>CM060411.1:46061701-56061701 GCA_030545235.1 Helianthus tuberosus | reverse complement strand
ACCATAGGTCCGTATATAAACATAATAACATTCACTGGTCGGACAAAAAAAACAAATGGTCACACACCTGGCGGATTGCAGCTTCAATTTTCTTTTGTGCTTCTACATCAAAAGGGTCTGCATAAAGTAGTGCCTATGATTTGGAAAAACAATATCCCATTAACACATTTATTGGATACAAAATTATACAAGAAACTCGCAGGTTTAATAACACTTACCATCTCTTCCTCTTGTTGCCGACTGTATTCGGTTCTCTGGCGGTGACGAACCCGTAAGACATCTTGTAACTTATTCAAGTCATTCCCAAGAATAATTTGTGCCAACTCAGGATCACTCTGTTACTCAAAATTAACGGTCAGGATCTTAAAAGGAAATGTGATTGAGAGCTGAAATTTGTAACTTTTACCTGAAACAGTTGTGCCATTAAACTTGAATTGTTCCGTACTTGCTGCTGGAAGGCAGCTGGGTTCACAGCAGACCCGTCTGGATTCAAGTTAACTTCGTTGCTAGAACCCCTGATTTTAAAACCTCATGAATTAGCATAGATGAAAATTAAACGAAGTTAAACCCTAAATCACCTAGTCACGTCCGATTTATGAAAACACAAATAAAATCACAAAGATACATTAGCAGAAAATCGTTATCCGTCCCAACACATTCTAATATGTTGACAAGACCAAGAATTGCATAATCATATTTAAATAACCGAAAGATGACGTACGGATTTAGTATATAATCAAGAAACTGGGGGCCCTTAGATATGCGGAGCCCAAGCCACAATTAATTTTTTTTGTACTGTCGAGTCATCGGTAGTTCGTGAAGAGTAGAAATGTATTACGTATGATAAAGGTTCATGACTTTTCGGGGGGATGTGATTATCTTCATGTATATATCTCTATATATTGTTTTATGAAGTTATATCTGTTTCTAGTTTCTTACGTTACTCTGTCACCACTTCTTTTATTACTGGTAGCTTTTTATTTCTATACTTTTAGTTCGGTTTGTTTGCCTATAATAAGTTTTGGAGTCGGGCCTACCCTCCCAAACCCTACCAATAGCTTTGCATTTTTTGTGGGATTTACTAGGTACGGTTGTTGTAAATTGTAATGTACATGATTCAAAGAGCATTAGTAACAGTACCACGTAATAGAGTAAGTAAAACGGTTTGGTTTAAAAGCGGTAAAGCAATCAGAATATCTAACACGATAAATCTTTCAAACCATTCAACACCGAATTTAGAAAAAAAAATCAGACCTTGACGAAGCAGCATTGGAAACCATCATGACCAAATCTCCATCAGCAACACCGAGACCGCTCAGTGTCTCAGCATTCCTCATCTCCTTCCCATTGTAAAGCAACTGTTGTTGCTGTAGTGGCACTTGAGACTGTTCATTGTAAACAACCATTACAATACATACTACAAATAACACAAACTTCATCCCAAACTGTAATAAAATTCATCTAAATTAGCCTTAAAAACGAAGATTATACATCAAATACCAAATTCTACCCTGGGTTTTAAAAAGCGCGCCTGAGGCGCGCCTAGGCGCGAGGCGCACTTGAGGCGCGCTTTTTCCACAAAGCGCAAGAAAAGCGCATTTTTTGGGTCTTTTGAGGTATGAGGCGGGCGCCTTATGTATTTTGGGTGTTTTTATGCATGAAAGTGTTCTACAATGGGTTTATTAGCTTGTACATGTAGGTAATATCATGTAGGTAATATGATATATAAACCTTATTTATAACTATATTTTGGACAAGGGATGCTAAAAACCTATGGGATACATATAAAAATTTATATAATCTTCTTGCGCCTCGGGTACGAAAAGCCCACCGCTTTTGCGCTTTGCGCTTCACGCCTCATTTTTAGACCTTATCGCTTTTGTGCGCCTCAAGCTTTTTAAAACCAAGATTCTACCAATGGTAACTAGTTACTACCCTTTATAAAAAATAAATAAAAATTAGTTGTTAGAACGAAGATTATGCATCAAATATCAAATTCTAGTAAAGTTAACTAATTATAGCCTAAAAATAAGAAGAAGAAAAAAAAAGAAACTAAAAACACTAGTTGCTAAATTTAAAATTTTACCTCAATTTCAAGTAAAGCTTTGAGATTTTCAACCTGTAGATACAAGTAACATTATTATTTATGATTCAGATAGGGAACATGATCAAACAAGAAATTGAAAAAAGATCTAGGGTTTGGAGCGGGAGGATGTTTTATTACAGATTCATCGCGATCCACTTCTAAAGTAACGATTTGTTCGTCCACAGTCATTACAGTGATCTTCATGTTCTTCAATATTCGATTCGAAGATTCTGGTGATTTTCTGTGGGTTTTCTTCTTCAAGCTGCTTGTGCTTGACCGTAGGGGGTTTATAGATAAATTTATACGGAATTGGGATTAATCTTGGACCGTAGGGGGTTTATAAATTAATTTATACGGAATTGGGATTAATCTTATTTTCGAATTAAAAAATTAGGCCCTGTTTGTTTACATCTTATTAGCCTCTTAATACCCCATGTCAGTCAGATTTCAGATCGTTTGTTTCATCCCTCTTAAAGCTTACCCAACCTCTTATTTATCTCTGACCGAGTCATACATTGTGTGAAGTCTGACTAAAAACTTTCCAAAAAATACCCTAAAAACTCCACGCCACTTTTTGCCCTAAAAAAGAAACCTGTGTTCAAATTCTTCACACATCGACGCCTCCATCTCCATCTCTACCTCCTTCCTCCACCGGCCTCCTCCACCACGTCGCACCTGCTCCGCCTCGAAGTCGCCTTGTCGCACCTGCTCCAGCTCTCCTTCGCAGCCATCTAGGGTTCAACAAACAAGTAAGCTTTCTGCTCCGTCTCTCTTCGCAGCCATCTGGGTTTCATAAAAATGGGTTCTTTTTTGTTTTTGTTGATCTTTAAGTTGTGGGTTTAATTTCTTGATTTGATTTTGGTCCCTTTTTTGCAGAAAAATTGATGTGTTATAAGGGATTGGGTGTTGATAAAATTTTGATCTTTTGTGTTCTTTGTTTGTGTTGTGGTGGTTGAAGATAAGAACCCTCTTTCGAGATTTTGCATTGCTCATCTGTGGGGTCTATATGTGAATTTGGATGTGTGGTACTGTGTGTTTGTTGTGTCAATCTGGTAATCTATGAATTGAATCAAGGTGTGTGTTTATTTGGTTTTGTGGTGTTATGTGACTTTAGAAACGGTTTATACAGTTTATACACAGTTTGTTATGTGATTTTAGAAACAGTTTATACACAGTTTATACATAGTAGTTTAGAGGGGTAAAAATGTCATTTTACACTGTCATTCAGAGGTGCAACCAAACAGTACTTTACTGGTTCAGCACTTACTAGTTCAAAGCCTCTTACCCATTAAGACATCTTATTCATTCAGCACTTATTGGTTCAGATGTTGCCAAACAGCCCCTTAGCTTTTTTTTAAAGCCAGGGAACGACGTACCAACCATCGTGATATCGGGCGTTGTGTCCAAGTGATACACTTACGGCGGAAGCAAACTAAACTTTCATTAAACTTATAATAGTGTGAGAACAACATATTATTTATTTACAATATTCAACATATAGGAACTTCTAGATCTTCCGATCTCAATTGTCTTCTCTCTATTTCTAAGAGTGTCTCACTGATTACCTATGACATGTATACTTAAACGACGACAGTTATATACTGGTGAGCTCATGTTATACAGTTTATAAAAAACAAAACAATTGACACGCATGCAACATGGGTTGTGATATTTTGGGCCAAGGGCAACCCTGTGCCATTCATGACCTTTTCACAACCACCAGCAATGGGTTTGCTATACCCCTCCGGCCATCACATAGGTATGGTAATGATGTGATGCATATGAGGAACCATATCCTCTTTTCAGCCAGTTCCAACACATCCCATTAAGCATATAAGGATCCAACTATACCCCTACCGATAATTGCACATTACAACATTTTTATATTATTACCAGTTCAGACATAACGAGTATACAATCACAGTTTTATAAATAAAACATGATAACTCACCTGTTTAACAGTTGCCAAGTACGACCGGGTACTATCTCAGAGTCCTGACACAAATACATAATCCTAGGTTAGGCAATGGTACACCTAACTAGTTATTATCATGGTTGAATATTGGTTAACGATGCCTTGTTTAAACATGGTTGATCAGTCCATGCCTAACTAAGGCTAGGCTACCTAATACCCGCCCCTGATAATAACCCTAGTACCTAAAAATAATACTAACAATATGACTACTAATATTACTATTAATAATAACTAGTAATTAGACACGCGCGCGTTGCGGCGCGGGAATATCGCAAAAATCAAACAGATAACATGAATAGTACCTGTAACAACCCGCAAAAAGCAACAGAGAACCTAAACGCAACTGAATCCGCAACACAAAAGAAACATCTTCAAGATATGAAAGAGTAAAAATATGAAAATCATACGTACGAAAGTAGGCCCACATTCATATAACAGATTTTGTAAAACCACATTAATTATTCTCTAAATCTAACTCAAACTATGAAAGTTCAAAATCCATACTTACAAGAATGAAGGTGTAAATGTTTACCCTACTTAATGTGAACCACTTCAAATGGAGAAACCGATAAGCACTCGATAAAAGGATACCAAGATCTGAACAAAGCTAAAGACATGATGGATGATTTAGAAGCCATATCCCTAACACCAATCACATAATTATAGATGATAATGGCTGATATATTATGAACTCCAACCCAAAAGTTTTTATCAAAACTATACAGGATTAACCAACTCCTCCCCAGTCCTATATTTTATTTAAGAAGTTGAGTATTTCATAAAGCATACGATTATCTTTACCGATACGAGCTCAAATATAATAATATATGTATAGATGAAGAGACATATATTGGACCTTATTTCTTGTCGAATCCTTTGAATTCGCTCCATTATTTTTCCTTTTTCCTTAATTTATATTTTCTTTTCGAGAATACTTCACTTTTGATTTAGGCAAATAGCAAGTCTGTTGGTTTTATTGTGGTAAGAATGGAACTTGACTTCCCATTTCAAATCCACTGACTCGTCACATCTATTTTTTTTATTTGTTATGTTCAAGATAATATTATAAGTAAATGAAAAATATCAATTAAATAACATTACAATATTAAAATGACAGTCATCTTTAAATTAAGTAATAGTACAATTACTCCTCATAGATTATTAATTATCTATAACAAATAACAATCACTGTCAATGACAAAAATACAACATGGCTATCTACAATTCTTAACACTGCATGAGTGTAATTCTAACACCAAATTGCCAAACTACATTAGATGCGGGTTTCACCCCTTGGTGAGAGTTTTGTAAAATTAAAGTAAGGAGTGGAACTTAGTCACTAAGATGCGGGTTTCACCCCTAACTTAACAACTTCGTTCCTGAAAGTGTGGTAAAACCATGAGATAGAGATGGAGAGTTCCGTCGAGATATGGATGTCACTCCTAACTTGACGAAGATTCTCGTGCTGAGAGTAAAATACGCGTAGAGTGAGTGATCTTATCGGGAGTTCTTGGTTTTCACACCTAATCTCGACCCAATCACTCGACAGTGTTATGCGAGTGTTTTCGAAAACCTGTGTATTGTGTTAGCCTTAGGAAAGGCAGTATAGTATTCCAACCTTAGGAAAGGTTTCCTTCGTGCGAAGCTGTAGTATGCGGTGTTCGCACAAAGATGTTGTTTTCGCGAGTTCGAACGAGAGTATCAAAAGTGGGCTCGTACGAAACCCCTACTGGGTTCGCACGAAGCTAGTCTGTGGGTACTTAGACTATAGACTAGTAGGGTTGTTCAAAAAATTAGTGGCTCGCAGCTCGCTCGAAACTCGCTCGAAAAATGCTCGAAGAAAGCTCGGCTCGAAATTGGCTCGGTTGTAAACGAGCCAGCTCGGCTCGGCTCGGTTTGTAAACGAGCCGAGCTCGAGCTTAGCATGGCTCGGCTCGTGAGCTGGCTCAATAAAGTTTACATCATTCATTTTTTTGTCCCACATTGCTTAGAAAACAAAAACTAAGGGAGTATCTCCCCTATAAAAGAAGAGAAGGTAAAGACAATGTACAAAATTAATTAACAATTTATACTTGCATATTTAGCCATATGGTTAAATTAAATGGCAATTATGGCCCTTAGTCTATAAAGAAATTCATTTTAAGGGCTTTTTAAGTAGTAAATTTTGCGGTTTTTTGTTAGTTCGAGCTAGATCGAGTCGAGCCGAGCTAGCTCGAATTCTAATCGAGTCGAGCTCGAGCCTCAAATCTCAGCTCGATTTAAAATTCGAGCTCGAGCCGAGCCAGCTCAAGTCAAGTTCGAGCCAAGCTCGAGCTGGGTCTAGCTCGGCTCGGCTCGGCTCGTTTACAGCCCTATAGACTAGGTCAATTCTACACGACTCGACCTAATTCCCTATAGTTATGGCTCTGATACCAATCTGTCACAGCCCAACCGATGGCGGAATCATCGGGGCGTCGCACTGAGCGAAACAGATTGTTCAAGAGAATCCACAACAACTATTAAATGACAATATCTTTAACGTTAATATCCAATACTACTAACATATAAAGCAATAACAGTCATTACAGATATCAAGTCTCATAAACAAATCCATTCTGACAACTCAGATTTATTTAGCGTGTTTCTAGACTTCCTAACTTAATTCAGCATAGCATCCTATCAACTTATCACATACATTAAAATAAAGTCAATACATAAAATGTAAAGGTGAGTACACAAGTTTGCATAGCATATAGTAGTAGAAGCGTTTTACGCATAACCAGCATGTATCACGTAACGGGCGAGGCAAGTAACTACCAAACAATGATTACAACTTAATCATGAGACTGCGTTGTAGAGTATGCGCGACACATGTTCAGCGAACACGTGAAGTAAAGTGATGTGATCCCTAGCAACCCATGTCCACGACAGGTGCTGAGTCCAAACTATAGTACTATCGTTGCTAGAGGCGGTGTAGTGTAACACTGTATAAGCATAGTACAAGCATTCATAGATCACGTGTAGCATGCGGGAACAGTTAGCGTGATAAAGTCTTTGCGTTGTGTGTGTGTTTTGATATAGAACGTATGTAACACCCAAAAGTGTGTTAAATGAAAATGGGTTCGAGTATACTCACAGTGCGTGTTTAACGAGTAAACACGGTCTGTATTGGATTGAAGGGAGCGCGTTGGAGTTAGCCTGTGTACAAAAGCATAAGTCGTTGAGCAGAGCATTGAATAGTGCGTAAATAGAATGTCGGATGGTGGAGTGTTCGAATGGTGATCCGGACGGATAAGTATAACCCATTCGAGCGGATGGTCATCCGAGCGGATGACCATTCGAACGGATGGCCATTTGAATGCGAGGTGTTTGTTTGGAAAATTGTTAAAGTTTGAAGTTTAGTCAAATCGTTTGAACATTGGAAATTATAAAGGGACAGGTCACCTGGTTGGATGGTCATTCGGATGGATGGTTATCTGTAACACCTCGTAAAATCATGTCCAATATAGTATCGACACGTGTCATGGACTTTAAACGTGTAACAGATTGATTATGAGGGACTAAAGTTGACTAACGAAGAAAGTATATGTATATAAGGATGCAAAGTGTCAACATTTGATAATTATGCCTTTCAACGACCCTACATGATGTTTATACCCTAAAACGAATGTATCATGAAGCGTGTGAAACCGTTTGTGGAAGAAAGTGAAAGTTTACAAGACGCGAGGGTTAAATGTGTCAACATGTTTAAGTTAAACCTCTGAGTGACCTTTTAGCGAACCCGGAGCCTTGTAACGATTAATTATACTCCCAAGAATAAGTGGTAAAAATTTCACAAGGTTTCGATATCGTATGAGAAAGATATGCTAACTTTCGTAATTAAGGGGTTAAAAGCGTCAACGAGGCAAAACTTGTATTTTCGGTTACCGTTTAACGAAATCAGACCTAATGATGATTGGTATTATCTCATGGATTATAGAAATATAAATTTCATGGGTTAAAAGTTCCTAAAATGGAAGAAATTACGCTTTAGAAGGTCCAGGGGGTGAAAATGTCAAATTTTGAAACATGAATGCTGATAAGCTTGTTGCTGGCGCTACGCCACCACCTGGGCACATCCCCGTGGCGTGGCACGACGGACTACCAGATCAGCAAACATTTGATTAACGTGGCAGCTTGCATGTGTGCTCGATTCCGCGAGTTTGCCACCCTCTAGCTCCTTGAAACACGTCCCTAGGCACTTGTCTTCATCCCTGGGGCTGCCATAACACTTGTATCCATCTCCTTGATCCTCCATGGCTATATATAGAGCCCTTTGTTGCAACTTATGAACACACATTGAGCACTTCACTTGGAAAGCTTCCAAACTCTTGTTCTGAAGATTTATAGAGCTCAAGACCACTTCCCAAGGATCCCTAGTCATGCATAGGACTTCAGTAAGTGTCCTTATCCTTTCTTAATTCAGTTTTACTTAGTTAATTAGCCTAAAGTCAAACCGTCGTAATTAAGGTTTGACTTCATGATTAATTAAAATTTGTCCAGTCAAATCTCGAATTGAAAGTAGCTTTGAGTTGGTTAATAAACCCTTAAAAGGGCACCATCTGATTCCCACTCTAACTAGGTCAATTGTCGGGTCAAACGTGATTATAAAAAGTCAACAAAAAGCTAATTTTCGCATAAACACATAATTAACAATATAGAAGCTATGAAACCTGTTTTATCACTTGTATAACTTGGTAATTAATGTAAGAACATGTATAAGCATGTTCAACCCGACAATTTTCAGTTTAAGCTCGGTTTGGAACCGAAAGTCGCATAAGTGGACTTTTGCTTTGACTTTCAGTTCTGACCCATTAGAGCATATTTTTAGAAATGCCTTAGAGCTTTATTAGGACCAGGTTACATGTTAGTATAACCCTCTGTGATTATACAACTTGGTTCATTAGTTATTCGATTCATGTACATGTTTCCGTTATATGCCTAAATATTGACCATAATGCCCTTTTGACCTTAAATCAAGAATTTTGAAAATGTGAGAGGACAATAATCTTTATTACTGATTTATAAACATGTCCCTAAATTTTCACATCAGTTGGAGGTATAGATTAAGAGTTATGCTCAATAGCGTAATTAGAAAGCTTTTTATTAATTAAACGGCGTAATTAGCATAGAGCCTATCTAAACCCAATTTTTTATACCAAAATTTTTACCTACTGATGTAAAATAATATTTTGGGATTTTTGAAGATTTTTATTTATTTTTAGGCTGAGCATAACATAGGGTTATAACTTTGATTCGGTAATTGTCGGTTTTGCCCTTTTGGCCTATAAAATGAGTTTTACATAACATTTTGATACCAAACCTTTTGCTACTGATTTTATATGATAAATAAAACATTTTAAGCTTTCTGGAATAATAAAAATATCAGCTTTTCTTATAAAACCCGGAAATCGCTTAAAATCGTCTTTTTACGCGTTTTTAACGCATAGTATAACTTAAAACTATTTTTAACATATAAGGTTTGATACCTACTGATGTTTTAAGTAAATTTATATATTTTAACAGTAGAGAAAAGTTTTAAACTCAGATTTCAAATTTTGACCTTTTAAGCTTATGTAAAATTACCGAAATGCCCCTACGGTGCATAGTTTAGTTATAAAAGGTAAATTTCACCTATATACCATACCGTACTGTTATGACTTATAAAAATAGGTATTTTTACAGAATATATCAGACTTGAAACTCAGATTTATATTTAAACTCTTTTATAAGCTTTAAAATGACCAAAATACCCCTACGGGGCATAAATTGAGTTTAAATTCATTTTGGGCATAATGGAAGGTATCCTACTGATATCACAACATATTTAAGGCATATTAAATTAGGAAACCTGTTCGTGAATCATTTGGTTACCCGTCACGCATTATTCGCGTTCGGTGCGGATTATGTAACTAGTTTGCATAAATTAGCCGAAACGGGTCAAACCTTATCATTTTTATCTCAAAATCCAGAATGTGGTTAGTTTACCCATATTATACAAGTATTCAAACTTGTCGGGACTAAACCACACTCTAATCCGGTCATCGCTTAATCGTGCGTTTTGAACCGTATATCTTCCTTTAAAACTAACCGGACTAAGTTTAGACTTATTTAAGACCCGTTAGGAATCTAATAGGTTATTAAAAACCTTCGTTCCAGATTAGGAGCCCGGTAAAAGCTACGTGCACTTGCTGTTTGTGAATTATACTTGCTCAGGTAAATACTTTTAACTTATTTTCCCTATACGGGCTTGGGATATGGTATTATAATAATACCGCTTGGTCAGGTGTGTAGTCATTTAAATCGGATTGTGATTAATGTATTTACATAACCTGTTTTAATCTGTATTATTTGGTGTATGGCCTTTGGGGGTTAAATGACCATGTCCCAGATATCCTTGGCATCATTCAAAGAAATGGCCAGGACCTAAGCACGGGGTGTAGGCATACACCTGACAGTTGCATATGTAAAAACTGGTAATCCACTTAAAGGAATCAACCTTGTGGGCATTATACCTGTGGCGTGTCAATTAATCTTGACCGGCTCTTCTAACCGGCACTGACGGATGACAAATAAGTAAAAATGTATACAAGATTATTTTTAAATAATTGTCCCAATTTATAAAAGATATTTTGTGCCGTGTGCATTCAAACTAATTTTCTTAAACTCTTTTCAAAATGAGTCAGTTAATTGTATTTACCAGTGTAAACTAACGTATTTTCCAAAAAGGCTAAGTGCAGGTACTAGACGAAATAGGCTGGCTACTCCTGACATCATTAATCAAGTCTTGTAAGCTCTAGATGTTAAAGTCTGTTGAACAATGATCTTTTTATCTTTCGATCCGCCTGTGGATCCATTACAATCCATTTGTGATACTTGAATATTACTATTTTATTCGGTTTGTAATGTGATTCATCTTTTGCTTATGCTGTGCATTTAAATTATGTTGTTTGACTATGATGATATCAACTACGTCACGATACTCCCCACCGGGCCCACCGGTAATACGTGGAAATATCGGGGTGTGACATCATCCGGTCGGATGGCCATTCGAGTGAGTGATCTGTGATTTGAAAATTTTACAAGTTTTCCAATAAAAATTTGAAGTTTAACGGAGACGGCGTGGCGACATGTCAAACAACGGAAACACACCAAGTCCAGCTCATTCGGTCGAGTGGTCTCAGCCCATTCGATCAGACTCACTGCTCTTGACGGAATTTCATGTTCAACCCGTTAATCGGTCCTCTCTTTGGTGGAAATCCATTTTCAAACCGGCATTCGACTAAGGAACGAGTCGAGAGCCTGATTTAGTCCAGATTCCATCGGTTTTGTGTATAAAGTTGAAGAAAAGTTCAAAACAGACGAAAAGTGTTGAAATCTTGTTGTGATTGAGTTAAAAAGCTTGAAATCCTTTAGATCTAGAACCAATCTCGATCAAATGGTGTTCCTTAACCGTTTGCCTGAGCAAAACAGGTGGAAACCACCTTCAAGAGATCCAAATAAGTGATTTCAGAGAAAAAGCAAGTGTTTGTGTATGATTTTGATGAAGAAGATGATGTAGAAGTGTTTAGAGATGAAGTTGTACAAGATTTGAGAAGAAATGCTTACAAATCAGCCTCGAATCGTGTGTGAGAGTGACTAAGAGCGACTGAGCGAATGAGAGTGTCAAATCAGAGAATGAAGGGTGTGCGGTT
Organism: Helianthus tuberosus; assembly: GCA_030545235.1. NCBI lineage: Eukaryota > Viridiplantae > Streptophyta > Magnoliopsida > Asterales > Asteraceae > Helianthus > Helianthus tuberosus. The sequence goes on along the minus strand of CM060411.1, from coordinate 56,049,928 downwards.
GTATTTATAATGTGAGAGCGAGGGTTTAAGTCGGTGCGAGAGTTGGTGTTCGGTCGGATGGCTTGTCCGGTCGAATGGCCATTCGGTCGGATGGCCATCCGAGCGGATGGTCATCTGAATGGAAGTCCATTCGATCGGATGTCCATTCGGACGACCGAGTGGTGTTTGTTAGTTTTCCAACTTTCGTTTTATTTGTTAAGCGTTGCGTTGCGTTTAAGCGAGTCATGAGTAAGCGTTTGAGTGTAATAGCATTGCGCTGATAACCACATAACATTTAAACAAGTAATCACACAAATAACACACAGAAGTAATGCAAAAAGTAAATCCGCGTTTCGAGATTGCGTTGAGATTGTGTTGCGATAGCGTTTAGTCTAAACAAGTGATGTAGAATGCGCTAAAATGCGTTTAAATAGTAAGCATTATAAACAACGTTTAAATGCGATAATTGCGTTTTGAATAAGCGTTGTAATAAGCGTTTTAAAATGCGTTTAAAAAACATAGTTTAAACCCATAGCGTTAATCGGAATCTCGGGAGTACAAGCGTTTACGAGAAAAGACATCGAATAGTAACGATCCGAAAAGTCGGGTTGTTACACATTCATCGGGAAGACTAGGCAAAGACAACGTTTACTTGTCCATACGGTACCTTCGCATTTTGGCATATGCCTTTTGGACTATGTGTAACACCACGTAAAAACGTGTCCAATTATGTAAGGACACGTGTCCTAAACTCTAAATATGTGAAAGGTTGAGTTTGAAGGACTAAAGTTGACAAACGATGAAAATATGAAATCACAAGGACTAAAAGTGTTAACATGCCAAACTTGTGCCTCTGAATGACCACACACAAAGAATACATTCTTAAATGAGTGATTGATTGGATACAAGAAGCCGTTCATGAAAATAATCGGAAGATTTTTAAACTACAGGGGTTAAACGTGTCAACATGTTAATTCTTACCTCTGAGTGACCTTTTAACGAGCCCGAGGCTTTGAAATATTCAAATATACTCTCAAGAATAAGTGATATAAATTTCACGTGGTTTCGAGATCGTTATACAAGTTTTCAAGACTTTGGGTAAAAAGTGTCAACATGATGAAACTTGTGTTTATGGTGATATTTAACGAAACCGGGCCTAACAGAGTTTGGTTATACTCCCTTGAACCTCTACAAACTAACTACAAGGGCCTTATATGCCAAAAATGAAGTTGTATAAGGTTTAAAATGGACAGGGACTGAATCTGCCAAGTTTGAAACATTTTTAACCCGACAACAGGTTTACGCGGGGAGCGTAAACCCTTCTCTGATCCTACGCGGGCCGAGACAAACGCCCAGCTCTTCAAAAACTTGACAGCTGCTGGTTGCAGCTTGTTCCACTGCCTTTGATGCCTGAATTTCGATACTTGGGGCTTGTTGTCGGTTTTAGAATACCACTATGACACTTGGGGTGATCCTAAACACTCCCATTACACCTGGGGTGATCTTGAATCAAAGATTTCAAGTATAAATAGTCCTCCATGTTGAACATATTATTTGCTCATTCACTTGCAACAACTTCAAAACTCATTTCTGGAGATAGCAAGCATTAGGAGAATATTAAGAAGTGTAGAAAAGATAGCAATGACCTTATGTAAGTGTTTTAGTCCTTGCTTAGTCCATTCTATTAGCTTAAAAACCGAAAAGTCAAAGGTATCGTAATTAGACTTTGACTTTCGGTTTAATCATAAATGGTCCAGCCACTGACTGAAATAAAAGTGGTTATAGGACCATGTTAATGTAGGTGACTAACCCTTAAAAGGGCACCTCCTAATTATTTCGTTTGACTAGTTAATTGTCGAGTCAAACTAGTTGGTCAAAAAGTCAAACTGGACAGAAACTTTAAAAATGATTTAAACTAATAAACAGAGATTATAAATTATATTTTAACATTCTAATAACTTGGTAATTAGTATTAGAACATGTTTAACCAGGTCTAACCCGACAATTATCAGTTTAAGGTCAGTTTATAACCGGAAGTCGCAAAAGCTTGACTTTTGCTTTAACTTTCAGTTCTGACTCGATTAAGCTTAATTCTCCCATGTTTTAAGTTTCCATTAGGACCCACATTATATAGTAGTATAACCCTCTGGAGTTATATTGCTTGGTCCTTAGTAGTTTGAATTATATGCTCTTGTTTGTTAATATGCTTATAAATGCCGTAAATGCCCTTTTGACATATAATTGGGATTTTTTTTAAATATGAGAGGACAAAAACCTTTGCTACTGATATATAAACTTATCCCGAAAATTTGACATCAGTTCTTGGTCTCAAACAGAAGTTATGCTCGATATCGTAATTAAAAGCTTTATATTAATTAAATTGCGATATCTTGCATAAGACACGGTTAAACTTGGATTTTGAACCAAAACTCATTGCCTACTGTTAAGATATTATTTTTAAGGATTTTTAAGATTTTTGGTCAGATTATAATCTGTTTAAAACATAGAGTTCTTGTGTAATTCGGTAAATGACGATAATACCTTTTTCATGCATAAAATGAGATTAACAAATGATTTAAATGCCAAACCTTTTTCTACTGATTTCATACATTAAATAAATTATTTTGAGCATTTAAAAATGATCAAAATCTCATATTTACGTAAACATTTTGATTATCGTCAATTAGCGAGTTTTACACTAATTAGGTGTATATTATGGTTTAAAACCATATTTAACACCTAAGACTTGTTACCTACTGAATTTTTAAACAAATTTCAATATTATTATAGTAAGTATAAGTCATGAACTCAGACTTCCTAAAATGTCCTTAAAAGCATATGTGAAATGACCAAAATGCCCTTTCGGGGATAATTTGGCCATAAATGGTAAACCTCATATATATGTAATATTTTACTGATGTAATGTGATAAAATAAATATTTTTACTGATTACCAAATACCAGAACCTCAGTTTATTATAAAATCCCTTTTATGATTATTAAAATGACCAAAATGCCCTTACGGGACTTAAATTGGTTTTAAATACTTTTTGGGCATATATGTTAACATCCTACTGATGTATTAACATATTTTAAGCATAATAACAATTGAGACCTGTATATAATTCATTTGGTTACCCGTTATGCATTTATGCATTCGGATCGGTTTATGTAACTAGTTTACGTAAAATAACCGAAACAGGTTTAACCTTATCATTAAATCCTCAAATTCCAGAATGTGTTTAGTTTACCCATATTATACAAGTATCCAAACTTGTCAGGTCTAAACCACATTCCATTCCGGTCTCCGCTTAATCTAGCGTTTAGAACCGTAAAGTTTCTTTAACTGGCCGGTCTAAGTCTTTGACTTAACTAAAGACCCGTTAGCATCCTAATAGGATATTAAACCTTCCATACATATTAAGTAGCATCCAGTAAAAGGTATTATCATAAAGCTTTAGGAATATACGGCTGAGTTACTTCTCATATCTAGCTCAGGTAAATACTTTTAACTTATTTTCCCTTATACGGGCTTGGGATATGGTATTATAATAATACCACTTGGTCGGGTATGAAATCATTTAATCGGATTGTGATTAATAAATTTACATAACCCGTTTTAATCTGTCTTGTTTGATAACATAAGCATTGGGGGTTAATACGACCGTGTCCTGGATATCCTTGGCTCATTTCATTTGAAAATGGCTACGACCTATGCACGGGGTGTAGGCATACACCTGACAGATGTAAATGCTAAAATATAAACCCACATGTTGGGGATAACTCCTTTGTGGGTTCTATAAGTGGTGAGTCGGTTAAACAAGACCGGCTTCCAACCGGCCCCAATTGTATGACAAACATATAAATATGTATACAAGATTATCTTAAATAATCGTCCCAAGTTATAAATGATTTGTGCCTCGTGCACTTAAATCAATATTCTTAAATATTTTCAAATGAGTCAGTTAGTTTTATTTACCAGTGTAAACTGACGTATTTTCTAAAGATTGATTGACAGGTACTTCTCGTAATTAGGCTGGAGCTACTAGGTGTCATATAAGCGGATCTTGCAAATCCCTAGATACCTGGAGTGTGTTATTTCAGTTTCTTGTATTTTATTTTATGATCCGCCTGTGGATCTTATTACAACCAAGTCTGTATATTCTTTCATTCGAACACTCAGACACTATGGTTTGTAATAGTTTATTTACCAAGCCTTCTGCTGTGCTATTATATTGTGTGTATTGACAATGATGATATCAACTACGTCACGATACTCCCTGCCGGGCCCACCGGTAATATGTGGAAATATCGGGGTGTGACAGGTTGGTATCAGAGCCAACATTGAGTGAATTAAACACTAACCTTTTGTGTTTAATCTCAATGACACAATAAGCACATTCCTTAGACTCCCGAGTCTAGGCATATGACCTAGGATTTATTCTTAACTTTCCTTTTATCGTTTATATTTTTGTTTTACTTGTTTTGACAGGTTAGCTAATCGAAAATGCCGCCACGTGTACGAGGTAAGGGAAAGGGACCGATGAGAGGAGGGCCATGAGGCCATGCGGGACCCTCCCATAGGCGCATTCCGTCAGCATCTTTCTCTAGTTCTGACTCTCGGGATCATTGGAGTCATACCTTCGAACTGGCGAGGCACTCTGTTTCGCTAGGATCCTCACCTTCAGATCCTCCATACTTTGGGCTACCCGTTCCTGATGAGCCCCAGCATTCCCATCACTCTCAGGAATCTCACCATTCTCACCATTCGCACTAATCTAACCACTCTTTACACTCTCATTCTTTCCATCACTCCGATTCCATTTATTACCCAGCTCAGTTCAATCCCAACGACTATGTCAACAATCTTTTGGGTTTCAATCCTTTAGGACCCGAAGACCACTTCTCCCAAGAGATAGAAATGGATGACGACCCTGACCCAGAACCACCAACCCTGGACACTTGGCCACCCTATCAGCATATCCAGTGGTTCTCCATATCAAGGATCGCCATACCAATGGCCTGATTCTTTTTCCGAAAGGTGGGCCACGTATGAATGGGAATTCACCCCTTTATATCAAAACTCTCCTGCTCAACCTCCTTTGAATGAACCGTATCTTCAAGCGGTTACCCCACCACCTCTACCTGTTGAGGAACCACCTCAACCACCTCCCGAGCCGCCTAGGCGAAGGAGGAATGCACGAATGTCTGTGCGTGGGGGACCACGGTCCAGTTCTCCACAAGGTTCTAGCTCATACCCTCCTATTCCCGAGGACCCCCAAATGGGTGGACCCTCGCATGCGGTGCCGGAAGTCAACTCCCTGCCAGTTTCTTATGCACCACCACCACCGCCAGTGGGTTTTGACAACCCAATACCAACATACCCAGGTTCGTCTGGGTATAACCCATCTGGATATCCAACAGAATATGGAGCCCAAGATCCATATCTTACGGCAGCACAGTATAATGCGCTTTATCCTTCATCTTATCCTCCAGTTTACCCAACTGGATATCCAGTGCAAGGGTATCAATACCCACCTTACCAGCAACCTCCTCCTCCCTAACAGGAGTAAACTCAAGAAATTCTACAGAGGTTGGACAGGGTTGAGCGAAAAGAGGATGAAACCAATAAGAAGCATAACAGCTTTCTCAAGGGCCTTGCGAGTCTCATCAAAGGCAAAAAGAAGTAGGAAGTTGTTTATTTTATCTTGTATTGTTTTTTAATCAAGTCCCTGTGAGGACATTTTTATTTTCAGTACCGAGTCCCTGCGTGGACTTATTTCTATTTCTGTAGCCCCTGCGTGGGCAGTGTGTTATTTCAAGTCCCGTATAGGGCATCTTTGTAATGGTTTTAATGTTTTAATGGAATTTCTTTTCGGATTTTAGATATATATTTTATTACATCATCATATTGACGGGTGGTCCATAGGACAACCCTTAATGGTGTTAAAATACGAGTTTATCCTTCACTTGATCGCGTAATTATCTAGAATTAGATGACTACAGTTGCTTATGTTTCAGGTATGTTTTGGGAGCTAAAAATGGATAAAACACTGCTTTGGATGGAACGGAGTGGAACGGGGCATGCATGGAAGGAAAGAAGAAAAGAAACAAAGAATTCAGGGCTCCACCGTAATTTACGGTGGGTACCGTAAATTACGGTAGACCCTGAAATTGCCCAAATCCACCGTAACACAGGAAAAATCCACCGTAGCATTTTGATGTCTACCGTAACTTACGGTAGATACCGTAAGTTACGGTAGAGGTGACGGACAAACTTGTAACTGCCTCATTAAAACCGTTTTTGAGGTGCCTTTTCACATTATCTCATCATTGGACGTTTTCTCTGAAGATTAGGGGCGATTTTGGCTAGTTCTTGTTGGTTCCAAACATTTCTAAACATTTGGTTTTGGTTTTTGATTCATATGAACTTGAACTTTGATGTTATGATGATCAACCGAACAATGTCCGGCTAAATTTGTGGTGATCATCTTAGGTGAAGGTTTCTCTAAAACTCTTGTGTGTTTGTTCCTTTATTTCTAGAATGATAACTTTGTGTTTGCTTTGATTATCATGGTGTATGAATATTTGATTGTAGCTTGTTAATTGGTATTGCAATTCTAGTCTAAATCGTACGTTCTTGGTGTCATTGACAATCGAGATATCACGGGAAGGGTTAGGGTTGGATATTGATTGATTTATCATCGGGAAACAACCTCGCATTCATATAATCTGAGTACTTTGTTCCCTTTTATCACAACAATTGTTTATACACGAGTTATGTCTATGTAACTCTTTCTAGTTGGAATTTCGCACAAGTGTTAAAAGAAACTGAATCCTAAGATGGTCATTGTTCTCATAATCTGAATTAAAAATCCAATCTTGATTAGTAAGTAATTGATAATTCAGTTTTCTAAAACAAACAATCCAAATCATTGATGTTTAATTTCTGCATATTAGGTTAATTGTAGTTAAATTGCAAAGCTATAGAATCAACACATTTTCCACAAACTCCCTGTGTTCGATACCCATTTACTGCTATCTACTAGTTGTAATTTGGATTAAATTTGCGTGTACTACAACAGCACGTCAAATTTTGGCGCCGTTGCCGGGGGGTAGTGCGCAACGTGTGTCAGTTTGTTAGTTTTGCTTGGCTATTTTCGGGTTTACGCTGGTGTGTTTAGTGTGCAGGTTCTACAGGTGCATGCATACTAGAGGCTCTCACAAGTCGTCACCACTATCGTTTGATCTGGAGATCGAAAGAACGTTAAGGCAAAACCGAGTTTTAGTACGAGAAAACCGAATTATTGGTTCACCTACCTCACCCATCACACCACGAAACATCATGCAAGAATCTCAAATACCACCCACAACGGGTCAAACGACCTCATTATTTATACCTACTTCCACACAACCATCACCAAACACAACCATACCTAATACCACTACAAATCCTACTCCACCTCATGACACTACACCAACCAACACCACACAACCGATCACTACTAAAGTCGAACCCAATCTTACCTTTAGCCCTTCTTCCACAATTCCACCATTATCACACTTCTTTCCCCCAACTACGGGTCAATCATCCTCTAATTATCCAATACCACCAAATTCAACCATTGTCCATGCTACTTCTACATTTAGACCATCGAACCAATTGGGCTTCTAATATTCATCCCTTCCATTCGGGCAATCCTCGGGCATTCAAGGAGATAGATATGATGATGGTTATGAAGAAGATTTTAGAGGGTATGAAGAGGAAGGTTTTTACTATGGGGGTTATGGAGGATACTTGGGACCTCAAGGAAGAGCGGGTCAACAAAGTCAACCGATCCAACAATTTCAAGACACGAGTAGATTACCGGTTGGGGTGCAACATATTAGACCGCAAGGGCCACAATTGCAACGCCCTACACCGCTACATCAAGTGCGTCCTCAAAATACGCAGCCTCAATTTCAACGGCCGATTCCACAACAACCGCCAATGCATCAATACCAATATCAACCACCATTTGCACCTCAAGGGAAAATGGGTCAACCAAGAGCACCATTGGGTGCCCCTCAAAGACATCATCGGGAGGTCGTACGGGGAATTGAAGCTCACTTTCGGCCTATTATCACTAACAACCCTTCGCCGGTAGTGATTCCTCATCATGCAGATGGAAGAACTTTTGAAGTGAGAACAACCGCCCTCCAAAGTCTACCAAAGTTTAAGGGGTTAGCAACGGAAGAACCTTATTTCCATTTGGAGACATATGAGTCTATTTGCAACACGATTGGAGGCCAAGGGTTCTCTTCGGATGATTTTAAGTTAGTTCTTTTCCAATTCTCTTTGGAAGATAAATCAAAGAGATGGTTTCACACTCTACCTTCCGCATCAATTTTTACATGGGTCGATATGCAACAGATTTTCTTGGACGAATATTACACCTCTCAAAAGACTAACGATGCAAGGAGAGGTTTGAGAAGCTTCCAACAACAATCGGGGGAGATGTTTCATGAAGCGTTTGAAAGGTTTAATATGATGTTACAGAATTGCCCTCATCACGGGATCCAACTTTGGGAGTTGTTGAACGCGTTTCACGAGGGGTTGAGTTCGGAGGATGCACGTGATTTGATGTCGATTACTAATGGCACATTCGGTACGAATTATGAACATGTTGATTGGGCATTTTTAGAGCAAATGGCGGTGAATTCCAAGAGGAAGACCCAATCTTCAAGACGGGCAAGGCATGTGACACAAAGACCGCAAGTGCATGGAGTAGAGAGTGGCAATGTTCAAACTACGAATCAAGTGTACAACGTGTGCACTAATTGCAATGAAATAGGCCACACGGCGGAAGTTTGTGTAGTGGGGGTGGTTGATGAGCAAGTAGAGGAAGTGAATGCAATTCAAGGGGGTGGTCGAAATTTCAATATGAACTCTAACACATACCACCCCGGGTTACGAAATTATCCTAATTTCCGTTATGGGAACGCGGCGAACCAAGCTAACCCAAACTTTCAAGGAGCTCAAGGTAACTTTGCACCTCGCCAACAATACAACCAAGGCAATTATCGGGGTGGAAACAACTATGGTTATCAAGGGCAATTTCAACAAACGGGTCAAAGTGGTTCGGGTCAAAATTCATCAAGTGGGAATGAAGTCATGGATATGCTTCGGGCTATGCAACAAGACATGCAAAAACAAAATCAACTCGACGAAGTCCGGATGCAAAAGGATGAGGTTCGTGATAAGAGCATCCAATCACTAACAACCCAAATGGGTCAATTGGCAACCGACGTGGCGGAGTTGAAAAGGAACAAAGGTCAACTTTCTAGCGATACTAAGGTAAATCCTTCACATGGTTCGTCACGAGGTAACAATGGTAATATTAGTCATGTTAGTGTGTTGAGAAGTGACAAAGAATTTAAAGCAAATTTGTCACCGGGTTTGGTTGAGGGGGTAGTTGAGGATGTCACGGGTAATGAAAGTGACGATGATGAAGTTTCACCGGTTAAACCTAAGGAATCAAATGTTAACAAACCGGGGTTGGGTGAAAATGAGAAAAGTGAAAAAGATGAAGGTGAACCGAGTCAAGTCCCGTTTCCATCGGCTTTACTTGACCCAAGTAAGAAAAATTTTATTGCATCAAGAGGTCCCCAAAAAGAAGAATTATGGAACATGTTTAAACAAGTTAAAATTAACCTTCCACTCCTTGATGCAATAAAACAAGTACCCGCATACGCTAAATTTTTAAAAGAGTTATGCACACAAAAAAGGCAACAAAAGAAAAAAATGCCTAAGCGGGTAGACTTGACCGGGCAAGTAAGTGCGGTTTTGAATGGGGAGCTTCCTCCTAAGCTCCAAGATCTGGGCACGCCATTAATTAATATTCAAGTTGGTAACTTTCAAATGGCAAAGGCGTTACTAGATCTTGGAGCCGGGGTGAGCATTTTACCGGAGGGCTTATACGACCAATACGACTTTGGTCCGTTAGCAAGGGTAGAGACAACAGTTGGTTTGGTCGATTTGTCTCATAAGCTACCTCGGGGGATGGTTCAAAATGTGATTGTGAAAATTGATGAGTTTTACTACCCGGTTGACTTTTTAGTCTTGGACTACTCATCCGCGGACCCAAAACAACAACAAAATGTCATTTTGGGTCGGCCATTTTTTAGCACCGCGCATGCTGTGATCGATTGTAGATTTGGGACAGTCGATATGACTTTTGGAAATCGAAAAATGCGCTTGAATGTTTTTACTAACAATTCTAATGTTGTTGGTGTTGATGAGTGTTTCATGGCAAATTTAGTCGACGGATGCAACCCGCACGAGTACGAGGAGGATAGTATGGATGTTTGTATTTGTGATTTTTCTGAACAGGTACATGCTTGTGCATTACGGGTTGAAGTGGAAAAACAGGATGCTATGGCTTTGAAGGAAGGTCGACCGCAATGGACTCATCAATTCGAAGGTTTGCCGTCAGAAATAAGCTCGGGTACTAAACCATCACTAGAAGAACTGCCAAAGTTGGAACTCAAAGACTTGCCAAGCCATTTGAAGTATGCTTTTCTAGGGGATAATGACACTCTACCGGTCATTATTGCCTCTAATTTAGAGATGGCGCAAGAACAAGCCTTGTTGGAAGTTTTGAAAGAGAATAAAGGAGCTATCGGGTGGACAATTACCGATCTCAAAGGAATTAGTCCCGCAATCGTCATGCATAAGATTATCACCACCGAAGATGCAAAACCGACACGAGAAGCTCAACGGCGATTGAATCCGAACCTAAGGGAGGTAGTAAAGAAAGAGGTAATTAAATGGTTGGATGCGGGAATTATCTATCCGATCTTGGATAGTGCTTGGGTAAGTCCTACCCAAGTTGTGCCTAAGAAAGTCGGTATTCAAGTAGTCAAGGATGAAAATGGTGAACAAATTGCCACCCGACCGGTCACCGGGTGGCGTGTATGTATTGACTACCGAAAATTGAATGCCGCCACTTCTAAGGACCATTTCCCGCTACCTTTTATTGACCAAATCATTGAAAAACTGTCGGGTCAGAAATATTACTGTTTTTTGGATGGGTATTCGGGTTACAATCAAATAGCAATACACCCGGATGACCAACACAAAACCACCTTCACTTGTCCATATGGTACCTTTGCCTTTCGGCGAATGCCATTTGGCTTGTGTAATGCACCGACAACTTTCCAACGATGTATGATGAGTATCTTCTCGGACATGGTTGGAGAGTCGCTTGAAGTGTTTATGGATGACTTTTCAATTTTCGGCACTAGTTTTGAATCGTGTCTCAACGAATTACAAAAAGTTTTAAAAAGATGTGTTGAGAAAAATTTAGTGCTTAGTTGGGAGAAAAGTCATTTCATGGTGCAAGAGGGCATTGTGTTAGGCCATGTAATATCGGAAAGGGGTATGGAGGTGGATAAGGCAAAAATAAGGGTAATATCATCTTTGCCACCACCGAAAAATGTTAAGGGTGTAAGGTCATTCTTGGGACACGCGGGTTTTTATAGACGTTTCATTAAAGGTTTTAGTGTTATCACGAAACCTTTATGTAATTTGTTGTTAAAAGATGTTCCATTTGACTTTATTGACGAATGTTAGCAAGCATTTACTATTTTGAAGGAACATTTGGTCAAGGCTCCCATCTTGCAACCGCCGGATTGGTCCAAGCCATTCGAAATTATGTGTGACGCAAGCGACACGACAATTGGTGCAGTTTTGGGTCAACGGGTTGACAAAAAGCCGGTGGTAATTTACTATGCAAGTAAGACTTTATCCGAAGCGCAACTGAATTACACCACAACCGAAAAGGAGTTATTAGCGGTGGTGTATGCTTTGGATAAGTTCCGTTCGTATATTTGGGGGAGCAAAGTGGTGGTATATTCGGATCATAGTGCGGTCTGGTATTTGATGGAGAAGAAAGATGCAAAGCCTCGTTTAATCCGGTGGGTGTTGTTATTACAAGAGTTTGATTTAGAGATTCGAGACAAAAAGGGGAGTGAGAATGTAGTGGCGGATCACTTGTCTCGGATCCCGGTGGAAGGAATTGACGATTTGAGCGAGATAAATGAAACGTTTCTCGATGAGCAACTCCTAGCCGTATCCACTTTTGTTGCACCGTGGTATGCTCACTATGTAAACTACTTAGCCACGGGTGCCATCCCAAATCATTGGACCAAGAAGCGAAGACAACAATTTATGGTCCAAGTGAAGCAATATATTTGGGATGAACCGGATCTTTTCAAGATCGGGCCGGATCAAGTTATTCGGAGGTGTGTGCCCGAAACGGAGGTGTTGGAAATCTTGACTCATGCCCACTCATCCGCTTGTGGAGGTCACTTTAGTGGGCATAAAACGGGCTACCGGGTTCTCTCATGTGGGTTTTATTGGCCCACAATTTTCAAGGATGCGTGTGAGTTTGCAAGAAATTGTATAAATTGTCAAAGGATGGGAAGCATTTCAAAGAGGGACGAGATGCCATTACAACTAATTTTGGTTGTGGAAATATTCGATGTATGGGGCATTGACTTTATGGGTCCCTTCCCGAATTCCAATGGGTTTTTGTACATTTTGGTGGCGGTGGACTACGTCTCGAAGTGGATTGAAGCTATTGCAACAAGAACAAATGACCATTCGGTTGTTTGTAAATTTGTTCAATCCAACATCTTCTCCCGTTTTGGCATTCCAAGAGTTATCATAAGTGACGGTGGTTCGCATTTCAAGAAATTTAATTTTGGGAAATTGTTGAAGCGGTATAGCGTGAATCACCGGATTGCCACACCTTACCATCCGCAAACGAGTGGACAAGTTGAAGTGTCCAACCGTCAAATTAAAGAAATTCTCATGAAGACGGTTCGTACGGATAGGAAGGATTGGTCGATCAAATTGGATGATGCGTTGTGGGCATACCGAACGGCCTACAAGACTCCGATTGGCACAAAACCTTACCGGATGGTGTATGGAAAGGGTTGTCACTTGCCAATGGAGTTAGCGCATCGGGCACATTGGGCGATCAAGATGGTGAATGCGGATTATGATGAGGCGGCGAAGATGAGGAAGTTGCAATTGAGTGAAATAGAAGAGATTAGAGATGAGGCGTACGAGTGTGCATCGGCTTACAAAGACAAGCTAAAAAAGGTACATGATGCAAAGTTGAGGAAGAAAACCTTTGAAGTGGGTCAAAAGGTTTGGTTGTACAATTCAAGGCTAAAGATGTTCGCGGGCAAGCTTAAAAGCAAATGGATGGGCCCATATGTTGTTCGGCGTGTTGGAAGGTTTGGCGATGTAGATATCCAAGATGAGCAAACCAACAAACAATAAACGGTGAATGGCCATCGGTTAAAGCCATACTTGGAAGGGAACGACATCAACAACTTGGAGCTAGATAAAGCGGGCTACATCTTACGTCCGGTCGATGAGGAACAACCATGAGAGGCCCAGGTTTGGTAGTGTAAATAGTTAGCATTTTGTTTTGTTTATTTTGTATAGTTTGCACATTTACCGTACTCGCTTGAAGCTTGTGTTTGAAACAAGTGTGGGAACTTTCGGGTTACGAATCGTTCTAGCATTGTGTTGAGGACAACACGGGACTTTCGAGGGGGTAGGGTAATTTTTACATGTTTTTGAAAAATTTTAAAAACACAAAAAAATTGGAAAAACTAAAAAAAATATACAAAAAGACACTTAAAATTGCATTTTTAAGCGAAGCAGGGATGCCCAGGTACCACCGTAATTTACGGTGGTACCGTAAGTTACGGTGGAAGTAAAAAAATTTTGGGCGTTACGATGTAAACCTACTGAGTTACAGTAGGTATTTGGTGCCAGGTCCCACCGTAAATTACGGTGCCTACCGTAATTTACGGTAGGCCTGGCGAACTTGTGGGTCGATCTGAATGCAGCAGTTATAAAAAAAAATTATTGATTACTCACGTGAACTCTTCCCATCCACACGAATTCTTTCCCTTTCTCCTCCATTCATTCTAATCTATCACTTTCACAAGACCAACAAAATCTCCATAACCCCACAACCTTCTTCCACCTTCAAATCTTCATATCTCTTTTAATTCTTGGTCAAATCAAGTGAAATTTAGGTCTATCTTAACTAATTTTTCACGTACTTGCTGATTTTGCGAAGAGATTTGTGAGAAAACGACGTTTTCTGGTCCGATTCACAAACCCTAGATTCGAAAATTTTGGGGGTTTTTGAAGTTCTTGTTTCACTTGTGTTCTAGCATCTTCAAACAAAGGTATGTGATGTTTATTTGTTAGTTTTGATGATACATTATGAGGATAAAGGTTATTTGTGCTACTTGTTCATACACACTTGCTTGTCATAGTTTTGGTCATGAAACTTGTTACTTGAACATTATTATGGTTGTAGATGTAGGATTGATAATAAAGTTGTGAACTTTTTGGGAATCTCTACATTGTAGAGACACCATGCCCAATTTTTGAAAAAGACTTATGAAATTTTGTGTTCACAAGCATCTACAACTGTAGTAACAAGCAAGTGTGGGGATTGTTGATGAAAAAGGGGTTAACTTTTTGTATTTGGTTGTGTTGTTTGTCTTGCAATGTGTGTAGGAAAATGGTAAGAACGAAAGAAAGAGCGGGAGCTAGTTCGTCTTCTTCATCAAAAGGCAAAGGCAAACAGCCGGAACAACAACCAAAGAAGAGGCAATACTTGGGTAGAGTTAGTGAGAGTGAAAGCGAGGATGAAGAGATGGTAGAGTTGGACCCGGCTGAAAAGCCAAGGTGGGAATCGGGTCCTTTAGATGAGCAGCCGGAGGAGTGGCAGCCGACACTATTTCATGACAGTATGAACCGGTTAAAAAACAAGGTTGTTGCGTTTATTTGTGAGAGGGAAGTGAGAGAGGTTGAATTTGGGCCGTTTAATGTGTTTGCCCAATTCCGAGCCTTAGGATGGGAGGCCGCGCTCAGTTGTTACGATAAGGAAAACAAGAACCTGTTTATGGATGAGATTCAAGAATGGATGGCAACCCTCAAATGCAACAAGTATGATAGGCTATCGCAGATGAAGTTTATGGGCGAGGTTAATGGGATCAAGGTGGAAATGCCATTTGATACGCTACGGAAATTGGGGAAGTACGACAATCTACCTGCGCGTGATTACATGATCCCTAGTCTTGATGATCTGTTGATAAAACCGGAGAAGCATCCGAGGTGGAATGATATGTTAGCGGCTTTGTTTTTGCCCGGTACTTATAGTGGCATCTTGTACCGGAGGAACTTGATGATAGAAGTGAAATTGTTGCTAACTATTTGCATTTTGAATGTCATTCCACGAAGAGGAGATAAGGAACAAGTAAGGTACCCGGAAGTGCCAGACCTTTATTCGTTGCTCAATGGGTCTCCTCTCTTTCCGATTCGGTATTTGATCATGAACCATCTTTGGATTTGCCGAAACAAGTTGGGGAGGAGCATTATCCCGTATTGCCGAATTATCACGGGATTGATGAAGCAGTTTAAGTGTGACAACCCTCATAATTACATGTATCCGTATGATTAATTAATATTAAATTGTGCTTAATGATTGTGCAGAAAATTGACTAAATAGTCCTGAATGTTTTCCTAAGTGTTGGGAATTAATAGTGTCACAAAAAGTTACATAAAAGATACTATACGGAATAAATTGACACTTTAACGAACCGGTATCTAACCGAACAACCGGACATTACCCGGAACACCAAAATATTGCCAGAAACATTGTTTAATTATTTCTTGGCTGGTTATGATCCCCGAACACCATAACACCCACTAGAACATCTAGTAACTAACACTAGCAACCATATACTTGGATTTGAATTATTAACTAACAAGTTACCATTCAAAGTTACACATAACCCCCCCCCCCCTTTTGGATTTATAGTTTTGGGGATGGCCCACATCAATCTTTGCAAGATTTCACTAAATCCCATAAGATCTTACATGATATTGCTTGATATTCTTTAGATATGGCTAGATCTTGCATAGATTTTCTTTGGATTTTATAAGTAACTATCATCATCTTCATCACATATCACCAACACCATTCTCCTTGTTACATGCCTTGCAGGTCGTTAGGTATCTATGGAGCTTGCACGAGAGGAAGGAGTCGTTGTGGGACATGGACAGTGTGTGCCATGTTAAACTTGCTAAACTTATAACTTATGTTTTGGTTTTACGTTTTATGCTTCCGCTGTTTAATTTGAACTTGGTTAACTAGTTTTTGAACACCAATTATATTACGTGGTTGGATTTTATCTATTTTAAATACATTGTTCAATATGATTGGTGGCTTGATCCTGGTCATGTCACGCCTCCATGCGGTGATACTCCGCTTGTGGATTTTGGGGGTGTGACAGATTGGTATCTGAGCCATTGGTTATAGTGAACTTGGTTTTAAAAAAGGAAAAGCTTTTGACAAAACCAGACTATAACCTGTACAGTGCTCAACGATCCACAACGACGATTTGCTCCACGTGCAAGACTCGACACAATAGGTGGTATGATTTATGTTATATTGTCTGTTGGATAGTTCACATAGTGCATTAGTTAACGTGATAACTACTATTTGAACCTTGTGTGCTTACTCTCTTCTGTCGTCCCACGCTTACGCACTTTCGCGACACTTTTCTCACTTACGTTGCTTTGTTGTGAAGATCATGAGTGGACGTTTGAACTTGACTCAAGCCCAGCTGACGGCTCTAATCAACGAACGAGTGGCTGAGGCACTCGCAGCTGTCCCTGCAGGAGGTCAACATGCTCAGCCTCCCGTATGTACGTTCAAAACGTTCATGGATTGCCGACCTAGTACTTTCAGCGGCACAGAAGGAGCTGTAGGTTTTCTTCACTGGTTCGAGAAGATTGAGTCTGTTTTTGAGATGTGTGAATGCCCTGAAGCTCGTAGGGTGAAATTTGCTACTGGAACACTCGAAGGTGCTGCGTTAACCTGGTGGAAAGCACAGGTTCAACTGCTAGGGCTGGCGGTTGCTAATGCCACCCCATGGAACGACTTCAAAGATTTGATCAAAGAAGAGTACTGTAGTCGTGACGACATCCACAAGCTAGAGGTGGAATTTTTCAATTTGAAGATGACGGGGTCTGAAATCGAGGCATATACAAAGAGATCAAACGGATTAGCTATCTTGTGTCCTACTATGGTGGATCCTCCTATCAAGCGTATCGAGCTGTACCTTAAGGGTTTAGTGCCAGAAATTCAGAGCCACGTGACCTCAACTAATCTTGGCACCATTCAGCAAATCATCAGATTGGCTCATCGTCTCACTGATCAGGCAGTTGAGCAGAACAAGCTGCCCAAGCGTATTAGCGCTACTACTGCTCCTGATGCTCCCAGCGATAACAAGCGCAAGTGGGATGGAAATTCGGGCAAGGGTTCTACTTCAGTTCAGTCTTAGTCCCAGCAGCGAAAGACAGATGAGTACAGGAGCCCCAGTCAGCAGTCTTCTGGGAACCAAGGTCAGGGTGGATACAGGGGAAATCACCCTAAGTGCAATCGATGTAATTTGCACCATAGCGGGCCGTGTAATAAGGGTCGTTGTCAGAGATGTAACAAGCTGGGTCATGAAGCCAAGGATTGTAGGAGCTCACGTCCTGCGAAGCAGAATCGTCAACAGCAGCCACAAGCCCCACAGAATCAGTAGCAGCAACAGCAGGGTAACAGGGGATGTTATCAGTGTGGTGCTGAAGGTCACTTCAAGAGAAACTGCCCCCAGTTGAACCAGAAACAGAACAACAACAACAATCAGGGGAACGGAAACAATAATGGGGGGAAACAATGATGGCAATGGTGCCAGGGGACGTGTTTTCATGCTGGGTCAGGGTGACGCGAGGAACGATCCCGACGTTGTGATGGGTAAGTTTCTTATGGATGACTTCTTTGTTACTGTTTTATTCGATTCGGGTGCCGATACTAGTTATGTGTCCTTAAAAGTTAGTCAAATGCTTAAGCGCACCCCAACACTTTTGACCACCAAACACATGGTAGATCTAGCAAACGGTAAAAGTCTAGAGGCCACACACATAGTTAAGGGTTGTAATCTTGTTCTTGCTGATCAGACCTTTTCTATCGACCTCATTCCTATCGTTCTGGGTAGTTTCGACGTTGTTATTGGGATGGATTGGTTATCTCATCAGCAAGCAGAAATTCTTTGCAATGAGAAGATTGTCCGCATCCTGTTAGGCCCTAAAGTGTGAGACTGACGCATCAAATTAACACAACGGGTTATGGTTACGAGCTGGGCCTTACCGGGTTAGTTATATTAGGTTTTGGACCTTTATAGGTCACTTGGGCCAAGCTTTAGGCCATGTGGGCCAAGCAGGCCCAAGGGAAGCCCATGTAGGGAAGTGGGCTTGTCTATGTATATAAACAAGTTTCTAACTTGTTTTAGGGTTTGAACTTCTTAGAACCTCATTGTTACAGAATTCCTAGAGAGAGCTAGAGGAAGGCGATTGTTTGTGAGCACTTGTACTAGACGGTTTTGCTAGTTGATAGTAATAGAATCGTGTGCAAGTGTTTAAAGGTGATTCGTTGTGTTCTTCGTATTTCATATTTTTCGTGTTTATTCTTGAATCACATCAAGTTTGGATTCCGCACAAACTTGGTGTTGTTTGATATCATTGAAAGATCCGTTCTACGGGACTTACAAGTGGTATCAGAGCCGTTAGAACCTGTTTCTAGGCTCGGTGTGATATCAAGGATTCAAGATTTTCGCTATTTTTGGGTTGATGTTCTTCGTGTTCTTCGCGATATTCAAAGTGTTCATCGAGTTTCGATTGAAAAATTGTCATATTTTGGTATTTTAATCTTTTGAGAAGGTGTTAATTGATTTATCTATGTATTTGAATTTTTTAAAATTATCTTCAAAAGATTTAGAAAATCCCGAATTTTGATTTGAAAAATCCAAAAATCTCGGAATTCCAACTGTTTGAGAGTTTTGAAAAATTTGAAAGGTTCACTTTCCATATCTATTCACAGCTGTCATCTCCTCCACACGGTTTCGAGTCCATCATTTTAGGAAACTGTTCTCACAATTGGTCATCACTGGTCTCGACTCGCAACCGCTCTCAAGGTCTCGACTCACATCTTCACCCGGTCTCGAATCATCATCATCATCATCATCACGGTCTCGACTCACATCTTCACCCGGTCTCGACTCATCATCATCATCACGGTCTCGAGTCGCAACCTCGGTTCCGAGTCGCATCAGAGATCTCGAGTCATCTTGTTTTGTTTTCGAGTCGCAATCATCAAAGGTCTCGAGTCACGGATCTTTGAGTCGCCGGAAACCTGCAACTCCTTCGCTTCGAATCATCATCACTGCTTGATAATCTCCATTCATCACTGGTCATCTTCTCATCTGTTATCACCGCCACTTCCATCATCACCGTCGACTGCCGTCCTCC
Organism: Helianthus tuberosus; assembly: GCA_030545235.1. Lineage (NCBI taxonomy): Eukaryota > Viridiplantae > Streptophyta > Magnoliopsida > Asterales > Asteraceae > Helianthus > Helianthus tuberosus. The sequence continues at coordinate 56,030,512 of CM060411.1, read as the reverse complement.
GCCGACATCATCCATCCTTCATCATCGGCAATCATATTTCATCTTCATCATCGTTCACTTCATCACCATTTTCATCTTCATCAACCCCATCTCCGGTCATCATCTCTGTCGACAACAGCCCTCCACTGTTACCACTGTACATCACCGATCATCATCATCTCCGGCGACCATCACACTCCATTTTGGTTTTTGGTTTTGGTCTGTTGCCGGGAACGGAAGAGAGAAGGGTGTGACGGCTGAACATTATTTAGGGTTTTGCTGGGTTCTATCGAAGAAGAAGACATACAGTCTTTGTTTTTTTTTAATAATATTTTCCATCAGGTTTAATAATATTAATTAAAATAATAAATTGACTAATCATTGGATCAAAATTCCTAATCATGTAGTCATCATTACATTATAATTGGTTTTTATAATAATATTAATAATAATAATATTAAGTGTTACTTTCTAATTAAAAAAAAAACAAAAAAAAAACGGGGGTTGGTTTGTTTGTGATAACAGTTTTGACAGATCTATTCAGAAAGCGGGATTATTTGGCTGCAAAGGGTTTGAGTTAGCAAGTACTCAGGTTCTCGCTTTGGGCTTGCATTGAGGAAATAGTTAAAAGATCACATTTTTGGGGGATCACATCTTAAAATGTCTTCTAAGAGAGAGGTGCTTGAGCAGGAACTCCAAGGATTCAGTTACTCATATGGTGAATCTATAGAAGCACTTACAGGCCGGTTTGCTGAACTGCTCTCTAAAATGGAGAAGGCAGAGATGGTGGTGTCTACTAACACGAGTAACAGAAAGCTTCTGGATGCTATAAAAGAGATTCCAGATCAGGCAAACTGTAGTTGGTTTACCAATGTTAATCAGATAATAGTGACAACCGATTGTTACAAAATGAAGCCGGATGAGCTGATCTCAATCATCAAATCATATGACAATGCTGACAAACAGTCTACTCAAGGCAACACATCTGCTGCAGTTTGTTCATCCACACAAAATGCATCATTTATGTTTAACAAATTCCTGGCTCAAGGAATTACTAAAGAACGTGAAGAGATACTTTCTGTCTTTTGCACTCCTGAGTGTAGAGAAAGAAATGAGGCATATCGGTTACACAACGCTGAGTTGATTCAAGACTACAATGATATTAAAAATAAAATTTTTACTTTATCGAAAAATGAGAAACTTTATAAAGAAAAAATTGAAGCTCAGCGAAAAGACATCGTCAAACTCAAGGATGATGTAAGTGTGAAATCATCTCAACTCTTCTATGTTCAGGAGAAACTGTGCGCTATGACTAAGGAACTGGAAGATATCAGAGATAGATATCAAATTAATGAGCTTAATATTAAGAAATTTGATTCTTCCAGTAAATTAGTCAAAAACTTGTGTAATCAACAGCTCGCATACAAGGAAAATAAAGAGCGTGGTTTGGGTTTTAATCAGGCTCCTCCTCCTTATAATGACAATTATACTTATTTACCCATGACTGAGGAGGAGATGATGAATGAGAGTAGAATGACTTATGGTCCCAAAAACAATAAGTCATCAATCAACAGCAGACCTGTTGATAAACGAGCGACTCCTTCGGTAAATTTTGTTTCAAAGGGTACTTTTGATCCTAATGCTTCATCTTCCCCTGCAGATGAAGTTAAAGTTGAAGGTGTCGTTGGAGATGAACAAGCATCAAGTTCTCATGTGTGTGACATTTTTGGCTCATTTTTTCACTCTATGATTAATTTCAGGCCTGATGATTTGGGCGAAAACGTTGATGCTTGCGTAACAGAGATTGAATCGGCAAACGAAACGAATGAGCCAGTTAAACCATCTGATTCCAAATACGAATCACCTGAAGCAGCTGATTCTGAGAAATTGGAATCAGTTGATTCTAGTGAATTCAGCTCAAGGGTGCCATGTGCAGAACCGTCTTGTGCTAATAATTCATCTGATGATTCAGCTGAAGTTTCTACTGAAGTTTCTGGTGTTTCATCTGATAAACCAGAATTCTCTGATTCTGTCAAAGCTGACGATATGAAGGAAGAAGTGAAGACTAACGTGAACAAGGCTCCAAGTGCACAAGCTGAAAAATCTGAACCTTCGGTTAGTGATGAAAAGGTTCAGATCAAGCAACAAGAGCCGAAGCGAGCATGTAAAGGACGCGGAAATAAGAAGCCTAAACATCACAGACGATCAGGCTCTTCACAGTCCTCAACGGGCAGCAATAGTCCTCAAAAGGCCCGTGATGTGAAAAATGCCTTTGTTAAGCCAGTCAGTAATGGCAAATGTGAGAAATATGCATTTGACTGTGCTAACAAAGCTTTCGGAAAGACTGGTGAGATTTCTGAATAAGACTTGCAGTCTAATCAAAACAAGAAGAATCAAAAGAAATCTCCACCACAGAAGGCCCCAACAAACGACAAGTACAGACATCCAAATTCATCTTCGTCTGCGGGAAATGTGCAACACAAACAAGCACAGAAAGGACCGGTTCGTCCTTCAGGGCCTGCAAGAGCAAATCCAACTGATCAGAATGCTTTCTACATGAAGAGACAGACATGCTTCAATTGCGGCATTGCTGGTCACATTGCTCGAAATTGCACACATCGTCCCTATGTACCCTATTATATGCAAAATCAGAGGGTTACATCAAAGGATAACTACCATTCCAAGCCGATGAAGGTATCATCACCTAAGGCAACGAAGAATGTGAATCCTAAGGTTAAACCTTCTGATGGGGATTGGAACGCTGCTAAAAACAAACGCAAGGCTGTTCAAGAACAAAAACGACTTTCTAAAACTGAATCAGCTAATGTTGCTCAACCGAAGGCAACAAACACGTTTGTTAAACCGAAGCAGATTTGGAAACCCAAATCCAAGGCAGCAACGTCTCCAATCCTTGAAACGAAAGGGGACTTGTGTTTGAAAGAAGTGTCTTACTTTGATGCTTCAGGTAATCCCAGGACCACGATGGCCTGGGTACCATTGTCTTACTAATCTCCTTACTTTTCAGGAACAACTAAGGAGGAGCTGTTGACAATCTCTGGAATGTTGATAGCGGTTGTTCCAGAGATAAAAAACGGGTAACATTTCATTGTTGCAAAAAGTTCAAATTTTTTTTACAGATGATATGTTTCCTTTGGAGGAGATTAGAGAAGTAAGAAAAGATCAGCAAAAGGTACCGTTTAAATTCAGTACTTTGAATTGAATTTGATTAGTCTTCAATCTGATGACAGAACGGTTAAGCAAAAATATTTTTTCTCTTTCTTAGTTCATTACTTTGTATATAAATTGTCCTTTCTCTAGTAAATGGTAAATTTGCGCAAAAATACAAGATTTATGCACAAATTTAGGGGGGGGGGGGGAGAGGAACATATAGATAGATATAGAGTTTAAGGGGGAGAAAACTCAGAAAAAGAAAAACACACAAAGAGTTTGCTGTATATATATGCATTGTTTTAGGGGGAGAAAATGAGAAAATTACAAAAACATTAGAAAATGAAAAAGAGAAAAAGAAAGATTGCATGATATGGGAAGTGAAATAATTGTTCGTGTTAAAGGGTTTGACTAACACATGTAAGGTGCCATAGCTGAAAAGACTAGGATCTACTGCGATATGTCGATAGGCTTGACGCTCAAAATGATAAAAGATACTAAAGTGATATAAACATAATGAACTATGTACCATGTGGGTAACATACCAATGGCGTATGACTTTATGGTCTTAAATCTTGCGTTGATAGATAGCCAACATCTGAGGTTTCGGGTCTTTATATTGTTGAATCATCCGGGGATATCTTGGCTGTCCTTCTGTTCATAACTAAAATTGTACATGAACCCAGGAAAGAAAGTCACTTGGAATTAGCTCATTTCTATTTGAATGTCTGTATGTTGTCCCGATACACACAATTTTGATCTGATTCTGAAATCTTCTCTGAAAATGTCGTGTACCTCCTCTGCTGCATCCAGATATATGCTGACCTGGAGGTGCTAGGCAACGTCAGCTTCTGCTGCATCCAGATACATGCTGACCTAGCTGTACGTTGTCGCGCTATAGATCTAATACACCCGAAAGAGGCCCTCAAGTGCCCAAAAGAAACCCAAGAAACCTATATCAAACTGAGAAAAACTCATTTGATCTGTATATTATACCATCTCTGCAAAAGATCTATTCTATTCTCTTCTCAACCTATTCCCAGTTAAGATTTCAGAAATCTGGATTGGACTTGTGAAATATGTGGTAGGGAAGATACTTGCATGATAGAGTGTGCTGTTTATATTTCCAGGATTTGATTAGTATTTATTTGGGTGTTCATTGTTAAGAAATCAAAACATGATAAAACAAATTATATGCAGACCTAGACACAGTCAGGATATCTTAAAGGATGACATCAGTATACTCACCTGCTACGATGAATCGTTGTGCTTACCTTGATCGCGGGGGTATGCCTTGGAATGGGACACACGGGTATAATAGTATAATATTACCTAAAGCATATCACGAAGTTAAAAAATTGAAAGTTGAGCGTTAAAGTTTAAGTGGACAAACATATTGGCAATCGCATAGACCAGTTTGATTAGGCTCGTACTGAAAAGTGTTCCTTAGTCTGCCTGAGAACGAATTTTGATCCCATTGCAATTGTAATTGTATATTATGGTAGTTGTTTATATTTTGAATTTTTATTTGTTTCTAGTTCTTAATATTAAAAAAAATAAAAAAATAGAAAACTTCAAAAATACAAAAATAGTGTCTTGCTTTTCTATAAAATCAAAAATCCTAAAATAGAGTGCTTATTTGTTTTTCTTAAAATTAAAAAAAAATATAACCGTTCTTGAAGATTTGACTGATCATCAAAAGTTGAAAGAATTTAAATTGTGAAATTTGATGTACCTAGTGTTAATATGGTACTCTCCCTGTTGCATAAGAAATGTTTGCTAATGAGTTTGTGAGCATGTGAAGAACTTGATTTCAATCAAGAACAGGGGTTGATGAAGACTAAGATGTTGTTAGTTGCTGAAGAAGCCTGAAGCAGCTCAACAACAAGATGTACCTGAGTCAGAAGAATCAGATATGAATTGCCGTCTGACAGTGATAGTGCATTTGAAGAAGTACCATGAAACTGCTTGAAAGAAAAAGATTGAAGAAGAAAAGAGCTGCTGAGAATCCTCCTCTCACATTCTTTTTAACAAGATTTTCAAGCAAAGCTGATCGAGATCCTGATATGAAGCTAACCACAAAAGCTGAAGAAAGAGACCCAGTGCTGAGAGTTCAGAAGTCAAGAACTTCCACAACATCTGCAGCATAGTGACAATCATAGACTACGTTGAAGACGTTGCTGATTTCATGTTATGAAGACAATTTGATGGCATCAGTCTAGGGGGAGATTGTTAGGCCCTAATGTGTGAGACTGACGCATCAAATTAACACAACGGGTTATGGTTACGAGCTGGGCCTTACCGGGTTAGTTATATTAGGTTTTGGACCTTTATAGGTCACTTGGGCCAAGCTTTAGGCCATGTGGGCCAAGCAGGCCCAAGGGAAGCCCATGTAGGGAAGTGGGCTTGTCTATGTATATAAACAAGTTTCTAACTTGTTTTAGGGTTTGAACTTCTTAGAACCTCATTGTTACAGAATTCCTAGAGAGAGCTAGATGAAGGCGATTGTTTGTGAGCACTTTTACTAGACGGTTTTGCTAGTTGATAGTAATAGAATCGTGTGCAAGTGTTTAAAGGTGATTCGTTGTGTTCTTCGTATTTCATATTTTTCGTGTTTATTCTTGAATCACATCAAGTTTGGATTCCGCACAAACTTGGTGTTGTTTGATATCATTGAAAGATCCGTTCTACGGGACTTACACATCCCTCGTTCTGGTGAAGAACCCCTTGTGATTCGTGGCGACAAGAGTGGTGCTGTTGTGGGCATCATCTCTTTCCTTAAGGCCCAGAAGTGGTTGCGAAAGGGCCACACTGCTATTCTAGCCCTCGTTTCTGATACATCCTCGAAGGAAAAGAAGATAAAAGACATTCCTATTGTGTGCGACTTTCCTGAGGTATTTCCTGAGGAATTACCTGGTCTTCCGCCTCATCGACAAGTCGAGTTTCAAATCGAGCTAGCTCCTAGAGCAGCACCAATAGCTCGTGCACCTTATCGTCTAGCTCCATCAGAACTTGAAGAACTGTCCTCGCAACTACAAGAGCTCTTGGACAAGGGTTTTATTCACCCTAGCTCTTCGCCTTGGGGAGCTCCAGTGTTATTTGCGAAGAAGAAAGACGGTACTTTCAGAATGTGTATTGACTACCGCAAACTCAACAAGGTGACCGTGAAGAATCGTTATCCTTTTCCACGCATTGATGACTTATTCGACCAGTTGCAAGGGTCGAGTTTCTATTCCAAGATTGACCTGAGGACATGTTACCATCAACTAAGAGTCCGAGATGAGGATATCTCTAAAACAACATTCAGGACTCGTTATGGGCATTACGAGTTTCTGGTTATGCCTTTCGGATTGACGAATGCACCTGCGGTCTTCATGGATCTCATGAACCGAGTGTGCAAACCTTACCTGGATAAGTTTGTCATAGTTTTCATCAACGACATCCTGATCTATTCGAAGAGTCAGGAAGAACACGAGCAACACCTGCGACTTATTTTGGAACTTCTTCGAACAGAGCAGTTGTATGCCAGATTTTCGAAATGTGACTTCTGGCTTCGCGAAGTCCACTTTCTAGGCCACGTGGTAAACAAGGATGGGATTCATGTTGATCCATCCAAGGTAGACTTGATCAAGAACTGGCCTGCACCCCGTACACCAACAGAAATCCACCAATTCTTAGGTTTGGCGGGCTACTACAGAAGATTCATCAAGGATTTCTCTAAGATTGCGCAATCTCACACCTCGCTAACTCAGAAGGGTGTCACCTATCGTTGGGGTGATGCACAGGAATCTGCTTTTCAGCACTTAAAAGATAGACTTTGTAGCGCGCCTATCCTCTCATTGCCTGAGGGCACAGATGATTTTGTGGTTTATTGCGACGCTTCCATCCAAGGACTTGGTTGCGTGTTGATGCAACGTGACAAGGTCATTGCTTACGCATCGTGCCAACTTAAAGTTCACGAAAGGAACTACACTACGCACGACTTGGAATTGGGAGCAGTTGTTTTCGCACTTAAGATATGGAGACATTACCTGTACGGTACCAAGTGCACCATTTACACCGATCACATGAGTCTCGAGCATATCTTCAAGCAAAAGGAGCTAAACATGCGACAACGTCGATGGGTCGAGCTCTTGAATGATTACGAATGTGCGATCAAGTACCATCCGGGCAAAGCCAATGCTGTGGCCGACGCCATCAGTCGAAAGGATACTACACCTAAACGTGTGCGAGCGTTACAACTTACCATCCAATCTAGTCTTCCCACTCAGATACGAGATGCTCAGGTTGAAGCATTGAAAGCAGAGAACAGTAGGGCTGAGTCCTTACGAGGATCAAGGAAGCGGTTAGAACAAAAGGAAGACCGCCTACTATGTAACAGGGCGCATCTGGGTCCTGCTTTACGGAAACTTACGAGAGCTTGTGATGGATGAAGCACACAAGTCTCATTACTCAGTACATCCTGGTTTGGATAAGATATTCCACGACTTAAAGACTACAAACTGGTGGCCTAGCATGAAGGCCAACATAGCAACCTACGTCAGTAAATGTTTGACTTGTGTGAGAGTCAAGATTGAATATCAGAAACCATCAGGCCTACTCCAACAACCAGAGATCCCGACATGGAAATGGGAGCAAATTTCCATGGATTTCGTTACTGGCCTGCCTAGATCTCAACTCGAAAATGATACCATTTGGGTGATCGTGGATCGACTGACGAAGTCTGCACATTTTCTGGCTATCAAGGAAACGGATAAGTTTTCTACTCTAGCAGACGTCTACCTAAAGGAAGTAGTATCAAGGCACGGAGTGCCAACCTCCATCATTTCTGATCGTGACTCACGTTTTACATCTGAATTGTGGCAAGCTATGCACAAGTCCTTTGGCTCTCGATTAGACATGAGCACGGAATATCATCCATAGACGGATGGGCAATCTGAACGCACCATCCAAACCCTTGAAGACATGCTTAGGGCATGTGTAATCGACTTTGGTAATGGCGGGGAAAAACACCTCCCGTTAGTGGAGTTTTCGTATAACAACAGTTACCACACCAGTATCCAGGCCGCTCCGTTCGAGGCATTGTACGGACGGAAGTGCCGATCACCTCTTTCTTGGGCAGAGGTTGGCGACAATCAAATCACTGGCCCAGAACTTGTAGTAGATACAACCGAGAAGATTGCTCAGATACGACAACAAATGGCGGCAGCTCGTGACCGTCAGAAAAGCTACGCTGATAAGCGCAGGAAACCACTCGAGTTCCAGGTTAGGGATCGGGTGCTACTCAAAGTCTCACCTTGGAAAGGCGTAGTTTGTTTTGGCAAACGAGGCAAACTCAATCCGCGTTATGTCAGACCGTTCGAAATCATTGAGAAAATTGGCAAAGTCGCCTACAAGCTGAATCTACCGGCAGAACTCAGCGGAGTTCACAACGTATTCCATGTGTCGAATCTGAAGAAGTGCCTGTCAGATGAGACCCTCATAGTTCCTCTCAAGGAGCTCACTATCGACGATCAGCTGCGATTCATCGAGGAACCAGTAGAGATTACTGATCGAGATGTTAAGGTTCTCAAGCGTACCAGAATACCTCTTGTTCAAGTTCGTTGGAACTCCCGTTGTGGCCCAGAGTATACCTAGGAACGAGAAGACCAAATGAAACACAAGTATCCCCATTTGTTTGAGAAAAGTGCAACCACTACTGAGGCTGAAGCTACTGCGGAATTTCGGGACGAAATTCCAAACCAACGGGGGGATGATGTGACACCCCAGGGAAAACCAGGAAACCACGCAACTTAACTAGCTTCCTCAGTAACCACGTGCTAAATTTCGGGACGAAATTTTCTTAACAGGGGGAGAATGTGACAACCCTCATAATTACATGTATCCGTATGATTAATTAATATTAAATTGTGCTTAATGATTGTGCAGAAAATTGACTAAATAGTCCTGAATGTTTTCCTAAGTGTTGGGAATTAATATTGTCACAAAAAGTTACATAAAAGATACTATACGGAATAAATTGACACTTTAACGAACCGGTATCTAACCGAACAACCGGACATTACCCGGAACACCAAAATATTGCCAGAAACATTGTTTAATTATTTCTTGGCTGGTTATGATCCCCGAACACCATAACACCCACTAGAACATCTAGTAACTAACACTAGCAACCATATACTTGGATTTGAATTATTAACTAACAAGTTACCATTCAAAGTTACACATAACCCCCCCCCCCTTTTGGATTTACGGTTTTGGGGATGGCCCACATCAATCTTTGCAAGATTTCACTAAATTCCAAAAGATCTTACATGATATTGCTTGATATTCTTTAGATATGGCTAGATATTGCATAAATTTTCTTTGGATTTTATAAGTAACTATCATCATCTTCATCACATATCACCAACACCATTCTTCCTTCTTCTTTCCCCTCTACCTACGGCCCAAACACCCTCTTTCCACCTCCACCATTTTTCTCCACTAACAAGCATTTCAAGCTCATTCCAAAGTATTAGAAGGTGTTTCATAGAGCTTGAAGCTTGAAGGACTTGAAGAACTTTCATCACTTGCTTTCATCATCCATTTTCATCATCTTTTTCTCTTGTGATCATCCCTAGCTTTGAGCTAGTTGTAAGTTCTTGATTAACCCTTATTTACTTCTACTTTAATGGTTAAAAGATGTAGTATGTTGATTATCACTAGAACCCTAAAAGACATGAACATAAATCTTGAAACATAAAGATGTAAGATGATGAAATCTTGTTAAAATAATGTTGTTAAATACATGCATGATCTTGATTGTTCGGTATGATGAATCTGGTAGAAAGTAGCATACAACTGCTAAGGATGATACGAAAGTATTTATACAGTTGCTGAACATGATAAAGAAACCCAGAAACTTGTTTTATAAAAGGGTATGTGAAAACAGAAAACTGTTCGGTGTTTACAGCCAACTTCAGTTGGCTGTAACCGGGTCATAACTTAACGAAAAAATGATTTTCTTGAGTCTATAACGTGTTATTTTAAAAAACGCTTCAAATGGCACTGGAATCATATTTTTTTGAGGTCGTTTGCTATTTTTAAAGGGGCGTTTTTCACAGCAGCAAAAGCTTCGTTTTTACTGCAGAAAATGTGTGTTATGTTTTTCATCATAACTTGAAATCTGTGTAGAATTAGCTCTTGAAATTTTTACTGTAGATGACCACTGATGTCTTTGTAATTCTCCCACTAGAATTTCGTCAATCGGACTTACGATGAATTTTAAATGAATTTTTCTGTGGACTGCAGTCAGAAAGTGACGAATCTGATTGCAGCCCGGTAAATGATTTTTATAAAATAATGGGTAATGAATTGGATCCCGAGATTTTTACAAAATAATATGTGGATCATTTATGACCTTTTATAAAAAGTTGGGAATTTTTGGAGTAGGTAAACTATTTTATTAAAATGCCCAAAAACAGCCCAGTTTTGGATGTTAAAGCTTAAATGACATAAGTAGTAATTTGCGTGTCTAAATGTCGGGTATGTTATCTGAGGATGATCTAACATGTTATATGTCGATGAAAGTATTATGTGCAATATCGTATGCTTGCTTTTGAATGGTAATAGATGGGGAAGTTTATATGGGCGTGAACTGTTAAAGTGAGTATATGTTATGTGGTAGATGCGTGTAGGAACTTCTTGTTTATTTGAAGTCACTAATAAACTAAGTGGTAATCATACTAGGACGTGATTGACCAACACCTATTGTTAGCTACTTTAAGAGTTCAACCGAGCAACCAAAGGTGAGTTAACACACTTTCTAAGGCATGGGATTCCCGGTGGTTGGGAATGGGGTTAAAGAACTAAAACGGAACCTACATATCCTCCTTGGGTAGGATATGTACCGCCATCCTCCATGGGTAGGATGCCAATATAAATTCTGCGTATTCTCCTTAGGTAGAATACGTACGTTCGTCCTCCTTGGGTAGGACAACAACCTTAACTTACTAGACAAAACTCTATCATTAAGTCCCTCATTTTATATCGACTTAATCGCCGAGGCCGATGGCGAGTGGGTCATTAGTTAATTGCGCTATTAGGGTTTAACAAACCTCACACCGTGCCGGTAGGACGGGCGTGTACTAATGGATCATGGCAAACAGTCAATGATGATAGACATTGACTTAGGGCACAACTTACTTTCGTCAGTAGTCGATATGGTAACAGTCCAGTGGTTCACATGGGGAAGCCCCCACTGATTATGGATGGTTTGGGAAAAAACAAAGATACTGGTTGACTCGTGGTTTTCAAAATAAACTTTTAAAACCAAACAACCAACTGTGAACTCGCTCAACTTTGTTGTTGACTCCTTGTTACATGCCTTCCAGGTTGTTAGGTATCTATGGAGCTTGCACGAGAGGAAGGAGTCGTTGTGGGACATGGACAGTGTGTGCCATATGTTTTAGTTTTTATGCTTCCGCTGTTTAATTTGAACTTGGTTAACTAGTTTTTGAACACCAATTATATTGCGTGGTTGGATTTTATCTATTTTAAATACATTGTTCAATATGATTGGTGGCTTGATCCTGGTCATGTCACGCCTCCATGCGGTGATACTCCGCTTGTGGATTTTGGGGGTGTGACATTAAGGCAATCATGTCGGAGGATAGAGGAGCACCGAAAAGGCACAAGCCTTTTGAGATTCAAAAGATGGGTATTGGATGGACCTACACTCAATCGGAAAGGTATCATAAGCTCAAATCGGAGGGTCAAAGATGGCAAGCATTGAAAGTTGATGCAAGGGATCTCTTACCGGGTGAAGAGGATGAACCGGAGAGTGAAGCGAAAGCCCCGAGTGGGGATGAGGACTATGCGGATGAGCCTCATGGTGAGCATGTGGAGGTGGGCCAAGGGGGCCCAAGTAGAGGACACATTAGGTTTTTTTGACTACACGGAGCGCTCATACGAGCCGAATTGGGCTTACGATGGCACTATGCAAGAGGTTATTGAAAACCAACGTCCTCCGGCACCCGTTTTTGATTCATGGTCGGGTTCAGAGCGTACTTTATTTGATCAACAAACAATGATGAGTGCTAGTGTGGAGCGGGCCTTAAAGCATAACTTCGATCGTCAAGAATCATGGAATCGTGCACATGCTTACTCCCATGAGCTAGAGGTGAATAACCGGTATGAAGATGATCAAGCCCGAAGGATGCATGCGGATTGGCATGCGGGGCGGCCCGTGGTTGTGGATCCACCTCCGGTGGATTATGCGTCTCTACCACCATATGACGATAGTGTATCGTATCCAATCCCGCCGCTCCATCATTCACAATGGTTAGACCCGCGTCAACAACAAGGAGCTTCGCAACAAGGTGGAAGTGGTAGCGGCGCATTTGCTTTCGTAGAATGGAACGAGATGATGTCTTCCATGTTCGGGCCTCGTCAACCGTGCTACTATTAGTCAGGTTGTGCTCCTTCTTGTATATTTTGTGAATATTTGTTGGTTTGTTTAAGTTTATGGTTGGGCGGTTGGGTGGTGTTTTGATGTATATGTTATGTTTGGGTGGTGGAAGTTGGTGGTGTGAAGTTTTAAAAAAGAAAAAATAAAAAAAAATATAAAATGAAAAAATACCAAAAAGAAATTTGTGGTGTGAGTTGAAGAGCTTTTGGGTGATGTTAAAGAGTTAAGCGATCAAATCTTCCCAAAACCGTACATTGGGGTCAATGTATCCCAAGTGTGGGGATGGGGAGAAATTTTGAGATTTAAAAAAAAAATTTAAATAAAGCAAAATATTGTGAGAATTTGAACACCTTGGACTAACCCCAAATGATGCACCGGCAACCCTTAATACCCTTTGTTCTTGGTGAGAGTTGAAGCCACACGTGTAAATAAATAATTCCTGTCTTTGATGAGAGTGGCAACGGGTGGGGGTGCATTAGAACTTGTGCTTGAATACGGTTCGAGGCCTTAGTTGGATATGAATGTGAAAAGGATAAGGGCATTTAGGTAGCCTCGTCTTTAGTGTGTACGAGTGTGGGATTTGGGGGGTTGGACCTCATAAATTATATATATGAGCATGGTTGCGAGAGGGGCGGGGGTTTGGACATTTAGTTGCCCATTTTGTGCCTTAAAGCCGATCATTTGTTACCCCTTAGCTAGTTACCTAAAAATTTACCCGACTTGACCCGGTCTTATAGTGTAGTAGTAGTTCTAGTAGTATGTAGATATATTTGATGTTATATTGAAAGTTTGCTTTGATAGTTTTGTTTGTTTGAAAAAAAATGGAAAAAACAATGAAAAAGAAAAAAAAAGTGATGTTGAGATATCTTGTATATAGTAGTTAAGTTTGGTAGTTGTTTGTTTATTTTATTGTGTAATAAAAAGACCGGGTTAAGTTTTCGCTACTACATATATATTCCATTTCCTACCCATTCGCCTAGCCTTGTTACAACCTTTAAGCCCCTTTGATTTGCATTCATATTTGGCACTTGTTGGAGGAGGACCGATTTAGGTACAAGCCTATAGTTGTGAACCACCCGTTGGCCTTTTGTGTGTCTAGCTTACAATTGCTAGTGCTTACTTGTTGCCGAGAGGAGAGATATAGAGAGGGGTGTGTTATTTCGGGTGTTAAGAAAAGGTTAGTAAAAGGACTACATGTTTATGCTTGGTTTATGTGATCACTTGTTTTGAAAATGGTTTTGATGAGTTGCTTGGGACAAGCAACGGTTAAGTGTGGGGATGTGACGGGTGGTCCATAGGACAACCCTTAATGGTGTTAAAATACGAGTTTATCCTTCACTTGATCGCGTAATTATCTAGAATTAGATGACTACAGTTGCTTATGTTTCAGGTATGTTTTGGGAGCTAAAAATGGATAAAACGCTGCTTTGGATGGAACGGAGTGGAACGGGGCATGCATGGAAGGAAAGAAGAAAAGAAACAAAGAATTCAGGGCTCCACCGTAATTTACGGTGGGTACCGTAAATTACGGTAGACCCTGAAATTGCCCAAATCCACCGTAACACAGGAAAATCCACCGTAGCATTTTGATGTCTACCGTAACTTACGGTAGATACCGTAAGTTACGGTAGAGGTGACGGACAAACTTGTAACTGCCTCATTAAAAACGTTTTTGAGGTGCCTTTTCATATTATCTCATCATTGGACGTTTTCTCTGAAGATTAGGGGCGATTTTGGCTAGTTCTTGTTGGTTCCAAACATTTCTAAACATTTGGTTTTGGTTTTTGATTCATATAAACTTGAACTTTGATGTTATGATGATCAACCGAACAATGTCCGGCTAAATATGTGGTGATCATCTTAGGTGAAGGTTTCTCTAAAACTCTTGTGTGTTTGTTCCTTTATTTCTAGAATGATAACTTTGTGTTTGCTTTGATTATCACGGTGTATGAATATTTGATTGTAGCTTGTTAATTGGTATTGCAATTCTAGTCTAAATCGTACGTTCTTGGTGTCGTTGACAATCGAGATATCACGGGAATGGTTAGGGTTGGATATTGATTGATTGATCATCGGGAAACAACCTCGCATTCATATAATCCGAGTACTTTGTTCCCTTTTATCACAACAATTGTTTATACACGAGTTATGTCTATGTAACTCTTTCTAGTTGGAATTTCGCATAAGTGTTAAAAGAAACTGAATCCTAAGATGGTCATTGTTCTCATAATCTGAATTAAAAATCCAATCTTGATTAGTAAGTAATTGATAATTTAGTTTTCTAAAACAAACAATCCAAATCATTGATCTTTAATTTCTGCATATTAGGTTAATTGTAGTTAAATTGCAAAGCTATAGAATCAACACATTTTCCACAAACTCCCTGTGTTCGATACCCATTTACTGCTATCTACTAGTTGTAATTTGGATTAAATTTGCGTGTACTACGACAGCACGTCACATATCATTTCAATATTTAAATTGATCCGCCAAAGAAATTCTTAAAGGTATAACCTGGCCAAAATATTAATGGCTATGATGGTACAACCTTTTTAAGACAATAAATTCCCTGCTAACATCTGAAAACATCTTAACATTCCTGGCTGTGTGGCTCGAGAGACCACCCAAGCTTCCAAATGTACTTGGACTTTCCCAAGTCACTCCCATAGCCTATATGATCAATATGAATCATGGCTAATAAACATCAATATGATGAACACACCAAAACATCCATTTGAGATGTATGCTTTTAAGCAAAGGTGTATTAATGACAATGGTGGTTTTGTTTTACAAACTTCTTGTCAAAAGGGAAATGAACTAGTTTTAACCCTTAAAAGATCACTGATCAAAGAGTTCATTGGTTATATTCTAATCGTCCTTGTGACAAGGCTTTGTGCCATGTAAATGTCCTTCGAGACGAGCCTTGTGCTATATGAAAATGTCCTTTATGACATTAACAGTTGTGAATTATATTCTCCCTGTCTAATAAATATAAAGGACTATATCTTATTGATTATTATTTATTACTTAAAATGGTCTATATGGTTTAATAATACCATGATCATATAATCATTAATACAATGATTCATTATATAATTTAAATATATCATTATTGTTTGATATAGTACTCAAATCATGGCTGGCTCTGACCAAGCAAACAGTCATCCGCGAGAAGAAAACAATAATGAAGCAAGAATAAATCTTACAAACGCTGAATTGCAAGCAATGATTGATACCGTAGTTGCTCAAGCGGTGGATAAAATATTCAAAGAACCGAGTAATGTTCGGTCCAAAACTCATACAAAACCCTTATCGCATACGCATGCATCAAAGAGGGATGAATCTCAGCATTCATCCAACCAGAGATTTGAATCTCAGAAGGTAGTGTTAAATCAAACTCCCAGGTACAACAAAGGTTGTACCTACAAATACTTCGTCTCGTGTAAGCCAAGGGACTTCACGGGAGAAAAGGGAGCGATAGATTGTATGAAATGGTTAGATGAAATGGAAACTGTGATTGACATCAGTGGATGTGCTAAGGAAGACATAGTTAAGTTTGTGTCTCAATCCTTCAAGGGCGACGCCCTCACTTGGTGGAAAGCATTGGTGCAATCCACTGGAAAGGTTCCTCTATATAACCTTTCGTGGAACAAGTTTGTTGATCTTGTGAAGGACACTTACTGTCCTCAACATGAAGTCGAGAGAATAGAAACTGACTTCCTCACTTTGGTGATGAAGGATTTGGATTGTAGGTCCTATGTGACCGGTTTCAACTCGATGTCAAGGCTTGTACCATATTTAGTCACTCCTGAACCCAAACGTTTAGCCCCTGAAGTGAAAGGAAATGTCAAGGCTTCTAAGCCTGCTACTTATATATCTGTTGTGGATCTATCTTTGTCCCTTACTCTTGATGTTGTGAGGAGTAGGGCAAAGAAAACTACTGATGACGGGAAGAGGAAGAGGGAGGAAGACAAGTTCCCTCAATCTAACAAGAAGAACAAAGGGAACTTTGGTTCTAAGAAAAGGCAGTCAAATGACAAGCCCATGTGCAAGACTTGCAACAAAAGGCACTTTGGAAAATGCAACCAAGACCCACAAGCTAAACCATGTGGGATTTGTAAGAAGAAAGGGCACAAGTCTGTAGAGTGCCGAAACATTAAGGATGCAACCTGCTACGGTTGC
The DNA here is from genome assembly GCA_030545235.1 of Helianthus tuberosus. Lineage (NCBI taxonomy): Eukaryota > Viridiplantae > Streptophyta > Magnoliopsida > Asterales > Asteraceae > Helianthus > Helianthus tuberosus. The sequence continues at coordinate 56,013,732 of CM060411.1, read as the reverse complement.
AACGAAAAGGGGCACATCAAGACTAATTGTCCCAAGAATGCTAAGAAGCCCGAGGAAACAAAGAAAACCCATGCTAGGGTTTTTCAGATGAATGCAAGGGAGGCGGTGAATGACGAGAACGTCATAACAGGTACATTCCTCATTAATAATAGTTATGTTAGAGTTTTATTTGATTCAGGTGCTGATAAGTCTTTTGTAGACCATAAGTTTAGTAAATCACTGAATCTGCCTATTAAGACTCTAGACATAAAATATGAGGTAGAGCTTGCCGATGGTACGTTAGAAACAGCTTCAACTCTTCTTGATGGATGTTTCATATCCATTAAGAATCATTTTATCCCGCTATCCCTCCTGCCAATGAAATTGGCTGGTTTTGATGTGGTCTTAGGCATGGATTGGTTGTCGCATAACCAAGCCCAAATCGCCTGTGACAAAAAGCTAGTTATCATCAAAACCCCTTCTGGTGAATCCGTCACTATCCAAGGAGATACACAATATGGTTTGCCCAACAATGTGTCTATTCTCAAAGTATCAAGGTGTCTAAAGAACGGATGTGTCATTTACATGGCACAAGTGACTGTGAATGACCCGAAACCCAAGATCGAAGATATTCCAATTATTTCAGAGTATCCTGATGTCTTTCCTGATGAATTACCTGGATTACCTCCTGAGAGGCAAGTCGAGTTCAGGATAGACATTCTACCAGGATCTGCACCAATTGCACGAGCTCCTTATCGTCTAGCGCCTACTGAAATGAAAGAGCTCAGGACTCAATTGGATGACTTACTGGAAAAAATTTTATACAACCTAGCTCTTCGCCTTGGGGAGCTCCAATATTGTTTGTAAAGAAGAAGGATGGATCAATGCGCTTATGCATTGATTACCGTGAGCTAAACAAGGTAACGATCAAGAATCGTTATCTCTTACCCAGGATCGATGACTTATTTGATCAGCTCCAAGGGGCGAGCTTCTTCTCAAAGATTGATTTGAGATCTGGTTATCATCAACTTAAGGTCCGAACTGAAGATGTGCCTAAGACAGCGTTCAGAACGAGATATGGACATTACGAGTTTTTAGTGATGCCTTTTGGGCTCACTAATGCACCAGCAGCATTCATGGACCTCATGAATAGAGTCTGCAAGCCATACTTAGATAAGTTTGTCATTGTCTTTATAGACGACATACTTATCTACTCTCGTAATCAAGTTGATCATGAGAAGCACCTTCGATGCATCTTAGGATTACTTCGACAAGAGAAGCTGTATGCTAAATTCTCCAAGTGTGAGTTCTGGCTTCGTGAAGCCCAATTTATTGGACACGTTGTTAGTGACCGTGGTATCCAAGTCGATCCCGCCAAAATAAAAGCCATCATGAACTGGGAGGCATCGAAGACGCCTACAGAAATTCGCAGCTTTCTGGGTTTAGCTGGATATTATAGAAGATTCATTAAGAACTTTTCAAGGATAGCTGCACCATTGACTTCTTTGACCCGTAAGAATGTAAAATTTGATTGGGGTCCAAAACAACAAGAATCCTTTGAGATTCTTAAGCAGAAATTGAGCAATGCTCTGGTGTTGACATAGCCCGAAGGAATTGAAGAGTTTGTCGTTTACTGTGATGCGTCACACACCGGTATGGGTTGTGTACTTATGCAAAAGGGCAAGGTGATTGCCTATGCATCACGACAACTAAAGGTGCATGAAAAGAATTACACCACCAACGATTTGGAGTTAGGTGCCGTTGTATTCGCACTAAAGTTATGGAGACATTATTTGTATGGAACTAAATGTTTGATCTATTCGGATTACAAAAGTCTCCAACACTTATTCAATAAAAAAGAGCTCAATATGAGACAGCGCCGCTGGATGGAGACTTTAAATGATTACGATTGTGAAATTTGCTACCATCCTGGCAAAGCAATTGTAGTCGCTGATGCTCTAAGCCGAAAAGAGAGAGTCAAACCTATCAGGATTAATGCTAAGAGCATTGAACTGAAAAATAGCCTGAACGAAAGGCTATTAGCTGCACAGAAAGATGTTGTGTTAGAAGCTAACCTTCCAGATGAAAAGTTAGGTGTGACTGCTGAACAGTTAGCACCTGGCAAGGATGGAATTCTTAGAATGAATGGAAGAATCTGGGTTCCTATTCATGGAGGGCTTCGAGATATAATCCTCCAGGAAGCTCACAATTCCAAATACTCAGTTCACCCTGGAGGTGATAAGATGTATCAGGATTTGAAAGCTAATTATTGGTGGATAGGTTTGAAGAAATCTATTGCCACACATGTAGCTAAATGCCTGACTTGTGCTCAGATTAAAGCTAAACATCAAAAGCCATCGGGTTTGCTACAACAGCCAGAACTACCCATATGGAAGTGGGAGATGGTAACCATGGATTTTATAACCAAGTTACCAAAAACAAGGCATGGAAATGATACTATATGGGTCATAGTTGATAGACTGACTAAGTCAGCACATTTCTTACCCATAAAGGAGACTTATAGCTCCGACAAGATAGCTCAGTTGTACGTAGATAAGATTGTATCCCTACACGGAGTGCCGATATCTATTATTTCTGATAGAGATACTAGATACACCTCTCACTTTTGGAAAAGTTTCCAACAATCTTTAGGCACTCGTCTGAATTTTAGTACTGCTTACCATCCTCAGACTGATGGACAGAGCGAGCGTACCATTCAAACTTTGGAAGACATGCTTCGTGCATGTGTTATTGATTTAGGTGGTAGTTGGGATGACCACCTACCTTTGATCGAGTTCTCCTATAATAACAATTATCATACTAGCATTCAGGCTGCGCCTTTTGAGGCGTTGTATGGAAGGAAATGCAGAACGCATGTTTGTTGGGCGGAAGTAGGAGAAGCTCAGTTATCAGGACCTGATATAGTCCTTGAAACGACGGACAAGATTGTCCAAATTCGTGATCACCTGAAAGCTGCCAGGGATAGGCAGAAAAATTATGCTGATAAGAGGCGGAAACCTCTAAAGTTTGAAGTGGGCGATAAAGTTTTACTCAAAGTATCACCCTGGAAAGGTGTGATGCGTTTTGGTAAGAAGGGCAAGCTAAGCCCGAGGTATATTGGATCATTTGAGATTATCAAATGTGTCGGCAGTGTAGCTTATAAGCTAAACTTGCCTGAAGAGCTGAGTGGAATTCATAATGTGTTCCACATCTGTAATCTCAAGAAATGTCTAGTTGATGAATCGTTAGCTATGTCCCATAAAGACGTACAGGTTGATGAAAGCCTGAAATTTGTTGAAAGACCTATATCGATCGAGGATCGTCAGGTCAAAAAGCTCCGAAGGAAGCACGTGCCTATAGTAAAGGTTAAATGGGATGCCCGTAGAGGCCCCGAGTATACATGGAAAGTTGAGTCCACTATGCGACAGAAGTACCCTCACTTATTCCAGTAAATCTCGGGGTCGAGATTTCTTTTAAGGGGGTGAGGATGTAACACCACGTAAAAACGTGTCCAATTATGTAAGGACACGTGTCCTAAACTCTAAATATGTGAAAGGTTGAGTTTGAAGGACTAAAGTTGACAAACGATGAAAATATGAAACCACAGGGACTAAAAGTGTCAATATGCCAAACTTGTGCCTCTGAATGACCACACACGAAGAATATATTCTTAAATGAGTGATTGATTGGATACAAGAAGCCGTTCATGAAAATAATCGGAAGATTTTTAAACTACAGGGGTTAAACGTGTCAACATGTTAATTCTTACCTCTGAGTGACCTTTTAACGAGCCCGAGGCTTAAAATGAGATTAACAAATGATTTAAATGCCAAGCCTTTTTCCACTGATTTCATACATTAAATAAATTATTTTGAGCATTTAAAAATGATCAAAATCTCAGATTTACATAAACATCTTGATTATCGTCAATTAGCGAGTTTTACACTAATTAGGTGTATATTATGGTTTAAAACCATATTTAACACCTAAGACTTGTTACCTATTGAATTTTTAAATAAAATTTCAATATTTTTACAGTAAGTATAAGTCATGAACTCAGACTTCCAAAAATGTCCTTAAAAGCATATGTGAAATGACCAAAATGCCCTTTCGGGGCATAGTTTGGCCATAAATGGTAAACCTCATATATATGTAATATCTTACTGATGTAATGTGATAAAATAAATATTTTTACTGATTACCAATGACCAGAACCTTAGTTTATTATATAATCCCTTTTTATGATTATTAAAATGACCAAAATGCCCTTACAGGACTTAAATTGGTTTTAAATACTTTTTGGGCCTATAAGTTAACATCCTACTGATGTATTAACATATTTTAAGCATAATAACAATTGAGACCTGTATATAATTCATTTGGTTACCCGTTATGCGTTTATGCATTCGAATCGGTTTATGTAACTAGTTTACGTAAAATAACCAAAACGGGTTTAACCTTATCATTAAATCCTCAAATTCCAGAATGTGTTTAGTTTACCCATATTATACAAGTATCCAAACTTGTCGGGTCTAAACCACATTCCATTCCGGTCTCCGCTTAATCTAGCGTTTAGAACCGTAAAGTTTCTTTCTAACTAGCCGGTCTAAGTCTTTGACTTAACTAAAGATCCGTTAGCATCCTAATAGGATATTAAACCTTCTATACAGATTAAGTAACATCCAGTAGAAGGTATTATCATAAAGCTTTAGGAATATACGGCTGAGTTACTTCTCATATCTAGCTCAGGTAAATACTTTTAACTTATTTTCCCTTATACGGGCTTGGGATATGGTATTATAATAATACCACTTGGTCGGGTATGAAATCATTTAATCGGACTGTGATTAATAAATTTACATAACCCGTTTTAATCTGTCTTGTTTGATAACATAAGCATTGGGGGTTAATGTTTTGGTCAAAAATTACCGAAGCAATTTAGTGATCAAATTAGTTAAGTGAGGTAGTGTGCTAGAAATGTGTGTTGAAAATATGCTAGTTAAGTTGTTTGCTAAAACAGTTTCAGGATACGGCTCAGGATATAAAGCTGTATCTATGATCAAACAATGAGCGAAAAAGTAAAGGTTGACACGTGATGTACGAGGAAAGCCCTTGATCAATCTAGATCCCCGGCACAAAACCTCGGGAGCTGACAATCGCAGCTGCCTTGTTCTTCTATTACTTCAAATATCAGGATACAGTGCAGGATGTGGTGCGGATCAACTAGGTGTTACAATGTAATTTGAATACAAGTGTTTGTGTGTAGTGTTTGCGGTGAGCTAGAGAGCAAAAGTGTTCGAATGCGTGTGTATGAGTTGCGTGCCTTAATCTGATCCGCCCCCATCTATTTATAGTAAAAGAAATGTAACAAACTATCCTAATAAACCGGGATCCGGCGAATATTCCCCACTCGAACGTTGTAGACCTGGTCTTTCGGGTTCAACGTCCCTCACATAACAGATACGCCCGAGTCTTGAGGAGAAGAAGTCCATCTGACCGTTAGTAACCCACAGCCTCTAACCTGCACGTGGTTAATTCAATTAACCTCAGGATATCGCCCAGGATGTTAGCAATATCCCGGTCCAGTATCCTGGTCACAAATAAACAATTAAAAGCAGGATATTAGTCAAGATATGTACGCTCAGAAAATGGCCCATAACAATTGTCCCCAAATATATCTGTTGGTATACCAATCCAACGGATATATTTTAAAAGTTTTATCTCGTAAATTAAGGCAATTAAATCGAGACGACGGTCAAGATCACATCATAACTTCCAACGCGCTTTTAACTCGATGGAGATCTACAATGCTCCTATATCTTCTCTCTTCTTGTTTGAAAAACAGATATCTCCAACGGAGTCTCCAGGTAATTCCCTACTTCTCGTTCATCTTTTATCAATCTTTCTTTCTTTATCTGCAATGGCCGCCAGAGCTCATTCCCAAACCGGTGAATCATCCGAGACCTTCATTCAGCAGAATCTCCTCAAAAATCCTAAGAGGGAAGTCTGTGCCTTTGATAATGCAGACATTGTGGCTTTGAGAGCTTCTGGTGCTTTCCCCGATAACACTGTCTTTAGACCATTCGACCGGTCAATTCGATCGGATGTTTCTTCTACTGATTGGCTTTGCTTTCCAGCATACCCTTTCTCGCTAGGTCATCGATACCCTTTTCCCGAATTTATGATGCAATTCTTCCGGACCACAGGTATCTCCTTTGCTCAGACCATGCCCATGGTCTGGAGGGTATTAATCGTTCTCAACCAAATTAAAAACCTTCATTGTCCTGACCTTTGTATCGAAGATCTGCCAATCGCTTACCGCCTTCGATCTCATGGTTCTAGCCGGTTTTTGCTTTTTTCGACTTCCAACAAACCCCTTATTCTTAAAGCCACCAAAAACGAAGAGGGATGGCAACGCAAGTTCTTTTTCGTCAAACGAGACTCCATTGCTGAGGGTGCTAACCTTCCGGTGGAGTGGTTAACCACCGGTAGGGTTATGAATGTTCCCATGTACCTTTAGATTTTTATCTTTTGCTAATATCCTTCTTTTTGATTCCTTTGCAGTAAATTTCAAGGAACTAGCTCCCCCTACTGCGGAATCAGAGAAAAGAATCAAGACTGTTTACCAATTACCTGCAATAGACAGGAGTTTTACCACACACATCCCGAGTTCCAGTCAATACTCGTCATCTGAAATGTCTGGTAAGGATTACTTTTAAAATAATTAGTTAGCATAGCATAATAGAATGAAGAGTAATAAAGATGTAAAACTTTTTCCCTTTACGCAGCACCAGCCAAGATCCCTGAAGTTTTTGACCTCGACGAGTTGGACAACTATTCTGATTAGGTTCAAATTAAGAAGGAACCTAGTCCCAAGGCCACAGCCTCATCCAAGCCCAGTGGTTCCAAAGCCATCGTCATTACCAAACCTTCGCCAGCTACCAAGCCCCGGAGTTCAAGCTCCCGTAAAAGGAAAGAGCCCGATTCCCCCGCCATTTCTGACACATTTCCCTATGAGAATTATGGGTTCATCGAAGCAAGCGGGTTTATGACTTCCTTTCTCAACCAGGTTAGTATTCTCAAACCATATCCTGCAGCTTATACCATTTACAAGGATTTATCAAAATCAATACCTGTCCTCTTATTTTTGCAGGGTCTTGAACGTCTGGTTCATCTATATCAAGAATCCTGCGGGCTCAACAAGACACTTGAATCCAAGTTAAAGAAAGCGGAAGTCACGATCTCCGACCAAGGCATGATTGCAGCCGCTAAATCTCGTCATTACGAGGAGAAGTTCAAGGCTATGACTCAAGAACATCAAACTGCTCTCAACAAATCTACTCTCCAAACCCAAGCTGATCTTGACGCTGCCCATGCGCAACATGAACGGGATATGGTCAGCTATCGGGAAAGCCTTAAGAGTTCCGCCGTCACTTCTCTTCTCCAGGCCAGGCTGAAGATGGCCCATGAAGCCAAAACACTAGGTTTTGAATGCCCTTCTTGGGACGTCGGTGCCTGGGAAACGAAGCTAAAGAACCTCGGCGGCACTTCTACCAAACCAGCTACCGAAGGATCTTCCAAAGCAGTTGAAAAAGCAACCGATGCTGAGAGGAATGCTGAGGCGGATCCCAAGACGGATGCTGCTGAAATCATCATGAACGAAGAAGGCGCTGCCCCCTAAAGCTTATTCTCTTTAAATTGTTTGAACAATTTTATGTCTTATGAACAATTTTTATTTCTGCATCAAAACAATTTGATAGCCGAAGGCGGATGGGTCCTGGGTTTTAGGATGAAACCTTCGGTTATCAACTAGTACTGTTTATTTCAAATAATTTCATCTTTCATCTTTCTTGCTATTGTTTTCTGTCTTTCTTAGTACAGATCTTAGCTTTGCAAAATTTTGTACTACTATCTTTAAAAAATAACCTGATCAATATGCTCAGTGATATATTATGAAAACTTTTATTAAATAGAACTTCTAAAAATTCAATCGACTTTATAGAAAACTTTTTAAAGAATAAAAGATAGCCCACTTTCTAAAACCTGTTTTGACAATACTTGTTTGATCAAGGTTTTAATTTCAAACTAGTATCAGTTCCAAATATTATAATCAAATATCCTGAAAAGTATTTTGAAAATACATTTTGAAAATATATCCCGAGAATTTATCCCAATCAGGATGTTTAAGCTTTTGTCAAACATAGTTTCAAAAACTCAAATAACGTTTCCAAAGGAAAGATCATACCAGGAATAGAGTATAACCCTATTCTCAAACTTCAATCCCTTTGCAACTCTTCCAATGAAGATGTCTCCTGTCTGAGACACTTAGTGTATTAGGTCCGAGCTTTATCCTTTGAGCTTTACACCATTGCCTCAGTAGGAATGTCCCCTGTGCATGAATACTTAGAAATTTTCTGGACATTATTTCCAATTGTATAGACAATTTTTTGCGTTACAGGGGTAAAACCCAAAAATGTACTGGAGACAAATCCCTCGTATCCTGGGGGAAATCCCAAATTTTCGTGCGCTACAGGCGGGAGTGTATAAACTCCAAGACTTAGAAAGGTGAAAACCTTTAAACCTTAGAGAGTATGAAAATACCCTTTCGTGAGAGAGGGTGATCAATCCTCATATACCTTTAGGATTCAGGATATAGCCAACATTAACGAAATTGTCAGCCACTTTTACATGGACTGGTCCCGCCACCTTGAACTATTCCCGAATAACTTGCGCTCCAGGCGGGGTGTTTAAACCCAATTTGGAAGAAAGGTGAATACCTTTAAACCTGTGAAGGGATCAGGATCCCTTATACGTGAGAGAGGGGGCCAATCCTCTAATCTTCCGGAGTATCCTGAGTGTGTATCCTGGTGCTATATCCCGAAGTATATTCTGCAAAACCACTAAAAGCTAAGGTGGGTGTTAGCCTGGCTAACACCCCTCCGATGCTTAAGTCAGTAATAGATTCAAAATAGCAAATAATATCAAAAGTTAATAAGAGATACAGAATTCATACCATCTTGAGTTGGAATTCAAGTCCCATACTTACTTAAAATAGAGTTTCAAATGTATAGCATTCCAAGATCTCGGTAGCATATCCCCCTCTATATTCTTGAGCCGGTATGCTCCTTTTCCTGATTCTGGCTCAACCTCGTAGGGTCCTTCCCATTTCGGAGCCAACTTTCCGTCAGCGGGATTAGTAGTATTCTGAAAAGTTTTTCTTAACACCCAATCTCCAACTTTGAACCTTCGAGTCCTTATATTCTTGTTGTATGCTCTGGATATCCTTTGTTGATATGCTGCCATTCTTAGCCGTGTTGCATCTCTTGTCTCATCAATAGTATCCAGCTCCTGGCATAGGACTTCAGGATTCTGCTCAGGATTCCTGAGGTTGGATCTTGCTGTAGGTATCACCATTTCCGTCGGGATCACTGCTTCTGCTCCAAATACTAAGGAAAATGGGGTTTGACCAGTTGCGCTTTTTACCGTCGTTCTATCAGCCCACAAAACAAAGGGTATGTAGGATCGGTTTTGACACCGTACGATTGCGTAACGAACGTTCGACGTGCGGAATCCGTGAACGTGCGAGACCGAACACACAAGAACGTACAAATGACGTGATTCTATTGATATGATGTCGTGTACAAAGCCGTGAATCACGTGAGAGAACTTTCTCTCTCTAGACTTTCTCTCTCTAAGATTGGATCTCCTAATTCCCAAATGAGCAAAAGTCCTCTAAACTATGACATAACTCTCCTATATATACCCCTTGGAATTAATGAGACTTCTCATTAATTACCAAAATGCCACCTTGCTAATTCTATTTAAATATTACAATATAAGCTTGATTTCTTCGGTTTCTCGCTACTGCTCGGATTGACGAAGGCGATAGACACATAATGCACTAACAGACTCCCCCTTGGATATTGCTGTAGTCAATCTCGTAGCATCTTATCTTTCTCTATCTTGAACAGAATCCCCGTGGATCTGTCTTCGAGCTTCCGTTGCTCCCTCTCGGTAGTCTCTTTCTTCAGGCTCCCCCTTTCGTCAAGCTTCCGTGCTTTTGGGATCGACACCTGGATTTCCGAATACAAGCTCCTCCAAAATAGATATCTGGTTCTTTGAATCCACGCTTCCTCTTGCGTTGAGCTCGTCTTCAGACTCCCCCTTAGACTCAGCTGTCGGGATCGTAGTCTGGCTTTCATCGGTTCACAAGTTCAGGATCAATTCCTGGCTTTGTTCTGCATCTGCTCAGGATTTGAAACCTGGTTAACCTGCACATCCTCTACCTCAACATAAGTTTCACAAATTTATAATAGTTAGATTTAAGAAACTTACTGGTAGAAATCAATTATTCAACAAACATACTAGTTACATCAAGTTCAAATGAATGACCTTGATTAACTAAACACACAATCTTTCAAAACATTTGTATATGACATTCAAAGTTTTCAACATATTCTCCCAACCCTGTAGTTCATCAAGTTTAGCACTTGGAATTTTGAAAATCAACTCTCCAACATCAGTTGTCGAAAATCTTTTTGTATTTTTCAAAACTTTATGCTAAAACACACTAAAATCTTTTTGGTTTTTGAGTTTAAAGAAATGCAGTAAAGAAATATATACAAATAATATTTTTGTGAGTTTGTGTAAGAGGATCATATCAGTTTATAAGACCAATCACTAGCACCGTTAAGCTTTAATCATTTTAAGTTCTAAACGATTCACATAGATTGTCAGTATACTGGTCCACTTAAATTTTCACACAAATTTCAACTGCTTCGAGATATGAGTTTAATGTCTTAAGCACTTAAACTTAATCGCGTGCCCCACCTCAGAATATACTCCCGTATCCAGATCCCAATATTCAGTCTTACAGGAAATTATAACACAAATGATATCTGTAAGGGGTTAATAAATTATGAAGAATCATGAGAGCTCAGGTCAGAACCATCGTTCAGCAGAGAGATCATGACTCAACTTGTGGGTGTGTCCCCTTTAGAGGATCTTTTTTACAACAGCATTGCTAAGCAATTTTATTGTCTTATCATTTATGCTGAGGGTGATGCTGTGTTTCAAGCATTTGCGGAAAGTATTATTCGGGGACTAGGTCAGAACTACCGTTCAGCAGAAGTCCTGGAATAATACCCCAGATACCACTGAGTATAAAGACCTAGTATATCAGAAAAAGGAATCTTTCAAACAAGATTTCGGGGGTTACCCATATATCCAAGAGATGTTACCCACGATATAAGCAAGTTTGAATTTAGGTTTATATCTCGTCACAATCTACTGAATGTGCAAAAACCTACTGACATATCATTAGTGAGACCGTTTATCACTTTTTAACTTTCCATATCTTTAGCATGCTGTGATCGTCCACTGATTTACTATCATTTCCTCTTTTTCACAAAAAAACTCATTTTTGCTTTTTCAATGTTTTTGGCATTTTCAAATTTTCTAATTTTTAAAAATTTTTCTCCCTCTAAAATCAAAATATGTTTCAATTTTGATTTTTTAAAGGAAAATTTGAAAACAAACTTTACAAATAAAGTGACAAACTGATATCGAATCACTTCAATTCGCCATTCACTCGGCTTAACAATCAGAACTCCCCCTGACAACAAACTATTTTCCCATTTAGATTTCAAAACACTTAAGTTTGTTTTAATCAAAATTGTTTTTCCAGAAAATTAGTTTTGTTTGTCTTTTTACAAACACGGGGTTCTTTCATTACATTGTTCACCTTTATCCACTCATCGGAAAGATAAATCAAGTACAACTTAATGTCCTTGATTAGTCTTTTGTGATTTGAAATAACACAGTTACCAACCTGTGAATTTCTCAAGAAATATGTCGATTCCTGTTCCACACTTACCAACCTGGGAACTCCGGCAAGTCAGGTTTTTCATTTAAACAAATTCACCCAAGCCTGACCAGCCTTGGGTTTGACAGTTTTTACCTCAATAGATGGCTCTCCTGGTTTTGACGAACCAGAATCATTGCCTGAACATGGCTTGTCTGACTTTGATGAGTCAGATTCATCGCCAGAATGTGGCTCTTTTGACTTTGACAAGTCAAATTCATTGCCAACACGTTGCTCCTTTGTTTCTGAAGAAACAAATTCTTGGCTAACAACTTTATTTTTCTTCTCTTTTGTCCTCAGATTTGCATCTGATGAATTCGTTTTGCTTGCCTTTTCAGTTAAGGAAAGCAATTCATCAGAACTTTTTCTCGGATTACCAGTTGTATCCGAGGATAAAATTTTCTCCAAGTATTCTCTTGCCTTCTTTCTCTTCTTTCCCAGTCTGTCTTTCTGCCCCTGTGAAAGCTTCACTTTCGGTTCGTGAACTTTCTGTTCTTTGGGCTTGACATTAACTGGTTTCTTTCCCATTTTCTGAGATTCAGCCCTCGATCTTCCCTTTGATCTCATTGGGCAATCTCTGGCAATATGACCTTTGATATTGCATTCAAAGCATCTTTTCGTCTCATAACTCCAACTCTGGCTGTTAACAGCGATGTGTCCTCTCACTCCACAAGTGTAGCACACCCTGTTATCGTACCATTCACCACCATCATACCAAACGCTCAGATCATAGCATTGATTTGCCTTGTGGTACTCATGTCTCCTCTTGTATCCTTGATTTGGCATTTGAGCACTGTGGTCAAACCTGCACCACTGATTAACAACTTTTTGTGAGTTTTTATTTTCAGATTTTTGTGGGTTTTTATAATGATTGGATGATTGATCTGATGAGCTTTTATTTTCTTTTTGAAATTTTTTCGATTTTTTATCTTTTTGTTTCTGTTCCACATTCTTCTTTACAGGTTTTTGCGTTGAGCATTCACCTTTCTCAGTAGAATGTAAAACAGTATTTTTAAACATTTCATTTAATTTCAAAAATGTTTTTCTTTTTTCTTCTTTTTCTTTTTCATCATCAGATTTATCATCACATTCTTCAATTTTGACTTTGTCAAAATTTGTGACATTGTCACTTATTGGAACAGAATTGATCGGTTTTGGACAAACATATGATGCAGAAGTCACAAAACTTTTCAATTTATTCTCTAAATCTTTGATTTTCTTTCTATCATATTCAGCTTCTTTTTCAAGTCGAATAATAGTCTGACGATGGGAATTGATCACCTTTTGCTTTTCAATATTGTTCTTGCTAAAAACAGATCTCCCATCTTCAAGAATCTTTATTTGACTTTGAAATTCTTTTTCAATTTTTACTTTTTCATTTTCAAAACTTTTGATTTTATCTTTAAAAACAGAATTTTCATTTTCCAAAACTTTTATTTTATTATCAAAAACTGTTTCTCTATCTTTTAAAGCCTTATTTTCTAATTTTGCCCAAAACACTTCTTCATGTTCTAAAGTGTTTATTTTATTCTCAAAATCTTTTTCTTTTTCTTTTAATTTTTCGTTTTCTAATGACAAACTCTCAATATTCTTCAAAAGTTTGTCATTTTCAGATCTCAGTTTTTCACAATTTAAGCGCAACTCCAGAATCTGTTCATCAACAGATTTCTTCTCATCTTTCAAAGCTTTGTTTTCCACTGTCAAATTCTCCACATCTTTCAAGAGTTTGACGTTTTCTGCTTCGAATTTTTCGCATTTTGAGCACACAACTTCACTTTTTGAAGTTTCATCTTTTTCTTTTTCTTTCTCTTCTTTCTTTTTCTCTTCTTCTTCTTCTTCTTCTTCTTTCGCAATATATTCAGCAAGAGTTTCCTCACAAAGAGTTTCCGGATCAATAGCAATATTTCCTTCAGGATCACGATAACATTTTTTACTAGCATCCCATCTATTCGCTTTCTTAGCTTCATGGTAAACACGCAAAATTATTATCATCCTCCAATGAGCTCTCTGTTTTATGTATGCTAGCTTTTGTTCTGCTGTCCTTATATTTTTGATAGGTTTCATTTCATCCATGATTTTATATCCTTGAATTACCTCAGAATCTTCTGCAAACAAACAAACAATCAGTTTAACTGAACTGAATACGTAAAAGTGTATGTTTGATGAAATCAATCTAAGACTCGTTGTCGAAGATTCTCGGATTCGTTTCAATGTTGTTAGGATGAAATCACTGAAAGAATTCGGCTTCTCACACAAAACAACTCCTTAACCAGAATTTTTACTTGATTGGGCCGAGCTTTTCACTTTAAATGTTGATTGGGCCAAAAAAAAACCTAAGTGAGCTGACACAATGATCTTAATGTTCAAATGTGATTGAGCCGAACAACCCACTAAACCGACAAAATCTGTTAAATCAGTTTTAATTAGGCCGTGATAAAGTGTGAATCTCGTTAAGTGCAATTGAGACGTTATTATACTTATCAACTCATTACTTCAGTGGCCGACAACCATTATGTCTAGTTAATAGCAATGAAATTAATTCATTCACATGGGCTGTCAATTGAATCAATTTAATGTATCACATGTATATGTCCGAGGTGATAAATGGTTCTGACACTATATTCACGTGATGTGAAGTCCCGAGACAATTAATGAAGCTAATAAATGTTGACAGACACCTTCAAGCGGAAGGACAACTCAAGCTTCAAGCGAAAGCTACACAAGTTTGAATTGTTCAAGCAAAAGCCCTGATTTCTTTCAAGCGAAACACAGTTTTAAAGTACTTTTCAAGCGAAACCTGATTATATGTACATTTTCAAGCGAAACTAACTGATATCTCAAGCGAAACCTCGCTGTTTCAACCAAAATCAGACCTAAAAACTTGAATTTCTCCTAAACGGCTAGGAGTTTGAATCTGAAATTTTGTAGGGTTGTAAATCAAGTGTTTTCGCACAACATATTAAAAAATCATCTGATTCGGACCGTAAAAACCCGTTCAATTTTTCGTTTTTCAGTAAAAAACGTGATAAGAATGAAAAAGATGAAGAAATCTATGAAATTTAGATCTGAAATCGATGTAATCTGGTACGAATCTATGTGTTTGATCAGCGCAATCGAGCTCCTGCTCTGATACCACTTGTAGGATCGGTTTTGACACCGTACGATTGCGTAACGAACGTTCGACGTGCGGAATCCGTGAACGTGCGAGACCGAACACACAAGAACGTACAAATAATGTGATTCTATTGATATGATGTCGTGTACAAAGCCGTGAATCACGTGAGAGAACTTTCTCTCTCTAGACTTTCTCTCTCTAAGATTGAATCTCCTAATTCCCAAATGAGCAAAAGTCCTCTAAACTATGACATAACTCTCCTATATATACCCCTTGAAATTAATGAGACTTCTCATTAATTACCAAAATGCCACCTTGCTAATTCTATCTAAATATTACAATATAAGCTTGATTTCTTCGGTTTCTCGCTACTGCTCGGATTGACGGAGGCGATAGACACATAATGCACTAACAGGGTAGTTCTTCTGCCCATCTTCCTTTCTTGGCCCCTAATCTCTTCTTCAAGTTATTGACAATTATCTTGTTTGAGGATTCAGCTTGTCCATTTGCTTGAGGATGTACCGGGGTAGATGTAATCATTTTGATTCCCCAACTCTTGCAGAAGTCAGTAGTCCTTTTACTTATAAATTGACATCCGTTGTCACAAATTATCTCAGCTGGTACTCCAAACCTAGTCAGGATATTCCTTTTTATGAAGGATACCACTTCCTGATCTCTAACTTGGACAAATGCTTCTGCTTCAACCCACTTGGAGAAATAATCCGTCATTGCCAACATGAAAACCTTTCCTCCTGGAGCCTTTGGAAGCTTTCCCACTATATCCATACCCCACTTCATAAATGGCCAAGGGGAAAACAATAGGATACAACGGTTCAGCAGGCTGATGTAATACGTTACTATGTCTTTGACAGGCGTCACATCTTCGAGCATATTCTGTGGCATATCTCCTCATTGTCGGCCAATAATATCCTGTCCTTAATACTTTTGAGAATAAGGACCTGCCCCCAGTATGGTTGCCACAATCCCCTTCATGTATATCCTGAAGTACTTCTTTGGTTTCGGGATCCTCCAAGCACCTCAGATATGGTCCTGCAAGAGATCTCTTATACAAAACATCATTTATAATAGTGAATCGTGATACCTTCATTCTAAAGGCTTTAGGATTCTCGTTCTTTGGGATGTGTCCTTCCTTGAGATATCTCATGATTGGAGCCGTCCAGGACTTAGGATCCTCCTCAAGATACTCCTCATCAGGATTCTGAATACTTATTACTTCTTTATCCTGAGGATTCGTCGTAGGATATAGGATATGTAATTTTGGTATTCGGGTCCCTTCCGGTATCTTAACCGATGATCCCAGATTTGCTAAGGCATCAGCTTCAGCATTATCCTCTCTTGGTACCTGTTCAAGTGAAAAAATATCGAAATATCCTGCTAATTTTTTGAGAATTTCGAGATACTCGATTAACTTCTCTCCTTTAACTGCATAGGTTCCATTAAAATGATTAGTGATTAACAAGGAGTCAACATATACTTGCAAATTCTTGATATTCATATTTCTAGCCAACTCTAATCCTGCAATTAAAGCCTCATATTCTGCCTCATTATTAGTAGCAGGAAATTCACACCTAATAGCCTGGGGTAATATGTCCCCCTGTGGCGATTTTAGTAGTATACCTAAACCTACACCTCTTACGTTAGATGCACCATCAGTATATAATGTCCAGCATTCTAAGTTTTCTCCTAGCTGCTGTACTTCTAAATCTACTTCATTTTGAATGTCACTACTGAAATCAGCCACAAAGTCAGCTAAAGCCTGAGACTTTATGGCATTTCTGGGCTCGTATACTAAGTCATAAGCACTCAGTTTTACTGACCACTTAGCCATCCTGCCCGACATCTCGGGTTTCCTAAGCACGTTTTTAACAGGATAATTGGTCTTGACATGAATCCTATGTGTCTCAAAATAATGTCTAAGTTTTGTTGATGCCATAACTAAGGCTAATATCAATTTCTCTAGATGGGAGTACCTAGTTTCAGCATCTAACAAGCTTTTACTAACATAATAAACAGGATATTGCTGACTTTCATGGTCCTTTATAAGAACGACACTTACAGCATTCTCTGATACAGCGAGGTATAGGGATAGTGGTTCACCATTTTCAGGCTTCATCAATAGAGGTGCAGTTGAGATATATCTCTTCAAATCCTGCAAGGCTGCTTCATGCTTTGCTTCCCATTCGAACTTCTTATTCTTCTTGAGGATATCATAAAATTCCTTGCATTTTTCCGAGGATCTTGAAATAAATCTGTTCAATGCTGCAACTCGCCCTGTTAGCCGTTGAACATCCTTCATATTTGAAGGTGATTTGATATCCAGGATGGCTTTAATCTGCTCCGGGCTTGCCTCTATTCCTCTTTTAGTCACCATATATCCTAGAAACTTTCCTGCCCCCACTCCGAAATGGCACTTAGCAGGATTTAGCTTCATGTTGTATTGATCCAGGATATCAAACGCTCCCTTGATATCCTGGAGGTGATCCTCAGCCTTTCTAGATTTCACCACCATATCGTCAATATATACCTCCATGGTGTCCCCCAGCTTATCTTTGAACATCATATTCACCAATCTTTGGTATGTTGCACCTGCATTTTTCAAACCGAAAGGCATAGCAGTATAGCAATAAATACCTGTTGGTGTCATGAAGGCAGTATCCTCCTGGTCCGAAGGCTCCATTTGAATCTGCTGAAATCCTGAGGATGCGTCCATGAATGTTAACATCTCATGCCCAGCAGTAGCATCCACCATTGCATCGATATGAGGAAGAGGGAATGGGTCTTTAGGGCAAGCCTTATTCAAGTCTGTGTAATCTACACAGACTCTCCATTTCCCATTTTTCTTCTGTACTACGACCACATTTGCCAACCATCTTGGAAACTTGACTTCTCTGATCATTTTGGACTTTAACAATCTTTCAACTTCCTCTTGGATGATTATATTTCGTTCAGGAGCAAACTTCCTTCTTTTTTGCTGAACAGGCTTGAACGACCTGTCAATTCCAAGCTTGTGAGTAATAACGTCTTTGGATATACCTGTTATATCCTCATGCTTCCATGCAAATGTCGACATCCTGTGCTTCAAAAAGTTAGTTAATTGTTCTTCAATATCCTGGGGGATATTGGTCCCTACGAGCACCGAGATATCAGGATTATCCTGATCCAGGATAACTTTCTTTACATCCTGTTCAGAAGCCTCCATGATATCCTGGGCCCGCATCTTTAATTGCTATGCTGGATTAGGCTTAGTTGAGGATTTCATCGAGGATGAGTAGCATTCCTTCACCTCCTGCTGATCACTATCAACCTTGACAACCCCCCAAGGGGTAGGGATCTTGATGCACTGATGATAAGTCGACGGTACAACCTTCATATCATGGATCCACGGCCTGCCTAGTATGATGTTATAGCAGGAAAGGGAGTCCATCACACAGAAGCGTTGTATCGAGTTGACCCCTTCAACATATACTGGTAATATTATCTCTCCTACGGTATTTCTAGCTTCTCCACTGAAACCAACGAGCACAGTGGACTTCGAGGTAATGTCCATCGGAGATACATTCATCCTCTTCAATGTTTCCAGCTGAATTATGTTGACGGAGCTACCATTGTCCACCAATATCCTGCATACAAAATGGTTAGCAACATATAATGTTATTACGAGAGCATCATGGTGAGGATCCTGGACAGTATCCCTGTCATCACTATCGAAAGTGATCACTTTATCGGTTGTAAGGGTAGTCATACTAGCTGGTTTGTCTCCCCTTTCAGTCTTAGCTTCCTTTGCATGTCTCTTGGCCGCCGAATATGAAGTCCCACAAATGTCGGATCCTCCTGAAATAAAGTTAATTATTTTGGCATCTGCTGGGGGTGATGCTGCTCGTTCAGGATCCTTCTCAGGATCCTGCCTTTTATTCTTCTTTCTTCCCAGTAAATCCTTCAGATACCCTTTGCTTAACATGTAACTTATTTCTTTCCTTAGAGTAATGCAATCCTCGGTCATATGTCCGAAGTCTTCATGGAAGGCACACCATTTGGATTTATCCTTCCAATCAGCTTTCTGCTGGTTCTTTCGAGGCCACCTAGCTTTGTCTCCTAAACCCTGCATAGCATACATTAACTCATGTATATTAACAGAAAAGCAGTATTCAGATAATTCAGGATATTCTTTAGGATCCTCGTCTTCAACAGCATTCACTTTCTTGTTATCATTTCTACCATATAGCTTAGAGCGATATGGTTTATACGAGGATTCTGATTTCCTGTTGGTTGATTCGTAGGTTGACGTAGAATTCATCCGCTCTTGCATATTTTTGTCATCTTCCAAGCGGATATATCTCAAAGCCCTGTTACGAGCTTTGTCGAGATTCCTGCAGGGATTCATTACAAGATCCTGATAAAACTGAGAATCCTTTTGTAACCCCATCTTAAAAGCCTGCACAGCTGTTGCAACATCAAGATGTGGGATATCCAAGGATTCTCGACTGAACTTGTTCACATAATCCCTCAAGGATTCCTGAGGTCCTTGAGTTATCCTGTAAAGGTCACTGGTTAGTTTCTCAAAACTCCGACTACAAGAAAACTGACTATTAAATAAATTAACCAAATGAGCAAATGAAGTAATTGAGTGAGGAGGAACATTTAACAGCCATTTTAAGGCTGATCCCGTCAAGGTAGAACCGAAACCCTTGCATAAGCATGCTTCCTTGAGATATGGAGGGATAGGATTGATTTCCATCATTTCCCTATACTGGGCAATATGCTCTTCAGGATCCGTAGTCCCATCATACAGTTTCATGTTGGGGGTCTGAAATCTTTTTGTGATTTCAGCATCACAGATAGGATATGCAAAGCGGGATATCCTGTGGCTGTCTTGAGATACTTCTGGAATTGGCTGGACCACTCCAGGTACACTGGATATCATGTCCTTTAATTTCTGAAGCTCCCTAGTAAATGTTGACGTCATACCTGCATCCTGCAAAGACCCATTTTTGTTAGTAGCAAGAATATTATTATTTGACACGTTACCGGTCTGAGGATTCTGGCCATATCCTGAAGCATATCCTGAGCTCCTCACAGTTGACATCCTGATCGAGGAGGGTATCTCAGGGGTCTGATTCTGAGAATGGCTTGGGACGATGTTCCCCCGGTTATCCTCAGTGTAAACTGCAGAACTGAAGTTCAAAGCCCTAGGCTGTATAGGAGTGACAGTTTCTTCAGCAGGTCTACTTGGGCCGGATTTCAAGAGTTGTATTTCTCTCATCAGCATCCGATTAGTTTCCTGCTGCTGCCTCATCTGTTCCTGTACACTACCAAACAAATTCAGAATTTCATCATTAGATGCCAAAACAGGACCGGATCCCTGGGTACTGGGAGCGGGAATAACATCCCGATCTACATGACTTTCAGCTCCGTGTGATGAAGCTTGCATTCTTGGAGGAGGAGGTGGAAGCACCGAACCAATTGTTGCAGAGGTTGTAGCAGACATGGTGGAAGAGCTCATGTTTGATCTCGAGGCCATTGAAAACAATTTAGAAAAAAGTTTTGACAAAAGAAAACCGAGTAATGATTTTACTGAAGTTTTTAGAAAAAATAGCACCACTTGCCCCACGGTGGGCGCCAAATTGTTTTGGTAAAAAATTACCGAAGCAATTTAGTGATCAAATTAGTTAAGTGAGGTAGTGTGCTAGAAATGTGTGTTGAAAATATGCTAGTTAAGTTATTTGCTAAAACAGTTTCAGGATACGGCTCAGGATATAAAGTTGTATCTATGATCAAACAATGAGCGAAAAAGTAAAGGTTGACACGTGATGTACGAGGAAAGCCCTTGATCAATCTAGATCGCCGGCACAAAACCTCGGGAGCTGACAATCGCAGCTGCCTTGTTCTTCTATTACTTTAAATATCAGGATACAGTGCAGGATGTGGTGCGGATCAACTAGGTGTTACAATGTAATTTGAATACAAGTGTTTGTGTGTAGTGTTTGCGGTGAGCTAGAGAGCAAAAGTGTTCAAATGTGTGTCTATGAGTTGCGTGCCTTAATCTGATCCGCCCCCATCTATTTATAGTAAAAGAAGTGTAACAAACTATCCTAATAAACCTGGATCCGGCGAATATTCCCCACTCGAACGTTTTAGACCTGGTCTTTCGGGTTCAACGTCCCTCACATAACAGATACGCCCGAGTCTTGAGGAGAAGAAGTCCATCTGACCGTTAGTAACCCACAGCCTCTAACCTGCACGTGGTTAATTCAATTAACCTCAGGATATCGCCCAGGATGTTAGCAATATCCCGGTCCAGTATCCTGGTCACAAATAAACAATTAAAAGCAGGATATTAGTCAAGATATGTACGCTCAGAAAATGGCCCATAACAGTTAATACGACCGTGTCCTGGATATCCTCGGCTCATTTCATTTGAAAATGCCCACGACCTATGCACGGGGTGTAGGCATACACCTGACATATGCAAATGCAAAAAATATAAACCCACATGTTGGGGATAACTCCTTTGTGGGTTCTATAAGTGGTGAGTCGGTTAATCAAGACCGGCTTCCAACCGGCCCCAATTGTATGACAAACATATAAATCTGTATACATGATTATCTTAAATAATCGTCCCAAGTTATAAATGATTTGTGCCTTGTGCACTTAAATCAATATTCTTAAATATTTTCAAATGAGTCAGTTAATTATATTTACCAGTGTAAACTGACGTATTTTCTAAAGATTGATTGACAGGTACTTCTCGTAAATAGGCTGGAGCTACTAGGTGTCATATAAGCGGATCTTGCAAATCCCTAGATACCTGGAGTCTGTTATTTCAGTTTCTTGTATTTTATTTTATGATCCGCCTGTGGATCTTATTACAACCAAGTCGGTATATTATTTCATTCGAACACTCAGACACTATGGTTTGTAATAGTTTATTCACCAAGCCTTCCGTTGTGCTATTATATTGTGTGTATTGACAATGATGATATCAACTACGTCACGATACTCCCCGCTGGGCCCACCGGTAATATGTGTAAATATCGGGGTGTCACACTATGTAACGCCCGCGCTACCTTTCAAAGGTGTATAATGAGTATCTTTTCAGATATGGTGGGGGAGACTTTGGAATTCTTCATGGATGATTTTTCGATATTTGGGTCATCGTTTGATGCATGCCTTGACCAACTCGAAAAAGTTTTGAAAAGATGTGTTGAGAAAAATATAGCTTTGAGTTGGGAAAAGAGCCATTTTATGGTTCAAGAAGGAATTGTGTTGGGGCATGTTGTGTAAAGTCGTGGGATAGAGGTCGACCGAGCAAAAGTGCAAATTTATGCACCTCACAAGTGGTCACTCAACACTCGGCCAAAAATGTATAAGTGAAAACGCTCGTGCCCGGTTTAGAACTTACTCCTACTATAGGCCTGACAAATAATCAAACCTCCTCCTTTGTGACATTTAATCCTCGTAAATATCAAGAGGGCTTTAAAGGGTAGGTTGTGGTTCGGGTAGGTGTGTTTGGTAAAAATGATGAAAAATGTAAAAAGTATCGATTTTCCATTGCTTTTGTGGCTTAGCGAAAAATACTTTGTTTTTTTACCAAAGTTGAAACTGAGCTATACTTATAATTTGTATAACCGAACTTTTTACAAAAATATAAGGTGTAAAATAAAAAGGTTTGCAGATGTGGGTGTTTTTGCAAAAGTATGTATTTTTGCGGGTTTAGAAATGAAAGGTGTTAAGACTTAAAGAGGTTTATGTAGGGGGTGGTTTTGGTAAGGAAAGAAAAGAAAATAAAGGTTGAAATGAAAAAAATGGGTTTAATCCTAATGCCTACATCATTTACTTACTTGGATTTGCATCGGTAAAGATTTGGAACGTATTGCTTTGGTAAGTTCTAGATTTGTAAGAACCAAACGGGCTATTCACACAAGAAACGAAATTGAACAATTAGTATAGATGTGTATTTATATGCTCGGTAAAGGCTCAAAACTCACTTTTGTGGGAAAAAGGGTTATAGTGTAAAATGTATATATAATCAAATTTTATAAAGATTTGTTATGCCCGTTTTTATAATTTTCTTAATTGGTTATTTTTATCACGACGGTATCAGGTGTAATTTTTAGAACATATTTTACCAACTAAACCAAGATAAGTAAAAGAAAAAATTAAAAAAAAAAGTTTGGAGTGATTGGCGGTTTCCAAGGCGAGTTTTGTGTAAGGCTTGTTTTTAGGACAAACGATTCAAGGTTTTATCATCCCCCAACTTAAATTACACATTGTCCTCAATGTGTCCCAAATAGGATTTATTTTAATTAAATGCGTAAAAAGTGTGTAAAAATAACAATTTTTATGGTTACTGACACTTGCACCATAGGGGTGTGCTATGGGGACACGTCCCCGTTGCCAAAGTGCCAGTAACAATGTTGAACACAAGACTTTCAGTATGGTGGACACGGGGGTGTGTTGAGTGAGCACGGCCCTTGCCACCTTCTCGGCAGAAACTTTTTGACATCAGACAATTGAGCACGGGGGCGTGCCTGGTGGGCACGGCCCCGTGTTGCAGACACTGATTTGCAGTTTTTGAAACGGGAGGCTCTGGTTTTCGTGCATGGGGTTTCGTGTTCAACGTCCATCTTTGGCATTTTCAATTTCTTTCGCACATTTATTGAAACCATCATTAAACACACTTCCATTTCATTTAAATAAAAGACAAGTACAAGAAAATAAGATATTAGTTAAACCCTATAGCTATTTCCTAGATCTAAGAATGTTAGTCTTCGGAGGACTTGAGCTATTTCCAGAAACACCCAATTAGAGGTCGTTGAGCATTTCCTCTATCTCCCTTGGAAGGAAGATAAAAGGCTCCTCATCGACCTCTTCTTGAGGTAGGGGAGCAGGATTGACCGGAACCTCAAAGGAAATATTGAGAAGGGGAGGTTCCGGGATCTCGTCGTCCCATCCGGTGGGTTGAATGACCTCGTTTGCAAGGTTCCAATCCTCTTGAGGCCAGATTGGTTCCATTGGAGGCATAACCAAGATGTTCAACCTTTGGTGTAAAAGTTGGATCTCCCTGAAGCAATCTTCCAGGCCCATGGAAAGGTAGTTCAATCGGTCAATTAGAACCTCTTCCACCGCGGTCATCTCCTCAAGAGATTCCCTTAAAGCACTCACGTATCTAACGAGAGTAGCCTCAAAAGGTATCTAACGAGAGTAGCCTCAAAAGAGAGTCTCCTCCCTCAGCGGTTATTCCTTGAGCTATTTGATAAAGTGCTGCTCTGTTGGTTCGACATTCTAGGAAAGATGACAAACCATTAACAATTTTTGAATAACAGACTATTTAGTACGGCCTCGAGCCTATGTGGCACGTCCCCGTGCTGCACCACCAGCTATGAAGTATTAGCTCAAGAAATTTTATTTTAAGTTAAATTTGTTTGATTTTTACTTTTCTGGACGTAAATAACTTAAAATAATGTTTTACTATAGTAGAATTGCAAAACTTTGAGCTAAATATCATGCTTTTGAACCTCCTATTGAAGCTTTTTGAGCTTAAAGCTTCAATGGATGTTTGGTGGAAAGAAGAAGAGGAAATGACTATAAGAAGTAAAGACAAGAAGGTTATATGAAACCTTTTCAAGAACATACCTTTTAGAGTATGTGTCACGGCCCCCGTCCCGGTTTTACCCGGTTCAGAAGCCGCGGGATAGAAACCCGTGGTATTGATGTTTAATTTGGCAGCGGAAATTTTAACAGGATCGTGAAAACTGAAAATGCCCAATTATTTTATTTCACAATATGGGGCAAACCCCGTAGTTTACAATAAAGGAAATTTCACGAGGAAATTCCCTGTTTACAAAAAAACATGTTATTTATTTACTGGCCATTTTATCCAAGCTTGTAGTGCTACGCGACACTTTCCCCTGGTTACAGTAAATCACTTGAAACATGTTTAAAAAGATTTTATCAGCGGGTAAATACTGGCGAGTCACTCAATTTGTACAAAACGACACATTTGTTCTAGATTACAGCATAACAGCGATTACAATGGCCACTATCTTAAAATTTTCTGGCCCCGTGTCACACCCTGGTGACAATGGTCATACCACCATTGGGTCCTTTCACACAATAGTGATTATTATCATTGTTAAAAGTGAGAAACAATAGTAACGTGCACAATACCCCACTTGCCAGTAATTTAAGATAACCAAGACTTAATCCCTGTAACATATAACTGGAAAACATTTGGGTATTGTAAAACACTGTTGATAAAAAGAGAATGACTCACATTGCAAGTTTAGTTGGGCAAAGTTTAGCCTACAGATTAAGCCCGATAACCTAGTTAAATAACAATGCACACGAAACTAGGTCAGTAACTTAATACAACATTTACGATAAACTCACGAAATCAAAACCCTCACGACAAATGATAAAGTATAGCCCAAATACGGGCAGCACTTAAACATCCATCGGATCGGTTTCAATCGATCGGACATTGTATCATAGCAGTGATCGAGTTATTACCCTTATCGTAGCAGTGTATCGACCCTAAAATGCTCGTTTCTAACAGAAAGTTTGCTGTTTTGAAAAGTTTTTCGAACACAACTGAAAGCCCCATGCACGTCCCATTTATAGCAATTTTCTGAGTCTCTCGAGGCCCGCGTAAACATTAATAAAACCTTAGGCAGCCCGCGAGGGCCACCCTAGCTACGGCTAGGGCTGCCGTGTCACGCTGTAGTTCTGCCACGTGTCAGACACGTGGCACCAAGCTCATCCGAGTCATTCGTTGTGCAGTCGTGGCCCGCATAAGCTTAGCTTAACTCTTACGCGGCCTGCGAGAGGTCTATAAATTTTGAATTTCTTGTTTTTTTCACAAGGGTTAGGGTTTTAGGGGTCCGGGTTTTCACTTACGGGTCGTTTTGGGTTATTTTTGCCGGTCCTTACATCCTCCCCACCTTATTTAAAATCTCATCCTCGAGATTTACCAGAATAAGTGAGGATACTTTTGCTTCATTTCTGATTCCAGTTCCCAGGTGTACTCAGGTCCTCTTTTCAAATCTGAAGAAACACGTAACTAATTCTAAGGATTGATTAGTTGGGTTTATGTTCCTATCATAGTGGTTAATCTCCTTATGACTTTCTGAGCTCCTTAATGACTGGGTAATCCTGCAAAACAGAACACCGTTACTCGTTAAGAGGGGAATGTGGGGGTTTCCCTCTTAACTGGGCTCCGACGTGAGAATAAGCGACTGCTTTGAGGAGATAATTAAGTATTAAGAGTGAAAGTAGAGGGAGTAGAATGTTTAACCTGTGAAGGGAAGTCTCTATTTATAGCCGGAGAGATGTAAGAGAGTATGGGCTGATGGGCCTTGGGCCGGAAGGCGATAACACAGCGGATGTGCTCCTTGTCTCACTGGTGTCGACCGTTAGTGGCTTCTAGAAGTTCTCCATTGCTGGCGCACTATGATTGGAGCCACGTGTCACGGTTGTCGGCATGGCCGCCCTTCTGCCATCAGCAGGTAAGTGGAGATCGTGGGGCAGTTGTCTCTGCCCTGTGATTGGTGCCACGTAGGTGTCCTTAGGTACTTTCTGTCCCCTGCATGTCAGACGATCGTGGAGCACGATTGAGCAGAGCCTGGAGGACGCGGATTGGCCCTTTTCTTCTGCCACTTGTACCTTCTGTGCCTTCTGAAGTAGCCCTGCGCCATAGCCTTGCGTGGTTCCTGATGGACATGTAACTAACCCGCGCGGCGTATGGGTGATTGGAGGTTTTTGTTCAGAACGCTAAGTGTCGAATGTGGTGTTTTCTCTTGTTGAGACCTCGCGCTAGATCCATATATGATGGTGTACCGCGCGCGAGGTTGGCAGT
This sequence comes from Helianthus tuberosus, assembly GCA_030545235.1. Taxonomy (NCBI): domain Eukaryota; kingdom Viridiplantae; phylum Streptophyta; class Magnoliopsida; order Asterales; family Asteraceae; genus Helianthus; species Helianthus tuberosus. Next base: position 55,986,900 of record CM060411.1, on the reverse strand, counting down.
CAACAAGTTGATGAATAAGGAGTATGGTCCTACGCGCGACGTGAATGAGGTCTGCGCGGCTATTTTGGGACCATACCCCTTCAAGTCCCCCCAGTCTAGTGCTGCACCATGCGTCAGGAAAGTGGTTGGAGCTCTGGACTTAGAAAAAGAAAAGTGCTGGAAATGCTTGCTTTGGGTTGGGTAGGCGCGCGCGTGTAAATGTTTGACAGTTGCCACGGCGCGACTACTGCCTTGCTGTTGGTATTTTTTGCTTCTCAGTGTAAGCGCGCAGGTTCGTTGGATAACCAAGAATACTGCGCGGCTCAAGAGACTTCCATCTGAAGCTTTTTGAAATTTTTGGCGGCAAAATCCTCGAATTTTGAAATCTGACAGGTTGGTAAGAAACGTCGTTGATGGCGACGTTTGAGTTGACCGCTTAGACGGCTGTCATCAAGTTGTCTCTGACGGTTGTGCTTTCCGTCAGGAGAGTGAGGTCCGCGCGCGCGTGGTAACCGTCACTCCGGGATTCTCGCTTTACGTGTCGTCTTCTGATTGGTCACGTGTGTGGCGATCTCGGCACGTTTACCCATCGCATTAAATGCGATCGGTATATATATCAGATGAAGTGGAGGAGGACCTTACTTCTTTTACTATTGCTACTCTTCCTCTCCACTTTTCTTCTTTGTTTCTTCAAATCTTCAAGTGATCGATAGCAGATCTTCAAGATTGTGTTCATCACATCTTCAAAAATCTTCCCAGAATTTTTATAGTCGGTGTTCATGGCCGAAGAACATCCAGAAGAGAATCCTGGAGAAGAAGGTCCGGTTCCCGTCCTTAGGTGGGACTTAGGGTTATTTGAGCAAATTACACGAAGCTTCCGGTTTCCACCGGAGTGGGATGCTCGGTACTCCGGCCAAAATCAGACGGCCGCCGATGCACCGCCGGGGTATATCACGTTGTTTGAAGATTTCTATCATCAGGGCAACTTCCGGTTGCCGGCGACGGAGTTCTTGGCCCACATTCTTCAGTTCTATGGGTTCCATATTTCGCAAATGAGCCCACCTGGAATGGTTAGAGTTCGACACTTCGAATTTCTCTGTCGATCCCATGATATTGAGCCGACTGTGGAAAGGTTTAGAGTCTTCTATCAATTGATCAGAAACATGGGCTTCTACTCGTTTGCCAGTCGAGGGGCTACGAAGAAGGTACTTCTGAACCCTCCTAAGAGTTTCCATGACTGGAAACCAAAGTTCTTTTTCATTCGCGAGGAGGTGATACCGATTGCCATGACCTTCCGCCCATGGTCCGAAGCGATCGCGAAGGAGGATTTTGCGATTCCCAAGAATGAAGACTGGTAGGTGACGCTTACTGCTACTCCAAACCGAGTGTTTGGTGAAAACGTCCTGGTCACGGCGCAGATGAGTGACCAGTGGCCGCATGATAGCGAAGAGGTGTCGGTTTTGAAGTTTGAGGATAAAGGTTAGTTGCTTCTTTAATTTTCTGCTTACTTTCGCATCGCTTAACTGTTTAATTTTGTATGTAGAGGCATAACTCTACCAAGCTGCCTTCCCCACTTTTGGTGGATCTATGGGCGTGCGCCTGTTGCGGTCAGGGGAGCAGTATTGATATGATAGGATCAAGCCGCGCTTCATGTATCCAGTTCCTGGGGCTTTCACCGATCCACCTACTGCAACCGAAGGTGCGCATATACCTAACCCTCGACCTCTGCGCGCTTTGACTTCTGCTGGGAAAGAGATTGTCTATCTTTCCAGCGAGGAGTCTGTGGGGTCTTCCAATAGAGTGTTAAGTTCCTGGTCTAACATCTTTGCAGGTGTGTTGCGCGACCTGGGTATTGACCCCGAAGAGAAGAAGAAGAAGAAGACAAAAAAGAAGAAGGTTATCAACATTGACGCGGATGTGACCAGCAAGAGGGGTGGGAGTAGCCGTACGGCGCCCAATGTTGCTGACAAAGGTACTCTCCGTTTTCGCCAGAGTAACTTGGAAGATTATGTTATAATCCGTGATTCACTCAAAGGTTTATCGCGTATAGGCGAGAAGAAGTCAGGAGGAACTGGTTCAAAGAGCTCAGGGAGCGCGGGTTCTCGCAACCCGGATGCTGGGACGACTCTGTCCTCTATTGCGCATGATGAAGAGGAGGAAGAAGAGGAAGAGGAGGAGCCTGCTGCAAAGTTAATCAACAGGAAAAGAAGTAGAAGTGAGACCACAGCTGGTGTGTCTACTGCGCCGAAGGTTGGAGGAGTTCTTGTGCTTGGGAAACAGAGCAATCGGCGCTCTCTTTACAAATTCTCCCCTGGTTAGTTTCCTTGGTTGTTAATTCTTTGTTCTTTTCTCTTTTTTTTTACACAAGTTTCTGCAGAGGCCAAGAAGAAGACCCCTGAGAAGAAGGGTGTCGCGTTTACAGAGCCCTCAAAGCCGGCGCAGAAAAGGCCTAAGGTTACCATCAAACCTTTCAAGACTGCTGGTGTAGAGTCTGAGAAGGATAAATAGGCTGCTGAGGGGGAGAATGCGAAAGCTGCTGAGGAAGAGAAGAGGAGGAAGGCTGCGGAAGAGAAGATAAAGAAAGCTGAGGATGAGAAGAGGAAGAAAGCTGCTGAAAGAGAGAAGGAGAGAGAGAGAAATAAGGAAAAGGCAAACGATAAAGCGTCTGTCGACAAGCCTGCCGGAGGTGAGCCAAAGGATACCGGGGGTGCTGCTCTAATTACTCGTGATAAGGCGAGGGGTCCGGAGGTTGTTCAAACTACGGGGCTTGACCAGCCCCATCATGAGAAAAGGAAAGAGCCCGAGGCTGTGAAAACTACCCAGACTGCTGCTGGAGGCACGAGTTCTGGTGGTGCTGGAGGGTTTATGCCTCAATCTCCCATCGGTCCTAAGGATACTTTGGGAGATCTTTATTACAAGACTTACACTAAGGAGGCGCGTGGTGATGCTCCACATCAAGCTCCCTGGGGTCTGAAGCAGAAGGATACATTTCTGGACTTCGCGTCCTGTCGTGATTGGTTCTTAAATTCTTTCCCTCCTGGTGAAGTTAACCGAAAAAGGGCGCGAAGCCATGATGGGTTATACCAGGCGTACGTTGTTGGAGAGGCCAACGCTCGGTCCGCCAATCACCAGATTGTGCGAGAATGGCGCACAATGATCAAGGAGCGGGCGGAATGGGAAAAGTATCGTGAGCGCCTGTTGAAGCAGGTTAAAGATTATGAGAAGGCTAAGGCTGCCTTTGTTGAAGAGAAGGCCCAATTTGAATCCAATAAGAAATCAAAAGAGTGGGGCCGTGAGGGCCTTATGACTAAGCTTCGTGCTGCTCAGGATCTGCTGGCGAAGGAGAAGGCTGAATGGAAGAAGATATGCGAGAAGGATGACCAGCGCATGTATGCGGCTCGCGAGAAGATTACTGAGCTTGAGGGTAAAGTTGCTGAGCTGACCGGGAAGGTCGAGAATGTGCAGGCTTCTAAGGGGCAAGCTGAGGTTTGTAATACGTTTACCCTTTTCCTCTGTGTTTTGTTTGCATAATAGCCTAAGTCTTTTGCCCTTTGTAGGTTGAGCTGGCTGAGGTAAAGGCGCAGCTGTCTGGTAAAGACAAGGATTTGATTGCCAAGGACGTCGAGATTGCTGAGTTGAAACGTCGCCTTCAAGAGCAGGTTGACAGAAGCGAGTCCTTGGAAATCGACCTTGAAGCCGAGAAAGTTAAGGCTGCTACTGCTGAGGAGGCTAAACAGAAAGCTGAGGAGGCGCGAGACATTAGCACATCTGCTCTCAATGTGGCGCAAAACAACTACTCTGAGGCTCAAGGCATCATTGATACTTTGGTCTCTGAGGCTGAGTGGCTGCGCGGCAGAGGATTAGTTCTGGTATGATTTTCCTCTTAACTTTGGCTTTATTCATCAAAACCTGGTCTTATGTATTGCGTTTGTTGTAGGTGGCCAACTCCATCTTAAATGCTGGAGAACTAGATAAGGCTGTTGCTGCTCTTATAGATGCTTCTCGCGCAGTTGGTCACCGAGGCGGTTATCTGGAGTGTGCGCAGCATGTTGAAGAGATTTATGGGCAAGAGTTTGACACAAGTCATTGCTCAGTGAAGAACGAGGCTGATGCCGAGTTGGCACGCGCTGAAAATGCTTATGATCACCTATCATTGCCCGTCATGGACTTGGTTGCAAAGGCTCTAGAGCATGATGTCTGGTGTCACCGCCTAAAGACCGTTCTCGACCCACCAGAAACTGTTGAATTATCTTATGAGGACGAAACGGCAGGCAATGATGGCGATGGCGAAGGCGATGGTGATGGCTTTGAATAGATAGTGTTAACAGGCTTTGTGCCTTGTAATTTAGGTTTTGAATGTTATCAGTTGCGCGGTCGCGCCTGTTTTGGATCAGATGAATGATAATTGGTTTTTATGTGACTGTTGCGCGATTGCGCTTGTTAAATATGATGTTTATGTTTATTCTGTTCCGTTACAATTATTGCACTGTTGTTAGAAACTTTGGTTAAGTTAGCGCGAATAAATGTAAGTGTGGCTCTTGTGTGAGTGTAATGCCCGGTCTCGCGCTATGTTCGCGGAGGACCTTGGGGGCGTAACTCAAGAGCTCGTAATTCACTGGAGTGTTTTCGTGCTAATTAAAAGTTTAACATGCATTTGTAACGTAAGAGTCATCATGGTAAAGAAAACATGTCGTATGCTTTCATTGATTGTGAAACAGGCGCTTAGGCCAGCATACATCGCAAGTAAGTAGCAAAAGGGGCGTTTAGCCAACATAAGAAATTAGGAAGGGCGTGTGGCCTAGAATAATTACATATAGCACTTGCGTAGTTGTTGCGCATACCACGTGCGCGGGATAATGTGTCCATCCAGGGTGCGCAATTTGTATGCCCCTTTTCCTAACACTTCGTGAACCAAGTATGGGCCTTCCCATTTGGGTGCTAGTTTTCCGGGGCGTTCAGCGTTTGAAGCTTCATTGTCTCTGAAGACATACTCTCCTGGAGTGAAGGTGCAAATGCGTACTCTAGCATTGTAATACCTTTCCAGCTGCGTCTTGTACTTGGCTTCTTTAATTCGTGCAATTTCGCGTCTTTCATCTAGTAAGTCCAAGTCAAGACGGCGCTCTGCCTCGTTATCAATCGTGTTGACTGCTGTCAAGCGTGGTGAGGGGAGTCCAACTTCAGCTGGGATAACTACCTCCGAGCCGTAGACTAGGCTAAAGGGAGTTTCGCCAGTACTTGTTTTTGGCATGGTTCGATGAGCCCATAGGATGCTTAGGAGCCCATCTACCCATCCTCTTCTCTTTGTGCCCAGTCGGGCTTTGATCCCCTCGACAATACTTTTGTTCACACTTTCAACCTGCCCGTTGCCTTGAGGATGCGCAACGGAGGAGAAAGTGTGTTCGATTTTCATCTCTTTCACACTTTCAAATTAAATTTTTATGTATTGTAAATTAAATTTTTCACAGGATCACAAAATGGTAATTTGAAAAATTAAGTATTTCTAAATACTTAATTGGCTTAGATCAGTGGCTCTGATACCACCTTTTTCTGTCACGCCCCCGTCCCGGTTTTACCCGGTTCAGAAGCCGCAGGACAGAAACCCATGGTATTGATGTTTAATTTGACAGCGGAAATTTTAATAGGATCGTGAAAACTGAAAATGCCCAATTATTTTATTTCACAATTTGGGGCAAACCCCGTAGTTTACAATAAAGGAAATTTCACGAGGAAATTTCCTGTTTACAAAAAAACATGTTATTTATTTACTCGCCACTTTATCCAAGCTTGTAGTGCTACGCGACACTTTTCCCCTGGTTATAGTAAATCACCTGAAACATGTTTAAAAATATTTTATCAGCGGGTAAATACTGGCGAGTCACTCAATTTGTACAAAACGACACATTTGTTATAGATTACAACATAAGAGCGATTACAATGGCCACTATCTTAAAATTTTCTGGCCCCGTGTCACACCCTGGTGATGATGGTCATACCACCATTGGGTCCTTTCACCCAATAGTGATGATTATCACTGTTAAAAGTGAGAAACAATAGTAATGTGCACAATACCCCACTTGCCAGTAATTTAAGATAACCAAGACTTAATCCGTGTAACATATAACTGGAAAACATTTAGGTATTGTAAAACACTATTGATAAAAAGAGAATGACTTACATTGCAAGTTTAGTTGGGCAGAGTTTAGTCTACTGATTAAGCCAGATAACCTAGTTAAATCACAATGCACACGAAACTAGGTCAGTAACTTAATACAACATTTACGATAAACTCACGAAATCAAAACCCTCACGACGAATGACAAAGTATAGCCCAAATACGGGCAGCACTTAAACATCCATCGGATCGGTTTCAATCGATCGGACATTGTATCGTAGCAGTGATCGAGTTATTACCCTTTATCGTAGCAGCGTATCGAACCTAAAATGCTCGTTTCTAACAGAAAGTTTGCTGTTTTGAAAAGTTTTTCGAACACAACTGAAAGCCCCATGTACGTCCCAATTATAGCAATTTTCTGAGTCTCTCGCGGCCCGCGTAAACATTAATAAAACCTTACGCGGCCCGCGAGGGCCACCCTAGCTACGGCTAGGGCTGCCGTGTCACGCCGTAGGTCTGCCACGTGTAAGACACGTGGCACCAAGCTCATCCGAGTCATTCGTTGTTCTATCACGGCCCGCGTAAGCTTAACTTAACTCTTACGCGGCCCGCGAGAGGTCTATAAATTTTGAATTTCTTGGTTTTTCACAAGGGTTAGGGTTTTAGGGGTCCGGGTTTTCACTTACGGGTCGTTTTGGGTTATTTTTGCCGGTCCTTATAGTATGTGTTCAAGATCTGGAGGATCTTGGTCTTTTTGGAATGGCTCCAAACATTCTCCTCAAGGCTGACTTTATAGACGGTGACAACACGTCAACACGGCCCCGTGCCTGGGCAACACGGCCCCGTGTCGCCTGCATGAGTAAGAGAACGTTGTCCGTTAGTGAGACACGGCCCACGTCATCATTGACACCCTCCGGTGTTGGAAAATACGAGGGTCATGGCCCCGTGCTAATCCAACACGCTCCATGTTTTGGAAGAAAATTGGACACGGCCCCGTGTTCGAGGAACACGGCCTTGTGTTTCAGGTTATTTATGAAGTTTTGTCTAGGGTTTCTTTAAGTAGTTGTCCATTATCGAGTGGTTCCTTACTAGTTGGAACAACACCGTATTGTTAGATACACCTTAGGCTCCGGCGAGAGGTACGAAAATGCAAGTGTTTGTCGGAAAGATGGAATCCTAACTTAAAAATGGGAAAACGGAACCATCCCTTATTTACCTTATCCGGGCTCTTGTTAAAGAAAGTGTGAGTCGGCTCGCTCCTGTCCAAACCGTCGGTGTGAAAATCACACACTGTAAAGGGGACTATCACTGCGAAATTGTAATAGGGACGACTATCGCCATCGTCTTCACAAGCGTCTATGGTAGGTTTGTTGGCCTCGGTGTTGTTTGTACCTGGTGGTTCCTCCATCGATTCTCCTTCATTTGAAGAACATCGCGCCTTCATCATGGATTCTATTTCTTTGAGCATTTGGAGAAGGCTTTTTTCTATTTGACCAGCGTCTTCTAAGTCTCCTAGGTAAGAGGGTTGATAGGGTTCAGGTGGATGGACATTATTATCATTTTTACTCTCGCCCATCTTAAGGTAATCGCTACAGGAAAACGATGTGGCTAAGTAGTGGGGAGTGAAGCTTAGAATGCCACATTCTAATTCTTCATGTTTTTCTCCACACAAATCGCACCATTCATCGTAAGAGTGGCGGGGGTAAAATAATCATAAAAATCCATGCTTTCCAGACCGTCGGGGTCAGGCAGTTACTATTTTCCAACAAACTGTTGATCTGACACGGCCCCGTGTGAAGGTAACATGGCCCCGTGCTGCACTCTGTATCTTGCAGAAAATAGTTTTGAGGTTACTGGAGATATGACATGGCCCCGTGTAGATCACACACGGCCCCGTGTCACTTTTGCAGAATGTGAAGAATTTAAAGAAAAAGAAGAAAAACCTAAAAAGAAAAGATAAAAATGATTAGGCCGTTAATTTTAAGCTTTCTCAAAATTCTTATGTCCCCGGCAGCGGTGCCAAAATTTTGACGTGTGTGCGTGTGAGTATAATTTTTAGATATATTTTAGCTCTTTTTACTCGCGAATCAAGTTTTAAATTTATAAAAAAACAATATAATACTGTCACTCTACACACAATAGGGCAAGTGCACCCATCGTGGACGTAGTATAGTGATGGCAAGATTGCGAGGTCGTCCAAGGACACAAGAGCTTTTAGTACCAGCTTATCGTTAACGTCTAATCTAACCAAATTTTTGATGAAAAGTTTTGAAAGTTATAAAAAGAAAATAAACAAAAAACTTAAAATAAAATAAAAGGAAAAATAGATAGAAAAGAATGAATCACTTGGTTCCAACTCCTCTTTTTTGTATCCTTTAATGATTTCCGCACTTTGGACATTTTAAGATATTATCTTTAAGTTATAGTAGTAGGTCCCCTTCCAGGCAGTGTTACCCTCAACCTATGGGTCTGAGTCAGCAGGGATAAAGTCCCGCAAGGTCAGTTTTTTGGAAGATAATTAAGTAAGTTATTAATGCGAAAAGTGGTAGGCCCCCTTCCAGGCAGTGTTACCCTCAACCATTGGTCTGAGTCAGCAAGGATACAGTTCTGCATGGTTGGTTTAAAGTTTTAATAGTAGTTTATAGATAGGTATTCAAGCGGTTTCTTACTTCTCCCGAGGCGGACAGTACCGTCTACTCGTGAAGTCTTACTAAGCTTGAATCAGGTTCTCGCAGGATCTATACACTGAACGAAACATAGAATTACCCAACCACCCTTCTAACCCCCTTCCAAGTAGTTAACGTGCTTTATATAGATCGTAAATACACGAATGAGTGAATCAACAAAACATGAAGAATGGTTAAATAAATTCGCCTTCAATATAGATAACTAGTTATTAAAGTCTATAATACATACCCAAATAAAAAGGAGCCAAAAGTTGGAAATCAAAAAGTAATACATAAAAGTTTTGTCTTCACCAAGTGATGTAAGAGTTTAGCCAAGCATGGCCTTTGTTTGACAAGAACTCTTACGATCGATCTTGGATCCCGAGACTACTACACACTCTAAATGATGGAAGATTGATGATGGTGGTGGGTGTTGGTGTTGTAGTGGTGGTGGAGTGGTGGCAAGTGTGAGAGAAGTGGTTTACCAAGGGATGGATTGGAATGAAACTAAGCACCCCTATTTATAGCTGAAAACAAAGCATCACCAAGGCCTCGTGCCCTCCTGGTACGACCCCGTGTCCTTCCGTCTCTCTCTTCTTCATTAACTACAGTGTCAAGTCTTGTACTAACACGAACTCGTGCGTCAACGGCATGGCCCGTGGCCATTGTACTTGCTGTACTATCTCAGATTCTGCGAATCTTAGAGTTGACCACGCCCCGTGTTGCCTTAACACGACCCCGTGTTGGTTTGTCTGTTTTGTCTTTTGTTGTTGTCCTTTCTTCTGCAGAGAATCTTGAGTGGGCACGGCTCCGTGCCAGAGCTTCTGTTCTTGTTATTTTGTTGGTTTGGATGTGGATGGGGGCTTGGCGAGTCGTGTCAATCCTCCTTCTTTGTATTTTTATTGGTTTCTGCTGTTAGTTTGTTTCTTGTGTGCTTTGAAGCTCTTTTGACCCTGTAAGTTCAAACGGAACAAAGAAACATGCTTTTTCCAACATTAGTACCGAAAAAGGGTTGATTTTACGCCGTATTTGATATAATTTATATGTTGCATTTTACGCACATCAATCACCGACTTTCAATTTTAAAATATATGATAATACTAATATAACTACAAAAATAGATAATAAATAACTAAAATAAACTTAAACGAGAGCATACCTTAAACTATCCACGACAATTTTATGTAGAGTCTTCCTACTCGAGCTCCTACTCGTACTCCAAAAATGACTACTAACAACACCCAACGGGGTATCGTATGCTCGAGGCCTTCTTATACTAGAACGTTCCCATTAAACAAACTGATGCTCTAAATGTTAACTATATATTCCTATTTATAATACATAGCAAGCACCTCCTCAAGTTTTTCATTCAGGCGATGTGGGACACGTGCTAGCTGGCTAGCTTAGTTATATCAATTCAGCTGTTTCATTTGTTTTTCTCGTATAACTTTCAATAAGTGACGTTTTATAAAACGCTGAATATGTCATTAGAACGAGCATATTTTTATCTACATTTTAACCTAAGTTTCATTAAAAACGGATTAAGTTCAAATATAATATATTTTATTATTAATATTAAACGATCTCTTATAACAGCCAAGGCTTGTCAAGATATTTCATATTTCACATAACCATCTTACCTGTTACTTACTCGTTCGATAATATATGAATTATAAGTTTCGTATATTTTTATTTTTGTCTACAAAATGGGGTGTTACAACTCTACCCCCCCTAAATTAGGTTTCATCCTTGAAACCTGTCAAACCGTGAATAATTGAGGGACAGGTTCTTTCATCTCTTCTTCACTTTCCTTTATTTATCATTTGATCATATTGTTCTTTCAAAGGCGATATCTCCAGCATCACCTTATTACCTACTTAAGATTCTAAGAGCTTAGGCTTTAATTTGTATAACTTTTTTGTCGTTCATGAGCACTTTCCATGCTTTCTTTAAAATGCTTGATGTTGTCAGTTGTTTGTTAAATCATCTTAGATCCAGAAAACTGACTTTGCCTACTTCAGTCTAACAGATAGGAGTCCTACATTTCCTCTAACATAACGCTTCATAAGGTGCTCTTTTTATGCTTATGTGGTAACTATTATCGTATGAGAATGCGATCAATGATAGATGGACGTCCCAACTACTACCAAAGCCAATTACGCATGCATGGAGAACATATTCTAATGTTCGGATAGTCTGTTCACTTTGCTAGTCAATATAAGGGTGGTATACAGTGCTCGATTTTATTCGAAATATGCACAATATAGAAACTTCGCAAAAAAAAAAAAACGACGAGGTGAAACGACTATCTTTGTTGGTTATGATTGAGATATGCCACTATGTCAGGAGACTAATCTTGTTAATATAGACTTTGGTAAAACCTTTCTATTCTATAGTCCTTTCGGGTAGGTATATAGTATGCTTATTTAGTAAAGCTATCTATCGTCACCTACATAGTATTGTGTCCATTATTCGATCTCGGGAGTTGGTAACAAAGTTCATTGTTACTTTCTCCTATTTCCATTCTGCGATTTCAAGTTGTAGGTAGCTAGAAGGCGTTTAATGCTATAAATTAACTCCCATGCATGTAAATTTTATGTAAGTAAGGCTCTCTTGTTGTGCATTCTTTATTTGGTCTAAGTGGGTTATTTTAACACTAGATCTAGATGAATGGATTCTTATTGCTCGGAGACTTTATTTTCTACTGAGTGTATCCACGACCCCATTTGCCTTACAAACTAAGTTTATGAGATCCATGAATGCTACAGGTGTGTTGTTCTTATATTAATGGCATCACTAAGAACTCATAAGGACTGTATTCAAGAAGTTGTAATACATTATTATAACAACCCGAGTCTTCTAGTCAATAAAATCCAAAATGTCCCCAATAAACCCATAATCATAACCCCCAAAGTGCGCAGAAAACTTAGCGGTTAATAAAACTTGTGATCAGTGAACTAACCCGTACAAAAGTACCCTCATTAGACTCACAATTAAAAACCGAACCAATTGGGATCACGACCCGAGTATACGCGATAAGTATCGGCACGGAAATCGAGAAAAACGCACGATTGGGCGAAAAAGGCGGCCGAGGACACATGTCACCACGGCCCGACGCGTGTCCAACCTACCTAGGACACGTGGCAGGTCTAGACCAGGCCGACCTCCCGGCGACACGCGGAAGGAAGCAGGTCTCCTCCCGCGTCGCGCGGGAGGGGTCCACCTGGCCTATATAAGGGTGATGTGCTAAAAGTGGTCTAAATAAATTAACTAAATTAAACCCTAAACTAGACTCTCTAAGTTTTAAATTTATAACTAAGACTCTCTAAACCTAGACCACACAACCGACAAGTGTACCGGTCAATGCAGTATAGCCTAAGTAAGTCCGAGTATCGAACCCACGAGACTCTCTAATTACGTTAACAACTCTATCTAGACTTAGACTGACACGGACGCGACACTTAACTATTTTTTATGTTTTAAGGGGAGTTTATAAAAAATCCTAAGAAATCAATTAAACTAAATTAATTAGACGCAAATTTGGACGAAGACTTAACTCAGTGATTATGAAGGCTACCTAGGCTAGACTCATGTTTAACTAGGATTGGATTTCTATTCGAAATTAACGTGGTATGGAACCGGGATCTTTTAATGCTAAACCCTAAGAAATCCCTACTAAGACCTCCCGGCCCTTCTCAGGAAGAAACTTGTGAGACTCTACAAGGCTGTTACGACTACCGGTTGTAAGATTTCCTTACAGTCCTCTAACTTCTTGAAAAATGCCCTAATATGATAATCTACCTTACAGCGCGAAAGTCTAAGGCAACTATGGATTTTAACTTGGTTTAATAGACACGAGTATGATTAGGGAACTAAGACCGATTTCTTACAAAACCTAATCCTAGCTATATACCAAACCGAGACCTATCAATAACCTCGAGCCTTACAGCGACAAGATTAGTAGAATATCAAGTTTCAATAATCTTTTAATTACCGTTTCTAAGGCTATTGATCAATTCACCAAAAATTTACCCAAACCCGTGAGATTAGATAATTAACACGAATCTATTATATGAATCACATTCATCAAGATTCATGTGAAACGAGCAACTAATTGAAAATCAATACAAGATACGCATATACACCAAATCAAAGGTTCAATAGTCATTTACTTTTCAAGAAAACCCATAAACCAACGTTAATAACAAATAAAAGGGAAAATGTCATAAAAATGTAACTAAGTTTGTCTACTGTTCCAATTAAATCACTCAAACTTATTTTGTCTCTTTAAAGTAACTAAACTTTAATTTAGTGTTTTAATACTGTGTAATTACCAGGTCAACCGGTTATTATTATTATTTTTTATTTTTTATTTTCTTTAATGCTTATCTTGTATCACCTGACCTTTAGGGATGGCAATCAAACCCGAACGGGTAAACCCGAAACCCGACACATTTGGGATGGGTTTGGAGTCGGTTAATCGGGTTTGGGACGAGTTTGGAGTCGGTTAATCGGGTTTGGGACGGGTTTGGGAATAGTTTTTATTTTTTTCGCGGGTTTGGGTAGTGATATACCCGTTTACCCGACCCAATTACTCGATAAAGTGTACCCGTTTACCCGATTGTATACCCGATATAATTTCTTTTATATTATTAAAAATGTATATATATGATACATCCATTTTTACACATTTAGGTAATCTATTTCGTATATATTGTAGTTATTTGATATATATTTTTATAATGACAATACAAAATGTAACCGGTTAATAGTTACCCGATAGATACCCAATGAGTTTTGAGATGAGTATACCCAATGAGTAATCTTTTTAAATTAACGGGTTTACCCGAAACCTGCGGGTATACCCGATACCCGATGGGTATTTACCCGATAGAAACCCGACGGGTTTTGGGACGGATTTGGGACAAGCTTATCTAACCGGGTTTGGGTTTGGGATTACCTAAACCCGTCCCAAACCCGACCCATTGCCATCCCTACTGACCTTTCACGACCCTCCTAACTCAACCCTTGCCGCCGTGTCAGACCCTACAACGACCGACCAAACTTCGACGATGGAGACCAGGCATGGTTGTTTTTTTCGTTTTTGTTTCAGACTAGTGTCCATATAATATAGGGTTATCGTGTTTATCGTCCGGAACCCAGGAGAGAGGCACAACGGAGACCGACAACGTTTGATGGGTCGGATGCGCGACGAGGATTCATAGGTAATGAGTTTGAAAGAAAGTTTCAGAGAGTTGATTTCAATAAGATTTCGGTAATTGGAACCAAACTTGAAGAGATAGAGAGAGATGAGGTTGAAAATTGAAGTGCTATGAGTTGGGATTTAAAGGGTTGTAGGGATTTTGGGAAGATAACTGAGATTTCAGTAATGTTTTTGTATTTAAATTTTGTGAATCTTTGAGATTTAGAATCCATTTTTGAAGGGTAAATAATGATGAGATGGATGTTACAGATAAATAGAACTGTAAAATTTGAAGGTTTAGATGGATTTTTGGTGTGAAGTCTACATTTGCTTCAGGTGTCGAGAGTAATAAAAACTACGTTTTGAATTACCATGATGATGATGATACATCTTCCATGTTTTTTAGTGGAAAATGGCTTTTAGAGTTTTAGCAGAGAAGACAAATTCATTATAATATAGCTTTTAGGGTTTTAGCAGAGAAGACGAATTCATTATAATAATTTTTGGTATTATGTTTTAAGCTTAAGGAATAAAATATGATTATTTATTTATTTATTCAAGTTTAAAAACTAATATATAAACATGGCCTGCTATATTATGAAGGTAACCTACAAATTGCATAACACTAGAATAATAAATCAAACTTGAGTGACTTTAGAGAGACAAAAAAAGATTGAGTGACTTTAGTAGAACATATTAGAAACTTGGTTACTATTCTATAAAGTTACCTCCAAATAAAAATCCAGACTTTATCGAACAATCGTCATAGCCTAGGTAGTTAACGAAATCTAGCCAAGAATCATGGTTTTAAAAACAAATAAAAAAAGTCTCATTGAGTTCATTGAATTAGAATAAGAAAAACTAGAAAACAAGAAGAATCGAGAGTTAGAACCCGTTTAATCCTTGATCTCTAATAATTCTTGAACCTTGAAAGCTTGCAAAATAATCTCCCCCAATTCGTCCCTGATGTCCTCCTCTCGTACGTCTGATGTTGACTGCCGTCTAGAATTCTTTTTGTTTCGTGCGGCTGATGTCGTATTTATATAGTAAAAGTATGGCAGCCTCTCCAATGTTTGCGTGCCCTTCTTTTGTGTTTCTGTTCGATGTCTATGGGCTTGTGGCCCAATCTCTTGTGTCACCCTCAATAAAACAATAACAATAATATTATGACGGCAACTATATCTATACTATATAATAAAAGAAACCTGTTTTGGGACACTCGTCATTCTCTCATTTAATTGATTAAAATTATTAATAATACTAATAATAATATTTAATCTAAATTAATACAAATTTTTATTATTAATAATATTTAATCAAATCTAAAATCTAATCTAATACAAATTTTTATTATCAATAATATTTAAAAAGGTGTATACGAGTCTGACTTATTTTCATAGTTAAAATTCATTATATTTAATTCGTGTATTTTTATAGTCTCCAAACTCAGATTTCACAATTCAACTTGGTTCTAATTCTGATTTAACCAAATTCATATTTTTGATATTTTATTATCCTTTTTTTACAAGACTGAACTATAATTTATAGACATTAGGCTATCACAAATAAAGAAATGTTACACGTATAAAGTTCTAAAATAGTTGGGATATCAATTAATTAAACAAAGAGATTGTAAATAAAAAACCTTATAATCGTAACATTATTATTATTAGAGTAAGGCTATTATAAAAATGAGCTTAACATACTAAACATGAGAAAAGAAGTGAAGGTTATTGTCAAGCACGTATTTTAGTTCCAGAATCTAAATATACATGGGAGGCTTTGATGGTGTGCGGGGAGGATCTCCGCACAAGGCCCGCGATTTCGAAAGGCATGTGATTTAAAAAAAAATTCCGATACGTATATGTTATTTTTTTTTAAATAGTAAACACATACCACTTCCAATATAGGCCCATTTACAAAAAAAATTTATGGTTTAGAATTTAGCTCACTTGGAATCAGACAAGTTAAAAGAGGGGAGATTGAGATGGTTTGGGCATGTGAAGAGGAGGCAGTTGACAGAACCAGTTAGAGCGGTGGAAACCATAACAGTGGAAGGAAGGAGGAGTAGAGGCAGGCCCAAGTTAACTTGGGATGAAAGACTTAGGCAAGATTTGGTAGAGTTGCACCTCTCTGAGGACATGGTTCAGGATAGGAGTTCGTGGAGACGTAGGATTAAGGTTAAGGACTTGTAGGTGAGGGTATAGACGTGTCAAAGCTTTGCCTTGGGAAGGGGGGCTAGATTTCTTTTACACTTTAGGTAGGCCAATATATGATGATTTTTCTTGTATCTATGCTTATGTATTGCTTGCTGATGATCTATCTGACTACTGCTAGACTATTTTACTTATCCATCTTTTGTCTATCTGCCTGTTGGTTGTTTTTGAGCCGGGGGTCTCTCAGGAAGCAGCCTCTCTATTCTTAGGATAGAGGTAAGGTTTGCCTACATCCCACCTCCCCCAGACCCTACCAATAGTTCTACTATTTGTGGGATTTACTGGGTATGGTTGTTGTTGTTGTTGTTGTAACCCAATACTAATTTGATTTTTTTTTAAATAATAACAAAACTTAACGGAAGGGCACATTTTTTCAAGCTCGAACAGGGTATGTGAATTCTCAGAGACGCATCTGTAAATATAAATCCGTTAGTTTTTTTAAATATTTTTTTTATTTGGTATATAAAATCATATTTATTCAACCCATATAATACACGGGGGTTTTTAAAAATATAACTTTTTTATTATTTGGTAAACAATATTACATTTATTCAACCCGTGTAATACAATAGTTTAAAGATATATTTTTTTTTATTATTTGGTATATAATATTACATTTATTCAACCCGTACAATACATATGGTTCTTATAAATATAAATTATTTTATTATTTAATATATAAAATTACATTTCTTCAATCTGTGTAATAAATGAGGCTTTCAAAAAGATAATGTTTTATTATTTGGTATATAAAATTCATTTATTCAACCCGTATAATACACGGGGTTATAACCTAGTGTATCATATATTCGTGCGCCTCCCCATTCATGCCAAGGAGTTCACATGCGTCCCCTTTAATAAATATAATCTAATCTAATCTTAGCCGCCTTCCCAATTACTTGCGTATCCTCCAAAGAAATTAATAACATCCTTCTATTATATTCTCTTTATTAATTACTGCCTCCACAAATATCTCATCAAATCTGCCTTCCTTTACGTATTCCTACTTTAGCCAATTATGTCCCTTCTTTTTTCGAATATTATATGTGTGTATGGAATTCTTTGGGTTGTTTTCAAAACCCATAATCCAACAATACGTATGGGCATATAACTTTCACGGCCCAATGTGGGCTTGTACTTTAATTTTTGAGAGATGCTTTTAGAGATAGTGGCATCAGCCCACTCACAGAAAATAGTGCCAATTTTAATTCGGTCACTGATATCCCACTCTGCCTAACTGACTGGTTATTTTCATATTACTCGTTTTTGCTCCATTTGCACCAGGACCTGACCCAACACCAAATAATATTATAAAGCACTAAAACTAAATAAAAATAAATAAAACATATACAATAATTATACAATTTACACGGGACAAATATGTATATTTTGTCCTACATCAAAGGGCCAGGCCTGGGACAGAAACATTCGCTGACTTTCGATCTTCTGAATCGATCCTCTGATCCCTCGTTACTTTGTTTCTCTATATTCTCGTGTAATAAACCCTAATCACTGAAACGATACCTTGTCCGATTGATCCGAAACCAACTAACGGATGTCAAAGTGCTGCCTGGATAAGGCTATACTTTGTTAACTACGTTGTGGTTTTGATCTCGTGATTATCGTTAAAGTCTGAGTTGGGTTTATACATTAATACGGATTACATTCGGTGAAATTAGGGGTTAGAATCAGAAGGCTTAAATTCACTGATATAGTAGTTGCTTAATACAGTAGCTGTTTAATTACAAGAAGACTTGAAGCTATAAAATCAAGAGGCTTAAGGCTCGAGAACAACAAGCTACCAAGGTGAGTTCCCCTGAACCGTTTCTAAAACAGGATGTGTTGTTCTATCTGATTGGTAATAACTATGGAATCGACTATTTATAGCATTTGTGATATTTGGCAATGATTGATAGGATGATTGAGTGTTGATTTTATGTATCTGATTTAGCCAGTAGATTTTGTATACATAGCCTGGTTATGGGAACATACTGTGCTTACTTTTTTTTATCTGTTTGCCATAATTATATTTGGTTGGACCTAGTCAAACTAGCTGTTTCAAACCGTTTAATGCGTGTCATGATGAATATGACCGTTTTTGACTAACCACTTAAGTCCATTTAATTAGAGATTAAAGTCATATTCATTATCTTGTTTATTACAAGATTAATGTTTTAGTTATGATAAGATTAATTTCTTTTTTATTACTAGTTTTAATGAGGTTAAAACTATGGGTGTTTCATACTAGATATACAAGAAAATAGGCATTCTCTTTAGTCTCGATTTTTCCATTGAGAGGAGTACTCACAAATTTACACAACTTCACCTTTTTCCTAATTTTATAAACACCAAATTATACTCGGTGTAATCTCGGGCGTGAGAGTCATCTCCGGCAGTACAACTACAGCTTCGGTTGTTGTATCTTGGAAACAGACCGTCTGAGAGGAGGCACAAAAACTGTTTTAAGGGCCCCGTGTCAAACACGATCTTCAACCAAAACCGTCAATGAGAATGTTCATTTGCAGCGGAGGTTCGTACAGACGGTGCGGTTGAAATTCTTCCAAAGACGCTGGCTTGAATCAAGATTGGTACAATTATATTGTATTTTATATTCTTTTATTTGGTTTCTATAACCGGTATTGTATTAGTCGAATTTCCCACAAATAACGAGAGTCTCGTTATTATATATTTAAACCTATATAAAGAAGTAACTTTTTGGTGCATCACCAGTTGTACTTTGTGCCTTGGGGGTCTTTCAAAAAAAAATTGACTCACCTATACCATCTCTAAACTCTAACACTGACATCTTTTATGCCTTACCCTCTCTATCGATCTTATTCACAAAGAAAACCCAAACCAAATCTCACTCATCTCTCAAATTATACACACACTTCCACAGGCCAAACACCCTCTCGGTCACCCCTCCCACTCGACAGAAGGCCGGCGGCCAAAGGCCGGTGGAGCCGTTTGCAACAACAGTGGTGATTGGCGGTGTATGGACGGTGGAGCGGAGGTGCGATTACGGCGGTGGCGTGCTGTTTTTGCGACAGAAGACGGCGGTGGTGGTGGTGGTGCGCGGTCGTCGTCGCTGCGTGGCGCCGATGACGTTCGGTCACCGGGAACCACGGTGTCTCATCTTCGACAAACTCAGGCGGGTTCAGTCGGTAACCCCTCTTTTCTTTTCTTTCACTTTGGTTTCTGTTATTTCCTTCAAATATGATGAAAGTGGATTTGATTCTGGTTCATACACGAAACAAAGGAAGGGTGTTTCGAGTGGGTAGTGTTTCGGGTGGAGGGATGTTTTCGGGTGGGTAGTGTTTCGGGTGGGTAGGGGTCTCCTCTATTTTCTTGTCCAATACTACTACTACTTCACTCTCTCAACTTTCTATATACGTTATTGTCCAAAATCTTTGTGGCCCACATGATTTTGAAGATCCTTTGGTGAAGGTTGTGGACACGTACACCATAATTTCCAAATTCCTTAGCAGCTTTAGTTACATGTGCAAGATGCAAAAGCCCTTCAAACTTCATTTTATTTATTTAAACTTCTGAAAATAGCAAGGCATCAATATGATTGTGACCCGTTGGACCACTACACCCTGCAGAAGACTTATTATCATCATCCTCATCATCACACACATATATGCATAACTAAATTAGCCTGCATATATCATTCAATATTGAATAATGGACATAAGATGAAACCCGAATGTGTACATAAATAAATACATGTAAAAGTCATAATCATTGTCAACACGGCATGTATACTTTACCATGTTTCTAACCCAAGTTGTTATTGTTCTGGTGTTTCGTAAATGCTCCAACGTGTCTTCTTCGGTTATAAGAGGTAATCTAATGAACTGGACAACTTCATACCAACTTGCATACCGTATGTTTATATGTGCTCAAATGATACCAACATAAAATGAAAATGGCATTTTGTATACTTTTTTGTATTAGTAATCGACGCGGTTTATTTGTAAAAGGAACACAAAAACTCTAGGTACATCAAAGAATAGAGCATAGATACCAAACCAAAAGTAAGACTGTTACACGCTACACCAGAATTTTATTTATTTATTTATGTTATTATAAAGTCTTTAGAGTAAATCCCAGCTGAATTTGGGATGTGTGGTATTGGTGCTGCTTGATGGTGGTGCTGGCAAAGGTGTCGGCGTCGAATCAAAAGTTTCCCATTGTGTGGTTACCACAACTTCCCCTGATGTCGACTTCCTCGATGGCTGTTGTTGTTGTTGTGGTTGTTTAGGCGCTGCTGGAACGTGTGAAAAATTCCCAACTGACCATGTAAGAACCCCGCCGCATTACGGCGGGTACTAATTCCTAGTTTTTAATAAAAAGTAAACCTAATTCCTACAGTTTGTTGTTAACATCTCAATTACTACAGATTTCGATAAATCATTCGCATTCTTAATTATAAACATGTTCGATAAGATTTCCAAATAGATAACTAAGAGATAAAGTCTAAATGTTTACTTAGTTATCTTGAACTAATAAATTATTAAATATTTATTCGGAAAGGAAACTTAATAAATTATTATAAGTACTTATATTTTTAGTGTTTAACTATTTTTTAAATACATGATAAAGTCTTAGCGAATATATTATAGACATCCAAAAACATAAATTAACAAATGAAGGCATTCTTCATATTCATCATTTTAATTACACGAAAAAGTCATTCATAACTGTTCATTAGATATAAACGGAAAAACTAATGGTGTGGTGATATCCTAGGATATGGCTCATTAGATATGAACTTCTATATTGAAATAAAAACCATCAACCATTCATTTGTATCCTATTTTAGAGATTAGATATGGGGTTTATAACTCAACCCTTCTATATTGAAATAAAACCCATCAACCATTCATTTGTATCCAATTTTAGAGATAATAACAACTAAAGGAAATGAAATTCACAATTATCAACTCACAATAAAAGTAGGAACAATTGACATGGAATTGTCACCGATAAAAAGAAATATGAAGAGATCATGGCTAGACGAATAGTCGACGAATGACCACAAGCATTTTGAACTATCATCGGGCGTATACATATCATAATAATGCAATGAAATTTATTATACTATACTACATTTACAAGTGTCGGCTGCATGATTTGATTGGCCCAAATGGGCGGCTGGTTTAAAACTTTTTTTTTTTTTTTTTTTTTTCCGTTTTGCCCCTATCTCAAACTAAAATTACGGTTTTGTCTCCAGCTCAAAATTACGATTTTGCCCTGAAGTGAAAATTACGATTTCGTCTGCCACTCTCCCATTGGTCCAACCAGTTTATTATTTTATATCCATTTTAAAATGACGGTTTTGCCCCCCAGATAAAAATAATACTACGCTTTTGTCCCAAATAAATATATGTTTTTTCCCCCAGCTAAAAATTACGATTTTGCCCTCTGTTAAAAGATGTTATTTTTCCCCGTTAAAAAAATTACGATTTCGCACTCAGTTGAAAATTACGTTTCCCCCCCTTCAAAATAAAATTATGCTTTTGCCCCAAACTCAAAATTACGATTTTGCCCTCGGTTAAAAATAAAAAATGTGCTTTTGCCTCCAGCTTAAAATTACGACTGTGCCCGTAGTTCAAATTTATATTACGCCTTTACCCTAGGTGAAAAATTACGAATTTCTCCCTATTAAAATTCCAAATTCCCCCCCCCCCCCTTCAAAATTACAGTACTGCCATCACTTTAGCTTTTGGCAATTTACGATTTTACCCCAGCCAAAAAATACAACTTTCCCTCAGTTAAAAATTACAATGTTACCATTGTTTTAGTTTTTTTTAGCAAAAATATAAAAGTGCTTTCTTTTAATTGGTTGACTCGATTTAGTTGTTTTTCGTGTCAATGAGCTTCTGCCTAACACTCGCTCATTATTCGTCCACCGCCCCGCAACGCGGGCGGGGCATCTAACTAGTTTATATACAAATAACAAAACAAGCAAAGATGATTACGTCAAATAACATGTTACATGATGAAAATTCTTCAAAAGCAAATGTTAATTTTGATTCAAATTAGTTTAATAAACACACGAGACCCCTAATTGTAACCTTTTTTCTAGGTTTCATCGGAGGAGATGAGTTAGAATGGGGGAGGAGAGCGAAAGGACCTGCCGCTTACTACATATGGATACGGCTGAGACTGAGAATAATGCACAATGTTCTTGATCTTCTGAACTCCTTCATTGTATATGTTAAAACCGAATATTGCCCCAATTGTTAACCCCACCACGATAGCGCATACGCATGCGATGCATATCATCAAACAACATGTCCTCATTTATATGTTTGGTTAGACTTTTTGATTATTGAGTGAAAACCACCTTTGATTGAATCTATGATATAGAATTCTAACAAAGTCGCTCCCAATAAAGATCAACGTTTATGCAAGTGTGAATTTGAGAGGAAAGTTAGTGATGATGACGATGACGAGGAGAATATGATTTTCTTTTTGTTGTGGATATATTTTTTTTTTTCTATCAATATAATTTACAAATACATTGAAGAAGATAGGGAGAGTGGGAGACACATCATTTTATAAATCACTTATGTAGTTAAACTATTTGTAACCATTCATTATTTTACAAAAATTGACCGGTGATGGTTACACAAAGATGATTGAATGGATCACAGAGTCAAGTGAGCATAACATATTGAGAATATTGTGGAAGGTGTACAATTGGTAAAAAATTGATGTTGGTTTGTATTTAAAGATGTATGAACCTTAATTTTATTCTTAGTTAATAATTATTATATAACATAATTAACATGTCCTCGTGTCTTTATGTCCTTCAAAGTTAAAAAAAAAAAAAAAAAAAAAAAAAAAACCATTCAAGGATATCAATACTGCCATTTAAATCCTTATTTATGGATGCATATGAAACCTTAATGTTCTATTGTCGATGCTAAGATCAATATTCTAATTTCTAACGATTAAGAGATAGCGAGCTTATTGTACATGATTAAGGGTTTGGATTCTAACGACTAAAAGATCATGAGCTATTAGAACTCTATTGTGTGTTGTAACTTACGATATGAGTCTGGAGTGATACTAATGGAGCCGTTATAAGCTTTAGATGATCTTATGTGTGTGACGAGGTAGGTAAACCGGTCAACACCTATTCAAAACTAGATATTTTGGAATTATCATAATTAAATAATGATACACATCATTAATTATTGAAATCTTCAAAAAGTATGGAATATTGAGTATACCTCATACAATATTGAGTATACCTCATACTTTTTAGGAACAAATCCCAATTCGAATACACTTCTTAAGGGAAAATCCTAACCGACCGGACATTATAAATACAAGGTCCGTCAACAGAAAAGGTGGTCGCAGGGACAACCCCATTCCTATAGCAAGCCTAACGGTGTTCTATTTTGTAGTTATAAGCTTCAGATTGTCGTCGTGTAAGATAACCAAGATCCAGATTCCCCTGAAGATTCATCCTCGTTTTTTCATAGCCGCCAATCATGGGAATTGTATTCGAATTAGTTAAGAACTACCATTGTTATTTACCATGTCGAGCAGTCAAGCCACCATACAAACGACGGATGTTGTTTTTGTTTCACATCAAGAAATACTAATGCTATCTCGACATGGTAAATAACATCAAGAGGCTGCATCCCACGAATGGTTTAAGTGCAATTGTGCATTAGTATTTCTTGCATTAGTATTTCTTGATGTGATTTTATATATCTATTCATGTTATTTACCATGTCGAGAATAGTTGTTTTTGAAAAAGCCGCTTGATCCCTTAATGTGCAATTCTTTATGTTCGCAATGTTGTATATCTTCATATGAGCCTTCTAATGCCTCTTATTTTAAATAAATATCATAAGATCCACAACTGTGATTTGTTACATTCCTTGCATTTACAAAACTAACCAAACTTGTTTTGATAGGTTAGTAAAAATATAAATTCATATCTTACATACCTTAGATGTATTGAAATAGATGTTTTCCCATTTCAATATTTCGTCGTTTAACACATGCTATATTAAATCAATAAATTCAATAAAGATATATAAAATCATGAATAGATAGCAAGAAATACTAATGCACAATTGCACTTAAAGATGGTACCTCTAGACCAAAAATTTCAATTTCTTTCATATGAAGCTATAACAGCCATTTTATATATCAAGTAATTGAACAACCTTTAACGTAGTTAAAGGATAAACTTTGTCCATGATAAAACGCGTAAACCTCTAATAGATATAGTTTAATTGATTACACATATACTCGAACTGCAGGTCGAGCAATAATTACAATGTGTCAAGGTCATTCAAAAATTCTCCCTCTAAAAGCTTGACAGTTTCTCTCGATGGTGCCTAGACATCATCACTGTAAACTGCGATTATATTGAACTTTTAGAAGAGGCCTTTTGATAAAGATGGATGATATTATCAAACTCATATTGCTCTTTATCAGAATATCTCATGAGTTGTACAACACTCAATCCAACTATTTTATCCATACTATCTTTTTAAGCTTATAAAGATACATTCATGAGGTTTTGAAATCAATGCTTCAGACATTTACAATCATTCACTTACTTCTTTCCACTTTGAAAAACAATGTATGTGCATACACTCTTTAGGAGTTCTATTACATAAACCTCCTTATTGATTTCTATATCATATGCAAGGATGTCTTGAACACTTGCTTCATTTGTATAATACATATTGTACCATGCTTATACACTGTACATTGAGATACCATAATCACCAAGTACAGGTATTCTATGTATGTTTATTGGTGCACAAGAATTACATCCATAAGATGTTTCCACTTAACCTTATAAGCACATAAATGCTTTAGGATACTCATCAGGAGTTCCAATTATATTCAACGTATTCAAATATGAATCTGTATACAATGATCATATCGTTCTCGAGAACTTATTTTACATTTATTTAATAAATTAAATCCTTGAGGGACTTTCATGTAAACTTTTAGTATCCAGGGATTCATAACTTTCATAAGACACATATCAATTCTCTCTTTATATTACCAGACTAATTAAATCCACCACCGGAGAATGCGTCTCCTCATAATCAGTTATAGGTCTTTGTGAAAATACTTGTGCCACCAATTTTGCCTTATATCAATTTATTTAATTTTTCACACGATTCGCATAAAAGACCCATTTGTATGGACTGTTGGTCCAGAAACTTTCCATCTTATTAGAGAATTCAACTCTGCCTTATTTGTGTCTTTCCATTTTGGCCAATCATTTATATGTTTTCATTCATAGGCAGATCTTAAATCTTGATCCTCCCCACTTTATCATTTCAAGCGCCATATTATATACAAAAGTATAACGACGTCGATTTTATTTCGATTCCATACATATCTTAGACATGATATAACTTATCGAGATCTCTTTATTTTCAGGTACCTGAGGTTCTTCTTGAACCATCATGTCTATTGTCTCTTCAGGAGATCTTATTTCTATAACCACGACTTGACCATCTTAATTACTTACTCCAATTTTCGAGGAATTTTATTATTGGAATCGGCTAGTCTACCACGCTTCAGGCGTGCAATAGACTCACTACAAAATATGTGGTTGTCCTCTTGGGACACAAATATAACTGGAGCATAAGCAGTTGATGACTTACTTAGTCACTCTATTTAGGTCAGTGAACTTGTCTGGTAATTTGTTCTTTAATATTGGTAAATGAATTATACTTTAAACTTCTAGTTATAGTTTATAATCTGAGGATCAATATGACATGATAATTCATTTCACTTTTCACTTTCCAACTGCTTGTTATCTCCCCCTAATGTTGGGAACATTTATTCACTAAAGTGAAAACCAATGAGCCATAAACAAATTTCTCACTAATGGCTTTAAGTATTCAATCTACGATTATTTATACCCAACATATTCTCAAACTTTTTAGAAGTCCCATCTTTGTGTGGTTTGGTGGATGAGTTTCAATATATGTCGCACAACCAAAATCTTTGATGAGACATCTTTGGTTCCTGACCAAAAACCAACTGTATGGGGAGAACTATAACTTATTGGCTTGATGTAAATTGATGGTACTATATATAAAATTACATGTACCTAAATGAACTTTTGCTCCTCTCATGATCATTGGCTTTGTAACCAATAGTAATATGGATTAATATGCTTGCTATCACTATAGCTAAGCCACAATCACACAAGCTTCAAGTTGTGGATTTGATAACCATTCAGACGATGCACCGATTTCAGTATACTAAATGGTATTATGTCGGGATACACATATTCCCTTATTATTTCCAGAATATTTAGGGATCTAAACCATACTTTAGTTGGTATATCATTAACTTCCCTTGAGAGCAAATATTACATGTGTAAGTACCATGAAGAATCTTCTAGTTCTTTGATATTTTTCACATCATCTAGACTCGGTATGGTCTAACCGGTCATGCCAATCATTAAATGCTTATGAACCATAAACTTCGGGTTTGTGATCATCATATATGCTTTTATTTGCATTCGTGTTTGTTCAATATACAAATAGAAAATACAAGAGAATAACAATTATTATTTCAATCATTCATATTATAACATGTTTTCCATATTTTATTCTCGTATTATAATCACTCCCTTATATTGCCACTTTTTGTGGTCGATTTCAATATAAACATGGTTGCGGATCATTACAGTTTCCTCATTTAGCATGATTATAACCTTTATAATGATCGCTTTATAGTCATCGCAATATAAACATGGTTGATCTCATTACATGAGCATCATTCCTCAATTACCATGATCACGATCTTTGCACCAATTATTATATCATCACATTTTATTCAAGGAATAATCATACAACATTCATGGTGGTATCCTTACAATTTCCTTAGTTATTACATGATTGTGACCTTTCATTGATCGTTATATCATTACATTCACTTTAGGGAATGGATAGCTCCACACAACTTTTATTCTTATAACAACCTTGAATATTCTTTATTAATGTTGCTACTTTATGAGCATATGATCATATATTTATTACTTGCACTATGTTATAGGTGCACATTGTTTGTATACTAAACGTATAAAATATGAGAGAACATTGTATTAGCAACTCAAACTTTCAACACTTTATTCTCATATGATCACTCCTTTTATTCGCCTATTTTGGTGGTCTATCTCGTTATTAACATGACCATCATTACGTTTTTTTATCGATTTCATTATTAATTTGATCATTATATGAAATCATTTCGAACTTTTCATTTGATATTGCTACTTCAAGAGTATATCTCAGGTGTGACCAATGGAAAACTTTATCTTGTTTTTCCTAATGTTCTCTTTTCTTGCCATCAATTGAGAAGTAGTTGAGTGGTATAAGATTTCTCAATCTTATATCTTACGACCTTTATAATGAGATACAGGGAGTATGACACTTTGGATGTCAAATGTAAGCGTATTTATACTTTTCATAATATTGATAATAAACCACAAATTGGTTTAGTTGTTCAATCGTGTCACCAGTAAAGCAAGCAAGTTATGATAAAACTTCATAACCCGTTTTCATCACTTACAACTTACAAATATATATGATTTATGTTCTATGTTATCGTATCGTAAATATGTATTATCCTATCACAATATAAACAATCACAAGTATATCATACACCAAAATATCTCTATAAGGCTTCAATAGTAAATTTTTTTAATCAAATAAACTCCTTTGAGAGGTATCCAGAAAGTCTTAACATTAACTTAATATGCCTCATTAAATGATTTCAAATAAACTCCTTTGAGAGGTATCCAGAAAGTCTTAACATTAACTTAATATGCCTTTTTACTAGCTACTAATTTGTAGCAATTATTTGTCATCAGTGGGAGTAAAAATAATCATATAACGCACCAAAGCATAGACCTATCATATATTGTATTTAGTAAAATGACTATGAACACTTACATTATATATCAAATATACGTATTACACATTCTCAGAATTGAATGTGCATGAATATATAAAATATTATAGCATATTTTTCATGGTATAATAATTCTTTTCATTTAGGAATTACGAAAAAAATGTTAAATAAGATTACACATACAACTATACAAACAAACAAGAACAAACAAGAATAAGTAGCAACTATTATTTTAGAAAAGAAAGCTATGTAAATACACTATAGGTCATTAGATATCCTTACTTACATATAGAAGCAATATCACTTTAAGATATAATTATCAAGGGCGTGAAGTCATGAAGTTTCAGTACACATACTTAAACGAGATAAATTCTAAACTAATCATCAAATACAATATCTAAACTTAAGAGCATGAAATCTGAGATCCAACAGAAATTTAACATCAGAGCATAGAAAACATACCGATGTGTTAACTGGCTGGAAACTTACTGTTGAACATCCTTTTATGCTTGGGAAGTTGAACCAAATATAGCATATAAAACTTACCGATGCATAGTATCTCTTTTAGTATATAAAAGAAAAGCAATATATTACATTGTTTTGAGAGGCCTTCTCAAATCCCATAGACCTTACGCAATAAAACTTTAGAATAATTAATCATCATAAGTATGTATGTGGTAACATCGGCCAATGTAAAGTATGCAATTTCTACATGATAACATAACTTTACATCATATTATTATAATGTGGCAAATAATAATCTTTCGATAATAAAACAATTAAAAAAAATTAAACAATTAGGCTATTATACATGTACCCATTAAACAATTGTGTTGTTATACATCTACTCACATTGAACTTTTAATTACAATAATACTAATAATATTAATTATGAATAAAGATAACATGAGATAACCTCTTAATAAGACCACTTCCGTTGCTATACTTTTATAATAATAATAATAATAATAAATAATGTAAACTTAACTTATTATAAGTTTTAATAAACCCTTTTATTAATTCAACTAATTAAGTAATGATTAAAAAGAATAAAGAAACATAAATTCAAATGAATAACATTTTGTAATGAGGTTAATAAGAATTAATATCACAATTAATACTTTTCAATTCCATTTGATTGAATTTAAGTTATATTATTATTACTAAATTAAAATAAATTCCAAAAGAAAAATAGTAAGAAAGTGGACTAGAGATAATGTGCTTCAAAGAGTATACCAAATGAATTATAATTTTTCAAGGGTCGAAACATCTACGATGTATATTAAAATTAGTACCACATTCACATGTAACAACTTTCAAGAAAATATGGTTCCAGGTAATCTTCCACAATCTCATATTCAGATTTGCATACCAAACCTAATAAGTTAGCATTGATAGAACATTTTAGAAGAAAAGGAAATCGAGTCATACCTTGATCCTTGTTCATGTGAGATCACTTTGACTTACGATAACATGATCCAACTTTAAAAGCGTTCGTGCTGATAACGTGTTATGTAATAACTAGAAATCTATTAGCAATATATAGAAAGAATGAGAGAATGAGAGAATAAATTTCTTATTGATGTTGAGTATATCATATCAAATACAAAGGACCTATATATATAGGTCATGTTATTAATACAAGAGTACATGAAGAGACGGTAGTTAAGAACGTGGAGAGTCATCATAAATAATTTCTTTATAACAGTCATGATGATTGTGTCGTTGTTCACTCCAGGTAGGGGGTAAGCTATGACTACTAGCACATACCGCCATACGGATACATGTCACCACCTGTGGGAGGACCTAGTTAACCGTATAATGATGCCCCTCCCCCATCCGGAGGACCAAGTCAACCTTATCTGTATCAGTACTATCCGCCATACTCGCTAATGACCAATTGGTGGAGGACCCGAGAGCACAACAACAATAAATGCACTCCCAGGCCGATGAGAAACAAGGTGCATGCAACATCTAACCTACGACGGACAAGCCTGAACACCCGTTAACCTTACCATAATCCGTCTTAGTCTAATAATGGTAACGACTTTACAGAACCGTATAACTATGACCGACAACACAATACCGCTAAAGAAGATGATTTGACAAAACCGTATAAGCCACGAGCACTTGTTATCAACTCAAAGTTCACCAGGCGTATCTAATAATAAAACAAATCTATATAATTATTATCTAATAATAATAATTTCTCTTTTTGCCGAATAACGACTATTCTCCGCTCGGCAAACGCTTTGACTTTATTTTATTCTTAATAAAATAACCCTCTTGATTCATTATCTAAATAATAAATCACTACTCAATGAGACCTATTATTTCCACCAAATTAACTGTTTCGCAAACATTTAAGAGTAAATTACAAAAATCGTCCTTTATGTTTACACTGGATTGCAAAGTATGTCCTTTGTCTTTAAATTTGACGGGATTCATACTTTATGTTTGCAAAACCTTACACACTGTGTCCTTTAGCCCTAACTCAGTTAAATTTTAATGTTAAATCAGGGCATATTGGTAATTTTACTCATTTATTTAAATATATGTAATAAATAAAAAAAATTTAAACATTCATTCAAAACATACAAGAGAATATATACTGATTATTTCTTTCTCTCCCTCTCCCTCACATCTCTCTCTCCTCCTTATCTCTTTCTCTCAACCACAGCACCATACCACCACCACCACCACTACACCTCCACCACACGCTCACCATCACCGCACCACCATCACCACTGCACATCCACTACCGTAAACACCTCCACCCCTGCTGCACAACCCCCACCACCGTTGCACCTCCACCACCGGCGGCCGACCCCCGCTGCACAACCTCCACCACTGCCCAAACCACCGCCATCCCCAAACCCCAACCTACATATTCAGGAAACAACAACGAGACCACCTGATTCAAATCAATTTATCACATGATTCATCAGTTTTCTTCTAAAATTTAATTCCCTGTTTAGTATTTATGATAGCAACTCTAATAAAAGTTGTCTTCAAACTTATACACAAAGGGGGTGTTTGGATTAGCTTATTTAAGTTAAAAAGGACTTTTTGTGAGTAGGACTTATTAACTTATGACTTTTTGAAAAGGACTTTTTAAAAAAGTGTTTGGGTTAGCTTATGAGCCAATAAGTCAATAAGTAGTTTTTTAAAAAGGTGTTTGATTTAACTTATTCATGTAAAATGACTAAAAAGGACATCCTTTAAAAAGTGTTTGGTAGTTGTGGAGGGGTTTAATGGGGATTTTGTTCATAAAAGGACTTTTGGGGTTTGAGAAGTGAGAAATCATGACTTCTCAAAAAGCTCATTGTCAAGAGTAAACTAAAAGCCATTTTAAAAGTCCTTCTCATTTTGCCAAACACTATTTTAACAACTTGTTAACTTATAAAAATCAATAAGTTAAAAGTTGGGGAAAAATAAGGAATCCCAAACACCACCAAAGCTTAATGATTTGCAACCCTTTCTTCACAAAAGTCAACACATTAAACCACTAACCTAACTTCAAAATCATATATCAACACCATAAAAAACATCAATCACAAAAGGAAAATGATATCTCTTTACCATAACCATCATCCTGCAAATCTCCTTACTCATCGTTAAATCCTGATCCACTCGACCAACAACACAACGCCTCTGTAAATAAAATCCAATCAAACCCTAACTTTCAAAACTCAAAACACAGCATCATAGAAACAATAAAAACAACAATCTAATTATCTAACCTGCACCAATAGGATCACAAACACTATCCTTAGAATCAGCACTGTACTGTAATCAGAACTACTAGCAGAAATATTGAGCCATTTATGCACGACAGCTTCTGGATCAAGACTTGTGGAGCGAACGACGGTGGTAGAGCTATATAACGAATGGCGGCGGCGGTGGATCTGGATTTACGGTTTCGACGACGACGGCTACTGATCTGGATTTTGGGTTTCGACGATGGCAACTTTTAGGGTACGATGGCTTTGGTGGTGCGATGACAGAGCTTTGGTCGGTGGTGCTATAGGTGATGGTGGCCCTGATTGTATAGAGAGGGAGACAATTTGCAGAGGCAGAAGGATTTGAGGGAAGAAGAGTGAGTCGATCTCGAGAGAGAGAGAGAGAGAGAGAGAGAGAGAGGGATATATGAGTTTTTTTTGATTATTTATTTAAGTATTTAGAGTAAAATGACCAAAATACCCTTATGTGAGGTCCATTTAGTCAGACTTAACCATGAAAAATAACTGAGTTAGGGCTAAAGGACAAAACATGCAAGGGTTTACAAACATCAAGTACGTTTTTTGTACTTTTTGAAGACAAAGGACACACTTTGCAATCTGGTGTCAACATAAAGGACGAGTTTTGTAATTTACTCAACATTTAATTCATCTAGTATTTCACTAAACACTCGTACTCCACGATTAATCCGTTTTTTGGGATCTATAATATTTAACACTTAGATATTATACTTTGTTCATCGTCAAAGTGTAACTCTTTGGATTATATCTTAATAGTAATGTTAAATAATCGACAATTGGACACCTAGTTCCAACAACGACGGGTATGGGATTTAAAAAAATATATTTTGCGGGTATAAGGTTAGGTGATATCCAAACCGATTACCCGTAACTATATACCTGAAACATATTTCCAATAATTTTTCATTTAAATTTTATTTTTCATTAATTCTTGTTTAGGAATGCTTCATTGTTAATAGCTCCATTACGTATAAAATAAACTTTTATTTTGATATATATATACATACACACTGATGATGTTATTTATATTTGTATGTTACGAATATGAAATTTATATAATCATAACAATGATGTTATTTATATTTGTATGTTACGAATATGAAATTTATATAATCATAACAATTATGTATTTGGGTTGTGTAAAATATTATATGGTAATAACTATATGTATGCACTTTATTATATTTTTATTTATTTTAGACTTTAAAAACATAGTGGTATAGGGTGATGATCAAATAGGAAGTATAGTTAAGGTGAGAAGGCTATGAAGCAATGAAGTTATGACATGTGACAAAATTGAAAAAGTATTAGAAGGGACATTTTAGTCAAAACTCACCATTTCCAGAAACCCAACATCTTCAATCCATCTTTCTTTCACAAATCTACCATTTTCAAAACCACAAACCACCACATGACAACAAACACCACCACTTCCACCACCGAATACCGAAGAACAATTTCTGATGCGATGTACGTCGGAATTCCACATGATTCCGATTTTGACTTTTTGGAAATGATACAAGTACTTCTTTGTTTTCTTCTTATTGCGTTTTTTACTTTTTGGAAATGATACCATGAGATTGGCCAAGTTAACGCCGTCTTTTCCATTTTGGCCAAATGACACCCCTCAACGAGCCGTTTCCAAAGACTGAAACGGCACAAAGATGCCAATCAACTCCCAACCAACCAGAATTTGCCACGTGTCCGACATTTCTTGAAACGGCTTCGAGGCGTTTCAGAAGACGCCATGTGTCCAGCTTTGGTGAAAGAACTTAGTAGAGCCGTTTCCCGCGGCTCCTGGTGAAAGAACTTAGCCGAGTACCTTCAACGAGCCAAGCCGTTTCCAAGGGTTGGAGCCGGCTTGTCATCTGCGCCGTTACCGTACACACGTGGACCCACCACTGCAGCCAAGTCGTTTCAGCCTCTTCTTTGTGCCATCTCAGCCACTGTTCAAGCCTTTTCAGCTGTCTCAAGCCATTTCAGCTGTCTTAAGCCGTTTCAGCCGTCTCAAGTCGTTTTAATCTCTTGTTCGAGCTGTTTCCGCTGTCTTAAGTCGTTTCAATCTCTTGTTCGAGCCGTTTCAGGTTCTGTTCAAGCCGTTTCAGTGTGGTCCCTTATATATTTGCCCCCTTTTTTGTGTGTTTGTGCAACAGATCCCTCTACCACACTTAAATCCCATAGAAAATGTTACCCACTCTCTATTATTTGTTTCTCATAGTTGTTTTCATGTATCAAAGACAAGAAAAATTTACGAAACCACACGTATTTGTTAGTGTAAACGACGTGTTTCTAGGCTTTAATTGACAAATTTCCTTTTGATATCGTTTCTCATATTGGAGTATCTTCTCTTCGGAAGTGTTCCCTCTACTTACCCAGTGAGTGTAGATGGAACTTACCAGTTCAAGACACATCTTTATCATTGATAACGTGTTTTGATGAAAATTCCAGAAGCAAAAATAGATTCACTCCTACTTTACTATTTTTCTCCCGATTTCCCACCCAGTCGGAAGTAGAGGTTTGGCGTAGTTATTTGAAGACGATTTACTTCAGTGGGAAGTAGTGGTTTGGCGTATTATAGTTTAAATGTTTATGTATGTATTTTTACGTGTTATGTTTTTTATGTAATTTGTATTAAATAATAATAAAGTTTACTGATTTACATTCGATATGTTATTTCCATGCATAAAATAATAAACCAACAATTGCAGAAAATTTCCATTAAAAAAAATTACATAATTAATTTGGAAGCCAACATCCGTTTCATTGGAAGCCACACAGCCATTTAACTTTGTTTTAACCCACCCATAATTAATTTTTAACCCACTATATATACCCCTCACCCCCACCCACACCGTTCACAGAAGTTAAACCCACCGTTCTTCACCTCCACCTTTCTTCAAACCCATCATTCATACAACCCGAAAATGGCATCTTCTTCTTCACCGTGGACAGATGTGGAAGACATAGCTTTGTGTGAGGCTTGGGAGGATGCGATTACCGATCCTTCGCGTCGAGGGCAGGGGGGTTGTGGGTCCGTGTCCAACGTTATTTTGTCCAACTACGTGGTCGGGACCACAACCGGACTGTCGACGCGTTATCTTCAAAGTTCTGCGTCATCCGCTTGGACTGTGAGACGTTCGAGCATTTCTACAAGGTTGTGGAGTCTGAAATGAAGGACCTTGGTGAGGAGGACACGAAGCAAGTCGCCCTCATCAACTACTGCCACGAAGTTGGACGTGATTTCAAACACGTCTCGGAGTGGGAATCTCTTAGGATGTGGTTTTAGGTTTTATTTTATTTTATATTTTTTTTGTTTTTTTGGGTTTATTTTTATTATCTCTTGTTTAATATTTAGGTTTATATATTAATATAATTTTTTTTCAGAGTGGGAATCTGTTTGGGTCAGTTAACATGTTTGGCCTGTTTTGGCCGAAAAGCTATTGGGCCGTTTCACCCATTTTGGTTGTTTGGGCCTAAGGGCCATATTGGACCGTTTTTTCGGAGTGGGAATATCGTTTAACTATTTGGCCTATTTGGGTCGAAAAGCTATTGGGCCGTTAAACCAATTTTGGCTGTTTGGGCCTAAGGGCCATTTTGGATCGTTTCACAGTTTTGGCTGTTTTGGGCCAAGAGCCATTTCGGGCCGTTCATCGTTTCATCTGTTGGCCTGTTTGGCCCAAGAGCCATATTTGGTCGTTCATCGTTTCATGACAGCTCAAGAAAACGGACTGGAATAAATATTTTTATTTTATAACAAGTTTAAAAAGAAATAATTGAATAAACGGTTTTATAAGAATTTACGTTTATAATAACTTAAAAATTTAAAATTTATGTTAATCAATTTAACCTGTATATTTATAAAATATATAGTGCTTTAAAATAAGTCAAAATTATAAATATAATGTAATTAAAGTCTAACAAAGGTAACGTTACATTACATATTTAATTTGAACGTTACAATCTAAATATTACAAACTAAATTCGTGAGTTAAAGATAAATTTCAAAGTTTCAAACACTGAAAGGTGTTGAAAGTCCTCCTCGTAAAGTATTGCGTAGTAGAGCAGGGCCTCTTCAATGACCTCTTTTTCATCCATGTTGTTCGCCTGATTTTTTTAACGTTTTCGCACTTTCCTAAAAAACGGGTACATTTGAAGCGTAGAAAAGCAAGACGAGTCCTCAAGATATAGATGCTTCGGGTCGTCTCTTGTAGGTGAATGCAAAAAAAGTTGAAAACTTTCCCCTAGAACGGAGGATCGAAATTTGAATAGGTGCCTAGATCACGGGCGACGGCGTACGAGATGGCAACAACAATATCTTCTTCGTCGGTCCAAGAATCCATTTTTTTTGCAAGTTGGAACTTTTTGAAATGAAATTTATACGTGGTTAAATGGGAAGAGCAATGTCTCTATTTATAGTTTTGAAATTGATCAACATTCCCCAGTGTAATCATGTTATGATATAATATTAAAAAGAAGAATTATTTAACAGCATTTGGGCATGGCAAACACCGCCAAAAATACAGTTTATCGGCCATGAATCGTCTATATGACAAACATATTTGTTTGACGTCTCCAGTAATGTTAATTGGTTTGTCCGTAACGAGATGCTCCATAAGCATACACAGATAGACAGTTTCATCGCCTACAATTGACCTGTTAGAAATCACGTAGTTATCATTTAGCTCATGGGTTATGCAACATTCTGGTTTGCCTGTCTTTTTCCAATACTGCAAATGCACCAACAAACCTGTTAAATATACCTTGAGCTTTGTCAACCGTGGAATAATAACTGCCCCAAATTTGTCTCCTTGTCCACAAAGGTTTTCAAACGGGTAGAAAACTAGTTCCAGGGACGCCAATTCTAATCACACCAACAACCATTCGTTATTGTTAATCTGCAGTGGGAAAAACACGAAATCCACGTCAAAAAGGAAGGAAATGGGTATACTTTACCATTTCCATAACCAACCACACTCTTAGGAACGGATTCTAGCAACGTGTCATAGAATTGTGGTGGAAGAATTGTCCACTGCAAATTTAACGTGGGATCCCTTTGTAGCTTTCTTTTTCGCCAAGCCATTAGTCTTCCAACCCATCCCTCAATATGTTGTTTATTAAATATTATATTAATGCAAATTACATGTAATAAACAGTAAAAATACAAAATTTGTTAAAAAAACGCCCTAACAAAATTACCGTTGCTGTTAGGTAGCCGTTACAACGAAAGCCTAACAGAGTGCCCCAAAATTTTTTGTCCAACTCTACAAAACGAGTGAAAACAGCTGAATAACAGAATGGGGCATCCCCATTGCTGTAAAATGTGGCAACATCTTTTGACCAATTCTCAGATTCGTCGTCTGGAATTGCCCATCTACCGCCTCTGTTCGGGTGTAAGCTTTGACGATTAGTTACAAAGTTGTTTTCTTCTGAAACCTGTGGTTGTGAAGCTTTAGACGACGAAGTCTCACCCGGGTGTCTGGGTGCCCTCCATTTCTTTAGGATCCACATTGATGATTTGTTAACTGGTTGTGAGCAGTATACGTCACTCTTACTTTTATCAGACATTATTTGTTTCAAGGTTTCTCAATGGCGATGTACAAATATTTTGTGATCATATTTAAAATGAAAAAAACTATTAAAAAATAAATCTGAGCCGTTTGACCGCATTCCTTTCAATAAAGTTACTGCCCGAGCCGTTTCAGCACATTGCCCGAGCCGTTTCAGGGAACACCTACCAAGAAAGTAAATGCAAAGCCGTTTGAAGAGATCCGAGCCGGGTCAACAAGATCCGAGCCGTTTCCACAAAATGCAGGAGCCGTTTCAGTGCACATGTTCCAATAAAGTATCGGTGCCCCCTCAGACGACATTCGAGCCGGGTCAACAAGATCCGTGCCGTTTCCACATTTTGTTCGAGCTGTTTCAGTGCACATGTTCCAATAAAAGAACACAAATTTCAAATCTGCTTTGAATACTAATCATCTATTCTAGGATGATTTATTATAAGGTTTTGAACCTTCAAAGTTTTCAAAATCTCGTCAAAGTTGGGTCTTATAATGTGAACACGTGCAATCTGGAAGGGTGGATGCCTGTACTCTGAGTTTTCTGTCTAAGGCTAGAGTGTTCGTACAAATCCACATAATCGGACCAGTCACTCTTACCTGGGAACTCTTGGGGTGAGTGTCCACTTATAGGCTAAAGCATATCTTCGCGATACATTAATATGACCCTCTTACTTTGATTAGTCACCATCTCATTTGTTTGCCTTAGGTAACAAACGAATGATCACAATTTTTATGCGTTGTCATCCTGTTTTGATTATCCGATAACCTCTCGCTTGCTTCCTCCCATGCCTTCCATTATCTTCAAGATGCTTCTTCATCACAACAACATTCAAATGTCCGAACCAGGTGCTACAAATGCCCAACAAATAGGCGTCGTACTCCAGAGGACTGTTGATTTAGCTATCACCATGACTCGCCTCGGGGATGAAGCCGCACAAGGGAACCGCTTTTTGGTGCAATCAATATAACCGTCATCATCCAAATCAAATACCCTGTTTCAAATGTACCCACAGCGGATGATGGGGACATTTGGTTAACATGTGCCGCTGCTCAACCTCCAAATTCTGCTTCATATGTCGCCTTGGCATATCTAGCACCTCAACTTCATGAACTTTCTACCTTGTGTATCGACTTAAGCACGTCTAGTGCAAGGTTTCGAAACACCTCTCGTTACACAAATTCCAAAATCCATATAGGATCTTTCTATCCACATAATTAGATCCTTGTGGATGATTATCGCTCATCGGAGCCTTAATTGAATTCTTTGTATGCCTTAATACGTACATTACGATTCAATAAGGACAAAAGCTGAATTCCTATTAAGATCTTCCTATCTTCATAGTTAGATTCTTGAAGATGTTTAAAGTGCCAAATGAAATCCACGGATTGGATTCCTGGTGTGCTTTAAATACATGTGCACAATTAACAAGAAAATTAACAAAAAGATAACAAATTAAAGGTCAAGGTAAATAATTATGTGATTGCGTGATTATGTTTTATGTGTTGGGTATTTGTGTAATCTGAATATTCATTATCCAAATCCTCGTAGTATCTTCCATATCTGCATATGAGGGATTCATAGTAGGATATCCAAAGGTACTACCTTAAATCCTTAATGGGCTTCTACGTAATAGTTAAGACCTTTGGATTATAAAGTACTATTCCATAATTAGACCCTTTGAGTGGTCTAGTTAAAATGATTGATTCAAAAATCTGGTTAAGAATGCCATGTGATGATATAGCTGAAAAGACTCCTTGGTGGTCTATTTAAAGAGATCATTTATTGATTTAATAAAAAGGACTCTATGGCGGTCTAGTCACACTTATCACAGGTTTGTTCATTTGATTTGTAACACCCTAAAAACGGGTTCGGTAATCGAACCACGTTAATATTGACGACGAGTAAAATACCGTTAGCGGTGAAAATTTACCCAGTAAATATTAGAATTTAAATAAACAAATCTAATATTAATAAAAAGGAGGATAAATACTTTGAGAAAACAAAGTATATAAAAGGACCGAGTTAACGAGACTTAAAGTGAAACAGGTTAGGTAAAACCCGAAAAATATATAGGTGTTATATATTTATTAAATATCAGTTATGAACAAGATAAAATAACTAGGAAATAAATAACCTAGTTAATTATAAGTCTTGTAGTAATAAAGAAGTTGGTTAAAATACACTTTATGTAACTTGGGTGAATTAGAGGGGTTAAAGGTGTTAAAAGTTAAACTAGTTTTAATTAAAACAAAAAAATTGAAATTCCAAACACACACTTGTGTGTGTCTGGATCGAACAAAACAAAGGAGGGCGACCAAACTCACCACCAAACCCTAGTTCTTGCTAATTGATTAAATTGAAGGCTCAAATCGATTTCAAATCGAAATCCAAGCATAGATTAGAGATCTCCTCAGTAAAGGGATCATAAGGTATGTAAAAATTTCACTATTTGGTTCAATCTAAAATTCTGGATGAACACTTATGATTCAAAATTGAGCTTGCATGATAGTTGTTTGGGTGAATTTGGGTTGAAATCATGTCTATGGATATACCCTAGCCATTAGTTTGTTCAATTATGTTCATCACTATGAAAATCCATAATCACCAATATAGGTGCTTAGAGGGTTTTGTAGAAACATGTCAAACACTAGGATTACGATTATTATTCTAGTGTAACTTCAGTTCCATGAAGTAAATTCAGATTTGTTGAAGCTAAATTCGTGTATGTGATGTTTTTAGGGTTATGATTGCTAAAAATAGTGTTATAATGTCATAAACATGTTTTAAATTGAAAGCTGAATTCAAACAGCTTCTGATCAGAATTTACAGCCGACTTGTATTGGCTATAACATGGACAAAACATGACAAGAACATGTGTTTCTTGAGTCTAAAATGTAATTCCAGGAAATATCTTTAAAACCCCACCGGAATTGCATTTTTTGACGAAAATTGAGCGTTTTATGAATTTTTCCGTATCGAAGGTTCAAGCTGCGTTTTCTGGCAGAATTTGCAGCCCATTACGAATGTCATAACTCAATTTAGGAATTTAGTTATGATCTCAAATTTTTACTGTAGATAGCTTTAAGTGATTACAAAAATCTCCAATTGGAATTTCGTCAATCGGATAAATGAGGAATTTTAAATGAATTTTTTCGTAAGCTGCAGTCAGAAGTGACGAATCTGATTGCAGCTTAGTAAATGAATTTTTACGAATTTTTGGTAAAGAGTTAGATCTTGAAATTCTAAAAAAAGGCCTAACCCTCCTAGAGGTACGTCACACAAAAAAATCATAATTTTTGAAGACTTGTAAACAGGTTAAACATGTCACAAAATATAGCCTATTTTCAGTGATAAGAACTTAGCTTGATTGGGTATCCATAGGAACGCCTAATAACGTGATAAAAGGGGGGGGGGGTTTCATTTATAGATGAATACCCGTAGATGTTGTCTAATGAATAGTGTGTCTTTGATAATAGATGGGTTTGCCTAAGTGAGTTACTGAACGCAAATTGCATTTTGTATGATTAAGGGTAAATGACTTTTATAAGTCATATTAACCAATGATGAAGTCGAATAGTAGATTCAACATAGAATTCGTAAGATGGAATAGTCGTATGTGATAATGACTAATCTAACCGTCTTACGAATTATGATTATAGTTTAACGCTTGACAAGCTAGGTGGAGGCTTGGAAAGGAAGCGGGTCAAACGAATCAAGTGTGAAGGAAAAGCGTGTTTCGGATGCAAGGTAAGTGAAACTTACACCCCCTTGTAGAATAATTGCTTACTTTATGAGTATAAATACGATAAAGATAATACGGGAAACATCGATTTCCGACGCAATTGATGCGGGTCGGACTAATATAAACAATAAAAACCATGGGTTATGGTAAAAAGGGTGAAATGGTAACTTGGTCATGAAAGGACTAAGAAATTGTGAGTTTTCGATAAGATTACCTTGTAGTGTAATCTAATATTAAGAAAAAGAAAAAAAATGGAATTTGGTCAAGTGTTGACTAATGTAAACCGAAGTTAAAAAGGTACTCATGGCGTAAGCCGAAATGGGCTAAATAAGTAAGGAAATGAATTTAATGAAAGGAAAGTCCGAAATAGGTCGGATGAGTAAAGTGGTAACTAAAAACCATGTTTTTGCTATACATGTAAGAGTTTGGCCATATAGGCCAAACGGGTCAAATGGTGGTGGTAACACCATTTGACAATATCGACTAATGTGGTTGTCGAGCCTTATGTTAACAGGAACGATTAGCAATTCGGATGATTTCGTCGCCATAGAATTTGTGATAATAAAAGCAAGGTATAAATCGGGTCTATTTGTTGACCCGGGCCAGGTACGCATATTTAGAATTATACTTAAAAAGCGATATTTTGGATAAATATTAGCGAAAGTCCGTCGTCGTAAATGAGGGACTAAAATTGACCAAAAAGCCCTCGATGGGTAAATTAGGCGAACAACCCATAAAGGTTGTTTAGTAACTTGCATTTGATTATGGAATCATTAAATTTGAATTAAAGTTATAGGTATGCACCTTCGTGGGTCAAAATAAAGTAGGTGGTAAAATGTTGGTTTAAGTGTTATAAGGTTACAAAATAAACCGGCGAAAGTAAACGAGTACGCAAACCATGTAATGGGAGTGAAAACGCTAACGTTTGACAAGCTCGGGAATGGGTAAAAATGACAAGAAATAATATTCGTTAATAAACATGTAGTATGGTGCTTAAATGAAATGGGTCAAATAATGGCATAAAGAATTTATAAGTCGTTTGCTTATAAATCAGCTTTTATTGCGAATCGAGATGATAAACGGAACCGTAATTGTATTACGGTCGCATAGAAACAAGAATCACGTAATTCAGATAAGTGGATCGAAAGTTATGAAACTTTTAAGTTGGAATTTTGGATGAAAAACATAGCTGGGCAAAATGCAACATCAAGAAAACAACCTGCTGTTAAAAATAGGCCGTCGCGTTACGCGACGGCGAAACCACAAATGGTCGCGCGACGCGACCCTTGTCGCGGGCCTTGGAGGATGAGTAAAAAACGGTCGCGGGGCGCGACCGACTTATAGTTCAGAAATTTTGTTTTATTTCTATGGTTGGGCCATAGAACTTGTTTATACGTGCTTAAACTTTGACAAAACTAACAGTTATGTGGTTTTGGCACTAGGTGAATACTTCCAAGATTTCCGGATGAAGATCAAGTGACTTACAAGAACCGAACACACCGAACAAGCTTCCGCATTGATTTATTTTGTTTTAGTTAATATGTAAACATTAAGAATTGCATTTGAAATTCTTTTAAACTAGTTAGAATGGTAATTCAAATATTTTGATCATGTATGATTGTAAACCCAACAAAATTTTTGTAAGCTCGCATTTTTGTAAGAAATGCGTGTTAAATAGTACAAATTCTGTTATTTCAAGATGACTCTTACATGATTATTCCTTCATTCCATTTCTGATGAAGCACCCGTTGAGGAAAAATGAACTAGCTATTCATTTTTCACTTCTGAAAGAATATCCGTTGAGGGAAATGAATATCTTTTTGGTTTTCCTTCATTTCCATTTCTAATGAAGCACCCGTTGAGGAAAATGACTCAATCCGTTCATTTTCGTTTCTGAAGAATATCCGTTGAGGGAAATGAATATCCTTTTGATTATTCCTTCATTTCCTTTTCTGAAGAATACCCGTTGAGGAAAATGACTCAATCCGTTCATTTTCGTTTATGAAGAATACCCGTTGAGGGAAATGAATATCCTTTTATTATTCCTTCATTTCCATTTCTGAAGAATACCCGTTGAGGAAAATGAGTCAGTCCGTTCATTTTCGTTTCTGAAGAATACCCGTTGAGGGAAATGAATATCCTTTTGATTATTCCTTCATTTCCATTTCGGAAGAATACCCGTTGAGGAAAATGACTCAATCCGTTCATTTTCGTTTCTGAAGAATATCCGTTGAGGGAAATAAATATCCTTTCGACACCTGACAAAGAACCCATTGGAGAAAGTGAATCGTCCATTCATTTTCACTTCAAAGTATATCCATTGGGGAATGACAGGATTATGCCTTGCATAAAAATCTATGATGGGTTACTCTACACAAATAGATGACACCCTAGATTCCATGCAAGACAATTATTTAACACAGCGTCACAGACAGACTCCTACGAATAAATTTCGGGACAAAATTTCCTAAAGTAGGGGAGACTGTGACATATGTGCCTCTGCGACCATCAAACAAATACCAAATCAATGAAATATTGTGTTTCATACTTGGGATTTGTATAAATATGTGTATCATTTGTACATATGAATTCTTGTTCGATTTCGAGCTTTAAATCACTTTCTGGAAGGTTATACGCGAACTAATGCGTAAATATAACCATTTTAATGCAAAAAACACTCTGGAATAGTGACATACGCTTAACATACCTTAAATAACCTTTACATAACTTAGAAATAAGTTTTGGAAGGTTTGGTGTGTCGAAATCAAGTTTATTCGCTTACAGGGACTAATTTTGACAAACTGCGAAAGTATGCCGATTCGTACTGTAACGAACATTCCGGAACTTGATCATAAGTTAAACATGCCCTAAATATCCTTTACATAGCTTAGAAATAGGCTTTGAGGTGTTTGGTGCACAAAAATAAACTTTTGGGTCAAACAGGGACTAAAAGGGTCAAAAAGTGCACAAGTTTGCATTTTCGCGCATATCTTACGTTCTGAATATATCTGGACATCCAAAAATTTATGTAATCATTAAAATATTTTATTTTAGTGATTAGCATGATAAAATTCCATTCGTCGCGTAATTTGGATCGTTTTTGTGTCCGTTATGACTTCCGTCGTAATTAACCGAATAACGCAACCGTACGACCAAACGAACCGACATCCGAGATATTTTTGTGCATGTTTTTTGTTCCCCTATACTTTAACTTCATTTTAGAGCTTTGAAATGGGTTAACGGGGCTTAAATGTGCCGAAAAAGCATCAAAAACCAAGATTTACAACTTCAGGGACCTAAACTGCAAATCTGCCAAACTTTGGCTCAGGAGGGGCGCGTAAGACTTCCTTGATTCTTACGCGGGGCGCGAGAGCTGCCCAGATCTGCAAAAACCAGTTTCTGCAATCAGCAGCTGGTTTCTGGCTTTGGTTCTTGGTTTTTCAACACCATAGGCTTGTTTTGGGGCACCTATAGGTTTATAATTCAGTGGGCACACATGGATGGTTGAGATTGAAGCTTGTTTATCGAGGAACGATCCTAACGGTTGTGGATTTCCTATAAATGCCCAACCCAATTTCATTCCAAACCCACACTTGATCTAATTTTCTCTAAGTTGAAGTTTAAAACTTCATACCTGAGAATTCTTAGATCAAACTTCCTAGCTTGGACCCTTTCTAAGTATTCTTTCGTGCTTTTATGCGTTTTTAAGCGTAAAAGTCAAACAGTGTTTGACTTTCTACTTTGACCGGTCAATGGTCAACACAAAGTTCGTTTGAACTTTGCAACGTGAGCGTAATCACAATGGTTATAAGTCCCGTGTGACTAT
This sequence comes from Helianthus tuberosus, assembly GCA_030545235.1. NCBI lineage: Eukaryota > Viridiplantae > Streptophyta > Magnoliopsida > Asterales > Asteraceae > Helianthus > Helianthus tuberosus. Next base: position 55,941,905 of record CM060411.1, on the reverse strand, counting down.
ACCTACTGATTACCACGTTAATTAGGCATAGTGACGAGTCATAGTTTCGGTCAAAATACGAGCTTATGCGTATTTTGCAACCAAACTATTCTTGGGTATCAAAACCGTTTGTTTTGATATCAAACTTGTTTTGAAACCTTGTTAAACATGTTTTAACTCGTCATTTTTAGTTTAGTGCTTATGTAGGGTCGTAAGATAAGCGGTGTAAACAACCGCTTAGGCTTTCAAACCTGACCCTTTTGGTCGGTCATTAGGATCCGACCAAACATGTTTAGTGACCATAGATGTATAGGGAATAACCTTCCGAGGTTATACCTTATGGTCACTTAGTTTAATTAGTTGTATGATAGGTGTTTATATGCCTTAGGTAAAATGACCAAAATGCCCTTTTCATGCATAATTGGTATTTAAGCATATGTAACTTAAACTTTTGTCACTTAACTGATTTTGCAACATATTTAAACATGTTTAGGCATATAATACTTGTCATAGGACTAGTTAGGCGTTCCGAACGCGTTTTACGCGAACGACGTGTTAAAGTAGCGTAAGCTACCTAAACGAGTCGTAATGGGTCGTAAGCACTTAGGTTAGGTTTCAATTTAGTATGTAGGCTTTGTTAAACCATATAGTATGAGTTCCAACACTCATTTGGTTTACGAAACCTCATCCTATCCGATCTTCCGATTTAGGTCCGGTTATTAATGTAGTTACCTATATTAGGTGCCGACTGATTCCGTGATCCCTCTAGCATTGCTTGGTAGTTATTCAAGACTTCTAAGCATTCTCAAGTGAGTACATAGTTCCCCTCTTTTACCGTTTTAAACTATTTTGGGGTGATTCATATGTGCTAAATGATTTCGAGTCTTTTAAACAAATGATATGGTTTATATTACAATGTGAATTATTTGAACTGATTGAACCGTTTGGAACTGTTTGATTTATGTGATCCGTTTGGAACTGTTTGATCCTTGTGAACCGTTTGGGAACTGTTTGATTTATGTGATCCGTTTGGAACTGTTTGATCCTTGTGAACCGTTTGGAACTGTTTGATTTATGTGAACCGTTTGGAACTGATTGATTGATGTGAACCGTTTGGAACTATTTGAACCATTGGGTTAGGGAAGTGATTAGGTAACGGGGCAGGTGTAATGTGTTAAAAGCATGGTGGATACGCCGCTGGTACACATTGTATATCGTTGCGTTATCTAGATCACTTGGGTAAATGTTTTCAAAACAAGGTTATATTACAAGGTTTTTCTAACAATATAAACCATACGAGTTTTATTACAAAAACGATTAACAATCTGGGTTTACATAAATAAATGTTTTGGAGTTAAGATTCATGGCATCGAGGTTTTATAAATTATAACAAATTTGTTTTAACTTGGTTATTTCAATCCACAATATAAACATTTTACAAAACTAAGTTTTCTAATATCAAATAACAAAGTTGTTTCAGTTATTTCAAAAGGTAAAACGAGCCATGAATCTGACACTCACATAAAACCTATGTACTCGCCGACATTTTTATTCTGACGTATTTTCACATATGTTTCAGGTACCATAGTTGATGATGTTTGACGATATTATTGGTGCATGCTCACATAGGAATGGACGAGGCCTTAGTGACTTAATAACAATGGAAGTTAATTTATTCATGTTTTGTTTCTAGTTTCAATACAATGTAATAAACTTAATTCAATAAAACTGAACTTTTATCCATGTGTTGTGAAACAATGATTCTGTTACGACACTCCCCGACGTTTCCGCCGCGGTTTGTTGTTTTAACGCGGTCGGGGTGTGACAGTGTCGGTCCAGATTTTTGGGAGTCATTGTTGGTTGAGGACGGTAAAGGCTGGCTAAGCGATGATGTAAGCAATGTCTATATATAAAAACTATAAAGAAATAAGTTTATATTTTTTTTGTATATTGTTTTCAAACTAACTTTAGAATGTTTAACAACATATATTTGGGTGGATGATCCACTTGTATCATTCAAGAGATGCAAGTGATCGCTGGAGTATTTTACCCCCTTATTTTCAGAGTTATTTTCAATCGCGGGACGTCGACCAGACGTTCAAGGGTTATTTCGCCGGGGCGATTGAACCTTTTCCACCAACACCTACCGTTGACGAGGTAATGTGGAACATTCCAATTGATTACTGGTTACATTTCGTATTGACTTAATATATGCGGCACAACTTATTATATAGGTGTACATACCGTTGTATATACAAGGCGTCCACTGGTTTTTAGGCGTTTTCAACCTTGTTGATTACACGCTAATGATATACGACAGGTATTAGCCCGATTGAATAGATTGGTACTCCAAATTACATGTTGCTAACAATGTTAATTTGTTGGGGTTTTAGCCTTTCAAACTTCAAATCTTTCGAAAATGGAAGAGCGGAAGTGGTGTGTTATATAAATTTTATTTTTGACCATTGGCTACGGATTCATGGTTATAATTCCGACAGACCATTACAGTTATATTATCCCTTCCACGTTATTTTTGCAAGCGACGCTCCTCATTAGTCCGTAGCTTTGGGAGGCTGTGGAGTTTGGGTTTGCATGTATCTAGACAGGTTGATAAATAAAAAACCGTTGAAAGATGGTGAAGATACTGAGGCAACTGCGTACCGAATGAGACGTCAACTAGCTTTACTTTTTTACGATTCCTTGTTACCCGATACTACAAGTGACAACGTCTTAGAAAAAATTAAATACATTTGTACTCCTCTCTATGTGTATATATATGTGTGTGCCACCATTATACAAAGACATATTTTAAGATATTACCAATGACAAGCATTCCTCCTTCTGTACAAAACACAGTTTAGATCAATCAACAGGATCGAGTTGACCATTGGTCTCCAAATGTTCTTGAATTTTACTACGATGGCGATACTCCTACTTGCTATTCTTCATACATGGGGATAACACCACTCGAAAAAGACTGGTGGGGGGGACTACTTGGATTTAGTGGAGCTGGTTTTATTCAACAAACGGTACCTTAATAATAAATAATTTCATAATAATAATTACTTTAATAAATTTTTAAATAAAAAAAATTACCGTTATTTTATAGCACGTGAAAGCATGGTGTAACAAACTCATGTACCAACGAGAGATTGAAATAAATGCAAGGACGATGTAGTCAAATGATTATCGTTGGACAGTTCTACCGCCAAATTTTATCGACATGTTAAACGGACAAGATATTGCTGCAAACAGATATGTAGATGGTTCTACAGCAACATATCCTCCATTCTGGGAAATTGATACGGTAGGCTTAATCATTCTTTTATTTTATTTTATTAAATTTTCAATGAGATTTTATATTTACGGTTGTTTTACCGGTAAATGCGTCTACCGTATATACCGATGCACGAGTCTCATTCTTACTCCACACCTATTTAAACAAATGTTTGTCCACTACTCAATTGGTATCCCCCTTTTTTTCCTCATGGAGAATCAAGAACACAACATTCATATCAACCTCAACATTTCCCAAACGCCTAACCACCCAAACCCACCCTCAGATATCCCCGAACCAAACAATTCCCAAACCCCTAACCACCCAAACCCGGTGCAACAGCCAACGCGTGAGACACCATTTAACTGTTCATGTCGGTGTCAGGCGATTGTGCCGTTACCTAACACCCATGAACGACAATGTCCTTGTGATCAGATTATTCCACTAGAATGTGTGACGGTTACTATTGAGGAAGACTCTGACGAGGAATTGGATTTCGAAAGATATTTCGATGAACTGCGTTTTGAAGCTTATCGTGCGAAAATGGAAAAAGGATTAGAGTATGATTCTGAAGCGGAAGACTATACCGACTAGCTTAGTTCCATTTTATAAATGTGGGGGTTTTTTATGGAATAAGAACTTAAACGTGTTTGATGTAATTTACTTTTTTGTTAAGAATTTTTTTTTTTTAAATTTACAAGATTGAGTTACAAGCTAAGATTATACATTTTTTTGCAGGTTTACATTCCTATACCGGACAAGGAACAAAATTGGTTGCTTTTTAAAATAAATATAAAGTCACTAGAATTAAGGGTTTTTTTTCCAATGATTGTGACATGATTAATTGCCGAGATTCATTTTGCGTAAACATAAGAATACATCAAATTGTGATGGAATTTGAGTCTCTATTCTTGTGGTTTATGTCACACCCCAACCGATGGCGGAATCATCGGGGCGTGGCACTGAGCGAAACAGATTGTTCAAGAAAATCCATAACAACTATTAAGTGACGATATATTTAACGTTCATGTCCCACACCATAAACATATAAAGCATAAACAATTATTACAGATAATTGTCTCATAAACAAAATACTGTTCCGACAAATTAGATTTATTTATTTAGTTTGTTTCTAGACACCCTAGCTTGTTCATCTCAGCAGATATAGCATCCTATCAACCTGTCACATACGTTAAACTAAAGTCAATACACATATTGTAAGGGTGAGTACACAAGTTTGTATAGTATGTAGTATAGCGAAAGCATTTATGCATAACCAGCATGTAACATGTAGCAATGTGAATCAAGTAAGTTATCGACAATGACGCATGCAACCGACATGACTGCGAGTTGTAGAATGCGCAACACATTATCACCACTGTGACCGTGTGAAGTAATGCCCTTAACAACCCCTGTCCACGACAGGTGCCGAGTCCAAACTATAGTACTATCGTTGCTAAGCAGGCAAAATAGTCACTGTGTAAACATAACATACAAGCATTCATCGAAAACACGTATAACATGCGAGAGCGGTTAGCGTTGGTAAAGCGTTTAGTATAGCGTGCGCTATGATTTGATATGGTAACGTATGTAACACCCAAAAGTGTGTTAAGCGAAAAAGGGTTCGAGTATACTCACAGTATGTGTTAAGTAAACACATCCTTGGATTGAAGGGAGCGCGTTGGAGTTAGCCTGAGCATAGAACAGTAGCGTAAGCGTTGAATAGCGTGTAACAGAGTGGAGTGTCGAGTGGTGAGTCAGACGGATGGTCATCCGGACAGATGACCATTCGAACGGTTGATCATTCGAATGATTGAGTCTGTTTGTAAATCGCTTTGAAACTTTTGAAGTTTTCGTTGTAGTATAATTCAAGTCATCCGGTCGGATGGTCATCCAGACGGATGACCATTCGATCGGGTGGCTATTCGATTGAGAGTTTTGGTATTTTGAAGTTTAATTCGTTTTGAACAAGGAATAGTATAAGGCGCCAGTTAACTAGCGAATGGTCATTCGATCAGACGGTTATCCAATCGGATGGCCACTCAAGTGGTGATCTGATCGTTTGAGAACTTGCAAAAATTTCTAAGTAAGGACTTCGAGTTTAACAGAGACGGCGTGATGACGTGTCGAACAACGGAAACACACCAAAGTCAAGTTCGTCCGGTCGGATGGGAATCACCCCGTTCAGGCGTACTCACTGTTCTTTTGATGAAGTCTCATGTTCAAACCGTAAATCGGTCGTCTCTCCGGTGGAAACGCGTTTTCAGGCCGGCTCTTAACTAGGAAACGAGTAAAGAGTCCGGATGAGCAAGGATTCCATCGGTTTTGTGTACAATGTTGAAGATAAGTAGAAAACAGTTGGTAAATGTTGAAATCTAGATAAATTTGTGTTAAAATGTGTGGAAATCCTTTAGATCTGGACCAAACTTTGACGGGATGACGTCACCAAGTGAACACCATCTTCAAGTAGTCCAAATCAGGTGTTTTCATGAAGAAAATGTGTGATTTTGATGGTGAAGATAATGAAGGAGTGTCTAGTGATGATGGAAGTACAAGATTTAGGAAGAAATACTTACGAAATGGTCTTGAATCGAGAGAAAAGTGCTTGAGAGGGACTTGAGAGCGTCTGGTCGAATGGGGCTGTCACATCAGTGAACAGTGATGTGATAGGCGGGTATTTATAGGGTGAGAGAGGAGAGTAAGGTGGTGGAGAAGACGGGTCGGATGGCTAGTCGATCGGATGGCCATCCGGTCGGATGCCCATTCGATCGGTTGGTCATTCGACCAGCCGAGTTGCGTTTTGTTGGTTTCTGTAACATTCCTATTTTTATCATATAAGAATTTTAGGTTTGTTTAAAACCACTAGTAACTAGTAACTAGTTTATTTTTAATATATAACTATTCGACGCAAATAGTTTTAAAAACTATTTTATATAGTTGTTTGAAATATTATAATTAATTGGCCTGTATATGGGTGACCTTTCTAAATAAAATAAAAAGTATATAAAAACTTATATTATTAGACAGGTAGATTACGGGTAAATTGAAAATTAGAAATATGAAGTATTTAGACGAACCCATGAACCGTTTAAATAACTAAATTATAAAAATACATTATATTTGAACCTACTCTGTTTTAATGAAACTTCGTTCAAAATGTGGACATAAATATTCTCGTTCTAAAGACATATTTATTGTTTTGTAAAACGTCATATTTTAGAAGTTATACATGCTAAATAAGTGAAGTAGTTAAATTAATAAAAATAATAATAATAATAATAAATATAATAATAATAAAACCAAACAAATGGCAACATATGAAATTTCACCATTTGAAAGAATTGTCGTGTCCTCTTTTACATTTCGTGTCCCATTTTGAATATAATAATAATAAACTTACAAATGAAGTTATAAGTGGACACATGTGTCTACACCAAATTTAGATAAGATTGAATGAGAGGACAGGCATGCATATGCATTTATTGCAATAAAGGATACGTGGCCAGTAATGGCCATGAGTTCCAAAGCTTCTTGAAAATAAGAACAGTATAAATACATGCATTAGTTGAATCCCAAAAGTTTTTCATTTCCTCGATAACTTTCCTTCTCTATTGTTCTATTTTATCAATAAAAATAATAATAAAGCCCTGCCCCGTTTTAAGTATTTTAACTCCCGATCACCGCTACCCTTTCCGATTGATCCTGAGCCCCATAACGCATGTCAAGGCTCTGCCTGACTAAGTTCATTGGGGGTCTGTCTCGTGACATAGGGATAAGGTTGAATTAGGGGTACTATACTTAACACGAGTGCATTATATATTTTTACAGCTCAGAAGTTATACCCAAGATTTATACCAGGAGGCTTTCTAGTTGAACCCTAAAGTTACAAAGTGGGTCCATTCTCTTTTCTCACCGTTTTATTCTGTAACAATTCTCATCAAAAGTCCTATCTATTATTTTATTTGCCCAATAGGAAACCCTAATTGAGACCTCCAAGTAATCCTGCACAAACCCTAAAATTTTTAGAACAATCGGAATCAGGATCAGGGCCCTAAAACTCGGGGGGGGGGGGGGGGGTATTTCCTAGTCAGTATTATCTAAACAGTTTGTTGTGGAAATCGAATTTTAACGAACGGTCGACTCAGCTAGGCTACCAAGACACGGGGCTACCCTATGCTAGGGTGGTGTCCCTCGCGCCACGCGACAGCCCCTCGCGCCACGCGAGGGAGCTGTTTTTCAGATATAAATAGAGGGGTGTGGGACTTGATTTCCTGCGTTGGTTCGACGTAAAAACTCAATTCGTACGCTGAGTTATAGTCTGTATACTACAAAAACACACAATCTCGAATTCCGCCACGATAACAGGGTAATAACTCGATCGCTACTACGATTCAATGTCCGATCGATTGAAACTATCCGATGTATGTTTAAGTGCTGCTCAAATTAGGGTTATTCTTTGTCATTCGTCGTAAATTTGATGGATGTTTAAGTATTGCACTTTGTCATTCGTTGTGAGGGTTTTAATCTCGTGAGTTATCGTAAATGCTGTATTAGTTACTGACCTAGTTCGTGTGCATTGTTATTTAAATTAGGTTACAAGGCTAATCAGTAGGCTAAACTCTGCCCGTATAAATCTGCAATGTGAGTCATTCTCTTTTTATCAACAATATTTTACAATACTCCATTTTCAAAAGTTATAATTACAGGGATTAAGTCGTGGTTATCTTGAATCACTGGCTAGTGGGGTATTGTGCATATTACTAATTTCTCACAGTTAGGCTAACAAATCCTAACAGTGATAAACGTCACTACTTGGGGAAAGACCCAATAGTGGTATGACCATCGTCACCAGGTGACACGGCGCCAGATAAAAATAAGATAAAAGCCATTGTAATCGCTCTTATGCTGTAATTTATAACTAAGGGTCATTTTAAAAAACCTGAATGAACTCACCAGTATTTCCTGCTGACCAAATCTTTTTAAAACGCGTTTCAGGTAATTACAGTAGATCAGAAATTAGAGTTGGATGTGGCACCAACAAGGCTTACAGAAGTGGCTTTTTTTATCAATTAAATTAAATTAAGAAAAGTTGTTTTATGTATTCGAATTTATCATATATTAAAGCTACCTTTCAAAACATGGTTTTATCCCATCTATTTAATAAATAAAATCCGGTGTTTTCTAAACTCTGATATTTTTCCTAACTCACGGTCCTGATGAAATTTCCGCTGCACTACTTTTCAAAATAACCACCGGTACCACTTGGCGGCTCGCGGCTCTCGATTCCATCCAGGGTGGGGTCGGGGGTCGTGACAGAAGGTGGTATCAGAGCTAAGCCACTTGCTTAAGCAATTAGGTGTTGTAATAATACCTAAGTTTAAACAGAGAGTTAGGAACTTAATATTATCTGGTAGCACACCTGATAGCATTTAGACTTGAACTTAAGAAAAGATGCCTTAGTATAAGCTAAGCTAAATACTTGTGTAAATAAAGTGTGATGGGTTTTGGTATGCCGTGAAAATAATAACTAGAACGTTGCAAGTATAATAAATAAGCAATAACACTTGACCACTGTTATTTCTTATTTATTGGTACTACTTTGTTCTAGAATATGATCTGTCATGTGAAGACTAATGTGACAACTCGTATTTCAGAACTTATCTTTGTGATAATGTAACGTATGTGATCCTATGTGATTATGTGAACTTGGTTGATTAATGAAATGTTATGATTATGTGTTTACGTGTAACGAATTGTATTGTATATTAACGAACTGATCGCACAACACAAGCCCAATCGGGCCACACTTATGGTACTCGAATAGGCAGCCCATGTAGAGGGTTCGGCCCACCCCCCCTTTGTGTCGCTTAAACCATGAGGAGAGTGTATACTCCTCATTTGTTGCAAATCTCATAACACACAAAACCCTAATACCTCTCTCTATCTCTCTCGAACTCGACGGCACCAACACCCATTCTCCATCGAGGAGTTTCTTGATTCGGATCACCCTTTCTGTTTTATCTTCTAATCGGTAAGTGTTCTTATTATTGGTTATGTGATTGAACGATGTTTTGATTGAAGTGATTCTACATGATAGCTATTGATGATTGGTATGAAATTGGTTCACATGTATAGTATTGTAGATCAATATAGGTTTGTTAATCATTTGATGTTGGTAATGATCTAGAATCGATTGCATGATTAATCGGCTGTAGACTAATATAGATGGATGAATTGGTTGGTTTATTACATTATTTAGCTTGCTAGTGATTTAGATCATGAGCCAAGATTGAGATGTTTAGGTGTTATGATTATTGTTCATGTGTTGTTCATACTCAGGGTTCATGAGAATCGATTGGAATATGCTTGATTTGATCGATTGTATGTTAACTGGATAGTTAGAAACTGTTGATTGATTAATTATAAATTTGGAAACTGTTGAATGATTGTAACCGAATAGCATAATATCCGGATTGTAAAAAGAATCGCACAAGTCCCTCTCGGTCGCACAAGATCAGGTCACACAAGACCTGATCTGATCGCACAAGTGCATCGCACAAGACGGTGTACAAACACATAAAGCACATAGTACTGTTTTATTATGCATGATCGCACAAGACTTGTGGATCGCACAAGATAGTGCCGATCGCACGAGGCTTGGGCCTCACACGAATTACATTACTGTTGGGCCTCAAAGCCCAAGTCCAGTCGCACAAGATGTCCCCACTCGCACAAGATCAACTGGATCGCACAAGATAGATTATCTGTTTATTAATTTGGGCCATGTATATGTATATGGATGTGTTGGGCTTTCTAGTTAATGGGCCGGGTACTATTGGGCTTTAATGGGTGACTCGCACAAGGTTGTTGAACTTGTACGAGCCCAACCTTATGAGTCGCACAAGTTGGGTAGTGTGGACTCGACTGTTTGAGTGATTTACGTGTTTGCCATGATCAATAGGTGTTCGTAACTTGCTATCTCTGTGTAAACATACGTGCATACTTGAACCTAGACCTGACTGGTATGGTAACCATGTTAGGACGTGGTTGACCCTAGCAGCTCGATTGACTCTTACTTATCTGCCGAGCTAACCTAAGGTGAGTTCACACTTTCTACAAAGCATGGGATTCCCAGGGGTTGGGAATGGGTTAAGGAATATGGATTCCTCGTCCTTCTTGGGTAGGGCAGTACGGGTTAAGGAATGTAATTCCTCGTCCTTATGGATGGTTAAATTTCACTAGACCAAAACTCTATCATGAAGTCCCTCGTTTTTATATCGACTTAATCGCCAGGCCAATGGCGAGCGGGTCATTAGTTAGATAACGCTATTTAGGTCTGACAACCCTCACACCGTGCCGCAGAGGACGGGCGTGAACTAATGGATCTGGGCACGTCAATGATGATAGACATTGACAGCTAAGGGCACATAAACATGACTAAAGTCAGTGGTCGATATGGTAACGAGTCTAGTAGTATATACATGTGGTAGCCCCCACGGCTAGACAGCCAGAGTAAACGGGACTAAACAAAACACATTTTCAACTATGGGGTAACCCCCATGGCAGGGATGCCAGTTAAAGGAAACTGTTTTTGGAACAACTTAAAACAAACACCCAACTATGAACTCGCTCAACTTTGTTGTTGACTCGTTACTACATGCTTTGCAGGTCAATAGGTACTTAGCTGGAGCTTGCATGGGGAAGAGTCGTTGTGGGACCTGGACAATTGTGTGCCATGTTAAACATTGAAACATTTGAACTTATACTTAGTTTTGGTTTTAAAACTAAGGAGCGCGTTAAGAATGAATATCATGGCCGACTAGGAGTCAAAGAAAGTCGCCTCGGCAGCCTGCCTTGTAGCGACTACTCGGGGAGTACTCGGCCTTGGAAACCTTGTTTTACAACCATGCTCTTCATATCAAAGTATAAGTTCAAATGTTTCAACCAATTGTCCAGGTCCCACAACGACTCTTCCCCATGCGACTTTTGCAAAACTAAGTAGCGACCGACTAGGGAGCGCCTAAGTATAAGTTCACTCATACTTAGATAAACGTAGCGACCGACTAGGGAGCGCCTAGCGAATTTTGCAACCATAAACATGACTCAAGCCCAGTTGACGGCTCTGATTAACCAACAAGTTGCTGCGGCACTTGCAGCCGCACAAGCAGGAGGTATACCCTACAGTCTAAACTCACTCTAGGATCTTTAGGTCCTACTCTCGTAAACCAACACTTGTGCTTAACCTTGTCCCTTCTTACACCCACGACAGGTCAACATGCTCAGCCACCTGTGTGCACCTTCAAAACTTTCATGGACTGTCGTCCTAGTACTTTTAGTGGCACTGAAGGGGCAGTTGGACTCCTCCACTGGTTCGAGAAGCTCGAATCTATTTTTGAGATGTGTGAATGCCCTGAGGCTAGCAGGGTGAAATATGCTACTGGTACTCTTGAGTGTATAGCGCTCACGTGGTGGAACTCTCAGGTCCAAATGCTGGGGTTGGTTGCTGCTAACGCCACCCCATGGAATGATTTCAAGGAATTGATCAAAGAAGAATACTGCAGCCGTGATGACATTCATAAGCTGGAGGTAGAGTTTTACAACTTAAAGATGACGGGGTCAGAAATTGAAGCGTACACTAAAAGATCGAACGAGTTGGCTATTCTGTGTCCTACTATGGTAGACCCTCCCATCAAACGTATCGAATTGTATCTCAAGGGTTTAGTGCCATAGATTCAAAGTCACGTGACCTCAGAAAATCTAGGCACCATTCAGCAGATCATCAAGTTGGCTCATCGTCTCACGGATCAGGCAGTGGAGCAGAACAGGTTACCAAAGCGTATTAGTGATACAGCTACTTCAGATGCTCCTAGTGACAACAAGCGAAAGTGGGATGGAACTTCAAGCAAAGGTTCAACTTCTGTTCAGTCTCAGTCTCAGCAGAGAAGGACTGACGACTACAAGAGCCCTGGTCAGCAATCAACTGGTAACCAGAGTCAAGGTGGGTACAAGGGAAGTCACCCCAAATGCAATCGCTGCAACCTACACCACAACGGGCCATGCACCAGGAGTAACTGTCATCGGTGCAACAAGCCAGGCCACGCCGCAAAGGACTGCAGAAGTTTATACCCCGCAAACCAGAATCGTCAGCAACAACAAGCCCCACAGAATCAACGCCAGCAGCAGCAGCAGCAAGGCATCAACAACGGGTGCTTTCAGTGTGGAGCTGAAGGCCACTTCAAGAGAGATTGTCCCCAACTGAACCGGAACCAGAACAACAACAACAATAATAACAACCAGGGGAATGGAAACAACGGGGGTAACAATGGCAATGGTGCAAGGGGTCGCGTGTTCGTTATTGGCCAGGGTGAAGCGAGGAATGATCCCAATGTTGTGACGGGTAAGTTTCTAGTGGAGGACTTTTATGTTACTGTCTTATTTGATTCGGGTGCTGATACTAGCTACGTGTCCTTAAAATTTAGTCAAATGCTTAAGCGTACCCCAACACTTTTGAACACCAAGCACACTGTAGAGCTAGCTAATGGTAAAAGTTTAGAGGTCACACACATAGTCAAGGGTTGTAATCTTGTTCTTGCTGGACACACTTTCTCTATCGACCTCCTTCCTATCGTTCTGGGTAGTTTCGACGTTGTCATTGGGATGGATTGGTTATCCCAACACCAAGCAGAGATTCTCTACAATGAGAAGATCGTCCGTGTTCCTCGTTCAGGTGATGACCCTCTTATGATTCGTGGCGACAAGAGTGGTGCTGTGGTGAGCATCATCTCTTTCCTTAAGGCCCAGAAGTGTTTACGAAAGGGCCACACTGCTATTTTGGCTCTCGTTACTGACTCCTCGAAGAAAGAAAAGAAGATAGAAGATTTTCCGATCGTATGTGACTTTCCTGAGGTATTTCCTGAGGAATTACCTGGCCTTCCGCCTCATCGCCAGGTCGATTTTCAAATCGAGCTAGCTCCTGGAGCAGCACCTATAGCTCATGCACCTTACCGCCTAGCTCCATCAGAACTAGAAGAGCTGTCTACGCAACTATAAGAACTCTTGGATAAGGGTTTTATTCATCCTAGCTCTTTGCCATGGGGAGCTCCAGTGCTATTTGTGAAGAAGAAAGACGGTACTTTCAGAATGTGTGTTGACTATCGCGAGCTCAACAAGGTGACGGTGAAGAATCGTTATCCTCTTCCACGTATTGATGACCTGTTCGACCAGCTGCAAGGGTCGAGCTACTACTCGAAGATTGATTTGAGATCGGGATATAACCAGCTGAGAGTCCGAGAAGAGGACGTCTCCAAAACAGCCTTTAGAACTCGTTATGGACACTACGAGTTTTTGGTCATGCCTTTTGGGCTGACCAACGCACCTGCGGTTTTCATGGACCTTATGAATAGAGTGTGCAAGCCTTACCTAGACAAGTTCGTCATAGTTTTCATCGACGACATCCTGATCTATTCTAAGAGTCAGGAAGAACACGAGCAGCATCTACGACTTATTTTGGAACTCCTACGAACAGAACAGCTTTATGCTAAGTTCTCGAAATGCGACTTCTGGCTTCGTGAGGTCCATTTCCTAGGCCACGTGGTAAACAAGGATGGGATTCATGTTGATCCATCCAAGGTAGACTCGATCAAGAACTGGCCTGCACCTCGCACACCAACGGAAATTCGCCAATTCTTGGGCTTGGCAGGTTACTACAGAAGGTTTATCAAGGACTTTTCCAAGATTGTGCAACCTCTCACCTCACTAACACAGAAAGGTGTCACCTATCGTTGGGGTGATGCACAGGAAACTGCGTTTCAACATTTAAAGGATAGACTTTGTAGCGCTCCTATCCTCTCACTGCCTGAGGGCACAAACAATTTTGTTGTGTATTGTGACGCGTCCATCCAAGGACTTGGATGTGTGCTGATGCAACGTGACAAGGTCATTGCTTATGCGTCACGTCAACTTAAGATTCACGAACAGAACTACACTACACATGATTTGGAGCTGGGAGCTGTTGTTTTCGCACTCAAGATATGGAGACATTACCTGTACGATACCAGGTGCACCATTTACACCGATCACAAGAGTCTCGAGCATATCTTCAAACAGAAGGAGTTGAACATGCGACAACGACGATGGGTCGAGCTATTGAATGATTACGAATGCGCGATCAAGTACCATCCAGGCAAAGCCAATGTTGTGGCTGACGCCCTCAGTCGAAAGGACACTACGCCTAAGCGCGTGCGAGCATTACAACTCACCATTCAATCTAGTCTTCCTTCCCAGATACGAGATGCTCAGGTAGAAGCATTGAAACCAGAAAACGTCAAGAACAAAAGGAAGATGATGCATACTACGTAACATGACACATTTGGGTCCCACTCTATGGCAACCTACGAGAGCTTGTGATGGATGAGGCACACAAGTCTCGTTACTCAGTACATCCTGGTTCGGATAAGATGTACCACGATCTCAAAACTACATACTGGTGGCCTAGCATGAAAGCTCACATAGCAACTTACGTTAGCAAATGTCAGACTTGTGCGATAGTCAAGACCGAATATCAGAAACCATCAGGCCTACTCCAACAACCAGAGATACCACAATGGAAATGGGAGCAAATTTCCATGGATTTCGTTACTGGTCTGCCTAGATCTCAACGTGGAAATGATACTATTTGGGTGATCGTGGATTGACTCACAAAGTCTGCACACTTCTTAGCTATCAAGGAAACGGATAAGTTCTCCACCCTAGCAGACGTATATCTTAAGGAAGTTGTCTCGAGGCACGGGGTGCCCACCTCTATTATCTCTGATCGTGATGCACGTTTTACTTCAGAATTGTGGCAAGCAATGCACAAATCCTTTGGCTCACGTTTAGATATGAGCACAACTTATCACCCGCAAAACGGATGGGCAGTCTGAACGCACCATCCAGACCCTTGAAGACATGCTTAGGGCATGTGTGATTGACTTTGGCAACGGTTGGGAAAAACATCTGCCACTAGTGGAATTCTCGTATAATAATAGTTACCACACCAGCATTCGGGCCGCTCCATTTGAGGCATTATACGGGCGTAAATGCCGATCACCTCTTTGTTGGGCAGAGGCGGGGGATAGTCAGATCACTGGCCCAGAACTTGTGGTAGACACAACAGAAAGGATTGCTCAGATATGACAACGAATGGTGGCAGCTCGTGACCGTCAGAAAAGCTACGCTGATAAGGGCAGGAAACCACTCGAGTTCCAGGTTGGGGATCGAGTGCTACTCAAAGTCTCAACCTGGAAGGGTGTTGTTTGTTTTGGCAAACGAGGCAAACTTAACCCACGATATGTTGGACCATTTGAAATCATAGAGAAAATAGGCAAGGTGGCCTACAAACTGAACTTACCAGCAGAACTCAGTGGAGTTCACGACGTTTTCCACGTGTCAAATCTGAAGAAGTGTCTGTCAGATGAGACCCTCATAGTTCCTTTGAAGGAGCTCACTATCGACGAGCAGTTGCGATTCGTCGAGGAACCAGTAGAGATTACTGACCGAGATGTGAAAACTCTCAAGCGTACTAAAATTCCTCTTGTTCGAGTTCGTTGGAACTCCCGTCGTGGCCCAGAGTTCACCTGGGAACGCGAAGATCAAATGAAACAAAAGTATCCCCAATTGTTCGCAAACAGTACAACCACTACTGAGGCTGAAGCTACTGCGGAATTTCGGGACGAAATTCCAGATCAACGGTGGGAGGATGTGACACCCCAGGAAAACCATGCAACTTAACTAGCTTCCTCAGTGAGTACGTACCAAATTTCGGGACGAAATTTCTTTCAACTTGGGGATAATGTGACAACTCGTATTTCAGAACTTATCTTTGTGATAATGTAACGTATGTGATCCTATGTGATTATGAAAACTCGGTTGATTAATGAAATGTTATGATTATGTGTTTACGTGTAACGAATTGTGCATCACACAAGACCTGATCTGATTGCACAAGTGCATCGCATAAGTGCATCGCACAAGACGGGGTACAAACACATAAAGCACATAGTACTGTTTTATTATGCATGATCGCACAAGACTTGTGGATCGCACAAGATAGTGCTGATCGCACAAGGCTTGGGCCCCACACGAATTACATTACTGTTGGGCCTCAAAGCCCAAGTCCAGTCGCACAAGATGTCCCCAGTCACACAAGATCAACTGGATCGCACAAGATAGATTATCTGTTTATTAATTTGGGCCGTGTATATGTATATGGATGTGTTGGGCTTTCTAGTTAATGGGCCGGGTACTATTGGGCTTCAATGGGTGACTCGCACAAGGTTGTTGAACTTGTGCGAGCCCAACCTTCTGAGTCGCACAAGTTGGGTAGTGTGGACTTGACTGTTTGAGTGATTTACGTGTTTGCCATGATCAATAGGTGTTCGTAACTTGCTATCTCTGTGTAAACATACGTGCATACTTGAACCTAGACCTGACTTGTATGGTAACCATGTTAGGACGTGGTTGACCCTAGCAGCTCGATTGACTGTTACTTATCTGTCGAGCTAACCTAAGGTGAGTTCACACTTTCTACAAAGCATGGGATTCCCAGGGGTTGGGAATGGGTTAAGGAATATGGATTCCTCGTCCTTCTTGGGTAGGACAGTAAGGGTTAAGGAATGTAATTCCTCGTCCTTATGGACAGTTAAATTTCACTAGACCAAAACTCTATCACGAAGTCCCTCCTTTTTATATCGACTTAATCGCCGGGCCAATGGCGAGCGGGTCATTAGTTAGATAGCGCTATTTAGGTCTGACAAGCCTCACACCGTGCCGCAGAGGACGGGCGTGAACTAATGGATCTGGGCACGTCAATGATGATAGACATTGACAGCTAAGGGCACATAAACATGACTAAAGTCAGTGGTCGATATGGTAACGAGTCTAGTAGTATATACATGGGGTAGCCCCCACGGCTAGACAGCCAGGGTAAACGGGACTAAACAAAACACGTTTTCAACTATGGGGTAACCCCCACGGCAGGGATG
Organism: Helianthus tuberosus; assembly: GCA_030545235.1. Taxonomy (NCBI): domain Eukaryota; kingdom Viridiplantae; phylum Streptophyta; class Magnoliopsida; order Asterales; family Asteraceae; genus Helianthus; species Helianthus tuberosus. Next base: position 55,924,628 of record CM060411.1, on the reverse strand, counting down.
CCAGTTAAAGGAAACTGTTTTTGGAACTACTTAAAACAAACACCCAACTGTGAACTCGCTCAACTTTGTTGTTGACTCGTTACTACATGCTTTGCAGGTCAATAGGTACTTAGCTGGAGCTTGCATGGGGAAGAGTCGTTGTGGGACCTGGACAATTGTGTGCCATGTTAAACATTGAAACATTTGAACTTATACTTAGTTTTGGTTTTAATCGTTATGCTTCCGCTTGCAACTTAAACTATGTTTTGTTTGGACACCAATTGTATTGGTTGGATTTTTATAATTACTTACATGCTTGTTCAATATGATTGGTGGCTGGATCCTGATCAGTCATGCCTCCAAGCGGTGATACTCCGCATGTGGATTTTGGGGGTGTGACAACTAATTTGCTTAGTCTTTGTTGAAAGTCATAATGCACTTTCCAAATCATGATTTAAGAAAAATACTATTTATGGGAAATATAAATTTCTTCTCTGGCAAGACTTGGTATGGTGTAGCAGACTCTCCATCTTGTCCGGATATAACGGGGTTACCTCTCTGGCTAGAACCGGGTAAGAAGGTATATAAAATGTCAAACAAGTGACAAGATTTCCCTAAATAGTATCATGGCCTGATATCTGACTTGTTTTTGGAAATATGAATTTGTTAAATACATCGACCTTATGAAGGGTATGTATATTACAGCATGTGAAATATATGATTATATAGATATATATATATATATCTATAAGGAATTCTAAAAGTCAATTAAGAATAAAGCACAAGCATATGTGTCAATAATAAATCTAGATTTCTTTATCAGGAATCTCTTGCATATATCTATAATTCTGATATCAAACATTATTTCATATGATCATCTACCTCGTAACTCGTGCATCAATATAAACATTGGCAAACCCTTTAAGTTGGGACACAATCAAAAGTATAAGAATTTCCAATGCATTATCATAGACTATTAACGCAAGTGGAAAACATGTAAAGTTGTGCTAGTGCACAAGAAAACACATGAAATGTAAATTATACGTCCACAGACGTTGAAGTATATCACACCCGACTTTCAAGGCAAGACCTTTGGAAAATATGATTAGGCACGACAACAACAATGCTAATCCCGGTAGTGGGAGAACTACTGATCAAAAAGCGGCACTTTGCCACATGATCCTACAAACGACATGAATCTCACTGAGGTACGTTGGAACAAGATTTCACAACCATCGGTACATAGTCTAATCAGAGTCATAATTATTAGCACTACAAAAGAAGTCACATACCTTTGCAATTCCCCTATTTCCTTTATGACAAATATGCCATATTCGACATTCCATAATAATGTCACTTAAACACCGGTTATCACACGAAATTCCAGGTAAAGTTCTTATATTTCTTTCATTGAAATCCTGACTTTTGCATATAATGAATTGACTTTCGCATTTCCACTTCCCCTAAATGGTCATCATACCATGAGGATTTCTTTCATAGTAGCAAATATTAATCTATTTCATTTCTTGGTAAATCCACACGTTACACATGCACTGTTTGTTGCGCATGTGGTTCATTTGAGTTATGAAGACCATAGGAGGGCTTCATTCCAATTTGTTGTTTTATCAAAAGTTCAAATCTCGTTTTGCTATACTTGATCTTTGCATTGTAAACCGCATTTTTGCAAAACAATAATTCTTTGATATTGAATAGATGAATTTCCTGAAAAAACTCGATTTTCTTTTGAATGGTATACATGGTTTTTGTTGTGACCATGTCCGAACTTTCTTATTAAGACAAAAACTCATTTTTTTTTAAACCAAGTTCAATTGTTTGAACTTGCTCGCATTACATTTTCAATTCAAGGTTCCATATGATGAATTGGAGCCAACATATTCGAAATAATTCCAACAAGCACTTCAATTCTCTTGAACTATAACATGCTTGTTTGGTCTTCGACTTCATTAAATCGTTTCTTTGATCACGATCACCTTGTGGTAACGTTTTCACAAATTTGAAACTTGTGCCAATTTCATTTGCACACCTCATATACAATTATTTATTTATATTGAATCTGCTTTATTGGTTTATCATATTCAAACAATCTTAACACAATCATGTGTTAAAATAATGATACACAAATTCATGTCATATTTTAGTGTATCTCTTAATGGTTCTTACAGCATCAATCGATCCTTTCGTGATATTTATTGCTTTATCATTTTCAATCGGAAAAAAAACATTATTCAATTGTTTCAATTTCAATCGAAAATCTTACTAGATTTGTTTGAAACAAACATTCGAACTTACTTCGTTGAACTTTCATTTAAAACACGGTGAACTCGTCCAGTCACCGTTATTATTATTTCGATTACTACGACACCTTGTGGCGTCGCTATAAACTTGTAGCTTGAGCTAATCTATATATATATATACACCTTTCGCTTGACTCATCCTTTAAAATGATCTTAATACAACTATGTGTTAAGACAATGATGCACTAAACTCTGTTGTATATCGGTGTATCCTTGTAAATTCAATAAATGTCAACACATTGATTTTTCTTATATTCAATAGTAGACAAATCATTTTTGTACTTCTATTTCATTCAAGCTTGTTGATTCTGAGACTTCCTCAGTTAACAATCAAAGTAAGTTCTCTTTTGATAGTAAATCATATTGTTCCTAAAAGTCATTCACAAATTGTAAACATTCAATTTAGACATCTATTGATCATATATCTCTTTTGGTTTGAACCTAGTTACCTTGTAAATTATATCATTTCATCTCATTCGTTTGACATCGATTTCTGAAACTAATTCAGTTGAACCATTGAGTCCAATTTATTGTAAAACTCATATTTTGATTTTGTATCATTTACCTTGATATTATTTTTATTGACTAAGACGTGACATAACCCTAAAAGAGATATCGTAGCCCAAATCTCGAGGACGAGATTTAAAACAAGGTGGGGAGGATGTAACATTCCTATTTTTATCATATAAGAATTTTAGGATTGTTTAAAACCACTAATAACTAGTAACTAGTTTATTTTTAATATATAACTATTCGACCCAAATAGTTTTAAAAACTATTTTATATAGTTGGTTGAAATATTATAATTAATTGGCCTGTATATAGGTGACCTTTCTAAATAAAATAAAAAGTATATAAAAACTTATATTATTAGACATGTAGATTACGGGTAAATTGAAAATTAGAAATATGAAGTATTTAGACGAACCCATGAACCGTTTAAATAATTAACTTATAAAGATACATTATATTTGAACCCACTCTGTTTTAATGAAACTTGGTTCAAAATGTAGACATAAATATTCTCGTTCTAAAGACATATTTATTGTTTTGTAAAACGTCATATTTTAGAAGTTATACACGCTAAATAAGTGAAGTAGTTAAATTAATAAAAATAATAATAATAATAAAACCAAACAAATGGCTACATATGAAATTTCACCATTTGAAAGAATTGTTGTGTCCTCTTTTACATTTCGTGTCCCATTTTGAATATAATAATAATAAACTTACAAATGAAGTTATAAGTGGACACATGTGTCTACACCAAATTTAGATAAGATTGAATGAGAGGACATGCATGCATGCATATGCATTTATTGCAATAAAGGATACGTGGCCAGTAAAGGCCATGAGTTCCAAAGCTTCTTGAAAATAAGAACAGTATAAATACATGCATTAGTTGAATCCCAAAAGTTTTTCATTTCCTCGATAACTTTCCTTCTCTATTGTTCTATTTTATCAATAAAAATAATAATAAAGCCCTGCCCCGTTTTAAGTATTTTAACTCCCGATCACCGCTACCCTTTCCGATTGATCCTGAGCCCCATAACGCAGGTCAAGGCTCTGCCTGACTAAGTTCATTGGGGTTCTGTCTCGTGACATAGGGATAAGGTTGAATTAGGGGTACTATACTTAACACGAGTGCATTATATATTTTTATAGCTCAGAAGTTATACCCAAGATTTATACCAGGAGGCTTTCTAGTTGAACCCTAAAGTTACAAAGTGGGTCCATTCTCTTTTCTCACCGTTTTATTCTGTAACAATTCTCATCAAAAGTCCTATCTATTATTTTATTTGCCCAATAGGAAACCCTAATTGAGACCCCCAAGTAATCCTGCACAAACCCTAAAATTTTCAGAACAATCGGAATCAGGATCAGGGCCCCTAAAACTCAGGGGGGGGGGGGGGTATTTCCTAGTCAGTATTATCTAAACAGTTTGTTGTCGAAATCGAATTTTAACGAACGGTCGACTCAGCTAGGCTACCAAGACACGGGGCTACCCTATGCTAGGGTGGTGTCCCTCGCGCCACGCGACAGCCCCTCGCGCCACGCGAGGGAGCTGTTTTTCAGATATAAATAGAGGGTTGTGGGACTTGATTTCCTGCGTTGGTTCGACGTAAAAAATCAATGCGTACGCTGAGTTATAGTCTGTATACTACAAAAACACACAATCTCGAATTCCGCCGCAATAACAGGGTAATAACTCGATCGCTACTACGATTCAACGTCTGATCGATTGAAACTATCCGATGAATGTTTAAGTGCTGCTCAAATTAGGGTTATACTTTGTCATTCGTCGTAAATTTGATGGATGTTTAAGTATTGCACTTTGTCATTCGTTGTGAGGGTTTTAATCTCGTGAGTTATCGTAAATGCTGTATTAGTTACTGACCTAGTTCGTGTGCATTGTTATTTAAATTAGGTTACAAGGCTAATCAGTAGGCTAAACTCTGCCCGTATAAATCTGAAATGTGAGTCATTCTCTTTTTATCAACAATATTTTACAATACTCCATTTTCAAAAGTTATAATTACAGGGATTAAGTCGTGGTTATCTTGAATCACTGGCTAGTGGGGTATTGTGCACATTACTAATTTCTCACAGTTAGGCTAATAAATCCTAACAGTGATAAACGTCACTACTTGGGGAAAGACCCAAAAGTGGTATGACCATCGTCACCAGGTGACACGGCGCCAGATAAAAATAAGATAAAAACCATTGTAATCGCTCTTATGCTGTAATTTATAACTAAGGGTCATTTTATAAAACCTAAATGAACTCACCAGTATTTCCTGCTGACCAAATCTTTTTAAAATGCGTTTTAGGTAATTATAGTAGATCAGGAATTAGAGTTGGATGCGGCACCAACAAGGCTTACAGAAGTGGCTTATTTTATCAATTAAATTAAATTAAGAAAAGTTGTTTGATGTATTCGAATTTATCATACATTAAAGCTACCTTTCAAAACATGGTTTTATCCCATCTATTTAATAAATAAAATTCGGTGTTTTCTAAACTCTGATATTTTTCCTAACTCACGGTCCTGATGAAATTTCCGCTGCACTACTTTTCAAAATAACCACCGGTACCACTTGGCTGCTCGCGGCTCTCGATTCCATCCAAGGTGGGGTCGGGGGTCGTGACAGTTTCCAACTTTCGTTTCGCGCGTTGAGCATTGCATTGATAACCATAATATATTTAAACTAATAATCACCTAATCTAACACATGAATACGTAAAAATAAATCCGTGTTTTGAGTCTGCTTTGTGTTTGCGTTGCGATTGCGTTTGCGTTTGCGAATAACATCCCAAAACATATATAAAGCACACAAAAGTAAAGCACATAATAACAATTAATCACACAATAACAGTTATAAACCTAACATAACCAATCTGCGTTTTGAGTTTGCGTTGCGGTGCGATAGCGTTTTGAGCAGTTGAAGTAACAATGCGATAAAGTGCGTTTAAATAGTATTTGCCATTGTAAACAGCATTAAATGCGATGACTGCATTTTCGAATAAGCGTCGTAAATATAGTTTAATATAGTTAACAATTATTATCACAAAGGGTCAAACTATGATCGAATTTCGAGAGTACAAGTCAATTAAGCACGAAATGACAGATTTGGACATTGACACGTCTTGACTTTGACTTTGACTTGAAAAGTCGGGTTGTTATAGCCTCCCCTACTTTAGGGAATTTCGTCCCGAAATTAAGGCGCAGGCGTAACGTAGAGATGTGGATATTTTGCTTGCATATCACTCTCGAGTTCCTAGCGAACCTTCACTATAGGAATGCGAGAGCGTCGTATTTTCTTGGTCTCTCGGTCCATGATTTCTACTGGCTTTTCCACGAAGTGTAGAGTTTCATTAACTTGCAAATCCTTGAGAGGAACATGCAGGTTCTCTTAAGTCATCAATACCTCTCGGAGGTTATGACGATTGGGAATCCAAATTCGGTCGAGATAGTGAAATATACCATTTGGTTTATTCACTAGTTGATCTTCGTTTCCAAGAATCCTTTCTTCCTTCAATGTGTGCTCGGTAAAACAAGCGTGCTAAGCGTCGCGAATGAGAGTTTCGAGGTCGTGTTGGGCTTGAGTATTACGAACACTATGTAATTAGCTTCGTCGGCTAAGAGCAACAGCAACGACATTTGCCTTGTCAGGGTGGTAATGTATCTCACAGTCGTAGTCGTTGAGAAGCTCAACCCATCTGCATTGGCGCATATTCAGTTCTTTATAGTTCAATATGTGTTGTAGGCTCTTATGGTCGGTGAAGACCATACACTTGGTACCATAAAGGTAGTGTCGCCAAATCTTCAACGCAAAAACGACTGCACCGAGTTCGAGATCGTGGGTAGTGTAGTTCTTCTCATGGACTTTGAGCTATCGAGACGCGTACATAATAACCTTGTCCCGTTGCATAAGAACACAACTAAGACCTAGGTTAAAGGCATAGCAATAGACAACGAAATCATCGTTTCCATCGGGTAGCACGAGTATGGGAGCGTTGTAAAGCATCCGCTTGAGAGCTTGAAAGGCTTCCTCTTGTTTAGTTCCCCAAACAAAAGTCTTGTCTTTATGTGTGAGAGAGGTAAGAGGAACGGCGATTTTAGAGAAATCAGTGATAAATCAGCGATAATAACCAGCCAATCTGAGAAAAGAACGAACTTCGGATGGGGTTTTCAGCGTTATCCAACTCTTAACTGCTTCAATCTTCGTGGGATCGACGTGAATACCTTGACTATTAACAATGTGACCGAGGAATTGAACCTCCTTAAGCCAAAATTCACACTTGGAGAACTTGGCGTAGAGGCGATTTCCTTGGAGAAGTTTGAGAACCAAACGAAGATGTTACGTGTGTTTGGCTTTCGACTTCGAATAGATAAGGATGTCATCGATAAACACGATGACGAAGCGGTCGAGAAAGGGTTTACACACGCGATTCATTAAATCCATAAAGACTGCGGGTGCGTTGGTAAGTCTAAACGGCATAACGACAAATTCATAATGGTCATAGCGGGTGTGAAAAGCACTTTTAGGGATATCTTCCTCTTGAATTCGCAATTGATGATAACCAGAGTGTAAATCGATCTTAGGAAAACACGTAGCTCCTTGAAATCGATCAAAGAAATCGTCGATTTGGGGTAGAGGGTAGCGGTTTTTGACAGTAAGCATGTTGAGTTCCCTATAATCGTTGCACATTCGGAACGATCCATCCTTCTTTTTCACGAAAAGGACAGGTGCGCCCCATGGAGATGTGCTAGGGCGTATGAAGCCTTTATCAAGTAATTCCTAGAGTTGACTAGAAAGTTCACGCATTTCGGACGGTGTGAGGCTATAAGGGCTTTAGCGACAGGGTTAGCTCCAGGAATGAGGTCGATAGGAAAATCAATATCACGAGTGGGAGGTAAACCGGGTAAATCGTCAGGAAAGACATTTGGAAAATCACGAACCACGGGCACCTTTTCCATTGCTTTCTTTTCCTTCTCCGCTACTACGTTGTGTGCCAAGAAAGCCATGTATTCCTTTCGGAGATACCTGCTTGCTTGAATGCACGACATAAGCTTCAATTCCTTCGAAGATACTTCGCCATAGACACAGAGTTGATCAAAGTTTGAAAGAGAGAAACGGAATCATCTTTTCGAAACAAACGACTTCAGCATAATTTTCACGAAGAAAATCCATGCCTACTATGATATCGAAACTACCAAGTTGCATCGGAATGAGATTGATCGGAAAAACGTTATTGTTGAGTTCAAGAGTACAATCACAGAGAACAGAGTTGACGGTGACGGTTCTTCCGGTGGAAATTTCTACGTCGAACGTTGTTGGGAGGTTAACACGTTTACAGTTTAGGAGCTTTTCGAATTCAAACGACACAAAACAGTTATCGGCTCCAGTATCAAATAAACACAAAGCATAAATACCATTAACAAGGAACGTACCATTGACAACGTTGTTGTCAGTCTGAGCCTGGCAGACATTGATGTTGAATGTTCATCCATGAGCGGCTTGTTGTGGCTGTTGCTATTGTTGTTGCTACTGTGGTGGTTGCTGCTGCGGTTCTTGTTTCACAACTCGATTCAGGCAGACATTACCGAAATGATTAGGGTCACCACATGCGTAGCAGGCTTGTGCATGGGAAGCGGGAGCAGGAGCTGCTTGGTTACCCTGGATAGCAAGTGGTTGAGCTGGTGGTGCGGGTAGAGCTTGAACGACTTGAGCTTGTTGGCGTGGGCCAGTGCAACAGTTCACTGTGAAGTGTCCATAGAGATTGCAATGGACACAAAAATGGCAAGCTACCCCAGCTGGGTAATGGTAGGTGCAAGTATGGCACAGAGGATGAGGACCAGTGTACGCACGCTTAGCAGGCAATGCGTTAGTCGCAGGTGCTTGGCGATTCTGGTTCTGATTGGGTTGAGCAGGGACAACGTTGAGAGGTGCGACAGTTGCAGCGTAGTTCTTGTTGTTGTTACCCTTGCGTTTGCGATTCTGTTGTGAAGGTTTCAGGCCTTGAGTTGCTGTGGTTTCGGTAGCGGATGTAGCAGTAGCCTGGTGGAGATTCTTGGTTGAGGTTTTGAAATACCCAGCTAAGACTTATTTATCGGTGATCTCAGCCGCGAGCTGGTATGTCTCCTCAATAGTATTAGGTTTAGCTGCTTACACAAAATGAGCTACACAGTCAGGTAAAGCTCGAATATACTTCCTGATCGTCATATCAGGTGTTGCCACCTTGCTAGGATAGATAATACTGAGGTGCTTGAAACGAGTGGTGAGACCAGCGTTGTCACCACCATCTTGTTTGATACCCCAGAACTCGTTTTCCAGCTTCTGGAGTTCATGCGGGGGACATGATTCTTTCATTATGACTTCCTTCAGTTCTTCCCATGACAGACCATGTGCTGCGTCATTTCCATGCCTGTGCGCTCTGCAGTCCACCAATCCAGTGCCCTAGACTGGAAGACTCCGGTAGCATTCACAGTGCGGAGTTCATCTGGGCATCCGCTTTGACGAAGGGTGACTTCGATGGAATCAAACCATTGGAACATTGCGTTGGGTCCATCTTCACCAGTGAAGTCTTTAGGACCACAGGCGTTGAACTGTTTAAAGCTGAACGGTGTTTTTGGAGCTTCAGCCTTTGAGTCGACCGACGATTTGCTGCTGACCTCGTTGATCTCACTGACGATCTGAGGTATGACTTTTACCATTTCCTTGGAGATGAGAGAAGCGATACAATACGTTTGTCATCTCTGCTCCTCTGAGCATTTCGACGAGAGTGAGAACCAAGGGAAGACATTGTCTGTAGCAGACATCATCTTAGGGTTCAGACGAGATTCGTTTATTTCGGGTTTAAATAATAGTTCAGCGTTCGTAAAACATCATCCTCTATATAAAGCTCAGGAACACGTAGGCACATAACACATAGGCACATAAGCACATAGTCCACGTAAGCACAGAAGCACATAGGAGCACATAGTCCACGTAAGCACATACTTTGCACGTATTTTCCTTCCTATTTTGCACGTATTCACCTACATATTTTGCACGTATTCACTTATCATTCATAGTTGTGTTTGGCGTTTGAGAGTTGCGAGTAATGGCAAGCAGCGACAGCGAGTAGTATAACGTACATTAGCGAGTATTGTAGCGAATGAGAGTTCTTAGTGTGTCTGCAGTTTGTTAGCATTTTGAGGTAACGATAGCTGTGCGAGTCGTGCGCGTTTAGTAGGGCGGTGAGCGAGAAAAGCGAATAAATTCTTCAAAATCGAAACATGTAAACATATAAACACATAAAACACATAAAATCGACCATTCATATGAATCAGCGGTTGCGGGCTCAGAATCAAAATGGAGTGTCTTGGGTATGAGACATCGACTACCCAAAGTTGTAACACCTCGTAAAATCACGACCAATATAATAAAGACATGTGTCATGGACTTAAACGTGTAATAAATTGATTTCGAGGGACTAAAATTGTCAAACAATGTAAATATGCAAGTAAAAGGATCAAACGTGTCATCATGCCAAACAAGTGCCTTTGAATGACCTCATCGGATGTTCGTATTCTTTGATGAATAAAATTGTCGAACATTGAAAGCCGTTTGTGCTTAAATTGAGAATTTTACGAAGCATAGGGATTAAAGGTGTCAAAATGTTAAAAGTTACCTCTGAATGACCTTTTAACGATCCCGAAAGCATTGTAATAATTTAATATTTCGCTCTCAAGAATATTAATTATTAATTTTGCGGAGTTTCGATGAAAACAAGACTTTTCGGGTGATCGTACAACTAACTGGGAGCTTAACGGAGTTAGATTATGACCCAAGGCCCTTAATAGTTAACTATGGGGGTCATAAGTGCAATAAAAGAAAGTTAAATAAAGTTGAAATGAACCAGAGACTGAAATTGCAAGATTTGCAAAGTTTTTACCTATTCTCCCCATTGTTGCGGGCCGCGTAAGCCAAGTCCAATACTTACGCGGGCCTCGTGAGAGTGCCAGATGCAGAAAAACAAGGACAACTGCAAGTTCAGTCAGTTCCACCGCCTTTGCATGCTTGTATTCGATACCAGGGACTGTGCCAATGGTTTTTCATGCACTAGGGACACCTGGTAACATCAGGGATCATTGTAGGGACATGTGGAATGATCATATGAAGTAGAAATCCCTATATAAACAACTTGTCCTTCACTTGTTCATTTGCACATTTGAAAAATCACTTCACAACTCATTCTCTGGAGTCCCTTGGAGCTCTAGGAAGCTTTCCTCAGTTCAATATTCATGCTAAGGACCATAGTAAGTGTTCTTAGCTCCCTAAGTTCAAGTTTTATTAGTTTAATGACCAAAAGTCAAAGTCAAAGCCATCGTAATTAAGCTTTGACATAGTGATTAATCACTAATGGTCCAGCCATTATTCGAATTGAAAGTGGCTATGAGTTGGTAATTATCTAGGTAATAAACCCTTAAAAGGGCACCTACTAATTATCACTCTAACTTGGTAAATTGTCGGGTCAAACTTATTAATAAAAAGTCAACAGAAGCAATTTTTACAAATAAATTCATAACTGATAATCCAGAGGTTATGGAATATGTTTTAACACTAAAATAACTTAGTAAATAATATAAGAACATGTTTAGGCATGTTCAACCCGACAATTCTGAGTTTAGGCTCGGTTCGCAACCGAAAGTCGCAAAAGTAGACTTTTGCTTTGACTTTTAGTTCTGACCCGATTTAGCTTGTTTTAGAAATGCCTTAGGGTTCCTTTAGGAGCATATTATATGTTAGTAAAACCCTCTGAGGTTATGTTACATGGTTCCTTAGTAATCCGATTCATTTGCATGTTTCCGTTAAATGCTTAAATGTTGACCGTTATGCCCTTTTTACATAAAAATGAGATTTTTGAAAATGTGAGAGGACAAAAACCTTTATTACTGATTTATAAACATGTCCTCAAAATTTGACATCAGTTCATGTTCTAAAATGAGAGTTGTGCACAATATCGTAAATGAAAGCATTTTTATTAATTAAACGGCATTTTCGACATAAATCCTATTTAAACCCAAATTTTGACACCAAAACTTTTACCCACTGATGTAATATAATATTTAGGGATTTTTGGAAATTTTTATTAAATTTTAAACTAATCAGAACATAGATTTTTGCATAGACTCGGTAATTGACGATATTGCCATTTTCGCTAATAAAATGAGTTTTACACATCCTTTACATATCAAACCTTATTCTACTGATTATATATATTAAATAAGTTATTTTAAACAGTAAAGGCTGATCAAAATCTCAGATTTCCTTATTCAACCCGAATATCGCCAATTACCGACTTTTATGCGATTTTAACGCATAGATTGGTTTAGAACTATATTTAACACCTAAGACTTATTACCTACTGATATTTTAAGAATATTTTTATACTTTAACAGTAAGTAAAAGTTTTGAACTCAGATTTCCAAATTTGACCCTCATAACATATGTGAAATGACCAAAATGCCCCTACGGTGCATAGTTTGGCCATAAATGATAAATATCATATGTTACTGATATAACTTATTAAAATAAATATTTTTACTGATTATTTTAGACCAGAAACTCAGATTACTATTTAACATCTTTTATAAACTTTAAAATGACCAAAATACCCCTACGGGGCATAAATTGGTTTTAAATTCGTTTTGGGCATAATGGAAGGTATCCTACTGATATCACAACATATTTATGGCATATTAACTTATGGAACCTGTACATGATTCATTTGGCTACCCGTTAGGCATATACGGGTTCAGTACGGTTTATGTAACTAGTTTGCATAAATTAACCGAAACGGGTCAAACCTTATCATTTTTACTTCAATATTCAGAATGTGTTTAGTTTACCCTTATTATACAAGTCTTCATACTTGTCGGATCTAAATTACATTCTAATCCGGTTTTCGCTTAATCTTGCGTTTTGAACCGTAAACCTTTCTTTAAAACTAACCGGTCTACGTTAAGACTTAAATAAGACCCCTTAGGAATCTAATAGGTTATTAAAACCTTCGTTCCAGATTAGGAGCCCAGTAAAAGCTATTTGTACTTGCTAAATTGATATACGGCTGGGATTAAATTTATATTTAGCTCAGGTAAATACTTTTAACTTATTTTCCCTTATACGGGCTTGGGATATAGTATTATAATAATACCGCTTGGTCGGGTATGAAGTCGTACAATCGTATTGTGATTAAAAAGATGCATAGCCCGTTTTAATCTGTTTTGTTTGATGCAATGCCTTTGGGGGGTTAATGACCATGTCCTGGATATCCTTGGCTCATTCATTAGAAATGGACAAGACTTAAGCATGGGGTGTAGGCATACACCTGACAGTTGCGTATGTAAAAAGGTACCCCACTTGTAAGGTAACTTCTTGTGGGTATTATACTAAGTGCTGTGTCTATTAATCTTAACCGGCTCTTCTAACCGGGTCCTAAATGGACGACAAACATGTAAAACTGTATACAATATTATTTTTAAATAATTGTCCCAAGTTAATAAAAATAATTTATGCCTTGTGCAATTAAATCAATTTTTATAAACACTTTTCAAAAGAGTCAGTTAATTGTATTTACCAGTGTAAACTGACGTAATTTTCAAAAAGATCAAGTGCAGGTACTACACGTAATGGGCTTGCTACTCCGAGTTTCAAATAAATAGTCTTGCAAGCTTTTGATGCTTAAATCTGTTGAACAATATTTCTTTATGTTTTAGATCCGCCTGTGGATCCACTTTACAACCGTTGTGTAATATTTTATGTTACTTTCGAATCGGTTTGTAATATTAATACTTTTAGACTTCCGTTGTGCATTGAACTGTGATTATTGACCATGATGATATCAACTACGTCACGATACTCCCCACCGGGCCCACCGGTAATACGTGGAAATATCGGTGAGTGACAGGTTGGTATCAGAGCCAACATTAAGTGAATTAAACACTAGCCTTTTGTGTTTAATCTCAATGACACAGTTTGCACATTCCTTGACCTCCGAGTCTAGGCTAATGACTTAGGACTAATCCTAATCTTATTGTTCTCTTTTGTTGTTTTCTTTTGTTTGTTTTGGCAGGAACAAAGAATGTCGCCACGATTCAGAGGAAAGGGTGGAAGAGGCAAGGCCCCGATGATAGGAAGAAATGACCACGAGGCCGGGCCATCACACCGGCGAACTCCTTCAGCAACCATGAGCTCTAGTCCCCAGGAGGATTGGAGGACTTATCTGGAGCCTGCGAGACCACTCATTCATTCGGACTCCATCAGAACAACGAGTCCGACCACTCACACCACTCATTCATCCCGCTACAGCGGTCAAGCTCACATCGGGGTTTTCCGGACCTGACCCCATATTTTCAGAGCTAGTTCAACCCAGAAAACCAGATTGAAGACCCAATGGGCCATAACCCATTGGGCCCGGAAGACCACTTTCCTGAAGCTCAGGATATGGATATGGACGAGGATCCAGATCCAGAGATGCCACCATCTGGGACGCCCATGGATCACATCGAGATATCTGACGGGTCATCTTTTAATGGCTCGCCATATAGGGGCCCAGACAGTTTTGCCGAAAGGTGGGCCACATACCACTAGGAGTACACTCCCCCTTTCAACCCACCTCAACAGCAGCAGCAGGATCCCTCTGAGGATTCACGTTTCCAGGCGGTTACGCCACCGCCACCACCACCGCTGGAGCAGCAACTGCCTCCGGAGCCACCGAGGCAAAGAAGATCAGGTGCCCGGATGTCCGTGCGAAGAGGGGATTTTCACTTCAGCACCTCTCAACACTCCAGTGGCAGCCACTACCCGCCACTGTATGAAGACCCGTAAATGGGTGGGCCTTCAAACCCAGTTTCAGAAGTTGACTCAGCTCCAGTCGCACCACCACCACCACACATGGGTTATGATAACCCAATTCCTTCATACGCCGGTACAGTGGCGTATAACCCTTTTGAGCAGCCGGCTTACCTTGGCTACAACTACTACAATGCTCCTGCCATCGACCCGTACCTCGAGGCGGCCAACTACAATGCTCTTCACCCTGAAGTACCTTTCGCAACTTCATACCAGTCAGGGTACCAAGCATATGGGTATCAATACCCGCCACCTCCTCAACCTCCGCAGCCGCCACAGATCCAACCACCGCAGCAGCAGGAGATCCTTTAGAGGTTGAACCGGGTGGAACGAGTGGTTCAAGAGGAGCGTAGAAGCCACCGGGGATTTCTCAAGGGCTTGGCAGACTTAATAAAGGGGAAGAAAAGGAGGGATTATTGAAAATCCTTATTTATTTGTATTGTTGTTTATTTTAATCAAGTCCCTGCGTGGACATTTTTATTTATGTAATAGGTCCCTGCGAGGACTAGTATTTCTTGTTTTAGTCCCTGTGTGGACAATGTTATTTCTTTCAAGTCCCGTTTAGGGCAATTATGTACTTCATTTAAATTTATTGGAATGTTTTATTTAAATTTCACTTGTCATCATATGCATGAATATAAAATATGAAATAAATCAAAATATCATTCCTTTTTGAAATTGACCTGCCATTAAATGTTAAAAAGAATCTTAAAAGGTATAACCTAGCCTATATGTCATTGTAAGGCATGGCCATGATTGTAAAACCTATCTAAAAGATTCAAATCCTTGTTAACATCTGAAAACATGTTAGCACTCCTAACAACAGTGATATGATAAAATCACACTTGTCATCTTTATATTGGGATTTTCTAATCCCTTATCTAGCCTAATGATCTATAAATCATGGGTTTAAATCATCAGTTAAGATGATCATATATGAGACATCCATTAGTGATGCAGTGCCTACGGGCCATGATAATTGTCAAATAAGACAAAAGACAGTTGTAGTCTACGACTCCCTGTCAATGAAAGGTAATGAACTACGTTCAAACCTTAATGCATCGATTCTCTGAAATCATGGCTTAAAACTGTCCTTGTGACTAGGCCTTTTGTGCCACTTAAATATCTTTAATGATTATAATAAAGGATAATTTATATTGAAAATCCTAAATAAATATGATTAACAAATTAACCAATATGGTTTATATTACCATGGTTAATAAATCATCAGAAATGATGACTCCATAATAACCTCTGAATAAAATATTGTCAATTGTTTTGTAGCAATCAAGCTACATGGCTGAATTAGAGGAGGTTAACAGTCACTCGAGAGAGAATAATGATACCACCAGGATTAATGTAGCTGGTGCAGATCTTCAGGCATTGATAGACAATGCAGTTACAAGGGCACTTGACAGACAGTTCAAGGAATCAAGTGGTACACGCTCTAAGACTCAATCTGTGGCTCATAGTAAGTCCCCTTCAAAAATGAATGAGTCAAAGAAGGACGATGCTCGTCAGTCATCAAATCAGCAGAGTATCCCATCTAAGAAGATTGTGCTCAATTAAGAGCCATGTGTTAAGACCTGTTCTTATAAATATTTTGTCTCCTGTAAGCCAAGAGACTTCATAGGGGAGAAAGGAGCCATTGATTGTATGACTTGGCTCGATGAGATGGACACTGTGGTTGATATTAGTGGTTGTGCCGAACAAGACATTGTGAAGTTTGTGTCGTAGTCGTTTAAAGGTGAAGCGTTAGCTTGGTGGACGTCCCTAATCTAAGCTACAGGAAAGATCCCGTTGTATAACATGACTTGGGATCAGTTTGTTGCATTGATCAAAGATAATTTCTGTCCGCAACATGAGGTGGAAAGGATTGAAACTGACTTCTTGACCTTGGTCATGAAGAACTTAGATTGTCAGGCATACCTTACCAGCTTCAACACCATGTCTTGTTTGGTTCCTTACTTGGTTACACCGGAACCAAAACGTATGGCTCGTTTTATCGGAGGACTAGCTCCAGAAATTAAAGCAAGTGTGAAAGCATCAAGACCTACTACCTTTAGGTCAGTGGCTGATATGTCCTTATCTCTTACTCTCGATGCGGTTAGGCAGAAATCGCTCAAGAATTCTGATGAAGGAAAAAGGAAACGTGAGGATGAGAACTCACGTCGATCTGATAAGAAACATAAAGGGAACTCTGAGCATAAGAAGAGTTCGGGATTCGGAAAGGATAGCCAGCAGACGGGTGAGAAACCCAAATGCAAAACCTGCCATAAGCATCACTTTGGGAAATGCAGCTTGGAATCAAAATCGCAGTCAAAGTCAATGACTTTTGAATGTGGGATCTGCAAGTCCAAGGAACATAAGACCTTGGATTGCAAGAAGTTAAAGGATGCGACTTGTTACAACTGTAACAAGAAGGGGCATATCAATACCAACTGCCCCAAATATGCGAAGAAGCCTGAGGAAGTTAAAAAGACCAATGCTCGGGTCTTTCAGATGAATGCTCAAGAGGCCATTCAGAACGACAATGTGATAACAGGTAACTTTCTTATCAATGATGTTTATGTTAGAGTATTGTTTGATTCGGGTGCAGACAAGTCTTTTATGGATAATAAATTTTGTAAGTTATTAAATCTGCCTGTTAAGACTCTAAGCATAAAGTATGAAGTAGAATTGGCTGACGGTACTATAGAGATTGCCTCAACTGTATTAGATGGATGTTTTATATCCATTAGGAATCACTCTTTTCCGCTTTCTTTGCTTCCATTAAAACTAGCTGGGTTTGACATAGTGATAGGCATGGATTGGTTATCTCATAACCAAGCCCAAATCGTATGTGATAAGAAGCAAGTGGTTATCAAGACTCCTTATGGCGATCCGTTAACAATACAAGGAGATACTCAGTATGGATTACCTAAGCAAGTGTCCACGCTTAAGGCGTCGAGATGTTTGAAGAAAGGATGTGTCATTTACATGGCACAGGTAACCATTGATGAACTAAAGCCCAAGATTGAAGACATTCCTGTTATTTCTGAGTACCCAGAAGTATTCCCTGAAGAACTACCTGGTTTACGCCCAGATAGGCAAGTGGAGTTCAGAATCGATATCATCTCTAGAGTTGCACCAATTGCAAGAGCACCTTATCGGTTGGCACCGACTGAGATGAAAGAGTTAAGGAATCAGTTGGATGATTTGTTGGCAAAGGGTTTTATTCAACCTAGTTCATCCCCTTGGGGGAGCACCGATTCTGTTTGTAAAGAAGAAAGATGGCTCGATGCGTCTGTGCATCGATTATCACGAATTAAACAAGGTTACAATCAAGAACATGTATCCGTTACCCAGGATCGATGATCTATTCGATCAGCTTCAAGGAGCAAGTTACTTTTCAAAGATTGATCTGAGGTCAGGATATCACCAGTTGAAGGTCAGAGATGAAGATGTACATAAGACTGCATTCAGAACTCGTTATGGTCACTATGAGTTCTTAGTGATTCCTTTCGGGCTCACTAATGCACCTGCAACATTCATGGATCTCATGAATCGCGTTTGCAAGCCATATTTAGACAAGTTTGTCATTGTCTTCATTGATGACATACTCATATATTCGAAGAATCAAGCTGATCATGAAAAGCATCTCCGGTGTATCCTTAAACTTCTGCAGCAAGAGAAGCTCTACGCCAAGTTTTCTAACTGTGAGTTTTGGCTTCGAGAAGTCCAATTTCTTGGACATGTGGTAAGTGAGCGTGGTATCCAGGTGGATCCCGCTAAGATTGAATCGATTATGAATTGGAAAGAACCTAAGACTCCTACAGAGATTCGCAGTTTCTTAGGTCTAGTAGGATATTATAGACGTTTCATTGAAAATTTCTCAAGAATTGCTGCACCTTTAACATCGTTAACCCGCAAGAATGTCAAGTTTGATTGGGGTCCCAAGCAGTAAGACTCCTTTGATATTCTGAAGCAGAAATTAAGCAATGCACCTGTGTTGACATTGCCAGAAGGAATAGAAGAATTTGTTGTTTATTGCAACGCATCGCACACTGGCATGGGTTGTGTGCTTATGCAGAGGGCAAAGTTATTGCATATGCTTCACGTCAATTAAAGATGCACGAAAAGAACTACACCACCCATGATTTAGAGTTGGGTGCCGTTGTGTTTGCTTTAAAGCTTTGGAGGCATTACTTATATGGAACCAAGTGTGTGATCTATTCTGATCATAAGAGCCTTCAACAACTGTTTAATCAGGAGGACCTTAACATGAGACAGCGTCGATGGATGGAGACAATGAACGATTATGATTGTGAAATCCGATATCATCCAGGCAAAGCGAATGTAGTCGCTGATGCCTTGAGCAGGAAGGAAGGGTTAAGCCTATTAGAATCAATGCTAAGAGCATTGAATTGAAGAATAGCTTGAATGAAAAGCTGTTAGCTGCTCAGAAGGAAGCTGTATTAGAAGCTAACTATCCGAATGAGAAGTTAGGCATAACTGCTGAACAATTATCTTATGGCAAGGATGGAATCCTAAGATTGAATTGACGAATATGGGTTCCAATTCATGGAGGACTTCGAGATGTGATTCTTCAAGAAGCTCATAACTCCAAATATTTTGTTCATCCTGGCAGTGATAAGATGTACCAGGATTTAAAGGCAAATTATTGGTGGATAGGTTTGAAGAAATCTATAGCCACTTATGTGGCTAAATGTTTGACGTGCGCACAAGTTAAAGCAAAACATCAAAAGCCATCAGGTTTGCTACAACAGCCTGAACTTCCCACATGGAAATGGGAAATGGTAACTGTTAGGGGAGGATTTTCCAAAGATCAGTGTTCCTCAATTACTGTCAAGATTAGGGATCCTCAATTCTGTTTGAATTCGTGATCCTCAGAGAGTATTGTAGGATCAGGATCCAGGATCATCATAAGGATCCTCATACTAACGATTGTCTACTTTGAATATGATGTTGTTTTGCAGGAGTACGTGCTTGGACTTAGTCTTGGCGATATTCCTGGAGCATATTCCCTATTTATTCCGCACGTGCTTGACTAATATGGACGTTATGGAGTTCGTGGGAGACTTGCATGAAATGCGGATAGTTTGTTAGCTTAGACATTTTCCAAATTTAAAAGGGGATAGCGAGCTAAATTAAAAAAACTTGACTATTTTTAGCTAAACACACACACTCGTAACAGCTCTCATCAGCTCTCAACAGTTCTCTTAGCGATTACAAACTTTTTGCACATTACACTCTAGTGATCCTTATAACTAGCTCGCTGTCGTCCAAAGTTGTAATACATTTTCTGTTTAATTTGAGTTGGTGATCGGTAGTTTCCATCACCCGAGGTTTTTTATGCCGGAGATCAACTCTTGATCAAGGGCTTTTTCCTCGTATAAATCATTGTGTCACTTGTTCATTACATTTCTGAGTGATCCTTAGCATTATTCATTGATTCAAGCATCATACCTCACATCAGAAAGTTTGGTTGCATTATCTTTGCTTGATTTTTGACCAAAATAGTTTGGCGCCCACCGTGGGGCAATTGGTGCTTCATTCCTAAGAAGATTCATATTTTTGTGGTCATTTCGGTTCGTTACAACCAAGCAGATGGCTTCTCAGGGAAAAACTACTTCAAGCTCTATGCCGGCAATCAGTTCTTCACAAGGCTTTCCACCTTTGCCTCCACCACCTTCTGGATCCCAGAAGAATGCTGAAAATGCTGCGAGGAGACAAACCCCCATTTTCCCAAAACCACCAACTTCTTCTGTTTCTTCTAATCCTACTACTAATGATCTTTTTACTCTGATTTTGCAGATGAGGGATCACGCACAAGAGCAGGACAAAACCAACGAAAGGATCCTCCAGGAGATCGCTGAGATCAAGAAACAGAAGAAATCAGTGGAGGATCACTCTCCTCTGATACCAAGGTCATTGGATTTCGATACTCCATTTGTAACTACCTTACAATCGGCAGTTCCGGGCATCCAGTATCAAACTGGTCCATCAGAAAGGCGTTATGGAACAGCAACTATGAGTCAGGCATTTGGCTCTCACTTCCAGCCTCAAGGATCCTGCTCTCAGCCATCGGGATCCTCTTTTCAGCATCAGGGATCCTTCGTCAGCTCAGGAGGATATTTGGGAATGCACGCGGTTCAAGGATCCTCCCAGGTCCAAGGATCCTCCCAGGTCCAAGGATCCTCCCAGGTCCAAGGATCCTCCCAGGTCCAAGGATCCTCCCAGATCCAAGGATTCTCTATGGCTCCAGGATCCTTTCAGGTTCAAGGATCCTCTCAGCATCAAGGATCCAACATATTTCAGGATCAAGGATTCTTAAGAAGTATGCAGCCCCCAAGTTCGGATGTTCATCAAGGAGACTTCATACCAATGCAGACCATTGCTTCATCTGGTCCTTCGATCATACCGGAGTCCCGTCAATATGGATTCACATCTGGAATTCCAAACATGAATCCTCTGGGAGGTAACACTTTCAATAATTCTTATAACACTAACCATGGCTCCATGCAGGATACAGGTATCAATCAAGCTATGGCTAGGGAATTACAGAAGCTTAAGGATATGATATCCAGTGTTCCAGGAGTGGTCAAGCCCATTCCTGAGATTGCAGACGGTAGCCATAGGATATCTCGTTTTGCACCACCCTTATGTGATGCTGAGATACCCAAAAGATTCCAGATACCATCCATGAAGCTGTATGATGGTTCAACGGATCCAGAGGAGCATGTAGCTCAATACAAGGAGAGAATGGAGATCAATCCAATTCCTGAGAGGTTAAAAGAAGCATGTCTATGCAAGGGATTCGGATCCACACTTACAGGATCTGCTCTTAAATGGCTGCTAAGTCTTCCCCTTTACTTTATTACTTCATTTGCTAATCTAGTTAATCTGTTTAACAGTCAATTCTCTTGTAGTAGAAAATTTGAACATTTAACTAGTGATCTTTATAGGGTAACACAAGGTCAAAATGAATCACTTAGAGATTACATCACTAAGTTTAGTAAAGAATCCTTAGATATCCCTAACCTGGATATTGCTACGGCTGTAGAAGCCTTTAAAATGGGATTGCTTAGGGATTCATTATTCTATGATGATCTTGTCATGACCCCTTGCAGGAATCTTGTTGAAGTAAGAACCAGGGCCCTTAGATTCATCCGATTAGAGGATGATAAAAGGATCCAGGAAAGACTGACAGGATCCTCCAAACAGGAAAAGCAAGGATCCTACTTTAGGAACAACAAATCAAAGTCCTACAACAAATCTGATAACCAGAACGTGCATGCAGTGGAACTGGAAGAAGATGATGAGGATTATCCTCCCATTTCTGAATACTGTTTTTCTATTAATAACAATGAACTAATTCTTGTAATGCAGAATCTAGGTGAGAAAGCTAGGTGGCCGAGAAAAAGTGATAAACCAGTTGCTACAAAGGATAAGTCCAAGTGGTGTGCATATCATGAGGATTTCGGGCATCTCACTGAAGAGTGTATTGCACTTAGAAAGGAAATTGGTTACTTGTTAAGCAAGGGGCATTTGAAGGATCTTTTGGGACGAAAGAAGTCAAGGATCCAGGATCCTGAAAGGATCCCGGAAAGGGCTCCTGCTCCTCCAGCAGACGCACAAATTATAAACTTTATATCTGGTGGATCAGACATTTGTGGTACCTCCTTTTCAGCAGCCAAAAGACATGCTAAGGAAACCAAGATGGATAATGGAGACAGACCCATCCGGACCTCCACTGTCACACAGGATAAGATTATAACTTTTGATGAGGATGATCGTCTTGACGTTCAGGACCCTCATCATGATGGTCTTGTTATTGCCTTATTTATTTCTAACCATTATGTCCGCAGGATCCTGATAGATGGAGGAAGCTCAGTAAACATCATCCAACTTGATGTCCTCAAGAAGATGAATATCCCTGAATCAGACATTGTCCCAAGATCCTCAGTACTAATGGGATTTAGCGGAGAAACCAAAAATACATTGGGGGACATCAAACTCCCTATCTACATTGAAGGGCTCCATTCTGATCAGAAATTTTGTGTTATAGATTGCTTATCATGTTGTAATGTTATCCTTGGCAGGCCATGGATACATGACATGAAGGCAGTCCCATCCACCTATCACCAATGTGTAAAGCTTCCTAGCCCATGGGGAGTGGTGAAAATTGAGAGTGATCAACAAGAAGCTAAGAATTGCTATACCTCATCAATGAAGCCAGCCTCAAGACCAAGGGAGCAATAGCAATTAAAGTATCCTTCAAGAGATGTCTTGGAGGCAAGAGAGCAGGATGTAAAAGAAATCCTTATGGATCCTGATGATCCTGAATCAAAGATCTTCATAGGATCAGGGATCCTTAGCGATATTGAACAGGATCTAGTATCCTTCCTTAAAAGAAGGAAAACTACCTTTGCCTGGAAGCATGAGGATATGACAGGTATATCTAAAGATATAATTACTCATAAACTTGGCATTGACAGGTCATTCAAGCCTATACATCAGAAGAGGAGGAAGTTTGCACCTGAAAGGAATGCTATTATCCAGGAAGAGGTAGATAAACTACTTCGGGCAGGTATGATAAGAGAGGTCAAGTATCCAAGGTGGTTAGCCAATGTGGTTGTTGTTCAAAAGAAAAATGGAAAGTGGAGGGTATGTGTCGATTTTACTAATTTAAACAAGGCATGTCCCAAGGATCCTTTCCCATTACCCCACATTGACTCCATGGTGGATGCTACCGCGGGTCATGAATTGTTGACTTTTATGGATGCTTCATCTGGATTTCAACAAATTCAGATGGAACCATCTGATCAAGAGGATATAGCCTTTATGACCCCAACTGGAATATATTGTTATATTGCTATGCCATTTGGACTAAGGAATGCAGGTGCTACTTATCAAAGGCTAGTCAATATGATGTTCAAGGAACAAATTGGACACACTATGGAAGTCTATATAGATGACATGGTGGTTAAGTCCAAGAAAGCTGAGGATCACCTTAAAGACTTGGAGGAAGCATTCAATATCCTAGATAAATTTAATATGAAACTGAATCCTTCCAAGTGTCATTTTGGTGTTAAAGCAGGTAAATTCTTAGGCTATATGGTGACAAAGAGGGGCATTGAAGCAAGTCTAGAGCAGATTAAGGCTATTGTGAATATCAAATCTCCTGCCAATGCCAAGGATGTGCAAATATTGACAGGCAGGATCGCAGCCTTGAACAGGTTCATATCCAAATCCTCAGAAAAGTGCAAGGAATTCTATGACATCCTGAGGAAGAACAAGAAATTTGAATGGACTGAGAAGCATGAAAGTGCCCTCAAAGCTCTTAAGGATTACCTATCCTCAGCCCCCGCCTTGATGAAACCAGAAAAGGGGGATATATTATCCTTATACCTAGCAGTATCCTCAAAAGCAGTAAGTGCGGTCCTTGTTAAGGATCACCAAGGTACACAACATCCTGTTTATTATGTAAGTAAGAGTTTACTTGATGCTGAATCCAGGTATTCACACTTAGAGAAACTTATCCTTGCATTAATTATGGCATCTACTAAATTAAGACATTATTTTAAAACTCATGCCATTGTTGTTAAGACTAATTTTCCAATTAAGAATGTTCTCAGGAAACATGAAATGTCAGGAAGGATGGCTAAGTGGGCAGTAAAGCTTAGTGCTTATGATATAAGAAATGAGCCTAGAACTGCCATTAAATCCCAGGCCTTAGCCGACTTTGTGGCAGATTTCAGTAGTGACTTGCAAAGGGAAGCTGAATTGGAAGTCCAACAGCTAGAAGAAACTAAGGATCCTTGGATACTCTTCACTGATGGTGCTTCTAATGTCAAAGGAACAGGGCTTGGAATACTACTAAAATCGCCACAGGGGGACATAATACCCCACTCCATAGCTTGTGAATTTCAAACTACCAACAATGAGGCTGAGTATGAAGCCTTGATAGCTGGTTTGCAAATTGCTAAGCATATGAGGATCATGTATCTTGAGGTACATGTAGATTCATTATTAATTTCTAATCACTTTAATGGATCCTATGCTGTTAAAGGTGAAAAGCTAATCAAATATTTAAAGATAGTCAAAGAATTGGCACTCTCTTTTGTTTCCTTTAGTTTGACACAGGTACCAAGGGAAGAGAATGCAGAGGCTGATGCATTAGCCAATTTAGGATCATCCTTGAAGATCCCGGAAGATATCAAGATCCCTATTATCCACATCCTGACCCCTGCTATCGAGGATCATGTAGCCATGGAGATAGGAGAGGATTCTGCTATTGTCCCTACTGATGATACACAATCCCATTCAGGATCATGGATCCTCCCAATAATGAGATATATCCAACATGGAGAGATTCCTACAGGAGAAAACCCCGGGGCTTTCAAAATTAAGGTATCTCAATTTACAATATTGAATAAAACGTTGTATAAACGATCTCTTGCAGGACCATATCTAAGGTGCATTGAGGATCCTGAAATCCAAGAAGTCCTAAAGGATTTCCATGAAGGAGATTGTGGAAACCATACTGGGGGTAGGGCATTATTCTCAAGGTTCCTGAGGACAGGATACTATTGGCCTACTATGAAGAAGGATGCTGTGGAATATGCCAAGAAGTGTGATCCTTGTCAGAGACATAGTAATATCCTTCATCAACCAGCAGAGCTTTTGCATCCTATATCCTCTTCATGGCCATTTATGAGATGGGGAATGGATATAGTTGGTAAGCTTCCTTAGGCACCTGGTGGAAAAGTATTTATACTTGCTATGACTGATTACTTCTCCAAGTGGATAGAGGCCGAAGCCTTTGCTCAAGTCAGAGAAAAGGAAGTTATATCCTTTATTAAAAGAAACATTATTACTAGATTTGGTATCCCTTCTGAAATTGTTTGTGATAATGGATCCCAATTTATTGGGAATAGAACTACTAACTTTTGTGACAGCTGGGGGATTAAGATGATAACATCAACACCAGTCCACCCACAAGCTAATGGTCAGGCAGAATCATCCAACAAGATCATTATCAACAATTTAAAGAAGAAGCTTGGATCCAAGAAAGGAAAATGGGCAGAAGAACTACCTTATGTGCTTTGGGCTGATAGGACAACTCCCAAGAATGCCACTGGCCAAACTCCATTTTCTTTGGTATTTGGGGCAGAATCAGTGATCCCTACAGAGATGGTGGTTCCTACTGCAAGAACAAGCATTCGTGATCCTGAAGAAAATGCTGAAAACTTGGTTCAAGATTTGGATACTATAGAAGAAATCAGGGATTTGGCAAGGATAAGGATGGCCAGTTATCAACAAAGAATGGCTGGAGCTTACAACAAAAATGTCAGGATCAGGAAATTCCAAGTTGGTGATATGGTGTTAAGGAAAGCATTTTAGAATACCACCAATCCTGCTGATGGAAAGTTGGCACCAAAGTGGGAAGGCCCTTACTTGATCGAAGCTGAGGCAGGAAAGGGGGCATATCGATTGCTAACAATGGAAGGTTATTTGCTACCAAGAGCTTGGAATGCTGTCCAGTTGAAGAAATACTTCATGTAATAAGGATCCATGATTCTTACCTGACAAGTATCCTTGAAGGATCCTTACAGGACAGATGATCCTCATTTTGGTAATATTCTAACCTCAAACTAATTCATTCTTTAATTATCTTATATAAGGATAAGAATCCTGCATCATTTATCCTCCTTTCACTTGAATCTGAGTTTTGCAGAAGGTTTAGGTATCCTTAACAAAGGATTGAGTATCCACAGAAGTATCCAGTTATTTGGGCTTGACCCCAGTTATTTGGGCTTGACCCCAGTTATTTGGGCATGTCCCCAGTATCGCCAGTAGCGCACAATGATCCTGGTACAGTTCATGGCAATGGAACCAATACTCGCTTTAGGGGCTGACAATTTCATTGTACTGGCTGTATTCAGGATCCTACGTATAATGGTAGACGTACCATACATCCGTTCCTAAGGTTTCTAACGTTTTCACATTAGCTAAGGTTTTGACATTTTCATGTCACTAAGTTTGGATAGTCTCCAGTAAGGGCCATACTCCAGTTTACACACGATCTTTGGGCTTGTCCCTAGTTATCCTTTGGGCTTGTCCCGAGTTATCCTTTGGGCTTGTCCCGAGTTATCCTTTGGGCTTGTCCCCAGTATATTGGGCTTGTCCCCAGAATTGTTGGGCTTGTCCCCAGTTACTAACTTTTATCTTATATTGGCTTAGTCCCAAGTTGTATCCTATTTCAGGTTTTTGAAGCTAAACGACCAAGGATCCTTGATCCTTACCTTCTATTAAGGTTTGTCTTTTGGTTATCCTGATAATAAGTGTTAAAGGTTAGGATCCTAACTTGGATTCTCAGGTATGATCCTTGATCATTTTGACTTTATTCATTATTTATTTAAGTGACCCTTATCCTTTGACAACTAAACTTATGATCCTTAAACTACACTACTTTTCAGAACTTGTTGAATATAGGATATGTGATCCTTGATCATATCCTAAACTTTTTGAGGATATTTATTAAACTTTTTCTTCTTTACTTAATAAATTCAGGCGAAATGTATATCATAGCAATTGAAAAGTAAAGTACTCATAAGGATAACAACACAAGCTAGCTAAAAGTTAAAGATTTTATTTATTCATCCATAGTTAAACCCTTCAAGGTTGTCAAAATTACCTACCCCGAGCATCTACCAGCAATACGTGGCCCGTCCGCTGGGGTAGGTAAAGGGTGTCCATTGTTAATAGGTCTTTCAAGTGCAGGAAATAAAAGATGGCAGGATAACGAGTGGCTTCATCCCCCAAACAGAGGATCCATCCACCACCCATTATCCGACCTATTGTCTTAGGATCCATGATCCATAACCCTAGAAACTATTGTTCAAATACAACCCATCATTGTTTCAAAACATCATAACCAAAATAAAACTACTACCACTGTTAGGGGAGGATTTTCCAATGATCAGTGATCCTCATTTACTGTTGGGTTTAGTAATCCTCAATTCTGTCTGAATTAGTGATCCTCAGAAGTATTGCAGGATCAGGATCATGGATCATCATAAGGATCCTTATACTAACGATTGTCTACTTTGAATATGAGGTTGTTTTGCAGGAGTACGAGCTTGGACTTGGTCTTAGCGATATTCCTGGAGCATATTCCATATTTATTCCGCACGTGCATGGCTGAAATAGACGTTATGGAGGTCGTGGAGGACTTGCACCAATTGCGGAATGTTTGTTAGCTTAGATATTTTCCATTTTTAAACGGGATAGCGAGCTAAATAGAAAACACTTGGCTATTTTTAGCTTAACACACACACTCGCAACTGCTCTCACCAGCTCTTGACAATTCACTTGGCGATTACACACTTTTTTGCACATTACACTATAGTGATCCTTGTACTTAGCTTGCTATCATCCGAAGTTGTAATATATTTCTTGTTTAATTTGAGTTGGTGATCGGTAGTTTCCATCACCCGAGGTTTTTTATGCCGGAGATCATTCATTGATCAAGGGCTTTTTCCTCGTATAAATCTTTGTGTCACTTATTCATTTCATTTCGGAGTGATCCTTAGTGTTGTTCATTGATTCAAGCATCATACCTCACAGCAGAAAGTTTGGTTGCATTATCATTGCTTGATTTTGGACCAAAACAGTTTGGCGCCCACCGTGGGGCAATTGGTGCTTCATTATTGAGAAATTATTGTTCTGGTGATCATTTCGGTTCGTTACAATCAAGCAAATGGCTTCCTCAACAAAGAATACCTCAAGCTCTATGCCGGCAATCGGTTCTTCACAAGGCGTTCCTCCTTTGCCTCCACCACCTTCTGGATCCCAGAAGAATGCTGAGAATGCTGCAAAGAGACAAACCCCCATTTTCCAAAAAACCACCAACTTCTTCTGTTTCAACTAATCCCACTACTAATGATCTTTTTAATCTGATTTTGCAGATGAGGGATCGCATGCAAGAGCAGGACAAAACCAATGAACGGATCCTCCAAGAGATTGGTGGTATCAAGAAACAGAAGAAATCAGTGGAGGATCACTCTCCTCTGATGCCAAGGTCCTTGAATTTTGACACTCCGGTTGTAACTACCTTACAATTGGCAGATTTGGGCATCCAGTATCAAAGTGGTCTATCAGAAAGGCGTTATGGAACAGCAACTATGAGTCAGGCATTTGGCTCTCACTTCCAGCCTCAAGGATCCTCCTCTCAACCATCGGGATCCTCTTTTCAGCATCAAGGATACTTCACGTCAGGAGGATATTTGGGAATGCCTGCAGTCCATGGATCCTTCCCGGTCCAAGGATCCTCCCAGATCCAAGGATCCTCCCAGGTCCAAGGATCCTCCCAGGTCCAAGGATCCTCCCAAGTCTAAGGATCCTTCCCGGCCCAAGGATCCTCTCTGGTTTCAGGATCCTTTCAGGTTCAAGGGTCATCACAGCCTCAAGGATCCAACGTCTTTCAGGATCGAGGATCCTTAAGGAGTATGCAGCCTCCAAGTTCGGATGTTCATCAAGGAGAATTCATACCAATGCAGACCATTGCTTCATCTGGTCCTTCGATCATACCAGAATCCCGTCAATATGGATTCACATCCGCAATTCCAAACATGAATCCCCCGGGAGGTAACACTTTTAATAATTCATATAACACTAACCATGGCTCAATGCAGGATACAGGTATCAATCAGGCTATGGCTAGGGAATTACAGAAGCTTAAGGATATGATATCCAGCGTACCAGGAGTGGTTAAACCCATTCCTGAAATTGCAGATGGTAGCCATAGAATATCTCGTTTTGCACCACCCTTATGTGATGCTGAGATACCCAAAAGATTCCAGATACCATCCATGAAACTGTATGATGGTTCAACGGATCCAGAGGAGCATGTAGCTCAATACAGGGAGAGGATGGAGATCAATCCAATTCCTGAAAGGTTAAAAGAAGCATGTCTATGCAAGGGATTTGGATCCACACTCACAGGATCTGCTCTTAAATGGCTGCTAAGTCTTCCCCCTTACTCTATTACTTCATTTGCTAATCTAGTTAATTTGTTTAATTGTCAATTCTCTTGTAGTAGAAAGTTTGAACGATTAACTAGTGATCTATATAGGGTAACACAAGGTCAAAATGAATCACTTAGAGATTATATCACTAAGTTTAGTAAAGAATCCTTGGATATTCCTAATTTGGATATTGTTACGGCTGTAGAAGCCTTTAAAATGGGATTTCTTAGGGATTCATTATTCTATGATGATCTTGTGATGACACCTTGCAGGAATCTTGATGAAGTAAGAACCAGGGCCCTTAGGTTCATCCGTCTAGAGGATGACAAAAAGGATCCAGGATAGATTGACAGGATCCTCAAAACAGGAGAAACAAGGATCCTACTTCAGGAACAACAAATCCAAGTCTTACAACAAGTCTGATAACCAGAACGTGCATGCAGTGGAACAAGAAGAGGATGATGAGGATTATCCTCCTATTTCTGAATACTGTTTTTCTGTTGATAACAATGAACTAATCCTTGCAATGCAGAATCTAGGTGAGAAAGCTAGATGGTCGAGAAAAAGTGACAAACCAGCTGCGACAAAGGATAAGTCCAAGTGGTGTGCATATCATGAGGATTTCGGGCATCTCACTGAAGAGTGTATTGCACTAAGAAAGGAAATTGGTTACTTGTTGAGCAAGGGGCATTTGAAGGAACTTTTGGGACGAAAAAAGTCAAGGATCCAGGATCCTGAAAGGATCCCGGAAAGGGCTCCTGCTCCTCCAGCAGATGCATAAGTTATAAACTTCATATCCGGTGGATCAGACATTTGTGGTACCTCCTTTTCAGCAGCAAAAAGACATGCTAAGGAAACCAAGATGGATAATGGAGACAGACCCGTTCGGACCTCCGTTGTTACCCAGGATAAAGTCATAACCTTTGATGAGGATGATCGTGTTGATGTCCAGGATCCTCATCATGATGGTCTTGTAATTACGTTGTTTATTTCTAACCACTTTGTTCGCAGGATCCTTATAGATGGAGGAAGCTCTGTGAACATCATTCAGCTTGATGTCCTCAAGAAGATGAATATACCGGAGTCTGATATTGTCCCAAGATCCTCAGTACTTGTGGGATTTAGTGGGGAAACCAAAAACACATTGGGGGACATCAAACTCCCTATTTATATTGAAGGACTCCATTCTTATCAGAAATTTTGTGTTATAGATTGCTTATCTTGTTGTAATGTTATCCTTGGCAGGCCATGGATACATGATATGAAGGCAGTTCCATCCACCTATCATCAAAGTGTAAAGCTTCCAAGTCCATGGGGAGTGGTGAAAATTGAGAGTGATCAACAAGAGGCTAAGAATTGTTATACCTGATCAATGAAGCCAGCCTCAAGACCAAGGGAGCAATAGCAATTAAAGTATACTTCAAGAGATGTCTTGTAGGCAAGAGAACAGGATTTGAAAGAAATTCTCATGGATCCTGATGATCCTGAATCCAAGATCTTCATAGGATCAGGGATCCTTAGCGACATTGAACAGGAGCTAGTATCCTTCCTTAAAAGAAGAAAAACTACCTTTGCCTGGAAACATGAGGATATGACAGGTATATCTAAAGATATAATTACTCATAAACTTGGCATTGACAGGTCATTCAAGCCAATTCATCAAAAGAGGAGGAAGTTTGCACCTGAAAGGAATGCTATTATCCAGGAAGAAGTAGATAAACTACTTCGGGCAGGTATGATAAGAGAGGTTAAGTATCCAAGATGGTTAGCCAATGTGGTTGTTGTTCAAAAGAAAAATGGAAAGTGGAGGGTATGTGTCGATTTTACTGATTTAAACAAGGCATGTCCCAAGGATCCTTTCTCATTACCCCACATTGACTCCATGGTGGATGCTACCGCGGGTCATGAATTGTTGACTTTTATGGATGCTTCATCTGGATTTCAATAAATTCAGATGGAACCATCTGATCAAGAGGATACAACCTTTATGACCCCAACTGGTATATATTGTTATATTGCTATGCATTTGGACTAAGGAATGCAGGTGCTACTTATCAAAGGCTAGTCAATATGATGTTCAAGGAACAAATTGGACACACTATGGAAGTCTATATTGATGACATGGTGGTTAAGTCCAAGAAAGCTGAGGATCACCTTAAAGACTTGGAGGAAGCATTCAATATCCTTGATAAATTTAATATGAAACTAAATCCTTCCAAGTGTCATTTTGGTGTTAAGGCAGGTAAATTCTTAGGCTATATGGTGACAAAGAGGGGCATTGAAGCAAGTCCAGAGCAAATCAAGGCTATTGTGAATATCAAATCTCCTGCCAATGCTAAGGATGTGCAAAGATTGACAGGCAGGATCGCAGCCTTGAACAGATTCATATCCAAATCCTCATAAAAGTGCAAGGAATTCTATGACATCCTGAGGAAGAACAAGAAATTTGAATGGACTGAGAAGCATGAAAGTGCCCTCAAAGCTCTTAAGGATTACCTATCCTCAGCCCCGGCCTTGATGAAACCAGAAAAGGGGGATATATTATCCTTATACCTAGCAGTATCCTCAAAAGCAGTAAGTGCGGTCCTTGTTAAGGATCACCAAGGTACACAACATCCTGTTTATTATGTAAGTAAGAGTTTACTTGATGCTGAATCCAGGTATTCACACTTAGAGAAACTTATCCTTGCATTAATTATGGCATCTACTAAATTAAGACATTATTTTGAGACTCATGCCATTATTGTTAAGACTAATTTTCCAATTAAGAATGTTCTCAGGAAACCTGAAATGTCAGGAAGAATGGCTAAGTGGGCAGTGAAGCTTAGTGCATATGATATAAGATATGAACCAAGGACTGCCATCAAATCCCAAGCCTTAGCTGACTTTGTGGCAGATTTCAGTAGTGACTTGCAAAAGGAAGCTGAGTTAGAAGTCCAACAGCTTGGAGAAACTAAGGATCCTTGGATACTCTTCACTGATGGATCCTCTAATATCAAAGGAACAGGGCTTGGTATACTACTAAAATCGCCACAGGGGGACATAATACCCCACTCCATAGCTTGTGAATTTCAAACTACCAACAATGAGGTTGAGTATGAAGCCTTGATAGCTGGTTTGCAAATTGCTAAGCATATGAGGATCAGGTATCTTGAGGTACATGTAGATTCATTATTAATCACTAATCACTTTAATGGATCCTATGCTATGAAAGGTGAAAAGCTAATCAAATATTTAGAGATAGTCAAAGAATTGGCACTCTCTTTTGTTTCCTTTAGTTTGACACAGGTACCAAGGGAAGAGAATGCAGAGGCTGATGCATTAGCCAATCTAGGATCATCCTTGAAGATCCCGGAGGATATCAGGATTCCTATTATCCATATCCTGACCCCTGCTATCGAGGATCATGTAGCTATGGAGATCGGAGAAGATTCTGCAATCATCCTTAGTGATGATACTCAATCTCATTCAGGATCATGGATACTCCCAATCATGAGATACATACAACATGGAGAGATTCCTACAGGAGAAAACCCTAGGGCTTTCAAAATCAAGGTATCTCATTTTACAATATTGAATAATATGTTGTATAAACGATCTCTTGCAGGTCCATATCTGAGATGCATTGAGGATCCTGAAATCCAAGAAGTCCTGAAGGATTTCCATGAAGGAGATTGTGGAAACCACGCTGGGGGCAGGGCATTATTCTCAAGGATCCTAAGGACAGGATACTATTGGCCCACTATGAAGAAGGATGCTGTGGAGTATGCCAAGAAGTGTGATCCATTTCAGAGACACAGTAATATCCTTCATCAACCAGCAGAGCTTTTGCATCCTATATCCTCTTCTTGGCCATTTATGAGGTGGGGAATGGATATAGTTGGCAAGCTTCCTAAGGCACCTGGTGGAAAAGTATTCATGCTTGTTATGACTGATTACTTCTCCAAGTGGATAGAGGCTGAAGCCTTTGCTCAAGTCAGAGAAAAGGAAGTTATATCCTTTATTAAAAGAAACATTATTACTAGATTTGGTATCCCTTCTGAAATTGTTTGTGATAATGGATCCCAATTTATTGGGAATAGAACTACTAACTTTTGTGACAGCTGGGGGATTAAGATGATAACATCAACACCAGTCCACCCACAAGCTAATGGTCAGGCAGAATCATCCAACAAGATCATCATCAACAATTTGAAGAAGAAGCTTGGATCCAAGAAAGGAAAATGGGCAGAAGAACTACCTTATGTGCTTTGGGCTGATAGGACAACTCCCAAGAATGCTACTGGCCAAACTCCATTTTCTTTGGTATTTGGGGCAGAATCAGTGATCCCTACAGAGATGGTAGTTCCAACTGCAAGAACAAGCATTCGTGATCCTGAAGAAATTGCTGAAAACTTGGTTCAAGACTTGGATACTATAGAAGAAATCAGGGATTTGGAAAGAATAAGGATGGCCAGTTATCAACAAAGGATGGCTGGAGCTTACAACAAAAATGTCAGGATCAGGAAATTCCAAGTTGGTGATATGGTATTAAGGAAAGCATTTCAGAATACCACAAATCCTGCTGATGGAAAGTGTTTTGGTCAAAAATTACCGAAGCAATTAAGTGATCAAATTAGTAAAGTGAGGTAGTGTGCTAGAAAGTGTATTGAAAATATGCTTGTTAAGTTATTTAGAAAATCAGTATTCAGGTTACGGCTCAGGATATTGAGCTGTATCTATGATCAAACTATGAGCAAAAGTAAAGTAAACGACACGAGATGTACGAGGAAAGCCCTTGATCAATCTAGATCGCCGGCATAAAACCTCGGGAGCTAACAATCGCAGCTGCCTTGTTCTTCTTATTACTTCAAACGTTAGGATACAGTGCAGGATATAGACCAAATCGCTAAGTGTTACAATGCCTTTGTATGAAAGTGAGAATTGCTTGAGAGCGAGTGTTAGAGTGTAGCGAGTGTGAATGTGATGTCCTATTCGATCTGGTATACCCACCTATTTATAGTTACAAAGTAGAAACTAAAATTCCTATAAATATGGGATACTCCCGAATATTCCATAAGTAGCCGTTTGGAACCAAAGAAAGCGGGCTTAACGTCTCTCCTTGAACAACTTGGACCGAGTCTTCCGCGGAATGAGTCTTCGTGAACGTTGATAGCTTCTAACCCACGTACCTGCACATAATCCGTTAGTAATCCTGAGGATACCATTCAGGATGTTACCAATATCCTGAATCAGCATCCCGGATGTAAACAGATACTATATAACCAAGATATAAATCAAGATATTTTCCAGGATATGGGCTCAGAATTTCACCCATAACAATTGTCCCCAAAAATGTTACCGTTTGTTATCCTGCACTAACGGTTACATTTTTACGGAGACCGAGGTAATTAATTAGATAAGACCAATGATGTGACCGTTTTCAACTACCCAGCCTATATTTACTCATCATGCCCTATATCTTCTCATCCTCATCTCTTTTTTAATCATAATCGACAAGGAAAAAGGTAATATTCTCTCCCTCATCTTCATATTCCTCTTTTTCATCTTTCTCCGGCGAAAAATTCAGGCGACCAAATGCCCAGGCAAACAAGGTCCAGTTCAGGTGACTCGGCTCCCACATTCATCCAACAGAACCTTCTCCAAGAACCGGAGAAGGAAGCATGTACCTTTGATAGTGCCCACCTGTCAGCCTTGAAATCCTCTGGCATCTTCCCGGAAGGGACCGTGTTTAGACCGTTTGACCGGGAAATCCGGTCGGATATGGTCTCCAGCGAGTGGATATGCTTTAGTGCTTTCCCTTTTACCCTAGGGCTACAATTCCCCTTTCCGGACTTCATCACCGAATTCTTTAATATCACCAAAATCTCTTTCCGCCAAACCATGCCAATGCTCTAGCGTGTTTTGTCTGTTCTTGACCAAATCAAGAGAAACCACATTCCTGATCTTTCCGTCCATGATCTGCCCCTAGCTTACAAACTTAGATGCCATGGATCATGTAGATTTCTGTTTTACTCTACTTCCGGTGATCCACTGATACTTCGTGCCACCAGGAACGAGGATGGTTGGCAATCCAAGTTTTTCTTTGTAAAAAGGGACTCAATCCCTGGTGGAACGGATTATCCGATGAGATGGTTGAAGAAGGGTAGGATTTAGGGTTTAAAGATGATCCTGCCTCTTATCCTGCTTTATATCCTGAACTGACCAATTTCATTTTCTCTGTTATGTATGCAGCTGATTTCAGGAAAATTGCACCTCCCCTCGCTGATTCTCAAAAATGAATAGACGCCATCAGACTCCTTTCAGAGGCAGAGAGAAGCTTCAACCCATCTCCACCAACTCCAAGTCCTCTTTCAAGCGCAAACATGTCTGGTAAGGATCCTGCAAGATATCCTGTACATACATGTTTTTATTTGATATTTTTAGGAGAGATCTAGAATTTTACTCCCTGTGTGCAGATTCCAGCAAAGTTCCAGTCTACCTAGACCTTGATGAACTCGACAGCTATCCAACCCCAGCCACAGTCAAGAAAGAAACTCCTGCTGCAACTAGCTCCAAGCCACTCCCGGCTCCCAAGGCCAATCCAAGAACTCGTGCTTCCACAGCAAAAAAGAGGAAAGGTCTTGAAGTCAGTGCTCCAGGTTCAGAAGGGTTCTCCTATGATGAACTCAGTTTCTCTGAGTCCGTAGAGCCAATGACATCCTTCCTTAACAAGGTAATATCCTGATGTATATCCTGCACGTATATCCTAATAGGATATCCTGACAGGATATCCTGGTCAATATATTCTAACTCATACCTAAAATTGATGTGCAGGGCCTCCAGCATTGGCTCCACTTGTATAATGATGCCTGTGGTACTGTTGCACTTCATGAAGCCAGGATCAAACAGCTTGAAAGCACCGTCGCTGACCAAGGTGCCATTGCCGAAGCGAAGACCCGGCACTACGAGAGCCTGCTGAAGAAGGTCACCCAAGACGTTGAGGTCAAACTCGCCACCGTTCAAATGGATCATGATCAAGCCTTGATCAACTTCCGGGAGGGAATCAAGGCTTCTGCTATCGTCTCCCTGTTGCAAGCACGCATCAAGATGACCTACGAGGCCAAGGAGACGGGCCTTGTTTGTCCATCTTGGCCAGTTGAATCCTGGGTGGCCAAGCTAAAGGAGCTCGGAGGCAAAGCTGTGCCACTTCCTGTTGAAGCTGGTGAGTCTTCTAAGTCAGCAGAGTTGGTGATCCAGGCTGAAGACAAGAAGGATGCTGGAGCAGATGCTGGGATGGACATTGGCGAGGATGCTGCTCAGGATGCTGGTCAGGATGCTGGTGCTGAGAAGTCTGAGAAGGTTGGAGGAGATGCCGCTGTGTGAGGGTATTTAGGTGGGCGATGACGGATATACGTGCCAAGGCCAGAGCCCACCTTTTTAAATTTGAATGTTGGTCTGTAGTCCCTTAAACAATTTACTTTTCTGCACTTTACTTTCCTGCACCTGAACAATTTACATTTCCTGCATGCTTTTTGAACAATACAACAGTTGAAGGTGGATGGGTCTCGGTTTGAGATGAAACCTTCAACTGTTGGGTAAATATGGTAATGAACTATTAGTGCTCTTAGTGGATGGGCCTTGTTTTGAGGTGAAACTAAGAGGACATCTTTTGGTATGTTAATAATATAACCTCTCTTTTGACTTTATTATTGTTGTCATTGATATGTAAATTTTACTTGTGAAAACCGTTTGGTTTGTACATTTTTAGGAATATATATTATAAACGTATCCTGGAAGATATCCTGAAAGATATCTTGATCAGGATATTGAAATACAACCTATAAATTGTCCAAATAAAAAGGAGAAATCATACCAGAGGTTCTTAGAGAATCAATTTCAATCCTCCATTATAAGTTTGTCCCCAGTGCATACTTATAAACTCGGATCCATCCTTTAAATAGTATAATGTATGTCCCCTGTGTTCGACACAGAAACGCAAATGTATTCATACCTTGACTTGAATAAATTCCGAATACCCCAGGGCAAAACCCCTGATATCCTGAAATGAATCCTTAGCATACTTGGGATAAACCCTTAATATCTCGGGGATAAACCCTGATATCTGGGGATAAACCCTAAATTTCATGCACTACAGGCGAGAGTGTATAAACTCCAATTCTTAGAAAGGTGAAAACCTTTAAACCTTAGAGAGTATGAAAATACTCTTTCGTGAGAGAGGGTGATCAATCCTCATATACCTTCAGGATCCAGGATATAGCCAACAGTAACGAAATTGTCAGCCACTTTTACATGAACTGGTCCCGCTACCTTGAACTATACCTAGATAACTTGCGCTCCAGGCGAGGTGTTTAAACCCAATTCGAAAGAAAGGTGAATACCTTTAAACCTTTGAAGGGACCAGGATCCCTTAAACGTGAGAGAGGGGGCAAATCCTCTAATCTTTCGACTTATCCTGAGTATATATCCTGGATCTATATCCTGAAACATATCCTGCAAAACAATTGTAAACTAAGGTGGGTGTTAGCTTGGCTAACACCCCTCCGATGCTTAAGTCAGTATTGGGTTCAAGATAATAAACAAATATATTTAAAATAGAATACATACCATTCCGAGATAGAAAATAAATTCTACTCTTACTTGAAATAGAGCTTTAAATGTATTGCATTCCAGGATCTTGGTAGCATATCCCCTTCCATATTCTTGAGTCGATATGCTCCTTTACCTGCTTCTGACTCGACTTCATATGGTCCTTCCCACTTCGGAGCTAGCTTGCCATCGGCAGGATTAGTGGTATTTTGAAAAGCCTTTCTTAGCACCCAATCACCAACTCGAAATCTTCTAGTCCTTATATTCTTATTATATGCTCTGGATATTCTTTGTTGATATGCTGCCATCCTTAGCCTTGCTGCATCTCTTTTTTCGTCTATAGTATCCAAATCTTGAAATAAGGCTTCAGGATTCTGCTCAGGATCCTGTAGAATTGATCTTGCAGTAGGTATCGTCATTTCTGTTGGAATCACTGCTTCCGCTCCAAATACCAAGGAAAACGGGGTTTGGCCGGTTGCATTCTTTACCGTTGTCCTATCAGCCCACAAAACAAAGGGTACCTCTTCCGCCCATCTTCCTTTTTTGGCTCCAAGCCTCTTCTTTAAGTTATTGACTATTATCTTGTTTGAGGATTCAGCTTGCCCATTCGCTTGAGGATGTACCGGAGTAGACGTGATCATGTTGATTCCCCAACTCTTGCAAAAGTCAGTAGTCCTTTTGCTTATAAACTGGGACCCATTATCACAAATGATCTCAGCTGGTACCCCAAACCTAGTCAGGATATTCCTCTTTATGAAGGACACTACTTCTTGGTCTCTAACTTGAACAAATGCTTCAGCCTCAACCCACTTGGATAAATAATCCGTTATTGCTAACATAAAGACTTTTCCTCCCGGAGCTTTTGGTAACTTTCCTGCTATATCCATCCCCCATTTCATGAATGGCCAAGGGGAAACTACAGGATATAATGGTTCAGCTGGTTGATGTAGTATGTTACTATGTCTTTGACATGCATCACATCTTCGAGCATATTCTGCAGCATCTTTCCTCATCGTTGGCCAATAATATCCTGTCCTTAATACTTTCGAGAACAATGATCTGCCCCCGGTGTGATTACCACAATCCCCTTCATGTATATCCTGAAGTACTTCTTTGGCTTCAGGATCCTCCAAGCACCTCAAATATGGTCCTGCAAGAGATTTCTTGTATAAAACATTATTTATAATAGCGAATCGTGATACCTTCATCCTAAATGCCTTAGGATTTTCATTTCCGGGGATGTGTCCTTCTTTGAGATATCTCACAATTGGAGCCGTCCAGGATTTAGGATCCTGTTCAGGATATTCCGCTTCAGGATCCCGAATACCCGCTACTTCTTTATCATGGGGATTCGTTGCAGGATATAAGACATGTAATATTGGTATTTGGGTCCCTTCAGGTATCCTAATTGATGATCCCAAATTTGCTAAGGCATCCGCTTCAGCATTATCCTCCCTTGGTACCTGTTCAAGTGTAAAAACATCGAAATATCCTGCTAATTTTTTGAGAATATCGAGATATTCAACTAATTTCTCACCCTTAACTGCATAGGATCCATTAAAATGGTTAGTAATTAACAAAGAGTCAACATATACTTGCAAATTTTTTATACTCATGCTCTTAGCCAACTCTAATCCTGCAATTAAAGCCTCATACTCTGCTTCATTATTAGTAGCAGGAAATTCACACCTAATAGCCTGGGGTAATATGTCCCCCTGTGGCGATTTTAGTAGTATTCCTAATCCTACTCCTCTTACATTAGATGCACCATCAGTATATAATGTCCAGGATCCTGAGGATTCTCCTAACTGTTGAACTTCTAGGTCTACCTCATCCTGAATGTCACTACTAAAATCAGCCACAAAGTCAGCTAAAGCCTGAGACTTTATGGCATTTCTAGGTTCATATACTAAATCATAAGCACTCAACTTTACTGACCACTTAGCCATCCTACCTGACATTTCTGGTTTCCTAAGCACACTTTTGACAGGATAATTTGTTTTAACATGAATCCTATGTGTCTCAAAGTAATGTCTAAGTTTCGTTGATGCCATAACTAACGCTAGTATCAATTTTTCTAAATGAGAATATCTAGTTTCAGCATTTAACAAGCTTTTACTAACATAATAAACAAGATATTGCTGACCTTCATGGTCCTTTACAAGGACGGCACTTACAGCATTCCCTGATACCGCGAGGTATAGGGATAATGGTTCACCATTCTCAGGCTTCATCAGTAGAGGTGCGGTTGAAAGATATTGCTTTAAATCCTGTAGGGCCGCTTCATGCTTCTCACCCCATTCGAATTTTTTGTTCTTCTTCAGGATATCATAAAAATCTTTGCATTTCTCTGAGGATCTTGAGATAAATCTGTTTAATGCTGCCACTCGCCCCGTTAATCGTTGAACATCCTTCATATTTGAGGGCGATTTAATATCCAAGATGGCTTTAATCTGTTCCGGGCTCGCCTCTATTCCTCTTTTGGTCACCATATATCTTAGAAATTTTCCTGCCCCCACTCCAAAATGGCACTTAGCAGGATTCAGCTTCATGTTATACTGATCCAGGATATCAAACGCTCCTTTAATATCCTGTAGGTGATCCTGAGCTTTCTTTGATTTTACCACCATATCGTCGATGTACACCTCCATGGTGTCCCCCAGTTTGTCTTTAAACATCATGTTTACCAATCTTTGGTATGTTGCACCTGCATTTTTCAAACCAAAAGGCATAGCTGTATAACAATAAATACCTGTTGGTGTCATGAAGGCAGTATCCTCCTGGTCAGAAGGTTCCATTTGGATCTGTTGAAATCCTGAGGATGCGTCCATGAAGGTCAGCATTTCATGCCCGGCAGTGGCATCTACCATTGCATCAATGTGGGGAAGAGGAAATGGGTCTTTAGGACAAGCTTTGTTCAAGTCTGTGTAGTCTACACAAACTCTCCATTTCCCATTTTTCTTCTATACCACAACCACGTTTGCTAGCCACCTTGGGAACTTAACTTCTCTGATCATCCTGGACTTCAATAATCTCTCAACTTCCTCTTGGATAATCGTATTCCGCTCAGGAGCAAACTTCCTTCTTTTTTGCTGAACAGGCTTGAATGATTTATCAATTCCAAGCTTGTGAGTGATAATGTCTTTGGATATGCCTGTCATATCCTCATGCTTCCATGCAAACGTTGACATCCTGCATTTCAAAAAGTTAATTAATTGTTCTTCAATATCCTGAGGGATATTGGTCCCTACGAGCACCGAAATATCGGGATTATCCTGGTCCAGGATAATTTTCTTCACATCCTGCTCCGGATCCTCCACGATATCCTGGGCCCGCGTCTTTAATTGCTATGCTGCACTAGGTTTGGTTGAGGATTTCATCGAGGATGAGTAGCATTCTTTCGCCTCCTGCTGATCACTATCAACTTTGACAACTCCCCAAGGGGTAGGGATCTTGATGCATTGGTGATATGTTGATGGCACAGCCTTCATATCGTGAATCCACGATCTTCCCAGTATGATGTTATTGCAGGATAGAGAATCCATCACACAGAAACGTTGTATCGAGTTGACTCCTTCAACGTATACTGGCAACTTTATCTCTCCCACTGTGTTTCTAGCCTCTCCACTGAACCCAACAAGCACGGTAGACTTTGAAGTGATATCCATTGGAGATACATTCATTCTCTTTAGAGTCTCTAGTTGGATTATGTTAACGGAGCTGCCATTATCAACCAATATCCTGCGTACAAAATGGTTAGCCACATATAACGTTATTACCAGAGCATCATGGTGAGGATCCTGGACAGTATCCCTATCATCAGCATCAAAAGTGATCACTTTGTCAGTTGTGAGGGTAGTCATCCTGACAGGTTTGTCTCCCCTTTCGGCCTTAGCTTCCTTTGCATGTCTCTTCGCCGCCGAATACGAAGTCCCACAAATGTCGGATCCTCCCGAAATGAAGTTGATTATCTTGGCATCCGCAGGAGGTGATGCTGCTCGCTCAGGATCCTTCTCAGTATCCTGACCCTTATTCTTCTTTCTTCCTAAGAGATCTTTCAGATATCCCTTGCTTAGAAGATAGCTTATTTCTTTCCTTAGAGCAATGCAATCCTCAGTTATATGTTGACTCTTTCGAGGCCACCTAGCCTTGTCTCCTAGACCCTGCATGGCATACATCAATTCAGGAATGTTAACAGAAAAGCAATATTCAGACAACTCAGGATACTCTTCAGGATCCTCATCTTCGACAGCATTCACTCTCTTATTTTCATTTCTACCATATGGCTTAGGCCGATATGGCTTGAATGAGGATTCAGACTTCCTGTTGGTCGACTCATAGGTGTTGGATGAGTTCATTCTCTCTTGCATCTTCCTATCATCCTCCAACCGAATATATCTTAGGGCCCTGTTTCGAGCTTCATCCAAGTTCCTGCATGGGTTCATTACAAGATCTTGATAAAATTGAGAATCTTTTTGCAGCCCCATCTTGAAAGCTTGCACAGCTGTTGCAACATCAAGGTGAGGAATGTCCAGGGATTCCCGGCTGAACTTGTTCACATAATCCCTAAGGGATTCTTGAGGTCCCTGTGTTATCCTGTAGAGATCACTTGTTAATTTTTCAAAGCTTCTACTACAAGAAAACTGACTATTAAATAAATTTACTAAGTGAGCAAAAGATGTAATCGAATGCGGAGGAACATTCAAGAGCCATTTCAAGGCTGATCCTGTTAAGGTTGAACCAAAACCCTTGCACAAGCATGCTTCCTCGAGATCTAGAGGGATAGGGTTAATCTCCATTCTTTCCCTATACTGAGCAATATGCTCCTCAGGATCCGTAGTTCCGTCGTAAAGCTTCATGTTGGGGGTTTGAAATCTCTTTGGGATCTCAGCATCACAGATAGGATATGTAAAACGAGATATCTTATGGCTGTCTTGGGACACTTCCGGGATCGGCTGGACCACCCCAGGTACACTGGATATCATGTCCTTCAACTTCTGAAGTTCCCTAGTAAGTGCTGATGTTACACCTGTATCCTGCAAAGATCCACTATTAGTAGCATGAGTATTATTATTATTTGACACGTTACCCGTTGGAGGATTTTGCCCATATCCTGAAGCATATCCTGATCTCCTCATGGTTGACATCCTGACCGAGGAGGGTATTTCAGGAGTATGATTCTGAGGAAGGTTGGGCACAATATTCCCCCTGTTATCCTCAGTATACACAGCTGAACTGAAGTTCAACGTTCTGGGATGTAATGGAGTGACAATATCCTCAGCAGATCTGCTCGAGCCAGACTTCAGGAGTTGTATTTCCCTTAAAAGCATTTGGTTTGTTTCCTGTTGCTGCCTCATTTGTTCCTGCACACTTCCAAATAAGGTTAATATTTCATCGTTAGAAGCTAAAACAGGAGCAGATTCCTGAACACTGCGGGTAGGGATAATATCCTGAGGTCGTGAAGAGGCTGGCATCCTTGGAGGAGGTGGTGGAAGCACCGAACCGGTAGTAGCAGAAGTCATAGCAGACACAGTGGAGGAGCTCATGTTTGATCTTGAGGCCATTATGGACAATGTGGCAAAAAGTTTTGAAAATAGAAAGCCGATTAGCGATTTCACAAAAAAATTTAGTAAAGAGAGCACCACTTGCCCCACGGTGGGCGCCAAATTGTTTTGGTCAAAAATTACCGAAGCAATTAAGTGATCAAATTAGTAAAGTGAGGTAGTGTGCTAGAAAGTGTATTGAAAATATGCTTGTTAAGTTATTTAGAAAATCAGTATTCAGGATACGGCTCAGGATATTGAGCTGTATCTATGATCAAACTATGAGCAAAAGTAAAGTAAACGACACGAGATGTACGAGGAAAGCCCCCTTGATCAATCTAGATCGCCGGCATAAAACCTCGGGAGCTGACAATCGCAGCTGCCTTGTTCTTCTTATTACTTCAAACGTCAGGATACAGTGCAGGATATAGACCAGATCGCTAAGTGTTACAATGCCTTTGTATGAAAGTGAGAATTGCTTGAGAGCGAGTGTTAGAGTGTAGCGAGTGTGAATGTGATGTCCTATTCGATCTGGTATACCCACCTATTTATAGTTACAAAGTAGAAACTAAAATTCCTATAAATATGGGATACTCCCGAATATTCC
This sequence comes from Helianthus tuberosus, assembly GCA_030545235.1. Lineage (NCBI taxonomy): Eukaryota > Viridiplantae > Streptophyta > Magnoliopsida > Asterales > Asteraceae > Helianthus > Helianthus tuberosus. The sequence continues at coordinate 55,880,160 of CM060411.1, read as the reverse complement.
ATAAGTAGCCGTTTGGAACCAAAGAAAGCGGGCTTAACGTCTCTCCTTGAACAACTTGGACCGAGTCTTCCGCGGAATGAGTCTTCGTGAACGTTGATAGCTTCTAACCCACGTACCTGCACATAATCCGTTAGTAATCCTGAGGATACCATTCAGGATGTTACCAATATCCTGAATCAGCATCCCGGATGTAAACAGATACTATATAACCAAGATATAAATCAAGATATTTTCCAGGATATGGGCTCAGAATTTCACCCATAACAGAACGTTGGCACCAAAATGGGAAGGCCCCTGTTTGATTGAAGCTGAAGCAGGAAAGGGGGCATATCGATTGCTAACAATGGAAGGTGATTTACTACCAAGAGCTTGGAATGCTGTCCATTTGAAGAAATATTTCATGTGACAAGGATCCATGATCCTTACATGACAAGTATCTTTGAAGGATCCTTACAGAACAGATGATCCTCATTTTGGTAACATTCTAATCTCAAACTATTTCATTCTTTTATTCTCTTATATAAGGATAAGGATCCTGCATCCTTTATCCTCCTTTCACTTGATTTTGAGTATCCACAAAAGTATCCAGTTATTTGGGCTTGACCCCAGTTATTTGGGCTTGACCCCAGTTATTTGGGCTTGACCCCAGTTATTTGGGCTTGACCCCAGTTATTTGGGCATGTCCCCAGTATCGCCAGTAGCGCACGATGATCCTGGTATAGTTCATGGCAATGGGACCAGTACTCGCTTTAGGGGCTGACAATTTTATTGTACTGGCTATATTCAGGATCCTACGTATAATGGTAGACGTACCATACATCCGTTCCTAAGGTTTCTAACGTTTTCACGTTAGCTAAGGTTTTGGCATTTTCATGTCACTAAGTGTGGATAGTCGCCAGTGAGGGCCATACTCCATTTTACACACGATCCTTTGGGCTTGTCCCCAGTTATCCTTTGGGCTTGTCCCCAGTTATCCTTTGGGCTTGTCCCCAGTATATTGGGCTTGTCCCCAGAATTGTTGGGCTTGTCCCCAGTTGCTAACTTTTATCTTATATTGGCTTAGTCCCAAGTTGTATCCTATTTCAGGTTTTTGAAGCTAAATGACCAAGGATCCTTGATCCTTACCTTCTACTAAGGTTTGTCTTTTGGGTTATCCTGATTATAAGTGTTAAAGGTTAAGATCCTAACTTGGATTCTCAGGTATGATCCTCAACTATTTTGATTTTATTCATTATTCATCTGAGTTACCTTTATCCTTTGACAACTGAACTTGTGATCCTTAAACTATATTACTTTTCAGAACTTACCAACTAAAGGGTATGTGATCCTTGATCATATCCTAAACTTTTTGAGGATATTTATTAAGTTTTTTCTTTACTTGATAAGTTTAGACAAAATGTATATCACAACAATTGGAAAGTAAAGTACTAACAAGGATAGCAACACGGGAGATAGCCAAAAAGTTAGAGTTATTTTATTCACAAAACGTTAAACCCTTTAAGGTTGTCAAAATTGCCAACCCATGTTTCTACCAGCAAAACGTGGCCCGTCCACATGGGTTGGCAAAGGGTGTCCATTGTTTACGGGTCTTTGTAGTGCAGGAAATAAAAGACGAAAGGATAACGAGTGGCTTCATCCCCCAAACAGAGGATCCATCCACCACCCATTATCCTGCCTATTGTTCAAGGATCCATGATCCTTTAACCTAGTAACTATTGTTCAAGATACAACCCATCATTGTTCAACGAAAACACCATAACCAAAATAAACTACCAAATTCTAAAAAAATGGGCTCCGGCTACGTCTAGAAATGTCCTTCATCGCCCATTCATGCAGCCTACACCTTCGCTGCATCACCATCTCCTCCAGCTCCAGTATCCTTCACATGATCCTTGCCACTGCCACCAGCCTCGATTGCCAGAACCTCATCAGCCTCATCTTCGTCCTCCAACTCAGCCAGCCTAGCCTTCCAGCCCTCCATGTACCAGTTGCTCCTGTCAAAATTAGGATCCTGAGCTTCTTGGGCCATCTACAACTTGGTTTTGAACATGGCAATGGCAGCGGAGACTTTAGCATCCTCCGTGATCTCGTGCTTCTCATAGTCAGCATTGATCTGAGCTGCAACCATCTGAGTTTTGGCATCATTGAGGTCCTTTTCGAGGAAAGCGATCTTGTGATCCTTGAGCACCGCCACTTTTTGGAGGTCAGAGTATTTCTCCTCAATCTCTTCGACGTTCCCAACATAGTCCTCGATTTCAGCAAATTTCTGCAAGGAAGACAATGCAAAGTTCAGGATCACGTGATCCTCAAATGGGCAGGATAATTAAGCTAAGTCAGTGATCCTTACCTCAGCAAAGTATTCAAGGAATTGGTGGCGGATCAGAGGCAAGCCTTCCAGATTGTCAGCTTCAGAGGTCTTCCTTTTCTTTCCACTTCTTCCCTTTGAAGTGGTTGCCTTGGGGACTATGACAGAGGGACTAGCAGCAGACTTTTTCCTTGAGGATCGGACAGTGTCAAGGTCAGTGACACTGAATTTGGAGGCAGATCTTAAAGGTTTTCCAGCACCTACACACCCAAAATAGATAAGTATCCTTATCCCATTTCTATTTAACTATTTATTTAAACATTTAATTATGCAAAAAAACAGGATACTTACTCGACATAGTGACAGAACCTGAGGATACTTCTTAAGAATCCTGGGTGTTAGCTTTAAATGATCTTCTTGCAGGATCAAGTCTCTGGAAAGCGGCAAGCCTTTCCTTTGTTGCAGGTGTTGTGATGAGGTGTGCGACAGTAATAGCTGCAAAAAAGAAACAAAAGGACGTTAGTGATCCTTCGACGAAAACAAGGTCATCTGGTGATCCTTCTCAGGATCCTCTATCCTACCATGGGTGCTCCACTTCCTTGGCAGATCCTTTCCATCAGGGATAGAATCACTTCTGACAAAGAAGAATCGCCGTTTCCAGTTGGTGTCATTCTTAGTGGCTTTGAAGATGGGATGTTCTTCACCAGGTTTATGTTTGAGTAGATATCGGTGGGATCCATGGCTAACGAGGTCATACATCTCTGCAAACTCCGACATTCCCAGATCAATGCCTTCTTGCTCAATGATCCTTTCAAGGGTATATAAGACCCTCCAGATCATTGGCATAGCTTGAATGTAGGAGATGCCGGTGAGGGAGAAGAAAGACTGGGTGAATTCAGGGAAATGATACGAGTATCCTATTGTGAATGGAGTGACCAGGAAAGCTACCCAGGTTTCAGAAACGTGATCACTTAGAACGGTGGGATCAAATGGTTTGAAATCAGTATTTTCCGGAAAGCAATGTCGGATCCTGTCTATCTGTGGATCGGTAAAGCAGCATCTTTCTTTCGCCGAATCTTTGATGATCCCCTGGCTCTTAAGAGGACTGTCTTTCGTGTGATCCTTAGCCGGAGAGGATCTTAGCATCATCTTGGTCATGACGGTAAAAAAGAAGATGAACAGAGAAAGAAAACGTAAAGGGAGAAGAGGAAGAGATATACCTGCTTGATCTTCGAATGTGGATTTAAAGGGAGTCTCTCTTGAATTTAAATGCAAATTGATCCCTATCCCTAACTTCAATTTATAATGATGATTTTGCAGGATAGTCACCTCAGTGACGTCAGGATGGTAACGGCTAGTCCGATTACAACGGCTAGTTATCCGTTGATTCATTACGGATAAGAACAGAAAATATAACTCGTTATTTACATTATTACTCCCACTGTTAAAACTACTACATTGTTTCAAAACATCATAACCAAAATAAAACTACTACCACTGTTAGGGGAGGATTTTCCAATGATCAGTGATCCTCATTTACTGTTGGGTTTAGTGATCCTCAATTCTGTCTGAATTAGTGATCCTCAGAAGTATTGCAGGCTCAGGATCATGGATCATCATAAGGATCCTTATACTAACGATTGTCTACTTTGAATATGATGTTGTTTTGCAGGAGTACGAGCTTGGACTTGGTCTTAGCGATATTCCTGGAGCATATTCCATATTTATTCCGCACGTGCATGGCTGAAATGGACGTTATGGAGGTCGTGGAGGACTTGCACCAATTGCGGAATGTTTGTTAGCTTAGATATTTTCCATTTTTAAACGGGATAGCGAGCTAAATAGAAAACACTTGGCTATTTTTAGCTTAATACACACACTCGCGACTGCTCTCACCAGCTCTTGACAATTCACTTGGCGATTACACACTTTTTTGCACATTACACTATAGTGATCCTTGTAATTAGCTCGCTATCATCCGAAGTTGTAATACATTTCTTTTTTAATTTGAGTTGGTGATCGGTAGTTTCCATCACCCGAGGTTTTTTATGCCGGAGATCATTCATTGATCAAGGGCTTTTTCCTCGTATAAATCTTTGTGTCACTTATTCATTTCATTTCTGAGTGATCCTTAGTGTTGTTCATTGATTCAAGCATCATACCTCACAACAGAAAGTTTGGTTGCATTATCATTGCTTGATTTTTGACCAAAACAACCATGTCCTAAAAAATGGGCTCCGGCCGCGTCTAGAAATATCCATCATCGCCCATTTCAGCAGCTCAAACCTTGGCTGCATCACCACCAGCATCATCAGCATCAGCGTGATCCTTTCCACTTCCACTCGCCTCAATTGCTAACACCTCACCAGCCTCTTCTTCATCATCCAGCTCAGCCAATCTAGCCTTCCAGCCCTCTATGTCCCAGGTGTTCTTGTTAAAATCAGGATCCAGAGCTTCTTTGGCCATCTGTAACTGGGTTTTGTACATAGCAATGGGAGCGGAGACTTTAGCATCATTTGTGATCTCATTCTTCTCCTGATCAGCAGTGATATGAGCCAGGACAAGTTCCCTCTTCACCAGATTGACATCGTTTTCGAGGGAGGCAATCTTCTGATCCTTGGCCAGCATGATCTTTTGGAGGTCCACATACTTTTGCTCAACCTCTTCAACACTGCCTACGTAGTCCTCGATTTCAGCAAATTTCTGCAAAGAGACAATGTAAAGTTTAGGATCACATGATCCTCAAGTGGGCAGAACAACTAACCTAAGTCAGTGATCCTTACATCAGCAAAGTACTCAAGGAACTGGTGGCGGATTAGAGGCAAGCCTTCTAGATTGTCAGCCTCGGAGGCTTTCCTCTTCTTTCCCTTGGAGGTGGTAGCTTTGGGGATGGCAGTACTTGGGCTAGCAGCAGCCTTCTTCCTTCCAGACCTGGGACCAACAGTGGTGAGATCGGTGACACTGAAGCGAGTAGCAGACTTCGATGATTTTCCAGCACCTACACATCCAAAACAGATAAGTATCCTTATTTCATTCTAATTTAAAAGTTTAGTTATGCACAAAATGGGATACTTACTTGACATTGTAACAGAGCCTGAGGATACTTCCTGAGAATCCTGGGTATTTGCTTGAAATGTTCTTATTGCAGGATCGAGCCTCTGAAATGCAGCAAGCCTTTCCTTCGTTGCAGGTGTTGTGATAAGGTGTGCAACAATAATAGCTGCAAAATAGAAACAAAAGGATGTTAGTGATCCTCAGTAGAAACAAGGTTATCCTGTGATCCTTCTCAGGATCCTTTATCCTACCATGGGTGGTCCATTTTCTAGGCAAATCCTTTCCATCAGGGATAGAATCCCTTCTGATAAAGAAGAATCGCCTTTTCCAGTTGGTGTCATTCTTAGTGGCTTTGAAAATGGGGTGTTCTTCACCAGGTTTATGTTTGAGTAGATATCGGTGAGATCCATGGCTCACGAGGTCGTACATCTCTGCAAACTCCGACATTCCCAGATCAATACCTTCACGCTCAATGATTCTTTCAAGGGTATACAAGACCCTCCAGATCATTAGCATTTCTTGGATGTAGGAGATGCCGGTGAGAGAGAAGAAGGATTGGGTGAAATCAGGAAAAGGATACAAGTATCCTATTGTAAATGGGGTAACCGGAAAAGCTACCCAGGTTTCAGAAACATAGTCACTTAGGACGGTGGGATCAAAATTTTTGAAAACGGTGTTCGCCGGAAAACAATGGCGAATCCTTTCTATCTGTGGATCAGTAAAGCAACATCGTTCCTTTGCAGAGTCTTCGATGATCTTTTGGCTCTTCAAGGGACTGTCCTTTTTGTGATCCTTAGCCGGTGAGGATCTTAACATCATCTTGGGCATAATGATGGTGGAGAAGAAGAAACAGAAGGAGAATATGAAGAGAGAAAGGAAAGAGAAGTACCTGATCAGATCTTCGAATGAAGATTTAAAGGATGAAACGCACGAATTTAAATGCTTCCTAACCCTTATCTCTAATTTCAATTTATAATCATGATCTTGCAGGATAGTCACTTCAGTGACGTCAGGATGGCAACGACTAGTCAGAAAGTAACGGCTATATATCCGTTGGTTTGTTACGGATAAGAACGAGAAAATATAACTCATTTATTTACAAATTACTCCTTATATTTTGGGGGCAATTGTTAGGGGAGGATTATCCAAAGATCAGTGATCCTCAATTACTGTCAAGATTAGGGATCCTCAATTCTGTTTGAATTAGTGATCCTCAGAGAGTATTGTAGGATCAGGATCCAGGATCATCATATGGATCCTCATACTAACGATTGTCTACTTTGAATATGATGTTGTTTTGCAGGAGTACGTGCTTGGACTTAGTCTTGGCGATATTCCTGGAGCATATTCCCTATTTATTCCGCACGTGCTTGACTAATATGGACGTTATGGAGTTCGTGGGAGACTTGCATGAAATGCGGATAGTTTGTTAGCTTAGATATTTTCCAAATTTAAAAGGGGATAGCGAGCTAAATTAAAACACTTGACATTTTTTGGCTAAACACACACACTCGTAACAGCTCTCATCAGCTCTCAACAGTTCTCTTGGCGATTACACACTTTTTGCACATTACACTCTAGTGATCCTTGTAACTAGCTCGCTATCGTCCAAAGTTGTAATACATTTTCTGTTTAATTTGAGTTGGTGATCGGTAGTTTCCATCACCCGAGGTTTTTAATGCCGGAGATCAACTCTTGATCAAGGGCTTTTTCCTCGTATAAATCATTGTGTCACTTGTTCATTACATTTCTGAGTGATCCTTAGCATTATTCATTGATTCAAGCATCATACCTCACATCAGAAAGTTTGGTTGCGTTATCTTTGCTTGATTTTTGACCAAAATAGTAACCATGGATTTTATCACTAAGTTACCAAAGACAAAGCGTGGAAATGATACTATTTGAGTTATATTCGATTGGCTGACCAAGTCAGCTCACTTCCTACCGATTAAAGAAACACACAGCTCAGATAAACTAGCTCAGCTGTACGTGGATAAGATAGTATCTCTCCATGGAGTGCCAGTATCTATTATCTCCGATAGGGATACAAGATACACGTCTCACTCTTGGAAAAGCCTTCAGCAATCCTTAGGCACTTGTCTAAACTTCAGCACTGCTTATCATCCTCAGATGGATGGGCAAAGCGAGCATACAATTCAAATGCTTGAGGATATGTTACGAGCTTGTGTTATTGATTTAGGAGGGAGTTGGGATGACCATCTTCCATTGATTGAATTTTTGTACAATAATAGCTATCATTCAAGTATTCAAGCAGAACCTTTCGAAGCTTTGTATGGAAGAAAATGTAGAACGCCAGTTTGTTGGGTGGAGGTTGGAGATGTCCAACTATCAGGACCTGATATAGTCCTTGAGACGACTGATAAGATTGTTCAAATCCGTGATCGTCTAAAAGCTGCCAGGGACAGGCAGAAAAGTTATGCTGATATGAGGCGCAAACCTTTAAAGTTTGAAGTTGGTGATAAAGTGCTACTTAAGGTGTCACCCTGGAAAGGGGTAATGCGCTTTGGCAAAAAGGGAAAGCTAAGCCCAAGGTACATAGGACCATTCGAGATCATTGAATGTGTTGGAACTGTGGCCTATAAGTTAAATTTGCCAGAAGAGCTTAGTGGAATTCATAACGTATTCCACATCTGCAACTTAAAGAAATGTCTAGCCGATGAGTCGCTAGCAATGTCACATAAGGACGTGCAGATAGATGAAAGCTTGAAATTTGTTGAAAAACCTTTGTCGATCGAGGATCGATAGGTTAAGAAGCTTCGAAGGAAGCATGTACCGATTGTCAAGGTAAAATGGGATGCCCGAAGAGGCCCAAAATACACATGGGAGGTTGAATCCACAATGAAACAGAAGTACCCTCATTTATTTCACTAAATCTCGAGGTCAATATTTCTTTTAAGGGGGTGAGGATGTAACACCTCGTAAAATCATGACCAATATAATAAAGACACATGTCATGGACTTAAATGTGTAATAAATTGATTCCGAGGGACTAAAATTGTCAAACAATGTAAATATGCAAGTAAAAGGATCAAACGTGTCATCATGTCAAACAAGTTCCTCTGAATGACCTCATAGGATGTTCGTATTCTTTGATGAATAAAATTGTCGAACATTGAAAGTCGTTTGTGCTTAAATTGAGAATTTTACGAAGCATGGGGATTAAAGGTGTCAACATGTTAAAAGTTACATCTAAATGACCTTTTAACGATCTCGAAAGCATTGTAATAATTTAATATTTCACTCTCAAGAATATTAATTATTAATTTTGCGGAGTTTCGATGAAAACAAGACTTTTCGGGTGATCGTATAACTAACCGGGAGCTTAACGGAGTTAGATTATGACCCAAGGCCCTTAATAGTTAACTATGGGGGTCATAAGTGCAATAAAAGAAAGTTAAATAAAGTTAAAATGGACCAGGGACTGAAATTGCAAGATTTGCAAAGTTTTTACCGATTCTCCCCATTGTCGCGGGCCGCGTAAGCCAAGTCCAATACTTACGCGGGCCGCGTGAGAGTGCCAGATGCAGAAAAACAAGGACAGCTGTAAGTTCAGTCAGTTTCACCGCCTTTGCATGCTTGTATTCGATACCAGGGACTGTGCCAATGGTTTTTCATGCACTAGGGACACCTGGTAACATCAGGGATCATTGTAGGGACATGTGGAATGATCATATGAAGTAGAAATCCCTATATAAACCACTTGCTCTTCACTTGTTCATTTGCACATTTGAAAAATCACTTCACAACTCATTCTCTGGAGTCCCTTAGAGCTCTAGGAAGCTTTCCTCAGTTCAATATTCGTGCTAAGGACCATAGTAAGTGTTCTTAGCTCCCTAAGTTCAAGTTTTATTAGTTTAATGACCAAAAGTCAAAGCCATCGTAATTAAGCTATGACTTAGTGATTAATCACTAATGGTCCAGCCATTATTCGAATTGAAAGTGGCTATGAGTTGGTAATTATGTAGGTAATAAACCCTTAAAAGGGCACCTACTAATTATCACTCTAACTTGGTCAATTGTCGGGTCAAACTTATTAATAAAAAGTCAACATAAGCAATTTTTACAAATAAATTCATAACTGATAATGCAGAGGTTATGGAACATGTTTTAACACTAAAATAACTTGGTAAATAATATAAGAACATGTTTAGGCATGTTCAACCCGATAATTCTGAGTTTAGGCTCAGTTCGTAACCGAAAGTCGCAAAAGTAGACTTTTGCTTTGACTTTCAGTTCTGACCCGATTTAGCTTGTTTTAGAAATGCCTTAGGGTTCCTTTAGGACCATATTATATGTTAGTAAAACCCTCTGAGGTTATGCTACATGGTTCCTTAGTAATCCGATTCATTTGCATGTTTCCGTTAAATGCTTAAATGTTGACCATTATGCCATTTTTATATAAAAACAAGATTTTTGAAAATGTGAGAGGACAAAAACCTTTATTACTAATTTATAAACATGTCTTCAAAATTTGACATCTGTTGATGGTCTAAAATGAGAGTTATGCACAATATCGTAAATGAAAGCCTTTTTATTAATTAAACGGAATTTTCGACATAAATCCTATTTAAACCTAAATTTTTACACTAAACCTTTTACCCACTGATGTAATATAATATTTAGCGATTTTTTGAAATTTTTATTAAATTTTAAACTGATCAGAACATAGAGTTTTGCATAGACTCGGTAATTGACGATATTGCCCTTTTCGCTAATAAAATGAGTTTTACACATCCTTTACATATCAAACCTTTTTCTATTGATTATATATATTAAATAAGTTATTTTAAACAGTAAAGGCTGATCAAAATCTCAGATTTCCTTATTCAACCCGAATATCGCCAATTACCGACTTTTATGCGATTTTAACGCATAGAATGGTTTAGAACTATATTTAACACCTAAGACTTATTACCTACTGATATTTTAAGAATATTTTTATACTTTAATAGTAAGTAAAAGTTTTGAACTCAGATTTCCAAATTTGACCCTCATAACATATGTGAAATGACCAAAATGCCCCTACGGTGCATAGTTTGGCCATAAATGATAAATATCACATATGTAAGATATCTTACTGATATAACTTATTAAAATAATTATTTTTACTGATTATTTTAGACCAGAAACTCAGATTACTATTTAACCTCTTTTATAAATTTTAAAATGACCAAAATACCCCTACGGGGCATAAATTGGTTTTAAATTCGTTTTGGGTATAATGGAAGGTATCATAGTGATATCACAACATATTTAAGGCATATTAACTTATGGAACCTGTACATGATTCATTTGGCTACTCGTTACGCATATACGCGTTCGGTACGGTTTATGTAACTAGTTTGCATAAATTAACCGAAACGGGTCAAACCTTATCATTTTTACTTCAAAATCCAGAATGTGTTTAGTTTACCCATATTATACAATTCTTCATACTTGTCGGGTCTAAATTACATTCTAATGCGGTCTTCGCTTAATCTTGCGTTTTGAACCGTAAACCTTTCTTTAAAACTAACCGGTCTAAGTTAAGACTTAAATAAGACCCGTTAGGAATCTAATAGGTTATTAAAACCTTCGTTCCAGATTAGGAGCCCAGTAAAAGCTATTTGTACTTGCTAAATTGATATACGGCTGGGATTAAATTTATATTTAGCTCATGTAAATACTTTTAACTTATTTTCCGTTATACGGGCTTGGTCGGGTATGAAGTCGTACAATCGTATTGTGATTAAAAAGATGCATAACCTGTTTTAATCTATTTTGTTTGATGCAATGCCTTTGGGGGTTAATGACCATGTCCTGGATATCCTCGGCTCATTCATTAGAAATGGCCACGACTTAAGCACGGGGTGTAGGCATACACCTGACAGTTGCGTATGTAAAAAGGTACCCCACTTGTAAGGTAACTTCTTGTGGGTATTATACCAAGTGGTGTGTCTATTAATCTTAACCGGGTCCTAAATGGACGACAAACATGTAAAACTATATACAAGATTATTTTTAAATAATTGTCCCAAGTTAATAAAGAATATTTATACCTTGTTCAATTAAATCAATTTTTATAAACACTTTTCAAAAGAGTTAGTTAATTGTATTTACCAGTGTAAACTGACGTATTTTTCAAAATGATTAAGTGTAGGTACTACATGTAATGGGTTGGCTACTCCGAGTGTCAAATAAAGAGTCTTGCAAGCTTTTGATGCTTAAATCTGTTGAGCAATATTTCTTTATGTTTTAGATCCGCCTGTGGATCCACTTTACAACCGTTGTGTAATATTTTATGTTACTTTCGAATCGGTTTGTAACATTATTACTTTTAGACTTCCGCTGTGCATTGAACTGTGATTATTGACCATGATGATATCAACTACGTCATGATACTCCCCACCGGGACCACCGGTAATACGTGGAAATATCAGGGTGTGACAAAAGTGATTCGACTATCCTCAACGAGATCGAGTACATGCTTTGGCCTACTAGACTGTGCTCTCCCTGTATCACAGCGATCGACACTCATCCTTTTGGTTACTACGTGACTCAAGTTATTGGAATCCATCGAGACTTTGGTGAGAGTTTTGTAAAACCATTATAGAAAGTGGAACAGGTCATTAAGATGCGGGTTTCACCCCTAACTTAATAACTCTGTTCCTAACAGTGTGGTAAACCATGAGATAGAGATGGAGAATTTTGTCGAGATTTGGATGCCACTCCTAACTCGACAAAGATTCTCGTGCTGAGAGTAAAAATATGCGTAGTGTGAGCGAAGAATCTTATTGAGAGTTCCTGGTTTTCACACCTCTTCTCGACAAAATCACTCAGTTGTGGTATGCTAGTGTTTTCGAAAATGTGTATTTTGTGTCAACCTTAGGAAAGGCCATGTAGTGTCCAGCCTTAGGAAAAGTTGCCTTTGCGCAAAGCTGTAGTATGCGGTGTTCGTGCAAAGTTGTAGTTTTAGTGAGTATCAAAAGTGAGCTCATGCCAAACCCCCACTGGGCTTACACAAGGTGGTCTGTTGGAGCTTAGACTATAGACTAGGTCAATCCTAAGACTCAGAACCCGGACTCGGTCGAGTCTTTCCTAATTCCCTATAGTTATGGCTCTGATACCAATCTGTCACACCCCAACCGATGGCGGAATCTTCGGGGCGTGGCACTGAGCAAAACAGATTGTTCAGGAGAATCCATAACAACTATTAAGTGACGATATATTTAACGTTCATGTCCCATACCATAAACATATAAAGCATAAACAGTTATTACAGATAATTATCTCATAAACAAAATATTGTTCCGACAACTCAGATTTATTTATTTAGTTTGTTCATAGACTCCCTAGCTTGTTCATCTCAGCAGATATAGCATCCTATCAACCTGTCACATACGTTAAAATAAAGTCAATAGATAGAGTGTAAGGTGAGTACACAAGTTTGCATAGTATGTAGTATAGCGAAAGCGTTTACGCATAACCAGCATGTAACACGTAGCAATGTGAATCAAGCAAGTTATCGACAATGACGCATGCAACCGACATGACTGCGAGTTGTAGAATGCGCAACACATTATCACCATTGTGACCATGTGAAGTAATGCCCTTAATAACCCCTGTCCACGACAGGTGCTGAGTCCAAACTATAGTATTATCGTTGCTAAGGTGTCAGGCAAAACAGTCACTGTGTAAACATAACATACAAGCATTCATCGAAAACACGTATAACATGCGAGAGCGATTAGCGTTGGTAAAGCATTGAGTATAGTGTGCGTTGTGATTTGATATTGTAATGTATGTAACACCCAAAAGTGCATTAAGCGAAAAAGGGTTTTAAGTATACTCACAGTATGTGTTAAGTAAACACAGCCTTGGATTGAAGGGAGCACGTTGGAGTTAGCCTGAGCATAGAACAGTAGCGTAAGCGTTGAACAGCGTGTAACAGAGTGGAGTGTCGAGTGGTGAGTCGGACGGATGGTCATCCGGATGGATGACCATTCGAACGGTTGATCATTCGAATGATTCAGTGACTTTGTAAATCATTTTGAAACTTTTGAAGTTTTCGTTGTAGTATAATTCAAGTCATCCGGTCGGATGGTCATCCGGACGGATGCCCATTCGATCGGGTGGCTATTCGATTGAGAGTTTTGGTATTTTCACGTTTAATTCGTTTTGAACAAGGAATAGTATAAGGTGCCAGTCACCTAGCGAATGGTCATTTGATCAGACGGTTATCCGATCGGATGGCCACTTGAGTGGTGATCTGATCGTTTGAGAACTTGCAAAATTTCTAAGTAAGGACTTCGAGTTTAACGGAGACGACGTGATGACGTGTCAAACAACGGAAACACACCAAAGTCCAGTTCGTCCGGTCGAATGGGAATCACCCCGTTCAGGCATACTCACTGTTCTTTTGATGAAGTCTCATGTTCAAACCGTAAATCGGTCGTCTCTCCGATGGAAACCCGTTTTCAGACCGGCTCTTAACTAGGAAACGAGTAAAGAGTCCGGATGAGCAAGGATTCCATCAGTTTTGTGTAGAATGTTAAAGATAAGTAGAAAACAGTTGGTAAATGTTGAAATCTAGATGAAATTTGTGTTAAAATGTTTGGAAATCCTTTAGATCTGGACCAAACTTTGACGGGATGACGTCACCAAGTGAACACCATCTTCAAGTAGTCCAAATCAGGTGATTTCATGAAGAAAATGTGTGATTTTGATAGAGAAGATGATGAAGGAGTGTGTAGTGATGATGGAAGTACAAGATTTAGGAAGAAATACTTACGAAATGGTCTTGAATCGAGATAAAAGTGCTTGAGAGCGACATGAGAGCGTCTAGTCGAATGGGGCTGTCACATCAGTGAACAGTGATATGATAGGCGGGTATTTATAGGGTGAGAGAGGAGAGTAAGGCGGTGGAAAAGACGGGTCAGATGGCTAGTAGATCGGATGGTCATCTGGTCGGATGCCCATTCGATCGGTTGGTCATTCGACCAACCGAGTTGCGTTTTGTTGGTTTCTGACTTTCGTTTCGCGCGTTGAGCATTGCGTTGATAACCATAATATATTTAAACTAATAATCACCTAATCTAACACATGAATGCGTAAAAATAAATCCGCGTTTTGAGTCTGCGTTGTGTTTGCGTTGCGATAGAGTTGCGATTGCGTTTGCGAATAACATCCCAAAATATATATAAAGCACATACAAGTAAAGCACATAATAACAAGTAATCACACAATAACAGTCATAAACCTAACATAACCAATCTGTGTTTTGAGTTTGCGTTGCGATAGCGTTTTGAGCAGTTGAAGTAACAATGCGATAAAGTGCGTTTAAATAGTATTAGCCATTGTAAATAGCGTTAAATGCGATGACTGCATTTCGAATAAGCGTCGTAAATATAGTTTAAAATAGTTAACAATTATTGTCACAAAGGGTCAAACTATTACCGAATTTCGAGAGTACAGGTCAATTAAGCACGAAATGACAGATCTGGACATTGACACGTCTTGACTTTGACTTGAAAAGTAGGGTTGTTACAGTTTATGGGATGTATATTGTATTGGCAACACTCTAAAATATGCCATGGAAATAGTAGGGGATATCATGTGGCCTGATCACACAGATCGTATTGGCAGAAATTCAGGAGTCATCATATGTATGCTAATGGAAAACCTTGTTCGCGATCGTTCGTTAACATGGAACGAAGGAAACCTTCAGGATGCTTGTTTCAAATATAGACGGTACATGGTAGATGAACTCTACGCCGGGCGCTTCACACCTATTAATATTTGATGGTTCTATATATGCATGTAATATAAAATAATAACAAATTGTAATGAAATGATTTTAAATATTAATTATTTGCAAGTAAATAGATTTACTACGTTATTTGAGAAATTACAATACACAAAAAACAAATAATACTATTAAAAGTCTCCCAAGTTATAAGACGGAAACATATAATTAGAAGTAGATTGTGTAAGATGATCAGGATCATCGGTTTCTTTCCCTTTCCCTTTATCTGGGCCTTTGCGAGTACGAATTTCTGACGGCATGGGCTGCCGATAGACATCCCGATGATGACCGTATGAGTTACACAGGGAACAATACAGCGGAGTAGGTTCTTCCCCGCGGGATAAGATCCGGTGGTTTTCTCGAGGACGACCGGCCTGTGGCTTTGTCATATGCGGCGGTTGAAGATTGATAAGGTTTTCTGGAGTCTCCCATTCAGACCTATGGGGAAGAGGATTAATCGCTTCTTCATAAGTTTTTTTATAGACTTCGTTTGAGTAACACGAGAAGCAATACTTACTGCAATCGGTTTCACCTAAAATTTTTATGACGGCAATAACATGCCCACATGGTAAACCAGAAACCTGCCAAACTCGACAGCTACAAGTTCGATTAGCAAAGTCAACGACACCCCCCTTTCCACTGTCTACAACACAATAAATGTTTAACCCAATCCCAGAAACAGTCCAGGTTCTAGACCCTTCAATTTTTTATAAAAATTTTCTTCTGTGCCCATTGTGTAAGTAAGTGTTTTTCATGAATACCTTGCAACCGGCGTTCATAAAACCATTTATGTACAGATTACCGGAAGAACTCTATAACTTGTGTTATCGGCATTTTACGTGAGTGTCTAGATAAAGCGTTAATAGACTCCGCGCTGTTAGATGTAATATAATGATACCGATTGCCGGGACAATGCGCCCTTGCCCATCTACCAAACCCAAAACTTATTAGAGTGTGACGTACTCTAGGAACGACAAGACAAAGAGCATTAAATGACTCATTAAAATCAGAAAACCGGTAAGATCTGCATGTCTTCCACCACAACTTCTCATTTTCTTTTTTTTATCAGACGGTAAACGTTAGTTCATCATTAAATGACAAAATCATAACCCGTGATAAGCATGTGGAAATATGTTTCTAACTGCTAGGCGTATAGAATTTGCTCTATCCGATATTATCGCCATGTCGGGTATTTCACCGACACATTCTCTAAGCTTTGATAGAAACCATGTCCAAGATTCACCATCCTCTGATTTTCCTATTCCATAGGAAATTGGTAAATTTGTTTGTTTCCATCCATCTCGACTGCTAAAAATAAGGTTCCTTTAAATTCACCCCTTAAGTGTGCAACATCGATGATCACCACCGGTCTTAGATTACACATACAGGTACGAATCTGAAACGGAATAATTTAAAAAAAGTCAGCAAGATTTAGTTTGAGGAAAAAAATGAGAAGTTGTAACTTACCGCAGCACCAATCGCGACAAAGACCATTTCAAACCGACGCTCGTCATCAGTCTTGATACGAGTGACAGAACCCGGATTTGCCCACTCTAAATTGTAATAGTAAAATGGTAGTTCTGCAAATGAATCTCTGCTTGTTCCTTGTAAAAGCTCTAGTTCCAGACTTTTTCCATGCCAAGCTTGACTACTGGTTATCTCAACTTGGAATCTTTGTCTAAAATCTTTCACTATATCATTAGAACGATAAATTCTACCACTGTCTTATAAGGGTTCTTTTAAATAGTGAGCCACAACCTTTGGATTTGCCTGACGAAGAGGTGGGTACGTTAGTGTCTTCGAGCACGTGTTTTTGTCGTTAAAATTCTTAACAAAAAAACAACCCACTACCACCAAAACTGTATACACAAAAACACCAATCACGACCGTCCACCAAACATGACACTTCGTACCGCATTTTAGATGATCTATCTACTTTAAACTCAAAGCGTTCTAACAAATATTTTTCCCAACTCAAGTTTCATTTCTTCTTTGTTATTAAATATGTGCCCTAGCTCAAAAGTAATTAATGAAGATGGCATAGACTTTTCAAATGAATTATCGGGATTTGGTTGGTGGTCGTTTAAAACATCATCATTTTTGTCACACCCTGACTTTTGCGGAAGCGTGATTATGTGTGACTTGCTTAATATCATGGCATTCAACCATAACAAACGACTATATGATAAAACCAAGATGTTCATCCATAGATAGTTTTGAGACGTTACAAGCCACATTGTTTTAAATCCCAAAACACAGACTTCTTGTTCAAAATACAATACCAACAAGTTTTAGATCCATAAGGACTTCACAAAAGACACTAACAAACTAGGTTTCGAGTCACGTATCTCATCCAAGATAAAATACATAACCCAAACCCTTCGACTTCGGATGACGCCTTTTATTAGATACATGACTTGTAAACTTCAACGCCCGCCAGATCTATACTTAATTTCCTGAAATACATGTAGTTTGAAAACATCAACAAAAGTTGAGCGAGTTCATGTGTTTAGTATGTGTGCACGAACATCCTTGAAAACATTTGTAAGTATGTATGTGTGTACTTGTAAACTGGTATGAAGCAACAAGGAAACAGATCAATTAATGTGTAGCTAATACATTAATATATGTGACGTGATGCAGGAAGGCTCAAACCTAGCGGATTTTGTACCAGCCTCCGGCTGTAAGACATAGTCACCACATGGTCCACCCTGCGGGCGCATGGGTGGGGCTCGCTACACCCAAATAGATCTATCACTCATGTCCCACGGTCCTACAACGAGAATTAATGGTCTTAAGCGTTATACCCACCACTCACATGATCTAGCAGTACCTTTCCTTAGCTAACCATACCACATATAAACGTTTGTAAACAGTTTGTAACATGTACTTCACCCCCGGAGTTATAAAACTGAAAACAGTTAAAAGAAAATGGGGACATGAACTCACAGTTTTGCGTTCTTCGTATCCAATGTAACTCAAAGCTTCCTCTAGAACGCACGACTACCTACATGCGTACTACGGTTCATTAGACGGGTGGGTCGTGCCTTGACCTTGGTCTTATTTAGTATTTTTGAGTTAGGTTTCTTTGTGTCAACAATGTTATTCCAAGTATATAATTATTTGTTAAAATAATAAATATTTTAACTTAAATTATATTCATTAAATTTTGGAATATTAGTTAAAATAATATATTTTAATCTTGTCACATAACGTATTTGCACATGTATATCTTCCCCAAGGATGGGCGTATTCATACTCGTATTCTTAACCTTGCGTATTTTTGCCAAGTATCGGTGGCGTATTCCGGTGTGTATTTATACGTACGAAAATACGTATTTTTATTGCGTTTATTAAGTATTCTTATACTTAATTTTTGTATTAATCTTTCTGAAATAATATCTTTAATAAAATACGTCAATATATATTTCCAAAATATATATTTTGAGAATTATTACTTAGAAAAATTATTCATAATTTTTCCCGTGGCCAAAAATATTTATAAACCTCATACAAGTCTTAAAACTAATATATTTTCCAAGTCCAACTTAGGAATATATATATATATATATATATATATATATATAAATCCATTTTTCTTCCAAAAATAATGTATTTCATGTTTGTTTGAGAAATATATATTTTCTTCCAAAAATAATATATCTTCTAATAATTCCAAGAAAAATATATATTTTTACTTGCTAAAAAATAATACATTTCCTTCTTGTCAAAAATATGATATATTTTGTAGTAATCATGAAAATCCCATTTTCATTCTCTTGGTGTCCAAAATACCAATTTCCAAAATATACTTGTAAATAATTTTCCGGAATATTTTGTGAGTTATATTCTTTTGTTCGGTTTGTCCAATATTTTGGGTATAATTTATATGTTTATTCTCTTGGAATTTTGGTAATAGTTTGGATTGTAATTTCTTGGTATTTTGGTGAGTTATATTATTTCAAGTCCTAAAATAATATAACTAATACACATAATATACAAATAACCACACACATGGTGACTTTTAAATATATATTTCCTAAATAAATATTTAGTCACTTTTATTTATAAAAACCAACCTCCAATATTTATAATTTTTGTAACAAAAATTATGGCAAACTTTATAAAAATTCATGGTTTAAAATACACTTGTAAATATTTGTTTAAAAATATTTTTCTAAGTGTTTAATTTTTAGAAAATTTTTGTCATAGTTTCCCCTTAAAAATGGAGGTTTCCATGCTTTCAAAGCATATCATTTTCTTTTGTAAATCAACACAATCAACAACAAATCAATCTACACTTACCAATTTTGCCAAAATCAAGCATAACTACTACTTCATGAACTTGAAAATTTACAAAAATTTGTAGTAACTTACTAATGTATTTAGTAAGCTTAGTTACCCTTTAAAGTGTGGTTGTTTCTTTAAAAACATCATTTTTAAAGAAAATAGTTCTTTACAACTTGTGATCACATTTTCTAAAAATGCTTCTTCTTGGATTTTTCTTGTTAAATACATGATCCTACACTTGTTTAACCTTTAAAAACATGGTTGATTTCTTTGAGAACCAAGATTAAGTAAACTTTGTATTTTTAACTTGATTTCTTGAAAAATCATCCTTGAAATCTTAGATCTACATGACTTACATCTTACTTTTATCATCACTTAACAAGAAAACAATTTATTCTTCCAAGTTCATGACTTTTGTGAGGATGATCCATTAATCTCTAAGATTTCATCCTCTCATCTTGCTAGATTATGTTTTTAATCATCATTAACATGAGTAAACAGTAATCAATAAGCATAATAACACATAAACATCAAGATTTCTTATGATTTTAAGCTTATGTTCATGTTTCATGTTCTTGTTTCTTAGTGTTCTTCAAGATTAACATCATGTATCATCTTTTAACCACTTAAACAAGGTGTAAAATGTGTTCTTACCACTAGCTCAATGCTAGGGATGATCAAGAGAAGAAAAGAAGTGGATAAAAGCTAATGGTGAAGGTCCTTTAACTTTCGAAAGCTCCTAGCTTCTTTGTGCACCTTCTAACACCCTTGAGTATATGTAGAATTGAATGAAGATGATTGAATGATGGTGGTGTGTGGGTGGTTATTCTCGGCCAAAACAAGGGGAAGGAAGAAGAAGAAGTTTAAGTGTGTTGTGTAGTTAAGTTAGTTAAAATTCAAGTATTAGTTAGGTATTTAGTTACTAGGTGTTATATAGTGTGTTATGATGTTTGGGGACCATAACTAGCTTGGTAATGTAAAAACAATACTTTTAGTGAAAATTTGGTGTTTCGGGTAGTGTCCGGTTGTTCGGTTGGTTACCGGTTCGTTAAGGTGCTAAACTATGCAGTTTAGTGTGCTTTATGTTACCTTTTGTGACAGTTTTGATTCCCGACACTTAGGAAAGCATTCAGGACCATTTATGTCACACCCCCAAAATCCACCATGCGGAGTACCACCGCTTGGAGGCTTGACGTGACCAGGATCGAGCCACCAATCATATTGAACAACATAATTAAGTAAAGAAAAACCAAACACAATACGATTGGAGACCAAAAGGAAGTAAACCGATTTTAGGTTAACAGCGGAAGCATAAAAGTAAATCCAAAAGCATAAGTCCATAGTTTATAAGTTAAGGTTCAAAACACAAGTTTAATAAGTTCATAAGGATTTAAACAATGAGCACGGAACATAACAGTCCGTACACCACAACGACTTCTTCCTTGTGCAATCTCCAAGCATTTAGCGACCTGTAAGGCATGTAACAACTAGTCAACAACAAAGTTTAGTGAGTTCACATTTGGTTGTTTGGTTTTAAGTTGTTTCTGAAAAACGTGGTTTGACTTTCGTTGGCTTATTTGCCGTGGGGGTTACCCCGAAGTTGAAAGTATGTTTAACCATTTCCTTTTTCTTTACCCAAACCGTAGTGTGAACTACTAGACAGTATGATATCGACTACTACGAACAATAGTTGTGCCCTACATCAGTGTCTATCATCACTGACAGTTTGCCATAGTCCATTAGTACACGCCCGTCCGAACGGCACGGTGTGAGGTTTGTTAAACCTAATAGCACTATTAACTAATGACCCGCTCGCCATTGGCCTCGGCGATTAAGTCGATATGAAGAGGGACTTATTGATAGAGTTTTTGTCTAGCTAGTTTTAAGGTTGTTGTCCTGCACCAGGAGAACGAACGTACGTATTCTGCACCAGGAGAATTCGTAGGTTTAATAATGGCATCCACTCTATGGAGGATGGCCGTACATATCCTACCCAAGGAGGATATGTAGATTTAGTTTTACTTCTTTAACCCATTCCCAAACCACCGGGAATCCCATGCCTTAGAAAGTATGTGAACTCACCTCGGTTTGCTCGGTTAGATTCTAAATATAGCTAACAGTCAAGGTCGGTCAATCACGTCCTAGTATGATTTACCAGTTAGTCATTTAGTGGCTTTCAAATAGAACACAAAGTTCCTACACGTATCTATCACACAACACGCATCATTTTAACGGTTTATGCCCATCTAAGTTTCCCATCCATTCCCCACTCAAAATCAAACATACGATAATGCACATAACATATATAACATGTTAGATCATTCACAGATAGCATACTCGACATTTAGACATGCGAGTCACAACTTATGTCATTTCAGCTTTTATTATTCAAAACCGGCTGTTTTCGGACATTTTAATAAAATAGTTAACTTATTCCAAAAATTCCCAAATTTTTACCGAATGTCTTAAACGTTCCAAATTTTAATGTGTAAAAATATCGGGGTCCGGTTCCTTACCAATATTTTATAAAAATTCATATTCCAGACTGAACTCAGATTTATGTATTTCTGACCACAGTCCACGGAACAATTTATTAAAAATTCATCGAGTGTCCGATTTACGAAATTCCAGTGGGGTAATTACAAATGCATCGGTTGTCATCTACTGTACAAATTTCATGGTCCGATTCATCACAAAACTCAGGTTATGACTGAAAGTATGACACCCATTTATTGCTGTCAAAATTCAGCTTAAGTTGTTGTTACAAATTGGCACTTTAAAAATAGTAAACGAAGTCCAAAAATTACGATTCCAGTGCCATTAGAACCATATTTCATAATAACATATTTTAGATTCAAAATATCGGTTTTTCGTTGAGTTTAAGACCTGTTTACAGCCAACTGAAGTTGGCTGTAAAACCGGGACAGATTCTGTTTTTCAGTGTTTAACCTTCTAAATCGTGTTCGATCGATTCCGTTAACAAGTTTATTAATCACAACAACATTAGATAATCAACCAATAATCATAACAACACAAGATCTACATGATTTACACACATATTCATCCATTAACCACCTTGTTCATCACCTTAGTAGACTTTTAGTTGGTGATCTTATATGTTAGTGATTTTTAACCGACGAAACTCTTATTAACCACTTTAGAATAGATCAAAAAGATGTTTAGAATCACTTACTACTAGCTCGAGGCTAGGGAAGAAAATAGACGAAAAACGAGTGGTTAATAGCAACGTAGTGAGGTCCTTGGCAATCCGGGTGCACCGAGCTTCCTTATGCGTGATCCTTCACACTTGTATGAGGGTGGAATGGCTTGAATGAAATTGAAAAGTGGGTGTGGTGTGGCTTGTGGTTGCAGCCGTGAGTTTAAGAGAGGGACAAGGAAGATGGAATTTGCTAAGTGATTTAGTAATTGATAGTGTGCACACTTGTTTAATCTTATAAACCAATCACACAAAAATTACCCAAAGGATATTATGCTACCTAGATATTTAGCATGCCCATATATAATAATCGAAAATTTGTGGAGTGCCCCCACATGGGAAGCAATCGGTTGGGGGGGGGGGGGGTTTAGGGTAATTAGTTCCATTTCAACCAAAGTGTAAGTAACTAGTTAATTTAGTTAGGTGTTTAATTGGTGTATTAAGTGGGTTGTAATTTATAACGGGTGTTAGGGTACTCGGGGACCCTAACTGGCTCAGAAAAAAAGAAAACAATGTCAATGACAATATTTTTAGGTTCCGGGTTAAGTCCGGTTGTTCTGTTCGATACTGTTCCGTTAAAGTGCCTAATTAATTCGTAACGTGTCCTATGTATATATTTTTGTAACGTTTTTAATTTCTAACACTTAGGAAATCATTACGGGCTATTTAATGACTTTTCTGTACATTACTAATGTGTTAACAGATACATTTAAGTATAACACAGATATCAGAAAGCAGCTAAGTGATTCCACACAGTCGTCAAACACTTTAATTATCATTAATAATTTGTACGGAATACATGGGATTTGAGGGTTGTCACATTCTCCCCCTGTTAAGAGAATTTCATCCCGAAATTTAGCGCGTGGTTACTGAGGAAGCTAGCTAAGTTGCGTTGTTTTCCTGATTTTCCTGGGGTGTCACATCATCCCCCCGTTGATTTGGAATTTCGTCCCGAAATTCTGCAGTAGCTTCAGCCTCAGTAGTGGTTGCGTTTTTCTTAAATAGTTGGGGATACTTGAGTTTCATTTGGTCTTCTCGTTCCCAGGTATATTCTGGGCCATGACGAGCTTTCCAACGAACTCGGACCAGAGGTATCCTGGTATGCTTGAGGATCTTAACGTCTCGATCCGTAATCTCTACTGGTTCCTCGACGAATCGCAGCTGGTCGTCGATTGTGAGTTCCTTAAGAGGAACTATGAGGGTCTCATCTGACAGACACTTTTTCAGATTCGACACATGGAATACGTCGTGAACTCCGCTGAGTTCTTCGGGTAGATTCAACCTGTAGGCGACTTTGCCAATTTTCTCGGTGACTTCGAATGGTCCGACATAACGCGGATTGAGTTTGCCTCGTTTGCCAAAGCGGACTACACCTTTCCAAGGTGAGACTTTGAGTAGCACTCGATCCCCAACCTGGAGCTCAGTGGTTTTCTTCCCTTATCAGCATAGCTTTTCTAACGGTCATGAGCTGCCGCCATTCGCTGTCGTATCTGAGCAATCCTTTCTGTTGTATCTACTACGAGTTCTGGGCCAGTGATTTGACTGTCACCAACTTCTGCCAAGCAGAGAGGTGATCGGCATTTGCGTCCGTACAATGCCTCGAACGGAGCGGCCTGAATGCTGGTGTGGTAGCTGTTGTTATATGAGAACTCCACTAGCGGGAGGTGCTTTTCCCAGCCATTACCAAAATCGATTACACATGCCCTAAGCATGTCTTCAAGGGTTTGGATGGTGCGTTCAGATTGCCCATCCGTCT
This sequence comes from Helianthus tuberosus, assembly GCA_030545235.1. Taxonomy (NCBI): domain Eukaryota; kingdom Viridiplantae; phylum Streptophyta; class Magnoliopsida; order Asterales; family Asteraceae; genus Helianthus; species Helianthus tuberosus. Next base: position 55,855,733 of record CM060411.1, on the reverse strand, counting down.
GTGGGTGATAAGCGGTGCTCATATCTAAACGTGAGCCAAAGGACTTGTGCATTGCTTGCCACAGTTCAGAAGTAAAACGCGCGTCACGATCAGATATAATAGAGGTTGGCACTCCGTGCCTTGATACCACTTCCTTTAGGTAAATGTCTGCAAGAGTAGAAAACTTATCCGTTTCTTTGATAGCCAGAAAATGTGCAGACTTGGTCAGTCGATCTACGATCACCCAAATGGTATCGTTTCCGCATTGAGATCTAGGTAGGCCGGTAACGAAATCCATGGAAATTTGCTCCCATTTCCATTTCGGGATCTCCGGTTGTTGAAGCAGGCCTGATGGTTTCTGATATTCAGTCTTGACTCTCGCACAAGTCAAGCACTTACTGACGTAGGTTTCTATGTGGGCTTTCATGCCAGGCCACCAATATGTAGTCTTAAGATCGTGGTACATTTTATCCGAACCAGGATGTACCGAATAACGAGACTTATGTGCTTCATCCATCACAAGCTCGCGTAAGTTTCCATAAAGTGGAACCCAGATGCATCCGTTAACATAGTAGGCGCCGTCTTCCTTTTGCTCTAGTGGCTGCCTCGATCCTCGCAAGGACTCAGCCCTGATGTTCTCTGCTTTCAATGCTTCAACCTGAGCATCGCGAATCTGAGCGGGAAGGTTGGATTGGATGGTAAGCTGTAAAGCACGTACACGCTTAGGTATAGCATCTTTTCGACTGAGGGCGTCGGCCACAACAATGGCCTTGCCCGGATGATACTTGATTGCGCATTCATAATCGTTCAAGAGCTCAACCCATCGGCGTTGACGCATGTTTAACTCCTTTTGCTTGAAGATATGTTCGAGACTCCTGTGATCGGTGTAAATGGTGCACTTAGTACCGTACAGGTAATGTCTCCATATCTTGAGCGCGAAAACAACTGCTCCCAGCTCCAGATCGTGGGTAGTGTAATTTCTTTCGTGAACTTTAAGTTGGCGCGATGCGTAGGCAATGACCTTGTCACGTTGCATCAATACACAACCAAGTCCTTGGATGGAAGCGTCGCAGTAAACCACAAAATCATCTGTGCCTTCAGGCAATGAGAGGATAGGCGCGCTACAAAGTCTATCCTTCAAGTGCTGAAATGCGGACTCCTGTGCATTAACCCAACGATAGATGACACCCTTCTGAGTCAGTGAAGTGAGAGGTTGCGCAATCTTGGAGAAATCTTTGATAAACCTTCTGTAATATCCTGCCAAACCCAAGAATTGGCGGATTTCTGTTGGTGTGCGGGGTGCAGGCCAGTTCTTGATCGATTCAACCTTAGATGGATCCACATGAATTCCATCCTTGTTTACCACATGGCCTAGAAAGTGGACTTCGCGAAGCCAGAAGTCACATTTTGAAAACTTGGCATACAACTGTTCTTTTCGAAGAAGTTCCAGCATAAGTCGTAGATGCTGCTCGTGTTCCTCCTGACTCTTGGAATAGATCAGGATATCGTCGATGAACACAATAACAAACTTATCCAGGTAAGGCTTGCACACTCGGTTCATGAGATCCATGAAGACCGCTGGTGCATTCGTCAGCCCGAATGGCATAACCAGAAAATCGTAATGGCCGTAACGAGTTCTGAATGCTGTTTTGGAGACGTCCTCATCTCGGACCCTCAGCTGATGGTATCCCGATCTCAAATCAATCTTGGAGTAATAGCTCGACCCTTGCAACTGGTCGAACAAGTCGTCAATACGTGGAAGAGGATAACGATTCTTCACAGTCACCTTGTTAAGTTCGCGATAGTCAATACACATCCTGAAGGTACCGTATTTCTTCTTCACGAACAAGACTGGAGCTCCCCAGGGCGAAGAGCTAGGACGTATAAAACCTTTTTCCAAGAGCTCTTGTAGTTGTGTGGATAGTTCTTCGAGTTCTGATGGAGCTAGACGATATGGTGCTCGAGCTACTGGCGCTGCTCCAGGAGCTAGCTCGATTTGAAACTCAACTTGGCAATGAGGCGGAAGACCAGGTAATTCCTCAGGAAATACCTCAGGAAAGTCGCGCACTATAGGAATGTCTTCAATTCTCTTCTCTTCCGTGGATGTGTCAGTAACGAGTGCCAGAATGGCAGTGTGGCCCTTTCGCAAACATTTCTGGGCCTTAAGGAAAGAGATGATGCCTTCGACAGCACCACTCTTGTCGCCACGAATCACGATGGGTTCTTTATCAGAACGAGGAATGCAGACGATTTTCTCCTTGCAAACAATCTCCGCTTGATGATGAGATAGCCAATCCATCCCAATAACAACGTCGAAACTACCAAGTGTGATAGGAATAAGATCGATAGAGAAAGTCTGACCAGCTAAGACGAGGTTACAACCTTTAACTACGTGTGTGGCTTCAAGACTTTTACCATTTGCTAGCTCTACCGCGTGTTTGGTGTTCAAAAGTGTTGGGGTGCGCTTAAGCATTTGGCTAACTTTTAAGGACGCATAACTAGTATCGGCACCCGAATCGAATAAAACAGTAACAAAGAAGTCATCCAGAAGAAACTTACCCATCACAACGTTGGGATCGTTCCTTGCTTCTCCCTGACCAATCACGAACACACGACCCCTTGCCCCATTGCCATTGTTGTTTCCCCCATTGCCACCTCCATTGTTGCCTCCATTATTATTCCCATTGTGGTTCCCATTTCCTTGGTTATTGTTCTGGTTTTGGTTCAGCTGGGGGCAGTTCCTCTTAAAGTGACCTTCAGCGCCACACTGAAAGCATCCTTTATTTCCCTGCTGATGCTGCTGCTGGTGGTTCTGTGGGGCTTGTTGTTGTTGTTGGCGATTCTGATTTGCTGGTCGGGCGCTCCTGCAATCCTTTGCTTCATGACCAAACTTGTTACACCTCAGGCAACGACCTTTGTTGCACTGCCCGCTGTGATGTTTGTTGCACCGGTTGCACTTGGGGTGGTTCCCTCGGTATCCACCCTGTCCTTGGTTACCAGAAGATTGCTGACCAGGACTCTGGTAGTCATCAGTCTTTCACTGCTGAGACTGAACTGAAGTAGAACCCTTTCCGGAGTTCCCATCCCATTTTCGCTTGTTATCGGTAGGTGCATCAGAAGTAGCTATGGCACTGATACGTTTGGGTAGCCTGTTTTGCTCCACCGCCTGGTCGGTGAGACGATGAGCCAACTTGATAATTTGTTGAATGGTACCCAGGTTGGCTGAAGTTACGTGACTTTGAATCTCTGGTACAAGGCCCTTGAGATACAGCTCAATTCGTTTGATGGGAGGGTCCACCATGGTAGGGCATAAGATGGCCAGCTCATTTGACCTTTTAGTATACGCCTTAATCTCAGATCTCGTCATCTTCAGATTGAAAAATTCCACCTCCAGTTTGTGGATGTCATCCCGACTGCAGTACTCCTCTTTGATCAGCTCCTTGAAACCATTCCAGGGGGTGGCATTAGCAACTGCCAGCCCTAGTAATTGAACCTGTGCCTTCCACCAGGTTAACGCAGTTCCTTCAAGTGTTCCGGTAGCATATTTCACCCTACGGTCTTCGGGGCATTCGCACATCTCGAAGACTGACTCAAGCTTCTCGAACCAGTGTAGAAGGCCCACTGCTCCTTCGGTGCCACTGAAAGTGGTAGGTCGGCAGTCCATGAACGTCTTAAACGTGCACACAGGAGGTTGAGCATGTTGACCTGTTGCGCGAGAATAAAAGACAAGGTTAAGCACGAGGGCTGGTTTGTGAAGGTAGGATCTAAACGTCCTAGGGTGAGTTGATATAGCAGGTTATACCTCCTGCAGGATTAGCTGCGAGTGCCTCAGCGACTCGTTCATTGATCAAAGCCGTCAACTGGGCTTGAGTGAGGTTGACACGTCCTCCGCGTCCGCTCATGATCTTCATAATGAAGCAACGTAAGTGAGAAAAGTGTCGTGAAAGTGCGTAAGTGTGGGACGACGTTAGAGAGTAAGCAAACAAGGTTCAATTAGCAATTATCACCTTATCTAATGCACAGTGAGAACTATCTAACCGACAATATAACATAAATCATACCACTTATGGTGTCGAGTCTTGCACGTGGAGCGAAGCGTCGTTGTGGATCGTTGAGCACGGTACAGGTTATAGTCTGGTTTTATCAAAAAGCTTTTCCCTTTTTAAAACCAAGTTCACTATAACCAATGGCTCTGATACCAATCTGTCACACCCCCAAAATCCACCATGCGGAGTACCACCGCTTGGAGGCGTGACGTGACCAGGATCGAGCCACCAATCATATTGAACAACATAATTAAGTAAAGAAAAACCAAACACAATACGATTGGAGACCAAAAGGAAGTAAACCGATTTTAGGTAAACAGCGGAAGCATAAAAGTAAATCCAAAAGCATAAGTCCATAGTTTATAAGTTAAGGTTCAAAACACAAGTTTAATAAGTTCATAAGGATTTAAACAATGTGCACGGAACATAACAGTCCGTACACCACAACGACTTCTTCCTCGTGCAAGCTCCAAGCATTTAGCGACCTGTAAGGCATGTAACAACTAGTCAACAACAAAGTTGAGTGAGTTCACGTTTGGTTGTTTGGTTTTAAGTTGTTTCTGAAAAACGTGGTTTGACTTTCGTTGGCTTATTTGCCGTGGGGGTTACCCCGAAGTTGAAAGTATGTTTAACCATTTCCTTTTTCTTTACCCAAACCGTATCCATAATTAGTGGGGGCTTTCCCCGTGTGAACTACTAGACAGTATGATATCGACTACTACGAACAATAGTTGTGCCCTACATCAGTGTCTATCATCACTGACAGTTTGCCATAGTCCATTAGTACACGCCCGTCCCAACGGCACGGTGTGAGGTTTGTTAAACCTAATAGCGCTATTAACTAATGACCCGCTCGCCATTGGCCTCGGCGATTAAGTCGATATGAAGAGGGACTTATTGATAGAATTTTTGTCTAGCTAGTTTTAAGGTTGTTGTCCTGCACCAGGAGGATGAACGTACGTATTCTGCACCAGGAGAATTCGTAGGTTTAATAATGGTATCCACTCTATGGAGGATGGCCGTACATATCCTACCCAAGGAGGATATGTAGATTTAGTTTTACTTCTTTAACCCATTCCCAAACCACCGGGAATCCCATGCCTTAGAAAGTGTGTGAACTCACCTCGGTTTGCTCGGTTAGATTCTAAATATAGCTAAGAGTCAAGGTCGGTCAATCATGTCCTAGTATGATTTACCAGTTAGTCATTTAGTGGCTTTCAAATAGAACACAAAGTTCCTACACGTATCTATCACACAACACGCATCATTTTAACGGTTTATGCCCATCTAAGTTTCCCATCCATTCCCCACTCAAAATCAAACATACGATAATGCACATAACATATATAACATGTTAGATCATTCACAGATAGCATACTCGACATTTAGACATGCGAGTCACAACTTATGTCATTTCAGCTTTTATTATTCAAAACCGGCTGTTTTCGGACATTTTAATAAAATAGTTAACTTATTCCAAAAATTCCCAAATTTTTACCGAATGTCTTAAACGTTCCAAATTTTAATGTGTAAAAATATCGGGGTCCGGTTCCTTACCAATATTTTATAAAAATTCATATTCCGGACTGAACTCAGATTTATGTATTTCTGACCACAGTCCACGGAACAATTTATTAAAAATTCATCGAGTGTATGATTTACGAAATTCCAGTGGGGTAATTACAAATGCATCGGTTTTCATCTACTGTACAAATTTCATGGTCCGATTCATCACAAAACTCAGGTTATGACTGAAAGTATGACACCCATTTATTGCTGTCAAAATTCAGCTTAAGTTGTTGTTACAAATCGGCACTTTAAAAATAGTAAACGAAGTCCAAAAATTACGATTCTAGTGCCATTAGAACCGTATTTCATAATAACATATTTTAGATTCAAAATATCGGTTTTTCGTTGAGCTTAAGACCTGTTTACAGCCAACTGAAGTTGGCTGTAAAACCGGGACAGATTCTGTTTTTCAGTGTTTAACATTCTAAATCGTGTTCGATCGATTCCGTTAACAAGTTTATTAATCACAACAACATTAGATAATCAACCAATAATCATAACAACACAAGATCTACATGATTTACACACATATTCATCCATTAACCACCTTGTTCATCACCTTAGTAGACTTTTAGTTGGTGATCTTATATGTTAGTGATTTTTAACCGACGAAACTCTTATTAACCACTTTAGAATAGATCAAGAAGATGTTTAGAATCACTTACTACTAGCTCGAGGCTAGGGAAGAAAATAGACGAAAAACGAGTGGTTAATAGCAACGTAGTGAGGTCGTTGGCAATCCGGGTGCACCGAGCTTCCTTATGCGTGATCCTTCACACTTGTATGAGGGTGGAATGGCTTGAATGAAATTGAAAAGTGGGTGTGGTGTGGCTTGTGGTTGCAGCCGTGAGTTCAAGAGAGGGACAAGGAAGATGGAATTTGCTAAGTGATTTAGTAATTGATAGTGTGCACACTTGTTTAATCTTATAAACCAATCACACAAAAATTACCCAAAGGATATTATGCTACCTAGATATTTAGCATGCCCATATATAATAATCGAAAATTTGTGGAGTGCCCCCACATGGGAAGCAATCGGTTGGGGGGGGGGGGGGGGTTAGGGTAATTAGTTCCATTTCAACCAAAGTGTAAGTAACTAGTTAATTTAGTTAGTTGTTTAATTGGTGTATTAAGTGGGTTGTAATTTATAACGGGTGTTAGGGTACTCGGGGACCCTAACTGGCTCAGAAAAAAAGAAAACAAAGTCAATGACAATATTTTTAGGTTCCGGGTTAAGTCCGGTTGTTCTGTTCGATACTGTTCCGTTAAAGTGCCTAATTAATTCGTAACGTATCCTATGTATATATTTTTGTAATGTTTTTAATTTCTAACACTTAGGAAATCATTACGGGCTATTTAATGACTTTTCGGTACATTACTAATGTGTTAACAGATACATTTAAGTATAACACAGATATCAGAAAGCAGTTAAGTGATTCCACACAGTCGTCAAACACTTTAATTATCATTAATAATTTGTACGGAATACATGGGATTTGAGGGTTGTCACAATTTAACCTTATTTCTGCATGATATTAAGTTGTTAAAATGCTGAATTTTGCTGAATTCTGCAGTATTCTGCAATTTATGTGAGTTTTAGGCACTTTCCGGCACTTAAACTATCACTAGGAAGGCAGTTTTATGATCCTTACTTTCCTACACACTATACTAGTGTAACTCTTGGTTTCTGGCTCATTCTGTATCTCATAACCATGTTTGTCTATGTACTGAATTCCGTCAGCATTTTTCTAATTTATCTGATAACTGTGCTATCTTTGTTTTGTGCACCATTTGAATCAATAAAGTTTGCATGCAGTAATGTTATGTCATTTGCAATATATGATGCACATATATGTATAATAATAATAATAATAATCAGAAAGCAATTCTTGTCATAACTTGTAAATCAGCACAGTCATTAAACATTAATCATTGTCTAAGAATTGTACGGATGCATGCAAATTTGACAATTGTCACAATTTTCTTCATTAATACAAACATTTAAATCAGGAACTTTAAATTTATTTGGAGTTGAAAAACTAGATGACCCAGCACAAAACCCTTCAACGACATATAATTTATAAATTTCAAAAAGATTTTCCGTAGCAAAATTATAAAAAAATTGCATGATCTTCATCATTAATTATATCGATTGGATCACTAAACGAAGACAACCGGTACGATAACTTCGTAATGTTTGTAGTACCACACATGTTTGAAACTTTACTTAAAAGAGCAATGTATGAAAGGTTGGGTTCAATCTCTAAATCATGTCTACTTGAATCAGCATCAACAACATACTCCAAGTTTCCGTTAACGATTTTCCACTTTCCGCCGCTATATACAACCAAACGAATCTTCATAATTTAAAGTTTTTGCTACAAAATCGAACTGTTTTGATAACTTTAGAGGGATCCGTTGCACAAACACACAAAAAAGGGGCAAATATATAAGGGACCACATTGAAACAGCTCGAACAAAACATTGAAACGGCTTGAGACAGCTGAAACAGCTTGAGACAGCTGAAACGGCTTGAACAGTGGCTAAGACTGCACAAATAAGAGGCTGAAACAGCTTGGCTGCAGTGGTGGGTCCATGTTTGTACGCTAACGGCTCAGATGACAAGCCGACTCCAACCCTTGGAAAAGGCTTGGCTCGTTGAAGGTACTCGGTTGGGGTCCTGAGCCGGCTTGGGTCCAGGAGCCACGGGAAACGGCTCGGCTAAGTTCTTTCACCAAAGCTGGACACGTGGCGTCTTCTGAAAAAACTTCGAAGCCATTTCAGGAAATGTCAGACACGTGGCGTCTTCTGGTTGGCTGGGGGTTGAGTGGCATCTTTGTGCCGTTCCAGTCTTTGGAAACGGCTCGTTGAGGGGTGTCATTTGGCCAAAATGGAAAAGACGGCGTTAACTTGGCCAATCTCGTGATTTTCCCTACTTTTTTTCTTTGTCTTATTTTGTATTGCTTTTTTGAGAACTATGTTTTATCTTAATGAATTGTATTTTCTATTTGTAGCTTTAAAAAACACACGCTTTTTAGGATAGATATCACTCTATTTTATTTTTTTATTCTTTGTATTTTATTTTAGTTAGAAAAGACACGCTTTTTTTAGGATTGATATCACTCTATTTTATTTTTATTATTTGTATTTCGTTTTAGGGTTTTGTGTTTTTTAATGATTTCTATTTTTTATTTGTAATATTAAAAGCTTAAAAACACACCTAAGGAGTACATGTGTAAAAATTCATAATTGCGTTTTACAACAACATGGAAAAACATATATTTTTTATGTTTTTCTTACATTGCGTTTTAGAAAGAACCATTTTTTTTGTGTTTTAAGTTAATTGCGTTTTAGAAGAAACACTTTCTTTTGTATTTTTAGTCTATTGTGTTTTAGAAAAAAAGACATTTCTTTGTGTCGGTAGTCCATTGTGCTTTAAAAACAACACATTTCGTTGCGTTTTTAATCCATTGCGTTTTAAAAACAAAACATTTATTTGTGTTTTTTTGTCCATTGCGTTTTAGAAACAATATATTTTTGTGTTTTTTTGTCTATTGCGTTTTATAAAAAAAGATATTTTTTTGTGTTTTAGTCCATTGCGTTTTAGAAACAACACATTTCTATTGTGTTTTTTGTCCATTGTGTTTTAGAAATAAGACATTTCTTTGTGTTTTTTGTCAATTACGTTTTAGAAGTTTTTTTTTGTGTTTTTCGTCTCACTTACTTTATGCTGATGATGTCGTTTTCCTTAGTTAATGGTTCGGTGAAAATGCGACAAACTTAAGGAGAATTCTTAGATGTTTTTATTTGGCATCGGGTCTAAGGGTTAATCTTGGAAAAAGTAAACTATACGGTGTGGGAGTGAACAATAATGCAGTGGAGGAGATGGCTGAAATTTTGCAACGTAAGGCGGGTACATTTCTGTTTAAGTATTTGGGGCTTCAAGTGGAGGGTAACATGAACTTGAAAAAAAATTTGGAAATCAATCATCGAAGTTTTTAAGAATCGGTTGGCTTTATGGAAGGGTAAAATTCTATCCTATGGGGGAAGGATCACGTTAATAAAATCGGTTCTCAGTTCTCTTCCCTTGTACTATTTTTCATTGTACAAGGCATCGGTTCAAGTGATTAAAGAACTTGAATCCATTCAGAGAACGGTTTTTTGGAACGGTGCGGAAGACAAATCTAAAGGGAATTGGATAGCTTGGGAAAAGGTCATTTCTACAGTTGAATATGGTGGGGTAAGATTCGATTCCTTAAAAGATGCGAATCTTGCCATGCTAGCAAAGTGGTGGTGGAGGTTCAAGGTCGAGAAAAAGGGCTATGGAGAAAGGTTCTTTAGGCAATACATAAGAAGTTTAGATCATGGAATTATATACCATCAAAGATTTCGATTCCTGGCCCATGGAAACAAATTTGGAGTATTACGAATGAATTAGAAAGGATGGATACGAATTTATCCAATCAGATTAAAGGAGTGCTTGGTAATGGGGCTGACATATTATTCTGGATAGATACATGGATAGGTGACTTGCCTCTAGCTCATGCTTTCCCAGCCCTATTTAACATTGAGTCGGATAAAATGTGCACGGTGTCAGTACGAGTAGTAAATAATGTGACAACTGTCAATTTTCCATGTAATTTCGTACATGCTAAACAGTAATTTGTGCCTTAATGATCGTGCTTGATTTGAATTAATGACATGAATGCTTTCTGATTATTGTCATATACATACAAGTGCATTACATGTTGCATGATTTCATATCATTATTGCATGCAACACATTATGATTCAATTAGTGCATGAAACAAAGTTAGCACAGTTATCAGACAAACTAGAAGTACTGACGGGAACTCAGTACTCAGACAGACATGATGATTAAGACACAGAATGAGCCCAAAACCAAGAGTTACACTAGTATAGTGTGTAGGAAAGTGAGGATAAAAAAACTGCCTTCCTAGAGATAGTTTAAGTGCCGGAGAGTGCCTAAAACTCACACAAACTGCAGAATTCTGCATTTTCCAGCAAAAATAAGCATTTTAACAACACAATATTATGCAGAATTATGGTTTAATGGTCCAGAATACCTTCCTAAGTGTTGGGAATCAAAACTGTCATAAAAGGGAACATAGAGCACACTAAACTGCGTAATTTAACACCTTAACGAACCGGTAACCAACCTGTCACACCCCAACCGACGGCGGAAACATCGGGGCGCGGCACTGAGCGAAACAGATTGTTCATGAGTTCCATAACAACTACGATTACCAATTATTTAAGCATCACGTCCCATACCATGACATAATAAGTAGCATAGCTATTACAGACAAGTAGTTCTCAACGACAAATAAAATACTGTTCTGACAACTCAGATTTAAATTGTTTGTTTGTTTCTAGACACTCGTACTTGATTCCACAAAAGCAAGAGTACAGCATCCTAAGCATTCAAACACATGTCACATATGTTAAAATAGAGGTCAATACACATAGTGTAAAGGTGAGCATACAAGTTTGATAGTATAATAGAGTTCGAAATTGTTTACGCATAACCAGCATGTACAACGTATAATGTGATGCATGTAAGTTATCGACAAAGATACTATTAATACCAATGACTGCGATTTGACTGTGAGTAGCGAGTGCGCATCAGGTGTTCACCAATGCGAACACGTGAAGTATTGTCCTTAACAATCCCTGAGGGAACAGGTGCTGAGTCCAAACTATAGTACTATCGTTGCTAAGGCAGGTAGACAGCAATCAATGTGTAAACATAACAAACAGGCATTCATCGAGTCACATATAACATGCAGTAATGGTCAGCGTATAAATAGTACTTGCGTTGTGTGTCGATGTGATTTAGAATAAGTAACGTATGTAACACCCAAAAGTGCTTAAAGCAAAAAGGGATTGAGTATACTCACAGCGATGGAAGTTAATGGATTGAAGGGAGCGCTAGAGTGAGATTAGCCTGATCAGAACGATAGCGTAAGCGAAGAGAGGTGCGTAAAATGATGCAAGAGAAGCGAAGTGACGAGTGGTCATCCGGCCGGATGGCAATCCGAACGGATGGCCATTCGATCGGATGTCAATCCGTTCGGATGATCATCCATTCGGAAGGCCATTCGGTCGGATTGACACTCGTTTGGGATGGATATGTTTGTGTATGATGGCTTTGAAGTTTTCGTTGTAGCATTTTGAAAACAGAGAAGTTTCTCTACTCTTCAGGTCGTTCGATCGGATCGTCGTTCAATCGGTTGGCAATCCGATCGAACGGCAATCCGTTCGGGTGACTGGTTCGTTTTGAAACTCGTTAAGTTTTGAAAATTTTGTCGTTTTATTAAGACGTTATGACAACGTACTCTGATTTTGCAGATGAGGGATCACGCACAAGAGCAGGACAAAACCAACGAAAGGATCCTCCGGGAGATCGCTGAGATCAAGAAACAGAAGAAATCAGTGGAGGATCACTCTCCTCTGATACCAAGGTCATTGGATTTCGATACTCCAGTTGTAACTACCTTACAATCGGCAGTTCCGGGCATCCAGTATCAAAGTGGTCCATCAGAAAGGCGTTATGGAACTGCAACTATGAGTCAGGCATTTGGCTCTCACTTCCAGCCTCAAGGATCCTGCTCTCAGCCATCGGGATCCTCTTTTCAGCATCAGGGATCCTTCGTCAGCTCAGGAGGATATTTGGGAATGCACGCGGTTCAAGGATCCTCCCAGGTCCAAGGATCCTCCCAGGTCCAAGGATCCTCCCAGATCCAAGGATTCTCTATGGCTCCAGGATCCTTTCAGGTTCAAGGATCCTCTCAGCATCAAGGATCCAACATATTTTAGGATCAAGGATTCTTAAGAAGTATGCAGCCCCCAAGTTCGGATGTTCATCAAGGAGACTTCATTCCAATGCAGACCATTGCTTCATCTGGTCCTTCGATCATACCGGAGTCCCGTCAATATGGATTCACATATGGAATTCCAAACATGAATCCTCTGGGAGGTAACACTTTCAATAATTCTTATAACACTAACCATGGCTCCATGCAGGATACAGGTATCAATCAAGCTATGGCTAGGGAATTACAGAAGCTTAAGGATATGATATCCAGTGTTCCAGGAGTGGTCAAGCCCATGATCTCGACAGGCTTTTCCATGAAGTGTAATGTTTTGTCCACTTGTAAATCTTCAAGAGGGACATGTAATTCCTGATCGGCTAGACACTTTTTGAGGTTCGAAACGTGGAAAGTCGGGTGGACGTTGCTCAGTTCCTCTGGTAGTTCGAGTCTATAGGCCACCTTGCCAATCCTTTCCAGAATTTTAAAGGGTCTAACATATCGAGGCGCGAGCTTTCCTTTCTTGCTGAATCTGATCACCCCCTTCCAAGGTGCAACCTTTAGGCGTACGTGATCGCTAACGTCAAATTCAAGAGGCTTGCGGCGTCTATCGGCGTAACTTTTCTGACGACTTCGAGCTTTCAGTAGATTGTCTCGAATTTGGAGGATTTTGTCAGTCGTTTCTTATAACAGCTCGGGACCGGTAATTTGCGCGTCTCCGATCTTGGGCCATACAATAGGCGATCGACATTTTCTTCCGTATAATGCCTCAAATGGTGCCATTTGGATGCTAGAGTGATAACTGTTATTGTACGAGAATTTGACTAAAGGTAAGTGGGTGTCCCAATTACCACCAAAATCTATGACACATGAGCGAAGCATGTCTTCAAGGGTACGAATCGTTCGCTCAGTCTGACTGTCGGTTTGAGGATGGAAAGCGGTACTTAGATTGAGGGTAGTACCGAGAGCAGATTGAAACTTCCCCCAAAGACGCGAGGTAAACCGACCATCGTGGTCAGAGATGATATCACGAGGCGTCCCGTGTCGACAAATAATTTCGTCGGTGTAGATTCGGGCTAATTTCTCTACCTTAAAGTCTTCTCGTATTGGCAAGAAATGGGTGGATTTAGTCAAACGGTCAACGACAACCCAAATGCTGTCGTGACTTGATGGCGTGGTCGGAAGTTTCGTTATGAAGTCCATAGCTATACTTTCCCATTTCCATATCGGGATCTCGGGTTGCACGAGTAAGCCAGAGGGTCTTTGATGCTCGGCCTTGACTTTTGAATAAGTCAGGCACTTCGAAACATAGAGAGCGATATCCCTCTTCATACCCGGCCACCAGTACTTGTAGCGCATGTCCTGGTACATTTTGTCAGCACCGGGATGAATCGAATATCGGGATTTGTGGGCTTCGTCCATCAGAAGTTGTCGTAAATTGGTACGCTTGGGAATCCAAATTCGGTCTAGATAATAGAAGATACCATTCGGGTTATTCTCGAGTTGAGCGCCATCGTTAAGAATCCTTTCCTTCTTCAAAGTACGTTCGGTAAAACAAGCATGCTGCGCGTCGCGGATGAGAGTTTTGAGATTATGCTGGGATTGAACATTACGAACGCCATGCAAATAGCTTCGTCGACTGAGAGCATCGGCGATGACATTTGCTTTGCCTGGATGATAACGGATCTCACAGTCGTAATCGTAGAGTAGTTCTACCCACCGGCGTTGGCGTATATTCAGTTCTTTATGGTCAAAGATGTGTTGTAGGATCCTATGATCAGTGAAGATCATACACTTGGTACCGTACAGGTAGTGTCGCCAAATCTTTAACGCAAAAATAATTGTGCCAAAATCGAGGTCGTGTGTGGTATAGTTCTTCTCGTGGATCTTGAGCTGTCGAGAGGCGTAAGTTATAACCTTGTCTCATTGCATGAGAACACCACCAAGACCGAGGTTAGAGGCATCGCAGTAGACTACGAAATTGTCGTGTCCGTCGGGAAGTGAGAGCACGGGAGCATTGCAAAGCATAGCTTTAAGCGTTTGAAAGGCCTCCTCTTGTTTGGTTCCCCAAACGAAAGGTGTGTCCTTATGCGTAAGAGAAGCGGTACAGCGATCGTAGAGAATCCTTCGATAAATCGACGATAATAACCTGCTAGTTCGAGGAATGAACGGACTTTGGACGGGTTCTTGGGTGTAACCCAGCTCTTAACTGCTTCAATCTTTGTAGGATCGACATGAATACCTTGACTATTGATAATATAACCCAAGAATTGGACCTCCTCCAGCCAAAATTCGCACTTGGAGAACTTGGCATAGAGACGGTTTCCCTGGAGTAACTCAAGAACCAAACGTAGATGTTGCAAGTGTTTGGATTTTGACTTGGAATAGATCAAGATATCATCGATGAACACGATGACGAAGCGGTCAAGAAAGGGTTTGCATACGCGATTCATTAGATCCATAAAAACTGCGGGAGCGTTGGTCAAACCAAAAGGCATAACCACAAACTCGTAATGACCATAGCGACTTCAAAAAGCGGTTTTAGGTATATCCTCATCTTGAATGCGTAGTTGATGATAGCCTGAGCGTAGATCGATTTTCGAGAAACACGTAGCACCCTGTAATTGATCAAACAAATCATCGATTCGGGGTAAGGGATATCGATTCTTGATGGTAAGCTTATTCAATTCCCTGTAGTCGATGCACATCCGGAATGATCCATCCTACTTTTTGACGAAAAGGACAGGCGTGCCCCAAGGAGATGTGCTAGTGCGAATAAAGCCTTTATCAAGTAGTTCCTGAAGCTAACTCGAGAGTTTGCGCATTTCGGAAGGAGCGAGACGGTAAGGCGCTCTAGCAACGGATTTGCTCCAGGAATGAGGTCGATTCGAGAGTCGATATCACGAGTGGGAGGTAATCCTGGAAGATCGTCCGGGAATACAAGAGGGAAATCACGAACCACAGGCACCTGGTCTACCTCCTTTTCTTTCTTTTCCTTCTTCGCTACTATGATGTGTGCCAAGAAAGCTTGGTATTCCTTGTGAAGATACTTGCTAGTTTGGACACACGACATGAGTTGCAATCTCTTTGAAGCGACTTCACCATAGACACATAATTGATCACCATTCGCGAGAGAAAAACAAATCATCTTATCGAAGCAAACAATTTCAGCATGATTTTCCCGAAGGAAATCCATGCCTACTATGACATCAAAGCTACCGAGTTGCATCGGAATGAGATTAATCGAGAAAACGTGAGCGTTGAGGTCGAGAGTACAGTTACGCATAACAGAACTGACGGTGACGGTTCTTCCAGTGGCAACTTCTACGTCGAAGGTCGATGGGAGGTTAACACGCTTACGATTTAGGAGCCTTTCGAATTCGAACGATACAAAACTGTTATCGGCTCCAGTATCAAATAAACACGAAGCATATATACCATTTACGAGAAACGTACCATTACCCACGTTGTTGTCTGCCTGAGCCTGGTAGGCATTGATGTTGAAGACGCGCCCGTGGGCTGCTAGTTGTTAATGTTGCTGTTGCTGTTGTTGCGGCTACTGCTGGGGCTCTTGTTTTGCTACCCTGTTGGGGTACATGTTTGCAAAGTGGTTGGGATCACCACATGCAAAGCAAGCTCGAGTGTTAGTTGAGGGTGCATGAGCTGCTTGATGGCCTTGAGGAACAGGGAGTAGAGCTTGTGGTACAGGAGCTTGACCTTGAGCTGGAGCTGGAGCTTATCGAGAACCGGTACGGCAATTTGCAGTGAAGTGGCCGTACATGTTGCAATGAACACAGAACCTGCATGCGATACCAACCAGGTGATGATAGGTACAAGTAGGGCAGAGCGGGTGTGGTCCAGTGTATGCACGCTTTGCCGACTGTGCATTGGCCACAGGTGCCGCTACTTGGCGGAGTTGAGGTTGCGGTTGGGCTGGTGCTGCTTGAAGTGGGGCAGCAGTGACTGCACAATTCTTGTTGCTGGAGCTGCTGTTCTTTCTCTTGCGACGTGAGAGCTTTGAAGATTGCGATGCGGTGGCGGTGGTTTCAGCGATGGGAGTAGCAGTTATGACTTGATGTAGACTCTTGGCAGCTTTATCAGAGTAACCAGCCTTGACCCGCTTGTCGTTTATCTCAGCAGCGAGTAAAAAGGTTTCGTCAATAGTTGTCGTCTTTGCAGCGTGAACGAAATCAGCAACGCAATCTGGAAGAGCACGGATATACTTCTTGATGGTGATCTCGGGGGTAGTAACTTGACCAGGGCAGATGATACTCAACTACTTGAAGCGAGCAGTTAAACCAGCGTTATCTCCACCATCCTGCTTAATGTGCCAGAACTCATCCTCGAGCTTTTGGAGTTCATGGGGAGGACATAACTCTTGCATCATGATGTTCTTCAACTCGTCCCACGACAATCCGAAAGCTGCATCGTTCCCTCGTTTATTTCTCTCGACCATCCACCAATCAAGAGCACGGGATTGAAAGACGCCGATAGCGTTGACAGTGCGTAGGTCTTCTGGACAGCCACTCTGGCGCAGGGTAACTCCGATCGAATCAAACCATTGAAGCATGGCCGTAGGCCCATCTTCGCCTGTAAATTTTTTTGGGCCGCAGGCTTTGAACTGCTTGAAGCTAAAAGTAGGTTTTGGAGATTCTGTCCGGGATTCTTCCGAGGACTTGCTAGCGTTTTCGTTCAGCTCACTGACGATCTGTGGAATGACTTTCACGATCTGACTTGCGACGAGAGAAGCGAGTCGCTTTTCAGCTTGTTTGCGTCTAGCGGCTCAAGAGTGTTGCGATCCAAATGACGACATTGTCTGCAACAGATATCGTTACAAGGACTCAATTTCGATTATTCCTAGTATAGTCTAGCGATTCACCATAAAGCTCAGGAACACATCGATTCACAAAATCACGTAGGCACATAATAACAGAATCACATAAGCACATAAACACATATTTCACGTAGGCATAGTGGCACATAAGCACACAGACTAACCTAAACACATATTTTGCACGTATCCACCTATGCTTCACAACAGTGTACAGCTATTAAGTATAGCGATTACGTTTAATACTAGCGATTTGTTTGCGTGTTGTGAGTTGTGCGTGGTTTGGCGGAGCGAGGAGCGTGAAATCGAAACCATCGGTACCACTTTACTGTTTATCTCAAAACGCTAACGAATAAGCATACAAAACACATAAAATTTCGCGTAAAAGCGATAAATCACAGAGTCAGCGGCGGCAAATCCAGAATCGAAACACATAAAATCGAGATGAGATTGTCTGCGGCTCGATAGACATCAACTACCCAAAATGATTTGACTATTCACAAGGACTCGTAGTGCATACTAATGCCTTATGGACTGTGCCCTTGCCTCAATCTGGGCAATCGACACACATCCTTACAGTTATAGTGCGACCCAAGTCATTGGAGTCCGTCGAGACTTTGGTGAGAGTTTTGTAAATTCACAATAAAGAGCGGAACAAGTCATCAAGATTCAGGTCTCACCCCTAACTTAACGACTATGTTTCCTGTTTTGATGAAGTGGAGGGGAAAATTTGTGTCGAAGTATGGATTTCACTCCTGATTCTACACAAATTTTCGTGTTGATGGTGAAAGTAGCGAATCTAACGAGTGATCTGGTCGAGAGTTTGCGGTTTTCACACCTAATCTTAACCCGATCATTCGTTTATGTGTGTATCCAACCTTAAGAAAGGCTGGTCTTGTGCAGAACTGTAGTATGCGATGTTCGCGCAAGAGTGCAATGTACAGCGAGTTCGAGTGAGAAATAGCGACTAAGCTCATACAAAACCCATACTGGGTATGCACAAGTCGGTCTGTTGGTACTTAGACTATAGACTAGGTCGTTTCTAAGACATCGACCCGGACTAGGTCGAGTCTTGCCTAATTCCCTATAGTTATGGCTTTGATACCAATCTGTCACACCCCAACCGATGACGGAACGGGGCGCGGCACTGAGCGAAACAGATTATTCATGAGTTCCATAACAACTATGATTACCAATTATTTAAGCAACACGTCCATACCATGACATAATAAGTAGCATAGCTATTACAGACAAGTAGTTCTCAAAGACAAATAAAATACTGTTCCGACAACTCAGATTTAAATTGTTTGTTTGTTTCTAGACACTCCTACTTGATTCCACAAAAGCAAGAGTACAGCATCCTAAGCATTCAAACACCTGTCACATATGTTAAAATAGAGGTCAATACACATAGTGTAAAGGTGAGCATACAAGTTTGATAGTATAATAGAGTTCGAAATTGTTTACGCATAACCAGCATGTACAACGTATAATGTGATGCATGTAAGTTATCGACAAAGATACTATCAATACCAATGACTGCGATTTGACTGCGAGTAGCGAGTGCGCATCACGTGTTCACCACTGTGAACATGTGGAGTATTGTCCTTAACAACCCCTGAGGGAACAATGGTTGAGTCCAAACTATAGTACTATCATTGCTAAGGCAGGTAGACAGCAATCAATGTGTAAACATAAGAAACAGGCATTCATCGAGTCACGTATAACATGCAGTAATGGTCAGCGTATAAATAGTACTTGCGTTGTGTGTCGATGTGATTTAGAATAAGTAACGTATGTAACACCCAAAAGTGCTTAAAGCAAAAAGGGATCGAGTATACTCACAACGATGGAAGTTAATGGATTGAAGGGAGCGCTAGAGTGAGATTAGCCTGATCATAATGATAGTGTAAGCGAAGAGCGGTGCGTAAAATGATGCAAGTGAAGCGAAGTGACGAGTGGTCATTCGGCCAGATGGCAATCCGAACGGATGGCCATTCGATCGGATGTCAATCCGTTCGGATGGTCATCCATTCGGATGGCCATTCAGTCGGATTGACACTCGTTTTGGATGGATGTGTTTATGTATGATGGCTTTGAAGTTTTCATTGTAGCATTTTGAAAACATAGAAGTTTCTCTACTCTTCAGGTCGTTCGATCGGATCGTCGTTCGATCGGATGGAAATCCGATCAGACAGCAATCCGTTCGGGTGATTGGTTCGTTTTGAAACTCGTTAAGTTTTGAAAAGTTTGTGGTTTGATTAAGACGTTATGACAATGTACTAAACAACGGAACCTCGCCAAATCCTAAGTCCTCCGATCGAACATGAATCACCCAAATCCGATCAGTTTACTAGTTTATGACGGTGTTCATGTTCAATCCGAAATCTGTTGTCTCTTGGATAGAATTCAGATCTCAGTCCGACACTTCACTAAGAAATGAGTAAAAGACCTGGCCGAGCTCCGAATCTACCCGCTTTTGAGTGCATTAAGTGTAAAAGATTTGAAAGAAAGTTAGAGAAATTATCTTTCAATCCTTTTAACTTCAAAAGTGTTTAGATCTAGGTGAAAACATTGTTAAATCGTGTGGAAATCCTTCAGATCTGAGTTGTTCTGGGTGGAAAGAAGCCAAAACTCGAAGTTCATGAGAACTCCGTGATGACATCACCCTAGAACACCTCAAATCCACTGATTTCCTGGTTAAAAGTGAAGATTCAAAGGTGAAAAAGATGAAGAAATGTGTGTAGATCATAGAAGTACAAGATTTGAGTTGAAAACTTACAAGATTCGAGAGAAATCGAGAGAAAAGAGAGCTTAAGCGCGCTGGTCGAATGAAGGAGCTGTCTGACAGAGGGGTATTTATAGGGTTTCCAAAAGAGGAAAGGGAGTGCTAGCCACGGATCGGATGACGGTCCGATCGGATGGCCATCCGATCGGATGGCCATTCGATCGAACGGTCATTCGATCGAAGTGGCTCGGCGATTTGAGTTTTTGCGTTTCGTTTCGTTTCGTGCGTTGAGCGTTGCGATGCGATGCGATTCGAGTGAGCGATGCGATAGTATTACCCATAACCTAACTACTATATCTAACATACAATCACTGTAAATAACTTGCGTTTAGCATTTGCGATTTGATTTCGATTGTGATAGAATTGCGATTGCGATTGAACACCTCAACATAAACATAACATGCACAAGTAACACATAGTAAGCACACACACGTAAAACAATATCCATAACCTACAATTCGGGTTGCGAATGCGATTGCGATGCGATTAGCGATAAGTCGATTAATGATTAATATGCGATTAAGTAGCGATTTATTAACATGTACTCCACATAATACAACTAAAGCGATTCAAATACAAAACTGGTTATAGGTCAAGGTAGTCAAATCCGTAGTTAAGCAAGGAGTGACAGATTGCAATTAGCAATCTTTTCTTCCTTTGACTTTGACCTTGACTTTGACTTTGACTTCCCAAAAGCAGGTTGCTACACAATCGAACAACCGGACACTACCTGAAACACCAAATTTTCACTAGAAGTGTTGTTTTATCATTTCCGAGCTAGTTATGGTCACCGAACATCATAACATGCCTTTTAAACATATAACACCTAAAACACTAATTCTTACACTTAGAAACTAACTAAACAATCTAACTTATCATCACAATCCAACCACATACTCCCCCCCCCCTTGGCGACGGTTTTGATGGGTGGACCCACCCATGATTTTCTAGTAATTGTTTATATGATTTGTTGGAAACTTTAGGAGCATATTAACCTACGGTTACTTAGATGTTGGTAAATGATTAAGTTATAAACCACAAGTTCATTTCACAAGCTCATTTCACAAACACCAAACTCAACTCTTCTCTCCCTCTCTTCTCCCTCTCGGTCGTAACCCACCACCACAACACCACCCATTTTCACTTCAATCTCTTCCAAACCAAGGTGATTCTAAGGTGCAAGAAGCTAAGTTAAGGAGCTTGGAGCCATTGGAGCTTGAAGGACCATTCTCTAGAGCTTTTATCCACCTAGTTTATCATCTTCATCATCTTTGATTTCTTCCCTGGCCTTGTGCTAGTAGTAAGACTCTTGTAACTTGATTTTTACTCCTTATATTGATGGTTAAAAGATTATGTTAATGGTTAAACATAAAGATCATGAAGAAACAAGAAGATGAACTCTCACATAAAGCTTAAAATCATAAAAATCTAAGTTGATTTAGTGTATGTGTATATCTTGATTGTTGATTTCTTGTGATTATGATGTTAATCATCATAAGAGACTTGCTAGATTGTGATTAAACACATGATCTAGCAAGTGAGAGGATGAATCTTGTGAAAAATCAAAATGATCATCCTTTATGTGAATATGAACTTGAAGAATGAAGTTGTTTTTGTGTAAGATGATGATGGATACATGTATTAAGTCTTGTAAATGGATGATTACAAAACTAATTTTCTCAAGAAACCAAAGTTATTTACAATATTTACAAGATCATGGTTTCTAAAGAAACTAATCATATTTTTAGTGTTAAACCAAAGGTAGAAACATGTTTGTAACAAGAAAAATACAAAAGAATTATTTTTAGAAAAATCATCCTACAAGTTGTAAAAGACTAAATTTTACTAGAAGGTGATTTATAAACAAGTAACCATATTTTTAGGGTAACTAAACCTACTAAATAACATAGTAAGTTACTACAAGTTTTTACAAAATTTCAAGTTCATGTTGTAGTGTAAATTGCATGATTTTGGCTCATGGTAAGTCTTGAATGAGTTGTTGATGATTGATGATGATTTTAAAAGAAAATGATATGCTTGTTAAAGCATGGAAACCTCCATTTTTAAGAGGAAACTATGGCAAAATCTTTGTAGAATTTAAACACTTGGAAAAATATTTTTAAACAAGTGTTTACAAGTTAATTTTGAACATGGTTTTCATATAAAAACTTGCCGTAATTTTGTTACAAAAATTACAAACTTTGGAGGTTGATTTTTTATAAATAAAAGTGACTAGGTATATATTTAGGAAAAGATATATTTAGATGTCACAATTGGTGTGATTATTTGTATATTATGTTTATTAGTTATATTATTCTAGGACTTGAAAATAATATAATTCACCAAAATACCAAAATTATAATACAAAATATTACCAAGAATTCCAAGAAAATGAATACATAATTTATACCCGAATATTGGACAAACCGAACATGGACGTATGGACTACACTTATATATATTCCGGACGTATGTGACATGATTAATTGCCGAGATTCATTTTGCGTCCACAGAAGAATACATCAAATTGTGATGGAATTTGAGTCTCTATTCTTGTGGTTTTTGGGACGTATATCGTTCTTGCAACACTGTGAAATATACGGGACGTGTTCCATGGAAATAGTAGGGGATGTCGCGTGGCCTGATCACACAGATCGTATTGGCAGAAATTCAGGAGTCATCATATGTATGCTAATGGAAAACCTTGTTCGCGATCGTTCGTTAACATGGAACGAAGGAAACCTTCAGGATGCTTGTTTCAGATATAGACGGTACATGGTAGATGAACTCTACGCCGGGCGCTTCACACCTGTTAATATTTGATGGTTCTATATATGCATGTAATATAAAATAATAACAAATTGTAATGAAATGATTTTCAATATTAATTATTTGCAAGTAAATAGATTTACTATGTTATTTGAGAAATTACAATACACAAAAAACAAATAATACTATTAAAAGTCTCCCAAGTTATGAGACGGAAACTTATAATTAGACGGAGATTGTGTAAGATGATCAGGATCATCGGTTTCTTTCCCTTTCCCTTTATCTAGGCCTTTGCGAGTACGAATTTCTAACGGCATGGACTGCCGACAGACATCCTGATGATGACCGTATGAGCTACACCGGGAACAATACAACGGAGTAGGTTCTTCCCCGCGGGATAAGATCCGGTGGTTTTCTCGAGGACGACCGGCCTGTCGCTTTGTCATATGCGGCGGTTGAAAATTGATAAGGTTTTCTGGAGTCTCCCATTCAGACATATGAGGAAGAGGATTAATCGCTTCTTCATAAGTTTATTTATAGACTTCGTTTGAGTAACACGAGAAGCAATACTTACTGCAATCGGTTTCACCTAAAAATTTTAACACGGCAATAACATGCCCACACGGTAAACCAGAAACCTGCCAAACTCGGCAGCTACAAGTTCGATTAACAAAGTCAACGATACCCCCCTTTCCACTGTCTACAACACAATAAGTGTTTAACCGAATGCCAGAAACAGTCCAGGTTCTAGACCCTCCAATTTTTTTTTTATTTTTTTTCTGTGCCCATTGTGTAATTAAGTGTTTTTCATGAATACCTTGCAACCGGCGTTCATAAAACCATTTCTGTACAGATTGCCGGAAGAACTCTATAACTTACATTATCGGAATTTTACCTGAGTATCTAGATAAAGCGTTAATAGACTCCGCGCTGTTAGATTTAATATAATGATATCGATTGCCGGGACAATGCGCCCTTGCCCATCTACCGAACCCAATACTTGTTAGAGTGTGACGTACTCTAGGAACGGCAAGACAAAGAGCATTGAATGACTCATTAAAATTAGACAACCGGTAAGATTTTCATGTCTTCCACCACAACTTCTCATTTTCTTTTTCTTTTTCTTTTTATCGGACGGTAAACGTAAGTTCATCATAAGAGTCTAAGATATGTTTTTAGGTAAAAGGAATTAAATATGAGACAAAGACGCTGGATGGAGATTCTTAGTGATTATGATTGTGATATCCAGTATCATGCAGGAAAGGCTAATGTAGTAGCTGATGTTTTAAGTCGAAAGTATCATGACAACCCAAAACGAATGCTGTCACACCCCGATATTTCCACTTATTACCGGTGGGCCCGGTGGGGAGTATCGTGACGTAGTTGATATCATCATAGTCAAACAACACAATATAAAAATGCACAGCGGAAGCAAAGATAGAATCATTTCAACTTTAATAAATTGTAATATTAAGTATCACGATATAGTTGAAATAGATCCACATGCGGATCAAAATAAAAAGGAGACATTGTTCAACAGTTTTATGACATCCAAGCTTGCGAGACTTATTGTGGACGCTAGGAGAAAGCCAGCCTAGTTCGAGTAGTACCTGCACTTAACCTTTTTGGGAAAATACGCCAGTTTACACTGGTAAATACAATTTAACTGACTCATTTTTAAAAGTTTAATAAAAATTGATTTGAATGCACGTGGCACAAAACCTTTTATAACTTGGGATAATTATTTAAATATAATCTTGTAAAAGAATTACATGTTTCTTATGCATTCAGTAGCCCGATCCGTAGACCGGGTTAAAGATCAATAGACACACCACATTATTTATTTAGGCACTGACGGGTGTACGCCTACACCCCGTGCTTAGGTCGTGGCCATTTCGTAAAATGATGCCAAGGATATCCGGGACATGGTCATTAACCCCCAAAGGCTTTACGCAAACAAAACATTTCCAAACGGAGCATATCAATGATTTAACCTCCATCCGATTAAAGATTCAATGCCCGACCAAGCGGTATTTTATATACCATACCCCAAGCCCGTATAGGGAAAATAAGTTAAAAGTATTTACCTTTGCAAGTATCAATCAAAAATAGCAAGTGCGTGTAGCTTTTACTGGGTCTCCTATTCTGGAACAAAGGTTTATAATAACCTATTAGATTTCTAACGGGTCTTTAATTAAGCTTAAGCTTAGAACGGTTAATTTTTAAAGGAAGATACGGTTCAAACGCGTGTATAAGCGAAGACCGGAATGGAATGTGATTTAGACCCGACAAGTTTGAAGACTTGTATAATATGGGTAAACTAAACACATTCTGGATTTTGAGACAAAAATGTTAAGGTTTGACCCGTTTCGGCTAATATATGCAAACTAGTTACATAAGCCGATCCGAACGCGAAAAGTGCGTAACGGGTAACCAAAAGAGTCATATGCAAGTTTCCTAAGTTAATATGCCTTAAATATGTTGTGACATCAGTAATATATCTTCTATTATGCCCGAAATGGATTTAAACTCAACTATGCCTTGTAAGGGCATTTTGGTCATTTAAAAGGTTATAAAAGAGTTTAATTAGTAATCTGAGTTACAGGTCTGATTTATTTAGTAAATATACTTAATTTAATAAGTTATAATAGTAGGGTACTAGATATATGTGAATTTTATCATTTAAGACCAAACTATGCACCTTAGGGGTATTTTGGTAATTTCACATAGGCTAAAAAATCCAAACTGGAAATCTGAGTTCAAAACTTTTGCTTACTGTTAAAATATAAAAATTTACTGAATATATCAGTAGGTATCAAACCTTATATGTTTAAAATAGTTTTAATACATACTATGCGTTAAAAATGCTTAAAAAGGCGATTTGGAGCCATTTCTGGGTTCTATATAGAAAGTTGATATTTTTATTATTCCAGAAGGTTTAAAATAATTTATTTATCATATAAAATCAGTAGCAAAAGGTTTGGGGTCAAAAAGATTTGTAAAACTCATTTTATAGCCAAAAAGGGCATAACCGGCATTAACCGAATTAAAGCTACAACCCAATGTTATGCTCAGCCTAAAATTAATTAAAAATCCCAAAATATTATTTTATATCAGTAGGTAAAAAGTTTGGTATTAAAAATTGGGTTTAGATAGGCTATATGCTAATTATGCCATTTAATTCACAAAAAAAGCCTTCTAATTACGCTAATGAGCATAACTCTTAATCTAGACCTCTAACTGATGTCAAATTTTGGGTACAAGTTTATAAATCAGTAACCAAGGTGTCTACTCTTTTATATTTTCAAAAATCATATTTTATGGTGAAAAGGGCATACTAGTCAACATTTAGGCAATTAACGGAAACTTGCATAATAACTAGACAATTAGTGAACCAAGCCGTATAATCATAGAGGGTTATACTAACAAGTAACTAGGTTCAAAAGAAGCTCTAAGGCAATCCTAAACTAGGCTTAAACGGGTCAGAACTGAAAGTCAAAGCAAAAGTCAAATTATGCGACTTTCGGTTCCGAACCGGGTCTCTACTGAAAATTGTCGGGTTGAACATGTTTAGACATGTTCTTACATTCATTATCAAGTTATATTAATGATAAAACAGGTTACATGGATCCTACATTGCTAATTATGTATTAATTTGAAAATAAGTATTCTGTTGACTTTTTAAAGTTAGCTTTGACCCGACAATTGACCTAGTTAGAGTGGGAATCAGAGAGTACCCTTTTAAGGGTTTATTACCCACATAAATACCTACTTATAGGTATTTTTAATTCTAGATTTGACTGAACAAATTGTAATTAATCTCGAAGTCAAACCTTAATTACGACGGTTTGACTTTTAGCTAATTAATTAAGCTAAACTGAACTAAGAAGGGTTAAGGACACTCACAAAGGTTCTAAGTATGATTAGGGACTTTAAGAAGACTTGTTGCTGATCAGAGGAGCTCCAGAGAAGTCTTGAAAATTTTTCCAAGTGAGCAAAGTGGGAATGTTGCAACTTGTTCTTCTTATATAGTGGCCTTGAAGCTTTAAGATCATCACACCTAAGTCTACAGGTGTTCTCTGATGTTCCACATGTGTCCCTATAGTGCCAAAACCAGTTGCCAAGTCCCTGATTTCGAAAACCACTCACTTAAGGCGGTGCAACAGGCTGAACAGGCAGCTGTCCAAAAATTCGCCCAGATGCAGGTCTTATGGACCGTAAGCATTAGAGCCTTACGGCCCGTAACCGTCTTTCAGAACTATCGCCCAGTTCCATATCCTTACGGACCGTAAGGTTTAGACCTTTACGGTCCGTAAGCCTCTTGCAGAAGACAAAAATTTTGTTAACTTTGAGGTTTTGACCATGCAAATCCTTACAAGTTCGAATCTCATGCTTTCCTTTTCAGTAGAGGGACCAAGTGCTCAGACTTTGCATGCTTTGCATGTTCTTACGCACTTTGGATCTTGTGGGTGGTTTTTAAATGTCGGAAATACCAAGAATTCATATTGGATTCATAACTTAGGTTATAATAAACTTGGTATTTAGGATAACCAGATTTAATTGTATAATTTGAGATGTTGATTAAATATATCATGGTTAGGGATTTATTAGTAGGTCGCTCAGAGGTATAAATTAACATGTCGACGCTTTTAAATCCTACCGTACATCTTCGTCTGGATCCGCTTTCATAACACGTTTGCATCACATGACACGTGTCCTTATTTTATTGGGTATGATTTTACGAGGTGTTACAAATGCGTTCTCTCAAGTTAAATCTCCAGATAGATTTAAATGAACAAATTAGAGGAATACAGGAAACAGTAATCAAGGACGATACTGAAAAATTAAAAGGAATGATTAAAGAATTAGAACAAGGAACAAATGGAATTTGGAGATTCCATCAGAAAAGAATCTGGATACCCAGACAAGGAAACCTACGCCACCGAATATTAGAAGAAGCTCATAAGTCTAAATATACGATACATCCCGGTAATGATAAAATGTATCGAGACTTAAGAAAGAATTTCTGGTGGATAGAAATGAAAAAGGATATAGCAACCTATGTTGCTAAGTGTCTAACTTGTTCACAGGTTAAAGCCGAACATCAGAAACCCTCAGATTTATTGCAGTAACTAGAAATGCCTATATGGAAATGGGAATTGATAACAATGGACTTTGTTACTAAATTACCCAAGACACGAAAAGGTAATGATGCAATCTGGGTGATTGTAGACAAATTAACCAAATCAGCTCATTTCTTACCTATGAAGGAAACTTTTAGTATGTAACAATTAGCCAAGTTATATGTAAATGAAATAGTTTCATTACATGGAATTCCTTTATCTATTGTTTCTGATAGAGATAGCCGTTTTACTTCTCATTTTTGGACTAGTTTCCAGAAAGTAATGGGAACCAAGTTAAAACTAAGCACAACCTATCATCCTCAAACGGACGGACAAAGCGAAAGGACAATCCAAACAATGGGGGATATGCTTAGAGCTTGTGTAATTGATTTCGGAGGAAATTGGGACGATCATTTACCATTAATAGATTTTTCCTACAATAACAACTATCATACCATTATCAACGCTGCACCATTTGAAGCACTTTATGGACGAAAGTGCCGAACTCCAGTCTGTTGGGCAGAAATTGGAGAAAAGCAATTATCCGGACCAGAAATAGTACAAGAAACAACAGACAAGATAATTCAAGTCAAGGAAAGACTAAAAGCAGCACGCGATCGTCAAAAGAGTTATGCTGTTAACAGACGAAAACCGTTGGAATTTCAAGTGGGAGATAAGGTATTATTAAAAGTTTCTCCATGGAAAGGAGTGGTCAGATTCCTAAAACGGGGAAAGTTAAGCCCCAGGTAAGTTGGACCTTTTGAGATTATTAGAAAAATAGGACCAGTAGCTTACCAGCTACATCTGCCAGAGGAAATGGCAGGAATACATGATGTATTTCATGTATGTAATCTCAAGAAATGCTTAGCAGATGAATCATTAATGGTACCTCTTAAGGACATAAAGATAAATGAGAAACTTAAGTTTGTAGAAAAACCCCTGCAGATTGAAGATAGAAAGATCAAGAATTTGAAACACAAGAGATTAGTTCTGGTCAAAGTGAAATGGGATTCCAAGAGAGGACCAGAATACACTTGGGAGCTCGAGTCAGAGATGCGAAGGAAATATCCACACCTGTTCCAGTAGACCTCGAGGACGAGATCTAAAACAAGGTGGGGAGGATATAACAGCCCTCCTAAAACCCTTAACATGCCCTACACGTCCAAAAATATACCCCGTATACGAAAAAACAAGCATAAAATACCTTTATATTTATAAAAATCAAATAAAAACAAATATATGGTGTCATCACGGGGCGCGACCCGGTTCTCACAATCTGTCGCGGGGCGCGACTGAGTAACACTAGGCGACTCCACAAGCCGCCACGTGTCCCTTGCTAGTTAAACCTACACCGTTGATTCACCATGCCTAGATCCTACTCTACTTCCCTCGCGGACCGCGAGAAAGATAGAAGAGGCCTTCGCGGGCCGCGAGCCGACCATCGACCAACCCTTTAAAGAGGGGCCTCAGGCTCAGTTTACATTCGTTCAATTCTTTTCTTCTCTAAAGCCCCTATAATAGCAATAGTGTTGCTCGGTATTATACCCTTAAAAACGAAGCTCTGCCTCGTTGTAAGTATTATAACCCCTGGTTACGTATTGGTTACTATACCCGATTGATCTAGGGCTCCGTAACGCATGTCAAGGCTCTACCTGACTCAGTCGTTGGAGTTCTGTCTCGGGGGTATGGCTAATGTAAATTGGGTAGTTTCTGCTACAAAATCTAACTGTTTTGATAACTTTAGAGGGATCCGTTGCACAAACACACAAAAAGGGGCATATATATAAGGGACCACATTGAAACGGCTCGAACAAGACATTGAAACGGCTTGAGATGGCTGAAACGGCTTGAGACAGCTGAAACGGCTTGAACAGTGGCTGAGACGGCACAAATAAGAGGCTGAAACAGCTTGGCTGCAGTGGTGGGTCCACGTTTGTACGCTAACGGTTCAGATGATAAGCCGGCTCCAACCCTTGGAAACGACTTGGCTCGTTGAAGATACTCGGCTGGGGTCCTGAGCCGGCTTGGGTCCAAGAGCCACGGGAAACGGCTCGGCTAAGTTCTTTCACCAAAGTTGGACACGTGGCGTCTTCTGAAACGCCTCGAAGCCATTTCAGGAAATGTCGGACACGTGGTGTCTTCTGGTTGGCTGGGGCTTGAGTGGCATCTTTGTGCCGTTTCAGTCTTTGGAAACGGCTCATTGAGGGGTGTCATTTGGCAAAAATGGAAAAGACGGCGTTAACTTGGCCAATCTCGTGATTTTCCATTCTTTTTTTCTTCGTCTTATTTTGTATTGCTTTTTTGAGAACTATGTTTTATCTTAATGAATTGTATTTTCTATTTGTAGCTTTAGAAAACACACGCTTTTTACTTTTTAGGATAGATATCACTCTATTTTATTTTTTTATTATTTGTATTTCATTTTAGTTAGAAAACATATGTTTTTTTAAGATTGATATCACTCTATTTTATTTTTATTATTTGTATTTCGTTTTAGGATTTTGTGTTTTTTAATGATTTCTATTTTTTATTTGTAGTTTTAAAAGCTTAAAAACACACCTAAGGAGTACATGTGTTAAAATTAATAATTGCGTTTTATAACAACATGGAAAAAATATATTTTTTTATGTTTTTCGTCCATTGCGTTTTAGAAAGAACACATTTTTTTGTGTTTTAAGTCTATTGCGTTTTAGAAGAAACACTTTCTTTTGTATTTTTAGTCCGTTGCGTTTTATAAAAAAAGACATTTCTTTGTGTCGGTAGTCCATTGCGCTTTAAAAACAACATATTTCGTTGCGTTTTTAATCCATTGCGTTTTAGAAACAAAACATTTATTTGTGTTTTTTTGTCCATTTCGTTTTAGAAACAATATATTTTTGTGTTTTTTGTCTATTGCGTTTTATATAGGCCTGTAAATGAACCGAACGAACACGAACATAGACATGTTCGTGTTCGTTCATTTAACTTTAACCGAACACGAACGCGAACATATAATCGAACACATTGTTTGGTTCGTGTTCGTTTATTAAGAAATCAAGCATGTTCATGTTCGTTCTTTTAGAGCCTAAACGAACACAAACGAACAATTCACGAATATAAACAATAACAAAAGAACGTAAACAAAAGAATTTAACTGAACATATTTGAATAAATATAAACAAACATAAATTAACATGATTGAACAAACATAAACGAATACAAATGAACGTAATTGAAAAAATATAAACAAACACATTAGTGAACACAAACAAACAAGTCTAATATATTACAATTCATCCAAAAACATGTTTAAAAAAGGGTTCATAGATACTAAAATTAAGTAGTTTTTTAAATAAATTTTAAAATTTCATTTTTTATTACTAGAAAACTCAATTACTAATTAGTTATATTTATATAAGTAGTCAGAAAACCTAATATTTATACAAATATAACTATTTACGAATTTACTAAAATTTAAACGAACGAACGTTCACGAACATAAATGAACGAACATAAACGAACGTTCATGAACATAAATGAAGGAACACAATGTGTGTTCATGTTCGTTTATTTAATTAAACGAACAAAACTTTTTGTTCGTGCTCATTCGTTTATTAAATAAACGAACATAAACGAACTTTTCGCCGAACAAGTTCATGAACGTTCGGTTTGTTTACAAGCCTAGTTTTATAAAAAAATATTTTTTGTGTTTTTAGTCCATTGCGTTTTAGAAACAACGCATTTCTATTGTGTTTTTTGTCCATTGTGTTTTAGAAATAAGACATTTCTTTGTGTTTTAGAAATAAGACATTTCTTTGTGTTTTTTTTGTCAATTGCGTTTTAGAATTTTTTTTTGTGTTTTTTGTCCATTTTGTTTTACGCATTTGGGTTATCCATAGCAATGTTGTGCTCGTTTTAAAGATTAAAAAACGCTTGTTTTTATGGTGAAATTTTTATAAAAAATAATATTTTATGAAAAATTTATTAACGTTTGAAAAACGGAAGGAATTGGAGGAGAGAGAAACTATTGACTTTGATAGACTAGAACACCCTTAAAGAATAACACCCTTAGCTTGGATGAAGGCGACAAAAAAAAAAAAAACGGGTATGTTTTTCAAAGTTGATATTTACAAAGCCTACGACTCACTAAATTGCAATTTTCTTCATTCTGTAATGTCACAAATGAACTTTCCGGCTAGATGGTGCATGTGGATAATGGCCACATTAAGGTCTTCACGGGCGTCCTTACTTGTTAATGGCTCCCCTACCTCAGAATTTGAATGCACGCGTGGTCTCCGACAGGGAGACCCTTTATCTCCGTTTTTGTTCCTTATGGCAATGGAAGCGCTTTCCGGAATTATGAAGAAAGCATCATCGGTCGGTATATTTCAAGGTATTACATGTTCGACAAATGGTCCATCCTTGTCTCACTTACTTTATGCTGATGATGTCGTTTTCCTTGGTAGATAGTCCGGTGAAAATGCGACAAACTTAAGGAGAATTCTTAGATGTTTTTATTTGGCATCGGGTCTAAGGGTTAATCTTGGAAAAAGCAAACTATATGGTGTGGGAGTGAACAATAATGCAGTGGAGGAGATGGCTGAAATTTTGCAATGTAAGGCGGGTGGTACATTTCTGTTTAAGTATTTGGGGCTCCAAGTGGGGGGTAACATGAACTTGAAAAAAAAATTGGAAATCAATCATCGAAGTTTTTAAGAATCGGTTGGCTTTATGGAATGGTAAAATTCTATCATATGGGGGAAGGATCACGTTAATAAAATCGGTTCTCAGTTCTCCTCCCTTGTACTATTTTTCATTGTACAAGGCACCGGTTCAAGTGATTAAAGAACTTGAATCCATTCGGAGAACGGTTTTTTGGAACGGTGCGGAAGACAAATCTAAAGGGAATTGGATAGCTTGGTAAAATGTCATTTCTCCAGTTGAATATGGTGGGGTAGGATTCGGTTCCTTAAAATATGCGAATCTTACCATGCTAGGGATTTGGTGGTGGAGGTTTAAGGTCGAGAAAGAAGGGCTATGGAGAAAGCTTATTTAGGCAATACATAACAAGTTTAGATCATGGAATTATATACCGTCAAAGATTTCGATTCCTGGCCCATGGAAACAAATTTGGAGTATTATGAATGAATTAGGAATGATGGATACTAATTTATCCAATCAGATTAAAGGAGTGCTTGGTAATGAGGCTGACTTATTATTCTGGATAGATACATGGATAGGTGACTTGCCTCTGGCTCATGCTTTCCCTGCCCTATTTAACATTGAGTCGGATAAAATGTGCACGGTGTCGGTACGAGTAGTAAATAATGCTCAAGGGGTGATGCTTAATTGGGTCTGGAACAGGGAGCCATCGTCTATAGCCGAGATGAATGAACTACAACAACTCATTCAAAAATTAACCGGGATTCGATGTGAAGTTAAAAAAGATTAGTGGATATGGGGCTTGGATCTGAACGGGGTTTTCTCAGTTGGTAGCATCAGAAGCCAGGTACAAACTTTTTATCGGTCTCCACCGAACTCGGTATTTAATTGGACGCCTAAAAAGGTTGGGATTGTCGGTTGGCGCGCGATGGTGGAGAGATTACCGACAAGGACGACATTGTCCATGAAAGGTATCCATCCGGCTTCGGTGCTATGTCCTCTTTGCAATGAAGTTCCGGAAACCTGCGATCACCTTTTCGTGTCATGCCAGTTTGCTCAATTGGTGTGGACCGTTATTACTCAATGGTGCAAGATCCCAGATTTTTATGCTTTCAGCCTTATATATATCCTTCAGGTTAGCGACTTGGTGACCGGCCCTGTCAAAAGAAGGAAGGCTCTACATGCTGTTGCCCTTGTGGTCCTTTGAAGTATTTGGCGGATGAGGAATAAGGCTGTGTTTGAACAGGTCCCTATCTCAGTCGGTAAGGTAGTAGAGGAAATAAAAAGTATAAGCTATCAGTGGGTAAAAAATCGATCAAAAAAAGTTAGTCTCACATGGGATAGTTGGAAGAGGTTTGAAGTTTTCTAATATTTTCTGTAATCTTTGTTATGTTTTCGTTATGTTTCTTTCCT
The DNA here is from genome assembly GCA_030545235.1 of Helianthus tuberosus. NCBI lineage: Eukaryota > Viridiplantae > Streptophyta > Magnoliopsida > Asterales > Asteraceae > Helianthus > Helianthus tuberosus. The sequence goes on along the minus strand of CM060411.1, from coordinate 55,821,743 downwards.
TTGTTCCATGTTTGGTGGATGTAATTGTGGTGCTAGCACCTAGGTTGGTGAATAAAAAATTTGTTGGCCTTTCGAAAAAAAAAAGAATCTCACGCGCCTCCTTGTTTTGTTCAATTTAACCCATTTAGTCTTAGCATTTGATTATTCAATTGATGATCAAGATCACTCCAATACTAATACGTCTTCTTATTATATCCTGACCTTAAAAATATAAAAGAAAGAAAAAAATATACTTGAAATTCCTGTGCGTATTTTAAAACACTAATAAGTATATCTGATACCCATCTGTATGCTCGAACCCTGACGGATAATTATCCGACAACACTCGACGAGTTTTGTATCGAGTATGGAACATGATTTTACCCTCCAATCTTTGTTAAGACCATGGGGTATGGTGGGGCGAGTGTTTGGGGTATGGGTTGACACGTGGCTTGGGTGGGCTTCGCTGGGCGGACCCACATTGAAGACGGTATGGTGGGGCGGGGGTTTGGGGCATGGCCAGCCCAAACTATATTTTTTATAAACAAAATTTATATTTTTTAATAATGTTTTTTAAATAAAAACCAATGAGATCCCGCCATATCAACTTGATAGCCTCGTCCAACGCCCGGGCTGAAACCCCCACCCAAGGGGCCACGCCGAAACCCAAACCCACCTGGAGTAGTGACTTGGGCGTTTGTACCCAACCTACACCCCAACCCCTGACCCATACCCCATATTCTAAAGTAGAGAAGGGCCGCCCATGTATGTTATCGGGGCCCATCCTTTGATGATGCCCTAGTTAAGTTAATATTAATAATTTATTTAGAAGAATAAATCCAGCCATCGTCATCAATAGCTTTGGTTTCCGAAAAGTCAAATCACAGTGTACATCCACCAAGGTCCGGTGCGGATGCCGAGTAGTAAGGTGGCGAAGGGGCGGCATTTGGTTGGGGATTATGTTGTTTATGATGTGGATGTTAGGTTGCCTGGAGAGGTGCAGCCGCAGCTTGAGGTTACTCCGATTACGAAGTATGGTTCGTATCCGAATTTGGTTGTGGGACAGCAGATTGCGGTTAATAAGAGTTATATATGTTATGGTTTGAGGCCGGGAACGATTCGGGTTCTTAATATTAATACTGCGTTGAGATCGTTGCTCAAAGGCCTTGTTCAGGTTATTATACAGCTATCTGTGTAAACTTATCATTCCAGTTTGAGATATTGTAAACTGCTTTAGTGTTTGGGTGAACTGATTATGATTGTAATTTTATGATTGTTAGGATTAAATATTCACATTAGGATTGTAAGGAGCTGTAAACTGATTATAAGACAAACATTAAGTCACCTAATATTCCATAGCTGCATGAAACTAGTTATCTGACTAACTTACAATAATCAACTGCGAAAACGCACAAATAATCACCCGGTAAATGGAGACGATCTCCGGCGTCCTTAGATTCCATGAAACTGCTATTTTACTCCTCCTTGATTTGATTTTCTTCAGTCATATTTCACATGTGTTGCTTATCTTTGTTTTAGAATAGATCGTGGCTTTTATTGTTAGCTTATTGGTGAAAATAATTTGTTGTTGAACATATGTTAAGAGTTACACTAGAGAATAAGTTATGGATGTGTTTGGAATCTTCTGCTGTCCGTTTCAGATTGATATAGCATCTATTTATAGAACAAATTATCTTTCTTTCTCAGAGGGTTACAGACATGTGTTTCTTCGCAGAGAACGTTCATCTTCTAGCCAGGTAGGAGTTGTTACTTTCTAATTTATCTATTCTCTCTCTTGTTTTAATCTCCGGGTTATACTGACATGCTTGTATGTAGTGCAAGCATGGATGGACGAGTTTACATATGGAAGATTCTAGAAGTTCCTGATACGGATGATAAGCCACAGATCACAGGAATAATTGTTACTGCGGTCCAAATTTTAGGAGGAGGAGAACCTGTTCATCCTAGGGTTTGTTGGCACTGTCATAAACAAGTAATGCTATCCCAAGATTGTGTTTAAACTTTAAAAGCGTGTAGAGGTTGCATAATTGGCAAGTCATGTGGGTTGGGAAACAGGTCGGGTTGATTCAAAACACTTTTAAAAAAAAACATTTTTTATATTAAATATAATAATATATAATGTGTCAGATTTAATTACGAGTGTTATATTACGATTATCATTTGACCGTATCAATAATTGATCTGTGAAGGTTTTATGAATTGAACTCTTAAACTTACACTTTGGGCGACTTTCAACCCATTTGAGAATGACAGATTTCCTCTATAGCTATATTTTTGATAATACCCTTTTGACCCATTAGAAATAAAAACATATATTGCAGGAAGTTCTTGTAGTAGGAATTGGGAATTGTATTCTTAGATTTGATACTACAAAGGTTGGGAGAGGTAAAGTATATTCTGCAGTTGAACCTCTCAAATGCCCTGTTGATAAGTTGATTGACGGGATTCAATTTGTTGGTAAGCATGATGGTGAAATTACAGATCTATCCATGTGCCAATGGATGACCACTCGCCTAGTTTCTGCTTCAGTAGATGGAACGGTGAGTTTCATAGATATCTTTTGTCCAAATTTATATAAAACCTGATATTTATACCTTTTCTGTGCTCGACTTTAATGAGCTTTGATTTAGTTTAATAGACAAGATTTATTTAGGATAAAGCAAGGAAATGTTCTTAAGTTCCCATCTTAAGTGGCCTGGTATATAACTTATGATTTATCTAGTAAAGATTGCGATTTTATGTTCTTTGTTAGGATTTTATCTTATATGTGCAACAACTTATACATTACATGTGAAATGATAGGTGTACACTACACATTTATAGCTTTATTTAATGATGGATTTATGTTATTTGTACCTTAATTGACCATTACCATTTCTTACAAAGCTAAGTACCCTACCTCAAAAGTCAACGCGTAAGCAAAGGTGCTTGATAGAAGTTTATAATGCCGAGGAAGATACATAAATAAATGACAGACACAATAAGCAAAATAAAACTCAGACTAATATAATTGTATAAATGACGGGCATTACTATCGACATCTAAGTTGGGTGCGAAAAATGAATAATCATCCACTGATTTTACATTTAACTAGCTGATGCCATAATGGTCATAAGTACTAAAGTTGATGCCATATTAGTTTGTTCATTAAAATCATAAGTACTAAAGTTGATGCCATGTTAGTCAACTTCTGGTTTTCGAAGCTCGGTTTATAACTGTAGGCATTGAAAATCGATCAGTGTAATTCTTGTCTTGTAACCCTGAAGTGTAAAAGTATTCTGTTTTGGTATTCACCTTTTTGAAAAACTGACATTGAATATATAGGTTTTTAACCTTATTTGAAACTAAAAAAAAAAACACTATATTTTTTTTATGTAAATGTATTGTGTGTTTTTTTTAACCTTGTAAGTGTTTATATTTTTAAGTTTTAACTATTTTTTTTAAATACCAACAATACAACATTAAATATATCATTATTGAAACTCATAATCACTCAAAAACCACTATACATTTTTTTCTTTATGTAAATGTATTGTGTGTTCACGCATGCATGCTCTTGTTTGTTATATCAAGTGAAAGAAATTACATTAAATATTTCATTTTTTTGTTCCATTTTATTAATAATTTGTAAGGTAACATGAGGCTTTGTTTTGGCTGAACAGATAAAGATTTGGGAAGATCGCAAAGCGTCACCTATTGCAGTACTGAGGCCACACGATGGTCTTCCTGTTAGTTCTGTTACATTCTTAACCGCTCCACATCGCCCAGATCACATCATACTCATTACAGGGGGGCCGTTGAATCGTGAAGTGAAAATATGGGCCTCCGAAAGTGAAGAAGGATGGTTGCTTCCTAGTGACGCTGATTCATGGCGTTGTACTCAAACACTGGAGTTAAAGAGCTCTGCTGAATCAAGAACCGAATATGCATTTTTTAACCAAGTAGTTGCATTATCTCAGTCAGGTCTTCTTTTACTAGCAAATGCCAAGAGAAATGCTATATATGCTCTACACTTGGATTACGGGCCCAATCCGGAAACAACCCGTTTGGACTACGTCGCGGAGTTCAATGTTACTATGCCGATACTTAGCTTTACTGGCACTAATGATCTGTTACCAAACGGGTCCCACATCGTTCAGCTATACTGTGTCCAAACACAAGCTATTCAACAATACGCTTTAGACTTATCCCAGTGCCTGCCACCTCCTGTTTATGATGTCTTTGAGAAATCCGGTTCAACTGTTTCACGTGATGCGGCGGTTATCGGTTTGGAACCATCTGGTGATAAATTCGATGATATGGTTCAGGCTAGCCCAGAATCTAGCCCTAATGAGCTGAAGGATAGCGATACTGATGTTTCGTGTATTGTATCACCAATAGGTCAATCGAGCCCTAAGTTGGGGGGAAAAGTTTCTGACTTTAGAAGTCCATCTGGCAGGTTTGAGCCACGTCAGCAAGTAAACGGTTATGATGATCAGAAAATCATGGAAGAAAGACAACTGGAAACTGCTCGTTCGAACATGTCTAACGCTGCCTCATTGGATGATGATGATGATCGGGCGGTCAAGTTTAAGCATCCGACTCATTTGGTAACTCCTGCTGAGTTGATGGCCACGTCATCCTCTGAAGTAAGTCATGTTGATGGTATGCGTGATGTGGCGGTAAACTCTGATACTCAGAATGCTGAGGTGGAGGTTAAGGTTGTGGGTGAAATGGAACTTAATGGTTCTGCTTACGAAGAAAAGGAAAAATCTAGAACTTTTTGATATGTGCTCTACTCATGTTCACAGAACCATTTCATTTCTTATTTTTATTTGTTAGTTAGTTTCCTATTTTTATGTTTTTATTGTTTAGTGGTTTCCTTCAATTAAGGTAGATAGTGGGTGAGTTTATCGAATCATTTTAGCAAGTAGTGGGTTAGATGGTTAACATTGTGATTTCAATTTAAAGAGTCTATGTATGTCCATTTCTTATTATGAATGAAATGAATTAAGTCTTGAGTTTCTCTCTAAATATTCTTCTAGTTTCCATCTATTTTCTTAGGAGTTTGACTCACTTTAACGGGTTATCTATCAAACCAAGTGGTACACATCATTGGTATCAGAGCCGTCGTGATCCCCCCCGAACCCATGGCTGCTCACACTCTATCCGAAAACGAGTTTCTTCAATGGATGAATGAATCCTTGGCGAAACTCGTGTCTCAATTGCAAACCATTTCCAATTAGTTGCGATCTATCCGAACCGCATGGGAAGCCCCACGAATCCAAACCCCAACAACACCAACAGTTGCCATCAAACCACCTTCATCAACCGTTGCCGCACCGCCATCGTCCTTGTTAACCGCTTCCGTCACACCCCTACAAATTGCAACCGAGCCGCCACCAGAAACAAAACTCTCTCCGGAACCGTTTACTCCACCACCAAAACCTGCCACACCATTAGCAACACCACCACAAATCCAGGGTTGTTCCATATCTGGTGGAGCCAGAGTTTAAAAGGATAGAGCGTTTTATCTGGGGATTGGAACCTCAGATTCTGAGCATGGTGACAGCTTCCAAGCCTCCAACTATTTCTGAGGTTCCGAAAACAAACCCCGTGCTTTGTCGGCTATCATCCAATGTTTCACATTCGTACTCTGTTGTTATCTCCGCCGACTCCGGCAACACGGAGGTTCAAAAAAATCAAACAATTTCCACACCACAATTGCTTGCTTCTTTGGTCAAATCGACAGAATGTATCGAGTATCTTGGGTCAAAACATATTGCTTCCAATTTGGAAAAAACTTCATGTTTGGCTTCCTTCAAAAAATCCCCTTTCACCGTTTCTCAAGTCAATTACATGCACAACGGACTCCCCACTTTTGCTTGCATTGACAAGGTTAAATTCTGTTTTGTCAATTTGGGATACGTCACTTTAGAGTTGGAACCGATTGCCACTAGAGCGGGATTAACTGAACAACGTGAGTGGCGTCCACCGTGGCCTTTCATTAAAAATGCACCGAATGCCACAGGGAGAACCGAATGGCGGCCGCCGTGGTGCATCACTAATGATCTGACTTCATCCTTGTGGACAAGGATTATTTTGAGTAGGAGGGAATGTTACGTGCCACTTTCTTTTTTCCACATGATTTGCATGATTCCTTTTTTTATCTCCATATTTAGTTATTACTTGAGTAGTGGGTTATTAGCTTGAGTAGTGGGTTAGTGTTTGTATGGCTATTTATAGTCAATATGTTAAAGTTTCTAGGAGGAATGAAAAATTATGAATTGAATCTGAATTCTCTCTAAAGTTCTTTCTGGTTTCCTTTCTATTTTCTTTGGCCAACGAAATCGTTGGAACCACAACAGTGGTATCAAAGCCGTCGTGATCCCCCTGGACCATGGTTTCTCACACTCTATCCGAAGCCGAGTTCTATCAATGGATGAATGAATCCCTTGGCAGGCTCGAAACTCAGTTGCAAACCGTAATCAACGAGTTCCGATCGTTCCGAACTGCATGGGAATCCCAATCTCCTACACTTCCACCACATGTTTCCCCCACCGCAAAACGTCTCCCGTCACCAGCTTCCACTGTAACACCATCACCTGCCTCACTACCACCCAAACAAGCCCCTTCAGTAGGATCGTCGTCAGTAAAACGACCTCCCTCAACTGGACTGTCCACATCCATTTCTGTCCTTACCAAATCTAAACCTCTCATACCAACACCACCAATTCAATCGTACACTGATATGTTGAAAAAAAAATCCCATTTAAACTCAATTCAAAGGTGGTGTCCAAGTAATCAAGGTACCACACCCATGAGCGTGGAACACATACGTAGAAACTTCACCACCACATCCATTTGTTGGGGTCTTGTAAGCAAAGAACAAGCCAATTAGGATGTAACCGGAGAACTCGAATGGCATCCACCGTGTCATTTCGTTACTACCGCTCCAAATGTTACGGGAAGAACCGAGTGGCGTCCACCGTGGGGGATCACCAAGGCATTTCTCGGCTTCATCCTTGAGGACAAGGATGATTTAAGGGGGTGGAATGATATGTGCTCTACTCATGTTCACAGAAGCATTTCATTTCTTATTTTTATTTGTTAGTTTCCTATTTTTATGTTTTTATTGTTTAGTGGTTTCCTTCAATTAAGGTAGATAGTGGGTGAGTTTATTGAGTCATTTTAGCAAGTAGTGGGTTAGTGTTTGTATGGCTATTTATAGTCAGTATGTTAAAGTTTCTAGGAGGAATGAAAAATTATGAATTGAATCTGAATTCTCTCTAAAGTTCTTTCTAGTTTCCTTTCTATTTTCTTTGGCCAACGAAATCGTTGGAACCACAACACTTTTTTGTCACAGGCATCGGAACTTGGGCTTGATATAGCACATGACAATGAGTCGAAACAATTAGATCAAATTGCAGATGCTCAAGATAAAGTTGATGATGTGGCAACTGATCTAGCTGGATCTGTGGAGATGTTTGAGACTGAAGTAGTTCAATCTGTGGATCTGAAACGATCCGAAAGACTTGTAAAGCCCGCTGCAGCTTTGCTATCCCCGTATGTGGCTTATAAAAGGATTAAAGATAAACAAGCCAAAAAGTTATGTAACGAGGATAGACAAATTGCTTTAATCCAGCAGTGGTATGCACGTAGTGGCAATAGATATTTTTCCCTAACAATGGGTGGATACGTCGGTCCAGAGTTTTGGGTGTCATTGCTGGGCGAGGACGGTAAAGGCTGGTTAAGCGATGATGTAAGCAATGTCTATATATTAAAAACTATAAAGAAATAAATTTATATTTTTTTTTTGTATATTGTTTTCAAACTAACTTTAGAATGTTTAACAGCATATATTTGGGTGGATGATCCACTTGTATCATTCAAGAGATGCAAGTGATCGTTGGAGTATTTTACCCCCTTATTTTCAGAGTTATTTTCAATCGCGGGACGTCGACCGGACGTTCAAGGGTTATTTCACCTGGGCGATTGAACCTTTTCCACCAATACCTACCGTTGACGAGGTAATGTGGAACATTCCAATTGATTACTGGTTACATTTCGTATTGACTTAATATATGCGGCACAACTTATTATATAGGTGTACGTACCGTTGTGTATACAAGGCGTCCACTGTTTTTTAGGCGTTTTCAACCTTGTTGATTACACGCTAACGATATACGACATGTATTAGCCCGATTGAATAGATTGGTACTCCAAATTACATGTTGCTAACTGTGTTAATTTGTTGGGGTTTTAGCCTTTCAAGCTTCAAATATTTCGAAAAGGGAAGAGCGGAAGTGGTGTGTCATATAAATTTTATTTTTGACCATTGGCTACGGATTCATGGTTATAATTCCGACAGACCGTTACCGTTACATTATCCCTTCCACGTTATTTTTGCAAGCGACGCTCCTCAGCAGTCCGGAGCTTTGGAAGACTGTGGAGTCTGGGTTTGCATATATCTAGACAGGTTGATAAATAAAAAACCGTTGAACGATGGTGAAGATACTGAGGCAACTGCGTACCGAATGAGACGTCAACTAGCTTTACTTTTTTTACGATTCCTTGTTACCCAATACTACAAGTGACAACGTCTTAGATGACGAAGCCGTATTTGTAAGATAATTGTACGACTATTAATGTTCTATATAAATTGTTAAAATTTATTTTCTTTTGTTTTGGTTTAAAAAAATTAAATACATTTGTACTCATCTCTATGTGTATATATATGTGTGTGCCACCATTATAAAAAGACATATTTTAAGATATTATCAATGACAAGCATTCCTCCTTCCGTACAAAACACAGTTTGGATCAATCAACAAGATCGAGTTGACCATTGGTCTCCAAATGTTCTTGAATTTTACTACAATGGCGATACTCCTACTTGTTATTATTCATACATGGGGATAACACCACTTGGAAAAGACTGGTGGGGGGGACTACTTGGATTTAGTGGAGCTGGTTTTATTCAACAAACGGTACCTTAATAATAAATAATTTTGTAATAATAATTAGTTTAATAAATTTTTAAATAAAAAATTACCGTTATTTTATAGCACGTGAAAGCATGGTGTAACAAACTCATGTATCAACGAGAGATTGAAATAAATGCAAGGACGATGTCGTCAAACGATTATCGTTGGACAGTTCTACCACCAAATTTTATCGACATGTTAAACGAACAAGATATTGCTGGAAACAGATACGCAGATGGTTCTACAGCAACATATCCTCTATTCTGGGAAATTGATACGGTAGGCTTAATCATTTTTTATTTTATTTTATTCAATTTTCAATGAGATTTTATATTTACGGTTTTTTTACCGGTAATACGCCTACCGTATATACCGATGCACGAGTCTCATTCTTACTCCACACCTATTTAAACAAATGTTTGTCCACTACTCAATTGGTATCCCTTTTTTTTCCTCATGGCGAATCAAGAACACAACATTCATTTACACCTTCATATCAACCTTAACATTTCCCAAACGCCTAACCACCCAAACCCACCCTCAGATAACCCCGAACCAAACAATTCCCAAACCCCTAACCACCCAAACCCGGTGCAACAGCCAACACGCGAGACACCATTTAACAGTTCATGTCGGTGTCAGGCGCTTATGCCGTTACCTAACACCCATGAACGACAATGTCCTTGTGATCAGATTATTCCACTAGAATGTGTGACGGTTACTACTGACGAAGACACTGACGAGGAATTGGATTTCGAAAGATATTTCGATGAACTGCGTTTTAAAGCTTATCGTGCGAAAATGGAAAAAGGATTAGAGTATGATTCTGAAGCGGAAGACCATACCGACTAGCTTAGTTCCGTTTTATAAATGTGGGGGTTTTTTATGGAATAAGAACTTAAACGTGTTTGATGTAATTTACTTTTTTGTTAAGAATTTTTTTTTTAAATTTACAAGATTGAGTTACAAGCTAAGATTATACATTTTTTTGCACGTTTACATTCATATACCGGACAAGGAGCAAAATTGTTTGCTTTTTAAAATAAATATAAAGTCACTAGAATTAAGAGTTTTTTTTGCCAATGATTGTGACATGATTAATTGCCGAGATTCATTTTGCGTACACAGAAGAATACATCAAATTGTGATGGAATTTGAGTCTCTATTCTTGTGGTTTCTGGGACGTATATCGTTCTGGCAACACTCTAAATATATGAGACGGGTGCCATGGAAATAGTAGGGGATGTCGTGTGGCCTGATCACACAGATCGTATTGGCATAAATTCAGGAGTCATCATATGTATGCTAATGGAAAACCTTGTTCGCGATCGTTCGTTAACATGGAACGAAGGAAACCTTCAGGATGCTTGTTTCAGATATAGACGGTACATGGTAGATGAACTCTATGCCGGGCGCTTCACACCTGTTAATATTTGATGGTTCTATGTATGCATGTAATATAAAATAATAACAAATTGTAATGAAATGATTTTCAATATTAATTATTTTCAAGTAAATAGATTTACTATGTTATTTGAGAAATTACAATACACAAAAAACAAATAATACAATTAAAAGACTCCCAAGTTATGAGACAGAAACTTATAATTAGACGGAGATTGTGTAAGATGATCAGGATCATCGGTTTCTTTCCCTTTCCCTTTATCTGGGCCTTTGCGAGTACGAATTTCTAAGGGCATGGGCTGCCGACAGACATCCCGATGATGACCGTATGAGCTACACCGGGAACAATACAGTGGAGTAGGTTCTTCCCTGTGGGATAAGATCCGGTGGTTTTCTCGAGGACGACCGGCCTGTCGCTTTGTCATATGCGTCGGTTGAAGATTGATAAGGTTTTCTGGAGTCTCCCATTCAGACCTATGAGGAAGAGGATTAATCGCTTCTTCATAAGTTTTTTTATAGACTTCGTTTGAGTAACACGAGAAGCAATACTTACTGCAATCGGTTTCACCTAAAATTTTTAACACGGCAATAACATGCCCACACGGTAAACCAGAAACCTGCCAAACTCGGCAGCTACAAGTTCGATTAACAAAGTCAACGATACCCCCCTTTCCATTGTCTGCAACACAATAAGTGTTTAACCCAATGCCAGAAACAGTCCATGTTCTAGACCCTTCAACTTTTTTTTTTAAATTTTCTTCTGTGCCCATTGTGTAACTAAGTGTTTTTCATGAATACCTTGCAACCGACGTTCATAAAACCATTTCTGTACAGATTGCCGGAAGAACTCTATAACTTACGTTATCGGCATTTTACGTGAGTGTCTAGATAAAGCGTTAATAGACTCCGCGCTGTTAGATTTAATATAATGATATCGATTGTCGGGAAAATGTGCCCTTGCCCATCTACCGAACCCAATACTTGTTAGAGTGTGACGTACTTTAGGAACGACAAGACAAAGAGCATTGAATGACTCATTAAAATCAGACAACCGGTAAAATTTTCATGTCTTCCACCACAACTTCTCATTTTCTTTTTCTTTTTATCGGACGGTAAACGTAAGTTCATCATTAAATGACGACAGCATAACCCGTGATAAGCACGTGGAAAGACGTTTCTAACAGCTAGGTGTATAGAATTCGCTCTATCCGATATTATCGCCATGTCGGGTATTTCACCGACACATTCTCTAAGCTTTGATAGAAACCATGTCCAAGATTCACCATCCTTTGATTTTCCTATTCTATAGGAAATTGGTAAAATTTGGTTGTTTCCATCCATCCCGACTGTTAAAAATAAGGTTCCTTTAAATTCACCCTTTAAGTGTGCAGCATCGATGATCACCACCGGTCTTAGATTATACATAAATGTACGAATCTGAAACGAAATAATTTAAAAAAGGTCAGCAAGATTTAGTTTGAGGGAAAAAATGAGAAGCTGTAACTTACCGCAACACCGATCGCAACAAAGACCATTTCAAACCGACGCTCGTCATCAGTCTTGATACGAGTGACAGAACCCAGATTTACCCGCTCTAAATTGTAACAGTAAAATGATAGTTCTGCAAATGAATCTCTGGTTGTTCCTTGTAAAAGCTCTAGTGCCAAACTTTTTCCACGCCAAGCTTGACTACTGGTTATCTCAACTTGGAATCTTTGTCTAAACTTTATTCACTATATCATTAGAACGATATATTCTACCACTGTCTTATAAAGGTTCTTTTAAATAGTGAGCCACAACCTTTGGGTTTGCCTGACGAAGAGGTGGGTACGTTAGCGTCTTCGAGCACGTGATTTTATCATTAAAATTCTTAACAAAAAACAACCCACTACCGCCAAAACTGTATGCATGAAAACGCCAATCGCAGCCGTCCACCAAACATGACACTTCGTACCGCGTTTTAGATGATCTATCTACTTTAAACTCAAAGCGTTCTAACAAAAATTTTTCCGAACTCAAGTTTCATTTCTTTTTTGTTATTAAATACGTGCCCTAGCTCAAAAGTAATTGATGAAGATGGCATAGACTTTTCAAATGAATTATCGGGATTTGGTTGGTGGTCGTTTAAAACATCATCATTTTCTTCATTAATACAAACATTTAAATCGGATACTTTAAATTTATTTGGAGTTGAAAAACTAGATGACCCACCACAAAACCCTTCTACGACATATAATTTATAAATTTCAAAAAGATTTTCCATAGCAAAATTATAAAAAATTGCAAGATCTTCATCATTAATTATATCGATTGGATCACTAAACGAAGATAACCGGTACGATAACTTCGTAATGTTTGTAGTACCACACATGTTTGAAACTTTACTTAAAAGAGCAATGTATGAAAGGTTGGGTTCAATCTTTAAATCATGTCTACTTGAATCAACATCAACAACATACTCCAAGTTTCTGTTAATGATTTGCCACTTTCCGCCGCTGTATACAACCAAATGAATCTTCATAATTTTAAGTTTCTGCTACAAAATCTAACTGTTCTGATAAATTTAGAGGGGTCCGTTGCACAAACACACAAAAAAGGGGCAACTATATAAGGGACCACATTGGAACGGCTCGAACAAGACATTGAAACGGTTTGAGACGGCTGAAACGGCTTAAGACAACTGAAACGGCTTAAGAAAGCTGAAACGGCTTGAACAGTGGCAGAGACGGCACAAATAAGAGGCTGAAACAGCTTGGCTGCAGTGGTGGGTCCATGTTTGTACGCTAACGGTTCAGATGACAAGCCGGCTCCAACCCTTGGAAACGGCTTGGCTCATTGAAGGTACTCGGTTGGGGTCCTGGACCGGCTTGGGTCTAGGAGTGAAGAGGTATGGTCCCAAAAACCTCGCGCAGGCGCATAGGACCATACCACAAACCCATCCCAAAACATCTTGAACAAAGACCCTGCGCACCTGCGTAGCGGTCCTAAACAGGATTTGGGAAGAAACAGTTCAATAACAAAGAAGTATGGTCCCAGAAGCCTTGCGCAAACACATAAGACCATTCCATAGTCTCCTCTAGAAACATCTTTAACGAGACCATGTGCGGCTGCGCAATGGTCCCAAACAGATCGAAGAAGGCAGTCTTCAATAAACACGCGCCGGAAGAAAGGAGAAACCAACATTCAACTAACACCCTTCCGCGAGCACGCGCAAGGGAACAGTTAGACTTGAAGATAAAATCTTGAACATCTCCGCGCGACTGAAATCAAGACTTGTAAAAAGGAATCTTTTCTGTACAACATAATGGACACAAGGCAAGGGTATAACGGTTTACAACTATAAACCTTCTAAAATCCTTAAATGATCCTCGTGCACAACCATTCGATTACAACTAATTATGACGTGGCACAATCGTGGATGCTCATCTAGTCACGAAAAGTGGTAGGCCCCTCTTTTGGAGGTCCTAGTAAGCTTGACCCAGGTCCTTGCAGGATCTATACACTGAACAAGGCAAGAACCTTACCAAACCATTCCCTTAACCCCCGACCAGGTAGCCAACATATCTCTATATAGACCGTAGAGATATGAATGGTGAAAATCTTTTACTTTATATAGACAGTAAAGTAATGACAAGAAACCACGGACAAATGATAAGAAAGTTTCACCTTCAACATAAGAAACTAGTTATTAAAGTCATTAATACAAAACCAAATAAAAAGTGCGAAAAGATTAAAAATCAAAAGTAATACATTAAATGCTTGTCTTCACCAAGTGATGTAAGAGACTTAGCAAAACATGGCCTTTGATTGACAAGAACTCTTACGATCAATCTTGGATCCCGAGACTACTACACACACTCTAAGGTGGATGATGGATGATGGTGGTGGATGTGGGTGTTGTAGTGGTGGTGGAGTGGTGGCAAAGTGAGAGAGAGGTGGTTTGCCAAGGGATGTCTTTGAAGTGAACCAAGCACTCCTATTATAGCCTGAACAGTAGCCCGGCCACAGCCCCGTGTCCGCTGGACACGTCCCTGTGGCCATCTCCTTTCTCTTTCTTCATTAATTGCAATTTGTGTTCGCTGGGCACGACCCCGTGTGCAGAAGCGTATCTGTACTATCAAGATTTGCAAGATTCTGCAAATCTTAGCATTGACCACGTCCCGTGCTGAGCTGGGCACGCCCCCGTGGTGGGCGTAGAAGCTTCCACAGCTTTGTCTCTTTCTGCAGACACCTGACCATGCCCCCGTGTCTAGTGGGCACAGGCCGTGGTCAGCCTTTTGTTTCTTATTTTTGCTTGGGGAGATGTTTTCGAGGGGTCGGGCATGCCACGTTTATTCCTTTTCTTTGTATTTATGTTAGTTTTTGCTGCATATTTGTTCCTTTTGTTCATTTAAGCTCATTTGGTCCTGAAAATACAAAAGGAAGACAAAAACACACTTTTTCCAACATTAGTACTAAAAAAGTGTTAGTTTTATGCCTTATTTGATGTAATTTATATGTTGCATTTTGTACACATCAGGCATCAACCTCGTAGGTCCTTTTTCCAGATGCACCCGACGCAGTAAAATTTATAATAGTCGCTGTAGATTACTTCACCAAGTGGGTGGAAGCCAAAGCCTTAGCATCAACCACCGCAATGGTAATTAGAAAATTCATCTGGGAATACATCATATGCCGGTTCGGATTACCACTGCGCATTATCACAGACAATGTTTCTAATTTCGCGCCAGAAGATCTACAAAAGTGGATGAACAAACTGTTAAAAGGGATCCACATCCCAAACCTATTTCAAAATACAAATGTTCTAACAAACTACAAGTCGGGAAACATTGCCAACACTTCTGCAGGGGTGTGCGATGCTTCACCGTACCACTCCAAAGGGTGAGGATCAACGATCAAGTCGTTATCATCCCCCTCACAAATCGAAGCAGCCGTCATCCTCCGAGTACAGACCGGACGATCACTTTGACGTCGTTCGTACACCATCCTACATCGACATCTCCAGTCAGGTGGAAAAGCTTGCATCAGAGCATCTACCGTCAATGACACAACACCTGCATTGACATTGATCCCGATAACGGAAGGGACATCATCCTTGCTACCCTTACCTGAAAAATTCAGACAAGGCACTGTGTCGGGCAACTCTCCACTTCCTGCGGTTTTATCCGACACTTTATCTTGGAGATGGACCATGGCATCAGCAGCATCAAGGGTTTTCAAGATATCGGAAACTTTCCGTAGACGATATTTGTGTAACACCCCGTGTTTCGAAAGTCAAAGTCAAGACTGACTGTTTTGACTTCTTTGACTTGTAGATAATCTGTTTATTTTATCACATTAGCTGTATTATGTGGAGTACTTGTTAATAATCGAGGTTTAACAGCTATTTATCATATGTTTATCGCTTATCGCACTCGCAACTTGAATTTACGCGCTTTGGTTATTGTTTTATGTGTGTGCTACTTATGTGTTACTTGTGCATGTTTATTTATGTTATATTATGATGTGGTAATCAATCGAATGCAATCGCAACGCTACCGCAACCGAATCGCAAACGCTAAACGTAAGATATCTAGGATGATTGTATGTTAGATATAGTAGTTGGGATTAAAAGTAATAGTTAAAGGAAACTCTATTGCATCGTAACGTACTACACGTGAATCGAGACGACAAAACTCATCACGCCAAACACTAGGGTCGAGTGGCCAACCGATGGGATAGCCATCCGATCGAGTTGTCACCCGATCGGACCAGCCACCCGATCGGCCAGTGCTTTCCATTTTGGGAAACCCTATAAATACCTCACTTGTTACCTCATTTGATGGTGACAACTCCTTACTAGATCCAACCGCTCTCAAGCTCTTTTCTCCCGATTTCTCTCAAATCTTGTAAGTTTTCAACCTAAATCCTGTACTTCCTTGATCTACATGCATTCCTACACCTTTCTATCTTTTGAATCTTAACTTTTAACCGTGAAATAACTAGATTTGAGGTGTTCTAGGATGAGGACAGCATGGTGTTCTTAGGAACTTCACGTTTTGGCTTCAACCCACTAAGAACAACTCGGATCTGGACGATTTCCACATGAATAAACAAAGATCTTGCAAAGATCTGAACATATTTACGGTGAAAAGGATTGAAAGATGGTTTTCTAACTTTCTTTCAACTCTTTTACACTCAATGCACTCAAACCCGATGGAATCAGAGCTTGTTCTGATCGTCTACTCGTTCTTAGTGATGAATCAGTTCTAGATCTGAATTCTGTCCGAGGGATAGTGATTTCGGGTTTGAACATGAACAACCGTCTTGAACCGTGAATTGGTCGGACTAGGGTGATTCCTGTTCGATCGGGTCACTTTGGCCAAGATGAGGTTTCTATTGTTTAAACAAGCTATCATAACGTCTCGTTCAAACTGTAACACTTCAAATAGAATCAAATGACAAAATGATCAGATCGACGGGGCGGATTGCCATCCGATGGACCGACTATCCGATCGGGTTGCACCTTGATTCAACACTTAACAATTTTCAACATGTTCAATGCACTACCAGTTCTAGCGGAGTGTCACCCGAATGATAGACCATCTGGTTGGATGATAAAACTGTTGTGAACTTGTTCTCTGAGAAATGTCTCACCATACGGATCACTGTTCGATCGAACCGACGTCCGATCGACCGACCTGAAGGGTAGAGATACTTCTCTGTTTTCAAAATGCTACAACGAAAACTTCAAAAGATAAACCATCATACACAAACACATCCTCACCAAACGAGATGACAATCCAATCGAATGGCCACCAGATCGGGTAACCATCCGAACGGATTATCAACCGATCGATCGGCTAACCGATCAGATTGCTATCCGATCGGACTGCTGTTTGACACTTGGTTTCTTTGCACCGTTTTACGCACCGCTTATCGTTTATGCTATCGTACTGTTCAGGCTAATCTCGCTCTAAGCGCTCCCTTCAATCCATCATTGCTATGAGTATACTCGAACCCTTTTTGCTTTACGCACGTTTGGGTGTTACATATGTTACTTATTCTACGTCACATCGAACACACTACGCAATACTTTAACGCTAACCGTTACCGCATGTTATACGTGACTTAATGAATGCTTGTTTGTTATGTTTACACATGGAATGCTGTCTACCTGCCTTAGCAACGATAGTACTATAGTTTGGACTCAGCACCTGTTCACTCAGGGGTTGTTAAGGACAATTAATTACATGGCTCACAGTGGTGAGTGTGTATTACGAACTGCCTTGGGCAGTCAACCCGCAGTCATTGGTATCGATAGGTTAATGTCGATAACTAACGTGCTTCATTTCACTCTGTGTACGTGCTGGTTATGCGTAACGATTTTCGAACTCTATTATATCTACTAAACTTGTATGCTCACCTTTACACTATGTGTATTGACTTTTACTTTAACGTATGTGGCAGGTGCTTAAGATGTTTAAATGCTTGGCTTGCTGTGAAATCGAGGCTAGGAAAGGTCTAGAAACAAATAAACGAATTGTCTGTACTTGAAATCTGAGTTGTCAGAACAGAACAATTTGACTAGATTTTGTATGTAATAATTATATTACTTTTTATGTCATGGTATGGGATGTGATGCTTTAAATAATTGGTAATCATAGTTATTATGGAAACTTCTGGACAATCTGTTTCGCTCAGTGCCACGCCCTGATGTTTCCGCCATCGGTTGGGGTGTGACAGATTGGTATCAGAGCCATAACTATAGGGAATTAGGCAAGACTCGACCTAGTTCGGGTCGATGTCTTAGAACGACCTAGTCTATAGTCGAAGTACCAACGGACCGACTTGTGCATACCCTGTAGGGGTTAGCACGAGCTTACACCTCGCTATTCTCGCTTACACTACACTGTCACTGCACTCCAATTTTCAAGAATGAACAAGCAATTAGGTTGAGACTAGGTGTGAAAACTGCAAACTCTCGACTAAATTTCTTATTCGACCCTTATTTCGGCTACAAATCGGAGAAATTTCGTTGAATCAGGAGTGAAATCCGTACTTTAACGCAAATTTTCCTCTCTACTTTTATCAAAGCAGGAACAAGGTTATTAAGTCAGGGGTGAAACCCGGACCTTGATGACTTGTTCCATACTTTATTTTGTTTTACAAAACCCTCACCAAGGCTTGGTGAACTCCAACGACTTGAAGTCACACTATAACTGGAAGGATGTGTACCGAACGCCCGAAATCAAGGCGAGAGCACAGTCCTGAAGGTCACAGTGTGTGCCAAATGTACTTGTGAATAGTCGAACCACCTTGGGTAGTCGATGTCTATTTAGCCTTAGACACTCTATTTTCGACTTCAAGCTCGCAATCGCTGATTTTATGTGTTTCGATTTTGAGCCCGCAACTGCTGATTTTATGGTCGGACTAGGGTGATTCCTGTTCGGTCGGGTCACTTTGGCCAAGATGAGGTTTCTATTGTTTAAACAAGCTATCATAACGTCTCGTTCAAACTGTAACACTTCAAATAGAATCAAATGACAAAATGATCAGATCGACGGGGCGGATTGCCATCCGATTGGATTGCCATCCGATCGACCGACTATCCGATCGGGTTGCACCTTGATTCAACACATAACAATTTTCAACATGTTCAATGCACTACCAGTTCTAGCGGAGTGTCACCCGAACGATAGACCATCTGGTTGGATGATAAAACTGTTGTGAACTTGTTCTCTGAGAAATGTCTCCCCATACGGATCGCTGTTCGATCGAACCGACGTCCGATCGACCGACCTGAAGGGTAGAGATACTTCTCTGTTTTCAAAATGCTACAACGAAAACTTCAAAAGATAAACCATCATACACAAACACATCCTCACCAAACGAGATGACAATCCAATCGAATGGCCACCAGATCGGGTGACCATCCGAACGGATTATCAACCGATCGATCGGCTAACCGATCAGATTGCTATCCGATCGGACTGCTGTTTGACACTTGGTTTCTTTGCACCGTTTTACGCACCGCTTATCGTTTATGCTATCGTACTGTTCAGGCTAATCTCGCTCTAAGCGCTCCCTTCAATCCATCATCGCTATGAGTATACTCGAACCCTTTTTGCTTTACGCACTTTTGGGTGTTACATATGTTACTTATTCTACGTCACATCGAACACACTACGCAATACTTTAACGCTAACCGTTACCGCATGTTATACGTGACTTAATGAATGCTTGTTTGTTATGTTTACACATGGAATGCTGTCTACCTGCCTTAGCAACGATAGTACTATAGTTTGGACTCAGCACCTGTTCACTCAGGGGTTGTTAAGGACAATTAATTACATGGCTCACAGTGGTGAGTGTGTATTACGAACTGCCTTGGGCAGTCAACCCGCAGTCATTGGTATCGATAGGTTAATGTCGATAACTAACGTGCTTCATTTCACTCTGTGTACGTGCTGGTTATGCGTAACGATTTTCGAACTCTATTATATCTACTAAACTTGTATGCTCACCTTTACACTATGTGTATTGACTTTTACTTTAACGTATGTGGCAGGTGCTTAAGATGTTTAAATGCTTGGCTTGCTGTGAAATCGAGGCTAGGAAAGGTCAAGAAATAAATAAACGAATTGTCTGTACTTGAAATCTGAGTTGTCAGAACAGAACAATTTGACTAGATTTTGTATGTAATAATTATATTACTTTTTATGTCATGGTATGGGATGTGATGCTTTAAATAATTGGTAATCATAGTTATTATGGAAACTTCTGGACAATCTGTTTCGCTCAGTGCCACGCCCCGATGTTTCCGCCATCGGTTGGGGTGTGACAGATTGGTATCAGAGCCATAACTATAGGGAATTAGGCAAGACTCGACCTAGTTCGGGTCGATGTCTTAGAACGACCTAGTCTATAGTCTAAGTACCAACGGACCGACTTGTGCATACCCTGTAGGGGTTAGCACGAGCTTACACCTCGCTATTCTCGCTTACACTACACTGTCACTGCACTCCAATTTTCAAGAATGAACAAGCGATTAGGTTGAGACTAGGTGTGAAAACTGCAAACTCTCGACTAAATTGCTTATTTCGACCCGTATTTCGGCTACAAATCGGAGAAATTTCGTTGAATCAGGAGTGAAATCCGTACTTTAACGCAAATTTTCCTCTCTACTTTTATCAAAGCAGGAACAAGGTTATTAAGTCAGGGGTGAAACCCGGACCTTGATGACTTGTTCCATACTTTATTTTGTTTTACAAAACCCTCACCAAGGCTTGGTGAACTCCAACGACTTGAAGTCACACTATAACTGGAAGGATGTGTACCGAACGCCCGAAATCAAGGCGAGAGCACAGTCCTGAAGGTCACAGTGTGTGCCAAATGTACTTGTGAATAGTCGAACCACCTTGGGTAGTCGATGTCTATTTAGCCTTAGACACTCTATTTTCGACTTCAAGCTCGTAATCGCTGATTTTATGTGTTTTGATTTTGAGCCCGCAACTGCTGAATCTGATATTTGCCGATTTTATGTGAATTTTATGTGTTTATGTGGCTTATATGCTTATCTGTTAGCATAATGAGGTACTACTGGTTTCGATTTAACACATTCGTCTATCGCACGACACACACAACACGATACGCACCGCTAACAAATCGCTATTACCTGTGATAACCGCATACTATGATACTACTCATGCTATACTACCCGCTATTCTACTCGCTATATCACGTGCGAACTTTGAATAATAGGTTTCTGTATTCTGACTGCTTCTATATGCTCTTATGTGTCCAATGTGCCTTACGTGCTTATGTGTTTCTGTGCTTATGTGATTCCGTGTTTATGTGCCTATGTGTTTATGTGATACACGAATGTGTTCCTGAGCTTTAGAAGTATTAAGCGTGTGAGGTGAGATTCGATTATATTGTGTCTGAGTCCTAAGACGATGTCTGTTGCAGACAATGTCGTCATCTGGACCCCGTTACTCTCGACATGCTCGCCGAGAACAGAGAGACAAATGCCTTGTTGCACTCATCGCCGAGCAGATAGCAAAGGTCGTCCCGTAGATCGTTAGTGATCTACAAGAGAATGCTAGCAAGTCTTCTGAAGAATCCAGGACCGAAACTCATAAAGAGACTTCAAAAGTTGTTTTCAATTTCAAGCAGTTCAAAGCTTGCGGACCGAAAGAATTTACTGGCGAAGATGGTCCTACGTCCTTGTTTCAATTAGGGATGGCAATCAAACCCGAACCCGCTGGGTAAACCCGAAACCCGACACATTTGGGATGGGTTTGGGGTCGGTTAATCGGGTTTGGGACGGGTTTGGGAATAGTTTTTATTTTTTTCGTGGGTTTGGGACGGGTTTGGGATTTAGTGATATACCCGTTTACCCGACTCAATTACCCGATAAAGTGTACCCGTTTACCCGATTGTATACCTGATATAATTTCTTTTGTATTATTAAATATGTACATATATGATGCATCCATTTTTTACACATATATGTATTTTATTCCGTATACATTGTAGTTATTTGATATATATTTTTATAATGACAATACAAAATGTAAACGGTTAGTAGTTACCCGATAAATAACCAATGGGTTTTGAGATGAGTATACCCAACGAGTTATCTTTTTAAATTAACGGGTTTACCCAAAACCCGCGGGTATACCCGATACCCGATGGGTATTTACCCGCTAGAAACCCGACGGGTTTTGGGACGGGTTTGGGACAAGCTTATCTAACTGGGTTTGGGTTTGGGATTACCTAAACCCGTCCCAAACCCGACCCATTGCCATCCCTAGTTTCAATGGTTTGATTCGATCGAGGTCACCCTGCATCAGAGTGGCTATCCCGATGATCTCCACACTCTAGATTGGTGGGCCGCCGAGAGAAACAAACGCGGGAACGATGCAGCTTACGGTATGTCGTGGGATGAGCTAAAGGATGTCATGTTGGAAGAGTTCTGCCCACCCCACGAGCACCAAAAGTTGGAGGACGAATTCTGGCATATTAACCAGAATGATGGTGACAATGCTGCTTTAACTGCTCGCTTTAAACAACTCAGCATAATTTGTCCTGATCAAGTGAAGACTTCTTATATGACGATCAAGAAGTACATCTGAGCTCTGTCGGATTGTGTCGCATATTTTGTACAAGCCTCCAAGCCAGCAAAAATCGAAGAAACTTACCTGCTTGCTGCTGAAATCAATGACAAGCGAGTCAAATATGGTGTCTGGGATAAAACTCCCAAGAATCTGCATCAAGCCACCACCGCACCAACCACTGAAACCGCCACCACTCCTCAGTCCTCAAAAGCTTTACGTCGCAAGAGGAATAACAACAACAACTCCAGCAACAAGAACTGTGCTGTTACCACTGCTGCCCTGCTCCAAACAGTTCCAGCTCAACAACCGCAGATGCAACACCGCCAGGTCGCGGTGCCGGTAACCCAAGCACCACCGGCAAAGCGTGCTTATACGGGTCCTCACCCGGTCTGCCCGACTTGCACCTATCACCACCCGGTGGGAATCGCCTGCAGATTCTGTGTGCATTGCAATATGTACGGCCATTTCACCGCCAACTGCCGTACAGGCTCTCGACAAGCTCCAGCTACTGCTCATCAAGCTCTACTTCCTGCTCCTCAAGGCCAGCAAGCGGCTCAGGCACCCGCGATCAATGCTAGAGTCTGTTTCAAGTGTGGTGATCCCAACCACTTCGCGAACATGTGCCCGAATCGAGTGGTGAAACAAGAGCCACAACAGCAGCAGCTCCAGCAACAGCCTCCGCAGCAACAGCAGCAACAAGCAGCTCACGCTCGAACCTTCAACATTAATGTGCGCCAAGCTTAAGCCGACAACAACGTGGTCAATGGTACGTTCCTTGTGAATGGTATTTACGCTTCGTGTTTGTTTGATACTGGTGCCGATAACTGTTTTGTATCGTTTGAGTTCGAAAAGCTCCTTAATCGTAAGCGCGCCCATCTCTCCTCGACGTTCGATGTCGAAGTTGCCACCGGAAGAACCGTCGCTGTCAATTCTGTTCTTCGTGATTGTACTCTCGAACTCAACAATCACATCTTTCCTATCAACCTTATTCCGATGCAGCTTGGTAGTTTTGACGTCATAGTAGGCATGGACTTTCTTCGCGAAAACCATGCTGAAGTTATTTGCTTTGATAAGATGATTCGATTCTCGCTCACTAATGGTGATAAATTGTGTGTTTACGGTGAAGTCGCGTCGAAGAAACTCCAACTCATGTCTTGTGTCCAAGCTAGCAAGTATCTCCGCAAGGAATACAAAGCTTTCTTGGCTCACATCGTAGTAGCGGAGAAAAAGGAAGTTAAGGGAATAAGCGATGTCCCTGTTGTCCGAGAAATTTCAAACGTGTTCCCTGATGATCTTCTAGGCTTACCTCCGAGTCGTGATATCGACTTTCGTATCGACCTCATTCCTGGAGCAAACCCTGTTGCCAGAGCTCCTTATCGACTCGCACCGTCTGAAATGCGCAAATTATCAAGTCAGCTCCAGGAATTACTTGACAAATGCTTCATTCTCCCTAGCACCTCTCCTTGGGGTGCACCAGTCCTTTTCGTCAAAAAGAAGGATGGGTCGTTCCGGATGTGCATCGACTATAGGGAGTTGAATAAGCTAACGATCAAGAATCGCTATCCCCTGCCCCGTATTGACGATTTGTTTGACCAACTACAAGGTGCTACATGTTTTTCCAAGATTGATCTACGCTCAGGCTACCACCAACTACGCATTCAAGAGGAGGATATAACCAAAACAACTTTTCGCACTCGATACGGCCACTATGAGTTCGTTGTTATGCCTTTTGGTCTAACCAACGCACCCGCGGTTTTCATGGATCTGATGAATCGCGTGTGTAAACCTTTTCTCGACCACTTCGTCATCGTGTTCATCGATTATATCCTGATCTATTCCAAGTCGAAAACCAAACACGCGCAACATCTATGTTTGGTTCTCGAGCTACTCCAAGGGAATCGACTCGATGCCAAGTTCTCCAAGTGTGAATTCTGGCTGGAGGAGGTTCAATTCCTCGGTCACATTGTCAATAGTCAAGGTATTCATGTCGACCCCGCGAAGATCGAAGCTGTCAAGAGTTGGGTTACACCTAAGAACCCGTCTGAAGTCCGTTCTTTTCTCGGACTGGCGGGCTATTATCGTCGATTTATCAAAGGATTCTCTAAAATCGTCGTGCCGCTCACTTCTCTCACGCACAAAGACATGCCTTTTGTTTGGGGAACTGGACAAGAGACTGCCTTTCAAACCCTCAAGCATATGCTTTGCAATGCTCTCGTTCTCACTCTACCCGACGGAAACGATGACTTTATAGTCTGTTGTGATGCCTCGAACCTTGGTCTTGGTTGTGTTCTCATGCAACGAGATAAGGTTATCGCTTACGCATCTCGTCATCTCAAGATCCACGAGAAGAACTATACAACCCACGATCTCGAGCTAGGTGCAGTTGTTTTTGCGTTGAAAATTTGGTGACACTACCTGTATGGTACCAAGTGTACGATCTTCACAGATCATAGGAGCCTACAACACATCCTCAGCTAGAAAGAACTTAATATGCGCCAACGCCGATGGGTTGAACTTCTCACTGATTACGACTGTGAGATCCATTACCATCCAGGCAAAGCAAATGTCGTTGCCGACGCCCTCAGCAGACGGAGCTATTTGCATAGCGCCCGTAACATTCAAGCCCAACATGATCTCGAAACCCTTATCCGCGAAGCCCAACATGCTTGTTTTACCGAACGCACTTTGAAGAAGGAAATGATTATCAACGATCGAGCCCAGCTAGTGAATAAGTCGAATGGGATTTTCCATTATCTGGATCAAATTTGGATCCCTAAACGGACCGATTTACGACAGATATTGATGGATGAAGCCCACAAATCCCGATATTCTATTCATCCCGGTGCCGATAAGATATACCAGGACCTTCACTACAAGTATTGGTCGCCGGGCATGAAGAGGGATATCGCTCTCTATGTTTCGAAGTGCCTGACTTGTTCCAAAGTCAAGGCCGAACATCAAAAACCCTCTGGCTTACTCGTTCAACCCGAGATTCCTATATGGAAATGGGAGAGTATAGTAATGGACTTCATAACGAAACTTCCGCGTACGCCATCAAGTCACGACAGCATCCGGGTTGTCGTTGATTGTTTAACTAAATCCGCTCACTTTTTGCCGATATGAGAGGACTATAAGGTAGAGAAATTAGCCCGAATCTACACCAACGAGATCATTTGTCGACATGGGACGCCTCGCGACATCATCTCTGACCGCGATGGTCGGTTTACCTCGCGTCTTTGGGAAACGTTTCAATCTGCTCTCGGTACTACGCTTAATCTAATTCCCGCTTTCCATCCCCAAACCGACGGTCAGACTGAAAGAATGATTCGCACCCTTAAAGACATGCTTCGTTCGTGTATTATAGATTTCGGTGGTAAATGGGACGCGTACTTACCTCTAGTCGAATTCTCGCACAATAACAATTATCATTCCAGCATTCAAATGGCACCATTTGAGGCATTGTATGGAAGAAGATGTCGATCGCCTATTGTATGGCACGAGATCGGGCACTCGCAATTAACCGGTCCTGAGCTATTGCAAGAAACGACTGACAAAATCCTCCAAATTTGAGACAATCTGCTGAAAGCTCAGAGTCGTCAGAAAAGTTACGCCGATAGATGACGCAAGCCCCTTGAATTTGACATTGGCGACTACGTACTCCTAAAGGTTTCACCTTGGAAGGGTGTGGTCAGATTCGGCAAGAAAGGAAAGCTCGCGACTCGATACGTTGGACCCTTTAAGATTCTGGAGAGGATCGGTAAAGTGGCCTAAAGACTTGAACTACCGGAGGAACTTAGCAACGTTCACCCGACTTTCCATGTTTCGAACCTCAGAACGTGTCTAGCAGAGCATGATTCACACGTTCCACTCGAAGATCTACAAGTAAACGAAACATTACACTTCGTGGAAAAGCCTGTCGAAATCATGGACCGACAAACCAAGCAGCACAGGCGCTCACGCATTCCCATTGTGAAGATTCGCTGGGAAGGAAAACGAGGCGCAGAGTCCACTTGGGAACTTGAAAGTGACATGAAGGCGAAGTACCCACAGTTATTTACGGCTTCGGCCTAATTTCGGGAGGAAATTCCCTTAAGAAGGCGAGGCTGTAACACCCCATGTTTCGAAAGTCAAAGTCAAAGTCAAGACTGACTGTTTTGACTTCTTTGACTTGTAGATAATCTGTTTATTTTATCACATTAGTTGTATTATGTGGAGTACTTGTTAATAATCGAGGTTTAACCGCTATTTATCGTATGTTTATCGCTTATCGCACTTGCAACTCGAATTTACACGCTTTGGTTATTGTTTTATGTGTGTGTGCTACTTATGTGTTACTTGTGCATGTTTATTTAAGTTATATTATGATGTGGTAATCAATCGAACGCAATCGCAATGCTACCGCAACCGAATCGCAAATGCTAAACATAAGAGATCTAGGATGATTGTATGTTAGATATAGTAGTTGGGATTAAAAGTAATACTTAAAGGAAACTCTATCACATCGCTCTCTCGAATCACATCGCAACACAACGTACTACACATAAATGGAGACGACAAAACTCGTCATGCCAAACACTAGGGTCGAGTGGCCAACCGATCGGATAGCCATTCGATCGAGTTGTCACCCGATCGGGCCGCCACCCGATCAGACCAACCACCCGATCGGCCAGTGCTTTCCATTTTGGGAAACCCTATAAATACCTCACTTGTTACCTCATTTGATGGTGACAACTCCTTACTCGATCCAGCCGCTCTCAAGCTCTTTTCTCCCGATTTCTCTCAAATCTTGTAAGTTTTCAACCTAAATCTTGTAATTCCTTGATCTACACGTACTCCTACACCTTTCTATCTTTTGAATCTTAACTTTTAACCGTGAAAACACTAGATTTGAGGTGTTCTAGGATGAGGTCAGCATGGTGTTCTTAGGAACTTCATGTTTTGGCTTCCACCCACCAAGAATAACTCGGATCTGGACGATTTCCACATGAATAAACAAAGATCTTGCAAAGATCTGAACATATTTACGGTGAAAAGGATTGAAAGATGGTTTTCTAACTTTCTTTCAAACCCGGTTTGGAAGCCGGTCATGATTAACCGACTCACCACTATAAAACCCACAAAGGAGTTATCCCCAACATGTGGGTTATTTAGCATTTTGCATTTGTCAGGTGTATGCCTACACCCCGTGCATATGTCGTGGTCATTTACAAATGAAATGAGCCAAGGATATCCAGGACACGGTCGTATTAACCCCCTAATGTTTATGTTATCAAACAAAACATATTAAAACGAGTTATATAATTTATTAATCACAATACGATTAAATGATTTCATACCCGACCAAGCGGCATTATTATTATACCGTATCCCAAGCCCGTATAAGGGAAAATAAGTTAAAAGTATTTACCTGAGCTAGATATGTTAAGATGTAACTCAGCCATATGTTTCCTAAAGCTTTATGTAAATACCTTCTACCGAGGCTACTCAATCTGTATGAAAGGTTTATTAACCTATTAGGATACTAACGGGTCTTTATTTAAGTCAAAGACTTAGACCGGTTAGTTTGAAAGATACTTAACG
This sequence comes from Helianthus tuberosus, assembly GCA_030545235.1. Taxonomy (NCBI): domain Eukaryota; kingdom Viridiplantae; phylum Streptophyta; class Magnoliopsida; order Asterales; family Asteraceae; genus Helianthus; species Helianthus tuberosus. The sequence goes on along the minus strand of CM060411.1, from coordinate 55,793,692 downwards.
GTTCTATACGCTAGATTAAGCGAAGACCGGAATAGAACGTGATTTAGACCCGACAAGTTTGGATACTTGTATAATATGGGTAAACTAATCACATTCTGGATTTTGAAGTGAAAATGATAAGGTTAAACCCATTTCGGCAATTTTATGTAAACTAGTCACATAAACCGAAACGAACACATAATGCTTAACGGGTAACCAAATGAATTATATACAGGTCTCATATGTTATTATGCTTAAAATATGTTAATACATCAGTAGGATGTTAACATATATGCCCACAAAGTGTTTAAAACCAATTTAAGTCCCGTGGGGGCATTTTGGTCATTTTAACCTTTATAAAAGAGGTTTTATAGTAAACTGATATTCTGGTCTTAAGTAATCAGTAAAATTATTTATTTTATGTTGTTATAACAGTAAGATATCATACATATGTGTGTCTTAGGAAACTTTATTGTATTTGTTGTTAAAAATAGTTTAAGGTACTTAGAATTAATTCCGTCAACACGAACCGACCGACGAACCGTCCCGGAAGCACTAAATATGAAGACCGAGAAAGAAAAATATCAAGCTTCTAATTCTTTTATTAAAGATCACTACAAGATTACAAGACTTCAAAATGTTAGCGGGACATTATGGAGTTTACAAGATACAAAGTCAAAGAATTGTGTTAATAAGATAATATATCTTATTAACACATTAAATATTTTCTATGAAAAAGGCTTCCATAAAAAAAAAAATGTTTTCAAAAGAAAAGATTCATATGGGAAAAAGTTAGAAAGTAACATTCTGGAAAAAAGGAATCTTTTTCTTTTGTAGAGAAAAGGAATCTGTTCAGTTGGAAAAGAAATCATCTGAAAAGGAAAAAGTATCTTTTCCTTTATGAAAAAACTTTTTCATCAGAAAATATATTATCTCATATATGAATTGATTCATCAGAAAAGGAACAAGTTGGTGAAAAATGAAGATAAGCCACATTAAAATAATGGATGGGCACACAAACCAACTTCTCATTAACCAATCACATTTGAGATAGACATATGAAATTCTCTATAAATACATAATTCCTACGAAGGAATTATGTGTGTCTTTGTAAAGTTATATTTCAATAGAGTTTTTCATGAGAGTTTACCCCCTGGTTTGGCCCAGGGGGTGACATTTAAATTCGAGTTTATTCTCGGATCGACCCCTTCTTCTTTATTTAATAAGAATTAACCATTGAAGATATATCACTCTCATTGTCTCTATTTTTTTCTTTGAATATTTATATACTTCACAAACACCCGTCTCAACGAGAGAAGAAAGTTACATCATTCGAATAGGGCCGCCAAAGGGGACCAACAATTGGTATCAGAGCAGATTGGATAAATTATTTCCAAGATTCCTTGCTTCTGTAAGAGACGTATATTCATGATTTGTTAAAGGTAAAAAGAAATTCTTTTTGCAGATCCAAAAAAAATAAAGTATGTAGAAGAGCTATTATTTTTTTCTGTTATTTTCATTACTTTTATTATTGCTTTGATTACTATTATTATTATCTATTAGTTTTTTTTTCTTGTATAAAAAGAGGTGTAGAAAAAGGATATAAAAACACAAAAAAAGGAGTTAAACAAAGATAAATGAACTTTAGTTTATCAAAAAGAAAAATTTTGACATCTAAAAAGAAAGTTTCTGAACAAATAAAGTTTATTTGTATCTTATCTGATGAAATAACTCAAAATTCTGGTTAGTTAATCTTCAAAAAAAAATTATAAAAAGAGATTTAAAAAAAAGAACTGTGTATAACTTTAGAAAACATACTCATGACTATTATCTTTTATAAAGTTTTTACAAAAATATTCCTTTAAGAAAAGAACAAGTACTTAGACTTCCACCAGAAAAATATGTGTAATTAATATCTTTTTTCTCTACTTATTCCCTCTCATCTCATAAAAAAATCAGATTTTCTGATGCATTTGTCAGATTTTCTGGTAAAAATCTAAGATTTCTGATGAGAACATCAGAATTTCTGATGATGTCAACAGATTCTGATGATGTCATCAGATTTTTCTTAAAAAAAACATTTTTTGTCAGATTTTCTGATTTGTTTATCAGATTTTCATCAGAATCCATCAGATTCCATCAGAAAATTCTGTTAATTTTTTTTTCTTCAGATTTTCTGATTATTTCATCAGAAATTCATCAGAATCTATCTGATTCCATCAGAAATTCTGTCAAAAAAAAAACGATTTTTTTTCGGTTTTATCAGAAATTTCATCATACTCATCAGATATTCTGATCCGAAAAAAAAAAACTCGACGGTTCAAGATCATTTTTTTATAGCTTGCATGATTCGTTATTTTTTGAAGCCTCATCAATCGATAGCCTAAACACTTATCCTATATTGGATAGAAGATACTTATATCCTATGTGGTGGGGATACAAGATATAATGCTTAAATTTAGGTAGAATTAAAATCGAGGTGAAGAATTATAACGACAAATGAAATATAATCAGATGATCATCCATAAAATGTCGGACGTTTGCCAGATAAACTTTCATGCCAATGAAGATACAGTCAACGAATATCACTAAAAAGGTGCCTACATGATAACGTGACAAGAAGAAAAGAAAGATACATCTTCAGCAAGTTTATTTGTTATTTCTAAGTATAAATGCATTGTTTGTATTTTTAACAACAAATACGGGGTGACTGTTAGGAAACTTTATTGTATTTGTTGTTAAAAATAGTTTAAGGTACTTAGAATTAATTCCGTCAACACGAACCGACCGACGAACCGTCCCAGAAGCACTAAATATGAAGACCGAGAAAGAAAAATATCAAGCTTCTAATTCTTTGATTAAAGATCACTACAAGATTACAAGACTTCAAAATGTTAACGGGACATTATGGAGTTTACAAGATACAAAGTCAAAGAATTGTGTTAATAAGATAATAGATCTTATTAACACATTAAATATTTTCTATGAAAAAGGCTTCCATAAAAAAGAAAAAATAAATGGTTTCAAAATAAAAGATTCATATGGGAAAAAGCTAGAAAGTAACATTCTGGTAAAAAGGAATATTTTCCTTTTGTAGAGAAAAGGAATCTTTTCACTTGGAAAAGAAATCATCAGAAAATATATTATCTCATATGTGAAGTGATTCATCAGAAAAGGAACAAGTTGGTGAAAAATGAAGATAAGCCACATTAAAATAATGGATACGCACACAAACCAACTTCTCATTAACTAATCACATTTGAGATATACATATGAAATTCTCTATAAATACATAATTCCTACGAAGGAATTATATGTGTCTTTGTAAAGTTCATGAGAGTTTACCCCCTGGTTTGGCCCAGGGGGTGACATTTAGATTCGTGTTTATTCTCGGATCGACCCCTTCTTCTTTGTTTAATAAGAATTAACCTTTGAAGATATATCACTCTCATTGTCTCTATTTTTTTCTTTGAGTATTTATATACTTCACAAACACCCGTCTCAACGAGAGAAGAAAGTTACATCATTCGAACAGGGCCGCCAAAGGGGACCAACAATTGGTATTAGAGCAGATTGGATAAATTATTTCTAAGATCTCTTGCTCCTGTAAGAGAGACGTATATTCAAGATCTGTTAAAGGTAAAAAGAAAATTTTTTTGCAGATCCAAAAAAAAATAAAGTATGTAGAAGAGCTATTATTTTTTTTCTGTTATTTTCATTACTTTTATTATTGCTTTGATTACTATTATTATTATCTATTAGTTTTTTTTTTCTTGTATAAAGAGAGGTGTAGAAAAAGGATATAAAAACACAAAAAAAAAAAAAAGTTAAACAAAGATAAATGAACTTTAGTTTATCAGAAAGAAAAATTTTGACATCTAAAAAGAAAGTTTCTGATAAAATAAAGTTTATTTGTATATTATCTGATGAAATAACTCCAAATTCTGGTTAGTTAATCTTCAAAGAAAAAGGAATGATAAAAAGAGATTAAAAAAAATGAACTGTGTATAACTTTAGAAAACAAACTCATGACTATTATCTTTTATAAAGTTTTCACAAAAATATTCTTTAAGAAAAGAACAAGTACTTAGACTTCCACCAGAAAAATATGTGTAATTAATATCTTTTTTCTCTACTTATTCCCTCTCATCTCAAAAAAAAAATCAGATTTTCTGATGCATTTGTCAGATTTTCTGGTAAAAATCTCAGATTTCTGATGAGGTCATCAGAATTTCTGATGACGTCATCAGATTTTTCTTAAAAAAAACTTTTTTTTTCAGATTTTCTGATTTTTTTTATCAGATTTTCATCAGAATCCATCAGATTCCATCAGAAAATTCTGTTAATTTTTTTTTCAGATTTTCTGATTATTTCATCAGAATCTATCAGATTCCATCAGAAATTCTGTAAAAAAAAAAACGATTTTTTTTCGGTTTTATTCGAAATTTCATCAGATATTCTGATCCGAAAAAAAAACCTCGACGGTTCAAGATCTTTTTTTTATAGCTTGCATGATTCGTTATTTTTTGAAGCCTCATCAATCGATAGCCTAAACATTTATCCTATATTGGATAGAAGATACTTATATCCTATGTGGTGGGGATACAAGATATAATGCTTAAATTTAGGTAGAATTAAAATCGAGGTGAAGAATTATAACGACAAATAAAATATAATCAGATGCTCATCCATAAAATGTCGGACGTTTGCCAAATAAACTTTCATGCCAATGAAGATACAGTCAACGAATATCACTAAAAAGGTGCCTACATGATAACGTGACAAGAAGAAAAGAAAGATACATTTTCAGCAAGTTTATTTGTTATTTCTAAGTATAAATGCATTGTTTATATTTTTAACAACAAATAGGAGGTGATTGTTAGGAAACTTTATTGTATTTGTTGTTAAAAATAGTTTAAGGTACTTAGAATTAGTTCCGTCAACACGAACCGACCGACGAACCATCCCAGAAGCACTAAATATGAAGACCGAGAAAGAAAAATATCAAGCTTCTAATTCTTTGATTAAAGATCACTACAAGATTACAAGAATTCAAATTGTTAGCGGGACATTATGGAGTTTACAAGATACAAAGTCAAAGAATTGTTGTCACACCCCAACCAATGGCGGAATCATCGGAGTGGGACTTTTTCAAGATTGTAAGAGACTTCATAACACTATTTGTGACGATATTTAATTCAACCGATTTCATTTCATAGATAAATTGTCAAAACATTACAAGAAATTCAAATAACAACATTGTTCAACATAACATAACAAAATTGATACAACATTTTAAGCCTAAACGTCTAAGTGAGTATCTAGGCATCTTTTGCTAATCCATTTCTTAGCATCATCAATCATCAACCTGTAACATGTTTAAAATACAATTCAATGCAAAAGCAAAGGCGAGTATACAAGTTTAAGAATAAGTATAAGTATAGAAGTTTAAAATGAATCCACATGGCAACTTAGTTTATACAAGATCAACCTAACATGGCATGCAATATTTCTAGACAAACCTCTGTTTACGCAACAATGATATAATTCAACATGACCACAAGTCTACGGGCGGTGCGTTACTCCTATAGCGCTATACATGTCAAATGGAGGCTCGTGAAAGCTAATGACTAAAACATATCACATAAGTATGGTCCACGTAAGCATCAAGTATCACAACATAGTATTCATGTATAAGGATTGTTTTGTGCATTGCATAAAGAATAAGTTTAAGTGTATTCTAATACTCTGACGAATGAACACAAGTCCACCATCAAGAGTTCGAATAGTAAATATATGTATAAGTATTATATGTATTATTTAGTCCATTAATCAAGCATGAGGTAAAAGATTAATCTTCATTTAGGTACCTCTATTGTGTCATAGAATTCATGTAGGAGGTAGGAAGAACAAGTCTTCCATTTAGGCACCTCTAAATGTTCACCACTACACTTGATGTAAAAACATTCAAGGAGGGTCATGAACTACAAGTAATACAAGAATATTAAACACTAATCTATAAGAAATCATCAAGCAATGTGTGGATTTTATGTAGGACAACCCAAGTTAATCCTAAATCACACTTACATCAAGTCTTGAACTTGAACATCACTTGTGGGTTAAACCCTTGAACAAAACAGAAAGTTTGTGAGGATTAATCCTCTGATTTTGAATGTCTCAACCTTGTTTTTAAGCCTAACTAACCATAGATGTGGTTATAAGCATAAGGACATAGGTTTGAGATGAGTTTCCTCAAGTTTACACAAGTTTAGCAAAGATTAAATGAAAACCGAAATGAACAGCCTATTTTGGAGCCTTTTTGGCGACGTTCCAGGCTCTGGTTTTCCAGGGAAAACATCTGGAAACGTAGCTAAGATCAATCCAAAGAAGTAGGAAAAATAATCGAGTGAATCGGATAAGAAATGAGTGAGATATGCTTGTTTTAAGAACATGGTATGAATCTGGACGAATTTCGAATTTGTAGCTGATTGGGAGGTGTTTTGAGAGAGTTTAGAATGATTTCCAAAGTGTCCAAAGCTTGGATTTGGTGTGGGATTTATAGGGAAGTGTTTGGGTAGGTTGTAGTTGGGTATTTAATGTTAAAAGATGGTTTAAAACTCAAAAAATATCACAAAACCCGCCTAAAAATCGAGCTGGAACAAGTCTGGTTGCTGATCTGTGCGCCTGGGCTCGTTTCAGCGAGTGTTTAAGAATTAAAAGGTGCTGGATTATCTCGATGAGGAGTCCCAGCCGGGCAGTTAAGGCGCGCGTGTGTGAGGATGCTGACCCGGGTTCGAGTCCCGCGGTCTGCATCTTTTGTTTCTTTTTTTTATTATTTTTATTTAAGACATTGAACTTTCAGAAATAGCACAGATCAGTCCCTGGGCTTTTAATAGACTTAGTTTTATTGTTTTAAAAGAACTAACTTTGTTATGTTATTTTTGAAAAAAAGAAACTAACTTATAGTTTAAACTAACTAAGTTAGTTTGCATTTATTAACTTTAAAAATTAACGAGACTAACTAGTTTATAATAAAAATTAAACTTTTAAATTGTAAAATTTATTTATTTATGAATTAATAATCTAAAATTATAGCGAAATAGATTAAAGATAAAGATTTTTCAATGATACGACGGATTGTAATATTTTTTTTTTCAAAAGAGACAAGCTTCTAATAAAGATTTTTAAGACCCGGTTTCTAAATTATGAGAATTGTGAAAACGCGGAGCGTTACAATTGTGTTAATAAGATAATAGATCTTATTAAATATTTTCTATGAAAACGGCTTCCATAAAAAAGAAAAAAAATAAATGGTTTCAAAAGAAAAGATTCATATGGGAAAAAGCGAGAAAGTAACATTCTGGTAAAAAGGAATCTTTTCCTTTTGTAGAGAAAAGGAATCTTTTCACTTGGAAAAGAAATCATCAGAAAATATATTATCTCATATGTGAAGTGATTCATCAGAAAAGGAACAAGTTGGTGAAAAATGAAGATAAGCCACATTAAAATAATGGATGTGCACACAAACCAACTTCTCATTAACCAATCACATTTGAGATAGACATATGAAATTCTCTATAAATACATAATTCCTACGAAGGAATTATGTGTGTCTTTGTAAAGTTCATGAGAGTTTACCCCCTGGTTTGGCCCAGGGGGTGACATTTAGATTCGAGTTTATTCTCGGATCGACCCCTTCTTCTTTGTTTAATAAGAATTAACCATTGAAGATATACCACTCTCATTGTCTCTATTTTTTTCTTTAAATATTTATATACTTCACAAACACCCGTCTCAAGGAGAGAAGAAAGTTATATCATTCGAACAGGGCCGCCAAAGGGGACCAACAGTGTGATTTACCATTTATGACCAAACTATGCCCCGAAAGGGTATTTTGGTCATTTCACATATGTTTGTAAGTACATTTTTGGAAGTCTGAGTTCATGAATTATACCCACTGTAATAATATTAAAATTTATTTATAAATTCAGTAGGTAACAAGTCTTAGGTGTTAATTATGGTTTTAAACCATACTATGCACCTAATTAGCGTAAAAGTCGCTAATTGACGATAATTAAGATGTTTATGGAAATCTGAGATTTTGATCAGTCTCAAGTGTTCAAAATATTTTATTTAATATACAATATCAGTAGGAAAAGGTTTGGCATTCAAATCATATGTTAATCTCATTTTATGCATGAAAAGGTTATTATCGTCATTTACCGAATTATACAAGAACTCAATGATATGGTCAGTTTATAATCTGACAAAAAATCCTAAAAATCCCTAAAAACAATATCTTAACAGTAGGTAATGAGTTTTGGGTCAAAATCCATGCTTAAACATACTTTATGCAAGATAGCGTAATTTAATTAATAAAAAGTTTCAATTTACGATATCTTGCATATCTTTAGTTTGAGACCAGAAATTGAAGTCCAACTTCTTGGACATACTTATATATCAGTAAGAAAGGATTTTGTCCTCTCACATTTTCAAAAAAATCTCGTTTATATGTTAAAAGGGCAAAATGGGCATTTATAAGCATAATAACGAAACTTAGCATATAATTCCGAATACAAAAGACCAGGTAATATAACCTCATAGGGTTATACTATAACATAATATACGGTCCTAATGGAAACTTAAAACATGGAAGAATTAAGCTCAATCAGGTCAAAACTGAAAGTCAAAGCAAAAGTCAAGCTTTTGCGACTTTCGGTTGCGAACCGAACCTAAACTCAGAATTGTCGGGTTGAACCTGTTTGGACATGTTCTAATAATAATTACTAAGTTATTAGAGTGTTAAAATATATTTATAACCTCTGTATTATTAGTTTTAATTATTATTTACAATTATGTCCAGTTTGACTTTTTAACTACATAGTTTGACCCGACAATTAACTAAGCAAACGAATTAATTAGGATGTGTCATTTTGTGGGTTAATCACCTACCTAATTAGGGTCACATAACCACATTCAATCCGAATAATGGCTGGACCATTTGTGTTTAAACTGAAGGTCAAAGTCAAATTATGATAACTTTGACTTTTCGGTTTTTAAATTAAAAACTGAACTAAAGAGAGGGCTAAGGCACTTACAAATGGTCCTAGCTATCTTTTCTACAAGAAAGAGCTCCCTTTTTTTATCAGGAACCACCAAATGAGAGAGTAGGATTGATTTCAAGTGAAGTGAGCAAATGAAATGTTCAACATAAGGGCCCTTTTATAGGTGAATGCCATGAATCAAGATCATTGCAGGTGTCAAGGGAGTGTTTAGGATCACCCCAGGTGTCCTAGTGGTATTCTAAAACCGTCAACCAGCTCCTAGAATCGAATTTGGAGTGTTTAAGGCGGTGGAACAGGCTACAACCTGCAACTGTCAACATTCTGCTGAACTGGGCACCTCTCGCGGGCCGCGAAGGGGTTAAGGGGGTCCTTCGCGCCCCGCGACAACCCTGTTTCAGGTGAAAAATGTTTCAAGTTTGGCAGTTTCAGTCCCTGGTCCTTTATAACTTTTGTAACTATCATTTCAAGCACAAATAGCCCTTGTAGTTAGTTTATAGAGGATCATGGGAGTATAACCAAACTCCGTTAGGTCCGGTTTTCATTAAAGGATCACCGAAATACTAGTTTCAACACATTGACGCTTTTCACCCAAAGTCTTGAAAACTTACATAACGATCTCGAAACTTCATGAAACTGATATACTTATTCTTGAGGGTATATTTGAATATTACAAAGCCCCGGGTTCGTCGGGTTCGTTAAAAGGTCACTCAGAGGTAAGAATTAACATGTTGACACGTTTAACCCCGTAGTTTATAATCTTTCGATTATTTTCACTAACGGCTTCTTATATTCAAATAATTACTCGTTCGAGAATATATTCTTCGTGTGTGGTCATTCAGAGGCACAAGTTTGGCATGTTGACACTTTTAGCCCCTTTGGTTTCATATTTTCATCGTTTGTCAACTTTAGTCCTTTAAACTCAATCTTTCGCATACTTAGAGTTTAGGACACGTGTCTTTACATAATTGGACACGTTTTTTACGTGGTGGTACATCCTCGCCCCCTTAAAAGAAATCTCAACCCTGAGATTTACCGAAACAAGTGAGGGTATTTCTGTCGCATAGTGGACTCAACTTCCCACGTATATTCAGGGCCTCTACGGGTATCCTATTTAACTTTTACCATAGGCACGTGCTTCCTTCGGAGCTTTTTAATCTATCATTCCTCGATCGATATAGGTCTTTCAACAAACCTCAGGCTTTCATCAATCTGTACGTCTTTATGAGACATTGCTAGTGATTCATCAGTTAGACATTTCTTTAAATTACAGATGTGGAACACATTGTGAATTTCACTAAGCTCCTCAGGCAAGTTTAGCTTATAAGCTACACTGCCGACACATTCGATGATCTCGAACGGTCCGATATACCTTGGGCTTAACTTGCCCTTCTTACCAAAACGCATTACACCTTTCCAGGGTGACACTTTTAGTAAGACCTTGTCGCCTACCTCAAACTTTAGAGGTTTGCGCCTCTTATCAGCATAACTCTTCTGCCTATCCCTGGCAGCCTTTAGGCGATCACGAATTTGGACAATTTTGTCCGTTGTTTCAAGGACTATAATCAGGTCATGATAACCGAGTTTCTCCTACTTCCGCCCAGCAAATAGGCGTTCTGCATTTTCTCCCATATAATGCCTCAAAGGGCGCAGCCTGAATGCTAGTATGGTAACTATTATTATAGGATAACTCGATCAATGGTAGGTGGTCATCCCAGCTACCACTCAAATCAATAACACATGCACGAAGCATGTCTTTCAAAGTTTGAATTGTACGCTCACTTTGTCCATCCGTTTGAGGGTGGTAAGTGTTATGGGTGAAATTCTGAGCCCATATCCTGACACTATATCTTGATTTCATGTTAGCTGTTTATGATCAGGATATCGGACCAGGATATTGGTAACATCCTGAGGCAGTATCGATCAGGATACCAGACCAGGATATTGGTAACATCCTGACGCAGTATCCTGGCAGTTACTAACGATTTTCTTTGGTTGCAAGGTACCAACGTTAAAGGACTTGATCTACCTGAAGATTCGCTCAAGATGGTTGAAAAATGGACGTTGATGGTGGAAGAATGGGTCTTGTAACGGTCAGAATAGAATAAAGGCATATTCCGCGAGAATATCGGAAGCTGGTCAATGCTATTGACGTTGTAACGGTCATATGAGCTGAAGACCCGGTTTTATAGTCAATAAGCACGTGGAAAACAAGTAAAAGCAGTCCCCCAACGTTCAGAATGGAATATTCCAAAGTATCCTGGAATAATAGGATAGTTTGTTAGTTTTTGTTACTATAAATGGGAGCGATCGGATCATAGGCAGACACAACTTTTTCCACACACTCTCTTTCGCACACTTTGCTCTCTAGCTTCTAGCAATCACTACACACCAACACTTGTAATCAAATCACGTTGTAACACCTAGTTGATCCGCATCATATCCTGCACTGTATCCTGATTCTTGAAGTAATAGAAGAACAAGGCAGCTGCGATTGTCAGCTCCCGAGGTTTTATGCCGGCGATCTAGATTGATCAAGGGCTTTCCTCGTACATCTCGTGTCATTTACTTTACTTTTGCTCATTGTTTGATCATAGATACAGCTCAATATCCTGAGCTGTATCCTGAATACTGATTTCCTAATTAACTCAACAAGTATATTTTCAAGTACACTCTCTAGCACACTACCTCACTTTACTAATTTGATCACTTAATTGCTTCGGTAATTTTTGACCAAAACAATTTGGCGCCCACCGTGGGGCAAGTGGTGCTCTCTTTACTAAAAATTTTTGTGAAATCGCTAATCGGCTTTCTATTTTCAAAACTTTTTGCCACATTGTCCATAATGGCCTCAAGATCAAACATGAGTTCCTCTACTGTGTCTGCTATGACTTCTGCTACCACTGGTTCGGTGCTTCCACCACCTCCTCCAAGGATGCCGTTTTCTTCACAATCTCAAGATGTTATCCCTACTCGGAGTGTCCAGGGATCTGCTCCCGTTTTAGCCTCTAACGATGAAATTTTGACTTTATTTGGAAGTGTGCAGGAACAAATGAGGCGGCAACAGGAAACAAACCAAATGCTTTTAAGGGAAATACAACTCCTGAAGTCTGGCTCGAGCAGATCTGCTGAAGATAATGTCACTCCATTACATCCCAGAACGTTGAACTTTAGTTCAGCTGTGTATACTGAGGATAACAGGGGGAATATTGTGCCCAGCCTTCCTCAGAATCATACTCCTAAAATACCCTCCTCGGTCAGGATGTCAACCATGAGGAGCTCAGGATATGCTTCAGGATATGGGCAAAATCCTCCAACGGGTAACGTGTCAAATAATAATAATACTCATGCTACTAACAATAGTGGATCTTTGCAGGATACAGGTGTAACATCAGCACTTACTAGGGAACTTCAGAAGTTGAAGGACATGATATCTAGTGTACCTGGGGTGGTCCAGCCGATCCCAGAAGTGTCCCAAGACAGCCACAAGATATCTCGCTTTGCATATCCTATCTGTGATGCTGAGATCCCAAAGAGATTCCAAACCCCCAACATGAAGCTTTATGATGGGACTACGGATCCTGGGGAGCATATTGCTCAGTATAGGGAAAGAATGGAGATTAACCCTATCCCTCCGGAGCTCAAGGAAGCGTGCTTGTGCAAGGGATTTGGTTCCACTCTAACAGGATCAGCCTTAAAATGGCTGTTAAACGTTCCTCCTCACTCAATTACTTCGTTCGCTCATTTGGTTAATTTATTTAACAGTCAATTTTCTTGTAGTCGGAGTTTTGAGAAACTAACCAGTGATCTTTACAGGATAACTCAAGGGCCTCAGGAATCCTTGAGGGATTATGTGAACAAATTCAGTCGAGAATCCTTGGATATCCCACATCTTGATGTTGCAACAGCTGTGCAAGCTTTTAAGATGGGATTACAAAAGGATTCTCAGTTTTATCAGGATCTTGTAATGAATCCCTGCAGGAATCTAGACGAAGCTCGTAACAGGGCTTTGAGATATATCCGTCTGGAAGATGACAGGAAAATGCAAGAAAGGATGAACTCATCTAACACTTATGAGTCAACTAACAGGAAGTCAGAATCCTCATTCAAGTCATATCGGCCTAAGCCATATGGTAGAAATGAGAACAAGAGGGTGAATGCTGTCGAAGATGAGGATCCTGAAGAGTATCCTGAACTATCTGAATATTGCTTTTCTGTTAACATTCCTGAATTAATGTATGCCATGCAGGGTTTAGGAGACAAGGCTAGGTGGCCTCGAAAGAATCGACAAAAGGCTGACTGGAAAGATAAGTCAAAATGGTGTGCTTTCCACGAAGATTTCGGACATGTGACTGAGGATTGCATTGCTCTAAGGAAAGAAATAAGCTATCTTTTGAGCAAGGGATATCTGAAAGATCTCTTGGGGAGAAAGAAGAATAAGGGTCAGGATACTGAGAAGGATCCTGAGCGAGCAGCATCACCTCCTGCGGATGCCAAGATAATCAACTTCATTTCGAGAGGATCCGACATTTGTGGAACTTCGTATTCGGCAGCAAAGAGACATGCAAAGGAAGCTAAGGCCGAAAGGGGAGACAAACCTGTCAGGATGACTACCCTCACAACTGACAAAGTGATCACTTTTGATGCTGATGACAGGGATACTGTCCAGGATTATCACCATGATGCTCTGGTAATAACGTTATATGTGGCTAACCATTTTGTACGCAGGATATTGGTTGATAATGGCAGCTCCGTCAACATAATCCAACTAGAGACGCTGAAGAGAATGAATGTATCTCCAATGGATATCACGTCAAAGTCTACCGTGCTTGTTGGGTTCAGTGGAGAGGCTAGAAACACAGTGGGAGAGATAAAGTTGCCAGTATACGTTGAAGGAGTCAACTCGATACAACGTTTCTGTGTGATGGATTCTCTATCCTGCTGTAACATCATACTAGGAAGACCGTGGATTCACGATATGAAGGCTGTGCCGTCAACATATCACCAATGCATCAAGATACCTACCCCTTGGGGAGTTGTCAAAGTTGATAGTGATCAGCAGGAGGCGAAAGAATGCTACTCATCCTCGATGAAATCCTCAACCAAGCCTAGTGCAGCATAGCAATTAAAGACGCGGGCCCATATATCGTGGAGGATCCGGAGCAGGATGTGAAGCAAGTCATCTTGGATCAGGATAACCCCGATATTTCGGTGCTCGTAGGGACCAATATCCCTCAGGATATTGAAGAACAATTAATTAACTTTTTGAAATGCAGGATGTCAACATTTGCATGGAAGCATGAGGATATGACAAGCATATCCAAAGATATTATCACTCACAAGCTTGGAATTGATAAATCATTCAAGCCTGTGCAACAAAAAAGAAGGAAGTTTGCTCCTGAGCGGAACACTATTATCCAGGAGGAAGTTGAAAGACTATTAAAGTCCAGAATGATCAGAGAGGTTAAGTTCCCAAGATGGCTAGCAAACGTGGTTGTAGTACAAAAGAAAAATGGGAAATGGAGAGTTTGTGTAGACTACACAGACTTGAACAAAGCTTGTCCTAAAGACCCATTTCCTCTTCCCCACATTAATGCAATGGTAGATGCCACTGCCGGGCATGAAATGCTGACCTTCATGGACGCATCTTCAGGATTTCAACAGATCCAAATGGAGCCTTCTGACCAGGAGGATACTGCCTTCATGACACCAACAGGTATTTATTGTTATACAGCTATGCCTTTTGGTTTGAAAAATGCAGGTGCAACATACCAAAGATTGGTAAACATGATGTTCAAAGACAAACTGGGGGACACCATGGAGGTATATATCGATGATATGGTGGTGAAATCTAGAAAGGCTGAGGATCATCTCCAGGATATCAAGGGAGCATTTGATATCCTGGATCAATACAACATGAAGCTGAATCCTGCTAAATGCCATTTCGGAGTGGGGGCAGGAAAGTTTCTTGGATATATGGTAACAAAAAGGGGGATAGAAGCAAGCCCAGAGCAGATCAAAGCTATCCTGGATATAAAATCACCCTCAAATATGAAGGATATACAAAGATTGACAGGGCGAGTAGCAGCTTTAAACAGGTTTATCTCGAGATCCTCAGACAAGTGCAAAGATTTTTATGATATCCTGAAGAAGAATAAAAGATTCGAATGGGGGGAGAAGCATGAAGCAGCCTTGCAGGATTTGAAACGATATCTCTCAACCGCACCTCTATTGATGAAGCCTGAAAATGGTGAACCACTATCCCTGTACCTTGCTGTATCAGGGAATGCTGTAAGTGCCGTTCTCATAAAGGATCATGAAGGTCAGCAATATCCTGTTTATTATGTTAGTAAAAGTTTGCTAGATGCCGAAACTAGGTATTCTCATTTAGAAAAATTGATACTAGCATTAGTCATGGCATCAACGAAACTTAGGCATTACTTCGAGACACATAGGATACATGTTAAAACAAATTATCCTGTCAAAAATGTGCTTAGGAAACCAGAGATGTCAGGCAGGATGGCCAAGTGGTCAGTAAAGTTAAGTGCTTATGATTTAGTATATGAACCTAGAAATGCCATAAAATCTCAGGCTTTAGCTGACTTTGTGGCTGACTTTAGTAGTGACATTCAGGACGAGGTAGACCTAGAAGTTCAACAGTTAGGAGAATCCTCAGGATCCTGGACATTATATACTGACGGTGCATCCAATGTAAGAGGAGTAGGATTAGGAATACTACTAAAATCGCCACAGGGGGACATATTACCCCAGGCTATTAGGTGTTAATTTCCTGCTACTAATAATGAAGCAGAGTATGAGGCTTTAATTGCAGGATTAGAGTTGGCTAAGAGCATGAGTGTCAAAAATTTGCAAGTATATGTTGACTCTTTGTTAATTACTAACCATTTTAATGGATCCTATGCAGTTAAGGGTGAGAAATTAATCGAATATCTCGATATTCTCAAAAAATTAGCAGGATATTTCGATGTTTTTATACTTGAACAGGTACCGAGGGAGGATAATGCTGAAGTGGATGCCTTAGCAAATTTGGGATCATCGATCAGGATACCTGAAGGGACCCAAATACCAATATTACATGTCTTATATCCTGCAATGAATCCTCAGGATAAGGAAGTAATAAGTATTCAGGATCCTGGAGCAGAGTATCCTGAAAATGATCCTAAATCCTGGACGGCTCCAATCATGAAATACCTCAAGGAAGGACACATCCCCGGACATGAAAATCCTAAGGCATTTAGGATGAAGCCAAAGAAGTACTTCAGGATATACATGAAGGGGATTGTGGTAACCATACTGGGGGCAGGTCGTCATTCTCAAAAGTATTAAGGACAGGATATTATTGGCCAACAATGAGAAAAGATTCCGCAGAATATGCTCGAAAATGTGACGCATGTCAAAGACATAGTAACATATTACATCAACCTGCTGAACCACTGTATCCTATTGTTTCCCCTTAGCCGTTTATGAAGTGGGGTATGGATATAGTGGGAAAGCTTCCAAAAGCTCCAGGAGGAAAAGTCTTTATGCTAGTAATGACGGATTATTTTTCTAAGTGTGTTGAAGCTGAAGCATTTGTCCAAGTTAGAGATCAAGAAGTAGTATCCTTCATAAAGAGGAATATCCTGACCAGGTTTGGGGTACCAGCTGAAATCATTTGTGATAACGGGTCCCAGTTTATAAGCAAGAGGACTACTGACTTTTGCAAGAGTTGGGGAATCAAAATGATCACGTCTACTCCGGACAACGGTAAAGAATGCAACCGGTCAAACCCCATTTTCCTTGGTATTTGGAGCAGAAGCAATGATTCCAACGGAAATGACAATACCTACTGCAAGATCTACCCTAAGTGATCCTGAACGGAATCCTGAAGCCTTATGTCAAGATTTGGATACTATAGATGAAAAAAAGGGATGCAGCAAAGCTAAGAATGGCGGCATATCAACAAAGGATATCCAGAACATACAACAAGAATATAAGGATTAGAAGGTTCAAAGTTGGAGATTGGGTGTTAAGAAAAGCTTTGCAGAATACTACCAATCCTGTTGATGGAAAGCTGGCTCCGAAATGGGAAGGGCCATATGAGATTGAATCAGAATCAGGAAAAGGTGCATACCGACTCAAGGATATGGAGGGGGATATGTTACCGAGATCCTGGAATGCTATACATTTGAAGCTCTATTTCAAGTGAGTTAGGAATTTAATTTCTAACTCAAGATGGTATGAATGTTATCTCTTTTAATGTGTTTAATATTATTTATTGCTTTGAACCCAATACTAACTTAAGCATCGGAGGGGTGTTAGCCAAGCTAACACCCACCTTAGTTTAAGGATGTTTTGCAGTATATGCTCCAGGATATAGCTCCAGGATGTTCACTCAGGATACTTCGGAAGATTAGAGGATTGGCCCCCTCTCTCACGTATAAGGGATCCTGATCCCTTCACAGGTTTAAAGGTATTCACCTTTCTTCCGAATTGGGTTTAAACACCCCGCCTGGAGCGCAAGTTATTCGGGAATAGTTCAAGGTGGCGGGACCAGTCCATGTAAAAGTGGCTGACAATTTCGTTACTGTTGGCTATATCCTGAATCCTAAAGGTATATGAGGATTGATCACCCTCTCTCACGAAAGGGTATTTTCATACTCTCTAAGGTTTAAAGGTTATCACCTTTCTAAGTCTTGGAGTTTATACACTCCCGCCTGTAGCGCATGAAAATTTGGGATTTTCCCCAGGATTAAAGGTTTTCACCTTTCTAAGTTTTGGGGTTTCCACACCCTCGCCTGTAGCGCACGAAACGTGGGTAAAATCCCCAGTAAAACTCAAAGACTTAAAGGTTTTCACCTTTTCAAGTCTTGAGGTTCTTATACTCCGGCTTAAATGCCTGGAAAATGGGTTTAGTCCCAATAAAATACAAAGTTTTTGGATAATCCCAAAGTATATTTTCAAAAAACATAATCATTTACAAGTCTACATAAATTTTTGAAAAAAGGTTGCTAAGTTTAAACAACTGGTTGAAGAATTGCTAAAGGATCATATCCTGGTACAACATACTGGTCCTGCACAGACAGGGGACATCTGTGATGGAACATGACGTATGCTGATACTATATCCTACTGGGGACATTTATGCTGGAGCAAGAAGGAAACCTATGCCAACACTATATCCCACTAAGGCTTTGTGAGGAACTCAAAGGATCAAGTTTGGGCATAATTCGCCAAGTATCCTGGACTGGGGACACCTTCGGTGGAATGGTTGCGAAAGGACTGGAATGAAAGGATTGAGATGTCTTCTGTTTCGGTATGATCTTTCCTATTTTTGTTCTTTAAAAAAAAACCTTATCTAGATTGTCTAAATTTCTGAAACTATATTATAACACTTATGAGTAACCTGATCAGGATATGTTCTCAGGATATATTCTCAAGATGTATTCTCAGGATATACTTCAGGATACTTGGATTAAAAACTGA
Source organism: Helianthus tuberosus (assembly GCA_030545235.1). Lineage (NCBI taxonomy): Eukaryota > Viridiplantae > Streptophyta > Magnoliopsida > Asterales > Asteraceae > Helianthus > Helianthus tuberosus. The sequence goes on along the minus strand of CM060411.1, from coordinate 55,775,166 downwards.
AACTGTGTTCTAGTCAAACAAGTGTTCTCAAAACCAACTTTGTAAAATAAAAATGAACTGTCCTCTTTCTCTGAAAACTTTATCTGAATTGCTTGAGTTATAAAAACCCTATTTGACGGAAGTCTTAATAGGATATTTGCGAGTATACTGATCAAAATATTTTCATAAAAGTAATAATTGCACTAAGTTTGGAACATTGGAATTCAGACTAAGCAATGCATAACAAATAACAACATGTAAGGTTAAAAGGTTAGTTTATTATTAATTGTATTCTTGGTTTCATCTCAAAAAGAGACTCATCCACCAAGAACACAATTAAGTTTTTAAAGCATATTTACATAAACAGTTGAAGGCTTCGTCCTGAAAACACGAGATCCCTTCACCTCCAACTGTTAAATTGTTCTAAAGCTTGCAGGAAATTAAAATTGTTCTAAGTACAGGACGACCAGATGATTCAGACCCTACAAAGCAAAGTACAGGTATCGTTAAAGACAAACTAACCAGGATACAGGTTCAGTATATGTGTACGGGATACAGGATTTGGATATTTACCTTATTAAGGAAGGAGGTCATGGGCTCGATGGATTCCATGAAGCCAAGGTCATCATGAGAGAAACCTTCGGCAACAACAGTGGACAGCTTAGAGCGGGTGGTAATAGATGATTCTTTTACCAGGACAGGTTTGGAGTAACTGTCAAGCTCCTCAAGATTGAAGACAACAGGGACCTTAGCAGAGTCTACAGAAAAAGGGAGTAGTTTCAATCTTATCATATTATGTGCTGATTAACCAAACATATGCAGGAATGTTCAAGACAGATATCCTTACCGGACGTATTGGAATGACTGAAAAATATATCTGTTGGAATCAGGATATCCAACAGTTATATTTTTGGGGACAATTGTTATGGGTGAAATTCAGAGCCCATATCCTGACACTATATCTTGATTTCATGTTAGCTGTTTATGATCAGGATATCGGACCAGGATATTGGTAACATCCTGAGGCAGTATCGATCAGGATACCAGACCAGGATATTGGTAACATCCTGACGCAGTATCCTGGCAGTTACTAACGATTTTCTTTGGTTGCAAGGTACCAACGTTAAAGGACTTGATCTACCTGAAGATTCGCTCAAGATGGTTGAAAAATGGACGTTGATGGTGGAAGAATGGGTCTTGTAACTGTCAGAATAGAATAAAGGCATATTCCGCGAGAATATCGGAAGCTGGTCAATGCTATTGACGTTGTAACGGTCATATGAGCTGAAGACCCGGTTTTATAGTCAATAAGCACGTGGAAAACAAGTAAAAGCAGTCCCCCAACGTTCAGAATGGAATATTCCAAAGTATCCCGGAATAATAGGATAGTTTGTTAGTTTTTGTTACTATAAATGGGAGCGATCGGATCATAGGCAGACACAACTTTTTCCACACACTCTCTTTCGCACACTTTGCTCTCTAGCTTCTAGCAATCACTACACACCAACACTTGTAATCAAATCACGTTGTAACACCTAGTTGATCCGCATCATATCCTGCACTGTATCCTGATTCTTGAAGTAATAGAAGAACAAGGCAGCTGCGATTGTCAGCTCCCGAGGTTTTATGCCGGCGATCTAGATTGATCAAGGGCTTTCCTCGTACATCTCGTGTCATTTACTTTACTTTTGCTCATTGTTTGATCATAGATACAGCTCAATATCCTGAGCCGTATCCTGAATACTGATTTCCTAATTAACTCAACAAGTATATTTTCAAGTACACTCTCTAGCACACTACCTCACTTTACTAATTTGATCACTTAATTGCTTCGGTAATTTTTTACCAAAACAGTAAGTAGTACTAAAATTCAAACGAGTGCCTAATGATTGTTGGAAACTTTTCCAAAAGTGAGAGGTGTATCTAGTATCTCTATCAGATATAATAGATATCGGCACTCCGTGGAGAGATACAATCTTATCCACGTACAGCTGAGCTAATTTTTCGGAGCTATGAGTCTCCTTAATGGGTAGGAAATGTGCTGACTTAGTCAGTTTATCGACTATGACCCATATTGTATCATTTCCATGCCTTGTTTTAGGTAACTTGGTTATAAAATCCATGGTTACCATCTCCCACTTCCATGTGGGAAGTTCAGGCTGTTGTAGCAAACCTGACGGCTTTTGATGTTCAGCTTTAATCTGAGCACAAGTCAGACATTTAGCTACGTGTGTGGCAATGGAGTTTTTCAAGCCTATCCACCAATAGTTGGCTTTCAAATCTTGGTACATTTTGTCACCTCCAGGGTGAACTGAGTATTTGGAATTGTGAGCTTTCTGGAGAATTATACCTCGAAGCCCTCCATGAATAGGAACCCAGATTCTTCCATTCATTCTAAGGATTCCATCCTTACCAGGTGTTAACTGTTTAGCAGTTACACCTAACTTTTCACTTGGAAGATTAGCTTCCAAAACAGCTTCCTTCTGAGCAACTAACAGCCTTTCATTCAGGCTATTCTTAAGTTCGATGCTTTTGGCATTAATCCTTATAGGTTTGACTTTTTCCTTTCGGCTTAGAGCATCAGCGACTACATTCGCTTTGCCATGATGGTAGCGAATTTCGCAATCATAATCATTTTTCCATCCAACGGCGTTGTCTCATATTAAGCTCCTTTTGATTGAATAAGTGTTGGAGACTTTTGTGATCCGAATATATCACACATTTAGTTCCATATAAGTAATGTCTCCTGATGCGTGTGAAGTGTTATATATATTAGGTGTATATTTTAAGCCCCTTTAACACTTATTTTTAGCCAAGTTTTAAATTTATAAAACACAATATTTTACTAACACTAAACACACATATGGGCAAGTGCACCCATCGTGAGCGTAGTATAGCGTTGGTAAGATACCGAGGTCGTCCAAGGACACAAGAGCTTTTAATACCGGTTTATCCTCAACGTCTAATCAAAATAAAAAGTATAGAAAAATGTTTTTAACTAAGAAAAATAAAAACTAACTAAATGCTGAAAAAAAAATAAAAGAAAAAAAAACAGATAGACAAGATGAATCACTTGGTTCCGACTCGTATCTAGTGTAACCTTTGATTATTTCCGCACTTTTGCACATAATTAAGAGATTATCTTAGTTATTGTAGTAGGCCCCTCTTTTGAAGGTGACGTTACCCTCACCCCAGTAGTTTGAGTCAGCAAGGATACAATCCTAAAAGGGTGGATTATTGGAAGATAATTAATTAAGTTATTAATGCAATATTATGGTAGGCCCCTCTTTTGGAGGTGACGTTACCCTCGACTAAGTAGTCTGAGTCAGCAGGGATACAGTCCTAAATAGCCGGGTTATAGTATTAATAGTAGTTAACTTATGAGGGGATCAAAGAGTTTGGACCCCCGCCATCCAATACCGTTAAGTATTGAAGGAGGTCCTACTAAATTTGACCCAGGTCCATTGCAGGACCTCTAAACGCTGAACAATGGCAAGACCTTTACCAAATCGTTCCCTTAACCCCCGACCAGGTAGCCAACATACCTCCATATAGACCATGGAGATATGAATGGTGAAAATCTTTTATTTTATATAGACAGTAAAATAATGCCAAGACACCACAGACAAACGATAAAGAAAGATCACCTTCAACATAAGCAACTAGTTATTAAAGTCATTAATACAAAACCAAATAAAAAGTGCAAAAGATTAGAAATAAAAAGTATTACACTAGACACTTTGTCTTCACCAAGTGATGTAAGAGACTTAGGCAAACATGGCCTTGATTGTCAAGAACTCTTACGATCAATCTTGGATCCCGAGACGACTCACACACTCTACGATGGACAATGGATGATGGTGTTATGGTGGTGGTGGGTGGTGGGTGAAGTGTGAGAGAGGTGGTGTGCCAAGGGATGGTTTGAGCTTGAGCCAAGCACTTCTATTTATAGGCTGAACAGAAGCTCGGGCACGGCCCCGTGTCCAGTGGGCACGGCCCCGTGTCCACATCCTTCTCTTTCTTCATTTAATGTTGTTTTGTCTTTTTAGTTGACCACGCCCCCGTGTCCGCTGAGCACGACCCCGTGGTGCAGAAGAATCTTTGTACTATGCAGATTTGCTGGATTGTGCGAATCTTATAGTTGACCACTGCCCCGTGTCCGCTGAGCACGGCCCCGTGGTGGGCAATAGAAGCTTCTACCACTTTGTCTTTTCTGCTGACACTTGGGCACGCCCCCGTGTTGGCTGAGCACGGGGCGTGTTCAGTCTTCTGATCTCTTGTTTTGCCTGGGAAGATGTTGTTGTGGGGTCGGGCATGTCACGTTTTGTTCCTTTTCTTGTATTTATGTTAGATTTTGATGTCTTTTTGCTTCTTTTGTTAATTTGAGCTCATTTAATCCTGAAAATACAAAAGGAAGACAAAAGCACACTTTTTCCAACATTAGTACTAAAAAAGGGTTAGTTTTATGCCTCATTTGATGAAATTTATATGTTACATTTTGAACACATCAAATACCCCCACACTTGAATCTTTGCTTGTCCTCAAGCAAAACTCTTTAATATGTGGCTATTTACACTCCCAAATAGAATGGGTAGAAAAGAAGGTTTTTGGGCTTGTCGTAGAGTGTCGGGATTTCCAAGATTCTTTATTTAGTTTTATTTTTATTTATTTACAATCCTATTCGTCATGATTTATTTAAAACTTTTCATAAGATAAATAACTTATTAGGGCATAACATGCCTTTGTAAAATTCTATTTATATACAAGTTCACATACCTCACGGGGATCACTCAACACTCGGCTGAAAATGTATTTTTGTGGATCACTCGAGAGCGGCATGGAACTTACTCCTACCATAGGCTTGCCAAGCAATCAATCCTCCTCCTTTTTAACTTATATACCTTTGTAAATATCAAGAGGACTTTGTGGGTAAAGGGTTAGGCTTGGGTTAAAGGTAGGTGGTTAGGTTGGTGGTTAGTGGTTAGTAGAAAAGGGCGAAAAAGCGTAACAAGTGTCGGTTTTCGTATGACTTTCTATTTTTGTAACTTTTATTCTTGATGAAGCTATTTATTCAAACAAAGTTATTTTTGATGAACTTGTTTGTTTATTTTCTTTTGCTTCATCATCAACACAAATGTTTTTTTTTTTTGAAAAGTCATATGAAGAACCGAACTTGTTACTAAAACAAAGGGTTAAAAAAAATGAAAAAGGTTTGGTGGGTAAAAAGGGTGTTTAGTTTGGGTTATGAAATGAAAAGGTTTAGGCTCAAAGGGGCTAACTAGGGGGATTTTGGGTAGGTGGTAAAAATAATATTGGTGTAGAAATAAAAAAAAGGGTTAGTCCTAATGCCTCCATCATTTACTTACTCGGGTTTAAGTTGGTAAGGACCGGGAATGTATCGTCATGGCAAGTTCTAGAGTCGTAAGAACTAAGCGGCTATTCACACAAGAAACGAAAATGAGCATTTAGTCAAATGATATGTAAGTGTTTGCTCAATAAAGGCTCAAAACTCACTTTTGTGGGAATGGGTTTTTATGTGATCAAGTATATATAATTAAATTTTAACTAAGCTTGTCATGTCTTTTCATAATTTTCTTATGTTGGTTCTTTTTATCACGACGCTATCGGTTGTAAATTCGTAAAAATATAACCTTTTTAAGAACTTGAATTTCCCGAGTTAAACCTAGACAAGTAAAAAATGAAATTTTTTGAATTTTTTTTTTTGGGTGATTAGCGGTTCCAATAGAGTTTTGTGTAAGGCTTGTATTTAGGACTTGCAAGATTCAAGGTTTTAGCATCCCCCCACACTTAAATTACACATTGTCCTCAATGTGTCCCAAAAATAAGTTTTTAGGTTGATTGAATGTGTAAAAAGGTGTGAAAAGCAAAAATTTTGTGTTACTGGTTCCCTGGGCACGACCCCGTGCTCAGGTGCCAGTAACGAAAACTTACAGAAGGTGAACACGGGGGCGTGTCGGCTGAACACGACCCCGTGTCTATCAAGGTCTGCAGAATGAATACAAACAGCAGGTTCAGGGGTGTGGGCACGGGGGCGTGTCGGATGGACACGGCCCCGTGTGGACAGTCTGCAAAGTTGAAAAACAGGTTTCTTTCATCTGTTTTCCTGTCCCGGCTTTAGTAGTACTAATGTTTAGCACTCTAAGCCTTGTTTGTACCTGTTTAATCAATGAACACTCCACCAAAACATAGCAAACATCCTACTTTTACCAAAGTTAACATCCATGTCAAAGTTAAAAGAAAAATAAAAGCAGAAAATAAAAGTTAGGGAAAGTAAATTGTTCAACACTTGGCACGCAGGCCATCAATTGTTCAAGAGTGAAAAAGGGTTAACCTGTGAAATCATCAACCAACCGCTTCCTCCTCCGCTCCTATCGCCTACTCCATAGCATCGTCATCATCATCATCGTCATCATCCCCTCCATGGCGTGCAATGTGGTCTCGTATATATCCAACATCGTCTTGGATCTCGGATAGGTTTCTTTCGATAGCTCCGACCCGGTGGTAGGTGTTGCTCGCCATGTTATAGGTGTTCCTAGTGCACATAAGGTTTTCCTGCAACAAATCATGCAAACTTTGAAAGTTAGGAAAACCGCCTCCCGAGGAGGATGATTGGCCCGGATCACCGTGGGGTTGGTATTGGTACTGATGATGTTGCGGAGCTTGGAGGACAAGCGCTTCTTGTGGGTTCCATGCATGACCTTGCATCCTTTGAAAGGTTACCGTCCCATCTTCTGCCTCATAAATCAGGTTCATTGAGCGGCATATGTGAATATCCACCGTACCCGATCATGGGCTCCTTTCAAATGACCTAGGTATGTGGGCGAAGTGCTTGAAGAGACGGTACACCCATCCCCCAAAGAAAATAGGAGTCGGTGCACTAGCAAGGCGATTGTGATGCATGTTTCGGAGCATGAGGAACGGAACATCTAGCGGCCTGCGGTTGTGGATGCAGTGGAGGACAACCAAATCTCTTAACCCAACGACGCCACTACTTTCATGCCTTTGGCTAAGAGAGTAGCCGAGGAGCCTATGAATGTATCTGTATAGCGGATCCCTCAACTTCGTACTCTTAGTGCTGCTCGGATTGTAGTACCCTTCACCAATCTGAGCCCAAATGGCTTGGCGTTCGTTTTCACCTATCTCTCTCATTCCCCCAGTATTTTCTTCGTTTCCCGCATCCTCTTCCGCATACAACCCGATAATCGACCCAAATTGTGCCATAGAGATCGAATACATCGTTCCGCCACATCGGAATACTACCCCGTCATTGTCGAACGGGTCGCACCTCGAGTTGAATGTGAAGGTGCTATAGAACTCCAAAGTGCATTCGTGGACGGAACGGAGTCGAGTTGTTAGGGCGACTCTGAGTGGTCCCATGACAATGTTGTTGAAACGGTCAATTTGATTCACCATGGTTAGCAAGTCCGTGCAAGCTTGCCTCGGGTGTTCCTCCGGCCTTGTTTGAAGAATCTCGTATCGAGCTCTTGCATCGAGCTCATTGGCGTTAAATCTTGTGAACTTCCTGGCCATCTGCAAGAATACACCAAAAGTTAGCACGAAACAGAAATATTTTCGGACAAAACTGCAAACAGCGGGCTGGACACGACCCCGTGTTCAGCGGACACGGCCCCGTGTCCAGGCGTCTGTTACTCAAAAATTTCATTTTTCGACCCGGTTTCGAAAACTTGAAAATTTTTGGTCCAATAGGTGCGGTTTCCCCCGAAAATGAAACCCTAAGTGCCGTTTTTCCCAAAATATCCCGTTTACCCTATCAATTTTATCTTTTTCGGTTCAAGAACAAGGGTTTGGGGTTTTGTGAGAAATCGGGTGAATCTATGAACAATACAAGTGTATTTACTTCCCATAACACCAATCTAACTAAATGCAAACAGATCTAAACAAAAATTTGAGGTTCTATCCGGATGAACTTCAATAACCCTAGATTTTTTCCCCAAATTTTTGGTGTTTTAACTACATGCAAGTAACTAATCTAACTACTAAAAGTGATAGAATCATACCTTGATGTTGTTAGAGCGATAGGAGACGTTGAAATTCTGCGAAAAATCGCCTGGAACCAGAGCTTTTTCGGGGAAACGGGGCGTGTGGAATGAAGTAACTGTTTGAAAAAGGGGATTTATCCCGACTGCAGCGCGGACACGGCCCCGTGTCCAGCGGACATGGCCTCGTGCCGAGCACAGTTTTTTTTTTTTTTTTTTTTGTGCTCGTGTGAGTGCCCTTGTTTCTCATAAGCTTTGGTTAGAAAACTTACCGCTTTATTTGTTGTCTCAATCGTTCGTAACTTACCAGGCATGATGTTTTATTCCTCCACTGTTTGAAGTGAGATCTCTTCTTCTTCATCCTCAATGAATCCTTGATAGAGTTTCAGCCCTTGGCCATTGACTTTAAATGGAGGCCCATTTCGAGATTTAATTTCTACTGCACCGTGTGGGAAAATATGGGTGATGGAAAAAGGTCCTGACCACCTAGACTTTAATTTACCAGGAAATAATCGAAGTCGTGAATTAAATAAAAGAACTAGATCCCCTACCTGAAATTCATTAGGTTTAATGTGTTTGTCATGCAAATTTTTCATTCTTTCCTTATAAATTTCAGAATTTGAGTATGCATAATTCCTAAGCTCGTCTAATTCATTTAATTGACAAAATCGATTTTTACCAGCAAATTCTAAATCTAAGTTTACATTTTTAATTGCCCAGTAGGCTTTGTGTGCAATTTCTACAGGCAAGTGACATTTTTTTCCATAGACTAGCTTGTACGGGGTTGTACCTATTGTTGTTTTATAAGCAGTTCGAAAAGCCCATAAAGCATCATCTAATTTATCTGCCCATTCCTTTTTATTTAACCCTACGGTTTTTTCGAGTATTCGTTTTAAACCTCTATTAGTCACTTCGGCTTGTCCGTTTGTTTGAGGGTGATATGCTGTTGAGACCCGGTGATAGACCCCATATCTTGTTAAAAAAATTTCGAGTTGATGGTTGCAAAAATGGGTACCTCTATCACTTATTAGCGCTTTAGGTGTGCCAAAACGAGAGAATAATTTTTTCAGAAATCTTACCACGACTCTTCCATCATTTGTTGGAAGTGCCTCGGCCTCGGCCCATTTAGACAAGTAGTCTACTGCCACAAGTATATATTTGTTTCCTTTCGATGGTGGGAAAGGTCCCATAAAGTCGAGTCCCCACACATCAAAAATTTCACAAACAAGAATGCCATTTTGTGGCATTTCGTTTTTGGAAGAAATATTACATGTTCTTTGGCAAGCATCACATGTCTTGACAAGACTTTGGGCGTCTTTGTAAATGGTTGGCCAATAAAATCCTGAATCAAATATCTTTCGTGCGGTACTAGCGGCACCATGATGCCCTCCGTATGGACCTTCATGACAATGGCGGAGAATTCTTCGTGCTTCCCTACCATGTACGCATCGTCGGACGAGTTGGTCGGCACACATTTTGAAAAGATATGGATCTTCCCAAAAATAGTGTTTCACATTGGCAAAGAATTTTTTTCTTTGATAATGTGACCATCCTTTTGTGACTATACCGCTAGCTAGGTAGTTAGCATAGTCGGTGTACCATGGTTCTTCCTTATATTCCACCATTTCCAGGGACTCAGTTGGAAATTTTTCGTTGATTTGCTCGTCCCTGGTTGCCTCTAAAGCTGGGTCTTCTAAGCGCGAAAGATGATCTGCTGCGGTATTCTCTGCTCCTCTTTTGTCTCTGACTTCAATGTCAAATTCTTGGAGGAGTAGAATCCACCGAATCAAACGTGGTTTTGCGTCCTGCTTTTTGAAGAGATATCGAATGGCTGCATGATCGTATAGACTATAGTTTTAGAAAGAACAAGATAAGAACGAAATTTATCAAAAGCAAATACCACAGCTAGTAATTCTTTTTCAATTGTTGTGTAATTTTCTTGTGCATCATTAAGTGTTTTACTAGCATAATAAATTGGGTGGAAATGCTTTTCTTTTCTTTGTCCCAAGACAGCTCCAACTGCAAAGTCACTAGCATCACACATGATTTCGAAAGGAAATTTCCAATCAGGTGCTATCATGATAGGTGCATTGACTAACATTTCCTTTAGGGTTAGAAATGCTCGATTGCAATCCTTGTCAAAGATGAAAGGGGCATCTTTTTCAAGTAATTTTGTTAGAGGTCTTGAGATTTTTGAAAAGTCTTTGATAAACCGTCTATAGAATCCGGCATGTCCAAGGAAACTTCTGATAGCTCTTACGGAGGATGGAGGTGGTAATCTAGAAATGGTATCTATTTTGGCTCGATCCACCTCCATTCCTTCGCTCGAGATCTTGTGACCGAGTACTATTCCCTCCGTTACCATGAAATGACATTTTTCCCAATTAAGGGCGAGGTTAGTTTCCTCACATCGGGATAGCATTCGTTCAAGGTTATCGAGGCATTGGTCGTATGAATCCCCAAAGATAGAAAAGTCGTCCATGAAGACTTCCATTGTCTTTTCTATCATGTCATGGAAGATGGCTACCATGCAACGTTGGAATGTTGCGGGGGCATTACATAGACCAAACGGCATGCGTCGATAAACAAAAGTTCCATAGGGACATGTGAAAGTTGTCTTTTCTTGGTCTTCGGGTGCTATCGGGATTTCAAAGTAACCTGAAAAACCATCCAAGAAACAGTAAAATTTATGACCGGATAATCTTTCTAACATTTGATCAATGAAGGGCAAAGGAAAGTGGTTATTTCTTGTTGCTTCATTTAATCGTCTATAATCTATACATACTCTCCATCCTGTGACGGTTCTCATTGGTATTAATTCATTCTTTTTGTTAGTTATTACCGTCATACCTCCTTTCTTCGGAACTACTTGGACGGGACTTACCCACGGACTATCGGAGATAGGATAGATAAGTCCGGCGTCAAGTAACTTGATGACCTCGTTTTTAACCACTTCTTGAACATTTGGATTTACTCGACGTTGTGGTTGTATAACTGATTTGTAGTCATCATTCATCAAAATTTTGTGTGTGCACATAGAAGGACTAATTCCTTTTATGTCTACAAGTTTCCAAGCTATTGCATTTTTATGTTTTTTCAAAAGACTGATTAATTTTTCTTTTTCTAAGCTATCTAATTTAGACGAAATAATTACAGGTAAATTACCCTCTTTGTCTAGAAAAGCATATTCCAAACCTTTTGGAAGTTCTTTGAGCTCAAGTGGTGGGTCTTTAGGAGACTCCTTATTTGGTTGCTCATTTCGATCAAGAACTTTAAAAGTTTGTTCTATGGCGACCTCTTCTTCAACAAAGTGGTCAATCTCTTCACTTGTATCGGGTGGTTCATCTTCATCTTCAATTAGGGGGTCATTATTGCCGAATGGATATTTCATTGATCGTTCGAGATCGACACTTCTTTTAAATGCCCCTAACTGAAGAGGTAGATTGTTGAACTTCCGGTTTTTCAAAGCTTCGTGTGTTTTTACAAATGGTCGCCCCAACACTAGAGGAGCGTCATCGAGGATGACAAAGTCGGTCGGGATTACCATTTGATTTGTTTGAACCAAGACATCCTCAACTATACCGATTGATTTTATTACTTTCCGATTGGATAGAAAAATGGGTATTTGAAGTGGAGAAAAATCACTAATACTTAATTTTTCGAAAATGTAGTTAGGCATTATGTTAACACAAAGATCTTTATCGATTGTGACATTACTAATAAACGAATTTTGAAAGAAACATGGAACCGGTGTAATGTTAATTTCAAATGGGTCTTTTTTTATTAGCGAAGTTTGATCATTAGTTAACTTAACACTTACCGTTTCGTCAATTTTAGTGTTAGTGTTTAACTCTTTTAAAAACTTAGCATGAGTGGGTACTAAACAATGATTTTCAAAAGAAGGTGACAAGAGATTAATTTCTTCAAAATTAGACTCTTCTTGAATTTTAACGTTTTCGGACTCACCTATTTCGTTGTTTAACTCATGTGTCGGTTTTTCACTTATTTGTTCTTCCATTTTTACACTTTCAGTTATCTCTTCCCTTTTTAATTCTTCCCTTGCGCGGGACTCCTCTTCCCTTGCGCGAGATTCTCTTATACATCGATCGATAACTCTTATGTGTTCTAATATCCTATCGGTCACTTCGGTTATAGAAAAAGAATCGGGATTTTCTAAGCTTGAATCCGGTTGTTCGACCCTTTGTTCCTCATAATACCCATATGAAGTAGATGGTTCGCACCATTGTTCTTCATTGTAAGCATATGATGGATAAGGTTCGAAATTTTGTTCTTCATAATACTCATATGAGGTGGGTTGTTCACGCCATGGTTCCTCATAATAAGCATATGAAGGTGGTGGCTCATATCTTGGTTCCTCAAAGTATGAGTATGAAGGCTCATACCTTGGTTCATCAAAATATGAGTATGAGGGAGGAGGTTCATACCTTTGGTCTTCATAGGATGTGTATGAAGTTGATGGCTCGTACCTGGGCTCCTCATAGTAGGTGTATGAATTGGATGGTTGATATGAGTGATTATTTTGAACCGAGCGTAAGTTACGACAATTAGTGCAATAATTACCCCTATAATCATCCTCCTCATAGGTGTAGTTGTAACCTCCTGAGTATTGATCCATAAGAATCACTCAGCAGACCACAACCAAGTCTCGAGATCAGAAAACAAAAATAAAAACGGAAACAGAGGCTGGACACGGCCCCGTGTTCAGTGAGCACGGCCCCGTGTTCAGGATCTGTATCTGGGCGTTTTAATTAAATTTACTGATTTCGTTGAGCACGGCCCGTGTTCAGTGTGCACGGCCCGTGTTCAAGCTACTGTTACTGGGTGTTTTTATGAAAATGTGCAGCACGGCCCCGTGTTCAGTGAACACGGCCCCGTGTACAGGCTACTGTAAATGCAAAACTAAACTAAAATGCAGAAAAAAGTGCGTGCGTTTTAAAAAGGTTTTGAAAAACTGATTTGGCCGTCGATTTTAAGCTTTCTTAAAATCCTTGTGTCCCCGGCAACGGCGCCAAAAACTTGATGCGTATGAAGTGTTATATATATTAGGTGTATATTTTAAGCCCCTTTAACACTTATTTTTAGCCAAGTTATAAATTTATAAAACACGATATTTTACTAACACTAAACACACATATGGGCAAGTGCACCCATCGTGAGCGTAGTATAGCGTTGGTAAGATACCGAGGTCGTCCAAGGACACAAGAGCTTTTAATACCGGTTTATCCTCAACGTCTAATCAAAATAAAAAGTTTAGAAAAATGTTTTTAACTAAGAAAAATAAAAACTAACTAAATGCTGAAAATAAAAATAAAAGAAAAAAAACAGATAGACAAGATGAATCACTTGGTTCCGACTCGTTTCTAGTGTAACCTTTGATTATTTCCGCACTTTTGCACATAATTAAGAGATTATCTTAGTTATTGTAGTAGGCCCCTCTTTTGAAGGTGACGTTACCCTCACCCCAGTAGTTTGAGTCAGCAAGGATACAATCCTAAAAGGGTGGATTATTGGAAGATAATTAATTAAGTTATTAATGCAATATTATGGTAGGCCCCTCTTTTGGAGGTGACGTTACCCTCGACTAAGTAGTCTGAGTCAGCAGGGAAACAGTCCTAAATAGCTGGGTTATAGTATTAATAGTAGTTAACTTATGAGGGGATCAAAGAGTTTGGACCCCCGCCATCCAATACCGTTAAGTATTGAAGGAGGTCCTACTAAATTTGACCCAGGTCCATTGCAGGACCTCTAAACGCTGAACAATGGCAAGACCTTTACCAAACCGTTCCCTTAACCCCCGACCAGGTAGCCAACATACCTCCATATAGACCGTGGAGATATGAATGGTGAAAATCTTTTATTTTATATAGACAGTAAAATAATGCCAAGACACCACGGACAAACGATAAAGAAAGATCACCTTCAACATAAGCAACTAGTTATTAAAGTCATTAATACAAAACCAAATAAAAAGTGCAAAAGATTAGAAATAAAAAGTATTACACTAGACACTTTGTCTTCACCAAGTGATGTAAGAGACTTAGGCAAACATGGCCTTGATTGTCAAGAACTCTTACGATCAATCTTGGATCCCGAGACGACTCACACACTCTACGATGGACAATGGATGATGGTGGTGGATGATGGTGTTATGGTGGTGGTGGGTGGTGGGTGAAGTGTGAGAGAGGTGGTGTGCCAAGGGATGGTTTGAGCTTGAGCCAAGCACTTCTATTTATAGGCTGAACAGAAGCTCGGGCACGGCCCCGTGTCCAGTGGGCACGGCCCCGTGTCCACATCCTTCTCTTTCTTCATTTAATGCTGTTTTGTCTTTTTAGTTGACCACGCCCCCGTGTCCGCTGAGCACGACCCCGTGGTGCAGAAGAATCTTTGTACTATGCAGATTTGCTGGATTGTGCGAATCTTATAGTTGACCACTGCCCCGTGTCCGCTGAGCACGGCCCCGTGGTGGGCAATAGAAGCTTCTACCACTTTGTCTTTTCTGCTGACACTTGGGCACGCCCCCGTGTTGGCTGAGCACGAGGCGTGTTCAGTCTTCTGATCTCTTGTTTTGCTTGGGAAGATGTTGTTGTGGGGTCGGGCATGTCACGTTTTGTTCCTTTTCTTGTATTTATGTTAGATTTTGATGTCTTTTTGCTTTTTTTGTTAATTTGAGCTCATTTAATCCTGAAAATACAAAAGGAAGACAAAAGCACACTTTTTCCAACATTAGTACTAAAAAAGGGTTAGTTTTATGCCTCATTTGATGAAATTTATATGTTACATTTTGAACACATCATCTCCACAACTTTAGTGCAAATACAATGGCACCCAACTCCAAATCATGGGTGGTGTAATTCTTTTCGTGCACCTTTAGTTGTCATGATGCATAGGCAATCACCTTGCCTCTCTGCATAAGTACACAACCCATACCAGTGTGTGAAGCATCACAATACACAACAAACTCTTCTATTCCTTCGGGCAATGTCAATACTAGAGCATTGCTCAATTTCTGTTTAAGAATCTCAAAGGACTCTTGTTGTTTTGGACCCCAATCAAACTTCACATTTTTGCGGGTCAGAGTAGTCAATGGTGCAGCTATCCTTGAGAAGTTCTCAATGAATCTTCTATAGTAACCAGCTAATCCCAGAAAGCTGCAGATTTCGGTCGGAGTCTTTGGCGCTTCCCAGTTCATTATGGCCTCTATCTTAGCGGGATCCACTTGGATACCACGCTCACTCACAACATGTCCAAGGAATTGGACTTCGTGAAGCCAGAACTCACACTTGGAGAATTTAGCATACAGCTTCTCCTTTTGAAGCAATCCTAAGATACATCGAAGATGTTTCTCATGATCAACTTGACTACGAGAATAGATAAGTATGTCGTCTATAAAAACAATGACAAACTTATCTAAGTATGTCTTGCAGGTGCATTAGTGAGCCCGAAAAGCATCACTAAGAACTGATAATGTCCATACCTCGTTCTGAATGCTGTCTTTGGTACATCTTCTGTTCTAACTTTGAGTTGATGATACCCAGATCTTAAATCGATCTTCGAGAAGAAGCTTACCCCTTGGAGTTGGTCGAACAAGTCGTCGATCCTGGGCAATGGATAACGATTCTTGATCGTTATTTTGTTTAGCTCTCGATAATCAATGCATAGGCGCATTGATCCATCCTTTTTCTTCACAAACAATATAGGAGCTCCCTAGGGCGAATAGCTGGGTTGTATGAAACCCTTTTCTAGTAAGTCATCTAATTGAGTTCTGAGCTCTTTCATTTCTGTAGGCGCTAGACGGTAAGGAGCTCGTGCAATTGGTGCCGACCCAGGAAAAATGTCTATCCTAAATTCAACTTGCCTCTCAGGAGGTAATCCAGGTAATTCATCAGGAAAGACATCAAGATATTCAGAAATAATTGGGATATCTTTGATCTTGGGTTTCGGGTCATTGACAGTCACATGTGCCATGTAGATGACACATCCTTTCTTCAGACACTTCGATGCTTTAAGTATAGACACATTATCGGGTAACCCATAATGTGTATCTCCGAGAATAGTGAGCACTTCACCAGATGGGGTTTTGATGTTAACTAGTTTCTTATCGCAGGCTATTTGGGCTTGGTTATGCGATAACCAATCCATGCCTAAAACTACATCAAACCCAGCCAATTTCATTGGCAAAAGGGATAACGGTATAGAATGATTCTTAATGGATATAAAGCATCCATCCAGAAGAGTCGATACGGTTTCTAAGGTACCCTCTGCGAGCTCTACATCATATTTTATGTCTAGAGTTTTAATAGGCAGATTTAGTAACTTACTAAACTTATGATCTACAAAAGACTTATCAACATCTAAATCGAATAAAACTCTAGCATAAATATCATTAATGAGGAAGGTACCTGTTATAACGTTCTCATCATTCACCGCCTCCCTGGCGTTCATCTGAAAGACCCTAGCATTGGTTTTCTTTGCATTTTTAGGGCAATTAGTCTTGATGTGCCCCTTTTCATTGCAACCATATCAGGTTGCATCCTTGATGTTCCAGCACTCCATAGTCTTGTGCCTTTTCTTCTTGCAAATTCCACAAGGTTTAGCTTGTGGATCCTGGTTGCACTTTCCAAAGTGCCTCCTGTTACATGTTTTACATCTGGGCTTGTCATCCGACTACCCCTTCTTTAAACCAGAGTTTCCTTTCTTCTTCTTATTTGAATGGTGGGACTGGTCGTCATCCCTCTTCCTCTTCCCTTCTTCGGTGGTTTTCTTTGACTTACTCCTTACAACATCGAGATTAAGTGACAAAGATAGATCTACAACAGATCTATAAGTAGCTGGCTTAGAAGCCTTGACATTTCCCTTAATATCAGGGGCTAGTCCACCTATAAAATGCGCGATGCGTTTGGGTTCAGGGGTGACCAGATACGGTACAAGTCTCGACATTGAGTTAAAACTGGTCACATAAGACCTGCAATCCAAATCCTTTATCACCAGAGTGAGGAAGTCAGTCCCAATCCTTTCCACTTCATGCTAAGGACAGTACGTGTCCTTCATAAGATCAACAAATTGATTCCAGGAAAGGTTATATAGAGGAACCTTTCCTGTGGACTGTACCAAAGCTTTCCACCAAGTTAAGTCGTCGCCTTTGAAGGATTGAGACACAAACTTAACGACATCCTCCTTCGCACACCCACTGGTATCAATAACAGTTTCCATTTCATCCAACCACTTCATACAATTGATGGCTCCCTTTTCTCCCATGAAGTCTCTTGGCTTACACGAGACGAAATATTTATAAGTACAACCTTTGTTGTACTTTGGAGCCTGATTAACAACAATTTGTCTCTAAGGTTCACTCTTTTGATTGGATGAATGTTGAGAATCATCCTTTTTCAATGTATGCGAATGTGATAGGGACTTCGTATGAGTTTTAGACCGAACATGACTCGGTTCTTTAAACATTTTATCCACAGCTTGAGCAACTATTGTGTCAATCATTGCTTGTAATTTAGCACCAGTAATATTTATCCTGGCGTCATTATTGTTTCCTTCTACCAGATGGCTGTTAACTTCGTCCGAGCCAGCCATGTTTTGATTACTAAATCAAACAATAATGATCTTTTTAGATTATATAATGAATCATCGTATCTGATGATTAAATGGTCATGGTATTTAATAAACCATATAGACCATAAGTCAAAGTGATTTGCTTAGGCTACCATTGAACCATTATTGGCAATCAAGTAGGATATAATCCTTTACATTTATCAGACAGGGAATGTAAGTCATGACTGTCTTTGCCATGAAGGCATTTTCATATAGCACAAAAGGCTCGTCTCGGAGGACATTTAAATGGCACGGAAGGCATTGTCACAAGGACCATTAAAACATAATCAACGATCTCTTGAATCAGTGATCTTTAAGGGTCGAACATAGTTCATCGCCTTTTTGACAAGAAGTTTATAAAATAAAACTACCATTGTCATGAATACACCTTTGCCCATAGGCATACATCTCAAATGGATGTTTTGATGTATACATCATATTTGATGTTCAATAGCCATGATTCATATTGATCATATTGGCCATGAATGTGGCTTGGAAAAATTTAAGTACTTTTGGAAGCTAGTGTGGTCTCTCAAGTCACACAGCCAGGAATGTTAACATGTTTTCAGATGTTAATAGAGACTTATTGTCTTAAAAAGGTTGTACCATCATAGCCATTTATTGGCTAGGATATACCTTTAAGAATATCTTTTGAAATTTCTTTGGTAGATCAATTTAAAATCTGAAATGATATTGGCAAGATGATGTAATAAAATACATATATAAAAATTTCCAAAAGAAATTTCATTAAAATTCTAAGCGATTACAAGATATGCCCTAAACGGGTCTTGAAATAACAAACTGTCCATGTAGGGACTACAGAAAAGAAAATAAGTCCACGCAGGGACGAAATACAGAAATGAAATGTCCACGCAGGGACTTGATTGAAATTACAATACAAAATAAAATAAAATAAACTCCTATTTCTTCTTACCCTTTATGAATTTCGCAAGACCCTTGAGAAATTTGTTATGCTTTTTCTCGCGTTCCTCCGCTTTTTGCTCAACCTGATCTAACCTCTGTAAGATTTGTTGCGTCTGTTGTTGTGATAAGGAGGGTATTGATATCCTTGCGTTGGATACCCAGTTGGGTATGTTGGAGGAAACGGTGACAGGTAGAGGGCGTTAAATTGCGCTGCCTCAAGATATGGATCCTGGGTAGGAGCTTGATAATCATAACCGGTAGGAGCTTGATACTCAAACGGGTTATACCCAGACGAACCTGGGTAAGTTGGTATCGGGTTTCCATAACCCGTTGGAGGTGGCGGTGGTGCATAAGAAGCGGACGGGGGATCATTATCCGGCACCGCGTGAGAAGGTCCACCCATTTGTGGATCTTCAGGGATAGGAGGGTATGTGCTTGAAGCTTTTGGGGAAATGAATCTAGGTCCACCTCGCACAGACATCCGTGCTGTTCTCCTTCGCCTTGGTGGCTCGGGAGGTGGTTGTGGTGGTTCCTCAACAGGCAAGGGCGGCGGAGTAACAGTTTGAAGATACGGTTCCTCCATGGAGGTTGTGGAGAGTTATGAAAAGATGGGGTAAATTCCCATTCATACTTGTTCCACCTTTCGGCCCATGAATCGGGGCCTTGATACGGCGATCCTTGATAAGGAGAACCGCTAGAGATGCTGATAGGATGAGTTGGTGTCCCTGTTGGCGGCTCAGGATCAGGATCATCATCCATCTCCATATCTTGGGAGAAGTGGTCCTCGGGCCCTAAAGGATTATAACCTAGTGGTTCGTTAATATAATCGTGTGGGTTAAATTGGGCCGGGGAATAAGTTGAATCAGAATGGTGGAAAGAATGAGAATGTAGAGGGTGATGTGATTGGTGAGAATGGTAAGAATGTTGGGGCTCGTCTAGAATAGGTAGCATAAAAGGTGGGTGATCTGAAGGTGAAGAACCTAACGAAACAGAGTGTCTCGCTGGTTCAAAGGAATGTCTCCAGTTATCTCGCGAATCGGAGCTAGTAAAAGACGCTGATGGCGTGCGTCTATGCGAGGGTCCAGTTTGACTGGATGGTCCTCCCCTCATTGGACCCTTCCCTTTTCCTTCACGTCCTCTAAATCTCGGAGGCATTTTGATTAATAACCTGTCAAAACAAGTAAGACAAAACATAAACGACAAAAGGAAGATTAAGAATAATCCTAGGTCAATAGCCTAGACTCAGAAGTCTAAGGAATGTGCTTATTGTGTCATTGAGATTAAACATAAAAGGCTAGTGTTTAATTCACTCAATGTTGGCTCTGATACCAACCTGTCACACCCCGATATTTCCACATATTACCGGTGGGCCCGGTGGGGAGTATCGTGACGTGGTTGATATCATCATAGTCAATATACACAATATAATAGCACAACGGAAGGCTTGGTAGAATATTACTATTACAAACCATAGTGTCTGAGTGTCCAAATAAAAGAATATACAGACTGGTTGTAACAGCGATCCACAGGCGGATCGTAAAACAAATACAAGAAAATGAAATAACAGACTTTAGGCATCTAAGGATTTGCAAGATCCTCTTATTTGACACCAAGTAGCTCCAGCCTAATTTCGTGAGGTACCTGTCACTTAGTCTTTGGAAAATACGTCAGTTTTCACTGGTAAATACAATTAACCGACTCATTTGAAAAGAGTTTATGAAAATTGATTTAAGTGCACAAAGCACAAACCATTTATAACTTGGGACAATTATTTAAGATAAACTTGTATACAGTTTTACATGTTTGTCATACATATGGGGCCGGTTTGGAAGCTGGTCATGATTAACTGACTCACCATTATAAAACCCACAAAGGAGTTATGTGACACCCCAGGAAAACCAGTAAACACCGCAACCTAACTAGCTTCCTCAGTAACCACGTGCTAAATTTCGGGACGAAATTTTCTTAACAAGGGGAGAATGTGACAACCCTCGTAATTTCATGTATCCGTACGATTATTTAATGATAATTAAAGTGTTTGGTGATTGTGTTGAATTACTTAATTGTTTCCTGATTTCTGTGTCATGCTTACATGTGCTTGTTAACCTACTAGTCATGTGCAGAAAATTTACTAAAAGGTCCTGAATATTTTCCTAAGTACCGGGAATAATTTGTGTTACAAAAATATATATGAAAGACATTTTTCGGATTAGTTAAACACTTTAACGGAACGGTGTCTAAACGGACAACCGGACATTACCCGGGACACTAAATTTTTGTCAAATACTTTGTTTTACTATTTTTGGCTAGTCATGATCCCCGTTTGCCATAACACCCACTAAAAATGATCAAACTAACAAGTATAAGTTAGTTACTTACAATCTAACTACCATTTACCATTTAGTTGAAAATTTTGCAAACAAGCCCCCCTCCCCCCCCCCCCCCAACCGAATTTTCGGTCCTTGTGGACCCACCACATCTTCACACCATGCCTTATGGATTTGTTGAATATTATATTAGATATGTTGCTTGCTAATCTACACAAGATATGTGAAACATCTTATAAGAGCATGGCATAGATCATATTCATCATTCCTCAAGATTTACACCTCTCTCTTCACTACTCTCTCTCTCTCATTTTCGGCCTCCCCCAAACCGAACCCATCACCACCACTTAACATCATCATCTTCATCAATATCAAGTTCCATTCAAACCTTGAAGGTGATCCATGGAGGTTGCAAGTTGAAGAGCATTCTAAGAAGCTTTGTTCTAGTCTTGTTCATCATCTTTTCTCATCATCTTTGCACTAGATTCTACCCTAGCCTTGTGCTAGTTGTAAGTCTTGATCTACCTTAGTTTACTTACATTTCGAGTAGATTAAAAAGTGTAGTACGTTGTATTTTACTAGAACACTAAAAAGATGAACATAAAAGTTACATGAAGATTTACATGATGAAATGTTGTAGTGGGATGTTGTAATGAACATGTTGTTGATTACTTGATGATTTACTTGCTAATGTTGATGTCAAATGTCGTTATTGATCTCTAAACATGTTAACGGAACCAACATAACTCGCATTAGAATATTAAAAAGCTGAAAACAGGGGCTGGTTGGTGTTTACAGCCAACTTCAGTTGGCTGTAACCAGACCGTAAATTAATGAAAAACTGATTTTCTGAAGTCTAGATTTATGTATTATGAAATACGGTTCTAATGGCACTGGAATCATAATTTTTGGACTTCGTTTACTATTTTTAAAGGGGCGTTTTGTAACAGCAGCTCAAGCTGCATTTTTCCTGCTGAAAATATGTGTTGTGTTTTTAGTCATAACTGGAAATCTACGTTGAATCAGCTCATGAAATTTGTACAGTAGATGACCACTGATGTATTTGTAATTCTTCCACTGGAATTTCGTAAATTGGACTTACGATGAATTTTTAATAAATTAATTCGTAGACTGCAATCAGAAAAAGATGAATCTGATTGCAGTCCGAAAAATGATTTCTTATAAAATATTGGTGATGAATTGGATCCCAAGATTTTTACACAATAATATTTGGATTGTTTAAGACCTTCTGTAAAAAGTTGGGAATTTTTGGAATAAGTTAACTATTTTATTAAAATCCCCGAAAACAGCCCAGTTTTGAATATAAAAGCTGAAACGACATAAGTAGTGATTTGCGTGTCTAAATGTCAGGTAGGTTATCTGAAAATGATCTAACATGTTATATGTGTTATGTGCATTATCGTATGTTTGTTTATGAGTGGGGAATGGATGGGAAGTTTACATGGGCATGAACCGTTAAAGTGATGCATGTTATGTGATAGATACGTGTAGGAACTTTATGCTCTATTTGAAGTCACTAATAAACTAAGTGGTAATCATACTAGGACGTGATTGACCGACCTTGACTGTTAGCTATTTTTTAGAGTCAAACCGAGCAACCGAAGTGAGTTCACACCCTTACTAAGGCATGGGATTCCCGGTGGTTGGGAATGGGATTAAATAGCTGAGACAGAACTTGTACTTTCACCACTACTAGACTACTTACCACCGTCCTCGGATTGGGAAGGACGCCAGCGCTAAACCTACATACTCACTACGTACCACTGTCCTCGGATTGGGAAGGGCACCTGCGCTAAACCTACATACTCACTACGTACCACCGTCCTCGGATTGGGAAGGACGCCAGCGCTAAACCTACGTACTCACTACGTACCACTGTCCTCGGATTGGGAAGGACACCAGCGCTATAACCTACATATTTAATATGTACCTCTGTCCTCGGATTGGGAAGGACACATATACTTACACCTAGTCTAGTGGTTTACAACATGGGGTAGCCCCCACCGTTTATGGTTTGGGAAAAATAAGGAAAGTTGATTTAACCTACAATTGCAAACAAACTCATAGTTCTTGAAAATTACCTTATAACGAACACCTACTGTGAACTCGCTCAACTTTGTTGTTGATTTGTTGTTACATGCCTTGCAGGTCGTTAGGTACTTATGGATCTTGCGCGAGGAGGAGGTCGTTGTGGAATATGGACTGTTATGTCCCGTGCCTAATAAATAAACTTTATGAACTTATGTTTGGTCGTTAAACTTATGAACTATGAACTTATGTTTTGGACTTACGTTTTATGCTTCCGCTGTTAACTTAAAATCGGTTACTGTCTTTTGATCACTAATTGTATTGTGGTTGGTTTATTTACTTAATTACGTTGTTCAATATGATTGGTGGCTCGATCCTGGTCATGTCACGCCTCCAAGCGGTGACGCTCCGCATGGTGGATTTTGGGGGTGTGACAAGTTATCCCCAACAAGTGGGTTATTTAGCATTTTGCATCTGTCAGGTGTATGCCTACACCCCGTGAATAAGTCGTGGTCATTTACAAATGAAATGAGCCAAGGATATCCAGGACACGGTCGTATTAACCCCCAATGTTTATGTTATCAAACAAAACAGATTAAAATGGGTTATGTAATTTATTAATCACAATCCAATTAAATGATTTCATACGCGACCAAGCGGCATTATTATTATACCGTATCCCAAGCCCGTATAAGGGAAAATAAGTTAAAAGTATTTACCTGAGCTAGATGTGTTAAGATGTAACTCAGCCGTATGTTTCCTAAAGCTTTATGTAAATACCTTCTACCGAGGCTACTCAATGTGTATGAAAGGTTTAATAACCTATTAGGATACTAACAGGTCTTTATTTAAGTCAAAGACTTAGACCGGTTAGTTTGAAAGATACTTAACGGTTCTATATGCTAGATTAAGCGAAGACCGGAATAGAACGTGATTTAGACCCGAAAAGTTTGGATACTTGTATAATATGGGTAAACTAATCACATTCTGGATTTTGAAGTGAAAATGATAAGGTTAAACCTATTTCGGCTATTTTATGTAAACTAGTCACATAAACCAAAACGAACGCATAAATGCTTAACGGGTAACCGAATGAATTATATACAGGTATCATATGTTATTATGCTTAAAATATGTTAATAGATCAGTAGGATGTTAACATATATGCCCAAAAAGTGTTTAAAAACCAATTTAAGTCCCGTATGGGCATTTTGGTCATTTTAACCTTTATAAAAGAGGTTTTATAGTAAACTGATATTCTGGTCTTAAGTAATCAGTAAAATTATTTATTTTATGTTGTTATAACAGTAAGATATCATATATAAATGTGATTTACCATTTATGACCAAACTATGCCCCGAAAGGGTATTTTAGTCATTTCACATATGTTTTTAAGGACATTTTTTGAAGTCTGAGTTCATGACTTATACCCACTGTAATAATATTAAAATTTATTTATAAATTCAGTAGTTAACAAGTCTTAGGTGTTAATTATGCTTTTAAACCATACTATGCACCTAATTAGCGTAAAAGTCGCTAATTGACGATAATTAAGATGTTTATGGAAATATGAGATTTTGATCAGTCTCAAGTGTTCAAAATATTTTATTTAATATACAATATCAGTAGGAAAAGGTTTGGCATTCAAATCATATGTTAATCTCATTTTATGCATGAAAAGGGTATTATCGTCATTTACCGAATTATACAAGAACTCAATGATATGGTCAGTTTATAATCTGACCAAATATCCTAAAAATCCCTAAAAACAATATCTTAACAGTAGGTAATGAGTTTTGGGTCAAAATCCATGCTTAAACATACTTTATGCAAGATAGCGTAATTTAATTAATAAAAAGTTTCAATTTACGATATCTTGCATATCTTTAGTTTGAGACCAGAAATTGAAGTCAAACTTCTTGGACATACTTATATATCAGTAAGAAAGGATTTTGTCCTCTCACATTTTCAAAAAAATCTCGTTTATATGTTAAAAGGGCAAAATGGGCATTTATAAGCATAATAACGAAACTTAGCATATAATTCCGAATACAAAAGACCAGGTAATATAACCTCAGAGGGTTATACTGTAACATAATATACGGTCCTAATGGAAACTTAAAACATGGAAGAATTAAGCTCAATCAGGTCAAAACTGAAAAGTCAAAGCAAAAGTCAAGCTTTTGCGACTTTCGGTTGCGAACCGAACCTAAACTCAGAATTGTCGGGTTGAACCTGTTTGGACATGTTCTAATAATAATTACTAAGTTATTAGAGTGTTAAAATATATTTATAACCTCTGTATTTTAGTTTTAATTATTATTTACAATTATGTCCAGTTTGACTTTTTAACTACATAGTTTGACCCGACAATTAACTAAGCAAACGAATTAATTAGGAGGTGTCATTTTGTGGTTTAATCACCTACCTAATTAGGGTCACATGACCACATTCAATTCGAATAATGGCTGGACCATTTGTGTTTAAACCGAAGGTCAAAGTCAAATTATGATAACTTTGACTTTTCGGTTTTTAAATTAAAAACTGAACTAAAGAGAGGGCTAAGACACTTACAAAGGGTCCTAGCTATCTTTTCTACAAGAAAGAGTTCCTTTTCTTATCAGGAACCACCAGATGAGAGAGTAGGATTGATTTCAAGTGAAGTGAGCAAATGAAATGTTCAACATAAGGGCCCTTTTATAGGTGAATGCCATGAATCAAGATCATTGCAGGTGTCAAGGGAGTGTTTAGGATCACCCCAGGTGTCCTAGTGGTATTCTAAAACCGTCAACCAGCTCCTAGAATCGAATTTGGAGTGTTTAAGGCGGTGGAACAGGCTGCAACCTGCAGCTGTCAATATTCTGCTGAACTGGGCACCTCTCGCGGGCCACGAAGGGGTTAAGGGGGTCCTTCGCGCCCCGCGACAACCCTGTTTCAGGTGAAAAATGTTTCAAGTTTGGCAGTTTCAGTCCCTGGTCCTTTATAACTTTTGTAACTATCATTTCAAGCACAAATAGCCCTTGTAGTTAGTTTATAGAGGATCATGTGTTGGTACACTTTATGTGGACGCGACTCGGCTCGGTTCGACTCGGCTCAGTTCGACTTGGTTTCGACTCGGTTAGGTCCGGCTCAAGCCCGACGTCATGACATTCCTCCGCCGTGCGCCCCAGAGTTCGACACGCGAAGCACGGAGAGCCGCAAACCTTTTCCCGGTGACACATCACCATGACATCATCATTGTGATGTCATGATGATGTCATGTTTGACTAAACTTTACAAGTTGAATATTTGTGAATCTGTTTAGTAAACAAAACACATTTGGGCCGAAATCTTACAACTGGGCTTTGACTATTCTTGGGCCAGATTACATATCGACGAAACAGAAAGAATGGATTAAAGGTTTGTGATGAAACACTTTTGTTTCGTCACTTTGAATTGTGTTTCGTCGAGTGCTGTTTAGTTTCGTCATGTTCTGTGTCTGTTTAGTATAAATACCCTCATTTGTTTCTGTGTGAAACAGGGGAGCTGTGAAACTTTGAGAGAGAGTCTTTAAACATTGTTTGTATATGTTTGTTCTCGGTTTTCATCCCGTTTAATCAATAGAGTGTGTATCTTTGGTTATACGTGTGTTTTTTTACACTTTGTTTGGTTTGCACCGTCACGGGGATTCCGCACCCGTTACCGTGTTCGTGATAAACAAGGATAAGGTTTTCGTTATCGATCCTCACCGGAAAAACGGGACCTACAAGTGGTATCAGAGCCTTGGCTCTTTTCCTTGTTTAAAACCAAACATTGTCGTGTTTGAAACAAGTTGTTTTAAGCGTTTTTCAGATTTTTGTTCTTGAAAAGTTTCATATTTTTCCGGAAAATTGTTCAAAAATCAGTCAAAATCGTGTTGTTTTGCTATAGTTTTTATTGAAAACCTTGTTACATTTCATGTGTGCATGTTATTGTTTGGTTTTTGTTTAAAGTATAAGCAAAATCATTTTCCTGAAACTTTATATCTTCAAACTGTTCTTGAGTGTGTTCTTGAATATTCAAACTGAAATTTGCATGTTATGTGTTTGAGGTGTGATGAGTTTAACTGATTGTGTTTATCAATATTATATTACAATTGTGTTTGAATATTTTGTACTGTGATCATTAGTGGGTGAGAAAAGGAAGTCTCGAATACAACAAAGTTGAAAATTGTGGCTCTTGTCAGGAGATAAGGTTCAAGATAATATCTTTTCTGTTTCGTCGAGTGTGATTAGACAATATTTGTTTCATCGACAACACAAATCAATATTCAGTTTCGTCGACACATTGGGCTTCACATACAAGTGGGCTTCACAAGTTGGGCTTAAAACCAAACAAGTGTTTCGTCGACAAGGATACATTCTGTTTCGTCGATCGCACATTATCCTACCTGTTTCGTCATTCAAGATCAGTCAACAAGTGTGGTCATCAGTCAAACATTACGGCTGGTATTAATTAAATCACACAAACATCAAAACAAGTGTTTCGTAACATTCTGTTTCGTCACATTGAGGTGGGCCGGGTATTAACATTGATTTGGGCTTCACATTAAGTTGGATTTCAAGTTGAATTGGGCCTCATCTTCAAAGTGTATTTGGCTTTAAATCTGATTTGGGCTTCAAGTGTTTCGTAGACATCCATTTTATAATCTGTCTCGTCATTATTTGTTTCGCCAATCAACAAATATAATCAGTTTCGTGGGCTTCAAGTTGATTGGGCTTCATGTGGGCTTGAGTGTTTCGTCGGGTTTCAAACAACATAAGAACTTTATTACATACATCAAATATGAGTAACAAAGGCCTTTGGGATTGGAGTTCGGACTCAAGACCAAGTGAAAATCAGCCTTCGCTTGCCGATTTAATGAACCAATTGCCTCAAAAACAACAATCAATAAGTACGAGTCCATGGGATTGGAGTTCGGACTCAAGACCAAGTGAAAATCAGCCTTCGCTTGCCGATTTAATGAACCAATTGCCTCAAAAACAACAATCAATAAGAAAAGATGATAGTTTGTCGAATGGTGCCAAGGAGATGAAATGTCAAAATTCTGACTTGATCAAGAAAGCTGATGCTACATCAAAAGAAATGGAGAAGATTCTCACTGAAGATGGATCTTTCTCTTCTCAGACTGCCTTTATGGCAAATGTTTCAGCCTCTTCGAGTCAGGTAACATCTGAAACTCCTAGAATATGTAGTGATTGTGCTTATATGAAACAGGAATGTGATAGAGTGAAACTTGAATGTGACACAATTCATGGTCACAATCAAAGTTTGGTTGTTGAGATGTCAAAGTGCAAAGAGGCAAATATGGCTTTAACAAGAAACGAAAAGGACTTTAAATCTTTAATTGAAAATTTAAAGAAAAGTGTTTCCGAAACTACCAAAGTTGTTTATCATAAACAAATTAGTATTAACGATTACATTAATATCGTTGAGGAAACTAAAAAGGAATTAGCCATTGCAAAATGCGAGCACGATGCGATCAAGCAAAAATTGGAGAGTTATTCTAACTCCCGATTTGTGCTCGATCACATAATTGACGTTCAACAACTGAAAGGGAACGTGAAAGGCATTGGGTATAAGGCGTGTCCGCCTCCTTTGAGAAACAACTATACCAAAATGCCCGATGAAGAGGATATGCCTCGGTATGAACCCAGTGTGCCTCTTAATTATGAGGAAGTTACTACTGGCCTAGGGTTCAAACCGGACAATTCATCGGAGGGCTCATCTGATAACAAAGAAAAGTCATCATGTGCTTCAAATCAAAGTTCTCCCATAATTGAGGACTATGATTCGTCCGATGATGAACCAGATGTGAGTGATGAGGAAAAATCTCTTGAGAAGAACAAAGGAGTAGAAGTGCCTTTTGAGAATCACATTCTGTGTGATCCTCCTACTCCTGTTGTGCAATCAACTGGTGCTAAACAAGAGATAGATCCTATCACTGAGACCGTGTCTACCATTAAAAGTGATAACGTGTTGTATACTTTAGTTGGTGATGACAAAATTTATTCAAACACAGCTTTTCCAATTAAAAATGTCAATCAATCTTTGATTGACAAAGTGTTTGAAGATACTACAACTAAGTTTTTGGAAAAAGCGATCCCGAGAGTTTCAGTAACTCAGTGTGATCCTATTCCAAAAGCTGAAGTTAGAAGAAAATTTGGAAATCAAAAATCACCGACAAAGCAACAACCTATCGCTTTTAAGGGTAAACAGCAACAGCAGCGAGCTAAAAATTCTAAAGGTTCACAACCGAAGGTTGAGACCAAAGGAGCTCGTTTCAAGAAGAAAAACAATGATGTTAAATTTGTAGCATCCAATGGTACTGATAAAATTGAGACTTTTGAAAACAAATCAAACACCGATTTTGTTCAAAAAGTCAGAATTTTAAAGCGTAACGCTCAAAACAATTACACCCAACACACAAACGGGTGTAAAGCTAGTACCTCAGGGTCTACAACTTCAACGTCAGGCCGTCGATCAGATTCTCCTAAGTTTGTTGAAAGGAGAAAATGTTTTAAGTGTGGGAAGTTTGGGCACATCATTAAAGACTGCACAAACTTGCCCAAACCAAATTTTGTGGAAAGACCCCCTTCCGAACAAGGTCACCAACAACGTCGTCCTGTGTCACCAAAAACTGGCAAACGCACTGTTAAAGAACAGGAAACAAAACAACGACGTCAAAATGTGAAGGTGATCAAAAAAGCTTTAAAACCAGAAACTGTTAAAAGGAAACCAATTTTGTCACAACCGTTAAAACCGGAGATTTCTAAATCTGTAAATAATACATAATCCGGTAAACAAAAACAAACTTGGAAACCGAAAACAGGTGAGGATTCAGGAGGAGGCTTGCAATTTAAGGACCTTCAAGAAATTGAAATTACATTTCTTGATGCTCAGGGACAACCCAAGTCTATGAAGGCTTGGGTCCCCCTCTCCAACTAATCTCTGAGTGAGTGTGTAGGATGTTCCAGGAGGAACTATCGATAGTCATCGGATTGTTGATAGTGGAGTGTCCATGCACAAGATAGGCGACTCAAAGCTCCAAGATATTGTTATTTCTAGGAGTGGTTGCCTTTGATGGAGAGAAGAAAAAGAAAAAGAAGACAGAATTGTCTGTCGAAAGAATTTGACAACTTCGACAAAATGAAAATCATTCCAAGAGTTTGATTGTTCAAGGCTTTGATCGGGTCCCCAGG
Source organism: Helianthus tuberosus (assembly GCA_030545235.1). Taxonomy (NCBI): domain Eukaryota; kingdom Viridiplantae; phylum Streptophyta; class Magnoliopsida; order Asterales; family Asteraceae; genus Helianthus; species Helianthus tuberosus. The sequence goes on along the minus strand of CM060411.1, from coordinate 55,745,028 downwards.
GTAGATTCAAATCAAAATGTACGCACCTGCAGCACGTCAGAAGTTCAAACTCAACAAGATGAACGTGCAGTGTACATTTCTTCGCGGTGTAACTGGAGAAAATGTGTTTGTTGAACAAACCAACCGGGTGTGCGGATGCCTTGGCGTGGATTGAACAACCGCACACTACTTCTCAAGAGAAAGACAAAGACCTTAGCTGGTGCCATGTGGAAGACCAGCCAGACCCAAAGGTTTCTGATCTTGTTGCTGTGAAGAATTTTCTCGGATTAATTGATGTAGCTACAAAATCGACTTTGAAGTCCACACCGGGTGGATATCCAGTTTGGGAGAGCGTTCAGATTCCTTGCAATGCACGAAGCAGTTGCAGGATACGGTTTTAAATTTCTAATCTCTCCTATACTTGTCGATATTTAAGCTGCTTTATAAATTGTTATCCTCTCATACAGCACTCTTTGACCTGACACGTTGAACTCGAATATCACCTCACACGTGATTGTTTCATTATGAAACTCATCAATGTTGTCATGATCCGCACCGCTTACCGACATGTCAACTGATTTTTCCAAAATTCGATAAATCATTTCTGATTCAAAATTAATTTTGGTAAACGGCATTGAGGTAAAACATGAGTTAACTGACATCGGGAAATCATTTTTGTAAATATCTTTGTGTCTTTTAAATTTATCTTAGTTTGTTGATTTTAGGGGGAGTAAATCCAAATTTGAAAAATTCAAAAACATCGAAAAATTTCAAAACCCAAAAACAATAGAAAAACAAAAATGAGTTTCCTGGCGAGAAAAAGAGAAAATGATAGTAAATCAGTGGTCTGTCTAAACCTCTTCGAACTGAATTGCAAAATGAAAAATGTTAAGCAGCTCTATATAAGATGTATCGGTAGGCTCACAATCATTTTAAAGTGTGCAGGGTGATATAAACCTTAAATCGACTGAAGACCAGGTGGGAACCACACATTGGCATATGGTCTTAGTACCGAAATTTCGTTTGAGAGATTGCCGAGGTTCTGAAATATTCGGTCTTTATGCTGCTTATCATCTGGGTATCATGGTTGTATCAAACCGTAAAAATAACGGAGACGAAGTCTAAGATCTTCCATGATACTATACATACGTGTACATATTGCATTCGACCTCAATAAGTGATCAACAATCACATGTCCAAACAAATAAGTGATAATATATCACAGATTCTTTGCGTGAGTCAAGTTCATCTCTTTGCTGTACGAAAGTACTGACCTGTTCACGGACTTGCTCCTGTGCCCTCATGCATCTGAAAATCAAGTTCCTCATCAATAAGTGATTCTATCACATAGGGCTTGTTTTCAATCAAAATAAGTGAGTTTCTCACATTTTTATACGGTCAAACAGATGATAATCGGTATACTCACCGGTAAGATGAATTCTCGTGCATACCTTGATACGGGAATGTGTCGTGTGTGGATAAACACCGGTCGGTAAGTATAAATCATACCTTAACGTATCCCCTAAACATGATTACATCTGATAAGTTGAGCTTATGTGGACAACAATACCGATAATCATTATAGGATGCTTATCAAATTGTTAAATTGAACAAAAAGAGCGTTTTGGCATGACCGTACACTGATATGATTCTCTTACCCTCGAAACTCGCAAAAAGAATCTTTGTATATATTTATTTATTGCTTTCCGTCTTTACATTTGAAAAATGAAAAATTCCAAAAAGATTTTAGGTGTGTTGTAATATAAACTTTATAAAATCCAAAAAGATTTTGCTTCTAGTTTATTTTTGATTGACTGATGTTGGAACTCGAGTCTATCCTACCCAAAATCCTGATTCTAAGCCGGAAAACAATTGCATCTTCATAAACTGTCGAAGTTAACAAGTTTTGAAAGTTAAGAACTAAAATTGAACAGATTTGTTTAAACTTTCAAACTATTGTCGGTCGGTGTTTGATTGAGATTTGATCTCATATGTGTCATTTGTTTAAATGTTAACTATATTCCAAGAGTTGTTCTCATTATGCGTTTAGCTTTCTTGCATGTGCAGATGCTAAAGGGGAGGAGAACATGTTCGATGACAAGCTTTGGAATGAAGACACGAAGTGGAGGCACTCAAAGGATAAAATGATCGAGTTGCCGCTGACCCTTCATCTCCACCTTGGAAAAATTCAAAAACAGTGAAAAATTTCAAAACGCAAAAACATTGGAAAAACAAAAATGAGTTTCCTGGCGAGAAAAAAGAGAAAATGATAGTAAGTCAGTGGTCTGTCGAAACCTCTTCGAACTGAAATGCAAAATGAAAAATGTTAAGCAGCTCTATATAAGATGTATCGGTAGGCTCACAATCATTTTAAAGTGTGCAGGGTGATATAAATCTTAAATCGACTGAAGACCAGGTGGGAACCATTCATTGGCATATGGTCTTAGTACCGAAATTTCGTTTGATTGATTGCCGAGGTTCTGAAATATTCGGTCTTTATGCTGTCTTATCATCTGGGTATCATGGTTGTATCAAACCGTAAAAATAACGGAGACGAAGTCTAAGATCTTCCATGATACTATACATACGTGTACATATTGCATACGACCTCAATAAGTGATCAACAATCACATGTCCAAACAAAATAAGTGATAATTTATCACAGTTTCTTTCCGGGAGTCAAGTTCGTCTCTCTGCTGTACGAAAGTACTGACCTATTCACGGACTTGCTCTCGTGCCCTCATGCATCGAAAATCAAGTTCCTCTTCAATAAGTGATTCTATCACATAGGGCTTGTTTTCAAACTAATAAGTGAGTTACTCACATTCTTTTATACGGTCAAACAGATGATAAGTGGTATACTCACCGGTAAGATGAACTCTCGTGCATACCTTGATACGGGTATGTGCCGTGTGTGGATGAACACCGGTCGGTAAGTATAAATCATACCCTAATCGTATCCCCTCGCCATGATTACATCTGATAAGTTGAGCTTATGTGGACAACAATACCGATAATTGTTATAGGATGCTTACCTAAATGTTAACTAATTGAACAAAAAGAGCGTTTTGGCATGACCGTACACTGATATGATTCTCTTACCCTCGAAACTTGCAAAAATAATGTCTGTAAATATTTGTTTACTGCTTTGGTTTCTGCATCTTTGTATATATTTATTTATTGCTTTCCGTCTTTAGTTTTGAAAAATGAAAATTCCAAAAAGATTTTAGGTGTGTTTTAATATAAACTTTATAAAAGCCAAAAAGATTTTGCTTCTAGTTTATTTTTGATTGACTGATGTTGGATCTCGAGTCTATCCTACCCAAAATCCTGATTGTACGCCGGAAAACAATTGCATCTTCATAAACAGTCGAAGTTAACAAGTTTTGAAAGTTAAAGAATTAAAATTGATCAGATCATTTTCAAAACTTTCAAACTGTTGTCGGTTGGTGTTTGATTGAGATTTGATCTCATATGTGTCGTTTGTTTAAATGATAATTATCTTCCAAGCGGTTGTTCTCATTATGCGTTTAGCTTTCTTGCATGTGCAGATGCTAAAGGCGAGGAGAACATGTTCGATGAAAAGCTTTGGAATGGAGACACGAAGTGAAGGCACTCAAAGGATAAAATGATTGAGTTGCCGCTGACCCTTCATCAACACCACAAGGATCTAAAGAATTGGATATCAAAAGATTCACGAGCATAACTCATTGGAGAGTTCATTTTAAGGGGGAGTTTGTTAACACACTACCTAAATGAAAAGGGAGTTTGTTGATACACTTTCTACTTACGACGCGTGAAGACTTTGAAGATCCTCCGACATGAAAGACACAGAAGACGAACAATCACGGAAGACGAACCTCATGAGTAGCGTCCAAGGGGGAGATTGTTGGTACACTTTATGTGGACGCGACTCGGCTCGGTTCGACTCGGCTCAGTTCGACTTGGTTTCGACTCGGTTAGGTCCGGCTCAAGCCCGACGTCACGACATTCCTCCGCCGTGTGCCCCAGAGTTCGACACGCGAAGCACGGATAGCCGCAAACCTTTTCCCGGTGACACATCACCATGACATCATCATTGTGATGTCATGATGATGTCATGTTTGACTAAACTTTACAAGTTGAATATTTGTGAATCTGTTTAGTAAACGAAACACATTTGGGCCGAAATCTTACAACTGGGCTTTGACTATTCTTGGGCCAGATTACATATCGACGAAACAGAAAGAATGGATTAAAGGTTTGTGACGAAACACTTTTGTTTCGTCACTTTGAATTGTGTTTCGTCGAGTGCTGTTTAGTTTCGTCATGTTCTGTGTCTGTTTAGTATAAATACCCTCATTTGTTTCTGTGTGAAACAGAGGAGCTGTGAAACTTTGAGAGAGAGTCTTTAAACATTGTTTGTATATGTTTGTTCTCGGTTTTCATCCCGTTTAATCAATAGAGTGTGTATCTTTGGTTATACGTGTGTTTTTTTTACACTTTGTTTGGTTTGCACCGTCACGGGGATTCCGCACCCGTTACCGTGTTCGTGATAAACAAGGATAAGGTTTTCGTTATCGATCCTCACCGGAAAAACGGGACCTACATCATGGGAGTATACCCAAACTCCGTTAGGTCCGGTTTTCATTAAAGGATCACCGAAATACTAGTTTCATCACATTGACGCTTTTCACCCAAAGTCTTGAAAACTTACATAATGATCTCGAAACTTCGTGAAACTGATATCACTTATTCTTGAGGGTATATTTGAATATTACGAAGCCCCGGGTTCGTCGGGTTCGTTAAAAGGTTACTCAGAGGTAAGAATTAACATGTTGTCATGTTTAACCGCGTAGTTTATAATCTTTCGATTATTTTCACTAACGGCTTCTTATATTCAAATAATTACTCGTTCGAGAATATATTCTTCGTGTATGGTCATTCAGAGGCATAAGTTTGGCATGTTGACACTTTTAGCCCCTTTGGTTTCATATGTTCATCGTTTGTCAACTTTAGTCCTTCAAACTCAATCTTTCGCATATTTAGAGTTTAGGACACGTGTCTTTACATAATTGGACACGTTTTTTACGTGGTGTTACACCTTCTAGAAGCCTTAAATGATTATCGTGCACAGCCATTCAGTTACAACTAATTATGACGTGGCACAATCGTGGATGCTCATCTAGTCACGATAATCTGCATAAACCCACTTTCCACGTGGCATCACCCCACCCGTCGATCATACTCATAATCCGTGTGCATGGATGTGACGTTAGTGTTTAACGGAAAAGGGAATAACCGCCAACGGAAAATACTTTCCGTCACTTTCTTCGTTGCACCAATATCCCGCCAAAACCGGCTATAAATAAGGAATTCCAGGTTTGATCTCTCAAGTTACACTCACTACAGTTTTACTACTTCTTCTTCTTCATCCAGATCACTGTACTTATTTTCACGCCGGAGGGTGGTCATGGAGAGAATCCCCATTCTCCCCGTGGCGAGTCTAACGGCTTTCTGTTTTGCAGTGATTACCTGAGAAGGAGCTCAGTCAAACCCCCGAATCAGCGAGAGGATTAACCATTTTATGCAGAGACAAAACCCTTGATCTAATTGATTCTGGTCAATTCTAATCACTATTTCTTCAAGGAGCCACGGGAAACGGCTCGGCTAAGTTCTTTCACCAAAGCTGGACACGTGGCGTCTTCTGAAATGCCTCGAAGCCATTTCAGGAAATGTCGGACACGTGGCATCTTCTGGTTGGCTCGGGGTTGAGTGGCATCTTTGTGACGTTTCAGTCTTTGGAAACGGCTCGTTGAGGGGTGTCATTTGGCCAAAATGGAAAAGACGGCGTTAACTTGGCCAATCTCGTGATTTTCCCTTCTTATTTTCTTCGTCTTATTTTGTATTGCTTTTTTGAGAACTATGTTTTATCTTAATGAATTGTATTTTCTATTTGTAGCTTTAGAAAACATACGCTTTTTAGGATCGATATCACTCTATTTTATTTTTATATTATTTCATTTTAGTTAGAAAACACACGCTTTTTTAGGATTGATATCACTCTATTTTATTTTTATTATTTGTATTTCGTTTTAGGATTTTGTGTTTTTTAATGATTTCTATTTTTTATTAGTAGTTTTAAAAGCTTAAAAACACACCTAAGGAGTACATGTGTAAAAATTCATAATTGCGTTTTATAACATGGAAAATATATATATTTTATGTTTTTCATCCATTGCGTTTTAGAAAGAACACATTTTTTTTGTGTTTTAAGTCCATGACGTTTTAGAAGAAACACTTTCTTTTGTATTTTTAGTCCATTGCGTTTTAGAAAAAAGACATTTCTTTGTGTCGGTAGTCCATTGCGCTTTAAAAACAACACATTTCGTTGTGTTTTTAATCCATTGCGTTTTAGAAACAAAACATTTATTTGTGTTTTTTTGTCCATTGCGTTTTAGAAACAATATATTTTTGTGTTTTTTGTCTACTGCATTTTATAAAAAAGATATTTTTTTGTGTTTTTAGTCCATTGCATTTTAGAAACAACACATTTCTATTGTGTTTTTTTGTCCATTATGTTTTAGAAATAAGACATTTCTTTGTGTTTTTTGTCAATTGCATTTTAGAAATTTTTTTTTGTGTTTTTTGTCCATTTTGTTTTACGCATCTGGGTTATCCATAGCAATGTTGTGCTCGTTTTAAAGATAAAAAAACGCTTGTTTTTATGGTGCAATTTTTATAAAAAAATAATGTTTTATGAAAAAGTAATTAACGTTTGAAAAACGGAAGGAATTGGATGAGAGAGAAACTATTGAATTTGATAGACTAGAACACCCTTAAAGAATAACACTCTTAGCTTGGATGAAGGCGACAAAAAAAAACGGGTATGTTTTTCAAAGTTGATATTCACAAAGCCTACGACTCACTAAATTGCAATTTTCTTCATTCTGTAATGTCACAAATGAACTTTCCGGCTAGATGGTGTAGGAATCCGTCCGTGTAAAATAAATAAAATATTTTATTAACTTGAATTATAAAAACAAGACAGAATTACAACTGATAGAAAAATACAAATACAACAGAAAAGGGAAATACAAGAACAGAAATCCAAACAGAAACACTGTTCTTTGGCTGAGGATCGTGTTAGACACGGGTCCCTTAAAACAAATTCCGTGTCTCCCAGGAGAACACGTTTGTTTCCAGGATACAACAGCCTCAAGCAGTTGCACTGCCGGTCTTGACTCTAACCCGAAGGTGTACCTCGAAAGCTTGAAGGAAAGTGATGAATTCTGCAGTGAGAAGATTGTAGAGAGAGAGCTTGTGTTATTCGGTGTGTTTCATCTGGTGAAAGGAGCCTCCTATTTATACACCAGGTTGAACTCGAAACTGAAAAATAAATTAAATGGGAGAATTAAACTGCATTAGACGTCTTTAATGCACTTTAATTCGACACTTAATTCTCAGTCAAACGCATTAACTTTGTCAGTTTCGAATGCTGAAATGTAACTGCACAGCATTAACTGCTGTTGGAAGCTTCTGCGCGCGCGTGTGAGCAAGTCACACTGGTGTGCACGCGCCCAGGTCTGCACGTTCCATGCGCGGTGCGTCCACTTGGCTCACTGCCATGCGCGCGTGCGCCATACTCACTCAGGTCCATGCGCGCCTGCGCGCGTGTGCCACGTCACCTGTGAGCCTCTACGAGCACGTCACATCAGGCCCATGCACCATGCGCCTCCATGCCATGTGTACTCGCGCGCGTACTGCCACGTCACGCGCCTCGAACCTTCACACCACCTGGTCCTTGCAGCCTCTGTGTTCCACCACGCGCACGTGGTCAAAAATACAAAGGCGGCTCGCGGCGATGCGAAGTGCAAAGTGCGCCATCAAAGCGCCACATTGCGCCTCATCGCCCACGCCACGCGCGCGCGCGTGTGCGAGTGCGAGTTAGGGTGCTCCGCACCCTTCGCGAGTACACTAGTGAGTGCTTCCATGAAACAATAAGGATGGAGAGTTCCCACTTAAATACCCCTTTAAGTTCCATCTCTCATCCGATGTGGGACAAGGTGCCACTTTCCCACTTTTTCAGCATTCAAGTTTCGAACACCAAACTTTGAGCATCGATATCTCATTCATCTTAGCTCCGTTTTGGACGTGATTTAGTTCGTTGCGAAGCCCTTCCGACATAGAACACAAACCCACAAATAAATATATAAAACCCTCTCATTTTATTATATTTATTTCTAGTCCAAAATAGGAAAAAATCATTTTCCTATATTTGTGAAAAATGCTATTTTCACAAAATTTCCAACAGATGGTGCATGTGGATAGTGGCCACATTAAGGTCTTCATGGGCGTTCGTACTTGTTAATGGCTCCCCTACCTCAGAATTTGAATGCACGCGTGGTCTCCGACAGGGAGACCCTTTATCCACGTTTTTGTTCCTTATGGCAATGGAAGCACTTTCCAGAATTATGAAGAAAGCATCGGTCGGTATATTTCAAGGTATTACATGTTCGACAAACGGGCCATCCTTGTCTCACTTACTTTATGTTGATGATGTCGTTTTCCTTGTTAAATGGTCCGGTGAAAATGCGACAAACTTAAGGAGAATTCTTAGATGTTTTTATTTGGCATCGGGTCTAAGGGTTAATCTTGGAAAAAGCAAACTATATGGTGTAGGAGTGAACAATAATGCAGTGGAGGAGATGGCTGAAATTTGCAATGTAAGGCGGGTACATTTCTGTTTAAATATTTGGGGCTCCAAGTGGGGGGTAACATGTATTTGAAAAAAAAATGGAAATCAATCATCGAAGCTTTTAAGAATCGGTTGGCTTTATGGAAGGGTAAAATTCTATCCTATGGGGGAAGGATCACGTTAATAAAATCGGTTCTCAGTTCTCTTCCCTTGTACTATTTTTCATTGTATAAGGCGCCGGTTTAAGTGATTAAAGAACTTGAATCCATTCGGAGAACCGTTTTTTGGAACGATGCGGAAGACAAATCTAAAGGGAATTGGATAGCTTGGGGAAAGGTCATTTCTCCGGTTAAATATGGTGGGGTAGGATTCGGTTCCTTAAAAGATGCGAATCTTGCCATGCTAGCGAAGTGGTGGTGGAGGTTCAAGGTCGAGAAAGAATGGCTATGGAGAAAGGTTATTTGGGCAATACATAACAAGTTTAGATCATGGAATTACATACTGTCAAAGATTTCGATTCCTGGCCTATGGAAACAAATTTGGAGTATTACGAACGAATTAGGAAGGATGGATACGAATTTATCCAATCAGATTAAAGGAGTGCTTGGTAATGGGGATCACATATTATTCTGGATAGATACATGGATAGGTGACGTGACAACTGGAAAATAACCGGTAATTCCATACAAACTAATCACTATTTTATTTACATAATCTCATGCATTTAGCGTAATTTAATTACGTAACTGTGTCGTAAATCAGATAACAATGTTAGGACAAGGAAACAATGCTAAAACATATGTTGTTTTTCGTAATATTTCGAAACCAATCAAACAATGTCCTAAAAGTGTTGGTAGAAAGTGCTACGCGCACTATTCACGGTTACACTATTCATGCCAGCAAACCGTGAAAACAGAACGAAACAATGAAAAACGACACACGTATAACATAACTGAGTCCATTTACATAAGAAAACACTAATGAGAAAACATATCTTGCAAAAATCTAGAACTTTCCGGTACAACGCCCTAATCACTAAATCGTCCGTTTCACTAAAAATGTGATAACTTTAACTCGTCTGAAACTATAATTAAGCATTTCTGGAACCTCGGAACTATGACAATCTATGACATATACAGTAAAACACTTTGGGAATATCCTTGTAGTTCTAAAATAACAAGCTTCCGGTAATATGTCGCTATACACATAACTAGTCCGTTATCGAAACGAAAGACTAGTAAGCGATATTTTCGACGCCAAAACAACCAAACGAAGAGGCTAGCGAACTAGTTAAGCTTATTTTGGGACTCGGAATCACTCCATCCATCGCTTGACAGTGGAATAACAACTTGCGACAAAGTCTCGTCGGTACGACACAAAAGTGCCGTAATCTCACCAACGACCATATGGAAGACATCTAAAGCATCGAAATGCAATTCCTACTAGTTTAGTGAACTAGTTAAGGTCAATTAACAATCCGAATCCCTAATTACCCCTAATGGTGTAATTAAACCCCTAATCACCGTACTTTGGTTAATGACCAAAATATCTAAGTTTTAATCAATTCTTATAAAAAAATAATACACTTAACCCCCCCCCCCCCCTATACCTACGGTTTTGGTGGGCCCCCATTGCCTCACCAACTTGATTTTTGAAAAGATAAGAAGGCATGGAACTTGTTAAAAATTATAACACCAACCATACTTTTACTACACCACCATAACCTGTCTTTTCAATATCATTCATCACATTAAAAATTTCAAGAAAACCTCCCCACATCTTCATCCATTTTCGGCAGCCATATGCACCCCCCATAAACCCACCATAAATCTTCCATAAACACCTTATTTTCACATAATCTAGCCACTACAAGATCATACACACTTGGGTTAAGCATGGATCATCATTAAGAGCCTTCTTGGAGCTTAATCTTCTTATTATTCATCTTATTTGGCTTGTGCAAAGTTGTGAGACTTCTAAACACCCTATTCAAGTTCATTATTATGTATAGATTATGGAAGTACAAGTTGATCATCTTAAAGGTTAATAAAAATCACACCAAAAGCCCTAATCTCAAAGCTAATAAACACTAAATATAACCATATTATGTGTTGATTTGTGTAGAGTAGTGCAACTAGTTAGTGTAATCTTGTTATTTATGTTGATTATGTTAAGACTAGTTGTATGAAAAATGATATTATGATGATCTTAATGCTTATATGTTATTTATTAGCATGATAATCTTGTTATGTTGAACTCAAAAATATGATTTAAACATGGATATGTTTAAATAATGAAAGATCATCACCTTCAAAATCATGAGTATTATATATATGAAACTTTATTAATGTTCTTGAAAGATAAAACATAAGAATGAACTTGAAACAAGACTTTTAAAACACTAATAACTTGGTTTCTACATGAAACAAGTTGATATAAAATTGTTTATAAAAAGTGTTATGTAAAAGTCTTGGTATTTTTTTATAAACTTGAAAGATATAAGATACGGGGACTTTTATAAGTATAAAACAAACATGATCAAGTTTATGTGAGGAATGAACTTGAAAAGTGGTTTACTGTCATGTCTTGAAATTTAACATAAGTAATACTCATGAGGAAATTGAACGAAAATGTGTGTGATTATTGTTGTAAAAATGATTTTGGTGATACTTGATGAATTATTGATGATTTGAAAAATTGAATTGGTGATTTAAACGCGTTTTGAAAACGTGGGAAACGTCATAGTTTAGGAGAAACTATGGTGAATTTTTCTAAAAATCTAATCGCGATTAAAAATGGGGTTAACGGGTGATTAACAAAGTTAAACGCGATTAGTGGTCATAAACGTCATTATGGAACCTTTGATGAAAATGGTTAAGTCCTAAATACTCAAGAATTCTTGTGAACTTGAAAGTATATTTTTACAAAATAAATGGGTAAAATAATAACAATGTATAAGTATAATTTTTGGCAAAAATTATATATTTTGGAAACTCATCAAGTATATGTATTTTGTGCTATGTGTATGTACTTAGATACATTTAAGGTGATTAAAATAATATACCCATGATACCAAGAAATGCTTGTGGGAAACAAGTACAAAAAGACACAAAAATAGGTATACATGTTTCCCAAAGAAATGCAACGAAAATGAACATAAATAAATCCTAAACATATTGTGTCCATAAGCGAATAAACGGACGAATAAACAAAACGGACAACGGGTGAGATCACAAGAAAGGTATATTAAACAATCACAATGACGTGTCTAAAAATATATGTTTCTGACACCGAACTAATATATATTACCGACGATAAAAACCCGGAAGGTTTAAAAAGTATAAAATTACTAAGTGGTTTATATGAGTATATCAATATACTTGAGAAACAATAACTTAGTAAAAATAACAAGTGCAAGATTTCCCATTAAGTGGACTCATTTAATTATGATGGGCTAGGGCCCAATGATAAAATATTTGGGTTAGGCACAAATTACTAAAATACATGCGCTAGGGCCCGATGATAAAATATTTGGGCTAGGCCCAAATTACTAAAATCCAAGGGATAGGGCCCAATGATAAAATATTTGGGCTAGGCCCAAATTACTAAAATACAAAGGCTAGGGCCCAATGATAAAATATTTGGGCTAGGCCCAAATTACTAAAATAAAGGGCTAGGGCCCAATGATAAAATATTTGGGCTAGGCCCAAATTACTAAAATACAAGGGCTAGGGCCCAATGATAAGTTATTTGGGCTAGGCCCAAATTACTAAAATACAAGGGCTAGGGCCCAATGATAAGATATTTGGGCTAGGCCCAAATTACTAAAGTACATAGGCCAAAGCCTAATGACATAGAAACGTGGGATAAACCCAAAGACATGTTTATTCCCAATGACATAGGTTTGACCCAATGACACGCGTGTGAAGCACGAGGACATGTGTAGGGCGAAGCCCTTCAATACATATAAAATATATGTAAGCACTTATGAAATCAATATACATAACAAGTGAACGAACAAACTACCAACACTCTAAAATACAAAGTTGTTCCAAAATGACAAGTGAAAACACAATAAGAATTCAAGATGAACAACTTGTACGAGGTCCGATAAGACCTAGTGTCTAATAAAGTTAGTACACATGTAGATTAATCATGCGTACATACGCCCACTTACGGTATTACATACAAGGAACGCAAACTTGTGAGTTCATGTCCCTCCTTTCAATGATTTCAATGTTTTGTTTTTAAAATAATCGAGGGGAAATACATGCTAAAACTATGGGTATGTTAGCTATGGTTTTAGATGATAACACGATCAATGTACATAAGTAGGATGATGACATAGTAACCATTAATCACTTAGTGACCAAGGTGCAAAAGGTGTAGATCTATAGAGCTTGAGACATGCTCCACTCCTTATTGTGCCATAGGAGTGCTTTTGTGATCCTAGAAATGTCAAAGTTGTCTCGGTTTGGTTACGTACCTATGGTACATAATGTTAGGGGGCTCGCTACCCACTGATAGATCCTTAAACTCCATAAATGCTAATAACATACCATGATTTCATTACAAGAATACAAAGATTTCATATGATAACAAATACTGCATGAACTCGCTCAACTTTTGTTGACTTTTAAAACTACATGTATTTCAGGAAACAAGTCTTGAGCCGGTGATACACTACGGGAAACGGGAAAGTCAATGACAACGATAGCCGCTTTTGGAGGGTTTGTCTTTTATATCCCAACTTCGTATGGGTATATAGGGGACAAAACCTCACTATGTTTTATGTCAAAAACTATCTTTTGTGATGTGTAATATAACTATGCTATGGTTAACGTTTGTGAACATTGTGGAAACTAGAAAACTATGTTGGAAACTTGTAAACTTTGTTTGAAAACAATTTAACTATGGCATCGTTGTGGTTTATTATGTTTACACATTTGGATGCAATGATTACCTTTCTTACGTCACACACAATACGCTTCCACTACTAGCAGGGTCTGACAGATTGGTATCAGAGCTTCGATTGTAGTGAACCGGGGAAAAAGTTTTACTATAGTTTGGTCTATGATCACCAAAGGGCTCTCACATGAAAACAAAATTGATAACATTACCGAAGTGTTTTCAAAAGTATGACAAATGACAAAAGGTTTTCATTGTGTCACTATAACCTGAGGATCTATCACGCGTGCTCAATCATAAGTAACAGATAAGAATGAATACATGGGTAGTCTATAAGGAATAGACTTGAAAACATTAAGGATTGCATATGAAACATGAGAACAAAAACGGCATGAGATATATAGTGATTGCATGAGATATATCATAAAGAATGAATTATTTTGCTAACATATATATATGCATATTGTATGGAATATTTCCCAGGACCATGTCATCTTTGTCAGACGTTTCTGAGGCTGACCCGCTGGCGTTAGTATCGGATGATGATTACGAACCTGATGTCATTATCATTTCGTTGGACGACGAGTCCGAGCACGACGCCTTTTCAGATGATGATGATATGTTGGATGACTTCCAACCGTTCGCTCTTATTGATCCCGTTGAGGACCACGCACCACTTGAGGATGAAGTTCTAGCTCTTCAGTAGCCACTACATGATGTGATTATCTATGGACATCCCGAGGGAGAGCACATGATAGTGCACTTAGCCGTACCTCTAGCCGTTGTCCCTTTTGCTGACCTTGATGACGATGATGTCGTCGTCCCTGTGATCCATGTCAACCACCTAGAGGACGAGGTAGGTGATGGTGAGGTTGTAGATAACATAGCTATTCTTGTATTGCCATCCCCCGTCATATCGGTTGTTGATATATCGTCGTCCTCGTCTGCTACCGAGAGTGAGTAATTATCGGATGACGCTTCTTCGGCTGCCCCAGTCCACCTTCCACCGATACACTCGCCACCTGTGTCTTCCCCTGCTTCGGTACCACCTACCCCTACTACTGATCCCATGCATTTGCTGGGATTTTCACACTCTCTGTATCCCCCGTCTCATCATCAGTTTGGACAGTCTGCACATCATCCGTTCCCTCACACGTTTCATGACCCCTATGCTGCTGGACCTTCTCACTTTGCTGGACCTTCATCCTCGGTCAGACCACCCTACATGCATACTCTTATACCCCCACTGGGCATGGACCCTTCTGATCCTTATCATCCCTCTCACTTTCCTCCGACCACCACGGATGACATGATGAGATCTCATGATGTCCAGATTTCCATACTTTTTCGCAGAGTCAGAGAGCTCCAGACCGAGTTAGCTGCAGTCAGAGCTGCCGTTACTCCCCCACCACCACCTACATCACCACTACCACCTTTGCCTTCATCACCCCTCCATCACCGCCACCATTACCACAGTCACCACCACCGCCTTCTCCACTCCAGTAGTATATTAGCAGTATGTCAACAGTATGTCAATGGCTATCTTTTGGGGTGACTACCCACTTTTCTGAAGACTAAGTCTTATAAAGATCTAAACTTTTGGAAGACCACTTGAAGGCATGAAGATACAATGTAGTAGAAAATCTTACTTTTGTATTGTAACTTGTACTGGCTATGGGTATGTATCCCTAAGTCCTTTTGATCTTCATGAGTAAATGTAACAAGTTCTCATTATGTATAAAAGTATGTTTTCTGTATTTCACATTGTATTTCTTTTATGTTGTGGTTGATATTATGGTGATGTGATGATATTGTGATTGATATTGTTAGGACATGGTGGACTTATGGTTGATGTTATGTTATGGTGTGGTGTTTTTCTACACATTGATTTACACGACCATTGTGGTGATTGGTGTGTTCAAGTATGCTCGTGATTGTGTGGTTATATCATGTATATTTATATATACATTTCTTATTTATATAAACCTGGTGTGTTTATATATATATTTATATTTGACAATATTTATTATTAAATATTTGTCTAATGGAGATCGATATTTTATCTAGAAGACAATGCTGCCCCGCCGTGGAAGAACGAACACAAACCAGCTACCGACGACACAAGAAGAGTTGAACGAACGCATTTCGCAAGCAATCGCTCAATACGAAGCTAACTGCACTAAACACAGCGGTGGAACAGGAGGTACTTCTGGAGGCAACCCTCCGACTGGTAATACTTGGTTATTCATTAACCTACATGATACTCTCATCTATTCTAATCATGTTCTTGATACTCACTCTTGAATTTGTGCATACGATGATTTCAGGTTGCACCTATAAATAGTTCTTGGACTGTAAACCCTTGAATTTTGACGGTACGGGAGGTGCTGTTTCTTTCGTTCGCTGGACTGAGAAAACCGACTCGATCATTCGAATGAGCAAATGCCCTTCTAAGAAAAGGGTTACTTATGTAACTG
Source organism: Helianthus tuberosus (assembly GCA_030545235.1). Classification (NCBI taxonomy): domain Eukaryota; kingdom Viridiplantae; phylum Streptophyta; class Magnoliopsida; order Asterales; family Asteraceae; genus Helianthus; species Helianthus tuberosus. The sequence continues at coordinate 55,728,987 of CM060411.1, read as the reverse complement.
GACTTTTTATTGATGGAGCACTATCCTGGTGGAACCTCCAGCTCCAAACTAAAGGCGAAACTGCTGCATACGGCCTGACCTGGGAGGAACTCAAAGAATTAATGAGGAAAAAGTATTGCTCGAGGTTGGAAATTCATAAGTTAGAAACAGATTTCTGGAACTTGAAGATGATTGGGTCAGATATCGCGAGATACACGCAGTGATCCATGATTTGTCCCGTGTGGTTCCATACTTGGTGGAACCTGAATTTAAGAGAATCGAGAGGTACATCTGGGGACTTACCCCCCAAATACTAAGTCAGGTTACCTCATCTAAGCCCACGGAGATTGGAGAAGCCATTGATTTGGCTGTAGCACTTACTGAGGAGGCAATACGTCAAGGGAAATTTAATGAGTCTGGGGTGAACAAAAAGGAAACCACTGTGGAGACTTCTAGCTCCAACAAAAGGAAGTTCTCCCATTTCAAGAAAGGTTCATGGGGTAAGAACAATAACAACAAAGGGCAAAACTCGAAAGAAATTAAAGAGGAAAAGGCTTATGTTACCACCACTACAAATGATACCGGCAGGAAGCCTTACACCGGGAGTGCACCAAAGTGTAACAAACGCCCCTTCCACCACTACGGGGAATGTCGAAACCACAAGTGCGGTAAATGTGGTAAACTTGGGGACCGCACCGAGGCATGCCGGGGAACGAACTCTAAGGATCAAGGTTGCTTCAACTGTGGTGACAAAGGGCACTTCAAAAGGGATTTCCCGAAGGATTTATTAGACCGAGTTTCTCGCCTTGGGGAGCTCCGGTACTCTTTGTCAAGAAGAAGGACGGAACCTTTCGAATTTGCATCGACTACAGAGAAGTAAACAAGCTGACTATCAAGAATCGATATCCTTTACCGAAGATCGACGACTTGTTCGTGTTAGTGCATATGTCTGTAGCTTCCGTCTGCATTGAGTCTTATTTTGTGCTGTGTATGTAATTTTGTATATGTATGAACATGTATGTATTTGTGTGTAAAGACAACTCATGGAACGGTGCGATAATGTCAAAGTGAAATCCGTCAGAAGACATTGTCATCCGATCAGGCCACTATCCGTCCGGGTGTCACTTAACCTCCCTGAGTTTGCCTATAAATAGCAAGCTAGGACTTGTCATTTTCGACTTTTGGCTAAAACTTGTAGTGAATCTCTGCCAGTCTGAACTTCTACCAGAACAGTTGTCCTTTCATATCTTCTAATAGAATTCAGACGATTAAGCGTTGAACTTGTTGTTGTTGATTCTGTGACACTATCAAGGGATTCCGCACCTTGATTCCGATCGATTCCGCCACGTTCCAACCGAACATATCCTGATCAAACGACCTAACAAGTGGTATCAGAGCCACAGGAGGTTGAATCGAAGACGACAACAACAAATTCACTGGATTTTCAGCGATTCTTTGCCGATTTCAGTCAAATTTCACCGGAAATTTGACCAGTTTCTCATCTTCTACCTCATTTCTTGCTGTTCTTGCATTTTTTTACATCTTAAAACGAGAAAAACTCAAAATTAAACAGGAATTCATGGACAAAATTGACTAAAAATCATATCAAACGATTCGCAATTGAACAAAGATCAATCCTGTAAAGTTTCATTGAAAAATTCAAACTAAAACTGAATCAAATCAAGCAAAAACCATGTCGAGTTCTTCGTTCGTGCTGACGTCATCCACCCGATCGGATCATCATCCGATCGGATTGGCTTAGTATTGTTCTTGTTTTTCTACTGATGTAATCGTATCACTCGATCGGATCACCATCCGATCAGGTGAAGTGTTGAAGGTTTAAAGTTTTAAGAAGCTTGTGTCACTCGACCGAACGACCACCTGATCGGATAACCATCTGATCGGATAGTCATCCGACACTTGTTCCTACCCGACAATTGTACTTGGTTGTAACCCGATCGGATCACCACTCGACCGGATCACCATCCGATCCAAGTGCATCAGTTTGTGTATTTTGAAAATTGTGAAAAATTTGTCTAAGTGTTTGAATATCTTTCAGGTACTTAAAAATGGCAGACAAATTCCTGAATCCGTTCAGCGATGTTTTTGCATTCAACACCGGAGAAACATCAACAAATACTTCCAACGCTAATCCAAATCCGAAGAAGGTGATTGCTGAATCACTCAGTGTAGATAACGCCTATGGTACATACAACAAACCGCCAAAGCTTATAGCAATAGAAGACTACAACAAATGGTCAAGCAGATTTGAGGATTGGTTAAAAGCATTTGCTTATCAAAGCTGGAAGTGTATAAGGAATGGCTATGACATAGGGAGAAAAGATTATGAAAATCTGAACGAAGGAGAACAAGATACATTTGTAGCTGAACAAAAATGTATAGCTTTATTGCATCAGTCTGTTAGGGATGATATTATTTCATTGATTAGTTATGAAAATGCAAAAGATTTGTGGGCAAAATTAGAGAAGAAATGCATTGGAGGGGCAGAGATAGTGAAGAACAAGAAACGTCTACTAAAGAAAGAGTTTGACTTATTTGCGTGCATGAAAAATGAGAATGTGCTAAAGATGGTTGAAAGGTTCTGTCATTTGAATATAGAACTTGCTAGACACGGGATCACAGTGACTGAAGAAGAGATGGTTGAGAAACTGTTTGAATCGTTACCCGAAGAAAAAGATTGGCAGTATTACGGCCTGGTTTTGAGAAACACAAAGGCATTGTCTGATATGACTGTTGACTGGTTGATCGAAAGGTTTGAGAGTCATGAGCTAGAAATTAAGAAGATGAACAAAGTCAACAACACCCAGTACCAACAAAATGTTGATCTTTACTACAGGGGTAGCATGATTCCTAATACATCTTCACCAAAAACTGCTTTTTCTGCTGAGAGTTCAAGCACGATGAATCAAGAAAAGCAAAGTAGCAGTTCTGCACCGAGCAGTGGTTATCATGGAGGTTCTTCTTCATCTACTCCAAGCCAGCAGCAACAAATTTTTCCTAAAAACGTGTTTCAATGTAACATTGCAGTGAACTTAAACAATGCTCAAAACTTCAATGAAGAAACTGCAAAACAACAAATGGTGTTTCTGGCCTCAATCTTGGAATCATATGAGAGCTTGGTAGCTGGGAAAATAGGGAATACGAATCTGACAAAGGAAGATTATGATCAGATTGATCCTGAAGAGATGGAATTAATAGACATACGTTGGTGCATGGCTAGCGTAGTTCGAAGAGCGCAAAGGTTTATGGAGATAACAGGAAGAAATTCAATTGGTGGGCCTTCGACAAAGTTGGGATTCGATAAATCCAAAGTTACCTGCTTCAAATGTAAACATAAAGGGCACTTCAAGAGAGAATGCAGGAACTCAGCAGCGGACGAATCAGCCAATCCATTTCATGATGATTATTACAAAAAGGCTATATATCACCGAAATCGAGAAGAGCCGCCAAGAATGAAACAAATTGAAGAGACTCCTAAGGAAAAGTCAAGAGCCTTAGCTATGATTCACGACGATGAAGGCTTCGACTGGAGTGAGTTCTTACCAGAAGATGATGTTGTAGGTTTTGCTTACATGGCAAAAGTTGAACCATACAAAGATACCCGAACTGAAGAGCAAAAATACACCTATCAAAAGATGGTAGCACAAAATGTGAGAGATAGAAACTATCGAGCATGGAAAGAAGCCAAGAAGGCAAACAGATGGGATCCGGATTGTGAATGTTATTTGGATCCGAAAGGCAGAATAATTGCTGAACCTTCAACATTCAATCTTGAAACCATTATAGAATCCCTAAAGCAACAAGATGAACAGAGAGAGAGAGAGAGATGCGGCAAAGAAAGCTGAGGAGGAAGAATTAAAGTCAAGAAAAGTCGACAATGGGATAATCGACACAACAAAAGAAATGACAGCTGAAAATTTGACCAAGAGGGCAGACAAAGTGCTTATGGCAAAGGCACTAGAGGTAGATTCCAAAAATGCGTCTGATTCTACAAACAAGGTCAGTAAAAATGATTCAAACAATGAATCAGGTAAGACTGATGGGGGTTAAAATAGAAAGTGATTGCAAAAATTTCACTAAACAATGCAAAGTTTACAGCACAAATGCGTTCTCACAATGAGAAAGACCGAAGAACTGGTTGAGAAAGTCAAAACGACTGAAGAAAGTTTGTTAAGTCGAAACAAATTTCTTAAAATTTCAAATGAAAGAATTGATGAGTTAACTAAAAGGATTGAAAATGATAAAAATGATGTTGAACGTGTTAAGAAAGAAAATGAGAAATTAATTCATGAAAACAGAAACATTTCTGAAAATTTTGAAAAATTGAAAAGACCTGTTAAAGATTCTGATGAGAGTAAAACTTCAAAAGAGATTTTTCATATGTCTGGAGTGCTTCAGGCAAAAGAAAGATAAATCAACCAGCACTTGGACGAGATCACAAATCTTAAGCTTCAGTTTCAGGAAGCTAAGATTGAAAATGAAAGAATCACTCTGAAATTGAACAGTTACAGCTCTGCAAGCTTTGTTCTTCAACATATAGTTCCCAACCCCATTGGGAAGAACAAAGCTGGTGAAGATATCTACTCGGATGGAACAGAGGTGGGTTATCATCAAGTTCCACCGCCCATGTTAAACAATTTTTCAAAGAAAAAATCTGGGTTGGATAAAATTTCTGAAACAAATGAAAAATCAGATGCTGAGAAAATTCCAGAAACAATCGATGTCACATTCACTTCATTGTCTAATGAAGATAGTATTCAATCTGAAGTCGTAAAAAATGTGGTTGAAAATGTTTTAAAATCATATAGTGATTCGACTTAAGATGAAGAATGTTTTCTCAACAATTATATTCCAAAATCAAAATCCCAAAACAACTCAAATGATGAACCTACTCTTGTGATGTACAAGATGTCGGGTTCTGATAAGTTGTATTCGGATATTGAATTTCCACTTGAGAACGTGAATGTTGACTAGCTGAAACAAGTGTTTAAATTGGTTGAAATCGATGTTTCTGAAATTGAGGGTTTAAAGAAGTCAAAAAGGTTTTTGAACTTTGAAAAGGATAAATCTTACTATAAGAAACCTGCTGCACCCGCACGTTTTAATAATAATAACCAAAACAGATGGTCAGGAGGTTATCAGGGTGGTAAGAAATATCAAAAGAAGAGTTTTCAAAACAAAAAGTTTGTCGAAAAGAAAATGTTTGTTAAAAGCTCAAGTTCACATTCCGAACAAGAATCGGAATTTTTTTTGAAAACGAATGAAGAATTCTTTGAGAAAAAGGCCTCACAGCCTCAGACTGAAGGCAGAAGTCGGGATGTTGACACCCGCACGTGCTTCAAATGCAATAAAGTTGGACACATTGCACGAAAGTGCACCAACTCAAAGCCTAAGTCTGTGGTTGTTGAGAATCCAAGAAAGAAGAACGATGTCAAAGGAAAAGCTCCAATGTTTGTTGAGAAAAAGATTTTGAAAAATGAAAACATAAAAAAAAATGAAACTGTAAAACAGCCGGTAAAGAAAAGTGATAAATTTTACAATCGGGTTGCTTTTCCTCAGCAAACTTGGAAGCCAAAATATGAGGCTAAGACATCGAGTGTTCCAAAACCAAAGGTTCCTTTTACTGAAAAACAATCATCCTCAACCAAACCGATTGAGATGAATGTGCCTTTGGACTATTATCAGAAGTTGGAAAAACAAACTTCAACCCCACCAGGGAAGAAGTATGTTCCGAAGAAAGACCAACCATCTGGTCAACCTCAAAAAGAATAATTTTTCTTATACAAACAGGTTGAGGTTGGGTCTGAAGAAAGTTTGAAAATGAATGACAAGAATTTTCCACCTTTATACACCATAACCACGCACCATAACGTCAAGCTACCCGAGTCGAAGGAGGCTTGGGTTGCTTCCGAATCTAACTAAATGTTTGTAAAATGTGCAGGAGCTTCCAAGGTCTATCTCAAAGTGGATCATGGACAGTGGAGCTTCTCGGCACATGACAGGGAGAAAAACCCTGCTTTACGATGTTAGAGGGTTTAACGGTGGATATGTCGGTTTTGCTGGTAATCAAGGAGGATGTATTATTTGTGAAGGAACGTTATCAAATGGTGTTATCACGTTTGAAAGAGTCAATTACATAGCAGAGTTGGAGAATAATCTTCTTAGCATTTCTCAAATATGTGACCGAATGTATTCGACACATTTCACTGATAAGGAATGTCTGATCTTGAAGGCAGGGTTTGTCATCCCCGAGGAGTGGATCATCATGAGAGCACCACGAGTTAATGATCTGTACGTGTTGGATATGAGCGTTGCTATGACTACCACGGGTCAAACTCATTGCTTCATGTCAAGAGCTACTGAAAAAGAGTCTCAGTTGTGGCACCGGAAGATGGGCCACATTCACCTACGCAAGATGAACTACCTGGTGCATAATGATTTAGTGAAAGGTGTTCACTTGAAGAGTTTTCATCTTGAGGGGGAGTGTATCAGTTGCATAAAAGGGAAACAACGAAATAAATCTCATCCTGGCAAAAAGATGAACTCTATCTCGAAGCCTCTGGAGAGACTTCACACGGATCTTTTCGGTCCTGTGAATGTCAAAAGTATTACGGGTGATCTTTATTGCCTCGTAGTCACTGATGATTATTCAAGATTCTCGTGGGTGTCGTTCCTGAAGTCAAAAGACGAGACATTTGAGAGTTTGCTGAGGTTATTTAGAAAGATAGAGAATTTGTACCGAACACGCATACGAAGAATACGAAGCAACAATGGTACATAATTTAAGAACAACAGAATGGAGGAGTTCTGTGATCGTCGAGGTATATTGCAAGAGTTCAGCGCACCATATACTCCGCAACAAAATGGAGTCGCAGAAAGAAAGAACAGAACGCTGATTAAAACGGCGAGAACGATGCTAGCTGATTCCAAGTTACCAATCAATTTCTGGGCAGAAGCAGTATCAGCCACTTGCTATACACTCAACAGGGTACTTACTGTGAAGAAGCACAATAAAACATGTTTTGAGTTGATCAACAATCGCAAGCCTAATCTCGAGTATTTAGAGCCGTTCGGGTCTCCCTGCACTGTTCTAGATCCCGATGGCAAATTTGGTTCAAAGAGTATTGAAGGTATTTTTATGGGATATGCAAGTCCACTCAAACGTGTCTTTGTTCCAAGTCAAAAGAAGATCATCGAAGCCCAACATGTTAAATGTCAAGGCTACACAATGCCTCCACAAAAGCCCACGGACTCATGGCGATTCAACTACGATACCCTATGGGATTCATTCGAGTTAGAAGAAGAGCCAGAGTTCTTTAATGATTTGGATATTTTACGAGAATATGAAGCATCTCAGGGAAGATTTCCAGCAAGTTCTTCTAAATGTCAACAACAAACTTCCAATTATGATGAAGCTGGTCCTAGTTATGCTGGAGAGAATGATGAAGCCAAGAAAACTCCGACTACTTCAGAACGCGAGTCTGCTCCTGAAAATCAGACGACTGTCAAAAATGATAATTCAGAATCTGATGATATTCCTACTTTTGACCATGGTGATCCAGAGTCTGAGGGGGAGCAAATCAAACCTTCAGATCAGACAATTCTTGACAATGAACATGTTGCATAGCAGAACGTTACTAATTTGGAAGGCGAGGTGGATGTTCCTGGCGAGGTTATGCCAAGGACTCTTTCATACCATCTAGAGGAGTTGATAATCGGAGAGCAGCAGTCAGGCGTTCGCACTAGAAGCCAAATTGACCATGGCCTTACTTGCTTTTATACTAAAATTGCTCCATTATAAATTGAATTTTCACTTAGTTGTTTCATTTTGCAGATAGAGCCGAGAACTTACAAGGAAGCACTAACTGAAGATTCATGGGTCAATGCAATGCAGGAGGAGCTGAGTCAGTTTGAAAAGCTTGGTGTATGGAAGCTTGTGGATTTACCTGACGGACACCGAAAGATAAATACAAAATGGGTGTTCAAGTGTAAAAGAGATGACCGAGGAGTTATTGTCCGTAACAAAGCTCGACTCGTAGTCCAGGGTTTCAGTCAGCAAGAGGGGATAGATTTCACTGAGGTTTACGTTCCGGTTGCTCGACTTGAAGCTATCAGAATTTTCCTAGTTTTTGCTTCATGGAAAGGATTCAAAGTGTACCAGTTAGATGTCAAATCGACATTTCTATATGGAAAGGTGAAAGAGGAAGTATATGTTGGTCAACCAACGGGCTTTACTGACCCGATCCATAAAGACAAGGTCTACATGCTTGACAAAGCGCTGTATGGTTTGCATCAGGCCCCGAGAGCCTGGTACGAGACGCTCTCTCAGCACTTGCTTGCCAACCGCTTTATTCGAGGAAAAGTGGACGCTACCCTCTTCACGAAAGAAGTCGATGGGCACTTACTGATCGTACAAATTTATGTTGATGATATAATCTTTGGGTCAACAAATGAAGAACTCTGCAAAGATTTTGAAAAAGTAATGAAGCAGAAGTTCGAAATGTCGTCAATGGGTGAGATGAAGTTCTTCTTAGGGCTGCAAGTCGACCAAATGCCTGAAGGAACCTTCATTCATCAAACGAAGTATGTTTACGACGTTCTGGAGAAATTTGGGATGTCTGAGACAGCTCCTCTTTCCACCCCATTAGCAACCAATCATGGTATCAACCCTGATCTCACCGGAGAGAAGGTGGACGAGACACTATATCGCTCAATGATTGGTTCGCTGATGTACCTGACAGCATCCAGACCCGATATCAGGTACCCAACATGCCTCGCGGCCCGATTTCAGTCAAGTCCTAGAGCTTCACATATGGCTATAGTCAAAAGGATACTACGCTACCTGAAAGGAACTCCAACACTGGGGTTGTGGTATCCAAAAGATGGTGATTTCAAGCTCGAAGGATACTCTGATTCTAACTTCGGTTGCTGCAAAGTTAATGCTAAATCAACAACTGCAGGTTGCCAATTTTTCGGACCCCGATTGGTCATGTGGCAATGTAAGAAGCAAACTTTTGTTGCTTTATCAACATGTGAAGCAGAGTACGTATCTGCCAGCAGCTGCTGCTCTCAGATCCTATGAATTCAGCAACAGATGCGCGACTATGGTTTGCAATTTCTTACTTCACCTATTTTTGTTGATAATGAGGCAGCAATAAACATAACGAAAAATCCGGTACATCACGCTAAAACCAAACATATAGAAATTCTTCATCACTTCATACGTGATTGTTATGAAAAGAAGTTGATACGAATTGACAAAATCCACACCAACGAACAAAAGGCAGATTTACATACCAAAGCTTTCGATAAAGCTCGTTTTCAATATCTTTTAAAACTAAATGGTATGAAATTGTTGTCGGATGCGGAGGAGTTACTTGGCGTTGATGAGAATACCGCTGTAGATGATGTTGAAAAGCAGACTGCACTGGTTTGTCGTATTTTTAGTTGTTTTGGTATTTAGGGGGAGATAGATAATATTTTCAGAAAATACAAAAACAATAAAAAATGCAAAAATCCAAAAACAATAGAAAACCCTAAGAGAATTTGTGTAAAAAGAGGAAATGATAGTACATCATCTAGACAGTTACAGTATGCTAAAGATATGTAATGTTTAAAGGTGTTAAGCAGTCTCGCTGATGATATGCCGGTAGGTTTTTACACATTTAGTAGATTTGTGCGGGATATAAACCTAAAATCATTTCTTGCTTATTACGTAGGGAACATCTCTTGGATATATAGGTAACCCCTGAAATCTTGTTTGAAAGGCTTTCTATTTCTGACATACTAGGTCTATGTGCATGATGATATATGGGGTATTATACTGGGACTTCTGATTTTGCGGAAGCAATAGCCTAGTCCTCGTATAATACTCTGCACTGCTTTAATCTTAAAGTCTACCCTCAGCATAAAAAATGATGAAACAATGCAAAATGCTAATCATATGCTGTTGAAGAAAAGATCCCCAAATGGGACACACCGAAAGTCGAGCCATCATCTCTTTGTCTGAACGGAAGTTCTAACCTGAGCTCTCATGGCCTCGCATTACCCGTTACAGATATCATTATTGTACATTCACCTGTAAGACTGAATATAGGAGTCTGGATACGAAAGTATATTCTGAGGTGGGACACGCGTATAAGTTAAGCTCTTAAAACATTAATTCGTATCCTGAATAAGTTGAAATTTGTGTGAAAATTTAAAAGGACCAGTATATCGGCAATCTAAGTGAATTGTTTAATGCTTTGTGTGAAATCAAGCTCAACGGTACTTGTAACTTGTCATGAAGCTGATATGATCCTCTAACACACTCATCAAAAATATGTTTGTAAATAGTTACGTTTACTACATTTCTTTTCTTAGTTAGTCTAAAAACCCAAAAAGATTTCATAGTGTTTCAGTATTAAACTTTCGTAAAATCCCAAAAAGATTTTACTTTTCTGCTTTAGTTTCTCGACAAACCAAGGCAGAAAGCTGATCTTCAGACTCGCAGTCATGAAGCAAAGCAGGAAGTTTCTGAACTGGATGACAGGGTTATGAGCTAATCTTGGAAAAAAGGTTTGAATATATCAAAGTCAAAAGCAAGTCCATAAAGTTGACACTTGTGCAATTTTATTGAAAAATGTGTTTGAAAAGTTGAACAAAATGTCAGTTTGTTTCGTTTCGGGTCAACCAATGTCATTAACTTGGACTTGGTAGGCAAATTAAGTGCCTAGGGTCATTAACTTGGACCTAGATACTTAAGTGGATTTCTAGAACTGTCCAAATCTGATAAAACGGGAAAAGTCAAAAGATCAAAATTCAAAAGTCAAAAGAGAAGTGTTAGGATCGGGCGGCAATCCGATCGGATGGCAATCCGATCGGATGGCCAACCGACACTTGGTCACCCCCTATAAATACAAGTCAATGAGATCAGTCAAACTTTTACTCGATCGGGCGACCATCCGACACTCTCTCTCTCTCACTTTCTGATCTTGATTCTACACTTTTGCTTTCCACAATTCATTGGTTTATTGGCACACTCAACTCTCACAATTGGAAATGTAAGATTTCAAACTTTAAGTGTTAAATTTGATGTATTTGACGAGTCGGCGTCTGTTCGGACCTTGAAACTTAGATCTAGGCAATTTTAGGATGTTTTGATAGAAATCAAGCATAGGGTTTTGTTCACGAGTCTTAGATCTACATGTTTACCGTCTCAATTTATGAAATAACATGATAGAATCCATAAATTTGAAGTTTAAGGGTGTCGGCATTCGGACGTGTGTTTTTGACAAATTAAACCCAATTGGCTGAGAGATAGAGAACAATGAACATAGGGTTTTGATCGCCTAAGAATTCTCCACGTAGATCTATGTTCAATTTGGTGATTAACTTAGAAAAATTTTGAAGTTCATAATTTTTTCATGTTGTTCTTCATGTCTGAGGTATCGAGTGGCAACTCGATGGGATGGCAATCCGATCGGATGGCCATCTGATCCACTGCACCTTACATGTTTAAAATTTCTAAGTGTTTGTTGCATTGAAATCTGTGCTTTAACTGTTTGGAATGGTACCTTGGAATTTGTGCATTATTTTGTTAAAGTGTTATTTGGAAAGTTTGGCAACTCGATCGGATGGCAATCCGATCGGATGGCCATCCGATCCAAATCACTTCATGTCTTGGAATTTGTGCCATATTTAATTATCATTGATCGAGTGGCAATCTGATCGGGTAGCAATCCGATCGGACAGCCATCCGATCCTCATCACTAAAAGATAAAATTTCTTTCAACTGTTCATGTTTGTCACTTGGATCGAGTGACAATCCAATCGGATGGCAATCCGATCGGACGGCCACCCAATCCATATGCACTTGATTTGGTTTTATATTTTAATAATGATGGTTCACCCGATCGGATGGCAATCCGATCGGATGACCATCCGACCTCTGTACTACACATAGTGAGTTTCCCAGTGTTAGAAAATTTTTTGAAATTTTCAAATTTTTCATACTTGTAAATTTTTGTCACGAACTATGTGCAAATGCTAATCATCAATTGTTTTTACAGCCAAGAGGATCTGATTGGGACAAATCTCATAACATCTATTGTCTGCTAGATGCACATTACACTGATACAACTCCATTAAAAGATATAGCAGAATGTTTACGAACGAGCAAGATTCATAAGGCATTAACTAATAGAACCGTAGTATATAAATCACATGGTAGGAGATTTTGGAGTTCAGTGAGGTATGAGGAGAAAGAGAAGATGATTTATTCTGTAGTTAGAAAGAAGGACGAAAATGGTCAGGACGTAGATTTAGAAATTAAGTTTAACGTTGGTGATTTGAGGAGATTATTGAATTTAGGAGATTCTAACAATGATCCGATCATTATTCCAGAATGATTGTGCAAAGGAATGTGGTGCAGAATGGGGTTTACAGGTCACTTGAATGGGAAAATGCTTAAAACTATGTTCAGTAAACCTTATAAGTTCATGATCCACTATGTAGTGCATGCTTTATCTCATAGAAAGGGAGCTTATGATGAAACTTTTGATTATATCATGAACATTATCACTTGCCTAGTGCTGAATAAGCCATATAATGTATCTCAGGTGTTATTTGATCATATGGTTGAGAACATTAAGGGTGATAAGTACATCATGTACCCTAGGTTTATCCAGATGATGATAGATGATCAATTTAAGGATATTCTGAAGGATTCTGCTGATATGTTAGGAGTACGAAACATGACGCCTGATACTATAAGCAGATTATCTAAAGGCACTGATGCTAGGGTGAAGAGAATGATTTGCAAAATTGCTAATCCAGCATACGTTGCTCCTGAAAACGATGCGTGGAGACATGAAAACAGCAATTCTGATAATGAAGATGATAAGATGAGAGAGATGACTGAGAAGAAGCTTCGTTACTGGTTTGTGAAAGATGGGAAAAGGAAAAGGACACCGAAGACATCCCCTGCTGTATCTATTCCGAAAGAGTCAACACCGAAGATAGTTATTGAGTTATAAGTGAAGCAAGAACATTAATAGTTATATTTATCTAATGAATGCGGTAATTCTTGTTTTTGCAGGGCCTTCTGTAGAACCACAACGAAAGTTGGTGGATGATCGAGTGTTAGATCCATCGAGCATTCCTCAAGAAGGTATAGATTTGACGAAAGTGACATTTGAGCAATACTTAAAGCACACTGAAGCTTCAATTGTAAAAGATCAAAGTACAAGTGTACAAGCTGAAGTTTTTAAACAAAAGGAGCCTGAAGCTGTTGCACATGATGAATCAAGTGACGTTGACGATGAGTCTTTAGAGACAGAACCAGAGATTGATATGGCAACACTTGGTCGTGGAAAGGTTCAGTTAAAGAAGAAACCTATGAAAATGAAGAAAAAGGGATCCGATGACGAAGATTCTACTTACACTCCATCAGTTGATGAGCAAAAGAAGCTGAGGATAAAAAGAAAAGTTGTTCAAACAGGTGTCATTCCAAGGAATGTGAGAGCAAAGAAAGGTGGTGCTACATGGCCTGAAAGTCAAAGTGGAAAGAGTGAGAAGCACGTTACAACTTCAAAGAGTCATGAAGCTGAAAAAGAACAACATGTTGAAGTTCCTAAGGCTCCAGAAGTGCAAAGCGTTGAAAAGCCTGAAGTTGAGGCTCAAAAGAAAGTTGTTGATGACGTTGAAGTTGAAATTATAGATGAAAGAGCAGCTACACCTCCACCACCACCACCACCAGAAAATCTTGATGTTCCTGAATCATCACAGCCAAAGAAAACTTCACTTCCAGATATGTTTGAAGGTTTTCCTACTATTCACGGAAAACTTAAAGACGACATACTTCCTGACGAAGAGTATGATATGTTTCATGATGCATCCGTTAAAGCCTTGGAAAAGAAAGTTAGCGTACTTGAGAAAGAAAAGGCTAAAGCAGAGGCGGATCGTGATGAGCTAAAGAAACAGCTTGAAGAGTTGATGAAAGTGAATGAAGAAATAAAGACTGTCATGATCAAACAAGCAAAGAAATTAAAGAAAATGGAAGATGACGTTGAAGATAATGCTAAGCTTTTTGAAATTCTACAATCAGAAATTTCCAATCTACATGTGAAGAATGTGAAGCTGAATGATATCAACAAGACGCTGAATCAGTTGATAAGTGAATTACATGAAGCGTCGACAAATGAGTTCAAGGCAATGAAGCTAGAAATGGAAGCAATGAAGGCTGATAAAGCTATGAAGGATGAACAACTTACAATGTTATATACAGTGATGGAAAGTCATTTAGGTATAGATGTTCATTCTGTCTATAACAACATTGAGATCAAAAGGGCCGAAGAGCGAAGGATTGCAAGAGAAAGAGAGTTGGTTGAAGAAGTAACTCAGAAGAAGAAAGGATTAGTTGTTGATACAGAAGAAATCATTGGTTTGTCAAGTCAAGTTGATGTTGATATGGTTGATGCTGAAGTAGATCCTAAGGGTTTTGTGCTTATTGATGAGTCTTCTCCTCTATCATACAATTATGATGATATCATTCGCCAAGTGATAGTAGAACAAAGAAAAAGAAAGGCGAAAGAACCGGAAGTATTTTTATTACGATGGAAAGAAGAAGAAAAAGAAGTAGAGGAAGAAGAGAAAGAGGATGGAGAGATGGATTACTGGATGGATCAGATTGAAAACTATGATCCGACGAATGATAAAGATGATGATGAAGATCAAGGCTCATCTGGTTTATTGATCGTGAATCCTTATGTTCAGCAAAAGATAGAAGATCTTTTGAACGAAGAAATCAACGAACAAGAGGATCATCAACAGGAGTCTTCTTCATCAGGAAAACAACATGCTGACCAGGTATTCCTCACGCAACCAACTGTTATTTACTTGCATGCTCAAAATAAGGGGGAGCTAGAGGTACCTAGGTCAAGGGCAGAAATGTTAGAAGAGTTGGGTTTAGACGATGGCAAGTTTAAGTTTGATATAGAGGATGAAATTCCTTCGTCGCCTGAAAAAGAGTATGAGTTTAAGTATGCTCAGGAAGCTGATAAGTATAATGAGGTTTTAGTTGAATATGGGTCTGATTCTTCTGATGATGAGACAGTGTTTCACTATGCTGGTGTTGATGAAACATTTCCGTCTCTTGCTGAAATGTTTAAAGAACAAAATGAAGACGAGGTTAGAAGAAAGATTGTGGAAAGGATCACTACTGAAGGTTTTCTAGAAACTATTCCAAGAGAGAATCTTGTTGAAGAGAGGAAGAAGTGGTTTAAAGTGATGCCGAAGGAACGAAAGTTTATAAGGCCTCTTCAGTACTTCACGCATGATGCTAATATCTCTTGGGGTGATATCTTGTCTTGGGGTTATTTAGAAGATCTTCAAGTATATGCTATAAGAAGGGAGCAAGGGGTTCAGTATTTTGAGTTCTTGTCAGATATTAAAACCCTCCCATGGTGGGATATTGAAGAGTTGGTACAAACGAAGAACATAAACCAATTCTACTATGGTTTGGATGTAAAGCAACATGATCAACATCTATGGGATTACATAAAGCAACAGGCAAAGGCAAGATTTCCATATTGGAAGCCTCAGTATCCTAAGCAAATTGTCCCTATCTTAAAAAATGGAGAGAAAGATATAACGTTAGATATCAAGCCGCCAAGGTGTTTGAAGAATATGCCACTCCGTGCTATAGAACAAAACTTTCATGAAGATTTTCAAGTTTGGTTATATAATCAAAGCATAGCGGAAGCGGTGATCTCTTTGTTTGACAAATCAAAGGGTGAATCAAGAAGGATCAGTGTGTTGGATCCTATGTGGCTTGTGAATTGTTCGAAGAAAGATATAGATTGCTTGTTCTACAACAAGATCGTCTACGAGAAGCCAGACAAAGTTCAAGAGATGCAGTACCAAAAGATTGTGGATGTGTGCTTTGCTAAAGACATCAAATCTGGAAGGTACTGGAAATCTAAATGGAGAGATCTAGAGATTGATGAATTTTTGAAGAAGTACAACCAAAGTCAGAAGTTTAAAGAAATTGCTGAGAAAGCTGCGAGACTTAGAAGGTACAAGCTAATGAGACCACCTCCAACTGACCAGACACTGATCGACAAAGAAGAGAAAAAGATCCCACGTTGGGATAGAAAGCGCGACGGTGATCCTGAATACCGAAAATGGTGGAATGATGTTGGAAGGCCACTCAGAAGAAAGATGCTTGAAGAAAAGGCAGAAAAGAGAAGGCAGAGGGCTAAGGAAAGAAGACGCAGCAGGAAGGAACTACAGCTACATCCAAGGGGGAGTCTGTTAGTGCATATGTCTGTAGCTTCCGTCTGCATTGAGTCTTATTTTGTGCTATGTATGTAATTTTGTATATGTATGAACATGTATGTATTTGTGTGTAAAGACAACTCAGGGAACGGCACGTTAATGTAAAAGTGAAATCCGTCGGAAGACATTGTCATCCGATTGGGCCACTATCCGTCCGGGTGTCACTTAACCTCCCTGAGTTTGCCTATAAATAGCAAGCTAGGACTTGTCATCTACGACTTTTGGCTGAAACTTGTAGCGAAGCTCTGCCAGTTTGAACTTCTACCGGAACAGTTGTACTTTCATATCTTCTAATAGAATTTAGACGATTAAGCGTTGAACTTGTTGTTGTTGATTCTGTGACACTATCAAGGGATTTCACACCTTGATTCTGATCGATTCAACCACGTTCCAACCGAACAGATCCTGATCAAACGGCCTAACAGTTCGATCAACTACAAGGTTCTAGATTTTATTCCAAGATCGATCTAAGATCCGGATACCATCAACTAAGAATTCAAGAGGAAAGCATTCCTAAGACAGCGTTTAGGACTCGCTATGGGCACTACGAGTTCCTTGTTATGCCTTTCGGCTTAACAAACGCTCCCGCCGTGTTTATGGATTTGATGAACCTAGTATGTAATCCATACCTCGACAAGTTCGTGATCGTATTCATTGATGACATTTTGATATACTCACGAACTGGGGTGGAACACAAACAACACTTGAGAACTATTCTGGAGTTGCTTAAGAAAGAACAATTGTATGCCAAGTTCTCAAAATGCGAATTTTGGATTCGCGAGGTGCAATTTCTCGGTGATGTGGTGAACGAGAATGGAATACATGTTGACCCGGCTAAGATAGAAGCCATAAAGAACTGGAACACTCCAAAGACCCCAACAGAAGTAAGACAATTTCTGGGTTTAGCAGGATACTATCAAAGCATCGAGAATTTTTCTAAAATTTCTCAACCACTAACCTCACTCACTCAAAAGGACAAAAAGTTTGATTGGGGTGAAAAACAAGAAATGACATTCCAAACACTCAAGGATAAACTATGCCAAGCGCCAATCTTATCCCTCCCAGACGGAACCGATGACTTTGTGGTTTATTGTGATGCTTCTCACCAAGGCTTGGGTTGTGTGTTAATGCAACATGAAAAAGTCATCGCGTACGCGTCACGACAGTTAAAAGTCCATGAAAAGAATTATACCACTCACGACCTAGAGTTAGGCACAGTGGTATTCACTTTAAAAATTTGGCGTCACTATCTTTATGGTACTAAGTGTACCATATTCACTGATCATAAAAGTCTTCAACATATATTCGATCAAAAAGAATTAAACATGCGCCAACGGCGATGGGTAGAATTGTTGAACGACTATGACTGCAAAATCAGGTACCATCCGGGAAAAGCAAACGTTGTGGCGGATGCTTTGAGCCGGAAAAAAAAGAGTTAGAACATTACGAGTACGAGCTTTAGAGTTGACAATTCGAACAAACTTCACTACTTGAGTGTGCGAGGCACAACAAGAAGCCCTAATGCCAGAAAACATTCGAGCAGAATCCTTGCGAGGATTAGAGAAACAAATGGAAACAAACAAAGATGACACTTTATATTTCATGGGAAAGATCTGGATTCCATATTTTGGTGGCCTACGAGACTTAGTGCTGGATAAAGCACACAAGTCCAGATATTCAATACATCCAGGATCCGATAAGATGCATCAGGATTTAAAAGAATACTATTGGTGGCCTAAACTCAAGAGAGATATTGCGACCTATGTTGGGAATTGCCTAACTTGTGCAACGGTCAAAGCCGAATATCAAAAGCCATCTGGATTATTACACCAACCCGAGATCCCCGTTTGGAAATGGGAGTAGATATCAATGGATTTCATTACAGGACTCCCACGGACCTCTCGAGGTCATGACATGATGTGGGTTATCGTCGATCAATTAACCAAGTCGGCTCACTTCTTACCTATTTGTGAAAAAGACAACACCGAGAAGTTAGCTGAAATTTACCTCAATGAGATTGTGGCACGTCATGGAGTGCCTGATTCGATAATCTTGAACCGGGATGGTCGCTTTGTGTAAAGAATTTGGCAGTCATTACAAGAATCACTTGGATCTCGTTTGGATCTAAGCACAGAATTTCATCCGCAAACCGATGGCCAAAGCGAACGAACCATTTAAACTTTGGAAGACATGCTTCGTGCCTGTGTGATGGATTTAGGCGGAAATCGGGATACTCATTTACCTCTGGTAGAGTTTTCCTATAATAACAGCTATCACACAAGCATTAAAGCCGCCCCATACGAAGCACTATATGGACGAAAGTGCTGATCACCGCTGTGTTGGGCGGAAGTCGGAGACAAACAACTCATTAGCCCAGAACTAGTCAAGAAGACTACTGACAAGATAGCAAAGATACGAGACCGTATCAAAGCGGCTCGTTACAGACAAAAGAGCTATGCGGACAGAAGACGTAAACCATTATCCTTTGAGGTCGGAGACAAAGTTTTACTAAAAGTCTCACCTTGGAAAGGCGTAGCTAGATTCGGGAAACGCGGAAAACTAAACCCGAGATACATTGGGCCATTTGAAATTCTAGAAAACATCGGTACCATCGCGTACAAGTTAAAAATGCCAGAAGAACTCAGTAACGTACACGACATATTTCATGTGTCGAATCTCAAGAAAAGTTCGACCGTCGAGACAGTTATCATCCCAGCGGATGAAATTCATGTAGATGACACACTCCAGTTTACATAAGAACCCGTTGAGGTTATGGACTGGAAGGTCCACAAGACAAGGAGAAGTCGTATCAAACTAGTCAAGGTCCGCTGGAACTCACGTCACGGACCCGAGTACACCTGGGAACATGAAGATCAGATCAAGGCAAAATATCCCCACCTGTTGAAGAAAACTCCAGCTAAGGATGGCTCAACTTGAATTTCGGGACGAAATTCTTTTTAACAGGGGGAGAATGTGACAACGGGCAAATAACCGGTAATTCTGTACAAATTAATCACTATTTTATTTACATAATCTCGTGCATTTAGCGTGATTTAATTACGTAACTGTGTTGTAAATCAGATAACAATGTTAGGACAAGAAAACAATGCTAAAACATATGTTGGTTTTCGTCATATTTCGAAACCAATCAAACAATGTCCTAAAAGTGTTGGTAGAAAGTGTTGCGCGCACTATTCACGGTTACACTATTCATGCCAGCAAACCGTGAAAACAGAACGAGACAATGAAAAACGACACACGGATAACATAACTGAGTCCATCTACATAAGAAAACACTAATGAGAAAACATATCTTGCAAAAATCTAGAACTTTCCGGTACAACGCCCTAATCACTAAATCGTCTGTTTCACTAAAAATGTGACAACTTTAACTCGTCCGAAACTATAATTAAGCATTTATCGAACCTCGGAACTATGACAATCGATGACATATACACTAAAACACTTTGGGAATATCCTTGTAGTGTCTAAAATAACAAGCTTCTGGTAATGTGTCGCTATACACATAACTAGTCCGTTATCGAACCGAAAGACTAGTAAGCGATATTTTCAACGCCAAAACAACCAAACGAAGAGGCTAATGAACTAGTTAAGCTTATTTTGAGACTCGGAATCACTCCATACATCGCTTGATGGTGGAATAACAACTTGCGACAAAGTCTTGTCGGTATGACACAAAAGTGTCGTAACCTCACCAACGACCAAACGGAAGACATCTAAAGCGTCGAAATGCAATTCCTACTAGTTTAGTGAACAAGTTAAGGTCAATTAACAATCCAAATCCCTAATTACCCCTAATGGTGTAATTAAACCCCTAATCACCGTACTTTGGTTAATGACCAAAATATCTAAGTTTTAATCAATTTTTATAAAAAAAATAATACACTTAACCCCCCCCCCCCCCATACCTACGGTTTTGGTGGCCCCCCATGGCCTCACCAACTTGATTTTTGAAAAGATAAGAAGGCATGGAACTTGTTGAAAATTATAACACCACCATAATCTATCTTTTCAATATCATTCATCACTTTAAAAATTTCAAGAAAACCTCCCCACATCTTCATCCATTTTTGGCAGCCATATGCACCCCCATAAACCCACCATAAATCTTCCATAAACACCTTATTTTCACATAATCTAGCCACTACAAGATCATACACACTTGGGTTAAGCATGGATCATCATTAGGAGCCTTCTTGGAGCTTAATCTTCTTATTATTGATCTTATTTGGCTTGTGCAAAGTTGTAAGACTCCTAAACACCCTATTTAAGTTCATTATTATGTATAGATTATGGAAGTACAAGTTGATCATCTTAAAGATTAATAAAAATCACACCAAAAACCCTAATCTCAAAGCTAATAAACACTAAATATAACCATATTATGTGTTGATTTGTGTAGATTAGTGCAACTAGTTAGTGTAATCTTGTTATTTATGTTGATTATGTTAAGACTAGTTGTATGAAAAATGATATTATGATGATCTTAATTCTTATATGTTGTAGTAATTTATAAGCATGATAATCTTGCTATGTTGAACTCAAAAATATGATTTAAACATGGATATGTTTAAATCATGAAAGATCATCACCTTCAAAATCATGAGTATTATATATATGAAACTTTATTAATGTTCTTGAAAGATAAAACATAAGCATGAACTTGAAACAAGACTTTTAAAACACTAATAACTTGGTTTCTACATGAAACAAGTTGATATAAAATTGTTTATAAAAAGTGTTATGTAAAAGTCTTGGTATTTTTTTATAAACTTGAAAGATATAAGATACGGGGACTTTTAAAAGTATAAAAAAAACATGATCAAGTTTATGTGAGGAATGAACTTGAAAAGTGGTTTACTTTCATGTCTTGAAATTTAACATAAGTAATACTCATGAGGAAATTGAAGGAAAATGTGTGTGATTATTGTTGTAAAAATGATTTTGGTGATACTTGATGAATTAATGATGATTTGAAAAAATGAATTGGTGATTTAAACGTGTTTTGAAAACGTGAGAAACGTCATAGTTTAGGGGAAACTATGGCGAATTTTTCTAAAAATCTAATCGCGATTAAAAATGGGGTTAACGGGTGATTAACAAAGTTAAACACGATTAGTCGTCATAAACGTCATTATGGAAGCTTTGATGAAAATGGTTAAGTCCTAAATACTCAAGAGTTCTTATAAACTTGAAAGTATATTTTTACAAAAATAAATAGGTAAAATAATACCATGTATAAGTAAAATTTTGTGCAAAAATTATATATTTTGGAAACTCATCAAGTATATGTATTTTGTGCTATGTGTATGTACTTAGATACATTTAGGGTGATCAAAATAATACACCCATGATACCAAGAAATGCTTGTGGGAAACAAGTACAAAAACACACAAAAATAGGTATACATGTTTCCCAAAGAAATGCAACGAAAACGGACATAAATAATTCCTAAACATATTGTGTCCATAAGCTAATAAACGGACGAATAAACAAAACGGACAACGGGTGAGATCACAAGAAAGGTATATTAAACGATCACAACGACGTGTTAAAAAATATATGTTTCTGACACCGAACTAATATATATTACCGACGACAAAAACTCTGAAGGTTTAAAAAGTATAAAATTACTAAGTGATTTATATGAGTATATCAATATACTTGAGAAACCATAACTTAGTATGTAGGACCCAAACGAGTCGTTCAGAAGAGCTTTATATCCGAGTCAAAGGCGGAATCAGTGAAACGGACATGGAAACAGCTTGATACTCTTTAATTTGTCACTAATATTGATAATAACACTGATTACAACCTGGACAAACTTTGGCAGCACTTCGACACAAATTCAGAAGCGTACCAAATGAAACAACAAGTGCCCTATATATACTAGTCCTGATTTCGCAACAAATGGTCAAGATGCACTTTGGAGCGGAATCAGAAAGTTCTGATTTCCCACGAAATGACATGGTGCACTTTGGAGCGGAATCAGAAAGTTCTGATTTAGCTCGAAATGACCTTGTGCAGTTTCGAGCGGAATCACCTCCTTAAACCTGAAAATCTGTTTCTCAAACCTCGGGCACAGATAATCCTATTCTATCCTATTACATGATACAAGACGAAGTCAATAGACGTATTGCACTAACATAGTAAAAATAATAAATGCAAGATTTCTCATTAAATGGACTCATTTAATTATGATGGGCTAGGGCCCAATGATAAAATATTTGTGTTAGGCCCAAATTATAAAAATACATGGGCTAGGGCCCAGTGATAAAATATTTGGGTTAGGCCCAAATTACTAAAATACAAGGGTGTAACACCTCGTAAAATCACGTCCAATGATGTATTGACACGTGTAATAAACCCTAATGAAGTCAAATAGTAAATTTAAGGGACTAATTTTTCGAAAAATCGAAAAACCTTGATTATGAAAGGACTGGAAGTGTTAGTATACCTAAAATAAGTTTCTAAATAACCTCTTACAATAATTACATTCACAAATGGGCCACTTGATGATTGAGTGTAGCCGTTTGCGTCATTAATTGAAAGTTTGCGCAATGAAGGGTTAAAAGCGTCAACATGTTAATTCTTACCTCTGAGTGACCTTTTAACAAACCGGGAGCTTCGTGATGTTTAATAATACTTTCAAGAATGCCTAATATGGATTAGGTGAGGCTTCAATGCTATTAAATGATGAGATGCGCAAGTTTGCGCAATAGAGGGACCTAAAGCGTCAACTTTTGAATCTACGCCTCTCGGTGACCATTTAAGCGAATGGGAGTGTAGTAATATTTAATTATATGCTTGGGAATGATCAATATGGGCCATGGAAGGCTTGGATATCATTAAACGGCATTTCGCGCTACTTTGCGCAATTGAAGGACTATTTGCGTCAAACTGCAAAAATATGCCGATTCGTATGGTAACGGACCTTCCGGAATATGAACATGAGTTAAACATACCCTATTTATCCTTTAGATAGATTAGATATAGGCTTAGAGGTGTTTGGTGCGCAAAAATAAACTTTTAAGTCAAGCAGGGACTAAAAGTGTCAAAAAGTGCACAAGTTTGCATTTTCGCGCATATCTCACGTTCTGAATACATCCGGACATCCAAAACTTTATGTAATCATTAAAATATTTTATTTTAGTGATTGGCATGATAAAATTCCATTCGTCGCGTAATTTGGATCGTTTTTCGCATTCGTTCGTGTTTCGTCGTAATTAACCGAACAACGCAACCATACGACCAAACGAACCGACATCCGAGATATTTTTGAGCATTTTTCATGTTCTCTATACTTTAACTTCATTTTAGAGCCTTGAAATGGGATTAACGGGGCTTAAACGTGTCAAAAATGCATCAAAAATCATGTTTTGCACATTCAGGGACCAAAATTGACATTCTGCCAAAGTTATCTTAGGAAGGGACCAAAATGAAAAATCTAAATTCCAGCTTGTTCCAGCTGTTCCCCTCATTTGCACATGGTTTTAATGAAACTATGGGCTCCCATGGTTTCACAAAACCATGGGCACATGTGTACGGATGAGATCGAAGCTCGTTTATCGAGGAACGATCTTAACGGTCTTGGTAAAACTATATAAACCCACAAGCTTTCATTCCAACTCACACTTGATTTCTGAATTCTCTAAGTTGGAGACCTTGCTCTTCATACCTGAGAATTTAGGATCAATTCCATCCTTGCTTGGACCCTTTGTAAGTGTCCTTTCGTGCTTAGTTTAACTATATTTAGCGGTTATAGCCGAAAAGTTAAGTGTTTCGATAAATGCTTTGACTTTTAGACGGTTAAGCCATTGTTCGCAATGAACATGGCTATGTGACCGTAATTAGGTAGGTGTTTAACCCTCAAAAGGGCACCTCCTAATTACCACGTTTACTTAGTTAAATTGTCGGGTCAAATAAAGGTCAAACGGGTTAGTTTTAAATAAAATTCATAACTATTAATATAAAAGTCATAAAATCAGTTTTCCCACTTTAATAACTTGGTAAATATTAGCTGAACATGCCTAAGCATGATTCAACACGACAATTCTAAGTATAGGCTCGGTTCGGAACCGAAAGTCGCAAAAGTTGACTTTTGCTTTGACTTTCAATTCTGACCCGATTTGGCTTAGTTTAGATATGCCTTAGGATTCCATTAGGACCATATTATAGGTTAGTATAACCCTCAGAGGTTATACAACTTGGTTTCATAGAAATCCTAGATTCATGCATGTTCCCGTTAAATGCCGAAATGTTGACCTTTATGCCCTTTTGACCCTAAAACGAAAATTTTGAAAATATGAGAGGACAATAATCTTTATTACTGATTTATAAACTTGTCCCTAAAATTTGACATCAGTTTGAGGTCTAGATTAAGAGTTATGCTCAATAGCGTAATTAGAAAGCTTTTTATTAATTAAACGGCGTAATTAGCGTATAGCCTATCTAAACCCAATTTTTGACACCAAGCTTTTTACCTACTAATATAAAATAATATTTTGAGATTTTTGAAGATTTTTATTTATTTTTAGGCTGAGCATAACTTAGAGTTCTAAGCTTTATTCGGTAATTGTCGGTTTTGCCCTTTTGGGCTATAAAATGAGTTTTACAAAACCTTTTGACACCAAACCTTTTTCTACTGGTCTAATATAATAAATAAAACATTTTGAGCCTTCTGGAATAATAAAAATATCAGCTTTCCTTTAAAAACCCGGAAATAGCTCAAAATCGCCTTTTTAAGCGTTTTTAACGCATAGTATGTATTAAAACTATTTTAAACATATAAGACTTTATACCTACTGATATTTTTAGTAAATTTATATATTATAATAGTAAAGGAAAGTTTTAAACTCAGATTCCCTGTTTTGACCTTTAAGCTTATGTGAAATTACCAAAATGCCCCTTCGGTGCATAGTTTGGTTATAAATAGTAAATTTCACATATATACCATACCCTACTGATATAACTTATTAAAGTAAGTATTTTTACTGATTATATCAGACCTGAAACTCAGATTTATATTTAAACTCTTTTATAACCTTTAAAATGACCAAAATACCCCTACGAGGCATAAATTGGTTTTAAATTCATTTTGGGCATAATGGAAGGTATTCTACTGATATCACAACATATTTAAGGCATATTAACTTAGGAAACATGTTCATGACTCATTTGGTTACCCGTTACGCAC
This sequence comes from Helianthus tuberosus, assembly GCA_030545235.1. Classification (NCBI taxonomy): domain Eukaryota; kingdom Viridiplantae; phylum Streptophyta; class Magnoliopsida; order Asterales; family Asteraceae; genus Helianthus; species Helianthus tuberosus. The sequence continues at coordinate 55,703,453 of CM060411.1, read as the reverse complement.
TTATCGCGTTCGGATCGACTTATGTAACTAGTTTGCATAAATTAGTCGAAACGGGTCAAACCTTATCATTTTTATCTCAAAATCCAGAATGTGTTTAGTTTACCCTTGTTACATAAGTATGCAAGCTTGTCGGGTCTAAACCACATTCTAATCCGGTTCTCGCTTAATCATGCGTTTTGAACCGTATTCTACTTTTAAACTAACCGGTCTAAGCATAGGCTTAATTAAAGACCCGTTAGGATTCTAATAGGTTATTAAAAACCTTCGTTCCAGATTTAGGGGCCCAGTAAAAGCTATATGTACTTGCTTGGTGGTATACGGCTGGGATAAATTGTATAAATTTGCTCAGGTAAATACTTTTAACTTATTTTCCCTATATGGGCTTGGGGTACGGTATATACAAATACCGCTTGGTCGGGCATTGAATCTTTAATTGTATGAAGGTTAAATCATTGATATGTCCTGTTTAAAAATGTTTTGTTTGCTTAAAGCCTTTGGGGGGTTAATGACCATGTCCCGGATATCCTTGGCATCATTTTACGAAATGGCCACGACCTAAGCACGGGGTGTAGGCGTACACCCGTCAGTGCATAAATAAATAATGTGGTGTGTCAATTAATCTTTAACCCGATGTCAAAACTGGGCTACTGAACGCATAAGAAACATGTAATTCTTTTACAAGTATTATATAAAAAATAATTATCCCAAGTTATAAAAAGTTTTGTGCCGTTTGCACTCAAATCAATTTTCTAAAACATTTTCAAAATGAGTCAGTTAATTGTATTTACCAGTGTAAACTGACATATTTTCCAAAAAAGGCTAAGTGCAGGTACTAATCGGAATAGGCTGGCTACTCCTAGCATCAATAAAGAGTCTCGCAAGCTTAGATGTTAAGATCTATTGAACGATCATCTTTTATTTGATCCGCCTGTGAATCCTTTACATTCCGTTTGTAATACTTTGATATTACTTTTTATCGGTTTGTAATATTTTATCTTTTGCTTCCACTGTGCATTATTATTTGTGTTGTTTGACTATGATGATATCAACTACGTCACGATACTCCCCACCGGGCCCACCGGTAATACGTGGAAATATCGGGGTGTGACAAAGGGCTAGGGCCTAATGATAAAATATTTGGGCTAGGACCAAATTACTAAAATACAAGGGATAGGGCCTAATGATAAAATATTTGGGCTAGACCCAAATTACTAAAATACAAGGGTTAGGGCCCAATGATAAAATATTTGGGCTAGGCCCAACTTAGTAACATACAAGGGCTATGGCCCAATGATAAGATATTGGGCTAGGCCCAAATTACTAAAATACATGGGCTAGGGCCCAATGATAAGATATTTGGGCTAGGCCCAAATTACTAAAGTACATGGGCCAAAGCCCAATGACATAGAAACGTGGGATAAACCCAAAGACAGGGTTTAGTCCCAATGACATAGGTTCGACCCAATGACACGCGTGCGAAGCACGAGGACATGTGTAGGGCGAAGCCGTTCAATACATATAAAATATATGTAAGCACTTATGAAATCAATATACATAACAAGTGAACGAACAAACTGCCAACACTCTAAAATACAAAGTTGTTCCAAAATGACAAGTGAAAACACAATAAGAATTCAAGATGAACAACTTGTACGAGGTCTGATAAGACCTAGTGTCTAATAAAGTTAGCACACATGTAGGTTAATCACGCGTACGGATATTCACTTACGATATTACATACAAGGAACGCAAACTTGTGAGTTCATGTCCCTCCTTTCAATGATTTCAATGTTTTGTATTTAAAACAATCGAGGGGAAATACATGCTAAAACTATGGGTATGTTAGCTATGGGTTTAGATGATAACAGGATCAATGTACATAAGTAGGATGATGGCATAGTAACCATTAATCACTTAATGACCAAGGTGCAAAATGTGTAGATCTATAGAGCTTGTGACACGGTCCACTCCTTGTTGGGCCATAGGAGTGCTTTGTGATCCCAGAAATGTCAAAGTTATCTCGGTTTGGTTACATACTTATGGTACATAATGTCAGGGGGCTCGCTACCCACTGATAGATCCTTAAACTCCATAAATGCTAATAACATACCATGATTTCATTACAAGGATACAAAGATTTCATATGATTACAAATACTGCATGAACTCGTTCAACTTTTGTTGACTTTTAAAACTACATGTATTTTAGGAAACAAGTCTTGAGCCGGTGATACACTACGGGAAACGGGAAAGTCAATGACAACGATAGCCGCTTTTGGAGGGTTTGTCTTTTATATCCCAACTTCGTATGGGTATATAGGGGACAAAACCTCACTATGTTTTATGTCAAAAACTATCTTTTGTGATGTGTAATATAACTATGTTATGGTTAACGTTTGTGAACGTTGTTGAAACTAGAAAACTATGTTGGAAACTTGTAAACTTTGTTTGAAAACAATATAACTATGGCATCGTTGTGGTTTATTATGTTTACACATTTGGATGCAATGATTACCTTTCTTACGTCACACACAATACGCTTCCGCTACTAGTAGGGTGTGACAGGTGACTTGCCTCTGGCTCATGCTTGCCCAGCCCTATTTAACATTGAGTCGGATAAAATGTGCACGGTGTCGGTACGAGTAGTAAACAATGCTCAAGGGGTAATGCTTAATTGGGTCTAGAGCAGGGAGCCATCGTCTATAGCCGAGATGAATGAACTACAACAGCTCATTCAAAAATTAACCGGGATTCGATGTGAAGTTAAAAAAGATTAGTGGATATGGGGCTTGGATCCGAACGGGGTTTTCTCAGTTGGTAGCCTCAGAAGCCAGGTACAAACTTTTAATCGATCTCCACCAAACTTGGTATTTAATTGGATGCCTAAAAAGGTTGGGATTGTCGATTGGCGCGTGATGTTGGAGAGATTACCGACAAGGACGACATTATCCATGAAAGGTATCCATCCGGCTTCGGTACTATATCCTCTTTGCAATGAAGTTCCGGAAACCTGTGATCACCTTTTCGTGTCATGCCAGTTTGCTCAATTGGTGTGGACCGTTATTACTCAATGGTGCAAGATCCCAGATTTTTATGCTTTCAGCCTTATAGATATCCTTCAGGTTAGCGACTTGGTGACTGGCCCTGTCAAAAGAAGGAAGGCTCTACATGTTGTCGCCCTTGTGGTCCTTTGGAGTATTTGGCAGATGAGGAATAAGGTTGTGTTTGAATAGGTCCCTATCTCAGTCGGTAAGGTAGTAGAGGAAATAAAAAGTATGAGCTATTAGTGGGTAAAAAATCGATCAAAAAAAGTCAGTCTCAAATGGGATAGTTGGAAGAGGTTTGAAGTTTACTAATATTTTCTGTAATCTTTGTTATGTTTTCGTTATGTTCCTTTCCTTTGTTCCATGTTTGGTGGATGTAATTGTGGTGCTAGCACCTTGCTAGGTTGGTGAATAAAAAATTTGTTGGCCTTTAAAAAAAAAAGGAATATCACGCGCCTCCTTGTTTTGTTCAATTTAACTCATTTATTCTTAGCATTTGATTATTCAATTGATGATCAAGATTACTCCAACACTAATATGTCTTCTTATTATATCCTGATTCCTGACCTTAAAAATTTAAAAGAAAGGAAAAAATATACGTGAAATTCTTGTGCGTATTTTAAAACACTAATGAGTATATTTGATACCCACCTGTATGCTCGAACCCTGACGGATAATTATCAGATAAACACTCGATGAGTTTTGTATCGAGTATGAAACATGATTTTACCCTCCAATCTTTGTTAAAGGAGAGAAGGGCCGCCCGTGTATGTTATCGGGGCCCATCCTTTGGAGATGCCCTAGTTAAGTTAATATAATTAATTAATAATTTATTTAACTAAACAAAGAAGAACAAATCCAGCCATCTTCATCATCAATAGCTTTGGTTTCCGAAAAGTCAAATCACAGTGTACATCCCCCCATACATACCTCACTCATCACACCACTCTCACACACACAGTTCACTCCACCAAGATCTCGATCACCATGCAAACAAATCACCATCACAACACTTTCCGTATCAATCAATCAATCCAGATCTCAACCGAACACCCTTAATAATAAATATAATAATCAACCCGATAACCGATAGCTGCTGGCTGATTCAATGGCTTCACCTGCAAATACAAATCAACCACCACCGTTTGATGTTCAACGGTTATTCAACCCTATTTCATCACCACCACCACAACCACCACCAATCACTCTCCAAAACCTTAACCCTAGAAAACTATGTTGGAAACTTGTAAACTTTGTTTGAAAACAATATAACTATGGAATCATTGTGGTTTAATATTTTTACACATTTGGATGCAATGACTACCTTTCTTACGTCACACACAATACGCTTCCGCTACTAACAGGGTGTGACAGATTAGTATCAGAGCTCCGATTGTAGTGAACCGGGGAAAACCTTTTACTAAAGTTTGGTCTACAATCACCAAAGGGCTCTCACATGAAAACAAAATTGATAACATTACAGAAGTGTTTTCAAAAGTATGACAAATGACAAAAGGTTTTCATTGTGTCACTATAACCTAAGGATCTATCACGTGGGCTCAATCATAAGTAACGGATAAGAATCAATACATGGGTAGTCTATAAGGAATAGACTTGAAAACATTAAGGATTACATATGAAACATGAGAATAAAAACGGCATGAGATATATAGTGATTGCATGAGATATATCATAAAGAATGAATTATTTTGCTAACATATATATATATATGCATATTGTACGGAATATTTCCCAGGACTATGTCATCTTCGTCGGACGTTTTTGAGGCTAACCTATCACACCCCCAAAAATACCACATGCGGAAGCCACCGCGAGGCGTGTGACGTACCAGGATCTAGCCACTAATCACATTGAACTAATAGTAATAAATTAAACCCGAAATCTCTTTCAACGTGAAAAGTGTAATTCAAAACATCTGTTTAAAACAAAATACGTTCAGTGGAAGCATTTGAAATAGTTATAAGTATTAGAGAACAACTTGTTCGTAAAACATAGTAACATTAGATAGGTTAACAACGTCACGACCCATGACATCCACAGCTCCTCCGATTGCAAGCTCCGTTTCCTGAAATCATCTACGACCTGCAAGCATGCAGAAAAGTGTATCAGACAACGCTGGTGAGTTCACAGTTTTGTTTACCGAGAATCGTGTTACATGTCTTACTGTCAAAAGTTTAGTCCAGTTCAAAAGCAATTCCAAAAACAACAATGTTGATAATAACTCGATACCGTACAAGATGGCTCCAGATTATTTGCCCGTCCCCAATGCCCCTTTCAAAGCATTGGTCATGATTTAAGGTAATTAGTTCATGCCCGTCCTCCCCGGTACGGTGTGAGGGTGCCAAACCTAATAGCGCTATCAACTAATAACCCCGTTGCCTCCCCGGCAACCATTTCGATAGAAGATGGGACTTAAGGTGATAGGAGAGAGTGTATTATCCAACATTCCAGTTTAACATTCCAATCAAACCCATTACCCAATATTCCTCCCCGGAATATTTACCAGATGTCCCTCCCCGGGACACATGCTTGAAAAAGAGCAATGAACTCACCTTAGTTTGCTCGGTATGTATTAACGTGCTTCTATTCGTTAAATAGATGTTAGGTCCGTTACACACGCGACCTTAGATTGATTCTAGGGTTTCTTCTTGAAAGATTGGAAGATCAAAGAGTAGAGTAAATGATTGTGTGTATCATTGGCGTAGAGATGATTAGAGGATGATTAGAAGAAACTGTCGTACTGTGAGATTGTGAGAAGGCTTAGGGTTTTGTGTATTATTATACTTCCCAAATATACCCCTAACTATGCAACTTTCACATAAAGCACACAACATTTAGTAATTTACAATCAAAGCATGTAATTCACGTATTTGTCATGCAACGCAAGTTTCGTATAAGCCGTCCGTTTATAATTATTATCTGTGTAAGTCACCGACGTTTGAGAGTTAACACGTATGTGTTCTGGTAATTCCCTGAATTACCAAGGTAGATTCATTTAACTAACTCTAGTTAAATGCAGTGCTTTGAATATATGACTAAGTTAATTGTGGTTAGGTTAAAGTAGTAATCTGAAGTTGCGGGTTGTCACATAACCCGCTGGAGTTAGTATCAGATGATGATTACGAGCCTGATGTCATTATCATTTCGTCGGACGACGAGTCCGAGCACGACACCTTTTCAGATGATGATGATACGTTGGATGACTTCCAACCGTTCGCTCTTATTGATCCCGTTGAGGACCACGCACCACTTGAGGATGATGTTCTAGCTCTTCAGCAGCCACTGCATGATGTGATTATCTATGGACATCCCGAGGGGGAGCACATGATAGTGCACTTAGCCGTACCTCTAGCCGCTGTCCCTTTTGCTGACCTTGATGACGATGATGTCGTCGTCCCTGTGATCCATGTCGACCACCTAGAGGACGAGCTAGGTGATGGTGAGATTGTAGATGACATAGCTATTCTTGTGTTGCCATCCCCCGTCATATCGGTTATTGATATATCATCGTCCTCGTCTGCTGCCGAGAGTGAGTAGTTATTGGATAACGCTTCTTCGGCTGCCCCAGTCCCCCTTCCACCGATACACTCGCCACCTGTGTCTTCCCCTGCTTCGGTACCACCAACCCCTACTGCCAATCCCATGCATTTGTCGGGATTTTCACACTCTCTGTATCCCCCGTCTCATCATCAGTTTGGACAATCTGCACATCAGCCGTTCCCTCAAACATTTCATGACCCCTACGCTGCTGGACCTTCTCACTTTGCTAGACTTTCATCCTCGGTCAGACCACCCTACAAGCATACTCCTATAACCCCACTGGGCATGGACCCTTCTGATCCTTATCATCCCTCTCACTTTCCTCCGACCACCATGGATGACATGATGAGATGTCGCAACCCCCGACCCCTTGCCCCGGGTGGCGAGCGGCCACAAGCTTCGCACATTCGGTGGTATCGGTGTTTATTTAATTAGGCAGCGGAATTTACATCAGGACCGTAGTTAGGAAATATTTTATCAGAGTAACACCTCATTTTATACATGGGTAAAATCTAAATTTCCATTACAAACATGTTTATAGGGATAAACCCTAATTTATTGAAATAAAACTTTTTCTTTATTAAGGTAACTTTTATAGCCACTTTTCCAAGCCTTCAGTGCTCTCCAGCTGGCTTCTATTTGGCTTTCACATTTTGTTACCTGAAACGTGTATTAAAAACATTTGTCAGTGGAAAATACTGGTGAGTGAATCCCAGTTTAATCAAAACAACTTTTATCATTTTACAGCATTGAGGGCAACCCGCAATTACATTTGTTTACATCTACTTTAATTACCACCCACGGTACAGTCAACCCTGACTTGTGGTCATGTTACTATTCACAGTATTAGTAACAAATTTTGTATACAAAACCCCAACATACCGACGATAATTGTAGAATTACAAATACTCAATCACTGCTAATTATAATGTAAAACAATTGAGGTTTTGTAAAAACATTTTATAAAAAGAATTTACAAAAAGAGGATAAACTCACATTGCTAATTTAGGTATTTCCTTGTGACTTCCTGGTTATAATCTATTAATTTAAACAATGCACACGCGTTAGTATAATAACCCAAATTTACATTAGCTATATCCCTCTCCCGAGACAGAACTCCAACGACGAAGTCAGGCAGAGCCTCGACATGTGTTACGGAGCACTAGATCAATCGGGCAGAGTAACTAATATGTAACCGAGGGTTATAATACTTACAACGAGGCAGAGCTTCGCTATTTAGGGGGTATTATACCTGGAAATTATTATTGCTATCAGAAATTTAGAGAGAATTTGAAAGTTTTGAACGATTTTGAAATGAAGCTGATGGCCACTATTTATAGTGTCTGATCGACGCTTTGTCATGCCCCGCGAGAACAGAAGGCAAAGCCTTCGCGGCCCGCGAGAGCCTCTAGGGTAGGCCCTAGCTTGGTTGACTCAAGGGGTAGCCTCGACACGCATCGCGCCACGTGGCATCACCAGGTGCGCCCTGGTGGCCAGCTGTCGAAACCCACGACTGAGGTAGCCAAGGGGTTCGCGGCCCATGAGCGCCCCTATTTCTTATTTTTATTTAGTTTTTATTAAATTAAATGTATTTCGGGCCTGTTTTTCGTATACGGGATGTATTTTAGGACGTATAAGGGTGTCAGAAATATTTTGGGAGAGTTATGATATCCTCCCCACCTTGTTTTAGAACTCGTCCTCGAGGTCTACTGAAGCAGGTGTGGATATTTCCTCTGCATTTCTAATTCAAGCTCCCAAGTGTATTCCGGTCCTCTTTTGGAATTCCATTTTACTTTTACTAGAACTAATCTCTTGTGTTTGAGATTCTTGATCTTTCTGTCTTCAATCTGTAGCGGTTTCTCTACAAACTTAAGTTTCTCATTTACCTCTAAGTCCTTAAGAGGTACAACTAATGATTCATCTGCTAAGCATTTCTTGAGGTTACATACATGAAAGACATAATGTATTCCTGCCATTTCTTCTAGCAGTTTTAGTTTATAGGCTACTGGTCCTATCCTTCTAATAATCTCAAAAGGTCCAATATACTTGGGGCTTAGCTTTCCCCGTTTTATGAATCTAACTATTCTTTTCCATGGCGAAACTTTTAATAATACTTTGTCTCCTACTTGAAATTCCATGGTTTTCGCCTGTTATCAGCATAACTCTTTTGTCGATCGCGTGCTGCTTTTAATCTTTCCTTGACTTGAATAATCTTGTCTGTGGTTTCTTGTACTATCTCAGGTCCAGAAAATTGCTTTTCTCCAATCTCTGCCCAACAGACTGGAGTTCGGCACTTTCGTCCATAAAGTGCTTCGAAAGGTGCAGCATTAATACTGGTATGATAGCTGTTATTATAAGAAAATTCTATTAATGGTAGATGATCGTCCCAATTTCCTCCAAAATCAATTACACAAGCTCTAAGCATATCTTCCATTGTCTCGATTGTCCTTTCACTTTGTCCGTCCGTTTGAGGATGATAAGTTGTGCTTAGATTTAACTTGGTTCACATTGCTTTTTGGAAACTAGTCCAAAAATGAGAAGTAAAACGACTATCTCTATCAGACACAATAGATAAAGGAATTTCATGTAATGAAACTATTTCATTTACATACAACTTAGCTAATTGTTCCATATTGAAAGTTTCTTTCATCGGTAAGAAATGAGCAGACTTGGTTAATCTGTCTACAATCACCCAGATTGTATCATTGCCTTTTCTTGTCTTGGGTAATTTGGTAACAAAGTCCATTGTTATCAATTCCCATTTCCATATAGGCATTTCTAATTGTTGCAATAAACCTGAGGGTTTCTGATGTTCAGCTTTAACTTGCGAACAGGTTAAACACTTAGCAACATAGGCTGATATATCCTTTTTCATTCCTATCCACCATAAATTCCTTCTTAAGTCTTGATACATCTTATCACTTCCAGGATGTATTGTATACTTAGACTAATGGGCTTCTTCTAAAATTCGGTGGCTTAGGTTTCCTAGTTTAGGTATCCAAATTCTTTTCTTATGGAATCTCCAAATTCCATCTGTTCCTCGTTCTAATTCCTTACTCATTCCTTTTAATTTCTCAGTATCGTCCTTGATACTGATTCTTGTACTTCTCTAATTTGTTTATTTAAATCTATCTGCAGATTTAATTTGAGAGAACGTACTTTTCTTGGCTTATCATGATACTTTCGACTTAAAGCATCACTTACTACATTTGCTTTTCCTGCATGATACTGGATACTACAATCATAATCACTAAGAATCTCCATCCAGCATCGCTGTCTCATGTTTAACTCTTTTTGCCCAAAAAATGTACCTTAAACTCTTATGATCTGTGAAGACTACAAATTTATTTCCACATAAATAGTGTCTCCAAATCTTAAGGGCAAAAATTATAGCTCCTAACTCTAAATCATGGGTTGTCTTAAGTTGTCTAGAGGCATAAGCTATAACCTTTTGACGCTGCATCAACACACATCCATAACCTAACTTAGAAGCGTCACAATAAATTACAAAGTCTTCAGTTCCTTCTGGTAACGCTAGTATGGGTGCGTTGGTTAATCTTTGCTAGGATTCTAAAGGTTTCTTCCTGTTTTGGTCCCCATTCAAACTTAACTGATTTACAGGTCAATTTTGTTAAAGGAATGGCTATTCTAGAGAAATCTCGGATAAATCGTCTATAATAACCTGCCAGTCCAAGAAAACTTCTCACCTCCGTTGGCGATTCAGGGACTTTCCATTTAGTAATTGCCTCAATTTTTGTGGGATCCACGTGAATTCCTTCATGATTGACTAAATGTCCAAGAAATTGCACTTCTTCTAACCAAAATTCGCATTTTGAAAATTTAGCATAAAGCTTTTCTTTTCTCAGCAAATTTAAGAGTGCATGTAGATGCACTGCATGTTCTTTTTTACTTTTAGAGTAAATAAGAATATCATCTATAAAGACAATTATGAATTTATCCAGATATGGTTTGCATATTCTGTTCATCATATCCATAAATGCAGCTGGGGCATTGGTTAGACCAAATGGCATGACTGTAAATTCATAATGACCATACCTTGTTCTAAAGGTAGTCTTAGGAATGTCCTCTTCCTGTACTTTCAGTTGATGATATCCTGAGCGTAAATCGATCTTAGAAAAGAATCGAGCTCCTTGCAATTGGTCACACAGATCATCGATTCTCGGTAATGGGTACCGATTTTTAATCGTGGCCTTGTTCAATTCTCGGTAATCAATGCACATCCGCATCGATCCGTCCTTTTACTTGACAAACAAGATTGGTGCTCCCCATGGCGATGAACTTGGCTGTATGAAACCTTTCTCCAAAAGTTCGTCCAATTGTTTCTTTAGTTCTTGCATCTCTGCTGGTGCCAAATGGTAGGGTGCCTTGGCAATCGGTGCTGTTCCTGGTAGTAGGTGAATTCTAAATTCAACTTCCCTATTTGGCGGTAGTCCGGGTAGCCCTTCAGGAAAAACATCTGAGAATTGAGATACTACGGGAATATCTTTCAATTCTTTTCCTTTAGTGTTAATGATTATAGAAATTATATACACTAATGATCCTTTCCTTGCATAACTTGATGTTTTCATCACAGAGATGAATTTCGTAGATCCAGTTGGCTTATCTCCTTTAATTGTGATCTTTTCACCTTTTAGTGAATTTACTTGTATTGACTTTTGATCACATAGAATACTAGCTTTATTGGTTACTAACCAATCCATTCCTAACACAATATCAAATTCAGCTAGGTTCATTGGGTAAAGCTTAGCAATAAAATTATGGTTTAGGATTTCTATTTTTGCTCCCTGCAAGATTTCAGTGATCCTAACGGATTCTCCATTTGCCGTCCCCACCAGACATTCTTGTTGAAGTTTAGTTAATGGTTGATTAAGAATTTTGCAAAATGAAGTATTAATAAAACTTTGGTTCGCACCAGAGTCAAATAATACTTTGGCAAAAACATCATTAACTAAAAACGTACCGGCAGTCACATCCGGAATTATCTTGGCTTCTTCTGGTGTCAGAACAAAAGCTCTAGTATTCTTAGTAGTCTTGTTGTTCATGGCTGGAGCTAGTTTTGGACAGTTCGGTTTGATATGTCCCTTTTCTCCACAATTGAAGCATATTCCATTGCTGGGCTTCTTCCTACAATCTTCATCCTTTTGTCCCGGTATTTTGCAGAAGTTGGAGTAAGTAGAACATTTTCTCGAATTTTTCTTCTTGCAAGACTTACAGTAAGGTGCAGAAGTAGAACCTATACTTTTCCCATGATACTTATTTCCATAACGAAATTCTTGGGTAAGTTTCTAAGCTAGGTTCTTTTTCTGATTCTCTTCTTGCGTACGCACCAATTCATCAGTCAAGGTATATGCTAGTTCTACAGCTTCTTCTATGGTTTGTGGTCTAGCTGCCTTGACAACATGTCTAATCTCACTGATTAATCCCCAGATGTAACGGGAGATTAATACTAGTTCTGGTGAGGCTAGGGTTGGCACTATTCTAGCATATTCGAAGAATATGGTAGTGTAACCCTTACAGTCTATTCCAGTCATTCTAAGGTTTAAGAACTTATTAGCAATTTGTTCTTTTTCATTGGGAGGACATAATTTCCTTTCGACCATGTTCTTAAACTCAGTCCATTCCAAGTTATAGACTCTGTCACTTCCCCTAGACTGGAGAATAGTATTCCACCATTCTAAGGCTACATTCTTAAAAGGATTAGAAGCAAACATGATTTTGTCTTCCTCTGCGCACTTGCTTATTTTTAAGACAGCCTCTGTCTTTTCTAACCAGCGTAGAGCTGCAATGGCTCCTTTATTGCCAGAGAATTCTATTGGTTTGCAGGACCAGAATTCTTTGTAAGAACAACCATATGACATGGTTCTTCTTCTTTTTGGAATAGGCAATTGAAGTAATGGTCCATTGTTTACGCTGTCACTGGGTTCAGTAGGTGGTCGTTTACTTCCACTCTTACTTTTATTTTCCGCTTCTTTAACAGTTTGAAGGATATATTGCATAGCATCTATAATCCTTTGTGCCACTATATGTTGGATGACACTGTTATCTATTTGGTTTCCGTTATTATCGTTATTCTGGTTTTCCTGATTTACTTCGTTGTCCATCTAGATTTACAAGCAATTGTCAGGTATCAATATCACAGAATAAGATTTAATGCTAACAATTACACCAACAAACACATTGGTCAAAACCATCGAGCATTGCGACATTTACTCTATTTTATATATATCTGCATCTATTACAAACTATAACTAGAATTTAAAACATACTACTAGTTATGCATTAGTAGGTATTAGATTATCTATTTTAGTTAATGTATATATTTTTTTTCTACTACACACGTTTATATATATATATATATATATATATTATTACTACGGGTTAAAATGCATTTTCCACTCGTCGTACTTCCAAACGAGCTTCTCTCCTATCCCTTTTATCCTCTCTCCTTCATCTATCAACTCTTCACCATACAGGCGAAGTTCCTGAACGTTCTCATCACTCATGTGTGGTCGTGGTGCGGGTACTGGGTCAGGATACATAGGTAAAGGTTCTCCATATGGGTTTTCTAGGATTTCCCGAACATATTTATCGGCATCCCAATATGGATCTAGAAGGTCAAGATTAGGATATGGTGCTAATGGGTTTGGCATGTGCTCCTCCTGTGGGTAGAGTTCTTGATAATCCCTATGGTCGTCATTCCGTGGGTCATATGCTAAGGGATTGGGTGCTGGAACTCTAGGTATCTCATCAGGGTTAAAAGCTGGTATGGGAACTGATTCCTCTTGGTTGGATTCTATTTCCATTGGCTGAGTGGGATATAGTGGTAGTGGCTGTGGTGCAATGATTTGTTTTAGGTTTGGGTCTGTGGTTGTGGTAGCTAATATGTGAAAGTTGGCCAATCTCCTATTGATTATGTCTTGGGTCTGGGTATTCATTTCCTTATTTACTGCTGCTAAGGCCCTTTGTTGCTGTAATTTCCTCACTCTCTTCCTACGCTCATGTGCTCCCCGACTGAACCATCCTCTCTTTTTGGTAGGGAATGGTTCTTCGGATTGCGCCTTAAATACAAAGATCCCTTCTTCTGTGTCAGCTGAGTACCCCGAAGGAGTAGGCTGGGAAGAAGTTCCTGCATCTCTAGGGGAATTGGACAGTTGACGATAAACGTCTGACGGACCTTGATCACTCATACTGTAAACTAACAGATTATCAAATAACATAAAACAGTAATATACATGTATGCACATAGTCAAATAGATTATTTCCTAACAGAATTGACAATTTTGATGTCAGCAGAACATTTCTGTGACTCAAATCAGTGGTTGTAGCTCTGATACCACCTCCTGTCGCAACCCCCGACCCCTTGCCCCCGGGAGGCGGGCGGCCACGAGCTTCGCACATTCGGTGGTATCGGTGTTTATTTAATTAGGCAGCGGAATTTACATCAGGACCGTAGTTAGGAAATATTTTATCAGAGTAACACCTCATTTTATACATGGGTAAAATCCAAATTTCCATTACAAACATGTTTATAGGGATAAACCCTAATTTATTGAAATAAAACTTTTTTTTATTTAGGTAACTTTTATAGCCACTTTTCCAAGCCTTCAGTGCTCTCCAACTGGCTTCTATTTGGCTTTCACATTATGTTACCTGAAACGCATTTTAAAAACATTTGTCAGTGGAAAATACTGGTGAGTGAATCCCAGTTTAATCAAAACAAGTTTTATCATTTTACAGCATTGAGGGTAACCCGCAATTACATTTGTTTACATCTACTTTAATTACCACCCACGGTACTGTCAACCCTGACTTGTGGTCATGTTACTATTCACAGTATTAGTAACAAATTTTGTATACAAAACCCCAACATACCGACGATAATTGTAGAATTACAAATACTCAATCACTGCTAATTATAATGTAAAACAATTGAGGTTTTGTAAAAACAGTTTATAAAAAGAATTTACAAAAAGATGATAAACTCACATTGCTAATTTAGGTATTTCCTTGTGACCTCTTGGTTATAATCTATTAATTTAAACAATGCACACGCATTAGTATAATAACCCAAATTTACATTAGCTATATCCCTCTCCCGAGATAGAACTCCAACGACGAAGTCAGGCAGAGCCTCGACATGCGTTACGGAGCACTAGATCAATCGGGCAGAGTAACTAATACGTAACCGGGGGTTATAATACTTACAACGAGGCAGAGCTTCGCTATTTAGGGGGTATTATACCCGAAAATTATTATTTCTATCAGAAATTCAGAGAGAATTTGAAAGTTTTGAACGATTTTGAAATGAAGCCGATGGCCTCTATTTATAGTGTCAGATCGACACTTTGTCGCGCCCCGCGAGAACAGAAGGAAAAGCCTTCGCAGCATGCGAGAGCCTCTAGGGTAGGCCCTAGCTTGGCTGACTCAAGGGGTAGCCTCAACACACATCGCGCCACATGGCATCACCAGGCGCGCCCTGGTGGCCAGTTATCGCGGCCCGCGACTGATGTAGCCAAGGGGTTCGCGACCCGCGAGCGCCCCTATTTCTTATTTTTATTTAATTTTTATTAAATTAAATGTATTTCGGGCCTGTTTTTCGTATACGGGATGTATTTTAGGATGTATAAGGGTGTCGGAAATATTTTGGGAGAGTTGTTATATGAGATCTCTTGATGTTCAGATTTCCATACTTTTTCGCAGAGTCAGAGAGCTCCAGACCGAGCAAGCCACATTCAGAGCTGCCATTACTCCCCCACCACCACCTACATCACCACTACCACCTTTGCCTTCATCACCCCTTCCATCACCGCCACCACTACCACAGTCACCACTACTGCCTTCTCCACTCCAAGAGTATATCAGCAGTATGTCAGTAGTATGTCAGTAGTACGTCAGTGGCTATCTTTTGGGGTGACTACCCACTTTTGTGAAGACTAAGGCTTATAAAGATCTAGACTTTTGGAAGACAACTTAAAGGCATGAAGATACAATGTAGTAGAAAATCTTACTTTTGTATTGTAACTTGTATTGACTAGGGGTATGTATCCCTAAGTCCTTTTGATCTTCATGAACAAATGTAACAAGTTATCATTATGTATAAAAGTATGTTTTTTAAGTATTTCACATTGTATTTCTTTTATGTTGTGGTTGATATTATGGTGATGTGATGATATTGTGATTGATATTGTTACGACATGGTGGACTTATGGTTGATGTTATGTTATGGTGTGGTGTTTTTCTACACATTGAGTTATACGACCATTGTGGTGATTGGTGTGTTCATGTATGCTCGTGATTGTGTGGTTATATCATGTATATTTATATATACATTTCTTATTTATATAAACCCGATGTGTTTATATATATTTATATTTGACAATATTTATTATTAAATATTTGTCTAATGGAGATTGATATTTTATCTAGAAGACAATGTCGCCCCGCCGTGGAAGAACGAACACAAACCAGCTACCGACGACACAAGAAGAGTTGAACAAATGCATTTTGCAAGCAATCGCTCAATACGAAGCTAACCGCACTGAACACAGCGATGGAACAGGAGGTACTTCTGGAGGCAACCCTCTGACTGGTAATACTTGGTTATTCATTAACCTACACGATACTCTCATCTATTCTAATCGTGTTCTTGATACTCGCTCTTGAATTTGTGCATACAATGATTTCAGGTTGCACCTATAAACAGTTCTTAGACTGTAAACCCTTGAATTTTGACGGTACAGGAGGAGCTGTTTCTTTCGTTCGCTAGACTGAGAAAACCGACTCGGTCATTCGAATGAGCAAATGCCCTTCTGAGCAAAGGGTTACTTATGTCACTGGACTCTTTATTGATGGAGCACTGTCCTGGTGGAACCTCCAGGTCCAAACTAAAGGCAAAACTGCTGCATATGGCCTGACCTGGGAGGAACTCAAAGAATTAATGAGGAAAAAGTATTGCTCGATGTCGAAAATGCAGAAGTTAGAAACAGAATTCTGGAACTTCAAGATGATTGGGTCAGATATCGCGGGATACACGCAGCGATCCATGATTTGTCCCGTGTGGTTCCATACTTGGTAGAACCTGAATTCAAGAGAATCGAGAGGTACATCTGGGGACTTGCCCCCCAAATACTAAGTCTGGTTACCTCATCTAAGCCCACGGAGATTGGAGAAGCCATTGATTTGGCTGTAACACTTACTGAGGAGGCAGTACGTCAAAGGAAATTTAATGAGTCTGGGGTGAACAAAAAGGAAACCACTGTGGAGACTTCTAGCTCCAACAAAAGGAAGTTCTCCCATTTCAAGAAAGGTTCACGGGGTAAGAACAATAACAACAAAGGGCAAAACTCGAAAGAAGTCAAAGAGGCAAAGGCTTATGTTACCACCACTACAAATGATACCGGCAGGAAGCCTTACACCGGGAGTGCACCAAAGTGCAACAAATGCCCCTTCCACCACTACGGGGAATGTCGAAACCCCAAGTGCGGTAAATGTGGTAAACTTGGGCACCGCACCGAGGCGTGCCGAGGAACGAACACTAAGGATCAAGGTTGCTTCAACTGTGGTGACAAAGGGCACTTCAAAAGGTATTGCCCGAAGGAAATCCAAGCTCGGGGTAGAGCTTTTGTGATAGGAGCTAAGGACGCTCACCAGGACCCGAATGTGTTCACCGGTACGTTTCCTATCAATAATCACTTTGCATCTATTCTTTTCGATACTGGAGCAGATTATAGTTTTATTTCTAAGGAATTTAGAAATATACTTGGGGTAGAATCGAGCAAATTAGATATTCCATACTCGATTAAATTAGCCAACGGGGAATTAGTAGAATCAGGGGAAATCATAAAGAAATATACCTTAGAACAGGGTGAACGAAAGTTCGACATAGATCTTTTACCAGTTCCAATAGGTAGCTTCGATGTCATTATTGGTATGGATTAGCTATCCGATAATCGAGCCGAAGTCATATGTCATGAGAAGATCATACGCATCCCCCTGCCTGATGGAGAACATTTGCTAGTACACGGGGAGAAACAAGACACGCCATTACGAATCATTACTTGCATGAAGGCTCAAAAATGTTTGAGAAAAGGATGCATCGCCTTTCTTGCCCATGTGGTTGACAAGAAGGTCGAGGAGCGCAAAGTGGAGGACATCCCTGTGGTAAGGGAATATCCCGAAGTCTTTCCAGAAGACTTGCCGGGACTGCCACCACAACGACAAGTGGAATTCCGTATCGATCTAGTTCCAGGAGCGGCACCGGTGGCAAAAGTTCCATATAGTCTGGCGCTCTCGGAGATGCAAGAATTATCCACTCAGTTGCAGGAACTGCTTGACAAAGGATTTATTAGACCGAGTTTCTCACCTTTGGAGCTCCGGTGCTATTTTTCAAGAAGAAGGACGGAACCTTTCGAATGTGTATCGACTACAGAGAACTAAACAAGCTAACTATCAAGAATCGGTATCCTTTACCGAGGATCGACAACTTGTTCGATCAACTACAAGGTTCTAGCTTTTATTCCAAGATCGATCTAAGATCCGGATACCATCAACTAAGAATTCAAGAGGAAAGCATTCCTAAGACAGCGTTTAGGACTCGCTATGGGCATTACAAGTTCCTTGTTATGCCTTTAGGCTTAACAAACGCTCCCGCCGTGTTTATGGATTTGATGAACCGAGTATGTAAGCCATACCTCGACAAGTTCGTGATCCTATTCATTGATGATATTTTGATATATTCACGAACTGGGGCGGAACACGAATAACACTTGAGAACTATTCTGGAGTTGCTTAAGAAAGAACAATTGTATGCCAAGTTCTCAAAATGCGAATTTTGGATTCGCGAGGTGCAATTTCTCGGTGATGTGGTGAACGAGAATGGAATACATGTTGACCCGGCTAAGATAGAAGCCATAAAGAACTGGAACACTCCAAAGACCCCAACAGAAGTAAGACAATTTCTGGGTTTAGCAGGATACTATCGAAGATTCATCGAGAATTTTTCTAAAATTTCTCAACCTCTAACCTCACTCACTCAAAAGGACAAAAAGTTTGATTGGGGTGAAAAACAAGAAATGGCATTCCAAACACTCAAGGATAAACTATGCCAAGTGCCAATCTTATCCCTCCCAGATGGAACCGATGACTTTGTGGTGTATTCTGATGCTTCTCACCAAGGCTTGGGTTGTGTGTTAATGCAACGTGAAAAAGTCATCGCGTACGCGTCACGACAGTTAAAAGTCCATGAAAAGAATTATACCACTCACGACCTAGAGTTAGGTGCAGTGGTATTCGCTTTAAAAATTTGGCGTCACTATCTTTATGGTACTAAGTGTACCATATTCACCGATCATAAAAGTCTTCAACATATATTCGATCAAAAAGAATTAAACATGCGCCAACGGTGATGGGTAGAATTGTTGAACGGCTATGACTGCAAAATCAGGTACCATCCGGGAAAAGCAAATGTTGTGGCGGATGCTTTGAGCTAGAAAAAAAGAGTTAGAACATTACGAGTACGAGCTTTAGAGTTGACAATTCGAACAAACTTCACTACTCGAGTGCGCGAGGCACAACAAGAAGCCCTAAAGCAAGAAAACATTCGAGCAGAATCCTTGCGAGGATTAGAGAAACAAATGGAAAAAAACAAAGATGACACTTTATATTTCATGGGAAAGATCTGGATTCCATATTTTGGTGGCCTACGAGACTTAGTGCTGGATGAAGCACACAAGTCCAGATATTCAATACATCCACGATCCGATAAGATGTATCAGGATTTAAAAGAATACTATTGGTGGCCTAAACTCAAGAGAGATATTGCGACCTATGTTAGGAATTGCCTAACTTGTGCAAAGGTCAAGGCCGAATATCAAAAGCCATCTGGATTATTATAGCAACCCGAGATCCACGTTTGCAAATAGGAGCAGATATCAATGGATTTCATTACAGGACTCCCACGGACCTCTCGAGATCATTATATGATATGGGTTATCGTCGATCGATTAACCAAGTCGGCTCACTTCTTACATATTCATGAAAAAGACAGCACCGTGAAGTTAGCTGAAATTTACCTCAACGAGATTGTGGCACGTCATAGAATGCCTATTTCGATAATCTCAGACCGAGATGGTCGCTTTGTGTAAAGAATTTGGCAGTCATTTCAAGAATCACTTGGATCTCGTTTGGATCTAAGCACGGAATTTCATCCGCGAACCGATGGCCAAAGCAAACGAACCACCCAAACTTTGGAAGATATGCTTCATGCCTGTGTGATGGATTTAGGCGGAAACTGGGATACTCATTTACCTCTGGTAGAGTTTTCCTATAATAACAGCTATCACACAAGCATTAAAGCCGCCCCATATGAAGCACTATACGGATGAAAGTGCCAATCACCGCTGTGTTGGGCGGAAGTCAGAGACAAACAACTCATTGGCACAGAACTAGTCAAGAAGACTACTGACAAGATAGCAAAGATACGAGACCATATCAAAGCGGCTCATTACAGACAAAAGAGCTACGCGGACAGAAGACGTAAACCATTATCCTTCGAGGTCGGAAACAAAGTTTTACTAAAAGTCTCGCCTTGGAAAGGCGTAGCTAGAATCGGGAAACGCGGAAAACTAAACCCGAGATACATTGGGCCATTTGAAATTATAGAAAAGATCGGTACCATCGCGTACAAGTTAAAACTGCCAGAAGAACTCAGTAATGTACACGACATATTTCGTGTGTCGAATCTCAAGAAAAGTCCGACCGTCGAGACAGTTATCATCCCAGCAGATGAAATTCATGTAGACGACACACTCCAATTTACTGAAGAACCCGTTGAGGTTATGGACTGGAAGGTCCACAAGACAAGGAGAAGTCGTGTCTAACTAGTCAAGGTCCGCTGGAACTCACGTCACGCACCCGAGTACGCCTGGGAACGTGAAGATCAGATCAAGGCAAAATATCCCCACCTGTTCAAGAAAACTCCTGCAAAGGATGGCTCAACTTGAATTTCGGGACGAAATTCTTTTTAACAGGGGGAGAATGTGACAACTGGTAAATAACCGGTAATTCCGTACAAACTAATCACCATTTTATTTACATAATCTCATGCATTTAGCGTAATTTAATTACGTAACTGTGTCGTAAATCAGATAACAATGTTAGGACAAGAAAACAATGCTAAACATATGTTGGTTTTCGTCATATTTCGAAACCAATCAAACAATGTCCTAAAAGTGTTGGTAGAAAGTGCTGCGTGCACTATTCACGGTTACACTATTCATGCCAGCAAACCGTGAAAACAGAACGAAACAATGAAAAACGACACACGGATAACATAACTGAGTCCATTTACATAAGAAAACACTAATGAGAAAACATATCTTGCAAAAATCTGGAACTTTCTGGTACAACACCCTAATCACTAAATCGTCCGTTTCACAAAAAATGTGACAACTTTAACTCGTCTGAAACTATAATTAAGCATTTCTGGAACCTCAGAACTATGACAATCGATGACATATACACTAAAACACTTTGGGAATATCCTTGTGGTGTCTAAAATAACAAGCTTCCGGTAATATGTCGCTATACACATAACTAGTCCGTTATCGAACCGGAAGACTAGTAAGCGATATTTTCGACGCCAAAACAACCAAACGAAGAGGCTAGCAAACTAGTTAAGCTTATTTCGGGACTCGGAATCACTCCATGCATTAACAACTTGCGACAAAGTCTCGTCGGTACGACATAAAAGTGTCGTAACCTTACCGACGACCAAACGGAAGACATCTAAAGCGTCGAAATGCAATTCCTTCTAGTTTAGTGAACTAGTTAAGGTCAATTAACAATCCGAATCCCTAATTACCCCTAATGGTGTAATTAAACCCCTAATCACCGTACTTTGGTTAATTACCAAAATATCTAAGTTTTAATCAATTTTTATAAAAAAATAATACACTTAACCCCCTACCTACGGTTTTGGTGGGCCCCCATGGCCTCACCAACTTGAGTTTTGAAAAGATAAGAAGGCCTGGAACTTGTTGAAAATTATAACACCAACCATACTTTTACTACACCACCATAACCTATCTTTTCAATATCATTCATCACTTTAAAAATTTCAAGAAAACCTCCCCACATCTTCATCCATTTTCGGCAGCCATATGCACCCCCATAAACCCACCATAAATCTTCCATAAACACCGTATTTTCACATAATCTAGCCACTACAAGATCATACACACTTGGGTTAAGCATGGATCATCATTAGGAGCCTTCTTGGAGCTTAATCTTCTTATTATTCATCTTATTTGGCTTGTGCAAAGTTGTAAGACTCCTAAACACCCTATTTAAGTTCATTATTATGTATAGATTATGGAAGTACAAGTTGATCATCTTAAAGATTAATAAAAATCACACCAAAAACCCTAATCTCAAAGCTAATAAACACTAAATATAACCATATTATGTGTTGATTTGTGTAGATTAGTGCAACTAGTTAGTGTAATCTTGTTATTTATGTTGATTATGTTAAGACTAGTTGAATGAAAAATGATATTATGATGATCTTAATTCTTATATGTTGTAGTAATTTATAAGCATGATAATCTTGCTATGTTGAACTCAAAAATATGATTTAAACATGGATATGTTTAAATCATGAAAGATCATCACCTTCAAAATCATGAGTATTATATATATGAAACTTTATTAATGTTCTTGAAAGATAAAACATAAGCATGAACTTGAAACAAGACTTTTAAAACACTAATAACTTGGTTTCTACATGAAACAAGTTGATATAAAATTGTTTATAAAAAGTGTTATGTAAAAGTCTTGGTATTTTTTTTATAAACTTGAAAGATATAAGATACGGGGACTTTTAAAAGTATAAAACAAACATGTTCAAGTTTATGTAAGGAATGAACTTGAAAAGTGGTTTACTTTCATGTCTTGAAATTTAACATAAGTAATACTCATGAGGAAATTGAAGGAAAATGTGTGTGATTATTGTTGTAAAAATGATTTTGGTGATACTTGATGAATTAATGATGATTTGAAAAATTGAATTGGTGATTTAAACGCATTTTGAAAACGTGGGAAACGTCATAGTTTTGGGGAAACTAAGGCGAATTTTTCTAAAATCAAATCGCGATTAAAAATGGGGTTAACGGGTGATTAAAAAGTTAAACGCGATTAGTGGTCATAATTGTTATTATGGAAGCTTTGATGAAAATGGTTAAGTCCTAAATACTCAAGAGTTCTTGTGAACTTGAAAGTATATTTTTACAAAAATAAATGGGTAAAATAATAACCATGTATAAGTATAATTTTTGGCAAAAATTATATATTTTGGAAACTCATCAAGTATATGTATTTTGTGATATGTGTATGTACTTAGATACATTTACGGTGATCAAAATAATACACCCATAATACCAAGAAATGCTTGTGGGAAACAAGTACAAAAAGACACAAAAATACGTATACATGTTTCCTACATGTTTCCCAAAGAAATGCAATGAAAACGGACATAAATAAATCCTAAACATATTGTGTCCATAAGCGAATAGACGGACGAATAAACAAAACGGACAACGGGCGAGATCACAAGAAAGGTATATTAAACGATCACAACGACGTGTCTAAAAATATATGTTTCTGACACCGAACTAATATATATTACCAACGACAAAAACCCGGAAGGTTTAAAAAATATAAAATTACTAAGTGATTTATATGAGTATATCAATATACTTGATAAACCATAGCTTAGTAAAAATAACAAGTGCAAGATTTCCCATTAAATGGACTCATTTAATTATGATGGGCTAGGGCCCAATGATAAAATATTTGGGTTATGCCCAAATTACTAAAATACATGGGCTAGGGCCCAGTGATAAAATATTTGGGTTAGGCCCAAATTACTAAAATACAATGGCTAGGGCCCACTGATAAAATATTTGGGCTAGACCCAAATTACTAAAATACAAAGGCTAGGGCCCAATGATAAAATATTTGGGCTAGGCCCAAATTACTAAAATACAAGGGCTAGGGCCCAATGATAAGATATTTGGGCTAGGCCCAAATTACTAAAATACAAGGGCTAGGGCCCAATATAAGATATTTGGGCTAGGCCCAAATTACTAAAATACAAGGGCTAGGGCCCAATGATAAGATTATTTGGGCTAGGCCCAAATTACTAAAGTACATGGGCCAAAGCCCAATGACATAGAAACGTGGGATAAACCCAAAGACGGGGTTTAGTCCCAATGACATAGGTTCGACCCAATGACACGCGTGCGAAGTACGAGGACATGTGTAGGGCGAAGCCGTTCAATACATATAAAATATATGTAAGCACTTATGAAATCAATATACATAACAAGTGAACGAACAAACTACCAACACTCTAAAATACAAAGTTGTTCCAAAATGACAAGTGAAAACACAATAAGAATTCAAGATGAACAACTTGTACGAGGTTCGGTAAGACCTAGTGTCTAATAAAGTTAGTACACATGTAGGTTAATCACACGTACGGATGCTCACTTACAGTATTACATACAAGGAACGCAAACTTGTGAGTTCATATCTGATGTGCGTTAGGTGTGATATATTTTTATGTCTATTTTAAGCCCTTTTTAACACTTTAGTCAAGTTTTAAATTTATAAAACACGATATTTTACTAACACTAAACACACATATGGGCAAGTGCACCCATCGTGAGCATAGTATAGCGTTGGTAAGATATCGAGGTCGTCCAAGGACACAAGAGCTTTTAGTAGTGGTTTATCCTCAACGTCTAATCAAATCAAAATTTTAGAAAAAGGTTTTAAACATGAAAATAAAAACTAAAAATGCTGAAAATTAAAACAAAATAAAAACAAATAGACAAGATGAATCACTTGGATCCGACTCACCTTTAGTGTAACCTTTGATTATTTCCGCACTCTTGCACTTTTTAAGAGATTATCTTAGTTATAGTAGTAGGCCCCTCTTTTGAAGGTGACGTTACCCTCAACCCAGTAGTTTGAGTCAGCAAGGATACAATCCTAAAGGGTTGGATTATTGAAAGATAATTAATTAAGTTATTAATGCGTAATGTGGTAGGCCCCTCTTTTAAAGGTGACGTTACCCCCGGCTAAGTAGTTTGAGTCAGCAGGGATACAATCCTAAGTAGCCGGGTTAATGTTTTAATAGTAGTTTACATATGAGGGGATCAAGAAATTCGAACCCCCGCCATCCAATACCAGCGGGTATTGAAGGAGGTTCTACTAAGCTTGACCCTGGTCCTTGCAGGATCTATACACTGAACAAGGCAAGACGCTTACCAAACCATTCCCTTAACCCCCGACCAGGTAGTCAACATATCTCCATATAGACCGTGGAGATATGAATGGGGTAAATCTTTTATTTTATATAGACAGTAAAATAACGCCAAGACACCACAGACAAATGATAAGGAAGTTTCACCTTCAACATAAGAAACTAGTTATTAAAGTCATTAATACATAACCAAATAAAAAGTGCGAAAAGATTAAAAATAAAAAGTATTACACTAAATGCTTGTCTTCACCAAGTGATGTAAGAGACTTAGGCAAACATGGCCTTTGATTGTCAAGAACTCTTACGATCAATCTTGGATCCTGAGACTACTACACACACTCTATGATGGATGATGGATGATGGTGGTGGATGTGGGTTGTGATGGTGGTGGAGTGTGGGTGAAGTGTGAGAGAGGTGGTTTGCCAAGGGATGATTTGCAAGTGAGCCAAGCACCCCTATTTATAGCCTGCACAGAAGCTCGGACACGGTCCTGTGTCCGCTGGGCACGGCCCCGTGTCCACCCTTCTTCTCTTTCTTCATTTAATGCAGTTTGTCTGTATTAGTTGACCACGCCCCCGTGTCCGCTGGGCACGACCCCGTGTGCAGAAGCGTATCTGTACTATCAAGATTTGCTCAGATTTTACGAATCTTTGCTTTGACCACGGCCCCGTGCCCGCTGGGCATGCCCCCGTGTTGGGTGATAGAAGCTTCTACAACTTTGTCTTTTCTGCAGACACTTGGGCACGCCCTCGTGCTCAATGAGCACGGGGCGTGTTCAGCTTTCTGTTCTCTTGTTTTTGCTTGGGAAGATGTTGTCGAGGGGTCGGGCATGCCACGTTTATTCCTTTTCTTGTATTATTGTTAGATTTAGCTGCATTTTTGCTTCTCTTGTTCATTTGAGCTCATTTAATCCTGAAAATACAAAAGGAAGACAAAAGCACAATTTTTCTAACATTAGTACTAAAAAGGGTTAGTTTTATGCCTCATTTGATGTAATTTATATGTTTCATTTTACACACATCAATGTCCCTCCTTTCAATGATTTCAATGTTTTGTTTTTAAAACAATCGAGGGGAAATACATGCTAAAACTATGGGTATGTTAGCTATGGGTTTAGATGATAACACGATCAATGTACATAAGTAGGATGATGACATAGTAACCATTAATCACTTAGTGACCAAGGTGTAAAAGGTGTAGATCTATAGAGCTTGAGACACGCCTCACTCCTTGTTGGGCCATAGGAGTGCTTTTGTGATCCCAGAAATGTCAAAGTTGTCTCGGTTTGGTTACGTACTTATGGTACATAATGTCAGGGGGCTCGCTACCCACTGATAGATCCTTAAACTACACAAATGCTAATAACATACCATGATTTCATTACAAGAATACAAAGATTTCATATGATAACAAATACTGCATGATGTCACACCCCAACCGATGGCGGAAACATCGGGGTGCGGCACTAAGCGTTCAGATTGCTCATGAGATTCCATAACACTAGATATTTCAATATAGATTAAATTCATTGCATAATAATTGTCTAAAGTATCGACCACAAAACATCAATTTCAAATCATCGTCAAAGTAGTTTCAAAGTTTCTAGTTTAGCTACGATGTGTTTCTAAGCAGCATCCTAGCAGTTTCATGAATCCTAGCATCCTGTCAGCCTGCAACATGTATTAAAATAAAGTCAGTACAAAAACGTACTGGCGAGTATACAAGTTTGAGTACATAGCATAATAGGTTAAAAAGACTCATCCATTATGTAAATGATAAAGATAGTTTCAGCCATGCTAGTGTTCGCAGTCCAAGTGATAGCCCAAGTGTCCCGATGCTTTAGGTGTTTTCCCAAGACTCAAGGAAAACTAGAATCCTCCTAACAATACCCCTGAGAATAATGGGGATGTGCATATTCCTATAGCGCTACTATTGTTAAGGCGGAACTACACACGAGGATTAAACGTTCACATAGCATAAAGAATCAAGAATCACAAGTTTCACATACACATAGGATAGAGTTTAGATTCAAAAGTATCAAGTTTCAAGTTTCATAGAATACATGTTGCATCCCAAGGTTTAAAAACGAAAAGGGATCGAGTATACTCACAATGATTGCTCTATAGTTTAACTGTTATTGGATCAAAGGGAGCTCTTTTTGTATTAGCCTGATTAGAGTACAATAGATAAGCGTCGAACAGAAAGACAAGATTCGTACAAGTGTCGGGTCAGTCACCTGATCGGATGGCCATCCGATCGGATGGTCATCCAGTCGAATGACTTATGTGAGTGGGACGGATCGCCATCCGGTCGAATGGTCATCCGTACGGATGGCCGTTCGATCGAATGACCCTTCGTCGTGCAGGTTTCAAGATTCAAAGTCTCTGATTCAAAAATAAGATAAGTATAGAAGGTTTGAAAGACACCTGCCACCTCGATCGGATGGCCATTCGATTGAGAGGACCTTGTCCTGTTTCACAAACCTTGTAAAGTTTCTATGTTTCGAGTTTAACGGTGACGGCATGGTACGCATTGAGACAACGGTAACACATCAATGTTCAACCTGGATCGGAATCACCCCGTCCGATCAGGCGTCTGTTCTTGACAGTGCTCATGTCGGAATTCGTAATCCGGTCGTCTTCTCCAGCGATAATCCATTTCCAAGCCGACTCTAGACTAATCATCATGTCTACAGTCCGTTTGGATCCAGATTCCACCGTTTTAAGTAAAAGTTTTAAGAAAAGATGAAGAAAAACATGAGTTTTAGCTGAAAAGTCTAGATTTAGTAAAGATTTGGTGTACAACCACATGAAATTCCTTAGATCTGGGCTAGATCTTGACTAGAATGACGTCACACAACAGTTTGTTCAAACCGTCATGATGACGTCACCCTCAAGAGCTCAAATCTCAGAGATTTCACGGTGAAAAGTGTGATTTCAAAGAAGATTCGTGTAGAGAATAGCGTGTAGATTGAAGATGTACAAGAATTTAGTGTAAAACATACTGAAATTGCCGGGAAATGGAAGATAAGTGGGAGAGCGTGCGCCTGGTCGAAGGAGGTTGTCACATCAGTGAAGAATGATGTGACAGGCCCTATTTATAGTGCAAGAGTGAGGTAAGGCGGTGTGGCGGTTAGATCGGATGGCACTTCGATCGAGTGGCCCTCCGATCGGATGGTCATCCGATCAGATGGTCATCCAATCGGATTGCCATTCAGTCAATCCTATCCTTTTGCCATTTTCCGTCTTTGATTCGTTTTGCGAGTTAGATTAAGCGTTGCGTTGCGTATTATTATGTAATAGTATCACATAACTAGATTATATCATTAACACAAAAGTTTCCAAGTCTCATAGTTTCCGCCAGTGACAAGTCTCCAGTCTCTCGTTCAACCAAGTCTCAAGTTTCACGAGTCTCAAGAGTCAAGCACCAAAGTATCAAGAATCTAGCTTCCAAGTATCAAGAATCAAGTGTCAAGAATCAAGCATCAAGAATCATAGCTTCATAGTATTAAGAATCAAGTCTCATAGTGTTAAATATTAAGATTCAAGTATCAAGAATCTAGTATTAAGAACCAAGCATCATAACATAAAGATTCAAAGTATCAAAAGTATCAAGAATCACATAGTTTAGGGACTAAAATTGACAATAGCTAAAAGTTCAGGGACGCAGACGTTACACATGAACTCGCTCAACTTTTGTTGACTTTTAAAACTAAATGTATTACAGGAAACAAGTCTTGAGCCGGTGATACACTACGGGAAACGGGAAAGTCAATGACAACGATAGCCGCTTTTGGAGGGTTTGTCTTTTATATCCCAACTTCGTATGGGTGTATAGGGGACAAAACCTCACTATGTTTTATGTCAAAAACTATCTTTTGTGATGTGTAATATAACTATGTTATGGTTAACGTTTGTGAACGTTGTGGAAACTAGAAAACTATGTTGGAAACTTGTAAACTTTGTTTGAAAACAATATAACTATGGCATCGTTGTGGTTTACTATGTTTACTTATTTGGATGCAATGATTACCTTTCTTACGTCATACATAATACGTTTCCGCTACTAGAAGGTTGTGACAGGTGACTTGCCTCTGGCTCATGCTTGCCCAACCCTATTTAACATTGAGTCGGATAAAATGTGCACGGTGTCGGTACGAGTAGTAAATAATGCTAAAGGGGTGATGCTTAATTGGGTCTGGAACAGGGAGCTATCGTCTATAGCCGAGATGAATGAACTACAACAGCTCATTCAAAAATTAACTGGGATTCGATGTGAAGTTAAAAAAGATTAGTGGATATGGGGCTTGGATCCGAACGGGGTTTTCTCAGTTGGTAGCATCAGAAGCCAGGTACAAACTTTTAATCGATCTCCACCGAACTCGGTATTTAATTGGATGCCTAAAAAGGTTGGGATTGTCGGTTGGCGCATGATGGTGATGACTATGTCTTCCAGCCGGAAGCCCGGTACAAAATCTGCTAGATTTGAGCCTTCCTACGCCGTTGCACACATATTAATGACCTTGCAAATCATTAACGATCTGTTCATAGACGCTTTCATACCGGTTTACAAATACATACTTACAAATGTTCACAAGGTTATTCATGCACACATACAAAGCACATGAACTCGCTCAACTTTTGTTGATGTTTTCAAACTACATGTATTTCAGGGAATTGATGGATCTGGAAAAGGTTGAAAGTTTTCAAGTCGTGTTTACAAGAAATGATGTCATCCGAGCTTTTGAAGGGTTTGACTTGGATGTTTTATCCTAAATAAGACATACGAGTCAAAGCCTTGGTTATTATGTGTCTTTTGTTAAAAAGTTCTTTGTTGGAACTTGTTTTAATGAAATGGCTGTATGCTAAACTCGTAGTCTTTGTTTGGGGTTAAACAACGTGGTTTGTATTATTTTGATACTTAGTAATGGATGAACATCATGGTTTCTATCATATAGTTGTTTGCTAAAATTGAATGCAATGATATTGAGCAAGTCACACATAATACGCTTCCACAAAAGTCAGGGTGTGACAAATAATGCTCAAGGGGCGATGCTTAATTGGGTATGGAATAGGGAGCCATCGTCTATAGCCGGGATGAATGAACTGCAATAGCTCATTCAAAAATTAACCGAGATTCGATGGAAATTTAAAAAAGATTAGTGGATATGGGGCTTGGATCCGAAAGGGTTTTTCTCAGTTGGTAGCATCAGAAGCCAGGTACAAACTTTTAATCGATCTCCACCGAACTCGGTATTTAAATGGAATAATTGGACACCTAAAAAGGTTGGGATTGTCGGTTGGCGCGCGATGGTGGAGAGATTACCGACAAGGACGACATTGTCCATGAAAGGTATCCATCTGGCTTCGGTGCTATGTCCTATTTGCAATGAAGTTCCGGAACCTGCGATCACCTTTTCGTGTCATGCCAGTTTGCTCAATTGGTGTGGACCGTTATTACTCAATGGTGCAAGATCCCAGATTTTTATGCTTTCAGCCTTATAGGTATCCTTCAGGTTAGCGACTTGGTGACCGGCCCTGTCAAAAGAAGGAAGGCTCTACATGTTGTCTCCTTTGTGGTCCTTTGGAGTATTTGGCGGATGAGGAATAAGGTTGTGTTTGAACAGGTCCCTATCTCAGTCGGTAAGGTAGTAGAAGAAATAAAAAGTATGAGCTATCAGTGGGTAAAAAATCGATTAAAAAAGTCAGTCTCACATGGGATAGTTGGAAGAGGTTTGAAGTTTTCTAATATTTTCTGTAACCTTTGTTATGTTTCCGTTATGTTTCCTTTCCTTTGTTCCATGTTTGGTGGATGTAATTGTGGTGCTAGCACCTTGCTAGGTTGATGAATAAAAAATTTGTTGGCCAAAAAAAAAATCCAGCCATCTTTGTTAAAGTAGAGAGGGCCGCCTTTGGATGTTATCGGGGCCCATCCTTTGGAGATGACCTAGTTATATTAATAATTTATTTAACAAAGAAGAATAAATCCAGCCATCTTCATCATCAATAGCTTTGGTTTCCAAAAAGTCAAATCACAGTGTACGTAGATCCCCCCATACATACCTCACTACTCACTACTCATCACACCACTCTCACACACACAGTTCACTCCACCAAGATCTCGATCACCATAAATCACCATCACTTTTCGTATCAATCAATCAATCCAGATCTCAACCCTCAATAATAAATATAATAAACCGATAACAAACTACTGCTGGCTGATTCAATGGCTTCACCTGCAAATCAAAATCAAAATCAACCACCACCGTTTGATGTTCAACGGTTATTCAACCCTATTTCATCACCACCCCCACAACCACCACCAATCACTCTCCAAAACCCTAACCCTAACCCCAGTGGCGGATCTAGGATTCCAACCAAGCGGTAACGTTTTATAAATAAGCGGTAACGAAATCGAAAAAAACGTCAATTTTTTCCTAAATTTACACTAATATTTCCAAATTTTTTCCGACCAAGGGGTAGCGGACGCCACCCCTTAACTACCTATAGGTCCGCCCCTGCCTAACCCTACCAACCACCACTTCATCCTACCACCCTCCTCCGCCGCTTCTTATCCTCCTCCCACCGCCAACGGCGCCGCCTACGCCTACCTTCCGCCTCACACAAACCCTAATTTCCACCATCACTTCCACATTCCGCCACCTCCTTTCCCCAATCAACAATCGGATGACAATTTTTCTTCAAATTTGCAGCATCAGAGGTCACTTCCGTACCCTAACATACCTATTCAACCACCTAGCCCTAGTTTTACAAACCCTAACCCTAATAATCATGGAGCCAGGCTTATGGCGCTATTAACGGCGCCACCGGCTTCGGTACTGATGTTTCAGCGCAATCAACGGTGCCACCGTTGCCGGCGGTTACAACGCAGAACACTAGTTTTAATGTTCCGTCGGGTCCGGTGCGGATGCCAAGTAGTAAGGTGGCGAAGGGACGGCATTTGGTTGGGGATCGTGTTGTTTATGATGTGGATGTTATGTTTCCTGGAGAGGTGCAGCCGCAGCTTGAGGTTACTCCGATTACGAAGTATGGTTCGGATCCGAATTTGGTTGTGGGACAGCAGATTGCGGTTAATAAGAGTTATATATGTTATGGTTTGAAGACGGGGACGATTCGGGTTCTTAATATTAATACTGCGTTGAGATCGTTGCTCAAAGGCCTTGTTCAGGTTATTATACTATCTGTGTAAACTTATTATTCCAGTTTGAGATATTGTAAACTGCTTTAGTGTTTGGGTGAACTGATTATGATTGTAATTTTATGATTGTTAGGATTAAATATTCACATTAGGATTGTAAGGAGCTGTAAACTGATTATAAGACAAACATTAAGTCACCTAACTATCCATAGCTTCATGAAACTAGTTATCTGACTAACTTACAATAATCAACTGCGAAAACGCACAAATAATCACCCCGTAAACGGAGACGATCTCCGGCGTCCTCAGATTCCATGAAACTGCTATTTTACTCCTCCTTGATTTGATTTTCTTCAGACATATTTCATATGTGTTGCTTATCTTTGTTTTAGAATAGATCGTGGCTTTGATTGTTAGCTTATTGGTGAAAATAATTTGTTGTTGAACATATGTTAAGAGTTACACTAGAATAAGTTATGGATGTGTTTTTTTAAAAAAATAATGTTGTATGAAAAAGTTATTAACGTTTGAAAAACGGAAGGAATTAGAGTAGAGAAAAACTATTGTCTTTGATGGATTAGAACACCCTTAAAGAATCCCACACGCCTCGTTGTTTTGTTCAATTTAACCCATTTAATCTTAGCATTTGATTATTCAATGGATGGTCAAGATTAATTCATAACCTTCATACACTAATACATCTTCCTATCATATCCTGACCCTAGAATTATAAAAGAAATGAAAAAATATACTTGAAATTCCAACGCATATTTTAAAACACTAATGAGTATATATCTGATACCCAACTGTATGCTCTAACCCTGACCGATAATTATCCGACAAACACTCGACGAGTTTTGTATCGAGTATGAAACATGATTTTACCCTGAGTAAATTGCCATTTTAGTCCAAGAGGTTTGTCCTAAATTGCAATTTTAGTCTAAATAGTTTTTTTTTCTCCTCTGGGTCCTTGAATTTTTCATTTTTTTGCCATTTTGATCACATTGCCTCACTTAGTTTAAAAACCTGGTTATAACCAAGGGTATTTATGGCATTAACAAAAAACGGTTTCTAAATTGCCATTTTCATCCAAAACCCTTTTACATTTATTTTCTGAATTATATATAATATATCTACACACACATTTTATATATATATATATATATATATATATATATATATATATATATAGGATAAGGATCATGTGAGAAGTAGTAGGCTAAATGAGAAACTTGAGAAGCATTCTGGACCACACATTTTCCCTAAGCAAAAAAAATGCAAAAAAAAGGTGAAAAAATGCAAAATATTATTATTATTATTTTTTTTTTGGAAAATCGCAGCTTTTTCTTTAAGAAATAAAGTTTTTTTTTTTTATTTTTTTTTGATTTATACGCATGTGTATATTGTTAATCTTTTAACTATACATATATGTATATTGTCAATTATACATATATGTATATACATGTTTAAAATTGAAAAATAAATGTTATTTAGGGTTTAGCATTAGTATTTAGGGTTTAGCATTAGGGTTTAGGGTTTAGCTTTATGGTTTAGGGTTTAGCTTTAGGGTTTAACATTAGGGTTTAGCATTAGGGTTTAACAATAGTATTTAGGGTTTAGCATTAGGGTTTAGCTTTTGGGTTTGGGTTTGGGTTTAGCTTTAACTTTTGGGTTTAGCTTTATCTTTAGGGTTTGTATTAGGGTTTAGCATTAAGGGTTTAGCTTTAGTGTTTAGTTTTAGCTTTTGGGTTTAGCATTAGGGTTTAGCTTTAGGGTTTAGAATTAGGGTTTAGCTTTAGGGTTTAGCTTTAGGGTTTAGCTTTAGGGTTTAGAGTTTAGGGTTTAGCATTAAGGTTTAGCTTTAGTGTTTATGGTTTAAGATTAACAATATACACATTTTTTCAATTTTAAACATGTATATACATATATGTATAACTAGGTTATCACCCGGGACTGCTTCCCGGGTAGTTTAATTTTATTAGTTAATAAACATGTATTTTTATTAAAATCTAACATATTATTTCATTAAACTTTTACACGACATTGAATAATTGTTAATCGAATAATAAATTAAAAAATGTCTTCATATATGTTAACGATAACAAACTACTGTCATCTGATATCTGAGTAGGATGGTTATACGAGATAGCAAGAGATATGATCGAACTAAAAAAGTGGAAAAAAATAGTCATGTTGGGTGAAAAGTTCAGTGCAAATATACAACATTCTGGAGAGATTTTTTTTCGGCACAATACAAAATAGATCTAAAATTTTTTCAGCCATATCCGGTTCGTGAATCCAATGTTTTAAAAACTGGCTCAAACTGGCCGGTTGTACCGTCCGATAGAACCAGTTAAACCGTTTCTGAAACAAAGTCAAACAAATTATCATCTCGGCTACAATATCATACGTCTACAAATCGACCGACCATTATTTCATCCGTCAACAAATAGACAAAAATAGGAACAAAAACAATGAAACTCATCATCATATATAAACTATGAGGTTCGGAAATGTCAACAATCTACACACAACCTGTAATCTCAAAATCATCTCAGGTTAAACGGAAACAAAACCGCTTGCCATGTGAAAACAAATTCAAAGACATAAGCATCTCGGTCGAAACCACAATTTTTTAACAATTAATGAAATTGAAATATGAAGGTTATACATTCTTAAGAACCCTAATTCCAATCGGACAAAAAGCATCAACAACTTACCGATAGCGGCCGAAACCACAACTGGTCAGATTTATGTGCTGGTGGAACCCTAGCCGTCGCCCTTTCGTCGTTGCGTTAAACCACAAACCTCATAAGACCACAACTGAAGAAACCCTAAATCAAACCATGTTGTTGTCATCGTTCCACTTCAGGCCACCACTACCATCATCATATTCCTCATAGCCGATGAAACAGTCAAGATTTTAGAAAAAATTGAGGTGATGAAATGAAAAAAAAAAAGTATAAATCAATATCGATTTACCTGGAAGTGAATCGGCCTGATTTTAGGATGCTTTATCAGGCGATTCAAGCACAATCGATACCTAGGTTTCAAAGAAAATGAGATGCAGGTAGAACTTAGAGGAAGCGTATGATAGTTTAGGGTTTCAGGAAATTAGAATACTGTGTTTTTATAAGATCCGAATATAACATTAGGTTTGACCCACTTTAGGACCCATATAAAAAAAAACACGCTCCCATTTTCCCGCCAAAACCAAAATTTAGAGGCCCTAATATTGCGACACGTGTCCCAAATTATTTTTGTTTATTATATATAATAGATTGACAATATACATATATGTATAGTTAAAAGATTAACAATATACACATGTGTATAAATCCAATTTTTTTTTTTAAATTTTTTTTTAATCTTAAAGAAAAAGCTGCGATTTTTCAAGAAAAAGCTGCGATTTTTTTAATCCCTAATATTGCGACACGTGTCCCAAATTTTTTTCACCTTTTTTTTGCATTTTTTGCTTAGGGAAAATGTGTGGTCCAGATTGCTTCTCAAGTTTCTCAAATAGGGTGGACTTCTCTTAGGATCCCTACCCTATATATATATACATACATACATACATACATACACACATTTACACACGCTTATAACCAACACTCACCACCACAACCATAAACACCTGCCACCACCGCCACACCCCCACCTGCCATAAAACCACCATCACCACCATTGCAAGATCTGAAACCCCACCCAACCTTAGAAATATCCGGCACGCCACACCAGCCATCACCAACACCCCATCTCTCATTGTCTCTGCAAATCACCACAACCACCACACCATTACCACCCCACCCCACTCCATTATCACTCGAGTCATCAAATACAGAATAAAAGAGTCGAAGATAACATTCAATTTACAACATAAACCTCCTAAACCCAGGTCAAACCGCCTCAGTGAGAGTGACTGTGATGGAGATTTGTCAGACGACGACATATTGGAGAGTTAGGTGAGGAACGGAGCGAAGGAGTCTTGAGTTAGAGTGACTGCGATGGACTCCAGCTCCGTTGTGGCGACGGATAGTGTGTCGTGATCGGAGAATTTGTTGAGGCAGGTGATTACACGGTGTTTGAGAACTTGTTGTGGTTGTGATGATGATTGTGGAGGCAAGGAAACACGTTTTGAAAGAGACATTGTTTTGTTCCGCTGAGGAATGTACGGTGGATGGAGGTGGTGCCACCGGTGTGCGGCGGTGGAGTGGCGGTTTGTGGACGGTAGAATTGGATTGGTTGATTGTAAAATGGAGAGAAGGATGACGTCATATTATATATAATTTAGAAAATAAATGTAAAAGGGTTTTGGATGAAAATGGCAATTTAGAAACCTTTTTTTGTTAATGCCAAAAATTCCTTGGTTATAACCAGGTTTTTAAACTAAGTTAGGCAATGTGATCAAAATGACAAAAAAATGAAAAACTCAGGGACCTAGAGGAGAGAAAAAAACTATTTGAACTAAAATATTAATTTGTGACAAACTTCACGGACTAAAATAGCAATTTACTCTTTTACCCTTGAATCTTTCTTAGGGTGTCCGGGGCGTACTCGGGGAGTGGGTTCGGTGACCACTTTCCCCGATCGGGAACACCGCCGCCATCACCGCGGGGACCCGAATCGGGGAGTGGTTTCGGCACTTGTTCACCGCGTGGAATTGGCACAAGGTTTGAGGAACGGTAACTTGCAACGGTCGATTTAAAAAAAAAATCACTTTTTAAACAAATATAAATAACCACACCCACTTCTCACTAATTTTTTACACTCTCATCAAACCACACCCACTTCTCACTAATTTTTTATACTCTCAAACCACACCCACTTAATTTTTTATACTCTCAAACTACACCCACTTCTAACCGAGCAATGGAGAACCAACCCCGCGAAGCCAAGAAAAAAACTAAGGGACGGGGCAAGCAACCGTCTCGTGGTGGTTCGAGCGGTGCAAGTGCACAATCACAACCCCCTTTCGGATATACTCCACAACCCCCGTTTTTTTTTCCAACAACCTTCACACCCCTCCTTTTACAACACTCAAGCAACCAACCTTCAACCCAATTTCGGCTATGGTTTTCAAAATTTGTTATCAATGGATGCTCCTCCTCACTCCCCCGCCTTCGACCCATATGGTTTTCGTTCCCCACAAGTTCCATCGGTCCAAGAAAATGTTGAACGTCCTCTACCTATTTGGGACGACGAGGACGATGAGGTAGTGCCCGAAACTCAAAATTTGGGCAACGAAGAAGATGACGCTCGGGATAAAAAGGGAAAAATGACGAGCGAAAAATGGACAAAGCTCCAAGAAGAGGCGTTGGCGAAGGCGTGGGTACATTGTTCTACCAACAAAAAGAAGGGCAATCAACAAAACCGCGATAGTTTTTGGGGTAAGATTTTAAATCATTTTAACGCCACCGTCGGTGGAAGTAACCGGACCGTGCATCAAGTACGGTCTAAATGGGGCCCGATGCACACGAAAATAAACTTTTTCAACGGCCTATACCAACAAGCGGTAAAAATTATATTTTTTAACATTGTATATTTTTTAATTTTCTTTACTAAGTTCATATTTTTTTAACACTTATTAATTTATAATATGTAGGATCGCACACGAGGAAGCGGAGTCAAGGATCTCGACGTGATGAAAGTCGCTTTAACAGAGTTTAAAGAGAGATTTCCGAACGGTTTTCAACATGTTGAGGCGTGGGAGGTCCTTCGAAAACACGACAAATGGGCCCAAGTCCCATTGTTGGGTGAGGAAGGGGAAGGTTCGGGACATAAAAGAAAGCCCGTTGAGGTGGACCCTTCCATACCCGATATGAACGAAGACCCCTCGCCACAAAGAGCACAACGGCGAGACAAGCGTCAAGCGACATCGTCCGAGGGAAGCTCGGCCGAGTTGGCGGCACAATTCAAAGAGTACACCGCCATGAAAGAAAAGAAGCACGCGATTGAATTGGAGGCGGTTGAATTGAGGAAGCAAAGAGAGGCGCAGGCTCTCGAGCTCATATCGGAACAACGCGAGACGATGAAAAACTACAATTACGATCGAGATATGGAAACATTCATCAAGCCGCACGAGGATGCTCCGCCTAATATGTTGCCGTTCATCCTCGCCCGAAAACGCGACATCGCTAACAAGTACGGGTGGCCAATCGATTTCTAAAATTATTATTTTCTAGTTTTAATGTAATTTTTATTTTCTAGTTTGAATGTAATTTTAATTTTCTAGTTTGAATTTAATTTTTATTTTTATTTTCTACTTTGAAATGTCTTTTGTTAAATTTTATTTAATTTTTATTAATATTTTTTTATAAACATGCATAAACAACAAATAAAAAAAAAAAAAAAACCAAGTCCCCTAAAGAGGGGAGTGCCGCCATCAAAATGGGGTGTTAGGGGAGTTTAAGAGGGGAGTTGACGTGGCACTAGCTGGTTGGTGGTGTGTAAAAGAGGGGACTCCCCTCTTAGCGGAGTGCCCCTCTCACCCTTAAAGTAGAGAAGGGCGGCCGCCCATGTTTGTTTTCGGGTCTCATCCTTTGGAGATGACCTAGTTAATAATTTATTTAACGCTAACTAACACTAAACAAAGAAGAATAAATCCAGCCATCTTCATCATCAATAGCTTTGGTTTCCGAAAAGTCAAATCACAGTGTACGTACATCCCCCATACATACCTCACTCATCACACCACTCTCACACACACAGTTCACTCCACCAAGATCTCGATCACCACAAATCACCATCACAACACTTTCCGTATCAATCAATCAATCCAGATCTCAACCCTCAATAATAAATCCGATAACCGATAACAAACTGCTGCTGGCTGATTCAATGGCTTCACCGGCAAATCAAAATCAACCTCCACCGTTTGATGTTCAACGGTTATTCAACCCTATTTCATCACCACCCCCACAACCACCACCAATCACTCTCCAAAACCCTAACCCTAACAACCACCACTTCATCCTACCACCCTCCTCCGCCGCTTCTTATCCTCCTCCCACCGCCAACGGCGCCGCCTACGCCTACCTTCCGCCTCACACAAACCCTAATTTCCACCACCAGTTCCACATTCCACCACCTCCTTTCCCCAATCAACATTCGGATGACAATTTTTCTTCAAATTTGCAGCATCAGAGGTCACTTCCCTACCCTAACATACCTATTCAACCACCTAGCCCTAGTTTTACAAACCCTAACCCTAATAATCATGGAGCCAGGCTTATGGCGCTATTAACGGCGCCACCGGCTTCGGTACCTGATGTTTCAGCGCAATCAACGGTGCCACCGTTGCCGGCGGTTACAACGCAGAACACTAGTTTTAATGTTCCGTCGGGTCCGGTGCGGATGCCAAGTAGTAAGGTGGCGAAGGGACGGCATTTGGTTGGGGATCGTGTTGTTTATGATGTGGATGTTAGGTTGCCTGGAGAGGTGCAGCCGCAGCTTGAGGTTACTCCGATTACGAAGTATGGTTCGGATCCGAATTTGGTTGTGGGACAGCAGATTGCGGTTAATAAGAGTTATATATGTTATGGTTTGAAGACGGGGACGATTCGGGTTCTTAATATTAATACTGCGTTGAGATCGTTGCTCAAAGGCCTTGTTCAGGTAGTTTTTTTTTTGTTTTTGTTTTTAAACACGTTTAGGATATTATATGTACTGTGTAAACTTATCATTACTCTTTGAGATCATGTAATCTGTTTTAGAGTTTGGGTGAACTGATTATGATTGTAATTATATGATTGTTAGGGTTAAATAATCACATTAGGAGTGTAAGGAGCCGTAAACTGATTATAAGACAAACATTAAGTCACCTAACTATCCATAGCTTCATGAAACTAGTTATCTGACTAACTCACAATAATCAACTGCGAAAACGCACAAATAATCACCCCATAAATGGAGACGAATGATGATCTCTGGCGTCCTTAGATTTCCTGAATCTGCTATTTTATTCCTTCTTGATTTGATTTTCTTCGGTCATATTTCACATGTGTTACTTATCTTTGTTTTAAATAGATCGTGACTTTGATTGTTAGCTTATTGGTGAAAATAATTTGTTGTTGAACATATGTTAAGAGTTACTCTAGAATAAGTTATGGATGTGTTTGGAATCTTCAGCTATCTGTTTCAGGTTGATATAGTGTCTATTTATCGAACAATTTATCTTTCTTTCTCAGAGGGTTACAGACATGTGTTTCTTCGCAGAGGACGTTCATCTTCTAGCCAGGTAGGACTTGTTACTTGCTAATTTATCTATTCTCTTGTTTTAATCTCCGGGTTATACTGACATGCTTGTATGTAGTGCAAGCATGGATGGACGAGTTTACATATGGAAGATTCTAGAAGTTCCTGATACGGATGATAAGCCACAGATCACAGAAATAATTGTTACCGCAGTCCAAATTCTAGGAGGAGAACCTGTTCATCCTAGGGTTTGTTGGCACTGTCATAAACAAGTAATGCTATCCCAAGATTGTGTTTAAACTTTAAAAGCGTGTAGAGGTTGCATAATTGGCAAGTCATGTGGGTTGGGAAACAGGTCGGGTTGATTCAAAACACTTTTTAAAAAAACATTTTTTATATTAAATATAATAATATATAATGTGTCAGATTTAATTACGAGTGTTATATTACGATCATCATTTAACCGTATCAATAATTGATCTGTGAAGGTTTTTAGAATTGAACTCTTAAACTTACACTTTGGGCGACTTTCAACCCATTTGAGTAAATGACAGATTTCCTCTATAGCTATATTTTTGATAATACCCTTTTGACCCATTAGAAATAAAAATATATATTGCAGGAAGTTCTTGTAGTAGGAATTGGGAATTGTATTCTTAGATTTGATACTACAAAGGTTGGGAGAGGTAAAGTATATTCTGCAGATGAACCTCTCAAATGCCCTGTTGATAAGTTGATTGACGGGATTCAATTTGTTGGCAAGCATGATGGTGAAATTACAGATCTATCCATGTGCCAATGGATGACCACTCGCCTAGTTTCTGCTTCACTAGATGGAACGGTGAGTTTCATAGATATCTTTTGTCCAAATTTATATAAAACCTGATATTTATACCTTTTCTGTGCTCGACTTTAATGAGCTTTGATTTAGTTTAATAGACAAAGATTTATTTAGGATAAAGCAAGGAAATGTTCTTAAGTTCCCATCTTAAGTGGCCTGGTTTATTAACTTATGATTTATCTAGTATAGATTGCGATTTTATGTTCTTTGTTAGGATTTTATCTTATATGTGCAACAACTTGTACATTACATGTGAAATAATAGGTGTACACTACACATTTATAGCTTTATTTAATGATGGATTTATGTTATTTGTACCTTAATCGACCATTACCATTTCTTACAAAGCTAAGTACCCTACCTCAAAAGTCAACGCGTAAGCAAAGGTGCTTGATAGAAGTTTATAATGCCGAGGAAGATACACAAATAAATGACAGACACCAATAAGCAAAATAAAACTCAAACTAATATAATTGTATAAATGACGGGCATTACTATCGACATCTAAGTTGGGTGCGGAAAATGAATAATCATCCACTGATTTTACATTTAACTAGCTGATGCCATAATGGTCATAAGTACTAAAGTTAATGCTATATTAGTTTGTTCATTAAAATCATAAGTACTAAAGTTGATGCCATGTTAGTCAACTTCTGGTTTTCGAAGCTCGGTTTATAACTGTAGGCATTGAAAATCGATCAGTGTAATTCTTGTCTTGTAACCCTGAAGTGTAAAAGTATTCTGTTTTGGTATTCACCTTTTTGAAAAACTGACATTGAATATATAGGTTTTTAACCTTATTTGAAACTAAAAAAAAAACACTATATTTTTTTTATGTAAATGTATTGTGTGTGCGAGTGCTTGCAGTTTTGTTTATTGAAGTAAAAAATAGGGATGTTCACAGTTCGGCTCAGCCGGTTTTGATGGAATCTCTGGGCCGAACTTGACACTAAAGTGTTTGGATAAGCTAAACCGAATCGGCCGGGTTGACTTGATCAGCCAAAGAGTTTCGGTTTTCACGGTTTGCCGGTTTCAGTTGGGCTTTTTTTTAACATGAATTTGTACCGTTAGATCTTCGAATGTTTTACTAATTTTGTGAAAATAACGTTAAAAGCTGAGGACGGTTAATCATGCATCATGTGGTGGCGTTGATAGCTGAAAGACAAAAGGGTACATGCACTAATCGGTCTTTGTCCCGATTGCTGAGTGTTATGTGCCTTATGTCCAAGGCTTGATGCAAAACTACTATCGAGCCGAGGGTCTCACTGGAAGCAGCCTCTCTATTCCTACGGGGGTAGAGGTAAGGCTGTCTACATCTTACCCTCCTCAGACCCTACCTTTGCTTTGCTATTGGTGGGATTTACTGAGTATGATGATGATGATGATGAAGATCTTCGAATGTTTATTAAAATGGTAGGCTTGAAAAAGACCGAATGCTTTTTTCTTTCGGTATAAAAGGGTTTACGAAATAAATTGAAAAAAACCCTAGTAGCACGGAATCGGTTAACTTAATAATCTATACATATTTCCCTATAACCTTAAAGTACAAAGTCGGTGGCATGTGCCACCGACATGCCTCTGCCTTTTCTTTTTTTAGACACAACTTTGAGTAAATTACCTTTAGGCTCCTTCCTTTTAGTTTTGTTAAATTGCGTTTTAAGTCCATTTCGACATTTCCTCTTTTCACCCATACTTTGAGTAAAATACATTTTGACCCTTTGCTTTTAGTTTTCTTAAATTGCGTTTCGAGTCTTTTTCCTTTTCAAGTTAAACGTCAATTTTTCACCCATACTTTGAGTAAAATACATTTTGGCTCTTTGCTTTTACTTTTTTTAAATTGTGTTTTGAGTCCATTTCCTTTCCAAGTTAAACTTCAATTACATTGCAATATTAGACCATTGAGGTTTAATCTCAAAAGTTTATAATGTTTCAACTTTATCGTTGTACCGTATATCTATACATTTTTAGCTTATTGTTTTCTTTAATTATTTTCGTTCGCTAATTTCTTTTTTAAAAAACTAAACGTTTGGATTCAACCATACATTGAGTTGAACTAAATACGTCAAGACATGCGCTTTCATATGGTTTGCGCATGACATAGCGCTTGGACTAATCTGTTTGCAACGTGCCTACGACGCATCGCCCGCGGGTTGCATTATGAATATTAAAATTTATGTGTCGGTATAAATTCGAGTTGGTATACGTTTCGATGTAAAATTTTTTGGGGAACAAGCCAGGTCAAATATATTTGGTTTTTGATTGTTTTATGTACGTTTTCCAATTCTACGTTTCGACCCTACCGCAACACGCTAAGGGTATAATTTTTCCCGTTGATATGAATATCACTTTTCATTACATGTGTTAGTTTTCCCCTGATACACATTTTATGCTTTTTGTATGTTTCCTATGTATGAGTCAGATCACATATAAATATGATATACTTTACATTTTTATCCAGCTACAATGCTATTGAATTAATTTTGATACGTCAAAATGTGCGTTTTCATATGTTTAACGCATTACATAACGCTTCGACTAATCTATTCGATGTTTGCAATGTACTTGCGCCGCAACGTGCGCAGGCTTCCCACTGGCTTTGCCTCCCTGCCCTCATACGTTCACGATGTTGCAATTGTAGCCCTTTGACTTTGGTATCTTCAAAGTTTCATAAAATAACAAATTTAGTCCCTAAACCTTCTACTTTGAATTTCCAAAACCACAACTTCGTCTTTCAAACTTTGCTAGCACCAACCCTCTACTTTGGTTTTTCACCATCACCCCCTTAGCTCTTACACAGTTACGCCACCAACCCTCTTCTTTTACATTTCCACCAACACCCACTCATCTTTTACACATTTCCGCCACCACCCCTATACTTGTACACTTTGTCTTTTTTAGACTTTGCGTTTTTACCCCTTGCACTATTACTCCATTTTTACACCCGCCAAACTTTAAAAAATTTGCAATTGTAACCCCTAGACTACAACTCCTACTTTTGCAAATGACAGTGCATTGTGTATTTCGAAATGTCTTTGGCATTGTTTTGTACACTTTGCGTCTACCTTTGTGATTTACACTTTTTTTTGTAATTGTCTTTTACGCACTGGGTTTTACGAATCGTGTTTTGTCTTACTATATGTTTCCACCCGTCGCGCGCCGCCGCAACGCGCGGCGGGCAAAATCCTAGTTATGATTAAAAGTACTTACACCTATTATAATTGTTAGGCTCTCGATATGCAAGGTCTAAAAAGGCGGAAACGGGCTTCGAGGCATCTTCCCTTAGCCTCACGAGGCGTAAGCCTCTAGGCGGGCAGAGGCGTAAACCTCGAAACATTGTTAAAAAAAGTCATCATCATTATACTTGGTAAATTATTCCAATAGCAAAGCTAAGGTAGGGTCTGAGGAGGGTAAGATGTAGACAACCTTACCTCTACCCCGTAGGAATAGAGAGGCTGTTAAAAAAAGTGAATAATATATATATCATAAAAATCACAAATTGATATTAAACAAACATCATGAACATTATAAAAACTGATTTAGTAATAAAATAAACATCATAAATAGTTGAACAAGCAAGGTTTAACATAAAACAACATCATAAAATAGTTCAACAACCTAAATTAGTAATGCTTAGGTCGGAAATGGTTGCATGGAGAAGAATCAGAAGTGATTCCGTGTACTGTGTTAGCGATTAGGTTTGAAAATAGAACCTAATCGATGTTTTTTAAATCCACCATTGGGTTGGCCCACCAATTAAGCTCAACAAACACTAAATGGG
This sequence comes from Helianthus tuberosus, assembly GCA_030545235.1. Classification (NCBI taxonomy): domain Eukaryota; kingdom Viridiplantae; phylum Streptophyta; class Magnoliopsida; order Asterales; family Asteraceae; genus Helianthus; species Helianthus tuberosus. The sequence goes on along the minus strand of CM060411.1, from coordinate 55,658,530 downwards.
TCTAAAAAAGTCCAGAAAAATAAAAAAATATTTCAAGTTTAACAAGGTCTGGTGAGGCTTAAGCCTCACCGCCTCTTACAGCCTCGGAAAGCCTCGGGTGGCTGAGGCCTAGGTTTCATCTGACACCCATGAGGCTAAGCCTTTTATGCGATTTTTCATAGCCTCAGCCTAGGGCCTAGGGGTAAGCCTCAAGGCATGCCTCAGAAAGCCTTTTTAAACCATGCCGATATGTGATTGTTTTAACTTATTTAAAATACATTATTTTTTTAATATCTTGGCCAGTTTGGTTTACTGGCTCCGTTCAAATCGTAAACCAAACAGTAAAACCCGTTCTTTTCAAACCCTAAACTGTAAAATGAACCAGTTCCCTTCTAACCTAGCAGATTTAGCTCGGTTTGGGCGGTTTCAACATTTATGAATATCCATAGTTGAAAGTACTAAAGTTGATTCCCTTATTGGTCAACTTCTGGTTTTGGAAGCTTGGTTTATTACTGTAGAAATTGAAACCTGCTCAATGTATTTTTTTTTTTTTGTTTTTTAACCTGTAAGTGTTTATATTGTTAAGTTTTAACTATTTTTTTTTGAAATACCAACAATACAACATTAAATATATCATTACTGAAACTCATAATCACTCATAAACCACTATACATTTTTTTCTTTATGTAAATGTATTGTGTGTTGTGTTCACGCATGCATGCTCCTGTTTGTTATATCAAGTGAAAGAAATTACTCTAGATATTTCATTTTTTCGTTCCATTTTATTAATAATTTGTAAGGTAACATGAGGTTTTGTTTTGGCTAAACAGATAAAGATTTGGGAAGATCGCAAAGCGGCACCTACTGCAGTACTGAGGCCACACGATGGTCTTCCTGTTAGTTCTGTTACATTCTTAACAGCTCCACATCGCCCTGATCACATCATACTCATTACAGGGGGGCCGTTGAATCGTGAAGTGAAAATATGGGCCTCCGAAAGTGAAGAAGGTTGGTTGCTTCCTAGTGACGCCGATTCATGGCGTTGTACTCAAACACTGGAGTTAAAGAGCTCTGCTGAATCAAGAACCGAAGATGCATTTTTTAACCAAGTAGTTGCATTATCTCAATCAGGTCTTCTTTTACTAGCAAATGCCAAGAGAAATGCTATATATGCTCTACACTTGGATTACGGGCCCAATCCGGAAACAACCCGTTTGGACTACGTCGCGGAGTTCACTGTTACTATGCCGATACTGAGCTTTACTGGCACTAATGATCTGTTACCAAACGGGTCCCACATCGTTCAGCTATACTGTGTCCAAACACAAGCTATTCAACAATACGCTTTAGACTTATCCCAGTGCCTGCCACCTCCTGTTTATGATGTCTTTGAGAAATCCGGCTCAACTGTTTCACGTGATGCGGCGGTTATCGGTTTGGAACCATCTGGTGATAAATTCGATGATATGGCTCAGGCTAGCCCAGAATCTAGCCCTAATGAGCTGAAGGATAGCAATACTGATGTTTCGTGTATTGTATCACCAATAGGTCAATCGAGCCCTAAGTTGGCGGGAAAAGTTTCTGACTTTAGAAGTCCATCTGGCAGGTTTGAGCCTCGCCAGCAAGTAAACAGTTATGATGATCAGAAAATCATGGAAGAAAGACAACTGGAAACTGCTCGTTCGAACATATCTAATGCTGCCTCATTGGATGATGATGATGATCGGGTGGTCAAGTTTAAGCATCCGACTCATTTGGTAACTCCTGCTGAGTTGATGGCCACGTCATCCTCTGAAGTAAGTCATGTTGATGGTATGCGTGATGTGGCGGTGAACTCTGATACACAGAATGCTGAGGTGGAGGTTAAGGTTGTGGGTGAAATGGAACTTAATGGTTCTGCTTATGAAGAAAAGGAAAAATCTAGAACTTTTTCGTCACAGGCATCGGGACTTGGGCTTGATATAGCACAGGACAATGAGTCGAAACGATTAGATCAAATTGCAGATGCTCAAGATGAAGTTGATGATGTGGCAACTGATCTAGCTGGATCTCTGGAGATGTTTGAGACTGAAGTAGTTCAATCTGTGGGTCCCTCTTCACGAGAAAGAAAGAAGAAGAAAAAGAATGCTCAAGTATCGGGTCAACCTTCTTCAAGCATCTTAAAGTCAACTGATTCTTGTGATGATCTAGGATCGAGTTCAAGTATTCCCTCAGCAGAAGCTATACTTTCACAAATCCAGTCCATGCAAGAAACACTTAATCAGGTAAGTTATACTGCAGGGCTTACCATTGTTAAAATTTAATCGATCAACATGGTTAATTTTGTTTGAACTGTAGGTTTTGATCAATCAAAAAGAAATCCAGAAGCAGATTCCAGTGGTTGCTGCAGCACCAATTACAAAAGAAGGGAAAAGGATAGAGGCAGCCATTGGTAAAAGCATGGAGAAAATCCATAAAGCTAATTCTGATGCTAATTGGGCTCGTTTTCAAGAAGAATTTGCAAAACAAGAAAAGTCAAGCAAAGACCAACATCAGCAGATTTCGAATTCTGCCACAAATAGTCACAAAGAGTTTCTTGCATCGTCAGAGAAAATGCTCAAGAAGGAAATGGCCGCAGTGGTGCCAGCTGTTGGGCGCGCAGTAATTCCGATTATTGAGAAAGCAGTTTCCACAGCTGTCTCAGAGGCTTTCCAGGTTTTACAATAATCCTACTTCTAATAAAGGATTCCAAATAATGTCACGTGGCATTCTCTCTTTTAATTTATTAATAATATTATTATGTTATTAATATTAATACATTAGGTTATGTCTAACTAATATTGTTAAAATATATAATCTTATTATTATTATTATTATTATTATTATTATTATTATTATTATTATTATTATTATTATTATTACTACTACTACTTTGCTTTATTACATAGAATACATGAAAATTCTTGAGGGCATGTGTCACCTTCTGGTGTCTTCTCACCCTTATTTTTCTACTTATCTCTCCTATTAAATAATAATATTAAATCATGATTATCCCGTTTCTCTCTGAAATAATTATATTAAATCATAATATACATCTTATCTCTTATTTATTTAATATTTCTTTTCTAAATTGTTTCTTTTATTTTTTTCTGCTTATTAATAGCCATTTAATTTAATATTTCATTGATCCAACATCGTGTAATACACAAGTTTCTAACCTAATAATAAATAAAAAAACAAAGTAAAATATTGTAATAAGTAAATAGTACATCAAAGTTCATTTTAAAAATAAATATCTTGATGGCTGTATGTGTTAACCGCTTATATTTATATGGGTAATACATGTGTTTATTCAACCCGTGCAATACACGGGTTTTTAAAAGATGCAACTAATTTATTACTTAGTATATAAAATTACATTTATTCAACCCGTGTAATACACTGGGTTCTAACCTAGTTATCTATATATTTCTGTATATATATATATATATAGGGAGGAGTTCATGCGAGAACCACCCTTATTGCGAGAACCGCGAGAACCAATGTGAACACAACCTAAAATAGCTAAAAAAACCTAAAAAACTAACCCCCCCCCCCCCACAAGCTAAAATGCTAAAAACTAAACCCCCAAAAAACCTTAAAAAAATCTAAATTTTTTTATGCTCAAATCGCTACTTTTAGTGGCAAAAAAAAAAAAATTAAAAAAAATTTAATTTTTTTTTGGCTTCGAAAAGTAGCGATTTTTATATAAAAATATTAAAAAAAAAAAAAAAAAATTTTGTGTGATTTTTAGCTATTTTTAGGCATTTTTGGTTGTGTTCACATTGGTTCTCGCAATAAGAGGTGGTTCTCGCATGATATTCTCCCTATATATATATATGGTAAGGTTCATGCGAGAACCACCTTTATTGCGAGAACCGCGAGAACCAATGTGAACACAACCTAAAATAGCTAAAAAACTACCCCCCCCCCCCCCCCCCCCCCCTTCCCAAGCTAAAATGCTAAAAACTAAACCCCCAAAAAACCTTAAAAAATCTAAAAAAAATCTAAATTTTTTTTTTAATATTTTTTATGTTTAAATCGCTACTTTTAGTAGCCAAAAAAAAAGTAGCGATTTTTTTATAAAAAATATTTAAAAAAAAATTTGTGTGTTTTTAGCTATTTTTAGGTTCTCGCAATAAAGGGTGGTTCCTAACGGATCTTTGTCCTATATATATATATATAGGGTTGAGTTCATTTCAGAACTCTAAATAACTACAGAACTTTCAGAACTCCTAATAAACAATCATTTTATATATAATTTTTTGTATTTAGGATCTTTTTATCATCTATTATATGTATTTCTTTGATTACATACATGTTAAAAGTAGTTTATATATGTTTAATTGCCAAAATTATATATATGTGTCATAACTAATTACATATATGTAAAAAAACTAGTTTACATATGTGTAATTATAAAATTACATATAAAAAATGATAAAATTACTCTTAACATGTATGTAATCATAAAAATACACAATAAATGATAAAATTAGCATAAACATATAAATATATAAATAAAAAGATTGTTTATTAGAAGTTCTGCGAGTTCTGTAAATATTTATGGTTCTGAAATGATCCTGGCCCTATATATATATAGGCCGGTTATCATACAAATGCCCTTATCGTACATTACGTACGCTACAATCTCAGCCGTCCGATCATCTTCCCGCATTGAATTCGCATGTTTTTTTGTACCACATGCGAAATTGTTACAAAAAAACATGCTATTTCATCAAAATTATCACATGCGAAATTGGTACAAAAAAACATGCGAATTCATCAAAAATTATCACATGCGAAATTGGTACAAAAAAACATGCGAATTCATCAAAAAATATCACATGCGAAATTGTTATAAAAAAACATGCGATTTTAAAATGCGGGAAGATGATCTGACGGCTGAGATTGAAGCGAACGTAATGTACGATAAGCAATATTGTACAGTACTCTTTACCTATATATATATATATATATATATATATATATATATATATATATAGTTATTATATACACATACACACTTTGGGTGACATTCAATCCAATTGGTCTGTTTTCTTTATAGTAAAATAATCTGTTTAGCCTCTTCTAGAAAAAAAATCGCTGAAATTGACCCATTGTTATGTAATTTGTAAATCTCATTTTCTTTTGGAAGGTATTAGCATGTCGTCTGATGGAATTGTAATTTGAATTTTATGTAGAGGGGAATAGGTGATAAAGCTGTAAATCAACTGGACAAAGCTGTTAACTCTAAACTGGAAGCTACTGTATCTAGGCAAATTCAAGCTCAATTTCAAACATCTGGCAAGCAAGCTCTACAGGTATATGATGACAATGATACAATCATAAGTTTTTAGGTTCTAGAGAACCCTGTTTAAGATGTTAGCCTTCGAACCGTGAAAATTATGTTGCAGGAAGCACTGAGGTCAAGTATGGAGGCTTCTGTTGTTCCTGCCTTTGAGATGTCTTGCAAGTCAATGTTTGACCAAGTTGATGCCACATTTCACAAGGGAATGACGGAACACACAAATGCAATTCAGCAGAAAGTTGAGTCCATGCATTCTCCTTTGGCACTTGCTTTGAGGGTAAGAAACTTTAAATTGATTTACTTTAAATTTGAAAAATAAAATACCAGCGTTTGCTGTTTCTCCAACTTGTATGTTATTCTACTTTATTTCGGACGTTGATGTTATGCTGGTTCTTTCAGGATACAATCAATTCAGCATCATCTCTGAGTCGAACATTAAGCAGTGAATTTGCTGATGGTCAAAGGAAGTTAATGGCTCTTGCAGTTGCTGGAGCAAGTTCTAAATCAGCAAATCCATTGATAAGCCAACTAAGCAATGGGCCTTCAGGTGTTTTTCATGAAAAGGTCGGTATGCTTCCACTATATTACAACACTCAAATATCATATTCTGTTTATTATATTATACTTCTCTTTAATATAGATTGAAGCGCCGGTAGACCCCACAAAAGAACTATCGAGGTTGGCATATGAGCACAAATTTGAGGAGGCCTTTACTGCTGCCCTGCAAAGAACTGATGTTCGCATTGTTTCTTGGTTATGCTCTCAGGTATGTTTAACGGGTCAAACCAGGAGGCTGACCAAAATCATTTTTTCTTCAAGTTTCTTTTAAACAAAAAAACCTAAGATAATATGCTTACAAAGATTTTATAATTTCATTAACGATCCGACTAGGGTTGTAAATGAACATGAATAAGGCCTTGAACATGTTCATGAACGGTTCACGAACGCTTACTGAACGAGATTTCTTGTTCGTGTTCATTCATTAAGGAAATGAACATGTTCATGAACATTTACTGAACGTAGACGAACACAAACAAATGTTCAAGAACATAAATGAACACAAGCGAATGTTATATATTCATTTAAAAATACAATCTGCATTTTTCATCATAAAGATTCACCAAAAATAACGTAATTGACACAAAAACTAAGAAGTCTGTCAAGTTTTAACACAAATTGAAATGATCAAATGAGGGATGTTGGCGGAGGAGTATAGTATAACTTTGGTTTCAAATTTTAAAAACTAAAACCGATAAAATAAAAATATAACAAATAAACTTTCAGATGAACGAACACAAATGAACACATTACCGAACATAAACGAACGCGCAACCTGTGTTCATGTCTGTTTGTTTAACTTATTGAACGAACTTTCTTGTTCGTGTTTGTTCATTTATTAAACAAACGAACATAAACGAACTTCCTGCCGAACGGCTCACGAACTGTTCGATGAGTGTTCGGTTTGTTTAAATCCGACTTTTTGAGTAACCTGATCTCAGGAGGTCTTTTACATTAAAAGTACATTGATTTTTACCCTTTTTTTACTTATCAGTTTGTGGTAATTTTATGGTACATATTTTCAATTAAATTGCAGGTTGATCTACAGGGGATATTAGCAAGTAATCCTGTTTCTTTGAGCCAAGGGGTACTGCTATCGTTGTTGCAGCAATTGGCATGTGATATTGGGAACGATACATCTAAGAAACTTGGTTGGATGATGGATGTGGTGGTGGCGATTAAACCAACGGATGGGATCATCGCAATGCATGTAAGGCCCATATTTGAACAAGTGCACTCGATTCTAAACCATCAGATGAGTGTTCCCACAACTTCGGTTGCTGAGCTTTCTAGTATTCGTGTGGTCATGAAACTCATAAACTCGACGTTAAGGAGCCTGTAAGTAACTCAGAGGTGATTGTTTTGTACAAAGACTTGGAATTTTTGTAATGGGAATTGGACATTTTGGTTCCACGAGATTTTTTACGGTAATTCTTATGTATCAGCTTTATGTTTTAACCACTTCATGCAACCCCACATTTGTTGACATTTTTCATCGACAGTTTAACCATGGAGTGGTCAAAACGGCCCTAAAGCATTATCATTCCAAGCTAATTTTACCACTGGGATTCGTGGTTATTCATTCTGTTGGGTAATATGCTAAAAGAAGTATGTTTTTAGCATTGTTCTTTTTTAGGATAAAGGTAACCTAAATGTACAGAAGGGTAATTCTCACAAAAAAAGTTGAAAATTTGTACAATGGTAAATTCTCACTTATAGCTTTCATCACGGCTAAGAGTTATGAAATAGACGTAAAATGATAAATAAAAGGTGAGCTTAACGTAGATTGATAAGAAAATATTTTAGTAGGTTTAACTTTTTTTTTTCCTTTTTCGTTATATAACTCTAAGGGGCTGTTTGGCAACATCTGAATGGTTAAGTGCTGAATCAGTAAGAGGTCTGAACCATTAAGTGCTAGAGGTCTGAACCATTAAGTGCTGAACTAGTAAGAGGTCTGAACCATTAAGAGTCTGTATAATGCTTAACCGTTCAGAGACAAATGTCTGACCAATTCAGATTCGAGGTCTTAACCATTCAGACTCTGTATAAATCTTAACCATTCAGAGGCAAATGTCTGAACCATTCAGACATCTGCTCGTGAAACAAACAGTCTGAACCATTAAGTGCTGAACCAGTAAGAGGTCTGAACCATTAAGAGCCTCATTAAGAGGTAAACAAACAGCCCCTAAATGTGATAAAAAGGTGGAAAAGCTGGGTTTTGTCTCCCGCGTGTAGATTTTCGAGCGAACCTTTTTTTGTCGGTAAAAAAATCAAATTAGGACTCGATGAATTGTTCAGATCGAAGCATGTTGGTAGGCTTGGCTTGTTTGAGATTGATAAATCAAACTAAAACTTGATGACCGGTTCAGAAGTCGGTCGGCTTGGCTGGTTTGAGATTGATGTAGTTCGTTTCACGGTCCAGTTTTGGTTTACCAAGATGGTTTGGAACTTGAATCTTTTCAGTTCTGGTTGTTTGCCATGATGGTTTGGAACTAGAATCTTTTTGAGTAAACTAAACCCTTTGCTTAGCATTTTCCATTAACCCATTAATCATCTTTATTATTTTAAGACCGATACAAACTAGCTATTTTGAAAATAAAAAAATAGGTTCGAACCGCCAAACATCCGTCAAACTACTACAAAATTTCGCCTTACCCACCCAATTTGGCTGGTTTAGTTTGTCGCTGCTCTTCGGCCCTCTAGCACCGGTAGCGTGGGACTACAACTCATATGGATTGAGTGATATAAGGAAGAAGACCCATGCTCAACTTCATGAGTGGAGTGATAAATGGCCATGCGTAGGAAAAGGGAAACATGTTTAGTTCATGTAAAGGGAACACTTTGCATGAAATCCATGGATTAAGGACACATGATATTGAAGTTACCTTTTTTAGTGGGCTTTAAAGTTGATACATAAGTCCCATTATGATAAGTCCCACTATAGTATTTTAAAACTCTCTTTGACTCTTTGTAACTATTGTGGGAGAATCATGATTATGTTACAATAAAAAGGACGATTATGATTATTTGAGGCTTTGATGATATTAGTGGGATTAGATTCTACTATATTTTAAGATCATCGTGTGTCACGTTTGGAAAATAGTGTGAGGTTCATTGGGGAACACTAAAAAAGTGGGGAACAGCAGGGAACCGACTCAAACGAACTCCGATTGGACTCATTCCAGCGGCGTTAAAACCGGCTCGTCGAACCCTAACTAGGATCTTTTAACCCTAAACCCTAAATCATAACTCCTAAACCCTAAATATATTAGGGTTTGGCTTTTAGGGTTTAGGGTTTAGCTTTAGGGTTTAGTTTTACGGTTTAGGGTTTAGCTTTAGGGTTTATGATTTAGCTTTAGGGTTTAGCTTTAGGGTTTAGTTTTAGGTTTAACCTTTAGGGTTTAGGTTTTAGGGTATATAGTTTAGATTTTACGGTTTAGCTTAGGTTTTAGCCTTATTTTTTAGCTTTAGGGTTTAGAGTTTAGGAGTTAGGATTTAGGGTTTAGGGTTAAGAGATCTTAGTTAGGGTTCGACGAGCCGATTCCAATGCCACTGGAGTGAGTCCAATCGGAGTTCGTTTGAGTCGGTTCCCCGCTGTTCCACACTTTTTTAGTGTTCCCCAATAAACCTTCCCCTTGGAAAATAAATAATGATGCATTGGTTAAAATTTTGACATTTTTAATATAGTTTTGATCTCTTAGAAGTCAAAATTGGAGTATACTTTTTCAGTCACGTTCTATGGACATGATATATATAAAATCGTAGGTCGGTAGGAAGGCACTGTTTAGTTTGGGGTTTATTTTTCTTAATTATTTTCACGTCTTAGTTTTAGTTTATATTTAATATATATATCTTTACTATGCTTTTAATAATAAACACATTCACAAATTTTGTAAAAGTTAATAAGTGAACAGATATTATATTACTGTTAATGAGTTGCACCATACGTACTAACATCATGAAATTTATTTGTTAGAACACCCGTTATGGGCGTAGTCTTTTCAAAAAAAGCCACCAAAAACGCCTAATATCGCCCCATTTGTTTGTCTAATCATCCCTCATCTTCCAATTCTTTATCCAATAAGACTTTTTGATGGTTTTTGTTTTATTTAATTATATTACATCTCATTTAACATAATGCCTCACATTCCCACTACATCCCTTTTGTAAAAACGCCCAATAATGCTCCATTACTGACTGCGCTGCCACATGACGCAAAACGCCATAGGGTGGGACATTATTAACCCCAACGACTACGCATGCTCATAGTAAGTGAACATAATTTGTGAATATGTTTATTGGTTAATAAGTGAACAGATATAATATTAATAATAAACATATCCTCTCCTTCTTTGTTGTTAGACCGTGGGGTATGGTGGGGCGGGGGGTTTAAGCCATGGGTTGACACGTGGATTATGGGGGCACTCAATACACAAACCCAAGTTCTAGGGGTATGGTGGGCGTGGCTGGGCTGGCGTGGCCAAGCCACATCAATTTTTTTAATATATAAAGTATATCGTACATTACGGCTTAACGTACTTCACGTACAACAACGTGCGTGATTGGTTCTATAACATGCGTGATTAATGTTTTCAATATGCGTGATTATTGTGTTTCAACATGCGTGATTTTGGATTTTTGAGTTATAACGTGCATGATTTTAAAATGAACGTGCGTAATTACCTGTCGTACGTGATGTACGTTAAAGCCTTAATGTACGTTAACCATCCTCTAACCATTAAAAACTACATAAACATACATAATAATTACAAAAAACATAGTATCAAAATAAAAAAACAATCATTCTTCGTCGTCTTCGTCGGTTTCGAACCCAAGAATCGTTGAAACATGATCCACCAAATCAGATCGAAGGTTGTGATGTATATCCATTGACTTGATCAAAAATTCATTTGACGTTTTATCTTCGTCTGTAACTGTTACGTTACCTGGTTGGGGGTCATCATCATCATAGTAGGTAACGACCGCTCTACCTTCATCCTCCAAAATCAAGTTGTGAAGAATGATACATGCGTACATCACGTTTCCAATCTGATCCTTGTCCCATAGTCGACAAGGCATTGCCAATATTCGCCACCTTTTCTTCAAAACACCGAATGCTCCTCGACGTCTTTAGCTACACGTGCAGACATTTTTAAGTAGTCATCCATAATGTCCGAACTATTGCCGTACGCTAACTGTCTAAGTGCGGCTGTGACCTTTTGCCACGTATTAAATCCTAATTGCCCGATTACATCCGGTTTTTGTTGGAAATAAACATACTTTTCCTCAAGATCTCTAGATATCCTTAAAAATAAGTTTCTATTCATACGAAAACGACGCCTAAACATTTTTTCATCATACTTAGGTTCCGCTGAGAAGTAATCGCTTACCAACAAATTGTTAGCGGTGTGCCGTTCACGAGCGATGTACCTCCTCCGTTTAGGTTGCGAAGTCTCTTCCTCACCGTCTTCCACGATAGCTTTCACCACCGTCGCGATCGTTTGTAGAAATATTTCCGCACCATCGTCAGATAATGATGACGATTCACTTGAACTTGAAGAACTTATGGCAAGATTGTGTTTTATATGTTTGATATTGTGTAAGAAAAATGTTAAATATGGTAAGGTGTTTATAAAGGAAAAAATGTTTTTTTTTTTTAAATAATGCCCAATGGCTAGCCCAAACGGCTAGTTTTGTTGGCCAATCACATCCCGCCATGTCACTCTCGTAGCCCCGCTGTAACACCCTAGTTGCTATTTAACGGTTTTACATGTAAATACCAACAATTAGATGTGTAGTTAAGACTACACATACTATAAAAATATGGATTTATTAAACCTTTTTGCAAATCATAAGTTATTCGACATAACGTGATCAGATTCGTCGTTTAAAATTTAAGACGATGCAATGTGCGGAAGCATGTATCTTTATCGTGTTCGGTTCTTCGTTGAGCTTGATCGTCTTCCGGCATCCAAAAAGTACCTACATTTCATAAACATGAAATGCTTTAGTCATACGGGGTTTAAAACGTATCTAAACGAGTCCGGAAACAAAACTGATTAAAATACATTTTTGTACAGGGTCCACCGTAAATTACGGTGGATACCGTAATTTACGGTAGCCCCTGTTTTAAAATACTCCACCGTAAGGCAGGAGATAACTGCCGTAGCGTTGTCAGTCCCCACCGTAACTTACGGTGCCCACCGTAAGTTACGGTGGCCCCTGTATCAGATTCTTTCATTTTGCCGTTTTTGACACGAAAACTTTCGTATCTTTCAATCCGCTTGTCCGTTTGACCTACCGTTTCTTCCTACGTGATTGTAATTTGATTCTCCATCCAATGGAGTTAAAATCCGACATCCGGCTTAATAAATTTTGAGACTTTTATGGCTTCGGCTTATTACCTTTTTACAAAATTTTGACCCGTTTACGCATTTATCAAACAAACATATTTGTTTGATCATTATTTCACATGAACCACCTCAATTCAATATTTTCTACCATGTTAGGTTCTAATTGCGGGTTTCTTATATATTTTAACCCGTTTTCGCTCGTATGCTTATTTCGACCCGTTAAGGGTATTTAAGTATATTTTAAACATGATTCGTTTTCATTTGTATCTAGCCTTATATTTCCACCTTTCTTACCAATTAATCTTCCACCACAACTATATTTTTGGTGGATTTAATGTGGAGATCTATATATATTCCGAGTTTTACCCCTCGAATTGTCATTTTACGGCAAAGACTCATATAAAGTCTTTCGACCAAAGAATTTACATCTTTCACTACCTATACTCATTCTAAGCATTTATTTAATCATAAGACTCGTTTACGAACCACCTTTAAGGTTGTTCCTTCGAATTAGCTTACAAGGGCAGTTTGGTAAATTTTCATCCTTCTTTCACCACAAGGACCTTTAAATACTTGTTTGACTCAAAATCCGACCTTTTAACTAAAATTCTTGTTTGTAAACCCTTGTGCTTCTAAAACATTATAATCATAACTCAATTTATTCGGCTTACCTAAAAGATAACCGAATATCTATATTTTAACCTTGTCTAACTCTTATATAACTCCAAATCCTACATGATGAGTTGTGTTATTATACATACCTGGCTCGGATCAATATATTGACCCATTTCAATACCTTGCCTTAGTGGCTGCTCAATGATAGCGCTGTAAACATCCATGTGCTATTTATTCCCTAAAATCATACAACTCGACAACCCATTAGTCGATATTGTCAAGGGTGGTAATTTCACATTTTGACCCATTTGGTCTAAATGACCAATTATATTAGCGAGATGACATTTATTACCACCTCGTATATATATGACTCGCTCCGATTTACACCGTGCGGTCACTTTACTTATAATTTCTTAAAACTTTTTGGCCTACTATGCCTTAGTCATAATTGTCTTTTTCGTAACACGACAAAAGGATATTCTAAAATATATGACTGGTGTAAGATATACTTACCTTGCATCCGAATTACGCTTTTCCTTCATACTTGCTTCGTTTGACCTGCTTCCTTTCCAAGCCTCCACCTAGCTTGTCAAGCGTCAAACTATCATCATAATTCGTAAGACGGTTAGATTAGTCACCATTAATTATGACTATTCCATCTTACGGGTTTTACATCAAAATTCATCATTTGATTTCATTTTGGTCAGTTTGACTTTTAAAGGTCAAACTGCCTATTAACATAAGTGATTATATTATAAACCTCGACAATTCATTTAAGCACTTTGTCAAGTATCCGATAGGCATTATTCTTACGCCACCATTTTAACTACTTTTCAAGTCTAAGTTCATGCTATTATTAACACCAATTTAACTTAGCTCTTGATTATCCAAGTTAATTATTCATTTGTTAAGCAAGAACTAAAGGTTTCTATTTACATGTAAAAACCCGTTTCATCATAGCATTAGACATTTATCCGAACATCTAATATAATCAGCTTCTACAAATTAATTAGTAGACATCATGATTCCAAACACCTATTTATATGAACAAAAACACTAATTTCATCATAATGTACAAAAACCCATTTCAAGTCACATATGAGCATTCACTCGAACTTATAAATTGTTCAAGTATTTTGCTCCAACTATCAAATATGATGATTCTAAGCACATGTATATCATCATCTTCACTATTTAGTCAAAACCCACTTGGCTCATACTTGGTTAATTGACTAATCACTAGTTTATGGTACAATTTTACAATTTTGCATCTAGGGTTTGTTTCTAGACATAGATTCAACCCAATATCACTCATATACACAACATTCATTCTAGAATTTCGTTCATGCATGTTCATCCAAATTTCAAGATATCACTAAATGATGAAATTCAACATACCTTATGATCTCCTAGCTTGGGTGATCACGAATTTAATTAAAGCCCCAATTTCCAACTCGATTTCCCTTGGATTTTGATGGATTTTAGTGAGTTTAGGGTTTTGAGAAGAACCCTTCTCCTGGCTCTGTGAAATCATCGACCAAACACACACATGTGTGTGTGTTTTGGTGTTTATTTGTTTTAATTAAAAACATCTTTCCCTTTTGCCTCTTTTAGTCCCTCTAGTTCCATAGTTTATAAAAGGGTTATCTCTTTCATGTTTCTTTTATTGTTTTTACAACACTTAACTAACTAGGTTGATATTCCTAGTTACTTAGTGGGTTCGGGGAAGTCATAACCCGTTTTATTTTTAAATCCCGTTAACTCGGGCCTCTTATTATCTTTATTTCCTCAAAAGCTTTTATTCACTTTTTATTTAATATTAGGTTTATCTATTAAATTCCTAATATTCACCGGGTTTACTTTTACCACTAACGGTATTTTACCCATTCATTATTATTAACATGGTTTAATTACTAATCCCGATTTCGGGGTGTTACAAGTCTACCCCCTTAAAGAGGTTTCGTCCCCGAAACCTTTATTACATAATTTATTGAGTTTAAACTCAATGCACTTGTTCTCGATAATCAGTTGAGCATTGCTCACATTTTAATCAATTGTTAGTAGTTACCAGAAAGGTATGGTAACATCTTTTTAGTTATTAATCATCTACGTATCTTATACGGCATAATGCAACTTAAAATAACGTAATCTCGTTATTTTCACTAGTTTAATTAACTTAGCAATATTCATCGCTCGGCTCTAATGTGATTATACTTCACGTTACACTTCTTAACCGTGATCACGTCACGCCATGCCAAATTTTATATAAGCTTTTTATTTTCAAGGATATCATTTTTCGGATATATCGTCTTGCACCTATCAGTGTCAAGACTTATATCTTTCATGCTTACCATTTATACGTATATCCGAATTCATATTTGTAAAAGCATTATTTCTTACCAAAACCGAAGTTTTAGTTTAGCATTTTCTCTTTTGTGACAACTCGAAATTTAGAACCTTTCGTTGTAACATGCTTGAACGTTATGTGACTAGTTAACTTGTTGGTTTAATGATATAAGTGAACATCCTATGTGATTATGTGTTATGTTTATATGTATGCTTGTATGTATGCGACCCGAGACACAAGAACCCGACTCGAGACCATGCGGTCTCGAGTGAATAGTGTAACTGTTGGGCCGGTTGGGCCATGTCCCTCTTCACCCCACTCGAAAACCCACTAGGGTGAACCAACTTAAGAGCTAGTATATATAACTTATACTCCTAGCAAACTTTGCCATTCTTTGGACAACACACACTCTCCTACACACACACTCCCCTACACTCTCTCTCTAGAAAACCTTAAACCCTAAAGATCAAACACCACCACTCCTCTCTCTCTCGGATCAAATCGGCATCACCAAGGAGACTCGGTCAAGCTCATCATCAACACTCGGACACTCCATCTTATTCATCCTCTCGGTGCCTCTTCACAACCGGTTAGTGATTCAGGCTATGTGCTTCTAGTTCGGATTGATGATGTGTGATGAGGTTGTATGAGAATATATGTTTGCTTGATTGTTGTTTAATCTATGATGAAGGTGTTGTGTGATAGAAGATGGTTATTTGTTGTTAAATGATGTTTATTTATTGAAAGATGCACATGTTCTTGTATAACACACATACTCTTAGATGGTTAGGAAGATTGAGGTGAATTAGTGATGATCATGTTAACTTGACAATTAAGTTGTGTAGAAATGAATAAGTGTATGTAAACATGTTCTTGAACAAATCGGATGATGATACACTAAGCTATGTACGGCATGTTTGGATAATTTGTTTAATGTAGGTGTTTTAAATATGATGAAAACCCCAAAGGACATGAACTACTTGAATATATGAAGAACAACATGAACATGATATGAATGTGTCTTGAATATTTGAAAACTAGTTGTTTGATCCATTTTCGGTTAGTGTTAGACAAAGAAACATGTTTAAGGATTGTGGTTGGATAGTACATTATATCATGAAATCAAAATCCCATTGGCTAGTACAATGTCGGAAATCAGTAAATGTTCCAGCCGAGACCTTCAGTCTCGACTCGAGATCACCACATGACAACTCGAGACCGTAGATTGCGACACAGATTGCGAGTCGAGAACCCCTAGTCTCGACTCGAGACCACACAACATCAACACAAACAGCATGACTCGAAACCACGGTTGCGGGTCCGGTTGCGACTCGAGACCACCTAGTCTCGAGTAGTTCATGCATGACTCGAGAACTCGTAGGCTTTAACCAAGATCGCACAGTCTCGACTCGAGAACCTCTAGTCTCGACTCGAGACCACGTACGCAAACTCGCTGAATTGGACTTGCATTGTTACGGGCTTAGATGTTTGGGCCGAACTTATGGGCTTCATGTGTTGCTATTGAATGCGTATGTTGTGCACACTGACTTGGACTTGCATACCATCACGAGCCCAACTGTTTGGGCCGCACACTTGGACTTTGGTTGTTACGTGAATGTTACTGTGGAACTTGTTACGAACTATTGTTGAACTGCCATGCTAGACATGTATGCCATGATTGTTACTTGTGTACAATACATGTAGAACATACGTGCACTACTTGGATATGAACCTGACATGAATGGTATCTATGTTAGGACGTAGTTGACCACTTACAACTTGATTGACTTTTCTGTGTATCTGCCGAGCAAACCAAGGTGAGTTCACACCCTCTACAAAGCATGGGATTCCCAGGGGTTGGGAATGGGGTTAAGGAACATGGGTTCCTCGTCCTCCTTGGGTAGGATAGCATCGGTTCAGGAATATAAATTCCTCGTCCTCATGGACAGATAACTCGTACTAGACCAAAACTCTATCACGAAGTCCCTCCTTTTTATATCGACTTAATCGCCGGGCCAATGGCGAGCGGGTCATTAGTTAGATAGCGCTATTTAGGTCTGACAAACCTCACACCGTGCCGCAGAGGACGGGCGTGAACTAATGGATCTGGGGCACGTCAATGCTGATAGACATTGACAGTTTCAGGGCATATAAACATGACTATAGTTAGCAGTCGATATGGTAACGAGTCTAGTGTATACATGGGGTAGCCCCCACGGCCGAAATGCCAGATAACTAACAAGGGGTAGCCCCCACGGCTGGATTGCCAGAGTAACCGGGAATAAACAAGTCACGTTTTTCAACTATGGGGTAACCCCCACGGCAAGATACCAACTAAAGGAAACTGTTTTCGAAACAACTTAAAACGAACACCCAACCGTGAACTCACTCAACTTGTTGTTGACTCGTTACTACATGCTTTGCAGATCAATAGGTACTTAACTGGAGCTTGCATGGAAGAGAGTCGTTGTGGGACATGGACAGCTGTGTGCCATGTTAAAATTTGGAACAATTAAACTTATGTTATGGTTTTAAACATTATGCTTCCGCTTGCAACTTAAATTATGTTTTGTTCGGACACCAATTGTATTGGTTGGATTTTATAACTACTTATATGCTTGTTCAATATGATTGGTGGCTGGATCCTGGTCAGTCACGCCTCCAAGCAGTAGTACTCCGCAGGTTGGTTTTGGGGGTGTGACAGATTGGTATCAGAGCCATTGGTTATAGAGAACTTGGTTTTAATAAGGGAAAAGTTTTATTAAAATCAGACTATAACCTGTACAGTGCTCAACGGTCCACAACGATGCTTCACTCCACATGCAAGGGTCGACATTCTAGGTGATATGATCTATGTGTATATTGCCTACCTGTTAGTTACATAGTACATTGCTCATGGTATGCTGGGTTAGTATAACTACTGTTGCTTGAATACATGTGTGCTTACTCACTTCTGTCATCGCATTTTCACGAACCCCTCTCACTCACGTTCCTCTTGATATGAAGATCATGTCTGGACGCATTAACACGACACAAGCCCAGTTGACGGCTCTGATTAACGAACAAGTTGCTGCGGCACTTGCAGCTGCACACGCAGGAGGTATATCCTGCAGTCCAAACTCATTCTAGGATCTTTAGAATCCTACTCTCGTGAACCAACCTTTGTGTTAAACTGTCTTTCTTTCGCCCACAATAGGTCAACATGCTCAGCCACCTGTGTGCACTTTTAAAACTTTTATGGACTGCCGACCAACTACTTTTAGCGGCACTGAAGGAGCAGTAGGTCTCCTCCACTGGTTTGAGAAGCTCGAGTCAGTTTTTGAAATATGTGAATGCCCTGAGGCGCGTAGGGTGAAGTATGCTACCGGTACTCTCGAGGGTTTAGCTCTCACATGGTGGAATGCTCAGGTCCAAATGATGGGGTTGGTTGCTGCCAACGCCACCCCATGGGAAACTTTTAAGGAGATGATCAAGGAGGAATACTGCAGTCGTGATGACATTCATAAGCTGGAAGTCGAGTTCTTCAACCTCAAGATGACGGGGTCAGAAATTGAGGCGTATACCAAGAGGTCGAATGAGCTTGCCTTACTGTGTCCTACTATGGTGGACCCTCCAATTAAGCGAATTGAACTTTTTCTCAAGGGCTTGGTGCCAGAAATCCAAAGTCATGTGACTTCAGCAAACCTCGCTACTATCCAGTAGGTTGTTCAGTTGGCTCACCGTCTCACTGACCAGGCGGTGGAGCAGAACAGGCTACCAAAGCGCATAGGTGCTGCAACTACTTCTGGTGTCCCTAGTGATAACAAACAGAAATGGGATGGAGCTTCAAGTAAGGGTTCGACTTCTGTTCAGTCCCAGTCTCAGCAGAGAAAGACTGACGACTACAAGAGCCCTAGTCAGCAATCATCGGGTGGTCAAAGTCATGGTGGGTACAAAGGGAATCACCCCAAATGCAATTGCTGCAGCCTACACCACAGCGGGCCATGCACCAGGGGCAACTGTCATCGGTGCAACAAGCCAGGTCTCGCTGCGAAGGATTGCAGGAGCTTATATCCCGCCAATCAGAATCGTCAGCAAGCTCAATAGAACCAATGCCAGCAGCCGCAACAGGGTGATAACAAAGGGTGCTTTCAGTGTGGAGCTGAAGGCCACTTCAAGAGAGATTGTCCCCAACTGAACAGGAACCAGAACAACAACAACAACAATAACAACAATCAGGGGAATTGTAACAATAGGAACAACAACAACAATGGTGCCAGGGGGCGGGCGTTCGTGATCGGCCAAGGTGAAGCAAGGAATGACCCCAATGTTGTGGCGGGTAAGTTCCTTCTCGATGACTTTTATGTTACAGTTTTATTTGATTCGGGTGCCGATACTAGCTACATGTCACTAGAAGTTAGTCGAATGCTTAAGCGTATTCCTACACCTTTGAACAACAAGCACACTGTAGAGCTAGCAAATGGTAAGAGTTTAGAGGCCACACACGTAGTCAAGGGTTGTAAACTTGTTCTTGCTAACCAGACCTTCTCTATCGACCTCATCCCTATCGTCTTGGGTAGTTTCGACGTTGTCATTGGGATGGATTGGTTATCCCAACACCGAGCAGAGATTCTTTGCAACGAGAAGGTTGTTCGTATTCCTGGTTCCAGTGGTGAACCTCTCATGGTTCGTGGCGACAAAAGGGGTGCTGTTGAGAACGTCATCTCTTTCCTTAAGGCCCAGAAGTGCTTGCGAAAGGGCCACACTGCCATTTTGGCTCTCGTTACTGACACCTCGGAAAAAGAGAAGAAGCTAGAAGATTTTCCGATTATACGCGACTATCCTGAGGTATTTCCTGAGGAATTACCCGGCCTTCCGCCTCATCGCCAAGTCGAGTTTCAGATTGAACTAGCTCCTGGAGCTGCGCCCATAGCTCGTGCACCTTATCGCTTAGCTCCATCAGAGTTGGAAGAACTCTCTACGCAACTACAAGAACTCTTGGATAAGGGTTTTATTCGTCCTAGCTCATCGCCCTGGGGAGCTCCAGTGCTATTTGTGAAGAAGAAAGACGGTACCTTCAGAATGTGCATCGACTACCGGGAACTCAACAAGGTGACGGTGAAGAATCGTTATCCTCTACCACGTATTGACGACTTGTTCGACCAGCTGCAGGGGTCGAGCTACTATTCAAAGATTGATCTAAGATCGGGATATCACCAGCTGAGAGTCCGAGAAGAGGACGTCTCCAAAACAGCTTTTAGAACCCGTTATGGACACTATGAGTTTTTGGTCATGCCTTTCGGGCTGACAAACGCACCTGCGATTTTCATGGACTTGATGAATCGAGTGTGCAAGCCTTACCTGGACAAGTTCGTTATAGTCTTCATCGACGACATCCTGATCTATTCTAAGAGTCAGGAGGAACACGAGCAGCATCTACGGCTTATCCTGGAACTCCTTCGAACCGAACAGCTTTACGCAAAGTTCTCGAAATGCGACTTCTGGCTTCGTGAAGTCCATTTCCTAGGCCACGTGGTAAACAAGGATGGGATTCATGTTGATCCATCCAAGGTAGACTCGATTAAGAACTGGCCTGCGCCTCGTACACCAAAGGAAATTCGCCAATTCTTGGGTTTGGCAGGTTACTACAGGAGGTTCATTAAGGATTTTTCCAAGATTGCACAGCCTCTCACCTCACTAACGCAGAAAGGCGTTGTTTATCGATGGGGAGATGCACAGGAATTAGCATTTTAGCATTTAAAGGATAGACTTTGCAGCGCACCTATCCTTTCATTGCCCGAGGGCACAGACGACTTCGTGGTCTACTGCGACGCATCAATTCAGGGTCTTGGTTGTGTATTAATGCAACGAGATAAAGTTATAGCTTACGCCTCACGCCAACTCAAAGTTCATGAAAAGAACTACACTACACATGATTTGGAGCTGGGAGCTGTTGTTTTTGCACTTAAGATATGGAGACATTACCTGTACGGTACCAAATGCACGATTTACACTGACCACAGAAGCCTCGAGCATATCTTCAAGCAGAAGGAACTGAATATGCGGCAACGACGATGGGTCGAGTTATTAAACGATTACGAATGTGCAATCAAGTACCATCCTGGCAAAGCCAATGTTGTGGCTGATGCCCTTAGTCGGAAGGACACTGCGCCCAAGCGCGTACGAGCTTTGCAGCTCACTATACATTCTAGTCTTCCTTCTCAAATACGAGATGCTCAGATGGAGGCATTGAAACCAGAAAACGTCAGGGCTGAAGCCCTACGCGGCTCAAGGCAACGCTTGGAACAAAAGGAAGACGGTGCTTACTACGTAACGGGACGCATTTGGGTCCCACTCTATAGCAACTTACAAGGGCTTGTGATGGATGAAGCACACAAGACTCGCTACTCAGTACATCCTGGTTCAGATAAGATGTACCACGATATCAAAACTACGTATTGGTGGCCTAGCATGAAGGCCCACATAGCAACTTACGTCAGCAAGTGTTTGACTTGTGCGAGAGTCAAGTCTGAATACCAGAAACCCTCAGGCCTACTCCAACAACCAGAGATACCGCAATGGAAATGGGAGAAAATTTCCATGGATTTTGTTACCGGCCTACCTAGATCTCAACGAGGTAACGATACTATTTGGGTGATCGTGGATCGACTCACAAAATCTGCACACTTCTTGGCTATTAAGGAAACGGATAAGTTCTCCACTCTAGCAGACGTATACCTCAAGGAAGTTGTTTCGAGGCACGGGGTGCCCACCTCTATTATCTCGGATCGAGATGCATGTTTTACCTCAGAACTATGGCAAGCAATGCCCAAATCCTTTGGCTCACGATTAGACATGAGCACAGCGTATCACCCTCAGACGGACGGGCAGTCCGAGCGTACTATTCAGACCTTAGAAGACATGCTTCGTGCATGTGTGATCGACTTTGGCAACAGCTGGGAAAAGCATCTGCCGCTTGTGGAATTCTCGTACAATAACAGCTACCACACCAGCATTAAAGCTGCTCCGTTTGAGGCATTGTACGGACGTAAATGCCGGTCACCTCTTTGTTGGGCAGAGGTGGGAGATAGTGAGATCACTGGTCCAGAACATGTGGTAGACACAACCGAATGAATTGCTCAAATACGACAACGCATGGCGGCAGCTCGTGACCGTCAGAAAGTCTACGCCGATAAGGGCAGGAAACCACTAGAGCTCCAGGTTGGGGAGCGGGTACTACTCAAAGTTTCACCCTGGAAGGGTGTGGTTCGTTTTGGTAAACGAGGCAAACTTAACCCACGATACGTCGGACCTTTCGAAATCATCGAGAAAATAGGCAGGGTGGCCTACAGACTGAACTTACCAGCAGAACTCGGTGCAGTTCACAATGTTTTCCACGTGTCGAATCTGAAGAAGTGTCTGTCAGATGAGACCCACATAGTTCCTCTGAAGGAACTCACTATCGACGAGCAGTTACGATTCGTCGAGGAACCAGTTGAAATCACGGACCGGGATGTCAAGGTCCTCAAGAACACTAGAATACCTCTCGTTCGAGTTCGTTGGAACTCACGTCGCGGCCCAGAGTTCACCTGGGAACGCGAAGATCAGATAAAATAAAAGTATCCCCAACTGTTCGCAAACAGTACAACCACTATTGAGGCTGAAGCTACGGAATTTCGGGACGAAATTCCAGATCAACGGGGGGAGGATGTGACACCCCAGGAAAACCGGGAACACCATACAACTTAACTAGCTTCCTCAGTGAGTGCTTACCAAATTTCGGGATGAAATTTCTTTCAACTTGGGGATGATGTGACAACTCGAAATTTAGAACCTTTCGTTGTAACATGCTTGAACGTTATGTGACTAGTTAACTTGTTGGTTTAATGATATAAGTGAACATCCTATGTGATTATGTGTTATGTTTATATGTATGCTTGTATGTATGCGACCCGAGACACAAGAACCCGACTCGAGACCATGCAGTCTCGAGTGAATAGTGTAACTGTTGGGCCGGTTGGGCCATCTCCCTCTTCACCCCACTCAAAAACCCACTAGGGTGAACCAACTTAAGAGCTAGTATATATAACTTATACTCCTAGCAAACTTTGCCATTCTTTGGAAAACACACACTCTCCTACACACACACACTCCCCTACACTCTCTCTCTAGAAAACCTTAAACCCTAAAGATCAAACACCACCCCTCCTCTCTCTCTCGGATCAAATCGGCATCACCAAGGAGACCCGGTCAAGCTCATCATCAACACTCGGACACTCCATCTTATTCATCCTCTCGGTGCCTCTTCACAACCGGTTAGTGATTCACGCTATGTGCTTCTAGTTCGGATTGATGATGTGTGATGAGGTTGTATGAGAATATGTGTTTGCTTGATTGTTGTTTAATCTATGATGAAGGTGTTGTGTGATAGAAGATGGTTATTTGTTGTTAAATGATGTTTATTTATTGAAAGATGCACATGTTCTTGTATAACACACATACTCTTAGATGGTTAGGAAGATTGAGGTGAATTAGTGATGATCATGTTAACTTGACAATTAAGTTGTGTAGAAATGAATAAGTGTATGTAAACATGTTCTTGAACAAATCAGATGATGATACACTAAGCTATGTACGGCATGTTTGGATAATTTGTTTAATGTAGGTGTTTTAAATATGATGAAAACCCCAAAGGACATGAACTACTTGAATATATGAAGAACAACATGAACATGATATGAATGTGTCTTGAATATTTGAAAACTAGTTGTTTGATCCATTTTCGGTTAGTGTTAGACAAAGAAACATGTTTAAGGATTGTGGTTGGATAGTACATTGTATCATGAAATCAAAATCCCATTGGCTAGTACAATGTCGGAAATCAGTAAATGTTCCAGCCGAGACCTTCAGTCTCGACTCGAGATCACCACATGACAACTCGAGACCGTAGATTGCGACACAGATTGCGAGTCGAGAACCCCTAGTCTCGACTCGAGACCACACAACATCAACACAAACAGCATGACTCGAAACCACGGTTGCGGGTCCGGTTGCGACTCGAGACCACCTAGTCTCGAGTAGTTCATGCATGACTCGAGAACTCGTAGGCTTTAACCAAGATCGCACAGTCTCGACTCGAGAACCTCTAGTCTCGACTCGAGACCACGTACGCATACTCGCTGAATTGGACTTGCATTGTTACGGGCTTAGATGTTTGGGCCGAACTTATGGGCTTCATGTGTTGCTATTGAATGCGTATGTTGTGCACACTGACTTGGACTTGCATACCATCACGAGCCCAACTGTTTGGGCCGCACACTTGGACTTTGGTTGTTACGTGAATGTTACTGTGGAACTTGTTACGAACTGTTGTTGAACTGCCATGCTAGACATGTATGCCATGATTGTTACTTGTGTACAATACATGTAGAACATACGTGCACTACTTGGATATGAACCTGACATGAATGGTATCTATGTTAGGACGTAGTTGACCACTTACAACTTGATTGACTTTTCTGTGTATCTGCCGAGCAAACCAAGGTGAGTTCACACCCTCTACAAAGCATGGGATTCCCAGGGGTTGGGAACGGGGTTAAGGAACATGGGTTCCTCGTCCTCCTTGGGTAGGACAGCATCGGTTCAGGAATATAAATTCCTCGTCCTCATGGACAGATAACTCGTACTAGACCAAAACTCTATCACGAAGTCCCTCCTTTTTATATCGACTTAATCGCCGGGCCAATGGCGAGCGGGTCATTAGTTAGATAGCGCTATTTAGGTCTGACAAACCTCACACCGTGCCGCAGAGGACGGGCGTGAACTAATGGATCTGGGGCACGTCAATGCTGATAGACATTGACAGTTTCAGGGCACATAAACATGACTACAGTCAGCAGTCGATATGGTAACGAGTCTAGTGTATACATGGGGTAGCCCCCACGGCCGAAATGCCAGATAACTAACAAGGGGTAGCCCCCACGGCTGGATTGCCAGAGTAACCGGGAATAAACAAGTCACGTTTTTCAACTATGGGGTAACCCCCACGGCAGGATACCAGCTAAAGGAAACTGTTTTCGAAACAACTTAAAACGAACACCCAACCGTGAACTCACTCAACTTGTTGTTGGCTCGTTACTACATGCTTTGCAGGTCAATAGGTACTTAACTGGAGCTTGCATGGAAGAGAGTCGTTGTGGGACATGGACAGCTGTGTGCCATGTTAAACTTTGGAACAATTAAACTTATGTTATGGTTTTAAACATTATGCTTCCGCTTGCAACTTAAATTATGTTTTGTTCGGACACCAATTGTATTGGTTGGATTTTATAACTAGTTATATGCTTGTTCAATATGATTGGTGGCTGGATCCTGGTCAGTCACGCCTCCAAGCAGTAGTACTCCGCAGGTGGGTTTTGGGGGTGTGACATCTTTAGCTTTTGTCAATTACTCATACCGGGATATTGACAGTCCAAAATTTATTCCTTCTCGTTCTCGTTTTACGCGGGGAATCGTAACAAGTCTCCTCACCTTACACTATGGACCCGTAGGTTCCTTCACTTAACCTCGTAGGCTATTTCTTTAAGCTTTCACCTCTTTAGGGCGAGACCCCTTTACGATCCATTTGCTTCAATTCATGATTCGTGGATCATTTTGGCCCCGTAGACCTTTACACTAATTAGTATCCCGTAGGTTATGATGATCCCATAGATCATCTTTCATTCGAGTCTTTATTCAAATGTGTATACGTTTATATACGCATATGGCGTTAAAGCACCCCTTTTTATGTTTAGAATTATTCACTTTTACTTTTTGGGTTTCGTTTGACCTTGACCGTAGTCTAAGGCTACATTGTTTTCTTTCGAATTATCCTTCCGACTTTGTAACTTCTAACGTCAAATACACGTCGGTCTGCCCTACACTCACCGTTACCCGGTTCTTACCTATACTTCTTTACGTCCCATTACCCGGGTTCTTTTATTTTAATATTTTTAACGCCTATAACTCCTTTACATAGGTTTATTAATGTTTCGCACTTTTATTTATTCTGTTCGCGCTTACTTACTTTAGCAAGTGTCATCCTTTATTAAATTCGTCTGACTTGTTCGTGTGAAAGTTCATCACTTATGAATGTCAAACTTCAATCTTTGTTCGACCCGTTCAACTTTAAAATAGTTGATCATGATTTAACAAAACTTCTATTTACTTTATCTTGTCGTCTTTTAGTCATGACTCAAAATCCAAGTCTTTTAACTTTCCATCCGAGTTCCCGTTTCTTGGTCTACGCATGTGTTTAAATCCTTACCCACCAACCGGGTGTTTTACCGAAGTCGTTATTATTGCAACCCTTACGGTATGCATTATGACTTCGTTTCGCTTTTATATTCCTGCTTTGTTCTCAAGTTTGGCGTTTTACAAAATCGGCCCGTTAAGAGTCATATTTTCATTCTCCGGGTTCGAGTGTAAGCACACCCCTCCCAATGCATACCTTAATCATTTTACATTAATCTTTGTCCCTTCACTCGGGCTCATCATCCTAATGTAATACGCTTCCGTCATCCGGCTGTGCGTTTACATTATTATCAAATATTTTGCTCATTTGATTCATCTGGGTACTTTTTAAGTTAGTCACATTCACCCCGCCCTTACTACATCGGATGTAAATGTGTCAGCTATAAAAAAACTCATGGAATCATATGCCACTACTTACTTGGCCAGAGTAAGCGACTAACACATGACATACACGACCTTTTTATAGTTTTCACCTCACGCCCTATGTAAGTAACGCCTCTATTTAGTTTTCTTGGAAATAATATCCTGGATATGTATTTCTATTCAGGTTTTCCAAGTTTCTAATTTACCTATGCAACAATCATTCTCTACTTGTTTATTGCATATTGCTATTTGTGCGATTATATTTAAAAGCGTGCACCTGGTAATGCTTGCCCCATCGGGCGTTCCCTGCCATTAACCTTGTTCGCGGTCGTTACGCGATTTAGCCCTTGGTGAGCATGCTCCTCTTGTCATACTTCGGACCGTTCCTCTATCATATCCTTAATTTGTTCAACTCTTGTCATCTTTAAATGCAAGTGTCCTTCAATTAAGACATTCACAAAAGTTAGTAATGTCAACTTTACTAAATGCCCCTATCATAATACAAGGCTTTTCTACTATAGGTGTCAACGCACGAAATTTTGATAGCTATATCTATCATTTAATTGGGGTAACGTGTATTACACGATAACCCTATGTGTTGTTTACAACACTTTAATACGCTAAACGATTAACATACATGCACTTACCGGATTTGCGATCAAGCATCGAACCGAACACCAATCTTTATTAAGAGCATAAGGTTTAAGTCTAGGCATAGTTTTCCCACCATACTTGAATCTCTTAAACCAGGGCTCTGATACCAACTTGTAACACCCTAGTTGCTATTTAACGGTTTTACATGTAAATACCAACAATTAGATGTGTAGTTAAGACTACACATACTATAAAAATATGGATTTATTAAAACTTTATGCAAATCATAAGTTATTCGACATAACGTGATCAGATTCGTCGTTTAAAATTTATGACGATGCAATGTGCGGAAGCATGTATCTTTATCGTGTTCGGTTCTTCTTTGAGCTTGATCGTCTTCCAGCATCCAAAAAGTACCTACATTTCATAAACATGAAATGATTTAGTCATACGGGGTTTAAAACGTATTTAAACGAGCCCGGGAAACAAAACTGATTAAAATACATTTTTGTACAGGGTCCACCGTAAATTACGGTGGATACCGTAATTTACGGTAGCCCCTGTTTTAAAATACTCCACCGTAAGGCAGGAGATAACTGCCGTAGCGTTGTCAGTCCCCACCGTAACTTACGGTGCCCACCGTAAGTTACGGTGGCCCCTGTATCAGATTCTTCCATTTGGCCGTTTTTGACACGAAAACTTTCGTATCTTTCAATCCACTTGTTCGTTTGACCTACCGTTTCTTCCTACGTGATTGTAATTTGATTCTCCATCCAATGGAGTTAAAATCCGACATCCGGCTTAATAAATTTTGAGACTTTTATGGCTTCGGCTTATTACCTTTTTACAAAATTTTGACCCGTTTACGCATTTATCAAACAAACATATTTGTTTGATCATTATTTCACTTGAACCACCTCAATTCAATATTTTCTACCATGTTAGGTTCTAATTGCGGGTTTCTTATATATTTTAACCCGTTTTCGCTCGTATGCTTATTTCGACCCGTTAAGGGTATTTAAGTATATTTTAAACATGATTCGTTTTCATTTGTATCTAGCCTTATATTTCCACCTTTCTTACCAAGTAATCTTCCACCACAACTATATTTATGGTGGATTTAATGTGGAGATCTATATATATTCCGAGTTTTACCCCTCGAATTGTCATTTTACGGCAAAGACTCATATAAAGTCTTTCGACCCAAGAATTTACATCTTTCACTACCTATACTCATTCTAAGAATTTATTTAACCATAAGACTCGTTTACGAACCACCTTTAAGGTCGTTCCTTCGAATTAACTTACAAGGGCAGTTTGGTAAATTTTCATCCTTCTTTCACCACAAGGACCTTTAAATACTTGTTTGACTCAAAATCCGACCTTTTAACTATAGTTCTTGTTTGTAAACCCATGTGCTTCTAAAACATTATAATCATAACTCAATTTATTTGGCTTACCTAAAAGATAACCGAATATCTATATTTTAACCTTGTCTAACTCTTATAGAACTCCAAATCCTACATGATGAGTTGTGTTATTATACATACCTGGCTCAAATCAATATATTGACCCGTTTCAATACCTTGCCTTAGTGGCTGCTAAATGATAGCGCTGTAAACATTCATGTGCTATTTATTCCCTAAAATCAT
This sequence comes from Helianthus tuberosus, assembly GCA_030545235.1. Classification (NCBI taxonomy): domain Eukaryota; kingdom Viridiplantae; phylum Streptophyta; class Magnoliopsida; order Asterales; family Asteraceae; genus Helianthus; species Helianthus tuberosus. Next base: position 55,629,469 of record CM060411.1, on the reverse strand, counting down.
ACAACTCGACAACCCATTAGTCGATATTGTCAAGGGTGATAATTTCACCTTTTGACCCATTTGGTCTAAATGGCCAATTATATTAGCGAGATGACATTTATTACCACCTCGTATATATATGACTCGCTCCGATTTATACCGTGCGGTCACTTTACTTATAATTCCATTTCTTAAAACTTTTTGGCCTACTATGCCTTACGTCATAATTGTCTTTTTCGTAACATGACAAAAGGATATTCTAAAATATATGACTGGTGTAAGATATACTTACCTTGCATCCGAATTACGCTTTTCCTTCATACTTGCTTCGTTTGACCTGCTTCCTTTCCAAGCCTCCACCTAGCTTGTCAAGCGTCAACCTATCATCATAATTCGTAAGACGGTTAGATTAGTCACCATTAATTATGACTATTCCATCTTACGGGTTTTACATTAAAATTCATCATTTGATTTCATTTTGGTCAGTTTGACTTTTAAAGGTCAAACTGCCTATTAACATAAGTGATTATATTATAAACCTCGACAATTCATTTAAGCACTTTGTCAAGTATCCGATCGGCATTATTCTTACGCCACCGTTTTAACTACTTTTCAAGTCTAAGTTCATGCTATTATTAACACCAATTTAACTTAGCTCTTGATTATCCAAGTTAATTATTCATTTGTTAAGCAAGAACTAAAGGTTTCTATTTACATGTAAAAACCCGGTTCATCATAGCATTAGACATTTATCCGAACATCTAATATAATCAGCTTCTACAAATGAATTAGTAGACATCATGATTCCAAACACCTATTTATATGAACAAAAACACTAATTTCATCATAATGTACAAAAACCCATTTCAAGTCACATATGAGCATTCACTCGAACTTATAAATTGTTCAAGTATTTTGCTCCAACTATCAAATATGATGATTCTAAGCACATGCATATCATCATCTTCACTATTCAGTCAAAACCCACTTGGCTCATACTTGGTTAATTGACTAATCACTAGTTTATGGTACAATTTTACAATTTTGCATCTAGGGTTTGTTTCTAGACATAGATTCAACCCAATATCACTCATATACACAACATTCATTCTAGAATTTCGTTCATGCATGTTCATCCAAATGTCAAGATATCACTAAATGATGAAATTCAACATACCTTATGATCTCCTAGCTTGGGTGATCACGAATTTAATTAAAGCCCCAATTTCCAACTCGATTTCCCTTGGATTTTGATGGATTTTAGTGAGTTTAGGGTTTTGAGAAGAACCCTTCTCCTAGCTCTGTGAAATCATCGACCAAACACACACATGTGTGTGTTTTGGTGTTTATTTGTTTTAATTAAAAATATCTTTCCCTTTTGCCTCTTTTAGTCCCTCTAGTTCCATAGTTTATAAAGGGTTATCTCTTTCATGTTTCTTTTATTGTTTTTACAACACTTAACTAACTAGGTTAATATTCCTAGTTACTTATTGGGTTCGGGGAAGTCATAACCCGTTTTATTTTTAAATCCCGTTAACTCGGGCCTCTTATTATCTTTATTTCCTCAAAAGCTTTTATTCACTTTTTATTTAATATTAGGTTTATCTATTAAATTCCTAATATTCACCGGGTTTACTTTTACTACTAACGGTATTTTACCCATTCATTATTATTAACATGGTTTAATTACTAATCCCGATTTCGGGGTGTTACAAGTCTCCCCCCTTAAAGAGGTTTCGTCCTCGAAACCTTTCTTACATAATTTATTGAGTTTAAACTCAATGCACTTGTTCTCGATAATCAGTTGAGCATTGCTATATTTTAATCAATTGATAGTATTTACCAGAAAGGTATGGTAACATCTTTTTAGTTATTAATCATCTACGTATCTTATACGGCATAATGCAACTTAAAATAATGTAATCTCGTTATTTTCACTAGTTTAATTAACTTAGCAATATTCATCGCTCGGCTCTAATGTGATTATACTTCACGTTACACTTCTTAACCGTGATCACGTCACGCCATGCCAAATTTTATATCAGCTTTTTATTTTCAAGGATATCATTTTTCGGATATATCGTCTTGCACCTATCAGTGTCAAGACTTATATCTTTCATGCTTACCATTTATATGTATATCCGAATTCATATTTGTAAAAGCGTTATTTCTTACCAAAACCGAAGTTTTAGTTTAGCATTTTCTCTTTAGCTTTTGTCAATTACTCATACCGGGATATTGACAGTCCAAAATTTATTCCTTCTCGTTCTCGTTTTACGCGGGGAATCGTAACAAGTCTCCTCACCTTACACTATGGACCCGTAGGTTCCTTCACTTAACCTCGTAGGCTATTTCTTTATGCTTTCACCTCTTTAGGGCGAGGCCCCTTTACGATCCATTTGCTTCAATTCATGATTCGTGGATCATTTTGGCCCCGTAGACCTTTACACTAATTAGTATCCCGTAGGTTATGATGATCCCATAGATCATCTTTCATTCGAGTCTTTATTCAAATGTGTATACGTTTATATACGCATATGGCGTTAAAGCACCCCCTTTTTATGTTTAGAATTATTCACTTTTACTTTTTGGGTTTCGTTTGACCTTGACCGTAGTCTAAGGCTACATTGTTTTCTTTCGAATTATCCTTCCGACTTTGTGACTTCTAACGTCAAATACACGTCGGTCTGCCCTACACTCACCGTTACCCAGTTCTTACCTATACTTCTTTACGTCCCATTACCCGGGTTCTTTTATTTCAATATTTTTAACGCCTATAACTCCTTTACATAGGTTTATTAATGTTTCGCACTTTTATTTATTCGGTTCGCGCTTACTTACTTTAGCAAGTGTCATCCTTTATTAAATTCGTCTGACTTGTTCGTGTGAAAGTTCATCACTTATGAATGTCAAACTTCAATCTTTGTTCGACCCGTTCAACTTTAAAATAGTTGAACATGATTTATCAAAACTTCTATTTACTTCATCTTGTCGTCTTTTAGTCATGACTCAAAATCCAAGTCTTTTAACTTTCCATCCGAGTTCCCGTTTCTCGGTCTACGCATGTGTTTAAATCCTTACCCACCAACCGGGTGTTTTACTGAAGTCTTTATTATTGCAACCCTTACGGTATGCATTATGACTTCGTTTCGCTTTTATATTCCTGCTTTGTTCTCAAGTTTGGCGTTTTACAAAATCGGCCCGTTAAGAGTCTTATTTGCATTCTTCGGGTTCGAGTGTAAGCACACCCCTCCCAATGCATACCTTAATCGTTTTACATTAATATTTGTCCCTTCACTCGGGCTCATCATCCTAATGTAATACGCTTCCGTCATCCGGCTGTGCGTTTACATTATTATCAAATATTTTGCTCATTTGATTCATTTGGGTACTTTTTAAGTTAGTCACATTCACCCCGCCCTTACTACATCGGATGTAAATGTGTCCGCTATAAAAAAACTTATGGTATCATATGCCACTACTTACTTGGCCAGAGTAAGCGATTAACACATGACATACACGACCTTTTTATAGTTTTCACCTCACGCCCTATGTAAGTAACGCCTCTATTTAGTTTTCTTGGAAATAATATCCTGGATATGTAATTCTATTCAGGTTTTCCAAGTTTCTAATTTACCTATGCAACAATCATTCTCTACTTGTTTATTGCATATTGCTATTTGTGCGATTATATTTAAAAGCGTGCACCTGGTAATGCTTGCCCCATCGGGCGTTCCCTGCCATTAACCTTGTTCGCGGTCGTTACGCGATTTAGCCCCTGGTGAGCATGCTCCTCTTGTCATACTTCGGACCGTTCCTCTATCATATCCTTAATTTGTTCAACTCTTGTCATCTTTAAATGCAAGTGTCCTTCAATCAAGACATTCACAAAAGTTAGTAGTGTCAACTTTACTAAATGCCCCTATCATAATACAAGGCTTTTCTACTATAGGTGTGAACGCACGAAATTTTGTTAGCTATATCTATCATTTAATTGGGGTAACGTGTATTACACGATAACCCTATGTGTTGTTTACAACACTTTAATACGCTAAACGATTAACATACATGCACTTACCGGATTTGCGATCAAGCATCGAACCGAACACCAATCTTTATTAAGAGCATAAGGTTTATGTCCAAGCATAGTTTTCCCACCATACTTGAATCTCTTAAACCAGGGCTCTGATACCAACTTGAAACACCCTAGTTGCTATTTAACGGTTTTACATGTAAATACCAACAATTAGATGTGTAGTTAAGACTACACATACTATAAAAATATGGATTTATTAAAAATTTTTGCAAATCATAAGTTATTCGACATAACGTGATCAGATTCGTCGTTTAAAATTTATGACGATGCAATGTGCGGAAGCATGTATCTTTATCGTGTTCGGTTCTTCGTTAAGCTTGATCGTCTTCCGGCATCCAAAAAGTACCTACATTTCATAAACATGAAATGCTTTAGTCATACGGGGTTTAAAACGTATCTAAACGAGTCCGGGAAACAAAACTGATTAAAATACATTTTTGTACAGGGTCCACCGTAAATTACGGTGGATACCGTAATTTACGGTAGCCCCTGTTTTAAAATACTCCACCGTAAGGCAGGAGATAACTGCCGTAGCGTTGTCAGTCCCCACCATAACTTACGGTGCCCACCGTAAGTTATGGTGGCCCCTGTATCAGATTCTTCCATTTTGCCGTTTTTTGACACGAAAACTTTCGTATCTTTCAATCCGCTTGTCCGTTTCACCTTCCGTTTCTTCCTTCGTGATTGTAATTTGATTCTCCATCCAATGGAGTTAAAATCCGACATCCGGCTTAATAAATTTTGAGACTTTTATGGCTTCGGCTTATTACCTTTTTACAAAATTTTGACCCGTTTACGCATTTATCAAACAAACATATTTGTTTGATCATTATTTCACATGAACCACCTCAATTCAATATTTTCTACCATGTTCGGTTCTAATTGCGGGTTTCTTATATATTTTAACCCGTTTTCGCTCGTATGCTTATTTCGACCCGTTAAGGGTATTTAAGTATATTTTAAAATGATTCTATTTCATTTGTATCTAGCCTTATATTTCCACCTTTCTTACCAAGTAATCTTCCACCACAACCATATTTGTGGTGGATTTAATGTGGAGATCTATATATATTCCGAGTTTTACCCCTCGAATTGTCATTTTATGGCAAAGACTCATATAAAGTCTTTCGACCCAAGAATTTACATCTTTCACTACCTATACTCATTCTAAGAATTTATTTAATCATAAGACTCGTTTATGAACCACCTTTAAGGTCGTTCCTTCGAATTAGCTTACAAGGGCAGTTTGGTAAATTTTCATCCTTCTTTCACTACAAGGACCTTTAAATACTTGTTTGACTTAAAATCCGACCTTTTAACTATAGTTCTTGTTTGTAAACCCATGTGCTTCTAAAACATTATAATCATAACTCAATTTATTCGGCTTACCTAAAAGATAACCGAATATCTATATTTTAACCTTGTCTAACTCTTATAGAACTCCAAATCCTACATGATGAGTTGTGTTATTATACATACCTGACTCGGATCAATATATTGACCCGTTTCAATACCTTGCCTTAGTGGCTGCTAAATGATAGCGCTGTAAACATCCATGTGCTATTTATTCCCTAAAATCATACAACTCGGCAACCCATTAGTCGATATTGTCAAGGGTGATAATTTCACCTTTTGACTCGTTTGGTCTAAATGACCAATTATATTAGCGAGATGACATTTATTACCACCTCGTATATATATGACTCTCTCCGATTTACACCGTGCGGTCACTTTACTGCCTTACGTCATAATTGTCTTTTTCGTAACACGACAAAAGGATATTATAAAATATATGACTAATGTAAGATATACATACCTTGCATCCGAATTACGCTTTTCTTTCATACGTGCTTCGTTTGACCTGCTTCCTTTCCAAGCCTCCACCTAGCTTGTCAAGCGTCAAACTATCATCATAATTCGTAAGACGGCTAGATTAGTCATCATTAATTATGACTATTCCATCTTACGGGTTTTACATCAAAATTCATCATTTGATTTCATTTTGGTCAGTTTGACTTTTAAAGGTCAAACTGCCTATTAACATAAGTGATTATATTATAAAACTCGACAATTCATTTAAGCACTTTGTCAAGTATCCGATAGGAATTATTCTTACGCCACCGTTTTAACTACTTTTCAAGTCTAAGTTCATGCTATTATTAACACCAATTTAACTTAGCTCTTGATTATCCAAGTTAATTATTCATTTGTTAAGCAAGAACTAAAGGTTTCTATTTACATGTAAAAACCCGTTTCATCATAGCATTAGACATTTATCCGAACATCTAATATAATCAGCTTCTACAAATTAATTAGTAGACATCATGATTCCAAACACCTATTTATATGAACAAAAACACTAATTTCATCATAATGTACAAAAACCCATTTCAAGTCACATATGAGCATTCACTCGAACTTATAAATTGTTCAAGTATTTTGCTCCAACTATCAAATATGATGATTCTAAGCACATGCATATCATCATCTTCACTATTTAGTCAAAACCCACTTGGCTCATACTTGGTTAATTGACTAATCACTAGTTTATGGTACAATTTTACAATTTTGCATCTAGGGTTTGTTTCTAGACATAGATTCAACCCAATATCACTCATATACACAACATTCATTCTAGAATTTCATTCATGCATGTTCATCCAAATTTCAAGATATCACTAAATGATGAAATTCAACATACCTTATGATCTCCTAGCTTGGGTGATCACGAATTTAATTAAAGCCCCAATTTCCAACTCGATTTCCCTTGGATTTTGATGGATTTTAGTGAGTTTAGGGTTTTGAGAAGAACCCTTCTCCTGGCTCTGTGAAATCATCGACCAAACACACACATGTGTGTGTGTGTGTTTTGGTGTTTATTTGTTTTAATTAAAAACATCTTTCCCTTTTGCCTCTTTTAGTCCCTCTAGTTCCATAGTTTATAAAAGGGTTATCTCTTTCATGTTTCTTTTATTGTTTTTACAACACTTAACTAACTAGGTTGATATTCCTAGTTACTTTGGGTTCGGGGGAAGTCATAACTCGTTTTATTTTTAAATCCCGTTAACTCGGACCTCTTATTATCTTTATTTCCTCAAAAGCTTTTATTCTCTTTTTATTTAATATTAGGTTTATCTATTAAATTCCTAATATTCACCGGGTTTACTTTTACCACTAACGGTATTTTACCCATTCATTATTATTAACATGGTTTAATTACTAATCCCGATTTCGGGGTGTTACACCCGCCCCACGCCTGGGCTGAAACCCCCGCCAATGGGGCCACGCCGAAACCCAAGCCCACCCGGGGTGGTGGCTTGGGTTTTTATGGCCAACCCACGCCCCATACCCCACAGTCTTAGTTCCCATCCCAAAAGTAACAGCCGGAGCGACCTCCATAACATCCTCTCCTTCTTTGTTGTTTAAGGGGAGGGGGCTGAAGTGGGAAGACACCATACGGACTTAAACCTTCAAGATTCGTACCACAATGTTCGTATTGATTAGTGTTATTGATTGTGTCTGCTTTTTTTTAGTCCAATCTGTTGGATGCAGGGGATTCAATTTGGAAAACAAAAGAAATAAGGTGACACATTGGCCAGCCGCCATCGAACCGCTGCCGGAGCTGCGATTTTCAGGTTTCTGGCTGGCAGCAGCCACTGTGACCGGCAGTCCACAGCGGAGATTTCCAGAGAGAAACGGAGGATGAGGTAAGAGGAAAAGCCATGGCATAATGTACCAGGCCGTCGGACGAACACCTTTTATTCCATGGCTCTGATACCATTAGTAATAGTATCGAGATGGTAACCTTTTTACAAGATTAACAAATCACGTAGTTTAGCTTATAAGGTAAATTAAAACCGGTCATATTTAAAAACTCCTTTAAATTTGACTTTGGGAGAAACATGGACAAGGTTCCCTTAAATCACTTAACCATTGGCTTGTAATCTTAACTTTATACAAAAATTACTCATAATATTAGGACCACTTTTTAAAAGAGGGTAAGAGGATGTTATTTATGTCATGATTCAATACTTGATGAGCCTAGCTCATCATGATTTTTATGAACAGAATGGAATTTAAAACTATCTTACTTGAGATCACAAAGAGAGATTACTTGAGCACCAGAGAGTCTTCAATACTTGGAAGATTTTATTTACTTATTATTTTACAAGTACAGAAATGAGGAAAAGAGAGAGATGCCCAAAATTGGCGTGCCTCCCATTCTACACAAACTCCCTATTTATACTAAAAGAAAAGATAATTGATAAGATGCTCGGGTACTCACTGGGCCCCATAGACAGCTATCTTCAATCAATTTTTTCTTCTCTTTTGATACACACCACACATTTTTGAAAGCATAATAAGATTCTATGTTAGTGGGTATAGCCCACCATTAGCTCTTGTCGACTGCTTTCATTATTGTTATAGTAATTATTGATGCTATATAATGGCACCTATGACCCTAATAAGGTCTAAAATGCAGAGATTCTCTCATATAATGGAGGGACATTATATCTTCTTTTTCTTTTTGTCTTCTTTCTCTTTGTCAGACTTATTTTGAGAAGACTGTTCTTGTGGGTCTTCTTGTAATTCCCCAAACTCTTCTTTCATTTTTTTTCCAAATATTCATTTATTTGGGTATCAAGATTCTTGTCGTCAATTTCTTCAGTTTCTTGCCCTTCTCCTGCTAGACATGAGAATTGATTATAATCTTCTTGACTGTTTGATGATATGGACATGGCTTTAGACTAATTTTCTGTTGGGAAATGTTTTTTAATTTCCCTTTTCATTTCTTCCATATAAGACTTTATAATTTCATCTTTTGAGACATCCTATTTTTCCGTGATGAGTCTTCTAGAAATTTGCTCCCATGGACTAGGAAGTTGTCTTTGTTGTTTCTTTGTGATTTGCAGCTTATAATGTTCAATCTTGGTATTAATCAAATTTATAGTTTCTTATGCTTTTATAAGCTTGGTGGATTCCTTTGTTTGAATCATCTTGTTCCAAAACTTTGTATAACAAGTTCTTTTGAGACATGGAAAATTATCTCTTAGGGTATAACCTGTAGTTAGCTTCCACTTCCAGATCCATGGAATAGAGAATTCTTTAAAAAAAAGTACATTGAAGTTATACCTTCAAACCAAGTGTTGTTATAATTTGCTTCTATAAGATCTGGTGATACACGGACCCATTCTGTATATAAACTTTTGAATGGTTCAGGCAAAATTTGAACTGTTGGTCCATATAATAGGAACCATTTTTGAAACCAACAGAGAATTCCTTGCTTAAACACATTATCCTTGACCTTTATAAACCAGGAATGTTTCTTCTTTGAGTTTTCGTAAAACAGACATTTTTCAAAACTCTGAATGTAATCCCAGTAATTATACTTATAAGTTTGTCTATTATTTGTCTCTGGATATATAAATTCCCTTTCTTTTAGGGTACTTAGCCCCCATTTTTGAGGAGATATGATACCCTTTATGAAAATTTTGCGGAAATTATACATATGTTTTTCCCTATCACTTGGATAAAAATGTCTAACTTCAGTTGTTTCCGTTAATTGGAGAATATTTTCATAATACTGACGGGTTTTATAAGATGTTGCATCATAGGATGCGGGATCCAAATATTTTTGCATGAGGACCCATGGGTCATCAAGAAGTTTTATGTCTTCTTGATTTAAAATGATTATTTTCTTTTGCCTCTCGGTTATAAACCAAGAGTCATCTTCAGCATTGTCTTGTGCCGTTGTAGCATAGGTAGGAGGTTTTGTGATCTCTTTCTCCTTTTGGGCCTTTATAAGGTCCATGATCTTTTCATATAAGGGATCATTTTGATTAATTTGGATATCTCCTATATCTGTGCTGCTTATGACCTCATTTGAGCTAGAAGCGATATTTGAAGCTATGGGTCTTCTGTTTCATATTTGGGCTAGAACCATACCCTGCCTGTTATTATTAGCAGAATTGTAACCTCTCCCCCTATAAGAAGGATTCTGGCCTCTTCCAGAAGAGGAGGATTTTCCTCTTCCCCTAGGAATCATAGCTGAGAAGAAAAAAAATCATAAAAGTTATCCGCAAGAAAGTATAATTTCCTTATCATACAAGGCTTTTATTCTACCCTGTGCTTCATAAATTGTCTTATAATAAGACCTGGTACTCATTTCTTTATGAAGAGGATGTTGAGTAAAATCATGTATGATATTATTGATTCTGATCATTTGATCTCTTATAATTAGATCCTGAATATTCATGTCATTCCATATTTTATGGATTGAGATTTTCAGAGGACCTTTAATTTTCATCTAGATATTCCCTGGAAAGAAAATCAGGAAGACTATTATCACTCCCCTTCTTATATGATATTTCAAAATCAAATGGGGCTAATTGGGATTGCCATCTAGCAAAAATTTTCTTAGATATATCATGTTTGAAATCCTTACTGAACATAAACTTAGCTGCTTGACAATCTGTTTTATTAGAAACTTTTGATTGTATAAATCATCTTGAACTTTTAAGACGCATTTTAAAATAGCTAGTATCTCTTTTGCTATAGTAGCGTAGTTCTTTTGGCTTTCTATCCATTTTCCTGAATAAAACCTTACAAGATATTCTTGTTTATTATGAGGAGAAATTTGTTTTAATATACCTCCATATCCTATTTCTGAGGCATCTGTTTCAACTATCTTTTCCCAATTAGGATTTGCAATGGATAAACAAGGAAGATTAGAAACTTTTTATTTTATTTTAATGACTGCCTTGGTATGATTTTCATTCCAAGGTTTGGGACTCTTTTTTAATCTATCATATAATATAGACGAATTTCTAGCCAAGTTTTCATAATAAGGAGCTATATAATTTAGGCTCCCTAGAAATCTTTGAAGCTGATTTTTATCTATAATTTTGTCTGGAAATCTATTAGCAAATTCGATACTTCTATTAATAGGAATTATTTTTCCTTTTTCTATAATATGTCCTAAAAATCTGACATTTGTTTGGAATAACATCATTTTGGGACTGGAAATAACCAATCCATTTCTTATAATAATATCTTTAAATAAATTTAAATGTTTAAAATGAGTTTCAATATCTTTTGAAAATACTAGAATATCATCTATATAAACTATTATAAAGTTTGAGAAAGGAATGAATATATCATTCATAATCTTTTGAAATTCTGAAGGGGCATTTTTGAGACCGAAAGACATAACATTCCATTCATATTGTCCGAAAGGAACATTGAAAGATGTCTTATATCTATCCTTTTGATCTATCTGGATTTGCCAATATCCTGATTTTAAATCAAATTTTGAAAATATTAGTGCGTCATATAACCTATCTAGTAAGTCTTTCTTGTTTGGAATTGGATACCTTATCCACTTTAAAACTCTGTTTAAAGGTTTATAATTTATAACTAGTCTTGGAACACCTCTTTCTTGTTCTGAATGTTTGTTTACATAAAAAGCAGTACATGACCATGGTGACTTGGAATGATTTATTAATCCCTTTTATTGAAGAGAGGCTATTTCCTTTTTGCATAATTCTAAATATTTAGAATTCATTTTACAAGGTCTTGCCTTAGTTGGAACATTACTTTCCTGAAAATCCTTTTCATAATGAAGAGAGACTATATGCTATTTTCTATTCCAAAAAGCATTTGGATGATCATTACATATTTCATTATTAAATTGGTTCTTTATTAATTCAATTTTAGATATGAGTTTTGGATTTTTTAAATTATCTTCTATTGTATGTATATTGATTTCTTCTTTAAGAAAATTTATTTGATTTATATTTGCCTGTATTAAGATTTCATTTATCATTTTTTCAATAGGTTTAGTTATAAACTTAAAATGAAGGTTTTCCCCTTATAAGTTGCTGAAAACCCTTTGTGGTCAACTTCTCTTAAAGGAAATATCTTGTTTAAAAAAGGGGTTCCTAAAATAGCTTCATTTGAAATGTTTTTAACAAGGACAAATGAAGTGGGAACACTTTCCTCGTTATTACAAATTTTTACATTGGGAAGTTTATATTTAACTCCCATATCCTGTTTATCAGCTGCTTTTAAAACCTGTGTAGTTTTTTTTTTTAAATGTTTTGTAGGAATAAGACCTTCTCTTAAGCAATTTAAATCTGCTCCCGAGTCTATAAGAGCAATAAAATCCTTTTGGAAACTATTTTCGATTAGCAAGGTTATTTTTACTAACCATTTTTGAGAAATAATAGTTTCCATAGCTTGCAAATATTCCCCATTTGTATTAATCTATTTTTCTTCTTTATTATCATTCTTTTTAAATAATTGTGCCCATGTAGAAGGTTTTGACGAGGTCTCTTCTGTATTTGATATTTCAGCATGTTTTTCAAGATTTACTATTCTTTTTTCAAAATCGAAATTTTGTTTTTTTAAATTTATTATTTCTCCTTTTAATCTTATAATCTCAACCTTCAAATCCTCAGGGGTTGAAGTTGATTTTTCTTTTTTATTATTTAATATGTTATGAACATATTTCATCGAATAAGGACCTTCTGGTTCTTCAATATTATTTTCTTCCTTTTTATTTTCTTGGTATATCGTATCAAGGATTTTGATTTTTTCTTCAGGACTTTTTATTCTTTTAAGAACATCTTCCAAAGTCTTACTATTCAAGACATTAATCTCACTACTTTCTCCTGTATTAATCTCATTATCCTGAAATTGAGATATAATTCTATAAATCATGTCATCTGTTTTTTCTTCTTTACAACAATTTTCACAATCCTTAGAATTTGAAGTTGGATCGGAATCATAATCAGTAGATTCTTCTGATTCAAAGATTTTATATAATTCATTCTTGGTTTCTTCTTCAATATTTAGATTATTAATTTTCTTTTTTATATTTCTTCTTTGGTAGCATTTATTTGCCATGTGGCCTTTCTTTTTACATATATAACATGTTGGTGTCCAATTTTCTTTTCTAGTTTGCTTTCTCCTATAACGTTTTTCTCTTCTTTTCTGGAAATATTTATCCCTAGAAGATTTCTTATGATATATATAATTTTCTCTTCCTTTTGTTTCTTTAATACATTCCATACCAAATTGTTCACAGAATTGACCCAATTGTCTTTTTTCTGTTAAATTATGTTTTTTAATTTGGTGGTTTAGCTTTAATTCTTTGCATAGAGCTAACCCTTCTTGAACACAGACTCCTATAAGCCTGCCATAGGTATAATTATTATATAAAATCTGAACATTATCTCCTTTAAGAGTTTTTCTAACTCTTTCCGCAAATAGAGGAGGAAGTCCATCAATAAATTTTGATTTCCAATGAGGACCATTATTTTCTGGGAGCTCATAAACTCTGCTTAAGAAAACATCCTTATACCATCTAAATGATGTTAAAGTGTTACATCTTAGGCCATTTAATAATGTTCTTATTGTTTCAAAATTATCTGACCATCTTCTAGTAAAATGCTCTATAATTGTAACTATCAAAGTGTAGACAGCATCAGAGATATCTCTTTCATTTTCCTTTTTAACATGACTGTAAATTTGAGCTTGATTTTCTGGTTTTATATAATTATCCCACCATCCTTTTAATTGACCCATAAATCATGCAGTTATCATTTTACAAACAGTACTATCAGTATTTTGATTATTCTTTGCTATTGTTGCATACATCATCATTCGATGTGTCATCATATATATTTGCCTATCAGTGTATCCGTCTAGATTCCATTCATAAATGGATTTCCATTATAGGAATTAGTGATCTCATATTCTTGCTCCTCATGGAGTACATCTTGAGGGGTTGGCCTAGGATAGTAAAACATTCTTTGCCTTGGTTTATCTGCAAATTTTGTATTATATGATCCGGATTTCCCTCTGTTGTCTAACTTTTTAATAGAATTAGTATCATCACTGAAATCTTCTTCATCTTCTTCTAAAGCATTTAATTCTGTTTTAGAAAGTTTTTCTCTAATAGTTTCTATAAGTTGATCTAAAGGTTTTACCTTATAATCTTCTATTTCTGGAGGTGGTTGAATAGTTGGCTGAACCTTTATAAAGTTGTCTTCTTTTGTATTACTTGTTTCTCCTTTTTCATAATTTTGATTTTCTCTATATTTTTCAAGTTTGTTATTTGTTTCATGAAGGAGATCCGAAATATTTGTGAGGCACAAGTTTGTATAATTGTTCTGTTTTATTATTTGGTTTATATGAAGAATAGTTGCTTGAAGAGAATCATTGCTTATTAATTTTTTAAAATCAGAGAAGTATATTTCTTCATTTTCTCTTTTTAGTTCAAAATCTTGTGTTGGAGGAAATACTGATTTTACAATAGTACATGTGGCTAATTTGTAATTATTTTCAATTACAGAAACATATTTCTATGAATATTTATTAATGAACCAGACAGGAAATTCTATGATTTGTTGAACATTATCAAGATCTTTATAAAATTCTTTCCCAATTCTAAATCTTTCTTCTCTATGAAAAGATTCCATAAACCAATTTTTAAAAGGTTTCCATTTTTCATTTCTATATTTTTCGCATATCTGCTTCCTAGCAGCAGATCCTGGACTAAAATCAAAAGATTTACTATTCATTTATAAATTAAAACTCATTTGAGAGACTGTATCATCCTCTCTTACTTGGTGGTAAACACCTGAAACTAAATTATCGTTATTAATATTTAAATTTTCTACTCTATTAACTTTCATCTGAGAAGTAGAAGCTCTTGATGGTTTTGGAAATTCTACTTTATAATCTAAGGGTGAAATATAAGATTTTACAGATTTAGATTTTATAAATCTTTGTGAAATTGAATTTAAATCATTTGAATCATTTTCTTCAAATTCTACATCTATATTTCCTTCAGGGGTTTCTATAAGTTTGCTTAACCTATGTTTTATTTGTGGTTGTTTTTTAACTGCTTTATCTATGACCCATGTTTCAGGAAAGGTTATTTCTTCCCACTTAACTGGTCTCCTAATGGAAATATTTGATTTTCCATAATTTGTCTCTATTAGAATTGTTTCATTATTTTGTTTGTTTATTCTTTTGCATCTAGCATTCATAGTAGTCAACAATCTAAAATATATTCTATAACAAATACAAATTATTTCTGATCCTGGAGCGTAATTATAGCCATGAGTTTTAACATATAAAGTTAAAGCATTATCTACATTATGATCAGATAAAGATAGATGTAGGTCTGGGTATACATCAAAATATACTAGACCATGTGCTAAACTAGTCTCTATAATTCCCATTAGGGATTGTTTCCAATTTAAATTACGAGCATCTCGTAATACTGCTATAAAACTTTCTGGTAACCCTTGTAGAGTTAAAGGTTTAAAATCCACCTGGACTAAACCTATATGAATAAAATTATAATCTTGTTTGTATCTGACTAGATCGGAAAGATTTAATAGTTTTATTATCATTTCTTCATTACTAATTGAAACAGATTCTTCAGTTGTCTTAACAACTTGTTTTGTCTTTAGGAAGCTATCAAAACTTCCAATTTGATATATGACCTTTGGATTTATATGAGGTATAGTCCATTTATTTAATAAATCAAGATCTTGAGGAATATCATATTCCTCGTTAATACTGTTTTTAACAGTATTTTTCTTTTTAAATAAGTTTATCATGGTGATGATGTAAGTATTGAATCACAACACTAATAACATATATCTCCCCCCTTTTATTCCATGGCTCTGATACCTTTGTGATCTCAAGTAAGATAGTTTTAAATTCCATTCTGTTCATAAAAATCATGATGAGCTAGGCTCATCAAGTATTGACTCATGACATAAGTAACATCCTCTTACCCTCTTTTAAAAAGTGGTCCTAATATTATGAGTAATTTTTGTATAAAGTTAAGATTACAAGCCAATGGTTAAGTGATTTAAGGGAACCTTGTCCATGTTTATCCCACAGTCAAATTTAAAGGAGTTTTTAAATGTGACCGGTTTTAATTTACCTTATAAGCTAAACTATATAATTTGTTAATCTTGTAAAAAGGTTACCACACACAAACACACACACACACACACACACACACACACACATATATATATAGAAACGGGATCAGGAGAAAACGACATAAAGTGTGAGAACGGTGAGAACGCATCCTGGCCCAACACGTGGCGCGGGATATGATCAGGGCGTGAGGGGTTTTTTGTCTTTTCAATCTTCTTTTATTTCCCAATTTTGTGTAACTTGCTGCTTCATTTTTGGAGTCTAAGATTATTTTGGCGTTAATTATATTCATTAACTACTTGCCGTTTTATTGTTCTTGGATCTGTCACGTTGAATTAATTGTTTTTGTGTCACATAGATTTTTTTTTGGCGTTATAGCGTTTCCCTGGTCAATTTTTTGGCGTTTGTGACGTTGTTAATAATTCATTACGATTCATTAATATTTTCATAAGATTACAATAAGACCAAATGTTTTTAATGACGTTTAGTCAATTTTTATAGCGTTTAATACATTAACAAGGTGCTTTGCCAGCATCCGTTATCACAGTTTTCATACTATTAGCGTTTTGGTGTTTGTAGTTTTTGGCGTTTTATATAATAATGTATTTTATTAGTAGAGAATTAGATAACAAACAACAGATAATTAGATAACAAAACAATAGAAAATGAAAAAAAAATGGTAATCTAATTTCGCATCCAAATCTTCACGGTCATCAGCCTCTTCTTCTTGAATTTGTTTTGGCGTTTTGAACCTTTGAATACCTTAGCTAGATGCCAACTTTCCTACATAACGCCCGTGTTTTTAGACGAAGCTTGTTAGTGGCATCCTGTTTTTTCGTGTGATATGCTTGTTTGGTGACATGTCATTGAAGATTAACTCCTGCTTAAATGCTATTTATAATAATGGAGTCCAAAATAGCATTTTACACTGGTATTGATCCCTTCATGCCATGCATATAGTCATCAAGAACAAAGCTCACATGATGACATATCACTGTCATCAGTCTCTTTTTCTTGAATATTTGTCTATCCCATTCAGCAAAAGCTTATAGAGATACACACCTCAAAGAAGAATCCATTCAGTGAAAGCTTTGCCATCGGTGGTTTTTTTAACTATTTTTTTGGCGTTTAAAGTGAGTGGTTTCTAGGAAACATGACGTTTATTTTCTGAGTGTGATCAATTCATTGTGTAGAGACCTCTCTCTTATAGGAGTTTTTTGGCGCGTAGTTTAGGCAAGATTTTTATTATAATAAATGATAGTAATAAAGTAACCGTATTTTCAGTTACTGTGTGCAATGTTGTAGAAGGCGCTAGGCGCTAGTCGGGCGGTGAGGTACCGCCTAGGGATTAATCGGAATGGGATTTTATATGTATTTTTTCAAAATTATATATATATACCCAATAATATAAAAATAATACTTCAAAATTCACATAAATACTTCAAGTTTCAGATTGTATGGTTCGATTTTGACCGATTTTGACCGCCTAGGACCGATTTTGACCGATTAATATAGTCTGATTAATCCGATTTTTGACCATGGCCGATTAATTGACCGACTAGCTCAAAATTAGGCAGTAAGTGGCCGCCCAGCGCCTAGGCGCCGATTAATCGGCCGCCTAGGCCGATTTCTGCAACACTGAATGTGTGTATTTACTGTTTTGTTCAGCTTTATCAGTTTTAGAGAGATATACATCCCATCTTCCAAGTTTGGCCTTTTTTTAATGACGTTATGTAGACCAAGATGACAAAATACAATAACAGAGAAAATATTAAACAGGAAAAATATATATTTTTTTTATTTTTGGCGTTTTGTAAGCAATAACCTTTTGTAGTATTTTTTTGCGTTTTGAAACTAAATGGAGAAATATAGCATTTAATTATCTTAAAAAAAAAGATTACACAGAAGAAAACCAAAAAAAAAAAAATTATAACTCCTCGTCAGAAGGTACTTTATCCGGAAGTATCCATCACTTCCGTCGTCTTCTTCCTCGGAGTCTTCATCTAGACTTTCATCCATGTCATCACCTTCACTTTCATCGGCTTTTTGTTGTTGAAGATTCTGAAGCCTCCATTTGAACACGTCCTGCATCAACGCCATTTTTGAGTCAATGTATGTGTTCAAACAAGTGGCGTTGTGCAATTCTTCCATGAACCCAATCCCCTGCTTTGTCATGATGTCTTCAAGTAGGTAGTCTTCCTGCTCTCCGCTGTCATATATAACGGGTCACCATGTCTGTTTCCTCATCAAAACGCCATTATGTTATGACTGGGTCCGATTTTCCATCTGCTTTGCTTGGTCCAAATTTCCTTGTTAATGTTTTCATAAGCTTATGTGTTTCATGACATTCGTTATCCAGAGCGATGCCAAGCGATAGGATACCCCTCTGTACCTCTTCTTTCATCTTCAAAATTGCTTTGATAGCCCTAACATACACTCTCCTTCTGTTGTCAAAACGTATGACGAATCGTCTGATTCCTAGAGTGTATCTCCACCAAACGATGGTTGCCATTTTTGGCGTTTTGGTTAAATTTGGCATTTTTTGTAAAATATGTTTTTGCAGAATGATAGATTGAAGTGATTATGGAAGCGATGTTTAACGTCGTTTATATAATGATGTTTTTGGCACGTAATTTAGGAGTGAATTTCTTCTAATAAATGTTAATAATTGAATTTCAGTTACTGTGTTGTTTCCCCTTCCTGTAATCTCCAACGCGTTTTATCACTAATTTTTGGCGTTTTATTTGTTTTGAATGGCGTGTTATCATTTTTGTTCGCGTTTTGAATTTGAGCGGTAAAAGACCCTTTTACCCTTAATGAAGCACGTCCACTTAATAGAATTGGTGTTATTTACGATAATGTCACCACGCCAATCTAGTCCATAGATTGTTTTGATCTGACGATCCATAATCGTTCTCTCTGTTCTCACACTTCCCCCATTTTCTCTAAATACTGACCCTATATATATATATATATATAGTACAGAGTTCAAATGAGAAGAATTTTTTTGTAAGAATAAAAAAGAAGAAATTTCAACCAATAAAAATGCTTCATTTTACTTCATTTAATTTTTGCATTTAATATTAGTTTAAGGGTATATTGGTAAACTTAGATGGATCATTAATTGTTAGTCTTCCTTTTTAATAGCTAACTACATTAAATTTGTAACTTATTTTCAAAAAAAAAAAACGTATTTTTCAAAAAAAGAAAAAATATATAATTTAAAGTGTAGCATAAATTACGAGTTGTGTAGGATGAATTACGAGCTGTGGAGGACAAATTTCAATATGTGTAGGATAAATTTCAAAACGTGTAGGATAAATTTCGATGTGTGTAAGCAAAAATTTAAGTGTGGAGGATGATAGTGTTTATGACTAATTAATTAGTAAAAAATAATAATAAATGAGTACTATTTAATGTTTTACATTTGTACCCTTTGTTCTTTTTCTTCTTAATTTAATTTTCTTCTCAAATGAACATTCCCCTATATATATATATATATATATATATATATATATATATATATATATATAGGAACGAGATCAGGAGAAAACGCCCAAAAGTGTGAGAACGCATCCTGGCCCAACACGTGTCACGCGACAGACAATTATGGCGTTTTGAAAAGATATACTTCAATTTTCCATGTAGTGGCTTTTAATATAATAATTGTTTTTTGGCGTTTTTATATAGCAACAACGTGCTTTGCTAGCATCCGTTCTCGCAGTTTTCACACTAACAGGCGTTTTGGTGTTTGTAGTTTTTGGCGTTTTATATTAAAAAAAATTTTGTTAGTAGAGAATTAGATAATAAAATTAGAGAACTAGATAACAAACAATAGAAAATGAAAAAAAAAATTATAATCTAATTTCTCTTCCAAATCTTCATTGTCATCAGCCTCTTCTACTTTAACCTTTTTGGCGTTTTGAATACCTTGTGTAGATCCTTATTTTCCTATATACCTCCCGTCTTTAGAAGATGCTTATTTTTTGGGCATCCTTTATTGTGGTTTGATATATACTTGTTTGGTGATATGTTGAAGATCATCGCCTGCTCGAATGTATTGATCCCTTCATGCCATCAATATATCCATCAAGAACAAAGTGACATGATGACATATCAGTGTCACCAGTCTCTTTTTCATGAATATTTGTCAATCTCATTCAGCAAAAGCTTATAGAGATACCCACCTCAAAGTAGAATCCATTCAGTGAAACTTCATTTAGAACAATACTCAATATAGAAGAAATGAGGTTCCACATCTGTGGCTTTTTTAAGTATCTTTTTTGGCGTTTTAAAGTGAATGGTTTCTTGGAAAGATGGCGTTTATTTTTGGTGTATGATCAGTTAATTGTGCAGAGACGTCTCTCTTATAGGATGTTTTTGGCGTGTAGTTTAGGCGGGATTTTTATTTATAATAAATGATATTAATAAAGTAGCCGTCTTTTCGGTTACTGTGTTTATTTTTTACTCTTTTTGTTCAGCTTTTTATGAGTTTTTATGGTCATAGACATTCCATCTTCCAAGTTTGGCTTTTTAATGGCTTTAAGTAGTTTTGGGCGTTTTTTTTTCATTTTTAGCTTTTAATAATACTTCTCCAAATTACTTTTATTATAGGTTGGGAGTTTTTGGTGTTTTAGTGCATTATGACGTTTTACTACATTATGGCGTTTTACTACATTATGGCGTTTCCCAATCTTTATGACTTTTTGGCTCTTTATTAAACTTTTTTATGCTTAGTCGAAAAATACATAACAAACAACAGAAAAGGAAAATTAAAAAACTGAAAATAAAAAAAAATCATCTTCCAAATCTTCACTGTCATCAGTCTCTTTCTTCTTTGAAACATGTTCACTGGTGGTTTGGCTTTGTCATGCTTGTGTTTTTGTGGCCGTTTGGAAAGACAATATGACATGAGTTTTCTGTTTGAATATGTATCTTCAAACCACTCATCAGTGTCATTCGTCTATTCATGCCATTATAATATTCATCAATAACAAAACACAAAAAAATGGTATAAGTCTGACAACAGTATCTTTTTCTTGAAGTTTTGTCCATCTCATTCAGCAAAATGTTATTTGAGTCACAGCACCCCAGGAAAGAATGCATTCTGCGAAACTTCGCGTAGAACAATATTGAATATACAAGAAACGATTTTTGGCATTTTTGGCGTTTTACTGAGGAAATAGTGTATCTGAAAGAAACGTTCATTTTTTGGAAATTTTTGATATTTGAGAGTTTTGGCGTTTTCTAAGATGATTGATATATAGTAAAATATGGCGTTTTTTAAGTAGGTGTGTTTGATGTTTTGGAAATTTTGGCGTTGTAAGATGAATGGTATATAGTAGAAAATATGGCGTTTCAGGTTGGGGGAGGTGTGTTCTTATGTATGAGAATGTTTTGATTATATAGGGATGCGTTTTGGCCAGTAATAGCGTTTTATTCATTACTTAGGCGTTTTGATATAGAAGTGTAAAAACCTTTTTACCCTTAATGAAGCGCGTCCACTCAATAGAATTCATGTTATTTACGAAAACGCCAACGCGCCAATCTAGTCCATAGATTGTTTTGATCGGACGATCCATAAGCGTTCTCACCGTTGTAACACTTTCCATAGTTTTCTCTAAATCCTGACCCTATATATATATATATATATATATATATATATATATATATATATATATATGTATGTATAGAGAGAGATAGAGGAGAGGGGTGTTTGAATATTAATTCTCTTCTTTTATTATTGAGTAGTTAATGGGGATTAGAAACATTGAATATTTAAATACTTACGAGTTATAAGTTAGACCATGCGTAGTGGTAAGGGTAAATAATGCCCCACCCATGGGCGTTTTCCTCCACGTGTCATCCTAGTCAGCAAATGGGCGTTCTTCACAAAGGGGCGTAGTGGTGATAATGCCCAATAATGTCCCATCAATCATTAAACAATTATTAATTTTTTAATTAAAACTACTAAAATTCAGTAAATAAAAACATTACATTCTTAAAAAAAACCCGAAATAAGGAAAAAAAATTAAAATCCTAAAAACATTAAAAAACCGAAACAAATAAATAAAAAACTATTAAGCTAGAGTCAGTATGTTTGACGGATTTGTTGCCGACGCATTTGGGCTAAGATCAACGCGTCGCCGGTGAGATGGTCGATGGGTTTAGACAAAAATTCGATATCTTTCTCCATTTGTCTCGATTCTTGTATCGCGACAAACTTTTTGTTTTCGGCGTTTCTTTCCTCCATAGTTTGTAAACGCCTATGACCAAGATCTCGAATGTCCTGAAGGCGTCGATTCATCTCTTCGCAATCTTGCTTCAATATTTCAGGATTAGAAGAAGAGGACTCCGTTTTTTTCCTATATTTTGGGCACTTCTTCTACCCGGCGGTCGTTCCAACTCCAAATCCTCGTCGTTGTCTAAAATAATATTTAAATCGACGTTACGAGCATCTGAGGTGGGTGTGTCTGGTCAACTGATGATGATGTTTGAGACCGCTTTGATTTACGTCTAACGCTAGACGTCATCGTCGGTACGTTTGACCATTTGGGACTTCCTCGTAAAAGCTCCCAACATTTTAAATACGTGAAACTGCCTTTCGTAGCATTGTATTCTTCCAACGCTCTTTTTATAATATTACCCTCGTTTAGGCCGCTTCCCCAGTTGTCCCAAGTGCGTTGGAAGACCTCTTGAAACTGATGACATTTCCAGTTGATATCGGTCCATTTGCTCGAAATAGAATCTTTATCTCGATATTCATCTTTCCCCATTGCTTTAAAGAACGTTTCACAATTTTTTTTTGCCAAAAACCGGTAATGTTTGATAATTTGCTACAAAGAAATACAAAAATTATAATATTATATTTTACAAAAAAAATAAAAAAAATACTTGGGCAGAATTATGTAAAAAAATAACTTTTTAAAACACTTACCAACATCGGGGGCCTCCGATATATCTAGCCACGCACGTGCCAACGCGTACTCCTTGTCTTTCGTCCATGCTTGGTAGTTTCCTTTTCGACGAGGAGCGGTTGGATCTTTTTTTTTGTGAGACTTTTTTCCCACGTTTGGATTCCTCGACAACGGGCTTGGTGTCACACCTCAACCGATGGTGGAAACATCGGAGTGAGACGAAAACGAGATTGCTCATTGCAACATAACACTAAAAGTGACAATAATTTAAATAAACTGATTTCATTTCATAACAACTGTCAAATTATAAGACAGGGAAATTCAAATACAAGATAACTCAAATACAACATAACTCAAATACAACATAACTCAAATACAACAACAAAACAAATACAACATAGTACAAAATTTGATACGACAACATAAACTAAGTAATTCTAGATGTGTATCTAAAGCATCATCGCTACGCCCATTTTAATATGATCATCATCCTGCAATATGTTAAAAATACATCGTTCAATACAACGTATTGGCGAGTATACAAGTTTTGATACATAACATAAGTAATAAAGTTTAAACGAATCCACATGGCAAACTAGTTATCAAGATTAACATTAAACTGACATGTGAACAAACAAGTCAACCCAAAGTTTAATGCAAGTAAAAGAGTTAACATGACCTCACGTTCACGGGCGGTGCGTTACTCCTATAGCGCTATACATGTTAAGAGTAGGCTCGTATGAATTTAATGACAAGTTCAACACAAAACGTACAAACCCAGATTAAAGTATCAAGTATAATGTATGCATGCATGCATGTATTGGATTGTTTGTGCATTTTTTATAAAAGACTAAGTGTATCTGTGTAGGTTAATAGATAAACATATTGCACACAAAGTGTAAAACGGAAAAAGAGTGTTCGAGTATACTCACGGTTTTGCTAAATCTTCTTTAGGAATCCCGCGAGCGTAGTTTTGGTAGGCGTAGTATAGGAACGCCAAGGTTATTCTATCCGGCGAGCAAATGGATGATGGAATTAGTATAGGAACACCAAGGTTACCTTACAGGGCAAACGAAGGCGTGTGTTGGGGTTGGAAGTTTAAGGGACAAAATCTAAAGTACTTAGTATAATACGAAAATACAATTAGACAGAAAGTATATTCCGTTCGTGCACTTGTCCCGACACTGAGTTTCTGTGTTTTTACAGGTCCTAGTTTGCCCGACAGAATCAGTGACAAAAAACACGGAAATCAAAAAAACGGAAACTGAAATACGAACTGTTCGGACGAGAGAGTCTTGGACGAAAGGGCCATTCTATCACACCCCGATATTCCAACATAACCCGGTGGGCCCGGTGGGGAGTATCGTGACATAAGTTGATATCATCATAGACAATTAAACACAGAATAGCACAGCTGAAGTCTTGGAATAAAATTACTATTACAAACCGAGTGTTCAAAGTTCAAAATAAAAAATACAGACGGTTGTAATAAAAGATCCACAGGCGGATCAAATAAATGTACAAAATGATGTTCAACAGACTTTAGGCATTCTAAGGATTTGCAAGATCCTCTTATCAATACCGAGCAGCATCCAGCCTATTTCGTATAGTACCTGTAACTTAGTCTTTTGAAAATACGTCAGTTTATACTGGTAAATACAATTAACCGACACACTTTGAAAACATTTCCAAAATTGATTTAAGTGCACAAGGCACATGAAAATCTTTTATAACTTGGGACAATTAATAATTATAATGTTGTACACAGTT
The DNA here is from genome assembly GCA_030545235.1 of Helianthus tuberosus. NCBI lineage: Eukaryota > Viridiplantae > Streptophyta > Magnoliopsida > Asterales > Asteraceae > Helianthus > Helianthus tuberosus. Next base: position 55,604,740 of record CM060411.1, on the reverse strand, counting down.
TTACATGTTTGTCAATACATATGGGGCCCAGTATAGAAACCGAGACATGATTAACCGACACACCAGTTATAAAACCCACGAAGGAGTTATCCCAACTTGTGGGTAATATATATATTTTACCATTTGCATTTGTCAGGTGTATGCCTACACCCTGTGCTTAGGTCGTGGCCATTAGTAACTTAAATGAGCCGAGGATATCAAGGACCCGGTTGCGTTAACCCCCAATGTTTAAGTTATCAAACAAAACAGGTTAAAATGGGTTATGCAGATTTGATAGCCACAATCTGGCTAAGTGATCCCATACCCGACCAAGCAGTAATAATTTACCGTATCCCAAGCCCGTATAGGGAAAATAAGTTAAAAGTATTTACCTGAGCTATAACTCAATTCAATGCAAGATTTAAATAACTCAGTCGTATAATTCACTAGAAAAGTGTAGGTAGCTTTTACCGGAAGGCTCTAGCCTGGAATGATGGTAATATTAACCAATTAGAATGCTAACGGGTCCTATTTAAGTCATAGACTTAGACCGACTAGCTTAAAGGATCAAAAAACGGTACAATGCGCTAGATTAAGCGATGACAGGATTAGAATGTAGTTTTATCCCAACAAGTATGAAGACTTGTATAATATGGGTAAACTAATTGCATTCTGGAAATTGAAGTTAAGATGATAAGGTTAAACCCGTTTCGGCAAACTTATGTAAACTAGTTACATAAGTCGAACCGTGCGCGTATTAGCATTAACGAGTAACTGGATGAGTCAAGTACAAGTTCCATATGTTATTATACTTAAAACATGTTATAATATCAGTAGGATATCAACATGTATGCCCGTTAAGGTTTTAAAATCAAATTAAGCCCCGTAAGGGCGTTTTGGTCATTTTATGACTTATAAAAGGAGCTTGCAAGTAAACTGATGTTATGGTCATAAATATTATGGAGAAATAGTTAACTTATGATATAATATCAGTAGGATATCAAATATATGTGTCGTTTATGCTTTAAGACCAAACTATGCACCGTAGGGGAATTTTGGTCATTTCACACATAGGTTTGAGGATTTATTTAGGATTATGAGTTTATAATTTATACCTACTGTAAAAATATTTAAAATGATTTATAAAATCAGTAGGTAACAAGTCTTGGCTAATAAATATGGTTTAAGACCATACTATGCGCCTAAACGGCGTTAAAGTCGTTAAATGATGATTTGTATGGTTTAAGAAATCTGATGTTATAATCAGGTTTAAATAATTAAAATATGTTATTTATCATAACATATCAGTAAGTAAAAGGTTTTGCATGATTATTATGTTTAAAACCATTTTAGTGCCACAAGGGCATTATCGTCATTTATCGGCATTGTACAAGAACTTGTAGTTAAACTCAGCATATAATCTGACTTAGCATCCCAAATAATCCTAATTATGATATCACATCAGTATGTAGTGAGTCTTGCCAAGAAATTATGTTTAAAACTCAATTTAGATGAAAAAGGGCATTTTAGTCCTTTTACAAACATGATTTATGATCTTATAAGCAAACTTAGTTTAGAGTGAGGGATAAAGATAGATCCACAGCGGACCTGTAGGTTGTAGGCTTCGAAGCCTTCACCATCCCCTTAATCTCTAGTGCCAGACCACCAATGAAGCGTGCAATGCGCTTGGGTTCAGGTGTAATCAGATATGGAACCAACCTCGACATGGACTTAAAGTCGGTGACGTAGGTCCTGCGGTCCAAATTCTTCATAACCAGAGTCAAGAAGTCTGACTCTACCTTTTCAACCTCATGTTGAGGGCAGTAGGTTTTTTTCACAAGGTCCACAAACTTGGACCATGACAGATTATAGAGGGGGATCTTCCCCGTGGACTGCACCAACGCCTTCCATCATGTAAGGGCATCGCCCTTGAATGATTGTGACACATACTTCACAATGTCTTCCTTAGCACACCCACTAATGTCGACAACAATTTCCATTTCATCCAGCCATTTCATGCAGCAAATGGCTCCCTTCTCGCCATTGAAGTCTCTTGGCTTGCAAGAGACAAAATACTTGTAAGTGCATCTTTTGGAGGAACGGGGTTCCTGATCAAAAACAATCTTCTTTGATGGTTCACTTTTCGCATTCGATGAGTGAACAGACTCTTCTTTACGAGATGTATGAGGTTTTGATTGGGACTTGGAGCGAGTAGCACTCGACTCCTTATAGTTTTCAAGAACTTTATCTACTGCTTTACTAACTGCAACAACTATCATGGCCTGAAGATCAGCGCCATTAACATTTACATTAGCAGCATCATTTTTGTTGCTATGTGCCTCGTCGGAATTAACCATTTTGAAGCTTTAGTGCTAAACACCAAAAATAACAATTGCTTAGTTGCAATAAATGAATCATCGCATTTGGGGATTAACTAGCCATGGTATTATTAAACCATATAGGCTATTAAGTTATAACATTTCTAATGAATGTTATTTCGAAATTAATTCAATATAATTAGCCTAGGTTACAAAAGAACCATCAATGGCTTTAAAAATAGGACATAGTCCATTGTATATTAGAAAGGGGATCATAAGTCACAACTGTCATTGTCGTACTGACAATATTAAAATAGCTCAAAGGCTCGTCACAAGGATGTTAAAATATGGCACAAATGGCCTTGTCACAAAGGACATTAAAAAATAAACCGTGATCTTATTTGATCAAGGGTTTTAAGGCTTGAACATAGTTCTTCACATTTGGACAGGGAGTCGTAGACTACAACTGTCATTATCATGAAAGACGATATTACTTGGCCCGTAGGCAAATCAATTTGCATTACTAATGGATGTTATTATAATAATCATCGCATTGATGATATTAGTCATGATCGCATTGACCATATAGACTATAAAGGATTGGATATAACCCAAATACCTTGACGGCTAGTGTGGTTCCTCAAGCTACTCTGCCAGGAGTGTTAACATTTCATGAATGCTAACGATTAATTGTCTTAAGAGGGTTCACCAATATAGCCGTGTTTGTATTGGCATATAGGCAAGGTTAAACCATTAAGAAGATCTTTTGGAATTATTTAGCAGATCGACAAAGTTCGAATAAAATCGAGACGACCGCTTGAACAACGATGTAATGAAATACATATATATAACAATAAATATTAATTCCAAAGAATAATTTTCATTAAATTAATTAAGGATTACAAAATTTCCCTAAACGGGTCTTAATTAACATAACTAGTTGTCCACGCATGGACTAAAATAAAACAAGTCCACACGGGACTAATACTGAAAATAAAGTGTCCACGCAGGGACTATTACAGAATTAAAATGTCCATGCAGGGACTTAATTTTAAATAAATAACTACAAGGACAAATAAATAAAATCTTCAATCCTCATCCTTCTTTCCTTTGATCAACTTTGTAAGTTTCTTAAAGAACTTACTTGTTTTCCTTTCACCTCTTTCCACTCGACGCTCTACGTCATCCATCTTTCCCAAGGCCTAAGTTAAGACCTCCATTTGCTGGGGTGGTAATTGTGGTTGTGGTTGTGGTGGTGGGGGAGCAGGATACTGGTACCCATAAGCTGAATACCCAGTTGGGTAAGCACGGGGAAAAGGGGAAGGATGTAAAGCGTATGTATGATCGTTTCAGCATAAGGATCGTACGATGGTGCCTGGTAGTTGTAGCCCATAGACGCTGATGGTTCAAACAGGTTATACCCAGTCACAGCTCGGTAAGTCGGGATTGGGTTTTCAAAACCCATGGGCGGCGATGGTTGCTCAAAGGTGGCTGGTGTAGTATTAATCACCGACGCAGGATTTGAGGGTCCACCCATTTGGGGATCCTCGGGGATAGTGGGATAAGTGTTTGAAGCATGGGGCAAACTAAAAGGTGGGCCCCCTCGCACAGAGATACGTGCATTTCTTCTCCTCCTTGATGGTTTTGGAGGTGGCGGAGGTGGTTGTTCCTCCACTGGTGGTGGCGGTGGCGGCGATTGTTCCATCGCTAGATGTTGCTGTGGTGGAGTGTTATGATAAGAAGGAGTATACTCCCACTTATATTGACCCCACCATTCAGCCCATTCATCAGGGCCTTGGTAAGGCGATCCCGTATAAGAAACGGAACCACTTGAAATGTCGATGGGATGCGTAGGCGTCCCTGATGGTGGCATGATTGGATCTGGATCCTCGTCCATATCCATATCTTGACTTTCGTCATGATGCTTCTTAGGCTCCAACTGATTTTGACCCGGAGGAGTGTTGATGTAGTCATTCGGGTCAAAATGCCCTTGTGACTGAGAGTGATGCGAATGGTGGGACTCATGTGAATGTTGAACCCCGAAGGAGTGATGGTATGAAGACGATGTGCTTAAAGATACGGAGCGCCTTGCAGGTTCCATGGAATGTCTCCAATCTTCATAAGGATCTGAACCGAATGATGCAGACGGGAAGCGGCGGTGCGACGACCCCGCCTGACTAGATGGTCCCCCGTGCATGGGACCTTTGCCACGTCCACTTCCACGTACTCTTGGCGGCATTATAATAAGTAACCTACCAAAAACAAAGAAAACAATATATGGTTTGGCCTTTTTTCACCTTTAGTCCCTAACTTTCTAAAATTACCTCTATAGTCCCCAACTTTTCAATTTTCATTCCCGGATAGTCCCTGGCGCGAATGGAGGTTAGTTTTTTCAGTTAAGTGGGTGTGAAATTACTAAATTGCCCTTGTTATTAAAAAATAACTTAAAGATCAAAAAATATATTTAAACCCCCTCTCCCCCTTTCTTTTTTCCTCTTTCAAGTTTTGGTCTGAACCACCACCACCACTTCATCTTCCCCACTCTCACCACCCTTCACCACCATCTCGTTTTTCTTGATCCGGTGACCGGTGCACCTCCGGCTGGTTGCCGGTCGTCTATCTTACCAGTCAAACACCCACCCCCATACACCGACACCCCTCGTCTCTATCTGATTCGGCTCCGACGACCGGAGATCGGGATTCCGGCCAGCTCCGCCATCTTCTCCAGCCGACCACACCCACGCCTGCAACATAATCTCGAATGGGTTAACAAATCCAATCTTGGTTAAGCATTTCATCGAAGGGCATCAATCATCATTTAGTTTCTAAACATGAGCAAAGCCTAGAGTTTCAATTTTAGATTAAATTAATCAAACAAAAGTGAATGACAAGGGCATCATACGAAAGCAGGTATAATAATTGGTCCAGAGGGTAATTGAAATTAGAATCCTCTAAAATTAATGTTTGAACCACAGGTTAGCGTGGAAAGTACCTTTTTTCATATGAATGTAATGTGTTAAATTTACCATTAAAAATCAGCCATTGAAGTCATTTTACCAAATATGTTCACCACTTAGAAATTAAAACACCGAAATCAATTTTCAAAATAACAAACCCACATTATAAAATCAAGACCCATAATTGTTTGAAAGCAAAACTCAGAAATTACAAACAGAAATCACCCCTTATGAAAACGACAAATATTAGTCATAAACACCTTGAAATAAAACACAGAACACAACATGTCTTGAACAGAATACCCGCTTCCAGAAACAGCGCAACCAGTTCTTGATTCTATAAAACATCATTGCTTAATGCAACTAACAGGTGTGGGTGTGGTCGGCCGGAGAAGATGGCGGAGCTGGATGGAATCCCTGATCTCCGGTCGTCTGAGCCGAATCAGATAGAGACGAAGGGTGTCGTTGTATGGGGGTGGGTGTTTGACTGATAAGATAGACGACCGGCAACCGGCCGGAGGTGCACCGGTCACCGGATCAAGAAAAACGAGATGGTGGTGAAGGGTGGTGTGGGTGGGGAAGATGAAGTGGTGGTGGTTTGATTCAGACCAAAACTTGAAAGAGGAAGAAAGAAAGGGGGAGGGAGGGTAATAAATATATTTCTTTTTATCTTTAAGTTATTTTTTAATAACAAGGACAATTTAGTAATTTCACACCCACTTAACTGAAAAAACTAACCTCCATCCACGCCAGGGACTATCCGGGAACGAAAATTGAAAAGTTGGGGACTATAGAGGTAATTTTAGAGAGTTAGGGACTAAAGGTGAAAAAAGGCCAAACCATAGGGACTATCCGAGCATTTAACTCATAAACTTAATAAAGATTAGGATTAATTCTAGGTCCTTGGCCTAGACTCGGAAGTCTAAGGAATGTGCTACTGTGTCATTTGAGTTTAAACATAAAAGGCTAGTGTTTAATTCACTCAAACTTTAGCTCTGATACCAACCTGTCACACCACGATATTCCAACATAACCCGGTGGGGAGTATCGTGACGTAAGTTGATATCATCATAGACAATTAAACACAGAATAGCACAGCGGAAGTCTTGGAATAAAATTACTATTACAAACCTAGTGTTCAAAGTTAAAAATAATAATTACAGACAGTTGTAATAAAAGATCCACAGGCGGATCAAATAAATGTACAAAATGATGTTCAACAGACTCTAGGCATTCTAAGGATTTGCAAGATCCACTTATCAATACCGAGCAGCATCAGCCTATTTCGTATAGTACTTGTAACTTAGTCTTTTGAAAATACGTCAGTTTACATTGGTGAATACAATTAACCGACACACTTTGAAAACATTTCCAAAATTGATTTAAGTGCACAAGGCACATGAAAATCTTTTATAACTTGGGACAATTAAGAATTTTAATCTTGTACACAGTTTTACATGTTTGTCAATACATATGCGGAGTATAGAAACCGAGACATGATTAACCGACACACAACTTATAAAACCCACGAAGGAGTTATCCCCAACTTGTGGGTAAAAATATATTTTAGCATTTGCATCTGTCAGGTGTATGCCTACACCTCGTGCTTAGGTCGTGGCCATTAGTAACTTAAATGAGCCGAGGATATCCAGGACACGATCGCGTTAACCCCCAATGTGTAAGTTATAAAAAAAACAGGTTAAAACGGGTTACGTAGATTTGATAGCCACAATCTGGCTAAGTGATCCCATACCCAACCAAGCGGTAATAATTTACCGTATCCCAAGCCTGTATTGGGAAAATAAGTTGAAAGTATTTACTTGAGCTATAACTCGATTCAATGCAAGATTTAAATAACTCAATCGTATAATTCACTAGACAAGTGTAGGTAGCTTTTACCAGAAGGCTCTAGTCTAGAATGATGGTAATATTAACCAATTAGAATGCTAACGGTCCTATTTAAGTCACAGACTTAAACCGACTAGCTTAAAGGATCAAAAACGGTACAATGTGCTAGATTAAGCGATGACCAGATTAGAATGTAATTTAACCCAATAAGTATGAAGACTTGTATAATACGGGTAAACTACTTACATACTGGAAATTGAAGTTAAGATGATATGGTTAAACCCATTTTGGCAAACTTATGTAAACTAGTTACATAAGTCGAACCGTGCGCGTATTAGCATTAATGGGTAACCGGATGAGTCAAGTACAAGTTCCATATGTTATTATACTTAAAACATGTTATAATAGCAGTAGGATATCAACATGTATGCCCGTTAAGGTTTCAAAATCAAATTAAGCCCCGTAAGGTGACTTATAAAAGGAGCTTGCAAGTAAACTGATGTTATGGTCATAAATATTCTGTAAAATTGTTAACTTATAATATATTATCAGTAGGATATCAAATATATGTGTGGTTTATGCTTTAAGACCAAACTATACACCGTAGGGGCATTTTGGTTATTTCACACATAGTTTTGAGGACTTATTTGGGATTCCGAGTTTATAACTTATACCTACTGTAAAAATATTTAAAATGATTTATAAAACCAGTAGGTAACAAGTCTTGGTTAATAAATATGGTTTAAGACCATACTATGCGCCTAAACGGCGTTAAAGTCGTTAAATGATGATTTGTATGGTTTAAGAAATCTGATGTTATGACCTGGTTTAAATAATTAAAATATGTTATTTATTATAACATATCAGTAAGTAAAAGGTTTTGCATGATTATTATGTTTAAAAACCATTTTAAGTTCCATAAGGGCATTATCGTCATTTATCGGCATTGTACAAGAACTTGTAGTTAAACTCAGCATATAATCTGACTTAGCATCCCAAATAATCCTAATTATCACATCAGTATGTAGTGAGTCTTGCCAAGAAATTATGTTTAAAACTCAATTTAGATGAAAAAGGGCATTTTAGTCCTTTTAAAAGCATGATTTACGATCTTTTAAGCAAACTTAGTTTATAACCAGAATATTAACATCAAAATTTGTTAAATATGTTAACATATCAGTACCTAATTCAATTGCATGCTCATTCATGTTAAAAACCTTATTTTTAAACAAAAGGGCATTTTAGTCAAGATTAAGCATAATAACGGAACTTGCAAAATAAACTCAGATTACTATATGACCATGTAATATAACCTCAGAGGGTTATACTACAATATAATATGGTCATAATGGAACCTTAAAACAGAATGAAACTAATCTAATTCGGGTCAGAACTGAAAGTCAAAGCAGAAGTCAAACTTCGCGACTTTCGGTTGCGAACCGACCTTAAACCTGGAATTGACGGGCTGAACATGTTTACACATGTTCTAATAATTATTACCAAGTTATTAAAGTGATAAAACATATTTTATAACATCTACATTATCAGATTTGAATTATTTTAAAAACTGACTCGTTTGACTTTTTAAATTAATAACTTTGACCCGTCAATTGACCAAGCAAACGTGATTCTTAGGAGGTACCGTTTTGAGGGATTAACACCTACCTAATTACGATCACGTAGCCATGTTCGCCTCGAACAATGGCTAGGCCATAATGGTCTAAACCGAAAGTCAAAGCGTTTATCAAAAACTTTGACTTTCGGCATTTAAAAGCCTATAAACTGAAAAGCAGAGGCTAGGGACACTTACAAAGGGTCCTAGCTCAAAATTATAACTGAGGTGAGTCTCCTTTCAGCTAGGAATATCCAAGAGAGCAAGAGAAGTGAAAATATGAGAAGGTGCAAGTGTTAAAGGCACCCAAGGCCTCTATTTATACTTGAAGGTGACTTCCCAAGATCAAGCCAGGTGTTAGAGGGGTTCCAAGATCACTTCAGGTGTCATGGCAGGTGTTAAAAACCAGGAATGGATCCATGGTTTCGAGTTATGAGAGTGTAGTGGTTTGAGTGGTGGCCAAGGCTACATAACCTGCAGCTGTCAAGATGATTCTATGCAGGTGACTCTGTCATGGCACGCGACCCCCTCCTGTTTCAGCCAAACATCTTTGATTGTTGACATATTTGGCCCCTCAACCTTTAAACCCATAATAACTTTCACATTTGGCACTTTTGCCTTCAAGTTAGGTTATAGGTATTCCCGGGAGTATAACCGAACATCATTAAACTCCGGGTTCGTTAAAAGGTCACTCAAAGGTATAATTAAACATGTTGACGCTTTTAACCCTTAAATTCACAAACTTATGATTTAAATCACAAACGGTTTCGTATGTCCAACATGTGGCTCGTTAAAGAATACGAATACCGTAAAAGGTCATTCAAAGGCTTAGTTTAAGCATGTTGACACTTTTAGTCCCTCCACATACATCTTTTCATTGTTTGGCAACAATAGTCCTTCCTAGTCAACGTTTGACATAATTAGGATTAAGGACACATGTCTACACATCATTAGACATGATTTTACGAGGTGTTACACATTCGTACGAAAGGGAGTGTTTGTGGACAGATTCTCATTTTGAACGTTTTAACTATTAAATAGTTATGTCCGTGACTTCTGTTAAGTTACTTAGTTATAATAGTAGTATGTTAGTAGTCCAGAATATTCATAAGATTCATAGAAGTCATGCATGAAGGTTTAACCTCGTTATTGTTCACCAAAGCACAAATCAGTTAACTTAGTTTACTGACCGGTTGGTCATGAATACTGAAAGGAAATAACAGAATGTAAAGTTAACCAAACAACCGAAAAATGTACAACCCAGGTGTGCCGACACGACGTAGAAAGAATTAACTAAGTGTCGGAGGCTGGACGGAGTTCACCTGTTCTAGGTCTAGGAGGTTGTTTGGGTGTTCGTTTCACGAGTTCTAGCGAGGTGGTGGATCTAGATTGGAAACCAAGGTTCCCACAGAACACACATTGATGTTCCAGAATCTACTATATTTAAAGATAGAGATCTGGAAAATCATTTAACACTTAGAATCGTCAGAACTTAGTGAAACAGTTCATTCGGACGACTGGGAGTCCCTCTCGTACGAGAGGGTTACCCTCTCGGACGACTGGGCCTGCACTTTCGGACGAACTGTACTGTTTCTAAGCAAAATCAGTTCGGTTTTGTTTGAACTACCTACTCTGTGACAACTCGAGTTTTCAAGGTCTTTCCTCGACACGTTATTTGTTTCACAACTGTGTCTCCATAACTTGTTTGCTTTGTAATTGTGCATGTTTATTATATGTTTGAGATATTGTGTTATTGTTTGGTTAGTGATAAAAATTTATGAACTGTTTGAGTTGTAAACTTAACATGTGCATCCTCATTCTTATGACTACGAAACATGAGAGTTTCGTCACAACCCGCACTCGACGAAACCTAGGGGTTTCGTCACACACATCACGACGAAACCTAGATGTTCCGCCACGACTCTCACAAGACGAAACCTAGGTGTTTCGTCATACACCCGATGACGAAACATAGGTGTTTCTCCATGTGGGCCTGCGGCCCAGGGGAGGCCCAGTTGCAAATCAGTTATATATCTCTTATACGCACAACTTCACGTAATATCACTACCGGCGAAAACCCTAACACTCTTTTCCTCTCCTGTGCACCCGACGGCAACCATCATCTCTCTCTAAGCTCTCGCTAGTTCCATCTTGTAATCGGTTAGTGTCTTGGTTCGATCGATAGGTTAATATTGGCATATAGTTTTGTGATATAATGAATCGTGTGTGTGATGTTTCTTTGATTGATTGGCTGTTTTGATCCATGATTACGAGATTAGGGATGATGTGTTTCTAGGGTCATCGTTAGATTAGACTTGTATTTGATTCAGGTGTTGTGCCTAATTGATGAACTATTTGGGTTACAATAACGATTCATGCTAACTGTTATGATGAATGATAATGCTATGATGATTAATGATGTTATTGGTAGACTAATCGAGAATATAAACGATGATGATGTACTTGCATGATAAAACCAGAAACTGATTAAGTTGTAATATGTGATAAGGTAACTGTTCATATTAGGGTTTGCAGATGCACCATTATGGCCAATATTATTCTCGACGAAAGTCTATGTGTTTCGCCAATATTGTTCTTGACGAAACTCTATATGTTTCGTCACATGTTAACTCGACGAAACTCTATAAGTTTCGCCACCTAGCATCTCGACGAAACTCTAAAAGTTTCGCCGTTTGGAGTTTCACCGCCCTGTGAGTAGTCACAACAGACTGTAGGTTAGAACACTTAAGATAATAAATAACTATGTTGTTATCTGTTATTGATGATAGTGAAGACTGGTTTTGCATGAACTTGAATAACTGTTAAGATGTTCGAATGCACACTGTGATTGTATATTTTACGTGAACCTTGTGAATGTAAACTGATTACGTATGTATGATTACTATAGGCTTTGACTGATTAACTGTGAACAAGTAACTTAATAAACCGAACAAACCAAGGTGAGTTCACACTTTCTACATGGCATGGGATTCCCGGTGGTTTGGGAATGGGTTAAGAAACTAAAACGGATCCTACATATTCACCTTGGGTAGAATATGTACCTCCATCCTCCATGGGAAGGATGACAACATTTAATCATGCGTATTCTCCTTGGGTAGATTACGTACCTCCATCCTCCATAGGAAGGATGACAACATATAACATACTAGACAAAACTCTATCATGAAGTCCCTCATTTTTATATCGACTTAATCGCCGGGCCAATGGCGAGCGGGTCATTAGTTAAATAGCGCTATTAGGTTTGACAAGCGTCACACCGTGCCTCAGAGGACGGGAGTGGACTAATGGATCTAGGCACTTAATCAATGATGATAGACATTGACGTAGGGCACATAAACATGACTCCAGTCAGTTGTCGATATGGTATTGGGTCTAGTGATTAACATGGGGTAGCTCCCACTGGTTATGGTTTGGGAAACAAAGAACTGATTAACTCCTGGTTTCGAAAGAACTTATGGTTTTTGGAACAACTTTAAAATGGACAATCAACTGTGAACTCGCTCAACTTTGTTGTTGACTCGTTGTTACATGCCTTACAGGTCGTTAGATGCGTTGATGGAGCTTGCACGGGAGGTCGAGGTCGTAGTGGGACATGGACTATTGTGTTCCATGTTAAACATTTGAACTTTTAAACTAATGCTTTGGTTTTAAACTTTATGCTTCCGCTGATAACTTGAATTTGATTAACTTGTTTTGAACACCAATTATATTGTACGGTTGGACTTTTATTTATTTAATTACATTGTTCAATATGATTGGTGGCTGGATCCTGGTCATGTCACGCCTCCTGCGGTGATACTCCGCTGGTGGAATTTGGGGGTGTGACAGATTGGTATCAGAGCCATTGGTTATAGTGAACTCGGTTTTAAAAAGGGAAAAGCTTTTTGACAAAACCAGACTATAACCTGTACAGTGCTCAACGATCCACAACGACGCTTCGCTTCACGTGCAAGACTCAACACTATAGGTTTTTCGTATGACTTTTGAAAAAAAATAAATATATATATATATATATATGTTGATGATGAAGCAAAAGAAATAAACAAGCAAATTCATCAGAAATAACTTTGTTTGAATAATGGCTTCATCAAAAATAAAAATTGCAAAAATAAAAAGTCTTACGAAAACCGACGCTTTTTACGCTTTTCGCCCTTTTCTACTAACCACTAACCCAACCACCTACCTTTAACCCAAGCCTAACCCTTCACCCAAAAGTCCTCTTGATATTTACAAAGGTTTATAGTTAGAAAGGAGGAGGATTGATTGCTTGGCAAGCCTATGGTAGGAGTAAGTTCCATGCCGTTCTCGAGTGATTCACTAAAATACATCTTCGGCCGAGTGTTGAGTGATCCCCCGTGAGGTATGTGAACTTGTATATAAATAGAATTTTAAAAAGGCATGTTATGCCCTAATAAGTAATTTACCTTATGAAAAGTTTTAAATAAATCATGACGAATAGGATTGTAAATAAATAAAAATAAAACTTAAAAAAGAATCTTGGAAATCCCGACACTCTATGACAAGCCCAAAAACTTTCTCTTCTACCTATTCCATTTGGGAGTGTAAAGCCACATTATAAAGAGTTTTGCTTGAGGACAAGCAAAGATTCAAGTGTGGGGGTATTTGATGTGTGCAAAATGCAACATATAAATTACATCAATTGTGGCATAAAACAAACCCTTTTTAGTACCAATGTTGGAAAAAGTGTGTTTTTGTCTTCCTTTTGTATTTTCAAGATTAAATGAGCTCAAATGAACAAAAGAAGCAAAAAGGCAGCTAAATCTAACATAAATACAAGAAAAGGAACAAACGTGGCATGTGACGTGCTTGTCGTGGTACACGCAAATTTAATCCCAATAACAACTATAGATAGTGGTAAAAGGGTATCGAACTCAGGGAGTATGTGGAAAATATGTCGATTATATAGCTTTGCGATTAAACTACAATTAACCTAATTTGCAGAAAAATAAGATCAATGATTTGGACTGTTGTTTTAGAAAACTAAATTAATGACTAATTGCAAATCAAAATTGGTTGTTTAACAGATTAGGAGAACAATGACCATCTTAGGATTCAGTTTCTTTTAACAATTGTGTGAAATTCCAACTAGAAAGAGTTACATAGACATAACTCGTGCATAAATAATTGAAGTGATAAAAGGGAACAAAGTACTCGGATTATATAAACGCGAGGTTGTTTCCCGATGATCAATTAATCAATAACCAACCCTAACCCTTCCTGTGATATCTCGATTGCCAACGGCACCAAGAACGTACGATTGAGACTAGAAATTGTACTATCAATTAACAAGCTACAAACAATTATGCATACGCCATGATAATCAAGCAAACACAAGTTATCATTCTAGAAATTCAGAAATAAACACACAAAAGTTCAAGAGAAACCTTCACCTAAGATGATCACCGAAAGTTTTAGCCAGACATAGCTTGGTGAATCATCATAACAATAAGTTCAATGTTCATACGAATCAAAATCACAAACCGAATGTTAGAAATTGTTTAGAACCAAGCAAGAACAGCCAAATTCGCCCCTAGTGTGTTCCCTAACCGACCAATGATGAGAATAGGTGAAAAGACACCATAAAACTGATTAAATGAGGCAGTTACAATTTTCCTCGCAACATCCACCGTAACTTACGGTGCCACCGTAAGTTACGGTGGCCTTCAAGTTGTTACGGTATGAATAGTCTGAGTTACGGCGGGCTATGTTGATGTTTCAGGGCCACCGTAAATTACGGTGGCCACCGTAATTTACGGTGGAGCCCTGAATTTTGTGCCTTGTTTCTTCTTTTGCTCCGCGCACGACCCGTTCATCTCCAAACCATCCAAAGCTGCATTTTACCCACTTTAAGCTCCCGAACCGCACCTGAAACATAAGCAACCATAGTTATCTAATTCAAGATAATTACGCAATTAAATGAGGGATAAACTTGTGTTTTAACATCATAAAGGGTTGTCCAATGGACCACCCGTCACATCCCCACACTTAACCGTTGCTTGTCCCAAGCAACTCATTAAATCAATTTCTCAACAATATATACAAGAACATCAATACTACATACTAAATCTCCTAAACCGGGTCATCTCAATAGGTAAAATTTTGTAGGAAGTAGGTTTGGGTCACAACCGAATGGTATAAGGCTCAAACATGGCTTTCTAAAGACCAAACCCCCACCCCTCACAATACCAAGCTCATATATGTAAAGTATGAGGTCCAACCCACCAATCCCACACTCTCACACTTCTAGACGAAGTTACCTAAAAGCCCCTTATCATTTTCAGAAGCATGCTAACTTTAGGATTTAACAAGAATTCGTACACAAGTTCTATTAACACAAAACACACACCGCCACTGAAAACAAAGAACTATCTATAATAATCATATGTGGCTCAAACACTCACCAAGAAATGACTAGGAATGGGTATCGGTGTGTCAAGTGGAACAATATCAAGTTTTCAAATTTTGACAATTTTCGCTTGGCTTCACAAAAATTTTTAAAATTCTCAAAAAAATTCCCCTCATCCCCACACTTGGGATACATTGTCCCAATGTATGGTTTTGAGAGAAAGATCGCTTTTAACCAACAACATTAGCTTTCGCTAATACTCTCAAATCCCAAATTTCTTTTTGTATTTTTTTTCTAATTATTAGAAACACCACCAATCCTTCACAACCCATAAACTAAACACATCAAAACACCACCCAACCGCCCAACCAAAAACTTAAACATGAATATATACAAAGGTGCACAAGATGAGAACAAGACACGACCTGATTAGTAAACTAGCAGTGTTGGTAGTGATGAAGCTGCGGTAATCAGACCGGTTCAAAACATCTCTTAGATTCGCCGAAATCTCAACAGGGATGTTGCCAAACATCCCCACACTTGAATCATTGCATCCGCGAGGGTTGAAACGTAATAACCTGCCAAAACACAAACACAACACCCAAACAAAACCAAACAAAGCAAAACAAAACAAAACAAAACACAAATACAATACTCTACATCCTCTAGATGCCTCCCGAGAGCGCTAAGTTTAAAGGTCTTCAGCCAGACCATACCTGATATACGTTATGGTGGTCTTAATGCACACTTACCCGCAGCATTTCCAACAAATGCCCGGAAATTTACATACCATCTCCATAGATTTGTCAGTGTATTTGGCATGTTAAAGCTGCTCCTACGGGCTTTGCTAGTCCACTTCATGACATATACCTTAATGTCTGGTAGTTTCACCCTTCTCATCTTGTTCCTCGAACCCTTTTCCCCACACTTGTTAATTTGAATCATTGATATGGGAAGAGGTTCGGTACACATATCCATCCCATCAGCCTGCTCTACCTCATAATCTGTACACATCATCTGATCTACAAGTGACTCTTCATCAGATAAAGGACTCATTGGTGTGGTATTATCCTCCACAACCTCCTCCTTCATGTGAGAATAATCTCTAATATCGTCAGGTAATGGTGAGAGGAGTTCTTCTATCTCTATCTTCAATTTTAAAGTATGACACTTAGAAACTAAGCAGCTGATTCGGTCTTCATCGGACAGGTTGGGTGTTGCTAAATATTGCTCGAGTTTGGACAAAGTTACTTCCAATACAGCAAGCTCTTTTTCCTCCTCGGTCTCATAAACATAAACACCCTCGGGCTCAGAATATTCTTCGGGATGATATTGTCGATATCCCTGATACGGTCTATAGATGCGCGCTTCCATCATCTTTTTATCCCAATACTTTGGGTTTTCCGAATACACCGTGCACACATCATAATCATAAGTGTGATCGCGACCGCAACAAAAACATAGACCATCCATCCTTGCCTCATAATAAACTTCCTCGTCCCGATCGTATCCATATGAATAATAGTCATCCTCCATTTCTGATTCATAATCGTCAACGTATGATGGAGGTGGAAGCTGTGAAACATAAGACACCGGTTTTCCATGTGCCCTCCTGTAGTGAGCCTCGTGGCAACCAATACATGGATGTCGTGGACCCCCGCACAATCTACACGTAAATAAGCTGAAATTTGTGTAATGCCCTGTCATCCTGCACAACACAACTCAACTACCAAGTGTAAATCATGAACATAAAAGAACTCTTTTTTTTTCAAACTAATACACAAGATAACACACGTTGCGCACTACTCCCCGGCAACGGCGCCAAAATTTGACGTGATGTCGTGGTCACAATCAAATTTAATCCAATTACTACTAATAGCTAGTGGTAAGTGGGTATCGGACACAGGGAGTTTGTGGAATATGTGCTATCTCGATGTATGTCTAACTTCACTAAAGTAAACTAAATTGAAAGAAAAATAAATTCAAGAGTGGGTTTGATTGGTTGATTTTTAAAACTAAGATTAACTAATTAAATTGCAAAAGAAAAGTTTTGGTTGTAAACAATTAGAGACGAGTGACCATCTTTAGTTTCCGGTTTGCTTCAACATTTGTGCTATCATTCACTAGAAAGAACTACATAGACATAGTTCATGTGCAATTACTTGTTGTGATAAAAGGGAACTAAGTACTCAGATTCCTAGAACGTGAGGTTGTTACCCGATGACCAATTGACCCTTACCCGATCCTAGTTCTACCCATGATATCTCGATTGCCAACGGCACCAAGAACGTATGGTTTCAAAATAGAATAATCATAAGCATCAACAATTTACAAGCAAATAAGAACAATTATGCATACGCCATGATAATCAAGCAAACACAAGTTATCATTCTAGAAATTCATAAATAAACACACAAAAGTTCAAGAGAAACCTTCACCTAAGATGATCACCGAAAGTTTTAGCCAGACATAGCTTGGTGAATCATCATAACAATAAGTTCAATGTTCATACGAATCAAAATCACAAACCGAATGTTAGAAATTTTTAGAACCAAGCAAGAACAACCAAATTCGCCCCTAGTGTGTTCCCTAACCGACCAATGATGAGAATTGGTGAAAAGACACCATAAAACTGATTAAATGAGGCAGTTACAATTTTCCTCGCAGCATCCACCGTAACTTACGGTGCCACCGTAAGTTACGGTGGCCTTCAAGTTGTTACGGTATGAATAGTCTGAGTTACAGTGGGCTATGTTGATGTTTCAGGGCCACCGTAAATTACGGTGGCCACCGTAATTTACGGTGGAGCCCTGAATTTTGTGCCTTGTTTCTTCTTTTGCTCCGCGCACGACCCGTTCATCTCCAAACCATCCAAAGCTGCATTTTACCCACTTTAAGCTCCCGAACCGCACCTGAAACATAAGAAACCGTAGTTATCTAATTCAAGATAATTACGCAATTAAATGAGGGATAAACTTGTGTTTTAACATCATAAAGGGTTGTCCAATGGACCACCCGTCAGCATGCCCAGCCTCCCCGACAGCATCTTCCCAAGCAAAACAAGAGAACTGAAGGCTGAACATGCCCCGTGCTCAATGAGCACGGGGGCGTGCCCAAGTGTCAGCAGAAAAGACAAAGCTGTAGAAGCTTCTATCAACCACCACGGGGTCGTGCTCAGTGGACACGGGCCGTGGTCAACTCTAAGATTCGCATAATCTAAGGAAATCTTGATAGTACAGATACGCTTCTGCACACGTGGGCGTGCCCAGCGGGACACGGGGGCGTGGTCAACTAATGCAGACAAACTGCAATTAATGAAGACAGATAAGAGGATGGACACGGGGCCGTGCCCACTGGACACGGGGCCGTGCCCGGGCAACTGTTCAGGCTATAAATAGGGGTGCTTGGCTCATTTGCAAACCATCCCTTGGCACACCACCTCTCTCACACTTCACCCACCACCCACCACCATCACAACACCATCATCCACCACCATCATCCATTATCCATCATAGAGTGTGTGAGTCGTCTCGGGATCCAAGATTGATCGTAAGAGTTCTTGACAATCAAAGGCCATGTTTGCCTAAGTCTCTTACATCACTTGGTGAAGACAAGTGTCTAGTGTAATACTTTTTATTTTTAATCTTTTCGAACTTTTTACTTGGTTATGTATTAATAACTTTAATAACTAGTTTCTTATGTTGAAGGTGATTCTCCCTTATCGTTTGTCCATGGTGTCTTGGCATTATTTTACTGTCTATATAAAATAAAAGATTTTCACCATTCATATCTCCACGGTCTATATGGAGGTATGTTGGCTACCTGGTCGGGGGTTAAGGGAACGGTTTGGTAAGAGTCTTGCCTTGTTCAGTGTATAGATCCTGCAAGGACCTGGGTCAAATTTAGTAGGACCTCCTTCAATACCCACCGGTATTGGATGGCGGGGGTCCAAACTCTTTGATCCCCTCATATGTAAGCTACTATTAATACTTTAACCCGGCTACTTAGGACTGTATCCCTGCTGACTCAGACTACTTAGCCGAGGGTAACGTCACCTTCAAAAGAGGGGCCTACCATAATATGCATTAATAACTTAATTAATTATCTTTCAATAATCCGACCCTTTAGGATTGTATCCTTGCTGACTCAAACTACTGGGTTGAGGGTAACGTCATCTTCAAAAGAGGGGCCTACTACAATAACTAAGATAATCTCTTAAAAAGTGCAAAAGTGCGGAAATAATCAAAGGTTACACTAAACACGAGTCGGAGCCAAGTGATTCATCTTGTCTATCTGTTTTATTTTTATTTTTCAGCATTTTAGTTAGTTTTTATTTTTCTTAGTTTAAAAACCTTTTTCTAAACTTTTGATTTGATTAGACGTTGAGGATAAACCGGTACTAAAAGCTCTTGTGTCCTTGGACGACCTCGGTATCTTACCAACACTATACTACGCTCACGATGGGTGCACTTGCCCATATGTGTGTTTAGTGTTAGTAAATATCGTGTTTTATAAATTTAAAACTTGACTAAAAAGTGTAAAAGGGCTTAAAATATACATTAAAAACTATACACACTTCACACGCATCAAGTTTTTGGCGCCGTTGCCGGGGACACAAGGATTTTAAGAAAGTTAGGAATCAACGGCCTAATCGTTTTTCTTAATTTTTCTATTTTTTTAGGATTTTTCTTAATTTTTCAGCTTCTGCAGAACTCAGCACGGGCCGTGCCCGCTGAACACGCCCCGTGCCCAATTTTTGGAACTGGCAATCCTGTTTTAAGTCAGACAGTAAGCTGAACACGGGGTCGTGCCCACTCAACATGCCCCGTGCCCAGTATTCAGTTACTGAAAACAGAACTGTAAGATCCCGACGGTTGGTAATTTCTGACACAAACATGAGTGATACTGATATTTTTTACTTTCGGCACTCTTATGGTACGTGGTGTCAAATATGTGGTGGTTCCCATAAAGAATTAGAATGTTTTTTTCTAAATTATAAGCCTCACTATATAGACCCATTGTTTTCATGTAGCCTTAAGAGGGGCGAAAGTAAAAATATCGTGTTTTATAAATTTAAAACTTGACTAAAAAGTGTAAAAGGGCATAAAATATACATTAAAAACTATACACACTTCACACGCATCAGAGGCACTCGCAGCAGCCCAAGCCGGAGGTATCACCTGCCATTTCCGACCTATCCTAGGATGTTTGAAACCTACTTTTGTGATCCTACTCTCGTGCTTAACTTTGTCCTTTCTTGCTCGCGCGACAGGTCAACCTGCTCAGCCTCCTGTGTGTACGTTCAAAACTTTCATGGATTGCCGACCCAGTACCTTCAACGGCACAGAAGGAGCTGTAGGTCTTCTCCATTGGTTCGAGAAGATCGAATCCATTTTCGAGATGTGTGAATGCCCTGAAGCTCGTAGGGTGAAATTTTCTACTGGAACACTTGAAGGCGGTGCGTTAACTTGGTGGAACGCACAGGTTCAAATGTTAGGGTTGGCAGCTGCTAATGCCACCCCATGGAATGACTTCAAAGACCTGATCAAAGAGGAGTACTGTCATCGCGACGACATTCACAACCTAGAGGTGGAGTTTTACAACTTTAAGATGACGGGGTCTGAAATCGAGGTGTATACGAAGAGATCGAACGTATTGGCTGTATTGTGTCCTACTATGGTGGATCCTCCTATCAAACGTATCGAGTTGTACCTCAAGGGTTTAGTGCCAGAGATTCAGAGCCATGTGACTGCAGCTAACCTCCCTACAATCCAGCAAGTCATACGACTGTCTCATCGTCTCACTGATCAGGCAGTTGAGCAGAACAAGCTGCCTAAGCGTATTAGCGCCACTACTTCTGATGCTCCTAGCGACAACAAGCGCAAATGGGATGGGAATTCAAGCAAAGGTTCAACTTCTGTCCAGTCTCAGTCTCAGCAGCGGAGGACTGACTACTACAAGAGCCCCAATCAGCAGTCTACTGGTAATCAAGGACAGGGTGGGTACAAGGGAAATCACCCTAAGTGCAATCGATGTAACTTGCACCACAGTGGGTCGTGCAACAAGGGTCGTTTAGATGTAACAAGCTTGGTCACGCAGCCAAGGATTGCAGGAGCCCATATCCTGCGAACCAGAATCGTCAACAGCAGCCACAAGCTCCACGGAACGAGCAACAGCAGGGTAATAAGGGATGTTTTCAGTGTGGTACTGAAGGTCACTTCAAGAGAAACTGTCCATAGCTGAACCAGAATCAGAACAACAACAACACCCAGGGGAATGGAAACAACAGGGATAACAATGATGGCAATGGTGCTAGGGGACGTCCTTTCGTGATTGGTCAGGGTGATGCGAGGAATGATCCCAACGTTGTGATGGGTAAGTTCCTACTGGATGATTTCATTGTTTCAGTTTTGTTTGATTCGGGTGCCATTACTAGTTACGTGTCCTTAAAAGTTAGTCAGATGCTTAAGCGTACCCCAACACTTTTGAACACCAAGCATATTGTAGAACTAGCGAACGGTAAAAGTCTTGAGGGCACACACATAGTTAGGGGTTGTAATCTCATTCTAGCTGGTCAGACCTTCTCTATTGATCTTATCCCCATCGTTCTTGGTAGTTTCGACGTCGTCATTGGGATGGATTGGTTATCTCAACATCAAGCGGAGCTTCTTTGCAAGGAGAAAATCGTCCGTATTCCCCGTTCTGGTGAAGAACCTCTCGTGATTCATGGTGACAAGAGTGGTGCGGTGATAGGCATCATATCTTTTCTTAAGGCCCAGAAGTGCTTACGAAAGGGCCACACAGCTATTCTAGCCCTCGTTACTGACACCTCAATGAAAGAGAAGAAAATAGAAGATATTCCGATCGTACGCGATTTTCCTGAGGTATTTCCTGAGGAATTACCTGGTCTCCCGCCTCATCGTCAGGTCAAATTTCAAATCGAGCTAGCTCCTGGAGCAGCACCAATAGCTCATGCACCTTATCGTTTAGCTCCATCAGAACTAGAAGAACTGTCCGCACAACTACAAGAGCTCTTGGATAAGGGTTTCATTCGTCCTAGCTCTTCGCCCTGGGGAGCTCCAGTCTTGTTTGTGAAGAAGAAAGACGGTACCTTCTGAATGTGTATTGACTATCGCAAACTCAACAAGGTGACCGTGAAGAATCGTTATCCTCTCCCTCGTATAGATGACCTGTTCGACCAGCTGCAAGGGTCGAGCTTCTACTCAAAGATTGATCTGAGATCGGGCTATCATCAACAGAGAGTCCGAGATGAGGACATCTCTAAGACAACTTTCAGGACTCGTTATGGGCACTACGAGTTTCTGGTTATGCCTTTTGGATTGACAAACGCACCTGCGGTCTTCATGGATCTCATGAACCGAGTGTGCAAACCTTACCTGGATAAGTATGTTATTGTTTTCATCGACGACATCCTGATCTATTCTAAGAGTAAGAGGAACACGAGCATCATCTGTGACTTATTCTGGAACTTCTTTGAACAGAGCAGCTTTATGCTAAGTTTTTGAAATGCGACTTCTGGCTTCGTGAAGTCCATTTCCTAGGTCACGTGGTAAACGAGGATGGGATTCATGTGGATCCATCCAAGGATGACTCGATCAAGAACTGGCCTACACCCCGTACACCAACCGAAATCCGCCAATTCTTGGTTTTGGCGGGCTACTACAGAAGGTTTATCAAGCATTTCTCAAAGATTGCGCAACCTCTCACTTCACTAACTCAGAAGGGTGTCACCTATCGTTGGGGTGATGCACAGGAATCCGCGTTTCAGCAATTAAAGGAGAGACTTTGTAGCGCACCTATTCTCTCGTTACCTGAAAGCACCGACGATTTCGTGGTTTATTGTCAATCCAAGGACTTGGTTGTGTGTTGATGCAAGGTGAGAAAGTCATTGCTTATGCATCGCGCCAACTTAAGGTCCACGAAAGGAACTACACTACCCACGATCTGGAACTGGGAGCTGTTGTTTTCGCACTCAAGATATGGAGGCATTATCTGTACGGTACATGCGACAGCGTCGATGGGTCGAACTCCTGAATGATTACGAATGCGCGATCAAGTACTATCCGGGCAAAGCCAATGTTGTGGCCGATGCCCTCAGTCGAAAGGAGACAAAACCTAAGCGCGTGCGTGCGTTACAGCTTACCATCCACTCTAGTCTTCCTACTCAGATACGAGAAGCTCAGATTGAAGCATTAAAAGCAGAGAACATCAGGGTTGAGTCCCTGCGAGGATCGAAGAAACGGTTAGAACAAAAGGAAGACGTCGCTTACTACATGGCATGGCGCACACAAGTCTGGGTTCCATTTTATGGTAATCTACGTGAACTTGTGATGGATGAAGCACACAAGTCTCGCTACTCAGTACATCCTGGTTCTGATAAGATGTACCATGATCTAAAAGCTACATATTGGTGGCCTAGTATGAAAGCCAACATAGCGACCTATGTTAGTAAATGCTTAACTTGTGCGAGAGTCAAGGTTGAATACCAGAAACCATCAGGCCTACTTCAACAACCAGAGATCCCGACATGGAAATGGGAGCAAATTTCCATGGACTTCGTTACTGGCCTACCTAGATCTCAACGGGGAAACGATACCATTTGGGTGGTAGTGGATCGATTGACTAAGTCTGCACACTTTCTGGCTATCAAGGAAACAGATAAGTTTTCTACTCTAGCAGACATCTATTTGAAGGAAGTAGTCTCGAGGCACGGGGTGCCAACCTCCATCATATCTGATCGTGACGCACGTTTTACCTCTAAGTTGTGGCAAGCGATGCACAAATCCTTTGGCTCACGTCTAGACATGAGCACAGCATATCATCCACAGACGGATGGGCAAACTGAACGCACCATCCAAACTCTTGAAGACATGCTTCGGGCATGTGTAATCGACTTTGGCAACGGCTGGGAAAGGCACCTACCTTTAGTGGAGTTTTCGTATAACAACAGTTACCACACCAGTATCCAGGCTGCTCCGTTCGAGGCATTGTACGGACGGAAATGACGATCACCCTTATGCTGGGCAGAAGTTGGTGACAGCCAAATCACTGGCCCAGAACTCGTCGTAGACACAACAGAGAAGATTGCTCAAATACGACAACGAATGGCGGCAGCTCGTGACCGTCAGAAAAGCTACGCTGATAAGCGAAGGAAACCACTCGAGTTCCAGGTTGGGGATCGAGTGCTACTTAAAGTCTCACCTTGGAAAGGTGTAGTTCGCTTTGGCAAGCGAGGCAAGCTGAATCCACGCTATGTTGGACCTTTCAAAATTATTGAGAAAATTGGAAAGGTGGCCTATATATTGAACCTTCCTGAAGAACTCAGTGGAGTTCACAATGTTTTCCATGTGTTAAATATGAAGAAGTGTCTGTCAGATGAGACCCTCATAATTCCTTTCAAGGAACTCACCATCGACGATCAGCTGCGATTCGTCGAGGAACCAGTAGAGATTACTGACCGAGACGTTAAGGTTCTTAAGCGTACCAGGATACCCATTGTTCGAGTTCGTTGGAACTCCCGTCGTGGCCCAGAGTTTACCTGGGAATGAGAAGACCAAATGAAACACAAGTATCCCCAGTTGTTCGAGAAAAGTGAAACCACTACTGAGGCTGAAGCTACTGCGAAATTTCGGGAAGAAATTCCAAACCAACGAGGGGATGATGTGTGGCATCTGTGTATTTTAATACTTGTACTATTCCGAACAACTTTGTATTTAATAAAATATGGTGTTTTAATTTCAATATTTGTTTAATTATTTGTGACATTAGTACATTTTCAATCATTGTTCAATTCCGAACTCTCAAACCTGTTCTGGAAGTGAAATCATAAACCGTTACGTAAACATAATCAGTTTAATGCGACGTACACTTCGGAACTGTGACATAAGCCAAACATACCCTAAATACCCTTTACATAACTTATAAATAAGTTTCGAAGGATTCGGTATGACAAAAACATGTTTATTCGAACTTTAGAACTAATTGCGACAAAAACTGCAAAACGAACGTTGGTGACCGCCCGGATAATATTTAAATCCTAAAAATATTCTGTTATGATTAAAATTTTATTTTTAATCATGTTCGTGTTGAAAAATTAATTAAAACGCTTAAAAACGTTATTTTTCAAGTTTAAGCGCGTACCGCGTGTTACTGCGTAACACAGTGCTTCTACTGCAAAACGCAGACAACGCAGCCAGTCTCGGCAACTGATATTTATTTCAGTAATATTTTGGCAAGTTTATTTTTATAGAATAATAAAAAATAATTTAAAACGCCATAAACCGGGATTAAAACACTAGAGTTTTCACTTAACCTCCAACTAGTTACTTACATTTACCATTAAAAAAAAAAATAACAGTTACCCCCCCCCCCATATAAATTACGGTCACAAGGACCCACCATCCACTCAAAGATTTGATTTTTATTTTATTTGGATTTTGCTTTATTTTATGGACAAATGTTGATGCATGTAATCTCTTATGGATCTTCCATATCTCTATATAACTTTCAAGATCACAACACCACACTTCACTCAATCTTTCTTCCTCTCTCTCTCTCCCAAACCGTAAACACCACCACCACCTCCATTTCCAACTTTTCAACCTTGTTCTTGAAGATTAAATCCCATTCCAAGCTAGTTTCAAGTTGGTGTGAAGATCCAAAGGAGTTTGCAAGGTGTTTTCAAGTGATTTCAAGCTCCATATCATCAAAATCTCCTCCAAAAACTCACTTGAATCTTGAAGGTATAAAGTTTATGTTTAAATCATACACTTGATTCTTGGTTGTTCTTGATGATTGGGAGTTTCTCTTGAATCTTGGAATTTTTCACAAACTTGAAAGCTAAAAAGAAATGGGTCTTGATACAAAATAAAAATGGTAGTATATATGTGTGTATATATCACCGTATATATATATATAGGTATGAGATTTGAGTTTGATTTTTTTTATAAATACTTGTTTAGGATGTTTGCTTGCATGAACAAGATTATGTGCAAATATGTTAGAGATATAAAGGAGTGATTGAATCATGAGTTATAATTTGAAATAATGTTAGTATTTTGACATATAAATGGCCAAAAATTTATTAGACATATTTGAGAATTTTTAAGTTGTTGCTTGTTCTTGAATGATAGTTAAAATGCAAGTGTTTGATGATTTGTGCATGACATGATGAATGTTCAATTAAATCAGCAAGTAAACATGAATAAATTACATGTTTGATGCATTTAAATTCATATGAAATGATGATGATATGATAGTGTGCTTTAGACACTTGTACATAAGAATACATGTTGATTTAAAGCTCAAGAAATGATTAAAAAATGATTGTATGACAAAAATGTTTTAGAACAGATTATAAACACTAAAATAACATTATTTGGTATATTATAATGGCATGAAACTTTGTCATAGGTTTGATAGCTTGCATGTTGTACATATAGCTTAGAAAGTGGTAAAATATGTGAAATTTGCATGATTTATGTGCTTTATGTGAGACCTGCACTATCATGAGTATAACCACTATTTTATTCAGTAAATGACATGGGTTATGTTAAAATATCAAGTCATTACGATGTGGGATGGTTAGGGTAACGTTTAATGCAAAACTATGCGGTAAAACGGTTAAAAATCGGCTTTTCGGAGGATTTTTATAAAAATTGTTTTATATCAGTAAGTAAACTGATATTTTTGATATAAAAATAAGTATTTTAACTTATATTAAGTTTACTTGGTGTTTGGTTAGTCATACGTGACTTCCAGCGCCCAAAAACGTTACCGAATCGCTAAAATACGTGTTTTTCAACATACACTATAATGGGTTGTTCATGGGTAAATTTTATGTGTTACAATCTGTTATGTCTTTTATAATATGTTTATGATGACATGTTAATAGTTGACAAGATTATGTGTATTACGCTATTATTAGTATGTTACATTTGAGTATATATATTACGACACGCAAATCATAGATATATTGCTTATAACATGATGAGGGTCACCAATAAAATCGTTTAAGTCGCAAAGTTTTTTTTAAAATATATATATGAACTCATATATATATATATAAATACACCAATATAATAAAAAATAATAACTTTTCGAGAAAATCTCAAAGTTATGTGAAAATTCTAAGTATAGGAGAAACTTATGTATTTTTGCGGGTTTTTTATTATTAAATCATTCTTATTTAATTTAGGACGAGTAAACAATTTGAGGGATTGTGTTAACATATAAAAACGCACCCAAAGGTGAGTACATAGTTCCCCTATTTTACGTTTTCAAATGTTTTGGGGTGAAGCATATGTGCATAACTTTACTTTCCATTTTCATGACATTATACATTTTTGTTACGTATTACCTATAATACATTCTTTCAAAGACATTTTTATGGTATATTGACTTAGTATACCTAACATTTGGTTTCAAAGACATTTTATTGGCATATTGACTTAGTATGCCTAATGCATGGTTTTACAAAGACATTTCTCATGACATTCTTACATTGAAAAAGACATTTGGTATGTTTAACGGAGTAGTACATTCATTAACATTGATCACGCCACTCGGTAGTATGTAATAGCGCTATAGGACTTGACAAATCCCGTTCCCGCTTTCTAGGTATTTCGGAAGGGGAATGACAGAATCCGAATACATTTTTTTGATAAACCTTGATCCTGATAAGGGTTTATCCGACAGTCTCAAGGCTTAACTGTATGCGATAGACAAACCGTATAAATGTTCATATCGATAAAAGCAATGGTTTTCAAAACATAAATTTTGTTTTAAACTTTTGTTTATTCAAAGACTTTGTTTTGTACATGACATTTTGATTACATAAGACATTTGTTTATACATGACATTATGCATTTGGCTTGAGTAAATACTATTTATTCACCATACAAGACATGGTTTATACTGGACATTTGACATTGGACATTGACATTTAAACAAGACATTATTTCATGGTTATTAATAAGTGATTTAAGTAACGAGACATGTGTAATATGAAAAAAGCATGGTGGATACGCCACTGGTACCTCTTATATATATATGCTTTTATTGTATTGCATATCGTGGCGTTATCTAAACCACTTCAACAAAGACAAGACATGACATATTTTATACATATTATTTTCATTTGGTTATTTACTTAACTATACATCATTCTTTTATATCATTTGATTTTCATATGATTTTATAAAAGAAAATATTTTATAAGGTTCATGACTACTTTTCATTAAACATTTCTTTTAACATTCAAAGTCATGAATCTTCAACACTAAACCTATGTTACTCACAGGCATTTTTATGCTGACGTATTTACTTTCACATATGATTCAGGAGCGAACATTTGATGTGAGCAAGCTACACTTAGGGCGACTTGGGCCTTAGCAATCTAAAATCAAGAAAGTTATCATCTTTTATGTTATGTGTTTTGTTTGAACCAAGACAATGTAATAATTTAAGCTTGTAAAACTTAACTTTAATTATCATGTGTTATGATACAATAATTCTGCCACACGACTCCCCGACGTGTCCACCGCGGTTTGTTGTTTTACGCGGTCGGGGTGTGACAGAAGAGTTGGTATCAGAGCCCATGGTTATAGGGAATTAGGTTATTAGTAAAATTTTGACCTAGACTATAACCTTTCTAGGACCCTAACACAAGTTACCTCGTGTTTAGATCTTAAAACAATACTATCACCTATCCTTAGGTGATTACCAAAACAAGCACACAAATCTCAATTCCTTTTGAAAATCAATCATCTATCCTTAGATGATTTGTTTTTAGGCTTTACACCTTTAAAGTTTTCAAATCTCGTCAAAGTTTGAGTCTTAATAATGTGACCACGTGCAATCCGGAAGGGTGGGTGCCTGTACCCTGAGTTTTCTGTCTAAGACTAGAGTGTTCGTACAAATCCAAATAATCGGACCAGTCACTCTTACCTGGGAACTCTTGGGGTGAGTGTCCACTTATAGGCTAAAGCATGTCTTCATTATGCATTATGTAGACCTATTTACTTTGATTAGTCACTGTGTGTCGTTTGATTGTTTTAAGTAACGAACAAATGATCATCTTCCTTTGTTTTGTCGATAATTTAAATACTCCTTTTGATTGTCTTATGTCAATCTCACACATTTCCTTGTGTCCCTTTTCTTTTAGATGCCTCCTCGACGTGATCAAACTCAAGACGCCGAAATGGCAACCTTGATCGCTCAGCAAATTGCTGCTGTACTCCCGAACCTAGTAACTCAGTTAAACCAAGCAAACAACAATAACAACGCTCCTGTTTCGTGCAACTTTAAGACTTTCAATTCGGCTAAACCGCTTCAGTTTTCTGGTTCAGAAGGAGCAACCGGGCTCCTACAGTGGTTCGAGAGTCTCGAGAGTATGTTTCGTCACGTTCAATGCCCGAATGAGCGAAAGGTTGAGTTTGCGTCAATTGTGTTTCAGAAATGGGCGCTTACTTAGTGGAATGGTGTGATGAGGGACAGAGGTGCCAACGTGGCAATGGCTCAAACATGGGAAGAGCTTCGCGCACTAATGATGAAGGAGTTTTGTCCTCGTCATGAACTGAGGGCACTGGAAAACGAATTCCACGATCTCAAGCAAGATAGTGGAGAGCACCGTGCCTACACAAACCGATACGAAGAACTGAGCCTGCTGTGTCCCACCATGGTCACGCCTTTGGACAAGGCGATTGAGAAGTACATAGATGGTCTTCCTGATCCC
Organism: Helianthus tuberosus; assembly: GCA_030545235.1. Taxonomy (NCBI): domain Eukaryota; kingdom Viridiplantae; phylum Streptophyta; class Magnoliopsida; order Asterales; family Asteraceae; genus Helianthus; species Helianthus tuberosus. The sequence continues at coordinate 55,574,883 of CM060411.1, read as the reverse complement.
GTTCAGGATATTGTCACCGGCAGCAACCCTACCATGGTGAGACAAGCCATTGAGCTAGCTGCGACCTTGACTGAGTCTCAAGTCAAGAAGGGTAAACTCCACCGCAAGGGTGACAAGAAATCATCTGACAAGACAGAGAAGAAGAAGGGAAAGAAAGCTGAAACCTCGAAGAAATCTAGGAAGCGTCAGGCTTCCAAGAACTTTGCTGTTATTGCACAGACCAATCAAGCTGCTCCTACCCAGCCAGCACAACCACCTGCCAAGAAACAGTATGTTGGTACTGCACCTCTTTGTAACAAGTGCAATTGTCATCATCAACCACATCTCCAGTGTCATCTTTGCAACAATTGTGGAAGATATGGCCATTTGGCTAACACATGTCGCTCTCCTCCTGCTCCGAATCAAGCGGCACAAAACCCTGCCCAACAGCCAGCAAATCCTACACGACCTCCTTTTCAGCCCGGGTCTTGCTACAATTGTGGAGATTTGACTCACTACAGGAACAAGTGCCCGAAGTTGGCTAATGTGAACCCAGCTCGTGGACGAGCATACAACATCAATGCCAATGAAGCGCGTGCTGACAATGAGGTAGTGAACGGTATGTTCTACGTTAACAACCAACTTGCTTCTATTCTTTTTTATTCGGGTGCCGACAAGATTTTTGTATCCCTAGCTTTTGAACCTTTGCTTGCAAAGCCTAGAACAAAACTAGGAAAACCCTTGACATTAGAGTTAGCCAGTGGTGAATCCTTTGTACTCGATTCCGTCATTCGAAATTGCCAGTTGAACCTCAACGATCATCTCTTTCCCATTGACCTCACGCCAATGCAACTTGGGAGTTTCGACGTTATAGTAGGGATGGATTTGTTGAACAAATACCGTGCAGAAGTGGTTTGTTTTGACAAGATTGTTCGTGTACCTCTTTTGTCTGGTGAAGTCTTAGAAGTTCGTGGAGAAAAACCCGCTAGTAGCCTCAAACTAATGTCTAGCACCCAAGCTCATAGATATCTACGAAAGAATTATGTGGCTTTCTTAGCACGTGTCGTAGAGGAGAAAGACAAGGGTAAAAATGTTTAAGATATCCCTGTCGTTTGGGATTATCCTAAGGGTTTTCCTGAAGACTTACCTGGTTTACCCCCAGCGCGTCAAATCGAGTTCCGTATTGACCATGTACCTGGTGCTAACCTGATTGCCAAATCTCCATACCGTCTTGCACCGTCTGAGATGCAAGAGTTGTCGAAGCAGCTGCAGGAGTTATCAGACAAAGGATTTATTCGTCCAAGATTTTCCCCTTGGGGCTTACCTGTCCTATTTGTAAAGAAGAAGGATGGATCATTCCGAATGTGTGTCGATTACCGTGAGCTTAACAAACTCACCATCAAAATCGATATCCCCTGCCTCGCATTGATGATCTCTTTTATCAGCTTCAGGGTGCTACCTGCTTTTCGAAGATTGATCTACGTTCTGGGTATCATCAGCTTCGCGTATCCGAAGAAGATATTCCCAAGACTGCTTTCCGCACACGATACGACCACTATGAGTTCACTGTTATGCCTTTCGGTTTAACGAATGCTCATGCCGTCTTCATGGACTTAATGAATAGGGTTTGTAAGCCTTATTTAGATAAGTTCATCATCGTCTTCATTGATGACATTTTGATCTATTCCAAGACACGAGCTGACCACGAATAACATCTGCGTCTAACAATGGAACTCCTAAAGAAGGAACAAGTTTTCGCTAAATTCTCCAAGTGTGAATTTTGGCTTAGGGAAGTTCAAATTTTGGGACATATTGTTAACGAACAAGGTATACATGTAGATCCCGCTAAAATCAGTGCGATTAAGGATTGTGATACACCAACTACTCCTACCGAGGTTCGTTCATTTCTGGGTCTCGCAGGTTATTACCGCCGCTTTATTGCAAACTTCTCCAAGATTGTGGTTCCTCTCACAGCCTTAACTCAAAAGAATAAACCTTTTGAGTGGGGACCCAAACAAGAAGAAGCTTTTCAGACCTTGAGACATAAACTCTACGACGCTCCTGTGTTGTCTTTACCTGAGGGAAACGACGAATTTGTTGTATATTGTGACGCATCGAATCTAGGCCTTGGTTGTGTTCTCATGCAAAGGAACAAAGTCATAGCCTACGCGTCAAGGCAATTGAAAATCCATGAGAAAAACTACACAACTCATGATCTTGAGTTGGGCGCTGTGGTTTTTGCTCTCAAGATTTGGAGACACTACCTTTATGGAACAAAATGTGTGGTTTTCACAGACCACAAAAGTCTCCAACACATATTCAATCAAAAAGAACTAAACATGAGGCAACGACGTTGGGTAGAACTTCTAAACGACAACGACTGCGAGATTCGCTACCATCCTGGAAAGGCGAATGTCGTAGCCGATGCGCTAAGTCGTAAGGAACGAGTCAAGCTTCATTGTGTTCAAGTTCGATCTGATATTCAAACCCGCATCTTTCAAGCTCAACATACGTGTGTTACATAAGGCTTGATGGGTAAAGAATTACCATGTCACATTAAACCTGAGCTTGAATTGAGAGACTTTGGGATATTCTATTTCATGGGCCGTTTGTGGGTCCTAAGTATAGACAATCCTCGCACCTTGCTTATGGATGAAGCTCACAAGTCTCGTTATTCAATCCATCCTGGTGCAGACAAAATGTATAAGGATCTTCAAACCCAGTATTGGTGGTCGGGAATGAAGAAAGACATTGCCTTATATGTATCCAAATGCCTTACTTGTCTGAAGGTTAAGGCAGAACATCAACATCCCTCTGGATTATTGGAACAGCCAGAGATTCCGGTTTGGAAATGGGAAAACATTTCTATGGATCTCATTACCAAGTTACCATGCACTAAAAGAGGTCATAATGCCATTTGGGTAGTAGTTGATCGTTTGACAAAATCAGCGCACTTCTTGCCAATCCGTGAGGATTTCTCTGCTGAAAAGCTTGCCAAGATCTATGTAGATGAGATTGTATCCCGACATGGTGTTCCTTTGAACATCATATCAGACCGAGATGCTCGATTCTCATCTCACTTTTGGAGAACCATGCAATCTGCTATGGGAACCCAACTCAATTTGAGCACAGCTTATCATCCTCAAACGGATGGACAATCTGAAAGAACAATCCAGACATTGGAGGATATGCTTAGAGCTTGTGTGATCAATTTTGGTGGTAGTTGGGATTCGCATCTTCCATTGATCGAATTCTCCTACAATAATAGTTATCACTCCAGCATCAACATGGCTCCTTTCGAAGCTTTATATGGTCGAAAATGTCGTTCGCCGGTCTGCTGGAATGAGATTGGTGAAGCTCAGCTCACTGGACCTGAACTCATTCTAGAGACTACAGACAAAGTCAAGAAAATTCGTGACAACCTCTTAACAGCTAGAAGCCGTCAAAAGAGTTACGCGGATAGACGCCGCAAGCCTTTGGAATTCCAAGTTGGTGATCTCGTCCTACTCAAGGTATCTCCTTGGAAAGGTGTAATCAGATTTGGGAAGAAAGGAAAACTTGCACCACGATATGTTGGACCATTCAAGATCGTTGAAAGAATCGGAAAAGTAGCCTACAGACTTGAGCTGCCTCCTGAGCTTGGAAATGTTCATCCAACTTTCCACGTGTCCAATCTGAAAAAGTGTTTGGCTGATGAAAACCTCCACATCCCCTTGATGAAATTCGTGTCGACAACACGATGCACTTCGTCGAGAAACCTGCGGAAATATTGGATCGTCAAGTCAAGAAGCTAAAGCGCAAGCGCATACGGATAGTCAAAGTTCGTTGGGAATCCAAACGTGGCACAGAGTTTACTTGGGAACGAGAGGATCAAATGAAGGCGAAATATCCACACCTTTTCCCACAAGTTTCCTCTAAATAAATTTCGGAACGAAATTTCCAAAAGTAGGGGAGACTGTGGCATCTGTCACACCCTCAAAATACCACCTAGGGAGTGTCCCTGATAGGCGTGTGACGTACCAATAACGAGCCACCAATTAAATTGAACCCATACAAGTTATAAATAAAATCCCCATTATTAATAAAAAATATACTCAACAAGTTAAAATGAAAATCAATAAGTTCAGCGGAAGCAAATAGTAAACCAAGTTAAATTGTTTCATAACCAAAGTATGGTCTCATGAAATCAATCACATAATCCTTCCAGTCGACCTATGACCACTCCAGCTACTCCAGACAGCAAGTTCCCCAAATCCAAGATACCTAACGACCTGCGAGCATGTAACAAGTGTATCAGACAAAGCTGGCGAGTTCACAGTTTTAGAAAACGTTTGTTACCGGTTGTATGTAAAACAGTTCACTGACAATGCAAGTAATATTGTTAATATCTCAATTCCAAACAAGACGGCTCCTGATGTACATGACTGCCCTTTCCCACGTACTCCTATCCAGTACTGGGCCCGACTGGGTCATTAGTTCACATCCGTCCTCTCTAGGAGGGTGTGAGGGTGCCAAACCTAAGTAGCGCTACCAACTAATACCCGTTACCCTCCAGGTAACAACATAAGGGACTTACAAAAATGATAGGTGAGAATATTAACCAATATACCCGTTTTTACCCAAAAGACTTATCCCTCCACGGGATACCCACTGACTGTCCCCAACCACTGGGACGCATGCTCGAATGTAGTGAACTTCCCTTGGTTTGCTCGGTAAGATTGGTTACGTGTTTACAGTTGGTCGACCAAATCCTAAAATGATTACCAGTAACTGTCAGTTTCGTAACACTTAGTCACAAATTCCTTCTACTTATTACACACGTAGCACACAAGTATTATACACACCATCAATCCAATGATGTACCAGAAACGCATAACATATGACTAGTCGTAACAATTACTCATGTACATTAGTAGCTCATGGTTAACACGTAGCAGGTGTTCAAGTCCCACACAAGTTCACATTATCAATACATGCTTCACATATCCTTACATCACGAAATCAATATATTAAGTTCTATACACACTATCGAATAACACCGATTAACCAGTTAGTTCATATTCCATCTCATGTCACGACTTTCGTTCCTACGGTAGCTTGTTAGATCATGGCCCATTCGGATCAAGGCCCATTCATAATGTATGGTCCGCATTTGAGTGTGCAACCAACACCCACCAGTGTGCGACACAACACGAACTATTACACTACCCCGCCCAACCTTATTGCATACGGCCCTATGCACATAAGCGGCCCAAACAGTTTGTTCAGTCATTTGGGTCAAGCTATCATGACAACTATCACCATCTTTACTATAAACATTCGTTATCATTCCATACTAATTTTCATGTATCAATCACAGATTTCAATTCCAACAAATAAAACATGATGGCATTAATAAACTACACACTACAATTTTTCCTATCACTGACAACTTTGTTAGGATACCCATATGTCTTTTGATTAGTTCAAGACTATCACACATGGTCCTGATGTCATGAATGGACATGTTAAGGAACAATCACTAGACAATAAATGAATTCAAGTGATTCTTATAATCATGGTCGGCCACTATTATCAAATAATATCCTATTGGACCGGTTCATCTAGTGGGCTGACATATACATTGGGCCGCTAACCTATATGATGATTAACGAATCCAACTACATCACATGGTGCCAGTTAACTTATTGACATTCACAATTACATGTATACGGAAACAGTGGCCGACAAGGTTAACGTGTATAGTAGGTTGATAAAACTAAATCAATTAACAAGACGACAATTACAAATCAAGGATCCAATCAATCACTCGGACCAAGCACTTTCGTCATAACAAGGTTGCGACGAAACTCTAACTTTCTTCAATTAGCATGCAGTCATGATTACTCAATCAAACTAACACAGTCAACAGTTTGCTAGCATTGAATCCTATATCCCATTCATTATGCAAAACAACAATCATAATAATAGTGCCTAGAGCCTCGAAATCGTGGCCATACATGCAACCCACAATTTGATATTTTATATTAGTGAAAGCATAGTCAAATGAGATATGGAACATACCACATGGGTAACAGACTGGACCACTATTGCCGTCAAAATGGAGAAGGGAATGATTGGTTTTGACTTGTGCCTCTAATTGGAAAATAACCAACCAACAATCCAAATCTAAACCCTAATATGTATAGATATGCGTACAAGAGGAGGAAGTGGGCCGAGCCCACTAGGACTCACGAAGGGGGTAGTTGGACTCGCCACCCATGGGCCCTTCTTTGGGCTCGCAAAGGATAGGTGGGCTGTGTTCATTACGTTCGCATCACGTACACGAAATCACAATGCTAAACAGACAAGAGTAGTGCACCATACAAGTTTTGAAATTTCGAGTTGTCACGTCATCCCCAACTTGAAAGAAATTTCGTCCCGAAATTTGATAAGTAATGCAAAGCAGCACGGTGTTAGTTCAGGATGACTGTGGACTTTCCTCGTTCAGGATGACTGTGGACTTTCCTCGGGTACCACATCATCCCCAACTTGAAATGGAATTTCGTCCCGAAATTCACCAGTAGTACCAGAATTAAATTGGTCACCAGGAAAAAGTTAAGGATATTTGAGCTTCATCTGATCCTCATGCTCCCATGTGAGCTCCGGTCCACGTCTTGAGTTCCAACGAACTCTCACAATCGGGATACGATAATCGTTACGCACCTTGACCTCCTGGTCCTTGTGTTCGATAAATTTCTCCCGTAAAGGTATCGCACGTGTTTCATCAGACGTCAGTTAAGCTCGCCATGCTTCCCAAGCATCCCACACCCTCCCAGGGTAAGACTTTCAACACAATACGATCGCCTACAGCGATCTTCCAGCGTTTCTCAGGTTTATCAGCTTTCCTGACGGTCACGCGTTGCCACCAATCGACTCCCGATCCAAAAACAACCTTCCCAAGAGTTTCGAGTACCAGTCTTGGGCCAGTGATTAAGTTATCACCCATCTCAGTCTGGCAAGAAGGTTGGCATTATCGTCTATGTATTGCCTCAACAGAGCTGCCTGAATACCAGAATAGTATATGTTGCAGTAGAACTCGACTAAAGTAAGTGTCCTTCCAATCTACTAAGGTCAGTCACACACATGCTCGCCGCATGCGTTCGAGAGTCAGGGTGGTTCGTTTACTCTGATCGTTTGCCCAACGGCGATAAGCAATGCCCTGGTCCTGACGTGAGCCAAGGGTGTCATGTATTGCCTGACATAGATCATGCATAGATCAAATTCAGAGGTAACAGGAGTTGGTACCTCGTGCCTAAAAGCCACCTCTCTCAGAGGAACATTCACAACTGGGAAGACTTGTCAGTTTTCTTGATTGCAAGGAAGTATGCTGGTAACTTGAGTCCATCAATGATCACCCTGGTGATAATGTTTCAGTTTCGAGTTGTAAGTAGACTAGTGACCAAATTCATGGCAGTCTGTTCTCATTTCCATACATGTGTTTCCGGTTACTGATACTCCACTTCGACTTTCCCACAAGTCAAACATCGTTCTCATGCGTTGCTATGTGGGACTTCAGGCCCGGTCATCCGTACATGGTCTTCAGGTTTTAATACATCCTTTCAAAACTCAGATGAATAGGATATCGAGGCCCGTGTGCTTCGCCTGCACCAGTTACCTAAGGTTACTGTATAGTGAGGTCCATATTCGTTCCATGACGTAGCAAATATCGTCCGACCTACTAAAGGTTGCTTCCCCATGCCCCGCATGGGTCAATCTTGAGAACTCTCTTCCTTCAGTTCTTCAATTTGAACAAGGCGAGTCTGATCAGGTATGTTAGAGTCGATAGCGAGCTGCAAAGCTCGTGCACGTCTAGGTTTTATGGTTGCATTTATTCAAAAGTTCCATCCAACGTTGTTATCACATGTTTAGCTCTCTTCAAACAAGGGTACACGGGAGGCCCTTGTGATCGGTCTAGGTAGTGCATTGGGTACCGTCCAAGTAATGCCTCCAACTTAGATCCAAAGACCAAGGTTTCCACCGCAGGTTGTGACTCATGCCCTTCTTCTTGTAAGCCATCCCCTTCTCATGTTGCATCGATGTGTAACTAGGACTCCGATTCGAACCATCATGGTATGTCTCTAAATCACCCATACCCTCGAGTAAAGACGATACTCAGAGCATTGCAGAGTTGAGATTCGAAAGCTGAAAAGACGTCCTCCTGTTTTGTCTCCCACGGACACAACACCCTGCTGTGCTAAAGAGATTTAAGCTGCGCAACCTTTGAAAATCTCCTGATGATTCTGTGATACTGTCTAGTGAGGCCAACAATTTGCTGCATCCTTGAAGGGATCTTTGGTGTCGATCAGTTTCTAACAGAATGGATCCTAGCGAGATCTACGTGTATTCCAATTTCGTTGATTACATGACCAAAAATGCACTTCTCGAATCCAGAAGTAACACATTTAACAAGAGTTCGCGCGGAGCGGCTCCTCCCTCAGGAGCTCTAAAATAGGGTTCAAATGTCGTCCATGATGTTCCTTTCCCCTGGAAATAATCCAAAACGTCGTCGATAAACACGGTCGATTCATGTGGTCCATATAACTGCCAGTGTGTTGATCAATTCAATGATCATGGTGTACAAAGTTGAGATGGCCATATTGTGTTCGATATGCCGTTTCAGGAACATTCTCCTCTTGGTCTTCTGTCAACACATGGTCGAGGCAAACAGTTCTCGCTTGTCACCTTGCTGAGTTCTAGATAATCAGTACACATACGAAAAGGCTTTATCTTCCCGAATATAGCTGGGGCTCCCCAAAGCAAACAAAAACTATGTCCAATAAAACTCCTGTCCAACAGTTCCTGTAGATAGTCCTTGCAACCCTCCTGGTGCAAGACGGCATGTAGCACGAGTAATCAGGGATGCCCCTGTCGTGAGATCAAATTGAGATTCTGCCTAACAGTGGTGGAAGTAAATTTGTAAGCTCCTCGAGTAGCACACTGAGAGGAATCACGAATAATTGGTGGATCCTCGATCATCCTTTCCTTAGCCTCAACATCAGTAACGGTTGCTAACGTAGCGGGGTGATCCCTCCGTGGACACTTCTGGGCCTTCATAGCTGATATGGCGCTAACCTTTGCACCACTCTGTTGCTGTAGAACAAATAACGATTCTCCACACAAAATTTTCTCCTCACAAGGTGTGTCTGCGAGATTTCCGAATACCCAATCCACACTAACTACTGCATTGTAACCATCAGGGGTAGTAGAAGGAAGGTCGATGTCAAACACATGTCCCCCAAGGTCGAGTTTGCATCCTAGTGAACATATAAGGCTTCAATTGACTTGCATCAGCCGACTCCACAACAGGTTCGGTTTCAAGAAGCATCAGGGTTAAACAGAACAGAGACGAAGCGAATAGCTACCCATCCAAGCTATCGTGTTGCTGTTACGCCTGGTATAGCCTATGCCAATGCTAAATGTCCTTCCATGAGCTTCATTTCCAGTGTTGTTTTCATTACGAGAATTTCCAGTACTGCCGTCGTTCCCTTGGTTGTCGTCACCTTGACTTAACACAGTCAATCCTTGTCGATATCACCTTCGTTTCCATACTGTAAGCTACGATCACGAGTACCTTGATATTGCAGCGACTGTTGCCTCTAATATCGTTGCCTGTAACGGTGTCCTGCGTCCTTTCACTAACAAGGTCCATCTTTTCACATTCCGTGCCACGTCCTAAGGCACTACTCATGGTGCGGGCGGTTACACAGTCCGCTCTACAGTCAATCGTCATCGATTTTGTCCCGATTGGTTCGTAAGAGTCGACTCCCATGAGTCGCTGGCTGGGGTCAAGGATTCGATTGGAGTCAAATCGCTGTTGTTCGTTGCCGGTAACTAGGGTCGTTCAAATGCTGAAGTCGGTAAGGTACTACGTTTACCCTCTTGTCCATCGTTCTTGCAACTTGCAAGTTGACTGAGTAATACATAGTATGTCACGAGAGTGTTGCAGAAGTGATCGCACTTCGGGATCTAAGACGTCAACACATTGAGTTCCAACCAACAAAGAGAAGTGAGAAGGTTATTGACCAAACATTCAACGCTGCGACATCCAACTCAGGGATGTTCGTACAAGCACCTAACATTCTACACAGTTCGCTAGGCGTTCAGATAGGTGTTCAGGTAATACTTGATAGCATCAAGATTCGAAAGGATTCATAGAGGAGTGAAAAGGTCACATTCGAGTAGGAGACAATCACTGCTATGACTCCTATAGACTTGTCACGTTTCGCATTGATCAAATAACAGAGCAGAACCCCTTTTTCACTTGTTAAGCCTCACTGGGACTCACATGCACCCCACATTATTATTATGTGTGCACCCACAATAATACTGTGATTTGCATGCTCATCTCAGTTCCTCCTAACTCATGTCAAATGGTTCCTCAAACTCAGATGTCAAACAAAGAATATCACAAAACAGGGGTCACGATTCTCTAGGGTAACACCACATTATCAATCACTTAACACATGCAAGTAATACATGAACTCGTATTGTTGTGCTAAACGTGCAATCACATGCAATATCATATGTAAGTGTTCACTAGTTATGCTGTGCAATGAGTAAACGAGAGACGAACCTTGCTATCTGAAGCTGAGTGTCATGGTCGCATTCTTGTATTCAGAACTGTTCGGTTATAGTCTGGTTTTATAAAAACGTTTTAAAACCAAGTTCACTATAACCCGTGGCTCTGATACCAAACTGTCACACCCTCAAAATACCACCTAGGGAGTGTCCCTGATAGGCGTGTGACGTACCAATAACGAGCCACCAATTACATTAAACCCATACAAGTTATAAATAAAATCCCCATTATTAATAAAAATATACTCAACAAGTTAAAATGAAAATCAATAAGTTCAGCGGAAGCAAATAGTAAACCAAGTTCAATTGTTTCATAACCAAAGTATGGTCTCATGAAATCAATCACATAATCCTTCCAATCGACCCATGACCACTCCAGCTACTCCAGACAGCAAGTTCCCCAAATCCAAGATACCTAACGACCTGCGAGCATGTAACAAGTGTATTAAACAAAGCTGGCGAGTTCACAGTTTTAGAAAACGTTTGTTACCGGTTGTATGTAAAACAGTTCACTGACAATGCAAGTAATATTGTTAATATCTCAATTCCGAACAAGACGGCTCCTGATGTACATGACTGCCCTTTCCCACGTACTCCTATCTAGTACTGGGCCCGACAGAGTCATTAGTTCACATCCGTCCTCTCTAGGAGCGGTGTGAGGGTGCCAAACCTAAGTAGCGCTACCAACTAATACCCGTTACCCTCCAGGTAACAACATAAGGGACTTACAAAAATGATAGGTGAGAATATTAACCAATATACCCGTTTTTACCCAAAAGACTTATCCCTCCACGGGATACCCACTAACTGTCCCCAACCACTGGGACGCATGCTCGAATGTAGTGAACTCGCCTTGGTTTGCTCGGTAAGATTGGTTACGTGTTTACAGTTGGTCGACCAAATCCTAAAATGATTACCAGTAACTGTCAGTTTCGTAACACTTAGTCACAAATTCCTTCTACTTATTACACACGTAGCACACAAGTATTATACACACCATCAATCCAATGATGTACCAGAAACGCATAACATATGACTAGTCATAACAATTACTCATGTACATTAGTAGCTCATGGTTAACACGTAGCAGGTGTTCAAGTCCCACACAAGTTCGCATTATCAATACATGCTTCACATATCCTTACATCACGAAATCAATATATTAAGTTCTATACACACTATCGAATAACACCGATTAACCAGTTAGTTCATATTCCATCTTATGTCACGACTTTCGTTCCTACGGTAGCTTGTTAGATCATGGCCCATTCGGATCAAGGCCCATTCATAATGTATGGTCCGCATTTGAGTGTGCAACCAACACCCACCAGTGTGCGACACAACACGAACTATTACACTACCCCGCCCAACCTTATTGCATACGGCCCTATGCACATAAGCGGCCCAAACAGTTTGTTCAGTCATTTGGGTCAAGCTATCATGACAACTATCACCATCTTTACTATAAACATTCGTTATCATTCCATACTAATTTTCATGTATCAATCACAGATTTCAATTCCAACAAATAAAACATGATGGCATTAATAAACTACACACTACAATTTTGCCTATCACTGACAACTTTGTTAGGATACCCATATGTCTTTTGATTAGTTCAAGACTATCACACATGGGCCTGATGTCATGAATGGACATGTTAAGGAACAATCACTAGACAATAAATGAATTCAAGTGATTCTTATAATCATGGCCGGCCACTATTATCAAATAATATCCTATTGGACCGGTTCATCTAGTGGGCTGACATATACATTGGGCCGCTAACCTATATGATGATTAACGAATCCAACTACATCACATGGTGCCAGTTAACTTATTGACATTCACAATTACATGTATACGGAAACAGTGGCCGACAAGGTTAACGTGTATAGTAGGTTGATAAAACTAAATCAATTAACAAGACGACAATTACAAATCAAGGATCCAATCAATCACTCGGACCAAGCACTTTCGTCATAACAAGGTTGCGACGAAACTCTAACTTTCTTCAATTAGCATGCAGTCATGATTACTCAATCAAACTAACACAGTCAACAGTTTGCTAGCATTGAATCCTATATCCCATTCATTATGCAAAACAACAATCATAATAATAGTGCCTAGAGCCTCGAAATCGTGGCCATACATGCAACCCACAATTTGATATTTTATATTAGTGAAAGCATAGTCAAATGAGATATGGAACATACCACATGGGTAACAGACTGGACCACTATCGCCGTCAAAATGGAGAAGGGAATGATTGGTTTTGACTTGTGCCTCTAATTGGAAAATAACCAACCAACAATCCAAATCTAAACCCTAATATGTATAGATATGCGTACAAGAGGAGGAAGTGGGCCGAGCCCACTAGGACTCACGAAGGGGGTAGTTGGACTCGCCACCCATGGGCCCTTCTTTGGGCTCGCAAAGGATAGGTGGGCTGTACTCATTACGTTCGCATCACGTACACGAAATCACAGCGCTAAACAGACAAGAGTAGTGCACCATACAAGTTTTGAAATTTCGAGTTGTCACAGTTGAAAGAATCGGAAAAGTAGCCTACAGACTTGAGCTGCCTCCTGAACTTGGAAATGTTCATCCAACTTTCCACGTGTCCAATCTGAAAAAGTGTTTGGCTGATGAAAACCTCCACATCCCCCTTGATGAAATTCGTGTCGACAACACGATGCACTTCGTCGAGAAACCTGCGGAAATATTGGATCGTCAAGTCAAGAAGCTCAAGCGCAAGTGCATACAGATAGTCAAAGTTCGTTGGGAATCCAAACGTGGCCCAGAGTTTACTTGGGAACGAGAGGATCAAATGAAGGCGAAATATCCACACCTTTTCCCACAAGTTTCCTCTAAATAAATTTCGGGACGAAATTTCCAAAAGTAGGGGAGACTGTGGCATCTGTGTATTTTAATACTTGTATTGTTCCGAGCAACTTTGTATTTAATAAAATATGGTGTTTTAATTTCAATATTTGTTTAATTATTTGTGACATTAGTACATTTTCAATCATTGTTCAATTCCGAACTCTCAAACCTGTTCTGGAAGTGAAATCATAAACCGTTACGTAAACATAATCAGTTTAACGCGACGTACACTCCGGAACTGTGACATAAGCCAAACATACCCTAAATACCCTTTACATAACTTAGAAATAAGTTTTGAAGGATTCGGTATGTCAAAAACATGTTTATTCGAACTTTAGAACTAATTGCGACAAAAACTGCGAAACGAACGTTGGTGAACGCCCGGATAATATTTAAATCCTAAAAATATTCTGTTATGATTAAAATTTTATTTTTAATCATGTTCGTGTTGAAAAATTAATTAAAACGCTTAAAAACGTTATTTTTCAAGTTTAAGCGCGTACCGCGTGTTACTTCGTAACACAGTGCTTCTACCGCAAAACGCAGACAACGCAGCCAGTCTCGGAAACTGATATTTATTTCAGTAATATTTTGGCAAGTTTATTTTTATAGAATAATAAAAAATAATTTAAAACGCCATAAACCGGGATTAAAACACTAGACTTTTCACTTAACCTCCAACTAGTTACTTACATTTACCATTCAAAAAAAATTACACTTACCCCCCCCCCCCATATAAATTACGGTCACAAGGACCCACCATCCACTCAAAGATTTGATTTTTATTTTATTTGGATTTTGCTTGATTTTATGGACAAGTGTTGATGCATGTAATCTCTTATGGATCTTCCATATCTCTATATATCTTTCAAGATCACAACACCACACTTCACTCAATCTTTCTTCCTCTCTCTCTCTCCCAAACCATAAACACCACCACCACCTCCATTTCCAACTTTTCAACCTTGTTCTTGAAGATTAAATCCCATTCCAAGCTAGTTTCAAGTTGGTGTGAAGATCCAAAGGAGTTTCCAATGTGTTTTCAAGTGATTTCAAGCTCCATATCATCAAAATCTCATCCAAAAACTCACTTGAATCTTGAAGGTATAAAGTTTATGTTTAAATCATACACTTGATTCTTGGTTGTTCTTGATGATTGGGAGTTTCTCTTGAATCTTGGAATTTTTCACAAACTTGAAATCTAAAAAGAAATGGGTCTTGATACAAAATAAAAATGGTAGTATATATGTGTGTATATATAACCGTATATATATATGGGTATGAGATTTGAGTTTGATTTTTTTTTTTATAAATACTTGTTTAGGATGTTTGCTTGCATGAACAAGATTATGTGCAAATATGTTAGAGATATAAAGGAGTGATTGAATCATGAGTTATAATTTGAAATAATGTTAGTATTTTGACATATAAATGGCCAAAAATCTATTAGACATATTTGAGAATTTTTAAGTTGTTGCTTGTTCTTGAATGATAGTTAAAATGCAAGTGTTTGATGATTTGTGCATGATATGATGAATGTTCAATTAAATCAGCAAGTAAACATGAATAAATTACATGTTTGATGCATTTAAATTCATATGAAATGATGATGATATGATAGTGTGCTTTAGACACTTGTACATAAGAATACATGTTGATTTAAAGCTCAAGAAATGATAAAAAAAATGATTGTATGACAAAAATGTTTTAGAACAGATTATAAACACTAAAAATAACATTATTTCGTATATTATAATGGCATGAAACTTTGTCATAGGTTTGATAGCTTGCATGTTGTACATATAGCTTAGAAAGTGGTAAAATATGTGAAATTTGCATGATTTGTGTGCTTTATGTGATACCTGCACTATCATGAGTATAACCACTATTTTATTCAGTAAATAACATGGTTAATGTGAAAATATCAAGTCGTTACGATTTGGGATGGTTAGGGTAACGTTTAATGCAAAACTATGCGGTAAAATGGTTAAAAATCGGCTTTTCGGAGGATTTTTATAAAAACTGTTTTAGATCAGTAAGTAAACTGATATTTTTGATATAAAAATAAGTATTTTAACTTATATTAAGTTTACTTGGTGTTTGGTTAGTCATACGTGACTTCCGGCGCCCAAAAACATTACCGAATCGCTAAAATACGTGTTTTTCAACATACACTATAATGGGTTGTTCATGGGTAAATTTTATGTGTTACAATGTGTTATGTGTTTTATAATATGTGTATGATGACATGTTAATACTTGAAAAGATTATGTGTATTACGCTATTATTAGTATGTTACATTTGAGTATATATTACGACGCGCAAATCATAGATATATTGTTTATAACATGATGAGGGTCACCAATAAAATCGTTCAAGTCGCAAAGTTTTTTTAAAATATATATATGAACTCATATATATATAAATACACCAATATAATCAAAAATAATAACTTTTCGAGAAAATCTCAAAGTTATGTGAAAATTCTAAGTATCGGAGAAACTTATGTATTTTTGTGGGTTTTTGATTATTAAATCGTTCTTATTTAATTTAGGACGAGTAAACAATTTGAGGGATTGTGTTAACATATAAAAACGCACCCAAAGGTGAGTACATAGTTCCCCTATTTTATGTTTTCAAATGTTTTGGGGTGAAGCATATGTGCATAACTTTACTTTCCGTTTTCATGACATTATACATTTTTGTTACGTATTACCTATAATACATTATTTCAAAGACATTTTTATGGTATATTGACTTAGTATACCTAACATTTGGTTTCAAAGACATTTTATTGGCATATTGACTTAGTATGCCTAATGCATGGTTTTACAAAGACATTTCTCATGACATGCTTACATTGAAAAAAACATTTGGTATGTTTAACGTAGTAGTACATTCATTAACATTGATAACACCGCTCGGTAGTATGTAATAGCGCTATAGGACTTGACAAATCCCGTTCCCGCTTTCTAGGTATTTCGGAAGGGGAATGACAGAATCCGAATACATTTTTTTGATAAACCTTGATCCTGATAAGGGTTTATCCGACAGTCTCAAGGCTTGAGTGTATGCGATAGACAAATCGTATAAATGTTCATATCGATAAAAGCAATGCTTTTCAAAACATAAATTTTGTTTTAAACTTTTGTTTATTCAAAGACTTTGTTTTGTACATGACATTTTGATTACATAAGACATTTGTTTATACATGACATTATGCATTTGGCTTGAGTAAATACTATTTATTCGCCATACAAGACATGGTTTATACTGGACATTTGACATTGGACATTGACATTTAAACAAGACATTATTTCATGATTATTAATAAGTGATTTAAGTAACGAGACGTGTGTAATATGATAAAAGCATGGTGGATACGCCGCTGGTACATCCTATATATATATGCTTTTATTGTATTTCATATCGTGGCGTTATCTAAACCACTTCAACAAAGACAAGACATGACATATTTTATACATATTATTTTCATTTGGTTATTTACTTAACTATACATCATTCTTTTATATCATTTGATTTTCATATGATTTTATAAAAGAAAATATTTTATAAGGTTCATGACTACTTTTCATTAAACATTTCTTTTAACATTCAAAGTCATGAATCTTCAACACTAAACCTATGTTACTCACAGGCATTTTTATGCTGACGTATTTACTTTCACATATGATTCAGGAGCGAACATTTGATGTGAGCAAGCTACACTTAGGGCGACTTGGGCCTTAGCAATCTAAAATTAAGAAAGTTATCATCTTTTATGTTATGTGTTTTTTTTGAACTAAGATAATGTAATAATTTAAGCTTGTAAAACTTAACTTTAATTATCATGTGTTATGAAATAATAATTCTGCCACACGACTCCCTGACGTTTCCGCCGTGGTTTGTTGTTTTACGCGGTTGGGGTGTGACAGAAGAGTTGGTATCAGAGCCCATGGTTATAGGGAATTAGGTTATTAGTAAAATTTTTACCTAGACTATAACCTTTTTAGGACCCTAACACAAGTTACCTTGTGTTTAGATCTTAAAACAATACTATCACCTATCCTTAGGTGATTACCAAAACAAGTACACAAATCTCAATTCCATTTGAAAATCAATCATCTATCCTTAGATGATTTGTTTTTAGGCTTTACACCTTTAAAGTTTTCAAATCTCTTCAAAGTTTGAGTCTTAATAATGTGACCACGTGCAATCCGGAAGGGTGGGTGCCTGTACCCTGAGTTTTCTGTCTAAGGCTAGAGTGTTCGTACAAATCCACATAATCGGACCAGTCACTCTTACCTGGGAACTCTTGGGGTGAGTGTCCACTTATAGGCTAAAGCATGTCTTCATTATGCATTATGTAGACCTATTTACTTTGATTAGTCACTGTATGTCGTTTGATTGTTTTAAGTAACGAACAAATGATCATCTTCCTTTGTTTTGTCGATAATTTAAATACTCCTTTTGATTGTCTTATGTCAATCTCACACATTTCCTTGTGTCCCTTTTCTTTTAGATTCCTCCTCGACGTGATCAAACTCAAGACGCCGAAATGGCAACCTTGATCGCTCAGCAAATTGCTGCTGTACTCCCGAACCTAGTAACTCAGTTAAACCAAGCAAACAACAATAACAACGCACTTGTTTCGTGCAACTTTAAGACTTTCAATTCGGCTAAACCGCTTCAGTTTTCTGGGTCAGAAGGAGCAACTGGGCTCCTACAGTGGTTCGAGAGTCTCGAGAGTATGTTTCGTCACGTTCAATGCCCGAATGAGCGAAAGGTTGAGTTTGCGTCAATTGTGTTTCAGAAAAGGGCGCTTACTTGGTGGAATGGTGTGATGAGGGACAAAGGTGCCAATGTGGAAATGGCTCAAACATGGGAAGAGCTTCGCGCACTTATGATGAAGGAGTTTTGTCCTCGTCATGAACTGAGGGCACTGGAAAACGAATTCCACGATCTCAAGCAAGATAGTGGAGAGCACCGTGCCTACACAGACCGATACGAAGAACTGAGCCTGCTGTGTCCCACCATGGTCACGCCTTTGGACAAGGCGATTGAGAAGTACATAGATGGTCTTCCTGATCCCGTTCAAGATATTGTCACCGGCAGCAACCCTACCACGGTGAGACAAGCCATTGAGCTAGCTGCGACCTTGACTGAGTCTCAAGTCAAGAAGGGTAAACTCCACCGCAAGGGTGACAAGAAATCATCTGATAAGACAGAGAAGAAGAAGGAAAGAAAGCTGAAACCTCGAAGAAATCTAGGAAGCGTCAGGCTTCCAAGAACTTTGCTGTTATTGCACAGACCAATCAAGCTGCTCCTACCCAGCTAGCACAACCACCTTCCAAGAAACAGTATGTTGGTACTGCACCTCTTTGTAACAAGTGCAATTGTCATCATCAACCACATCTCCAGTGTCGTCTTTGCAACAACTGTTGAAGATATGGCCATTTGGCTAACACATGTCGCTCTCCTCCTGCTCCGAATCAAGCGGCACAAAACCCTGCCCAACAGCCAGCAAATCCTGCATGACCTTCTTTTCAGCCTGGGTCTTGCTACAATTGTGGAGATTTGACTCACTACAGGAACGAGTGCCCGAAGTTGGCTAATGCGAACCCGGCTCGTGGACGAGCATACAACATCAATGCCAATGAAGCGCGTGCCGACAATGAGGTGGTGAACGGTATGTTCTATGTTAACAACCAACTTGCTTCTATTCTTTTTTATTCAGGTGCCGACAAGAGTTTTGTATCCCTAGATTTTGAACCTTTGCTTGCAAAGCCTAGAACAAAACTAGGAAAACCCTTGACATTAGAGTTAGCCAGTGGTGAATCCTTTGTACTCGATTCTGGGTATCATCAGCTTCGCGTATCCGAAGAAGATATTCCCAAGACTGCTTTCCGCACACGATACGGCCACTATGAGTTCACTGTTATGCCTTTCGGTTTAACGAATGCTCCTGCCGTCTTCATGGACTTAATGAATAGGGTTTGTAAGCCTTATTTAGATAAGTTCATCATCGTCTTCATTGATGACATTTTGATCTATTCCAAGACACGAGCTGACCACGAACAACATCTCCGTCCAACAATGGAACTCCTAAAGAAGGAACAACTTTTCGCTAAATTCTCCAAGTATGAATTTTGGCTTAGGGAAGTTCAAATTTTGGGACATATTGTTAACGAACAAGGTATACATGTAGATCCAGTCAAAATCAGTGCAATTAAGGATTAGGATACACCAACTACTCCTACCGAGGTTCGTTCATTTCTGGGTCTCGCAGGTTATTACCGCCGCTTTATTGCAAACTTCTCCAAGATTGTGGTTCCTCTCACAGCCTTAACTCAAAAGAATAAACCTTTTGAGTGGGGACCCAAACAAGAAGAATCTTTTCAGACCTTGAGACATAAACTCTACGACGCTCCTGTGTTGTCTTTACCTGAGGGAAACGACGACTTTGTTGTATATTGTGACGCATCGAATCTAGGCCTTGGTTGTGTTCTCATGCAAAGGAACAAAGTCATAGCCTACGCGTCAAGACAATTGAAAATCCATGAGAAAAACTACACAACTCATGATCTTGAGTTGGGCGCTGTGGTTTTTGCTCTCAAGATTTGGAGACACTACCTTTATGGAACAAAATGTGTGGTTTTCACAGACCACGAAAGTCTCCAACACATATTCAATCAGAAAGAACTAAACATGAGGCAACGAAGTTGGGTAGAACTTCTAAACGACTACGCTGCGAGATTCGCTACCATCCTGGAAAGGCGAATGCCATAGCCGATGCGCTAAGTCGTAAGGAATGAGTCAAGCTTCATTGTGTTCAAGTTCGATCTGATATTCAAACCCGCATCTTTCAAGCTCAACATACGTGTGTTACATAAGGCTTGATGGGTAAAGAATTACCGTGTCACATTAAACCTGAGCTTGAATTGATAGACTTTGGGATATTCTGTTTCATGGGCCGTTTGTGGGTCCCAAGTATAGACAATCTTCGCACCTTGCTTATGGATGAAGCTCACAAGTCTCGTTATTCAATCCATCCTGGTGCAGACAAAATGTATAAGGATCTTCGAACCCAGTATTGGTGGCCGGGAATGAAGAAAGACATTGCCTTATATGTATCCAAATGCCTTACTTGTCTGAAGGTTAAGGCAGAACATCAACATCCCTCTGGATTATTGGAACAACCAGAGATTCCGGTTTGGAAATGGGAAAACATTTCTATGGATCTCATTACCAAGTTACCGCGCACTAAAAGAGGTCATGATGCCATTTGGGTAGTAGTTGATCGTTTGACAAAATCAGGGCACTTCTTGCCAATCCGTGAGGATTTCTCGGCTGAAAAGCTTGCCAAGATCTATGTAGATGAGATTGTATCCCGACATGGTGTTCCTTTGAACATCATATCAGACCGAGATGCTCGATTCTCATCTCACTTTTGGAGAACCATGAAAAGTTTTTTTTTTAAATATATATATGAACTCATATATATATATATATATATATATATATATATATATATATATATATAAATACACCAATATAATAAAAAAAATAACTTTTCGAGAAAATCTCAAAGTTATGTGAAAATTCTAAGTATCGGAGAAACTTATGTATTTTTGTGGGTTTTTGATTATTAAATCATTCTTATTTAATTTAGGACGAGTAAACAATTTGAGGGATTGTGTTAACATATAAAAACGCACCCAAAGGTGAGTACATAGTTCCCCTATTTTACGTTTTCAAATGTTTTGGGGTGAAGCATATGTGCATAACTTTACTTTCCGTTTTCATGACATTATACATTTTTGTTACGTATTACCTATAATACATTATTTCAAAGACATTTTTATGGTATATTGACTTAGTATACCTAACATTTGGTTTCAATGACATTTTATTGGCATATTGACTTAGTATGCCTAATGCATGGTTTTACAAAGACATTTCTCATGACATGCTTACATTGAAAAAGACATTTGGTATGTTTAACGGAGTAGTACATTCATTAACATTGATCACGCCGCTCGGTAGTATGTAATAGCGCTATAGGACTTGACAAATCCCGTTCCCGCTTTTTAGGTATTTCGGAAGGGGAATGACAGAATCCGAATACATTTTTTTGATAAACCTTGATCCTGATAAGGGCTTATCCGACAGTCTCAAGGCTTGAGTGTATGCGATAGATAAACCGTATAAATGTTCATATCGATAAAAGCAATGGTTTTCAAAACATAAATTTTGTTTTAAACTTTTGTTTATTCAAAGACTTTGTTTTGTACATGACATTTTGATTACATAAGACATTTGTTTATACATGACATTATGCATTTGGCTTGAGTAAATACTATTTATTCGCCATACAAGACATGGTTTATACTGGACATTTGACAATTGACATTGGACATTGACATTTAAACAAGACATTATTTCATGGTTATTAATAAGTGATTTAAGTAACGAGACGTGTGTAATATGATAAAAGCAAGGTGGATACGCCACTGGTACATCCTATATATATATGTTTTTATTGTATTGCATATCGTGGCGTTATCTAAACCACTTCAACAAAGACAAGACATGACATATTTTATACATACTATTTTCATTTGGTTATTTACTTAACTATACATCATTCTTTTATATCATTTGATTTTCATATGATTTTATAAAGGAAAATATTTTATAAGGTTCATGGCTACTTTTCATTAAACATTTCTTTTAACATTCAAAGTCATGAATCTTCAACACTAAACCTATGTTACTCACAGACATTTTTATGCTGACGTATTTACTTTCACATATGTTTCAGGAGCGAACATTTGATGTGAGCAAGCTACACTTAGGGCGACTTGGGCCTTAGCAATCTAAAATCAAGAAAGTTATCATCTTTTATGTTATGTGTTTTCTTTGAACTATGACAATGTAATAATTTAAGCTTGTAAAACTTAACTTTAATTATCATGTGTTATGAAACAATAATTCTGCCACACGACTCCTTGACGTTTCCGCCGCGGTTTGTTGTTTTACGCGGTCGGGGTGTGACATGATGTGACACCCCAGGAAAACCAGGAAACCATGCAACCTAACTAGCTTCCTTAGTAACTACGTACTAAATTTCGGGACGAAATTTCTTTCAAGTTGGGGATGATGTGACAACTCGAGTTTTCAAGGTCTTTCCTCGACACATTATTTGTTTCACAACTGTGTCTGCATAACTTGTTTGCTTTGTAATTGTGCACATTTATTATATGTTTGAGATATTGTGTTATTGTTTGGTTAGTGATAAAAATTTATGAACTGTTTGAGTTGTAAACTTAACATGTGCATCCTCATTCTTATGACTACGAAACATGGGAGTTTCGTCACAGCTCGCACTCGACGAAACCTAGGGGTTTCGTCACACACATCACGACGAAACCTAGATGTTTTTACACAACTCTCACAAGACGAAACCTAGGTGTTTCATCATACACCCCAGGACGAAACATAGGTGTTTCGCCATGTGGGCCTGCGGCCCAGGGGAGGCCCAGTTGCAAATCAGTTATATATCTCTTATACACACAACTTCACGTAATATCACTACCGGCGAAAACCCTAACACTCTTTTCCTCTCCTGTGCACCTGACGGCAACCATCATCTCTCTCGAAGCTTTCGCTAGTTCCATCTTGTAATCGGTTAGTGTCTTGGTTCGATCGATAGGTTAATCTTGGCATATAGTTTTGTGATATAATGAATCGTGTGTGTGATGTTTCATTGATTGATCGACTGTTTTGATCCATGATTACGAGATTAGGGATGATGTGTTACTAGGGTCATCGTTAGATTAGACTTGTATTTGATTCCGGTGCTGTGCCTAATTGATGAACTATTAGGGTTACAATAACGATTCATGCTAACTGTTATGATGAATGCTAATGTTATGATGATTAATGATGTTATTGGTAGACTAATCAAGAATATAAACGATGATGATGTACTTGCATGATAAAACTAGAAACTGATTGAGTTGTAATATGTGATAAGGTAACTATGCATATTAGGGTTTGCAGATGCACCATGATGGCCAATATTATTCTCGACGAAAGTCTATGTGTTTCGCCAATATTGTTCTCGACGAAACTCTATATGTTTCGTCACATGTTAACTCGACGAAACTCTATAAGTTTCGCCACCTAGCATCTCGACGAAACTCTAAAAGTTTCGCCATTTGGAGTTTCGTCGCCCTGTGAGTAGTCACAACAGATTGTAGGTTAGAACACTTAAGATAATAAATAACTATGTTGTTATCTGTTATTGATGATAGTGAAGACTGGTTTTGCATGAACTTGAATAACTGTTAAGATGTTCGAATGCACACTGTGATTGTATATTTTACGTGAACCTTGTGAATGTAAACTGATTACGTATGTATGATTACTATAGGCTTTGACTGATTAACTATGAACAAGTAACTTAACAAACCGAGCAAACCAAGATGAGTTCACACTTTCTACAAGGCATGGGATTCCCGGTGGTTTGGGAATGGGTTAAGAAACTAAAACGGATCCTACATATTCTCCTTGGGTAGAATATGTACCTCCATCCTCCATGGGAAGGATGACAACATTTAATCCTGCGTATTCTCCTTGGGTAGATTACGTACCTCCATCCTCCATAGGAAGGATGACAACATATAACATACTAGACAAAACTCTATCATGAAGTCCCTCATTTTTATATCGACTTAATTGCCAGGCCAATGGTGAGCGGGTCATTAGTTAAATAGCGCTATTAGGTTTGACAAGCCTCACACCGTGCCGCAGAGGACGGGAGTGGACTAATGGATCTGGGCACTTAGTCAATGATGATAGACATTGACGTATGGCACATAAACATGACTCCAGTCAGTTGCCGATATGGTATTGGGTCTAGTGGTTAACATGGGGTAGCCCCCACTGGTTATGGTTTGGGAAACAAAGAACTGATTAACTCCTGGTTTCGAAAGAACTTATGGTTTTTTGAACAACTTTAAAATGGACAATCAACTGTGAACTCGCTCAACTTTGTTGTTGACTCGTTGTTACATGCCTTGCAGGTCGTTAGATGCGTTGATGGATCTTGCACGGGAGGTCGAGGTCGTTGTGGGACATGGACTGTTGTGTTCCATGTTAAAATTTGAACTTTTAAACTTTTAAACTTATGCTTTGGTTTTAAACTTTATGCTTCCGCTAATAACTTGAATTTAATTAACTTGTTTTGAACACCAATTATATTGTGTGGTTGGACTTTTATTTATTTAATTACATTGTTCAATATGATTGGTGGCTGGATCCTGGTCATGTCACGCCTCCTGCGGTGATACTCCGCTGGTGGAATTTGGGGGTGTGACATACTCAGCTGGAATTGGCACACTTGAATCCACAGCTATTGACTTAGCTTGTGAGCTCGGAGAACCTCAGATCCAGCTGAGTTT
Organism: Helianthus tuberosus; assembly: GCA_030545235.1. Classification (NCBI taxonomy): domain Eukaryota; kingdom Viridiplantae; phylum Streptophyta; class Magnoliopsida; order Asterales; family Asteraceae; genus Helianthus; species Helianthus tuberosus. The sequence goes on along the minus strand of CM060411.1, from coordinate 55,549,930 downwards.
GAAGTCTGAAAGATTGTTTAAAAGGTTTTGAGAGATTCACTTCATTTTCATCTTGGCCCTCAACTGAATTGAGAGTTAACATCAGTTGCCATGGCAGGTCTGATAAACCAAGTGAAGTTCATGAAGGATCTTGTAAAATGTTGGATGAAAACAGAGGAAAATGTAGAAGAAGATAGATAAAACAGTTGTTTGTGAGCTAAAACTCACTTAGAAATGGCTGAGACAAGCTCCAAGGGAACTGTTCAATGTTAGCTCAAGAGAGAATTTCGGGTGTTGAAAGTTTAGAAGTGAAGGAATGAACTGGTATTTATAGACTGGAGGTGGCAGTTTGGGACGAGAGAGCATTCGGACGAATGTGCCAGGCCCATTCGCACGAGAGTGCCAGGCCCAAAAGCCCAATTTCCAATTTTGCTTGATTTGTCGGCTTTAAGCGTATAAGTGCAATGTTTAAGTGTTGTGCATAAATAGAGGAATGTATAAATGTATTTTGCATGTATAATAAGTATGAATACACATGAATTTGCATGTAAATGGTATCAAGTATGTATGTAACACGAATAATCGACAAGTATTTATGAATAATGAATAACACAAGTATATAAAAGATATAATTTCCATTATGATTCAAGTCTCGGATTACAACGTTTGAGATGAATTACGAATATAAAGGAATACAAGTTTCTATAAATGGAACGTACAACCGAACTTGCTAAATAAGGAAAGTTACAAAAAGCAGGTCGTTACACTCGGGTTCGGGTTATGTCTCCGGTACCGTTTCTATCTCCGGATCGGTATCTTGAGTAGACGGTTGCGAACCGCCTATGGTTGGAAAGGTTTACGGAACTTGAAAGAATGGTTGTGAACCGGCCGATGCTAGTATTTGGGCTACGCAAATACATTAGGGTCCATGTCTTGTAGGTTGAAGTTCCATTGCGATTGCGTGGTGTTCGGCCGATATGTGTTGGAGTTACCGGGTCTCGAAAGCACACCGAATGGGGGTCGGAAGGGATTCATGATTGTGGGTGAAAAGTGGAGAAACTTTTTAGAAAATAGAGAATATGGGTGAAAAGTTTATAAAAAAAAGGTGAGAAGTGGGATTTAAATAGGGTAAAAGTTGAAATAAAAAAAGTAATTTTTAATTAATTTGACGGTTTATCAACGGTAAGATTTTGAAAAGTGTGCGGGGCTCGAGCATTTTTAAAACAACGCTGTTCAAAAATTTGGTTCAAAAACACCCCGGGGACCGGTCGCTCGGGCAGGCTTGGGCGTTGTTTATTAAAAAAAACACCCCAAAATGAGACGACTACGCATAGTCTTATAATTGACTCAAATTAACAATGTGATTATGTAAAATCCATGTTAAATACTTAAATTTAAAGTGAATATTTGATAATGTGATGTTGAGATATGTTATTGAGTTATTGACTTGAATGAGAACTTGTCTCTGATCCACCCAAACCGAAAAAAATATTATATAGCAATAGACAGAAGAACCCTTGACAAAAATTTTTGGGTCCGTCACTGGTATTTAGGTCAATTCAGACCCATTTAACTAGAAAAACTAACCTCCCATCCGTTTCAGAGACTATCCGAGAACGAGTGTGTAAATATTGAGGACTATAGCTGTAATTTAAGAAGTGTAGGGACTGTAGATGAAATCTGAGCAAACCACAGGGACTATCCGAGCATTTTTCTTATATAAAAAATACATTTATGTAATCCGTGTAATTAATGAGGTTTGTAAAAATATATTATATTATTATTATTATTATTATTATTATTATTATTATTATTATTATTATTTGCTATGTAAAATCTCATTTATTAAGAGTTAAATGTCATTTTAGTCCCTGTGGTTTGGGCCATTTTGCCAGTTTAGTCCAAACGTTTCATTTTTCACATGTGGATCCAAAAAGGTTTCACCATTGCCATTTTAGTCCACTAGGTTAGCTTCATCCATTTTTTCTGTTAACCAGAAAGGCAATTCGGTCATTTTATATGTAATTCTATTAACTAGAAAGGCAATTCGGCCATATAAAATAACCGAATCGCCCTTCTCGTTAACAGAAATAATGGATGAAGTTAACTCAGTGGACTAAAATGGCAACAATGAAACCTTTTTGGATCCACAGGATAAAAATGAAACCTTTGGACTAAACTGGCAAAATGGTCCAAACCACAGGGACTAAAATGACATTTAACTCTTTATTTAACGCATATAATATATAGGGTTTTAGAGCATTCTCATCCAAACCGCCAAAATCTGTGTGTGGGGTTTTAAAATATAAGAAGTATAAAAAGTGGTTGTGAGTGGAGGAGAGAGAAAATGTAACTGTTCATCTGTATATTTGGGGGGACACTGTTCACACCCTATACTTTTTTAATATATATTGAAAGTGGTTGTGAGTAGAGGAGAGAGAAAATGTAATATATATTGAAAAGGAGAGAGAAAAAATATTTGTTTTTAGTGGAAATATATTGATATAGGAGTTATTTTTTAGTTGAATGTATGTATATTTTTAGTGAATTGGATGTGAATGCTCTTAACTAGTTTACTGGAGGTTTGATAATCAAACCTCCTACTCAATCTTTATAATTAAATAAAAACATTATATTTTCTCTCTATTTTTCAATTAAATAATATATTTTATTACTTTCATCGTTACCGTTTCTCACTTATCCACTAACAATCACTTTCAAAAAATATTAAAAAATTATAGAGGTAAACAGTATCTTCTCTAAATTTACTGGTGAAGAGTAACTTTTTTTTCTCTCTCGTCCGCTCACAACAATTTTCAACAACTTTTACGAATTACGAATATAAAGGCTACACTCAACAATAAACAGAGGATCATTACGAATGCTCTTACATCAAATAAAAACCATCATATTTTATCAACCTATTTATTTGATAATAAATGGTGAAATTGGATAATATTTTCTTTAGCTATTCACAGCTTTAATTATTCGATTGAGAAATTGATTCACCACCACATCTTATGTCAACGGAAAAAAAAAAAACAAATCAAGAGCCAGTAAAAAACGCCACATAATATACATGAACCATTTATCTGTTAATTCATTTATTATTGTTATTATTATTATTTATCTTCCTTACAATTTCTACATGAATATTTAATTAACCTACCAACACTGGTCAGTCTCCCATCTCCGGCAGGTAAAAAACCCTTGCCTCCGTCCAACCACCGTATACAACCCTACCTTCCGCCTAACTCCGCCACTCCACCTCAAATCATAGCTCGCTCGACTCGCCGGATCCGACAACGTCGCGTACGCATTATGAATTTCAATAAAATCACGCTCACCGTTACCTTGCTGCTTGAAATCCGAAGCATCCGGATGATAAATCTTCGCTAAACTCCGGTACGCCGTCTTAATCTCCGTCGGTGTAGCGGTTCTCTCGACTCGTAACACTTCGTACAAACTGACCGCCGGATTCGCGTCGAGTACGTCATGAAATGCGGCTTTGAGTGAGGAAGTTTTTGATGTGGATCTGGTGGAGATTGGTGGTGGTCGGAAGAAGATGCCGCCGGTTGAGGTTGTTAGGGTTCCGATCATGTTGAGAGAGATGAATTTGGGAATTAATTGTTTAGGCTAGAGTTTAGTGAGGGTTGGGTTATATAAATGTGGAGGTGGGCCCATTGGGCCCCAGTAGGTTGCGACATTTGGTTTTGGGGATTGGGATGATTGTTTCTAGAAGGTCAATGGCCTACTGAACGGTTGGACTCTCGTTGTTTTATGGTTAATTGTGACAAATGCCTTTAAAAATTTATAAAGAATAACTTGTGAGAAACAAGTCTCACTCGACTCATCTAAGTATATATATCTATTACATTTTTTAAGTTTGATGTAAAGTATTACATATATAATATTTTAAAGATTGAAATTACAAGTATGTGCTTATTTGTTAAATTAGGGCCAAACCAATTTACAATTTGTCCCGCTTTAAAATTACGATTTTACCATCAGTTTAAAATTACGTTTTTATCTCTAGTTCAAAATAAAATTATGCTTTTCCTCAAATGAAAAATTACAATTCTGCCATCGGTTCAGAATTTCGGTTTGCACCGTTTAAATTTACAGTTTCGCTATTAGTTTTGTTTTCTTCCTCCTAGGTAAATAACGATTTTGCCCTCAATTTAAATGGGGTGGGCTAAATATATCCCCTCTTTTTACTTTTTATACCCCCCTTCCATAAAATCACATTAAAACTTGTAATATTTACCCCCTATACAAATTATCATTCTAAAAAATATTCTTTTTGTTACAAAACAAATTCAAAAGTGTAAAAAAAGATTACAGGCGTTTTTTTTAAAAAAAAATAGTCTTTTAATTTTTATTTAATTTTTTTTTTAAAAAGTTCTTGGATTACGTTTAGCAGCTCCTAATGAATCTTGGCAAATGAAGGCAATGTATTTATTTCTAGTATGTTGATTGTTTTCTCTTGTCTCTTTCTTTTCTTTTCCGGTGGTTTCCACCAAAAAGTTCCATTTGTTGTAAAACAACTAAACCTAATAGCAATATAAAGAGAAGAATAAGGCAATGAGGGAATATAAATCTTATTGATACATCATACAAATACAAGAGCTAGTATTTATAGGGCTTGACATAATAAAAATACATTAAAGGGATGTGAGTTAAGCATGTGGAAAGTCACAATATTATAACTCATTTATAACACTCCCCTTTGACTATCCACATGATTATGTAAAATAACATATTATTCTTTTAATACGCTTGGTGATATATGCTGCCTCGTTAAAAACCTTGCTAGGAAAACCCATTGGGATAAAACCATAGCCAAGGGAAAAAGAGCGCAGCGCGTATTTTCTCCCCCTGGTACTTTTGGATCAGGTATGTTGCCTCATTAAAAACCTTACAAAGAAAATCCAATGGGACAAAACTTAGTTAAGGGAAAAAGAGTGCAACTTGAATAAGTCTCCCCCTCATTTTAACATGTATCCTTTAAGTGACGTGTGTCCATATTCCTTGAAAGTCGAATAAAGCTTTTGTAGCGAATGATTTGTCGCTTGATCCCTTAATGTGCAATCCTTTATGTTGAGCAATGTTGTATAATCTTCTAACGAGACTTTAGGTGCCTCATTCCAAAAATTATTATATGTCCACGACTGTGTTTCGTTACATTCCTGCATCTACAAGACTAACCAAACTTGTTTTGATGGGTTAGTAAAACATAATCAAATATCGTTTATACCTGAAATATTTCTTTGAAATCATTCCAATGTCTCTTCGCTTGACAAAGATTATATCATGACAATAAGCTCAAGTGAAAGATATTATAACCATACATATCTAGCAAAACATATTAATGCACTTATGCATTTAACGATGGTACTTCTAGAATGAGAATCTCTACTTTGGTAGGAGATGATAATACACATTTCTTATAACAAATGACTTAACAACCTTTAACATACTTTAAGGTTCAACTATGTCCATACTAAAATATCCAAACATCATTTTCTAGATATACTTGAGGGATTGGTAAAATATAATTACATATATAATCGAACTGTAGTTCGAGTAATAGTCAGACCGTGCCAAGGTCATTCCAAAATTCTCCCTCTAAAAGCTCGACAATTTCTCTCGATGATGCCTAGACATCATTACTGTAAATTGCGATTATAGTGAACTTTTAAAAGTAGAATGTTCATAGAATATGGCTAATTTAATCAAACTTATATCCCTCTTTATGTGAATATCTCGAGTTGTACAACACTCGACCCAACTATTTTAGTCCATACGTATTTTGTTAACTTCATATAATACGTTCTTGTGGTTTTGACATCATTAATTCTTCTAGGATTATCAATCCATGAGGGAATTCTTTTCATCTTATCCAAATATGCATGTGCTTTCACTCTTAGAAGTTTTGCTATATAAACTTGCCCTTTTAACACATAGATATCTGTATCATATGCAAAAATATCAAGAACACTTGCTTTTATCTCCAAAATCCATATTGTACCATGTTTGTACACTGTGTACATTGAGATTCCATAATAACCTGGTACATATTTTCTATGTATGTTTATTGGAGTATTGGTGCACTATAATTACATCCATAAGATGTTTCAATTAACCTCTTAAGACTCAAATGCTTTAGGATACTCATGTGGAGTTCCAATTATATTCAATTCAATAACATATACAATATGTATATGTATTCAGATCTGAATTTATATAATAATCATAACATTCTCGAGAACTTATTTTATATGACTTAGTATCAAGTGATACATAACTTTTACTAAGACGCATGTCAATTCTCTTTTATATATTACCAGACTAATAAGATATTGAAAGTCAATGCATCCACCACTAGAGAATACGTTTTCTCATAATCAATCATAGGTCTTTGTGAAAATTCTTGTGCCGCCAATTTTGACTTATATCACTTAATTTGATTTTCACATGATTCGCGTAAAAGACACTTTTGTATCCAATATATTTTACAACTTCAGTTGTATGGACTGTTGGTCCAGAAACTTTCCATTTCATTAGAGAACTAAACTCTGCCTTATTTGCATCTTTCTATTTTGGCCAATCATTTCTTAATATTCATTCATAGGCAAATCTTAAATCTTGATCCTTATCATTTAATCATTTTAAGCGCTACATTATATACAAAAGTATAACGACGTCGATTTTTAATTCGATTCCATACATATCTTAGAAATGATACAACTTATAGAGATCTCTTTATTTTCAGGTACCTGAGGTTCTTCTAGAACCATCATGTCTGTTATCTCTTCAGGAGATCTTATTACTATAACCTTGACTTGACCATCTTAATTACTTACTCCAATTTTCGAGGAATATTATTATTGGAATCAACTAGTCTACCACGCTTTAGGCGTACAATAGACTCATTACAAAAATATGTGGTTGTCCTCTTAGGACACAAATATAACTGGAGCATAAGCAGTTGATTATGTGACTTACTTAGTCACTCTATTTAGGTTAGTGAACTTGTCTGGTAATTTGTTCTTTAATATTGGTAAATGAATTATACTTTAAACTTCTAGTTCATAGTTTATAGTCTGAGGATCAAGATGACATGATAATTCATTTCACTTTTCACTTTTCAACTGCTTGTTATCTCCCCCTAATGTTGGGAACATTCATTCATTAAAGTGATAACCAATGAGCCATAAACGAATTTTTCTCCCTAATGGCTTTAAGTATTTAATCATGGACGATTATTTATACCCAACATATTCTCAAACTTTTTATAAGCCCCATCTTTATGCGGTGTGGTGGATGAGTTTCAATATATGTCGCACAACCAAAATCTTTGATGGGACATCTTTGGTTCCTGACCAAAAACCAACTGTATGGTGAGAACTATAACTTATTGGCTTGATGTGAATTGATGGTACTATATATAAAATTACATGTACCTAAATGAACTTTTGCTCTTCTCATAATCATTGGGTTTGTAACCAATAGTAGACGTTTAGTGATCATCTCAACAATAACACTTATTCCAACGATCGTTAATAATTTGGGAATCAAATTCACTATTATCAAATAAATATACTAATCTGGATTAGTATGCTTGTTATCACATTAGCCAAGCCACAATCACACAAGCTTCAGGTTGTGGATTTGATAACCATTTAGACGATGCATCGATTTAAAACACTAAATGGTATCATGTTGGGATATACATATCCTTTAATCACTTCCAAAATATTTAGGGATACACACCCTCCTTTATTTGGCAAAAATAAAATTTCCCTTGAGAGCAAACAATACATGCTAATTATCAGCTTGAAGAATCTTCTAGTTCTTCATTATGTTTCACATCATCATTGACTCGGTGTGGTCTAACCGATCATGCCAACTAATTAAATAATTATGATCCTTAAACTTCTGGTTTATGATCGTATGTGTATTACTTGCACGTATGTAATACAAAACGTATGATACGAGAGAATATATTATAACTTCAAAGTTCAAACCATCACGTTATGCAATCACTCTTTAGTTTGCCACTTTTGGTGGTCCATCTCATTATTAAAATGATCATCATTACAAATTTCTCAATTATGTCCATGATCAAAACATTTTAATGATCATTATATAATCAATTTACTTCAGAGAATGGAATAACCGAAAAAGCTTCATAGTTTTCCATTATTTACTTGGTCACACGAATATAAAATCATTTCAACATTTTCATACTCTCTTAATGATATTGCTACTTCAAGAGCATATCTCATGTTTAATAAATGTTTTTTTTTTGGTTTTTCAATATAAATAATCTTCTCTTCACATAACATCACTTGAGAAGTAATTTTATATATGAGTCATATAATTTTATCAATCTTATATCTTATGACCTTATATAAACTGATAATGACATTTAGGGAGTATGACACTTCAGGTGTGTAACAACCCGCACTTTCGTGCGTTGTTACCACTCGATATACTCGTTACGCCTAGCACCAGAGATTCGGATCATAATGTAACTATATCGTATATATATCGCTATTCGAAGGATAATCGCATATTTTTGAAATACAATATCACTATACCACACTATTATCACACTAACACTCACGGAGGCATTGAGTGAGGACCTATTCTACCCTCCTCAGTGGCTGGGATGTGTCGAACGTAAACAATTAACGCTAACAAGGACTCTCGGGTGAGTGCTGTAGCTCCAGTCGTCATGACGATGGTGACAATACGAGTAAACGGTACCCCGTCAGTCTTTGTGGCACTACACGAAATAACGTTCACGATGACATCAAGAAAGGACCTATACTACCCCCATTGATGGCCGTGAAACGTCGCTAACAATCGCATACTCGAATCGGAAACCGATTGTATTTATCGAACTTTGGAATATGAATACGTATATACGACCCTTTTGTGATTAATAATAATAATAATATATATATATATATATATATATATGACTACGGATACGAAAATGTGTAACAAAATCGGATCGATAAAACGCGACATTCGAATGGAGTACGGTCCGCACGGATGGTCTATCCGGACGGATGACCTATCCGCACGGATGGTCTATCCGGACGGAAGACCTATCCGCACGGATGGTCTATCCGGACGGAAGACCTATCCGCACGGATGGTCTATCCGGACGAATGGCCTAACCGCACGGATGGCCCATCTCCTCTCCTTTCAGCTCCCTGTGCCTATAAATACCATGTCACATCACTCAAACAGTGATGTGACAGCTCCTACTCGACCAAACACGCTCCAAGACCCTTTTCTCTTGATTCTTCGCGATTCCGGTAAGATTTCAACCTAGAAACTTGTACTTCTATGATCTACACTAAATTCTACATCATTCTATCTTTTAAAACTCAAATTCTAACCGTGAAATCTGCTGATTTGAGGCGTTTTGAGGTGATGTCACCAAGAGTTCTTATGAACTTCCAGTTGTGACCTCATCCCACCATAAACGACTCAGATCTGGGTGATTTCCACATGTTTTGGTAACAAATCTCGCCTAAATCTATGTATTTACCCAAGGAACTGTGCGATTTCGAGTTAACCCTGAAGAACCATCACGAACGGCCAGATCTGATGGAACGGGGTGATTCCCGGCCGTTAGAGCGGGTCGGAATTGACGGAACTTCAAGTGTTAGTGCGAGATTACACCGTCCCGGTAACTCTACAAGTATTTCTTCCGTTAAAACATTCAGAAACAGAATTCAGAACGCGAAACAGACGTGTTGTCTGCACGGATAACATGTAATCCGCACGGATAACATGTCATCCGGACGGGTACATGTCATCCGGACGGAATACATGTCATCCGGACGGATGACGCTTATTCGAACGGATGACAATCCGTACGAGTCACCACTTATCCGAACGAGTCACACCTTATCCGCACGGATCACACATCATCCGCACGGATCACCTGTTATCCGGACGGATAACATGTCATCCAGACGGATAACTTGTCATCCGGACGGATAACATGTTAATCCGCACGGATGAGCACCATTCGACCGAGTGAGTGACTTTTCAAGGCAATCTTGCTTAACCGTACATCGTTTACTCTGTTCTTCAAGGATCAACACAGACGTACTCACAACCGACTCAATCAAGTTGTATTCTCGCTAAATACGCACTGTGAGTATACTTGAACCCCTTTTTAATCGAATTTTGGGTGTAACATACGTTTCTAACAAATCGAACTCATCAAACGAAATATTCAATCCATCGAATTATCACTTGCGAATAACTGTTATGCATAGATATACGTGATGCTAGTTGCATATGTGCTAGGGCTTATACTCGCGACGTCCCACCACGACTAGTATAGTACTATTGCGCCCGACGGGGTCTAGTTATGCCATCGTACATTCGAGCATCGAGGACTTAGTTGGTAGTATCAGTTTTGTGAGTATATATGTCGTGTATTACGTTCTTGCATATGGAAATTCGCTACACTATTATCTATTATGCTATACTTATCAAACCTGTATACTCGCCAATACTTTTGTATTGACAAATATTTTAACGTATGTTGCAGGTTAGATCGCAGACTATATCAAATCAAGCTAGGAAGTCTAGAAACTCAACTAAAATCTAGGTTGTCGGATTTGTATTGTTCGAGAGGACAATAAATCTGTGATAACTTATGTGATGGTATTATTTGTTAGTATGGGATAACAAATGTATTAAATATTATCGCAATATATAGTTGTTATGGATTCTCTTGAGCAATCTGATTCGCCTAGTGCCGCGCCCCGATGATTCTGCCATCGGTTGGGGTGTGACAAGGTGTCTTATCTAAACATATTATTCCCTTTCATGATAGTGATAAAAAAAACCACAACTTTGGTTTATGAGTTCTATTCAATAGTATCCATACTACAAGGTATACCATATAGTCATATTATACAATACATGATGTTATAACATGTCACCATATAGAAATATAATAAACATCTATGATATAATATTTTTTATCATTTATAAACAACTATTTGTGTAAGTTTATTCAAAACATACACAACTATCAATTCCTCGTGATTTTTAATAACATATGATCATAAAAAGCTCTTAAACTAAATCAACTTCAATAGGCAAATCCGAAAATTAAATCAACTTCAATAAGCAAATCCAAATAATAGTATATGTAGATAATATATGGAATCTTGCAAAGACCAATTTACAAATGAATACTAATGTAGTGTGCACGCGAATGTATATATTATTAACACTAAGACATGTGCACAATAAACCATTTAATCACTGAATGTATTAGGTTTATTAGCATTACAACATTCACACTACCTTTACTAAATCATATATATATATATTTTAGTAAAAATATTAAACCAGTTAATCATGTACAAACGCACGAAAACAATATTAAAGGATATATCATAAACAAATACATTCAAATTAACATTGTTCACAAATAATATATATGCCTTAATTTTGACGTACTATCAGTAATATCAATCAATCATCATCAATATATCATTATTAACTTGGCTACGTTATAATTTCTAATTGTCGATCTCGTTATTACAATGACTATCATTGCAATTTTCTCAATTATAATTTCTATTAAAAGGTATCATGCGTCCATCATTTTCCTTTTGTTTTCAACTTTAACCCAAAAGGTTTACCAAATTATTATCCAAGCTTGAAAATATGTTAAAACAGGATCAATAAATCTTAAATAAACTTTAACTAGAAAATTATTATAACAAACAAATATGTAGATACATTAATTAATATATATACTTATATATTGTCGTTTGATATCCACAAACAACGTTTACATTGGCTAGTTTGAAAATCATAATGTAATTACATATACATGATATAATCGGTATAAATAAAATTTACACAAGTATTGTTAAACACATTTATCAATTAGAATAAGAATAGGCTCCTATGAATATACAACACATACACTAATGCAATTAACACATATATTTTTAAGCAAACAATATATATTAGAATTGCACTATACATATAAAGGAATAGTTTGTAAAATTTATTTATAACGTGAGCTATTAATTTTTTTCTTTGGGCTCAACAAACAATAACGCCTGATCCTATTTGACAAAAAAAACTTATTTTTTTATAATGGACAATTAGAACTCATTCACAATTCAGTAACCCTACCTATAACTACTGTCATGAGTTTTTTTTTCTATGGCTCATTTTATTGTTCAAATATAACTAAAAGCAAATCATATTATATACTTGAAATTCTATTTCGGTTACAGTGATTGTATATTAACATGTTTGTTGTTTTCTCTTTAAACCTTGGATGAATGTATCAATAATTCTTTTTTCATAATTAATTAATTATTCTAACTAGTTAAATCCGAGCTTATCTAACTTTGTAATGACATGCATAAATAACAATCATATTATTTTAACTATTTACTTTTTCTTATTTATTTTTTATTTTAAACAAACTGATTAATTATTCAAATGTTATAAACCAAAATAGACTTGATTTAGTTTAAACTTAGAATATGATTAAACGAAGTAATAAACCACCTTGTCAAAAAAACTTATATATCCAAACTGTTTGTAATGAAAACAATCGGTTACTAAAAACAAAATGGTGCAGCCAGAGGCAAATAATACAACAAAAATATGGTTTCATAAGGACGTTTTGTTTTGCTTGTCCAAGATTAATCATGCTAAGATGGAGCAATAAAATACAAGCTATAAAAGTAGATAACTTACTTGTAAGATGATGTAATCCAACTTGAAAAGCGAGTCGTGCTGATAACGTGCTGTAAAACAACTAAACCTAATAGCAATATAAAGAGAAGAATAAGACAATGAGGGAATATAAATCTTATTGATACATCATACAAATACAATAGCTAGTATTTATAGGGCTTGACATTAATACAAATACATTAAATGGATGAGAGTTAAGCATGTGGAAAGTCACAATATTATAACTCATTTATAACACCATTTATTTTTATTGCTTTGTTGTTTATTTATTTTTATTGCTTTGTTGAAGTTTGTGTTGTTTTTATAGTCAAACGTGGGCCCCGCCCACGTTGCGGGGCGATTGCCGAATAATTATCAACCAATTAAAAAAACATTATTATATTTTATTTTGAACCAGGGGAAAACCATATTTTTATTTTGAACCGGGAGCGAAAACGTATTTTTGAAATGAGGGTAAAATCGTAATTTTGAGCGAGGGGCAAAATCATATGTTTATTTTTAAGTGGGGGCAAAAACATAATTTTAAACTGCAGGCGAAAAACGTAATTTTAAAGTGGGTGTAAAATAATAAACTGGTGTAAATCGTAATTTTACCTAGGGGAAAAACATATTTTTATCTTGAGCTGGGGCAAAACCGTAATTTTAGCTGAGGGTCAAATCGTATTTTTTTTACTGAGGGCAAAATCGTAATTTTGAGCTGGGGGCAAAAGGGTAAATATATTTTTAACTGGGCGCAAAAACGTAATTTTGAACCGACGGCAAAATCGTAATTTTAAAGCGGGGATAAAATCATAAATTAATTGGACCAATAGGGAAGTGCCAGGCAGGTGCCTGACACTATTCCCCTTGCCGCCCCTTTCCTCCAATCAATGGGAGGCACTATTCCCGCCGACCATTGGTTTTGTTATGTTTAGGTAATGAGTCCCTAAGATGAATGTTTTGACCAATGAGTCCTCATCTTTGAAAAAAAAAAGCTATAACTTGAGTCTCTGTCACTAACTCAGTTAACTAAATTAACATGATGGTCATTTATCCATTTTCTTTGAGTTCCTATGGGTTAAAACCTATTATCCACTTAAGTACCTAGTCGAATATTAATTGTATTTAAATAGTCCATTTATGCGAATATAGTTTTATTAAGTATATAATTTGTATTTAAATTGCTTATTGTGTAAATATTAATGTAAGATTAATATAAACATCTACCATAGCATACCAAAATACATAATATTAGTTATATATTACATACAAAAAAAACATAACCTAAAAAAACATAATTTAAAAAAAAACATAACTTAAAAAAAATACTAGATTGGTAAAAATTTAAAATCCTAAGAATTCAAAATTTTAGCGATCTTTTCTTTCATTTTACGTAAAACCGCTTGGTCTTCTTTCGGATACGAGTTGATATCGGTTGTCATTATCTTCCATTCTTTTAATTCGTTCTTTTCTTGCTTCAACCAAACCCGTTTGTCCACTTCACGTTCCTTAGCTTTTGCCTTTTGGGCTGTGACCTTGGTGTATGCTTTGAACTGGGCCATAAACTCGTCCATTTTCAAACCGCCCCCATTGCGGCTTTTTTTTTTTGCAGTCGTTGCCTTTTTGGCTTTGTCCCTACCCTGGGGACGTGCCTCCTCTCGAATTACATACTCTTTTTCGTCAAATTCCGGCTCGTCGTTTATATTTATTTGGCATCGTGTGTCCGATCCCCCTGCACTATAACTTCCGGTCTCCGAGGTTTTTGTTCGTTTAGCGATTGCAACCTCGTTTGGAATAGGCGCCCACTTGTTATTGGTTTGCAAAACCTCCCATGCTCGGACGTGTGGGAAACGACCCGATGCGATTCTTCGTATTTACGCATCGCCTCTTTAGAAACATCTTCATCACTCATCCCACTACGACGCTTACTTGTATATAAATTATTATATATTGCGGAAAATCGGTTCAAGACCGGATGCATCTTTCGCCACTTCGAAGCGATGGAATCGAGACCGCGATAATGACCTTGTTCCATAATCGCAAGGAACTTTGATAATATTTCTTTCCAAAACCCATCGCCAGTTTGGTTGTTACCTATATGTTTTTAGAATGTAACAAAAATATATATTAAAAATGTAAAATTTATATATTTTTAGTATAAAATTTATATATTTTTACATACCGACAATGGGGCTTTTTGATGTGCTAATCCACGCCTTCGCTAACGCCTCCTCCTCGATTTTTGTCCAAGGTTTTGACTTGGCTCTTGAAGGTTGATCTTTGTTACCGGCTTCACACGCCACTTGCTTCCCTTTTTCCGTTTCGAGGATTGGGGTTGCGTCTCTGAAACACATTCTTCAACTTCATCTTCTACGGGTTGTGGTTGGGGAGACGATTCTACCGGTGTTGGCGAAAGTTGTGGTTGTGATTGAAATTGTGAATTGAACGGGTTTCGCATTAGCATTTGTTGCAACGATTGCATTTGTTGCATGGATTGGATTTGACTCATTTGAGAGACAACGTTGGGGGTTTGTTGGAAACCCGAGAAAGCGTTGAGAGAAAATTGCGAGGATGACCAACTTGGATCCATCGTATGATAGTAGCCGGGTACCGAGAAAATGTTTGGGTTTGGGTTCGCATTTGGGTTCGGGTTGTTCAGATTGTATGGATCCATGGCAAAATTTATAAAAAAAAATGAAGAATTTTATAAAGTTGAGAGAGAGTTTAGGTTGAAGTGGTTTAAAAAATGGGGTGAAAGATATGTATTTAAAAGGTAAAATAATTTCTTTTATAAAACTAGCCATTTAAAGGCATTTATGAAATTGATTTTTTTTTTAAAGTAGCCGTTGAAGGCATTTATGGGTGAGGTGGAGGGCCGGCTTGGACGTCTCCCCCAAGCCGTTGAGGACGACGACGCAGCAGAGGAAATGGTGTTGGGTCCAACGCCGTTCCAGACTGGGCCTGAACGCCTCCACATCGAGCACCCTAAGGGATTGGGTTATATAAATGTGGAGGTGGTCACTGGCCAGTTTGTTGTGACATTTGATTTTGGGGATTGGGATGATTGTTTCTAGAAGGTCAATGGCCTACTCGAACAGTTGGACTCTCGTTGTTTTATGGTTAATCGTCACAAATGTTTTCTTTTAAAAAAAGAGTAAATTACGATTTTGGCCCCTGTGGTTATATCACGTTTACTCTTTTAGCCTAAAAAGAATCTTTTAACATCTGATCACTCAACGTCTTTGGCCCATGACACTAACCCCATCCATTTACTTTTAGGGGTCAAAAGGGGTAGAAAAAAGACGTTTGGGGTCAAAGGGGTTAGAAAAAAAGACGTTGAGTGCTCAGATGTTAAAATATTCATTTTTAGTCTAAAAAGGTAAAAATGATATAACCATAAAGGCCAAAATCGTAATTTACTCTTAAAAAAAGTTGTGAGAAACAAGTCTCAGTGGCCTCATTTAATATTTGATAAATAGAAAATAAAAAAATTGGTGTATGATTTTTAAAATGCATTTTTTCCTCGTGTCTTTTTCTTACTTTATCCTGTGTTTATATCCTTTTTTAACCAAAAATATATAACATGATATTATAGCTATACTATATATGAGGGTGAATTGATCTTTTAAAAATAACTATATTTTTTTTTGAAAAAAGAACTTCATTCAAAACAAAACGGAGGAGTCCTCAAATAAAGGACCACTCACACCACAAATTACAACATGTACAACGGGTATTTAACCCAATCGTTCCAAACAATCCTATGGTACTTAGATCTATACTTTAACCAAATGAAAGACATAGACTTAACCAAAGAAACCAACTCCAACACCTTCGGATCAACGTTTTGAAAAACCACCTTGTTACGTTCTTTCCAAATAGCCCAGCTAGTAACCCAAAAAATCCCACATATAATCTTCTTTTCCTTGGCAGAATTGGAACTCGAGGTCGGCCATTTAAGCACCGCTTCATAATCAGCGAAGGAAGCTATACTCATATTGCACCATCTCCAAATCATAGACCACATCCCAGATGCGAAGATACAACTGAAAAAAACATGGCTTACCGACTCGTCTGCTGAATTGCACATCGGACACCTAACGCTAGGCAAAACAATGTTCCTTCTGATCAGCTCAACTCGCGTGGGAACTCTACCTTTATCTATTCTCCATACCAACGTATTAACCTTGATCGGAACCCAATTAATCCATCGAAAAACTTGACTGGAACAACCGACTAGGTTCTGACGAATGGAAGCTTTTACTGCAGCCACAGAGAACTCCACTGCAGGTTTATTATCCCAAATCCAAATGTCTTTGCTGTCATAAAGCCGAACCTGTGATAACATAAACAACACATCTTGTTTCTCCGAAATGCCTTCAACCGTGTGAACACTCGTAGACCAGCTATACGACATCTGATACTGAGACCCATCGTGCACAACCCGGGAGCTGACTGAACATTCCTTATCTTTTTCCAAAGAGAATAGAGCTGGCCATCTAATATATAAGGGTGTTTCGCCAAACCAAACATCCTTCCAGAAACTGATCCGATCCCCATTACCCAGTTTACAAGTAATCATATTATAAATAGGCTGACCATTAATACGACTCTTCTCCAATAAATTGACAATAGCCTTCCAAGTTCCCGGCATAGATCTTTTGACCGGTAAAAATGACCATTTACTACGACCGCCATGAATACTAATCACCACTTTTCTCCACAGACCTTCATAATTAGATTTGAATCTCCAAGCCCATTTAACCAATAGGGCTACGTTAACGTCAGACAACTTGGAAATGCCCAGACCACCATATTTCTTTGGCCTCGTAACCACTTCCCAAGAGACCCAATGTATACCTTTACAATCTTTATTCCCAACCCACAAGAATTTTTTCATCAACCTTTCGATTTCTTCCATCACCTCCTTTGGGGCTTTAAATAGAGAAAAGTAATAAACCGGAAGGCTAGCCAGAACCGATTTAATCAACGTTAGACGACCACCCATAGATAACAACTTAGCCTTCCATGATAGAAGTCTACTTTTCACAGTATCTATAACCGAACCCCAGTGAGCCGATCTATTCATATTCGCGCCAATTTTTATACCAAGGTATATGAACGGTAACTCACCGACCTTACATCCCAGCACTTCGGCCATGGAAAACACTTCCGAGGAAGACACCCCCAACCCAAAAATATGGGATTTTTTAACATTAATTTTCAACCCAGAAATCATATGGAAGATACGCAATAACCGGTTGGTCATTGTGATATTATTAGGAGACCAAGAGCCCATTAATAAAGCGTCATCCGCGTATAACATATGGGAAATACACGGACCCCCTGGTCACTTTAATCCCCTCAATATCTCCCAAAAGACAAGCCCTCGAAATCAACTTGGCCAAGCCCTCCATCACAATAAGAAACAAAAAAGGAGATAGAGGATCACCTTGTCTAAGTCCTTTTAGACAATTGAACTCAAACGTAGGCGACCCATTCACCAAAACCGCAGAACGAGCAGATTGAACAATACCTCTAATCCAGAAGCACCATCTATCCGGAAACCCCATCTGCTCCATAATGTACACTAGAAAATCCCAGTTCACGTTATCATACGCCTTTTCAAAATCGATCTTAAAAAAGAAAGCCTTCTTATCATACTTCTTAATCCACCCAATCAGCTCGTTAAGTACTAGGGGCCCATCCAAAATAAACCGCTCCTTAAGAAAAGCAGATTGCGACTCGGAAATCACATCCCCCATAACTTTTTTAATCCTAGCAGGTACCACCTTAGAGATCACTTTATTAATAACCCCCACAAGGTTTATAGGCCGATAATCTTTCAACCCCATAGGCGTTTTATTTTTAGCTATAAGAGTAATATAAGACAAGCTGCATTCTTTACTAATGGGACCCGTTTCATGAAATTCTTCAAATAACCTCAAAAAATCCTCCTCCATCAACGACCAAAAGTGTTTAATAAAATGAAAATTAAACCCATCTGGACCAGGAGCCTTATCAGAACCACAATAAAAAACTGCATCCTTAATTTCTGCCTTAGAGAAGGGGGCGACCAAATCTTCTATCTTCTCTACGGGAACCTGTTTCAAATCATCACAAATAAAAACCGGCCTCCTAAAATTAGTCTCACGAAAAAGCTCTCTATAGAAGCGAAGAACTTCTTGTTTGACTAACGGAGGTTTAGAAATCCATTCCCCATTAACCAAGACCCCCGGGATATCATTAGCCGCTTTCCTACCGTTGATACAACGATGAAAATAAGCCGAATTTTCATCACCCAATGACTCCCAGTTCACCCGAGATTTCTGTTTCAGGTCCTTATTCTTCAAAAAACCATTCTATCCAACTCTTTCTTACTTTCCTCCCAAACCCACAACTCATCTTCCTCAAGATCACGAGTCTCCATAATCAACTCTAACCACCTAATTTCATTTTTTAAGAACTCTAACTCCGCCCCTTCTTTCTTAGTAACGATTTCCACCAATTTTTAAGTGCCAACTTAACCGCTACAAACTTTTTAAAGATCACTATATCAGCAGGGCCATCAACCGAAGCATTATTCCACGCATCTCGAACAATATCTTCACAACCTTCCCGATCAAGCCATGAGTTGAACCACTTGAACGGTTTAGCCCCATAATTAGTATCACTAACAGTTAACAACAGAGGGTTGTGATCAGACAACTCCCTTGGTAAAGCTCTAAGACAAGCTCCATGCCATCTATTAAAAAAATCCTGGCACACCAGCATACGATCTATTTTGCTCATCTTCGCGTCCTTACCATAACCTGTCAAAAAAGTGAATCTACTTCCCTGCATATTAAATTCTTGTAAACAAGCCTCATCAATAAAACTATTAAAGTCCCGAGCAGCCTTGTTATTGAATTTTGAATTTCTTCTTTCACAATCCCATCTGACCGAATTAAAATCACATATAAAAATCCACATCCCCAACATCCCTTGCATAACGGCCAAGAGCCGCTCCCACATCGCTCTTTTTTCCCCCACCTTCTGCGAAGCGTAGACATTAACCACATTCAAAATAGACCCATCTTCAACTATATTGCCAGTCATCACAATAAAATTTTGATCCAAGGTAGTTTTAAGTTTTTTAAACTTCCTAGGATTCCAAATACTAATTAAACCACCAGATTTCCCCCTGGCCCCAACTACATCAACATCAAAATCCCTAGTTCCCCATACCATAGAAAAATCGAGCTTATCAGGTTCAACTAGTAATGATTCTTGAAGACCCAAAAAAACTTCACCCATCAACGATCAAAAGTGTTTAATAAAATGAAAAGTCTCTCATTTTATTACACTTAAATTCTTAAGTTTTAACATAATTATATTTAATTAGTTACACTTTTCCCCTCTACAATAAAACTTATAATTCTTTTACGTATCTATCTACTATAATAAAAGAAACCAACTTTTAAACACGTGTCATTCATTGAAGGCATCCTCAAATATATACTTATATTATAGAGTAAATTACAAAAATCATCATTTATGTATGTTACTTATTGCCAACTGTGTCCTTTGTCTTTAATAATTACAGAAAACGTACTCGATGTTTGCAAACCCTTGCAAGTTATATCCTTTAGTCCTAACTCAGTTAATTTTTATGGTTAAATCTTACCAAATAGACCCCACATAAGGGTATATTTGTCATTTCACCCTAAATACTAAAAAATAAAATTATAAAAAATTCAGATTTTTCTCCCTCTTCTTGGCAGATCTCTCTTTCCCTTAACCCTCTCTCTCTCTCATATACATACAGATCCACCGTTGGCACCGCCGCCATAGCTCCGTCCACCACCTCTCAATCTCGCCACCTGCCATCACCCACTCCCACCCCCACCCCCACACCACCATTGCCGCACATCCTGCCCACTCCTGCATAAACACTTCCTTCCAACGCCAAAAAAAACTTCACCCACTTTCTATCTAAACCCACCAATTTTTTTTCAAAACAAACCCACAAAAATTATTATAATCACTTCAACAAAAAGATTCTTATAGATCATACTCAACGAGATATACATCTGAACACGAAATCAACAGTTTAATCGCTTCGAATTTGGCAATCAACAGATCGGGATTAGCTTGCTCTGAACCGGCGTCATCGAGAACTGGCCGGAACAGTGCTGTTGCAATCGTTGAACGTGGTGGAATCTTCGTTCAAGTTGCATTGTTATCACGGAGCTATGGCGTCGTTGGGCGGATCTGTGTCGACAAGGGAGCTGTGGCGGTGGTGGACGGAGCTATGGCGGCGGTGGAGCTATGGCGGCGGTGCCATTGCTTGATTCGTAGCAACAGCCGGTGCGTTTCGTTCTTCTTCCAACTCTTTATATAAAGAGTAAACTGCCATTTTGGTACCTGTGGTTTGTCCAGTTTTGCCACTTTAGTCCAAATCTCAAACTTATTACATCTGGGTCCCTGTGGTTTGCATTTTGTTGCCATTTTAGTCCAAAAGTGAAATTTGACCAGAATCCCCAATTTCAACCCCCCTGTTTTGTCCTTATCTTCAGGGGCAAAATGGTCCTTTATGAATTATTATAACAAATTATTAATTAAATTAAAATAAATAATCCCTTTATCATTTCCTAATAAAACATCATCTTCTTCACACCCATACCAGATCTGCAGTGCCACCACCATCACTCCTCTCCCCTCTTTCTATCCTAGCCACCACTCCTCCACTCGCACCCACAGGAGATCGGCACATCTCCTCCCAAAAAGCCCTAATTACTACCGATAATCAACAACAAAAAGTCGCCTATTCATCCAAACAAGCAACAAACAAACTCATTCACACCACAAATCAACACATATACATCTAGAGAGAGACAGTTATAGAGAGAGAAAGCAATAGAGAGAGAAATAAACCGAAGGAGATCGATATCAGTGGTCTGAATTTCATCATGATCAAACCCTGAAATCTCTGCGAAGGCTTCCTCGCATCTATTCGATTCATCTGCAGATGCGATTTTGTTCAGATTAAACCAAACAGGGTGTTTGGAAGACAGACAGAATAAATCTCCGATGTTTAATTGACCAGATTGAGAAGCATTATAAACCCTAATGTGGGGGTTTGTGGAATGGCGTACCCAAATGCTGCCATCACCGGAAACCACAACCCCAACCTGCAACAAACGTCGGCAGTGATAAATCCGATTCAGGAGGTGATTCACAAGAACAATAAACCCGATTCAGGAGGAGGTGAGGGTGTAGGGGGTGGAGGCAGTGATGATAATGGTGGAGGCGGTGAGGGCGACGGTGGTGGCACTGGGTTCTTCACGTGGTGTCTGGTGGCTGAGCAGGAGAACCAGGGTTTGGGATTTGGGGGAAGATGAAGAAGGTTCTGTAGTTTTATGGTGTCTGGCAGAGATTTCACAGAAGTGGTGGCCGGAGATCGAGATGGAGAGATCGAGAGGTTGGGGATGGAGAGATGGTGGACGTGTGAATGTGTGAATGTCTGTCTGTATGTATATATATATATAATATAATTAATTTTGTTTTAATTTATTAAAAGAGTAAATTAAAATGACCAAAATGCCCTTGCACTAAAGGACAAAATAGAAGGTTGCAACAGTCAAAAAAATAGGGTTTTTGGATTTTGGACTAAAATGGCAACAAAATGCAAACCATAGGGACCCAGATGTAATAAGTTTGAGATTTGGACTAAAGTGGCAAAACTGGCCAAACCACAGGGACCAAAATGGCAGTTTACTCTTATATAAAACAGCGATAAGTTTCTTATCGTGTGCAACTTGTCTTCTTAATCTATCAACCACAGATTCCCCTTCAATTTCACTCACAATACTACCGTCTAACGAAATATTAGACTCGTTTCTTTCCAAAGAGATTCTACTTTGAAGTAACTGCAAACCCATTAATTCATCGTTAAAAGATAACTTTGGGCTTATGAGAGAGAGTTTGTAGAGAGAGAGAGAGAGTTAAGGGGGAAGAGATGGGTTTTTGATTATTTATTTTATTGCTTAGGTTAAAATGACCAAAATACCCCTCATATGGGGTCCACTTGGTCAGATTAAACCATGAAAACTAATTAAGTTAGGTCTAAAGGACATAATGTGCAAAGATTTGCAAGCATTAAGTACTTTTTTTACTTTTTGAAGACAAAGGACACACTTTGCAACCT
The DNA here is from genome assembly GCA_030545235.1 of Helianthus tuberosus. Lineage (NCBI taxonomy): Eukaryota > Viridiplantae > Streptophyta > Magnoliopsida > Asterales > Asteraceae > Helianthus > Helianthus tuberosus. The sequence goes on along the minus strand of CM060411.1, from coordinate 55,527,006 downwards.
TGTGTAAACATAAAGGACGAGTTTTGTAATTTACTCTATATTATATTAACTAACTAAATAAATAATTAATTAATTAATATTAAATCTTATAATACTTTAATAAAATATTATCCTCAAATCTAAATTGTTAATTTAATATATTTTTAAAACAAATACCTCTCTTTTCTACTTATCTTATATTAAATATATAAATAATAAATTAATATTAAATGTTATCCTAATTTATGAAAAATATAACTTTTTCATTATTTGATATACAAAATTATATTTATTCAACTCGTGTAAAACTAATATTAAATGTTATCCTATTTTATTCTCTTTAATTTGAGTATAGTATTACTATAGTTTTTTTAATTAAAAAATTGATATGTTACGTGATTAACAGTATCTAAGGGTGAGTAATAATTGACTCGTTAACCGATATTGAACTAAATCAACCAAAAACCGATTTATCGAAATCCGAATTAACCAAAAACGGTTATCAATTTTTTGTACCCTCATTTAACCAAAATTAACTAAACGGAACTAATTCATGTATTTCTAGCTTTTATACCTTCAGTTCATATATTTCATATTTATACCCCTATTTTATGTACCTATACATCCATTTTATGTATTTATACCTAAATTTAATGTATTTTCTAATCAAAAGTTTTAGCTCAAGTTTGGTTTTGGCTATTAATCAAAATGAAATGAATCAAATAAAAAACTTTCAATCTAACTAAATAAACCAAACCGATTAACTAAAAACGGACTGGTTAATAAAATAGACTAATCGATGACCTTGATATTGGTTGAGGATAATAATCTAACCAACCGAACAATGCACACCGTGGCAATGTCTATGTTTCCCGCCGCATCGCGCGCCATTATTGGTTATTAACCAAAACCGGTTATTGGTGAGCAATAACTAAATCGTTAACTGTCACACCCCCAAAATCCACATGCGGAGTACCACCGCTTGGAGGCGTGACGGACCAGGATCAAGCCACCAATCATATTGAACATAACAAGTAATACGTAAAATTCAACCACACAATATGAGAGGTGTTTCAAATCAAAAACGTAGTTAAGTGTTTAACGGAAACATAATTGTAAAACCCAATGTAAGTAGTAAGTACGAAATTAAGTAATGTTTTTAGCATGGCACACACTGCCATGTCCCACAACGACCACACCTCCCTCTGCAAGCTCCAAAAGTACCTAACGACCTGCAAGGCATGTAACAACGAGTCAACAACAAAGTTGAGCGAGTTCACAGTTGGTTGTTTAGTTGTAGCATTCGTTTCGTAAATCATATGTTCGTTTTGTAAACCATGTATCGTATTGATTCGTATCGCGGTCTCCCAGACATGTTTGCGAAGATTAGTGGGGGCTTCTCATGTGTTACTAGACCACGCGTATCGACTGCTACGAAAATGTAAGAGGTGCCCTAAGTCAATGTCTATCAGCATTGACCCTTTGCCCATAGTCCATTAGTACACGCCCGTTCGGACGACACGGTGTGAGGTTTGTTAAACCTAATAGCGCTATCTACTAATGACCCGCTCGCCATAGGCCTCGGCGATTAAGTCGATAAATGAGGGACTTCAAATGATAGAGTGATGGTCTTATGGTCGTACGTATCCTGTTGTATGGGGAATACGCAAGTTTGTAGTTACCGTTCAGTTCTTTAACCCATTCCCAACCCTTGGGAATCCCATGCCTTGGATAGAGTGTGAACTCACCTTGGTTTGCTCGGAATGTTAAACTACGTGCTCGCAAACAATCACTCAAAGCCTAAAGTATGCATGTATACACAGTCAGTACATGTTCGTAGAGTTTCACAAACAATCAATGTCACCGAGTGTGCCTAAGCAATTAGCACGTATCACATAAGCAGTTAATCAAAGCCATGCAATTCATGCTTCATAAAAAATGTCCTTCACAGTTTACTCTAACATGGTTATCCTTTAACATACTTTACAAAGTTACAAACTTAACTGGATTATTATACATAACAGGAATAATAACTGACAGACTAAATCAACTAACAGAGTTAACAACTAATAGGTTTAAACTTAACTGAATTACTAATCTTAAATGAGATAACATTCTTAACACAGTTAGATGCACAACTTAACAGAGTTACACACTAACAAGGTTAATGACTTAACAGGATAAATAACTTAGCAGAGTAATTATGGCAGCATGCTCGACGAAAACACAATTATGGCGAAAACATGTGCTTGGCGAAATCCCTTTTTGGACGAAAACACCTTTTAGCGAAATCACTCAGGCGACGAAATCCCAAGTGATTTCGTCGTGGTTGTGTTTCCGTCGGGGTACCATTTTCGTCGACACACAACATGATCATCTTCAGCAGTTACAATTTACAAAATCCCTATCCTTCGTTTAGCAGTTAGTCAATCACATCAAACAATCTCGACGGTTTCGACAACCCCATCGTGCATTCATATCAGTTTGCAATCATTGCTTTATCATAACAGAATCATGGAAAATTCTACCCAGGCAATATACGATCACATATCCATCAAGAGTAAACATAACAAACAATACACGAAGATCTAGTTATGTATCAGTCCTCATTCAGTTTTACGATCATCATTACAACATCACATTAATCATGAATAGACACAACACAATCGATCATTAAGAGCAACAAATGGATTAACAATATAACTCACTAACCGAAAGCATGTGTATAGATTGAAGAGGTCACATGGTTTCGATGAGAAGGGCTCCACTGTGTTACACCCTAAATCGTAAATGACTAAAGTCGCAGCGGAAATTTGTACCATAAAAATTTCTTTCGTTACAAACACCTTGACGCGCTTAAAATCATTTCTAAGGTTAAAACTGTTACAATAAATAGGTTTATTATACTCATTTACAATAAGAAAACATAACCTAGCTTCACTCAGTTACGTACTCAACACTCCCGTACAATCTATCTTGTGACTCGATCATTGATCGCTCCTCCTCAATATGATAATCTGGCTCGAAAACCTGCATTCACCAAGCACATACAAGACATTAATATGTTATCAATATAAACGTTACTTAGCCTTGGACTATTCCCGGTCCATTACTCCTTATCATTAAACATTTCCTCTGAGTTCCTCACCTCGGGTGAGTCTTCGATACAGTACCTGCATTACACCTAAAACTCCATGTACACGCATAACAACGTAAAACTTAATCATACTGAATGACTTACATACATACCTAAACTTCATACATATTATCTACTCATATACATACGTACACACATGCATACATACTTACATACATACTCACACAGATACATACCAACCTACATGCATACTTACATATAAACATATCTACATCATTATATACGTATCAACATGTGCACATACCTACATCATTACGTACACTCATGACCTTATCCATATATACATACATACATCCCTACTCACATCATACCAAAATCATACCTGCCTACTCTCATACATACCCTCGTATATCCACGTACTTGCTCGCATACTTATAAACATACATACATACCTATCTACATATGTGCATACACTTAAGCTTATAAAAACGTAAGTTAAATTAGTCGTAAGCAACTTAAAACGCGTTTAAACGAGTTCCCAAGCCAAAACGGAGCAAACGAACGATTTTCGCCAACCAGGGGGCCTCGCGTGACGCCAAGGGCCTTGGCGTCACGCCTAGCCCCTGTTTTCACAGAATCTTCGCAGCTGGTTGCTGCATATTCCCAGCACGTCCGCGTTTCACGGAAACAGTCATAACTTCTTCGTTATTGGTCCGTTTTACCCGATTCTTTTTCCTACGCGTCCGTAATTTAATTCTCTATATTATGGAGTTAAGATCCAACATCCGGATTAACAAAATTCCAGACTTTTAAGTCTTCGGCTTACCACCCTAATTACCAAGAACCGACCCGTTAATAATTCTATCACATAACTTGTTTGTTTGACCTTAACTTCATATGAATTGGTAATAACAAGGTTATTTGTCATAAAAGATTCATTCCCGGATATCTTACATCTTATTCCACCTGTTTGCGCTCAAAACTTATTTTGACCCGTTAAAGGTAATTGAACATTAAAAACATCTCTGACTTACAAAACCATACTCCTCACTTTCGTACCTGACCAAAACATTACACTAATCGAATGACTTGTTTCTAAACTACTTTTAAGATCGTTTGCCCAAAATACCCATCAAGGGCATTTTGGTCAACTTTAATCCCATCAATTACGACAAAGTCTACAACACATATTTGTCCTCAAACATCCTGTTTAGTTAATTAAAACACCATATTACTTAATCGAACTAAGAAGTGATTACGGGAATCACTTACCTCGTGCGTCCGAGTTCAAGCATCGCTTCCGTGTTTATCCTTGGCCCGTTGCCCTTCCATGCTTATGTCCGCGTTGACATGACTCCTATCCGTACATGTCATTACATTCACATACTTGTTAGCATATATGATTGTACGTATGAACGATCATATCAAATTCATATCTCATGTATGACTTTCATTAGTCAATCCAAACAAGTATAAAGCATACTCAACATCACCCTAACATAGTCTTCTCATGAACTATATCTAAAATGCATTCCTCATGTTAGTTTACTATCAATTTCATTATTACCACATTCTATACATGTTTACCCATTAATTGCATACAATTTCATATATTATTGTCATTTAGACATTTCATCAAACACTTGGTGTGCGTACTACTTTCTAAGCATGATGTACAAGTATTTCATGTGTTTATCCTAATTGTCACTTTCATTTATCATCACAAGTAAACATCATACAAATTCCATACCATAATCACTCTATATACAAATACACATCACATACTACACGTATTTCTAATCAAGTTCACACCATTTCATGGATTAAACATAAACCCACTTAACTAATTATGGTAATTCACCCAAACACCTAAATTCTAACAATTTACTCAGAGTCTTCGCTTAGGGTTTGTTCCTAAACGTGCATACATCACTAATTTGGCCATAACCTTCATGATTCATACATAAATCACCACTAGTGATGATTATCAAGATTTCTCAACTTCATTAAACATCAAAATTCAACATACCTTATGATCCCCTTGTGTTGGTGATCACTAATTCACGTTCGGTTGTGAATTTGAGCTTTGATTCACCCTTCAACTTGATGAATATTGTTGAGTTAGGGTTTGGCTCCCTTGGGGAGCTCTGGGACGATCCAAAACACACACACACGAAATGTGTGTGGTGTGTGTTGATATTTTCTTTTAATTAGTAACCAAGTTTCATCCCATCCACTTTAACCCCCTCAAGTTTACTTCCAACACATTTTTGAGACTATTTTTCTCTTTTAATAGTTTTTACCATGCACAAAACTAGGTAAATAGCCTAGTTATTTATTTCATAATATAACGCGTAAGGGCATATTTCGAATACATGACATTTGGATTTTGGGGCGTTACAAGTCTACCCACCTTAAATGAGGTTTCGTCCCCGAAACCTTTCTTATCTTTGTTAATCACTAACTTTCCCTCCTCTACGTCCCCTCGACACGACCGCTAGCCCATCCCAATGACTATCCTTCGTTTTTCAAGAACCCATCCTAGAGTTCTTATTAATGTCACTTTCACTAAATAGTGTTAGTTTCTAACGCACTTCATAGCTAATGGTCCATTCATCATTCTAATACTCGTATATCATGTGCAATATTTCATTTTGTTTACTTGAATCAATTCCAATATCCTGTTAATAATGGGTCAATATACATACTTCTTCGACCTGTAGTTATACATACATTCATATGATCCGTTCATGACGGATCTAATACCTTCATCTCGTTTCTTAAAATTGCATTTTCTTCAGGTATTATATAATATTTAACTATTGTTTTGTTATCACAACAAAACTACTATTTCATAGTCACAGCTACGTGCCCAGCTCTAATTTGACATCGTTCTACGTTTTCTACAATCACCTATACCTTGCATACCTTTACATTGCCTTCAAATCATTTCATGCATTTCATTTTACTATTGCTTTCACTTCATGCATTACATAATTTATATACATAAATGTGTTGTGCAATTTCATTGTACAAAGTTCATTAGATACTCAAAATTTCCTCCTCAAACTTTTGAAATCCACTCTTTAATGACATACTTTCTTTTTACATCAATTGTTAAAAATGTTAACATTCCATACCATACCATACATATCCTATCAGTCATTTCGTAGGTCTTTCTCAACCTACCAATTCACACCTAGCCAACATGAATTACACATTTTACTAACCTCGATTTCTTTGCATAATTCAAGGGTCCGTAAACCAGATCTATCCACCTCTTCGTGAGTACTAGCCGTACTAGGCTATGTTCCCTTCATCCTTGTAATGGGCTTCCAGTCGTGCGCATTCTTCCACCAATTCGATTGGTTTCATCACATTCATAGTTCTAACATTTTCATCAACCAAATTGTCGGTTAGCATATTTCATTTAAACATTCATTATACTAGGGAATTACCCACTTAAAATCCTTCTACAATTTCCTACGTCTAGACTATAACATATCACACATTCCCTTTCTTACATGTAATTCTTTCATTCTTGTTACTTATTTCGTCCACCTTCATTTGACTCTTCAAAGCTTAACTCACATTTCTTAATTATTGTATAAGTACTGAGGCACACGTCCGTACTTCTTTCCATTCATGCTTACGTGCAAAACATTCATTACATCATTTCGGTATTGTTAGCAAAACTTATCATTTTTGCTCATACTTAATTTATTGTCTGGGTCGTAGCCCGTCATTTATTATGGCTCCTAAGTGTCTATTACTAACACATTTAACACCTAACTGGTTCAAAACTTCTTTCTTTCATTTCACAACTTAGGTTTTGCATGCCTATTACGATCATTCCTTTGTTTATTTACTTTACATTTACCCATATGACTCGTTTGACACAACCACGGTCAAACTATCGACCCGTTCTGAAGTGGACTAATTCCATCCTTTTTATCATTTAAATCCGTCCTGCGGATTCAAACGTAACGTTCATACCTTTCATTACTTCTTTGTTTCGAATCCGTCTAGCGGTTCCAACCATACCATTTATACCTTTTCTTCCTTCTATGATTTGAATCCATCTAACGGATTTCAATCATATCATTCACATCTTTCATTCCTTACATGTGTTGAATCTGTTTCGCAGATTCAAACATATCATTTCTACATTTCATTTCCTTGAATCCGTTTTACTGATTCAAACATTCCATTCATGCCTTTCATCCCTTGAATCCGTCTCGCGGATTCAAACATTGCATTCACACTTTTCATTCTTTGAACCCGTCTCTCGGTTTCAAACATTTCCTTCATACCTTTCTTTTCTTGAATCCATCTCGCGGATTCAATCATTTCATTCATACATTTCATTCTTTGAATCCGTCTCGCGGATTCAAACATTTCATTCATATCTTGTTGATCCGTACTTTCTTACGGATTCAACATTCTTTATTTTTTTATCACTCACACTTTTCATTCCTACATGGTACTCTCAATTTCCCGAGAGTCTTACTACCCATTTCACCCGCACGCCCGCCATCTACCCAACTCTACCGGACATACCTGTAACAATTATCATGATTCTCACGAACGTTATACGTTTCTCGTGTACTGGCCAGGTACAAAATCCACATATTAGTTTCGTGCCTTCATGTAATTGTCACCTTATGTCCATAGACTTAGGTTTCGGCGCATGTATCACGTTCAATTCTTCCTTACTATACTATCCTTATCCTTCATTTAAAATTTTCCTTCCCTTAATGAGTTTTACTATTACATATACCCACATATCGAATTTACGTACCTGGATTCAAATTTGGCTTATTACCTCCTTGCCTGCCTTAGTATTCATCCTAGGCTGCATTCACAAATCATCCTCTTCAAACACTTATGCTTACCTTGCACATACAAAAACGTCAGTTTCCTTATACGTATACAAAAGTACATACTCACATTAGCTTTTACCTTTTTGGATCTTGATCGAGTCTTAGATTGTACGGATTTCTTATCTCAAGAGCACACAAGTTTGAGTTCAAGTACTTACCTTCTCGTACTTGATTCCCTCAAACCAGGGCTCTGATACCAACTTGTTACACCCTAAATCGTAAATGACTAAAGTCGCAGCGGAAATTTGTACCATAAAAATTTCTTTCGTTACAAACACCTTGACGCGCTTAAAATCATTTCTAAGGTTAAAACTGTTACAATAAATACGTTTATTATACTCATTTACAATAAGAAAACATAACCTAGCTTCACTCAGTTACGTACTCAACACTCCCGTACAATCTATCTTGTGACTCGATCATTGATCGCTCCTCCTCAATATGATAATCTGGCTCGAAAACCTGCATTCACCAAGCACATACAAGACATTAATATGTTATCAATATAAACGTTACTTAGCCTTGGACTATTACCGGTCCATTACTCCTTATCATTAAACATTTCCTCTGAGTTCCTCACCTCTGGTGAGTCTTCGATACAGTACCTGCATTACACCTAAAACTCCATGTACACGCATAACAACGTAAAACTTAATCATACTGAATGACTTACATACATACCTGAACTTCATACATATTATCTACTCATATACATACGTACACACATGCATACATACTTGCATACATACTCACACAGATACATACCAACCTACATGCATACTTACATATAAACATATCTACATCATTATATACGTATCAACATGTGCACATACCTACATCATTACGTACACTCATGACCTTATCCATATATACATACATACATCCCTACTCGCATCATACCAAAATCATACCTGCCTACTCTCATACATACCCTCGTATATCCACGTACTTGCTCGCATACTTATAAACATACATACATACCTATCTACATATGTGCATACACTTAACCTTATAAAAACGTAAGTTAAATTAGTCGTAAGCAACTTAAAACGCGTTTAAACGAGTTCCCAAGCCAAAACGGAGCAAACGAACGATTTTCGCCAACCAGGGGGGCCTCGCGTGACGCCAAGGGCCTTGGCGTCACGCCTAGCCCCTGTTTTCCCAGATTCTTCGCAGCTGGTTGCTGCATATTCCCAGCACGTCCGCGTTTCAAGGAAACAATCATAACTTCTTCGTTATTGGTCCGTTTTACCCGATTCTTTTTCCTACGCGTCCGTAATTTAATTCTCCATCTTATGGAGTTAAGATCCAACATCCGGATTAACAAAATTCCAGACTTTTAAGTCTTCGGCTTACCACCCTTATTACCAAGAACCGACCCTTTAATAATTCTATCACATAACTTGTTTGTTTGACCTTAACTTCATATGAATTGGTAATAACAAGGTTATTTTTCATAAAAGATTCATTCCCGGATATCTTACATCTTATTCCACCCGTTTGCGCTCAAAACTTATTTTGACCCGTTAAAGGTAATTGCACATTAAAAACATTTATGACTTACAAAACCATACTCCTCACTTTCGTACCTGACCAAAACATTACACTAATCGAATGACTTGTTTCTAAACTACTTTTAAGATCGTTTGCCCAAAATACCCATCAAGGGCATTTTGGTCAACTTTAATCCCATCAATTACGACGAAAGTCTACAACACATATTTGTCCTCAAACATCCTGTTTAGTTAATTAAAACACCATATTACTTAATCGAGCTAAGAAGTGATTACGGGAATCACTTACCTCGTGCGTCCGAGTTCAAGCATCGCTTCCGTGTTTATCCTTGGCCCGTTGCCCTTCCATGCTTATGTCCGCGTTGACATGACTCCTATCCGTACATGTCATTACATTCACATACTTGTTAGCATATATGATTGTACGTATGAACGATCATATCAAATTCATATCTCATGTATGACTTTCATTAGTCAATCCAAACAAGTATAAAGCATACTCAACATCACCCTAACATAGTCTTCTCATGAACTATATCTAAAATGCATTCCTCATGTTAGTTTACTATCAATTTCATTATTACCACATTCTATACATGTTTACCCATTAATTGCATACAATTTCACATATTATTGTCATTTAGACATTTCATCAAACACTTGGTGTGCGTACTACTTTCTAAGCATGATGTACAAGTATTTCATGTGTTTATCCTAATTGTCAATTTCATTTATCATCACAAGTAAACATCATACAAATTCCATACCATAATCACTCTATATACAAATACACATCACATACTTCACGTATTTCTAATCAAGTTCACACCATTTCATGGATTAAACATAAACCCACTTAACTAATTGTGGTAATTCATCCAAACACCTAAATTCTAACAATTTACTCAGAGTCTTCACTTAGGGTTTGTTCCTAAACGTGCATACATCACTAATTTGGCCATAACCTTCACGATTCATACATAAATCACCACTAGTGATGATTATCAAGATTTCTCAACTTCATTAAACATCAAAATTCAACATACCTTATGATCCCCTTGTGTTGGCGATCACTAATTCACGTTCGGTTGTGAATTTGAGCTTTGATTCACCGTTCAACTTGATGAATATTGTTGAGTTAGGGTTTGGCTCCCTTGGGGAGCTCTGGGACGATCCAGAACACACACACACGAAATGTGTGTGGTGTGTGTTGATATTTTCTTTTAATTAGTAACCAAGTTTCATCCCATCCACTTGAACCCCCTCAAGTTTACTTCCAACACATTTTTGACACTACTTTTCTCTTTTAATAGTTTTTACCATGCACTTAACTAGGTAAGTAGCCTAGTTATTTATTTCATAATATAACGCGTAAGGGCATATTTCGAATACATGACATTTGGATTTTGGGGCGTTACACACTGCCGTAATGATTAGATGAGCGTAGGGTTTGCAAGGAGTTGTGGAATTATGAGTTGATTATACGTAAATAATAGATGGGGGTGGGCTCGATGTGGGCCGTGGTACCACAAAAAGGCAACATACAATATTTTGATGAACACTTGATAACCGACCACACTTGATAACCGAACACTACTGGGCCGAAGCCCATTCCATTGAGTTTTCGTCCAAGGTTAAGATCAAAGGGGAGGGTGTTTTCGTAGGGGGGTGTTTGGCAAGGTTCCACATTAAACAATCAATATTAATACCAAATATATTATTACTTACACTCAATTATAATGCGCACCAATTATATAAAACACACTTAATAACACACCGTATATAACATATCAGTCGCAATACGATTTAACATTTTACAAACGTGTACAGTTGTGAAACAAACAAGTCGTGTAAACAAACAACTTAAACAATTAACGTGCAATTAATGCGAAGATGGAAATCTTGGAAACTCGAGTTGTCACATTAACCAAAACCAAACCAAAAACAGACGAAACCAAACTAAAATCAACCAAAAACTGAATTAACTGAAAACTGAAAAACCTAATTAACCAAAAAACGGTTATCAATTTTTTGTACTTTCGTTTAACCAAAATTAGCTGAACCGAATCATTCATATTTTCATATATTTCCTAGCTTTTATAACTTCGGTTCATATATTTCATATTTTATATCTCTATTTCATATATTTATACTTTTATTTCATGTATTTATACCTCAATTTCATATATTTCTAAGTAAAAGTTTTAGCCCAAGTTTGGTTTTTGCTTTTAACTGAAATTAAATGAGCCAAACAAAAAACCGTCAATCTAATTGAATAAACCGAAGTGGTTAACCGAAAACCGATTGATTAATAAAATAGACTAACCGATAACTTTGGTTTCGGCTTTGGTCGAGGATAATAACCGAACCGACCGAACCATGCACAATACAATGAAGTTGATTACCCGATTACTTCGCTTTTGATGTATATCTATCACAATGATGCTACAATAAATATTTTATGAATAAGAAAACTACAAAAAAAAAAACGAGTACCGTAGTGCAATGTGTCGCTCCCGCCGCATCGCACGGGCATCCTGCTAGTTATACTATATATACAAACACAAGATGGGGGAAGAGTGTCAGGCAACTTCCTGACACTTTTCTATTGGTCCAACAAAATTACGATTTTTTCCGTTTAAATTACAGATTTGCCATTGATTTTGTTTTTTCTTCTCCTATCCAAATTACGATATCGCCATGAGCTCAAATTTATAGTTTTGCCATTGTTTTTGTTTTTTTTTTTCATTTTAAATTACGATTTTGCCCCCCAGTGTAAAATTTGTTTTAGTGTTTTTTTTACAAAATTATCGTAATGTTTTGTTTTAATTGGTTGGCTCAATATAATTTTTATTTGTGCCAAGTAGTAGTTTTTCCATCGTTTGTACTTTTTTTTAGCAAAAGTATGGTAGTGCTTTGTTTTAATTGGCTCAATATAATTTTTATCTGGGCCACGACGGGAGTTCCAATGAACTCGAACAAGAGGTATTCTGGTGTGCTTGAGGACCTTAACGTCTCGGTCCATGATTTCAACTGGTTCCTCGACGAATCGCAACTGATCGTCGATAGTGAGTTCCTTCAAAGGAACTATGAGGGTCTCATCTGAAAGACACTTCTTCAGATTCGACACGTGGAAAACATTGTGAACTGCACTAAGTTCTACTGGCAGGTTTAGTTTGTAAGCCACCCTGCCTATTTTCTCAATGATTTCGAACGGTCCGACATATCGCGGATTGAGCTTGCCTCGTTTACCAAAACGAACCACACCCTTCCAGGGTGAAACTTTGAGTAGCACTCGATCCCCAACTTGGAACTCGAGTGGTTTCCTGCGCTTGTCTGCATAGGCTTTCTGACGGTCGCGAGCTGCCGCCATGCGTTGTCGTATCTGAGCAATTCTTTCTGTTGCATCTACTACAAGTTCTGGACCGGTGATCTGACTATCACCCACCTCTACCCAACAAAGAGGTGATCGGCATTTACGCCCGTACAATGCCTCAAATGGATCAGCTTGGATGCTGGTGTGGTAACTGTTATTGTACGAAAACTCCACCAATGGGAGGTGTTTTTTCCAGTCGTTACCGAAATTGATTACACATGCCTGAAGCATGTCTTCTAGAGTTTGGATGGTGCGTTCAGACTGCCCGTCTGTTTGCGGATGGTAAGCTGTGCTCATTTCTAACCGAGAGCCAAAAGATTTGTGCAACGCTTGCCACAGTTCTGAAGTAAAATGTGCATCACGATTGGAAATAATAGAGTTTGGCACTCCGTGCCTCGAAACCACTTCCTTTAAGTAAACGTCTGCTAGAGTGGAGAACTTATCCGTTTCCTTGATAGCCAAGAAGTGTGCAGACTTTGTGAGTCGATCCACGATCACCCAAATAGTATCATTTCCACGTTGAGATCTAGGTAGGCCAGTAACAAAATCCATGGAAATTTGCTCCCATTTCCATTGTGGTATCTCTGGTTGTTGGAGTAGGCCCGACGGTTTCTGATATTCAGTCTTGACTCTCGCACAAGTCAAACATTTGGTAACGTAAGTTGCTATGTGAGCTTTCATGCTAGGCCACCAATACGTAGTTCTGAGATCGTGGTACATCTTATCAGAACAAGGATGTACTGAGTAGCGAGACTTATTTGCTTCATCCATTACAAGTTCTCGCAAATTGCCATAGAGTGGGACCCAGATGCGTCCTATTACATAGTAGGTGCCATCTGCCTTTTGTTCTAACCATTGCCTTAAGCCGCGTAGAGCTTCAGCCCTGACGTTTTCTGGTTTCAATGCTTCTACCTGAGCATCTCGTATCTGTGAAGGAAGACTAGATTGGATGGTGAGTTGTAGTGCTCGCACACGCCTCGGTGTGTTATCCTTTCGACTGAGGGCGTCAGCCACAACATTTGCCTTGCCCGGATGGTACTTGATGGCACATTCGTATTCGTTCAGTAGATCGACCCATCGCAAATTGCCATAGAGTGGGACCCAGATGCGTCCTGTTACATAGTAGGTGTCGTCTGCCTTTTGTTCTAACCATTGCCTTGAGCCGCGTAGAGCTTCAGCCCTGGCGTTTTCTGGTTTCAATGCTTCTACCTGAGCATCTCGTATCTGTGAAGGAAGACTAGATTGGATGGTGAGTTGTAGTGCTCGCACACGCCTCGGTGTGTTATCCTTTCGACTGAGGGCGTCAGCCACAACATTTTCCTTGCCCGGATGGTACTTGATGGCACATTCGTATTCGTTCAGTAGATCGACCCATCGACGTTGTCGCATGTTCAACTCTTTCTGCTTGAAGATATGCTCGAGACTCCTGTGATCGGTGTAAATGGTGCAATTGGTACTGTACAGGTAATGTCTCCATATCTTGAGTGCGAAGACAACAGCTCCCAGCTCCAGATCATGTGTAGTGTAGTTCCTTTCATGAACTTTAAGTTGGCGTGAGGCGTAGACTATGACCTTGTCACGTTGCATCAACACACATCCAAGACCCTGAATGGAGGCGTCGCAATAGACCACAAAATCGACTGTGCCCTCTAGCAATGAGAGAATAGGTGCGCTACATAGCCTATCCTTTAGGTGCTGAAATGTTGATTCTTGTGACTCACCCCAACGGTAAGTGACTCCTTTCTGAGTTAGTAAAGTGAGAGGTTGCGCAATCTTGGAAAAATCCTTGATGAACCTCCTGTAGTAACCTGCCAAACCCAAGAATTGGCGAATTTCCGTTGGTATGCGAGGTGCAGGCCAGTTCTTGATCGAATCTACCTTGGATGGATCAACATGAATCCCATTCTTGTTTACCACGTGGCCTAGAAAGTGGACTTCAGGAAGCCAGAAGTCGCATTTTGGAAACTTGGCGTACAGCTGTTCTGCTCGAAGGAGTTCCAAAATGAGTCGTAAATGCTGCTCGTGTTCCTCCTGACTCTTGGAGTAGATCAAAATGTCGTCGATGAAAACTATAACGAACTTATCCAGGTAAGGCTTGCACACTCTGTTCATAAGATCCATGAAGACCGTAGGTGCGTTTGTTAGTCCGAAAGGCATAACCAGAAACTCGTAATGTCCATAACGAGTTCTGAACGCTGTCTTAGAGATGTCCTCATCTCGGACTCTCAGTTGATGGTAGCCTGACCTCAAGTCAATCTTGGAATAGTAGCTCGACCCTTGCAATTGGTCGAATAAGTCATCAATGCGTGGAAGAGGATAGCGATTCTTCACGGTCACCTTGTTGAGTTCGCGGTAGTCAATGCACATACGGAAGGTACCGTCTTTCTTCTTTACAAACAGTACTGGAGCTCCCCAGGGCGAAGAGCTAGGACGAATGAAACCCTTATTCAAGAGTTCTTGTAACTGCGCCGACAGTTCTTCCAATTCTGATGGAGCCAAGCGATAAGGTGCACGAGCTATTGGCGCTGCTCCAGGAGCTAGCTCGATTTGAAACTCGACCTGGCGATGAGGCGGAAGGCCAGGTAAATCCTTAGGAAACACTTGAGGGAAGTCGCATACCACTGAAATATCCTCTATCTTCTTCTCTTTCGTTGATGCATCAATAACGAGTGCTAAAATAGCAGTGTGGCCCTTTCACATACACTTCTGGGCCTTGAGAAAGGAGATGATGCCCACAACAGCACCACTCTTGTCGCCTTGAATCATAAGAGGTTCTTTACCGGAACGAGGAATGCGGACAATCTTCTCCTTGCAAAGGATCTCTGCTTGCTGTTGGGATAACCAATCCATCCCAATGACGATGTCGAAACTACCCAGAACTATAGGAATGAGGTTGATGGAGAATGTCTGACCAGCTAAGACGAGGTTACAACCCTTGACTATGTGAGTGGCCTCTAAACTTCTACCATTTTCTAACTCTACGACGTGTTTGGTGTTTAAGGCAGTTGATGTGCGTTTAAGCATTTGACTAACTTTTAGAGACACATAACTGGTATCGGCACCCGAATCAAATAAGACAGTAACATAAAAGTCATTGAGAAGGACCTTACCCATCACCACATTAGGATCATTCCTTGCGTCACCCTCGACCCCTGGCACCATTGTTTCCATCATTGTTTCCCCCGTTGTTGTTCCCATTGCCCTGATTATTGTTGTTGTTGTTCGGATTTTGATTTAACTAGGGGCAGTCCCGCTTGAAGTGGCCTTCAGCACCACACTGAAAGCATCCCCTGTTACCTCGTTGTCGCTGCTGGTTCTGTGGAGCTGGTGGTTGTTGTTGTTGGTTCTGATTCGCAGGTCATGAGCTCCTGCAATCCTTTGCTTCATAACCCATCTTGAGACACCTCTAACAACGACCCCTATTGCACTGACCATTGTGGTGTCTGTTGCATTTGTTGCACTTCGGGAGGTTTCCTCAATATCCACCCTGCCCTTGACTACCAGAAGATTGCTGACCAGGACTCTGGTAGTCATCGATCTTTCGCTGCTGTGCCTAGGATTGAACCGTAGTCGAACCCTTGCTAGAGTTTCCATCCCACTTTCATTTGTTGTCACTGGGAGTAGCAGAAGTAGTAATAGTAGTAGTACCAATACGCTTAGGCAGCTTGTTCTGTTCCACTGCCTGGTCTGTGAGACGATGAGCAAGACGAGTAACATCCTGGATAGTAGCAAGGTTAGCGGCAGTCACATGGCTTTGAATCTCTGGTACTAAGCCTTTGAGGAACAGCTCGATGCGCTTGATGGGAGGATCCACCGTAGTTGGACACAAGATGGCCAGCTCGTTTGACCTTTTCGTATAAGCCTCTATCTCTGACCCTGTCATCTTCAGGTTAAAGAACTCCACTTCCAACTTGTGGATGTCATCACGACTACAGTATTCACGTTTGATCAGTTCCTTAAAATCATTCCAGGGGGTGGCGTTAGCAGCAGCCAGCCCTAACATCTGAACTTGCGCATTCCACCAAGTTAGCGCAGTGCCTTCGAGAGTACCAGTGGCGTACTTCACCCTACGAGCCTCAGGGCATTCACACATTTCAAAGACCGATTCGAGCTTCTCGAACCAGTGGAGGAGTCCAACGGCCCCTTCAGTGCCACTGAAAGTATTAGGACGACGGTCCATAAAAGTCTTGAACATGCACACGGGTGGCTGAGCGTTCTGACCTGTTGCGTGCGTAAGAGTAAACAAAATTAAGCACGAGTATTGGTTTACGAGAGTAGGATCTAAAGATCCTAGAGTGAGTTGCAATGGCAGGTTATACCTCCTGCCTGGGCAGCTGCGAGTGCTGCAGTAACTTATTCAGTGATCAAAGCCGCCAACTGGGCTTGAGTCATGTTGACACGTCCACTCATGATCTTCATACCAAAGGAAACATGAGTGAGAGAGGTTCGCGAAAGTGCGATGACAGAAGAGAGTAAGCACACATGTGTTTTCAAGCAGTAGTTACTACGTTATCTAAGCATACCATGAGCAAGGTTCTATGTAACTAATAAGTAGGCAATAAAACATAAACCATATCACCTAGAATGTCGAGTCTTGCACGTGGAGCGTAGCGTCATTGTGGATCGTTGAGCACTGTTCAGGTGATAGTCTGGTTTTAACAAAAACTTTTTCCCTTATTAAAACCAAGTTCACTATAACCAATGGCTCTGATACCAATCTGTCACACCCCCAAAATCCACATGCGGAGTACCACCGCTTGGAGGCGTGACGGACCAGGATCAAGCCACCAATCATATTGAACATAACAAGTAATACGTAAAATTCAACCACACAATATGAGAGGTGTTTCAAATAAAAAACGTAGTTAAGTGTTTAACGGAAGCATAATTGTAAAACCCAATGTAAGTAGTAAGTACGAAATAAAGTAATGTTTTTAGCATGGCACACACTGCCATGTCCCACAACGACCACGTCTCCCTGTGCAAGCTCCAAAAGTACCTAACGACCTGCAAGGCATGTAACAACGAGTCAACAACAAAGTTGAGCGAGTTCATAGTTGGTTGTTTAGTTGTAGCATTCGTTTCGTAAATCATATGTTCGTTTTGTAAACCATGTATCGTATTGATTCGTATCGCGGTCTCCCAGACATGTTTGCGAAGATTAGTGGGGGCTTCCCATGTGTTACTAGACCACGCGTATCGACTGCTACGAAAATGTAAGAGGTGCCCTAAGTCAATGTCTATCAGCATTGACCCTTTGCCCATAGTCCATTAGTACACGCCCGTTCGGACGACACGGTGTGAGGTTTGTTAAACCTAATAGCGCTATCTACTAATGACCCACTCGCCATAGGCCTCGGCGATTAAGTCGATAAATGAGGGACTTCAAATGATAGAGTAATGGTCTTATGGTCGTACGTATCCTGTTGTATGGGGAATACACAAGTTTGTAGTTACCGTTCAGTTCTTTAACCCATTCCCAACCCTTGGGAATCACATGCCTTGGATAGAGTGTGAACTCACCTTGGTTTGCTCAGAATGTTAAACTACGTGCTCGCAAACAATCACTCAAAGCCTAAAGTATGCATGTATACACAGTCAGTACATGTTCGTAGAGTTTCACAAACAATCAATTTCACCGAGTGTGCCTAAGCAATTAGCACGTATCACATAAGCAGTTAATCAAAGCCATGCAATTCATGCTTCATAAAAAATGTCCTTCACAGTTTACTCTAACATGGTTATCCTTTAACATACTTTACAAAGTTACAAACTTAACTGGATTATTATACATAGCAGGAATAATAACTGACAGAGTAAATCAACTAACAGAGTTAACAACTAATAGGTTTAAACTTAACTGAATTACTAATCTTAAATGAGATAACATTCTTAACACAGTTACATGCACAACTTAACAGAGTTACACACTAACAAGGTTAATGACTTAACAGGATAAATAACTTAGCAGAGTAATTATGGCAGCATGCTCGACGAAAACACAATTATGGCGAAAACATGTGCTTGGCGAAATCCCTTTTTGGACGAAAACACCTTTTAGCGAAATCACTCAGGCGACGAAATCCCAAGTGATTTCGTCGTGGTTGTGTTTCCGTCGGGGTACCGTTTTCGTCGACACACAACATGATCATCTTCAGCAGTTACAATTTACAAAATCCCTATCCTTCGTTTAGCAGTTAGTCAATCACATCAAACAATCTCGACGGTTTCGACAACCCCATCGTGCATTCATATCAGTTTGCAATCATTGCTTTATCATAACAGAATCATGGAAAATTCTACTCAGGCAATATACGATCACATATCCATCAAGAGTAAACATAACAAACAATACACGAAGATCTAGTTATGTATCAGTCCTCATTCAGTTTTACGATCATCATTACAACATCACATTAATCATGAATAGACACAACACAATCGATCATTACGAGCAACAAATGGATTAACAATATAACTCACTAACCGAAAGCAAGTGTATAGATTGAAGAGGTCACAGGGTTTCGATGAGAAGGGCTCCACTGCCGTAATGATTAGATGAGCGTAGGGTTTGCAAGGAGTTGTGGAATTATGAGTTGATTACACATAAATAATAGATGGGGGGTGGGCTCGATGTGGTTCTGTGGTAACACAAAAAGGCCACATACAATATTTTGATGAACACTTGATAACCGGCCACACTTGATAACCGAACACTACTGGGCCGAAGCCCATTCCATTGAGTTTTCGTCCAAGGTTAAGATCAAAGGGGATGGTGTTTTCGTAGGGGGGTGTTTGGCAAGGTTCCACGTTAAACAATCAATATTAATACCAAATATATTATTACTTACACTCAATTATAATGCGCACCAATTATATAAAACACACTTAATAACACACCATATATAACATATCAGTCGCAATACGATTTAACATTTTACAAACGTGTACAGTTGTGAAACAAACAAGTCGTGTAAACAAACAACTTAAACAATTAACGTGCAATTAATGCGAAGATGGAAATCTTGGAAACTCGAGTTGTCACATTAACCAAAACCAAACCAAAAACAGACGAAACCAAACTAAAATCAACCAAAAACTGAATTAACTGAAAACTGAAAAACCTAATTAACCAAAAAACGGTTATCAATTTTTTGTACTTTCGTTTAACCAAAATTAGCTGAACCGAATCATTCATATTTTCATATATTTCCTAGCTTTTATAACTTCGGTTCATATATTTCATATTTTATATCTCTATTTCATATATTTATACTTTTATTTCATGTATTTATACCTCAATTTCATATATTTCTAAGTAAAAGTTTTAGCCCAAGTTTGGTTTTTGCTTTTAACTGAAATTAAATGAGCCAAACAAAAAACCGTCAATCTAATTGAATAAACCGGAGTGGTTAACCGAAAACCGATTGATTAATAAAATAGACTAACCGATAACTTTGGTTTCGGCTTTGGTCGAGGATAATAACCGAACCGACCGAACCATGCACAATACAATGAAGTTGATTACCCGATTACTTCGCTTTTGATGTATATCTATCACAATGATGCTACAATAAATATTTTATGAATAAGAAAACTACAAAAAAAAAACGAGTACCGCAGTGCAATGTGTCGCTCCCGCCGCATCGCACGGGCATCCTGCTAGTTATACTATATATACAAACACAAGATGGGGGAAGAATGTCAGGCAACTTCCTGACACTTTTCTATTGGTCCAACAAAATTACGATTTTTTCCGTTTAAATTACAGTTTTGCCATTGATTTTGTTTTTTCTTCTCCTATCCAAATTACGATTTCGCCATGAGCTCAAATTTATAGTTTTGCCATTGTTTTTGTTTTTTTTTTCATTTTTAATTACGATTTTGCCCCCCAGTGTAAAATTTGTTTTAGTGTTTTTTTTACAAAATTATCGTAATGTTTTGTTTTAATTGGTTGGCTTAATATAATTTTTATTTGTGTCAAGTAGTAGTTTTTCCATCGTTTGTACTTTTTTAGCAAAAGTATGGTAGTGTTTTGTTTTAATTGGTTGTCTTAATGTAATTTTTTTTAAGATCGTGTTATGAGTAATATGTGTACAAGTAACTGAAACAACGATGTACATGTTATGAGAGAAATATTCGGCTTACTGCCACGCAACGCGTGCGGGACAAAAACAAGTTACTCTTACAAAAGTAAAGTGAGTGTTTATTAATTATGAGAAGGTGAAAACCGTTTCTATATTGATTCAGTTTATTCTAGATATTGTAAAATTGATGAACAATGTTCGATTATAAAGTGTTTGATGAACAAAACATAATACATAAATTTTAATTAGAGAAAAAAAATACAAAAATAGAGTTTCGCTATTAAGGGAAAGAGCCTGTTAATTCTCACAGAGGAGATGAGAAGTGGGTGTTTGTTTATTATGAGATGCTGATCAACATGCATATCACGCACGACTTTCATAGTACCGGCCTCCACTTTAGCGACCACGACGGCTGCATTTTTGTCCTCATCGACCTATCGAACGAGTTACCCAAGGAGGAGCCTGCCGCGGCTGTTAGTGATGCTATCCTAAGTAACCCCAACACGTCCTGTGCGAGCAGATGCAACCGGCTATCGTGCTCGTGTTACAGCAGATGGAGGTCCGGCTACATGCGCGAATCAACGCCCACCACATCCACACCGAGGCCCTTTTCATACGGGCGATCCAAGGCGATATCCAGGCGGCTATCGCTCATGGTTAGACCCCCCAACCGATGTCGTTTCCACCACACCCGAGTCAGTATACCCAGCCGTCTAGCACCGCTCAGGATCCGGGGCCGTCAGGCACCACTCGGGTTCCTCAGGATCCCCGAATTTGACGGTTTAGGATCATTTGTTGTACTTTTTTGTATTTTGAATTTTGGATTATGTCGTGTATAAACAAACTTATTATATAGTTAAATGTGGAGTTTCAGTTTATTTATATTTGTAATGTGTATTTACAATGTTTAGAATGGTTGGTTGGTTACGTATAATGTATAATACGATATGACACGTCACGATAAGGTATGATATGTCACGATACGATACGACACATCAGCATAGAATATAATACAAAATACAAATACGATACGATACAACATAATACTATACGATACGTCACGATATGATACAAGTACGATACAATATAATACAAACCGATACCATATAATACGATACCTCACGATAAAAATATATTACAAATTATAAAACACATAAAACACAAAAATAATCGACAATAAACACCAACAACCACACCCAAAACACCAAACTTTAATCTCAAAAAACCTGGTCCTTATATGGATCATATAGCCCTATACGATCCGTATAAGACCAACCATCAGAAAAAAACTGACACTGTCAGTCTGTCATGTCTAAAGTTAACCTTATACAGATTGTATAGGGCGTCTTGAAAAAGTAAAATATATGGATAGATTTCAGGATGTGCCAATTCACGATAGACATAACATTTTCCATTGCAGCTATAACTATAGTATTCTTTTCTAAACTCATGACTTGACATGTCTTAGATGGATTTGACACATCTTATAAGTTATTATATGGGTCATATTATTGGCACACATTGGAATATTAAATAGACACCCTCAATACGCATTGTATAGAGGCCTATACAATGCGTATTAGGGTTGATTCAAACTTCAAGGTCAGTCAAAGGCTGACAATGTCTCCATTGTAAAAAGTAATATGCATCGTATAGGCCGGCCTATACAATGCGTATTAGGGTTGATTCAAACTTCAAGGTCAGTCAAAGGCTGACAATGTCTCCATTGTAAAAAGTAATATGCATCGTATAGGCCTATACGATGCGTATTAGTATTAGGCTGTACGTCAAAGCTGACATCTAGGGTTCACATGCAACCCTAATACGCATCGTATAGGCCTATACGATGCGTATTACTTTTTAAAGAAGGTACGAGGTAGCTTTCTGTCACTCAAAAGTGACATAAAGTGATTGACGTAAGCCCTATATGGGTTTTATTGGCCTATACTACCCATATTGAATTCTGAATTTGCATTCTCCTTCCCCTATTTAAACGATAAAGAAGACGATGATATATATCGTTTTCGTTATATATATTTACTTTCGCTAACAAACATTTATTGGTTCAACCACATTTTCGGCGAGTTGTTCGATACAAACATGAGCACGTTTATTCCAGAAAGCAGTGTGGTATAGCATTTTTTACCTTGTTCTGTTTTTTTTTTTTGTTTATGAAATACTTAGCACACCGTTTGTATTAGGAGGGGTCTACTGTCTTTGATTCTTACGATGGGAGAGGAAATGATGATCACGCGGAGAAGGTCATGTCCGACTTTCGTCCCCATCATAATGAATCGTTATTGCCAGACCTCAACCAGGTAAGTATATATTTACTTTTTTCTATTCCGCGTTAAACTTACCATTACCATTACCTTTTACCCGTTGGTTTTTTTAGTTTGCTATGCCCCGCCAACCGTTGTTACCAGATCTGAAGGTAAAAATAAATTTACATATTATTATGAAAGCTTTTAGATGTGTCGTTATGATTTAACCGTTGTTTTTTTATCAGTTAGTCATGTCTAGCTATGATCATGGTTATGGGTCTTATAAAGTCGGTTACGGTGCCTCGTACGGACAGGAAGAATATGGCAATAACTTTTTCGTTAGTGGTGCCTCGGGAGTACAAGAAGACGTTGGTGAGCCTTCTTACGCGCAAGAGTCGTTGGGTGACGAGCAACCCGCTTACCCTAAAGTTTCGTACAAAACTGATCAGGTACGATTGATATATATTTTTGTTAAATGTTATATTTTTTCTGTTAAAAAATTATTATAAAATTGTTTATAAAAAATACATTAAAATTTTTTATATTTTTCAAATAGGATAAAAATTAATTAAAATATGCTGTATTTTTTATAAAATTAATTAAAATTGTTATATTTATTAAAATATAATAAAAAATACATTAAATGTTATATTTTTTTAAATTATTTGTTATATTTTTAGATTGATATGGATGACGTTGTTATATATTTTTTTAAAGAATTAGAAATGTTATATTTTTTTGGTTAAAAAATGTGAATGTGAATGCATATGTCTATCGCGTGCTTCAATCACGTATCGTAGAATGAACAGATGACACAAGACTGGTGCTGAATAGTTCAAAGTATGTAGTTCATGAGAGAAACAGTAGCTTCGTACGAAGCTGGCTTCGTACGGAGGCATGTTTGGCAGCTTCGTACGAAGGCATGGCAGCCTTGTACGAACCCACACTTCTATATATAGGTGGTTAGTCTTTGTCATTTGTATCTTTGAGAAACTTTGAGGCAAAGCTTTGCTTGTTTGTTTTCACGGTTCTATACTGTCATATTCAGTAATAGAAAACAGTTATAGTTACATCTTTATGTTCATTCCACACTCGTGATTGGATTCTGCACATTTCACGTGTTGGTACGCATTCAACGGCCACCAATTGCAGCTCCTAAGTGCCTCCTACGCAGCTTTCTAAGATCCCGAAAACCAAAACTGACCGGACCCCAAACCAAACCGAGCTGATCGATGTGAACCCGAAACCCAAGACTAAACCAAATCAAGAATGAACCACCCGTGTTGGCCGAACCGTTCACCACCACCGTCATAGCCGCCTGTCACCATCGTCGGAGCTGTTGCCAAACAGAACTGTCGTCAACATCATCATCGTGCCATCGTCATCGTCATCACCAGCTTCACCGGCTCTGCCGGCTTCACCGGCCGGTGTCCGGTCGGGTTCTAGAGAAAAAAAGGGTGGTGGTGTGGTGGTAGCTTGTCGTGAAAAAGAGAGAGAGCACCGGTGTGTGTAAGTGAAGATAAGGGGAGTTGGGGGTGTGCGATGGCCGGAGAACCGGTCGGAATGGAATCGTGTTACAGGAACAAGGGCCAAACCAACCACCCAAGAATGGAATCGTCGAGCGAAAAACTTGACAACCTCCTGGAAGCAGCTTTTCTTGCCACCAGACCTTTCTCCATCAATTAGAAATCTGATGCCGTCACTAAACACATTCCTTAAATTGTAGCCATTTTTTGAGTGTTTATTTTTTGGTGTCTAATCCGCATATATATCACCATTGCTCTTGATTTTCTTTACTGTATATCTCTTAAATGTCAACATATACATGTGTGATTTAGTTTACGAAGATTTTTCAATGCCGAGAACCTCGATCAGAGAGTAAAAAAGGTGTAAGGTTCACAATGGTGTAAAACTAAAATGGGATATACCGGGCTAGGATTCGAGTTACAGGAACAAGGGCCAAACCAACCACCCAAGAATGGAATCGTCGAGCGAAAACACTTGACAACCTCCTAGAAGCAGCTTTTCTTGCCACAAAACCTTTCTCCATCAATTAGGAATCTAATGCCGTCACTAAACACATTCCTTAAATTGTAGCCATTTTTTGAGTGTTTATTTTTTGGTGTCTAATCCGCATATATATCACCATTGCTCTTGATTTTCTTGACTGTATATCTCTTAAATGTCAACATATACACGTTTGATTTAGTTTACGAAGATTTTTTCAATGCCGAGAACCTCGATCAGAGAGTAAAAAAGGCCTAAGGTTCTCAATGGTGTAAAACTAAAATGGGATATACCGGGTTCAGTTGCTGGAGATAGAGAGAGCCAGAGGGATCGAGAGTGAGAGGGGGGGGGGGCTAGGGTTTTGTTATAAAGAAGGTGGGGGTATTTATAGGTAGGTTAAGTGTGTGGGTTGGGCCTAAAGCCCATTAATGTGTTTCTAGCGTTTTTGAGCAACCCGGTCGTGTTTACGAGATCCGTTTTCGAACTCGAACTTCTTGTAATGTTGTAAAATATTATTTAAATTTGAAAACACGTAAAATGTATGTTGGAAGTCGGTTTTGACGCGTACGTCCGTCAATTGCGTTAAAACGCTTCGGTTGTCGTTTCTAGTCCGTTTTTCGATCCGATTTCGACTGGGATTCTAAAAATATAAAACGAACACGAGTTTTCTAAAAGCATAGTAATACGAAAATACGGGGCATTACATTTTTGTCATCTCAAGATCGAGTTAGACAGGTTTGGAATCAACAAAGATAGAGAAGAGATTGTTGATAAACTGGTCGAGGCATTACCGCAAGTTGATGACTAGAAAACATTTGTAATTGCTCTAAAAGATGATCCAAAGTTTGAAGAAATGATGTTGGATGGTTTGATTAAAAAACTGGAAGGACATGATTTGCAGTTACAAAAACAAAACAAAATGTCTAGTTCCAGTTATCAGCAAAATGTTGATCTATACTATCGAAGAAGTCTGCTGCAAAACAATCAGTCATCAAAGATCGGTACAGCATTTAGTACTGATAATGCTGGTGATTCATCAAAGAACACGTCTTCAAGCTATGATTCAGGATATCACTCATCTTCCGCATCATCAAAATCCAGTCCGAATCAGAACTGGAAAGATTCTCCAAACTTGAACTCTGATTTCACAAAACAACACATGAGTTTCTTGGCATCTGTTTTGGATTCCTATGAAAGTTTAATTGCAGGAAAGATCAGAAATCCAAACATGACAAAGGAGGATTACGATCAAGTTGACCCGGAAGAGATGGAAGTCATGGATATTCGTTGGTGCATGGCAAGCGTCATCAGGAAAGCGCAACGGTTCATGGAGATTACCGGTAGAAAATGTCTGGAAGGTCCCGATATGAAGCTGGGATTTGATAAAGCTAAAGTCACTTGTTTCAAGTGCAAACAAAAGGGACACTTCAAGAGAGAGTGCTCAAATCGTCAAGCAGATGATACTATAAAAAGGCTATTTATCGTCGCAATAACGAACAACCAACAAGAAAGCAGATTGAAGAAGGATCATCTAAAGAGAAAAAAACAAGCTATGTTGACGATTCAGGAGAGTTCCGGACCCAGTATGTTACATCAAGAAGATGAAGGTTTTGACTGGGGAAAATACATCAAAGATGAGAGAAAAGAGAAAAAGGCGTTTGTTGCTGAGGTTAAACAAATTCGAGAGGTAGAACATGCACGAGTCTATTTGGATAAGGTATACGATGCTCACAAAGAAGTAAGGCGTGCTAATAGGTGGAGTCAAGAACAAGAGTGCTATGTTGTTCCCAAAGGAAACCCGACAGTTGACCCTGATGTGGTAGATTTTGACGCTTTGGTTGCTGCAATACCAACTGTTGGTGTATGGTGTAAAGGGCTCAGATAGATTCCACACTACCGAGAAAAGGTAGATGAAGCAATTAACACAGTGATCTATGCGAGCTTGGAGAAGAAGAAGAAGACAGTGGAAGAGATTGTGGTTGAGAGTCAAAAGTTGGTGAAGGAGGTGAAGGAAGAGAAAGTTGCTGATGAAAGATTGGAGAAACCGGCAGAGAACGTTGTTGCAGAGAAACAACCAGAGGAAGAAAATCAGAAAAAGAAGGCAGAAGAAGCCAAGGTGCCTAACACTGAGGAAAATACTCAAACTGAATCTTCTGAAATATTAGATAAATCTAATTATAAAACTAAACAACACTGCAAGAAATGCATGGAAACGTGTAAAGCTTTTATTGAAAAGGATAACAATCTAAGATCCAGAGACATTGAAGTTACTAAAATTGAAAAGATTTTCAAAGAATAATGTAACGAAATGTTTGAAAATGAAAAGTTTTTGAAACAGGAAAAAGAAAACCTGACACAAAAATGTGATAGTCTTGAAAAATAATACAAAATTTTGAAAGAAAAGTGTTCAGCAGTTTGTAACAAATGTGTTCTAAAAGATAAAACTATTCAAGAATTGCAAAAAGAATATGATGTAATGAAATTGTCATATCATCCGATAAAGGAAGCTTATGAGATTTTGAAAAGTAAAGTCACAAGTCTGGATAACAGATTGTCAGCTTGCCAAGAATCAAATAAATTTCTAGAAGCCAGATTTGAAGGAAAATAAAAGGTTTTAAATATCTATATTGATGAGGTGGCTAAACTAAAACAAAAATTAGCTGAAAAAGAAAAATTAGTTAACAAACTTCAAAGTTATCATGCTTCTTCATACATTCTTGAACGTATTTTCAACATCACACCGGATGGTAAAGATTCCGAAAAAAAAAAAAACGGAATTGGGTCAGAATACCATCAAGTTCCACCACCATTGGAGGATAATTATACATTCTATGATGGAGAAAAGGTGGAAAAGCTATAAACATGGTTGACCAATTACCTGACAACATCGATGTGACTTACACAAAATCTGATGATCTCAGTGATTCAGGGGTGGTAGGTAAGGTTGTTGAAAGTGTTCTAACAGAGGAGTCTATCAACACAGATAAGTCTGAATCACATAATGAAAATGAGGGAAGTTTTCATAAGAGTTATTTGAAAAATTCAAAATCTGAGAAAGTTGTGAATGATGATTCAAAAGGATTGGTTTATACCATGATTGGATTGGACAAACTATTCTTGAATGATGATTTCCCAATTTAAAATGTGATTTCAGATAAAATTAACAAAGTTTTCAAACTGGTAGAAATTGAGTTATTTGAAAAATTCAAAATCTGAGAAAGTTGTGAATGATTATTCAAAAGGATTGGTTTATACCATGATTGGATTGGACAAACTATTCTTGGATGATGATTTTCCAATTTAAAATGTGATTTCAGATAAAATTAACAAAGTTTTCAAACTGGTAGAAATTGAGAAAACTGAAATTTCAAAATTTGCTAGAAAGAGCAAGAAAACTTTTTATAACAACCTAGTTACAAAAGGAAAAACATGAAGGCAGGGTTGGGTTATAAGATGAAACAAAATCAGAAACGATATGAAAAGAAGAATTTTCAGAATAAGACAAACTTTGTCCATGGGACTAGTTCAGAAGAAGAGAAAGAACTCCAATTTAGACGACAGTCTAATGAAGAGTTCTATGCTCAAAAGAAGAATCAACAACAACAAGTGAATGATGTTTCCAAGAGAACATGTTTTAAGTGTGACCAAATTGGACATCTTGGTCACAAATGTCCAAATCCTAAACATGTTGGTGTTGAGAAAAAGAAGTCTGATGTTGTGAATCAGAATTCAACCAATTTTGGATCAAAACAAACTTGGAAACCGAAAACGTCAAAGGCTGAATCACAACAAACTTGGAAACCTGTAACATCCAGATTTAGACCAACACAAAGTTGGAAAACAACTGTTGATGCAACTAAACCAAACCAATTTTGGAAACCAAAAGTTGTTCAAAATCAAAACATTCAAAATGAATCAAGATTTTATCAAAGGAATGTTTCGAAAGTCAAATCTGGGTAATCAAGCAACAAAAAGTTTCAGTTGAAGAAAAGATTAAAGAAAATGTTTTTGAAAAGAATGAACGAAACTATCTAGTTTTACCTGGGAAGATTCATATTCAGTTACCTAAATCTAAACAGGCTTGGGTTGCATTGTTCAAATGATTGAATTATTTGAATGTCCAGGTGCTCCAGAAGATGGATGATTGTCAGAATGAACAGTGGAGAAGCCTGACTCAGGAGGAGGCTGAAGGTTCCTGCATCTGAGAAACAGTGAGTTTGTTCGTTCCTGTACATAAATAAACCATATTTCTAAAACCCTAAAATTAGAAAAATTTAAAAACCAATAATATGTTTTTATTCTGTTAAAAATTGAAAAACTAAAAAAAATATGTTTGTGTTTTAAATTTTGTCAAAAATCAAAAATTTCAAAAAGAGGATGAGTGAATATGCCGAAGCCCTCACGGCTGAACAAACATGATTATTACACAATTAAATGGTTTTAACATTGTTAAAAATCAATGTGTTGTAAATCATGGGGGTACTTTATGTGAAACAGAGCATGTGACGCAGAAAGTTGATGGCGAGACAAAGTTATCTGCATCGGGTTGTCAAATTTTCTTAAAATGTTTTGAATTTTAGAGGGAGTAAAAATTTCAGAAAATACAAAAACATTTGAAAATTTGAAAAAGCCAAAAACAATATAAAATTAAAAAGAGTTTTGTGTAAAAAGAGGCAATGATAGTATATCACTAGACAATCACAGTACGCTAAAGAAATGGAAAGTCAAATGTGATAAACGGTCTCACTGATGATGTGCCAGTTGCTTTTTTACACATTTAGTAGATTGATTTCGAGATATAAACCTAAATATCAATAACTTGCTTATCTCTTGGGGAACATCTCTCGGATATATGGGTAACCCCCGAAATCTTGTTTGAGAGATTGCCTGATTCTGAGATACTAGGTTTTTATACTGTTTGATATCTGGGTATTATACCTGGTCTTCTGATATTGCGGAAGCAATGGCCTAGACCTCGTATAATACTTTACGCGCTTAAAGCTTACCCTCTGCATAAAATTTGAGAAAATGTCGAAAGATATATATCAAGTGCAGTTGTAAAGAGGATCCCTAAGTGGGACACACCTCAAGTCGAGCCTTCATCTCTTTGACTGAACGATAGTTCATACCTGAGCTCTCAAGGTCTCGCACTAACCCAGAGTACAGATATCAATATAGTATACTCACCTGTAAGACTGAATCTAGGGAATCTTGATACTGGAGTATATTATGAGGTGGGACACGTGAATAAGTTAGGTTTTTAAAACACTAAATCTAATATCTCGAATCAGTTTAACTTTGTGTGAAAATTTAAGTGGATCAGTATACTGAAAATCTAAGTGAATCGTTTAGAACTTAAAGTGTTTATAGCTCAACGGTGCTAGTGATTTGTCATAAACTGATATGATCCTCTAACGTGAACTCAAACAAAAATATTGTTTGTAAATATTTTTTACTACTTTATGTTTCAGAAAAATACAAAAAGATTATGTGTCTACTTTATTTTCGACAATCGATGTCTGAGAAGCTGAGTTTCAAAATCTAAGTATGCTGAACGTGTTTCTGAAAATAAACAAGTTCCTTATTTTGAAACTTGAAGTTTTTCATGAAAAATCAAAAATAGTTTATGAGATCTCCAAGGTCATTAAATTGGACTAGGACGATAATTGTGAGGTTTTTGGATACTTAAACAGTTATATATATATAATGTCATTTGATAGAGGGAGAAAGTCAGAAATTCATGGAAAATAACATACTGTTACATGTGAGCCAGGTTCTTAATCCTATGATAAATTGATATTATAATTGTCATATTTGAGTTTTGGAGCCAAGTCATCGATTCTGGAAAAACAAAAATCCTTAACTGTTAAATATAAAATCCATATTTTTGTGAACAAACGATGTCCTGTGCAATCACATTTAGAACTGCTCCAGCTTATTCATGATAAATGCTTAGAGCTAAATTTTTGATCTTATATGGTCAAATATCTTATAAATGTTTGAGATTTTGCAAATAATTTGCCAGACTACGATCCCGATAGCTGAGTTTAAGGGGGAGTCTGAAAACGAGCTCAAAGTAAGGGGGAGCTTGTAGAGCCAGGTGACGATCCTAACAGCTGAAAGCACAGAAGCTTAAAGCAATGGGGAGCCTGATAGAGGAGTTAATCGAAAGGAGGAGCAGTTTGAAGCTGAAAGCAGGGAGTCTGTGTTGCTGACAATGTCAACATTTCTAAAAGACTTAGAGAGAGACAGAAAGCTATGAGATTGACTGCAGCAATATCCAAGGGGGAGTCTGTGAATGCATATGTCTATCGCTTGCGCCAATCACGTATCGTAGCATGAACAGATGACACAAGACTGGTGCTGAATAGTTCAAAGTATGTAGTTCATGAGAGAAACAGTAGCTTCGTACGAAGGCATGGCAGCCTTGTACGAACCCATACTTCTATATATAGGTGGTTAGTCTTTGTCATTTGTATCTTTGAGCAACTTTGAGGCAAAGCTCTGCTCATATCTTTTCACGGTTCTGTACTGTCATATTCAGTAATAGAAAACAGTTATAGTTACATCTTTGTGTTCATTCCACACACGTGATTGGATTCCGCACATTTCATGTGTTGGTACGCATTCAACGGTCAAGGAATTCATCCAGATCCTGAATTCACAAAAAAATATATTTTTGTTAAATGTTAAATTATTATAAATTGTAAAGAAAAAATACATTCAAAATTGTTATATTTTGTAAATAGGATAAAAAAAATTAATTAAAAAATGTTATATTTTTTATAAAATTAGTTAAAATTGTTATATTTTTTTAAACATAATAAAAAACACATTAAAAATGTTATATATATATTTTTAAATTAGTTGTTATATTTTTAGGATTTTATATCCCGCGATGATTTGGAAGGTTGGGTAAAACGAAGGGGTTTAGCCAACGGATACGTTATTGTTACCAGACAGTTCAAGGATCACTGGATATGGCTCCAATGTTGTCGTAGTGACGAGCATGAGAGTAAGGCCACAATTAGGAAAAACGGCAGAAAAAATGGGCGTGCCCTTTTATGGTGATAGGTCGTCTCGACCTAAGTCATCGAGTTTGGCGGATAAATTATATGTACAAAAATTTTAACGAGACCCACAACCACGACCCTGCTGAACATCTGGAGGGTTACACGTATGCCATGAGACTTACTCCTAATGAGTTTAGGCTGGTGTAAGAGCTGACAGATCAAGACATACAACCCCATACAATCTGGAAGGCCGTAACCGAAAAAAACTGACCCTGTCAGTCTGTCATGTCTAAAGTTAACCTTATACGGATTGTATAGGGCACATTGAAAAAGTAAAGTATATGGATAGATTTCAGGATGTGCCAATTCATGATAGACAGAACATTTTTCATTGCAGCTATAATTCGAGTACTCTTCTTTTCTAAACTCATGACTTGACATGTCTTAGATGGATTTGACACATCATATAAGTTATTATCTGCATCGTATTATTGGCACACCTTGGAATATTAAATCGACACCCTCAATATGCATCGTTTAGGCCTATACGATGCGTATTAGGGTTGGTTCAAACTTTAAGGTCAGTCAAAGGCTGACAATGTCTCCATTATAAAAAGTAATACGCATCGTATAGGCCTATACGATGCGTATTAGTATTAGGTTGTACGTCAAAGCTGACATGTAGGGTTCACATGTAACCCTAATACGCATCGTATAGGTCTATACGATGCGTATTACTTTTTAAAGAAGGAACGAGGTAGCTTTCTGTCACTCAAAAGTGACATAAAGTGATTGACGTAAGCCTTGTACGACCCGTATTGAATTCTGAATTTTCATTCTCCTTCCCCTATTTAAACAATGAAGAAGATGATGATATATATCGTCTTCGTTATATATTCACATTCGCTACAAACATGTCTTGGTTCAACCACATTTTCGGCGAGTCGTTCGACACAAACATGAGCACGTTTATTCCGGAAAGCAATGTGGTATAGCATTTTTTAACTTGTTCTGTTTTTTTGTTTATGAAATACTTAGCACACCGTTTTTATTAGGAGGAGTCTAATGTCTCTGATTCTTACGATGGGAAATGAAATGATGAAAACACGGAGGAGGTCGTGTCCGGCTTTTGTCCCCATCATAATGAATCGTTGTTGCCAGACCTCGACGAGGTAAGTATATGTTTACTGTTTTCTATTCGGCGTTAAACTTACTATTACCGTTTACCCGTTGGTTTTTTATAGTTTGCTATGCCCCGCCAACCGTTGTTACCAGATCTGAAGGTAAAAATAAATTTACTTATTATTATGAAGGCTTTTAGATGTGTCGTTATGATTTAACCGTTGTTTTTTTTAGTTTGTCGTGTCTAGCTATGATCATGGTTATGGGTCTCTGTATTAAGAAGCCGGTTACGGTGCCTTGTACGGACATGAAGAATATGGCAATAACTTTTTCGTTAGTGGTGCCTCGGGAGTACAAGAAGACGTTGGTGAGCCTTCTTACGCGCAAGAGTCATTGGGTAACGAGCAACCCGCTTACCCTGAAGTTTCGTACAAAACTGAGCAGGTACGAATGATATATATTTTTGCTAAATGTTATATTTTTTCTGTTAAAAAATTATTATAAAATTGTTAATAAAAACACATTAAAAATTGTTATACTTTTCAATTAGGATAAAAGATAATTTAAAAAAATGCTATATTTTTTATAAAATTGATTAAAATTGTTATATTTTTTTTAAAATATAATAAAAATACATTAAAAATTGTTATATTTTTTTTAAATTATTTGTTATATTTTTAGATTGATATGGATGACGTTGTTATATATTTTTTATAAAGAATTATAAATGTTATATTTTGTTGGTTAAAAAATTATATTTTTGTTAAATGTTAAATTATGATAAAATTGTAAAGAAAAAACACATTCAAAATTGTTATATTTTGTAAATAGGATGAAAAATTAATTAAAAATGTTATATTTTTTATAAAATTAATTAAAATTGTTATATTTTTTAAACATAATAAAAAATACATTTGAAATTGTTATATATATTTTTTAAATTATTTGTTATATTTTTAGGATTTTATATCCTGCGATGATTTGGAATGTTGGGTAGAACGAAGGGGTTTAGCCAACGGATATGTTATTGTTACCAGACAGTCCAAGGATCACTGGATATGGCTCCAACGTTGTCGTAGTTGCGAGCATGAGAGTAAGGCCACGGTTAGGAAAACCGGCAACAAAAAATGCGCGTGCCCTTTTATGGTGATAGGTCGTCTCGACCAAAGTCATCGAGCTTGGCGAATAGATTATCTGCACATAAATTTTAACGAGACCCACAACCACGGACCTGCTGAACATCTGGAGGGTTACACGTATGCCAGGAGACTTACTCCTAATGAGTTTAGGCTGGTGCAAGAGCTGACAGATCAAGACATACAACCCCATACAATCTAGAAGGTCGTGACAGAAAAAAAACTGACCCTGTCAATCTATCATGTCTAAGTTAACCTTATACGGATGGTATACGGCGTATTGAAAAAGTAAAGTATATGGATAGATTTCAGGATGTGCCAATTCACGATAGATAGAACATTTTTCATTGCAGCTATAATTCGAGTACTCTTCTTTTCTAAACTCATGACTTAACATGTCTTAGATTGATTTGACACATCATATAAGTTATTATATGGGTCGTATTATTGGCACACCTTGGAATATTAAATCGACACCCTCAATATGCATCGTATAGGCCTACACGATGCGTATTAGGGTTTGTTCAAACTTCAAGGTCAGTCAAAGGCTGACAATGTCTCTATTATACAAAGTAATACGCATCGTATAGGCCTATACGATGCGTATTAGTATTAGGTTGTACGTCAAACTTGACATCTAGGGTTCACAGTCAACCCTAATACGCATCGTATAGGCCTATACGATACGTATTACTTTTTAAAGAAGGTACGTGGTAGCTTTCTGTCACTCGAAAGTGACATAAAGTGATTGACGTAAGCCCTACATGGGTCGTATAGGCCTATATGACCCGTATTGAATCCTGAATTTGCATTCTCCTTCCCCTATTTCAACGATGAAGAAGACGTTGATATATATATCATCTTCGTTATATATTCACATTCGCTAACAAACATGTCGTGGTTCAACCACATTTTCGGCGAGTCGTCCGACACAAACATGAGCACGTTTATTCCAGAAAGCGGTGTGGTATAGCATTTTTTAACTTGTTCTGTTTTTTTGTTTATGAAATACTTAGCACCCATTTGTATTAGGAGGGGTCTAACGTCTCTGATTCTTACGATGGGAGAGGAAATATGATCTCGCGGAGGAGGTCGTGTTCGGCTTTCGTCTCCATCATAATGAATCGTTGTTGCCAGACCTCAACGAGGTAAGTATGTATTTACTTTTTTCTATTCGGCATTAAACTTACCATTACCTTTTACCCGTTGGTTTTTTTTAGTTTGCTATGCCCCGCCAACCGTTGTTACCAGATCTGAAGGTAAAAATAAATTTACTTATTATTATGAAGGCTTTTAGATGTGTCGTTATGATTTAACCGTTGTTTTTTCAGTTAGTCGTGTCTAGCTATGATCATGGTTATGGGTCTCCGTATTATGATACCGGTTACGGTGCCTCGTACGAACATGAAGAATATGGCAATAACTTTTTCGTTAGTGGTGCCTCGGGAGTACAAGAAGACGTTGGTGAGCCTTCTTACGCGCAAGAATCATTGGGTGATGAGCAAACCGCTTACCCTGAAGTTTCGTACAAAACTGATCAGGTACGAATGATATATATTTTTGTTAAATGTTTTATTTTTTCTCTAAAAAAATTATTATAAACTTGTTAATAAAATATACATTAAAAATTGTTATATTTTTCAAATTGGATAAAAATTAATTAAAAAATGCTATATTTTTTATAAAACTAATTAAAATTGTAATGTTTTTTAAAATATAATAAAAAATACATTAAAAATTTGTTATATTTTTTTAAATTATTTGTTATATTTTTAGATTAATATAGATGACGTTGTTATATATTTTTTAAAAAGAATTATAAATGTTATATTTTGTTGGTTGAAAAATTATATTTTTGTTAAATGTTAAATTATTATAAAATTGTAAAGAAAAAATACATTCAAAATTGTTATATTTTGTAAATAGGATAAAAAATAAATTAAAAATGTTATATTTTTATAAAATTAATTAAAATTGTTATATTTTTTAAAATTATTTGTTATATTTTTAGGATTTTATATCCCTCGACGATTTGGAAGGTTGGGTAAAACGAAGAGGTTTAGCCAACGGATACGTTATTGTTACCAGACGGTCCAAGAATCACTGGATATGGCTCAAATGTTATCGTAGTGGAAAGCATGAGAGTAAGGCCACCATTAGGAAAACCGGCAGCAAAAATACACGTGCCCTTATGGTGATAGGTCATCTCGACCAAAGTCGTCGAGCTTGGCGGATAGAGTATCTGCACAAAAATTTTAACTAGACCAACAACCACGGCCCTGCTAAACATCTGGAGGGTTATGCATATGCCAGGAGACTTACTCCTAGTGAGTTTAGGCTGGTGCAAGAGCTAACAGATCAAGACATACAACCTCATACAATCTGGAAGGCCATAACTGAAAAAAAAAACTGACCCTGTAAGTCTGTCATGTGTAAAGTTAACCTTATATGGATTGTATAAGGCGTATTGAAAAATTAAATATATGGATAGATTTCAGGATGTGCCAAATCACGATAGACAGAACATTTTTCATTGTAACTATAATTCGAGTACTCTTCTTTTCTAAACTCATGACTTGACATGTCTTAGATGGATTTGACACATCATATAAGTTATTATATGGGTCGTATTATTGGCACACCTTGGAATTTTAAATCGACACCCTCAATACGCATCGTATAGGTCTACACGATGCGTATTAGGGTTGGTTCAAACTTCAAGGTCAGTCAAAGGCTGACAATGTCTCCATTATAAAAAGTAATACACATCGTATAGGCCTATACGATGCGTATTAGTATTAGGTTGTACGTCAAAGCTGACATCTAGGGTTCACATGCAACCCTAATACGCATCGTATAGGCTTATACGATGCGTATTACTTTTTGAAGAAGGTACGTGGTAGCTTCCTGTCACTCAAAAGTGACATAAAGTGATTGACGTAAGCCCTATACGGGTCGTATAGACCTATACGACCTGTATTGAGTTCTGAATTTGCATTCTCCTTCCCCTATTTAAATGATGAAGAAGACGATGATATATATATCGTCTTTGTTATATATTCACATTCGCTAACAAACATGTCTTGTTTCGACCACATTTTCGGCGAGTCGTTCGACACATACATGAGCACGTTTATTACGGAAAGTAGTGTGGTATAGCATTTTTTAACTTGTTCTTTTTTTTTTGTTTATGAAATACTTAGCACACTGTTTGTATTAGGAGGGGTCTAATGTCCCTGATTCTTATGATGGGATAGGAAATGATGATCACGCGGAGGAGGTCGTGTCCGGCTTTCGCACCCATCATAATGAATCGTTGTTGCCAGACCTCAACGAGGTAAGTATATGTTTCCTTTTTTCTATGCGGCGTTAAACTTACTATTACCTTTTACCCGTTGGTTTTTTTAGTTTGCTATGCCCCACCAACCGTTGTTACCATATCTGAACGAGGTAAAAATAAATTTACTTATTAATATGAAGGCTTTTAGACGTGCCATTATGATTTAACCATTTTTTTCTCAGTTAGTCGTGTCTAGCTATGATCATGGTTATTGGTCTCCTTATTATAAAGCCGGTTACGGTGCCTCGTACGGACATGAAGAATATGACAATAACCTTTTCGTTAGTGGTGCCTCGGAAGTACAAGAAGACATTGGTGAGCCTTCTTACGCGCAAGAGTAATTGGGTAACGAGTAACCTGCGTACCTTGAAGTTTCGTACAAAACTGATCAGGTACGTATGATATAATTTTTGTTAAATGTTATATTTTTCTGTTAAAAAATTACTATAAAATTGTTAATAAAAAATACATTAAAAACTGTTATATTTTTCAAATAGGATAAGAATTAATTAAAAAATGTTATATTTTTTTTATAAAATTAATTAAAAATGTTATATTTTTTTAAGAGTTAATTACATAGTTAGTCCCTGTGGTTTGCACAAAATAACATACTTAGGTACTAATAGTTTAAAATCACCTTCTAGGGTATTAACTTTTCATTTTGTAACGTTTGGAGGTATTAACTTCTAAGGTAGTAACATAGATAGTCCCTGTGGTTTGCACAAAATAACATACTTAGGTACTAACAGAATGTGATTTTAAGCCTACAAATAAGCTTAATACCCCCAAACGTTACAAAATGAAAAGTTAATACCCTAGATTGTTATTTTAAACTATTAGTACCTAAGTATGTTACTTTGTGCAAACCACAGGGACTAACTGTGTAATTAACTCTTTTTTTAAATTATTTGTTATATTTTAGATTGATATGGATGACGTTGTTATATATTTTTTAAAAAGAATTATAAATGTTATATTTTGTTGGTTAAAAAATTATATTTTTTTAAATGTTAAATTATTATAAAATTCTAAAGAAAAAATACATTCAAAATTTTTATATTTTGTAAATAGGATAAAAATTAGTTACAAAATTAATTAAAATTGTTATATTTTTTTAAACATAATAAAAAATACATTAAAAATTGTTGTATTTTTTTTATTATTTGTGATATTTTTAGGATTTTATATCCCGCAATGATTTGGAAGGTTGGGTAAAACGAAGGGGTTTAACCAACGGATACATGGTGTGCGTGAAGCGTGATATGATTTTGTTAATATTTTAAGTTCGTTTTACGCATTAATCAAGTTTTAAATTTATAAGACATGTTATTGTACTAACACTAAACACACACTAGGGCAAGTGCACCCATCGCGAGCGTACTATAGTGTTAGTAAGATACCGAGGTCGTCCAAGGACACAAGAGCTTTTAATACCGGTTTATTGTCAACCTTTAATCGATCTAAATTTTTGATAAAAGTTTTTACACATGAAAGTAAATCTAAAAATAAAAAGATAAATAAAATGAAAAACAAATAGACAAGATAGAATCACTTTGATCTAACTCCTCTTTAATGTACCATTTGATGATTTTTACACTTTCGGACTTTTTAAGAGATTATCTTAGTTATAGTAATAGGCCCCTCTTTTGAAGGTGACGTTATCTTCAACCCAGTGGTTTGGGTCAGCAGGGATACAATCCCAAAAGGTCGGAATATTGAAAGATAATTAAATAAGTTATTAATGCGAAAAGTGGTAGGCCCCTCTTTTGAAGGTGACGTTACCCTCGGCGAAGTGGTTTGAGTCAGCAAGGATACAATCCCAAGAAGCAGGTTTAATGTTTTAATTGTAGTTTACATATGAGGGGTTCAAGCTATTCGCACCCCTGCCATCCAATACCTTTGGGGCATTGAAGGAGGTCCTAGTAAGCTTGAACTAAGTCCTCGCAGGATCTATACACTGAACGAGATAAGAACTTTACCAAACCACCCTTCTAACCCCCTTCCAAGTAGTTAATGCGCTTTATATAGACCGTAAAGACACGAATGAGCAAATCAATGACATCATGAAGAAATGGTAAAGAAAATTCACTTTCAACATAAGAAACTAGTTATTAAAGTCATTAATACATACCTAATTAAAAAGTGCCGAAAGATTAAAAATCAAAAGTAATACATTAAGGACTTGTCTTCACCAAGTGATGTAAGAGATTAGCCAAGCATGGCATTTAATTGATAAGAACTCTTACTATCAATCTTGGATTCCGAGACTACTACACACTCTAAAGATGAAAGATGGATGATGGATGATGGTGGTGGGTGTTGGTGTTGTAGTGGTGGTGGAGTGGTGGCAAAGTGAGAGAGAAGTGGTTTACCAAGGGATGCCTTTGAAATGAACCAAGCACCCCTATTTATAGCCAGAACAGTACCCCGGCCACGGCCCAGCGTCCATTGGGCACGGCCCGTGGCCAGCTCCTTCTCTTCCTTCATTAATTGTAGCTATCAGCAGAGGTCCCCACACGACCCCGTGCCTTCTGGACACGGCCCCGTGGTCAACTCTTCGTTGTACTATCAGGATTCTGCATATCTTAGAGTTGACCACGCCCCATGGTGATCTGGGCACGACCCCGTGGTGGGCGTAGAAGCTTCTGCAGTCTTTGTCTTTATGTGTGAAGTTTGACCACGGCCCATGCCTGGCTGGGCACGACCCCGTGGTCAGCTTCTGTGTTCTTATTTTTGTCTTGGGAGATGCTGCCGAGGAGTCGGGTATTTCACATTATTCCTTCTTCTTGTAGTTATGTTGGTTTTTGGCTGTTTTTTTGTTCCTTTTGTTCTTTTAATCTCATTTGGTCCTGTAAATTCAAAAGGAAGAAAGAAACACGCTTTTTCCAACATTAGTACTAAAAGGGTTGGTTTTATGCCTCTATTGATGTAATTTATATGTTGCATTTTGTACACATCAAATACCCCCACACTTGAATCTTTGCTTGTCCTCAATCAACACTCTTTAAATGTGGCTTACACACCCAAATGGAATAGGTAAAGAAGAAGTTTGTGGCTTACCTTGAGTGTCGGTAATCCAAGATCTTTATTTAATTTTGTTTTTATTTTATTTACAATCCTATTCGTCATGATTTATTTAGAACAACTTGTTAAGAAAAATTATTTATTTGGGCATAACATGCCTCTTTAAAATTCTATTTATTTGTATACAAGTTCACATACCTCACGGGAGGTCACTCAACACTCGGCCGAAGGTGTATTTTTGTGAAACACTCGATTCCGGCATGGGACTTACTTCTACCATATGATTGCCAAGCGATCAAACCTCATCCTTTTTAACTATAAACCTTTGTAAATATCAAGAGGACTTTAGAAAGGGTTAGGCTTGGGCTAAGGGTAGGTGGTTTTTGGGTTAGTAGTTAGTAAAGTGGCGAAAATCGTAAAAGCATCGGTTGTCGTAAAACTTTTTGTTTTTGTGACATTTATTCAAACTAAGCATATCCAAACAAGATTTTTGAGGAACTTGTTTGGTTATTGCAAAATTCTCTATTTTTTTCATGTCACATGATAACCGAGCTTTTTACTAAAACAAATGGGTTTGAAAGGAAAAAGGTTTTGGTGGGTAATGGGTGTTTGTTTTACGGGTTTTTGAAATGAAAAGGTTTAGGCTCAAAGGGGTTAATCTAGGGGGATTTTAGGTAGTGAAGTAGAAATAAGGAAAACAATGGTTTTGAAAAAAAAGTTAGTCCTAATGCCTCTATCATTTACTTACTTGGGTTTAAATTGGTAAGGATCGGGAATGTATCGTCTTAGCAAGTTCTAGAGTCTCAAGAACCAAGCGTCAATTCACACAAGAAACGGAAATGAGCATTTAGTTTAAAGATGTATGCATGTATGCTCAATAAAGGCTCAAAACTCACTTATTGTGGGAATGGGTTTATAGTGTGAACAAGTATATATAATCAAATTTTTAAAAAATTTGTCATGCCTTTTTATAATTTTCTTATTTGGTTCTTTTTATCACGACGCTATCGGTTGTAAATTTGTAAAAACATAACCTTTTTAGAACTTGTTATTCCCAAATTAAACCAAGACAAGTAAAAAAATGAAAAAAATTGAAAAGATTTGGGGTGATTAGCGGTTCCAATACGAGTTTTGTGTAAGACTTGTTATTAGGACTTGCAAGATTCAAGGGTTTAGCTTCCCCCACACTTAAATTACACATTGTCCTTAATGTGTCCAAAAATAAGTTTTTAGGTTGATTCGAATGTGTAAAAGCGTGTTAAAAACAAGTTTTTGTGTTACTGGGCACCTGGCCACGGGCACGGGTTGTCCCGGCACGGCCACGTGGTCAGAGTGCCAGTAACAATACTTACAGAAGGTTGGGCACGGGGCGTGACTGGTGGCCACGACCCGTGGTGGGTAGGTTGCAGACAAAAAACAGTAGGTCAGGGGTTGGCCACGGGGGCGTGGTCAATGACCACAGCCCCGTGGTGGCAGTCTGCAAATGTTGAATTTCAGATTTTTGGCTTTCGCTTCTGATTTTCGGGCTTAGGTGGCACTAATTCTTAGTGCATTCAAGCCTCCTATGTTCCTGTTTTGCTATACACCACACGAAGCATAATACAATACCCACATCCTAACTCATGAGTGTTTAAAACCCATCGTCATCACAAACATAAAACTAAAGAAAATGCAGAAAATAAAAATGTCTAAAAGGTAAATTGTTCAACCATGGCATGCAGGCCAGCAAATTGCTCAAAGAGTAAAGAGGGTTAACCTGAAAACTGCATCCTTCACCTACCACACCACCTCCATTGCCTCCGCTCAATCCATGTCCTCATCCTCATCGCCCTCCTCATCGCGATACGCCATGTGCTCTCGGATGTTTGTGATATCCTCTTGCATAGTAGTGACGGAACGTTCCACCGCTCCAATCCGGGTGTTGGCGTTGCTAGCCATGTTGTACGTGTTCCGGGTACAAAGAAGGTTTTCCTGCAAAAGATCAGTTAAGCTTTGAAAGTTAGGAAACCCGCCTCCTTAAGAGGAGGGACCCGATTGGTAGCTTTGGCATTGTGGGGGAGGACGGTTTGGGTCGTCTTCGAGGGCTAGGACTTCTTCCAGGCCCCATGTGTTTCCTCGGGCGTTTCGGAAGCGGACGGATCCGTCATCCATATTTTGGATGAGTCCCATGGAACGGCATTGGGCTAGATCTACCTTCCTGGACTTTGTACCCCGATGGAATGATTTTGGGACGCGATGGACATAGTTTTTGAATAGACGGTAGATCCATCCCCCGAAAAGATTGGTGTTGGAGGAGAGGCCAATTGGTTGAGGTGCATGTTCTTGAGGAGTAGGTATGTGACATCAAGTGGTTAGCGGTTGTGGATGCAATAGAGGTAAGTGAGATCATGGAGGTTTACCACACCCGAACTGTCACGCCGTTGACAGAGGGAGTTTCTTAGGACCCTGTGGATGTAGCGGTAAAGGGGATCCCGTAACTAGGAGCTTTTGGTGATGCTTGGATCGTATGGCCCATCTCCAAGTTGAGCCCATGCAGTTTGGCGCATGTTAGTCGGAATTTCACAGAGACCACCCGTGATTTCTTCTTCAACCGACTCTTCCTCAGTGTATCAGCCCACATTCAAACCGAATTGGGCAATGAAGATGGAAAATAGCTCCCCAGCGCATTTGAACTCAACCCCATCTGAGTCAAATGGGTCTGCCTTGGCTTTGAACTTAAAGGTGCTACAAAATTCCATGTTATACTCGTAGACGGAATGGAGCTTGGTGTCAAGAGCTACTCGGAGTGGTCCCGTGACTAGCATATCATATCGGCCTCGTTGTCCCACAGCTTCAAGAGTTTCATAGCTTGTTTGTCTTGGTGCCTCTTCATGCCTTGTTTGGAGGATTTCGTATCGGGTTTGGTACTCCAATTCTGATGGTTTGAACTTCAGAAACTTGCTGGCCATTGCCGCAAAAGAGAACCACAGAAACAATCAGTGCGTTATGATAAAATTTCGGAAAAAAACTGAAAACAGGAAGCTGGACACGGCCCCGTGGTCACTGGCCACGCACCATGTTCAGCCTTTATCCCTGGCCACGCCCCCGTGTTCACTGACCACGCCCAGTGGTTAGATCACTGTTACTGCAACTTTTCAAATTTCGACCCGGTTTCGAAAAGTAGAAATTTTTTGGTTGAGTAGGGGCGGTTTCCCCTGAAAATGAAACCCCAAGTGATGTTTTTCCAAAAAACGAACCGTTAACCCTATCAATTTTAACTTTTTTCGGTTCAAAAACAAGGGTTCATGGTTTATACTTGAAATTGAGTGATTCTATGAAGAATAATGGTTGATTTACTTCCTATAACATGAATGTAAACTACTATTACTAGATCTAGTAAAAAATTTAGGGTTTGGTTTGGTTCTAGTTCAAAAACCCTAGATTTTCCCCCAAATTTTTGGTGTTATTCTTCATGCAAAACGTTAAACTAACTAAAGAAGATGTTAGAATCATACCTTGCAGACGTTGAATGGAAGGAAAATGTGAAAAATGGCAGAAACTTGCAAAGGAACCAGAGCTTTTTTTCGGGGAAACGGGTCATGGTGAAATGAAGAAATGAGAAGAAGAAGGGGTTGATACCCGTCTGCACATCGACCACGGCCCCGTGGGCGGCTAAGATTTATATATATATATATAGGGGATGGTTCAAATGAAAACCACTTTTATTGTGAAAACTCGAAAACTAACTAAAAAAAGCCTAAAAAACACACAAATTTTTTTTTTCAATTTTTTTATAAAAAATCGCAGGTTTTTGTATATAAAAAAAACTTTTTTTTCAAATTTTTTTTTTTTTGTATTACACATGTGTAATACTACACATGTGTTTGTGTACTACACATGTGTAGTATTACACATGTGCACTACAAAAAAAAGTTTTTTTTTTTTGGAAAATTTTTTTATATACTAAAAGTAGCGAAAATTAATATTCAAAAAAAAAAAAAAAATTTTGGTATGTTTTTTTGGCTTTTTTAATTAGTTTTCGAGTTTTCACAATAACTAGTGGTTTTCATTTGAACCTTCCCCTATATATATATAT
The DNA here is from genome assembly GCA_030545235.1 of Helianthus tuberosus. Taxonomy (NCBI): domain Eukaryota; kingdom Viridiplantae; phylum Streptophyta; class Magnoliopsida; order Asterales; family Asteraceae; genus Helianthus; species Helianthus tuberosus. Next base: position 55,482,089 of record CM060411.1, on the reverse strand, counting down.
ATAGTGCACGTGTGAGTGACCTGTTTTCACGAAAGAGGTTTAGTTATCTTACCTATTTTTGAAGCTTTCCCGAAGTCCACTACCCACAAGATATGATGTTAATTTACATATATATACAAATCTTTGTTTAATCATACCTCGCTTGCTTGTAGCGAAATCTCTTCCTCACCATCTTCAATGAATCCTTGGTAGAGCTTAAGCCGTTGTCCGTTGACTTTGAATGGAACGCCATTTTGAGATTTAATCTCGATTGCACCGTGCGGAAAGATATGGGTGACGGAAAAAGGTCCCGACCACCTAGACTTTAGTTTTCGGGAAATAATCGAAGTCATGAATTAAACAATAGCACTTGATATCCTTCTCGAAACTCATTAGGCTTAATATGTTTGTCATGTAAGTTCTTCATACGTTCGTTATAAATTTCGGTGTTAGAGTATGCTTGATTTCTTAATTCGTCTAGTTCGTTTAATTGATAAAATCAATTCTTTCCGGCGGTTTCATGGTCTAAGTTTACATTTTTTAATGCCCAGTAAACCCTATGTGCTATCTCTACTGGAAAATGACAACTTTTTCCATAGACAAGCTTATATGGGGTGGTACCTATTGTGGTTTTAAAAGCGGTTCGAAAGGCCCATAAAGCGTCGTCTAATTTATCGGCCCATTCTTTTCTATTTAATCCTATGGTTTTCTCAAGTATTCATTTTAAACCTCGATTAGTCACTTCGGCTTGTCCGTTTGTTTGAGGATGATATGCAGTTGAGATTCGATGATAGACCCCATATCTTGTCAAAAAAATTTCAAGTTGATGATTACAAAAATGGGTACCTCTATCACTTATTAATGCTTTTGGAGTACTGAAACGAGAAAATAGTCGTTTCAAGAATCTTACCACAACTCTTCCATCATTTGTTGGAAGAGCTTCGGCTTCGGCCCATTTTGACAAGTAATCCAAGGCCACAAGTATATATTTGTTTCCTTTTGATGGTGGGAAAGGTCTCATAAAGTCTAATTCCAATGCATAAAAATTTCACAAACAAGAATACCATTTTGTGGCATTTCATTTTTGGAAGAAATATTACCTGATCGTTGGCATGCATCACATGTCTTGATAAGACTTTGTGAGTCTTTATAAATGGTCAGCCAATAGAATCCTGAATCAAATACCTTTCGAGTAGTACTAGTGGCTCCGTGATGTCCTCCGTACGGACCTTCATGACAATGGCGAAGAATCTTCCTTGCTTCGCTACCATGTACGCATCGTCGGATAAGTTGGTCTGCACAAATTTTGAAAAGATATGGATCTTCCCAAAAAAAAATGCTTTACATCGGCAAAGAATTTTTTTCTGTGATGATGTGACCATCCTTTCACAACTATCCCACTAGCTAAGTAGTTGGCGTAGTCGGCGTACAATGGTTCTTCTCGGTACTCCACCATTTCTAAGGATTCCATTGGGAATTTTTCATTGATGAGCTCGTCCCTAGTTGCCTCCAAAGCTGGATCTTCCAAGCGAGATAGATGATCGGCATCGGTGTTTTCAGCTCCTCTTTTGTCTTTTATCTCTATGTCAAATTCTTGGAGGAGTAGAATCCATCTGATTAAACGTGGCATGGCATCCTGTTTTTTAAAGAGATGACGAATGGCTGCATGGTCGTTATAAATTATCGTTTTAGAAAGAACAAGATAAGAACAAAATTTATCAAAAGCAAATACTACAGCTAGTAACTCTTTTTCAGTTGTGGTGTAATTTTTTTGCGCATCATTGAATGTTTTACTAGCATAGTATATTGGGTTAGAATGCTTATCTTTTCGTTGTCCCAAGACAGCTCCAACCGCAAAGTTACTTGCATCGCACATGATTTCGAAAGGTAAATTCCAATCAGGTGCTATCATGATTGGTGCTTTGACTAGCATTTCTTTTAATGTTAAACATGCTTGGTTGCAATCCTTGTCAAAGATAAATGGTGCATCGTTTTCAAGTAATTTTGTTAAAGGTGTTGAAATTTTCGAAAAGTCTTTGATAAATCGTCTATAAAATCCAGCATGCCCTAGGAAACTTCTTATGGCTCTAACGGAGGATGGAGGTGGTAATCAAGAGATGGTGTCTATTTTAGCTCGATCAACCTCATTCCTTCGTTTGAGATTTTGTGACGGAGTACTATTCCCTCCGTTACCATGAAATGGAATTTTTCCCAATTAAGGGCGAGGTTAGTTTCCTCACATCGGGATAGCATTCGTTCAAGGTTATCGAGGCATTGGTCGTATGAATCTCCAAATATAGAAAAGTCATCCATGAAAACTTCCATGGTTTTTTCTATCATATCATGGAAAATGGCCACTATGCAACGTTGGAAAGTTGCGGGGGCATTACATAGACCAAAAGGCATGCGTCGATAAGCAAAAGTTCCGTAGGGGCATGTAAATGTTGTTTTTTCTTGGTCTTCTGGAGCTATCAGTATTTGAAAGTAACCTATAAAACCATCTAAAAAACAATAAAATTTATGACCGGATAATCTTTATAACATTTGATCAATAAAACGAAAAGGGAAATGGTCTTTCCTCGTTGCCTCATTTAATCTACGATAGTCTATGCAAACTCTCCATCCGGTGACGGTCCTTGTTGGTATTAATTCATTTTTTTCATTAGTGACCACCGTCATACCTCCTTTTTTGGGAACTACTTGAACGGGACTCAGGGCTATCGGAAATTGGGTAGATGAGTCAGGCGTCAAGTAATTTGATGACTTCATTTTTAACCACTTCTTGAACATTTGGATTTACTCTACGTTGTGGTTGTATTACCGATTTATAGTCATCTTCCATCAAAATTTTGTGCGTGCACATGGAAGGATTTATTCCTTTTATATCCACAAGCTTCCATGCAATCACGTTTTTATGTTTTTTCAAAAGCGTAATTAATTTTTCTTTTTCTATACAAGTTAACTTTGAAGAAATTATTACTGGTAACTTACCATCCTTGTCTAGAAAAGCATATTACAAACCTTTTGTGAGTTCTTTGAGCTCAAGTGGTGGGTCTTTAGGGGACTCTTTATTCGTTTGCTCTTTATTTTGGTCGAGAACTAAAAAGGCTTGTTCAATGGCGTCCTCCTCTTCGACAAGTTGGTCGATTTCGTTCTCCGTATCGGGTGGTTAAACTTCATCTTCAATTAAGGGGTCGTCGTTGCCGAATGGGTATTTTGTGGTTTGGTCAAGATTAACATACCTTTTGTCGGCCCCTAATTGAATTGGTTGGTTGTTTTGCTTCCGCTTGATCAATGTTTGATGGGTTTTCACAAAAGGTTGTCCAACACAAGTGGAGCATCATCAAGAATGATGAAGTCGGTTGGGACCACCGTTTGGTTTGTTTGTACTAACACATCCTCAACTACTATCATTGATTTTATTACTTTCCGATTAGAAAGAAGAATGGGGATTTGAAGTGGAGAAAAATCACTAATACTAAATTTTTCGAAAATATACTTAGGCGTTATATTAACACAAAGATCCTTATCAATTGTAATATTACTAATAAAGGTGTTTTGAAAGAAACATGGAACCGGTGTGATGTTAATTTCAATTTGCTCATCTTTTATTAGCGTAGTTTGATCGTTGGTTAATTTAATGCTAACCATTTCGTCAATTTTAGTGTTAGTGTTTAGCTCTTTTAAAAACTTAGCATGAGTAGGTACTAAACAATGATTTTCAAAAGAGGGTGGCAAAAGGTTAATTTCTCGAAAATTTGATTCTTTTTGAAAATTATCATTTTCGGACTTACCTCTTTCGTCGTTTGGTTCATGCTTTGGTTTTTCACTTAGTTGTTCTTCCATTTTTACTTCTTCAATTATCACTTCCTTAGTACAAATAGCCTCTTCCCTTTCGCGGGAATTTCTTATTAAGCGTTAAAGATTTTTGAGACTTTGTATAAGGCTTTCGGCTTCAAGGATGATAGTTGGTGGTGTTTCGTGAAGGTTAGAGGGATAAGTGTCCCAATCAAAGCTTGATTTGGAAGTTCAAACATTGGTTCCTCATAGCAAGCGTATGAGGTGGATGGTTGGAAAAGGTCACAATATTGTACCGAGTGAGAATTACCGTAAATGGTACAATATTCTTCCTCGTAATCATCCTCTATGTAGTAGTGAGTGTAATCTCCTGAGTATTGATCCATGTTCTCGGGACCAGAAAACAAAATTAAAAAGCTGAAACAGAAGCTCACCACGGCCCCGTGCTGAGCAGACACGACCCATGGTCAAATTCTATATATGGGCGTTTGAAAACTGTTACTGGTTACTTGCAGCACGGGGGCGTGTCCAATGGGCACGGCCCCGTGTTCAGCTTACTGTTTTTCTAAAAATTCCTAAAAAAAAACAAGCGCGCCGTTTTGAAAAATGATTAGGCCGTCGATTTTAAACTTTCTTAAAATCCTTGTGTCCCCGGCAACGGCGCCAAAAACTTGGTATGCGTGAAGCGTGATAAGATTTTATTAATATTTTAAGTTCGTTTTACGCATTAGTCAAGTTTTAAATTTATAAAACATGATATTGTACTAACACTAAACACACACTAGGGCAAGTGCACCCATCGCGAGCGTAGTATAGTGTTGGTAAGATACCGAGGTCGTCCAAGGACATAAGAGCTATTAATACCGGTTTTTTGTCAACGTCTAATCGATCTAAATTTTATATAAGTAAATCTAAAAATAAAATGAAAAACAAATAGACAAGATAGAATCACTTGGATCCAACTCCTCTTTAATGTACCCTTTGATTATTTTTGCACTTTCGGACTTTTTAAGAGGTTATCTTAGTTATAGTAGTAGGTCCCTCTTTTGAAGGTGACATTACCCTCAACCCAGTGGTTTGAGTCAGCAGGGATACAATCCCAAATGGTCGGAATATTGAAAGATAATTAAATAAGTTATTAATGCGAAAAGTGGTAGGCCCTTCTTTTGAAGGTGAAGTTACCCTCGGCTAAGTGGTTTGAGTTAGCAAGGATATAATCCCAAGAAGCCGGTTTAATGTTTTAATAGTAGTTTACATATGAGGGGTTCAAGCTCTTCGCACCCCCTCCATCCAATACCTTTGGGGCATTGAAGGAGGTCCTAGAAAGCTTGAACCAAGTCCTCGCAGGATCTATACATTGAACGAGACAAGAACTTTAGCAAACCACCCTTCTAACCCCCTTCCAAGTAGTTAATGCGTTTTATATAGATCGTAAAGACACGAATGAGCAAATTAATGACATCATGAAGAAATGGTAAAGAAAATTCACTTTCAACATAAGAAACTAGTTATTAAAGTCATTAATACATACCCAATTAAAAAGTTCCGAAAGATTAAAAATCAAAAGTAATACATTAAAGACTTGTCTTCACCAAGTGATGTAAGAGATTAGCCAAGCATGGCCTTTGATTGACAAGAACTCTTACTATCAATCTTAGATCCCGAGACTACTACACACTCTAAAGATGAAAGATGGATGATGGTGGTGGGTGTTGGTGTTGTAGTGGTGGTGGAGTGGTGGCAAAGTGAGAGAGAAGTGGTTTTCCAAGGGATGCCGTTGAAGTGAACCAAGCACCCCTTTTTATAGCCAGAACAGTACCCCGGCCACGGCCCCATGTCCATTAGGCACGGCCCGTGGCCAGCTCTTTCTCTTCCTTCATTAATTGCAGCTGTCAGCATAGGGCCCCACACGACCTCGTGGCTTCTAGACACGGCCTCGTGATCAACTCTTCGCTGTACTATAAGGATTCTTCAAATCTTAGAATTGACCACGCCCCATGGTGATCTGGGCACGGCCCTGTGGAGGGCGTAGAAGCTTCTGCAGTCTTTGTCTTTATGTGTGAGGTCTGACCACGGCCCATGCCTTGCTGGACACTGTCACAACCCGATATTTCCACGTATTACCGGTGGGCCCAGTGGCGAGTATCGTGACGTAGTTGATATCATCATAGACAATTTATCACAGTTTATATACACAGCGGAAGTCGAAAGATAAAATCATTACAAACCGAATGAAAGTAATATCATTTATTACAAAACGGTTGTAATGGATCCACAGGCGGATCAAAGTTAAAAAGAAACATTGTTCAGCAGATTTATAACATCTAAGCTTATTGATGCTAGGAGTAGCCAGCCTATTCCGTTTAGTACCAGCACTTAGCCTTTTTGGAAAATACGTCAGTTTACACTGGTAAATACAATTAACCGACTCATTTTGAAAATGTTTAAGAAAATTTATTTGAATGCACATGGCACAAAATATCTTTTATAACTTGGGACAATTATTTAAGAATAATCTTCTATACAGATTTAAATGTTTGTCGCCTGTCAGGGCCGGTTAGAAGTGTCGGACAAGATTAACTGACACACCACAGGTATAATACCCACAAGGAATTTTCCTTATTGTGGGGTACCTTTTATACATACGCAACTATCGGGTGTATGCCTACACCCCGTGCTTAAGTCGTGGCCATTTCAATGAATGAGCCGAGGATATCCAGGACATGGTCATTAACCCCCCAAAAGCCATATACCAAACAAAACAGATTAAAATGGGTTATGAAATATATATTAATCACAATCCGATTTAAAAATAATTACATACCCGACCAAGCAGTATTATTATAATACCGTATCCCAAGCCCGTATAACGGAAAATAAGTTAAAAGTATTTACCTGAGCAAGTATAAATCTCAATCAGCGAGTGCAAGTATCTTTTACTGGTCCCTAATCTGGAACGAAGGTTTTTAATAACCTATTAGATTTCTAACGGGTCTTAATTAAGTCTAAACTTAGACCGGTTAGTTTTAAAGGAAGATACACGGTTCGAAACACATGATTAAGCGAAGACCGGAATAGAATGTGATTTTGACCTGACAAGTTTGAATACTTGTATAATATGGGTAAACTAAACACATTCTGGATTTTGAGATAAAAATGATAAGGTTTGACCGTTTCGGTTAATTTATGCAAACTAGTTACATAAACCGTACCGAACGCGAAAAATGCATAACGGGTAAACAAAAGAGTTATGAACAGGTTTCCTAAGTTAATATGCCCTAAATAGGTTGTGATATCAGTAGGATACCTTTCATTATGCCCAAAATGGATTTAAACTCAAATTATGCCCCGTAGGGGTATTTTGGTCATTTTAAAGCTTATAAAAGAGTTTAAATATTAATATGAGTTTCTGGTCTGATATAATCAGTAAAAATATTTATTTTTATAAGTCATAACAGTAGGGTATTGCATATATGTGAAATTTACCTTTTATAACCAAACTATGCACCGTAGGAGCATTTTGGTAATTTCACATAAGCTTTAAAGGTCAAAATTAGAATTCTGAGTTCAAAACTTTTGCTTACTGTTTAATTATAAAAATTTACTTAGAACATCAGTAGGTATTAAGTCTTATATGTGAAAAATAGTTTTAACCCATACTATGCGCTTAAAACGCGTAAAAGTCGGTTTTAAGCGATTTTCGGGTTTAAATAAGAAATCTGAGTTTTTGATCAGTTTATAAAGTTCAAAATATTTTATTTATTATATAAAATCAGTAGCAAAAAGTTTGGTGTCAAAATATTATGTAAAACTCATTTTATTCAAGAAAAAGGTATAACCGACAATTACCGAATTATATCAAGAACCCTATGTTATGCTCATCTTAAAAATAAATAAAAATCTTTAAAAATCCCAAAATATTATATTACATCAGTGGGTAAAGAGTTTGGTGTCAAAATTTGGGTTTAGACATGCTTTATGCTAATTACGCCGTTTAATTAATAAAAAGCTTTCAAATTACGCTAATGAGCATAACTCTTAATCTAGACTTCAAACTGATGTCAAATTTTTAGGAAAAGTTTATAAATCAGTAAGAAAGGTTTTTGTCCTATCACAATTTCAAAAATCTCGTTTTAAGTTTAAAAGGGCATAATGGTCAATATTTAGGCATATAACGGAAACATGCAAATGAATCGGATAACTAAGGAACCAAGTTGTATAACCTCAGAGGGTTACACTAACCTATAACCTGGTCCTAATAGATCTCTAAGGAATTTCTAAAATATGCTACATTGGGTCAGAACTGAAAGTCAAAGCAAAAGTCTACTTTTGCGACTTTCGGTTCCGAACCGAGCCTAAACTGAAATTGTCGGGTTGAACATGTTGAGACATGTTCTTACATTAATTACCAAGTTATATAAGTGAAAAAGCAGGTTTCATGGCTTCTACATTGTTAATTATGTGTTTATTCGAAAATTAGCTTCCTGTTGACTTTTTATAATTAAGTTTGACCCGACAATTGACCTAGTTAGAGTGGGAATCAGAGGGTGCCCTTTTAAGGGTTTATTACCCACATATAGGGCTGTAAACGAACCGAACGTTCAGCAAACAGTTCGTGAACTGTTCGGCGGGAAGTTCGTTTATGTTCGTTCGTTTAATAAACGAACGAACATGAACAAGAAATTTCGTTCGATTAGTTAAATGAACGAACATGAACAGAGGTCACGTTCGTTCGATTGTCTTCGTGAACGTTCGGTAAGGTGTTCGTGAACATTCGTTGATTTGCGTTCGTTTATGTTCGTATGTTTGTGTTTTAATTGAAGATCTTTGTACTTTCTTATATTTAATTTGTACTTTTTATATTATTAAACTTTTATTTATTTTATTTCCCTAACAATTAAACTAGGAAACCCACTTTCACCTTCTTTATGCATCATTTCCCTTTCATTTCTCATTATTTACATCCACGAAAACGATCGATCTCCGTTCCACAATAAGGGATTCAAGTTCGAGTGCTACTCTCTGGGCCATCTATCTTTATCCTTCGTCAAGTTCGCCAAATTTATTTGTGTTCATTTGTGTTCGTGAACCGTTCGCGAACACGCTCATTTCCTTAATGAACGAACACGAACATAAAATCTCGTTCGTTAAGTGTTCATGAACCGTTCGTGAACACATTTATGTCCTTAACGAACAAACACGAACAAGGCCTTGTTCGTGTTCGTTCGATTCGTTTACAGCCCTACCCACATAATTACCAACTCAAAGCTACTTTCAATTCGAGAATTGACTGGACCATTAGTGATTAATCACTAAGTCAAACCTTAACTACGACGGGTTTGACTTTAGGCCATTAAACTAATAAAACTGAATTTAGAAAGGTTAAGGAAGCTTACTAAAGTCCTTAGTAAGAAAATGAAGGTATTGGAATCTTGTTTGAGGTCCAGAGAGCTCCAGAAAATGTGTTTGAATGATTTCAAGTGAATGTAAAAAATGTTGCAACAAGTGTTCATATATATAGAGACTTTAATTGAACAAGATCATGCCAACAAAGTCTATGGGATGATTCCTGATCAACACAGGTGTCCCTATGCATGCAAATCTGTTGGTTCAGCCCCTGGAATCGATTACAAGGCTCTCTAAGGCGGTGCAACCTGCAAAAACAGGCATCTGCCATGTTTTTGTTCGCTGGTGGTTCTCAGGCGGCCCGCGTAAGAGTCCTTAGAGGTCTTACGTGGCCGGTATGGATGCCAGATCCGGTCAACCAAGTTTCAGCAATTGCGCATTTGGTCCCTGGTCCTTTTAAAAGTGGTTTTAACTTGTTTTATTGCACTTTTGACCCCCAAACTTGACTTTAAGGACTCTAAGTCATAAACCAACTTTGTTAAGTCCCCAGTTAGTTATACAATCACCGAAAAGTCTTGAATTTCAACGTTGTCGCTTTTAACCCCTTATTTACGAATGTTAGCATAACTTCTTCATACGATTTCGAAACCTTGTGAAATTTTTTATCACTTATTCTCGTGAGCATAATTAATCGTTACAAAGCTTTGGGTTCGCTAAAAGGTCACTCAGAGGTATAAATTAACATGTTGACACATTTAACCCTTGTGGTTTGTAAACTTTCACTTTCTTCCACAAACGGCTTCTTACGATTCATAATTCATTCGTTTAAGGGTATAAACATCGTGTAGGGTTGTTGAAAGGTATAATTATCCAATGTTGACATTTTGAATCCTTTTTCACACATACTTTCTTTGTTTGTCAACTTTAGTCCCTCATATTCAATCCATTACACATTTAGAGCTCATGACACGTGTCTTTATTATATTGGTCGTGATTTTACGAGGTGTTACAGGCACGGCCCCGTGGTCAGCTTCTGTTTTCTTGTTTTTTTCTTGGGAGATGCTGCCGAGGGGTCAGGCATGTCATGTTATTCCTTCTTCTTGTAGTTATGTTGGTTTTTGCTGCTTTTTTGTTCCTTTTGTTCTTTTAAGCTCATTTGGTCTTGTAAATTCAAAAGGAAGAAATAAACACGCTTTTTCCAACATTAGTACTAAAAAGGGTTGGTTTTATGCCTCTATTGATGTAATTTATATGTTGCATTTTGTACACATCAATACGTTATTGTTACCATACGGTCCAAGGATCACTGGATATGGCTTAAATGTTGTCGTAGTGGCGAGCATGAGAGTAAGGCAATGATGTGTTCAAAATGTAACATATAAATTTCATCAAATGAGGCATAAAACTAACCCTTTTTTAGTACTAATGTTGGAAAAAGTGTGCTTTTGTCTTCCTTTTGTATTTTCAGGATTAAATGAGCTCAAATTAACAAAAGAAGCAAAAAGGCAGCTAAATCTAGCATAAATACAAGAAAAGGAACAAACGTGGCATACCCGACCCCCTTCAACAGCATCTCCCAAAGCAAAAACAAGAAGAAAGCTGAGCATGGGGCTGTGCCCAGCTGAGCACGGGGCGTGCCCAGCTCAGCACGGGCCGTGCCCAGCTCAGCACGGGGCAGTGCTCAGGATAGACAGCCCTGACACTAAAGACAAACCTGTAGAAGCTTCTATTGCCCACCACGGGGCCGTGTCCAGTGAACACGGGGGCGTGGCGAAAGTACAGCAGGCGCATTAATTGTAATTGCGAATTACAATTAATGAAGAGAGAGAGTGTCAGACTGGCACGGGGGCGTGTCCAGCGGACACGGGGCCGTGCCCAGCCTTCTGTTCAGCCTATAAATAGGAGTGCTTGGTTTCATTTCAACTCATCCCTTGGCACACCACCTCTCTCACACTTCATCCACCACCCACCACCACCATAACACCATCATCCACCACCATCATCCATTGTCCATCGTATAGTGTGTGAGTCGTCTCGGGATCCAAGATTGATCGTAAGAGTTCTTGACAATCAAGGCCATGTTTGCCTAAGTCTCTTACATCACTTGGTGAAGACAAAGTGTCTAGTATAATACTTTTTATTTCTAATCTTTTGCACTTTTTATTTGGTTTTGTATTAATGACTTTAATAACTAGTTACTTATGTTGAAGGTGATCTTTCCTTATCGTTTGTCCGTGGTGTCTTGGCATTATTTTACTGTCTATATAAAATAAAGGATTTTCACCATTCATATCTCCACGGTCTATATGGATGTATGTTGGCTACCTGGTCGGGGGTTAAGGGAACGGTTTGGTAAAGGTCTTGCCATTGTTCAGCGTTTAGAGGTCCTGCAATGGACCTGGGTCAAATTTAGTAGGACCTCCTTCAATGCTTCACGGTATTGGATGGCGGGGGTCCAAACTCTTTGATCCCCTCATAAGTTAACTACTATTAATACTATAACCCGGCTATTTAGGACTGTATCCCTGCTGACTCAGACTACTTAGCCGAGGGCAACGTCACCGCCAAAAGCGGGGCCTACCACAATACTGCATTAATAACTTAATTCATTATCTTCCAATAATCCACCCTTTTAGGATTGTATCCTTGCTGACTCAAACTACTGGGGTGAGGGTAACGTCACCTTCAAAAGAGGGGCCTACTACAATAACTAAGATAATCTCTTAATTATGTGCAAAAGTGCGGAAATAATCAAAGGTTATACTAGATACGAGTCGGAACCAAGTGATTCATCTTGAGAATCTGTTTTTATTTTATTTTTATTTTTAGCATTTTAGTTAGTTTTTATTTTTCTTAGCTTAAAACATTTTTCTAAACTTTTATTTTGATTAGACGTTGAGGATAAACCGGTACTAAAAGCTCTTGTGTCCTTGGACGACCTCGGTATCTTACCAACGCTATACTACACTCAACGATGGGTGCACTTGCCCATATGTGTGTTTAGTGTTAGTGAAATATCGTGTTTTATAAATTTAAAACTTGGCTAAAATAAGTGTTAAAAAGGGCTTAAAATATACACCTAATATATACGACACTTTATCGCACATCAAGTTTTTGGCGCCGTTGCCGGGGACACAAGAATTTTAGGAAAGCTTAAAATCGACGGCCTAATCAGTTTTTCAAAACCTTTTCAAAACGGGCCCACATTTTTCTGCATTTTAGTTTAGTTTTGCATTTACAGTAGGTTGAACACGGGCCGTGCTCGCTGAACACGGGGCCGTGCTGCATATTTTTCATAAAACACCCAGTAACAGAAGCTTGAACACGGGCCGTGCTCACTGAACACGCCCCGTGCTCAACGAAATCAGTAAATTTAATTAAAACGCCCAGATACAGATTCTGAACACGGGGCCGTGTCCACTGAACACGGGGCCGTGTCCAGCCTCTGTTTCCGTTTTTATTTTTGTTTTCTGATCTCGAGACTCAGTTGTGGTCTGCTGAGTGATTCTTATGGATCAATACTCAGGAGGTTACAACTACACCTATGAGGAGGATGATTATAGGGGTAATTATTGCACTAATTGTCGTAACGCACGATCGGTTCAAAATAATCGCTCATATCAACCATCCAATTCATACACCTACTATGAGGAGCCCAGGTACGAGCCATCAACTTCATACACATCCTATGAAGACCAAAGGTATGAACCTCCTCCCTCATACTCATATTTTGATGAACCAAGGTATGAGCCTTCATACTCATACTTTGAGGAACCAAGATATGAGCCACCACCTGCGTATGCTTACTATGAGGAACCTTGGCATGAACAACCCACCTCATATGAGTATTATAAAGAACAAAATTACGAACCTTATCCATCATATGCTTACAATGAAGAACAATGGTGCGAACCATCTACTTCATATGGGTATTATGAGGAACAAAGGGTCGAACAACCGGATTCAAGCTTAGAAAACACCGATTCTTTTTCTATAACCGAAGTAACCGAGAGGATATTAGAACACATAAGAGTTATCGATCGCTGTATAAAAGAATCTCGCGCAAGGGAAGAGGAGTCCCGCGCAAGAGAAGAATTAAAAAATGAAGAGATAACTGAAATTGTAAAAATGGAAGAACAAATAAGTGAAAAACCGACACATGAGTTAAACAACGAAATAGGTGAGTCCGACAACGTTAAAATACAAGAAGAGTCTAATTTTGAAGAAATTAACCTCTTGTCACCTTCTTTCGAAAATCATTGTTTAGTACCCAATCATGCTAAGTTTTTAAAAGAGTTAAACACTAACACAAAAATTGACAAAACGGTAAGTGTTAAGTTAACTAATGATCAAACGTCACTAATAAAAGAAGACCCATTTGAAATTAACATTACACCGGTTCCATGTTTCTTTCAAAATTCATTTATTAGTAACGTCGCAATCGATAAAGATCTTTGTGTTAACATAATGCCTAACTACATTTTCGAAAAATTAAGTATTAGTGATTTTTCTCCACTTCAAATACCCATTTTTCTATCCAATCGGAAAGTAATGAAATCAATCGGTATAGTTGAGGATGTATTGGTTCAAACAAATCAATTGGTAATCCCCACCGACTTTGTCATCCTCGATGACGCTCCTCTAGTGTTGGGACGACCATTTGTAAAAACTCACGAAGCTTTGAAAAACCGGAAGTACAACAATCTACCTCTTCAATTAGGGGCATTCAAAAAAAGTGTCGACCTTGAGAGATCAATGAAATATCCATTCGGCAATGATGACCCCCTAATTGAAGATGAGCCAGAACCACCTGATAAAGTGGGTCTAGCCAAGGACCCTTATAAACGTGGCGCACCACGGAGGCATTCCGCGGAACTATCCTTAGTTTTAGATTAGTTTAACTTTTATATTTTCTAGTTTAGTTTTAATTTTCAGGAATAAAACACACTCGGGATGGTGAAGGATACTAAGGGAAGCTTGAACCAACAACCCATGCACAAAAACAGAGCCTCCCGACAATTTTTCTTCATTACAGGAAGTTCAGCACGGGGCCGTGCTCACCCCAACACGCCCCGTGCCCAAGGTTCTGTAGAAAATGCCCAGTTCAGGTACCTGGACACGGGGCCGTGCTCACTGGACACGCCCCCGTGCCCAGCCTTCTGTTTACTTTTGGTACTGGCAGTCTGGACACTGGGCCGTGCTCAGCCAACACCACCCCGTGTTCAGCTACCCAGTACCATAAAATCTCTTTTTTAACCCATTTTTACACATTTAATCAGCCTAAAAACTTATTTTTGGGACACATTGAGGACAATGTGTAATTTAAGTGTGGGGGGGGGGGATGCTAAAACCTTGAATCTTGCAAGTCCTAAATACAAGCCTTACACAAAACTCTATTGGAATCGCTAATCACCCCAAATTTTTTCAAAAAAAAATTTCATTTTTTCTTGTCTAGGTTTAACTCGGGAAATTCAAGTTCTCAAAAAGGTTATATTTTTACGAATTTACAACCGATAGCGTCGTGATAAAAAGAACCAACATAAGAAAATTATGAAAAGGCATGACAAGCTTAGTTAAAATTTGATTATATATACTTGATCACATAAAAACCCATTCCCACAAAAGTGAGTTTTGTGCCTTTATTGAGCATACAATTACATATCATTAGAACTAATTGCTCATTTTTCGTTTCTTGTGTGAATAGCCGCTTGGTTCTTACGACTCTAGAACTTGCCATGACGATACATTCCCGGTCCTTACCAACTTAAACCCGAGTAGGTAAATGATGGAGGCATTAGAACTAACCCTTTTTATTTTCTACACCATTATTTTTTTTACCACCTACCCAAAATCTCCATAGTTAGCCCCTTTGAGCCTAAACCTTTTCATTTCATAACCCAAAACAAACACCCTTTCACCCACCAAAACCTTTTTTATTTTTAACCCTTTTTTTTAGTAACGAGCTCGGTTTTTCTTATGACTTTCAAAAAAAAAAAAAATAAAGAGATGATGATGAAGCAAAAAGGAATAAACAAACAAGTTTATCAAAAATAACTTTGTTTGAATAATGGCTTCATTAAAAAAAATAAAAAATAAAAAAAAATAAATAAATAAAAGAGAAGAAGTCTTACGAAAACCGACGCTTTTTACGCCTTTCGCCCTTTTACTAACCACTAACCCAACCACCTACCTTTAACCCAAGTCTAACCCTTCACCCAAAAGTCCTCTTGATATTTACAAAGGTATATAGTTAAAAATGAGGAGGATTGATTGCTTGGCAAGCCTATGGTAGGAGTAAGTTCCATGCCGCTCTCAAGTGATCCACTAAAATACATTTTCGGCCGAGTGTTGAGTGATCCCCGTGAGGTATGTGAACTTGTATATAAATGGAATTTTAAAAAGGCATGTTATGCCCTAATAAGTAATTTATCTTATGAAAAGTTTCAAATAAATCATGACGAATAGGATTGTAAATAAATAAAAATAAAACTAAATAAAGAATCTTGGAAATCCCGACACTCTATGACAAGCCCAAAAACCTTCTCTTCTACCCATTCCATTTGGGAGTGTAAAGCCACATAATAAAGAGTTTTGCTTGAGGACAAGCAAATATTCAAGTGTGGGGGTATTTGATGTGTTCAAAATGTAACATATAAATTTCATTAAATGAGGCATAAAACTAACCCTTTTTTAGTACTAATGTTGGAAAAAGTGTGCTTTTGTCTTCCTTTTGTATTTTCAGGATTAAATGAGCTCAAATTAACAAAAGAAGCAAAAAGGCAGCTAAATCTAGCATAAATACAAGAAAAGGAACAAACGTGGCATGCCCGACCCCCTTCAACAGCATCTCCCAAAGCAAAAACAAGAAGAAAGCTGAGCATGGGGCTGTGCCCAGCTCAGCACGGGGCGTGCCCAGCTCAGCACGGGGTAGTGCTCAGGATAGACAGCCCTGGCACTAAAGACAAACCTGTAGAAGCTTCTATTGCCCACCACGGGGCCGTGTCCAGTGAACACGGGGGAGTGGCGAAAGTACAGCAGGCGCATTAATTGTAATTGCGAATTACAATTAATGAAGAGAGAGAGTGTCAGACAGGCACGGGGGCGTGTCCAGCGGACACGGGGCCGTGCCCAGCCTTCTGTTCAGCCTATAAATAGGAGTGCTTGGTTTCATTTCAACTCATCCCTTGGCACACCACCTCTCTCACACTTCATCCACCACCCACCACCACCATAACACCATCATCCACCACCATCATCCATTGTCCATCGTAGAGTGTGTGAGTCATCTCGGGATCCAAGATTGATCGTAAGAGTTCTTGACAATCAAGGCCATGTTTGCCTAAGTCTCTTACTTTACTTGGTGAAGACAAAGTGTCTAGTATAATACTTTTTATTTCTAATCTTTTGCACTTTTTATTTGGTTTTGTATTAATGACTTTAATAACTAGTTACTTATGTTAAAGGTGATCTTTCCTTATCGTTTGTCCGTGGTGTCTTGGCATTATTTTACTGTCTATATAAAATAAAGGATTTTCACCATTCATATCTCCATGGTCTATATGGAGGTATGTTGGCTACCTGGTCGGGGGTTAAGGGAACGGTTTGGTAAAGGTCTTGCCATTGTTCAGCGTTTAGAGGTCCTGCAATGGACCTGGGTCAAATTTAGTAGGACCTCCTTCAATGCTTCACGGTATTGGATGGCGGGGGTCCAAACTCTTTGATCCCCTCATAAGTTAACTACTATTAATACTATAACCCGGCTATTTAGGACTGTATCCCTGCTGACTCAGACTACTTAGCCGAGGGTAACGTCACCGCCAAAAGCGGGGCCTACCACAATACTGCATTAATAACTTAATTCATTATCTTCCAATAATCCACCCTTTTAGGATTGTATCCTTGCTGACTCAAACTACTGGGGTGAGGGTAACGTCACCTTCAAAAGAGGGGCCTACTACAATAACTAAGATAATCTCTTAATTATGTGCAAAAGTGCGGAAATAATCAAAGGTTATACTAGATACGAGTCGGAACCAAGTGATTCATCTTGTCTATCTGTTTTTATTTTATTTTTATTTTTAGCATTTTAGTTAGTTTTTATTTTTCTTAGCTTAAAACATTTTTCTAAACTTTTATTTTGATTAGACGTTGAGGATAAACCGGTACTAAAAGCTCTTGTGTCCTTGGACGACCTCGGTATCTTACCAACGCTATACTACACTCAACGATGGGTGCACTTGCCCATATGTGTGTTTAGTGTTAGTGAAATATCGTGTTTTATAAATTTAAAACTTGGCTAAAATAAGTGTTAAAAAGGGCTTAAAATATACACCTAATATATACGACACTTTATCGCACATCAGGCAACGATTAGGAAAACCGGCAACAAAAAATGTGTGTGCTCTTTTATGGTGATAGGTCGTCTCGACCAAAGTCGTCGAGCTTGGCGGATAGATTATTTGCACAAAAATTTTAACGAGACCCACAACCACGGCCCTGCTGAACATCTGGAGGGTTACGCGTATGCCAAGAGACTTACTCCTAATGAGTTTAGGCTGGTGTAAGAGATGAAAGATCAAGACATGCAGCCCCATACAATCTGGAAGGCCGTAATTGAATAGAACCCTGAAAATAAATGTGTTCCAAAAGACATACACAACGCTCGCCAAAAGATCAGGGCCACAAAGTTCGAGAAAAAAACGACTCCCATGGAGAGGCTGGAACAAATCCTCCAAGAAAAAAAAGATGACCTATTACATACATGCGGAAGCTTCCACCAATGTCGTTCAGAATGTATTTTTCTGTCACAACAAGTCCTTTGAAATGTGGAGGGCATTCCTGCATGTGTTTATGGTCGACGCTACCTACAAGACTAACATGTACAATCTTCCATTTTTGCAAGTTATGGGTGTGATGTCGACAAACCAAACCTTCTGTGTTGCGCAAGCATTTCTTTCAAACGAGCAGAAGGTAACGAACGTCTAGGACATGGAGAGGGTCAGGTCCATGCTACACGAGAGCATGGAGCCGCGTGGAATTCTAACATATAGGGACCAGGCACTGATAAACACGTGTAGAAAAATATTCCCTGGCACACACAGATATCTCTGCAGGTTCCACATCTTACAAAATATTGTGAAGCATTGCAAGAATTCTTTTACTCAACCAGATTGGGAGGACTTTGTTCGTCAGTGGAAAACAGTGTGTGATTTTGCTACCGAGGAGTTATACGATTATAACCTCATCAACCTTCAGAGACACCTTCTCAATCAACAACGTAAACGTATGTTTTCTCTTAAGTTAAAACATCCATTTAAATAGATATATAATTTGAATATGTTTATTTTTTCAGATGTTTTTTATTACCTATGGAATAACTGGTTAAGCACCTCCCGCCATTTGTTCATATCTACCAAAATACAACAAACAGAGCTGAAGGCGCACATGCTGCATTAAAGAAATAGCTCACTACACTGAAATGCAGTCTGGAAACGCTGGTGAAAAAGGTGGACACCTTGGTACTAAAGCAATATACACAAATAAAGAAATGCTTGGAAGAAAGCCGCACCAAGCGAATGAACAGCCACCTTGAGATTCTTTAGTTTCGCAACCTACTTCATAAAGTTTCCATCCATGCTCTTAACCTATTAGAAAACGAGCTAACACGGAGAATAACCACGTTGCGGTCATTCAGATCAACATGTGGCTGCCAGCTGTACACGGGTTGCGGGTTGTTATGTGTCTGTTGCCTGGAGAGATTGCAGAATACAAGTACTTATAGACTCATAGAAATGTTTTGTTGTATTAATTTAATATGCTTGTCTAATGCTCTTTTTTGTTTTGCAGAACGATTTATTCAGCTCGAAGATATAGACATTTTCTGGAGAAAACTTTACCTGAATCCATTAAATTTTGATGATGAAGAGGTTGATGTAGAAAAAGAATTAGAATATGTGAAACATAAATTGTCTACCCAACCCCCGCAAGTGAAGAAAATCATCATATCGAAGATAAAGGCGGTGGTAAACCCATTAATGAGCAACAAAAAACCGCCCGTCGTCCAAGAAAACACTCGCTGGCGGCCAACGTCCAAAGTCCAACAACAAAGAAAAGAACAACCTGCTAGAGATAGCTCAGTTGGGCCTTCCAAACAACAAAGTAGGCGTAACCCTCCTCGATACAACTCTTACGTACCGTCGCAAGATTCCCTAATACTGTCTACGTCTGCAATGTCTCTAAAGTCTCAAAGGTCGTTACTGCGACGCAGTCGTTCAACGGCTTCACGGAAAAAAGAGCCTTGCGAGGACCATGGCTTTTCGTTAATCACTGATGATGGAATGCTTGAATATGTGCACAGATTCAAAAAAACAAATTCCAAAAGTGTTCCACCCCTACATTTCAAGAATAAAAGATGTCAAGCCGAATGGACATTCTGGGTTTCGGGCGGCAACTGTGGGTTTACAGTTGGAACAAGACTACTTTGGGTTTGTTCGGAGCCAACTAGCTGAAGAGCTGACGGGTGAGAACAAAGATATGTGGAGGTACATCCTAGAGAGTGATTTACCGGGGGACTACGACGTGCAACTAGAGAGAATAAATTTTACCGGGGTTGGAAGAGCACCCAGGGAGCATTGGATGGAGATGCATCAGGCAGGACTCCTTCTTGCCCATAGGTTTGGTGTGATTGTTCACATATTAGACATTTGAGGTTGTTCGACTGTATTCCCCTTCTATCATCCAGAGGTCGTTTCACTGGTATATGTTAATGATGGTCATTTCATCCACGTCAAACTTGAAGGGGACTATCCAATGCCATCACCAAACTATCTCTGGAGAAGACACGCGGGCGAAGAAGCAACACTTTGGACGGAAAACTACACGGGACGGATAGCGTGGTATGAAACGATAACGAAGCCTAACATTGACAGGACAGTGAATTATATTGATTAATTTGTTTAGTTAAAGAAAATTTTATTTGTATAGTTTATTCCATTTGTTTATTGACATCATAGTGCATTGTATTGATTCATTTTTATATGTAAAGAAAAAATTATTTGTTTAATTTATTCCATTTGTTTATTGACAACACAGTGTATTGTATTGATTAATTTGTAATTTTAAAGAATAATTTACTTGTATAATGTATTACATTTTTTATTGCCAAGACAATGCATTATATTGATTAATTTGTAATTTTAAAGAATAATAACTTATTTGTAAAAATACATAAAAGTATGCTAAAATACGCTAAGATACATCAACGTACGTTAAAATACGTAAAAATATGCGAAAATACGCTAAAAACTCTAAAAATACGCTAAAATATGCCAAAATACGCTAAAATTTGTGGGCCATATTATGGGATCTGTGACTCCATAGGACTCACTTGAATCGTCTCGGATGTAATAATAGTACGGTTAGTTGATGTAAATTGTCGGGGTGTAACAGTAAGATTTTAACAAATCTTTTCAACAATCAGTAAGAAAATACAAAACGGTTCTCCAATTCCAGATCAGTAATGTAAGGAGAAGCGTTGAGATAACGGACATCCATCAAGCTAAAAAAGAAACCTTGTGTTTCCCATAGCCACCATTCCCATAGTCACAAACGATTGCGGTTTGTATTTCCCATAGCCACCGTTTCCATAGTAAAAAACGGATGCGGTTTGCAATTCCCGGTTGTACCACGAGTGTTGAAGAAGGTTGGTTAATTTTGTCGTGTTCCAATCTCATCCTTCTTATCTATTTCACAATCAAATCAACTCAGCCTCCGATTTAAGTGGCGTGTTCCGATCAGTGTACAATGTTCATTGACTTAATACAAATATATAGACAACAAACAAGATCCAGTATAATTAGCTGCAAACTTGTTATAAACCTTACAAACTGTGGAGAACTTGTTTGCGTTGTCCTTCTTGGTCAGTTTTTAATATTATCATTCAACACGTGACCCAAATCGATTTCAGAGAACGTGTAATTCAGTGCCTTAATATGCTAAAATACGCTAAAATACTTTAAAGTACGCTAAAATATGCGAAAATACGCTAAAAACTCAAAAATACGCAAAAATACATGAAAATAAGCTAAAATACGTTGCAATACGCTAAAATACGTCAAATTACGATAAAATACGTTAAAATACGCTAAATTACGCCAAAATACGTTAAAATACGCTGAAATACGTTAAAATACTCTAAACTACGCTAAAATATGTCAAAATACGCTAAAATATGTCAAAATACGCTAAAATACTCTAAAGCACGCTAAAAAATGCGAAAACACGCTAAAAATACTCTAAAGTACGCTAAAATATGCGAAAATACGCTAAAATACGCAAAAATATGTTAAAATGCGCTAAAATACATGAAAATGTGCTAAAACACGTTGCAATATGCTAAAATACATCAAATTACGATAAAATACGTTAAAATACGCTAAAATACGCCGAAATACGTTAAAATACGTCGAAATACATTAAAATAACCTAAAAACAGGTTAAAATAAGCTAAAATACGTCAGAATACGCTCAAATATGTTAAAATACAAAATACACAAGAATACGATAACATACGTCAAAATACGCAAATATACGTCAAAATACGCAACTAGTGATATCCACGGGCGTATACATATAACACGGCACTATACAATACAAGTGGATTTCAAACAAAACCGTACGTAATCATAGAATATGATAATCGCACGCAACCGAACGTCACCGAAACGACGCATGTTGAATGTATACGTCATAAAATGACAAAATATGCGAAAGTTAGTCAAAAAACGACACGTATATGCGTCGAACCGAGGAAAACACGATAAAAACAATTTTGAAAATTATGTCATATACGATCGTATAGGCCTATGTTGTATCGTATAACAGCTTAATACGCATCGTATATGCCTATACGATGCCTATTAAACTCTGAATTTCTCAAAAATACCCCTGAATTTATCAAAAAAAAAAAAAAGGGGTATTTCAGTAATTTCAGGGATATATTAGGCATCGTACAGGCCTATACGATGCGTATTAACCCCTTGAATTTTTGAAAATTTAGGGGTTGTAATACGCATAGTATAGGCCTATACGATGCGTATAAAAGGCCTGTACGATATAACCCCCAGATTAATAGGGGGTTGATACGATCCAAAAAGAAAATACACAAAAATACACACACACATACGGTGCGAATACATACGGTCAAGATACAGTCGAGATTTCAAGATCAAAGACTAGTAAGGTATGCATCTCCGAACCCTCATCATTTATACGTTTTCAATTTTGCATTTTATCCGTTGAATTTGTGTGATTTTGGGGTTGAACTACTGGGTTTTGGGGGTTTTTTCATCATTAGATGAAGCAATACGATGCGTATGGGCCTATACGCATCGTATTGCTTCAAAATTTCAATTTTTTTCATCATCAGATGATTCGATACAATGTGTATGGCCCTATACGCATCGTATTGATTCAAAATTCATGTTTGAACACCTCCAAGAACAGCTCGGTGAAGAAGCAAATCGAGCCTTAGAAGTACTACAGAATTTTATTTTCTGTTTTATAAATTATAAAAAAAAATGTTTTATATCTTAGTTTTTTTAAATGTTTAATTATAAGTAGAAATTGATATATAATGTTTTTATTTTGGTCGAAGTCGTACGTAACACGCGTAGGTCCGAAACGAGCGTCGAAACGTAAGGAGTCGTAGATATATAATGTTTATATTATATAGTCGAAGTCGTCCGTAACGCGCGTAGGTCCGTAACGAACGTCAAAACCTAAGACGTCGTAAATATATAATATTTATATATTTAGTGGAAATCGTCCGTAACGCGATTAGGTCCGTAACGAGCGTCGAAACCTAAGTCTTCGTAAATATATAATATTTATATTTTTAGTCAAATTCGTTTGTATCGCGCATAGGTTCGTAACGAGCGCCGAAACTTAAGACATATAATATTTATATTTTTAGTCGTATTCGTCCGTAACGCGATTCGGTCCGTTACGAGCATCGAAATGTAAGTCGTAGTAAATATATAATTTTTTATATTTTTAGTCGAAATCGTCCGTATCGTTCGTAGGTCCGTAACGAGCGTCGAAACCTAAGACGTCGTAAATATATAATATTTATTTTTAGTCAAAATCGTCCGTAGCGCCATTAGGTCCATTACGAGCGTCGAAACGTAAGTCATCGTAAATATATAATTTTTTATATTTTTAGTCGAAATCGTCCGTATCGTGCGTAGGTCCGTAACGAGCTTCGAAACCTAAGACGTCGTAGATATATAATATTTATATTATATAGTCGAAGTCGTCCATATCGCGAGTAGGTCCGTAATGAGCGTCGAAGCGTAAGTCGTCGTAAATATATAATTTTTTATATTTTTAGTCGAATTTGTTCGTATCGCGCGTAGGTCCGTAACGAGTGTCGAATCCTAAGACGTCGTAAATATATAATATTTATATTTTTAGTCGAAATCGTCCGTAACACGATTAGGTCCGTTACGAGCGTCGAAACGTAAGTCGTCGTAAATATATATTTTTTTATATTTTTAGTCGAAATCATTTGTAACGTGCGTATGTTATATTTTTTTAAATTGATTAAAAATTGTTATATTTTTTAAAAAATTGATGAAAAATTGTTTAATCATGCAGATATGGATGTCGTTAATGGTAGAGGGATAGGCCGGGGTGTTGGCCGTGGAGGTGTCGGCCGTTGTGCGAGAGGTGGCGGTGGAGGTGCCGGACGTGGGCATGGACGTGGCAGAGGTGGATAAGCGGCGGGGGCGGCGGTGGCCAGTAGGCGTGGACGTGGACGTGGATGTGGACATGGGCGTGGGCGCGGGCGGTGGCCCATGCGTGGATCCGTTGCTAGATAATCCTTATTTAGCGTTTGTTGAGAGGAACGAGGCTTTTCACAAATGTGAAAAGTTTCGGTGTATGCAGATCGGCAGCCACGCCGCCCTCGATTGGGGAGCTCTTGAGGAGGTTGACGAGGCGGCGAGAGCCCGAGGGTTCATCGAACACGATACTCCTTGGGAGAGGTATACCATTTGTTACTGTTTTTCTTTGTTTTGTATACGAAATGCATACTAACCATACTGTGTTACAGGTTTTTCGATATTGCATACACACCGAAGTCCAGGGTCATGGCGTGCGAGTTTTTGGTGTCTTTTGACTTCGCTCTCAGACCTGCAGACCAGCCGGAGGAGCTTGACGACCCCATCAATTCGTGGATAGAGGCCAGCTTTCGTCTAGCCTGCTAGTTGCATGAGATGTCACTCAGAGAGTTTGCCGTGCACTACGGCCATTACATGATGGAGGAGTTAGACACCCCCATCTACACGTCGGGCATCCATATGCCCCCCCCCGGTACGACTCTCTTGAGGTTCTTGCAAGCAATCAGCACCCGTCGCTTCGGCCCGAAGTCGAAGTCGAGGGCTTGCTGGATCACCGATCCCTTGTACCATTACTTGCACAGGCTTATTGCCACATCCATTGCACCACGCGAGAAGAGTCACGAGTGGTACATCACACGTATAGCCGTCTCTTTGGGCCTTGTTCCCCAGCAGGACCCATCAGACCCTGATCGGCATGCACGTGACGCATGACTTCCCTGGGCTCGGGCTGCGATTTATAGGGCGCGACGGAAGCTGTTCGTCCCCGCCACTCTCCCAGCCGAGTTACTAGAGTTGGCTCCAGAGCCGGCACAGAGTAAGGATCAGCCGGCAAATGGTGATGCAGCAGAGGACGACGACGACGATTCCTCCGATGACGACGATGGTGACCACGCTGACCGACCATTTCCGCCACCATTTCTGATAGGTGGTTAGCCACCGGAGCCGCAGCCACATGGAGTGCCTCAGTACCCCCAGCACGTACTCGACGACCAGCTCCATCCAGCTATGGCGCTTGCGTTAGAGCGGTTGGAGGCGCGGCTGCAGGCGTAGATGGACGCCGCTCACCGCCGTACTGAGCGTCTTCTCATGCGGGCGATCTAGGGCGATATACAGACGGCTAGCGCGCGTGGTGATTCACCATTGCCGATACTGCCGTTGCCGCCTGGCCCTGGAGAGGATGCGGATCAGGGGGCGGGGACCTCAGGCACCACTCAGGATCCATAGGTTTAGGATCGTTGTACTTTTCTTGTATTTTGACGGTTTATGTATTTTGAACGAGGTCCTGTGTATGTATAAACTTATTATGTAATTAAATTTGCAATTTCAGTTTATTTGTATTTGTGATTGTTTATTTTAACTGCTTAGATTGGTATGCTTGGTTACTTACAATCTATAATACGATATTAAGTTAAAAATATGACACGACACGACACGATACGATACGATACGCTATAATACGATACTTAACGATATAAAAATAATAAAGATGTGATACAATACGACACGATACGCTATAACACGATATTAATTTAAAAATGTGATACGATACGACACGATACACTATAATACGATACTTAACGATATAAAAATAATAAAGATATGATACGATACGATACGATACGACACGGTACGCTATAATACGATACCTAACGATATAAAAATAATAAAGATGTGATACGATACGACACGATACGTTATTATACGATATTAAGTTAAAAAATGTGATACGACGCAACACGATACACTATAATATGATACTTAACGATATAAAAATAATATAGATGTGATACGATACGACACGATACGCTATAATCCGATATTAAGTTAAAAATGTGATACGATACGACACGATACACTATAATACGCTACTTAACCATATAAAAATAACAAAGATGTGATACGATACGACACGATACGCTATGATACGATATTAAGTTAAAAATGTGATACGATACGACACGATACGCTATAATACGATACTTAACGATACAAAAATATTAAAGATGTGATACGATACGATACGCTATAATACGATATTAAGTTAAAATTGTGATACGGTACGACACGACACGACACGCTAAGACAATGCATTATATTGATTAATTTGTAAAAATACATAAAATATGCTAAAATACGCTAAGATACGTCAACGTACGTTAAATTACGCAAAAAATATGCGAAAATACGCTAAAAAAAACTCTAAAATACGCTAAAATACGTGGGCCCAATTGTCGGATCTGTGACTCCATTATCTGTTGTCTTGGATGTAATAACAGTATGGTTAATGGATGTAAATTGATGGGGTGTAACAATACGATTTCAACAAACCTTTTCAACAATCAGTAAGAAAATACACAACGGTTCTCTAATTCCAGATCAATAATGTAAGGAGAAGCGTTGAGATAACGGACATCCATCAAGATTAAAAAGAAAACTTGTGAAACGATTGTGGTTTGTATTTCCCATAGCCACCGTTCCCGTAGTAAAAAATGGATGCGGTTTGAAATTCCCGGTTGTACCACGAGTGTTGAAGAAGGTTGGTTAAGTACGGATCCTACAGCTGCATTGGAACAAGAAGTCCAACAATTCGTTCATTATCTGTTGTCTCAACAATATGAATGCAAGCAACGAATTTGACAACTGTGACAGCCTATTAAAAGTTCATCAGGCTCACGGAGATTGAATAGCCGATATAGAAACTGCTTCATAATTTTAATGAAGCAACGGAGATTGAAGGTGCCAAACAGAAACTAAATGAATAATGCAACTTTCCGCATTTTTTGCATTAGCTTTCATTGCAGGATCTTTATCTATCATGTCATCGACCAACTGCTCGTAATCCTCAACCGGCTTTGAAACCGGACAGAATCTCTGAAGAAACTGTTCAATTTCACTGTGAGTGGTGAAATTAGCGATGGAGAAAACTTCGTCGAAGAAACTTTGAACAAAATCGTGGAACATGACATGAAGGTGGTGGTTGCCGTCGTCGAGAACCACGGCGCATGTGTACCACACGTCGTCTGTCAGGCACGGAGGCACCGGTACTCCAGGTTGTAGTCGGTGATGGAAACCGCAATTCAAGGTTCAGGTGATGCACGATTTGAAATATTAAGTAGTTCGTGCTTTTAATAGTTTTTGTAGGTTTTGGTTGTTTATGAGTTGATTTGATTGTGAAATAGATAAGAAGGGTGATATCGGCAGTTAGCTCAAAGAAGATTTGATTGTGAGTTGATTTGTTTAAAATTTACGGTACCCGTAAACACAAACTTGTGGTGCTCAAAACTACACACACGACATTTTTTTTAAATTTTTTTTTACAATTGTGTTTATAATACAAGCATCTACGTTTATGAAAAAAAAATTGGTCCAACTCACCCCGGATCAAAAAGTTCTCATGGTTCTTACAACTAGAGGTGGTTTTCATTTTAGCGGACCCCTATATATATATATAGGAAGTGTAGAATATAAAAGCCCTAATCCTACAATACGTACGCAATGCACACAGCCCTACACCTGTCCTTGATGCATTTTTCTTATGTAAGGGCATACTAGACATTCCATTCAATCAGCAGAGGGCAAATTAGACTATTCCAGATCCTAATTAGATCGTTACACCACTATCCCGGTAATTATGTTTCGTATCAATTTCAAATTTTCATAATCCTGAAAAATATACATTGTTGTTTTCGTTCGTTTCTATGCGATTAAGGTTTTAATCGATTGTTGCTTGTAATGGATCCACAAAGCAGCACCGGAAGAAACACATATGTTGATTTTGAAGATGCTAAATTCGTCAGTGATCACATTCAATTGGCTGGTGATCAGAGAGTTACAAATGAGGAAGTCAGAAATCCTAATTCTGTAAACGTAAACGTTGTAAATGAGTGTTCCAATAGTAGTAAGTTGTTAATTCAGATGTGTAGATGTTCGATTTCATTTCTTTTTGATAATCGGTGTAATGATTTTGTTACTGTAATTGATTCTAATGTTTTTAAATGTTATTTAGAGAGTTAACTGATACGTAATCAAATTGTTTTTAAATTCGCATGTTATGAGTATAACAATTCGCATGTTATCATATAACAGGTTAGTTTCGCATGTTATGATATTATAATTCGCATGCATAAAACATTGAATCAAATTGTTATTTTCGCATGTACTGAGTCAACAATTCGCACGTTATGTTCGCATGTGATGAGTTCAACAACTCGCATGTTATAAAACAATTTGCACGTTATAAAAGTCATAACATGATGTTTTCGCATAGATTGACACCACAAATCGCATGTAGCTTTGATTATTTGTAAATCATGCTGGATTACTAGTTCTTAAGAAATTGTATTTTTATATCATTTTATTTAATTTTGTAGGTGAAAGGGTTTATATTCCCGAGGTCGAAGCATCAGCTACACCTGTGGTTGGTATGCATTTTAATTCCATTGAACAAGCATATGTGTTTTACCAAACATATGCGAAGTTAGCTAGTTTTTCTGCTTGGAATGGTGGTAAAACCCACATTGGTGGTATAATCAAAACTAAATATTTTGTGTGCTCGAAAGAGGGACACATGCCCTATTTATTGACGATGCTTATTCAAAGGCTAAAAAGCCTTACAAAACAAGGAATAGAGGAACCATTAGAACTGAATGCAAAGCGCAAAGTATACTTGGTTAGGTGGATGGGACATCATTTATAGTCAAGAAATTTGTTGCTGGCCATAATCATAAGTTTGTATGTCCTAAAGATCTTCATATTCTCCTAGCTTACGGACAATTGTCAGAAGTCCAAGAGGAAATGATATGGGAATTGGGGACTCTAAACCTTGGCTCGGTCAAAGCCTTTCATATAATGAGAAAACGATATGGTGGTTTTGAGAAAGTTGGCGCTACTGTTGATGATTGCAAAAACTTCAGAGCTCGAATAAATAGTTATATAGGAGAATATGATGCGGACATGTTTATCAATAGTTTGACTGATAAAAAAGAATATTTATTTGATAATTCATTTGAATATTCAGTTGATGAGGATAAGAGGTTGACTGGTTTGTTCTGGGCTGATGGGTTATGCAAGCGTAACTTCATGGAGTTCGGGGATGTAATATCGTTTGATGCTACTTTTAAAACAAATAAGTGAGTGTTTCATGAATTTATTTTTTAATGGTTTTCGCATGTTATATGAATTTATAATCTGGCAAAATCGCATGTTATTAAATTATGGAAGTTAGGAGTTCAATACTTCGCACATTAAACTGGGGCAAAATCACATGTTTAAATCATTGAAGTTAGGACTTCAATATATCGCACGTTATACTAGCAAATTCGCATGTTACTAAAACATGTTCCTTGTTTTAATAATTTTTAATTTATTTTATGTGTAGGTATAAGATGGTGTTTGTAACGTTTACTGGTATAGACAACCATTATCGAAATGTAACCTTTGGAGCTGGGTTGTTGGCATCGGAGAGCATTAAGTCTTATAAAAGGCTTCTCAATTCATTTGTAAAGTCATTTGGAAGTCAGCCAAAGGTAGTAGTGACAGATCAGGACCCTGCGATGAAACAGGCTATCGAGGGTGTTTTACTATCAGCCGACATAGATTGTGCATGTGGCACATAATGAAAAAAAGTGGCAGACAAGGTTGACTATTCTATATTGTGTGTCATTACCATTTTGTTTACATTATATAAATGTTACATGTTGATAAGAAAACATTTTTTGTGTAGGTTGGACACGAGTTGTGCAATAATGATGATTTTAAAAGGAAGATGTGTGATATTGTATGGACAGATTCCATTGAGCCAGAAGTATTTGAGAGAGAGTGGAAGTTGGTAATGATTGAGTTCGGTCTTACCCAAAATAAATGGATTGATGATATGTTTGTGATGAGATCAATGTGGATTCCGGCTTTTTACCGGCCTGAGCCAACGTCTGGACTTATGCGAACAACTTCAAGATCAGAGAGTGAAAACCTTTTTTTTTTCAGGTGGCAAATTCACAACTCACTCTTGTAGAGTTTATGAATCATTTTGACGGTTCAATGGATGTCCAAAGGTTCAATCATAGAAAGAATGATCATATATCAAGATATACTGAGCCTGATGATTGGAGCAAAATGTGACACTCTAGGTTTTCCCGAGCGAATATCTTGTAATTACATTGGGTGTATATATATGTTATTGAATGAAAGTTGTGTTATCTTCTTGTTTTATGTGAGTGTGTATGTGTAATATATTATAATATATAAGTTTGTAGTGGGCCGAGACCACCATGGACCCGACTCGAGACCATCCGGTCTCGAGTGAGCCAATCAGTTGGGCCGTGTGCACTTGAGCCCACTCGGAAACCCTTATGGTGCACCAACTCGGTCCGGGTATAAAACCCACAAGAGTGGCCAACCTTGCCACTTTTTCACCATTTGCAACATTTCCACACACACTCCCTCTCTCTCTAGAAAACCCTAAACCCTAATAACATAACCTCTCCTCTCCTTCTCTCTCGGATCAAACCAGCGACAACCAAAGGGGCTCTCGGATCATCTCGGATTAGCTTAAGATCATCACTCGGAACTTAGTCCATCAACCCCTCATACCCTTTTCATCTAGCCGGTTAGTTTCCTTGTAGTTGTTTGGTCAAAATGATGATTTATGAATACATTTGATAGCTGGATATTGAATAAGTATGTGGCTTATTAGATAATAGATTTGTTTTACTTGCTTGATTGATTGAATGATGAATGAGATGTGAACCATTGTGCCTTGAATGGTTGACGAGGCTTATCACCATCCAATTCATGATGAATATTGTGTTTAATGATTGTCTCGATGTTTAGAAAATATGTCACAAAATTCTTGTTATCAAATCTCGTGTTATATGTGTAGAACTAAGGATTTATGTGCATGCTTTGAAGATTAGGATGAATGATAAAAACTCTAGTGTTGGAATACTTGAACAAGCATGAATATTAGCTATGTATTGACTTGAATGATGGTATACAAAATCACAAATATCGAGTGTATGTTGATGATGATTATGTGCTAGAATTTGGGCCGAAGATGATGTCTAAATTGTGTTTCGACTTAGGATTATGAATATGCAAGCAAAGGATGAACTACTTGAATATGTGTTGGATATGTGATGAATGTGCTTGATGAACTATATGAAGATCATTGAAAATATTTGAAATAACTAGTGTTTGATCCGTTTTGATTAGGCTTTAGACAAGGGGACATGTTTATGCATTTTCATTGGATGAGTACATAGGATCATGAACATGAATTTTTATTGGCTAGTACAATCTGTGCAAACATTCTAGAAACAATCATGTGCAAGTCGAGACATTCAGTCTCGACTCGAGATCGAAGCAATTGAATTCGAGACTACGGAGATTGCTACTCGGACCGCCAAGTGGACAACTCGAGATCAGGACATGCACCCCATGAGTCGAGACCAACATTGTTGCGGCTCGAGATCTTCTGATCTCGAGTCAAGACTGAACTCGGAACCTTCGAGGTTGCGACTCATGCATGCACCACTCGAGATCTTCCGGTTGCGACTCGAGACCTTGCATTCTCGAGTCGAGACCACATGGTCTCGACTGGGCTGCCTGTTTTCGTTATTGGGCCAAAATGTGCGAACTGTTCATACTTGTTACTGTTAAAGTGTACTATGTGTTAACTGCTACTGTTGACTGTGCAATTATTAGAGCAGGCCCAATACCCTAGTATGCTTCGTATGCTATGTGTTAAATACGTGTACCATATACGTGATTACTTGTGCCCAAACCTGACCTATACTGGTAACCATGTTAGGACGTGGTGACCTGCACACTTAACCAAGTAAACTAAACTGCCGAGCAACCCAAGGTGAGTTCACACACTAAAAGCATGCGTCCCAGAGAGGGACATGAACAAACTAAAGAATGTTTTCAAACTGATGATTTCCGGGGGAATATGCAAATGGTACTCCTGTACTACTATATCCGGGGGAAACACGTTTGGGTAATATTTATAAATCACAACTAGCAACACTAAACAAATCTCTATCATGTAAAGTCCCTGCTTATAGTACCGATTAATCGCCGGGGGCGAACGGGTTATTAGTTGATAGCGCTATTAGGTTTGACAACCTCACACCGTGACCGGGGGAGATCGGGCGTGAACTATAGACCTTGCATCTCGGTCAATGACGATAGACATTGACCTGGGGCACCAAATCTTCTCGTCAACAGTTTCGGTAATTCAATTTTAGTAGCTTTCATATGGGGTAGCTCCCCATGACGTGATTATAGATGCTTTACCTAAACAACCTACGTTTTCTTTTAAAAAGCTAAAACTGGACATCTCGTGAACTCGCCAACATTTTTGTTGACACCCTACTGCATGCTTTGCAGGTAACCAGTGAATCAGGAGCTTGCAGCTTGGGGATATGTAGTGGTCGTCTTAACCCGGTGTTGGGTTTTAAATAATCTTGAACAATGAACTTTGTTTTGAAACTGTTTGGTTTATGCTTCCGCTGTTTGTTTAAACTGCCATTTGAACTTAAACTTTTAGAATTTTAAAAATATGGTGTTTACTAACTACTGTGGTTGGTGAATACTTTTACTATTAATCAATGCTCAGTATAATTGGTGGCTGGATCCTGGTCAGTCACGCCTCCAGGCGGTAGTACCCCGCATGTGGAATTTGGGGGTGTGACAGATTGGTATCAGAGCCATTGGTTATAGTGAACTTGGTTTTAAAAAGAAGAGTCTTTTTGAGAAAAAAAACCAGACTATAACCCGTGACTCGTGACGACACTACACTCCAAGGGCAAGACTCAGCATGTTAGACCTCATAGCTCGGACTTGTGTTTACTTGCTTGTTTATCTTATGTTGACTGCTCTACTATACATACTAGTGTGCCTAATTAGATAGATACACATCCCTCTTCTATCTCACTCTCGCTACGTTACGACATCACACTCATACTGTGTTTTCTGGTTATGAAGACAATGAGTGGACGCGGAAGAGGAAGCGTTAACATGACTCAGGCTCAATTCACTAACTTGCTCAACACGGTGGCTGCAGCTTTCGCAGCTCACCCTGGAGGTAAACTCGTTACTTTAGGATGTTTAGATCCTACCCCCACCTCGTCTTTTCACCTCTAAACCTATTCACTCCATTTCTCACAACAGGTCAGCCTGTGCCTGCACAGCCACGTGTCTGTACTTTCAAAACTTTCATGGATGGCAAACCTCTCCCTTTCAACGGCACTGAGGGTGCCATAGGTCTTCTGCACTGGATTGAAAAGGCCGAAGCTGTCTTTGCTGTCTGCGAGTGTCCCCCTGCTAACTGGGTTAAGTTCGCGACTGGTACGCTTGAAGGAAACGCGCTTTCATGGTGGAAAGCACAGATCCAGATGCTTGGTCTGGAAACTGCTAATGCTACTGCATGGGAAGATTTCAAAGACATGATCAAAGAGGAGTACTGTCACAGGGATGACATCCACAAACTCGAGAACGAGTACTATGCGCTCAAGATGGTTGGGTCAGAGATTGAGACCTACACCAAGCAGTCCAACGACTATGCTGCACTTTGCCCAAACATGTCCCGACCTATGTATCGAAGGATCGAACTGTACATCAAAGGCTTGGTCCCAGAAATTCGGAGCCATGTGACCTCAGCCAACCTCAACACCATACAGCCCGTGGTTCGTCTTGCTCACAAACTCACCAATCAGGCTGTGGAAGATGGCAAGTTGCCCAAGAGGATCGGTGCTACTGCTGGAACTTCTAATGACAACAAACGAAAGTGGGATGGAAACCAGGGTAAGGATGCTAACTTTACTCAGGCCCCGGCTCAGCAAAGGAAAGCTGAAAATAACAAGGGCCCTCAGCAGCAGGGTGGCTATCAGGGCCATCTCCCCAAGTGTAACAAGTGCAATCGACATCACAATGGGCCCTGTGCGAAGAACAAGTGCCAGCGGTGCAACAAGATGGGACATGAGGCCAAGGATTGTAGGAGCCCTCATCCCGCAAGGCAAAATCAACCACAGCAGCAGCAGCATCATGGGAACATCAAGGGTTGTTTCCAGTGCGGAGCCGAGGGGCACATTAAGAAGAATTGTCCCCAGTTAAACCAGAACAACCCCAATCAGGGTGCGGGAAATAACAACAACAACGCCAACAATGCTGGGAATGGTGCAAGAGGAAGGGCTTTTGTGATTGGAGCTGGAGAAGCAAGGAATGACCCCAACGTTGTAGCGGGTAAGTTCCTCCTTAATGATCGTTATGTTTCCATACTATTTGATTCCGGAGCAGATGCTAGTTATGTATCCCTACGTATTAGTAAGAAACTTAAGTCCACCCTTACGCCGTTAAGCTCTAAGCACATCGTCGAGATAGCTAATGGTAGGAACCTTGAGGCCTCACACGTAATACGTAACTGCAAATTAGAATTGGCTGGTCATACCTTCCGTATCGATCTCTTCCCCATTATTCTTGGAAGCTTCGACGTCATCATTGGTATGGATTGGTTATCCAAACATCGAGCTGAAATCCTCTGCCAAGAAAAAGCTATTCGTATTCCCCGTCCCCCTGGCCAACCCCTTATAGTTCAAGGCGACAAGAGCGGAGAAGTCACAGGCATCATTTCATTCTTAAAGGCCCAGAAGTGTCTACGAAAGGGGCACACCGCTATCTTAGCACTCGTTGCCGACACACAGAAAATGGAAAACAGGATTGAAGACTTTCCAGTCGTACGCGACTATCCTGAGGTATTCCCGGAAGAACTACCTGGACTCCCTCCTCACCGTCAGGTCGAATTTCAAATCGAACTAGCTCCCGGAGCAGCACCTATAGCTCGCGCACCTTATCGACTAGCCCCCGCGGAACTCAAGGAACTTTCTACTCAACTACAAGAGCTCTTGGACAAAGGTTTTATCCGTCCTAGCTCATCACCCTGGGGAGCCCCAGTGCTCTTCGTCAAAAAGAAAGATGGCACATTCCGAATGTGCATTGATTACCGCGAACTGAACAAGGTTACCATCAAGAATCGTTATCCACTTCCCCGCATCGACGACCTGTTCGACCAGCTGCAAGGGTCGAGCTATTATTCCAAGATCGATTTGCGCTCGAGTTATCACCAGCTGAGAGTCCGCGATGAGGACATCTCTAAGACTGCTTTCAGAACCCGCTATGGTCACTACGAATTCCTTGTTATGCCTTTCGGAATGACCAACGCACCTGCGATCTTCATGGATCTCATGAACCGAGTATGCAAACCCTACCTCGACAAGTTCGTGATTGTGTTTATCGACGACATCTTAATCTACTCAAAGAGTCAAGAGGAGCATGAACAACACCTGCGTCTTATTCTCGAACTCCTTCGGAATGAGCAACTGTACGCCAAATTCTCGAAATGTGATTTCTGGCTTAGAGAAGTCCATTTCCTTGGGCACATCGTCAATCAGGAAGGGATTCATGTTGACCCCGCTAAGGTCGAATCCATTAAGAATTGGCCCATACCTAAGACTCCGACCGAAGTTCGCCAATTCTTGGGATTGACAGGATACTATCGAAGATTTATCAAGGGATTTTCTAAGATCGCTCAACCACTTACGACCCTCACTCAGAAGGGTGTTGCTTACAAATGGAGTGAAGCTCAGGAATCTGCCTTCCAGGAACTAAAGAAGAACCTTTGTAGTGCTCCTATCCTTTCCTTACCTGAAGGTACCGACGACTTCGTCGTTTACTGCGACGCTTCTATTCAAGGACTTGGCTGCGTGTTGATGCAACGTGAGAAAGTTATTGCTTACGCCTCGCGACAACTCAAGGTCCACGAACGAAACTACACGACGCATGACTTAGAATTTGGAGCTGTAGTCTTCGCGCTCAAGCTTTGGAGACACTACTTGTACGGCACCAAGTGCACGATTTACACTGATCACAAGAGTCTCCAGCACATAATGGAACAAAAGGAGTTGAATATGCGGCAACGCCGATGGGTCGAACTCCTAAATGACTACGAGTGTGCAATTAAATATCACCCAGGCAAGGCTAATGTGGTAGCCGATGCCCTCAGCAGAAAGGAGACCAAACCCAAGCGTGTTCGTGCCTTACAGCTCACTATCCACTCGAACCTCCCTAATCAGATTCGAAATGCTCAGGTTGAAGCATTGAAAGCCGAGAACATCAGGGCTGAGTCCCTATGGGGATCGAGACAACGATTGGAACAAAAAGAAGACGGTGCTTACTACGTAGCCGGGCGCATATGGGTTCCGCTTTATGGAAATTTACGTGACCTTGTGATGGATGAAGCCCATAAGTCCTGTTACTCAGTACATCCGGGTTCAGATAAGATGTACCACGACTTGAGGACTACCTATTGGTGGCCTGGCATGAAAGCCCACATAGCAACCTATGTCAGAAAGTGTTTAACTTGTGCAAGAGTCAAGGCGGAGTATCAGAAACCATCAGGCCTACTACAACAACCAGAAATCCCGCAATGGAAATGGGAGCAAATTTCCATGGACTTTGTTACCAGCTTGCCTAGGTCTCAACGCGGAAATGACACCATTTGGGTGATAGTAGATCGATTAACTAAATCTGCCCACTTCTTGGCTATTAAAGAGACAGACAAATTCTCTACCTTAGCGGAGGTATACTTAAAGGAAGTGGTTTCGAAGCACGGAGTGCCAACCTCTATTATTTCCGATCGAGATGCACGTTTTACTTCTGAGTTGTGGCAAGCTATGCACAAATCTTTTGGCTCGCGTTTAGACATGAGCACCGCTTATCATCCGCAAACGGATGGGCAATCGGAACGCACCATCCAAACCCTCGAAGACATGCTTAGGGCATGTGTGATCGATTTTGGCAAGAATTGGGAGAAGCACCTACCGTTAGTGGAATTCTCCTACAACAACAGCTACCACACCAGCATTCAGGCGGCACCCTTTGAGGCATTGTACGGTCGTAAATGCCGATCGCCTCTCTGCTGGGCGGAGGTTGGTGACAGCCAGATCACAGGCCCGGAACATGTAGTTGACACTACAGAAAAGATTGCCCAGATTAGGCAACGCATGGCGGCAGCTCGTGACCGTCAGAAGAGATACGCGGATAAGGATAGGAAACCGCTAGAGTTCCAGGTTGGTGACCGGGCTCTACTCAAAGTCTCACCCTGGAAGGGTGTGGTTTGTTTTGGAAAACGGGGCAAGCTTAATCCACGATATGTCGGACCCTTTGAAATTACCGAAAAGATCGGTAAGGTCGCTTACAGATTGAATCTGCCTGAAGAACTGAGTGCTGTGCACAACGTCTTCCACGTGTCTAATCTGAAGAAGTGTCTGTCAGATGAAACACTCATCATTCCTTTCAAGGAACTTACCATTGACGAACGGCTACACTTTACTGAGGAACCAATTGAGATCACGGATCGTGAGATCAAAACCCTCAAACGTAGCCAGATACCTCTCGTGCGAGTTCGTTGGAACTCACGCCGTGGCCCAGAGTTTACCTGGGAGCGGGAAGACCAGATGAAGCGCAAGTATCCCCAGTTGTTCCCAGATGAAACTCCCAGCGCTGAAGCTACAACCGAATTTCGGGACGAAATTCCAAACTAACGGGGGAATGATGTGACAGCCTTAACTTTCGGGACGAAAGTTCTTAAAACTTGGGGATAATGTGACACTCTAGGTTTTCCCGAGCGAATATCTTGTAATTACATTGGGTGTATATATATGTTATTGAATGAAAGTTGTGTTATCTTCTTGTTTTATGTGAGTGTGTATGTGTAATATATTATAATATATAAGTATGTAGTGGGCCGAGACCACCATGGACCCGACTCGAGACCATCCGGTCTCGAGTGAGCCAATCAGTTGGGCCGTGTGCACTTGAGCCCACTCGGAAACCCTTATGGTGCACCAACTCGGTCCGGGTATAAAACCCACAAGAGTGGCCAACCTTGCCAATTTTTCACCATTTGCAACATTTCCACACACACTCCCTCTCTCTCTAGAAAACCCTAAACCCTAATAACATAACCTCATCTCTCCTTCTCTCTCGGATCAAACCGGCGACAACCAAAGGGGCTCTCGGATCATCTCGGATTAGCTTGAGATCATCACTCGGAACTTAGTCCATCAACCCCTCATACCCTTTTCATCTAGCCGGTTAGTTTCCTTGTAGTTGTTTGGTCAAAAATGATGATTTATGAATACATTTGATAGCTGGATATTGAATGAGTATGTGGCTTATTAGATAATAGATTTGTTTTACTTGCTTGATTGATTGAATGATGAATGAGATGTGAACCATTGTGCCTTGAATGGTTGACGAGGCTTATCACCATCCGATTCATGATGAATATTGTGTTTAATGATTGTCTCGATGTTTAGAAAATATGTCACAAAATTCTTGTTATCAAATCTCGTGTTATATGTGTAGAACTAAGGATTTATGTGCATGCTTTGAAGATTAGGATGAATGATAAAAACTCTAGTGTTGGAATACTTGAACAAGCATGAATATTAGCTATGTATTGACTTGAATGATGGTATACAAAATCACAAATATCGAGTGTATGTTGATGATGATTATGTGCTAGAATTTGGGCCGAAGATGATGTCTAAATTGTGTTTCGACTTAGGATTATGAATATGCAAGCAAAGGATTAACTACTTGAATATGTGTTGGATATGTGATGAATGTGCTTGATGAACTATATGAAGATCATTGAAAATATTTGAAATAACTAGTGTTTGATCCGTTTTGATTAGGCTTTAGACAAGGGGACATGTTTATGCATTTTCATTGGATGAGTACATAGGATCATGAACATGAATTTTTATTGGCTAGTACAATCTGTGCAAACATTCTAGAAACAATCATGTGCAAGTCGAGACATTCAGTCTCGACTCAAGATCGAAGCAATTGAATTCGAGACTACGGAGATTGCTACTCGAGACCGCCAAGTGGACAACTCGAGATCAGGACATGCACCCCATGAGTCGAGACCAACATTGTTGCGGCTCGAGATTTTCTGATCTCGAGTCAAGACTGAACTCGGAACCTTCGAGGTTGCGACTCATGCATGCACCACTCGAGATCTTCCGGTTGCGACTCGAGACTTTGCATTCTCGAGTCGAGACCACATGGTCTCGACTGGGCTGCCTGTTTTCGTTATTGGGCCAAAATGTGCGAACTGTTCATACTTGTTACTGTTAAAGTGTACTATGTGTTAACTGCTACTGTTGACTGTGCAATTATTAGAGCAGGCCCAATACCCTAGTATGCTTCGTATGCTATGTGTTAAATACGTGTACCATATACGTGATTACTTGTGCCCAAACCTGACCTATACTGGTAACCATGTTAGGACGTGGTGACCTGCACACTTAACCAAGTAAACTAAACTGCCGAGCAACCCAAGGTGAGTTCACACACTAAAAGCATGCGTCCCAGAGAGGGACATGAACAAACTAAAGAATGTTTTCAAACTGATGATTTCCGGGGGAATATGCAAATGGTACTCCTGTACTACTATATCCGGGGGAAACACGTTTGGGTAATATTTATAAATCACAACTAGCAACACTAAACAAATCTCTATCATGTAAAGTCCCTGCTTATAGTACCGATTAATCGCCGGGGGCGAACGGGTTATTAGTTGATAGCGCTATTAGGTTTGACAACCTCACACCGTGACCGGGGGAGATCGAGCGTGAACTATAGACCTTGCATCTCGGTCAATGACGATAGACATTGACCTGGGGCACCAAATCTTCTCGTCAACAGTTTCGGTAATTCAAGTTTAGTAGCTTTCATATGGGGTAGCTCCCCATGACGTGATTATAGATGCTTTACCTAAACAACCTACGTTTTCTTTTAAAAAGCTAAAACTGGACATCTCGTGAACTCGCCAACATTTTTGTTGACACCCTACTGCATGCTTTGCAGGTAACCAGTGAATCAGGAGCTTGCAGCTTGGGGATATGTAGTGGTCGTCTTAACCCGGTGTTGGGTTTTAAATAATCTTGAACAATGAACTTTGTTTTGAAACTGTTTGGTTTATGCTTCCGCTGTTTGTTTAAACTGCCATTTGAACTTAAACTTTTAGAATTTTAAAAATATGGTGTTTACTAACTACTGTGGTTGGTGAATACTTTTACTATTAATCAATGCTCAGTATAATTGGTGGCTGGATCCTGGTCAGTCACGCCTCCAGGCGGTAGTACCCCGCATGTGGAATTTGGGGGTGTGACACAAAACTACTCTGGAAGCAGATGCTGCTAAGATATACACCAGGTCTATATTCTTTGATCAGCAGACAGAGATATACGGAACTATTAGTGAATGTTTGCCAATGGACATCAAAATCGAGGGTGACCAGTTAAGGATATCATTGAAAGACTTTAAAGCTCATGGAGTAGGGTTTTTAGAGGTAACACAGTATACATTTTACAACATGCAATTTTGAAGAACTCACATGCGAATTTATTTTATTTCAAGAAACCCTTTTGTTTACACATGTGATTTTGTTCAACCACCCATGCGATTTTAAGTTTTGATTTTATTTTATGTTTCCGTAGGTGTGTTTCAAGAAACTTGAAGAAGATGTAACTGCACATTGTAGCTGTCTGTGTTTCGATCAGTATGGGCTGCTATGTAAACACATCTATTTTTTCAAGATGTTTGGAGTTAAAGAAATACTAAACAAATATGTTATGAAGAGATGGACGAAAGATGTGGTTCCGAATGAATTAAACTCCATGTTTGATGTAAAGGTTGATGCAAAGGATGAGCAATACAAGGCTAAACAGATTGCTCGTGAAATCATGGATACTAGGGAGTATATGGTTAGCAATTTGATTACTGACCTTGATCAACTCGTTCTAGTTAGGGATCAAATGAAGGAGATTAAAGAAAGAGTGGACCAGAGTCGCATAACCAAGCCGTTTGATCCAAAGTTTGACTGGTTTTCAAAGTTAATTGGTTATCAACAACCAGCAACTGATGCACCGTTGTCGCAACCCCCGTCCCCTATACTACCCGGGAACGGGCGGCCGCGGCCAGTTTCAGTGGTATCAGTGTTTATCATTTTGGCAGCGGAATTTACATCAGGACCGTAGTTAGGAAATATTTATCAAAGTAAAATACCACGCTTTTATAATATTAAACATATGGGAAAATCCCAAGTTTCAAGTACACACATTTTCATAGGGATAAACCCTATTTTATTTAAATAAATCATCTCGTTATTGTAGGTAACTTTATAGCCACTTTTCCAAGCCTTCAGTGCTGTCCAGTTGGCTTCTATTTGGCTTTCACATCTTATTACCTGAAACACGTTTTAAAAGCATTTTGTCAGTGGAAAATACTGGTGAGTGAATCCCAGTTTAATCAAGATAAGTAAAAACCATTGTACAGTATTGAGGGTAGTCGCGCAATTACATTTGTTTCCATCTACTTTAATTACCACCCACGGTACTGTCAACCCGACTTGTGGTCATGTTACTACTCACAATGTAGTAACAAATTTTGTATACAAAACCCCAACATACCGACGATAATTGTAGAATACAAATACTCAATCACTGCTTAATAAAATGTTAATCATATGAGGTTTTGTAAAAACAGTTTGCAAAAAGGAGATTACTCACATTGCTGTCTTAGGGTTTTCTTTAAGGATTTCCTGGTGATTATCTATAAATTACACAAATGCACATGCGTTAGTATAATAATCCAATATTTACATTAGTAATACCCTCCCCGAGATGGTATTCCAACGACTACGTCGGGCAGAACCACGACAGCCGTTACGAAACCCTGGATCAATCGGGCAGCATATCTAATACATAACCAGGGTTATGATACTTACAACGAGGCAGAACTTCGTTATTTAGGGGGTATTTTGCTCGAGTATAATGTATACTACGTAGAAATTGAGAGAGAAAGTGAAAGACTGAACGATTTGAGACTGACGCTGGAGGCCTCAATTTATTGTGTCCATTCGACTTCCGTCGCGCCCCGCATAAACATCCTCCAGGGGCTTCGCGGTCCGCGAGGCCAGCTAGGGTAGGCCCTAGCTTGGCTGTCTCGGCCACTAGGCTCGACATGAGTGGTGACACGTGGCGGCTCAGGGGCTCGCCTGACCTCCCAGTTGTCGCGGCCCGCGTAGATCACCGCTAGCATATTTGCGGCCCGCGAGCGAGGGTTAAATCTTGTTTTTATTTTAATTTTAATTATATAAGGGTATTTGGGCATGGTTTTCGCAATTGAGTGTATTTTAAGACATATAGGGACACTATAAATATATTTAGGGATGTCGAAAATTATTTAGGAGGGTTGTTATATCCTCCCCACCTTATTTTAGAGCTCGTCATCGAGATCTACTGGAACAGGTGTGGATATTTCCTTTGCATTTCTGATTCAAGCTCCCATGTGTATTTTGGTCCTCTTTTGGAGTCCCATTTTACTTTGACCAGAGATAATCTCTTGTGCTTGAGGTTCTTAACTTTCCTGTCTTCAATCTGTAGAGGCTTCTCTACAAATTTAAGTTATTCATTTACTTCTATGTCCTTAAGAGGTACTACCAGTGATTCATCAGCTAAGCATTTCTTGAGATTAGATACATGAAATACATCATGTATTCCTGCCATTTCCTCTTGCAGTTGTAGCTGATAAGCTACGGGTCCTATTCTTCTAATAATCTCAAAAGGTCCAACATACCTGGGGCTTAGCTTTCCCATTTTGATGAATCTTGCTACTCCTTTCCAAGGAGAAACTTTTCATAACACTTTGTCTCCTACTTGAAATTCCAACGGTTTTTATCTATTATCAGCGTAACTCTTCTGTCGATCAAGTGCTGCTTTCAATCGTTCCTTGACTTGAATGATTTTGTCGGTTGTTTCTTACACTATTTCGGGTCCAGATAGTTGTTTTTCTCCAATTTCTGCCCAACAGACTGGAGTTCGGTACTTTCATCCATAAAGTGCTTCGAATGGTGCAGCATTGATACTTGTGTGATGGCTGTTATTATAAGAAAATTCTATTAACGGTAAGTGATCGTCCCAATTACCTCCGAAATCAATTACACAAGCTCTAAGCATGTCTTCCATGGTCTGAATTGTCCTTTCGCTTTGTCCGTCCGTTTGAGGATGATAAGTTGTGCTTAGGTTTAGCTTGGTTCCCATGGCTTTTTGGAAACTTGTCCAAAAATGAGAGGTAAAACGACTATCTCT
The DNA here is from genome assembly GCA_030545235.1 of Helianthus tuberosus. Taxonomy (NCBI): domain Eukaryota; kingdom Viridiplantae; phylum Streptophyta; class Magnoliopsida; order Asterales; family Asteraceae; genus Helianthus; species Helianthus tuberosus. The sequence continues at coordinate 55,438,846 of CM060411.1, read as the reverse complement.
ATTAGAAACAATTGATAAAGGAATTCCATGCAATGAAACTATTTCATTTACATACAACTTAGCTAACTGTTCCATACTGTAGGTTTCCTTCATTGGTAGAAAATGAGCTGACTTAGTTAGTCTGTCTACAATCACCTAGATTGTATCATTCCCTTTCCTTGTTTTGGGTAATTTGGTAACAAAATCCATTGTTATTAATTCCCATTTCCACACTGGCATTTCGAGTTGCTGCAATAAACCTGAGGGTTACTGATGTTCGGCTTTGACTTGAAAACAGGTTAAACATTTAGAAACATAAGCTGCTATATCTTTCTTCATTCCTATCCACCAGAAATTATTTCTTAAATCCTGATACATTTTATCATTTCCAGGATGCATCGTATATTTAGACTTATGGGCTTCTTCTAATATACGGTGGCGTAGGTTTCCAAATTTAGGTATCCACATTCTTTTCTTATGAAATCTCCAGATTCCATCTGTTCCTTGTTCTAATTCCTTAATCATTCCTTTCAAATTCTCAGTATCGTCCTTGATTACTGATTCCTGTATCTTTTTAATCTGTTCGTTTAAATCTACTTGTAGATTTAATTTAAGAGAACATATTCTTTTTGGCTTTTCATGATACTTTCGACTTAAAGCATCAGCTACTACATTTACCTTTCCTGCATGATACTAGATATTACAATCGTAATCACTAAGTATCTCCATTCAGCGTCTTTGTCTCATATTCAACTCCTTTTGCCCGAAGACATATCTTAAACTCTTATGATCAGTGAAAATAGTAAACTTACTACCGTAAAGGTAATGTCTCCAAATCTTAAGGGCAAAAATTATGGCTCCTAATTCCAAATCATGGGTTGAATAGTTTTCTTCATGATTCTTAAGTTGTCTAGATGCATAGGCTATAACTTTTTGTCGTTGCATCAACACACATCCATAACCTAACTTAGAGGCGTCACAATAGACTACAAAGTCTTCAGTTCCTTCTGGTAATGCTAGTATAGGTGCATTGGTTAATTTTTGCTTAAGAACTCTAAAGGCTTCTTCTTGTTTTGGTCCCCATTCAAACTTAACAGATTTACAGGTTAGCTTAGTTAAGGGAATGGCTATTCTAGAAAAATCTTGAATAAATCTCCTATAATAACCGGCCAATCCTAAGAAACTTCTAACCTCGGTTGGTGACTCGGGGGTTTTCCATTTGGTAATTGCGTCGATCTTGGTAGGATCCACATGAATTCCTTCATGATTGACTAGATGTCCAAGAAACTGTACCTGTTCTAACCAAAATTCGCACTTCGAAAACTTTGCATAATGCTTTTCCTTTCTCAATAAACTTAGAAGTGCGTGCAAATGCTTTGCATGCTCCTCTTTACTCTTAGAGTAAATGAGAATATCATCTATAAAGACAATTATGAATTTATCCAAATATGGCTTACATATTCGGTTCATCATGTCCATAAATGCAGTTGGGCCATTGGTTAAACCAAATGGCATGACAATAAATTCATAATGGCCATACCTTGTTCTAAAAGCGGTCTTAGGAATGTCCTCTTCATGTACCTTTAATTGATGATATCCTGACCGTAAATCGATTTTCGAAAAAAATCAAGCTCCTTGCAATTGATCGAACAAATCATCGATTCTTGGTAATGGATACCGATTTTTAATCGTGACCTTGTTTAATTCGCGGTAGTCAATGCACATACGCATTGATCCATCTTTCTTCTTAACAAATAAAGAGGTGCTCCCTATGGCGATAAACTTGGCTGTATGAATCCTTTTTCCAATAATTCGTCTAATTGTTTCTTCAGTTCCTGCATTTCTGCGGGTGCCAAACAGTAAGGTGCTTTGGAAATTGGTGCTGTTCCTGGTAGTAGATGAATCCTGAATTCAACTTCTCTGTCTGGCGGTAGTGCTGGTAATTCTTCTGGAAACTGAGATACTACAGAAATATCTTTCAATTCTTTTCCTTTAGTGTTAGTGATTATGGAAATCAAATACACTAATGATCCTTTTCTTATATAACTTGTTGTTTTCATCACAGAGATGAATTTTGTGGATCTAGATGGCTTATCTCCTTTAATTGTGATCTTTTCACCCTTCGGTGAATTTACTTGGATCGACTTTTGATCACATAGAATACTGGCTTTATTGGCTATTAACCAATCCATTCCTAATACAACATCAAAACCTGCCAAATTCATTGGATAAAGGTTTGCAATAAACTTTTGATTTAAAAAATCTATTCTTGCTCCCTGCAAGATTTCAGAAATCTTAATGGTTTCTCCATTTGCTGTTTCTACTAGACATTCTTGTGGGAGTTTAGTTAATGGTTGATTGAGAAGTTTGCAAAATGAAGTATTAATAAAACTTTGGTTCGCACCAGAGTCAAATAATACTTTAGCAAAAACATCATTAACTAAAAACGTACCGAATATCACGTCCGGAATCATCTTAGCTTCTTCCGCAATCAGAACAAATGCCCTAGCATTTTTAGTAGTCTTGTTGTTCATGGCTGGAACTAGTTTCGGATAGTTTGGCTTGATATGACCTTTTTCTCCACAGTTGAAACACATTCCATTATTAGGTTTCTTCCTACAATCTTCTTCCTTGTGTCCTGGTATCTTGCAGAAATTGCGATAGGTGGAGCATTTTCCTAAATGCTTCTTCTTGCAGGCCTTGCAATAAGGTGCAGAGGTAGAACCTACATTTTTCCCACAGTTGGAATTTCCATAGCGAAATTCTTGGGTAAGCTTTTGAGCTAGGTTCCTTCTCTGGTCCTCATCTCGTGTACGCACTAACTCATTAGTCAAGGTATTTGCTAGTTCTACAGCTTCTTTTATAGTTTGAGGTCTAGCCGCCTTGACTACATGCCTAATCTCACTGATTAATCCCCAGATGTAACGGGAGATTAATACTGGTTCTGGTGATGCAAGGGTTGGTACTATTCTAGCATATTCGAAAAATAATGTAGTGTAACCCTTACTATCTACTCCAGTCATTCTAAGGTTTAAAAACTTATTTACTATTTGTTCCTTTTCATTGGGAGGGCAGAATTTCCTTTCTACCATGTTTTTAAATTCCTCCCATTCCATATTATATACTCTGTCACTTCCCCTAGACTGGAGCATAGTGTTCCACCATTCTAGTGCTGAGTTCTTAAACAGATTGGAAGCAAACATTATCTTATCCTCTTCCGCGCACTTGCTTATTTTTAAGACTGCCTCAGTCTTTTCTATCCAGCATAGAGCTGCAACGACCCCTTCATTGCCCAAGAATTCCATTGGTTTACAAGACCAGAATTCTTTATAAGAACAACCATAAGACATGGTTCTTCTTCTTTTGGGAATGGGCACTTGAAGTATGGGTCCATTGTTTACGCTGTGTTCTGGTTCGGTGGGTCGCTTACTTCCATTGTTACTTTTATTATCTGCTTCCCTAATTGTTTTGATAATATATGGCATCGCATCTATTATCCCTTGTGCCACTATGTGTTGAATGGCACTGTTATCCACTTGGCTTCCATTATTATCGTTGTTTGGATTATCGCTATTCGGGTTATTGTCATTATGGGTTTTCCTGGTTCACTTCGTTGTCCATCTGAATTTTAAACATTTGCCACATATTAATATCACACAACATGCATATTGATTAAAATCGTCGAACATTGCGACTTACTCTATTTATACTATGTATCCATATATATTACAGTACAACTGAAATTGAAATTACACTACTATTAGGCATCGATAGCTATTGTCTAGATTTTTTTTTCAAACATACACACATATTATATATTATTATTATTATTTTATTATCACCGTCCCTGATATGGGTTCATCCAGAACTTCATATTACGCTCGTCATACTTCCAGACGAGTCGTTCTCCGATCTACCTCATCCTCTCACTACCTTCTAAAATCTCCTCACCAAAGGTTCGGAGTTCTTACACATTATTTGCACTCATTGGGGGTGCAGGGGCTGGTGCTGGGTTTGGGAACTGGGGCATGGGTTCCTGATAAGGGTAAGGATTCTCTAGAATTTCCCTAATGTATTGGTCGTTATCATAGTAGGGGTCTAGAGGGTCCAAATCTGGGTAGGTTGCTAGGTTTGGCATAGGTTCGTCTTATGGTATTGGGTAGCGTTGCTGGTAATTCCTACGGTCGTCAAACCACGGGTCGTAGTCTGGGTCTAAGGGATTGGGTGCTGGTATTCTAGGTATCTCATCTGGGTTGAAATCAGGCATTGGGATTTGATTTTCTAGATTATTTTCAATTTCCATTGGCTGTGTGGGAAACAGTGGTAAGGGCTGGGGTGCTATGAGTTGCTCCAGGTTAAGGTTTGCTGCTGTAGTTGCTAGGATATGGAAATTTGCTAGACTTCTATTGAGCTTATCCTGGGTGTGAGCATCTGTTTCTCTCTTGGTGGCTGCTACAGCACGCTGTTGTTGTAACTTTTTCATTCTCTTCCTAGGTTCATGTGCTCCTCTACTGAACCATCCTCTCTTTTTAGGAGGGAATGGCTCTTCAGACTGAGCCTTAAACATGAATATCCCATCTTCATTGTCAGCTGAATACCCTGAGAGGGTAGGTTGTGAAGAGGTGCCTTCGGGCAGCGTATCTAATACGTAACCGGGGTTATGATACTTACAACAAGGCAGAACTTCGTTATTTAGGGGGTATTTTGCCCGAGTATAATGTATACTACGTAGAAATTAAGAGAGAAAGTGAAAGACTGAACGATTTAAGACTGAGGCTGGAGGCCTCAATTTATAGTCTCCATTCGACTTCCGTCGCGCCCCGCGTAAACATCCTCCAGGGGCTTTGTTTTGGTCAAAAATTACCGAAGAAATTAAGTGATCAAACTAGTTAAGTGAGGTAGTGTGCTAGAGGTGTTTGTGAAAAATATGCTGGTTAAGTTGTTAACAAAAACTGTTTCAGGATATAGCCCGAGGATATCAGACTATATCAATAATCAAACAATGAGCAAAAATGTAAAGGTTGACACGATATCTACGAGGAAAGCCCTTGATCAATCTAGATCTCCGACATAAAACCTCGGGAGCTGACAATCGTCGGCTGCCTTATTCTTCTTATTGCTTGAATAACCAGGATACAACGCAGGACAATGCTCGGATCGAATCTAAGTGTTATAATGATTGTGAATTGTGAGTGTTAGTGTGTGTTTCCAGCTAGAACTGAGAGTGTACGAGTATGAGAGCTCGAAAGTGTGTGAATTCCTATGATCCGTCACTCCTAATTATAGTTACAAGAAATAAGAAACTATGCTAAAAATCCGGGATATTCCCCTATTATTCCGGGATCCTTGGAATATTCCCTTGTGACCGTTGTAGACCACTTCTCCTGGCTCCAACGTCTCTTTCCCAACTAATTTGAGTGAGTCTTCAGGGGAATTGGTCTTTGTGAACGTTAACAACCTTCAGCTACAAGCTACAAGCAAATCGTTAGTAACTGCCAGGATACTGCCTCAGGATGTTACCAATATCCTGGTCTGGTATCCTGATCCGGTATCCTGATCAAAAACAGCTAACATAAAATCAAGATATAGTGTTAGGATATAGGCTCAGAATTTCACCCATAACAATTGTCCCCAAAAATATTGCTGTTGGGATCCCTGATCTAACGGTAATATTTTTCTAATTTCTTCAAGGCGCTCAATTGATTTGATGACGTGACACGGAACAACTTCCCATGCCCATATCTTCTCCATAATTTCTTCTTTTTAAATCCCATCCAAGAAATCGAAAAGGTAAGCATCCTTCTTGTTTTGGTCAAAAATCAAGCAATGACAATGTAACCAAACTTTCTGTTGTGAGGTATGATGCTTGAATTGATGAACAACAATAAGGATCACTATGAAGTGTAATGAACAAATGACACGAAGATTTATACGGGGAAAAAGCCCTTGATCAAGAGTTGATCTCCGGCACAAAAAACCCCGGGTGATGGAAACTACCGATCACCAACTCAAATTAAACAAACAATCTGTTACAACTTCGGATGATAGCGAGCTAAGTACAAGGATCACTATAGTGTATCGTGTGGAAATGTATGAAAAATGCTAAGTGTTTTGTCGAGAGCCAGTGAGAGCGGTTGTATGAGTGTGTGTGTAGCCAAAAATAGCTAAGTGTCTCTAAAATAGCTCGCTACCCCTTTAAAATAGAAAATATCAAGCCTAACTAACATTCCGCAAATGGCGCAAGTCCTCCACGACTCCACAACGTCCATTTCTGACCAAGCACGTGTGGAATATACTGAGAATATTCTCCAGGAATGTCGCCAAGACTAAGTCCAAGTTGATATTCCTGCAAAACATTTACGAATTCAAAGTAGAGAATCGTTAGTACAGGGATCCTTATAGTGATCCATGATCCTGATCCTGCAACACTTCTGAGGATCACTACTTCAGACAGAATTGAGGATCACTAAATCCAACAGTAAATAAGGATCACTGGTCATTTAGAAATCCACCCCTAACAATTGCCCCCAAAATATAAGGAGTAAATATGTAAATAAATGAGTTATATTTTGTCGATCTTATCCGCATTTAACCAACGGATAACTAGCCGTTATAAGCGGACTAGCCGTTACGATCATGACGTCAGTGAGATGACTACCCTGCAGAATCATCATTATAAATAAGAGTTAGAGATAGGGATCATTTCACATTTAAGTTCAAGAGAACTCCCTTTAAATTCTGCTTCGACGATCAAACAGGTAACTCTTTTCCTTTCTCCTTTCTCATATTCTGCTCTTCTTTCTTTACCATCATCTCGTTCAAAACTGATGCTCCGAAGCTCACCAGGCAAGGATCACAAGAAGAACAGCCCCTTAAAAAGTCAAGGGATCATCAAAGATTCCACAAAAGAACGCTGTTGTTTCACCGATGCACAAATTGATAGAATCCGCCACTGTTTTCCAGCAAATACTGTTATCAGATCCTTTGATCCCACTGCTCTTAGTGACAACATCTATGAAACTTGGGTAGCTTTCCCAGTTACACCTTTCACAATAGGATACACCTATCCTTTTCCATACTTTACCCAATCCTTTTTCTCCCTTACCGGCATCTGCTACATCCAAGCTATGCCGATGATCTGGAGGGTCCTATATACCCTTGAAAGGATCATCGAGCAGGAAAGAATTGACCTTGGAATGTCGGAGTTGGCTGAGATGTATGATCTCACAACGTTTGGATCCCACCGATATTTGTTCAAACGTAAACCCGGAGAAGAACATCCCATCTTTAAGGCTACAAAAAACGATACCAACTGGAAACGGCGGTTCTTCTTCGTCAGAAGGGATTCTATCCCGGATGGGAAGGATTTGCCGAAGAAATGGAGCACTGATGGTAGGATTGGAGGATCCTTAGAAGGATCACTAAGTAAGCTCATTCTGATAATGATTACTAATATGCTTTTGTTTCTTTTTGTACAGCTATCACATTCTCGTATATTATTCCTTCAGCTGCCACCAAGGGGAGACTTGCTGCCTTTAGAAAGCTTGATCCTGAAACAAGATCATTCAAGACAATCACCCAGGATTCACAAGAGGTATCCTCAGGCTCTGTCACCATGTCAAGTAAGTATCCTGTTCTTTTTATATTCAAATGTTTAAATAGATAGTTATATATGAATAGAATTAGGATACTTATCTGTTCTGGGTGTGTAGGCGCTGGAAAATCATCAAGATCCGATTCCAAATTTAGTGTCACTGAGCTTGACACCGTCCGATCCTCCAAGAAGAAGCTTCCTGCCAGCCCAACTGCTTCGATCCCCAAGGCACCCGCTAAAGGAAGGGGTGGCAAGAAAAGAAAAGCCTCCGAAGCTGAGGATCTGCAAGGTTTGCCCCTGATCCGCCACCAGTTCCTTGAATACTTCAACGAGGTAAGGATCCTTGTCCCTGCTTTAGGTATCCAGCTTATTTGAGGATCACTTGTTCTTAAACTGTTCTTTATCTTCTTTGCAGAAATTTGCTGAGATTGAAGACTACGTTGGGCACGTCGAAGAGCAGGACAAGAAGATTGCCGACCTCCAACAAGTCGCATTGCTTAAGGATCTCAAGATTGCTGACCTCCAAAAGGATCTCAAAGATGCCAAAGCTCAGACAGCTACAATCCTGATCAACTTCGATTATGAAAAGCACGAAATCACAGAGGATGCCAAGGTCTCCGCTGCCATAGCCATATACAAGACCAAGCTACAAATGGCTCAAGAAGCTCAGGATCCTGCCTTTGACAGGAGCAACTGGGATGTGGAAGGCTGGAAGGCAAGGCTGGCTGAACTGGATGACGAGGAGGAGGCTGAGGAGGTTCTGGCAATTGAGGCTAGTGGTAGTGGCAAGGATCATGGTGGTGAAGCTAGTGGAGCTGGAGATGGTGATGCAGCGAAGGTGTAGGCTGCAACAATGGGCGATGATGGACATTTCTAGACGTAGCCGGAGCCCATTTTTTTGTTTGGTTATGGTTTTTTTTGTTTTGATGATGTTTTGATAAACAATGGTTGGTCTGTACTTGAACAATAGTAATTAGGTTTGAGGATCATGGATGATCCTTTGAACAATAGGTAGGATTACAAATGGTGGAGGGATCCTCTGTTTGGGGGATGAAGCCATTGTGATCCTGCCGTCTTTAATTTCCTGCACTTGTTAGACCTACAAACAATGGACACCCTTTGCCAACCCATGTGGACGGGCCACGTTTTGCTGGTAGAAACGTGGGTTGGCAATTTTGACAACCTTAAAAGGGTTTAAGCTTTTGTGAATAAAATGACTTTAACTTTTTGGCTATATCCTGTGTTGATATCCTTATTGTTATTTTATTTTTCAATCTATTGTGATGTTCATGTCGTTTAAACTTATCAAGTAAGGAAAAAATTTACAAAATATCCCTTAAGAGTTAAGGATATGATCAAGGATCACATAAAAAATAATTTAAGGATCATAATTTCAGTTGTCAAAGGATAAGTGTCACTTAAACACATAATGAATAAAATCAAAACAGTTTAGGATCATACCTGAGAACCCAAGTTAGGATCCTATCCTTCAACACTTAAAATTAGGATAACCCAAGATACAAACCTTAGTTGAAAGTAAGGGTCAAGAATCTTTGGCCATTTATCTTCACAAACCTGAAATAAGGTATTACTTGGAACTGAGCCAATATAAGATGAATGCTAGTGACTGGGGACAAGCCCAACAATTCTGGGGACAAGCCCAATATACTGGGGACAAGCCCAAAGGATAACTGGGGACAAGCCCAAAGGATCGTATGTAAACTGGAGTATGGCCCTTACTGGTGACTATCCAAACTTAGTGACATGAAAATGCCAAAACCTTAGCTAACGTGGAAACGTTAGAAACCTTAGGAACGGATGTATGGTACGTCTACCATTATACGTAGGATCCTGAATATAGCCAGTACAATGAAATTGTCAGCCCCTAAAGCGGGTACTGGTCCCATTGCCATGAACTATACCAGGATCATCGTGCGCTACTGGCGAAACTGGGGACAGGGCCAAACTGGGGACTAGCCCAAACAACTGGATACTTCTGTGGATACTCAACGCTTAGTTAAAGATACCTGAACCTTCAAAACTCAGAATCAAGTAAAAGGAGGATAAAGGACGCAGGATCCTTATCCTTGTAAGAATAAAAAGAATGAAATAGTTTAAGATTGGAATGTTACCAGAAAGAGGATCATCTGTCAGCGGGGATCCTTCAAGGATACTTGCCTGGTAAGGATCATGGATCATGATCACATGAAATATTTCTTCAAATGGACAGCATTCCAAGCTCTAGGTAGCAAATCACCCTCCATTGTTAGCAATCGATATGCCCCCTTTCCTGCTTCAGCTTCAATCAAATAGGGTCCTTCCCACTTTGGTGCTAGCTTTCCATCAGCAGGATTGGTGGTGTTTTGAAATGCTTTCCTTAATACCATATCCCCAACTTGGAATTTCCTGAGCCTGACATTTTTGTTGTAAGCTCCAGCCATCCTTTGTTGATAACTGGCCATCCTTATCCTTGCTAAATCCCTGATTTCTTCTATAGTATCCAAGTCTTGAATCAAGTTTTCAGCATTTTCTTCAGGATCACGAACGCTTGTTCTTGCAGTTGGAACCACCATCTCTGTAGGGATCACTGACTCTGCCCCAAATACCAAAGAAAATGGAGTTTGGCCTGTAGCATTCTTGGGAGTTGTTCTATCAGCCCATAGCACATAAGGTAGTTCTTCTGTCCATTTTCCATTCTTGGATCCAAGCTTCTTCTTCAAATTGTTGATGATGATCTTGTTGGATGATTCTGCCTGACCATTAGCTTGTGGATGGACTGGTGTTGATGTTATCATCTTAATTCCCCAACTGTCACAAAAGTTAGTGGTTCTACTCCCAATAAATTGGGATCCATTATCACAAATAATTTCAGAAGGGATGTCAAATCTAGTAATAATATTCCTTTTAATAAAGGATATAACTTCCTTTTCTCTGACTTGAGCAAAGGCTTCAGCCTCTATCCACTTAGAGAAGTAATCAGTCATAGCAAGCATGAATACTTTTCCACCTGGTGCCTTAGGAAGCTTTCCAACTATATCCATTCCCCATCTCATGAATGGCCAAGAAGAAGATATAGGATGCAAGAGCTCTGCTGGTTGGTGAAGGATATTACTATGCCTCTGACAAGGATCACACTTCTTGGCATACTCCACAGCGTCCTTCTTCATAGTGGGCCAATAGTATCCTGTTCTCAGGATCCTTGAGAATAATGCCCTGCCCCCAGTGTGGTTTCCACAATCTCCTTCATGGAAATCCTTTAGGACTTCTTGAATTTCAGGATCCTCAATGCATCTCAAATATGGTCCTGCAAGAGATCGTTTATACAACATATTATTTAATATTGTAAATTGAGATACCTTAATTTTAAAATCCCTTGGGTTTTCTCTTGTAGGAATTTCTCCATGTTGTATGTATCTCATGATTGGGAGTATCCATGATCTTAAATGAGATTGGGTATCATCACTAGGGATGATTGCAGAATCTTCTCCTATCTCCATAGCTACATGATCCTTGATAGCAGGGGTCAGGATATGGATAATAGGGATCTCAATATCCTCAGGAATCTTCAAAGATGATCCTAGATTGGCTAATGCATCAGCTTCTGCATTCTCTTCCCTTGGTACCTGTGTCAAACTAAAGGATACAAAAGAGAGTGCCAATTCTTTGACTATCTCCAAATATTTGATTAGCTTTTCACCTTTAACAGCATAGGATCCATTAAAGTGATTAGTGATCAATAAAGAATCTACATGTACCTCAAGATACCTGATACTCATATGCTTTGCAATTTGCAAACCAGCTATCAAGGCTTCATATTCAGCCTCATTGTTGGTAGTTTAAATTTCACAAGCTATGGAGTGGGGTATTATGTCCCCCTGTGGAGATTTTAGTAGTATTCCAAGCCCTGTTCCATTCACATTGGAGGATCCATCAGTAAACAGTATCCAAGGATCCTTGGTTTCTTCAAGCTGTTGGACTTCTAGTTCAGCTTCCTTTTGCAAATCACTACTGAAATCTGCCACAAAGTCAACTAATGCTTGGGATTTAATAGTTGTCCTAGGCTCATATCTTATATCATATGCACTCAACTTCACTGCCCACTTAGCCATTCTTCCTGACATTTCAGGTTTCCTGAGAACATTCTTGATTGGGAAATTAGTTTTAACAATAATGGCATGAGTCTCAAAATAATGTCTTAATTTGGTAGATGCCATAATTAATGCAAGGATAAGTTTTTCTAAATGTGAATACCTGGATTCAGCATCAAGTAAGCTCTTACTTACATAATAAACAGGATGTTGTGTACCTTGGTGATCCTTAACAAGGACCGCACTTACTGCTTTTGAGGATACCGCCAAATACAAGGATAACACATCTCCCTTTTCTGGTTTCATTAAGGCTGGGGTTGAGGATAGGTAATCTTTAAGAGCTTTAAGGGCACTTTCATGCATCTCAGTCCATTCAAATTTCTTGTTTTTTTTTTCTCAGGATGTCATAGAACTCCTTGCACTTTTCTGAGGATTTGGATATGAATCTGTTCAAGGCTGCGATCCTGCCAGTCAACCTTTGCACATCCTTAGCATTGGCAGGATATTTGATATTCACGATAGCCTTAATTTGCTCTGGACTTGCTTCAATGCCCCTCTTTGTTACCATATATCCTAAGAATTTACCTGCCTTTACACCAAAATGACACTTAGACGGATTTAGTTTCATATTAAATTTATCAAGGATATTGAATGCTTCCTCCAAGTCTTTAAGGTGATCCTCAGCTCTTTTGGACTTAACCACCATGTCATCAATATAGACTTCCATAGTGTATCCAATTTGTTCTTTGAACATCATATTGACAAGCCTTTGGTAAGTAGCACCTGCATTCCTTAATCCAAATGGCATAGCAATATAACAGTATATACCCGTTGGGGTCATAAAGGCTGTATCCTCTTGATCGGATGGTTCCATCTGAATTTGTTGAAATCCAGATGAAGCATCCATAAAAGTTAACAACTCATGACCCGCGGTAGCATCCACCATGGAGTCAATGTGGGGTAATGGGAAAGGATCCTTGGGACATGCCTTGTTTAAATCTGTAAAATCGACACATACCCTCCACTTTCCATTTTTCTTTTGAACAACAACCACATTGGCTAACCATCTTGGATACTTAACCTCTCTAATCATACCTGCTCGAAGTAGCTTATCTACCTCTTCCTAGATAATAGCATTTCTTTCAGGTGCAAACTTCCTCCTCTTTTGATGAATTGGCTTGAATGACCTGTCAATGCCAAGTTTATGAGTAATTATATCCTTAGATATACCTGTCATGTCTTCATGTTTCCAGGCAAAGGTGGTCTTCCTTCTTTTGAGAAAGGATACTAGCTCTTGTTCAATATCGCTAAGGATCCCTGACCCTATGAAGATCTTGGATTCAGGATCATCAGGATCCATAAGGATTTCTTTCAAATCCTGTTCTCTTGCCTCCAAGACGTCTCTTGAAGGATACTTTAATTGCTATTGCTCCCTTGGTCTTGAGGTTGGTTTCATTGATGAGGTATAGCAATTCTTAGCCTCCTGTTGATCACTCTCAATTTTCACCACTCCCCATGGACTTGGAAGCTTTACACACTGATGATAGGTGGATGGAACTGCCTTCATATCATGTATCCATGGCCTGCCAAGGATAACGTTACAACACGATAAGCAATCAATAACACAAAACTTTTGATAAGAATGCAATCCTTCAATATAGATTGGGAGTTTGATGTCCCCCAATGTATTCTTTGTTTCTCCACTTAATCCCACAAGTACTGAGGATCTTGGGATAATATCGGACTCTGGGATATTCATTTTCTTGAGAACATCCAGCTGAATGATGTTCACAGAGCTTCCTCCATCTATAAGGATCCTGCGAACAAAGTGGTTAGAAATAAACAATGTAATTACGAGACCGTCATGGTGAGGATCCTGGATGTCAACACGATCATCCTCATCAAAAGTAATGGCTTTATCCTGGGTGACAACGGAGGTCCTGACAGGTCTGTCTCCATTATCCATCTTGGTTTCCTTAGCGTGTCTTTTTGCTGCTGAGAAGGATGTACCACAGATGTCTGATCCACCGGATATGAAATTTATGACTTGTGCATCTGCCGGAGGAGCAGGAGCCCTTTCCGGGATCCTTTCAGGATCCTGGGTTCTTGACTTCTTTCATCCCAAGAGTTCCTTTAAATGCCCCTTGCTCAACAAATAACCAATTTCCTTTCTAAGTGCAATACATTCTTCAGTGAGATGCCCAAAATCCTCATGATATGCACACCACTTGGATTTATCCTTTGTAGCAGCTGGTTTATCACTTTTCCTTGGCCACCTAGCTTTCTCACCTAGATTCTGCATTGCAAGGATTAGTTCATTGCTATCAACAGAGAAACAATATTCAGAAATAGGAGGATAACTCTCATAATCCTCTTCTTGTTCCACTGCGTGCACATTCTGGTTATCAGATCTGTTATAGGACTTGGATTTGTTGTTCCTGAAGTAGGATCCTTGCTTATCCTGTTTTGAGGATCCTGTCAATCTGTCCTGGATCCTTTTGTCATCCTCTAAGCGGATGAACCTAAGGGCCCGAGTCCTTACTTCATCAAGATTCCTGCAAGGTGTCATAACAAGATCATCATAGAATAATGAATCCCCAAGCAATCCCATTTTAAAGGCTTCAACAGCCGTAGCTATATCCAAATTGGGAATATCTAAGGATTCTTTACTAAACTTAGTGATATAATCTCTAAGTGATTCATTTTGACCTTGTGTTACCCTATATAGATCACTAGTTAATCGTTCAAACTTTCTGCTACAAGAGAATTGACTATTGAACAAGTTAACTAAATTAGCAAATGAAGTAATAGAGTAAGGGGGAAGACTTAGCAGCCATTTAAGAGCAGATCCTGTAAGTGTGGATCCAAATCCCTTGCATAGACATGCTTCTTTCAACCTTTCAGGAATTGGATTGATCTCCATCCTCTCCCTGTATTGAGCTACATGCTCTTCTGGATCCGTTGAACCATCATGTAGCTTCATTGATGGTATCTGGAATCTTTTAGGTATCTCAGCATCACACAAAGGTGGTGCAAAACGAGATATCCTATGGCTACCATCCGCAATCTCAGGAATGGGTTTAACCACTCCTGGTACACTGGATATCATATCCTTAAGCTTCTGCAGTTCCCTAGACATGGCCTGATTGATACCTGTATCCTGCATAAAGCCATGGTTAGTGTTAGATAAATTATTAAAAGTGTTCCCTCCCACAGGATTCGAGTTTGGAATTGCGGATGTGAATCCATCTTGTCGAGACTCTGGCATGATTGAAGGACCAGAGGAGGCAATGGTCTGCATTGGTATGAAGTCTCCTTGATGGACGTCTGAGTTCTGAGGTTTCATATTTCTCGAGGATCCTTGATTTTGAAGGGGGTTGGATCCTTGGAATTGCGATGATCCTTGAACCTGGGAGGATCCGGGGACCAGGGAGGATCCTTGAACAAGGGAGAATCCTGGGACCAGAGAGGATCCTTGAACCTGGGAGGATCCTTGGACCTGGGAGGATCCTCGGACCTGGGAGGATCCTCGGACCTGGGAGGATCCTTGTACCACATGCATTCCCACATATCCTCCTGACGTGAAGTATCCCTGATGCTGAGAAGAGGATCCTAATGGTTGAGAAGAGGATCCCTGAGGCTGGAAGCAAGAGCCAAATGCCTGACTCATTGTTGTTGTCCCATAACGCCTTCCTGATAGTTCACCCAAGTATTGCACGTCCGGAACTGCTTAGTATTGTGAGGTTATGACCGGAGTGTCGAAGTTTAGCGATCTTGGCATCAGAGGGGAGTGATCCTCCACTGATTTCTTCTGTTTCTTGATTTCATCGATCTCCCGGAGGATCCTTTCATTGGTCTTATCCTGCTCTTGTGCATGATTCCTCATCTGCAAAATCAAGGCATAGAGATCATTAGTAGTAGGATTAGTTGAAACAGAAGAAGTAGGTGGTTTTTGGAAAATAGGAGTTGGTTTCTTCGCAGCATTCTCAGCATTCTTCTGGGATCCAGAAGGTGGTGGGGGCAAAGGAGGAACACCTTGTGAGGAACTGAATGAGGGCATCAAACTTGAAGTATTCTTCACTGAGGAAGCCATCTGTTTGGTTGTAGCGAACCGAAATAACCACGAAAACACGAATCTTTCTAAGAATGAAGCACCAATTGCCCCACGGTGGGCGCCAAACTGTTTTGGTCAAAAATCAAGCAATGACAATGTAACCAAACTTTCTGTTGTGAGGTATGATGCTTGAATTGATGAACAACAATAAGGATCACTATGAAGTGTAATGAACAAATGACACGAAGATTTATACGGGGGAAAAGCCCTTGATCAAGAGTTGATCTCCGGCACAAAAAACCCCGGGTGATGGAAACTACCGATCACCAACTCAAATTAAACAAACAATCTGTTACGACTTCGGATGATAGCGAGCTAAGTACAAGGATCACTATAGTGTATCGTGTGGAAATGTATGAAAATGCTAAGTGTTTTGTCGAGAGCCAGTGAGAGCGGTTGTATGAGTGTGTGTGTAGCCAAAAATAGCTAAGTGTCTCTAAAATAGCTCGCTACCCCTTTAAAAATAGAAAATATCAAGCCTAACTAACATTCCGCAAATGGTGCAAGTCCTCCACGACTCCACAACGTCCATTTCTGACCAAGCACGTGCGGAATAGACTGAGAATATTCTCCAGGAATGTCGCCAAGACTAAGTCCAAGTTGATATTCCTGCAAAACATTTACGAATTCAAAGTAGACAATCGTTAGTA
Organism: Helianthus tuberosus; assembly: GCA_030545235.1. Taxonomy (NCBI): domain Eukaryota; kingdom Viridiplantae; phylum Streptophyta; class Magnoliopsida; order Asterales; family Asteraceae; genus Helianthus; species Helianthus tuberosus. The sequence continues at coordinate 55,422,421 of CM060411.1, read as the reverse complement.
CAGGGATCCTTATAGTGATCCATGATCCTGATCCTGCAACACTTCTGAGGATCACTAAATCCAACAGTAAATAAGGATCACTGGTCATTTAGAAACCCACCCCTAACACTTCTTATCTTTAACTCACTTCATATTCTTCTTCTTTACCTCCGATCACCAATGACAAGAAAGACCAGATCATCTTCCGGCGACTCCTTTGACCCATGACCTCATTCCTCAACAAGGTAAATATCTTGACCCTGTATTCTGCATACATATGCTGAGTCTGTATACCGATTAGACCGTATTAATGATACCTGTGTTCTAGTAAGCCTTCAAAGGCGGCTGAGGTGGCGGTTGAAGCTGCAGAGAAGGTGGAGCCTGGAGCCGATGTTGCTGTGTGAGAGAATTGAAGTGGGCAATGATGGATATTATTGCTTAGGTCGGAGCCCACTCTTTTAAATTTGAATGGTCTGTAACCCCTAAACAATTTACATTTCCTGCACTTTACTTTTCCTGCACTTGAACAATTTAACAGTTGGAGGTGGAGGGATCCTGTGTTTTCAGGACGAAGCCTTCAACTGTTTATGTAAATATAATTTAAAAACTTAATTGTGTTCTTGGTGGATGGGTCTATTTTTTAGATGAAACCAAGAATACAATCTTTTGGACCATTAATAATAAACTAACCTCTTAGCCTTATCTGTTGTTGTCTTTTAATTTTGAAAGGTATGTTTTGAATATCCTGATCAAATATCCTGGTTAGGATACTGATGAAATGTTCATTACTTTTGTCATCAAAATGTTAGACAAAACTTGGTTGAATATGACCTTTTAGAAAACTTAGATCATTTAGATAAGGTTTTCAAGACTTGAAAAATAATAAATCATACCAGAAACACTTAGGCAATAATTTCCAACCTCAATCTTTGGATCCTTTGCAATGTCCCCGGCATGGATGTCCCCTGTCTGTGCAGGATATTGCATCAGTGCATGACATACTTGAGTATTTCTTCACTTAGTGATTAAACTTCGTAGCTTTTTGACCACAAAAGAACTTGTGAAATCACAGCTTGTCATATCTTTGCAATCTTGTCAAAAACTTTAGTTTTGCTGGGGATAAACCCTTAATGTACTGGGGATAAACCCTTAATATCCTGGGGATAAACCCTTAGTATCCTGGGGATAAACCCTTGTTTTCGTGCGCTACAGGCGGAAGTGTATAAACTCCAAGACTTAGAAAGGTGAAAACCTTTAAACCTTAGAGAGTATGAAAATACCCTTTCGCGAGAGAGGGTGATCAATCCTCATATACCTTAAGGATCCAGGATATAGCCAACAGTGACGAAATTGTCAGCCACTTTTACATGAACTGGTCCCGCCACCTTGAACTATCCCTAGAAAACTTGCGCTCCAGACGGGATGTTTAAACCCAATTCGTGAGAAAGGTGAATACCTTTAAACCTGTGAAGGGATAAGGATCCCTTAAACGTGACAGAGGGGGCCAATCCTCTAAACTTTCGAAGTATCTTGAGTATATATCCCGGAGTAACATCCCGAAGCATATTCTGTAAAACACCATTAAACTAAGGTGGGTGTTAGCTTGGCTAACACCCCTCCGATGCTTAAGTCAGTATTGGGTTTCAAAGAATAAATTAAATAGAAATACTAAAATGAAATAGAATCCATACCATTCTGAGTTGGAAATTAAATTCTAAACTCACTTGAAGTAAGCTTTAAGGTGTATAGCATTCCAGGATCTTGGCAACATATCCCCTTCCATATTCTTGAGTCGGTATGCTCCTTTCCCAGATTCTGACTCAATTTCATAGGGTACTTCGCATTTTGGAGCTAATTTTCCATCGGTAGGGTTGGTTGTATTCTGGAAAGCTTTCCTCAACACCCAATCTCCAACTTGAAATCTTCTAGTCCTTAAATTCTTGTTATATGATTTGGCTATCCTCTGCTGGTATGCCGCCATCCTTAGCTTTGTTGCATCTCTTGTTTAATCAACAGTATCCAGTTCTTGACATAAGATTTCAGGATTTGATTCAGGATCATGTAGGCTTGATCTAGTTGTCGGTATCACCATTTCTGTCGGGATCACTGCTTCTGTTCCAAATACTAAGGAGAATGGAGTTTGGCCAGTTGCATTCTTCACAGTTGTCCTATCAGCCCATAGGACAAACGGTAGTTCTTCTGCCCATCTTCCTTTTTTAGCACCTAATCTTTTCTTCAAATTGTTGACAATTATCTTGTTTGAGGATTCTGCCTGTCCATTTGCTTGAGGATGTACTGGAGTTGACGTGATCATCTTAATTCCCCAACTTTTGCAAAAATCACTAGTTCTTTTGCTGATGAATTGAGAGCCATTGTCACAAACTATCTCAGCTGGTACCCCAAATCTGGTCCGGATATTCCTCTTTATGAAGGATACAACTTCTTGATCCCTGACTTGAACAAAGGCCTCGGCTTCGACCCACTTGGAGAAATAATATGTCATTACCAGCATAAAAACCTTTCCTTGTAACAACTGTGCTTGTAATCACTATGAACAGTTCTGTTATCAATAAAACAATGTTATTTGATCACAATGTTTGTTTTGTTATGTTATACATTTTTCATGTTTTGACTTTTGTTCAATTCCAAACTCTACATCACTTTCTGGAGAGTTATACGCAAACTAGTGCGTAAACGTACTCAGTTTAATGCGAGAAATACCCCGGAACATCAACATATACTCAACATACCTTAAATAACCTTTACATAACTTATAAATAATTTTTGAAGGCTTTGGTATGGCAAAAACAAGTTAATTCGCTTACAGGGACTAAAAGTGACAAACTGCGAAAGTATGTCAATTTGAACTGTAACGAACATTCCGGAACATGACCATAAGTTAAACACACCTTAAATATCCTTTACATAGCTTAGAAATAGGCTTTGAGGGGTTTAGTGTGCTAAAATAAACTTTTGGGACATTCAGGGACTAAAAGTGTCAAAAAATGCACAAGTTTGCATTTTCGCGCATAACTTACGTTCTGAATACATCTGGACATCCAAAAATTTATGTAAGCATGACTACATTATATTTTAGTGTTCGCCTTAAGAAAAATCCATTCGTTTCGTCATTTGGATCGTTTTTCGCGCTTATGCGCATTCCGTCGTAATTAAGCGAACATCGCGTTCGTACGACCAAACGAACCATCCTCCGGCATATTTTTGAGTATGTTTTGAGTTCCCTATACTTTAACTTCATTTTAGAGCCTTGAAATGAGGTTAACGGGGTTCAAACGCATCGAAAAAGGTCTTAAAACACAACAGGGACCATTGCTGCCAAAAATGAAACTTTCTGATTCAGATGGGGTGCTAGCGTAGCGCGACGCCTGAGGGGCTACCAGTCGCGCTACGCGACTGACTGTTCTGGCAGATTCAATGTTTCTAATGCAAGTTGCAACCAAATCAATTCTTAACCACATGTTTTAAGTGATGTGTCACTAAGTTATGGAGCATTTGTGGCACCATAACTTTCCGACAAGTGTACGCACGAGATTCGATCACGTTATTCAAGAAACGATCCTAACGGTTACCCGAATTCTATAAATACCCATGCCATCCAACCTCATTTACTTACTAGAATCTTATTAGTTGTGTTCTAAGTTGAAACTTTGTTTCATACCTGAACTATACTGATTTAGATTAGCATTCGGGGACCCTTCGTAAGTATTCTTTCGTTCTTTTCCTTATTTTTACTGCTTTTCGAGTCAGAAAGTCAAACTTTGTTTGACTTTCAGCGTTGACCAGTGATGGTCAATGCGAAGTTCGTTAGAACTTCGCAACGTGATTGTAATCACGATGGTCATAGTCCCTTGGGACTATACCTACTGATTACCACGTTGTCTAGGGTCGTAGGGTAGGCGATCTAATAAATCGCCTATACCTTCGAACCCGACCCAGTTTGGTCGATCATTAGGATCCGACCAAATACATTAGGTGACCATAGTGTAGGGAATAACCTTCCGAGGTTATACCTTATGGTCACGACGTTTAAGTAGTTGTATGATAGGTAGTTTATATGCCTTAGGTAAATTACCAGAATACCCTTTTCATACATAATTGGTAATTTAGCATATGTAACCTAAACTTTTGTCACGTAACTGATTTTGTAACATGTTTAGGCATATAATACTTGTCATAGGACTAGTTAGGCGGTCCGAACGCGTTTCACGCGCACGACACGTTAAAGTAGCATAAGCTTCCTAAACGGGTCGTAATGGGTCGTAAACAATTATGTTAGGTTTCATTTAGTATGTAGGCTTTGTTAAACCAAATGACACGAGTCTCTACACTCGTTTGGTTTACGAAACCTCATTCTATCCAATCATCCGATTAAGGTCCGGTTATTAACATAGTTACCTATACTAGGTGCCGTTTGATTCCGAGATCTCTTGCATTGCTTGGTGGTTATCTTTAGACAACTGAGCAATCTCAAGTGAGTACATAGACCCCTCTTTTACTGTTTTTTCCAAACTGTTTTGGGGTGGAACACATGTGCCTACTTGTTACTTTCATGCTTTCCCGTTTTCACATCATATACATGCTATGTTCGTTAGTACATTATAGTACATGATTTCATATCATTTTATGCTAGGTGTGCCCATTGTGTGCATTACTTAGTACATTGTTTTACATGACATTTCCTGCTAGGTGTGCCCATTGTGTGCATTACTTAGTACATTGTTTTACATGACATTTCCTGCTAGGTGTGCCCATTGTGTGCATTACTTAGTACATCGTTTTACATGACATTTCATGCTAGGTGTGCCCATTGTGTGCATTACCTAGTACATCGTTTTACATGACATTTCACGCTATGTATGTTCATTTGATTACATACTTAGTGCATTGTTTTCACATGCTCACATTTTGTTATGACATTTGGTTTGTTTAACATGGGACAATATATCCATTAACATTAGCTACGCCGTTCGTTAGTAGGTAGTGGTACCATAGGAATTGACAACTCCCGTTCCGGACATCCCAGGGTAAGGGGACAGAAAGGAATGACCGAATTCGTTGACATTAAGACAGATAGACCTTTAATTTGTTTAAAGGGTTTATCACCACAGTCGCCAGGCTTGGATGTATGCATTTTCACAATACCGCATAAATGTTCATATTAAATAGTTGCATGCATTTACACAAAACCTAGCGTTGATTTAAACCATGTTTTTCTTCAATACTTTGTTTTTGTGCATATGGTTTAGTTGAGACATTTCACTTGCCATACATGACATTTTGACATAGACATTTGACATGGATATTTGACATAAGACATTTGACATGATTTACATCTTGACATAAACACTTTGACATATTACCCAATACCTTTGACAATTGATTTAAACATAGACTTCTTACACTGTTTGGTTTGGTTTGATCAAGTGATTAAGTAACGATGCGTGTGTAATATGATACAAGCATGGTGGATACGCCGCTGGTACTTCCTATATATAAGTGTTTGTATGGTATTACATGGCGTAACGTTATTTGAATCATTTCAATATTGAGACATAGAACATTTTATACAAATAACATACTTTTCACAAGACATTGATTTATAAACAACTTATCTTATACAAACACATTTTTACATGGTCATTTATTTAACCTGACATTTACTTATACATATCATCTGATCTTATTGTTATTCAAATGATTTACAAGACAAAGCAAATTACAAGGTTCATGACTAAACATTTTCTCAAATACAAGTCATGAATCCTATTTTCACAAACCTATGTATCTCACAGGCATTTTTATGCTGACGTACCTATTTTCACATGTGTTTTCAGGTGCTTTTCCATAGGATGTTGATCATGATACTAGGGCGGACCTGTGCCTTAGAGACTTTAAAATAAGATAGACTATGTTTAATTATGTTCTGAACTCTTAAATTTTCCTGTTTGAAACAATGTAACACCTTTGTTTATAAATAAAAGACAACTTTGTATGCCATGGTTATGAAACAATTTATTCTGTTGCAACACGCCCCGATGTTTCCGCCGCGATTTGTTGTTTTACGCGGTCGGGGTGTGACATTCCTCCTGGAGCCTTTGGAAGTTTTCTCACTATGTCCATTCCCCATTTCATAAACGACCAAGGGGATACGATAGGATATAATGGTTCTGCAGGCTGATACAGGATGTTGCCGTGTCTTTGACATGCATCGTATTTCTGAGCATACTCCGCGGCATCCTTTCTCATGGTCGGCCAGTAATATCCTGTTCTCAACACCTTCGAGAACAGAGATCTGCCCCAGTATGGTTGCCACAGTCTCCTTCGTGTATATCCTGAAGTACCTCCTTGGTTTCAGGATCTTCCAAGCACCTTAGGTACAGACCTGCAAGGGATTTCTTATACAAAATATTATTTATAATAGTAAAACGAGATACCTTCATCCTAAAAGCCTTAGGATTTACATCCTTTGGGATATCTCCTTCTTGAAGATACTTCACAATTGGAGTCATCCAGGATTTAGAATCCTGCTCAGGATATCCATCACTAGGATCCTGGATACATGCCATTTCTTTATCCTGAGATTTGAAATGTTCCATTGTAGGATACAAGATGTGCACTATTGGTATATGTGTTCCCTCTGGTATCCTGACAGTGGATCCTAAGTTTGCTAGAGCGTCAGCTTCAGCAATTTTTTTTTCTAGGTACCTGTTCAAGTGTAAATATATCGAAATATCCTACTAATTTTTTGAGAATTTTGAGATACTCGATTAACTTCTCACCTTTAACTGCATAGGATCCATTAAAAGGGTTAGTAATTAACAAAGAATCAACATATACTTGCAAACTCTTAATATTCATACTCTTAGCCAATTCTAATCCTGCAATTAATGCTTCATATTCTGCTTCATTATTAGTGGCAGGAAATTCACATCTGATAGCCTGGGGTAATATGTCCCCTGTGGCGATTTTAGTAGTATACCCAAACCTACACCTCTGACATTAGATGCTCCATCAGTATATAATGTCCAGGATTCTAAGTTCTCTCCTAGCTGTTGTACTTCTAGGTCTACTTCATTTTGAATATCACTACTGAAATCAGCCACAAAGTCAGCTAAAGCCTGAGACTTTATGGCATTTCAAGGCTCATATACTAGATCAAAGGCACTTAATTTCACTGACCACTTAGCCATCCTACCTGACATCTCGGGTTTCCTAAGCACATTTTTAACAGGATAGTTAGTTTTAACATGAATCCTATGTGTTTCAAAATAATGTCTAAGTTTTGTTGACGCCATTACTAGGGCTAATATCAATTTCTCTAAGTGTGAATATCTAGTTTCAGCATCTAATAAACTTTTGCTAACATAATAGACAGGATATTGTTGACCTTCATGATCCTTTACAAGGACAGCACTTACAGCATTCCCCGATACTGCGAGGTATAGGGATAATGGTTCACCATTTTCAGGCTTCATCAATAGGGGTGCAGTTGAAAGATACTGCTTCAAATCCTGCAAGGTTGTTTCATGTTTCACTCCTCATTCGAACTTCTTATTCTTCTTCAGGATATCATAAAATTCCTTTCATTTTTCCGAGGATCTTGAAATAAATTTGTTTAATGCTGCTACTCGCCCGGTTAACCATTGAACATCTTTCATATTTGAAGGTGACTTAATATCCAGAATAGCTTTAATCTGCTCCGGGCTTGCTTCTATACCCCTTTTAGTCACCATGTATCCTAAAAACTTTCCTGCCCCCACTCCAAAATGGCACTTGGCAGGATTTAGTTTCATATTGTACTGGTCCAGGATATCAAATGCTCCTTTAATATCCTGGAGATGATCCTCAGCCTTCTTGGATTTGACTACCATATGTACACCTCCATGGTGTCCCCTAGTTTGTCTTTAAACATCATGTTCACCAATCTCTGGTACGTTGCACCTGCATTTTTTAAACCGAAAGGCATAGCAGTATAACAGTAAATACCTGTTGGTGTCATGAAAGCAGTATCCTCCTGGTCTGAAGGTTCCATTTGGAACTGCTGGAATCCTGCGGATGCATCCATGAAGGTTAACATCTCATGACCGGCAGTGGCATCCACCATCGAGTCTATATGAGGCAGAGGGAATGGGTCTTTAGGACATGCTTTGTTCAAGTCTGCGTAATCTACACAAACTCTCCATTTCCCATTCTTCTTTTGAACCACGACCATATTTGCTAGCCACTTGGGAAATTTGACTTCCCTGATCATCTCGGACTTCAATAGTCTTCCAACCTCTTCTTGAATAATTATGTTTCATTCTGGAGCAAACTTCCTTCTATTTTGCTGGACAGGCTTGAAAGACCTGTCAATTCCAAGCTTGTGAGTTATAATATCCTTAGAAATACCTGCCATATCCTCATGCTTCCATGCGAATGTTGACATCCTGCATTTCAAAAAGTTAGTTAACTGATTTTCAATATCCTGAGGGATATTGGTTCCTAAGAGCACCGAGATATCTGGATTATCCTGGTCCAGGATAATTTTCTTAACATCCTGCTCTGAAGCCTCCACGATATCCTGGGCTCGCATCTTTAATTGCTATACTGCATTGGGCTTGGTTGAGGATTTCATCGAGGGTGAGTAACATTCCTTTGCCTCCTGTTGATCACTTTACACCTTGACAACCCCCCATGGAGTAAGGATCTTGATACACTGATGATAGGTTGACGGCACAGCTTTCATATCATGGATCCATGGCCTACCCAATATAATATTGTAGCAGGATAAGGAATCCATGACACATAAGCGTTGCATTGAGTTGACCCCTTCGACATATACTGGAAACTTTATTTCTCCCATAGTATTCCTAGCCTCTCCACTGAACCCAACAAGTACCATGGACTTTGAAGTGATATCCATCGGGATACATTCATTCTCTTCAATGTTTCTAGTTGAATTATGTTGACGGAGCTGCCATTATCCACCAGTATCCTGCGCACAAAGTGATTAGGAACATATAAAGTTATTACCAAAGCATCATGATGAGGATCCTGGATAGTATCCCTGTCATCGCTATCGAACGTGATCACTTTATCAGTCGTGAGGGTTGACATCCTGGTTGGCTTATCCCCCCTTTCTGCCTTAGCCTCTTTTGCATGTCTTTTTGCGGGAGAGTATGAAGTTCCACAAATGTCGAAACCGCCTGAAATAAAGTTAATTATCTTGGAATCCGCAGGAGGTGATGCTGCACGTTCAGGATCCTTCTCAGTATCCTGACCCTTATTCTTCCTTCTTCCCAAAAGATCCTTCAGATATCCTTTGCTCAGGAGATAGCTTCCTTCCTCAGAGCAATGCAATCCTCTATAACATGTCCAAAATCTTCATGGAAGGCACACCACTTGGACTTATCCTTCCAATCAGCTTTCTGTTGGTTCTTCCTAGGCCACCTTGCTTTGTCTCCTAAACCCTGCATAGCATACATCAGTTCAGGTATATTAACAGAAAAACAATATTCTGACAACTCAGGATACTCCTCAGGATCCTCGTCTTCAACAGCATTCACTTTCTTGCTGTCATTTCTGCCATATGGTTTAGAGCGATATGTCTTGTTCAAGGATTCTGACTTCCTGTTGGTCGATTCGTAGGATGAAGATTAATTCATCCTCTCTTGCATCTTTTTGTCATCCTCAAGTCGAATATATCTTAAAGCCCTGTTCCGAGCTTCATCCAGGTTCCCGCAGGGATTCATTACAAGGTCCCGGTAAAATTAAGAATCTTTTTGCAGTCCCATCTTGAAAGCCTGCACAGCTGTTGCAACATCAAGATGCGGGATATCTAAGGATTCCCTGCTAAATTTGTTCACATAATCCCTCAAGGATTCCTGAGGTCCTTGAGTTATCCTGTAAAGATCACTGGTTAGTTTTTCAAAACTTCGGCTGCAAGAAAATTGGCTATTAAAAAAATTAACTAAATGAGGAAATGAAGTAATTGAGTGAGGAGGAACGTTTAAGAGCCATTTTAAGGCTGCTCCTGTTAAGGTAGAACCAAAACCCTTGCACAGGCATGCTTCTTTGAGATCTGGAGGGATAGGGTTGATTTCCATCCTTTCCCTATACTGGGCAATATGCTCCTCAGGATCCGTAGTTCCGTCATAGAGTTTCATGTTGGGGGTTTGAAATCTTTTTGGGATTTCAGCATCACAAATAGGATATGCAAACCGTGATATCCTGTGGCTATCCTGGGACACTTCTGGAATTGGCTGGACCACCCCAGGTAAACTGGATATCATGTCTTTCAGTTTTTGAAGCTCCCTGGAAAATGCTGATGTCATACCTGCATCCTGCAAAGATCCAACACCATTAGTAGCAAGAGTATTATTATTATTAGATACATAACCAGTCTGAGGATTCTGGCCATATCCTGAAGCATATCCTGAGCTTCTCACAGTCGATACTCTTACTGAAGAGGGTATCTCAGGAGTATGATTCTAGGAATGGCTAGGCACAACATTCCCCCGGTTATCCTCAGTATAAACTGCAGAACTGAAGTTCAAAGCCCTGGGTTGCAAGGGAGTGACAGTATCTTCACCATGCCTACTTGGGCCGGATTTCAAGAGTTGTATCTCTCTCATCAGCATCTGATTAGTTTCCTATTGCTGTCTCATCTGTTCCTGTACACAACTAAACAAATTTAGAATTTCTTCATTAGAAGCCAAAACAGGACCAGATCCTTGGGTATTGCGAGCGGGGATAACATCCTGAGCCACATGACTTTCAGTTCCCTGTGAAGAGGCTTGCATTCTCGGAAGAGGTGGTGGAAGCACCGAACCAATTGTTGCAGAGGTTGTAGCAGATACGGTGGAAGAGCTCATGTTTGATCTCGAGGCCATTGAAAATAGTGTGGCAAAAAGTTTTGAAAATAGAAAACCAAGTAATGATTTTGCAAAAGCTTTTAGTAGAAATAGCACCACTTGCCCCACGGTGGGCGCCAAATTGTTTTGGTCAAAAATTACCGAAGCAATTAAGTGATCAAATTAGTTGAGTGAGGTAGTGTGCTAGAGGTGTTTGTGAAAAAATATGCTGGTTAAGTTGTTAACAAAAACTGTTTCAGGATATAGCCCGAGGATATCAGACTATATCAATAATCAAACAATGAGCAAAAATGTAAAGGTTGACACGATATGTACGAGGAAAGCCCTTGATCAATCTAGATCTCCGGCATAAAACCTCGGGAGCTAACAATAGTCGGCTGCCTTGTTCTTCTTATTGCTTGAATAACCAGGATACAATGCAGGATAATGCTCGGATTGAATCTAAGTGTTACAATGATTGTGAATTGTGAGTGTTAGTGTGTGTTTGCAGCTAGAAATGAGAGTGTACGAGTATGAGAGCTCGAAAGTGTGTGAATTCCTATGATTCGACACTCCTATTTATAGTTACAAGAAATAACAAACTATGCTAAAAATCCGGGATATTCCCCTATTATTCCGGGATCCTTGGAATATTCCCTTGTGACCGTTGTAGACCACTTCTCCTGGCTCCAACGTCTCTTTCCCAACTAATTTGAGCGAGTCTTCAGGGGAATTGGTCTTTGTGAACGTTAACAACCTTCAGCTACAAGCTACAAGCAAATCGTTAGTAACTGCCAGGATACTGCCTCAGGATGTTACCAATATCCTGGTCTGGTATCCTGATCCAGTATCCTGATCATAAACAGCTAACATAAAATCAAGATATAGTGTCAGGATATGGGCCCAGAATTTCACCCATAACAGGCTTCACGGACCGTGAGGCTAGCAAGGGTAGGCCCTAGCTTGGCTGACTCGGCCACTAGGCTCGACACGAGTGGTGACACGTGGTGGCTCAAGGGCTCGCCTGACCTCCTAGTTGTCGCGGCCTGCGTAGATCACCGCTAGCACGTTTGAGGCCCGCGAGCGAGGGTTAAATCTTGTTTTTATTTTAATTATATAAGTGTATTTGGGCTCGGTTTTCGCAATCGGGGTGTATTTTAAGACATTTTGGGACACTTTAAATATATTTAGGGATGTCGAAAATTATTTAGGAGGGTTGTTATAACCGCCTACTGTTCGTGTCCCAATTGGTATAAGAAACAAAGAAGGAACAAATGATTAGTCGAAAAGGGAAGAGGATAAGGACATGTAGTGTATGCAATGCAAAAGGTCATGATATTCGGACTTGCGAGGTATTGAAAGGTAAAAAACAAAAGAAGATGAAGGGAGTCCAGATTGACAAAGATCCCAGCCACGAAGTCTATGAAGTCGAAGATGAAGTGGATGAAGAGGAAGATGAGCTCGAAGATTATAGTGGAGGGAGTGATGATGTCAGTGAAGAAGATGTTTGAGAAGAGGTTTCAGATGATGAAGATTAAAAAAACATGCCATTTTTAATTTGTACATGCGATTTTACACGATAAACATGCAATTTAATACACATGGGGTTTTATTATACGAACATGCGATTTTACGATGTAAACATGCGATTTCATATACATGAGGTTATAAATAATGTAACATGCGATTCTATTGTGTTTCGATGCTATGACATGCGAATTTGTTAACTTGTATGTGTTACCAACATGCGATATTTATAGATTTCAATCATGCGATTTTATATAATCATTAAAACTTAATGAGAGTTAAAAGTGTTTAAAACTAGAACCATCAGATGTTTAAAATAATCATAAAAAATACATGATAAACATAAAAGTAGTGTTTAACACAACAAAAGACTATAAAATGATCAAGAGAAGCATAGTTCCTTGAAGCAAAGATCTTGTCACGTTCTGTCGAGCTGACCTCTATCTTCTCTTTCACTGTAGACAGAGCATCACTCAGAAAAGAGAAGACCAACTCATCAGCTCGAGACTGTTCCTTGATGTGCTCCAATGCGACGTCTCTGAAGCTCGATGGTGGTTATTCAAGGAGTCTTTCCCACATGTCGTGATTTTTTTCTTTATTCCTGCATATAGAGGTTTTTTATATTTATTATAATTTTCAATTCACAATTTCTTTGTTGTGTACTTTTATCAACGTGGATATAGCTATATGAAATCATCAGCATCAATGTCTACAAAATCGCATGTGGCTCGAAACAGACTTCGCACATTATAAAAAACCAGGCTATTTTTTTCACAGTTGTTTCGCATGTTACAATAAACCACACACAATATCACCTTTATTTCGCATGTTTTCAAACCATGCTTTCATATATTTCGCATGTTATAATAAATTAAACCTATATGCAATGAAGAATTAGAATTCGCATATTATAATAATCCCAACATAACCTATTTTCGCATGTTCAAATCTTTTTTGCATGTTTATAAAAATCATAACCAAGGCATAACTTACTATTTTCAAATGTATTTCACATGTTCAAATGCATTTCGCATGTTGTAAAAACCCTGCTTTGAAAACACAAAATTCGCATATTACAGTAATCAACCTGGATCATCTTCTTCGATTGCTGGTCGATCGATGTTAGTGTTGTTCCATTAGAATTCCCAAATCAGCAGTTCTTATTATCATATGATGAAATCGCAGCAAGAAGAACGAAGGTTGGTTGGGAAGAAGAATCTCACGTTGTTGAATTTTGATTTAGGGTTTGATTTTGAACTATCTTCGGTCAGTTACAGAGATTAGGATCTCGTAATGATGAAAATATGATTAATTTAATGATATAAATTAGTTTCGCCTGCGTTTGATGGATTGAAGATCTTACGGCTGTGGGCATCGCGTACATAATGTAGGATAAGAGGTATGTGGAGAGTTCAAATGAGAAGAAATTATAAATTAAGAATAAAAGAATAAAGGGTACAAAGGTAATTTAAATAAATCATTTAATGAGTCTATTCTTTATTTTTGCTATTCAAATTAATGAACGCTAATCATTAAATGAGTCATCCTATAAAATAGTTTTGCATCTTACACAATAAAAACATTCATGCACATGATCCTACATATTCAACGTTTCCTACACCATAAAAACAATGTTTCCTACACCATAAAACCAATGTTTTGGTGTAAGGTACATAATGTGTAGGACCCCAACACTCTTAAATAATTTTGCAACTTATAATAAAATATGTGTAGGACACAATACTTTTAAATAATTTGGCCACTTCTAATAAAATTGGTGTAGGACCAACACATTAACGGTGGTGAGGAGGAAATTATGGTGGCATTAATAAGACTTGAGTAACTCTTTATAATATTTATTAGTATTCTAAATCAAAATGTCTATCCTACCCTTATTAATTAAAACTAGACAAAAATTATATCTTGATTCACAACCATTGATCAAAAAAGTATAGGGACTAGATTAATTTATTTTTCTTCTTGCAAGAAGATTCTTCTCAAATGAACCTCCCCCTAAGAGGTATTGTACGTTAACCGGCCTATATATATAGGGTGAGAGTTGGCTACAAAGTCTATTTTTCCTACAAAGTGTAGGAAGCGTTCTAAGGGTGACATGTGGCATTTAGAGATTTTATATTAAAGGGCATAAAGGTAATTGAATAATTAACTTATTTATGGAAGATTTATTTCTTAAACAAAATAAAGAGATTTTTAAGAAAACAACATATCTTTTAAGAATTTAAAATTGTTAGTTACTTGTAATACAAAGAACTTATACATAACAAATTAACATGACATGCGATCACTCATGAACAAATTCTTGACGTTGTGTTTTAGCAGTTATTAGTTTATTCATGTTGTGTTTTATCAGTTACAAGTGTAAACAACTTACATTTCCGTATAACACACTGGTATAAATAGTTTAGATTCTGTATAATACACCAATATAAATAACCTACATTCCGTATAACACACCAGTATAAACAGCTTACATTCCATATAACACACCAGTATAAACAACTTAGATTTCATATAACACACCAGTATAAACAACATTGATCGCCAGTATAACACACTAGTATAAACAACTTAGATTCCGTATAACACACCAGTATAAACAACTTTGATCGCCAGTATAACACACTAGTATAAACAACTTAGATTCCGTATAACACACCAGTATAAACAACTTCGATCTCCAGTATAACACACCAATATAGAAAACTTAGATTATGTATAACACACCATTATAAAAGCTTGCATTTCATAAAACACACTAGTATAAACATATTAGATCGCAAAAAAAAAACGTATGAACATTTTTTGGAATAGATTATACTGTTATTGTTCTCCATTGTTTGAATGTTCTTGAATCATGTTGATGTCTAGATCCATGATTTTAGAGATTGGTGGTTAATTAATGAAGAAATGGCTAGAATAAAGGAACTGATGGTAGTTTCTTTATTTAAAATATGATTAATGACTACAATGCCCCTCGCATATTAAATGAATCAATAATTAAAACACAAATATTACAAAAATGCCACCCAACTAATCTCAACCATTGATCAAACACATCCAATGGCACAAAATACTTCCTACACTTTGTAGAAAAAAACACACTTTGTAGAGGAACCTCACCATATATATATATATATATATATATATATATATAGGGTCGGGATTTAGAGAAAACGGTAGAAAGTGTGAGAACGGTGAGAACCCTTATGGATCGTCCGATTAAAACAATCTATGGACTAGATTGGCGCGGTGGCGTTTTCGTAAATAACATAATTTTATTACGTGGACGCGCCTCATTAAGGGTAAAAAGGTCTTTAGACCTCTAAACCAAAACGCCATACTGATGAATAAAACGCCAATACATACCAAAACACATCGCTATATAAACAAAAAAATCCCAGACAAAAAAACACATCCAGAACCTGAAATGCCATGTTTTCTACTATATACCATTAATCTTACAAACGCCAAAATCCCCAAAAACATTAAACACAAACTACTCAAAAACGGCATATTTTCTACTATATACCATTCATCTTAGAAAACGCCGCCAAAACACTCAAACATCAAAAAATCTAAAAACAATTGAAGGTTCTTTCAGATACACTATTTCCTCAGTAAAACGCCAAAAATGCCAAAGTTTCGGATAATGCATTCTTCCCTGAACTGCTGTAACTCAAATAACATTTTGCTGCATGAGATGGACAAATCATAAACAAAAACATGTTGAGGTCAGACTAATGTAATTTTTTGTGTTTTGTTCTTAATGAATATTATAATGGTATGAAAAGACGAATAACACGAGTTGTTTGAAGATACATATTCAAACAAAAAACTTATGTCATTTTGTCTTTCCAAACAGCCACACAAACACAAGAATGACTAAGCCAAACACCAGCGAACATGATTCTAAGAAGAAAGAGACTGATGACAGTGAGGATTTGGAAAATGAATTGTTTTTACTTTTATTTTTTTAATTTTATTTTTCTGTTGTTTGTTATGAATTTTTCAACTTAGAATAAAAAAAATACATTATCTTAATAAAACGCCAAACAGTCATAATGCATATGAAAACGTCATAAATGGAGTAAAAACGCCAAAAACTCCCAAACTATAATGAAAGTAGTTTGCAGAAGAATTAACTAATAAAAGCTAAAAATGAAAAAAAAAACGCCAAAAACTACTTAAACCCATTCAAAACGCCAAACTTGGGAGATGGAAAGTCTATGACCCTAAAAACTCATAAAAAGCTTAACAAAAAAGAGTAAAAAATAAACACAGAAACTGAAATGACGGCTACTTTATTAATATCATTTATTATAAATAATTATCCCGTCTAAACTACGCGCCAAAAACATCATATAAGAGAGACGTCTCTGCACAATCAACTTATCACAAAAAACCAAAAATATAAATGCCAACTTTCCAAAAACCATTCGCCTTAAAACGCCAAAAAAGATACTTCAAAAAGCCACAGATACAGAACCTTATTTCTTCTATATTGAGTATTTTTCTGAATGAAGTTTCACTGAATGGATTCTACTATGAGGTGGGTATCTCTATAAGTTTATGCTGAATGAGATGGACAAATATTCATGAAAAAATACTGATGATCATCAGGTCACTTTGTTCTTGATGGATTTATTGATGCCATGAAGAGATAATTACATTCGAGCAGGCGTTGGTGTTCAACATGTCACCAAACAAGTATATATCAAACTACAATAAAAAGGGTCTTCGTAAGGTATTCAAAAAAAGTATCAAAACGTCAAAAAGATTAAAGTAGAAGAGGCTGATGACAGTAAAGATTTGGATGAGAAATTAGATTATAATTTTTTTTTCCATTTTCTATTGTTTGTTATCTAATTCTCTGTTATTTAATATCTACTAATAAAAAACGCCAAAACGCCTGATAGTGTGAAAACAGTGAGAACGGATGGTAGCAAAAAGCACGATGTTGGTATATAAAAACGCCAAAAACGTAAAAAAAAGGATTACTGGAAAAATCAACACTATAGGCCTGAATCATAAATGGCACAACACTTGATAGAAAAAAAGAAAAAATAAATAAACATAAGAAAAAAATAACTGATGTTTTTACATTATGGTCCTGCATCCTGATCTAAAAACAATAAAAAACGCCAAAATTTGCTTAAAACGCCAAAATGTTTAATATGATCCTGATGTAAAAACAATAAAAACGCTGCCTATTTATTAAATGCCAAAAAATGGAAAGGTGATGTAACACGCGTTTTAAAAAAGAAAATATGAAAGGACAAAAAGCCCCTCCGCCCTTCTCTATGTCGCGTGACATGTGTTGGGCCAGGAAGTGTTCTCACTGTTCTCACACTTTCTACCGTTTTTCTCCTGATCCTGTTTCTCTCTATCTCTCTCTCTATGTGTATATATATATATATAGGGTAGGGTTCATGCGAGAACCACCTTTATTGCGAGAACCGCGAGAACTAATGTGAACAGGGGGCAATTTTGTAAATTCCAAACATCTTTTAAAAACCCGCTTACCTGAGATTCCCTTTACCATCGGACTTCAACATAAATTAAATTACATTTAATCAAAACTTTCACATCCACTATCATCTGAACTGTGATTCAATCCAAATATCTCAACATTTCTCAACCTGATTCTCTCAACAATTCGCCGATTACAATCCTTTACATCATCGTCTCGAATACATCATCACGTCACCATCATCAGTTCACCATATCGAAGCATCTGGATTGAGATTTTATCTCAGATTTGAGAATCTGCATTCCAACATTCCGTTCAGAATCCATTCCAACATTCCGTTCAGAATACATTCAATTGCGTGAGAACGAACACTACCTAAGTTGAAAGTTATGCATTTGTGGAAGTTAAGTTTAGGAGTTTTATTTGTGTTATTGTTATTAGGTATGAAGGTACAGGTTGGGATGATTTGGCTCATAGGAAAGGTGTGTATGAAGCTGAGCAATGGTTGGTCAGGTTCGGTTACGTTGTGTGTTTTATTGTCTTATTGGAAGTTATGTTAATACAATGTGTTTGAGTGTTTGATTGACTGATCCTTGAGGTTTATGTGTATGTACATGTTATGGGATGGTTGCATATATGAAGGTGAATGGTTGCAGAACAATCCAGAGGGTCACGGGGTTCTTGAAGTTGACATACCAACTTATGAACCTGTTCCTGGTTCAGAGTATGTTTGTGATTCGAACTATGTTGTTATGTGTTTTTGGTGACAAAAGTGTAAACGATGAACGTTGATTGTAATAATAAGTCAATATGCACATGTGCATAGTGTGCAATAACATGTGAATAAGGTAGTTAATGTTGATGCAGATGACATTGAATAAGGTATTTAGTTGTATTTTGGTGTGATGTACAGATTATGCATATGTGTATTTGATGCGATTGGGTAGAGATGCACATGTTCATTATTTTTTAGTTTTTATGTTAAATGATGTTGCCATTCATTTAAACACATATGTTATACCATATGCAGATGTAGATATAGGAAAAGACATACAAGGAAGGCAAGTAAATATGC
Organism: Helianthus tuberosus; assembly: GCA_030545235.1. Classification (NCBI taxonomy): domain Eukaryota; kingdom Viridiplantae; phylum Streptophyta; class Magnoliopsida; order Asterales; family Asteraceae; genus Helianthus; species Helianthus tuberosus. The sequence continues at coordinate 55,403,496 of CM060411.1, read as the reverse complement.
AGATGTATATACAGGAAAATACATACAAAAGAGGACAAGTAAGCGGAAGAATAAGAAACATTGGGCAAATATGATAGTGAAATGTGTGTGGTCAAGAAAAAGAAGGTTGAAAAATCAACATTAAAGAGGATACATGAGAATAATGACGATATGGTGGACATCAACGTTGACGGTATGTGTTGTAAAGTTGTGTTAATACAAAGTTGAATCTGCACATGTGCAAAATTATGTATGAAAATTATATAACGTGTGTTTCTGTTTTTTTTTTTTTTGTTGACACGTGTTATAAATTTGGCAAAGGATACCATACACGGGCTGACGGATGAAGAATCTAGGAAAAGGTTAGAGGAAGAATCAACAAAGCAGGAGGAGTATTGGAGGAGGTTGAACAAATGGGAAGAAGATAAAAAAGGAGTATTTGAGTAATCAGTAGGAGTATCGTAGGTAGGTGGTTGGTGGAAACAATATTTCTTGTTTTTGTTTTGTTGGTATTGACGGTGATATTGAGTGGTATTGTGATACAAACAAGTTTGTGTTTTGAAAGATGATGTATGCACATATGCATAGTTTTGGTTAATTTTAGATGGTGGTTGATGGTTTAGTTATATTGGTCAGTTGATGATGTACTATGTTGTTTGGTATCGTATGAGGGTTATTGAATGCACATGTGCATAATTTGAAAATGTATACATATTAGTAATTTATTTACATGTTTGGTATGGTATGAAGGTTTTTGGATGCACATGTGCATAATTTGAAATTGGTATACACGTTGGTAGTATATCCATGGATGGTAATGTAGATGATGATGTAATAGGTTGTTTGGTAATGTATGAAGGTTATTGAATGCACATGTGCATAATTTGAAAATGTATACATATGTGTAATATGTTTATACATTTGGTATGGTATGGAGGTTTTTGTATGCACATATGCATAATTTGAAATTGGTATACATTTTAGTAATATATCCACAGATGGTAATGTATATGGAAATGAACTGGTATAGTTATGTTAAAGTGGTATGTCATATGCACATTTGCATTATTTAGAATAATAATACATGTTAGGTGTTCAAGAATTAAAGTACGTATGATTTTGTTTAATAATCGAGTGATAAAAAAGCATCATCCATGAAATCATAAACATCGGAAATTTGTAATCATAATATCAGAATACATAGTTTAAATGATGTTTAATCGAGTAGTTCAACGTAAACATGTAGGTCAAATTGAATGTAAACATGTTAAATTAAATGTAAACAATAATTCAACATAATCAAATTGAACGCAGATGTTTCAAATTAAATGTAAACAAGTTCAACATAGATGAGTGTTTCAACTTGAATGTAAACAGTTCAGACTAAATGTAAAACAAACAATAAAACAAAATGATCGATATTTGACGACGAACTTAATCAAATTTAGGATGGTTGGTTGCATTATGACGTCTGGATGAACGTATAAGGGGTTGTTCATGTACATTTATATATGTAGGGTCCTCATAGTCATCGTAAGTATCTTCATCAGTATCATTATCATCATCGGAACAAGAATCTGTTTCATCTGCCCGGAATTCTAGTAGCAGCTTCATTGTGTATGAATGTTCCTTAATATGAAAAGAATGTTAAACAGTGAATAAAGAAATGGTAAAAAAAGTGATATTTAATAAGGTAAATGTTATGTGTAAGAATGTTGTATAAATGATTAACATATTATTGGTGATGATTATAGGGTAATGGTAATGTGATGCACATGTGCATGATTATGTACTGATATTGTGAACAAATTATTGTTGATGATTATAGGGTAATGGTAACGTGCTGACATGTGCTGGATGTAGATTATTGGTGATGGCTATATGGTAATGGTAAAGTGTTGCACATGTGCAGGATGATGTGTTTATAGGGTAATGGTAAAGTGATGCACATGTGCAATATGGTGTAGTTATAGGGTAATGGTAAAGTGCTGCACATGTGCACATATGCATGAGCAAATTTTCAGCGGATGCATAATATTTCAGCGGATGGAACTCAGGTTTGTGCGAATGGACAGTTTTGTGAATGGACAGATTTTCAGTGAATGAATCAGCAGCGAATATACTTGTTTTTCAGTGAATTAATCAGCTTAAACAAAATCCTAACTTCGAGCGAATGAACTTAAATCTGAGCCGATGAAGTCTAATCTACGGATGTACTTATTCCTAATAAGCAGACTAACAATACTGCGAATGGACGTTAATGCAGCGGATAAACAATTTAATCCAGACCCGTTAAATTGTTAAATTCGATCCGTTAATTCTGCAGATGTAGTTAAAATCTGCAGATTGATTTAACTTCTGCAGATGGAAGGTTCAGCGACTGGACAGATATACTGCGGATGGTGTAATCTATGCGGCGGATGTACGTGATCAAAGAATAAACCAGTTTCTGTGAATAAACTGATTCCATCGAATGGACTGAATTTATTCCAACAGATGAAAGTTTTGTTTCTGCGAATGAACTAAAATGCAAATGAACTGATTCTAACAGATTTGGGTTCGTGCTTATGTAACAATGTACTTGATCTTGGTTAGTGATTGTGCAAACAGACAGCACAGTAACACAATCACTTGCGAACCGATGTAGATCTGTCACAAACTGATTCAATGAAACAAAAAAAATGTAGATCTGTGAATGAAAACCTGGATTCGTGTGAATATGTAACTTGCAGATTCGTATATAACCAATCAGATTGTAAATTCGAATGAACCTGAATAGATCCGTATGAATATTCAATACACAACACTTCGTATAAGTATATGGTAATGGTAAAGTGTTGCACACGTGCAGGATGGTGTATTTATAGGGTAATGGTAAAGTGCTGCACATGTGCAAGATGGTGTATTTATACAAAAAATCACATCCAACACTCGAATTGCATCAACAATTCTCAGGCATCACTAGTTCTTAGTAGTTCGTCTTCATCCCAATTACATTATTAACAAAAAAAAATTAATACAATGATTCACTTGTGCATAAACTCAGATTTGCTTATGTAACAATGTACTTGATCTTGGTTAGTGATTGTGCAAACAGACAGCACAGTAACACAATCACTTGCGAACCGATGTAGATCTGTCACAAACTGATTCAATGAAACAAACAAAATGTAGATCTGTGAATGAAAACCTGGATTCGTGTGAATATGTAACTTGCAGATTCGTATATAACCAATCAGATTGTAAATTCGAATGAACCTGAATAGATCCGTATGAATATTCAATACACAACACTTCGTATAAGTATATGGTAATGGTAAAGTGTTGCACACGTGCAGGATGGTGTATTTATAGGGTAATGGTAAAGTGCTGCACATGTGCAAGATGGTGTATTTATACAAAAAATCACATCCAACACTCGAATTGCATCAACAATTCTCAGGCATCACTAGTTCTTAGTAGTTCGTCTTCATCCCAATTACATTATTAACAAAAAAAAATTAATACAATGATTCACTTGTGCATAAACTCAGATTTAATTACTAAAAAATTAATAAAAATAATACTAAATAATCAATAGCTTCTAACCTTTTTGTTTAACATTCACATATTTGTCTTCTGTTTCACATGTGTAGGATGGTGTATTTATACAAAAATCATGTCTGACACTCGAATTGCATCAACAATACTCAGTTCACAGACATCAACAGTTCTCGGTAGTTTGTTTTCGTCCCGTATTCGTCCCGATTACATCTGTAGTTCGTCTTCGTCATATCGATAGCAACACACCATAAACCGTTCGCCATATCGATTTCACCATCTGATATTCCAAAATTCGTCGCATAATTGAAGTTTTTGCTCTAAAATTCGTATCGTAATCGATATTATTGCAGTATGAATGTAATCATAGATCATATATTCTTCATCCATTCGTAATCGAGTATTCCATTTGTAATTAGGGCAACCCGATTAGAATCATCAGTATCCCAAATGAATACGTCGTAAAATGTGGATGTCGCCGCCGTGAAATTGGAGAGATAAATGACCGTCGTAGATCGCCGTCGTCAATGCATACAATCTCTCGAATGAAACCCTAGATTGTAAGAGACGATCGTGAACAGGGGCTGGAAATAACAAAACAGGAGCGCGTGTTTTTTTATTAGATGCCACTTAATTACAATTTTGCCATGTGTTCACATTGGTTCTCGCGGTTCTTGCAATAAAGGGTGGTTCCTAACGGATCCTTATCCTATAATATATATATAGTGGAGGGTTCAAATGAGAAGAATTTTTTTGTAAGAAGAAAAAATAAGTTTCAACCAATAAGAATGCTTCATTTTACTTCATTTAATATTTGTATTTAATTTTAATATAAGGGTATATTGGTAAACTTACATAAATCATTAATTTGTATTCTTCCCATTTAATAACTAACTAAATTAAATTTGTAACTCCTTTTCAAAATATATATTTTTTTCAAAATTAAAAAAACAACTTAATTTAAAGTGTAGAATAAATTACTAGTTATGTAGGATAAATTACGAGTTGTGTAGGATATATTTCGAGTTGTGTAGGATAAATTTTGACTATGTAGAATAAAATTCTATAATGTGTAGGTTATATGTAGAAAAATTTTGATATGTGTAGGTTTTGTAGATTATATGTAGGATAATTAATGGTTAGTTGACTAATTAATAAAAGAGAGAAAAATTAATGGTTTGAGTTATAAATGAAATAGCATTTTACTAATATGCACTTTCTTCTTTTTCTTCTCACATTAAATTTATTCTCAAATGAACCTTGCCCTATATATATATATATATATATAGAGAGAGAGAGAGAGAGTGTGGGGATCATGCGAAAAGTGTGTTTTTCCTAGAAAGTCTAGGAAGCGATCTGGGGCATCCAATGGGTGTGTTTAATGGTTGAGATCGTCTTGGTGGCATTTTGGTAATATGTGTTTCTTAAAAATAGGATTATTTAATTAATCAGGGGTAGATATGTCATTTAGCTTGTTTTAAATATGGAAATAACTGTCATTCTATAAATCACCCCACATTTCTTGCGATTTTCTCTCTCTCTCTCTCTCCCCCTTTCTCTTTTCTCTCTCTCTTCCTTCTATCCTTCATGAAGAAACACAACATTAGAGAAAACATATCGTAACAAATGTCACACATCGTACCAGCATGAATGGTAAAACACAGCGTCAAGAATGCTAAAACACAACGGTATTAATCTGCTTGCAGTTAAAACACAATGTCAAGAAAGCCTCCAGCATTACCAGCATGAATGCTAAAACACAACGGTATTAATCTGCTTGCAGTTAAAACACAATGTTAAGAAATCCTCCAGCATTACCAGCATGGATGGTAAAACACAGCGTCAAGAAATCATCCAGCATTACCAACATGAATGCTAAAACACAACTGTATTAATATGCTTGATGTTAAAACACAATGTTAAGAAATCCTCCAGCATTACCAACATAGATGGTAAAACATAGCCTCAAGAAATCCTCCAGCATTACCAACATGAATGCTAAAACACAACTGTATTAATCTGCTTGATGTTAAAACACAATGTCAAGAAATCCTCCAGCATTACCAGCATGAATGGTAAAACACATCTATCACATTATGGTATCAATAAACACATTGACTTCAAGCTCTCTGACTGTTAAAACACATCATCAAGAACATGCTGATGATTTTCCAGATAAATGTTAATAATCTACAAACAAAACTACAATAGTAAACAAAAAAATAACTTCAATTACAATCTCCACAATCAACAAGTGTGTTTGAAGCCATAATTTTCCTTTCCGAATAAAAATATTGAATACGAATGAAGCTTGTGAACAAATAACGATCGAATAATTGATATTTACGTATGATTTAAAATCGAAAACAACAAAAATTCCGGAAATCATGGATATAATCAGTTACAAATCAAGTGCGTGCAATGTTAGTTAATGAATATAAATTCCAAATATAAAATTAGAATGTGAAAGTACATAAATGCCCTTCTAGTTAAAATCGTTCAATGCCACATGTCCAATTCTTATTGCTTCCTAGACTTTCTACGAAAAACCCACTTTCTACCCAACTCCTCCTATATATATATATATTTATATATATAGAGAGAGAGAGAGGCCGGTTAACGTACAATACCCCTTATCCTACATTATGTACGCGATAAGCCCAGCCGTCCGATCTTCTATCTATTGAACGCTGCGAAATTAATTTATATAATTAAATTAATCAAATTAATATACATAAAACCAACCGCGATGGATAAAATTGACAATTCCTCTATCAAAATCCTGGAAATTTCGTTCGGTACCTTCTTCTTCTTCAACCGACTCTTCTGTAATCATCGTCCGCCGGTGCGATTTCATCCAATCGATTATTCATCCGACGATTATGACAACTACAGCAGCTTTGGGAGGTATTAGATCTCCAATCAACAGCAATGTTTACTAGACTAATAAAAATTTTGATGTGATTGTTCTAGTCAATATATGCGATTTCAATAACATACACACACATGCAATTTCATGAACAGTAACATGTATATTAAAATAATAACATGCGATTAGACGTTGTGCACTTTAAATAGTAATATACACATGTGATTTTGTAACTGTGACAACTAACTGATAAACTACAGCACACAGATTATACACATGCGGTTTGTTACCTTGAAAAAAAATAATAGATAACATGCGATTTATCTGGGAACTCATTCACATGCAAATTCCTTAGAAAAAAAAATAATAATAATAATAGCATGCGAATTCCTAAATAACATCTTTTGTAACATGCATGCGATTTAATAATCACATGTGAATTCCACTGAATTCCCAAATAATCACATGCAAAATCCTTAGAAAAAAAATAGAATTCCTAAATAACATCTTTTGTAACATGCATGCGATTTAATAATCACATGCGAATTCTACTGAATTCCCAAATAATCACATGCAAAATCCTTAGAAAAAAAATAATCACATGCGAATTCCCAAATAATAACTTTTGTAACATGCATGCGATTTAACTAGGAACTCATTCACAAGCAAATTCCTTAGAAAAAAATTAATAATAACATGCGAATTCCAAAATAGTAACTTTTGTAACATGCGAATTCCAAAATAGTAACTTTTGTAACATGCGAATTCCACTAAGGATTTATTATCTGACATTATCATTGAAAAAAATAATAGCATGCGAATTAAATATTATCATGTGACATTATCATGCGAATTATTCCTTGTAAAAGTAATTGCATGCGAATTAAATATTATCATGTAACATGCGAATTAAAAATTATCATGTAACATGCGAAATTAATTTCTATAGGAATGCTCACTGACGAATTCAACGTCTTCAAAATCAACGTCTGTGTTTCGTGCGGTGTTGCTCTGTGGATCCATTGAAAACAACAATCGAACTGATACGATTCATAATTACCAGGATAATGGTGTAACGAACTCGTGATCTGCTTATTGAAGGAATTGTCTAATTTGCCCTCTGCTGATTGAATGGATTGTCTGATATACCCTTATGTAGGAAAACTGAATCAGGGACACGTGTAAGGCTATTATGATCGCGTACGTAATGTATGATTAGGGGATTTGTATTCTACACTTCATCTCTCTCTCTCTCTCTCTCTCTCTCTATATATATATATATATATATGTTTTTTTAATTGTAAACATATACCAATTCCAATATATGTCCATTATCAAATACTTTTTAATGGTTTATAACTTAGCCCACTACATATTAGATTTATTAGCCCAATACTAATATGATTTTAATAAAAAATATAACACACTTCGATATATATATGTTATTTTAAAAAAATTGTAAATTCATAACAATTCCAATATAGGCCCATTATCAAATACTTTTTATTGGTTTATAATTTAGCCTACTACGCATTAGGTTTATTGGCCCAATACTAATATGATTTTAATAAAAATTATAACACACGGCGACAATTTCACGGACTTCTGGAATCTGAAAGGACGAGATGAACAAACTCATCAGAGTAACGAACAGTCGAACATCATCACTTCATCAGAACTTCGTTGAATCGTTGGGTCTGGGCTGCTGCGAACAGAACATTCAGAGACGTGAACAAGAACAACATCGATCAGAGACGCGAACAAGAACATCGATCAGAAGATTCAGAACTCAAAAGGTCCGTTCGTCGGTTTAGTGTTAATTTTTAAACTGTTAGTCTGTTAATTGTTGTTAACATCATCACCATGTTACCCGTATCCGCGTACGGCGTATTGTATTAAAATGACTATTGGGTATTGTCCTATATTGGTAGATCGCGGTAATCTGCAAATAACGATGTAAATTGTATATTAAGCATACTAGACAGTTGCTATGAAGAGTTGATCCAACAATTTGCTATGAAGAATGCAAGGAGGTCTGCACGAATCATTGGTTAGCTATTAACTTATTAGTTATTACGGTATGTAACTCATTAGAATACTATGATGTTGTCATTATCATAATTGCATTGTTTATCAAATACTACATTTTTTTTGTTATTTTCGTAATTATATTGTTTATCGTTAAAACATATAGGCACATTTTTCGAGCTCGAAAAGGGTACGTGAATTCTCAGAGACGCCACTAATAGAATGACAACAATTTTTTTCCTACATGACCAATAGCTAAAAAGTAAACAACTAGCAAGAAGATTAAATGACATTACCAAATTGATTTCTTGATTCCACATCCAGCCCTTATCGTAAAATAGAAGACTGAAAAAACAGAAGTTTCTTTTGTGGAAATAGAAGACTGAAAAAACAGAAGTTTCTTTTGTGGCCTGTGATTTTGTGAAGTCGAAACATATTTTTTTTATGTTTAAATTTAAACATCTTTGATTTAAACATTAAAAGAACCCTCAACTTTGATTCATATAAAAAGTGGTAACAAACTTTACTTTGATTTCTATAATGTATAAATATTTAGGCAAAATAATTCAGGGGGCGATCCTATATAATTTTAAAATTTTCAGACGCAAAAATCGAAAATTATACACTTTTAACCGAAACATTGGGGGGGGGGGGGGGGGGGGGTTGCACCCCCGGTACCAACTAACCTGCGGCCCTGCCTTCAGGTATTCATCATTTCCCTATCATATGATTTGTAACCGTTTCCAGCTAGGTTATACTCGACCTAAACCGATCAAATCCTGGAACCGATAAAACCCGTTCACCTTCTCTCCAAAAAACAAGATCCTTACCCGATGAAGTTATTGCAAATTGCATTACCTTATTCTGACCCTTTTGACCATACATGGAACCCGTTAAAAAAAAAAAAAGGAAAACCTGGTTTGTGCACTTGTACATGAATATTTATTTAATTTCCTCTAATGTTGTAATTTAAAGAAAACGTAGTTGCTTGATTAAAAGGGTCTTTCGTGCCAAATTTTGTTGCTACTCTACATTTCAACAAGTAAGATGGCAACTTTCTGATTTTGACTTCCATTATTATCCTTTAATTCAAAGTAAAGTAACATGTAAAGTTTTGTACGTAAGTTTGTTAAGCTATCTATATGAATCATACGTGAATGATGTAGCTCCTCATTTTCTTTACTAATTTTAATTTTAGGTATCTTCTCATACAAACACATGGGTCAATTATTATTAGTGTTTTTGCTTAAAAAATAGTTTGATTATATGTGAGAATTTCGAAGAAGGGTATTTGCGTTAATTTAATATACACAATGTCTGATGCACCATGTCATATCTTGGACGCATCAATGTAATAACTAAATGATGTTTGCGTAATCAAAAGTTACTAGAACAACATACCACACATGTAAAGTTAGTTAGACACATCGTTGTAGTGAGTTGAACATACCGTTGTAACAAAATTTGAGTCAAAGCTTATTTAAAAACGATAAAAGTTGAGAAGTTCAATACACCACGATAATGTAAGAGACGTGTCATTGTAATATGGTTAGATGCATCAATATAACCGTGTGTATTTGTGTGTGTATATTTATGTATGTAATTTATGTCAAAAAATCTGGGTTATATGCGGGGGCGCGGTGGCGGATCTAGGATTCACGCCAAGCCGTAACGTTTTATAAATAAGCCGTAACGAAATCGAAAAAACATCAAATTTTTCCAAAATTTACACTAAAAACGTCAAATTTTTCCGAGCCAAGCCGTAGCGGAGGTTACCCCCCGGTTAAGGCTAGATCCGCCCCTGCGGGGGTGGACCTAGCATGTTACTAGGGGTAGCCCCCGCTACCCCTTAACGCTCCGGTGATAGTGTAAATTTTGGAAAATTTTGATTTTTATTTCGATTTCGTTACCCCTTTTTATATGAAACGTTGCCCTTAAAGATTTTCTAAATCTGCCACTGGTTATATGATACGTTTTTTTAAAAACTAAATGAAAAGATACTAAAGCTTGAAAAACCAGTGAAAATCTTCTCCATTTAACGACATTTTAGTAAAATTAGATTTTCATTTTTTTACACGAACCCTAAAAGAAAATCAAATTACGTAGTCAACAATTTTTATCAAAACTAAAATATCTCTACATACCTAACAATTAACTGAAACAAGTTAAATTATAAAAAAAAACGAGTATAACAATGAGATGAAATAAGTTAAGTTATAAAAAACAAACATTTTTCTCTTTAAATAGAACTAGTACTTAGACCCGCACGCGTTGCGGCGCGGGTACAGTGCAAATATTGAACAGATAAGCATAAGCGTTATGTAATGCGTACACCATATGAAAACGCGTGTTTTGACATATCCGATGTAATAGCATTGCGGTTGGATCAAAATGTAAGGTAATCAATTTATATTGTACAATCATAACGTATTTATATGTAACCCAACTCATACATAAGAAACGTACAGAAAAGCATAAAACGTGTATAAAAGCAAAACTGACACGTGTAATCAAAAGACATATTCATATCAAGGGTTAAAGTGTTACCCCTAGCGCATTGCGGTGGGGTCGAAACGTAGATTAACTCGCATTTATATCATTGAATGAGAACGTATTGTATTTGACCTCATTCGATTCAGAACCAAATTTACGGCGAAACGTTTTAAGTTGACTTGTATACTTTAAAGATAAATTGGATTTCTTAATTTGGTTGGGCTTCTTGGAAACTATAATCTGCTTTCTGCACTTTGATTTGTTTTCAAAAACTTCCCATCACTTGTATTATTTATGCAGGCTCAAGAGTACCATTTCCTGCATTACACAATGAAACATCAATATACTTCATATGCAAGAGTATAATTTAGATTAAACTTTAAACATAATTTAATACAATCATTTTTCTAAATTTATGAATTATAAAAAAGAAAGAATGAGAAATATAATTAAAAAGAAATGGACCTAAGAAATCGTCATTTTACCTCCTATAAAACAATACTTCATATGCCTCCCTTGTAAAATAGCAAAAGCTCCATGTGATTTAATATCTCCTTTTACAAACGCAGCAGCAGCTTTTTCCAGCCTCATGATCGTCTTTTGAGTTTCTGCGTTCTTGTATTTAAAGGCTGTAAAATTAAGTTAAAACTATGGATTACGATTTTTCCTATATACCATTCATTTTGAGATCATCAATTGAATCTTTGTATGAAATAAGATTCATGATTTGCTAAACTTAAGATGAAGACCATAATATTATAAAGTAACATACTTTGTAGAAGCTCAGAACTCCCGATTCGACTCATATATAAATGTTGTTCACTGAGACTCGCAACCTCATCAAGTATCTGCAAATATACAAAAAAGTAAAACTACAAAAAAAAAAGTTGTATGAAATGAAAAAAAGATAGTATTTTTCGAAGATAAAAGGAAAAAAAATGATACTGAAGACATCACTGAAAGGCCTCTCTAAGCTCTAAACTGAAACTTACAGGTATCAAAACAAAACCTGTCACACCCCCAAAATCCACAACGCGGAGTACCACCGCTTGGAGGCGTGACATGACCAGGATCAAGCCACCAATCATATTGAACATAAGTAAAAATAGTAAAAGTCATACAACAATACGATAGGTGTTTCCATAACCAAATATAAACAAGTGTGCAGCGGAAGCATTTAATGTAAACCCAACATAAGTTATAAGTTCAAATATCGTCTACGATCCGTATCCCACAACGACCTGCTCCTTCCTGTGCAAGCTCCATATGTACCTAAGGTCCTGCAAGGCATGTAACAGAGAATCAACAACTAGTTGAGCGAGTTCACAGTAAATAAGTTCGTAATTGTAAGTTTGTTTCGTAACATGTGGCGCTACTAGGCCGATCGTATGTTCTATTAGTGGGGGCTTCCCATGTTGCATATACACTAGACTATTTGTAACCATAAGTGTTCTTCACAACCGAGAACAGTAGTACGTACATAGTTTACGTAGGCTTTACGTAAGTGTCCTTCACAACCGAGGACAGTATTGAGTATAAGTTCACGTAGGTTTTACGTGAGTATCCTTCACAACCGAGGATAGTATTGAGTATAAGTTCACGTAGGTTTTACGTGAGTATCCTTCACAACCGAGGATAGTATTGAGTATAAGTTCACGTAGGTTTTACGTGAGTATCCTTCACAACCGAGGATAGCGAGTAGCATAAGTATACGTAGGTTTTACGTATGTGTCCTTCACAACCGAGGACAATGGTATGGTAGTCTAGTATCAGTGTATGTACGAATCTATTCAACCTTATTCCTTCCATCCCATTCCCCAAACCCTGGGAATCCCATGCCTTAGTAAGGGTGTGAACTCACCTTGTTTTGCTCGGTATGCTAAGTGTATGCTCACAAGTAATCAATCGCGTCCTAAAGTAGGCACGTATGTGAAATCAGTTTGAGTTCAAGTCGTTCACGTATAAGCATGCAACACGTAATCACAGTCATGTACAATATGGTTACACTTAACAGCAGTTAACTAACCCAGTTAACACTTAACAGAATATAAACATGTTACTGTGCAGATTGTGTATACGACGAAACACCCCTGTTTCGTCGTTCTTACCCTTCGACGAAACACCAGTTTCGTCATTGCTCAGATTCGTCGCAAAGGTCTCGACGAAACAGATTCCTGTTTCGTCGTTACCTGCGTTTCGTCGATAGCGATCTGATTCGTCATGCATTTGATTCGTCACAAGTCAGTTACGTCACATACAGAAACCCTAATCAACCTAACAGCCATCACAAATATCAGAAATCGTATGGAGATCAATGTGCACCCAAAATCATCATAACTCGATCATCAAAGTATAATCGTCTTAGCATAACCCTAGTTTATGTGAACAACGTATCGATTAATCAAACCACAAACATATCATCGAACCCTATCAAGATACTAACGTGTTACCAAAATCAGATCATATTAACAACATACAGAACCGAGTATCTGATCGTATTAAGTTTCGCTTATAATTACACATCCGATTAACCATGTATATCGACATCTATATCATCGTGCACATATATTCATAATCCGTTTCGTAAATCAGCAGGTACATATACACATAACAAGAAATCAGAAACATTAACGGAACCGAGTTAACGAACCCGTACTAACCGAGATGAAAGTTTGATCGCACAAAGGTTTCCGGTGGGTTCTAGTTCGCCGTCACACAGCAGAGAGTTTCTCTAGGGTTTCTGGTTTGCTAAAATGTGTCAAATGGGATCATTCTACGCAATATAACAAGTCTAACAGTACTGGGCCCGAACTGGGCTTCGGCGTAATACTGGGCCGGCGAAACAGTCTGTTTCGTCGAGATGAGTTTGGCGAAACAGCCTTGTTTCGTCGAGTGTGTTCATGGCGAATCACAACTCTGTTTCGTCGAGTTGTTTCATATGTTCAGTAGTTTATGTTATTTCAAATACACTAAGTCTCATGCTATAATATCAACACATAACCAAGCAAACATAATACTTTTATTATCACACAAAGTGTATCGTTACAAATCAGACGAGTCAAACAACTAGACCGTCAAAGTCAACGTGCAATAAATGCGAATAAAGAATGTCGGAAACTCGAGTTGTCACATTATCCCCAACTTGAAAGAAATTTCGTCCCGAAATTTAGCATGCGGTTACTGAGGAAGCTAAGTAAGTTGTATCGTTTACTGGTTTTTCCTGGGGTGTCACATCATTCCCCCGTTGCGTTGGAATTTCGTTCCGAAATTCCGTAGTAGCTTCAGCCTCAGTAGTAGTTGCATTATTTTCGAACAACTGGGGATATTTGAGTTCCATTTGATCTTCGCGCTCCCAGGTGAACTCTGGGCCGCGACGGGAGTTCCAACGAACTCATACAAGAGGTATTCTAGTGTTCTTGAGGACCTTAACATCCCGGTCCGTGATCTCAACTGGTTCTTCGACGAAATGCAACCGTTCGTCGATAGTGAGCTCCTTCAAAGGAACTACGTGGGTCTCATCTGACAGAAACTTCTTCAGATTCGACACGTGAAAGACGTTGCGAACTGCACTGAGTTCAGCTGGTAAGTTCAGTCTGTAGGCCACTTTGCCTATTTTCTCAATAACTTCGAAAGGTCCAACGTATCGTGGATTAAGTTTGCCGCGTTTGCCAAAACGAACAACACCCTTCCAGGGTGAAACTTTGAGTAGCGCTCGATCCCCAACCTGGAATTCGAGTAGTTTTCTGTCTTTATCTGCATATGCTTTCTGACGGTCACGAGCTGCCGCCATGCGTTGTCGTATTTGAGCAATCTTTTCAGTAGTATCAACTACCATTTCTGGACCTGTGATTTGACTTTCCCCCACCTCTGCCCAACAGAGAGGTGACCGGCACCTACGCCCGTACAATGCCTCGAATGGTGCAGCTTTAATGCTGGTGTGGTAGTTGTTCTACGAAAATTCCACGAGTGGCAGATGTTTCTCCCAACCAATGCCAAAGTCAATTACGCACGCCCGAAGCATGTCTTCTAGAGTTTGAATAGTGCGCTCAGACTGCCCATCTGTCTGAGGGTGATAAGCTGTGCTCATGTCTAAACGAGAGCCAAAAGATTTGTGCATTGCTTGCCATAGTTCTGAAGTAAATCGTGCGTCCCGATCAGAGATGATGGAGGTGGGCACTCCGTGCCTCGAGACCACTTCTTTTAAGTAAATGTCTGCCAAGGTAGAGAACTTGTCTGTTTCTTTGATTGCTAAGAAGTGAGCAGACTTTGTGAGTCGATCTACGATCACCCAAATAGTATCATTTCCGCGCTGAGATCTAGGTAGGCCAGTAACAAAATCCATAGAAATTTGCTCCCATTTCCATTGTGGTATTTCAGGTTGTTGGAGTGGTCCTGACGGTTTCTGATATTCTGCCTTGACTCTCGCACAAGTCAAGCATTTGCTAACGTATGTGGCTATGTGGGCCTTCATGCTAGGCCACCAATATGTAGTTCTGAGGTCGTGGTACATCTTATCTGAACCAGGATGTACTGAGTAGCGAGACTTATGAGCTTCATCCATTACAAGCTCGCGTAGGTTGCCATAGAGTGGGACCCAGATGCGTCCTGTGACGTAGTAAGCACCATCTTCCTTCTGTTCTAAGCGTTGCCTTGAGCCGCATAGGGCTTCAGCCCTGACGTTGTCTGGTTTCAATGCTTCTATCTCTGATCCCGTCATCTTCATGTTAAAGAACTCCACTTCCAACTTGTGGATGGCATCATAACTACTGTATTCACGTTTGATCAGTTCCTTAAAATCATTCCATGGGGTGGCATTAGCAGCCGCCAGCCCCAGTATCGTAACTTGCGCGCTCCACCAAGTTTGCGCAGTACCTTCGAGAATATCAGTGGCATATTTCACCTTACGAGCCTCAGGTCATTCGCACATTTGAAGGCCGATTCGAGTGTCGCTGAAAGTAGTAGGACGACAGTCCATAAAAATCGTGTATGTGCACACAGGTGGCTGAGCGTGTTGACTTGTCGTGTGCGTAAGAGTAATCAAAATTAAGCACAAGTGTTGAGTTACGAGAGTAGGATCTAAGGATCCTAGGGTAAGTGGTGATGGCAGGTTACACCTCCTGCCTGGGCAGCTGCGAGTGCTGCAGTAACTTGTTCAGTGATCGAAGCCGCCAACTGGGCTTGAGTTAGGTTAACGCGTCCACACATGATCTTGACATCAAGGAGAACATGTGGGTGAGAGGTTCGCGAATAGTGCGAAGAGAGTGAGCACACAAGTATCCTCATGCAATAACAAATAGTGAGCAATGTAATCTAAGCATACCACGAGCAAAGTTCTATGTAGTTCTAGCAAGTAGTAAGGTAACATGAATAGTAGTACCTATGATGTTGAGTCTTGCACGTGGAGCGAAGCGTCGTTGTGGATCGTTGAGAGCACTGTTCTGGTTATAGTCTGGTTTTAATAAAAATGTTTTCCCCTTATTAAAACCGAGTTCTCTATAACCAATGGCTCTGATACCAATCTGTCACACCCCCAAAATCCACAACGCGGAGTACCACCGCTTGGAGGCGTGACATGACCAGGATCAAGCCACCAATCATATTGAACATAAGTAAAAATAGTAAAAGTCATACAACAATACGATAGGTGTTTCCATAACCAAATATAAACAAGTGTGCAGCGGAAGCATTTAATGTAAACCCAACATAAGTTATAAGTTCAAATATCGTCTACGATCCGTATCCCACAACGACCTGCTCCTTCCTGTGCAAGCTCCATATGTACCTAAGGTCCTGCAAGGCATGTAACAGAGAATCAACAACTAGTTGAGCGAGTTCACAGTAAATAAGTTCGTAATTGTAAGTTTGTTTCGTAACATGTGGCGCTACTAGGCCGATCGTATGTTCTATTAGTGGGGGCTTC
The DNA here is from genome assembly GCA_030545235.1 of Helianthus tuberosus. Lineage (NCBI taxonomy): Eukaryota > Viridiplantae > Streptophyta > Magnoliopsida > Asterales > Asteraceae > Helianthus > Helianthus tuberosus. Next base: position 55,386,667 of record CM060411.1, on the reverse strand, counting down.
CCATGTTGCATATACACTAGACTATTTGTAACCATAAGTGTTCTTCACAACCGAGAACAGTAGTACGTACATAGTTTACGTAGGCTTTACGTAAGTGTCCTTCACAACCGAGGACAGTATTGAGTATAAGTTCACGTAGGTTTTACGTGAGTATCCTTCACAACCGAGGATAGTATTGAGTATAAGTTCACGTAGGTTTTACGTGAGTATCCTTCACAACCGAGGATAGTATTGAGTATAAGTTCACGTAGGTTTTACGTGAGTATCCTTCACAACCGAGGATAGCGAGTAGCATAAGTATACGTAGGTTTTACGTATGTGTCCTTCACAACCGAGGACAATGGTATGGTAGTCTAGTATCAGTGTATGTACGAATCTATTCAACCTTATTCCTTCCATCCCATTCCCCAAACCCTGGGAATCCCATGCCTTAGTAAGGGTGTGAACTCACCTTGTTTTGCTCGGTATGCTAAGTGTATGCTCACAAGTAATCAATCGCGTCCTAAAGTAGGCACGTATGTGAAATCAGTTTGAGTTCAAGTCGTTCACGTATAAGCATGCAACACGTAATCACAGTCATGTACAATATGGTTACACTTAACAGCAGTTAACTAACCCAGTTAACACTTAACAGAATATAAACATGTTACTGTGCAGATTGTGTATACGACGAAACACCCCTGTTTCGTCGTTCTTACCCTTCGACGAAACACCAGTTTCGTCATTGCTCAGATTCGTCGCAAAGGTCTCGACGAAACAGATTCCTGTTTCGTCGTTACCTGCGTTTCGTCGATAGCGATCTGATTCGTCATGCATTTGATTCGTCACAAGTCAGTTACGTCACATACAGAAACCCTAATCAACCTAACAGCCATCACAAATATCAGAAATCGTATGGAGATCAATGTGCACCCAAAATCATCATAACTCGATCATCAAAGTATAATCGTCTTAGCATAACCCTAGTTTATGTGAACAACGTATCGATTAATCAAACCACAAACATATCATCGAACCCTATCAAGATACTAACGTGTTACCAAAATCAGATCATATTAACAACATACAGAACCGAGTATCTGATCGTATTAAGTTTCGCTTATAATTACACATCCGATTAACCATGTATATCGACATCTATATCATCGTGCACATATATTCATAATTCGTTTCGTAAATCAGCAGGTACATATACACATAACAAGAAATCAGAAACATTAACGGAACCGAGTTAACGAACCCGTACTAACCGAGATGAAAGTTTGATCGCACAAAGGTTTCCGGTGGGTTCTAGTTCGCCGTCACACAGCAGAGAGTTTCTCTAGGGTTTCTGGTTTGCTAAAATGTGTCAAATGGGATCATTCTACGCAATATAACAAGTCTAACAGTACTGGGCCCGAACTGGGCTTCGGCGTAATACTGGGCCGGCGAAACAGTCTGTTTCGTCGAGATGAGTTTGGCGAAACAGCCTTGTTTCGTCGAGTGTGTTCATGGCGAATCACAACTCTGTTTCGTCGAGTTGTTTCATATGTTCAGTAGTTTATGTTATTTCAAATACACTAAGTCTCATGCTATAATATCAACACATAACCAAGCAAACATAATACTTTTATTATCACACAAAGTGTATCGTTACAAATCAGACGAGTCAAACAACTAGACCGTCAAAGTCAACGTGCAATAAATGCGAATAAAGAATGTCGGAAACTCGAGTTGTCACAAAACCCCCATAAAGAAATGCTAAAGAACTGATATACCTAGCACACTATTAAAATAAATAAGTACAACTTGTGTAATTCATGTTGGAACATAACTTGTGAAACGTGTTATAAAAGTTGTTCAGTTTTCGTTATGCAGTTATATAATACGGGTGTTAAGTGTACAGGTGGAAAAGTTGAAGGTGCTTGTTGATAGTTGCTGAGGACTAATGTGTTGGAACTGGAAACATGGAGGTCTAAAGTGAAGTATATTTTACCCTTGATATAAAAGGGTTAAGATCTGTATTATTGTTATTCATTCACCTCTAGATTGTTCTGTTGTCTCTCTGGTTGTACGATTAGGGTTTGTCTCCGTTGTTCAGATCGCTTGTGATTTGATTGATCTTTTGTGAGATCCAGAGGTTATAGGTTATATAGACCAACTGTTTTTCAACAGTTGATCATCTCTTTTCTTGTATTGTTTACAGATCTCACATATTGTGAGATCTAGGGTTTCAGGGGGTGTTTTCTGGTTTGGGTAATCAATAAAGTTTCGTCACCGTTTTGTCGCTCCTTTGTTGTTCTGTAATGATTTCATACCTTTTTACATGGTATCAGAGCTATACTGCTTTTGATTTCTGATCTTGGTTGTTCTGCTATGAGTTTTAGGGTTTGTTTCTTGTTTGTTTGGGGTTTGCATTCTTCTCTACTTAAGGAACAGTCTGGACCTTGGCTTTAGGAAGTGTGTTAGTGCAGATCTGGTGCGGCGAAACCCTAGCTAGGGTTCGGAGACTTGGCTTGGAAGATACCTCATCTTCTAGTGATTCTTACATTCTATGTTGGTCTCTGAAACCCTTGAAGGTTTCAGGGTAAACTGACCAGTGTGTATTGTGTTTTTTGACGTTTTGATATGTGGTTTGTAACCCTAGAAAGTTACAGATTCAAATCTGCTTGGAAGGAGTTAAACGCATTGGTAAGATCGTTCTTCCCTTATCTCCGGTTTATTTTCTTGTTGTTTTTTAGTTGATGCCGGGGTAGTGAGGACTGGTTCTATTGGTTGATTGATATAGTTGATACCGGGGAAGTGAGGACCAGTTTATCTGTTGTTTGCTTCTTCTTGTGTATATTCTGTGTGTGTGTGTGTGTGTTTTTTTTTTTTTGTTATTTGTTGTGTTTTGATATTGTCTTCTTGTGTTTAAATTGTGTACCGGGTTTGTTTGTGTTGGTGCATTCATCTGTCGTCTTCGTCTTATGTCGAGTCTCGGTTCGCAAGTTCGTTGCGAAGTTGTTCAAGCATGATGTCATGATGACATCATCAAAGTGACATCATCAATGACATCATCACACAAAAGACAAAAAGGATTAGAATGTTAAAGTTAGATTTCGGTCAATATGTTTGTTTCTGATTCCGCTTTTGTGTCAAAGTTAATTCCGTTTATGTGTCAGTCTTGGATTTCGCTTATATGGTTATAAGTGATTTCGCTCTTTTGTCATGTATGTAAAAGCGAAATCACTAAACCTATAAATAGCCGCATAAACGAAAGCAGTCTTAGAGATAGAAGAGAGTTAGAGGTGTGTTCTTCCGGTAAGCCACGAAGTGCTGCCGAAGTGTTGTCTGAACGTGTACTCGTATTATTGATCAATACAACAACAGTTTAAAATGAATTCTCGCTGAATTGTACTCGGTTTGTCTGTTTCCGCCATTCAAACTGAGATAAACTCTTCTACGCGACTCGTTTAGGTCCGAAATCGATCCTACAATTGGTATCAGAGCCAGTGAAGAAGAGTTTTACACATTTCAGCCGATAATTCTGTTTCTACACTATTCTTTTCCGAAAATTAAAATTTTTTTACGGTCAGAATCGGTTTAAATTCATATAGTGTGCTCGGAATCATGAAGTAACAAAGCCTTGAAAATTTCATAATTAAAATCGACCTAAAACCTTGGATTTTTGAGATTTCGTTCATACGGACTTGTGATATTGATGATGTCAGCAGCTATTTGGTCTTGATTCCGCTCTTTTGAACATCGTGATTCCGCTCTTTTGAACAATCAGATTCCGTTTTTGTGACAAGTAGATTTCGCTCTTGTGTCACTTGAGGTATCGCTTTTGTGACAATCTTGGGATTTCGCTTATAGTGACAACAATGGTTTCAATTTAGTGACACTTAGGAATTCACGTGATTGTTCATCGAGTATTGTGAAACATTAAACGAGGATGTCAGGTTGTGTCGGATAATCAGAATTGCATGTGTTATTTGCCGAGTTTACATGTGAACACAATTAAAGGATCACATGAATAAAGTTAGGTGACATTATCAAAGTTGTCAGCACTTGATATATTCACAAGGTTAAGTCAAAGCTTGGTTATGAAATTGATGAACTTGTTCGGTCCAATCAGATTCTTTTAAACAGTTAAAGTTGGTCGGCTTAGTGGTTTGTGAGTCACAAAAAGATTTGTGATATTTTAAAAAAAGTGGTTGGCCATTTGAGATAAAGAATTTGTCTGATACTTTCATTTGAAGTCCACTTCACGGCCTATTCATAAAAAGCATCTAAAAAGTGGGTTTTTGTAATCAGCCCATCATATATCTTCGGCTCACTAAAGTCAAATTTGTGAAATAGTAAAGGTGTCAACTCACTATTGTTGTCGATTTGTGTGGTATAAGTCCAGTAAATGTTAAGTGTATAAACAAGATCCTTGGCCCAAGTATCATCTTCATTAACGGCCCATTCACAATTCGGTTGTTTTAAAGTGTCTCGACCCAATCAACATTTAATGTGAACAAGTGTCGAATTATATTGATCAGTCAAATAAATTGATTCAAGTGCAGTCCACGTGAATTGTTGAAGTTGTTCGGCCCAATCACAGTCAAGTGCAGTTCACTTTATACTCGGAACAAGTGAAAGTGTGTTTTTGTGAGAAATTTTGTCGGGATTATTAGAAAAATGGCAATGATCTTTGATGAACAAGAAAACAATGATCTTAAAAGGATAAATGACTGGTATCGAGGATATTTCAGTAGTTCTTATCAGAATTTGTCCAAGAATGTTTGGGTTAACCGGTTCGAATGTTTTCTGTGTAAGAAAGATGAGAAATTAGATGATTTGGAGAAGAGATTTGATTGTTTGATTGACCATTTAAAAGAAAACAAGATAAGGATATCAGAAGCTGAAATAGTATCAAAGTTTGCTAATGGATTACCAGCTGAATGGGATGATTTTTTGGAAAATCTAAGAAAGAATTCTAGTTTTTCAAAATTATCTTTAAGTAAATTCATCAGTAAACTTACAACACATATGAATGATAATGAAGAGAAAAAGAAAGGGTTGTTGAATAGGATAGAAAATAATTTGAAAAAATTAAGTTTGGATGTGGTTGTAGAACTGAACAAAAGAGTCTGTGTGTGTCTTAATGCAAAAGATGTTATGAAATACGATATGAAGAGGGGTTGTTATATTGATGAGAATATGAATCCTCTTGACTTTGTTAAAATCTTTTGTGCAGGAATATACAAAACAGAGATAGAGCAAGTTACAAAGAATGAAGAATCTGTGAAGCTTGGATCTTCAAGTTCAGAATCAGTGTGCTCTAAATGTGACAACTTTAAGGCTGATAATGACAAATTCTTGAAAGATGCAGAAAGTTTGACATTGGAAGTCAAAAGGTTGAAGGATGAGAAGCAAGCTGATATTAAACAGATTCTTGTTTTGCAGGAAAATTTTGAGAAGTTAAAATCTGAAAATGACAAACTGTTGAGTGGTTTGGATAGTTTGACATTAGAAAACAAAATTTTGAAAGAAAAAGAAAAAGATTTTGAAAATGAAAAATTAAAAATTGAGAAAGATTTTCAAAGTCAAATAAAAATTTTAGAAGATGAGAGAGATATGTTTGGTAAAAACAATCTTGAAAAACAAATTGAAATCAATTCTCATCTTGAAAAGATTATTCGACTTGAAAAAGAGGCAGAATGTGCTCAAAAGAAAATCAATGAATGGGAAGAAAAGTTGAAGGTGTTTGTGAATGCTTCAACTATTCCTTGCCCAAAACCTTTAAATTCAGTTCCAATAAGTGACAATGTCACAAACTTTGACGAAGTCAAAGTTGAAGATTGTGATGAGAAATCTGATGATGAAAATGGAAAAATGAAGAAAAAGAATGTATTTTTGAAGTTAAAAGAAAAGTTTCAAGAAACTGTTCCGCAATCAACTGAAAAGGGAGAATGCTCTAAGCAAAAACCTTTGAAGAAGAAAGTGGAACAAAAACAAAAGATTAAAAAGGAGAAAATTGTTCAAAAAGAAAATAACAGCTCATCAGATCAATCATCCAATCGCAATGAAAAATTACAAAAATTGAAAAATGAAAACTCTAAAATTGTTGGTAATAAGTGGTGCAGGTTGGACCACAGTGCTCAAAAGTCAAATCCAGCAAACAAGAGGAGCAATGATTATCACCAAGCCAAACAGTGCTATGATCTGAATGTTTGGACTGAAAATGGTGATTGGTACGATAACAGAGTATGTTACCGATGTGGTTATCAAGGACATATTGCTGTTAACTGCCAGAGTTGGAAGTTTGAGACGAGGAGATGCTTTAACTGCAACATCATTGGCCATATTGCTAGAGATTGCTCAATGAGATCAATGAGAAGATCGAGGGCTGAATCTCAGAAGCAGGTGAAGAAATCAGTCAATGTCAAGCCCAAAGAACAGAAGGTTCAAGAACCTAAAGTTCAAGAAAAGAAAGTGAAGCTTTCTCAAGGGCAAAAAGATAGACTGAGGAAGAAGAGAAAGAAGGCGAGAGAGTATCTGGAGAAGATATTGTCCTCGGGTTCATCTGTTGGTAAAAATAAGAGTTCTGATGAATCGACTTCCTCGATTGCAAAGTCAAGCAAGACGAATTCATCGGATACAAATCTGAGGACGAAAGAAGATAAGAAAAAGAAGAAAATGGTCGGCGATGAATCTGACGTATCGAAGTCAGACAAGCCACCTTCAGGCAATGAATCTGGCTCATCAAAGTCAGACAAGCCACATTCAGGCAATGATTCTGGTATGGTAAAGCCAGAAGAGCCATGTGTTGAGGTAAAAAAAATGAGAATTCTGGTTTAACAATGGATGATGCAAATTTTCCACCATTGTTGAACAAGAATTCAAAAGCACCCAAGGACCGTCAGGCTTGGGTGAATCTGTTTAAATAGAAAAACCTGACTTGCCGGAGTTCCCAGGTTGGTAAGCGTGGAACATGAATCGGCACATTTCTTGAGAAATTCACGAAAGTGGTTTCGTCTTACAAGTGGTAAATCAGGGACATTAAGTTGTACTTGATTTTCTACAAGTGATGTTTGAGGATTGATCTTAAAAATGTTAATTTTTACAAGTGATTGAAGAAAACAAAGTGATGAAAGATCCCCGAATTTGTGAAAAGACACACAAAACTTATTTTCCGGAAAAACCATTTGATTAAAACAAACTTAAGTGTTTTGAAATCATAATGGGAAAATAGTTTGTTGTAAGGGGGAGTTCTGATTGTTTATGCCAGGTGGATGGAGAATTGAAGTGATTATCATCATGTTGTCACGTTTCTTGTACAGCTTGTTTTCAAATTTTCCCAGAAAATCAAAATTGAAACATATTTTGATTTTAGGGGGAGTAAAAATTTTAAAAAAATTAGAAAATTTGAAAATGTCAAAAACATTGAAATAATTAAAAATGAGCTTTGTTGTAAAAAAGAGGAGATGATAGTAGATCAGTTGGACTGTCACAGGATGCTAAAGATATGTAAAGTCTAAATGTGATAAACAGTCTCACGAAAGATGTGACGGTAGGCTCAGCTAGACTAGTAGATTTGCGATAACGATACAAACATAAATGAAAAAGCCTAGTTCTAGTGGGAAACATGGTCGAAAGCATAGTACTTAGTTTTGTCCTTCTTGATTGTGTGCCTGCTCAGTAATCGCTGATTGTCGAAAGACATAAAACTGGTTAAGTTCGTGAACTTTCACAACTTTGCTGAAAAGTCGCTGTGATTGTGCATTTTATTTTGCAAAGATTTAAACTTGTTTTATTTCTTTATTTTGTTTAAGCATCGGACATCCTCTGCGTATACGTGAGTATCGACCTGGATGTTGTTGCCTAAACGTTCTGCTTTATTTTCTTTGGTGTTTCGTTTAAGCTTTGGATCACCTCTGCATATACGGGAGTATCGACCTGGTGGTTAAAGCCTAAACAATTTCAACTTGTTTTATTTTTCTTATTTTGTTTAAACATTGGACTTTCTCTGCGTATACGGAAGTATCGACCTGATTGTTAATGTTTAAACATTCTGCTTTGTTTTCGCACAAATCACAGTTGATAAAGTTTAAAGGCATTACTTGAGTCAGTGTATTGCATGATGAGGGGATATGCTGAGATCGTGGGGTCCATAAGAACTTAGTGCTATATTAATATACCTTAACGTATCGGTAAGCATGTCGAAAGTTTTTAGATTGAGCTTATGTGGACAACAATATCGTCAATCAACGTGAATCGTTTAGAGCTTAAAATGTTTAAAGCTTAACGGTGCTAGTGATTGGTCTCAAAAACTGATATGATCTTCTTGCACAAACTCACAAAAATATTGTTTGTAAATATTTCTTTACTGCATTCCTTTGTTATCAAAAACCCAAAAAGATTTTAGAGTGTTTTAGCATAAATTTTTCAAAAATACAAAAAGATTTTCGACAACTGATGATGAAGAGTTGATTTTCAAAATTTCAAGCGCTGAACATGATGAACTGGTTTGGGAGTGTGCGTTTAAAACAAGAAACTGATTTTGAGAAAGAAAAATTTGATTAGTTAATCAGGGTCATTAATTTGAACTTGACGTAACTATTTCTAGTAAGTTTTTCTTATTGATTTAAGTAAAAACTTATGTTTTTGTGAGAAGATTGTGCAGGAGATGAGCTGATCAGAGATAAAGCCAGGGATTGATCTCAAGGTGATAGCTAATTCCAGACAGCGATCCCATCATGATGAGAGGGGGAGTCTGATGAGGTTAGAGCCAAAGAGAAGATCCTGGTATATGTTAAGAAAGAAAAGAGACTGATAAAGACTGAAGATGCGAAGACTCAACACTTAAGACTCGTCAACATCTGAGGGGGAGTCTGTTGGTGCATTCATCTGTCGTCTTCGTCTTATGTCGAGTCTTGGTTCGTTGCGAAGTTGTTCAAGCATGATGACATCATCAAAGTGACATCATCAATGACATCATCACACAAAAGGCAAAAAGGATTAGAATGTTAAAGTTAGATTTCGGTCAATATGTTTGTTTCTGATTCCGCTTTTGTGTCAAAGTTAATTCTGTTTATGTGTCAGTCTTGGATTTCGCTTATATGGTTATAAGTGATTTCGCTCTTTTGTCATGTATGTAAAAGCGAAATCACTAAACCTATAAATAGCCGCATAAACGAAATCAGTCTTAGAGATAGAAGAGAGTTAGAGGTGTGTTCTTCCGGTAAGCCACGAAGTGCTGCCGAAGTGTTGTCTGAACGTGTACTCGTATTATTGATCAATACAACAACAGTTTAAAATGAATTCTCGCTGAATTGTACTCGGTTTGTCTGTTTCCGCCGTTCAAACTGAGATAAACTCTTCTACGCGACTCGTTTAGGTCCGAAATCGATCCTACAGTTTGTTTAGTATGTGGCTCCTGAGTAATGGCTTGTCCAAGCACCGTAGAGTGATGACCCTGGAATCTGGACCCTGACTCAGCTTCGCCCTAGATTGTTTTGTTTCTGGTATTGTTGTTTACTTCTATGTTTTGTTATCTGTTGATAACCTCTGTTCTCTTGTTGTTCATTTCTTTGCATTGTGTGGTTCTATTTGCTTATCTGGTGTGTTGTCATTATGGTTCCTGGTAGTACATCTGTTACTCTCATTAGTAAGTTGGATATAGGATCCCCACTTTACTTGCATCCTAGTGATTCTAGTGCCTTGACCATTGTTAGTACAAAACTCAAAGGTACATTATATTGTCTGGACTAATGCAATGAAGCTTGCACTAGAAGCTAAAAATAAATACGATTTTATTGATGGTAAATGTGAAAACCATGAGGATGATGATGTGTCGTCTGCCCAATGGGATAGGTGTAACTCAGTTGTGCTTACTTGGTTGTTAAACTCTATTTCTGAAGAACTGTTTCTTGGTCAAGTGTTTTCTAAGTTGGCCTCTGAGGTATGGAATTATTACAAAGAGTCTTTCTATAAGGTTGATGGTTCTGTTGTATATGACTTATATAAAAAATTAATAACATTTCACAAAATGGTAGTTCTGTTTCAGAATACTATAACAGATTGACAACAATGTGGAAGCAGTTTGATGCTATGTTGCATATGCCTTCATGTTCTTGTCAAGCTGCCAAGGACTACAATTTTTCAATGTTAATAAAATTATTGCAGTTTCTCATGGGGCTTGATGATGTTTATCAGCCTGTGAGAACAAATCTTTTAACAAGAGAACCATTTTCTTCTTTTAAAGTGGCTAGGGGTGAGCAGAAAACCGAAATAACCGAACCATAACTGAAATAACCGAACCAAAAAAACCGAACCGAAACAAAAACCGACGGTTCGGTTTTCGGATTTTAAATAACCGAAAATTTCGGTTCGGTTTTCAGATAACCATTTTCAACAACCGAAAAAACCGAACCGAACCGAAAAAAAACATATAATTTTATGTTTAAGTTTAAGTGTTTAACCCATGCTATTAGAAATTACTAATTTTAGTCTTGAATATTAAGTACTTATAATAAAAACATTAAGATGTTTATTTATAATTGAGATGATTTATTTATTGCCTATAACAAATAATAAAATTTAATATAAAAATTAAACAATCTTCAAAGTATTATAAAAGAAAAAGTCCTAATAAAAACTTTGAAGAAACATAAAAATAGATTAGTAGGTTAGGTTTATGTAAACATTTTTAGTTAAAAAGATTAAGTATAATAACTTAAAGACTAAACTGCCATTTTGGTCCCTGAGGTTTGGTCACTTTTACCACTTTAGTCCAAAACTCAAACTTTTTGCACGTGGGTCCCTGTGGTTTCAATTTTATTGCCATTTTGGTCCAAAAATGAAATCAGGTCATATTTGTCTTATAAAATCCTGCTATTTTGTCTTTTTCTTCAGGGGTAAAAAAGGTCATTTTAATTTTTCTTAATTAAAATAATAAAATAAAATAATCCATTTATATAAAGGACTCTATTATTATCTCATCCTCTTCAACAAGAACACCCAAAACCCTAACCCTAATTCACCTTCAAATTTTACGACCTAGCCACCGTTCTTCATTCCTTGCTGCGTTGAAATCGTACTTCGCCGAACGATCTCCGCTTTTATAAGCTATCGCAACCCGTAAGTCCAGTTTTGTGTTTTGATGTTCGAATTTACATTTGGAAAAAAAAAGCCAAATATGATTTCCTTAAACATCGATTGTGAAAGAGCAATTGTAGTATATAGTAGTTAGGATTCTGAAGTTGTTGTCCTGGGAGCCCAGTGCCAGCTCCTGGCTGATGGTTTTCAGCTTCTCTAGATTGATTTGGAGTGTGAATTGGGGGTTATGGGATTGGGGTGAGGTGAGGTGATTGAAGGTAGATCAGGAAGTTTAGTAGGTGCTTGTAGTGGTGGTAGTGGGTGTTCGGTGGTGGAGGTGTGGTGGTGGTAGGTGCTTAGTGGTGGTGGTGCTTGTTTTTCAGAAGAGAGAGAGATCTGGGTATAGAGAGAGAGGGTGGTAGTGATGATGGTGATTTGGGGAAGAAGTGGGGTTGAACCCCCTGAAACCATCATCGCATCACCTGAAAACCACCATCGAAGCCCTTGAAAAACCCGTCGGTTGAGAAGTGGAGATGATCGTTAACCATTAGATCTGAGCAACACTTGAACCAGAATTTTGTGACGTTTGCAGGTCGTCAAAGAACGATCTCTTTCTGCACACAATCGTAGACATTGTTTGTTGAAATCAGTTGAATTCAAACACGCAAATCTGGTTTTCTAATAATCAGGAATCAATTTGATGTATTGGAACTGTAATTTGAAGGTGAATTAGGGTTAGGGTTAGGGTTTTGGGTGTTCTTGTTGAAGAATATGAGATGATAATAGAGTCCTTTATATAAATGGATTATTTAATTTTATTATTTTAATTAATAAAAATTAAAATGACTATTTTGCCCCTAAGGAAAAAGACAAAATAACAGGATTTTATAAGACAAATATGACCTCATTTCACTTTTGGATCAAAATGGTAATAAAACTGAAACCACGGGGACCCAGATGTAAAAGGTTTGAGTTTTAGACTAAAGTGGCAAAAGTGACTAAACCTCAGGGACCAAAATGGCAGTTTACTCTAACTTAAATGTAACCATATAAGAAAGATTCTTAAATTTTGAATTATACTTTTTTTTTATTTTTGAATCTTAGTTACTTTTGTTTCAAAAACCGAAATAACCGAAAAACCGAACCGAACTGGTGTAGAAACCGAAAAAAATACTCTAACTTAAATGTAACCATATAAGAAAGATTCTTAAATTTTGAATTATACTTTTTTTTTATTTTTGAATCTTAGTTACTTTTGTTTCAAAAACCGAAATAACCGAAAAACTGAACCGAACTGGTGTAGAAACCGAAAAAAACCGAAACCGAACAGTTTTGAAAAACCGAAAACCGAAATTTTGGTTTCGGTTTTGATTTTGCCCAAAAACGAACCAAACCGAACCGTGCACACCCCTAAAAGTGGCATTCTCTATTGTTTCTAGAGAAGAGTCACATAGATTGTTAAGTAGTGGATCAAAAACACAAAATGTATCTTTTGTGTCAAAACCTAATCAAGGTTTTGATTCTAAAAAGAAGGTAAATAGAGGCCCTAACCCTAATTTGAAGTGTACTCATTGTAATATGTTAGGACACACTGTTGATAGATGCTTTGAGATTGTTGGGTATCCTCCTGGGTTTAAGAGAAGGGTTAATAGTAATCAGTCTAATAAAACCAATTTTGTTGGTAATAATAATAAGTCTAATTCTGTTGTTGGGTCATCTGCTTCTACTAGTATGTCTGGTTTTCCTTTTACATCTGAACAGCTCACCAAGTTGTTGAGTTTAGCTGGTGAGAAAAGTGGGTATGATTCTCAGAATCCTAATGTGGGAGGTGAGTGTTTTAGTGTATCTAACTTTGTTAGTTGTTCAAGTTTAGTCGGTTTTAGTAGTAATTTTGGGTGGATTGTTGACTCAGGTGCTAGTCAACATATGGTTAAGACAGATAAAAACATGATAAATGTGGTTGATGTATCTAAATTCAATATTACTATTGGTCATCCAAATTGTAACACCTCGTAAAATCACAACTAATATAATGAAGACACGTGTCATGGACTTTAAACGTGAAAGGGACTGATCTGGAGGGACTAAATTATCAAACAATGTAAATATGTTAGTAAAAGGATCCAAAGTGTCAACATGCCATTCTTGTGCCTCTGATTGACCTCATACGACGTTCCTATTCTTTAACGAATAAATTATCGCGCATGGAAAGTCGTTTGTGTTTTAAAATAAGGATCTTACGAAACATAGGGGTTAAAAGTGTTAACATGTTAAAAGATACCTCTGAGTAACCTTTTAACGAACCCAAAAACATTGTAATAATTATATATTTGGTTCTCAAGAATATTGGATATTTATTTTGTGGAGTTTTGAAGAAATCAAGACTTTTCGGGTGATCGTACAACTAACCGGGAGCTTAACGGAGTTAGTTAATGACCCAAGGTCCTTAAAAGTTAACTATGGGGGTCCTAAATGCAATAAATGAAAGTTAAATAAACATATATTGGACCAGGGACCAAAACTGCAAAGTTTAAAACTTATTTTCCGGTTAAAGGGGTGTGTCGCGGCCCGCATATAGACTCTCTCTGAGTCTTACGCGGCCCGCGTGAAAGTGCCAGATGCAGAAAAACTTGGACAGCTGCAAGTTCAGCCAGTTCCACCGCCTTTGCATGCTTCAAATCAATACCAGGGATTGTGCCAATGGTTTTTCATGCACTAGGGACACCTGGTAACATCTGGGATCATTATAGGGACATGTGGTTTGATCTTGATGCATCAAAGTTGCTATATAAGGCCTTGTTCTTCACTTGTTCATTTCACACTTGCAAACTTTCACTCAAAAATCACTCTCTGAAGTTTCTTGGAGCTCTAGGAAGCTTTCCTTAGTTCATATTTCGTGCTAAGAGTAATTGTAAGCATTCTTAGCCTCTCTAGTTCGAGTTTTGTTAGTTTAATGACCAAAAGTCAAAGCCATCGTAATTAAGCTTTGACTTAGTGATTAATCACTAATGGTCCAGCCATTTCTCGAATTGAAAGTTGCTATGAGTTGGTAATTATGTAGGTAATAAACCCTTAAAAGGGCACCTACTGATTATCACTCTAACTTAGCCAATTGTCGGGTCAAACTTATTAATAAAACGTCAACAGAAGCTATTTTTACAAATAAATTCATAACTGATAATGTAGAAGTTATGGAACATGTTTTAACACTAAAATAAGTTGGTAAATAATATAAGAACATGATTAGGCATGTTCAACCTGACAATTCTGAGTTTAGGCTCGGTTCGCAACCGAAAGTCGCAAAAGTAGACTTTTGCTTTGACTTTCAGTTCTGACCCAATTTAGCTTGTTTTAGATATTCCTTAAGGTTCCTTTACGACCATATTATAGGTTAGTAAAACCCTCTGAGGTTATGCTACATGGTTCCTTAATAATCCGATTCATTTGCATGTTTCCGTTAAATGCTTAAATGTTGACCATTATGCCCTTTTTATATAAAAACGAGATTTTTGAAAATGTGAGAGGACAAAAACCTTTATTACTGATTTATAAACATGTCCTAAAAATTTGACATCCGTTTAGGGTCTAAATTAGGAGTTATGCTCAATATTGTAAATGAAAGCCTTTTTATTAATTAAACGGCATTTTCGACATATATCCTATTTAAACCCAAATTTTGACATCAGACCTTTTACCCACTGATGTAATATAATATTTAGGATTTTTTGGAAGTTTTTATTAAATTTTAAACAGATCATAACATAGAGTTATTGCATAGGCTCGGTAATTGACGATAATGCCCGTTTTACTAATAAAATAAGTTTTACACATCCTTTACATATCAAACCTTTTTCTACTGATTTTATATAATAAATAAGTTATTTTAAACTATAAAGGCTGGTCAAAATCTCAGATTTCTTAAATCAACCCGAATATCGTCAAATACCGTCTTTTATGCGATTTAGGCGCATAGTATGGTTTAAAACCATATTAGGCACCTAAGACTTGTTACCTACTGATGTTATGAATAATTTTTTTTATACTTTAACAGTAAGTAAAAGTTTTGAACTCAGATTTCCAAATTTAACCCTTATAGCATGTGTGAAATGACCAAAATGCCCCTACGGTGCATAGTTTGGACATAAAAGATAAATTTCACATATACATGATATCTTACTGATATAAATTATTAAAATAAATATTTTTACTGAATGTTTTAGACCAGAACCTCAGATTTCTATTTAACCTCTTTTATAAACTTTAAAATGACCAAAATACCCCTACAGGGCATAAATTGGTTTTAAATCCGTTTTGGGCATAATGGAAGGTATCCTACTGATATCATAACATATTTTAAGCATATTAACTTGTGGAACCTGTACATGACTCATTTGGTTACCCGTTATGCATTTTTTACGTTCGGTACGGTTTATGTAACTAGTTTGCATAAATTAACCGAAACGGGTCAAACCTTTTCATTTTCACTTCAAAATCCAGAATGTGTTTAGTTTACCCATATTATACAAGTCTTCATACTTGTCGGGTCTAAATCACATTCTAATCCGGTCTTCGCCTAATCTTGCATCTTGAACCGTATACCTTTCTTTAAAACTAACCGGTCTAAGTTATAGCTTAAGTAAGACCCGTTAGGAATCTAATAGGTTATTAAAAACCTTCGTTCCAGATTAGGAGCCCGGTAAAAGCTATATGTACTTGCTTATTGATATATGGTTGGGATAAAAATTATATTTTTGCTCAGATAAATACTTTTAACTTATTTTCCCTTATACGGGCTTGGGGTACAGTAATTAATAATACCGCTTGGTCAGGTATTGAATCTTTAATCGAATAATGGTTAAATCATTGAGATAACCCGTTTAATCTGTTTTGTTTGTTTTAAGCCTTTGGGGGGTTAATGACCATGTCCTGGATATCCTCGGCTCATTCATTGAAATGGTCACGACTTAAGCACGGGGTGTAGGCATACACCTGTCGGTGTGTATGTAAAACGATATACCCGCTTGTTGAGAATAACTCGCTGTGGGATTATATTATGGGGTGTGTGTAAGACCCTTAATCCATTTTAATCGGTTAACCAATAAATTGCGATTATAATAGTGTATTAAGATTTAATATACACTTAAAAATACGAGTTTTGTTTAAAAATTTTATTAAATAAAACATTCCAACATTTTGTAATTTAATTCGCCGTTTTAAAGTGTGACGACGAAACTAATCGCGGAAGCTTTAATCTCGATCGTGTTCGGTTCCTCATCGGGCTCGGTCGTCATCCGGTACTACTAGGCAACCTACATTCCATAAACATGAAATGATTTTAGTCATGCGTGGTTTAAAACGTGTTTAAACGGAATCGCGAATCAAAACTTAACAAAAATAACTGGGCACCACCGTAACTTACGTGTAACACCCCGAAAACGGGTTTGGTAATTAAACCCCGTTAATACTAGAGACGGGGAAAGTACCGTTAGTGGTAAAAGTAAACCGGCAAGTATTAGGAATTTATTGAATAATCCTAATATTTATTTAAAGTAAATAAGAGCTTCAAGAAAATAGGATGATAAAAGGCCTGATTTAACGGGACTTAAAGTAAAACGGGTTACGGCTTCCCGAACCTACTAAGCTAACTAGGAATAATTCTAACCTAGTTAGAAAGTGACTTATGAGTGGGTTAAAACACTTAAATTATGAACTAAGGAAAATGGAGGGGCCAAACTTGTTAAACTTGAAACTTGTTTTATTAAAAACAAGAATTAAAACAAACCAAACACCCACTTTAGGGGTGTCTGGTCAAACAAGAACACAGGGGCGACACAAGCTCCCCACCAAGCCCTAGTGCATGCCAAACTTGATCAAATTAAGGGTTCAAATCATCTCCAAATCGAATTTCAAGCACAAATTCGTGAACACCTAGTTGAAAGGATCACAAGGTATGTAAAATTGTGATGTTTTGATCCATCTTAAATTCTAGGTTATTTGTAAGAAACTGAAATTGAGCTTGATTGTGTCATGCATGAGTGAATCTTGAAGTAATATGATGTCTAGGAGTAAACCCTAGTCAATAACATGTTAGATTGTTGGATAATCTATGAAATTCATAATGATCCATTGAAAAGTTAAGTGGGTTTTATGTTAATATGATGAACACTCATATTAGAATGTAAGATTGATGAATATTGAGGTTATGATATAAGTTTTTGATGTAGTTCATGAACACTAGACTTAGAGGTTTGAATGTGTTGATGCAAATCTTGGTAAAGATAACTAGTTATGAACTAGTTAGTAAATAAGTAATATTATGCACATTAGGTGTTTGTTAAAATGCCCGAATGAATGTTGACATAATGAAATTATGAAAGAAACGCTTAATTGGCTAACTCGACTAACTACGTGTAATACGGAATAATATGGGTTCTAATGTTGATTGAACTTATTGTGTGTATAATATGATTAAAGTTAGTTGACTATCGAAAGTCAAATAAACCAACATGAAGTCGAAAAGTAGTTTCGACATACAATCCATAGGACAAAATAGTCATAATAATGATGACTAATCTAACCGTCTTACGAATCATGATGATAGTTTGACTCTTGACGAGCTAGGTGGAAGCTTGATGAGTGAGCGGGTCAAACGAATCAAGTGTGAAGTAAAAGCGTGTTTCGGATGCAAGGTAAGTAAAACTTACACCCACTTGTAGTATATGTGTTTATTTTATAAGCGGTGAATACAATAAAGGATTAGGTTCGAAACATGGGTTCCGACACGAAATGAAATGAGTCGGAACCAATAAAATGTTTTAAACCATGATTAATGGTGAAAGCGGCAAAATGGTAAATTGGTCATGTAATGACTAATAACTAATGAGTTTTCGTTAAGATCACTTGTAAGTACAACTAATAACGAGAAAATAAGTAGAGATGGAAATTTAGTCAAGTACCGACTAAAGTAAATTGTAGTTAAAAAGGAGTTTAGTGGCAAAAAAATCCGAAATGGGTCGGATAGGCAAATTGGTAATTATTAACCATGTTTTGCTACTTATGAAGATGCTTGGTCATATAGGCCAAACGGGTCAAATGGCGTGATAACACCATTTGACAATATCGACTAATGTGGTTGTCAAGTCTTGTGTTATCAAGAGCGTTTAGCGATTCGGATACTCCCGTCGCCATAGAAAATGTGATAATAAAAGCGAGGTATAAATCGGGTCTATTTGTTGATCCGAGCCAGGTACGCATATTTATGTTGTAGTTAAAAGTGCTATTTTGGTCGAATAACTGGTGAGAGTCCTTCATTGTAAAAGAAGGACCCAAAACGCCCTTATAAGATAAATGGAACAAACGACCCTTAAAGGTTGTTTGGAAACGAGTTTTATGACTAGGTAAATACTTAGAATAAGTATAGAAACTGAAAGAGGTATTATAATAGCCAAATGGCACTATTTGAGTTTTGCCATAAAATAATGGTTCGAGAGGTAAAATTTGGTTTATATTGATCACCACATTAAACCCGCCATAAACTCAGTTGTGGGGGGAGATTATAGGATAAGAAATGTGGTGATGAAGTGCTAGAAGTAATCGAAAGCGATTTTAGGCTCGAAAGCGCTTAAATAACCTTAACGGGTCAAAATAAGCATACGAGCGAAAACGGGTTTGTATGGTGTAATAAACCTATGATTAGAACCTAATATAGTAGGTAACATTAATTTGAAGAAGTGTATGAGTTATAGGAATCAAATAAATACGTTTGTTTGATAAAATGCATAAACGGGTTAAAATTCAGTAAAAAGGTAACGAGTCGAGGGCTTAGAAGTCTCAAAATTTCTTATGTTGGATGTAGGATTTTAACTCCATAAGATGGAGGATTAAATTACGGACGCGTAGGAAAAAGAATCGGGTAAAACGGATCAATAACGAAGAAGTTATGGCCGTTTCCGTGAAATCAGATCGTGCTGGAAATAAGCAACAACCAGCTGCAACAGTTCTGATGAAATTAGGCAGTGGCGTAGCGCGACTGGCAGTGGCGCTACGCGAGAATGTGCCAGTTTCGCAAAAAATGTTTATTTTAAATTATTTTGCGTTGCGAACCCGTTCTAATACGTTTTAAGCTACGTATGACTAATCCAACTCATGTTTTATGAGTTTCAGGTAAATTTTAGCACCGGAGGACGATCAAGCGACGAGCAAGAACCGAACACGATCACGAAATAAGCTTCCGCACTATGTATCCTTATTATGTTAAACGACGAACGTACACATGATGTGTTGTATACTTTTTAAATTGTAAAAAGTTTTAAATAAACCCGTAATTTCCAATGCATATATAATCTTAATTACATGATTGTTTTTCGTGAATGATACGTTAAACCTTAATTTATAAGAACGGGTGTTACATTACGGTATCCACCATAAGTTACGGTAGCCACTGGGATTTCAGGGGCTGCCGTAAGGCAGTAGAATACCACCGTAACAACTTTCTTTGCTAGCGTAAGTTACGGTAGCTACTGCATGTTCTCCACATTTGCCGTTTTGACCCGTTCATGTATAAATCAAACAAAAACAGGTTTGTATGCTCCCTAAACTCATAAAATTCATAATTTCAATATCTCCTATCATATTAGGTTCAAGTCACGAGTTTCTTACGTAATTAGAACTCGTTTACGCTCAAGTGCTTATTTTGACCCGTTAAGGGCATTTAAGCGCTTTCTAGCTTAAAATCGTTTTCGAATGCTTCTAGCATTACATTACCACATTTCTTACCATAAAATTTTCCATCACAACTGAATTTATGATGGGTTTACTAAGGTAATCTATATAAACTGGGTTTTACCCCTCAACTCATTAATTTACGGCAAAGGCTCAAATGGAGCCATTTGACTAACGTATTACATCTTTCAACTTCTATACTTGTCCTAAGTATTTATCTAATCATATAACTCGTTTCCAAACAACCTTTAAGGGTTGTTTGCTCAGTTTAACTTATAAGGACGTTTTGGTCCATTTTGGCCCTTCATTGACGATGAGAGATTGTTGTAAACATGTTTGACCCATAAGTCCTCTTTTACTATGATTTTGTTTGAGAAGTCATTAGGCCTTTCAAACGTAATGACCATCGTTTGTAACTTTCGGTTTACCTATTAAAGTAACCAAAAATCTATTTTAGACTCCGATTAACTCTCATTTAACCTTACGTTTAAATGAGAGTTATTCTATTATGCGTACTTGGCTCGGACCATTATATTGACCCATTTAAATACCTTGCCTCAATAGCCGCTAAGTAATAGCGATGTAAATATCCACTCGATAATTATCTCTGAAATCATACAACTCAACAAACCATTAGTCGATATTGTCAAAGAGTAGTATTTTCACCTTTTGATCCGTTTGGTCTAAATGACCGATTATATTAGCGAGATGAAGCTTATTGCCATCTCGTCTACACGACTCGCTCCGGTTTACACCGCACGGTCGCCTTAATTATAAATCACCTCTTAACGCTTTTTGGCCTATTAAGGCTTACGAAATAAGTATCTTTCAAAACTAACAATTATTGTCAACGAGTGACCAAATTACAATTTTACCCTTATTGGTTATCATGATTTACCTGATACGGTAACCTTTAAAAAAAATACATGTTTCATTCGTCATAATATGATCGAATTACCGATTTCACTCATTTTTAACCATCAATATGGTTTCTTATCCTATTTGGCAATCTTGTTCCGTATGGCTACACTCCGGAATATAATATCTCAATTAGGCATTTGTCTTATTCGTAATCAATACGACAAAAGAACATTCTAAAATATATGACTAGTGTAAGCTATACTTACCTTGCATCCGGTTATGCTCTCTTCCGCGTACCCGATCCGTTTGACCCGCTTCCTCCCAAGCCTCCATCTAGCTTGTCATGAGTCAAACTATCATCATAATCTGTGAGACGCTTAGTTTAGTCATTATTAGCTACGACTATTCCGTCTTACAAATTTTATGTCGAATCTACCATTCGACTTCATCATTGGTTAGTTTAACTTTCTAAAAGTTAACTACCGTTATTCATATGACAAGTACCATTTAAATTAAATCAACATCATGATTAGAGTTCATATTACCCCATATCATACGGGATAAATCGAGTTTGGCAATCACGCATTTCATTTACAATTTCAGCACCTTAGTTTTCATTTAGGCATTTTAACAAACACCTAGTGTGCATAATTTTACATATTTACTAACTAGTTCATAACTAGTTATTTTTACCAAGGTTAACATCAATTTGGCAATTTCACATCAATTTTAACATCAACAAACCTGAAATTTCTTTATAGAATTCAAATTACACTAGTACAACTATCATAATCCTAGTGTCTTCATACTTCTACATCACCCACTTAACACCTTCAATGGTGATTATGGAATTCTCAAGTATTGAGCATAATTTCAACAATCTAATGGCTAGGGTTTATTCCTATACACTATTTTATTCTAATTTCATCCAAATAACATTCATGCAAGCCAAATTTTCGATTTCATATGTTCATCAAAATTTCAAGATGTAACTAGGAGATGAAATTTGACATACCTTGTGATCCTTTCACTGAGGTGATCACTAATCTAAACTTAGATTTCGATTTGGAGTCGATTTGGCTTCTCAATTTGATCAATTTGTTGAATTTAGGGTTTGAGCTCCCATGGAGCTTTCTCCTGGTCGACCTCTCCTGTGTGTGTTTTGTGTTAAGTTTTATTTTTATAAAACCACTTTCAAGTTATCCAACTTTGGCCCCTCATGTTAGGTTAGTTATTAAGTAGGCCACAACCTGCTTATTTTAAATCCACATTCCCCTTTATTAACTAGGCTAAACATTCCTAGTAAACTTAGCGGGTTCGGGGATATTTACGACTAAGTTTATTTTAGGTCCCGTTAACTCGGGCCTTTTATAAACTTTATTTATTCATAGGCCTTTATTTGACTTTTTATTAAATATTAGGTTTATTTATTTAAAAATCCTAATTACTCACCGGGTAAATTTTACCACTAACGGTACTTTACCCGTCTTTTAGTATTAACGGGGTTTGATTACCAAACCCGTTTCCGGGGTGTTACAAGTCTACCCCCTTAAATAGGTTTCGTCCCCGAAACCTTTCTTACGTACTTTACTAGATTAGATCATCTGAACCTTAGCTTCGGTGATCGCTTGAGCATTGCTTGCACATAATACTCTTACCAGGGAAATATGGTAATGTGCCTTTGGTTTCAAAACGTATACGCCTTTTATGTGTATGGCCTCGCAGTCCGATACTTTCATTTTGTATTTCTTATTCTGGTCATTTATTTGACCGAGTTGTCATCTGATCGCTCGGTTGTATTTATTTTCATTATGTTTACTTCAAGTTAGTCTTATTTCAACAGGCGCTTTATATAAGTCGTAACACTAATCCGACTTGAAGGGTTTTTCTGGCCAGACTAAGTTGTCGCCGTCATTTTATTCCCCGTCATTAGAGTATATCTTATTGTCAACCCGGCCTTTTACGTATTTTCTGATTTTCATATCTCGTAACTCACGTCACGACTTAAATAATTGTGACGTATTCTATATCACTTTTTGTGACGTATAACAATTTAAATAATTGTGAATTCTTTTGTCATTTTTTTTTTTTGCCAGTTTGAATGTTTTAGTGAAATTCTTCACTTTTGTCAACTAGACCTTTCACAATCCTTTCGCTTTTAACCCATTTAATTAACTTAGCGAAATCCATCGCTTTTATACGAACTTTATCTCCTGGTATCGTTTTACGCGGGAAGTTACAATCGGTTTCCTTGTTTTATACCATTGACCCGTAGGTTCTTTCACTTAGCCTCGTAGGCTATTACTTTAGATTTTCACATTTTTGACCTTATTAAGGTGAGACCCCAACAATTCGTTTCTTTCTATTTGTGACCCGAAGGTCTTTTTGGTCCCGTAGACCTTAGCATCATTTATAATATCGTAGGTTATGATAATCCCGTATATCATCTTTTATTCAAGTCTTTATTCAAAGGTATATACATTTATATATGTATATGGCGTTAAGGCACCCTTTTTATGTTCAAAGTCATTTATTTTCGCCTTTGAATTTCCTTTGACCTTGACCGTAGTCTAAGGCTATATTTGTTTTCTTTCGAACAAATTTTCTGACTTTATGACTTCTCACGTCATTTATGCGTCGGTTCATCTTATGCTCACTATTATCCAGTTTACATATATTTCGTATTTGATTATGCCCCATTACCGGGCTCATTATTCTTTTGCTTTTAATGTTACTGTTATCCCGCTTGCGCTTACTCATGCCATCAGACATTATATTATATTCAAACTCGTTTGACTTATTCATGTGAAATTTCATCATTTATGGATGTCAAACTTCACTCTTTGTTCGACCCGTTCAACTTTAAAATAGTTGAACATAATTTATCAAAATTTCTATTCACATCATCTCGTCGTCTTTTAGTCATGACTCAAAACCCAAGTCTTTTAACTTTCCATTCTAGTTCCTTTTTCTCGGCCTACGCATATGTTTAAATCCTTACCCATCAACCGGGCGTTTTACCGAAGTCGTTATTATTGCAACCTTCCCGGTGTGCTTTAAGACTTCGCTTCACTTTTATATTCCTACTTTGTCCTCAAGTTTGACGTTTTACAAAAACGGCCCGTTAAGAGACATATTTGCATTCTCCGGGTTCGAGTGTAAGTACACCCCCTCCCATTACATATCTTAATCATTTTACATTAATCTTTGTCCCTTCTCTCGGGCTCATCATCCTAATGTAATACGCTTCCGTCACCCGGCTGTGCGTTTACATTATTATCAAATATTTTGCTGATTTGATTCATTTGGGTACTTTTTAAGTTTAGTCCCATTCACCCCTCCCTTATTACATCGGATGTAAATGTGTCCGCTATAAGAAACTCATGGTATCATATACCACTACTTACTTGGCCAGAGTAAGCGATTAACACATGACACACACGACCTTTTTATAGTTTTCACATCACGCCCTATGTAAGTAACGCCTCTATTTAGTTTTCTTGGAAATAATACCCTGGATAGGTATTCTATTAAAGTTTTTCCAAGTTTCTAATTTACATATGCAACAATCATTCTCTACATGTTTGTTGCATATCGCTATTTGTATGATTATATTTAAAAGCGCGCACCTGGTAATGCTTGCCTCGACGGGAGTTCCTTGCCATTAACCTTGTTCGTGGTCGTTACTCGATTTAGTCCTTGGTGAGCATGCTCCTCTTGTCATACTTTGGACCGTTCCTCTATCATATCTGTAATTTGTTTAACCCTTGTCATCTTTAAATGCAAGTGTCCTTCAATTAAGACATTCACAAAAGTTAGCCATGTCGACTTTACTAAACGCCCGTATCATAATACAAGGATTTTCTACTATATGTGTCAAAGCACGAAATTTTGTTAGTTATAGCTATCATTTAAGTGGGGGTAACGTGTATTACACGATAACCCTATGTGTTGTTTACAACACTTTAATACGCTAAACGATTAACATACATGCACTTACCGGATTTGCAATCAAGCCTCGAACGGAACACCAATCTTTATCAAGAGCATAAGGTTTAAGTCCAAGCATGGTTTTCCCCACCATACTTGAATCTCTTAAACCAGGGCTCTGATACCAACTTGTAAGACCCTTAATCCATTTTAATCGGTTAACCAATAAATTATGATTATAATAGTGTATTAAGATTTAATATACACTTAAAAATACGAGTTTTGTTTAAACATTTTATTAAATAAAACATTCCAACATTTTCTAATTTAATTCGTCGTTTTAAAGTGTGACGATGAAACTAATCGCGGAAGCTTTAATCTCGATCGTGTTCGGTTCCTCATCGGGCTCGGTCGTCATCCGGTACTACTAGGCAACCTACATTCCATAAACATGAAATGATTTTAGTCATACGTGGTTTAAAACGTGTTTATACGGAATCGCGAAACAAAACTTAACAAAAATAACTGGGCGCCACCGTAACTTACGGTATCCACCGTAAGTTACGGTAGCCACTGGGATTTCAGGGGCTGCCGTAAGGCAGTAGAATACCACCGTAACAACTTTCGTTGCTACCGTAAGTTACGGTAGCTACTGCATGTTCTCCACATTTGCTGTTTTGACCCGTTCATGTATAAATCAAACAAAAACAGGTTTGTATGCTCCCTAAACTCATAAAATTCATAATTTCAATATCTCCTATCATATTAGGTTCAAGTCACGAGTTTCTTACGTAATTAGAACTCGTTTACGCT
Source organism: Helianthus tuberosus (assembly GCA_030545235.1). Lineage (NCBI taxonomy): Eukaryota > Viridiplantae > Streptophyta > Magnoliopsida > Asterales > Asteraceae > Helianthus > Helianthus tuberosus. Next base: position 55,361,293 of record CM060411.1, on the reverse strand, counting down.
CAAGTGCTTATTTTGACCCGTTAAGGGCATTTAAGCGCTTTCTAGCTTAAAATCATTTTCGAATGCTTCTAGCATTACATTACCACATTTCTTACCATAAAATTTTCCATCACAACTGTATTTATGGTGGGTTTACTAAGGTAATCTATATAAACTGGGTTTTACCCCTCAACTCATTAATTTACGGCAAAGGCTCAAATAGAGCCATTTGACTAACGTATTACATCTTTCAACTTCTATACTTGTCCTAAGTATTTATCTAATCATATAACTTGTTTCCAAACAACCTTTAAGGGTTGTTTGCTCAGTTTAACTTATAAGGACGTTTTGGTCCATTTTGGCCCTTCATTGACGATGAGAGATTTTTGTAAACATGTTTGACCCATAAGTCCTCTTTTAACTATGATTTTGTTTGAGAAGTCATTAGGCCTTTCAAACGTAATGACCATCGTTTGTAACTTTCGGTTTACCTATTAAAGTAACCAAAAATCTATTTTAGACTCTGATTAACTCTCATTTAACCTTACATTTAAATGAGAGTTATTCTATTATGCGTACCTGGCTTGGACCATTATATTGACCCATTTAAATACCTTGCCTCAATAGCCGCTAAGTAATAGCGATGTAAATATCCACTCGATAATTATCTCTGAAATCATACAACTCAACAAACCATTAGTCGATATAGTCAAAGAGTGATATTTTCACCTTTTGACCCGTTTGGTCTAAATGACCGATTATATTAGCGAGATGAAGCTTATTGCCATCTCGTCTACACGACTCGCTCCAGTTTACACCGCATGGTCGCTTTAATTATAAATCACCTCTTAACGCTTTTTGGCCTATTAAGGCTTACGAAATAAGTATCTTTCAAAACTAACAATTATTGTCAACGAGTGACCAAATTACAATTTTACCCTTATTGGTTATCATGATTTACCTGATATGGTAACCTTTAAAAAAATACATGTTTCATTCGTCATAATATGATCGAATTACCGATTTCACTCATTTTTAACCATCAATATGGTTTCTTATCCTATTTGGCTATCTTGTTCCGTATGGCTACACTCCGGAACGTAATATCTCAATTAGGCATTTGTCTTATTCGTAATCAATACGACAAAAGAACATTCTAAAATATATGACTAGTGTAAGCTATACTTACCTTGCATCCGGTTATGCTCTCTTCAGTGTACCCGATCCGTTTGACCCGCTTCCTCCCAAGCCTCCATCTAGCTTGTCATGAGTCAAACTATCATCATAATCCGTGAGACGGTTAGTTTAGTCATTATTAGCTACGACTATTCCGTCTTACAAATTTTATGTCGAATCTACCATTCGACTTCATCATTGGTTAGTTTAACTTTCTTAAAGTTAAATATCGTTATTCATATGACAAGTACCATTTAAATTAAATCAACATCATGATTAGAGTTCATATTACCCCATATCATATGGGATAAATCGAGTTTGGCAATCACGCATTTCATTTACAATTTCAGCACCTTAGTTTTCATTTAGGCATTTTAACAAACACCTAGTGTGCATAATTTTACATATTTACTAACTAGTTCATAACTAGTTATTTTTACCAAGGTTAACATCAATTTGGCAATTTCACATCAATTTTAACATCAACAAACCTGAAATTGCTTTATAGAATTCAAATTACACTAGTACAACTATCATAATCCTATTGTCTTCATACTTCTACATCACCCACTTAACACCTTCAATGGTGATTATGGAATTCTCAAGTATTGAGCATAATTTTAACAATCTAATGGCTAGGGTTTATTCCTAGACACTATTTTATTCTAATTTCATCCAAATAACATTCATGCAAGCCAAATTTTCGATTTCATATGTTCATCAAAATTTCAAGATGTAACTAGGAGATGAAATTTGACATACCTTGTGATCCTTTCACTGAGGTGATCACTAATCTAAACTTAGATTTCGATTTGGAGTCGATTTGGCTTCTCAATTTGTTGAATTTAGGGTTTGAGCTCCCATGGAGCTTTCTCCTGGTTGACCTCCACGCACGCACACACCTCTCCTGTGTGTGTTTTGTGTTAAGTTTTATTTTTATAAAACCATTTTCAAGTTAGGTTAGTTATTAAGTAGGCCACAACCTACTTATTTTAAATCCACATTCCCCTTTATTAACTAGGCTAAACATTCCTAGTAAACTTAGCGGGTTCGGGGATATTTACGACTAAGTTTATTTTAGGTCCCGTTAACTCGGGCCTTTTATAAACTTTATTTATTCATAGGCCTTTATTTGACTTTTTATTAAATATTAGGTTTATTTATTTAAAAATCCTAATTACTCACCGGGTAAATTTTACCACTAACGGTACTTTACTCGTCTTTTAGTATTAACGGGGTTTGATTACCAAACCCGTTTTCGTGGTGTTACAGTGTGTCTATTAATCTCTAACCCGGTACTTCTAACCCGGGCTACTAAATGTATGACAAACATATAATTCTTTTACAAGATTATTTTTAAATAATTATCCCAAGTTATAAAAGAATATTTGTGCCTTATGCATTTAAATCAATTTTCTCAAATATTTTCAAAAGTGTCGGTTAATTGTATTTACCAGTGTAAACTGACGTATTTTCCAAAAAGATTAAGTGCAGGTACTAAGCGAAATGGGCTGGCTACTCCTAGTATCGAATAAAGAGTTTTGCAAGCTTTTGATGCTTAAATCTGTTGAACAATATTTATTTTTTATCTTAGATCCGCCTGTGGATCCTTTTACAACCCGTTTGTAATATTTTATGTTACTTTCGAATCGGTTTGTATAATTATTACTTTTAGACTTCCGTTGTGCATTAAACTGCGATTATTGACTATGATGATATCAACTACGTCACGATACTCCCCACCGGGCCCACCGAAAATATGTGGAAATATCAGGGTGTGACACAAATGGAACAAGTGTTAAAGTTTTGAAAATAGGTAATCTAAAACTGAGTGACGATATACTGTTGTAGGATATTTTTATGTTCCTGATTACTGTGTAAATTTGTTATCTATGTATAAATTGGCTAAGGATAATCATGTGTCTGTTGTTTTTAATGAGAATAGTTGTATGTTACAGGATTCTAGTTCAAAGAGAATCCTGGTGAATGGTAGTCGGGATAGTGGTCTGTATTTTCTAGAGAATCATGATAATACTATTAGTGCATGTTTTAATAGTTCTGTGAAGTCTTATAATTGGTGATGCGTGTCGAGTGTGATATATTTTTATGTATATTTTTAGCCCTTTTTAACACTTTAGTCAAGTTTTAAATTTATAAAACACGATATTTTACTAACACTAAACACACATATGGGCAAGTGCACCCATCGTGAGCGTAGTATAGCGTTGGTAAGATACCGAGGTCGTCCAAGGACACAAGAGCTTTTAGTATCGGTTTATCCTCAACGTCTAATCAAATCAAAAGTTTAGAAAAAGGTTTAAACATGAAAATTAAAAACTAAAAATGCTGAAAATAAAAATAAAACAGATAGACAAGATGAATCACTTAGATCCGACTCGCCTTTAGTGTAACCTTTGATGTTTTTCGCACTTTTGCACTTTTTAAGAGATTATCTTAGTTATAGTAGTAGGCCCCTCTTTCGAAGGTGACGTTACCCTCAACCCAGTAGTTTGAGTCAGCAAGGATACAATCCAAAAGGGTTGGTTTATTGGAAGATAATTAATTAAGTTATTAATGCGTAATGTGGTAGGCCCCTCTTTTGAAGGTGACGTTACCCTCGGCTAAGTGGTTTGAGTCAGCAGGGATACAATCCCAAGTAGCCGGGTTAATGTATTAATAGTAGTTTACATATGAGGGGATCAAGCCATTCGCACCCCCGCCATCCAATACCAATGGGTATTGAAGGAGGTCCTAGTAAGCTTGACCCAGGTCCTTGCAGGATCTATACACTGAACAAGGCAAGAACCTTACCAAACCATTCCCTTAACCCCCGACCAGGTAGCCAACATATCTCCATATAGACCGTGGAGATATGAATGGTGTAAATCTTTTATTTTATATAGACAGTAAAATAACGTCAAGACACCACGGACAAATGATAAGGAAGTTTCACTTTCAACATAAGAAACTAGTTATTTAAGTCATTAATACAAAACCAACTAAAAAGTGCGAAAAGATTAAAAAACAAAAGTATTACACTAAATACTTGTCTTCGCCAAGTGATGTAAGAGACTTAGGCAAACATGGCCTTTGATTGTCAAGAACTCTTACTATCAATCTTGGATCCCGAGACTACTACACACACTCTATGATGGATGATGGTGGTGGATGAGGGTGTTGTGATGGTGGTGGAGTGTGGGTGAAGTGGGAGAGAGGTGGTTTGTCAAGGGATGCTTTTGAAGTGAACCAAGCACCTCTATTTATAGCCTGCACAGAAGCCCGGACACGGCCCCGTGTCCATCCACTTTCTCTTTCTTCATTAATTGCAGTTTGTCTGCATTAGTTGACCACGCCCCCCGTGTCCGCTGTGCACGGCCCCGTGTGCAGAAGCATATCTGTACTATCAAGATTTACTTGGATTCTGCGAATCTTAGCGTTGACCACAGCCGTGTGGAGCTGGGCACACCCCCGTGTTGGGAAATAGAAGCTTCTACAACTTTGTCTTTTCTGCAGACACTTGGGCATGCCCCCGTGTCCGCTGGGCACGAGGCGTGTTCAGCCTTCTGATGTCTTATTTTTGTTTGGGAAGATGCTGTCGAGGGGTCGGGCATGCCACGTTTATTCCTTTTCTTGTATTTGTGTTAGATTTAGCTGAATTTTTGCTTCTTTTGTTCATTTGCGCTCATTTAATCCTGAAAATACAAAAGGAAGACAAAAGCACACTTTTACCAACATTAGTACTAAAAAGGGTTAGTTTTATGCCTCATTTGATGTAATTTATATGTTGCATTTTACACACATCAAATACCCCCACACTTGAATCTTTGTTTGTCCTCAAGCAAAACTCTTTATAATGTGGCTTACACACCCAAATGGAATGGGTAGAAGAGAAGTTTTGGGCTTGTCGTTAAGTGTCGGGATTCCAAGATCTTTATTAGGTTTTATTTTTATGTTATTTACAATCATATTCGTTATGATTTATTTAGAACGTTTCATAAGAGAAATTACTTATTTTGCATAGCATGCCTTTTTAAAATTACATTTATATACAAGTTCACATACCTCACGGGAGATCACTCAACACTCGGCCGAAGATGTATTTTTGTGAAACACTTGAGACCGGCATGGAACTTACTTCTACCATATGCTTTCCAAGTAATCAATCCTCCTCCTTTTTAACTATAAACCGTTGTAAATATCAAGAGGACTTTGGGGAAGGGTTAGGCTTGGGTTAAAGGTAGGTGGTTTTGGGTTAGTGGTTAGTAGAAAATGGCGAAAGACGTAAAAAACGTCGGTTTTCATAAAACACTTTTTTTTATTTTTGTGACTTTTTATTCCAATGAAGCATTTTTCAAACAAAGTTTCTTTTGAGAAACTTGTTTGTTTATTGCTAGACTTCATTTCATTCATTTTTTTTTTTTTGATAAGGAATGTCATATGAAGACCGAGCTTTTTACTAAAATAATTGGTTTAAACTGAAAAAGGGTTTTGGTGGGTAAAGGGTGTTTGTTTTGTAGGTTTAGAAATGAAAAGGTTTAGGCTCAAAGGGGTTAACTAGGGATTTTGGGTAGGTGGTAAAAAAAAAATAATGGTGTTGAAAGAAAAATGGTTAGTCCTAATGCCTCCATCATTTACTTACTTGGGTTTAAGTTGGTAAGGACCAGGAATGTATCGTCATGGCAAGTTCTAGAGTCGTAAGAAACCAAGCGGCTATTCACACAATAAACGAAAAATGAACATTTAGTTTAAAGATGTGTATTTAGTTTAAAGGTAAAGGACAGCGCCTGAAATTTAGGACAAATATAAAGGACAAAACTTGTAATTTACTCTAGACAAAATAAATTTTTTATTTGATGTACCCTTAAACTACATACTACACAATATAATATAATAATATCATATTATTGAACAATAAAAATCTTCAAGCAGGATGGAAATACTTTGATGAAAATCTAAATATAGGGTTCTAGTCCAAGGTTGAAGACACTAACAAATTCATGCATCTGCGTGGGCGTAATGCACACACCTATCTCCAAATCTTGGTCAGATTCTTTGCCGGCGTCAATAGATATGGATGCACTATAATCAAGCGAAATCTTTTCAAACTTTTTGGGTTTTCCCCATCCGAAATCTATGTCATGAAGTTTGAGGTTTGGTGTTCCTGAAACCGCTATAATTGTTGTTGGTATCCCGTCAGAGAACAAATCTCTAGACATGACTTTAATCACTTTATCATTCACGATTCCATCTTTATCCAATAACACTTTATGTAGATTCTCTGCGATTAACTTAGCAGCCCCTATGAACCCTTCCTTTCCCATTAAAAGAGTTGTTTTTGCGATAGCTATACACCCCCAAATACAGTTGCCAAAGTAGGCAGCTGGAATGGGTGGATCCATACGCGTCCTACAGTCAATGGGGATAACAATCGCTTCGCGCTCATCGTTACGTGAGTGTGCGAGGCAACACCATATATAAGCGCAAGCAACCGTAAAAGATGAAACATATGGTAATGTTGGTAGATTGGTTGATACCAGTTTCTTTAACTGGTTGATGAAGGTACGTGTCAAGACAAACGTGGAGCGGACTTTGTCGGTTGGACCAGAAAGTTTTGGAAGTTGGTAATCTTCGTTGAAGGCTTCAAGCTTGGTGCGGTCCAGATATAATTCATCCCGTTCAGGGTATTTGATCAGTCTTTCATATATGGGCAAGGTTCCATTAGCTAAAAACGACTCATCTGTCCCACATTGAGCAATCGATGACCACGCCTTCAAGAAATTAAACTGAGTAGCAGCATCACCGAGGCTATGGTGAGTACTCATTCCAATAGAAATACCACAGTTGGGAAAAATCGTAACTTGAAGGGAGAAGACCGGGATCTTTACGAAATCGGATATTTTAGAACAGTCCCCAAGTGAAGGTATTAGATGGTAAAACTTATCGCAATTTCGAGGAAGGTATCCCGTGAGATCATGGAAATCAAGATTACATTCCGCAAAGGTAACCTTGACAGAATCACCTTCGACATAACGAATATTGGGTTTCTTAGTACGAGTAGGAAACACAGTCAAATTACCAGCATAAGGGAAAAAATGTTGAAGGGTGATTGATAAGGAGTGTTTAAGATTGGGAACAATAGTTTCGGTGAATTGAATTGTTGTGAGTGGCAGATCATAGAAGACTAGAAGATGAATCGGAGGCCGAAGAAGGTAAAGGATGTCAAAGAACGTAAGTGGCAACGAAGTATCACTTACTGTGGCCGGAGGTGGTGATACATGGGATTGTTCAATAACAGCCAAGATCGGAGGGGAAGCCATCTTTTTTTTGGGAGAAGGGTGGTGGAGTGGTTGGGTGTGATTCATGTTTCGAGATTAACAATCTATATTAAAATATTAAGAAGTTGTCACCTAACTCGTTTGATTTTAATTTAAGCTCCACTTGCAAGCCTAGAGGGTATGGGGCCGGCTGAGGCCCGGCTTGGCCTGGCGCCGGTCCCCCACACCGCCCCTGGTTCCAGCTCGGCAACTTCGGCTACCCACAGACGAAGAGGATGGGCCACTTTCTCTCACAATAACCTATACATACATATATATATACATAAAGGGGCTCATCCCCCACCCCTAGGTGCATCCCCTTGAAGCTCCTTCTACGTGGCGGCCCATCCCCTTGAGGATGAGGCTTTCCATACCCACTAGTCTAAGACCAATCCACAAAAGAATAATCAAGTTTTAAAATTCAATTATCTAGCCTGTTACTGGAAAGCACGTCAAGTTAAATTAAAAAAAAAAAACTAACAATATATCTCATATAAAAAAACTAACAATATTTATGTCATATAATTATACACTTATACAATTATCAACTTGAGTTATGTCTAATTTGGTTAAAAGTCACATCTTTTAGTTCACTTTAGTCACACCATTTCTTTTTATACATGATGTGTCTTCTCAACTCTCTCTTGGACCAAATCGTTTAAAAACACCGGAGCATCACATCTCTTCACCAGAAGCACCGTTTCATTCAAGTTTACAACGCATCCCTAAATAAATTAACCTTTTCAACCGCATCTAAATATCTTTCAAACATATACCCTGATAATAAATAACATTTTACCACGTCCTCAAACAATAACTACCTCAACCGAAACCTAATTCCCAAATCTCTCTCTTTCTCTCATTTTTCATACTTCAGTTTGTCGTCTTTATTTTCCATTTAGAATCTTCATACAAAGTGACATTGGGGTTTCCATGTTTGATGTCTTTTAAACAAACTGATATTGGGGGTTTCATGTTTGATGTCTATTTATTTCTTGAATCGCAAGGAGTCGTTCCCTAAAATTTGACTCAGCATTTGGAGAGGAGTTGCAATGCGATGGTTCGGGGTATGACGGTTTTCTGGCCAAAGATTCAATCACATGTTGTTTCCCTATTTTCTGTTTTATTTCATGTTTTAGAAGAACCACACATATTCAAAAATTTAAAAGAAATAAGAAGTGACGCTTCAAAAAAAAATTATAACGTTATGTAAACGTGACTGCATCGGTTCACCCATCTTCGTGACTATCTTAATTCACTCGGTTAAATAAAAGAACCAATGGGTTCATGAGTAACGGTTGCCCCTCCCCGACAGTTATGTATAAAACGGGAAAGAGAATCTTCAACACCCTCTTCAGTGAGTTCTTCGCTTTTAGGCAAGACCATTAACTCCCACAATTTAGATGCGGATCCAATGGCACAAGCCGTAAATTGTACGAATCGGACGCCTGCTTCTTTCCTCTTCTAGGACAGGCAACAACTGTTGAGTCACAAAACGCTTAGTTCAAGGATCAAACTAACGATCTCCATGTCACACCCCCAAAATACCGCATGCGGAATCCACCGCCAAGCGTGTGACGTATCAGGATCTAGCCACTAATCACATTGAACTAACAGTAGAATAATAAACACAATATCGGATTTGATATGAAAAAAGTGCATTTCAAAACATTTAATTCAACCCAATATTCGTTCAGCGGAAGCATATATCATCGTTTAACCAATTCAACATCATTTTGTTTAGAAAACATAAACAAACATTAAATATCTTAGCAAATGACATGGCCCATGACGACACCAGATTCCTAGAATGCAAGTTCCATTTCGTGGTGCATCTAACAACCTGCAAGCATGCAGAAAAAGTGTATCAGCATAAAGTTGGCGAGTTCACAGTTTTGTTACCGAAAATCATGTAAGTGTTTAGTTTAAAGACATGTTACGAATAATAAACTATGTACCGATTGACTGTCCGTTTTGGTGCCCTCATCAATGTCTATCGGCATTGATCAAAGTGTTAAAGGTCATTAGTTCACGTCCGTCCTCCCAGGTACAGTGTAAGGTTTGTCAAGCCCGCTATCAACAAATACCCCGTTGCCTCCCAGGCAACTAGCTCGGTATGTAAGTAGGGACTTTCGTGATAGAGTTCGAGTTTATTAACCAAAATCGTAATTAAACCAAAGTGTTTAAATGTTTTCCTCACAGGAATAATTATTTGTTTGTCCCCCCGGGACGCATGCTTGTGAAAGAGTAGTGAACTCATCTTAGTTTGCTCGGTAATGATAATGTACTTCTAGTGTAAAGAATTGTTAGGTCCGTTACACGCGACCTAAGGTCGAATGTCATATAAGTGAGTGTACGAGTGGGGTATTGTAATACCCTAAGTGTCTAAACAATTCAGTGTTTTAGTGGTCAAATTAATGTGTTTATTATATGAAAACCTTTTACAACGCATTTGCTATGCATTTTTCAACGTAATTATGACCAAAAAAAAAATTGGTGTCGGGAAAAGGCCCGTTGCAATTTCCGATTTGGTCTTGCAAGAATGTGTACATTTTTAGGATTTTTCGGCTTCCACAGGATTTGGTTTCTCGGTATTTCTTAGTTTGTTTGCACTACCGCTAGAGTGCCTAGTAACTTCCACCACCGGACTAGGATTAAGATTAGATATTTTATTTTTATTTTTGTATATTACGCAAATCAAAATTTACATATGGGAACCAAGATCACGCATAAGAAACACGAAATTACACATTAGACATACAAATCGGTGTTTGTAACTTGCATATTGGAAACAGGGGTTCAAAAATCAATATAATACACATTTGATCAAAGATTAAATTTTCTTGTTAAAGATGGAAAACCCATTCAAATAAGATTTTCACATATGGTAAAGCATCTATCCTTCAACGTGTTTGTCAAGAAATTCAAGTACACAAAAATCAAATCAATTAAAATCAAAGGAATGATGAACTCTGACCAAATAGGGGAGCAATTGCTATTACATTGATTAAGTAATGCATCGTATGGAGTAAATCCATTTGAAAAAGGTGTCGTTTAAAAAACACACTGCTCTGATTCATTGTAGTAAGGAGACCTTAATTTGGTAATGACATCCATAACTTTTTGAACCGATGTGATTATTAAATAAAGGGTTGTAATCTAAGTCAGTTTTTGTATTTATATAAAATGAAAGGATGTGAGTAAAATGAATAAAAGGGTGTGACTTTTATGAAAATAAGACATAAGCCAAGTTACTAATTGTATAAGGGTATAAATGCTTTAAAATTAATAATTTATTTTATATTAAAAAATTAAAAGGTTATTGAGAACGAAATTGAATTCAAATTATGTACTTCCACTAACGGATGACGATAAAAACTAAAAACTAAATTATTATTTTTAATTTACTTTGATGTTTACTAAATATTTTTGTTAGATAATTGCTATATTTTCTAATATTAACTAGTGGGGAACCCGTGAGTTGTGTCGCAGTCGACAATTCAGAGCCAGAATATAACTCAAACCTTAAAACGATAATAAGTTCATATCTAAGTTGTGTGTGTTTGTGTTTATATATATATATATATATATATATATATATATATATATATATATATATATATATATATATATATATATATATATATATATGTTGTACCAAGCGCACGAAGGAGCGATCGCCACGTGGCCTGTTAGCTTTGGTTGTCAGTCTGTTCATCAAATCGGCGGTTATGAGGGTGTGCACCGCGAGTTCCAGCAAATCGGTGATGCCTAGAAAGTTTAGAATGAGGGTTGTACGACGGTGGTGGTTGTGCGAACACATTTAGATGGGCGATTTGAAGATGGCCAAATTTTCCTAGCGATTGAGGTAAGTATAGTTCTGCTTAGCTTCATTTATCAGCTAATCTTATCATTCCGGCCAGTAGAAGGTTGAGTGAATGTGATGTTGTTGGTTGGTTGGCAGCTAAGATGTCTCCGACTGCTGTGAATATGAAGCCAGTGGTAGATGCAGTGAAGTGGAGTTGTTTGATCAATTGGCGTTTACGTGTTTTTTGATCAATTATCGTTTCCTGTGACTATGCAACAGACCATTATATGGAGTGTTTGGTATTGGTGAATAGTCACGGGACCTAACTGTATATGGGGACTTATATTACTGTGCTTTAATCTTTGTCATATAGACTACAACTGCTCAAAAGGACTCAAATTATGGAACATTGGGCTCGCTGGGAGGTACAAAGAAGAGTTGAATTCTGAAATTCAACATGCTTTCTTTTTATAATTATAAGGCCTCATTATTTAACCTGACATTTCACAGATCAGCAACTTAAAATATCTAATGTCACTTAACACATTAGTTTTCTAATTGAAATGTGTTTTGAGTAGGCTAATAACTTACCAAAGCATCTGTAGGGACTGTTACCAGAACTTTGGGTATTCCATATTGTAAGGCCTCCTAATCCAAGATCTCACTCAACTAATGCAACCAACAGGTTTGCGGAATCCACCTGATGATCAACCACTGTAGATGAAACACTAGAATGCAAAGATCTGTGAGAGAAATCAAGAATACACAGAGTATTCTTGATGAGGAAGATGAATGACGTCACACACAGTAGCCGCCAGACAAAACACACACACACAATAATTAGGGCTAGAAAGTTGCACAAAATTTCACAAAGAATCGCCATCTTGTCTATTCCACATAAAGGTATATATACAAGACACACTCCGGACAACACATTGTCTGGAGACAAGGGCCCAAAGCCCATACAAGACAAACCACGGACTCCATGACATACTAGAAGTCCGGACAAAACAATCTACACAAAAACCCTGACTTTTGCCTAAACACAACCCCTGACAAAAGTCTAGACATAAACTTGGACAAATTGTCCAAGGATAAACCTTGGACTAAGTTTCAAGACATGTACAATAAAGACCCTAACAATTGGAAGGCATGCACTTATCACCCAAAGTGCATTAACAAACTCCCCCTTGATAAGTGCATGGTCTTCATGTGGTCTTGAATTCTTCATCCTTGCTTCGAGTACTCGCTTCCTGCCCATACCTTGTTCTTCACACAGAATTGAACTACCTTGATGAATTGATCAACTAATAGATGATTTTCTTCAAGGAATTCAACGGCAGACGTCTTAGCTTCTTCAAATCTTCCATCTTGAGATGAACGATCCAGACCCACACAGCTTCTTCAAATCTTCCATCTTGAGATGAACGATCCAGACCTGACAAAGTGCGATACTTAAACATCCATCGATTTAACGACGAATGACAAAGCATAAACCCTAATGTGGGCAGCACTTAAACATCCATTGGATAGTTTAATCGATCGGACATTGAATCGTATCAGCGATCGAGTTGTTACCCTGATTGCGGCGTCGATTAGTGAACCGTGTGTGTTAATTTGTGTAAACAGAACGTATCTCAGTACATGCAGCGAAGTTTTACGTCGTTTGAACACCAAAATTCGATTGCCAATGTCTGCTATTTATAGTTAAAATTTCACTTTGCTTACGGACCGTAAGCCTAAAATTGTTACGGTGCGTAAGGGTGCTTACGGACCGTAAGACTTAAATTGTTACGGTCCGTAAGGGTTGAAAATAGGTTATAGGGTAGCCACGGTTGGGACTGGCTCTGCTGACTCGACTGTTTTGTAAATTCTATTTTTGACAACGAGTATTTTTAGATAATTGTTAACTAGGGTTTACCCCCCCTGAGTTTTAGGGGCCCTGATCCTGATTCCGATTGTTCTGAAAATTTTAGGGTTTGTGCAGAATCACTTGGGTTTCTCAATTAAGGTTTCCTATTGGTTAAATTAAAGTAATAAATAGTACTTTTTGATGAGAGTTGTTACATTCTCCCTACCTTAAGAAAATCTCTTCCTCGAGATTTACTGGAATAAATGAGGATACTTTCGCTTCATTTCTGATTCCAGCTCCCAAGTGTATTCAGCTCCTCTCTTTGAATCCCATCTGACTTTGACTAAAACTAGTCGCTTGTGTTTGAGAAACTTGATCTTTCGATCCTCAATTTGAAGAGGTTTCTCAACAAATTTCAGCTTTTCGTTTACTTCTATATCTCGAAGAGGTACTACCAGTGATTCATCTGATAAGCATTTCTTGAGATTGGATACATGAAATACATCATGTACTCCTGCTAATTCTTCTGGTAGTCGTAAACGATAAGCGACTGGTCCTATACGTTGGATCACTGAAAATGGTCCTACGTACCTTGGACTTAGCTTTCCTTTCTTTCCGAATCTAACTACTCCTTTCCAAGGAGAAACTTTCAATAGTACTTTGTCTCCAACTTGGAATTCAAGTGGTTTGCATCTATTGTCTGCATAACTCTTCTGGCGATCTCTAGCCATCTTCAGTCTTTCCTTGATTTGAGTAATCTTATCAGTCGTCTCTTGCACTATTTCAGGACCTGATAATTGACTTTCTCCTATTTCTGCCCAACAGACTGGAGTTCGGCACTTTCTTCCATACAGTGCTTCAAATGGGGCAGTTTCGATGCTTGAATGATAGCTATTGTTATAGGAGAATTCAATTAATGGTAAATGATCATCCCAGTTTCCACCAAAATCTATTACACATGCTCGAAGCATGTCTTCTAGAGTTTGGATCGTCCTTTCACTTTGTCCGTCTGTTTGGGGATGATATGCAGTGCTCAGATTTAGTCGAGTTCCCATAGCTTACTGGAAACTTTTCCAGAAATGAGAAGTAAAACGACTATCCCTATCCGAAATAATGGAGAGTGGAACTCCATGTAAAGATACGACTTCATCTACATACAATTTAGCCAGTCTTTCCATGCTAAAGGTTTCTTTCATTGGTAGAAAGTGAGCGGATTTGGTTAATCGATCCACAATTACCCAAATCGCATCATTACCTTTTCTTGTTTTGGGTAACTTAGTAACAAAATCCATGGTTATAAGTTCCCATTTCCATACAGGCATTTCTAATTGTTGTAGTAACCCTGAAGGTTTCTGATGTTCCGCCTTAACTTGTGAACAAGTGAGACATTTAGAAACATATTATGCTATATCCTTTTTCATTCCTATCCACCAAAAGTTCTTTCTTAAATCTTGGTACATTTTATTGTTTCCTGGGTGCATAGTATACCTAGATTTATGAGCTTCTTCTAAAATCCTAGGTCTTAAGTCTCCCTGCTTAGGTACCCAAATTCTACTTTTGTGGAATCTCCAAACTCCATCTACTCCTTGTTCCAATTCCTTGATTCGTCCTTTCATTCCTTCAGCATCATCCTTGATTGCTGTAGTTTGAATATTCTTCAATTGTTCCATTAAATCTATTTGTAGATTTAATCTGAGAGCACGAACTCGTCGTTGTTTCTCATAATACTTACGACTTAAAGCATCTGCAACTACATTTGCTTTTCCTTCGTGATACTGAATATCACAGTCGTAGTCACTTAGGATTTCCATCCATCTCCTTTGCCTCATATTTAACTCTTTTTGCCCAAATATATATCTTAAACTTTTGTGGTCTGTGTAGACAGTAAATTTACTTCCGTAAAGATAATGTCTCCAAATCTTAAGGGCAAAAATTACAGCTCCTAATTCTAAATCATGAGTCGTATAGTTTTCTTCGTACTTTTTCAATTGCCTTGAAGCATATGCAATTACCTTTTTGCGTTGCATAAGCACACATCCATATCCTAGTTTTGAAGCATCACAATATACTTCAAAATCTTCAGTTCCTTCTGGTAAGGCTAAGATTGGTGCATTTGTTAATTTCTGCTTCAATATTCTAAAGGCTTCTTCTTGCTTTGGTCCCCATTCAAACTTAATATCTTTACAGGTTAACTTAGTTAATGGTACGGCTATTTTGGAAAAATCCTTAATAAACCGTCTATAATACCCAGCTAAACCTATAAAACTTCTTATTTCCATTGCTGTTTGTGGAACCTTCCATTTGGCAATTGCCTCTATCTTAGCAGGATCTACGTGAATACCTTCGTGATTCACCATGTGTCCTAAGAATTGCACTTCTTGCAACCAAAATTCACATTTGGAAAATTTGGCATAAAGCTTTTCTTTTCTTAACAAAGTTAAGAGTGCATGAAGGTGTTTACAATGCTCTGTCTGACTTTTGGAATAAATAAGTATATCGTCTATGAAGACAATTACAAATTTATCCAAATATGGTTTACAGATCCTATTCATCATGTCCATGAATGCAGCAGGTGCATTCGTTAACCCAAAGGGCATGACTGTAAACTCATAATGACCATACCTAGTTCTAGGGGTGTTCAAAAAACTCGTGGCTCGCAGCTCGCTCGAAATTCGCTCGAAAAAAGTTCGAAAAAAGCTCGGCTCGAAATTGGCTCGATTGTAAACGAGCCAGCTCGGCTCGGCTCGGTTTGTAAACGAGCCGAGCTCGAGCTTGGCCTGGCTCGGCTCGTGAGCTTGTGAGCCGGCTTGATAAGGTTTACATCCTTCATTTTTTTGTCCCACATCGCTCAGAAGACAAAAACTAAGGGATTATTTCCCCTATAAAAGAAGGTAAAGACAATGTACAAAGTGAGTTAACTATTTATACTTGCATATTTAGCCATTTGGTTAAATTAAATTGCATATATGTCCCTTGGTATATAAAAATATTCATTTTTAGGTCTTTTTATTTAGTAAATTTTGCGGTTTTTTGTTAGTTCGAGCTAGATCGAGCCGAGCCGAGCTAGCTCGAATTTTAATCGAGTCGAGCTCGAGCCTCAAATCCCAGCTCGATTTGAATTTCGAGCTCGAGCCGAGCCAGCTCGATTTCAGTTCAAGCCGAGCTCGAGCTGGGTCGAGCTCGGCTCGACTCGGCTCGTTTACAGCCCTACCTAGTTCTGAAAGCAGTTTTAGGTATGTCTTCTTCTTGTACCTTCAATTGATGATATCCGGAGCGTAAATCTATCTTAGAAAAATATCTAGCCCCCTGCAGTTGATCAAACAGATCATCAATCCTAGGTAATGGATATCGATTCTTAATTGTAACCTTATTCAGTTCTGTATAATCGATACACATTCTCATTGAACCATCCTTTTTCTTAACAAACAACACAGGTGCTCCCCACGGGGATGAACTAGGTTGTATGAATCCTTTACTTAGTAATTCATCTAATTGCTTTTTCAGTTCTAACATTTCTGTGGGTGCTAACCGATAAGGTGCCTTGGCTATCGGTGTAGTTCCTGGAATTAGATGAATCCTAAATTCTACTTCCCTATCCGGAGGTAATCCCGGTAAATCTTCTGGGAATATATCTGGATATTCTGAGACTACAGGAATTTCTTTAAGTTCTTTACCCTTAGTACTAATGATTACTGAAATCATATATACTATTCCTTGTTTTCGTTCATAATTAGCAACTTTCATTATTGATATGAACTTCATGAGCTTACGTGGTTTATCTCCTGTAATCCTAATCACTTCTCCGGTGGGTGGGTGATTGAATTTCTATGGAATTCTGATCACAAAGGATTTTAGCATGGTTAGCTATTAACCAATCCATTCCTAATACAACATCAAATTCAGCTAAATTCATCGGCAATAGTTTTGCAGAGAATTTATGTCCTAAAAGTTCTATGTTTTCTTCTTGCAAAACTTTATCTATTTTAACTGAATTTCCGTCTGCCGTTTCAACTGTAAAAATCTGCCTAATATTGGTTAAAGGTAAATTAAGAGCTTGGCAGAATGAAGTATTTATAAAACTTTGGTTTGCACCAGAGTCAAATAATACTTTGGCGTAAATGTTGTGAACTAAGAACGTACCCGCTATCACATCTGGGATGAGTTCTGCTTCTTGAGTGGTCAACTGAAATGCCCTGGCATTCTTCTTAATAGTTCCGTTTGTCGCCTTAGTTTTGTTGTTTGCTGGTTTGATTAATTTAGGACATTCTGTTTTGAAATGTCCTGTTTCTCCACAATTGTAACAAATTGTGGATTTCTTCCTGCAGTTCTCTTCCCGATGTCCTACAACTTTGCAAAAATTGCAGGTTATATTACATCTTCCATAATGTTTCTTTTTGCAATTCCTGCAGAATGGCATAGTTGAGGATTTTCCCGTCCCTCTTCTGTTGAAGTTGTTATTATTACCCGTACGAAATCCTTGGGTAATTTTCTGAGCCAGTTCCTTCTTTCTGTTTTCATCTTGGGTGCGTACCAGTTCATCGGTTAGGGTTTTAGCTAATTCCACAGCATCGTCAATAGTGCGAGGTCTCGCAGCTTTAACAATGTTACGGATTTCGCTAATTAGTCCCCAAATATAGCGAGAAATAAGTACCGGTTCTGGCGAAGCCAGCGTTGGTACCACTCTAGCATATTCAAAGAATGTCGAAGTATAACCGCGACAATCTACACCCGTCATCCGATGATTTAGAAACTTATTCGTCATCTGTTCCTTTTCATATTCGGGACAGAATTTTCTTTCTACAAAACCCTTAAATTCTTCCCAAGTCATAGCATAAGCTATTATTCTTCCTTTTGATTGTAACACAGTGTTCCACCATTCGAGTGCTCCTTCCTTGAAGAGATTTGATGCGTACATGACCTGATCATCTTTAGCACATTTACTTATTGCAATGACTGCTTCGGTTTTCTCTAACCAACGCAGTGATGCAGTTGCTCCTTCATTGCCTGCAAATTCAGTGGGTTTACAAGCAAGGAATTCTTTGAAAGTGCAACCAGGCGTTGCGGTTTTCATTTTCTTGGGTAATGGAGCTTGATGTGGTTCCCCATTATGATTAACATTATTATTGCCTCTGTTTACACTATTACTGAAGTTATCTTCAGTAATACGTTTACTAGGGACAATTTGTTGCGGTTCGATTGGATTCTTTATAGCAGCAACGAATGCTGGAATAGCATTGGCTATCCCTTGAGCAACAATGTTTTCAATATCTTGCCGAGTCATATATTGATCTCCTGGATGTTGCTCAGACTGATTAACCTCATTTACTGGTTCATTACCAATGTTTGACATCTGATAATAAATTTTATGTAAATAATTAGTATACATATAAATATAACAAAACAGTTTGCACATAATCATATTAACATATATAATCAAAATTTATTGATTTCACAAGTTTCATTTTTATATATTATATTATGCCTCGTACACACGATTATCATACAACGTTTTATTGTTAAGTTATTACACATATTAGTTATTGTGATTATTTATTCACATATATTCCTGCAAACTCTCATTATCTGGTCAGCTAATTTCTTAAAAACGACGCTCCCTTTCGTCATATTTCCAAGTGATTCTTTCTCCCACATCCCTAATCCGATTTCCTGCATCAATTATCTCTTCGCCCCAGAGGCGAAGTTCAGTCAGATTCTCCGGGCTCATAGTTGGGTATAATGGAGGTTCTGGGTCAACTTGTGGGAAAAATGTATCAGGGTTATTTAGAAGATTTTGGTATTGCCAATCAGTTGTCCACCATTCAGCTAATTCTACTGGTAGTGGTTGAGGTTAGACAATAGGATCTGGAATAGCAGGTTCCAGATTGATTGGGATTGGAGCTTCTAGTGGGTAACTAAAAAGATCTTCCTCAGTAAATATAAGGTTTGGATTAGCTGCTTCAAGGTTTCCATCGGCAGGTCCGATGAGGTCACTCATTACTAATTGATGATCTAAAACTTCCCAAGGAGTCATTTTCTGTTTCTGTCTAGAACTTTCTCCGACTTCTATTTCTGTTTGCTTAAAACTTTTCTCAACTTCTATCTCTACTTGATTAACATTTTCCTCGATTTCTACCCCTTTTCCTTTGTCTTTTGGATCTTCAGTTTTGGTAACCTTTCTTGTTGCTGGCTTTTTCCTACGTACACGCCTCCAGCCCACGAATCTGCTTCTTTTCTTGGGTTTAGGTTTTGCCAGTGGTTTGGATTGAAATTCCATGGGTTCTTCTTTATCAGCGAAGTAACCGGTGAATTCTTTTGAAACTTCTATCTTAACAGGATAGAGGTTAAGATTTTCTAAACCTTCTGATATCTCATTCATGCTGTTTAGCATATATGCAAAATACATACCAAATGTTACAATAATAAAATTTTATAGATAACCCATTTATTATTGCATACATAAAACAACTGACAAGTAATTTATACTACGATTTACTGTAACTTATTTATTTACTAAATAAGGTTTCTGGAAAATAAAAGTGCTAAAACTTTTGAGTATTTAGAGATTTGCATTTTCTGCTACTGTGGCTAGCATATAAAGATTTGCTCATTTCTCATCTAATTTGTCCTCCCATGGTGATTTATTGATTAAATCCTGGGTTTCTTGTTTAACTTTCTTCTCTCGGTTTTTCCTTATTTCCTCCTGACTTTTCCTAATAATCAAACTTCTTTTATTAGGAGAAAGTGGTTCCTCGTAATGTGCCTTACGGACAAATATTCCTTCTTCAGGAATTACATAAGGTTTGTTTAGGATGAACTTCCCTTCTCGTTGGTTGAACTATCTAGTTTAAGATAGATGTTTGACAGCTTTTGTTTACCCATACTGTAATTAACAAATAATCAGTTAATAAAACGCATAATCACAAAATTGGCAATCAGTAAAATTAAGTATTTCTAAATACTTAATAGGCTTAGATCAGTGGCTCTGATACCACCTTATTTCTGTCACGACCCCCGACCCGGTTTGACCCGTTTCAGGAGCCGCGGGACAGAAATCCCGTGGTATTTAATTAACAGCGGAAGTTTCTTCAGGATCTTTTTAAAACTGGAATATTTCCCGATTATTTTATTTCACAATTCGGGATAAAAACCCGGTAATTTACAATCTTGAGATTTCACCAGGAAATCTTTTATTTTACAAAACATGTTTCATTATTTTATACTGAGCCACTTCCTTAAGCTGATAGTGCTTCACGGCACTTTTCCTGGATCACAACAGATCACCTGAAACATGTTTGAAAAAGGTTTTGTCAGCGGGAAATACTGAGTGAATCATTCTATATACTAAAAACGACTCATTGATTATAATTCACAGTATTAAGAGAGATTACAATGTTTATTTCAACCAACTACCCACAGTATTTATCATCGACTCGTTTCGGTGACTGTGGTCATATTACTATTGAGTCCGTTCACCCAATAGTAACGAGTATCATTAATTAGGTACTGTAACACCTGTGCCCCCACGGCCATCAAACAAATACCGAACCAATGAAATATTATATTTCATACTTGGGATTTGTAAAAATATGTGTATCATTTGCACATATCAATTCTTGTTCAATTTCAAACTCTAAATCGCTTTCTGGAAGGTTATACGCGCACCGATGCGTAAATATAACCAGTTTAATGCAACAAACACTCCGGAATAGTGACATAGGCTTAACATACCTTAAACAACCTTTACATAACTTAGAAATAAGTTTTGAAGGCTTTGGTATGGCAAAATCAAGTTAAATCGCTTACAGGGACTAAATTTGACAAACTGCGAAAGTATGCCAATTTGAACTGTAACGGACATTCCGGAACATGGCCATAAGTTAAACATACCATAAATATCCTTTACATATCTTAGAAATAGGCTTTGAGGGGTTCGGTGTGCTAAAATAAACTTTTGTGTCATTCAGGGACTAAAAGTGTCAAAAAGTGCACAAGTTTGCATTTTCGCGCATAACTTACGTTCTGAATACATCCGGACATCCAAAAATTTATGTAAGCACTAAAATATTTTATTTTAGTGTTCGGCATAAGAAAAATCCATTCGTCACGTCATTTGGATCGTTTTTCGCGCTTATGCGCATTCCGTCGTAATTAAGCGAACATCGCGTTCGTACGACCAAACGAACCGACATCCGAGATGTTTTTGAGCATGTTTCATGTCCACAATGTTTAGGCATCATTTTAGGGCCTTAAAGTTGGCTTTACGGGCCTTAGAAGTGCCGGAAATGGGCTTAAACACGTGCAGGGACTGAAACTGTCATTTCTGAAACTTATGTCTGATCTGTGACTGCTAGGCGGCCCGCCTCAGGATCCTTACATCCTCAGGCGGCCCGCGAGGCCCCTTCTGACCAGATTAATCAAATCTAACAGCAGTTTCCAGCTGTTTCGTTCACAACCACACATTCTCTTTCGCTTAGTCAGCTGATAAGGATCACTTTTAACCACCATGAGTTTCCGACAAGTGTACGCCTTGGATCATGGCACGTTTTCCATCAAACGATCCTAACGGTGGACCGAAAACTATATATACCCATCCACCCCCATTGCTAAACTTACAAGAATTCTGATTTAAGAAACTCTAAGTTGAAACCATTGTTTCATACCTGAGATTCTTGGATCGGGATTAGCATTCGGGGACCCTGGGTAAGTATTCTTTCGTTCTTTTATTGCTTTTCGAGTCTTTCGAGTCTGAAAGTCAAACTTTGTTTGACTTTCTGCGTTGACCAGTAATGGTCAATGCGAAGTTCGTTTGAACTTCGCAACGTGAGTGTAATCACGTTGGTTATAGTCCCTTGGGACTATGCCTACTGATTACCACGTTGTCTAGGGTCGTAGGGTAAGCGATCTAATAAATCGCTTATACCTCGAACCCGATCCATTTGGTCAATCATTAGGATCCGACCAAATACATTAGGTGACCATAGTAGGTAGGGAATAACCTTCCGAGGTTATACCCTATGGTCGCTTCGTTTAAGTAGTTGTATGATAGGTAGTTTATATGCCTTAGGTAAATTACCAGAATACCCTTTTCATGTATAATTGGTAATTAAGCATATGTAACCTAAACTTTTGTCACATAACTGATTATGTAACATGTTTAGGCATATAACACTTGTCATAGGACTAGTTAGACGGTCCGAAGGCGTTTCACGCGCACGACGCGTTAAAGTAGCATAAGCTACCTTAATGGGTCGCGATGGGTCGAAAGCACTTAGGTTAGTCTCAATGTAGTATGTAGGCCTTGTTAAACCATATCATATGAGTTCCAATACTCATTTGGTTTACCAAGCCTCATCCTATCCGATCTCCCGATTTAAGTCCGGTATATTTATATAGTTTTAGATTGCCGACTGATTCCGTGCTCCCTCAAGCTTTGTTTGGTTGTTGTTCAAGACCTCTAAGCATTCTCAGGCGAGTACATTATTCCCCTCGTTTACTGTTTTCAAACTGTTTTGAGGTGAAGCATGTGTACCTATCTGTTATTTTCATGATTTCAAAGTATAATTGATTATACATGTTATTACTTATCTTTTGACAAACGAAATGACTAATTATGGTTTAAACATTGATTTATCAAAGAACATAAAATAAATTGTTGAATTGTACTTATTTTATGTTCACCAGACCGATTGTTAGTATGATATAGCGCTATAGGATTTGACACCCCATTCCTGTTGTCATGGAATGTCTGAAACCAATTTGTTGCTCCATCCAAATAGGGATTGCCTTTGTGGTATTTCTATAGTCTCAAAGGTGTATCTTGATGCACCAGGTCTGAATGAATTCTCAAATCACACTATTAAAGTATAGTTTAATATACTCTCATGTGTGGTTTTGTACAAAACCAACATATATTTACAAAACCAAAAACATAGTTTAATATGTTATTTATCACATCTAAAGCATATTTTGATATGTTATTTATGAAACCAAAACATAGTTTAATATGTTACTTACAAATCCAAAGTATACTTTTAATATGCTACTATAAGGATAATTGTTTAATCTTACATTTATTTATACAAATCACATTGGTTACACATTACATGATTTACATTGGACACTTACACATTATTGACATTGGTTATACATTTCATGATTTCATCTTGACATAAACATTTTTACACATTATTCAATACGTTTGGCAATTGGTTTAAACATATACATCTTACATTGTTGGTTTGGTTTGAGTAAGTGATTAAGTAACGAGGCGTGTGTAATATGATACAAGCATGGTGGATACGCCGCTGGTACTTCCTATATATAAGTGTTGTATGGTATTACATATTGTAGCGTTATTTGAATCATTTCAGTTTGAGACCTAGAACATTTTATACAAGTAACATACTTTTCACAAGACATTTATTTACAAACAACTTATCTTATACAAACTCATTTTACATGGTTATTCATTTAATCATGCATTATTCTCTTATTATACATATCACCTGAACTTATTATTTTTCAAATGATTTACAAAGGCAAAGCAAATTACAAGGTTCATGACTAAACATTTTCTTAAACAGAAGTCATGAATCTTATTTTCACAAAACCTATGTACTCGCCAGCATTTCTTTGCTGACCTCGTTTTCACATATGTTTCAGGTATTGTTGAATGATATCGATTGATAAGATGCATGCTCATATAGGACTGGACAAGGCCTTAGTGACTCAATAACAATGATAGACTATGTTTAAATAGTGTATTTAGATTTCAAGACGATGTAATTATTCAATGTTTAATAAAACGAAACACTCTTTGGTATCCATGGTTATGAAACATTAATTCTGTTACAACACGCCTCGATGTTTCCGCCACGTTTTGTTGTTTTACGTGGTCGGGGTGTGACAGGTACGCCCACCTAAATTGATAAAAACAGTAATGTGCACAATACCCCACATACCGGCTGTAATTTGGTGACTACATATACTTAATCACTGTAATTATAATCTTTGAAATTAAACATGCTTTTGTAAAGTAATTTGATAAAAAGAGAATGACTCACATTGCAGATTTAACAGAGCTTATTCTACTTATTAGCCTTGATAACCTAATTTAATAACAGGCACACAATTTGGTTAGTAACTTAATACAGCATTTACGATAACTCACGAGATTAAAACCTTCACAACGAATGACAAAGTGCGATACTTAAACATCCATCGATTTAACGACGAATGACAAAGCATAAACCCTAATGTGGGCAGCACTTAAACATCCATTGGATAGTTTAATCGATCAGACATTGAATCGTATCAGCGATCGAGTTATTACCCTGATTGCGGCGTCGATTAGTGAACCGTGTGTGTTAATTTGTGTAAACAGAACGTATCTCAGTACATGCAGCGAAGTTTTACGTCGTTTGAACACCAAAATTCGATTGCCAATGTCTGCTATTTATAGTTAAAATTTCACTTTGCTTACGGACCGTAAGCCTAAAATTGTTACGGTGCGTAAGGGTGCTTACGGACCGTAAGACTTAAATTGTTACGGTCCGTAAGGGTTGAAAATAGGTTATAGGGTAGCTACGGTTGGGACTAGCTCTGCTGACTTGACTGTTTTGTAAATTCTATTTTTGACAACGAGTATTTTTAGATAATTGTTAACTAGGGTTTACCCCCCCCCCCCCTGAGTTTTAGGGGCCCTGATCCTGATTCCGATTGTTCTGAAAATTTTAGGGTTTGTGCAGAATCACTTGGGTTTCTCAGTTAAGGTTTCCTATTGGTTAAATTAAAGTAATAAATAGTACTTTTTGATGAGAGTTGTTACACTTTATTCCATTATCACTACAAAACTTCATTTTTGACCCGTTCGGTCTACTTAGCGAAAATAATAGATTTCATCCCACCAAAACCATACTTAACGTCAGACATCATGCTTAATTATCTATAATGCTACCTTACTTAAACAACTAAAAAGTGATTCCGGAAATCACTTACCTTATGCGACCATGCTCGTATCCGCTTCCTTGCTTCTTCTTGACCCGTTAAGCTTCCGTGCTTGATTCCGTCTCGACATGATTCCTATACTTTCATGTCATCGAAATTACATTCTTGTTAGCATACACGATTATACATGTTAACGGTCATATAAATCGCATATTTCACATCTGACCTTCATCGGTCACTTTTAACAAGCATAAGACATATAACCAAATTCGTAGCCTTACTAACTCATGTAATTCATCATGTCATCGCATTAAACACGTATCAATATAACATGTACCATACGACTTCCTATAATCATACCCTTACGACAACACTCAAATCATGTTCCTTATGCGTAGTTGACTTTCAAAAGTCAACAATTCATCCTATGAACTTTCGGCTTATTCTTATGTATTCGTATCGTCATAATAGGCTATACGGATGGTTCTATATACATTTCATCCTACACTTAGTGTGTATACAACTTCCTAAGCACAGTGAACAATCAATTCATGCATATACTTCTAGTCTCATACATAATTCATCAAATCCTCCTTCTAATCAACATGAATCATTCATACCTAAACATTAAAAATATTAGCATCATATTTATTTCGATTCCTTTAACAAGAATCCATCATACGTATCATGATACATCAACATTAATCAAGAATTGGACATGGGTGATCATTCAAGTCATCCTCCTCCCCATACCAAGTGGGTTTCACCTCTAAACATCAAATTAATCCAAACCATGCATAATCCATGTTCTATATGATGATTATAAAACATATACATGATCAATTTCATACCAATTCGCGGATTGGAACATAACCCACTTCATACAAGATCATCAATCTAAGTTTCAAGACATACCTCACGATCCCCTTGTCTAGGTGATCACTAATTCATGTTCCTTAATAGATTTGAGCCTCGATTCAACCTTCAATTTGGAGCTTCTTTAAGAACTAGGGTTTACACCCCTTTGTTCTTCTCCAGAGCATTCCACGCACACACACATGATGTGTGTGTGTGTTGTGTGTTATGTTTTTGTTTTATAAAACATGAGTTTCTCATGTTTACAATTTAGCCCCTCGTGTTCACCACTTAAATATAATTGGCACAACTTTCGTCATTTAATACTTTTGACCATACCCTTAACTAGGTTAAATAGCCTAGTTATTTATTTCATGACATGTCCTATAGGAACATACGGCAAATATAAACATTCAGGTTTTGGGGCGTTACAAGTCTACCCCCCTTAAATGAGGTTTCGTCCCCGAAACCTTTCTTATCTTTACTAGATTAGTTCTAGTAAATCGATCCCTCCGAAAAGTTTTCTCCAACCCAGAAACGCTTGCGACTTCTTTTTAACAAGTTCATACTTTCCATACCATGCTTTCACATAACATCCTCATTTCCTTGACCCATTCATAACATGTCAATATACATACTTCTTCAAACTTGTATTGATGCGTACGTTCGTATGATCCGTTTATAGCGGGTCTAATACCATCATCTCATCTCTTAAGATTACTTTCCGTACATACACTGTATAACGTCAAATTCTTGTTTTGTTATCGCAACAAAGTTACTATTTCATAGTCTCACATACATGCTTGACTCCAAAGTCGTACATCATTCTACGTTTTCTACAGTTACTTGTACCATGCATACCTTTACGTTACTTTCAAACCATCTTTTTCATTTCACCTTACAATTACTCTCACTTCAAGCATTATTTAATTTACATAAGTAAGTGTATCATGCCGTTCATCATACGAGAGTTTAATCATTACCCTTTTCTTCTTATGTTGACTGTTAAAAGTCAAACATTACATACCATACCTATCCTATCCTTCACTTCATAGGTCGCTTTCCAATCTTCTAATTCGTACCTATTCAACATAAGTTGAACATTTTACTGACCTCGGTTTCATTTCATAACTCAACGATCCATAAACCAGATCGATCCGCCTCTTCATAAGTACTAACCGTACCCGGCCATGTTTCATTCATCCTTGTAATGAGCTTCCGCTCATGCACATTTCATTCAAACATTTATTTTACTAGGTGATTACTCACCCATAATTCTTCTACAACTTCCTACGTACATGTTATAACACATTCCATACTTCATTCCTTACATACAATTCTTTTACTCTGGTTACTTATTTCGTCAACCTTTGCGGTTTGACTTTTCAAGTCCAACTGACATTTCTTACTTATCATAGATCCATCGAGGTACACGTTCGTACGTCTTTCCATTCATGCTTACTTGCAAAGACATCATTACATTATTTCGGTACTCATGACCAAGCTTACCCTTCTTATTCATACTTAAATTATTATCCGGGTCATAGCCCGCCCTACATTATGACACCTACGAGTCGATTACTAACACATCTAACACATAACGGGTTTAAAACTTCTTTCTTTCATTTTAAAACTTAGGTTTGCGTGCCCATTACGATCATTCTTTTGTTCATTTACTTTACATTTACTCATAGGACTCGTTTGACATAACTACGGTCAACTATTGACACAATTCTGATGTGGGTAAATTTTATCCTTTATATGTTTTAAATCCGTCCCGCGGATTCAAATGTAACATCCATACCTTTTATTACTTCTATATTTTGAATCCGTCTAGCGGTTTCTAACCTACCATTCATATATTTTCTTCCTTCTATGATTTGAATCCGTCTCGTAGATTCAAACATATCATTCCTGCATTTCATTCCTTGAATCCGTCTTGCGGATTCAAACATTCCATTCATGCCTTTCATTCCTTGAATCCGTCTCGCGGATTCAAACATTCCATTCATATCTTTCATTCCTTACATGCGTTGAATCCGTCTCGCGGATTTCAAACACGTCATTCATACCCTGCCAATCCGTACTTACTTACTGATACAACATCATTCATCCTTATCATTTCTTCTTTTTCATTCTTGTATAATACTCTCAATTTACTGAGAGTCTTACTACTCATTTTACCCGCACGCCTCACCTGCTACCCAATTCTCCCGGACATACCTGCGATAATTACCACGGCCTCACGAACGTCATATGCTTCTTGCGTACTGGCCAGGTGCGCAATCCACATACTAGTTTCGTGCCTTCATGTAATCATCGCCTTATGTTCGGAAAAAAAAAAGTTTTCAGTCTCGTGCAACATCCTTAAAACTTTACCAAGGCAACATCGTTATTTTTCGTTTAGTATTTACCCTCTCAAGGAGATTTCTTACTTTTTTCTTTTAACACTGGTACCCATACATATTAACATTGTGTACCTGGGTCCATTTGTCTATTTGAATCTTTGTCTGCCATAGTACTCATCCTAAACTGCATTCACGGGTCATCCCCTTCAAACAATTATGCTTACCTTGCACATAACGTACCGTTAGTTTCTTCATATGCATACTTAAGTGCTTACTTACATTCGCTTTTACCTTTGGGATCTTGACCGAGTCTTAGATTGTACGGGTTTCTTATCATAAGAGCACATAGGTCTGAGTTCAAGTACTTATCTTATCGTACTTGATTTCCCTCAAACCAAGGCTCTGATACCAACTTGTAAGACCCAAACACGTATTTGACAAAAGTCACAGCGGAAATTCGTGCCATAAAATTTCTTTCATTACAAACGTCTTAGCTTACTTGAAAGTCCTTTTTAAAATAACTCTTTTACGAAACATAAGCATAACTTCTGTTTGCTAAAGTACATAATCAATTATTCCCGTACAATCTATCTTATGACCCAGTCTTCGATCTCTATTCCTCGTGATAATCGTCCGTGATTTGTACAACCTGCACTCACCACATTCATTCATAACATTAGCACACATTATATATATACAAGATTCATATAAGTACACTTCCCATTCAATTATATATCTATCTTTAAGCATTACATCCACATATCCATTCCCTGGTGAGTCTTCAATAAAGTACCTGCATTAATGTTCATTCTCCAGACACACTATTAATAACGTTAATCCTCAACGTATCGAAATCATGCATACACACACACTTACATTCATACATACACATCTACATACTTACATGCATTCATACATCTCTACATAGACGCATACATATATACGTAATATATACGTAAACATACGTACATACGTCCCTACGTCTCTACATACATGCATACTCACATACGTACCTTTATATATACATAAATACACATCTACATATGTACATACCCATATTTACACATTCAAGATCTTACCTAACCCTTATATACTCATACATACCTTTATGCTTACATACGTAGACATCCACATACATACATACCTCCCCATATCTTCACGTACATACATACACTCAGACGTACCTTCATACATACATATATATACACATCTACAGATGTACATACCCATATATATATACATACAAGCTCTCACATACCTCTTACATAATCATACATTAATTACGTGGGTCTTAGACGTAGATTTATAACCCATAATCATCAAAGGAACGATCAGAATCATGTTTGGGAGACCGTAGTCCACGTTTAACATACCGAAGCCCACGACCCATAAATCAACTTAGATAACAATTTTCAGCTTTTGGGACATGGGGAGGGCGTCGGCAACGGCCCTTGGTTTATCGCGTCGCTAAAACATCGCGTAGACAGGTAAATAGCGCGTCGGAAGAAAACTGACTTTCTAGAACCCGTCGGCGACACCCTCTAGATTTTGCCTTTTTCTGCAGGTTCGTTTCGTCGTCCGTACGCACTAAAACGCGCATAACTTTTGAACCGTTTACCCGTCTAACCTCTCGTTTCTTCCTACATGATCGTAATTTGAAATTCTATCATGTGAACTTGAAATCCCATATCCAAATTAAGGAAATTCTTAACTTACGCGCTATCGGCTTATTATTAATTTATGATTATTCGACCCGTTCATGTTTTCATCAAACATCTCATTCGTTTTAGCCCAAAACCTACATGAACCTTATAACCATAATACTTTTACATTATCCGGAGTTTCGTACTTGGGGTTTACGCACCCGATACCCGGTGCGTTTAACTCATTCATTTATTCAATTTTACGCAATCAACTTAGTTAATCCAAGTTCCACTCACGAACTTGGTTACCCATTAATCCTAACTTACTACCGAGTCTTTTATTGATTAATCCACGTCACCATTTCTCGGTTAGCGTACGTGTGTGCCATTCTAATCATTACCCGGTTATAATACCGTAGCCATTTCATACACTTTATTCCATTATAACTACAAAACTTCATTTTTGACCCGTTCGGTCTACTTAGGGAAAATAATTGATTTCATCCCACCAAAACCATAATTAACGTCAGACATCATGCTTAATTATCTATAACGCTACCTTACTTAAACAACTAAAAAGTGATTCCGGAAATCACTTACCTTATGCGACCATGCTCGTATCCGCTTCCTTGCTTCTTCTTGACCCGTTGACCTTCTGTGCTTGATTCCGTCTCGACATGATTCCTATACTTTCATGTCATCAAAATTACATTCTTGTTAGCATACACGATTATACATGTTAACGGTCATATAAATCGCATATTTCACATTTGACCTTCATCGGTCACTTTTAACAGGCATAAGACATATAACCAAATTCGTATCCTTACTAACTCATGTAATTCATCATGTCATCGCATTAAACATGTATCAATATAACATGTACCATACGAATTCCTATAATCATACCCTTACGACAACACTCAAATCATGTTCCTTATGCGTAGTTGACTTTCAAAAGTTAACAATTCATCCTATGAACTTTCGGCTTATTCTTATGTATTCGTATCGTCATAATAGGCTATACGGACGGTTCTATATACATTTCATCCTACACTTAGTGTATATACAACTTCCTAAGCACAGTGTATAATCAATTCATGCATATACTTCTAATCTCATACATAATTCATCAAATCCCCCTTCTAATCAACATGAATCATTCATACCTAATCATCAAACATATTAGCATCATATTTATTTTGATTCCTTTAACAAGAATCCATCATACGTATCATGATAATATTAATCAAGAATTGGACATGGGTGATCATTCAAGTCACCCTCCTCCCCATACCAAGTGGGTTTCACCTCTAAACATCAAATTAATCCAAACCATGCATAATCCATGTTCTATATGATGATTATAACACATATACATGATCAATTTCATACCAATTCACGGATTGGAACATAACCCACTTCATACAAGTTCATCAATCTAAGTTTCAAGACATACCTCACGATCCCCTTGTCTAGGTGATCACTAATTCATGTTCCTTAATATATTTGAGCCTCGATTCAACCTTCGATTTGGAGCTTCTTTAAGAACTAGGGTTTACACCCCTTTGTTCTTCTCCAGAGCATTCCACGCACACACACATGATGTGTGTGTGTGTTGTGTGTTATGTTTTTGTTTTATAAAACATGAGTTTCTCATGTTTACAATTTAGCCCCTCGTGTTCGCCACTTAAATATAATTGGCACAACTTTCGTCATTTAATACTTTTGACCATACCCTTAACTAGGTTAAATAGCCTAGTTATTTATTTCATGACATGTCCTATAGGAACATACGGCAAATATAAACATTCGGGTTTGAGGCGTTTCAAGTCTACGCCCCTTAAATGAGTTGGCATTACAAACCTGATCTTTGGCAAGCGTCACATGTCTTGACAAGACTTTGGGCATCTTTGTAATTGGTTGGCCAATAAAATCCTGAATCAAATACCTTTCGTGCGGTACTAGCGGCACCATGATGTCCTCCGTATGGACCTTCATGACAATAACGGAGAATTCTTCTTGCTTCACTACCATGTACGCATCGACGGATGATTTGATCGGCACACATTTTGAAAAGATAAGGATCTTTCCAAAAATAATGATTTACATCGGCAAAGAATTTCTTTCTTTGATGATGTGGCCATCCTTTTGCGATTATACCGCTAGCTAGGTAGTTAGCATAGTTGGTGTACCATGGCTCTTCTCGGTATTCCACCATTTCCAGGGACTCCGTTGGGAATTTCTCATTGATTTGCTCGTCCCTGGTTGCCTCCAAAACTGGGTCTTCCAAGCGGGAAAGATGATCTGCTGCGGTGTTTTCTGCTCCTCTTTTGTCCTTTATTTCAATGTCAAATTCTTGGAGGAGTAGAATCCATCGAATCAAACGTGGTTTAGCATCCTGTTTCTTAAAGAGATATCGAATGGCAGCATGATCTGTATAAACTATCATTTTAGAAAGAACAAGATAAGAACGAAATTTATCAAAAGCAAATACCACGGCTAGTAATTCCTTTTCTGTTGTTGTATAATTTTCTTGTGCATCATTAAGTGTTTTACTAGCGTAATAAATTGGGTGAAAATGCTTATCTTTTCTTTGTCCCAAGACGGCTCCAACTGCAAAGTCACTTGCATCACACATGATTTCGAAAGGTAATTTCCAAACAGGCGCTATCATGATAGGTGCATTGACTAGCATTTCCTTTAGTGTTAGAAATACTTGATTGCAATCCTTGTTAAAGATGAAAGGGGCATTTTTTTCAAGTAATTTTGTTAGAGGTCTTGAGATTTTAGAAAAGTCTTTGATAAATCGTCTATAAAATCCTGCATGCCCTAGGAAACTTTTGATAGCTCTAACGGAGGATGGGGGTGGTAATCAAGAAATAGTGTCTATTTTTGCTCGATCAACCTCCATTCCTTCGCTTGAGATTTTGTGATCAAGTACTATTCCCTCCGTTACCATGAAATGGCATTTTTCTCAGTTAAGGGAGAGGTTAGTTTCCTTACATCGGGATAGCATTCGTTCAAGGTTATCGAGGCATTGGTCGTATGAATCTCCAAAGATAGAAAAGTCGTCCATGAAGACTTCCATTGTCTTTTCTATCATATCATGGAAGATGGCCACCATGCAACGTTGAAAGGTTGCAGGGGCATTACATAGACCAAAAGGCATGCGTCGATAAGCAAAAGTTCCATAGGGACATGTGAATGTTGTCTTTTCTTGGTCTTCGGGTTCTATCGATATTTGAAAGTAACCTGAAAAACCATCTAAGAAACAGTAAAATTTGTGACCGGATAATATTTCTAACATTTGATCAATAAAAGGCAAAGGAAAGTGATATTTCCTTGTTGCCTCATTTAATCGACGATAATCTATACATACCCTCCATCCTGTGACTGTTCTTGTTGGTATTAATTCATTTTTCTCATTAGTTATTACCGTCATACCTCCTTTCTTTGGAACTACTTGGACGGGACTTACCCAATGACTATCGAAAATTGGGTAAATGAGTCCGGCGTCAAGTAATTTGATGACTTCGTTTTTAACCACTTCTTGGACATTTGGATTTACTCTACGTTGTGGTTATATTACCGATTTATAGTCATCATTCATTAAAATTTTGTGCGTGCACATGGACGGACTTATGCCTTTAATATCTACAAGCTTTCAATTGATCGCATTTTTGTGTTTTTTCAAAAGCGTAATTAATTTTTCTTTTTCTAAACTAGTTAATTTTGACGAAATAATTACAGGTGATTTACCATCTTTGTCTAGAAAAGCATATTCCAAACCTTTTGGAAGTTCTTTGAGCTCAAGAGGTGGGTCTTTAGGAGACTCCTTATTTGGTTGCTCATTTCGATCAAGAACCACAAAGGTTTGTTCTATGGCGACCTCTTCTTCAACAAAGTGGTCAATTTCTTTTCTTGTATCGGGTGGTTCATCTTCATCTTCAATTAGGGGGTCATTATTGCCGACTGGATATTTCATTGAACACTCAAGATCGACACTCTTTTTAAATGCCCCTAATTGAATAGATAGATTGTTGTACTTTCGATTTTTCAAAGCTTCGTGGGTTTTTACTAAAGGTCATCCCAAGACTAGAGGAGCCTCATCAAGGATGACAAAGTCAGTTGGGATTACCATTTGATTTGTTTGGACCAAGACATCCTCAACTATCCCTATTGATTTTATTATTTTCCGATTAGATAGAAAAATGGGTATTTGAAGTGGAGAAAAATCACCAATACTTAATTTTTCGAAAATGTAGTTTTGCATTACATTAACACAAAGATCTTTATAAATTGTAATATTACTAATAAAGGAATTTTGAAAAAAACATGGAACCGGTGTGATGTTAATTTCAAATGGATCTTCATTTATTAGCGAAGTTTGATCATTTGTTAACTTAATGCTTACCATTTTGTCAATTTTAGTGTTAGTGTTTAACTCTTTTAAAAACTTAGCATGAGTGGGTACTAAACAATGATTTTTGAAAGAAGGTGACAACAGATTAATTTCATTAAAATTAGACTCTTCTTGAATTTTAACGTTGTCGGACTCACCTTTTTCGTTGTTTAACTCATGTGTCGGCTTTTCACTTACTTGTTCTTCCATTTTTACATTTTCAACTATCTCTTCTTTTTGCAAGTTAATTCTTCCCTTGCACGGGACTCCTCTTCCCTTGCGCAGGATTCTTTTATGCAGCGCTTGATAGTTTTAATGTGTTCTATTATCTTATCAGCTATGTGGGTGATAGAGTAAGGATCTGGATCCTCAAAGCTTGAATCCGTATGTTCGATCCTTGGTTCCTCATAATACTCATATGAAGTAGATGGTTCACACCATTGTTCCTCATTGTAAGTATATGATGGATAAGGGTCGTAACTTTGTTCCTCATAATACTCATATGAGGTGGGTTGTTCACGCCATGGTTCCTCATAATAAGCATATGAAGGTGGAGGCTCATATCTTGGTTCCTCAAAGTATGAGTATGAAGGCTCATACCTTGGTTCATCAAAATATGAGTATGAAGGAGAAGGTTCATACCTTGGGTCTTCATAGGATGTATATGAAGTGGATGGCTCATACCTGGGCTCCTCATAATAGTTGTATGAAGTGGATGGTTCAAAGAGGTCACAATATTGTACCGAGTGAGGGTCACCACAAATGGTGCAATAGTCTTCCCTATAATCATCCTCCTCATATGTGTAGTTGTAATCTCCTGAGTATTGATCCATAAGAATCACTCAGCAGACCACAACAGAGTCTCAAGACCAGAAAACAAAAATAAAAACAGAAACAGAGGCCGGACACGGCCCCGTGTTCAGTGAGCACGACCCGTGTTCAAGTTCTGTATCTGGGCGTTTTAATAAAAGTGACTGGTTTTGTGCAGCACGGGGGCGTATTCAGTGAGCACGACCCCGTGTTCAGACTCTGTATCTGGGATTTTTTTTTTAAAATGTGCAGCACGGCCCCGTGTTCAGTGAGCACGGCCCGTGTTCAGTCTACTGTAAATGCAAAAACTAACTAAAATGCAGAAAATGTGCGCGCGTTTTAAAAAGGTTTTGAAAAACTGATTAAGCCGTCGATTTTAAGCTTTCTTAAAATCCTTGTGTCCCCGGAAACGGCGCAAAAAACTTGATGCGTGTCGAGTGTGATATATTTTTATGTATATTTTTAGCCCTTTTTAACACTTTAGTCAAGTTTTAAATTTATAAAACACGATATTTTACTAACACTAAACACACATATGGGCAAGTGCACCCATCGTGAGCGTAGTATAGCGTTGGTAAGATACCGAGGTCATCCAAGGACACAAGAGCTTTTAGTACCGGTTTATCCCCAGCGTCTAATCAAATCAAAAGTTTAGAAAAAGGTTTAAACATGAAAATTAAAAACTAAAAATGCTGAAAATAAAAATAAAATAAAAACAGATAGACAAGATGAATCACTTGGATCCGACTCGCCTTTAGTGTAACCTTTGATATTTTCCACACTTTTGCACTTTTTAAGAGATTATCTTAGTTATAGTAGTAGGCCCTCTTTTGAAGGTGACGTTACCCTCAACCCAGTAGTTTGAGTCGGCAAGGATACAATTCTAAAGGTTTGGATTATTGGAAGATAATTAATTAAGTTATTAATGCGTAATGTGGTAGGCCCCTCTTTTGAAGGTGACGTTACCCTCGGCTAAGTGGTTTGAGTCAGCAGGGATACAATCCCAAGTAGCCGGGTTAATGTATTAATAGTAGTTTACATATGAGGAGATCAAGCCATTCGTACCCCCGCCATCCAATACCAGTGGGTATTGAAGGAGGTCCTAGTAAGCTTGACCCAGGTCCTTGCAGGATCTATACACTGAACAAGGCAAGAACCTTACCAAACCATTCCCTTAACCCCCGACCAGGTAGCCAACATATCTCCATATAGACCGTGGAGATATGAATGGTGTAAATCTTTTATTTTATATAGACAGTAAAATAACGCCAAGACACCACGGACAAATGATAAGGAAGTTTCACCTTCAACATAAGAAACTAGTTATTAAAGTCATTAATACAAAACCAAATAAAAAGTGCAAAAAGATTAAAAAAAAAACAAAAGTATTACACTAAATGCTTGTCTTCACCAAGTGATGTAAGAGACTTAGGCAAACATGGCTTTTGATTGTCAAGAACTCTTACTATCAATCTTGGATCCCGAGACTACGGCACACACTCTATGACGGATGATGGATAATGGTGGTGGATGAGGGTGTTGTGATGGTGGTGGAGTGTGGGTGAAGTGGGAGAGAGGTGGTTTGTCAAGGGATGCTTTTGAAGTGAACCAAGCACCTCTATTTATAGCCTGCACAGAAGCCCGGACATGGCCCCGTGTCCATCCACTTTCTCTTTCTTCATTAATTGCAGTTTGTCTGTATTAGTTGACCACGCCCCCGTGTCCGCGGGGCACGGCCCCGTGTGAAGAAGCGTATCTGTACTATCAAGATTTGCTTGGATTCTGTGAATCTTAGCGTTGACTACGGCCGTGAGGAGCTGGGCACGCCCCCGTGTTGGGAAATAGAAGCTTCTACAACTTTGTTTTTTCTGCAAACACTTGGGCACGCCCCCGTGTCCGTTGGGCACGGGGCGTGTTCAGCCTTCTGATGTCTTATTTTTGCTTGGGAAGATGCTGTCGAGGGGATGGGCATGCCACGTTTATTCCTTTTCTTGTATTTGTGTTAGATTTAGCTGTTTTTTTTTTTTTTTTTGCTTTTTTTGTTCATTTGCGCTCATTTAATCCTGAAAATACAAAAGGAAGACAAAAGCACACTTTTTCCAACATTAGTACTAAAAAAGGGTTAGTTTTATGCCTCATTTGATGTAATTTACATGTTCATTTTACACACATCAATTGGCATAGTAGGTTAGGACACTCTTCATAGGTAGGCCTGTAAACGAATCGAACGTTCATGAACTGTTCGTGAACTTGTTCGGTGGGAAGTTCGTTTATTTAATAAACGAACGGACATGAACAAAAAATTTTGTTCGTTTAATGAAATGAACGAACATGAACACACCATGTGTTCGTTCATTTATGTTCGTAAACGTTCGTTTATGTTCGTGAACGTTCGTTTAAATTTTAGTAAATACATAAATAGTTGTATATATATAAATATTAGGCTTTCTAACTACTTATATAAATATAACTAATTAGTAATTGAGTTTTCTAGTAATAAAAAATGAAATTTTAAAATGTAACTGATCGTTTACTTAATATTTATATAAAAAAGCTACTTAATTTATGTCTATGAACCCTAATTTAGATGTGTTTTAGATTACCTGTAATATATTAAACTTGTTCGTTTGTGTTCACGAATGTTAAATTTTGTTTGTTTATATTTGTTCAATTACGTGCATTTGTGTTCGTTTATGTTTGTTCAATCATGTTAATTTATATTTATTCAAAATATGTTCAACTAAGTTTATTTAGTTTATGTTCGTTTATGTTTATTTAGGCTTTAAATGAACGAACATAAGCGAACACGAACATGCTCGATTTCTAAATGAACGAACACGAACAAAAAATTGTGTTTGATTATATGTTCGTGTTCGGCTAAAGTTAAATGAACGAACACGAACATGCCTATGTTCGTGTTCATTCGGTTCATTTACAAGCCTAGTCATAGGGCAAAACTAGTTAGAGTCCCATTTCCTTTGAGTGAACACAAATCAAAGTTTGTTGGTGATTTAGTACATTTAGACTTATGGGGTTCTTATAAAGTAACAAGTTATGATGGTTTTAAATACTTTCTAACTGTTGTAGATGATTACTCTAGGTCTCTGTGGTGTTATTTTCTATCAAACAAAACTGAGGTTTTTGATAACTTGAAAGATTTTTGTGAACTTGTTTTGACTCAGTTTAAAAAGAAAATTAAAGTCTTTAGAAGTGATAATGGGACCGAATTTGTTAGTAATCAAATGAATATGTTTTGTAAATCTAAAGGCATTTTACATCAAACCTCTTGTTCCTATACACCACAAGAGAATGGTGTGGTGGAAAGGAAACATAGGCATCTTTTAAACACAGCTAGGGCCTTGATGTTTCAGGGTGGTCAGCCTTTAAGGTTTTGGTCTGAATGTGTGCTAACTGCTGTGTATTTAATTAACAGGTTACCCTCTTATGTGTTGAATGGTAGGAGTCCTTTTGAAATGATGTTTGGCTTTAGTCCCTCTTTGTCACATTTAAGGAACTTTGGATGTTTATGTTTTAGTACATTTTTAAATGAATCAGATAAGTTTGCATATCATGCTGAAAAATGTGTATTTCTTGGTTATTCAAATGTTAAAAAGGGATATAAATTGTGGATTTTAGACAGTAAGAAAATATTTTTTTTTTTTCAAGAGATGTGAAATTTTATGAGAATGTGTATCCCTTTAAGATTAAATCATTTGATAACCAGGAAGATATTTTTTATAAAAGTTTAAATCATATAATTTTTTTTTTTTGAAAATGTTTCATCTGAAGTTCCTAACATACCTAATGATGAAGAGGGTACAAATGGTGCTCATGATCCTATTAGTGATAACCAGCAGCCATTGTCACCCTCTACATCAGCCCTTGTATCTGGAATTGATACTGTTCAATAGTCAGAACAGGTGAGCAGTAGTGGACAGGGTAACGATTGGGGGGGGGGGGCAGAGGACACGATAGGATCAAATGTTGAGACCAACCAGTCTGAGGGTAATCAAAGTGTTAGAAGATCTTCTAGAAATGTTTCTATGCCTAAAAGACTTGATGATTTTATTGTTGAGGGTTAAGTTAAATATGGTTTAGAAAAGGTTGTTAGTTATGCTAATTTGTCATATGAAAATATGTGTTTAGTTGCTTCCTTGAATAAAACTGTTGAACCTACCAGTTATAGTGAAGCTGTGAAAGATGATAGGTGAGTAGAGGCTATGAACAATGAAATGGAAGCCCTTTATAGGAATAATACTTGGGTTTTGGCAGATCTTCCTAAAGGAAGAAATTGTAAATGGGTGTATAAAATTAAGTATAAAGCTAATTGGCAGTAGAAAGGTATAATGCCAGATTAGTGGCCAAAGGGTTTAACCAAAGAGAGGGTATAGACTTTGGTGAAACATTTTCGCCTGTTGTGAAAATGGTTACTATCAGAATTGTTTTGAAACTTGTTGTTAATAACAATTGGCCTTTGTATCAAATGGACATAAATAATGCATTTTTATATGGTACTTTGACTGAGGATGTATTTATGACCTTGCCTTAGGGGTATTTTACAAATGATAATACCAAGGTGTGTAACTTAGTCAAACTGGTATGTGACTATTCTATGTTTGTGTTGTCTAAACAAGATGTGTTTATTGTTCTTTTAGTATTTGTTGATGACATAGTTGTGACAGGTAATAACAAAACAAAAATAGAAAAAATTAAAACCTGTTTAAGAGAGAATTTTCAAATTAAAGATCTTGGTTTACTTAGATACTTTCTAGATATTGAAGTGTTATATTCAGATGGTTGTATTTGTTTGTCACACAGAAAATATTGCCTTGAGTTGTTAAATGAGTTTGGTTATTTTGGGTGTAAACCAGTTACAACACCAATTGAGCAAAGTTTTCTTGTTACAAATAAATGTGGTAAAGAACAAAAGTTTTTGGAAAATGTCAATGGTTTTCAAAGGTTGATATGGAAGTTAATATATTTGTCATTAACTAGACCTGACATCAGTTATATTGTTTAGTTTTTTAGTCAATATATGCATAGTCCATGTCAATCTCATCTTGATATAGCTCTAAGATTGTTGAGATACTTAAAATTATCACCTGGAAAAGGTGTTAGTTTTAAGAGGTCTAGTAGTATGGTGCTGTCAGGTTTTGTTGACTCTAACTGGGCCATATGTCTTAAGACCAGAAGGTCTGTTACTGGGTTTGGTATATTTCTAGGTAATACACTTGTATCTTGGAAAAGCAAGAAAGTGTAATATCCAGGTCTACTGCAGAAGCTGAGTACTGAGCTATGTGCTCAGCTACCTGTGAAATAATGTGGATTTTAAATGTGTTAACTGAACTAAAAGTTAAATATAGTATGTCTGCTAAGTTATACTATGATAGTAAATTTGCTATTTCTATTTCTCAAAATCCTGTATTTCATGAACGAACAAAACACTTTGAGATAGATTTACATTTTTTGAGAGAAAAAATAGCTGCTGGAATTGTTGAACCTGAAATGGT
This sequence comes from Helianthus tuberosus, assembly GCA_030545235.1. NCBI lineage: Eukaryota > Viridiplantae > Streptophyta > Magnoliopsida > Asterales > Asteraceae > Helianthus > Helianthus tuberosus. The sequence goes on along the minus strand of CM060411.1, from coordinate 55,320,647 downwards.
TCATACAAATGTGCAGATAGCAGACATATTTACAAAGGGTTTGAGTGCAAGTCAACATCAAACTCTTTGTGAAAGTCTAGGTTTGTATGACAAGTTTGCCACATGAATTATGGGGGCATGTTAAAATAAATAAGTGCAACTTGTGTAATTCATGTTGCAACATAACTTGTGAAACGTGTTATAAAAGTTGTTCAGTTTTTGTTATGCAGTTATATAATAAGGGTGTTAAGTGTACATGTGGAAAAGTTGAAGGCGCTTGTTGATAGTTGCTGAGGACTAATGTGTTGGAACTGGAAACATGGAGGTCTAAAGTGAAAGTATCTTTTACCCATGATATAAAAGGGTTAAGATCTGTATTATTGTTATTCATTCACCTCTAGATTGTTCTGTTGTCTCTCTCGTTGTACGATTAGGGTTTGTCTCCGTTGTTCAGATTGCTTGTGATCTGGTTGATCTCTTGTTAAATCCGAGGTTTTTGAGGTGAGGTGGCATGGCGTTAGCACCCCATACCACGCAACCTAATGCTAGAACCAGCCGGTTCACTCCTCATTCTTAAATAGTTAAACCTCACATTTGAATCTTTAAACGCTAACAACAGAAAGAAAAACAAAATGTTGGAGAGCATATTGATCACATCACATTAGCTTTGCCACTGAATCAATCAATCAGATAACATCTTCATTTTCTTCTCACGGCTGTTTAAAAAATATTTATAGGTGATCTTCTCTGAATAACTATTCAACTTTGAGGAATGCCACTGATCTTACGGCCAAATGTTGTTCATTAATGAAGACTTACAAACATGTCTAAGATTAATGTGATGACTAATCTTTTGTATAAGGTTACCGCATTGCTAATGCTAAGTAGGTCACGTTTGATTCTAGAAGCTGAAAGTTGATCCACTGTGACCTAAGGTGAATTTGTCATGACAACTCCCAAAGTTTTGGGGTGGAAATACATGATAAATGACGAATTTTCTTTGTAGGTCTATTATTATATTATTAAAATGTCATACTCATACAATTCAATATGGGTCCTAATAATTCCACATGGTAACATCTTATTCTAACATGGTGTATACGGGTCGTATAAGGTTATACGGCCCGTATAGAATAAAATGAACCGACGAAGGTTGTGCCAGCAGCCTTTGTCAGTTCATTTTATTCTATACGGGCCGTATAACCTTATACGGCCCGTATACACCATGTTAGAATAAGATGTTAGTGTGGTCGTATATATATATTATACGATGATGTTATACGGGTCGTATATAGTTATACGGCCCGTATACAATGAATTTCGTTTATTTTATTGTTTTATTACTATTTGACGCGACGTATTATTCCTCGATTCACGTGCGAGTAGACGTAAAATTCTATGATCCAATGTTATATTCCTCGATTCTCATGCAAGTTATGTGATTAGACGTTAGATTCCTCGATATTTTTGTGAGTTATTTGATTCGACGTTAGATTCCTCGATTCGCTTGTTAATCATTTGAAACGATGCAATATTCCGTAAAATTCTCTATATAAACGACACTATATTCATTCATTTTCATTCAACTTCTATTCGTTTCTTCTATATATCTCTCTGTATTCAAATTATTTACGCTATAATGTCGGATTGGCGTGACTTTTTCGGTGTGTTTGATAACGAGGCGAATCAGGGGAGTTATGATAACAATCAAGATAACAATCCGGGTGTGTTTGATCTGATTGCTCCGTTCGATCCCAGTCTTGCGTCTGATGCAGGTCAGGATACTTGGGGTTTCGATGCCTTTCAGCCTAATTATGCTGGTTATTATCCATCGCAACTCCCCGTTAGTTTTTAATCCCCTCCTGTTAGTGGTGGACCGCCGACTGGTAGTTCTCATTCTCCTCCCATAAGTGGTGGACCGCCCGAGGGTCCAAAGGCTGACCAGGAACCTAGTGAGTTTCAAAACAATCAGGTATAACATTTAATTATACGTTTATTTGTTGTACGTTAACTATTATACTGTTTTTACGTTTGATGTTGTTTTTATTAAAATCTTAGATCATCCAAAAACTATAATACATAGCATCCTATAAAGGGGTGCTAAACGGGTCGTGTTCGCGTGTTGACGGGTCCAACCTGACCCGACCCGAACCTAAATTTTATATTAAAATTAAATTTTATAACAAAAAATACAAATGTATATAAAATAATTACAATTTATTTAAATACCCAATTAATCTAACTTATAAACGGGTCAACCCGCCAACCCGATGGGTTCGACCTGAACCTGATCCTATTGATTAGAGTTAATCATTAATTCACACATATAAGTGTTTTCGTTAGAAATTCGCTAGCATGGATGAATTGGTGGAGTGGTGTAGATACGTCGGACGCGAAAATGCCTACGCCATCATCACCAGACGCACCATCTACGATAAACCCCCCAAGTGGTCAGCCGTTAAAAATTTGGCTTACGTGCGATTGTGTCGGCGAGCACAAATCAACAGCCACGGTTAGACGCAGCGGGACCAAGAAAACTAGTTGCAAGTTCCAACTTATCGGGACATACAAAAAGAGGTTAGGTTATTGGGATCTAAGGGTTGCCGAAGCTAAACATAACCACGAACCCTTTCTATCTCCAGGGGGTCATCCGTCCCTAATGAGGCTGACTCCAGCGGAAGAGAGGATGGTGGAGAAACTTACGCATCAGAACATAAAACCACTAGACATTCTTGCTGCCATTAAAGAACAGAACCCCCATAATGTCTCAGCAAGAAACACCATATACAACGCTCGGGCCAAATTGGGTCGAATGGAACAAGTCTGCGAGACTCCAATGCAGATACTTTTTTACCGGTTGGAGAAGGTTGGGTTTATTTTTTTACCATAGAACATCTAAAAACGGCGAACCAGTCGAGGATGTTTTCTTCATTCACCCGGACTCGAACATGTTGTGGCGCGCCTTCCCGCATATGTTGCTTATAGACTCCACCTACAAGACGAATCGGTACAAAATGCCGCTAGTTCAGATTATCGGTGTTACATCCACGTTGATGTCATTTTGCATTGCTCATGCGTTCATAAGCAATGAGAAATAGGAAAACTTCACATGGGTTCTACAGAGGTTGAAACACTCATTAGTCAGTGTTATGGAACCCCGTGTAATAGTAACGGATAGAGGTCACGCCCTAATGAACGCATGTGCAACCGTGTTTCCCAAGGCTAGACATTCATTATGTAGGTGGCACATACAACAAAACATTGCCAAACATTGCAGGCCAAGCTTTAAAACCGAAGAAAGCAGGGAAAGGTTTCTTTACAAGTGGGGCAAGCTAATTAACTCAACGACCGATCTTGACTACAACTACTGGTACGAGCAAATACGATCAAAATTGCCAAGCAAAAAAAGTGACGGTAAGTTTTATATTATTTTTGTTTAATAATCGTACTTATTTGACTTGTCTTAACTGCACTTGACTTTGATTACAAAGATTATGGACTATTTGTATTCAAACTGGTTACAACCATATAGAGACCGGTTTGTTTCATTCTGGAGTGACCAATATCTGAACTTCTGTCAACGTACAACGAGCAGGGCAGAGGGTCAACATGCCCTTTTGAAGCATTACCTAGGCGGCTCCAATTACGCGCTGGATAAAGTGGTACCACTTATTGATAAGCTCATAAGAAACCAGGTGACAGAAATAAAAAGCAGCATTGAAGCAAGCAGGAGCCGAACATTGGGTCCACATAACAAACCAATATTTGATCACCTACGAAAGAAGGTTTCACATGCCTGCCCAGACTTGATATCCGACGAAGTAAAGCTATAGAAACCTTAAAGGTATCTAACGGTACATGTGCGTGTCATTTGCATACAAGTTGTGGGTTGTCGTGCGCGTGTCGGTTGCAACCGTATACAACGAATGGTAATACATTATTCGACCAACCACATTTTATAATCAGAGCATTTCATCACGTAAAATCTTATTCACATTTTATGTTGTTTGTTGATATGTTTCTTAGGTCAAATGATTCCGTTGGAGTTGATAGACCCCTTTTGGAAAAAGGTAAATTTGGACTCCATACTGAAACCGAGAGAGGAGAACTGTTTCGAATTAGACGACGAACTTATGCTTCTCAAACAACATTTAATGGCCCAGCCGAGAGAAGTCAAGAAAAACCTGGTTCAAAAGAGAAGTCAAGAAAAACAGCCAGTTGTGCAAAAAAAACACACGGGGTCGTCCAAGTTTAAAAGCTCAGCAACAAAGGAAGGATGATTCATTTATGGAGCCTTCAAGGCACATAAGAGACATTCAACGAACCTACCAGGCACAGCTCACTTGTCGAGTTACAAAGTTATTGTGCTGAAACACCTTGGTTCTTTAGCGAGATTGCGAAAGGCGCTAGGAATTTGAAAACGAAAAAGAAGGTGGCAAAATCAACAGAAGAGACACCACACTTACCTTTGTTTCCTGCCGCACAACTTAATATGTTCATGCAGTTCAAACCGTTCATTCCACCTTACTTCTATCCATACCTCAGTCACATACAAAATGTGCAGGGTGATGGTAATTGTGGGTTTCGATCTATAGCGGCCGGCTTATCGCTTCATGAGAGGGGTGGCTGTCAATACGGCGAGAGCTTGTGGCTGAGTGCAACCGGTACTACGACTTATGGAAAACGATAAATGAACCTGAGTTTCAAGATGTTCTGCAGTCATTAGATTGGTCTGGTATAGGCACAGCACCTGGCGATAGGTCGCTACAAATGCCTTTCACGGGGCTGATGATAGCGAACCGGTGCAATGTCATTTGTCTCTTATTAAGTGACAGTGGTTGTGCTTCATTTTTTCCCATGTTCAGAACAGCCGAAGATAGTATTCCGCATCAAACGGTCGCGCTTGTACATGTAAACAAGAACCATTTTATCCACGTCAAATTAGAAGGGGAATATCCAATGCCATCCCCATCAGGATATTGGCGACAACCAACACGGAATACGCCAGCAGAAAGTTGGTATTACTATTACCAGGAACGTATTGACCAATATAATAAGATCGTTGATAAATACAAGACGAAAGAATTCGTGGATTTAGGTTGCCTATGAATTCAAAATGTAATTTCGTGTTTTAACAATTTGTAGTGATTAACATACACGTTATATAAATGTTTTGGAAACTTGTTGAAATTGAACTTGAAAAAATGTTTAAAACGAATGAACGCTAACACATACCGACTGTATCTTCGTCACTTCCGCATATAGTAATTTAAGAAAAATAGAAAAATACTCAATAGTATACGGGCCGTATAAGTGTATACGCCTCGTATACAAGACGAAAACAGAGATCGTATAACATGTTATATATACGGCCCGTATACATATACAAAAGGTCGTATAACATGTTATACGACCTAATTTCACCATACGGCCTCAACATTCTCTAAAAAATCTCTCGGTTTTGTCTCGGATCATTCTTGGATAGCGTTATTCGTCGTTTATGACGTTTTCTTCTCGTTCTTCTTATACGGTACGTTTTCGTTTAGTATACTTTCAGATTCCAAAACATGTTAGATTATGGTCTTGTATAGTAAAGGATCGAATAGCGTACTTAGGCGTAACGATTAAGATTGTATGATTGAATTTGAAAAAAAAAATGGAACTCAAAATTTTAACTGAATATTCATGTGTATACGGTCATATACTTTGTATACGACCGTATAACGTTTGAATGTTCAAACTGTATATGATCGTATACATTATATACACTCATATAATGTTTGAATATTCAAACTATATACGATCGTATGCATTATATACTGTCGTATACATCTTGAAATTCAAGCAAGATACTATCGTATACATTGTATACGATCGTATACTTCTTGAAGAATCAATCTGTATACGATCATACACAATGTATACGGCCATATAACCTTATATTTTATTCCTTGTTTGTTATATTTTTAGCGTATCCGGGACGTATAATACGTGCGTATAGGAAACGTATATCTGATGTGTACGTAGCGTATACGTGCGTATAATACTTGCGTGTACGATACGTATACTTCATGTTTACGGATCGTGTACGAGATGTATAATACGTGCGTATAAGAAACCTATACTTGATGTGTACGGATCGTATATGAGATGTATAACACGTTCGTATACAAGAACACTAATCATATAATACGTGAACGCTAATCGTATAGTGATTTCTGAGTTGTGATTGTTATTTTTACAGACGATCTGGCTGAGTCATTAGCTGCTGCGGCCCGTACAGGTCGGGGTCAGGGTCGGGGACTAGGACAGGAGGAGGAGATTGTGCCTGATTTTACTGAGGTAGGGCACTTTATTTGCGAAATCCCCCGAGGTACGGCTCATACAGGTTTTTGGGCAGATTACGAGAGATGACGTTGGATGCGCCTTGGACCATTGATATTAAGTTTTTGACCGATATTGGATCGATCGGTCGGGTCCGGGAGTTCATGCCAGCTAACTCTGCGTGGGACCATTTATTTGATGTCGCTGCAGAGCAGGCCCACAGGGAGATTACTTTAGAGTTTTTATGTACTTTTTCATTTAGGGACACCCAGGGTAGGGGTTTACAACATTTTTTGACGACACCCACCGTAGCTTTTAGACTTTGCGGGAAGACTCAGAGGATGACACTTCCTGAGTTCGCCGTTGCCTTGGGTTTGTACTCACAGGAGTACTCAGTGTCCTTGGAATTTTTGGATGCGCCCATCAGTACGTCTAGTGATGTGTTGTGGACTTGGTGGGGCACTATTGGGTCCGGGGAGTTCGCGATCCCCGAAGGCGCGAGCGAGTAGCCTTTACGACCCGTTACACCGATACCTACGTCGGTGTATCGCCGTGACAATCGCCGGTCATCATGATAGCAGGAAGTGGGTCACCCAAAATGACATATTCTACTTGCATGACTTACTTACAGGCGCGGGGGGGGGGGGGACTTGGCGTACAAGTTGGCCGCATACTTCGACGAGTACGCTTTTAAGCATACCTCTACCCACATCAGCTGTGAGGGCTTCGTCACCCGTCTGGCGAATCATTACCCTCGCCTCTTGTCCCTGCAAGTGGCAAAGGATATGACCCTATCACTCCGGCTTGATTGGGTTGGGAGGAACACAGCCCTATCGATGGGTTTGGTTTGGGAGGTCGAGGGAGAGGGGCTGGTTTAGCCGTATGGTGGGGATGAGGGCCACGGGGTTGAAGGAGCAAAGGGAAAGGGAGCCGAGGGAGAGGGAAGCGACAGAGAAGGAGGCGGGGTACATGAGAGGGTTGATGCTACCATCGATAGATCACAAGTAACTGCGGAGCATGTACACGGTGATCACCCGTACGATCGACGGAGCGTGAGACAGCGTGTGACGCCGCCTTCACCGGTGGTGAGGAGAGACTCGTTCAGGTCGAGTCGAGACTCGGTCAGTATAACAACCCTCCTAAAATAATTATAACCATCCTTATACGTCCTAAAATACACCCCGAATGCGAGAAACGACCCAAAATACCTTTATTTTTATAAAAATTAAATAAAAACAAAAATGAGGTGGTTCTGGCGGGGAGCGACAAACTCCTCTAAGTCTATCGCGGGGCGCGAGCGAAGGGACTAGTGGCAGAAACCGGAGCCTCCACGTGTCACGAGCTTGTCGAACCTACACCAGTGACTGTTCAACCCTAGGGCCTACCTGACCTAGCCCGCGGGGTGTGATGGCCCCTTGTGTTTCTTTCGCAGGCCGCTAGAGACCGTCGGATCAGCAATATAAATAGAGGCCGTTGGCCTTCAGTTGCAATTCATTCAAATTTCGATATTCTCTCTCAATCTCTGATAGTATAAGTAATTCCCGGGTATTATACCCACTAAATTAGCGAAGCTCTGCCTCGATGTAAGTATCATAACCCCCGGTTACGTATTAGATACATTGCCCAATTGATCTAGTGCTCCGTAATGCCTGTCGAGGCTCTGCCCGACGTAGTCGTTGGAGTTCTGTCTCGGGGAGGGTATAACTAATGTAAACTAGGTTATTATACTAACGCATGTGCATTGTTTAATTAATAGATTATAACCAGGAAGTCACAAGGAAAAACCTAAAATAGCAATGTGAGTAATCCTCCTTTTTATAAATTGTTTTTACAAAACATCAATTGTTTTAAATTATAATTAGCAGTGATTGAGTATTTGTATTCTACAATTATCGTCGGTATGTTGGGGTTTTGTATACAAAATTTGTTACTACACTGTGAGTAGTAACATGACCACAAGTCGGGTTGACAGTACCGTGGGTGGTAATTAAAGTAGATATAAACAAATGTAATTGCTGGATTTCCCTCAATACTGTAAAATGATAAAACCTGTTTTGATTAAATTGGGATTCATTCACCAGTATTTCCCACTGACAAAATGTTTTTAAACGCGTTTCAGGTAACAAAATGTGAAAGCCAATTAGAAGTCAGCTGGACAGCACTGAAGGCTTGGAAAAGTGGCTATAAAAGTTACCTAAAAAAGAGGATGTTTTATTTCAATAAAATAGGGTTTGCCCCTATAAACATGTTTGTAATGGAAACTTGGGAATTTCCCATGTATTTAATATTAGGATTAGGATCAAATACAAAGGATCCTAATTGTAAGAAGTGTAAGAAGGATTTATAGAGTGACAAGTGTCCAATAATCTAAAAAAACCCACTACACAAAAAAACCCCACAACAAAAAAAAAAACCTTAAACATCCACCACCACCAAAAACCTAAACCCTCACCCCCACCCCCACCCCCATTCACCCACCCCAAAAAAAGTTTTTTTTTTTTTTTTTGCCGAGGGGGTGGGGGTGGGGGTTTAGGTTTTTGGGTGGTGGTGGGGGTGGGTGTTTAGTTTTTTTAGATTTTTTTTTTAGGTTTTTGTGGGGTGGGGGGGTTAGGTTTTTTTAGGTTTTTAGGGGGTGGGGGTGGGGTTAGGTTTTTTTTAGGTTTTAGGGGGTGGGGGTGGGGGGTTAGGTTTTTTTAAGGTTTTTGGGGGGTGGGGGTTAGGTTTTTTTAAGGTTTTTGGGGGGTGGGGTTAGGTTTTTTGGGGGTTTTTTTGGTGAGGTATAGTTTTTTTTTTTTTTTGGGGGGGGGGGGGGGTAGGTTTTTGGGTGGTGGTGGGGTGGGGGTGGGTGGGTGTTTAGGTTTTTGGTGGTTATGTAGTGGGTTTAGTTTTAGGTTATTGGACACTTGTCACTCTATAAATCCTTCTTACACTTCTTACAATTAGAAGTCTTTGTACAATAACTTGACCCTTTAATATTATAAAAAACGTGGTATTTTACTCTGATAAAATATTTCCTAACTACGGTCCTGATGTAAATTTCGCTGCCAAATTGATGAACACCGATACCACTGATACTGGTTCGCGCCTGTTCCCAAGTGATTAGGGGCCGGGGGTTTCGACAGAGAGTGGTATCAGAGCTACAGCCACTGATTTCAGCCACAGAAATGTTCTGCTGACACCAAAAATTTTATCTATTGTGTTAGGAAATAATCTACGGGATTACGTGCATATTTTATTGTTTTGTATTATTTGGCAATTTGTTAGTTTATAGTATGAGTGGCCAAGGTCCGCCGGACGCTTATCGTCAACTGTCTAGTTCTCCTAGAGATGAAGGAACTTCTTCCCAGCCTACCCCCTCGAGGTATTCAGCTGACACAGAAGAGGGGATTTTCATATTCAAAGCACAATCTGAGGTATTCCTTGGACATTTAGTTAATCATGAAGGAATTCATGTGGATCCCACAAAGATTGAGACGATTACTAAATGGAAAGTCCCTGAATCACTAACGGAGGTTAGAAGTTTTCTAGGACTAGCTGGTTATTATAGACGGTTTATCCGAGATTTTTCTAGAATATACATTCCCTTAACAAAACTGACCTGTAAATCTGTTAAGTTTGAATGAGTACCAAAACCGGAAGAAGCCTTTAGAATTCTTAAGCAAAGATTAACCAACGCACCCATACTAGTGTTACCAGTAGGAACTGAAGACTTTGTAGTCTATTGTGACGCTTCTAAGTTAGGATATGGATGTGTGTTGATGCAACGTCAAAAGGTGATAGCCTATGCGTCTAGACAACTTAAGAATCATAAAGAAAACTATACAACCCATGATTTAGAATTAGGAGCCATAATTTTTGCCCTGAAAATTTGGAGACGTTACCTTTACGGTAGTAAGTTTACCAAAAGGAGTTAAATATGAACAGGGATGCTGGATGGGAATTCTTAGTGATTATGATTGTAGTATCCAGTATCATGCAGGAAAGGCTAACGTAGTAGCTGATGCTTTAAGTCGAAAGTATCATGAAAAGCCAAAAAGAGTACGTTCTCTTAAATTAAATATGCAGATAGATTTAAATGAGCAAATCAGAGTCGTACAAGAATCAGTAATCAATGACGATACTAAAAAATTAAAAGGAATGATTAAGGAATTAGAACAAGGAACATATGGAATTTGGAGATTCCATAAGAAGAGGATTTGGATACCTAAACTAGGAAACCTACGTCACCAAATATTAGAAGAAGCCCATAAGTCTAAATACACGATACATCCTGGAAGTGATAAGATGTATTAAGACTTAAGAAAGAATTTATGGTGGATAGGAATGAAAAAGGATATAGCAGCTTATGTTGCCAAGTGTTTAACCTGTTCACATGTTAAAGCTGAACATCAGAAACCTTCAGGTTTATTGCAGCAATTAGAAATGCCAATATGGAAATGGGAGTTGATAACAATAGAATTTGTTACCAAATTACCCAAGACACAAAAAGGTAATGATACGATCTGGGTGATTATAGATAGGTTAACTAAGTCTGCTCATTTCGTACCAATGAAGGAAACTTTCAGTATGGAACAATTAGCCAAGTTGTATGTAAATGAAATAGTTTCGTTACATGGAATTCCTTTATCTATTGTGTCTGATAGAGATAGCCGTTTTACTTCTCATTTTTGAACAAGTTTCCAAAAAGCAATGGGAACCAAGCTAAATCTAAGCACAACTTATCATCCTCAAACGGACGGACAAAGCGAAAGGACAATTCAAACAATGGAAGATATGCTTAGAGCTTGTGTAATTGATTTCGGAGGAAATTGGGATGATCATTTACCATTAATACAATTTTCCTACAATAACAACTATCATACTAGTATCAATGCTGCACCATTCGAAGCACTTTATGGACGAAAGTGTCGAACTCCATTCTGTTGGGCAGAAATTGGAGAAAAGCAATTGTCTGGACCAGAGATTGTACAAGAGACAACAGACAAGATTATTCAAGTCAAGGAAAGACTAAAAGTAGCACGCGACCGACAAAAGAGTTATGCTGGTAACAAGCGAAAGCCATTAGAGTTCCAAGTAGGAGATAAGGTATTGTTAGAAGTTTCTCCTTGGAAAGGAGTAATCAGATTCATCAAAAGAGGAAAGCTAAGCCCCGGGTACGTTGGACCCTTTGAGATTATTAGAAGAATAGGACCAGTAGCTTACCAGTTATAACTGCCAGAGGAAATGGCAGGAATACATGATGTATTTCATGTATGTAATCTCAAAAAAGTGTTTAGCCGATGAATCATTAGTAGTACCTCTTAAGGATATAGAGGTGAATGAAAAGTTTAAGTTCGTAGAAAAGCCTCTACAGATTGAAGACAGGAAAGTCAAGAATCTCAAACACAAGAGATTAGTTCTAGTCAAAGTAAGATGGGATTCCAAGAGAGGACCAGAATACACTTGGGAGCTTGAATCGGAGATGCAAAGGAAATATCCACACCTGTTCCAGTAGACCTCGAGGACGAGTTCTAAAACAAGGTATGGAGGATATAACAACCCTCCTAAAATAATTATAACCACCCCTATACGTCCTAAAATACACCCCGTATGCGAGAAATGGCCCAAAATACCTTTATTTTTATAAAAAAAAAAAAAAAAAAAACAAAAATCAGGTGGTTCTGGTGGGGCGCGACAGACTCCCCTAAGTCTGTCGCGGGGCGCGAGCGAAGGGACTAGTGGCAGAACCCGAAGCCGCCACATGTCACGTGCGTGTCGAACCTACACCGGTGGTTGTTCAACCCTAGGGCCTACCTGACCTAGCTCACTGGGCGCGACGGCCCCTTGTGTTTCTTTCGCAGGCTGCGAGAGACCGTCCGATCAGCACTGTAAATAGAGCCCGTTGGCCTTCAGTTGCAATTCGTTCAAATTTTGATATTTTATCTCAATCTCTGATAGTATAAGTAATTCTCGGGTATTATACCCACTAAATTAGCGAAGCTCTGCCTCGATGTAGGTATCATAACCCTTGGTTACGTATTAGATACGCTGCCTGATTGATCTAGTGCTCCGTAACGCCTGTCGAGGCTCTGCCCGACGTAGTCGTTGGAGTTCTGTCTCGGGGAGGGTATAACTAATGTAAATTGGGTTATTATACTAACGCATGTGCATTGTTTAATTAATAGATTATAACCAGGAAGTCACAAGGAAAAACCTAAAATAGCAATGTGAGTAATCCTCCTTTTTATAAACTGTTTTTACAAAACCTCAATTGTTTTAAATTATAATTAGCAGTGATTGAGTATTTGTATTCTACAATTATCGTCGGTATGTTGGTGTTTTGTATACAAAATTTGTTACTACACTGTGAGTAGTAACATGACCACAAGTCGGGTTGACAGTACCATAGGTAGTAATTACAGTAGATATAAACAAATGTAATTGTTGGATTGACTTTAATACTGTAAAATGATAAAACCTGTTTTGATTAAATTGTGATTCACTCACCAGTATTTCCCACTGACAAAATGTTTTTAAACGTGTTTCAGGTAACAAAATGTGAAAGCCAATTAGAAGCTAGCTGGACAGCACTGAAGGTTTGGAAAAGTGGCTATAAAAGTTACCTAAATAAAGAGGATCTTTTATTTCAATAAAATTGGGTTTGCCCCTATAAACATGTTTGTAATGGAAACTTGTGAATTTCCCATGTATTTAATATTTTAAAAAAACATGGTATTTTACTCTGATAAAATATTTTCTAACTACAGTACTGATGTAAATTCCGCTACCAAATTGATAAACACCGATACCACTGATACTGGTTCGGTGCCGCCCGTTCCCAAGTGATTAGGGGTCGGGGGTTGCGACAGTCAGGTCGAGTCGGATGTAGCTGCTTTCAGGGAGATATACAGTGGATGGTCGAGGCGATTATGGCTATACATTCTGGCGCGCCCCTACCTCCACGAGCTGACGTTGCACCACCACCACCACCACCACCACCATCGACGTAGCTGCTTATTGTATTTTTTTTTTTTTTTTTTTTTTTGTTATTTTACGTTTGAAATATTGTAAAATTTTATCCTTTTGTTTGTTTTAGATGTAAAACATTATAAATATTAATCTTATATTTAGATGTAAAGTTGTTTGTTTAATAATTGTTGTCCCAGTGTTTATTATAATCATATCACATATTTATCGTTTTACAAAGTGGAAACTTATTAATCATTATTAGTAAGTTTAACTACAAACTCGTAACATAATCCAATCCGATGTATATAACACTATTCAAAAAGTTACTAAACTTATTAAATGGTTTTCCGATTGCACCAAAAAATTAACTTTTCTATAGGGGCTATACGGGTCGTATAACATTATACGGCCCGTATACATATTTCAAAACTAAAAAACCTTATCAAGCCTGTGAAACAAAATTATGCAGACCGTATAAAGTTATATTGCTCGTATATAACTGTATACGACTCGTATATAACTATACGACCCGTATACGTGTAAAACAAAAAAAACATTCCACCAGATTAAATTCTGTGCATTAACATTCTATACGGGCCGTATAGCCTTATACGGCCCGTATACTACTAGGGATGTGAAAATAAGATCTTATGGGTGTGTAAATAAAGGAACCCTTCAATATTTATTAGGTCATGTGTAGTCATAAAGCCTCTTTGAGGGCGTTATGCGACACTGTCGCGCCACGTTAAACAGTGGTTTTATGGGGCGTTATATCACTAGAGCCCGTAGTCAAAAAGCCCCTACCCATCATTACCTTTTCTATTAATTATTTTCATTTCACACCCCTCTCCTCCATGAATGGCAGCAACATTCCACACCCCTCTTCTCCTTCACGCCGCTATGAACATACTGCCCCCATCCGTGGTGTAGCGGGAATCCAGTCGATATTGGTTCAGTTCATGACAATATTAATACAGTACCAACACTCGATATAGCAATCGAAAAAAAAAAAACTCTAAAAGTCCGATACCGGCAATCGGTATAATTATTGAGCACAAGTTAATTAAAGTGAATTAATATCTATTATTAGACTGCGGGGAGTGGGGGACTTGGGTTGTGGGGCTATGCTCGATACATGGCGATTGTGGGCTCCACTGGAACACCCAAAAAAAGTGGGGTGTGAAAGCTGTGTGGGTTAGCGGCGTTGGGCTGCCTTGTTGGCTTGGCTGACTTTATTTTTTTTATATAATTGAGATTTATAAAATAAAATACAAACTTATATTATTTAAAAAAAATACATAACATCCTAAAAATTTTAAAAAAAATTGAAGGAGTGGGGGGGGGGGGGTATTTTTAGGTAAAATTTTGTAAGGTTTTTTGAAAAAAAAAATTTTGATTTTTCTCATTAAACCATCATGCCAAACGGCTATGGCTGACAATTAGAAATGAACACCAATCCTGGCTAGCCAGCTCAACCCCCCCCCCCCCCCGGCCCCACGCCAGGCTTCATATCAACGCTGGCTGGGCAACGCCAAACCCAACGCCACCACTCTCGGCACTCTTAATATTAATATCTATTAGGGGAAAGTGAATACCGTGTTGTTGGGCATGTAAGCTTACACGAAAAACCAATCAAAAGCATGTAAGCTTACACGAAAAACCAATCAAAACTAAGTCGTTTTGATTAAATCTAACTAAATATATTAAATCTTTTTTATTGTTTACTTTTCGTCAGTATCGCCACTAACCATGTAATCGTAGGAATAAATTCAAACATTTTAACAAACTCAACAAAACTGGGCATTTTCTTTCTTAACAAAAATTTGTTAACCTCCTAATTTGGTGTATATTTGAACTATTAACAATGTGTTTGGGATTATAATCATGGAGAAACTTTCCTAGAGTTCTTATTGTGTTTCTGGCTTGACATGATCGAAATTGGGAATCAAAACTCTAGTTTCTCAGTTGATTCTCTTACCAATTTTGTGAGATGGGTGGTTGGTTGCAACTCTAAAATTGTAGAAGCAATGTTGTTAAAGAACAAAACCACGAAGGACAAAATTGAGGTTGGTAAAAAGTTTTCATTTGTTTCAACGGATTCTCAACGAAATTGTCTCCGGCAAAAGTTCTGGCACCGAAGAGAGCTCTAGTTTGGTGCTAAGAAGAATCTTTCGCACGCTGTTTCCTCATCCTTCTCCGGCTGAACACGTTAAGTCGGTGTTGAAATCACGACATAGTTCGGTGAAGCCGGATGATGCAACAATACGGAAGGGAATGAGGTGGAAGGAATTTCCGAATTAGAAAAAAAAAATCGGTTTTCAAAACATCTTGTATAAGAAGTGGAAGGGGATTTGGAAATGCATCACATTTTTCTGATAAATTTGGAGAAATACAAGTTACTGGCGAAATTTTGATTTAGAAAGAACAATAAATAAAAATGTTTAATATTTTAGTTAGATTTAATCAAAACGACGTAGTTTTGATTGGTTTTTCATGTAAGCTTATACGCCTAACAGCACCGTATTCATTTTCCTCTATTTATTAATTATTATTAATATTAATATCTATTAATAAAGGAAGTGAAATGAATAGTGATTGATTGGTATATTAGGACGGTGTCTTGGGCAATCTTTAGCTCTTAGATGAAGCCATCTATTTCTCTCAATTGAAACAAAAGAGACGCAACGACTAAGAAAGAGAAACAGGCGTAAGAGAGAGAGAGAGATGTTAATGAGGTGTTAAAACAGAAACAAAACCACTTTATCAAATACACTAATACGTTCAATGGCGAAGCTTGAGATTTCCGATCGGGGGGTCGAAAATGTATATACCCAAAAATTTCTATAAAACCGGGGGGTAAAAAACGAATATACCCAAAAATTTCTGTACAGAAACTAAATCTTCTCCACTACTGAGAGAAAAATTCGGGGGTCGGCCGCCCCCTCCCGCCCCCACTAAGCTACGCCAATGAATACGTTGAAATCAGAACAATAATCGTGTATATATGATCGAATATAAAGTAGTGAGTTTGTTCGTTGTGTTGCCAATTACTAATGAAAGAAAGTGAAGAAAATGAAAAATATTTGCCTTTCAGGGTTAACTTATTATACAAAGGCTCCTAATCGTAAGAAATGTAAGAATGATTTATAGAGTGACAAGTGTTCAATAACCTAAAACCTAAACCCACTACACCACCACCCAAAACCTAACACCCCCCCCCCCCCCCCCCATGTTTTTTCAGTAGTGTTTTTTTTTTTTTTTTTTTTTTTTTTGTAGTTGGTTTTTTTTAGAAGTCTTTGTACCCTCCTCACAACTAGAAGTCTTTGTATTTTCCTTGTCTTCCAAAATCCAAACACATTACGTACGTGAAATTCGACTGGTTTTTATAATTGTCCGCGTTATCGACTTGGCAGTTTTTTTTTTTTTTTTAACGGCCGACAAAAAAATTTATTCAAAGCGTAGCAAGATGCTACCACCAAATATACAAATTTTATCGACTTGGCAGTGTTTTACAACGAAAAAAAGTCTGCGGTTTCATGGTGACCTTCCATCCACGTTAATGCTATAAGTGAACCGGCCGGTTCACTCCTCACTCTTAAACCTCTTATTTGAATCTCTAAACCCTAACAACAGAAATTGGATCTCTAAACCCTAACAACATAAAGAAAATGTTGGAGAGCAGATTGATTACGATCATTAGAAGGAGCAAATCAATCAATCAAAGATCGTTGTTTTCATCTTCGAAAGATATTTACAGTCGATCTTCTCCGAATAGCTACTCAACTTACCGGAATGTTACTGATCCTACAGTCAGAAGCTGCTTCATCAATGGCTTTCGATCTCTACACAATTTCAACAAGGTATTGTTCGATTTTTATAAGCTGCGTATGTTTGTTTACCCTATGCTATTACGAGCCCTAACTTTTTTATTGTGTTTCTGATGATTATGCCATGTGTTTGTTTACTGGATCTGCGAAATGTTATTACGAGCCCTAGATTTGATTATGTTTCTGATGATTTTTTGTTTTTGATCATCAGATGCAGTTAGTTTTGGTTTGTGGTGAGGTTGATCTGTATAGTTGATTAGGACTCGCCTCTTTTTGTATCTATCGATTTAGACTACAACAATCAGATGAAAATTTGTTTGGATGATGCAGTACATGAGTGATATACCTTACAATGAATTTGTATAAATGCTGAACATCTTCAATTTGTGTTGTTGTAACATGTTACTCCTGAATATGATAAGTAATTATCATTTTGCATAACTCAGCTAACAATATGCTACTTTAAGCCCTGAAGTAATGATGTACATCTGCTCTTTTGTTAGTGAATTGAAATAGTGTGCTGTGTGCAATTCCAGTTTTGTTAATGACACAAATTTACACGCGTAAACGATATCAGTTAGATATAAATATCTCTTGTGTGTGAATGTTACAACTACTTTTGAGCAGCTCATCAGTGATTTTTATTAGGGTTTATACAAGCCATCTATTAAGTATATGACTACTATGGCTGCAAGTGCTTGCAAGGAAAACAAGGAGACGGTGAAGCTTCTGTTACTGCTGGACCTCATGCTCAGAAAGCAATAGGAATATGGCTTTTTGCATCGGCTGCATGGGTCTTCAGTATGGTTATTCTCGGTGGTGTCACACGCCTTACACGATCTGGTCTTTCGATGACTGACTGGAAGTTTACCGGCAGCCTTCCTCCTTTGTCGGATGAAGATTGGTTGATTGAGTTTGAGAAATACAAACAATCCCCAGAGTTCAAGCGGTTAGTTTAATAATCAGTACGTGTGCCTTCGCTTGAATTTCATTGATTTTCTGTGATTTCAATGTACAGTTTTTTAATAGCCCAAAACTATATATGTAAACTAGGGGTGTGCAAAAAACCGAATTAACCGATCTGCAACCAAATTAACCGACAAAAGCGAACCAAATCAAAAACCGGCGGGTCGGTTAATTGTTTTTTCAGAAAACCAAAAGTAACGGGTCGGTTGTGGTTATCATTGTTTCCATAACCGCCATACTCTAACCAAACCGACATGTAGTAAAATCTTTGTCAGGTTATAGACTTTACACCATTTTTAATATGGTTTTGGTTGAACGTTTGTTTGAATTTATAGAATAATATCATATCGTTTTGTTTAAATATTTGGCAATAATCGGAATTAATATTATAGATTATGTGTATTTTTTAATGCTATGTAATATACTAACATAAAAAAAATGTAATAACAGTTTATTCCATGATAAAAAATTTCAAGTCCATGCACATAGATGAAACATCCCTTTTTGAGTTATCTATTAACATATAAAATGGTTATCCATTAACCGACATCTCGGTTATGGTTATGGTTTTGGGCGAAAACCGACCCATGCACGCAGATGTAACATCCCTTTTTGAGTTTTTACCACATATAATTGCATTGCCGATACATCTTTTTGGATCGTCATTCCACAAAGATCACTATATTAATGCTACAGTAAAATTGCAAATTTGATGTTGCTCTAATTGAGAGTGAAATTAACGAGTACTCAATTACTTTGCTACATTCTTTGGTAGACAAAATAACAAGTGTTACTATTCAGTTGAAAGCAGCTAACGATAGATTATACTGATCCTACACGATATTGGCCACTTTCAGTGTGAACAGGGGAATGAATATTGACGATTTTAAGTTCATTTATTGGATGGAATACGCGCATCGTATGTGGGGAAGGGCGCTCGGGGTCATGTTTGCGGTCCCATTTTCGTATTTTATTCGAAAAGGTTATATTAATCTACGGCTTGGAGTTAGACTCGCGGGTCTGTTTGCTCTTGGTGGTGGGCAAGGGTTGATTGGCTGGTGGATGGTTAAAAGTGGTTTAGAAGTAAGTGTCATCTTTCTACCTCTATAAAATATTTATCGACTCGATATTTAATATGAATCATTTTTTTCTTTATTAAGGAGCCACCCTCAGAATACTCTCAACCAAGAGTAAGCCCATATCGTCTAGCTGCTCACCTGACTTCAGCTTTCGCTATATACTGTGGTCTCTTTTGGACTGCTCTTACGGTTGTTATGCCCGAACCTCCAACTGAGTCAATAGCTTGGGTCAAAGGGGCTGCAAAAGTCAAACGGTTTGCTCTTCCTGTTGGCATCTTAGTTGGTATAACTGCCGTCTCGGGAGCCTTTGTGGCAGGAAATGATGCAGTATGTTACTAATTATTCTTTCATCTCTAAAAAAAACAATTACAACTTGAACATTCGCCTCCCTTTTTGGCTTAATTTGTGTTAAAACTTTTATAGGGACATGCGTTTAATACATTTCCAAAGATGGGCGATTCATGGATCCCAGAAGATGTTTTGAGTATGAAGCCACTTATCCGTAATTTCTTTGAGAACACAGCAACTGTGCAGGTAGCTTTATTCAAAAAAACCTCAGGGACAAAAATGGCATTTTACTCTATTTATAATAAAAAAAAAAAGCTTAGATAATATTAAACCTCAACAATGGATATTAAAGTGTTTTCTTTGCTACAGCTTGATCATCGTATACTTGCAACTGCAACCCTAGCATCAATATGTGGCTTATGGTGGTCAACAAGAAAAGTTGACCTACATCCTGCTATTCGATCATTGATTGGAAGCACTGTAGGGATTTCTGCTCTCCAGGTATTTACATACACTAATAGTTTACCTTTTTTACATCATCCTGCCTCGGTTAATTACATATGTTAAGTGATTAATTAAACTCAATATTATTGCAGGTTACTTTAGGCATTTCAACTCTTCTATCTTATGTGCCGGTTTCACTTGGCACAGCTCACCAAGCTGGGGCCTTGACTCTGTTAACCTTTATGCTCCTCCTTAATCACACGCTACGACGACCATCATCCATGGTTCTAAAATCGCTTCCTGCAGTTGCAAAGATAATTTAATTAATAATGATTAATTAATTACCCAGTTTATTGTTTTATATTTTAGATGTTTTCTATTTACAAATATTTGATAAACTCAAAATATGACGACTGCTTTGGGATTGATGATCCGTTCCCGGTTATCTTTTTAGGTAAATAAGAATGTTGTTGTTAAAATTAGAATGATGAACTGATTGATACTTTTTGCTATTCTGCTGCTCATGTGAGCGTTTTGGGTTGAACATCAAACTCAGGACACCTTCCATATGAGTAAGAAAGTTACATGTTCATCACTGCCATACAGTTTACAGTAGGTCTCAATTGCTTTTCTTATACTTGTCGCCACCGTCCACAAGATCCTGGATCCAGCTTTGTGGCCAGTGGCCGTTGTTAGTCTTTGATTCTACTATCTTCTATTCTCTTCTTCCATATACACCAGCAATTTGTTGCTAAAAGGCCTTTGGATTAAGAGCTCGGTAACAGTTTCGGAGAAGATAAACGTCATGTTGGGATCTTCACTTCAAGGGTTGACAAGTAACAATCGTTAGGCTCCTCACCATGAAAAGGGAGATCTTCTGGTGACCAAACTTTTATGTGAGAGTACGTATCAGGATTTAGCAAGATAAGAAAAAAGTCCGGAGTAAAATGAGGAGTAACTTATGAGAATGTCTAACCTTCTCATCTTCAGAAGAGGCATTTGTATGCTAGGGATTTCATATGGTTGAGGATATAATACCATGTTGTAGAGTTTCTTGTCGGGGCTTACTATTGATTCAAGGTACTAAGTACTCCATTAACTCCCCTTGCTATGTGCCATATGTTAGAACCGGGGGTGTGCTATGTTTGTGGCAATTCATAAATCATGATGGCACGGATGTTTGAGAGCTATTATGTGTTAGACTAATCTTGCATAAGTTCGAGTAAAAAGTGACCGACTTACAAAGTTGAGGTAAAAAGTGACCGAATTACAAACCTATAGATTTTTGAGATAGTTTTTATCCTAGTTTGAGTCAAATAAGTTTACTCGTTGATCAAGTTTTAAGCTTATAACTAGAAGGATTTATTGTAACCTATAACACCCAATAATCAATAAAGTGAGTTTTGATTCAATACGTTCATTATTTTCTTTGCTATCCATTTTAACATTCCGTATGGAGATTTAAATAGTTGATGCGGTCCGGAGCTTGTTGGCTTAACATGTACATTTTCTTGGGTCTAGAGCTCTAGGCTCAGCCATGTTGATTTAGGAGTTCGTCCACATTGTTTCTCAATTGCAATGTCTGTTTCTTCTTCATCAAGCTCGTCCCTTGTATGAAAGTTTTATAAGATCAACCTAGGTTCTTGTCTTGTATATAGACGACCTCTAGGTGTGACCCGTAAATTTGATAAAGTTTTCGGTCAAACTGTGAAGGTACATGAATACATGATAGCCATTTCAATATTCTGCCAGTCGTCGCATCTTGGAGTGTGAGACTAGCTTTGACAAATATATATGTATAACTATATAGAATTAAACGACTAAACTACTCACAATTCAATCCGGGCAAGTTGGATGTGCCAGTCAGACAAAATTATTTAGGTGTTGATGGTTTGAACTAATTCTTTTTGGAACCGTTAGTACGTCTTGAATTAATATAGAATACATATTCAAGTATAAAAGGCTAAACAACTCGATTTCAAGAAAAACAAAACAGCAAAAAACTAAAACTGGCCTCTTTGTTTCAACTTAATTAGTTTCAATAACCGTTATGTGATTTATTTTACTCTAGATATATCATACCGGTCATGTGAATACTAAATATTTATACGACATGAATTAAAATGCACGACTAAGCGGTTGGTGCCAATCATGTCTAAAAAGATATTCAAAACCATCCTATACTTAAGGGTCCATACACAAACCACAGGTGCACCTTCCAAATATCCAAACAATAATAACATATAACAAAAGATACTAACATGACTAACGCCCACGACCACGTCCACGGCCTCGTCCTCTGCCCCGACCACGTCCCACAGGCTTCCCTGCCACAGGTAAAAAAGTCAAACCATGAACACAAAAGTCAAAAGATCAACTGAATAACCCGCCCAATTCAATTGTTATTCGGGTTGCTTGAATCCGGTTCTCCAAATTCAGATGAAACCGAATAAAATATCACCACCCCTAAGTTTTACTATTGTGAATAACCCCATCCGAACAGTCCAAATTATATCTAAATACAATAATACAAATAAACCCAAATGGTTATAACATGTAGAAGAAAAAACACACTGAAATATATGAGAACTACCTGCAGTTGGCTTCTTGGGCTTGACTCTGGGGGTATCTTCGACTAGCAGTGTCTCCAAATTTAAGCTGTCAGGAAGTATATAGTAACGAATGTTATTGCCTCTCACGCTCAAATGGTCAAGGGTTACAGGATTTTTCCCTTTCAGTGTCAACTTCACCGTCTTCAAGTGTGTGTTCATGCTGATATCAACACCTACACCATACAAAAGCAGCAATCAGGTGAGAATGAGTTCACAAGCATAAATTTCACATAATCCCACCAACACATAAATCACTAAAGTCTAAACATCATTCAATGATTTATATATGATGTGCCTATTTTGAAAAACGAGCATACGCCCCCTAAGGTATCAAAAAATGCGGGAAAAAAAAAATATCATCTTATCGAAAAAAAACAAACAAAACATGTTAAATTAATAGCATGACTTGCAGATTTTACTAAACAACAAAGATTATCAAGAATAAACTCACATAAAAGCTGCCAATCAGATCATTTAAGGTGTCGAATCAACAAGGTCACTGTTTCCAAAATCATCCCAAGTTAACACAAATCAGAGTAACCCACAAAACGTGTTTTAAAAGTCAAGATGAACGTACATCCACAGATTTAAACTTCTTGAACCAAAATACTGGCTTTTCCTAGTAAACAACCACTGTTCTTACAAGAATGATAAAGAATCTCGACAATCCAAATGCAACAATAGTTGAATTTAGACAAGTTACGAAGAGTTGAAAGCAAAAATACCAGTCATATTTGCCTATGTTGTCAAAAGCACACTAGATGTGCTCCTAAACACACAAATGTAGCCCAACGCAGGCGAACTACTGCAACTGGAAAAGCGCCATTTCAGGCGACCAACCGCAGTTACATGCCAACTCCGACCAAAAAATGCCTGAAACCCGTGAGTAAGCCTTCTATCAACCTAAATAAGCCAAAAATCAACCTAAATAAGCCTAAAATCAACCTTAAACGAAACAGGAAACACGTCTTAAACCCCTTAAAATGGTATTTTATACTATGCCCTAGCTAAAAAAAACCCTTGGTTTTATCTCCTGGTGCCTAGGCTCTAGGCTAGATATATACGCCGATGCACCTTGAGAACATAGATGTTTGCCATTTCTTGTCCATAATCAATGTTTCTTGAATTAAATAATGTTACTTTTGCATCTTCACAAAAACTATAAAGACTAGAAACTGGAGAATTCTCATAGTATAAACTATAAAGTGCTTCAAATTGTTTTATTAATATACATACAACAAAACTCACACGAAGGTTTGACTTGTGTAACTCTTCACACCAAATCTCAGTGTAATCAAATGCAATCAAATTAAATGCCTAGTGATCAAGCAAATGACATTCATACATGCTTCAACTTTGCAAAAACTCACAAAAATAACAAAAAAAAAAAAAGCAAAACAATACCAACAGTTTATGCATAACTAGGTATAGACGTACTGAAGTACACAAAACCCTAACAACTCAAACCCTAAACCGTTCGTCACAAACTACCACCAAAAACAATTCAAAATCCTAAAAAAACGAGTTACCTGTGATGGTTCCATGTACAACAGTGCCATTTTTTAGCTCAATCGAGACTGTTTCGTTGTTCAACTTCATCAAAAACCTAATGTGTACGCAAAAGGGGTTAAACGTCACTACTACAACTTTGCAAACGAAATTAAGCAAGAAACTGTGAGGAAGATTGAAAAACTGAGAGAAATTTGGTAAAGAATAAGTGCAAACCTGACGAGCTTCATTGTCGCTAATGGCAGAAGGAGAAACTAGGGTTCCAAAAAATTGTCCAGTTTTGAGAGAAAGCGGGAGATCTAAAACGTCTCATACTTCTTCTATGGGTTTCATGATGGGCCATTAGTCCAGAGGGTCCACTGGCCCAGTTATCGTGCTAGGCCTTGATTTGGGCCTCCTAGAGTTAAGAAACCCACGACGCTATTTGGAATTGGAATATTGGATCTAGTGGAAATATTATACATTATTAGTTTAACTTTACTCTCTGTACATTTTTAACGGTGAACAGAATCAATCCCGATCACTCTCGAGACATCCATTAGACCAAACGGAGTACTCCGAGAGTAACCCGAGTCCACCACCAATTTCGGGGAAAACCCGGTAACCTGCCCACCCGTAGGCACGACTGTGAAATTACCGATAAAACCCGTTTGGCTCAAAGATCGAACTCAGGTTTCCCTGTGTCTCCTATCATTGTCCACCAATGCCTTACTCTGCACCAAGTGGGAGTTGAACTTGCATCTCTCAAGAGAAATGCAAGTCTTCTACCACTTGATCTAGAGATCATTAGTTTTACTCTCTATACATTAGTTTAACTTTCCATCAACACCTTTTTAATTTGGTTAGTTTATTTCCCCCGCTTCACTTTGATTTAATTTTTGTTTACACTCCTTGCAATTTAGTTGGTTGATTTTTTTTTCATTTTACCTTAATCGATTTACATACAACCCCTGAAATTTTATAAAGTTATTATTTTGAGTTAAATGCCTGGTTAGTCCTTGTGGTTTGCAATATTTGCAGAGTTGGTCCCGAGACTTCAATAATTACATACGTGATCCTGGTGGTTGCAATTCTTAAACTCGGGTGATCCTTATTACAAACTTATGTTAGATTTCATAATCATGCTAAAACAGAAGCATGATCAAGTTGGAACAGAGACATGACCATCTTAAAATAGAAACATGACCGTGTAAAATCCCATTGCGTTTTTTAACTTGGAGTGCAAAAAACCTGATTTTGTGTTTCATTGCATTTTATTAACACACATGTCATTTTACTTTAAAACACACCCAATTCATAGTGTTTTTCAACCGGAATGCTAAAACAGAATCGGGAGTTCGTTTTAAAGATAAAAAACACTCGTTTTGTTTTTATGGTGTAATTTATATAAAAGAAAATAATGTCATATGAAATAGTTATTAACACTAAAAATACGAGGGGAAATTGGTATAACAACCCTTCTAAATAATTTTTCGACACACCTAAAATATTTAGAATATCCCAATACGTCCTAAAATACACCCCGTATACAAAAACAGGCCCCGAATACCTTTATTTTTATTAAAATTAAATAAAAACAAAAATAAAGGGGCTCTAGCGGGCCGCGTAAGACCACCCCTTGGTCTACGCGGGGCGCGAGCGAGAGGCTAAACGGCGACACCCGGAAGCCGCCACGTGTCGACACGTGGCAAAGCTAGATCGGTGACAAACCAAGGCTAGGGCCTACTTACCCTACGTCGCGGGCCGCATAGCCCTTGGCTACATCCTTCGCGGGCCGCGAGGGACCTGAAATCAGGCCCTATAAATAGGGGTCATCGACTTCAGTCCCAAATCGCTCACAACTCTTTCTCTCTCTCGAAATTCTGAATAGTAAACATAATTTTCGGGCATAATACCCCTCTAAATAACGAAGTTCTGCCTCGTTGTAAGTATTATAACCCCGGTTACGTATTAGATACGCTGCCCGATCGATCCTGTAACACCCCGTGTTTCTAAAGTCAAAAGTCAAAGTCAAGATTGAAGTCAAAGGAAGAAAAGATTGCTAATTGCGATCTGTCTCTCCTTGCTCAATTCCTGTTTTGACTTCTTTGACTCGTAGATAGCCTATTTTATTATCGCTTTAGTTGTATTATGTGGAGTATCTATTAATAATCGCATAGTAATCGCTATTTATCGCTTTATCGCAATCGCAACTCGAATTACGCATTTTGGTTATTGTTATACGTGTGTGTGTGTCTTATGTGTTACTTGTGCATGTTTATTTATGTTATGTGTGGTAATCAATTAAAACGCAATCGAAACTCAATCGCAATCGAATCGCAAAAGCTAAACGAATATGAAATAAGGATGATTGTATGTTGATATAGTAGTTGGGATTAAAAATAATTTGACTAGGAAACTCTAACGCATCGAAACGCTCGCAATCGTAATCGAAACGGCAAAACGCGTCGCACCAAACACTTGAACAAGTGGCTAGCCGATCGACCAGCTGTTCGATCGAGCTGTCGCTCGATCGGCTAGCCAATCGATCAGGCCGCCAACCGATCGACCAGCCCCTCTCCTCCCCTTCCTTTTTGGGAAAACCTATAAATACCCCCCTGTCACCATCATACTTTCCACTTTTGGCAACTCTCCTTCGACCAGCTCATCTTCCCCATTTTTCTTCAGATTTCTCGCCATTCCGATAAGATCTCGTCCTAAATCTTGTACTTCCTTAATCTACACACACTTCTACACATTTCTATCTTTTGAATCTTAACTTTTAACCGTGAAATCATCAAGATTCAAGGTGTTCTAGGATGACGTCATCATGTGTTCTTGAGAACTTCATGTTTTGGCCTTAATCCACCAAGAACAACCTAGATCTAACCGATTTCCACATAAACGAACAAAGATCTTTCATAGATCTAAACATATTCACAATGAAAAGGATTGAAAGATGGTTTTCAACCTTTCTTTCAACTCTTTTACACTCAATGCATTCAAAACCGATAGAACGGAGCTTGTGCCGACTTACCACTCATTCTTGTAGTTGTGTTGGTTCGAGATCTGGATTCTATCCACGAGACTACCGATTTCGGGTTATACATGGAACACCGTCTCGAACAGTTAACTGGTCGGATTTGGGTGATTCCTGTCCGATCAGGGGTACCAGTATTGACAAGGTTTCTATTGCTTAATACGTTATCAAAACGTCTCGATAAAACGATAAACAATCAAAACAACCAAGTGTAAGACGAACAGGTCGACCAGGACGGAGTGTCGTCTGATCGGACTGCTGTCCGATCGAACAGCCATCCGAACGACCGGTCATCCGATCGACTTGCACCTTGGCCCCACAATTAATTTTCAAATCAACCCTCGAGAGTTTTGGGAACACCGAACGGATTGCCGTCAGATCGAGTTACCACTCGATCGACCGACCATCCGACTATGTGGTGTTTCGAAACTTCAACACTTAAACAATTTTCAACATGTTCAATGCACAAGGGATGCCACCCGATCGAACAACCGTCCGATCGAGTGACAACCTGCTGAGAACTTGTTCTCGCTGAAGTGCCCAACCTATCGGACTGTCGCCCAATCGAATGGTCGTTCGATCGACCGACCTGAAAGGTAGAGATACTTCAATGTTTTCAAAATACTACAACGAAAACTTCAAAAGTCAAGCCATCATACACAAACACATCCTTCCCAAGGGAAGTAACAATCCACTCGAACGATCATCCGACCGGACGACCGTCCGAATAGACTGTCACTCGAACTACCGGCTGTCCGATCAGACTACCATCCGATCGAACTGCTGTCCTACCCACTTGCACTCTGTATCGTGTTATGCGTCACTTACCATTATACTATCAATCTGTTCAGGCTAACCCTACTCTCTAGCGCTCCCTTCAATCCATCAACCGCTGTGAGTATACTCGAATCCCTTTTTGCTTTACGCACTTTCGGGTGTTACATACGTTACATATACTAAATCACATCAAACACACTACGCAATACTTTAACGCTAACCGTTACCGCATGTTATACGTGACTTAATGAATGCTTGTTTGTTATGTTTACACATGGAATGATATCTACCTGCCTTAGCAACGATAGTACTATAGTTTGGACTCAGCACCTATTTACTCAGGGGTTGTTAAGGACAATTACTTACATGGCTCACAGTGGTGAGTGTGTATCGCGAACTGCCTTGGGCAGTCAACCCGCAGTCATTGGTATCGATAGGTTCATGTCGATAACTAACATGCCTCATTTTACACTGTGTACGTGCTGGTTATGCGTAACGCTTTCGAACTCTATATGCTATTATCAAACTTGTATGCTCACCTTTACACTATGTGTATTGACTTTTACTTTAACATATGTGACAGGTGCTTAGGATGCTTATTTGCTTGCTTTGCTGTGAAATCGAGGCTAGGAAAGACCTAGGTCACAATAAACAATTGTCTGTAATAAAAATCTGAGTCGTCGGAACAAAACAATTTGACTAGATCTTTTCTGTAATAATTGTATTATCTTTTATGACATGGTATGGGACGTGTTGCTTTAAATAATTGGTAATTATAGTTGTTATGGAAACTTCTGGACAATCTGTTTCACTCAGTGCCATGCCCCGATGTTTCCGCCATCGGTTGGGGTGTGACAGATTGGTATCAGAGCCATAACTATAGGGAATTAGGCAAGACTCGACCTAGTCCGGGTCGATGTCTTAGAGACCTAGTCTATAGTTAGGAACCGACAGACCGACTCGTGCATGTCCAGTAGGGATTATGTATGAGCTTACTGCTATTTCTCGCTATTCTCACCTACGCTACACTATCATTGCACTCGAATTTTCAAATATGAATGAGCGATTAAGTCGAGATTAGGTGTGAAAACCGCAAACTCTTGACTAAATTACTTGTTTAACCCACATTTTTATCTATAAACTCGAGAAATTGCGTTGAAATGGGAGTGAAATCCATACTTTGACGCATAATTCTCTTTTATTTTATCAAAACAGGAACGAAGTTGTTAAGCTAGGGGTGAAACCCTAACCTTGACGATTTGTTCTGACCTTTACTTGGTTTTACAAAACTCTCACCAAAGTCTCGACGGACTCCAACGACTTGAAGTCACGGTATGACTAAAGGGATGCGTGTCGAACGCCCAAGAATCAAGGCAAAGGCACAGTCCAGAAGGTCAAAGTATGTACAACAAGTCCTTGAGAATAGTCGAATAACTTTGGATAGTCAATGTCTAATAGCCGCAGACGATCTATTTCTCGATTTTTGTGTGTTTCGATTCTGAGCCCGCAACTGCTGACTCTGATGATTCGTCGATTTTATGTGTTTGTATGTGTATTTACCTGCGTATGTGTTTTAATTTTTGGAGACTTTTTCGATTTTTGCTTTCACTTTGATCGACACGCACGACCCGCATTGCATATCTACCTCAAAATGCTGACAAATCGCTACTACTATGAGGAACGACCTTACCCCCTAATGTTTGCTAAGTTAATTGATTATGCTATACTACTCGCTATGTTACTTGAGATCGCTACTCTCAAACGCGCGCAGGTTTTGGATGATAGGTTTCTGTATTCTGACTGCTCCCATGTGCTTCTAAGTGAATTACGTGCCTATATGCTTATGTGTTTCTGTGCCCTATGTGCTTATGTGCTTCTGTGCTTATGTGAATCTGTGGTTATGTGCATACATGATTACGTGACTGTGTTCCTGAGCTTTAGTAGTATTAGATGTGTGAGGTGAGATTCGATTATGACGTGTCTGAGACCTATGACGATGTCTGTTGCAGACAATGTCAACTGGACCATCATCTGGACCCCGTCACCCACGACTTTCTCGCCAGGAACAGAGGGACAAACGCCTTGCTGCCATCCTCGCTAAACAAGTGGCAAAGGTTGTGCCTCAGATTGTGAGTGAGATTTATGAGAATGTTAGCAAATCATCTGAGGAGTCCAGAACCGAAGCTCCTAAAGTTGCTCCCAAGACTGCTTTTAGCTTGAAGCAGTTCAAGGCTTGCGGTCCAAAGGAATTCACTAGAGAAGATGGCCCAACGGCTATGTTTCAATGGTTCGATTCCGTCGAAGTCACTATGCGCCAGAGTGGATGTCCGTAAAATCTCCACACTCTAAACGCTACAGGCGTCTTCCAATCCCGCGCATTAGACTGGTGGACGGCCGAGAGAAACAAACGCGGAAATGACGCAGCCTATGAGCTGACGTGGGAAGAGTTGAAGGCCATTATGATGGAGGAATTCTGCCC
Organism: Helianthus tuberosus; assembly: GCA_030545235.1. Classification (NCBI taxonomy): domain Eukaryota; kingdom Viridiplantae; phylum Streptophyta; class Magnoliopsida; order Asterales; family Asteraceae; genus Helianthus; species Helianthus tuberosus. Next base: position 55,290,396 of record CM060411.1, on the reverse strand, counting down.
TCCCTATGAACGCCAAAAGCTGGAGGACGAATTCTGGTACATTAAGCAGAAAGAAGGTGACAACGCTGCCCTGACTGCCCGCTTTAAGCAGCTCAACATCATCTGTCCCGATCAAGTGAAGACGCCCGACATGATGATCAAGAAGTACATTCGAGCTCTACCCGACTGTGTTGCAGATTTTGTGCATGCCGCAAAGCTAGCAACGATCGAAGAAACATACTTGCTTGTCACCGAAATCAACGACAAGCGAGTAAAAGCTGGTTTTTGGGATAAAACTTCAAAGAACCTGCATCAAGTCACCGCCGCACCAGCTGCCGAAACCACCGCCGCTCAACCGTCAAAGTCTTCAAGCCGCAAGAAGAAGAACAACAGTAGCTCCAGCAACAAGAACTGTGCTGTCACTACCACTGCTGCTCCACTTCAAGCCGTACCGGCTCAGCAGCAATCACAACACCGATCAGCCCCAGTCATCTATGCACCGCCTGCAAAGCGTGCATACACTGGTCCTCACCCTGCTTGTCCAACATGTTCTTATCATCACCCGGTGGGTCTCGCCTGCCGTTTTTGCGCTCACTGCAATATGTACGACCATTTCATTACTAACTGTCGTACTAGTCCCCGTCAAGCACTAGCTCAAGCCACTGCTCATCAAGCTCTGCTCCCAGCCCCACAAGGCCAACAAGCAGCTCAGGCACCCGCGGTCAACGCCCGAGTCTGCTTCGCATGTGGTGATCCCAACCACTTTGCGAACATGTGCCCGAACAGGGTTGTGAAACAAGAGCCTCACCAGCAGCAACAACCTCAGCAGCAGCAACAAGCCGCACGCGCCAGAACTTTCAACATCAATATGCGCCAAGCCCAGCCTGACAATAACGTAGTCAATGGTACGTTCCTTGTGAATGGTATTTATGCATCGTGTTTGTTTGATACTGGAGCCGATAATTGCTTTGTGTCGATTGAATTCGAGAAGCTTCTTAGTCGTAAGCGCTCCCATCTCCCCTCGACGTTCGATGTTGAAGTCGCCACCGGAAGAACTGTCGCCGTTAATTCTGTTCTTCGTGATTGTACTCTTGAGCTCAACAATCACATCTTCCCAATCGACCTTATTCCGATGCAACTCGGAAGTTTTGACGTCATAGTAGGCATGTGAAGGGGTAAGGTCCCAAAAACCTCGTAATAAATACTTGGGACCATACCACAACCTTGTCTTTTAGCCCTCTTTCGACCTTGCACGGCCGCGCACTGGTCCTACAAAGAAGGCTTAAGAAAAGGATAGCAGACAACACTTGTGCACCGAAAGGAAAGTCATAAATCCCTGCGCCTTCCTCCATAGACAAAGGATGAAAATTCTAAGATAAAACACTTCCGCTTAAGAATACCCAGACTTCGGTATTATTTGCTCAACTGGTGCCACACGATAAGGAGTCACACCGGATTATGGCAATAACCTTCTAGAAGGCTCGATCGTGCACCACCAGACGGTTATAACCATCTGGGACATGTGTCATCATCTCAAGCTTCCTTGAAATCACGATGATGGCACGGAATTGGAGGAAAACCTCCACTAGAACACTTTCCATGTGGTGATCCCCCAGCCGTGGATCTGAATAGCGATCCGTGTGCACTCACGTCAGATTAAGAAGATTAACGGAAGGAAAAGTAACCACTTACGGGGTTAGCATCTCCCGTTAATATTTCATCAAACGAGTTTTCCCACCTAAATTCCTGGTTATATGCAGATCCTAACCCCCTAGATAATTTGATTCCGGTCATTTATCTAGTGTTTCTTCATTGGCGCCCACCGATTTCTCTGTTTCATCCAATTTTCTCTCGTTTTTTCATCTACCCTGTTGTTTCCATTTGCACATGGAAGAAACTTCATCTCATCGACAAGCTGGCCCTCGGCCGAATTTTAACAACGTCCGGGTTGAAGGTATTCCAAAGGAAGCCTCGGATGACAACGAGGTGCAATCCAATCGTCTAAACGAACCTATCTCCCCAGGGGTACAGCCAGAGATCCTTGTACACTCAATTCTGCCCCCAGGAGAAACCCCAATCTCCTGGTATGTCAGATCTCAGGGAGCACTAAATGCAGTATACACACAGCTGTGTGCTCAAACTGCTCCCCAAACTCAATCACGGAGGCCAGGATCCCGTGCTCATGCCTCCCAATGTGAGGGCCCATCTCACGAAAACACAGAGGTTTACTCTAGATCTACATCGAGATACGAGTATACCAAGTCAGAGAGTCATTAAAGAGAGCATCGAGATGAGTCACACCCTCACCAGAGACAATCAGTTCACACCAGGTTGGGTTCTCAGCGAAACACTCACACCAGTGAATATGATCCAACTTACCATGTAGGTGAAAGTGCCAACGTGTTTAGTCGGTTACAACTGAATTACAACAAGTGTAGACCCCGTGCGGTTTACAATCCCGAAGCTGAGCACAATTACGATCTGATTTACCATCCTGCGGAGGCGGCAGAGAATTCAAAATTTATTACTGAAATAGCTCTAGCTCTGCTAGAGAAAGCAAAGCTGCCGTCTAATGTAGGCAAGTTCATCGAATTGACAGACCCTGACGATCATCTGAGAGTTTTCACAAGCGCAGGGCTAGTCGGAGGCTGGACCCTACCATTATGGTGCCACCTTTTCGTACAAACCCTTACTGGCACTACAAGAATCTGGTTCGATAACTTGCCCATTGGAAAAATCATGTCATGGAAAGATCTACGCGAAAAATTTCTGACCCATTTCAGCCAACAAAGGCGATCTATCCGCGACACAGCGGATGTGATGAACATTTGGCGTCACGATGATGAAAGTCTGGAAGACTTTATCACCCGATACAACAAAGAGGTACTTGAGATTGGGGGCGTCCATGAGCAGCTGATTCGCGCCCAGTTCAAATATGCAGTCAGGTGCGACGATATGATAAAAGTCCTGTCTGGAACAGAAGGACTCCCAAAGAGCTGGGAAAAGTGATGGCAGCAACTAAGGTTTACGCCTAAACAGAAAAGAATCTCACTACCAACAGGCCTCCACCACCGCACAACCGACCCTCAGATTTAGGCTCAGGTAGCAGAAAGAAATTTAAGAAAGGTTGGCGTGATTCCAGCTCAGGAAACTATTCATCCAAGGACGCTCGAGCCACAATCAATAAATTTTCCGCGCAAAGAGAAGCTAAGCAAGAGAACAGGGAGAGACAATGGACTCACTTAACCAAAACTCCCCCGGAAGTTTTAAGCACTGAGGATTATCAGTTTAAGCCTCCAATACTCATGAAGAACAAAAGTGGACAAGACCCAGCTTAGTATTGTGATTACCACAAGGACAGTGGTCATACCACCAACAATTGCATTTCCTTGCGCATCGAAATAGAAAAGGCCCTTAAAAGTGGTGAGCTCACTCACCTACTACAAAACGTGCGCAAGGAAATAAAACAGATAACTCGAGGCGAAGAAGGCCCAAGCAAGAAAGCGAAAAATTAAGTACTCTATGATCTCCTCACGGAATGATACGGTTTATCAAGTTAAGGCGGGAAATAGAGTGTAAGTTAAGTCTCGTATATTTATATTAATAGACTTTGTAACGGCCTCTGCGCCTTATCTCGAAATAAACAACAAAGTTTCTATTATTCTTGTGTTTTTTTTTTACAAAGTGCATGCAATTTCTTTTGGTAAGCGCAAAAACATTATGGTAAATACAAATACAAGTATCATGAGCGGTCGGTGATTGTATCACACAAAGACCATACGTTCACACATGAGCTTCATACCACCTTCATTCGCCTTACCTGATCAAAGTAATTGTACCCATGCAAAATATTGTAAACTAAAAACACCTCATACTATTCCTGGCGCACAAATACGCCTTAAAAAACTATCAAACATGGCAGTGTTTTAGTGTACGTTACTTGCGCAGCAACGCATCAACAAAAGAAGGGATACACATCCCAAATATTACAGAAAATTGTTCAAAACAATTACAAAAGAAATTCTACGATAAATCTTCGCCTTCATCAGGAAAGATTTCCTTCAGTTGTGCCACATGATCTTCAGATTGCAACGCTACATTTTGTAAGGTCCAAAACGGGAAGCTGCAAATTGTTGAATTCTATTTTTAAAGCTGCAAGCGCAGCGCCTGTGTTAACACCATAAGTAGCGGATTTGGTAATATCCCAATCAACCTTCAGAGCATTATTCACATGATGAGAACACTCTGCATAGCCTTGGGAATATCCATCATTTCGCGCGGCAACCACCAAACGCGCAACAGTTTTATCCAGCTCTTCAGAATTTAACACTGATTCAGCAACCTACAAAGAACGAAAGATAAATAGAAGAAAGGCACAAAACATTCCCGCAAAAGGAAAAATAACTTACACAGGCAATCCCACGCTCTTTCAACCACAACATATCGCTTTTCAAAGGTTCCAACTCGCTCTCTATTGTTGCCCACGCCGTTTCAGAAGCCTCCAGTTTTTCTTCGGTCTCAGTCAGACGGCGTAAGGTTTCATTTTTCTCAGAACGTGCAAGTTCTAGGTCTTTCTTGAGTTGTTCCTGATCAGAAAGCAAATCAGTGAGTTCTTCTAACTGTTTATCTCTAAATGCAAGGGTGGCGCAAGAGTGTACCTCTCGTTGTTCACTTCGCTCCCTGTGCGAGCGCGCCTCATCCCGCGCAGCTTCAGCATCAGCCTTCTCTTTCTTTAACTTCTCAATCTCCGCATCCTGTTTTTTCAACTTCTCAACCTCAGCCTTGAGATTATTGATAACATTGCGGAGATTCATCTTCTCGGAGTTATCTTTTTCACATATTTTCTTCCAGTTCTTGCGCTCATCGGAAAGAAGAGCAGCTTCAGCTTCCGGTTTTCTCTTCCAGCCCGCAGACCATTCTTCAGTTTTCCAATCAGCTTCAAACTTGGCCTGATCAGCTTCCAGCTTAGCCTTCAACTGGGCAATCTGGTTTTCATCATCCGCAATTTTCTTCTTGGATACCTTGAAAGCATCCCACTCCTTGTGCATACTATGCCACTCGCGCACTATGCCATGAGTGGTCGATGCATGAGAAGCAGCTCCCTCAAGGTAGGCGTGATAAGTTTGCTCTTGAAGCCGATTTTCCTGAAATTTAATCTCCCCTGGCGGAAATATCCCCTGCAACCAGTCCCAACACACGCGCCAATCTGAGAAAGTATCACCCTTCTTCAGGTTCCAAACAGGGACATGAGTGTCAGTGGCATCTTTTTCCGAATAAGTTCTGTAGTAATAATCCCCCAGAGTCTCATCTGGGCGGATTGGAGAATTCTTGCCAGCATCAGAGAATGAGCTTTGATTTTCAGCAGAAACCTTCTCGATATTTTCAGGCATAGAGCCAGAAACTTTAGAAGGAGACGCTGCAACATGGATTTCTTCAGCAGTTTTCTCTTTCTCTAAACCATGAGCAGCAAATTCAGGGGCTTGTGGGTCACCAGCACCATCCACAACCCCTGGGCTAACTACTTTTTCGGCTTCCGCAGCAACATCAACGGGCTTGTCAGCCTCAACAACCTTCTCCACACCACCCTCATGAACCTCAGTAGTCTTTAACTGATCAGCAATAGTAGCACGTGGAGGAGAGGGCGGGAGTTCTTCGTTAACCACAGGCAGCGGCTTTGTGGGAACAGGAGAAGTGGGGATTTCTGAAAAAACAAAGTCTATAAATACTTAATGCGCATAAGAAGAAGAAAGCAAGGATGACACTTACTAGGAGCAGACTCCTAAATAAAAGCGTCCAAATTGCCTTTCCTGGTAATCTTCTTCCTCTGAATCTTCTTTGCAGGCTGACCTTCAGCCTCGGCACCAGTTTGCTTTCTTTTCCCTGCTTTAGTCCGCACCAAGCGCTTAGGGCTTGATTCCAAATCAATGGGATCGTCTGGGTTGGATGGGGGGATATCAGCAGTATCTTTCGGTTCCGGTTTCGGCCTTCTAATAATAACTGCAGGCGCAAGACCTTCCAAAGAGTCAGAAACCACCACAAAATCACACCAGGATTCAGAGGAATGGCGCATACCTTTCTTCTCTCCTCCGACATTTTTGACCTTAGAAGATTGAGCCTTCTCAGCATCATTCTTCTTCGGCGCAGAAGTAGTAGTTGCCGCACGTCTTTTCTTCTCAGGGCCTATGCCCAAGTTTGACAACTCACCTACTAAAGCGCATAATAAAAGTTTTTCAGATGCGCAAAAGAAGCAAACAATAAACAATATGAGAAAAACTTACCAGCACCAGCAGCAGGTTGCGCAAACAAATCAGCATCTCATGGAAGAACAAAATTCTTCACAATACGGTGATACCACAGTTCCTCGTCTGGTCTTTTTGCAATTGTAGACATCTTTCCACCTTCTCTCTCAAACGCAACAACGTACAACGAGACAACTGCAAAAAACGAGAAGTAAAGATAAATTTCAAAAAAAAAAAAGAGAAAGAGGAGAAAGAAAGAAACAAGGCAAAATTCTTACTCTTGCCATCTTCCATATACACCGGTTTCTCTTCTCGTTCCATCCTCCAGTTCAGACTCATACCGGCTCCAACAAGGGCTTTCTCCGGTAAAGAAATGTTTGGAACGTCTTTCAGATCATGATACCAATTTTCGTCAACAGGGATCTGAATAGTTTCGGTGGGGACATCTTCCTTTCCCCTAAATATCATCCTCATCGGAACGACGCTGACCTTGATAAAGAAAAATTTCTGCTTCCAATCATGGAAGGATTTTGGGGGTTGCAACAAAATTTTCTTCGCCGACGCTCTCTGAACAAAAGAATAAAACCCTTGGGTACAGTGCATTTGGTGAAAAACTCGGAATCGAGAAACTGTCGGCTAAATATGCATCGTACGACACACGAACTCAAAATGCCGAACCCTAACCATACCAATCGGGTGCATCTGGGAGAGATGAAACTTGTAATACCCAAGAATTTCAAGAAAAAATTTCGTTACAGGCAGACGAAAGTTGCCTTCAGAAAAGAAATCCCAAAACAGGGTGATATACCCAGCCGGAGCATCTGCCGCCGTCTGACCCTCCTCAGGGTATCGGGCACCCCAGTTCTTCGGAAATCGGAGGTTCCGAACCAATCCATCGAAGGTTTCCCTGGACCACTTCAACGGTGGAAGTTCGACAGACATTTCTTCCGTTGCATCTTCGTGATGATCTCCGGTTCCCATGTTTGTGCCAACGCCACTTCGGCACCCATGTCGTGCATAATACCATTCCACCAGGTAAGCACTCGCTTCTCAAACACGCTCGAAGCAAATTCAACCTTACGCGCATTCGGACACTGCACATGTCTGAATGTGCTGTCGATACTCTCAAACCACTGCAGGAGCGCAGTTGCTCCTTGCGACCCAGAAAACTTAAGCGGCTTCGCAGTATTGAAGCTCTTGAAGTTACACGGCGCATTGTTGTTGTTATTATTGTTGTTGAATATCTCGTGGACTTGGGTCACAACACCGGGAAGCACAGCAGCCACTTGCTGAAAGACCAGGGCTGCGATTTCTTCAATAGTAAAGGATTGTGCTTCACGTCGAGGAGGCATTGTCTAACAAGGAAACAGGAGAATCCAGTGAGGTTGAAAATTAGGAAGAACAAAAGAGGTATCGACAAAACATAAGGAAGGCGATCATTTGTTTGTTACCTCGAACAAACAAACGACACGTAGTGACTAATCAGAGTAAATAGGTCAAAAATAATGTATCGCGAAGACATGCTCGCCTGTAAGTGAACACTCACCCCAAGAGTTCCCAGGTAAGAGTGACTGGTCCGATTATGTGGATTTGTATGAACACTCTAGCCTTAGACAGAAAACTCAGAGTACAGGCACTCACTCTTCCAGTTTGCACATGTTCACATTATTTAGACCCAAACTTTGACGAGATTTTGAAAACTCAGAAGGCACTAAGCCAAAAATGAGTCAAACTGGAAGGGTACAAAACCTTACAACAGAGGGTTCAAAACCTAGTAATCAATCATCCTAGAATGAATGACTAATTTTCAAAGCGGATTCGAAAATTGTGTTTCTCGTCGTGGTTATCACCTAAGGATAGGTGACGATTTTGTTTTAAAAATCTAAACGCAAAGTTTACTTGCGTTGGGGTCCTAAAAGTTATAGTCTAGGTCAAAGCATTACTAATAACCTAATTCCCTATAACCATTGGCTCTGATACCAAGTTTTCTGTCACACCCCGACCACGTTAAAACAACAAACCGTGGCGGAAACGTCGGGGAGTGTCATGGTAGAATTATCGTTTCATAACCATGGATACAAAAAGTGTTTCGTTTTATTGATAATATTAAACATTAACATTGTCTTAACACAAAACAAACAAGTTTTATATCGTATATCATAGTTATTATGTCACTAAGGCCTCGTCTAGATCCTATGTGACGTATGCATCCTAGATCGTCAATCAAGCAACAACACCTGAAACATATGTAAAAACAAAGTCAGCAAAGAAATGCTGGCGAGTACATAGGTTTTATAAGAGTATCGGAATCATGGCTTGTTTACATATATTGCAATACTTCGAAAAGCTTGTTTAGAAAAGTGTATAATATTGCAACATAATTAACCAACTCAAACCAAATGGGTTATCGTTTATAAAATCTCGTAGCCATGATTCTTAACCCAAAAACACTTTTGTTTTAGAAAAACCATTTTGTAAAACATCTCATAAAAACTCGTTAATAAAACTCGTATATTATTTCGAAAACAACGTTGAGTGACATCGTTTCAATATCGTTTACCCGAGTGAACTAAATAATGCCACGGTATGTAATATGTTGAAAACACTTATATATAAGAAGTACCAGCGGCGTATCTACCATGTTTTCACCACATTACACCCGTCCCGTTATCTAAACACTAGCCAAAAACCAATCGTTTACCCAAATCGTTTAACATCGTTTCCAAATCGTTTACTCGTTTAAATCATTTAAATCATCCTCGTTTTAATTGTGAAAACTTATACATAGTCGTCTCGCTAATAACATTCAAACCTTCGTGACTCGACTTCCTCGTTCCTCGCTTCTCGTATTAACAAACCCCCAAAGGATAAGTTAATAATTACAGATTCAGTCGTTACCCACAACACCCACACATAACCATGGGTATAGTGAAATAACGGGATTTGTCAGATCCTATGGTACCATAACCTAATACTGGTCGGTTCGGCCAAAATTAATGAATGTCATTCGTTATGTAACTACAACCAATCAGGGTCGTTCACATTATCGAAATCGTTATTAGTTTAGTATAAATCGTTTTAATCGTTTTTGAAATTATCGTTAACACCTTGAAAACATTTTGTACATATGAATCACCCCAAAACAATTGAAAACAGTAAAATAGGGGAACTATGTACTCACATGTAGTGCAAGGTATCCTCAATCAATAGTACTTCAACAAACTCGAGTAAACCAGAGAAATCAAGTAGCACCTAGTAATCGAACCACTAGTCAAACAATAGACGCCTAAATCGGAAGATCGGACAGAATGAGGTCTTGCAACCCAAATGAGTGTTGGAACTCATGTGATATGGTTTAACAAAGCCTACATCCTAAATCGGAACCTAACCTAAGTGCTTTCGACCCATCGCGACCCATTAAGGTAGCTTATGCTACTTTAACGCGTCGTGCGCTCAAACGCGCGTTCGAGACGTCTAACTAGTCCTATGACAAGTATTATATGCCTATACAAGTTTAATCATGTTGTATAATCAGTTATGTGACAAAAGTTTAGGTTACATATGCTTAATTACCAATTATACATGAAAAGGGCATTTTGGTCATTTACCTAAGACATATAAACTACTTTTAACCTTGAAATCATCAAGATTCAAGGTGTTCTAGGATGACGTCATCATGTGTTCTTGAGAACTTCATGTTTTGGCCTCAATCCACCAAGTACAACCTAGATCTAACCGATTTCCACATAAACGAACAAAGATCTTTCATAGATCTAAACATATTCACAATGAAAAGGATTGAAAGATGGTTTTCTAACTTTCTTTCAACTCTTTTACACTCAATGCATTCAAAACAAATAGAATCAGAGCTTGTGCCGACTTACTACTCATTCTTGTAGTTGTGTTGGTTCGAGATCTGGATTCTATCCACGAGACTACCGATTTCGGGTTAAACATGGAACACCGTCTCGAACAGTTAACTGGTCGGATTTGGGTGATTCATGTCCGATCAGGAGTACCAAGTATTGACAAGGTTTCTGTTGCTTAATAGGTTATCAAAACGTCTCGATAAAACGACAAACAATCAAAACAACCAAGTGTAAGACGAACAGGTTGACCAGGACGGAGTGTCATCCGGTCGGACTGCTGTCCGATCGAACAGCCATCTGAACGACCGGTCATCCGATCGACTTGCACCTTGGCCCCACAATTAATTTTCAAATCAACCCTCAAGAGTTTTGGGAACACCGTACGGATTGTCGTCCGATCGAGTTACCACTCGATCAACCGACCATCCGACTATGTGATGTTTAGAAACTTCAACACTTAAACAATTTTCAACATGTTCAATGCACAAGGGATGCCACCCGATCGAACAACCGTCTGATCGAGTGACAACCTGCTGAGAACTTGTTCTCGCTGAAGTGCCCAACCTATCGGACTGTCGCCCGATCGAACGGTCGTTCGATCGACCGACCTGAAAGGTAGAGATACTTCAATGTTTTCAAAATACTACAACGAAAACTTCAAAAGTCAAGCCATCATACACAAACACATCCTTCCCAAGGGAAGTAACAATCCACTCGAACGGTCATCCGACCGGACGACCGTCCGAACAGACTGTCACTCGAACTATCGGTTGTCCGATCGGACTACCATCCGATCGAACTGTTGTCCTACCCACTTGCACTCTGTATCGTGTTACGCGTCGCTTATCGTTATACTATCAATCTGTTTAGGCTAACCCTACTCTCTGCGCTCCCTTCAATCCATCAACCGCTGTGAGTATACTCGAATCCCTTTTTGCTTTACTCACTTTCGGGTGTTACATACGTTACATATACTAAATCACATCAATCACACTATGCAATACTTTAACGCTAACTGTTACCGCATGTTATACGTGACTTAATGAATGCTTGTTTGTTATGTTTACACATGGAATGATGTCTACCTGCCTTAGCAACGATAGTACTATAGTTTGGACTCAGCACCTGTTTACTCAGGGGTTGTTAAGGACAATTACTTACATGGCTACAGTGGTAAGTGTATATCGCGAACTGCCTTGGGCAGTCAACCCGCAGTCATTGGTATCGATAGGTTCATGTCGATAACTAACATGCCTCATTTTACACTGTGTACGTGTTGGTTATGCGTAACGCTTTCGAACTCTATATGCTATTATCAAACTTGTATGCTCACTTTTACACTATGTGTATTGACTTTTACTTTAACGTATGTGACAGGTGCTTAGGATGCTTATTTGCTTACTTTGCTGTGAAATCGAGGCTAGGAAAGACCTAGGTCAACAATAAACAAGTGTCTGTAATAAAAATCTGAGTCGTCGGAACAGAACAATTTGTTATGGAAACTTCTGGACAATCTGTTTCGCTCAGTTCCATGCCCTGATGTTTCCGCCATCGGTTGGGGTGTGACAGATCCAGGGTTCTGTAACGGCTGTTGAGGTTCTGCCCGACGTAGTCGTTGGAATGCCGTCTCGGGGAGGGTATTACTAATGTAAATATTGGGTTATTATACTAATGCGTGTGCATTTGTGTATTTAATAGATAATCACCAGGAAATCCATAAGGAAAACCCTAAAACAACAATGTGAGTAATCTCCTTTTTGCAAACTGTTTTTACAAAATCTCATATCATTAACATTATATTAAACAGTGATTGAGTATTTGTATTCTACAATTATCGTCGGTATGTTGGGGTTTTGTATACTAAATTTGTTACTACATTGTGAGTAGTAACATGACCACAAGTCGGGTTGACAGTACCCGTGGGTGGTAATTAAAGTAGATGGAAACAAATGTAATTGCGCGACCGCCCTCAATGCTGTAGACTGAAAAAACCTGTTTTGATTAAACTGGGATTCACTCACCAGTATTTCCCGCTGACAAAATGTTTTTAAACGCGTTTCAGGTAACAAATTGTGAAAGCCAAATAGAAGCCAGCTGGACAGCACTGAAGGCTTGGAAAAGTGGCTATAAAGTTACCTAAAATAAAGAGATGTTTTATTTAAATAAAATAGGGTTTATCCCTATGAAAAATGTGTGTTCTTGAAACTTGGGATTTTCCCGTGTGTTTAATATATTAAAAGCGTGGTATTTTACTCTGATAAAATATTTCCTAACTACGGTCCTGATTTGCGTCATTGTCATTGCGAGCTTGATTCGCGTTAAGGTTAAACGCTCGTCCACGAGCGGCTGGCTGCTGGTCCTGGTTCAGCTGAGGACACTGGTTATGGAGGTGGGTAGTATCTCAACACTTGTAGCATGCACGAACAACATTGACTGGCCTTGGGTTCTGCAGAGGTGCTGGAGGGGCAGGTAGAGCTGCCTGAGTTGGGGCTTGCTGAGCTTGCGGTGCAGGGTTAGCTTGACGACAGTAGGGAGTCGTGTGACCATAGCGATTACAGTTGGTGAACAGGCGACAGGCAGAAGTAGCAGGATGATGGTAGTTGCAAGTTGCACACTTGGGATGAGGCCCAGTGTATTGCTTCTTAGCTTCGGGAGCAGCAGGGTTAGCAGCAGCAGTAGTAGGAGGAGGTTTAGCCACAAGGTTTGTAGCAATTGCATTATATCCCGAGCCCTGAGCTTTCCGTTTCTTGTTCTTACTGCCACTTGGCTGCTGAGTGACTTGATTTGCAGACTTTGAAGGAGCAGGGGTACCAAACTGCTTGTTACACACACAATTGTTGTTGAGACTAGCTGCGAGTCGGTAGACTTCTTCAATAGTTTCTAGCTGAGCTGCTTCGATGGAATCACGCATAGCAGGAGGCAGACCATGGATATACTTAGTTATCATCCGCTTGGGGGTCGAAACCAAGTGAGGAACGATAAAACTTAGCTGCTTGAACCGGGTAGTATACGCCATGTTGTCATCACCAACTTGCTTCAAATGCCAGAATTCTTCTTCGAGTTTGAGCTGCTCATGGGGAGGGCAAAATTCAAGCATCATTAATTCACGCACCTCGGCCCATGGGAGAGCATAAGCTGCTTCATTCGTACAGATGTTCCTTTCATTAGCCCACCATTCCAAAGCCCTACCTTGAAACACTCCAGTTGCACTCCTGGTTTTCAAATGTTCGAGGCATTCACTGTTGATGAAAGTGACTTCTATACGATCAAACCACTCAAGCATAGTTGTCACACCATCACTGCCCTTAAACGGCTTGGGGTTGCAGGAGACGAAGTATTTGTAATTGAACTTGGTAGCTGTCGGCTTCTCTACTTTAGAGTCCACAGAGGATGGAGGAGTGGTGGATCCTTGAAGTTCGAAAACAATCTTTGGCACGACCCTAGCGATCTGGTCGGCCATGAATGACGTCATCTTTTTCTGGGACTTCTCCCTTGATTTCCTTAGGTTGTCAGAGAGTCTTCGAGCAGACATCTACGAGTTCCAACATAAGGATTGTATAAGTCTAGGTTACGAAGTCCCATGATAAAGATTCACTCACGGTAGATTAAAGGATTTAGATACAAGACAGACTAACACCACAAAACGCACGACCTTCACATGGCACGTTGTACGAAGTTTGGTCAATCGTGTCAGAAATGCTTATATATAGGAAGTACCAGCGGCGTATCCACCACGCTTCGGGCACATCTCCTCCCCTCGTACTCGGTGTCATGCTACGTGTCCCAACTCTCAACATACCCATCATCTTTATCGTAATTTAATAGATTATCGTAGATTACTCAAAGATTACTCAAATAAATCACATAGAATGCTCAAAATAAATCAGCGTAGAATACTTAAGTAGATTATCATAGATCATTGCATAGATTATATTGATAGATTATCATAGCTTGCTTAAGTAGATAGTTTAACATAGTTTAGCCAGATAGATGACCATAGATTAAACCAATAGACCAAGATAGTTTAACATAATTTAGCTCAAATAGTTTAACTCGCTAGATTGTATTAACATAATAGATCAACCATTGATTATGCTAGAATTCTCATAGATCACATAGTTTGCTCATAGATTGCATAGGCTTTCCAGAGGTTACATAGACATTCCGTAGATTACGTAGACTTTCCACACTGGTCTGCAAACACTAAATCTCGCATGGCACTTGGTACGGAAGTTGGTAATATGTCGAAAGCACTTATGTATAGGAAGTACCAGTGGCGTCTCCACCATGCTTCGGACACACCACTTATGTCCCGTACTTCCATGTCATCTTAGTGTTTCTCACCACACAACATATCATACCATAGTCGATCAAGTTTACCACTTAGACTACACATAGAATAAAACTTTGGAAATTTAGTTTGATCTGAGATTATAATTAACGTTTTAGATTGCGGACAACGTGCAAATTTGTGTAAAAGCATCCCAAAATGAACAAAGAATTAAGTTCAAAACCTCAAAGATAAACCACATTCAGAAAATCAAGATAACCTAAAAACAAGATAGGCTTTTAAAACATAGGATTGTTCCGGGTAGAGGAATGGCGACTAACCAGAGTGATTCGAACTCCTTTCGAATTGAGGTAACGCGTCTTGACTTACTTAGACAAATACGTCATCGATGTTAGGCCTACGATATTCGTCCTTTTGGTCATTTCACGTACCCAATTGATCGAAAGTTACGAGACTTTGGCGAGACGTAAAAATCATCAAAGAGTGGGACCAGTTATCAAGGTCTGAGTTTCACCTCTATCTTGATAACATCGTACCCTTAAATAACATTGGTACTTATCCGTAGATAAGACCTACTAGAACTACATGGAGATTTCCCACCAAGGTTCGGATGTCACTCCTAAACCTCGTGCGAAATACAAACACTGGTTGACAGCGTTTTCAAAGCATAAAGTGTACATTGTATCAACCTTAGGAAAGGCATGTAAGTTTTAATAGGAACATGTGCTGCTAGGGAGCAGATACGGTAGAATGCATAAGTCTTAAACAACACGCAAGAATCAAGTTCCTAGAAATATAGACTAGGGTATGTATTCCTACTTATCCTAATTCCCTACAGTTATGGCTCTGATACCAATCTGTCACACCCCAACCGATGGCGGAAACGTTGGGGTGCGAGCACTAAGCGTTCAGATTGCTCATGAGATTCCATAACACTATTTGTTTCAATAGAATTTAGATCCAATTCATCATGACATTGTCTAAAAGCAAACATAACCAACACAAGTATCGTTTACAGACCAAAACGAATATTGTTCAAATTGTTCAAAGATTCTAAATTTATCTAGGCGACGTTTCTAAGCATCTCCTAGCTGAATTCCATGCATTCCAAGCAACCTATCAGCCTGCAACATGTATTAAAATATCAATGCGAAAGTATTGGCGAGTATACAAGTTTGATAATAGAATAATAGATTAAAACACTCATATCCACAGTGCAAACAATAAAATAGTTTCAGTCGTGCTAGTGTTGCAGTCCACGCAGTGATAGCCCAAGTATCCCGATGCTTTAGTGTTTACCCAAGACTCAAGGTAAACTAGAATCCTCCTAACAATACCCCCCGAGAATAAAGGGAGAGAAAGGTGTTCGTGCGTCTGAGTCGAGCAGAGCAGTCACATCACTGAAATAGTGATGTGATAGGTCTATTTATAGTGTGAGAGTGAAGTGGAGGCGGTACAAGGTGGATAGGGTGGTCACCCGTTCGGGTGGTCATCCGATCGGGTGGTCATCCGATCAGGTGACAGTCCGATTGGATGGCCACTCTGGCTAATCCATTCCTTCCGCGTTCCAGACTTTGATTCGATTAGCGAGTTACATTTGGCGTTGCGTTGCGTATAATTTAGGTAAAGTATATAGCTTACATCACAAACCAAAAGTTTCCAAGTTTCATAGATTCCGCTAGTGGCAAGGCTCCAGTTTCTCGTTTAACCAAGAATCAAGTTTCACGAGTCTAAGGAGTCAAGCACTAATTTAAGTCTCAAGTATCTAGATTAAGTATCAAGTCTCATAGTTTAGGTGTCAAGAATCAAGCATCTTGAATAAAGAATCAAGCATCATAGTATCAAGCATCAGTATCAATAAGATTCACGTCAAAGTATCAAAGTATCAACATCTCATAATTACAGGGACTAAACTGACGATTAATAGAACTTCAGGGATTGATCTTGCCAAGTGTCTAAAGTTTAGGGACGCTAGGCGTTACAGTCTCCCCTCCTTTAGGAGATTTAGTCCCCGAAATCTTAGAAGAAGACTGGTTGAAGAGATGCGGGTACTTGGCCTTCATATCACTTTTCAATTCCCAAGTGAATTCGGCGCCACGCTTTCCTTCCCATCGAACCTTAACAATGGGGATTTTGATGCGCCTCAGACGCTTGACAGTTTGATCCATGATTTCGACCGGTTTCTCCACAAACTGAACGACTTCGTTTATTTGCAAGTCTTCAAGATGAACCTGCAGTCCCTCGTCGGCTAGGCATTTACGTAGATTGGATACATGGAACACTGGATGCACGTTGTTTAGTTCTTGTGGCAAGTCGAGTTTGTATGCTACCTTGCCAATCCTTTCAAGTATCACGAAAGGACCCACATAGCGAGGAGCAAGCTTTCCCTTCTTTCCAAAACGAACTACTCCCTTCCAGGGAGATACCTTGAGTAGAACTCGATCACCAACAACAAATTCCAGAGGCTTCCGCCTATTATCAGCATAGCTCTTTTGCCTGCTCCTAGCCTTGATCAAGTTGTCAAGGATCTGAAGAACCTTATCCGTTGTCTCTTGAACAATCTAGGGGCCAGTGAACTACTTTTCCCCAACCTCATGCCAGCTGAGAGGAGATCGGCATTTTCGCCCATATAAAGCTTCGAAATGAGCCATCTGAATACTTGAATGGTAGCTATTGTTGTACATGAATTCTATCAATGGTAAATGTACATCCCAGTTACCACCAAAGTCGATGACATAAGAACGGAGCATATCTTCTAGGGTTTGAATAGTACGCTCGGTCTGTCCATCCGTCTGAGGATGAAAGGCCGTGCTAAGATTCAAGTGCGAACCCATAGCGGACTGAAACGTTTGCCAAAGACGCGAAGTAAAACAACCATCACGGGCTGAGATTATGTCAAGGGGTATGCCATGACGGCATATAATCTCATCAGTATAGACTCGAGCAAGTTTCTCCACTCTGTAATCTTCACGAATAGGAAGAATGTGAGCGGATTTGGTCAAACGATCAATAGTCACCCAGATACTATCGTGACCTTTAGAGGTGAGGGGTAGTTTGGTAATAAAGTCCATAGCAATGCTATCCCATTTCCAGACAGGGATCTTAGGTTGCTCCAAGAGTCCAGAAGGATGTTGGTGTTCAGCCTTTACCTTCAAACAAGTAAGGCACTTAGACACTTATACAGCAATGTCCCTCTTCATGCCAGGCCACCAATATGTCGTACGCAGATCCTGGTACATCTTATCGGCACCTGGATGGATAGAGTAACGGGATTTGTGAGCCTCGGTCATAATGAGCTCATGGAGGTTATCGCGATCTGGCACCCAGATGTGATTTAGATAATACTGCAGACCATCAGATTTAGTTTTGAGCTGGTCCATCCTAGCGCCGTGGATTTCTTCTCTAAACTTCCTTCATTTGCTGATGAGTACTAAGCTTCACGAATACAAGCATGCAAATCACTAGAGATACTAATAGCCTTGAAATGGGTCTTACGACTAAGGGCGTCGGCTACCACATTCGACTAAGGGTTTGCACGCCATGAACTCTTTATAAGAACAAGATTTTCGTCCTCCCAACTTTTCCTTTGCTAAATTGGTATCCTCCAATTTCTTGATTCTTTCTTCCACCACTGATAATACCGTGGTTTGGATTTTGTCGATGAAACCCGACAAACTGTTTTCGATTGCTTTTCCTACCTCTTCAGCAATCACTTCTCTCGTTTTCTCGGTGACTCTTGGCACCGCATCATCATTACCTTTATTCGCCATCTTGAACTGAAATGTTTACATTAAGCGTTAACATTTCATTTATGACGTATGATTTATTCACTTCGGTTTATTCAAGTTCATAACTTGTTTTCACCGTTCTTATTTAATGCACTTTCCGGGTTTGAGTGTGTTAACACGCACTTCCCATGCATTTCCATTCATTACTTCCTTTTTTTTATACTCAGTAACTCTACTTTAAAACAATTAACTCTTACCGGATGTTTGATCAAGCTTGAACCGAACACTTGTTAACAACCTTGGGCTCTGATTACCAACTTGTAACACCCTTAATATTTTGACGGAATTTAACTAATAATTATATGAACTTTATAAAAAAAATCAGAGTTTACAAAAACATTTCGTGTTTAAACCATACACACTTGAGATAGTACCAAACACATCCCAAGATAATCCATAACAAGTTTAAGAGTTAACCCTTGTTAGTAAACTAACCACTAGTTTAAGGGATTTAAAACATGATTAACAAAAGTGTTTACAACATAATTATGTCTAGACAAGATTAAGATTATTGCGGAAGCTTCAAAATGCGTGTTCGGTTCTTAACATTGTACTTGATCACCATCCGGGAGGGCTTCATACATACCTAGAGTCAAACACTAAAAATATTAGTTTTGACATTAATACATTACGTATAAACGAATTTTAGCAACGCAAAGCAACAAACAAAATATAAATGTTCTGGGTTCCACCGTAACTTACGGTGTCACCGTAAGTTACGGTGAACCTGGAATGTCCCTGATTCTACCGTAAAACAGGGGCTTCATACCGTACACTTTTGATGTCCACCGTAACTTACGGTGGGACCGTAAGTTACGGTGGGTTCTGCATCCTTGCCCTTTAACTATTTTTCAACCATAAAAGATCATAACTTTTTACTCGTTAGTCCTTTTTAACCGATTCTTTTTCCTACGAGTCCGTATTAAAATTACGGGCCCGACCACGTAAATTTCTCATTACGAAAACCGAGACACCGACAATCGGTTCACAATTTCCTCATTTCAATTATCCAACCCATTAGTGTAAGTGCATAGCACCTCTTTTCCATTCTTAAAACCTTTTAGACATAATTACCCAATTTCCCGGGCTCACATACTTGGTGTATTTACGCCATTCCATGGCTTCGCGTTTCCCTTAGGGCTAAATACTTGTTTCTTCGGAATTCAAACATTCCGTTTCAAACGACACTTTCATAGAGCTTCTATTGTTTGACCCGATTTCCCGGTTTCTTACACTTAAATTAATATAACCAATTCAATAGCGTGGTACAATCCACCACTTAACGGAATATGAGATTTTCAAGTCTCTATTCTCATGATTCTTTTAAAAGCATCTTTTGACCCGTTTGGCTATTTAGTGAAAACTATCACTTTGTTGACATGCCAAACTAAATTTCAAATCCTTATTTTGACCCGTTTAATGGTCGAGTGTACTTCGCCACTTTAACGACACATCAAACGCATCTTTTACACTACAACATCATTTACATATCAAAGCAAAGCATTTAAACATAATTTAATGGGACTAAAGCCACGTACCTTTAAAGCACACCTTTTCCGCGGGTATCACTTCCGGCGTGTCCACTTGACGTTCCAGATTCCTTGCCTAAAGAGTTCAATTCATAACAAGATTAGAACTCTTTCATAAGCTTTAACGCATTAATTCATAACATATACAAATCCGCGTTTTTAGCAATCTTTAACATTTTAACCCTCATTTAGGCGTTTTATCAAACACCTTGCGGGTCAGATTTCTACATTATCTAAACCAAGTTAATAACTTGAATTTATTACCCTAATCAACTTCAATTAGACAATATACACATATTTTAACATCACAATTTCAGAGATTAGCTCACAAATTTCAGTTTACACTAGAACAAGAGTCTTAATCCTAGTGTTTATCAAGTTCTACTAACTTACTAATCACCCGCTATAGTGATTTTGATCCTTACAACTAACATGCAAGATTTTGACAAGAATTCATCTAGGGTTTGTCCCTAGACTTCACATTACTTCTAATTTCATGTTTAACAACACATAATCAAGCTCAACCTTCGATTTCAATCACATGCAAGAATTTGAGTTGTATCAAAACAACCTAATTTGACATACCTTATGACCTCCTTGACGAGGAGATCACGATTCTATGTTCAGATTTCGATTACGACATGATTTGAGCCTCCAATTTGAGAGTTTAGTAGGATTTAGGGTTGTGAAAGTGTGGGTGTCGCCCCTGTGGTTTCTTGATCGACCAGAACTCCAAAAATGGAGTGTTTGGTTTTTGTTTTACTAATTATTAGTAATTTAAGTTTCAATTTTGACAACCTAGGTCCCTCCACTCTTATTTAGTTTACATCTTTGACTTTTTAACTCATTCTTGTGTTACTACAAGACTTCTAACTAACTGGGTTATTTATCCTAGTTAGTTTATTCTTGTTTATTATACACTTTATAATTCTAGTATAAAGTTTTGAAATTTCGGGATGTTACAAGTCCACCCCCCTGAAAAAGGGTTTCGTCCCCGAAACCGAGATACGTACCAAATAGTTTTGGGTAGAGCCGTTGCATCTCTTCTTCGGATTCCCACGTGGTATCCGCACCCTTCCTGTGCTCCCATTTAACCTTCACTTGGTTAATTACTTTGTTTCTCAGACTCTTCTCTTTTTGATCTAAAATTGCAATTGGCCTCACTACATAGTTGAGGCTGTTATCCACCTCGATGTCATCATAGCGGATACGATCGGTTTCATCTGCTAAGCATTTTCGGAGATGTGACACATGGAAGGTGTTATGAATTCCACTCAACTCCTCGGGTAGTTCAAGGCGATATGCTACCTTACCAACCCGTTCGATGATCCTGAATGGCCCAATGAACCTCGGACTCAACTTCCCTCTTTTTCTGAACCGTATGATTAATTTCCACGGAGATACTTTCAGCATTACCTTATCGCCCACTTGAAACTCAATAGGCCTATTTCGCTTATCCGCATACGCCTTTTGTCGATCCTGAGCTGCTTTTAGGTGAGCTCGGACCACATCGATTTTCTCATTCGTAGTTCGGATTATATCAGTAGGTGCTAATCCTCGTGGTCCCACTTCTCCCCAACACACCGGGGTTCGACACTTTCTACCATATAACATTTCATACAGGGCCATTTTAATGCTCGATTGATAGCTATTGTTATATGAAAATTCGACCAAGGGTAGATGGACATCCCAACTGCCCCCGAAGTCGATGATGCAAGCCCGCAACATATCTTCCAACGTTTGTATTGTTCTTTCACTCTACCCATCTGTTTGTGGATGGTAAGCAGTGCTAATGAACAATTTAGTTCCCATTTGCTCTTGGAATTCGCGCCAAAATTTTGAAGTAAACCGAGTATCTCTGTCTGAAACAATGGATATCGGCACTCCATGACGTGCTATTATTTCATTGGTGTACACCTCCGACATCTTCTCGGATGTATAAGTCTCACGAATCGGAATGAAGTGAGCACTTTTTGTCAATCTATCCACGACTACCCATATAGCATCAAATCCGCGATTGGTTTTGGACAATTTGGTTAACAAATCCATCGTGATTTGTTCCCATTTCCAAACTGGGATATCCAACGGTTGCAACCTTCCATATGGCTTTTGGTGCTCCGCTTTGACTTGTAAACAAGTCAAACACTTCTCCACATATTTCACAATATCTCTTTTCATTCCGGGCCACCAATAGTTTTGTTTTAAGTCATTATACATTTTGGTCGCCCCCGGATGAATTGAATAATGAGATTTATGGGCCTCGTCAAGTAGACGCACCTTGGCTCCACATGTATTTGGAACCCAAATTCTCCCAAACCGAGTTTTCAATCCTTGGTTATCATCCTCCAGGTCTTTTAGCTGCCCAACTATCCTTTCCTTCTTCACATTTTCCTCCTTGATTGCTTCAATTTGAGATTTCCGGATTTGTTCAAGCAAACCCGATGTCACAACTAGTTGCATCAATCGCACTCGAATAGGCTTATAGTCTGTCTTTCGGCTCAACGCGTCTGCCACTACATTAGCCTTCCCGGGGTGGTAATGTATTTCACAATCAAAGTCTTTGACAGTTTCTAACCACCGTCTTTGCCTCATATTTAATTCCTTCTGATCGAAGAAATACTTTAAACTTTTATGATCGGTAAAGATAGTGCACTTCACCCCATACAAATAATGTCTCCATATTTTCAAGGCGAACACCACTGCTGCCAACTCGAGGTCATGGGTAGGATATTTCTTCTCATGAGTCTTTAGCTGCCTTGAGGCATAGGCTATAACCTTGCCCCGCTGCATCAAAACGCAGCCAAGTCCCGAATGCGATGCATCCGAGTAAAGTACCATATCCTCCGTTCCGTCCGGTAATGACAATACCGGTGCATGGGTCAATTTCTCCTTGAGCGTTTGGAACGCCCTTTCTTGATCCTCGGCCCAAATAAACTTTTCATCCTTTCGGGTTAGTTTGGTCAACGGCATGGCAATTTTGGAGAAATCTTGTACGAATCTCCGATAATAACCCGCAAGCCCTAAGAAGCTTCTGATTTCCGAAGGATTCTTTGGTGGAGTCCATCTTGACACAGCTTCTATCTTTGACGGATCTACTAACACCCCGTTTGCACTAATGATGTGCCCAAGAAATTGCACCTCTCGTAACCAGAAGGCACATTTCGAGAATTTTGCATACAATTTCTCTTTCCTGAGCGTCTCCAACACTTCACGCAAATAACTTGCATGTTCCGCTTCATTCTTGGAGTATATCAAGATGTCATCAATGAACACTATTACTGACTTTTCTAGCATGGGTTTGCAAACCCGGTTCATGAGATCCATGAAAGCCGCGGGTGCATTAGTTAACCCAAAGGACATCACGAGAAACTCGTAATGTCCGTACCGTGTATGAAAAGCCGTTTTCGGTACATCCTCCTCTTTGACTTTTAACTGATGATACCCCGATCTGAGGTCGATTTTTGAAAACCAACTTGCACCTTGTAATTGGTCAAATAGGTCATCAATTCTTGGAAGCGGATATCGATTCTTTACCGTGAGTTTATTCAACTCCCGGTAGTCAATGCACATACGCTTGCTCCTGTCCTTCTTTCTCACGAATAATACTGGTGCGCCCCATGGAGACACACTTGGCAGAATAAATCCCTTGTCAAGCAAATCTTGGATTTGGGACATCAATTCTTGCAATTCTGATGGCGCGAGCCGATACGGCGCCTTGGCCACAGGTTTCGCGCCCGGAATCAATTCAATTCCGAACTCTACCTCCCGTTCCGGCGGTATTCCCGGTAAATCTTCCGGAAATACATCAGCGTATTCGCGTACCACGGGTACGTCTACAATCTTCGGCGTCTCTTTATCGGGTTCATTTGCGTAAATCATAAATGCTTTACATCCGCGCCTCATAAGCTTATGAGCTTTTAGTATTGAACACATCACGAGACTACCCCCTTTTTTGCCATAGATGGTGACTTGTTTTCCACTTGGAGTGTCAATTTTATCTCCTTGCGGAAACATATCACTTCTGCATGATGTTGAGATAACCAATCCATCCCGACCACTACTTGGAATTCTCCCATTGACATAGGGATCAAATCTATTAAATATTCCTCACCATCAATGTTTATTTTGCAGTCTCGACATACATCACATACAAGGAAACTTTTGTTATCACCTATTTCTACCTCTAATGGCATAGGCAATTTTGTTAGTACAAAAGAAGGATGTCGAATAAATCCATGTGAAACAAAGGATTTATTCGCACCCGTATCAAATAACACATGTGCGGGAATCGAGTTTATAGCAAATATACCTGAAACCACATCGGGTTCCACCTTTGCCTCGGCTGCCGTTAACTGGAAGGATCTTGCTTTTGCTCTTGGTGTCTCGGTACGTGTATCCTTGTCATCTTTCTTCCCGATCAATTCCGGACACTCCGATTTCTTGTGTCCCGGCTGATAACATTTGTAACACACCGACACCTTCCCCGAGCACAACGCAGCCGTGTGCCCGGTTTTCCCACAAATAGGACACGACTTGTCCTTAAACCGGCACTCACCCTTGTGCCCTTTCCCGCATATCTTGCAGCTTGATGACCCGCTTTTTCCTTCTTGTTTCTTTGAGGATTCGTTCAGACGTGCCTTTTTTGTCGGGCTTGGGTTGACTACCTGTGCCCTTCTTTCACCTCTTTCTATCTGTTTCTTCAACTCTATCTCCCGTTCCCGAGCAACGTTTATAATCTCGGTGAGAGTCTCATACTTCGAAGGAGTCATAAACTCCCTATACTCGGCGCTCAACATATTATAATAATAATATATTTTCTGCTCTTCGTTCGTTATGAGATCATCACAAAACTTCATTTTATCCATGAACGTTCCCGTGATTTTATCGATAGATTCACCCTTGTGTCGAAGCTGCATAAATTCTTCCTTGATTTTTTTTATGATTTCCTTGGGACTATGATGTTTAAGAAACGGCGTCTTAAACTCGTCCCATGTCATAGCCTTTGTAACGACTCTCATCAAAACTCATAATTATTAAATTAATTTGACCAATAGGAAACCCTAATTGAGACACCCAAGTGATTCTGTACAAACCCTAAAATTTTCATAATTTACAGAATCAGGATTAGGGCCCCTAAAACTCAGGGGGGGGGGGTATTTCCTAGTTACGATTATCCACTTAAAACGTAGGCAGAAAGGAATTTATGAAAACCGTCGACTCAGCTGAGCTAGTCCCACACGTGGCAACCCTATACATAAAAATAGTTCTTACGCGGGCCGCCTCAAGTTAGCTTAATTCTCACGCGGGCCGCCTAAGGGACAAAATTCACCTATAAATACAGGAGTTTGGGACTTGAATTCTGGCTTTAGAACGACGCTCAAATTCACTTTGTGCGCCGAGTTATGCTCTGTTTACTCACAAAAACACTAATTAGTAGGGGGGTGCTGCTACGATACAGGGTATTAACTTAATCGTTATTACGATTCATTTTCCGACCGATCAATATATCCAATGGATGTTTAAGTGCCGCCCACACTAGGGTTATACTTTATCGTTCGTCATTAATTTGACGGATCATCGTTAATTCGATGGATGAAGTATTATACTTTGTCATTCGTAATTAATTTGACGGATCATCGTTAATTCGATGGATGAAGTATTGCACTTTGTCGTTCATTGTGAGAATTTGATCTCGTGAGTTATCGTAATTATTGTATTAAGTTACCTACCTAGTTCGTATGCACTAGGTTACAAGGCAAAATCAATAGGCTAAGCCCTGCCTGTATAAATCTGCAATATATCAAGGCTTATCTGTAGACTAAATTCTGTCCGTATGAATCTGCATGATTATCTGTGAGTCATTCTCCTTTTCTCACAGTTTGTGAGTCATTCTCTTTTTATCAAATTACTTTACAAAACCCTATTTATTTCAAAGTTATAATTACAGGGATTAAGTTTATGTAATCACCATATTACAGCCGGTATGTGGGGTTTTGTATACATTACTTGATAATCTTCACCATTGGGGCAGCCAATGGGTGATATGACCATAGTCACAGACACCATTGGACGGAAGGGCCAATGGGTCGAGTGACAAAGTACTGTGGGTAGTTGGTTTGATATCAGAAACATTGTAATCTTCCTTAAGAAATGTGTCATTTTAGCAAAATGAATGAACTCACTCAGTATTTCCCGCTGACAAAACCTTTTTCAAACATGTTTCAGGTAATTACAGTAGAGATGGATACGGCACTGAAAGGCATCAAGAAGTGGCTTATTTATTAATTAAGTCAAATTAAGAAATATTGTTTTATGTAATTAAATTTATCTTTATTAAAGCTACCTTTGTAAAACATGGGTTTATCCCAACTATTTAATAAATAAAATCCGGTGTTTCTAAACTCTGATATTTTTCCTAACTCACGGTCCTGATGAAAATTCCGCTGCAACGTTTTCAAAATAATCACCGGTACCACTTGGCTATTCGCGACTTCCGATTCCGTTCAGGGTGGGTCGGGGGTCGTGACAGAAGGTGGTATCAGAGCCAACTCAAAGAGCCACTGCTTTACGCCTTTAGGTGTTGTAATAATAATACCTAAATTTATATAAAAGAGTTAGGAGATTGCTGTTAACTGGTAGCATTTAGACTTGAACTTAAGAAAAGATGCCTTAGTATTAGCTTCACGATAAGCTAAGTATTTTTGTAAATAAATATGATAGATTTTGGTGTGCCATAAGTAATATATTTGATAAAGTAATATCACGGGACAACTAAGTCCAGAATCACTAGTTGAGAGAATGATCAACAGTGTTATGATTAGAATTACTAGTTGAAAGAATGATCAAATTGACACTGTCACAGGAATTGTTTAGTGATCAATATAATAATAAGATATGTTATGGAAATACAAATTTCCTTAATTCTGAATAAAAGCCCTAATAAGATAGGCACTTTTTGAAAAGATACTAATTATGGGAAATGGAAAATTTTCTCCAGCAAGACTGGGTATGATGTAGCAGACTCTCCAGTTTATCCGGATATACTAAAATTACCTCTCCGGCAAGAACCGGGTAAGAAGGTATATAATATGTCAGCAAGTGACAAGATTTCCCTAAATAGTATCATGATCTGATATCTGACTGATTCTTTTTGGAAATATGAATTTGTTAAAAACATTGACCTGATAGATGGTATGTTTATTTCAGCATGTGAAATATATGATTATATAAATATGTATATCTATAAGAAATTCCAGAAGTCAATTAAGAATAAAGCACCAGTATCTGTGTCTAGAATTCTTATTCAGGAATCTCTTTTCCGATATCAAACATTATTTCGTTTAATCATCTCATAGCTCATGTAATAAAATAAACAAAGGAAATCCATTAAGTTGAAATACTATCGAAAGTGCAAAGAATTTCTAACACGTTACCATAAACTATTAACACAAGTAAAAAGCATGTAAAGTTGTGATACGGTACAAGAAAACACATGAAAATTTAAATTATAAATTCACAGAAGTTGAAGTATATTACACACAACTTTCGAGGCAAGACCTTTTGAAAATATAAATTGGGCACGATGACACCAATGTTAAAATTCCGTCAGTAAGAAGAACTACTAATCAAAAAGAGGCACTTTGCCACATGATCCTACAAAATGAATATCTCTAAGGTACGCTAAAACGAGATTTCACAACCATCAGTGTACAGTCTAATCGGAGTCATAGGTATTAGCACTGAAAAATGAGTCATATACTTTTGCAAATTCCCTATTTCATTTTATTCGACATTTCCTGGTAATGTCACTTAACAACGATTATCACTCGAAATTCCAGATAGAAGTTCTTATAATTCTTTTGTTAAAAATTCTGACTTCTGCATATAATAAGTTGATTTTCGCATTTCTACTTTTCCTAAACGGTCATCATACCAGGAGGATTTATTTCATAATAATGAATATTGAATCATTTCATTTCTTGGTAAATCCACACGTTACACATGCACCGTTTGTTGCGCATGTGGTTCGTTTAATTTATGAAGACCACTGAAGGGTTTCATTCCAATTTATTATTTTATCAAAACTCAAATATCATTTCGCTATACTTGATTTTTGGTACTGTAAACCGCATTATTACAAAACGATAATTCTTTGATATCAAGTCACTAAATTTCTTGAAAAATTTTCTTTGACATACATAGTTTCTATTGTGACCATGTCCGAACTTTCTTATTTAAATTATTTTGCTCATATTACATATTTATTTTAAAATCCTATATGATGGATGGAAGCTATCATATTTAAATAAGTCCTAACCAGCACTTCATTTGTTTTGAACCATACTAGGCTTGTTTAAATCTTCGACTTCATTAAAACATTTCTTCGATCACGATCACCTTGTGGTGACGTTTTCATAAATCTAAAAGCTCGCACTAATATTCGCACACACCATATACAGAATTTAATTATTTAATTATTCTTATTTATAAAATCCATTTTGTTGATTATTCCTATAAACTTAATCTTAACACAATCTTGTGCTAAGATAATGATACACAAATTCATGTCATATTTCAATATATCTTTTAACAATTATTACAGCATCAATTGAGCCTTTCATGATAAATTATTGCTTTAACATCTTCAATCGAAAAACATTATATAAAATTTATTTTATATATGGAAACTTACATAAGTGATTATCTAATAGTATTATATTCTTATTAGTTACCATAAGGAGGATAAGTAAATACTTAGTCAATATAAGTAGGTGACTTATAATAAGAAATACAGAATTTATTATACATGTGCTTATATTTAACCAAAATGGAAATTTCATAAACTAGGCACCTAGCTCGGTTGGTTAGGCGCGCGAAAGGGTGTGGCCTAGACCCGGGTTCGATCCTGGGGACGGCCAGTTTCACCATTTTATTATTAGAAATTTTTCCATTTAAGTGTATGTTTAGTTATGTATTACTAATATCAGTTTTATTATTAAGAAAATATTAATAATAATAGTGTTGGTATTATTTTTACTAAGATTATTATCAAGGGTAGGTATTGGATAGCCTAGCCTTAATTAGGCATGGACTGATCACATATGCTTAAATAAGGGAGCACTAACCAATATCCACCATGATAATGACTATTAATATATATAAATTAAGTCATCATACTTATTTAGTAAATTTTAATTATATATGAAAATACATATACCTTGGAAAAGACATATTTTCATAAAACAAAGGACAAATAAAATTATGTAAATAAATTATCTATCACATGTTTTGTGATAACTATGTGCTGTAACCCTATGGTAAGAAAGTAACCATATAAGAATAATATGGTAGTCATTAACTACGTTGGATTAGGAGAACATTATAATAAGAATAATTTCCATTTTCACTTATTTACAACATTTACATTCACAACGTTATATGGTTTCAAAATGGAAATAAGTAATCAAATAGAATCGACCCATTAAATGTTATATATTTACCAAATATTTTATACAATAAATATTTTTACACCTTTATTTATAATTTTCATTTTAAATAGTGATTTCTTTTACAAAATGATATTTTAACATAAATTACGGTATTTTGTAATATATATTACATAGTTATTTTACAAAGTATGGTAAAAATACTAAAATAGTATTTATTTAAAAGAAATAACCATTTACATATAGTAAAAATATGTAACCAATAATATATTACATAGTATTTATATTTGATATATAAGATACGGTTCAGACAGGGATACAAATAATATATATTATATTGGTAAGGTCAATACAACTTGTTCTTATTATATTTCAATCTCTAGTATATAGTATGGAAAATATGGTTACTAAAAGTATACTATCACATTGTTTCACAATTAAAACAACTTGGAACTTTAATTAATGATACACTAACTCTATTATCTTTTGGTATATCATTACAATTCACTCATCTCAACACTTTGATTTTCTCATATCATAAATATTTGACAAATCATTTTTCATGCTTTTATTTCATTTGAAATATGTCAATTCTAAATCTTCTTCAGTTGCTAATCAAAGTAATCTTCCTTTTTACAAAGAATTTCATTGATTTTAAAAGTCCTTTCCATTCATTTGATCATATATCCTTTGGATTGAACCTAGTTATCTTGGAAATTATATCATTTCATCTCATTCGTTGGTCATCGATTTCTTGAACTAATTCAGTTGAACCATTGAATCCTACTTATGGTACAACTTGTATTCACAAAATTTGATATTTTAAATTCTGTGTCATCTACCCTAATATTATTTTTATTAACTAAAATGTGACATAATTCCAAAAGAAATATAATAATCCAAATACACTTGGGAGCTGGAATCTAAGATGAAGAAAAAGTATTCCTATTTATTCCAGTAAATCTCGAGGACGAGATTTTTATTAAGTTGGGGAGAATGTAACGACTCTCATCAAAAGTCATAATTATTAAATTAATGTGACCAATAGGAAACCCTAATTGAGACACCCAAGTGATTCTGTACAAACCCTAAAATTTTCATAATTTACAGAATCAGGATTAGGGCCCCTAAAACTCAGGGGGGGTATTTCCTAGTTACGATTATCCACTTAAAACGTAGGCAGAAAGGAATTTACGAAAACCGTCGACTCAGCTGAGCTAGTCCCACACGTGGCAACCCTATACATAAAAATAGTTCTTACGCGGGCCGCCTCAAGTTAGCTTAATTCTCACGCGGGCCGCCTAAGGGACAAAATTCACCTATAAATACAGGAGTTTGGGACTTGAATTCTGGCTTTAGAACGACGCTCAAATTCACTTTGTGCGCCGAGTTATGCTCTGTTTACTCTCAAAAACACTAATTAGTAGGGGGGTGCTGCTACGATACAGGGTATTAACTTAATCGCTATTACGATTCATTTTCCGACCGATCAATATATCCAATGGATGTTTAAGTGCCGCCCACACTAGGGTTATACTTTATCGTTCGTCATTAATTTGACGGATCGTCGTTAATTCGATGGATGAAGTATTATACTTTGTCATTCGTCATTAATTTGACGGATCATCGTTAATTCGATGGATGAAGTATTGCACTTTGTCGTTCATTGTGAGAATTTGATCTCGTGAGTTATCGTAATTATTGTATTAAGTTACCTACCTAGTTCGTATGCACTAGGTTACAAGGCAAAATCAATAGGCTAAGCCCTGCCTGTATAAATCTGCAATATATCAAGGCTTATCTGTAGACTAAATTATGTCCGTATGAATCTGCATGATTATCTGTGAGTCATTCTCTTTTTATCAAATTACTTTACAAAACCCTATTTATTTCAAAGTTATAATTACAGGGATTAAGTTTATGTAATCACCATATTACAGCCGGTATGTGGGGTTTTGTATACATTACTTGATAATCTTCACCATTGGGGCAGCCAATGGGTGATATGACCATAGTCACAGACACCATTGGACGGAAGGGCCAATGGGTCGAGTGACAAAGTACTGTGGGTAGTTGGTTTGATATCAGAAACATTGTAATCTTCCTTAATACTGTAAATTATAACAAATGTGTCATTTTAGCAAAATGAATGAACTCACTCAGTATTTCCCGCTGACAAAACCTTTTTCAAACATGTTTCAGGTAATTACAGTAGAGATGGATACGACACTGAAAGGCATCAAGAAGTGGCTTATTTATTAATTAAATCAAATTAAGAAATATTGTTTTATGTAATTAAATTTATCTTTATTAAAGCTACCTTTGTAAAACATGGGTTTATCCCAACTATTTAATAAATAAAATCCGGTGTTTCTAAACTCTGATATTTTTCCTAACTCACGGTCCTGATGAAAATTCCGCTGCAACGTTTTCAAAATAATCACCGGTACCACTTGGCTGTTCGCGACTTCCGATTCCGTTCAGGGTGGGTCGGGGGTCGTGACAGCCTTAGCCGCTTCACTTCCGATCTCTTTCTTCTTGTTATCCCACCAATCTTTCGCCTGACCCCTTAACTGACCCGTGCCATAAGCCACGAAGTCATCCTCATCGCAATGGGTCCTTTCAAATACTCCCTCCATTTCACTTAGCCACCGTTGGCATATTATCGGGTCAACCTCCCCATTGTAAATGGGCGGTTTGCACGCCATGAACTCTTTATAAGAACAAGATTTTCGTCCTCCCGACTTTTCCTTTGCTAAATTGGTATTATCCTCCAATTTCTTGATTCTTTCTTCCACCACTGATAATACTGTGGTTTGGATTTTGTCGATGAAACCCGACAAACTGTTTTCGATTGCTTTTCCTACCTCTTCAGCAATCACTTCTCTCGTTTGCTCGGTGACTCTTGGCACCGCATCATCATTACCTTTATTCGCCATCTTGAACTGAAATGTTTACATTAAGCGTTAACATTTCATTTATGACGTATGATTTATTCACTTCGGTTTATTCAAGTTCATAACTTGTTTTCACCGTTCTTATTTAATGCACTTTCCGGGTTTGAGTGTGTTAACACGCTCTTCCCATGCATTTCCATTCATTACTTCCTTTTTTTTATACTTAGTAACTCTACTTTAAAACAATTAACTCTTACCGGATGTTTGATCAATCTTGAACCGAACACTTGTTAACAACCTTGGGCTCTGATTACCAACTTGTAACACCCTTAATATTTTGACGGAATTTAACTAATAATTATATGAACTTTATAAAAAAAATCAGAGTTTAAAAAAACATTTCGTGTTTAAACCATACACACTTGAGATAGTACCAAACACATCCCAAGATAATCCATAACAAGTTTAAGAGTTAACCCTTGTTAGTAAACTAACCACTAGTTTAAGGGATTTAAAACATGATTAACAAAAGTGTTTACAACATAATTATGTCTAGACAAGATTAAGATTATTGCGGAAGCTTCAAAATGCGTGTTCGGTTCTTGACATTGTACTTGATCACCATCCGGGAGGGCTTCATACATACCTAGAGTCAAACACTAAAAATATTAGTTTTGACATTAATACATTACGTATAAACGAATTTTAACAACGCAAAGCAACAAACAAAATATAAATGTTCTGGGTTCCACCGTAACTTACGGTGTCACCGTAAGTTACGGTGAACCTGGAATGTCCCTGATTCTACCGTAAAATAGGGGCTTCATACCGTACACTTTTGATGTCCACCGTAACTTACGGTGGGACCGTAAGTTACGGTGGGTTCTGCATCCTTGCCCTTTAACTATTTTTCAACCATAAAAGATCATAACTTTTTACTCGTTAGTCCTTTTTAACCGATTCTTTTTCCTACGAGTCCGTATTAAAATTACGGGCCCGACCACGTAAATTTCTCATTACGGAAACCAAAACACCGACAATCGGTTCACAATTTCCTCATTTCAATTATCCAACCCATTAGTGTAAGTGCATAGCACCTCTTTTCCATTCTTAAAACCTTTTAGACATAATTACCCAATTTCCCGGGCTCACATACTTGGTGTATTTGCGCCATTCCATGGCTTCGCGTTTCCCTTAGGGCTAAATACTTGTTTCTTCGGAATTCAAACATTCCGTTTCAAACGACACTTTCATAGAGCTTCTATTGTTTGACCCGATTTCCTGGTTTCTTACACTTAAATTAATATAACCAATTCAATAGCGTGGTACAATCCACCACTTAACGGAATATGAGATTTTCAAGTCTCTATTCTCATGATTCTTTTAAAAGCATCTTTTGACCCGTTTGGCTATTTAGTGAAAACTATCACTTTGTTGACATGCCAAACTAAATTTCAAATCCTTATTTTGACCCGTTTAATGGTCGAGTGTACTTCGCCACTTTAACGACACATCAAACGCATCTTTTACACTACAACATCATTTACATATCAAAGCAAAGCATTTAAACATAATTTAACGGGACTAAAACCACGTACCTTTAAAGCACACCTTTTCCGCGGGTATCACTTCCGGCGTGTCCACTTGACCTTTTCCACGTACCTTTAACCCTCATTTAGGCGTTTTATCAAACACCTTGCGGGTCAGATTTCTACATTATCTAAACCAAGTTCATAACTTGAATTTATTACCCTAATCAACTTCAATTAGACAATATACACATATTTTAACATCACAATTTCAGAGATTAGCTCACAAATTTCAGTTTACACTAGAACAAGAGTCTTAATCCTAGTGTTTATCAAGTTCTACTAACTTACTAATCACCCGCTATAGTGATTTTGATCCTTACAACTAACATGCAAGATTTTGACAAGAATTCATCTAGGGTTTGTCCTTAGACTTCACATTACTTCTAATTTCATGTTTAACAACATATAATCAAGCTCAACCTTCGATTTCAATCACATGCAAGAATTTGAGTTGTATCAAAACAACCTAATTTGACATACCTTATGACCTCCTTGACGAGGAGATCACGATTCTATGTTCAGATTTCGATTACGACATGATTTGAGCCTCCAATTTGAGAGTTTAGTAGGATTTAGGGTTGTGAAAGTGTGGGTGTCGCCCCTGTGGTTTCTTGATCGACCAGAACTCCAAAAATGGAGTGTTTGGTTTTTGTTTTACTAATTATTAGTAATTTAAGTTTCAATTTTGACAACCTAGGTCCCTCCACTCTTATTTAGTTTACATCTTTGACTTTTTAACTCATTCTTGTGTTACTACAAGACTTCTAACTAACTGGGTTATTTATCCTAGTTAGTTTATTCTTGTTTATTATACACTTTATAATTCTAGTATAAAGTTTTGAAATTTCGGGATGTTACAGCTTGGGGTTGCAGGAGACGAAGTGTTTGTAGTTGAACTTGGTAGCTGTCGGCTTCTCTACTTTAGAGTCCACAGAGGATGGAGGAGTGGTGGATCCTTGAAGTTCGGAAACAATCTTTGGCACGACCCTAGCGATCTGGTCGGCCATGAATGACGTCATCTTTTTCTGGGACTTCTCCCTTGATTTCCTTAGGTTGTCAGAGAGTCTTCGAGCAGACATCTACGAGTTCCAACATAAGGATTGTATAAGTCTAGGTTACGAAGTCCCATGATAAAGATTCACTCACGGTAGATTAAAGGATTTAGATACAAGATAGACTAACACTACAAAACGCACGACCTTCACATGGCACGTTGTACGAAGTTTGGTCAATCATGTCAGAAACGCTTATATATAGGAAGTACTGATGCGTGTGTAGTGTATATGGTTTTTTATGTATATTTTAAGCCCTTTTACACTTTTTAGCCAAGTTTTAAATTTATAAAACACGATATTTACTAACACTAAACACACATATGGGCAAGTGCACCCATCGTGAGCGTAGTATAGTGTTGGTAAGATACCGAGGTCGTCCAAGGACACAAGAGCTTTTAGTACCGGTTTATCCTCAACGTCTAATCAAATCAACAGTTAGAAAAAGGTTTTTAAATTAGAAAAATAAAAACTAACTAAAATGCTGAAAAATAAAAATAAAAGAAAAAACAGATAGACAAGATGAATCACTTGGCTCCGACTCGTGTATAGTGTAACCTTTGATTATTTCCGCACTTTTGCACTTTTTAAGAGATTATCTTAGTTATTGTAGTAGGCCCCTCTTTTGAAGGCGACGTTACCCTCAACCCAGTAGTTTGAGTCAGCAATGATACAATCCTAAAGGGTCGGATTATTGAAAGATAATTAATTAAGTTATTAATGCATATTATGGTAAGCCCCTCTTTTGAAGGTGACGTTACCCTCGGCTAAGTAGTCTGAGTTAGCAGGGATACAGTCCTAAGTAGACGGGTTAAAGTATTAATAGTAGTTTAACTTATGAGGGGATCAAAGAGTTTGGACCCCCGCCATCCAATACCGTTAAGTATTGAAGGAGGTCCTACTAAATTTGACCCAGGCCCTTTGCAGGATCTATACACTGAACAATGGCAAGACTCTTACCAAACCGTTCCCTTAACCCCCGACCAGGTAGCCAACATACCTCCATATAGACCGTGGAGATATGAATGGTGAAAATCTTTTATTTTATATAGACAGTAAAATAATGCCAAGACACCACGGACAAACAATAAGGAAGAATCACCTTCAACATAAGAAACTAGTTATTAAAGTCATTAATACATAACCAAGTAAAAAGTGCGAAAAGATTAAAAATAAAAAGTATTACACTAGACACTTTGTCTTCACCAAGTGATGTAAGAGACTTAGGCAAACATGGCCTTGATTGTCAAGAACTCTTACGATCAATCTTGGATCCCGAGACGACTCACACACTCTATGATGGACAATGGATGATGGTGGTGGATGATGGTGTTATGGTGGTGGTGGGTGGTGGGTGAAGTGTGAGAGAGGTGGTGTGCCAAGGGATGGTTTGAGCTTGAGCCAAGCACTCCTATTTATAGGCTGAACAGAAGCTCGGGCACGGCCCCGTGTCCAGTGGGCATGGCCCCGTGTCCACATCCTTCCCTGTCTTCATTAATTGCTCTTGTCTGTATTAGTTGACCACGGCCCCGTGTCCGCTGGGCACGACCCCGTGTGCAGAAGCATATCTGTACTATCAAGATTTGTCTGGATTCTGCGAATCTTATAGTTGACCACGACCCCGTGTCCGATGAGCACGGCCCCGTGGTGGGCGATGGAAGCTTCTACAACTTTGTCTTTTATGCTGACACTTGGGCACGCCCCCGTGCTCATTGAGCACGGGGCGTGTTCAGCCTTCTGTTCTCTTGTTTTGCTTGGGAAGATGCTGTCGTGGGGTCGGGCATGTCACGTTTGTTCCTTTTCTTGTATTTATGTTAGATTTAGCTGCCTTTTGCTTCTTTTGTTAATTTGAGCTCGTTTAATCCTGAAAATACAAAAGGAAGACAAAAGCACACTTTTTCCAACATTAGTACTAAAAAAGGGTTAGTTTTATGCCACAATTGATGTAATTTATATGTTGCATTTTGCACACATCAAGTACCAGCGGCGTATCCACCACGCTTCGGGCACATCTCATCCCCTCGTACTCGGTGTCATGCTACGTGTCACAACTCTCAACATACCCATCATCTTTATCGTAATTTAATAGATTATCGTAGATTACTCATAGATTACTCAAATAAATCACATAGAATGCTCAAAATAGATCAGCGTAGAATACTCAAGTAGATTATCATAGATCATTGCATAGATTATATTGATAGATTATCATAGCTTGCTTAAGTAGATAGTTTAACATAGTTTAGCCAGATAGATGACCATAGATTAAACCAATAGACCAAGATAGTTTAACATAATTTAGCTCAAATAGTTTAACTCGCTAGATTGTATTAACATAATAGATCAACCATTGATTATGCTAGAATTCTCATAGATCACATAGTTTGTTCATAGATTGCATAGGCTTTCCAGAGGTTACATAGACATTCCGTAGATTACGTAGACTTTCCACACTGGTCTGCAAACACTAAATCTCGCATGGCACTTGGTACGGAAGTTGGTAATATGTCGGAAGCACTTATGTATAGGAAGTACCAGCGGCGTATCCACCATGCTTCGGACACACCACTTCTGTCCCGTACTTCCATGTCATCTTAGTGTTTCTCACCACACAACATATCATACCATAGTCGATCAAGTTTACCACGTAGACTACACATAGAATAAAACTTTGGAAATTTAGTTTGATCTGAGATTAGAATTAACGTTTTAGATTGCAGACAACGTGCAAATTTGTGTAAAAGCATCTCAAAACAAACGAAGAATTAATTTCAAAACCTCAAAGATAAACCACATTCATAAAATCAAGATAACCTAAAAACAAGATAGGCTTTTAAAACATAGGATTGTTCCGGGTAGAGGAACGACGACTAACCAGAGTGATTCGAACTCCTTTCGAATTGAGGTAACGCGTCTTGACTTACTTAGACAAATACGTCATCGATGTTAGGCCTACGATATTCGTCCTTTTGGTCATTTCACGTACCCAATTGATCGGAAGTTACGAGACTTTGGCGAGACATAAAAATCATCAAAGAGTGGGACCAGTTATCAAGGTCTGAGTTTCACCTCTATCTTGACAACATCGTACCCTTAAATAGCGTTGGTACTTATCCGCAGATAAGACCTACTAGAACTATATGGAGATTTCCCACCAAGGTTCGGATGTCACTCCTATCCTGTGGGCAAACCTCGTGCGAAATACAAACACTGGTTGACAGCGTTTTCAAAGCATAAAGTGTACATTGTATCAGCTTTAGGAAAGGCATGTAAGTTTTAATAGGAACATGTGCTGCTAGGGAGCAGATACGGTAGAATGCATAAGTCTTAAACAACACGCAAGAATCAAGTTCCTAGAACTATAGACTAGGGTATGTATTCCTACTTATCCTAATTCCCTACAGTTATGGCTCTGACAGTGTTGTAAAAGTCGGATTCCAAGGCCGAGTACTCGGCGAGTACTCGGTCCTCGGAACCCCTCCGAGGCGACTTACTCCTAGGCGGACTCAATTAGTCGGCCTCGGTCAAACTCGGCGCCTAGTCGGCCTAGTCGGCGCCTAGTCGGACGTAGTCGGAAAGAGTCGGCCTAGTCGTTCTAGGCGGTCAACGTGGTTTGTTGACTTTTAATTAGTCAAAATCGGTCAAAATCGGCCTACTCGGCCTTGTACTCGGACTTGTATTCAGAATATTTGAACCTTAAACATGTTTCTTTTTAAATTATACTCAGTTGACATGAATTATGCTTATTTTAACTTATGTATAATATATAACAATTAAATTTCTTTATAGTTACCATGTCCGCGTACAATCGGAGTACTCTCCGAGTACTCCGATTACTCCCAACTCCCCAGTCGGCCAACTAGAGACCGCCTAGCGACTTTTACAACACTGGGCTCTGATACCAATCTGTCACACCCAAACCGATGGCGGAAACATCGGGGTGCGAGCACTAAGCGTTCAGATTGCTCATGAGATTCCATAACACTATTTGTTTCAATAGAATTTAGATCCAATTCATCATGACATTGTCTAAAAGCAAACATAACCAACACAAGTATCGTTTACAGACCAAAACGAATATTGTTCAAATTGTTCAAAGATTCTAAATTTATCTAGGCGACGTTTCTAAGCATCTCCTAGCTGAATTCCATGCATTCCAAGCATCCTATCAACCTGCAACATGTATTAAAATATCAATACAAAAGTATTGGCGAGTATACAAGTTTGATAATAGAATAATAGATTAAAACACTCATATCCACAGTGCAAACAATAAAATAGTTTCAGCCGTGCTAGTGTCGCAGTCCACGCAGTGATAGCCCAAGTATCCCGATGCTTTAGTGTTTACCCAAGACTCAAGGTAAACTAGAATCCTCCTAACAATACCCTTCGAGAATAAAGGGAGAGAAAGGTGTTCGTGCGTCTGAGTCGAGCAGAGCTGTCACATCACTGAAATGGTGATGTGACAGGTCTATTTATAGTGTGAGAGTGAAGTGGAGGCGGTACAAGGTGGATAGGGTGGTCACCCGTTCGGGTGGTCATCCGATCGGGTGGTCATCCGATCGGGTGACAGTCCGATCGGATGGCCACTCTGGCCAATCCATTCCTTCCGCGTTCCAGACTTTGATTCGATTAGCGAGTTACATTTGGCGTTGCGTATAATTTAGGTAAAGTATCTAGCTTACATCACAAACCAAAAGTTTCCAAGTTTCATAGATTCCGCCAGTGGCAAGGCTCCAGTTTCTCGTTTAACCAAGAATCAAGTTTCACGAGTCTAAGGAGTCAAGTACTAATTTAGGTCTCAAGTATCTAGATTAAGTATCAAGACTCATAGTTTAGGTGTAAAGAATCAAGCATCTTGAATAAAGAATCAAGCATCATAGTATCAAGCATCAGTATCAATAAGATTCACGTCAAAGTATCAAAGTAACAACATCTCATAATTACAGGGACTAAACTGACGATTAATAGAAGTTCAGGGACTGATCTTGCCAAGTGTTTAAAGTTTAGGGACGCTGGGCGTTACAGTTTTTTTCCCCGATTTCGGTTGAAAAACCAGTTTTTTGTACATCTCTACCTGGACCCCCACTTCATATAGAATTAGTTTGGGTTTTGAGATTGTTAAAGTGGTCTATAATTATCAGGGCTGAGCTTGAGAATTTGTGTACCCTGTTCGAGCTCGAAAAAAATGTGCAGGCCTTAGCGAATTTGGGTATTGCGTCACCAAAGGTCTAAACCTAATGACAATGGCCTATGTTGGTGTTTTATTGGGTATACCTTATTAAATTTCTTTTTTGCATACACATATCGTTTTTTTTTTAAATAACGTACCATTCGAAATATCATGCCCTAACCGGTGGTCCTCCTCACCCACCCCAGGGCCGCAATTATGCATCACGTAAATGATATAAGAATCACTGGATCCAAAGAAAAGTTTTTTTCTTTCTTTTTCTTAGTTTACAAAAGGAGCCCCAATTTTATCATATATATATCATGACTCAAAAAAACTTAAGCCAGCCACGTAAAAAATTTAAAAAACTATCATCACACCCGAATACTCATCACAAACATTAGAAGTTTTCCCATAACGTTTTGAGATTTGGATTCACTTACCATCAACAATCATGAATCTCACACAAACTATGATTGCAAAGTGCAATCTGGTTCACAATATTCTCCTTTTAAATTTTGAAAACTTTCATATTATAGTTTTTATCGCCAGAACTTTAATTTACAAAGTATAAAAACAAGTATAAAAAAGAAAGTAAAACACGTAAAAGCAAGAACAAAAAAGGTGACACGTATGCAACCTTTCACTATAAATCAGCCTCATTCACCATTTTTTTCTTCCCAAAACCACACTCTTACACTGTGTTCCCGAGTTTCATTTAACGATAGAAGAGAAAGGAAGGGGAATTACAAGGGAATGGAAAGGAAAATATGTGATTATATTCG
Organism: Helianthus tuberosus; assembly: GCA_030545235.1. Taxonomy (NCBI): domain Eukaryota; kingdom Viridiplantae; phylum Streptophyta; class Magnoliopsida; order Asterales; family Asteraceae; genus Helianthus; species Helianthus tuberosus. The sequence continues at coordinate 55,249,759 of CM060411.1, read as the reverse complement.
TGTTCCCGAGTTTAATGAAATGAAAAGGAAATGAAAGGAAATTTAACATTTTATGTGTTCCCGAGTTAGGAGGAAAAGAAAAGAAAGTTACAATTTTAGTGTTTTTAAATGAATTAGAGGGTAATTTAGGAAATTTAAAAAAATATGAGATTCATAATAATCTTTTCTCACCAAATCTCTCCAAATTGGGAGGATGAATATTTGCATCAATCATCCCCTTGTTTCCTTTCTTTTCTCACCACTTCCCTTCCTAAAAAAAACTCTGGAACACATTTTTTACTGTCTTCCTTTTAATTCCTTTCTCTTCCCTTGTTAAATGAAACTCGGGAACATAGTGTTAACACTCACACAGAATCACATACATTCACATCACATAGGCTTCTTCAAATCTTCAATTCAATTCAGTATTCAATGGCAGAAGATCGCCACTCTCCACTACTCCAATGCTCACATTCACATTCACATTCACATTCACATTCACATTCATCCGATGAAGAATCAGGCATCCTCTCACACAGAACCGGTAATTCTTTTCACCGTTTTATTTATTTAAATAATTTTGATCGTGTTTGTACGATCATGATGTTGAATGTGTAATACAGGGACGTTATGGACTGCGATTGCTCACATAATAACCGGAGTTATGGGCGCTGGTGTCTTATCTCTTGGATGGAGCTTAGCGCAACTCGGTTGGTTGTTTGGTCCTCCCGCTATCGTTGTTTTCGCTGCCGTTACCGGACTTTCAACCTCTATTTTGTGCGATTGTTATCGATCGCCTCACTCTGAGCATGGTCCTGATAGGAATGCTTCCTTTCTTCAAGCTGTTACTTATTATTTAGGTCAGTCTTGTTGTCATCGTTTACGCGATTTGATTATATTTCGTTCGGACTCAGGAGATTGATTGTTAGGTTATTGGATAATTAGTCATTTAGTCAATCAGTGCATAAAGTTTATGATAGTTTAATGGAATAATGAATTTTAATAATCTCAACCGTTAGTTGTTGGCCAGTAACTGTGTGGTCCCACCTTTTCAGATATTGTAAATCAATGGACCTTTACTGACAGAAAAGAAAAATGAGACAAAAAGAAATTAAGGTTGTAAAGGTCCATTGGTTTACAATATGTGAAAATGTGAGATCACCACTGGTTATTTTTGAAGTTGGGACCATTGCTGGCCAATGACTAATAGTTAGGGTTATTAAAATCCATTATTCCTAGTTTAATTGCATATTTGCATTAATGGTTTTAAATTGAATTGGAGATATTTTTGAAATGCAGGGGAGAAAAAGCAGAGGATATGTGCAGTGTTATTAAATGAGAGTTTATATGGGAATGATATTGCTTACACCATTGCAACTGCTACCAGTATGAGGTGAATCCGTTTAAACGTTTTTGTACTTATTTGTTAGAAAGCATAGATAGTTTGATGCATTTGATGTTGTCGTTTTCAAATTTTGAATTACTATATTGATATTGTTTGATAGTGAAAGATTTTTTTTTTTAATTTTTTTAATTTTTGTATATATTGCATTTGTTAACATTGATTTTGGGATATTATAAGGTGTTTGATAACATGTTGGATTCTTTATTAGTTTATGGCGTTGATGCAGGGCGATATTGAAATCGAATTGTTACCATGAACAAGGGCATGATGCGGCTTGTACATATCCGGATAGCATCTATATGCTGTTGTTTGGAGTTGTGCAAATTGTTATGTCTCAAATACCGAACTTTCATGACATGGCATGGTTGTCTGTTGTTGCTGCCATCATGTCGTTTGCTTACTCGATCATTGGTTTGGGGCTTGGTTTTGCAAGTGTTGTTGGTACGTCTTCCCCTTAAACATTTTATTGATTTCCTTTATCATAATTGCAACGGATTGTTAATGCAAATCAACATAAGTGTAGGATCAATGTGATGTATAATATATTTTTGCATAACTTAAATTTTAATACGAACTGGAAGATGAATTGGTTTGTATTGGCCCGAGCCAACAACGCTTATTGAACTTGTGATTAGTTTAAGTATTATGATTTAAAAGTTCCTATTATTAAAGCTGGTAAAACTGTGTTTCACGTGCGGGTCAAAAAGTCTGTTCGGGCTGGGCCGACTTACCGACATTTTTAAAATATAATTTATTTTAAATAAAATGATGTAGGACGTTGTAAGCCTTCAAATACACGACCTGTTCGACCCATTTCACTTGTTTCACTTCTAGCTACTCTTTTTACTCGTTTGACCTGTTAGCATACATATAAATGGGTTAATATTGCTACCTTCTACTTTTCAGCAAACGGGGAGATTATGGGGAGTATTGAAGGAGTCCCCACAGCTACAGCAACTGATAAAGTATGGCTAGTTTTTCAAGGTCTTGGAGACATTGCTTTTGCTTATCCATACTCGATAATCCTCTTAGAAATTCAGGTGCTTTTTTTTTAACTCGACTCACTCAGTTATCTTTAACTTAACGAATAACTAATCTTGATTGCATTCTTAACCAAGGACACATTGAAATCACCACCAAACGAAACCAAAACGATGAAGAAAGCTTCAAGGTCTGCAATAGTTATCACCACGTTATTCTATCTATGTTGCGGAAGCTTCGGGTATGCAGCCTTCGGAAACAACACCCCCGGAAATCTCTTGACCGGGTTCGGGTTCTATGAGCCTTATTGGCTTGTTGACTTGGCCAATGTTTGTGTTATTCTTCATCTTGTCGGTGGATATCAGGTGCTACACATTTTAATTTGGACTTTCGGGTCAAAACAAAAGCTTCCACTAACTTTTCATATTCATTTTCATGAATGTTATACAGGTCTTTAGCCAACCAGTATTCGCGCTTGTGGAAACATGGTTTTCTGAGAGATACCCAAACAGTAATTTTGTAAACGAGTTTTACCAGCTAAAGCTTCCGTCACTAACAACATTACAACTAAATCCCTTCAGACTATGTTTCAGAACAACATACGTTGTATCCACAACTGTAATAGCAATGTCGTTTCCTTATTTCAATCAAGTATTGGGAGTATTAGGGGCTTTAAACTTTTGGCCACTAGTCGTATATTTCCCCGTCGAGATGTACTTTGTGCAAAGAAAGATCCCACCCTGGTCAAGAAAATGGGTCGCGCTCAAGACTTTCAGCTCTGCTTGCTTTCTTGTATCGACAATGGGATTTATTGGATCACTAGAAGGACTCATAACCGCTAAATTGAACTAAACACATGTTTACTTTTCTTCATATGTAATGTATCATCATTGTAGCATTCAACTTCAGGGGCATTCTATTCATATTCTTGGCTTATTATATACATCTGTAATTTGTAATTCCTTTTATGTAATAAATAAATGTAGCCCTTAAACTTCACCTATGTTCGGTTAATTCCAGAATCGACGTTGTAAGAGAGTACTTTACAGTCATATTTCTTTTTGAAAGGCCAAACAAACCAGCAGGGTGCTGTAGAGAAAACATATAAAAACAAAGATCCTTATCAGTCTCATACAACTATCAAGGAACAATTTCGAAACACAAACTTGATGATCTGCTCCAAGTCTCCAAGTATCCCAACAGAACGAATTACGATGTGATCTCATGAAAAAAGCTGTACTTTAATATCCGCCAACAATGACGAAATTCGCCTTTTAGTCTTGTTGTACGTTAACTCGTTCCTCGCCTTACCCAAAAACCAGAATATGGCGTATACAATTGCATACCCCATCTCTTTTTCCTCTTTTGTACTTTAACCCGCGTGTAGGCTAGCCACAATGGAGTATATTGAACCCGCGACACCAAAACCGCTCCACCATGAGATTCTCCTCCAAACTTCAACTTCTGCAGAGATGATCCGTTGATCTCAATTCTGCATTGCAAAGATGGCATCTGCATGAATCAACACTAACTCTCCTGATGGCACCCAATTATATCGTTATTCACTTTAGGATCATTTTAGGATGAACAAATGAGTATGCACAGATTCTGTGCAGGGACAAAACAAGAGAAACACACACTAAAACACACTATACTACTGTTAAATTCAGAAGGCTATATAACTACCTTTTTGACCCGTTAATATTCGACTCCTAAATTATAAACATAAACATAAGAATGATACTAATAAAATAATAAACTTAGAATATCTTGATTAATCTTTCCAACGAATTGAACGAACACAATTTTTTACCAGATAACTGTGTATATCATGAGTACCTTTTTTTGATGTTTACATTAACTAATAACTTGTATCTTGCCAACGAATGTGCATAAATGTTTACTATGTTCAGAAGTTAAACAAGTTTACAAATTTTGAAAATTATTTGCATAAAAACAATGGAGTGGTTTTGTTTTTTGAAATTTGATGAGATCCCACATCGGTTGAGTGGTGAAAGAGTTAGCTGAGGGTGGGAGTATAAAAGGGGAATGAGGGGAATGGAATACTCACTTACCTGGACGGGGTCAATGGGTGATCAAGAAGGCCCATGGCCTAGGTTGGTGACCTCCATTGCACTTAGGAGGGGTGCCCGCCTAAGGTCGGCCCAAGTGGTCGAGCCTACGTCATAATTTGTGGCAGCGGGGGCCTGCGTTCGCGCGGCCCCCACCAATGTTTTAGTCTAACCTTATCCTTATGGTCAGTTATGGTCGAGCCTTTTCATTATGGTCAATCAGAAATTATTATTTTTTGTGGTCCTAAGTGTTTTTTATTTCTTGCCCAAATAATGTTAATTGTTGTGGAGCAGATTGATCTAAGATCTGGTTTGTATGGCGCTTAATTCGCCGTTGATGCTGCCGGCTACTACTTATAAGCAAACGGGTTAGTTTTGTTTGGTGTGGATCCTGTTTTAATTGGTAGCTGTAACATGAGCTAAAAGTTGTACTGTTAGGGTTTTTTTTACTGTTCGTCTTCAATCTGTCAATCCTGTATTTGATCCTATTTTTATGTATTTATTATTATTATTATTAATTTGTTTAAGTTTTGATTATTGCCTCCGATTGTGAATATTGGTATCCTATGCTGTCAAAAAGCTAAGAATATTGTTTTAAAGCTTGATGCTCATCATATAATACCATTTTTAGGTGTTTTCAGTATGTTTTAGACTTGTTTAGGCTATTTTAGGTTGATTCCCTGCTTATTTAGGTTGATTCCGGGCTTATTCAAGGATTCCGGTTTCAGACATCTTTTGCCAGAATTTGGCCTGAATCTGCGCCTGGCTTGCCTGAAAGGGAGCTTTTCTTGGCGCGACCCAAAAGTTGCGTTGGGTTGCGCTTCAGCACCTAGGGATGTTTTCGGTTTTGGTACCCTTCAATTTTGGTATTCTAATGATACGGCATTCAGTTTATATTTCACTAGTTTTTGGTTTTTGGTAATTTTTCGTACGCATTATTTTCCATGATACTGGTACCGAACCAACAAAATTGATATGGTATTCGATTTATACTTTCACTTATTTTTCGATTTTGGTGTTCTTAACCAATTAGGGTATGTAAACATTTATCTCTCAAGATTTTTGTAGATGACACCCACGAGGTGTTTGTGAAAATGCCGCATCCAACTGTGATCAGTCTACAATATCTGAAACTTGATTATAGCTAGATTGACAATTATTTCTTATGCTATTGATGAAGGGAATATATGGACAGCTCTAGCCCATATAATAACAGCAGTTGTAGGATCAGGGGTTCTATCATTATCTTGGAGTGTTGCACAGCTCGGATGGATTGCCGGTCCAGTTTCTCTAGTCTTATTCGCACTTGTGACCTATCTCAACGCGTCCCTGCTCACCAAATTTCATCATTACTCCGACCATCGCAATGGTGTGAATGTAACCAACCGTTCCTACTTGGAAGCTGTACGGAACATTCTAGGTAACCGAGTTGGTATTGTTTGAATTTATGGCTGTTTTAAGTCGTTTACTTGTTTTAACGATGTTTCGTGACGTTACAGGAGATTTGAATGCACGAGTTTGTGCATTGTTGGTGTTCTTCAATTTGTTTAAATTGGGAGTTGTTTATACAATCACATCTGCTAGCAGCATTAGGTACGCTTCATTTTCGTTATAATGAACGATGGTTTTCGGTCTAGTTTGTAACTGTTTGCTGTTTTTTTGTTGGTGGTAGAGCGATTCTGCAGTCAAATTGTTACCACGAACACGGGCACGAAGCAGCTTGTGAATATGGGATAGAGTTTTATATGCTTCTCTTTGGAATTATTCATGTTTTAGCTTCTCAAATACCCAATTTCCGAAGTACAAAATGGCTCTCGGTTATCGCTGCAGTTATGTCATTCGCGTACTCTTTCATTGGATCCGGCCTCGGGTTAGCACAAGCAATAGGTAAGGACACCCATCTTTACAGAACTAAAATTTAATGGATTAGTTATTATTACAGAACTACATCGTTATTAGTTCTTTGAAATGGTATGATTTTGTAAACACGCAAAAGAGTACATGTTTGGCTACTTTTGACCCGTTTCATTTTCTGGTTGTATTAAATGAGACTGCAGGAAATGGGAAGATCAAAGGTAGTATAGGAGGAGTTCCAACTGATAAACCGATTCAGAAAGTATGGTTAGTTGCTCAAGCTATTGGAGACATTGCGTTTGCGTACCCTTTTCCATTAATCTTTCTAGAAACACAGGTGATAAGAAACATATCAATGTTTTGGTCTGTAGATTTTCATTAATAATTCTGTTTGGAAAAAAATAGTTCGGTTAATACGGTTAACAATTGTTTACTGCCAGCTTTGGACGTGCGAGGATTTAAGCTAATTTCAGTTAATAAACTCATTTTTATTATGGTCAAATAAAACATTAGCTATCTTTATATATAAAGGAGAATAAATGATAACTAATATGCTATTTATAAACAAGAATGAAAAACTTCTTTGACGTATAACATATTATTTGTAAAAAGAAAAAAATATAAAAATTGCCATTTAATGTTGGTTTGGTTATTTATACACATATAACCATAAGTGAACCATTGGTTTCTTGATCTGTTTGGTTATTTCAGTTATCCTGTTTTTCTTCTCACTCCTTTACCATGCATATTGCAACTTTTATAAACATGTAGAGTACTCTGAAATCACCTCCATCCGCAGAAGTCACCATGACGAAAGCATCAAGAATTGCAGTGTTTACGACGACTGTTTTTTACCTTTGTTGTGGTGGATTTGGCTATGCAGCCTTTGGGAACTCGACTCCTGGGAATATCTTGACCGGGTTTGGTTTTTATGAACCATATATCCTCATAGATTTTGCTAATGCATGTGTTTTTCTCCACTTAGTTGGTGGATATCAGGTAAAACCTTCTACTTCATTAACCAATAATCTAAATGTGTAAAATCTGGAGGTGGAAAAACGGGCGGGTCAACCCATTTCAGCAACGGGCCAAACACTAATTTTGGACGTGTCGAAATGGGCTAGGGCGTGTTAGGGTTTAACCCAAACTACTTCTGTCACTCTAGAATTATTAAATGTAACATCCATAGGCAGTCGCTATAGCGTAGCGTATAGGTCGAAGGTCGCTACAGGGTATGTAGCCATAAATAGTGGGATTTCAGTTTTTTTTTTCTTTAAATATAAATAGCAATTAAACATAGCTATACAATAGCTGGATTTTAGGTTTTTGTTAAATATACATGTAAAATAGCGTATATACCAGGGTATTTTGATATAATATACATATAAAAAAATTTATTTTTTTTTCTAGTGTATCGCTATTCGCTATATAGCATATAGATACCTTGACACGATTCACCATTAACAACTTTGGTAACATCAGCCCCCTATACCAATCGATATTGTCCGTTTTGTCTATTATGAGAAGCCCGCATATTTGTTTTATGTTTCTTGAGTGAAAACCCGTCATGGATTGCTATCACTCAAGCATGCTTAAGTGTGGGAAATATCTTATATCATTATATGGACAGAAAAAACAATGTAGGATTCGCCCAAGGGGTTACACTTAACTTTTGTTTTTGTATAAATAACTAGGGGATGGTTTAAATGAAAACCACTTTTATTGTGAAAACTCGAAAACTAACAAAAAAAGCCTAAAAAAAACACACAATTTTTTTTTTTCAATTTTTTTTTATAAATTTCGCTGGTTTTTATATATGAAAAAAAAAATTTCAAAAAAAAAAAAATTTTTTTTGGTTGTAATGCACATGTGTAGTACACTAATACGGAAAGCCTAAACCACTTAACCCACCCCCACCGACACCCCCCAAAAACCTAAACCCCCCACCCCCACCCCCCAAAAACCTAAATTCACCCTCCCACCAAAAGCCTAACCCCCCACCCCCCAAAAACCTAAACCCCCCACCCCCACCCGACCGAAAACCTAAAACTAAACCCTAAACATAAACCCGAAAAAAACCTAAACCCCCACCCCCACCCCCCAAAAACCTAACCCCCCTCCCCCCCACACCCAAAAAGCTAATCCTAATCCTAAACCTCCAAAAAAAACTAACCCTAAAAGCTAAACTAGACTCAAAAAGCTAATTTTAAGCATGTAATGCAATTGTAGTACATGTTATATTGCACATGTGCACTAATATAATAATAGTATTGAAAACAAGACGACACCATAAATCTTTTTTTTATGTCATAAAAAATATGCTCGAATATACTTGAATGAAAGATACAAAAATTTGTGATCTTATGGTGCCATTTTTGTTTTAAAATGATAACGTATGGAGAAATGGGAAATGTTTGAAAAGTTATATATATTTTTTTTCCAATTTTACCCCTCCTTCATTAAAAGTCTCCCCCCCTCCTTTTTAGTGGTTTTTAATTAGTTTTCGAGTTTTCACAATAACTAGTGGTTTTTATTTGAACCTTCCCCTAAATAACTAATGTGTCATTACATAATTATAATGATAATTTTAACTTTTTGTGTAAAATGAATTTACATGTTTTATGCATTAAAAATACACTCGTCACACCTTCACCCTTTTGACCCGTTTTCTTATGATCTAAACTTTTTCTTCAAATTTTCTCCATTTGACTACAAAACATAACATGATCACGTCGCTTTAACATTTTGTTATCAGATATTCAGTCAGACGTTATACGCGATTGTGGAAAGATCATGTTCCGAAAGGTACCCAGAAAGCGAATTCATAAAAGATTTTCACATTTGGAAGATTAGGATGAATCCTCTGAGGTTATGTTTTAGAACATCATATGTTGTTTTAACCACATCCTTAGCCATGCTATTCCCTTACTTTAATGAAGTAGTGGCATTTTCTGGTTCAGTCACCTTCTGGCCATTGGTTGTATACTTCCCGGTTGAGATGTACATTGTGCATAAAAAGGTTGTACCTTGGACCGTCAAGTGGTGTTTTCTTCGTGTCTTCATCATTCTTTGCTTGTTTGTAGCCATGTTTGTCTTTGTTGGTTCTGTACAAGGAATAATTGCCAAAAGATTTGGCTAGTAAACAAACAATAGAAGCTTGTCTATATTATATAATTCAAGACATGTTTTATAATTACGGGTGTTAGATGGTTTGTGTTCACGAGTTAGCAGGTATAACCCGACATGGACATGTGTACGAACATGAACATGATACAAAGCCGGAAGTCGTGTAAGACACATGAAACTAAGCACTACACAATTATTCACGAGCTGAGACAGACAACTTGTTTAACCCATTTTTTTCTTTACCTTTTTACATGTTTGTGTAACAATTACACTTAAAGTATGGAACATGATGGCCAATTTCTTTTATCGGTAAAAAGCAATTCTTAGAATTCCATTGTAAAAAAAAATAGGTCAACCGCAAACCAAAGAAATCCAAAACTGTTGTAAAACAACGACCTACATGCAACCAACGTATAACTATAAACATAAAGAACAAGGATTATAGAAAGTAAGATAGAAAGAGAATAGGAGAACTCATTCTTATTCATGTATGTATGAAATACAAAAGCCACTATTTATAGGGCTATCATTCAATACAACTTAAATGTCAATGGGAGTTAGACATGTGGATAGTCATATCATAAAATATATTTATAACACTCCCCTTGACTATCCACGTGATAAAAGAAAACAATGTATTATACACTTGGTAGTGCTACCTTGTTAAAAACCTTGCTATGAAAACCCAGTGGGACAAAACCTCAGCTAAGGGAAAAAGAGTGCAGCGCGTATTGTCTCCCCTTAATACTTCTGGATCAGGTATGTTGTCTCGTTAAAAACCTTACTAAGAAAACCCAATTGGACAAAACTTAGTCAAGGGAAAAAGAGTGCAACTTGAATAAGTCTTCCCCTCATTTTAACATGTGTCCTTTAAGTGATGTGTGTCCATCTTCCTTGAAAGTCGAATAAAGCCTTTGTAGCGAATGATTTGTCGCTTGATCCCTTAATGTGCAATCCTTTATGTTGAGCAATGTTGTATAATCTTCTAACGAGACTTTAGGTGCCTCTTTCCAAAAATTATCATATGTCCACGACTGTGTTTCGTTACATTCCTGCATCTACAAGACTAACCAAACTTGTTTTGATGGGTTAGTAAAATATAATCAAATATCGTTTATACCTGAAATATTTCTTTGAACTCATTCCAATGTCTCTTCGCTTGACAAAATTTATATCATGACAATAAGCTCAAGTGAAAGATATTATAACCATACACAGCTAGCAAAACATATTAGTGCACTTATGCATTTAACGATGGTACTTCTACAATGAGAATCTCTACTTTGGTAAGAGATGATAATAGGCATTTCTTATAATAAATGACTTAACAACATTTAACATACTTTAAGGTTCAACTATGTCCATACTAGAATATCCAAACATCATCTTCTAGATGTACTTGAGGGATTAGTAAAATATAATTACATATATACTCGAACTGCAGTTCGAGTAATAATTAGACCGTGCCAATGTCATTCAAAAATTCTCCCTCTAAAAGCTCGACAATTTCTCTCAATGATGCCTAGACATCATTACTGTAAATTGCGATTATAGTGAACTTTTAAAAGTAGAATGTTCATAGAACATGGCTAATTTAATCAAACTTATATCCCTCTTTATGCGAATATCTCGAGTTGTACAACACTCGTTTCGATTATTTAGTCCATACGTATTTTGTCAACTTCATATAATACGTTCTTGAGGTTTTGACATCACTAATGCTTCTAGCATTATCAATCTATGAGGGAATTCTTTCCATCTTATCCAAATATGCATGTGTTTTCACTCTTTAGAAGTTTTGCTATATAAACTTGCCCTTTTAACACATAGATATCTATATCATATGCAAAAATATCAAGAACACTTGCTTTTATCTCCAAAATTCATATTGTACCATGTTTGTACACTGTGTACATTGAGATGTCATAATAACCAGGTACATATTTTCTATGTATGTTTATTATAGTATTGGTGCACTATAATTACATTCATAAGGTGTTTCAATTAACCTCTTAAGCACTCAAATGCTTTAGGATACTCATGGGGAGTTCCAAATTTCCAATTATATTCAATTCAATAACATATACAACATGTATATGTATTCAGATCTGAATTTATATAATAATCATAATATTCTCGAGAACTTATTTTATATGACTTAGTATCAAGTGATACATAACTTTCCTAAGACGCATGTCAATTCTCTTTTATATATTACCAGACTAATAAGATATTGGAAAGTCAATGCATCCACCACTGGAGAATACGTTTTCTCATAATCAATAATAGGTCTTTGTGAACATTCTTGTGCCACCAATTTTGACTTATATCACTTAATTTAATTTTCACATGATTCGCGTAAAAGACACTTTTGTATCCAACATATTTTACAACTTCAGTTGTATGGACTGTTGGTCCAGAAACTTTCCGTTTCATTAGAGAACTAAACTCTGCCTTATATGCGTCTTTCTATTTTGGCCAATCATTTCTTAATATTCATTCATAGGCAGATCTTAAATCTTGATCCTTATCATTTAATCATTTTAAGCGCTACATTATATACAAAAGTATAACGACGTCGATTTTTATTTCGATTCCATACATATCTTAGACATGATACAACTTATCGAGATCTCTTTATTTTTAGGTACCTGAGGTTCTTCTTGAACCATCATGTCTATTGTCTCTTCAGGAGATCTTATTACTATAACCTCGACTTGACTATCTTAATTACTTGCTCCAATTTTCTAGGAATTTTATTATTGGAATCAACTAGTCTACCACACTTTAGGCGTGCAATAGACTCATTACAAAAAATATGTGGTTGTCCTCTTGGGACACAAATATAACTGGAGAATAAGCAGTTGATTATGTGACTTACTTAGTCACTCTATTTAGGTCAATGAACTTATCTGGTAATTTGTTCTTTAATATTGGTAAATGAATTATACTTTAAACTTCTAGTTCATAGTTTATAGTCTGAGGATCAAGATGACATGATAATTCATTTCACTTTTCATTTTTCAACTGTTTGTTATCTCCCCCTAATGTTGGGAACATTCATTCATTAAAGTGAAAACCAATGAGCCATAAACGAATTTTTCTCACTAATGGCTTTAAGTATTTAATCATAGACGATTATTTATACCCAACATATTCTCAAACTTTTTATAAGTCTCATCTTTGTGCGGTGTGGTGGATGAGTTTCAATATATGTCGCACAACCAAAATCTTTGATGAGACATCTTTGGTTCCTGACAAAAAACCAACTGTATGGGGAGAACTATAACTTATTGGCTTGATGTGAATTGATGGTACTATATATAAAATTACATGTACCTAAATGAAATTTTGCTCCTCTCGTGATCATTGGCTTTGTAACCAATAGTAGACGTTTAGTGATCATCTCAACAATAACACTTATTTTAATGATCGTTAATAACTTGGGAATCAAATTCACTATTATCAAATAAATATACTAATATGGATTAATATGCTTGCTATCACATTAGCGAAGCCACAATCACACAAGCTTCAGGTTGTGGATTTGATAACCATTTAGACGATGCATCGATTTAAAACACTAAATGGTATCATGTTGCTATGCATATCCTTTAATCGCTTCCAGAATATTTAGGTATACACACCCTCGTTTATTTTGCAAATATATAATTTCCCTTGAGAGCAAACATTACATGCTAATAATTATCTTGAAGAATCTTCCAGTTCCTTCCAGTTCTTCAATATGGTTCACATCATCAATGACTCGGAATGGTCTGACCGGTCATGCCATTGAATTAAATAATCACGATCCATAAACTTCTGGTTTATGATCGTATATGTTTTAGTTGCAATCGTGTTTGTTCAATACACGATAGGAAGTATGAGAGAATAATGTAATATTATTTCAACATTCATGGTATAACATGTTTCCCATGTTTTATGTTCGTATAATCACTCCCTAAGTGTGCCACTTTTTGTGGTCGATTTCAATATTAAAATGGTTGTCAAGATGAGGATTATTACAATTTTCTCAGTTACCATGATCATGACTTTTATAATGATCATTGTATAGTCATTGCACTATTAACATGGTTGATCTTATTATATGAACATCATAACAATTTCCTCAATTACCATCATCACGGACTTTACACCAATTATTATATCATCACATTCTATTCAAGGAATAGATTATACCCATACAACATTCATGGTGGCATCATTACAATTTTCTTAGTTATGATCATAACCTTTGAATTGATCATTATATCATCACATTCACATCAGGGAATGGATTAGAACCACAGAACTTTCATGCTTGTTGTTTCAAACTTTATATATATTCTTTAACAATCAATGATATTTGACAATGGAAATTGTTTTGCTCAATGGATTATGATATATATTTTTCTCATCACATGATATAAATCGAGATGTAGTTATATAACCGAGAGATTTATACTTATCGGTTTAAAATCTTACAAGCTTTGATAAACTCATAATAAGCTTTGAGAAGTTAGACACTCCAGGTGTCTTTTTATATAAACTTTGACCACAATTCAATCGTTTTATAGCTTGTGATCATATACCACAACCCTGGCACTTTGATGTCCCCTTCCAAATTTATAACATATGGAACATAATATATACATTAGATTATACAATGCATGACTATATAACATGTCACCAAATAATTAGGTTATGATATAACCTTATGAAATAAGATTTTTTCATCACTTGTAAGAAATATATAATTTTTTTTGTATTAGCTTATCATGATACAATAAATCAAAAGAATATCTCTTATACATATATATATATTTTTAGTGCAACTTGAAACATATAAATACATAATCATTAAGTCCTTACAATGTTTCAGTAGCATATAATAATATATGATCGAGTATGTCTACTCTTTTTTTATATATAAATTTTGTTAGTACATATAACATAAAAAGTTTTACGAGGTTCTCAATGTTAAATTAATTTACTCATATATCATCTTTTCCATACAAGCATTTCAAATATTAAAATATAAGCAAGAATATGATAACATTCACAAATATTCATAGAAACTATTATGAAATATTCAACATTATAGCATGCAATTATATAAAATTTATTATAACAACTTTAATAAACTACAACGATGACCTTGGAATGTAATATTAAAATCACTACTGCTTCCTATAAATTTTTTTCTTCAACCAGACAACCACAAATAACAACAATATGTCAAACTAAATATAAGACAAATAAGATAATCTTATATCATTACAAAGCTTGTTGAACTTTTAAGTTTAATAAACCTTTTTTTCTCAATTTAACATATTACGAAATGAGTAAAAAAAGTTAAGTAAATATATATCAAAATGAATTAATGATGAGGAAATCATAATTAACTTTATAATTAATAATATTCAATTCACGCTCATAAGTTATATATTAGAACTTTAATTGAATTTATGCTATATTAATTAAAATAAATATTATGAAAAAGAAATATAAAACTCATTTTGATTACATTAACCTAATAGTCAAACTAGAAAACAATGCTTTACTCTTTTAGTTACTATTCAATAAACTATACCTTGGTGTTAGTGATTGCATAAAAAAAGGTAAATGTAATGTGTCAGTGTTGTAAAAATAAAATGTGCGTTTGTGTTAACATACCTTGGTGTTACTGATTTGTAGTATAATGTTAAGTTAGTTTGATATATTGACTTCTAATATACAGTTGTATAGCAGAGTATAGTATTATATTGCAGATATTTATGTGCGTTTGATATATCATAAATAAAAGTACCAATTTTAAGAATATTGCTTTCATTCACACAGAATATTTTATCATAACATATATTAATGAATTTCACAATTAACTCCTATGTTAACTCTAATAACTACAAGTTAACAATTTGAATCGGAACACAAATTAGATACTGCACAAAAACTCAAAATTATCGTCGCTCTTCAAAATAATACAACAGAACATATTTGTTTCACAAAAGTCTGATGCACTATTTACCTACTTTATGATACTACACTGCGTGAATGTATTTTCATGTACTAAATTAAATGTTATATTTATAATTAGTACTAAAAATTCCTCTATGAAAGAAAGCATATACTCAAAAATGAATGTGGTTGGAATGTGAATCGGTTTATTCGAAAACAACAAATTATTTCTTGCCCTCCAAATACTCCAACACGCTATCCTTATAATACCTTGAACCTCTATCTTCTTTTTATCCGACCCGATGATGTTCGAATGAAATTCCAGCAGATCCTTAATCGAGAAGGCAAATATGCTTGGAATATTACACCACGTGCTAATACCGTTCCAAACGTTAGACGCAATGAAACAACCAATGAACAAATGTTCCACAGTTTGTTCGTCAGATCCACACAATCGACACAATGAGTCACCCACCTGAATATTTCTTTTTTCTCAAAGCTTCACCCGTAGCGATGCTATCCAGTTCCGTTCTCCACGCGTGAATGTTGATTTTGGATGGAATCCATTTACACCATTCCATTTTGTATCCACTTAACCTCGGCGAATCCGCACGAAGAAGCTTTTTAACTGATTTAACCGAGAACAATCCAGCCAAATCCGAAACCCATTTCCACTTATCACAGCCGCTCGAAACCTGAATATTGTTCAGAAGAGACTCAAGCTACACGAAATTAGTTATTAGCCCCGAATCGGTCAAAGCCGATTTCCAATTCCACGTATAAACCTGATCAACACCAAGCTGATTAATCTGATCCGCCACTCAACATCTTTTCTCCGACTCCAACCTAAATAACTTTGGGAATAACATTTTAAGAGGCTCCGACGAAGCCCAGCTATCTAACCAAAAAGCTATGTCGTTACCGTCGCCAACTTCTCCCACCATAAAATTCCGAAGAGTGGTATCCCCAACTTTAGTTTTTATAAACACTTTCGCAATATTGTTCCAGACACCAAAAAAAGACTTCTTAAATGGGATGCATTCCCACCCAACCCGGCTGTAATGAAACATATCAATAACTCGTTTCCAAAGATTGTTTTTCTCTGTTTTGTATCGCCAACCCCACTTGGACAAAAGCGAAATATTGACCTCGTAAAGTTTATTCAGACCTAACCCTCCTTCTTTCACGTTAAGCGACACTCGGTCCCAATTAACCCAATGCATTTTCCTTTCTTCGGAAGAACCTCCCCACAAGAATTTTTTAATCATGGCCTCCAAATCCAAAATTACCTTTTTGGGAGCTTTATAGAGTGAAAAATAATAGCAAGGGAGACTTTCCAAAACCGCTCTAATGATAACCACCTTACCTCTGATCGATAGAAGGTGAGACTTCCAACTAGCAAGTCTAGCTCGAAATGCATCATAAACCAGTTTCCAATTGCTTATGAGGTTCATGTTAGCTCCCACCATGAGACCAAGGTATTTAAACGGTGTAGAATCCCGGTTGCATCCCACCTCTAAAGCCATATCCCCGATCTCCTCGTTGCCAACTCCAATGCCGTAGAGATTGGATTTGTCGATGTTAATTTTAAGGCCCGAACAAACATAGAAGCACCGGAGAATTCTCACTATATTAACCTGTCACACCCCGATTTCCACGTGTCACCGGTGGGCCCGGTGGGGGAGTATCGTGACGTGGTTGGCAACATAATAGTCAAACAACACAATAATCAATATGCACAGCGGAAGCAATTTAAAAATATGATACAACCGAATTTAATATTGTAATATCAAATGTCACAATATTCGGAAGTTTATCCACAGATGGATCGAAATAAAAATAATATTAATGGTTCAACAGACTTCAGGCATCTTAAGCTTGCGAGACTTCTAGTGATGCTAAGGAGAAATCCCAGCCAATTACGCTTAGTACCTGCATTTAATCTTTTTGGGAAAATAAGTCAGTTTACACTGGTAAATACATTCAACTGACTCATTTTGGAAAATGATTGAAAATTGGTTTGGATGCACATGGCATAAACATTTTATTTAACTTGGGAGAATTATTTAATATTATAATCTTGTGAACGAATTACATGTTCCTTGTGCGTTCAGTAGCCCGGATCTTGTCCGGGTTAAAGATCAATAGACACACCACAATATACTTTTGTGCACCGACGGGTGTACGCTTACACCCCGCGCTTAAGTCGTGGCCATTTCGTAAAATGATGCCAAGGATATCCGGGACATGGTCATTAACCCCCCAAAGGCTTTAAGTAACAAGACTGTTTAAACGAGCCGATCAAATTAGTCAATTACCCACTCAACGGTGGAGGATTTGATGCTTGATCAAGCGGTATGCTATATACCGTAACCCAAGCCCGTATAGGGAAAATAAGTTAAAAGTATTTACCTGAGCAAAGTATAATTCACAATTAGCAAAATGCACGTAGCTTTTACTGGTCCTCCTAATCTGGAACGAAGGTTTTATAATAACCTATTAGAATCCTAACGGGTCTTTAATTAAGCTTAAGCTTAGACCGGCTAGTTTCAAAGATACGGTTCGTACGCACGATTAAGCGAAGACCGGATAGAATGTGATTTAGACCCGACAAGTTTGAAGACTTGTTTAATATGGGTTTATTATTCACATTCTGGATTTTGAGATAAAACCGTTAAGGTTTGACCCGTTTCGGCAAATTTATGTAAACTTGTTACATAAACCGAACCGTACGCGTAATAAGCGTGACGGGTATTCATGAGAGCTATATACAGGTTTCCTAAGTTAATTATGCCTCAAATATGTTGTGACATCAGTAAGATGTCTTTCATTATGCCCGAAACGTGTTTAAACACAAACTAGGCCCCGTAGGGGTAGTTTGGTCATTTAAAAGTTTATAAAAGAGTTTAAGTAACAACCCGAGTACAGGTCTGATGTAATCAGCAAATATACTCAATTTTCTAAGTTATATCAGTAGGTTAGAGCATATATGTGAAATTTATCATTTTTAACCAAACTATGCCCCGTAGGGGTATTTTGGTAATTTCACATAAGCCGAAAAGCTCAAAACTGAAGTCTGAGTTTATCAACCTTTGGTTACTGTTAAAATATTATAATTTTCCTCATATATCAGTAGGTATCAACCCGGGTATGTCCAATATAATTTTAATACATACTTTGCGTTAAAAACGCTTAATAAGGCGATTAAAGGCCATTTCCGGGTTCGATACTTAAATCTGATATTTTTATATTTCCAGAAGGCTTTAAATAATTTATTTATCATATGTGATCAGTAGAAAAAGGTTTGGAGTCGTTTAGATATGTAAAACTCATTTTATGGCCCGTAAGGGCAAAACCGACAATTACCGGATTAAGCCTACGACTACTAGTTATGCTCAGCCTAAAATTTATTAAAAATATTTAAAAATCCCAAAACAATATATTTCATCAGTGGGTAAAAGATTTGATATCAAAAAGTAGGCTTAACTAGGCTATACGCTAATTACGCCGTTTTATTAACATAAAGCTTTAATTTTGCGATATTGAGCATAACTCTAAATCTACAATTCAATCTGATGTCAAACTTTGCATACAAGTTTATATATTAGTAATTAAAGTTTCTACTCTTTTACATTTCCAAAAATCACGTTTTAAGGTAATAAGGGCATAACGGTCAACATATGAACAATTAACGGAAACATGCATATTAATTGGATAACTAATGAACCAATGTGTAACATCATAGAGGGTTATTCTAACATGTAACCTGGTCCAAATAAAGCTCTAAGGCATTTCTAAAACATGCCTAAACGGGTTAGAACTGAAAGTCAAAGTGAAAGTCAAACTATGTGACTTTCGATTCCGAACCGGGTATTTACAGGAAATTGTCGGGTTGAACATGTTTATACATGTTTTTACACTTATTACTAAGTTATAACAATGAAAAAACAGGTTGTATATGATCTACATTGCTAATTATGCATAAATTGTAATTTAAGCTTCCTGTTGACTTTTTCTTAGCAAGTTTGACCTGACTTTTGACCTGGTTAGAGTGGTAATCAGGGGGGACCCTTTTGAGGGTTTATTAACCACATAATTATCAACTTATAACTACTTTTGATTCGACTAATCACTGGACCATTAGTGATTAATCTTAAAGTCAACCGTTAATTACGACGGTTTGACTTTTAAGCTATAACTAAGCTAAAACTTAATTAGAAAAAGGTTAAACATACTTACAAGTGTCTAATGGATGATTAGGAAGGCTTGGGATCTGCTTTGGAGTTCCAGAGATGATCAGAAGTGAGTGCAAGAATGTTTGTAAACTCGAAGGCCTTATATACTAGTTGTAATCACCATAAAATGTTGACAACTAAGGCTACAAGTGACCACAATTGTCCCACAAATGTCCCTGGGGTCTAGGAACATTTTAGGGGTCGCCCAATAGTGAGAAATACCAACAAGATCGGTCAAAATCGTACAAAACAGGCTGCAGTCGGTTTCTGGTCGCTGGGCACTACCTTACGGACCTCAACCTCAACAATGTTGAGGTCCGTAAGCTGGACATCAGACACAAAAATTTCTTGTTCTTTGGTGTTTCGAAGGGGCAACCACTTGTTTCGAATTTGGGACTTGTTTTATCAGTTTGGGACCTCCCAAAAGGGCCTTGAACAGTTACAAACCCTACCACATTGGTATGTTTCAATGAATGCTTAGAGAAAGTGCCGAACAATAAGGTTTACCGTAGAAATTTCCATCGGAACCCATCATGCACTTCGAACTCAATTATTTTCAATACCTTTCTGGATTTACAAATACATTAGATGTTTAATATATATATACTTGGGTCTTGGGATTCATAAATGAGGTCGTTCAGAGGTAAAAATTAACATGACGCCACTTTTAAATCCTGCCAAAACATCTTTATTAAATCCTGGTTTACAACGCGTTTTGTCTTACATGACACATGTCGTTATTTCATTGAACACGAATTTTCGAGGTGTTACATCCTCACCCCCTTAAAATAAATCTCGACCCGAGATTTACTGAAATAAATAAGGGTACTTTTCTTTCATCGTGGATTCAACCTCCCACGTGTATTCGGGGACTCTACGGGCATCCCATTTGACCTTTACAATAGGTACATGCTTCCTTCGAAGCTTCTTTACCTGTCGATCTTCAATCGACAAAGGTTTTTCCACAAACTTTAAGCTCTCATCTATATGCACATCTGTATGCGGTATTACCAGTGATTCATCAGCGAAACACTTCTTCAGATTGCATATGTGGAACACATTGTGAATTCCACTGAGCTCTTCTGGTAAGTTTAACTTATAGGCAACTGACCCGACACGTTCGATAACCTCGAAAGGTCCTATGTATCTCGGGCTTAGCTTGCCTTTCTTACCAAACCGCATCACTCCCTTCCAGGGTGACACTTTAAGTAGGACTTTGTCACCTACTTCGAAGTGATAATCTTTACGCTTTGGATCAGCGTAACTCTTCTGCCTATCCCGGGCAGCTTTGAGACGGTCACGAATCTGGACAATCTTGTCCGTCGTTTCGAACACTATCTCTGGTCCTGATAATTGGACATCTCCAACTTCTGCCCAACAAATGGGCGATCTACACTTTCTACCGTATAATGCCTCAAAAGGCGCAGCCTTAATGCTGGTATGGTAGCTATTGTTGTAGGAGAATTCGATTAATGGTAGGTTCTTATCCCAACTACCACCCAAATCGATCGCACATGCACGTAGCATGTCTTCCAACGTTTGAATAGTACGCTCACTCTGACCTTCGGTCTGAGGATGATAAGCCGTACTAAAATTCAAACGTGTGCCCAAAGATTGTTGGAAGCTCTTCCAAAAAATGTGACGTGTATCTAGTATCTCGGTCAGAGATAATAGACACAGGTATGCCATGGAAGGCTACAATCTTATCAACGTATAACTGGGCTAACATGTCGGAGCTATAAGTCTCCTTGATGGGTAAGAAATGTGCTAACTTAGTCAGTCTATCAACTATAACCCATATTGTATCATTTCCTTTCCTTGTCTTGGGTAACATGGTAATAAAATTCATAGTTACCATTTCCCACTTCCAAGTAGGAAGTTCAGGCTGTTGTAGCAAACCTGACGGTTTCTGATGCTCGGCTTTGACTTGCGCACATGTCAAGCATTTAGCTACATGAGTGGCTACAGACTTCTTCAAGCCTATCCACCAATAATTTGCCTTTAGATCCTGGTACATCTTATCAGCTCCAGGATGAACGGAGTATTTGGAACTATGGGCTTCCTGGAGGATGACATCTCGAAGTCCTCCATAAATTGGGACCCATATTCGTCCATTCAATCTTAGAATTCCGTCTTTGCTAAGAGTTAACTGCTCCTCAGTTACTCCTAACTTTTCATTAGGATAGTTAGCTTCCAACACAGCCTCCTTTTGTGCAGCTAACAACCTTTCAATCAAATTATTCTTTATCTCCATGCGCTTGGCATTGATTCGGATAGGTTTCACTCTCTCCTTTCGACTCAAGGTATCGGCGACTACATTCGCCTTGCCGGGACGGTATCTGATTTCACAATCATAATCATTTAAAGTCTCCATCCAGCGGCGCTTCCTCATATTTAATTCCTTCTGATTAAACAGATGTTGGAGGCTCTTGTGATCAGAATAAATCACACACTTGACACTATATAGATAGTGCCTCCAAAGCTTCAGTGCGAATACAACGACACCCAGCTCCAAGTCATGGGTGGTGTAATTCTTTTCATGCACTTTCAATTGTCGTGAAGCGTAGGCGATAACTTTGCCTTTCTGCATAAGCACACACCCCATGCCAGTGTGCGAAGCATCACAATAAACCACAAATTCTTCTATTCCATCTGGCAGTGTCAGTACGGGGGCGTTGCTCAACTTTTGCTTCAGAATTTCAAAAGATTCTTGCTGCTTAGGGCCCCAAATGAACTTTACTTTCTTCTTAGTCAAGGAAGTTAGGGGTGCAACAATCCTTGAAAAAATTTCGATGAAACGCCTGTAATATCCTGCCAATCCCAGGAAGCTACGAATCTCTGTAGGCGTCTTTGGTTCTTGCCAGTTCATAACTGCTTCAACCTTAGCGGGATCCACTTGGATACCACGCTCACTAACCACGTGCTCAAGGAATTGGACTTCTCGAAGCCAAAATTCACACTTGGAGAATTTGGCATAGAGTTTCTCCTGATGCAGGAGCTTGAGAATACAGCGAAGGTGTTTCTCATGGTCAGCTTGATTCTTCGAATAGATAAGAATGTCGTCGATGAAAACGATGACGAATTTATCTAAGTACGGTTTGCAAACGCGATTCATGAGATCCATGAACGCGGCAGGTGCATTAGTGAGCCCAAAAGGCATCACTAGGAACTCGTAATGACCATAACGAGTCCTAAATGCTGTTTTATGCACGTCTTCATCTCTAACCTTCAGTTGATGGTAGCCTGACCTCAGGTCAATCTTTGAGAAATAACTTGCTCCTTGTAGTTGATCGAACAAATCGTCGATCCTGGGTAAAGGATACCTATTCTTGATCGTGACCTTATTAAGCTCACGACAATCGATGCACAGACGCATCGATCCATCCTTCTTCTTGACAAACAGGACTGGCGCTCCCCAAGGAGACGAACTAGGTTTTATGAAACCCTTGGCTAGTAATTCGTCTAGCTGTGTCCTTAATTCTTTCATCTCCATTGGAGCCAACCTATATGGTGCTCTGGCAACTGGTGCTGCTCCGGGGATGATATCAATCCTGAATTCCACTTGCCTATCTAGTGGCAAACCATGTAGTTCTTCCGGAAAAAATTCTGGAAATTCAGAGATGACAGGGATGTCTTCTATCTTCGGTTTGGGCTCGTCAATAATCACTTGTGCCATGTAGATGACACAACCCCTCTTTAAACATTTTGAAGCCTTGAGCATAGTCGCTTGCTCAGGTAGCCCATACTGGGTATCTCCCCGAATGGTAAGTGATTCACCAGACGGAGTCTTTATTACCACCTGCTTCTTGTTACAGACGATTTGGGCCTGGTTATGAGATAACCAGTCCATACCCAGAACTATGTCAAAACCAGCTAACTTAAATGGAAGTAGAGACAGAGGAAAAAAATGGTTCTTAATGGATAAAACACATCCATCTAACACCGTTGAGGCGGTTTCTATGGTACCATCTGCTAACTCTACCTCATAGTTTACGCTTAACGTTTTGACAGGTAAATTCAACAATTTACAAAACTTGTTATCTACGAAAGACTTATCTGCGCCTGAATCAAAAAGTACTCTTGCAAAGACATCATTTACAAGGAAAGTACCTGTTATGACATTATCGTCTTGCACAACCTCCTTCGCGTCCATTCTGAAGACTCTCGCATTAGTCTTCTTGGCCTCTTCAGGCTTCTTGTTGTATTTAGGGCAGTTGGTCTTAATGTGCCCCTTTTCATTGCAACGGTAGCACGTTGCGTCTTTCATCTTCTTGCAATCCAAGGTTTTGTGATCCGTGGACTTGCATATACCACAAGCATAGGTTTTTGACTGATTCTGAGAGTTCGACTCGAGTCTGCACTTTCCAAAGTGCTGTTTCTTGCATATCTTGCATTTGGGCTTCTCACCAGAATTATGCCCATCTTTCCTTGACTCTGATCCTTTCTTGTTGTCACCGTTCCCACGGTGTTTCTTGTTCGATCTACGTGAACTATCATCTTCACGCTTTCTCTTCTCAGCCTCCTTATTCCTCAGCGATCTCTGCCTGACCGCATCCAGAGTGAGGGATAAGGAAATGTCAGCTACTGATCTAAAAGTAGCTGGCCGAGAAGCTTTCACGCTTGCCTTGATCTCGGGGGCTAAACCACCGATAAAACGAGCTATTAGCTTTGGTTCCGGGGTTACTAAATATGGAACCAACCGAGACATAGTGTTGAAGCTCGTTAGGTAAGCTTGACAGTCGAGGTTTGTCATCACCAATGATAGAAAATCAGATTCTATCTTCTCCACCTCATGCTGAGGGCAGTAATTTTCCCTGATAAGGGCAACAAATTGTTCCCACGACATGTTGTACAATGGGATTTTTCCGGTGGCTTGAATCAGAGATCTCCACCATGCTAAAGCTTCACCCTTAAAAGAATGCGACACAAACTTGACCACGTCTCTCTCAGCGCATCCGCTGATGTCTACAACCGTATCCATCTCATCCAGCCACGTCATACAGTCAATGGCTCCTTTCTCCCCATTAAAGTCCCGGGGCTTGCACGAAACAAAGTATTTATAAGAGCAACCCTTCTCACGGGGTCCGTGGTTCAGTACAACCTGCTGAGATGGAGCACTGTGGTTCGAGGAGCGTCGATCATCATCTTTCTTCGGGTCGTCCTTCTTGGACGGTGGCTTTGAAGGCTGTGTAGATAGGGTCCTACTTCGAGTCCCACTATACTCTTCGTACTGCCTTTCCAATGCCTGTGTGACTGTGCCGTCTATTATTGCTTTCAATTCAGCACCCGTTAAATTAATCCGGGCGTTTTCGTTATTCTCCACTGGATGACTATTACCCTCGTCCGAGTTAGCCATTTTAATTGAACTGTTGCAGAAAACAAGGACAATAGTTTATTTGGGAGTTTATTATGGAATTGTCTTTTATGGCAATTCATTAACCATGGTAACAAAGACCATATTTGGTTAATTTATAAGTCATATTTATTTAGGATTTCTATTATAATTTATCCTAATTATAAAACATTAACAGTTTTATTTGTGGCATAAAAGGCCTAGTCACATGGACACTTTTAACTTAATCTATGATTTCAGAGAATCAAAACATTAAGGTATACTGGCACAATAGGTCTAGTCACAAGGACGTTTATAAATTATAAGCTATGATTTTAGAGAATCAACGCATGAAGGTTTGAACCTAGTTCATTACCTTTATTTGACAGGGAGTCATCGCTACCACTGTCTTTTGGCTCATATAGAAATGAGCAAGGCCCGTAGGCATCGTATTACCAACGTATGGTAAAAATATGATCACCTTAATTGATGATCTTAACCCTTGATTCAGAGATCATTAAAGTGGGTTAGGAATCTTCTAAAGAATCCTTATACATATAAAATGACGTGTGATTTTAACGAATCACGTCTGCCAGGAGTGTTAACATGTTTTCAGATGTTAACTTGGATTTGAATCTTTTGAACAGGTCTTACTATCTTGGTCTGGTCTTAAAATGACCCGAAGGCTAGGTTTCACTCTTTAAGATTCTTAATTAATAATTACATAGGCAGATTATTTCAAAATGAATGATTTTAAATTTATTTATTTCATTTATAATCTATATATGCACATAATGGCAAACATGAAATTTATAAAACAAACATTCCATTAATTCATTATAATATTACATGCTGCCCTAAACAGGTCTTTTCAACAAACAACTACCCACGCAGGGGTCAATCAACATACTTGTCCACGCAGGGACTTTAAACAAACATAATAGTCCACGCAGGGACCTTAAACAAATAAACTAGTCCACACAGGGACTTTAAGCAAACATCATACCCTTGTAGGGGTTAACGGAAGGTAGACCCACGCAGGGGTCAAAACAAACATACATACATACCCACGCAGGGGCTTAAACAATTACAGGAAATACAGGCCCACGCAGGGGCTCAACAACAATTGGAAGGATTCAGTGGTCCTTCTTGTTCTTCCCTTTGATCAAGCTTGCCAATCCTTAGAAGAAGCTCTGCCTCTCCCTACGATCACGGTGGAAGCCTCGCTCTACTTCATCCAACCTTTGCAGGATTTCCTCCCTTTCTGGGGGAGAAAACCGTGGCGGCTGCGATTGCGTCCGGATAATAGGTCTAGGAGGTATCTGGTACCCAGGTGTTGGGTACCCTACTCCCCATGGATCTCCATAGGGTCCTTGGGTGTTGTAGTTAGCCGCTACCATGTAAGGGTCGGCCTCCGCGTAACCATAGTTGTGGTGAGTCGGCGGTTCAAACGGGTTATACACCATGGAACCCGTATATGCCGGAATTGGGTTGTCAAAACCCATTGGCGGTGGCTGTGGTACAGCTGGGTTGGAGGGTCCACCCATTTGTGGGTCCTCCTGATGTGGCGGATAGTGGCTGCCACTGGATTGACGTGGGGAACTGAAATGGAAATCCCCTGCTCGTGACGACATGCGCGCACCAGTTCTCCTTCGCCTCGGCGGTTGCGGAGGTGCCGGCTGCACTGGCGGCGGTGGAGGCGGTGGCGTGACTGCCATGAATCTGGAATCCACAGAGGGATCCTGTTGTTGTTGCGGCTGCTGCTGCTGAGGAGGCGACGAATGGTGAGGAGGTGTATAGTACCACTCGTGCCTGGTGAACATAGCTTGAAAGCTATCTGGACCAACATAGGGTGATCCATGGAAAGAAGATCCGTCGGAGATCTCGATCGGGTGGTTCGGTGTACCACTGGCTGGCTCGACGGGGTCCGTATCCTCGTCCATGTCGTCCGCATGATCTCCAGAGAAATGATCTTCTGGACCCAATGGGTTAAAACCCACTGGTTCTTGTAAAAAGTTTGTCGGGTTAAACCGGCCCCTAAAAACTGGTGTAGGGTCACCAAAGGAATGATGCGATAAGGATCGCTGTAATGGTATGAATGAGGGTTGAGGGTTGTTGGGCTCGTACTCCGGTTGTGGCCCGTAAGGGTTTTGAACCGGAGGTGTAGAGCTGTGTGATACCGATCTTCTGGCTGGTTCAAACAAGTTCCTCCTGTTCTGCCGAGGGTCGTCACTCTCGGTAGTAGACGGAGCTCGCACATGTGATGGTCCTGCCTCGTCGTCATTGGGGGCGGTAATCGGCCCCTTGCCTCGTCCTCTCCTTCGGAAGAATCTTGGCGGCATTTTTTTATCAAGAGTCCTGTCAAAATAGAATGAGATAACACGAACATATATAAAATCAAATAAAGGACAAAGTTAAAATAAACCGAAACAATTTGGATTGTTCCTATGTTCTTTGTCTAGACTCGAAAGTTTAGATATGTGCAATTGTGTTATTGAGATTAAACACAAAAGGCTAGTGTTTAATTCACTCAATGTATGTCAAGAAACATGTGTGAATGGTGAGGAAGAACCCTAAACTCTCTATCCTTTAGGCGATTTTCTGTTCCTTATCATGAATCCATCAGTTTTTCTTCGTAATCTTATGCATAACAGTCTGTGATTAGAGTTTTGTTCCTTTCAAAATTCTATAACGAACTTGTTAGCATTAGTGATCGATCCAAAACTGGGGTTTTTTCTTGTTTTCTTCAATCGCTGCCTTAGTAATCATTTTCGATTCTCTGATTTATTAATCTGATAGTTATTGATTGCGGTTAGCTGAGTCTAATTTAGCTAGATTGATACTTTGGATTAATCGATTAAGGGTTGAGATCTGATTCTAGGGTTTAAAGGATTAGGGTTTCTAAGTTTTCTTCGTTTTTCTTGGCGTGGTGGTCATTCGGGTTGCATGGTGATTCCAACATCGTTGTTTAAGAGAGAGTTCTGTTATTTCTAATGAATGATCGTGATTATCCTGGGAGTAACATCCCTGTTAATCAGGTGAACAAAGGTTTGTTTGATCAGGCTGGTTATCCTTTATCTCCGGACGCTACTGATGATTCTGCGGTTAAAGAGACAGGTTCTACTCCGGGTACAGTTCCTGTTAAAGGAATTGGCCTACGTGTGACCAACATTGAGGGAAAAGCTATGTTGCCGAGGAGAGGTATGTTTTTCTCCGATAATGTATCGGTTATTGATGGACTTGCTGCCATATCAAAACCCGTAAACCTGGATGGTGTGGAGTTAGTCAGGTCGGATGTTCAGGGTGCTGAGAAGCATCAGGATCAGGGTGTTACTAGTCAGCAGAATCCTGGTATTTTACCAAAACCGTTGTCATATGCTGAGTCTGTTAAGGGGCCATCTGCAATGAAGGTGAATTTTCGGCCCTTAGCGTCTAATGAGAAGCAGGATGGTTGTGATGTTGTTCTATCCAGGGACTCAGTTAGAGTAGTACAAGATAAACTAGCTAACACGTTGTATGGATACTTTTTAGGGGATTGGGTTGCGTATCCCGTCGTGGAATACTATGTTAGGAATAACTGGAAATGGTTTGGATTACAGAAATCGATGATGAATGCTAGTGGTTTTTTCTTTTTCAAATTCGCTGATCAAGCAGCTATGCAAAAGGCTCTTACTGAAGGACCGTGGATTATTCGATCACAGCCGCTGATTTTGGAAGTCTGGTCACCATCAGTTAAGCTCGAGAAAAAGAAAGTGAAAAAGGTTCAGGTTTGGGTTAAACTCCATGAGGTTCCTATAGCGGCGTATACGGAGGATGGTTTAAGTATGATTGCAACAACTATTGGAGAGCCGAAATCGTTGGATTCTTTTCCTACCTCAATGTGCGTAGACATGTGGGGTAGAAGCAGTTTTGCTCGTGCTCTGGTTGAGATTTCAGCCGATAATGATCTAAAAGAGGAGTTGACTATTGCGGTTCCTTGTCTGGAGGGAGATGGTTTTGTTAAGGAAAAGGTTTATGTCGAATATGAATGGAATCCTCTCAGGTGTTCTACATGTTGTGTTTTCGGTCATGCTAATGACTCCTGTCCTAAAAAGCCTAGGAAACCTGTTCAGACAGGTGTTACGCAACCTGGAAATCGTGGTAATTCTCAATCTAAGAAGGCGCCAAGAGTAGATGATGATGGCTATACTGAAGTTCAAAATAAGAAGATGGCTAGGAAACCGGGTATCCAGATCACTAAACCAAAATCAAAATTCGAGTATAGGCCGATTAATAACAAGCATAAAGCGGACTTAAACATTAAGTCGGCTGGTCCGATTTTGTCCACTAACCCTTTCAATGTCCTGAATTCAGCTGATGTAGATGAAGGTCAAAGTAGTAAGGGGCCGAGTGGTGGAGATTATGAAGAATCCGATTATGAGGAGGTTTTGGAAGGTTATAATGAGACGAATAAGTTTCTCGTGGGTGACTCTAAGAAGCCGAAGGACACTAAAGGGGCAAGCACTCCTTCTCAGGTAGTTACTGATGGTTAGTCTCGCGGTTTGGAATATAAGGGGGTTGAACCGCCCGCTTAAACAAATGGAGGTTCGACAGGCAGTGAAGGATTATAAATTAAGTTTGTGTGCTATCTTAGAGTCCCATGTGAATGTTGATAAATTGGATAAAGTTTGTAAAACTGTTTTTCGGTCTTGGGATTGGACCTCAAATGGAGGGTGCTGTGATAAAGGCACAAGAATCATTATTGGGTGGAATCCGGCTATCTTTGATGTGATGATCCTAGCGCAGTCGTCTCAGGTTATGCACCTCCAACTTGTTTTTAAATTGGATAAAAGGATGTTTTTTTGTTCGATTGTTTATGCAGCCAATTATTATGCGACCCGTAGAGATTTGTGGCTTCAACTTTCTTTGCATAAAACTCTGGTTGCTAATAAACCTTGGTGTATTATGGGAGATTTTAACTCGGCTTTAAATATTGAGGATAAATCTATGGGAACGTCTTCGATATCTATTGGTATGAGGGAATTCCAAGCGTGCGTTGATGACATTGAAGTGGTTGATATTAAGCGGATGGGTATCCATTTTACATGGAACCAAAAGCCGAAACAAGGGGTTGGGTTACTAAAGAAAATTGATAGAGTTATGGGGAACACTCCGTTTGTGGCTGAATACCCGAACTCGGTTGCCATTTTTAAGCCGTATCGCATTTCGGATCATTGTCCATGTATTCTTTCTATTCCGGAAGCTATGCAAATGAAGCCAAGGTCGTTTAAATTCGCTAATTTTCTGGTCTTTAAACCAGAATTTTTAGAGACGGTTGAAAAGTATTGGAATTCAAATGTTGACGGTGTCCATCAGTTTAGAGTTGTCAAAAAACTTCGTTTGCTGAAAAACCCGTTTAGATCGTTACTGTTCAAGCAAGGAAATCTCCATAAGAAAGTAGAAAATCTGAGAATGAAGTTGGATGTCATTCAACAAAACATTGATCAGGATCCGTTAAATGGTGATCTCCGGGCCGAAGAGACTTCTACTAGCCGTGAGTTACAGGATGCTTTGTTGGATGAGGAGCGGTTCCTAAAACAAAAATCTAAGGTGGATTGGTTAGCAGCGGGCGACATGAATACTGCATTTTTTCATTCCTCTTTGAAAGCCAGAAATCATTTTAGCAGAATTGATGTTATCAGTGATTCGGGAGGAACTATCTATGAGGGTGACATGGTGTATAAAGCTTTTGTTCAGCACTATGAAAAGTTTTTTGGTTCTCAAGGTGACATATCGCTTGAGCCGGCTCCGGATTTATTTCCGAAAAGGTTATCCCATAATGTCTCTACGTATATGGTTAGACAGGTAACGATGGAGGAGGTCAAGAAGGCGATGTTTTCTATTGGTAATGACAAAGCTCCTGGTCCGGATGGGTATACGGCTACTTTTTTCAAAAGTGCTTGGTCTTTAATTGGCAATGATGTTTATAATGCCATTAAGGATTTTTTTTGATACTGGTAACCTGCTTCGGGAATTGAATCATACTCTTATTGTGCTTATTCCTAAGATTTCGACTCCTTTGCTTGTTACGGATTTTAGGCCGATTGCTTGTTGCAATGTTTTCTACAAATGCATCAGTAAGATTATTGCAGAAAGAATAAAAGGAGCTCTTGATAATATTGTCAGCATAAACCAATCTGCCTTTGTTCCTGGTCGAAAGATTTCGGATAATATTCATTTAACGCAAGAGTTAATGCATAATTATCATAGAGATGTGGGTCCTCCAAGATGTGCCTTTAAAGTAGATATTCAGAAAGCTTATGATACTGTCGACTGGAGGTTTCTTAAAAGTGTGCTGATTGGTTTTGGTTTTAACAGTAAGATGGTGGAGTGGATTATGTTGTGTGTGTCTACTACCTCTTTTTTGGTTTGTGTTAACGGTGCAGTGCATGGTTTTTTCAAAGGGAATCGTGGGCTAAGGCAAGGAGATCCGATGTCTCCTTATTTATTTACTCTTGTTATGGAGGTCTTAACGGGTATTCTTCATCATTCGGTCCGAATTGATTCTTCTTTTAAGTTCCATAACAAATGTGAAAGGTAGCGGATTATTAATCTATGTTTTGCGGATGATTTATTTCTGTTTGCTAGAGGAGAGGTGAGTTCGGCTAGTTGTATTATGTCTTCTCTTTCGAAATTCACAAAGATGTCGGGGTTAGTGCCTAGTAACCAGAAAAGCACAGTTTTCTTTTGTAATGTTAAGGAGCATGTCAAACAAGCTATTCTGGATATTATGCCTTTTACAGAAAGAAAGTTACCTGTGAAGTACTTGGGGGTGCCCCTGATTTCGGCTAGGCTTGGGTATAATGATTGTCGTGTGCTAGTGGAAAGATTAGAAAAGCGTATTATGCATTGGAGGAATAAGCTATTATCGTTCGCATGAAGGCTTCAACTTATTATCTCAGTGCTCTCGTCGATGCATATTTATTGGTCTTCGGTTTTTATCTTGCCAGCTCGGATTATTCAGGAATTAGAAGCTAAAATGAGAAATTTCTTATGGTCTCAAGATTCCTCTTTCAATAAAGGTAAATCTAAAGTTTCTTGGAAGTTGGTGTGTACTCCGAAATATGAAGGGGGTTTGGGTATTAGGCGTATTGGGGATATGAATAAAGCTCTGATGTCGTCTCATATTTGGAGTATTGTCTCCAATCGTGAGTCTCTGTGGGTTAAATGGGTTCATTCGTATCATTTAAAACATAAGAGCTTCTGGAGTTGCAAAACGCCTACGAATAGTTGTTGGTCTTGGCGAAAACTCACTCAGATGAGGCCTTTAATTAGAAAGCATATATGGTCGGAATTAGGGAATGGTGGTAATACTTCAGCCTGGTTTGATTATTGGAGTGAGTTGGGTCCTCTTGGCGACTTTCTATCGCCCAGAAATATTACTGATGCTGACTTTAGATTGGATGACCGGGTGGCCGATGTGTATGCTGATGGTACTTGGATGTGGCCTATAGCTTGGAGGGATCTCTTCCCTGATCTTATTCAGATTGATCAAATTCATTTGGACCCCTTGAAAGTTGACAGATTGTTATGGAAAGATGGTAGTGATCTTAACGAGTTCTCTTCTTCTGGCGTTTGGCACTCACTTCGGCATAGAGAACCAGAAGTGGATTGGTGTAGTATTGTGTGGTTCGGCCAGTGTATTCCTAGACATGCATTCATGATGTGGTTGATTATGAAAGGTAAGCTCCTCACGCAAGATAAAATTTTGCAATGGGATTTATCTCGGAGAAAAAACATGAATATGATGTGCTGTTTATTGTGCTATGAGAACTTTGATTCTCACCCGCACTTGTTTTTTGAATGCAAATACTCAACTCAAGTGTGGCTTAAAGTTAGAAATAGGGTGGGGATGAGTTCTATTTCGCCGAGATGGACGGATATTGTCCAATGGCTTTGTACTCGTGAACACCAAAGAAGGGCCGATACTTATGTTGCTAAACTACTTGTAGCGGCTGCTGCGTATAGTATTTGGCAAGAGAGGAATGCCAGGTTATTTAAAAATCAATTAAGACCTCCTGAGATGGTTAGTGATGTAATCATGAATACAGTGCGATACAAGTTGATGGGAGCTAAGCTGAAGAACACCGTTAGGGTGCGTAACCTTCTTAGAGAATGGGAGATTCATACGAAAGAAAAGGA
This sequence comes from Helianthus tuberosus, assembly GCA_030545235.1. NCBI lineage: Eukaryota > Viridiplantae > Streptophyta > Magnoliopsida > Asterales > Asteraceae > Helianthus > Helianthus tuberosus. The sequence goes on along the minus strand of CM060411.1, from coordinate 55,216,636 downwards.
TGACGATGGGGGCTGATTAGTTTTATTTTGGTTGTTATGTCTAGAATTTTGTCTAGTTGGTTTCCCTTGTTTTGGCTGTCTTTGAGATGTTTTGTGTTTTTCTTGTTTACTTTCATGGGGCATGTCCCATGATTGAACTAGTGTAGACTCCCTACACTACTTATGTTTTTTGATGTGAATATATAGAATCACCGGGGTAACCCTTTACCCAAAAAAAATAATAATAATAATTCACTCAATGTTGGCTCTAATACCAACCTGTCACACCCCGATTTCCACGTGTCACCGGTGGGGGAGTATCGTGACGTGGTTGGCAACATAATAGTCAAACAACACAATAATCAATATGCACAGCGGAAGCAATTTAAAAATATGATACAACCGAATTTAATATTGTAATATCAAATGTCACAATATTCGGAGGTTTATCCACAGATGGATCGAAATAAAAATAATATTAATGGTTCAACAGACTTCAGGCATCTTAAGCTTGCGAGACTTCTAGTGATGCTAAGGAGAAATCCCAGCCAATTACGCTTAGTACCTGCATTTAATCTTTTTGGGAAAATAAGTCAGTTTACACTGGTAAATACATTCAACTGACTCATTTTGGAAAATGATTGAAAATTGGTTTGGATGCACATGGCATAAACATTTTATTTAACTTGGGAGAATTATTTAATATTATAATCTTGTGAACGAATTACATGTTCCTTGTGCGTTCAGTAGCCCGGATCTTGTCCGGGTTAAAGATCAATAGACACACCACAATATACTTTTGTGCACCGACGGGTGTACGCCTACACCCCGCGCTTAAGTCGTGGCCATTTCGTAAAATGATGCCAAGGATATCCGGGACATGGTCATTAACCCCCCAAAGGCTTTAAGTAACAAGACTGTTTAAACGAGCCGATCAAATTAGTCAATTACCCACTCAACGGTGGAGGATTTGATGCTTGATCAAGCGGTATGCTATATACCGTAACCCAAGCCCGTATAGGGAAAATAAGTTAAAAGTATTTACCTGAGCAAAGTATAATTCACAATTAGCAAAATGCACGTAGCTTTTACTGGTCCTCCTAATCTGGAACGAAGGTTTTATAATAACCTATTAGAATCCTAACGGGTCTTTAATTAAGCTTAAGCTTAGACCGGCTAGTTTCAAAGATACGGTTCGTACGCACGATTAAGCGAAGACCGGATAGAATGTGATTTAGACCCGACAAGTTTGAAGACTTGTTTAATATGGGTTTATTATTCACATTCTGGATTTTGAGATAAAACCGTTAAGGTTTGACCCGTTTCGGCAAATTTATGTAAACTTGTTACATAAACCGAACCGTACGCGTAATAAGCGTGACGGGTATTCATGAGAGCTATATACAGGTTTCCTAAGTTAATTATGCCTCAAATATGTTGTGACATCAGTAAGATGTCTTTCATTATGCCCGAAACGTGTTTAAACACAAACTAGGCCCCGTAGGGGTAGTTTGGTCATTTAAAAGTTTATAAAAGAGTTTAAGTAACAACCCGAGTTACAGGTCTGATGTAATCAGCAAATATACTCAATTTGCTAAGTTATATCAGTAGGTTAAAGCATATATGTGAAATTTATCATTTTTAACCAAACTATGCCCCGTAGGGGTATTTTGGTAGTTTCACATAAACCGAAAAGCTCAAAACTGAAGTCTGAGTTTATCAACCTTTGCTTACTGTTAAAATATTATAATTTGCCTCATATATCAGTAGGTATCAACCCGGGTATGTCCAATATAATTTTAATACATACTTTGCGTTAAAAACGCTTAATAAGGCGATTAAAGGCCATTTCCGGGTTCGATACTTAAATCTGATATTTTTATATTTCTAGAAGGCTTTAAATAATTTATTTATCATATGTGATCAGTAGCAAAAGGTTTGGAGTCGTTTAGATATGTAAAACTCATTTTATGGCCCGTAAGGGCAAAACCGACAATTACCGGATTAAGCCTACGACTACTAGTTATGCTCAACCTAAAATTTATTAAAAATCTTTAAAAATCACAAAATAATATATTTCATCAGTGGGTAAAAGATTTGATATCAAAAAGTTGGCTTAACTAGGCTATACGCTAATTACGCCGTTTTATTAACATAAAGCTTTAATTTTGCGATATTGAGCAGAACTCTAAATCTACAATTCAATCTGATGTCAAACTTTGCATACAAGTTTATATATTAGTAATTAAAGTTTCTACTCTTTTACATTTCCAAAAATCACGTTTTAAGGTAATAAGGGCATAACGGTCAACATATGAACAATTAACGGAAACATGCATATTAATTGGATAACTAAAGAACCAAGGTGTAACATCACAGAGGGTTATTCTAACATGTAACCTGGTCCAAATAAAGCTCTAAGGCATTTCTAAAACATGCCTAAACGGGTCAGAACTGAAAGTCAAAGTAAAAGTCAAACTATGTGACTTTCGGTTCCGAACTGGGTATTTACAGGAAATTGTCGGGTTGAATATGTTTATACATGTTTTTACACTTATTACTAAGTTATAACAATGAACAAACAGGTTGTATATGATCTACATTGCTAATTATGCATAAATTGTAATTTAAGCTTCCTGTTGACTTTTTCTTAGCAAGTTTGACCTGACTTTTGACCTGGTTAGAGTGGTAATCAGGGGGGACCCTTTTGAGGGTTTATTAACCACATAATTATCAACTTATAACTACTTTTGATTCGACTAATCACTGGACCATTAGTGATTAATCTTAAAGTCAACCGTTAATTACGACGGTTTGACTTTTAAGCTATAACTAAGCTAAAACTTAATTAGAAAAAGGTTAAACATACTTACAAGTGTCTAATGGATGATTAGGAAGGCTTGGGGATCTGCTTTGGAGTTCCAGAGATGATCAGAAGTGAGTGCAAGAATGTTTGTAAACTTGAAGGCCTTATATACTAGTTGTAATCACCATAAAATGTTGACAACTAAGGCTACAAGTGACCACAATTGTCCCACAAGTGTCCCTGGGGTCTAGGAACATTTTAGGGGTCGCCCAATAGTGAGAAATACCAACAAGATCGGTCAAAATCGTGCAAAACAGGTTGCAGCCGGTTTCTGGTCGCTGGGCACTACCTTACGGACCTCAACCGCAACAATGTTGAGGTCCGTAAGCTGGACATCAGACACAAAAATTTCTTGTTCTTTGGTGTTTCGAAGGGGCAACCACTTGTTTCGAATTTGGGACTTGTTTTATCAGTTTGGGACCTCCCAAAAGGGCCTTGAACAGTTACAAACCCTACCACATTGGTATGTTTCAATGAATGCTTAGAGAAAGTGCCGAACAATAAGGTTTACCGTAGAAATTTCCATCGGAACCCATCATCCACTTCGAATTCAATTATTTTCAATACCTTTCTGGATTTACAAATACATTAGATGTTTAATATATATATACTTGGGTCTTGGGATTCATAAACGAGGTCGTTCAGAGGTAAAAATTAACATGACGCCACTTTTAAATCCTGCCAAAACATCTTTATTAAATCCTGGTTTACAACGCGTTTTGTCTTACATGACACATGTCGTTATTCATTGAACACGAATTTTCGAGGTGTTACATAACCACTTCGTTTTTAGACCATTCACCCATAACAATGGCATCATCCGCGTACAAAAGGTGAGAAATAACCGGTCCATTATTAGGGTAGGCAATCCCTTTTATCAATCCTGATTCTCTTGCCCGATTGATCATAGAAGTAAGAGCTTCCATCACAACTAAGAATAAAAAAGGGGAGAGCGGATCCCCTTGTCTCATACCTTTTTCGCAACTGAAAATAAATGTAGGAGCTCCATTAACCAAAACGGAAGAACTAGCCGATGAGTATGCCCATAATCCAGTTACACCATCTATTTGGAAAACCCATTTGACAAAGCACATTAATCACAAAACTCCAATTCACATTATCGTATGCCTTTTCAAAATCAATTTTAAGGAAGAAGGCTTTCGATTTCCTCTTTTTAATCCATGCTATAAGCTCATTAACAATTAAGGGGCCGTCCAATATGAATCTTCCTTTATGGAACGCCGATTGAGTTTCGGTAATAACACCATCTAAAACCATCCTCATCCGATTAGCCATGACCTTCGAGATCGCCTTACTAATGACTCCAACTAAATTGATTGGCCTGTAATTGTTGAGAGAAACCGGGTCTGGAATTTTGGGAATTAGCGCAATAAATGAAGACCCACTTCCATTACTGATATTTCCATTGCTATGAAACGAATCAAAAATTCTAACAAAATCGTCCTTTAGTAATTCCCATAAATGGTTAATGAATTTAAAGCTAAACCCGTCGGGTCCCGGCGAACGATCATCCCCACATTCAAACACTGCGTTCTTTATCTCGGTTTCCGTGAATGGCATTACCAACATATCTCCTTCATCTTCCGATATCTTTTTTATATTGTGGCACACTAAATTCGGTCTCATCGATGTATGTTCTTTGAATTTGTCGCGGAAAAAAGAGAACACCTCTTTTTTAATTATGTTTGGCTTAGAGCACCACTCTCCGTTGATCGAAAGGCCATGAATATTATTAGCCGCTTTCCTGTTGTTTACCATGGCATGAAAAAATTTTGAATTCTCGTCCCCGTCTATAGCCCACTTGACTTTCGCTCTTTGCTTAGTATCCAAAATTTTTCTATCACCAATCTCTTTGATAATTTTCCTGTTTTCAGCCATAATCCATTCTTTTTCCTCAGAGAGATCCCTCGATTCCATCTCCAACTTTTCAAGCTCCGATAAAGCTAAATTTTCCGATTCGTTTTCTTTGGATAAAAAGTCGTCTCTCCAATTCTTAATAGATGATCTAATAGCAGCAAATTTTGCTGTAAGACAAGAGTCTGGAGAATCAAAATGCACAAAACCCTTCACTGCCTTTTTGACCGCATCTTCAAAACTCGGCTTCCCTATCCAAGAGTTTAAAACTCGGAACGAACGGGGACCGAATTTGAGGTCAGCCACTTCCAAGATGATCGGGGAATGATCAGAGAATCGGAATGGTAAAGCTCTCACGCAAGCACGCAAGCACCTGGCCATTTGTTAAAAAAATCCGAGCAAACAAGAAATCTATCCAATTTACTAAGCTTTCTCCTATTATCCCTAACGCAAGTGTAATTTTTACCCTGCATTGGGTATTCGAGCAGACCATTGCTAAAAATAAAGTTGTTAAAATTTTCTGAACATACCGGTTTAAACTTCGAACGTTTCCTCTCATCTTGAGAACAAACCGTACTGAAATCTCCAACTATGACCCACTGACCAGAAGGAGGATCGATAAAACTGGAAAGCTCATTCCACAGCTGTAACTTATCCGACGTATTTTGCAGAGCATAAACGTTAACCAAGTTAATCTGATCACCACTGCCAGCCACCTGACCTCTAATGATCAGAAAAAATATGTCTTTAACCACCGACGAAATCTTTAATACTTTTGGATCCTAGATCCAAACAAGACCCCCGGAGAGACCAACCGAGTCCGCAGAGGCCGATTCGAATTTCCTGCTACCCCATATCTTGGCTAAAATCGAATTCGGAACAGAAGACACCTTAGTTTCTTGCAAGCCAATAACACTGATTTTGTTTGCATTCTTTAAATCTCTAATCCAAGCAGCCTTTGAATCCCCAAAAATTCCTCTAACATTAAAAGACATCATATTCATTGTTCAATCGCATTTTTACCTTTTTTTTTCTAACCAGATCACTGATTAATTCACTGTGGTTGCAGAGATCAACTCCCACAGATTTCCCTATCTCGATGGTGGCTCTGATCTCATCTTATTTTATTTTATAATACTTTTATTACTTTTTTTATATTTTCTTAAACTATTATTAGTATTAATATCAATATTAATAAATAAATAATCAAGACACTTTATTATAAATACAAAAGTGAAAAAGTTAATCATAAATAAATAACGAGTCTCTAATAAAACAGTAAACGTGCCATCATCCGCCGGGTGCCGGTTCCAGTGAAAAGACAAGAAAGAACTCTGGTAAAAAGCTTGTTTTTTATAGACCTGGTTGAAAAAAAGCTTGTTTTTAAAGATCTAGTTGTAAAAAAAACTTGTTCCATTGAGTTTTTTTGTAACTTTTTTTTAAAGTTGATTTTTTGTAAATAAAAAATTTTGAAAAAACCTTTCGTAAAGCCGAATTCTCTAATAACTGACAACTCGCAGGAGTTTTCATTTTACCTTAACTATATAAATATATATATATATATATATACACACGCATACACGAAAATAGTATTTTGAGAACTAGCTTGAGTCGGAAAAAATAGAGAGAACTCCATTTAAACTTTTTTTTTTCAAATACGTTTTATATATTAATAAAATTTATGGAAACTAAAAAAATAAAATGAACATATGTATAAAAGTTTACGTATTTGTAAAAAAGTCAGGTAATTAAATATTTTTCATTTTTAGTACTTGTTATTTTGTTTTCAATGCATTTGTTTTATGTGCGTATAAGTTTTTTTTTTTTTTTTTATATTTCAGTAAATATCATTAACTTATAAAAACATCAACAAAAATGTTATTTCTGTAAATATCATTAACACATAAAAATATCAACAAAAATATCTTTTTAAAGTTTAAATGGAGTCCAGACTACATTAAATGCGAAGCACATGCAGTCTTGGTTTCTTAAAAAAGTTGACTTGAAAAGTTTTTTTGGTAAAGGGTTACCCCGGTGATTCTATTATAGACAACCGCCAAATAAATACAAGTAGTGAGGATGAGTTCCCCACTAGTTCATATACATGACATGCCCCATATATGTAAGCAAAAAAAAAAAAAAACAAACAAACCAAGATACCACCTCAATCTAGGCTACTAAAAAAGTTGACTTGAAAAGTTAATACGTGGAAAAAAGGTAAAAAAAAATTGATTTTAGTGTGTATTTAACACGACCCCAAATCTATAAATAAATAATTTTAGGGGTCGTGGGGTGTGAAAAGTGATTACATATAAAAAAAAATTGAAATAAAAAACTACGCATCTCTATCATCTCCTCCATCAAATTGTCTGGTGGTGGTGGTCTTCAATTGGGTCGGCAAAAGCGAGCGGGAGAAAAAGTAAGCATATCGAAACAAACCTCATTATTTATTTCTTTCTTTTATGATTCTAGATAAAAGCAAAAGTTTTGAGAGCAGAGACAAGCGGTGGTTCTGAAAGCTACGTCGACGATTGGGATTTTCCAGGTACCGGATTATATTTTTATAGCAATTGGCGATTGATGAGGCTACAGCAACATGCCTCGTTTCACTAGCATCTTCTTGATTAGAGATAGATTTTTTTTTTTTTTTTTACAAGAGAACTTCATTAAGAACAACCCCCGACCCAAACGGGCAAAAGGCCAAACAAGAACACACTCCCCCGACCCAAACGGGCAAAGGGCACAAAAAAATTACAGCATATACATAGGGTATTTACACCAGTCACCCCAACTAATATGATTACATGACGTTCTATTTCTGATCCAACTATAACCTCTCGACTTAATCTCCCTCACAATCTCCTGCGGCCTACGCTTGATTTGATTGAAGACCATGTCGTTCCTTCCTTTCCATATGCACCAGCACGAAATAATCACTAACCCTTGGATGATTTTTTTAGCCTTTTTTCCAGCTTGAGAATAAATGTGAGAATCCAGAATGTCTTTGAAGTTGAAAGCAAAAATTGGGGGGATCTTACACCAAACACTTAACTCCGACCACACCCGATTCACCACAGAACATGCCGTAAAAAGGTGCTCCACTGTTTCCTCAAACTCATTACAGAAAGGACACAAAACAGAAGTGATGTTCACGTTCCTTCTTTTTAAGTTCACTCTCGTAGCAAGTCTATCCAGGTTACCTCTCCAAGCGACAATGTTGCATTTAATAGGCACCCATTTACACCACTCAAAATCAGGAAGTTGACTATTACCCCTTTCGATAATTAAGGCCTTTTTAACAGCCTTCACCGAAAACCCATCTTGGCTATCATCATTCCAAACCCACCTATCCTTAGAGTTGTTGAGAGTCACCTTATTAAGAATTTCTCTACACTCCTTTAGCTCCACGTTCGTCTCCGGCATTCTAGACCAATTCCATGTTAACCCATCATTTCCCCTGTTCATCTCCATTCTATCTGCAAACCTGCAAGTTTTATATATTTCCAACCGAAACAAATGTGGCCATTTATCCATAAAAGGAATTTCTCCTTCCCAAGAGTCGATCCAAAACCTAATATCTTCCCCGTTTCCAACCTTACCCAAAACCAATTGATTTAAACCCTTCCCTTTGATTTTAAAATTGAAATCGATTTTACAATGTTTTCCAACACCCTCCCATATTACTATTGAATGGAAGAAAACTTCTTTGATTTATTTTACCATGACAAGCATCGACCACTTTCCTCCATAGATTATGCTTTTCAACCCCGTATCTCCATCCCCATTTGACCAAAAGCGCTACATTGACCTCTTTGAGACGACTGATACCCAACCCACCACAAGATTTAGGCCAGGTAACCCACTCCCAGGCCACCCAGTTTATTTTGTTATGATCATTTGATCCCGCCCAGAGAAATTTTTCTCATTTTAGTTTCCAGCATCTTGATGACCCCAGCTGGAACTTTATAAAGCGACATGTAATAGATAGGGAGACTTTCCAACACAGAATTAATAAGAGTAAGTCTACCCCCTATCGAGATAGTTTTTGCTTTCCAAATCGATAATCTTTTATCAAAAACCTCAATTATAGGAGCCTAGTTACTTATTCTATTCATGTTAGCCCCCACCGTAATACCCAAGTAAGATAAAGGAATATTACCTGTGTTACACCCCACCACCTTGGCCATATCATTAATATCGGAAAATTCCACCCCCATCCCATATAAATTAGATTTATTCAAATTAATTTTTAATCCCGAACAAAGATAAAAAATCCTCAAACATCTCACCACGCTCACCACATTATCCTTATCCCATAAGGGGACTGTCGAGAATGTACCTGCCTCTAAGGAATGCCGTCTGATTTTCCGAAATGATACTCCCGATCACCTTTTTGAGCCGATTAGCAAGAATCATAGAGATAGTCTTACTTATCACCCCAATTAGGTTGATTGGTCTATAATCTTTTAAGCCCAAAGGGTCCTTGTTCTTCGGGATAAGCGATATAAAGGAAGAGCTGCATGCCTCCGATATCTTACCTTTAATGTGAAAAGAAGCCAACATGTTAGAAAAATCAATCTCAAATAAAGACCAGTACCTTTTGATGAATCTGAAGTTAAAACCATCTGGCCCAGGAGCTTTGTCCGCCCCGCAATCGAACACTGCACTCTTGATCTCTTCACTACTGAAAGGAAGCACTAGAGAAGCTGCCTCCTCTATCGCCAATCGTTTTAAGTTGTGACATATGAGTTTAGGTCTGTCCTTTATTCTTTCCTTGAACGCATTTCTGTAAAATCTCATAATCTCCTTTTTGATCAAAACAGGTTTGGTCGTCCACACACCATCTATCATAAGCCCCGGAATATTATTACACGCCCTCCTGCTATTGATGTACCCATGAAAGAAAGCCGAATTTTCGTCTCCTTCCAAATCCTACTTAATCCTCGCTCTTTGTTTGAGATCCTTGACTTTGTATCCTTCCAACTCCTTAATATCTTTCATACATTCCGCTTTGGTCCATTCCTCCTCTTCAGACAACTCTCTACTTTCAGACAATTCATCTAATTTTTCCAGATCCTCCTTTAAAGCCCTTTCCGTATCTCCCTCCTTAACTAAAACCGATTTTTTCCATTTTTTAATACCCTCCCTGATCGCTTTGAATTTCTTCATAAGCATCACATCCGGTTCCCCTCCCTCCCCCCCCCCCCCAAATCAGCAATCGCCTTATTAATCACTACATCGAAATCTTTTCTCTCCAACCAAGAGTTAAAGAATCTAAAAGGTTTAGGGCCAAAATTTTTGTTCGCACAGACCAGAATAATCGGACAATGACCCGAGTGCACCCTCGGTAGGGCTCTTAGGCAAGCCACCGGCCATTCAGAAAAAAAATCTTGACAAACCAAAACACGGTCAATTTTGCTTTGTTTGTTACCATTATCATTAATAAACGTAAATTTCCGCCCTTTCATATCATATTCCCTTAACCCGTTATCATTAATAAAAGTATTAAAGTTGGAAGCACAATTTTTGTTGAAAATAGAGTTCCTTCTTTCTTCCTTCCAACGGACTGCATTAAAATCCCCCAAAATTACCCACAACCCTATGTAATTGCCCAAAATCGACCCAATTTCGTCCCATAAAGTCTTTTTTTAAGGACCATAAACGTTGATTAGAGATAGATGAACCAAAATGCATATTTGTTACAAATCACATAACTAAAACATAATATCACCTTTTATATATAGATAATAGAACTGTATGTGGATCAAGCACATAACTAAAACATATGACCTTTTATATATAGATAATAAAACTAGGGATGAGATTTTTTATCGAAATACCGATACCGTACCGGTACTGTACCGAATAATCATAAACGGTACCGGTATCGGTATTAGAATTTTCAAAATTCGGTATCGGTAAATAACGGTATCGGTACCGGTAATTTTTCGGTAAAAAGCGGTATTAATACCGAATTTTACTAAGGTATTTTTTGACAAATATAATTAGGTTATCATAATCTTGTACTAATATAAAACATAGCCTAAACCTAAAATATCTTATTTTCCATTCCAAAGTAATCTACGTCTTGCGATTAATTAAAGATCCAAAGCCATCTTCTCCAAAGTATTCAAACTTCAAAGAACTACTACAATACTATTAATTATCATTGTTCTCCTTTATATTTTCATGACTTTGAACTCATATAAGCAAGTATATTCGTTAATCAACAGAAGGGGTCAATATATTACTTACGTGGCATAGGAATTCATCATATACTCTTTGTAAAATCACAATTTTTTGTTAAGAAAAACATGATTAAAAGCTCTTTGTTGTAGTAAATTGAAACTAGAAAAGAGGACTTTATGAGTACAGCATAATAAGTTACAGTTTTGCCACCAATAAATTAAAGTTATATTTTATTCTAAACTTATCTTTAAAATTTGAACCGTTTTCCTTTTGATTTTTTAGTTTTTACTACATAGGTTTGTCTAGTTTTTCCACTATATATTACGTTAATTCAGTTAATAACGGATGGATGGATTTACGTGATATTCTTTTAGGTAACCAATGGAAAACACAAAAGCGGTACCAATGCGGTAAAATACCGAAATACCGGTACCGGTACCGTACCATTACCGAACTGAGAAATTCGGTACGGTATTCGGTATCCACTTTTCCTCAATTTCGATAACGGTATTTGCGGTACCGGTACGGTACCGGTATGATACTGATCTCATCCCTAAATAAAACTGTCTGTGGACCAAGTATTGGTGGACTATTTATTTAAAAATATTTAAATTATAATACTATTTCCATATCTGTTTTATGTTTACTCATTATTAGGCTATACGGTATGGCGGACGTCCCTGCCCCGTCGAGCCCCGACACCAGCCCTCCACACCATTTCTGCTGGTCCGTCGACGTCGTCACCGTCGGCCTGCAGACGTTTTTGCCGTCCCCCTTCTTCTCACACACACATATACATACAATATATATATATAGAAACAGGATCAGGAGAAAACGCTCAAAAGTATGAGAACGGTGAGAACGCATCATGGCCCAACATGTGGCGCGCGATATAATTAGAGCGTATGTTTTTTTTTTGTCATTTTATCTTCTGCTTTTCTAGTTCCGCTTTTCACAATATTGTTTTATTTTTTAGGTTTAAGATTTTTAGCGTTAACCAAATTCAGTAATTAATGACGTTTAATGGTTTTATTGTATTAATATTTTGGCATTTATGGCGTTTATGACGTTTTTCAAATTGTATGCCATTGGAACCCCAGGGGGTCAGGAAATCTCTCTGAATGACGTTTTTCAAGGCGTTTTAGACAATATGGTCCATTGTTCTATTATTTTTTATATTCATTTTGGCGTTTGTGGTATCTTGGCGTTTTACAATTGTAAAATTATATTACAACCACAGGGAAAAAAATAGAAGCGAAGAAAATAAATAAAAAATCCTAATCGAATTTCTCTTCACAATATTCACTGTCATCAGTCTCTATCTTCTTTAATAGTACAAGAACTGTCACCAAATATATGACGTTTTATGTAAAACTTAACAAACCCATCGGTTTGATTATTTTGCCTGCTCGTCTGTAGAAGTGGCTTTTTGTGGATGTTTGGGACATAGATCTATGACGTGTGGGTGAGTTTTTTCGCTTTTTCTTCATCTTGATCTTCATCTTTATAATCATCTCACTCTTCAATGTCATTGATCTCTTCTCCTCATCCAAGCCTTATTCAAGAACAAAGAACACAAAATGACATTCGATTGTCATCAGTATCTTTTTCTTGAAGATTTGTCCATCTCATGCAGCAAAATCTTACTGAGTTACTCCCCTCACCTAACAATCTATTCAGTGAAACTTCACGAAGAACAATACTGAATATCCAAGAAAGCATATTAGCTATCTTTGATTTTTTTAATTTTTTGCGTTTTACAGTGAGTGGTATTTAGTAGTATTGGCGTTTGTTTTTTTGGTTTGATTAAATGGAAGTTGCTGAGAGGTATTATTTTATAGGATTTCTTTTGGCGGCGTAGGTTAGGCGGTGCATTATTATAATAAACTATTCGTCGTTTCAGTTACTGTTTGTAATTATTGTTTTTGATAAGCTTTTATCTCTGAAGTCTGTAACACGTCCCGTCTTTCAAGTTTGGCGTTTTAGATTCTAATATAATAAATTTTCCGTCTCTTCATTTTTACTGTTTTGTAGTTACTGTTTCTAGTTACATTTTCAAGTTTGGTTTTTTATTTTTTTTAATTTTTTGGGTTTTTTATAATACTTTTCCAAAGTAATTTTATTATAGTTGGGAGTTTTTGGGGCTTTTTACGGCATTATAGCGTTTTAACAAGCATTTGGCTGTCTGGCGTTTTTATTATATAACAATCAACTGAAAAAGAAAATTAAAAAAATATATATATATATATAAACAATTGATCTTCTAAATCTTCACTGTCACCAGTCTCTTTTTTTAATCATCTTAACTGGTTGTTTCGACTTTCGTATGATTCATTTGTTTTTTTTTGTTTTTTTTGTTTTTCAAGTAGTTTTTTTGTCGCCGTTTGGAAGCACAAAGTCTGACATCAGCATCTTTTTCTTGAAGATTTGTCCATCTCATGCAGCAATATGTTGTTATTGAGTTTACACCTAGAGGTGTACAAAAAAACCGGTTTTAGAACCGAAATCGGGAAAAAAACCGAAATCGGTTTTTTTTTTAACCGGACCGGTTTTATAACCGAACCGTCGGTTTGTGACCGGTTACTAATCTTGATCTGAAAAACCGGTTAATAACTGAAACCGGTTTTAAAAAAACCGGTTAAAACCGGAAAACAAAACCGGTTTTTTGGGAAAAACCGGTTAAAAACCGGTCCTAATCGGTTACACCGGTTATTGTTTTGGACTTGAAAAACTGGTTAGTAACCGAAACCGGTTATAAAAAAAACCGGTTTTCATTTTGGGTGAAAAAAACCGGTTCGGTTAATAACCGAAACCGGTTTTTGAGAAAAACCGATTTGTACACCTCTATTTACACCCTTTCAGCCAACAATCTTGAATTTTCCAATGAACGATGTTTGATTTTTTAATTTTGGCGTTTTACCGATAAAAAGAACGCCACTAAATAAAAGCACCTTAAACCTCAAAATTTGATCATGCTAAAATCAATAATGTTTTGCTGTATGAGATGGACAACATTGTTAATTCTCAGTTAAGAAAGATATCTGACAATGTTGTCCACCCCATACAGCTAAACTTTATTGACAACAAACCTCAATAATGTTTTTGTATGTTTTGGCGTTATAAATTGGATGGAAGTTGAGGATAAAGTCAATAAAATTTTACTCAATGAAATGGAGAATATCCTCACTTAAGGATTTTTGTCCATTACATTGAGTGAAACCTTACAGACAACCAAACTGAATTTCAAATAAACGTTTTGGTTTAGAAGATATTTGATGTTTGGGTTTTTTGGCGTTTCTAAGAAGAATGGTATATATTAAATATGACGTTTGGGGTTTTTAGTGTGTTTTTAATTGAATGTCTGAGATGTTGTATATATAGGATTTTTTTGGCGGTTTTTCTAGGCGGGATTTTATTATAATTAAGTTTGGCGTTTTATATCTAATGGCGTTTTTAGTTAGAATGGTGTGTGCTATTTGTTTGGCGTTTTGTGTGGAGAAGTCAAAAGACCTTTTTACCCTTAATGGAGCGCATCCACGTAATAAAATTGATGTTATTTATGAAAACGCCACCGCGCCAATCTAGTCCATAGATTGTTTTGATCGGACTATTCATAAGCGTTCTCACACTTTCCACCGTTTTCTCTAAATTCTGACCCTATATATATAGGGGACCGCTAAAATGAAAACCACCTCTAGTTGTAAGAACCGTGAGAACTACACCGTACGGGGCGAGGTGGACCAATTTTTTTTCATAAACGTAGATGCGTGTATTATAAACACATGTGTAAAAAAAATTCAAAAAAAAATGTCGTGTGTGTAGTTTTGAGCACCACAAGTTTGTGTTTACGGGTACCGTAAATTTTAAACAAAATTTACGGTACCCGTAAACGCAAACTTGTGGTGCTCAAAACTACACACACGACATTTTTTTTTTGATTTTTTTTACAAATGTGTTTATAATACACGCATCTACGTTTATGAAAAAAAAAATTGGTTCACCTCGCCCCGGATCAAAAAGTTCTCACGGTTCTTACAACTGGAGGTGGTTTTCATTTTAGCGGTCCCCTATATATATATATATATATATATATATATATATATATATATATATATATATAGGCCCATCCTCCATTTCCCTAGTTCCATCCCCTTCCAGCCCATCCTCACACCCATCCTACGTGACGGAGCATCCTTTGAGGACTACCCTCCTTCACACCGAGTAGCCTTATCAACTTTACACAATTAATGTCACAAGTTCTTTCTTTCACGTAATTTAAAGCAAGTAATAGACATTCATTACAATATAAAATGAGGAATTTTACCCTACGTATTGCAAAACAATAAAGGAAATTGACCCTCGATGTAATCATCAAAGAAGGAAAAAGAAACTTTATTGAAGTTTCAGAGCTGCATGATAATTTTAATAAAGCTCAGGGTATAACAACTCTCCGAAAACCCTTAAATATGTCCTATACACCCCGTATACGAAAAACGGACTTAAAATACCTTTATTTTTATAAAAATAAAATAAAATGAAGTTTGGTGGGTCCTCGCGGGGCGCGACAGACTTCTCTTGGTCTGTCGCGGGGCGCGACCGAGAGTTAAGTGGCGGAACCACATCGTGCCACGTGGCACGACACCTGGATGACCCACATTTGTGACTACTCAGAGCTAAACCCTAGTCTAGGTCCCTCGCGGACCGCGAGAGAGATAGAAGGATGGGTCGCGGGCCGCGAGACCCCCTGTTTCCAGCCTATAAATGGAGGCAATCGGCCTTAGTGCTCATTCGCTCATTTCTTTTTCTCTCTCGACACATATAATAGCTAAAATATTCGGATATAATACCCCCTAAAAAGCGTAGCTCTGCCTCGTTGTAAGTATTATAACCCCCGGTTATGTATTAGTTACTCTGCCCGATTGATCTAGAGCTCCGTAACGCATGTCAAGGCTCTACCTGACTCAGTCGTTGGAGTTCTGTCTCGGGGATATGGCTAATGTAAATTGGGTTATCGTACTAACACGTGTGCATTGTTTAATTTAATAGATTATAACCAGGAGGTCACCAGAAAGTAGTAGGATTATCTAAAACAACAAAGTGAGTACATTTGCTTTTTATGAATAAAAATGTTTTACCAAAACTTCAATTATTTAAATTATATTTAACAGTGATTGAGTATTTGTAATTCTACAATTACTGTCGGTATGTTGGGGTTTTGTATACATTACTTGTTACTACACTGTAAGTAGTAGCATGACCACAAGTCAGGATTGACAGTATCGTGGGTGGTAATTGAATAGATATAAACAAATGTAATTGCGGATGCCCTCAATATTGTAAAATGATAAAAATTGTTTTGACTAAATTGGGATGCACTCGCTAGTATTTCTTGCTGATAAACTTTTTAAAACCCGTTTCAGGTAACAAAATGTGAAAGCCAAATAGAAGCCAGCTGGAGAGCACGGAAGGCTTGGAAAAGTGACTATAAAAGTTACCTAAACAAGAAAGAAGTTTTATTTCAATAAAATAGGGTTTATCCCTATAAACATATTATAATGGAAACTTGGGTTTTCCCATGTATTTGTTATTTATAAAATAAGGTGTTTTACTCTGATAAACTATTTCCTAACTACGGTCCTGATGTAATTTCGCCGCCAAATTAATAAACACCGATACCACCAGCTTTGCGAGCTCGCGACCGCCCGCCTCCCGAGACAGGGGTCGGGGGTTGCGACACAGGGCGTGTAAACGGAAGTGTAAACTATTTAATAAATTTCAGGGCTTGTAAACGAAAGTGTAAACTAAAAGAAAAAGTAAAAAAATAATACATGTTATCACATGGGAACGTGTGATTGGTGTAGTAGTGTTTTGTGAATACACATTTGCCATTTAATATATATTAACTAGGTTAAAAACTCATGTATTACACGTATTGAATAAATATAATTGTGTATATCAAATAATAAAAAGAATATCTTTAAAAACCTCTTTTATTACACGGATTTGATTTTGCTTTATTTTATTTATGATTCATTGTCTTATTAAAATATATAATACACGTGATAAAGCAAATATATGATTCATTGTTTTATTTATGATTCATTGTCTTATATATGTTTACACATGAAGTTGCATATTTACTTTGTTAAATAAAATATATCAAATAATAAAGCAAAATATTTTATGTAAATTTAGATCAAATAATAACATTGTAGTGGAATTAAATCATCAGGTCGTAGTTAGGAAACGATTTCAGAGTTTATAAAACACCAAACTTTTATATTAAACAAATGGGCTAAAACTCACATTTCATTGATAATGTATTTATAGGGATAAACCCTAGTTGCTGAAAACATAA
Organism: Helianthus tuberosus; assembly: GCA_030545235.1. Lineage (NCBI taxonomy): Eukaryota > Viridiplantae > Streptophyta > Magnoliopsida > Asterales > Asteraceae > Helianthus > Helianthus tuberosus. The sequence continues at coordinate 55,199,369 of CM060411.1, read as the reverse complement.
ACTTCTTCTTTTATTTAGGTAAGTTATAGCCACTTTATTTAAGCCTTCAGTGCTCCATAGCAAGCTTCTAATAGCTTCACATCAAGTGTAACAGCGTTTTGAAAGTCAAAGTACAAGTCAAAGGAAGAAAAGATTGCTAATTGCGATCTGTCGCTCCTTGCTTAAATATTGATTGTACTTTTCGACTTGTAATCGACACTCTATTTTAAATTGCCTTAATTGTATTATGTGGAGTACTTGTTAATAAATCGCTATTTAATCGCAGTTTAATCGCTAATCGACTTATCGATAATTGCATCGCTATCGTATCGCAACTCGAATTATAGGTTATGGATATTGTTTTATGTGTGTGTGCCATTATGTGTTACTTGTGCATGTTATGTTTATGTTGAGGTGTTTAATCGCAAACGCAATCGCAACTATATCGCAACGCAATCTCATCGCAAACTCGAGATTCAAGGATTTTATTTATGGTATTTAGTAGTTAGGTTATTTGTGTAACTAACGGGTAATGCTATCACATCGCTTACTCGCAAACGCATCGCAACGCTCAACGCACAAAACGAAACGTCGAAAACCAACTCACACCGCCATCCGATCGAATCGCACTTCGTTCCACCTCACCTGCACCCACTTTCCTCTTTTGGCAATCTATAAATAGCCATGTCACATCACTGTTCATGATGTGACAGCTCTCTCATCCGACTAGCACGTTCCAGCCCTCTTTTCTCTCGATTTCTCGCGATTCTTGTAAGTTTCTACCACAAATCTTGTACATCTATCATCTACACACATGTTTTCATCATTTTCACCTTTGAATCTTCACTTTTAACCATGAAATCGGCTGGTTTGAGGTATTCTAGGATGATGTCATCATGGGGTTCTTATGAACTTCAAGATTTGACCTCATTCCACCAAGAACAACTCAGATCTAAGAGATTTCAACATGTTTAAGCACTAATTTCGCATAAATCTAAACATTTTCAAGATTAGAAGGATTGAAAGGTGTTTTCATAACTTTCTTTCAACTCTTTTACACTCATGCACTCAAAACGGATAGGATCGAAGCTCATTCAGGCCTTCCACTCAGTCTCTAGTGATGTGTCGTTCTGAGATCTGATTCCTATCAACGAGATAACCGACTTAGCGGGTTGAACATGAACAACCCTCAAGAACAGTTAACTGATCAGAATGGGGTGATTCCCGTCCGATCGGATAACTTGGACTTGAGGGAATTCTCGTTGTTTAACACGTTGTCATACCGTCTCGATCAAACCACAAACTTTCAAACTTAACAAATTTCAAAACGAGCAAGTCACCAAACGGACTGCCTTCCGATCGGATTGCCATCCGATCGAACTACAATCCGATCGGATGACTTGTGATCTCAACACTTGATCGAACGACAAATTTTCAATACTTATCAAATTCCAGCGAATGGCCATCCGATCGGATGGCCATCCGATCGGATCCTGCTGTGAACTTGTTCTCTGAGAAATGTCTCACTTGGACGGATCGCCATCCGAGCGAACGGCCATCCGAACGGACGACCGTTCGATCGAACGACCTGAAAGGTATAGATACTTCTCTGATTTTAAAATACTACAACGAAAACTTCAAAGCCATCATACACAAACACATCCATCCCAAATGAATGGCAAACCGACCGAATGGCCATCCGACCGGATGACCATCCGTTCGGATTGCCATCCGTTTGGATGTCCCTTCGTCACTCAGTCACTTCGCATCGTTTTACGCACTGTTTATCGCTTACGCTATCGTTCTGTTCAGGCTAATCTCAGCGCTCCCTTCAATCCAAGAGAGTGTTTATTTACTAAACACGATCTGTGAGTATACTCGATCCCTTTTTGCTTTAAGCACTTTTGGGTGTTACATACGTTACTTATATCAAATCTGTGACAACTGGCACCAAACCGGTAATTTCCGTACACTTTAATTATTATTTAATGACTGCAGTTATGTGCTTAAATGTCAACATTGTTTGATTTCATACTATACAAGTGAATTCATGCATGTTTTATACTACAAAATATTGCTTTATGCATTAACAAGAGCGTTGCGTCAGAAATACTAGAAAACTCACCGTTAAGACACAATGTGTCAACAAAACTGCAGAAAGCAGTCAGACATTAGAATTGAGACCTAGGTGTAGGTCCAACGACAAGAATACATTAAAACCCAAGAGTACATACAAGGGTTTATATATAGACATTACGGAAGCTAAAATACGCACTAAAAAGCACCCGAAACGCACTTTAAGTGTAGAATTTTGTTAATTCAGCTCAAATAAGCTTTTAAACATATAAATATCATGCAGAAATCACATTTTATCATCCAGAATACTTCCCTAAGTGTCGGGAATTGAAAGGATTACAAAAGGGCACTTGAAAGACACTAAACGGTGCAATTTAGCACTTTAACGAATCGGTATTTAACCGAACAACCGGACTTTACCCGGAACACAAAAATATTGTTAAACACATTGTTTTTTTATTTTTCTAAGCTAGTTATGATGCCCGAACATCATAACACACAATATTATAACATAACACACTTAACACTAATTTTTAAACACTTGGAAAGTAACTAGAACTTGTAACTACAAATTGGAATCAAACCAACACCCCCCCCCCCCCCATGACCGGTTAGGGGACATGTACCCCACACCCTTGATTTTATTTCATTATTGTATTAGATCTTCCTTCTATATTGAGAACATAATATCCAAAGGTTAAGGCCTTGAAATGGATTATAAGAATACACACATGATCATCACTTCATTCATACACACACTAGCAAAACACACAACTCCTCTACTCCCCTTGGGAGCTCTCGGCCGAACCCAAACCCCCATACACCCACCATTTTCGATCAAGTCTTTTACATTCCAAGCTCACACAAGTGTGTTAGAAGGTGTATAAACAAGCTTGGTGTGTTAGGAAGCTCAAGGACCTCCTTCATCTTCTGTTATCCACCACTTTTACGCTTTGTTTCTCCCCTAGCCTTGTGCTAGTAGCAAGTGCTTCAAATCTTCATCTTGTTCTTGTTTTTGGTGGTTAATAGTTGATTGAATGATAAAATGTTAAGAAACTCTAAAGAACATGAACAAGTCTTAAACATAAAGGATAAGGAATGGATAAAATGTTGAAGTAGTGCTATGTTGATGATAGAATCATGTTGTATCTATGTTGTGATGATTGTTGAATGTTATTTGTTAGTAAAAATGAGATGATCCATCACATAGACTTGCTAGATCATGTTTCGAGACATGAACTAGCAAGATGTGAAGATTAAATATGTTGTGGATGATGGAATCATCCACACATGAACTTTGAACTTGAACAAATAAATGATTTCTTGGAAAAATGAGTTGTAAACTTGTAGATCTAAAGATCTATGAGTGGTTTTTTGAAAGAACCAAGTGAAAAATATTAGTTTTGTTAAAATTTGGATATTACATGAAATAAACACATTTTTAGCAAGTAAACAAATGTATAAACACTTGTGTAACAAGAAAATTTCACGAAGAAATATTTTTGGAAATCATGACTAGAAGTTGTGAAAATACAAACTCTTTAAAAATAAAGTTTTTAAGAAACTAATCATATTTTTAAAGGTAACTAGACTTACTAAATGTGCTAGTAAGTTACTACATATTTTTACAAACTTTCAAGTTCATAAGTTTGTGGTTTATGCTTGTCTTGACAAGTTTGGTAAATAAAGATTGTGTTGTTGATATTGTTGATGATTTTAAAAGAAAATAAACACATGTTTTGAAAACATGGGAAGCCTCCATTTTTAGGGGAAACTCTGTCAAAATTTTTATAAATTTTGACACTTAGAAAAATATAAGTTCTGAGGAACTTATCTCCTAAAAATGCGTCTAGAAAATTACCAAGGTTTCCCTAATTTTCGTGATAAGAAATGATGATTTCTTCAAGACTAAAATTGGTATTAAGTACGTATATTTTTGAGAAAAATATATATATTTATTGATCACCAAATTTTGTGCTAAGTGTATGTAGTATGTATTATACGCAATAGTGTATTAGGACTTGAAAATACACTAAACACTCATAAGGAGTGAAAATACAAAAATACACATACAACCTATTTAGACAAAATACATACTTCGGGTGCAAAGTGCAAAATACAAGAAACTTATATCGATTGTTGAGAAAATAATGCAAGCAAGACGCTTAGTTAAAAATATAAAATATTTTTAACACAAGAATACACATACAAAGGATAAGTGACTTGTGCTTGTGCGACACAAGTCTAGTGACTAACGATAATAAAACACGTAAAGGTCACGACATCAATTAAGCAAATCCGGTGAAGTTTACGACGCAAGGAACACAAAGTTGTGAGTTCATGCTCCCCCTTTTTCTTTTAACTGTTTTCAGTTTTATAACTTCGGGGGTGAAATACATGTTACAAATATTACAATGTTTACAAATGGTATGATGGATACAAGAATTGAGGAATGATACGAGAAATCGTGTCACGAATAGGGTACCATAAGCACCATTAATCGTGTACATACTAAGACCGCAGAACAAAAGGTTAGATCTAATGGGTTTCAAGGCAGCCCCACTCTTGGTGACCACTAGAACCGAGTAGTGTTTTTGTGTCTCAGTCGTGAATCGACTACTAGAAAAATGCCTATGTTCCTATGTCGTGTCAAATGTTAATGGCTTTGCAACCCATTAACACTTGATACATACAAGAATACACAATTTATACAAGAATACTTGATTTATACATGAGTACGTGGTGTACACAAAAGACTTGATTTATACAAGATACAAATTATGTTTCATACAAAGTATACAAACGTGAAATACAAAAATTGCATGAATTCACACCAACATTATGTTGACGTTTTTCCAAAACTCACATGTATTTCAGGTAACTAATGGATGTGCGTGCGGTTTTACTCATGCTCTTGGATGTCGCTTTTGTTTATCTTTGAACAAAGTTGTAAACTTATCAGACAAAATGCGGTCTTGTGATGTAAACACTTAAAACATGTTTTCGGTTATGTTATGTTTGGCATCTTGAAGTTATTTTATGAGCATGTTGTATGTTTACCTTTCGTATGCAATGAGAACCTTTCATGATCACACCTCGTGCTTCCACCGTAGAAAGGGGTGTGACAGATTGTAGTGAACCAGGATTCCTTCTCGAGTCTAGTCTACAATCTCTAGGATCCTTTCACGAAAACAATTTTTCAAAGAGTTTTCATTGCATAAAACGTCCCGCGACATCCACTACCTGAAACTGTCTACATGAGTCTAGAAAAGACACTACGAGACTTAGGGTGCACAAAAGTAGCACTTGTCTTTAACTGAGAAATTACTTGCAATTATGTGTGACAATTAGCATATACATATACTAGAAATAGAATACCACTAGTATACATGACTTTACCTGAAAACAATGGCCTATCTGAAGGCAGAAATACGAATATGAAATGAACTGTGCGGACTGTGCAAGGAGTTACGTAATTATGGATGCATACATAATTATGGAATTTAGTGCACATAAACCACAACAAGTCTTGTCCCGTGTAGATTCCCTCAGTGCAAGTAAAGGGTCAAATGTAAACACCCCTCCCCCAGCCTATTAAAGACTCTTTTAAGAGTAATGATTTAGGGTGTAAAGACAAGAACCGCCAATGTAAAATAAGGTGTTTACCTAACTATACATGCTTGCTGCGGTATGAATTGATTTATACATTTGGCGGATTGTTTGATGTTACTATGTGGTATATGCTTGTGTATATATATATATACTACTACTGTCTCGTATGACGATATCAAACAAATGTCTAACCCTATTGGGTTGTGTTCTTCAGAACATGGCACCCAGAAGAGCTGTGAACGCTCGTGACGAACCTCCTCCTCCCCCACTGCCAAGAATTGCCGAAGAGCTGGAAGCTCTACTGGAAGAAAGGATCTCTGCTGCTATCGCCCATTACGAGGCGAACCGTACTCAAGACAGTGCAGGACCAAGCAATTCTAGACGTAACGGACATGGAGATTCGTCTGGAGGAAACACAACTCAAGGCTGCACCTTCAAGCAGTTCCTCGACTGCAAACCACTGAACTACGATGGCACTAGAGGAACAGTGGTGTTTGTACGCTGGACGGAGAAGACTGAGTCCACCATCCGCATGAGCAAGTGTACCGCGGACCAACAAGTTACTTTTGCTACTGGGTTGTTTGTCGACGAAGCTCTGACTTGGTGGAACTTGCAAGTCCAAACTATGGGTGATGATGCCGCGTATGGCATGTCTTGGGATTAGTTGAAGGAGAAAATGAGAGAGAAGTATTGCTCTCGTGCCGAACTCCAAAGATTGGAGACTGAGTTTTGGCACTTGACCATGGAAGGTGCTGACATCACTGGGTACACTCGAAGGTTTCACGATCTGTCTAGAGTGCTTCCCTTCATGGTGACTCCTGAATTTAAGCGTGTGGAACGCTACATTTGGGGACTGGCCTCAGAATTCCGTGGCATGGTAACTTCGGCCAAACCTCAAACCATCACTGAGGCGGTAACTCTGGCTGCCAACCTTACTGAAGATTGTGTTCGTAGGAAGAGGTTATCACTAAACCGAACTGAAAGGACCGAGACGCATGCTAAGTCGTCTAGTGACAAGAAGAGGAAGCATTCGAATCTGAATCAAACAACTCGCAACAACAACAAGGGCTTCAACAACAAGAAGCGCGACCCTAAACCGCCTCAGGAAGCAGAAACTCTTTCAACCATGAATAACGCTCATACCAAAAGGTACCTGGGCACTATGCCTTTCTACAACCAGTGCAAGCGTTATCACGGATGAGTTTGTCGCATTCCAAAATGTTACAAATGTGGAAACCTGGGTCACCATACCGAGGACTGTTGGGGAAAAGGAAAGAACGGGAATGGAAACCGCAACGGTGCTGGAACTGGAAACAATGGTAGAAATGGAAATGGCAATGGTAACCGGAATGGCCATGGAGCTGGGCAAAACCAAGGATGCTTTGGTTGTGGAAGCATGGATCATTTCAAGAAAAATTGCCCAAGGGGAAACAACGTTCAGACTCGAGCGTTTATGATTGGGGCAAGGAAAGCATGCGAGGACCCTAATATGGTCACCGGTACGTCTCTCGTTAACAATCACTTTGCATCCATACTTTTTGACACTGGTGCCGACTATAGCTTCATGGCTGTGGAATTTAAACGTATGTTTGGAATAGAATCTAGTAGATTAGATATTCCTTACTCTATAGAACTAGCCGATGGTAAACTTGTTGAATCAGGCGAAGTTGTTAGAGGTTGCACGTTATAACTTGGTGAACGAAGGTCTAGCATCGACCTCTTACCTATTCAATTGGATAGCTTCGATGTAGTGGTCGGAATGGACTGGTTGTCCAAAAACAAAGCTGAAGTCATTTGTCATGAGAAAATCATTCGCATCCCTTTAGCGAATGATGAAACTCTCATCATACATGGAGAAAAATGAGACGCGCCTCTGCGAATCATCACCTGCATGAAGGCACATAAGTGCTTAAGGAAAGGATGTGTTGCCTTCCTAGCACACGTTGTAGATAAGAAGGCCGTGGAGCCGAAACTCGAAGATATTCCTGTGGTGAAGGAATTCCCTGATGTTTTTCCCGAAGATCTGCCAGGACTACCTCCGCAATGACAAGTCGAATTCCGTATAGACTTGGTTCCAGGAGCCGCTCCTGTAGCCAAGGCTCCCTATCGACTTGCACCATCCGAGATGCAAGAATTATCTACACAACTCCAGGAGTTGTTGGATAAAGGATTCATAAGGCCAGGCTTCTCACCCTGGGGAGCTCCAGTATTATTCGTAAAGAAGAAGGATGGAACACTGCGGATGTGTATCGATTACAGAGAACTGAACAAGCTCACAATCAAGAATCGGTATCCACTACCGAGGATTGATGACTTATTTGATCAGTTGCAAGGATCAAGCTACTATTCCAAGATCGACCATCGATCTGGATACCATCAGCTAAGAATACAAGAAGAAAGCACGCCAAAGACCGCATTCCGAACACGTTATGGGCACTACGAGTTTCTTGTGATGCCATTCGGACTGACAAACTCGCCAGCGGTATTTACGGATATGATGAACCGCGTATGCAAACCATATCTCGATAAATTCGTGATTGTATTTATCGATGATATCCTGATTTAATCGCGAACGAAAGAAGAACATGAGCAACACCTTAGAACTATCCTAGAACTACTAAAGAAAGAGAAACTTTATGCAAAGTTCTCGAAATGCGAATTCTGGATTCGCGAAGTACAATTTCTGGGTCATGTTGTGAATGAGAAGGGTATTCATGTAGACCCATCCAAGATTGAAGCAATCAAGAATTGGGAAGCTCCCAAAACCCCGACTGAAGTTCGACAATTCTTGGGCTTAGTGGGCTACTACCGACGTTTCATCGAGAACTTCTCAAAGATAGCCCAACCATTGACGACCCTTACACAGAAGGACAAGAAATACGACTGGGGTGACAAGCAGGAAGTAGCCTTCCAACTACTCAAGAATAAGCTATGCGATGCACCGATACTATCTTTACCCGAAGGCACCGAAGACTTCGTGGTATACTGCGACGCTTCGCGCCAAGGATTGGGTTGCGTGCTCATGCAATGCCAAAAAGTCATCGTTTATGCTTCAAGACAATTAAAGGTACATGCAAAGAATTATACCACGCACGACTTGGAACTCAGCGCAGTGGTATTCGCCTTGAAGATTTGGCGACACTATTTATATGGTACTCGATGTACAATCTTCATAGATCACAAAAGCCTGCAACACATACTTGATCAGAAGGAATTAAACATGCGTCAGCGGCGATGGGTCGAGCTGCTAAATGATTACGACTGTGAGATCAAGTACCATCCTGGAAAGGCGAACGTTGTAGCAGACGCGTTAAGACGGAAGGAATGGGTTAAGACCCTAAGGGTTCGAGCACTGGAAATGACGATTCGAACGAACCTCACAGCACGCATTCGGGATGCACAACAAGAGGCCCTTAAAATAAAAAAAAACCGTAAAGCCGAATACCTCCGGGGTATGTTAAAATACATGGTGCCAAACGAAGAGGGAGCCTTATACTTTAAGAAGCGTATTTGGATTCCGCCCTATGGCGGTATTCGAGAATTCATCCTTGATGAAGCGCATAAATCGAGGTACGCGATCCACCTAGGATCAGACAAGATGTATCAAGACTTAAAAGAATACTATTGGTGGCCGAGACCCAAGAGCAATGTTGCTGTTTATGTTGGAAAATGCCTAACCTGTGCTAAGGTTAAGGCTGAATATCAGAAAACATCCGGCCTACTACAACAACCAGCGATACCCATGTGGAAGTGGGAGCAAATCTCGATGGACTTCATAACAAAGTTACCCAGGACCCCGAAAGGGCACGATATGATATGGGTGATAGTTGATCGGTTAACAAAGTCTGTGCACTTCCTACCGATCCGAGAAAAAGATAGCACTGGAAAGCTTGCAGAGATATACTTAAGGGAAATTGTGGCACGTCATGGAGTGCCTATCTCAATCATTTCAGGCAGAGATGGACGCTTTGTCTCAAGAATCTGGCAATCATTTCAGGAAGCCTTTGGATCTCAATTAGATCTAAGCACGACCTTCCATCCGCAAACAGATGGCCAGAGCGAACGAACCATACAAACGTTAGAAGATATGCTTCGCGCATGTGTTATGGACCTAGGCGGCAGCTGGGATACTCATCTACCTTTAGTTGAGTTTTCCTACAATAACAGTTATCATACAAGCATAAAAGCCGCACCGTTCGAAGCTCTGTATGGCCGCAAGTGCCGATCGCCCTTATGTTGGGCAGACGCTGGAGATAAACGTATGATTGGTCCTGAATTTGTACAAGAGACAACCGACAAGATTACGCAGATCCGAGAGCGCATTAAGGCGGCTCGAGATCGACAAAAGAGCTACACTGATCAAAGGCAAAAACCATTAGAGTTCGAGGTGGGAGACAAAGTTTTGCTAAAAGTCTCACCTTGGAAGGGCGTAGCGCGATTCGGAAAACGTGGGAAGCTAAATCCACGATACATCGGACCATTCAGAATCTTGGAAAGAATTGGTACCATGGCATACAAGTTGCAATTACCGGAAGAACTTAATGGAGTACATGATACGTTCCATGTATCCAACCTCAAGAAGAGTCCAACACAAGAAAACGTGATCATCCCTGCGGATGAAGTGCATATTGAAGACACCCTTCGATTTACAGAACGACCCGTTGAGGTTACCGACTGGAAAGTCAACAAGACCAGGAGGACCACTGTTAAACTTGTCAAAGTACGTTGAAACTCTAAACACGGACCCGAGTACACGTGAGAATGTGAAGACCAGTTCAAAGAAAAGTATCCCCACCTGTTCAAGAAGACTCCTGCGAGAGTTAGCTCAGCCTGAATTTCGGGACGAAATTCTTTTAACGGGGGGAGACTGTGACAACTGGCACCAAACCGGTAATTTCCGTACACTTTAATTATTATTTAATGACTGCAGTTATGTGCTTAAATGTCAACATTGTTTGATTTCATACTATACAAGTGAATTCATGCACGTTTTATACTACAAAATATTGCTTTATGCATTAACAAGAGCGTTGCGTCAGAAATACTAGAAAACTCACTGTTAAGACACAATGTGTCAACAGAACTGCAGAAAGCAGTCAGACATTAGAATTGAGACCTAGGTATAGGTCCAACGACAAGAATACATTAAAACCCAAGAGTACATACAGGGGTTTATTTATAGACATTACGGAAGCTAAAATACGCACTAAAAAGCACCCGAAACGCACTTTAAGTGCAGAATTTTGTTAAATTCAGCTCAAATCAGCTTTTAAACATATAAATATCATGCAGAAATCACGTTTTATCATCCAGAATACTTCCCTAAGTGTCGGGAATTAAAAGGATTACAAAAGGGCACTTTAAAGACACAAAACGGTGCAATTTAGCACTTTAACGAATCGGTATTTAACCGAACAACCGGACTTTACCCGGAACACAAAAATATTGTTAAACACATTGCTTTTATTTTTCTAAGCTAGTTATGATGCCCAAACATCATAACACAAAATATTATAACATAACACACTTAACACTAATTTTTAAACACTTGGAAAGTAACTAGAACTTGTAACTACAAATTGGAATCAATCCAACACCCCCCCCCCATGACCGGTTAGGGGACATGTACCCCACACCCTTGATTTTATTTCATTATTATATTAGATCTTGCTTCTATATTAAGAACATAATGTAACAACCCTCGGTAAAACCAACACCCTCATAATATGTTTAGCACTCTAGTATAATTTAGAATGTTCCAATATGTCTTGAATTACACCCCGTATGTGAAAACCAAGCCCGAAATATCTTATAACATATAAAATAAATTAAAAACAAGAAATAGTAAGTTAAGGCGGGCTGCGTAGACCCACCTCAACCATTTACGCGGGCGGTATAAGGGCTAGAACCTGACTTCGTTGACTTCTTAAGTTCAAGCGGGCCACGTAAGACCCCGTTTAAGTTAACGCGGGCCGCGAGAGACTCAAAATGTGGCGCAGCCCAGTGATGACACGTGTCATCATCGTGTCGAAGCTAGGTGGTGATCCGGATCAGCTATACATTGACCATATGTTGACGCGGGCCGTGTAGCCTTATGGCTACGCTTACGCGGGCCGCGTGAGAGTCGAATTCAACAACTATATAAGCAGGCCATCGGGTTTCATTTTCCGTCGCTCACATCTTTCTTTCTAAACGAATTTCTGAAGTTATAAGCATTATAGTCGGGTATTATACCCCTAATTAGTGAGGTTCTGCTCTGTTGTAAGTATTATAACCCTAGTTTCGTAATAGTTACGCTGCCCGATTGATTTAGGGTTCCGTAACAACTGTTGTGGTTCTGCCCGACGTAGTTGTTGGAATGCCGTCTCGGGGAGGGTATCATTAATATTTTCAAAGGGTAATGATACTAACCAATGTACATTTGTATAAATTATAGATTACATCCAGGAAACCCTTACAAGAAGTCTAAGATAGCAATGTGAGTTTATCCTCTTTTTGTTAATCTTTTTGGTAATGTTTTACCATGAAAATTAGCAGTGATTGAGTCTTTGTAGTTCTTCAATTACTGCCGGTATGTTGGGGTTTTGTATACAAAATGTACTACACTGTGAGTAGTAAGTTGAGGATGACAATACGTTACCATTGGACAATGAGTTAGCCAATGGGTAATATGACCCACAAGTCAGGGTTGACAGTACTAATGGAGTAATTGTGTAGACATAAACAATGTGATCGCTCTCAATACTATTCACTGTGACTTTTATTTAAACTTGATTAAACTGGGATTCACTCACCAGTATTTTCGACTGACAAATGTTTTTAAAACACGTTTCAGGTAACCCAATGTGACAGCTAATTAATAAAAAGCCAGCTGGAGAGCACTGAAGGCTTGGGAAAATGTGGCTATAAAAGTTACCAAATAAACGATGTTTTAAAATTCAATAAAACAGGGGTTATCCCTATAAATGTATTGTACTATGAAACTTGGGTTTTACCCATGTGATTATTAATATTAAATGAGGTGGTTTTACTCTGATAAACATTTCCTAACTACGGTCCTGATGTAAATTCCGCTGCAAGATTAAATAATTGATACCACCGAAACTCTGAGATCGCGTCTGCCCGTTTCCAGGAAACGGGGATTGGGGGTTGCGACAGAAGGTGGTATCAGAGCCTAGCCACTGGTCTGAGCCAAAGAAGTGTTCTGCTGACACTTAAAATTCTAAATTTTGTGTTAGGAAATCATGGAAATATATGCATAACTGTATTTATTTGTTATGTGTTATTTGATTGTTTGTTAGTTTACAGTATGAGTGATCAAGGACCCTCAGACATAAACCGTCAGTTGTCTGAATCACCTAAGAGTGAAGGTACCTCATCACAGCCTGCCCTTTCTGGGTATTCTGCTGATCAGGAAGAAGGAGTGTTTGCTTTTAGAGCTCAGTCAGAAGAGCCATTCCGTCATAAGAAACGAGGATGGTTCAGTAAGGAAGCCTTTGCTCGTAGGAAAAGAATGCGAAAGTTGCAACAGCAAAGAGTTTTAGCAGCCGCTAAGCGGAAGACTGATGCCCATACACAGGATATGCTTAATAGAAGACTAGCCAATTTCCATATCCTAGCTACAACTGCTGCTGACCCGAGTCTGGAACAATTAGTAGCCCCACAACCACAAAACCCAGATCAACCTATGGAGATAGAAAACCCGGAAAACCAAGTGGAAATGCATGACTTCAACCCAGAAGAAATCCCTAGGATACCTGCACCAAATCCCCTAGATCCAAATTACGACCCTTGGTGGGACAATAATAGGGACTTTGTGCAACGTTACCCTATCCAGGAATACCCACCCATACAGAACATAGAAGCCTACCCAGGTATGGACCCTTTAGATCCCTATTACCAAGATGATTATATTAGGGAAATCTTAGAAGATCCTTACCGATTTCAGGCACTATCACCCCCATATCAGGAACCCGTACCCCAGATTCCAAACCCAGTCCGAGAACCTGCACCCCCAATGAGTGAAGAAAACGTGCAAGAACTTAGGACTTTCGGGGAGGAAATTTTAGAAAGCAGTGAGAGAATGCGTCAGGTGGGAGAGCGTCTCGTATGGAAATACGATGAGCGCAATATGGATTTTTGGATAAATCCATATCCGCGAATGTGAGAATGGAGGAAACAGTAGTAAGAATAATAATAAAATATAATATAATAAAATAAAAATAAAATATGTGTGTACGAATGCATATTACTATTAGTGTGATTGATGGGTGTCAAGTGTTATATATATTAGGTGTATATTTTAAGCCCCTTTAACACTTTTTTAGTCAAGTTTTAAATTTATAAAACACGATATTTACTAACACTAGACACTCATATGGGCAAGTGCACCCATCGTGAGCGTAGTATAGTGTTGGTAAGATACCGAGGTCGTCCAAGGACACAAGAGCTTTTAGTATCGGTTTATCCTCAACGTCTAATCAAAATAAAAAGTTTAGAAAAAGGTTTTAAACTAAGAAAAATAAAAACTAACTAAAAATGCTGAAAAATAAAAATAAAAGAAAAACAGATAGACAAGATGAATCACTTGGTTCCGACTCGTATCTAGTGTAACCTTTGATTATTTCCGCACTTTTGCACTATTTTAAGAGATTATCTTAGTTATTGTAGTAGGCCCCTCTTTTGAAGGTGACGTTACCCTCACCCCAGTAGTTTGAGTCAGCAAGGATACAATCCTAAAAGGGTGGATTGTTGAAAGATAATGAATTAAGTTATTAATGCAAATTATGGTTGGCCCCCTCTTTTGGAGGTGACGTTACCCTCGACTAAGTAGTCTGAGTCAGCAGGGATACAGTCCTAAATAGCCGGGTTATAGTATTAATAGTAGTTAACTTATGAGGAGATCAAAGAGTTTGGACCCCCGCCATCCAATACCGTTAAGTATTGAAGGAGGTCCTATTAAATTTGACCCAGGTCCATTGCAGGACCTCTAAACGCTGAACAATGGCAAGACCTTTACCAAACCGTTCCCTTAACCCCCGACCAGGTAGCCAACATACCTCCATATAGACCGTGGAGATATGAATGGTGAAAATCTTTTATTTTATATAGATAGTAAAATAATGCCAAGACACCACGGATAAACGATAAGGAAAGATCACCTTCAACATAAGTAACTAGTTATTAAAGTCATTAATACAAAACCAAGTGATGTAAGAGACTTAGGCAAACATGGCTTTGATTGTCAAGAACTCTTACGATCAATCTTGGATCCCGAGACGACTCACACACTCTATGATGGACAATGGATGATGGTGGTGGATGATGGTGTTATGGTGGTGGTGGTGGGTGGTGGGTGAAGTGTGAGAGAGGTGGTGTGCCAAGGGATGGTTTGAGCTTGAGCCAAGCACTCCTATTTATAGGCTGAACAGAAGCTCGGGCACGGCCCCGTGTCCAGTGGGCACGGCCCCGTGTCCACATCCTTCTCTTTCTTCATTTATTGCAGCTTGTCTTATTTGTTGACCACGCCCCCGTGTCCGCTGAGCACGACCCCGTGTGCAGAAGAATCTTTGTACTATGAAGATTTGCCTGGATTGTGCGAATCTTATAGTTGACCACGGCCCCGTGTCCGCTGAGCACGGCCCCGTGGTGGGCAATAGAAGCTTCTACCACTTTGTCTTTTCTGCTGACACTTGGGCACGCCCCCGTGCTGGCTGAGCACGGGGCGTGTTCAGTCTTCTGTTATCTTGTTTTGCTTGGGAAGATGTTGTCGTGGGGTCGGACATATCACGTCTTGTTCCTTTTCTTGTATTTATGTTAGATTTTGATGTCTTTTTGCTTCTTTTGTTAATTTGAGCTCATTTAATCCTGAAAATACAAAAGGAAGACAAAAGCACACTTTTTCCAACATTAGTACTAAAAAAGGGTTAGTTTTATGCCACAATTGATGAAATTTATATGTTGCATTTTGAACACATCAAATACCCCCACACTTGAATCTTTGCTTGTCCTCAAGCAAAACTCTTTAATATGTGGCTATTACACTCCAAAATGGAATGGGTAGAAAAGAAGGTTTTTGGGCTTATCATAGAGTGTCGGGATTTCCAAGATTCTTTATTTAGTTTTATTTTTATTTTTATTTATTTACAATCCTATTCGTCATGATTTATTTAAAACTTTTCATAAGATAAATTACTTATTAGGGCATAACATGCCTTTGTAAAATTTTATTTATATACAAGTTCACATACCTCACGGGGATCACTCAACACTCGGCCGAAAATGTATTTTTGTGGATCACTCGAGAGCGGCATGGAACTTACTCCTACCATAGGCTTGCCAAGCAATCAATCCTCCTCCTTTTTAACTTATATACCTTTGTAAATATCAAGAGGACTTTGTGGGTGAAGGGTTAGGCTTGGGTTAAAGGTAGGTGATTGGGTTAGTGGTTAGTGGTTAATAGAAAAAAAGGGCGAAAAGCGTAACAAGCGTCGGTTTTCGTAAGACTTTCTATTTTTTTTTCACTTTTATTTTTATGAAGCTATTTTTCAAACAA
Organism: Helianthus tuberosus; assembly: GCA_030545235.1. Lineage (NCBI taxonomy): Eukaryota > Viridiplantae > Streptophyta > Magnoliopsida > Asterales > Asteraceae > Helianthus > Helianthus tuberosus. The sequence continues at coordinate 55,183,147 of CM060411.1, read as the reverse complement.
AGTCACTTGTTTGTTTATGTGCTTTTGCTTCATAATCAACTTTTTTTTTGAAAAGTCATACTAGAAACCGAGCTAGTTACTAAAACAAAGGGTTAAAAATGAAAAAGGTTTTGGTGGGTAAAAAGAGTGTTTGTTTTGGGTTATGAAATGAAAAGGTTTAGGCTCAAAGGGGCTAACTAGGGGGATTTTGGGTAGGTGGTAAAAAAAATGGTGTAGAAAAAAAAGTGTTAGTCCTAATGCCTCCATCATTTACTTACTCGGGTTTAAGTTGGTAAGGACCGGGAATGTATCGTCATGGCAAGTTCTAGAGTCGTAAGAACCAAGCGGTTATTCACACAAGAAACGGAAAATGAGCATTTAGTCTAATGATATGTAATTGTATGCTCAATAAAGGCTCAAAACTCACTTTTGTGGGAATGGGTTTTTTTGTGATCAAGTATATATAATCAAATTTTAACTAAGTTTGCCATGCCTTTTCATAATTTTCTTATGTTGGTTCTTTTTATCACGACGCTATCGGTTGTAAATTTGTAAAAATATAACCTTTTTAAGAACTTGAATTTCCCGAGTTGAACCTAGATAAGTAAAAAAAATGAAAATTTTTGAAAAAATTTGGGGTGATTGATTAGCGGTTCCAATAGAGTTTTGTGTAAGGCTTGTATTTAGGACTTGCAAGATTCAAGGTTTTAGCATTCCCCCCACACTTAAATTACACATTGTCCTCAATGTGTCCCAAAAATAAGTTTTTAGGTTGATTGAATGTGTAAAAAGGTGTAAAAAGCAAAAATTTTGTGTTACTGGGCGCTGAACACGGCCCCGTGTTGTCCGGGCACGGCCCCGTGTTCAAGTGCCAGTAACAAAATTAAATCAAGAGAAACAGAAGCCTGGACACGGGGGCGTGTTGGGTGAACACGGCCCGTGTCCAGTTACCTAAACTAGGTCTTTTTCTGCAGACTGTGCAGCACGGGGCCGTGTTGGGCGGACACGGCCCGTGCCGAACTTACTGTAAACGAAGAATTTTGTCGGACGGTCCTGTTTTCCTGCATGGGGTGCTGGTTCAAGTTTCCCTTGTATCCTTAGCCATCTCAAGTGTGTTTTATTCCTGAAAATTAAAACTAACTAGAAAACATGAAAATTAATCTAAACTAAACTAAGGATAATTCCGCGGAATGCCTCCGTGGTGCGCCACATTTATAAGGGTCCTTGGCTAGACCCAAAGCCTGGTCATATGTTACCCAAGTGGGATGTATTGCATCCCATGCTACACCGTCGGAGAGCGTCATCCAAGCTTGAGTCTATGACCTTCATGTAGTTGACCGGGTCTTCGTCTTCTACTCTTTTTCCACATTCAAACTTCACTTCCTTGTCCCCAAACTTCAATGTCAACGTTCCGTCATTCATATCCACCACTGCTTGGGCGGTGGCTAGAAATGGCCTCCTGAGGATGAGAGGGACATCGGTGTCTTCTTCCATGTCTAGTATGACAAAGTCGGTTGGGAAAACGAAGTTGTCAACTTTTACCAATAGATTTTCAGCGACACCTTGTGGGAATTTGACGGATCTGTCGGCGAGTTGTATGCTCATCTTTGTAGGGCTTGTTGTTCCGAGGCCGGGTCGTTTGAACATCGATGTGGGCATGAGGTTAATGCTAGCCCCAAGATCGGCTAATGCATTACGAACGGGGGATTCCCCAATCGAGCAAGGAATTGTGAAGCTTCCGGGATCGATTTTCTTTTGTGGAAGTTTGTTGAGTACTAAGGCGGAGCATTCTTCGCCTGAGTTAACTAATTGCAATGATTCAATTTTCCTTTTGTTAGTGAGGAAATCCCTCATGAATTTCGCATATTTAGGCATTTGGGTTAGGACCTCAATAAAAGGAATATTAACATGCAATTGTTTTAGTAAATTTTCGAACTTTGCGAATTGCTCATCGGTCTTTTGACGATTCAACCTACCGGGGTATGGAATTGGAAGAGTCTTGGTGGGCTCTTGATTTGGTGGAGAGGCCTTTTCTGGTTGAGGTGTGGGTGAAGTCGTGCTTTGGCTGAGTTGAATTCCTTCAACCGGCGGTAGCGGGGCATCCTCGGGACCCACGGTTCGGTTTCTTAATGTGATGAGGTGTACTTGTGCCTTTGGGTTGGTTTCGGTATCACTAGGTAACGCGCCTTGTGGTCTCTCGGAGAAATTTTGAGCTAGTTGATTTAATTGTTTTTCAATGTTTTGAATGCTAGCTTGTTGATTTCTAAAATTTGATTTCAATTGTTGAAATCGATCCGAGTTTTTCTTTTCGGTGTTGGAGAAGAGGCGAGATACAGTATCTTCAAGCCTTTCTCTTCCACCTTGTTGTTAAGAGAAATTTTGTGGTTGTTGAAAGTTAGTTCGTTGGTTTTGTTGGTTACTACTATTGCCGGGATCTCTCCAACCAAGGTTTGGGTGGTTACGCCATCCTTGGTTGTAGGTACCCGTTGGAGGACCCGATGGCCTAGGTTTGTTATCAATGTAGTTTACCGTTTCTGTTTGTTCATCTAATTCTTTCATACAACTCCAATTTTCATGTGGCCCACCACACCCTTCACAAGCCATAACCGAGGCCGTTTTTGTCATTTCTAACCTTTTGATTTTTGAAGAGAGGGCCTCGATTTGGGCCTGTAAAGAGGTGCTTTCATCAACCTTATGGGCGCCCGGGGCAATAGATTTATTACCTCGGGGGGTGTGCCATTGAAAATTGGTTTGAGAAATTTCCTCAATTTGATTATATATTTCATTTGGGCGACGATTACCTAAAAGTCCCCCGGAGCTAGAATCAAGTGTTTGTCTTGTGTGTGGCAACAACCCATTGTAGAAAGTGGATACTTGTTGCCATACCGCAAGACCGTGATGAGGACACTTTCTTAGTACCTCCTTGAACCTTTCCCAAGTTTCATATAAGGATTCCCCATCCTCTTGTGAATATGTATTAATTTCAGTCATTAATTTAGCCGTTTTAGCAGGAGGGAAATACTTATACAGAAACTTTTGGGCTAGTTCATCCCAGGTGTTTACCGAGCCAACTGGGAGGGTGTTAAGCCAAGCTTTAGCTCGGTCTTTTAGTGAAAATGGAAACATTCGAAGGCGGATGGCGTCATTTGATGCTCCATTGATCCGAAAGGTATCACATATTTCTAAGAAATTAGTAATATGTAGATGGGGATCCTCGTCCGCAAGCCCATGGAAGGTTGCGGAGTTTTGAAGCATTTGTATCTAATGTGGCCGAAGTTCGAAGTTATTGGCTTCGACATTCGGTGCATTGATAGCGGCGCCAAGATTACCTACGGTGGGCCGTAGGTAATCCATGAGGGTACGTTGGTCCGCCATTGGAAGTGGGTCCCCCAAAACTCACTCTTGATTTTTAGCTTTAAGTCTTTTTCTGAGAAAGCGTTCGGGTTCTTCTAGAGGTTCTTTTATGTCTCTACTAGAACTGGAGCTCATGCACTACGTAGAAGTTTAAATGTGGCGCCAAGGTTCCAAGTCCTGCGATAAAAACAGAAAAGAATGTTGGTCAGAAGTTTCACCACGGCCCCGTGCTCAGCGAACATGGCCCGTGGTCAAGTTTACAGTAATTGTTCTCCGGATCCCTGTTACTGGGAGTTGGACACGGCCCCGTGTTGCACCGACACGGCCCCGTGCTCAGCCCTCTGTAACTCGGAAAATAAAAACTGCCAGTGATAATGCTGGGCACGGCCCGTGTCCGACCAGGCACGGCCCGTGCTGAGCTCTGCAGAAACAGAAAAACTAAAAAAAATCCTAAAAAAATGAAAAATAAGAAAAACGATTAGGCCATTGATTCCTAACTTTCTTAAAATCCTTGTGTCCCCGGCAACGGCGCCAAAAACTTGATGGGTGTCAAGTGTTATATATATTAGGTGTATATTTTAAGCCCCTTTAACACTTTTTTAGTCAAGTTTTAAATTTATAAAACACGATATTTACTAACACTAGACACTCATATGGGCAAGTGCACCCATCGTGAGCGTAGTATAGTGTTGGTAAGATACCGAGGTCGTCCAAGGACACAAGAGCTTTTAGTACCGGTTCATCCTCAACGTCTAATCAAAATAAAAATTTAGAAAAAAGTTTTAAACTAAGAAAAATAAAAACTAACTAAAAATGCTGAAAAATAAAAATAAAAGAAAAACAGATAGACAAGATGAATCACTTGGTTCCGACTCGTATCTAGTGTAACCTTTGATTATTTCCGCACTTTTGCACTATTTTAAGAGATTATCTTAGTTATTGTAGTAGGCCCCTCTTTTGAAGGTGACGTTACCCTCACCCCAGTAGTTTGAGTCAGCAAGGATACAATCCTAAAAGGGTGGATTATTGAAAGATAATGAATTAAGTTATTAATGCAAATTATGGAAGGCCCCTCTTTTGGAGGTGACGTTACCCTCGACTAAGTAGTCTGAGTCAGCAGGGATACAGTCCTAAATAGCCGGGTTATAGTATTAATAGTAGTTAACTTATGAGGGGATCAAAAAGTTTGGACCCCCATCCAATACCGTTAAGTATTGAAGGAGGTCCTATTAAATTTGACCCAGGTCCATTGCAGGACCTCTAAACGCTGAACAATGGCAAGACCTTTACCAAACCGTTCCCTTAACCCCCGACCAGGTAGCCAACATACCTCCATATAGACCGTGGAGATATGAATGGTGAAAATCTTTTATTTTATATAGACAGTAAAATAATGCCAAGACACCACAGACAAACGATAAGGAAAGATCACCTTCAACATAAGCAACTAGTTATTAAAGTCATTAATACAAAACCAAGTAAAAAGTGCGAAAAGATTAGAAATAAAAAGTATTACACTAGACACTTGTCTTCACCAAGTGATGTAAGAGACTTAGGCAAACATGGCCTTGATTGTCAAGAACTCTTACGATCAATCTTGGATCCCGAGACGACTCACACACTCTATGATGGACAATGGATGATGGTGGTGGATGATGGTGTTATGGTGGTGGTGGGTGAAGTTTGAGAGAGGTGGTGTGCCAAGGGATGGTTTGAGCTTGAGCCAAGCACTCCTATTTATAGGCTGAACAGAAGCTCGGGCACGGCCCCGTGTCCAGTGGGCACGGCCCCGTGTCCACATCCTTCACTTTCTTCATTTATTGCAGCTTGTCTTATTAGTTGACCACGCCCCCGTGTTCGCTGAGCACGACCCCGTGTGTAGAAGAATCTTTGTACTATGAAGATTTGCCTGAATTGTGCGAATCTTATAGTTGACCACGGCTCCGTGTCCGCTGAGCACAGCCCCGTGGTGGGCAATAGAAGCTTCTACCACTTTGTCTTTTCTGCTGACACTTGGGCACGCCCCCGTGCTGGCTGAGCACGGGGCGTGTTCAGTCTTTTGTTATCTTGTTTTGCTTGGGAAGATGCTGTCGTGGGGTCGGGCATATCACGTCTTGTTCCTTTTCTTGTATTTATGTTAGATTTTGATGTCTTTTTGCTTCTTTTGTTAATTTGAGCTCATTTAATCCTGAAAATACAAAAGGAAGAAAAAAGCACACTTTTTCCAACATTAGTACTAAAAAATGGTTAGTTTTATGCCACAATTTATGAAATTTATATGTTGCATTTTGAACACATCAGTGATTCTATTTCTGTTGGTATTGTAATTTTATTTGAGTACTAGTGTGTAATAGACGCATAATAGTATATGAAAAGAGTATAGTCGCAATGATCGACGCTTTTGTCAAAAATGCGTGTCATGTGATTAACTATATTAAGATATTAATTGTGATATTAATATGGGGTAATTGTTTAAAATTCAGGTGGCCGACGAAGGAAACCAAGGAAATCTGAATAATGATAAACAGAGTAACATTAACATGGTTAATGAGAATCCAAGCATCAATAACAATAACAATCAAGTGGATAATAGTGCTATCCAACACATAGTAGCACAAGGAATTATAGATGCAATGCCATTTGTTCTTCAAACTGTTAAGGATGCTGATAATAAAAGTAAGCATAGCAGTAAGCGACCAAGTGAACCAGAGCATAGCGTGAACAATGGACCAATACTTCAATTGCCTATTCCCAAAAGAAGAAGAACCGTGCCTTATGGTTGTTCTTATAAAGAATTCTGGTCTTGTAAACCAATGGAATTCTCAGGCAATGAAGGGGCCATTGCAACCCTACGCTGGATAGAGAAAACTGAGGCAGTCTTAAGGATAAGCAAGTGTGCTGAAGAAGATAAAATACTGTTTGCTTCTAATTTGTTTAAGAATTCAGCGCTAGAATGGTGGAACACTATCCTCCAAACAAAAAAAAGTGATAGAACCTATAATATGGAATGGGAAGAATTTAAGGACAAGGTAGAAAGGAAATTCTGCCCTCCTAATGAAAAGGAACAGATAACAAACAAATTCCTAAACCTTAGGATGACTGGTGTGGATAGTAAGGGATATACTAAAATATTCTTCGAATATGCTAGAATAGTGCCAACTCTTGCTACACCAGAACCAGTGTTAATCTCCCGTTATATTTGGGGATTAATTGGGGAGATAAGACACGTAGTCAAGGCAGCTAGACCTCAAACCATAGAAGAAGCTGTATAACTAGCAAATACCTTGACAGATGAATTAGTTCGTACTAGAGAAGAAGATCAGAGGAGAAACTTAACCCAAAGGCTTACACAAGAATTCCGTTCTGGAAATTTCAATCATAGGAATATGGGTTCTACCTCTGCACCATACTGCAAGGTCTGCAAGAAAAAGCATTCGGGAAAATGCTCTATTCTCTGCAATTATTGCAAGATGCCAGGACACAAGGAAGAAAATTGCAGGAAGAAATCCAGTAATGAATTGTGCTACAACTGCGGGGAAAAAGGTCATATCAGGCCAAACTGTCCAAAATTGACCCCAGCTGCAAACAACAAGAATACCAAAAATGCTAGAGCATTTGTTCTGACTGCAGAGGAAGCCAAGATGATTCCAGATGTCATAGCTGGTACGTTTTTAGTTAATGATGTCTTTGCTAAAGTATTATTTGACTCTGGTGCAAACCAAAGTTTTATCAATACTTCATTTTGCAAAATTCTAAACCAGTCATTAACTAAACTACCACAAGAATGTCTAGTAGAGACCGCTAATGGAGAAACTGTTAGAATTTCTGAAATCTTGCAGGGAGCAAGTATAGAAATTTTAAATCAAAAGTTTATTGCAAATATTTATCCCATAAATCTGGCAGGATTTGATGTTGTTTTAGGAATGGATTGGTTAATAGCCAATAAAGCCAGTATTTTATGTGATCAAAAGTTAATACAAGTAAATTCACCGAAAGGTAAAACGATCACAATTAAAGGAGATAAACCCTCTAGGTCCACAAAATTCATCTCTGTGATGAAAACTGCGAGTTCCATAAGAAAAGGTTCTATAGTGTATTTGATTTCTATAATCACTAACACTAAAGGAAAAGAACTAAAAGATATTCCAGTAGTATCTCAGTTTTCCGATGTCTTTCCAGAAGAATTGCTAGGACTACCTCCAGATAGAGAAGTTGAATTCAGAATCCATTTAATACCAGGAATATCACCGATTGCCAAAGCACCTTATCGGTTGGCACCTGCAGAAATGCAAGAATTGAAGAAATAATTAGATGAATTGTTGGAAAAAGGATTCATACAACCAAGTTCGTCGCCATGAGGAGCGCCGATATTGTTTGTTAAAAAGAAAGACGGATCAATGTGTATGTGCATTGATTACCGTGAATTAAACAAGGTCACGATTAAGAATCGGTACCCATTACCGAGAATCGATGATCTGTTTGATCAACTGCAAGGAGCTCGATTTTTCTCTAAAATCGATTTAAGGTCAGGATATCATCAATTAAAAGTATAGGAAGAGGGCATTCCTAAGACCGCTTTCAGAACAAGGTATGGGCATTATGAATTTATTGTCATGCCATTTGGTTTAACCAATGCCCCAGCTGCATTTATGGACATGATGAACCGAATATGTAAGCCATATTTGGATAAATTCATAATTGTTTTCATAGATGATATTCTAATTTACTCTAAGAATAAAGAGGATAATGCAAAGCATTTGCACGCACTTTTAAGTTTGTTAAGAAAGGAAAAGTTTTATGCTAAATTCTCTAAGTGCGAATTTTGGTTAGAACAGGTACAATTCCTTGGACATTTAGTTAATCATGAAGGAATTCATGTAGATCCAACAAAGATTGAGGCTATTACTAAATGGAAAACCCCTGAGTCACCAACCGAGGTTAGAAGTTTCTTAGGATTGGCCGGGTATTATAGAAGATTTATTCAAGATTTTTCTAGAATAGCGATTCCTTTAACTAAGTTAACCTGTAAATCTGTTAATTTTGAATGGGGAGTAAAACAAGAAGAAGCTTTTAAAATTCTTAAGCATAGATTACCCATACTAGCATTACCAGAAGGAGCTGAAGACTTTGTAGTCTATTGTGATGCTTCTAAATTAGGTTATGGATGTGTGTTGATGCAACGCCAAAAGGTTATAGCTTACGCATCTAGACAACTTAAGAATCATGAAGAGAATTATTCAACCCATGATTTAGAGTTAGGAGCTATAATCTTTGCTCTTAAAATTTGGAGACATTACCTTTATGGTAGTAAGTTTACCATATTCACTGATCATAAGAGTTTAAGGTATATTTTCAAACAAAAGGATTTGAATATGAGACAAAGACGTTGGATGGAAATGCTTAGTGATTATGATTGTGATATCCAGTATCATGAAGGAAAAGCAAATGTAGTGGCAGATGCTTTAAGCCGAAAGTATCATGAAAAGTCAAGAAGGGTACGTTCTCTTAAATTAAATCTGCAAGTAGATTTAAATGATCAAATAAGAGAAGCACAAGAATCAGTAATCAAGGATGATTCTGAAAAATTAAAAGGTATGCTAAAAGAATTAAAACAAGGAACGAATGGAATTTGTAGATTCCATGAAAAGAGAATGTGGATACCTAAATTAGGAAACCTACGTCATCGTATATTAGAAGAAGCCCATAAGTCTAAATATACGATGCATCCAGGAAGTGATAAAATGTACCAGGATTTAAGGAAAAATTTCAGGTGGATAGGAATGAAAAAGGACATAGCAATCTATGTTTCTAAAAGTTTAACTTGTTCACAAGTCAAAGCTGAACACCAGAAACCCTTAGGTTTGTTACAGCAATTAGAAATGCCGGTGTGGAAATGAGAATTGATAACAATGGATTTTGTTACTAAATTACCCAAAACAAGAAAAGGTAATGATACAATCTGGGTGATTGTAGATAGACTAACCAAGTCAACTCATTTCCTACCAATGAGAGAAACTTTCAGTATGGAACAATTAGCTAAACTATATGTAAATGAAATTGTTTCTTTACATGGCATTCCTTTATCAATTGTTTCTGATAGGGATAGTCAATTTACCTCTCATTTTTGGTCAAGTTTCCAAAAGGCAATGGGAACCAAGTTAAAGTTAAGTACGGTTTATCATCCACAAACAGGCGGACAAAGCGAAAGGACAATTCAGACAATGGAAGATATGCTTAGAGCTTGTGTAATTGATTTTAGAGGTAATTGGGACGATCACTTACCTTTAATAGAATTTTCTTATAATAATAGTTATCACACAAGTATCAATGCTGCACCATTCGAAGCACTTTATGGACGAAAGTGCCGAGCCCCAGTCTGTTGGGCAGAAATTGGGGAAAAGCAACTATCTGGACCAGAAATAGTGCAAGAAACAACTGACAAAATTATTCAAGTCAAGGAACGACTGAAAGCAGCACGTGATAGACAGAAAAGTTATGCTGATAACAAGCGAAAACCATTGGAGTTTCAAGTAGGAGATAAAGTATTATTGAAAGTCTCTCCTTTTAAAGGAATAGTAAGATTCATCAAACGGGGAAAGCTAAGTCCCAGGTATGTTGGACCTTTTGAGATTATTAGAAGAATATGACCTGTAGCCTATCAGCTACAACTGCCAGAGGAGATGGCAGGAATACATGATGTGTTTCATGTATCTAATCTAAAAAAGTGTTTAGCTGATAAATCACTAATAGTACCTCTTAAAGATATAGAGGTAAATGAACAACTCAAGTTTGTAGAAAGGCCTCTACAGATTGAAGACAGGAAAATCAAGAATCTCAAGTATAAGAGACTAGTTCTAGTCAAAGTAAAGTGGGATTCCAAAAGAGGACCTGAGTATACATGGGAGCTTGAATCTGAAATGCAAAGGAAATATCCGCACTTGTTCCAGTAGATCTCTAGGACGAGTTCTAAAACAAGGTGGGGAGAATGTAACAACCCTCGGTAAAACCAACACCCTCATAATATGTTTAACACTCTAGTATAATTTAGAATGTTCCAATATGTCTTGAATTACACCCCGTATGTGAAAACCAAGCCCGAAATATGTTATAACATATAAAATAAATTAAAAACAAGAAATAGTAAGTTAAGGCGGGCCGCGTAGACCCACCTCAACCATTTACGCGGGCGGTATAAGGGCTAGAACCTGACTTCGTTGACTTCTTAAGTTCAAGCGGGCCGCGTAAGACCCCGCTTAAGTTAACGCGGGCCGCAAGAGACTCAAAATGTGGCGCAGCCCGGTGATGACACGTGTCATCATCGTGTCGAAGCTAGATGGTGATCCGGATCAGCTATACGTTGACTATATGTTGACGCGGGCCGTGTGAGAGTCGAATTCAGCAACTATATAAGCAGGCCATCGGGTTTCACTTTCCGTCGCTCACATCTTTCTTTCTAAACGAATTTCTGAAGTTATAAGCATTATAGTCGGGTATTATACCCCTAATTAGCGAGGTTCTGCTCTGTTGTAAGTATTATAACTCTAGTTTCGTAATAGTTACGCTGCCCGATTGATTTAGGGTTCCGTAACAACTGTTGTGGTTCTGCCCGATGTAGTTGTTGGAATGCCGTCTCGGGGAGGGTATCATTAATATTTTCAAATGGTTATGATACTAACCAATGTACATTTGTATAAATTATAGATTATATCCAGGAAACCCTTACAAGAAGTCTAAGATAGCAATGTGAGTTTATCCTCTTTTTGTTAATCTTTTTGGTAATGTTTTACCAAACCTTAAATGTTTTACCATGAAAATTAGAAGTGATTGAGTCTTTGTAGTTCTTCAATTACTGCCGGTATGTTGGGGTTTTGTATACAAAATGTACTACATTGTGAGTAGTAAGTCGAGGATGACAATACGTTACCATTGGACAATGAGTTAGCCAATGGGTAATATGACCCACAAGTCAGGGTTGACAGTACTAATGGAGTAATTGTGTAGACATAAACAATGTGATCACTCTCAATACTGTTCACTGTGACTTTTATTTAAACTTGATTAAACTGGGATTCACTCACCAGTATTTCTGACTGACAAATGTTTTTAAAACACGTTTCAGGTAACCCAATGTGACAGCCAATTAATAAAAAGCCAGCTGGAGAGCACTGAAGGCTTGGGAAAATGTGGCTATAAAAGTTACCAAATAAACGATGTTTTAAAATTCAATAAAATAGGGTTTATCCCTATAAATGTATTGTACTAAGAAACTTGGGTTTTACCCATGTTATTATTAATATTAAATGAGGTGGTTTTACTCTGATAAACATTTCCTAACTACGGTCCTGATGTAAATTCCGTTGCAAGATTAAATAACTGATACCACCGAAACTCTGAGATCGCGTCCGCCCGTTTCCGGGAAACAGGGATCGGGGGTTGCGACACATAATATCCAAAGGTTAAGGCCTTGAAATGGATTATAAGAATACACACATGATCATCACTTCATTCATACACACACTAGCAAAACACACAACTCCTCTACTCCCCTTGGGAGCTCTCGGCCGAACCCAAACCCCCATACACCCACCATTTTCGATCAAGTCTTTTACATTCCAAGCTCACACAAGTGTGTTAGAAGGTGTATAAACAAGCTTGGTGTGTTCGGAAGCTCAAGGACCTCCTTCATCTTCTTTTATCCACCACTTTTACGCTTTGTTTCTCCCCTAGCCTTGTGCTAGTAGTAAGTGCTTCAAATCTTCATCTTGTTCTTGTTTTTGGTGGTTAATAGTTGATTGGATGATAAAATGTTAAGAAACTCTAAAGAACATGAACAAGTCTTAAACATAAAGGATAAGGAATGGATAAAATGTTGAAGTAGTGCTATGTTGATGATAGAATCATGTTGTATCTATGTTGTGATGATTGTTGAATGTTATTTGTTAGTAAAAATGAGATGATCCATCACATAAACTTGCTAGATCATGTTTAGAGACATGAACTATCAAGATGTGAAGATTAAAGATGTTGTGGATGATGGAATCATGCACACATGAACTTTGAACTTGAACAAATAAGTGATTTCTTGGAAAAATGAGTTGTAAACTTGTAGATCTAAAGATCTATGAGTGGTTTTTCGAAAGAACCAAGTGAAAAATATTAGTTTTGTTAAAATTTGGATATTACATGAAATAAACACATTTTTAGCAAGTAAACAAATGTATAAACACTTGTGTAACAAGAAAATTTCACGAAGAAATATTTTTGGAAATCATGACTAGAAGTTGTGAAAATACAAACTCTTTAAAAATAAAGTTTTTAAGAAACTAATCATATTTTTAAAGGTAACAAGACTTACTAAATGTGCTAGTAAGTTACTACATATTTTTACAAACTTTCAAGTTCTTAAGTTTGTGGTTTATGCTTGTCTTGACAAGTTTGGTAAATAAAGATTGTGTTGTTGATATTGTTGATGATTTTAAAAGAAAATAAACACATGTTTTGAAAACATGGGAAGCCTCCATTTTTAGGGGAAACTCTGTCAAAATTTTTATAAATTTTGACACTTAGAAAAATATAAGTTCTGAGGAACTTATCTCCTAAAAATGCGTCTAGAAAATTACCAAGGTTTCCCTAATTTTTGTGATAAGAAATGATGATTTCTTCGAGACTAAAATTGGTATTAAGTACGTATATTTTTGAGAAAAATATATATATTTATTGATCACCAAATTTTGTGCTAAGTGTATGTAGTATGTATTATACGCAATAGTGTATTAGGACTTGAAAATACACTAAACACTCGTAAGGAGTGAAAATACAAAAATACACATACAACCTATTTAGACAAAATACATAATTCGGGTGCAAAGTGCAAAATACAAGAAACTTATATCGATTGTTGAGAAAATAATGCAAGCAAGACGCTTAGTTAAAAATATAAAATATTTTTAACACAAGAATACACATACAAAGGATAAGTGACTTGTGCTTGTGCGACACAAGTCTAGTGACTAACGATAATAAAACACGTATAGGTCACGACGTCAATTAAGCAAATCCGGTGAAGTTTACGACGCAAGGAACGCAAAGTTGTGAGTTCATGCTCCCCCTTTTCTTTTAACTGTTTTCAGTTTTATAACTTCGGGGGTGAAATACATGTTACAAATATTACAATGTTTACAAATGGTATGATGGATACAAGAATTGAGGAATGATACAAGAAATCGTGTCACGAATAGGGTACCATAAGCACCATTAATCGTGTACATACTAAGACCGCAGAACAAAAGGTTAGATCTAATGGGTTTCAGGGCAGCCCCACTCTTGGTGACCACTAGAACCGAGTAGTGTTTTTATGTCTCAGTCGTGAATCGACTACTAGAAAAATGCCTATGGTTTGGTGACTTCCTATGTCGTGTCACATGTTAAAGGCTTTGCAACCCATTAACACTTGATACATTCAAGAATACATGATTTATACAAGAATGCTTGATTTATACATGAGTACGTGGTGTACACAAAAGACTTGATTTATACAAGATACAAATTATGTTTCATACAAAGTATATAAACGTGAAATACAAAAATTGCATGAATTCACACCAACATTATGTTGACGTTTTTCCAGAACTCACATGTATTTCAGGTAACTAATGGATGTGCGCGCGGTTTTACTCATGCTCTTGGATGTCGCTTTTGTTTATCTTTGAACAAAGTTGTAAACTTATCAGACAAAATGCGGTCTTGTGATGTAAACACTTAAACCATGTTTTCGGTTATGTAATGTTTGGCATCTTGAAGTTATTTTATGAGCATGTTGTATGTTTACCTTTCGTATGCAATAAGAACCCTTCATGATCCACCTCGTGCTTCCGCCGCAGAAAGGGGTGTGACAAAATCACATCAATTACACAACGCAAACACTTTTATATGCTAACCGTTACTGCATGTTATACGTGTTACTCGATGAATGCTTGTATGTTATGTTTACACAGTGATTGTTGCCTGACACCTTAGCAACGATAGTACTATAGTTTGGAATCAACACCTGTCGTGGACAGGGGTTGTTAAGGGCTTTTCTCACATGTCACAGTGGTGATATGTGTTGCGCATTCTACAACTCGCAGTCACGTCTGTGCATATTTCATTGTCGGTAACCTACTTGCTTCACAATATATATGTTACATGCTGGTTATGCGTAAACTCGCTTTCGCTATCTATTATACTAATAAACTTGTATGCTCACCTTTACACTATGTGTATTGACCTCTATTTTAACGTATGTGACAGGTGTTTTGGATGCTTTGCTTGTTACTTGTTGGAATCAAGATAGGATGGAGTCTAGAAACACATTTAATAAAATCTGAGTTGTCGGAACAATGTTTGTTTTTGAGAACAATATCTGTAATAACTGTTTTATCTTATATGTTTATGGTATGGGACGTGAACACTAAATATTTGGTAATATAATAGTTGTTATGGATTCTCTTGGACAATCTGTTTCGCTCAGTGCCGTGCCCCGATGTTTCCGCCTTCGGTTGGGGTGTGACAGATTGGTATCAGAGCCATAATTATAGGGAATTAGGCAAGACTCGACCTAGTCCGGGTCGATGTCTTAGAAATGACCTATTCTATAGTCTAAGTACCAATAGACCGACTTGTGCATACCCGGTAGGGGTTTTGCACGAGCTTACTTGATATTCTCGCTCGAAATCGCTACACACTACACTCTTGCGCGAACATCGCATACTACAGTTCCGTGCAAGATCAGCGGAATTTTTCATCAGGACCGTAGTTAGGAAATATTTGATTAGAGTAAAATACCACATTTTCATAATATTAAACATATGGGATAAAACCCAAGTTCGTAGTACACACGTTTTCATAGGAATAAATCCTATTTTATTTAATAAAAACATCTATTTTATTTTAGGTAACTTTATTGCCACTTTTCCAAGCCTTCAGTGCTGTCCAGCTGGCTTCTATTTGGCTTTCACAATTTGTTACCTGAAACGCGTTTTAAAAACATTTGTCAGTGGGAAATACTGGTGAGTGAATCCCAGTTTAATCAAGTTTAAATAAAAACCATTTCACAGTATTGAGGGAGATTCTCGCAATTACATTTGTTTCCAAGTTATATCAATTAACATCCATGGTACTGTCAGACCCGACTTGTGGTATTGTTACTCCTTGACCAAGTGGTAACAAATTTTGTATACAAAACCACAACATACTCATGATAATTGTATTCTTACAAATACTCAATAACTGCTATTCGCAGGGAAAAATATTTAAGGTTTTGTATAAACAGTTTCACAAAGTAGGTTTACAAAAAGCGGATCAACTCACATTGCTGTCTTAGATTTTCTGTAAGGGTTTTCTGGTGACAATCTATAATTTACACAAAGGCACACGTGTTAGTATAATAACCCATTTTAACATTAGTAATACCCTCCCCGAGACGGCATTCCAACGACTACGTCGGGCAAAACCACGACAGCCGTTATGGAACCCTAGATCAATCGGGCAGCGTATCTAATACGTATCCAGGGGTTATAATACTTACAACGGAGCAGAACTTCGCTATTTAGGGGGTATTAGACCCGAGTATAATATGCCTATTATTCAGATTTGAGAGAAAGATTTCGATTTTGAACGATTTCTGCTGAAACCCAATGGCTTCTATATATAGTGCTGATTTCTCACTTTCTCGCGGCCCGCGTAAATGTAAGCATAGGCTTACGCGGCCCGCGTCAAACCCAGGTCAACGTGTAGCTTGTCCGAATCAGCGACTAGACTCGCCACGATGATGACACGTGTCATCACCGGGCTGCGCCACATTTCTGACCTCACGCGGCCCGCGTCAATGTTGGGGTGGGGTTTACTTTGCCCGCCTCAACTTAAATTTCAGATTTTTAATTAAATTTAATAATATTTAAGGTATTCGGGGCCCGTTTTCACGTATGGGGTGTATTTTAGGACGTATTGGGATATTTTAATATATATTAGGGTGTCGGAAAATATTCGGGGGTGTTGGTTTTCTTGAGGATTGTTACAAGGACCCATTGCAGCTCTACGCTGGATAGAAAAGACTGAGGCTGTTCTAAAAATAAGCAAGTGTGCTGAAGAAGACAAGATAATGTTTGCTTCCAATCTATTTAAGAATTCAGCCTTAGAATGGTGGAACAATATCCTCCAATCAAGAGGAAGTGATAGGGTATACAATATGGAATGGGAGGAATTTAAGAATATGGTAGAAAGGAAATTATGTCCTCCCAATGAAAAGGAACAGATAGCAAATAAGTTTCTTAACTTAAGGATGACCAGGGTAGATAGTAAGGGTTATACTACCACATTCTTTGAATATGCTAGAATAGTACCAACCCTTGCATTACCTGAACCGGTATTAATCTCCCGTTACATCTAGGGATTAATTGGAGAGATTAGACATGTAGTCAAGGCATCTAGACCTCAAACCATAGAAGAAGCTGTAGAACTAGCAAATACCTTGACAGATGAGTTAATCCATACTAGAGAAGAAGACCAAAGGAGAAACCTAGCTCAAAGGTTTACCCAAGAATTCCGTTCTGGAAATTTCAACTGCATGAATATAGGTTCTACCTCTGCACCATTCTGCAAGGTCTGCAAGAAAAAGCATTCGGGAAAATGCTCCACTCTTTGCAATTTCTGCAAGATGCCAGGACACAAGGAAGAAGATTGCAGGAGGAAATCCAGTAATGGATTGTGCTTCAACTGTGGAGAAAAAGGTCATATCAAGCCGAACTGTCCAGAATTGGCTCCAGCTGTGAACAACAGGAACACTAAAAATGTTAGAGCATTTGTTCTGACTGCATATGAAGCCAAAATGATTCCAGATGTGATAGCCGGTACGTTTTTAGTTAATGATGTTTTTGCTAAGGTATTATTTGACTCTGGTGCAAACCAAAGTTTTATTAATACTTCGTTTTGCAAACTTCTAAATCAATCATTAACTAAACTACCACAAGAATGTCTAGTAGAGACAACTAATGGAGAAACTGTTAGGATTTCTGAAATCTTGCAGGGAGCATAAGTAGAAATTTTAAATCAAAAGTTTATGGCAAACCTTTATCCCCTGAATCTAGTGGGATTTGATGTCGTTTTAGGAATGGATTGGTTAATAGCCAATAAAGCCAGTATTTTATGTGATCAAAAGTCAATCCAAGTAAATTCACCAAAAGGTGAAAAGATCACAATTAAAGGAGATAAACCCTCTAGATCCACGAAATTCATCTCTGTGATGAAAACTGCAAGTTATATAAGAAAAGGATCTATAGTGTATTTGATTTCCATAATCACTAACACTAAAGGTAAGGAATTAAAATACATTCCAGTAGTGTCTCAGTTTTCAGATGTATTTCCGGAAGAATTACCAGGACTACCGCCGGACAGAGAAGTTGAATTCAGAATTCATCTACTGCCAGGAACAGCACCGATTGCTAAAGCACCTTACCGTTTGGCACCCGCTGAAATGCAGGAACTAAAGAAACAGTTAGATGAATTATTAGAGAAGGGATTCATACAACCAAGCTCGTCACCATGGGGAGCACCGATTTTATTCGTTAAAAAGAAGGATGAATCAATGCGTATGTGCATTGATTACCGTGAATTGAACAAAGTCACGATTAAGAATCGGTACCCATTACCAAGAATCGATGATTTGTTCGATCAACTGCAAGGAGCTCGCTTTTTCTCAAAAATCGATTTAAGGTCAGGATATCATCAATTAAAGGTACATGAAGAGGATTTTCCTAAGACCGCCTTTAGAACAAGGTATGGTCATTATGAATTTACTGTCATGCCATTTGGTTTAACCAATGCCCCAGCCGCATTTATGGACATGATGAACCGAATATGTAAGCCATATTTGGATAAATTCATAATTGTCTTTATAGATGATATTCTAATTTACTCTAGAAGTAAAGAGAAACATGCAAAGCATTTGCACGCACTTTTAAGTCTATTAAGAAAGGAAAAGCTTTATGCTAAATTTTCAAAGTGCGAGTTTTGGTTAGAACAAGTACAATTTCTTGGACACTTAGTTGATCATGAAGGAATTCATGTGGATCCAACAAAGATCGAGGCAATTACTAAATGGAAAACCCCTGAGTCACCAACCGAGGTTAGAAGTTTCTTAGGATTGGCCGGATATTATAGGAGGTTTATTCAAGATTTTTCTAGAATAGCCATTCCTTTAACTAAGTTAACCTGTAAATCCATTAAGTTTGAATGGTGACTAAACCAGGAAGAAGCTTTTAGAATTCTTAAGCATAGATTAACCCATGCACCCATACTAGCGTTACCAGAAGGAACTGAAGACCTTGTAGTCTATTGTGGTGCTTCTAAGTTAGGCTATGGATGTGTGTTGATGCAACGCCAAAAGGTTATAGCTTACGCATCTAGACAACTTAAGAATCATGAAGAGAATTATTCAACCCATGATCTAGAATTAGGAGCAATATTTTTTGCTTTGAAAATTTGGAGACATTACATTTATGGTAGTAAGTTTACCATATTCACTGATCATAAGAGTTTAAGGTATGTTTTCGGGCAAAAGGAATTGAATATGAGACAAAGACGTTGGATGGAAATGCTCAGTGATTATGATTGTGATATCCAGTATCATGAAGGAAAAGCAAATATAGTGGCAGATGCTATAAGCCGAAAGTATCATGAAAAGCCAAAAGGGTACGTTCTCTTAAATTAAATCTACAAGTAGATTTAAATGATCAAATAAGAAAAGCACAAGAATCAATAATCAAGGATGATACTGAAAAATTAAAAGGTATGCTAAAGGAATTAGAACAAGGAACAGATGAAAGAAACTTTCCTACCAATGAAAGAAACTTTCAGTATGGAACAATTATCCAAATTATACGTAAATGAAATAGTTTCGTTACATGGAATTCCTTTATCAATTGTTTCTGATAGGGATAGTCGTTTTACGTCTCATTTTTGGTCAAGTTTCCAAAAGGCAATGGGAACCAAGTTAAATCTAAGCACAGCTTATCATCCTCAAACAGACGAACAAAGCGAAAGGACGATTCAGACGATGGAAGACATGCTTAGAGCTTGTGTAATTGATTTTGGAGGTAATTGGGACGATCACTTACCTTTAATAGAATTTTCTTATAATAATAGCTATCACACTAGTATCAATGCTGCACCATTCGAAGCACTTTATGGACGAAAGTGCCGAACCCCAGTCTGTTGGGCAGAAATTGGGGAGAAGCAACTATCTGGACCTGAGATAGTACAGGAAACAACTGACAAGATCATTCAAGTCAAGGAACGACTGAAAGCAGCACGTGATCGACAGAAGAGCTATGCTGATAACCGACGCAAACTCTTGGAATTTCAAGTAAGAGATAAAGTATTGTTAAAAGTCTCTCCTTGGAAAGGAGTAGTAAGAATCATCAAACGGGGAAAACTAAGTCCCAGGTATGTTGGACCTTTTGAGATTATTAGAAGAATAGGACCTGTAGCCTATCAGCTACAACTGCCAGAGGAAATGGCAGGAATACATGATGTATTTCATGTATCTAATCTCAAAAAGTGTTTAGTTGATGAATCACTAGTAGTACCTCTTAAGGATATAGAGGTAAATGAACAACTCAAGTTTGTAGAAAGGCCTCTACAAATTGAAGACAGGAAAGTCAAGAATCTCAAGCATAAGAGATTAGTTCTGGTCAAAGTGAAGTGGGACTCTAAAAGAGGACCTGAGTACACATGGGAGCTTGAATCAGAAATGCAAAGGAAATATCCACACTTGTTCCAATAGATCTCGAGGACGAGCTCTAAAACAAGGTGGGGAGGATATAACAATCCTCAAGCATAAGAGATTAGTTCTGGTCAAAGTGAAGTGGGACTCTAATAGAGGACCTGAGTACACATGGGAGCTTGAATCAGAAATGCAAAGGAAATATCCACACTTGTTCCAATAGATCTCGAGGACGAGCTCTAAAACAAGGTGGGGAGGATATAACAATCCTCAAGAAAACCGACCCCCTCGAATATTTTCTGACACCCTAATATATTTTAAAATATCCCAATATGTCCTAAAATACACCCCATACGTGAAAACGGACCCCGAATACCTTAAATATTATTAAAAATTAATTAAAAATCTGATTTTGGGGTTTAGGCGGGCCGCGTAAAGGACCCTTAACCCTGACGCGGGCCGCGTCAACTTAAAACCTGGCAAAACCCTGGGCCGCTACGTGGCCCAACACCCGTCGAAGCTAGATAGTGACCCGGACAAGCTACGCTGTTGACCAGCGTTGACGCGGGCCGCGTAGGTCCCGGTCTTGTTTTACGCGGGCCGCGACAAGGTCAAGATCAGGCCCTATACAAGAAGGGCATCGGCCTTCAGTCGAGAATCGTTCAACCTTTCTTTCTTTCTCTCAAAATTAAAGTGTAGGCGTTATACTCGGGTCTAATACCCCCTAAATAGCGAAGTTCTTTTCCGTTGTAAGTATTATAACCCCTGGATACGTATTAGATACGCTGCCCGATTGATCTAGGGTTACGTAACGGCTGTCGTGGTTCTGCCCGACGTAGTCGTTGGAATGCCGTCTCGGGGAGGGTATTACTAATGTTAAAATGTGTTATTATACTAACACGTGTGCATTTGTGTAAATTATAGATTGTCACCAGGAAACCCTTACAGAAAATCTAAGACAGGAATGTGAGTTGATCCGCTTTTTGTAAACCTACTTTGTGAAACTGTTTATACAAAACCTTAAATATTTTTCCATGCGAATAGCAGTTATTGAGTATTTGTAAGAATACAATTATCATGAGTATGTTGGGGTTTTGTATACAAAATTTGTTACCACTTGGTCAAGGAGTAACAATACCACAAGTCGGATCTGACAGTACCATGGATGTTAATTGATATAACTTGGAAACAAATGTAATTGCGAGAATCGACCTCAATACTGTGAAATGGTTTTTATTTAAACTTGATTAAACTGGGATTCACTCACCAGTATTTCCCACTGACAAATGTTTTTAAAACGCGTTTCAGGTAACAAATTGTGAAAGCCAAATAGAAGCCAGCTGGACAGCACTGAAGGCTTGGAAAAGTGGCAATAAAGTTACCTAAAATAAAATAGATGTTTTTATTAAATAAAATAGGATTTATTCCTATGAAAACGTGTGTACTACGAACTTGGGTTTTATCCCATATGTTTAATATTATGAAAATGTGGTATTTTACTCTAATCAAATATTTCCTAACTACGGTCCTGATGAAAAATTCCGCTGCCAAATTAGACAATACGCGATACCACCAAAATTGGCTCGCGGCCGCCCGTTCCCGGGGATTTGGGATCGGGGGTTGCGACACTCTAGACCAAATCGCTCGTTCGACGCGCATTTTATTATCAACACGAGAATTTGCGTTGAATCAGGAGTGAAATCCATACTTCGACGCGATTCTCATTATCTATCTCGTGATTCTATCACACAAACAGGAATACAGTCGTTAAGTCAGGGGTGAAACCCGGACCTTGATGACGTGTTCCGTTCTCTAAATCTGGTTTTACAAAACTCTCACCAAAGTCTCGATGGATTCCAACGACTCGAGTTGCATGAATAACAGAAAAGATGCGTGCCATTCACCGCATGTCGGCGATAGAGCACAGTCTATTAGGCCAAAGCGTGTACTTGACGTCCTTGAGAATAGTCGGACCACTTTGGGTAGTCAATGTCTATCAAGCCAAGACAATCTCTCTTCGATTTTATGTGTTTCGATTCTGAAATCCACCGCCGCCGACTCTGAGATTTATCGATTTTATGTGATTTTATATGTTTATGTATTTTGATTTTGGTAATTTACTCGCTTTTCGTTGTTCGCTTTGATCAACACACACAACTCGCACTGCACATTTACCTTAATACGCTAACAAATCGCTCACTACACGCTAATCGCACTCGCAATACTCGATCGCTTTACGCCGCTGTGAAAGATAGGTGAATACGTGCAATATATGTAGGTCAATACGTCCAAAATATAGTATAGAGTATGGTTTCGACGGGCAAAGCGCTTATGTGGAATACGTGTTCCGTGTTTACATAGACTACGTGCTTATGTGCTTAAGTGCTTCTGTGAATTATGTGCCTACGTGATTTTGTGTTTTGGTGTGTTTATGTGCTTTATAAAGTAGCTTTTGGTGAATTCGCTAGACTATACTAGGATTAATCGAACTTGTGTTTGAGTCCTGTGATGATGTCTATTGCAGACAATGTCGTCATTTGGATCACACACTGCTCGCTCCACACGCCGAAACCATGAGGACAGACGCATCGCCGTACTTGTCGCAAAGAAAATGGCGAAAGTCATTCCGAAAATTGTCAGTGAGCTGAACAAAAAAGCTAGCAAGTCCTCTGAAGAATCCAGGACTGATTCTCCTAAGTCTACTTTTAGCTTCAAGCAGTTCAAAGCATGTGGACCCAAAGAATTTACCAGAGAAGATGGGCCTACGACCATGTTTCAATGGTTTGATTCAATCAAAGTCACCCTGCGCCAAAGCGGCTGTCCGGAAAACCTTCGCACTGTTAATGCCACTGGCGTTTTCCAATCCAGGGCTCTGGATTGGTGGACTGCCGAGAGAAACAAGCGAGGAAATGATGTAGCCTATGGGCTAACATGGGATGAGTTGAAGGACATCATGATGAAGGAGTTCTGCCCTCCCCACGAGCTTCAGAAGCTGGCGGACGAGTTATGGCATATCAAGCAGGATGGTGGCGACAACACTGGTTTAACTGCTCGCTTTAAGCAGCTGAGTATCATCTGTCCGGGTCAAGTTACTACTGCCGAGATAACCATCAAGAAATACATCCGCTCGTTGCCGGATTGTGTTGCTGACTTCATTCAAGCTGCGAAGACGACAACTATCGAGGAAACTTACCTGCTCGCCACTGAGATTAATGACAAGCGAGTCAGGGCTGGTTACTTTGATAAAGCCTCCAAGAATCTGCACCAAGTTATCGCTGCTCCCACCACTGAAACCGCCACCGCATCGCAATCTTAAAAGTCCTCATGCCACAAGAGAAAGAACAGCAACTCCAGCAACAAGAACTGTGCAGTAACTGCCGCTCCACTCCAAGCTGTACTGGCTCAACCGCAACCTCAAAACCGCCAAGTAGCCGCGCCTGTGGCCAATGCACCGCCAGCTAAGCGTGCATATACTGGTCCACACCCACTCTGCCCTGCTTGTACCTATCATCACCCGGTTGGAATGGCATATCGGTTTTGTGTTCACTGCAACTTGTACGACCATTTCACCGCTAACTACCGTACCGGTCCTCACCAAGCCCCAGCTCAAGCTCTTGCTCTACCAGCTCCGCAAGGCCAGCAATCAGCTCCTGCTCACGCAAGAGCCTGCTTTGCGTGTGGTGATCCTAACCACTTCGCAAACGTCTGCCCAAATAGAGTGGTGAAGCAAGAGCCACATCAGCAGCAGCCAGCACAGCAACAACACCAGCAGCAGCAACCAGCTCACCAAGCAGCCCGCGGGCGAGTCTTCAACATCAACGTCCACCAGGATCAGGCAGACAACAACGTGCTTAATGGTACATTTCTCGTAAATGGTATATATGCTTCGTGTTTATTTGATACTAGAGCCGATAACTGTTTTGTATTGTTCGAATTCGAAAGGCTCCTAAACCGTAAACACGTTAATCTCCCATCAACATTCGACGTAGAAGTTGCCACTGGAAGAACCGTCACTGTTAGCTCCGTTCTGCATGACTGTACTCTTGATCTCAATGGTCACGTTTTCCCGATCAATCTTATCCCGATGCAGCTTGGTAGCTTTGATGTCATAGTAGGTATGGATTTCCTTCGGGAGAATCATGCTGAAATTGTTTGCTTTGATAAAATGATTCGTTTCTCTCTCGCAAACGGTGATCAATTGTGTGTTTCTGGCAAAGTCGCTTAGAAGAAGTTACAACTCATGTCGTGTGTCCAAGCTAGCAAGTATCTCCGCAAGGAATACCAAGCTTTCTTGGCACACATCGTAGTAGCGGAGGAAAAGGAAGTTAAGAAAATAGACAAGGTGCCTGTGGTTCGTGATTTTCATCGTGTATTCCCCGACGATTTACCTAGTTTACCTCCCACTCGTGATATCGATTTTCGAATCGACCTCATTCCTGGAGCAAATCCTATTGCTAGAGCGCCTTATCGTCTCGCTCCTTTTGAAATGCGCGAACTCTCGACTCAGCTCCAGGAATTGCTTGATAAAGGCTTTATTCGCCCTAGCACCTCTCCTTGGGGCGCGCCTGTCCTTTTTGTCAAAAAGAAGGATGGATCATTCCGGATGTACATCGACTACAGTATAACAACCATCCCGAATATTTTTCTGACACCCTAATATATTTTAAAATACCCCTAAATGTCATAAAATACACCCCGTATGTGAAAACCGAGCCCAAAATACGTTATAACATTAAAAAATAAATAAATAACAAAGAAAATGGATTTTAGGTGGGCCGCGTAAGCCTTCGCTTAACCCTTACGCGGGCCGCGACAAGGGGAAAGCTGGCGAAACCCTGGGCCGCCACGTGGCCCAACACCCGTCGACCCTATATGCTGACTCGGATCAGCTATGCCATTGACTCCCTTTGACGCGGGCCGCGTAGCCCGTTGTCTTACCTTACGCGGGCCGCGTAAAAAGCGAAATTAAGCCCTATAAGTAGCATGCATCGGCCTTCAGTTTACGTCATTCAAATTTCGACTTTCTCACTCAATTTCTTAAAAGTAGAAGCTATACTCGGGTATAATACCCCCTAAATAACGAAGTTTTGCTCCGTTGTAAGTATCATAACCCCTGGATACGTATTAGATACTCTGCCCGATTGATCTAGGGTTCCGTAACGGCTGTCGTGGTTCTGCCCAACATAGGTATTACTAATGTTAAAATGGGTTATTATACTAACGCGTGTGCGTTTGTGTAAATTATAGATAACTCTCAGGAAATCCTTACAGAAAACCTAAGACAGCAATGTGAGTAATCTCCTTTTTGCAAACTGTTTTTACCAAACCTTAAATATTTTACAATGCAATTTAGCAGTGATTGAGTCTTTGAAATTCTAAAATTACTGCCGGTATGTTGGGGTTTTGTATACAAAATGTGGAACACGTTACCATTGGACAAAGAGTTAGCCAATGTGTAATATGACCCACCAGTCAGGATTGACAGTACTGAATGAGTAATTGAGTAGATGTAAACATTGTAATCGCTCCCAATACTGTTTAAATTAAATTAATGTTTCTTGATTAAACTGGGATTCACTCACCAGTATTTCCCACTGACAAATGTTTTTAAAACGGGTTTCAGGTAACACAATATGAAAGCCAATTAGAAGCCAGCTGGACAGCACTGAAGGCTTGGAAGAGTGGCTATAAAAGTTACCTAAATAAAGAAGGCGTTTATTTCAAATAAAATGGGATTTATCCCTATAAATCAGTTTGTAATGAAAACTTGGGTTTTATCCCAATGTGTTTATTTCTATAAAATGTGGTGTTTTACTCTGATAAAATATTTCCTAACTACAATCCTGATGTAAATTCCGCTGCCAAATTAATAAACACCGATACCACCGACACTGAGTTCGCGGCCGCCCGTTCCCGGGACAGATAGGGGGCGGGGGTTGCGACATACAGGGAATTGAATAAACTTACTATCAAGAACCGTTATCCCTTGCCTCGAATCAACGATTTGTTTGATCAGCTACAAGGTGTTACATGTTTCTCGAAGATCGATCTATGCTCAGGCTATCACCAGTTACGAATCCAGGAGGAGGATATACCCAAAACCGCTTTCCGAACCCGATACGGTCACTATGAGTTTGTTGTTAGGCCCTTTGGTTTAACTAACACCCCCACAGTTTTCATGGATCTAATGAATCGCGTGTGTAAACCCTTTCTCGACCGCTTCGTCATCGTATTTATCGATGATATCCTGATCTATTCCAAGTAAAAAACCGAACACGCGCAACATCGCCGTTTGGTTCTTAAGTTACTCCAGGGAAACCGTCTCTATGCCAAGTTCTCCAAGTGTGAATTCTGGCTTGAGGAGGTTCAATTCCTCGGTCACATCGTCAATAGTCAAGGAATTCACGTCGATCCTGCGAAGATAGAAGCTGTCAAGAGTTGGGTTACACCAAAGAACCCGTCCAAAGTTTGTTCTTTTCTCGGATTGGCGGGTTACTATCGCCGATTCATCGCTGATTTCTCGAAGATCGCTGTTCTGCTTACCTCGCTTACGCACAAGGACAAACCTATTGTTTAGGGAACCGAACAAGAGGATGCCTTTCAAACTCTCAAAGCTATGCTTTGTAACGCTCCCGTGCTCTCACTGCCCGACGAAAATGACGATTTCGTAGTCTACTATGATGTCTCTAACCTCGGTCTCGGTTGTATTCTCATGCAAAGGGACAAGGTTATCGCGTACGCCTCTCGACAGCTTAAGATCCATGAGAAGAACTATACAACCCACGATCTCGAGCTTGGTGCAGTTGTTTTTGTGTTGAAGATTTGGCGACATTGTGACAACCCTCATAATTCCATGTATCCGTACAGTTTACTCATGATAATTAAAGTGCTTGATGACTGTGCTGAATCATTTAACTGCTTTCTGATTTCTGTGTTATACTTACATGTGCTTGTTAACATACTAGTAGTGTACATAAAAGTTACTAAATAGTCCGTTATGCCTTCCTGAGTGTTGAAAATTAAAAATGTCACAAAAACATATATATAGGACACGTTACGGATTAATTAAGCACTTTAACGGAACAACACCGAACCGAACAACCGGACTTTACCCGGAACACAAAAATATTGTCAAACACATTGTTTTTATTTTTTTAAGCTAGTTAGGGTCCCCGAACACCCTAACACACTATATATTACTTAATGCACATGAACCACTAACTAGATACTTAATCTTCTAACTAGATTAGTAACTAAACATTTAAAACCCAACCAAGCACCCCCCCCCCCACCCGGTTATGAACATGTGGGGCCACCCCATGATTTTATTTAATTGTTTATTTGATCTTGTTGGCTCTCTTGAAACACATTACACAAAGGATATACAAGTGTTGGAAGACTTCTCTATTTAACCACAAGACCTTCACATTATCATCATTCACCAACATCAACAAACCCCTTCTCTTCCTTCTTCCCTTGGCTACGGCCGAAATCAACCACCCATACACCACCATCCTTCAATCAAGTCTCTTCCATTCTATACATATACAAAGGTGTATCAAGGTGAATCGCGAAGTGTGGAGCTTACGGATTGTCAAGGACCTCTCTAGATTTCTTTTATCCACCACATTTCTTCACTTGAACTTCCCTAGTCTTGAACTAGTGGTAAGAACTTAGATCCGTTCGGAGTGCCGGGATGGATAGCCAGGGAAGGTGGACATGGGATGGTTAACTGATAAACGTTTTCGAACTATGGGGTAACCCCCACGGCTGGATAGCTGATTAAGATTAAACTACGTTTTTGGAAACAACTCTAAAATGGATAGCCAACCATGAACTCACTCAACTTTGTTGTTGACTCGTTGTTACATGCTTTGCAGGTCGCTAGTTGCTATGGGGCTTGCACATGGAGGTGGTCGTTGTGGGATGCGAACTGTTATGTCCCGTACTCAATAAATAAACTTAATGAACTTATGAAACTTATGTTTTGGTTTAACATCTTATGCTTCCGCTGTTTAAACTGAACTTGGTTAACTTCCATCTGGTCACCAATTGTATTGTGGTTGGTTTTATTTACTTAAATACGTTGTTCAATATGATTGGTGGCTCGATCCTGGTCACGTCACGCCTCCAAGCGGTGATGCTCCACATGCTGGAATTTGGGGGTGTGACAGATTGGTATCAGAGCCATTGGTTATAGTGAACTTGGTTTTAAAAAGGGGAAAAGCTTTTTGACAAAACCAGACTATAACCTGTACAGTGCTCAACGATCCACAATGACGCTTCGCTCCACGTGCAAGACTCGACACAATAGGTGGTATGATTTATGTTATATTGTCGGTTAAATAGTTCACGCAGTGCATTAGTTCACGTGATAATTGCTATTTGAACCTTGTGTGCTTACTCTCTCCTGTCGTCCCACACTTACGCACTCTCGCGACACTTTTCTCACTTACGTTGCTTCGTTGTGAAGATCATGAATGGACGCGGAGGACATGGTGGTATTAACCTAACTCAAAGCCCAGTTGACGGCTTTGATCAATGAATGAGTTGTTGAGGCACTCGCAGCAGTTCCAGCAGGAGGTCAACATGCTCAGCCTCCTGTGTGTACGTTCAAAACCTTGCGGAAGAAAGGACGATAGAAGATATACCTATTGTACGCGACTTTCCTGAGGTATTTCCTGAGGAATTACCTGGTCTTCCGCCTCATCACCAAGTTGAGTTTCAAATCGAGCTAGCTCCTGGAGCAGCACCAGTAGCTCGAGCACCATATCGTCTAGCTCCATCAGAACTCGAAGAACTGTCTAAGCAACTACAAGAACTCCTGGAAAAGGGTTTCATACGTCCTAGCTCTTAGCCATGGGGAGCTCCAGTGTTATTCGTAAAGAAGAAAGAAGGTACCTTCAGAATGTGTATTGACTACCGCGAACTCAACAAGGTGACCGTGAAGAATCGTTATCCTCTTCCACGTATTGAAGACTTGTTCGACCAGTTGCAAGGGTCGAGTTATTACTCTAAGATTTATTTGAGATCGGGATACCATCAGCTGAGAGTCCGAGAGGAAGACGTCTCCAAAACAGCGTTCAGAACTCGTTACGACCATTACGAGTTTCTGGTCATGCCTTTCGGGCTGACGAATGCACCTGCAGTCTTCATGGATCTCATGAACCGAGTGTGCAAGCCTTACCTGGATAAGTTTGTCATAGTGTTCATCGACGATATCCTGATCTATTCGAAGAGTCAGGAGGAACACGAGCAGTATCTAGGGCTTATTCTGGAACTTCTTCGGAAAGAGCAGTTGTATGCCAAGTTTTCGAAATGTGACTTCTGGCTTCGCGAAGTCCACTTTCTAGGCCATGTGGTAAACAAGGATGGAATTCATGTCGATCCATCCAAGGTAGACTCGATTAAGAACTGGCCTGCACCCCGTACACCAACTGAAATCTGCCAATTCTTGGGTTTGGCAGGGTATTACAGAAGGTTTATCAAGGATTTCTCAAAGATTGCACAACCTCTCACTTCACTGACCCAGAAAGGTGTCACTTATCATTGGGGTGATGCACAGGAGTCCGCGTTTCAGTACCTAAAAGATAGACTTTGTAGCGCGCCTATCCTCTCATTGCCTGAAGGCACATATGATTTTGTGGTTTACTGCGACGCTTCCATCCAAGGACTTGGTTGCGTGTTGATGCAACGTGACAAGGTCATTGCTTATGCATCACGCCAACTTAAGGTTCTTGAAAGGAACTATACTACACACGACTTGGAATTGGGAGCAGTTGTTTTCACACTCAAGATATGGAGACATTACCTGTACGGTACCAAGTGCACCATTTACACCGATCACAGGAGTCTCGAGCAAATCTTCAAGCAAAAGGAGTTAAACATGTGACAACGTCGATGGGTCGAACTCTTGAATGATTATGAATGCGCTATCAAATACCATTCGGGCAAGGCCAATGTTGTGGTCGGCGCCCTCAGTCGAAAGGATACTATACCTAAGCGTGTACGTGCGTTACAGCTTACCATTCACTCTAGCCTTCCCGCTCAAATTCGCGATGCTCAGGTGGAAGCACTGAAAGCAGAGAACATCAGGGCTGAGTCTTTACGAGGATCGAGGCAGCGGCTAGAGCAAAAGGAAGACGGCGCCTACTATGTAACAGGGCGTATCTGGGTTCCACTTTACGGAAACTTACGCGAACTTTTGATGGATGAAACGCACAAGTCCCGTTATTCAGTACATCCTGGTTCGGATAAGATGTAGCTATCTTTATCCTCCCAAATTGGGGAGATTAGGAGAGAAAACCCTATCAATTACTAAAATACCCTCCAATTCTAATAAATCTCACGTACGGTTATTATGGATCAATTTTGGCGCAAACTTCTTCATCCCCTCTCACTCTCTGACAATCGAACATCTTCTTCACTTGCAGTACATCAATCTGGTGTGTGGAATCTCCAGGTAATCTCCCTCCTTAGAATAATCGGGATGATATTCGTTTAAGATTAACACCATGATTATTTGTAAATCATGTGAGTATGTAGTAGGACATCGTGTTGTTGATCTGAGTTTGAGGTTGAGAGCTGTATTTCATTACGAAGATGTTTTGTGTTTGAAAATCTAGAAGTATTGTTGAAGTTGTGAATATATATCTGATCAATAGTTTTTTGATAAACCAACATGTTAAGTTGTGTAACGGTTTTAATATGTTAATTGCTTTCGGATAGATACAACATGTAGAGAATAAGCTTTCTCCAGTTGTATCTTTTTAGAAAATCCGAAAAAGCAAATACTGTGATGTAGCGTTTAATCATACTCATTCAATTTTGGGGATTTGGGTTTTCTAAACGGTTCTGTTTTATCCATATCCTTGAAATCCTTGAATCATAGATCACAAGTAATCAAGCAACCTTCTCCAAAATCATTGTTAGTTTGTTACCCTCCAAAACCACAAGTAAATAAGTACCAGACTTTTGTACATATTAGAAGAATGTCCGTAAGTCCATTAAGTCATCAACAAATGTGAAAAAACCAAAAAGAAAACTGTTTAACCATAAATAACAATAAGACTAATGAGTTTGAATGTTTATTTTTTGTTAACAAGTGCCTCTTACTTAGTTACCAGAAGAGTTGTCTAATGAGTTTGAATGTTTATTTTTGTTTTCTTGATTTATTATATATTATTGTTTGAAGGTTCGCTATTGAACTTTGGAACTTTTCTATGGATGATCAAATACTCCGTATAATTCGTGTTGTGCGAGCTAGACAATTGCAAGCCGCTGGACTAATTTGCTTATTGCTAGCTTTCATTACACAACATAGATTGTCTACAAAAAAACATGTCAATCTACCTACTAGAGATGTAATTTTACAACGACGATATGTACGAGAAGAGATGTTACGTGACCTTTAAAATAGTGGTAAATGTCGTGAACTTATTCGTATGAGTGAGAGAGCCTCTACATTATTTAGCACACATTCTGTTGGAAATTTTAGTGAAAATGAGTTTTTCACTAAATATTTTGGACATCAATAATATTTATATATGTGTTGTATAAATAATTATTTATGGTTTGTGTTCAAACTATGTCCAAATAGAGCTAAGATGAATGAGATATTGAAGCTTGAAGTTGTATGTTTGGAACAAACAAAGATGAATAAAATGGATTAGTTTTGTCAACTTGTCCCACATAGGTGGGATGACAAAACTTAAAGTGGTTTATAAGGAGGAGCACTCCTTATATATTGTTTCCTTAAAGGCAAACACTAGTGGGGACACTAAAGGGTGCGCAGCACCCTTACTCGTGCACATATGCGCGCGTGACATGGGCTATAGGCCTAATGTGGTGCACTTTGAACTTCGCACACCGCCTTTGTATTTTTGCCCATGAGCGCGTGGTCAAATACATGGCGGGTCCGCGTATGGCGCACCTTTGGGTGGCATAGGCGGATGCCATGACATGGCACATGTCGATATGGCGCGAGCTCCTTAGGTGCATGGCGCACGTCATTGGCTATGACGAAAGATGCTTAGTGGCATCCGTGTGGTGCGTGAGTAGGATGGCGCATAACTAGGTGGCGTCCTGGTATGCGCAACGACTTCCAATTGGCGCATGGCGCAAGAAGGTGTGTCTCCGCGGAAGCGCAGTACAGGCTCAACTAAGGCGCGCCTGCATGCGCACTCGACCGGTCAAACCTGTCTACTTACTAGAGAGTTATTGTTAGACGGTTTCCACTAGTGCCATAAGTTGAATGGCGGTTTCTTTTTCTACCACTTAATATCCATTAAGTTAGTGTTTAAACCCTTTTTTATTACAAGATTAATTATCTTGTTAATAACAAGATTAATTATCTTGTTAATTACTTGATTAATGATCTTGTTTATGACAATCATTAAGAGGGTTGAATGAGTCTATATATCTTATTATAAAATGAATATTGTTTATTCATTTGAGAAGGAGAAGAAAAATAGACAACAAATTCATCTTTGTTTCATGGAAATTTAGAGAAGAACTTTCTCTAAATTGTGTTAAACAACTTAAATTTTCCACTAAATTAGAACACCATTATACCCGGTGTAATCTCGGGCGTGAGTGCCATCTCTGGCAGTACACATACTGTTCCGGTTGTTGTACCTTGGGAGACAGACCGTCTGAGAGGAGGCGCGAAATCTGTTTTAAGGGAAGCGTGTAGAACACGTGCCTCAACCAAAACCGTCAACGACAGTTTGTTCATTCTTGCAGCGGAGGTTTACTAAAGGGTGCAGTAGAAGTTCTTCCAAAGATGTTGGCTTGAATCAAGATTGGTACAATTATTGTGTATTTTATTTTCGTTCATTTGGTTTATGTAACCGGTATTGTACTTCATGAATTTCCCACAAATAACGAGAGTCTCGTTATTATTTATTTTATTAATATTTTAATAAAAAATGAACCTAGTTCCTACAATCTTAAAACAGACTTTCGTGAAGATTGTTGCTACAATCTTAAATCCCTTCTCTACGAGAATTTAGGTTCACGAAAGTTTAAAATATTAATTGAGATTTTTGTTAAAATCTTGTAAATTTTTTTGGGAAATTTTTTTTAAGACAATGAGTTGGATTAGTTTTGATGATTGGAGTACAATCTTTAATCCGAATACCGTATTGCAAAACGAATGTTTTGATTCATGTTTTAGAGTTCATGGGTTTTTTGTTCGTGTTTAGATAAACCGAATCATACACAAAATAATATGTATTTCAATATGTTTTGAAATACTAAAATTTTCTAATGAGCGCATTAGAAAAATATATTTTGTAACCCCATACAAAAAATGTTTTGTAACATTTTTTTTTATTACAAGCATGTTATAAACTTTAATTGGAATATTAATATTGGTTTAAATGTCTTGAAACACATATATTTTCTAATGAGTGTATTAGAAAGTAATTTTTTTTTATAAAATTACAAGTTTTAAAACATTTATGTATTCTAATGAGCGTGTTAAAAATAATTATTTTGTATAATAATAAGTTTTAAAACATCTATATGTTCTAACGAGCGTGTTAGGAACAATGTTTTAAAGATGGTTGGATGTTCTAACGAGCGTGTTAGAAACAATAGTTTAAAGACGTTTAGATTTTCTAACGGGCATGTTAGAAAAGATTATTATTACAAATAATTGTTAAACGAGCGTGTTTGAAACAATTATATTGGATAATAAGAAATCTTGAAATGGTTTCGTATTTTTTTTATTTCTAATGTGCGTATTAGAAATAGTTTTTTATAAATTCAAAACAAAAATTGTAATAAGTTATTTCTAATGAGCGTGTTAGAAATGA
Source organism: Helianthus tuberosus (assembly GCA_030545235.1). Classification (NCBI taxonomy): domain Eukaryota; kingdom Viridiplantae; phylum Streptophyta; class Magnoliopsida; order Asterales; family Asteraceae; genus Helianthus; species Helianthus tuberosus. The sequence continues at coordinate 55,149,235 of CM060411.1, read as the reverse complement.
TTTAACGACTGTGGCAATTTTTTATTTTTCTAACGAGCGGGTTAGAAAATGTTTATTTTATATAGGCCAAAAACGGCTTATGGCAATAAATGATCGTTTAATTCTAACGAGTGTGTTAGAATTTTATAGAATAATAAGGTTTAATATCATCTATTATATCTAATGAGCGTGTTAGATACGATGATTTTGTAAACCTAACTACTTAAAAGACGATCAGATTTTCTAACGAGTGTGTTAGAAAAGATTTTTTTTGCAAATAATTATTAACGAGTGAGTTGGAAACAATTTATGGATAATAATTAACCTTGTAACGGTTTCGTCTGAACCGTTAAATTTCTAACAAATAAGTTTGAAACGGTTTTTTACATAAATGTTAAAATGGTTTCGTATTTGTTTATTTCTAATGAGTGTATTAGAAATAGTTTATATTTTTTTTTACAAACTTCGAAACAAATGCTGTAATCGTTTAGTTCTAACGAGCGTGTTAGAAACCTTTTAACGATTTGCAATCGTTAATTTCTAACGAGCGGGTTAGAACCGGGTTAACCATGATAAATTATTTAACATGATTTGTATCCGGTTTATATATTTTCTAACGAGCGTGTTAGAAAAGGTTTGTGTTTATTTCTAACGAGCGGGTTAGAAAACGTTCATTTAAATAAACCAAAAGTGAATATATATATTCATTTTATTTCTAACGAGCGCGTTAGAAACGGTTTACTTTATAAAAACCGAATATTTTGAATGTTTGTTCAACATTTAAATTCTAATTAGCATATTAGAATTGGTTATCATACAAACCACTCATTTTAACGATTGATAATCGTTATTATCTAACAACGGTTAGAAATGGTTTGAATATGATAAACCATTTATTAAACCGATGTGTATTCATTTTATTTTCAAACGAGCGAGTTTGAAATTGTTTTATTTATTAAACTATTATAAGGTTTATTGTCTTGATTTGTAATCAAAACATAAATATATAGTTTAATATTAAAACACTTGCAAAAACGAGAAATGTTTTGAACGAATAAAACATGTCTTTGCGAATTATAAATGATTCGATACTTCCACGAGAAGTATAACGTCTTGAACCATATAATAGTCTTGGAAAGACTATTTTGTGAAAAACAACTCAATGTTGTTATAAATATAATAAGTCGTTCAACTACTTGCGAGTAGTTAATTGTAAACAACTTTATATTTTGGATAACTTGTGATTATTCAAGTTTTGAGTTTCAAGATGAAACAACTTATATGTGTTCCATTGAGGGGGTACCTCAAAACATGACACAAAATAATTGCGTTTATTTCGGTCGAAAGTGTTGAAGATAATAACACTTTGGGATTTGATGTTTACATATCATTGGTGTATCCATTATTATATATGTTCACTTTTATTTTATTTAAAATGGTGGACTACCGTTTGGGTTTATTTTACATAAACAAATGGATTAACATATAATAAAAGATAATTTTTTTTGGACTACTAATAATTTGTCAAAAGGATACACATTTTGATAAAAAGTAATTTACACGAACACAACGAGCGGGTTGTGACCATGACTTATGTAATAAGTCACAAATAAAACATCAAACGTATAACGAGTTCATGAGAAACGTGGTGTATGGTTTGAGATAAAATGCACGAAAACAAGATATGTCATCTAATGTTGAGAGCATCAACATGGAAATGCACATGTAAGTTTTCAAAGAATATAACATATGAAAGAAATATATGTTATTATTGTAAATGAGTTTAATAAATTTAGCAAATTTATTAACGGAAATTTACAATAGTGATGGACTTGTAGATGCTTCTACCACCATCAATGTTGTTTAAACTATGTGGAGGCTTGGTCCTCAATTTGGGAGAGTATCTCAATACATGGTATTAATGAAACAACAACGTAAATGTATATATAACTATAGGTATACGTGAATGCTTTTTTGTTGAGAGTCAATCTAATTGGCTATATCTCAAGACTCAAGTGATTTTATACAAAGATTTTTCATCAAAGTGACTTGGATTAAGACTTATGTTTAAGTCCTTAGGAAGTCAATGGTGAAGCCTTGGAGATAAAAAGGCAAACTAGTTATGATCCTAATGGATGAAGTTAACTATGGTTTTGAGGCCTTCCTAAAACCGATGGTTTTGGAATGGTGAAATAAAATTTCATTATTGTGTCTAAACTAAGAAACGAATGTTCGGAAGAGATAGTGCGTTATCTCTTAAGGCTGTGAAGAATCAGAATGATGCATCTTCTGTTCACATGCTAGAGTATTGTAGTCTAAAGAATGCTAGACTAATACTTGTTAATTTATATGCTCGACGGAGATTAAATTAACTTTAAACATTCAAAATATGTGATGACACAAGAACGAATTTTGTTCTAAACAAAACTATAAGGGTCTGTTTGGTATGGGGTAATGGAATAGACGAAGGAATGGAATGGATGAGGTAATGGAATGCACGAGGGAATGCAATGGATCATTACCATTCCATGTCTTGTTTGGTTACCATATGAATGGAATAAATTATTATTGTGTATTGTTCGGTAGGCAAGAAAAACGGAGTAATAAAATTAGCGGTGATTGGTGGTGGTGGTCGGTGGTAGTGATTGTGGGTGGTTATAGGTGGTGGTGGTGGGTGTCGGCGATGGGTGGTGGTGGTGGCAGCGAGTGTCGGTGCGGCGGTGACGACGAGTGGTGGTGGCGACAAGGTGGCCGTTGGTGGTGGGTGGCAACAAAAGTGGCGGTTAGTGGCGGCGGTGGTTGGTGATGTGGTGGTGGCATCGACGATGGTGGTGGGCGGCGGCGGTGAGTGGCGTTGGCGGTTGGTCGCAGCTGTGGGTGATAACGGTGGCGAGTAGGTGGCGGCGGCGGCGGTGGCTGTCGGGGTGACGTGGTGGCGGGTGGCGGCGATGGCGTCGGTGGTGGGTGGTGGGTGGTGGTGGTGGGTTGTGGGCTTGTGGCGAAGGTCGTGGGTTGTGGCGTTGTTGATGAATGATGCAAGAGGGGATGGAATGGAAAAAAAAACATGGAGGGTGGAAGAAATGATTTTGAGGGAATGAAATGCCTTTTGGAATGGGTGATTCCATTCCATTGACCAACCAAACACTCTTTTCTTCATTCCCTCGTAATCACTCATTCCATTCCACCTCTCATTCCTGCATACCAAACACTACCTAAATATAACTTCATTAAAATGCAAGCAATGTGGGGGGAGGAAACCATTTAAGAAACAAACCCTTTAGGGTATGTGGAAATGGTAGTTGAGAAGTTTTCTCAAACTCGAAATGAAAGGGAGAACCTTTCATCACCCCATTTGGATGTTATCCAATTACACTTAAATGTGGGGGTGACTTGCATTTGAATGTGGAGATAGTAGCTGAGAAGTTTTCTCAAACTCGAAATGAAAGGGAGAACCTTTCATCACCCCATTTGGATGCTATCCAGTTACACTTAAATGTGGGGGTGACTTGCATATATTGCAAACGCATGACCAAGTGGAGTACACAATGGTTATATGGAGTCAATTGAGTAGATTGGACTCGAATGCCAATTTGTTAGATTCAAAATCTAGTAAGATGTCAGTCATGACACACCAAAGGCATGGTGAAAACGTGTCCAACCATGAATTGAGTTTCATGTCATTCTAAGACAAGGTACATAACTGGATCCAGGTTGAGATCACGAGTTATAAGTCTTATGAATTGACTAAAAGGCAAAAGTGACTAGCGAGTCAAGAACACGTTAGAACAACTGATCGCAATTTAAATTATCGTTGGTGACTTAGCGAAGTCAAAGATAATTTTGGATCCAACAACCAGTGGGTTGATAACAGATCAGGTTGTGGAATGGGACTAAAGCCATGGAAAAAGGGACATGAGGGAAACCTAACCTAGTTGACTGGAGATCCCAAGATCTAGGTTCAATAGGCCAACTTAATCATGAACCGAAGGGTAGTCACTGTGGGGGCGTAGCTAATATATATGTTTATATATAAGCTAGTTTATATGTTTCATATATCCCCCTAAAACTATAAAAGGGTGTTTAAATACGTCCTAGTCCATTCCTATAATATTCAGTGACATTGTTGTGAGGTTAAGCATAATATGTGGTTTTATGATTTGTGTAAATCATAATGCTTTTAATGATTTAAAGGGAAATCACCTATGTTGGAGAGAAGTGTGGTCGCTTCGAATGGAATTATGGCATAATTCCTAGAGCTCCCGCAGAACCAGGAAAGTGCTCCATGACCATTATAGGACACGATAGTGAGGGGATGGCCCGGCTAGGGAAAGTATTGTGTGAATGTATATTGTCGTTTACACAAATGGGGGGTTGTTCAAGGACATCACGTCTACAAAACCCTAGTAGACTAATTATGCTTCACAAAGGAAGGTTCAAAGGCAAAACCTACCTATCCTGCAATACTCGACTGTCGAGTTTTCATCGGAATTTTGTGTGTTTTAATCGATCTTCATTCATGTGGGGGATTGTTGGAAATTTTAGTGAAAATGAGTTTTTCACTAAATATTTTGGACATCAATAATATTTATATATGTGTTGTATAAATAATTATTTATGGTTTGTGTTCAAACTATGTCCAAATAGAGCTAAGATGAATGAGATATCGAAGCTTGAAGTTGTATGTTTGGAACAAACAAAGATGAATAAAATGGATTAGTTTTGTCAACTTGTACCACATAGGTGGGATGACAAAACTTAAAGTGGTTTATAAGGAGGAGCACTCCTTATATATTGTTTCCTTAAAGGCAAACACTAGTGGGGACACTAAAGGGTGCGCAGCACCCTTACTCGTGCACATATGCGCGCGTGACATGGGCTATAGGCCTAATGTGGTGCACTTTGAACTTCGCACACCGCCTTTGTATTTTTTCCCATGAGCGCGTGGTCAAATACATGGCGGGTCCGCGTATGGCGCACCTTTGGGTGGCATAGGCGGATGCCATGACATGGCACATGTCGATACGGCGCGAGCTCCTTAGGCGCATGGCGCACGTCATTGGCTATGACGAAAGATGCTTAGTGGCATCCGTGTGGTGTGTGAGTAGGATGGCGCATAACTAGGTGGCGTCCTGGTATGCGCAACGACTTCCAATTGGCGCATGGCGCAAGAAGGTGTGTCTCCGCGGAAGCGCAGTACAGGCTCAACTAAGGCGCGCCTGCATGCGCACTCGACCGGTCAAACCTGTCTACTTACTAGAGAGTTATTGTTAGACGGTTTCCACTAGTGCCATAAGTTGAGTGGCGGTTTCTTTTTCTACCACTTAATATCCATTAAGTTAGTGTTTAAACCCTTTTTTATTACAAGATTAATTATCTTGTTAATAACAAGATTAATTATCTTGTTAATTACTTGATTAATGATCTTGTTTATGACAATCATTAAGAGGGTTGAATGAGTCTATATATCTTATTATAAAATGAATATTGTTTATTCATTTGAGAAGGAGAAGAAAAATAGACAACAAATTCATCTTTGTTTCATGGAAATTTAGAGAAGAACTTTCTCTAAATTGTGTTAAACAACTTAAATTTTCCACTAAATTAGAACACCATTATACCCGGTGTAATCTCGGGCGTGAGTGCCATCTCTGGCAGTACACATACTGTTCCGGTTGTTGTACCCTGGGAGACAGACCGTCTGAGAGGAGGTGCGGAATCTGTTTTAAGGGAAGCGTGTAGAACACGTGCCTCAACCAAAACCGTCAACGACAGTTTGTTCATTCTTGCAGCGGAGGTTTACTAAAGGGTGCAGTAGAAGTTCTTCCAAAGATGTTGGCTTGAATCAAGATTGGTACAATTATTGTGTATTTTATTTTCGTTCATTTGGTTTATGTAACCGGTATTGTACTTCATGAATTTCCCACAAATAACGAGAGTCTCGTTATTATTTATTTTATTAATATTTTAATAAAAAATGAACCTAGTTCCTACACATTCCCATTCACCATGCTGCAACAAAAACAACATGAAATCATCTTAGTATGGTTGAATGGTGTTTAAGGGGGGTAAATAACTAATGTAGCAAATCTTGAATATTTTAAAACAAGATGAATCATGAATTTGGGAAATATTATTGATTTGATAAAGCGAGTAAAAGTGTAAAATAAGGAAAAAATAACCTTCAAAACATGTGTAAGTTTTTAAAGTTCAAGTTATAGGTCGAAATACGTGTTTATGCTAAAGCCTTACCTTCTTTTGACTTCAGTATATTTATAATTCAAATAATTTGTGTAACGCTTAACAGTGATCATTTGAACCAACAGGTGAAGAGAACTAAATCCAAACCGCCAGTGTTCTTAAGAAAAAAAAAATGACTTTTGATGATTTTCATGAATATTTATATAACTTGACCTCCAAAAAATTTTATTATGAGTTATTTACATCAAAGCTTCCAAAATAAAGTGTAGATGTGTTATAACTAGTTCTGAATGCAATCGGGAAGAAAAAATAGTTGATAAGCTCAACGGGTCAAACGGATTGGAAGTTGGTAAATTTTAAGATTTAGCAAAATCAAAGTTTCATATAAATGTTTGTTTTTCTTCTGTTTAGACTTAAAACAATGTTTTCATGCTAAATGGTGAACATTGATCTTAAAAACGGTTGATGATTGGAAAGTCTTCAAGAATGTAACTGTAAGTCAACTTCATCAATCCATGATATTTATCTATGTTGTCAAAAGCCCTTTGGGCACGCGCCTAGGCCCTCAGGCAAGGCGAGGCGCAAAAACGCCTTGTTGCTATCCTGGCACTCCGGCGACCTTCGGGCGATATTCTGGCCACATCTTAAAAACTCCAGAAACAATTTTGTGACTTTTTCTTTGATTAAAATGTTATATATTTAAAGGGTATAATGGTAAAATTGTTCTCTCTTAATTCATTTTCCTTCCCCTCCCCCTGTTAATTCATTAAACTCGGGAACACCAGAAAAATCACATCTTTTCCCTCCTTTTCTCTCTTAATTCATTTTTCTTCCTCTCCCCTTGTTAAATGAGACTCGGGAACAACCGTGTCGAATAAAAAGGTATACACAATGTATACGTTACCTAAAGGAAAGGATAGTGAAAATAAAAACGGGGGCCTACAATGAATGATACAACATGATGAAGCATGCCCAACCACCACCTCATCTTCAATTTTTTACCTCACAAAACTTGTAGTAAGGGGGTGTTTGGCCTAGCTTTTTTATCTAAGCTTATAGTTTTTTTAGCTTATTTTTACAAAATAAGCACTAATGGGTGTTTGGTTTAGCTTTTTAAGCTTATGCTTATTAGCTTATATAAGCTAATTTCAAGAAGCTTATGAGAACATGGTTTTTTAGCTTATTTGAATAAGCTTATTTGAAGAAGATGGTTTTTTACTCATTACACACAATGATATTATACCCCTTCCTATAATACAAAATGACTTAACAAACAACTAAAGATTAATTATTAATTATCAACTTGTAGAATATAAGCTAATCCAAACACTTAAAAATAGCTTATCAAATAAAAGAAAATAAGCATAAGCTACTTTAAAATATAAGCATAAGCCAAAAAAATAAAAACTAGGCCAAACACCCCCTAAATCACAATTTTGATCGTCAATAATATGTACAGTATCCACTCCAATTTCTGCCATCACGTAGTAGTGGTCACTGTAGGTGTGTGTGTGTGTTGGTGTACGATTGGACCTTCTCCATCTCAATCCATCCACAATAATAAATGCCAATCTCACACCTGTTTTCTCTTCCACCGACGCTAATCTCTCTCGATTCTCGGTGTCTTCATCTTACGACTTTCTAGAATCTCCAATTGCCGGATTTACGATGTCTTCCGGTAGGTATATGGCCTACTCGCCGTCTCCGTCAGCGCCTCACTCTCCTCACATCGCCGGTTTTCGTTCTGTAGCTATCGCCGAACAGGAGAAGTATGACGACGGTTTTTCTACTTTTTTCGTTTTTACGTTCTTTCGATTACTCTAGGTTTTACTCGATCTCGATTTTGTAGGTTTATGTTTCGCTGATTGTTGTGTTTTGTTGAGATTTGTGTTTGTTATCGTGATCCGAGTGTTAGGTTGATTAGATGCGGTTTATGGTTTCGATTTGTAGGAGAAATTGCCGAAACTGATGTAGATTTTGTTGTAAATGTTACACGAACGGTGTTATGTCTAGAAGAGTGGTTATAGTGTTTGATTATATGCCAGTTGTTGTTGAAATATGTTCAGTAGCTCATGTTTAACTGAGATTTGTCTTCGTTATCGTAAATCGAGTGTTAGGTTGGTTAGATGCTTTTTACGGTGTCGATTTGTAGGAGAAATTGTGAAACTGATGTGGATTTTGTTGTAGATGTTACACGAACAGTGTTATGTTTTGAAGAGTAGTGGTTATAGATTTATGATGCTTGATTATATGCCAGTTGTTGAAATATGTTCAGTATCTCATGTTTAGTTGAGATTCGTGTTCGTTATTGTAATTCGAGTTTTAGGTCGGTTAGATGCGTTTTATGGTTTCGATTTGTAGGAGAAATTGTGAAACTGATGTAGAATTTGTTGTAAATGTTAAACAAGCGTTGTTATGTCTAGAAAAGTGGTTATAGTGTTTGATTATATGCCAGTCGTTATTGAAGTATGTTTAGTAGATGATGTTTAATTGAGTCATTGAGATTTGTGTTTGTTTTCGTAATTTGAGTGCTAGGTCGATCCGATGCGGTTTACGGTTTCAATTTGTAGGAAAAATTGCAAAATTGATGCGGAATTTGTTGTGAATGTTCTGTGTTATATCTAGAAGAGTGGTTATAGCGTTTGATTATATGCCAGTAGTTGAAATATGTTTAATATCTAATGTTTAATTGAAATTTGTGTTTGTTAACTAATTCGACTGTGATCAGATGCGTTTTACTCATCTCGATTTGCTGGAGAAATTGCAAAATTGATGCAGAATTTGTTGTAAATGTTACATGAACAGCGTTATATCTAAAAGAGTGGTTATAGTATTCGATCAAATGCCAATGTTTAGCATCTCATGTTCAATTGAGATTTGTATTTGTTATCATAATTGGACCGTTAGGTTGATCAGATGCGTGTTGGTTTCCAGGAAAATTTGAAAACTGATGCCTAATTTGTCGTCAATGTTACGAAAACGGTGTTATATCTAGACGAGTGGTTACAGTTTTTGGTTATATGCTAGTTGTCGTTGATATATGTTCAGTATCTCATGTTTAATGGCAAGAAAGGGGTTTGGTTGATGTGAAGTTTATTAGTTTTTTTTGTTCATCTTTCATGTTTGATGGTGGTTTAATGGTACATATTGACAGGTATCTATCAGATTTACTGTCTGAACGCAACAAACTTAGTCCGTTTGTCCCTGTGCTTCAACAATGTTATCGATTGCTGAATCAGGGTGAGTTTTTCGAACTTGTTTTCTAAGAATTCGTAGCATCTTACTTGATCTCCTTTTTTTGTATCATTGGAAACATAGCATAGAATAGCATGATAGAATTTTTTTAGTAGGCACTTTTAGGCTTTTAGCCTTTGGTTTTTTTAGGTTAGTAGACTTGTAAATTTGAAGCTCAAATTAGGGTCGAGCTAGATACATGCTAACTATTGTTGTTCGAAAGAAGTTGGACTACAAAGTCTTGTCATCATGTGATCAAGGAGCAAGTTTTAACACATTGTCTGCTGCATCTTTGATTTAAGTCTGAATTATCTTAACTATGTCCGTTCCTACATAAACAGATAGATGAAAATGATCAAGCATTTCTATACGTCTCTCTGTGTTATGTCCCGCGAACACATATATTAGTAAATTTAGCCCATTAACACTTCCAGTCTGGAGAGTTCACCGTTGTAACAGGGTTCTCTTTGACATGCATAGAGGAATGATTAGTTTGGTTTGTTAACTTTATAAAGCCTAAATGTTTTTGTCGAGGTTAAATATCTTTTAAAAAATTTGTTGGTTTGATAGGGGCGACACAATTGGTATCAACTGACCTGTCAAACCACAAGTGTCAATTATTGTGGTGACTGCTAACTACTACTTGGTTAACTGCTAACTGGTGACATGTTGTTCTTGAAAATTGACCTTTTTCCTAACAGAAATATTGCGTGTAAGCACGCTGTTGGGGAATGCATCATTATTAGATCAAAGTGGGCTTGAACATGCTAGCCCCCTGGCTTCAGGAGGATTGTTTTCAAACGGAGGAGCTAACATGAACATGAACAGATGGACTTCACCAATACAATCAGAAGTACGGATACTAACCATTAACATAACCTTTTACTTACTCTAATTTCTTACTGCTTTTTAGAAGCATTTCTGACAATAGTACTCTTACTTTTCATGCTAACTGCATTGACTTGTTTGACTTCTTGCTTCAAATCTTACTTATATCATGACAGGTAGTTCCGGCTAACACCTTCGAGTTAGATAGTTAACCCATCTTTATGAACCATGATGCAGTTTACATGTTTGTTTGGTCCTTTCTTATACTTATTACAGATGGCATTACATTCTTAGATTTCTTTATCAAATAGCCACTGGGGATGCTTTTAACGGTCAAAAAAAGTCAACATGCTGTTATATGAACCTTGCTGAACATTGGTTTGCAGCCATACATTAACTACTTAATACGCAACGTTCTGCTTGATAAGAATTGGTGTGCATGTCCACTACAGTAGCCAAACGGAACCAGAAAAATACACGCTTTATGTCTTATTTTTATTCATTTTTTAAGAGAATTTCGAATTGCTTTGTGCAGATGCCATCTTTATTGCAGTCATCACCTGCGCATAGCTGGCTTGGTTCGCAAGGCAGTTCATCTGGTCTTATAATAAAGAAAACAATCAGAGTTGATATTCCTGTGGCCACTTACCCTAATGTAAGTTCAGTTGTGCTCTCTACATTTATTTTGAATTCTTGTTGATTCTTTTCTCGATTGATGTTACTGTTCATTTTTTCAGTTTAACTTTGTTGGACGTCTCCTTGGGCCCCGTGGGAACTCTCTTAAACGAGTCGAAGCAAGTACTGACTGTCGTGTTCTTATTAGAGGACGTGGGAGCATCAAAGATCCAGCAAAGGTGATAAATTTAGATTTTAGGGATAGCCAGGGGCGGACATAGCCTTTAAATAGGGGTAGCGGGGCCCCCGCTACCCCTTAACGTTTTTTTTCCTAGATCCGCCACTGGGGATAACTATTTACAAGCATGAAATTTATTATATATAATATTTGATGCACTAATCACTTATAAATAAGGTTGGAATTTTTGGAGGAAAAGGTGTTTCGAATCGACCCGGCTTGTTTCGTATTGTACCTAAAATACCCGTTTAGTCATCATCAAGATATGGGCTTTCTTATTCTTATTAAATGTTTCTCTAATGTAGGAAGAGATGATGAGAGGAAAACCAGGGTTTGAACACCTGAATGAACCTCTTCACATACTTGTGGAAGCAGAATTACCAATTGATATAATAGAAGCTCGTTTGATGCAAGCCCGTGAAATACTTGAAGATCTGCTTAGACCTGTGGTATCAACTTTTTCTCATTGCTTGCCCTCTACTATAAAAGTTATGGTGTCATCATTTAAAGGCGGCACGAAAAAGAAAAAGGTTTTGGGTCAACTAACACGACCCGTTCTATAAAAAAGATTAACCCAAACACAACACGTTTAATAAATGGGTTGAATTTGAACACGGCCCATTTAATAGATGGGTTAACCTTTTAACGCTTTTAAGGGTTTTTAAAAAAGTCTCTGTAGATTTCAGGATTGGGTTATTTTAGATTTTAAAGTTACAATTTGAAGTTTGATTTTTTTCCTCTTTTAACTATTATTAATCGTATTCACAACTGAACATTAAATGGGTGAACCTGAATTCGGCTGGATTTTAAGTGGGTCCGACACGACGCAACACGATTAATTAAATATATGGGTCGGTTTGGGTCGAAGAGTTCAACCGGAAACCCATCTACCCGACACGATTGATACCCCGCATAGGGCTGTAAACGAACCAAACGTTTGGCGAACAGTTCGTGAACCGTTCGGCGGGAAGTTCGTTTGTGTTCGTTCGTTTATTAAACAAACGAACACGAACAAGATCTTTCGTTCGTTTAGTTAAATGAACAAACATGAACGTAGGTCGTGTTCGTTCGTTTATGTTCATGAACGTTCGATAACGTGTTTGTTTGTATTCGATAGTTCATTAGTGTTTTTAATTTTTATATTTATTTAAATACTTCAAAACTTCTTGTGTATATGCCCAAATGATGTTGTATGCCATTATACATGATTTACATTATACTGTGCCACTCTGATCACTTGCTTCGTATATGTGACTTATTTTTTCTCTAGTCTATTTTTCTATTTTCCTATATTCTTGGACTTTATGTGTTGGTTTGCTGTTCGTTTTGGAGCCGAGGGTCTCTTCTGGAAGCAGCCTCTCTATCCCTAGGGATAGAGGCAAGGTCTGTCTACATCCCACCCTCCCCAGACCCTATGAGTAGCTTTGCTATTTGTGGGATTTACTGGGTATGGTGGTTGTTGTTGTTGTTGTATTTAAATACTTCAAAATTCTGACAAATTAAATGTCTAACAAGTGTTAGTGTATTATATATTCTGTTCATGAATGATTGTTTGTGTTTGTTTGTTTCCATTTATGTTCATGAACATTAGTTTGTGCTCATTTGTGTTCGCCAACGTTCATTTTTGGTCGTTGCCTAAAATTAACAACCAAACACAAACAAACACGACAAGTTCATTTCCTTAACAAACGAACATGAACATAAAATCTCGTTCGATAAGTGTTCGTGAACACATAAATTTCTTAACAAACTAACACGAACAAGCTCTTGTTTGTGTTCGTTCGGTTCGTTTGCAGCCCTAGGTCAAATCAAAATATGTTGTGTTTGCAGGACGAGACTCATGATTTCTATAAGAAGCAGCAGTTACGGGAGCTTGCAATGCTGAATGGAACCCTACGTGAGGATACGGGTCAAATGTCTGGCTCGGTTTCTCCTTTCAACAACAGCCTCGGGATGAAGAGAGCAAAGACCACAGGATGATGCATAGGGTTGGATTACTAGTGGGCTTTCAGAGCTTGCATATAACTGGTATATGCCTTGCCAAACAAACAAACAGCATCTATGGCTGCCTCCAACTGCCATCGGGGCACTGGATAATATTTGCATCTTGTTCTACTATATGAGGTATGAAGTTTGTCTCTCTTCTGTTTGGAGGGAACAGCTGGTTATTATTGTAGTTAACAAGACCATAAGTTGAGAGTAAAATTGTATTTACCGTGCGTTTGTGTGTGTGTTTGAGAGATTGTTTCTGAGAGTTTTGGTGTTACATGTGAGAATTGTTATATATTGGTTTGTAGTTTTGTAATTTAGCCAAGATTTATGCCCTATTGCTTGGGTTTTTGGACATTCAGTATCGATGCCATGTCGGATCACAAATTAGGACTCCTGATATGTGATTTTTGTGTGTTTGCTGTTTGGTTCATCCAGTTGACAAAGTATGAGCCTTACCTCGTAGGCAGTTCAGCCAATCTGACGGTCTTTAGCTTGAATGTGGCAATTTACTAGTGTTTTAGATACATTAGAAAAGCGGCATTTTCTACTTGTTTATTTATGAGTGGGTAAATTTAGGTTATATAGATAAAGAGTAAATTACAAAAATCGTCCTTTATGTTGAAACTAGATTGCAAAGTATTTCCTTTGTCTTCAAAAAGTACAAAAACGTGTCAATGTTTGCAAACATTTGCGCGTTATGTCCCTTAGCCCAAATTCAATTAATTTTCATGGTTAAATTTGACCAAGTGACCTCATATGAGGGTATTTTTGTCATTTTACCCTAAACACAAATAAATAATTAAAAAAACCCATATTTTTCCCTCAACTCTCTCTCTCTCTCTCCCTCTGTGTCTCTACAAACACTCTCTATACAATCTGAGCTGTCCATAGAACCACCGCTATAGCACCGTTCATTACAGATCCACTGTAGCAGGAGCTCGCCATAGAGTTCACCGCCATAGCTCCGTCGTCGTTCGACAGAGAGCTCCGTTCATTCGTTCCACAGAAGTCAATGTTCATTCCACATAAGTCGCCGTTGTTCGTTCCAGGTAACCGAATCACCCGATCTTCGTTCTAGGGTTAGGGTTCTTACGAATTAGAGTGGTGGTTGTGGAATTTGGTGTGGGGGTGTCGGGTTTGGAGAGGTGTGGTGGGTGGTTGTTGGATTTGTTTGTCACAACAAAAATATATTTTTGACCCAAAACACTTAATAAGACACAATTACAAAATCAACCCTGAACTATTAGTAACCCTCTATGAATAAACCTTCAGGTTCCAACATTGCATTTGTTTGTCACAACGAAAATATTGTCTTAGAGTTGTTAAATGAATTTGGTTATCTGGGTTGCAAACAAGGCCGATTTGGAGGGGGTGCGGGGTGGGCGACGGCACGTGGCCCAAACCCTCCGGGGCCCTAAATCTTTTTAATTTTATATAGAATTTACGTTGTATAAGCTAGAATATATATATATATATATATAGGGAGCCGCTAGAATGAGAACCACCACGAGTTATGAGAACCACGAGAACCGCGCCCCGCGGGTGGCCGTCGGCGACGAAATTTTTTTTACACCTAGATCCGTATATTTTAGGACCGGGTGTAAATTTTCGGTTCAAACGGCGCGCCCGAGGGGGTAGTTTTTTACGCCCAAAGTTTGGTAAAAAAAAAAGAAAAATTAAAAAAATTAAAAAAACCCAAACTTTGGGCGTAAAAAACTACCCCCTCGGGCGCGCCGTTTGAACCGAAAATTTACACCCGGTCCTAATATATACGGATCTAGGTGTAAAAAAAATTTCGTCGCCGACGGCCACCCGCGGGGCGCGGTTCTCGTGGTTCTCATAACTCGTGGTGGTTCTCATTCTAGCGATCCCCTATATATATATATATATATATATATATATAGGGGGATGTTCATTTGAGAAGAAAATTAAATTGAGAAGAAAAAGAACAAAGGGTACAATTGTAAAATATTAAATAGTTTTTCTCTCATCTCATTTATTATTATTTTTGACTAATTAATTAGTCATAAAGACTATCATCCTCCACAATAAAATTTTTGCCTACACACATCAAAATTTATCTTACACGTTTTTTAAATTTATCCTACACATACTGAAATTTATCCTACACAACTCGTAATTCATCCTACACACCTCATAATTTATTCTACACTTTAAATTAATTTTTTTCTTATTTGAAAAGATATATATATTTTTTTTGAAAATAAGTTACAAATTTAATTTAGTTAGCTATTAAAAAGGAAGATTAACAATTAATGATCTATCTAATTTTACCAATATACCCTTACACCCATATTAAATATAAAAATTAAATGAAGTAAAATGAAGCATTTTTATTGGTTGAAGTTTGTTCTTTTTTATTCTTATAAAAAATTTCTTCTCATTTGAACGCTCCACTATATATATATATGTATATATAGGAGAATGATCTGTTAGGAACCACCCTTTATTGCGAGAACCGCAAAAACCAATGTGAACACAACAAAAAATACATAAAAATAACTAAAAAAACACAACATTTTTTTTAATATTTTTTACTTAAAATTTGTTGTATTTCGTTATTAAAATTATTTTTTGGCTACTAAAAGTAGCGATTTTTAAGTAAAAAATATTAATTTTTTTGTGTGTTCTTTAGATTTTTTAAGGTTTTTTTGGGGGTTTAGTTTTTAGCATTTAGCTTGGGTGAGAGGTTTTGGGGGGGGGGGGGGGGGGTTTGGGGTGGGGAGGTTAGGTTTTTTTAGGTTATTTTGTTGTGTTCACATTAGTTCTCGCGGTTCTCACAATAAAGGTGGTTCTCGCATTAACCCTACCCTATATATATATATATATATATATATATATATATAGGGGATCGCTAGAATGAGAACCACCACGAGTTATGAGAACCACGAGAACCGCGACCCGCGGGTGGCCGTTGACCACGAAATTTTTTTTACACCTAGATCCGTATATTTTAGGACCGGGTGTAAATTTTCGGTTCAAACGGCGCGCCCGAGGGGGTAGTTTTTTACGCCCAAAGTTTGGGTTTTTTTAATTTTTTTTTTACCAAACTTTGGGCGTAAAAAACTACCCCCTCGGGCGCGCCGTTTGAACCGAAAATTTAAACCCCCCACTAAAATATACGGATCTAGGTGTAAAAAAAATTTCGTCGCCGACGGCCACCCGCGGGGCGCGGTTCTCGTGGTTCTCATAACTCGTGGTGGTTCTCATTCTAGCGGCTAAAAATTTCGTCGCCGACGGCCACCCGCGGGGCGCGGTTCTCGTGGTTCTCATAACTCGTGGTGGTTCTCATTCTAGCGGCTCCCTATATATATATAGGGTTAGGATTTAGAGAGAACGGTGAAAAGTGTGAGAACAGTGAGAACGATTTTGGTGGTGACATGTGACATTGATGTTAAATTACACTAAGGGGTAATATTGTCAAAAAACCCACTCACATGAACTGGGTGTTCAAATAAAACGTCATAAAAACACTCAAAAGCTATTTTTTGAGCTATAATTTACAACAGCTCAAAAAACATTTTTTTGAACGCCATAAAACACTCAAAAGCTATTTTTTGAGCTATAATTTACAACAGTTCAAAAAAATCATTTTTTTAACGCCATGAAACACTCAAAAGCTATTTTTTTGAGCTATAATTTACAACAGCTCAAAAAAACCATTTTTGAACGCCATAAAACACTCAAAAGCTATTTTTTGAGCTATAATTTACAATAGCTCAAAAAAACCATTTTTAAAGCCATAAAACACTCAAAAGCTATTTTTTTGAGCTATAATTTACAACAGCTCAAAAAAATCATTTTTTGAACGCCATAAAACACTCAAAAGCTATTTTTTGAGCTATAATTTACAACAGCTCAAAAAATCATTTTTTTAACGCCATAAAACACTCAAAAACTATTTTTTTTAGCTATAATTTACAACAGCTAAAAAAAAAAAACATTTTTTTAGCCCTAGTTAAGTTAAAACGCCATAACAAAAAAAGCTATTTTTAAGCTATAAATTACAACAGCTCAAAAAAACCATTTTTTGAGCCAACTCTCAGTTAAAACGCCATAACACTATTTTTTTGAGCTTTAATTTACAGCTCAAAAAAACCATTTTTTTGAACGCCATAAAAACTCAAAAGTTATTTTTTTGAGCTATAATTTAAAACAGCTCAAAAAAACATTTTAAACGCCATAAAACACAAAAACTATTTGTTAAGTTAAAATGCCATAACAAAAAAAAAAACTATTTTTTTGAGATATAAATTACAACAGCTCAAAAAAACACGTAGTTAAGAAAAATGCCATGAAAATATCTAGTCTAAAACGCCATAAAACACCCAGTTCAGAAAAACGCCATAAAACCCAGTTATTTTTTTTTTTCGAAAAGTATATCAATAGTACACTCGTTGGAAAGATAAAAAAAACGCTGAGTTTTATGGTGTAATTTTTTTTGAAAAATAATCACGTATAAAAAAGTTATTGTCGTTTAAATATGATGGGGGAAAATGGCATGTGATTACCATGTGCAACTTTGTTTGGATCTTCCTATTTTACCCCTCCTGGTAGTTCCAAGACCCCTATTATTTACAAAAATGCCACCCCATCAATCTCAGCCACAAACCACTAAGATCTTGTGGCTCAGAACTCTAAATAACTACAGAACTTTCAGAACTCCTAATAAACAATCATTTTATATATAAGTTTTTGTATTTAGGATATTTTTATCATCTATTATATGTATTTCTTTGATTACATACATGTTAAAAGTAGTTTACATATGTTTAATTGCCAAAATTATATATATGTGTCATAACTAATTACATATATGTAAAAAACTAGTTTACATATGTGTAATTATAAAATTACATATAAAAATGATAAAATTACTCTTAACATGTATGTAATCGTAAAAATACACATAATAAATGATAAAATTATCCTAAACATAAAAATATATAAATAAAAAGATTGTTTATTAGGAGTTCTGCGAGTTCTGTAAATATTTATGGTTCTGAAATGATCTTGGCCCTATATATATATATATAGGGTCGGGATTTTGAGAAAACGGTGGAAAGTGTGAGAACTGTGAGAACGCTTATGGATCGTCCGATCAAAACAATCTATGGACTAGATTGGCGCGGTGGCGTTTTCGTAAAAAAACATCAAATTTATTACGTGGACGCGCTTCATTAAGGGTAAAAGCGTCTTTTGACTACTCCAAACAAAACGCCATCTCGTGAAAATAAAACGCCAAAAAAAATTCACACACCATTCTAACTAAAAAACGCCATTAGATATAAAACGACAAACTTAATTATAGTAAAATCCCGCCTAAACAAACAGCCAAAAAATGCTATATATACAACAACTCAGACCTTCAATTAAAAACACACACAAAAACCCCAAACGCCATAATTAATATATACCATTCGCCTGATAAACGCCAGAAAACCCAAACATCAAATATATTGTTGTCAATAAAGTGTAGCTGTATGGGGTGGACAACATTGTCAGTTATCTTTCTTAACTGAGGGTTAATGTCACAGCCCCCGACCCAGTTTCCTGGTTCGATTGCCGCGAGACAGAAAACCCGTGGTATTTAATTTTGGCAGCGGAAATTTTAACAGGATCTTTTAAAACTGAAAACACCCCCTATTTATTTTATTTCAAGTTTTGGGTCCAATCCCGTAATTTACAACAGAGGAATTTCACTGGGAAATTCCCTAATTACAAAAACATGTTTATTTTATTTACTGAGCCACTTTCTTCAAGCTGTAGTGCTACACGGCACTTTTCCTGGTTCACAGTAAATCACCTGAAAATGTTAAAAAAAAAAATTTATCAGCGGGGAAATACTGGCGAGCCATTCAATTTACATAAAACGACACATTGTTATAGATTACAGTATTAAGAGCGATTACAATTGCCCCTATCTTATAATTAGCTGGTTCAGTTGTCACTCGACCGGATCTGTGACTGTGGTCATACCACTATTGGGTCCTTTCACTCAATAGTGACGAGCATCACTATTTAGGTCCCTGTAACATATAACTGGAAAACATTTAGGTATTGTAAAGCACTTTTAATAAAAAGAGAATGACTCACATTGCAAGTTTAATTGGACAGAGTTTTGCCTACTGATTTAGCCTTGTTACCTAGTTAAATAACAATGCACACGAAATGTGACAACTGTTAAAAATTCAGGTATCCGTACAACTATTAAACCATAATTAGTGCTTAATGACTGTGTTAGATTACAATTTACTGTTTTCTGATTATTGTTATATACATACATGTGCATCATACATCGTTTAATGCCATACCAATATTGCATGAAAGCTTTATTGCCTCAAATGATGCATTAAGTACAGTTAGCACAGTTATCAGAAAAATCAGGAAAATGCTGACAGAACTCAGCACATAGACAGACAGTGTATTGAGACACAGAATGGGCCAGAAACCAAGTATGACACTAGTATAGTGTGTAGGAAAGTAAGGATCACAAAACTGCCTTTCTAAGTGGTAGTTTAAGTGCCGGAAAGTGCCTAAAACTCACATAGAGTGCTGAATTTAGCAAAATTCAGCATAAATCAACATTTTAACAATCTAATTTTATGCAGAAACATAGTTAAATGGTCCTAAATGCTTTCCTAAGTGTCGGGAATCAAAAGTGTCACAAAAAGGTACATAAAGCACACTAAACTGCAAAGTTTAGCACTTTAACGAACCAGTTACCAACCGAACAACCAGACACTACCCGAAACATCAAATCTACACTAGAAGCACTGTTTTAACACTACCAAGCTAGTTATGGTCCCCGAACATCATAACACCCTATAAAATATCATGTAACTAAGTAACTAACTACATACTTGAAATTTTACCCTAAACTAACTAGATGATTAAACCTACTCTACATAACCCCCCCCCCCCCACCTAGTAATCGGCCATACCATACCTCAAGATTTCATTTCATTATTAAATTGGATTATGTTCCCTTGTTACTAGCACAATATACACAAAATAAAGAGCTAGGATGGTTATAAGTATAACCCTTTGTTCATAACCTTCATAATCTCACACACACTAACACACAATTTCTCTCCTCTCTTCTCCCTTGTTCTCGGCCGACCCCAAGCACCATACCACCACCATCATTCATCCATTCTCAACCATTCCAAGCCCATACAAAGGTGTTAGAGACCATACAAGGAAGCTAGGAGCTTACGGAAGTGCAAGAACCTCTCTTGTTTGCTTTTATCTGCTTGTTTTCTACACTTGATCATCCCTAGCCTTGTGCTAGTGGTAAGAGTCTTGATCTTGCTAGTTTACTTCTATTTTAAGTGGTTAAAAGGAGAAACATAACCATAATCTTGAAGAACACTAAAGATCACAATATGTAAACATGAACATAAGCATGTTTAATGATGAAACTAAGTTGTTTATGTGATGATTTGCTTGTTGAATGTTGTTTGTTCATGTATATGATATAGATCATCATGTGATCTTGCTAGATCATGATTAAAAACATAATCTAGCAAGATGAGAAAGTAGAAATATTGTAGGATGATGGATCATCCACACAAAGATCATGAACTTGAAAGAACATAATGTTTTCTTGAAAAATAATGATCAAAGTGAGTAGTAACACTTGTAGATCTAAAGATTTATGGATGATTTCTAAAGAAACCAAGTCAAAAATATAAGTTTTACTAAATCTTGGCTTTTACATAAACAAACTTTATTTTTGGTGGTTAAACAAGTGTAGAAACACTTGTGTAACAAGAAGAATTCATAAGAAATTATTTTTAGAAATGATGATCACAAGTTGTAAACATCTATATTCTTTAAAAATGAAGTTTTTAAAGAATCACTCACACTTTAAAGGGTATCAAGGCTTATTAATAACCCTAGTAAGTTACTACAAATTTTTACAAATAATCAAGTTCATGAAGTAGTGGAATATGCATGATTTTGGCAAAATTGGTAAGTAAAGGTTGTTTATTGTAGATTGTGATGATTTTTTACAAAAGAAAATGATATGCTTGAAAGCATGGAAACCTCCATTTTTAAGGGAAACTATGGAAAAATTTTCTAAAAATCTAAACACTTAGAAAAATATTTATAAACATGCACTTACAAGTGTATTTTCAATCATAAATTGTTACATAAACTTTGCCATAATTTTTGTTACAAAAATTATAATTATTGGAGGTTGGTTTTAATAAACATAAGTGACTAAATAAGTATTTAGGAAATATATATTTAGATGACACCATGTGTGTGATTGTTTGTATATTATGTGTATTAGTTATATTATTTTAGGACTTGAAATAATATAACTCATCAAAATACCAAGAATTACAATCCAAAATATTTACCAAAATTCCAAGAATATGAATATACAAGTTACACACAAAATATTGGTGAAACCGAACAAAGGAATGTAACTTATAAAATATTCCGGAAAATTGATTCACAAAGTATATTTTGGTAATTAATATTTTGGACACCAAGGAACAAAAATATGATTTTTACTATTATTACAAATTTATATCATATTTTGACAAGAAGAAAATATATTATTTTTGAAGTAAAAATATATTTTCTCGGAATTATTAGAAGATATATTATTTTTGAGAAAGATATATATTTTCTTGAAGTAAATTTGAAATACATTATTTTTGTAGAAAAATAAGGTTATATATATTTTCTAAGTTAGACTTGAAAATATATTACTTTTGGAACTTATATGAAAATACAAATATTTATGCCAAAAGAAAAATTATAAATAATTTTTCTAAATAATATTTACTACAATATATATTTTGGAGATATATATTGGTGGATTTTTTATTAAAGATAATATTCCAGAAAATTAATACGGAATTAAGTATAAGAATACTTAATGAATACAATAACAACACGTATTCTCGTACGTATAAATACACGCCGGAATACGACCCTAATACATGGCAAAAATATACAAGTATAAGGATACAAATACAAATACAAATACAAATACATCCATCCTTGGGAAGGATATACATGTATAAATACTTGAGAAGTATTAAGTTAATATATATTGTTTTAACAATTATTCCAAAATTTAATAAATATAATTTAAGTTAAGATATTTATTATTTTAACAAATAATTATATAACTGGAAATAATATCGAAGACACAATGAAACGTAACCCAAAGACATTAATACTAAGTTAAGGCACGACCCGCTCGTCTAATAGATCATAGTACGTTGTAGGTAGTTGTGTCTATCCGAAGAAGCTTTGAGTTACGGTGCGAAGACGCAAGACTGTGAGTTCATGACCCCCTTTTCTTTTAACTGTTTTCAGTTTTTATAACTTCGGGGGTGAAGTACATGTTACAAACTGTTTACAAACATTTTGATTTGGTATGGTTAGCTAAGGAAGTGTATTACTTGATCATGTGAGTGGTGGGTATAACACTTAAGGCCATTAATCCTCGTTGTAGGACCGAGGGACATGAGTGATAGATCAATTTGGGTGTAGCGAGCCCACACCCATGCGGACCAGGGTGGTCCATGTGGTGACTATGTCTTATTCCCGGAGACAAATTTGCTAGGTTTGAGTTTTCCTGCATCACTTCACACATATCAATGGCCTTGCAAACCATTGGTGATCTGTTTTCCTTGTTGCTTTCATACCAGGAGTTTACAAACATACATACATACTTTCAATGATATCAAAGGTTTATTCGTACACACAAACAAACACATGAACTCGCTCAACTTTTGTTGATGTTTTCAAACTACATGTATTTCAGGGAATTAGTTGTGGATCTGGCGGGCGTTCGGAAGTTCCAAGTGTGGTTTAAGAATAAAAGATGTTATCCATGGTCTTAGGGTTTGGACAGTGTGTCTTATCCTGGACGATACACGACTTCCAAATCCTGGTTTTATTTAATGTCTTTTGTCGAGTCTTTGTGAACTCCTAAACAAGTTGCATGGTTTGTACTCGAATTAGAATTTCTATGTCTTAAAACAATGTTATTGTTACGTTTCTAAACGTATTTAATGGATGAACATCTATGGTTTTCATCATATAGTTATTGTTATGATTGAATGCAATGATATTAAGGGAGTCACACCATAATCACGCTTCCGCAAAAGTCAGGGTGTGACAGCTTGGTATCAGAGCTTCGATTGTAGCGAACTAGGATTCCTTCTCGAGTCTAGACTACAATCATTAGGGCTCTCACGAAAATGTTTTTACAACATGTTTTCATTGCATGCACGAAACCGGATCCAGGAAAACAAACATTTTTACAAATGAAAAGACACAAAACACATTTCAAGGGTTATGTGCAGTCTGAGAGACTGGGTGGTTCAGTCTGAGGGACTGGGAGGTTTAGTCTGGGAGACTAGTAGGTTTAGTCTGGGAGACTAGGTAGTTCAGTCTGGGAGACTGGGTGGGTTAGTCTGGGAGACTAAGAAGGATACGTGATTACATTGTCATTGATTGCATGTTTAATGCATAGTAGTTGATTTATTTGCATATATTGTGATTGCTTTGTTACAGACACTATGTCATCATCAGATAGCAGATTGTCCGACGACCATGACACCATGGTAGTAGTCTCCAACGATGAGGTTATGCCAGAGCCAGAGATCTTTACTTCCGATACCGAGAGTGATCCAGAGATGATGTCCGATGATGACGATGACTTTCAGCCCTTTGCGCTGCCTGATTTCGGAGATGATTTACCGATTGCTGATGGTATCCCGGACGAGGATCCGTTTGTTATTCCTATTCCTGTGCACGATCATCTTAGCATCGGTCATCCCGATGGCGAGCATGTCATGGCACCGATCCCGCTCCTGTTCCTTTAGTGGTCATTCCTCCTGAGGACTGGCCATTCGATGATCTTTTTTACGATGATTTTGATTTGTTTGTTGATGGTCCCCCTGATGATGCCCATGGCGATGGGGAGCTCGATGAGGACATTGTTGACGTTCCACTTCTGGGGATTCCTGTTATTGAGATTTCATCCGATTCCAGTTTACACTCTGTTCCAGATTCCTTTGAGTCTGTGTCTTCTTCCGCCTTAGAAGCAGTTGGTTTGCAACGTTATGCCACAGATTCTGACGATGATACAGCTATGTCAGCTGCACCGATTCCTCCACATGACATTGAGCCTGGACTTGAGCTTGATTTTATCCCTGTTGATCAGCCTGTTGATGCACCCGCTGATCCTGAGCCGATACCTGCACCTGAGCGTTTACCTGATCATGATCCTATACCATTTGGCATACCTGACATTGCACCGCTCATACCAGATCCAGTTCCTGCACCCGCTGACCCTCCTGTTATTGAGCCAGTCACTCCTCCATTTGCACCCGCACCTATTGATGTTGCTCCTTTTCATCCAGTTGAGTCAGATGTGCTTCGTGTTGACTTGCCTATTGTTTTCTTGCAGGATATACCCGCACCCCGTGCAGGGGAAGGAACTTCTAGCCAGCAGCCTAGCCATGACCCTCATGTATCAGCAGCTTTCCCTCACATGCCACAGTCTGCACCTTCTGCTCATTTTACTTCTCCACCACTAGATGAGCCACTTAGATGGTTCCCACCGTACACCATGCCGATTTCTGATCCCTACCATCCCTCACATTTTATTGGTTATACACGGGATGAGTTACTTTTATCATTGCAGCTCCAGTATGAGATCATGAGTCGTATGATTTTAGAGCTTGAGATGATACCGCGACCTTTTCCATGTCCGTGTCAGCCTGCATATGTTCCTCGTTCATCACCATCCTCGTTTTCACATCCTCCTGCACCGCTTACTCCATTTCCCGAGTTTGACCCTCGCTTCCTTACCGTTGAGCAGCAGATCAGTTATCTGTTGCGTCATGTTTATGATCTTGAGGAGGAGCTAGCGCATGTGCGCAGCTTGCTTTTTGTTCCTCCACCTCCTCCTCCACCACCATCAGCATAGACGGTTTTTGGTTTTATGTAGGTAGCTTGCTTATGATGAGAGCACCGCTATTGAGTTGAGCTAGTGAAGCCTTTTGGAGACCACTTTTTGATTGTATGACTTATGGTAGATTGATAGACAGTTTGGACAAGGGTAGTGTGACCCTGTGTTCCTTTTGATACAATATTTATGTAAAACATGTAACTGTGTTTGTGGTCGATGATTAATGGAAAGCTCAATCGTAATGTTCTCATTAAATACGTTGTTAAATTACATGCTTGTGTTATAACTGTGTTGATAACCTGATTGCTTGCTATAGTAAATACTACTACATATACATACTACATACTACTTATTATGTACATAAGACCTGACCTATACAATCTTCTTTTAGAAGATGCCTCCTCGAAGGAACAATCAGTTGCCCACAACAGAGGCAGAACTACAAGAACGGATTTCACAAGCAATCGCACAACATGAGGCCTTGCGCTCTGAACACAGCGGAGGTACCTCAGGGAATAATCCACCTCACGGTAATGTTCAAGTCACTTAAGACACATTACGATACGTTTGGACATTCCATGTGCGTTTGCTAATGCTATATATGGACGATTGTAACACCCCGAAAATATAAAACTTTATATTAGAATTATAAAGTTTAAATAAAAAAGAATTAATTAACTAGGAAAATTATAACCTAGTTAACTACAAGTCTAGAAATAACTTGAAATAGGGTTAAAATGACCAAAACTATATGTTAAACAAAAGTGGAGGGGCCAATGTTGTTACAATTGAAACTTAAAATATTAGTTTTAATTAAAAACAAAACCAAACACCTCAATTAAGATGTCTGGTCGATCAAGAACAGGAGAGGGCGACACCCCCACTCTCAAAACCCTAACTTCTACTAAACTCTCAAATTGAAGGCCCAAATCAGGTTGAAATCGAAATCTGAACATAGAATTGTGATCACCTCGTCAAGAGGATCATAAGGTATGTCGAATTAGGTCATTTTGATTCAACCCAAATTCTTGCATGTGATTGAAATTGAGTGTTGAGCATAATTATGTGTTGTAAACATGAAATTGGAAGTGATATAAGGTTTAGGGACAAACCCTAGATGATTTCTTGTCAAATTCTTGCATGATAATTGTATGGATCAAAATCACCATAGTGGATGATTAATATGTTAGTAGAACTTGATAAACACTAGGATTAAAACCCTTGTTCTAGTGTAAACTGAAATTATGAGGAAATCTCTAAATTGTTGATGTTAAAATATGTGTATATAGTCTAATTGAAGTTAATTAGGGTGATAAACTCAAGTCATGAACTTGGTTTAGATCATGTAGAAATCTGACCCGCTAGGTGTTTGTTAAAACGCCTAGGTGAGGAGTAAAACGTTAAAGATCGGACAAAAAACGCAGATTCGAATAATATAATGAATAGTCTGATTTTTAGTTATAAAAAGAGTTCTAAATTTGGTTGTGAATGGAACTCTATAGGTGAAGAATCCGGGTCGTCAAGTGGATAAGCCGGAGGTGATACACGTTTGAAAGGTGTGCTTTAAAGGTACGTAACTTCGGTTTCGTTACATTATGCATAAACAATAGTCTTAGAAATGTTAATGAGAATGTAGTGTCAATTGCGAGTTGGTATGTCATAGAAGTGACGAAGTTCACTCGACAAACAAACGGGTCAAAATAGTTAATTAGAATTGTTGGTTGATAATGTTGTTAAATCATGCGTAGTCGCATTTTAGAATAGAAATTGTGTTGATTTTGCTACTATGATCGCTACTTGAATTAATAGAGTTAAAATTAATAAGGAACCGTTTGGTAGTCATCACATTGGAGGATTTCCACAAGATGGGCCAACGGGTCAAACAATAGTGTAAATTGTAGTATTGGTGTTCTAATTAGTTAGCATTGGCGTTAAAATCACAAGAGTGTTAAACCATGGAATTGGTAAGGAAGCGCAAGTGATGCTAAGCCCCGGATGATGGGTATAAGGCGCCATAGGCTTACTAGTGTAATGTAGTAAAATAGAAAAAAAGTTAGAATGGGTCGAATGATAGTATAGTGGCTTTTAGCCGTATTATTCGGTGAGTCAAATTATGGTATGATAGTCGTAAGGAATATGTCCTTAATAAATTTACAAATATACGGGAAAAGAATCGCCTAAAACGATGTGTGGAATAGGGTGAAATTAACAAAAATAGTCAAATGGCAAAGTTGCAGAGTCCACCGTAAATTACGGTCTCCACCGTAATTTACGGTGGAAAACAAAAGTCTTACGGTGGTTTTCTACTGATTTACGATAGACCAGAAAGTTCAAGGGACTACCGTAACTTACGGTAGATACCGTAAGTTACGGTAGAGTCCTGGGATTTCTATAAGTTTTTGCATATTATAGTTAATCGAATCCGTTTTGATTGTAGTTTCGATTATGTAATATTTATAAGAACTCTAACACTAAGATTTGTTAAAAATCTTCAGTTTTCAGGTTTTGCAAGTATGTGGACAATGATCAAGCATGTTTTGAAGAACCGAACACGAACTTTTGAGGCTTCCGCGTTATCCAACTCTAATAGACAATGTTTTTGAAAATGTAGACTATTTGCTAAACAACTTATGAATGTTTGAATTAGTCGATTAGTTGACTAAAGTTTTGCTACTTATGAACTTTATCTATGGAACTATTGTTATAAGGGGAGAGTCTTTAACATTGGAGCTAGGGAAGCTCGTCAAGATCCGAACGTAGTCACTGGTACGTTCCCTATCAACCAACACTTTGCATCTGTGTTATTTGATACTGGTGCCGATTATAGATTCGTATCCCTAGAATTTAAGGATATACTTGGGTTAGTTTCCAGTAAGTTAGATATCCCGTACTCGATAGAGCTAGCTAATGGGAAACTAGTAGAGGCAAACGAAGTGATTAGAGGTTGTGTAATAGAGCTCAGAGAGCATGAGTTTACGCTTGACCTTCTGCCAGTCGAGTTGGGAAGCTTTGACGTGGTAGTTGGAATGGATTGGTTGTCGAGCAACCGAGCTGAGATCGTATGTCATGAGAAGATCATTCGAATCCCAATGGTGAACGGAGAGACGATTGTAGTTCATGGAGAAAAGCATGATATGCCTCTAAGGGTTATCAGCTGTTTGAAGGCACGAAGGTTCTTGCGGAAAGGATGTGTTGCCTTCTTGGCTCACATTGTTGATAAGGAAGCCGAAGAGCCGAAGCTGGAAAATATCCCTGTGGTAAGAGACTATCCTGAAGTCTTCCCCGAAGACTTGCCAGGATTGCCGCCGCAGCAACAAGTCGGATTCCATATTGACTTGGTTCCAGGCGCCGCGCCTGTAGCCAAGGCACCCTATCGACTTGCGCCTTCCGAGATGCAAGAGCTGTCGACGCAACTTCAAGAACTTTTGGAAAAGGGATTTATTCGACCAAGCTTCTCGCCTTGGGGAGCTCCAGTTCTGTTTGTCAAGAAGAAGGACGATAGTTTTCGCATGTGCATTGACTACCGAGAGCTAAACAAGTTGACCATCAAGAATCGGTATCCTTTGCTGAGGATTGATGATCTCTTCGATCAGCTTCAAGGTTCGAGTTATTACTCCAAGATCGATCTTCGATCAGGTTATCACCAGTTGCGAATTCAAGAAGAGAGTATACCGAAGACTGCCTTTAGAACTCGTTATGGACATTACGAGTTTCTAGTAATGCCGTTTGGTTTGACAAACGCGCCGGCAGTATTTATGGATGATATTTTGATCTATTCACGGTTAAAGGAAGAGCACGAGCAACACCTTAGAGCCATTTTAGAGCTGCTCAAGAAGGAGAAACTGTATGCTGAGTTCTCGAAGTGCGAGTTCTGGCTGCGTGAGGTACAATTTCTTGGCCATATAGTGAATGAAGATGGAATCCATGTGGATCCCACGAAGATTGAGGCGATTAAGAGTTGGGAAACTCCAAAGACGCCAACCGAGATCCGTCAGTTTCTAGGTTTAGCTGGGTACTATCGTCGATTCATTGAGGATTTTTCAAAAATCGCTCAACCGTTGACCTCGCTTACTCAAAAGGATAAGAAGTATGAATGGGGAGATAAACAAGAAGAAGCTTTTCAGTTGCTTAAGAACAAGCATTGCGATGCACCTATTCTATCCCTACCCGAAGGCACCGATGACTTCGTGGTATACTGTGACGCCTCACATCAGGGATTAGGCTGTGTGCTTATGCAGCGACAGAAGGTTATCGCTTATGCTTCTCGCCAGTTGAAAGTTCATGAGAAGAACTACACCATGCATGACTTGGAGTTAGGCGCAGTGGTGTTTGCTTTGAAGATCTGGCAACATTATTTGTATGGCACCCGATGCATGATCTTTACAGATCACAAGAGCCTCCAGCACATATTCGATCAGAAAGAGCTTAATATGAGACAGAGACGATGGGTTGAATTACTAAACGATTATGATTGTGAAATTAAATATCACCCAGGAAAGGAGAATGTGGCGACAGACGCCTTGAGTCGAAAAGAGAGGATTAAGCCCATAAGGGTTAGGGCGTTGGAGATGATCATTCAAACAGACCTCTCGTTGTGCATTCGTGCTGCGTAGAGAGAAACTCTTAAGAAGGAAAATCTTAAGGATGAATATCTCCGTGGAATGGAGAAAAATCTGGTACCCAATGAGGAAGGAACTTTGTGTTTTATGGGACGAATTTGGGTTCCCCTCTTTGGTGGTCTTAGAGATGTGATCTTTGATAAAGCTCATAAATCAAGGTACTCGATCCACCGAGGATCGGATAAGATGTACCAAGATTTGAAGGACTTCTACTGGTGGCCGAGACTGAAAGGTGATGTTGCAACTTATGTTGGAAAATGTTTGACTTGTGCCAAGGTGAAGGCCGAGTATCAGAAGCCTTCAGGTCTTCTGCAGTAACCTGAGATACCCATGTGGAAGTGGGAGCAGATCTCGATGGACTTCATAACTAAGTTGCCAAAGACACCCAGAGGTCATGATATGATGTGGGTAGTCGTAGACCGCCTGAGAAAGTCTGCGCACTTTTTGCCAATCAGGGAGAAGGATAACACAGGTAAGCTAGCTGAGCTATACCTAAGGGAGATAGTTGCACGTCATGGAGTGCCTATCTCGATTATATCTGACAGAGACGGGAGATTTGTGTCAAGGATTTGGCAATCTTTCCAAGAAGCGTTTGGTTCACAGCTGAATTTAAGCACCGCATTTCATCCACAGACGTACGGTCAAAGTGAGAGAACGATTCAGACACTTGAAGATATGTTACGAGCTTGCGTAATGGACTTGGGTGGCAGTTGGGACACTCACCTGCCTTTGGTAGAGTTTTCCTATAACAACAGCTACCATACAAGCATTCAAGCTGCACCGTTCGAAGCTCTCTACGGACGAAAGTGTCGATCACCGTTATGCTGGGCAGATGCAGGTGATAGACAACTGGTTGGTCCCGAATTGGTCCAGGAAATGACAGATAAGATCATACAGATCCGAGAGCGCATTAAGGCGGCTCGTGATCGACAAAAGAGCTATGCGGACCAAAGAAGGAAACCTTTGGAATTTGAAGTGGGAGATATGGTTTTATTAAAAGTCTCACCTTGGAAGGGTGTGGCACACTTTGGGAAGCGTGGAAAGTTAAACCCACGAAATATCGGACCATTCAGAATCCGGGAAAGGATTGGTACGGTAGCATATATGTTGGAACTACCAGGGGAATTGAATGGTGTTCATGATACATTTCATGTATCTAATCTGAAGAAGAGTCCAACTCAAGAGACAGTGATCATACCTGCCGATGAAGTTCACATTGACGACACACTCCACTTTACCGAAGAACTGTAAGACCCTTAAGACCATTTGATAATTTATATGATCTATATTGCATTTAAAGTGCCGTTTTTTACCAAAACATTAACAAAACGACATTTACATGGAATTTTTTTACTAAAACTTCAAACAACACTATTATATTTATTACACATAAGTTTCGTAGCAAAAGAAACTATTGTATTAGCGGAAGCTTTATGAGTTGCATGTTCGGTCCTTGTACTAACTTGATCTTCATCCGACCCATTCCAAGAGTTACCTAGTCACCCAAAATACCCAAACTTATTAGTTATGAAAGCCAAAAATGCATCTATATGAGTTTATATTAACAAAACAGAAATCAGCAACAAAATGCAGCATTGATGACCCGTCGCGTGGCGCGACGGGATGAATGCCATGGTGTCGTGTGACGCGACAAGCGTCGCGGGCCGCGACGGTTCTTACTCTTCAGCGTCGTGTGATGCGAGCCCTCTATTTCGACAGAATGTGTAGTTTTGAAACTTGCACATTCCCAGCTCAAACACGTTTTACTAAAACGATCATAACTTGTTCGTTTCTAGTCCGATTTGGGTCACGTTTCTTTCTACGTGACCGTAATAAGATCATCTATAACATGAAATAAAATCCAACATATGACTGAACAATTTTTCTTACTTTGAACCATCGGTTTATAGAAATGTTCATCATTATTCGACCCGTTTCACTTAATGAACCATCAAATTTTCTTATGAGCTCAGAACTTCTAATAGAACTTATACATCAACATACTTGTGTTTTACGACACATTATATATTACAATTCAAGTACCATTAATAAAGTACCTATGTATTTATCAAACCATTTAACTTAACTATTGACCTTCATCATTTTAAATTACTAAAGTTCGATACTTTGGTGATTTTAACCCATTTGATTTCACTAGCGAAATCCATCGCTTTTTTGAATCAAACAGGTAGTATTCGAGTCAATTTGACCCGATTAAAACTTTTAATTACTTTAATGGATTTAACACGAATCCTTTAATATGGATTCGCCATCTTTTAGTCATACTCAATCCTGAGTTTATGACTTATATTCATCATTAACCGTGTCTCGGCTAACGAATCTCATGCGTATTATTTGAGAATCCGGGCATTATTTGAAGTCATATTATTGTGCGACCTTCCCGTGTCACATCAAGACAACAATTTGACCCGTTTAACTTTCCTAGCGACATCCATCGCCTTATTTCACCAAAGTTCATTTCTTTGGTTATTTTGACCCGTTTGGTTTTTATTGGTGAATTCTATCGCTTTCACACAACCAAACGTGCATAATTCGGATCACTTTGACCCGTTTCAACATTATAGTGGAATCCACCACTTTTACTTTTGGTCTACCGCTATTCACTAGTTAATCCATCCGGTTATTACTTACGGAATCCTCCATATTAGAAATAACCAAATTTAATAACGATTCAATTATCATTCAAATAACTAAACATAGAATACTAGCGAAATATTACGAAGCGTATAGCCACGTACCTTTTTAAAGCTTTCCTTCCTCCTTGATTACTTGAAGTTCCACCCAAATTTCCTATAGAATTCAATTTGGATACATTCCTTAGAGCTCATAATTCTATATTCGACATCCAATGTTTTCAACTTAGTCAAATAAGTGATTCTTTCATATAAATCAATATTTCAAGATTCACTTAGTCATTTTGTCGAACACCTTGAAGGCGAGATCATTACTATAACATTACCATGTTCATTAGTAACTAATTAACCATATCAAAGAGCCCTTTTCATACTTATATAACAAGAATAACATGAACAACACTTGAACTTGCATCGTAACAATCAAATAACATTAATCATCACAATGATTCAAGCATCTATCACAAAACCCATATAACCCACATATGATAAATCTTCATATCACTAGTTCATAACATGAAATCGCTAATTTTTCATCTAGGGTTTGTTCCTAGACTTGTACTTATCATAGTTTAGCCATAACATCAATTAATTCTTCAATAATTGCAGTTATGAAAATTTCATAAGAATCAAACCTTCACCAAAACTTAAAATTGAGCATACCTTGTGATCTCTTTAAGCTTGGTGATCACAATTTTAGCTTAGAATTGATTCCAAATCGAATTCCTCCGTTGATTTTAAGCTGATTTGTGGTGTTTAGGGTTTTGGAGAAGAAGAACTGGGTTCCCTGGTGAAGGGGTAAGGTCCCAAAAACCTCGCTTTGAGTACTTGGGACCATACCACGACCTCATCTTTTAACCCTCTTTAGGCTTTGCGCGGCCACGCACGGGTCCTACAAAAAGAACTTAGAAGAAAAGTAGCAAGCAACACCTGCGCGCCAAAAGGGAACTAATGTACCCTTGCGCCTCTCTCCATAACAAACAGGGGATAAAAATCCCAATGAGCACTCCCGCTTAAATAATACCCAGACTTGGATATTATTTACTTCACTGATACCACACAATAAGGAGTCACACTGGATTACAGCTGTAACCTTCTGGAAGACTCAACCGTGCACCACCAGATAGTTATAACCGTCTGGCCAGGTGTCATCATCCCGGGCTCCCCCAGAAGTCACGATGATGGCATGAAATTGAAGAGAAATCTCCACTTGCCCACTTTCCACGTGGCAACACCCCAGCCGTTGATCTAGACCGCGATCCGTGTGCTCTCACACTGGATTAAGAGATTAACAGAGGGAAAAATAACCGCTTACGGAGTTAGCATTTTCTGTCAATATTTCAATAACAGGTTTTCCCACCAAAACCTTGGCTATAAATAGAAGGATAACTAAGGTATAATTGCTAAGTTACATTCACTTCACTTATACTTCTTCTTCAAATACCGATACTTATTCTCACGCCGAAGGGTGGTCATGGAGAGAACCCCCATTCTCCCCGTGGCGAGTCTAACGGTGTCTGTTTTGCAGCTATCGAGAAGAGAAGAAGATCCGACATCCCTGAACCGAGCGAGAAGAAACCAACCCTTTTATGCAGAACTTAACCCCCTGGTTTATCTGATCCCGGTCATTTAACCAGTGTTTCTTCATTGGCGCCCACCGATTTCTCTGTTTCATCTGTTTTTTTCGTTTCGACTCACTTTGTCGTTTCCATTTTTAAAATGGAAGAAACTTTGACCCATCGTCAAACTGGCCCTCGGCCAAACTTCGTTAACAATACCCAAGTTGAGGGAATCGTAGAAGAAGATTCGGATGACAATGAGGTGCAGTACACTGATAATCATCCGAATGATCCTGTCACTCCAGGGGTACAACCTGAAATCCCTGTGAGCTCAATTCTACCCCCAGGAAAGACCCCTATCTCCTGGTATGTCAGATCTCAGGGAGCGTTGAATGCTGTGTATGCACAACTCTGTGCACAAACTGCTCCTCCTACTCAATCACGAAGGCCTGTGTCCCGTGCTCGAGCACCATCGGTACCTCATGTTTCTCAGCATGACGGACCATCACAGGTTCAGGTAGAAGACACAAAGGTGTATTCTAGGTCTCCAGCAAGGTACGAGTACACCCAATCTGAAAATCGAAGAAGGGAATATCATAATGAGTCCCACTCTCATAGAAGGCCATCAGTTCACTCCAGGTTGGGCCCGTCACGGGACACCCACACCAGGGAGTACGATAAAACGTACCGTGAAGGAGACAGTGCAAGTGTGTTTAGTCGGTTACAACCAAATTACAACAAATGTAAACCCCGCGCGATTTACAATCCTGAAGCTGAACATGATTATAATCTGATATACCGCCTGGAAGAGGCCGCAGAAAATTCAAAATTCATCAGCAAAATTGCTCTGGATCCACTAGAAAAAGCGAAGATCCCATCCAACATAGGCAAATTTAATGGTATGACGGACCCAGATGACCATCTTCGGGTCTTCACAAGCGCAGGATTGGTGGGAGGCTGGACTCTACCGATGTGGTGCCACCTCTTTATTCAAACCCTCACAGGCGCCGCGAGGCTCTGGTTTGATAACCTGCCTGTGGGGAAAATCACATCATGGGTAGACTTGCGAGAAAAGTTTTTGGTACACTTCAGCCAACAGAGGCGGTCCATCCGCGGTACGGCGGATGTAATGAATATCTGGCGTCACGATGACGAAAGTTTAGAAGACTTCATTACTCGTTACAAAAAAGAAGTGCTCGAAATAGGAGACATTCACGAGCACCTGATCTGAGCCCAATTTAAATATGTCGTCAGATGTGACGACATGATAAAAGTCTTGTCCGGAACGGAGGGACTCCCAAAAAGCTAGAAAAAGTTAATGGCAGCGGCTAAGGTCTATTCCTAGACGGAGAAAAATCTCAGCACCAATAGACCGCCACCACCACACAGTCTCTCAACAGACTTAGGCCCGAGCAGCGGGAAAAAGTTTAAGAAAGGTTGGCGCGATTTGAGTTCAGGAAATTATTCGTCTAAAGATGCACGAGCTACCATCAACAAGCTCGCTGCACAAAGAGAAGCTAAACAAGAAAATAGAGAGAGGCAGTGGACTCCTCTGACCAAAACCCCAGCAGAGGTGCTGAGTACAGAGGACTACCAGTTCAAGGCACCAACACCTATGAAGAACAAACGCGGCCAAGACCCAAGTCAATACTGTGATTATCACAAGGATAATGGGCATACTACCAATAACTGTATCTCCTTGCGCACTGAAATTGAGAAAGCGCTTAAAAGCAGTGAGCTCACTCACCTCTTACAAAATGTGCGCAAAGAGATAAAACAAATTACTCGCGGCGATGAGGGCCTGAGTAAAAAAGCGAAGAATTAAGTAGCAGTTCTATAGCCTCCTTGCAGATTGGACAAAACTCTACAGTTTATCAATTCTCAGCAAGGACTATAGTGTAAGTTAAGTCCCATGTAATTATTTTAATAGACTTTGTACGGCCTCTGCGCCTTATCCATGAATAACAAACAAAGTTTCTATTATTCTCGTGTTTTTCTTACAAAGTGCATGCAATTCCTTTTGGTAAGCGCAAAAACATTATGGTAGATATAATACAAGTCTCATGAGCGGTCAGCGATTACACACATCGCGCAAGACCTTACGTTCACACATGAGCTTTATACCACATTTATTTGCCTTACCTAATCAAAGTAATTGTACCCATGCAAAATATTGTAGATCAAAACACATATCATACTACTTCTGGCGCACCAACACGCCTTAAAAATTATTAAACTACACGGCAGTGTTTTAGTATACGTTACTTGCGCGACATCGCATTAACAAAAAGGGATACACATCCCAAAGAACTACAAGATAATTGTTCATACAACCACAAGAGAAAACCTACGCTAAGTCTTCATCTTCATCTTCCCCATCTGGGAAGATTTCCTTCAGTTGCGCTACATGATCTTCAGACTGCAATGCAACGTTTATAAGATCCATGACAGGGAGTTGTAAGTTGTTGAATTCTGTTTTCATAGCTGCAAGGGCGGCATCAGTATTAACACCATGAGTAGCAAATCTACTAGTATCCCAATCAACCTTCAAAGCACTAGCTGCATGGTGCGAGCATTCCGCATATCCTTGAGCATATCCGTCATTTTGCGTGGCAACCACCAAGCGCGCAACCATTTTATCTAGCTCTTCAGAATTCAACACCGATTCAGCAACCTATAGAAACAGGAAAGGCAAATAAGGAAAAAGCGCAAAACATCTCCACAAGAATTACAAACAGGAAGCAACTTACACTGGCGATTCCACATTCCTTCAACCATATCATGTCACTTTTCAAAGGCTCAAGTTCGCTCTCCGCCGTGGCCCGCGCCATTTCAGAATTTTCTAGCTTTTCTTCCGTTTCAGCCAGACGGCGGGAAGTTTCGGCCTTCTCAGTGTGTGCAAGCTCCAGATCTTTTTTGAGTTGTTCCTGCTCAGATAGCAAAGACATAAGTTCTTCTATCTCCCTATCTCTAAGGGCAACTATAACAACCCTCCCGAATATTTTTTTTGACACCCTGATATATTTTAAATACCCCTATATGTCTTAAAATACACCCTGTATGTGAAAACCGAGCCCAAAATACAAAATATCATTAAAAATAATTAAAAAACAAAGAAAAAGGGTTTTAGGCGGGCCGCGACAACTTAATGGTCCAGCGAACCCCGGTGTTGACACGTGTCATGCAACGTGTTGAACCTAGTCATGACCCGGATCAGCTACACCTAGAGCCCTGCGCCACGCGGGCAGCGTAAACCTTTGCTAAACTTTACGCGTGCCGCGAGAAAGTCGAAATGTGACCCTATAAATAGCAGGCATCGGGTTTCATCAAAACTCGTTCATTTCTTTTCTCAATCACGAAAATCTCTCACAGTAGGCAGAATTTTCAAGTATAATACCCCCTAATTAGCGAGGTTCTGCTCCGTTGTAAGTATTACAACCCCAGTTTCGTATTAGAGACGCTGCCCGATTGATCCAGGGTTCTGTAACAACTGTCGTGGTCCTGCCCGACGTAGTTGTTGGAATACCGTCTCGGGTAGGGTATCGTTAATATAATTAAAGGGTTATTATACTAACATATGTAAAATTGTGTAAATTATAGATTAACACTAGGAAACCCTATAAGAAGTCTAAAACAGCAATGTGAGTTTATCCGCTTTTTGTAAACCTTTTTGTGAACTATTTTACAAAACCTTAAATGCTTTACAATATGATTAAGCAGTGATTGAGTCTTTGTAGTTCTTCAATTACTGCCGGTATGTTGGGGTTTTGTATACAAAATGTGGAACACGTTACCATTGGACGACGAGTTAGCCAATGTGTAATATGACCCACCAGTCAGGATTGACAGTACTGAATGAGTAATTGTGTAGAAATAAACAATGTGATCGCTCTCAATACTGTGTTAATTGATAAAATGTTTCTTGATTAAACTGGGATTCACTCACTAGTATTTTCCACTGACAAATGTTTTTAAAACGCGTTACAGGTAACACAATGTGACAGCCAATTAGTAAAAAGCCAGCTGGAGAGCACTGACGGCTTGGAAAAATGTGCCTATAAAAGTTACCAAAAAGACGATGTTTTAAATTCAATAAAATAGGGTTTATCCCTATAAACGTATTGTAATAAAAAACTTGGGTTTACCCATGTGGTTATTAATATAAAATACGGTGGTTTTTACTCTGATAAACAATTTCCTAACTACGGGACCTGATGTAATTTCCGCTGCCAAATAAATAATTAACAAACTGATACCACCACCAACGAATGTTCGTGGACGCCCGTTCCCGGGACAGATATGGGGGCGGGGGTTGCGACAGAAGGTGGTATCAGAGCCTAGCCACTGATTCAGCCACAGGAGTGTTCTGCTGACATCAATATATTATTTAAATTGTTAGGAAATGAATTCTTAAAATACGTGAATATCTGTATTTTATTGTTATGTGTTATTTGACTATTTGTTAGTTTACAGTATGAGTGATCAAGGACCCTCAGATATGTATCATCAGTTGTCCGATTCACCTAAGAGTGAAAGTACCTCTTCCCAGCCTACCCTCTCTAGGTATTTCGCTGATCAGTAAGAAGGGATATTTGCCTTTAATTAAAGCTCAGTCGGAAGAGCCATTCCCTCAGAAAAAGAGAGGATGGTTCAGTAAGGGAGCCTTTAAGCGTAGAAAAAGAATGCGAAAGTTGCAACAACAAAGAGTCCTAGCAGCCGTTAAGCGAGAGTCAGATGCCCATACACAGGATATGCTTAATAGAAGCCTAGCCAATTTCCATATCCTAGCAACCACTCCTGCCGACCCAAGTCTGGAACAACTAGTAGCCCCACAACCCTTACCTTTAATTCCCACTCAGCCGAGGGAGGTAGAAATGCATGATTTCAACCCTGAGGAGATACCTAGGATACCAGCCCCTAATCCTTTAGACCCAAATTATGATCCATGGTTTGATGATCTTAGGGATTATGTGCCACGCTACCATCTAAATGACGAAACCTTGTCGAACATAGCAGCGTATCCAGGTCTGGACCCTCTAGATCCCTACTCTGACAACGACGAATACATCAGGGAGATTTTAGAGAATCCATACCCTCAGGAAAATCCTAGGCCACAGTATCCAGATCCAGTACCAGCACCAGCACCTGCACCCCCAATGAGTGCAGAGAACTTGCAAGAACTCCGAATTTTCGGAGAAGAAATGTTAGAAAGTAGTGAAAGGATGAGGTATGTAGGAGAACAACTCGTCTGGAAATACGACGAGCGTCAGATGGATTTCGGGGGAAATCCATACGCATGAAAGATGATAAGTGGAGTTGGTAATAATAATATAATAATATATAAAATATTTGTATGAAAAAAAAATATCTATATATATAATAATAATAATATATGGTAGTATAGACCATTTCGTGGTTAGTGATGCATAATATTGTAATTTTTAATTCCCTGTTTTAGTGTGTATTTGACGCATACTATATAATAAGAGTAAAAGTCGCAATGCTCGACGCTTTTGACCAATATGTGTGTTATTTGGTTGTTACCTAAACTATTAATTATCTTGTGATATTAATATGTGATAAATGTTTAAAATTCAGATGAACGACGAAGTAAACCAAGGAAATCTGAATAATGATAACAAGAGTAACAATAACTCGGGTAATGAAATTCCAAACAACAATGGAAACCAAGTGGATAACAGTGCCATCCAACACATAGTAGCACAAGGAATAATAGATGCGATGCCATATATTATTCAAACGGTTAAGGAAGCAGAAAATAAAAGTAAACATGATAGCAAGCGACCTTCCGAACCTGAAAACAGGATAAACAATGGATCCGTACTTCAAATGCCCATTCCCAAGAGGAGAAGAACCGTGTCTTACGGTTGTTCTTATAAGGAATTCTGGTCTTGTAAACCAATGGAAATCTTGGGCAACGTAGGGGCCATTGCAACTCTACGCTGGATAGAAAAGACTGAGGCAGTCTTAAGAATAAGCAAGTGTGCAGAAGAAGATAAGATAATGTTTGCTTCCAATTTGTTTAAGAATTCAACACTAGAATGGTGGAATACTATTCTCCAGACTAAAGGAAGTAATAGAACTTACAATATGGAATGAGAGGAGTTTAAAAACATGGTAGAAAGGAAATTCTGCCCTCCTAATGAAAAAGAACAAATAGCAAACAAGTTCTTAAACCTTAGAATGAATGGGGTGGATAGTAAGGGATACACTAAGTTATTCTTTGAATATGCTAGAATAGTGCCAACCCTTGCTTCACCTGAACCAGTGTTAATTTCCCGTTATATCTGGGGATTAATCGGGGAAATAAGACACGTAGTCAAGGCAGCTAGACCTCAAACCATAGAAGAAGCTGTAGAACTAGCCAATACCTTGACAGATGAATTAATCCGTACACGAGAAGAAGATCAAAGGAGGAACCTAACCCAGAAGCTCACAAAAGAATTTCGTTCTGGAAATTTTAACCGTGGTAAAAATATAGGTTCTACCTCTACACCCTACTGTAAGAATTGAAAAAGGAAGCATTCAGGAAAATGCTCCATATACTGTAACTTTTGCAAAATATCGGGACACAAGGAAGAAGACTGCAGGAAGAAAGCTAATAACCGGATATGTTACAACTGTGGAGAACAAGGTCATATCAAGCCTAACAGCCCAAAATTAGCTCCGGCTACAAACAACAAGAATATAAAAAATGCTAGAGCTTTCGTTCTGACATCAGAAGAAGCAAAGATGATCCCGGATGTGATCACTGGTACGTTTTTAGTTAATGACATTTTTGCTAAAGTATTATTTGACTCTGGTGCAAACCAAATTT
This sequence comes from Helianthus tuberosus, assembly GCA_030545235.1. NCBI lineage: Eukaryota > Viridiplantae > Streptophyta > Magnoliopsida > Asterales > Asteraceae > Helianthus > Helianthus tuberosus. The sequence goes on along the minus strand of CM060411.1, from coordinate 55,108,507 downwards.
TTATTAATACTTCATTTTGCAAACTTCTCAATCAATCATTAACTAAACTTCCACAAGAATGCTTAGTAGAGACAGCAAATGGGGAAACCATTAGAATTTCTGAAATCTTGCAGGGAGCAAGAATAGAAATTCTAAATCAGAAATTTATTGCAAACCTTTACCCAATGAATCTGGCAGGATTTGATGTAGTATTAGGAATGGATTGGTTAATAGCCAATAAAGCCAGTATTTGGTGTGATCAAAAGTCGATACAAGTAAATTCACCAAAGGGTGAAAAGATCACCATTAAAGGATATAAAACTTCTAAATCCACTAAATTCATCTCTGTGATGAAAACAACAAGTTACATAAGAAAAGGATCATTAGTGTATTTGATTTCTATAATCACTAACACTAAAGGAAAATAATTAAGGAATATTCCAGTAGTATCTCAGTTTTCAGATGTATTTCTAGAAGAACTACCAGGGCAACCTCCAGATAGAGAAGTTGAATTCAGAATCCATTTAATACCAGGAACGGCACCAATTGCCAAAGCACCTTACCGTTTGGCACCTGCAGAAATGCAAGAACTAAAGAAACAATTAGATGAATTGCTAGAAAAAGGATTCATACAGCCCAGTTCATCACCCTGGGGAGCGCCGATCTTATTCGTTAAAAAGAAGGACGAATCAATGCGAATGTGCATTGACTACCGTGAATTGAACAAAGTCACAATTAAGAATTGATATCCATTACCAAGAATAGATGATATGTTTGATCAATTGCAAGGAGCACAATTTTTCTCTAAAATCGATTTAAGATTAGGATATCATCAATTAAAGGTACAGGAAGAGGACATTCCTAAAACCGCTTTCAGAACAAGGTATGGCCATTATGAATTTACTGTCATGCCATTTGGTTTAACCAATGCCCCAGCTTCATTCATGGATATGATGAACCGAATATGTAAGCCATATTTGGATAAATTCATAATTGTCTTTATAGATGATATTCTCATTTACTCTAAGAGTAAAGAGGAACATGCAAAGCATTTGCACGCGCTTTAAAGTTTATTAAGAAAAGAAAAGCTTTATGCTAAGTTTTCAAAGTGCGAATTTTGGTTAGAACAAGTACAATTTCTTGGACACCTAGTTGATCAAGAAGGAATTCATGTGGATCCCACCAAGATCGAGGCAATAACCAAGTGGAAAACCCCTGAGTCACCAACCGAGGTTAGAAGTTTCTTAGGATTAGCTAGTTATTATAGAAGATTTATTCAAGATTTTTCTTGAATAGCCATTCCCTTAACTAAGCTAACTTGTAAATCTGTTAAGTTTAAATGGGAACCAAAACAAGAAGAAGCCTTTAGAATCCTTAAGCAAAGATTAACTCATGCACCCATACTAGCATTACCAAAAGGAACTGAAGATTTGGTAATCTATTGTGACGCTTCTAAATTAGGTTATGGATGTGTGTTAATGCAACGTCAAAAGGTTATAGCATATGCATCCAGACAACTTAAGAATCATGAAGAAAATTATTTTACTCATGATTTAGAATTTGGAGCTATAATTTTTGCCCTTAAGATTTGGAGACATTACTTGTACTGTAGTAAGTTTACTGTGTTCACCGATCATAAAAGTTTAAGGTATGTCTTCGGGCAAAAGGAATTGAATATGAGACAAAGACGATGGATGGAACTACTTAGTGATTATGATTGCGATATTCAGTATCATGCAGGAAAAGCAAATGTAGTTGCCGATGCTTTAAGTCAAAAATATCACGAACAGCCAAAAAGAATACGTTCTCTTAAATTAAATCTACAAGTAGATTTAAATGAGCAAATTAGAAAAGCACAAGAATCAGTAATCAAGGAGGATACTGAAAAACTAAAAGGGATGATCAAGGAATTAGAATAAGGAACATTTGGAATTTGGAGATTCCATAAGAAAAGAATATGGGTACCTAAATTAGGAAACCTACGTCATCACATATTAGAAGAAGCCCATAAGTCTAAATATACGATGCATCCAGGAAGCGATAAAATGTACCAGGATTTAAGAAAGAATTTCTGGTGGATAGGAATGAAAAAGGACACAGCAGCCTATGTTTCTAAATGTTTAACTTGCTCACAAGTTAAAGCTGAATATCAGAAACCTTAAGGTTTATTGCAACAGTTAGAAATGCCTGTTTGAAAATGGGAATTGATAACAATGGATTTTGTTACTAAATTACCCAAAACAAAGAAACGTAATGATACAATCTGGGTGATTGTAGATAGACTAACCAAGTCAGCCCATTTCCTATCAATGAAAGAAACTTTTAGTATGGAACAATTAGCTAAATTGTATGTAAATGAAGTAGTTTCTTTACATGGAATTCCTCTATCAATTGTTTCTGACAGAGATAGTCGTTTTACCTCTCATTTTTGGACAAGTTTCCAAAAAGCAATGGGAACTAATAAGTTGAATCTAAGCACAGCTTACCATCCTCAAACGGATGGACAAAGCGAAAGGACAATTCAGACAATGGAGGACATGCTTAGAGCTTGTGTAATTGATTTTGGAGGTAATTGGGATGAGCACTTACCATTGATAGAATTTTCTTATAATAATAGTTATCACACAAGTATAAATGCTGCACCATTTGAAGCACTTTATGGACGTAAGTATCGAACTCCAGTCTGTTGGCCAGAAATTGGGGAAAAACAACTATCTGGACCTGAGATAGTACAAGAAACAACATACAAAATCATTCAAGTCAAGGAACGACTGAAAGCAGCACGTGATCGACAGAAAAGTTATGCTGACAATAGGCGAAAACCATTAGAATTTCAAGTAGGAGATAAAGTGTTATAAAGGAGTGGTAAGATTCATAAAGAAGGGAAAGCTAAGTCCCAGGTATGTTGGACCTTTCAAGATTATTAAAAGAATAGGACCTGTAGCCTATCAACTGCAACTGCCAGAGGAAATGGCAGGAATACATGATGTATTTCATGTATCAAATCTCAAGAAATGCTTAGCTGATGAATCACTAATAATACCTCTTAAGGATATAGAGGTAAATGAGCAGTTAAAGTTTGTGGAAAAAACTCCACAAATTGAGGACAGGAAAGTTAAGAATCTCAAGCACAAAAGACTAGTTCTAGTCAAAGTGAAGTGGGACTCTAAAAGAGGACCAGAATACACATGGGAGCTTGAATCAGAAATGCAAGGGAAATACCCACACCTGTTCTAGTAGACCTTGAGGACGAGCTCTAAAACAAGGTGGGAAGGATATAACAACCCTCCCGAATATTTTTTTGACACCCTGATATATTTTAAATACCCCTATATGTCTTAAAATACACCCCGTATGTGAAAACCGAGCCCAAAATATAAAATATCATTAAAATTAATTAAAAAAACAAAGAAAAAGGGTTTTAGGCGGGCCGCGTAACCCTTCTCTTAACCCTTACGCGGGCCGCGACAACTTAAAGGTCCAGCGAACCCCGGTGTTGACACGTGTCACGCAACGTGTTGAACCTAGTCATGACCCGGACCAGCTACACCTAGACCCCTACGCCACACGGGCCGCGTAAACCCTTGCTAAACTTTAAGCGGGCCGCGAGAAAGTCGAAATGTGACCCTATAAATAGCAGGCATCGGGTTTCATCAAAACTCGTTCATTTCTTTTCTCAATCACGAAAATCTCTCATAATAGGCATAATTTTCAAGTATAATACCACCTAATTAGCGAGGTTCTGCTCCGTTGTAAGTATTATAACCCCAGTTTCATATTAGATACGCTGCCCGATTGATCCAGGGTTCCGTAACAACTGTCGTGGTCCTGCCCGACGTAGTTGTTGGAATATCGTCTCGGGGAGGGTATCATTAATATAATTAAAGGGTTATTATACTAACATATGTACAATTGTGCAAATTATAGATTAACACCAGGAAACCCTAGAAGAAGTCTAAAACAGCAATGTGAGTTTATTCTCTTTTTGTAAACCTTTTTGTGAACTGTTTTACAAAACCTTAAATGCTTTAAAATATGATTAAGCAGTGATTGAGTCTTTGTAGTTCTTCAATTACTGCCGGTTTGTTGGGGTTTTGTATACAAAATGTGGAACACGTTACCATGGGACGACGAGTTAGCCAATGTGTAATATGACCCACCAGTCAGGATTGACAGTACTGAATGAGTAATTGTGTAGAAATAAACAATGTGATCGCTCTCAATACTGTGTTAATTGATAAAATGTTTCTTGATTAAACTGGGATTCACTCACCAGTATTTTCCACTGACAAATGTTTTTAAAACGCGTTTCAGGTAACACAATGTGACAGCCAATTAGTAAAAAGCCAGCTGGAGAGCACTGACGGCTTGGAAAAATGTGGCTATAAAAGTTACCAAAAAGACGGTGTTTTAAATTCAATAAAATAGGGTTTATCCCTATAAACGTATTGTAATAAAAAACTTGGGTTTACCCATGTGGTTATTAATATAAAATACGGTGGTTTTTACTCTGATAAACAATTTCCTAACTACGGGTCCTGATGTAATTTCCGCTGCCAAATAAATAATTAACAAACTGATACCACCACCAACGAATGTTCGCGGACGCCCGTTCCCGGGACAGGTAAGGGGCGGGGGTTGCGACAGCAAGGGTAGCGCGGGTACGTACCTCTCGTTGTTCACTCCGAGAGAGCGCTTAATCTTGCGCGGCTTCAGCATCCGCTTTTTCCTGCTTCAATTTTTCAATCTCCGCATCTTGTTTCTTCAACTTCTCAATGTCAGCCTTGAGATTGTTGATAACATTACGGAGACCCATCTTCTCGGCATTATCTTTCTCACAAATTTTCTTCCAGTTCTTGCGCTCCTCGGAAAGAAGGGCAGCTTTGGCTTCCGCCTTTCTCTTCCAACCTGCAACGAACCACTCTTCAGTTTTTCGATCAGCCTCAAATTTGGCCTGATCATCTTCTAGTTTAGCTCTCAACTGGGCAACACGGTTCTCGTCTTCAGCAGCTTTCTTCTTGGATGCCTTGAAGGCAGCCCACTCCTTATGCATGCTATGCCACTCACGCACTATGCGGTGCGTAGTGGATGTATAGGAAGCAACCTCCTCAAGATAAGCATGATAGGTTTGATCGTGAAGGCGTCCATCTTGAAACTTAATCTCCCCAGGCGGAAAAGTCCCCTGTAACCAGTCTCGGCATACGCGCCAATCTGAAAAGGTGTCACCTTTATTCAGATTCCAAACGGGGACATGAATTTCAAAAGCATTTTTCTCCGAATAAGTTCGATAATAATAATCCCCCAGCGTCTCATCTGGGCGGATTGGAGAGTTTTTATCAGCATCAGAAAATGAGCCTTGATCCTCAACAGAGACCTTCTCAGTATTCTCAGCCATAAAACCAGCAGCTGTGGAAGGTGAAGTTATTACAGGGATCTCTTCAGCAGTCTTCCCTTTCTCCTAATCCTAAGCAGCAAATTCTGGAGTTTGTGGATTACCAGCACCAACATCCATAACCTCCGTGCTGGTAACTTTTCCTGCATCCACAGCAACATCAACAGGCTTATCAGCCTCAAGAGTCTCAGCCCCAGCAGTTTTCTCCACCTCATTCTCCGGAGTCTCAGTGTTCTTTAACTGATCAGCAACAGAGGCGCGTGAAGGAGAGGACGGAAGTTCTTTATTAACCACAGATGACGGTTCTGTGTGTACAGGAGAGTTTGTTTTTTCTGCAAAAAACATAAAATAAAAAACCATACGAAGAAAAAACACTTACCAAAAACAGGTTCTGAAATAAAGGCATCAAGATTTCCTCTTATGGTAATTTTCTTCCTTCGGACCTTCTTCTCAAGCTGACCTTCAGCCTCAACATCGGCTTGTTTCCTTTTCCCCGCTTTCTTCCTCAACAAATGTTCCGGACTCGACTCTAAGTCGATAGGATCATCAGGGTTTGATGGAGGGATATCAACAGTATCTTTTGGCTCCGGCTTCGGTCTTCTTATAACTACAGGCACAAGACCTTCCAATGAATCAGATACCACCACATAATCACACCAGGAGTCAGAGGAACGACGCATACCTTTCTTCTCCCCTCCCACATTCTTGGCCTTCGAAGGTTGAGCTTTTTCAGCGTCAGTCTTCTTTGACGCGACACTAATCACAGGCGCACGTCTTTTCTTCTAAGGGCCTATGCCCAAATTCGACAGCTCGCCTACCATAAAACGCAGAAGATAACTCAATACAAGAGCGCAAGAAACAAGCAAGCAAATAACATCATGGTAAAAAAACGTACCAGCTCCAGCAATAGGTTGCGCAGTCAAATCATCGTCCCGCGGAAGAGCAAAGTTTCTAACAATACGATGATACCAAAGCTCCTCATCAGTTTTTTTTGCAATTGTAGCCATCTTTCCACCTTCTCTCTCAAACGCAACAACGTACAAGGAGACAACTGCAAAGAAAGAGAAGCAAGCTAAATTCAAAAAAAAGGGCAAACCCCAAATCTTACTTTTATCGCCCTCCATATACACCGGCTTGTCTTCCCGGTTCATCCGCCAGTTCAGGCTCATGCTGGCACCAACAAGGGCTTTCTCCGGCAAAGCAATAGATGGAACGTCTTTCAAATCTTAATACCAATTTTCGTCAATGGGAGTCTGAATAGTCTCAGTGGGGACATCCTCTTTTCCCCTGAACATCATCCTCATCGGAATAACTCCTACTTTAATAAAAAAGAATTTTTGCTTCAAGTCATGGAACGATTTTGGGGGGTGCAGCAAGATCTTCTTTGCAGACGCTCTTTGCACAAAAGAATAAAACCCCTGAGAACAGTGCATTTGATGGAAAACTCGGAATCGAAGAACCGTCGGTTCAATATGCATCGTACAACACACAAATTCAAAATGTCGAACCCTAACCATACCAATAGGGTGCATCTGAGAGATATGGAACTTGTAATGGTTGAGAATATCAAGAAAGAATTTTGTTGCAGGCAATCGGAAATTACCTGCAGAGAAGAAATCCTACAACAAAGTTATATACCCAGCCGGAGCATCTGCCGCCGTCTGACCCTCGTCTGGGTATCGAGCACCCCAATTTTTCGAAAATCTAAAATTCCGAATCAAACCATCGAATGTCGCTCTGGACCACTTCAACGGTGGAAGTTCGGCAGTCATTTCTTCAGTAGAATATTCGTAGTGATCTCCGGTTGACATAAGAAAGGAAAATTGCAAATTCTTTTAAAAAAAAAACTGACAAGGAAGACGAAGAAGAAAGGGGATTTTCAAGAATGTAATGATTATCGAAAATAGGTAACTAAAAACACTTATATACTCACCGCCATAAATAGCATAGATAATTGTGATAGCACCTTTTTCGGGATATCACAATTACCCAAGCGTCAGGAGCGAGTGGGAAGGAACACAAATGAGAGTTCACGCGCGCGTGTAAGACACGGTGGGTAACGTACAGCTGACAACGACAGCCTGTCATACGTCAACAGTCATTACTGTACCTTTTCGTGCAAAAGTCAAGATTTTCAAAAATAAAAAATCATGAACAAAAGTATCTTCTCCTAGAAGATTCTCCATTTTCGCGCCAAAAAGCTCCACAGCAAAAAAAAAACACCTCTCTCATAGTCCAGTGCTCCACTTATTTGCATAAGAGCAACACTAGACTGGGGGGACTTGAAGGGGTAAGGTCCCAAAAACCTCGCTTTGAGTACTTGGGACCATACCACGACCTCATCTTTTAACCCTCTTTAGACTTTACGAGGCCGCGCACTGGTCCTACAAAGAGAATTTAGAAGAAAAATAGCAAGCAACACCTGCGCGCCAAAAGGGAACTAATGTACCCTTGCACCTCTCTCCATAATAAACAGGGGATAAAAATCCCAATGAGCACTCCCGCTTAAATAATACCCAGACTTGGTTATTATTTACTTCAGTGATACCACACGATAAGGAGTCACACTGGATTACGGCTGTAACCTTCTGGAAGACTCAATCGTGCACCACCAGATGGTTATAACCGTCTGGCCACGTGTCATCATCCCGGGCTCCCCCTGAAGTCACGATGATGGCATGAAATTGAAGAGAAATCTCCACTTGCCCACTTTCCACGTGGCAACACCCCAGCCGTTGATCTAGACCGCGATCCGTGTGCTCTCACACTGGATTAATAGATTAACAGAGGGAAAAATAACCGCTTACGGAGTTAGCATTTTTCGTCAACATTTCAATAACATGTTTTCCCACCAAAACCCCGACTATAAATAGAAGGATAACTCAGGTATAATTGTCAAGTTACATTCACTTCACTTATACTTTTTCTTCTTCAAATACCGATACTTATTCTCATACCGGAGGGTGGTCAAGGAGAGAACCCCCATTCTCCCCGTGGCGAGTCTAACAGTGTCTGTTTTGCAGCTATCGAGAAGAGAAGAAGATCCGACATCCCTGAACCGAGCGAGAAGAAACCAACCCTTTTATGCAGAACTTAACCCCCTGGTTTATCTGATCCCGGTCATTTAACCAGTGTTTCTTCACCTGGGGTCTTGGTCGAATTACAACACACACATATGTGTGTTTTTGAACTTATCCAGTGTTTTAAGAAAACCACTTTCAATTATGTCCATATTTAGCCCCTTTAGTTTTAAAGTAGATGAATCTAGTTAAATTTCCTAAATTCCCATCTTTTGTAATGAAACTTTAACTAGGTTAGTCATAACTAGTTTAAATTTCACTATTTTATTTTTGATAATGATAATTATACATGTATCTATGCATATATAATTTAATATTTTTAGGGGTGTTACAAGTCTACCCCCCATAAAGAAGATTTCGTCCTCGAAATCGTAATACATACTAAAATAGGAAGGGTATAAGCGTCTCATCTTTTCTTCGGACTCCTAAGAGGTGTCCGATTCCTTCCAATGTTCCATTTGACTTTTATTTGATTTCTTTGTTTCTTAAGCTTTTAAAGCTTTCGATCATAAATTGCAATAGGCTTTATGACATAGTTCAGTTTATTGTCAACTTCAATGTCGTCTTAGTTTATATATAAGCTATTTTCTTTAGTTAAACACTTTTCGCAAAAGTGAGTCCTGGAAAGGGTTGTGTATACTATTCAATTCTTTTTAACAGTTCGAATCAGTAAGCTATCCTTACTCATACTTTCCACGATTTGAATGGCTCAATAATCTTGGACTCAATTCCTCCCAATCGGATAACCCCTTTTCACGGGGATATATTGAGTATAACTATATCACCAATCTAAAACTTGATTGGTCTTAGTCTTTTATTTACGTAAGTTTTATCGATCTTGGGCAGCTTTTAAATGAGCCCGGATTATTTCAATTCTTTCATTAATGATCCTGACTACATTTTTGTGGAATAGTTCTCGTGGACCCACTTCACCTCAACACATTGGGGTTTGACATTTTCTGCCGTAAGACATTTCATATGGAACCATTCCCAATATTGAAATTATAGTTGTGATTATATGAAAAATCCACTAATTATAGATAGACATCCCAGCTACCGTCAAAATCAATAATACATGCTTGTAGCATGTCTTCAAGTGTTTGAATTGTTCTTTTGCTTTGCCTATATGTCTGCAAATGATATGCGGTACTAAGGAACAACTTAGTACCTATTGGCTTTTGGAATTCGCGCCAAAAGTTTGAGGTGAACCGTGTATCTCTATCCGGTACGATAGATACTGGCACTCCATGGCGAGGGGTAATTTTATTCATGTATCCTTCCGATATCTTATAAGAAATGTACTTCTTGTAAATAGAATAACGAGATTTGTGGGCTTTATCAAGAATAAGAGTTTTAACATTACATGTGATTGGAACCCAGATTCGGAAACGGGTTTTTCACTTCATTACTATTATCTTTCAAGTCTTTGAGCTGGCCCACACTTCTTTCACCGTCTCTAACCGATGTCTTTGTCTCCTATTTAACTTCTTTTGTAAAATTCATAACATATTGGTAATGCCTCCATATTCTTAAGGCAACCCACTACCGAAATATCAAGATCATATGTTGGATATTCCTGTTCATAAATCTTTAATTATCTTGGAGCATACGCGATCAAGTTTACTCGTTGCATAAGTACACACCCGAGACCAAGCTGGAATGCGTCATAATAGATGACTATGTTTTCAGTCCCTTTCTGGTAACACATTAATCGGGGCAATGGTCAACTTTTCTTTAAGTATTCGAAAGGCATCTTCTTGTGCACTTCCCCATACTAATTTCTCATCTTTACGGGTTAACTTAGTTATTGGCATTGCGATTTTGGAGAAATCTTGTACAAATTTCCGGTAATAACCCGCAAGACCTAGGAAACTCCTAATTTTGGATGAATTCTTCGGAGGTTTCCATTTAGATGCAACTTCTAATTTGAACGGGTCTACCGATACTCCATCGGCACTAATAACATGCCTCAGAATCTGTACCTCACGTAGCCAAAAGGCACATTTCGAAAACTTCGCGTAAGTCTCTCACGCCTAAGCGTTTCAAGTACTTCACGCAAATGACACTCGTGATCCGTTTCACTTTTTGAATACACGAGAATATCGTCGATGAATATTATCACCACTTATCTAGCATCGGTTTGCACACGCGGTTCATGAGAACCATGAAAGACGCATGTGCATTTGTTAATCCGAAAGACATTACTAAGAATTTATAATGTCCATAACGTGTTCTAAACGCCATTTTCGGTATGTCTTCTCCTTTATGAATAATACCAACCCTTCCCACGGAGAAACGCTTGGCCATATAAATTCCTTGTCGAAAAGGTTTTGCAATTTAGATAACAATTCTTATAGTTCCAATTACGCTAATTTTACTGAGCTTTAGCTACCGGTTTCACGCCCGGAACTTATTTGATGTCAGATTCCACCTCGCGTAGATTTTCCGGAAAAAAAACGTCTTCAAACTCCCGTATAACTGGTATGTTTTAAATTTTTAGAGATTCTTTGGTTGAATCATGTATGTAAGCCATATACACCTTACATCCGTGTTAAACAAGCTTACAAGCTTCAATAAACGAACAGATTAGGGGACTACAACTTTTCTCCCCATAAATAATAACATGTTTCCGCACGGAGACACTAATTATATCTCCTTATGATTGCATATTAATTTTGCATGATATCGAGTTAGCCTATATATCCCGATTACCTCTTGGATTTCTCCCATTAACATGGGAATTAGATCAACGAAGTAATCTTCATCGTTAATACTCAATTTGCAGTTTCAACACATATCATAACCAACAAAACTTTTTATTATTACCTATTTCCACTTCTTAAAGCATAGGCAATTTCGTTAACGTGAATCTAGGGTGTTGAATAAATTGATGTGAAACAAAAGGTTTATTTGCACCCGTAACAATTTAAAATTCATGCTAAAATTGAATTTACAAGAATATACCTGAAACGACATCAGGTTCAGCTTTAGCCTCTGTGGCTATCATGTGGAACGACCTTGCCCTCGATTTCTGGGCATCAGACCTTGTGTCAGTTGTTCCTTTAGTTCCAAGCCGCTCTGGACATTTAGACTTCTTATGTCCCGGCTTATAGCATTTACCCTTGTGAATTTTTCCACATATATTACATTTATGTAATCCCCTTTTTTGTAACTCATTTTCTTGGGAGCTTTATTAAACTTTAATTTCTTTACGGGACTTGGATTCACATCCAACATCCTCCTTTCATCTCTTTGTTGTAAGATACTGTCTTTCAATTCAGTCATCATATCGTCCAGTACCGGCACGATTGTGGTTTGTAATATATCGATAAACTATGATAGACTATTTTCTAAAGCTTTTCCGACTTCCTCGGAAATCTTAGTTTTCATTTGTTCAGTCAAGTGAGATGTCGAATCATCTCCGGTTACTCCAGACATTTCTTTAACTGAAACGTCCATAATAGTTAATCAGTAACTATTCAATTCATTTCCATTTTGTTATAAGGAAATTTATATCACACACACTTAATCATAAGTGATGTTATTCCTTTTTCGGTTTGGTCAAGTATGTAACTTGCCTCACCTTTCTTACTTAGTGTATTTCCCGGGTTCAAGCGTATTCATACACTCCTCCCATACACTTTTCACATATTTAACATCATCTAAATCTATAAGTCTAGACTCATTTATAAGTAACTCTTACCGGATGTCTTGATCAAGCTTTGAACCGAACACACTTTGTCTTAACAAGGCTCTAATTACCAACTTGTAAGACCCTTAAGACCATTTGATAATTTATATGATATACATTGCATTTAAAGTGCCGTTTTTTTTCAAAACATTAACAAAACGACATTTACATGGATTTTTTTTACTAAAACTTCAAACAACACTATTATATTTATTACACATAAGTTTCGTAGCAAAAGAAACTATTGTATTAGCGGAAGCTTTATGAGTTGCATGTTCGGTCCTTGTACGAACTTGATCTTCATCCGACCCATTCCAAGAGTTACCTAGTCACCCAAAACACTCAAACTTATTAGTTATGAATGCTAAAAATGCATCTATATGAGTTTATATTAACAAAACAGAAATCAGCAACAAAATGCAGCATTGGTGACCCGTCGCGTGGCGCGACGAGATGAATGCCATGGTGTCGCGTGACGCGACAAGCGTCGTGGGCCGTGACGGTTCTTACTCTTCAGCGTCGCGTGACGCGAGCCCTCTATTTTGACAGAATGTGTAGTTTTGAAACCTGCACATTCCCAGCTCAAACACATTTTACTAAAACGATCATAACTTGTTCGTTTCTAGTCCGATTTGGGTCACGTTTCTTTCTACGTGACCGTAATAAGATCATCTATAACATGAAATAAAATCCAACATATGACTTTACAATTTTTCTTACTTTGAACCATCGGTTTATAGAAATGTTCATCATTATTCGACCCGTTTCACTTAATGAACCATCGAATTTTCTTATGAGCTCAGAACTTCTAATAGAACTTATACATCAACATACTTGTGTTTTACGACACATTATATATTACAATTCAAGTACCATTAACAAAGTACCTATGTATTTATCAACCCATTTAACTTAACTAATGACCTTCATCATTTTAAATTACCAAAGTTTGATACTTTGGTGATTTTAACCCATTTGATTTCACTAGCGAAATCCATCGCCTTTTTTGAATCAAACAGGTAGTATTCGAGTCAATTTGACCCCGATTAAAACTTTTAATTACTTTAATGGATCTAACACGAATCCTTTAATATGGATTCGCCATCTTTTAGTCATACTCAATCCTGAGTTTATGACTTATATTCATCATTAACCGTGTCTCGGCTAACGAACCTCATGCGTATTATTTGAGAATCCGGGCATTATTTGAAGTCATATTATTGTGCGACCTTCCCGTGTCGCATCAAGACAACAATTTGACCCGTTTAACTTTCCTAGCGACATCCATCGCCTTATTTCACCAAAGTTCATTTCTTTGGTTATTTTGACCCGTTTGGTTTTTATTGGCGAATTCTATCTCTTTCACACAACCAAACGTGCATAATTCGGATCACTTTGACCCGTTTCAACATTATAGTGGAATCCACCACTTTTACTTTTGTTCTATCGCTATTCGCTAGTTAATCCATCCGGTTATTACTTACGGAATCCTCCATATTAGAAATAACCAAATTTAATAACGATTCAATTATCATTCAAATAACTAAACATGGAATACTAGCGAAATATTACGAAGCGTATAGCCACGTACCTTTTTAAAGCTTTCCTTCCTCCTTGATTACTTGAAGTTCCACCCAAATTTCCTATAGAATTCAATTTGGATACATTCCTTAGAACTCATAGTTCTATATTCGACATCCAATGTTTTCAACTTAGTCAAATAAGTGATTCTTTCATATAAATCAATATTTCAAGATTCACTTAGACATTTTGTCGAACACCTTGAAGGCGAGATCATTACTATAACATTACCATGTTCATTAGTAACTAATTAACCATATCAAAGAACCCTTTTCATACTTATATAACAAGAATAACATGAACAACACTTGAACTTGCATCATAACAATGAAATAACATTAATCATCACAATGATTCAAGCATCTATCACAAAACCCATATAACCCACATATGATAAATCTTCATATCACTAGTTCATAACATGAAATCGCTAATTTTTCATCTAGGGTTTGTTCCTAGACTTGTACTTATCATAGTTTAGCCATAACATCAATTAATTCTTCAATAATTGTAGTTATGAAAATTTCATAAGAATCAAACCTTCACCAAAACTTAAAATTGAGCATACCTTGTGATCTCTTTAAGCTTGGTGATCACAATTTTAGCTTAGAATTGATTCCAAATCGAATTCCTCCTTTGATTTTAAGCTGATTTGTGGTGTTTAGGGTTTTGGAGAAGAAGAACTGGGTTCCCTGGGGTCTTGGTCGAATTACAACACACACATATATGTGTGTTTTTGAACTTATCCAGTGTTTTAAGAAAACCACTTTCAATTATGTCTATATTTAGCCCCTTTAGTTTTAAAGTAGATGAATCTAGTTAAATTTCCTAAATTCCCATCTTTTGTAATGAAACTTTAACTACGTTAGTCATAACTAGTTTAAATTTCACTATTTAATTTTTGATAATGATAATTATACATGTATCTATGCATATATAATTTAATATTTTTAGGGGTGTTACAAGAACCTGTTGAGGTTACTGACTGGAAAGTTAACAAGACTCGGAGGAGTAGTGTTAAGCTTGTTAAGGTTAGATGGAACGCGCGTCACGGCCCAAAGTTTACTTGGGAGCGTGAGGACCGTATGAAAGCTAAATATTCGCATTTATTCCCTAACACCCCGGCAGCTAGTAGTAAAGCTTAAAATTTCAGGACGAAATTTTCTTAACAGGGGGAGAATGTGACAACTGTAAAAAATTCAGGTATCCGTACAACTATTAAACCATAATTAGTGCTTAATGACTGTGTTGGATTACAATTTACTGTTTTTTTATTACTGCCATATACATACATGTGCATCATACATCGTTTAATGTCATACCAATATTGCATGAAAGCTTTATTGCCTCAAATGATGCATTAAGTACAGTTAGCACAGTTATTAGAAAAATCAGGAAAATGCTGACAGAACTCAGCACATAGTCAGACAGTGTATTGAGACACAAAATGGGCCAGAAACCAAGTATGACACTAGTATAGTGTGTAGGAAAGTAAGGATCACAAAACTGTCTTTCTAAGTGATAGTTTAAGTGCCGGAAAGTGTCTAAAACTCACATAGAGTGCTGAATTCAGCAAAATTCAGCATAAATCAGCATTTTAACAATCTAATTTTATGCAGAAACATAGTTAAATGGTCCTGAATGCTTTCCTAAGTGTCGGGAATTAAAAGTGTCACAAAAAGGTACATAAAGCACACTAAACTGCAAAGTTTAGCACTTTAACGAACCAGTAACCAACTGAACAACCGGACAATACCCGAAACATCAAATCTACACTAGAAGCACTGTTTTAACACTACCAAGCTAGTTATGGTCCCCGAACATCATAACACCCTATAAAATATCATGTAACTAAGTAACTAACTACATACTTGAAATTTTACCCTAAACTAACTAGATGATTAAACCTGCTCTACATACCCCCCCCCCCACCTAGTAATCGGCCATACCATACCTCCATACCTCAAGATTTCATTTCATTGTTAAATTGGATTATGTTCCCTTGTTACTAGCACAATATACACAAAATAAAGAGCTAGGATGGTTATAAGTATAACCCTTTGTTCATAACCTTCATAATCTCACACACTAACACACACTTTTTCTCCTCTCTTCTCCCTTGTTCTCGGCCGACCCCAAGCACCATACCACCACCATCATTCATCCATTCTCAACCATTCCAAGCTCATACAAAGGTGCTAGAGATCATACAAGGAAGCTAGGAGCTTACGGAAGTGCAAGAACCTCTCTTGTTTGCTTTTATCCACTTGTTTTCTACACTTGATCATCCCTAGCCTTGTGCTAGTGGTAAGAGTCTTGATCTTGCTAGTTTAGTTCTATTTTAAGTGGTTAAAAGGAGAAACATAACCATAATCTTGAAGAACACTAAAGATCACAATATGTAAACATGAACATAAGCATGTTTAATGATGAAACTAAGTTGTTTATGTGATGATTTGCTTGTTGAATGTTGTTTGTTCATGTATATGATATAGATCATCATGTGATCTTGCTAGATCATGATTAAAAACATAATCTAGCAAGATGAGAAAGTAGAAATATTGTAGGATGATGGATCATCCACACAAAGATCATGAACTTGAAAGAACATAATGTTTTCTTGAAAAATAATGATCAAAGTGAGTAGTAACACTTGTATATCTAAAGATTTATGGATGATTTCTAAAGAAACCAAGTCAAAAATATAAGTTTTACTAAATCTTGGCTTTTACATAAACAAACTTTATTTTTGGTGGTTAAACAAGTGTAGAAACACTTGTGTAACAAGAAGAATTCATAAGAAATTATTTTTAGAAATGATGATCACAAGTTGTAAACATCTATATTCTTTAAAAATGAAGTTTTTAAAGAATCACTCAGGGGCTGTTTGGTAGCCTCTTAATCCATTCACAGGTTGTCTCTTAATGAAATCATTTGTGGCCCTTATGTCTGAATGAATAAGAGGTAACCTTATGTCTGACCGGATAAGAGGTAACATCTGAATGGTAAACCATCACATGTCACATTCTTCTACATTATCTTTGTTAAACTCTTAAATGATTTCATTAAGAGGTAGCCTCTTAATGTCATTCAGATGCTACCAAACAGCCCCTCACACTTTAAAGGGTATCAAGGCTTACTAATAACCCTAGTAAGTTACTACAAATTTTTACAAATAATCAAGTTCATGAAGTAGTGGAATATGCATGATTTTGGCAAAATTGGTAAGTAAAGGTTGTTTATTGTTGATTGTGATGATTTTTACAAAAGAAAATGATATGCTTGAAAGCATGGAAACCTCCATTTTTAGGGGAAACTATGGCAAAATTTTCTAAAAATCTAAACACTTAGAAAAATATTTATAAACATGCACTTACAAGTGTATTTTCAATCATAAATTGTTACATAAACTTTGATATAATTTTTGTTACAAAAATTATAATTATTGGAGGTTGGTTTTTATAAACAAAAGTGACTAAATATGTATTTAGGAAATATATATTTAGATGACACCATGTGTGTGATTGTTTGTATATTATGTGTATTAGTTATATTATTTTTGGACTTGAAATAATATAACTCATCAAAATACCAAGAATTACAATCCAAAATATTTACCAAAATTCCAAGAATATGAATATACAAGTTACACACAAAATATTGCTGAAACCGAACAAAGGAATGTAACTTATAAAATATTCCAGAAAATTGATTCACAAAGTATATTTTGGTAATTAATATTTTAGACACCAAGGAACAAAAATATGATTTTTACTATTATTACAAATTTATATCATATTTTGACAAGAAGAAAATATATTATTTTTGAAGTAAAAATATATTTTCTCGGAATTATTAGAAGATATATTATTTTTGGGAAAGATATATATTTTCTTGAAGTAAATTTGAAATACATTATTTTTGGAGAAAAATAAGGTTATATATATTTTCTAAGTTAGACTTGAAAATATATTACTTTTGGAACTTATATGAAAATACAAATATTTTTGCCAAAAGAAAAATTATAAATAATTTTTCTAAATAATATTTACTACAATATATATTTTGGAGATATATATTGGTGGACTTTTTATTAAAGATAATATTCCGGAAAATTAATACGGAATTAAGTATAAGAATACTTAATGAATACAATAACAACACGTATTCTCGTACGTATAAATACACGCCGGAATACGACCTAATACATGGCAAAAATATACAAGTATAAGGATACAAATACACACATCCTTGGGAAGGATATACATGTACAAATACTTGAGAAGTATTAAGTTAATATATATTGTTTTAACAATTATTCCAAAATTTAATAAATATTATTTAAGTTAAGATATTTATTGTTTTAACAAATAATTATATAACTGGGAATAATATCGAAGACACAATGCAACGTAACCCAAAGACATTAATACTAAGTTAAGGCACGACCCGCTCGTCTAATAGATCATAGTACGTTGTAGGTAGTCGTGTCTATCCGAAGAAGCTTTGAGTTACGGTGTGAAGACGCAAGACTATGAGTTCATGACCCCCTTTTCTTTTAACTGTTTTCAGTTTTTATAACTTCGGGGGTGAGGTACATGTTACAAACTGTTTACAAACATTTTGATTTGGTATGGTTAGCTAAGGAGGGGTACTACTTGATCATGTGAGTGGTGGGTATAACACTTAAGGCCATTAATCCTCGTTGTAGGACCGAAGGACATGAGTGATAGATCTATTTGGGTGTAGCGAGCCAACACCCATGCGGACCAGGGTGGCCCATGTGGTGACTATGTCTTATTCCCGAAGACAAATTTGCTAGGTTTGAGTTTTCCTGCATCACTTCACACATATCAATGGCCTTGCAAACCATTGGTGATCTGTTTTCCTTGTTGCTTTCATACCAGGAGTTTACAAACATACATACATACTTTCAATGATATCAAAGGTTTATTCGTACACACAAACAAACACATGAACTCGCTCAACTTTTGTTGATGTTTTCAAACTACATGTATTTCAGGGAATTAGTTGTGGATCTGGCGGGCGTTCGGAAGTTCCAAGTGTGGTTTAAGAATAAAAGATGTCATCCATGGTCTTAGGGTTTGGACAGTGTGTCTTATCCTGGACGATACACGACTTCCAAATCCTGGTTTTATTTAATATCTTTTGTCGAGTCTTTGTGAACACTTAAACAAGTTGCTTGGTTTGTACTCGAATTAGAATTTCTATGTCTTAAAATAATGTTATGGTTATGTTTCTAAACTTATTTAATGGATGAACATCTATGGTTTTCATCATATAGTTATTGTTATGATTGAATGCAATGATATTAAGGAAGTCACACCATAATCACGCTTCCGCAAAAGTCAGGGTGTGACACGAAACTAGGTTAGTAACTTAATACAACATTTACGATAAGCTCACAAAATCAAAACCCTCACGACGAATGACAAAGTATAGCCCGAATTCGGGCAGCACTTAAACATCCATCGGATTGGTTTCAATCGATCGGACATTGTATCGTAGCAGTGATCGAGTTATTACCCTGTAATCGTAGCAGCGTTTCGACCCTTAAACACTCGAATATAAGCAGAAATTTGTTGTTTTGAAAACATTTTGCGAACACAGAAGCCAGGCCATGCAACGTCCAATTTATAGCTGAAATTTAGGTTTTACGCGGCCCGCGTAAACTCGAAGAACAACCTACGCGACCCGCGAGGGCCACCCTAGCTACGGCTAGGGCTGCCGTGTCACGGTGTAGGTCTGCCACGTGTCTGACACATGGCCTAAAGCTTATCCGGGGTTTTGAGAAGCTGTCGCACCCCGCGTAGACTGTCCTTAAGTCTTACGTGGCCCGCGACAGATCAATAAAATTGAATTTCTTGATTTTTCACAAGGATTAGGGTTTTAGGAGTCCGGGTTTTCACTTACGGAGTGTTGTGGGTCATTTTTGCAGGTCCTTACAATTAACAATGTTATCCATCACCATACAGCAACACTTTATTGATTTTAGCATGATCAAATTTACAGTTTTAAGATGTTTTATTTTGTGGCGTTCTTTTTCTCGGTAAAACGCCAAAAAAGATAACATTTTGGCTGAAAGGGTGTAAACTCAATAACATTTTTGCTGCATGAGATGGACAAAAATTATAGAAAAAGAGGCTGATTTCAGACTTTGTGTTTACAAACGACGACAAAAAAACTGCTTCAAAAACAAAAATAAAAAAAACGATACGAAAGTCGAAACAGTTAGTGAAGATGCTTCAAAAGAAGAAAGAGACTGGTGACAGTGAAGATTTCGAAGATCAATATTTATTTTGTTTAATTTTCTTTTTCAGTTGATTGTTATATAATAACAACCCCATATCTAATAAAAACGCCAAAAAGCCAAATGTCTTACACCTTTGGCGTTTATCAAACCATCATAAATTTACTTTGGACAACTATTATAAAAAACCAAAAAAATAAAATAAATAAAAAACAAAAAACTTGAAAATGTAACTAGAAACAGTAACTACAAATCAGTAATACTGAAGATAGGGAAAATTTATTATATTAAAATCTAAAACGCCAAACTTGAAAGATGGGACGTGTTACAGACTTCAGAGATAAAGCTTGTCAAAAACAATAATTACAAACAGTAACTGAAAAGACTAATACTTTATTATAATAAAGCACCGCCCAACTTAGGCGCCAAAAAGAGATCCTATAAAATGATACGTCTCAGCAACTTCCATTTCATCAAACCAAAAAAACAAACAAACGCCAATACTACTAAATACCACTCACTGTAAAACGCCAAAAAAATCAAAAGATGGCTAATATGCTTTCTTGGGTATTCAGTATTGTTATTCGTGAAGTTTCGCTGACTGAATTGTTAGCGGAGGCGACTAACTCAGTAAGATTTTGCTGCATGAGATGGACAAAAATTCAAGAAAAAGATACTGATGCCAGTCATATGGCATTTTGTATTTTTTGTTCTTGAAGAAGGCTTGGATGAGGAGAAGAGATCAATGACACTGGAGAGTGGGATGATTAGAAAGATGAAGATCAACATGAAGAAAAAGCGAAAAACCCACCCACACGTCATAGATCTATGTCCCCAAACATCCACAAAAAGCCACTTCAATAGACGCGCAAGCAAAATAAACAAACCGATGGGTTTGTTAAGTTTTACATAAAACGTCATATTTTTTGTGACAGTTCTTGTACTATTAAAGAACAGAGAGACTGATGGCAGTGAAGATTGTGAAGAGAGATCCGATTAGGATTTTTAATTTATTTTCTTCGCTTGTATTTTTTTTACTGTGGCTGAAATATAATCTAACAATTGAAAAACGCCAAGATACCACAAACGCCAAAATGTTTATAAAAAATAATAAAACAATGGGCCATTTTTTTAAAACGCCTTGAAAAAACACCATTCAGATAGATTTCCTGACCACCCTTGGTTCCAATGGCATACGATTTGAATAAATGCCATAAACGCCAAAATGTTAATACGCTTTTCCATTAAACGCCATTAATTATTGATTTGGTTAACGCCAAAAATCTTAAACCCCAAAAATTAAAACAATATTCGGAAAAGCGGAACTGGAAAAGCAGAAGATGAAAGGACAAAAAAGCCCCTCCGCCCTTCTCTATGCCGCGTGACACGTGTTAGGCCAGGATGCGTTCTCACCGTTCTCACACTTTTGAGCGTTTTCTCCTGATCCCGTTTCTATATATATATATATATAGGCTAATGCTAGGTAGAAAACCCTAAAAATTTTTAAAAAAACCCTAGAAAACCCAACTTCCCGACATTTTTTTTTTGAAAAAAATAACACATGTAATATACATGTTTTTAAGAGTTTTGGGCCAAAAAAAAAACAAAAAAGCGCTGAAGGATTATTTAAAAAAAAATAAACAAATTTCAGCAACTTTTGCGACTAACATGTGTTAGACAAAAAATGTTGAAACTTGTTTTTTTTTTAAATATCCCTTCGGCGCTTTTTTGTTTTTTTTTTGGCCCAAAACTCTTAAAAACATGTATATTACGTGTGTTATTTTTTTCAAAAAAAAATGTCGAGAGGTTGGGTTTTCTAGGGTTTTTTAACATTTTTAGGGTTTTCTATATAACCCTACCCTATATATATATATATATATATATATATACTGAATCGAAAGATGACAATAACAAGCTCTTGTCGGGGTGGTTATTGCCTTGCTTAAACAACAAGGAGACACAGGTTCTAATCCCGGCGTCTCCAAATTCTCTATTTTAGCTT
The DNA here is from genome assembly GCA_030545235.1 of Helianthus tuberosus. Classification (NCBI taxonomy): domain Eukaryota; kingdom Viridiplantae; phylum Streptophyta; class Magnoliopsida; order Asterales; family Asteraceae; genus Helianthus; species Helianthus tuberosus. Next base: position 55,086,511 of record CM060411.1, on the reverse strand, counting down.
ATTTTTTAGTTTTTTAGCTGCATATGACATTTAATGCCTAATTTTGTCAACTACATCTGTTCCTTTAATTAATAAATTACTAACTGCACTTAGCTAAAAATAACTATTTAAATTACTTTCACAAAAATTTTAGTGATTAAATAATTGATGAGTTTATTGGGACCAATATTTTTATCTCGCACATGGTCAAATTTTTTTTTGTTATTTTCGGAGACAGCCCTGGTTGCAAACCTGTTACAACTCCAATTGAACAAAGTTTTCTTGTAACAAATAAATGTGCTAAAGAACAAAAGACTTTGGAAAACATAAATGGGTATCAAAGATTAATAGGAAAGTTGTTATACCTGACATTAACTATACCTGATATAAGCTATACAGTTCAGTTTTTAAGTCAATATATGCATAGTCCATGTTAGTCTCATCTTAATATAGCACTAAGGTTATTAAGATACTTAAAACAATCACCTAGAAGCAGTGTTGCAAAAATCGCGATTACTCGGCGATTAATCGCCGACTAGTCGCTAGTCGGCCTCCCACTGAGTAATTTTTCACTAATCAGTCAAAAAATCGCTAGTCGGTCCAAGCCGCCCTAGTCGGCCCATTTGAAATCCTTACAAAATAGGCCTAAGATTACAACTTTAGCCCATTTTCCTTTTCCCTTACCCTAATATGATGAAGAATTTGAGTCACAGAAAGAGGATGAAGTAGACGAGGAGATTGAATACGAGTCGGATGGTGTCGAAATCATTGAACACTACGGGGATGACGATTACATTTGAGCTATTTGTTAATGTTTGAATTTTAAGTACTGAGACTTGTTTATGTTATGACTTATATGTAAGTTTAGTTTGTATTTTGAACTACTTTTACCTTTTGAAGTATTATATTGATATGGATATGTGAGTATATATCTACATATTTATAAAAATAATAAAATTTACATATAAAGTTCCGATCCGATTAATCCCGAGTAGTCGCTAGTCTCCACCTCACCGGCCGACTAGCGACTAGCGAGTTCTCCAACCTTGCCTGGAAGTGGTGTTAGTTTTAAGAAATCTAATAGTATGGTTCTAGCAGGGTTTGTTGACTCTGACTGGGCCAAATGTCTAAAGACTAGAAGGTATGTTACTGGGTTTGGTATATTTCTGGGAGATACACTTGTTTCTTGGAAAATCAAGAAACAAAGTGTTACATCCAGGTCTACAGCAGAAGCTGAGTATAGAGCAATGCGCTCAGCTATCTGCGAAATTATGTGGATTTTAAATGTATTAACTGAACTGAAAGTTGAGTATAGTCTGCCTGTTAAGTTATTTTGTGATAATAAGTCTGCAATTTCTATCTCTCTAAATCCTGTATTTCATGAAATAACAAAAGATTTTGAAATAGATTTACACTTTTTGAGCGAAAAAATTACAGCTGGAGTTTCATACAGATGTGTAGATTGCGGATATATTCACAAAGGGTTTGAGTGCAACTCAACACTAGATTCTTTGTGAAAACCTTGGTTTACATTAAAGCTGCAAACGAACCAAACGTTCGGCGAACAGTTCATGAACCGTTCGGCGGGAAGTTCATTTGTGTTCATTCGTTTATTAAACAGACGGAAACGAACAAGAAATTTTGTTCGTTTAGTTAAATGAACGACCATGAACAGAGGCTGCATTCGTTCACTTATGTTCGTGAACGTTCGGTAACGTGTTCGTTTGTGTTCGATAGTTCATTAGTGTTTTTTGTGACAACCCTCACTAAACCAGGTATCCGTACGACTTAATTGATAATTGATTACTGCTTAATTACTGTTCTTGCTTGAAATTACTGATGAACTGCTACTTGAATACTGATAGATGTACTTACTTGCATCATACTTTACTTGCTGTCACTCCATGTTTTGCTTACAGCACCTTTGTGACAACCTTGATGCACCAAAAGCACAGTAGCACAATGAACGGATAACCTATTAAACGTGCTATCATAACTAGCACCAGGCAGGTACTGCCTCTAAGGCCTGTAAGAGCCTGAGATAGTTTGCTACACTAGTGGTGAGTGTAGGGATATAAGGGTTGTAGAACTGCGTCACTAGGAATAAATTACAGTGACCGGATGTGCCTAAAACGTGCTCTAAGCACAAAAAAACTCAGCACTTTAATAAACAATCCAGCTTTTAGCTAACTAATAAGGTGCTAAAACATGAGAAAAATATTACTAGACACCTTCCAAAGTGTCAGGAATAAGTTGTGTCACTAAAAATAATAATAACGACACTTTAAAGCTTTGTTGAACGTTTTAACGGATTACTATCCAACCGAACAACCGGATTTTACCCGGAACATGAAAATATTGCCAACAACATTATTTGTCTTTTTCTGAGCCAGTTAGGGTCCCTGAATACCCTAACACCCGCAATAAGGCACAACACTCTACTAACCGGGTTAATCACTTAACTAACTAGATTAACCTAACTTTACACTTACTATTTTGGTTAGATTTGAACCAAGACCCCCCCCCCCCCCTTAACCAACCGTCCCCAAGGGGGGACACCTCTTGTACTTGATGATTAGATTAATCACCCATGCTTAAGATCTTGAAGACATAGGGACCAATGGTTAATGGTGTAGAAGTTTGTCTATAAGATCATGTCATAACTCAACATAACATTCACCACACATTACACAAATCACACACTCTCTCCCTCTCTCTTTGGCTCTCGGCCGAGAACAACAACAACCATCCATCCATCCTTCGATCTTGAGCAACCAATTCCAAGTGCATACAAGTGTTAAGGATCACGGATAAGAAGGCTTGGTGCATTCGGAACTCAAAGGACCTCTTCTCGTTGCTTTTATCCTCTCATTTTACGTCTAGATTCTTCCCTAGCCTCGAGCTAGTAGTAAGTTGCTTGAATCACCTTCTCGAACTATTTTAAGATGGTTAAAATGATTTGTAACGGTTAAAACTCGTAATCTTACAAGATGAAGTATGAAAGTCTACTAAAAATACTAAAAGTGATGGTTAAAAGCTTGTTTGTTGTGTAAATCTTGTAGTATTTGATTTGTGAGGTTATTTAGGCCCGATCTATGTTGTGGTAGCTCGGATCATCGTTTAACCCAGATTGGTCATAATCATGGATTATGACATAAAGCTTGTTTAAGTGTAACAAGGGTTAAGTGATGAAACTCTACCACACATCAAACTTGAACTTGTGTAAAAATGATTTTACTTGTGAAATAGTGTTTAAAACTAGTAGATCTACGGATCTACAAGCGGTATTTTCAAAGGACCGAGTGTTAAAGGAACCATGATTTCTAAAGACGGATCTTACACTAACAAGAATGATTTTTAGAACACACAAGTGTGTAAACACTTGAGTAGCACAAAGTTTCGACAAAATAACTATTTTTGTAAAAGATGACGAGAAGTTGTAAAAACGGAATTTCTCTAAAAACAAGGTTTTTACAAAATCGGATTGTTTTATATAAAGATCCACTAAAAGTAATTGAATTTACTTTATAATCTTGGATAAAACGCAAGTTCATGTAATTTATGCGATGTACATATTTATTTACTAGTTTGTTGTTTTGGACATTGTTTTGATTGAACGAAAAGATTGTTGGTTTGATTTATAAAAGAAAATGATACGCTTAAAAGCGTGGCTACCTCCAGTTACAGGGGAAACTCTGGAGAAATTTTTCCATAAACCTAACACTTAGAAATATTTTCACTATGAGTGTTAGAAACATGTTTCGACTTGTTTTAAAATTATAGATTTCGCCACGACTTTATTTACAAAACATCGGAGGTGGGATTTCACAAAATAAAACTTGGTAAAAATATATTTAGAATATATTTTTCATAAAGTCACTGGATATGTGTTTATGATTATTTTGTGAAAATACTAGTATTATTTTTAGGGTAAAAATAACACTATCGAATGTTAATGGATCCAAAATAATACGAACGTCTCTACGATAAATATATAAGTTACACCGGTAATTATTATTACCACTCGATCATTAAAACGTAACTTACGCATTTTAAGAAAATATGACTTAACGCGTATTTTTGTCAAGGTATTATTTTGGGAAAATTTATGTAATAGAAAATATAATATTTTGAGAAGAATATTTATATTTTGGAGTTAGAAATAAAATATATTTTAAGTGAGACTTAATAATATATTACGAACACACATGTATTAAATCCCCTATCCTTGGGAAGGAAAACGATTACCAAGTATTTACTAAATGTAAACACGAAATAGTTGTCTAACTATTTCCCAAAAACTTAAACCATAAAGCTAAGGCACGGCCGTCCGTCTAATAGAATTAGTACGTGTAGGTCGTCACACAGCTGCTTGATCAGGAGACATACTTGGTAGAGACGCACCACTGTGAGTTCATGTCCCCCTTTTCTCTTAACTGTTTTCAGTTTTCTAAACTACGGGGGTGAAATACATGTTACTATGATTACAAGTACTTTTTACATGGTATGGTTAGCGTAAGGAGGGTTACTACTTAGATCATGTGAGTGGGTAGGCGGGAACTGGAGGCCATTAATCCTCATTATAGGACCGAGGGACGTAAGCGGTAGATCTATCTGGGTGTAGCGAGCCCAACTCCAGGTCCAACAATGCGGACCTCGGGGTGACTTTGTACCCAACGCAAAATCTGCTAGGTTTGAGTCTTCCTACTTGCACTTCACAAATATCAATGGCCTTGCAAACCATTGGTGGTCTCTTTTTCCTTATTTGCTACATACCAGGATTTTTTTTATATATACAAAGGTTTATTTACTCACTTACACATGAACTCACTCAACATTATTGTTGATTTTTCAACTTACATGTATTTCAGGGAATTAAAGGATCTGGCGCGGTATGACACGTTTTCCCGCTGCACTAGTTACGAGGTCATCCGGGTTTAGGGAATGTGACTCTTTCCTGGACAAGTCACAGTCCTTTAACTATGCTTATGTTATATTGTGTTTGTTGAACAATGTTTATGTCGTAGGATGTGTTTCCGTTAAGACAATGTTATTGTATTTGGTTTTTAAAACTTAATCGAATGGATGATCTTGCATGGTTTTATTTCATATAGCTTTGTTATGGTTAAGCTATGGTATTAAGAAGTCACACCAAAATAACCACGCTTCCGCAAAGCCAGGGTGTGACAGCTTGGTATCAGAGCTCTGATCATAGCGAACTAGGATTCTTTCTCGAGTCTAGACTATGATCACTAGGGCTCTCACGAAAACATTTTTACACTGCATACCACTTAAGTCCAGATCCAAAACTTTTTATAAACAAATGTTGAGCACATTTTATTTATTATTTATAGGCTCAGTCTGGGAGGCTGAGGCTCGGTCTGGGAGGCCGAGGTAGTGGGCTAGTGGGACTAGGAGAATTGGCTAGTAGGACTAGGAAGAGCAGTCTGAGAGGCTGGGAGAATTGGCTAGTTGGACTAGGAGAATTGGCTAGTGGGACTAGGAAGAGCAGTCTGAGAGGCTGGGAGGCTAGTGGGACTAGGAGAACTATTTGAATGCTTACTTGGTGACTTATGTGATTATTTGATTGTATGATTGATTGTATATATTTGTGTTTGTGTTACAGACACCATGGACACCTCTGGCACAGGTGACTCAGACACCACAGGACCTAGACCTATAGTATCAGATGACCTAGAGCCTTCAGAGCACGAGGTCCACACATCCGACGTTACTAGCACGGACGAGGACGACTTTCAGCCCTTTGCTTTACCTGATGGTGCTGATGAGCTCGCTGATGGCCCTTTGGCCGGGGACCTACCGTTAGTGGAGATCCCTGCTCCCATACCACTTGCTTCATATCCTGCTTACGATTTGCTTCTCGACGCTGACGATGATGGCGACGTCGATCTGTTTGATGACGAGCCCTTAGAGGATGATGTTTAGGGCGAGGCCCTTCTTGCTACTGGTGATCTCTTGATGATCGCAGATGCTCCCGCCGAGGAGTCACCCGCTCACTCTCCGGTCCCAGACTCTTTCGAGTCTGTGGCCTCCGCACCTTCACACACCCAGAGTGCGCAACACTTCTCACATGGATCAGATCCCGACCAAGCATCCTCTGTTGCCCCTCTTCCTAGTTTTGCTTTCAACCACGAGGATGTGGAGGATTCCGATCCTGTCTTTCCCCCAGGATTCGACCCAGATCAGGATATAGAGTTTATATCCATGGATCAGCCTATGGAGGATCCAGTCGACCCAGTAGACCCAGTTGATCCCATCGATCCCGAGTTTGATTTTGGGATGGCCTTTGATGACCCCGAGCCTGCCATGGCCCTTGAGCAGGTAGCCGCTCTAGACCCTGCGTTTGAGCACGACCCAGTTCATGCTGACGCACCTATTATTGAGCCTGTCATTGCTGACCCACCTATTGATGATCACCCAGTGGATGCTCCGTTGTTGGAGGGCGATCATGTCATTGCTGCTGATCATGTTGATCCCCCACTTATTGCTGATGCACCAGTTGACCCTCTTGTTGCACCTCACCATGATCCTATGCCAGTTCAGTTTGATCGTGCACTTTTTGTGGCACAGATGGACCCACGAGATGAGCACGCCCATCATGGGTGGATTCCTGCTGATGACGAGGTCCCACCTATTCCCCCTCAGATCACTGATACCCGTCACGTTGATACCTCCTTTTCATTTCCTCGGTTTACACCTCCAGCGCGACCTGGAGAGGGTTCTTCGGCTCACCCTTTTGGACATGTACCGGTATCTATCCCTGCTATACCACCGTCTGCTACTTTCCCCCCTGTTTCTCCATTTCATGTGGCACCTTTTGATCCCACCAGTGAGCCGTTTCTCTGGTCGTCACCTTTTGCCATGCCACCGACCGACCCCTACCATTCTTTCCATATGGGGTATACTATTGAGGACGTTCTGATGTCTTTTGTCGCCCAGCACGAGGCACACACGCAGCGCATTCAGGAGCTTGAGAGAGCCCAGCCGCCGCCGTGTCAGTGCCAGGGTCAGACCCACTCTCCTTTGCAGCCCTCTCGACCTTTACCACCAGACTATGCTGCACGCCTTTTTGCCCTAGAGCAGCAGGTTGCTTCTTTCTTGCATACCCAGAGAGCCATGGAGGAGGACTGGCTCCATTTGCGTCGCTTGTTTTACACTCACTTCCCCCCCCCCCTCCACCGCCATCCGTGTAGAGCTCTTCAGTACCGTATGGGTAGACGTTGGTGAGAAGACGGCGAATGCTTTTGACTGCACAGCATTTTTGGAGACTACATTATGATTCTGACTTTTGTTGACATGTATTTGATGTACTGACACTGATTTGATATAGTTTTTGGACTTGGGTGATGTAGCCCTTAGTCGACTGATGTTGTATGACACTGTGATGTACTTGTACGCTTACTATGTGGTCTCAATATATGGCAATCGCAGTATTCTCATCATATTTGATGCTTGATTTGGTTATTTATATTCTATGACATGGGATGTTGTGTGATTGATGTTTGTGACATGGGATGTTGTGTGATTGATATGATTATAACATGAGATGTTATGTACTATTACTATCATAATAAAGCGTATGTATTATAACATGGGATCTTTACTATGGCCTGACCAACGTAAACACATCTTTTAGAAGATGCCGCCGAAACGTCCAACGCCGATGCCTACCAATGAGGCAGAACTCCAAAAAGTCATCGCTGCTGCCATCGCGCAATACGCCGCCTCGCAAGGAGGACCCAGCGGAAGCAGCTCAAACAACAATGGCAACAACAATCCACCTCATGGTAATACTAAGTCATTAAGACATACCATGACCTAATTGGATATCTATAGCAGAGATGCTAATGTCGTTCACATGTTACAATGTGTGTGCAGGATGCACCTGCAAGCAGTTTCTAGACTGCAAACCGGTCAACTTTGATGGCACATGAGGTGCTGTCGCTTTTGTTCGTTGGGCCGAGAAGACTGAATCTGTTCTCCGCATGAGCAAATGTGCACTAGATCAGCACGTCACCTATATCTCAGGGCTATTCTTAGATGGAGCCCTCTCTTGGTGGAATTTGCAAGTACATACACTTGGTGAAGCTGCTGCCTACGCGCTAACCTGGACCGAACTGAAGGAACTTATGCGCAAAAAGTACTGCTCTCGCGCGGAAATCCAAAGGTTGGAAACTGAGTTCTGGCATTTGAAAATGGAAGGTCCAAAGATCGCAGAATACGTTCAAAGGTTCCATGACTTATCGCATGTGGTACCTTACATGGTCACTCCGGAGTTCAAGCGGATTGAACGTTTCATTTGGGGATTAGCTCCTCAAATCATAAGCATGGTGACCTCATCCAAGCCTGCGACAATTACTGAGGTAATCGATTTGAGCGTAGCTCTCACTGAGGAGGCGATCCGCCTAAACAAGTTTTCTGATGTTGAGCAAAAGAAGAAAGAGACTCACGTCGAGTCATCCGGAGGTAACAAACGAAAGTTCTCAAACTTCAAACAAGGCACTAGTGGGGTTGTTAAGAAAGGAGAGCCAAACGCGCCAGCTCAGGTTACATTTGGTAGTGGGAGGAAAGGAAAGGGATATATGGGTGCACATCCCAAGTGTAACTCTTGCCAACGTCACCATTCTGGCCGATGCGGGCCAAAAGTATGTGAAGCTTGTGGAAAGACTGGTCACTTGAAGGATTCTTGTTGGGCTAGTGCTGGCCGGGGAGGCCAAGGAGGATTTGGGAATAGAAATAATAATCGTGGTGGTATTGGGAATCGCCCACAGGGGAACAATGGAGGAAACGGGAATCGAGGCAACAATGTGAATCAAGCTGGTAATGCGAACCAAAACAACAATCAAGCTGGTAATGCGAACCAAAACAACAATCAAGCTGGGAATGGAGCAGGAAATGGTCAAAGAATGGGTTGTTTTAACTGTGGTGATATTGGGCACTTTAAGAAGAACTGCCCAGAGTTAAACCAAGCCCGTGGAAGAGTGTTCCATATCGAAGCACGGGAAGCGCGCCAGGATCCCAATGTCGTTACTGGTACGTTCCCTGTAAACCAACGCTATGCATCCGTTTTATTTGATACTGGCGCCGATTATAGCTTCGTATCGTTAGAATTTAAGAATATGCTTGGTTTAGCCGCTAGTAAGTTAGATTTTCCCTACTCAATCGAATTGGCTAATGGGAAGTTAGTAGAAGCCAATGAAGTAATCAGAGGTTGTGTGATCGAATTGGGAGAGCGTGAGTTTGCTTTGGATCTACCACCATTCCAGTTGGGAAGCTTTGACGTGGTGGTAGGAATGGATTGGTTATCAGGCAACAAGGCTGAAATAGTTTGTCACGAAAAGGTCGTTCGTATCCCAACCGAAGATGGCGAAACAATTGTGGTTCACGGGGAGAAGCGTGATACGCCGTTAAGAATTATCAGCTGCCTGAAAGCGCGAAAGTGTTTGCAGAAGGGATGTGTTGCCTTCCTGGCACACATTGTGGATAAGAAGGCTGCTGAGCCAAGAATAGAAGACATCCCTGTCGTGAGGGAATATCCAGAAGTCTTCCCAGAGGACTTACCTGGACTGCCACCTCAGAGACAAGTGGAGTTCCGCATTGACTTAGTTCCAGGACTGCCACCTCAGAGACAAGTCTTCCCAGAGGACTTACCGCGCCTGTGGCTAAGGCACCTTATAGATTTGCTCCGTCTGAGATGCAGGAACTGTCGACACAACTTCAAGAGTTGTTAGACAAGGGATTTATCCGACCAAGCTTCTCGCCTTGGGGAGCTCCGGTCCTGTTTATCAAGAAGAAGGATGGTAGTTTTCGAATGTGCATCGACTACCGGGAGCTGAACAAGCTGACAATCAAGAATAGATATCCTCTGCCAAGAATTGATGATCTGTTTGATCAACTGCAAGGCTCAAGCTTTTATTCAAAGATCGATCTTCGATCTGGATACCAACAGTTAAGGATACAAGAGGAAAGTATCCCGAAGACAGCCTTCAGAACTCGTTATGGACACTACGAGTTCCTTGTTATGCCGTTTGGTTTGACAAACGCACCTGCAGTCTTTATGGACTTGATGAATAGAGTTTGCAAACCGTACTTGGACAAGTTCGTGATTGTGTTCATCGACGACATCTTAATTTATTCAAGGACAAAGGCTGAGCACGAACAACATCTAAGAGCTATTTTGGAGCTGCTGAAGAAGGAACAGTTGTATGCCAAGTTCTCTAAGTGCGAGTTTTGGCTACGAGAAGTACAATTCCTTGGGCACGTGGTAAATGGAGATGGAATCCACGTGGATCCCACCAAGATCGAAGCGATCAAGAATTGGGAAACGCCAAAGACGCCAACCGAAATTCGGCAATTCTTAGGTTTGGCTGGTTACTACCGAAGATTCATTGAGGATTTTTCAAAAATCGCTCAACCATTGACGCTCCTCACGCAGAAAGATAAGAAGTTTGATTGGGGAATCAAACAGGAAGAAGCGTTCCAGATATTGAAGGATAAGCTCTACAATGCGCCAATCTTAGCGCTACCAGAAGGTACAGATGATTTCGTGGTATACTGTGACACCTCACGTCAAGGATTGGGTTGCGTGTTGATGCAACGCCAAAAGGTTATTGCTTACGCATCGCGTCAATTGAAAGTACACGAAAGGAACTATACCACACATGATTTGGAACTTGGCGCAGTGGTATTTGCATTAAAGATCTGGAGACACTACCTTTATGGTACAAAGTGTACAATTTTTACAGATCACAAGAGCCTACAACACATATTCAACCAGAAGGAGTTGAATATGAGGCAAAGACGATGGGTTGAGTTGTTAAATGATTACGACTGCGAGATAAAGTATCATCCAGGGAAGGCGAATGTGGTCGCCGATGCCCTAAGTCGAAAGGAGAGGATCAAGCCCATAAGGGTTAGGGCTTTAGAAATGATTATCCGAACCGATCTTTCCTTGCGCATTCGTGCCGCGCAGAAAGAAGCTCTCAAGGAAGGAAACCTTGAAGAAGAATATCTCCGTGGGATGGAGAAGCTACTGGTACCAAACGAGGAAGGAACGTTATGTTTTGAGAAAAGGATTTGGGTTCCTTTGTTTGGAGGTTTAAGGAAGGTTATTTTCGATGAAGCTCACAAGTCGTGGTACTCTATCCACCCTGGAGCGGATAAGATGTACCAGGATCTCAAAGATTATTATTGGTGGCCTAGGATGAAAGGCGATGTTGCTGTTTATGTGAGCAAATGTCTAACGTGCGCTAAGGTTAAAGCCGAATACCAGAAGCCTTCAGGACTTCTGCAACAACCTGAGATTCCCAAGTGAAAATGGGAACAAATCTCAATGGATTTTATTACAAAGTTACTAAGAACGCCAAGAGGCCATGACACTATTTGGGTAATAGTGGACCGATTAACGAAGTTAGCACACTTCTTACCTATCAGAGAGAAGGATAATACGGGCAAGTTGGCCGAAATATACATGAGAGAGATCGTCGCACGTCATGGAGTGCCTCTCTCGATCATCTCTGATAGAGACGGAAGGTTTGTGTCAAGGATATGGCAATCCTTCCAAGAAGCTTTTGGCTCACAATTAAATCTGAGCACTGCGTATCATCCGCAAACCGACGGTCAAAGCGAGCGAACGATACAGACTTTGGAAGACATGCTGAGAGCGTGTGTTATGGATTTGGGCGGTAACTGGGATAAGCATTTGCCACTGGTCGAATTTTCATACAACAACAGCTACCACACCAGTATTGGTGCCGCGCCATTTGAAGCCCTTTACGGACGCAAGTGCCGATCACCTCTATGTTGGGCTGATGCAGGTGATAGGCAGCTTGTTGGTCCCGAAATCGTCCAAGAGACGACAGACAAGATTGCGCATATCCGAAAACGCATCGAAGCAGCTCGTGAAAGACAGAAAGCCTATGTGGATCCAAACCGGAAACACTTGGAATTTTAAGTTGGAGATATGGTTTTATTGAAAGTTTCACCCTGGAAGGGTGTGGCACGCTTCGGAAAGCGTGGAAAGTTAAATCCGCGCTACATTGGTCCTTTCAGAATTTTGGAAAGAATAGGACTAGTAGCATACAAGCTGGACTTGCCTGCCGAACTCCATTCAGTTCACGATACATTTCATGTATCCAACCTAAAGAAAAGTCCAACTCAAGATACCATTGCCATTCCCATCGACGAGATTCATGTTGACGACACGCTCCATTTCGTTGAAGAACCGGTTGAGGTTACGGATTGGAAAGTAAGCAAGACCCGCCGGAGCAGTGTCAAGCTCGTCAAAGTTCGTTGGAATGCCAGACATGGTCCTGAATACACCTGGGAGCGTGAGGACCGGATGAAAGAGAAATACCCCCACCTATTTCCTAAGAACCCTGCATCTACAAGCAGAACTTAAAATTTCGGGACGAAATTTTTCTAACGGGGGGAGAATGTGACAACCCTCACTAAACCAGGTATCCGTACGACTTAATTGATAATTGATTACTGCTTAATTACTATGCTTGCTTGAAATTACTGATGAACTGCTACTTGAATACTGATACATGTACTTACTTGCATCATACTTTACTTGCTGTCACTCCATGTTTTGCTTAGAGCACCTTTGTGACAACCTTGATGCACCAAAAGCACAGTAGCACAATGAACGGATAACCTATTAAACGTGCTGTCATAACTAGCACCAGGCAGGTACTGCCTCTAAGGTCTGTCGGGGTGGTTATTGCCTTGCTTAAACAACAAGGAGACACAGATTCTAATCCCGGCGTCTCCAAATTCTCTATTTTAGCTTATTTTTTATTTTTTAGTTGCATATGACATTTAATGCCTAATTTTGTCAACTACATCTGTTCCTTTAATTAATAAATTACTAACTGCACTTAGCTAAAAATAACTATTTAAATTACTTTCACAAAAATTTTAGTGATTAAATAATTGATGAGTTTATTGGGACCAATATTTTTATCTCGCACATGGTCAAATTTTTTTTTTTGTTATTTTCGAAGACAGCCCTGGTTGCAAACCTGTTACAACTCCAATTGAACAAAGTTTTCTTGTAACAAATAAATGTGCTAAAGAACAAAAGACTTTGGAAAACATAAATGGGTATCAAAGATTAATAGGAAAGTTGTTATAACTGACATTAACTATACCTGATATAAGCTATACAGTTCAGTTTTTAAGTCAATATATGCATAGTCCATGTTAGTCTCATCTTAATATAGCACTAAGGTTATTAAGATACTTAAAACAATCACCTGGAAGCAGTGTTGCAAAAATCGCGATTACTCGGCGATTAATCGCCGACTAGTCGCTAGTCGGCCTCCCACTGAGTAATTTTTCACTAATCAGTCAAAAAATCGCTAGTCGGTCCAAGCCGCCCTAGTCGGCCCATTTGAAATCCTTACAAAATAGGCCTAAGATTACAACTTTAGCCCATTTTCCTTTTCCCTTACCCTAATATGATGAAGAATTTGAGTCACAGAAAGAGGATGAAGTAGACGAGGAGATTGAATACGAGTCGGATGGTGTCGAAATCATTGAACACTACGGGGATGACGATTACATTTGAGCTATTTGTTAATGTTTGAATTTTAAGTACTGAGACTTGTTTATGTTATGACTTATATGTAAGTTTAGTTTGTATTTTGAACTACTTTTACCTTTTGAAGTATTATATTGATATGGATATGTGAGTATATATCTACATATTTATAAAAATAATAAAATTTACATATAAAGTTCCGATCCGATTAATCCCGAGTAGTCGCTAGTCTCCACCTCACCGGCCGACTAGCGACTAGCGAGTTCTCCAACCTTGCCTGGAAGTGGTGTTAGTTTTAAGAAATCTAATAGTATGGTTCTAGCAGGGTTTGTTGACTCTGACTGGGCCAAATGTCTAAAGACTAGAAGGTATGTTACTGGGTTTGGTATATTTCTGGGAGATACACTTGTTTCTTGGAAAATCAAGAAACAAAGTGTTACATCCAGGTCTACAGCAGAAGCTGAGTATAGAGCAATGCGCTCAGCTATCTGCGAAATTATGTGGATTTTAAATGTATTAACTGAACTGAAAGTTGAGTATAGTCTGCCTGTTAAGTTATTTTGTGATAATAAGTCTGCAATTTCTATCTCTCTAAATCCTGTATTTCATGAAATAACAAAAGATTTTGAAATAGATTTACACTTTTTGAGCGAAAAAATTACAGCTGGAGTTTCATACAGATGTGTAGATTGCGGATATATTCACAAAGGGTTTGAGTGCAACTCAACACTAGATTCTTTGTGAAAACCTTGGTTTACATTAAAGCTGCAAACGAACCAAACGTTCGGCGAACAGTTCATGAACCGTTCGGCGGGAAGTTCATTTGTGTTCGTTCGTTTATTAAACAGATGGAAACGAACAAGAAATTTTGTTCGTTTAGTTAAATGAACGACCATGAACAGAGGCTGCGTTCGTTCACTTATGTTCGTGAACGTTCGGTAACGTGTTCGTTTGTGTTCGATAGTTCATTAGTGTTTTTTGTGACAACCCTCACTAAACCAGGTATCCGTACGACTTAATTGATAATTGATTACTGCTTAATTACTATTCTTGCTTGAAATTACTGATGAGCTGCTACTTGAATACTGATAGATGTACTTACTTGCATCATACTTTACTTGCTGTCACTCCATGTTTTGTTTACAGCACCTTTGTGACAACCTTGATGCACCAAAAGCACAGTAGCACAATGAACGGATAACCTATTAAACGTGCTGTCATAACTAGCACCAGGCAGGTACTGCCTCTAAGGCCTGTAAGAGCCTGAGATAGTTTGCTACACTAGTGGTGAGTGTAGGGATATAAGGGTTGTAGAACTGCGTCACTAGGAATAAATTACAGTGACCGGATGTGCCTAAAACGTGCTCTAAGCACAAAAAAACTCAGCACTGTAATAAACAATCCAGCTTTTAGCTAACTAATAAGGTGCTAAAACATGAGAAAAATATTACTAGACACCTTCCAAAGTGTCAGGAATAAGTTGTGTCACTAAAAATAATAATAACGACACTTTAAAGCTTTGTTGAACGTTTTAACGGATTACTATCCAACCGAACAACCGGATTTTACCCGGAACATGAAAATATTGCCAACAACATTATTTGTCTTTTTCTGAGCCAGTTAGGGTCCCTGAATACCCTAACACCCGCAATAAGGCACAACACTTTACTAACCGGGTTAATCACTTAACTAACTAGATTAACCTAACTTTACACTTACTATTTTGGTTAGATTTGAACCAAGACCCCCCCCCCCCTTAACCAACCGTCCCCAAGGGGGGACACCTCTTGTACTTGATGATTAGATTAATCACCCATGCTTAAGATCTTGAAGACATA
Source organism: Helianthus tuberosus (assembly GCA_030545235.1). Classification (NCBI taxonomy): domain Eukaryota; kingdom Viridiplantae; phylum Streptophyta; class Magnoliopsida; order Asterales; family Asteraceae; genus Helianthus; species Helianthus tuberosus. The sequence continues at coordinate 55,071,127 of CM060411.1, read as the reverse complement.
GGGACCAATGGTTAATGGTGTAGAAGTTTGTCTATAAGATCATGTCATAACTCAACATAACATTCACCACACATTACACAAATCACACACTCTCTCCCTCTCTCTTTGGCTCTCGGCCGAGAACAACAACAACCATCCATCCATCCTTCGATCTTGAGCAACCAATTCCAAGTGCATACAAGTGTTAAGGATCACGGATAAGAAGGCTTGGTGCATTCGGAACTCAAAGGACCTCTTCTCGTTGCTTTTATCCTCTCATTTTACGTCTAGATTCTTCCCTAGCCTCGAGCTAGTAGTAAGTTGCTTGAATCACCTTCTCGAACTATTTTAAGATGGTTAAAATGATTTGTAACGGTTAAAACTCGTAATCTTACAAGATGAAGTATGAAAGTCTACTAAAAATACTAAAAGTGATGGTTAAAAGCTTGTTTGTTGTGTAAATCTTGTAGTATTTGATTTGTGAGGTTATTTAGGCCCGATCTATGTTGTGGTAGCTCGGATCATCGTTTAACCCGGATTGGTCATAATCATGGATTATGACATAAAGCTTGTTTAAGTGTAACAAGGGTTAAGTGATGAAACTCTACCACACATCAAACTTGAACTTGTGTAAAAATGATTTTACTTGTGAAATAGTGTTTAAAACTAGTAGATCTACGGATCTACAAGCGGTATTTTCAAAGGACCAAGTGTCAAAGGAACCATGATTTCTAAAGACGGATCTTACACTAACAAGAATGATTTTTAGAACACACAAGTGTGTAAACACTTGAGTAGCACAAAGTTTCGACAAAATAACTATTTTTGTAAAAGATGACGAGAAGTTGTAAAAACGGAATTTCTCTAAAAACAAGGTTTTTACAAAATCGGATTGTTTTATATAAAGATCCACTAAAAGTAATGGAATTTACTTTATAATCTTGGATAAAACACAAGTTCATGTAATTTATGCGATGTACATATTTATTTACTAGTTTGTTGTTTTGGACATTGTTTTGATTGAACGAAAAGATTGTTGGTTTGATTTATAAAAGAAAATGATACGCTTAAAAGCGTGGCCACCTCCAGTTACAGGGGAAACTCTGGCGAAATTTTTCCATAAACCTAACACTGAGAAATATTTTCACTATGAGTGTTAGAAACACGTTTCGACTTGTTTTCAAATTATAGATTTCGCCACGACTTTATTTACAAAACATCGGAGGTGGGATTTCACAAAATAAAACTTGGTAAAAATATATTTAGAATATATTTTTCATAAAGTCACTGGATATGTGTTTATGATTATTTTGTGAAAATACTAGTATTATTTTTAGGGTAAAAATAACACTATCGAATGTTAATGGATCCAAAATAATACGAACGTCTCTACGATAAATATATAAGTTACACCGGTAATTATTATTACCACTCGATCATTAAAACGTAACTTACGCATTTTAAGAAAATATGACTTAACGCGTATTTTTTTCAAGGTATTATTTTGGGAAAATTTATGTAATAGAAAATATAATATTTTGAGAAGAATATTTATATTTTGGAGTTAGAAATAAAATATATTTTAAGTGAGACTTAATAATATATTACGAACACACATGTATTAAATCCCCCATCCTTGGGAAGGAAAATGATTACCAAGTATTTACTAAATGTAAACACGAAATAGTTGTCTAACTATTTCCCAAAAACTTAAACCATAAAGCTAAGGCACGACCGTCCGTCTAATAGAACTAGTACGTGTAGGTCGTCACACAGCTGCTTGATCAGGAGACATACTTGGTAGAGACGCACCACTATGAGTTCATGTCCCCCTTTTCTCTTAACTGTTTTCAGTTTTCTAAACTACGGGGGTGAAATACATGTTACTATGATTACAAGTACTTTTTATATGGTATGGTTAGCGTAAGGAGGGTTACTACTTAGATCATGTGAGTGGGTAGGCGGGAACTGGAGGCCATTAATCCTCATTATAGGACCGAGGGACGTAAGCGGTAGATCTATCTGGGTGTAGCGAGCCCAACACCAGGTCCAACAATGCGGACCTCGGGGTGACTTTGTACCCAACGCAAAATCTGCTAGGTTTGAGTCTTCCTACTTGCACTTCACAAATATCAATGGCCTTGCAAACCATTGGTGATCTCTTTTTCCTTATTTGCTACATACCAGGATTTTTTTTTTATATATACAAAGGTTTATTTACTCACTTACACATGAACTCGCTCAACATTATTGTTGATTTTTCAACTTACATGTATTTCAGGGAATTAAAGGATCTGGCGCGGTATGACACGTTTTCCCGCTGCACTAGTTACGAGGTCATCCGGGTTTAGGGAATGTGACTCTTTCCTGGACAAGTCACAGTCCTTAAACTATGCTTATGTTATATTGTGTTTGTTGAACAATGTTTATGTCGTAGGATGTGTTTCCGTTAAGAAAATGTTATTGTATTTGGTTTTTAAAACTAAATCGAATGGATGATCTTGCATGGTTTTATTTCATATAGCTTTGTTATCGTTAAGCTATGGTATTAAGAAGTCACACCAAAATAACCACGCTTCCGCAAAGCCAGGGTGTGACATTTTTAGTTTTTGTATCTTATCTAAATACTTCAAAATTCTGGCAAATAAAATATTTAATAAGTGTCAGTGTATTATATATTATGTTCATGAACGCTTGTTTGTGTTCATTTGTTTCCATTTGTGTTCATCAACGTTCATTTTTTATCATTGTCTAAAATTAACAAACAAACACAAACGAACACGAACAAGTTCATTTCCTTAACAAACAAACACGAACATAAAATCTCGTTCGGTAAGTGTTCATGAACAGTTCATGAACACATATATCTCTTAACAAACAAACACGAACAAAGTCTTGTTCGTGTTTGTTCGGTTCATTTGCAGCCCTAGTTTACATGACATGTTTGCCACATGAATTATGGAGGCATGTTAAAATGTATAATAGCAACTTGTAATTAATGTTGCAACATATATTATCGTGTTATAAAAGTTGTTACATGTTATATACTAGTTTTATGGCCGCCCACGTTGCCGGGTGTTAGGCCGAATATTTATCAACCAATTAAAATACACTACCATAGTTTTGTTAGAAAAAAAAAGCTAAAACAATAGTAAGACTCCAATTTTGAGCTGGAGCAAAACGGAGTTTATCAAGATCAATGAGTGAGTGCTAGACAACTGTCTGACATGAATAAAAATTACATCAAGTCAACCAATTAAAAAACACTTCCATACTTTTGCAAAAAAAAAAAAAAAAAAAAAACCTTAAACGGATGCAAGACAATTTTGAACTGTGGGCAAAAACGTAATTTTGAACTGGGAAATCATAATTTGTCAAAAAGCTAAAATGATGACAATATTATAATTTTTAAACGGGGGAAATTGTAATTTTTAACAGGGGGCATGTTCGTAATTTTAAAGTAGTGTAACACCCGTCTTGTTTTTATAAGAATTTAATGTAAACACACATGATTTTACATAAAACGGTACCTTACTTCAAACTTAGTACAAAATTTAAGTTTCAAAGTAATTATATTCTAGATGATTACTTAACTAGTTCCGTCATTCAAAACATGATCAGCAAATTGTTTACAATATAAACATTGTCTAAAACGAAGTTAATCTAATGCGGAAGCTTCAAAAGATTTTGTTCGGTTCTAGAGCATTGACTTGACCATCATCCACGTACTTGCAATACCTAAAAGCTGGAGATTTTGACAAATATTAGTATTAGAGTTCTTAGAAAATTTGCATAATCGAAACTACGCTCAAAAATGGATTCGATTAACTAAGATATGCAAAGTTTAACAAAAATATCTGGGCTCTACCGTAACTTACGGTAGCTACCGTAAGTTACGGTAGTCGCTGGGTGACACTAGTCTGCCGTAAGGCAGTAGAGAACTACCGTAACACTTTGTCCTCTACGTAAGTTACGGTAGTTACCGTAACTTACGGTAGCTTCTGTAACTTTGTTGTTTTGACCCATTTATTTATTTCACCCAAACTCATGTGAACGGGATATCACTTCTAAATAAGGAGATCCAAATCATGGGTTCCATATTTTCAACACCCATGCTCCCATCACCGGTTTGAGTATTTAGTAAACCACTACCCATCACTCGGGTTCGAAATCTACGAATAAGGTGCTACCATTACTCGGTTTGTACCTTCTCTTAATGACCCATTAGTTTGCCCTTAGGAAGTTGATCATTCAAGCAACCCAAGCTACCAAAATACCGTATTTTAATATACTTATCATTAACAATAACAAGGACCAAGTGACCATATTAACGAAGCGTGTAGCCACGTACTAATTGATTATTCGACCCGTTTGGCTCATCTATGGAATCCACCGTTATAATGACTACCAAATGACTTTTAACCTATTAATCCAAGTAACGAACATTGTCGCATCAATCAACACAACCATTATTTTACAACGCAATCATACATATTCTAGTATCAAATTACTCAATGTAACAAATCAAGTTGCGTACCTTTAGTGCACGCCATTCAAACGCAAATCACCACCGACTTGTCCACTCGACGCTCCGGTGTCTTTTCCTATAGAGTTCAATCATGACGCGTTTAGAACTCTTTTCAATCACATATCACATAATTTGCCAAAACGTCACAATTATGCGTTTTAACTTTAAAATTTCAGTTTCGAGCCTTCTTTGAGGCATTTTTACAAACACTTAAAGGGCAGGATTTTATATCTTTTATATTCAAGTTCATGGCTTGTCGCTTAGCCTAAATTAACATCAATCAAGCTATCACATATAGAATCAAACATCAATTTTTTTTAGAAATCAGTTTCTACGAATCAATCTACACTAGAATAACCTTCTAAACCCTAGTGTTCATCAACTTCTCACAAAACCCATGAATCACCTTCAATGTGTTCATGAGATTTTCAGAGATTAGACATGATTTCACTTATAGTTGTCTAGGGTTTACTCCTAGACACTATATCATCCTTAATCTATTCATTTAACCAACATGCATCAACAGATTTCAATTTCTCTAGAATCATGAGAATTTCAAGTAGAGATTTCTTATCAAATTTTACATACCTTATGACCCCCTTGTAATGGAGATCACTAATCTTAGCTCGGATATCGATTTGGATCAGATTTGAACCTTCAATTTATGAGTTTTGTGATGAACTAGGGCTTTGGGGGAGCTTGGGGTCGCCCCTGCTTCTGATCGATCTCAACAACACACAGGCAAGTGTGTTGTGCGTTTTAATTTTTTTTGTTTTATTAATAATAGTTTTTCATTTAGACACTTTTGGTCCCTCATCTTTCGTTCATTATTTGTTATAACTCTTTAACTACTCATAACTCAACATCTAACTAGGTTAATGTCATTCCTAGTTAGTTTATTTTTCTTATTTATTCACTAACATTATTGTATTATAAAAATTTATATTTTCGAGGTGTTACAAGTCCACCCCCCTTAAAAGGGTTTCGTCCCCGAAACTAGAGTACATACCGAATAGTGTAGGGTAGAGACGTCGCATCTCTTCTTCGGACTCCCATGTAGTGTCCGAACCTTTTCTATGCTCCCATTTGATCTTAACTTGATCAATTCTCTTATTTCGCAAGTGCTTAACCTTCCGATCTAGGATCTCTAATGGCCTTACCGCATAATTCAGGCTATTTTCCACCTCGATATCATCGTAAGGGATATAAGCTGTTTCCTCCGCTAAACATTTTCGCAACTGAGACACGTGGAACGTGCCATGTATTCCACTCAAATCTTCCGGTAGCTCGAGGCGATAAGCCACCTTTCCAACATGTTCGATGATTTTAAATGGCCCGATAAACCTCGGGCTTAGTTTCCCCCTTTTTCTGAATTTGATAACGCCCTTCCATGGGGAAACCTTTAACATAACCATGTCGCCTATCTGAAATTCAATCGGTCTTCGTCTTTTGTCGGCATAAGACTTTTGCCTATCTTGGGCTGCCTTCAAATGGGCTCGTACCACTTCAATTTTCTCATTAGTGGCTTGGACAATATCTTTATGGTCCAGTTCGCGTGGTCCCACTTCACCCCAACACACCGGGGTTCTGCATTTCCTACCATATAGCATTTCGTAAGGCGCCATGCCGATGCTCGCATGGTAACTATTATTATATGAGAATTCGGCCAAGGGTAGATAAACATCCCAACTTCCGCCGAAATCAATAATACATGCCCGTAACATATCCTCGAGCGTCTGTATTGTTCTTTCACTATGCCCATCCGTTTGGGGATGGTAGGCGGTGCTAATGAAAAGTTTCGTTCCCATTTGTTCTTGAAAATCTCGCCAAAAGTTTGAAGTAAACCGGGTATCTCTATCTGACACAATAGATACCGGTACTACGTGACGTACCACTATTTCGTTTGTATATACCTCAGACATCTTTTCCGAAGTATATGTCTCTCGTATAGGAATAAAATGAGCACTCTTTGTTAGTCTATCTACAATCACCCATATAGCGTCAAATTGTAACACCCCGAAAACGGGTTTGGTAATCAAACCCCGTTAATACTAAAAGACGGGTAAAATACCACTAGTAGTAAAATTTACCCGGTGAATATTAGGATTTAAATAAATAAGTCTAATATTCATTAAAAGGAGGGGAAATACTTTGAGAAAGCAAAGTATATAAAAAGGCCCGAGATTTAACGGGACTTAAAATAAAACGGGTTTTTGAGCAAGATGAATAACTAGGAAAATTATAACCTAGTTAACTACAAGTCTTGAAATAAGGTTAGAATAACCAAAATTTAATGTTAAACAAAAAGGGAGGGATCAATGTTGTTAAACTTGAAACTATTATTATTAGTTTTAAACAAAAAAATAAAACCAAACACCTCAAATGAGGCTCTAATCGTACAAGAAGCAGGAGGGCGACAAGGGTTCTTCACCAAACCCTAACTCTCACAAAAATTGATCAATTGAAGGTTCAATTCAGCCCAAAATCGAAAATTGAGCATAGATTAGTGATCCTCATCACAAGGGGGTTACAAGGTATGTAAAATTTGGTGTTAATTCTCTGTTTGAAATTCTCATGAAATTGGGAAATCTGAATATTGATGTTGCATGTTTGCTATTTGGGTAGAATAGGGTTGATATGGTGTCTAGGAGTAAAACCTAGACAATAACATGCGAAATCATGACTAATTCCTGAAAATCTCATGAACACATTGAAGGTGATTCATGGGTTTTGTGGGAAACTAGTAAACACTAGGGTTTAGAATGATTATTCTAGTGTAATACGGGTCATAGAAAGTGATTTTTGAAATGATGATGTTTAAATGTTATATGAAAGCTTTATTGATGTTAAATTTGGCTATATGACAAGTTATGAACTTGATAATGAATCATGTAAATTTCTGCCCATAAGGTGTTTGTTAAAATGCCTAAATGAAAGCTAAATATTGAAATTTCGAGTGAAACGCACATTTGAATGATATGGCAATTACGCGTTATATGAAGTGATAAGAGTTCTAAATACTATGATGATTTAGACTTAATTGTGTAAACCACGTGATTGAAGGTAGTTAACTTTGATAAACTAAGTTAACTAAGCACGAAGTCGAACAGTAGTTTCGACATAGAAAATAAGTGAGGTGAAATAGTCGTGATTGTTAATGACTAATTTAACCGCCTTGTAAATGATTGACAATAGTTTGACGCGTGACAAGCTAGATGAAAGCTTGGAGGAGGGAGCGGGTCAAACGAAGCAAGTACGGAAAGAAAAGTGTGGCGTGGATGCGAGGTAAGTGTAATTTACACACTTATGTAGAATACTCGTTTATTCGATACGTTGTAAACGTGAAAACGATAATAATAGAAATCTGGAAATTTGTCAAGTGTCGACTTATGTAAATCAAAGTTAAAAGGATACCCATGGCGTAAGCCGAAATGGGTTGAAACTGTAAGAAAAGAGTATAAAAGAAAAAGGGTATGGTTATAAAATCCGAGATGGGATGATGTATGAATTGGAAATCAAAAACGGTGTTTTTGATTTAAATAGATAATGTTGGGCATATAGTCCAACGGGTCGAATGGTGGCGACAACACCATTTGACAATATCGACTAATGTGGTTGTCAAGTCTTATGTTAACAGGACCGATTAGCAAATCGGATAGTTGCATCATCATTGATGGTGTGATAATGAAAACGAGGTATAAACTGGGTCTACTTGTTGATCTGGGCTAGGTACGCATAATTATGTTGTAGTTAAAGTGCTATTTTGGTCGAATAATTTGAGGGAGAGTCCTTCGTCATAAAAGGACTAAAATCGACCAAAACGCCCTTGTAGGCTAAATGGAACAAACGACCCATAAAGGTTGTTTGGAAACGAGTTTTATGACTAGGTAAATACTTAGAATAAGTATAGAAACTGAAAGAGGTATTATAATAGCCAAATGGCACTATTTGAGTTTTTGCCGTAAAATAATGGTTCGAGAGGTAAAATTTGGTTTATATTGATCACCACATTAAACCCACCATAAACTCAGTTTTGGCGGGAGACTATAGGATAAGAATTGTGGTGATGAAGTGCTAGAAGTAATCGAAAGCGATTTTAGGCTCGAAAGCGCTTAAATACCCTTAACGGGTCAAAATAAGCATATGAGCGAAAACGGGTTTAAATGGTGTAATAAACCTATGATTAGAACCTAATATAGTAGGTAACATTAATTTAAAGAAGTGTATGAGATATAGGAATCAAATAAATACGTTTGTTTGATAAAATGCACAAACGAGTTCAAATTCGGTAAAAAGGTAACGAGTCGAGGGCTTAGAAGTCTCAAAATTTCTTATGTTGGATGTAAGATTTTAACTCCATAAGATGGAGGATTAAATTACGGACGCGTAGGAAAAAGAATCGGGTAAAACGGATCAATAACGAAGAAGTTATGGCTGTTTCCGTGAAATCAGATCGTGCTGGGAATATGCAGCAACCAGCTGCAACAATCTGGTGGATTAAGGCCGTGGCGTAGCGCGACTTGTAGTGGCGCTACGCGAGCACGAGCCAGTTTTGCGAAAAATGTTTATTTTAAATTATTTTGCGTTGCGAACCCGTTTTAATACGTTTTAAGCTACGTAGGACTAATCCAACTCATGTTTTATGAGTTTCAGGTGAATTTTAGCACCGGAGGACGATCAAGCGACGAGCAAGAACCGAATACGATCAAGAAATAAGCTTCCGCACTATGTATCGTTATTATGTTAGACGACGAACGTACACATGATATGTTGTATACTTTTAAAGGGTAAAAAGTTTTAATAAACCCGCAATTTCCAACGCATATATAATCTTAATTACATGATTGTTTTTCGTAAATGATACGTTAAACCTTAATTTATAAGAACGGGTGTTACACAAATCCCCGAATCGTTTTAGGTAATTTGGTCAATAGGTCCATAGTGATATGTTCCCATTTCCAAACAGGGATCTCCAAAGGTTGCAGTTTTCCATATGGTTTATGGTGTTCCGCTTTGACTTGTAGACAAGTCAAGCACTTCTCCACGTATTTTGCTACATCCCTCTTCATTCCGGGCCACCAATAATTTTGTTTTAGATCGTTGTACATCTTGGTCGCACCCGGATGAATAGAATATCGGGATTTATGAGCTTCATCGAGTAGAAGCGTCTTAACCCCATAAGAATTTGGAACCCATACTCTCCCGGATCGGGTATTCAACCCGTTCTTTTCATCCGTCAATTCTTTCAACTGGCCGATTATTCTTTCCTTCTTCCAGTTCTCTTCTTTTACTGCTTCTACTTGCGCTTCTCGGATACGTTCAAGTATACCTGAGGTCACCACAAGCTGCATCGAACTTACTCGTATTGGGACATAGTCCGCTTTTCTGCTCAGAGCATCCGCCACCACATTTGCCTTTCCGGGGTGATAGTGTATTTCACAGTCGAAATCCTTCACCGTTTCTAACCATCGTCTCTGGCGCATATTTAACTCCTTCTGATCGAAGAAGTATTTTAAGCTCTTGTGATCGGTGAATATGGTGCACTTTACCCCATACAAATAGTGCCTCCATATTTTTAACGCAAACACCACCGCAGCTAATTCGAGATCATGCGTGGGATATTTCTTTTCATGTACCTTCAATTGCCTTGAGGCATAAGCTATAACTTTGCCCCGTTGCATCAGAACGCATCCGAGCCCCGATAGTGAAGCATCCGAATAAACCACCAAATCTTCGACTCCATCCGGCAACGTTAATACCGGAGCTTGAGTTAACTTCTCTTTTAGCATTTGAAATGCTCTTTCTTGTTCGACACCCCAAATGAACTTCTCCTCCTTTCGGGTTAACTTAGTTAGCGGCGATGCAATCTTGGAGAAATCTTGAATGAATCTCCTATAGTATCCCGCAAGCCCTAAGAAGCTTCTAATTTCCAAAGGATTCTTCGGAGGACTCCATTTTGACACGGCCTCTATTTTTGAGGGATCTACTAATATTCCATCGGCGCTTATGATGTGGCCGAGGAATTGCACCTCTCGCAACCAAAAGGCGCATTTCGAGAATTTCTCATACAACTTTTCTTGCTTGAGTGTCTCTAGCACCTCTTGTAAGTGGTGTGCATGTTCTGCTTCATTTTTCGAGTATACCAGAATATCGTCAATAAACACGATTACCGATTTATCCAACATCGGCTTGCAAACCCAGTTCATGAGGTACATAAAAGTTGCGGGTGCATTTGTCAGTCCGAATGACATCACGAGGAACTCGTAATGTCCGTATCTCGTGCGGAAAGCCGTCTTCGGTACATCCTCCTCCCTGAATCTTAGTTGGTGATACCCCGATCTAAAGTCAATTTTTGAAAACCAGTTCGCACCTTGTAATTGGTCGAATAGATCGTCTATTCTCGGAAGCGGGTATCGATTCTTTACCGTGAGTTTATTCAACTCCTGGTAATCGATATACATGCGCAGGCTTCCGTCCTTCTTTTTCACGAATAGCACGGGCGCGCCCCAAGGAGACACACTCGGCCTTATGAATCCTTTATCAAGCAAGTCTTGAATTTGCGACATTAATTCTTGTAATTCCGACGGTGCGAGTCGGTATGGTGCTTTTGCTACGGGTTTCACGCCCGGAACTAATTCAATTTCGAACTCTACCTCCCGCCCGGGCGGCATTTCCGATAAATCATCCGGAAATACATCTTCAAAGTCACGTACTACGGGTACGTCTCCAATCTTCGGTAATTCTTTCTCGGGCTCGTTTGCGTATATCATAAATGCTTTACATCCATGCCTCATGAGCTTGTGAGCTTTTATCATCGAGCATATTATAGGATTGCCTCCTTTTTCGCCATAGATTGTGATGTGTTTTCCGCTCGGAGATGTTAGCTTTATCTCCTTACAGAAACACACGACCTTTGCGTAGTGTCGAGATAGCCAATCCATTCCTACAACCACTTGAAATTCCCCCATTGACATCGGGATTAGGTCTATCAAGTATTCTTCATCATCGATGCTTAATTTGCAGCTTTGACAGACATCACATACTATGAAACTTTTGTTATCTCCTATTTCAACCTCTAAAGGCATAGGTAATTTTGTCAACACAAATGAAGGATGTCAAATAAATCCATGTGAAATAAAGGATTTATTCGCACCCATATCAAATAATACACGTGCGGGGATCGAGTTTATTGCGAATATACTTGAGACCACACCGGGTTCTGTCTTTGCTTCAACTTCTGTAAGTTGGAAGGACCTAGCTTTCGCCTTTGGAGCTTCCGTTGGAGATTCTTTAGTGTCTCTCTTTCCAACCAATTCTGGGCATTCAGACTTTTTGTGGCCGGGCTGATAACATTTATAGCAAACGGAAACCTTTCCGGGACATAACGATGCGGTGTGTCCCGTCTTCCCACATACCGGACACGGCTTGTCTTTGAAGCGGCACTCACCCTTGTGCCCCTTTCCACACACCTTGCAACTTGGCGACCCGCCTTTAGCATCCACTTTCTTTCCCGATTCCACAGTTCGAGCTTTCTTTGTAGGGCTTGGATTCACATCTTGTGCCCTTCGTTCACCCCTTTCAACTTGTTTCTTCAATTCAATTTCCCATTCCCGAGCAACGTTTATGATCTCGGTAAGGGTCTCGTATTTTGAAGGAGTCATAAACTCCCTATACTCGGCGCTCAACATGTTATAGTAGTAGTATATCTTCTGTTCTTCATTCATCACCAATTCGTTGCAAAATTTCATCTTATCCATAAACGTCGACGTGATCTTGTCTATGGTCTCGCCCTTGTGTCTAAGTTGCATGAACTCTTCCTTGATTCTATTAATGACCTCCTTGGGACTATGATGTTTAAGAAACGGCGTCTTAAACTCCTCCCATGTCATGGCCCTCACCGCTTCGGCTCCTATTTCCTTCTTTCTATTGTCCCACCAATCTTTGGCTTGACCCCTCAACTGACCCATTCCGTAAGCAACAAAGTCACTTTTGTCACAATGGGTCCTTTCAAACACTCCTTCAAGGTCGCTTAACCATCTCTGGCATATTATCGGGTCAACCTCCCCATTGTAGATTGGCGGTTTACACGCCATAAACTCTTTGTACGAGCATCCCTTACGTTCTCCCGATTTATCTTTCATAAGGTTGACACTATCTTCCAACCTTTTGACTCGTTCTTCGACAAGTGACAACACCGTGTTTTGAATTTTGTATATAAACCCGGATAGACTACCTTCAATTGCCTTCCCCACTTCTTCGGCAATTATCTCTTTCATTTTTTCGGTGCTTGTCGGCACCGGATCATTATCGTTTCCTTTCGACATCTTGAAACTGAAATGTTTACATTAAAAATTAAACATTTCATTTATAACATAGCTTTATTTGCTTTGGTTTAGCCAAGTTCATAACTTGCTTTAACCGTTCGCCTTTAGTGCACTTTTCAGGTTTGAGTGCGTTAACACGCTCTTCCCATGCACATTGATTTACATCTTGTTTCTTACATAAAATATAATCTACTAACATAAATAATTAATTCTTACCGGACGATCAATCAAGCTTGAACCGAACACTTTGTTGACAACCTTAAGCTCTGATTACCAACTTGTAACACCCGTCTTGTTTTTATAAGAATTTAATGTAAACACACATGATTTTACATAAAACGGTACCTTACTTCAAACTTAGTACAAAATTTAAGTTTCAAAGTAATTATATTCTAGATGATTACTTAACTAGTTCCATCATTTAAAACATGATTAGCAAATTGTTTACAATATAAACATTGTCTAAAACGAAGTTAATCTAATGCGGAAGCTTCAAAAGATTTTGTTCGGTTTGAGAGCATTGACTTGACCATCATCCACGTACTTGCAATACCTAAAAGCTGGAGATTTTGACAAATATTAGTATTAGAGTTCTTAGAAAATTTGCATAATCGAAACTACGCTCAAAAACGGATTCGATTAACTAAGATATGCAAAGTTTAACAAAAATATATGGGCTCTACCGTAACTTACAGTAGCTACCGTAAGTTACGGTAGTCGCTGGGTGACACTAGTCTGCCGTAAGGCAGTAGAGAACTACCGTAACACTTTTTCCTCTACCGTAAGTTACGGTAGTTACCGTAACTTACGATAGCTTCTGTAACTTTGTTGTTTTGACCCATTTATTTATTTCACCCAAACTCATGTGAACGGGATATCACTTCTAAATAAGGAGATCCAAATCATGGGTTCCATATTTTCAACACCCACGCTCCCATCACCGGTTTGAGTATTTAGAAAACCACTACCCATCACTCGGGTTCGAAATCTACGAATAAGGTGCTACCATTACTCGATTTGTACCTTCTCTTAATGACCCATTAGTTGGCCCTTAGGAAGTTGATCATTCAAGCAACCCAAGCTACCAAAATCCCGTATTTTAATATACTTATCATTAACAATAACAAGGACCAACTGACCATATTAACGAAGCGTGTAGCCACGTACTAATTGATTATTCGACCCGTTTGGCTCATCTATGGAATCCACCATTATAATGACTACCAAACGACTTTTAACCTATTAATCCAAGTAACGAACATTGTCGCATCAATCAACACAACCATTATTTTACAACGCAATCATACATATTCTAGTATCAAATTACTCAATGTAACAAATCAAGTTACGTACCTTTAGTGCACGCCATTCAAACGCAAATCACCACCGACTTGTCCACTCGATGCTCCGGTGTCTTTTCCTATAGAGTTCAATCATGACGCGTTTAGAACTCTTTTCAATCACATATCACATAATTTGCCAAAACTTCACAATTATGCGTTTTAACTTTAAAATTTCAGTTTCGAGCCTTCTTTGAGGCATTTTTACAAACACTTAAAGGGCAGGATTTTATATCTTTTATATTCAAGTTCATGGCTTGTCGCTTAGCCTAAATTAACATCAATCAAGCTATCACATATAGAATTAAACATCAATTTTTTTAGAAATCAGTTTCTACGAATCAATCTACACTAGAATAACCTTCTAAACCCTAATGTTCATCAACTTCTCACAAAACCCATGAATCACCTTCAATGTGTTCATGAGATTTTCAGAGATTAGACATGATTTCACTTATAGTTGTCTAGGGTTTACTCCTAGACACTATATCATCCTTAATCTATTCATTTAACCAACATGCATCAACAGATTTCAATTTCTCTAGAATCATGAGAATTTCAAGTAGAGATTTCTTATCAAATTTTACATACCTTATGACCCCCTTGTAATGGAGATCACTAATCTTAGCTCGGATTTCGATTTGGATCAGATTTGAACCTTCAATTTATGAGTTTTGTGATGAACTAGGGCTTTGGGGGAGCTTGGGGCCGTCCCTTCTTCTGATCGATCTCAACAACACACTGGCAAGTGTGTTGTGAGTTTTAATTTTTTTGTTTTATTAATAATAGTTTTTCATTTAGACACTTTTGGTCCCTCATCTTTCATTCATTATTTGTTATAACTCTTTAACTACTCATAACTCAACATCTAATTAGGTTAATGTCATTCCTAGTTAGTTTATTTTTCTTATTTATTCACTAACATTATTGTATTATAAAAATTTATATTTTCGGGGTGTTACAAGTAGGGGTAAAATCGTATTTTATTCGGGCCAATAGAGGAGTGTCATATAGCAGCCTGACATTATTCCCCCTCATTAGAATTGTAGTGTATATAAATACAAATAAAATATATACAATAAATGTTATAAAAAAGTTTGAAATATTTTTTAAGTTGAAATTTTATTAACTTAATATTAATTCAAAACGTTCAATAATCATATGCAAAGTATAATATTATATATACTGATTTCGATGGATGATTAATAGTAACTTTATTTTATAATAATATATAGTTTTTTATTATTTTATTATTTAATATGATAATAGTTTATTATTATATTTACCTTAAATAATATATTTTCCTTTTTTTAAACATATATTTCTTTTACCTTTTTTTAATAATTTTTTTCTTTTTTTAAATATATTAATTTATCAATTAATTTGATGCTTCTTTAATAAGTTACGTTTATAACTTTTTTCTAAAAACTTAAGTACGTAGTTGTGCTTGATTTTTTCCCTGACATTCCGTTATAAGTTTTGTTAAAATGAGGTTATACACTTATACTCAATATAAAGTATTTATTTGGTTTCATAAAACGGTACGATGATAAACTAAATCGTTCTAATGGTTTGACTTTTTAAACAACATGCTTTATTTTCAAATCACGTTTGTTTTACATTATCATTTGCTCGGTTTCGCCGCAACGCGCGATATAAAAAAACTAGTATTAATATTAATATTAGACGAAATACATTAATATCATGCAATAATCATATATAGAAATAATATTATATTTATTCACTATATATGTGTGTAATATTGGACTAAATAATTTAGTATTGGGGTAAAAATTCAGTTTAGGAAATTTGTGTCTGATATCAAACTATATACATGTAATGCACTAATGTTTAGGTTGGGTTAATTCGTAGATATTTAAAATTTAATTTATAATGATAATGATTTTTTTAAAATTAAACCTTATGAAAGCATTATTTGAAATTATTTATTAGAATTAAGATAAGGATTAATGATATATAATAAAATATAATTGAAAATTTTAAAATTGAAGGAGAAAATGACACGTGGCATTAATAGGAGTCTTTTATTAGAATTTAGATTATTACAACTGATTGGGTTGCAAGTGTACAAGTCTATAAGTTCGAGGGGCTTATTGTATCTTCTGAGGGTTGTAATGTGCATGACTGGATCTTAAAGGGTTGAAGTGAAAGTATCTTTCACCAGAGTATAAAAGAGACTTAGAATTTTTTTGTTTTCTCTCTTATCTTGTACGATTAGGGTTTGTATCCTTTTGTTTAGATCGCTTGTGATCTGGTTGATCTCTTGTGAGATCTTGTAGTTGTAGGCAGTACAGAGAAACTAATTGTCATCAGTTGATCATTCTCTTTTGTATTGTTTACAGATCTCACATCTAGGGTTCTGGGGGTGTTTTCTGGATTGGGTAATCAATAAAAGTTTTGTCACCGTTTTTGTCGCTATATCTTTGTTCTGTGTTGATTGTTATACCATTTTACAGTCCCCATCTAGGCGCGATTCCAGTCATCTCATTAGTAAATATTAGAGAGTGTTGGAGAAAATTGATGTCGTTGTTTCAGCCGGGCGGACCAAATAAAGTATGCCAAAACCACAAATTATTTGAAGCCACAACTTCGAGCATGATCGTCTGGTATTGGTTATCACCTTTCGAATATTGGCCTTTGCAGACGAGTTACACACATTCTCCAAACGTTATGTGTATAGTCAATGCTACTGAGCATCCCGAGAAGACCATGTTTTTCTTCATGTGCATTGTACAAAAGTGCAAAGTCATAGCCTGTCGGTCTATGTAAGAACTCTTTGTCGTATAGACATTACATATATATATATATATAGGGAGCCGCTAAAATGAAAACCACATCCAGTTGTAAGAACAACGAGAACCACTCTCAACCAATCAGAATATGCCAACATAAAGGGTATTATAGTCATTTCCACACACTGTCATATATGTCTCTGTCAGTCTCTGTCCTCTGTCTCTTTCTTTTAAAGACATCACAAATCCCTTCATTCATTCATCTCTCATCTCTCTCTCTTGAAACCCCTAATCTCTCATCATCGTTCACCCACAATCATCTCAAGAAATCAAAATCAAATGTTCATCATCTTCATCTGAGTACACAGATCAAGTTACCGGCACCACACCCCACACCGGCGACCCCCCAAAAACACCACACCTACACCAGCACCCCGCTCGTTTCTCCGGCGACCCCCAAACACCACACCCACACCGGTGACGTCCCCGTCATCAACCACCACCCCCCGTCGGCAACAACACCACATCGATAACCCTTCTCAGATCTGGTGTCTTAACAGCCACCAGCAGGTAATGTTGATATTCCTAAGAAAGCTTGTTTGGACTAGTTGTTTTTGCAAATGCTTGAATGAATATAAATAGTTTTGTTATGGTTTTTAAGTGCCAAAACAGGGTTGGTTGAATATTTTAAGTGCATGACAAAAAAATTGTTTGTTAATCAGAGTTTTGAAAGCTTTTAGTTTGTGGTTAGTTGTATAAATCTGCACTGTGGAATTGTTTTGAAGTGGAAAAATGGGGCCCGATTGAATGGTCTATAATGGCTAAACATTTCGAGCATCAAGGGAAATCACCGTATATATCTCTTTTGTAACTTATCTTGACAGATTGAATATTTTAAATAGTGGTTTTTGAAGTGTGGCTTTTTCTGAAATTATGTTGGGTTTTTTGAAACAGAACTTCAAAAAGGGTAACGAAGTTTATGGGTTTTTCTAAGTTTTTTGATTTTGCTGAGATTTTGATATGTGTTGGAACAATTTTCTGGGTTTTCTGAAATTTTTTTTTTTTGTGGTACCGATGTTGCCGATGGTGGCGTCGATTGTCGGTGGTGCCCGTGGTGCCGTAGATGTCGGTGGTGCCGGTGGTCCCTGTCACACCCCGACCACGTAAAACAACAAACCGTGGCGGAAACGTCGGGGAGTGTTGTAACAGAATTATTGTTTCAAACCATGGATACAAAGAGTTTCATTTTATTCAATATTAAACATTGTCTTAAGTTAAACAAACAAGTCAAACATAGTCT
This sequence comes from Helianthus tuberosus, assembly GCA_030545235.1. Classification (NCBI taxonomy): domain Eukaryota; kingdom Viridiplantae; phylum Streptophyta; class Magnoliopsida; order Asterales; family Asteraceae; genus Helianthus; species Helianthus tuberosus. Next base: position 55,052,903 of record CM060411.1, on the reverse strand, counting down.
ATTATCGTTATTAAATCACTAACGCCTCGTCCGGTCCAAAGTGAGCATGCATCCTATTCGTAATCATCATTAAGCAACATCACCTGAAACATATGTAAAAAAAAAGTCAGCAAAGAAATGTTGGCGAGTACATAGTTTTTGCATGAGTATCAGATTCATGGCTCGTTTGTATGTTGAAACAACTTATATGGCTTTGTTATTTGACAAGCAATGGGAGGGAGTGTGCTTACACTCGAACCCAGAAAACGCAAACATGAAAAATAATTTAGACAAGCAATGGGAGGGAGTGTACTTGTACTCGAACCCGGAAAATGCAAATATGTCCCTTAACGGGTCATTTTTGTAAAACGTCGAACTTAAAGACAAAGTCAGAATATAAAAATGAAGCGAGGTCTTAATGCATACCGGGAGGATTGCAATAATAACGACTTTGGTAAAACACCCGGTTGATGGGTAAGAATTAAACACATGCGTAAACCGAGAAACGAGAACATGAATATAAAGTCAAAAGACTCGGATTATGAGTTATGACTAAAAGACCATAAAAATTTCGTAAACAGAAATTCTGATAATTATATTCAACTATTTTGAGATTGAACGGGTTGAATAAAGTATAATGCTTGAAGGCGTAAGTAAGCGCAAGCAGGATAACGGTAAGCTTGAGACAAATGAATTTCAAACGTAAAAAGAGTGTTTTGACATCAAATATATATTTTAATAAGACACGAGTAAAAAGAGTGATCTACGGGATCAACATAACCTTTAGGGTTATAAACAAATGAGAGATATACGGACTAAAACGACCCACGGGTCATGATTAGAAAGAAGTTATAAGGACTTCGCCTTAAAGAGGTGAATGTCTAATCAAAAATAGCCCATAAGGCTAAGTGATAAAACCTACGGGTTAGATGGAATAAAGCGAGGAAATCAGTTAAGAATCCCCGCATAAAAAAAAACTAAGACTGTAAAGGATTAAATTACGGACTGTCAATATCCCAGTATGGATGATTGACACAAGTTAAAGAAAAGATCCTAAAACTAAAACTTCGGTTTTAGTAAGAAATAATGTTTTTACAAACATAAATTCTGATAGGAATTTAAATAGTAAGCATGAAAGATACAAGTCTTGACACTGATAGGCGTAAGATGATATATTCGAAAAGTGATATTCTCAAAAATGAAAGGTTGATATAAATTAAACATGATGTAACACAATCACGGTCAAGAAATGTAATGTGAAGTAGAATCACAATATAACCAAGCAAGCGGTAAAAAGGAACTGGACAAATAAGTCTAGTTAATGAAACCGGTTAAAGTCAGCAATTTAAGTTAATGTTGATGCACTTTGTGTGGACGCGACTCGGCTCGGTTCGATTCGGCCTTGAAGACTTGAAGACACGAAGATCAAGACAAAGTTACAGCCAAGGGGGAGTTTGTTGGTGCACTTGTGTCTGTACTTTGTCTGTATTTCGTCATGATACAAAACGATGTCTTATGTTAGTCTGGGTTACGTCTTAGTTTGTTACAATGTGCGTTCAATGTAAGTTTGACCAAGTCAACCATCCTCCTGGTTTGACTTGGCCAAACAGTTAGCACATTGGTTGAAAGATGGCTGTGTCGAAGGATGGTCATCGAAGGATTACTTATATCCTTCGATGATGATGAGCTCGAAAGATAACCACGAAGGATAGACCACGAAGGATATCATCCTTCGTGGTCGACAGATGATCTTTCGATGGCGTTCTGGTCGACAGATGATCTGTCGATCAATCTGTTTGATCCTTCGACCAGACCTGCTGTGTCGGGTATAAATACCCGTGTGTTGTGTTCATTTAGTGAGTTAGACAGTTCGATAGTTCAGGCAAGAGAAACAGAGAGAGCATTCTGTTGAGAGCACACACACACTTTGAGAGTTTATAGAACATATCTGTAAACATTGAGCTTGTAACCGGACCCTTCATTCGTATTAATACATGTGGTGTTAATCGGTGAATCTTGTGTGTTGTGTTTGTGCTTGTTCTCGTATACATTCTCGGTTGCATGCTAGCTTGGATTCCGCACTCGCTAGTGTGTTTGATATAACAAGGAAAAGGTTTTTATCTCATCCTCGAGAGGGACCTACAAGTGGTATCAGAGCTTTGGCTCTTCTCCTTGTTAAAACCGAGAGTTTTTCGGACTGTTTTTCGGGTTTTTATAGTTTATATTTTCTGAAAAACTTGTTAAAATCGGGTTTCGGAGTGTTGTCGGTTTGCAGAAATATTCATATTTCTGGGTTTGTTCTTCTTATCTTCAACCGATATTCATAGTGTTCTTGGTATTTTACACTTTTGATCTTAAAAAGTTTAAATTACAAAGTGTTTGTGTGTTGGAAATTGTTAACTGATTAAAATATTCGGACCTTACCTGTTTTGGTGAAAGACCTGCATATTCAGACCTGCAAGATATGGTCTGAACATACTTTCTCACCAACCCGTCAACTTTTTCATCAACTTGTCACCGATTGTCAACTGTGTCAGAACCGTTCGAAAGATATCCTTCGAACTCGAAAGACCATCTTTCGATCAGTGGAGGTTCGATAGATCATCATCCTTCGAACCAAGGAATCTTTTCGAAACATTCATCTTTCGGTCTACTGTTCTTTCTCGAAAGACAAGGATCCTTCGACTGGGGAGTCTTTCGAAGTCTTTCGAAGTCATCGTTCGACATTCATCAGTGTTCATCTTTCGGTCTACAGTACATTTTCGAAGGATAAGGATCCTTCGTTGGAGAATCTTTCGAAAACATTGTTCGAAACTCAACAGTGATCTTTCGAACCCTGTTGATCTTTCGAACAGGTGTTGATCTTTCGATCCTTGTTTGTTTAAGTCTAACAGTTTGTGTTTTTCAGGTCTTTCGATCTAGGATCTTTCGGCTGTTTGTTATCTCTCGATAATTTAACATAGTTTGTGAAAATTAAATTTTTAAAGAGAAAACTTGTTTTCATTTTTAAATCAATTTTCACTTAATATATTAATTTTCATAAAATGGGAACAAACGGTCAGTGGGATCCAAGCGCGTGGACTCTAACTCCACAATCAGCAGCTACGCAATCATCAGCTATGCAATCTGCGTCAGATTTCAATAAAGCATGGATGCAGGCTATTGTCCCACCTCAAGCAGCAATGATAACTGCAAATCAATGGGCATTGGTCACAAATCAAAGCAACAGCATTCAATCTATGATGCAGAACGACAGTGAGACTGGTACAAGCACGAAACCGCCAAAGCTAAATCATATCAATGATTGGGGATGGTGGAAAGAAAGGCTGAGAACTTACGTTCAGGGGCAAGGTCAAGATCTATGGATGTGCTTCTTCACCGCATTTGATAGTGATTTGGAAGTTGCAGGATCTAATCCAGAAACTTACAGCACTATGTCTGATGATGATAAGAAGAAATTTGAGTTAGAAAAGAAGGCATTCATGATTCTCACACAAGCTCTTCACAAAGACATTTACCACCAGTTTGTTTACTGCACGACTACTAAAAGCTTGTGGGATATGCTTACATTACGATGTGAAGGAAATGCTCAATCTAGAAAGATCAAGCAAGAATTACTGAAGAAAGAATTTGAAGGTTTCACGTGTATGGAGAATGAGACTTTGGCAGAGTTATCTACAAGATTCCATCACTTGTTGAGCGAGATGTTTGGTTTTAGAGTCACTGCCACTCCACAAGAAATGGTGAAGAGATTCGCTGATAGCTTACCAGCAAAGTGGAGCAGCTATCTTGAAATTCTCAAAGAAAATGGTGTTCTAGACACAATCAACGTTTATGAGTTGATTCAAAAACTGGAGAACAAGGATGTTGAAGAAAAGCTTAAGGCAAAAAGAACACAAACTCCTCAAAATCCAGAAATGTACTTTGGGATTGCAGGAGGTATCAGTGGAGAAAGACCAGCCTCTCAACACGCGAAGCTTCAAACAGCCTTCGTCTCTAACACCGGACCTTCAACAACAGATCAGTTTGATCCTTCAGCTTACATGATGTCTTCAAGACCGAATGTGCAGCCGACAGCTCAGCAGCAACAACCGCAACAGCAAGGGTTTTATGGAAGCTCTTCAAACTTTCAAACCACTTCCAATCCTAACACAGTCAGACTAGACACTTCCAACTTTTCCAAAGTCAGTGTCGAAGTAGCCAAGGAGCATATGGAGATGTTGAATACCTTGGTTAGTGCTTATAGTGGATTAGTCGCAGGTCAGATTGGGAATATCAATCTAACCAATGAAGATTATCAGCAAGTGGATAAGGAAGAGTTTGAAATGATGGATATCAAATGGGCTCTTGCTAGTGCAATTCGAAGAGCAAAGGAGTTTATGGAAAGGACGGGGAGAACCAACTTGGATAGCAAGAAAGACACCAAGTATGGGTTCGACAAGCAAGCTGTAACGTGCTTTAACTGTGGTGAACGGGGTCATTTCAAAAGGGAATGCACAAGACCAGCTCAGCATGGAAATCAAAATCCGTTCAGAAATCAAGGCAACCAGAACGGGAACAATGTTCGTACGTTGATTCCTGTCAACAACCAAGGCCAAGCAGGGTCATCAAATACCAACCGGGGACTGTTGGTTCAAATAGATGAGGGTTGTGATTGGTCGCTTCAGCTTGGAGAAGGAGGAAATGGTGGAACAGCATGTTTTGCTGAAGTCGTAAAGGATTTAAAGCACGCCAGTGGTGGAGAATCTTCCACCAATGGTGTTGCATCTTCTGGAGATGAAGACAGTTCTGGTTATAGTGGAAGCTCAGATGACGAATCCTCCACCTCAGGCAATGATCATGTGGATCAAGCTGCTTACTCTTCGTCTTCTCTCCATTCAGCCTTTATGGCTAATGTCGACAGTTCATCAGGTCAGGTATGTGTTGATGAACCCACTGCTGCTAATTGTGATAACTGTGATAGTTTGCGTGTTAAAAATGCTGATTTGGAGGCAAACATGTCTGAGTTGCAAGGCAAACATGATGCTTTACAAGCTAGTTTGTTTGACTTGCAAGACAAACATGTTTCTTTAAAGGATGAGTGTTGTGAATTGCAAAGCAAAAACGAGGCTTTGCAAGAGGAATATGAAATCACACACAAACACCATCAAGAATTGGTTGTAGATCTGTCTAAAGCAGCTGAGGCTAATGTATTTTTAACCAAAAATGAAAAGGAATTTAAAGCTACAATTGCGTCACTAAAACATGATGTTTCAGAATTACAAAAGGCTGTTTTGCGTAAACAACATGCTAACAATAATCTTATTGACACAATTGAAAAGCAAATGGTAGAGTTAGCAACAGCTCGATGTGAATGTGAAACAATTAAGCAGAAACTGGAAAGCTATTCCAATTCCCGCTTTGTTTTGGATCACATCATTGATGTTCAAGAGAGAAATAAAAAGGGGGATAAACCATGTATTGGATTCAAATCATGTCCTCCCCCAATGAATCACAATTACTCAAAGTCGCCTGATGACGAGGATATGCCCCGTTTTGAACCTACTGTGCCACTCAGTCTAGATGACTTTGCAGCAGGCCTCGGGTTCACAACTGGTACATCATCCTCGGGCCAATCTGAAACTGAATCTGAATCTGAGAATGTGACAGATTCATCATGTGTTAAGGAACAGAGTCCTCCCATTGTTGAGGATGCTGATTCTTCGGATGATGAATCTGATGTAATTGTGAACCCAGTCTAACTCGGTTACACCAGATATTCCAATCGAGAATCACATCCTGTGTGATCCACCAGTGAAACCGAGTAAGACTGAAATGTCAAAACCAATGGAGTCCCTTGTTTCTACAAGTGAAGAGAATAACTTGTTGTACACGCTCAAAGGAGATGATAAAATTTACTCTAACAAAGATTTTCCAATTAAAAATGTAAATCAAGATTTAATTGAGCAAATTTTTGAAGGATGTACTGACAAGTTTTTGGGAAACAAAAGTGGCAAAGTTACTGTCACTCAATGTGATCCAATTCCGTGTGAACAAATTAGAAAACAGTACGGAAATCAAAAACTACAAGCTGAGCGAAAACAACAAGTCAACTCCGGAAAGGGTAAGGGACAGGGAAAGAAGGCTCAGAACAAGAATGTTCAAGCACCTAAGGTTCAACAACAATGGGTGCAAAACAAAAGAGCTCCTGTTAAGAAACGAGAACCGAAAATGAACTTTGTTGGATCCACGGGTTCAGACAAACTTGAAACATTTCAGGATAAATCTAACCTTGATTTTATAAAACAAGTTAGAATTTTAAAACGAAATGAACAGAATAATTACACCCAACACACCAACGGATGTGATTTAGGTCCAAGCACGTCTAGATCACAAAGTTCATGGTCTGGTTCTTCGTCTGGTAATCAACATGTTTCTCCGAGGTTTGTAGAGCGGAGAATGTGCTTTGAGTGTGGCACAATTGGGCATATTGTAAGATACTGCCCATACCTGCAAAAGTTGAAGCCAAAAACAAGTGCTCCCCAAGAAACCAATTACCAAAAACGATCAGTTTCCCCGAAACAAGACCCACGTGTCTTGAAAGAAAGGGAAAAGAAGTTAAAACAAAAGAATCAAAAGGTAATTGAGAAGGCCTTAAAATCAGAGGTCAAAGAAGAAAAACCTGTTCAAGCAAAATCTAAAACTGTAAAACCAGTAAATGCTAAAACAATTAATGCAAATGCTGGTAAAGGACAAACAGCTTGGAAACAAAAACAGGTAATTCAGTCAGGGGGGCACCGCAGGTTCTATTTCCTAATCATCGAGTGATTGAAATCACTTACCTTGATGATCAAGGACGACCCAAGTCCACAAAGGCTTGGGTCCCTCTCTCCAACTAATTTTTGAGTAAGTGTGTAGGATATTCCAGGAGGAACTTTCGTCAGTCGTAAGATTGTTGATAGTGGAGCTTCCTTGCACAAAATAGGCAACAGAAGAAATTGCTGCCTTTGATGGAGAGAAAAAGGACAGGGAAACAGAAATGTTTGTTGAAAGAGATTGAAAAGCTTCGACAAAAATGAAAATCATTTTAAAATGTGAATGTTCAAGGCTTTGATCGGGTCCCCGGGATAGATTCAAATGAAGAGTACGCGCCTGCAGCACGGTTGAAGTTCACAATCGACAAAATGAACGTGCAGTGTACATTTCTTCGCGGTGTGATTGAAGAAAATGTGTTTGTTGAACAAACCATCCAGGTGTGCGGACGCCTTAGCATGGGTTGAACAACCGCACACTACTTCTGAAAGAGAAAGACAAAAACCTTCGCTGGTGAAATGTGGAAGACCAGCCGGACCCAAAGGTTTCTGATCTTGTTGCTGTCAAGGGATTTCAGTAGCTACAAAATCGACTTTGAAATTCACACCGGGTGGATATTCAGTTTGGGAGAGCACTCAGATTCCTTGCAATGCACGATGCAGTTGCAGGATACGGTTTTAAATTTCTAATCTCTCCTATACTTGTCGATATTTAAGCTGCTTTGTGAATTATTATCTCGTACAGCACTCTTTGGCCAGACAATGTTGTCATGGTCCGCACCGCTTACCGACATGCCAACTGATCTTTCCAAAATTCGCTAAATCATTTCTGATTAAAACTTAATTTTGGTAAACGGCATTGAGGTAAAACATGAGTTAACCAACTTCGGAAAATCATTTTTTTGTAAATATCTTTGTGTCTTTTAAATTTGTCATAGTTTGTTGATTTTAGGGGGAGTAAATCCAAGTTTGAAAAATCCAAAAACATCGAAAAATCTCAAAAACACAAAAACAATAGAAAAACAAAAATGAGTTTCCTGGCGAGCAAAAGAGAAAATGATAGTACATTAGTGGTCTGTCTAAATCTCTTTAAACCTTAAATGAAAAACGCAGCTCTATATAAGATGTATCGGTAGGCTCACAATCATTTTAAAGTGTGCAGGGTGATATAAACTTAAATCGACTGAAGACTGGGTGGGAACCATTCATTGGCATATGGTCTTAGTACCGAAATTTCGTTTGAGAGATTGCCGAGGTTCTGAGATATTCGGTCTTTATGCTGCTTATCATCTGGGTATCATGGTTGTATCTTTTACCGAAAAATAACGGGGACGCAAGTCTAGATCTTCCATGATACTATACATACGTGTACATACTGCATACGACCTCAATAAGTGATCAACAATCACATGTCCAAAACAAATAAGTGATAATATATCACATCTTTCCGGGAGTCAAGTTCGTCTCTCTGCTGTACGAAAGTACTGACCTGTTCACGGACTTGCTCCTGTGCCCTCATGCATCTGAAAATCAAGTTCCTCATAAATAAGTGATTATATCACATAGGGCTTGTTTTCAATCAAAATAAGTGAGAATCTCACATCATATACGGTCAAACAGATGATAATCGGTATACTCACCGGTAAGATGAATCCTCGTGCATACCTTGATACGGGAATGTGTCGTGATGTGGATAAACACCGGTCGGTAAGTATAAATTATACCTTAACGTATCCCCTCGCCATGATTACAAATGATAAGTTAAGCTTAAGTGGACAACAATACCGATAATTGTTATAGGATGCTTATCTTAATGTTAATTAACTGAACAAAGAGAGTGTTTTGGACATGACCGTACACTGATATGATTCTCTTACCCTCGAAACTCGCAAAAAGAATGTCTGTAAATATTTATTTAATGTTTCCTGTTTATGTATCTTGGTATATATTTATTTATTGCTTTCCGTCTTTACTTCTGAAAAATGCAAATTTCAAAAAGATTTTAGGTGTGTTTTAATTTAAACTTTATAAAATCCAAAAAGATTTTTCTTCAAGTTTATTTTTGATTGACTGATGTTGGAACTCGAGTCTATCCTACCCAAAATCCTGATAGTAAGCTGGAAAACAATTGCATCTTCATAAACAGTCGAAGTTGACGAGTTTTGAAAGTTAAAGAATTAAAATGAATATTTTTCTAAACTTTCAAACTACTGTCGGTTGGTGTTTGATTGAGATTTGATCTCATATGTGTCGTGAGTTTACATGTTAACTATATTCCAAGCGTTTGTTCTCATTATGCGTTTAGCTTTCTTGCATGTGCAGATGCTAAAAGCGAGGAGAACATGCTCGATGAAAAGCTTTGGAATGAAGACACGAAGTGGAGGCACTCAAAGGATAAACTGATCGAGTTGCCGCTGTCCCTTCATCAACACCACAAGGATCTGAAGAATTGACAAGTCAAAAGATTCACGAGCATGACTCAATGGAGATTTCAGTCCAAGGGGGAGTTTATTGACACACTACCTAAGTTAAATGGGGAGTTTGTTGATACACTTTCTGCTTTCAAGACGTGAAGACTTTGAAGATCCTCCGACATGAATGTGACAGAAGACGAACCATCGCGAGTAGCATCCAAGGGGGAGTTTGTTGATGCACTTTGTGTGGACGCGACTCGGCTCGGTTCGATTCGGCCTTGAAGACTTGAAGACACGAAGATCAAGACAAAGTTACAGCCAAGGGGGAGTTTGTTGGTGCACTTGTGTCTGTACTTTGTCTGTATTTCGTCATGATACAAAACGATGTCTTATGTTAGTCTGGGTTACGTCTTAGTTTGTTACAATGTGCGTTCAATGTAAGTTTGACCAAGTCAACCATCCTCCTGGTTTGACTTGGCCAAACAGTTAGCACATTGGTTGAAAGATGGCTGTGTCGAAGGATGGTCATCGAAGGATTACTTATATCCTTCGATGATGATGAGCTCGAAAGATAACCACGAAGGATAGACCACGAAGGATATCATCCTTCGTGGTCGACAGATGATCTTTCGATGGCGTTCTGGTCGACAGATGATCTGTCGATCAATCTGTTTGATCCTTCGACCAGACCTGCTGTGTCGGGTATAAATACCCGTGTGTTGTGTTCATTTAGTGAGTTAGACAGTTCGATAGTTCAGGCAAGAGAAACAGAGAGAGCATTCTGTTGAGAGCACACACACACTTTGAGAGTTTATAGAACATATCTGTAAACATTGAGCTTGTAACCGGACCCTTCATTCGTATTAATACATGTGGTGTTAATCGGTGAATCTTGTGTGTTGTGTTTGTGCTTGTTCTCGTATACATTCTCGGTTGCATGCTAGCTTGGATTCCGCACTCGCTAGTGTGTTTGATATAACAAGGAAAAGGTTTTTATCTCATCCTCGAGAGGGACCTACAGTTAAGAAATTTGGTTCGCTTGTAAACGGTAAATTCGGTATAACTAAACCGGATAAGTAAAATTGAAAATAAAGGGAATTGTTGCTAGAAGTGAAAGATTTCACTAGAAACCTTTAAACGGGTCAAAGTAATGGATTCATAAAGAATTCGATAGTATATGAAAGCGAGGAATATCGCTAAGTTAACTAAACTAGTGGAAATAACGAGATTACGTTATTTCCAGTCGCATTATGTCATGTAAGATACGTAGATGATTAATAACCAAAAGAATATTACCATACTTTTCTGGTAATACTAACAATCGGTTAAGATATGAGAAATGCTTAATTGATTATCGAGAGCAAATACATGGAGTTGAACTCGAAAAATTAAGTAAGAAAAGGTTTCGAGGACGAAACCTCTTTAAGGGGGGTAGACTTGTAACACCCCGAAAACGGCTTTGGTAATCAAACCACGTTAATAGTAAAGACGGGTAAAATACCTTTAGTGGTAAAAATTTACCCGGTAAATATTAGGATTTAAATAATTAATCCTAATAATAAATAAAAAGTGAATAAAAGCTTTTAAGAAATAAAAGCTTAGAAGGCCCGAGTTAACGGGACCTAAAATAAACTTAGTCATAAATATTCCCGAACCCGCTAAGTTAACTAGGAATATTTAACCTAGTTAATAAGTGGGAAAATTGTTAAAAGAAATAAGTAGGTTGTGGCCTACTTAATAACGAACCAAACACGAGGGGTTAAAGCGGGATAACTAGAAAAGTTATTTAATAAAAACAAACACAAACACACACACACAGTGTGTGTTCTGGATCGAGCTCAGGGGCGACCAAGAAGGGTCAAACCCTAATCAACACAATTTCATCAAATTGAAGGGGCAAATCAAGTCCAAATCAAAATCCGAGCATGAATTAGTGATCTCCATTGAAAAAGGAGTCATGAGGTATGTAAATTTCTTGAGAAATCTCTAGTTGAAATTCTGAGCAAACCTAGAGAACTCGAATCTGAACTTGCATGTTTGTTGTTTGGATGAAATTAGTGATGAAACTATGTCTAGGAGTAAACCCTAGTCATGTACTTGTTGAATTGATGTTCATGGTTGTGAATCCATGATCATACCCTCATGTGTCAAGTGGGTTTTGATTATGTAGTAAAGATGATGATGCACACATGTTTAAAAACATCATAGTTGCTAGTAGGAACAAGATACTTGAACAATTTGCAAGTTTGAGTAATTGATCATAAGTGATAGTGGTGATTTTGATGTTAATCTTGGTAAAAATAACTAGTTAGGAACTAGTTAGTAAATATGTAAAATCATGCACATTAGGTGTTTGTTAAAATGACTAAATGAGAACTAAGTGTTGATAATGTGCCTAATTGAGTCTTGTGAACTTAATAGTGCAATCATATGTGTTAATTGGTGATTTGACTTTTAAATAGTCAAACCGACCATTAATAAGATCGAATGGTAATTGTGATAGAAAATATGTAAGATGGAATAGTCATAATTAATGATGACTAATATAACTGTCTTACGAATTATGATGATAGTTTGACGCTTGACAAGCTAGGTGGAGGCTTGGAAAGGAAGCGGGTCAAACGAAGCAAGAATGGCGGAAAAGCATAATTCGGATGCAAGGTAAGTATAGCTTACACTAGTCTTAAATTGTGGAATGTTTTCTTATCATATAAATTATGAATGAGATATCTAAACATTGAAATATGATGTTCCGTCGTGTAGTCGAACGGAACAAGAAAAATCAAAGATGATAGAAGCCATAATAATGGTTAAAAAGAAGTAAATCGATAAATTGGTCATATTATGTCGAAAGAAATACACGGTTTATATTTAAAATTTCCGTACGGTGTTAAACGGGAAGAGTCATGTAGAGGAGATGATAATAAATATCATTTCGCAAAGATAAATGGTCAATTCGGCCGAACGGGCCAAAAGGTGTAGATAACACCTTTTGACTATATAGACTAATGATTCTTTTGTCGAGTCATATACTTACAGGAATAGATATCCAATGGATATTCGCATCGTTCTTAATTAGCGAATATAAAGCAAGGTATTAAAATCGGGTCTATTTGTTGATCCGAGCCAGGTACGCTTATTTATGATGTATGTAAAAGTGCTAATTTGGTCGAATAATTGGATATAGCCCTTCATTGTAAAAGAAGGACCAAAATCGACCAAAACGCCCTTGTAGGCTAAATTGAACAAACAACTCTTAAAGGTTGTTTGGAAAGGAGTCTTATGATTAAACAAAAGTTTAGAACGAGTACGGGTAGTGAAAGATGTAATTCTTGGGCCAAAAGACTCCATATGAGTCTTTGCCGTAAAATGATATTTCAAGAGGTATAAATTCGGAACACATAGATATCTACTTTAAATCCAACACACATTTAGTTGTGATGGAAGAGTACTAGATAAGAGATATAGGTTACAACGCTAGATTAGAATGAAAGCGAAATTGAGTTTAAAAGTGCTTAAAATATCCTTAACGGGTCAAAATAAGCATACTAGTGAAAACGGGTTTAATTTGTGTAATAAACCTATGATTAGAACCTAATATGGTATATCATAATTATTTGATGAAGTGTATGAAATATAGGAATCAAATAAATACGTTTGTTTGATAAAATGCATAACCGGGTCAAAATTTGGTATAAAGGGTAATAAACCGAAGACTTAGAAGTCTTAAATTTTGTTAAGCCGAATGTCGGATTTTAAATCCAAATGATGGAGAATCAAATTACAAACACGTAGGAAGAAACTGTAGGCCAAACGGACAAGCGGTTTGAAAGATACAGAAGATTTCGTGTCAAATTACGACAAAAATGGAAAACTGGATGCAGGGTCCACCGTAAATTACGGTGCCACCGTAATTTACGGTGGAGATGAAAAGCCTTACGGTGGCCCCCTACTGGTTTACGGTAGGGGCATGTAAAACCAGTGGCCACCGTAAATTACGGTGCCACCGTAATTTACGGTGGAGGTCAGGTTGAAATTTTTGTTTTTGTTATCAATTGTTTCTCGGACTCGTTTAGACACGTTTTAAGTCCTGTATGACTAAAGCATTTCATGTTTATGAAATGTAGGTACACCTTGGATGCCGGAAGACGATCAAGCTCAACGAAGAACCGAACACGATATAGATACACGCTTCCGCACTTTGCCATGTTGTAAATCACCTAGGGTCAAAATCATTAAAACATTAGTTTTGACTTTGATACATAAGGATTAAACATATGATCACGTGATGTAGAATAACTCATTATTTGTAAAAGTTTTAATAAACCCGTATTATTATAGCATGTGTAGTCTTAACTACACATCTAATCGTTGGTAATTACATACAAAATCGTTAATTAGTAACTAGGGTGTTACAAGTTGGTATCAGAGCACTGGTTTAAGAGATTCAAGTATGGTGGGGAGAACCACGCTTGGACTTAAACCTTACGCTCTTGATAAAGAATAGTGTTTGGTTCGAGGCTTGATCGCAAATCCGGTACGTACGTGTATGCTAAAGTGTTGTAACCAACACATAGGGCTATCGTGTGATACACGTTACCCCAATTAAAATGATTGATATAGTTGACGAAAATACGTGCGTTGACGCGTATAGTAGAAAAAGCCTTGTATTATAATACGGGCGATTATTGAAGTTGACGTTACTAACTTTTGTGAATGCTTTAATTGAAGGACACTCGCGTTTGAAGACGACGAGAGTCAAATGAATTGTGGATATGATGATGGAACGGTCCGAAGTATGACAAGAGGAGCATGCTCACCGAGGACTAATTCGCGTAACGACCGCGAACAAGGTTAATGGCAAGGAACGCCCGTCGGGGCAAACATTACAAGGTGCACATTTTAAATAATCGCACAATTAGCAATATGCAACAAACACGTAGAGAATGATCGTTGCATGGGTAAATTAGAAACTTGGAAAGCCTGAACAAAAATACATATCCAGGATATAATTTCCAAGAAAACTGAATAGAGGCGTTACTTACATAGGGCGTGATGTGAAAACTATAAAAAGGTCGTGTACGTCATGTGTTAAATCGCTTACTCTGGCCAAGTAAGTAGTGGCATATGATACCACGAGTTTCTTATAGCGGACACATTTACATCCGATGTAGTAAGGGCGGAGTAAATGGGACTAATTAAAAAGTACCCAAATGAATCAGATAAGCAAAATATTTGATAATAATGTAAACGCACAACCGAGTGACTGAAGCGTATTACATCAGGATAATGAGCCCGAGCGAAGGGACAAAGAAGCATGTAAAATGATTTAGACAAGTATTGGGAGGGAGTGTACTTACACTCGAACCCATAAAACGCAAGCAAGTAAAATGATTTAGACAAGTATTGGGAGGGAGTGTACTTACACTCGAACCCATAAAACGCAAGCAAGTAAAATGATTTAGACAAGTATTGGGAGGGAGTGTACTTACACTCGAACCCATAAAACGCAAGCATGTAAAATGATTTAGACAAGTATTGGGAGGGAGTGTACTTACACTCGAACCCATAAAACGCAAGCAAGTAAAATGATTTAGACAAGTATTGGGAGGGAGTGTACTTACACTCGAACCCATAAAACGCAAGCAAGTAAAATGATTTAGACAAGTATTGGGAGGGAGTGTACTTACACTCGAACCCATAAAACGCAAGCAAGTAAAATGATTTAGACAAGTATTGGGAGGGAGTGTACTTACACTAGAACCCATAAAACGCAAGCAAGTAAAATGATTTAGACAAGCAATGGGAGGGAGTGTGCTTACACTCGAACCCAGAAAACGCAAACATGACAAATGATTTAGACAAGCAATGGGAGGGAGTGTACTTGCACTCGAACCCGGAAAATGCAAATATGTCCCTTAACGGGTCATTTTTGTAAAACGTCGAACTTAAAGACAAAGTCAGAATATAAAAATGAAGCGAGGTCTTAATGCATACCGGGAGGATTGCAATAATAACGACTTTGGTAAAACACCCGGTTGATGGGTAAGAATTAAACACATGCGTAAACCGAGAAACGAGAACATGAATATAAAGTCAAAAGACTCGGATTATGAGTTATGACTAAAAGACCATAAAAATTTCGTAAACAGAAATTCTGATAATTATATTCAACTATTTTGAGATTGAACGGGTTGAATAAAGTATAATGCTTGAAGGCGTAAGTAAGCGCAAGCAGGATAACGGTAAGCTTGAGACAAATGAATTTCAAACGTAAAAAGAGTGTTTTGACATCAAATATATATTTTAATAAGACACGAGTAAAAAGAGTGATCTACGGGATCAACATAACCTTTAGGGTTATAAACAAATGAGAGATATACGGACTAAAACGACCCACGGGTCATGATTAGAAAGAAGTTATAAGGACTTCGCCTTAAAGAGGTGAATGTCTAATCAAAAATAGCCCATAAGGCTAAGTGATAAAACCTACGGGTTAGATGGAATAAAGCGAGGAAATCAGTTAAGAATCCCCGCATAAAAAAAAACTAAGACTGTAAAGGATTAAATTACGGACTGTCAATATCCCAGTATGGATGATTGACACAAGTTAAAGAAAAGATCCTAAAACTAAAACTTCGGTTTTAGTAAGAAATAATGTTTTTACAAACATAAATTCTGATAGGAATTTAAATAGTAAGCATGAAAGATACAAGTCTTGACACTGATAGGCGTAAGATGATATATTCGAAAAGTGATATTCTCAAAAATGAAAGGTTGATATAAATTAAACATGATGTAACACAATCACGGTCAAGAAATGTAATGTGAAGTAGAATCACAATATAACCAAGCAAGCGGTAAAAAGGAACTGGACAAATAAGTCTAGTTAATGAAACCGGTTAAAGTCAGCAATTTAAGTTAAGAAATTTGGTTCGCTTGTAAACGGTAAATTCGGTATAACTAAACCGGATAAGTAAAATTGAAAATAAAGGGAATTGTTGCTAGAAGTGAAAGATTTCACTAGAAACCTTTAAACGGGTCAAAGTAATGGATTCATAAAGAATTCGATAGTATATGAAAGCGAGGAATATCGCTAAGTTAACTAAACTAGTGGAAATAACGAGATTACGTTATTTCCAGTCGCATTATGTCATGTAAGATACGTAGATGATTAATAACCAAAAGAATATTACCATACTTTTCTGGTAATACTAACAATCGGTTAAGATATGAGAAATGCTTAATTGATTATTGAGAGCAAATACATGGAGTTGAACTCGAAAAATTAAGTAAGAAAAGGTTTCGAGGACGAAACCTCTTTAAGGGGGGTAGACTTGTAACACCCCGAAAACGGCTTTGGTAATCAAACCACGTTAATAGTAAAGACGGGTAAAATACCTTTAGTGGTAAAAATTTACCCGGTAAATATTAGGATTTAAATAATTAATCCTAATAATAAATAAAAAGTGAATAAAAGCTTTTAAGAAATAAAAGCTTAGAAGGCCCGAGTTAACGGGACCTAAAATAAACTTAGTCATAAATATTCCCGAACCCGCTAAGTTAACTAGGAATATTTAACCTAGTTAATAAGTGGGAAAATTGTTAAAAGAAATAAGTAGGTTGTGGCCTACTTAATAACGAACCAAACACGAGGGGTTAAAGCGGGATAACTAGAAAAGTTATTTAATAAAAACAAACACAAACACACACACACAGTGTGTGTTCTGGATCGAGCTCAGGGGCGACCAAGAAGGGTCAAACCCTAATCAACACAATTTCATCAAATTGAAGGGGCAAATCAAGTCCAAATCAAAATCCGAGCATGAATTAGTGATCTCCATTGAAAAAGGAGTCATGAGGTATGTAAATTTCTTGAGAAATCTCTAGTTGAAATTCTGAGCAAACCTAGAGAACTCGAATCTGAACTTGCATGTTTGTTGTTTGGATGAAATTAGTGATGAAACTATGTCTAGGAGTAAACCCTAGTCATGTACTTGTTGAATTGATGTTCATGGTTGTGAATCCATGATCATACCCTCATGTGTCAAGTGGGTTTTGATTATGTAGTAAAGATGATGATGCACACATGTTTAAAAACATCATAGTTGCTAGTAGGAACAAGATACTTGAACAATTTGCAAGTTTGAGTAATTGATCATAAGTGATAGTGGTGATTTTGATGTTAATCTTGGTAAAAATAACTAGTTAGGAACTAGTTAGTAAATATGTAAAATCATGCACATTAGGTGTTTGTTAAAATGACTAAATGAGAACTAAGTGTTGATAATGTGCCTAATTGAGTCTTGTGAACTTAATAGTGCAATCATATGTGTTAATTGGTGATTTGACTTTTAAATAGTCAAACCGACCATTAATAAGATCGAATGGTAATTGTGATAGAAAATATGTAAGATGGAATAGTCATAATTAATGATGACTAATATAACTGTCTTACGAATTATGATGATAGTTTGACGCTTGACAAGCTAGGTGGAGGCTTGGAAAGGAAGCGGGTCAAACGAAGCAAGAATGGCGGAAAAGCATAATTCGGATGCAAGGTAAGTATAGCTTACACTAGTCTTAAATTGTGGAATGTTTTCTTATCATATAAATTATGAATGAGATATCTAAACATTGAAATATGATGTTCCGTCGTGTAGTCGAACGGAACAAGAAAAATCAAAGATGATAGAAACCATAATAATGGTTAAAAAGAAGTAAATCGATAAATTGGTCATATTATGTCGAAAGAAATACACGGTTTATATTTAAAATTTCCGTACGGTGTTAAACGGGAAGAGTCATGTAGAGGAGATGATAATAAATATCATTTCGCCAAGATAAATGGTCAATTCGGCCGAACGGGTCAAAAGGTGTAGATAACACCTTTTGACTATATAGACTAATGATTCTTTTGTCGAGTCATATACTTACAGGAATAGATATCCAATGGATATTCGCATCGTTCTTAATTAGCGAATATAAAGCAAGGTATTAAAATCGGGTCTATTTGTTGATCCGAGCCAGGTACGCTTATTTATGATGTATGTAAAAGTGCTAATTTGGTCGAATAATTGGTGATAGCCCTTCATTGTAAAAGAAGGACCAAAATCGACCAAAACGCCCTTGTAGGCTAAATTGAACAAACAACTCTTAGAGGTTGTTTGGAAAGGAGTCTTATGATTAAACAAAAGTTTAGAACGAGTACGGGTAGTGAAAGATGTAATTCTTGGGCCAAAAGACTCCATATGAGTCTTTGCCGTAAAATGATATTTCAAGAGGTATAAATTCGGAACACATAGATATCTACTTTAAATCCAACACACATTTAGTTGTGATGGAAGAGTACTAGATAAGAGATATAGGTTACAACGCTAGATTAGAATGAAAGCGAAATTGAGCTTAAAAGTGCTTAAAATATCCTTAACGGGTCAAAATAAGCATACTAGTGAAAACGGGTTTAATTTGTGTAATAAACCTATGATTAGAACCTAATATGGTATATCATAATTATTTGATGAAGTGTATGAAATATAGGAATCAAATAAATACGTTTGTTTGATAAAATGCATAACCGGGTCAAAATTTGGTATAAAGGGTAATAAACCGAAGACTTAGAAGTCTTAAATTTTGTTAAGAAGAATGTCGGATTTTAAATCCAAATGATGGAGAATCAAATTACAAACACGTAGGAAGAAACGGTAGGCCAAACGGACAAGCGGTTTGAAAGATACGGAAGATTTTGTGTCAAATTACGACAAAAATGGAAAACTGGATGCAGGGTCCACCGTAAATTACGGTGCCACCGTAATTTACGGTGGAGATGAAAAGCCTTACGGTGGCCCCTACTGGTTTACGGTAGGGGCATGTAAAACCAGTGGCCACCGTAAATTACGGTGCCACCGTAATTTACGGTGGAGGTCAGGTTGAAATTTTTGTTTTTGTTATCAATTGTTTCTCGGACTCGTTTAGACACATTTTATGTCCTGTATGACTAAAGCATTTCATGTTTATGAAATGTAGGTACACCTTGGATGCCGGAATACGATCAAGCTCAACGAAGAACCGAACACGATATAGATACACGCTTCCGCACTTTGCCATGTTGTAAATCACCTAGGGTCAAAATCATTAAAACATTAGTTTTGACTTTGATACATAAGGATTAAACATATGATCACGTGATGTAGAATAACTCATGATTTGTAAAAGTTTTAATAAACCCGTATTATTATAGCATGTGTAGTCTTAACTACACATCTAATCGTTGGTAATTACATACAAAATCGTTAATTAGTAACTAGGGTGTTACACTTGTTTAAGTTCTTTAAACTTCTTATGTTTTTTTATCATTAAGCATCATTAACCACTTAAATAACAAGTAAAATACAAGGATCTAAGTGCTTACCACTAGCACAAGGCTAGGGGAGTTCGAGTGTAGAAAAGTGGTGGATAAAAGAAAACGAGAGCGGTCCTTCAACTTTCGAACGCACCGATCTTCGTTGTTCACCTTCTTGCACCTTTGTGTGGATGGAAAATGGCTAGAAAGTGACTTGATGGTGGGTGATTGGGTGGTGGGTGATGGCTGCCGAAAGCACAAAGAAGGGAAGGATAGAGTTTTGTGTTGAAGTTGTGAAGATGATAAAAATTGTGTGTCTAGTGGGTTTATAAAACAAACTTCCAACACTCCATAATCCTTTGGTCCTTATGTCATCTAAAGTACCCTACATATCCCTTAAACAATTGAAAGAAAATCAAGGGGATTTCCCATGTGTCATAATCGGTTGGGGGGGGGGGGGGTTGGTTTAGTTGGATTCTAAATAGATAGTTACTAATCTAATTAGGATTAGTTTGTATAGTTAGAATATTAAAGTGTGTGTAAACATATAAAGTGGGTTAGGGTATTCGGGGACCCTAACTAGCTCAGAAAAGTAAGAACAATATGTTTGATAATACTTTTGCGTTCCGGGTAAAGTCCGGTTGTTCGGTTAAACACCGTTCCGTTAAAGTGTTTAATTATGTACTGGGTATTTTATCTAGCGTTCGAATCCCGATTTATGGCGTTCTAAATTATTTTTATTATTCTATAAAAATAAACTCGCCAAAATATCACTGAAATAAATTTCAGTTGCCAAGACTGGCTACGTTGTCTGTGTTTCGCAGTAAAAGCACTGTGTTGCGCAGAAACGCACGGTACGCACTTAAACTTGAAAAATAACGTTTTTAAGCGTTTTAATTTATTTTTCAACACGAACCTAATTAAAATAAAATTTTAATCATAACAGAATATTTGTGGGATTTAAATATTATCCGGGCGGTCACTAACGTTCGTTTTGCAGTTTTGTCGTAATTAGTTCTTTAGTTCAAATAAACATGTTTTCGCCATACCAAATCCTTCGAAACTTATTTCTAAGTTATGTAAGGGATATTTAGGGTATGTTTGGCTTACGTCACAGTTCCGGAGCGTATGTCGCTTTAAACTGATTGCGTTTAAGCACCGGTTTGCGTATAACCTTCCAGAAAGTGATTTAAAGCTTGAAGTCGGAAATCGAATCAAATTATAAAATTAATAAACACAATTGCACATATAATAACACCAAAACTCATATAATAACACCAAAGCACATTGTTTTATTGATAAACAACATTGTTTTACATTATACGGTGCTTACAGAACACAGTTGTCACAGTCTCCCCTACTTTAGGAAATTTCGTCCCGAAATTTTATTTCGAAGAAACTTGTGAAAGCTTGAAACATGAAGTCGAAAAGGTAAAACAACACCGGTTAGAGTTCCGAACTTCTAGTAACTTTAAATATCATTATGCTTGCAAGGTAAGAGGGACACTTATATACAAGTATATGAAGCGTCATTGGTGCGTCCACCGTACCTCCATTACATTGTTCACGTTTCGTTATTGTTGTCACTATTGGTTCTTACACATGATAAATCTTACTGTGGTTTCCGTGCACTGAATTTTTTATAATTATGTACGCGTCCATAATTACGTAATTCCTTGCATAGTCCACACAGTGCATTTAATAATGTGTAGGGGAAAAACCAAATGAATGAACCTTTGATGAGTGTGACTGGACCACCATAGGGTCCTTTCAGCTGTATCATCACATGCCACTCTTAACCAGATTCTGAATCGATCTTTAACTAGACCACTCAAGGGTCTATTTTCGAATCATGGAATGGTACTATATAACCCAAGGGTCTTAACTACCACGTAGAAGCCCATCAAGGATTTAAGATAGTACCTTTTGAATATCCTATTATGAATCCCTCATATGAGGATATGGAAGATTCTATGAGGATTTGGATAACGAAAATCGGATCACATAATAAGAGAGAACACCTAAACACATAATCGCATTAACCGTTTAACTTGACCTTTAATTTGTTATCTTTGGACACGGGTATTTAAAGCATACCAGGAATCCAATCCGTGGATTTCATTTGCCACTTTAAATATTATCAAGAATCTAACTATGAAGATAGGAAGATCAAAATAGGAATTTAGTTTGCCCTTATTGAGTTGTAATGTACATATTAAGGTGTACAAGGAATCCAATCAGGGCTCCGATTTGGGCGATAATCACCCACAAGGATTCTTAAAATAGAGCAACCCATCGCCCTTCCGTTTCGAGTTTAAGCTCGTGTCGAAGTAGTAGCTCATATTTCAATAAGCCTTCGTTTACACAAAATCGTTGTTCTTGAAGGACACGAGATTGAATATCAGATAGAGTTTGAACAGAATGAAGCTTGACTCGTTCCTTTCGACTAAGCGCATCGGCTACGACATTCACCTTACCAGGATGGTAGCGGATCTCGCAATCATAATCGTTTAAGAGTTCAACCCAACGTCGTTGCCTCATGTTCAGCTCCTTCTGATTGAGAATATGCTGGAGACTTTTATGGTCTGTGAAAACCACGCACTTCGTTCCATAGAGGTAGTGTCTCCAGATTTTTAGCGCAAAAACCACAACTCCTAACTCAAGATCGTGAGTTGTATAGTTCTTCTCATGAATTTTCAATTGTTTAGACGTATAAGCTATGACTTTACCATGTTGCATAAGAACGCAACCAAGTCCTAGATTCGACCCGTCACAATAGACAACAAAATCATCGTTTCCCTCAGGTAGAGATAAAATAGGAGCATCACAGAGCTTTCGTTTCAGCGTTTGGAACGCTTCTTCTTGCTTAAGTCCCCACTCTAAAGGCTTATTTTTCTGAGTCAAAGCAGTGAGTGGAACCGTGATCTTCGAGAAATTAGAAATAAACCGTGGATAATAACCAGCAAGACCAAGAAAAGAACGAACTTCTGTAGGTGTCGTTGGTGTATTCCAATCCTTAATTGCAACAATCTTGGATGGATCTACATGAATACCCTGCTCATTGACAATATGACCCAAGAACTGAACTTCTTTAAGCCAGAATTCCCACTTGGAGAATTTAGCAAAAAGTTGTTCCTTCTTTAGAAGTTCCAAGGTCAAACGAAGGTGTTGCTCGTGATCGGCTCGAGACTTAGAATAAATGAGAATATCGTTGATAAACACAATGATGAACTTATCTAAGTAAGGTTTACAAACCCTATTCATTAAGTCCATGAAGATAGCTGGGGCATTTGTCAAACCAAAAGGCATGACAGTGAACTCGTAATGCCCATATCTTGTTCGGAAAGCAGTTTTGGGAATATCTTCTTCGAAAATACGAAGTTGATGATACCCAGAACGCAGATCGATCTTGGAAAAACATGAAGCACCCTGCAGCTGGTCGAAGAGATCATCAATTCTAGGTAGGGGATATCGATTCTTGATGGTAAGCTTATTAAGCTCACGATAGTCGATACATATTCGAAAAGATCCATCTTTCTTTTTCACAAAGAGAACAGGAGCTCCCCAAGGCGAATAGCTCGGACGGATGAATCCTTTATCAGACAACTCTTGAAGCTGTTTCGATAACTCTTGCATCTCTGACGGTGCAAGATGATAAGGTGCTTTCGCAACCGGGTTGGCATTGGGTACAAGGTCAATATGAAACTCGACTTGACGAACTGGAGGCAAACCAGGCAGTTCATCGGGAAACACCTCCGGATAATCCCGAACAATCGGAATATCCTGAATACTCTTGCTCTTGCCTGTTTCCTCGGTGACATGTGCCTGGAAAGCAACATATCCTTTCCGCAAATAACTTTGGGCCTTTGTACACGACATAAGCTTCAATCCACCAGATGGTTTCTCGCCACGAACTCCCAGAACATCGCCAGACGGAAGAGGGATATGAACAATCTTATCGAAACAAACCACCTCAGCATGATGTTTGGTTAACCAATCCATCCTTATGATAATGTCGAAACTCCCAAGTTGCATCGGTGTGAGGTCAAAAGGAAAAAGGTGATTATCAAAGCTAAATTGACAGTCCTAGATAACATAATTGAGTACAAAGAGTAACTTTGATAGATAAGGGTTTCCTTAGTTATCTAACCAAGGAATTAAAGTGATTACTCAGATTTCCAATTTCGTTTCTTAGAATGAAACGAGCACTTAGCATCTTCGAGGAAATCATGAGCGATCATATGAACAAGAGAACTACAAATACGGTTCTTTTGGTGTAGGTATCATAGGGTATGCCATACACACATGCAACTATATTTGTACATCGGAATTGCAAATAAAGATTTATTTATAAACAAAAATCGATTGTTTCCGAGTTCAAAAGAAAACACTAGAAACATAAACATAAGATTCGGATTATTCAAAGCAGCAGCTTCTTCTAATCGGTCAAATGCTCATCCATGGGTCGGATTTGCATTGACAAACTTTGGGCATTTGTTCCTGAAATGACCCATTTCGCCACAGTTGTAGCAAGTACCAGGCGGAATACGAGCTCGTACTGGATTTGCTTGAACAGCAGTAGGATCTGCAACAGTTTTATTCTGGATCGCAAAACGGCATGTTTTGACCAAATGTCCCCATCATCCACAGTGGGTACATTTGAAACATGGTGTTTGGTCTGGATGATGACCATTGCATTGATTGCACAAGGGAGCAGTTCCCAAGTACGGCTTCTTGGCTGGTGGTGCTGCCACCTAGCTAGGTTCTGCTTGTTTTGGTGCAACGGCTACGGGATCCTTTGAAGATTTACGCTTCTTTGACTTTTTCGAAGGCTCGGCTTCTGCTTCCTTTGATGCTTCTTGGGTGGCTTCATTATTGAGACGAGACATGGCAACAGCTAATTCAACAGTCTTCAAGATTACTTCGCCTATCCGCTGGGTAAATTTGGCAGTTTGCTCGGACATTTGAATGTCGTTGCGATGACGAGACATTCTAGAGGAAGTGAAAGACATAGGAGAAAACAAGTGAAATGTTATCGGATAATTAAAATAGAACAACAACGCATAAAAGGTGCGATCATTTGTTTGTTACTTAAGGCAAACAAACGTGACAGTGGTTAATCAAAGTAAACGGGTCATATTAATGTATCGCCGAAGGCATGCTCGCCTATAAGTGAACACTCATCCCAAGAGTTCCCAGGTAAGAGTGACTGGTCCGATACTGTGGATTTGTACAAACACTCTAGCCTTAGACAGAAAACTCAGGGTACAGGCATTCACTCTTCCAGTTCGCACGTGTTCACATTATAAGACCCAAACAGTGACGAAATTTGAAAACTTAAAGGGTTCAAAACCTTACAATAAATCATCCTAGAACAGATGATTGGTTTTCAAAGAGGATTCGAAATTTGTGTTCTTGTTGTGGTTGTCACCTAAGGATAAGTGACGGTATTGTTTTAAGATCTAAACACAAGAATCTTATGTTAGGGTCCTAGGAAGGTTATAGACTAGGTCAAAGTATTACTAATAACCTAATTCCCTATAACCATGAGCTCTGATACCAACTTTTCTGTCACACCCCGACCACGTAAAACAACAAATCGCGGCGGAATTGTCGGGGAGTGTTGTAACAGAATTATTGTTTCAAACCATGGATACAAAGAGTTTCATTTTATTCAATATTAAACATTGTCTTAAGTTAAACAAACAAGTCAAACATAGTCTATTATCGTTATTAAATCACTAAGGCCTCGTCCGGTCCTAATTGAGCATGCATCCTATTCGTAATCATCATTAAGCAACATCACATGAAACATATGTAAAAACAAAGTCAGCAAAGAAATGCTGGCGAGTACATAGTTTTTGCGTGAGTATCAGATTCATGGCTCGTTTGTATGTTGAAACAACTTATATGTCTTTGTTATTTGATATTAGAAAAACCCTGTTTGGTAAAATATTTGTATTGCAAATGAATAACCAAGTCAAAATAGATTGGTCATAATTTATAAACCTCGATGCCATGAATCTTAACCCAAAACATTTGTTTATGTAAACCAAATCATAAATCATTTTTGTAGTAAAACTCGTATGGTTTATATCATTTCGAAAACCTCGTTTGTGTGACATCGCTTCCAATTGTTTACCCAAATCATTTAATTCGTAAATAATCGCTTTAGTCGTTTAAATCATTCTCGTTTTAGGTCGTGAAACTACTTTTGGTCGTCTCGCTAATAACATTCAAACCTGTGTGACTCGTCTATTGTTCAACTCGTTTTCGCATTAACAAACCTCCAAAGGGTAAGTTAACAATCATCAGATTCAGTCGTTACCCACCTAACCCACACATAACCATGGGTGCGGTCTGATAACGAGATTTGTCAGATCCTATGGTAACCTAATACTGGTCGGTTTGGCCGAAATTAATGAATGTCATTCGTTATGTAATTACAACCAACAAGCTTGTTCGCATTATCGAAATCATTATTAGTTTGGTATAAACCATCTTACTCGTTTTGAAACCATCGTTAAAACATCGAAATCATTTTGATACATATGAATCACCCCAAAACAATCGAAAACAGTAAAAGAGGGGATCTATGTACTCACCTTCAGGTGCGTTTTTAAATGTTAACACAATTCCTCAAATCATTTATCCGTCCTAAATTAAATAAGAATGATTTTAATAATCAAAACCCACGCTTTGACATGCAAAATACTACTTATGTCATTTCTGTTTTAATATATATGAAACTGGTCTGTTTTCGGACATTTAAATAAAATGGTTAACTTATTCCAAAAATTCCCAAATATTTACAGAACGTCTTAAACGATCCAAATATTATTGTGTAAAAATATCGGGGTCTAGTTCGTTACCAATATTTTATAAAAATTCATTTTCCGGACTGATGATCAGATTTGTTATTTTCTGATTGCAGTTTACGAAATAATTCATTAAAAATTCATCGTGAGTCCGATTTACGAAATTCTAGTCGGAGAATTACGACGACAACAGTGACCATTTACAGTATAAATTTCATGATCAGACTCCACACAGAATACAAGTTATGACAGAAAACAGGACACATTTTCAGCAGCAAAAATGCAGCTCTACTTGCTGTTACGAAAAGACGCTTTAAAAATAGTAAACCGAGTCCAAAAATTTTGGTTCCGGTGTCATTAGAACTGTATTTTATAATAACACATTATAGACTTGAGAAAATACATTTTTTGTTAAGTTACGGTCTGGTTACAGCCAGTTAAAGGCGGCTGGAAATGCAGATCAGCAAGCTGTTTTTAGTCTTTTAACATTATAAAGTGTGTTCGATTGATTCCGTTAACATGTTTGGCGATCACAATAATACCTACAGCAGATTATCACCTATAAATTCCAGATTTATCATGCAATATCATATTTCATTCATCATTTTAACACTACTTTAATTATACTTCATCTTTAGTTAGTTATACTTCAAGACTTGTTTAAGTTCTTTAAACTTCTTATGTTTTTTTATCATTAAGCATCATTAACCACTTAAATAACAAGTAAAATACAAGGATCTAAGTGCTTACCACTAGGGCTGTCAATTCTGACACGAACATGAAAACACGACACGAACCTACACGAAGTTAACAGGTTTCGTGTCTAAACAGGTCGACACGATAAGACCTGTTTAAATTTCGTGTCTTAACAGGTTAAAACCCGTTAACCTGTTAAGACCCGTTAATGACATGCTAAGAATTTTAATTAAAAAAATATATATTAGGTATTTAGGTGTATATTTCAATTCACGCTCCAATCCAAAGTCCAAACTAGTGAACCCTAAAAGAAACTTTGCAATCCTCCAGCTCCAGCAGCCGTCACGAACACGACAACCATCATTCAACAACTCGACGGTTCATCGTTCACCAGCTTCAGCAGCATCATCGATTCATCGTTCAGCACTTCATTCGACTACTCTACGAGCAGCTTCAGCAGCGTCATCGACCGTCGACGAACAGCACTTCGTTCAGCATCATCTTTCAGCACTTTGTTGCAATTGACATCTTTAATGGGAAAAAGCTTGAAGATATTGTGCCCTCTTCCCATAAGTGTGATGTAATTAATCTATGTTGTTCTGTTTCTCTTTACAATTTTATCCCGTTTCTTGAATTGAACGGTTCTTTTATTCTATATGTTTTGTAGGTTCCTCATGTCAGTCGTACTGACTACCAGCTAATTGATATTTCTGAGGATGGATTTGTACGATTCTATCTGTTTTGAATTATTTTATTAGTAATACTTAAGATTCTGATTATTATTTAACATTTATCATTATATTATCTCAGGTGAGTTTGTTGACTGAAAATGGCAACACTAAGGATGATCTGAAGCTCCCAACTGATGATGCTCTCCTGACACAGGTATGTCACGCGATACAGCTTCATTATGTTAGTTCTTACGGGGTTGTTATATATGATGTTCTGTTGTATTACTAAGTCGATAACCATATGCTTTAATGTGTCAACGTATTTAGGAAAATTGCATTTTTGACTCGTGCCACCAAATATGTGCAATGTGTCAACGTATTTAAATCAGTGGACATCGATTTGTGGATAATGAGATGCTTCAAATTCCGTGAACAATCCTAAGGTATCCACTCCAAATGCTTCAAGTAGTGTTGCTTGTTAAAAATCCGAGAACATCTCAAGGTACCTACTTTAAGTGTTTCTTAAAATGTTGCTTGATAAAACTATATGAATGAGTTTATGTCAAATTTTCCATGCCTAATACGACTGTAATTATTTGTGTAGGTTTGAATGTTTGGAATTGAAGATCTTGAGAAAGAAGGGCATATGGGAACTTGAATTTTGAAACTATTTGGATGTTATGATTAGACTTTTATGGATTTCGTTTTAAGTTTGTTAAGACATTATGTGTTTATGCATTTTTATGACTTTTGTGAACCTTTGGCGACTAAATTTTCATTAAACAGGTTCTAATTGCTAATTTCAAATATGGAATGATAGGTCATGTTCGTGTCTTAACAGGTCGTGTTCGGGTCTTAACAGGTCGTGTTTGTGGCTTAAACAGGTCATATGATATGTTGGCAACATTTTCGTGTCTTAACAGGTCATTTCGTGTAACCTGTTTGTTAACAGGTTCGTGTTCGTGTTTGGAAAATCTGACACGATAAGATTTCGTGTCGTGTTCGTGTTTACAGGTTTCGTGTTCGTGTCTTATCGTGTTCGTGTCTTAACAGATCGGGTCGACCCGATATGCCAGCCCTACTTACCACTAGCACAAGGCTAGGGGAGTTCGAGTGTAGAAAAGTGGTGGATAAAAGAAAACGAGAGCGGTCCTTCAACTTTCGAACGCACCGAGCTTCGTTGTTCACCTTCTTGCACCTTTGTTTGGATGGAAAATGGCTAGAAAGTGACTTGATGGTGGGTGATTGGGTGGTGGGTGATGGCTGCCAAAAGCACAAAGAAGGGGAGGATAGAGTTTTGTGTTGAAGTTGTGAAGATGATAAAAATTGTGTGTCTAGTGGGTTTATAAAACAAACTTCCAACACTCCATAATCCTTTGGTCCTTATATCATCTAAAGTACCCTACATATCCCTTAAACAATTGGAAGAAAATCAAAGGGATTTCCCATGTGTCATAATCGGTTTGGGGGGGGGGGGGGTTGGTTTAGTAGGATTCTAAATAGATAGTTACTAATCTAGTTAGGATTAGTTTGTATAGTTAGAATATTAAAGTGTGTGTAAACATATAAAGTGGGTTAGGGTATTCGGGGACCCTAACTAGCTCAGAAAAGTAAGAACAATATGTTTGACAATACTTTTGCGTTCCGGGTAAAGTCCGGTTGTTCGGTTAAACATCGTTCCGTTAAAGTGTTTAATTATGTACCGGGTATTTTATCTAGCGTTCGAATCCTGATTTATGGCGTTCTAAATAATTTTTATTATTCTATAAAAATAAACTCACCAAAATATTACTGAAATAAATTTCAGTTGCCAAGACTGGCTACGTTGTCTGTGTTTCGCAGTAAAAGCACTGTGTTGCGCAGAAACGCTCGGTCACGCTTAAACTTGAAAAATAACGTTTTTAAGCGTTTTAATTTATTTTTCAACACGAACCTGATTAAAATAAAACTTTAATCATAACAGAATATTTGTGGGATTTAAATATTATCCGGGCGGTCACTAACGTTCGTTTTGCAGTTTTGTCGTAATTAGTTCTTTAGTTCAAATTAACATGTTTTCGCCATACCGAATCCTTCGAAACTTATTTCTAAGTTATGTAAGGGATATTTAGGGTATGTTTGGCTTACGTTACAGTTCCGGATTGTATGTCGCGTTAAACTGATTGCGCTTAAGCACCAGTTTGCGTATAACCTTCCAGAAAGTGATTTAAAGCTTGAAGTCGGAAATCGAATCAAATTGTAAAATTAATAAACACAATTGCATATATAATAACACCAAAACACATATAATAACACCAAAGTACATTTTTTATTGATAACCAACATTGCTTTACATTATACGGTGCTTACAGAACACAATTGTCACAGTCCCGTCGATGTCGGTGGTGTAGTCGCTGTCGAGTTGATGCTCTGGTCGACTTGAATGATGATGATGATGATGATGATGATGATGATGATACCGATGGTATTTTGGTATGTTGGTATTTTGATCTCTGTTTTGATATGTTGGGGATTTTGATTTGGTATGTTGGGGATTTTGATCTTGATATTTGTTTTGATTTGGTATGTTGGTGATTTTCATATTTTTGGCCTCTGTTCTTGATATTTGTTTTGATTTGGTATGTTGGGGATTTTGATATGTGGGTTTTGATATAGTTGATGGGGGTGGCGATGATGAAAAAAAACTCGTAGATTTAGATGACGATGGCGCGGCAAGGACGGCGGAGGGTAGGTTTTTTGAACTTGCAACCCCACTTTTGCAGCCTTTTGATTATCGGATAATCTGAGCCAAACCCCGTTTTTTTCCGAGTTACACTTTGTTTTGATGTTGTGGGTTTTTTATATTTTTTTACCCTAGTCGATGACGATAACAATCTATCTGAGACACCTACCGATTTTGCGTTTTCTAGGTGCGTTCGTGTTGCGCCAAAAAGTTTTTGTAAAAAAAAATGTTAAACCGTAAACTTTTTAACGTAAAGCGTAAAACGTAAAAAGTTTAATGTAAAATGTAAAAACATAAACTTTTTTAACGTAAAACGTAAAAAGTAAGTTTTACGTAAAAAGTAAAACGTAAAACGTAAAAAGTTTTACGTAAAACGTAAAAAGTAAAAAACGTAAAACGTTTTACGTAAAAAAACACCGCTTGAAAAAGCCGAGCGTAAAACGTAAAACGTAAATTTTATAACGTAAAACGTAAAATTTTTAACATAAAAAAGTAATTTTTTTTACGTAAAAACGGCGTGAAAAAAAACGGCGCGTTAAAAATGGAGCGTAAAAACGCCGTTAAAAAAATAGCGTGAAAAAACGACATTATAAAACGCTGTAAAAACGAAGTACAAAACGGCGTGAAAACGGCGTAAAAATGACGTTAAAAAAAAGGCGTAAAAACGACGTTAAAAAACGGTGTGAAAAAACGGCGTGAAAAAACGACGCCTGAAAAAGCCGGGCGTAAAAACGGCGCGAAAAAACGGCGCGTTAAAAATGGAGCGTAAAAACAGGGCGCAAAACGGCGCGTTAAAAACGGTTTGTTAAAAACGTTTTTTTAAAACAAATCTTGAAAAAAATTATCAAATAATCTGATTTCAAAATTATTCTTTTAACAAAAAAAATATGTTTTTTTAATAAAAAATAATTAATGCAATAGGACAAAAAAGGCAATTAAAAATAATATATATAAAAAGACAAAAAAAACAAATTTACTTAAATGCCCTTTAACAATAAAAATATTAAAAACATAATAAGACAAAAAGAATTTTATAATTATTTTTATTACTTTTAATCTCATCCCTAATTATAATTTAATAATAGCTCAACAGCCTAGTCACTTGGACATATTTAATTTATAAACCAGGATTTTATAGAATCGAGGTATTAAGGCTTGAATCAAAGTTCATTGCCCTTTTTAACAGGGGGTTGTAGACCATTACTGTCTTTAGTCTCAAAGGACGTTAATTATAGCCCGTAGGCACTTCATCCTTAAGGGATGATTATATAAATAAGGGAAATTCGAATAACCCAATTTTAAGAATGACTTATGTGGTTTTATCGAATCACATTTTGTCAAACATGTTAATATGCTTTCATATGTTAACAGGGATTTGAATCTTTTGAATAGGTTTTACCATCTTGGCCAGGTCTAAAATGACATGTGGCTAGGTTTTATCTTTAAGATTCTTTTTAATAATTAACGCAGAACAATCCTAAATTGAGATGTTAATAAGGATCTGAATCTAATTGAGGAACTACCATCTTGGCCCTATCTTAAAATGACACATGGGCTAGGTCTTGCCCTTTTTAGATTTTGTCATTTTATTATAATGGTAGATCTTATAAAAGGAATGATACTTTTCATTCATTTCATTTATTATATATATAGATAAGATGAAATTTTGATAAAGTATTCTAAGGATAAAATAAAAATACAGAATTCCCCCGAACGGGACTTGAAAGGATGATGTTGTCCATGAAGGGGTTGAAAGATAAGTATGCCCTTATAAGGACTTACTAAGGAAACGAACTTTAGTAAAAGGAGTTTCTCCTTCATATTATTTCTGAATGTTTTTTCCTTGGTTGCACGTTTATCCTAGTCGCAGCACGAAGCTCGGCCTTCCCTAGGCTCCAATTGGGGAGAAATTCCACTATGGCTTCTTTGCTTAGCGACGTATTAAAAATATAGAATTTAAAGCAAAAAAAAAATCTCCGAATAGAGATGAGGGTATTCCTATGTTAAGTCTAGACTCAGAAGGTCAAGGAATGTGCTAATGTGTCATTGAGATTAAACACAAAAGGCTAGTGTTTAATTCACTCAATGTTGGCTCTGATACCAACCTGTCACACCCCGATATTTCCACGTATTACCGGTGGGCCCGGTGGGGAGTATCGTGACGTAGTTGATATCATCATAGTCAAATAACACAATTTAAATGCACAGCGGAAGTCTTGAAATATAAAATATTATTACAAACACAAATGTCTGATAGTATAAAAGTGTTCCGTACAGACTATCTTGTAATAATCCACAGGCGGATCAAAACAACAAAAGAAGTTATCAGACTAATGGCTTATGTGAAGGAGTTGCAAAGTCCTCAACTAACAAGTCCTGAGCAGTTCCAGCCTATTACGAGGTAGGTTGTTCACGCCATGGTTCCTCATAATAAGCATACGAAGGTGGTGGCTCGTATCTTGGTTCCTCAAAGTATGAGTATGGAGGCTCATACCTTGGTTCATCAAAATATGAGTATGAGGAAGGAGGTTCATACCTTTGGTCTTCATAGGATGTGTATGAAGTTGATGGTTCGTACATGGGTTCCTCATAGTAGGTGTATGAATTGGATGGTTGATATGAGTGACAATATTGAACCGAGTGCGGGTTAGTACAATTAGTGCAATAATTACTCCTATAATCATCCTCCTCATAGGTGTAGTTGTAACCTCCTGAGTATTGATCCATAAGAATCACTCAGCAAACCACAACCAAGTCTCAAGATCAGAAAACAAAAATAAAAACGGAAACAGAGGCTGGACACGGCCCCGTGTTCAATGGACATGGCCCCGTGTACAGAATCTGTATCTGGGCGTTTTAATTAAATTTACTGATCTAGTTGAGCATGGGGCGTGTTCAGTGAGCACGACCCGTGTTCAAGCTACTGTTACTGGGTGTTTTTATGAAAATGTGCAGCACGGCCCCGTGTTCAGTGAGCACGGCCCGTGTTCAGGTTACTGTAAATGCAAAACTAAACTAAAATGCAGAAAAATGTGCGCGTGTTTTAAAAAGGTTTTGAAAAACTGATTAGGCCGTCAATTTTAAGCTTTCTTAAAATCCTTGTGTCCCCGGCAACGGCGCCAAAAACTTGATGCGTGCGAAGTGTTATATATATTAGGTGTATATTTTAAGCCCTTTAACACTTTTTTTAGCCAAGTTTTAAATTTATAAAACACGATATTTACTAACACTAAACACACATATGGGCAAGTGCACCCATCGTGAGCGTAGTATAGTGTTGGTAAGATACTGAGGTCGTCCAAGGACACAAGAGCTTTTAGTACCGGTTTATCCTCAACGTCTAATCAAATCAAAAAGTTTAGAAAAATGTTTTAAACTAAGAAAAATAAAAACTAACTAAAATGCTGAAAAGTAAAAATAAAAATAAAAACAGATAGACAAGATGAATCACTTAGTTCCGACTCGTGTATAGTGTAACCTTTGATTATTTCCGCACTTTTGTACTTATTTAAGAGATTATCTTAGTTATTGTAGTAGGCCCCTCTTTTGAAGGTGACGTTACCCTCAACCCAGTAGTTTGAGTCAGCAAGGATACAATCCTAAAGGGTCGGATTATTGAAAGATAATTAATTAAGTTATTAATGCAAATTATGGTAGGCCTCTCTTTTGGATGTGACGTTACCCTCGACTAAGTAGTCTGAGTCAGCAGGGATACAGTCCTAAATAGTCGGGTTATAGTATTAATAGTAGTTAACTTATGAGGGGATCAAAGAGTTTGGACCCCCGCCATCCAATACAGTTAAGTATTGAAGGAGGTCCTACTAAATTTGACCCAGGTCCATTGCAGGACCTCTAAACGCTGAACAATGGCAAGACTCTTACCAAACCGTTCCCTTAACCCCCGACCAGGTAGCCAACATACCTCCATATAGACCGTGGAGATATGAATGGTGAAAATCTTTTATTTTATATAGACAGTAAAATAATGTCAAGACACCACGGACAAACGATAACGAAGAATCACCTTCAACATAAGAAACTAGTTATTAAAGTCATTAATACAAAACCAAGTAAAAAGTGCGAAAAGATTAGAAATAAAAAGTATTACATGATGCGTGTGAAGTGTTATATATATTAGGTGTATATTTTAAGCCCTTTTTAACACTTATTTTAGCCAAGTTTTAAATTTATAAAACATGATATTTTACTAACACTAAACACACATATGGGCAAGTGCACCCATCGTTGAGCGTAGTATAGCGTTGGTAAGATACCGAGGTCGTCCAAGGACACAAGAGCTTTTAATACCGGTTTATCCTCAACGTCTAACCAAAATAAAAAGTTTAGAAAAATGTTTTAAGCTAAGAAAAATAAAAACTAACTAAAATGCTGAAAAATAAAAATAAAAGAAAAACAGATAGACAAGATGAATCACTTGGTTCCGACTCGTATCTAGTATAACCTTTGATTATTTCCGCACTTTTGCACATAATTAAGAGATTATCTTAGTTATTGTAGTAGGCCCCTCTTTTGAAGGTGACGTTACCCTCACCCCAGTAGTTTGAGTCAGCAAGGATACAATCCTAAAAGGGTGGATTATTGGAAGATAATGAATTAAGTTATTAATGCAGTATTGTGGTAGGCCCCGCTTTTGGCGGTGACGTTACCCTCGGCTAAGTAGTCTGAGTCGGCAGGGATACAGTCCTAAATAGCCGGGTTATAGTATTAATAGTAGTTAACTTATGAGGGGGTCAAAGAGTTTGGACCCCCGCCATCCAATACCGTGAAGCATTGAAGGAGGTCCTACTAAATTTGACCCAGGTCCATTGCAGGACCTCTAAACGCTGAACAATGGCAAGACCTTTACCAAACCGTTCCCTTAACCCCCGACCAGGTAGCAAACATACCTCCATATAGACCGTGGAGATATGAATGGTGAAAATCCTTTATTTTATATAGACAGTAAAATAATGCCAAGACACCACGGACAAACGATAAGGAAAGATCACCTTCAACATAAGTAACTAGTTATTAAAGTCATTAATACAAAACCAAATAAAAAGTGCAAAAGATTAGAAATAAAAAGTATTATACTAGACACTTTGTCTTCACCAAGTGATGTAAGAGACTTAGGCAAACATGGCCTTGGTTGTCAAGAACTCTTACGATCAATCTTGGATCCCGAGACGACTCGCACACTCTACGATGGACAATGGATGATGGTGGTGGATGATGGTGTTGTGATGGTGGTGGGTGGTGGATGAAGTGTGAGAGAGGTGGTGTGCCAAGGCATGAGTTGAAATGAATCCAAGCACTCCTATTTATAGGCTGAACAGAGAGCTGGGCACGGCCCCGTGTCCGCTGGGCACGGCCCCGTGCCCGTCTGACACTCTCTCTCCTCATTAATTGTAATTCGCAATTACAATTAATGCGCCTGCTGTACTTTCGAAACGCCCCCGTGTCCGCTGGGCACGGCCCCGTGGTGGGTAATAGAAGCTTCTATAGGTTTGTCTTTTCTGCTGCTTCTTGGGCACGGCCCCGTGCTGGCTGAGCACGGCCCGTGTTCAGCCTTCTGCCTTCTCTATTTTGCTTGGGAAGATGCCGTTGAGGGGTCGGGCACTCCACTAATGTTCCTTTCCTTGTATTTATGTTGGAATTAGCTATCTTTTTGCTTCTTTTGTGTTTTTGAGCTCATTTAATCCTGAAAATACAAAAGGAAGACAAAAACACTCTTTTTCCAATATTAGTACTTAAAAGGGGTTAGTTTTATGCCTCATTTGATGTAATTTATATGTTTCATTTTACACACATCATTACACTAGACACTTGTCTTCACCAAGTGATGTAAGAGACTTAGGCAAACATGGCCTTGATTGTCAAGAACTCTTACGATCAATCTTGGATCCCGAGACGACTCACACACTCTATGATGGACAATGGATGATGGTGGTGGATGATGGTGTTATGGTGGTGGTGGGTGGTGGGTGAAGTGTGAGAGAGGTGGTGTGCCAAGGGATGGTTTGAGCTTGAGCCAAGCACTCCTATTTATAGGCTGAACAGAAGCTCGGGCACGGCCCCGTGTCCACATCCTTCTCTTTCTTCATTTAATGCAGCTTGTCTTATTAGTTGACCACGCTCCCGTGTCTGCTGAGCACGACCCCGTGTGCAGAAGAATCTTTGTACTATGAAGATTTGCCTAGATTGTGCGAATCTTATAGATGACCACGGCCCCGTGTCCACTGAGCACGGCCCCGTGGTGGGCAATAGAAGCTTCTACCACTTTGTCTTTTCTGCTGACACTTGGGCACGCCCCGTGCTAGCTGAGCACGGGGCGTGTTCAGTCTTCTGTCTTCTTGTTTTGCTTGGGAAGATGTTGTCGTGGGGTCGGGCATGTCACGTTTGTTCCTTTTCTTGTATTTATGTTAGAATTTGCTGTCTTTTTGCTCCTTTTGTTAACTTGAGCTCATTTAATCCTGAAAATACAAAAGGAAGACAAAAGCATACTTTTTCCAACATTAGTACTAAAAAGGGGTTTGTTTTATGCCACAATTGATGTAATTTATATGTTGCATTTTGCACACATCAAATACCCCCACACTTGAATCTTTGCTCGTCCTCAAGTAAAACTCTTTATAATGTGGCTTTACACACCCAAATGGAATGGGTAGAAGAGAACATTTTTGGGCTTGTCATAGAGTGTCGGGATTTCCAAGATTCTTTATTTAATTTTATTTTTATTTATTTACAGTCCTATTCGTCATGATTTATTTAAAACTTTTCATAAGACAAATTACTTATTAGGGCATAACATGCCTCTTTAAAATTTTCTTTATATACAAGTTCACATACCTCACGGGGATCACTCAACACTCGGTCGAAGATGTATTTTAGTGGATCACTCGAGAGCGGCATGGAACTTACTCCTACCATAGGCTTGCTAAGCAATCAATCTTCCTCCTTTTTAACTTATATACCTTTGTAAATATCAAGAGGACTTTTGGGTGAAGGGTTAGGCTTGGGTTAAAGGTAGGTGGTTGGGTTAGTGGTTAGTAGAAAATGGCGAAAAAGTGTAAAAAGCATCGGTTTTTGTAAGACTTTCTATTTTTCAACCTTTTATTATTTTGATGAAGCCATTATTCCAAACAAAGTTATTTTTGATGAACTTGTTTGTTTATTTGTTTTTGCTTCATCATCAACAATATATATATATATATATATATATATATATATATATATAGAGGCCAGTTATTATACAATAGCCCTAATCCTACATATTGTACGCGATTACCCCAGCCGTAGGATCATCCATCATTTAAACGCGGGGCTAATTAATTGATATGATTAAATTAATCAAATTAAAAACCTTACATTCTTCTTCCCCAACCTCCGCTTGATTCTTCACCGCACAGGTGACCGGACTACCACATGGATGACACCGGCAGCAGCACACACTCCGCCGGAGTTCAATCTCCGCTGCTCAACAACATCGTCAACGATACCGTTGACTACAAAGGTCGTCCAGTCCTCCGATCCAAATCCGGTTGCTGGCGATCCGCATATTTCATCATCGGTCGGTAATGTTAGAGAAGAAAACAGACTAATAATTATTTTCGCATATTATTATTAAATTCGCATGTGACTTTTGGACTTCATGTTGGAATATGTTGGAATTCAGTGGAAATCGCATATTATATTTTGGAATTAACTAATAATTATTTTCGCATATTATTATTAAATTCGCATGTGACTTTTGGACTTCATGTTGGAATATGTTGGAATTCAGTGGAAATCGCATATTATATTTTGGATTTCGCATGAGAATGAATTCATGCTATTTCATCAAAAAAACCACATGCGAAATTGGTACAAAAAACAACATGCGAATTCATAAAAAATTATCACATGCGAAATTGTTATAAAAAAAAAATAACATGCGATTTTAAAATGCGGGAAGATGATCTGACGGCTAAGATTGTAGCGTACGTAATGTACGATAAGGACATTTGTACAGTACTCTTTACCTATATATATATATATATATTCAAAAGTCATACGAAAAACCAAGCTAGTTACTAAAACAAAGGGTTAAAAAATGAAAAAGGTTTTGGTGGGTAAAAGGGTGTTTGTTTGGGTTATGAAATGAAAAGGTTTAGGCTCAAAGGGGCTAACTAGGGGGATTTTGGGTAAGTGGTAAAAAAAAGAAAAATAATGGTGTAGAAATAAAAAGGGGTTAGTCCTAATGCCTCCATCATTTACTTACTCGGGTTTAAGTTGGTAAGGACCGGGAATGTATCGTCATGGCAAGTTCTAGAGTCGTAAGAACCAAGCGGCTATTCACACAAGAAATGAAAAATGAGCATTTAGTTTAATGATATGTAATTGTATGCTCAATAAAGGCTCAAAACTCACTTTTGTGGGAATGGGTTTTTATGTGATCAAGTATATATAATCAAATTTTAACTAAGCTTGTCATGCCTTTTCATAATTTTCTTATGTTGGTTCTTTTTATCACGACGCTATCGGTTGTAAATTCGTAAAAATATAACCTTTTTAGAACTTGAAATTCCCAAGTTAAACCTAGACAAGTAAAAAAAATGAAAATTTTTGAAAAAAAATGGGGTGATTAGCGGTTCCAATAGAGTTTTGTGTAACCCTTGTATTTAGGACTTGCAAGATTCAAGGTTTTAGCATCCCCCCCCCCACACTTAAATTACACATTGTCCTCAATGTGTCCCAAAAATAAATTTTTAGGTTGATTGAATGTGTAAAAAGGTGTAAAAAGAAAAAATTTTGTGTTACTGGGCACTGGACACGGCCCCGTGCCTGGTGGGCACGACCCCGTGTTCAGGTGCCAGTAACGAAAACTTACAGAAGGTGGACACGGGGGCGTGTTGGGTGGACACGTCCCCGTGTCTGTCAAAGTCTGCAGAATTAAAACAAACAGCAGTTTCAGGGGAGTGGGCACGGGGGCGTGTCGGATGGACACGGCCCCGTGTGGACAATCTGCAAGGTTGAAAAACAGGTTTCTTTCTTCGGTTTTCCTGTCCCGGCTTTAGTAGTACTAATGCTTAGTACTCTAAGCCTCGTATGTACCTGCTTAATCAATAAACACCATACCACACCATAGCAAACATCATAATTTTACCAAGTTCAACATCCATGTCAACAAAGTTAAAAGAAAAATAAATGCAGAAAATAAAAGAAGTTAGGGAAAGTAAATTGTTCAACACATGGCACGCAGGCCTCAAATTGTTCAAGATGGAAAAGGTTAACCTGGGGAATCACCAACCAACCGCTTCTTCCTCCGCTCCTCCCGCCTAATCCATGTCCTCGTCTTCATCATCATCATCCCCACCATGGTCAGCTATGTACTCCCGGATATTTCCAATATCATCTTGGATATCGGATATGTTTCTCTCGATCGCCCCAACCCGGTTGTACGTGTTGCTTGCCATATTGTAGGTGTTCCTGGTGCACATGAGGTTTTCCTACAACAAATCATGTAAACTTTGAAGGTTAAGAAAACCGCCTCCTGAGGAGGATTGGCCCGGATCACAATGGGGCTGGTATTGGTACTGATGATGTTGTGGAGCGTGGAGGACAAGTGCTTCTTGCGGGTTCCATGCATGACCTTGCATCCTTTGAAAGCTTACCGTCCCGTCTTCAGCTTCATAAATTAAGTTCATTGAGCGGCAGATGTGTATATCTACCCTACCCGACCATGGGCTCCTGTCGAATGACC
The DNA here is from genome assembly GCA_030545235.1 of Helianthus tuberosus. Classification (NCBI taxonomy): domain Eukaryota; kingdom Viridiplantae; phylum Streptophyta; class Magnoliopsida; order Asterales; family Asteraceae; genus Helianthus; species Helianthus tuberosus. The sequence continues at coordinate 55,012,728 of CM060411.1, read as the reverse complement.
TAGGTATGCGGGTGAAGTGCCTGAAGAGACGGTACACCCATCCCCCAAAGAAGATAGGGGTCGGTGCACTAGCAAGGCGGTTATGATGCATCTTTCGGAGCATGAGGAACGGAACATCAAGTGGCCTGCGGTTATGGATGCAGTGGAGGACAACCAAATCTCTTAACCCAACGACGCCACCGCTATCGTGTCTTTGACTAAGAGAGTAGCCGAGGAGCCTATGGATGTATCTGTAGAGCGGATCCCTCAACTTCGTGCTCTTAGTGCTGCTCGGATTGTAATACCCTTCACCAATCTGAGCCCACGCGGCTTGGCGATCGTTTTCACCTATCTCTCGCATCCCTCCAGTATTTTCCTCGTTACCTGCATCTTCTTCCGCATACAACCCGACAATCGATCCAAATTGTGCCATAGAGATCGAATATTTAGTTCCGCCACATCGGAATGCTACCCCATCATTGTCGAATGGGTCGCACCTTGAGTTGAACGTGAAGGTGCTATAGAATTCCAAAGTGCATTCGTGGACGGAACGGAATCGAGTTGTTAAAGCGACTCTTAGTGGTCCTGTGACAAGGTTGTTGAAGCGGTCGAGTTGGTTTACCAATGATAACAAATCCGTGCATGCTTGCCTTGGGTATTCCTCCGGCCTTGTTTGAAGTACTTCGTATCTAGCCCTCTCATCGAGCTCATTTGCGTTAAATCTTGTGAACTTCCTTGCCATCTGAAAGAATACACCAAAAGTTAGCACGAAACATTAGCATTTTCGGACAAAACTGCTAATAGTGGTCTGGACACGACCCCGTGTTCAGTGGACACGGCCCCGTATCCAGGCGTCTGTTACACAAAAATTCCATATTTCGACCCGGTTTCGAAAACTTGAAAAATTTTGGTCCTATAGGCGCGGTTTTCCCCGAAATTGAAACCCCAAGCGCCGTTTTCCCCAAAATAACCTGTTTACCCTATCAATTTTATCTTTTTCGGTTCAAAAACAAGGGTTTGGGGTTTTTATGAGAAATCGGGCGAATCTATGAACAATACAAGTCGATTTACTTCCCATAACACTAATCTAACTAAATGCAAACAGATCTAAACAAAAATTTGAGGTTCGATCCGGATGATCTTCAAGAACCCTAGATTTTTTCCCAAATTTTTGGTGTTTTAACTACATGCAAGTAACTAATCTAACTACTAATGATGTAAGAATCATACCTTGACGTTGTTAGAACAAAAGGAGACGTCGAAAATCTGTGGAAAATCGCCTGGAACCAGAGCTTTTTCGGGGAAACGGGGCGTGTGGAATGTTGTAACTGTTATGAAAAAGGGGATATATCCCGACTGCAGTGCGGACACGGCCCCGTGCCGAGCAAAGTTTTGAATTTTTTTTTTAGTGCTCGTGTGAGTGCCCTTGTTTCCCATAAGCTTTGGTTAGAAAACTTACCACTTTAGACATCGTCCCGATCATTCGTAACTTACCAGGTATGACGATTTCATTCTTCAACCGTTTGAAGCGAGATCTCCTCTTCTTCATCCTCAATGAATCCTTGATAGAGTTTCAGCCGTTGGCCATTGACTTTGAATGGAGGTCCATTCCGAGATTTATTTTCTACTGCACCGTGTGGGAAAATATGGGTGATGGAAAAAGGTCCTGACCACCTAGACTTTAATTTACCAGGAAACAATCGAAGTCGTGAATTAAACAAAAGAACTAGATCTCCTACTCGAAATTCATTAGGTTTAATATGTTTGTCATGCAAATTTTTCATTATTTCCTTATAAATTTCAGAGTTTGAGTATGCATAATTCCTAAGTTCGTCTAATTCATTTAATTGACAAAATCGATTTTTACCAGCAAATTCTAAATCTAAGTTTACATTTTTGATTGCCCAATAGGCTTTGTGTGCAATTTCTACTGGCAAGTGACAACTTTTTCCATAGACTAGCTTATATGGGGTTGTACCTATTGTTGTTTTATAAGCAGTTCGAAAAGCCCATAAAGCATCATCTAATTTATCTTCCCATTCCTTTTTATTTAACCCTACGGTTTTTTCGAGTATTCGTTTTAAACCTCTATTAGTCACTTCGGCTTGCCCGTTTGTTTGAGGGTGATATGCTGTTGAGACCCGGTGATAAATCCCATATCTTGTTAAAAAAATTCAAGTTGATGGTTGCAAAAATGGGTACCTCTATCACTTATTAATGCTTTAGGTGTGCCAAAACGAGAGAATAGTTTTTTCAGAAATCTTACCACGACTCTTCCATCATTTGTTGGAAGTGCCTCGGCCTCGGCCCATTTAGACAAGTAGTCTACTGCCACAAGTATATATTTGTTTCCCTTCGACGGTGGGAAAGGTCCCATAAAGTCGAGTCCCCACACATCAAAAATTTCACAAACAAGAATGCCATTTTGTGGCATTTCATTTTTGGAAGAAATATTACCTGTTCTTTGGCAAGCATCACATGCTTTGACAAGACTTTGGGTGTCTTTATAAATGGTTGGCCAACAAAATCCTGAATCAAATACCTTTTGTGCGGTACTAGCTGCACCATGATGCCCTCCGTATGGACCTTCATGACAATGGCGGAGAATTCTTCGTGCTTCGCTACCATGTACTCATCGTCGGACGAGTTGGTCGGCACACATTTTGAAAAGATATGGATCTTCCCAAAAGTAGTGTTTCACATTGGCAAAGAATTTTTTTCTTTGATGATGTGGCCAACCTTTTGCGACTATAACGCTAGCTAGGTAGTTAGCATAGTCGGCGTACCATGGTTCTTCCTTATATTCCACCATTTCCAGGGACTCAGTCGGGAATTTTTTGTTGATTTGCTCGTCCCTGGTTACCTCCAAAGCTGGGTCTTCCAAGCGCGAAAGATGATCTGCTGCGGTATTTTCTGCTCCTCTTTTATCTTTGATTTCGATATCAAATTCTTGGAGGAGTAGAATTCACCGAATCAAACGTGGTTTTGCGTCCTACTTTTTGAAGAGATATCGAATGGCTGCATGATCTGTATAGACTATAGTTGTAGAAAGAACAAGATAAGAACGGAATTTATCAAAAGCAAATACCACAGCTAGTAATTCTTTTTCAGTTGTTGTGTAATTTTCTTGTGCATCATTAAGTGTTTTACTAGAATAATAAATTGGGTGGAAATGCTTTTCTTTTCTTTGTCCCAAGACAGCTCCAACTGCAAAGTCACTAGCATCGCACATGATTTCGAAAGGAAAATTCCAATCAGGCGCTATCATGATAGGTGCATTGACTAACATTTCCTTCAGGGTTAGAAATGCTTGATTGCAATTCTTGTCAAAGATGAAAGGGGCATCTTTTTCAAGTAATTTTGTTAGAGGCCTTGAGATTTTAGAAAAGTCTTTGATAAACCGCCTATAAAATCCGGCATGCCCTAGGAAACTTCTGATAGCTCTTACGGAGGATGGAGGTGGTAATCTAGAAATGGTATCTATTTTGGCTCGATCCACCTCCATTCCTTCGCTTGAGATTTTGTGACCGAGTACTATTCCCTCTGTTACCATGAAATGGCATTTTTCCCAATTAAGGGCGAGGTTGGTTTCCTCACATCGGGATAGCATTCGTTCAAGGTTATTGAGGCATTGGTCGTATGAATCCCCAAAGATAGAAAAGTCGCCCATGAAGACTTCCATTGTTTTTTCTATCATGTCTTGGAAAATGGCCACCATGCAACGTTGGAATGTTGCGGGGGCATTACATAGACCAAATGGCATGCGTCGATAAGCAAAAGTTCCATAGGGGCATGTGAAAGTTGTCTTTTCTTGGTCTTCGGGTGCTATCGGGATTTGAAAGTAACCTGAAAACCATCCAAGAAACAATAAAATTTATGACCAGATAATCTTTCTAACATTTGATCAATGAAGGGTAAAGGAAAGTGATCTTTTCTTGTTGCTTCATTTAATCGTCTATAATCTTTACATACTCTCCATCCTGTGACGGTTCTCGTGGGTATTAATTCATTTTTTTCGTTAGTTATCACCGTCATACCTCCTTTCTTTGGAACTACTTGGACGGGACTTACCCAAGGGCTATCCAAGATAGGATAGATAAGTCCGGCGTCAAGTAATTTGATGACTTCATTTTTAACCACTTCTTGAACATTTGGATTTACTCGTCGTTGTGGTTGTATTACCGATTTGTAGTCATCATTCATTAAAATTTTGTGCGTACACATGGAAGGGCTAATTCCTTTTATGTCTACAAGTTTCCAGGCGATCGCATTTTTGTGTTTTTTCAAAAAACTAATTAATTTTTCTTTTTCTAAGCTATCTAATTTAGACGAAATAATTACAGGTAAATTACCATCTTTATCTAGAAAAGCATATTCCAAACCTTTTGGAAGTTCTTTGAGCTCAATTGGTGGGTCTTTAGGAGACTCCTTATTTGGTTGATCATTTTGATCAAGAACTTTAAAAGTTTGTTCTATGGCGACCTCTTCTTCAACAAAGTGGTCAATCTCTTCACTTGTATCGGGTGGTTCATCTTCATCTTCAATTAGGGGGTCATTATTTCCGAATGGATATTTCATTGACCGCTCAAGATCGACACTTCTTTTAAATGCCCCTAATTGAAGAGGTAGATTGTTGAACTTCTGGTTTTTCAAAGCTTCGTGAGTTTTTACAAATGGTCGTCCCAACACTAGAGGAGCATCATCGAGGATGACAAAGTCGGTCGGGATTACCATTTGATTTGTTTGAACCAATACATCCTCAACTACACCGATTGATTTTATTACTTTCCGATTGGATAGAAAAATGGGTATTTGAAGTGGAGAAAAATCACTAATACTTAATTTTTCGAAAATGTAGTTAGGCATTATGTTAACACAAAGATCTTTATCGATTGTAACATTACTAATAAATGAATTTTGAAAGAAACATGGAACCGGTGTAATGTTAATTTCAAATGGGTCTTCTTTTATTAGTGAGGTTTGATCAGTAGTTAACTTAACACTTACCGTTTCATCAATTTTAGTGTTAGTGTTTAACTCTTTTAAAAACTTAGCATGAGTGGGTACTAAAAATTGATTTTCGAAAGAAGGTGACAAGAGATTAATTTCTTCAAAATTAGACTCTTCTTGAATTTTAACGTTGTCGGACTCACCTTTTTCGTTGTTTAACTCATGTGTCGGTTTTTCACTTATTTGTTCTTCCATTTTTACACTTTCAGTTATCTCTTCTTTATTTAATTCTTCTCTTGCGCGGGACTCCTCTTCCCTTGCGCGAGATTCTTTTATATAGCGATCGATAACTCTAAGGTGTTCTAATATCCTATTGTTCACTTCGGTTATAGAAAAAGAATCGGGATTTTCAAAGCTTGAATCCGGTTGTTCGATCCTTTGTTCCTCATAATACCCAGATGAAGTAGATGGTTCACACCATTGTTCTTCATTGTAAGCATATGATGGATAAGGGTCGTAATTTTGTTCTTCGTAATACTCATATGAGGTGGGTTGTTCACGCCATGGTTCCTCATAATAAGCATACGAAGGTGGTGGCTCATATCTTGGTTCCTCAAAGTACGAGTATGGAGGCTCATACCTTGGTTCATCAAAATATGAGTATGAAGGAGGAGGTTCATACCTTTGGTCTTCATAGGATGTGTATGAAGTTGATTGTTCGTACATGGGTTCCTCATAGTAGGTGTATGAATTGGATGGTTGATATGAGTGACAATATTGAACCGAGTGCGGGTTAGTACAATTAGTGCAATAATTACTCCTATAATCATCCTCCTCATAGGTGTAGTTGTAACCTCCTGAGTATTGATCCATAAGAATCACTCAGCAGACCACAACCAAGTCTCGAGATCAGAAAACAAAAATAAAAACGGAAACAGAGGCTGGACACGGCCCCGTGTTCAATGGACACGGCCCCGTGTACAGAATCTGTATCTGGGCGTTTTAATTAAATTTACTGATCTAGTTGAGCATGGGGCGTGTTTAGTGAGCATGGCCCGTGTTCAAGCTACTGTTACTGGGTGTTTTTATGAAAATGTGCAGCACGGCCCCGTGTTCAGTGAGCACGGCCCGTGTTCAGGTTACTGTAAATGCAAAACTAAACTAAAATGCAGAAAAATGTGTGCGCGTTTTAAAAAGGTTTTGAAAAACTTATTAGGCCGTCGATTTTAAGCTTTCTTAAAATCCTTGTGTCCCCGGCAACGGCACCAAAAACTTGATGCGTGTGAAGTGTTATATATATTAGGTGTATATTTTAAGCCCTTTAACACTTTTTTTAGCCAAGTTTTAAATTTATAAAACACGATATTTACTAACACTAAACACACATATGGATAAGTGCACCCATCGTGAGCGTAGTATAGTGTTGGTAAGATACCGAGGTCGTCCAAGGACACAAGAGCTTTTAGTACCGGTTTATCCTCAACGTCTAATCAAATCAAAAAGTTTAGAAAAATGTTTTAAACTAAGAAAAATAAAAACTAACTAAAATGCTGAAAAGTAAAAATAAAAATAAAAACAGATAGACAAGATGAATCACTTGGTTCCGACTCGTGTATAGTGTAACCTTTGATTATTTCCGCACTTTTGCACTTATTTAAGAGATTATCTTAGTTATTGTAGTAGGCCCCTCTTTTGAAGGTGACGTTACCCTCAACCCAGTAGTTTGAGTCAGCAAGGATACAATCCTAAAGGGTCGGATTATTGAAAGATAATTAATTAAGTTATTAATGCAAATTATGGTAGGCCCCTCTTTTGGAGGTGACGTTACCCTCGACTAAGTAGTCTGAGTCAGCAGGGATACAGTCCTAAATAGTCGGGTTATAGTATTAATAGTAGTTAACTTATGAGAGGATCAAAGAGTTTGGACCCCCGCCATCTAATACCGTTAAGTATTGAAGGAGGTCCTACTAAATTTGACCCAGGTCCATTGCAGGACCTCTAAACGCTGAACAATGGCAAGACTCTTTCCAAATTGTTCCCTTAACCCCCGACCAGGTAGCCAACATACCTCCATATAGACCGTGGAGATATGAATGGTGAAAATCTTTTATTTTATATAGACAGTAAAATAATGTCAAGACACCACGGACAAACGATAAGGAAGAATCACCTACAACATAAGAAACTAGTTATTAAAGTCATTAATACAAAACCAAGTAAAAAGTGCGAAAAGATTATAAATAAAAAGTATTACACTAGACACCTGTCTTCACCAAGTGATGTAAGAGACTTAGGCAAAAATGGCCTAGATTGTCAAGAACTCTTACGATCAATGTTGGATCCCGAGATGACTCACACACTCTATGATGGACAATGGATGATGGTGGTGGATGATGGTGTTATGGTGGTGGTGGGTGGTTGGTGAAGTGTGAGAGAGGTGGTGTGCCAAGGGATGGTTTGAGCTTGAGCCAAGCACTCCTATTTAAAGGCTAGCTTGTCTTATTAGTTGACCACGCCCCCGTGTCTGCTGAGCACGACCCCGTGTACAAAAGAATCTTTGTACTATGAAGATTTTCCTAGATTGTGCGAATCTTATAGTTGACCACGGCCCCGTGTCCACTGAGCACGGCCCCGTGGTGGGCAATAGAAGCTTCTACCACTTTGTCTTTTCTGCTGACACTTGGGCACGCCCCCGTGCTGGCAGAGCACGGGGCGTATTCAGTCTTATGTCTTCTTGTTTTGCTTGGGAAGATGCTGTCGTGGGGTCGGGCATGTCACGTTTGTTCCTTTTCTTGTATTTATGTTAGATTTTGCTGTCTTTTTGCTCCTTTTGTTAATTTGAGCTTATTTAATCCTGAAAATACAAAAGGAAGACAAAAGCATACTTTTTCCAACATTAGTACTAAAAAGGGGTTAGTTTTATGCCACAATTGATGTAATTTATATGTTGCATTTTGCACACATCAGACACTTTGATTAAAATGCACAAGGAAAAATTAATATTTTATACTTGGGACAAACTATATCTCATGTTATCAGTTTTACATAACTTGCTCTACATACGGGGCCCGGTTCTATGCCGGTTCAAGACTAACCGACACACCACTTATTCCCTTATTGGGAATCCCATATTGGGTATAATTAATTAATAAGAATATTGCATCTGTCAGGTGTATGCCTACACCCCGTGCTTAGGTCGTGGCCATTGCAATTAATGAGTCAAGGATATCCAGGACACGGTCGCATTAATCCCCAATGTTTCAGTCAAGCAATACGAATTAAAGCAGGTTATTTGGATTTCCCAACTTATTGGTCTTTGAATCCCATACCTGACCATGCGGTATTTATATTACCGTATCCCAAACCCGTATAAGGGAAAATAGGTTAAGAGTATTTACCTGAGCTAACTCATGTCTTAAATAGCAAGAATTATAATAACTCAGCCGTATTCACTTAAGTAAGCGTAGGTATAATTTACCGGAAGGCTCTAGTCTGGAATGATGGTATAAATAACCAATTAGAATTCTAATGGGTCTTTAATTAAGCCTACACTTAGACCGGTTAGTTTTAAGGAAAGATACGGTTCAAACGCACGATTAAGGGAAGACCGGAATAGAATGTGATTTAGACCCGACGAGTTTGAAGACTTGTATAATATGGGTAATCTAACCACATTCTGGATTTTGAAAGAAAAACGATAAGGTTTGACCCGTTTTCGTCTAATTTATGCAAACTAGTTACATAAACCGAACCGAACGTGCAAGAAGCGTAACGGGTAACCATAAGAGTCATATACAGGTTTCCTAAGTTAATATGCCTTAAATATGTTGTGGTATCAGTAGGATACCTTCCATTATGCCCAAAACGAGTTTAATCTCAATTTAAGCCCCGTAGGGGTATTTTGGTCATTTTTAAAGATTATAAAAGAGATTAATTAAAATTCTGAGATTCGGGTCTGAAATAATCAGTAAAACAACTTAATTTAATAGGTCATATCAGTTGGTGGTAAGTCTTATATGACAAAATGGTTTTAAACCCATACTAGGTGTTTAATACGCGTAAAAAGCCGTTTTAAGCGATTTCCGGGTTATACAGGAAATCTAAGTTTTCTGATCAGTTTATAAAGTCCCACATACTTCATTTATTATATAAAATCAGTAGCAATTAGATTGGTGTCAAAATACTATGTAGAACTCATTTTATAAACAAAAAGGGTATAATCGGTATTTACCGAATCAAGGCCATAACCTTAGGTTATGAGCAGGTTAAAAATAATTAAAAATCTTCAAAAATCCCAGAATATTATATTACATCAGTGGGTAAAAGTTTTGGTGTCAAAAATTGGGTTTAGATAGGCTTTACGCTAATTATGCCTTTTAATTAACAAAAAGCTTTCAAATTACGCTATTGAGCATAACTCCTAATCTAGACCTCCAACTGATGTGAAATTTTAGGGACATGTTTAAAAATCAGTAATAAAGATTATTGTCCTTTCACATTTCCAAAATTCTCGTTTTATGGTCAAAAGGGCATTATGGTCAACATTAAGCAATTAAAGGAAACGTGTAAACGAATCGGACAATCAACGATCCAACCACAGAGGGTTATACTATCATGTAACCTAGTCCTAAGGAAGCTCTAAGGCATTTCCAAACCCATCTAAATCGGGTCAGAACTGAAGTCAAAGCAAAAGTCAAAGTTTTTGCGACTTTCGGTTCCGAACCGAGCCTAAACAGAAAATTGTCGGATCAAACAAGCTTAGACCAGTTCTTATACTTATTACCAAGTTATATGAGTGATAAAATAGGTTACACGCCTTCTACATTGCTAATTATGCGTTAATTCAAAAATTATGCTTTTGTTGACTTTTTAATACAATCTTTGACCTGGCAAATGATCTAGTTAGAGCGGGAATCAGAGGGTGCCCTTTTAAGGGTGTAATGCCCACATAATTACCAACTTATAACTACTTTCAATTTGACTAAACATCAGACCATTAATGATTAATCGATAAGTCAAACCTTAATTACGACGATTTGACTTTTAGGCTAATAACTAAGCAAAACTCAATTAAGGAAGGTCAAGGATACTTACCAAGGTCTAATGCACGATTAGAGATGCTTGGGGAAAGGCCTTGAGCTCCAGAAATGATCAGGAGTGAAGGAATGAGTGAATGATCAAAGTTGCAAACAATGGTGCTTTATATAGTGGGTTTGATTGCTTGTGATCATGACAAACAAAGCTATAACTGATCATGGATCATTGTGTCCCTAATGCCTAAGAATTAGTTTAGGCAGCCTTTGGTGGTAAGAAAGGGCAATATAAGTCGGTTACATGGGCTGAACAGCCAATTTACGAGTTTCTGCATCTGGGAGTCGCTTACGGACTGTAAGGGTCCTAGCATACGGTCCGTAAGGACCAGGCCAGCATGACAGAACTTTCAAAAGTTGACAGTTTGGCCCCTGAACTTCCAAATCTTGATTTTAAGGTGCTTTCTTGCACTTGTAACCCCCAAACTTGACTTTTAAGGACTCCAAGTCATAAACCAACTTTGTTAGGTCCTCTTTTATTCATACGATCACCGAAAAGTCTTAAATTTCGACGTTGACGCTTTTAACCCCTCGTATACGAATTTTATCATAACTTTCTCATGCGATAACGAAACTTGGTGAAATTTTTATCATACATTCTAATGAGCATAATTTATCGTTACAAAGCTTCGGGTTTGCTAAAAGGTCACTCAGAGGTATACTTTAAACATGTCGACACATTTAACCCCGGTAGTTTGTATTCTCTCACTTTCTTTCACAATTAGCTTCGTATGATCCATGATCTATTCGTTTAAGGGTATAAACATCATGTAGGGTTATTGTAAAGTATATTTATCCATTGTTGACCTTTTGAACCCTTATATTCACATACTTTCCTTGTTTGTCAACTTTAGTCCCTCTAGAGTATTCTTTTACACGTTCAAAGCTTATGACACGTGTCAATACATTTTTTGGCATGAAATTACGAGGTGTTACATAAAGTTCCATAAAATATCTTATTATTTATTTATATTAAGTACTAGGTTAGAAATTATATCTTAATTCCTTAATTGTAGATAATTATTATTTAATTTAAATTATTAAATTTAGAGTGAAATGCACGGATAATCCCTGTGATTTTGTAAAATAACACCTATAGTCCTGAGCTTTTAGAAATTACACTGGTGCTCCCTGTGGTTTGACAGTTTGTTACTCAGATAGTCACTAGAGTGGATGGGGGTTAGTTTTCTCAGTTAAGTGAGTGTGAAATGACCTTAATGCCCTTACTATATTAAAAAATATTAAAATATTAAAGGATAAAGTTAACTCAAGTGGCCCCACCCTCACCCTCACCCTCACCACCTCCAACTCCCCCATCGATACACGCCTTCTTCGTGCATTTTACAAAAGTTGGGGACTATATATGTTATTTTATAACCACAGGGACTATCCGTGCATTTTACTCTTAAATTTAATATATGTTTAAAATGCAAGAAGAAAAATAATTACATTTATCATACTAATAAATTTATGCAAAAACAATCATTCTTTTAAGATGCAACTCACCTCCAGATATTTAAATTTTAAAGTTATATAATTTAATAATTACCGATAATTTATACTTATCTAATTAATTTAAATTGAAACTTTATTTTTTTGATATAAGTTTATCTAACTGGATAATTGCTATATGTCTAATCTGGACATTTCAACATTTTTTTAGAACTAATAAATAAAGACCATTGTTATTTAAATAAAACTTGGGTTATTAAATGTATGTTCACATGACTGTTAAAACTCGTGAGAAAGTCAATGATACAGTTTGTCTTCTAATCGATGGTTCAAATGCTTTCATATTTATAAACTTGACAAACATCACAAGTTTTGATCATACACATGGGCGGATCTTAGAAGAGCTCTGGCAGGGCCACGGCTTGGGCAAGTTTTTCGGCCGTAGTGTTAATTTTCCACATTTCGATCGAAATTTTTTATATATACTATGTTTGGTGCCCGTGTCTTTCGGCCCTGACACGTTCAACGGGCAAGATCCGCCACTGATCATACATGACACAAAATTTTGTTTGAATATCAGAAAAACATCTTAAAAATATTGTTTTATAATTGTTAAATCTTCGTTATTAACTATTTGATTTTTTATTTACTTAACCCGTGTAATACACGGGGTTATAAGCTAGTTTAAAGTATATGAAATTAGTTTAGAGATATATGGAATGGAATTGAAGGATTGATTCTTTTCCACGCTACTATAAATCTATCTATTTAATAATAAAGAAAGAGATAGAGAGAATAATATAATAAATAAAAATAAAAAAAGATTTGGAATCAACAAGTGATGGAGTCGCAGATTATTGACAGCTAGGATTGCTTCTGCTACGTGTCACCAAAGTTACCTTCCTCCTATAAATATCCACAACGACTATCGTAATCTCCACTTACACAATCAACAACAACAAGCCCTAAGGTATTCAATCGCTTCAACTTTCTTCTTCCGATTCTTCTTTACATCATCTTATTATGTTTACTTTCATTGATCGATCGTGTTAAATAGTTGTTTCGATTCGATTTCATTGCTTATTACCGATTATTTATCTCTGATTTCTTATGTGTATGTTCAATTGTGTCTACTATATGAACTTGTTTTGATTTTTTTGTATATGTTGTGTTATTGTTTGAGGTTTTGTGTAATTGATCATGTAGAAAGTCGATTTGTGTGTCTCGATTTGAATTCTGATGATATCTGGCTGTTATATTTGAATTGCTTATGCTTTTGACGGTTGAATTGTTCAGTAATTGTTGTTTAATAGAGGATTGATTGATTGATTAATTAATTGTTGTTTAATTCTTTAGTCGCCAGTAGCACGCAAAATAAGCACTGATTATGATTTTGAAGTTGATAGGGTTTTTTTTTTTTTTTTTTTTTTTGTGTGTGTGATGAACTGAAGGTATTTTTGGACTTTGAAGTGTCAAGTGTGATTTTTTTATTCATATGTTTCTTTGTTTAGAGATGTTAGGTTTGAATAAGGGCGGTGGTGGTTGCATTTAATTTGGTTACATCATGAAAGTCGGTTTGCAAATTTCAAATTTGTTTGTGTTATTCAGTGTATTCAAGTTTCAAGTAGTTAACATTAAATCATTAATAATCTCATGCTGAGAGAGATGGATGTTTAGCATGATTGGCTTACTATGAACAAATTTGATTCAAGCATTCTGTATAGGCATGATCAATATGTTGACATGTTGGGTTAACGGATTGAAACGCGTTGAATTCGAAATACTTATAAAATAGACTGTTTGTAATGTGATGCCAAGATATATAATAGTCTTTATTCAATCATGTTGAATAGAAAGTTTTGGTAACAAACTGTTTCTGCAGGCAGAGTGATCAAAATCTTGTGATGGCTTCAAAGAGGATTCAAAAGGAGTTGAAGGACTTGCAAAAGGACCCCCCTGCTTCATGCAGTGCTGGTTAGTTTCCATCATTTTTGTATTGCTTATATGTTGACATAGACTTCACTTTTTTTCTTTTTTTTATCTCTAATCCAAAATAAGCAAATAGATGATGATTAAGTTTTCTGATACATGCTATCTTTCTTCCAACTTCTAGAGCATGTAGCCCATGCCCACCAATGTGGGTTTCCTTCTTTTATTCATGCACTAGTTGTTTTTTTTAAACGGCCAACGAATCCTCCAAATGGGCTACTGGCGAAATTCACCACATCGGGATACACCCGCATCCGAACCGGGGAAAACCCTCACCTAGAGCAGAAGCCCGTGAACACTCGCCTGAAGGCACGACAGTGCGGTGAGGTAAAACCTGTTCAGTTCAAGGATCGAACTAGCGATCGCCGCCTACCCTCCTAGTCTCCCATCATCACCAGGTGCCGCCGAAAACTAATGGGGGAAGCATGAATTGAACCTGGGTCTCTTGGAAAACAGAAGTCTCTCCCTTACCACTCCACCACAAGCTCACTAGCCATGCAGTAGTTGTTATTTCTTGTTGTTGGTAATAGTGGGTTAGTTTCTTTTGAGTCATTTCTTAGTGTAGTAGTGGGTCAGTTGGTGTAGTAGTGGGTCAGTCGGTTATTTCCGTTTAGGCCTAGAACTAAGCACCAACCTCAGCCCCACAACATGAATCATCTGCACCAACACCAGCCCCAGTGGCGCCAAAACTAGCACCATCATTTGGCGTACTCCACCCTCTACCATCTCTGATCCCGGCAGCAAGAGCTACTGCTGTGGCCATTGCTTCATCATAACTAATGGACTGAAGGAGGTTAGAAAACTATTGAAGAAGGGCTGTGAATTCCGTGTCGGCAAAAGAAATCGACATGGTGCAGCCGGGAAACTCAAGTGGCACACACCATGGCGCTTCTCATTGCTAATTAAAGAATCGAATGGTGGCCACTGTGGTAATCCGCTAAGCATCGTGCTGATTTCTTTCTTGAAGACGAGTGTTTAAGAGAGTGGAAATGATACGAGCCATTTTCCCTTCCAGCTTCCTCCCTACGTAGCCCATGCACACCAATGTGGGTTTCCTTTTTTTCTTCATGAAGTAGTTATTTCTTATTGTTGCTAGTAGTTACTCAATGTAGTGGGTTTCGGTTAGTTATTTACGTTTTAAGCTTCTAAATGTTTTGGATATGAAATGAATATATATCGAGTCTAATTATCTCCTCCTGATTCTTATTATCCTTTTGTTTCTCCAAATCCTGATTTGGTACACAACATCATTATTAGAGTGGCTAGTGTAGCTATGGGGAAGGCAACAACTTGACATGATAATTGATAGTATATAATTTTTTGTCTTTGATATTATACTATGGCGAAGTAGTCATATTGGGCGACTTGTTTTTGCACAGCTTTTTTATGCATTTTTACCGCTTATTTATTTTATACATTTTGCAATTTTTCTATAAATGTTCGATAAGCCCAAACCACTAATCTAAACCAACAGTTTAGTCTAGAAAAACTGTTAAAACTGGACCGTGAACACCCCTGCTTAATATTGTGATTTGTGGTAAGTTTAGATATTTGAAACATGTAGTGAAGTTTTTATTTTAACCACAGATTATCAACTTATGTTGGCTAATTATTTAAAATTTGTGGTATCAGGACCTGCTGGTGAAGACATGTTCCATTGGCAAGCGACCATTCTGGGTCCTTCAGATAGCCCGTTTTCTGGTGGAGTATTTCTCATCTCCATTCACTTCCCTCCGGATTACCCATTTAAGCCACCAAAGGTAACGCCTTTTGGACTCAATATCTGATTAGAAAACCATTAGCCATTTATTTGATGCAACTTTAAATAACTTACCTATGCTTATTATGAGTAAGGTAAATGGGTCTTAACATACAAATTGGCTTAATGTGAGATGTGAAGGAGCGATTTGTTTTGAATTTTTTTTTTCTCATCTTATTAAGCACGTATTTTAGTCTCAGAATCTTTAAAAAAATTCGTGATTTTACACTAGTAAAGTAATTATGATTACTCTAGAGTAATTACATAATTACTCTACTAGTGTAAAATCTCGATTTTTTTTCTTTTTACATTTTGCAATTAAACATAATACTTAAGTAGATGGAAAAAAATTCCTTCACTTTTTATGTTAAGGTCATTTTGTATGTAAAGACCCATTTGCAGGGCCGTCCCTGAGAATGATTAAAAAAAACTTTGGGCCTCGTGCGAGACAAAAAGATTGGGCCTCTCCCTATAATATATAATCATCAATCATATACCAAAAAAACACAATACGGCGACAATTGTTAGGGTGAACGGGGTGGTGGCGGCAAGTAGGGGCGGTGAGTTGCCAGACTTGTTTAGGGTTCTTATAATTGTTACATACATGTTTGAACGTGTTCAAACGATTTTTGACTGGAATTTCGTTGGAATTTGTCCTGAAAATGCGTCTGAGAGCCTTAAAGTGGGGATTTTGAAGCGAAGCAAGAAGGCCCGGGATGCGCATGAAAAGTGGGCCTAGGTGCGCGCTTGGGTGAACAGAGGTTTTATGTTGCAAATAAAAAAATACACCCGACATTAGTTTCAACACTCTCCGGACAAAGCAAATATAACTAACACTTGAATCCTTTCAGCAAAAAAGAACGGTAATATGTGTGAACTAGATAAAATAAATAGAACTAGATATTTAGTTCTTCCAAGTTTATACTATACTGTAAATGATGAAATGAGAAATAAAAAAACCTACAAATTTAAACAAGAAAATTTAAACAAGAAAACATGTAAAGTTTGTTATGTAAATGGTTAAATGAGAAAAAATGAAATTTTTTTTTGAGCCAAACAATGAATTTGTGTACTTTCTACAATAAGTTTTTATATAAAATATATATATAGATTTTTTAAATAAAATATATATAGATTTTTTAAACAACTTTGGGCCCCTAGATATTTTGGGCCCTGTGCGATGGCAACTCGTTAACAGGCCCAGAGTCGGCCCTGCCCATTTGTATTTGATCTTTTGACTGCTTATTATTATATCAAAAGACTAATTCTTGCTGTGAGTCGATACTCTTAAAATGGCTTGCAGGTTTCCTTCCGAACCAAGGTATTCCATCCAAATATAAACAGCAACGGTAGCATCTGCCTTGACATTCTCAAAGAACAGTGGAGTCCTGCACTTACCATCTCTAAGGTAATATATTTTTTTTTATTAATCAGACATGGTGTTGATGACATGATATGACATGACAGAGTTGTACCCAGTTCTAAATATTGTTGTTTTTCATGGTATGGGTTCTCTATTCGGGTGTGTTGTATGTCTAATGGTCAAACGGGTGACATTGAAAAATTAGCTTAAAAAGGACAAGGGTTCAAATTTCAAACAGATCTAAAAGTTGATGATGTATCTTTATGCATAAGACTAGAAAGTATGGGGGACGGCCAAGGCACGGCGAGGCCCGGCGCCACCCCGGAACACCGCCCCCCTTAGGCCCGGCCCGTCCTACCCGGCTGATTCCAGACGTTCTCGACGGCCCCATTTTCCAAAAAATTAGCCGTTACAACGGCTACTTCTTTTAAATATAAAATAAAAAAACCCCTTTTTCTATAAAATACCCCTCTTTCACCATTTTCTTCCTACTTTCAACCCAAAACACTCTCATTTTTATACCCATCTTTTATAAAAAAAAAATATCTTTTCACCCACAGTGCAATCTAATTCTTGGTGGTCCTCGTCTTTGGAGGAAGGGGAGATGTTTTACGCAAACGTCGGGGACGGTGACGAAGACGATAGCGAGTAGTATTTATGCTTGTGTGTTTTTTTAAATCTTGTCTTTTTATAAATTTTAGGTAGTGTAATTTTTTTTAGGTAGTGTAATTTTTTTATTTATGTTATGTAATGGATTTAATTATCATATGTCTTATTTTTATTTAATTTTTGAATTGTTTTTATAAAATTACGCAAATTAAAAAAGTTATACAATAAAAAATATATAGTGTGGGGCCCCATCCTCCACCCCTTAAAAATGCTTGGAGGGTCATCCCATATGGGATGGGTATGTGGCGTCCTACGTGACGGCCCATCCCCTTGGTGATGACCCTCACCATACCTACTAGTCTAAAGATTCCTCAATTATTTCATTGACAAAACACACATGATTATATAAATAATGAAGTTTTTGTACTCATATATGACTCGCTAATTGTTTATACAAGACCGAATTTTTGAACCAAAAGTACTTTGGTGGGTCAACTGTACAAAAAATTACTTGTTTGACCTGAACTGGGTTTGATGACCCACTGACCCATTACCCAAACGGTTTACACAAGATTTAAAACTTTTAAACCGGCCATGATATCAAGCATTTTGTGTGATTCTAATACATGTGAAAAATTTGCAGGTTTTGCTTTCAATTTGTTCATTGTTGACAGACCCGAACCCTGATGATCCATTGGTGCCTGAGATTGCTCATATGTACAAGAATGATCGGGCCAAGTATGAGACCACCGCTCGAGCTTGGACCCAGAAATATGCCATGGGTTAATCATTAGTTAGGGTATGTCGAATGCTTTCTAGTCGAATAAAAAAACCACCTCTTTGACATAAAAATTTGGTTGAGCACTTGGGCTTGACACCTCTAGCAACTTTATAAAAAACATATATCATGTGGTACTTTTGCTGTGTTGATTGTCGGTTTAATCTGTTCTATCGTTTGGTTAAAGTTGGTTAATGGGTGTATCAAGACTTGTGTCGAACCCAAACACGACATGGGTTGACACGAAACACGGCCCTTTTTAGCAGTTATTTTATTTGCTTATACCTTAAATTACAATCTTCTTATACTAATAAATGAAAATCTTTTTGTACACGTGTCACTCTCTCGTGACTCCTCACTTTAATAATAATATAATATTAATTAATATAGTTAGAGATAAACGTATAAATTCAAATTTAATTAATAATTATCTACAACTAATGTAAATGTATCAAATAATAATATAATATAGTATAATATCTATTAATAAAAGAATCCAAATAAATATATATTATATAATATGATATTATATTAATTTAATAATTTAAAGGGGGAAATCAAAACAATGTACATATGTAAATTTAGATTAGGAAATTTATTTGTGTGATTTATTATTATTATTAATTTATTTGTTTTTAATTTTTTATATTTAAAATTTCTAAAATCACATTAATTTATTTATTTTTCCTTTTTAGAACAACTTTATAAAATTCTAAGTAAAGTGTTGCAACGCATTTATTTTTTTCTATGTTCGATATAAGTTTTATTAAAAATCTTACTGTTAATTACACAGGTTATAAACTTGTGTATTACATGGGTTTGAGGATTAAAATTATATAAACTTGTGTATTACATGGGTTTGAGGATTAAAATTATATAATTTAATAATGTATGCACAAATTTACATAACTAAATAATTTTCAACTATGCAACTTGAGGGGTAATGGAGGTAGCAAATCATGTAACTTTATTTCTGGTTATGACTTCATCTTAATCTTAATAAATGGTCAATGAAATTTCATATTAACCACTTTGATGTTATGGTTTTTATATTTGAGAAAAAATAAAATATACTTATAAAAAGTTACAATAATATATAAAAGTTGTATATAATGAAAATATAACCAGAATCAAATCAAATCAAGTCATAACAAAGCCAAGCTATGTAAAAAAAGAGTAGTACTAGAATAAAGCAAACATGTATCTACATTGGCTTAACAATTCCATAATAGATTGGAAAGTAAGATGAGAACATATTGTTATATCATGGACTAGATATATTTATTAGAATATTTCGTGAGCTAAAAAATTAGAAACGTGCAAAATAGTTTAGAAAGGCCAATAAAATCACATAATTAAGGAAATGAAATGAAATGGTTACCATAGTAAATATGGTATGGTTAAATATGGTATGGTTGTCATATAGTTGAGATATTTGATTAAAAAAAGTAAATATGACATGTGTATTCTTAAGTTATATAATTTTTATCCTCAAACCTGTGTAATACACAGGTCTATAATCTAGTTTTATAATAAGAATATATAAAATGTGTAAATTAGTTATATTTATGCCACAATACACGATTTTCATTTATATTTATATTCTCTTAAATTTGCAGTAGACCACACAGTCGGTTTAAGTTTTGTCAGATAATTAAAAAAATGAAAATAAACGGGTTAACCCGTCAACCTCTCAAGTTGACCCAGATAGCTACCAATTTAGGCAAAGACAAATCACTGGTTCGTAGTGTAAATTTTACTGAAAATATCTGGAAACTTTTGAAGTACCGGCCTCTTATTTTTTAGAACTTTCGGCTCCTATTTACCGGTTCAAGATCCGTCACTTTAGGCAAAGACAAGCTCAGTGATTTTGCTGGTGGAGCTTAGTTCGACCCAGATATCTACCAATTAAGGCAATGACAAGTTCGTAGTGTAAATTTTACCTGGAAATTTTATAAGTATCAGCTTCTCTTCCAATTTTTTTCTTTAAAACCTTCGGCCCCCTATTTACAAATTCAAGATCCGTCATAGAGTAATATCATGATTAGATTCTTTTCATGTTTTCTTAAGCACCTAGTTTGAATGGAAGCAAAAAATATACTTTTTGAGTGAGATTGATAAAATTCAATGCATGAAGGCTCTCCTATTTTGAATGAAAGCACCAAGGAAAGTATATGCTATTTTAGAGTGAAATTGACAAAATTCATCATGAAGCCTTTTTATAGGTAAAATTTGACTTTGTTAGGTATGGCTAGATCTTGAAATTAGAAGTGATAAAAGAGTATGACTTAAACCAACAATAATTAGGTGCATCCATAATCTTAGTATTTTTTTTTAAGAGTTAAATGCCATTTTAGTCCCTGTGGTTTGGGCAATTTTGCCAGTTTAGTCCAAAGGTTTCATTTTTAACCTGTGGGTCCAAAAAGGTTTCACAGTTGCCATTTTAGTCCACTGGGTTAACTTTATCCATTTTTTCTGTTAACGAGAAGGCCAATTCGGTCATTTTGTATGTAATTCTGTTAACTAAAAAGGGCAATTCAGCCATATAAAATGACCGAATTAGCCTTCTCGTTAACAGAAAAAATCGATAAAGTTAACCCAGTGGACTAAAATGGCAACTGTGAAATCTTTTTGGACCCACATGTTAAAAATGAAACATTTGGACTAAACTGGCAAAATGGCCCAAACCACAGGGACTAAAATGACATTTAACTCTTTTTTTAATCAAAATAGAACCAATATTTGGGCGTTTTTTTTAGAATCCAAAGTGTAATCAGTAAAATTTACTATTTGGGCCTGACATGTGTCGCAACACGTGATATAAAGTGTTGGAAAGTCATTCAAGTCCATGAAGCAAATAGTTTGGAGGCTAATGCCAAGTTGGTCAAAGTTCAGGGTTAATTATGTCAAGTTAGACGACGGGTTCTTCTTTTTTGAACGACAAATTTCTTTTAATCTTTGTCATCTGTGAGATTTGAACCCAAGACCTACTTCACTCAAATTCAAGTGTTTAAAAGCTTTGTGTTTGCCAATGAACCACCACCCCATTGGTTGAAGACGGGTTCTTAATTGTTTGTTAACGCAAGAGGTTAGCATATAATTTGGGGTGATCATTCATCTTTCGATCAGCTTGTTCGCTCTTGTATTTCTCTTTTCTATTTTTTCTGTGATCGGTAAGATTTCGTCAATAAAAGCAATAATCTTTTAATTATTATCCTTTTGATCTTGCAAGAACAACATTGACAACTGTACCCACAAATAGCAAAGCCATTGGTAGGGTATGGAGATAGTGAGATGTAGACAAAACTTACCTCTATCCATGGGATGGAGAGATTGCATCCAAAGAGACTCCCGATTCTAAATCAAACAATAGACAAAAAAAAAACAATAAAATTTAAGTAAAACTACCAATAAAACCAACAAAAACAAGTGTGATGAAAGAGTGACCTAGAAAAAATAGAAGTAGATATAACATCATAAGACACATGCAGGCATGAATACAAGAATTTAATAACATGCAAAATCCACCTAAATTATAGGAATATCTAGGTCACAGAGCTAAGACACCTCTATACCAACCCCTACAATCCTTAACCATGATACTACGCCTCCATAAACTCCTATCATATACCATGTCCTCAAAAAGGTGTAACAAACAAATCTTGTCTAATCCGCTCATCCCAAATCACTTTAGGCCTGCATCCACTTCTCTTCCCTTCCACAATAAGGATTTCCATTGCTCTAGTTGGCGCTGTCATCTGTCTCTTCTTCACATGTCCAAATCATCTTAACCTCCGCTCATTTATCTTATCCGATATGCTAGCAACTCCTAACCTTTTCCTGAAAACTTTATTTCTTATTCGATCTAACCTTGTATGCCACTCATCCACCTATGCTAGCAACTCCTAACCTTTTCCTCAAAACTTTATTTCTTATTCGATCTAACCTTGTGTGCCACTCATCCACCTAAGCATCCTCATCTCTGCTACCTCTATCTTGCAAGCACGTGTCTTCTTAATGGCCTAACAGTTTGTTTGATATAACATAGTCGGTCTAACTACAACCGTATAAAATTTCCACTTTAATTTTGTTGGGAACCTTTTATTACATAATACCCTAGTGGATGCTCTCCACCCACACCACCCAACCTGGATGCGATGGACTACATCGCTATCTATCTCTCCATTCCTTTGTACAACCGATCCTAAATATTTGAACTTAGTTTCCTGCAGAACCACTTGCTCCTCAATGGTGATCAGGGTGTCCTCGAAGTCGCCTACACCACGGATATCACAATACATGTACTTAGTCTTAGAGTGGCTAATTCTTGAACCTTTATCCTCTAAAGTTGCTCGTCATTTCTCTAACCTTGCATTTAAGCTCTGTTTAGTCTCTGCAAGTAACAATATATCATCAACAAAAAGCATGCACCGTAGAACTGTGTTTTGAATCAACTTTGACAACTCATCCAGGACGACTGCGAAAAGAAACAGACTCAATACAGACCCTTGGTGAAATCCTACCTCCACAGGGAACAAATCATTATCCCTAAAGGCACGCAAACACTAGTTTCAGTCATGCCATACATATCCCTAATCATGTTAATATACCTCCCTAGCACACCTCTACCATCCTTTTGATATTGGTTTCCTTTTTTATCAGGGGCGGATGTAGCTTTATAAGAGGGGTAGCCCCCGCTACCCCTTGACACTCCGACGGTAGTGTAAATTTTGGAAAAATTTGACTTTATTTCGATTTCGTTGCCCTTTTTTTTGAAACGTTGCCATGCCACTGTTTTTTATTGTTGTATGTCATTCCGCATGTTTCATTCACACAGCATTTGACCCGTACAGTATTTACCTTTTTATACTCCCTAGCAAAAGTTCGGAATTTATCTCTCTTTTTCAGGTTGGATTCTTTTCTAACCCATTTATCTCCTATTGATAAGAATCATTGGGTGTTCTCCCCCACATGTTTGGCCTAATTAATGTGCTTCTTTTCAAGCATAAGTTTCATGTTACATGTTATGACATAACATAACTAAATCAAAAGGACTACTTCATAAATAAAGTTGCTAGTTCTTCGATGTTTACAGTTTACCTATGCATTAATGTGGCGCCAAAGGGCAAGAGGACATATGTTCATCAACATTTTATTTCGAGGGCAAACATGTCTTTTCTTATACAAGAATGGTTGTATTATAAATTTGAGTTAAATACCATTTTAGTCCATGTGGTTTTGGGCATTTTGACAGTTTAGTTTAAATGTTTGAAACGTTGCCATTTTAGTCCAAATAGTTTCAAGCGTTGTCATTTTTATGTTAGCTAGAAAGGTAATTCGATCATTTTATATGGTCGAATTGCCCTTCTAGTTAACAGAATTACATTTAAAATGACCGAAATGTCCTTCTAGTTAACAAAATAAAGGGATGGAGTTAACCCAGTGAACTAAAATGGCAAAATTTAAAACTTTTTGGACTAAAATGGCGACGGTTCAAACCTTTGGACCAAACTGACAAAATAATCCAAACCATAGGGACTAAGCATTTAACTCTATAAATTATTTGTTTGGTCAACGTTGTTTTAAAGCAAAAAAAGGTTATGAAGGCAGCAAATAATACTCCGGTATTTGACCATCCCATCCCCCCCCCCCCCCCCCCCCCCCCCCTTTTCTTTCTATTGGTTATCTTGGACGCAAAGAAAAGGTGACGAGAAGTTTGTGGGGTTGGGCTTGTTAGGTATTTTCTGGTATGAGGAAATATGAGCGACTCTTGTGCTTCCACTTTTGACCAAAATTAAATTTTTAGTGCTCAAATGAATATTCTAACTTTTAAAATATATAAACGTTTGACTTTTTCAATTAACAACACAATTACATCAGGCATTATTGACCGAATCACCAAGCTTTTTGGGCTTGTATTAGCTTGTAACTTTCCAAACAGAAGGTCATAAGTTCGAGTTTTATGGACAAATTTTATTCTAGGTTGAGTCAAGGGTTTTCTAAGTTATAGGTTTCTTCCTTGAGTCGGTTACCACGTTATGTTTTTTTTTTTTGAAAGAAGGGTGATTCCGGGTGTCCCGGCCTTTGCCGTTAAGAAAAA
This sequence comes from Helianthus tuberosus, assembly GCA_030545235.1. Classification (NCBI taxonomy): domain Eukaryota; kingdom Viridiplantae; phylum Streptophyta; class Magnoliopsida; order Asterales; family Asteraceae; genus Helianthus; species Helianthus tuberosus. Next base: position 54,988,659 of record CM060411.1, on the reverse strand, counting down.
AAAAACATCTTTGAGCGAAAATAAAGATATCTATTGTTATGAGACACATTTGGGTGACAATTACGTGCTATTTTATTGGTCACATGTGTTTATACGTCTCTCGCTCTTCAAAAATATGTAATCTACCCTCGTAGAAAGCTCTATGAACGTAAACTAGATATTCTTGGTCACGTGTAAGGGTTCATTTGGATATTGTATAGAAATAAATAGTTAAAATTATAAATATTACATGTTGAAATTACTTATATTTATTTTATTAGTTTAAAAGGTTTATATTCATGGTTAGAAAATGAATTAATCCAACGTTTAATGGAACATATGTCTATTTTAGTGATTTTGAAAAACTTGTGTTTATACGTAAAAAAAATATATATATTATACACGTCTTATATGAGCAATATACTCTAGATGCATTTGGATATGATATGATAAGGGTTAAGTTATTGTACAAATGAGTTTTAACATACAAGAGTTAATTACATAGTTAGTCCCTGTGGTTTGCAAAAAATAACAACCTTAGGTACTAATAGTTTAGAATCACATTCTAGGGTATTAACTTTTCATTTTGTAACGTTTGAGGGTATTAGCACTGTTTAAAAGCTTAAAATCACATTTTATTAGTACCCTCAAACGTTACAAAATGAAAAGTTAATACCCTCAAACGTTACAAAATGAAAAGTTAATACCCTAGAATGTGATTTTAAACTATTAGTACCTAATGTTGTTATTTTGTGCAAACCACATGGACTAACTATGTAATTAACTCAACATATAAATTAGCTTAACGTGAGAAGTGAATGAGAGATTTTTTTATTTTTTTTTAACATCTAATTAATCATTTACTTTAGTCCCATGATCTAAAAAAATTGAATGAGAGATTTTTTTTTTTAATTTTTTTAACATCTAATTAATCATTTACTTTAGTCCCATGATCTAAAAAAATTGAATGAGAGATTTTATTTTTTATTTTTTTAACATCTAATTAATCATTTACTTTAGTCCCATGATCTAAAAAAATTATGAATTTCCACTTGAGTAATATAATTACTCTAGAGTAATTACATAATTACTTTACTAGACATATCCCAAAAAAATGTTTTTAGTGTCCAACTTCTTTATATGTTTAGATAAGGGTTTGAATTTTACTATTTATTTAATATAATTATTAACTAATGTTTAGATGGAAAGTAAAGAAAAAATGAAAAGTAAAATTTACATGATTGTCGGTGTTTATGTTCCCTACCACATCACGCGAATACCTATTTGATATATATATGTTACAAGTATGGGTGAGAGTGTAACAACACGCTTATCGCTCTCGTTACTCTCGTTACCCCTAGCACCCGAGATTCAAATCATAATGTAAACTATAAAGCTTACAACGCTATTTCGCATATTTTCACACACGCTATATCACAACGCATACGCTTATAACGCTAACGCATACACTATTGCGCTATTCGCTATCGCTCAACGCAACACAAAATCAAAACGCAGTTACTTATGCTATGACTATTTTGGTCAAAAATTACCGAAGCAATTAAGTGATCAAATTAGTTTGGGAGGTAGTGTGCTAATGATGTTTGCAAAAAATATATTGAGTTGATTGCTTTATAAAGACAGTTTCAGGATATAGCCCGAGGATATCAGACTATATCAATAATCAAACAATGAGCTGTAAAAGTAAAAGGTGGACACAGGATATACGAGGAAAGCCCTTGATCAATCTAGATCTCCGCAATAAAACCTCGGGAGCTTACAATCGTCGGCTGTCTTGTTCTTCTTATTGCTTGAATAACCAGGATACAATGCAGGATAATGCTCAGATCTCTAATAAGTGTTACAATGGTTGTAATTTGTGAGTGTTAAAGTGTGTTGCAGCTGGAAATGAGAGTAAACGAGTATGAGAGCTCGAAAAAACGTGTGGCCTATGGATCTGGCATCCCCTTTATATAGTTTCTAAGTTTAACTAACTATCCTATTATTCCGGGATACGGAGAATATTCATTTCTGAACGTTGGGGGGCTGTTTCAACTTGTTTTCCACGTGCATATTAACTATAAATCCGGGTCTTCAGCTCACATAACCGTTACAACATTAATAGCATTAATTAGCATCCGAAATTCTAGCATAATATGCCTTTCTTGTATTATGGTCGTTACAAGACCCATTCTTCCGCCACCAACGTCCTTATCCTAACCAATTTGAGTGAGTCTTCAAGGTGACTTAGTCCTCATGAACGTTAGTCCCTTGTAACCAATGTTTACAAGCAAATTGTTAGTAATAGTCAGGATACTGCCTCAGGATGTTACCAATATCCTGGTCCGGTATCCTGATCATAAAAAGCTAATAAAAAAATCAAGATACAAAGTCAGGATATGGGCTCAGAATTTCACCCATAACAATGACCTATTAAAGTACATTATATTAAAACATATGGGTATTTAAAACTTGTTGAAACGCGCACTCGCGGGCACGCGCAATTTGACTATCGCACTGACACACAACGTAACACGATACTACTTATCTCGCTAAAACGCTTAGTGTACTTACAACAATTAATGCAACAAAACGCATCAAACGAATAGAAGGTTGGGAAACTAACCCATCCGTCAGGATGACCATCCGTCCGGATGACCATCCGTCAGGATGACCATCCGTCCGGATGACCATCCGATCGGATGGCCATCCGATCGACTGGCCATCCGACACCTCACCAGCACCGCCTTACTTCTCTCTCACACTATAAATACCTCCCACATGTCACTATTCACTGATGTGACAGCCCTATCCGACCAACTCACTCCCAGCTCGTTCTCAATCACTATTTCACTCGATTCAAGGCTATTTCGTAAGTAATTCTCCTTAAATCTTGTACTTCCATTTTCACTACACACATCTCCATCATCTTCTCCATAAAAAACACTGATTTTGATCACGAACTCACCTGCTTTGGGTTGCTTGAAGATGGTGTTCACTTGGTGACGTCATCTCATCAAGTTTAGCTCAGATCTAAAGGATTTCTACACATTTTAACACGAATCTTAAACAAAACTTCAACATTTCAACAGATTCAAACTTTCTTTCAACTTTTTTACACTATTCTACTCAAAACCGATGGAATCTGGACTCAACCTGACCTAAGACTCATTCTATAGTCTAGGATCGGCTCAAAAACGGATTTCCCTTGAGAGGTGATCGACAAACGGGTTGAACATGAAGCCCCATCAAGCTCAGCAGGTCTGATCGAATGGGGTAGTTCCCATCCGATCGACTAGGCTAGACTCGGTGTCGATTTCCGTTGTCTGACACGTCGTCACGCCGTCTCCGTTAACTCGAAAATGTTTACTTGAAAAATTTTACAAAAACTTCAAACTACAGTCTGCAACTCACTCGAATAGCCATCTGATCGAATGGCCATCCGTTAGGATGACCATCCGACAGGATGACCATCCGTCCGGATGCACTGTTACAACACTTAACCCACTTTTACCCCATTCGACACGCTGATTCCGACCGTTCAACCCTGAGGAATACTTATGCATCTGTTCCCGTACACAGGCTGATCTGGCGCTCTCAACCATCTAACCAAATCGTGTTTATTTGTTGGACACGCCCTGTGAGTATACTTGACCCCTTTTAATGCTTTAAACACACTTTTGGGGTGTAACATACGTTTATATCAAAAACACACTTATCAAAACGTAGTACACAATCTAAACTATTATCACATGTGAATGACTAATGTACATATTTACACGTGATGCTTGATACATATGTGCTAGGACTTTTACTCGTGACATTCCAACTTAACTAGAATAGTACTATAGTTCGACTCATGCCCGACGAGGTCTAGTTAAGACAAACTCGCACTCGCAAACGCACATCGTAGTCATCTCGGGACTTAGCTGGTAGTTTTTGTCTTGTAGCGTATATGTTGTGTATCATGTTTATGTATGTGGAAATTCGCAGCGCTTTTATCTACTTTATGCTATATTAAACATGTATACTCGCCAGTACATTTTTGTATTGACATTATTTTAACGTATGTTGCAGGTTAACGCAGGTTATCTCAATCAAGATAGGCTACTTTAGAAACTCACCTAAAAATCTAGGTTGCCGGATTTGTATTGTTCGAGAGACATGAAATCTTTACAACTGTATGTGAAATATTTGTTTATTAGTATGGGATAATGAACTTGTTAAATATTGTCGCTAAATTAGTTGTTATGGATTCTCTTGAGCAATCTGATTCGCCTAGTGCCGCGCCCCGATGATTCCGCCATCGGTTGGGGTGTGACAGAGAGGGCCCATCATCATTCGTTTAAATGCGTTTGAAATCCGAACGTGAACAAACAAACGCCCAACAAACAACCATCTCCAATGGTGGTGTCTAGTTTCAAAAAAATACGTGGATGCCATGCAGTGACGGATCTAGAAGAAAAATTTAGAGATATCCCTAATTTTTATTTGGAATATAGGGGTATCCTAATATTTCTTCCCAATACATAAAAAGAAGAATAAAAAAAGAGAAAAATGCCAGAATAGTCCATGTGGTTTGCTCTGTTTTCACTTATAGTCCATACACTCCGACTGTGTTCTTTGGATTTTATCTTTTAGAAGCTTTAGGATTTTTGCTCTTATGGTTCAAGGTTTGACGCGGATGTTCTATCGTCACCTAAATGAGCATAGTCGGAGTTCGTTTGAGCTAGATATTTTGTATTTCAAAATCCATTTTAAGTAAAACAAACTCCATAGCAAAATCTCCTTATAAAAAAGTGACAAGTGTGTGAGAAGTGTAAGAAATAATATGGTGAGGACATGTGTCTTTAATTAAAATTAGAGATTAAGGGTAATAGAGTAATTTCAATAACAATCATTTAATTAACAAAATCTTTACATAACTGTTTTGAGAGATTTTAGGAAACAATATATTCGGTATCTCTCTATTATTCGAATTCTGGTCTCAACCATTGTTTAATCCATAAAATTCATATCAACATTTTTGTTAATTCACGGGTATAAAACACCATACGAATTCAAGAAAACACCACAGCATGAATCCAATATAGTCATTGTATTTTAACATCTAGAATGATTTTGATTATTTTTGGAAGTATAAAACACTATTCAGATTCCAAAAACACCCTAACTTTATTCGTAATACAGTCATAGTGTTTTAACATCTGGAATGATTACACTGCACATTATGTGTGGTGTTTTAAACCTGCGTTCATGATGTTTTAAACCTGTATTTATGGTGTTTTAAACGTGCAGTCCAGTATGTGTTCTTCGTATGGTGTTTAAACCTGATTGATAAATTTTTATGATTTTATCTTGATACAAATCTAAAACAGAATCCTTGAAAAATTTCGTCTCATCCGCCACCCACGTGATTCCCCGCGTCTTCTTTTCAACGAATTAAAAATTAAAAAAGGTACACATATTGGTTTTTTTTTCGTATTTTCTTCTAAAAATTAAGAATGGAAAAATCATAAGAATTAGTAAATACATTACCAAAAATAATCATTGTATTTTATTAATTTATTAATTTAATTGTTTCAAAATCTCATAATAGAAGGAAACCATACGACTATTTCGTGTTAAACTTAGGGTGAGGGGAGCGGTTATCTACTTGGAATAGGTAAACTTCGCATTTACCCAATCAAACAGTGTCACGTCAATTTACCTATTTTGTTTACCTAATGCTCAAAAACGTTGGCGGTGGTTTATCTATCTTGGATTAGGTAAACTATTATTTTTATTTTTTATTTTTTTAAATTATGTGTTAAGATAAAAACAAATAAAACATCAAACTTATAAATAAATAAAAAACCATTACATTAAAACGAAATTCTGTTGCAAGGTATGATTAAAAAAAATGAAGGTTGGGTTTGTGTAGTAAAGCCAAGTTGGGGATCAAACGGCACACTTGAACCACCCGAACCACCACCTTTATTTTGCGCCCTCGTCTTCGAACCGGACCCTAAATATTTTTTCTTCCCTTCACATTTGTTTGAACCTTCTATTATAATTGTTTGACAAGAGTTGAAATGAGGATGGTGAAGAAGTGTGTAAAAAAATAGGTTGAATGGTTTGTTTAAATATGAAATTAGATTTTTTTTTAATAAATTTAAACGGCTATATAGCCGTTACTCCACATCTCCCAACGGTCAAAAAGCCTTCCCCTCATCGGTAAACCTTCACTGCATACATAACCTCACTGATCGGTAACCTCCATCGGCGACGGTGTTACCGATCGGTAAACACGTTTGCCGATGGAGTTTACCTCCCACTCCGCTCACCCTTAGCCACTTTTTCACTAGCTAGACAATGATGTAAACATACTATTAATTTTTATGCTAGTTAGTACGGATGAGTATGGTACCGGAGTGGTACTCGTACTGAAAGCAGCGGTACCAAAAAACGGGAAAATGAATACCGGCATCGGTACTGGTACTGAATATACCGACCGGTATGACAGCGGTACTGAAAACAAGGAAAATTGGTACAAGTACCGAATATACCGGTATGGTACCAATACTGGTACCGAAAAATAGGGAAAATGGATACCGTACCAAATATACCCGTTACGATACCGGTACCAAATACTCATCCCTACCTATTAGACTGATAAATTCGGGGTGTAAACGGGTCACGTTGCTCATGAGTTATTCAACACAAGCTTGTTAAAAGTTTGCATTGAGTTAAGTTTAAACAAACCTTAGCCTAAAATTAAGCTCGTTTACCAAACAAGCCCAAGCTTCTCTTATCAAACCTGAGTAAGCTCCTGAGCTAAACGAACATATTCTTTGTTTAACTTTTATACAATGTCTTTAACACGTATATTTGTATTGTTATACTATTATACATAAAATAGGAATAGTGGATTTTAATAATTCAAACTATTAGCCATTGACCGACAATAGTCCTAACTTTAAAAATAACCAGTGGTGGTCCTACATTTTCACATATTGTAAACTAATGGACCTTTACTAATAGAACCTTAATTTCTTTTTGTCCCTTTATCATTTTCGGTTTAGTAAAGATACATTCGTTTACAATATATGATGTGACCACCACTGGTTATTTTTGAAGTTGAGACTATTGCCGGCCAACGGCTAATAGTTAGAATTATTAAAATTCATTATTCCTATAAAATATGACAAGCGCTCACTTAGCATGCAAGAGGTACAGGGGTCGTTACCCCGCATCTTCAAGTGTTTTAATTTAGTTTCTATCCTCTGCAATAGAGGTAATGTTTGCCTTCATCTCATTCTCCCGATCCAATCATTAATTTTGTTATTTGTGAGATTTATTGTGCATGATTATCGTATGTATAAAACGAAATTACTAGACAAATAAATACAAGTATAAATATACATAGAATAGGTAATAAATAATAAACGAGTCGATTTCAAATTTGAAAAACTACTCAAAAGCTGAGTTTGAACTCAAACTATCATAAGTTAAACGAGCCATCTTAAGCTTAATAAGATGGCATAGACTCACCTAAACTTATTTTAACAATAAACAAAGCGGGAAACTTAAAAAAAAAATAAAAACCATTTTAATAAACACATTTGAATTGATGAATTGTAAGGAAATAAATACTAGTAAATGAAAAAAATGAAGAGGAATATAAAAAGTGAGAGGGACAGGGTAAGGTACGGTTGACATCAGGATAATGACAGGTCTACGGGGCTTAGCGTGGGGTCGCTCTCACCCTCGATTCTTTTTCATTCTTTCTTTCTTAACAACCTTTTTGCTGCATTCTTTCTTTACCCCACCCTCTACTACTTTTATATTCCATTTTAGCCCCTCTTTTATATCTCACTTTCCAAAACACTCCCTACTTTTTAATCACTTTCCAATTAACCACCTCCTACAAACTTTTGGTACCGGTACTGGTACGAGTATGGGTACGGGTACTGTACCAATCTCATCTCTACTACAAAGTGTCACACTCAATCTTTCTTATTCGTTTCTTTTTTTTTTTTCAGGATAAATGTCACGCTTTTTATTTTAAAAAAATCAATGACCTTATAGCCTTACGCATTTAGATCCTTTTATGTAGATATGAGATCGGTATAGTATTGACTGAGAATGAGTAAAAACACGAAAGCCGGATATCGTACCAATTATTGTAGTACGATACCAGTTTGCTACTAGTAGTGCAAAAGTATCAAAAAATACCGAAACCTAAAGCATACAAATAAATATTGATACTGGGATCAATTTTGTTCGATCGGTATCAGTTTTTACAGTACGGTACCGCTACTTAGTAAAAAGATGTGTATCTCTACTTTTATGTACTTAGTATTAGATTTATATTATATAACTTGATGTATAGCATTTTAATGTAACTTAATTAATATAAGAATATATTATATACCTTGATGTATAGTATTTTATTTACCTATATTTATTTATATGTTAATAACACAATGAAAGAAACAGTAAAACCAGGCAGTCACACATTTGCGTGACACAAGGTTAAATTCAAGGAAAGTTTACACGTCTGTATGCGGTCCCTTTAAACTTTCTTTTCTATGTCGACGCTTCACCCTTAACTCTCCCCTTCATCCTTTTGTTCATCATCCACTGATTTGGTGAAGAGATATTTCTGATTCGTTACACTGAATTGATAAATCTAGAGTCTTATCATATATTAGAGGTTTGGATATCCAGAAATTAATTTTACTTGTTATATTTATTAAAATTAATCAAAATTCAGTAATTTATTAAAATTAATCAAAATTCAGTAACAATGAGACACACATTGGTAAATTATTAATGCAAATATTCCATTTCATGTAATGTTATGAGAATAAAACAACTTCAAAATCCACTCATTTCCTTTGCTTTTAGGAATATATCAGTTCGAAATGATGTGATTATTATATATATGTTGTGAAACAACGACCTACTAGCAACCAACGTATAACTATAAACATAAAGAACAAGGATTATAGAAAGTAAGAAAGAAAGAGAATAGAAGAACTCATTCTTATTCATGTATCTCATACAAAATATATGAGTCACTATATATAGGTTATAACATTAATACAAACATAAATGTGAAATGGAAGTTAGAAATGTGGAGAGGCACTAGTAATGGATGCATTCATAACACTCCCCCCTTGACTATCCACATGATGATATACTATTCTTTAATACGCTTGGTGATGATGCCTCGTTAAAAACCATGCTAGGAAAACCCAGTGAGACAAAACCTCAGCTAAGGGAAAAGAGTGCAGCGCGTATTGTCTCCCCCTAATACTTCTGGATCATATATGTTGCCTTGTTAAAAACCTTACTAAGAAAATCCAATGGGACAAAACTTAGTCAAGGGAAAAAGAGTGCAACTTGAATAAGTCTCCCCCTCATTTTAACATGTATCCTTTAAGTGACGTGTGCTCATCTTCCTTGAAAGTCGAACAAAGCTTTTATAGCCAACGTTTTGTCGCTTGATCCCTTAATGTGCACGACTGTGTTTTGTTACATTCCTGCATCTACAAGACTAACCAAACTTGTTTTGATGGGTTAGTAAAATATAATTAAATATCGTTTATACCTGGAATATTTCCTTGAACTCAATTGCTTTAGAAAACTCATCAGGAGTTCAATCGTAAACAAAAACGAATCTATATACAACGATCATATTGTTCTCGAGAACTTAATTTACATGATTTTGATCATTCAAATCCTTTAGGGACCTTCATGTACACTTTTAGTATCAAGTGATACATAACATTCATAGACGCACATTAATTCTCTCTCTATATTACCAGACTAATAAAATATTGGAAAGTCAATGCATCCACCATTGGAGAATACGTTTCCTCATAATCAATCATAGGTATTTGTGAAAATTCTTGTGCCACCAATTTTGACTTATATCATTTAATTTGATTTTCACATGATTTGCGTAAAAGACACATTTGTATCCAACATATTTTACAACTTCAGTTGTATGGACTATTGGTCCAGAAACTTTCCATTTCATTAGAGAACTAAACTCTGCCTTATTTACGTTGATGTTTGCAAAATGCAACATATAAATTACATCAATTGTGGCATAAAACTAACCCTTTTTAGTACTAATGTTGGAAAAAGTGTGCTTTTGTCTTCCTTTTGTATTTTCAGGATTAAATGAGCTCAAATCAACAAAAGAAGCAAAAAGACATCAAAATCTAACATAAATACAAGAAAAGGAACAAGACGTGACATGCCCGACCCCACGACAGCATCTTCCCAAGCAAAACAAGAAGACAGAAGACTGAACACGCCCCGTGCTCAGCCAGCACGGGGGCGTGCCCAAGTGTCAGCAGAAAAGACAAAGTGGTAGAAACTTCTATTGCCCACCACGGGGCCGTGCTCAGCGGACACGGGGCCGTGGTCAACTATAAGATTCGCACAATCCAGGAAAATCTTCATAGTACAAAGATTCTTCTGCACACGGGGTCGTGCTCAGCGGACACAGGGGCGTGGTCAACTAATAAGACAAGCTGCATTAAATGAAGAAAGAGAAGGATGTGGACACGGGGCCGTGCCCACTGGACACGGGGCCGTGCCCGAGCTTCTGTTCAGCCTATAAATAGGAGTGCTTGGCTCAAGCTCAAACCATCCCTTGGCACACCACCTCTCTCACACTTCACCCACCACCCACCACCACCATAACACCATCATCCACCACCATCATCCATTGTCCATCATAGAGTGTGTGAGTCGTCTCGGGATCCAAGATTGATCGTAAGAGTTCTTGACAATCAAGGCCATGTTTGCCTAAGTCTCTTACATCACTTGGTGAAGACAGGTGTCTAGTGTAATACTTTTTATTTCTAATCTTTTCGCACTTTTTACTTGATTTTGTATTAATGACTTTAATAACTAGTTTCTTATGTTGAAGGTGATTCTTCCTTATCGTTTGTCCGTGGTGTCTTGACATTATTTTACTGTCTATATAAAATAAAAGATTTTCACCATTCATATCTCCACGGTCTATATGGAGGTATGTTGGCTACCTGGTCGGGGGTTAAGGGAACGGTTTGGTAAGAGTCTTGCCATTGTTCAACGTTTAGAGGTCCTGCAATGGACCTGGGTCAAATTTAGTAGGACCTCCTTCAATACTTCACGGTATTGGATGGCGGGGGTCCAAACTCTTTGATCCCCTCATAAGTTAAACTACTATTAATACTATAACCCGGCTATTTAGGACTGTATCCCTGCTGACTCAGACTACTTAGTCGAGGGTAACGTCACCTCCAAAAGAGGGGCCTGCCATAATTTGCATTAATAACTTAATTCATTATCTTTCAATAATCCGACCCTTTAGGATTGTATCCTTGCTGACTCAAACTACTGGGTTGAGGGTAACGTCACATTCAAAAGAGGGGCCTACTACAATAACTAAGATAATCTCTTAAATAAGTGCAAAAATGCGGAAATAATCAAAGGTTACACTATACACGAGTCGGAACCAAGTGATTCATCTTGTCTATCTGTTTTTTCTTTTATTTTTATTTTTCAGCATTTTAGTTAGTTTTTATTTTTCTTAGTTTAAAACCATTTTTCTAAACTTTTTGATTTGATTAGACGTTGATGATAAACCGGTACTAAAAACTCTTGTGTCCTTGGACGACCTCGGTATCTTACCAACACTATACTACGCTCACGATGGGTGCACTTGCCCATATGTGTGTTTAGTGTTAGTAAATATCGTGTTTTATAAATTTAAAACTTGGCTAAAGAAAGTGTAAAAAGGGCTTAAAATATACTTAAACCTATATATACACCTAACGCACATCAAGTTTTTGGCGCCGTTGCCGGGGACACAAGGATTTTAAGAAAGTTAGGAATCAACGGCCTAATCGTTTTTTCTTATTTTTCATTTTTTTTAGGATTTTTCTTAATTTTTCAGCTTCTGCAGAACTCAGCACGGGCCGTGCCCGCTGAACACGCCCCGTGCCCAATCATTGGAACTGGCAATCCTGTTTTAAGTCAGACAGTAGCTGAACACGGGGCCGTGCCCACTCAACACGCCCCCGTGCCCAAGATTCAGTTACTGAAAACAGAACCGTAAGATCCCGACGGTTGGTAATTTCTGACACAAACATGAGTGATACTGATACTTTTTACTTTCGGCACTCTTATGGTACTACGTGGTGTCAATTATGTGGTGGTAACCATAAGGAATTAGAATGTTATTTTCTAAATTATAAGCCCCACTATATAGACCCATCATTTCCTTGTATCCTTAAGAGGGGCGAAAGTAAAAATAATCCCTATCTCTCCCTCGAATGCTCCCAACCAGATTTTCTAGGAGAAATGCTTCTCGAGGAATTATTTCAATTAGAAGATCTAATTCTTAATTGGTTAAAAGAACTTAGGAAAGATTTCAATGATCTTTTCCAGGACAATAGCCAAGAAGAAGGGTTGGAACCGCATTCAAACAACTTCGTTGTTACCGACGATACTTCTAACTCTAGTGAGGACTTGAGCGATAGTCGTCCCTGTGTCGATTGTGCCGTGAAGGACTCCCCATCGACTTCGTTCGATGCATACATAGACCTGAGCGATTCGACATACACCTTCTTTAACGAGAGCCCGGAAAAGGGTTGGACTTGTCCACCTACATATAGCATAGGAATCACCCTCACCGACAACCTCTTGCGTTCTCGTCTTAATCTAGAGCAATTAAGGTATCTTAGGCACTTTGGGGTTGTTCCATCCAGTAAGGAACCGCCCGATCCGGAAAAGTTCCTTAAAAATAAACAAGCTTCATAGACAGCCTCTAGACACGGGGCCGTGTCCAGGTCAGCACGCCCCCGTGTCCACCCAAAGATTCCCTTTCTGATCTTGTCAGAATACGGACAAAAATGTGTCAGGATTCCGTCTGCACACGGGGCCGTGTCCAGCTGACACGGAGCCGTGCGCAACGTACTGTCGTTTTCTATAAATGCAGCCAAGAATCCTGCACATTTGAACCATTCCAGGGACAGAGATTTGGGGAATATTCTCACATACCATCCTAGGTATTTTCTAAAAGAAGTTTCTCAACTATCTTCTTGTCCTTTCCACTTTTATCCATTATCATCTTCTTCATTTTTTCTCATACTTCCATTAAAGCTTGAACCTTCCATAATTTCAAGCCTTATTGAGATGTTTGTTAGATTTTGTTCATGGAATCTTGCTAAAAATAAGCTCTACAAAAATGTTTTAAGTTGTTTATGTTCAAAAATGCTTTAAAAATTATGAAAACAATTTGAAACCCCAAGATTCCTTGTTCCTAAATCCTGCAGATATCTGAACACGTGGCCGTGTTCGCTGAACACGGGGCCGTGTCCGAAGTACGGGTCCCATAAAATTGAACTCTTTTCGGTATGTTTTCTCAGAATGGCAAGCAGAACAAGCGGAAACTCTTCGTCACATTCCAGAAACAACCGACAGGGGAGAAGATCATCAACGGTTGAAGATTCTCTTGTAAACTATGTTTACGCCTTAAGAGAAGCCCTTAATGAAATGACAAGTGTGGAAGAGGCATTGGTTGACCAAATTAATCATTTGACGGTGGGACTAGAAGGATGTCTCCAGGAAGTCAATCTTTTGCACCAAAGGTTGAACATTCTCGCCTCTCCTCCTTTGGTGCCGATTATCACCCAAAGGGCATGGAATGTGGTGCCGGAAGTCATCATTCCGGCCGAATGGTACACCTTACATCCGGAGCCACCTCGAGACATACTACAAGGGGTTCCGATTGGTGTCGCTCTTCCTCCGCAAGATGTTGAGGAACATGAAGTCGCCTCCCTTCTCCCAAGGGAGATAGAAGAATGGCTCTAGCAACATCTTAGGGACACCACTCAGCTTAGAGTTCTACAAGGCTTTTAGACCGGAAATCTATTTCCGGAATTTTGGTTCTTATTGTAGAAGTAGAGCTCCTTAGGAAGATTTTACGGATCACTTGACCTATCTAATATTAGGACTTTTAACTTTTATTTTCTGCTTTATTTTTCATTTTTTAGGACTATTATGTAATTCTCTCTAGGATTCAATGAATGATGGTTTTAGTTAATTTGGTGTTTGGATGGTGTTGAAATGAATAAAACACACTTGAGATGGCAAAGGATACAAGGGAAGCTTGAACCAGCACCCCATGCAGGAAAACAGGACCATCCGACAAAATTCTTCGTTTACAGTAAGTTCGGCACGGGCCGTGTCCGCCCAACACGGCCCCGTGCTGCACAGTCTGCAGAAATACCCAGTTCAGGTAAACTGGACACGGGCCGTGCTCACCCAACACGCCCCCGTGTCCAGGCTTCTGTTTCTCTTAATTTAATTTTGTTACTGGCACTTGAACACGGGGTCGTGCCCAGACAACACGGGGCCGTGTTCAGCGCCCAGTAACACAAAATTTTTGCTTTTTCACACCTTTTTACACATTCAATCAACCTAAAAACTTATTTTTGGGACACATTGAGGACAATGTGTAATTTAAGTGTGGGGGGGATGCTAAAACCTTGAATCTTGCAAGTCCTAAATACAAGCCTTACACAAAACTCTATTGGAATCGCTAATCACCCCAATTTTTTTCAAAAATTTTCATTTTTTTTACTTGTCTAGGTTTAACTTGGGAATTTCAAGTTCTAAAAAGGTTATATTTTTACAAATTTACAACCGATAGCATCGTGATAAAAAGAACCAACATAAGAAAATTATGAAAAGGCATGACAAGCTTAGTTAAAATTTAATTATATATACTTGATCACATAAAAACCCATTCCCACAAAAGTGAGTTTTGAGCCTTTATTGAGCATACAAATATATATCTTTAAACTAAATGCTCATTTTTCGTTTCTTGTGTGAATAGCCGCTTGGTTTTTACGACTCTAGAACTTGCCACGCCGATACATTCCCGGTCCTTACCAACTTAAACCCGAGTAAGTAAATGATGGAGGCATTAGGACTAACCCTTTTTATTTCTACACCATTATTTTTTTTTACCACCTACCCAAAAATCCCCCTAGTTAGCCCCTTTGAGCCTAAACCTTTTCATTTCATAACTCAAACCAAACACCCTTTCACCCACCAAAAGCTTTTTCATTTTTAACCATTTGTTTTAGTAACAAGTTCGGTTTCTCATATGACTTTCAAAAAAAAAAAAAAAATAATAATAATAATAATATTATTGATGAAGCAAAAACAAATAAACAAACAAGTTTATTAAAAATGACTTTGTTTGAATAATAGCTTCATCAAAATAAAAGTTGAAAAAAAGAAAGTCTTACGAAAACCGATACTTGTTACGCTTTTCGCCCCTTTTCTACTAACCACTAACCCAACCACCTACCTTTAACCCAAGCCTAACCCTTCACCCAAAAAGTCCTCTTGATATTTACAAAGGTATATAAGTTAAAAAGGAGGAGGATTGATTGCTTGGCAAGCCTATGGTAGGAGTAAGTTCCATGCCGCTCTCGAGTGATCCACAAAAATACATTTTCGGCCGAGTGTTGAGTGATCCCCGCGAGGTATGTGAACTTGTATATAAATAGAATTTTAAAGAGGCATGTTATGCCCTAATAAGTAATTTATCTTATGAAAAGTTTTAAATAAATCATGACGAATAGGATTGTAAATAAATAAAAATAAAACTAAATAAAGAATCTTGGAAATCCCGACACTCTATGACAAGCCCAAAAACCTTCTTTTCTACCCATTCCATTTGGGAGTGTAATAGCCACATATTAAAGAGTTTTGCTTGAGGACAAGCAAAGATTCAAGTGTGGGGGTATTTGATGTGTGCAAAATGCAACATATAAATTACATCAATTGTAGCATAAAACTAACCATTTTTTAGTACTAATGTTGGAAAAAGTGTGCTTTTGTCTTCCTTTTGTATTTTCAGGATTAAATGAGCTCAAATCAACAAAAGAAGCAAAAAGACATCAAAATCTAACATAAATACAAGAAAAGGAACAAGACGTGACATGCCCGACCCCACGACAGCATCTTCCCAAGCAAAACAAGAAGACAGAAGACTGAACACGCCCCGTGCTCAGCCAGCACGGGGGCGTGCCCAAGTGTCAGCAGAAAAGACAAAGTGGTAGAAACTTCTATTGCCCACCACGGGGCCGTGCTCAGCGGACACGGGGCCGTGGTCAACTATAAGATTCGCACAATCCAGGAAAATCTTCATAGTACAAAGATTCTTCTGAACACAGGGTCGTGCTCAGCGGACACGGGGGCGTGGTCAACTAATAAGACAAGCTGCATTAAATGAAGAAAGAGAAGGATGTGGACACGGGGCCGTGCCCACTGGACACGGGGCCGTGCCCGAGCTTCTGTTCAGCCTATAAATAGGAGTGCTTGGCTCAAGCTCAAACCATCCCTTGGCACACCACCTCTCTCACACTTCACCCACCACCCACCACCACCATAACACCATCATCCACCACCATAATCCATTGTCCATCATAGAGTGTGTGAGTCGCTCGGGATCCAAGATTGATCGTAAGAGTTCTTGACAATCAAGGCCATGTTTGCCTAAGTCTCTTACATCACTTGGTGAAGACAAGTGTCTAGTGTAATACTTTTTATTTCTAATCTTTTCGCACTTTTTACTTGATTTTGTATTAATGACTTTAATAACTAGTTTCTTATGTTGAAGGTGATTCTTCCTTATCGTTTGTCCGTGGTGTCTTGACATTATTTTACTGTCTATATAAAATAAAAGATTTTCACCATTCATATCTCCACGGTCTATATGGAGGTATGTTGGCTACCTGGTCGGGGGTTAAGGGAACGGTTTGGTAAGAGTCTTGCCATTGTTCAGCGTTTAGAGGTCCTGCAATGGACCTGGGTCAAATTTAGTAGGACCTCCTTCAATACTTCACGGTATTGGATGGCGGGGGTCCAAACTCTTTGATCCCCTCATAAGTTAAACTACTATTAATACTATAACCCGGCTATTTAGGACTGTATCCCTGCTGACTCAGACTACTTAGTCGAGGGTAACGTCACCTCCAAAAGAGGGGCCTGCCATAATTTGCATTAATAACTTAATTCATTATCTTTCAATAATCCGACCCTTTAGGATTGTATCCTTGCTGACTCAAACTACTGGGTTGAGGGTAACGTCACATTCAAAAGAGGGGCCTACTACAATAACTGTTAGGACCGGTTTGACTCCGAACGATTGCGAACCGACTCGTACGACGTGCGGAATCCGTGCACGAGCAAGACCGAACACACGAACAGTAATATAACTGTGATTCTATTCAAAGATCTGAAATCGTTACAGGAACCGTGAATCACCTAGACACTTTCTCTCTCTAGTTTCTCTCTCTAGAACTAGAGCTCTCAAAGTCACAAATGAGCAAAAGTGTCCAAAGTTTCTCAAAAAGTTCTAAATGAGAACCCTAAGTTCTCTATTTATAGGCCAAGGGACATAATGAGATATCTCATTATTTACACAAATGCCACCTTGCCTTTTACTAAAATATAACACTATAAGCACTAAACTTTAACAGTTTCTGCTACGGTTTGAGATGACGGAGGCGATAGACATAAATGCACTAACAGACTCCCCCTTGGATATTGCCGCAGTCAATCTCAAACATTTATTCAGACTCGTAGCTTCTGGTCTTTCTCTCTCTCTAGCTCGAACAGAATCCCCGTGGATCTGTCTTCAGCTTCAGCTCCCCCTTTCAGTAAACTCTTCAGGCTCCCCCTTTCGTCAAGCTTCCGTGCTTTGGGATCGACACCTGGTTTTCCGTATACAAGCTCCTTCAGGATAGTTTCTTGGGTCCTTGAATGCACGCTTCCCTTTGCGTTGAGCTCGTCTTCAGACTCCCCCTTAGACACTGCTGTCAGGATCGTAGTCTGGTACAACATCTGCAATTCTCAAACGTTTATAAGTAACAATGTTTGATTGACCAATCGTCCAGGAATTGTAACCTGGCTCTATTAAACTTTCTAAATCAAGATCCTGGGACTAAGATATAATAATATGAGATATATCTAGGATTACTTGATATTCTCTCCCCCTATCAACAATCTTCAAAGATTTGGCCGTTAAGCGAACATGATCGAAAACTGGCTCTTTTACAGATTTTAACAATATAAGAATCCAAATCCCTCACAGTTAATCATCCAAGTCCAACTTAATGACCTTGGAGATATCACAAACTGTTTTTGATTTTTGATAAAAACTTCAAGTTTCAAATTAATGAACTTGTTTTATTTTTCAGAAACACAATCGGCATACTTAGATTTTGAAACTCAGTTTTCAGACATCGGTTGTCGAAAATAAAGCAGAATCAAAAATCTTTTTGAACTTTTCTGAAAATAAAAAGCAATAAAGAAATATGAACAAACATATTTACAGACAATATTTTTGTTTGAGTTTGCGTCAGAGGATCATATCAGTTTTTGACAAGTCACAAGTACCGTTGAGCTTAGTTACACATTAAGAATTAAACAATTCACTTAGATTGTCGATATACTGATCCACTTAAATTTTCATACAAATTTCAACTGATTCAGGATACGAATTAGGTGTTTTAAGAACTTAAACTCATTCATGTGTCCCACCTCTTGAATATACTCCCGTATCCAGAATCCCAATAATCAGTCTTACAGGTGAGTATACTACAATGATATCTGTACATAAATTAGGTATGCGAGGGCCGAGGGATCTCAGATCGATACTTCCGTATACGCAGAGAGATATCAGCTTCGACTTTACGGAATGTCCCCTTTTAGAGGATCTTTTAGCTACAACAGCAGCGACTATCAATTTTATTGTTTTATCAGCATGCTGAGGGTTTATGCTATGTTTCAAGCATTTGCAGAAAGTATTATCCAAGGACTAGGTCAGAACTACCGTTCAGCAGAAGTCCCGGAATAATACCCCAGACATCATTGAGTATAAAGACCTAGTATATCAGATTATGAGACCTTTCAAACAAGATTTCAGGGGTTACCTATATATCCAAGTAGTGTTCCCCATGAAATAAGCAAGTTTGAATTTAGTTTTATATCCCGAAAAAGTTTACTAAATGTATAAAAATCTATCGGCATATCATCAGTGAGACTGTTTAACACTATTTAATCATTACATTTCTTTAGCATACTGTAACTGTCTACTGATGTACTATCATTTCCTCTTTTTATACAAAAACTCAATTTTGAATTTTTTATCATGTTTTTGGCTTTTTCAAATTTTCTAATGTTTTTGGATTTTCTGACAATTTCTTACTCCCCCTAAAATGCAAAATCATTTAAAGAAAATTTGACAACCAATACTGATAGCTTTGTCTCGCCATCCATTTTCTGCTTCACATGCACTGATTTGCAGAAAAATAACGTACCCCCATGATTTACAACCCATTGATTTTCGACAGTTTGAAAACCGTTTTTCAATCTTGTGAAAGTAATCATGTTTGTTCAGCCGTGAGGGTTTCGGCGTATTCAATCAAAACTCCCCCTTACAACAAACTATTTTCCCATAATGATTTCAAAACACTTAAGTTTGTTTTAATCAGAATGGTTTTTCTGGAAAAATTAGTTTGTTTACCCATCACTTGTGGGTTTGGGGTCATCTCATCACCTTGTTCTCTTTTTAACCATTTTGAAAATTTAACATTATTAGGTCAAACACCACTATCACTTGTAGAAAATCAAGTACAACTTAATGTCCTTGATTAACCACTAGTAAGACGAAATATCACAGTTACCATCCTGTGAATTTCTCAAGAATGATGCCGATACCTGCTTCACACTTACCAACCTGGAAGCTCCGGCAAGTCAGGAATTCAACCAACAGATTTATGTACCCAAGCCTGACCAGTCTTGGGTGTGTTTTGAACATTTCTCTTTTCTTCATAAAATTCTTTTGCCCCTTTTACCTTTCCATCAGCCATCTTGCTAAAAATATGTTTAACATTGCTATTAAACATTTTTCTAGCATCAACACCTTTTGATTTTAGGTTTGCGGCTCGTAATGGTGGAAAGTTCTCATCATTCATTAAAGGAACTGTCTCTTCCTTTTTTACCTCAACTTGTGGCTCCTCTGATTTTGTGGAATCAGATTCATTGCCCGAACTTGGCTTGTCTGACTTGGATGAGCCAGATTCATCGCCAATAACTTTCTTTTTCTTCTTGTTTGTCCTCAGATTTGCATCTGAAGAATTCAATTTTCTTGACTTTGTCGTCGAGTGAATCGATTCATCAGAACTTTTATTTGAACCAACTGGTGAACCTGAAGACAAAATCTTCTCCAAATACTCTCTCGCCTTCTTCCTCTTCTTCCTCAGTCTGTCTCTTTGTCCCTGCGAAAGTTTCACTTTCTGTTCTAGAATCTTCTGTTCTTTGGGTTTGACATTGACTGGTTTCTTTATCGTTCTCTGAGATTCAACCCTTGATCTCCCCATCGATCTCCTTGGGCAATCTCTGGCAATGTGACCTTTAATATTACATTCAAAACATCTTCGTGTTTCATAATTCCAATTCTGGCAGTTAACAACAATGTGTCCTCTAACACCACAGGTGTAGCACACTCAGTTATCGTACCATCCTCTTCTTTCAGTCCAAACCTTCAGATCATAACATTGTTTGGCTTGGTGATAATCATTTCTCCTCTTCAATGCTAGATTTGGCTTTTGAGCACTGTGGTCAAACCTGCACCACTTATTACCATTATTTTGTGAATTTTCATTTACAAATTTTTGTGATTTTTTATAATGATTGGATGACTGAACTGATGAGCTTTTATTTTCATTTTTAAAATTTTTCGAATTTTTAACTTTTTGCTTCTGTTCTACACTCTTCTTAACAGGTTTTTGTTTAGAACATTCACCTGTTTCAGTAGATTGCAAAACAGTATTTTTAAATTTTTCTTGTAAATCTAAAAATATTTTTCTTTTCTTTTCCTTTTCTATTTCATCATCAGCTTTGTCATCACAATCTTCAATTTTGACTTTGTCAAAATTTGTGACATTGTCACTTATTGGAACAAAATTGATCGGTTTTGGACAAACATATGATGCAGAAGTCACAAAACTTTTCAATTTGTTTTCTAAATCAGCAATTTTCTTTCTATTACCTTCGGCTTCATGCTCAAGTCGAATGATTTTATCAAGATGAGAATTTATTTCACATTGTTTTTCAAGATTATTTTTACCAAAAACATCTCTCTCATCTTCTAAAATCTTTAACTGACTTTTGAAATCATTTTCAAATTTTAATTTTTCATTTTCAAACTCTTTTTCTTTTTCTTTCAAAATCTTGTTATCCAATGTCAAACTGTCCATATCACTCAACAGTTTGATATTTTCAGATTTTAGTTTTTCACAGTTCAAGCGCAACTCCAGAATCTGTTCATCATCAGCTTTCTTCCCATCTTTCAAAGCTTTGTTTTCCAATGTCAAATTCTCCGCATCACTCAAGAATTTGGCATTGTCTGCTCCAAGTTTATCACATTTTGAGCATTTTTCATTCATTTTTTCAACATCAGCTTCTTTCTTTGTTTCCATCCTGAATGTTCCTGCACAAAAAATTTTAACAAAATCAAGAGGGTTTGCATATTCATCAATAAAACAACCTCTCTTAATATCATATTTCATGACATTTTTTGCAGCAAGACACACAGAGAATCTTTTTCTCATTTCAATGATCACATCCAAATTTATCTTTTCTAAGTCCCTCTTCATTTCATTCATCAACTCTTCTTTTCTTTTTTCTTTATCAAATTTATGTGAACTAAGCTTATTGATGAATTCACTAAAATAAAGTTTTGAAAAACTAGCATCCCTTTTTAGTTCACTTAAAATTTTTTCCCATTCTAAAGGTAATGCATCAGCAAATTTTGAAATTTTTTTAGCATTTGAAACCCTTATCTCATATCTATCTAACTTATCAATCAACTCATCAAACCGTCTATCCAATTGTTCCAAAGATTCATTTTTCATGCACAAGAAATTTTTGAATCTTTTAATCCAAACATCCTTCTTATTCTTCTTATCAATCCAAGATCCAGAAGTCCAAACGTTTAAATTTTTAAGATTCTCGTTTTCCTGTTCATCAAACATTTTATCCATCTTGAATCACCTGAAACACGAACAAACAAACACAATGAGTTTAACCAATATCAAACAAATGAATCGGACGGGTATACGATCGAAAAAATCAACACAAGTCAACAGTGAAAATAATCTCGTGACAACGCTTGTCCGTTCGAGTGAGACTGCTATTTGTTCGGGTGAGATGGTATCCGGATGAAGATCCGTTCAGATGGAGATCCGGATGATGATTCGTCCGGATGGTGATTCGGATGGTGATACGTACGGGTGGGGATCCGTGCGACTAAGCTGATGCGTACGGGTGAGTTATCCGGGTGACTAAGGTGATGCGTACGGGTGAGTTAACCGCACGAGTGGGAATCCATGAGGATGAAGTTGACTTCTTTGACCCAAACCAATATACTAAACGACAAATCTTTGAGTTGATCGGTTGGCTCTTTGACTTCAAGGCAAAATCACATGCTAATGACAGTCACATATAGATTCTCATTGGAGCAAGATATGTCATCACCTTTTATCAAAACATGCAGACTATGATCACATGTAACGATGCTGACAAGCACTTTAATGTTCACATGCACATGTTGACTAAGTTGCTTGATCGGGTGATGTTGAGACACGTATTGTTATCCGCACGGTGAAGTTGTCCGTGCGAGTGGATTGCTATGACCCTGATTGTTGTTCGTACGGATGGGGGTCCGGATGATGTTATCCGCACGGGTGGTGATACGCTCGGGTGGGGATGTTATCCGCGCGGACAAGTTGTCCGTGCGTATGGCAAGTCAACAAGTCAACACGGATGGCTGAAAGTAATCCGTGCGTATGACGCTATCCGTGCGTATGATGCTATCCGTGCGTATGACGCTATCCGTGCGTATGACGCTATCCGTGCGTATGATGCTATCCGTGCGTATGACTTATGCGTACGGGTGACACAACTCCTATTCGACCAACAAACAATATCACATGCTCTTGACTTTCAAGCTCTGAAACAATCACATGAATTTAACAATGGCCGCATGCAGACTGATCACATGTTCACTGAATTCAGAATGATCACGTGATATGCTGATAATCAATCAATATTCGACAAACATTATCACTATCACATGCAATCTGTCATCTATAAACGGTGCTGACAAAATTCTAATGTAATCACGTGATGATTAAAGATAGCAACTGAATTATTGAGAGAATATGTTGACTAAATGGCTTGATCGTGTGAAATGATTGTGACACATATTTGCTATCCGTGCGTACAAGTGTTCATGCGGATAGGTCAACGAAGGTCAAAGCGGATTGGTTATCCGTGCGTGCGACTTATCCGTACGTATAGGTCAACAATCAGTCAACGCGGATTAGTTATCCATGCGTGCAACTTATCCGTACGTATAGGTCATGCGTGCGGATGAACTTCAATGACAACAGCAACAGTTTTCAACATTTTCGCACCACAAAAATCTAATTTTCTCCCAAACGGCTTTGAATTACGAACTGAAAATTTGTATGATTGTAGATCAGGTACTTTCGCTCAACATATACAAAATTCAGCAATTTTCGACCGTAAAAACCTGTTCAAATTGACAAAAATCAGATAAAAACGTGAAGAACAAGAAAATATGAGAAATTTGACAAATCTGGATGATTTAGGCTCTGAATCTGATCAAATCTTGAACGAAATCGTGCGTTTGATCCTCGCAACCGAGCTCCTGCTCTGATACCACTTGTTAGGACCGGTTTGACTCCGAACGATTGCGAACCGACTCGTACGACGTGCGGAATCCGTGCACGAGCAAGACCGAACACACGAACAGTAATATAACTGTGATTCTATTCAAAGATCTGAAATCGTTACAGGAACCGTGAATCACCTAGACACTTTCTCTCTCTAGAACTAGAGCTCTCAAAGTCACAAATGAGCAAAAGTGTCCAAAGTTTCTCAAAAAGTTCTAAATGAGAACCCTAAGTTCTCTATTTATAGGCCAAGGGACATAATGAGATATCTCATTATTTACACAAATGCCACCTTGCCTTTTACTAAAATATAACACTATAAGCACTGAACTTTAACAGTTTCTGCTACGGTTTGAGATGACGGAGGCGATAGACATAAATGCACTAACAATAACTAAGATAATTTCTTAAATAAGTGCAAAAGTGCGGAAATAATCAAAGGTTACACTATACACGAGCCGGAACCAAGTGATTCATCTTGTCTATCTGTTTTTTCTTTTATTTTTATTTTTTAGCATTTTAGTTAGTTTTTATTTTTCTTAGTTTAAAACCATTTTTCTAAACTTTTTGATTTGATTAGACGTTGATGATAAACCGGTACTAAAAGCTGTTGTGTCCTTGGACGACCTTGGTATCTTACCAACACTATACTACGCTCACGATGGGTGCACTTGCCCATATGTGTGTTTAGTGTTAGTAAATATTGTGTTTTATAAATTTAAAACTTGGCTAAAGAAAGTGTAAAAATGGCTTAAAATATACTTAAACCTATATATACACCTAACGCACATCAACGTCTTTCTATTTTGGCCAATCATTTGTTAATATTCATTCATAGGCAGATATTAAATCTTGATCCTCGTCATTTAATCATTTTAAGCGCTACATTATATACAAAAGTATAAAGACGTCGATTTTTTTATTTCGATTCCATACATATCTTAGTGTAACACCCCGTGTTTCCGAAGTCAAAGTCAAAGTCAAGATTGAAGTCAGAGGAAGACAAGATTGCTAATTGCGATCTGTCTCTCCTTGCTCAATTCCTGTTTTGACTTCTTTGACTTGTAATTAGTTTATTTTATTTTCGCTTTAGTTGTATTATGTGGAGTATCTATTAATAATCGCCTATTAATCGCTATTTATCGCATGTTTAATCGCTTTATCGCTGTTATGGGTCATTTTCTGAGCGTATATATCTTGACTAATATCCTGCTTTTAATTGTTTATTTGTGACCAGGATACTGGACTGGGATATTGCTTACATCCTGAGCGATATCCTGAGGTTGATTGAATTAACCACGTGCAGGTTAAAGGCTGGGGGTTACTAACGGTCAGATGGACTTCTTCTCCTCAAGACTCGGGCGTATTTGTTATGGGAGAGACGTTGAACCCGAAAGACCAGGTCTACAACGTTCGAGTGGGGAATATTCGCCGGATCCCGGTTAATTAGGATAGTTTGTTACACTTCTTTTACTATAAATAGATGAGGGCGGATCAGATTAAGGCACGCAACTTTCACACTTTCAAACACTTTTGCTCTAGCTCACTGCAAACACTACACACAACACTTGTATTCGAATTACATTGTAACACATAGTTGATCCGCACCACATCCTGCACTGTATCCTGGTATTCAAAGCAATAGAAGAACAAGGCAGCTGCGATTGTCAGCTCCCGAGGTTTTGTGCCGGCGATCTAGATTGATCAAGGGCTTTCCTCGTACATCACATGTCAACTTTTACCTTTTTGCTCATTGTTTGATCACAGATACAGCTCTATATCCTGAGCCGTATCCTGAAACTGTTTTTATAATCAACTTGGTTAATATATTTTTCATACATATTTCTAGCACACTACCTCACTTAACTAATTTGATCACTAAATTGCTTCGGTAATTTTTGACCAAAACAATTTGGCGCCCACCGTGGGGCAAGTGGTGCTATTTTTGCTAAAAACTTTAGTAAAATTATTACTCGGTTTTCTATTATCAAAACTTTTTTTTAAATTGTTTTCAATGGCCTCGAGATCAAACATGAGCTCTTCCACCATGTCTGCTACAACCTCTGCAACAATTGGTTCGGTGCTTCTGCCTCCTCCTCCGAGAATGCAAGCTTCATCACACGGAGCTGAAAGTCATGTAGCTCGGGATGTGATCCCTGCTCCCAGTACCCAGGGATCCGGTCCTGTTTTGGCATCTAATGATGAAATTCTGAATTTGTTTGGTAGTGTACAAGAACAGACGAGGCAGCAGTAGGAAACTAATCGGATGCTGATGAGAGAAATACAACTCTTGAAATCTGGCCCAAGTAGACCTGCTGAAGAAACTGTCACTCCTATACAACCTAGGGCTTTGAACTTCAGTTCCGCAGTTTACACCGAGGATAACAGGGGGAATATCGTCCCAAGCCATTCTCAGAATCATACCCCTGAGATAACCTCCTCGGTCAGGATGTCAACTGTGAGGAGTTCAGGATATGCTCCAGGATATGGCCAGAATCCTCAGACCGGTAATGTGTCAAATAATAATATTCTTGCTACTAACAACAATGGGTCTTTGTAGGATGCAGGTATGACGTCAACATTTACCAGGGAGCTCCAGAAATTGAAGGACATGATATCCAGTGTACCTGGAGTGGTCCAGCCAATTCCGGAAGTATCTCAACACAGCCACAGGATATCCCGCTTTGCATATCCTATCTGTGATGCTGAAATCCCAAAAAGATTTCAGACCCCCAACATGAAACTATATGATGGGACTACGGATCCTGAAGAGCATATTGCCCAGTATAGGGAGAGGATGGAAATCAATCCTATCCCTCCAGATCTCAAGGAAGCAAGCTTATGCAAGGGTTTCGGTTCTACCTTGACAGGATCAACCTTAAAATGGCTGTTGAATGTTCCTCCTCACTCAATTACTTCGTTTGCTCATTTGGTTAATTTATTTAACAGTCAATTTTCTTGTAGTCGGAGTTTTGAGAAACTAACAAGTGACCTTTACAGGATAACTCAAGGACCTCAGGAATCCTTGAGGGATTATGTGAACAAGTTCAGTCGAGAATCCTTGGATATCCCACATCTTGATGTTGCAACAGCTGTGCAAGCTTTCAAGATGGGGTTACAAAAGGATTCTCAGTTTTATCAGGATCTTGTAATGAATCCCTGCAGGAATCTCGACGAAGCTCGTAACAGGGCTTTGAGATATATCCGCTTGGAAGATGACAAAAAGATGCAAGAGAGGATGAATTCTACCTCAACCTACGAATCGACCAACAGGAAATCAGAATCCTCGTATAAACCATATCTCTCCAAGCCATATGGTAGAAATGATAACAAGAAAGTGAATGCTGTTGAAGACGAGGATCCTGAAGAATATCCTGAATTATCTGAATACTGCTTTTCTGTTAATATACCTGAGTTAATGTATGCTATGCAGGGTTTAGGAGTCAAAGCTAGGTGGCCTCGAAAGAACCAGCAGAAAGCTGATTGGAAGGATAAATCCAAGTGGTATGCCTTCCATGAAGATTTCGGACATGTGACCGAGGATTGCATTGCTCTAAGGAAAGAAATAAGTTACCTGTTAAGCAAGGGATACCTGAAGGATTTGCTGGGAAGAAAAAAGAATAAAGGGCAGGATCCTAAGAAGGATCCTGAAAGAGCAGCATCACCCCCAGCAGATGCCAAAATAATTAACTTTATTTCGGGGGGGGGGGGGGATCCGACATTTGTGGGACTTCGTATTCTGCGGCCAAGAGACATGCAAAGGAAGCAAAGACTGAAAGGGGAGACAAACCGGCCAGGATGACTACCCTTACAACCGATAAAGTGATCACTTTCGATAGTGATGACAGGGATACTGTTCAGGATCCTCACCATGATGCTCTCGTAATAACATCATATGTTGCTAACCATTTTGTACGCAGGATATTAGTGGATAATGGTAGCTCCGTCAACATAATTCAGCTGGAAACATTGAAGAGGATGAATGTATCTCCGATGGACATTACTTCGAAGTCCACTGTGCTCGTTGGTTTCAGTGGAGAAGCTAGGAATACCGTAGGGGATATAAAGTTACCAGTATATGTTGAAGGGGTCAACTCGATACAATGTTTCTGTGTGATGGACTCCCTGTCCTACTATAATATCATACTAGGCAGGCCATGGATCCATGATATGAAGGCTGTACCATCGACTTATCATCAGTGCATCAAGATCCCTACCCCTTGGGGGGTTGTCAAGGTTGATAGTGATCAGCATGAGGCGAAGGAATGCTACTCATCCTCAATGAAATCCTCAACCAAGCCCAATCCAGCATAGCAATTAAAGATGCGGGCCCGGGATATTATGGAGGCTTCAGAGCAGGATATGAAGAAAGTTATCCTGGATCAGGATAATCCTGATATCTCGGTGCTCGTAGGAACCAATATCCCTCAGGATATTGAAGAACAATTAACTAACTTTTTGAAGTGCAGGATGTCGACATTTGCATGGAAGCATGAGGATATGACAGGCATATCCAAAGACGTTATTAGTCACAAGCTTGGAATTGACAGGTCGTTCAAGCCTGTTCAGCAAAAAAGAAAGAAGTTTGCTCCTGAACGAAATATAATCATCCAAGAGGAAGTTGAAAGATTGTTAATGTTTTGGTCAAAAATCAAGCAATGATAATGCAACCAAACTTTCTGTTGTGAGGTATGATGCTTGAATTGATGAACAACAATAAGGATCACTCTGAAATGTAATGAACAAGTGACACGAAGATTTATACTAGGAAAAAGCCCTTGATCAATGAATGATCTCCGGCATAAAAAACCTCGGGTGATGGAAACTACCGATCACCAACTCAAATTAAACAAGAAATGTATTACAACTTTGGATGATAGCGAGCTAAGTACAAGGATCACTATAGTGTGTTGTGTAAAAATGTGTGTAATCGCCAAGTGAATTAACGAGAGCTGGTGAGAGCAGTTGTAAGAGTGTGTGTGTAGCCAAAAATAGCCAAGTGTTTTCTAATTAGCTCGCTACCCCTTTAAAAATGGAAAATATCTACACTAACTAACATTCCGCATATCATGCAATCCCCCTACGAACTCCATAACGTCCACTTCAGGTAAGCACGTGCGGAATAAGTCATGGAATATGCTCCAGGAATATCGCCAAGACTAAGTCCAAGCTCGTACCCCTGCAAAACAATACCATATTCAAAGTAGACAATCGTTAGTATAAGGATCCTTAAGATGATCCATGATCCTGATCCTGAAACACTTCTGAGGATCACTAACTCAAACAGAAGTGAGGATCACCATACCCAACAGTAATTGAGGATCACAGGTCATTAAAAAAATCCTCCCCTAACAATTGCCCCCAAAATATAAGGAGTAATTATGTAAATAAACGAGTTGTATTTTGTTCTTATCCGCAATCAACCAACGGATAATTAGCCGTTGTAATCGGACTAGCCGTTACGAACATGACGTCACTGAGGTGACTATCCTGCAAAATCATCATTATAAATAGGAGTTAGAGATAGGGATCAATCCGCATTTAAATTCAAGAGAAACTCCCTTTAAATTCATATCCGAAGATCAAGCAGGTATCTCTCTTCCTCTTCTTCCTTTACGTTTTCTTTCTCTGCTCCTTCTTTCTTCACCTTCTTCATAATCAAGATGATGCTAAGATCCTCACCGGCCAAGGATCACAAGAAGGACAGTCCTCTTAAGAGCCAGGGGATCATCAAAGATTTGGCGAATGAAAGGTGCTGCTTCACTGATCCACAAATAGACAGAATCCGCCGTTGCTTTCCGGCAAACACCGATTTCAAGCCATTTGACCCCACCGTTCTAAGTGATTACATTTCTGAAACTTGGGTAGCTTTCCCGGTCACACCGTTCACAATAGGATACACGTATCCTTTCCCTGAATTCACCCAGTCTTTCTTCTCCCTCACCGGCATCTCCTACATTCAAGCTATGCCAATGATCTGGAGGGTCTTATATACCCTCGAAAGGATCATTGAGCAAGAAGGAATTGCCCTAGGAATGTCGGAGTTGGCAGAGATGTATGATCTCACAACATTTGGATCCCACCGATATCTATTCAAGCGTAAATCCGGTGAAGAACACCCCATCTTCAAAGCCACTAAGAATGATACTAACTGGAAACGGAGATTCTTCTTTGTCAGAAGGGATTCTCTCCCTGATGGAAAGGATCTGCCAAGGAAGTGGACCACCCATGGTAGGATAGAGGATCCTGAGAAGGATCACCAGATAACCTTGTTTTTGTATAAAGATCACTAACACCCTTTTGTTTCCATTGTACAACTATCTCTGTTTCGCACCTTATACCATCACCTGCCACCAAGGAAAGGCTCGCTGCTTTTAGAAGACTTGATCCTGCAACAAGGTCATTCAAAACAAACACCCAGGATTCACAAGAAGTATCCTCAGGTTCTGTCACTATGTCAAGTAAGTATCCTGTTTTTTGTATAGTTAAATACTTAAATAAATAGTTAAATAGGATAAGGATACTTATCTGTTTTGGATATGTAGGCGCTGGTAAATCTTCAAAATCTGCCTCCAAATTCAGTGTCACTGATCTTGACACTGTCAGATCCTCAAAGAAAAAGTCTACTGCTAGCCCCTCCGTTGTAATCCCCAAGGCGACCACTTCAAAGGGAAGACGTGGAAAGAAAAGAATGACCTCTGAAGCTGACAACCTACAAGGTTTGCCTCTGATCCGCCATCAGTTCCTCAAATACTTTGCCGACGTAAGGATCAATGACTTAACTTGATTATCCTGCCTATTTGAGGATCACTTGACCCTAATCTTTGCATTGTCTTCTTTGTAGAAATTTGCTGAGATCGAAGACTATGTTGGGAATGTTGAAGAGCTTGAGGAGAAATACTCTGACCTCCAAAAAGTGGCGGTGCTCAAGGATCACAAAATTGCATCCCTTGAAAAGGACCTCAATGATGCCAAGGCTCAGATAGTTGCCACCCATATCAATGCTGACTATGAGAAGCACGAGATCACACAGGATGCTAAAGTCTCTGCTGCCATTGCCATGTACAAGACCAAGTTGCAGATGGCTCAAGAAGCTCAGGATCCCGCCTTTGATAGGAGCAACTGGGACATGGAAGGCTGGAAGGCCAGGCTAGCTGAGTTGGAGGATGAGAATGAGGCTGACGAGGTTCTGGCAATCGAGGCTAGTGGCAGTGGCTAGGATCATGCGAAGGTGTAGGTGTAGGCTGCATGAATACTGGAGCTGGAGGGGATGATGATGCGGCGAAGGTGTAGGCTGCATGAATGGGCGATGAAGGACATTTCTAGACGTAGCCGGAGCCCATTTTTTAAGTTTGATAGTTTTTTTTGGTTATGATGTTTTTTGTTGAACAATGATGGGTTGTACTTAAACAATAGTAATTAGGGCTAAGGATCATGGATCCTTCGTACAATAGGTAGGATTACAAATGGTGGAGGGATCCTCTGTTTGGGGGATGAAGCCATTGTGATCCTGCCGTCTTTTGATTCCTGCACTACCAAGACCCTTAGACAATGGACACCTTTTGCCAACCCATGTGGACGGGCCACGTTTTGCTGGTAGAAACGTGGGTTGGCAATTTTGACAACCTTAAAGGTTTTAATCTTTTGTGAATAACATAACTTTAACTTTTTGGCTTATCCTGTGTTGATATCCTTGTTAATATTTTACTTTCCAATTGTTGTGATGTTTATTTTGTTTAAACTTATCAAGTAAAGAAAAAATTTAAGAAATATCCCAAAAAGTTTAGGATATGATCAAGGATCACATATCCCATAATCGATAAGTTCTGAAAAGTAATACAGTTTAAGGATCACAAGTTCAGTTGTCAAAGGATAAGGGTTACTCAAATAAATAATGAATAAAATCAAAATAGTTAAGGATCGTACCTGAGAATCCAAGTTAGGATCCTATTCTTTAACATTTAAAAGACAAACCTTAGCAGAAAGTAAGGATCAAGGATCCTTGGTCATTTGTCTCCAAAAACCTGAAATAGGATACAACTTGGGACTAAGCCAACATAGGATAAAAGTTAGTAACTGGGGACAAGCCCAACAATTCTGGAGACAAGCCCAATAATTCTGGGGACAAGCCCAATATACTGGGGACAAGCCCAAAGGATAACTGGGGACAAGCCCAAAGGATAACTGGGGACAAGCCCAAAAGATCGTGTGTAAACTGGAGTATGGCCCTCACTGGCGACTATCCAAACTTAGTGACATGAAAATGCCAAAACCTTAGCTAACGTGAAAATGTTAGAAACCTTAGGAACGGATGTATGGTACGTCTACCATTATACGTAGGATCCTGAATATAGCCAGTACAATGAAATTGTCAGCCCCTAAAGCGAGTACTGGTCCCATTGCCATGAACTATATCAGGATCATCGTGCGCTACTGGCGAAACTAGGGACAGGCCCAAACTGGGGTCAAGCCCAAATAACTGGGGTCAAGCCCAAATAACTGGGGTCAAGCCTAAATAACTGGGGTCAAGCCCAAATAACTAGGGTCAAGCCCAAATAACTGGGGTCAAGCCCAAATAACTGGATACTTCTGTGGATACTCAATCCTTAGTTAAGGATACCTGAACCTTCAAAACTCAGAATCAAGTGAAAGGAGGATAAAGGATGCAGGATCCTTATCCTCATATAAGAGAATAAAAGAATGAAATAGTTTGAGATTAGAAGATTACCAAGATGAGGATCACCCGTTCTCTAAGGATCCTTCAAGCCTTCATAGAGGCATTTCAACAAACACTTCATGAGCAGATTTTTACATGATTAAACATCATATCTTTAGTTTATCATTTAGCCCTAATTTCACATAAATCAACCATTTTACATGATTGTTAGCTTCTAATTTCTGAAATCACTTCAAAATTGCCAAATTACACTAGATTAACAATCTATTTCCTAGTGTTCATCCAGATACACATAACCCACTAATCACCTACAATGGTGTTCATGGATTCACCAAAATTTCCTATGATTTCAACTTCTATTTGTCTAGGGTTTGTCCCTAAACACCATAGTTGTTCCTAAATCATCATAAGGCAAACATGCAACTAGAATTTCAGATTTTTCCCAATTCATGAGAATTTCAAGTTAAGAGTTTTCATTAAATTTTACATACCTTGCAATCCTCTCGCAATGAGGATCACGATTCTAAGCTCAGATTTTCGTTTGGACCAGATTTGCACCTCCAATTTGAGATTTTAAGTATAATTCTAGGGTTTGAAAGCGGGGGTGTCGCCCCTGCTCTTGTTCTGTACGACCAACACCTCCTTTTGGGGGTGTTTGGTTTATTTTATTTATCTAATTAAAACTCAAGTTTCAATTTTTACAAATTAAGCCCCTCCATTTTAATCAACATTTAATTTAGTTGCTTTTAACCCTAGTTTGAGTTATTTCTAGAATTTTAACTAACTAGGTTAAAATTCCTAGTTAATAAATTCTCGTTTATTTAAACTTTATAATTCTAATATAAAGTTTTATATTTTTTTCGGGGTGTTACAAGTCCACCCCCCTTAAAAGGGTTTCGTCCCCGAAACCGAAGTACGTACCAAATAATGTAGGGTAGAGTCGTCGCATCTCTTCCTCGGACTCCCACGTAGTGTCCGAGCCTTTTCTATGCTCCCATTTGATTTTGACTTGGTCGATTTTTCTATTTCGTAAGTATTTGACCTTTCGATCTAAAATCTCCACCGGTCTCACCGCATAATTCAGACTATTATCTACTTCGATATCATCGAAATGAATATAAGCTGTTTCATCCGCTAGGCACTTTCGTAATTGTGACACGTGAAACGTGCTATGAATTCCACTTAGTTCCTCCGGTAGCTCAAGGCGGTAAGCTACCTTGCCGACCTTTTCAACGATTTTAAATGGCCCAATAAACCTCGGGCTTAGCTTCCCCCTTTTTCTGAATCTAATAACGCCCTTCCATGGGGAAACTTTTAGCATAACCATGTCGCCAACCTGGAATTCGATTGGCCTATTCCTTTTATCAGTATACGCCTTTTGCCTGTCTTGAGCCGCTTTCAAGTGTGCCCGAACTATATCGATCTTTTCATTCGTGGCTCGTACTATATCTTGGTGGGCGAGTTCACGTGGACCCACTTCACCCCAACATACCGGGGTTCGACACTTCCTACCATAAAGCATTTCGTACGGTGCCATTTTAATACTAGATTGGTAGCTGTTATTATACGAAAACTGAACTAACGGTAGGTGAACATCCCAACTTCCTCCAAAGTCGATTATACACGCCCGTAGCATATCCCCCAATGTTTGTATCGTTCTTTCACTCTGTCCATCCGTTTGAGGATGGTACGCAGTGCTAATGAACAATTTGGTTCCTATTTGCTCTTGGAAATCTCGCCAGAAATTCGAAGTAAACCGGGTATCCCTATCAGACACGATGGATGCCGGCACCCCATGACGTGCTATTATTTCATTAGTGTAAACTTCTGACATCTTTTCTGACGTATAAGTCTCACGAATCGGAATGAAGTGAGCACTTTTCGTCAATCTATCCACCACTACCCATATGGCATCGAAACCACGATTCGTCTTAGGCAACTTGGTTAATAGGTCCATTGTAATATGTTCCCATTTCCAAACCGGAATTTCTAACGGTTGGAGTTTGCCGTAAGGTTTCTGGTGCTCCGCCTTGACCTGTAAACATGTCAAGCATTTTTCCACATACTTCGCCACATCCCTCTTCATTCCGGGCCACCAATAATTTTGTTTCAAATCATTGTACATCTTGGTCGCACCCAGATGAATTGAATAACGGGATTTATGAGCTTCATTAAGTAGAAGCGTCTTCACTCCACAAGTATGTGGGACTCATATCCTTCCGGATCGAGTCTTCAACCCGTTATTCCCATCCGTCAAATCTTTCAACTGACCGATTATTCTTTCTTTCTTCCAATTCTCTTCTTTCATTGCTTCTGATTGCGCCTCTCGAATACGTTCACGTATACCCGAGGTCACCACGAGTTGCATCGATCTTACTCGTATTGGGACATAGTCCGCTTTTCTGCTCAGCGCATCCGCCACCACATTAGCCTTTCCGGGGTGATAATGTATTTCACAATCGTAGTCTTTCACCGTTTCCAGCCATCGCCTTTGTCGCATATTTAACTCCTTCTGATCGAAGAAGTATTTCAAGCTCTTGTGGTCGGTGAATATGGTGCACTTTACCCCATACAAGTAGTGCCTCTATATTTTTAATGCAAATACCACCGCAGCCAACTCGAGATCGTGCGTGAGATATTTCTTCTCGTGTATCTTCAATTGTCTCGAGGCATAAGCTATTACCTTGCCCCGTTGCATCAACACGCAACCGAGCCCCGATAGTGAAGCATCCGAATAAACCACCATGTCTTCGACTCCGTCCGGCAATGTCAGTACCGGAGCTTGAGTTAACTTTTCTTTTAGCGTTTGAAACGCTTTTTCTTGATCGACACCCCAAATAAACTTTTCTTTCTTTTGGGTTAGCTTTGTTAGCGGTGACGCAATCTTGGAGAAATCTTGAATGAATCTCCTATAGTATCCCGCAAGCCCCAAAAAGCTTCTAATTTCCGAAGGGTTCTTCGGGGGATTCCATTTTGACACAGCCTCTATCTTTGACGGATCCACCAAAACTCCGTCGGCACTTATGACGTGGCCAAGAAATTGTACCTCTCGTAACCAAAAGGCACATTTAGAGAATTTTGCATATAACCTCTCTCGTCTAAGTGTCTCTAACACTTCTTGTAAGTGGTGTGCGTGTTCAGCTTCACTTTTTGAATACACCAAGATATCATCGATAAACACGATGACCGACTTATCCAACATTGGCTTGCAAACCCGGTTCATGAGGTCCATGAAAGCCGCAGGTGCGTTTGTTAGCCCAAATGACATCACGAGAAATTCGTAATGTCCGTATCTCGTGCGGAAAGCCGTCTTCGGCACATCTTCTTCTTTGACCTTTAGTTGGTGATACCCAGATCTAATGTCAATTTTTGAAAACCAGTTCGCACCTTGTAATTGGTCGAATAAATCATCTATCCTCGGGAGCGGGTATCGGTTCTTTACCGTGAGTTTGTTTAACTCCCGGTAATCGATACACATGCGCATGCTCCCGTCTTTCTTTCTCACGAACAATACCGGTGTGCCCCAAGGAGACACACTCGGCCTTAAGAATCCCTTGTCAAGCAGGTCTTGGATTTGGGACATCAACTCTTGTAATTCCGACGGTGCAAGTCGGTACGGGGCCTTTGCTACGGGTTTGGCGCCCGGAATCAATTCGATCCCGAACTCTACTTCCCGTTCAGGCGGTATCCCCGGTAAATCCTCCGGAAACACATCTTCATAATCCCGTACTACCGGTACATCTTCAATCTTTCGCGATTCCTTCTCGGGCTCATTTGCGTATATCATGAATGCCTTGCATCCTCGCTTCATAAGCTTATGAGCTTTCAACATTGAACATACTATGGGGTTACCTCCCTTTTCGCCATAAATGGTGACGTGTTTTCCGCTCGGAGATGTTAGTTTTATCTCTTTACGAAAACACACGACTTTTGCATGGTGCTGGGCTAGCCAATCCATCCCAACGACTACTTGAAATTCTCCCATTGACATCGGGATTAGGTCTATTAAATATTCCTCATCGTCGATGCTTAATTTGCTGCCTCGACAAACATCACAGACTATAAAACTTTTGTTGTCCCCTATTTCAACTTCTAAGGGCACAGGTAATTTTGTTAATACAAATGAAGGATGTCGGATAAATCCATGCGAAATGAAGGATTTATTCGCACCCGTATCAAACAATACACGTGCTGGAATTGAGTTAATTGTGAATATACCTGAAACCACATCTGGTTCTGTCTTTGCTTCAGCCGCGGTAAGTTGGAAGGACCTAGCCTTCGCTTTAGGAGCTTCTGTTGGAGACTCTTTTGTGTCTCTCTTTCCCACCAACTCGGGGCATTCAGATTTCTTGTGACCGGGTTGATAACACTTGTAACAAACAAAAACTTTCCCAGGACATAGTGATGCGGTGTGCCCCGTCTTCCCACATACCGGGCATGGCTTGTCTTTGAAACGGCACTCGCCTTTGTGCCCTTTACCACACACTTTGCAACTCGGCGACCCGCCTTTAGCATCCACTTTCTTTCCCGATTCAGTAGTTCTAGCTTTCTTTGTAGGGCTTGGATTCACATCCTGTGCCCTTCGTTCACCTCTCTCCACTTGTTTCTTTAACTCGATTTCCCGCTCCCGGGCGGTGTTGATAATCTCCGTGAGGGTTTCGTATTTTGACGGAGTCATAAATTCCCGGTACTCGGCACTCAGCACTCAGCATGTTGTAATAGTAATATATCTTTTGCTCTTCAGTGGTGACTAACTCGTCACAAAATCTCAGCTTATCCATGAAGATGCCCGTGATCTTATCAATTGTTTCACCCTTTTGTCTCAGCTGGATGAATTCTTCTTTGATTCTGTTAATAACCTCTTTGGGACTGTGGTGTTTAAGGAATGGTACCTTAAACTCGTCCCAAGTCATAGCCCTCGCCACTTCGGCTCCCATTTCCTTCTTTTTGTTATCCCACCAATCCTTGGCTTGATTTCTCAATTGACCCGTTCCGTAAGCAACAAAGTCACCTACGTCACAATGGGTTCGTTCAAACACTCCTTCAACATCACTTATCCATCTTTGGCAAATTATCGGGTCAACCTCCCCGTTATAAATTGGCAGTTTACACGCCATGAATTCTTTGTACGAACATCCTTTGCGTTCTCCCGTTTTCTCCATCATAAGGTTGACAATATCCTCCAACCTTTTAACTCGCTCTTCAACAAGCGACAACACCGTGTTTTGAATTTTGTCTATAAACCCGGATAGACTTCCTTCAATTGCCTTTCCTACCTCTTCGGCAATTGTCTCTTTCATTTGTTCGGTGCTTGTTTGCACCGGATTATCATCATTCCCATCAGACATCTTGAAGCTGAAATGTTTACATTTAAACATTAAACATTTCATTTATAATATTGCTTCATTTGTTTCGGTTTAGCCAAGTTCCTAACTTGCTTTAACCGTTCACACTTAATGCACTTTCCGGGTTTGAGTGTGTTAACACACTCTTCCCATGCATCTCAATTTATTTCCCATATTTACATAAGGTATAATCTACTAACATAAATAAGTTAATTCTTACCGGACGATCGATCAAGCTTGAACCGAACACTTTGTTGACAACCTTAAGCTCTGATTACCAACTTGTAACACCCGTCTAAATTTACTTGATTTTAGTAATAGATTATACCATTTCAAACAAAACGTTATTTAAGTAACATAACTATCACCAAAGATGTTCGTACATAGCACCAAACTTAGTTAACTAACAACTAAGTTTAAAACGTTTCAAAAGTTGTTTAGAAATTTGTTTACAACCCATACACAAAGTCTATCAAAGATTTAAATCATTGCGTAAGCTTCAAAATGAGTGTTCGGTTCTTCGACATTAGCTTGATTGCCATCCGGATGGTTCCTACTTTTACCTAAGGTCAAAACAACTCAAAATGTTAGTTCTGACCAAGAATTGGATCATACAAACAAATTCTAGCATCAAAACATGACAAAACAAACAAGTTTTTAAAAGTTACCCTGCCGCGTGTCGCGGCAGGTTTCAAGTATTCTGTCGCGTGTCGCGGAGGATTTTAAGAATCCTTCCGCGTGGCGCGGAGAGTACAGTTTTCCAGCAAGTGCAGGTTTTTGACCTGCAATTGCTGCCAGTTTCGGAAATCCTGATTTTTGACTTAAACAGCCATAACTTTCCGCTCGGTTGTCCGTTTTAAGTGATTCTTTTTGCTATACATCTGTAAATTCATTACCGACATAACTAATAAAATTTTGATACCGAAAATTTAACTTACGGATTAAACCACTAAATGTCGCTATGCATTTACTCGACCCATTATAACTTTACTTGTTTTACCACATTTGTCTAGTATCCTAAGGCGCTTGTTACCCAACTTCCGGGCTTATAATCACCGGCACTTCATTACCAACACTATGGCTTCGTGCTCTTATGATCATTCTCGCCATCTCTATCTACTTACAATATTATTACTACCATGTATCATTCTTTGACCCGTTTGGTTCATCTACGGAAATCTTCCGTTTTGATGACTACCAAATGACTACAACTAAGTTCTTAACCTACGAATTAAGTAATGAACAAAGTCGCTTCGATCAACACAACTTTTAATCCACAAAACATAGTTCAACAATAATTCATCAAATGTAACGGATCAAGTTACATACCTTAGTGTACGCCCTTCAACCGCAAATCACCACCGGCTTGTCCACTCGACGTTCCGGTATCCTTTCCTATAGAGTTCAATTCAAGACATGTTTAGAACTCTCTTTAAACCTTACATCGCATAATACACCGAAACATCATGATTATGCGTTTAAACTTGAAATTTCAGTTTTAAGCCTTCATAGAGGCATTTCAACAAACACTTCATGAGCAGATTTTTACATGATTAAACATCATATCTTTAGTTTATCATTTAGCCCTAATTTCACATAAATCAACCATTTTACATGATTGTTAGCTTCTAATTTCTGAAATCACTTCAAAATTGCCAAATTACACTAGATTAACAATCTATTTCCTAGTGTTCATCCAGATACACATAACCCACTAATCACCTACAATGGTGTTCATGGATTCACCAAAATTTCCTATGATTTCAACTTCTATTTGTCTAGGGTTTGTCCCTAAACACCATAGTTGTTCCTAAATCATCATAAGGCAAACATGCAACTAGAATTTCAGATTTTTCCCAATTCATGAGAATTTCAAGTTAAGAGTTTTCATTAAATTTTACATACCTTGCAATCCTCTCGCAATGAGGATCACGATTCTAAGCTCGAATTTTCGTTTGGACCAGATTTGCACCTCCAATTTGAGATTTTAAGTATAATTCTAGGGTTTGAAAGCGGGGGTGTCGCCCCTGCTCTTGTTCTGTACGACCAACACCTCCTTTTGGGGGTGTTTGGTTTGTTTTATTTATCTAATTAAAACTCAAGTTTCAATTTTTACAAATTAAGCCCCTCCATTTTAATCAACATTTAATTTAGTTGCTTTTAACCCTAGTTTGAGTTATTTCTAGAATTTTAACTAACTAGGTTAAAATTCCTAGTTAATAAATTCTTGTTTATTTAAACTTTATAATTCTAATATAAAGTTTTATATTTTTTTCGGGGTGTTACAATATGCCCCCTTTCCTGCTTCAGCTTCAATTAAATAAGGGCCCTCCCATTTTGGTGCCAACTTTTCATCAGCCGGATTGGTGGTATTCTGAAATGCTTTCCTTAATACCATATCACCAACTTGGAATTTCCTGATCCTGACATTTTTGTTGTAGGCTCCAGCCATCCTTTGTTGATAACTAGCCATCCTTATCCTTGCCAAATCCCTGATTTCTCCTATAGTATCCAAGTCTTGAACCAAGTTTTCAGCATTTTCTTCAGGATCACGAATGCTTGTTCTTGCAGTTGGAACCACCATCTCTGTAGGGATCACTGATTCTTCCCCAAATACCAAAGAAAATGGAGTTTGGCCTGTAGCATTCTTGGGAGTTGTCCTATCAGCCCAAAGCACATAAGGTAGTTCTTCTGCCCATTTTCCTTTCTTGGATCCAAGCTTTTTCTTCAAATTGTTGATGATGATCTTGTTGGATGATTCTGCCTGACCATTAGCTTGTAGGTGGACTGGTGTTGATGTTATCATCTTAATCCACCAACTGTCACAAAAGTTAGTGGTTCTATTCCCAATAAACTGGGATCCATTATCACAGATAATCTCAGAAGGGATACCAAATCTAGTAATAATGTTTCTTTTAATAAAGGATATAACTTCCTTTTCTCTGACTTGAGCAAAGGCTTCAGCCTCTATCCACTTAGAGAAGTAATCAGTCATAGCAAGCATGAATACTTTTCCACCAGGTGCCTTAGGAAGCTTTCCAACTATATCCATTCCCCATCTCATGAATGGCCAGGAAGAGGATATAGGATGCAAGAGCTCTGCTGGTTGGTGAAGGATATTACTATGCCTCTGACAAGGATCACACTTCTTGGCATACTCCATAGCATCCTTCTTCATAGTAGGCCAATAGTATCCTGTCCTCAGGATCATCGAGAATAATGCCCTGCCCCCAGTATGGTTTCCACAATCTCCTTCATGGAAATCCTTTAGGACTTCATGGATTTCAGGATCCTCAATGCATCTTAGATATGGTCCTGTAAGAGATCGTTTATACAACATATTATTCAATATTGTAAATTGAGATACCTTAGTTTTGAAAGCCCTTGGGTTTTCTCCTGTAGGAATTTCTCCATGTTGTATGTATCTCATGATTGGGAGGATCCATGATCCTGAATGAGATTGAGTATCATCACTAGGGATGACTGCAGAATCTTCTCCTATCTCCATAGCTACATGATCCTCGATAGCAGGGGTCAGGATATGGATAATAGGAATCTTGATATCCTCAGG
The DNA here is from genome assembly GCA_030545235.1 of Helianthus tuberosus. Classification (NCBI taxonomy): domain Eukaryota; kingdom Viridiplantae; phylum Streptophyta; class Magnoliopsida; order Asterales; family Asteraceae; genus Helianthus; species Helianthus tuberosus. The sequence goes on along the minus strand of CM060411.1, from coordinate 54,947,253 downwards.
GATCTTCAAAGATGATCCTAAATTGGCTAATGCATCAGCTTCTGCATTCTCTTCCCTTGGTACCTGTGTCAAACTAAAGGATACAAAAGAGAGTGCCAATTCTTTGACTATCTCCAAATATTTGATTAGCTTTTCACCTTTAACAGCATAGGATCCATTAAAGTGATTAGTGACCAGTAAAGAATCTACATGTACCTCAAGATACCTGATCCTCATATGCTTTGCAATTTGCAAACCAGCTATCAAGGCTTCATACTCAGCCTTATTGTTGGTAGTTTGAAATTCACAGGCTATGGAGTGGGGTATTATGTCCCCCTGTAGCGATTTTAGTAGTACTCCAAGTCCTGTTCCTTTTACATTGGAGGCTCCATCAGTGAATAGTATCCAAGGATCCTTGGTTTCTTCAAGCTGTTGGACTTCTAACTCAGCTTCCTTTTGCAAATCACTACTAAAATCTGCCACAAAGTCAGCTAAGGCTTGGGATTTGATGGCAGTCCTTGGTTCATATCTTATATCATATGCACTAAGCTTCACTGCCCACTTAGCCATCCTTCCTGACATTTCAGGTTTCCTGAGAACATTCTTAATTGGAAAATTAGTCTTAACAATAATGGCATGAGTCTCAAAATAATGTCTCAATTTAGTAGATGCCATAATTAATGCAAGAATAAGTTTTTATAAGTGTGAATACCTGGATTCAGCATCAAGTAAACTCTTACTTACATAATAAACAGGATGTTGTGTACCTTGGTGATCCTTAACAAGGACCGCACTTACTGCTTTTGAGGATACTGCTAGGTACAAGGATAATACATCCCCTTTTTCTGGTTTCATCAAGGCTGGGGCTGAGGATAAGTAATCCTTAAGAGCTTTGAGGGCACTTTCATGCTTCTCAGTCCATTCAAATTTCTTGTTCTTCCTCAGGATATCATAGAATTCCTTACACTTTTCTGAGGATTTGGATATGAATCTGTTCAAGGCTGCGATCCTGCCCGTCAATCTTTGCACATCCTTAGCATTGGTAGGAGATTTGATATTCACAATAGCCTTAATTTGCTTTGGACTTGCTTCAATGCCCCTCTTTGTCACCATATAGCCTAAGAATTTACCTGCCTTAACACCAAAATGACACTTGGAAGGATTAAGTTTCATATTAAATTTTTCAAGGATATTGAATGCTTCCTCCAAGTCTTTAAGGTGATCCTCAGCCTTCTTGGACTTAACCACCATGTCATCAATATAGACTTCCATAGTGTGTCCAATTTGTTCCTTGAACATCATATTAACTAGCCTTTGATAAGTGGCACCTGCATTCCTTAATCCAAATGGGATAGCAATATAACAGTATATACCAGTTGGGGTCATAAAGGCTGTATCCTCTTGATCAGATGGTTCCATCTGAATTTGTTGAAATCCAGATGAAGCATCCATAAAAGTCAACAACTCATGACCCACGGTAGCATCCACCATGGAGTCAATGTGGGGTAATGGGAAAGGATCCTTGGGACATGCCTTGTTTAAATCAGTAAAATCGACACATACCCTCCACTTTCCATTTTTCTTTTGAACAACAACCACATTGGCTAACCATCTTGGATACTTAACCTCTCTTATCATACCTGCCCGAAGTAGTTTATCTACCTCTTCCTGGATAATAGCATTCCTTTCAGGTGCAAACTTCCTCCTCTTTTGATGAATTGGCTTGAATGACCTGTCAATGCCAAGTTTATGAGTAATTATATCTTTAGATATACCTGTCATATCCTCATGTTTCCAGGCAAAGGTGGTTTTCCTTCTTTTGAGGAAGATACTAGCTCCTGTTCAATATCGCTAAGGATCCCTGATCCTATGAAGATCTTGGATTCAGGATCATCAGGATCCATGAGGATTTCTTTCAAATCCTGTTCTCTTGCCTCCAAGATATCTCTTGAAGGATACTTTAATTGCTATTGCTCCCTTGGTCTTGAGGCTGGTTTCATTGATGAGGTATAGCAATTCTTAGCCTCTTGTTGATCACTCTCAATTTTCACCACTCCCCATGGACTTGGAAGCTTTACGCACTGATGATAGGTGGATGGGACTGCCTTCATGTCATGTATCCATGGCCTGCCAAGGATGACATTACAACATGATAAGCAATCAATAACACAAAACTTCTGATAAGAATGCAATCCTTCAATATAGATTGGGAGTTTGATGTCCCCCAATGTATTCTTAGTTTCTCCACTGAATCCCACAAGTACTGAGGATCTTGGGATAATATCAGACTCTGGGATGTTCATCTTCTTGAGGACATCAAGCTGAATGATGTTCACAGAGCTTCCTCCATCTATAAGGATCCTGCGAACAAAGTGGTTAGAAATAAACAATGTAATTACAAGACCATCATGATGAGGATCCTGGACATCAACACGATCATCCTCATCAAAAGTTATGACTTTATCCTGGGTGACAACAGAGGTCCGGACGGGTCTGTCTCCATTATCCATCTTGGTTTCCTTAGCATGTCTTTTTGCTGCTGAAAAGGAGGTACCACAAATGTCTGATCCTCTGGATATGAAGTTTATGACTTGTGCATCTGCTGGAGGAGCAGAAGCCCTTTCCGGGATCCTTTCAGGATCCTGGATCCTTGACTTCTTCCGACCCAAGAGTTCCTTCAAATGCCCCTTGCTCAACAAGTAACCAATTTCCTTTCTCAGTGCAATACACTCTTCAGTGAGATGCCCAAAATCCTCATGATATGCACACCACTTGGATTTATCCTTTGTAGCAGCCGGTTTATCACTCTTCCTTGGCCACCTAGCTTTTTCACCTAGATTCTGCATTGCAAGGATTAGTTCGTTGTTATCAACAGAAAAACAGTATTCAGAAATAGGAGGATAATCCTCATCGTCCTCTTCTTGTTCCACTGCATGCACGTTCTGGTTATCAGATCTGTTGTAAGACTTTGATTTGTTGTTCCTAAAGTAGGATCCTTGTTTCTCCTGTTTTGAGGATCCTGTCAATCTATCCTGGATCCTTTTGTCATCCTCTAGGTGGATGAACCTAAGGGCCCTGGTTCTTACTTCATCAAGATTCCTGCAAGGTGTCATGACAAGATCATCATAGAATAATGAATCCCTAAGTAATCCCATTTTAAAGGCTTCTACAGCCGCAGCAATATCCAAGTTAGGAATATCCAAGGATTCTTTACTAAACTTAGTGATGTAATCTCTAAGTGATTCATTTTGACCTTGTGTTACCCTATATAGATCACTAGTTAATCGTTCAAATTTTCTACTACAAGAGAATTGACTATTAAACAAATTAACTAGATTAGCAAATGAAGTAATAGAGTAAGGGGGAAGACTTAGCAGCCATTTAAGAGCAGATCCTGTGAGTGTGGATCCAAATCCCTTGCATAGACATGCTTCTTTTAACCTTTCAGGAATTGGATTGATCTCCATCCTCTCCCTGTACTGAGCTACATGCTCCTCTGGATCCGTTGAACCATCATACAGCTTCATAGATGGTATCTGGAATCTTTTAGGTATCTCAGCATCACATAAGGGTGGTGCAAAACGAGATATCCTATGGCTACCATCTGCAATTTCAGGAATGGGTTTAACCACTCCCGGTACACTGGATATCATATCCTTAAGCTTCTGTAGCTCTCTAGCCATAGCTTGATTAATACCTGTATCCTGCATTAAGCCATGGTTAGTGTTATATGAATTATTAAAAATGTTACCTCCCACAGGATTCGTGTTTGGAATTGCGGATGTGAATCCATAATGACGAGACTCTGGCACGATTGGAGGACCAGAGGGAGCAATGGTCTGCATTGGTATGAAGTCTCCTTGATGAACGTCCGAGCTCTGAGGCTGCATACTTCTCAAGAATCCTTGATCCTGAAGGATGTTGGATCCTTGAAGTTGAGATGATCCTTGAACCTGAAAGGATCCTGGAACCAGAGAGGATCCTGGGACCAGAGAGGATTATGGGACCAGAGAGGATCCTGGAACAAGGGAGGATCCTCAGACCGGGAAGGATCCTTGAACCTGGGAGGATCCTTGGACCTGGGAGGATCCTTGGACCTGGGAGGATCCTTGGACCTGGGAGGATCCTTGGACCTGGGAGGATCCTTAGACCTGGGAGGATCCTTGGACTGCATGCATTCCCAAATATCCTCCTGACGTGAAGTATCCCTGATGCTGAGAAGAGGATCCTTGAGGCTGGAAGTGAGAGCCAAATGCCTGACTCATAGTTGCTGTTCCATAACGTCTTCCTGATAATTCACCCAAGTATTGCACGTCCGGAACTGCTGAGTGTTGGGAAGTTATGACCGGAGTGTCGAAGTTCAGCGATCTTGGCATCAGAGGGGAGTGATCCTCCACTGATTTCTTCTGTTTCTTGATCTCATCAATCTCCCGGAGAATCCTTTCGTTGGTTTTGTCCTGCTCTTGTGCATGATTCCTCATCTGCAAAATCAGAGCATAAAGATCATTAGTAGTAGGATTAGTTGAAACAGAAGAAGTAGGTGGTTTTTGGAAAATGGGGGTTTGTTTCTTCGCAGCATTCTCAGCATTCTTCTGGGATCCAGAAGGTGGTGGAGGCAAAGGAGGAACGCCTTGTGAAGAACTGAATGAGGGCATTAAGCTTGAAGTGTTCTTCGCTGAGGAAGCCATCCGCCTGGTTATTATGAACCGAAATGAGCACAAAGGTATGAATCTTCTTAGGAATGAAGCACCAATTGCCCCACGGTGGGCGCCAAACTGTTTTGGTCAAAAATCAAGCAATGATAATGCAACCAAACTTTCTGTTGTGAGGTATGATGCTTGAATTGATGAACAACAATAAGGATCACTCTGAAATGTAATGAACAAGTGACACGAAGATTTATACGAGGAAAAAGCCCTTGATCAATGAATGATCTCCGGCATAAAAAACCTCGGGTGATGGAAACTACCGATCACCAACTCAAATTAAACAAGAAATGTATTACAACTTCGGATGATAGCGAGCTAAGTACAAGGATCACTATAGTGTGTTGTGTAAAAATGTGTGTAATCGCCAAGTGAATTAACGAGAGCTGGTGAGAGCAGTTGTAAGAGTGTGTGTGTAGCCAAAAATAGCCAAGTGTTTTCTAATTAGCTCTCTACCCCTTTAAAAATGGAAAATATCTACACTAACTAACATTCCACATATCATGCAATCCCCCCACGAACTCCATAACGTCCACTTCAGGTAAGCACGTGCGGAATAAGTCATGGAATATGCTCCAGGAATATCGCCAAGACTAAGTCCAAGCTCGTACCCCTGCAAAACAATACCATATTCAAAGTAGACAATCGTTAGTATAAGGATCCTTAAGATGATCCATGATCCTGAAACACTTCTGAGGATCACTAACTCAAACAGAAGTGAGGATCACCAAACCCAACAGTAATTGAGGATCACAGGTCATTAAAAAATCCTCCCCTAACAGTTAAAGTCCAAAATGATCAGAGAAGTCAAGTTTCCGAGATGGCTGGCAAATGTGGTCGTAGTACAGAAGAAAAATGGGAAATGGAGGGTCTGTGTAGATTACACAGACTTGAATAAGGCTTATCCTAAAGACCCATTCCCTCTTCCTCATATCGATGCAATGGTGGATGCTACTGCTGGGCATGAGATGTTAACGTTCATGGACGCATCCTCAGGATTTCAGCAGATTCAAATGGAACCTTCGGACCAGGAGGATACTGCCTTCATGACACCAACAGGTATTTATTGCTATACTGCTATGCCTTTCGGTTTGAAAAATGCAGGTGCAACATACCAGAGATTGGTGAATATGATGTTCAAAGATAAGCTGGGGGACACCATGGAGGTATATATTGACGATATGGTGGTGAAATCTAGAAAGGCTGAGGATCACCTCCAGGATATCAAGGGAGCATTTGATATCCTGGATCAATACAACATGAAGCTAAATCCTGCTAAGTGCCATTTCGGAGTGGGAGCAGGAAAGTTTCTAGGATATATGGTGACTAAAAGAGGAATAGAGGCAAGGCCGGAGCAGATTAAAGCCATCCTGGATATCAAATCACCTTCAAATATGAAGGATGTTCAACGACTAACAGGCCGAGTAGCAGCGTTGAACAGATTTATTTCAAGATCCTCGGAAAAATGCAAGGAATTTTATGATATCCTCAAAAAGAACAAGAAGTTCGAATGGGGAGCAAAGCATGAAGCAGCCTTGTAGGATTTGAAGCGATATCTCTCAACTGCACCTCTATTGATGAAGCCTGAAAATGGTGAACCACTATCCCTATACCTCGCTGTATCAGGGAATGCTGTAAGTGCCGTTCTTATAAAGGACCATGAAGGTCAGCAATATCCTGTCTATTATGTTAGTAAAAGTCTATTAGATGCTGAAACTAGATATTCTCATTTAGAAAAGTTGATACTAGCATTAGTTATGGCATCAACGAAGCTTAGACATTACTTTGAGACACATAGGATTCATGTTAAAACCAATTATCCTGTTAAAAACGTGCTTAGGAAACCAGAGATGTCAGGTAGGATGGCCAAGTGGTCAGTGAAATTGAGTGCTTATGACTTAGTATATGAACCTAGAAATGCCATAAAGTCTCAGGCTTTAGCTGACTTTGTGGCTGATTTTAGTAGTGACATTCAGAACGAAGTAGATTTAGAAGTACAGCAGCTTGGAGAAAACTTAGAATGCTGGACATTATATACTGATGGTGCATCTAACGTAAGAGGTGTAGGTTTAGGTATACTACTAAAATCGCCACAGGGGGACATATTACCCCAGGCTATTAGGTGTGAATTTCCTGCTACTAATAATGAGGCAGAATATGAGGCTTTAATTGCAGGATTAGAGTTGGCTAAAAATATGAATATTAAAAATTTGCAAGTATATGTTGACTGCTTGTTAATCACTAATCATTTTAATGGGTCCTATGCAGTTAAGGGAGAGAAGTTAATTGAGTATCTCGAAATTCTCAAAAAATTAGCAGGATATTTCGATATATTTACACTTGAACAGGTACCAAGAGAAGATAATGCTGAAGCTGATGCCTTGGCAAATCTGGGATCATCGGTCAGGATACCGGAAGGAACCCGGATACCAATATTACATATCCTATATCCTGCGATGAATCCTCAGGATAAGGAAGTAATAAGTGTTCAGGATCCTGATGATGACTATCTTGAGGAGGATCCTAAGTCCTGGACAGCTCCAATCATGAGATATCTAAAAGAAGGATACATCCCAAAGAATGAGAATCCTAAAGCCATTAGGATGAAGGTATCACGATTCACTATTATAAATGATGTTTTGTATAAGAAATCTCTTGCAGGACCATATCTGAGGTGCTTGGAGGATCCTGAAACCAAAGAAGTACTTCAGGATATACACGAAGGGGATTGTGGTAACCATACTGGGGGCAGGTCATTATTCTCAAAAGTATTAAGGACAGGATATTATTGGCCGATAATGAGGAGAGATGCCACAGAATATGTTCGAAGATGTGACGCCTGTCAAAGACATAGTAACATACTACATCAGCCTGCTGAACCATTGTATCCTATTGTTTCCCCTTGGCCATTTATGAAGTGGGGTATGGATATAGTGGGAAAGATTCCAAAGGCTCCAGGAGGAAAGGTTTTTATGTTAGCAATGACGGATTATTTCTCCAAGTGGGTTGAAGCAGAAGCATTTGTTCAAGTTAGAGATCAGGAAGTGGTATCCTTCATAAAAAGGAATATCCTAACTAGGTTTGGAATACCAGCTGAGATAATTTGTGACAACGGATCTCAATTTATAAGTAAAAGGACTACTGACTTCTGCAAGAGTTGGGGAATCAAAATGATTACATCCACCCCGGTACATCCTCAAGCAAACGGACAATCTGAATCCTCGAACAAGATAATTGTCAACAACTTGAAGAAGAGATTAGGGGCCAAGAAAGGAAGATGGGCAGAAGAATTACCCTTTGTTTTGTGGGCTGATAGAACGACGGTAAAAAATGCAACTGGTCAAACCCCGTTTTCCTTAGTATTTGGAGCAGAAGCAGTGATCCCGACAGAAATGGTGATACTGTTAGGGGAGGATTTCTTACTGACCTGTGATCCTCAAGTGTTATCCTGTTTGGTGATCCTTACTTCTGTGACAATTAGTGATCCTCAGAAGTACTTCAGGATCAGGATCATGGATCATCCTAAGGATCCTTGTACTAATGATTGTTCACTTTGAATTCGGTATTGTTTTGCAGGAGTACCGATTTGGACTTGGTCATGGCGATATTCCTGGAGCATATTCCCTTCAATTCTGCACGTGCTTGACCATTGTGAACGTTATGGAGAACGTGGGGAAAAGGCACGAAAGGCGGACAGTTAGTTAGGCTAGATATTTTCTAATTTTAAGGGGGTAGCGAGCTATTTTTTTAGAACACTTGGCTATTTTTGGCTACACACACTCGTACAACTGCACTCACCAGCTCTCGGCAAAACACTTAGCATTTTTCATACTTTTTCTACACGATACACTATAGTGATCCTTGTACTTAGCTCGCTATCATCCGAAGTTGTAAAAGGATTATTGTTTAATTTGAGTTGGTGATCGGTAGTTTCCATCACCCGAGGTTTTTTATGCCGGAGATCATTCATTGATCAAGGGCTTTTTCCTCGTATAAATCTTTGTGTCTCCTGTGCAATTCATTTCTGAGTGATCCTCATTGTTGTTTACCAATTCAAGCATCATACCCCGTAACAGAGAGTTTGGTTGCATCATCCTCGTCTGATTTTTGACCAAAACAGTTTGGCGCCCACCGTGGGGCAATTGGTGCTTCATTCCTAAGAAATTCTCATTTTTGTGATCATTTCGGTTCGTTACATCCAAGCAGATGGCTTCATCATCAAAGAACACCTCCAGTGCAATGTCTGCAGTCAATTCATCCCAGGGCATTCCACCTTTGCCTCCACCACCTTCTGGACCTCAGAAAAACGCCGAGAAGAAACCAACTCCCATTTTCTCAAAACCTCCAACTTCTTCTGCTTCTTATACTCGCACTACTAGTGACTTGTTTACTTTGATTTTGCAGATGAAGGAGCATATACAGCAGCATGATAAGACTAATGAAAGGATTCTTAGAGAAATTGGAGACATCAATAAACAGAAGAGATCGGCAGAGGATCATTCCCCACTGATGCCCAGATCTTTGAATTTCGATACTCCGGTTATAACTTCTCAGCCTTCAGTGGTTCCAGACGTTCAATATGTGGGAGGACCAAAAGGAGTGCATTACGGATCATCAGCAATGACTCAGGCTTCAGGGTCATACTTCCAACCAGCAGGATCCCATCCTCAGCATATAGGATCCTTCGTAAGCTCAGGAGGATACTCAGGAGCGCAGCAGATTCATGGGTTCTAGCCGTTCCCAGGATCCTCCCAGGTTCAAGGATCCTCCTATGTTCCAGGATCCTCCCAGGGTCAAGGATCCTCTCAGTTTCAAGGATCCTCCCAGGTTCAAGGATCCTCCCAGGTTCAAGGATCCTCCTATGTTCCAGGATCCTCCCAGGTTCAAGGATCCTCTCAGTTTCAAGGATCCTCCCAGGTTCAAGGATCTTCCTACGTCCCAGGATCCTCGCAGGTTCAAGGATCCTCTCAGTTTCATGGATCCTTCCAGATTCCGGGATCCTTAAGGAGTTTGCAATCAGGGAGTTCCGATATTCATCAGGGAGATTTTATTCCAATGCAGACCATTGCTTCTACTGGTCCATTGGTCATTCCAGAGCCCCAACAATATGGATTCACATCCGCTCTTCCTAATTTGAACCCAATGGGAGGTAACACTTTCAATAATTCTTATACCACTAACCATGGCCTTATGCAGGATACAGGTATCAATCATGCCATGGCCAGAGAATTGCAAAAGTTAAAGGATATGATATCAAGTGTCCCAGGAGTGGTCAAGCCTATCCCGGAAATTGCAGATGGGAGCCACAAGATATCTCGTTTTGCACCACCAATCTGTGATGCTGAGATACCCAAGAGGTTCCACGTGCCTACCATGAAGTTGTATGACGGTTCAACAGATCCTGAAGAACACATAGCACAGTACAGGGAAAGGATAGAGATCAATCCCATTCCAGAAAGGTTAAAGGAAGCATGTCTGTGCAAGGGATTTGGATCCACTCTTACTGGATCGGCTCTTAAATGGATGCTAAGTCTTCCCCCTTACTCTATTACCTCTTTTGCTAATCTAGTTAACCTATTTAATAACCAGTTTTCTTGTAGTAGAAAATTTGAGCGTTTAACTAGTGATCTGTATAGGATAACTCAAGGTCACAATGAATCATTAAGGGATTATATCACTAAATTTAGTAAAGAATCCTTAGATATTCCTAACCTGGATATAGCTACGGCTGTTGAAGCCTTTAAAATGGGATTGCTTAGGGATTCATTATTCTATGATGATCTTGTTATGACACCATGCAGGAATCTAGATGAGGTAAGAACCCGGGCCCTTAGGTTCATCCGGCTAGAGGATGACAAAAGGATCCAGGAGAGGTTAGCAGGATCCTCAAAGCAAGAGAAGCAAGGATCCTCATTCAAGAACAACAAGTTCAGATCCTATAACAAATCTGATAACCAGAATGTGCATGCTGTTGAACAAGAAGAGGATGATGAGGATTATCCTCCAATTTCTGAATATTGTTTTTCTGTTGATAACAATGAACTAATCCTTGCGATGCAGAATTTAGGTGATAAAGCTAGATGGCCCAGGAAAAATGACAGACCAGCTGCAACCAAAGATAAGTCAAAGTGGTGTGCATATCATGAAGATTTTGGGCATCTCACAGAAGAATGCATCGCACTGAGAAAAGAAATTGGATACTTGTTGAGCAAGGGGCACTTGAAAGAATTATTGGGAAGAAAGAAGTCAAGGACTCAGGATCCTGAAAGGATCCCAGAGAAAGCTCCAGCCCCTCCAGCAGATGCACAAATTATAAACTTTATTTCTGGAGGATCAGACATTTGTGGAACATCCTTCTCTGCAGCTAAAAGACATGCAAAGGAAACCAAGATGGATAATGGAGATAGACCCATTCGAACATCCAGTGTCTCCGAAGGAAAAGTCATAACTTTTGATGAGGATGATCGTGTTGACATTCAGGATCCTCATCACGATGGTTTGGTTATCACTCTTTTTATTTCTAACCATTTTGTTCGCAGGATCCTTATAGATGGAGGAAGCTCTTGAACATTATCCAGCTTGATGTCCTCAAAAAGATGAATATTCCTGAATCCGATATCATTCCAAGATCCTCTGTGCTCGTGGGATTCAGTGGCGAGACTAAGAATACTCTGGGGGACATTAAACACCCAATCTATATCGAAGGCCTACATTCTTACCAAAAATTTTGTGTTATTGACTGTTTATCTTGTTGTAATGTTATCCTTGGCAGGCCTTGGATACATGACATGAAGGCAGTCCCATCCACTTATCATCAATGTGTGAAGCTTCCTAGTCCTTGGGGAATAGTGAAGATTGATAGTGATCAGCAAGAAGCTAAGAACTGCTACACCTCATCAATGAAACCAGCCTCAAAGTCAAGGGAGCAATAGCAATTAAAGCATCCTCCAAGGGATGTCTTGGAGGCAAGAGAACAGGATGTAGTAGAAATCCTTATGGATCCTGATGATCCTGAATCTAAAGTTTATATAGGATCAGGGATCCTTGGCGAACTGAAGGAAGACCTCATATCCTTCTTCAAAAGGAGAAAGACTACCTTTGCATGGAAACACGATGACATGACAGGTATATCTAAAGATATAATCACTCACAAACTTGGCATTGATAGGTCCTTCAAACCAATCCATCAAAAGAGGAGGAAATTTGCACCATAAAGAAATGCCATTATCCAGGAGGAGGTAGAGAAATTACTCCGAGCAGGTATGATTAGAGAGGTCAAGTATCCAAGATGGTTGGCCAATGTGGTTGTTGTTCAAAAGAAAAACGGAAAGTGGAGGGTATGTGTCGATTTCACTGATTTAAATAAGGCATGCCCCAAGGATCCTTTCCCATTACCCCACATTGACTCCATGGTGGATGCAAGTGCGGGTCATGAACTGTTAACTTTTATGGATGCTTCAGCTGGATTTCAACAAATTCAGATGGAACCATCCGATCAAGAGGATACAGCCTTTATGACTCCAACTGGTATATACTGTTATATTGCTATGCCATTTGGACTAAGAAATGCAGGTGCAACTTATCAAAGGCTAGTGAATATGATGTTCAAGGATCAGATTGGACAAACTATGGAGGTTTACATAGATGATATGGTGGTAAAATCCAAAAAGGCTGAGGATCACCTAAGGGACTTGGAGGGAGCATTCAATATCCTTGACAAATATAACATGAAACTTAATCCTTCAAAATGTCACTTTGGTGTTAAAGCAGGTAAATTCTTAGGATATATGGTGACAAAGAGAGGCATTGAAGCCAGTCCAGAACAAATCAAAGCTATAGTGAACATCAAGTCCCCTGCCAATGCTAAGGATGTTCAGAGGTTAACAGGCCGGATTGCAGCTTTAAACAGATTCATATCCAAATCCTCAGAAAAGTGCAAGGAATTCTATGATATCCTAAGGAAGAACAAGAAATTCGAGTGGACTGAGAAGCATGAAAGTGCCCTAAGAGCTCTTAAGAACTACCTATCCTCGGCCCCGGCCTTGATGAAACCAGAAAAAGGAGATGTGTTATCCTTATATCTTGCGGTATCCTCAAAAGCAGTAAGTGCCGTCCTTGTTAAGGATCACGAAGGTACACAACATCCTATCTATTATGTAAGTAAGAGTTTACTTGATGCTGAATCCAGGTATTCACACTTAGAAAAACTTATCCTTGCATTAATTATGGCATCTACTAAATTGAGACATTATTTTGAAACTCATGCCATTATTGTCAAAACTAATTTTCCAATTAAGAATGTCCTCAGGAAACCTGAAATGTCAGGAAGGATGGCTAAGTGGGCAGTGAAGCTTAGTGGATATGATATAAGATATGAGCCCAGGACAGCCATTAAATCCCAAGCATTAGCTGACTTTGTGGCAGATTTCAGTAGTGATTGGCAAAAGGAAGCTGAATTAGAAGTCCAGCAGCTAGAGGAGACCAAGGATCCTTGGATACTCTATACTGATGGATCCTCAAATGTCAAAGGAACAGGGCTTGGAATACTACTAAAATCGCCACAGGGGGACATAATACCCCACTCTATAGCTTGTGAGTTCCAAACTACTAACAATGAGGCTGAATATGAAGCCTTGATAGCTGGTTTGCAAATTGCTAAGCATATGAGGATCAGGTATCTTGAGGTACATGTAGATTCTTTGTTAATCACTAATCACTTTAATGGATCCTATGCTGTTAAAGGTGAAAAGCTAACCAAATATTTGGAGATAGTCAAAGAATTGACACTCTCTTTTGTTTCCTTTAGTTTGACACAGGTACCAAGGGAAGAAAATGCAGAAGCTGATGCATTGGCTAATCTAGGATCATCTTTGAAGATCCCGGAGGATATAAGTATCCCCATTATCCATATCCTGGCTCCTGCCATCGAGGATCATGTGGCTATGGAAATAGGAGAGGATTCTACAATTATCCCTAGTGAGGATACTCAATCTTATTCAGGATCATGGATCCTCCCAATCATGAGATACTTACAACATGGAGAGATTCCTACAGGAGAAAACCCTAGGGCTTTCAAAATTAAGGTATCTCAATTCACAATTTTAAATAATATGTTGTATAAACGATCTCTTGCAGGATCATATTTAAGACGCATTGAGGATCCTGAAATCCAAGAAGTTTTAAAAGACTTCCATGAAGGAGATTGTGGAAACCACACTGGGGGCAGGGCATTATTCTCAAGGATCCTGAGGACAGGATACTATTGGCCAACTATGAAGAGAGATGCTGTGGAGTATGCTAAGAAATGTGATCCTTGTCAGAGACACAGCAATATCCTTCATCAACCAGCTGAATTTTTGCATCCTATATCCTCCTCTTGGCCATTTATGAGATGGGGTATGGATATAGTTGGTAAGCTCCCTAAGGCACCTGGTGGAAAAGTGTTCATGCTTGCTATGACTGATTACTTCTCCAAGTGGATAGAGGCTGAAGCTTTTGCCCAAGTCAGAGAAAAGGAAGTTATATCCTTCATTAAAAGAAATATTATAACTAGATTTGGTATTCCCTCTGAAATTATATGTGATAATGGTTCCCAATTTATTGGGGGCAGAACTACTAACTTTTGTGACAGCTGGGGGGATTAAGATGATAACATCAACACCAGTCCACCCACAAGCTAATGGTCAGGCAGAATCATCCAATAAGATCATCATCAACAATTTGAAGAAGAAGCTTGGATCCAAGAAAGGGAAATGGGCAGAAGAACTACCTTATGTGCTTTGGGCTGATAGGACAACTCCTAAGAATGCTACAGGCCAAACTCCATTCTCTTTGGTATTTGGGGCAGAATCAGTGATCCCTACAGAAATGGTGGTTCCAACTGCTAGAACAAGTATTCGTGATCCTGAGGAAAATGATGAGAACTTGGTTCAAGACCTGGATACTATAGAAGAAAACAGGGATTTGGCAAGGATAAGGATGGCCAGTTATCAGCAAAGGATGGCTGGTGCTTACAACAAAAATGTCAGGATCAGGAAGTTCCAAATTGGTGATATGGTGTTGAGAAAAGCATTTCAAAATACCACCAATCCTGCTGATGGAAAGTTGGCACCAAAATGGGAAGGCCCTTACTTGATTGAAGCTGAGGCAGGAAAGGGGGCATATCGATTGCTAACAATGGAATGTGATTTGATACCCAGGGCCTGGAATGCTGTCCATTTGAAGAAATACTTTATATGATAAGGACCTATGATCCTCATATGATAAGTATCCTTGAAGGATCCTTAGAGCACAGATGATCCTCATTTTGGTAACATTCTAATCTCAAACTATTTCATTTCCTTACTTTCTCACACAAGGATAAGGATCCTGCATCCTTTATCCCCCTTTCACGTGATTCTGAGTTTTGAAGGTTCAGGTACTCTTAGCAAAAGGATGGTTATCCACAAAAGCAACCAGTTATTTGGGTTTGACCCCAGTTATTTGGGCTTGACCCCAGTTCCGCCAGTAGCGCACGATGATCCTGGTATAGTTCATGGCAGTGGGACCAGTACCCGTTTTAGGGGCTGATAATTCCATTCTACTGGCTATACCTAGGATCCTACGTATAATGGTAGACGTACCATACATCCGTTCTTAAGGTTTCTAACGTTTTCATGTTAGCTAAGGTTTTGGCATTTTCATGCCACTAAGTTTGGATAGTCGCCAGTTAGGGCCATACTCCAGTTCACACACGATCCTTGGGCTTGTCCCCAGTTATCCATGGGCTTGTCCCCAGTTATCCTTTGGGCTTGTCCCCAGTTGCTAACTTTTATCTTATATTGGCTTAGTCCCAAGTTATGTTCTATTTCAGGTCTTCGAAGTTAAACAACCAAGGATCCTTGATCCTTACTTCTTACTAAGGTTTGTCTTTTGGTTATCCTGGTTATAGTATTAAGGGTTAGGATCCTAACTTGGATCCCCAGGTATGATCCTTAACTATTTTGATTTTATTCATTGTTTATTTGAATAACCCTTGTACTTTGACAACTGAACTCATGATCCTTAAAATATACCACTTTTTGGAATTTTTCAACTATAGGATATTTGATCCTGGATCATATCCTAAATATTTTTTATCTAATTTGTTCAACTTTTCTTATTCAGACAGGTGTATATCAAAACAATTGAGAATTAAAAGGACAAACAAGGATAACAACACAAGATAAGCCAAAAAAGATTAAAGTTATTTTATTAACAAAAGTTTAACCGTCGAAGGTTGTCAAAATTGCCAACCCACGTTTCTATCAGCAAAACGTGGCCCGTCCACATGGGTTGGCAACGGGTGTCCATTGTTTATGCGGTTATAGCTAGTGCAGGAAATCAAAGGCGGCAGGATCACAATGGCTTCATCCCCCAAACAGAGGATCCCTCCACCATTTGTAATCCTACCTATTATCCAAAGGATCCTAGATCCTTAATCCTAAAACTATTGTTCAAATACAAACCAACCATTGTTTAACAAAAACTACCACCAAACCTAAAAAAAATGGGCTCCGGCTATGTCTAGAAGTGTCCATCATTGCCCATTGCTGCAGCCTACACCTTCGCTGCATCACCATCTCCAGCTCCACTAGCTTCACCACCATGATCCTCGCCACTGCTTCCAGCCTCGATCGTCAGGATCTCCTCAGCCTCCTCCTCGTCATCCAGCTCAGCCAGTCTTGCCTTCCAGCCTTCCACATCCCAGTTGCTCCTGTCGAAGTCAGGATCCTGAGCTTCCAAGGCCATCTACAATTTGGTCTTGTACATCGCTATGGCAGTAGAGACTTTAGCATCCTGGGTGATATCATGCTTCTCGTAATCAGCATTGATCAGAACCTTGGCCGTTTCAGCTTTGGCATTTTGGAGGTCCTTTTGGAGGTCAGCAATCTTAAGATCTTTGAGCAATGCGACTTGTTGGAGGTCAGCAATCTTCTTGTCCTGCTCCTCGACATGCCCAACGTAGTCTTCAATCTCAGCAAATTTCTGCAAAGAAGATAAAGAACAGTTCAAGAACAGGTGATCCTCAAAAAAGCTGGGTGCCTAAAGCAGGGACAAGGATCCTTACACCGTTGAAGTATTCAAGGAACTGGTGGCGGATCAGGGGCAGACCTTGCAGATCCTCAGCTTCAGAGGCTTTTCTTTTCTTGCCACCCCTTCCTTTAACGGGTGCCTTGGGGATCGAAGCAGTTGGGCTGGCAGGAAGCTTCTTCTTGGAGGATCGTACGTTGTCCAGATCGGACACGCTGTACTTGGAGGCAGATTTTGAAGCTTTTCCAGCACCTGCACATTCAAAGCAAGATAAGTATCCTTATCCTATTTCTATTTAACTATTTATTTAAATCTTTAACTATACAAAAAACATGATACTTACTTGACATGGTGACTGAGCCTGAGGATACTTCTTGAGAATCCTGGGTGATTGTCTTGAATGATCTTGTTTCAGGACCGAGTCTTCTAAAAGTAGCAAGCCTTTCCTTGGTAGCAGAAGACGGTATGAGGTGTGAAACGGTGACAGCTGCATAACATAAAACAAAAGGGGGTTAGTGATCCTATCACAAGAGCAAGATTATCTGGTGATCCTTCTCAGGATCCTCTGTCCTACCCTGGGTGGACCATTCCCTGGGAAGATCCTTTCCGTTTGGGATAGAGTCTCTTCTGACAAAGAAAAAGCGTCGTTTCCAGTTTGTATCGTTCTTGGTGGCTCTAAAAATGGGATCCAAACATTGTGAGATCATACATCTCAGCCAACTCTGACATTGCTAGATCAATCCCTTCCTGCTCGATGATCCTTTCAAGGGTATATAAGACCCTCCAGATCATCGGCATAGCTTGGATGTAGGAGATGCCGGTAAGGGAGAAAAAGGATTGGGTAAAAGCTGGAAAAGGATAGGTGTATCCTATGGTGAATGGGGTAACAGGAAAGGCAATCCAAGTTTCAGAGATATAGTCACTCAAAGCAGTGGGATCAAAGGATTTGAAAATGGTGTTCGCCGGGAAACAACAGCGAATTCTATCAATTAGTGGATCGGTGAAACAACAGTGTTCTTTTGCCGCATATTTGATGATCCCTTGGCTCTTTAAAGGGTTGTTCTTCTTGTGATCCTTGCCCGGTGAGTTTCGGAGCATCATTTTTGACGAGATGATGGTAAAGAAAGAAAAGCAGAGTAAGAGAAGGAAGAAGAAGAAAAGAGAATACCTGAATAAGTCTTCTGATGAGGATTTAAAAAGGAAACGCTCGGATTTAAATGCCCTTTCGCTCTTATCTCTAACTGCCATTTATAATGATGATTTTGCAGGATAAGTCACCTCAGTGATGTCAGGATTCCAACGGCTAGTTCGATCTTAACGGCTATAAATCCGTTAGTTTGTTGTGGATAAGATCGACAAAATACAACTCGTTTATTTACAATATTACTCCTTATATTTTGGGGGCAATTGTTAGGGGAGGATTTCTTACTGACCTGTGATCCTCAAGTGTTATCCTGTTTGGTGATCCTTACTTCTGTGACAATTAGTGATCCTCAGAAGTACTTCAGGATCAGGATCATGGATCATCCTAAGGATCCTTATACTAATGATTGTTCACTTTGAATTCGGTATTGTTTTGCAGGAGTACCGATTTGGACTTGGTCATGGCGATATTCCTGGAGCATATTCCCTTCAATTCTGCACGTGCTTGACCATTGTGAACGTTATGGAGAACGTGGGGAGAAGGCACGAAAGGCGGACAGTTTGTTAGGCTAGATATTTTCTAATTTTAAGGGGGTAGCGAGCTATTTTTTTAGAACACTTGGCTATTTTTGGCTACACACACTCGTACAACTGCACTCACCAGCTCTCGGCAAAACACTTAGCATTTTTCATACTTTTCTACACGATACACTATAGTGATCCTTGTACTTAGCTCGCTATCATCCGAAGTTGTAAAAGGATTATTGTTTAATTTGAGTTAGTGATTGGTAGTTTCCATCACCCGAGGTTTTTTATGCCGGAGATCATTCATTGATCAAGGGCTTTTTCCTCGTATAAATCTTTGTGTCTCCTGTGCAATTCATTTCTGAGTGATCCTCATTGTTGTTTACCAATTCAAGCATCATACCCCGTAACAGAGAGTTTGGTTGCATCATCCTCGTCTGATTTTTGACCAAAACAGATACCTACAGCAAGTTCCAGCCTCAGGAATCCTGAACAGAATCCTGAAGTCCTATGCCAGGAGTTGGATACTATCGATGAGACAAGAGATGCAGCAAAGTTAAGGATGGCAGCGTATCAACAAAGGATATCCAGAGCATATAACAAGAATATAAGGACCAGAAGGTTCAAAGTTGGTGACTGGGTGTTAAGAAAGGCTTTTCAAAATACTACTAGTCC
Source organism: Helianthus tuberosus (assembly GCA_030545235.1). Lineage (NCBI taxonomy): Eukaryota > Viridiplantae > Streptophyta > Magnoliopsida > Asterales > Asteraceae > Helianthus > Helianthus tuberosus. The sequence goes on along the minus strand of CM060411.1, from coordinate 54,928,174 downwards.
TGCTGATGGAAAGCTGGCTCCAAAATGGGAAGGACCATATGAGGTTGAATCAGAATCAGGAAAAGGTGCATACCGACTCAAGAATATGGAGGGGGATATGCTGCCGAGATCTTGGAATGCTATACACCTTAAGCTTTATTTCAAGTGAGTTTAGAATTTAATTTCTAACTCAGGATGGTATGAATTCTATCTCTTTTATATATGTTTGGTTTAATTTACTCTTTGAAACCCAATACTGACTTAAGCATCGGAGGGGTGTTAGCCAAGCTAACACCCACCTTAGTTTGAAGATGTTTTGCAGTATATGCTTCGGGATATATCTCCGGGATACACACTCAGGATACTTCGGAAGATTAAAGGATTGGCCCCCTCTCTCACGTATAAGGGATCCTGATCCCTTCACAGGTTTAAAGGTATTCACCTTTCTTCCGAGTTGGGTTTGAACACCCCGCCTGGAGCGCAAGTTATTCGGGAATAGTTCAAGGTGGCGGGACCAATCCATGTAAAAGTGGCTGACAATTTCGTTACTGTTGGCTATGTCCTGAATCCTAAAGGTATATGAGGATTGATCACCCTCTCTCACGAAAGGGTATTTTCATACTGTAACAACTCTCATCAAAAGTCATATTTATTAAATTAATTTATCCAATAGGAAACCCTAATTGGGACACCCAAGTGATTCTGTACAAACCCTAAAATTTTCAGAACAATCGGAATCAGGATCAGGGCCCCTAAAACTCAGGGGGGGGGGGGTAAACCCTAGTTACGATTATCTTAAAATCTCGTTGTCAAATATCGAAATTACAAAACTGTCAATTCAGCAAGGCTAGTCAAGGACGTGGCTAACCTAGGGTGAATTCGTGTCCCTTGCGCACCGTAAGGGATTAGGCTTACGGTGCGCAAGCCTGGTCAAAATGTTACTATAAATAGCAGACATTGGCAATCGAATTTTGGCACTGGAACGACGTAAATTCTCGTTACGTACACTGGGATATAGTATAAACAGTCCAAAACACACACACGATTCACGAAGTGCTGCCGCAAAACAGGGTAATAACTCGATCGCTATTACGATTCATTGTCCGATCGATTAAAATATCCAATGGATGTTTAAGTGCTGCCCACATTAGGGTTACGCTTTGTCATTCGTCGTTAATTCGATGGATGTTTAAGTATCGCACTTTGTCATTCGTTGTGAGGGTTTAATCTCGTGAGTTATCGTAAATGCTGTATTGATTCCTAACCCAGTTTTGTGTGCATTGTTATTTAAATTAGGTTAACAAGGCTAATCCGTAGATTAGACTCTGTCCGTGTTAAATCTGCAATGTGAGTCATTCTCTTTTTATCAAATTACTTTTGAAATCATGTTTATTTTCAAAGGTTATAATTACAGTGATTAAGTTTATGTAATCACCAAATTACAGCCGGTATGTGGGGTTTTGTATACATTACTTGATAATCTTCACCATTGGGGCAGCCAAGGGGTGATATGACCATAGTCACAGACACCATTGGACGAATGGGCCAATGGGTCGAGTGACAAAATACTGTGGGTAGTTGGTTGATATCTGAAACATTGTAATCTCTCTTAATACTGTAAATTATAACAAATGTGTCGTTTTAATAAATAGAATGATTCACCAGTATTTCCCGCTGACAAAACCTTTTTCAAACATGTTTCAAGTGATCTGTTGTGATTCAGGAAAGGTGCTGTGGAGCACTGCAAGTTTAAGAAAGTGGCTCATTATAAAATAAAGAAATATGTTTTGTAAAATAAAGATTTCTCCGTGAAATCATAGTATTGTAAATTACCGGGGTTTTATCTCGAATTGTGAAATAAAATAATCGGGAAAATTTTAGCTTTAAAAAGATCCTGATGATAAACTTCCGCTGTTAAACTCAATTAAATAAATACCACGGGATTTCTGTCCCGCGGCTCCTGAAACGGGTTAAACCGGGTCAGGGGCCGTGACACATACCCTCTAAGGTTTAATTTAAAAAATTTGTGATTATCTGTAAAAAATTTGTTATAAGATTTTAATTGATTATTTTTACATATATGTTAAACAGCATGAATGAGTTATCTGGAGCCCTAGAGAATCTCAACCTTTACCCTGTAAACATAGAAGTTTCTAAAGAATTTACTGGGTACTTTCCTGATGTGGAACAACCTATAGAATTCAACGCTCCACCTCTGGAAAAGCCAAAACCTAAGAAAAGAAAGAGATACGTATGGGGGAGGCGTGTACATAGGAAAAAGCCAGCTAAGAGACTTCCTAAAATAAACAATCCCTTAGAAAAAGGAAAAGAAATTGAAACCGGGGAAAGTTTGAAACAGCAGGAATTGGAGATAGAAGTGGGGGAAGATGCTAGACAAATGGGAATACAATTTGAGGAATATTCTAAGCAAATAGAAATGGAGGTTGGAAAAGGTTTTAGACAAACTAAAATGGAAATTGGAGAAAGCTCTAAGCCAACTCAAGAAATAACATTTCAGGAAGAATTAGATTTTATATTGACAAGTTGTGATACTATTAAGCCTGTCAATAATAATAATTTTTACTCTAATCCTATCGAAAATCAACTCCCTATAAATCTGGAACCAGCAATCCCAGAACCAATAATCCATACTCAACCTTTAGGAATGGATGAATGGTGGACAATTGATTGGCAATTCCAAAACCTTATCAACAGTCCTTATTCCTTTCTCCCGCAATTCGATCCAGAACCCCTACCAAATCCACCGATGAGTACTGAGAATATGGCTGAACTTTGCCATTTTGGTGAAGAGCTGATGGATGCTGGGAATAGGATCAGAGAGATAGGAGGACAGATTTCATGGAAATATGATGAGAGGGAACATCGTTATTAAAGATGCAAGTTGACAAGAGAGAAGTGGGTTATGAGTCTGTATTTGTATAATAACGGTAATACTAGTATGTGTAAAATAACCAATAAAACGGTTGTATATAAAAGCATGATAGAATCTATAAAACAAATGGAAATTTTAGAAAAACTTACAATTTTGTTTGTATATTTGTTTACGTGATTACGTGCAATTAATTGTGACATTGGATTATTTCTTATTTTATACTAATTATTTATTTATAAATTAATTATCAGATGGCAAACATTGGTAATGAACAAGTAAATGAAGTAAATCAATCTGAGCAAATTCAGGAAGAACAATTGTTAAATAGGCAAGATATAGAGGATATCGTTGCACAAGGAATAGCCAATGCTATTCCAGCAATCGTTGCTGCTGTTCAAAAACCTATTAAACCTCAATCAATCATTCCTAGTAAACGTACACAAGGCGACAACTTTAGTAATAGTATAACTGGAGGCGGTAATCAGGTTAATAACAATAATGATCTGCAAGCCCCAATTTTCAAGAAAATGAAAGCTGCAACACCTGGTTGCACTTACAAAGAATTCATTGCCTGTAAACCAGCTGAGTTTGCAGGTAACGAAGGGGCTATTGCAGCACTACGTTGGTTAGAGAAAACTGAGGCAGTGATCACTATAAGTAAATGTGCTGAGGAAGATCAAGTTATGTATGCGTCAAATCTTTTTAAAGAAGGGGCGCTAGAATGGTGGAACACAGTGTTACAAGCTAAAAGAAGGATTGAGGCATATGCCATGAAATGGGAAGAATTTAAGAATCTTGTAGAAAGAAAATTCTGTCCCGAGTATGAAAAAGATTAAATGGCAAATAAATTCCTAAATCATCGAATGCTGGGTGTAGATTGTCGCAGTTATACTTCGACATTCTTCGAATATGCTAGAGTGGTACCAACACTGGCTTCGCCAGAACCGGTACTCATTTCTCGCTATATTTGGGGATTAATTAGCGAAATCCGCAATATCGTTAAAGCTGCAAGACCTCGCACTATTGACGATGCGGTAGAACTAGCTAACACCCTAACTGACGAACTGGTACGCACAAGAGATGAAAATAGGAAGAAGGAACTGGCTCAGAAAATTACCCAAGGATTTCGGGTGGGTAATAATAGCAACTTCAAGAAAAGAGGAACAGGGCAATCTTCAAATCCGCCTTTCTGCAGGAATTGCAAAAGGAAACATTATGGAAGATGTAATGTAACCTGTAACCTTTGCAAAGCTGTAGGACATAGTGAAGAAAACTGCAGAAAGAAAACCATAATCTGCTTTAACTGTGGGGAAGCGGGGCATTTTAAAACAGAATGTCCTAAATTGGCCAAACCAGCAGACAACAAAACCAAGGTGACCGACGGAGCTACTAAGAAGAATGTCAGAGCATTCCAGCTGACCACTCAAGAAGCAGAACTCATTCCAGATGTAATAGCTGGCACGTTCCTAGTTCACAACGTGTACGCAAAAGTATTATTTGACTCTGGTGCAAACCAAAGTTTTATAAATACTTTATTCTGCCAAGCTCTTAAATTACCTTTAACCAACATTAGGCAGATTTTTACAGTCGAAACCGCAGATGGGAATTCAGTTAAAATAGATCAGATTTTGCAAAAAGTAGAAATAGAACTTTCAGGTCATAAATTCTCTGCAAACCTGTTACCTATGAAATTAGCTGAATTTGATGTTGTGTTAGGAATGGATTGGTTAGTAGCCAACCATGCTCGAATCCTTTGTGTTAAGAACTCTATAGAAATTCAGGCACCTACCGGAGAAGTAATCTTGATTACAGGAGATAAGCCACGTAAACCTATGAAGTTCATATCAGTAATGAAAGTTACTAGTTATGAACGAAAGCAAGGAATAGTATATATGATTTCAGTAATCATTAGTACTAAGGGCAAAGAACTTAAGGAAATTCCTGTAGTCTCAGAATACTCAGATATATTCCCAGAAGAGTTACCAGGATTACCACCAGATAGGGAAGTAGAATTTAGGATCCATCTAATTCCTGGTACTACACCGATAGCCAAGGCACCTTATCGGTTAGCTCCTACTGAAATGTTTGAACTAAAAACACAACTAGATGAATTATTAAGTAAAGGATTCATACAACCTAGCTCATCTCCTTGGGGAGCACCAGTGTTGTTTGTAAAGAAAAAGGATGGTTCAATGAGAATGTGTATTGATTATAGAGAATTGAATAAGGTTACAATTAAGAATCGATACCCATTACCTAGGATTGATGATCTGTTTGATCAACTTCAGGGAGCTAGATATTTTTCTAAGATCGATTTACGCTCCGGATATCATCAATTGAAGGTACAAGAAGAAGACATACCTAAGACTGCTTTCAGAATTAGGTATGGTCATTACGAGTTTACAGTCATGCCTTTTGGGTTAACGAATGCACCCGCGGCATTCATGGACATGATGAATAGGATATGTAAACCGTACTTGGATAAATTTTTAATTGTCTTCATAGACGATATACTTATTTATTCCAAAAGTCAGACAGAACATTGTGAGCATTTGCATGCACTCTTAACTTTGTTAAGAAAAGAAAAGCTTTATGCCAAATTCTCGAAGTGTGAATTTTGGCTAAAGGAAGTGCAATTTTTAGGGCACATGGTGAATCATGCAGGTATTCATGTAGATCCTGCTAAGATAGAGGCAATTACCAATTGGAAGGTTCCACAATCTGCAATGGAAATTAGAAGTTTTATAGGTTTAGCTGGATACTATAGAAGGTTTATTAAGGATTTTTCCAAGATAGTTGTACCATTAACAAAGCTAACCTGTAAAGCAGTTAAGTTTGAACGGGGACCTAAGCAAGAAGAAGCTTTTAGGATTCTAAAGCAAAAGTTAACAAAAGCCCCAATCTTAGCCTTACCAGAAGGAACTGAAGATTTTGAAGTATATTGTGATGCTTCAAAACTAGGATTAGGATGTGTGCTTATGCAACGCAAGAAGGTAATTGCGTATGCTTCAAGACAGTTGAAAAAGAACGAAGAGAACTATACAACTCATGATTTAGAGTTAGGAGCCATAATTTTTGCCCTTAAGATTTGGAGACATTATCTTTACGGAAGTAAATTTACTGTCTATACAGACCACAAAAGTTTAAAATATATTTTTGGGCAAAAAGAGTTAAACATGAGACAAAGAAGATGGATGGAAATCCTAAATGATTACGACTGTGATATTCAGTATCACGAAGGAAAGGCAAATGTAGTTGCAGATGCCTTAAGTCGTAAGTATCATGAAAAAAAAACGAGTTCGTGCTCTCAGGTTAAATCTACAATTAGATTTAATGGAACAAATAAAGAATGTTCAGGAAACAGTAATCAAGGAAGATGCTGAAGGAATGAAAGGAAGAATAAAAGAGTTAGAACAAGGATCTGATGGAATTTGGAGATTCCATAAGAAAAGGATTTGGGTACCTAAGCAGGGAGAATTAAGAAATAAGATTTTAGAAGAAGCCCATAAATCTAGGTATACCATACACCCTGGAAACAATAAAATGTACCAAGATTTAAGAAAGAATTTATGGTGGATAGGCATGAAGAAGGATATAGCTAGATATGTTTCTAAGTGTCTTACTTGTTCACAAGTTAAGGCAGAACACCAGAAACCTTCAGGTCTACTACAACAACTGGAAATGCCTGTACGGAAATGGGAACTCATAACAATGGATTTTGTTACCAAGTTACCCAAAACCAGAAAAGGTAATGATGCGATTTGGGTAATTGTGGATCGATTAACCAAATCTGCTCACTTTCTGCCTATGAAAGAAACCTTTAGCATGGAAAGATTGGCAAAGTTGTATGTAGATGAAGTCGTATCTCTACATGGAGTTCCACTCTCCATTGTATCAGATAGGGATAGTCGTTTCACTTCTCATTTCTGGAAAAGTTTCCAAGAAGCTATGGGAACTCGACTAAATTTAAGCACTGCATATCATCCTCAAACAGATGGACAAAGTGAAAGGACGATCCAAACTCTAGAAGACATGCTCAGAGCATGTGTAATAGATTTTGGTGGTAATTGGGACGACCATTTACCTTTAATTGAATTCTCCTATAACAATAGTTATCATTCAAGTATTGAAACTGCCCCATTTGAAGCACTGTATGGAAGAAAGTGCAGAACTCCAGTATGTTGGGCAGAAATAGGAGAAAGTCAACTGTCAGGTCCTGAAATAGTGCAAGAGACGACCAACAAAATTTCACAAATCAAGGAAAGACTGAAGACGGCTAGAGATCGCCAGAAGAGTTATGCAGACAATAGATGTAAGCCGTTAGAATTTCAAATTGGAGACAGGGTACTGTTGAAAGTTTCTCCTTGGAAAGGAGTGGTTAGATTTGGTAAGAAAGGAAAGCTAAGTCCAAGATACGTAGGACCATTTCCAGTGATCCAACGTATAGGACCAGTTGCTTATCGTTTACAACTACCAGAGGAGTTAGCTGGAGTACATGATATATTTCATGTATCCAACCTCAAGAAATGTCTATCAGACGAATCTTTGGTAGTACCTCTCCAAGATATAGAGGTAAACGAAAAATTAAAATTTGTAGAAAAACCTCTTCAGATAGAAGACAGAAAAGTGAAGTTTCTCAAGCACAAACGACTAGTGCTAGTTAAAGTAAAATGGGATTCAAAGAGAGGAGCTGAATACACTTGGGAACTGGAATTAGGGTTATGCTTTGTCATTCGTCATTAATTCGATGGATGTTTAAGTATCGCACTTTGTCATTCGTTGTGAGGGTTTAATCTCGTGAGTTATCGTAAATGCTGTATTGATTACTAACCCACTTTTGTGTGCATTGTTATTTAAATTAGGTTAACAAGGCTAATCCGTAGATTAGACTCTGTCCGTGTTAAATCTGCAATGTGAGTCATTCTCTTTTTATCAAATTACTTTTGAAATCATGTTTATTTTCAAAGGTTATAATTACAGTGATTAAGTTTATGTAATCACCAAATTACAGCCGGTATGTGGGGTTTTGTATACATTACTTGATAATCTTCACCATTGGGGCAGCCAAGGGGTGATATGACCATAGTCACAGACACCATTGGACGAATGGGCCAATGGGTCGAGTGACAAAATACTGTGGGTAGTTGGTTGATATCTGAAACATTGTAATCTCTCTTAATACTGTAAATTATAACACATGTGTCGTTTTAATAAATAGAATGATTCACCAGTATTTCCTGCTGACAAAACCTTTTTCAAACATGTTTCAGGTGATCTGTTGTGATTCAGGAAAGGTGCTGTGGAGCACTGCAAGCTTAAGAAAGTGGCTCATTATAAAATAAAGAAATATGTTTTGTAAAATAAAGATTTCTCCGTGAAATCATAGTATTGTAAATTACCGGGGTTTTATCCCGAATTGTGAAATAAAATAATCGGGAAAATTTAAGCTTTAAAAAGATCCTGATGATAAACTTCCGCTGTTGAACTCAATTAAATAAATACCACGGGATTTCTGTCCCGCGGCTCCTGAAACGGGTTAAACCGGGTCGGGGGCCGTGACACATACCCTCTAAGGTTTAAAGGTTTTCACCTTTCTAAGTCTTGGAGTTTATACACTCCCGCCTGTAGCGCACGAAAATTTGGGATTTCCCCCAGAATACAAGGGATCTATCTCCAGTACATTCTTGGGTTTTACCCCTGTAACATGAAAAATTGTCTATACAATTGGAACTGATATCCAGAAGATTTCTAAGTATTTGAAGACATTGTACACAGGGGACATTCCTACTGAGGCAATGGTGTAAAGCTCAAAGGATAAGGCTCGGACCTAATACACTAAGTGTCTCAGACAGGGGACATCTTCAGTGGAAGAGTTGCAAAGGGATTGAAGTTTGAGAATAGGGTTATACCCTATTCCTGGTATGATCTTTCCTTTGTAAACGTTATTTAAGTTTTTGAAAATACTATGTTTGGCAAAAGGTTAAACATCCTGATTAGGATTAATTCTCTGGATATATTCTCAAAATATATTTTCCAAAATACTTTTCAGGATATTTGATTAGAATATTTGAAACTGATACTAGTTTGAAACTTTGATCAAACAAGTATTGTCAAAACAGGACTGTCTTTCCTATGAAGATTGATTGAATTTTTAGAAGTTTTATTTAAAGTTTTCGTAATATATCACTGAGTATATTGATCAGTATATTTTCAAAAGATAGTAGTACAAAATTTTGCAAAGCTAAAATTTACACTAAGTAACGCATGGCAAAAATCTAAAAGGCGATAACAAATAAGTCAAGAGGTAGTTATATTATTAACAAGTCAAAAGTTGTGCTTTTGGTTTCACCTCAAACCGAGGCCCATCCGCCAAAAGCACGATTAGTTTTTACCATACCTACATAACGGTTGAAGGTTTTATCTCAAAACGAAACCTGTCCACCTTCAACCGTTACGACAATCAAAACAGGTTATACTAACCGATGACCAAGGGCTTCATCCTGAAACCCAGGACCCATCCACCTTTGGTCATCATATTGTTCTAATGCAGGAAATATAAATTGTTCAAAGACAGGAAATGTAAATTGTTTTACAGACCATAACCATGAAATTTTTAAAAAAGTGGGCTCCGGCCTTAGCACATATATCCATCATCGCCCACATCGCTGCATTTAAGGGTCAGCTCCCTCCTTCATCATGACATCCCCACCAGTATCCTCTCCAACATTCTTCTCAGCATCATCAGCAGCATCCTCTCCATCAGCATTTTCTCCAGAGTCACCACCAGCATCCTTTGAAGCACCAGCATCATCCACCTTCTCAGTTACCTTGGCAGGCTCCTCTGCGACAGGTTTTGAAGGGGGCTCCACAGGATTGTCGCCGAGATCTTTCAATTTCATCTCCCAGGCTTTGATGTTCCATGAGGGGCATTCGACGCCCAAAGCCCTGGCCTCGTAAGCCATTTTCAGTCTGGCCTGGAGGAGGGAGATGATGACTGAATTCTTAAGGCTCTCCCGGTATGAAGCCATATCTTGTTCATGCTGAACCTGGACCGCGTCAGACTTAGCTTGAGCCTCTTGGGTGATCTTCTGGATGGCAGCCTGGTGATCTCGAGCCATGGCCTTATACTTAGCTTCGTAGTGTTCAGATTTGGCGGTGGCGATTGTTGCTTGATCCGTGATGGTAGCTTCAGCCTTCTTTAGTTCGCTTTCTAGCATGACGTTTAAGCCACATGCGTCCTCATAAAGGAATACCAGGCGTTCAAGGACCTGCAAGGTAAAGAAATAGGCATCATTCTAAATGAACATTTCAACTTAGCATATGGTGTAGGATACAGGTCAGGATACTATCCTGGTTAAGGAAGCCGGTCATAAATTTGTTGGATTCCGTAAACCCGTGGTTCTCAAATGGGAACACATGAGGAGTAGCGGGAGGTTCAACTTCTTTTCTCTTTCGGGAACTAGAGGCCCGGGTCCGGGATGCCAGAGGAGCTTTGGGAGCGGTTGTAGTCTTCGAACTGGTAGGCTTCGGTGTGACGGATGACTTTGGATTGGATTCTTGCTTGGTAGGTGCGAGGCTAGAGTAGCTGTCCAACTCGTCGAGTTGGAAGCCCTCGAGGTTAATAACTGGCACTGCACAAGGGAAGATGTTTTAGACTTATTATACCTCTAAACAATAAAAATAAAAAATAATAATCGATTTAATATATAGAGATAATTCCTGAAAATATGCTTACCAGACATGTTGGAACTTGATCTTTGACTTGAGCTTGTGAGTAGCAGGTTAAAGGTTCTTTCACCTTCTGGAAGCTTGTAGATTTCTTTTATTCTTCCTTCCGATTCAGCACTAGGGGGAGCTAATTCCTTGAAGTTTGCTGCAAGAAAGGAAATAAACACATCAGGATATTGGTTCAGGATGGAGTTTCGGGATATGATTGGGGATATTCCTAAAACCCTAAATCCTTCCAGAAGTCAACCATCTCTTAGGAAGGTCAAAACCCTTATCAATGGAGTCTCTTTTCACAAAGAAGAATTTTCTTGTCCACTTATCCTCGTTCTTGGTAGCTTTAAGGATGAGAGGATCTTTAGAAATAGAGAATAGAAGGAATCGGCTGGAACCATGAGATCTTAAACGATAAGCCATCGGCAAATCCTCGATACACAGGTCGGGCATGTGACGAGCCTTAATCCCTTCCAAGGTGACTAATACGCGCCAAACCATGGGCATGATTTGGGCAAAGCTAAGGCCAGTAAGCTCGAAGAAACGAGAAATGAAAGGAGAAAACGGGTATTGAAGTCCTATGGAGAAAGGGTAGGCAAAAAAGCAAACCCATTCGTCGGAACAAAAATCCGATCGGACCTCTCGGTCGAATGGACGGAAGATTGTCCTGGCGGGAAAGGCACCGGAAGCTCGTAGGGCCGTAATATCGGCATTATAGAAAGAACACGCCTCTTTTGAGGGTTCCTTAAGCAAGTTTTGTTTATGAAAGGGGGAAACAGAATCCGCTATTTGCGATCTAGTGCGGGTCGCCATGAAGGATCACAATCGGAGAACAAAAGATTTAAACAAGGAAAATAGAGAAGAGAGAGAGAAAAGTACCTGATATTCGGTTGAAGATAAAGATAACCATAATGAGAAGTCCCTCAGTTAATATAGGCTGAATGTAGGGGGTAAAGAGTAAATATTGCGTTGAAAATGGCACAAGGTCACCTCAGCCGTCGTTTCATCTTAATTGCCTCGGTCTACGAGTTAGAACTTTTAAAATATATCCGTTGGATTGGTATACCAACAGATATATTTGGGGACAATTGTTATGGGTCATTTTCTGAGCGTATATATCTTGACTAATATCCTGCTTTTAATTGTTTATTTGTGACCAGGATACTGGACTGGGATATTGCTAACATCCTGAGCGATATCCTGAGGTTGATTGAATTAACCACGTGCAGGTTAAAGGATGGGGGTTACTAACGGTCAGATGGACTTCTTCTCCTCAAGACTCGGGCGTATTTGTTATGGAAGAGACGTTGAAACCGAAAGACCAGGTCTACAACGTTCGAGTGGGGAATATTCGCCGGATCCCGGTTAATTAGGATAGTTTGTTACACTTCTTTTACTATAAATAGATGAGGGCGGATCAGATTAAGGCACGCAACTTTCACACTTTCAAACACTTTTGCTCTAGCTCACTGCAAACACTACACACAACACTTGTATTCGAATTACATTGTAACACATAGTTGATCCGCACCACATCCTGCACTGTATCCTGGTATTCAAAGCAATAGAAGAACAAGGCAGCTGCGATTGTCAGCTCCCGAGGTTTTGTGCCGGCGATCTAGATTGATCAAGGGCTTTCCTCGTACATCACGTGTCAACTTTTACCTTTTTGCTCATTGTTTGATCACAGATACAACTCTATATCCTGAGCCGTATCCTGAAACTGTTTTTATAATCAACTTGGTTAATATATTTTTCATACATATTTCTAGCACACTACCTCACATAACTAATTTGATCACTAAATTGCTTCGGTAATTTTTGACCAAAACAATCGCTATCGCAATCGCACTCGCAACTCGAATTACGCATTTTGGTTATTTGTTATACGTGTGTGTGTGCCTTATGCGTTACGTGTGCATGCTTATTTATGTTATGTTGAGGTAATCAATTGAATCGCAATCGAAACTCAAACGCAATCGAACTCAATCGCAATCGAAATCGAACTATGATAATTAGTGGAGAAGGGATAGTGCAAGATATGAGTAGTTGGGATTAAAAGTAATTTGACTAGGAGAACCTATCGCATCGCAATGCTCGCAATCGCAATCGAAACATCAAAAATCGTCCCACCGAACACTCGAACCAAGTGCCATCCAGCCGAATTGCCATCCGACCGGGCTGTCACTTGATCGAGGTGCCAGGTTGCCATCCGACCGAGATTACATCCGACCGGACTGTCATCCGGGCGAGATGCCATCCGATCGACCCGCCCCATTCCACTTTGGGTATCCTATAAATACCCATTGTCACTTTCATTCTTTCCACTTTTGCCAAGTGACGTCCGACCAGCTCGTGTTCCTCGCTTTTTCTATGATTTCTCGCAATTCCGGTAAGATCTCGTCCTAAATCTTGTACTTCCTTAATCAACACGCACTCCTACACCTTTCTATCTTTTGAATCTTAACTTTTAACCCCCCAATCACTAGATTTGAGGTGTTCTAGGATGTCGTCATCATAGTGTTCTTATGAACTTCATGTTTTGGCTTCAATCCACCAAGAACAACTTGGATCTAACCGATTTCCACACAAGTAAACAAAGATCTTGTATAGATCTAAACACATTCATGGTGAAAAATGATTGAAAGATGGTTTCTAACTTTCTTTCAACTCTTTTACACTCAATGCACTCAAAACCGATAGGATCGGACCTTGATCTAGTCTCCTACTCATTCTCAGTGTTGTGCTAGCTCAAGATCTGGATTCTACTCACGAGGCCACCTACTTCGGGTTAACCAAGAACAACCGTCTTGAACCGGTTAACTGGTCGAACTAGGGTGATTCCTGTTTGATCGGGTCACTTGGGTCAAGATGGGGTTCTGTTGGTTAACACGTTGTCAAAACGTCTCGATAAAACGACAAACAATCAAAACGGCCAAGTGAAAGATGAACGGAACAACCGGGACGGAGTGCTATCCGACTGGACTACTGTCCGAACGAATTTCCATCCGAGCGGCCGGCAGTCCGAACGACCTACATCTTGGGTCCCAAACTTAGCCAATTTTATCTGAAGTCTGAGTGTTGAACGAGTTACTATCCGGTCGGACTGCCATCCGACCGAATTACCCTTCGGATCATGAGATACTTGGACTTTAACACTCAATCGATTTTCAAACATATTCAATACACTAAGGATGCCACCCGACCGGACTACTGTCCGATCGAGTGACACCCTGCTGTGAACTTGTTCTCACTAAGTAACCTCTCCACTTGAGTCGCCGTCCGACCGGACCACCGTCCGACCGACCGACCTGAAAGGTAGAGATACTTCAATGTTTTCAAAATGCTACAACGAAAACTTCAAAGGTCAAGCCATCATACACAAACACATCTTGCTCAAAGGAAGAAACAATCCACTCGAATAGTCATCCGACCGGACTACCGTCCGACCGGATAACCATCCGAACGGATTGCCATCCGCACGACTGACTGACTGTCCGACCAGACTACCATCCGACCGGACTGCTGTCCGAGCCACTCATACTTTGCATCATTTTGCACGTCACTTATCGTTATGTTATCGTTCTAATCAGGCTAACCCTACTCCCCAGCGCTCCCTTCAATCCATCAATCGCTGTGAGTAAACTCGATCCCTTTTTGCTTTACGCACTTTTGGGTGTTACATACGTTACTTATACTAAATCATAATCGAACACACTACGCAATACTTTAAATGCTAACCGTTACCGCATGTTATACGTGACTTAATGAATGCTTGTTTGTTATGTTTACACATGGAATGCTGTCTACCTGCCTTAACAACGATAGTACTATTAGTTTGGACTCAGCACCCGTTCACTCGGGGGTTGTTAAGGGTAATTATTTGCATGGATTACAGTGGTGATCATGTATTACGAACTGCCTTGGGCAGTCAACCCGCAGTCATTGGTATCGATAGGTCTATGTCGATAACTAACATGCCTCATTTCACTCTGTGTACGTGCTGGTTATGCGTAACGCTTTCGAACCCTATATGCTATTATCAAACTTGTATGCTCACCTTTACACTATGTGTATTGACTTTTATTTTAACGTATGTGACATGTGCTTAGGATGCTTATCTGCTAGGAAATCGAGGCTAGAATAAGGTCTTAGAGGCCAACAAATAGTTGGTTGTACAAATGAAACCTGAGTTGTCGGAACAGAACTATTTGCCTAGATTTTGTCTGTAATAATTTGTTTATCTTTTAAGACATGGTATGGGACATGTTATTTTAAATTAATTGATAATGATGATTGTTATGAAAACTTCTGGACAATCTGTGTCGCTCAGTGCCATGCCCTGATGTTTCCGCCATCGGTTGGGGTGTGACAGATTGGTATCAGAGCCATAACTATAGGGAATTAGGCAAGACTCGACCTAGTCCGGGTCGATGTCTTAGAGACCTAGTCTATAGTTAGGAACCAACAGACCGACTTGTGCATATCCAGTAGAGATTATGTATGAGCGTACTCCTATCTCTCGCTAATCTCGCCTATGCTACACTATCACTGCACTCGAATTTTCAAATAGGAACGAGCGATTACGTTGAGATTAGGTGTGAAAATCGCAAACTCTCGACTAAATTGCTTGTTCAACCCATATTTCATCTACAAACACGGGAAACTGCGTTGAACCAGGAGTGAAATCCATACTTTGACGCATAATTCTCTTTTATTTCATCAAAAACAGGAACGAAGTTGTTAAGTCAGGGGTGGACCCTAACCTTGATGACTTGTTTCGACTTTTACTTGGTTTTACAAAACTCTCACCAAAGTCTCGATGAACTCTAACGACCTGAAGTCACGATATGACTAACGGGATGCGTGCCCGACTCCCAAGAATCGAGGCAAAGGCACTGTCCTGAAGGTCATGTGTGCACGATAAGTCCTTGTGAATAGTTGAACCACTTTGGTTAGTCGAAGTCTAATAGCCGCAGATGATCTATTCCTCGATTTTTATGTGTTTTCGATTCTGAGCCCGCAACTGCTGACTCTGATGATTCATTGATTTTATGTGTTTATATGTGTGTTTATCTGTTTATGTGTTTAAATTTTAGAGATTTATTCGATTTTGCTTTCACTTCGATCGACACGCACAACTCGCACTACATTGCTACCCCAAAAACGCTAACGAATCCCTAAAATTGTGGACGACCTTATACTATGATATACGCTTATGCTATACTACTCGATATACTAAACGCGATCACTATATTCGAACACTCGCGAACTGTGAATGATAGGTTTCTGTATTCTGAATGCCTCTTGTGATTACATGCTTATGTGCTTCCGTGATTCTGTGCTTCTGTGCTCTATGTGCTTACGTGATTACGTGTTTCTCTGTTTAAGGGATTATGTGCTTATGTGTTTATGTGATACATGTTTCGCTGTATTCCTAAGCTTTAGTAAGTATTAGACGTGTGAGGTGAGATTCGGTTTTGACATGTCTGAGACCTATGACGATGTCTGATGCAGACAATGTCAACTGGACCATCATCCGGATCCCGTTACCCACGACTCTCTCGTCAAGAACAGGGGGACAAACGCCTTGCTGCCATCCTCGCGAAACAAGTGGCCAAGGTTGTGCCTCAGATCTTGAGTGAGATTTACGAGAATGTTAGCAAATCGTCTGAGGAGTCTAGAACCGACGTTCCTAAAGCTGCTACTGCTTTCAGCTTCAAACAGTTCAAGGCATGCGGTCCAAAGGAATTCACTGGAGAAGATGGCCCAACGGCTATGTTTCAATGGTTCGATTCCATCGAAGTCACTCTGCGCCAAAGCGGCTGTCCTGAAAATCTCCGTACCCTAAACACTACCGGCATCTTCCAGTCCCGCGCATTAGACTGGTGGACGGCCGAGAGAAACAAACGCGGGAATGATGCAGCCTATGAGCTGACTTAGGAAGAGCTGAAAGCCATCATGATGGACGAATTCTGCCCTCCCCATGAACGCCAAAAACTGGAGGACGAGTTTTGGAACATAAAGCAGAAGGATGGAGACAACGCTGCCCTGACTGCTCGCTTTAAGCAGCTCAGCATCATCTGCCCCGATCAAGTGAAGACGTCTGACATGGCCATCAAGAAGTACATTCGAGCTCTACCTGATTGTGTTGCGGATTTTGTGCATGCCGCAAAGACAGCAACAATTGAACAAACTTACTTACTTGCCGCTGAAATCAACGACAAGCGGGTAAAAGCTGGTGTTTGGGATAAAACTTCAAAGAGCCTGCATCAAGCCACCACCGCACCAACCACTGAAACCACCACCGCTCAATCGTCCAAGTCTTCACGCTGCAAGAAGAAGAACAACAACAGCAGCTCCAGCATCAAGAACTGTGCTGTCACCACCACTGCTGCTCCTCTTCAGGCCGTACCAGCCCAGCAGCAGCATCATCACCGACTAGCACCAGTTACTTATGCACCACCAGCAAAGCGTGCATACGTAGGTCCCCACCCGGCTTGCCCGACATGTTCTTATCATCACCCGGTGGGTCTTGCCTGTCGTTTCTGTGCTCACTGCAACCTGTACAGCCACTTCACTGTCAACTGCTGTACTGGTCCCCGCCAAGCCCAAACTCAAGCCACTGCTCATCAAGCTCTGCTCCCAGCCCCACAAGGCCAACAAGCGGCTCAGGCACCCGCGATCAACGCCCGAGTCTGCTTCGCATGTGGTGATCCCAACCACTTTGCGAACATGTGCCCGAACAGGGTTGTGAAACAAGTGCCCCAGCAGCAGCAGCAACACCAACAGCAGCAGCCTCAGCAGCAGCAACAAGCCGCACGCGCCAGAACTTTCAACATCAACGTGCGCCAAGCCCAGGCTGAAGACAACGTGGTCAATGGTACGTTCCTTGTGAATGGTATTTATGCTTCGTGTTTGTTTGATACTGGAGCCGATAATTGCTTTGTGTCATTCAAATTTGAGAAACTCCTTAGTCGTAAACGCTCCCAACTCCCCTCGACTTTCGATGTTGAAGTCACCACTGGAAAAACCGTCACCGTTAATTCTGTTCTTCGTGATTGTATTCTCGAGCTCAACAATCACATCTTCCCAATCGACCTTATTTCGATGCAACTCGGAAGTTTTGACGTTATAGTAGGCATGGACTTTCTTCGTGAAAACCATGCCGAAGTTGATTGCTTCGATAAGATGATTCGATTCTCGCTCGCGAATGGTGATTTATTATGTGTTTATGGTGAAACCACTTCGAAGGGCCTCAAACTCTTGTCATGTGTTCAAGCTAGCAAGTACCTCCGCAAGGAATACAGAGCTTTCTTGGCTAACATTGTAGTATTGGAGAAGGAAAAGAAAGGTAGTCCGGGAGTAAACGAAGTCCCAGTTGTGTGTGAATTTCCAAGGGTATTCCCCGATGATCTACCAGGATTACCACCAAGTCGTGATATCGACTTTCGTATCGACCTCATTCCTGGAGCCAATCCTGTTGCCAAAGCTCCTTACCGACTCGCACCGTCCGAAATGCGTGAACTCTCAAACCAACTCCAGGAATTACTTGAGAAAGGCTTCATTCGCCCGAGCACCTCTCCTTGGGGCGCGCCAGTCCTTTTCCTCAAAAAAGAAGGATGGGTCGTTCAGGATATGCATCGACTATCGGGAATTGAATAAGTTAACTATCAAGAACCGCTATCCCCTGCCTCGCATTGATGATTTGTTTGATCAGCTACAAGGTGCTACGTGTTTCTCGAAGATCGATCTATGCTCAGGCTATCACCAGCTACGCATTCAAGAGGAGGATATACCCAAAACCACGTTTCGCACTCGATATGGCTACTACGAATTCATTCTTATGCCCTTTGGTTTAACCAACGCACCCGCGGTTTTCATGGATCTGATGAATCGCGTGTGTAAGCCTTATCTCGACCGTTTCGTCATCGTGTTCATCGAAGATGTCTTGATCTATTCCAAATCGAAGACCGAACACGCGCAACATCTACGTTTGGTTCTCGAGCTACTCCAGGGGAATCAACTCTATGCTAAGTTCTCCAAGTGCGAATTCTGGCTGGAGGAGGTTCAGTTTCTGGGTCACATTGTTAATAGTCAAGGTATTCACGTCGATCCTGCGAAGATTGAAGCCGTTAAGAGTTGGATTACACCTAAGAACACGTACGAAGTCCGCTCTTTTCTCAGACTAGCGGGCTATTATCGACGATTTATCGAAGGATTCTCAAAGATCGCTGTGTCGCTTACCGCTCTCACACATAAAGACAAGCCTTTTGTTTGGGGAACCGAACAAGAGTCTGCCTTCTAAACACTCAAGCACATGCTTTGCAATTCTCCTGTTCTCACATTGCCCGACGGAAACGACGACTTCATTGTCTATTGTGATGCTTCCAACCTTGGTCTTGGTTGTGTTCTCATGCAGCGAGACAAGGTTATAGCTTACGCATCTCGACAGCTCAAAATCCACGAGAAGAACTAATCAACCCATGATCTCGAGCTAGGCGCAGTTGTTTTTGCGTTAAAGATTTGGCGACACTACCTGTATGATACAAAGTGTACGATCTTCACCGATCATAGGAGCCTACAACACATCTTTGATCAGAAAGAACTTAATATGCGTCAACGCCGATGGGTAGAACTTCTCAACGATTACGACTGTGAGATTCATTATCACCCAGGCAAAGCAAATGTTGTTGTCGACGCTCTCAGCAGACGGAGTTATTTGCTCAGTATTCGTAACGTCCAAGCCCAATACGATCTCGAAACCCTCATCCGCGAAGCCCAGCATGCCTGTTTTAATGAACGCACGCTGAAGAAGGAACGAATCTATCACGATGGAGCTCAACTTGTGAACAAACCGAATGGGATATTCCACTATCTGGACCGAATTTGGATCCTTAAACGGACCGATTTGTGACAGATTTTGATGGACGAAGCCCACAAATCCCGGTATTCTATTCATCCCGGTGCCGACAAAATGTACCAGGACCTTCGCTACAAGTACTGGTGGCCTGGCATGAAAAGGGATACTGCTCTCTACGTTGGAAAGTGCCTGACCTGTGCAAGAGTCAAGGCCGAACACCAAAGACCCTCTGGCTTACTCGAACAACCGCCGATCCCTATGTGGAAGTGGGAAAGTATAGCTATGGACTTCATAACAAAGCTTCCGCACACGTCATCAGGTCATGACAGCATTTGGGTTGTTGTTGACCGTTTGACCAAATCTGCTCACTTTTTGCCAATACGGGAGGACTACAAGGTAGAACGATTAGCCCGAATCTACACCAACGAGATCATTTGTAATCATGGGACGCCTCGCGACTTCAACTCTGACCGCGATGCTCGGTTTACCTCACGACTGTGGGAAACGTTTCAAATGGCTCTCGGTATATCGCTCAATCTAAGTACCGCTTTCCACCCTCAAACCGACGGTCAGACTGAAAGAACGATCCGTACTCTTGAAGACATGCTCCGTTCGTGTGTCATAGACTTCGGTGGTAATTGGGATACATACCTGCCGTTAGTCGAATTCTCGTATAACAACAGTTATCATTCCAGCATTCAAATGGCACCATTCGAGGCTTTATACGGAAGAAAATGTCGATCGCCTATTGTGTGTCACGAGATTGGTCACTCGCAATTAACCAGTCCTGAGCTATTGCAAGAAACGAATAACAAAGTCCTCCAAATTCGAGACAACTTGTTGAAAGCTCGAAGTCGACAGAAAAGTTATGCCGATAGACGACGCAAGCCCCTTGAATTTGACGTTGGCGACTACGTACTCCTAAAGGTATCACCTTGGAAGGGTATGGTCAGATTCGGCAAGAAAGGGAAACTAGCGCCACGATATGTTGGACCTTTTAAGATTCTGGAAAGGATCGGAAAAGTTGCCTACAGACTCGAACTACCGGAGGAACTTAGTAACGTCCACCCGACTTTCCATGTGAGAAACCTCTGAAAGTGCCTGGCTGAGCATGATTTAATTGTACCTCTCGATGATCTGCAAGTAAACGAAACACCACACTTTGTGGAGAAGCCTGTCGAAATCATGGATCGCCAAACCAAGCAGCTCAGACGCTCGCGTATTCCTATTGTGAAAGTCCGATGGGAAGGCAAACGAGGCGCAGAGTTCACTTGGGAACTCGAAAGCGACATGAAGGCGAAGTACCCGCAGTTGTTTGTTATGGATTCGAACTAATTTCGGGACGAAATTCCCTCAACTAGGGGAGGCTGTAACACCCCGTGTTTCCGAAGTCAAAGTCAAAGTCAAGATTGAAGTCAGAGGAAGACAAGATTGCTAATTGCGATCTGTCTCTCCTTGCTCAATTCCTGTTTTGACTTCTTTGACTTGTAATTAGTTTATTTTATTTTCGTTTTAGTTGTATTATGTGGAGTATCTATTAATAATCGCATATTAATCGTTATTTATTGCATGTTTAATCGCTTTATCGCTATCGCAATCGCACTCGCAACTCGAATTACGCATTTTGGTTATTTGTTATACGTGTATGTGTTCCTTATGTGTTACGTGTGCATGCTTATTTATGTTATGTTGAGGTAATCAATTGAATCGCAATCGAAACTCAAACGCAATCGAACTCAATCGCAATCGAAATTGAACTATGATAATTAGTGGAGAAGGGATAGTGCAAGATATGAGTAGTTGGGATTAAAAGTAATTTGACTAGGAGAACCTATCGCATCATAATGCTCGCAATCGCAATCGAAACAGCAAAAATCGTCTCACCGAACACTCGAACCAAGTGCCATCCAGCCGGATTGCCATCCGACCGGGCTGTCACTTGATCGAGGTGCCAGGTTGCCATCCGACCGAGATGACATCCGACCGGACTGTCATCCGGGCGAGATGCCATCCGACCGACCCGCCCCTTTCCACTTTGGGTATCCTATAAATACCCCTTGTCACTTTCATTCTTTCCACTTTTGGCAAGTGACGTCCGACCAGCTCGTGTTCCTCGCTTTTTCTCTGATTTCTCGCAATTCCGGTAAGATCTCGTCCTAAATCTTGTACTTCCTTAATCTACACGCACTCCTACACCTTTCTATCTTTTGAATCTTAACTTTTAACCATGAAATCACTAGATTTGAGGTGTTCTAGGATGTCGTCATCATAGTGTTCTTATGAACTTCATGTTTTGGCTTCAATCCACCAAGAACAACTTGGATCTAACCGATTTTCACACAAGTAAACAAAGATCGTGCATAGATCTAAACACATTCATGGTGAAAAAGGATTGAAAGATGGTTTCTAACTTTCTTTCAACTCTTTTACACTCAATGCACTCAAAACCGATAGAATCGGACCTTGATCTAGTCTCCTACTCATTCTTAGTGTTGTGCTAGCTCAAGATCTGGATTCTACTCACGAGGCCACCTACTTTGGGTTAACCAAGAACAACCGTCTTGAACCGGTTAACTGGTCGAACTAGGGTGATTCCTGTTTGATCGGGTCACTTGGGTCAAGATGGGGTTCTGTTGGTTAACACGTTGTCAAAACGTCTCGATAAAACGACAAACAATCAAAACAGCCAAGTGAAAGATGAACGGAACAACCGGGACGGAGTGCTATCCGACCGGACTACTGTCCGAACGAATAGCCATCCGAGCGGCTGGCTGTCCGAACGACTTACATCTTGGGTCCCACACTTAACCAATTTTATCTGAAGTCTGAGTGTTGAACGAGTTACTATCCGGTCGGACTACCATCCGACCGAATTACCCTTCAGATCATGAGATACTTGGACTTTAACACTTAATCGATTTTCAAACATGTTCAATACACTAAGGATGCCACCCGACCGGACTACTGTCCGATCGAGTGACACCCTGCTGTGAACTTGTTCTCACTAAGTAACCTCGCCACTCGAGTCGCCGTCCGACCGACCGACCTGAAAGGTAGAGATACTTCAATGTTTTCAAAATGCTACAACGAAAACGTCAACGGTCAAGCCATCATACACAAACACATCCTGCTCAAAGGAAGAAACAATCCACTCGAATAGTCATCCGACCGGACTACCGTCCGACCGGATAACCATCCGACCGGACTGTTGTCTGAGCCACTCATACTTTGGATCGTTTTGCGCGTCACTTATCGTTATGTTATCGTTCTAATCAGGCTAACCCTACTCCCCAGCGCTCCTTTCAATCCATCAATCGCTGTGAGCAAACTCGATCCCTTTTTGCTTTACGCACTTTTGGGTGTTACACACGTTACTTATACTAAATCATAATCCAACACACTACGCAATACTTTAAACGCTAACCGTTACCGCATGTTATACGTGACTTAATGAATGCTTGTTTGTTATGTTTACACATGGAATGTTGTCTACCTGCCTTAACAACGATAGTACTATTAGTTTGGACTCAGCACCCGTTCACTCGGGGGTTGTTAAGGACAATTATTTGCATGGATTACAGTGGTGATCATGTATTACGAACTGCCTTGGGCAGTCAACCCGCAGTCATTGGTATCGATAGGTCTATGTCGATAACTAACATGCCTCATTTCACTCTGTGTACGTGCTGGTTATGCGTAACGCTTTCGAACCCTGTATGCTATTATCAAACTTGTATGCTCACCTTTACACTATGTGTATTGACTTTTATTTTAACGTATGTGACATGTGCTTAGGATGCTTATCTGCTAGGAAATCGAGGCTAGAATAAGGTCTTAGAGGCCAACAAATAGTTGGCTGTACAAATGAAACCTGAGTTGTCGGAACAGAACTATTTGCCTAGATTTTGTCTGTAATAATTTGTTTATCTTTTAAGACATGGTATGGGACATGAATCGGATCAATCGGGGATGTGAAATGAACAAAACTGGGTTAATCACGAAGATTGGATGTGTTTTGAGAATGCTAATGGGTTTAAAATGAATATATTGGAAGATGGCATGATAGAGGGCAGAATTACGAGTACGTGGGCGAAAACGGTGAGTAAAACAGAGCTATAACGAAGAGGTTATGAAGAAAACAGTTTCGGACGAAACAGGAAAAACTAAAGGTCGTCGGGGACGGGCTCTAGGACGTCGCCGACGGGCTCTAGAAACACCCGTCGGCCAAAAAACCCCATATACAGACAAACAAGCCGTCGGATGGTTTCAGCACATGGGGAGGTCGTCACCGACGGGCCCCAAGCCGTCGGCGACGGGCAGCGGATCTCTGAAACGCGAATTTCATTCATTTGGGTGATGGGAACGATTCTAATTGGTTTTTTTGGCATTCAATTCGGGGGTTACATGAGTTTTGAAGTTTGAATCTTCATAGGAGTGCCTCATATCATCTACCATTCATCCCCAATCATCCATTCCATCTACCATCCACAACACATCACCCGAATCAAGATCATTATCATCAACCATTCCTAATCACCAATTCCTCCATAAACCCTAATTCTCCATACTTCACCATTACCAATCATTCCACAAACCCTAATCATCCACCATTCCTCCATCCTTAAAGCTTCAAGATGATCTCCACCAAGTTCCAATCATCAGGTGATCAAGCTTCTTCAACCATGAGTGGCTAATCATCTCGGTTTCACCCCGGTGTAGGTAGTTGTTAAATTTAGGGTTTTGAATTGTTCTTAATTCAACTTTGTGACAACTTGTGTTTGATTTTTGAAACCATTGATAATAGTGTTACATTTGTTTCGAATTCGTAAATTATCGAACGATGTTAAAAGTTATGACTTTACGAAATGGTTATATGTAATTGTGCATTGTCGTGGTTAGGTTTTACTTGTGTTGATTATAAAGTGCATTCTTGTCCGTTTTTCGAAACGTTGATAGTTATTGGCACCTAAGTCACGGTACACTAAATCCGCTAATCATATACATTTGAGTTGAATCTAAAACTTGTAGAAACCCTAGGTTGACAATTACCGAAACCGGGTGTGAACCCTTTTTCTCATTATCGTTTATTAATCAAACTTTTGTGCAATCTTTAATTCTTAGTTGTCAATCAATTACACCAATTTCATTAGATTAAATTCACATCTCTCAATTAAACAAAATAAAATACAAAGACATTCTAGTAAGCTTCATAAATCGTGACATTTGTTTTAATTCAATTGAATCCACACACAAACCACATATTCTTCGTGGTTCGACCCCTTGCTACCACTAACTATTTGTTAAGGGTAATTTGGGCTTATAAATCTTATCTTTGACCGGAGCGCGACACTCCGATCAATTTTGGCGTCGTTGCCGGGGAGTGCGTGCGCTTTGTGTTTGGATAATTGTTTGAATTTGCGTGATTATCTATTTAATTTGTTTAGTTTCTTTTTGTACTTTCTCTTTTTCCTTGTTACGCGGGTGTGTTACTTGTGCAGGTTACAGGTAGTGTATGCATATGCGAAACTCCGGAAGGACTCCGTTAGTCTACGAATCGGAAATCAAAATAGTAGCAAGAAGAAATCTAGCAAGCCGGTTAGAAGCAACTCTTGCTTCTAATCAAACCAACCAAACACCACAACTCACACCGACCATTGAAACCCATTCAATGGCAAACCAAAACTCCAATCACCCAAACCTCAACCAAAACCAATTCCAATCCCGAGGAACCTTTTACCCCGCCCAAAATGTTCAACCTATGCATCAAGAGCGACCGGGTGGTAATAATAACAATGGACCACCCACACCACCTTTCCAAAACCAAAACCCGAACAATACCCAAAGAACACCCCAACAACAAAACCTTCATCGACACAATTCATTACCCCTCAACCTTGATGACCGGAACGTTAATTCCGACCGTCGAGGTAATCGAGATCGTGGCAATCCCACGAACGAAGACCCATTCTTCAACATAGACGATTTGAGAAACGCCATCCCCGATGACGAACCATATAGTGTTCCCGGTTATCAATCGCCGGAACATGTGAGCGTGCATACGGAAAATTCGGATGATGGAGAATATTATGATGATCAGGCTAACGATGACGAAGATTGGGGATATGTGAATCGGGGTAATATTTACAATGCACGAAGATTTGAAGATGAGGAGTTTGGCTATCAAGACGCCAACTATGTAGGGGATGATGATTACGGGTATGGGGATAGGAGGAATGATGGTTACGGAAATAACCGCCAACCACAAAATAACAATCAACGGAACCGAAATGATGGGTTTTACAACAACAACAATAACAACAATGGTAACCCTAATCGTATTCCTCGTTTCGTGGGAGGAGGTAATCAAAGGGGTAATCAAGGTAGGAATCAAGGCGGGGATAGAAGGGGTGATCGAAGTGACAACCGAAGGCCGGTCGATCAAGAGGTTAACGGTCCACAACATCGTCAACATCCTCCACGGGGAGTGAATGACCGTTTTCGACCGGTAGTTACCGACAATGATTCTCCTATAGTGTGCGAAAGGAGAATGTTCGATTGCAAACCCCATTACATCAATATACTTCCCCACTTCAATGGGAGGTCTAATGATGAGCCGTATACGCACATGGCGGAGTTTTCTTCCATTTGCAACACCATCGGGGGGCATAATTTTGCACTAGAGGAGGTCAAACTTCGCTTGTTCCAATTTTCGTTGAAAGACAAGGCAAAACAATGGTTTCTCACACTTCCGGCGAATAGCATCCGGACATGGGGAGAGATGCAACAAGTCTTTTTAGACTAATACTATTCGATGGCGAAGACCGACGACGCTAGGGATGAAATAAGGTCATTTCGGCAATTATCGAGTGAACCGTTACATGAAGCATTCACTCGATTCAAAGAATTGATGCGTAGATGCCCACACCACCAAATAGAAAAGTGGGAATTGGTGAAGTGCTTTGTACGTGGGTTGGATGTCGTGACATGGAATTGCCTCGAGTCGACGAGCAACGGGACTCTTTTAAGCAATCATGAAGATGATGATTGGGAGTTTTTGGAGAGGATGAGCAAACGGTCAAAAGAGAAGAAATCGGCCGATAGAGCTAAGAAACATCCAGTTTCCCGGTCACTTCCCGATCTTGATTCTAAGGATCGAATCTCCACCTTAGAACAGGAAATGGCTCGAATGAAGAAGAAGGAGGTGGACGCGGTACAATTCGCGGTATGTGAAGAGTGTGGAGATATTGGGCATAAAACCGAACAATGTCCAACGGGGTCGAGTGACTACACCGAGGAGGTAAACCAAGTGTATGGGGATCGCAAGCAATATGACATGAACTCCAACACTTACCATCCGGGTTTGAGAAATCACCCTAACTTCCGGTATGGCAACGCCTCGAATCAAATGAACCCGAATTTTCAGTCGGGTAATCAAGGTGGTTACTCTTATAACAACCGTCAAGGTGGTAACCAAGGGGGTTACCAAAGGAATTACAATCAAGGGGGTAACCAAGGGTATCAAAACCGTGAAGGTAATTATCAACGTGGTTACAACCAAAGTGGAAATGGGGGTGATGTTTCAAACTCTCAAGGTGATGACTCGATAAATTCAAAATTTGATGCTATTATGAATGCTATCAACCATTCAAATCAAGAGATGAAGAAAGAGTTTGAGGTACGAGATAAATCCCATAAGGCGTTGGAGAAGCGAGTTGGGCAACTTGCACAAGAGATGGCTCAGATTCGGGGAAATGTAGGAAAGTTCCCAAGTGACACCACAATGAACCCGAAGCATCAAAGCTCAAGCACGGGCAATGTGAAAAATGTACACATTAGCGCGGTAAGTCTTCTTCCGAATGATGAAATTTGTAGTATTCAAAGCATTCCGCCACCACAATTTGTTGATGGTATAGTAGTAGATATAAGTGATGAGCCGGAAAGTGGAAATGAACAAGAAACGATTTCACAATGTAAAATTGAAAATATAACTAAAAATTCTTTTTGTGAAAATTGTTTAAATCAACTTAACCTGATTAATGCATCAAAAGTTGAAGAACGGTACCCACCGAAGGACGAGAGGTGGGAAAATTTTAACCAAGCAAAAATTAATTTACCGTTACTTGATGACATTAAAAAGGTTCCGGCTCATGTGGAATGCTTAAAGGAGTTAAGCATTGAAAAACGGCACAACAAATTACCCAAACCGGTTGATTTGATATCTCATGTTAGTGTCGTTTTATCGAGTGCCCTTCCTCAAAAAGCTCAAGATCCAGGAGATCCTCTTATTCCGATTCAAATTGGAACATTTAAAATCGAGAGGGCGCTCCTTGATCTTGGAGCTTGTGTGAGCATTTTACCCGGGAGTTTGTATGACCAATACGATTTTGGTCCATTAAAAAAATTTGATACTCCCGTGGTATTGGCCGATCAGACTCCCACGCATCCAAGGGGGATGGTGGAGGATGTGATTGTTAAGGTGGATGATTGCTACTACCCAGTTGACTTTTTGGTAGTAGACTATGTTGGGTGTGTTGAGAACACCCAACCGATAGTCATACTGGGTAGACCGTTCCTGGCAACTGCTAATGCCATAATAAATTGTGCAACGGGAACGGTAAGCATGAAGTTTGGGGACCGGGAATTAAAATTAAATGTTTTTCCAAAATTTGCTAACCCACTCGGTGAGGATAAGTGTCCTAAAAAGGACATGAATCCAAACAAAAGGTTTGTGCTATGGTTGGTAGGTTTGGAGAAACAAAGAAGAAGACAGTCAAGAAAAAGAAAGTAAAGAAGTCACCCCTAGAAAAGAAAAAGGAAGAGGATGTGAGGAAGTTTGGACCGTTTGGCAACAAATGGTATGAATCACCGGCGGGTGATTTTGAGGAGCTCGTGGATGGCAAGCATGCCATTCAACCACCATGAGGTGGTAAGTCAATTGTTGTTGTATATTTTCTTTCGCATTTCGTTTTAGTTGTTTTTCGTAGTTTAGTTAGTATTGTTGTTGTTGTATAATTTTGTTATTTTGTTTTAGTATTTAAATGAACGTTGTGGGTGTGTTCCCTATATAACCCTCACGAGACCTACTCGTCCTCCCGAGCTATCGGGGGTTTAAAAGGGCTTATTGCATAAGCTAAATGCAACCGTGATTCCTACGAAAGTGAGTTAGGATTGTTATTGTTGTAAATTATTTTTCCACAAAAATCAAGGTAATTTAACGTATGATTTGGTAACAATTTCATAAACATGGTAGAACTAATTACCTAACAAATTTCAATGGTTGTGAGAAGCATGCTTCTACACAAGGGATAGAATTTGTAGGTACATGATGTTCGAGAGACAACCGTTTTTATGAAGAGAAGAAGAAGATATGGGCATCAAGCGACAAAAATCAGGTGCATGCGTTTCCTTTCTACCTTGATTCTTAGTTTAGTAATAAGTGGATTGTATTTTGTATTTTATTTTTTTTCCGGAGTGAAATTTTGGGAAGGGTAGTCGTGTCACATCCCTTGTGCGTTTTAAAAACTCTAGTTCTTACACATTGAGGACAATGTTTACCTCAAGTGTGGGGATGGGGGAGTAGTAAAAGTTTTCGATTTTGACCCGTTCATTTAAATACTACACATTGGGGACAATGTTTACCTCAAGTGTGGGGATGGGGGAAAATTTCAAAAAAATTTCAAAAAAAAAAAAATTCTTGTTTCAAAAGCGATCTTAAAAGCACAACTAAGTCAACGAGGGATGGCACAACCCATTTGGTCTTTTGTCATGGTCAAGTTCAAATTAATAACATGACGGGTATTTAGCGGGTGGTTATTTGGGAGTAATTCGCCTAAGAAACTAGCACATCATGCATGTCACATACCAAACCCTTTATATATGTGAGGTTTTGAGCCACTTTTATATCATAGAATTACATATTTATGTTTCTTTGTTTGAGTGGACCATTAGTCATGTATTGTAGAACTTGCATCTTTTGATACGTTTGAGACCATAGACCGAATACAAGCACGAGAATGATTAAGGCATTAGGTGAACATTTTCCTTTAAAACCAATTATTTATCCTTACCCAAACTAATCCCCTAGTCGCCCACTTTGAGCCTAAACCTTTCGTTTGACAACCTGTTTAGCCCATAACCGTTAAACCTTTTCTTTTAAACCCGAGTGATGGAAATTCAATTTTAGGATTATTTGTTTGTATAGTTGTGGTTTATATTTGCAAAAAAAAAAATGCAGAAAATTTGTAAAAAAGAAGAAAAAAATTGTTAAGAAAAGCACAAAAATATGAAGTTAGTAGTTGTTGAATAAAAGGCTAAAGTTGTTGCCTTGTAGTTGATGTTTATAGTTTAATTTTGTTTTGAGTAGTCGTTTGTAATAAAAATCGAATTTTTCATCACCGTAGCCACATAAAAAAAATCCTATTCCATACCCTTAACCTAGCCCCGTTACAACCCTCCAAAGACCTTATGACTTGTTCTTAGTATTCGTGTTCGGTGGTGGAGAACGATTGAGTTGCAAGCCTATGCGGGTACGTGTTCTAATCGGTTTGAGTGATTATTTCAAAAGTGCGAATACATTATACACATTAGCCAATTTTTAAGCCGAGTGGAGAGAACATTGTGAGGGATATGCATGGCTTGTTAATTTTACGGGCGGGTTAATCTTGGATAACCACTTTTGTACGATTAATCATTTATTGCTAAATATGTTGAAAATTGTAAGAAGTTTGAACCGGGCATGACATTAGACCTTAACCTTAGTCTCGGGGATGGGAAGTGTATTTCTTGTTCGACCCACGTGAAAGTGAAACAGATTTGCTTGAGGGCAAGCAAACGACAAGTGTGGGGATGTGATACGTGGTCGAAAACTGGTTATCGTCTGTGCTTAAGTTGATGTTTTTACATAGCTTTTAATCTTGAATAGCCTACTTTTAATGGGATTCGTGTTTTACAGGTCTAAAAGAGTTTAAGTAGCTAATCGGGAGCTAAACGGAGCACCGGGACGTGAATCGGATCAATCGGGGATGTGAAATGAACAAAACTGGGTTAATCACGAAGATTGGATGTGTTTTGGGAATGCTAATGGATTTAAAATGAATATATTGGAAGATGGCATGATAGAGGGCTGAATTACGAGTACGTGGGCGAAAACGGTGAGTAAAACGGAGCTATAACGAAGAAGTTATGAAGAAAACAGTTTCGGACGAAACAGGAAAAACTAAAGGTCGTTGGGGACGGGCTCTAGGCCGTCGCCGACGGGCTCTAGAAACACCCGTCGGCCAAAAAACCCCGTATACAGACAAACAAGCCGTCGGATGGTTTCAGCACATGGGGAGGCCGTCACCGACGGGCCCCAAGCCGTCGGCGACGGGCAGCGGATCTCTGAAACGCGAATTTCATTCATTTGGGTGATGGGAACGATTCTAATTGGTTTTTTTGGCATTCAATTCGGGGGTTACATGAGTTTTGAAGTTTGAATCTTCATAGGAGTGCCTCATATCATCTACCATTCATCCCCAATTATCCATTCCATCTACCATCCACAACACATCACCCGAATCAAGATCATCATCATCAACCATTCCTAATCACCAATTCCTCCATAAACCCTAATTCTCCAAACTTCACCATTACCAATCATTCCACAAACCCTAATCATCCACCATTCCTCCATCCTTAAAACTTCAAGATGATATCCACCAAGTTCCAATCATCAGGTGATCAAGCTTCTTCAACCATGAGCGGCTAATCATCTCGGTTTCACCCCGGTGTAGGTAGTTGTTAAATTTAGGGTTTTGAATTGTTCTTAATTCAACTTTGTGACAACTTGTGTTTAATTTTTGAAACCATTGATAATAGTGTTACATTTGTTTCGAATTCGTAAATTATCGAATGATGTTAAAAGTTATGACTTTACGAAATGGTTATATGTAATTGTGCATTGTCGTGGTTAGGTTTTACTTGTGTTGATTATAAAGTGCATTCTTGTCCGTTTTTCGAAGCGTTGATAGTTATTGGCACCTAAGTCACGGTACACTAAATCCGCTAATCATATACATTTGAGTTGAATCTAAAACTTGTAGAAACCCTAGGTTGACAATTACCGAAACCGGGTGTGAACCCTTTTTCTCATTATCGTTTATTAATCAAACTTTTGTGCAATCTTTAATTCTTAGTTGTCAATCAATTACACCAATTTCATTAGCTTAAATTCACATCTCTCAATTAAACAAAATAAAATACAAAGACATTCTAGTAAGCTTCATAAATCGTGACATTTTTTTTTAATTCAATCGAATCCACACACAAACCACATACTCTTCGTGGTTCGACCCCTTGCTACCACTAACTATTTGTTATGGGTAATTTGGGCTTATAAATCTTATCTTTGACCGGAGCGCGACACTCCGATCAATAACTGGAGCATAAGCAGTTGATTATGTGACTTACTTAGTCACTCTATTTAGGTCAGTGAACTTGTCTGGTAATTTGTTCTTTAATATTGGTAAATGAATTATACTTTAAACTTCTAGTTCATAGTTTATAGTCTGAGGATCAAGATGACATGATAATTCATTTTACTTTTCACTTTCCAACTGCTTGTTATCTCCCCCTAATGTTGGGAACATTCATTCGCTAAAGTGAAAACCAATGAGCCATAAACGAATTTCTCACTAATGGCTTTAAGTATTTAATCATAGACGATTATTTATACCCAACATATTCTCAAACTTTTTAGAAGTCCCATCTTTGTACAGTGTGGTGGATGAGTTTCATTGTATGTCGCACAACCAAAATCTTTGATGAGACATCTTTGGTTCCTGACCAAAAACCAACTGTATGGGGAGAGCTATAACTTATTGGCTTGATGTGAATTGATGGTACTATATATAAAATTATATGTACCTAAATGAACTTTTGCTCCTCTCATGATCATTGGCTTTGTAACCAATAGTAGACGTTTAATGATTATCTCAACAATAACACTTATTCTAATGATCGTTAATAACTTGGGAATCAAATTCACTATTATCAAATAAATATACCAATCTGGATTAATATGCTTGCTATCACATTAGCTAAGCCACAATCACACAAGCTTCAGGTTGTGGATTTGATAACCATTTAGACGATGCATCGATTTTAAAACACTAAATGGTATCATGTTTGTATATTTATTTCCATTATCATTTCCATAATATTTAGGGATTCACACCCTACTTTTGTTGATCAATACTTAACTTCACTTGAGAGCAAACATGACATGTATAATTATCAAGACGAATCTTTTGTTTCTTCAATACTTTTCACATCATCATTAATGACTCGGTGTGGTCTAACCGGTCATGCCATTGAATTAAATAATCACGATCCATAAACTTCTGGTTTATGATCATATATGTTTTAGTTGCAATCGTGTTTGTTCAATACACGATAGGAAGTATGAGAGAATAATGTAATATTATTTCAACATTCATGGTATAACATGTTTCCCATGTTTTATGTTCGTATAATCACTCCCTAAGTGTGCCACTTTTTATGGTCGATTTCAATATTAAAATGGTTGTCAACATGAGGATTATTACAATTTACTCAGTTACCATGATCATGACCTTTATAACGATCATTGTATAGTCATTGCACTATTAACATGGTTGATCTTATTACATGATCATCATAACAATTTCCTCAATTACCATCATCACAAACTTTACACCAATTATTATATCATCACATTCTATTTAAGGAATAGATTATACCCATACAACATTCATGGTGACATCATTACAATTTTCTTAGTTATGTATATGATCATAACCTTTGAATTGATCATTATATCATCACATTCACATCAGGGAATGGATTAGAACCACATAACTTTCATGCTTGTTTTTTTCAAACTTTATATATATATTCCTTAACAATCTTGGTACTTCAATAGCTTATATGATATTTGACGATGGAAATTGTTTTGCTCAATGGATTATGATATATATTTTCTCATCACATAATATAAATCGAGATGTAGTTATATAACCGAGACATTTATCCTTATCGGTTTAAAATCTTTCAAGCTTCGATAAACTCGTAATAATCTTTGAGAAGTTAGACACTCCAGGTGTCTTTTTATATAAACTGTGACCACAATTCAGTCGTTTTTATAGCTTGTGATCATATACCACAACCCTTGTCACATTAATGTCCCCTTCCAAATTTATAACATATGGAACATAATATATATACATTAGATTATACAATGCATGACTATATAACATGTCATGTAATGTCATATAAAGCACCAAATTTGTTATTCTTATATATCAAATAAGAACACTATAAACATGCACTTATCATATTGTATTCTAGTTAAATTGTTACGAACAATCACATTAAAATTTATATGCCAAATACAAGTATTACACGTCAGAAGTGAATGTACATGAACATATTAAATACTAAACAGACTTTTTCATAGTATAATAATCTGTCAACTATTGTATACTACAAATTCATCTCCATCAAACGTTATTATAAAATACGATCAATGCGTACATAACATATTATCTAAACAATATAAACTATAAAGCCAATAAGTAAGAGATATAATCTGTCTATAATTTCGTATTGCAATTTTAAAATCATCATCTCTTAAATTAAATTGTAAATCGCCTAATTCCTTATCATGCCTAACTCCTTATCATTTAATGTTATGAATATTGAGACTATCCATGTTCATAACTCCATATCATTTAAGATTGTAATTAAATGGATATTAAAGATCATTTAAAGTAATAAAATTAATCAAATTTCAAACGTTAAAAAATATTAATAAGAATGAATTAAAATTAATAAAGAATGAATTAAATGCATGATGGGAAAATAAAATTTAATGGTTTTAATTTCTAAGCATTAACCAACATGATGGGAAAAAAATGATATTTAATGATTTTAAATTTTAAGCATTAACCAGCATCATATATATTAATATCGTTTAAAGCCTTCTTTAATTTCTTAATAATACAATTGGTTTATGCATATATATATTAACATCATATATATCACATACATAGTGAAAGTTAAAACGTGGTTAACCAAAACAAGGCTAATGGAAGTCCGCCAACTACTTTGAATTAAATTTAATGCTTTCATCCATGGTACCCATAATTTGGAATAATTTTCCATTTTGTTAACATATACCACTCAATTTATGAAAACCAATAATACGATATCTGAGACAATGGATACCACTAACTAGTTCATTTTCTAGTAACTACAGTCTACATAAAATAAATAATCATAGCATCATATAATGTATAGCATCATGTAAATGTTTACTAATTGTAGGGTCTAACAACCTGATGAATGATTAAATACTTGATTAAAAATATTTAACTAATGAGCTTTTAAAATATTAGTTACCTCGTTTAAATATCTGTTGGATAGGGGTCTAAGACCCAAACTTTGTTTTGTTTTCTATGATAAAAGTTAATTTTAAAAAACTAAAGAAAATAGTTCACCTTATCCGATTCTTTTGAAAATTATTTAATGTTTTAACTTTTAATCAAGATTCAGTTACGAACTTTGAAAAATATTTAATGTTTCAATCAAACTTCAGTTACAAAATCCCATTTTCTAAAACAAAATAACATTTATAGCTATATAACTTAATTCAATAAATAATATTACGGTTTCTTGATTAATTAAGTTTATATGAATAAAATAATATTATTAAAATACAAAAGCTTTTGTATATTAATATAAATATCCACAAGGATAATGTGATATGGTGATCTTCAACCGTTACAAATTTACTCTTTAAATTTGAATAAAGAAAGAGTCAAATAAATACTAGACGATTGAAGATTGAACACATTTTGAGTTAATTACAATTGACTACATATAATTAATTAGGCAGTGAAAAACATTTATTCAATTTAAATAAGATAATAAACATATAATTAATTAGGCAATGAAAAACATTTATTCAATTTAAATAAGATAATAAACTGACCCTTCCATTCATTAAATCTGGTCTAATAATCTTATCCAACAACAATTTTCGACAACAGTTTTCGGTTGTTAGCAAAAGCTATTTTCAACTTGATGGTTTTATTCATGATATTTTTCATTTGACAAAGGAGGTTTATCTGAACCGAGTGACTCAAAAGATTTCAACCAAAAAATTGTTTTAAGGTCATCTTAATTTTTTTTTCTATTTCAATGGTTACTATCCATAAACATATCAGATATATAATTAGGTGTATTCAAATACTTCTAAATAAAATTCTTGTGTGCTATGTGTGTATTGCATATAAGATCAAGGGATGGTTCGGAAGGTACCTTAATTCAAAAATAGTTGATGCACTCAATCGGTCGTTGGTGGCTTCAAGCGGTTGTTAATTTCTCCCACACATTTATCTTCCTCCTTAACACACGATAATATGATTTGTCTACAAATACAATTCGTGCTGATAACGTGTTGTGAAACAACGACCTACTAGCAACCAACGTATAACTATAAACATAAAGAACAAGGATTATAGAAAGTAAGAGAGAAAGAGAATAGAAGAACTCATTCTTATTCATGTATCTCATACAAAATATATGAGCCACTATATATAGGTTATAACATTAATACAAACATAAATGTGAAATGGGAGTTAGAAATGTGGAGAGGCACTAGTAATGGATGCATTCATAACAATATATAATTTATTAACTTCTTAGCTACGATATTTTTGTTTTTCTTTTTTGTGATTTTTTTCGTTTGTAGATCATTTTTTCATTTTTCCTTTTTCTTTTCTATTTTTTGGTTTTCTTTCTTTTTTAAGTTTTAATCGAACCTGGTGTTGTACATGCAACAAAACGAACAGTCTAATGCTGACCGAAAAACGTCAATACCGAAATTGATATTCGTTTTTATTGTTTCAATTGATGTAAACATCTCGGTATTTTTTTGGTCATATCATGACTTTTTTTTTGTTTCTCTTTCGGTAAATGTCGGTATCTTAATGAACCAAGCCAATACCAAACGAATTCATGCCATTAACGTTATTTTTACTATTGAGTCTACGTTTCCATTAAAAATTTGGTCGCCCCGCCGCACAACGTGGATGTAACTCACCAGTTTTCTAAAAATATACGAATTTTCACTTTACTTTCGTATAAAAATATTACATACAATAAATAGCCGATGTTAAATGCACCGGTCATTTCTACCTAAATCTGTCGCTCCTATAATGCATATGAGACAAAGTTTTAAAAGGTAATAATAATAAAGTTCAAAAAGTCATGGAGGATCAAAACTTCCTTCTTATTAGATTTTTATTTGAACAAGCATCACATTCAATAATGTTAGTGGTGTGCTCAACATGGCTCTTATATGTTTCATGACTTATGCCACTTTCTAACTTTAGTTTCTTTCTCCCTTTAGCACATGTCTACATTCACATGATCATATTTGCTATCTTTTAAGTACTTTTAAGTAATGGTATGAGGAGCCTTTGAGGACGCTACCTCTGGTAAAATTTTATTAAGCAATGAACAACCTACACGTACAAAAGAATATTAAGTTTCCACGAAACATATCTCCCGAGTGAAAAATGCAGGAGCCCTTTTGTCATTTGAAGTTGTGGTAGTCGATCATTTTTCCTTTACACACAAGTTAATTTATAAAAATGCAAGATTAGTTCATTTGTTTAAAATTTACAATACAAATAAGCCTAGTAAAGTGATGTAAGACCCATCCAATTATGTGGTTCATCTTCATCCGATATTAACAATGTGTGAGGATGTCTAGATAAGTTATAATATCCACTATATAAGGTTATATTTATCAACCTAATTAACATAAAACTATGAGTTTGTTAATCATTGTTGGTTAAAATTTTGATAGTAGGTAGTTGATTATTGATATTGTAGGTTGATTGGGGGTTTGTTCCGAGAAATCATAAAGCATTGAAGTAAATTACATCTCATCATATAGTTGAGAACATTAAGAAATAGATAGATCATTATAAGAAATACATAATTTCTCTATGATTACAAAATGAGAACATTAAACGCAAACGTTGCTTACGAGTTATCATACGTTCACAATCTATATATCCTCCTAAACTCGTAGGAAATCGGTAAAATTACAAGCATAAGAAGCATGGTCAATCATAGAGTTAGACCATGCCTTGACCGCTACGTGTGTTGTTCAAATCTCAGAACAAGCGGGTAAATAAGTCCTATGGTTACACTTCGGTGACCAAATCGTGCATCGACCGTTTGAAAACAAACTTAATTAAGTACCATGACTAATGTCATGAAATGATCATAGTTATTTAGATCATTTTAAGCCATATTATGACTCGTAGTGAAGGATTTAATGTTCTTAATGAGCTGTTATTGGGCAATGAGAGTAAGTTTTGAGTATACGCGAAACCTTCAAATTTCGATACTTTGTTACTCTTAAATTTTACAATATCATAAGTTTCGATTCATTGTTACTCTCTCACAATATCATGAATACATACATAGGATGAGAAGTATATATATATATATATGATCAGGATTTAGAGAAAACGGTTGAAAGTGTGAGAACGGAGAGAAAGCTTATGGGTCGTCAGATCAAAACAATATATTGACTAGATGACGCGGCGGCGTTTTCATAAATAACATCACTTTTATTAGTGTGGCGCGCTTCATTAAGGGTAAAATGGTCTTTTGACTTCTCTACACAAAACGCCAAACTCACGAATAAAACGCTATTAAAATACCGCCTTAACACACATAGCACACTTCATCCTAATCTAAACGCCATTAGATATAAAACGTCAAACTTTGTTTTTAACCGATAAAGCTGAACAAACAGTACTGAAACGACGGAACTTAATTACTAGCATTTACTATAATAAAAATCGCGCCTAAAATACTCGCCAAAAACTTCCTATATAAACAACCTCTCAGACCTACTAAAATCCACACCAAAACCCCAAACGCCATATTTTCCTCTATACCATTCATCTTATAAACGCCAAAAAAACCCAAATATCAAAGATTCCAATCCATGTTTCTTTGATATACACTATTTCCTCAATATAAACGCCAAAACATACAAAAACCACAAAAATTCAAAAACGCCGTTTCATGGAGATTCAGTTTTGTTCTCAATAAAGTTTAGCTAAACGGGATGGACAACATTGTTAGACATCTTTCTTGACTGAGTATTAACAATGTTGTCCATCTCGTTCAGCAAAACATTATTGAGTTTAGCTTGACCAAAATTAGAGGTTTTTTGTAGTTTTATTTAGTGGCGTTGTTTTTTTTTTTTGTATTTGATTTGCTTGACCGATCTATTATTGTTTGTTACGTAACTTCGAAGTAGCATGTTATGAACAAATAGGTCAAAAAAAGGATGGAAAAGAATTATGTAAAACGCCAAACTGAGATCTCTCTGTGTTCTATAGGAATGAAATATACGAAACACCAAACTACTCTACACTGGCTCTCGAAGACCATCTGTGTGTGTTCTGTAAGAATGAAAAATACAAAACGCCAAACTACTCTTCACAAGCTCTCGAAGACCTTGTCGATCTTCTTTTAATTACAACATATTTGCATGTCGATGCGTAGTGTCCATATCCTTTGCAGTTCTAACACTGTCTTTCTTTGGCCCCGGGTTTCGACTTTGATTTCTTTTTCTTGATTGTTATCTCCTGTTTAGATTTCAGGCGCTTCCGAGAACCAGAACCTTTGGATTTATACCCAACAGGGACTCTTATTGGATTCTTGTCATTTTTATATTAACCAGTTATCTCGACAAATCTA
The DNA here is from genome assembly GCA_030545235.1 of Helianthus tuberosus. Lineage (NCBI taxonomy): Eukaryota > Viridiplantae > Streptophyta > Magnoliopsida > Asterales > Asteraceae > Helianthus > Helianthus tuberosus. The sequence goes on along the minus strand of CM060411.1, from coordinate 54,888,908 downwards.
TCCCTAGTACTAGCGGGAGGAGCAACAATCTGCATATCTTGAACCTTCTTCATATAAGATTGAACATGATCCTTGTATAAGGATAGCTCCTCTTTATTACCGGATAAACGGTTCAAAGTATATTCCGTTGAAAAAAATAATATCTCGCATCATACTTTGCACATCGGGGTCAAGCTCGGTCATATATTCACGACTAATTGAGTATTCGGGAGAGCAATTTGGGGAAGCCTCTTTGCGCCATCTATTCAGAATGTACTATTTTGGAAATTCCCTAATGTCCATAAATCTCAAAACATAGAATATATGTCTACATAGCAAACCAAACTGTTCAAAACGCCTGCATGTGCAATCAGACTTACAGAACATTACCTGAAAAATGCCAAAAACAATATCTCTATAACGCCATGCAGAGAATGTTTGTCTAAAAAATTAAAAAAAAAAACACATTGGATATGATAAAATGCCATTAATAGAAAATGCCATATAAAAACAAAACGCCATTGTTTACCTCACATAAGGATGTACAAGGCTGTTGGAAGTCATTTATGTAAAACTTAACAAACCCATGGGGCTGATCTTCGTAACGTTGATTTATGCAATCCGCAATTCCAATTAGCTCAGCTTGAACGTAAAAAAAAATACTTTTTGTGTATATGTTAACAACTTGGCCTTCCAACAATTGGTAATTACTCTTCAACTGGGGTCGTTTGTATCAAGATTCATGATCATTTTTCCGGTGTATGTGACACTGTGTTTCTATTGCAGTTTCATAATGAGTCATGAACTCAACAAGAGTAGCTTTCGATTTGCACACTTGACCAAAAAAATGATTCTCACTCTCTGACCTCGATGTCGTTCGCATAAGACCCGACATCTCTTCCATTCTATAGTATGCAGGGATCCAAGATTCCCAGAGTGCAAAAATATCATATAGCCAGTCATTATCTGCTAAATTGAACTCTGCGATAACCACTTCCCATTCTGATTCAAACTCTTCAGGTGTGAGAATATCCGTCCACACAACACCAAAATACGTTCTTTAAAATTGGCGGAATTGCATAGCCTAACACCAACCTATGTATAACACGAAAACGCCATGCATAAAAAAACATATAAAAATTACACAAAGACAAAACTTAATTAAAAAAACATTAATAAGGTACAAAACGCCATGTATTTCAAAACGTAGTGTATCCTAAAACGCCAAAGGTAAAAATAAGCATACCAACCTTCAGCGAAAGTTTATGCATCACATGCCACATGCATAACCGATGCCTCGTGTCAACAAATACAACAGAAATAACCTTCTTCATTGCTGGATCTTGGTCAGTGACAACAACTTTTGGTTGAGAACCAACATCTTTTAGAAAAACTCTCAACAACCCAATACACGTATCAGCAGTTTCCAACGCCAATAATGTTGCACCAAATGTAACATTGCAGTGATGATTGTCTATACCAGTGAACGGTACAAACACCATAGAGTATCTGCATATGAAAACGCCATGAGAACTGAAACAATAATAAAAACGCCATTGCATGTAAACTAATAAAACTCCATTGCATGTAAACTAATAAAACACCATATCATGTAAACTAATAAAAACTCCATTGCATGTAAACTCATAAAACGCCAAAAAACAGAAGAAGTTGAATAATAAAATATTACTTGTTGGAATGATACATGGCGTCAAACGAAATCACATCAACAAATACGTGGTAATTTCGCTTGGCTTGATCGTCACACCAAAAAAGTCTCTTCAAACGATTCTCTTCGTCTGTGAAGTAATCATACGAGAAATTAGGCTGGGAATGGTTTTTTTCATTCAAATGTCTCACAACCACATCAGCGTCATATTCCCCTATAAACAAGTTAATTTGCCTCTTATAGTTCTTAAATTCAACTTTACTTGCACCCACATCTTCAAAACCGCCAAAACAAGTCTTCATAACATTAAGTGCCTTGACGGGACCCAAATTCAGCTTAGACATGCTGTGTATAACATGCTTCTAGAGCTGAGTGAGGTGTCGTTCAGTTGGAAGAAAATGCTTATCAGGACGTTCAACAAGATCATAGTTATGCTCCTCGACAAACTTATACACCTTCCATGATCCATCCTCAAAAGTTACACCTAACAGTGCACCACAATCAGTACTCTTTGAAAAGTTGGATCGCACTAATCGCTCCTTTTGATTGGGGTCCAACGTATCAACCTTCTTGTCCTTGTATAACCCAGATCTCGTACACAAGTAATACTTAATATGTAACACACCTTTAGAGTTTGTCTTTGTAGTCCCTTTCCTGACTGAAAACCCACATTCCTTGGCATACTTGACATACATTGAATAACAATCATCGAGGCTTGAGAATACCATGTTCATTGTGGGCTTTATTTCTTCACTAACGTCAGGAATGATAAATGGTAATCCAGTTTTGGGGCAAAGCCTTTGACTCGAGTAAGCAACTTCGTCTGAGAAAACACAGTGAGGAACAGAAAAATCAGAAAAAAAACGCCATTAAAAATAGAAAATGTCTCGGAATATCATTATAGATTAAAACGCCATTAATTGAATAATAAACAAGACATAATAAACACATAATTTAAAAACGACATGATGAAAACGCATGAGATGAATAATTAAAAACACTTAACAACATAAATAATTAACAAAATATAACATCATAATGAAAACGTCATAATTAACAAAACTGATGTTTACACAAATTAACAAATAGTAAAAACTGATGTTTACAAATACTACTAAATAACATTCAAAACTAATCAAATAGATGTAAAACGCCAATGATCGTAAAAACATAAGAAATATACTAGATCGTAACGACAATTAAAATTAATATTGAAAACTCAAATTCTTAGTAATTGTTTAAATACCAATTAAAACGCGATTAAATTGCATAATTGAATAACGCCGTTGAAAATCATACAACACATTATAAAAATACTAATATAAAAAAACAATGAAACAAGCATAAAAGAACAAAACGCCATATATGTTGCATGATTTGCTGGAACAAAAATAGAAAATGCCAACGAATTTTACTTTGTCGAACAGAATCCACGTTAGAAGCCATAGATCTGAGAATGCTTGCAAAGGAGGTAACAGCTAACAAGAAATCTTTGGAGTTTTAATTTGAAAGAGATTTATAACGCGAACAAGGAGGGAACGTATAAAAGGACAATCGTACCCCCGCATAACAATTAGAGCCCCCTGCCACGTGTTGGGCCAGGATCCGTTCTCACCGTTCTCTCCTGATCCCGTTTCTATATATATATATATATGTAAGATCAAATAAAAAGTTCATTTTGCCTAAGTAGGATGTGAAGTAATCTTAACCATTGGTGTGCGTTAAGTGTGATATGATTTCATTAATATTTTGAGCCCATTTTACGCATTAGTCAAGTTTTAAATTTATAAAACACGATATTCTACTAACACTAAACACACACATGGGCAAGTGCACCCATCGTGAGCGTAGTATAGCGTTGGTAAGATACCGAGGTCGTCCAAGGACACAAGAGCTTTTAGTACCGGTTTATCCTCAACTTCTAATCAATCTAAATTTTTGATAAAAGATTTGAAATAAGAAAATAAAAAATAAAAACTAAAAATGCATAAATAAAAATAAAATAAAAACAGATAGATAAGATGAATCACTTGGATCCGACTCGTCTTTAATGTATCCTTTGATGATTTTCGCACTTTCGGACTTTTTAAGAGATTATCTTAGTTATAGTAGTAGGCCCCTTTTTTGAAGGTGACGTTACCCTCAACCCAGTGGTTTGAGTCAGCAAGGATACAATCACAGGTCGGCATATTGAAAGATAATTAATTAATTTATTAATGAGAAAAGTGGTAGGCCCCTCTTTTGAAGGTGACGTTACCCTCGGCTAAGTGGTTTGAGTCAGCAGGGATACAATCCCAAGTAGCCGGTTTTATGTATTAATAGTAGTTTACATATGAGGGGATCAAGCCATTCGCACCCCCTCCATACAATACAGTGTGTAACATTCCAAAAATTTTAAATTTTAAATAAAGTTATTACACGAATAGATCATGGGTAAGTTGATTGTTAGCATTATGAGGTACCTAGACGGGGCTAGAAACCGTTTAATAATTAAGTTATAAAAATACATTATATTTGAACTTACTCCGCTTTTAATGAAACTTGGTTCAAGATGTAGATACAAATATTCTCGTTCTAATGACATATTCATTGGTTTATAAAACGTTATATTTTAGAAGTTATAAGCGCAAAATAAGTGAAGCAGCTGAATTAATTATAATAATAAAATAATATTAAAATTTAAAAACTAAAACAATGAAATCAAAATGGATGGATATATGTATGGTGGGCGACGTGTCCTACACCAAATAAAATAGAATTATGGAAATAAAAAATATGTGGTGGAGGTGCATGTATTAAATGTATACATGTATGTTTTGTGTCAAAAAGGAATCTCAGGTAACTTATTTTTCAAGAGTATGGGACACTATAAATAAGAATAGGAACCTTTAGAAAATTTGCTCAGTGGCTCTCATACGCCAACTTTCTCTCTCTAAGAAAATTCTATATTATTTATTTTTATTTATAATAATAATATAGCCATAAGAAAATTCTATATTATTTATTTTTATTTATAATAATAATATAGCCATGTCATGTTTTAAGTGTTGTAACCCCTGATCACTGAATCAATACCCTGTCCGATTGATTTAGGACCCATCAACGCATGTCAAGGCTCTGCTCGACTAAGTACGTTGGGGTTCTGTCTCGTGACGTAGGGATAAAATTGAATTGGGTTACTATACTTAATGCGAGTGCATTATATATTTTATTAAATAGTTCAGGAGTTATACCCAATATATAACAACCCTCCTAAAATATTTCCGAAACTCCTAAAATATTTAGAACACCCCTATACGTCCTAAAATACACACCGTATACGTAAAATGGCCCTAAATACATTTATTTTTATAAAAATTAAATAAAAACAAATTTTAATGGCCCCTGGCGGGCCGCGACAGAGCCAATGAAGGCTTACGCGGGGCGCGACAGTCTGGCTACGGGGCCGCACCCTGAGCCGCCACGTGTCACATACGCGTCGAACCTATATTGTTGACCGGACAAAGCTACGCCCTAGACCCCCTAGCTCGCGGGCCGCGAAGACCCTTGTGGTCTCTTTCGCGGGGCGCGAGGAACTCAATATTAGGCCCTATAAATTGAGACGATCGGCCTTCAGTTTCCGACGCTCAAAATCTGAATTTCTCTCTCTATTTCTGAAATATAAACATTATTGCAGGCATTATACCCCCTAATTAGCGAAGCTCTGCCTCGTTGTAAGTATTATAACCCCCGGTTACGTATTTAGATACGCTGCCCGATTTATCCAGTGCTCCGTAACGGCTGTTGAGGTTCTGCACGATGTAGTCGTTGGAGTTCTGTCTCGGGGAGAGTATAACTAATGTAAATATTGGGTTATTATACTAACGCGTGTGCATTGTTTAATTTATTAAATTATAGCCAGGAAGTCAGAGGGAAAAACCTAAAATAGCAATGTGAGTAATCTCCTTTTTGTAGACTGTTTTTACAAAACCTCAAATATTTTAAGTTATATTTCACAGTGATTGAGTATTTGTAATTCTACAATTATCGTCGGTATGTTGGGGTTTTGTATACAAAATTTGTTACTACACTGTGAGTAGTAACATGACCACAAGTCGGGTAGACAGTACCGTGGGTGGTAATTAAGGTAGAATAATAAACAAATGTAATTGTTGATTGCCCTCAATGTTGTACAATGATAAAACTTGTTTTGATTAATCTGGGATTCACTCACCAGTATTTCTTGCTGATAAAATGTTTTAAACACGTGTTTCAGGTAACTTAGTATGAAGCTCATAAAAGCCAGCTGAAGAGCACTGAAGGCTTAGAAAAGTGGCTATAAAAGTTACCTAATTAAAAAGGAGAATTGTTTTCAACATTTAGGGTTTATCCCTGTAAAAATATTATGAATAAAAATTTGGGTTTTACCTATGTGTTTATTATTATAAAAATGTGGTGTTTTACTCTGATAAACTATTTCCTAACTATGGTCCTGATGAAAATTTCCGCTGCTAAATTGATAAACACCGATACCATCTGACTGGCTCGTGGCTCCGGCTCCCGGTGAGGGGTCGGGGGCTGTGACACAGTGGGTATTGAAGGAGGTCTTAGTAAGCTTGACCCAGGTCCTTGCAGGATCTATACACTGAACAATGCAAGAACCTTACTTGTCACACCCCTATACTGACAGCTCAGCCCTGTGGGCCCGGTGTGAAGTATCGTGACGTAAGATTGATATCGTCATAGTCAAACATACACAGAATAGCACAACAGAAGTCTTGGAATATAAAATATTATTACAAACACAAATGTCTAAAATATATCAAAGTATTTAGTACAGACAAGTTTGTAATAATCCACAGGCGGATCAATAAGACAAAAGGAGTTTATCAGACTAATGGCTTATGCGAAGGAGTTGCAAATTCCTCGTCTAACAATTCCGAGCAGCTTCCAACCTATTTACGTATTTGTACCTGTCACTTAGACTTTTGAAAATACGTCAGTTTTCACTGGTAAATACAATCAACCGACACATTTGAAAATGTTTATGAAAATTGGTTTAAGTGCACAAGGCACGAAAATCTTTTATACTTGGGACAAACTATTTCTCATGTTATCAGTTTTACATAACTTACTCTACATGCGGGGCCCGGTACTATGCCGGTTCATGATTAACCGACACACCACTTATTCCCTTATTGGGAAACCCATATTGGGTATAAAATTATATAATAAACCATGTAGCATCTATCGTGTGTATGTCTCACCCCGTGCTTAGGTCGTGGCCATTTGCAATTAATGAGTCAAGGATATCCAGGACACGGTCGCGTTAACCCCCAATGTTTCAGTCAAGCAATACGAATTAAAACAGGTTATTTAAATTTCCCGACTTATTGGTCTTCGAATCCCATACCTGACCATGCGGTAATTATATTACCGTATCCCAAGCCCGTATAAGGGAAAATAGGTTAAGAGTATTTACCTGAGTTAGCTCCTGTCTTAAATAGCAAGATTTATAATAACTCAGCCGTATTCAATTAAGTAAACGTAGGTACAATTTACCGGAAGGCTCTAGTCTGGAATGATGGTATAAATAACCAATTAGAATGCTAACGGGTCTTAATTAAGTCATAGACTTAGACCGACGAGTTTTTAAATATGAAAACGGAAAGATACGCTAGATTAAGCGATGACCGGAATGTAATGTAATTTAGACCCAACAAGTATGAAGACTTGTATAATATGGGTAAACTAAATACCTTCTGGATTTTGAAGTAAAAATGATAAGGTTTGACCCGTTTCGGCTAATTTATGCAAACTAGTTATATAAACCGTACCGAACGCGTATAAGCATAAACGGGTAACCGGATGAGTCATTTACAAGCTCCATAAGTTATTATGCTTCAAATATATTATGATATCAGTAGGATACCAACAATTATGCCCAAATAGATTTTTAAACCAAATTAAGTCCCGTAAGGGCATTTTGGTCATTTTAAGATTTATAAAAGAGGTTTAATAGTAAACTGAGGTTCTGGTCTAAAATATTCAGTAAAAATATTTATTTTATCATGTTACATCAGTAAAATATCATACATATGTGAGGTTTACCATTTATTGCCAATCTATGCATCGTTAGGGCATTTTGGTCATTTCACATATGTTTTAAGGACAAAATTGGAAATCTGAGTTCAAGACTTATACTTACTGTTAAAGTATTAAAATTTATTTATAAAATCAGTAGGTAACATGTCACGGCCCCCGGCCCGGTGTGACCCGGTTTTAGAAGCCGCGGGACAGAAAACCCGTGGTATTTGTAATTAGTTTAGCAGCGGAAATGTTAACAGGATCGCTTAACTTGAAAATGCCCAATTATTTTATTTCTAAATTTGGGATAAACCCCATAATTTACAATAAAGGAAATTTCACGAGGAAATCCCTGGTTTTACAAAATATATTTATTTATTTTATTTTATTGAGTCACTTCTTCAAGCTTGCCGTGCTACATGGCACTTTTCCCTGGATCACAGCAGATCACCTGAAACATGTTTAAAAAGATTTTTATCAGCGGGGAAATACTGGCGAGTCATTCAATTTGCACAAAAGACACATTGTTATAAATTTACAGCATTAAGGGTTTTTATATTTGCCCTTTATCATATAATTATCTGGTTCAGCTGTCACTCGACCGAATCTATGAATGTGGACATATCACTAATTAGGCTCTCCCACCTAAAGTGATAAATCGTTAGTAGTAATGTGCACAAAACCCCCACATACTGCCAGTAATTAAAGATTAGCAAAGACTTAATCACTGCAAAGTATAACTGGAAAACATTTAGGGTTTTCTAAAACAATTAAAAAAAAGGAATGACTCACAAACGGTGAGAAAAGAGAATGGACTCACATTGCAAATTTAACTGGACAGAACCTTGCCTGCTGATTTATTCTTGCAACCTAGGTAAATAACAATGCGCGCGGAACTAGGTCAGTAACTTAATACAACATTTACGATAAGCTCACGAAATCAAAACCTTCACGACGAATGACAAAGTATAGCCCGTATTCGGGCAGCACTTAAACATCCATCGGATTGGTTTCAATCGATCGGACATTGTATCGTAGCAGTGATCGAGTTATTACCCTGTTGTCGTAGCAGAGCTTCGTGCTAGTGTGTGTTTTTGAACGAAAAAGTGAATAACTCAGTGTACAAAACGAATTTGAACGTCGAACCAACGCAGCCATGCAAGTGCCAAACCCCTGCTATATATACTGAAAAAGGGTCTCCCCCGCGTGGCGCGCCAGACCCACCTGGTCTTGGCGCGTGGCGCGACGGGTCCCTTTTTAGGGTAGGGTAGCCTCGTGTCCACCTAGCCTGGGTGAGTCAAAATTTCGACGAAATTCGCGATCTACAACAAACTGTGTAGATAATATCAATTAGGGAATACCCCCCCCCCTGAGTTTTAGGGGCCCTGATCCTAGTTCCAACTATTCTGAAAATTTTAGGGGTCATGCAATATTACTTGGGGCTCTTAATTAGGGTTTCCTATTGGACAAAATAAAATAAGAAATAATACTTTTGGTGAGAGTTGTTACATCATCCCCACCTTAATTAAAATCTCGTCCTCGAGATTTACTGTAACAAGTAGGGATATTTTCGCTTCATCTTTGATTCTAGTTCCCAAGTGTACTCAGGCCCTCTCTTGGAATCCCACTTGACGTTGACCAGTACTAGTCTTTTGTGCTTAAGAAACTTGACCTTTTTGTCTTCTATCTGCAGTGGTTTCTCCACCAATTTGAACTTTTCATTTACCTCTATGTCTTGGATAGGTACTACCAGGGATTCGTCGGACAAACATTTCTTGAGGTTAGATACATGAAACACATCATGTACTCCAGCCAGCTCTTCTGGTAGTTATAGGCGATAAGCAACTGGTCCTATTCGTTGGTTTACTGAGAATGGTCCTATGTACCTTGGACTTAGCTTTCCCTTTTTACCGAACTACCCCTTTCCAAGGAGAAACTTTTAAGAGTACCTTATCTCCGACTTGAAATTCCAGCGGTTTGCGTCTATTGTTTGCATAACTCTTCTGGCGATCTCGAGCTGTTTTCAGTCTGTCCTTGATTTGAGTGATCTTGTCGGTGGTTTCTTGTACGATTTCGGGACATGATAATTGACTTTCTCCTATTTCTGCCCAACAAACTGGAGTTCTACACTTTCGTCCATACAGTGCTTCGAACGGGGCAGCTTCGATGCTTGAATGGTAACTATTGTTATAGGAGAATTCAATTAAGGGTAAATGGTTGTCCCGGTTTCCTCCAAAATCTATCACACATGCCCTGAGCATGTCTTCCAGGGTTTGAATCGTCCTTTCACTTTGTCCGTCTGTTTGGGGATGGTATGTAGTACTCAAGTTCAGTCTGGTCCCCATTGCTTCTTGAAAACTTGTCCATAAATGCAAAGTGAAACGACTATCTCTATCTGATACAATAGAGAGTGGGACTCCATGTAAAGATACTACCTCGTCTACGTATAATTTGGCTAATCTTTCCATACTGAAAGTTTCCTTCATGGGTAGGAAATGAACTGATTTGGTTAATCGATCCACAATTACCCAAATTGCGTCGTTACCTTTTCTGGTTCTGGGCAACTTAGTAACAAAATCCATGGTTATTAGTTCCCATTTCCAAACAGGCATTTCTAATTGTTGGAGTAACCCTGAGGGTTTCTGGTGTTCTGCTTTAACTTGTGAACAAGTTAGACACTTAGATACATATCTAGCTATATCCTTTTTCATTCCTATCCACCAGAAATTATTTCTTAAATCTTGGTACATTTTATTATTACCAGGATGCATGGTATACCTAGATTTATGGGTCTCTTCTAAAATCTTATTTCTTAACTCTTCTTGCTTAGGTACCCAAATCCTTTTCTTGTGGAATCTCCAAATTCCATCAGCTCCTTGCTCTAATTCTTTTATTCTTCCCTTCAGCATCATCTTCCATTGCTGTTACTTGAACTTTCTTCATTTGTTCCATTAAATCTAATTGTAGATTTAATCTAAGAGCACGAACTCGCTTTTGTTTTTCATGATACTTACGACTTAGAGCATCTGCGACTACATTTGCTTTTCCTTCGTGATATTGGATATCACAGTCGTAGTCACTTAGAATTTCCATCCATCTTCTTTGCCTCATGTTTAATTCTTTTTGCCCAAATATGTACCTTAAACTCTTATGGTCTGTATAGACTGTAAACTTACTGCCATACAGATAGTGTCTCCAAATCTTAAGGGCAAAAATTATCGACCCTAATTCTAAATCATGTGTCGTATATTTTTCCTCATGCTTTTTCAATTGCCTTGAGGCATACGCAATTACCTTTTTGCGTTGCATTAGCACACATCCTAATCCTAGCTTAGAAGCGTCACAATAAACTTCAAAATCTTCTGTTCCTTCGGGTAAGGCAAGAATTGGGGTGTTTGTTAACCTTTGTTTTAAAACCCTAAAGGCCTCTTCCTGCCTGGGTCCCCATTCAAACTTAACTGATTTACAGGTTAGCTTAGTTAATGGCACAACTATCTTAGAAAAATCTTTAATGAATCGTCTATAGTACCCAGCTAATCCTAAAAAACTTCTAACTTCCATAGCTGATTGCGGGACCTTCCATTTGGTGATCGCTTCTATTTTGGAGGGATCTACGTGAATACCTTCGTGATTCACCATGTGTCCTAAAAATTGTACTTCTTGTAGCCAAAATTCATATTTTGAGAATTTGGCATAAAGCTTTTCATTTCTTAACAGAGTTAAGAGTGCATGTAAATGCTTACAATGCTCGTCCTGACTTTTGGAATAAATAAGTATATCGTCGATGAAGACAATTACGAATTTATCCAAATACGGTTTACAGATCCTATTCATCATGTCCATAAATGCTGCAGGAGCATTTGTTAATCCAAATGGCATGACTGTAAACTCGTAGTGACCATACCTAGTTCTGAAAGCGGTTTTAGGTATGTCTTCTTCTTGTACCTTCAATTGATGATATCCGGAGCGTAAATCTATCTTAGAAAAATATCTAGCCCCCTGAAGTTGATCGAAAAGATCAAAAATCCTAGGCAATGGGTATCGATTCTTAATTGTAACCTTATTCAATTCCTTATAATTGATACACATTTGCATTGAACCGTCTTTCTTCTTTACGAACAACACTGGTGCTCCCCAAGGGGATGAACTAGGTTGTATGAATCCTTTACTGAGCAATTCATCTAATTGCTTTTTCAGTTCTAACATTTCAGTGGGTGCTAAACGGTAGGGTGCTTTAGCTACGGGTGTAGTTCCAGGAATCAGACGAATTCTAAATTCTACCTCCCTAACTGGTGGTAATCTTGGTAGTTCTTCTGGAAACACATCCGAGTATTCTGATACTACAGGAATTTCCTTAAGTTCCTTTCCCTTAGTGTTAATGATTACCGAAATCATATACATAACTCTTTGCTTTCGTTCATAACTAGCAACTTTCATTACAGAAATAAATTTCATTGGCTTACGCGGCTTATTCCCTGTAATTATAATTACTTCTCCGGTGGGTGCACGGATTTCTATAGAATTCTTATCACAAAGGATTCGAGCATGGTTGGCTACTAACCAATCCATTCCTAATACAACATCGAATCCAGCTAAATTCATGGGTAATAGGTTTGCAGAAAATTTATGACCTAAAAGTTCTATATTTTCTTTTTGCAAATATTAACAGAGTTCCCGTCTGTTGTTTCTACTGTATAAATCTCCCTAAGTTTGGTTAAAGGTAGCTTAAGAGCTTGATAGAAAGAAGTATTTATAAAACTTTGGTTTGCACCAGAGTCGAATAATACTTTCGCATAAACACTGTGTACCAGAAACGTACCAGCTATTACGTCGGGAATCAGTTCGGCTTCCTGCGTGGTTAATTGGAAGGCTCTTGCATTCTTCTTATTAGTTCCTTCAGCAGGTTTAGCCTTGTTATCCGTTGGCTTGACCAATTTAGGGCATTCTGGTCTGAAATGCCCAGCTTCTCCACAGTTGAAGCAGATCTTTGCTTTCTTTTTGCATTCCTCTTCCCGATGGCCCGGAATTTTGCAGAAATTACAATTTTCCCTACATTTTCCAAAATGTTTCTTTTTGCAATTCCCGCAAAATGGCGGGGTGGAAGAGGACCCAGCTCCCTTCCTCTTGAAGTTGCTATTATTACCCACCCGAAATCCTTGGGTAATCTTTTGGGCTAACTCCTTTTTCCTGTTTTCTTCTCGTGTACGCACCAGCCCGTCGGTCAAGGTGTTAGCTAATTCCACTGCATCATCGATTGTGCGGGGTCTTGCAGCTTTAACGATATCACGAATCTTGCTAATTAAACCCCAAATATAGCGAGAGATAAGTACCGGTTCTGGCGAGGCCAGAGTTGGTACAATTCGAGCATACTCGAAGAACTTCGAAGTATACCCTCGACAATCAACATCCACCATTCGGTGGCTCAGGAACTTATTCGCCATTTGCTCTTTTTCATATTCAGGGCAGAATTTCCTTTCCACCAATTGCTTAAACTCTTCCCAATTCATGGCATAGGCCATGTCACTTCCCTTGGCTTGTAACACCGTATTCCACCATTCTAATGCCTCTTCCTTAAAAAGGTGAGAAGCATACATGACTTTATCGTCCTCGGCACATTTACTTATTTTGATGACTGCCTCGGTTTTCTCTAACCAATGTAGTGCAGCAGTTGCCCCTTCATTGCCTGCAAATTCGATTGGTTTACAGGCAAGAAATTCCTTATAGGTGCAACCAGGCGTTGCAGCTTTCATTTTCTTAAGAAATGGGGCTTGCATCACATCATTATCATTATTGTTAATGTTGCCGCCTCCATTTACACTATTACTGAAATTGTCACCGTGAGTACGTTTGCTGGGAGTAGTTGGTTTAGGTTCAACTGAATTTCGGGCAGCAGCAATGATTGCTGGAATAGCATTTGCTATTCCCTGGGCAACAATGTTTTCTATATCTTGCCTATTAAGAAAGTGATCCTCATTGTTTTGCTCAGATTGGTTAACTTCATTAACTGGTTCATTAACAACGGGTTCCATCTGATAACGAACAATATATATAAGTTATTGGCATAAACAAATATCAATCAAACATAATAAAGCAATCACACATAATCGCGTCAACACGTATAGCCAAAATTGTTGACTTTGCGACTTTCATATTTCATGTATTTTAGTATGCATCCGTACACACCAGATATGTTACAAAAGTTTTATTTTTAGTTATTTTACATGATTATATTTTTATTATTATTTTATTCTTATTAAACACATAACCACACCATCATGCAACCACAACCAACTGGAGTCTCAGAAACGACGTTCCCTCTCGTCGTATTTCCATGAGATTTGTTCCCCCACTTCTCGGATTCTATTTCCTGCGTCCATCAGCTCCTCACCATAGTGACGGAGTTCAGCCAAGTTCTCAGTGCTTATAGGTTGGTTTGGTGCAGGCTCCGGGTCAAACTGGGGGAAAAATGTGTTAGGTTTATTCAAGAGATTCTGAAATTGCCAGTCGGTTGTCCACCATTCTTCCAGCTCTCCTGGTAGAGGTCGTGGGTGAATAATAGGATCTGGGATAGCAGGTTCCAAATTAACTGGAAGTTGTACTTCAGCTGGGTAATTGAAGAGGTTTTCATCGGCAGGTCCGAAGAGGTCGCTATTGGCCAGTTTACGGTCCAGCTCTTCCCACGGTGGCATTTCCTGGGCTTGCCCTGAACTTTCCCCGATCTCCTTTCCTTTGCCTTTATCCTTAGGATCCTCAGTCTTTTTAACCTTCTGCGCAGCTGGCTTCTTCCTCCGTACGCGTCTCCAGCCTATGATTCTCCTTCTTTTCTTCGTCTTGGGTTTCTCCTGGGCTTGAGCCTGGAATTCCATAGGTTCTTCAGTGTCGGACAGATAATCGGAAAAGTCTCTGGAAACTTCCATACCAGTATAATGGAGATTGAGATTCTGAAGAGCTTCAGACAACTCATTCATGCTGTTAGCACATATCAAGAAACACACACACAATTCTAAGTTAAAATCTCATTTATCAACTTAAATTCACAGAATGGCAATCAGAAAATTAAGTATTTCTAAATACTTAATTGGCTTAAATCAGTGGCTCTGATACCACCCTTTTCTGTCACGGCCCCCGGCCCGGTGTGACCCGGTCCAGAAGCCGCAGGACAGAAAACCCGTGGTATTTGTAATTAGTTTGGCAGCGGAAATGCTAACAGGATCGCTTAACTTGATAATGCCCAATTATTTTATTTCACAATTTGGGATAAACCCCATAATTTACAATAAAGGAAATTTCACGAGGAAATCCCTGGTTTTACAAAACATATTTATTTATTTTATTGAGCCACTTCTTCAAGCTTGCCGTGCTACATGGCACTTTTCCCTGGATCACAGCAGATCACTTGAAACATGTTTAAAAAGATTTTTATCAGCGGGGAAATACTGGCGAGTCATTCAATTTGCACAAAAGACACATTGTTATAAATTTACAGCATTAAGGGTTTTTATATTTGCCCTTTATCATATAATTATCTGGTTCAGCTGTCACTCGACCGAATCTATGACTGTGGACATATCACTAATTAGGCTCGCCCACCTAAAGTGATAAATCGTTAGTAGTAATGTGCACAAAACCCCCCACATACTGCCAGTAATTAAAGATTAGCAAAGATTTAATCACTACAGAGTATAACTGGAAAACATTTAGGGTTTTGTAAAACAATTAAAAAAAAGAATGACTCAGAAATGGTGAGAAAAGAGAATGGACTCACATTGCAAATTTAACTGGACAGAACCTTGCCTACTGATTTATTCTTATAACCTAGGTAAATAACAATGCACGCGGAACTAGGTCAGTAACTTAATACAACATTTACGATAAGCTCACGAAATCAAAACCTTCACGACGAATGACAAAGTATAGCCCGTATTCGGGCAGCACTTAAACATCCATCGGATTGGTTTCAATCGATCGGACATTGTATCGTAGCAGTGATCGAGTTATTACCCTGTTGTCGTAGCAGAGCTTCTTGCTAGTGTGTGTTTTTGAACGAAAAAGTGAATAACTCAGTGTACAAAACGAATTTGAACGGCGAACCAACGCAGCCATGCAAGTGCCAAACCCCTGCTATATATACTGAAAAAGGGTCTCCCCCGCGTGGCGCGCCAGACCCACCTGGTCTTGGCGCGTGGCGCAACGGGTCCCGTTTTAGGGTAGGGTAGCCTCAGTAGGAAAAGGTTTGGCATGTTAATCATGTGTTAATCTCATTTTATGAATTAGAAGGGTATTATCGTCATTTATCGAATTACACGAGAACTCAATGATAAGGTCAGTTTATAATCTGACCAAAAATTCCAAAAATCCCTAAAAATAATATCAAAACAGTAGGTGATGGGTTTGGTGCCAAAATTTGGGTTTAAACATGATTTATGCTAAAAATGTAATTTAATTAACAAAAAGTTTCATTTTACGCTATCTTGCATAACTTTAGTTTGAGACCAGAAACTGATGTCAAATTTATTTGACATACTTATATATCAGTAATAAAGCTTTTTGTCCTCTCACATTTCAAAAATCTTGTTTTTATAACATAAGGGCATAATAGTCAATTTTTAAGCAAATAACGGAAACCTGCAAAAGAACTATGATTTCTAAGGGACCATGAAGTATAACCTTAGAGGGTTATACTAACATATAATATGGTCACAAAGGAATCCTAAGGCATAGAGAAACTAAGCTAAATAAGGTCAGAATTGAAAGTCAAAGCAAAAGTTAACTTTTGCGACTTTCGGTTGCGAACCGAGCCTAAACTCAGAATTGTCGGGTTGAACATGTCTCTAAACATGTTCTTATATTATTTACCAAGTTATTAAAGTGATAAAACGTATTTTATAGCTTCCACATTATCGGTTATGAATTCTTTTATAAAAACTGACTCGTTTGACTTTTTTGTTTATTACTTTGACCCGACAATTGATTAAGTAAACGTGATAATTAGGAGGTGCCCTTTTGAGGGTTTAACACCTACCTAATTACGATCATGTAGCCATGTTCGTTACGAACAATGGTTTAACCGTTTACGGTCTAACTAAAAGTCAAAGTGTTTATCGTAAACGCTTGAATTTTCGGCTTTTAGAACCAAATAAAAATAACTAGCCATGAAAGGAGCACTTACAAATGGTCCTATGGGCTGAAAAGAACTCAGTGGTGGTTCCCAACTGCTTAGGATCCTCTCAATATGAGAAAGATAGAAGGAAATGAATTGGTGCAAGGAAAAATGATCACCAAGAGCTCCTATTTATACATGAACATGAGTCCCTTGGATCATGCCATGTGTTAGAGAGTCTCTATGATCATTCCAGGTGTAATACCAGCTGTTAATACCAGCTAATAATCCATAGATTCAATGGAAAATGGTTTAGAACATAAGTGTGGTGAACAAGGAAGAAGAACTTGCAGCTGTAGGTAAGTTTATGTCCAAAACCACCCGTCGTGTCGCGCCACTGCAAAAGGGGTGGGCTGTGGCGTCGCGCTACCACCCCCTATCTCAGCAAACAAGTTTTAAACTTGTCACTTCTAGTCCCTGCACCTTTATAAGCTTTATAACTTTCATTTTAGGCACTTTTAACCCTCCTGGTTAGTTTGTAGATGATCTAGGGAGTATAACCAAACACCCTTAGGTCCGGTTTCGTTAGACAATTACCAAAAACACTAGTTTCTCCCCATTGACGCTTATAACCCTTTAATTTGTGAACTTGTGCGTTTTAACGCGAAATGGCATAAAAGCCTTTCAAGATCAATAATAAGCATTCCCAAGAGTATGATGGGATATTACGACACTCCAGTTTACTCCAGTTCGCTTAAATGGTCGCTCAAAGGTGTAGTTTTATAGTTTGACGCTTTTGGCCCCTTTAATGCGCAACTTGCGCGCATTATCATTTTATCGTGTTAAAGCCCTATGTTATCCATATTAGGAATTCTCGAGAGTAATATTGAATATTACGATGCTTCGGGTTTGTTAAAAGGTCACTCAGAGGTTAATTTGAACATGTTGACGCTTTTAATCCATCTTCTTGATATTTGCAATTTAAATTGTTTATTTGCATCGAAACTCCACGAAATCATTATCCGACAATCGTGAGAGCATAAAAAGATTCTACAAAGCCTCGGGATCGTTAAAAGGTCATTCAGAGGTAAGAATTAACATGTTGACACTTTTAACCCCTGTGGTTTGTAAATTTTTGGTTTTAAGCACAAACGGCTTCTTGTGTCCGACAATTTATTCAATAAAGAATACGAACATTATATGTGGTCAATCTATAACAACCCTCCTAAATAATTCTGACACCCCTAATATATTTTAAATTACCCCTATATGTCCTAAAATACACCCTTATGCGAAATACGGCCCTAAATACCTTTAATTTTACAAAAATTTAATTAAAAACAAATTTCAAGGGGCTGTCATGGGGCGCGTAGCCCTTGGTTATCTTCTACGCGGGGCGCGACAGACCAGCTACGAGGCGACACCCGGAAGCAGCCACGTGTCGACACGTGGCGAAGCTAGACCGGTGACAACTCAAGGCTAGGGCCTACGGACCCTACTACGCGGGCCGCGTAGCCCTCGGCTATGTCTTACGCGGGCCGCGAGGGAAGTCGAAAGGTCACCTATAAATAGAGACCTTCGGCCTTCAGTTCTGATCGTTCAAAATCTCTTTCTCTCTCAAAATTTCTACATAGTTGGTATAATCTCCAAGTATTATACCCCCTAATTAACGAAGTTCTGCCCCGTTGTAAGTATTATAACCCCGGTTACGTATTAGATACGCTGCCCGATTGATCCAGGGTTCCGTAACGGCTGTCGTGGTTCTGCCCGACGTAGTCGTTGGAATGCCGTCTCGGGGAGGGTATTGCTAATGTAAATATTGGGTTATTATACTAATGCATGTACATTTGTGTAATTAATAGATAATCACCAGGAAACCCTTAAAGGAAACCATAAGACAGCAAAGTGAGTAATCCTTCTTTTTGTGTAAACCTTTTTGGGAGTAATCCTTCTTTTTGTGTAAACCTTTTTGTGAGTAATCCTTCTTTTTGTGTAAATCTTTTTGTGAGTAATCTCCTTTTTGTAAACTGTTTTACAAAACCTTTATTTATTTTAAAGTATAATTAGCAGTGATTGAGTCTTTGTAGTTCTTCAATTACTGCCGATATGTTGGGGTTTTGTATACAAAATGTGGAACACGTTACCATTGGACAAAGAGTTAGCCAATGTGTAATATGACCCACCAGTCAGGATTGACAGTACTGAATGAGTAATTGTGTAGATGTAAACATTGTAATCGCTCTCAATACTGTGAAAATTGATAAAACTTTCTTGATTAAAATGGGTTGGAAAAAGTGGCTATAAAAGTTACCTAAATAAAAGAAGATGTTTTATTCAATAAAATAGGGATTTTCCCTATAAAAATGTTTGTAATGAAAACTTGGGTTTTATCCCAATATGTTTAATATTATCAAAGCGTGGTATTTACTCTGATAAAATATTTCCTAACTACGGTCCTGATGTAATTTCCGCTGCCAAAATGATAAACACTGATACCACCAAAACTGATCTCGCGGTCGCCCGTTCCCGGGACAGATAGGGGGCGGGGGTTGCGACAGAAGGTGGTATCAGAGCTAAGCCACTGATTCAGCCACATAAGTGTTCTGCTGACACCAAGATATTATTCAAATTGTTAGGAAATTAATTACGAAAATACGTGCATATCTGTATTTTATTGTTGTGTGTTATTTGACTATTTGTTAGTTTACAGTATGAGTGATCAAGGACCCTCCGACGCTTATCGTCAGTTGTCCGGCTCACCTAGAAGCGAAGGAACCTCTTCACAACCTGCCCTCTCAGGGTATTCAGCTGACAATGAAGATGGGATATTCGTGTTTAAGGCTTAGTCTGAAGAGCCATTCCCTCAGAAAAAGAGAGGTTGGTTCAGTAGGGGAGCACACGAGCGTAGGAAAAAAAATGAAAAAGTTATAACAGCAACGAGTGCTAGCAGCCGCTAAAAGAGAAACTGATGCCCACACCCAAGACATGCTTAATATAAGTTTAGCAAACTTCCATATTTTAGCATCCACAGCTGCCGACCCAAACCTGGAACAACTAGTAGCCCCTCAACCATTACCCTTGTTTCCCACCCAGCCAATGGGGATTGAAAACAACCCAGAAAACCAAATCCAAATGCATGATTTCAACCTAGAGGAGATACCTAGGATACCAGCACCCAATCCCTTAGACCCAGACTACGATCCGTGGTTTGATGATCATAGAGATTATGTACAACGCTACCACCTAACAGATGAACCCATGCCGAACCTAGCAGCCCACCCAGGTCTGGACCCTCTAGATCCCTACTATGATAATGATGAATACATTAGGGAAATCTTAGAGAATCCGTATCCCCAGGAAGAACCCATGTCACAGTACCCAGATCCAGTACCAGCACCTGCACCCCCAATGAGTGCAGAAAATGTGCAAGAGCTCCGAACTTTCGGAGAAGAGATTTTAGAAAGTAGTGAAAGGATGAGGCAAGTTGGAGAACGACTCATCTGGAAGTACGACGAGCGTAATATGGAGTTCTCGATGAACCCATATCAGTAAAGGTGATGGTGGAGATAGTAATAATAATATAATAATATATATAATATGTGTGTATGAATTTTTTTTTAATAATAATAATAATAAATCTATCGTAGTATAGAACACTTTGTGGTTAGTGATGCATATTAGTATCGTAATTTTAGATTCCAGTATCAGTTTGTATTAGACGCATACTATATAAGAAAGAGTAAGTCGCAATGCTCGACGCTTTTGACCAATATGTGTGTTGTGTGATTGGTTGCCTTAAATATTATTTTGTGATATTAATAATTGTCAAATGTTTAAAATTCAGATGGACAACGAAGTGAACCAGGAAAACCAGAATAACGATAACTAGAGTAACAATAACCCGAACAACAACAATAATGGAAACCAAGTGGATAACAGTGTCATGCAACACATAGTGGCACAAGGGATAATAGATGCAATGCCATATATTATCAAAACGGTTAAGGAAGCAGAAAATAAAAGTAAACGTGATAGTAAACGACCCACTGAACCTGAAAACAGCGTAAACAATGGACCCATACTTCAAGTGCCCATTCCCAAAAGAAGAAGAACCATGTCTTATGGTTGTTCTTATAAAGAATTATAGTCTTGTAAACCAATGGAATTCTCGGGCAATGAAGAGGTCGTTGCATACCTACGCTGGATAGAAAAGACTGAGGTAGTCTTAAGAATAAGCAATTGCGCGGAAGAGGATAAGATAATGTTTGCTTCCAATCTGTTTAAGAATTCAGCACTAGAATGGTGGAACACTATCCTCCAGTCTAGGGGAAGTGATAGAACTTACAATATGGAATGGGAGGAATTTAAAAGTATGGTAGAAAGAAAATTTTGCCCTCCCAATGAAAAGGAACAGATAGCAAATAAATTCCTAAACCTTAGGATGACTGGGGTAGATAGTAAGGGTTATACTACATTATTCTTTGAATATGCTCGAATAGTACCAACCTTTGCATCACCTGATCCAGTATTAATCTCCCGTTACATCTGGGGATTAATTGGGGAGATTAGGCATGTAGTCAAGGCAGCTTGGCCCCAAACCATAGAAGAAGCTGTAGAACTAGCAAACACCTTGACAAATGAGTTAGTCCGTACACAAGAAGAGGATCAGCGGAGGAACCTAACCCAGAAGCTTACCCAAGAATTCCGTTCTAGAAATTCTAACCGTGGGAAAAATGTAGGTTCTACTTCTGCACCCTATTGCAAGCATTGCAAAAGGAAGCATTCTGGAAGATGCTCCATATACTGTAACTTCTGCAAAATATCTGGACACAAGGAGGAAGACTGCAGGAAGAAGCCTAACAACATAATATGCTACAACTGTGGAGAACAAGGTCACATCAAGTCGAACTGTCCAAAACTAGCTCCAGCCACGAACACCAAGAATACTAAAAATGCTAGAGCATTTGTTCTGACTGCAGAAGAAGCAAAGATGATCCCGGATGTGATCGCTGGTATGTTTTTAGTTAATGATGTTTTTGCTAAAGTATTATTTGACTCTGGTGCGAACCAAAGTTTTATTAATACTTCATTTTGCAAACTTCTCAATCAACCATTAACTAAACTACTACAAGAATGTCTAGTAGAGACAGCCAATGGGGAAACCATTAAGATTTCTGAAATCTTGCTGGGAGAAAGAATAGAAATTCTAAATCAAAAATTTATTGCAAATCTTTACCCAATGAATCTGGCAGGATTTGATGTTGTGTTAGGAATGGATTGGTTAATAACCAATAAAGCCAATATTTTATGTGATCAAAAGTCAATCCAAATAAATTCACCAAAGGGTGAAAAGATCACAATTAAAGGAGATAAACCCTCTAGAACCACAAAATTCATCTCTGTAATGAAAACAACAAGTTATATAAGAAAATGATCAATAGTGTATTTGATTTCCATAATCACTACCACTAAAGGAAAATAATTAAAGGATATTCCAGTAGTATCCCTGTTTTCAGATGTATTTCCAGAAGAGTTACCAGGACAACCTCCAGACATAGAAGTTGAATTCAGAATCCATTTGGTACCAGGAACAACACCAATTGCCAAAGCACCTTACTGTTTAGCACCCGCAGAAATGCGGGAACTGAAGAAACAGTTAGATGAATTATTGGAAAAGGGATTCATACAACCAAGCTCATCGCCATGGGGAGCACCGATCTTATTCGTTAAAAAGAATGACAGATCAATGCGTATGTGCATTGATTACCGTGAATTGAACAAGGTCACGATTAAGAATCGGTATCAATTACCAAGAATCGATGATCTGTTCGACCAGTTGCAAGGAGCTCGATTTTTCTCTAAAAATCGATTTACGATCAGGATATCATCAATTAAAGGTACAGGAAGAGGACATTCCTAAGACGGCTTTTAGAACCAGGTATGGCCATTATGAATTTACTGTCATGCCATTTGGTCTAACCAATGCCCCAGCTGCATTTATGGACATGATGAACCGAATATGTAAGCCATATTTGGATAAATTCATAATTGTCTTTATAGATGATATTCTTATTTATTCTAAGAGCAAAGAGGAACATATAAATCATCTGCACGCACTTCTAAGTTTAAGTTTTCGAAGTGTGAGTTTTGGTTAGAACATGTACAATTTATTGGACATCTAGTTAATCATGAAGGAATTCATGTAGATCCCACCAAGATCGAGGCGATTACCAAATGGAAAACCCCTGAGTCACCAACCGAGGTTAGAAGTTTCTTAGGATTAGCCTATAACAACCCTACAGAAAACCGATACCCTCATAAATTTTCTGACACCCTAATATATTTTAAAATATCCCAATATGTCCTAAAATACACCCCATACGCGAAAACGGGCCCTGAATACCTTAAATATTATTAAAAATAATTAAAAATTAATATTTTAGGTTTGTCGCGGGCCGCGTAGAACCTTTAAGGATCTTATGCGGGCCGCTAGAGATCAAGAACGCGGCAAATCCCTGTGCTGACACGTGTCCGACTCGTGTTGAACCTACTAGCTGACCCGGATCACCTACGCCGTTGACCATAGTTGACGCGGGCCGCGTAGCCCTTTGCAATACCTTACGCGGGTCGCGTAAAAGTGAAAATCAGGCCCTATAAGTAGAAGGCCTTGGATCTTCATTCTGCTCGTTCATTTCTTTCTCAAATCTCGAATTTCTTAAAGTGTAAGCATAATCTCGGGTATAATACCCCCTAAATAACGAAGTTCTGCTCCGTTGTAAGTATCATAACCCCTGGATACGTATTAGATACGCTGCCCGATTGATCTAGGGTTCTGTAAAGGCTGTCGTGGTTCTGCCCGACGTAGTCGTTGGAATGCCATCTCGGGAAGGGTATTACTAATGTTAAAATGGGTTATTATACTAACACGTGTGCATTTGTGTAAATTATAGATTGTCACCAGGAAACCCTAAAGGATAATCTAAGACAGCAATGTGAGTAATCTCCTTTTTGTTAACTGTTTTTACAAAACCTCACACAATTAATTATATATTAAGCAGTTATTGAGTATTTGTAAGGATACAATTATCATCGGTATGTTGGGGTTTTGTATACAAAATTAGTTACTGCCTTGCGAGGAGTAACTTTCCACAAGTCGGGTTGACAGTACCGTGGGTGATAATTAGTATGACTTGGAAACAAATGTAATTGCGAGATCGCTCTCAATACTGTACAACAGTTTTTATTTAGTCTTGATTAAACTGGGATTCACTCACCAGTATTTCCCACTGACAAAATATTTTTAAACGCGTTTCAGGTAACAAAATGTGAAAGCCAAATAGAAACCAGCTGGACAGCACTGAAGGCTTGAAAAAGTGGCAATAAAGTTACCTAAAAGCAATAGATGTTTTTATTAAATAAAAATAGGATTCATTCCTATGAAAATGTGCGTACTGAAAATTTGGGTTTTACCCCATGCATTCAATATTATGAAAGTGTGGTATTTTACTCTGATAAAATATTTCCTAACTACGGTCCTGATGTAAATTCCGCTGCCAAAATTGAATAAACACGCGATACCACCGAAACTGGCTAGCGGCTGCCCGTTCCCGGGGATTAAGGATCGGGGGTTGCGACAGAAGGCGGTATCAGAGCTAAGCCACTGATTCAGCCACATAAGTGTTCTGCTGACATCAAAATTTAAATTGTTAGGAAATAAATTACGGGAATACGTGCATAATTGTATTTTCTTGTTATGTGTTATTTGACTATTTGTTAGTTTACAGTATGAGCGACCAAGGACCATCTGACGCGTATCATCAATTGTCTGGTTCGCCTAGAAGCGAAGGCACCTCCTCTTCTCAGCCTGCCCTCTCAGGGTACTCTGCTGATACGGAAGAAGGAATATTCTTGTTTAAGGCTCAGTCCGAGGAGCCATTCAATCAGAAAAAGAGAGGATGGTTCAGTCGAGGGGCACACGAGCGTAAGAAGCGTATGAAAAAGTTACAAGACCAGAGCGTACTAGCCGCAACCAAAAGAGAAACCGATGCCTATGCCCAGGATATAATTAATAGGGGTATAGCCAACATCCAAATCCTAGCAACCACTACAGCTGACCCTAACCTGGAACAAATGATAGCACCCCAACAACAACCACCAATTTCTAACCAACCAATGGAAATAGAAAACCCTAAAACTCAAGTAGAAATGCATGATTTCAACCCAGAGGAAATACCTAGGGTACCAGCACCAAATCCATTAGACCCAAATTACGACCCCTGGTGGGATGACGTTAGGGACTATGTGCAACGCTACCCGATACATGAAGACATGCCCATACCAAACATAGGAGCCTACCCAGGTTTGGATCCTTTAGATCCCTATTACCATGATGTATTCATTAGGGAGATTTTAGAGAATCCTTACCAATTCCAGGCACCTACACCTCCGTACCAGGAACCGCACCCCAGATTCTGAACCCAGTCCTAGAACCTGCACCCCCAATGAGTGCAGAAAATATACAAGAACTTAGGACATTTGGTGAGGAAATTTTAGAGAGTAGTGAAAGAATGAGACAGGTGGGAGAGCGACTCGTCTGGAAGTACGACGAGCGCAATATGGATTTCTGGATGAATCCATATCCATGAATGTGTTGGTGGGAAACGGTAGTAATAATAATATTTATAATAATAATAATAATATGTGTGTATGTGTATGAAAAAAAACTACGGATGCCTATTATTAGTAGTATAACTTTAAATTTCAGTCGGTATTGTAATTTTAATTTCAGTACTGGTGTGTAATAGATGCATAGTATATGAATAGAGTAAAGTCGCAATGATCGACGCTTTTGACCAAAATGCGTGTCATGTGATTGGCTACATTAAATATTATTTTGTGATATTAATACATGGTAAATGTTTAAAATTCAGATGGCCGACGAAGGAAATCAGGGAAATCTGAATAACGATAACCAGAGTAACATTAACTTGGTTAATGAGAATCCGAGCATCAATAACAATGGAAACCAAATGGATAATAGTGCCATCCAACACATAGTGGCATAAGGAATTATAGATGCAATGCCATTTATTATTCAAACGGTTCAAGAAGCGAATAATAAAAGTAAGCACAGCAGTAAATGACCAACTGAACCAGAACACAGCGTAAACAATGGACCTGTATTTCAAGCGCCCATTCCCAAAAGAAGAAGAACCATGCCTTATGGTTGTTCTTACAAAGAATTTTGGTCCTGGAAACCAATAGAATTCTCGGGCAATGAAGGACCCATTGCAACTCTACGCTGGATAGAAAAGACTGGGGATGTTTTAAAAATAAGCAAGTGTGCTGAAGAAGACAAAATAATGTTTGCTTCTAATCTATTTAAGAACTCAGCCTTAGAATGGTGGAATACTATCCTCCAGTCTAGAGGAAGTGATATGATTTATAATATGGAATGGGAAGAATTTAAGAATATGGTAGAAAGGAAATTATGCCCTCCCAATGAAAAGGAACATATAGCAAATAAGTTTCTGAACCTTAGAATGACAGGGGTGGATAGTAAGGGTTATACTAATACATTCTTTGAATATGCTAGAATAGTACCAACCCTTGCTCACCTGAACCGGTATTAATCTCCCGTTACATATGGGGATTAATCGGATAGATTACACATGTAGTCAAGGCAGCTAGACCGCAAACCATAGAAGAAGCTGTAGAATTAGCAAACACCTTGACAGATGAATTAATCCGTACTAGAGAAGAAGACCAGAGGAGAAACCTAGCTCAGAGACTTACCCAAGAATTCCGTTCTGGGAATTTCAACCGTAGGAATATAGGTTCTACCTCTGCACCATACTGCAAAGTCTGCAAGAGGAAGCATTCGGGAAAATGCTCCACTCCCTGGAATTTCTGCAAGATGCCAGGACACAAGGAAGAAGAGCAGGAGAAAACCTAATAATGGGATGTGCTTCAACTGTGGAGAAAAAGGCCACATCAAGCCGAACTGTCCGAAATTGGCTCCAGCTGCGAACAACAAGAACACTAAAAATGCTAGAGCATTCGTTCTGACTGCAGATGAAGCCAAGATGATTCCAGACGTGATAGCCGGTACGTTTTTAGTTAATGATGTTTTTGCTAAGGTATTATTTGACTCCGGTGCAAACCAAAGTTTTATTAATACTTCATTTTGCAAACTTCTAATCAGACATTAACTAAACTACCACAAGAATGTCTAGTAGAGACATCAAATGGAGAAACGGTTAGGATTTCTGAAATCTTGCATGGAGCAAGAATAGAATTTTTAAACCAAAAGTTTATGGCAAACCTTTATCTTATGGATCTGGCAGGATTTGATGTCGTTTTAGGAATGGATTGGTTAATAGCCAATAAAGCCAGTATTTTATGTGATCAAAAGTCAATCCAAGTAAATTCACCAAAAGGTGAAAAGATCACAATTAAAGGAGATAAGCCCTCTAGATCCACGAAATTCATCTCTGTGATGAAAACTGCAAGTTATATAAGAAAAGAGTCTATATTGTATTTGATTTCTATAATCACTAACACTAAAGGAAAAGAACTAAAAGACATTCCAGTATGTCTCAGTTTTCAGATGTATTTCCAGAAGACTTACCAGGACTACCACCAGACAGAGAACTTGAATTCAGAATCCATCTATTACCAGGAACAACACCAATTGCCAAAGCACCCTACCGTTTGGCACCCGCAGAATTGCAAGAACTGAAGAAACAGTTAGACGAATTATCGGAGAAAGGATTCATACAGCCAAGCTCATCACCATGGGGAGCACCTATTTTATTCGTCAAAAAGAAGGACGGATCAATGCGTATGTGCATTGACTACCGTGAATTGAACAAGGTCACGATTAAGAATCGGTACCCATTACCAAGGATCGATGATCTGTTCGATCAACTGCAAGGAGCTCGATTTTTCTCTAAAATCGATTTAAGGTCAGGATATCATCAATTAAAGGTACAGGAAGAGGATATTCCTAAGACCGCCTTCAGAACAAGATATGGTCATTATGAATTTACTGTCATGCCATTTGGTTTAACCAATGCCCCAGCCGCATTTATGGACATGATGAACTGAATATGTAAGCCATATTTGGATAAATTCATAATTGTTTTTATTGATGATATTCTTATTTACTCTAAAAATAAAGATGAACATGCAAAGCATTTGCACGCACTTTTAAGTCTATTAAGAAGAGAAAAGCTTTATGCTAAGTTTTCCAAGTGCGAGTTTTGGTTAGAACAAGTACAGTTTCTTGGTCACTTAGTGAATCATGAAGGAATTCATGTGGATCCCACAAAGATCAAGGCACCCATGAGTCACCAACCGATGTTAGAAGTTTCTTAGGATTGGCCTGTTATTATAGAAGATTTATCCGAGATTTCTCTAGAATAGCCATTCCTTTAACTAAGTTAACCTGTAAATCCATTAAGTTTGAATAGGGACCAAAACAAGAAGAAGCATTTAGAATTCTTAAGCAAAGATTAACCCACGCACCCATACTAGCATTACCAGAAGGAACTGAAGATTTAGTAGTTTATTGTGACGCCTCTAAACTAGGTTATGGATGTGTATTAATGCAACGCCAAAAGGTTATAGCTTACGCATATAGACAACTTAAGAATCATGAAGAGAATTATTCAACCCATGATCTAGAATTAGGAGCCATAATTTTTGCCCTTAAAATTTGGAGACATTATCTTTATGGTAGTAAGTTTACCATATTCACTGATCATAAAAGTTTAAGGTATATTTTCGGGCAAAAAGAGCTAAATATGAGGCAAAGACGCTGGATGGAAATGCTTAGTGATTATGATTGTGATATCCAGTATCATGCACGAAAAGCAAATGTAGTTGCTGATGCTTTAAGTCGGAAATATCATGAAAAGCCAAAAAGGGTACGTTCTCTTAAAATAAATCTACAAGTAGATTTAAATGATCAAATTAGAAAACACAAGAATCAGTAATCAAGGATGATACTAAAAAACTAAAAGGTATGATTAAAGAATTAGAACAAGGAATAGATGGAATTTGGAAATTCCATAAGAAGAGAATGTGGATACCTAAATTAGGAAACTTACGTCATCGTATATTAGAAGAAGCCCATAAGTCCAAATATACGATGCATCCAGGAAATGATAAGATGTACCAGGATTTAAGAAAGAATTTCTGGTGGATAGGAATGAAAAAGGACATAGCAACCTATGTTTCTAAATGTTTAACTTGTTCACAAGTTAAAGCTGAACATCAGAAACCCTCAGGTTTGTTACAACAGTTAGAAATGTCCGTATGGAAATGGGAATTGATTACAATGGATTTTGTTACCAAATTACCCAAAACAAGGAAAGGTAATGATACAATCTGGGTGATTGTAGATAGGCTAACCAAGTCAGCTCATTTCCTACCAATGAAAGAAACTTTCAGTATGGAACAGTTAGCTAAATTGTATGTAAATAAAATAGTTTCATTACATGGAATTCCTTTATCAATTGTTTCTGATAGGGATAGCCGTTTTACCTCTCATTTTTGGTCAAGTTTCCAAAAAGCAATGGGAACCAAGTTAAATCTAAGCACAGCTTATCATCCTCAAACGGACGGACAAAGTGAAAGGACGATTCAAACAATGGAAGACATGCTTCGAGCTTGTGTAATTGATTTCGGGGGTAATTGGGACGATCACTAACTTTTAATAGAATTTTCTTATAATAACAGTTATCACACAAGTATAAATGCTGCACCATTCGAAGCACTTTATGGACGAAAGTGCCGAACCCCAGTCAGTTGCGCAGAAATTGGGGAAAAAAACTATCTGGACCTGAGATAGTGCAAGAGACAACCGACAAGATTATTCAAGTCAAGGAACGACTAAAAACAGCACGTGATCGACAAAAGAGCTATGCTGACAACCGACGCAAACCCTTGGAATTTCAAGTAGGAGATAAAGTATTGTTAAAGGTCTCTCCTTGGAAAGGAGTGGTAAGATTCATCAAACGAGGAAAGCTAAGTCCCAAGTATATTGGACCTTTTGAGATTATTAGAAGAATAGGGCCTGTAGCCTATCAGCTACAACTGCCAGAGGAAATGGCAGGAATACATGATGTATTTCATGTATCTAATCTCAAGAAATGCCTAGCTGATGAATCACTTGTAGTGCCTCTTAAGGATATAGAGGTAAATGAACAACTTAAGTTTATAGAAAGGCCTCTACAGATTGAAGACAAGAAAGTCAAGAACCTCAAGCACAAGATATTAGTTCTGGTCAAAGTGAAATGAGACTCCAAAAGAGGACCTGAGTACACATGGGAGCTTGAATCAGAAATGCTAAGGAAATATCCACACTTGTTCCAGTAGATCTCGAGGACGAGCTCTAAAACAAGGTGGGGAGGATATAACAACCCTACAGAAAACCGATACCCTCATAAATTTTCCGACACCCTAATATATTTTAAAATATCCCAATATGTCCTAAAATACACCCCATACACGAAAATGGGCCCTGAATACCTTAAATATTATTAAAAATAATTAAAAATTAATATTTTGGGTTTGTCGCGGGCCGCGTAGAACCTTTAAGGATCTTACGCGGGCCGCTAGAGATCAAGAACGCGGCAAATCCCTGTGCTGACACGTGTCCGACTCGTGTTGAACCTACTAGCTGACCCGGATCACCTACGTCGTTGACCATAGTTGACGCGGGCCGCGTAGCCCTTTGCTATACCTTACGCGGGCTGCGTAAAAGTGAAAATCAGGCCCTATAAGTAGAAGACCTTGGATCTTCATTCTGCTCGTTCAATTCTTTCTCAAATCTCGAATTTCTTAAAGTGTAGGCATAATCTCGGGTATAATACCCCCTAAATAACAAAGTTTTGCTCCGTTGTAAGCATCATAACCCCTGGATACGTATTAGATACGCTGCCCGGTTGATCTAGGGTTTCGTAACGGCTGTCGTGGTTCTGCCCGACGTAGTCGTTGGAATGCCGTCTCGGGAAGGGTATTACTAATGTTAAAATGGGTTATTATACTAACACATGTGCATTTGTGTATGTTGATACAACAAATACAAGACCAAGGCCTGTAGCGATATCTCCGGGTAAAAGGGTTCAAGGGTTTCGATTAGCCTAACGCAGGTCGTGGGGTTCTCCCACGTTTGTAGCACGTGGGGTTGGATCACTTGTTTATTGATCTCTTTTGATTCCAGCTTGAGGGAACTCAAGCCGGAATGAAGTTGTTAGCGAAGCAATGCTGTTTGAAGTGAAGAAGAGAAGCAAGTATGAAACTTGTTCTCAAGAGATGAGAGAAGATCAGAGAGTATGTGTTAGCCCAACTGATCTGGTGTCTTTGATATGGTTGTTGGAGCTGGTACTTATAGATAAGATGTATTCTATAAGAGGAAGCTCGTGACCATGGATCCAAGGATACAGTGGAGGAGTTACCCGTTTGGGGGTTGGAGGCTTTAGACCTGCGGATAAAATGTTGTTATCTGTGCACATGTTCTGTCTGTGCAGAAATGGTTCACACGTTAAGTGTTGATGTGACCGGACACTGTGCTTGTCCTTTTTACTGTTCACCTGAGTTCGCGCGTATTGAACCTCTCAACCTTTTAACCTTTTAAGCTGTTATGTATATTAGTCATTTTATTGATATTTGGGCTACCCCCATCATCAGCCCCCCAAGTCAGAGGTGTTTGGGATGTAAGCTCAAATGCTTCTGACTTTTACACATTATTTTTTATTGCTTAAAGGCTTCAAGGCTTTAAGGCGTTTGAGTTTTGAGATTTGAATTTCGGAATGATAGTAGATGTGATAGGCTTCAAGGTTTTAAGGCTTTAAAGCTTTAATGCTTGAAGGCTTAAAGGCTTCAACTTGTCTCACTCAAGAGGAAGTTGAGGCTTTTTGTAAAGAATGGGGGATCGATCTAAAGTTTAATCTGGTGGCTCTGGGTTTTGGCAAATCGATCGATTAGTGTCCCGTTGGTTCGATTGCTCTTTATTCCTGAGTTTTCCAACTTGCGTCATCCGTTTTCGGTCTTTGTTCTGAATGTTTTAGAGTATTATCGTGTGTTGTTTGGTCAGTTACACCCTTAAGGTCTTGCTGGGACTTTACACTTTGAGGTTTTGTGATAGGGTATGGCCCATCGTTGATGTTTCTTCCGGTTGACCAAGAACGACGATCCACGTTTAAGACATCCCCAGTTGATGTTTATTTGATTTCCTCAATGGTTACTACCTTTGGTTCTTGGAAGTACCGATTTTTCTGGATTTCTGAGTCCATTGTTCCCTTCAAGCTTGTTTGGAGGCACCCTGATGCTGTGTTAAACAAGCTTGAGCCATTTGAGTCTGAACTAGATAGTTGGTTGTTAAAAGCCATTTAGGAAATATCCTTCGAGGCTGTGTCCCTTTCCTGAACACCTTTTAGTGTTGATGGGTGTGAACACCTTGTGGGACAAGCCAGATCGTGATCCTGTGCTCATGAGGGATGATCAGGGTATGATGTTTTGTTTTATCAAGAGTGATGGTACCTCTGATGTTGTGTTTGGGGATGTTGAGGCCACGCCCGGTGAATATATTGTTGCCAGGAACACTGAACATAGGTTCGAGGGTTCAGGCCACGTGAACGTCCCAAACGCCAAGGGTTTTACCAAGGTTGCTGCTTACAAAGTCTCTACTCGTCGTTCAAACTGTCGTTTGATAAAGGCTGCCGACCATCCATCGGCTTCTGAGCCAGTGGAACTGAGCGATGACATAGAGGATTTAGATGATTTAGAAGTTGGGTTGAGTAAAATTTATGAAAGACAAAGAGTTACCATTGGTGATTGGTAAGGGGAGCAAGGCGGCGGGTAAAAAGGTTGTGAGCTTGAAGGGTTCCGGGAGGGGTGGTGAAGGTTCCACCAATGTTAATCCAGGGGAGGTTTATGTGCCGGATTGGAAGGTCATAGTTGGTGACAGCTTCAAGCCTTCATCCGTTTGTGAGGATGTTCTTACCCACTTTGATTCTCCTATTTGTTCGAGGTTCTTGCTCATCTATGGATGATGACCTGATGATTTTGAAAAATGGTAATGGGTGCTTGTAACCTTGTTGCCTTGCTTCCAGAGGGTGTATCCCGATTTCGTAGGAGGATGTGAAAATATGATGTCTTCTCGAAGAAGAGGGATGAGATGAAGGCTTCACTAGCTACTCTAAAGAAGGAGGCAGAGGGTTATGCTGGGAGGGAGACAAGCTGATGTTGAGGATTGATGAGCTTTCTTCCCAGGACAAGACTGAGATGATTGAGTTGGAAAAACGCTTGGAAGCTGACAGGGTTCAAGTCAGGGTTGATAGGGCTGCTTTGGAGGTTCAGAAGTAGCCTCCTTGGAGGAGAAAGAAGGGTTAAAGGCTTCACTTTCCCAGGCAACTGGTGATAATAAACGGCTCATTGAGCATGGATTCCAGCAAGTGGTTACCTATCTTCTCCATTCGTCGGAGTTCAACAAAGTCTTGGGTGATGTGTACACCAAGCTTCTTGCTCATGTGAGACACCAAGGTTTGTTTGCTGGTTACAAAGCTTTGTGAACCTGGGGAGCCTTAGGAAAAGTCTTCTCTTTTTCAACCCAAAGCCTTCAAAGTCTTCAAGGGAACAATTTTTTAGATTGAGCATATGGTTTACCCTTATGTGGGTGAAGTCTCCAAGTGTTTTGGTAAATCTTTGCCTGTCTTGCAGGAGCTAAAACCCCAGGGCCTTAATGAGGTTGTTTGTAACGAAGTGTTGAAATCCCTCTCGAAGAAACGTCCTTGCTCCGGAGATAGCGAGGAAACGTGTTCTGAAGGTGGTGAGGGCACAAAGGCTTTAAGCCTTGAAGCCTCCGAGACAGCGGGTGTCGTAGGGAGGAAAAAGAGAAATGCTAAAAACACCCAAGATGATGGGGTTTCGAATAAGGATGATGCAGCAAACTTTATCATCTCTGATGCTGCCAAATGAAGAAGAAACCTTAATTTATAGCTTTTTTAGCATGTCGAACAATGTTATGGGTTGTTTGCTTAAACATCCTTTTGTTTTAAGGGAACCGTTTAGGTCCTTTGGTGGTTAAAGCCTGGAAGACTTGTGGACAATGTTTTATGTTTGATTGCCAGTATGGTCTTTGCTATGTCTAGCTTGCTATGCTTAACTTGTTATGTTTGCTTTGTTTATCTTGATGTGTTGTTCTATTTATTCCCTTGTGTTTTCATTGGTTTTGTATGTTGTCTTTGTTTTGGGTGGTGCATCTTATGTTATTTATACCTTAAAGGGTTCAGTGCTGCACTCACTTAGCCTTAGGATATTTTTAACAAGATGATACAACCTCTATCCTATGTATGACATTCACTTAGAGTCTTTTTGGTTCGTAAGCCAATGTTGGGGCTTAAGGAACATTTGGTGTAGGTTGTTCAAACCCGTCTATGAGACATGTTTTTTAAGATTTCTATGAGTCTCATGGAGTTGTATTGATTTAGGAACTCACCCCTTATATAGGTCCATTCAACCCTTGAACCCATTGAGCGATGTGGCCTGGGAGCTCATCCCCTTACATGGCCCTTGCCATGGAGTTTCTTGCTAGGTTCTCAACCTGATTATAGGACAGAAAGACAAATTTATTGTTCATTCATTTCAAAGTACTTTGATTACTAGGGGAATAGAACAACTTTTTGGAACTATTTGTAACACGTTTTGGTTAAACATGGAACCTTTAAGGTTTTTGCCATCTCAATCGCGGGGAAGCTTTTTGCCTTGCAGGCCTGCCAGCTTGTATGATCCCCCTTTGTAGGCTTTAAGGATAGTGTATGACCCTTCCTACTTAGGGCCAAGCTTTCCTTGGCTTTCTTTCTTGCAGGCATCATTATTTCGAAGCACAAGGTCCTCAGGCTTGAAGCGTTCATGCTTCACCCGTGTATTGTAATACAATTCCATGTTTTGCTTGTACCTTGCTTTTTGTATGGCTGCTTGATCACGAGCCTCTTCGAGGAGTTCCAAATTCAACATTGTCTCTTTCTTATTTGGCTTGAGGTCGATGTTAATTGTTCTTTGTGTTGTTGCTCCGATTTCAGCTAGGATTACAGCCTCTGATCCAAACACTAGGCTGTAGGGTATTTTCTTGTGGCTTGTTTTCTCGGTTGTTTGAATTTCCAATAGCACATTGGGAAGCTATTCGAGCCAGATGTTGTCGTACCTTCTCAATCGAGATTTATTCCCTTCAACAATGTTGTGGTTTGTCCTATCAACCAGGCCATTGGATTGTGGGTAAGCTACTGAGCTGAATACTTGAGTTATTCTGAACTCCTTGCACCAGAAGCTAGAAGGTTTCTCGGCAAACTATTTCCCGTTATCCATGACTAGTACCCCTGGGAGCCCAAAACGATAGATTATGCTTTCGAAATCAATGACATGTTTCCCTGAGATTTTTGCCAATGGTTTTACTTCTGGTCACTTGGTGAAGTAATTCACGCCTACCAATAAGAGCTTGACTCCTCATTTGGCTAGTGGCGATGGACCAACGATGTTTATTCCCTACTTGTGAAATGGTCAAGCCGATGAGATGGGAACGGGGTCATGTTTGGGGCTTTTGGGTACCAGAGCATGTAACTGACAAGCTTCATACTTTCGCAGTTGTTCGGAGGTATCTCGATGCATGGAAGGCCAAAAGTGTCCGAGGTTCATCAACTTTGACACTACCGATTTTGGGCCACAATGAGCTCCACATATCCCTTCGTGAACCTCTTTGATCAGATATTGGCTTTGTTTTGGGCCAACGCATCGAAGTAGTGGCGCAAGGTATCCTTTTTGTAAAGGATATCTCCTTGTAACACATATTGCCTTGACTTGATACGAACCCTTTTAGCCTCAGTTTGGTCATTAGGTAATTCACCATTTTGAGGAACCTTTCAATGGGAGTCATTCAATTTGGCCCTTTTTTAGTGATCACATCTTGAACCTCCAGTTTTTGGATGGATGAGGTTTTTAATACCCCAACTAGTACCTTCTTGGTGAGGTGGGTAAACGTAAGAGATGCAAGCTTGCTTAGTGCATCAACTTTCTTGTTTTGAGATCTTGGAATTTATTTGATGGCACATGTTTGAAATGCGTTCATTGATTTCTCTCAGTACTTATTCATGTTGGGTTCTTTTGCTAGGCAGCTGTTATTGTCTTGGCTTGAGAGAGTTTGTGAGGACTTGAAGCTTTTGAACCCCCATTTCTTTGGCTAGCTTTAGCCCAGTGATCAATGCTTCGTACTTGGCTTTATTATTGGTAGTCTGAAATACAAGCCAAAGAGCATATATGAATTCTAACCCTTCAGGGTTAATTAAAACTAGCCCAACCCCTGACCCTTCGATACTAGAAGCCTCATCGGTAAAAAGCTTCCAGGTATCAGGGTTGGAGGGTTCAGCTGCAGTTGTATTAACTTCTGTTATGGATTTTTTACGGACTTTCAAGATGAAGTCAGCGAAGATTTGAGCTTTGACAACGTTTCTCAGGACATAGGTGATTTTGTGTTCACCTAGTTTCACAACCCATTTGGCTAATCGTCCGGATTTTTTTTTTTTTTGTTTTTCAAGCACATTCTTAATAGGTTAGTCAGTGACCACTTGTATCGGGTGTGACTGAAAGTACCTTTGAAGCCTTCTAGCCGTTTGGACTAGGGCTAGAACAAGTTTTTCCAAAGGAGAATATTTGATTTCTGCTAATTTTGAAGTTTTGAAAAAGTAAACGGGTATCTGAACTTTGTTTCGTTCAATGATTAGAGCCGTACTTATGGCCTTTTCAGCAATCGAAAGGTAGATAGAGATCGTTCCTCCTGTTTCCGGAGCCAAAATGGCTGGGAGTGAAGCCAAGTGTTGCTTCATTTGGTTGAAGGCTTCCTTTTGAGGTAAAACGCTTCAAAGTTGTAAGGTTTCCATCGAAAGTCTTTCTTGTTAGCACATCCCTTGAGGGTTGGCTTTTATGCTTTGTTTCCCCATGATATGCCCTACAAACGAGCACTTGACTGAATTAATCTTCATGTTGATCTTTCTCGAGTTTTGGAAGGTTCTTTGTATGTCATGGAGCATTAGGTATTCCGTTTTGCTCTTAATCCCCAAATCGTCAACATAAGCTTTAATGTTCTTGCTGATTTATCCGGCAAACGCTTTGTCAACCAGACGTTGATAAGTGGCACCTGCATTTCTTAAACCAAAATTCTATTTTTGATAGCAAGATATACCTTTATCAGTGTGGAATGTGGTTTTTTCTTCCTATTCTTTTTTCATTAGGATCTGACGGTAACCCTTTTAGGCGTCAAGAAAACACTTGAACGGGAAGCCTGTGAGCGAGTTATCCTTGAGGTCTATCTAGGGCAGCGGGTTGCAATCCTTTGGGCATGCTTTGTTCAAGTCTTTAAAATCGATATACATTATCCAAGACTTGTCGGGTTTTTGAACCATTACTGGATTGGCCACCCATGATTGATACTTGACCTCTCGAAGGATTCTGGCTAGAACAAGCTTTTCCATCTCTTGGCGTTATACAAGGCTTCTTTTAGGTGCTTGACTCCGTTTCTTTTGTATAATGGGCTTAACTTCAGGTGAGAACCATAACTCATGTTTCAACAATGCTACGAGGGATGCCGGTCATATCTTCTGGGCACCAAGCAAAGACATAGTGCAAGAGCAACTTTTTAAGGTATGAGATGGTTTCTTTGGAAAGGTTAGTGTTTACCCTTGTCCCCTGTTGAGGATATTTTGGGTTTATGTCCAACCCTTGTTCGTCGTTTTCGTCCTTTCTTGAGCTTTCCCCTTCAACCACAAAAGCTTCTTGGGTAGGTTGAAGGGTTGCTATCCCTTTTTCAGTGGGAAACTTCACAGTACCTTGACCAACTGAAACTGCCATTCCGAACACACTTTGTTCTGGCCTTCCTATGATGATATCATAGTTGGAAGGGATATTGATCACCGCAAAAGTGAGTTGTTCGGTTCGTCCCTTTGGTTTCTCGTTGAACAAACATTATGGGTTATTTGGCCTAAAGGCTTGATAGGTATGTTTGCGATACCTTTGATGGAGGATTCAGACTGTTGAAGCTTTGAACATTCATCGTCGCTGAGAGGGTTAAAGCATTTCTCAAACATGATTTTGGTGGTTACACCGGTGTCAATGTAAGCCTTTTGTGTCTTGATGGTTCCTATGTTGGCTTCTATCACCAGAGGGTTTGAAAGCAACTCTCCTTCTTGTGGTGGGAAGCAAACATATTGACGTTCCCATGCCTTGAAATGATGGCGTTTATAGGAAGCTTTGTTTTCAAGGTCGACCATGTTCACTTCCTACTTTTTTTTTCAACCATCTTGTCCTTGACCCCTTTAACCAAGTGAGCCAGTTCGGACTTGACGACTCTTTCGATTCTCTTTTTGAATTGGAAGCAATCATTAGTATGGTGACCTTTCTATTCGTGAAGCTCACAATACTAGTTTGATTTTTCCAATCTTTTGTTTTTTGGCAAAGGTTGAGGAGGGCGGAAGCTGTGTTTTACCTCTTCGGTTGCCAAGATCTCTTATGTAGCCTTGGTTAAGGCTGTAAAGTTTATGGTTTTTTCTTGGCTTGGAGGGTTCCGGCCTTCAGGCCTTCTAGAATCCGAACCTTTGAACCGTTTGTCATAAGAGCCATACTGGAAGCTCTAGTTAAGAGTCTTTTATTTTGTTCTTTGATGTCTATAACTTATTCTCCTCGAATGTGGGCTTCAGCCCTTTTGAGTGCTTCTTCAAGGGTTTTGGGCATGCATTTATTGAAGTCTCTTGTGAGACATTTGGAATTTATAGCATTCATGAACCCTGCAACCCTAATCTTTTTTATTGGCGTAAGTTAAACATTCCTTCCTGTACCTTTCGGTGAAGTCTCTGCGACTTTCATCATCACGTTGTTATGGGAAACTTTTGCTAAGATCGTCAAAGGTCTGAATGCTTTGTTCAGGAAGGTCATTGAACCATATGCGTGAAGACCCTTCAAGGGTTCGCATGAACATGATACAACATCCGGGGTTGGGCCATTTTTCTATTTTTGCAGCCCTGGCGAATATTTGGGGGTGGTCCTCAGTACCGTGATGGCGTCTTTATCTGGGTTTGAAACTCATACTCAACAATTTGTTGGGAGAAGCAAGATAAGTTATTGGGCTTGTAAGGTTTTGAGAGGTATTTTATTACCCTTGAAGCTGGGTTACCGCTTGAGGTACCCTGGTAGGTGGTTGGCACTTGGTTGATGAAATTAAGGTTAAAGCCTTGAAGGTTTTCTGTGTCATCATCCAGCTTTCACGTGCTACAAAGGAAATGGTGCCATCATCTGTGTCATCAGCTAGGGCATAAGGTTAAAGCCTTAAAGGCTTTCTGATGGTACTCATAAAAGATGCCATTATCTGTATCATCAGCTGGGGCATAAGGTTAAAGCCTTGAATGCTTTCTGATGGTACTGTATAAGGCAAGGTGGCCATGACTTGTTCCCATGAAATAACAAAGAGAGGAGGAACACTTGAAGCTGGTGACTGCCATAATTGATCAATAGTGGTTTCATGCCCAATAGTTGTACCGCTTGTAACGGGTTGGGAGGTAAATAAAGGAAAAGCGGTTGGACTTGTCCTCCCCAAAAGCTCAAGGGCTTGAGTGGTTGGTCTGTCACACTAGGGCCAGCTTTAATGTAAGATGTGGCTGAACGTGAGCTGCTAAAAGGAAGAGATGGAGGGCTAGGTGATAATGAGGGTTCAGAGTCCTCATAATTTAGTCTTATTCTTACCCTTTTCTTCCTTTCTAGGCTCACATGCTAGTTGAGAGAAGATCTCAGTTGTAAGAAATTTCTAGATACTCCCTCGGGTGTTAGATCTATGTGTTCCGGTGTACGCATTACATCAATTTGAGGAGATGCAACCCCTGATCGAGACGGGGTTGGTGTTTGAAAAGAAGTGAATTCCGGGAACATAGTTTCCGGTGGAGTACTTCCGGGAGTAGAAAGAAATGTAGATTTGACCGGTGAAATCCGACCTGAATTTGGTGTTAAATCGGTGTTGTTAGGCACTTGATTTACCTGACCGAGAGACTCGCTTTCAGACATGATGTAAAGAGAAAATGGAGCTACACAACTGGTCTTTAAGATAAAGTAAGCGGCGTAGCCCCACGGTGGGCGCCAACTTGTTGATACAACAAATACAAGACCAAGGCCTGTAGCGATATCTCCGGGTAAAAGGGTTCAAGGGTTTCGATTAGCCTAACGCAGGTCGTGGGGTTCTCCCACGTTTGTAGCACGTGGGGTTGGATCACTTGTTTATTGATCGCTTTTGATTCCAGCTTGAAGGGAATTCAAGCCGGAATGAAGTTGTTAGCGAAGCAATGCTGTTTGAAGTGAAGAAGAGAAACAAGTATGAAACTTGTTCTCAAGAGAGGAGAGAAGATTAGAGAGTATGTGTTAGCCCAACCGATCTGGTGTCCTTGATATGGTTGTTGGAGCTGGTACTTATAGATAAGATGTATTCTATAAGAGGAAGCTCGTGACCATGGATCCAAGGCTACAGTGGAGGAGTTACCCGTTTGGGGGTTGGAGGCTTTAGACCTGCGGATAAAAGGTTGTTATCTGTGCACATGTTCTGTCTGTGCAGAAATGGTTCACACGTTAAGTGTTGATGTGACCGGACACTGTGCTTGTCCTTTTTACTGTTCACCTGAGTTCGCGCGTATTGAACCTCTCAACCTTTTAACCTTTTAAGCTGTTATGTATATTAGTCATTTTATTGAGATTTGGGCTACCCCCGTCATCAGTGTAAATTATAGATTGTCACCAGGAAACCCTAAAGGATAATCTAAGACAGCAATGTGAGTAATCTCCTTTTTGTTAACTGTTTTTACAAAACCTCACACAATTAATTATATATTAAGCAATTATTGAGTATTTGTAAGGATACAATTATCGTCGGTATGTTGGGGTTTTGTATACAAAATTAGTTACTGCCTTGCGAGGAGTAACTTTCCACAAGTCGGGTTGACAGTACCGTGGGTGGTAATTAGTATGACTTGGAAACAAATGTAATTGCGAGATCGCCCTCAATACTGTACAACGGTTTTTATTTAGTCTTGATTAAACTGGGATTCACTCGCCAGTATTTCCCACTGACAAAATATTTTTAAACGCGTTTCAGGTAACAAAATGTGAAAGCCAAATAGAAACCAGCTGGACAACACTGAAGGCTTGAAAAAGTGGCAATAAAGTTACCTAAAAGCAATAGATGTTTTTATTAAATAAAAATAGGATTCATTCCTATGAAAATGTGTGTACTGAAAACTTGGGTTTTACCCCATGTATTCAATATTATGAAAGTGTGGTATTTTACTCTGATAAAATATTTCCTAACTACGGTCCTGATGTAAATTCCGCTGCCAAAATTGAATAAACACGCGATACCACCGAAACTGGCTCGCGGCCGCCCGTTTCCGGGGATTAGGGATCGGGGGTTGCGACATAGCCGGTTATTATAGAAGGTTTATTCGAGATTTTTCTAGAATAGCCATTCCCTTAACTAAGCTAACCTGTAAATCTGTTAAGTTTGAATGGGGACCAAAACAAGAAGAAGCCTTTAGAATTCTTAAGCAAAGATTGACCAATGCACCCATACTAGCGTTACCAGAAGGATCTGAAGACTTTGTAATCTATTGTGATGCTTCAAAGTTAGGTTATGGATGTGTATTGATGCAACGTCAAAAGGTTATAGCATATGCATCTAGACAACTTAAAAACCATGAAGAGAATTATTCAACCCATGATTTGGAATTAGGAGCTATAATTTTTGCCTTTAAAATTTGGAGACATTACCTTTACGGTAGTAAGTTTACCATTTTCACCGACCATAAGAATTTAAGGCATGTCTTCGGACAAAAGGAGTTAAATATGAGACAAAGACGCTGGATGGAGATACTTAGTGATTATGATTGTAATATCCAGTACCATGCAGGAAAGGCAAATGTAGTAGTAGATGCTTTAAGTCGAAAGTATCATGAAAAGCCAAAAAGAGTACGCTCACTCAACCTAAATCTGCAAGTAGATTTAAATGAACATATTAAAAAGGCACAAGAATCAGTAATCAAGGATGATACTGAAAAATTGAAAGGAATGATTAAAGAATTAGAACAAGGAACATATGGAATTTGGAGATTCCATAAGAAAAGAATGTGGATACCTAAATTAGAAAACCTACGCCACCGTATATTAGAAGAAGCCCATAAGTCTAAGTATACGATGCATCCTGGAAGTGATAACATGTATCAGGACTTAAGAAAGAATTTCTGGTGGATAGGAATGAAAAAGGATATAGCAGCATATGTTGCAAAGTGTTTAACCTGTTCACAAGTCAAAGCTGAACATCAGAAACCCTCAGGTAGGGGTGTGCATAAAACCGAATTAACCGACCCATAACCGAAATAACCGAAAAAACCGAACCGAACGGAAAACCGACGGGTCGGTTTTTAATTTTTTGATAACCGATACTAATGGGTCGGTTATGGTTTTCAACGTTTCCATAACCGCCATAACCGAACCGACCCGCTAGTTTGTAAAGTAATGGTTAACCGACCCGTATAACCGACCCATATGTATAAACCGATCCGATCTTGTATTATTCAAAATTTGAAATAGGGCCTGGAGCATGAAGGAATACCAAACGACCATCGTGAATTAATTAAAAGTTAAAACCAATAGAAAATATCCCTTATTCCAAAATACGTGCCTACTTATTACTATTAGGGTTCCAAACTTTGTCAGCGTCCATTCAGTTTCAATTTTCTTATCAGTTCCTCCATGACCTAAGAAAGTAAGAAACGAGAGTTCAATTCAAAGAAATACTTCCAGTTCAGAGTTCCAGCTTCCAGGTATTATTCTCGTTTACGTATTGTTCTCGACTTATTCTGTTCTCGACTGATTCTCGATTACGTATTCCAAACGATTCTGATTGCTCTCGACTGATTCTCATTCTTGTTTACAAATGCGTTTACAAATGTGTTGACTGATTCTCCTCTGATTGTTCTCGTTAGTGTTGACTGCATATTGCTGTGTATATACATCGCTGCTTAACTATTAGTTGTGTATGATACAATATTTACGTATTGTTGTGTTGACTGCATATTGCTATCGAATACAATATTTAAAGTTGTATGATTAGTTTATTATTCAATATTAACTATTAGCTGTGTATATACATCGCTGCTTAGAAGTCTATATTTTATGTTTATGATTACTTTATTATTCAATATTAATTGTTTATGTTTAGCTGTGTATATTCAATATTTAAAGTTGTATGATTAGTTTATTTTTCTGTTTATATTTTCTCATAATCTTATCATTCATTATTTAACCTTTTTTGTCAATTTAGAAGTCTATTTAATCTTGACTTACAAATGTAGATGGAAACACCCAACGAGCCGGCTGTTAATGTTGTTACTCTTGATGAAGAAACCCCCAACGAGCCGGCTGTTAATGTTGAATTTATTATATATTGTTTTATTCGGTTATTAAAGGTATTAATATTTATAGATAATATTTTTTTGAGCTAAATTTTGCTACGCCCAAGTTCATGGTTAACCGACCCATAACCGATCACCAAAACCACCAAAGCCGCCATAACCGAAACCGCCATAACCACCGGTTATGGTTATGACTTTTCAATAACCGACATCTCGGTTATGGTTATGGTTATGACCCAAAACCGACCCAAACCGACCCATGCACACCCCTACCCCCAGGTTTATTGCAACAGTTAAAAATGCCTGTATGGAAATGAGAATTAATAACAATGGATTTTGCTAATAAATTACCCAAAACAAGAAAAATGTAATGATACAATCTGGGTGATTGTAGACAGGCTAACCAAGTTAGCTCATTTCCTACCAATGAAGGAAAATTTCAGTATGAAACAATTAGCTAAATTATATGTAAATGAAATAGTCTCATTACATGGAATTTCGTTATCAATTGTTTCTGACAGAGATAGTCGTTTTACCTCTTATTTTTGGACAAGTTTCCAAAAAGCAACGGGAACCAAGTTAAATCTAAGCACCGCTTATCATCCTCAAACGGACGGACAAAGCGAAAGGACAATTCAAACCATGGAGGACATGCTTAGAGCTTGTGTAATTGATTTCAGAGGTAATTGGGACGATCATCTACC
Organism: Helianthus tuberosus; assembly: GCA_030545235.1. NCBI lineage: Eukaryota > Viridiplantae > Streptophyta > Magnoliopsida > Asterales > Asteraceae > Helianthus > Helianthus tuberosus. The sequence goes on along the minus strand of CM060411.1, from coordinate 54,844,895 downwards.
GTTAATAGAATTTTCTTATAATAACAGTTATCACACAAGTATCAATGCTGCACATTCGAAGCACTTTATGGACGAAAGTGCCGAACTCTAGTCTGTTGGGCAGAAATTGGAGAAGAGCAACTATCTGGACCTGAGATAGTACAAGAAACAACACACAAGATCATTCAAGTCAAGGAACGACTGAAAACAACACGTGATCAACAAAAGAGTTATGCTGATAAAAGACGGAAGCCATTGGAATTTCAGGTAGGAGATAAAGTATTATTAAAAGTCTCTCCTTGGAAAGGAGTGGTAAGATTCATAAAAAAAGGGGAAAGCTAAGCCCCAGGTATATTGGACCTTTTGAAATTATTAGAAGAATAGGACTTGTAGCCTATCAGCTACAACTGCCAGAGGAAATGGCAGGAATACATGATGCATTTCATGTATGCAATCTCAAGAAGTGTTTAGCTGATGAATCACTAGTAGTACCTCTTAAGGATATAGAGGTAAATGAACAACTTAAGTTTGTAGAGAAGCCTCTACAGATCGAAGACAGGAAAGTTAAGAACCTCAAGCACAAGAGATTAGTTCTGGTCAAAGTGAAATGGGACTCCAAAAGAGGACCAGAATACACATGGGAGCTTGAATCAGAAATGCAAAGGAAATACCCACACTTATTCCAGTAGATCTCGAGGACGAGCTCTAAAACAAGGTGGGGAGGATATAACAACCCTCCTAAATATTTCCGACACCCCTAATATATTTTAAATTACCCCTATATGTCCTAAAATACACCCGTATGCGACATACGGCCCTAAATACCTTTAATTTAAAAAAATTAATTAAAAAAAATTTCAAAGGGATGTCGCGGGGCGCGTAGCCCTTGGCTACCTTCTACGCAGGGGGCGACAGACCGGCTACGAGGCGACACCCGGAAGCTGCCATGTGGCGAAGCTAGACCGGTGACAACTCAAGGCTCGGGCCTACGGACCCTACTACTCGGCTACATCTTACGCGGGCCGCGAGGGAAGTCGAAAGGTCACCTATAAATAGAGACCTTCGGCCTTCAGTATTATACCCCCTAATTAACATAGGCATAGTAGGCATAATCTCCAAGTATTATACCCCCTAATTAACGTAGTTCTGCCCCGTTGTAAGTATTATAACCTCGGTTACGTATTAGATACGCTGCCCAATTGATCCAGGGTTCCGTAACGGCTGTCGTGGTTCTGGCCGACGTAGTCGTTGGAATGCCGTCTCGGGGAGGGTATTGCTAATGTAAATATTGGGTTATTATACTAATGCATGTACATTTATGTAATTAATAGATAATCACCAGGAAACCTGTAGGATCGTGAAACGACCTAACGAGTCAATCAGAAGAGTGCTCAGACAAAATCAGAGGCATAATTCATTGATTCTGTCTTTGTTTAGCTTGTATAACACTAGAATCACTATTAACTGTCTCTTGTATTAATCTGGAAGCAATTTACAGCACGTAGACACTTCGGCAGCACTTCGGCTCACCGGAACAAGAAGCATACAAATGATTTCGCTTGGAAGATATATATAGGGGTCATGATTTCGCTTGAAGATGGCAGATTCCATTTCAAGCGAAATCACACATGATGATTTCGCTTGAAAGTGTCAAATGACATTTTCAAGCGGAATAACCCACTCAAGCGAAATTACATCAATTTCACCCTAAAACCTCCTATTTTCTCATACAATGCGCCCTGATCTAACAATTCTAATATTAGACTCGATACAAGACGAAGTCGACAGACTGATGCACTAACAGACTCCCCCTCGGATGTTGACGAGTCTGACGTATCGAATCGTCTCATTCTTCAGTCTTTACCGGTCTTTGGGCTCTTTCACAATCTGAGACTCGAACGAAGATGAAGTCGACAGACAACTGCACCAACAGACTCCCCCTTGAATGTTGACGGAATCTTTAGTGAGAGTTTTCATCATAACGACTCTTCAATCTTGATCGGTCTTCTTTTCTTTCTTAGCATGTACCAGGATCTTCTCTTTGGCTTTAACCTCGTCAGACTCCCCCTTTCATCATGCTGGGATCGCCGTCTGGAATTAGCTATCACCTTGAGATCAATCCCTGGCTTTATCTCTGATCAGCTCATCTTCTACACAAATTTTCTCACCACCACATAAGTTTTCACTTAAATCAATAAGAAAAACTTACTAGAAATAGTTACATCAAGTTCAAATTAATGATCTCGATTAACTAATCAAACTTTCTTTCTTAATATTAATTCCTTCATTTAAGCACTCAATCCCAACCCTGTTCATCATGTTCAGCACTTGAAATTTTGAATATCAGCTCTCCAACATCAATTGTCAAAAATCTTTTTGTATTTTTTAAAAGTTTATGCTAAAACACACTAAAATCTTTTTGGATTTTTGAATGTAAAGGAATGTAATAAAGAAATATTTACAAACAATATTTTTGTGAGATTGTGTAAGAGGATCATATCAGTTTATGTGACCAATCACTAGCACCGTTAAGCTTTAAACATTTTCAGTTCTAAATGATTCACATAGATTGACGATATTGTTGTCCACTTAAACTCAATCTAAAAACTTTCAAAATGCTTACCGATACTTTAAGGTATATTAATTTTGCACTAAATTCTTATGGACCCCACGATCTCAGCATATCCCCTCATCATGCAATACACTAACTTAAGTAATGCCTTTAAACTTTTATCAACTGTGATTTGTGCAAAAACAAAGCAGAATGTTTAAACATTAACAATCAGGTCGATACTTTCTTATACGCAGAGAAAGTCCAATGTTTAAACAAAATAAGAAAATAAAAATAAGTTGAAATTGTTTAGGCTTTAACCACCAGGTCGATACTCCCGTATACGCAGAGGTGATCCAAAGCTTAAACGAAACACCAAAGAAAATAAAGCAGAACGTTTAGGCAATAACATCCAGGTCGATACTCACGTATACGCAGAGGATGTCCAATGCTTAAAAAAAATAAGACAAGTTTAAATCTTTGCAAAATGAAATGCACAATCACAGTGATTTTTCAGCAAAGTTGTGAAAGTTCACAAACTTAACCAGTTTTTTGTCTTTCGACAATCAGCGATTACTGAGTAGGCACACAATCAAGAAGGACAAAACTAAGTACTATGCTTTCAACCATGTTTCCCACTAGAACTAGGCTTTTTCATTTAGGTTTGTATCGTTATCGCAAATCTACTAGTCTAGCTGAGCCTACCGTCACATCTTTAGTAAGATCGTTTATCACAATTTATCTCTTCATTTCTTTAGCATGATGTGACAGTCTCACTGATCTACTATCATTTCCTCTTGTTCACAACAAAACTCATTTTTGCATTTTTCAATGTTTTTGACATTTTCAAATTTTCAAATTTTTTTTTTTAAATTTTTACTCCCCCTAAAATCAAAATATGTCTCAATTTTGATTTTCTGGGAAAATTTGAAAACAAGCTGTACAAGGAAAGTGACAAACTGATATCAAATCGCTTCAATTCGCCATTCACTTGGCATAAACAATCAGAACTCCCCCTGACAACAAACTATTTTCCCATTATGATTTCAAAACACTTAAGTTTGTTTTAATCAAAATGGTTTTTCTGGAAAATTAGTTTTGTTTGTCTTTTCACAAACTCGGGGTTTCATTCATCACCTTATTTTCTTTAACCACTTGTAAAAACTAACATTTTTAAGATCAAATCACAAACATCACTTGTAGAAAATCAAGTACAACTTAATGTCCCTGATTTACCACTTTTAAATCGAAATCACTTTCGTGAATTTCTCAAGAAATATGCCGATTCCTGCTCCACACTTACCAACCTGGGAGCTCCGGCAAGTCAGGTTTTTCTATTTAAACAGACTCACCCAAGCCTGACGGTCCTTGGATGATTTTGAGTTCTTGTTCAACAATGGTGGAAAATTTGCATCATCCATTGTTAGACTAGAATTCTCATTTTTTTTACCTCAACACACGGCTCTTCTGGCTTTACCACACCAGATTCATCGCCTGAACATGACTTGTCTGACTTTGAAGAGTCAGATTCATTGCCAACAACTGGCTCCTTTGTTTCCGGAGAAACAAATTCATCACCAGGAAGTGAATTCTCCACTTTCTTTGATTTCTCTTTCGTCCTCAGATTTGTATCTGATGAATCCGTTTTGCTAGATTTTTCATTCTTTGGAGAACAAGACGATTTATCAGAACTGTTATTCGCTTTGACGGCTGAATCCGAGGACAAAATCCTTTCGAGATATTCTCTCGCTTTCTTCCTCATCTTTCTCAGTCTGTCTTTCTGCCCTTGTGAAAGCTTCACTTTCTTTTCTAGAACTTTCTGTTCTTGAACTTTAGGTTCTTGAACTTTCTGTTCTTTGGGCTTTGCTTTGACATTGACTGGTTTCTTTTCCATTTTATGAAATTCAGCCCTCGATCTTCCCTTTGATCTCATTGGGCAATCCCTGGCAATGTGTCCTTTGATATTGCATTCAAAGCATCTTCTCGTCTCATAACTCCAACTTTGGCAGTTAACAGCAATGTGTCCTCGAACACCACAAGTGTAACACACTCTGTTATCGTACCAATCACCACTTTCAGCCCAAACATTCAGATCATAGCACTGTTTGGTTTGGTGATAATCCTTGCTCCTCTTGTTTGCTGGATTTGGCTTTTGAGCACTGTGGTCAAACCTGCACCACTTATTACCAACAGTTTTTGAGTTTTGATTTTTCAATTTTTGTGGTTTTTTATCACAATTGGATGATTGAACTGATGAGCTTTTATTTTCTTTTTGAACATTTTTTGGTTTTTTATCCTTTTGTATTTGTTCCACATTCTTCTTTACAGGTTTTTGCGTTGAGCATTCACCTTTTTCAAGAGAATGTAGAACAGTTTCTTGAAACATTTCATTTAATTTCAAAAATATTTTTCTTTTTTCAATTTCATCATCAGTTTTCTCATCACAATCTTCAACTTTGACTTTGTCAAAGTTTGTGATATTGTCACTTATTGGAACATAATTGATCGGTTTTGGACAAGGAATCGAAGAAGTATTCACAAAACCTTTCAATTTCTTTTCAAGCTCTTTGATTTTCTTCCGACCATTTTCAGCTTCTTTTTCAAGTCGAATAATCGTCTGAAGATGAGAATTGATTACTTTTTGTTTTTCAATATTATTTTTGCTAAAAACAGATCTCCCATCTTCAAGAATCTTTATTTGACTTTGAAATTCTTTTTCAGTTTTTACTTTTTCATTTTCAAAATCTTTTTCCTTTTCTTTCAAAAGTTTGTTTTCCAATGTCAAACTGTCCAAATCACTTAACAGTTTGACATTTTCAGATTTCAATATCTCAAAATGTTTCTGCAGTTCAAGAATCTGTTTATTATCGGCTTTCTTCTCATCCTTGAAAGCTGAAATTTCTTTAACCTGTTCCTTCAAATCTTTGATTTCCAATGTCAAACTTTCCACATACTTCAAAAGTTTATCATTGTCAGCTTCAAATTTATCACATTTAGAACATACTGATTCAGAATTTGAAGATCCAAGTTTTTCAGATTCTTCATTCTTTGAAACTTTCTCTTTCTCTGTCCAGAATCTGCCTGCACAAAAAATTTTAACGAAATCAAGAGGATTCGCATTCTCATCAATATAACAACCCCTCTTGTTATCATATTTAAAAACATATTTTGCTCTAAGACATTCATCAACTCTTCTTTTTATTTCAAGAATCACATCCACATCTATTTTATCAACATTTCCTATTTTCTTATTCATCAAATCTTTCTTTTTCTCATAAATTTCATACTCATGAGTTTTAAGTTTGCTGATGAAACCTTTTAGATGTAATTTTGAAAACCTTGAATGCTTTTTAAAATTTTTCAAAAATTCAATCCATTCTGCATGTAATGCATCTGCAAACTTTTCTATCTTTTCAGCATCTGTCAAATATATCTCATGAGTTTTTAAATGATCAAGTAATACTGTATACCGGTTTTCCAGATAATCCAATTTTTCATTTTTCAAACACACAAAGTATTTAAACCTTTTCACCCAACCATCCTTTCTTACACTCCTATAACTATCATCCAAATACCCGTGATACCAATCATTTAGTCTTTCAAGATCATGATTTTCCATCTCATCAAACTCTTTCGTCATATTTCAAACCAATCTACAATCAGTCACCTTCAAACGAAATCAACAACTAGACAACTTCAAACGAAATCCCAATTTAAGCGGGATAACAATCTGAAGCGGAATCAACACCTTGAAGCGAAATACCCTGATTTCGCTTGAACGGTTTCAAGCGGAATAACTCCCTGAAGCGGAATAAGGAGCTTTCAAGCGGAATAAGAACAATTTTTCAAGCGGAAACACGATTTCAAGCGGAATCAACCTGCTGATTTCGCTTGAAATATTGATGACATCATCAATTCGAACTGTTTTTGGTAAAATTGATCAAGTTCTAGGCCGATTTAAGGTCTGATTCTTACAAGGGTTTGTTAAAACTATGTTTCGCACATTATATATGAAAATCAGTCCATTTTAACCGTGAAAACTTGATTAATTATGAAAAGAAGGTGTAGAAATCAGAATTTTCCAGCGAAAACGAGCTAAACGATAAGAACTCTTCCTCCTGAGCTCTGATACCACATGTAGGATCGTGAAACGACCTAACGATTCGATCAGAAGAGTGCTCAGACAAAATCAGAGGCGGAATTCATTGATTATGTCTTTGTTTAGCTTGTATAACACTAGAATCACTATTAACTGTCTCTTGTATTAATCTGGAAGCAATTTACAGCACGTAGACACTTCGGCTCACCGGAACAAGAAGCATACAAATGATTTCGCTTGGAGGATATATATAGGGGTCATGATTTCGCTTGAAGATGGCAGATTCCATTTCAAGCGAAATCACACATGATGATTTCGCTTGAAAGTGTCAAATGACATTTTCAAGCGGAATAACCCACTCAAGCGAAATTACATCAATTTCACCCTAAAACCTCCTATTTTCTCGTACAATGCGCCCTGATCTAACAATTCTAATATTAGACTCGATACAAGACGAAGTCGACAGACGGATGCACTAACAGACTCCCCCTCGGATGTTGACGAGTCTGAAGTATCGAATCTTCTCATTCTTCAGTCTTTACCGGTCTTTGGGCTCTTTCACAATCTGAGACTCGAACGAAGATGAAGTCGACTGACAACTGCACCAACAAAACCCTTAAAGGAAACCATAAGACAGCAAAGTGAGTAATCCTTCTTTTTGTGTAAACCTTTTTGTGAGTAATCCTTCTTTTTGTGTAAACCAATGTTTTCAGAACCGGACCGGATATCGAACCGGACGCCTTACAGGTCCACTGGTCAGACCGGTCCAATCAGTCGAACCGGATTTAAGAACCGGTAAAATAATAAATAATATAAATATTTAGAAATATATAAAAGGTATTTGATAGTGTTAAAATGTTTAAACTTTATATTACAATTCAATTTTATACATACTATTACTTTAAATAAAGTTTGTTGTTCTTATGTAAATTAACCATTTTCTAACATTTAAATTGTTTAAATTAATATAATGATGTTGTTATTAAAGAATTAGTTATATTATTGAAAGTCCATAAGGTTTATATGTGACAAATCTATAATTTTGAAGGTGTTTAGTGAAACTATTACTAACCCCAATATATATACCATTTAGAGAGAGAGAGACTTCAAACTTACAGCCGCCTACACCTCCTCTCACCATTCTTGATTCTTTATCTTCTTCACTAAGAATATGGTGTAATGTTAAGGTTTTCAGTTCAAAACTTTGATTATTACTTCTGATTTTAAAGGGGGTAATATATTTCTTCTATTTTGAATGCTTCTATCTTGAGTTAATTGGATTATATCTTCCATTTCTTCAGTTAAACGATGCAACCATTGTCGCTGGTCAGTTCAAAAGAGGCTATCTTGAGTTTTGAGACTTCGGTTTATGCCGACACGACCCTATGCGAAGACCCGCCGGCCCTACCGCCCGGCTCCTGGCCCGACCGCCAGGCTAATGTTGAAACGGATTTATGTATTGAACCGGCCCGGTATGTGCTCCGGATCCCGGCCGGACCGGTCCGACCGGCCGGCCCAGTCCGGTTTTGAAAACCTTGGTGTAAACCTTTTTGTGAGTAATCCTTCTTTTTGTGTAAACCTTTTTGTGAGTAATCTCCTTTTTGTAAACTGTTTTACAAAACCTTTATTTATTTTAAAGTATAATTAGCAGTGATTGAGTCTTTGTAGTTCTTCAATTACTGCCGGTATGTTGGGGTTTTCTATACAAAATGTGGAACACGTTACCATTGGACAAAGAGTTAGCCAATGTGTAATATGACCCACCAGTCAGGATTGACAGTACTGAATGAGTAATTGTGTAGATGTAAACATTGTAATCGCTCTCAATACTGTGAAAATTGATAAAACTCTTCTTGATTAAACTGGGATTCACTCACAAGTATTTCCCACTGACAAAATGTTTTAAACGCGTTTCAGTTAACAAAATGTGAAAGAGAACTAGAAGCCAGCTGAACAGCACTGAAGGCTTGGAAAAAGTGGCTATAAAAGTTACCTAAATAAAAGAAGATGTTTTATTCAATAAAATATGGATTTTCCCTATAAAAATGTTTGTAATGAAAACTTGGGTTTTATCCCAATATGTTTAATATTATCAAAGCGTGGTATATACTCCGATAAAATATTTCCTAACTACGATCTTGATGTAATTTCCGCTGCCAAAATGATAAACACTGATACCACCAAAACTGGTCTCGCAGTCGCCCGTTCCCGGGACAGATAGGGGACGGGGCTTGCGACACAATCAAAGGCACAAGTTTGGCATGTTGACATTTTTGGTCCTTCCACATTCATAGTTTTCGTTTTTGACGAAATTAGTCCTTCATAGTCAACGCTTGACTTTATTAGGGTTTAGAACACGTGTCAACACATCGTTGGACACAATTTTACGAGGTGTTACATTACAAAACCATTCCCTTAACCCCCAACCAGGTAGCCAACATGCCTCTATATAGACCGCAGAGACATGAATGATGCAATCTTTTACTTTATATAGACAGTAAAGTAACGCCAAGAAACCACTGACAAATGATAAAGAAAATTCACCTTCAACATAAGAAACTAGTTATTAAAGTCATTAATACAAAACCAAATAAAAAGTGCCGAAAGATTAAAAATCAAAAGTAATACATAAAAGACTTGTTTTCACCAAGTGATGTAAGAGGCTTAACCAAACATGGCCTTTGATTGGTAAGAACTCTTACGATCAATCTTGGATCCCGATATTACTACACACACTCTAAAGGTGGATGGTGGATGATTGTTGTAGTGGTGGTGGAGTGGTGGCAAAGTGATAGAGTAGTAGTTTGCCAAGGGATGCCTTTGAAGTGAGCCAAGCACCCCTATTTATAGCCTGCACAGAGTCATGGCCACGGCACCGTGTCCAGCGGGCACGCCCCCGTGGCCAGCCTTTTCTCTTCCTTCGTTAAATGGATGTGTCAGCAGAGGACTCCACACTGCCCGTGTCCAGCGGGCACGGCCCCTTGGGCAGAAGCGTATCTGTACTGCCAAGATTTTGCAAAATTCTGCGTATCTTAGCATTGACCACGCCCCGTGCTGAGCTGGGCACGCCCCCGTGGTGGGCGTAGAAGCTTCTACAGCTTTGTCTTTTCTGCAAGCACCTGACCACGCCCCCATGTTCAGCGGGCACGACACCGTGGCCAGTCTTCTGTTTCTTTGTTTTTGCTTTGGGAATGCTGCCGAGGGGTCGGGCATGTCACGTTTATTCCTTTTCTTTGTATTTATGTTGATTTTGGTTGCATATTTGTTCCTTTTGTTCGTTTAAACTCATTTGGTCCTGTAAATTCAAAAGGAAGACAAAAACACACTTTTTCCAACATTAGTACTAAAAAGGGTTAGTTCTATGCCTCATTTGATGTAATTTATATGTTACATTTTGCACACATCAAATACCCCCACACTTGAATCTTTGCTTGTCCTCAAGCAAAACTCTTTAATACGTGGCTTTACACACCCAAATGGAAGAGGTAGAAGAGAATTTTTGGACTTATCTTGAGTGTCGGGAATCCAAGATCTTTATTGGGTTTTATTTTTATTTTATTTACAATCCTATTCGTCATGATTTATTTAGAACATTTTATAAGAAAAATTACTTATTTGGGCATAACATGCCTCTTTAAAATTCCATTTATATACAAGTTCACATACCTTACGGGAGATCACTCAACACTCGGCCGAATATGTATTTTTGTGAAACACTCGAGACCGGCATGGAGCTTACTTCTACCATATGCTTGCCAAGCGATCAATCCTCCTGCTTTTTAACTAAAAACCTTTGTAAATATTAAGAGGACTTTGGGGATGGGTTAGGCTTGGGCTAAGGGTAGGTGGTTTTGGTTAGTGGTTAGTAAAAATGGAGAAAAGCGTAAAAAGCATCGATCGTCGTAAAACTTTTTTGTTTTCGTGACTTTTATTCAAACTAAGCACATCCAAACAAAGTTTCTTTGAGGAACTTGTTTGTTTATTGCAAGACTTTCATTTTTTTGATAAAGAAACGTCACTTGATAACCGAGCTTTTTACTAAAACAAGGGGTTGAAAAAGAAAAAGGGTTTTGTGGGTAAAGGGTGTTTGTTTCGTGGGTTTTTGAAACGAAAATGGTTTAGGCTCAAAGGGGTTAACTAGGGGCATTTTGGGTAGGTGATAAAAAAACAAAAAATAATGGTGTTGAAAGGAAAATGGGTTAGTCCTAATGCCTCCATCACTTACTTACTTGGGTTTAAGTTGGTAAGGATTGGGAATGTATCGTCGTGGCAAGTTATAGAGATGTAAGAACTAAGCGGCTATTCACATAAGAAACGAAAAATGAGTATTTAGTTTAAAGATATATGTTTGTTTGCTCAATAAAGGCTCAAAAGTCACTTGTTGTGGGAATGAGTTTATAATGTGATCAAGTATATATAATCAAACTTTAATTAGATTTGTCATGCCTTTTCATAATTTTCTTATTTGGTTATTTTTATCACGACGCTATCGGTTGTAAACTTGTAAAAACGTAACCTTTTTAGAACTTGTTATTCCCAAATTAAACCAAGACAAGTAAGAAAAATGAAAAATTTTGAAAAAAATTGGGGTGATTAGCGGTTCCAATAGAGTTTTGTGTAAGGCTTGTTATTAGGACTTGCGAGATTCAAGGTTTTAGCATCCCCCACACTTAAATTACACATTGTCCTCAATGTGTCCCAAAAATAAGTTTTTAGGTTGATTGAATGTGTAAAAAGGTGTTGACAAACAAATTTTTATGTTACTGGGCATCTGGCCACGGCCCCGTGTTAGTCCGGGCACGACCCCGTGGTCAGATTACCAGTAACAGAATTTAACATAAGGCTGGACACGGGGCGTGTTCAGTGAGCACGGCCCCGTGGCCAGTTATCTGAACTGGGCAATTTCTGCAGAGCCTAGGCACGGGGCGTGTTGGGCTGAGCACGACCCCGTGATGAACTTGCTGTAATGCTGGAAAAGTTGGCGCGAGGCTCTGTTTTCGTGCATGGGGTGTGGTTTTAAGGTTCCCTTGGTAACCTCCACATTTTCTTGTTTATTAAACCATTATAACATCAACCAAACACCATTTAATAATTTAAACCATCATTCATTTAGAGGTGCGAGATACATAGTTCCTAAAAATTTAAGATAAAAGTCCTAGAAATGAAAAGCTACAAAGGTCCTAATATAGATAGGTCATAAAATGCAGGAAATCTAAATTACCAAAGAGTTATACCCTAGATGTTTTACATTATAGAAATGACAAAAACCCAGGAATGACTTTCCGGTGCTTAAGGGCTTTTTTAGAACTAGGAACCGGAGGATGTCCCTCATATGTCATTGAGCCATTCCTCTATCTCCCTAGGGAGAAAGAAGGCGGATTCATTCTCCATAATGTCTTGATGGGGAGGCGCAACGGCTACCGGAACCCCGTGTATTATGTATAGAGGAGGTTCCGGAGGCATGACATTCCACTCAGCTGGAATAATGATTTCCAGCATGACATTCTACCCTCCTTGTGTGACGATTGGCACCATGGGAGGTGAAGCAAGAATATTCAACCTTTGGTGCAAAAGGTTGACTTCTTGGATGCAACCCTCTAACCCCTCCGATAAATGGTTAATACAGTCAATTAAGGCTTCTTCCACTGACGTCATCTCATCAATGGCTTCTCACAAGGCGTACACATAGTTGACCAAGGAGTCCTCCACCGATGTTCTTCTTCCCATTCGATTGTTTCTCGAGTGAGCTAAAGATGTTCCGCTGTTCTGGCTCGACATTCTAAGAAAACAAGTCGAAAAGTTCAAAATAATGAAACTGTAACTCCGGACACGGCCCCGTGTTCATCAATCTGCAGATTTTTTAATCAAGGAATTTTATTGTTTTAAATTATTTTTCTGAAGTTTAAGACATTTCTGAGCATAAATATTTTAAAACAGTGTTGTAAAACTTATTTTTAACAAGATTCCTTTGTTAAAAACCTAGCAAATATCACAATAAAGCTTGGAACCATGGAGGTTTCAAGCTTTAATGGAGGTTGAGGAGTTTTTGAAGAAGAAGGTAAGAGACAAAAGTAGTAAAGACAAGATGGTGGTTGAGAAACTTCTTTGCAATATACCTTTTAAGGTATGTACGAAGATCCCAGCAGATCTTGGTCTTTGGAATAGGTCCAAATGTGTAGAAATCTTGCTGACTTTATAGAAAACGACAGCACGCTGACCATGGCCCCGTGTCGGCTGGACACGGCCCCGTGGTCAGACAAGACTCTGACACATTTTGTCCGTATTCTGAACATGGGGCGTGTTGGCCTGGACATGACCCCGTGGTCAATTTTGAGGTGGGCACGGGGTGTGTTGACCTGGACACGGAACCGTGGCTAGAGTGTTTTATGAAGTTTTGTCTTATTTTAAGGATTTTATCCGTATCGGGCGGTTCCTTACTTGAGGGAACAACACCAAAGTGCCTAAGATACCTTAATTGCTATTAATTTAAACAAGAACACAAGAGGTTATCGGAAAGGGTAAAACCGAGACTAAATACCGGTGGGCAAAACCAACCTTTATTCCTCTTATCCGGGCTCTTGTTAAAAAAGGTGTATGTGGAATCGTTCATGTCTATGAGCGCATCGGTGGATACTGATGGAGAGTCCTTCATGGCACAATCGACACAGGGACGACTATCGCTCAAGTTCTCACAAGAGTTTGGGGTGCTTTTGGTAACGATGATGTTGTTAGAATCCGAATGCGAGCCCAATAATTATCCTTGATTGTCGTCTTGTGATTAATAACTTGTTTTCATCTCAAACTCTTTTAATTTTTGGAGAATTATTTCTTTGAGTTGACATAATTCTTCGGAAGTTATGTTATCTAAAAGAAATGGTTGAGGGCATTCGGGGGGAGAGATAGGGATCGTTTTTACTTTCGCCCATCTTAGGGTTACAAGGAAATGATAGGTCTAAATTGTGGGAAGTGTAATTTAGAAAGTAACATTCTAGATCTTTATGAAATCCCCCACATATTTGACACCGTTCACCGTAAGAGAAGCGAAAGTAAAAATAATCAATATCACTCATATTTTTGTCAGAAATTATCAACCGTCGGGATCTTACGGTTCTGTTTTCAGCAGCTGGAGTTTGGACACAGGGCGTGTTCAGTGGGCACGGCCCCGTGGTCAGCTACTGTCTGACTTAAAACAGGATTGCTAGTAACAAAGATTGGACACGGGGGCATGTTCAGTGGGCACGACCCCATGCTAAAGTCTGCAGAACTAAAAAATTTAACAAAAATCCTAAAAAAATAAGTAAAAATAATTAGGCCGTTGATTCTAAACTTTCTCAAAATCCTTGTGTCCCCGGAAACGACGCCAAAAACTTGGTGTGCGTTAAGTGTGATATGATTTTATTAATACTTTGAGCCCATTTTACGCATTAGTCAAGTTTTAAATTTATAAAACACGATATTCTACTAACACTAAATACACACGTGGGCAAGTGCACCCATCGTGAGCGTAGTATAGCGTTGGTAAGATACCGAGGTTGTCTAAGGACACGAGAGCTTTTAGTATAGGTTTATCCTCAACGTCTAATCAATCTAAATTTTCGATAAAAGATTTGAAATAAAAAAATTAAAAAAAAACTAAAAATGCAGAAATAAAAATAAAATAAAAACATATAGACAAGATGAATCACTTGAATCCGACTCGTCTTTAATGTATCCTTTGATGATTTTCGCACTTTCGGACTTTTTAAGAATTTATCTTAGTTATAGTAGTAGGCCACTCTTTTGAAAGTGACGTTACCCTCAACCCAGTGGTTTGAGTCAGCAATGATACAATCCCAAAGGGTCGAAATATTGAAAGATAATTAATTAAGTTATTAATGCGAAAAGTGGTAGGCCCCTCTTTTGAAGGTGACGTTACCCTCGGCTAAGTGGTTTGAGTCAACAGGGATACAATCCCAAGTAGACGGTTTAATGTATTAATAGTAGTTTTAATATGAGGGGATCAAACCATTCGCACCCCCGCCATCAAATACCAATGGTTATTGAAGGAGGTCCTAGTAAGCGTGACCCAGGTCTTTGCAGGATCTATACACTGAACAAGGCAAGAACCTTAGTAAACCATTCCCTTAACCCCCGACCAGGTAGCCAACATGCCTCTATATAGACCGTATAGACATGAATTATGCAATCTTTTACTTTATATAGACAGTAAAGTAACGCCAAGACACCACGGACAAATAATAAAGAAAATTCACCTTCAACATAAGCAACTAGTTATTAGAGTCATTAATAAAAAACCAAATAAAAAGTGCCGAAAGATTAAAAATCAAAAGTAATACATAAAAGACTTGTCTTCACCAAGTGATGTAAGAGTATTAACCAAACATGGCCTCTGATTCGTAAGAACTCTTACGATCAATCTTGGATCCCGAGACTACTACACACACTCTGAAGGTGTATGGTGGATGATGGTGGTGGGTGTTGGTGTTGGTGTTGGTGTTGTAGTTGTAGTGGTGGTGGAGTTGGGGCAGAGTGAGAGGGTAGTGGTTTGCCAAGGGATGCCTTTGAAGTGAGCCAAACACCCCTGTTTATAGCCTGCACAGAGTCCTGGACACGGCCCCGTATCCAGCGGGCACGCCCCTGTGGCCAGCCTTTTCTCTTCCTTCATTAAATAGATGTGTCAGCAGAGGGCTCCACACGACCCGTGTCCAGCGGGTACGGCCACGTGGGCAGAAGTGTATCTGTACTACCAAGATTTTGCAAGATTCTGCGTATCTTAGCGTTGACCACGCCCCGTGCTGAGCTGGGCACACCCCCGTGGTGGGCGTAGAAGCTTCTACAACTTTGTCTTTTATGCAGGCACCTGACCACGCCCCCGTGTTCAGCGGACACGACCCCGTGGTCAGTCTTCTGTTTCTTTGTTTTTACTTTGAGGATGCTGCCGAGGGGTCGGGCATGTCACATTTATTCCTTTTCTTTGTATTTATGTTGGTTTTGGCTGCATATTTGTTCATTTTGTTCGTTTAATCTCATTTGGTCCTGTAAATTCAAAAGGAAGACAAAAACATACTTTTACCAACATTAGTACTTAAAAAATGTTAGTTTTATGACTCATTTGATGTAATTTATATGTTACATTTTGCATACATCAACCATTCATTTTTCAAATCAATGGTTAAGATGAAAATGTAGGAAAAAAAAAGAGTGTAAGGGTATCTTGGGAGAATCATATTTATTGACTTTTTTCTCTCCAGATGCAAGGCACATGCATATTTCATCCTCATTTTTAAACGTTCATAATTTTTTTATACGGCATTATTTTTTCATAAAAACTTCACCATAAAACCGAGCGTTTTTTTTATCTTTAATTTGAGTACCATATTGCTATATAAAATATGACGACTAAAAAAACCCTAAAAAATGTGTTGTATTTCTATGTTGTATAACATTTTTTGTGCTGGATTTTTGTACTATAATTTTGTGCTGATTTTTTTGTCTTAATTTTTTTTCTCAATTTTTGTGCTGGATTTTTTGTACTATATTTTTTTGTGCTGAATTTTTTCGTGCTAAATTTTTTTCTACTAGATTTTTTTGTGCTATATTTTTTTGTATTGCATTTTTTGTGCTATATTTTTTTGTACTGGATTTTTTGTGCTAGATTTTTTGTACTGGATTTTTTGTTGTATTTTTTAGAAAACAAAAGGGGTGACACATGTCATTTTACATTCCTATTTATAAGGCTATGCGGTATGGTGACCATCCTCACTCAGAGGATAATCCGCCACCTAGGCGCCACATCATTGTTCCTTTGAGGATGATCCAACACACTAAAACACTGGAAATGAGAGGATGATCATACCCCACAAGTTTACCTTTTTTTTAATTCATCTACTTTTTTTTAATATTTATCAAATAAGATAGAAAAAAAAATTCATTAATATTAAAAAACATTACATAAACTTAAAAAAAATATAAACTTAAAAAAAAATCCTAAGAACTTAAAAAATATTAAAAAAACTACTAGTCTTCATCCGGCATGTGGTACCTTCGTCTTCAATGATCATGTTATGAAAGATGATACAAGCGTACATAATGTTTCGTAACCTCTTTGGTGTAGCAGAACGTGCTGGATGTTCAATGATATGTCATTTTTTTGTAGAACCCCAAAACACCGTTCAATATCTTTTCTCGCACCCTCTTGATAGTTTGCAATTTCTTTCTTTTATCGTCTGTCGGGTGCAGAATAGTTTTAACGATTGTCGAGTACGTTGGGTGTATTCCATCTGCAATGTAGTAACCCCGCCTGTATTCCACCTCCGAAACCGTAAAACTTGTGTCTGGACCTGTTCCCGCCACTACATCCTCAAATATATGTGACTGGTATATGATGTTAATGTCATTAAGCGAATCAGGTAGACCAAAAAAAGCATGCCAGATCCAGAGATCCTATGACGCAACAACCTCTAGAATTATAGTGAGATGACCATGATCTCCCCGAGTATACTGACCTTGCCAAGCAGTAGGGCAGTTCTACCACGGCCAGTGCATGCAATCAACCACGTTGACGAAGAAGATGAAGAAGATGAAGACATGATTAATTTTTATAAAAAGTATGACAGTTGAGAGAGAGAGATGGAGTTGTAGTGGGTAAAAAATGGGATAAAAAGGTTGAATTTATATAAAAATTTGAAGGGTTTGGAGTGGGGTTTGAATTATAGCCGTTTTTTTATATAATAAAGGCAATTTTTTTTTAATTTCTAACGGTAAATACGCATGGAAAAAGGGGACTTTTTGTCTTCTTGTGGATCGGCTCCAACGTCTCAAAATATACAGACACGACGAAGACCGGGGGGGTGGGGGGGGGGTGTTTGGACCGGCGCCGGATCAAAACGGAAGGGGGACGACCCCCATACCGTGTAGTCTAAGGACCAAAATGCCCTTTCTTTCTTCCTACTTATATCTGTCACATGACATAATCACAATCCTTCTTAGACTACTTAGGCAAATCTACTTTTTAGTGGACCCTTCCCGTATGTATATATATATATATATATATATATATATATATATAACACACTACTCGTGACATGCATGGAATATAAAATTGGCTTTATTTTTGGGAGTTGGGACCAGATTATTATAATAACGATCTCTATTTTTGGCCACAAAGAAAGAGCTCCGAAAATCTTTTTTGATTGCTTTAGTGGAAATAGGATACCTGATAGGAGATCACACATGCTACCGACAGGGTGAAGTAACCACTTATGCCACGAGTGTTAATGATGTTTTCTCTTAGTCTAAGGGTAAGGGTGTAGGGAGAGGTTAGACACTTTGAATTGGTAAACTCTTAAATCATCCAATCAAACAGTGCCACGTTATTTAACTTATTTTGTTTACCTATTGCTCAAAAAATGTTGGCGGTGGTTAGACACTTTGGAATAGGTAAACTATTTAAAAAAAGAAAAATATGTGATTGGTTGAGAATGCATGGACCCCACCACACACCCCTCTCTCTCTCTCTCTCCTTCCCTCCCTCTCCCCGATTCAGTGAAGGTTCACCGATTTTCTCCCCCTTTTTGGTAAAGCATTTTCGGTAAACATGTTGGCAATGGAGGGGGTCGGTACCGAGTGGGTTTACTGCCCCCACTCCGTACACCCTAAGTATCAAAAGAATGATACGCCGATATTTTGGTTTTTCTTGTTTGGTATGATGATAATTTCCGAGCACACCCTTTCCTGTTCTTATCCACCATCATGTATCAGATATCGTCAAAACAAGCATCATATCTTGACGATAATAAAATAGAGATTACCCTAGCTACCAAAGTGACAATCATGACATCACTCTCTTGATTTTGTACAATACACTAGTTACAACCTTCATTCAAACAAACAAAAAACAAAAGAAGCATGAAAGATATTTAGCTCATACTCATTCAGTAAATAAACATAAGAGTTAATTACTGTTTTCGTCTCTGTGTTTTGTCAAAAATCACTATTTCTGTCCATTAGTTTAAAAATTGCGATTTCAGTCCCTGTGGTTTCACTTTCGTAACCATTTCAGTCCACCTCCGTTAACCCCATCCATTTATTCTGTTAAGTACACGTGAATTGACCATTATGCCCTTATTAAAAAAAACGATATCTAAATGAGTTGATTACTGTTTTCGTCCTTGTGGTTTGTCAAAAATCACTATTTCAGTCCATTGGTTTAAAAATTGCGATTTCAGTCCTTGTGGTTTCACTTTCGTAACCATTTCAGTCCAGTCTCATAACACCATCTATTTTACCGTTAAGTTTTTAATGAAATACCTAAATTACCCTTGTGTTAATTAAATATGGACTTATATGATTTTAGTAGAAGTTTGGCACAAATTTACATATATGGTTCCAAAATTTTAATTTTGGATTTTAGAATGAGAAAATGTGCAGGTGACCATTATTTTTCAAAGTTATTATGTTAATTGATGCTGCTAGAAAGATATTAATTGGGGTGGGGTAATGAGTCGCCGGACATTAAGAGGGTGGGGTTGTGATGCCGGAGAAGATGACTAGAAACTTTTGCCAGAAATGAGAGCAGGGAAGGAGTGGGGTGGGGTAGCATGGGGTTGAGTTTTAACAAGTGAGTCATAGAATACAATCTTTTAAATTTCTATGGTTTTTTATTTAATTAACACATGAGTAGTTAGGTATTTCATTAAAAACTTAACGGTAAAATAGACGGTGTTAGGAGACTGGACTGAAATGGTTACGAAAGTGAAACCACAGGGACTGAAATAGTGATTTTTTACAAACCACAGGGACGAAAACAGTAATTAACACATTTAGATATCTTTTTTGTTTTTTTATTAATAAGGGCATTATGGTCAATTCACGTGTACTTAACATAATAAATGGATGGGGTTAACGGAGGTGGACTGAAATTGTTACGAAAGTGAAACCATAGGGACTGAAATTGCAATTTTTAAACTAATGGACTAAAATAATGATTTTTGACAAACCACAAGGACGAAAATAGTAATTAACTCTAAACATAACTATAGTGTTACTTCGACCGACGAGATTATGCATAACTAAGAAAAACAAAACTATATATATTTTTAAGAGTGAATTTCAAGGATTGTCCTTTATGTTCAAAATTGACGAGTTTTGTCCTTTATCTTTTCATATCATACACGTTTTGTCTTTTAGGCCCAACCCAGTTAGTTTTTTCAGTTAAATTTGGTCATGTGCTTTGCACATAAGGACATTTTTGTCAATTCAAAGATAAGTTCAACGGCATATTTACAGCTCAAAGCTTCTGCAACCTTTGAATTGACAAAAATGCTCTCATGTGCAAAGCACATGACCAAATTTAACTGAAAAAACTAACTGGGTTGGGCCTAAAGGACAAAACGTGTATGATATGAAAACATAAAGGACAAAACTCGTCAATTTTGAACATAAAGAACAACACCTAAAAATGGGTATAAAGACAAAGCACAATACTTGAAATTTACTCTATTTTCAACAATAATTAAATTAGCATAGAGAGACAAAGCAAGCATTATAACAAGTGTGACATTCCAACCCAATAATAATCTTTTACAATTATTTGTGAATAATTTCTTTCTTTCACAGCAACGGAAAGGGAATGTAATGCAAGAATTTGTCGGTGGACCCAATCTCCCCAGCCCCTACCCCCTGGTATTAATTTTGGTTCGTTGGATCATTTAATGTGTTTTGTTTAGGTACATACATACTACATACATAGTATGCATGCTCCGAATCAGACGGACATGTCAGGATCGTAGCCGTCCACGTGGCATACGAAACAACCCTATTACTGGTAAACCAGATCGTAGGGTCATCAGAAGAATCTGGTTGGCTATTTGCTGTGGGTTAAGATCGTAATTAGATTCTCTTGGTTTTGTGTTAAAAAGGTAAATCTGCTTTTACCACGCCGAACACAGTTTTAGTTTACATGTAACTCCCTCGTATTGACGTAATTGTTTCATGACTTGAACGTACTTCTTTTAGTTATTACTAAGTGATCGATATTCGATAGCCATGTCGGGTTGACGGATCAAATCAAATTAATGAACCTAAACACAATCAGTATATTTATTGCATAAAAATCATTATATTCAACCCAAACATCTTAAAGTCATGTCACATACATACAGTCAATGTAACTCATTTATCTTAATAGGTAAAACGAGTGGTTAAAATGGTTGATGTGTTATAAATAGGCTACAATTGATGTAAACGAGTTGAATTTCTTATGAACGATTTTGAGACTGTAATAAACAGGTTGAACATTTCAGAAATGGGTTGACGAGTTTACTTTACAAAAAAATTATTTATTTATTTTTGAGTTCTAGATAAGGGTGCTCCAAAACCGTTGAAACCAGCCAGACTGAAACAAGTTAGATGGTTTGGTCAGATTGAGATACAAACGATTCGGTTTTGAAGGTATGATGGTTTAGGTGTTTGATTAGCTTTGAAACAGCCAATGTAAACTAGAACCAACTATTTGCCTTTACTATTTATCTTTGCTTTTAGAACATGTACTTATGTATATGTATTTATAATAATGAACCATTTTTGTCATTTATAATTTCCTAAAACAAACAAATAACTTTTAAAAACATTCAAACTGTCAAACCCTCTAACCAGATGAAACAACACAACCAACCATAGGGCTGTAAACGCACCGAACGAACACGAACAAGGCCTTGTTTGTGTTTGTTCGTTAAGGAAATAAATGTGTTCATGAACGATTCCCGAACAAAATTTTATGCTTGTGTTCGTTCATTACGGAAATGAGCGTGTTCGCGAACGGTTCACGAACACAAATAAATTTGGCGAACGTGATGAAGGATAAAGTTGGATGGCCCGGAGAGTAGCACTGGAACTTGAATCCCTTATTGTGGAACAGAGTTCAATCGTATTCGTCGATATAAATAATGAGAAAGGAAAAGGAAATAGTGCATAAACAAGGTGAAATAAAGTTTTATAGTTTAATTGTTAGGGTAATAAAATAAATAAAAGTTTAATAATATAAAAAGTACAGATAAAATATATGAAAGTACAAAAATCTTTAATTAAAACACAAACATGCGAACATAAACGAACGCAAATGAACGAATGGTCACGAACACCTTACCGAAAGTTCACGAACACAATCGAACGAATGAGACCTCTGTTCTGTTCGTTCATTTAACTAATCAAACGGAATTTCTTGTTCATGTCCGTTCGTTTATTAAACCAAGGAACATAAACGAACTTCCTGCCGAACGGTTCACGAACTATTCGTTGAACGTTCGGTTCGTTTAAAGCCCTAATCAACCATTTTATTTTGTCATTTTATGAAATCATAGTTACTAGTTCCACTCAACCTAAAAGTTTCGTCAAGAGTGGCCTAACCTAACCGGATTACTAAACAACCAACCATTTTATTTTGTCAGTTCATGAAACCGAACTCTTTATCAAACAAGATAACCCAACACAACACTTACTATTTTCATATGTCATATAACAAATTACAAAAAGTTAAGGGTGCATTATGCATATTTACAATAGAAAAAGGTAGCAAACTAAAAAAAGGACGAGTACAAACGAAAGGAGACAGACAAGGGTGACAAATAAGCAAAGGTAACGAGCAGCTTTGTATGTTAGAAGAAGGAAAGTTGGTTGGAGTGTGAGAAAGAAGAAACAAAACCTATACATACATGATACATACAACAATCTCTCTGTATCGATTGATATTCTTCTCCCGCGAAGATTTGTTCATCAATCGAGAAAGATTCCGGCGAGATTACTTTCAATCTTCTCGTGAACTAACAATTCATATCTATAAAGACGTTTCACCTGAATCAGTCATTTCAAACCACCTTTCCAGATTGTGATTTATGAGCTAGGGTTTCGGTACGTTTGTTTCGCACGAAAAGTCAAGTTTATAGAAGAAGAAGAGACGTGTGTGATAATAATATTAATAATAATAATATGTTTGTTTGGGACTAGTTGAGATCTGACTGTTTGCTTGCGTTATTGAATAATATTATTTTACATTATTGTAGAATGTAAGTGTGATATTCAGTTAATCGTCATTGTTGTTGTAATTTTTATGTTTATTAGATTAATCTGGATGAGTTTGTTGATTTTATGTGAGGATAATCGTTTGATTTTGTTGAAAATACGGTTGAAATTAGTGTAGATTGCTTTAGAATCACGGCATTTGAGAATTTGAAGAAATTTAGGGCAAATGATGATGTTTGAGGTTCGTATTGTTGATTAGATATATGAAAAGTTGTAGATCTGTAACTGTTGTTTGGTTTGTTTCTCATTTTGGTTGTTATTGTTGTTAATATGAATTTTGGATGAGATTTGTTGTGGAGTTGAGGTAATTAGAATAAGCTAGAACTGATAACTTTTGATTAGTGTTTTTTTTTTTTTTTTTTTTTTTTTTTTTTTAAGGCCTTTAGAGATTAAAACAAAAACCTCAATGACATGTTATCTTATGCATTATATTGTAGGGTGATTTGTTTATGTATTAATGGTGGTATGTGAAGACTTCTGCTGAGTTTGGACCACCATTCTGTTCCTGCCTAAAATGTCAGGTAAGTTGCATAGTTAATTTTTTATTATTGATTCAAATATATTGGTTTTGAACAGTACAAATGTGAACATTTTGTGTTTTTGATTTTGTTAGGGTTTGAAGGAGTTGATGTTTTTGATGAAGTAAGAGAAAGAAGGTTGGATTTAGACATTTCTGAAGATGAAAGAAGAAGATCTAAAATTGGAGCTCTGAGAAAGAAAGCGATAAATGCTTCTAACAAGTTCACTCATTCACTTAAGAAAAGGGGGAAAAGGAAAGTTGATTACAGAGTTCCTTCGGTTTCGATTGAAGATGTACGCGATGCAAGTGAAGAAAGAGCTGTTCATGAACTCAGGCAAAAACTTATTGACAAAGACTTGCTTCCTGAGAGACATGATGAGTATCATACCTTGTTGAGGTTAGTAAAGTTTAGTTTTTAAAGTCATTGGTATATAAAAGATGGATAACTTTCCTAAAGTATATGTCCAATAATTATATACTTAGTTTATACCATATTAGACCAAAAATATACTAAATGATGAAAATGCTCTTAAACTGTTTGAAAAGAATGAAAAAAAAATCTCATTTTTTAATACTAAATGCGAGATGCGAGTTGTTTGAAATGTTATAAAATTGTGTACTCAACTTGTTTGTTGTAATTCATTTAGGTTTTTGAAGGCAAGGGATTTTCACATTGAGAGAACGATCCGAATGTGGGAAGATATGCTAAATTGGCGAAAAGAGTTCGGAGCTGACACAATACTAGAGGTAATTAAAAGGGTTTATTAGACCACATTGTAAACTTTCTTTCACCCTTTGTCATTTGCACCCCCTTAAAAGTTTACTCTATTTCTATAATTTTGAAATCTTTTTAGTGTTCTGGTTGAAATCAGTTTACTTTCTAAATGTAGACTCATGTAATCTTGGATAAAAATTTAAATTCGAACTTGTAGGATTATGAATTTGAAGAACTCGAAGAAGTATTACAGCAATACCCTCACGGGTACCATGGGGTTGATAGAGAAGGAAGGCCTGTTTATATTGAAAGGCTTGGGAAAGCGCACCCCAGTAGACTTATGCGCATTACCAACATCGACCGTTACCTAAAATATCACGTCCAAGAATTCGAACGGGCTTTTTGTGAGAAATTTCCAGCTTGTTCAATTGCAGCCAAGAAACAGATTTGTTCTACTACAACAATTCTTGACGTGCAAGGCTTGGTATGTGATATTAAACTGTCGGTACTCTTTGTATAGATGATATTGTTTGTGACTCCAATTCATTGTCTCGTGTAACATGATATACAGGGATTGAAGAATTTTACTCCCAGTGCTGCAAGTATTCTTGGAGCTATGGCAAAGGTTGACAATAACTATTACCCTGAGGTAAATCAATCATTCCTGCGATTACAAAAAAGAGTAAAATGCCATTTTTGTCTCTGAGGTTTGGCCTTGACTTAACATAGAAAAATGGATAAAGTTAACGAACCAGATGAAAGTGGCAAGATTTCAAACCTTTTGGATCCAGATGTGGAAAAAAAACCTTTGGACGAAAGTTGCAAAACTGGCCAAACCTCAGGGAAGAAAATGACATTTTACTCTAAAAAAAAATCAGAATTGGTATTTGTTTTTGGAATAATGAGTTTCTATAATAAAATGCAGACATTACACCGTATGTTTGTGGTCAATGCTGGCTCCACCTTCAAAAGATATATATGGCCTGCTGCTCAAAAATTCCTGGATGCAAAAACAATTTCAAAAATTCATGTGTTGGATCCCAAGTCATTGGGGAAACTGCTTGAAGCCATTGACCCGAGGTTTGTTAGTTTTATTATTATTAATTGTTGTTGTTGTTATTATTTTAATTCTTTGACTTTTTAAGTATAATATCCTTGCTAATGAATTGCCACAGCCAATTGCCTGATTTCCTTGGTGGTTTGTGCGCGTGTCCCGTTGAGGGTGGTTGCCTTAGGTCTAACATGGGTCCGTGGAATGACCCTGAAATTATGAAGGTATTCACTTTCTAACGAATAGTTTATTTTGTAAACTTGAAGTAAAAAACGACTTTATTAATTATTTTTGTTTTTCTTTTCAGGTTGTGAATAATGCAGAAGCCACATTTATAAGACAAATCACCAGTGTTTCTAGTGATCAACAGAAAGTTGATTCTTATGTACAAGTACACCCTGTAAAGGCAAGTCGTTCGCGCGCTGGAATAACTTGAATATTAATATATCATAACGTTTCTAATCAGAATTTGGTTAATCTGAATGAAACAGGGTAGAAGAAGTGATGCATCAACTATCGAATCAGGATCAGATTTTGAAGAAAATCTTTGTTCTCTAACTACTCGAACGAGTTCTATGAATCCAAAATTAGAATCAGTTTGTGAAGAGGTAAGTATTGTAATTTTATTTATTTAAGAGTAAAATGCCATTTTCGTCACTGAGGTTTGGATAGTTTTGCGATTTTCGTCCAAAGGTATGTTTTTCCGCATCTGGATCCAAAAGGTTTGAAATCTTGTCGTTTTCATCCGGCTCGTTAACTTCATCTATTTTTCTTCATTAAGTCAGGGGTACTTTCGTCTTTTTTGTTAACTTGAAGGGCAATTCGGTCTTTTGAATACTTGTACATTATGCTAAATGGTCGTACAAAATTGAAAAACACCGAATTGCCTTTTAAGTTAATAAAAAAGACGGAAATACCCCTGGCTTAATGGAAAAAAACATGGATGGAGACATGGAGTTGACGAGCTGAATAAAAATGGCAAGATTTCAAACCTTTTGGACCAGATACGGAAAAACAAACCTTTGGACGAAAGTCGCAAAACTGGCCAAACCTCAGGGACGAAATGGCATTTTACTCTTTATTTAATTTTAACAAATTTATGCTGATTTGATTTACAATTGTTATGCAGGTGATGGAATCTGATTCACCTGTTTATTATAACTGCCATGATCATTTTAGTCCCGTTGAAGAACTTTCTATTTCTCATAGTAGATCTATTTCCGATATGTTAGTTAACCTATGGTTGGATATTGTTTACGAGAAGATAGTAAAGAACAGCCTCAATATAATAGGAAGACCACTCGTGTTCTTGTTTGCAAAACTGATTGCTTTGAGTGGAAGTCAACCCGTTGACTTTTGGAGAAGACAGAACAATGTATATCCCGCGAATGCAGTGGAAAAAGAAGCTGAAACAGAATCCGAACCAGAAAATGATAGGGAAGATAACGGGTTTCCATTTGTTGAGCGACTTCAGAATCTTGAAGTGTTATTGGAAGAACTCAAAAACAAACCTGCTGATATACCTGTTGAGAAAGAACATATGTTGCATGATTCTTTGGAGAGGATTAAATCTGTTGAATTTGATCTTAATAAAACCAAAAGTGTAGGCCCTTTGACTTTTATTTTCATCAGATTTTATTAATTGATGTGGTTGACTTAACTATCTGTTAACATAATTTCTTTCAACAGGTACTTCATGCGACAGTGGTAAAGCAACTTGAGATTGCAGCGTTGATGGAAAATATGAAGGATACTAAATTCCGCGTAAGTTACTCATGATTATATAAACTTTTCTTTTTTATTCAACATATTCTTTATATATAAAGTTTGTGGGTCAGCCCGACTTGTATTGGAATGATGAAAGTGGTTTTCTGTGGGTGTGCAGCGACGAAGGATCTGTTGAAGTGAGATGGACGGCCAGGATCGTTTTTAGCAGCACATATGGAGGGGGAGAAAGTGCATCCATGGTGTCATGTAGAGATGAAGTAGGAAGTGAACCCATGGAGTAGTGTGCATAGTTGTTAATAGCGACCATAGCGGTCGCTATAGCGCGCTTCATGGCGAAGACTAGCGAGCTTTTTTTTTTTTTACGTCCGGGTTTCATATCTTTAATAAAAAAATGCATAAACCTGGAGGAAATTGTGCAAAAACTGGCTCACGCGGGCCCGGGGTTTTCGGAGCTGCATTCGTGTCCGCAGGTGCGGGCACGCACGAGTTCAACCAAATTCAAGCTCAGAAACTCATTTTTGCACCCCCCCTGCGCGCGGGTAGGACTTGTGGTAAAACATGTCATAAAGGTACAATAGAGTAGTAAAGACTTTACCTTATAAACAACCACTCACTTTGTCCCCACACCGATGTGGGACAAAGTATTTAGCACATTTTGAGACTTTCATTCACACACCCAACATTTAAGTCCTTTGCTACTAACTATTAGTTTTTGTTAAATATACATGTAAAATAGCATATATATAAGGGTATTTTGATGTAATATACATATAAAAATTTTCAAAAATTTTTTTCTAGTGTAATCGCTATACTTAAAATAGCCGTCGCTATTTGTCGCTATCGCTATGTAGCCGTAGCCGTACGTTGTCGCTATTTGTCGCTATTCGCTATTAACAACTATGGTAGTGTGATAACTTTGTCTTAACGTTAAAACAAAAGTGGTAGAGAAAGGTTTACTTGGTATAAGTAGCTAGGAAATGAGAAGAAAGCAAAAGTGAAATCATGAAAATATATTAATTTTGGTTTTCTTGTTTGCACTATGCAGTTGACATCTTTAACAAAAAAAGTATTTCTGTATTTAACAAAAATACTTAAACATATCATATGTAATGATTTTCAATCATATCTCTTGATATTGAATAAGCTAAGGTTGTTGTCATGTGACCTTGATATGTAATGAAGCAACGGTAATGTTGCCATGTGCCCTAGAGGTCACGAGTTCAAGTCATGAAAACAACCTTTTCTACCAAAAGTAACAAATGATCATAAGTGTGATAGAATTACACAAAATATCACACACCAACTTCTTAATTTGTTATTCTCAAATATTGCAACATCCTTTTTAATCCAACGTGTTGTATGTCGCGAAAAAGGTAAACAAACAAATTTTTAAACATCATAATTGATTAGGTTAATCTAAATCTTTAAATCCTTACAATAGGACATAAACCATCACTCGATTCCTTCAAATAGCACACCCAAATGACACAACATGCAATATAACAAAAACTAACATCTCCATGTAAGTAAAAGTCTTCTATATTTCACCTCATCCACTGGATCATCTATGACCAGTTGTGTACATTTTTGATTGGTCTACATTTTGACGTCAACCGTGTTCGTAAATGAGTAGGGTCAAATATAACACGTTTTAATTCGGTGATATACATTTGAGTTATTGTACGTTTTGACGCCGCTAAGTCTTGATGCAAAGGTAAGGGTGGTGTAGTGGTTAGGTGGGACCCTCACTAAACGAACCAACTCAGGTTCGATTCCGTTTCTCTTATAACCACATGCTTTATATCGGATACGTCGAAACACGTGTTTTTATACGATTAAAGCATATTGCTAGGTATAGACAATATATTAAAAGGGTCGTATTATTGGCACACCTTGGGGGGTTAAATCGACACCCTCAATACGCATCGTATAGGCCTATACGATGCGTATTGAGGTGGGTTCAAACTTCTATGTCTGCCAAAGGCTGCCATTGTCCCCTACCAAAAAGTAATACGCATCGTATAGGCCTATACGATGCGTATTGAAGGTGTCGATTTATTTTTTTAATTTTTGTAAGGTAGCTTCCTGTCACGCGGTAGCTTTCCGTCACGCGAACGAAGAAGCAGCACTTTGGACATTTGTCGGTCTTCAAACATCTAGGAAACATTATTTGAGAATACCCCTGATTTTATCGAAGCTGTAGAATGAGATCCTCCACTGTTGGGTTATCATCTTTCAACCCCATTTACCCTAAATTTATCGATTCTATTTTTCAACAGGGATGTAATGCAATGATTCCTCTCAATTGAATAGACCGACACTTGCTTCATAGGACTCACTTGAATCGTCTCGGATGTAATAACATTGTATTTATCACGAAAGTACTGAACAACCGAGATAACAGCTCCGGTTTCATAAGCGGCATTTGGAACAGGAGAGTTGAAAAAACTGCAATTGGAATTGATCTTGGAACAACATACTCTTATCACCATATGACACATGATAAAAGCGTTTCTCTAGACAATCTGTGTAGGATCGTTTTGTGACCCAAACGAGTCTATCAGAAGAGTTCTAATCAATTCAAGAGGCGGAAACTAATGAATTGACTTGGAAAACAGCTGGATTCACACTTAATTGTCTTGTTTTATTGATATAACACGTTTTCAGATCAGTAGACACGTCGGCAGCACTTCGGTACCGGAATCACGAACGTTACAAATGAAATCACAACTAGGGTATTTATAGTGGTGGTAAATTCGCATGAAATTACATTGTGCTATTTCGTGCGAAATTAGCCTGGTGTAATTTCGTGCGAAATTAACCAATCACACATAAATCCTATATTTCTCGTACAACGTGCCCTGATCTAACAATTCTAGTACAAGACTCGATACAAGACGAAGTCGACAGACGTAATGCACCAACAGACTCCCCCTCGGATGTTGACGAGTCTTCAGTGTCGAGTCTTCACAATCTTCAGTCTTGATCGGTCTTTGGGCTCTACTAAAATGTCTGACAGTGTAAGCATCCTCAATCTCTGTCATCTTTTCATCTCCAGAATCTCTACCTGGCTTTTTCTTCACTCTAATTCTCTTGATCAGATCTCTTAGCATCATTAACTCTTCTCCTCCTCGGATGTTGATTTACTAGCAGACTCCTCCTTAAAATGTTTCGGGATAAAAAACCTGGCTCACCTCTTGCTCAGGTTTCTATACTGAGTCCTGCACAAATCTCTAATTACACAATAAATTTCACAAAATTTAAAATTTTGACAAAGTTTAACTTTTCTGCTTACCACTTGTAGAAACAAATTCACAATTGATTTAAACAGTTAACACACTCTGATGACCACCTGAATGCAAAACATTTTTCTCACAACACTTCTCCCAAACCAATTCGTCATGTTTAGCACTCGGTATTTTGAAAATCAGCTCTCCAACATCAGTTGTCGAAAATATTTTTGTATTTTCAAAAAATTATGCTAAAACATTCCGAAAATCTTTTTGAATTTTTGATTTTTTAAACAAAAATTGTAAAGAAATATTTACAAACAATATTTTTGTGAGTTTATGTAAGATGATCATATCAGTTTCTGAGACCAATCATCAACACCGTTAAGCTTTAAACATTTTAAGTTCTAAACGATTCACTTAGATTGTCAGTATACGGATCCACTTAAATTTTCACACAAAGTTCAACTGTTTCGAGATACGAGATTAATGTTTTAGAGACTTAAACTTATTCGCGTGCCCCACCTCAGAATATACTCCCGTATCCAGATCCCAATATTCAGTCTTACAGGTGAGTATACCTAGATGATATCTGTAAAGGGTTAAATGCGAGGGCCGTGAGAGCTCAGGCTATTGCTTCCGCAAAATCAGAGAGATGACAACTTCGACTTTTAGGTGTGTTCCCTTTAGAGAATCTTTTCTTCAACAGCACATGATTAGCATTTTGCAATGTTTCATCATTTTTTATGCTGAGGGGGGTGCTATATTTCAATCAAACAGAAAGTATTCTCCGGGGACTAGGCCATTGCTTCCGCAAAATCAGAAGTCCTGGGATAATACCCCAGATATCACTGAGTATAAAGTGTAACGCCCTGCTTTTTCATACTTTCCATAATTAGAAAGCTCGCCTTGTAATGCTATTTTTGGAAACCTTGTGTTCTTGTAATCGTCCTTTCTTTATAACAGTTGTAAAATCTGAGACTTGGATCATGAATAAAACTCGTATTTTGTTAATTACATGATTATACATACTTTATATATGCTCATACATCCAATTTCGTGGAACAATTTATGCTTATTCGTAATTCTTGGAAACTATGTGCTAAACTTATAAATACATGAAACTTATGCATAAAACGTGTTTCGATCATAAACGACACTTACATACGATCCACGTACGCATAATTATACTTGGTTTATACTCCTCATACTTAAATTTATCTCAAATTAGGCTTTTGTGGCAAATATAGTCCTTAAATGCCCTAAAACACTAAAATAACAACTTTGGGGGCTGAATTGTAATAAATGAAACTTTAGTTCCGGAACATTAAGTTCAGGCGGCCCGCGACAAGGACCCCTGATCCTTTACGCGGCCCGCGTGGACCTCATATCTGCAGAAAACGTAATCAGCTGCAAATCTACGCGATTTTGCACGAAATCCCAAGTTGTAGCACTCCCCAATCACCTCTAATCCACCTCTAAACACCTCCAATCATCTCTAACCTCTTCCACTATAAATACACACCTCCTCCAAGCATTTTTACACTTTCACAACTCTCTACACCTCACGGATTCACTCTCTAAGCTCTTGCAAAACAGGATTTCGGGCAGATTCATACTCTTGCACTAAAGTGAGTATAACTTGCTCATTTCTCAACCAAATCACTTGGTTCTTCTTCCTACTTCCTTGGATAATCATGGGGCTTGATTCCTTGGTTTTTACTTGGAGAAATCAGACCTGGAATTGCCCTGAAAATGTCCATAAACTTTCTGTTATGTTTTAATTCTTTCAAAACTTGTTTAAACTTATCAAACTTGAGTCTAACTCATCTCAAACCTATGTCCTAATGCTTACAACCTATCTTATGGTTGGTTAAGCTTAAAAACAAGGTTGAGACATACAACATCAGAGGTTAAACCTCAAATAAATTCTGTTTTTGTTAGGGTTTTAACCCACAAGTCATGTTCAAGTTCAAACTTGATATAGGAGTGATTATGGAACAACTTGGGTTATTCCAACATAAAATCCCCACATGATTTGATGATTTCTCATAGATTAGATTGTTTACATTATTGTACTAATCTTAGTTCATGACCCTCCTTGTTTGTTTTTTCAACAAGTGTAGTGGTGAACACATACGAGGTGCCTAAATGGAAGCTCGCTCTTCCTACCTCCTACATGACATCCATAACACATTTTGAGGTACCTAAATGAAGATATAATCTTCAACCTCATGCTTGAAATACTTGAACATTTGGACTTATTAATATATACTACCTAACCTAAATAATATCTATGTACATTCGAACCTTTGATGTTGAATTCATGTTCATTTGTCAAAGTAGTAGGACATCATCTAGGACCTAAACTTTGTTATGATTCTTATGAGTGTTCAACTCATGAAAACATTATTATAACCCTCGTGGTTACCAAGTGTCATACAAGTGTTATGTGTTGAAGATGGTTATGTTGATATAATACTTTCATGTTGTTTTATTCCGAATCTCGACTCTAAGCATACTTGAACTTTAACCCTTACACATTCAACCCTCTAACCTCATCAACTTCGTCACATTGGATAATCGGAAAGCATATGCAATATTGTGAGTATACTCGCAACCCCCTTTTTATGTTTACCACTTTTTGGGGTGTAACATGTTACATTATTAAAACACACTTAAACTTATTCTTTATGCAATGCACAAAAACAATCCTTATACATGAATACAATGTTATGATACTTGATGCTTACGTGGACCATACTTATGTGATATGTTTTAGTCATTAGCTTTCACGAGCCTCCATTTGACATGTATAGCGCTATAGGAGTAACGCACCGCCCCCTTTAAACTTGGGTCATGTTGAATTTCTTAAACTTATGGTCTTTTCATAGCAACGAAATGATGACATGTGCTATGGAAAGGGCCGCTTGCGTAAACAGAGGATTGGCTAGAAATATTGCATGCCATGTTAGATCTTGTATAAACTAAGTTGCCATGTGGATTCGTTTTAAACTTTTATACTTATACTTATGCTTAAACTTGTATACTCGCCTTTGCTTTTGCATTGAATTGTATTTCAAACATGTTACAGGTTGAGGATGACGATGCTTTGAAATTGGAGTAGTATTGATGCTTAGATACACATATAGACGTTTAGGTTTAAATGTTGTATCAATTTTGCTTACGTTGTTATGTATTTCTTTTGAACTTGTTGTTATTTGGGTTTATGTAATGTTGACAATTTGAGATTATGAAATGAAATGGGAATTATTTAATTATTGCCATATAAGGGTTATGAAGTCTCTTGCAATCTTCACACTTCGTCTCATCCCGATGTTTCCGCCATTGGTTGGGGTGTGACATAAAGACCTAGTATCTCAGAAAGAGGGACCTTTCAAACAAGATTTCGGGGGCTACCCATATATCCAAGAGATGTTCCCCATGATATAAGCAAGTTTGAAATTTAGGTTTATATCTCGTCACAATCTACTAAATGTGTAAAAACCTACTGGCACATCATCAGTGAGACCGTTTATCACATTATATCTTTCCAAATCTTTAGCGTGATGTGATAGTCCATTGATGTACTATCATTTTCTCTTTTCTCAACAAAACTCATTTTTGCTTTTATCATGTTTTTGACATTTTCAAATTTTCAAATGTTTTTGGATTTTCCGAAATTTCTTACCCCCCCTAAAATTCAAAATCATTTAAAGGAAATTTGAAAACAAACTGTACAAGTAAAATGACATCCTGATGTTAAATCGCTTCAATTCGCCATCCACTTGGCATAAACAATCAGAACTCCCCCTAACAACAAACTATTTTCCCATTAAGATTTCAAAACACTCAAGTTTGTTTTAATCAAAATGGTTTTTCCGGAAAATAAGTTTTGTTGATTTTACCTCTTGTAAGATTGGGGTTATCATCAGTTTATTTGTCAAAATAGAACTTGTAGAAAATCAAGTACAACTTAATGTCCCTGATTTACCACTTGTAAGTGAAAACCTTCTTCATCCACATGTAAGTTTACTTATCAACCAAAACCACTTGAACAGTTCAAAATATAACAATTTCAAAGATTACCACTTGTAGATCAAACCTGTAGATCGAAATATTACAGAAGTGAATTTCTCAAGAAAGATGTCGATTCCTGCTCCACGATTACCATCTTGGGAGCTCCGGCAAGTCATAATTTCAAGTAGAAAATGCTGTCACCCAAGCCTGACCAGCCTTGGGTGATTTTGGTACACATCTATCCCACCAACATTTTGATTTGTAAAATTCTTTTGCATCCTTCATTTTCCCATCAACCATCTTCCCAAAAATATGTTTGACTTTCCCATTGAAAGTCTTTTCAGCATCAAATTCTCCTTTACTAGGGAAGAATTGACCTGAAATCTCAAACCTACCTTTTGATTTTAGATTTTCCTTTGACAATTGCGGAAAGTTTTCATCGTTCAACTCTGGAACGGAATTCTTCTCTCTTTTATCAACAAATGACTCCTCTGATTTTATGGAATCAGATTCATTGTCTGAACTACTCTCAGATTTAACAACCCATCTTTGTTTGTTCAAATCAACTTTTCTTTTGTAAAAATGTTTTGAAACATCACCAGTTTCAAAAGTCGAATTTTCATACATATTAGTTTTCTCAGCTAATTGTTTCTTTTCATCAACACATTTCTTAATCTGTTCAAAGTTAGAAGAAACTCCCTGTTTTGTGTTGTTGAACTGTTGGCAATTCCAAGCAATGTGTCCAATCTTGTGACATTTGAAAAACGTTCTTCTCTCAACTCTTGGAACCAACTTCTTCTTCCTTTCAGCAAGAAACTCCTGGTTTGATTGTCTCCAGAAAGATTTCTTCTGTTCTTCTTCTGAACTTCCTCCTGCAACAAATTTTGTTTTTTATTTATAATTTTTCTCATTTTTATAATTTTCCGGAGGAATGAAACCTAATCCTTTCTTTTTGAAATTACTGTTATGGTTTGGTTTCTTTTGAAAACCATAACCAGAACTGTAACCCTTTTTCTTGTTTAATCTCTGTTGAACTCTTGAAGTGTACTTTTTAGATTTTTCAGAAAGATTAACATCTTTTATTTCAGAAATATTAATTTCTGTCAATTTGAAAACCTGTTTGATTTGTTTAGTTTTGACACTTCTTATTGGAAATTCCTCATAAGAATATAATTTGTCTGAATCATTCAAAGTATATGCTACTTTGATTGATCCGTCATTCAAATTAGATTTTGATAACAAGAATTCTTTATTGTAAACCCTTTTAACCGACGAACTCGGACTCTTTTCTGACGAACTCGAACTTTCAGATTTTGACTCCGACTTTGACTCTTCATCCATATCCAACACCTGATCAACCACTTTCTTTAACAATTCAGACTCATGATCAGTGTCAGACGCTGTGAATGTAACATCAATATTATCTGGTAACTCATCAATGGTTTCAGACTTTAACTTGATGTTGAGAGCCTTATTTAAACGTTCCTCATTTGGCTTTCTGGGAGAATTACTATTCCAAATCGGGGGCGGACACTTGTTATACTTGACACTTTGTTTCTTACCAGTATCCGTTTCCTTCTCTTTATCTTGGAAAGCTTCAAGACCTGCAATAGTAGGATAAACTCTGTCAATCAAATAATCACATGTTGAATAACTCAACATCAATCGTTTGATTCTTTCACTTTCAATCTTTTCAAGTTCCAAATCCTGCTTTAGCTTTGCATAATCTTCAATATACTCATTGATAACCTTCTGCTTTGTCATTAAAGTTGAACTCATCATTGTCATAGCAGCATCAACTTCTAAATTTATCTTTTTCAGACCATCAACGGTTCTGTTCAAAACATCGTATGACTCTTTCACATACTTCACATCAGACAACAAATTCTCTTTCATCTCTTCCAGTTCAAGAATCTTCTTGTCCTTCTCCTTACAATCTTTGCATGATTCGAGACATTTCAGACAAGGTTTAATGACTTCAACTATCTTTTCAACCTCTACAATTTTTTCAACTTCAACAATTTTTTCTACTTCGACGACTTTCTCAACTTCGATGAGTTTCTCAACTTCGACTATTTTTTCAATCTCAACAATTTTTTCTACCACTTTCTCCATCACTGATTCAACATTTTGTTCTTCAGCTTTCATCTTTGTCTTGTCATCAGTTATTCTTATTGATTCCAGCTCTCTCTTTAATAAGGCAATCTTCTTCTCATTCAGCATCTCAACTTTATCTGCAAAAAACAAATTAAAACTGTCAGGATCCAGACCTTTTCTAGCTTTATTAAGATATTCTTCTTCATCATCGGTATCAATATCACTTCCTAAATCTGGAAAAATCGGTATTCTTTTCTGACTAGATTTGACTGCATCTTCTTCCTGAATTCTAGCAATAAGACCTGAACCGGGTGGAATGTATTTATCCCAGCTAAATCCCTCTGCAACCTTTTCATCGTGTTGGTCAATTATGTAACACCCCGTGTTTTCATAAGTCAAAGTCAAGGTCAAAGTTAACGACCGATTTCGCGCAACTTGACTCGTAGAAATTTCTATATTTTGTTTGTATTATGTGGAGTAAGTGTTGTTAATTGCAATAATCGACGTGTGTTAATCGCTATTAGATCGATCTACGACTGTGAACTGTAGGAAATAACAATGCGATAAAGTTAACTAATCAATAGTCAAGCGATGCTAATCAAATCGACATCAATTCGCAACTCAAGCTACGTATTTTACTTGTTATTATACATGTGTGTGTGTGCCTTACGTGTTACCTGTGCATGTTTATTTATGTTGTGTTGTGTGTAATCAAGCGAACTCAATCGAAACTCGAAATCTAACTCGAATTTCAATCGAACCCGAATCGTGAACGAACTATGATAAATGGTGGAAAATAGATCATGCGAGATATGAGTGTTTGGGACTGGAAGTAATTTGACTAGGAGACTCTATCGTATCGCATCGATCGCAATCGAAATCGAATCAGCAAAAATCGACACGTCAAACGCACTAACCAAGTGCCATCCGGCCGGATAGCCATCCGACCGGATAACCACTGGGTGAAGGATGACAGGTGCCATCCGACCGAGATGCCATCCGACCGGACAGTCATCCGGGCGATGTGCTATCCGACCAAACAGCCCTTTCCTATTTTGGCATCTTATAAATACCCCTGTCATTGTCATCTTTTCCACTTTTGGAAATCCCTGTTCGACCAGCACGCTTAACTCAACCTTTTCTCAGATTTCTCTCGATTCCGGTAAGATCTCGTCCTAAATCTTGTACTTTCTTGATCTACACGCACTCCTACACCTTTCTATCTTTTAAATCTTAACTTTTAACCGTGAAATCACTAGATTTCGGGTGTTCTAAGGTGACGTCATCATGTGTTTTTCAAGAACTTCATGTTTTGACCTCAACCCACCAAGAACAACTTAGATCTAATCGATTTCAACAAAGATCTTGTAAAGATCTCGACACAAGTATGGTGAAAAAGGACTGAAAGACGGTTTTAACTTTCTTTCAACTCTTTCGCACTCAAAGTACTTAAAACCGATAGGATCCGACCCTGAATTAGTCTTCTACTCGATTGTAGTGTTGTACTAGTTCAAGATCCGGATTCTACTCATGAGACTATCGACTTCGGGTTAACCAAGAACAACTGTCTCGAGCCGGTAACCGGCCGGACTAGGGTGACTTCCTGGTCGGGTTGGTCATCTGGATTGAACTAGGGGTTCCGTTGGCTAACACGTTGTCAAAGTGACTCGACATAACGACAAACCTTCAAAACGACCAAGTGTAGAACGAACAGGACAATCGGAGCGGATTGCCATTCGGCCGGATTACCATCCGACCGGATAGGTCACCCGAACGAATTGCCAGCCGAACGGATTACACTTGGGTCCCACCTTTAAACAATCTAAATTAAAGTTGGGGTATTGAACGAATTGCAATCCGATCGAACGACCCTCTAAAAGGATTACGCTTCAGATCATGAGATACTAAGACTTTAAAAGACTTAACAATTTCCAACATGAGCAGTAGCACGGATTGCCATTCGATCGAATTGCCGTCCGATCGAATGACACCTCTGTAGTAAACTTGTTTTCAATAAGTAACCTCATCACTAAGTCACCGTCCGACCGGATGACCATTCGAACGAATTGCCACCAGCACGACTAGTCATCCGATCGACCGACTTGAAAGATGGAGATACTTAATTGTTTTCAAAATGCCACAACGAAAACTTCAAAAGTCAAACCATCATACACAAACACATACTTCTTATAGGAAGAAACAATCCACTCGAATCGTCATCCGACCGGATGACCACCCGAACGGATTGTTATCCGCACGGATTGCTGTCCGATCGAATTACCATCCGATCGAACCCCTCTTCGACCCTTTCATACTTTGTGACGTTTTACGAATCGCTTATCGTTATGCTACCGAATCTATTCAGGCTAACCGTACTCGCTAAGCGCTCCCTTCAATCCATTAATCGCTGTGAGTATACTCGATCCCTTTTTGCTTTAAGCACTTTTGGGTGTTACATACGTTACGAATATTCAAACTACAACTATCACACTACTCAAACTATTTGAACGCTAACCGTTAATGCATGTTATACGTGGCTTATGAATGCTTGTTTGTTATGTTTACACATTGAATGCTGTCTACCTGCCTTAGCAACGATAGTACTATAGTTTGGACTCAGCACCCGTTCACACGGGGGTTGTTAAGGATCTTTTACTTGCATGGATTATGGTGGTAATCATGTATTGCGAACTGCCTCGAGCAGTCAACCCGCAGTCATTGGTATCGATGGATCTATGTCGATAACTAACGTGCTTCATTTCACTATGTGTACGTGCTGGTTATGCGTAAACGAATTCGAACTCTATATGCTATTATCAAACTTGTATGCTCACCTTTACATTTTATGTATTGACTTTTATTTTAACGTATGTGACAGGTGCTTAGGACGCACACTTGGTAGGAATTTGAAGCTAGAATAAAGCTTTAGAGCCCAACAAATAGTTGTCTGTAGTGGTCAAACTAAGGGTCTCTAGAAGCAGATAAACAATTGCTCTATTATGAAATCTGAGTCGTCGGAACAGAATATTTGCCTAGTTTTTGTCTGTAATAATTGTTGTACTGTTTGAGATACGGTATGGGACGTATTATTTTAAATTAAATGGTAATGATGATTGTTATGGAAACTTCTGGACAATCTGTTTCGCTCAGTGCCGCGCCCCGATGATTCCGCCATCGGTTGGGGTGTGACAGATTGGTATCAGAGCCATAACTATAGGGAATTAGGCAAGACTCGACCTAGTCCGCATCGATGTCTTAGAAACCTAGTCTATAGTTAGGAACCAGCAGACCG
Organism: Helianthus tuberosus; assembly: GCA_030545235.1. Classification (NCBI taxonomy): domain Eukaryota; kingdom Viridiplantae; phylum Streptophyta; class Magnoliopsida; order Asterales; family Asteraceae; genus Helianthus; species Helianthus tuberosus. Next base: position 54,805,536 of record CM060411.1, on the reverse strand, counting down.
ATTTGTGCATAACTAGTAGGAAATATGTGCGAGCTTATTCCTCGCTATTCTCGTCTATGCTACATTATCACTACACTCAATTTTACAGCTATAAGTAGGCAATAAAGTCGAGATTAGGTGTGAAAACCACAAACTCCCGGCGGAATTGCTTAAGTTAATGTTGTTTTACCAACCTATCAATAATCTCTTCTTTCTTTTCAATAACGAACGGGGGAAATTATACCAAATCAGGAGTGAAATCCATATTTTGACGAATAATCTCCTCTATTTTATCAAAACCGGGACGAAGTTGTTAAGCCAGGGGTGAAACCCTAACCTTGATGACTTGTTCCGCGCATTTTACAGAACTCTCACCAAAGTTCGACGGACTCCAACGACCTGAAGTCACAATAAGACCAACGGGATGTGTGCCAACACCCAAGAATCGAGGCAAGGGCATATTCCTGGAAGTCAAACGTGTACAGCGGGTCCATGTGAATAGTTGAATCACTTTGGTTAGTCGAAGTCTACTAGCTGCAGACGATCTACATCTCGAAATTTTATGTGTTTTCAATTTTGAGCCCGCAACTGCTGACTCTGATAATTCGACAATTTTATGTGTTTTATGTGCTTTTACCTGTTTATGTGTTCAAATTTTTGAAGATTCACTTGATTTTGCTTTCACTTCGATCGACACATACGACTCGCATTGCTTTTCTATCTCAAACCGCTAACAAATCATTGAATTGTGGACAACCTATGCTACGATATACACTTATACTACGTTATTCTCGAACGATCGCCGACCTTGAATAATAGGTTCCTGTTTTCTAACTGCCTCTAGTGCTTTAATGCGTCGGTGTTTCCTTGCTTCTGTGCCCTACCTGCTTAGGTGTTATGTGATTATGTGCTCTACGTTCTTAGTTGCGTATGTCATGTGTGCTCTATGTGATATGTGAATATGCGTGTTCCTGAGCTTTAGTAAGTAGTAAACGTGTGAGGTGAGATTCGAATACACTATGTTGAGTTCCATGGCGATGTCTATTGCAGACAATGTCGTCTGGATCCCGTCATGCACTTTCTCGTCAAGAAAAGAGAGACAGACGTCTTGCTTCCATCATCGCTAAAAGCGTAGCAAAGGCTGTGAGTGACGTCTATGAGAATGCCAGCAAATCGTCGGAGGAATCAAGAACCGACGCACCCAAAACTACCGCAAGGCCTTTCAGTTTCAAGTAATTCAAGTCGTATGGATCAAAAGAATTCACTGGCGAAGGAGGTCCCACTGCACTATTTCACTGGTTTGATTCCATTGAGGTTACTCTGCGACAGAGTGGTTGCCCTGATGACCTCCGTACTCTGAATGCTACCGGCATTTTCCAGTCCCGAGCATTAGACTGGTGGACGGCCGAGAGGAACAAGCGAGGGAACGATGCAGCCTATGGTCTGTCGTGGGACGAGCTCAAGGAAGTTATGCTAGAGGAATTATGCCCTCCTCACGAACGTCAAAAGCTAGAAGATGAATTTTGGCACATACAACAAAAGGATGGTGACAATGCTGGTCTTACTGCTCGTTTCAAACAACTCAGCATTATCTGTCCCGATCAAGTCAAGACTCCCGACATGACAATCAAGAAGTATATCCGAGCTTTGCCCGACTGCGTTGCTGATTTCGTGCAAGCGGCTAAGACGATCGAGGAAACTTATCTGCTGGCCGCTGAAATCAACGACAAGCGGGTTAAGGCTGGTGTCTGGGATAAGACTTCGAAGCATCTGCATCAAGCTATCGCTACCGCACCAACTACTGAACCCACCTCATCGAGCAACAACAGGAAGAACAAGAGAAAGAACAGCTCCAACAACAAGAACTGTGCGATCACTGCTGCACCAGTTTAAGCTGTACCTGCCCAACAGCGTCAAGTAGCGGCGCCTGTGGCCAATGCACCGCCCGCAAAGCGTGCATACACTGGACCACACCCACTCAGCCCTACTTGCACCTACCACCACCCAACTGCCATTGCTTGCCGTTATTGTGCTCATTGCAACGTATACGGCCATTTTACTGCCAACTGCCATGTTCGCCAGGCTCCTGCCAATCAAGCTCTACTCACTGCCCCAGAGGGTCAACAAGCTCCTCCGGCACTCGCGGTCAAAGCCAGAGCCTGCTTCGCATGTGGCGACCCGAACCATTTCGCCAACGTGTGCCCAAACAGGGTTGTGAAACAAGAGCCTCAGCAACAGCAGCCACAGCAGCAACAACAACAGCAGCAGCAACAACAAGCCGCACGCGCCCGAACTTTCAACCTCAACATGCGTCAAGCCCAGGCCGACAACAACGTGGTCAATGGTACGTTCCTTGTGAATGGTATTTATGCTTCATGTTTGTTTGATACTGGAGCGGATAATTGCTTTGTTTCGTTCGAATTCGAGAAACTCCTTAATCGTAAACGTTCCCAACTCTCCTCGACATTCGATGTTGAAGTCGCTACCGGAAGAACCGTCGCTGTAAATTCTGTTATCCGTGATTGTACTCTTGAGCTCAACAATCACATCTTTCCAGTTGACCTCATTCCGATGCAACTCGGAAGTTTTGATGTCATAATAGGCATGGACTTTCTTCGAGAAAACCATGCTGAAGTTGTGTGCTTCGACAAGATGATTCGTTTTTCGCTCGCAAATGGTGACTTATTGTGTGTTTATGGCGATACTACTTCAAAGGGGCTTAAGCTTATGTCATGCGTGCAAGCCAGCAAGTATCTCTGCAAGGAATACAGGGCTTTCTTGGCTAACATTGTAGTAGCGGAGAAGGAAAAGAAAGAGAAGAAGGAAGTGAAAGACGTTCCTGTGGTTCGAGAATTTCCTAATGTTTTTCCAGAGGATCTTCCCGGATTACCTCCAAGTCGTGATATCGACTTTCGTATCGACCTCATTCCTGGAGCCAATCCTATTGCCAAAGCTCCTTATCGACTTGCGCCGTCCGAAATGCGCGAACTCTCAACCCAACTCCAGGAATTACTTGAGAAAGGCTTCATTCTCCCGAGCACCTCTCCTTGGGGCGCGCCAGTCCTTTTCGTCAAAAAGAAGGACGGGTCATTCCGGATGTGCATCGACTATCGGGAATTGAATAAGTTAACTATCAAGAACCGCTATCCCCTACCTCGCATCGACGATTTGTTTGATCAACTACAAGGAGCTACGTGTTTCTCCAAGATCGACCTACGTTTAGGATATCACCAGCTACGTATTCAAGAGGAGGATATACCCAAAACCGCGTTTCGTACTCGTTACGGCCACTACGAATTCGTTGTCATGCCTTTCGGTTTAACCAACGCACCAGCGGTTTTCATGGATCTGATGAATCGCGTGTGTAAACCATATCTCGACCGTTTCGTCATCGTATTCATCGACAATGTCTTGATCTACTCCAAATCGAAAGCCGAACACGCGCAACACCTACGTTTGGTTCTTGAGTTACTCCAGGGGAACCAACTCTATGCCAAGTTCTCCAAGTGCGAATTCTGGCTGGAGGAAGTTCAGTTTCTGGGTCACATTGTAAATAGTCAAGGCATTCACGTTGATCCTGCAAAGATTGAAGCTGTCAAGAGTTGGGTTACACCTAAGAACCCGTCTGAAGTCCGCTCTTTTCTCGGACTAGCCGGCTATTATCGACGATTTATCGAAGGATTCTCGAAGATTGATGTACCCCTTACCTCTCTTACGCATAAGGATCAGCCTTTTTGTCTGGGGAACCAAACAATAGACTGCCTTCCAAACCCTCAAGCACATGCTTTGCAACGCTCCTGTTCTCACGTTCCCCGATGGAAACAATGATTTCATTGTCTACTCTGATGCTTCCAACCTTGGTCTTGGTTGTGTTCTCATGCAACGGGACAAGGTCATAGCTTACGCATCTCGTCAGCTCAAAATCCACGAGAAGAACTATACAACCCATGACCTCGAGCTAGGCGCAGTTGTTTTTGCGTTAAAGATTTGGCGACACTACCCGTATGGTACCAAGTGTACGATATTCACCGATCATAGGAGCCTACAACACATCTTTAATCAGAAGGAACTTAATATGCGTCAACGCCGATGGGTGGAACTTCTCAACGATTACGACTGTGAGATCCGTTATCACCCAGGCAAGGCGAATGTTGTTGCCGACGCACTTAGTAGACGGAGCTACCTGCTTAGCACCCGTAATGCTCAAGCCCAACACGATCTCAAAACTCTCATCCGCGATGCTCAGCATGCATGTTTTAATGAACGCACCTTGAAGAGAGAAAGAATCTACCACGATGGAGCCCAACTTGTGAGCAAATCGAACGGGATATTCCACTTTTTAGACCGAATTTGGATTCCCAAGCGAACCAATTTGCGGAAAATTTTGATGGACGAAGCCCATAAATCTCGGTATTCTATTCACCCCGGTGCCGACAAAATGTACCAGGATCTTCGCTATAAGTACTGGTGGCCGGGTATGAAAAGGGATATCGCTCTCTACGTCGGAAAATGCCTAACTTGTGCTAGAATCAAGGCCGAACATCAAAGACCCTCTGGCTTACTTGAACAACCACCAATTCCCATGTGGAAGTGGGAAAGTATAGCTATGGACTTTATAACCAAGCTACCGCACACGTCATCAGGTCACGACAGCATTTGGGTTGTAGTCGACCGTTTGACTAAATCAGCTCACTTTCTGCCAATACGAGAAGACTACAAGGTAGAACGATTAGCCCGAATCTACACCGACGAGATCATTTGTAATCATGGGACGCCTCGTGACATCATCTCTGATCGTGATGCTCGGTTTACTTCGCGATTGTGGGAAACGTTTCAAACAGCACTCGGTACAACGCTTAATCTAAGTACTGCTTTCCACCCACAAACCGACAGTCAGACTGAAAGAACGATTCGTACTCTTGAAGACATGCTCCGTTCGTGTGTTTTAGACTTCGGTGGTAATTGGGATAAATACCTGCCGCTAGTCGAATTCTCGTATAACAACAGTTATCATTCTAGCATCCAAATGGCACCATTCGAGGCATTATAGGGAAGAAGATGTCGATCGCCTATTGTGTGGCACGAGATCGGTCACTCGCAACTAACCGGTCCGGAGTTACTACAAGAAACGACAGACAAAATTTTCCAAATTCGAGACAACCTAGTGAAAGCTCGGGATCGACAGAAAAGTTACGCCGATAAGAAGCGCAGGCCCCGTGAATTTGGCGTTGGTGACCACGTACTCCTAAAGGTATCACCTTGGAAGGGTGTGGTCCGATTCGGCAAGAAAGGGAAACTCGCTCCTCGATATGTTGGACCTTTTAAGATTCTGGAAAGGATCGGAAAAGTCGCCTACAGACTCGAACTACTGGAGGAACTCAGTAACGTCCACCCGACTTTCCACGTGTCAAACCTCCGAAAGTGCATAGCCGATCACGACTTACACGTTTCTCTAGACGATCTACAAGTGAACGAAACATTACACTTCGTGGAAAAGCCTGTCAAAATCATGGATCGCCAAACCAAGCAACTCAGACGCTCACGCATTCCTATTGTGAAAGTCCGATGGGAAGGCAAACGAGGCGCAGAGTTCACTTGGGAACTCGAAAGCGACATGAAGGCTAAGTACCCGCAGCTGTTTAAAGAGAAAGCTCTCAAACGTGATTCATGGTGATGTACAACTTCCAGCTTAATTTCGGGACGAAATTCCCTAAACAAGGGGAGGCTGTAACACCCCGTGTTTTCATAAGTCAAAGTCAAAGTCAAGGTCAAAGTCAACGACCGATTTCGCGCAACTTGACTCGTAGAAATTTCTATATTTTATTTGTATTATGTGGAGTAAGTGTTGTTAATTGCAATAATCGACGTGTGTTAATCGTTATTCGATCGATCTACGATTGTGAACTGTAGGAAGTAACAATGCGATAAAGTTAACTAATCAATAGTCAAGCGACGCTAATCGAATCGACATCAATTCGCAACTCGAGCTACGTATTTTACTTGTTATTATACATGTGTGTGTGTGCCTTACGTGTTACCTGTGCATGTTTATTTATGTTGTGTTGTGTGTAATCAAGCGAACTCAATCGAAACTCGAAATCTAACTCGAATTTCAATCGAACCCGAATCGTGAATGAACTATGATAAATGGTGGAAAATAGATCATGTGAGATATGAGTGTTTGGGACTGAAAGTAATTTGACTAGGAGACTCTATCGTATCGCATCGATCGCAATCGAAATCGAATCAGCAAAAATCGTCACGTCAAACGCACTAACCAAGTGCCATCCGGCCGGATAGCCATCCGACCGGATAACCACTTGGTGAAGGATGACAGGTGCCATCCGACCGAGATGCCATCCGACCGGACAGTCATCCGGGCGATGTGCTATCCGACCAAACAGCCCTTTCCTCTTTTGGCATCCTATAAATACCCCTGTCATTGTCATCTTTTCCACTTTTGGAAATCCCTGTTCGACCAGCACGCTTAACTCAACCTTTTCTCAGATTTCTCTTGATTCTGGTAAGATCTCGTCCTAAATCTTGTACTTTCTTGATCTACACGCACTCCTACACCTTTCTATCTTTTAAATCTTAACTTTTAACCATGAAATCACTAGATTTCGGGTGTTCTAAGGTGACGTCATCATGTGTTCTTCAAGAACTTCATGTTTTAACCTCAACCCACCAAGAACAACTTAGATCTAACCGATTTCCACAAAGATCTTGTAAAGATCTCGACACAAGTATGGTGAAAAAGGACTGAAAGACGGTTTTAACTTTCTTTCAACTCTTTCGCACTCAAAGTACTCAAAACCGATAGGATCCGACCCTGAATTAGTCTTCTACTCGATTATAGTGTTGTACTAGTTCAAGATCCGGATTCTACTCACGAGACTATCGACTTCGGGTTAACCAAGAACAACTGTCTCGAGCCGGTAACCGGCCGGACTAGGGTGACTTCCTGGTTGGGTTGGTCATCTGGATTGAACTAGGGGTTCCGTTGGCTAACACGTTGTCAAAGTGACTCGACATAACGACAAACCTTCAAAACGACCAAGTGTAGAACGAACAGGACAATCGGAGCGGATTGCCATTCGACCGGATTACCATCCGACCGGATAGGTCACCCGAACGAATTGCCACCCGAACGAATTACACTTGGGTCCCACCTTTAAACAATCTAAATTAAAGTTTGGGTATTGAACGAATTGCAATCTGATCGAACGACCCTCTAAAAGGATTACTCTTCGGATCATGAGATACTAAGACTTTAAAAGACTTAACAATTTCCAACATGAGCAATAGCACGGATTGCCATCCGATCGAATGACACCTCTGTAGTAAACTTGTTTTTAATAAGTAACCTCATCACTAAGTCACCGTCCGACCGGATGATCATTCGAACGAATTGCCACCCGCACGACTAGTCATCCGATCGACCGACTTGAAAGATGGAGATACTTAAATGTTTTCAAAATGCCACAACGAAAACTTCAAAAGTCAAACCATCATACACAAACACATACTTCTTATAGGAAGAAACAATCCACTCGAATCGTCATCCGACCGGATGACCACCCGAACGGATTGTTATCCGCACGGATTGCTGTCCGATCGAATTACCATCCGATCGAACCCCTATCCGACCCTTTCATACTTTGTGACGTTTTACAAATCGCTTATCGTTATGCTACCGAATCTATTCAGGCTAACCATACTCGCTAAGCGCTCCCTTCAATCCATTAATCGCTGTGAGTATACTCGATCCCTTTTTGCTTTAAGCACTTTTGGGTGTTACATACGTTACGAATATTCAAACTACAACTATCACACTACTCAAACTATTTGAACGCTAACCGTTAATGCATGTTATACGTGGCTTATGAATGCTTGTTTGTTATGTTTACACATGGAATGCTGTCTACCTGCCTTAGCAACGATAGTACTATAGTTTAGACTCAGCACCCGTTCAAACGGGGGTTGTTAAGGATCTTTTACTTACATAGATTACGGTGGTAATCATGTATTACGAACTGCCTCGAGCAGTCAACCCGCAGTCATTGGTATCGATGGATCTATGTCGATAACTAACGTGCTTCATTTCACTATGTGTACGTGCTGGTTATGCGTAAACGAATTCGAACTCTATATGCTATTATCAAACTTGTATGCTCACCTTTACATTTTATGTATTGACTTTTATTTTAACGTATGTGACAGGTGCTTAGGACGCACACTTGGTAGGAATTTGAAGCTAGAATAAAGCTTTAGAGCCCAACAAATAGTTGTCTGTAGTGGTCAAACTAAGGGTCTCTAGAAGCAGATAAACAATTGCTCTATTATGAAATCTGAGTCGTCGGAACATAATATTTTCCTAGTTTTTGTCTGTAATAATTGTTGTACTGTTTGAGATACGGTATGGGACGTATTATTTTAAATTAAATGGTAATGATGATTGTTATGGAAACTTCTGGACAATCTGTTTCGCTCAGTGCCGCGCACCGGTGATTCCGCCATCGATTGGGGTGTGACAAATTATACCATAACAAGCTCTCTTCTCTTTTTCTTCTATGGCACGGGCACGGGCATGTGTAGTTTGTGGTTGTTGAACAATCTGATGGAAAATTGATTTTTGATAATAATTGTTCTTTCCAGACTGATCTTGTCTTCCATCTGCTTCTTTGTTTTTGCACTCACGCTTAAAATGACCTTTTTCTCGACACCTGAAACATGTAACCTTTGATTTGTCAAATCCTATCGGAGATTTAGACAATTCATTAAAGTCATCTCTTCCGGTGATTTGTTGAAACTTTTCTACCCTTCAAACAACACTGGCTAAACACCACTTGATATCCATCAACTCAAGTTCTTCAGCATCAATCTGGTCATAATCTTCTTTGGTAAGCATTGGATTTCCAATTTTGCCAGCAATCAAACTTTCATATGATTCCAACATAGCAACGAGTGATGCCATGCGTTGCTTAGCTATTTCCGGAGAAAGATTTTGACCATTTTGAATGCTCAAGGTAACATTGCCCTGCAGATTTGTATAATTCTTTTGTTGAGGACTTGGTGTTGTAAAATTTGGATCAAAACTTGAATATGCAGATGAAGATACACCACTTTGAGTCACAGTACTTCCCTTTGTTCCAGAAGAACTATCAGCACTGAAACCAGTTTGTATCTTTAGGCTTGGAGTAACTTCAAATTTGTTTTCTCTGTAGTATAAACTCACATCTTGTTGAGCATTTGGATTAGACATGATAGCAGTTTTCTAGATATCCAATTCATGCTCTTCAATCTTCTGAATAAACTGTGCCAGATTCATATTTTCAGATTTTCTCATGTGTTTTAGGATCAACAAATAAGTTCCCCATTTCTGCTGTGGTAATGCATCGGCTAGTTTATCAACCCATTCATCGTCGTCTTTCTTTATTTCCAATCTTCCCATTTCCAAAACCAAATGACAATATCTATCAATGGTCTTTTTTGTTGTTTCACCTTCTAAGGCTATAAACATATCAAATGATTTCTTCAGTAACGCCTTTTTGTTCATGATCATATCTGCACTTCCTTTAAACTTTTGAATTAACGCTGTCCAAATCGATCTTGCAGTACCCTCATGTTGGAGTAAAACAAATATATCTTCTTTAACTGCTTGTTGAAGAATACTGATCATCATTTTTTCACTTGTATATTTCAATTTTTCAATCTCTGAAAAGTCACAAAAAGCCTTTTCAAGCCCACGTTCATTTTTCGGTTTCTCATAATCTTTCTCTAATGAACACCATGCATCAAACTTATAAGTTTGCACCCAGTTTTCAAATCGATTTTGCCATCCTCTAAAATCTTCGATGTACATAAGCTTTGGCGGTTTTTGATACGTTCCCGTCTCATTCTCTCTGTAAAGAGTTTCAGCAGCTGTAACAGGAGCAACAGGTGTAGCAAACGCATTGTAGAATTCTTCTTCCATGATTTAGTAATCTGTATCACAAAGTCAACAAAGTTCAAACAATAAAGAAGGTTCAAACGAAATATGAGTTCAAACGAAAATACTTGGAGCGAAATAGCTACTACAAACGAAATACACTTTTGGTGCGAAATCAGACTTTCACACGAAATACCCTTTCAAACGAAATCAGCTTTCACACGAAATTATTAATTTCGTGCGAAATCAGTCAAGCGAAATAACACCTTGGTGCGAAATAACCTGATTTCGTGAGGAATAACAAATCTGAGGTAATTTCGTGCGAAATTAAGTGTATCTCTCAAGCGAAATAGCAATTTCAAGCGAAATCAATTGCCTATTTCGTGCGAAATACTGCTGACATCATCATGACCGATCTGTTTTTCAAGCGAAATTACAAATTTTACCAGTTTTAGATCGAATTAAGGTCCAATTCTTTCAAGGATTCGTTAAAACACTGTTTCGCTTATTATATGTGAAATTCAAGTCATTTTGACCGTAAAATTCTGTTTAATTTTGAAAAGAAGGTGTAGAAATCAGATTTTCAAGCTGAATTAGTAAGAACTCTTCAACCTGAGCTCTGATACCACTTGTAGGATCGTTTTGTGACCCAAACGAGTCTATCAGAAGAGTTCTAATCAATTCAAGAGGCGGAAACTAATGAATTGACTTGGAAAACAGCTTGATTCACACTTAATTGTCTTGTTTTATTGATATAACACGTTTTCAGATCAGTAGACACGTCGGCAGCACTTCGGTACCGGAATCACGAACGTTACAAATGAAATCACAACTAGGGTATTTATAGTGGTGGTAATTTCGCATGAAATTACATTGTGCTATTTCGTGCGAAATAGCAGATTGCTATTTCGTGTGAAATTAGCCTGATGTAATTTCGTGCGAAATTAATCAATCACACATAAATCCTATATTTCTCGTACAACGTGCCCTGATCTAACAATTCTAGTACAAGACTCGATACAAGACGAAGTCGACAGACGTAATGCACCAACAATCTGGGATCATGTTCCGCAAATTGGGAAGCACATATTTGCTTCAAGATTTATGTCTGATGTCCATGTTTGATCACATTTGACTTCATCTGCGGCAGTCCACTGACTTTCTTCCCCCGTGTCTGCACCGTGATCTTCATATTCTTGGTTCAATACCAACTCATCTTTAGTAGTGTTTGTTTCAGAACCTGATTCAGATACACAATGGTTCTCCAATTCCAGATCAGCAAGCAAATACACAACGGTTCTCCAATTCCAGATCAGTAATGTAAGGAGCGTTGAGATAATGGACATCCATCAAGCTCAAAAAGAAAACTTGTGTTCCCCATAGTCACAAACGATTATGGTTTGTATTTCGTATAGCCACCGTTCCCATAGTAAAAAACGGTTGCGATTTGCACATTCAATCTTCATTGCTTCATTAAAATTAACAAGGCGGTCTCTTTGCTTCGTCCACTAGAACTATTTGTGTATGCTGTAATAAAACGGAAGCTATCAACGCGGGGATGCGTACAGAACCCGACATGTCTTCCTGAATCTGAATCAGAAAGTTAATTTTAACTTATAAAACCCACTAGCAAAATATGCGCATTTATCATGTTAGGGAGAATGTTCTCGAAATTGAAGGGAAATGCGGTCTCTTTGCTTCGTCCACTATAACTATTTGTGTATGCATTCTTTGCTATAACAGGATGGATGTGACACACACAGATAGATAAATAATATCTGATTTAAAAGATTTGTTGAAATCGAAGAAAAGAGTAAAAAAGATGAATTGAGGCGTCCATTTGGAACAAGAAGTCCAACAATCCGTTCAGATTGAATCGTCTCTGAAGTACTGAACAACAGAAATAGACAGACACTTACTTCATAGGACTCACTTGAATTGTCTCTGAAGTACTGAACAACAGAAATAGACAGACACTTGCTTCATAGGACTCACTTGAATCGTCTCTTAAGTACTGAACAACAGAAATAACAGGCATGCCTTGAACGAGTCTAGAACTGCTCGAAATCCCTCAACCGGATTTGAAACCGGACGAAATCTGTTAAGAAACTGTTCGATTGAAGATGTAATTGCAAGACTGTTTGTCGGGCTTCCAATGCTCACACAGGGTGATAAACAACGCTGACGCGTGGGAAGAAAGTCATTGGACTGCCGCATATGAAGTCAAATGTGATCAAACTTGTCGGATCTGTGACTCCATGGAAGATGTGATTAAGGTAAGCGTGTCGTGTCATGTGTCATAAAACGGAACATAATCCCAGATTGTCTAAAATTAACAAGGCGGTCTCTTTGTTGCATACTGATTATTGAAAAGATTTGTTGAAATCGAAGAAAAGAGTAAAAAAGATGAATTGAGGCGTACATTAGGAACAAGAAGTCCAACAATCCGTTCATTATCTGTGGTTGTGTAAAACAATATGAATGCATGCAACGAATTTGACAACTGTGGAGAACTTGTTTGCGTTATCCTTCAACATAAAAATTTTGAATGTATATAAGAGCGTGATCAACTACTTTGGGTATATTCGAAACCAACTAAAATACGCTAAAATCACGTTAAAATACATTAAAATACGTTAAAATACGCTAAATTACGTTACAATACGTTAAAATACACTAAAATATGTTACAATACGCTAAATTACGTTACAATACGCCAAAAATACGCTAAAATACACTAAAGTACGCTAAATTACCCTAAATTACGTTACAATGCGTTAAAATACGCTAAAATACGTAAAATACCCTAAAATAGGTTAAAATAAGCTAAAATACGTTAGAATACGCTCAAATACGTCAAAAATACTATTAAATACGCAACAATATGTTAGAATACGTCAAAATACGCAAAAATACGTCAAAGTATGCGACTAACGATATTTACACACACGTATACATATAACACGACACTATGGAGTCCAAGTGGATTTCAAACAAAACTGTACGTAATCATGGAATACGATATTCGCACGCAACCGAGCGGCACCGAAACGACTTATGTTGAAGGTATACGTCATAAAACGACAAAATATGCGAAAGTTCGGCAAAAAACGAGACGTATACGTGTCGAACCGAGGGAAACACGATAAAATTAAATTTGAAATAATGACATATACGATTGTATAGGCCTAAGTCGTATCGTATATCAGCTTAATACGCATCGTATAGGCCTATACGATGCGTATTAAACTTTGAATTTTCTCAAAAATACCCCTGAATTTATCAGAAAAAGGGGTATTTCAGTAAATTCATCGTTCAATACGCATCGTATAGGCCTATACGATGCGTATTGAACTATAAATTTCTCAAAAATGTTTTCCAAATCAAGGGTTCCATCATTACAACCACTTGTTTTCAATGGGGATGTAATGCAATGATTCCTCTCAATTGAATAGACAGACACTTGCTTCATAGGACTCACTTGAATCGTCTTGGAAGTACTGAACAACAGCTTCGGTTTCATCAGCTGCATCGTTTATCGTGGAATGCATCCGTATTTTTGTAAATCGCACAAACAAGCATTCCTTAGACGAGTCTAGAACACTCATAATCCTCAACCGGCTTTGAAACCGGATGAAATCTACGAAGAAACTGTTCGATTTCACGGTGAGTGGAGAAATTAGCGACGGAGAAACTGTTCGACACTGACATGCATCAGGAAAGAAGCATATAATGATTCCTCCCAATTGAATAGTGTTATTACAGGCAACTATGTAAACATTTAACATCTCATTAACGCAAATGCAATACTTACAAAATTTGATAGGCACTAGTTATCAATATAGAAACTTAACAAGAGAAGCAACTAAAAAAGCGGTGAACGGTATTTAACGTACACACCGCATTCGAAGATCCTTGCATTAGACACAATTTGTTGGAATTTGTGGATTTCGGTTAGTTCAGATCTCTATTCGGTCATCTTTCCTCTCAATTGAATAGACAGACACTTGCTTCATAGGACTCACTTGAATCGTCTCGGAAGTACTGAATCAACAGAAGGATGAATCAACAGGCATGCCTTGAAGTACTGAATCAACAGAAATAACTGAAATAACAGCTTCGAAATCTATTAACCCACAATTTGTTGGAATTTGTAGACAGACACTTGCTTCATAGAACTCACTTGAATCGTCTCGGAAGTACTGAACAACAGAAGGATGAGATATCGGTAGTTAGCTCGAAGAAGTTTCTCTCAATCAGGTGTTCCAATAGATTCTCCCTTTTAACAATGTCCTGTTAACTGTTTTAGATGACATGCTTGGTAACAAAGAGGAACACTTTCTTCTGTTATATTTTTTTCTACTTTTAGAAAGGTTTGACCAACTCACGATTGTAATAAAACGGAACATAATCCCAGATTGTCTAGAGAAGCGCTTTTATCATGTGTCATACGTTACGAGATTCTTCGAGAATTAGAAAAGGAGAAAATACGAAACGACAAGGGTAGTATGAGTCTGAGTCCATTGTGGTTCGTGTCAGGTTTGTATTTCCCATAACCACCGTTTCCGTAGTAAAAAACGGTTGCGGTTTTGCATATTCAACCTTCATTGCAAGACTATTTGTCGGGCTTCCAATGCTCACACAGGGTGATAAACACACTGATATTGAACAGATTATTGAACCAACTACTCGAAATACCTTTCGTTTCTCGAAATTAAACGGATTATTGAACCAAGAAAGTCATTGGACTGCCGCAGATGAAGTCAAATGTGATCAAACTTGGACATCAGACGTAAAACGAAACATAATCCCATATTGTCTAAGGAAGCGCTTTTATCATGTGTGATCCAGAGGTCGGTTTCGGGTGGGCATAAGATCCGTGGGCCCTATTTTCGGATCTGTGACTCCATGGAAGATGTGATTAAGGTAAGCGTGCGGTATCATGTGTCATAAAATGGAACATAATCCCAGATTGTCTAAAGAAGCGCTTTTATCATGTGTCATATTAGAGTAATATGAGTCTGAGTCCATTGTGGTTCGTGAATGTTTCGAATCATCATAGAAGACGTATCGGGTGAGTTGTGGTTGATTTATAGGAGGAGGTTATGAAACGAATATATGTTTATGCGAATTTAAAGGATAATACTGACAGAGGTGCTGGTCTTTTCTCCCACTGTGCAAACTTGAAAAATCTCACCATAACACATCTAATATGACACATGATAAAAGCGCTTCTTTATCTATCATATCATATCATCGACCAACTGGTGGGCTTGAATGGTTTTAATAATACTTGAAAATGGAAATAATCGTGTCAAGATCTTTATCTGTCATATCATCGACCAACTGCTCGAAATCCCTTTCGTTTCTCGGGTTCGCATTCGACACAGAAACTTTAACAAGATAAGAGGATGAGATATCGGCAGTTAGCTCGAAGAAATGTTGGTGTTGATCAACTTAGTAGATATGAAATGTTGGTTTTTGTCCCAAATCATTTTATCTTCGTTATCCTTTTGTCCCATACGAGATTCTTCGAGAATTAGACATGACACATGATAAAACCGCTTCTTTAGACAATGTTTTTCTATCCTATACGAGATTCTTCGAGAATTAGACATGATAAAAGCGCTTCTTTAGATAATCTGGGATTATGTTTCGCAAATTGGGAACCACATATTCATGTGTAAAAGCTTGGAAAGATGACCGAATAAAGAACTGAATACCCCCTTGGTAGTTGTTACCATATGACACATGATAAAAGCATAGTCAAAAGAACCCTTACCTGCCACTTAGGGTTTCTTCATCACCTATAACAATGTCGATAAACGTTGATTGGAACACGCCGCTTAAATGGTTTTACTATATTTCATCTTGGACTATCTAGTCTAACACATGAAAATGGATATGATCGTGTCAAGATCTTTATCTATCATGTCATCGACCAACTGCTAGAAATCCCTTTCGTTTCTCGGGTTCGCATTCGCATTCGACACAACACATCAAAAAATAAAATTCAAAAAATCAGTGCCTTGATACGCATCGTATAGGCCTATACGATGCGTATAAAGCCCGCCGCCAGACATAACCTGCACCTGTCAGTCTGCCATGTCTTTTACTTTATTTCAATACGCATCGTATAGGCATATACGATACGTATTAAATTGAAAAAGTGTGCGGATAGACAGGGGGTGTGCCATTAGAAAATCCCTATTAAAAATCAACTCTAGTCGTCACTACCGGACAAAGTGTGAGAGTAATAATATCATTATTATTTGTTATTGAAACCAACCACAAGCTGATTAGATTGAAAAAGTCCATCCGTGACACCGCGTGAACAATATTGGCTGTCACGTATCCTGGATCTATCTGTTCTCCACTGTATCTCAACATAATTAAAACCCTAAATTCAATCCATTATGGTTGCTTCTTCAACAAGTATGAAGATGTTGATCTCGTTTCTCTTTCTATGCTGCATCTCCACCTGTTTCTCCTCTCCCGTTTCCATTTCAGGTTTGTTTGTTTCTCATTTCAGTTGTGGTTTTATACTGTTTTTAGGTCAAATCAACTTCTGATCTTCGATTTGTGTGTGCAGATGGTGTTTTCACATCTGAACCTTCAATCGGACGGAATCTTCTTCAGGCTAAGAAACGTTTGTTCTTTACTTCTTATTTGTAGTTGATTTTGTTTCGATTATTGTTTTAGTCTGCTGTTTGTGTTCACTTGCCGATTTGATTTGATTATCAAAATTGGATGATTTTCAAGTATTATTATGATTTTTTAAGTGATCTGTAAATTAGGGTTTTTGATCTTTATTTTAACTCAAATTTGTTGATTACATTTCATGAATATTGAATTTGACAGTCTGATATTAGACTGTTAGGAGACAAGGCCTTAAAACAGCCCGAACTTAAGCAAGTCGCCCAGTTTGGTCGGTTTACGGTTCAGATTTCACAATTTGATGGTTTAACGGTTCAGTTTATTTATATATTTAGCTGTTTATTATAATCATGAACTATGAATGTTTTTGACACGCTAATGTTCTTGTGAAAAAAATTGATAAACAAAAACAAACGTTAAACCGCCAAATTGGAGTGTCCGTCTGACTTACTAAACTTGGTCAGTTTGGTCGGTTTGGGGGGTTGTTTCTTTAAACTTAGTTAGCGGCTCGGCCTAGAAATTTCATCAAAACGGGCAGAACCGCACCGTGTACAACCTGTTAGGTGATTAATCTCATAGAAATGGTGCTTGTAGTTATATTAATATACTTCAACCTGCAGCTTGCCCTGTAAACTTTGAGTTCATGAACTACACGATCATCACAAGCCGTTGCAAAGGACCACAATACCCTGCTAAACTCTGTTGTGATGCTTTTAAAGATTTTGCTTGCCCTTACTCCGATGACTTGAACGATTTGTCAAATGACTGTGCGTCAACAATGTTCAGCTACATCAACCTCTACGGGAATTACCCACCCGGGCTCTTTTCTAACTTGTGTCGGGATAACAAAATCGGCCTGATCTGCCCTGCTTTAGCACCAGGAACAGCAAGGAACAATGTCGGGGCTGATTCTAACAACAGCCCCAACATCCACAGTTGGTCCATATTGACGTTAACTGTGGGTTTCATAATCTACATGTTCCTGTTAATGTAAGGGGTCATGATCGTTTCTCCATAGTTTGTAAGTTTGTTGAGTTTTTTCTTATGTTATATCGCCAACCACGTGTATTAGATAGTCACTCGATGAAATTCTTTTTGTATAATTATTGTTTATTAGTATACAGAAAAACGATATTTTTGCAACTAATGTGTGTAAAATGGCTCGGAGCCTATTATTACAGTTTCTTGTTTCGTTGTTTGGCAGTCAGGGTCATCTGTAATAAATATGATATTTATGTGGTCCTAGATGCAATGATATGGGAGACATGGGTGGTCATAAACAATTGAAAACCGACTGAACTGTTTAAATTGAAACAAAATCGTCGGTGTGGTTGGTTTGAAATGTACACAATTCTGTAGTATACAGTGTGGTTTGACAGTTTTACGGTCCTGTTTCCTGTTAGGAACTTGGGACTGGCTGTGTAAACCAAACTAATATTATTATTACTAGTACTACTACTATTACTATTAGTAAACCTATTTTTTGTTTTTGACTTCACACGTTCGCTGACAATATCACCCCGCCCAAATTATCAATAACCCAACACCAAATCTAAGGTGCTGTTTGTTTTTTATAAGGTAAAATGTCTGCAGTCTGCAGACCACATTTGCAGACATCTGTAGAAGAAGAGGTAGACTAAATCTCTGCAGACTGCAAAAAGAATGATGTTTGTTTTTTAACGTATGTAGACTTCTAAAATAAACTGGTGGTGGTGTACGGACGGTAGTAGTGGGTGGCGGTGGTGCTGGACAGTGGTAGTGGACGGCGGGTGGTGGTGGACGGTGGTTGTGGTAAAAGTTGGTGGTGGTGGGTGGACGGTGGTGATGGTGATGGACGGTGGTGGGTGGTGGACGGTGGTGGTGGTGATGGACGATGGTGGTGGTGGACGGTGGTGGTGCTTTACCCTCTGCAGACTTTAGAAGATCTTAGAAGTGGCTGGCCAAGTCTGCATCAAGAAGAGCTTGTGAAGACGTTTTTTAATGGAACGTCTTCGGAAAAAAAAACAGTCTACAGATGACAAGGTCTGCGCGTGGTCTGTGCGGCGCAGACAGAAAAGGCTGCGCAAATCTTTTTTAAAAAACCCAACACCAAATCTAAGTCAATAAACCAATTTTTTTTTGTTTTTTTTTTGTTTTTTGTTTTGACTTCACACGTTCACTGACAATATCACCCCGCCTAAATGATCAATAACCCAACACCAAATCTAAGTCACTCAACCTTTTTTTTTTTTGGTTTTGACTTCACACGTTCACTCATTGAGAATATCACCCCACTCAAATTACCTCACGTCTTCACGCTTCAGCCACAGCCCCCACCACTCACATCCATCATAATTAGCAACGACGTCGTCTGAAGAGGGGATTTTGTTAATGAAGAAGCCGATGGTTGCTTGGACTTTAAGATGGCTTTTTTTTTTTTTTTTGCTTTTGAATGAAACAATCTTATATTTGTATTTGTTAAACTTACATCCATCTTAAGTGAATGACAATTGAGCGAAAACGAGCAAGTGAAACAAATGAAAAAAATAATAAAAAAAGTAGAGTTTTAAGTCAGATACATTGGTGAAATGGGTCGGGCTCCGACAACGGTGAAAAAAGGTGGGGAGTTGATTAGTTTAGGAAACGTTTTGTAATATGGATATTTTTTGTTTGTATAAGGCTATAAATTAATAAGATAGCTGAAAAAGAGAGAGTCTTCGGCAATAAAGCAAGAGTCGTCGCTAACTTACAAAATGAGATTAAACTATAAAGATAGAGTCGTCGCTAACATACAGTCTATATCATTGATCTGTTAGAAGAACATATAATCAATCAATCAATCCATTTTTGTTGCTATGAAGCTTTTGATCTCGTTTCTCCTTCTTCTATGCTGCATCTCTACTTGTTTCTCTTCTCCTCCTGTTTCCATTAATTCAGGTTTGTTTCTTTCTTTAATTTAATTAATTCTGGATTTATACACTTCTTCTTACCACTAATCTTCCTCACTTTGTGTGTGCAGAACCTTCATTCGGCCGGAACCTTCTTCAGACTAAGAAAGGTTTCATGTCTCTCCATTATTGTTTTATTGTTTCACTTTTTAGAATATGTAGTTATGTTTATTTATGTATTATAATCATTAACCATCTTTATTATTACAAAAAAAGTTTAATTCGAAGTAGCGGTTTTGTAAAAAAATATAAAGTACTGGTTCAAACCGTCGAACCACATAAACCAAACTGTTAAACTGTCAAACCGGCAAAACTCACTCAACCAGCCAAGTTTGGCTTGTTTTTTCTCAAAACCATAGTTAGCTGTTCGGACCAGAATCGGCTTCAACGCCGGCTGAACCAGACAGTGAACAGAAGATAATAATTGTGCTTTTAGTAATATTAATTTCAACCTGCAGCTTGCCCTGTAAACTTTGAGTTCATGAACTACACGATCATCACAAGCCGTTGCAAAGCACCACAATACCCTCCTACACCTTGTTGTGACGCTTTTAAAGAATTTGCTTGCCCATACGCTGATGCCTTAAACGATTTGTCAAATGACTGTTCATCAAAAATGTTTGGCTACATCAATACCTATGGTAACTATTCAGTTGGGCTCTTTGCTAACTTGTGTCGGGATGACAAAATCGATCTGAACTGCCCTGCTTCACCACCCACCAATGTTATCGGGGCTGATTCTAACAACAGCCCCAACATCCACGGTTTGTCATTATTGATGTTAACCGTTGGGTTCCTTATCTTGTTAATGTGGATTTAGCGGGTCATGCTCATTTCTCCATAGTTTCCAAGTATGTTCGAGTTTTTTGATGTTATATCGTCAACCAAATGTATCAATTAGATTTAGCCACTTGATGAAATTATATGTGTATAATCACTGCTTATTAGTATACAGTAAAAACAATATATTTACAACAAATGTGTGTAGAATGGCTCATTTTGGATTTATTGCTACAGTTTTCTTGTGTTCATAAAGATTGAAAACCGGTTGGTTCATTGAACTGTTTAAATCAAAACAAGTCTGTCAGTTTGGTTGGTTTGAAATGTATACGGTCAAGTTAATGGCTCGGCGCAAAATTTTTGTTTAAATCAGCCGACCGGACCATGCCCAAACTCTTTTGTCTATTGATAATGTGGATAATGTTTGGATGGCTGTGAATGAATAGAAGACTTCACATACTCAAGTCAAATTATCTAAGCAAGACAAAAAATGGTGGCACAGACCATGGCTTCTTCACGTGTACCGGTCCCTGTTACGTTGCTGCAAATGTGTACCGATTTTAAGGAAATCAGGCAATTGCATGCCCGGCTGGTGGTGTCGGGGTTGATCGATAGACGGGTTAATGCAGGGAGGCTGATTGCATCCTATGTGGCATGTGGTGAAATCTATGAAGCTTTGTCTGTGTTCCACACAATACCTTATCCTGATGTGTTTGCCTATAACAACATTATCAGAGGCTTAACATTGGCTGAGTGTCCACATGATTCACTCTTACTTTACAATGAACTCTTGCAGGGGAACCTAACACCAGATAACCACACTTACACTTATGTTCTAAAAGCATGTTCCCGCGTAAAAGCCGTTTCTGAAGGGAAGCAACTGCATGCCCAGATCATTAAGGTGGGAAAGAAACCCGATGGGTACATTCACAACTCGATGATAAACATGTATGCGAATTCAGGCGAGATGGATTGTGCGGAACGCGTTCTTGCTGAGTTTTCGGAAGAGAACGTGCATGGAAAAAACTCTGTGATTACTGGTTACATGAACCGGGGCGAAGTTTGTGTTGCCCGCCAAGTGTTTAATAACATGTCTACAACAGATTCTGCATCTTGGAGTGCGATGATAACAGGGTACGCTAGAAACGGTATGCATACAGAGGCTTTAGTCATGTTTCAAGAAATGATAGCTTCTAAAGTTTTAATAAACGAGTCGGCCATTGTGAGCGCGCTATCTGCGTGCGGTCATTTGGGTGCGTTGGATCAGGGTAGATGGATACACGCTTACGTCAACAAACATACAAATAAGATTAGTGTTAATCTCGGCACATCCATTATCGACATGTATGCGAGATGTGGGTGTGTCGAGTTTGGCTATGAAGTTTTCAAAAGTATGCCCGAGAAAGATGTCGTGACATGGGGAGTTATCATTCACGGGTTTGCAACTCACGGGCTTGCCGAAAAATGCTTTCAACTTTTTGATGAAATGGTCGTAGAAGGAACACAACCAAACGAAGTTATATTTGTAGCCATACTAACCGCATGCTCTCATGCGGGATTAGTAGACTTGGGTCGGTTATATTTCAATCAAATGTCGAGTTTATATAACATTAGACCATCGGTTGAACACTATGGGTGCATGGTTGATCTTCTTGGTCGTGCTGGAAGGTTAGCCGAGGCAGAAGAGCTAATCTCAACAATGGTGGAAGAACCAAACTCGGTTATATGGGGTGCGTTACTCGCAGGTTGTAGAATCCATAAAGACTTTAGGTTAGGGGAATATGCTTTTAGGCAACTAGTTAAGTTGGAGCCGGATTCAGGTGAGCGGTATAAGCTAGCGAGTCATTTGTTGGCAGATAGAGGTGAACGAGAACGCGCACATAAACTCAGAAAAGAAATTCAAGACAGAAATTTAGAGGTAACACAAGGGTTGAGCTCGATTGAGGTTGATGGAGAGATTCATGAATTTGTTGCAAGTGACATTGATCATAAAAAATACCAAGAAATATATAGCGTGTTCCAGGGACACTCGGTCCAGTAGAGGTGGCAAAATAGATAAGAGTCGCGTTTAGATTAAACGATCCGAGTTGTGTTGGATCGACCCACAAATACATTTTATGTACATTTTAGATAACACTTAATAAACGCGTTACTTATTAGTATAAAACAATAATATCACACAACATACATAGTATTATGGTATAATTTCATTATCCCTTTCAAAACTTGGTATAATATCCTATTTACTCAACACAAAATCATCATATCAAATATACCCATTTCTAATTTTTTTTTTTTTTTTTTGACATGTATACATACATATTCAATGGGATGGGTACACATGAAATTTGAAGTATATTGAACAGGTATATTTGATATTAATTTATTTAGTTGGGTAGATATGATACTATACAAGTTTTCACAGGTATATATAAAATTTTACAAGCTGGACAAATGAGGAACACAACAACACAACCCTAATATAACATATTAGTGGCTTAATGTTAATAGGTGAGGATTGAGGACGATGATCTTGAAACCTTTAGAATTTCAACCGGTGTAAAACAACCAACGTTTACCAAAAGAAGTTTCTTTTGGACTTGGGTCGGAAATCTTTTTTGTCAATGCACCAGGAGCTAGGGAAGGTGCTCAACTGCGTGGAAAGGAAAAGTGTGCGTATCATCAACATAAAGTGCGTGAAATTTAATAAAAATGATGACACGGATATAACTTACATTGCTGAGAAGCTTGGCCCCATACCATGCAGAATCTGCACCATACGGGGGTGGAATAACGCGTATCCCACTGGATATCGATGGGGGTAGAAGAAGACGGAGTTCCTTATCTAATCTTTCTGCACGCGGGAAATACAAAGTTGAAAAATTGAGATACCACCCCGTCACTTTATGAATCACATGTATTTATATAAAAATATTGATTTATACCGACTAATCCTGGTAAGCACGCAGTGCCGCCAGCCAAAACAACGGTCTTGAACCAAGAATCATCAGGCGATAATCCCGCAGCGTGGCATTGTTCAATACAAAGTGCCACCGCTTGATGCAAACCCTTTGAACTCCTATGATTATTATTACAAAAATTAATTTAAATTTTTTAATATATGAAAAAGTTGTGTGCATAAGAAACAGACTTTTGAGCGATATTTTGTTTGACACGTTTGAGATAAAAAGTTAAAAACACAACCCAAATCAACGGCTTTATTAGTAGAGCGGTCGAAATTGCCAGCTGTAATTGATATAGATGATGAAAGGATTGAAGAAACATGTACATACAATCCTGCAATAAGTGGTTGGAACAAAATCTCTCCTGTTAGAAAACGCTCTTGCTTAAGAGTAAACCAACCCTCAACAGGAACTTCATATGAAGCTTCTGTATCCTTTTGCAATTCCGCTTGGTAGTCAATAGCCACATAACAAAGGTTCTGCAAGTTCATTCAACCATATAACGTCAAGCTATATGAAAAAATAACATGGTGAAATCAATATTACGTTCATGTTCACTTCAACAATTGATGGAAAGATAGATACCTCTTTCAATGTTCTCACGGTGTACAACGAAGAAAAACGCTGATTTCTCTGTTGCATTTGCTCTCTGAGGTATCCAATAAGCTTTAAAGCTCCAGCTGGCACAACTTTTACACCCACTTTGTACATTATCTTACCTTGTAAAACTGTGGACAATAAAATCAGAATTTATAAAACTAAAAGGGTTCAAAATAACTTCACATTTGCACAAGATTTTGTTTATAAATTCTGATATTAGTAGAATGATTAAAAGAGCAAGAGATAGCATACTTGGTACAACAGATGTTTGATTAAAACCGATATTGACAAGAATCCCTGAAGTTTTTCTTGCTGCAAACAAAGCTAAAGTTGCCTGCACATCATCCAACAATAACATTTAGGATATTTATGTAATGTATACTCTTGTTATGAAATCAAAGAGAGAAGAAAACGTAGATGCAGACCTGGCTGACTGCACAGACTGAAGGAACATTCATATCAAACATTGCTGAGTAGATGGCTTCTTTTAGTTTCCGTCTAGCCGTTTTATCATATTGCGTATCTGAACATAGTAAAAACGTAACAGTAGTGAAGCCGATTCTAATATGATATAAATGTCAGCAATAAAAATTTAGCATACCTCCATATTGGGTGATTGGAATTGAGACAACAGTTGGTTGTGTATATGATTTCACTTGCATCCTGCAGGTCATAACATCAAGAAAAACTTCAGTTTTAGATAAAGTAAAAAAAAAAAAAACAGATCTTTGTTAATGTGGCAAGTAAGTACTGAATTTGTGTAAAAATGTAACGGACAACGAAGAACACCTGCTATATATTGTTGCGAAAAAATGGCGAAGCCTAGAGTACATTGGAGCTTCGATGTTACCAAATTCCTACATTTACAATCGCTATTGTAAGAAGTAGATTTTTATACCATGTGAAAATCAAGAAAAAAGTGATGTTATAATGTT
The DNA here is from genome assembly GCA_030545235.1 of Helianthus tuberosus. Classification (NCBI taxonomy): domain Eukaryota; kingdom Viridiplantae; phylum Streptophyta; class Magnoliopsida; order Asterales; family Asteraceae; genus Helianthus; species Helianthus tuberosus. The sequence goes on along the minus strand of CM060411.1, from coordinate 54,780,764 downwards.
GATAAATCTGTCACTTACCAAAAATGTTGCAGCTCGTCCAGATGGAGCGTCATATTTGCTCCAACCAAATTTACAATAGCCAGAACCACCTTTAGTGAGGATAAGAGTAAAAAACTATTCAAGTTTAGCATGAACACAATCAACTAACATGTTCATAATAGCAGATGTAGTTGAAGCATTCACATCTTGAGGATTGATTTAACATTTAACCAATCAATTTGAGCATTCATTACTTTCATGTTTTGGGTCCCATTTAGAAGGTATGAAAAATGTGGTTGTGTGCCCCATTGTATTTGATGCAAAGAGATAAAGATGGAGTGCACAAAATAAACAAAAGATAGTAAAATAATCAAACAAAGTGACCCCCCCCCCCCCCCCAACCCAACGAAGAAATACCTATACGTCATATGAATATCACTTCCATAAACACGATAAGAGATACAATTACACAACATAAAATGCGCATATATACCGTCAATGATGATGGCTCCAGGAACCTGCGCTCGTTGGCTGTAGATCTGCATAAACGATTGCATCTGACAAGGATATGTTCTGTAATCACAAATCAAGAACGTTAGGCTCAACAAATTATAAACAAATCAGAGAACCGATCAGCACAAACTATAAAACAAGTTAACAACAAAACAAATAGTTTCCCCTTTCAACTTAAATCAAATTTCCTCCACTTATTAGCTCTTATTAAATCAGGACAAGTAACATAAATCAAAATTTATAAAGACAAACAAAAGTTACTAATCTAAAAGAATCAACGACGACAATCGTTAAGGTCAACATAGGCATCTTTGTACCTAACAACTAAACTAGTCTTCATAATACAGAGCCCTCACATTTTGACTTAATCCTGCTCATGAAGAACACAGACTTTGTTCTTAGCATATATGAAACTAGCAATAACATATAATAATAATAATAATAATAATAATAACACAGATATATTCATAACAACAATCAAGGTGAATTATTATTAACTATACAAACAATATATATGAAAAATACATATAATAACAGACAGAAACAGAAAGTAACTAACCGAAGCGGATAACCGGAGCGTAAGGTGGTTTCAGCAAAGAATTTAGAGTCCCAGGGATCGAGCTGGTTCTGAAGGAAATAAATCCACAACAAATTACCGGAAACAATCAGCCTCCATGACTTACAAACAACTGTCAGCTTAGCCGCCTCTTTAGGTCCAACTAATTTCAATATTTGGATAAAAATATCAATCGGGATCCGATCAAATTCACCGGTGGATGACGAGGAGCACACGATGATCTGATCGGAATCGTACACGTTACTTGAAACCGAATTGGATGATGAGCTGGAGATTGAATTGCTGGGATTGAAACGATTTGCAGAATCGAGAATTAGCTTGAGGAGATAAGACATTGTGAAGCCGTACAATCAACCAATTGAACTCTTCTTCAAGTTCAACACATTGATGTTCATTTGAATTTAACCAACCACTTACCTATCTATCTATATTCTATAGAGACCCCTTTGGTTTGTTTTTATTTATAGTAAAAGCTTTAACTTTCACTCATTACATGTATAGTCCCTACTTGTTAGTTAGGGGTGTAAAGGCTCGAGAGCTACCCGGGATTGGCACGGCCAAAAGCTCGAATGAGCTGAGCCTTAACGAGTCTGAACCTGAAATAGAGCTCGTTTAGTTGTCGAACCTGAAATACAAAACTCGTTTAGGCTCACAAGTCTAAAGGAGCCCAAACAAAATTTTAGTGTTTGTATATATATATATATATATATAATGATGATTATAGCTCAATCCTAAAAAGTCCAAGTCGGTTTCAACTTAGGCCCATATGATTTAAACTAATAACATTGGTGAGCCGAGCTCGACCCTAGCTTTGGCTTATTTAAGTTATACCGAAGCGAGATCGAGCTGAGATTTTAGCTCGTTTGAGATTGTTCTCAAAATAGCTCGAGCCAAGCTCGAGCTTTGGGTTTACTCGCGAGCCGAGCCCGAGCCTAGTTGGGCCGGGCCTGCTCGTTTACACCCCCACTTGTGAAATTGAGGATGTTCTTTTAAAAGAGTTTTAATTTGTATGAAGAGTATACTCTTGCAAAAAAAAAGATGCTTTTTAAAACTATAGTGACTAGGGAGATTTTTTCATGTTGCACGGCGAGAATTCAATCGGTATTTATTTAGATCATACCATTATCAACACTTGATATAGCAATCAAAAGATAAAATAAAAAAATATAGCCGTGATATGCCCAAAATGACATCAACAAGTATTTTAAATCAATCGAAAACTAATAAAATGAATATTGGTTGTGATAATATCGATATTATCGATATTATCCGGTCGGAATCGGTTTAATTCGCAACATTACCGACACCGATATTGCTTATGTCGGAATGCAGAGGAAAAAAATGGAGCCGAGCATTTTGATTTAAAAAAAAAAAGTTAACAAGTGCAATTTGTTATAGAAAAAATTAATAAATATGTACCATTAAAAAATATGTATAATATTAAACTAGGGTGGAGATACGATAGGAAGTTTATTTGGCTAGGAAGGCTAGGAAGTGATCTTGACCATCCATTTAGTTAATCAAGGGCTAAGATTAAATCAGGGAAATTGAAAGGAAGAAAAGAGGCGCGTGAGTTTGTTTAGGGGCATTCTAGTCAATCCAAGCCAATAGTTTCTCTCTCCTCCAATTCCCCCCCCCCCATTTTTTAAACGTTAATAACTCTTTCATATGACATTATTTTTTTATAAAAATTGCACCAAAAAAACGAGCGTTTTTTTATCTTTAAAACGAGTATACTATTGCTATATTAAAAAAAAAAATTTAAAACCCAGTTGCGTAAAACGCAATAGAAAAACCCCCAGTTACGTAAAACGCAATGAAAAAAAAAACCTAAAAAATGACATTTTTCTAAAACGCAATGCACCAAAAAACACAAATAAATGACTTATTTGTAAAACGCAATAGTCAGAAAACACAAAGAAATGTGTTATTTCTAAAACGCAATAGCCTAAAAACTTAAAAGAAAGTGTAGTTTGTAAAACGCAATGGACTGAAAACACATAAAAATGTGTTTTACCTAAAACGCAATGCACAAAAAACACAAACACATGTCTTATTTGTAAAACGCAATGGCCGGAAAACACTTAAAATGTCAGTTTTCTAAAACGCAATGGACTGAAAACACCTAAAAAAGTGTTTTACCTAAAACGCAATGCACCAAAAACACTTCAAGAATGTGTTTTTCTAAAACGCAATGGCCAGAAAACACCAAAGAAAGTGTTCTTTCTAAAACGCATTGAACAATGACAATAGTTCTGTCTGTGCTGTGAATTGTCTGTGCTGTGAACTGTCTGGACCAATGCAGTTTCCAGAGGCAATTTACAGAAAATTAATTTTTCTGATGCATTTTTACTACAGCAATTTAATCGAATTTTTTTTTCCAGCTCAACCCCAACCAGGGGCTTTGCCCCTTGGACCCCGCCAGAGGCTTTGCCCCTGGGACCCCGCTACCAGGGGCGCTGCCCCCGGACCCCCGCTAAAATCGTAAAACGCAATGACTAAATCAAAAACCCATATCGTAAACATGAAATTAAAGAATTTCTTACATGGATCGAAGTGATTTCTTCAACAATTGACGATTTTTGAATGATTGAAACACTTATCAGCACTCGAATCGAACGGATCGAGTGATTATCTTCAAAATCACCGGAAAAAAAGAGATTTTGTATGAAATTAAACTGGGTTTTCTTCAAAAAAGCTGAATAACACGTTGATCGGGTGTTTGAATCATTGATTGGTGATGAAAAATCGCACTATAATGTAGTGATTATTGAGATAGAAAGTGAAGAATAGGTTGAAGATGGTGGGTTTTGAAAATTGTGGGTTTTGAAGTTACTAGGTTTTGAAAAGGAAGAAGAAATGGTTGGATTGACTAAAATACCCTTTTTCTTTATTTTAAATGTTGTCACATGTCCTAATCCTATTACTTCCTAGACTTTCTAACCAAAATAAACTTCATATTTGATCTTTTCCCTATTAAACTATTATGTTCGGTCAATTTCAAAAATCATGAGGGTTCAAGTCCCTTTATCCCCAATTTGACATTTATTTCATCTTTTTTACGTTATAAGTTTAAAAGTCCTCTGACATTTATTTTATCCTTTTTTTTAAGCAGTTTAAAAGTACATATCTTTTTTATTCACTACTCTTCATACAAATGGATTGGAGCGAAAATGTATTTTTAGGGGCTGTTTGGCAACATCTGAACCAATAAGTGCTGAATGAATAAGAGGTCTGAATGAGTAAGAGGCTCTGAACCAGTAAGTGCTGAACCAATAAAGTGCTGTTTGGTTGCACCTCTGAATGAGAGTGGAGAATGACGTTTTTATCCCTATGTACTAGTTTTTGCTGAATGAAATATATCTTCTAAACCATAAATTAAGACGTTCATTAAACATCATTTAACTACATTAAATCGAGTCTAAACCAGTATATGATTATACAAAATTGTAGCAGTTAATTATCATTATCAATTAATCATTCATTTTGACTTGTAAAGATAAAATTTAGGTAAAAAAAATAAATTCAGTAAACATTTCAATTTTCCCCAATATGTAAAGGAATCAACAATCAAAACAAAATTCGTATAGCTCTGCAACTCTAGACTCCACTTTCATCTTCATCTTCATCTTCATATTTCTCCACTCTCATCTTCATCTTCATCGTCATTATCATCAATAACGTGAATGGCTAGAAGAAAAAGAGAAGAAAAGATGTCGATTTCATACCTCGTTGATGATTGATGTTCTTGATTCTTGTTTGAGCAAAACACTAGATGTGAGATCGAGGCTTACCGAAGCAGAAGAGCTTCCGCTAACGAGACTTTTCGCCGAAAAACACCAAACATCGCTGCTGGAGAAGAAAAGGGGCGGCTGTGGAGGAGGCGGTTGTGGAGGGGGCCGGATGTGGAGGGCGGCGGCTATGGAGGAGGCGGTTGTGGAGGGGGCGGCTGTGGAGAAGAAAGGGGGGAGTGGCAGATTGTTTTCTTGGGCAAGGGTATACAAGTCCAATGTTCCATTCAGATGTTGAAAAGTGCTGAACCATTCAGACTGAATGGTTTCAATTCAGAGGTTGTTATTTAGAGAACCAAACGCCCCATGTCTGTCCGATTCAGAGGCCAAGCCTCTTAATGGAGCCATTAAGAGGCAACCAAACAGGTAGTCTATGGTGTTTGGTCATATTTGCATTTTTCTCCATTTTTTTTTTTTTGCCAAAATGATAATGTAGTTTACATTTCATTGCCACTTGAGTCTGGCTGCCTAGCTTTATTCAAATTTTCTATTAACTTGAGATGTATTTAATAATGCATGTACTAAATAAATTTTTTTTTTTTTTTTTAATTTAAGTATCCTTTCCGTAACATGTTTCAGTTTAGAAAAGGCCACATACATATCCGTCTAGAGGCCACACGGTAGCAACTTTTTTGTGTCAAATACATGGTAAGAGTTTGTTTTTAAACGGCAAATATGGTACAATTTGGTGTAGTTCGTTACATACAATATGAGTTTTTCTCAAGTGTGTTACATTAGAAACATAAAAATTTCGTTTCGATGCAAACACTTGTAAGAACCAAATTAAATGCATAGTTGTTACATCAAATTAGAATCAATGTTTATCAACTATTGTTCTATAAGAATTCTTGGATATTCAGCCTCCGCCTTAAAATAAAAGAAATGAGAACATTGACGTTAAGAAACCCTCTTGTCATTTCGATATGGAACACCCAAAATCCAATAACAACAATTTCATAATAGAGTAAACTGTTGTTTTAGTCTTTGGTGTTTGGTCAGATTTGTAGTTTTCGCGCGCACTCTCTCTCTCTACCGTTTTCTCCACTCTTTCTCTCCCCACACCATGTCAACAAGTATTTAACATCGATCGAAAACCATGGTTCTGATAATATTAATACTGATACAGATATTGTTCAGTCGGAATCGGGTTGATTCGCAACAGTACCAACACTAGTATAACTAACTATAACAAAAACGCACTTATCTTGAATATAGCGTTGTTCAACAAAATTTATGCAAGGATGTAGAGAAAAAAATGTTAGAAAAAGTTGTAAATTTTGATTTTTTTTTTGAAAAAATTCAACGAACGCGGTTTATTATAGAAAAATCTAACTAGATACATATCACTAAAAAATCTATATACTATCTATTAAGGGAACTTAGATGATGACCTAAATTTGCCTACGTGTCATCTTTTCAGGTATGCCACATGGATCATGCTTATGTCATAATTCCGATTTATATATATATATATCTATAGGGGAAGGTTCAAATGAAAACCACTAGTTATTGTGAAAACTCGAAAACTAATTAAAAACCACTAAAAATGAGGGGAGGAGACTTTTAATGAAGGAGGGGTAAAATTGGAAAAAAAAAATATAACTTTTCAAACATTTCCCATTTCTCCATACGTTATCATTTTAAAACAAAAATGGCACCATAAGATCACAAATTTTTGTATCTTTCATTCAAGTATATTCGAGCATATTTTTTATGACATAAAAAAATATTTATGGTGTCGTCTTGTTTTCAATACTTTTATTATAGTAGTGCACATGTGCAATATAACATGTACTACAATTGCATTACATGCTTAAAATTAGCTTTTTGTTTTAGGGTTAGTTTTTTTGGAGGTTTAGGATTAGGATTAGCTTTTTGGGTGTGGGGGGAGGGGGGTTTAGGTTTTTTGGGGGGTGGGGGTGGGGGGTTTAGGTTTTTTCGGGTTTATGTTTAGGGTTTAGTTTTAGGTTTTCGGGAAGGTGGGGGGTGGGGGGGTTTAGGTTTTTGGGGGGTGGGGGGTTAGGCTTTTGGTGGGAGGGTGAATTTAGGTTTTTGGGGGGTGGGGGTGGGGTGTTTAGGTTTTTGGGGGGTGTCGGTGGGGGGTGGGTTAAGTGGTTTAGGCTTTCCGTATTAGTGTACTACACATGTGCAGTACAACCAAAAAATTTTTTTTTTTTTTTTTTGAAATTTTTTTTTTCATATATAAAAACCAGCGAAATTTATAAAAAAAAATTGAAAAAAAAAAAATTTTGTGTGTTTTTTAGGCTTTTTTTAGTTAGTTTTCGAGTTTTCACAATAAAAGTGGTTTTCATTTGAACCATCCCCTATATCTATATATATATATATAAATCTATTAATCTAAATAATATTATATATATATATGAAACCCATTAAGTCTAACCAACTCTTAACTCAATCTCCACCGTTGGATTTGGCTGAGGTTAAATCTCAGCCACATAAACTCACAAAAATAACTTCCTGATGGCAGTTCAAGGCAGTTGTTTTTCAATTCAAGCCGGTGGTTTTGCTCCACCCATGATCTCCACAACTCAAGTCTCCTACAATCCTGGTAAACCGCCAATTCAACTGCCCACTCTCCCCTAATTTTAGGGTTTGAAGAGGTTAAATGTAGAATATTGAGCGCAAGAAGGAAATCTGAAGTGGAGTTCTCTACGACGGTTCCCCATGCTCCTGTAATTGCCGATTTGTGCTTCTCACCCACCCAAATAATCTATGGGTTCCATCTCCAAATCAAAAAGGCAAGAGAGTAGATGGCTCCTACGATTGACAGAGTGATCAGGGGTTGATTTAATTGATCCAGGGTTCCACCCGTGGGTTCAAGGTAAGTAAGTTCTTAATCTGATTGCGATCATGATGCTCAATGTGATGATACAGATGTAAATTATAAGTGTACTTGCAGAAATGGTTACTCTCGAGATGGTAGGAAAGACCGAACATGTTGCACCGAAAACTTTATAGGATTGGAGGTTGAGGACGGTTCTACTTTCCTTCAAAAACCCTAAACTTGAAGAAAAGGTTACTGGTACATTCATATATTTTTTGGAACTAGGTTATATGTTTATATTTGAGAATCAGTTTCTTATTTTCTACTTGTGATTGATCAATCATGCCAAAATTTCTTTAATTAAGCATCTTATTTAGTTAAGCAAATTTTTAATTACATGGAAGTTTATTTGATCAGTTGCTCATATGGTTTTTATGCAACATCGGCTGCATTGAGATATCCACTGTCCTGCTTGAAGCTGCCATTATGCTTATTTTAATGGGTATCATCATGCTTTACATTTATAATCTGCTCAATACCTGTTAACCTAAGTTTGTTGCTTGATGACAGCCGAGGCTATTCTAGATAATTTAGTTGTTACTAGCACCTCCATTTGATTATAACACCTTATAATATTTTTGTTTGAATAAATACCCCCTCAAAGTATTTTGTTACTTTAAAGCTTAAATTATTTGTTGGTTAAATATGTCACGGGGATAAAGTATCAAAATTATAACAGAAATGTCTAAATTACGGCCTATAATTCTTAAAAACAAATCTCATTTAGTAGAAGGTAAATTTTGACATTTTGTTTGGGTTAAGCATAAAACATTATTGAGGGGTCCAGTGATTCAATTTATCTTCTTTGGGTTTGATGGGTCAACACTCAACTTATAGCTAACAATTTCAACCAGTTCACTTATAATTGGGTTTATTTGGATGTGTTATCTTAAACGGGTTGAAAGCACCCCAGATACCAAAGAAAATAAGAGAAGGAAGATTAATAAAAAGATGAAAAAATGATCGTAATAATGAACGTGGATTCTATCAATTTTGTTTGGGTCATATATACTTCATCACCAATGTTGGCTTTACCCTGCTTCTCATTGTAAGGTTGGTTGTGTTGATTTACTTGATGATTCTTCGAGGTCTATCTTTCTATCGAAGATAGCTAGGGGTCGGTTAGTTAATTTTAATATTATTCATATGGTCCGCTATATTACTGTCCTAAAATCTCACATTATATATTTTTGAGTGCAGAAGGGTTTTCTTGAAACTACAGCCTCTGGTGCAGTAGGTGGTGCTCTGACAAGATCTGACTGGCATGTGGACTCTAGGGAGCATGGTTACACAAGACTGCCATGTCGTCGCTACCATCTGGTCACACAAAGATGATCCTCACAGTATCGACTACTGTAGCCCACTAAGCACGATTCAATGCATGAGGCAAGTTCTCAAATTCACTTTGACTAATTTATAGTTCGAATTTTGTGATTTTTTCATCAGTATTATTACAGGTTATGGTTGTCAATCGTATATCGGTTAATTGAATTGAAGAATGCACGGTATTTAGAATATCATATCAAAATTTGCAACGAAGTTTTGTTATTTAGTTTACCTTAATATACCATTCTGTTTTAAATCTGTTAGTTGATTATTTTGCGTATTAGTGGACTTTATGTTAGGGTTACAACTTTGCATTCACATTCTAACAACTCTGATGATGAACAAAGGTAAGATATTAATCTGCTGATTTCTCTTATTCCAAAGATTATACATCCTAGGTTATAAACAAAAACATTATTGCCAATTAGGTGTGCTAAACGGGTCGGTTTCACGGGTTCAACCCGACCCGAACCCGAAAATTTTAGACGAACCCGAACCCGAAAATCTTGTCATACATATGAACCCGAACACGACCCAAATATTTGCGGGTTTACCCGAACCTGACCTGTTCAACCCGAATTTTGAATTTTGAAACTTTTTTTTTCGCAAATTAATATGTTGAAATAAAAATTTTACTACAAAAACACACACACACACACACATGTATATATATATATATAATTGCATTTAATTATAAAACACTATGCCAATCTCTCTTTTTAAGTTATAATTATGCATAAAATACACACCCAAATTGATTTATGACATAAAAAATATTATAAAACATAAAATATAATATAAATGGGTTAAACGGGTCAACCCGTTAACCCTACCGGGTTGACCCGAACCTGACCCGTTTAGCTAAACGGGTTCGCGGGTTCAACCTCAAACTGACCCGAACCCGTTTAGACTAATCCTAAACTCGCGAATTTCCTGTGGTTATGTGCCGGATTCCACCGTCCGGTAACCATGTAACCATGTTCTCATGACATGTTTATCGGCAAAATCACTATGGTGGATGATCGGAGTATGGGCAATTATTCTAACCTTGCGTTTTCAAGTCTTAGGCATATTATATGTGAAATATGCTTAGTAACGGAGTGCTTGATGTAGTCGAATGCATGTCACATATCTAAATCGGAGAGTAATAACAGTCTATCGAATATAATTGTTTTTTTCACTATTTAGATAAGTTCTCTATGGAATGTTAGAAATAAGTTGGCCTTTTAAGTTGAGTTTGATGTTAATATGTGGTTTGTTTTGGTGTTTGTGAAGGTACTACTCCATCAAGTTTCACCTACCGAGCATTTTGAACCATTCACTTCGCCGTCAAAGTGTGTGGGGCATGGCACTGAGAAGTTCGTCAAAGGTATTGAATTTCATTTTATTTTCAAGTTAATTCAAACATCCATAGGTTAGGTTACTGATAAACTGGTTTATTAATTGATTTTTCATGGTTAATTTATCTGGTTTTATTAATTAGTTCTTTTTATTGATTTTTATTCATGGTTAATTTAATTAGGTGTAGGTTACTTGGAAGACGTGCATCCGCTATGCATTACACATGTAAGTTAAGTAGGAAAATATAAACTTGCCAGACCACTCGTCATCTACCTTTCCCACCATTACGATCTCTCTCATCTTTAAGAAATTAATCATGGTTATTACAAGTTGGTTTCATTCATACATTTGATGTGATTTGTTCATTATCATGAGAGCTTCTATTTGGCTGGTGTGTTTAGGTATCAGTTTGACCCATGGGCAGTGGTCAAACTTCAGCAAGAATGTACTTGCTATAGAGAAGGCCATCAAGAAAATGGAGGGAAGGTTGCACTAATGGTATTTTGTTGATCAAAGATTTGAGATATGGTGCTTCACATTTAACTCATTCAATGGGTTGATCTTATGGTACTTGCTCCTTGTCTGCAAATACACCCGGCAAGGTAATAAATATAGATCACAATTCCAATTTCCTACCAATCTGCCATCTTTTCTAGAGATGTCCAAATGGGTGGGCTGGGTAATGGATTGAAATGGGTTGTTTTAGTATGGGTCAGGTCGAGCTAGGTTAAATTGTAAAGCCTTTTGTTGTCCTTTCCTTATATGTACATAGATGTGGGAGTATGGTTGGATAATGTGGGTAGGTTGACTGGTCAAAACATGTAATTTTGGTGTTGTTTGGGTTGAGTGGAAACACGTTATACCCATCTCTGCATTTATGGCATACAGACCGTGTGTTAAAAGGAGTACCCATGCATTCCTTACCCATTTCTATATTGTATAGTATAAAGCAATTTAGTAACACACATGCTTAAAAATACACTAAAAAGGGCTTTTGACCAGTTGAATTCACTGGTTGGGGCCTATCCCAACACTGAAACTTTTGGATGTCAGCTTCAGTCTTTCGATCTTTCATAATACAAAAATGTTCAAAAAAAATCCTGACTCTATTTTATGTCTTTGTGTTCATAGGTTTATTTATGTTGTTACTATGGGGAGAGAGAGAGAGGGAGGGAGGGAGGGAGGGAGAGAGCGCCCCTTGCCGATGCCACACCCTACAACCTAATACATCAACGTAACCCGTCCAACGGACGGGTATTAAACTAGTTGTATATAGATTAAAGGGAGGTAATTTGAATTTTAAAAAGACATGGGGATATGTATTATGCATCCCGCCCAATCTCATCACAAACATCAGATCCAGTTTCCTTCTTCCCTTACCCTCTGGCGATTTTTAACCCTAAATTCCAAAAACTCACTACAAAGTTCAGATCTGGATCTGCTCTAACCTACCGATCTGCTCATGCTGCTCTCCATCTCCGATCAGGCCTCCAATCATCTACAAGGTAATCATAATTAACCTAATTTTGTTTCATTATTGATAGTTTATGATTGTTACTATTCCTCCATTCTTCCTCGATTCTTCACTTCCGACACTTCAATGGCTTCCAACAACTCCACTCCACCTCTCACTGTTGATTCCTTAAACCCTAAGGTTGTTTTCTTATCTGTTTTACTTCTGTAACTTGATTTGATTTTTAGCACCACTTAGGGTTTTGTTGTTTTGGTTTATGTTGATTTCAAGTGTTGATGTTTTGATCGGTGATTTGATAAGATGTGAAATCAGATTGGATTGATACAGTTGATATAATAATAAGTTGATTTAAACGAATGATTGTATGGATGATTTGTGTGTGTTGATTTTTTTTTTTTGATTTTTAGGTTTTGAAATGTGAGTATGCTGTTCGTGGTGAAATTGTGTCTCTGGCTCAGGTAAGTTTAAAAAACCTAAATTTGATTAAGCTTGATTAATATATATGTATAGATTGCTAAAGAAGTTGTAAATTCAGTTGAATGAATAGTTTTTTTTATGTTTTTATATTATATCTATTTGTTGTTACAGAAATTACAGCAAGATTTGCAAGCAAATCCAGGTTCTCATCCTTTTGAGGAGGTATTGTTTTCTATGTGCTTTTGTTTTTTTATAGGTAGAATTACAAACGAGCCAAGCCGCTTGTGAGCTACTCGAGATCGGCGAGTTAAAAGCCTGAACCGGGCCGAGTTTAGATGAGTTTGAGCTCGAGCTCGAGCTCTTTTATTGTTTATTAAACAAGCCTTGATAAACACTCCTACAGTTATAGGAAGGTATAAGTTTTGATTTGCTGCTCACGTCTTTAAAATATATTTGCAGATAATTTACTGTAACATTGGAAATCCACAGTCTATTGCTCAGCAGCCAATCACCTTCTTCATATAGGTTTGCATTCTGCAATACTTTTTATTGTTGTATTTGTATGTTATTGTTGCTTAATGCTGTGTATTGTATAATGATAGGTTCTTGCATTATGTGATCATCCCAACATAATAGATAGGAGTGAAACACATGGTTTGTTCAGGTATATACATATAAACTGGTATCCGTTATGCACTTTTCTTTAAGTTTCTGTATGAAGTCAAGTACCTTAACATGCATCATTTAACTTACAGTGCGGATTCCATTGACCGAGCATGGCAGATCCTTGATCAAATTCCTGGTAGAGCCACTGGTGCATATAGTCACGGTCAGGTAAAACTGCCTTCTTTTGAGCTATGAAATATGTATATGTTTGTAAGTAAGTGTATATACTATATATGTGTGTGTATTAAATGAATTATTGTTCTGTAATAGCATGACATGTTTTTTTATCTGGTATCAGGGTATTAAGGGATTGCGTAACACTATTGCTGCTGGAATCGAAGCTCGTGATGGTTTTCCTGCTGATCCAAATGATATCTTCTTGACAGATGGTGCAAGTCCAGCGGTATAAAGATTTATTTCCAGTGTTTCTTTTTTTTTTGCGCTTTTAACGTGTTTTACATACATAATAATTTACAGATTGTATCATTTCTCTGTACCAGGTCCATATGATGATGCAGTTACTAATAAGATCCGAAAACAATGGAATTTTCTGTCCAATTCCTCAGTACCCTCTTTACTCTGCTTCAATTGCCCTTCACGGTGGCACTCTTGTATGTGTTTCTTATACCATTTCAACTCTATTTCTTATTGTTTCGACAATGAATTTTCAAACTTCCATTACGTAAGAAGCATATGACAGAGCAATGCATAATCATGTTTCAGGTTCCTTATTATCTTGATGAAGCAACGGGTTGGGGACTTGAGATCTCTGAGCTCAAGAAGCAACTGGAAGCTGCTAGACAAAAGGGTATTACTGTTAGGGCTTTGGTTGTAATTAATCCAGGAAACCCTACAGGTCAGGTAAATATATTTTCGGTTTTCAAAACACTTAGCAATTAGTAAACATATATTCGGTTTTCAAAACACTTAGCAATTAGTTCTCTTTTTTTTTTTAATAAATTGTTTTAAAAATATATTTCTAGGTTCTTGCTGAGGAGAACCAACGAGATATCGTCGAGTTTTGCAATTTGGTTTTGGGGGTTTTTATGTGCCTGTTCTTTTTCGGACATCTATGTTTCTCATTTTTTATTTGGTTACTGAACAGGTTTTGTGGTTTCGCTTTTTGTTTGTTGTAAGAAGTTTGCTTCTTACACGAGGTTAACCGGATTCTAGCGTCGAATCGTCTGGAGCCATTCTCAAGGCTGGCAAGTGGAAAGTTCACCTACTTCTCAAAGGATTGCTTACAACCCTTCCAAGAAAGGTATAATTTCCATAATACAACTTATCGTTATTGTTTACACATCTAATATTGTGGTATTGTATCATGTAGGGTTTTATTTTGGTTGTAAGTTTGATTTACCATCACTTTCAACAATCACACTATTTGCATAGACAGTTATGCTGGTAATATTTGTTACCAGAATCTGAAGGGTTGATTTGTCTTGGCAGTTTTAAGTTTTTCTCTAATGGATCATTGGATTGTTCAGTTGTTTCATTGGTAAAGAATTTAGGCATGTGTTTTGTGCTATATGATATGAGTATCTTATTATGTGTCCATGTTTGTTTGTGTATTTAATGTAGATTTACAACCTTCAAAACCAAATAGGGATTCTGATCATTGAGAAAAAAGAGTGGGTTGCCAATTATGAGCAGATGAAATCCACTGCAGAAATGGCTGAACTGACGCTAAAACGTGAGCAATCTATCCATACGGCTGCTCTAGCTGAAGCAAAGCTAAGGGAAGAAAAACTGAAAAAGGCTCTTGGAATTGAAAAGGAATGTGTTTCCAATGTAAGCATGTATTTTAGTTAAAAGTTCTATTTGATATTTAGTTTATAAATTCCACTTTTCATTTTTTTAAACTCTAATCTTTGTAGATTGAGAAGTCATTGCACGAGATGCGTGCAGAATCTGCAGAGGCAAAGGTTGCGGCTGAAGTTAAATTAGTTGATGCACGGACTATGATGGATGATGCCATAAAGAGGATGACAGAAGCCAATTCAAAGATGCAAGCTGCGGAATCTATATTCCAAAGATCTTGACTTCTAAAATATTCTATCTATATTTCGTTTGGGCTATTGAAGTGGCTGTTTGTTCGTTATATAGAATTGGAAATTGGTTAATTTATTTGTGGCGAGTGTGAAGCAAAAATTGATTAAAAAAGAACAGCAAACATATTTAATCTTGATCTAGAAGTGTATAAGTATTGCGAGATTGATTTTAGTTCCTTCTTGCAATGACAGGTCCTGGGGCTTAGGCAAGAGCTGTTGTCCAAAAAGCTTGCGGCTTAGAGCTCGCTCGGATATAGCTTGGAAAAAGCTCACTCGATATGGCTCGATTTGAAACTGAGCCGAGCCGGCTCGCTCGGATATAGCTTGGAAAAAGCTCACTTGATATGGCTCGACTCGATTATGGCTACTTTAACTGTTCTTCCATCAGCGGTTTCACCCCGAGAAGACGCTATTCAGTTGTATAAAGCTTTCAAAGGTAATCGCCTTGTAAATATATGATCCTTCGATATGATCATATTAACAAAAGGTTAAGCCAAAATATGGTTTTGACTGATGCACTCTTTGTATTTTATTTTATTTTTTTCCCATTTTTAAATATAGAATGTGATTATTTGGATTCAAACTTAATCCAATATCTTTAATGAAATGAAACAGGATTTGGGTCTGATGATGCGGCCGTGATTGGTATTCTTGCTCATCGAGATGTAACCCAACGCGCGTATATCCAGCAAGAGTATAAGACAATGTATTCCGAAGACATCCTTAAACGTTTGTCTGCCGAATTTAGCGGCAAATTAGAGGTATGTTTCAAAGTTCTAGAAATGTTATTGTCCTATATAAATGATTGATCACAATGCATAAAACCATGAAAGTGAATTTTGAATTTGGAAATCATAAAGTCAGACTGGTTAAATTTAAGATCATGTCACAGACTGCAGTTTTGCTTTGGATGCCTGATCCAGCACAAAGGGATGCCAAAATATTAATCGATGCATTGAGCCCGGATTGTATAGATCTTGAAGCTGTAACCGAAGTCAGATGCTCTCGAACATCTTTGCAACTACAAACTCTCAAGCAAATTTACCACTCGACTTGTGGAACTTATCTTGAACATGACATCGAACTACAAGCTTCTGGAGATCACCAAAAGGTCAAATCTGTACCCCTTTTCGTTCATCAAGTTATAGTATTGGATTTTGTGTCATTTTCTTGGTCTTTTGAATGGTGAGAAGACTTCATGTAACTGAAAATGGTCTTCTTGTGTAGATTTTGCTTGCTTGTGTAAACAAACCGCGTTATGAAGGACCGGAAGTAGATAGAGAAATGGCTGCAAAGGATGCAAAGGCTTTGTATAAAGCTGGTGAAAAGAAATTAGGAACTGATGAAAAGGTTTTTGTGAAAATTTTCAGTGAAAGAAGTAATGCACAATTGATTGATATAAACACATGCTACCATGACATGTATGATGGATCACTCAAAAAGGTTCTCAAGAAACATGAAATTTTTTTCTTTATGTTTCCTCAAGACTGTTTCCAAGATTTTGCTAACCAATGAATTACACATGTTTTTTACCCAGGTTATAAAGAAGGAAACTTCGGGGTTATTTGAACACGCACTTTTGACAATCTTACAATGTGCTGAAAATCCCGCAAAGTATTTTACAAAGGTGAAATCTTTAGTTCGTTTTAAGGTTAGAAGATGATACTCTCATACTTATATTTTTTTGTAGTTTGAAAATGATTGTAGGTGCTATATAAGTCAATGCAATGCTTAGGGACCAATGACACGACACTTATAAGGGTAATTGTGACAAGAACTGAAATCAATATGCAATACATCAAGGCTGAATACCATAAGAAGTACAATAAGAATTTGAATGATGCGGTTCACTCTGAAACGTCAGGCCATTATCGGACTTTTCTTCTCTCGCTTCTTGGCCCAAATCATTAGATTGATAATTCATTGTAATTTTCTGGAACTGTTCTTGTAATTTGCAGTCGGGCTTGTACGGATTCACATGTTTATTTGTACATATGAGAAAATAATTTCAAGATGTTACATATTTGATGATTAAACCAATATATCAAACTCTCTTTTAGAGTAAATCAAATATAGTAGGTCCGCCAACATAATTATGAAATGACTTCCTAAAAAGACACATGTTTTTACATCTATACTATCTATAATACATACTGTCTTTAACATACTGTCTTTAACATTGTTTTATAAAGATATGTAACTAAACACAAACAATTTAAATGATATATTATAATCTGTTTTTTAGTATTTGATTTCGATCGTTATTAAACATACCCGTGTGTTCACACGGGTGTTACAACTAGTACATATAATATTAAACTATCAAATACACCTTTTATCAACCTTACATTTTAATATAAAGTAAAATATAAAAATGTCTCTGAGTTTATGTCACTTTTGCCACCTTAGTCTAAAAATGAAACTTTTTTTGTATCTGGGTCTTTAAGGTTTCATTTTTGTTGCCATTTCCATCCAAATGGCAAACTGTGTTAAAAATTTCTATTAATCACTCCTCTTTTTGTCTTTTTCCTCATTTAAATGAAGGGTATAATGGTTATTTTATATCTAATTTATTTTAATTATAAAACCTCAAAAACATATAAATAAAACCTACACCTAACCCAACCTCCTCCTCCTCTCTCTCTCCCTCTCTAGAGAACACAACCACACCACCATGGATCTACCATCACAACCACCACCACAACCGTAACCGCAACCTCCACTTTCATCCGCTGGAGAATAAGTAGAAACCGATCACATTAACCGCCTCCCGGACAAACTACACCTCATAATATGCACCAAAATCAACAATGCAAAATCTTTCTACATTTGCAACCTAATCTCTAAGCGTTTCTCCACCGTTATTCGCCAAACACCGTCTTCATTCCTCACATTTCCTCATCGGAATCCTAACAACCGTGACGATAATTTACCTAAAAAACTGTTCAATTACTAATCTGAAGGTTGTGGTTGCGGTTGTGGTGGTGGCTGTGATGGTGGAGCCATGGTGGTGTGATGTGATTTCGGGTTAAAATAAGTGTATTTTATATTAATTCATGTTGGTTTTTAGTGCGTTAAACTTGTTAAGTCACAATTGTTTATCTATTTAATGTGTGTTTGTATGTTTTGCTTAACATGTATTAAAAAGGATAAACAAGAGAGAACGAGAAAGCGAGTCAAGAAACAGGTTTGATGGGTTACCGCGAGACCTATACAGGAAAGAGTCAACTGGGACGCACATGCGACACGTGACAGGTAGTTCGGAGGGCTCCGCGACGCGCTGGGAAGATCGAGTCAACGTCGGTTAAGTTATGTGACATCTGTGTCTCTTCGACCATCAAACAAATACCAAATCAATGAAATATTGTGTTTCATACTTGGGATTTGTAAAAAATATGTGTATCGTTTTCACATATCAGTTCTTGTTCGATTTCGAGCTTTAAATCGCTTTCTGGAAGGTTATACGCGAACTAATGCGTAAACGTAATCAGTTTAACGCGACAAACTGTTAGTGCATTATGTCTATTGACTTCGTCTTGTATCATGTATTAGAATAGGATATCCAGTGCACGAGGTTCGAGAAATGATGTTTAGGATTTAAGGAAGTAATTTCGCTCATATGGACATGCCATATAAGCGAAACCATAACATCAGATTTCGCTCATATGGACTTGTCCATATAAGCGAAACCTTCAACACTATATATAGGTGCATTGTTGATTCATTTGGCACGGATCCAGAACTTGTAACGAAGTGCTGCCAAAATTTGTCCAGGTTGTAATCATTGTTATTATCAATCAAAGTGACAGATTTTATAGTATCAAGCTGTTTTCGCGTCCAGTTCTCTGATTCCGCCTTTGAACCGGACATAAAGCTCTTCTGATCGACTCAATCGGGTCAAATAACGATCCTACAAGTGGTATCAGAGCTCAGGAAGAAGAGTTTAGCTTGATTTCGCTCACATTCTGACTTCTACACCTTCTTTTATCATTTCAGGAAGTTTTATCGGTCAAAACCGGATCAAAATTTCACAGATTATAGATAATTGGACATAGATAAACCCTTGAAAGTTTGACATCCAAATTCGGACTTAAAATGGACTAAATTGGCTTCGGACTTGATTTCGCTCATTTGAACATTATCTAATTTCGCTCTTGTGAACATAAAGGTTTCGCTCATACGAACACCAAAGACCCCTAGTTTCGCTTATTTGTCAACCTGGTTTCGCTTATGTGACAAAACCTAGAGGTTTCGCTCATATGTCCTAGAGAGGTTTCGCTCCAGAGGACATATTAATTGTAATTTCGCTCCAAGGGTATCCAAACCCTAATTTCACTCCAAGATACACGAGATTTCGCTCATAAGGATTCTTCCTTGATTCCGCTCATAAGGGGATACTTGGTTATAATCTGTTTTCACCCGAGTGTCATATTTGGCTCGAAAGTGAACTTTTTCGTGTCGGGATCATTTCACGTCGATCGAGTGTCAGTCTGTTACAATTTATTTGATATTGATTGTACTGATTGTGTTTGTTTGATTATCTGTCCAGGTTTACATCATGGCTGAGGAATTCTACAACACGTTTTTCAACGCGTTCACATCCGAATCGTCTGATGTAGCAAATGTTACACCAAAAACCATCACGAAGGTGATCAATGAGAACATCAAGCATGATAACTTTTACGGAACTCACTCAAAGCCACCAACTCTGGAAAGCATTGAAGATTATACCTGGTGGAAAGAACGTTTCATCAACTGGGCGAAAGCATATGCCCATGAAAGCTGGTTCTGTTTAGAGTTTGGATACGAAAGACCAAAAGATGATAAAGGCGAAGAACTTCCATTCAAGAGGTTACCGAGAGAAGACAAAGCAGAATACGCAGCTGAACAGAGAATGATTGCTTTGATTCAGACAGCAATTAGAAATGATATATTTGCTCTGCTTACTCATGATGGATCGTCAAAATCAGTTTGGGAAGCTTTACGAGTTAAAGCTGAGGGGGGAAAACAGATTAGAAAGAATAAAATTGCCTTACTTAAAAAAGAATTTGATCTGTTTGATAATATAAAAGGAGAGACAGTGAGACAAATGATAGAGAGATTCTGTCATCTTAAAATCGAACTTGAACATTTTAAAATTGATAAAACAAGAGAGGAACTTATTGATAAAGTCATTGAAGCGTTACCACGAGCTGATCAGTGGCAAACGTTTATTTTTATCTTAAAAAATGATGTTTCATATGATGAAATTTCTCTTGATTCTTTGTTTGAAAAGATTGAAAGTCATGACTTGGAGTTGCAGAAACAGAATAAGATGACTGGTTCTTCACATCAACAGAATGTAGGCTTGTACTACAAAGGCAGTGTACCTTTTGATAAAGGCGTTGGTTCACCAAAAACAGCATTTAGTGGTGAGAAGATGATTGATGCGTGTGAAGTGTTATATATATTAGGTGTATATTTTAAGCCCTTTTTAACACTTATTTTAGCCAAGTTTTAAATTTATAAAACACGATATTTCACTAACACTAAACACACATATGGGCAAGTGCACCCATCATTGAGTGTAGTATAGTGTTGGTAAGATACCGAGGTCGTCCAAGGACACAAGAGCTTTTAGTACCGGTTTATCCTCAACGTCTAACCAAAATAAAAGTTTAGAAAAAAAAAAGTTTTAAACTAAGAAAATTAAAAACTAACTAAAATGCTGAAAAATAAAAGAAAAAACAGATAGACAAGATGAATCACTTGGTTCCGACTCGTATCTAGTATAACCTTTGATTATTTCCGCACTTTTGCACATAATTAAGAGATTATCTTAGTTATTGTAGTAGGCCCCTCTTTTGAAGGTGACGTTACCCTCACCCCAGTAGTTTGAGTCAGCAGGGATACAATCCTAAAAGGGTGGATTATTGGAAGATAATGAATTAAGTTATTAATGCAGTATTGTGGTAGGCCCCGCTTTTGGCGGTGACGTTACCCTCGGCTAAGTAGTCTGAGTCAGCAGGGATACAGTCCTAAATAGCCGGGTTATAGTATTAATAGTAGTTAACTTATGAGGGGATCAAAGAGTTTGGACCCCCTCCATCCAATACCGTGAAGTATTGAAGGAGGTCCTACTAAATTTGACCCAGGTCCATTGCAGGACCTCTAAACGCTGAACAATGGCAAGACCTTTACCAAACCGTTCCCTTAACCCCCGACCAGGTAGCCAACATACCTCCATATAGACCGTGGAGATATGAATGGTGAAAATCTTTTATTTTATATAGACAGTAAAATAATGCCAAGACACCACGGACAAACGATAAGGAAAGATCACCTTCAACATAAGTAACTAGTTATTAAAGTCATTAATACAAAACCAAATAAAAAGTGCAAAAGATTAGAAATAAAAAGTATTATACTAGACACTTTGTCTTCACCAAGTGATGTAAGAGACTTAGGCAAACATGGCCTTGATTGTCAAGAACTCTTACGATCAATCTTGGATCCCGAGACGACTCACACACTCTACCATTGGACAATGGATGATGGTGGTGGATGATGGTGTTGTGATGGTGGTGGGTGGTGGATGAAGTGTGAGAGAGGTGGTGTGCCAAGGGATGAGATGAAATGAATCCAAGCACTCCTATTTATAGGCTGAACAGAGAGCTGGGCACGGCCCCGTGTCCGCTGGGCACGGCCCCGTGTCCGTCTGACAATCTCTCTCCTCATTAATTGTAATTCGCAATTACAATAAATGCGCCTGCTGTACTTTCGACACGCCCCCGTGTCCGCTGAGCACGGCCCGTGGTGGGCAATAGAAGCTTCTATAGGTTTGTCTTTTCTGCTGCTTCTTGGGCACGGCCCCGTGCTGGCTGAGCACGGGGCGTGTTCAGTCTTCTGATTTCTCTACTTTGCCTTGGAAGGTGCCGTTGAGGGGTCGGGCAGTCCACTAATATCCATTTTCTTGTATTTATGTTGGATTTACCTGTCTTTTTGCTTCTTTTGCGTTTTTGAGCTCATTTAATCCTGAAAATACAAAAGGAAGACAAAAACACTCTTTTTCCAATATTAGTACTTAAAAAGGGTTAGTTTTATGCCTCATTTGATGTAATTTATATGTTGCATTTTACATACATCAAATACCCCCACACTTGAACTTTTGCTTGTCCTCAAGCAAAACTCTTTAATATGTGGCTTACACTCCCAAATGGAATAGGTAGAAGAGAAGGTTTTGGGCTTGTCGTAGAGTGTCGGGATTTCCAAAATCTTTTTGGGTTTTATTTTTATTTATTTACACTCCTATTTGTAATGATTTATTTAGAACTTTTCATAAAAGAAATTACTTATTTGGGCATAACATGCCTTTTTAAAATTCTATTTATATACAAGTTCACATACCTCACGGGGAAATCACTCATACTCGGCCGAAGGTGTATTTTTAGTGAATCACTCGAGAGCGGCATGGAACTTATTCCTACCATAGGCTTGCCAAGAAATCAATCCTCCTCCTTTTTAACTTTTATACCTTTGTAGATATCAAGAGGACTTTGTGGGTTAAGGGTTAGGCTAGGGTTAAAGGTAGGTGGTTGGGTTAGTGGTTAGTAGAAAAAGGGCTAAAAGCGTAACAAGTGTCGGTTTTCGTATTTTTTTTTTTCAAATTTTTATTTTGATGAAACTTTTATTCAAACTAAGTTATTTTTGATTAACTTGTTTGTTTATTTTCTTTTTGCTTCATCATTATCACACAAATTTTTTTTTTTTTTACGAAGAACCGAACTTGTTACTAAAATAAAGGGTTAAAAAATGAAAATGGTTTTGGTGGGTAAAAGGGTTTTTGTTTGGGTGATGAAACGAAAAGGTTTAGGCTCAAAGGGGCTAACTAGGGGGATTTTTGGATAGGTGGTAAAAGAAAAAGAAAAATAATGGTGTAGAAATAAAAAGGGTTAGTCCTAATGCCTCCATCATTTACTTACTCGGGTTTAAGTTGATAAGGACCGGGAATGTATTGTCATGGCAAGTTCTAGAGTCGTAAGAACCAAGCGGCTATTCACACAAGAAACGAAAAATGAGCATTTAGTCAAATGATATGTAATTGTGTGCTCAATAAAGGCTCAAAACTCACTTTTGTGGGAATGGGTTTTTTATGTGATCAAGTATATATAATCAAATTTTAAATAAGTTTGCTATGCCTTTTCATAATTTTCTTATGTTGGTTCTTTTTATCACTACGCTATCGGTTGTAAATTTGTAAAAATATAACCTTTTTGAGAACTTGAATTTCCCGAGTTAAACCTAGACAAGTAAAAAAAATGAAATTTTTGAATTTTTTTTTTGGGGTGATTAGCGGTTCCAATAGAGTTTTGTGTAAGGCTTGTATTTAGGACTTGCAAAATTCAAGGTTTTAGCATCCCCCCCACACTTAAATTACACATTGTCCTCAATGTGTCCCAAAAATAAATTTTTAGGTTGATTAGATGTGTAAAATAGTGTTTAAAAAGCAAAAATTTGTGTTACTGGGCACTGAACACGGCCCCGTGTTGTCCGGGCACGGCCCCGTGTTCAAGTGCCAGTAACAGAATTAAAACAAGAGAAACAGAAGCCTAGACACGGGGGCGTGTTGGGTGAACACGGCCCGTGTCCAGTTACCTGAACTGGGCGTTTTCTGCAGGGTGCTCAGCACGGGGCCGTGTTGGTTGGGCACGGCCCGTGTTGAACCTTCTGAAATGGTGAGAATTGTCGGGTTGCCTTGTTCTTGTGCATGGGTTCATTTTTCTCGTTCCCCTTTTCATCCTTTACCACCATGAGTGTGTTTCATTCATTACAAACCATCCAAACCTTAAAACCATCATTTCATTTCATCATAGAGAGAACTTACATAGTCCTAAATTAAGATAAAATTAAAACTTAACTAAATAGGTCAGCAGGTGCACGAGGTTATCATAAGAAGTTCTACTTATTTTAAGAAAATTTCGAGAATAGTTTCCCGATATAGTAGGACTTTTAGCCGAATGATTTCTTCCCTAAATGTTATTTAAAGCCATTCTTCGATTTCCCTAGGAAGGAAGAGTGCGGCTTCATTTTCCTCCGCAGCTGGTGGTTGAGGGGGAACATTCACCGGGAATCCTTGCACCACTCTTCGCGGAGGTTCTTGGTGCATGGAGTACCATTCGGCTGGAATGACAACTTCGGGTACCATGTTCCACGCCCTTTGGGTTATTATAGGTACCAAAGGCGGGGAGGCGAGAAGGTTCAACCTCTGGTGCAAGAGGTTTACTTCATGGAGACAGCCCTCCAGCCCCACTGTAAGATGGTTGATACGGTCGACCAATGCTTCCTCCACTCCCGTCATTTCGTCAATAGCCTCTTTTAGAGCGTAAACATAGTTTACAAGAGAGTCTTCTGCTGTTGAAGATCTCCTCCCTTGTCGGTTATTTCTTGAAGATGATCCGCTTGTTCTGCTTGCCATTTTCTGCGAAGGGAACCGAAGAAAGCTAAATTTTTACAAAACAGATCCTCGGACACGGCCCCGTGTTCATTTGTCTGCAGGATTTTATGCTAGGGAGTCTTGGAGTTTTAAATTATTCTCATGATTTTTAGCTAGTTTTTAGGCTTAGATAATTTAAAATAAAGTTATACAACTAACTTTAAACAAGAATCCTTAGCAAATAATCTTACAAACTTCACATAGAGGGTTGGAATCAAGAAATTTCCAAGCTTCCATGGAGGAAATTTTGAAAAATTTTTAAAGAGGAGGAAATGAGTAAAAGTGGAAGGGACAAGAGGGTCTTTGGGAACCTTCTTTTAGCACTTACCTAGGATGGTATGAGTGAAAATCCCAGGAATCTCTGTCTTTTGAAGTGGTAAAAAATGAGCAGGATTCAGGCTGCATTTAAAGAAAACGACAGTGCACTGGACACGGCCCCGTGTTGACTGGACACGGCCCCGTGTGCAGAGGAATTCCTGACACATTTTGTCCGTATTCTGACCAAATCAGCAGAGAATCTCTTTGATGAGCACGGGGGCGTGTTGACCTGGACACGGCCCCGTGTCTGGAGGCTGTTTTATGGAGTTTTGCTTCTTTTAAGGATTTCGTCGAAATCGGGTGGTTCCTTACTGGTTGGGACAACCCCAAAGTGCCTAAGATACCTTAATTGTCCTAGACTAAGGCGAGAACGCAAGAGGTTGTCGGTGAGGGTAATTCCTATTTTTATTCTAGGTGGACAAGTCCAACCCTTTCCCGGGCTCTTGTTAAAGAAGGTGTATGCCGAATCGCTCAGGTCTATGTATGCACCGAACGAAGTCGATGGAGAGTCCTTCATGGCACAATCGACACAGGGACGACTATCGTCCAAGTCTTTGCTAGGTACGAAGGTATTTTCGGGAGCAACGAGGTTGTCGGAATGCGGTTCCAACATTTCTTCATGGGCATCGTCTTGGGGTGGATCAATAAAATCCTTCCCAAGCTCTTCTAACCATTTCAGAATTAGCTCTTCTAGTTGAAATAACTCGTCAAGGAGCATTTCCCCTAGAATATCTGGCTGGGCGCATTCGAGGGAGAAATAGTGCTTATTTTTACTTTCGCCCCTCTTAAGGTTGTGAGAAGTTGGTGGGTTCATGTAGTGGGGCCTATAATTTAGGAAGTAGCATTTTACTTCTTCATGTTCGCCACCACATAATTGACACCACGTACCTTAAGAGTGCCGAAAGTAAAAATAATTACTATCACTCATGTTTATGTCAGAAATTACCAACCGTCGGGATCTAACGGTTCTGTTTTCAGTAACTGAAACTTGGGCACGGGGGCGTGTTGAGTGGGCACGGCCCCGTGTTCAGCTTACTGTCTGATGTAAAACAGGATTGCCAGTTCCAATGATTGAGCACGGGGGCGTGTTCAGCGGGCACGGCCCGTGCTGAGCTCTGCAGAAGCTGAAAAACTAAGAAAAAACCTAAAAAAATAAAAGAAGATTAGGCCGTTGATTCCTAACTTTCTTAAAATCCTTGTGTCCCCGGCAGCGGCGCCAAAAACTTGATGCGTGTGAAGTGTTATATATATTAGGTGTATATTTTAAGCCCTTTTTAACACTTATTTTAGCCAAGTTTTAAATTTATAAAACACGATATTTCACTAACACTAAACACACATATGGGCAAGTGCACCCATCGTTGAGTGTAGTATAGTGTTGGTAAGATACCGAGGTCGTCCAAGGACACAAGAGCTTTTAGTACCGGTTTATCCTCAACGTCTAACCAAAATAAAAGTTTAGAAAAAAAAAAGTTTTAAACTAAGAAAATTAAAAACTAACTAAAATGCTGAAAAATAAAAGAAAAAACAGATAGACAAGATGAATCACTTGGTTCCGACTCGTATCTAGTATAACCTTTGATTATTTCCGCACTTTTACACATAATTAAGAGATTATCTTAGTTATTGTAGTAGGCCCCTCTTTTGAAGGTGACGTTACCCTCACCCCAGTAGTTTGAGTCAGCAGGGATACAATCCTAAAAGGGTGGATTATTGGAAGATAATGAATTAAGTTATTAATGCAGTATTGTGGTAGGCCCCGCTTTTGGCGGTGACGTTACCCTCGGCTAAGTAGTCTGAGTCAGCAGGGATACAGTCCTAAATAGCCGGGTTATAGTATTAATAGTAGTTAACTTATGAGGGGATCAAAGAGTTTGGACCCCCTCCATCCAATACCGTGAAGTATTGAAGGAGGTCCTACTAAATTTGACCCAGGTCCATTGCAGGACCTCTAAACGCTGAACAATGGCAAGACCTTTACCAAACCGTTCCCTTAACCCCCGACCAGGTAGCCAACATACCTCCATATAGACCGTGGAGATATGAATGGTGAAAATCTTTTATTTTATATAGACAGTAAAATAATGCCAAGACACCACGGACAAACGATAAGGAAAGATCACCTTCAACATAAGTAACTAGTTATTAAAGTCATTAATACAAAACCAAATAAAAAGTGCAAAAGATTAGAAATAAAAAGTATTATACTAGACACTTTGTCTTCACCAAGTGATGTAAGAGACTTAGGCAAACATGGCCTTGATTGTCAAGAACTCTTACGATCAATCTTGGATCCCGAGATGACTCACACACTCTACCATTGGACAATGGATGATGGTGGTGGATGATGGTGTTGTGATGGTGGTGGGTGGTGGATGAAGTGTGAGAGAGGTGGTGTGCCAAGGGATGAGATGAAATGAATCCAAGCACTCCTATTTATAGGCTGAACAGAGAGCTGGGCACGGCCCCGTGTCCGCTGGGCACGGCCCCGTGTCCGTCTGACAATCTCTCTCCTCATTAATTGTAATTCGCAATTACAATAAATGCGCCTGCTGTACTTTCGACACGCCCCCGTGTCCGCTGAGCACGGCCCGTGGTGGGCAATAGAAGCTTCTATAGGTTTGTCTTTTCTGCTGCTTCTTGGGCACGGCCCCGTGCTGGCTGAGCACGGGGCGTGTTCAGTCTTCTGATTTCTCTACTTTGCCTTGGAAGGTGCCGTTGAGGGGTCGGGCAGTCCACTAATATCCATTTTCTTGTATTTATGTTGGATTTAGCTGTCTTTTTGCTTCTTTTGCGTTTTTGAGCTCATTTAATCCTGAAAATACAAAAGGAAGACAAAAACACTCTTTTTCCAATATTAGTACTTAAAAAGGGTTAGTTTTATGCCTCATTTGATGTAATTTATATGTTGCATTTTACATACATCAATGATAAAACCTCCAACAACGTCAACAAGTCATCATTCTGGATATCATTCATCTTCAAAGTCAAATTCTGATGAAACTGAAGAGATTCTGTGCAACATTGCTCTTAAACTGAAGAATTCTCCAGCAATGAGCATCAATGCAGCTAAGCAGCAAATGAGTTTTCTTGCATCTGTTCTGGAGTCATATGAAGGTCTAGTAGCTGGCAAAATTGGAAATTCCGAATTGACCAAAGAAGACTACGACCAGATTGATCCGGAAGAGATGGAGCTCATTGACATTCGTTGGTGTTTAGCTAGTTGTATTCGAAGAGCTCAGAGGTATATGGAGATTACCGGGAAACAATCTCTTGGAGGTGCGTCAACAAAGCTTGGATTCGACAAATCCAAAGTGACCTGCTTCAAATGCAAGCAAAAGGGTCATTTCAAAAGAGAATGCAGAAACTCTGAAGTTAATGAAGGAAATGAACGTCCTTTCAACAATGACTATTATCGAAAGGCGATTTACCATCGAAGCAGAGAAGAACCAAAGTTGATTGAAGATAAGCCGAAAGAAAAATCAAGAGCTTATGCTGTAATTTACGAGGATGAAGGTTATGATTGGAGCTCGATTTGTCCAGAAGAAGATCGTTTAGAGAATGTTCGAAAAACAGCTCATGGGAGAGCTATGACAGAAGAAAGAAAGTTTGTTTTTGTTGCTGAGATTCAAGATGAAAACAAAGACAAAGACACTGCTGAAATCCGTGAAGAAAAAGTTGAGATCAAAGAGAAAACTCGAGAAGAGATCTTGAGTGAGAAGATGTACAGAGAAAGAAACGTGGTCTACAACAGAATGGATGAGATGCAGGAAGAGTATGAAAGTGCTGTCAGCAACAGAAGATGGGATAAAAAGAGAGAGTGTTACTACAACAGAGAAGGAGAACCGGTTGTTCCAAAGAAAGACATAATATTTGATGATGTTCTTCTCATAGTCCCGTTGAGAGCTGAGTATTATAGTAAGGTGATGAAAGATGACACATATGCTAAAAGGCATGAAAAGGAGATCAGATATGCCATGTTATCGTGTCTGAGAAAAAGGGATGAAGAGAGAATGAAGAAGAGTGTTGAAGAGATGGTGAACAACCTGAAGAAGAATGCTGAAGAGGTTAACACAGAAGTTGTTGAAGTTGAAGAAGCTGTTACTGAAAAACAGCAGATTGAAGAAGAGGTGAAGAAAGAAGAAAAGAATGAAAATTTGGAAGCTGGTGATGAAGTTAGTATTGAAAAGAAGCAAGATGATGCTGATCTGATGCAGACAAAAGTTGCTGAAAACACCGAAGTGCCAATCACTGAGGTAAATTCTGATTCTGATAACTTGGAACTGATTGATCAGTGTAAGAAATGCATGGAACTGTGCAGAGCTTGTACTGAAAAAGATGAGCAATTCAAAACAAGAGATCTTGAATTCACAAAAATTGAAAACATTTTCAAAGAAAAATGCAAAGAAATGCTAGAAAAAGAAAAAGTTTTTAAAGAAAATGATGAAAAACTTTCCGAAAAATGTAAAAAGATAGAAAAAGAAAATGAAGTTTTGAAAGAAAATGTTTCTAAAATGATAGAAGAGTGTTCTCAAAAAGAAATTGCTTGTCAAGAAATGAAAAAGGAATATGTCTCTATGAAATTATCATATCACATTATAAAAGAGTCATATGAAAAAGTGAAAGATGAAATGAAATATGCTCAATCAAGAATGAATTATCTGTCTGAAACAACCAAAGAGCTTAAACGAATGTATTCTATAAAACAAAATGTTGTTAATTCCTATATTGGGGATGTTGCTAAGTTAAAGCGACAGATTGCTGATCTAGAACAGGATAACAACAAGTTAAAGAGTTATCACGTGTCGTCATATGTGCTTGAACGAATTTTCAATATAAAACCGGGAGATGGTGAGTCTGAGCAAAACAAGAAAGGTATTGGCTCAGAGTTTCATCAAGTTCCACCACCGGAAAAGTTTGCATTTTATGATGAGGAAAAGGTCGAAAAAGCTTTTAACATGGTAGACCAATTGCCAGACAACATTGACATAACCTATTCCAAATCTGATGATTCTCATGATTCAGAGGTGGTAGGTAAAGTCGTTGAATGTGTGTTGAAAGAAGAGTCGATTGTTACAGGTAAATCTGAATCACAGGATGAAGATGAAGGAAATCTTCATGATGGATATCTGAAAAACATAAAATCCGAGAAAAATTTGAATGATGATTCAAAGGGATTGGTTTATACCATGATTGGATCAGACAAATTATTCTTATATGTTGTATTCCCGATTCAGAATGTGATTTCAGAAAAGGTTGACAAAGTTTTCAAAATGGTTGAGATTGAAAAGTTTGAGATTTCAAAGTTTGTTGTTAAGAGTCATAAAGGTTCGTATAACAAACATGGTTACAAGAAGAAAAACATGAAGGCTGGGTTGGGTTATAAGAAGAAACAAAATCGAAACAAAAATGAAACTCAAAATTTTCAGGCAAAAATGAATTTTGTTCAAGGAAACAGTTTAGCAGAAGAAAAAGAACTCAAATTGAGACAGTCTAATGATGAGTTCTTTGCTAAAAAGAAAAAGCAACAACCACAGGTTAAAGATGTGTCCATGAGAACATGTTTCAAATGTGATAAAAAAGGACATCTTGCACGCAAGTGTCCTAATATAAAACTTGTGGATGTTGACAAAAAGAAGATTGATGCTGAGAAACAAAAATCTGAGAATGTGAGACAAAGGTCAACCAGTTTTGACTCAAAACAAACTTGGTGGTACAACACAAACAAGTTTGTTTCGAATCAAAATTGGAAGTCAAACCCATATATGTTTGATTCTAGACAGACCTGGAATTCTCATACACCCAGATTTAGAACAACACAAAGCTGGAAAACATCTGTTGATATGACAAAATCACAAGAGTTTTGGAAACCAAAAGTTGTTGTTCAAAATCAAAAAGTTCAAAATGAATCACATTTTTACAAAAGAGGTACTCCGAAAGGTCAAACATGGAGTGTAAAGAAACAGGTGATTCTTGAAAAAGATGAAAAAGTTGAAGTAAAAATTGAAAAGATTTTTGTGAAAGATGACAAAGAGTTTCCAGCATTGAATGAAAATTATTGTGTTGAAATGCCTAAGGTTCAACAGACCTGGGCTAAATTGTTCAAGTAATTCAGTTAGTTGAATGTGCAGGTGCTCAAGAATACCAAAGATTGTGAGATTGGAAGTTGGAGCAGCCTGGCACATGGAGAGGAAGAAGAGGCTGCTGCTGGACCCTGTTTTGGTTGAACAGGGAATTTATATGTTTTTCTGTAAATAAATAAACAATATTTCAAAAACTCTAAAAATTGAAAAAAATTTGAAAAATCAAAAATATGTGTTGATTGAATACGCCGAAACCCTCACGGCTGAACAAACATGATTAATTTCACAAGATTGAAAAACGGTTTTTAAACTGTAAAATATCAATGTGTTGTAAATCATGGGGGTACGTTATATTTTCTGCAAAACAGAGCACGAAAAGCAGAAAATGGATGGCGAGACAAAGCTATCAGTATTGGTTGTTAAATTTTCTTTATATGTTTTTGCATTTTAGGGGGAGATATATTGTTGTCAGAAAATACAAAAACATTTGAAAATTTGAAAAAGCCAAAAACATGATAAAATTTAAAAAATTGAGTTTTTGCGTAAAAAGAGGAAATGATAGTACATCAGTAGACAGTTACAGTACGCTAAAGAAATGGAAAGTTTAAATGTGTTAAACAATCTCACCATGGATGTGTCGATAGGTTTTTATACATTTAGTAAACTTTTTCGGGATATAAACCTAAATTCAAACACTTGCTTATTTCGTGGGGAACACTACTTGGATATATAGGTAACCCATGAAATCTCGTTTGAAAGGTCCCTCTTTCTGAGATACTAGGTCTTTATGCTTAGTGATATCTGGGGTATTATCTTGGGACTTCTGATTTTGCGGAAGCAATGGCTAGTCCCTGGAGAATACTTTCTGCATTGCTTGAAATATAGCGCCGCCCTCAGCAAATTGATGAAACAATAAAATTGATAGTCATTGCTGTTGTAATACAAAAGATCCTCTAAAGGGGACACACCAAAACTCGAGCCGTCATCTCTCTGCTGAACGGAAGTTCTGACCTGAGCTCTCACGGTTTCGTACTATAATTTATTCCCCTTACAGATATCATCTAGGTATACTCACCTGTAAGACTGAATATTGGGATCTGGATACGGGAGTATATTCAAGAGGTGGGACACATGAATAAGCTTAAGTTCTTAAGACATCTAATTCGTATCCTGAATCAGTTGAACTTTGTGTGAAAATTTAAGTGGACAAGTATATCGACAATCTAAGTGAATTGTTTAATTCTTAATGTGTAACTAAGCTCAACGGTACTTGTGACTTGTCAAAAACTGATATGATCCTCTGACGTATACTCAAACAAAAATATTGTCTGTAAATATGTTTGTACATATTACTTTACTGCTTTATATTTTCAGAAAATACAAAAAGATTTTGATTTCTGCTTTATTTTCGACAACCGATATCTGAAATGCTGAGTTTCAAAATCTAAGTAAGCTGATTGTGTTTCTGAAAATAAAACAAGTTCATTAATTTGAAACTTGAATTAAAATAAAAAATTTCAAAAACAGTTTGTGATATCTCCAAGCTTATTAACTTGAACTTGGATGATTAACTGTGAGGGAGTTGGATTCTTTAACACTGCCAAATCCGTAAAGTGTGTTGATAGGGGGAGTGGATTAGAGAAGTTGATTAATAATACGAAAACATTGTATTTATGAATGTTTTAGTGATTGCAGATTGTCCAGACTACGATCCCGAGAGCAGAGTCTAAGGGGGAGTCTGAAGACAAGCTTGAAGCAAAGAGGAGCTTGTAGATGGAAAGCTAGGCGTCGATCCCAAAGCACGGAAGCTTGACGAAAGGGGGAGCCTGAAGCTGATAGGAGAAGAGAAAGATTGTTGGATGCTTACATTGTTACAACTTGAAAGAATAGGCAGAATGATCAAGACTGAAGATGTGTCATATTGAAGATTAGTCACTGAAGACTTCGTCAATATCCGAGGGGGAGTCTGTTAGTGCATTACGTCTATTGACTTCGTCTTGTATCATGTATTAGAATAGGATATCTAGTGCACGAGGTTCGAGAAATGATGTTTAGGATTTAAGGAAGTAATTTCGCTCATATGGACATGCCATATAAGCGAAACCATAACATCAGATTTCGCTCATATGGACTTGTCCATATAAGCGAAACCTTCAACACTATATATAGGTGCATTGTTGATTCATTTGGCACGGATCCAGAACTTGTAACGAAGTGCTGCCAAAATTTGTCCAGGTTGTAATCATTGTTATTATCAATCAAAGTGACAGATTTTCTAGTATCAAGCTGTTTTCGCGTCCAGTGCTCTGATTCCGCCTTTGAACCGGACATAAAGCTCTTCTGATCGACTCAATCGGGTCAAATAACGATCCTACACAAACACTCTGGAATTTTGAAATAGGCTTAACTTACCCTAAATAACCTTTACATAACTTAGAAATAAGTTTTGGAGGGTTTGGTGTGTCGAAATCAAGTTTATTCGATCACAGGGACTATTTGCGTCAAACCACAAAAGTATAATGAATCGAATGATGACAAACATTCCGGAACTTGATCATAAGTTAAATATGCCCTAAATATCCTTTATATAGCTTAGAAATAGGCTTTGAGGTGTTTGGTGCGCAAAAATAAACTTTTTTGGTCAATAGGGACTAAAAGCGTCAAAAAGTGCATAAGTTTGCATTTTCACGCATATCTTACGTTCTGAATATATCCGGGCATCCCAAAAATTTATGTAATCATTAAAATATTTTATTTTAGTGATTGGCATGATAAAATCCCATTCGTCGCGTAATTTGGATCGTTTTTCGCGTCCGTTCGTGTTTCGTCGTAATTAACTGAACAACGCAACTGTACTGCCAAACCAACCGACATCCGATATATTTTTGAGCATGTTTTATGTTTCCTATACCTTAACTTCATTTTAGAGCCTTGAAATGGGGTTAACGGGGCTTAAATGTACCGAAAATGCATCGAAAACCATGTTTTGGACTTGAAGGGACCAAAACTAACTTTTCCTGAAAGTTAGGCCAGGCGGGGCGCGTAGCCCATTGCCTCTGCTTACGCGGCCCATGTAAACAGCCCAGATCAGAAAACTTGTTATTCTGATTCAGCAGCTGGTTTCATGGGTTTTGCAGATGGTTTCTTCATCCAATGTGCTTGTTTTACGCACCCATTGTATTTCAAAACAGTGGGCACACATGGATGGTTGAGATTGAAGCTCGTGAATCGAGGAACGATCTTAACAGTGGACTGAAATCTATAAATACCCACTTCCATTCACTTGTTTCCTCACACCTTGATCTGTTTTTATGCTCTAAGTTGAAGCTTTATGCTTCATACCTGAGTATTTATATCAAGTTCTTCCTAGCTTGGACCCGTTGTAAGTTTCTTTTGTTCTTTTACATGTTTTTAAGCACGAAAGTCAAACAGTGTTTGACTTTCTACTTTGACAAGTCTTTGGTCAACACGAAGTTTGTTTGAACTTCGCAGCGTGAGCGTAATCACGATGGTTATAGTCCCTAGTGACCATACCTACTGATTACCACGTTGATTAGGTGTAGTGACGAGTCATAGTTTCGGTCAAAATACGCGTTTATGCGTATTTTGCACCCAAACTATTTTTGGGTATCAAGACCCTTTGTTTTGATATCAAACTGGTTTTTAAACTTCGTTAAACATGTTTTAACATGTTTAACTCGTCACTCTTAGATTAGTGCTTATATAGGGTCGTAAGATAAGCGGTCTAAACAACCGCTTAGGCTTTCGAACCCGACCCGTTTGGTCGATCATTAGGATCCGACCAAGCATGTTTAGTGACCATAGTTGTATA
Organism: Helianthus tuberosus; assembly: GCA_030545235.1. Classification (NCBI taxonomy): domain Eukaryota; kingdom Viridiplantae; phylum Streptophyta; class Magnoliopsida; order Asterales; family Asteraceae; genus Helianthus; species Helianthus tuberosus. Next base: position 54,746,079 of record CM060411.1, on the reverse strand, counting down.
GGAATAACCTTCCGAGGTTATACCTTATGGTCACTTAGTTTAATTAGTAAAATGACCAAAATGCCCTTTTCATGCATAATTGGTATTTAAGCATATGTAACTTAAACTTTTGTCACTTAACTGATTTTGCAACATATTTAAAAATGTTTAGGCATATAATACTTGTCATAGGACTAGTTAGACGTTCCGAACGCGTTTTACACGAACGACGCGTTAAGGTAGCGTAAGCTACCTTAACAAATCGTAATGGGTCGTAAGCACTTAGGATAGGGTTCGTTTTAGTATGTAGGCTTTGTTAAACCATATCATATGAGTTCCAACACTCATTTGGTTTACGAAACCTCATCCTATCCGATCTTCCGATTTAGGTCCGGTTTATTAACATAGTTACCTATATTAGGTGCCGTTTGATTCCGTGATCCCTCTAGCTTTGCTTGGTTGTTATTCAAGACTTCTAGGCTATCTCAAGTGAGTACATAGTCCCCTCTTTTACTGTTTTCAAACTGTTTTGGGGTGAAACACATGTGCCTACTTGTTACTTTCGTGATTTTCATGCTTTTATATCATTTACTTGCTATGTTCATTAGTACGTAGATAGTACATGATTTCATTATGTTTTGCTATGTATGCTCATTTAGCATGCTAGCACATTGTTTTACATTGCATTTCTGTTGCATATGTTCATCCAGGATATGGACACATTGTTTTACATTTTGAACCGTTTGGAACTGTTTGATTTATGTGAACTGTTTGGAACTGATTGATTGATGTGAACCGGTTGGAACTGTTTGAACTGTTGGGTTAGGGAAGTGATTAGATAACGGGGCAGGTGTAATGTGTTAAAAGTATGGTGGATACGCCGTTGGTACTTCCTATATATAAGTGCTTTTAACACATTATATATCATTGCGTTACCTAGATCACTTGGGCAAAGGTTATTAAAACGAAGTTATATTACAAGGTTTTTCTAACAATATAAACCATTTGAGTTTTATTACAAAAACAATTTACGATTTGGGTTTACAAAAACAAATGTTTTGAGTTAAGATTCATGGCATCGAGGTTTTATAAGATATAACTAATCTGTTTTGACTTGGTTAATTCAATTTATATTACAAACATTTTACAAAACTAAGTTTTCTAATATCAATTAATGAAGTTGTTTCAAGTTATTTCAAAATGTAAACGAGCCATGAATCTGACACTCACATAAAACCTATGTACTCGCCGACATTTTTATGCTGACGTATTTTCACATGTGTTTCAGGTACCATAGTTGATGATGTTTGATGATGATATTGGTGTATGCTCACATAGGAATGGACGAGGCCTTAGTGACTTAATAACAATGAAAGTCTATTTGTTCATGTTTTGTTTCTAATTTCAATACAATGTAATACATTTAATTCAATAAAACAGAAATTTTATCCATGTGTTATGAAACAATGATTCTGTTACAACACTCCTCGACGTTTCCGCCGCGGTTTGTTGTTTTAACGCGGTCGGGGTGTGACATAAAAGTTGGTATCAGAGCTCATGGTTATAGGGAATTAGGTTATTAGTAATGCTTTGACCTAGTCTATAACCTTCCTAGGACCCTAACGCGAGTTTACTTGCGTTTAGTCATAAAACAATACGGTCGCCTATCTTTAGATGACAACCACAACAGGAACACAAATTTTGAATCTGCTTTGAAAACCAATCATCTGTTCTAGGATGATTTATTATAAGGTTTTGAACCTTCAAAGTTTTCAAAATCTCGTCAAAGTTTAGGTTTTGTTAATGTGAACACGTGCAATCTGGAAGGGTGGATGACTGTATCCTAAGTTTTCTGTCTAAGGCTAGAGTGTTCGTACAAATCCACATAATCGGACCAGTCACTCTTACCTAGGAACTCTTGGGGTGAGTGTCCACTTATAGGCTAAAGCATGTCTTCGCGATATATTATGAGGACCTATTTACTTTGATTCAGCTTTTGTGCGTCATTTTTGCATTCGTGGTTCGAACAAATGACCATCATCCATGCCTTTTTGGTCGGTAATTGTAACATCCTTACCCAATGCCATTTCATTTGTTTTCTCTCATGCTTCCTATTTTAGAATGCCTCCACGACGCGACAATCAGATACCTAATGATGAATTGGCAGCTATCATTACGCAACAAATGGCTGCTGCACTCCCAAACATCATTGCTCAATGTAACCAAGCCTTCAATAAAAACAATAATGCTCCATGTAACTTCAAGACGTTCAACTCAGCTAAGCCATCAAAATTTTCTGGGTCTCAAGGAGCGACTGCACTTCTACAATGGTTCGAGAGTCTAGAGAGCACCTTCAGACATGTTCAGTGTCCAAACGAGCGAAAGGTTGAATTCGCATCTAGTGTCTTCGAGAAACGAGCTTTAACATGGTGGAATGGTGTGATGAGAGATAGGGGTGGCGAGGTAGCACTGGCTCAAACATGGGAAGAGCTTCGAGCTCTGATGATGAAGGAATTCTGTCCTCGTCATGAAACAGGGCATTGGAAAGGGAATTCGATGATCTTAAGCAAGATAGCGGTGAGCATCGAGCTTACACGGACCGTTATAAGGAGTTAAGTCTGTTATGCCCGACCATGGTTACGCCTTTGGATAAGGCAATCGAAAAGTACATTGATGGCCTCCCTGACTCAGTACAAGACATTGTTACTGGTAGCAACCCCACTACGGTTAGACAGGCCATTGAGCTATCCGCTACCTTGACTGAATCTCAGATCAGGAAAGGTAAACTTTTCCGAAAGGGTGATAAGAAACCGACCGAGGAATCAAAACCAAAGGATGAGAAGACTGAATCCTCCAAGAAGTCCAAGAAGTGAAAAGCTTCTCAGAACTTCGCCGTGGTTGCTCACAATGATCAAGCTGTCCCCAACCAACCAGCTCAACCCCCTGCTAGGAAGCCAAACAACGGAACTGCACCCTTGTGCAACCAATGTAACCTTCATCATCATGCTAGTGTGAAGTGCCACAAGTGCCAAATTTGTGGACTTATAGGTCATACAACAAGGGCTTGCCCAACTGCAGCTGCACCCAATCAAGCTGACAACAATCCTGCTCAAGCTCGTTTTCCACCAGGGTCTTGCTACAACTGTGGCTAAATAGGCCATTTACGAAGGAATTGCCCAAAGCTTGCTATTGCAAATCCAGCGCAGGGATGAGCATCGGACAGACTAGAAGACGACGTTGTTTAGAAATAATCAAGCCTTATGTATTATTTTCTTTTGTTGTCAAGGTCTATGAAACAATTATTGTTGTTGTTTATAAATAAATCTTTTATTTACATTGCAATGTACAAATGTGGTTGCATGTATAAACAACATATCCCCTACAATACCGACAACCAAGGAACCGTATTCCTTGTAGAACAACCTACTCCCAAAACTCTTCCATTTTATGATCACTTGCAATCTCCACGAAAATCCTAAGTACCCGTTTCTTCCAAGGAAACGAAGTACAAGGCGCAAGTTACAACTCTGGACGAATACCCAAAGTACCACTATAAATCCTTAATAGGGTACCAAAGGGTATTTCCGTAAGTCCTTAATTGTTGTCTACCTTAATTCGAATATTACGTTTCCTTGTAAACGAAATCGAATTTTTGGAAGATCATCCTATCTTTTCAGATAAGATTCTTGAGGACGTTGAAGTCCATCGACTGGCTTTCTGGTGTACCTTGAATACCCATGTTCAAATCGATAACAAGTTAATAACAATTAATAACAAACTGATAACAAATTAATAACCAAGAAAACAATTATGTGCTTATGTGTTTTGACCTAATCAAAGTTATCTCGACCTTGTTCAAATTCTATCCCCTTCAAATTATTAAACAAACTGTGATTACTATGCAAGGAATTACGTAATTATGGAAGCATACATAATTATGAAATTTAGTGAACAGAAATCACATCAAGTTTTGTCATGTGTCTAGAGTTAACTCTATTCATTTCCATTTCTGAAGAAGCACCCGTTGAGGAAAAATGAACTAGCTATTCACTTTTCACTTCTGAAAGAATATCCGTTGAGGGAAATGAATATCCTGTTAATTATCCCTTCATTTCCATTTCTGAAGAATACTCGTTGAGGAAAATGATTATCCGTTCATTTTCAGTTCTGAAGAATATCCGTTGAGGGAAATAAATATCCTTTTGATTATTCATTCATTTCCATTTTTGAAGAATACCCGTTGAGGAAAATGATTATCCGTTCATTTTTGCTTCTGAAGAATATCTGTTGAGGGAAATGAATATCCTTTTGATTATTCATTCATTTCCATTTTTGAAGAATACCCGTTGAGGAAAATGATTTTCCGTTCATTTTTACTTCTGAAGAATATCCGTTGAGGGAAATGAATATCCTTTTGATTATTCCTTCATTTCCATTTTTGAAGAATACCCATTCAGGAAAATGATTATCCGTTCATTTTTGCTTCTGAAGAATATCCGTTGAGGGAAATGAATATCCTTTTGATTATTCCTTCATTTCCATTTTTGAAGAATACCCGTTGAGGAAAATGATTATCCGTTCATTTTTGTTTCTGAAGAATATCCGTTGAGGGAAATGAATATCCTTTTGATTATTCCTGCATTTCACTTTGGATGAAGAATCCGTTAAGGAAAGTGACTCAATCCGTTCATTTTCGCTTCTGAAGAATATCCGTTGAGGGAAATGACAGGATTATGCCTTGCATATCTTTGACGGGTTATTCTACGCAAATAGATAAACACCCTAGATTCCATGCAAGACAATTATTTAACGCAACGTCACAGACAGACTCCTACGAATAAATTTCGGGATGAAATTTCCTAAAGTAGGGGAGACTGTAACATCTGTGTCTCTTCGACCATCAAACAAATACCAAATCAATGAAATATTGTGTTTCGTACTTGGGATTTGTAAAAAATATGTGATTCATTTTCACATATCAATTCTTGTTCGATTTCGAGCTTTAAATCGCTTTCTGGAAGGTTATACACGAACTAATGCGTAAACGTAATTAGTTTAACCCGACAAACACTCTGGAATTATGAAATAGGCTTAACATACCTTAAATAACTTAGAAATAAGTTTTGCAGGGTTTGGTGTGTCGAAATCAATTTTATTCGATCACATGGACTATTTGCGTCAAACCGCAAAAGTATACGGAATCGAATGATGACGAACATTCCGGAACTTGATCATAAGTTAAATATGCCCTAAATATCCTTTACATAGCTTAGAAATAGGCTTTGAGGTGTTTGGTGCGCAAAAATAAACTTTTTTGGTCAATAGGGACTAAAAGCGTCAAAAAGTGCATAAGTTTGCATTTTCGCGCATATCTTACGTTCTGAATATATCCGGGAATCCCAAAAATTTATGTAATCATTAAAATATTTTATTTTAGTGATTGGCATGATAAAATCCCATTCGTCGCGTAATTTGGATCGTTTTTCGCGTCCGTTCGTGTTTCGTCGTAATTAACCGAACAACGCAACTGTATGGCCAAATGAACCGACATCCGAGATATTTTTGAGCATGTTTTATGTTTCCTATACTTTAACTTCATTTTAGAGCCTTGAAATGGGGTTAACGGGGCTTAAATGTGCCGAAAATGCATCGAAAACCATGTTTTGGACTTGCAGGGACCAAAACTGACTTTTCCTGAAAGTTAGGCCAGGCGGGGCGCGTAGCCCATTGCCTCTGCTTACGCGGCCCGTGTAAACAGCCCAGATCAGAAAACTTGTTTTTCTGATTCGGCAGCTGGTTTCATGGGTTTTGCACATGGTTTCTTCATCCAATGTGCTTGTTTTAGGCACCCATTGTATTTCAAAACAGTGGGCACACATGGAAGGTTGAGATTGAAGCTCACGAATCGAGGAACGATCTTAATGGTGGACCGAAATCTATAAATACCCACTTCCATTTACTTGTTTCCTCACACCTTGATCTGATTTTATGCACTAAGTTGAAGCTTTATGCTTCATACCTGAGTATTTAGATCAAGTTCTTCCTAGCTTGGACCCGTTGTAAGTTTCTTTCGTTCTTTTACGCGTTTTTAAGCATGAAAGTCAAACAATGTTTGACTTTCTGCTTTGACTAGTCTTTGGTCAACACGAAGTTCGTTTGAACTTCGCAACGTGAGCGTAATCACGACGGTTATAGTCCCTAGTGACCATACCTACTGATTACCACGTTGATTAGGTGTAGTGACGAGTCATAGTTTCGGTCAAAATACGCGTTTATGCGTATTTTGCAACCAAACTATTTTTGGGTATTAAGACCCTTTGTTTGATATCAAACTGGTTTTTAAACTTCGTTAAACATGTTTTAACATGTTTAACTCGTCACTGTTAGATTAGTGCTTATATAGGGTCGTAAGATAAGCGGTCTAAACAACCGCTTAGGCTTTCGAACCCGACCCGGTTGGTCGATCATTAGGATCCGACCAAGCATGTTTAGTGACCATAGTTGTATAGGGAATAACCTTCCGAGGTTATACCTTATGGTCACTTAGTTTAATTAGTTGTATGATAGGTTATTTATATGCCTTAGGTAAAATGACCAAAATGCCCTTTTCATGCATAATTGGTATTTAAGCATATGTAACTTAAACTTTTGTCACTTAACTGATTTTGCAACATATTTAAACATGTTTAGGCATATAATACTTGTCATAGGACTAGTTAGACGCTTCGAACGCGTTTTACGCGAACGACGCGTTAAGGTAGCTTATAAGGTAGCGTAAGCTACCTTAACGAGTCGTAATGGGTCGTAAGTACTTAGGATAGGGTTCGTTTTTGTATGTAGGCTTTGTTAAACCATATCATATGAGTTCCAACACTCATTTGGTTTACGAAACCTCATCCTATCCGATCTTCCGATTTTGGTCCGGTTTATTAACATAGTTACCTATATTAGGTGCCGTTTGATTCCGTGATCCCTCTAGCTTTGCTTGGTTATTATTCAAGACTTCTAGGCTATCTCAAGTGAGTACATAGTCCCCTCTTTTACTATTTTCAATAATCCCCACCCACGGCACCGCACCGTAACCCAATATAACCACCCAACCGATATCTGCTCCAACGGGAGATTTTCACGTGATTGGTGGACCGCTTTACCCGTTAGAAAACCTGCAACCACTATAGCCCAATCCGTTGCGGGCTGTGAATCAACCGAATCAAGTGCCACACCCGAACTGATCGGGTGTTATGTTCGAACAAAGGGAAAACAGGGCTAGAACTGATACATGGGATGCCGGGTATGGGGATGAAGATTGGGGTATAAATGATGGTTACATGGGATATCGAGGTGGTCTGCAAAATATGGCACTGAATCGGAATCAGCCAGCTTATCAGCAAAGACAGCCGCATGGTGGAGACGAATATCAAACTCCACCGCAGGTTCATCGGGCACCATATGCGCCACGTCATAGGCAAAGGGATCCTAGATTTCCGGATCCTAACATTAGAGGAGTAGAGAGTCACTTCTGTCCACAAATTGCGGAACATTCATCCCCGATCGTCATGCCAGTTGCACAGGGGAATGTGGATAGGTCGTTTGAGGCAAAACCTCATATCCTGAACATGCTACCTATCTTTCACGGGAAGGGTATTGAAGAACCATATGCTCATATTGCGGAATTTGAAGCGGTTTGTAGTATGATAGGTGGACACGGGTTCACACCGGATCAAGTGAAGTTTGTCCTATTTCAATTCTCCTTTAAAGATTCAGCACGTGAATGGTTCGTCTCCTTGCCTTATGCAAGCATTCACACATGGAAAGAGATGCAGAAACAGTTCCTAGAAGAGTATTACACTCCACAAAGAACCAAGATGGGAAGAGCTGCTCTTAGGGAATTCCAACAACTTTCGGGTGAGTTGTTGTATGAGTCATGGAAGTGGTTCAATCTGTTGATCTGTAATTATCCTCATCATGGTATTCCACAATGGGAGTTAATTACCGCTTTGCATGACGAGTTATCTAATGAAGATAGGCGAGACATCAAGGCCACAACGGGTGGTACTTTTCTGAGAAATCACGTAGATGTGTGTTGGGATTATTTGGATATTGTAGTAGCTGACTCAAAGAGACAAGCCCAATCTGATAGAGGAAAGAAATATCCAGTTTCGACATCAACTAGTACGGGAACTTCTACAGCTAGGGTGGCTTAGTTAGAGAGAGAGAGAAAGAGGCGTTGGAGCGCCAGTTAGCGAAGTTCAAGGGCCTTGGAGGAAGAGACGCATTGAATGTTACTCAGACATACCTAATTTGTGACTCTTGTGGCGATTTAGGCCATATTTGGGAAGATTATCCGGTACAGTTCGGTACAGCTCGAGAAGAAGTCAACCAGGTCTACGGTGATCAGTAGAGATTTGATATGAATTCAAACACATATCACCCAGGTTTGCGTAATCATCTGAATTTTAGGTACATCAATACAACAAATCAGTTAAATCCTAATTTTCAGGTACCTACTCAAGGAGGCCAACCATATCAAAACAGACAGCCTGGTTACAATAACCAGAATTACACTCAAAGGAGCTATCAACAGAATTCAAGTCAAGGGAGATCGAGTGGTCCAGCTGAAGGGTCAAACAATGAGATGATGGAACTTCTGAAGCAGATAAAGAAGGATCAAGAGGTGAAAGCTAAGGCTTATCAAACTTTAGAGAAACAAGTTGCATAATTGGCGCCTGAGGTAGCTCAAGGAAGAAGAGATCCAGGGAAACTACCGAGTGACACCACAAAGAATCCTCAACATCATGCAAGAGTTAATTCGGTAAGTACCATTCCTGTTTCTGAATTTGTTAATACATGTTTTACATCTTCGTCACAAGTGGTTGCAGGTATAAGAGAGGATATTGATGGAGGTGCGGAATGTGAGCCAGGGGCATCACTTGTTCCTATTAAAGTGGGAAAGTTGAAAATACATAGGGCTTTGTTGGACTATGGGGCGAGCATGAATATTCTGCCTGGAAGCTTGTTTGATCAGTATGAGTTTGGACCGTTACATGATATTGACATGAATGTAATATTGGCGGATGATACATGGAAACAACCTCGTGGGGTTGTTAAAGATGTGATGATCCAGTTGGGTGAGTTCTATTACCCGGTAGACTTCTTGGTGTTGGATTACGCACCTACAAGGACAAATGAGCAACAAAAGGTAATTCTGGGTCGTCCTTTCTTGCATATGGCCAATGCTCCAATCAACTGCAGAGATGGATTAATCATAATGAGTTCTGAAAATCGTAAGTTAATTTTTAATGTTTATTCAAAATCTATTACTTACGAAGTTCTTGATAATTTATATGAAGTAGTTGTTACTGATAAGAAAGATGTTGAGTGTTACAGGTCAAATCTTGGGATAAACGAAGAATTTATGAAGAAGGTGAAGGTGAAGAAAAGAGGAAAAGCAGGTAAACCACTTGATGGTTGAAAAGCATGGGGCAATGAGGCTAAATTTGAGCCTAACTGGTATGGAGCTGCAAAGTTTTCGGACTATTGGAAGCGATTTGATCTAGAGAAGTCTGGAGGTAAGCCGACGTTTGAACCACCGTGAAGATTGCAGGTATGATCTGGCTGATGATCTAAAACTTAGCGCTCTTAGGAGGCAGCCTAAGGTTTGTAAATTTGTTTTTCATTTTTCTTGTTAGTTGATTGTGTTTTGTGTCAAACCGTGCAATTGTTCAAGTGTGGGGAAGTCATGGGAGGTTTGGTTAAGCTTTGGTGCAGTCGAGGGCAATGCACAGTCATTTGGGAGGTTGGGGGGCGAAAACAGGACAAATTTTTTTTTTCTAAGGCATGGATGTCAAAAAGTTAACAAAAATTATGGAAAACGGGTTCCCCCGCACTACCCGGAGGATGTTGATATTGCCGCCGCGATACGCTAGAGAACACAGTCAACAAAAAGTCAACAGTCATGCCCCCGCGATACGGGGGGTGTTTCGTGTATTCGTCCACGACGCGCGACGTGAGCCCCAATGGAAATTGTTTGTTAAATGCACAACCTGGTTTGTTTTCCTTCAAACCTGATTTTCGATCGTTTCTCTGTGTTTACTGACTCGTTTAACCTGTTTGGGAGCTTGTGAGTTGTGCTTTGCAGGTTTCGATCACCTTGACCATACTCAATATCCATTTGGAAAAAAGTGATTCGAAGTATTTGAAGAAGAGCATCCTGTGTTGAATGCAGCCGCGAACGAAATGCTATACGGTTGTTATGGAACAAGGCTCATAGGATTCAGCCGTTTAAAAATTAGGGGAGTTTGTTCCATTTATATTTGTATTTTGATTTATGTAGTTGAGTCATTAGTTTTGCTCTCCATTGAGGATAATGAAGGAAATAAGTGTGGGGAGGGGAGACTAGCATCTACTTGTGTCTTAATTAGTGTTAGTGTCAGTTTATTTGGCTATTTAAAAAAAATTAAAAATGGAAAAAAAAAAGAAAAAAATTTAAAAAAAAATTAAAAAATAGAAAATGTTTCGAGAAGGTTTTTGCAATAAAATAGAAAATGATAGGTATAATCAGTTCTTGGCATTTGATTATTATATATATGTGATAATGAACAGTCGGTCACACGTATAATTTAGGATATGTGGGTAGGCCCAGCCACTTGAAGAGTTCCTTAGGATTGATATAATATACCTTAAAAATTAGGAGTCATGTGGGTTCTCACCTTAGGAGTTATGGCAAAGCTGAAACTGTGGAGAGTATAAGGGGTACGTCATAAGTGAAAAGCTTATAAGTTTTTCCGATTAAATTGGCACACTTGTTTCTTTTTACGAAAATAAATCAGAAACAAGGTGGCGCCCAAAAGAAAAACATCCATCTATTCATTTGAGCTACATGTTTGAAAAAAAACAGAAAGAAAACGAAGCCTATGGTATTAACCATTGGGATGGTGATTCGGGTGGGGTATACCCGCTAGGTGGAGTTAGAAAAATATGTGAAGTTTATGGCATTAACCACTGGGATGGTGATTCGGGTGGGGTATTGTCACACCCCAACCGATGGCGGAATCATCGGGGCGTGGCACTGAGCGAAACATATTGTTTAAGAGAATCCATAACAACTATTTCGTGACAATATTTTTAACACGTTTAATATCCCATACTATCAAACAAATAATCCACCAATAGTCATAACAGATATCAAGTCTCAAAAACAATCAATTCCGACAACTCAGATTTTATTGTGGGTTTCTAGACTTCCTATCCATTTGCAGCAAACAGACCATCAACATGTCACATACGTTAAAATAAAGTCAATACAATAATGTAAAGGTGAGTACACAAGTTTGCATAAGTATATAGTAGGAAAGCGTTTACGCATAACCAACATGTAACACGTAGAGAGGTGAATCAAGTAAGCTGTCGACAATGAAACAAGCTAACCAACATGACTGCGAGTTGTAGAATGCGCGACACGTGTTCACCACTGTGAGCACGTGAAGTAAGTAACCTTAACAACCCCTGAATAAATAGGTACTGAGTCCAAACTATAGTACTATCATTGCTAAGGGTGGCAGACAAGTAATCACTGTGTAAACATAACACACAAGCATTCATCGAATCACGTATAACATGCAAGAGCGGTTAGCGTTTAAGAGAGAGTTTAAGCGTTGTGTGCGTAGTGTTTTGATAGAGAACGTATGTAACACCCAAAAGTGCGTTAAGCAAAATCGGGTTCGAGTATACTCACAGTGCGTGTCTATCAAGTAAACACGGACGAAAATGGATTGAAGGGAGCGCCGATCAGCCTGCGTATGAGAACAGATGTGCATCAGTCTCCAAAGTGCTGAAACGGTCGACATCCGGAGTGTTGAGTGGGAAAACAGAGGCTTCGTACGAAGGCATGCCTTGGTACGAAGGGAGGCTTCGCACAAGTGATGCTTCCGTTTGTCCAAAATCGAGTGTTCTTCGCGTCTTTCTTTGGAAAATCTAGTGTGCATCCCTCCAGCCTCAAGCTATAGTTTAAACTTAGAGCCGGAGAGGTCTTGGTTCAAGTCGCGCGTGAGAAAAACTGGACTGGTAAGTACGAAGGGTGCCTTCGTACAAGCCAGTCTGGCTTCGCACGAGCTTCTGTTCAGCGTGTTTAAGCGTCTGGAGCTGTGTTTTCCTCAGAGTCGGATGTATTTTCGAGTCCTATTCATGACGGTTTTGACACCACTTCGTCCCACTATCCAGTGAACGAAATATGTGTCGGTTTGGTCTGTTTCTGTGTAAAAATCAAGTTTAAAGTGGTTTTAAAGCGTTTTTACCTAGATCCAACAATTGGTGAGTGTGAAATCAGCCGATTTCGAACTTAGGAAGCCGTAGCTAGGCCCAATACACTCGGTTAAGTGTAGATCCGTGATAAAATAAGAAGATTTGATGAAAAAGATGAAAATTTTGTAAAAAGAATGAAGGTTTTCTATGAAAAGATGAAGTTTAGAGGAAAAGATGAAGTTTAAGTGAAAACCCAAGAGTTTTGATGAAATCGAAGTGAATCTTGTGGAAAATCGAAGTGGAAAACGTTGTGTAATCATGTAAAAATGATAAATCTTGAAAACGGCCGGACAATAATTCGGCAGAGTTTCGGTGCGATTTCAGCAAGTTAGAGTGAATGAGGAGTGAGCTTGCTATTTATAGAGGAGTGGGATCGCACAACAGACCTTTGTTCGAACCGGCTGCCTTCGTACGAAGGCAGTGACTTCGTACGAAGCTGCTTGGCTTCGTTCGAAGGTGTTGTTTTGTGTGGAAAATCCTCGTTTAATGCGTTTTGTTGCGTTAGTTAGTATATGTTCTTTACGTATTTTAGCAAGATAGTAAGTATCCCGTCGTGTTGCATTTTAGAGCGATAAATCGAGTTGTGAGATTAAGCGTTTGAGCATTTCAAGCGAGTAATAACACATGTAACATACTAAACAAGTAATCACACAATAACACAAATAATATAATTTAATAAATCCGCGTTTCGAGTTTGCGTTGAGTTGCGTTGCGATAAGCGTTCAAGTAATAAGCGTTTAAATGCAATAAATAGCGTTAAATAAGCGTTATAAAATATAGTTAACCCATTCGCGGTAATCGAATCTCAGAGCATTTACGAGATGAAACAACGATAAATAGGAACAACCAAAAGGTCGGGTTGTTACAGGTATGTCTGCTAAACTGATTATAAGCAAAACATGTAAAGCTCGCAACATCTTCCATTATCCATCATAAGTTAAATCGGAATTGCATAAAAGTTTTTTTTATTTAAGACGGTAGATTAAATCTTTTAACCTTATAAGCTTGAAGTGGGATTAGGTGGCGTTGTAGTCTTTTGAGTGTGAGATCCATAGATGACTATAATCACTTGAACTTAATGAATCGTGAATAAGGGCTTGGAAGCTTGCGGTTGGGTTTAGGTGGATTGTATACCTGCAATCTTGGTTAACGTATGGTTTGATTTTTAAATAAATTAATTGAATATATTAAATGCCAATGTTTCTGATTGTGATTCCATTGCAGAGAATTTTTTTAGGAAAAAAAAAAAGAAGATAAGTGTGGGGATGTGATGTCGGGTTAAAATAAGTGTATTTTATATTAATCGTGTTGGTTTTTAGTGCGTTAAACTTGTTAAGTCACTGTTGTTTATCTATTTAATGTGTGTTTATATGTTTTGCTTAACATGTATTAAAAAGGATAAACAAGAGAGAACGAGAGAAAGCGAGTCGAGAAACACGTTTATGGGTTACTGCAAGACCTATAAAGGAAAGAGTCAACTGGGACACACAAGTGACACGCGACAGGTAGCTCAGAGGGCTCCGCGACGCGCTAGGAAGATCGAGTCAACGTCGGTTAAGTTAGTAAATGGCGGTTAACTGGTGACCCTCGCGACACGCGGGGGGGTTGAGTGGGTAATGCCGCGATGCGCGACATACCTTGTTTACGAGAATTGTTATTTAATCGCCCAAGTTAGGTTATTAGATCATCTTTTCTCATTCCAGCCGTCGGGTACGCATTCTTGGGCGATTTTATCACTATCTTCTCATCTTTCAAGCTACTCGTGCATGTCTAATCAATTCGGGATGACAACTGAAGCTGTGAGGATAATCATGAGCGGCTAAACACTCGGTGACTTCCACTCGGATGAACGTTGCTTTGTTTTAACATAACTATCTTGTTTCTGATTCTTGTAAACTGGTAAATCTTGACCACTTGTGTTGATTTTGTGAAACATTGATTGTGTTTGAATTATTTATCGTTTATTAAGTGTATTGGCGATATACTTGCATCGTTAGTGGGTTAATAAATTGGTGGGTAATTGATATAATCAAACGGGTTGTTAGGTTGTATGGTAAATCTTCAAAACTATCTTTAACAATTACTCAAAGTCATTAATTCCAAGGCCATGTGGTGTTTTGAATCAGTAAATGGGTTTTTGTGTTAAAATGGGTATTTGGGATTCCGGTGGCGGTTACTTCTTCTCATTCTGATAACACTTTTCGTGACAAATTGTGTTTTCTTTGCAATCAAACAAACAAACCCCTAGTTAGATAGTTTAGTTTTTAATTAGATTCCTTTACACTGACCATAAATTCCACGTGGATATGATACCCTACTTACGCTATCTACGTAATTTAATTAGGTTTTTGATTGACCCTTACGACAGTCATCATGATGGTGTACTCTAGAGAGACAGGGGGAGAGAGAGACGTGAGGGTTAGGTGTGGGTTTTATTTATATGTTTTTAGGGTTTTTTAATTAAAATAAAATTAGACATAAAATGACCATTATATCCTTCATTTAAATGAAGAAAACAACAAAAAGGAGAGTGGTTTACAAAAAGTTTTAATCTAGTTTGCCATTTGGATGGAAATGGATACAAAAAACAAACCCAGGGACCCAGATACAAAAAAAATCATTTTTGGACTGAAGTGACAAAAGTGATCTAAACTCAGGGACCATTTTAGCATTTTACTCTTTAATATATCTATACATCTGTTCTATATACCTAATAATAAGGATAGTGGGTTCCCACATGTTCCCTTTAACTATTAAGGATTTTCGAGAGAAATAATTTAAGAACTTCTGGGTTTATTTAAAAAATTATATAAACTAATTTATTATCTATCTCCTATACTAAAGCAAAATAACTTTTCCACCTCACTTGATGATGTGGCATTGCTACTTATTCAGAGAATTGTGAATTGAGCGACAAATCCTTTTCCTCATTCCTCATCCATTTGTGAAACCGCCTAAATATGTGCTTCAATATGGAAACCCTAATCAATTCACAATCAGTTGAAATTCTTCTCCAAAATTATCAAATCCTTGTTTCTTAAATTACACAATCCTTTCCTTTCACAATCATAAACCCTAAACCACTACTACTGACAATTTCAACTTTGATGTTTTGGACACCATTATCTTCTCTCAATCACAAACCCTAAAGCTCTTGATGAATACGTATGAATAAAGGAGATTAATCATAGGCCTGTCTTATTCTAATGATGGCAATCATGGTGATGAAGATGATGATGGTAACAAATCGGTTTCCATTCTCTCTTTTTAAACCCTAACTGGCTTAGCCATTTTCTTCTGTGATATTTAAATCGATGTTCTAGATATCCATCGTTGATGACAGAATAACATCCTCTTCATCTGCTTCTTTTTTCTCACGCTTTCAATTCCACCAGAGACTTATCTTATTATTCAAGGAAAAGGTTTCTTAATCCTTTTTAAACCAAAGTTTTTCCACGGAATTTTTTCAACCATAACTTTTCTTATTTTGGTATAAAATACTTTCAATGAAGCAAGCTTACTGTTTAAAACCTTTATCAAAACCGCTAATAAGCAATTCTAAATCTGAACACGTGGGCATGGAAGATTCATGAGGTCGAACAATCCACGAGACACGCGAGTCCCAATTTTTAAAACGAAAGTACAATCACACCTTTCATCGCAAATTAATACTTTTTCTCAATATTCTCTCGACATTCACAAATCTGATTCTTCATTCCCGACAAACCCGACCTATTTTGTTCCGACAAACTCAATGCTTTGCTCAAACACCTATACACATGAATATCATCATACACGTTTCAATTTATGCAGTCAATATTCCATGACAATCCTAAACATATCATCATTGCATTTCGTATTTAAACTCTCAAAATTACACGGTAACTTATATATGCTTAATCTCATTATACTTCAACTTATGCACTCAATACTACATGTTAATCTTATACGTAATTGTCATCAATTATACTCAAATTCATACATTCACACTACTTGGTAGTCATACTTGAAATCTATATGTAGGCATAACCCAAGTGGTTCCCCTACATTTGGCACACGCATACTTAAATACAATCATGCATATATGCTTAATTTTTATAAGCTATCACACACGCACATTCTCACTTGAAATGTTAAAACGTACCCTGACCCATGCACTACTAGTATAAACTATGCGGATCATGCAATCACCAAAATAATCGTGGGTGTACACGGGATTATAGTGGTAGCTGCATGAAAACCATAGTGTGTTCTGCTGTGTATCGTAAACACGGAACGTAACATGACACCGAATAGCAAAACGAACGTAACATGGTTAGAACATGGTGGATACGCCGCTGGTACTTCCTATATATAAGTGTTCCTACCATGTTACGAAACTTTCATGAAACATGCCATGTGAAATTGGATGATTTCCGGACCTTATTAAATACGAGTAACTAACAACAAACTTTAGTGACTCTCGACCTTTCCTCAGTTGTCCCAACAATGGCTTTGAAACACTTGATGCTCGGTTTGTCTATAACAAAATCTCATTCCCAAAATCTCTAGCAGCAACGGCTACAACTATCACTAACATCCCCCAACGCTTTACGTTCACATTTCATCCAATACTCTTGCTCTTTCTTTTACCTCTCGCGTATAACTGTTAAATCGCTTATTCACACCTATGCCAGAATCATTCTCAACTATTCACTTAACGTTCTGTATTAAGCTCATCTATAGTAACTCGGTCTAAAACACCCAATCCATTTGAGCAAACATCCTCACCAGCTCGGTTCAGCCAAAATCTTTCTAAACTATCTTTCATTCTTTATTACACGCAAATACCAACTGGTCAACTCATTTACCGTCAAAACCTTTTAAGAATTATAAATATTTACCATTTTATTTCTCACTAATAAATATTTTCCTACGGCTCGTGAATTTACTAATACGCTTTGGAACCGATAAGACTTTACTCACAAACTACGGTGTGGCCCGTCACTTTACATCAAATTACATCTTTATTTATACTAAAACTTTTTCACTCATTAGGTCACATTTTCTAAAACACTCCTTTCACCGAGTTGTCCAAATTCGGTTAAAATTCGCATCGCCTATATATGTAGATACACATCGTACTTATTTTTACACTTACGGTTGATGTCTCAAATCGCTTTAGTCAGACGAGTCACTTTTACAAACCTATCTTTTATCCCTCGAAAATTGCTTATGTATGCCCAATCAACCATACACTACCAATTTAACCAAACTTTTGAACCATACATTTTTAAGACTCTTTTACGTAAATGCTGCTCCGGCACTAAGCGTCAAAATTTCTCATCTTAGGCTAACGTTTTAACCCATTTCACTTACATCGAATCACCAACATGCCATCTTATCCCAAGTCTTCCTCTTGAATAAATTTCGGGACGAAATTTCCTAAAGTAGGGGAGACTGTAACGCTCCGCATTTTCATACTTTCCATATTTAGAAAGTTGTATCCACATTCTATTTTTAGAAACTTATAATTGCATCGTATTCATATTTCATTCTCAGTCGTGTAATCCGAGACTTTGATCGTAAGGGGGGTAGGGGTGGTCATCACTTGTAAAAATTCCATCACTCATAATATCCAATCAAGTTCCGCCATGTCATCAACCATTATTCCATCACTCACAACCCTTTTTAGTGGAAATGGTCATCACTTGTGATGGAATTCCATCACTCACAACCTTTTTTATTTTTTTAAATTATAAATTAACAATAAAACACTAAAATTATAAATTATAAATTTCATTTAAATTAAAACATATTAGTTCAATATTTTAGACTACAATTAAAAAAAACATACATAAAGAAACTCTACTCCTCGTCCGAATTAGGAAATTCCAAACCTACAGAACCTACTAGTTCGATTAAATCGTATCTTAACCGAAAGTGCGTTTCTTCATCACGCAAAATATGAATGCCAAAACCATAAATCATTCGACGCCACCGCTTCAAGTATGATGGTTGGTCTTTTGACGTCACCCCTAACATACGCCCCTCACAACTCTCTTGGACAATTTCTCCACTCGATATGTGTACAATCGATGCTACCGAGCATCCCAGGAAAATGCCATCTAGCCTCATGTGCGGCGTAAATATGTGAGATGTCGTGTCTCATCGGTTTACGTAAAAACTCTTAACCATACAATTTAATGACCGCGTTACAAAAAAATTGCATACATTCACGCGAAGTTCAGTCCGACATAGGTAGGTATTCATCAAATTGATCGGGAGGGTTACCTGTAGCTAGTTGGCGAATGTCGGACGTGCATTTTTGTATCGGCGTGAAACTTGGTTTGCCCCTCGCGTCGTAACTTTCTTGAAACCATTCTTCAGTTGCTTCAATGTCTCCAACAATCTTTAAAAATAATTCTTTTGGTAAACAAAACCGATCTCTAAATGTTTCGGCATTGTAGACCGGATTCTCCACAAAATAATCGTTCATTAACACTTCGTTGGCATGTACCCGATCACGATCCACCATTTTCTTCTTTGGGCGGTTCGAACTTCCTTCAAGATCGTTATACACCGACACGAAAAATTTAAGCGTCTCATTGTCGGGAGACGATTAGCTATCGCTATCGTTGTCCATCGGAAACGTCGAATCCGTAGGAAAATCCATTTGTAAATGGTATAAAAATTGTAGAATGTGTGATATGTGTTTGTGTTTTGGTGTGGGTGAAATGGTTAAAAATTGTAAAGTATATATAGATTGTTTATAGGTTTTTTTTATTATTAAAATAATGTTCAAAATAAACGGTCAAAAGAGGGGTGCAATGGTCGGATTTTTATTGTTCAACGCGTCAAATTTATGACGCGATACAAGTTCCACGCGTGAAATACAAGGGGTGGCGGTGGTGTTTTGTTAAGTTTCACTTGGGAAAGTTTTTTATACCGTGCAAACTTTCAACCACCCCGGGTGGCCTAATGGAAGATCACTTTTATACTCATACATGTTATACTTAAACAATGAACACACATTTACGTGCAAACCAAAACTTATTAAAAGCATGAATTATCAATCTTACGTACACGATACTTATCACATGTTCATCTACGCATTCTATGCTTGAAAACGAGTCAAAATACAAGTTTATGACATAAATTAACATAATTAGAAAGTTCAGGGGCCAAAAATGAAAATTTGCAGACAGAACTCCCTAGCGCCATGCGGGAGATACCAGGTCTTCCCCTGCGACGTGCAACAAATATCGATAAATTCTCATTTTTGGGCAGAATATCTTTGGAGTTCAAAGTGAGTTCTAACTCACTTCTACTAGTTATTGTTTGAGTTTTCTTGCTTCAAAACACTTGGACAACATCAAGGTTTGTTACCCAATGTTCACTAAGGTGTAACATGGTGGTACAATTCCGATTTTGGTGTCCTTACCTCGTTTAGTAAGTACCAACCACACTTAGGGAACGGCGCTATCAAGTTAGGGGTGAAACTAGATGCTCAACTTATGGTTACTCCATTTTCCTTGGTGGCAGTTTTATCTCTTGGAGTGCTAGAAAGCGACCAATTATATCTAGATCTTGCCGTGAGTCGGTATATCGGGCTATGGCTAACAATATTGTTGAGATTGCTTATCTTCTACATGAACTACATGCTTTGCCTCTAGAGCAACTTATACTGTTTTTATTGACAATAGCAGTGCCATATTTCTTAGTCAAAATTTTGTTTCTAATAGAAGGGTTAAACATATTGATATTGATTACCACTTCGTTGGTGAGCTAGTTTCTTCTAGGCCATTACATACTCGGTTCGCTCCAACCATTAAATACTCGGTAAGCTCCAACCAAGGTTCAAGTGGAAGACATTTTTACTAAATCTCTTCCAAGACCTCTCTTTGCACACTTCTGTGCAAAACTCTGTGTTTGTTTGCCATGACTTTTCTCTGGGGGTATATTAGGGACAATGGATAAATTTGTCATTTATATCATGTACTATCATCTCTTTTGTAAATAGATCTTGTACATAATTACGTTTCCTGGTATTTATTCTATATTGTAACATTCTAAGTAGTGATTAATATACGTATTTAACTTGAGGTAATTTTTCTCAAACCCTACACTTCTCAATCCTTCTTTGATTCAAGGTATATAGAACAATAATGATTCCAAAAAATCTTTACATTTTGAGTATAACATATAGTGCTACATACGTGCATGGTAAGCTTCTTGTAATTATTGGAGATAACCCTCAAGCAATGTTAATCTATTTCTTCTACGATATCTTGTAATTGTTGGAGATAACCCTTAGGCAATGTTAATCTATTTCTTCTACGATAAGACAATTTGTTGCTTACATGATGGAATTTCATTTCCTGCTACTCTATGTTACAATTTTGACCAATTTATTTACGGTTTCATCATTTGGATTGGGTTAAGCATCAAGTGGGTCTAATGAATAATATCTCTTAAATCGTTATACAAAGTTTATTGTAATCATAGGAGTAATAATATATACATTTTTTTTATAAACTAGTGGGATTTTTCGCGCTCCGCAATGGATGTTTGGTCGGTATCAATTTGGTTTGCTACGTTATTGGTTTGGTTTGTTACGGTACTGATATGCTACTGACACTCGACACATGTTTTGCATAGATTGAAAGCTACAAAAAATGAATACCAATACCGACACCAATGTTGTTTGGCATGTATCGGCTCGATTCGTTACTTACATTAACGTACTGGCACTCACTATATCTTATATACTCCACGTTGAGGCAATCATATAAACGAATACAGTAGCGATATTGTCGGATGATTTCGGTTTGGTTTTCACGGTACAAAAAATCTATACTTTCTATAAAATGGCAAATGCCACTGACATAAGAAAAGCTGAGGTGGCAACCATAGAGGCTGTCAAACAATGTCTTTCTTATGTCATTATTGCATCATAAGTCTTAATATATAAAATCACTTTAAAATACATTAAAACCTCTGCCATCAAAACCTCTGACCATATCCATCTATACTTTAATAGCCAGCAGAGGTTGAAGGTTGATACAATGCCATTATATCAGCAGAGGTTAATTACTGACAATTTCAAATTCCAAATGCATGGGAATACGTAATTTGCAATTAATGCATGTCACTCACTCACTCCTGTTAATCATCTTCTTATATAGGGCTTTTCTTCTCATTTCCCTCCTCATATTTCATCACACTCCCATCTTCTCTGATTTTGGATTTTGAAATTTGAATTCATTCCGAATTCCGAATTCCGAATTAAAAGCATGTCAACATAAGTTGAGAGTAACAATCTTAGTTTTGTTAACGATTTGAATCCTGCGAAAGATATGTGGCACATGAAAGCGAGGATCATCCGAAAATGGAATCAAGGTTATAAAATGGATCTCATCTTCATTGATGAAAAGGTAATGTGTATTTCTGTTTTTCCGTTCGTGTATAAATGATTCCATGGATGTATATGTCCGATTTCCTATTTCTAGGCTTTATATGTTTGTATCATAAAACCTTGATTGTTCAAATGTTCCTGAGCTTTGTACAGTAGTTTATTGACGATATATACTGTTTGATTTTTTCTTTCAATCAGAGACTGTAGGTTTGTATGCTAACAAAAAAAAAAAATACTTTGTTTAAATGTTCTTCAGGGTGTTAAGATTCAAGGAGGTATTAAAAGTCATTTGATACCTGTTTTTGATGGACAACTTCAAGAAGATGCTATTGTTATTCTGTCGAAATTTGGTGTGGGTGAAAATAAAGATTTATATAAAGTTGTAGCACATGATTATAAAATCAACTTTTATCGATGCACAACTGTTACACTTGTGAGAGATTGGCAATGTTGAGTGTGGTTTCAACTTCAGAGCTTATAAAGATATTCTTCAAGGAGAGGCAGTAAAATCTTTGAGTGTTGGTAGTGTATATTTTTGTAATTATGTCTTCTCTATATAAAACTAGATATTTTTACTTACGATGTTGTATAATGTGATCATATAGATGTTGCTGGATCTGTGGTTTGGTGTGGAGATATTGAATTCTTTGGCCGACCTCCAAAAGAAACTAAGAGGATGAATTTCGATATTGAAGACATAGAGTAAGTGGTCATTTACATGTTCAGTCATGTACAAATGATTGTTTGTATTTAATGTGGAATGTTGTTAATAAATGAGATCAAGAATGTTGGTATTTACTGTGGAATCATGGTAATAGTAATAAATGGGATCAATAGTGTTTGTATCTAATGTGGAATCATGTTAATAAATGAGATTACCAATTTATTCTTCAAGTGAATATGTTAGTTAATTTCTTGCTCATTTACTACTTTAATAAATGGTCATAAATTTCCTTTGATTTTATGTTGTTATTCATTCAATTTAGTTTTGATTTTATAGATTGTAAGAAGATGGTCATAAATTAGTGTTTAGTTTATGGTCATACGAATATTGTTTTCATGTAGGGGTACGGTTTTGTGATGTACTTTGTGGAATGATTATGCTCTGCAGTTTAATGACTTCATCTCTAAAACCGCAGCTCATGAGCATGTGATGGTTGTTATACAGCATGTAAAGTGTAAGGAATGGAAAAGTAATTTTTGTTACTTTCTACAAATCATATCTATACTCTTTATTTCTGACAATATAATAAAAGGTTGACTAAATATTTATATACTTTTGCAAGTAGATCAATTTACAGTTCAGAGTGATAAGTTTGCAACTCGATTGTTTCCGAATGAAGAAATTGATGAAGTTAATCAGCTAAGGAGGAGGTAATTTGTCAACATAATTTGCACTGTATATATATTTTTGAAGTCAAATACTTTGTTTCATGTTATCTGTATACTAATTCTAATCATTTGTGGTATCGAATAGTCTTATACTGAAACAAGGATAGGGGAGTGGTTCTACTTCTCAAACAATAGTTTCGTCTCAGACTGTTTTTCCATTGCATAAAGAATTCGTAATAGAGAGTGTGACGAAACATATTGATGAGATTAGTAAGATAGAAAAGGTTTCATAACCTTTTATATAGTTTGGTTATTTGTTTAGTTTATCACCTACATGTTTGTCAAGCTATAGATTAAATGTGGATATATTGTTTTTACAGGAAATGTCTTGTGTTGCGGTTGCGACGATAAATATTGTGCAAAAAGAGTATGGTTGGTTTTATCCTGCCTGTCGTAAGTGTTTCAAGAAGGTTATAGCTAAAGGTGAATATTTACAGAAAATGTTGAAAATGTTTCTGAAGAGATTCTTCAAATGCCTACGACTGCTTTGGTTTATTCCAAATGTGGTAGTGAATGTACATCCATCACCACAAAGTAAGCAATGATGATTATTTTACATTTTATTTATATAAATAACACTTTAAGACTGATATTTTAATATAATTTGGGAGCTTATTTAGGTATTTATATATATTTCAGGTTCAAGCTGCAAGTCCGGGTGCAAGATGAGACTGGTAGTGTCTCTTTTGTTATGTTTGATAGAGATGTTCAGAAGATTCTTGGATTAGCTGCGAGTGATATAAGAGAAAGGCAGCTGAAGGCGAATGATACTGAATCTTTCTCACATGAAATAACTCGATTGGTTGATAAGAAGCTCGCTTTTAAGATTATGTTTCTGCATTCAATCTTAAAAATGACTATCGTGTTTATACTGTGCAAAAAATATGTGATGATCCAATAATAATTGCTGAGTTGGTTGGTGGAGATGATAATGGTGATGAAAATGCTGATGAGGTAGTATATAAAATTACTTTTTCAATTTATTTATTTTTGTTCTAAGGTTCGAAAACTGGATTCGCAGTTTTTTATATAATATTGTATATTACGATCCTTTAGGTTACTCAAGAAGTAGCTGAAGTCAAAGATGTTAACCTGGATGAATGTTCCCAGTTGTCTGCTGAACGAACTTCAAAGGTGAGTAGTTATTTTTGAAAGTACGTTTAATATTGTTTTAGAGTTTATTATTTTATTAAAGATTGATTAGTTGTTTTGTGATCTGTTGCAAGGATGTTGTCTCTGTTACGGCTGACTCTTCCGCCGTTGAAATCAAAAAGGATTTTGGAACAAGTCCGAATGGAAAGCGAACAGTTCAAGATGTTGATGTTGTAAATGTTGGTGAGTTATCCTCTAATGTCAGAAGAACCCGGAAGAAGCTATCTAAGGTTAACAATTAGATGCTTATGAAAAACATGTCTTATGATTGTTAAGTAGAAACCACTTATTTTGAAGACTCCTTGTGGTTTTTATTTATGTTTGTTAACTGTTGTTTTAACCTACTGTGGTTAAAAGTTTGGTATGTAATGGCTACAATTTGAAACATCTAAACTGATGGATTTGGTATGTAATGTCTACAATTTGAAACATCTAAATTTGACCTTTTTCTGTTATATACTATTGTTATTATACATTATAGTTGATATTCATGCATTGCACAAGTATTAGGGTTGTATATTATTGTTAGTGAATGAATGCAAATTTAATGAATTGATTAGGAGGAAAACTATTAGGATCTGAGATACATTAACATCTGTTAGAGCCTAAGCACTGTTACAGACTCCTAACATCTGCTACAGCCTAAGCACTCTTAGGATCTGAGTTACATTAGCATCTGTTGAACAGACTTTGCTTCAACTGACCTTATCATTTGTTGATCATCATCTGTTAAAGATCCTCTGTTGAACTGCAACATCTGTTGATCCACAGCAGACCTTAGCTTCATCATACTTTTGTCTTCATCAGCAGAGGTTCTCTTTGGCAGACCTTTGCTTCAACAGTCTTTGTGTTCATCAGCAGAGGTTGTTTCCTTCAACCGAATTTGCTTCAACAGACTTTGTCTTCAACAGAGCTTTGGGTTTTGGCAGACTTCAGCGAAAGAAATGTTGAGTCTATCCCTTTGGTAGGAGCAGATGTTCAAAAGATTGTTATTTGTAATCAGAGGTTGTAGAGTATTTTGTTAATTTAAAATTTTATTAAATCTTATATCTCTTTCCCTTGAGCGACCAGAAAACGTGATGCAACACATACCTTAGCAAACATGCTCCGAGCATTTATCTCACCGGTTATGTTGTAGCATCTTTTGATAATAAGAAAACATAATTCAAGTGAACTTATGATAATTATCGGCCCTAAATTCCACACGTCTTGCTAATATTTTTAGTTTTTGAACTGTTGGAAAGGAAGCTTTTACTATTTTATACAATTCTAAATGTCGATCACCAACATGTTGTGATGTATCACAAAGATTCCTAAAAGATGGACCTACTAGCTACATAAGTATATATGTTCATAGGTATAATGACCATCATTTACACATAAGATTCCTAAAAGATGGACCTACTAATACCAACTACAAGATACCCATATAGTAATGTTTCGATGCAAAACATAAAAAGCTAAATCCACAAAGTTCTATATTTTAAACATCCCAAAACCAAAACTACAATAACAGCGTAATGGGATGTGAGTGTTAAAGTTCTACATGCAGTTAGTTTTGGAAGAGGAAATTTGTCCATCAAACATACCAACAAAAACATAAATCATTAAACCCTAAAAAGATGTTCAGAAACCATATCAACAAACTTCAAAGTGTACTTTATCTCCTGGAACACTTTTTTCTTCAACCATCTCAAACCTCAACACTTTGTCCATAGACATCCCGCTTCATCCATGATACGCTGTCAGTTCGAATACATTATTAGATGGGTGTCATCATCAGCTTTTCTAGGATCTCTCCTTACAAGCAGCTGTACCAGAAACTTGAAATAACCAAATGACAACACAGCACTACAGTACTTATTTAGTTGGTGTTCTCGAACAAACTTCTTCGGTATCGTTTGTAAAAGTAAATTCTTTGTTTTGTTATTCATTTTCCATAACATATACTTTAAGTAACAGATAAATCCAACATTATAAGTAAAATAAACCAAATTAAAAGTAGACATGTAAATACCAGGCTGTGCGTCCTTATGACATGGTATTCAAATTGTTTCTTATAATGTGGACGCCTTTTGCGGTGTCGGTGGTTGTTACGGCTGCAGTGATGTGTAGTTCCCACGTGAAGCCTAATCCCGTCTTTGTTAAAAATCTTTACAGTGAAGTTAAAGTGTTCTTCAGGAGTACTTCCCATCCATTGAAACAACAGTTGGCAGCCTTCCTCAATGTCATTTTCAAAGCAAAAAGTTGTCCATCCTGACCCCATAAAACCATCAGCTAATCCCTTTTCATTTTCAGTAGGGAAAACATAACACACATCAACTTTACAACTCTGCTTTGGTCCATGTACTTTTGCAACCAAGTTATCAATTTTTAACCTCCTCTCTGACAACAGCCACAACAAATCATGCGATAAATCCTATAATTTTCATACATTTCAGAAATGTCATATTAGACTTTATACAAAATACAAAATATAAATTAGAAGTTTCTCTTACAGAAAATAGAGACTGACAATATATAAAAAGAAGGTAGCAATTTTTAACTTGCTTATAGTATGTTTCTTCTTCAGCCTGTATCAAGCAACCATGAACATAATCTCTCCCCGAGCCATCCTTTCTAACCTCCAAACCCTCATTGCTCAAAACACTTATCTCAAATTTTACTTCTTTCAATTTTTTTAAACACAACTTCTCTATATTCTTATGTTTGTAAGATTCAACAAACCGAATCCATTCTGGCCCGTTTATCCTTTTACTTTCACGACCCATGCTTTATACTGCAACCTTATACTTAATCCCCATATAATCAACAAGCTTTATTACTTGTCACTCTCTTGGTAATTGGTTACTCATTATCCTCGGAAGTACTTATGTATATAAAATATTATTGACATTTAATTTCATATTTTCATTATAAACACACTTTTTAGCATACAATCGTGATTTGAGTTAAGTTGTTCTAAGAATATAGCTTACCAATCCCTCACTTAGCTCTGTCAATTCAGAGACATTGATAATTATCGTAAACTTCATCTGAAAGTAAAAAATACAATAACAATCAAATACTTAAATATAAAATCAATTGTATCTGAAAAGCATGCTATTTAAGGCATAAAAAATGTCTAATACCCTGTAGGACCAAAGTTATATGTTGTCTACTTCAACTTGGTCCCTACAACCAATAATATGAGTCTAACACCCTGTAGGACCAAAGTTATATTGTTGTATAATAAAAAAATATAATATGACACTAAACTTTCCAAAGATCCATGTTGGTGTCAACTTCACACTTCAATTTTTTTTCCAACAACCAACACTATATTCGCTGACAAATCAGACATGTCAGTACTATAAACCGATTGCAGAATATTTTACCAAAATTAAGTTTCATAGAAGAAATATATCAATACTACATCGCAGTTCATATAATAATTCTAAAACCATTCGGAAAATATACAACCAAATATTTATATCTCAGATTCTTATTTAGATGGAATGCATCGAAACGAAACTTAATAAGTTCATATAAATCTTATTATATAACAAACAAAACAAGTTCATATAAATTATCTATTTTAACACCAGCAGATTATGATTTTGATCTCTATACAACTCGAAATGAAGAAACCAAAACGAACATTTCAAAACAAAACTGTAAAATACACAAGAAAATATAAAAAACCTGATCTAAAACATTAAACTTCTGATCGCCAAGACTGAAGAAGAAGAAACTGAATAGTTTTTTCACTGGAGAAGAAGAAGAGAAAAGATTGTATTGGGATTGTTAAAAGTAAGATTCTTATCTATTATGTAATTGTTTATTTATTTTATTTATAATAATCTTTAATATCGGGATTTTAAAAACCAATTTTTAATTATGTAAACAATTAATTAATACATAACCTTTTTTTATTTAACATTAAAATTTATATTGAAGTAGTGGATTCAATAAATAAAGAGTTGTTAGAGAATCTGCCTGGTGAAGAGAAGATTTATTTTAGTTCAGATAGTTTATGTCAATCTGAGGAAGAATCAGAGATTAACATGGCATTGTTTCCTCCTGATGTGTTGAACAATCTTCATTTGTCTGGTTTTGTTAGAATCTGAGTTTGATTGTTTGTGTTTGTTTTAAGAAATGTAAGATGGAAGAAAATAAACAGATGAATAATTTGCAACGGAAATGAAGAAAACTTTATAACACAAACAATGGAAGAACAACTTTCATCATTTATGCTTTTAATCAAAGATTGTTTTACACAATGATCCAACTATGCATACATGAACTACTATCTCCCCCTTAGCCTGAGCTCACAAGTGCTAGTTCGTACAAAATGCAAGTGTGTGTGAGTGAGCTAATAGAACAGTATAGGCACTGTCTATTTATAGCACAATCCTAACCACTGTAGCTTCTTGGCTGACGTCACCTAGATAGTGACAGCTAACAATCTTAACAAACTCTAAACACTGCTTATAACAAAACACTGTTACATTAAACACTGATTAATAAACTGCCGTTGATGATATCCACTGATGGGCTCAACCACTGATGAAGCTTGAGCAGTGCTTTCCACAAAGGGTGATCAGTCCTTTGACTTCTAGCAGTTCTTTGACTTCTTCAGAGGATTGGTCTTCAACAGACTTTACATTACATCAGAGCTTTGTATATAGCAGACCTTATAGATCGGTAGATGTTAGATGCCTCTGCCATTGGAGGGAATAGAGTTCAAAACACTGTTATTAAGGATCAGTTGTTGAAGAGTAGTTTTGGCTTTGTATCATCTGTTCTTTAGAAGGACCACTCGAGCCAACAATCTCCCCTTAGAACAGATGATGCCAAAACCCTTCATTATTCTCTGATCTTTATTTCCTCATCAACAGTTCCCTGATTTGTCCTTTGAATTAGAGTTCAAAGTCCAAGGAATCTGTGTCTTCTTCATCCCTAATCATTTGAAGGTTCAATAAATCTTGAAGGTTACATGCATTCAGACCATATGCATCCTTCCTTGATAGCTTTTCAACATTACCATCTGATCTGAGCAGAGTCAATACGTGGGTGTCTTTGTCAGACTTCCACTTTAGTATTTTTGGATCAGAAGGCTTTCTAGGGATAAGATTTATTTGAGACGAGTTTGGAGACTGAGGTCTGCTTGCCAACTGTTTGATTGTTTCAGCAATTCAAGCAGTAATTTGGTTGGCAGCATCATCCATATGGTAATCAATTGAGTATCTGATGGCCTCTTTTCTATGTTCTTCATACCTCT
The DNA here is from genome assembly GCA_030545235.1 of Helianthus tuberosus. Taxonomy (NCBI): domain Eukaryota; kingdom Viridiplantae; phylum Streptophyta; class Magnoliopsida; order Asterales; family Asteraceae; genus Helianthus; species Helianthus tuberosus. The sequence goes on along the minus strand of CM060411.1, from coordinate 54,716,596 downwards.
TCTCATCTTCCTCATCAATCTGCTTTTGCCTTTTTAATTGATTCAAGGCATTGATGGTAAAGCAGATGATGAGAATAGCTTTTTAGGGGCATGGGTCTGTTGAGGCCTACCAGTAGTGATTTCAGGATATACTGGCTTCTGAGGAACTTTTGGGTCTTTCTTTCTAAGTTCTTCCAGTTTTCTATAGGTCTTATCAACATTTTGCTTTGACCATCTGGCAAGTGATCTTACAGACCCATATCCTGCAGCAACAAGCTCCGCTCTCTTTCTTTTGTACCTTAATGCATCATCTTGATCAACCTGCTTGTATTTGTTCCAATTTGGTGCAGTTCTTTTGATCCGAGGATCTTTGTTCACCATTGCAATTCTATCAATTTCTTCTTTGAGAGCAGCTACAGACCAATCTTTGAATTGAGACTTGTTAGATTTGTAGGGCTTGTTCTTCATGATGAAGTCTAGATAATCAACCCTTAAGTCCTCTTGAAGACTAGCATTTGGTGGCAACTCTGACATGGATTTACTGAGGTCTCTAGCAAAGTCTTCAAGTTCCTGACTTTGCTAAGCCCATGTTGCACCAGACCTTGCTATCTCCTGTCCCATAACCCTTTACTCTCTTCTTTGGCTATAAGCTCCGCTTGCTTGGCTTTCAACTTTAAGTATTCATCCAAATTCTGAGGTGTTCTAAAGCTATATAGAGATAGGAAGGTTCTTTTAGATGGATCCTCTATCTTATAAAATTGTATCATTTCATCTTGGACTGCAAGCAGTTCCAGAGGATATTGAGTTGCCAAAGGAATGACACGTGGCATGTAACCAATGGGTGGATGATCAAGTGGGTTTGTTTGTGGAGATGATGAGGGTGGAATGATTTGAGCAGGAGAAGATGATAAAGGAATTAGTGATGGAATCTCTTTTTCTTCTTCAATCACAACAAATTTCCTTTTTCTTGCATAGGCAAATCTTGGAGGATGAGGAGTTTTTGATGGAAAAAGGTGGTGTAGGTGAAAAAGTTGATTGTGAAGGAAATCTTTGAGGTGTTGGTGGTAATTGAGTTGGTATGTCAAAATGAATGGAGGCAGTGGTTTAACTAACAGCTGTTGAAACCACTAGAGTCTCAACAACTGATGGTCTAACATCTGCTGATGCTTTTGTTGCATCAACATCTGTTGGCTTTGTGGAAGATGGTGGTGGTGAAGCTGTTTTTTGCTTCTTTTGTGGAGGTTTTTGAGGTAAGGGTTTGGGTTTGGTTGTAGCAGTGGATTGAGGCTTTTTAGAAGCAGCAGTGGTTTTGGGAAATGTGGCAATTGGTGGTCTGTTGTTTCTAAAATATTTTCTTCTATTAGAAGTACCAATATTTTCTTTCTTCATCTTATCCTTCTGTTCTTTCTTCCAAACATCTGCCTTGCTATCCGCTATATCTTTTCTCTTCTGCTTTGCCAAAATCTCATCATCTGTTTGAATATTAAGGGTCTCATTAATTCCCTTTTTCTTTCCAACATCAGATTTTTTAGAGGATTTTGCAGAAGTATCTTTGGCAGATTCTAGCATTTGTTTTTGCTGACCTTTTGGTTTTGCTTTGGGGTCAACATCCAGTTTCCTCATTGAATCTTTCTCCCCCTTTTTGGCATCATCTTGATCTTCTTTTTCAAAAATAGGTGCAGGGGAGGTGCCAGTAAGTTTTGCAAGGGATTCTTTAATACCCCTTATATCTGCCTGAGTATCCTTGTACCTAGCCTCCACCATAACTCTGATTAGTTCCATGTGTGAGTTGTGTTGAAGTTCAGCTAATTCTCTTTGAGTTGCAAGTGTAGGTTGCACTAAGTTCCATAGCTCTTGGGTGATTTGCTGATGACTAGGCTGACTTTTAGAAGCCTCCAACACTTGTTTCAACATATCTTTCATTTCGCCAACAGTTTTTTCAAAGGATGACATTCTAGCCGTCAATTCTCTGTATCTAAATTCATCACCTAACGTATTAAGATCATCTGAATTCCCACCAGAGGTGGTTGTATCTGCCTTGGTGATAGGAGTAGACTCCAAATCATCAGTAGCAGATGCCCCTTTTTCTTAGTTCTGGGGACTTCCCTCTGCAGCAGTGGTTACCTTAGTAGCCACAGTAGTGGTTGACTTCAAGGGAGTCTTAGAGATGAAACTACTGTCCAAATGTAAATAAGTGGATTTGACATTTATAGTAGCTGCTCCACTTGAAATACCATCAAGAATTTCGTGAAATTCAAGAGGTGTAGCCTCCTCAACTGTTTGTGGGATAGCTATTTGAACAGGTTCAGACACAACCAATGTTGAAGTTATACTCTCAGTAATGTATTGGTGTTAGGATCTGAGTTTCCTTTGATTGTGTTTTTGTTTGATTAGAATGAAATGAAATGAGTTAAGTGCAGCGGAATTAAATGGAACAAACTTTCAATACACAATCAATGAGAGAATAAGTTTTAGCAAACATGTTTAACATGGAATCGAATGATTATATTTATTACAAACTTCGATTACAATGCATGCATGCACAAAGTCTCCCCCTCAGCCTGAGCTCACAAGGATTGTTCGTACAGAATGACAAGAGGTGAAGAGAGCTAATAGAACAGTACAGGGTACTGTTCTATTTATAGTACAGAACAAACCACTGTGGCATCTTGGCTGACGTCACCATGAAAGTGACATCTAACCTCCTAACAACTTCTAACAACTGTTCTATACAAACACTGCTTTTAAACAACTGATTAAAAATACAATAAGGAAAGTAAACTACTGCTTCTTCATTCCACTGCTTCAGCCCTAGCAGTGCTTTGGTCTTCAGTAGTACTTGAACCATAGCAGCAGTTTGAGCAACAGTCCTTTGTCTTCAACAGTCTTTAGAGTACATCAGTTGTTGTAGATCAGTAGTTATTGTAGGAGGGCAGTATTTAGAGGTCAGCAGGTGTTAGGCCACATTCAAGGGGAAAGACTGATGCAAAACACTACTTATTCTGAATCCACTGATCTGATCCAGTTTTGGCTTTATATCATCTGTTCCTCTGTAGAGTTCAATCCCAACAATCTCCCCCTGGAACAGATGATGCCAAAACTCTTCATTATTAAGGATTTTTATTGTCTCATCAGAAGTTCCCTAACTTGACCTTTGAATTGTAGTTCAAAGTTCATAGAATCCATATCATCCTCATCCCTGCAAAGGGTAAGCTCAAGGAGATCTTGTAAATCTTCAACACCCAGGCCAAGTGCTTCTTCCCTTGATATGTGCTTCACTACACCATTAGATCTGAGCAGAGTCGATACATGGGTCTTTTAATCAGACTTCCACTTTAGTATTTTTGAACCTAATGGGTTTCTTGGGAGAGTTTTATTAGCTGATGAGTTTGGAGATGGAGGCCTGGTCATGACTGCTTGTGCAGTGGTTGCTGATTTTGTCAATTCATGATTTTTTGCCATCAACTGCTGAAGAACCATTTTCATGATGAGTTCTTCTTGTTCCTTATCCACTTTTTCTTGTGCATCCATCTTCTGTTGATTCCTTCTTTGATAAAGGATGGTAGCAGGTGGAGCAGTGGATCTTTTAATGGGCAGCTTTGGTAATCTAACTGGAACCACTGCTTCAGGATAATCAGGCTTTTGAGGAGCAGTGAGATCTCTTTTTCTCAACTCTTCCAAGCTTTTGTAAGTGGCTAAGACTTTATCTTCTGACCACCTTGTGACCTGATTCCTTGACCCATAATCAGCTGTTATCAGCTCTTCTTTCATTCTCTTCAATCTCAAAGTTCTCTCAGGCACATTCTTCTTGTACTTGGACCAAACAGGAGGAGTGTGTCTTACTTTATCTTTGGTCATTTTTTGAAATCTTTCCAACTCCTCTTTTAGCTCACTAATGGTCCATTCTTTGTACTGAGACTTTTCTGCCTTGTACTTCTTGAATGCCATAATGTGATCAATGTAATCTTTTCTCAGGCTTTTATCATCTCTTTCTGATAATTTCTGACAAAGAACTTTTGAAAACTGCTCCAAGGTTCTGACTTGAGTGAGCAGGTATTGAAAGTTTCTTTGAATCTCTTTGTCAGACTTTCCCTCTGTATTTCTTTTAGAGGCACCCTCAGCTTGTTGAGCTTTTAACTTCAAATATTCTTCTATGTTATTAGGCCTAGGATATCCTTGGAGAGATGGTAGATTCCTTTTAGCAGGGTCATCTTCAGAGTAGAAGGATTTGATCTCCTCTCTAACTGCTGGAAGATCTAATGGATACTGGACACATGCAGGAACTATGTCAGTGTTTGGATTAGAAACTTTGACTGAAAAGATTGGAACAGGGTTTGGAATGGTAGCAAGGGTCAGTGGTTGGGAAGATGTTTGAGGTGGTGAAGAGTCATCATCCAGTATTGTCCTTCTCCTTTTGGGTTTTGGAGAAGTTGGTGGTGGATTTGTGGGTAGAGTGGTAGTGATTGAAGTGATGGGTGACTGACTAACAGCTGTTGAAACAACTGGTGTTTCAACCACTTTTGTTATTACAATTGATGATGTGTCATCATTTGTCTTCTGCTTTTTAGCAGGTGGTTTTTATGATGATGGTGTTTTTGATGTGGCAGTTGTTGATTGAGTATGAGTTGTTGTAGTGGGGATGGCAGTGGTTGAGGTAACATCTGTTGGTTTTGAGGTTTGATGTGTGGAACTTTGGGAGATTTTAGGAGTGGGTTTAGTGGTTTTGGAAGGTGTGGCTGCTTTGGGTTGGCTTACTTTTCTTGTAGGTTGTCTTCTTTTTGGTTTAGAAGTACCGTGCTCTTCCTTTTCCATTAAAGCTTCCTTCTCCTTTTCAAATCTTGTTCGACCCTTTATCTCCATATCCTTTTTCAACCTTGACTTTTCATCAGCAAAAGCATTTAAGGTTACATCAACCTTTTTGGAACCATCTGGCCTTGGAATTTCTGCAACCAGTTTAGACATTGGATCTGGTTTAATGTATAGTTCTTTTCCCTTCTGCTCTTTATTTTTCTCCCCCTTTTTGGCATCATCAAGGGTTTCCACAAAAATGATTGAGGGAGGAGCAGTGCCAGTGGGTTGTAACAAATGGGCTTTGATTGCCTTGATATCAACTTGTGTATCCTTGTACCTAGCTTCCATTGTGTTTCTGATCATTTGAAGTTGAATCTCATGTTGATGATCAGCATATTGTCTCTGTTTATGAAGCATAGGTTGAAATAAGTTCCATAGATCAACAGGAGATGGAACAGATGATTCAGATGAAGCAGTAGGTGGTGCAGCAGTAGGTGTGGATTATTGAGATTGTAACAACTGTTGCAGCATATTTTTGATTTCTGCAACATAGGTTTCAATTTTATCCACCCTCTCCGTCAATTCTATATATTGCAAACCATCACCCAAATGAATGGGATCATCTGATTTCCCATCGACAGTGGTTGTATCAGCAGTTGACTTAGGGAAAGTTTCCCAAAAGTCATCCACTGATGCCCCTTTTTCTTGGTACTAGGGACTTTTTTCTTTGACAGTTGATACCTTTTTGAGTTCACCAGTGGTTGGAATAAACACACCAGTGGATACCAAATTTGTCATAGAAGAAATTGCCTTCAAGGAAGTCTGAGTAATGAAACAACTGGCCAGGTGTAAATCAGTGGATTTAACACCTGTAGTTGCTGCTTCGCTTGAACTACCACCAAGAGTTACATGTAACTTAGGGGGTGTAACCTCCTCAGTTGTTGCTGGGATAGCAGAGGTATAGGCAACAGACTCAGTCACTTGTGGGAGTATACTCTCAGTGACAGGTGGTTGAGAGGAACTGATTTCTGTCTGAGCTATATCCAAAGCATGCAACAAAGGTAACATGGATTGTGGTAATGTGAGTGGTGAAGGATGTGGAGTTGAAAGAGACATGTCCTTGGGATTTGGACTGAGGAAGATGTATCTAAGTGGACCCAGAGCTTCATAATGTGGGGTCCCTGTGCTTACAACCTGATCCTTTTGTGAGGATGCAGGGGGAGTTTGAGGTAATGGTTGAGATCTTTCTTCCACCTGCTGTGAGGAAGTAGTAGCAGTGGTTTCTTGTGACTTTTGTGTTGTCACAGGTAGTTGCTCTGGGATCTCATCTTCCAGAGTTACCTTTTCATTGGGTTTAGGGGGCTTTTGTGATTTTTTCTTTGTGGTCTTTTTGGTGCGTTTAGGTGTGGGTTGCACAGCAGTGGTTATGCTGCTGTGGTCACCTTGAGCAGTGGGCTCAACAGCAGGTACCTGAGGAGCAGTGGTTGCTACTAAGGTCTGCTCAGGTTCCCCTGTTTGTGTTTTTGAAACTTTTGACAGCCTTGTATGTGACAACCGTAAAAAATCCAGGTATCCGTACAATTTAATTAACCATGATTAGTGCTTAATGACTGTGCTGAAATACAAATGACTGGCTTTTGATTACTGCATCATACTTACATGTGCATCACATTTCATACTGTCACATCATTTTTACATACAAACTTTAGTGACATAAACGATGCACAAAGCACAGCTAGCACAGTTAGCGGATAACTCAGAAAAATGCTGACGATGATCAGTACATAAACAAACAGTGTTTTGAGACCCCGTATGGGCCAGAGACAAGGTATTACACTAGTATAGTGTGTAGGAAAGTGAGGATCACAAAACTGCTTCACTAGGTGATAGTTTAAGTGCCAGAAGGTGCCTAAAACCCACTTAAAGTGCTGAATTCAGCATTTTCAGCAAAAATCAGCATTTTAACAAGTTTGTATCGTGCAAAAATATGACTAAATGGTCCTGAATGCTTTCCTAAGTGTTGGGAATTAAAAGTGTCACAAAAGGGTACATAAAGATCACTAAACAGTATAGTTTGACACTTTAACGAACCGGTATCTAACCGAACAACCGGACTCTACCCGAAACACCAAAATTATACTAGAAGTATTGTTTTATTATTTCCGAGCTAGTTATGATCCCCGAACACCCTAACACACTATATAACACCTCACATGCATGAACACTAACTAATACACTTAACTTCTAACTAGATTATCTAACTTAACATTAAAACCCAACCAAGACCCCCCCTTCATATGGACGGTCACCATGTGGCCCCCACCAAAATCCTCTCTTGATCTTCCTTAGATTGCATAAAGATTGTGTAGTGTACTTAATGAACACATGAACCATTGGGTGAAAGGTTAACATGAATTATAAGAAGGCATTAGCTCTCATTCTCACACCACACTTCACACCACAACTCACCTCCTCCCTCTCCCTTGGCTCTCGGCCGAGAACACCCCCCATAACCACCATCATCATTCGATCTTGTTCATCCAATCCATACACTCACAAAGGTGCTAGAAGGTGTTTAATGAAGCTTGGTGGTCTTGGATCTTGAAAGACCTCTCCCATTTGCTATTATCCTCCACATTTGTCATCTCCATCATCTTGTGTTCATCCCTAGCCATAGAGCTAGTAGTAAGGCTCTTATGATCCCTAGTTACTCCTTATATTGTTGGTTAAAAAGATGATGTACATTTATGATCATGAAGAACACTAAAGAACATAATCTTGAAACAGGAACATAAGCTTGTCATATGATGAACACTTGATGAAACTATGTTATTTAGTGTATGTATGATACTTGATTGTTATTTTCTTGAGATTATGATGTTGATCATCATAAGGAGCTTGCTAGATTGTGATTAAACACATGATCTAGCAAGTAAGAGGATGATTATGTGATAAGACAAGATGATCATCCTTATGTGTAAGCATGAACTTGAAGAATAAAGTGATTTCTTGAAAAATAATAATCAAAATGAGTTAGTAATCTTATGGATCTAAGAATTATGAATGGTTTTCCAAAAGAACCAAGTTCAAAATATGATTTTTAGACAATCTTGGTTCTTACTTAAGCATACACTATTTTTGGTGGTAAAACAAGTGTATAAACACTTGTGAAACAAGAAGATGTCATAAAGAAATGTTTTTGTAAAACATGTTTACAAGTTGTAAAAACCTAAATCTTCCAAGAATGAGATTATTAAAGAAGTAAACACACTTTGAAGGGTAACTAAACCTACTAAAAGCACTAGTAAATTACTACAAGTTTTTAGGAAAGTTCAAGTTCATGATTATTATGTTGATAGCTTGATTTTGGCACTCGGTAAGTGTAGATTGATTGTTGATTGTTTGTGATGATTTTGAAAAGAAAATGATATGCTTTGATAGCATGGACACCTCCATTTTTAGGGGAAACTATGGTAAAATTTTCTAAAAAAATATAAACACTTAGAAAAATATTTTCTAAACAAATATTTACAAGTGTGTTTTAACTATGGTTTTCAATATAAACTTTTCCATAGATTTTGTTACAAAAATACAAGTATTGGAAGTTGGTTTTTATAAATAAAAATGGATAAATATGTATTTAGAATATATATTTACATTAAAGACATTGTGTGTGATTATTTGTATACTTTGTGTAATAGTTATATTGTTTTAGGGTTAAAATAATATAACTTGACAAAATACCAAGAAATTTACAATCCAAAATAATACCAAAAATCACAAGGAATACATATATAAGTTACCCACTTAATATTGTGAAACCGAACGCAAGAACGTAACTTACAAAATATTCCGGAGAATACCGTTATAAATATGTTTTTGGTAAATATTATTTTGGATACGAAAGAAATGAAAATATGACTTTTATATTATTATTACAAGTATATCATATTTTCGACAAGGAGAAAATATATTATTTGAGAAGTAAAAATATATTTTCTTAGAATATTTAGAAGATATATGATTTTTGAGAAAAATATATATTTTCTTGAAATACATTATTTTTGGGCAAAATAAGTTTAAATATATTTCCTAAAATTAGACTTGGAAATATATTATTTTGGAACTACAAATACAAGAATACGAAAATACATGTATGAAATACCCCCATCCTTGGGAAGGAAATACTTGAGAAGTATTATTAGCAAAATATTGTTTAAAGCATTATTCCAAAATTAAATATAATTTAAAGTTAAAATAATTATTATTTTAACAAGTAATTATAACTTGGAATAACATTGAAGACATGAAAGAAACGTAACTCAAAAACGTAAATACTAAGGCAAGGCACGGCCCGTTCGTCTAATAGGCGTTAGCACATTGTAGGTAGTCGAGTTTGCTGAAGACGCAAGACAGTGAGTTCATGTCCCCCTTTTATTTAAACTGTTTTGTTTATTAACTTCGGGGGTGAAATACATGTTACAAAAGGATTACATGCAAATACAATTGGTATGGTTAGCCTATGAAAGTACCATAGATCATGTGAATGTGTAGGCAGATACTTGGGACCATTAATCCTCGTATAAGGACCGAGGGGCATGAGTGATAGATCTATTTGGGTGTAGCGAGCCCACACCCATGAGGACCAGGGTGGCCCATAGGGTGACTATGTCTTCCAGCCAGAAGCCCGGTACAAATCTGCTAGGTTTGAGTCTTCCTACACCGTCACACATATCAGTGGCCTTGCAAACCATTGGTGATCTTTTCCTTGTTTGCTTTCATACCGGGATTTACAAACATACATACATACATACACTGTTTACAAAGGTTTCATACATACATATACACAAACACATGAACTCGCTCAACTTTTGTTGATGTTTTCAAATTACTTGTATTTCAGGGAACTAAGTGGATCTGGCAGGTGTTTGCATGTTTTCAAGTTGCGTTATAAATAAAAGATGTCATCCAAGTCTTTGAGGTTTAGGAGATGTATCTTAATCCTGGACTAGATACATTGTTCTAAACTCGGGTTTGTTTAAGATCTTTTGTCGAGTCTTAGTGAACTGCTTAAAACTTGTTGTGGTTTGTAATCTGAATTTGGTGTCGATGTTTCAAACAATTATGCTATGTTATTTTCAAAACTTAATTTATGGATGAACATCTACTGGTTTTATCATGTAGCGTTGTTATGATTGAATGCTATGGTATTAAGAAAGTCACACTAATAACCACGCTTCCGCAAAAGACAGGGTGTGACAGCTTGGTATCAGAGCTTCGTTCGTAGCGAACTAGGATTCTTTCTCGAGTCTAGACTACGATCATTAGGGCTCTCACGAAAATGTTTTTACAAACATGTTTTACATTGCATACACAAAACGTCCAGATCCAGGGAATAAACATTTTCACAAACAAAAGGCACAAAACACATTTCAAAGATTCTGTTTATAGTTCAGTCTGAGAGACCGGGTAGTTAGTCTGAGAGACTAGTTAGGACAGTGTGAGAGGCTGGAGAGTTTCAGTCTAAGAGACTGGGGAAGTTTAGTCCAAGAGACTGGGGAAGTATAGTCTGAGATACTGGGTATTTGTAACACCTCGTAAAATCACGTCCAATGATGTATTGACACATGTAATAAACCCTAATGAAGTCAAACATTGGAATTTAGGGACTAATTTTTTGAAAAATCAAAAACATTGATTATGAAAGGACTGGAAGTGTTAGCATACCTAAAATAAGTTTCTAAATAACCTCTTACGATGTTTATATTCACAAATGAGCTACTTGATGATCGAGTGTAGCCGTTTGCGTAATTAATTGAAAGTTTGCGCAATGAAGGGTTAAAAGCGTCAACATGTTAATTCTTACATCTGAGTGACCTTTTAACGAACCGGGAGCTTCATGATATTTGATTACACTCTCGGGAATGCCAATTATTGGCCGTCTGAGGTTTTTATGCCTATAAGTGAAGTTACGCGCAACTTTGCAAGTTAGAGGGACTAAAAGTGTCAATATGTTTAATTATACCTCTGAATGACCTTTTAGCAAACCCGAAGTATCGTGATGTTTAATAATACCCTCAAGAATGCCTAATATGGATTAGATGAGGCTTCGACGCTATTAAACGATGATATGCGCAGGTTTGCGCATTAGAGGGACCTAAAGCATCAACTTTTGAATCTACGCCTTTTGGTGACCATTTAAGCGATCGAGAGCATAGAAATAATTAAACTCATGCTTGGGAATGCCCATTATGGGCCATGGAAGGCTTGGATGTCATTAAACGACATTTCGCGCTACTTTATGCGATTAAAGGACTATTTGCGTCCAACTGCAAAAGTATGTCGATTCGTATGGTAACGGACCTTCCAAAATATGACCATGAGTTAAAGATGCCCTAATTATCCTTTGTGTAGCTTAGATATAGGCTTAGAGGTGTTTGGTGCGCAAAAATAAACTTTTAAGTCATGCAGGGACTAAAAGTGTCAAAAAGTGCACAAGTTTGCAGTTTCGCGCATATCTTACGTTCTGAATGTATCCGGACACCCAAAAATTTATGTAAGCACTAAAATATTTTATTTTAGTGTTTGGAATGATAAAATTCCATTCGTCGCGTAATTTGGCTCGTTTTTAGCGTCCGTTTGTGTTTCGTCGTAATTCGTCGAACAACGTGACCATACGGCCAAACGAACCGACATCCGGCATATTGTTGAGCATGTTTCATGTCCCTTATGTTTAGGCATCATGGTGGAGCCTTGAAATGAGATTAACGGGCCTTATACGCATCAGGAAAGCCATTTAACATAGTTCAGGGACTGAAACTGCATATTCTGGAAATGTGTTGCTGGTTTGGACTGTTAGGCGGGCCGTGTAAGCTGCCTGTGTTTCTTACGCAGGCCGTGTAGGCTGAACAGCATCAGAATCCTAGTTTTCTTTGCTGGTTTTCAGCAAAACTGGTTTGCAAATGGTTTCTTTAGCAATCTAGGGGCTGTTGTGGGCACCTATAGATTTCCAAAACAATGGGTAGGATGTGTACGGTCCAGATCTAATCACGTTTATCGAGGAACGACCCTAACGGTCCTCTAAATCCTATAAATACCCCATTGATTTTGGGTTTCATTTGCGCCTTCATTCCTTTCTGCTTGTTCTCTGAATTCTTGTAGGATCTTGAGCTTCTTGAGAACCTCTTTCAGTCCATAGGACCTCTTGTAAGTGTCCTTTCGTGCTTAGTTTAATTGTTTAGCGATTAAAAACCGAAAAGTCAAGCGTTTGCGATAAACGCTTTGACTTTTAAACGGTTGAGCCATTGTTCGCAACGAACATGGCTACGTGACCGTAATTAGGTAGGTGTTAAACCCTCAAAAGGGCACCTCCTAATTACCACGTTTACTCAGTCAATTGTCGGGTCAAACTTCTTAATAAAAAGTCAAACGAATCAGTTTTTACTAATAAATCCATAACTAATAGCACAGAAGTTATGGAACATGTTTTAACACTTAAAAATAACTTGGTAATTAACATAAGAACATGTTTAAGCATGTTCAACCCGACAATTCTAAGTATAGGCTCGGTTCGGAACCGAAAGTCGCAAAAGTAGACTTTTGCTTTGACTTTTAGTTCTGACCCGATTTAGCTTAGTTTAGATATGCTTTAGGATTCCTTTAGGACCATGTTATAGGTTAGTATAACCCTCTGAGGTTATACAACTTGGATCCTTGGTTATCCGATTCATATGCATGTTTCCGTTATATGCCTAAATGTTGACCGTTATGCCCTTTTGACCTTAAAACGAGATTTTTGAAAATGTGAGAGGATAGAAGCCTTTATTACTGATTTATAAACTTGCCCTAAAAATTTGACATCAGTTTGAGGTCTAGGTTAGGAGTTATGCTCATTAGCGTAAATGATAAGCTTTTTATTAATTAAACAGCATAATTAACATATAGCCTATCTAAACCCAAGTTTTAATACCAAACTTTTAACCCACTGATGTAAAATAATATTTTGGGATTTTTGAAGATTTTTATTTATTTTTAGGCTGAGCATAACATAGAGTTCTAGCTTTGATTCGGTAATTGTCGTTTTGCCCTTTTGCCCTATAAAATGAGTTTTACAAATCATTTTGATACCAAACCTTTTTCTACTGATCTAATATGATAAATAAAATATTTTAAGCCTTTTCAAATAATAAAAATATCAGCTTTTCTTATAAAACCCGGAAATCGCTTAAAACCGTCTTTTTACGCGTTTTAAACGCATAGGATGAGTTAAAACTATTTTTAACATATAAGACTTAATATCTATTGATGTTTTAAGTAAATTTTTATAATTTAACAGTAAGCAAAAGTATTGAACCCAGATTTCCAGATTTGACCTTTTAAAGCCTATGTGAAATTACCAAAATGCCCCTTCGGTGCACAGTTGGGTTAAAAGTGATAAATTTCACACATATGCAATACCCTACTGATATAACTTATTAAATTTAGTATTTTTACTGATTATATCAGACCTAAACCTCAGATTAATATATAAACTCTTTTATAACCTTTAAAATGACTAAAATACCCCTTCGGGGCATAATTTGAGTTTAAATTCGTTTTGGGCATAATGGAAGGTATCCTACTGATATCACAATATATTTAAGGCATATTAACTTAGGAAACCTGTTCATGACTCATTTGGTTGCCCGTAACGCATTATTCGCGTTCGGTTCGGTTTATGTAACTAGTTTGCATAAATTAGCCGAAACGGGTCAAACCTTATCATTTATATCTCAAAATCCAGAATGTGTTTAGTTCACCCATATTATACAAGTATACAAACTTGTCGGGTCTAAATCACACTCTATTTCGGTCATCGCCTAATCATGCATTTTGAACCGTATATCTTCCTTTAAAACTAACCGGTCTAAGCATAGGCTTAATTAAGACCCGTTAGGAATCTAATAGGTTATTAAAAACCTTCGTTCCAGATTTAGGAGCCCAGTAAAAGCTATCTGCATTTGCTGATTGAATACGGTTGAGATAAATTGAATAATTTGCTCAGGTAAATACTTTTAACTTATTTTCCCTATACGTGCTTGGGGTACGGTATATAAAATACCGCTTGGTCGGGCATTGAATTTTTGATCGTATGAAGGTTAATTTATTGATATGACCCGTTTAAATTGTTTTATTTGCTTAAAGCCTTTGAGGGGTTAATGACCATGTCCCGGATATCCTTGGCATCATTCATTGAATGGCCACAACCTTAGCACGGGGTGTAGGCATACACCCGCCTGTGCATATAGAAATAAAAAAAAGGTATAACCGCCGGTTTCGAGAATAACTCGCCGCGGGACTATATCATGTGGTGTGTCTATTAATCTTTAACCCGGTGTCAACCCGGGCTACTGAATGTATAACGAACATGTAATTCTTTTACAAGTTTATATATAAATAATTATCCCAAGTTATAAAAAGTTTTGTACCATGTGCATTCAAATTAATTTTCTAAAAATTTTTCAAAATGAGTCAGTTAATTGTATTTACCAGTGTAAACTGACGTATTTTCCAAAAAAAAAAAGGCTAAGTGCAGGTGCTAAACGGAATAGGCTGGCTACTCCTAGCATCAATAAAGAGTCTTGCAAGCTTAGATGCCTTTAAAGTCTGTTGAACATTTATCTTTTACTTTGATCCGCCTGTGGATCCTTTACATTCCGTTTGTAATACTTTGATATTACTTTTCATTCGGTTTGTAATGTTTATATCTTTTTCTTCCACTGTGCATTTAAATTGTGTTGTTTGACTATGATGATATCAACTACGTCACGATACTCCCCACCGGGCCCACCGGTAATGTGTGGAAATTCAGGGTGTGACAGGTTGGTATCAGAGCCAACATTGAGTGAATTAAACCCTAGCCTTTTGTGTTTAATATCAATGACACAGTAGCACATTCCTTGACCTTCTGAGTCTAGACCTAACATAGGAATACTCTCATCTCTATTCGGAGAATTTTTGTTTTCAGTTCTATATATTGTTAAATTGTCGCCAAGCAAGGAAGCCGTAATGGAAATTCTCCCCATTCGAAGCCTATGAAAGGCCGAGCTTCGTACTGCGACTAGGATAAACGTGCAACCAAGGAGAAAACATTCAGAAATAAAAATGAAGAAGAAACTCCTTTTGCTGAAGTTCGTTTCCTTAGTAAGTCCTTATAAGGGCATACTTATCTTTCAGTCCTTCGTGGACAACATTATTTCTTTCAAGCCCCGTTTAGGGCAATTCTGTACCTCCTTTGGAATCATTGGAATGTTTTATCTAAATTTTATTTATATCATTATATATGAACATAATAATAGCATTCCTTTTATAAGATCTACCATTATGACAAAATGGCAAAATCTAAAAAGGACAAGACCTAGCCCATGTGTCATATTAAGACAGGGCCAAGATGGTAGTTTGTCAATTAGATACAGGTCCTTGTTAACTTCTCAATTTATGATTGCTCTGCGTTAAATATTAAAAAGAATCTTAAAGGTATGACCTAGCCTATATGTCATTTCAGACAAGGCCAAGATGGTAAAACCTATTCAAAAGATTCAAGTCCTTGTTAACATCTGTAAACATGTTAACATTCCTGGCAAATGTGATTCGATAAAAATCGCATAAATCATCCTTATATTGGATTCTCCTGAAATCCTTTCTTATTTTGTGAATTAAGCATCCATTAGGGATGTAATGCTTACGGGCCATATTCATTGTCATATAAGGCAAAAGAGAGTCGTAGCCTACAACTCCCTGTCAAGAAAAGGCAATGAACTACGTTCAATCCTAAATACCTTGATTCTATAAAATCATGGTTTATAATTTAAAGTTGTCCTTGTGACTTGGCCTTTTATGCCATAATTATATTTTAATTAAATTTAGGATAATTATAATGAAAATCCTGAATAAAATAAATATCATTCCTTTTCTGCCAGTATATATTAAAAAGAATCTTAAAAGGTATAACCTAGCTTGAATGTCATTAAAGACCTAGCTATGATGGTAAAACCTATTTAAAAGAGATTCAGATCCTTGTTAACATCTGAAAACATGTTAACACTCCCGACAACAGTGATGCGATAAAATCACACTTGTCATCTTTATATTAGGAATTTTCCAAACCCCTTATTTAGCAAATGATCAATAGGAATCATGGCTAATAAACTTCGAACATGATGCATACATCAAAACATTCATTTGGAATGTATGCCTACGGGCAGAGATATGTATATAGAAAAGATAGTTCTATTTCATAACTTCTTGTCAAGACAATGAACTATGAAATTTTCCAATCCAAAGGATCATTGATTATGTTTTAAAATTTCCCTAGTGACAAGGTATCTGTGCCATCAAAAAGTCCTTTGAATAAGCCCTTGTGCTATATAAAATGTCGGTACGACATTGACAGTCGTGACTTATGTCCCCTTTCTAATAAATATGAAGGATTATATTCCACTTAAACGCCAAAGATGGTTTATTTAAAAACCTAGGCAAAACATAATCAAATAAAGTTAATACTATCTATTGGCCTATATGGTTTAGTTGCACCATGGCTATTTAATCATCAAACTCGACGATGCGTTATATAATTAAATAAATTATTACTACTTGGTCCGTAGCCTTCAAAGCTTCACCATGGCTGACTCATCTGAAGCTCACAATCATCCAGTTGATCAGAGTGATAATGCAAGAGTGAACTTAACGGGCACCGAGTTACAGGCTATGTTAGATACAGCCGTAAATAAAGCCGTGGACAGAGTATTAAAGAATCATAAGCGAAAGTGCGATAATACCCCAAATAAGGGTTACAAAAAGGGTAAGGCCGGTTCAAACCAGTCCAAGCCAAATGAGGCGAAACCCAAATGTAAAACCTGCGGGAAGCAGCACTTTGGAAAATGTTTCCGTGAACAGACCAGGGGATGTGGCATCTGTAAAGAAATGGACCACAAGACTCATGAATGCAAGGACTTGAAGGACAACCAGCAGTCAGGTGAAAAGACCAGATGCAAAACCTGTAGGAAATACCACCTAGGGAAATGCAGATTTGAATCTCAGCCTCTACCCTGTGGAATCTGCAAGTCCAAGGAGCATAAGACCTTGGATTGCAAGGAGTTGAAAGATGCGACCTGTTATGGTTGCAACGAGAAGGGGCATATCAAGACTAATTACCCACATAAAACCAAGAAGCCTGGAGAGGCTAAGAAGACCAAAGCTGGGGGCTCTCAAATGAATGCTCAAGAGGCCGTTCAGGATGACAATGTCGCAACAGGTACTTTCCTGATCAATGACGTTTATGCTAGAGTATTATTTGATTCAAGTGCAGATAAGTCTTTCGTAGTCAATAGATTTTGTAAATTATTAAATCTGCCTGTTAAAACTCTAAGCGTTAAGTATGAGGTAGAATTGGCCGATGGTACCTCAGAGACTGCTTCAGCAATATTAGGTGAATGTTTTATATCCATTAGAAATCATTCTTTTCCGCTGTCCTTGTTCCCGTTAAAATTAAAGGGACTCGATATAGTGATAGGAATGGATTGGTCGTCTTATAACCAAGCCCATATTGTGTGTGATAAGAAGCAAGTAGTTATCAAGACTCCTTATGGTGAGCCTTTGACAATCCAAGGAGACACATGGTATGGATTGCCTAAGCACTTGTTGAATTTGGTATTTAATACCAAAGCTTCGAGTATGGAAAACTCAGAAGAGACAAACAACAGTCGCGATGCTAGAGATGCGACAAATGTTAATGGCGCATCAAATGTGAACCTCAATGTTAATGGAGTTAATCTCCAAAACTGTAATTAACGCAGCTGTTAGAAAGGCTATGAGAAAAATCATGAAAAGGTTCAAGAAGCCGAGTGCTGCTTACTCTAAAACACATGTCGCTGCTCATAAGAAGAGCTTTATTTATACTTCATATGCGAAGAATAAACTAAACAAAATCATATATGGCAAGGAGCCCCATTCCTTTTTAGGATGTACTTAAAAGTACCCTGTCTCTTGGAAGTCAAGAGACTTCAATAGTAAAAAGGGGCCATCAATTGCGGGAAATTGTTGGATGAAGTAGAAACCATTAGGTGTATCAGCAGTTATGCTGGAAAGAACACGGTGAGGTATGCATCACAGTCATTCGATGGCAATACCCTTAATTAGTGAGGACATTAATGAAGTCCACAAGCAAGATCCTCTTATACAATATGGGATGGTCCAAGTTTTAAGGACCTTATTAGAAAAACCTATTATCCACATCGCAAAATGGAAAAAGATGGAATAAGAATTTTCTGACTCTCACCATAAAAGTTCAAGACTGTCGACAGTATATTACAAATTTTAATTCATTGGCTGAGATAGTACCCTATTCCATTTACCCAAAATCTAAGCTTAATGCAAATAATTATTGGTGGTTAGCAACGGCAATAAGAGGGCACATTAAGGTTTCAAAGCCTGCTTATTATAAATCCATTATGGATCTACCTCAGCTACTCACGTTATATATATTATGAAACAACCAGTCAATTCTGAGTCCGTCCTAAAATTTGTCAAAGATCTTACAGCTAAGTTTAAAAGGATTAAGAATGGAGGCGTTTAACCCTCCTGATGAATGATTAGAGACAGTTCACATTAATAATGACACCAGATAAATCCCTTATTGTGATTTTATTGCTAGGAGATACGTTTGGTTTCAGGTGCTGCTGAGTCTCTCATAAGACCATAAGCTTAGCAAAATTTTAGAAATTTTTTCCGTAAGAACCCCAGAGATTAAGTGTAAGGTAAAACTTACAGGCGAAATCATAAGAACCATTTCTTCTGTTCCTGTCAGAAACCTTCGATCGTAGAATTCTAGAAGCATCCTCTCTCTAGGTATAGTACATCAGCATATGTAATTGATATCTCTTGATCCCTATCGATTGCGAATACCAAATGGTATGACAAAAGCACCACATGAGGATTGATGTATCTTAATAAGTTCCATAGATTGCTTCCATGCCTGATCAGTATGGAGGTTTAATGCATGGAACCGTAAGGATATTCCAATGGTCATATGGTACTAAAGTCAACTAATGGTATTCAAAGAAGATATCCAGGATGGAATTGTCCAAGTAAATGTCTCCGATTAAGAAATTCGTGGACTCGTAATATAAATGTGTCACTTATCTGACACAGACTATGATAGATGAACTGGAGCCTGAGATTTGGAAAATCTCTGTAACCTCCTTGTGTCTTGATTATCTTCTTCAAAGATTACCCTGTGTACCTCCTGAGAGGCAAGAAGAGTTAAGATTAACATCTCGCTTAGGGCTGCCGTATTGTGAAATCTCCATGACAATTATTACCAGCATTATTGAAGAATCGAAACCCTAATTAAGTGAGTTTTAAGATAGAGGTTCTTAAAGCCTAATTCGTAACTCTAGAAGTTCAGTTATTATTAACTAAGAAAAAACGGTCCGTTTTGCTTATGCATTAATTACCGCAACCCTATTTAGGCAACAATTAAGAATCGCCATCAGCTGCCAGGATCGTCGATTGGTTCGACTAACTGTAAGGAATAGCTATCCCTTAAGATTGATTTAAGCAGTGGTTGGAATAACCATCTCACCTTAAATAAGTTTTTCTAAAATAGTCAATATATAGGTATCAAGGTTGCTCCTTTAGAGACCTTGTATAGATGAAATATCAAAACGTCCGTTTAATGGACGGAACTTTGGGAAGTCCAATTACCAGGATCTGAAAGTTGCCTTGGAAACAACGAATAAGATCATTCGATTTCGTAATCATCTAAAAGTTGCCAGTAATCGGCAGAAAATTAAGGATTGATGAAAGTAGCAACCCTCCTAAGTTATTGTTAAGGAATAAGATTCAACAAAAGATATCACCCTGGAAGGGTATGCCGATTTGTTAATTATCAGGCTAGTTAAGCTCTGAATATATAGAATCATTTGAGGGAATCAAATGTATCAAGATCAAATAGCTTATAAGCTAAAACCTATTTAAGGAAGCTTGACGGAGCTCGTAATGCATTACACACTAATGATTTAAGGATGTGTTTCACCAATAAGTCAAGAAGCATTATCATATAATGATATGCAAATTTATGATGTGACTCTTGATGAAACTATGTTATTTAGTGTATGTAAAATCACGTCCAATGATGTATTGACACATGTAATAAACCCTAATGAAGTCAAACATTGGAATTTAGGGACTAATTTTTTCGAAAAATCAAAAACATTGATTATGAAAGGACTGGAAGTGTTAGCATACCTAAAATAAGTTTCTAAATAACCTCTTACGATGTTTATATTCACAAATGAGCTACTTGATGATCGAGTGTAGCCGTTTGCGTAATTAATTGAAAGTTTGCGCAATGAAGGGTTAAAAGCGTCAACATGTTAATTCTTACATCTGAGTGACCTTTTAACAAACCGGGAGCTTCATGATATTTGATTACACTCTCGGGAATGCCAATTATTGTCCGTCTGAGGTTTTTATGCCTATAAGTGAAGTTACGCGCAACTTTGCAAGTTAGAGGGACTAAAAGTGTCAATATGTTTAATTATACCTCTGAATGACCTTTTAGCAAACCTGAAGCATTGTGATGTTTAATAATACCCTCAAGAATGCCTAATATGGATTAGATGAGGCTTCGACGCTATTAAATGATGATATGCGCAGGTTTGCGCATTAGAGGGACCTAATGCATCAACTTTTGAATCTACGCCTTTTGGTGACCATTTAAGCGATCGAGAGCATAGAAATAATTAAACTCATGCTTGGGAATGCCCATTATGTGCCATGGAAGGCTTGGATGTCATTAAACGACATTTCGAGCTACTTTATGCGATTAAAGGACTATTTGCGTCCAACTGCAAAAGTATGTCGATTCGTATGGTAACGGACCTTTCGAAATATGACCATGAGTTAAAGATGCCCTAATTATCCTTTATGTAGCTTAGATATAGGCTTAGAGGTGTTTGGTGCGCAAAAATAAACTTTTAAGTCATGCAGGGACTAAAAGTGTCAAAAAGTGCACAAGTTTGCATTTTCGCGCATATCTTGCGTTCTGAATGTATCCGGACACCCAAAAATTTATGTAAGCACTTAAATATTTTATTTTAGTGTTTGGAATGATAAAATTCCATTCGTCGCGTAATTTGGCTCGTTTTTAGCGTCCGTTCGTGTTTCGTCGTAATTCGTCGAACAACGTGACCATACGGCCAAACGAACCGACATCCGGCATATTTTTGAGCATGTTTCATGTCCCTTATGTTTAGGCATCATGGTGGAGCCTTGAAATGAGATTAACAGGCCTTATACGCATCAGGAAAGCCATTTAACATAGTTCAGGGACTGAAACTGCATATTCTGGAAATGTGTTGCTGGTTTGGACTGTTACGCGGGCTGTGTAAGCTGCCTGTGTTTCTTACGCGGGCCGTGTAGGCTGCACAACATCAGAATCCTGGTTTTCTTTGCTGGTTTTCAGCAAAACTGGTTTGCAAATGGTTTCTTTAGCAATCTAGGGGCTGTTGTGGGCACCTATAGATTTCCAAAACAATGGGTAGGATGTGTACGGTCCAGATCTAATCACGTTTATCGAGGAATGATCCTAACGGTCCTCTAAATCCTATAAATACCCCATTGATTTTGGGTTTCATTTGCGCCTTCATTCCTTTCTGCTTGTTCTCTGAATTCTTGTAGGATCTTGAGCTTCTTGAGAACCTCTTTCAATCCATAGGACCTCTTGTAAGTGTCCTTTCGTGCTTAGTTTAATTGTTTAGCGATTAAAAACCGAAAAGTCAAGCGTTTGCGATAAACGCTTTGACTTTTAAACGGTTGAGCCATTGTTCGCAACGAACATGGCTACGTGACCGTAATTAGGTAGGTGTTAAACCCTCAAAAGGGCACCTCCTAATTACCACGTTTACTCAGTCAATTGTCGGGTCAAACTTCTTAATAAAAAGTCAAACGAATCAGTTTTTACTAATAAATCCATAACTAATAGCACAGAAGTTATGGAACATGTTTTAACACTTAAAAATAACTTGGTAATTAACATAAGAACATGTTTAAGCATGTTCAACCCGACAATTCTAAGTATAGGCTCGGTTCGGAACCGAAAGTCGCAAAAGTAGACTTTTGCTTTGACTTTTAGTTCTGACCCGATTTAGCTTAGTTTAGATATGCTTTAGGATTCCTTTAGGACCATGTTATAGGTTAGTATAACCCTCTGAGGTTATACAACTTGGATCCTTGGTTATCCGATTCATATGCATGTTTCCGTTATATGCCTAAATGTTGACCGTTATGCCCTTTTGACCTTAAAACGAGATTTTTGAAAATGTGAGAGGATAGAAGCCTTTATTACTGATTTATAAACTTGCCCTAAAAATTTGACATCAGTTTGAGGTCTAGGTTAGGAGTTATGCTCATTAGCGTAAATGATAAGCTTTTTATTAATTAAACGGCATAATTAGCATATAGCCTATCTAAACACAAGTTTTAATACCAAACTTTTAACCCACTGATGTAAAATAATATTTTGGGATTTTTGAAGATTTTTATTTATTTTTAGGCTGAGCATAACATAGAGTTCTAGCTTTGATTCGGTAATTGTCGTTTTGCCCTTTTGCCCTATAAAATGAGTTTTACAAATCATTTTGATACCAAACCTTTTTCTACTGATCTAATATGATAAATAAAATATTTTAAGCCTTTTCAAATAATAAAAATATCAGCTTTTCTTATAAAACCCGAAAGTCGCTTAAAACCGTCTTTTTACGAGTTTTAAACGCATAGGATGAGTTAAAACTATTTTTAACATATAAGACTTAATACCTACTGATGTTTTAAGTACATTTTTATAATTTAACAGTAAGCAAAAGTCTTGAACCCAGATTTCAAGATTTGACCTTTTAAAGCCTATGTGAAATTACCAAAATGCCCCTTCGGTGCATAGTTGGGTTAAAAGTGATAAATTTCACACATATGCAATACCCTACTGATATAACTTATTAAATTTAGTATTTTTACTGATTATATCAGACCTAAATCTCAGATTAATATATAAACTCGTTTATAACTTTTAAAATGACCAAAATACCCCTTCGGGGCATTATTTGAGTTTAAATTCGTTTTGGGCATAATGGAAGGTATCCTACTGATATCACAACATATTTAAGGCATATTAACTTAGGAAACCTGTTCATGACTCATTTGGTTGCCTGTAACGCATTATTCGCGTTCGGTGCGGTTTATGTAACTAGTTTGCATAAATTAGCCGAAACGGGTCAAACCTTATCATTTATATCTCAAAATCCAGAATGTGTTTAGTTCACCCATATTATACAAGTATACAAACTTTTCGGGTCTAAATCACACTCTATTTCGGTCATCGCCTAATCATGCATTTTGAACCGTATATCTTCCTTTAAAACTAACCTGTCTAAGCATAGGCTTAATTAAGACCCGTTAGGAATCTAATAGGTTATTAAAAACCTTCGTTCCATATTTAGGAGCCCAGTAAAAGGTATCTGCATTTGCTGATTGAATACGGTTGAGATAAATTGAATAATTTGCCCAGGTAAATACTTTTAACTTATTTTCCCTATACGGGCTTGGGGTACGGTATATAAAATACCGCTTGGTCGGGCATTGAATTTTTGATCGTATGAAGGTTAATTTATTGATATGACCCGTTTAAATTGTTTTGTTTGCTTAAAGCCTTTGGGGGGTTAATGACCATGTCCCGGATATCCTTGGCATCATTCATTGAATGGCCACGACCTTAGCACGGGGTGTAGGCATACACCCGCCTGTGCATATATAAATAAAAAAAGGTATAACCGCTGGTTTCGAGAATAACTCACTGCGGGACTATATCATGTGGTGTGTCTATTAATCTTTAACCCGGTGTCAACCCGGGCTACTGAACGTATTACGAACATGTAATTCTTTTACAAGTTTATATATAAATAATTATCCCAAGTTATAAAAAGTTTTGTACCATGTGCATTCAAATTAATTTTCTAAATCATTTTCAAAATTAGTCAGTTAATTGTATTTACCAGTGTAAACTGACGTATTTTCCAAAAAAAAAGGCTAAGTACAGGTACTAAACGGAATAGGCTGGCTACTCCTAGCATCAATAAAGAGTCTTGCAAGCTTAGATGCCTTTAAAGTCTGTTGAACATTTATCTTTTACTTTGATCTGCCTGTGGATCCTTTACATTCCGTTTGTAATACTTTGATATTACTTTTCATTCGGTTTGTAATGTTTATATCTTTTGCTTCCGCTGTGCATTTAAATTGTGTTGTTTGACTATGATGATATCAACTACGTCACGATACTCCCCACTGGGCCCACCGGTAATGTGTGGAAATTCGTGGTGTGACAGTAGTTTAGTTTGAGAAACTGGGGAGTTAGTCTGAGAGACTGGGAACTTCAGTTTGAGAAACTGGGAAGGTTTAGTCTGAGAGGCTAGGTAGTTCAGTCTGAGAGGCTGGGTGGGATAGTCTGGGAAGACTAGGATGAATACATGCTTACATTGTTACTACATACATGCTTATTTGATGATTGTTGATATATGTGCACATGTTGTGATTGTTTTGTTACACACACCATGTCCTCGTCAGAGAGTGGACTGTCAGATACCGTAGACCCTATGGCCATAGTTTCGGACGATGAGATTGTCCCAGACCCTGAGGTTTTCACTTCCGACACTGAGAGTAGCGATGATGATGACTTTCAGCCCTTTGCTTTGCCGGATTTTGGCGACGATATACCGCTAGCTGATGGTTTACCTGAAGGGTGTCCATTTCTTGTTCCGATCCCGGCTCCTTTACCCCTTGCTGCATTTCCTCTCGAGGATTTGCCTTTGAATGCTTTGTCTGACGATGATATCGATCTTTTTATTGAGGGCCCCCCTGAGGAGGCCCAGGGTGATGGAGCTCCAGTCGATGATGCCATTGCTGTTCCGCTTATTGAGATTCCTATCGTTGAGATTTTGTCTGACCATTCTGGTCCTGATTCATTCGAGTCTGTGTCATCTGCTACTTTGCATGCACTGGGATTGGAACGTTATCCCACCGATTCTGATTCTGACACAGCTATGTCTGCCGCACCTATTCCTCCGCAGGACTTTGGGTTTGATAATGAGTTCGATCCTGACTTTGATCCGGAGATTGAGATCGACTTCGTTCCTGACGATCAGCTTTTTGATGTACCCGCTGATCTTGAGCTAGCACCAGCTGACCCTGAGCCTATGCTTGCACCCGAGCCTATACTTGCTCATGATCCTCTGCCGGAGCATGACCCTCTACCTGTTGGCATACCAGTTGTTGCACCACCTTTACCCAATCCGATCCCTGTAGCCGCTGACCATGCTCCTTTTGCTGACCAGATAGATCCCCGTTACGCGTTCACCCACAATGGGTGGATAGAGGACGATGATGACTTGCCTCTTTTTGTTGAGCCTGTTACTCCCCCACCTGCACCTACACATGCACTTGTTGACGTTGCCCCGTTTCACCCACATGTGTCTGATATACACTGCACTGATCTGCCGATCACGTTCTTACAGGATATCCCTCCACCCTATCCAGGGGAAGGACCGTCTAGCCAGCCGTCCGGCCATGTCCCACCTGTGTCAGCTGCTTTTCCTTTCATGCCACAGTTTACACATACTGCTCCTTTTGCTTCTGCACCATCAGGCGAGCCACTCATCTGGTTTCCGCCCAACACGATGCCAGTTTCTGATCCATACCATCCTTCACATTACACTGGTTACACGAGGGATGATTTGCTTTTGTCGTTACATCTTCAGCAGGAGATGTTGTGTCGTAGAGTCATGGAGTTAGAGAGGATTCCACGTCTTCCACCTTGTACACATCAGTCACCGTTTGCGACTCCACCTGCTCCTCTCCTGCCATACCCAGATTTTGACGTCCGTTTTCTTACTATGGAACAGCAGATTAGCTATCTGTTGCGTATCGTTCATGCTCTTGAGGAGGAGTTAGCGCATGTGCGCAGTCTGCTTTTTGTTCTTCCGCCTCCTCCACCATCAGCATAGTAGGTTTTTGGTTTTATACAGGCAACATACTTTTGGTGAGAGTGTCGTTATTGAGTCCAGTTTGCACAGCCTTTTGAAGACCACTTTTTGACTTTTGACTGATGTAGTTTAATAGAAGATTTGGACAAGGGTGATGTGACCCTGTAGTCCCTTTTGATGTATGATACATTTGTAGAACTTGTAAAACTGTATTTGTGGTCATTGATATATGAAAGCTCAATCGCAATATTCTCATTACATACATTGTTGAATTACTTGTTTACGTTATGATTGCGATGTTATGTGTTTACTTGCGATAGATATTATTACGTGTGCATGCCATGTACTTACTATACTTATTATGACCTGACCGATGCCATCTTCTTATAGAAGATGCATCCTCGAAGAGAAACTCGATTGCCCACATCAGAGGCTGAGTTACAAGAACGGATTTCACAAGCGATAGCACAACACGAGGCCCTCCGCTCTGAACATAGCTGGGGTACCTCAGGAAACAACCCACCTCATGGTAATGTTTAAGTCACTAAAGACACATTACGTTACATTTGGATATTCCATGTGCGTTCGCTAATGCTTCTGTGAATGACGTTGCTTGTTCATGCTGTACCTATATGCAGTTCTTAGACTGTAAGCCTCTGAATTTTGACGGCATCGGGGGTGCTGTAGCCTTTGTCAGATGGACGGAGAAGACTGATTCTGTGATAAGAATGAGCAAGTGTGCTCCTGAACACCAAGTCACCTACATCTTAGGACTCTTTCTAGACGGTGCTCTATCCTGGTGGAATCTCCAAGTCCAGACCTTGGGAGAAGAGGCTGCTTATGCCATGTCATGTCATGTCATGGGATGAAATGAAGGTACTCATGCCAAAGAAGTACTGTTCAAGGGCCGAAATCCAAAAGTTAGAAACTGAATTATGGAACCTCAAGATGGATGGTCCCAAGATTGCTGAATACGTGCAGAGATTTCACGAATCTCCAAGTCCAGACCTTCAAGCGCGCCGAGCATTTTATTTGGGGATTGGCACCCCAAATCATGAGCATGGTAACTACCTCCAAGCCTCCAACAATCACTGAGGCTATTGACCTAAGTGTGGCGTTAACTGAAGAGGCAATCAGGTTGAACAAGTTCTCAATTTCTGACCAAAAGAAGAAGGAGACTCACGTTGAGTCATCAGGTGAGAACAAAAGGAAGTTCTCAAATTTCAAGAAGGGTACCAGCAGTGCTAGCAAGAAGAAGGATGTGAACCCACCAGCTGAAGTCAAAACTGGTGTAGAAAACAAAGGAAAAGGGTATATGGGCACCTTGCCCAAATGCGATGCGTGTCAGTTGCATCACAATGGTCGATGTCGAGCTGGAAAATGCGAGTCTTGTGGAAAGGTTGGTCATTCGAAGGAGACGTTCTGGGTTGGTACTGGTCTTGGTGGCCAGAGAGGTTATGGCACTGGAAACAATAACTGTGGTGGAAATGGATATGGAAACCACCCTCTAGGAGGAAATGGCGGTAATGGTAATCGTGGTAATTTTGGGAATCAAGCTGGTAGTGGAAACCGTGGAGCAAACAACAATCAAGGTGGTAACGGGAATGGTAATGGTCGGGGACCAGGTTGTTTTAACTGTGGAGATGTGGGGCATTTCAAGCGAGAATGCCCAAAGATCAACCAAGCTCAAGGAAGAGTTTTCAACATCGGAGCGAGGGAAGCTCGCAAAGATCCGAACGTAGTTACTGGTACGTTCCCTATCAACCAACACTTTGCATATGTACTGTTTGATACTGGTGCCGATTATAGCTTTGTATCCCTAGAATTTAAGAATATGCTTGGGATGGTAGCTAGTAAGCTAGATATTCCGTACTCGATAGAACTAGCCAATGGAAAGCTAGTAGAAGCGAATGAAGTCATTAGAGGTTGCGTGATAGAACTGGGAGAGCACGAGTTTACACTTGATCTTCTGCCAGTCGAGTTGGGAAGCTTTGACGTAGTAGTCGGAATGGACTGGTTGTCAAGCAACCGAGCAGAGATCGTATATCACGAGAAGATCATTCGCATTCCGATGGCGAATGGAGAAACGATTGTAGTGCATGGAGAGAAGCATGATACGCCCCTAATGATCATCAGTTGTTTGAAGGCTCGAAAATGTTTGCAGAAAGGATGTGTTGCCTACTTGGCACACATTGTGGACAAGGAAGCCGCTGAGCCGAAGTTGGAAGACATCCCGGTTGTGAAGGAATATCCTGAAGTCTTTCCCGAAGACTTGCCAGGATTACCGCCGCAGGGACGAGTCAAGTTACACATTGACTTGGTTCCAGGCGCCGCACCTATAGCCAAGGCACCTTATCGACTTGCACCCTCAGAAATGCAGGAGTTGTCGACACAACTTCAGGAGCTATTGGACAAGGGATTTATCAGACCAAACTTCTCACCTTGGGGAGCTCCAGTGTTGTTTGTTAAGAAGAAGGACGGTAGTTTCCGCATGTGTATCGACTACCGAGAACTAAACAAGTTGACCATTAAGAATCGGTATCCTTTGCCAAGGATTGATGACCTGTTTGATCAACTACAAGGTTTAAGTTTTTACTCCAAGATCGATCTTCGATCAGGTTATCACCAGTTGAGAATCCAAGAGGAGAGTATTCCAAAGACTGCCTTCAGAACTTGATATGGACATTACGAGTTCCTGGTTATGCCGTTTGGTTTGAAAAACGCGCCAGCAGTATTTATGGATTTGATAAATAGAGTCTGCAAGCCATATCTCGATAAATTTGTGATTGTGTTTATCGATGATATTTTGATTTATTCAAAGACAAAGGAAGAACATGAGCAACATCTAGGAGCTATCTTAGAGCTGCTCAAGGAAGAGAAATTATACTTGAAGTTCTCAAAGTGTGAGTTCTGGTTGCGCGAGGTTCAGTTCCTTGGTCATGTAGTAAACGGAGATGGAATTCATGTGGATCCCACAAAGATCGAGGCGATCAAGAATTGGGAGACACCGAAGACGCCAACCGAGATACGTCAGTTCCTAGGTTTGGCTGGTTATTACCGCAGATTTATTGAGGATTTTTCAAAAATCGCTCAACCTTTGACCTCCCTTACTCAGAAGGATAAGAAGTACGAATGGGGAGATAAACAAGAAGATGCTTTTCAGTTGTTAAAGAACAAGCTTTGCGATGCACCGATTTTGTCCCTGCCCGAAGGCACCGACGACTTCGTGGTATATTATGACGCCTCGCGTCAAGGTCTAGGCTGTGTGCTGATGCAGCGACAGAAGGTTATAGCTTATGCTTCGCGCCAGTCGAAGGTTCACGAGAAAAATTACACCACACATGATTTGGAATTAGGCGTAGTGGTGTTTGCATTAAATATTTGGCGACATTACTTGTATGGCACCAGATGCACTATCTTCACTGATCTTAAGAGCTTACAGCATATATTCAATCAGAATGAGCTTAATATGAGACAGAGATGATGGGTTGAGTTGTTAAATGATTATGATTGTGAAATCAAATATCACCCAGGAAAGGCGAATGTCGTAGCAGACGCCTTGAGTCAGAAAGAAAGAATTAAGCCCATAAGGGTTAGGGCTTTGGAAATGATTATACAGATGGACCTCTCATTGTGCATTCGTGCTGCACAGAGAGAAGCTCTTAAAAGGGAGAATCTTGTGAATGAATATCTCCGTGGGATAGCGAAACAGTTAGTACCAAATGAGGAAGGAACGTTGTGTTTCTTGGGAAGAATTTGGGTTCCTCTCTTTGGCGGTCTTAGAGACGTTATTTTTAATGAAGCTCACAAGTCAAGGTACTCGATCCATCTAGGATCGGACAAGATGTACCAAGACTTAAGGGATTTTTATTGGTGGCCAAGACTGAAAGGCGATGTTGCGACTTACGTTGGAAAGTGCTTAACCTGTGACAAGGTAAAGGCCGAATATCAGAAGCCTTCAGGTCTTCTTCAACAACCTGAAATTCCCATGTGGAAATAGGAGCAGATTTCAATGGATTTTATAACGAAGTTACCAAAGACACCCAGAGGTCATGATACGATTTGGGTAATCGTAGACCGTCTAACAAAATCTGCACACTTTTTGCCGATCAAGGAAAAAGATAACACTAGCAAGCTTTCTGAGCTGTACCTCAGAGAGATAGTTGCACGACATGGGGTGCCCCTCTCGATTATCTCTGATAGAGACAGAAGATTTGTATCAAGGATTTGGCAATCCTTCCAAGAAGCCTTTGGCACTGCTTTTCACCCACAGACAGACGGCTAGAGCAAACAAACGATTCAAATGCTGGAAGATATGTTGCGAGCTTGTGTAATGGACTTGGGTGGCAGTTGGGACACCCATCTACCTTTGGTAGAATTCTCGTATAACAACAGCTACCATGCGAGCATACAAGCTGCACTGTTCGAAGCTCTCTATGGACGCAAGTGTTGATCACCGTGATGCTGGGCAGATGCGGGTGATAGCCAGCTTGTTGGTCCCGAATTGGTTCAAGAGACGATAGACAAGATTATGCAGATCCGAGAGCGCATTAAGGAGGCTCGTGATCGACAAAAGAGCTATGCGGACCAAAGGAGGAAACCTTTGGAGTTTGAAGTAGGAGATAGGGTTTTATTAAAGGTCTCAACCTGGAAGGGTGTAGCACGCTTTGGGAAGCTTGGAAAGTTAAACCCGCGATA
Source organism: Helianthus tuberosus (assembly GCA_030545235.1). Lineage (NCBI taxonomy): Eukaryota > Viridiplantae > Streptophyta > Magnoliopsida > Asterales > Asteraceae > Helianthus > Helianthus tuberosus. Next base: position 54,686,060 of record CM060411.1, on the reverse strand, counting down.
TATTGGACCATTCAAAATCCTGGAGAGGATTGGTCTTATGGCTTACAAGTTGGATTTACCCGCTGAACTGAATGGAGTTCATGATACATTTCATGTATCTAATCTGAAAAAGAGTCCAACGTAAGAAACAGTTGTCATTCCTGCTGACGAAGTCCACATTGATGACACACTCCACTTTACCGAAGAACCTGTTGAGGTTACTGATTGGAAGATTAACAAGACACGAAGGAGTAGTGTTAAACTCGTTAAGGTTCATTGGAATGCGCGTCACGGCCCAGAATTCACTTGGGAGCGTGAGGATCGCATGAAAGCAAAATACCCACATTTGTTCCCCAACTCCCCTGCAGCTAGTAGCAGAACTAAAATTTCGGGACGAAATTTTCTTAACAGGGGGAGAATGTGACAACCGTAAAAAATCCAGGTATCCGTACAATTTAATTAACCATGATTAGTGCTTAATGACTGTGCTGAAATACAAATGACTGCCTTTTGATTACTGCATCATACTTACATGTGCATCACATTTCATACTGTCACATCATTTTTACATACAAACTTTAGTGACATAAACGATGCACAAAGCACAGTTAGCGGATAACTTAGAAAAATGCTGACGATGATCGGTACATAGACAAACAGTGTTTTGAGACCCCGTATGGGCCAGAGACAAGGTATTACACTAGTATAGTGTGTAGGAAAGTGAGGATCACAAAACTGCTTCACTAGGTGATAGTTTAAGTTCCGGAAGGTGCCTAAAACCCACTTAAAGTGCTGAATTCAGCATTTTTCAGCAAAAATCAGCATTTTAACAAGTTTGTATCGTGCAAAAATATGACTAAATGGTCCTGAATGCTTTCCTAAGTGTCGGGAATTAAAAGTGTCACAAAAGGGTACATAAAGATCACTAGACGGTATAGTTTGACATTTTAACGAACCGGTATCTAATCGAATAACCGGACACTACCCGAAACACCAAAATTAAACTAGAAGTATTGTTTTATTATTTCTGAGCTAGTTATGATCCCCGAACACCCTAACAAACTATATAACACCTCACATGCATGAACACTAACTAATACACTTAACTTCTAACTAGATTATCTAACTTAACATTAAAACCCAACCAAGACCCCCCCCCCTTCATATGGATGGTCACCATGTGGCCCCCACCAAAATCCTCTCTTGATCTTCCTTAGATTGCATAAAGATTATGTAGTGTATTAACGAACACATGAACCATTGGGTAAAAGGTTAACATGAATTATAAGAAGGCATGAGCTCTCATTCTCACACCACACTTCACACCACAACTCACCTCCTCTCTCTCCCTTGGCACTCGGTCGAGAACACCCCCCACAACCACCATCATCATTCGATCTTGTTCATCCAATCCATACACTCACAAAGGTGTTGGAAGGTGTTTAAAGAAGCTTGGTGGTCTTGGATCTTGAAGGACCTCTCCCATTTGCTATTATCCTCCACATTTGTGATATCCATCATCTTGTGTTCATCCCTAGCCATAGAGCTAGTAGTAAGGCTCTTATGATCCCTAGTTACTCCTTATATTGTTGGTTAAAAAGATGATGTACATTTATAATCATGAAGAACACTAAAGAACATAATCTTGAAACAGGAACATAAGCTTGTCATATGATGAACTCTTGATGAAACTATGTTATTTAGTGTATGTATGCTACTTGATTGTTATTTTCTTGAGATTATGATGTTGATCATCATAAGGAGCTTGCTAGATTGTGATTAAACACATGATCTAGCAAGTAAGAGGATGATTATGTGATAAGACAAGATGATCATCCTCATGTGTAAGCATGAACTTGAAGAATAAAGTGATTTCTTGAAAAATAATAATCAAAGTGAGTTTGTAATCTTATGGATCTAAGAATTATGAATGGTTTTCCAAAAGAACCAAGTTCAAAATTTGATTTTTAGAAAATCTTGGTTCTTACTTAAACATACACTATTTTTGGTTGTAAAACAAGTGTATAAACACTTGTGAAACAAGAAGATGTCATAAAGAAATGTTTTTATAAAACATGTTTACAAGTTGTAAACACCTAAATCTTCCAAGAATGAAATTATTAAAGAAGTAAATACACTTTGAAGGGTAACTAAACCTACTAAAAGCACTAGTAAATTACTACAAGTTTTTATGAAAGTTCAAGTTCATGATTATTATGTTGATAGCTTGATTTTGGCACTCAGTAAGTGTAGATTGATTGTTGATTGTTTGTGATGATTTTGAAAAGAAAATGATATGCTTTGATAGCATGGACACCTCCATTTTTAGGGGAAACTATGGCAAAATTTCCTAAAAAAATATAAACACTTAGAAAAATATTTTCTAGGCAAATATTTAGAAGTGTGTTTTAACTATGGTTTTCAATATAAACTTTGCCATAGATTTTGTTACAAAAATACAAGTATTGGAAGTTGGTTTTTATAAATAAAAATGGATAAATATGTATTTAGAATATATATTTACATTAAAGACATTGTGTGTGATTATTTGTATACTTTGTGTAATAGTTATATTGTTTTAGGGTTAAAATAATATAACTTGACAAAATACCAAGAAATTTACAATCCAAAATAATACCAAAAATCACAAGGAATACATATATAAGTTACCCACTTAATATTGTGAAACCGAACGCAAGAACGTAACTTACAAAATATTCCGGAGAATACCATTATAAATATGTTTTTGGTAAATATTATTTTGGATACGAAAGAAATGAAAATATGATTTTTATATTATTATTACAAGTATATCATATTTTCGACAAGGAGAAAATATATTGTTTTGAGAAGTAAAAATATATTTTCTTAGAATATTTAGAAGATATATGATTTTTGAGAAAAAAATATATATTTTCTTGAAATGCATTATTTTTGGGCAAAATAAGTTTAAATATATTTCCTAAAATTAGACTTGGAAATATATTATTTTGGAACTACAAATACATGAATACGAAAATACATGTATGAAATACCCCCATCCTTGGGAAGGAAATACTTGAGAAGTATTATTACCAAAATATTGTTTAAACCATTATTCCAAAATTAAATATAATTTAAAGTTAAAATAATTATTATTTTAACATGTAATTATAACTTGGAATAACATTGAAGACATGAAAGAAACGTAACTCAAAAACGTAAATACTATGGCAAGGCACGACCCGTTCCTCTAATAGGCGTTAGCACATTGTAGGTAGTCGTGTTTGCTGAAGAGACAAGAGTTACGATTGTGAAGACGCAAGACAGTGAGTTCATGTCCCCCTTTTCTTTAAACTGTTTTGTTTATTAACTTCAGGGGTGAAATACATGTTACAAAAGGATTACATACAAATACAATTGGTATGGTTAGGCTAGGAAAGTACCATAGATCATGTGAATGGGTAGGCAGATACTTGGGACCATTAATCCTCGTATAAGGACCGAGGGGCATGAGTGATAGATCTATTTGGGTGTAGCGAGCCCACACCCATGAGGACCAGGGTGGCCCATAGGGTGACTATGTCTTCCAGCCGGAAGCCTGGTATAAATCTGCTAGGTTTGAGTCCTCCTACACCGTCAGACATATCAGTGGCCTTGCAAACCATTGGTGATCTTTTCCTTGTTTGCTTTCATACCGGGATTTACAAACATACATACATACACTGTTTACAAAGGTTTCATACATACATATACACAAACACATGAACTCACTCAACTTTTGTTGATGTTTTCAAATTACATGTATTTAAGGGAACTAAGTGGATCTGGCAGGTGTTTGCATGTTTTCAAGCTGCGTTATAAATAAAAGATGTCATCCAAGTCTTTGAGGTTTAGGAGATGTATCTTAATCCTGGACGAGATACATGGTTCTAAACTCGGGTTTGTTTAAGATCTTTTGTCGAGTCTTAGTGAACTCCTTAAAACTTGTTGTGGTTTGTAATCTGAATTTGGTGTCGATGTTTCAAACAATTATGCTATGTTATTTTCAAAACTTAATTTATGGATGAACATCTACTGGTTTTATCATGTAGCGTTGTTATGATTGAATGCTATGGTATTAAGAAAGTCACACCAATAACCACGCTTCCGCAAAAGACAGGGCGTGACATTGTAAATGTTTCAGAAGTTAGGCTGTTTATATGAACTGGAGCACCTTGGATAAGCACATGGGCATTATCCTTTGAAAATTTCTTTTGAAAATAATAACTCAAAAACCTTGGAAATAAGAGAAATGATTTTTTATTAACATTTTTAACAAGATTATTGAAAATCTCCTGGGAGTAGTTAAAATTTTCTTCAGACATTATTGCATAACCTAGGTATTGGATTTTCAATGGAATCTCATTGAAAGCTGTGGTTTTATTGGACAGACACATGAGGAGGGTATGGAACAAAAACCTTGGGGAAGGAGGAAAACTGCCTTTTTGTAAAGTGTCTTTTCTCATTTCCTCTTCATACCCTCTCTCAAGGAAATCATTTTGGTACTCTGTTTTTGGAAAAGAGGTTTTACCTGAAAGATCGTTGATTTCAAAAACCTCGGAGATGGTTTGTGGTGTGATGGTGACTGGAATACCCTTTATTGAAGAATTGATAGCTAAGGTCTTTTTGTCCTTAGTCTCAAGTGTTGCATTTTTCCAGAATTCTCTTTGGGTATCCAGGTAGTTGGTAGCATTACAGGTCAACAAAGTTTTGTAATTTGAAGATGAAAGTGCGTCAATCATGGAATGAAAAGTTGTGTTTTGACTTGTCTTTTCAAGTATACACAGGTAATTGTGAGGGGTTTTGAGTGGAAGAGCCATGATGAAACAAGGATGTTTGAGAGTGAATGAAGAAGATGAGCGATTTGAGAGATTTTGATGAAAACTGCTTTAGAAAGGAATTTTGAATTCGATTCGACAGTGAAAACCCTGTTTGGGGTTTTGATCAGGGTTTTATAGAAGGAAAAAGTGTATGCTAACGTGGCAGCGGTTACAAAAGATCTGACGGCTAAAATGCTGTCCACGTGACAACCTATGATGGAAATGGATGACAGTTGTTTAGGAAACCACTGATGGATCAATATCAGTGGATTACACTTAGTGAAAAAGAGAACAGTGGCTGGCTTTAACTATCAGTGGATAGCTTTGTCAGTGGATTGAAACACTGATGTTTGACAACAGTATTTAACAAGGACATTGAAGGAACAGAGGTTGACTTTCAGCAGTGGAAAACAATCAACAGAACAGATGTTTGAACCAAACAGTGGTTATGGCAGACTTTTAAGGATTAATGAAAATTTTCATTTTTAGCTATTTTTATGGATGAATTTCTGATTTTATGAAAACATTTTAATGCTTTTATTCATAGAAAAACAAGATTTTGCCTGTTATTCCATGTTCAGCATGCCAATCCTCGAGATCAGACTTTCAAAGGTGGATGTGTCTAATGCTTTTGTTAGCACATCTGCCAGCTGATCTTGAGTTGGAACATGATGCAAAGAAATCAGACCTTTCTCATAGCAATCCCTCACAAAATGATGTCTGATGTCGATATGCTTGGTGGTTGAGTGTGAAACTGGATTTTTGATGATATTTTCTGCTGCTTGACTATCCAACAAGAGTGGTGTTTTCAAAACAGTGATACCAAAATCCAACAACTGATTTTGAAGCCACATGAGTTGGGCTGTACAGCTTGCAGCAGCAATGTATTCAGCTTCAGAAGTGGATGTTGAAACAGCTGCTTGTTTTTTGCTTTGCCAAGACGCTAAACAATTGCCTAGGAATTGGCACCCTCCTGAAGTGGACTTCCTAGTTGTATTGCATCCAGCAAAGTCACCATTTGAGAAACTTGAAAGTTTGATATTCCCATTAGCTGGATACCAGATACCAAGTGTGGGAGCACCTTTTATGTATCTGAATATCCTTTTTACAACAATAAAATTTGACTTTCTAGGGGCTGATTGACTCCTTGCACAGACACATGTTGCAAACATGATATCTGGCCTAGATGCAGTTAGGTACAGCAAAGACCCAATCATGCTTCTATATAAGGTTTGGTCAATCAGCTCATCCTTTTCATCAGACAAGGCTAGCTTTGTGGTTGCCATGGGTGTACTGCATGGTTTACAATCATTCATATCAAATTTATTTAAAAGTTCTTTTGCATATTTGCTTTGATGAATGAAAGTTCCATTTTGCATTTGCTGAACTTGGAGACCAAGAAAGCATTGCAGTTCACCCATTGCACTCATTTCAAACTTAGCTGTCATGAGTTGCCTAAACTCTTCACACATTTTATGACGTGTGCTTCCAAAAATGACGTCATCCACATAAATCTGGACAATCATCAAATCCTTCCCTCTCCATTTTAAAAATAGTGTTTTATCAATTGTACCTCTTTTAAAACCAATATAGAGTAAAAAGGTGGAAAGAGTTTCATACCAGGCCCTTGGTGCTTGTTTCAGGCCATACATGGCTTTATTTAGCCTGTAGACATGATCTGGATAAAATGGATCCTCAAAACCTGGAGGTTGACAAACATACACCTCTTTCTAATTGTACCATAGAGGAAAGCACTTTTGATATCCATTTGAAACACCTTCATGTGGTGGTTGACAGCAAAGGCCAGGAACAGTCTTATAGCTTCCAATCTTGCTACAGGGGCAAAAGTTTCATCATAGTCAATGCCTTCTTCCTGTCTGTAACCTTGAACCACGAGCCTAGCTTTATTCTTGACAACAATACCCCTTTCATCAGTTTTATTCTTAAAGACCCACTTTGTGCCAATTGGACTCACATCCTCTGGTTGTGGTACAAGCTCCCATACTTGTTGTCTTTTGGACTGTTGGAGCTCTTCTTGCATGGCCTCTACCCAACTGTTGTCTTTTAGTGCCTCTTGGTACTTGACAGGTTGATGAAGTGATAGAAAACCAGCAAAAAGACAAATGTTTTGGGATTGGCTTATGGTGAGCACCCCTTCATTTATGTTGCCAATGATGTGGTCAGATGGATGAGACTTCAGGAAGATTAAATCTCCCTTGTATGGAATGATGGCGTTTGTTGGTGAAGGCTGTAGATGTGAATCATCTGAGCTAACATCTGTTGGGGACTTTGAAGACCCAACATCTGTTTGAAAAGGTGGTGGAGGAATAGGTGGAAGTGGTGTGACACAAGGTTGGTTTTTATCCACTGGTGGCAGATTTTGACCAATAGTGGTTGTGGATGTAGGAGCAGAGGTTGAAGGGCTACTTTGGTCAATAACTGTTGAGGTAGCAGTGGTTGGACTTTGACAGCTGTTTTGAACATCTGTTGCCCTGATGAAAGATTTGAATTTTTACTGTGGGATCACAACTTCATATCCATATTCTTGTGGAGGAGTTTGAGATGGACCTGCACTATTAGTCTTGAGAGAAACATTTTCAAAGGTGAATTTATCAAGATCAAATAATTCAGCAGGATTTGCAGGGATTTTCATTGATGAAAGTTCATTGAACTTTACATTCAAAGTCTCTTCAACTGTCTTAGTCCTGGTGTTAAACACCTTGTAGGCCTTAGCAGTGGTTGAGTATCCCAAATGGTATCCACTGTCTACTTTGGCTGCAAATTTTGAAATGGAATCTTTTAAATTCAAAATGAAGAATGGGCAGCCAAATACTTTAAAGTATGAGATCAGTGGTTTGATTTTATACATAATTTCATAAGCAGTCTTTTGATGCCTAGGGTTTATCAAAACTCAGTTCTGGACATAGCAAGCAGTGTTTACTGCATCTGCCCAGAAAGTTAAAGGCAAACCTGAATCTGCAAGCATGATCCTGGCTACTTCAATCAGAGTTCTATTTTTCCTTTCAACTACCCCATTCTGCTCTGGTGTTCTAGGAATGCTGTACTGCCTTACAATTCCTTTTGACACACAAAAGGCATCCAACTCCTTATTTTTGAATTCTGTGCCATTGTCACTTCTAAAGACTTTTACTGGCAAGTCAAACTGCTTTTCAACCTGTGTAACAAAGTCTTGCAATATGCCTGCAGTCTCATCTTTAGAATGTAATAAATAAGTCCATGTAAACCTAGAAAAGTCATCTACAATCACCAAACAATACCTTTTCTTTTTAAGACTCATGACTTTAACTGGGCCAAACAGATCTATGTGCAATATTTGCAGACACTTGGTTGTTTTGGACTCTTCAATGGACTTAAAGGAGCTTTTATGTTGTTTTCCTTTTAGGCAGGAAATACAATGCTCAGGACATGAAAATGATTTTTGTGGAAGACCTCTTACAAGGCCATGTTTTGACAAAGTAGTGATTGTCTTGAGATTTGTGTGTCCAAATCTTCTGTGCCAAAGTTTTGTCTCTTTGTTAGAGGCAGCTGAGAACAGACAAGTATTAGTTCTGGGGCTCTCTTTTGACAAATCAACTACATAAACATTGCCACTTGTTTGAGCAACAAGTTTAGTTTTTCCATTTTTTATTATTTCTTCAATCTTTTTGACCATTTCTGGCCCAACAATCCTACAACAATCTTTAGTGAAGAATGACCCAAACCCTTTGTCACTCATTTATGAAACACTAAGAAGGTTGAATTTTAGATTGTCTATCAGATTGACATTTTCAAACCTAATATTTCCAGACTGTACTATACCAGAACCCATCACCTTTCCCTTACTATTATTACCAAAAGATATATCACCCCCTCCATGAGTTTTTAATTCTTTGAGAAGGGCTCTACATCCTGTCATGTGCCTGGAGCCTCCACTATCTACATACCAAAGACTATCTAAGCATGCAGAAGCTCCCTGCACATCAAGTAAATAATTAGTTCAGGAGGGTCTCCAAAGCCAAGATGGCTTTGGATGGGGTCTCAAAAGTGTCTGTGTTAAGTTCAGGTGGATGGACAGTGGTTAGCTCAGGGGTTTGGACATTTTTTGAAAAAAAAAATTTCTAACCACTGCTGGGGGTCATTTCCCATCAACTGTTGAAAACCAAAGGGATGCCTGTTAACTCTGGGTTTAGAAGGACTTTTGTAAGCCTCATAAATGTGTGGAACCCTTGGGTATGGTGGTTGACCTTTACCTCTTTGGTATTGGTTTGCAGGGGGTGCATCAGTCACCTGAACTTCTCTTTTAACAGAGGTTTGGTTCAGTTGTTTTGTAACAACTGTTTCAACTGGCTGAAATTGTGGTTGTTTCTTAACATGTGATTTTGATGAACTCATTGGTGTTTTTGAAATGTACTTTTCCTTGTTGACCTCAAAGGATTTCAGGTACACACACTGCTGAGTGGAATGGTTTGTTTTACCACAGATGGTGTAGCTCTTTGAAGGCACAATGGTACTTGTTTTGTTAATATCGTTAGCTTTCAAATGAAAACAATCTTTGGTCAGATGATTTTTCTTTTCACAGAAATCACAAAACAAGTTTTTGATCTTTTCTTTTCTTTTCTTCTTTTCAGACTCCTTAGCAACAGAGTTTTGAACTGCTGTTGGGATATCCTTAAGAGGAATTACTTTTGCCTTTGGAGCTTTGACACCATCCACAGTTGTGAAGTCCATGGGTTTGAAGTTTTCAAGGATGTCACACTCATTAGACCATGTGGGTTTGAATTGATATTTCTCAACTTCCTCAAAAGTTGAGGACCCCACAGATCTTTCCAAAGTGATTTTGTTGCCAAGTTTGTCAGTTATTTTAACTTCTTGACCATCCTTGTTGGTGGGTATGATTTCAACAGTGGTTTGAACAGATTCTTTTTCAGCAGTGTTTTCAACTTGGTCATTTTTTCTAAACCCTATGCCAAATTTTACATTGCTTTCAAGCTGTTTTTCAAGCATAATCTCATAACCTTTGCAGGATTCCACCCATTTTTCACATGTGATTTGGGTGGATTCCAAATCCCTTTTACAGACTTGATATTTTTCTATCATGGTCTGGAGTTGGTCCTTGGTTATGCTTTGCTCTTGTTTGAGGCTGCAAATCTCATTATCTTTTTCTGACAATTTGTTTTTCAATTCTTTTAAGGATTTTTCAAATTGTACTTCACAAGACAACAATCTATCTCTAAGATTTTCATTCACCTCCTTAATGTTTGCAAATTCTATGATGCATTTGTCTGAACAAAGGTTTTTAAGAACCTGGGGTGATACCTTAGATGCAGCCATCATTGCACAATCACATTCATGCACACTTTCTTCTGGTTTCTCCTCTTTCTCTTCATCTTGCTTCTTCTCTTCTTCTTCAGCAGACCATGGGTCGGACAGTGGTTCCAACAGAGGTTCAGATTTCTCTTCCAACAGTATTTCACCAGCAACAACAGTAACCACTGCCTCAGCAATTGTATCCACTGTTTTTTCATTTGACTGTCCTTCATCAGTTTCCAGCCCTTCTTGTATAGACTCCAATGCTACAAAACAAAAATCTTCACTAGAAACATCATTTTTAGCAAGGAGAGCAAAATTTTCATCACCTAGCTCATCAGGTAAGTTACTCCAGTCAACAAAGCCTTGGGTGAAAAAGATTTGCTGATCTGGTTGAACCACTGCTGGTGTAGCTTGTTGAGGTGCATCTTGTTACACCTGAACCTGAGGAGCTGGGGCCTGGACATACTGTATCTGAGAAACAGTGGTTTGGACATAATGCACAGGAACAGGGGTTGCAGGATGTGCATAGTGAGCAGTGTTTACCTGGGCTACAGGGGCATATTGGGTATAATGCACAGTGTTTTGAGTAGGTTGAGGTTTAGAGCTCGGATGTGTGATTATTGGTCCCTTGTTTTGACTCCTACACTCTCTGGCAAAATGACCTAACCTATTACACTTGTAACATTTGCTTTTTGACTTATCCAACCCAACCTTCAAGTTCCCATGTAAAGCTAGAAATTTCCTTCCTGTCCTTTTGTAAAACTTGCTGGTTCTGACACTCAGCAATGCGAGTTGGTGCAAAATATCCATTTCTTCCAAATCAGTTGGATCAAAATGCTGAAGATCATTGAGTTCAAAAGAGAGGTTGTCAGAAATCTGGTTTTTACTACTAGCTGTGAAAGCATAGTTAGTAGGGTAAGAATCAGAGTTATTAAAGCCTTCACCAACAGTTATGTCAATGTAATGATCATAACTCTGATCCTTCCCACTACTAGACTCCTCTTGACCTAGAAGTGGTGTGCTACCAAAAGTGTAGTCCACAGCAACCTTCCCTGACTCTTGTAACTTCTTTTTCTGGTTCAACTCTCTCTCATAAGTAAGGAGTCTACCATGAAGTTGAGTCAGTGTTAACTCTTTGAACCCAACTGAATTTATGGTTACAAAAGCAATTGTGTCCCATTTATCAGGGAGTGACCTTAGAAACCTACTGTTTACAGTTGATTTAGGAAATTCAGCATTCACTAGTTTCAGTTCACTCACCAAACAACTAAACCGTTCAAATTGATGTGTTAGTGATTCACCCTTAATGTGACAAAAGGTTTCATACTGTTGGTTTAAAACTTCTCTATTGTTTTCAATTACTTCTTCGGTACCACCAAATTCTTCCTTAAGTGCATCCCACAATTCCTTGCCACTGTTACAGTATAACAGCCCAGCATAGATTTCATTTGGTAGTGCGGATGCAACGATGCTAAATGCCTTGGCATCCAGTTCAATTTTCTGAAAATCCTGGTCCATATAGTTCTCAACTTTCTTAGGAACCATGACCTTAAGATCCTCAGCACTCGGCACCATTGGAACATGTGGTCCAAAGACAACCAACTTCCAACATCCGATATTTTGTTGAGCTAAGATGTGACCCATCCTACGCTGCCAGATATTGTATTTAGATCTGACCATCATAGGTGATTTGAAGAGTGAACCAGTGTTCAAGGTGTTATCCTGTGATTGTGACGTCATTCTAGTTGTTTTTTAGGCACTGAATAATCAACTTTGTACGTGATTACACCTTACTCTGTTTTACAACAAAACGAACAATCGAAGCACTGATACCAATTGTTAGGATCTGAGTTTCCTTTGATTGTGTTTTTGTTTGATTAGAATGAAATGAAATGAGTTAAGTGCAGCGGAATTAAATGGAACAAACTTTCAATACACAATCAATGAGAGAATAAGTTTTAGCAAACATGTTTAACATGGAATTGAATGATTATATTTATTACAAACTTCGATTACAATGCATGCATGCACAAAGTCTCCCCCTCAGCCTGAGCTCACAATGATTGTTCGTACAGAATGACAAGAGGTGAATAGAGCTAATAGAACAGTACAGGGTACTGTTCTATTTATAGTACAGAACAAACCACTGTGGCATCTTGGCTGACGTCACCATGAAAGTGACATCTAACCTCCTAACAACTTCTAACAACTGTTCTATACAAACACTGCTTTCAAACAACTGATTAAAAATACAATAAGGAAAGTAAACTACTGCTTCTTCATTCCACTGCTTCAGCCCTAGCAGTGCTTTGGTCTTCAGCAGTACTTGAACCATAGCAGCAGTTTGAGCAACAGTCCTTTGTCTTCAACAGTCTTTAGAGTACATCAGTTGTAATAGATCAGTAGTTATTGTAGGAGGACAATATTTAGAGGTCAGCAGGTGTTAGGCCACATTCAAGGGGAAAGACTGATGCAAAACACTGCTTATTCTGAATCCACCGATCTGATCCAGTTTTGGCTTTATATCATCTATTCCTCTGTAGGGTTCAATCCCAACATGTTGGTGAGAGGGGCTGCTATGAATCTGAATGTCAATAGCTTCAAACAATGGTACAAAGGTTGGTGGAATAAGAGATGAAAGGATTGGTGTAGAAAGAGATATTGCCCCGGGAGAAGGGCTTTTAAGCATACTCTCAAATATGGTATAGCATCATATTGTTGTGTCCCTGTGAATACAACATGTTCCTTTTGTGAGGAATCATGAGGAGTTTGGTTTAAGGGTTGAGATCTTTCCACATTTTGTGAGGAAGTAGCAACAGTGGTTTCTAGTGACATTTGTGTTGTCACAGGGTTAACCTCTGGGATCTCATCTTCCTGAGGACCCGTTTTAGTGGGTTTGGTGGGCTTTTTGGATTTTGATTTGGTCTTTTTGGGTTTTGTTGGTGGGGGTTTCACAGCAGTGGTTGTAGTGCTGTGATCACCAAGAGCAGTGGGCTCAACAACAGAGGTTTAAGGAGCAGATGTGGACTTATCTAAAATTTGCTCATTCATCTTTGCTTGTGTTTTGGAAACATTTGACTCTTTGGCCATAAGGTGAGTAAAAGTTTCTGATGATAGACTATTCATTTTAAAAGTTGTACCCTACTCAAAAGCTTTTTGAGAAACATGTTTTTGCAGGTAGTAGCTTAATAGTCTAGGAAACATAAGAAAAGCAGCATTTTTCCCATTTTTAATGTTTCAAATTATTAACCAAGTTAGTAAACAGTTCTTGGGAGTAGTTAAAATCAGTGTTTGTCAAAATTGCATACCCCAAGTACTGAATTTTCAAAGGTATTTAATTAAAAGAAGTGGTTTTATTTGAGAGACATGTTAAGAGGGTATGGAACAGGAATTTCATTGGTGGTGAAAAATTTGGCTTATACATAGTAGACTTATTCAACTGTCCATCATATCCCCTCTCAATCAGCTCTGTTTGAAACTCATTTTTCGGGGAATATGTCTTACCTGCCAAGTCGTTTATCCCAAATGTTGTTGATATGGTAGTGGGGTTTATTACAACCAATTCACCTCCAACTTTGGAGGTTATACCGAATGGATCATTGCCTTGTTCTTCAATGTTGGCATTTGCCCAAAAATCTCGGAGTGTATCTTGGTATATTGGTGCATCGGCGATAAGAAGTGTTTTGTATTTGGATGATGACAGGATGTCAATTATTGAGTGAAAGTCGGTGTTTTTGTCGGTTTTGAAAGTGCAGAGGTAGTTATGAGGGTGTTTGATGATCAGAGCCATGATCGGAGTTAGAAATTGCGAGAGGTTGAAGAAGAAGTGAAGAAGAAGATGGAAACCATTTTGAAGAATTTTTGAATTCGATATGGTGAGTAAAAGCTTTGTTTTGGGATCAAACAGGGTTTTATAAAGGGAAAAAGTGAATGCTGACATGGCAGCGGTTTCAAAGATCAGACGGTTAACATCTGCCCACATGGCAACCTCTGATGAAAAAGTGGATGACAGTTGTTTGGAAACCATTGTTGGGCAACAAGAGTGGTTGGGTATAGTGTATATGAAGATAGTGGCTGATTTTAATCTATCAGTGGATAGACATCAGAGGTTGAAACCAACAGTTGTTTGGTCAACAAAGGAAATGAAAACATAGGTTGTCTTTCAGCAGTAGGTGAATTTTCAACCTATATGAGGTTTAAAACAATCAGTGGACATGGATAGATTTTTAAGTATTTATGAAAAATTTTCATTTTAAGCTATTTTTAAGGATGAATTTTTGATTTTCTGAAAACATTTTAACGCTTTTTATTCAAGGAAAAGAAGTTTTTGCCTTCTAGTCCAAGTTAAGCATGCCAATTCTTGAGATCAAACTTTCAAAGGTAGACGTGTCTAATGTTTTTGTTAGCACATCTGCCAGTTGATCTTTAGTTGGAACATGATGCAGAGAAATCAAACCTTTTTAATAGCAATCCCTCACAAAGTGATGTCTGATGTCAATGTGCTTGGTGGTTGAATGAGATACTAGATTTTTGATGATATTTTCAGCTGCTTGACTATCCAACATGAGAGGAGTCTTTAGAGCAGTTATACCAAAATTCAGTAACTAGTTTTGAAGCCACAACAGTTGGGCTGTACAGCTTGCAGCAGTAATGTATTCTGCTTCAGCAGTGGATGTGGAAACAACTGCTTGCTTTTTGCTTTGCCAAGACACTAAGCAATTGCCTAGGAATTGACACCTTCCTGATGTAGACTTCCTTGTGGTGTTGCATCTAGCAAAGTCACTGTTTGAGAAACCTGAAAGCTTGACATTCCCATTAGCAGGATACCAGATACCAAATGTGGGAGCACCTTTTATGTATATGAATATTCTTTTTACAGCAATGAGATTAGACTTCCTAGGTGCTGACTGGGATCTGGCACAAACACATGTTGCAAACATGATGTCTGGCCTTGATGCAGTTAGGTATAATAAAGACCCAATCATGCTTCTGTATAAAGTTTGATCAACCAAGTCATCTTTTTCATCAATAGTGACAAGCTTTGTGGTTGCCATGGGTGTACTACATGGTTTGCAATCATTCATGTCAAATTTGTTTAAAAGATCTTTTACATATTTGCTTTGATGAATGAAAGTTCCATTTTGCAATTGCTTAACTTGGAGACCAAGAAAGCATTGGAGTTCACCCATGGCACTCATTTCAAACTTTGCTGTCATGAGTTGTATAAACTCTTCACACATGGAGGTACATGTGCTTCCAAAGATGATGTCATCAACATAAATTTGGACAATCATCAAATCTTTTCCTCTCCATTTTAAAAACAGTGTTTTATCAATTTTACCTCTTGTAAAGCCTATGGAGATTATAAAAGTGGAAAAAGTTTCATACTAGGCCCTTGGTGCTTGTTTCAAGCCATATAAAGCTTTATTGAGCTTGTAGACATGATCAGGATAAAAAGGATCTTCAAAACCAGGAGGTTGGTAAACATATACCTCTTTCTGTATTTTGCCATATAAGAAAGCACACTTTATATTCATCTGATACACCTTGATGTTGTGGTTGACAACAAAGGCTAAGAACAGTCTGATATCTTCAAGTCTTACTACAGGAACAAATGTCTCATCATAGTCTATGCCTTCTTCTTGTCTATAACCTTGAACCACAAGCCTGGCTTTGTTCTTGACAACAATGCCCCTTTCATCAGTTTTGTTCTTAAAGACCCACTTTGTGCCAATTGGACTTACATCTTCTGGCAGTGGTACAAGTTCCCATACTTGTTGTCTTTTAAACTGTTGGAGCTCTTCTTGCATGGCTTCTACCCAGCTATTGTCTTTTAGTGCCTCTTGGTACTTAACTGGTTGATGGAGAGATAGAAAGCCTGCAAAAAGACAAATGTTTTGGGATTGACTTCTTGTGAGAACCCCTTCATCGATGTTGCCAATAACTTGATCAGGTGAATGAGATTTAAGGAAGATTAGATCCCCCTTATATGGAACAATGGCATTGAGAGGTGAAGGCTGCAGATGTGAATCATCTGAGCTAACATCTGTTGGCAATTTTGAAGAACCAACATCTGTTTGGAATGGAGGTAGAGGAATAGGAGGAATGGGTGTGGCACAATGTTGATTTTTATCCATTGTTGATGGATTTTTATCAACAGAGGTTGGAGATGATGAAGTGGCATATTTTTGATCAACAACTGTTGATTCAGCTAGGGGTGTGCACGGTTCGGTTCGGTGCAGTTATTAGCATTATCCGTAACCGTAACCGAAGTCATCGGTTAATCGGTTCGGTTAATTCGGTTAATTTGTCGGTTTCGGTTCGGTTCGGTTAATTTTTGGTTAATAATCAATTCAAACAAGGGCTAATTTTTTTTGCTTAGAAATACATGTAATGGAGGTATAAATACATGAAATAGATGTATAAATACATGAAATGGATGTATAAATAAATGAAATGGAGGTATAAATGCATGAATAGATGTTTAAATACATAAAATGAAGATATAAATAAATGAAATGAAGGTATAAATAAGTGAAATGAAGGCACAAATAAACGAATAGAGGTATTATTACATGAAATGAAAGTATAAAACATGAAATAAAGGTATAAAAGCTAGAAATATATAGAGAAATAAATGATTCGGTTCGGTTAATTTCGGTTAACCGATGGTAAAAAAATATCCGTTAACCGACTTTCGGTTAATTCGGTTTCGGTTAAATTCAGTTCGGTTTTTTCGGTTTTCGGTTCGGTTTCGGTTAACGGTTCGGTTATTGCACACCCCTAGATTCAGCAGTGGCAGAGTTTTGACAGTTGTTTTGAACATCTGCTTCTCTGATGGTGGTAGTGAATTTGTATTGTGGGATCACAATATCACATCCAGTATCTTGTGAGAAAGATTGTGGTGTACCTGCAGGGTTAGTCTTGACAGACACATCTTCAAATGTAAATTTATCAAGGTCAAACAGTTCAGCAGGGTTTGCTAGGATTTTCAATGATGAAAGTTCATTGAACTTTACATTCAAAGTCTTTTCCACACACCTAGTCCTTGTGTTAAACACTTTATAGGCCTTGGCAGTGGTTGAGTATCCCTGATGATAACCACAATCCACTTTGGCTGCAAATTTTGAAATTGAATCTTTTAAGTTTAGGATAAAACATGGGCAGCCAAATATTTTGAAATAGGAGATCAGTAGTTTGATTTTCAACAGAGTTTCATAGGCAGTCTTTTGATACCTGAGGTTGATTAAAACTCTGTTATGCACATAACAAGCTTTTGTTTACAGCCTCTGCCCAAAAAGTTAAGGGTAAACCTGAGTCTGCAAGCATTGTTCTGGCAGCTTCAATCAAAGTTCTGTTTTTCCTTTCAACCACCCCATTCTGTTATGGTGTTCTTGGGACGCTGTACTGCCTTACAATCCCTTTTGCCACACATAACTCAACCAACTCCTTGTTTCTAAACTCTGTTCCATTATCACTTCTAAAGACTTTTACTGGCAAGTCAAATTGTTTTTCAACTTGTTTAAAAAATTCTTGCAAGATACATGCAGTCTCATCCTTAGAGTGTAAAAAGTAAGTCCATGTAAACCTAGAAAAATCATCAATAATGACCAAACAATATCTTTTCTTTTTCAAACTCATGATTTTTACTGGGCCAAACAAATCCATGTGCAACAATTGTAAGCACTTGGTTGTTTTGGACTCTTCAATGGACTTGTAAGAGCTTTTATGTTGTTTACCTTTTAGACAGGAAACACAATGCTCAGAACAAGTAAAACGTTTTTGTGGGAGACCTCTTACAAGGCCTTGTTTTGAGAGTGTGGTGATAGTTTTCAGATTTGTGTGCCCAAGTCTCATGTGCCATAATTCTGTCTCTTTGTTAGAGGCAGCTGAGAACAGACAAGCATCAGCCATTGGGTTATCTTACAACATATCAACCACATACACATTGCCACTCCTTTGAGCAACAAGCTGTGTTTTACCCCCGTCTATTATTTCTTCAATCTTTTTAACCATTTCTGGCCCAACAATCTTACAATTATCCTTAGTGAAGAATGACCCATAGCCATTGTCACTCATTTGTGAAACACTAAGGAGGTTAAATTTAAGATTGTCGATAAGATTGACATTTTCAAACTTGAGCTTCCCAGCCTGCACTGTCCCTGACCCCAAAACCTTTCCTTTTGAATTGTTACCAAAGGATATATCACCCCCTCCATGTTTTTTAAAATCTTTGAGTAGGGCTCTGCATTCTATCATGTGCCTGGAGCCTCCACTATCTACATACCATAAACTATCTAAGCATGCAGAAGCTCCCTGCAGTAACAAATTAGTTCAGGTGGGTTTCCAAAGCCAAGATGGCTTTGGATGGGGTCACAGATAGGTCAGCCTCAACTCCAGGAGCATGAACAATGGTTAGATCAGGGTTTTGAACAGATTTTTGTAACTACTGTTGTGGACCATCTCCTGTCAGATGATGATAACCGTAAAGATGCTTATTCACTTTGGGTTTATATGGCCTTTTGTAGGCTTCATAACCATGAGGGACCTTTTGGTATGATGGTTGACCATGTCCTCTTAGGAACTGGTTTGGAGGGGGTGCATCTGTCACTTGAACCTCTCTGGGAGCAGAGGTTTTGTTCAACTTTTTTTGTAATAGTTGTTTGGACAGGCACAAAAGTCTGTTTGTTTTTGGGGGTAGGCTTACGTGGACTCTCCAGTGTTTTAGTTGCATACTTTTTTTCTTTTAACCTTAAAAGTTTTGAGATACACACACTGTTGAGTAAGATGATTGGTTTTTCCACAAATTGTGCACTTAGGTGTTGGCTCAATGACACTTGTTTTGTTTATATCATAAGCTTTTCAAAGAAAACAGTCTTTTGTATCATGATTTCTTTTCTCACAAAAATCACAAAATAGGTTCTTAACCTTTTCTCTTCGCTTCCTCTTTTCAACTTCCTTTTCAAGAGAGCTTTTAACCTCTGTTGGGATGTCTTTTAAAGGAATGATTTTGGCCTTAGGTGCTTTAACACCCTCAATTGTGGAAAAATCCATTGGCTTAAAGTTTTCAAGGATGTCACATTCATCAGACCAGGTGGGTTTGAATTGATATTTTTCTATCTCTTCAAAGGTTGATGACCCCTCTGGTTTTTCTAAAATGATTTTGTTTCCATTTTATCAGTGACGTTTATCTCTTGACCAGCCATGTTTATTGGAATCACTTCAACCAAGCCAGATTCAATTTCAGTAGTGTTTTCAGAAGTTTGGTCATGTTTTCTAAAGCCAATGCCAAACTTCACATTGCTCTTGATCTGCTTTTCCAACACCAGCTCATAACCTTTACAAGACTCCACCTATTTTTCACAAGTTATTTGGTTGGACTCAAGCTCCTTTTTGCAACCCTGGTATTTTTCTACCACAGTTTGGAGTTGGTCTTTGGTTATGATGTGTTCATGTTTTAAGCTGCTGATTTCATTTTCTTTGTCAAACAATTTGTTTTTCAACTCTTTAAATGTTTTCTCAAATTGCACTTCATCTTTTAAGATCTTGTTTCTAAGGTTTTCATTCACCTCTTTTATGTTAGCAAAAGCAATAATGCATTTATCTGAACACAAATCTTTTAAGATCTGAGGTGATACCTTAGCAGCAGCCATCATGGCACAGTCACATTCACCATCACAGACACTAGCATCCCATGGATCAGCAAGAGGTTCCAACAGAGGTTTAGCTTCCTTCTCTTCTAACATCTGTTCACCAACAATATCTGTTGTAACCACTGTTTCAGCAACTTTTTCTACCACTTCAGATCTGGACTCCACTTTCTCAGATTCTTGCCCTTCTAGTATTGACTCTAATGCCATGAAACAAAATTTATCAGGTGAAACATCAAGATTAGCAATTAGAGAAAAATTTTCATCAGTTAAGTGCTTAGGTATACTGCTCTAATCAACTAAGCCTTGTGTAAAGAAACTCTGTTGACTGGCCTTTGCTGAAGCAGATGTTTGTGCAGCTTGTTGTGGTGTAGTTTGCACTTGAACCTGGGGTGCAGGGGCTTGAACATATTGAATCTGTGGAACAGTGGTTTGGACATACTAGACAGGAACAGTGTTTACATGATGTGCAAAATGGGCAGTGTTTTGCAAATGAGGAGCAGGGGTATATTGGGAATAATGCACAGTGCTTTGAGTGTTTTGAGGTCTTGGACTAGGGTGAGTGATAATTGGTCCACTATTTTGACTCCTACATTCCCTAGCAAAGTGACCAAGCCTATTACACTTGTAGCACTTGATTTTCAACTTATCCAACCCACCTTTAAATTCCCATGCAATCCTGGAAACTTCCTACCAGTTCTTTTATAAAACTTGCTTGTTCTAACACTCAACAAGGTAAGCTGATGCAAAATGTCCATCTCTTCCAGATCGGTGGGATCAAAATGTTGATGGTCATTCAGTTCAAAGAATAAGTTATCAGAGATCTGGTTTTCCCCATTAGCTGTGAAAGCATAATTGGGTGAGTAAGGCTCAGAGTTGAAGGCTCCACCTGCAGTTATGTAAATATAGTGATCATAACTCTGGTCCTTACTACCACCAGATGACTCTTCCTGACCTAAAAGTGTAATCGTCAGCCACTTTTCCAGATTCCTGCAACTTCTTTTTCTGGTTAAGCTCTCTTTCATATGTGAGAAGCCTACCATGAAGTTGGGTCAGACTTAAATCCTTGAACCCCAAATAATTTCTAGTCATAAAGGCTATAGTGTCCCATTTTTCTGGTAATGATCTAAGGAACCTACTATTTAAAGTAGATTTAGCATATTCAACATTAACCAGTTTTAGCTCACTAATCAGACAACTAAACCTTTCAAACTGTTGGGTCAATGACTCTCCCTTAACATGACAGAATGCTTCGTATTGTTGGTTTAAGACCTCTCTGCTGTTTTCAATAACCTCTTCTGTCCCACCAAATTGCTCTTTGAGTGCATCCCATAGCTTTTTAGCATTGTTACAATGTAACAGGCCAACATATATGTCATTGGGTAGTGTTGTGGCCACTATACTGAATGCCTTAGTATCTAACTCAATCCTATGAAAATCCCGCTCAGATTAATTTTCAGGACTTTTAGGTACTTGGACCTTGGGATCTTCTGCACTTGGCACCATTGGAACATGAGGTCCAAAGATGACAGACTTCCAGCAACCAGTGTTTTGCTGTGCTAACACATGGCCCATCCTACGTTGCCAGATATCGTATTCAGATCAGACAAGCATAGGTGGCTTGTATAATGTGCCGGTGTTGTGAGGATCTTGTGATTGTGAAGACATTTTGGTTGTTTTACAATGTTTTTGATTAATAAACTTTGAACGTGATTAAGCTTATACTCTGTTTTTCAACAAATACGAACAATACATTATCAATGAAATTGAGTTGATCTTTTATGTCAAATTGATTGTTAAATCGAATTTGACTGACCTATGCTCTGATACCAATTGTTAGGATCTGATTTTGATTGTTTGTGTTTGTTTTAAGAAATGTAAGATGGAAGAAGATAAATAGATGACTAATTTGCAACGGAAATGAAGAAAACTTTATAACACAAACAATGGAAGAACAACTTTCATCATATATGCTTTTAATCAAAAGATTGTTTTACACAATGATTCAACTACGCATGCATGAACTACTATCTCCCCCTCAGCCTGAGCTCACAAGTGCTAGTTCGTACAAAATGCAAGTGTGTGTGAGTGAGCTAATAGAACAGTACATGAACTGTCTATTTATAGTACAATCTTAACCACTGTAGCATCTTGGCTGACGTCACCTAGACAGTGACAGCTAAGAATCTTAACAAACTCTAAACACTGCTTATAACAAAACACTGTTACATTAAACACTGATTAATAAACTGTTGTTGATGCTATCCGCTGATGGGCTCAACCACTGATGAAGCTTGAGCAGTTCTTTCCACAAAGGGTGATCAGTCCTTTGACTTCTAGCAGTTCTTTGACTTCTTCAGAGGATTGGTCTTCAACAGACTTTACATAACATCAGAGCTTTGTATATAGCAGACCTTAGAGATTAACAGATGTTAGATGCCTCTGCCATTGGAGAGAATATTGTTCAAAACACTGTTATTAAGGATCAGTTGTTGCAGAGTAGTTTTGGCTTTGTATCATCTGTTCTTTAGGAAGGACCACATGAGCCAACAGGTTTACCAAACCATATCTTAGTATTGAAACTGGGTGCTCCAGTGATGTTACTCAGAAACATTGATCAGCCAAATGGATTGTGTAACGGTACACGTTTACAAGTCACGAAACTCGAAAAAGTTGTGATTAAAGCAAAAATTATCCCAGGAACTAATATAGGTCACCACAGTTTGATTTCAAGACTGAAGATGATACCTTCTGATAAAAGAATACCAGTGAAGATTTCTCGAAGACAATTCCGACTTTCACTGTGTTTTGCTATGACAATAAATAAAAGTCAAGGACAATTGTTGGAACGTGTGGGTTTGTATCTTCCACGTCCAGTATTTAGTCACGATCAACTCTATGTTGCTGTATCTAGGGTAAAAAGTAGGAAGGGGTTGAAAATTTTGATTTGTGATAAAGCAAAATGGGTTTGTATAACCACTACTAATGTAGTTTACAAAGAAGTTCTACAAAACCTATGATGACATGTTGTGATGTCATGGTTGATGTCTTTTGAACATGTAATTGTGTATCTTCTACTTACTCATATTTATTATAAATTTTGGATGATGTTTTTTAGATCGAAAAACATGTAAGAAGTATTATAATTCTTTATAAAACTATGATACTTATGATATTAGTATTAATGCGTTAAATTTATTATGTGTGGTGTTTTTATTAAATGTTATATTAGTGTATCATGTGTATTATTATAAAAGAGTATTTGTAACAACTCTCATTAAAATTACCATTTCTAATCTTATTTTACCCAATAGGAAACCCTAATTAAGACACCCAAGTGATTCTTTATAAACCCTAAAATTTTCAGAACAATCAGAATCAGGATCAGGGCCCCTAAAACTCAGGGGGGGGGGTATTCCCTACTTACGATTATCCACATAACTTGTTGTCAAAATCGAATTTTAAAAATCCGCTGACTCACCTGAGCTACAACCACACGGGGCTACTCTATAATAGGGTGGTGCCCCTCGCGTCACGCAAGGGGGTCAAATTTTTAGTTTAAATAGAGGGGTTTGGAACTTAGATTTCTGCGTTGGAACGACGTTAAAATTCATTTTACACTTCGAGATATCACCTGATTACTACCAAACACACACATAAGCCCGAATTCTGCCGCGATAACAGGGTAATAACTCGATCGCTGCTACGATTCAATGTCCGATCGATTGAAACTATCCAATGGATGTTTAAGTGCTGCCCACATTAGGGTTATGCTTTGTCATTCGTCGTGAATTCGATGGATGTTTAAGTATCGCACTTTGTCATTCGTTGTGAGGGTTTAATCTCGTGAGTTATCATAAATGCTGTATTAGTTACTAACCTAGTTTTGTGTGCATTGTTATTTAAACCAGGTTAACAAGGCTAATCAGTAGGCTAGACTCTGCCCGTATAAATCTGCAATGTGAGTCATTCTCTTTTTATCAAATTTGATTTCAAAATCATGTTTATTTTCAAGGTTATAGTTACAGGGATTAAGTCTTTGTAATCTCAAAATTACAGCCGGTATGTGGGGTTTTGTATACAATACTTGATAACCGTCACCATTGGACAACGGGTTAGCCAAGGGGTGATATGACCATAATCACAGACACCATTGGGCAACGAGATAGCCAATAGGTGATCGAGTGATAAATACCGTGGGTAGATGGTTGATATGTATAAACATTGTAATCGCTCTTAATACTGTAAATTATAACAAAGCGTCGTTTTAGTAAAAAGAATGATTCACCAGTATTTCCCCGCTGACAAAACCTTTTTCAAACATGTTCAGGTGATCTGTTGTGATCCAGGAAAAGTGCCGTGAAGCACTACAAGCTTAAGGAAGTAGCTCAATAGAAATAAAGAAACATGTTTTGTAAAATAGGGATTTCCCAGTGAAATCGTCTTGATTGTAAATTACGGGGTTATTCTGAATTATGAAATAAAATAATCGGGCATTTTCAGTTTTAAAAAGATCCTGTTAAAATCTTCCGCTGTCAACTCAATTAAATAAATACCACGGGATTTTCTGTCCCGCGGCCCCTGAAACGGGTCAAACCGGGCCGGGGGCCGTGACAGAAAAAGGTGGCATCAGAGCCACTGATTTAAGCCAATTAAGTATTAAAAAATACTTAATTTTTACTGATTGCCATTTTTGTGATTATATGTTTTATTATTTGAATATTTGTTTACAGTATGGGTAAGTAAAGACTTTCGGATATCTACTATAAATTAGATACTTCACCGAAAGAAAAAGGAACTTCATCCTCAAAATACCCAACATATATTGATGAAGGAATATTTGTTCGAAAGGCACAATATGATGAACCACTTTCTCCTAATAAAAGAAGTTTGATTATTAGGAAAAGTCAAGAGAAAATAAGGAAATCTCAAATTAAAAAGACTCAGGGAACAAGCAATAACCCACCATGGGAAGACGAATTAAATGAAAAATGGGCAGATCTTTATATGTTAGCCACTGTAGCAGTAAATGCAAAATTTTAAAAATACCCTAACCCAGTATTAGCACCCATATCAACTACAAGCCAGAAACTTTACCCAGTAAATAAATAAGTTTACAATAAACCCTAGTATGTTTTAATTATCAGTTGTCCTTTGTATTAAATTAGTCACACGGTTATTTGAAGGTTATCTGTGAAATTTTAACTTAGTATTTTTGCATATATGCTAAACAGCATGAATGAGTTATCTGAAGCCCTTCAGAATCTCAATCTTTATCCGGTGAAAGTAGAGGTTTCCAAAGATTTTACTGGTTACATACCCGATGTGGAAGAAC
This sequence comes from Helianthus tuberosus, assembly GCA_030545235.1. Taxonomy (NCBI): domain Eukaryota; kingdom Viridiplantae; phylum Streptophyta; class Magnoliopsida; order Asterales; family Asteraceae; genus Helianthus; species Helianthus tuberosus. Next base: position 54,660,945 of record CM060411.1, on the reverse strand, counting down.
CTATGGAATTCCACGCTCCACCTCCGGAGAAACCAAAGCCTAAGAAAAGGAGAAGATTCGTAGGCTGGAGGCGTGTACGCAGGAGGAAACCAGCAACTAGGAGAATTCCCAAAATAGAAAATCCCATGGATAAAGGAAAGGGGATAGAGATTGGGGAAAATTCTAGGCAGGCAGGAATGGAAATTGGAGAAAGTTCTAGGCAAATCAAGGAATTGCCATTGCAGGAAGAATTGGATAACATACTAGCAAGCTGTGATATTATGAGGCCAATCAATGAAAACCTCTTCACCTATCCTGCTGAAACTCAACTTCCAATAAACTTAGAACCAGCTATTCCAGACCCTCTGATCCACACCCAAGCTCTAGGAATGGACGAGTGGTGGACTAATGACCGGCAGTTTCAAAATCTCCTAAATAACCCTTATACGTTTTTCTCTCTGTTCGACCCAGAACCTATACCAAACCCACCAATGAGCAATGAAAATTTAGCTGAACTTCGCCATTTTGGCGAGGAGCTGATAGGTGTAGGGAATAGGATTCGGGAGGTAGGAGAACAGATCTCCTGGAAGTACGACGAGAGGGAACGTCACTTCTAAAGTACCCAGGAATAGGATGGTGGTGAAGCTGTGATTGTATAATAATAGTAATAATAAAATAAGTCTGTAAAGTAACTTACAAATAAAACCTTTGTAAGATAACGGTGTGTAATGATGCATAATATATATATAAAATGGGAATCGAGAAATCGATAATTTTGGTTATATGTGTATTGTGAAATTTGTATAATTATTATTTACTCTATACTAATAAATTATATATATTAATTATCAGATGGAAAATGCTAATAATGAACCAGTTAACGAGGTTAATCAATCTGAGCAACACCAGGAGGATCAATTTATGACTAAGCAAGATATAGAAAATATTGTTGCTCAAGGAATAGCCAATGCTATTCCAGCAATCCTTGCTGCTGCCCAGAAACCTGTTGAACCTCAACAAATCATTCCTAGTAAACGTACCCAAGAAGATAACTTCAGTAATAGTGTAAACAGAGGCGGTAATCATACTAATCACGATAATGATCCACGGCAGGCCCCACTCCCTAAGAAAATGAAAGCTGCAACGCCTGGTTGCACTTACAAAGAATTTCTTGCTTGTAAACCAGCTGAATTTGCAGGCAATGAAGGGGCAACTGCGGCACTGCGTTGGTTGGAGAAAACCGAAGCAGTAATTATGATAAGTAAATGTGCCGAAGACGACAAGGTCATGTATGCGTCACATCTTTTTTAAAGAAGGGGCGCTAGAATGGTGGAATACGGTACTTCAAGCCAAAGGAAGAAATAGGCCTATGCCATGAGTTGGGAGGAATTTAAGCAGCTAATAGAAAGAAAATTTTGTCCCGAATACGAAAAAGAACAAATGGCAAATAAGTTCCTGAACCATCGAATGATGGGTGTAGATTGTCGAGGATATACTTCGACATTCTTCGAATATGCTAGAGTGGTACCAACAATGGCTTCGCCAGAACCGGTACTTATTTCTCGCTATATTTGGGGATTGATTAGTGAAATCCGTAATATCGTTAAAGCTGGGAGACCTCGCACTATTGACGATGCGGTAGAATTAGCTAACACCCTAACTGATGAGCTAGTACGCACAAGAGATGAAAATAGGAAAAAGGAACTGGCTCAGAAAATTACCCAAGGATTTCGTGTGGGTAATAATAGCAACTTCAAGAAGAGAGGAACGGGGCAATCCTCAACTCCGTCGTTCTACAGGAATTGCAGAAAGAAACATTTTGGAAAATGCAATGTAACCTGCAACTTTTGCAAAGTTGTAGGACATCGTGAAGAAGACTGCAGAAAGAAAACAAGGGTCTGCTATAACTGTGGAGAAGCAGGACATTTTAAACCAGAATGTCCTAAATTGGTCAAACCAGCAGACAACAAAGCCAAGACGGCCGACAGAGCTACTAAGAAGAATGTTCGAGCCTTCCAATTAACTACTCAGGAGGCAGAACTAAATCCTGACGTCATAGCTGGTACGTTCCTAGTTCACAACGTTTACGCAAAAATATTATTTGACTCTGGTGCAAACCAAAGTTTTATCAATACTTCATTCTGCCAAGCTCTTAATTTACCTTTGACCAACCTTAGGCAAATTTTTACAGTCGAAACGGCAGATGGAAAGTCAGCTAACATAGATAGGGTTTTGCAAAAAGAAACTATAGAACTTTCAGGTCATAAATTTTCTGCAAACCTATTACCAATGAATTTAGCTGGGTTCGATGTCGTGTTAGGAATGGATTGGTTAGTAGCCAACCATGCTCGAATCCTTTGTGATAAGAACTCTATAGAAACTCATGCACCCACCCGAGAAGTACATAATTACAGGAGATAAGCCGCGTAAACCCATGAAGTTCATTTTAGTAATGAAAGTTGCTAGTTATGAACGGAAACAAGGAGTAGTGTATATGATTTCGGTAATCATTAGCACTAAGGGTAAGGAAGTTAAGAAAATTCCAGTAGTCTCAGAATACCCAGATGTATTCCCAGAAGAACTCACGGGATTACCACCCGACAGGGAAGTAGTATTTAGAATTCATCTAATTCCCGGAACTACACCGATAGCTAAGGCACCTTATCGGTTAGCTACCACAGAAATGTTAGAACTGAAAAAGCAATTAGATGAATTACTAAGTAAAGGTTTTATACAACCTAGTTCATCCCCTTGGGGAGCACTAGTGTTGTTCGTAAAGAAGAAGGACGGTTCGATGCGAATGTGTATCGATTATAGGGAACTGAATAAGGTTACAATTAAAAAGCGATATCCATTACCCAGGATCGATGATCTTTTTGATCAGCTTCAGGGAGCTAGATATTTTTCTAAGATAGATTTACGCTCCGGATATCATCAATTAAAGGTACAAGAAGAAGACATACCTAAAACTGCTTTCAGAACTAGGTATGGTCATTACGAGTTTACAGTCATGCCCTTTGGATTAACAAATGCTCCTGCAACATTTATGGATATGATGAATAGGGTCTGTAAACCGTATTTGGATAAATTCGTAATTGTCTTCATCGACGATATACTTATTTATTACAAAAGTCACGAGGAGCACTGTCAGCACCTGCATGCACTCTTAACTTTGTTAAGAAGGGAGAAGCTTTACGCCAAATTCTCGAAGTGTGAATTTTGGCTACAGGAGGTGCAATTTTTAGGACACATGGTGAATCACAAAGGTATTCATGTAGATCCCTCTAAGATAGAAGCAATTACCAAATGGAAGGTCCCGCAATCAGCTACAGAAGTTAGAAGTTTTCTAGGCTTAGCTGGATATTATAGGCGCTTTATTAAGGATTTTTCTAAGATAGCTGTGCCATTAACTAAGCTAACCTGTAAAGCGGTTAAGTTTGAATGGGGACCTAAGCAAGAAGAGGCTTTTAGAATTTTAAAGCAAAATTAACAAATGCCCCAATTCTAGCCTTGCCAGAAGGAACAGAAGATTTTGAAGTATACTGTGATGCTTCTAAACTAGGATTAGGATGTTTGCTAATGCAACGCAAGAAGGTAATTGCGTATGCCTCAAGACAATTGAAAAAGTACGAAGAAAACTACACGACTCATGACTTAGAATTAGGAGCCATAAATTTTGCCCTTAAAATTTGGAGACATTATCTGTATGGAAGTAAGTTTACTGTCTATACGGATCATAAAGGTTTAAGGTACATATTTGGACAAAAAGAATTAAATATGAGGCAAAGGAGATGGATGGAAATACTAAGTGACTACGACTGTGATATTCAATATCACGAAGGAAAGACAAATGTAGTTGCAGATGCCTTAAGTCGTAAGTATCATGAAAAGCAACGACGGGTTCGTGTTCTTAGATTAAATCTACAGTTAGATTTAATGGAACAACTAAAGAATTCTCAAGAAACAGCAATCAAGGACGATGCTGAAGGAATGAAAGGAAGAATAAAGGAAGTGATGGAATTTGGAGATTCCACAAGAAAAGAATTTGGGTACCTAAACAAGGAGAATTAAGAGATAAAATTTTAGAAGAAGCTCATAAATCTAGGTATACCATGCATCCTGGTAACAATAAAATGTAACAAGATTTAATGAATAATTTCTGGTGGATAGGAATGAAAAAGGACATAGCTAGATATGTTTCTAAATGTCTAACTTGTTCACAAGTTAAGGCAGAACACCAGAAACCTTCAGGTCTACTTCAACAATTAGAAATGCCTGTATGGAAATGGGAACTCATAACAATGGACTTTGTTACTAAGTTACCCAAAACCAAAAAAAGGTAATGATGCGATTTGGGTAATTGTGGATCGATTAACCAAGTCAGCTCATTTTCTACCGATAAAGGAAACCTTTAACATGGAAAGGTTAGCCAAGTTGTATGTAGACGAAGTAGTATCCTTACATGGAGTTCCACTCTCCATTGTATCGGATAGGGATAGTCGTTTCACTTCCCATTTCTGGACTAGTTTCCAGGAAGCAATGGGAACCCGACTAAATTTGAGTACTGCCTGTCATCCACAAACAGATGGGCAAAGTGAAAGGACGATACAAACCCTGGAAGACATGCTCCGGGCATGTGTAATAGATTTTGGTGGAAACTGGGATGATCACCTACCCTTAATTGAATTCTCCTATAACAATAGTTATCATACAAGCATTGAAGCTGCCCCATTCGAAGCACTGTATGGACGAAAGTGCAGAACTCCAGTCTGCTGGGCAGAGATAGGAGAAAGCCCATTATCAGGTCCTGAAATCGTACAAGAAACCACTGACAAAATTACTCAAATCAAAGAAATATTAAAGACTGCGCGAGATCGTTAAAAGAGTTATGCCGATAATCGACGTAAGCCACTGGAATTTCAAGTTGGAGACAAGGTACTCTTGAAAGTTTCTCCTTGGAAAGGAGTAGTTCGGTTCGGTAAGAAAGGAAAGCTAAGTCCACGATACGTAGGACCATTTCCAGTAATCCAACGTATAGGACTAGCTGCCTATCGCTTACAATTACCAGAAGAACTAGCTGGAATACATGACGTATTTCATGTATCCAATCTCAAGAAATGTTTATCGGATGAATCCCTGGTAGTACCTCTTCAAGATATAGAGGTAAATGAAAAGTTAAAGTTCGTAGAGAAACCACTACAAATAGAAGACCGAAAAATCAAATTTCTCAAGCACAAGCGATTGGTACTAGTTAAAGTCAAGTGGAAGTCAAAAAGAGGACCTGAATATACTTGGGAGTTGGAATCAGAAATGAAGCGAAAGTATCCTCACTTGTTCCAATAAATCTCGAGGACGAGATTTTTATTAAGGTGGGGAGGATGTAACAACTCTCATTAAAATTACCATTTCTTATCTTATTTTACCCAATAGGAAACCCTAATTAAGACACCCAAGGGATTCTGTATAAACCCTAAAATTTTCAGAACAATCAGAATCAGGATCAGGGCACCTAAAACTCAGGGGGGTATTCCCTACTTACGATTATCCACATAACTTGTTGTCAAAATCGAATTTTAAAATCCGCTGACTCACCTGAGCTACAAACACACGGGGCTACCCAATAATAGGGTGGTGCCCCTCGCGTCACGCGACGCCCCCCATGTGACCCCTCGCGTCACGCGAGGGGGTCACATTTTTAGTATAAATAGAGGGGTTTGGAACTTAGATTTCTGCGTTGGAACGACGTTAAAATTCATTTTACACTTCGAGATATCACCTGATTACCCCGCTGACAAAACCTTTTTCAAACATGTTCAGGTGATCTGTTGTGATCCAGGAAAAGTGCCGTGAAGCACTACAAGCTTAAGGAAGTGGCTCAATAGAAATAAAGAAACATGTTTTGTAAAATAGGGATTTCCCAGTGAAATCGCCTTGATTGTAAATTACGGGGTTATTCCGAATTATGAAATAAAATAATCGGGCATTTTCAGTTTTAAAAAGATCCTGTTAAAATCTTCCGCTGTCAACTCAATTAAATAAATACCACGGGATTTTCTGTCCCGCGGCCCCTGAAACGGGTCAAACCGGGTCGGGGGCCGTGACAGAAAAAGGGTATTCATGAAGATTGAATACAACGTGAAATTCGTAAAGAACAATGTATAGTGATTTTTGTGTTTAATAAATTTTTGTATGGAAATTCTCTAAAGGCTACCTGTGTTTTTAGATGTTACATAAGTGTAAATCATGTAAATTGTTGTCGAGTATTTATTAATGTATGTGTGACAACCGGTAATTTATGCCTCATAATTACGTGAATGACAAATGTTTAGGCGATAATAAATAGTGTTTAAGACACGAATTAACTTAATTAGGCTTTTGGAATGCCTAAGAACACTTATCTGGCGTTACAGTGCGCGTATGGTGATTTTTGGGACAACATACTGACAACGCCGACAAATACGAAGTTTATACATATAATTTATACTTATGAATGTGGTTTTGCAAAAACATCACGCTCTCGAACATCACAAAACGCAAACGTGAACGAGAAATGTGACTGCAGGAACGCACCGACAACAAAACGGAAACATCAGACACACGTATTTCCTACAAAACTAAAATTTTACAATATATTTAGCTTCGTAATCGAATTTTATTACTCGTAGATGGAATCAGAAAGAAAAACGGATTAATGACGACAAAAGAAACATTTTGCATGATTTTAACGCAACGACGAACGTACGCGTCAAAACCAACTTTCGATTACATTTTTTTCATGTTTTCGTTGTTAAATAAATACTTTGCAACATTTTATGACAAACAGGTTCGAAAAAGGGTTCTAGAAATCTATCGGGCCGCGTGAAACGGGCTTGTGGGCCTGGGGCGTGATGTGCGTTAGGTGTTATATATTTTTATGTATATTTTAAGCCCTTTTTAACACTTTAGTCACGTTTTAAATTTATAAAACAAGATATTTTACTAACACTAAACACACATATGGGCAAGTGCACCCATCGTGAGCGTAGTATAGCGTTGGTAAGATACCGAGGTCGTCCAAGGACACAAGAGCTTTTAGTACCGGTTTATCCTCAACGTCTAATCAAATAAAAAATTTAGAAAAAAAGGTTTTAAACAAGAAAATAAAAACTAAAAATGCTGAAAATAAAAATAAAATAAAAACAGATAGACAAGATGAATCACTTGGATCCGACACGCCTTTAGTGTAACCTTTGATGTTTTCCGCACTTTTGCACTTTTTAAGAGATTATCTTAGTTATAGTAGTAGGCCCCTCTTTTGAAGGTGACGTTACCCTCAACCCAGTAGTTTGAGTCAGCAAGGATACAATCCTAAAGGGTTGGATTATTGAAAGATAATTAATTAAGTTATTAATGCGTAATGTGGTAGGCCCATCTTTTAAAGGTGACGTTACCCTCGGCTAAGTGGTTTGAGTCAGCAGGGATACAATCCCAAGTAGCCAGGTTAATGTAATAATAGTAGTTTACTTATGAGGGGATCAAGCCATTCGCACCCCCGCCATCCAATACCAGTGGATATTGAAGGAGGTCCTAGTAAGCTTGACCCAGGTCCTTGCAGGATCAATAAACTGAACAAGGCAAGAACCTTACCAAACCATTCCCTTAACCCCCGACCAGGTAGCCAACATATCTCTATATAGACTGTAGAGATATGAATGGTGTAAATCTTTTATTTTATATAGATAGTAAAATAACGCCAAGACACCATGAACAAATGATAAGGAAGTTTCACCTTCAACATAAGAAACTAGTTATCAATGTCATTAATACAAAACCAAATAAAAAGTGCAAAAAGATTAAAAAACAAAAGTATTACACTAAATGCTTGTCTTCACCAAGTGATGTAAGAGACTTAGGCAAACATGGCCTTTGATTGTCAAGAACTCTTACTATCAATCTTGGATCCCGAGACTACTACACACACTCTATGATGGATGATGGATGATGGATGATGGTGGTGGATGTGGGTTGTGATGGTGGTGGAGTGTGGGTGAAGTGTGAGAGAGGTGGTTTGTCAAGGGATGCCTTTGAAGTGAACCAAGCACCTCTATTTATAGCCTGCCTAGAAGCCCGGACACGGCCCCGTGTCCATTGAGCACGGCCACGTGTCCATCCACTTTCTCTTTCTTCATTAATTACAGTTTGTCTGCATTAGTTGACCACGCCCCCGTGTCTGCTGGGCACGGCCCCGTGTGTAGAAGCGTATCTGTACTATCAAGATTTGCTTGGATTCTACGAATCTTAGCGTTGACCACGGCCCCGTGTCGAGCTAGGCATGCCCCCGTGTTGGGAATAGAAGCTTCTACAACTTTGTCTTTTCTGCAGACACTTGGGCACGCCACCGTGTCCGCTGTGCACGGGGCGTGTTCAGCCTTCTGATCTCTTGTTTTTGCTTGGGAAGATGTTGTCGAGGGGTCAGGCATGCCACATTTATTCCTCTTCTTGTATTTATGTTAGATTTAGCTGTATTTTTGCTTCTTTTGTTCATTTACGCTCATTTAATCCTGAAAATACAAAAGGAAGACAAAAACACACTTTTTCCAACATTAGTACTAAAAAAGGGTTAGTTTTATGCCTCATTTGATGTAATTTATATGTTGCATTTTACACACATCAAATACCCCCACACTTGAATCTTTGCTTATCCTCAAGCAAAACTCTTTATAATGTGGCTTACACGCCCAAATGGAATGGGTAGAAGAGAAGTTTTGGGCTTGGTTTGAGTGTCGGGATTCCAAGATCTTTATTAGGTTTTATTTTTATGTTATTTACAATTATATTCGTTGTGATTTATTTAGAACGTTTCATAAGATAAATTACTTATTTGGGCATAACATGCCTCTTTAAAATTCCATTTATATACAAGTTCTCATACCTCACGGGAGATCACTCAACACTCGGCCGAAGATGTATTTTTGTGAAACACTCGAGACCGGCATAGAACTTACTTCTACCATATGCTTGCCAAGCAATCAATCCTCCTCCTTTTTAACTATACACCTTTGTAAATATCAGGAGGACTTGGGGAAGGGTTAGGCTTGGGTTATAGGGGTGGTTTTGGGTTAGTGGTAAGTAGAAAGGGCGAAAGGCGTAAAAAGCATCGGTTTTCGTAAAACCTTTTGTTTTTGTGACTTTTTATTCAAACGAAGCATTTTTCAAACAAAGTTTCTTTTGATGAACTTGTTTGTTTATTGCCATACTTCATTCATATTTTTTTAATAAAGAATGTCACATGAAGACCGAGCTTATTACTAAAATAAAGGGTTAAAAATAAAAAAGGTTTTGGTGGGTGAAGGGTCTTTGTTTTGTGGGTTTAGAAATGAAATGGTTTAGGCTCAAAGGGGTTAACTAGGGGGATTTTGGGTAGGTGGTAAAAAAATATGAAAAATAATAGTGTTGAAAAGAAAAAGGGTTAGTCCTAATGCCTCCATCATTTACTTACTTGGGTTTAAGTTGGTAAGTATCGGAAATGTATCGTCATGGCAAGTTCTAGAGTCGTAAGAAACCAAGCGGCTATTCACACAAGAAACAAAAGATGAGCATTTAATCTAAAGATGTGTATTTGTATGCTCAATAAAGGCTTAAAACTCACTTTTTGTGGGAATGGGTTTTTAATGTGATCAAGTATATATAATCGAATTTTAACTAGATTTGTCATGCCGATTCATAATTTTCTTATGTTGGTTCTTTTTATCACGACGCTATCGGTTGTAAATTTGTAAAAATGTAACCTTTTTAGAACTTGTTATTCCCAAATTAAACCAAGACAAGTAAAAAAAATGAAAAGTTTTTTGAAAAAAATTTGGGGTGATTAGCGGTTCCAATAGAGTTTTGTGTAAGGCTTGTTGTTAGGACTTGCAAAATTCAAGGTTTTAGCATCCCCCCCACACTTAAATTACACATTGTCCTCAATGTGTCCCAAAAATAAGTTTTTAGGTTGATTGAATGTGTAAAAGGTGTGTTAAAAACAAAAAAAAATTATGTTACTGGGCGTCTGGACACGGGCCCATGTTGGATGAACACGGCCCCGTGGACAGGTTGCCAGTAACGAAAACTTACAGAAGTTGGACACGGGGACGTTTCTGGTGAACACGACCCCATGTTGGGCACAACTTAAACAGTAATCTGCAGAAATTGACAAACAGCAGGTCTGGGCGGTGGACACGGGGGCATGCAGGCTGGGCACGACCCCGTGTGGACAAACTGCAATTATTGAAAACAGGTTTCGGCTTTTGGTTCTGCTTCCCCGGCTTTATTAGCACTAATATCTAGTGCTTAAAGCCTCGTAAGTACCTGTTTTACTAATAAATACCACACCAAACAACATAACAAACATCCTAATTTACCAAAGTTTCATCATCCACATCACAAGTTAAAAAGAAAAGAAACGCAGAAAAATAAAAAGTGTTAAAGGAAGTAAATTGTTCAACAAGTGGCACGTGGGCCACGAAATTGTCTTTAAGAGATAAAGGGTTAACCTGCTAGACCTTCAACCGTGTGATGCTACCTCCAACTCCTCCCGCTCAATCCATGTCCTCATCTTCATCATCATCATCATCCACTCCGTGGCCCGTCATATACTCCCGGATGTTTCCGATATCATCCTGCATGTCGGAGATATTTCTTTCTATCACTCCGACACGGGCGTATGTGTTGCTAGCCATGTTGTAGGTGTTCCTCGTGCACATGAGATTTTCCTGCAATAAATCATGCAAACTTTGAAAGTTAGGAAAACCACCTCCTTGAGAGGAGGATTGACCCGGATCACCATGATGCTGGTAGTGGTACTGGGGAGGAGGACGGATTTGTGGAGCATGTAGGACGCGAGCTTCTTGAGGGTTCCATGCATGCCCTTGAACTGTTTGAAATCTGATTGTCCCGTCATCCGCTTCATTGATTAGGCTCATGGAGCGACATATGACAAGGTCCACTTTCCCCGACCATGGGCCATTTTGAAAGGACCTCGGCACCCTCGGTACAAAGTGTTTGAAAAGGCGGTAAATCCATCCTCCAAAGAAGATAGGGGTCGGGGGAGTAGCAAGTTGGTTCAAGTGCATGTTGCGGAGTAGCAGGTATGGAACATCGAGGTTGGTACAGTTGTGAATGCAATGGAGGACTAGTAGATCGCGCAACCCTACAACACCACTGCTGTCGTGTCTCTGGCTAAGAGAGTAGCTGAGGACCCTGTGGATGTAGCGGTAATGAGGGTCCCTCAGCGTTGTGCTCTTAGTTCGGCTCGGGTTATAGTGGCCCTCCCCGATCTGAGACCAAGTAGCTTGGCGTTGGTCTTCTTGAAGCTCGCGGAGACCACCGGTGTTCTCTTCATCTCCAGCATCCTCTTCCGAGTACAACCCAACAATTGCCCCAAATTGCGCGATTGAGATCGAGTACATGGTCCCTGCACAATGGAACTCTACCTCCTCATTGTCAAACGGATCCGCTCTTGATTTGAAGACAAACGTGCTGTAGAATTCCATGTTGTATTCATGCACGGAGTGAAGCCGAGTGCAAAGAGCTGCTCGTAGTGGTCCGGTAACAATGTTGTTGAAGCAGTCTATTTGGTTCATTGCTTCAAGAGTGTCCATGCACACCTGTCGGGGATTTTCCTCGGGCCTAGTTCTTAGCACATCATACCGCGCCTGAGCAGCCAACTCACTTGCGTTGAATCTGGTAAATTTCTTGGCCATCTGAAAGAAAACACCAAACAATTAGCGTGAAACAGTGAAATTTTCAAAGAAAACTGAAAACAGTCAGCTGAACACGACCCCGTGTTCAGCGGACACGCCCCATGTTTGCCTGAATTTAGCTGGACACGCCCCCGTGCTCGCTGAGCACGACCCCTTGTCCAGGCGTCTGTTTCCCAAAAATCCCATTTTCGACCCGGTCCTGAAAACTTGAAAATTTTTGGTCCAGTAGGGGCGGTTGTTAGTGCAATACGTCTATTGACTTCGTCTTGTATCATGTAATAGGATAGGATAGGATTATCGGTGTCCAAGGTGCAAGAAACAAAGTTTAGTGGGTTTACATGAGGTTCCCTTTGAAAGTGACATGTGACATGTTCAAGGGAAACCAGATCAGACAGGTTTCGTTTGAACTTGTCATGGTCAGCTTCAAGAGAAACCCAACCACTATATATAGGGCACTTGTTGATTCATTTGGTAACACTTTAGGATTTGTAACGAAGTGCTGCCGAAATCTGTTCAGGTTGTAATTAGTGTTATAATCAATCAAAGTGACAGATTTAAGAGTATCAAGCTGTTTTCACGTCCGTTTCATTGATTCCGCCTTTGAATCGGATTTAAAGCTCTTCTGATTGACTCGTTTGGGTCCAACAACGATCCTACAAGTGGTATCAGAGCTCAGGAAGAAGAGTTTAGCTTGATATCATCTATTTTCTGACTTCTACACCTTCTTTCTTCAATTGAACGAGATTTCACGGTCCGATTTGGTTCAATTTTTCACAGTGTACTCGGAATTGGACATAGACAAACCCTTGAAAGTTTCAGACTCAAATTCGGACTAAAAATGACAAAAACAGACCAAAAACTAGGTTTAGCTTGAACGAACACTTTGGGTTTCTCTTGAAAAACCTTGTTGGTTTCTCTTCAAATTGGCTTTCTCTTGAAAGTTAATCAGGTTTCTCTTGAACATTCCATCAGGTTTCTTTTGAACATCAGGTTTCTCTTGAAAATTCCATCAGGTTTCTTTTGAACATCAGGTTTCTCTTGAACATTCCATCAGGTTTAGTTTGAATTAGGTTTAGCTTGAATCAGGTTTCGCTTGAAAGTTAATCAGGTTTAGTTTGAATCAGGTTTAGCTTGAATCAGGTTTAGCTTGAATCAGTGCTTTAGCTTGAATCAGGATTGGAGTGTTTTTGCTTAAAATTTCAGTTCGCTTGTGTTTGAAGATGTCAAGCAGTGAGGTTGATCCTGATAGATATTGGAAAGCAGACTATGCAAGATGGGAAATTGGAAAATTAAACGAACCATTCAAAGAAGCCCAGAGAGCCAAAAGATGGAATGACAAATTGGAATGTTACATGGATCCACGGGGTAATCTAGTTGCTGACCCATCAAAAGTGGATTTCAAAGCTGTAACAAATTTGCTTCCAAGGCAGGCTACTTTCAACATACGAAGGTTATCTGATAAAGCATATATGCCTGATTTGGAGAAGAAGATAAGAGAGGTTTGTGAAGCAAGTCTACCAAAGGTGGTAGAAATGAAGAAGAGAAAAGAAGAAGAGGTGAAAAAGATGGTTGAAGAATTGAAGAAGAAAGTTTTAGAGGAAGTCAAAGTGGAAGCAGTAAAAACTGAGATAGAGAAAGAAGCTGTTACTGAAAAACAGCAAGTTTTTGAAGAAGTAATTTCAAAGAAAGAAGAATCTGAAAAGTCTGTATCTGTGAAATCTGAACCAGTGATTAAGAAAGAGATTGCAGAAGACACATCAGTCTTTGAGATTGTTCAGAAGGAGAAGAAACAGACTGAAGATATTCAAACTTTGAAAGATGAGAAGAAAGCTAATGATGAACAGATTTTGGAGTTGCGCTTGAACTGCGAAAAACTAAAATCTGAAAATGACAAACTTTTGAAGAATATTGAGAGTTTGTCATTAGAAAACAAAAATTTTAAAGAAAAAGAAAATGTTTTTGAAAATGAAAAATTAAATATTGAAAAAGATGTTCAAAGTCAAATGAAGGTTTTAGAAGATGAAAAATCTGTTATTTTTAAAAATAATCTTGAAAAACATATTGAAATAAATTCTCATCTTCAGAAAATCATTCGGCTTGAAAAAGAAGCTGAAATTGCTCGAAATAAAATTAACGAGCTTGAGAATAAATTGAAAGGTTTTGTGAATTCTACATCACATGTTTGTCTAAAACCGATCAATTCTGTTCCAATAAGTGACAATGTCACAAATTTTGACAAAGTCAAAATTGAAGATTGTGATGATAAAGCTGATGATGAAAAAGAAAAAGAAAAGAAAAGAAAAATATTTTTAGATTTACAAGAAAAATTTAAAAATATTGTTTTGCAATCTACTGAAACAGGTGAATGTTCTAAACAAAAACCTGTTAAGAAGAGTGTAGAACAGAAACAAAAAGTTAAAAATTTGAAAAATTTTAAAAATGAAAATAAAAGCTCATCAGATAAGTCATCCAATCATTATAGAAAAATACAAAAATCTAAAAATGAAAACTCATAAAATGTTGGTAATAAGTGGTGCAGGTTTGACCACAGTGCTCAAAAGACAAATCCAGCATTGAAGAGGAGAAATGATTATTACCAAGCCAAACAATGTTATGATCTGAAGGTTTGGACTGACAGAAGTGGATGGTATGATAACAGAGTGTGCTACACATGTGGTGTTAGAGGACACATTGCTGTTAATTGCCAGAATTGGAATGTTGAAACACGAAGATGCTATAATTGCCATATCAGAGGACATATTGCCAGAGATTGCCCAAGGAGATCGATGGGAAGATCAAGGGTTGAATCTCAGAGAACGGTGAAGAAACCAGTCAATGTCAAGCCCAAAGAACAGAAGGTTCTAGAACAGAAAGTGAAGCTTTCGCAGGGGAAAAAAGACAGACTGAGGAAAAAGAGGAAGAAGGCAAGAGAGTATTTGGAGAAGATTTTGTCTTCAGGTTCACCAGTTGGTTCGAATAAAAATTCTGATGAATCAATTCACTCGACGGCAAAGTCAAGCAAATCGAATTCTTCAGATGCAAATCTGAGGACAAACAAGAAGAAAAAGAAAGTTATTGGCGATGAATCTGGCTCATCCAAGACAGACAAGCCAAGTTCGGGCAATGAATCTGATTCCACAAAATCAGATGAGCCACAAGTTGAGGTAAAAAAGGAAGAAACAGTTCCTTTAATGAATGATGAGAAATTTCCACCATTACAAGCTGCAAACCTAAAATCAAAAGGTGTTGATGCTGAAAAAATGTTAAATAGTAATGTTAAACATATTTTTAGTAAGATGGCTGATGGTAAGGAAAAAGGAGTAAAAGAATTTTATGAAGAAAAGAGAAAAGCTCAAAATACACCCAAGGACAGTCAGGCCTGGGTGAAACTTTTCAAATAGAAAAATCTGACTTGCCGGAGCTTCCAGGTTGGTAAGTGTGAAGCAGGTATCGGCATCATTCTTGAGAAATTCACAGGATGGTAACTGTGATATTTCGTCTTACAAGTGGTTAATCAAGGACATTAAGTTGTACTTGATTTTCTACAAGTGATAGTGGTGTTTGATCTAATAATGTTAAATTTTCAAAATGGTTAAAAGAGAACAAGGTGATGAGATGACCCCGAACCCACAAGTGATGGGTAAACAAACTAATTTTTTTCCGGAAAAACCATTCTGATTAAAACAAACTTAAGTGTTTTGAAATCATTATGGGAAAATAGTTTGTTGTAAGGGGAGTTCTGATTGAATACGCCGAAACCTTCACGGCTGAACAAACATGATTACTTTCATCAGATTGAAAAACGGTTTTCAAACTGTAAAATATCAATGTGTTGTAAATCATGGGGGTACGTTATATTTTCTGCAAATCAGGACATGTGAAGCAGAAAATGGATGGCGAGACAAAGCTATCAGTGTTGGTTGTCAAATTTTCTTTAAATGGTTTTGCATTTTAGGGGGAGAAAAATTGTCAGAAAATCCAAAAACATTTGAAAATTTGAAAAAGTAAAAAACATGATAAAATTGAAAATTGAGTTTTTGCGTAAAAAGAGGAAATGATAGTACATCAGTAGACAGTTACAGTACGCTAAAGAAATGGAAAGTTTAAATGTGTTAAACGATCTCACCGTGGATGTGTCGGTAGATTATTATACACTTAGTAAACTTTTTCGGGATATAAACCTAAATTCATACACTTGCTTATTTCGTGGGGAACACTACTTGGATATATAGGTAACCCCTGAAATCTCATTTGAAAGGTCCCTTTTTCTGATATACTAGGCTTTATACTCAATTGATATCTGGGGTATTATTCCAGGACTTCTGCTGAATGGAAGTTCTGACCTAGTCCTCGAATAATACTTTCCGCAATGCTTGAAACATAGCATCACCCTCAGCATATATGATAAGACAATAAAATTGCTTAGAAACGCTGTTGTAAAAAAGATCCTCTGAAGGGGACACACCTACAAGTTGAGTCATGATCTCTCTGCTGAACGGTAGTTCTGACCTGAGCTCTCATGATTCTTCATAATTTATTAACCCCTTACAGATATCATTTGTGTTATAATTACCTGTAAGACTGAATATTGGGATCTGGATACGGGAGTATATTCAAAAGGTGGGACACATGAATGGGTTTAAGTTCTTAATACATCTAATTCGTATCCTGAATCAGTTGAACTTTGTGTGAAAATTTAAGTGGATCAATATATCGACAATCTAAGTGAATTGTTTAATTCTTATTGTGTAACTAAGCTCAATGGTACTTGTGATTTGTCAGAAACTGATATGATCCTCTAACGCATACTCAAACAAAAATATTGTCTGTAAATATGTTTGTACATATTTCTTTACTGCTTCATATTTTTCAGAAAAATACAAAAAGATTTTTGATTCTGCTTTATTTTCGACAACCGATGTCTGAGTGTTGAGTTTCAAAATCTAAGTATGCTGATTGTGTTTCTGAAAATAAACAAGTTCATTAATTTGAAACTTGAATTAAAAATTAAAATTTCAAAAACAGTTTGTGATATCTCCAAGGTCATTAGTTTGGACTTGGATGATTTTCTGTGAGGATTTTGGATATTAGACATTGCCATATCTGTAAAGATTGTTGATAGAGAGAGTGTTTTAGAGTCAGGTTACGATTCCTAGATGTTCTAAATATTGTTACTTATAAACGTATGAGTGGTTGCAGATAGTCCAGATTACGATCCCCGAGAGCAGAGTCTAAGGGGGAGTCTGAAGACAAGCTTGAAGCAAGAGGGAGCTTGTAGATGGAAAGCTAGGTGACGATCCCAAAGCACGCAAGCTTGACGAAAGGGGGAGCCTGAAGCTGATGGAGAAGATAATGATTATTGGATGCTTATAATGTTACAACTTGGATGAGAAGGCAGAATGATCAAGACTGAAGATAGGTCATGATGAAGAATAGTCACTGAAGACTTCGTCAATATCCGAGGGGGAGTCTGTTAGTGCAATACGTCTATTGACTTCGTCTTGTATCATGTAATATGATAGGATAGGATTATCGGTGTCCGAGGTGCAAGAAACAAAGTTTAGTGGGTTTACATGAGGTTCCCTTTGAAAGTGACATGTGACATGTTCAAGGGAAACCAGATCAGACAGGTTTCGTTTGAACTTGTCATGGTCAGCTTCAAGAGAAACCCAACCACTATATATAGGGCACTTGTTGATTCATTTGGTAACACTTCAGGATTTGTAACGAAGTGCTACCGAAATCTGTTCAGGTTGTAATTAGTGTTATAATCAATCAAAGTGACAGATTTAAGAGTATCAAGCTGTTTTCAAGTCCATTTCACTGATTCCGCCTTTGAATCGGATTTAAAGCTCTTCTGATTGACTCGTTTGGGTCCAACAACGATCCTATAGCGGTTTTCCCCGAAAATGAAACCCCAAGTGCCGTTTTTCCCATCACAAACCGTTTACCCCTTCAATTTCATCTTTTTCGGTTCAAAAACAAGGGTTTGGGGTTTTTGTGAGAAATTGGGCAAATCTACAAACAATACAAGTTGATTTACTTCCTATAACATGTACCTATACTAATGCTAACAGATCTAAGCAAAAATTTGAGGTTTGATTCGGTTCAAGTTGAAGAACCCTAGATTTTTCCCCAAATTTTTGATGATAAACTACATGCAAGTGCTTAAACTAACTAATTATGATGATAGAATCATACCTTGACGTTGTTAGAAGTCGGGGGAACGTTGAAATCTACAGGAATTTCCGGTGAAACCAGAGAAAATGCGTGGAAACGGGTCATGTGGAATGAAGAACTGACTAGAAAAGGGGTTTTATCCCCGTCGGTTACGCGAACACGGCCCCGTGTCCGCTGGACACGGCCCCGTGGGCGGGCAATTTCTAATTTTTTTTAAGAAGTGCACGTGTGAATGACCCATTTTTTTGCAGCTTTGGTTTTAGAAATCTTATCGATTTAGACGCTTTCCCGATGTTCGTAACTTTCAAGATATGATGTTGATGCTCAAACCTTCGTTTCATTCTTCGGCCGCTTGAAGCGAGATTTCCTCCTCTTCATCCTTAATAAATCCTTGATAGAGCTTTAGCCGTTGGCCATTGACTTTGAATGGAATTCCATTCCGAGATTTAATTTCAACTGCACCGTGTGGGAAAATATGGGTTATGGAAAAAGGTCCTGACCATCTAGACTTTAATTTACCAAGGAATAATCGAAGTCATGAATTAAACAAATGAACTTGATCTCCTACCCGAAATTCATTAGGTTTAATGTGTTTATCATGCAAATTTTTCATTCTTTCCTTATAAATTTCGGAGTTAGAGTATGCATGATTTCTTAATTCGTCTAATTCATTTAATTGACAAAATCAATTTTTACCGGCAATTTCTAAGTCTAAGTTTACGTTTCTAATTGACCAGTAGGCTTTATGTGCTATCTCTACCGGCAAATGACAACTTTTTCCATAGACAAGCTTATATGGGGTTGTACCTATTGTTGTTTTATAAGTAGTTCGAAAAGCCCATAAAGCATCGTCTAATTTATCGGCCCATTCTTTTTTATTTAACCATACGGTTTTTTCAAGTATTCTTTTTTTAACCTCGATTAGTCACTTCGGCTTGTCCGTTTGTTTGAGGGTGATATGCTGTTGAGACCTGGTGATAGACCCCATACCTTGTTAGAATTTTTTTCAAGTTGATGGTTACAAAAATGGGTACCTCTATCACTTATTAATGCTTTTGGTGTTCCAAAACGAGAGAATAATTTTTTTCAGAAATCTTACCACGACTCTTCCATCGTTTGTTGGAAGTGCCTCAGGCTCGGCCCATTTAGACAAGTAATCTACCGCCACAAGTATATATTTGTTTCCTTTTGACGGTGGGAAAGGTCCCATAAAGTCGAGTCCCCACACATAAAAAATTTCACAAACAAGAATGCCATTTTGTGGCATTTCATTTTTGGAAGAAATATTACCTGATCTTTGGCAAGCGTCACATGTCTTCATATGACTTTGGGCATCTTTGTAAATGGTTGGCCAATAAAATCCTGAATCAAATACCTTTCGTGCGGTACTAGTGGCACCATGATGTCCTCCGTATGGACCTTCATGACAATGGCGAAGAATTCTTCTTGCTTCACTACCATGTACGCATCGACAGATGAGTTGATCGGCACACATTTTGAAAAGATAAGGATATTCCCAAAAATAATGCTTTACATCAGCAAAGAATTTTTTTCTTTGATGATGTGGCCATCCTTTTGAGACTATACCGCTAGCTAGCTAGGTAGTTAGCATAGTCGGCGTACCATGGCTCTTCTCGATATTCCACCATTTCTAGGGACTCCGTTTGGAACTTTTCATTGATTAGTTCGTCCCTGGTTGCCTCCAAAGCTGGATCTTCCAAGCGGGAAAAATGATCTGCTGCGGTGTTTTCTGCTCCTCTTTTGTCTTTTATTTCAATATCAAACTCTTGGAGGAGTAGAATCCACCGAATCAATCGTGTTTTAGCATCTTGTTTCTTAAAGAGATATCGAATGGCTGCATGATCTGTATAAACTATTGTTTTAGAAAGAACAAGATAAGAACGAAATTTATCAAAAGCAAATACTACGGCTAGTAATTTCTTTTATGTTGTTGTGTAATTTTCTTGTGCATCATTAAGTGGTTTACTAGCGTAATAAATTAGGTGAAAATGCTTATCTTTTCTTTGTCCTAAGACAGCTCCAACTGCAAAGTCACTTGCATCACACATGATTTCGAAAGGTAATTTCCAATCAGGCGCTATCATGATAGGTGCATTGACTACCTCCTTTCTTTAGAACTACTTGGACGGGACTTACCTAAGGACTATCGGAGATTGGGTAAATGAGTCTGGCGTCAAGTAATTTGATGACTTCGTTTTTAACCACTTCTTGGACATTTGGATTTACTCTACGTTGTGGTTGTATTACTGATTTATAGTCATCATTCATTAAAATTTTGTGCGTGCACATGGAAGGACTTATTCCTTTAATATCTACAAGCTTCCAAGTGATCGCGTTTTTGTGTTTTTTCAAAAGTGTGATAAGTTTTTCTTTTTCTAAACTAGTTAATTTTGATGAAATAATTACAGGTAATTTACCATCTTTGTCTAGAAAAGCATATTCCAAACCTTTTGGAAGTTCTTTGAGCTCAAGAGGTGGGTCTTTAGGAGACTCCTTATTTGGCTGCTCATTTCGGTCAAGAACCACAAAGGTTTGTTCTATGGCGACCTCTTCTTCAACAAAGTGGTCAATTTCTTCTCTTGTATCGGGTGGTTCAGCTTCATCTTCAATTAGGGGGTCATCATTGCCGAATGGATATTTCATTGAACGCTCAAGATCGACACTTTTTTTGAATGCCCCTAATTGAATGGGTAAATTGTTATACTTCCGATTTTTCAAAGCTTCGTGAGTCTTTACAAAAGGTCGTCCCAACACTAGTGGAGCGTCATCAAGAATGACGAAGTCGGTTGGGATTACCATTTGATTTGTTTGGACCAACACATCCTCAACTACCCCTATTGATTTTATTATTTTCCGATTAGATAGAAAAATGGGTATTTGAAGTGGAGAAAAATCACCAATACTTAATTTTTCAAAAATGTAGTTTGCCATTATATTAACACAAAGATCTTTATCAATAGTAATATTACTAATAAAGAAATTTTGAAAAAAACATGGAACCGGTGTAATGTTAATTTCAAATGGATCTTCTTTTATTAGCGTAGTTTGATCATTTGTTAACTTAATGCTTACCGTTTCGTCAATTTTAGTGTTAGTGTTTAACTCTTTTAAAAACTTAGCATGAGTGGGTACTAAACAATGATTTTCGAAAGAAGGTGACAAGAGATTAATTTCTTTAAAATTAGACTCTTCTTGAATTTTAACGTTGTCGGACTCACCTTTTTCGTTGTTTAACTCATGTGTCGGTTTTTCACTTACTTGTTCTTCCATTTTTACCTTTTCAACTATCTCTTCTTTATTACAAGTTAAATCTTCCCTTGCGTGGGACTCCTCTTCCCTTGCGCGGGCTTCTTTTATATAGCGCTCGATAGTTTTAAGGTGTTCTATTATCTTTTCGGCTACAGGTGAAATAGTTGGTGGTTCGTTAAATTGAGTTGAATAAGTATCATCAAAGCTTGAAGTCGGAAGTTCGATCCTCGGTTCCTCATAATACTCATATGAGGTAAATGGTTCACACCATTGTTCCTCATTGTAAGTATATGATGGATAAGGGTCGAACTTTGTTCTTCATAATACTCATATGAGGTGGGTTGTTCACGCCATGGTTCCTCATAGTTAGCATATGAAGGTGAAGGCTCATATCTTGGCTCCTCAAAGTATGAGTATGAAGGCTCATACCTTGGTTCATCAAGATATGAATATGAGGGAGAAGGTTCATACCTTAGGTCTTCATAGGATGTATATGAAGTGGACGGCTCGTACCTGGGCTCCTCATAGTAGGTGTATGAAGTGGATGGTGTAAAGAGGTCACAATATTGTACCGAGTGAGGGTTACCACAAATGGTGCAATAGTCTTCCCTATAATCATCTTCCTCATAGTGGTAGTTGTAATCTCTTGAGTATTGATCCATAAGAATCACTCAGCAGACCACCACAGAGTCTCGGGACCAGAAAACAATAATAAAAATGGGAACAGAGGTTGGACACGGCCCCGTGTTCAATGAGCACGGCCCGTGTTTAGGTTATATATCTGGGCGTTTTAATAAAAGTGACTGATTTTGTGCAGCACGGGGGCGTGTTCAATGAGCACGACCCCGTGTTCAGACTCTTTATCTGGGAGTTTTGAAAAAAATGTGCAGCACGGCCCCGTGTTTAGTGAACACGGCTCGTGTTCAGTCTACTGTAAATGCAAAAACTAACTAAAATGCAGAAAATGTGCGCGCATTTTAAAAAGGTTTTGAAAAACTGATTAGGCCGTCGATTTTAAGCTTTCTTAAAATCCTTGTGTCCCCGGCAGCGGCGCCAAAAACTTGATGTGCGTTAGGTGTTATATATTTTTATGTATATTTTAAGCCCTTTTTAACACTTTAGTCAAGTATTAAATTTATAAAACACGATATTTTACTAACACTAAACACACATATTAGCAAGTGCACCCATCGTGAGCGTAGTATAGCGTTCGTAAGATACCGAGGTCGTCCAAGGACACAAGAGCTTTTAGTACCGGTTTATCCTCAACGTCTAATCAAATCAAAAATTTAGAAAAAGATTTTAAACAAGAAAACAAAAACTAAAAATGCTGAAAATAAAAATAAAATAAAAACAGATAGACAAGATGAATGACTTGGATCCGACTCGCCTTTAGTGTAACCTTTGATGTTTTCCGCACTTTTGCACTTTTTAAGAGATTATCTTAGTTATAGTAGTAGGCCCCTCTTTTGAAGGTGACGTTACCCTCAACCCAGTAGTTTGAGTCAGCAAGGATACAATCCTAAAGGGTTGGATTATTGAAAGATAATTAATTAAGTTATTAATGCGTAATGTGGTAGGCCCCTCTTTTGAAGGTGACGTTACCCTCGGCTAAGTGGTTTGAGTCAGCAGGGATACAATCCCAAGTAGCCGGGTTAATGTAATAATAGTAGTTTACTTATGAGGGGATCAAGCCATTCGCACCCCCGCCATCCAATACCAGTGGGTATTGAAGGAGGTCCTAGTAAGCTTGACCCAGGTCCTTGCAGGATCCATACACTAAACAAGGCAAGAACCTTACCAAACCATTCCCTTAACCCCCGATCAGGTAGCCAACATATCTCTATATAGACCGTAGAGATATGAATGGTGTAAATCTTTTATTTTATATAGATAGTAAAATAACGCCAAGACACCACGGACAAATGATAAGGAAGTTTCACCTATTAATACAAAACCAAATAAAAAGTGCAAAAAGATTAAAAAACAAAAGTATTACACTAAATGCTTGTCTTCACCAAGTGATGTAAGAGACTTAGGAAAACTTGGCCTTTGATTGTCAAGAACTCTTACTATCAATCTTGAATCCCCAGACTACTACACACACTCTATGATGGATGATGGTGGTGGATGTGGGTTGTGATGGTGGTGGAGTGTGGGTGAAGTGTGAGAGAGGTGGTTTGCCAAGGGATGCCTTTGAAGTGAACCAAGCACCTCTATTTATAGCCTGCACAGAAGCCCGGACACGGCCCCGTGTCCATTGAGCACGGCCCCGTGTCCATCCACTTTCTCTTTCTTCATTAATTGCAGTTTGTCTGCATTAGTTGACCATACCCCCGTGTCCACTGGGCATGGCCCCGTGTGCAGAAGCGTATCTGTACTATCAAGATTTGCTTGGATTCTGCGAATCTTAGCATTGACCACGGCCCCGTGTCGAGCTGGGCACGACCCTGTGTTGGGAATAGAAGCTTCTACAATTGTGTCTTTTCTGCAGACACTTGGGCACGCCCCCGTGTCCGCTGGGCACGGGGTGTGTTCAGCCTTCTGATCTCTTGTTTTTGCTTGGGAAGATGCTGTCTAGGGGTCAGGCATGCCACATTTATTCCTCTTCTTGTATTTATGTTAGATTTAGCTGTATTTTTGCTTCTTTTGTTCATTTACGCTCATTTAATCCTGAAAATACAAAAGGAAGACAAAAACACACTTTTTCCAACATTAGTACTAAAAAGGCTTAGTTTTATGCCTCATTTGATGTAATTTATATGTTGCATTTTACACACATCAGGCCCAAGACCACTTAAGAATCTAATATAAAAACCCCTTTATAAATTCAAAAACCCTAATCTTTTCTTTTCCCTTCAGCCGCACCCCCTGTCTCTCTTCCTCTCGACTGAACTCTGGTGACCGGAGCAAAATCCAGCTGGCCTGTGCCGTTGTTCGGCCACACACACACCCACAAAGCATCTTCCTCTCACCCTTTATTCCCCTCCTCGTCAAACACTCTCACTCGCAGTTCAGAAAACCAAAACGAGGAAGAAAGCCGCCGTGTGCGGCGGCGATGAGAAGAAAATGGGGGAAAGAGAGAAAGAGAGAGATGCAAGAGAGAGAGGGAGATCAGGTGAGCTGTGAAAGAAGTCAGCCGACCTCCGGCGACCTCCCACGGCGGCAACCCCCCTCGTTTTTCTTTTCTGATGATGCCGATGATGATAAAGACGACGATGGCTGATGGTGGTGCTCGGTTCCACGACGGGACACGACGGAGACCATTTGGGTCTGATTTGGGTTCGAGTTTGAGTCAGTGACGGTGGTTCAAACGTACATGGTTCCAATAAAGCTCCAGTGAGCTCGGTTATGCTTTATTTGTTAATTTTTTTTCTTTCTTTCTCCGGGCATTAATGTTTCAGTTTTGACTCGGGTTTTGGCTTCGGAACTCCGTTTGGGTATTGGCTCAGATTCAAGACTTCGAGTTCGGGTTAACTCGTTCAAACCAAGCTGATTTGGTCAATATCAGTCAACCCTAGGTCATGCATCGGCTCGGGTTCTAAATCTGGTCCAAGACGAACTACTGTAGGGAATTTATTAAAACCCTTGAATTCTGAATATGGTAAAGTAGCTCAGGGGTGGGGAACGACCCCTTTGATGGGCGTCAGATCTGTTTCAGTTTCGGAGTATGCAGTTTGGTTCAGTTCAAGTGGTTCGAGTTAGTCGGCACGGGTCAAGTTTCGAGTCAACTCAGTTAAACGAGTCAGTCAACAAGTCAAGCTCGGTCAAAGTCAGTCAACGCAAGTCAACGTGGTCATACCAGTCAACTGTTGGGTCAACTGGTCAACGCAAGACCCGTTAACCTTTAAACGACGCGAAATTTTGCTATCTTGTTATAGATTTTATATTTATACGCAAACCGGGCTCGAACTAACATCTTGTTACAAGATTTTATATTTAGGATATAGTTTATTACGCGATAAAATTTTATATTGTTACATTGTGTTGAATTGTTATTGAGTTTTGAAAACTATAACGACAACTTATGTTGTTGGGGTTATCCTAAAAACAGAGGAAACTCTGTCCGTTTTTCTTTAAAAATCTGAAATACGTAACGTATTTTTTTCTAAAAACAACACTTATTGAAGTTCGAGTTTTCTTATAAAATGAATATAAATGTACCTTAAATTTGGCGACATTTTATAACAAATAAAACGAAGTTACAACACTTCGACAAAACACGAATTGCTAGTTAACGAACTCGAATACTTATATAAAATAAACATAATTATTTATATTTATTTCAAAACGCCTAGAACTCGGAAACTTTTACGAGATGAATATTATTTATACTTATCTCCAAACCACGAAGTTGCGGAAACTTATTCTAAAATGAATATAATTAGTTATATAGATTTCAAACGTCGAGATTTTCGAACGCCGGGATTCCAAGTATTCTTATAAGATAAATATAATGTTTATATTTATTTCAAACGTCGGAATTCGGAACTTATATTTCAAATTCTTCTTATTCGAAAATCGTATAAAAATAAATATAATTATTTATATTTATTTCGAACGTCCATACGTAGTTCGACGTGTCATCGCACGATCTTAACACATTACTAACCGACACGTTTCGACAACAAGAATTTTATATATATATATATATATTCATCTTACGAAAGCAACGAAGAGTCGTACTACTATTAATCTACGCCTTCTATTCGCGACGACTAGCACGACTCCGTAAATATAGTTATGTTTATATTTAAAGATATAAATATATCTATTCTAAATCACTCGGAAAAGTAAGTCGTTTCCAAGACTTAGTTTTATCCCGATTATAAGCGGGATCAAATAACCATAGATTGGTTAATTCGAGACAAGATAATAACAACACTTTCATAGAATCGAATGGTTGACGATTCGGTAGAGCTCGAACATGTAGTTAGCTACGCCGTGTTGTTTAGAAACTTATAAGTATTCCTTGGTATGAATGTCGTAGATTGCATGCTAGCGAATTCACATTCTTGGAACGGCACTATGGAATCACGTTAAGCTAGCTTTGCACAAGGATATCGAGGTGAGTTCATAATCCCCACTTTTTACGGTTTTACATTTTTATAAATGTTTTCGGGGGTGAAAAGACATGCAA
This sequence comes from Helianthus tuberosus, assembly GCA_030545235.1. NCBI lineage: Eukaryota > Viridiplantae > Streptophyta > Magnoliopsida > Asterales > Asteraceae > Helianthus > Helianthus tuberosus. Next base: position 54,634,653 of record CM060411.1, on the reverse strand, counting down.
GTTTTGCAAAAACATTCAATATTTCAATGAACGAAAACTCGTATTTCCAAACCACATTACAAAGGAATTTCAACGAACTCAAATGGTTTACGAAAGGTTTATGCTAAACATACCGGTTTACAAAACACACGCGTATTTTCGAAACGTGCATGATTTTCATGACAAGTGACGGGATTGTCCTATTTACAACAACGGGATTAGGTTGGTCTGCTTACGAATAATGAGACAAACCAATGGGTTTATGTCCCCCTTTTTCTTTTGAAATACATGTTAACTAGCGTATGGTTAAGCTATGGAATGAATTCTCGGATCACGTGTGAATAGGTGCTAACTTAGGCACCATTAATCCTTTTAAGGACCAAGGAACAAAAGGGGTAGATCTATCGAGTACGGGTGAGGCCCACTCACCGGTCCTTGTGAGACCACTTAGAGTGTTTTTGTGTCCCAGTCGAGGTAAATCAGCACTTAAAATCGTCTACCGGGTTGAGTGCTTCCTATGTCGGCACACATATTAATGTCCTAGCTACACAGTATTGATCATTAGGTTTATAGACGCTTACATACCAACTTTTGATACTCGGATTTTCAAATGTTTTTAAGATCTATTTGATGCAAACTCACAAATACATGGATTTACAAACTTCGGTAACGTTTTCAACTTGTGTACAAGTAAGAGGACGGGTTGGTCCTGCTTACAAAGACTTTTTTGGGCTCGACCCATTCTCACTCGTGCAATGCACAAAGACTCTCGTTGTAACACCCAACGTCCCTAAACTTTAGGATCTTGTCAAGATTAGTCCCTGAAGTTTGTCTATTTGTCATTTTAGCCCCTAATCTATGTGGAAGTCTATGTTATATACTTGAGATGCCTAAGTCTACGTGTGGAATGTCTATATCTTTGGAATGTCTATATCTATGTGATTGAAATGCCTAAATTCTATATTTGAAATGTCTAAATCTATGTTGGAATGTCTAAATCAATGATTTGAAATGCCTAAATCTATATACTTTGGTGCTTGACTCTTTAGACTCGTGAAACTTGATTCTTGGTTGAACGAGAGACTAGAGCCTCGTCACTGGCAGAATCTATTAACCTCGTGAACTTTGGGCGTTTATGATGTAGTCTAGTTATTCTATTACTTACTAATAGCAACGCTTAATCTAACTCGCAAAAACGAAACAAAGGTGGAAACGCGAAAAGGTTGGATTGGCCAGAGTGGCAATCCGATCGGACAGCAGTCCGATTGGACTACCACCCGATCGGATTACCACCCGATAGGACGACTGTCCGATCGGACTACCACTCGACCCAAGCGCCCCTTACCTTTCTCTCACACTTTCACACTACAAATAGGAGCTGTCACATCATTCCTTCACTGATGTGATAACCCTACTCGACTCAGACGCACAAACACCCTATTTCTTCATTTTCTCATCGATTCCGGTACGTTTTCAGCTAGATCCTTGTACTTTCTTGATCTTCACTTCATCCTCTATGTGATTCTCACTTGAAATCACACTTTTCACCGTGAAATCTCTTGGATCTGAGTTCTCAAGGGTGATGTCATCATGGAAGTTTGTACAAACTGCCATATAAGGTCATTCTGAGCAAGATCTAGATCAGATCTAAGGTATTTCATGCGTTTTCACTCTAAATCTAAGCTAAAACTGGACTTTTTCATATAAAACTTGATTTTCTTCATCTGTTTTTCTCAAACTTTCACTTTAATCGGTGGAAACCTGGTCTAAACTAACTATAGATCTGGTGAATATTCTAGAGTTGGTGTTGATATGGGTTATTACCAGTTAAGACGAGCACGGAAAGGATTTTGACATAAACTTGTTACAGACAGACGACTGACCGGGCAGGGGTGATTCCCACCCGATCAGAACGCTTGTGTGCTGATAGGTTTACCATTGTCTCAATACGCGTCGTACTGTCACCATTAAACTAGAAACTTAGAAAATTTTTACAAAATGAGAACATGGGTCGCCCGACCGAGCGGCAACCCGATCAGACAGCAGTCCGATCGGATAACCACCCTATCAAGTGACACTTGTCCTTGAGCCTTGAAACTTCCCTATACTTAGAAACTTTTCAGAAACTTGGAAACATTGGGAACCTTGATCAAGTGACAACTCGATCGGACAGCCGCCCGATCAAGGTGCCACCCAATTGAGGTAACCAGAACCTGTAATACTATGTTCTTGAACAACTGTCACGAGGATCGGATGACCACATGATCGGACAGTAGTCCGATCGGACAGTCATTCATTCCACCATCATACTAGGTCACCCGATCAGACAGCCGTCCGATCGGACAGCCCTTTGTTCACACTAGGTCACCAGGATCAACTGGCAATCCAATTGGATAGCCATCCGATCGGACAACTATCCAACCCAGTGACAATGTCCAACGCTTTATTCAATCTCGACTCTTATCCTATTGTAATCTAATCAGGCTAATTCTAAAAGAGCTCCCTTTGATCCAATAACAGTTGCGACTGTTAAGCAATCACTGTGAGTATACTCGATCTCCTTTTTACTTTAAACTTTAGGGTGTAACATGTATTCTACAAACTACAATACTTGAATCTTTTGAAACCTAAACTCTATCCTATGTGTATGTGAAACTTGTGTATTCTAGTATTCTATTTGTGCTATGTGACGTTTAATCCAGGGTGTGTAGTTCCGCCTTAACAATAGTAGTGCTATAGGAGATGCACCTCTCCCATTATTCTCGGGGGGTATTGTTAGGAGGATTCTAGTTTACCTTGAGTCTTGGGTAAACACTAAAGCATCAGGATACTTGGGCTATCACTGCGTGGACTGCGACACTAGCACGGCTGAAACTATTATTGCTTACATTGTGGATATGAGTTGTTTTAATCTATTATTCTATATATCAAACTTGTATACTTGCCAATACTTTTGTATTGATATTTTAATACATGTTGCAGGCTAATAGGATGCGTCGGAACTTATGGGAATCAAGCTAGGAAATGCCTAGAAACGTCGCCTAGTTAATTTAGTCTTATGAACAATTTAAACAATTTATGATTTGGTTGTAAGGTGATACTTGTGATGACGATTGTTGACATTTGCATGAAATCAATTAATCTTTATTGAAACAATAGTGTTGTGGAAATCTCATGAGCAATCTGAATGCTTAGTGCTCGGACCCCGATGTTTCCGCCATCGGTTGGGGTGTGACAGATTGGTATCAGAGCCATAACTATAGGGAATTAGGATAAGTAGGAATACTTGCCCTAGTCTATAGTTCTAGGAATCTTTAACTCTTATTTGTTGTTTAAGACTTATGCATTATATCGTATCTGCTTCCTAGCAACATATATTCCCGCTAAACTTACAAGCCTTTCCTAAGGCTAACACAATATACACTAAATATTTGAGAACGCTGTTAATCAGTGTTCGTATTTTCGCACGAGATTTGCCCTCAAGTTAGGAGTGACATCCAAACCTTGATGGGAAATCTCCTTATTACTCTATTAGGTCTTATCTACGGATAAGTACCAACGCTATTTGGGGTACGATGTTGTCAAGTTAGAGGTGAAACTCAGACCTTGATAACTAGTCCCACTCCTTGATTTTTATGTCTCGCCAAAGTCTCGTGACTTCCGATCAATTAGGAACGTGAATTGGCAAAAAGGACGAATATTGTAGGCCTAACATCGATGACATATTCGCCTAAGTAAGCCAAGACACGTTACCTCAATTCGAAAGGAGTTTGAATCACTTTGGTTAGTCACCGTTCCTCTACCCGAAACAATCCTATGTTTTAAAGCTTACCTTTCTTTTATGTTGTCACGATTTTATGCATGTGGTTTTAAGCTCGATTCTTTGTTCGTTTTTTCATACTTTTACACTACTCGCACGCGTGTCCGCAATCTAAAACATTAATTCTAATCTTAGATTGAACTAAATTTATGAAGAGTTACTTCATCTGACCAATCTATGTGATAATGTGTTTGCAAGGCACTAGACGTAACATGGCATGGAGTACGAGGGTAAAGTGACGTGTCCGAAACATGGTGGATACGCCGCTGGTACTTCCTATATATAAGTGTTTCTGATGTGATTACCAACTTTCGTACCAAGTTCCATGCAAAACTTAGTGTCTGTTATTGATTTCTGAAACTATGGAAGGTCTATTCGTGCATTCTATGTGAAATCTACGAGATATCTACCGTGTACTCTAGTTAAAATCTATGTGTAAACTACGTATGTGTGATTGAGAAACAAAATACGAAACGTATCCTAGCGCCAAAGACGAGGGGGAAAGTGACATGTCCGAAACATGGTGGATACGCCGATGGTACTTCCTATATATAAGTGTTTCTGGCATGTTATCTACTCTTCGTACCACGCGCTAAGTAAAGTTCATAGTTTTGTAGGCTCGGATTGAAGTTGTGAAACCTAGTTGGTTTAATCTATGTTGTAAATCTATTTGTTCAAATATATGAGTGAAATTTTAAAGTTGTGGTTGGAAAAATATGACACCGATGACGGGAGGGACGTGGCGTGATCGAAGCATGGTGGATACGCTGTTGGTACTTCCTATATATAAGTGCTTCTGTCACGTTACCGAACTTTCGTAATACGTGCCATACGCGATTTGGTTGATTGGGAGTTGTTAACACTAAACTACGTGAATCTATTAAAGTCTTTGGGAAGTCTATTGAAATCTATGGCAAACTATTGGAATCTAATGAAATCTATCGAATCTATTAGAGTCTTTTAAAGCCTATTGAATTTGTGGAAGACTATTTGAAGTCTATTTGAAATCTATGGAAATCTAAGTTAATCTATGATGATTGTGGATTACGACATGTAGCATGACATCGAGTACGAGGTAAAAGTATTGTGTCCAAAGGGTGGTGGATACGCCGCTGGTACTTCCTATATATAAGCGCTCCTGGCATGCTGTCGAGCTTCGTACAACATGCCATGTGGGGGTCGTGAGTTGTGGTGATTAATCTATTGAAATCTATCGAGTTAGTCTATGTGCATGATAAGAGTGTTGTTTGGAGATGGCGACACGTAACATGACGCCGAGTACGGGGTGGAAGCGATGTGCCCGAAGCGTGGTAGATACGCCGCTGGTACTTCCTATATATAAGCGTTTTTGACTTGTTGCCAAGCTCTGTACAACGCGCCATGCAAAGGTCGTGGGTTTGCGTTGTCTATGATAATCTTGCAAGACTTGAGTCTTAGTCTAGCATGCGTAATCTTTGATAACCTGTGTTGATTTAGACTTATACGATCCTTCCTATCGGATCTGTAGATGTCTGCTCGTAGAACATCTGACACTCTCAGAAGATCCAGAGAGAAGTCTCAGAAGAAGATGATGTCTTTCATGGCCGACCAGATTGCTCGAGTCATGCCAAGAATCGTCACTGAGCTTCAAGGATCGAACACTCCTCCATCCTCTGTGGACTCCAAGGCCGAGAAGCAAAAGCCTACTAAATTCAACTACAAACATTTCATCTCCTTCAACCCTAAGCCTTTCACGGGCAGTGATTGGGTGACTGCTATGCTCGAGTGGTTCGACAGCATCGAAGTTACCTTCATTAACAACGAGTGCCCATATCATTTGAAAACTAGGAGTGCGACTGGAATGTTCCAAGGCAGAGCGTTGGAGTGGTGGTCGAATGGGAGGAACATCCGTACTAACGAAGAAGCCTATGCTCTTCCATGGGCTGAGGTGCGTGAACTCATGATGCTTGAGTTCTGCCCTCCTCATGAACAATTGAAGCTTGAAGAAGAGTTTTGGCATTTGAAGAAGGTTGGTGATGATAACCTGGCTTATACTACTCGATTTAAGCAGCTTAGTCTTATCGTTCCTCACCTGGTTTCGACTCCTAAGCGAATGATAACCAAGTACATCAACGGTCTACCCCCAGCTATGCGTGATTCCATTGAGGCAGCCCAACTTGGAACTATTGAAGAACTCTATCGTTTGGCAGCAAGTTTGAACAACAACCATGTGCGTGATAAGCAATTTGCTACTCCTGCTACTTCAAAGTCTGCTAACCAGGTTACCCAGCAGCCAAGTGGCAGCAAGAATAAGAAAAGGAAGTCTTAGGGTTCGGGATGTAATGCTATTGTCCCTACTGCTAACCCTGCTGCTAAGCCTGCTCCTACTCCTGCTGCTACTAACCCTGCTGCCCCTGAAGCGAAGAAGCAATACACTGGGTCTTATCCCAAGTGCGCAACTTGCAACTTTCATCATCCTTCTGCTTCTGCATGTCGTCTGTGCACCAACTACAATCGCTACGGTCACACGACACCCTACTGTTGTCAAGCTAATCCTGCTCCAGTTCAGCAAGTCCCAGTTCAAGCAGCTCAGGCAGCTCTACCTGCACCTCTAGCCCCTCTGCAGAATCTAAAGCCAATCAATGCTGTTCGTGCATGCTACAAGTGTGGAGATACTACACACCTCCGTAACCAGTGTCCTCAGCTGAACCAAGATCAACAAGCAGCCGCTCATGGATGAGCATTCAATCTCAATGCTAATCAGGCCCGCAACAACAATGACGTGGTGAATGGTATGTTTCTCGTTAATAACCTTTATGCTTCGATCCTATTTGATACTGGTACCGATAAAAGCTTTGTGTCCGTGGAATTTGAGTCTTTGATAAATTGTACACGTTCTAAGTTACCCGAGTCGTTCTCTGTTGAGGTCGCAAATGGTAAGTCGATTCTTGTTAATTCTATCATGCGTGATTGTTCCTTGATTCTTAACGATCACGTTTTCTCTATTGATCTTATACCCATGCGTTTGGGTAGTTTTGATGTCATTATCGGTATGGATTGGTTGCGTAAGAATCATGCCGAAATTGTTTGTCATGAGAAGCTTGTTCGTCTACCTCTTCCGTCTGGTGATCTTTTGCATGTATACGGAGACCGACCTTCGAAAGGACTAAGGCTGATGTCATGCACACAAGTGAGCAGAAGTTTACGTAAACAGAACCCTGCCTTCTTAACCCACGTGGTGGAACAAAAGGGCAAGGGGAATAACTTAAACGATGTTCCAGTTGTGTGTGATTTCCCTAATGTCTTTCCTGAGGATTTACCCGGTCTTCCTCCTCCTAGATCTGTCGACTTTTGTATTGATCTTGTACCTGGTGCGACTCCTGTCGCCAGAGTTCCTTAGTGTGTTGCAGCTTCCGAGATGCAAGAGTTATCTAGTCAACTACAGGAATTACTCGATAAGGGCTTTATTCGTCCAAGTACCTCCCCGTGGGGTGCTCCCATACTATTTGTCAAGAAGAAGGATGGATCGTTTCGTATGTGTATCGACTACCGTGAACTTAATAAGCTGACCGTGAAGAATCGTTACCCTCTACCTCGCATTCATGAATTGTTTGACCAACTACAAGGCGCGTCCTGTTTCTCTAAGATTGATCTTCGCTCGGGATATCATCAGTTGCGTGTTCTCGAAGATGATATTCCTAAAACTGCGTTTCGTACTCGATATGGGCACTACGAGTTTGTGGTCATGCCTTTTGGCTTGACTAACGCACCTACAGTGTTCATGGACCTTATGAACCGTGTTTGTAAACCCTATTTGGATTGTTTCGTTATAGTCTTTATTGATGATATTCTTATTTATTCTAAGTCTAAAGCGGATCATGCTCGTCATCTACGTCTTATGCTCGAACTTTTACGTGGTGAGCGCCTATATGCTAAATTTTCTAAGTGTGAATTTTGGATTGATGAAGTGCAATTTCTTGGTCATATTGTTAGTAGTCAGGGTATTCATGTTGACCCTTCTAAGATCGAGGCAGTGAAGAATTGGTGTACGCCTAAATCCGTGTCCGAGATTCGTTCTTTTCTAGGATTGGCGGGGTATTACCATTGGTTCATCGTGGATTTTTCTAAAATCGCTGTTCCTCTTACAACTCTAACACAAAAGGAGAAACCTTTTGTTTGGGGTCCCGAACAAGAGGAGTCCTTTCAAACCCTCAAGCACCTGTTGTGCAACGCCCCTGTTTTAACCCTACCAGATGGAAATGACAATTTTGTGGTGTATTGTGATGCCTCGAACCGGGGATTGGGTTGTGTGCTCATGCAGCGGGACAAGGTCATTGCATATGCCTCTCATCAACTCAAAGTGCATGAGAAAAACTATACTACTCACGATCTGGAGCTTGGTGCGGTTATTTTTGCGTTAAAGATCTGGCGACACTACCTTTATGGTACAAAGTGTGTGGTATTCACCAACCATAGGAGACTTTAACATATCTTTAACCAAAAAGAACTGAATATGCGACAGAGACGTTGGGTGGAATTGCTTAACAACTACGACTGCGAAATTCGCTACCATCCTGGCAAGGCGAATGTAGTGGCCGACGCCCTTAGTCGTAAAACTCATGTCAAGGCTATTCGTATCTCTAGTGACCTCCATGCTTGTATTCGAGAAGCGTAGTATGCGTCAGCTAATGAAGGAAGTGTCTTCGATGAAGTGCTCGGGGCTAGAGTCGAGCAGCTCGAAACTAAGCCCGATGGACTTCAGTATTACCTAAATCGCATCTGGGTTCCAGACCGCGACAACCTGCATGAGCTCATCATGAACGAAGCTCATAAGTCCCGTTATTCTATTCATCCAGGCACTGAAAAAATGTACCATGATTTACGTACAACCTACTGGTGGCCTGGTATGAAGAGGGACATTGTTGTGTATATCTCTAAATGCCTTACCTGTTTGAAGGTGAAAGCCGAACATTAGCGTCCTTCCGGACTTTTAGAACAGCCTAAAATCCCCATTTAGAAGTGGGATAGTCTTTCTATGGACTTTATTACTAAGCTACCCCGTACACTTGCTGGTCATGACAGTATCTGGGTGATCATTGACCGTTTAACTAAATCAGCTCACTTTCTTCCTATTCGTGAGGATTATAAAGTGGAGAAGCTTGCTAGGATCTATACCGATGAGATTATATGCCGTCATTGTCACACCCCTTTCTTAGGCGGAAGCACGAGGTTTGATCATGAAAGGTTTTCATTGCATACGATTGGTAAACATACTACATGCTCATAAAAATAACTTCAAATGCCAAACATTACATTACTGAAAACATAGATTAAGTGTTTACATCACGAGACAACACATTGTCTGAAAGTTTACAACTTTATTTAAGGTTAAACATAAACAACATCCAGGAGCATACTTTGTATACTTTGTATGAAAAACATGGTATGTATCAAGTATTCTTGTATGAATCAAGTATTCTTGTATAAATCAAGTATTTTTGTATAAATCAAGTATTTTGTATGTATCTAGGTTGTTAATGGGTTGCAAGGCCATTAACATGTGACATGACATAGGAAGCATCCAAACCATAGGCATTTTTCTAGTTGTCGATTCACGACGGAGACACAAAAGCACTACTTGGTACTAGTTTTCACCAAGAGTGTGGCTGCCCGAAAACCCATTGGATCTAACCTTTTGTTCTGCGGTCTTAGTATGTACACGATTAATAGTGCTTATGGTACCCTATTCGTGACACGATTTCTCGTATCATTCCTTAAAATGCATCATACTTGGTACTAGTTATCACCAAGAGTGCTTCTTGTTTTTGTATCCATCATACCATTTGTAAACATTGTAACATTTGTAACATATATTTCACCCCCGAAGTTATAAAACTGAAAACTGTTAAAAGAAAAGGGGGAGCATGAACTCACAACTTTGCGTTCCTGTGTCGTAAACTTCACCGGATTTGCTTATCTAGCGTCGTGACCTAAATGTGTTTTATTAACGTTAGTCACTAGACTTGTATCGCACAAGTACAAGTCACCATCTTTTATGTATTTGTTCTTGTGTTAAAAATAATTTATATTTTTAACTATGTGCCTTACTTATATTATTTTCTCAATAATAAATATAAGTTTCTTGTATTTTTCACCCGAATTATGTATTTTGTCCAAAACTTCATTTCATGTTCATAACTTGTCCAAGTTATTTATTCTATCAAGTAATATATTTTCATAAATATATTCTCTTGTATTTGTCTAAGCATGTTGTATGTGTATTTTTGTATTTTCACTCCTTAGGAGTATTTAGTGTATTTTCAAGTCCTAATACACTATTACATGTAATACATACTACATACACTTAGCACAAAATTTGGTGATCAATAAATATATATATTGTTCTCAAAAATATACATACTTAATATCAATTTTAATCTTGAAGAAGTCATCATTTCTTATCACAAAAATTAGGGAAACCTTGGTAAATATTTTAAGATACATTTTTAGGGAACAAGTTTCTCAAAAGCTTATATTTTTCTAAGTGTCAAAATTTATAAAAATTTTGACATGGTTTCCCCTAAAAATGGAGGTTTCCCATGTTTTCAAAACATGTGTTTATTTTCTTTTAAATCATCACAATCAATAATCAACTCATTCAACACATACCGAGTGTTAAAGTCAAGTAAATTACACTACATCATGAACTTGAAGTTTTGTAAAAACTTGTAGTAACTTACCATGTTATTTAGTAGGTTTAGTTACCCTTAAAAACATGGTTATTTGTTTGTAAATCTCATTCTTGAAAGATTTAGTCATTTACAACTTGTAAGATGATTTTTTCTAAAAATATTTCTTTTGTATTTTTCTTGTTACATAAGTGTTTATGCACTTGTTTTTCTAATAAAAATAGTGTAGGTTCAAGTAAAACCATGATCTTCTATAAATCATATTTTAAACTTGGTTCTTTTAGAAAAACCATTCATACATCTTAGATCTATAAGTTTACTAGCTTACTTTGTTTATTATTTTCCAAGAAATCATTTATTCATCAAGTTCACGTCTTTACAAGAAGATGATTATTCTAGGTTGTTATATAATCATCCTCCCACTTGCTAGATTAAGTGTTTAAACATCATCTAGCAAGCTTCATGTGATGATTATCATCATCATCTCTAGTAATCAACAAACAAATATCATTCACATACTAAACAATATCATTCCATCCATATATCATCATATGCAAAGCTTTATGTTTCAAGATTCATGTTCAAGTCTTTTAGTGTTCTTGTTATTTCAACTTAATATATCTTTTAACCAAGCAAAAATGGAAGTAAACTAGGTTAATAAGATTCTTACTACTAGCTTCAAGCTAGGGAAGAACAATGGAGAATATGGAGTGGATAAAAGCACACAAAAGAGGTCCTTCAAGTTCTTCAAGCACCAAACCTTTCTAATCTTGCACCTTACACCTTATGATGTGACACCTGTGTCACTTCAACCATCCAACAAATGTCAGACCAATGAAATATTGTATTTCATACTTGGGATTTGTAAAAATATGTGTATCATTTGCACATATCAATTCTTGTTCGATTTCAAGCTTTAAATCGCTTTCTGGAAGGTTATACACGCACTGATGCGTAAATATAACCAGTTTAATCCAACGAACACTCCATAATAGTGAAATAGGCTTAACATACCTTAAAAAACCTTTACATAACTTAGAAATAAGTTTTAAAGGCTTTGGTATGGCAAAAATAAATTAATTCGCTTACAGGGACTAAACTTGACAAACTGCGAAAGTATGCCAATTTGAACTGTAACAGACATTCCGGAAATTGACCATAAGTTAAACATACCATAAATATCCTTTACATACCTTAGAAATAGGCTTTGAGGTGTTCGGTGTGCTAAAATAAACTTCTGGGTCATTCAGGGACTAAAAGCGTCAAAAAATGCACAAGTTTGCATTTTCGCGCATAACTTACGTTCTGAATACATCCAGACATCCAAAAATTTATGTAAGCACTAAAACATTTTATTTTAGTGTTTGGCATAAGAAAAATCCATTCGTCACGCAATTTGGATCGTTTTTCGCGCTTATGCGCATTCCGTCGTAATTAACCGAACAACACAACCGTACGGCCAAACGAACCAACACCCGAGATATTTTTGAGCACATTTTAAGTTCCCTATACTTTAACTTCATTTTAGAGCTTTGAAATGGGGTTAACGGGCTTTAAACATGTCGGAAATAGCTCAAAACACTAGCAGGGACCAAAAGTGTAAATCTGTGAAATTAGGTCCTTGCGCACCTCAACACTATGAGTGTTATGGTGCGCAAGCAGTCCCCAGACAGCAGAAAACTTGCAGAAACTTTGAATCTGGTCCATTTCACCTTGCACATGGTTTTTGGGCAATACCATGGGCTCTAATGGTTTTCAAAAACCAGGGTTTTGAGGTGGAGGGTTGAGATTGAAGCACGGTTAACGAGGAACGATCTTAACGGCTCTACGAATCCTATAAATACCCCTAGCCTTCACTTGCAAAAACCCACTAGAATCTTGATTTGAGAAGCTCTAAGTTGAAACCTTTGTTTCATACCTGAGCTACTTGGATCGAGGTTAGCATTCGGGGGCCCTTTGTAAGTGTTCCTTCGTTCTATTATTGCTTTTCGAGTCCGAAAGTCAAACTTTGTTTGACTTTCTGCGTTGACCAGTTTATGGTCAATGCGAAGTTCGTTTGAACTTCGCAACGTGATTGTAATCACGATGGTTATAGTCCCTTGGGACTATGCCTACTGATTACCACGTTGTCTAGGGTCGTAAGGGTAAGCGATCTAATAAATCGCTTATACCTTCGAACCCAACCCATTTGGTCGATCATTAGGATCCGACCAAATACCTTAGGTGACCATAGTGTATAGGGAATAACCTTCCGAGGTTATACCCTATGGTCACATCGTTTGAGTAGTTGTATGATAGGTAGTTTATATGCCTTAGGTAAATTACCAGAATACCCTTTTCATGTATAATTGGTAATTAAGCATATGTAACCTAAACTTTTGTCACATAACTGATTATGTAACTTGTTTAGGCATATAACACCTGTCATAGGGCTAGTTAGGCGGTCCGAACGCGTTTCACGCGAACGACGATTCAAAGTAGCATAAGCTACCTAAACGGGTCGTAATGGGTCGTGAGCACTTAGGTTAGGTTTCATTTAGTATGAAGGCTTTGTTAAACCATATGACACGAGTCTCTATACTCGTTTGGTTTACGAACCCTCATTCTATCCGATCCCCCGATTTAGGTCCGGTTTATTAACATAGTTACCTATATTAGGTGCCGTTTGATATCCGTGATCTCTAGCATTGTTTGGTTGTTACTCAAGGACTACTAAGCAATCTCAAGTGAGTACATAGACCCCTCTTTTACTGTTTTCAAACTGTTTTGGGGTGGAACACATGTGCCTACTTGTTACTTTCATGCTTTCCTGTTTTCACATCATATACTTGTTATGTTCAATAGTACACTTATAGTACATTGTTTTACATTACATTTTATGCTACGTGTGCCCATTGTGACAATTCGAACTTTACAGGTTAGTGTCGTTTATCTTGGCGATTCTAAAAACTCTCATTTACTTGATTTAGACACGTTAAATGTTGTGTGTTAACTTAAACGTAAGTGACAACTGCTTGCGTTGCGGGCAACGAGTAACTTGGGTCACATTTTTCTTAGTTACTTGTCATCCTAGGCCCAAATCCCCACAAGTCTAATCGAAACTATTATGGGCCGATTAATTGGATCCTGTTGCTTAACACATGGGGTTAGTGGATTTTATCCACACACATACACCAAATTCATGATTGGGCCGAGTGGAGCCCAAGTGTAAAAATTGTTTTGATACACACACAGGAAGCTACGAACTTGATAACATGCACATATTGAAATCCTACCCCTCCTTTCCTGTTGTGCGACAGCCCAAGTGGCTGGGCCTGAGCCCATCTCGGTTGTAATAGAACCGCCCCAAACAACTCAAGTATATGAATATGTATTATGGCGTGCAAGTAGATTAAAACTTAAATCACAAGAAAGGAACCCTACGATTCCATACCTACGTGCGGCAGACGAAGACGACCCCCTTCCCTGCTCGAAGCCTTTCAATCTTTGTGCTCATAACTTTGGTTAGTATAGTGAATCTTTGCTATAAATCTGCTGGTTATTTTCGATGACGACATGAAGTATGATTATATGTTATATTATATGTGATAATATGTTGATTGATCTTTATGAACTATGACGTTGTGCAATGGTGATCTGATCGTGTAATCTTGACATAATAATAAAGGTTTGATGTTCATGTGAGTAGGGTTGAAAATTGGATAACCTTGTATAAGTATATGACGGTTATGTGTGTGTAATTGTAGTCTCGATTTGATAACCATGTGCTATCTTGATATTATTGTCAAATAGTCAAAGAGTATTAATGTTAGGTGCATAAAGTGAGGATATGATGTTTGTTTGTTGGGATTGGAATCTGTGTATGATGTTAGGTGAATAAAGAGCATTAATGCAGATTATAGAATTGACACTTCTATGTTTTCTTAAAATGATGATTATGATAACTTGGGTAATGAGTCATGATCATGACTATATCGATGGTATTATAATAATAAGGGTTAGGTTGTGATCATGACTTCAGTCATATGTTTGAAACTCTATTAGTTGCATGTTAATTATGATTGATAAGAAAGCATGAGTGGGTTTTCAGGAGTACTACGTTGACTATTATATGTAGATCTGAAACATACATGTGAACTGGATTGTATGGGTGTACGTAATTGATAAGTGCTATTCGAAAATCATAGTGTGAATTGTATACTGTCTAATTATGTGTGAACATTATGAGTGAAAACTGACATTTCATACATGAATACCGTAGGCCATGACTGTTTAAGTGTGAACAAGTAATTAACCAAACCGAGCAAACCAAGGTGAGTTCACTGCTCTTTTTCAAGCATGCATCCCGGGAAGGGATATCGGGTAACGTTCCAGGGAGGAATGCAGGTTAATGGGATATTTGTTATTACTCAGTTTCTATTATGTAAAACCCCCTACATCTACCGATTGTTGCCGATAAGGCAACGAGGTATTTAGTTGATAGCGCTATTAGGATTGGCACCCTCACACCGTGCCGAAAGGACGGGCGTGAACTAATTACCTTGACCACTTGACCAGTGCCTAGATAGAGGCATTGGGGTTGGGCATTCACATCGTGTATATATAAGACCCCTTACATCTACTCGAGGTTGTTAGTTGAACTGATTACCTTGACCACTTGACCAATGCCTAGATAGAGGCATTGGGGTTGGGCATTCACATCTAGTAGCCACATACGGTAATCAAGTTAATAACATCATCAGAACATAACGATGAACTGTTTTAAACACACATCTGGTAACTAAACGCGTAAACAAAACTTTGAACTCACCAGCGTCGTCTGACACACTTGTCTGCATGCTTGCAGGTCGTTAGATTATTGTCATGGACTTGCTATCTGGGAGCACTGGAGTGGTCATGGATCGAGACTCTTGGATACTCGCTTTATTGATTATGAACACGTGTTTTGAAACATTTAAGTTACTATTTACAATATGCTTCCGCTGAATACCTGTTTTGGTTTAACTTATGTCCTAGATTGACACTTTGAAATGAATGGAATGTTTTTATTAAATATTACGCGTAGTTCAGTGTGATTGGTGGCTTGGATCTTGGTACGTCGCACGTCCCGCGGTGATTCCGCATGTGGTATTTTGGGGGTGTGACAGTTTGGTATCAGAGCCACTGGTTATAGTGAACTTGGTTTAAAAACGTTTTCATAAAACCAGACTATAACCGAACGGATCCGAAATCGACCATGACACTCAGCTCCAGATTGCAAGGTTCGTCCTTCTCACTTGTTGCATACATTACATGGCTAGTACACATTTGTTTATGACATAGCATTCGGACACACATTTCTCACCATAGTATGATTACATGAATTGCTTGCTTACATTATGATGCATTGGTAGTACGTCATAGTCTTGGGATTTCGGTGATCTTATCGTTTTGATAACCTCTGTTTGGCACTCGAGTTTAGGGAACCATTTGACATGAGTTAGGAGGAACTGAGATGAGCATGCAAATCGCAATATTATTGTGGGTGCACACATAATAATAATGTGGGGTGCATGTGAGTCCCAGTGAGTCTTAACAAGTGAAAAAGGGGTTCCGTTCCGTTATTTGGTTGATGTGAAACACAACAGACTATAGGAGTCATAGCAGTGATTGTCTCCTACTTGAATGTGATCTTTTCACTTCCCTCTGAAACCCTTACGAATCTCGATGCTATCGAGTATCACTTGAACACACATCTGAACGCCTAGCGAAACATGTAGAATGTTAGGTGCTTGCACGAACGTCCTTGAGTTGGTTTATACCTTTCTCGCCTCTCTTCGTTTGATGGAACTCTATGTATTGACGTCTTAGACTCCGAAGTGTGATCACTTCTGCAACACTCTCGCAGTATACCGTGTATTACTCAGTCAACTCGCAAGAACGATGGACAAGAGAGTAAAACGTAGTACTTTATCGACTTCAACATTTGAACAGCCGTAGTTACCGGAAATGAACATCAGCAGATTGACCCCAATTGAATCTTTAACTTTAGTCAGCGACTCATGGGAGTCAATTCTTGTGAATCAATCGGGACATCGGCGATGACAATCGACTGTAGAATGGAATGTGTGACTGTCAGCACAATGAGTAACGCTTTAGGACGTGGCACGGAAATGTGACAAGATGGACTTTGTCGGAGAAGGATCGTAGAGCTCCGTTTCGAACAACAACAGTAGAGGCAACTGTCATGACAAAATCAAGGCACTCGTAGTCATAGCCTACAGTATGGAAATGAGTGTGCCTACGGCATGGATTGGCCGTTGTTGAATCAAGACGACAACAACCAAGGGAACGACGGCAGTAGTGGAAATCCTCGTAACGATAACAACGACACGGGAAATGATGCTCGTGGAGGGGCATTTGGGATTGGCGTGGGCGACGCCAGGAATACAACAGCATGGTGGCCTGCACGTTTTTGATAACGAATCGCTTCGTTTCTGTTCTGTTTAACCCTGATGCTTCTTGAAACTGAACCTGTTGTGAAATCGGCTGACGACAAGTCAATTGAAACTTCATATGTTCATTGGGATGCAAACTCGACCTTGTGGGACAAGTGTTCGACATCGACCTTCTCTTTACTACCCCTGATAGTTTTGCTGCAGTGGTTAGTGTGGATTGTTTTTTTTCAGAAATCACGCAGATATGCTCTGTGAGAGGGAATTTTGCGTATCTTTCTCCCCAGTAGGGAATCGTTATTTGTCCTAAAGCATCAGAGCGGTGCAAAGGTTAGCACCATTTCAGCTATGAAGGCCCAGAAGTGTCTACGGAGGGATTACCCCGCTACATTAACAACCGTTATAGATGTTAAGACTAAGGAAGAGAGGATCGAGGATCCGTCAATTGTTTGTGATTTCTTCTAATGAGCTACTCGAAGACCTTTCAGGAGGGTTGCAAGAACCGCCTAATCAACTTCAGGAACTGGTGGACATGAGTTTTATCAGACCTAGCTTTTCGCTTTGGGGAGCCCCAGCAGTATCCATGGAGATGAGCCTTTTTCGTATGTGTACTGACTATCGAGAACTCAGCAAAGTGACAGTCAAGAATCGTTCGCCTCGACCATGTATTGACAACCTACTGACCAGTTGCAAGGTTTAAGCTCCTATACGAAGATTGATTAACAAGCGAACTATCATCAGATGGAAGTCCAATGGGAGAATGCTCTTAGAACGGTATATAGAACTCAATGTGGTCATTGTGACTTTGTACACCGTGATCATTGAGTTAATCAGTACACCAGCAGCCTTATGGACCACAAGAATCGAACGTGTTTGTTGGTGACGTCTTGAATCATTTCCAGGAGAAAGGAACACCATGGGCGGCATGTGCATCATATCTTAGAGCTCCCAAGGGAGGAGCCACTACACGCGAAGTCTCGTTAGGAGTAACTACTGGATTCGAGAGGTACATACTCTTTTTGGTCACGTAGCCAACGAAGAGGGAATACACGTGGATCTCACTAATATCCATTCTGTTAGAAACTGAACGACACCAAAGATCCCTTCGAGGACACAGCAATTTCTTGGTCTCACTAGATTCATCACCGGATTTTCGAAGATCGCGCAACTTAAATTTCTTTAGCACAGCAGGGTACTGTGTTCGTGGAAGACAAAACAGGAGGACGTCTTTTCGGCTTTCGAATCCCAACTCCGCAATGCACTGTGCATCATCTCTACCTAAGGGTATGAGTGATCTAGTGGTATACCATGATGCTCCGAATCAGAGTCCCAGTTACACACCGACGCAACATGAGAGAGTGATAACTTGCGTAATGGAGTTACCAAGAGGAACTGCACGACACACAACCTGTGGTGGAAACCGTAGTCTTTGGGATTTGAGTTGGAGGCATTACTTGGACGGTACCGAATGCACTACTTAGACCGATCACAAGGGCCTCCCGCGTACCTTTGTTTCGGAAGAACTAAACGTGTAATGGCATCGCTGGATGGAACTTTTGGATGATTACGATGGTGAAACCTGATCATGCACGAGCCTTGCAACTCACTATCAACCCTAACCTACCTGATCAGACTTGCTCTATTCAAATTGGGGAACTGAAGAAAGGGAATTTTCAAGCTGAACCCATGCGGGGCATGGAGAAGCAACCTTTGGTGGGTCGGACGATATTCGCTACCTCATGGAACGAATGTAGATCTCATTATACGGCAACTGAAGGGAATTTATGTTGAGCAAAGCACACCGGCCCCGATATTCTAGTCGTCTGGGTTCTGATGAGAGTTAGTAGGATCTATAAATCTTGCACTGGTGATCGGGCATGAAGGCCCACCTAGCTATCTATGTGAACGATGTTTGACTTACAGGAAAATCAAGGTGATGTATCAGCAACCAGAAACACCCATATGAAAATAAGAACAGACTGCCATGGATTTTGTCACTAGTCTACTTACAACTCGAAACGGAAACATTATCACCTGGGTGATCGTTGATGGACTCAAGTTACCAGCACTCTTTCTTGCAATCGAGAAAACTGACAAGTCTTCACAGTTATGAATGTTCCTCTGAGAGAGGCGGCTTTTAGGCACGAGGTACCAACTACTATTACCTCTAACTTTGAGTTATACCTGATGTATGACAGGCGATACCCAACACCCTTGGCTCACGCCTAGACATGAGCATTACTTGTCATCATAGGACAAACGGTTTGAGTAAACAAGCCCCCCCCTGACACTCGAAGACATACTGCGAGCATGTAAGGGATTAACTTAGTGTAAATTGGAAGGACGTATACTTTTGGCTGAGTTCTACCATAGCTGTTACCCTTCTAGTATTCAGACAACTCTGTTTGATAAAGCCAATCTCCTCGTGGACTGAGGTGGATGACAACCTAAACACCGGTCCAGGACTTGTACACGAAACTCTTGGGAAGATTGCTAGGATCGGAAATTGTTTGGCGGCAACGAGTGACCGTCAGGAAAGACGATAAGCTTGGGAAACGTTGGAAGATCGCTGTAGGCGGTCGTATCATGTTGAAAGTTTCGCCGTGGAAGGGCGTTGTACGCTTCGGGAAGCGTGACAAGCTTAATCCACGCTACGTTGGGCCATTCAAAATCCTGGAGCAGATCGGTAAAGTCGCTTACAAGCTTGAGTTACCTGCTGAGTTGGGTAATGTTCACGATGTCTTTCACGTTTCGCAGTTGAAGAAGTGTTTGTCTGATGAGACACTGGTTGTGCCATTTCAAGAGCTGAAGATTGACGACAAGTTGCAGTTTGTCGAAGAGCCTATTGAGATCATGGATCGGGAGGTCAAGGTGTGTAAACATAGTTGTATTCCGATTGTGAGAGTTCGTTAGAACTCAAGGCGTGGACCGGAGTTCATGTGGGAGCGTGAGGATCAGATGAAGCTTAAGTATCATCAACTATTTCCTAATGATCAATCTAAACTTGGTACTACTGGTGAATTTCGGGATGAAATTCCTCTTCAGGTTAGGGATGATGTGGCACCCGCGGTGAATGCGCAGTCATCTTGATCTAACACTATACTGTTTTGTGGTTTGCTTATCAAATTTCGGGACGAAATTTCTTTCAAGTTGGGGATGATGTGACAATTCGAATTTTACAGGTTAGTGTCGTTTATCTTGGCGATTCTAAAAACTCTCATTTACTTGATTTAGACACGTTAAATGTTGTGTGTTAACTTAAACGTAAGTGACAACTGCTTGCGTTGCGGGCAACGAGTAACTTGGGTCACATTTTTCTTAGTTACTTGTCATCCTAGGCCCAAATCCCCACAAGTCTAATCGAAACTATTATGGGCCGATTAATTGGATCCTGTTGCTTAACACATGGGGTTAGTGGATTTTATCCACACACATACACCAAATTCATGATTGGGCCGAGTGGAGCCCAAGTGTAAAAATTGTTTTGATACACACACAGGAAGCTACGAACTTGATAACATGCACATATTGAAATTCTACCCCTCCTTTCCTGTTGTGCGACAGCCCAAGTGGCTGGGCCTGAGCCCATCTCGGTTGTAATAGAACCGCCCCAAACAACTCAAGTATATGAATATGTATTATGGCGTGCAAGTAGATTAAAACTTAAATCACAAGAAAGGAACCCTACGATTCCATACCTACGTGCGGCAGACGAAGACGACCCCCTTCCCTGCTCGAAGCCTTTCAATCTTTGTGCTCATAACTTTGGTTAGTATAGTGAATCTTTGCTATAAATCTGCTGGTTATTTTCGATGACGACATGAAGTATGATTATATGTTATATTATATGTGATAATATGTTGATTGATCTTTATGAACTATGACGTTGTGCAATGGTGATCTGATCGTGTAATCTTGACATAATAATAAAGGTTTGATGTTCATGTGAGTAGGGTTGAAAATTGGATAACCTTGTATAAGTATATGGCGGTTATGTGTGTGTAATTGTAGTCTCGATTTGATAACCATGTGCTATCTTGATATTATTGTCAAATAGTCAAAGAGTATTAATGTTAGGTGCATAAAGTGAGGATATGATGTTTGTTTGTTGAGATTGGAATCTGTGTATGATGTTAGGTGAATAAAGAGCATTAATGCAGATTATAGAATTGACACTTCTATGTTTTCTTAAAATGATGATTATGATAACTTGGGTAATGAGTCATGATCATGACTATATCGATGGTATTATAATAATAAGGGTTAGGTTGTGATCATGACTTCAGTCATATGTTTGAAACTCTATTAGTTGCATGTTAATTATGATTGATAAGAAAGCATGAGTGGGTTGTCAGGAGTACTACGTTGACTATTATATGTAGATCTGAAACATACATGTGAACTGGATTGTATGGGTGTACGTAATTGATAAGTGCTATTCGAAAATCATAGTGTGAATTGTATACTGTCCAATTATGTGTGAACATTATGAGTGAAAACTGACATTTCATACATGAATACCGTAGGCCGTGACTGTTTAAGTGTGAACAAGTAATTAACCAAACCGAGCAAACCAAGGTGAGTTCACTGCTCTTTTTCAAGCATGCATCCCGGGAAGGGATATCGGGTAACGTTCCAGGGAGGAATGCAGGTTAATGGGATATTTGTTATTACTCAGTTTCTATTATGTAAGACCCCCTATATCTACCGATTGTTGCCGGTAAGGCAACGAGGTATTTAGTTGATAGCGCTATTAGGATTGGCACCCTCACACCATGCCGAAAGGACGGGCGTGAACTAATTACCTTGACAACTTGACCAATGCCTAGATAGAGGCATTGGGGTTGGGCATTCACATCGTGTATATATAAGACCCCTTACATCTACTCAAGGTTGTTAGTTGAACTAATTACCTTGACCACTTGACCAATGCCTAGATAGAGGCATTGGGGTTGGGCATTCACATCTAGTAGCCACATACGGTAATCGAGTTAATAACATCATCAGAACATAACGATGAACTGTTTTAAACACACATCTGGTAACTAAACGCGTAAACAAAACTTTGAACTCACCAGCGTCGTCTGACACACTTGTCTGCATGCTTGCAGGTCGTTAGATTATTGTCATGGACTTGCTATCTGGGAGCACTGGAGTGGTCATGGATCGAGACTCTTGGATACTCGCTTTATTGATTATGAACACGTGTTTTGAAACATTTAAGTTACTATTTACAATATGCTTCCGCTGAATACCTGTTTTGGTTTAACTTATGTCCTAGATTGACACTTTGAAATGAATGGAATGTTTTTATTAAATATTACGCGTAGTTCAGTGTGATTGGTGGCTTGGATCCTGGTACATTGCACGTCCCGCGGTGATTCCGCATGTGGTATTTTGGGGGTGTGACACCCATTGTGTGCATACTTAGTACATTTTTTTACATTACATTTCATGCTATGTATGCCCATTGTGTGCATATTTAGTACAGTTGTTTCACGTCACATGCTATGTATGTCTATTGTTGCATATTTAGTACAGTTGTTTCACGTCACTTGCTATGTATGTCTATTGTTGCATACTTTGTACAGTTGTTTCACGTCACATGCTATGTATGTCTATTGTTGCATACTTAGTACAGTTCACATGCTATGTATGTCTATTGTTGCATACTTAGTACAGTTGTTTCACGTCACATGCTATGTATGTCTATTGTTGCATACTTAGTACAGTTCACATGCTATGTATGTTCTTTGTTGCATACTTAGTACATTTGTTATTCATCACATGCTTACATTTTGGATACACATTACATGATTTACATTAGACATAAACATTTTACTTTGGTAGTTTGGTTGAGTAAGTGATTTAAGTAACGAGGCGTGTGTAATATGTTACAAGTATGGTGGATACGCCGCTGGTACTTCCTATATATAAGTGCTTGTATGGTATTACATATTGTAGCGTTATTTGAATCATTTCAGTTTGAGACATATAACATTTTATATAAATAACATACTTTTCACAAGACATTGATTTACAAACAACTTATCTTATACAAACTCATCTTACATGGTTATTCATTTAACCATACATTATTCTCTTATTTATACATATCATCTGATCTTATCGTTTTTCAAATGATTTATAAGACAAAGCAAATTACAAGGTTCATGACTAAACATTTTCTCAAACATAAGTCATGAATCATATTTTCACAAAACCTATGTATCTCACAGGCATTTTTATGCTGACGTACCTATTTTCACATGTGTTTTCAGGAGATGATGCATAGGACTTATCAAGACATACTTAGGCGGACCTGTGCCTTAGTGACTTAAAACGAGACAAGAACTAGTTAATTTATGTTATGTACTCTTTGGTTCTTGTTTAAAATAATGTAAACTTTCATGTTTGATTAATAAAACGAAACTTCAATTGCCATGGTTGTGAAACAATTAATTCTGTTACAACACTCCCCGATGTTTCCGCCACGTTTTGTATGTTCTACGTGGTCGGGGTGTGACATATGATAACCTTGGATTGCATGAGCTTGAATTGAAAATGGTGGAGGTGTGTGGGACAAGGATCGGCCGTAGGTGGGGGAGCAAGGGAAAGAAGATGAAGTGTGGTGTGTGAAGTGAGATGTAGTGTGTTCATATCTTCTTATAGTACTTGCATATCTTCCTACAAATCTTTTGAGATCTTATAAGATTACATGATATCTTGGCAAGATTTTTAGAGGATTTAGTAGGATTTAGCAAAGATTTTGATGGGGGCCCACTTCATGACCGTCCCAACTAGAGGGGAGGGGGGTTAAATGTAAATTCCAATCTCTAGTTATATAATTAAGTTAGTCTTCAAGTGTAAAGTTTAGGGACTTGATGTGTTATTATGTTTTAAGGGGTGTTATGGTGTTCAGGGACCATAACTAGTTCAGAAACATTAAAACAATGCTTCTAGTAATATTTTGATGTTCCGGGTAATGTCCGGTTGTTCGGTTAAGTACCGGTTCATTAAAGTGCTAAATTGCACCGTTTAGTGTCCTTTAAGTGCCCTTTTGTGATACTTTCAATTCCCGACACTTAGGAAAGTATTCTGGATCAATTTGTCATATTTTCACATGTCATTAACTCGTCACAATGCTGAATTTTGCTGAATTGTATGAAATTCAGCATTTAAAGTGTGCTTCGGGTGCTTTTTAGTGCGTATTTTAGCTTCCAGAAAGTCTATATGTTAACCCTTGTATGTACTCTTGGGTTTTAACGTATTCTTGTCGTTGGACCTACACCTAGGCCCTAATTCTATTGTCTGACTGTTTTCTGCATAATTGTTGACACAATGTGTCTTACCGGTG
Source organism: Helianthus tuberosus (assembly GCA_030545235.1). Lineage (NCBI taxonomy): Eukaryota > Viridiplantae > Streptophyta > Magnoliopsida > Asterales > Asteraceae > Helianthus > Helianthus tuberosus. The sequence continues at coordinate 54,610,395 of CM060411.1, read as the reverse complement.
AGTTTACTAGTATTTCTGACGCAACGCTAACATAAAGTAATTCTTGTAGTATAAAACGTGCATGAATTCACTTGTATTGTATGTAAGCAGACAATGTTGACATTTAAGTACCTAATTGCAGTCATTAAATAACAATTAAAGTGTACGGAAATTACCGGTTTGGTGCCAGTTGTCACAGTCTCCCCCCGTTAAAAGAATTTCGTCCCGAAATTCAGGCTGAACTAGCTGTCGCAGGAGTTTTCTTGAACAGGTGGGGGTACTTTTCTTTAAACTGGTCTTCACGTTCCCACGTGTACTCGGGTCCGTGCTTAGAGTTCCAACGTACTTTGACGAGTTTCACACTGCTCCTCCTGGTCTTGTTGACTTTCTAGTCGGTAACCTCAACGGGTTGTTCTGTAAATCGGAGGGCGTCATCAATATGTACTTCATCCGCAGGGATGATCACGTTTTCTTGTGTTGGACTCTTCTTGAGGTTGGATACATGGAACGTATCATGTACTCCATTATGTTTTTCCGGTAATTCCAACTTGTATGCCACGGTACCAATTCTTTCCAAAATCTTGAATGGTCCGATGTATCGGGGATTCAGCTTCCCACATTTTCTGAATCTCACTATGCCCTTCCAATGTGAGACCTTTAACAACACTTTGTCTCCCACCTCAAATTCTAATGGTTTTCGTCTTCGATTAGCGTAGCTCTTTTGTCGATCTCGAGCCGCCTTAATGCACTCTCGGATCTGCATAATCTTGTCGGTTGTCTCTTGTACAAGTTCAGGACCAACCATATGTTTGTCTCCAGCGTCTGCCCAACATAATGGCGATCGGCACTTGCGGCCATATAGAGCTTCGAACGGTGCGGCTTTTATGCTCGTATGATAACTGTTATTGTAGGAAAACTCAACTAAAGGTAGATGAGTATCCCAGCTGCCGCCCAAGTCCATAATACTTGCGCAAAGCATATCTTCTAATGTTTGTATGGTTCGTTCGCTCTGACCGTCTGTTTGTGGATGGAATGCCGTGCTTAGGTCTAGTTGAGATCCAAAGGCTTCCTGAAAGGATTGCCAGATTCTTGAGACAAAGCGTCCATCTCTGTCTGAAATAATTGAGATAGGCACTCCATGACGTGCCACGATTTCCTTCAGGTATAGCTCAGCGAGCTTTTCAGTGTTATCTTTTTCTCGGATCGGTAGGAAGTGCGCAGACTTCGTTAACCGATCGACTATTACCCATATCATATCATGCCATCTAGGGGTCTTGGGTAAATTTATTATGAAGTCCATTGAGATTTGATCCCACTTCCACATGGGTATCTCTGGTTGTTGCAGTAGGCCAGACGGTTTCTAATATTCAGCCTTAACCTTAGCACAGGTTAGGCACTTTCCAACATATATAGCAACATCACTATTAAGTCTCGGCCACCAATAGTAATCTTTCAAGTCTTGATACATGTAAGGACCTTCAAAAATGTCCTAAAACGACCCGTAAGTAAAAACTCGGACCCCTGAAACCTTGATCCATAACAAAAACCAAGAAAACAAGAAATCTGGTTCTCAGGCGGGCCGCGTAAAGGTTAAGCATGGCCTTACGCGGGCCGCGTCAACTCTAAGTTTGACCGGATAAGCGTCCAGATCCACGTGTCACCCACGTGGCACACCTATGTGTGACACGGATGCCCTAATCTACGAATAGACCTCCACGCGGGCCGCGTAAGGCTCGAGCGAAGGTTCACGCGGGCCGCGTGAGACCCATTTTTCAGCTATAAATAGCTTGGGTCATGAGCAGTTCACTAATGTTGAAAACATTTCTCGAAAACGAAGTTTGGCTGCTTAAATTCGAAATTTACTTTTACAATAGCGAGGCGCTGCTACGATACAGGGTATTAACTCGATCGCTGCTACGATTCAATGTCCGATCGATTGAAACTATCCAATGGATGTTTAAGTGCTGCCCACATTAGGGCCATACTTTGTCATTAGTCGTGAATTCGACGGATGTTTAAGTATAACACTTTGTCATTCGTTGTGAGGGTTTTAATCTCGTGAGTTATCGTAAATGTTGTATTAGTTACTGACCTAGTTTGTGTGAATTGTAATTTAAATTAGGTTACAAGGCTAATCAGTAGGCTAAACTCTGCCTGTTTAAATCTGCAATGTGAGTCATTCTCTTTTTATCAACAATGTTTTACAATACTCCAAGCATTTTCAAAGGTTATAATTACAGGGATTAAGTCGTGGTTATCTTGAATCACTGGCTAGTGGGGTATTGTGCACATTACTAATTTCTCACGGTTAGGCTAATAAATCCTAACAGTGATAATCATCACTACTTGGGGAAATAGACCCAATAGTGGTATGACCACGTCACAAGGAGGTGACATGGCGCCAGATAAAAATAAGATAAAAGCCATCGTAATCGCTCTTATGCTGTAATTTATAACTATGTGTCGTTTTATCAAATTGAGTGACTCGCCAGTATTTCCCCGCTGATAAAATATTTTTCAAAACATGTTTCAGGTCACTACTGTGAACCAAGGAATAGTGCTACGGAGCACTAACAAAGCTTGAAGTAGTGGCTCAATTAAATAAATAAACATGTTCTGTAAATCAGGGAATTTACTTGTGAAATTCCTCTATTGTAACTTACGGGGTTTATCCCGAATTATGAAATAAAATAATCGGGCATTTCACGTTTTAAAAGATCCTGCTAAAATCTTCCGCTGTCGCATCAAATAATAAATACCACGGGTTCCTGTCCCGCGGCTCCTGGACCGGGTAAAACCGGGGCTGGGGCCGTGACAGGAAAAGGTGGTATCAGAGCCACTGATTTATGCCATTTAAGTATTTAGAAATACTTAATTTTTCCTGATTACCATTTTGTGACTATGTGTTTTTAACTGACTACTTGTTAGTTACAGTATGGGTAAGCAAAGAATTGTGGACATCTATCGCCAATTAGATAGTTCACCAAAAGATAAGGGAACCTCGTTCCAATCAAATTCCTCAAGATACTCAGCAGATACTGAGGAAGGAATATTTGTTCGTAAAGCACAGTTTGAGAAACCTCTTACCACTAAGAAAAGAGGTTGGATCATTAGAAAAAAATCAAGAGAAAATAAAGAAATCACAACCAAAAGAAGTGATGATTAATAAGGAAACCTAGGAAATAGGCAATAAACCACCATGGGAAGATAATTTAGATGAAAAATGGGCAGATCTTTATATGTTAGCCACTACCGCAGTAAATGCTAACTTTTAAATACCCTGACCCAGTACTAGCACCCATATCACCTACAAGTCAGAAACTTTAAACTTTGCCTACTATTTAGACTAGAATAAATTTTGAATGCATAAACCTAGTATATTTTGAATCTCAGTTGTAATGTGTAATAATTATATATAAAGGTCGTAATTTAAATAATGATATTTGAGTAATTGTACTAAATATTAGCCTGTGAAAATTTAATCTACAAAATTTTAACCTAGAATTTTGTATGTTTTCTTCATATATACTAAACAGCATGAATGAGTTATCTGAAGCTCTTCAGAATCTCAATCTCTATCCTGTGAAAGTAGAAGTTTCCAAAGAATTTACTGGTTACTTGGCCGATGTTGAGGAACCTATGGAATTTCAAGCTCAACCTCCGGAGAAATCAAAGCCTAAGAAAAGAAGAAGATTTGTGGGATGGAGGCGTGTGCGAAGAAGGAAACCAGCAACTAGGAAAGTTCCCAAGATAGAAAATCCCATTGATAAAGGAAAAGGGATCGAGATTGAGGAAAGTTCTAGGCAAGCAGGAATAGAAATTGGGGAAAGTTCTAGGCAAACCGAGGAATTGCCATTGCAGGAGGAATTAGATCGTATACTGGCAAGTTGTGATATCCTTAGGCCTATTAATGAAAACCTCTTCCCTTATCCTGCTGAAACCCTACTTCCAATAAACTTGGAACCGGCTATTCCAGATCCCCTTGTCAATACCCAACCTCTAGGAGAAATGGACGAATGGTGGACCAACGACTGGCAGTTTCAAAACCTCCTAAATAATCCTTATACCTTTATCCCTCAGTTTGACCCAGAACCCGTACCAAACCCACCAATGAGCAATGAGAACTTAGCTGAACTCCGCCATTTTGGCGAGGAGCTGGTGGATGCAGGGAATAGAATCCGGGAGGTGGGAGAACAGATCTCCTGGAAGTACGACGAGAGGGAACGTCGCTTCTGAGATGCCAGCGGACGAGGGATAGTGTGGATGTGAAGCTGTGGTTGTATAATAATAATAATAATAATAATAATAATAATAATAATAATAATAATAATAATAATAATAATAATAATAAATATAAGTCTGTAAAATAACCAAAAAAAACTTTTGTAAGATAACAAGTGTGTATGGACGCATATTATAATATATAAAAATGGAAGTCGAGAAATCGACAATTTTGACTATACATGCGTTGTAATTATGTGCGAATATTTTATTATGATTGGTTATTAATTATTTTATGCTAATAACTTATATACAATAATTACTAGATGGAAAACGCTGGTAATGAACAAGTTAACGAGGGTAACCAATCTGGGCAAAACAATGAAGATCAATTTCTGAATAGGCAAGATATCGAGAATATCGTTGCTCAGGGAATAGCCAATGCTATTCCAGCAATCCTTACTGCTGCCCGAAATCCAATTGAACCTCAACAAATTATTCCTAGTAAACGTACACATGGCGATAATTTCAGTAGTAGTGTAAACGGAGGCGGCAACCATACTAATAACGACAATGATGGGATGCAAGCCCCACTCTTTAAGAAAATGAAAGCTGCAACGCCTGGTTGCACTTACAAGGAGTTTCTTGCCTGTAAACAAGTTGACTTTGCAGGCAACGAAGGGACGACTGCTGCACTGCTTTGGTTAGAGAAAACTGAGGCGGTGATCAAAATAAGTAAATGTGTCGAGGAGGATAAAGTCATGTATGCTTCACACCTTTTCAAGGAAGAAGCATTAGAATGGTGGAATACAGTATTACAAGCTAAAAGCAGTGACATGGCCTATGCTATGAGTTGGGAAGAATTTAAGCGATTGGTAGAAAGAAAATTATGTCCTGAATATGAAAAAGAACAAATGGCGAATAAATTCCTGAACCACCGAATGGTGGATGTGGACTGCAGAGGGTATACTTCGAAATTCTTCGAGTATGCTAGAATTATGCCTACTCTGGCTTCGCCAGAGCCGGTACTTATTTCCCGTTATATATGGGTATTGATTGGCGAAATCCGTGATATCGTTAAGGCTGCGAGACCTCGCACAATTGACGATGCAGTGGAATTAGCCAACACTTTGACCGACGGACTGGTGCGTACAAGAAGAAGATTGCAGGAAGAAGAAAGCAACAATCTGCTACAACTGCGGAGAAGCTGGACATTTTAGGCCAGACTGCCCTAAATTGGCCAAACTAGCTGATAACAAAGCCAAACCTGCAGAAGGAGCTACCAAGAGAAACGCAAGAGCCTTCCAGTTAACTACTCAGGAAGCAGAACTGATTCCTGACGTGATAGCTGGTACGTTCCTAGTTCACAACGTTTATGCAAAAGTATTATTTGACTCTGGTGCAAACCAAAGTTTTATAAATACTTCATTCTGCCAAGCACTTAACTTACCCTTAACCAACCTTAGGCAGATTTTTACGGTCGAAACGGCAGATGGAAATTCTGTTAAAATAGATAAGGTTTTGCGAGAAGAAAAGATAGAACTCTTAGGCCATAAATTCTCTGCAAACCTGTTACCTATGGATTTAGCCGGATTTGATGTAGTATTAGGAATGGATTGGTTAGTAGCCAACCATGCTCGCATTCTTTGTGATAAGAATTCCATAGAAATTCATATACCCACAGGAGAATTAGTGGTGATTACAGGAGATAAGCCACGAAAGCCACTGAAATTCATTTCAGTAATGAAGTTGGCCAGTTATTCAAGAAAACAAGAAGTGGTGTATATGATTTCAGTAATCATTAACACGAAAGGTAAGGAACTTAAAGAAATTCCTGTAGTAGCAGAATACCCAGATGTATTCCCAGAAGAACTACCAGGATTACCACCCAATAGGGAAGTCGAATTTAGAATTCATCTAATTCCTGGAACTACACCGATAGCCAAGGCACCTTATCGGTTAGCACCCACCGAAATGCTAGAATTGAAAAAGCAATTAGATGAATTATTAAGTAAAGGATTCATACAACCTAGTTCATCCCCGTGGGGAGCTCCAGTGTTGTTTGTGAAAAAGAAAGATGGGTCAATGAGAATGTGTATCGATTATAGGGAATTAAATAAAGTTACAATTAAGAATCGATACCCATTACCTAGGATTGATGATCTTTTCAATCAACTTCAAGGAGCTAGATACTTTTCTAAGATAGATTTATGCTCCGGATATCATCAGTTGAAAGTACAGGAAGAAGACATACCTAAAACTGCTTTCAGAACTAGGTATGGTCATTATGAGTTTACAGTCATGCCCTTCAGACTAACAAATGCTCATGCCGCATTTATGGACATGATGAATAGGATCTGTAAACCATATTTGGATAAATTTGTGATTGTCTTCATCGACGATATACTTATTTATTCCAAGAGTCAGGAAGAGCACTGTCAGCATCTGCATGCACTCTTAACTTTGTTAAGAAAAGAGAAGCTCTACGCCAAATTCTCGAAGTGTGAATTTTGGCTACAAGAAGTGCAATTTTTAGGACACATGGTGAATCACGAAGGCATTCACGTAGATCCCTCTAAAATAGAAGTGATGTATTGCAAAATACATCCTTATATCATGTATAGTTTGTATATTTTATCGTTATTTATAGTTTCGTTTCATTTAGAATTGCGTGCTATTGATCATATTTCGGTTTTGGCAGGTCCTGGCTCAAATGAAGCAAAAACAAGTATTATGGAAATAACCAGCCAGTTGAGCAGAGTAGAATGCTAGTGACCAAAGTAAAATTGACGCTATTTTCTATGATTGGGCTGAACCCACTATCTCTATGTTATCTAATATCATTATTATCAAAAGGCTATTGGCATATATATTATTAATTTCTTGAAAGTGGCAGTTACTATTATCACCTTTTTAGAGGAGACAATATATTCGAAAAAAAAATGGCTGCCATATCTTTTTATGAACACATTCCATATTCCTATTATTATTAGGAATGGTCCATCCCAATGAACAGGAATACAGGATGAATTAAAAGCAGAATGTGAAGAGAAAGGTGGGCCGCCAAGGGGAACAAGCCCAGTAGATTTTCGTGAATGTGATGGATGGTTGGGCCTTGAATTGTTTTGATAATACCACGAAGGCTGCCATATTATTTTTCAAGAAGAACGGACGATCAGAAGTAACTTACGAACTGAGAAACCCTAGGCGACTTTGGAGAGCAGATTTCGAGGTTTTTGAAGTGCTTTAGCTTACAGGAATCATTCGGTTGAAGCTTGGAGCGTGGAAGTGAAGATTGTTCGGGTTTTATCTCCCGGTTTTCTTTAATTTCGTGTTTTCAATATTTTCCGATGAATTCTTGTTTTGAACTTGATTTGTTTGCTATAGACAACATGTTTCTTGGCTAAACCCTAGATACTACCTAGACAAGATGATAGTTTGATTAAAGTTTGGATCTTTTAACGGTTATTATTGTTTGATTATGGATTGATTTCTGAAAGTAAAGTGTTCTAGAATTTCTGATTTGGTGCATATGCGTATTTACTTTTGATTGTTGATTATTTACTGTTTCACATAGATTTTGGTGAATGTCTTTCACATAATAAATTTATGTTGATTATTCGATCTTTGCGGGTTCGGGTGATCTTTGGGTAAATTGGCCAATAGCCTTAGAAACAGTAATTAAAATACAATTAGAATTAAATATTCTACTTAACTTGTCGCTGAGAGGCTCGAGTTAGTTATTAGGTCGCGGTGCAATATATATCTAAGATAGGTTTTGAGAGAAGTCAATCTTAGTTCCCTAATTGCATTTGTGTCTAGTAAACCAAGTTAGAACCTAGAATTGCCTTAGATTATCGCGCTGAGAGGTAGATAGATGTATTAGGGCACTTTTAGAGTCGTTAGAGGACTGAGAGGAAGTCTAACAGTCGGTATTCATAACAGCCTTGTAGGGTTTCCTGGGTTTCTTCCTGAGAAGGGTCGGGAAGTCTTAGCATTGAAATACCTTAAGGTTTAGTATTTTACGATCCCGGCTCCATACAACAATAATACCGTTAGAAGTCCATTCCTAGTTAAACTGGATTCGAGTCTAGGTAGTCGTTAATCTCATCTGAATCAAACTTTAGTCTTCGTTCGTGTCTTAGTCTAATTTCATTTTAATTTCAATTTTAGGATTTTAGTAAACCCCCCCCCCCCTTAAAACACAACAATTGTTTAGTCGTGTCAGTGTCTATTCTAAATAGAGTCGTTAACGTAATTCATTAGAGTCCTTCTGGGTTCGACATCCGGACTTACTTTTCTGTGCTAGAGTCGACCGGTTCACTTGCCGGTGGGTAGTTTAGTCAAGTTAGAGAGTCTAGATTTTTATTACTTGAGTCTTAATTTAGGGTACTTTTAGTTTATTTAGTTGAACTACTTTTTCCACATCAAGTTTTTGGCGCCGTTTCCGGGGATTCTTGGCAATTGCGTTAACTACTTTGTTTGGATTTCAACTGATATCGTTACGTGCTTTTTTGTGTGTTTGTGAGTCGTAGGAGTCCAAGTAATTTTTAGTGTCTTTTTCGTATTTCTCGAGTCTTTTGTTGGAGTCGTCTTACTTGTTTGTTCTTGGTTTTGCAGTTCATGCCCACACGCGTTCGCAGGGACCAGTGAAGCCACCGATCGACAAGTCTTCCTTCTCCACACCCAGTATTCAAGTAAAAAAATCCTCAACTTCATCTTCAGCCCCTTCTGACTCTAAACTTCAATCTAAACCACCGAACTACGACTTCATCCCGAAGTCATCACCCCACAATTCCCCACCACCCTCCCGTCACCCTAGTCCACCACCAGTTCACCAAATGGCCGATAACCAAACTGTCCACCAGCGTTCCACCTCAGGTTTTACCGCAAATTCACCCATCACCATCCCTGAAATCACCAATGACAAGTCCTGGCAAATTCCCTCATACATCATGACTGCCATTAACAACTCTTGTCAGTTCCACGGTCGTGATGATGAGGATGCGCCTGCACATATCAACCGTCTCACCCGTCTGTGTAGCACCTTCGGCATCGAAGGTGTTAATCTTGATGCCCGTTTTCTCCAAGTCTTTCCCTTTTTGCTTGCTGGCCGCGCAGCCACATGGCTCGATTCGCAGCCAGCAGGTACTTACACTACTTGGGCAGGACTTAGGGATGCCTTCCTTGCTAAGTATTTTCCACCTGCGAAGGCCTCTCGCCTTCGAGATCAGATCCATTCCTTCAGAATGGAACCTGATGAACCATATCACTTAGCATGGGAGAGGTTTCAAACTTTGCTCTCACGTTGTTCCCAACATGGTCTGTCGGATTGGGCTTTAGTAGAAAAATTTTATAATGGTCTTACCCCTGAGTGCAAGGCCCGATTCGACACATCTGCAGGAGGCCACCTAATGGGAAAGAAAACTGTGGCTGACTGTAATGATCTCTATGAGAGCTTCGCTCATGCTGATATAGATCATAGTGCTACCAGCAGGAATTCCACTCCTGTGATTACTTCCTCATCTTCTCGAGGAGTGAACCAAGTCGTATCAGACTCAAAGATAGTATCTCAACTTAACTATATCACCAAAGAGTTGCTAGAAATTAAGAAGAAGGTCGATAGGTGTGAAGTTTGTAGAGGTGATCATGACACCATAGATTGCCCAACACTTACCCTAGAACAGGTCGAATATATAGCAGGTCAAAATAGGGGTCCAACGAACCTGTTCAATAATAGTAACTCCAATTGGCGCGCTAATAGTTATCGCTCTTCAGGTAATCCCCCTGGTTTTCCATCAGGTCAATATCAAAGCAGGGGGCCAGGTTTCTATTCTAGTGGGGGGTCAGGTCAAACAGGTCAATTTTCTAGTTAAGGTTCAGGTGCACAGTTCAAAGGTGAGGGGTCACACCAAGAGGTTCAACCTAAGAATGAGGGGTCAAATTGTAGTCTGTCTAGGATAGAGGACCTTCTTACCCAACTAGTGGTTAAGGATCAGGCTACCCAACGTACCTTAGAAGAACACGCTACTTTCCTAAAGAATAATCATTCGAACTTCCTAGATCTTCAAAGGCAAGTTGGGGATATTGCACGCCAGTTGCAAGAGCGACCTCCCGGTCAATTTTCGGGCAACACAAAGCCCAACCCATCTGGCTCTTTGAAGGCAATTTCGACCCATAGTGGTAGGACTCTAGGAGAGGTAGTGAGACCCGAGAGTGTCGAGGTAGAAGATGAGGACCCCGTAGATGAGGAGATTGAAATGGAGGCGCCCGGTAAAATGCAACCTAGGTTCATCCCAGCAAGTACCGCACACACCGGGTGGCCTTCAAGTGAGAAGAGTGTAGGAAAAAGGCCCATTCAAGTTGTTCCATCACCTAATGTTGATATTTCCCGTGCTCCATTCCCTTCCCGCCTTAAAAATCAAACTTATTCCAAAGAGTACGGGAAATTTTTAGAAATCTTTAAGCAACTTAGAATCAACCTCCCTTTCATAGAAGCCCTTCAATCAATGCCCAAATATGCAAAATTTCTAAAGGACCTTCTAAAACGCAAGGATAGGTTAGGAGAGGTTTCTAACATCCCCCTTAGTGGAGGGTGTTCAGCCGTAGTCTTGAACAAGGTCCCAGAAAAATTGACGGATCCGGGCCCTTTTACCATCCCGTGCTTGTTTGGGAGTGATACCGAGTGTAGGGCCCTATCCGATTTAGGAGCAAGTATAAACTTAATGCCATATTCCTTGTATCAGAGGTTAGGTTTAGGAGAGTTCTCCCTTACACGTATGTCTTTATCTCTAGCCGATAGATCCGTTAAGTATCCACGTGGTATAATTGAAAACCTTCTAGTCAAAGTGGATAAATTCGTCTTCCCCGTAGACTTTGTCGTTCTTGATATGGAAGCCGACGAGAAGGTTCCTATCATTCTAGGACGCCCATTCTTGTGTACCGCCAAGGCTATCATTGATGTCTTCGACGGGAAAATTACACTTCAAGTCGGTGAGGAAAGAGTTACGTTCGAGATAGCAGGCTCCATGGAACATCCTAGTGGTTCCGATGACCTTAGTAGTCCTTGTCATTCGGTCTATTTCATAGAGTCTTTCTTATCTTGTGTCGACCATTGCTTTGACTATATTAGTGGAGCCGATCTAGTTGAGAGTAGGATAGATGAGGTAGTTGAGAAGGTAGAGGAGGTTGTGAGTGAGAGTGAGGGAGTAGAAGAGGACGAGTGGGTCCCCGAAGTGCTAGAATTGAGTGAGATCAAAAGTGAGAGTGAGAGTACACCTATAGAGAAACCCGCCCCGCTAGAACTTAAAGTTCTCCCGTCCCACTTAGAGTATGCGTTCTTAGGTGAGGGGTCCGATTTTCCCGTCATTATTTCATCTAAGTTAGAGGAGGGAGAGAAGGGTAGGTTGTTAGAGGTGTTGAGAGAAAATAGGGAAGCCATTGCATGGCGTCTTTCGGATATCAAGGGCATAAGCCCCGCCTATTGTACCCACCGGATACTCATGGAAGATGACTATAAGCCGGTGGTGCAACCTCAACGGCGCCTAAATCCGAACATGCAAGAGGTCGTTAAGAAGGAAATGCTTAAGTTGTTAGATGCCGGGGTGATATACCCTATTTCCGATTCACCATGGGTGAGCCCGACCCAAGTCGTCCCAAAGAAGGGTGGGATGACGGTGATCATGAACGAAAAGAACGAGTTAATCCCTTCCCGTACCGTTACCGGTTGGCGTGTATGCATAGACTACCGAAAGTTAAACGACGCCACCCGGAAAGACCATTTCCCCTTGCTATTAATTGACCAAATGTTGGAGCGTCTAGCGGGTCAACAATTCTATTGTTTTCTCGATGGATTTTCGGGTTATTTTCAGATCCCCATCGCTCCGGAGGATCAAGATAAAACGAAGTTCACATGCCCTTACGGCACTTATGCGTATCGCCGCATGCCTTTCGGGTTTTGCAACGCTCCGGCTACTTTTCAAAGATGCATGGTTGCTATATTCCAAGACATGCTTGAGACTTCCATGGAGGTTTTCATGGATGAGTTCTCGGTTTATGGCACCACTTTCGAACAATGTCTTCTAAATCTTGATAGGATGCTTAAGAGGTGCATAGAGACAAATCTTATGTTGAATTGGGAGAAGTCTCACTTTATGGTGACGGAGGGGATAGTTTTAGGACACAAGGTGTCGAGAGAGGGTATAGAGGTGGATAGGGCCAAGATAGATACCATAAGTAGATTGCCTCCACCTACTAGTGTCAAGTCCGTTAGAAGCTTTCTAGGTCATGCGGGCTTTTATAGGCGTTTCATAAAGGATTTTTCAAAAATCACACGGCCCATGACCCGACTTTTAGAGAAGGATGTACCTTTCGTCTTCGACGAGGAATGCATCAAGGCGTTTGACTTTTTGAAAGAGAAACTTGTTAGTGCCCCTATACTTGTTTCGCCCGATTGGAGCTTGCCCTTCGAGCTTATGTGTGATGCAAGCGATTATGTCATAGGTGCGGTCTTAGGTCAAAGAGTCGATAAACATTTTCATCCAATCTACTACGCGAGCAAAACTCTAAATGATGCTCAAGAGAACTATACCACCACGGAAAAAGAACTCTTAGCCGTAGTGTTTGCGTTTGATAAGTTTCGCTCGTATCTCGTGCTTTCCAAAACCACCGTGTTCACCGACCATGCCGCTTTGCGCTTTCTATTCCAAAAGAAGGACGCGAAGCCACGTCTTATTAGATGGATTCTTTTGCTCTCTGAGTTCGATATAGAAATTAAGGATAAAAAGGGAGCGGAAAATGTGGCCGCCGATCATTTGTCTCGTTTAGAGGATCCAAAGAGAGAGGAAGTTCGTGAGGATTCCATAGGAGATACTTTTCCCCATGAAACCATAGATTTTGTTAGTGCTGAGGTAGAGGGTTTGCCATGGTTTTTGGATTTGGCAAATTATTTAGCAACCGGTGATCTTGTGAGGGGTATGTCATTTCAACAAAAGAAAAAGCTTCTTAGGGAAGCTAGGAAGTACATTTGGGATGACCCGTACCTATTTAGGATAGGTGAAGATAGAGTGCTTAGAAGGTGTGTTTCAAAGGAGGATGGATTAGACATCCTTAAACATGTGCACGAGGGTTTAACGGGTGGCCATCATGGAGCGAATGTGACGGCACAAAAAGTTTTTGATAGTGGCTTCTATTGGCCAACGGTAGTGAAAGATGCAATAGAGTTTGTTAGGACATGTGACCGTTGCCAACGTACCGGTAACATCTCATCCAAGGATGAAATGCCTCAAAATCCTATCCAAGTTCTAGAAATCTTTGACGTTTGGGGCATTGACTTCATGGGACCTTTCCCATCTTCAAGTGGGAATAGGTACATCCTCGTGGCCATAGACTATGTCTCTAAGTGGGTGGAAGCTCAAGCTTTGCCCACTATTGATGCCCGAGTGGTGGTGAGATTCCTTAAAAAGCTATTCACGCGTTTCGGAGTCCATAAAGCTATCATAAGTGACCGTGGCACGCATTTTTGCAATTACGCCATGGAAAAAGCACTTGCACGCTACGGTGTCACTCATCGTCTTTCCACCACGTACCACCCGCAAACTAGTGGCCAAGTAGAGAATGCTAACCGAGGGGTGAAGAGAATCCTAGAGAAAACGGTAGGAAAAAGTAGAAAGGATTGGTCGGAAAAGCTCGACGACGCTTTGTGGGCATTCCGCACTGCCTACAAGACACCGTTAAGAACAACACCCTTTATGATTGTGTATGGCAAAGCTTGCCATCTTCCGGTAGAATTAGAGCATAGAGCTTTGTGGGCTTTAAAAACCGTTAATCTTGACCTTACCGAAGCCGCTAGAAGGAGATTCTTCCAAATTCATGAGTTGGAAGCTTTGAGGGATGCCGCCTATGAACGATCGTGGAGTATCAAGGAGAAAACTAAGGCATTGCATGATAGGAGATTGCGAGGTTTAAAGGAGTTTAAGGTAGGTGATAAAGTGCTTCTGTTCAACTCGAGGTTGAAATTGATAGCGGGGAAGTTAAAATCAAGATGGAGTGGACCGTATGTGGTTAGGGAGGTGTTTCCATACGATACCGTTGAGTTATACGATGAAGTCGACAAAGGTGTGTGGAAGGTAAACGGTCATCGCTTGAAACATTACTTGGGAGGTCCCATTGATACGACCGAAGAGGAAGAAATTCCTCTAGAGGACCCACCCACCTTCAACGAGCAGTGAGTGCGAAAAGCGTCGTTTGTAGAGTATGTACCGTTTGTAAATTGCGTTATTTTTAGTATTTTTCATAGTTTTTCGTGTTTGTGAGTGAATTTGCAGGAAACGTACCTTTGAGGAGCTGAAAACGCGAAGAAAAAGTCATTCCAGGTAAGTCCCATACTTAGAAAAATTTTGGGATGGTTTGGGGAAGGTTGGGCAAAAGTTAGAAAAAAATTCTAAGGCAAAAGCTTAAAAATTTGCGTAACTTTCTGTTTAAAATTGCTTCTCGCGTTGCGCTACCACCATCCCTTTTAATCAGTCGCGTAGCATCACCCTATAGATCACAAAAACCCCACTTGACCCATTTCAAACTGTTTGAACCCTCAATTTAATTGACCCTTTCGTCTGAACCCAACCCTTTTTCATCATCTGTTAGACTGCCCGCAATGCTTCTTGTTGGGGGGTTGCATTTACACATGTGGCATGTGCTTTTGTAAGGGAAGCATTGGGGTGGGGTGCACTTAATGGGTCTTGCATGTAATGAAGTGCACTTAAGTGCAGAGAGAGAAAGTGAAGAAAGTGAAGAAAGTGGGTCCAAATAGAGGAGAGAGATGATGCTTGAAAGGATGGGTTGGAGTTAAATAGAGGAGAGAGAGTGCATATGGAAAAGGTGGGTAAAAAGCTGATGTGGCAGTGATGACTATGATGCATGTAGTAAATGCAGGCTGTTGCATTGGAGACAGTCTTATCCCCAAATACCCCAAACCTTTTTTCTTTATACCCCCACCGCCGATAACTCCCATCTAACCTTCCACCTCCATCGACCACTAAATCACCACCACCTTCTACTTTCCGACTACCCAAGTAATCGGATTCACACACCCAATACCACCATACCGCCATCCAACCCCCATTAAATCCGGCACAATTCTTCACAATCCGGCTTCGATTCGGGACTCACCTTGCATAAAAGTTTCAACTTTTCTTGCACCTTTCATCGATTCAGGTACGGTTCTTACTCATTTTCTTGTGTTTTTGCTGTTTAAAGTTGCGTGCACAGTTGTTAATATCGATTTCATTCTAGTCGGGTCTTCTCAAATTTCGGTTTGAGTTGTTTCGATGTGAGTGAGATTTGGTCGGTCATGGGTTCTGTCGAGTCAGAGTTGGGCCGTGTGTGTCGGGTCAGTAGTCAGTGAGTCGAGTCATTGTGAGTGATGTGTTTCGCGTCATGCTTTCAGTCGATTCCAGTCAAGTTCGTGTGTGTCGAGTTAGTACAGTAGTCTTGGTGAGTCAATCGTGTGAGTCGATTTATTATATGTAAGCCTGTTGGTTCGTTTCAGGTTGGTGTCGGGTTATAGTTGAATCCTGTTTCGCGTCAGTTTTGTTATGTTGATGTTGAGTTTAGTCGTGGTAGCTTAGTGTGTCAAGTTAATAGCCTCAGTTGAGTCGCGCGTTGGTTCAGTTTAGCATATGATGTCAAGTCAATAGCCTCATTGTCCAATCTGTGTGATGTCAAGTTGAAATATGTCTACTTAGGTCTTTGGGATCGTCTATGTTGAGTCAGGATTGTGGTAGTTTCAGTCGTCTATCTCATTGTCGCGTATTTGGTGTCACTTATATGCAGGTTTGATGTTTGAGTTTAGCATGGTTGCGGGTGGCATGGGTTGGTTCGAGTTGTTTGGGTTGATTTGATTTTGGAATTGATTAATGATAGGAGAGGGGGGTGGTTGTGTTGTTCTGTTTGGATGTATATTCTAACGGGTCAAGTTTTAATATGAACAACGGGGTGATTTAATTAAGTTGCTTGAAATATTGCGGGTATAGTTGATTTAGGCGTGGTAAAAATCAAGTGTGGGGATTCGGGTCGAAACTTTTTGACATAAGAATGTAATTTTTCACCAACCACTCGACCCGTTTTTGTTGCTTCCACGCTTATGCTTTGTTTGATGAGTAATCGACACTTGGGATTGCTCGAGGGCGAGCAAAGTGCCGATGGGGGGTAGTGTACATTGAGTCTAGTTGATTGTTTCGCGTCGTCTTTGTGTCGTTTAGTATAGTTTGAGTAGTGTTTAGTATTATTTGGGTTTACTTGCACGTACAAGTGGTTTAAGCTCGCCCGTACTCAATCTCCATTCGGGCAAGTTTAACCACCACTTAGCAATTGTAAAAAGTAACCCTTTTGTGTGAGAATTAGCAGCGAACGAAATGCTATACGGCTAATCTTTAGATTTAAAAAAAATAAAAATAAATAAAAATAAATAAAAAATTCAAAAATTCAAAAAAATTATAAAAACGAAAAAACCCAAAAAATAGATTGTTATTACTGATGGTTTGCCTGTTTTGTCTTGAAATTTATCTGTTCTGCAGGCATGGCTAGTAGTTCTCGCCGAGGAAAAGGTAGAAAGACAGGGGTGTGCTAGCCGATGCAGCAGGAAGGCCAGGTTAGTGCGGATGCGAGAGTTGATCCAGAGTTTCCAGTTCAGGTAGTTGGAGAGAGCAGTGGTGCAGCTTGGTAGCAGCAGGAGTAGTGTGGGGATGGCACGAGGATGCAGGAGCAGCAGCTGACGATTATATCTTTTGTTGATTATTTTTATTTTGTGCTGTTTTGATCCTCACTTTTGGTCTGTACTGATATTCATACACTTTAAACAGATTGGTTAGGGATGGCTGGGTTGGTTGATGTGATGAAACAGATAAACTACTGATGCTTTTGATGATATATGATGATATTTTTGGTAGTTTGTTTGATTCAGATAGGTTGAATATGTCAGCCGCTTTCGTTCGCGTGTCCGAGTTTAGAGTTGTTTGCTGAGCGCGTTTCGAATTGGAGGGCTTATGTGGAAATGACTGGCACTTTGACAGTCTCACATATCAGCTAAGTCGTTTCCCTTTTTTGTTGTTGTATTTTTTTTTTATTTATTCGTTAGTCGTTATTTCTTTAGTAGTTAGTTAGTAGTTTAGTAGTTGTTTGGGTAGTGAGTCGTTTTTCCATTCTTGCATTAGGGACAATGCAATCTTCAAGTGTGGGGATGGGATACATGTAAATAATCGAGTCCTATATTGAAAAATAAAAAAAATAAAAAAATTTGAAAATCCAAAAAAATTGAAAAAACAGAAAAATGTCTTTCGATATGAGAAGTTTGCATAAATAAAACGGAAAATGATAGAAAAGGTGAATTGTTGCTTGGGTTGAATAATAATAATAATATGAGATTATAATAAATCGAGCTTGCGTCTAGTTAGGGATATGTGGATAGGCCCGGGTTTGGTTTTAAGTCCCTTTGAGCTAATATACCTTAATTGTCGGTCTGCTAGTGAGTTTTCGCCTGGGAGATATGGGAAATTAAAACTACCAATAATAGTATAAGGGGCACCGTTATAAGTTAAAACTGTTAGAGTTTGTGATCATGCGAAAAAAAATAGAATAAAAAGTGAGCTAGAAACTAAATGAAAGTAATGCATTCCTATGTAGTTTGGGTTGGGGATAGCGACTCTACAACCGAATTACCGCTAGGGTGTGTGAAATCGATCGTGCAAAGAAAAGAAAGAAAAAGTACCGAAACCTAAGTAATCTGTGGTTGGGGATAGTGACTCTACAGCCGGATTGCCTCTTGGTTAGGGAAAGCATCGTCTAGACTCACGAAAGAAAAAGAAAAAAAAACGAAAGAAAAAATTAAAAAAAAATTGTTTGTAAACTCTCTTGGTTTTGATATAAGACGGTTGGGAATTGGTCTAGTGATCGTTCTCTTAGTCCTATAAGCTTGAGGTGGGAGTAGGTGGACCGTAAATTCTAGTGTGAGGCCCTAGGTGGATTGACCGCACTTAAATTAAATTCACATGATAAGGGTTTAGGATTGGATTTGGGTTTAAAGGGATAAGTATATTCGCAATCGCGGCTAACGCAAGCCTTGGTTTTAATAAGATATAACTAATTTTTGACCCAAGTGATTATTTGTCTCTGATTCCGTTGCACAATTCTTTTTCGAGGACGAAAAAAGAGCAAGTGTGGGGATATTTGATGTATTGCAAAATACATCCTTATATCGTGTATAGTTTGTATATTTTATCGTTATTTATAGTTTCGTTTCATTTAGAATTGTGTGCTATTGATCATATTTCAGTTTTGGCAGGTCCTGGCTCAAATGAAGCAAAAACAAGTATTATGGAAATAACCAGCCAGTTGAGCAGAGTAGAATGCTAGTGAGCAAAGTAAAATTGACGCTATTTTCTATGATTGGGCTGAACCCACTATCTCTATGTTATCTAATATCATTATTATCAAAAAGGCTATTAGCATATATATTATTAATCTCTTGAAAGTGGCAGTTACTATTATCACCTTTTTAGAGGAGACAATATATTCGGAAAAAAAAATGGCTGCCATATCTTTTTATGAACACAGTCCATATTCTTATTATTATTAGGAATGGTCCAGCCCAATGAACAGGAATACAGGATGAATTAAAAGCAGAATGTGAAGAGAAAGGTGGGCCGCCAAGGGGAACAAGCCCAGTAGATTTTCGTGAATGTGATGGATGGTTGGGCCTTGAATTGTTTTGATAATACCACGAAGGCTGCCATATTATTTTTCAAGAAGAACGGACGATCAGAAGTAACTTACGAACTGAGAAACCCTAGGCGACTTTGGAGAGCAGATTTCGAGGTTTTTGAAGTGCTTTAGCTTACGGGAATCATTCGGTTGAAGCTTGGAGCGTGGAAGTGAAGATTGTTCGGGTTTTATCTCCCGGTTTTCTTTAATTTCGTGTTTTCAATATTTTCCGATGAATTCTTGTTTTGAACTTGATTTGTTTGCTATAGACAACATGTTTCTTGGCTAAACCCTAGATACTACCTAGACAAGATGATAGTTTGATTAAAGTTTGGATCTTTTAACGGTTATTATTGTTTGATTATGGATTGATTTCTGAAAGTAAAGTGTTCTAGAATTTCTGATTTGGTGCATATGCGTATTTACTTTTGATTGTTGATTATTTACTGTTTCACATAGATTTTGGTGAATGTCTTTCACATAATAAATTTATGTTGATTATTCGATCTTTGCGGGTTCGGGTGATCTTTGGGTAAATTGGTCAATAGCCTTAGAAACAGTAATTAAAATACAATTAGAATTAAATATTCTACTTAACTTGTCGCTGAGAGGCTCGAGTTAGTTATTAGGTCGCGGTTCAATATATATCTAAGATTGGTTTTGAGAGAAGTCAATCTTAGTTCCCTAATTGCATTTGTGTCTAGTAAACCAAGTTAGAACCTAGAATTGCCTTAGATTATCGCGCTGAGAGGTAGATAGTCGTATTAGGGCACTTTTAGAGTCGTTAGAGGACTGAGAGGAAGTCTAACAGTCGGTATTCATAACAGCCTTGTAGGGTTTCCTAGGTTTCTTCCTGAGAAGGGTCGGGAAGTCTTAGCATTGAAATACCTTAAGGTTTAGTATTTTACGATCCCGGCTCCATACAACAATAATACTGTTAGAAGTCAATTCCTAGTTAAACTGGATTCGAGTCTAGGTAGTCGTTAATCTCATCTGAATCAAACTTTAGTCTTCGTTCGTGTCTTAGTCTAATTTCATTTTAATTTCAATTTTAGGATTTTAGTAAACCCCCCCCCCCCCTTAAAACACAACAATTGTTTAGTCGTGTCAGTGTCTATTCTAAATAGAGTCGTTAACGTAATTCATTAGAGTCCTTGTGGGTTCGACATCCGGACTTACTTTTCTGTGCTAGAGTCGACCGGTTCACTTGCCGGTGAGTAGTTTAGTCAAGTTAGAGAGTCTAGATTTTTATTACTTGAGTCTTAATTTAGGTTAATTTTAGTTTATTTAGTTGAACTACTTTTTCCACATCAAGAAGCGATCACCAAATGGAAAGTCCCACAATCAGCTATGGAAATTAGAAGCTTTCTAGGATTAGCTGGTTACTATAGACGATTCATTAAGGATTTTTCCAAAATAGCTGTACCCTTAACTAAACTCACCTGTAAAGCAGTTAAGTTTGAATGGGGACCTAGGCAAGAAGAGGCCTTTAGGATTTTAAAACAAAAGTTAACAAACGCTCCAATTCTAGCCTTTCCAGAAGGAACAGAGGATTTTGAAGTGTACTGTGATGCTTCTAAGCTAGGATTAGGATGTGTTCTAATGCAACGCAAGAAGGTAATTGCGTATGCCTCAAGACAATTGAAAAAGCACGAGGAAAACTATACGACTCATGACTTAGAATTAGGAGCCATAATTTTTGCCCTTAAGATTTGGAGATACTATCCGTATGGAAGTAAGTTCACAATCTATACAGATCATAAAAGTTTAAGATATATATTTGGGCAAAAAGAATTAAACATGAGGCAAAGAAGATGGATGGAGATCCTAAGTGACTACGACTGTGATATTCAATATCACGAAGGAAAGGCAAACATAGTTGCAGATGCCTTAAGTCGTAAGTATCATGAAAAGCAAAAGCGAGTTCGTGCTCTTAGGTTAAATCTACAGTTAGATTTAATGGAACAACTGAAGAACATTCAAGAAACAGCAATCATGAATGATGCTGAAGGAATGAAAGGAGGAATAAAAGAATTAGAACAAGGATGACATTCCATAAGAAAAAGGATTTGGGTACCTAAGCAAGGGGAGTTAAGAAATAATTTCTGGTGGATAGGAATGAAGAAGGACATAGCTAGATATGTTTCTAAATGTCTTACTTGTTCACAAGTTAAGGCAGAACACCAGAAACCTTCAGGTCTACTACAACAATTAGAAATGCCTGTATGGAAATGGGAACTCATAACAATGGACTTTGTTACTAAGTTACCCAAAACCAGAAAAGGTAATGATGCTATTTGGGTAATTGTGGATCGATTAACCAAATCAGCTCATTTTTACCCATGAAGGAAACCTTCAGCATGGAAAGGTTAGCCAAGTTGTATGTAGATGAAGTCGTATCCTTACATAGAGTTCCACTCTCCATTGTATCGGATAGGGATAGTCGTTTCACTTCACATTTCTGGACAAGTTTCCAAAAAGCAATGGGAACCCGACTAAACCTAAGCACTGCATATCATCCTCAAACAGACGGACAAAGTGAAAGGACAATCCAAACCCTGGAAGACATGCTCAGGGCATGTGTGATAGATTTTGGTGGAAATTGGGATGACCACCTACCTTTAATTGAATTCTCCTATAACAATAGTTACCATTCAAGTATTGAAGCTGCCCCATTTGAAGCACTATATGGATGAAAGTGTAGAACTCCAGTTTGTTGGGCAGAAATAGGAGAAAGTCAATTATCAGGTCCTGAAATTGTACAAGAAACCACGGACAAAATCACTCAAATTAAGGAAAGACTGAAGACGGCTCGAGATCGCCAGAAAAGTTATGCCGACAATCAACGCAAGCCACTAGAGTTTCGAGTCGGAGACAAGGTACTCTTGAAAGTTTCTCCTTGGAAAGGAGTAGTTCGATTTGGAAAGAAGGGAAAGCTGAGTCCAAGGTACGTAGGACCCTTCCCAATAATACAACGAATAGGACCAGTTGCTTGTCGCTTACAACTACCAGAGGAGCTAGCTGGAGTACATGACGTATTTCATGTATCTAATCTCAAGAAATGTCTATCTGACGAATCCTTGGTAGTACCTCTTCAAGATGTAGAGGTAAATGAAAAGTTAAAATTTGTTGAGAAGCCATTACAGATAGAAGACAGAAAGATCACGTTTGACCAGCACAAGCGACTAGTGCTGGTCAAAATCAAGTGGAATTCAAAGAGGGGACCTGAGTACACTTGGGAACTAGAATCGGAGATGAAGCGAAAGTATCCTCACTTATTTCAATAAATCTCGAGGACGAGATTTTAAATAAGGTGTGGAGGATGTAAGGACCTTCAAAAATGTCCTAAAACGACCCGTAAGTAAAAACCCGGACCCCTGAAACCCTGATCCATAACAAAAACCAAGAAAACAAGAAATCTGGTTCTCAGGCGGGCCGCGTAAAGGTTAAGAATGGCCTTACGCGGGCCGCGTCAACTCTAAGTTTGACCGGATAAGCGTCCAGATCCACGTGTCACCCACGTGGCACACCTATGTGTGACACGGATGCCCTAATCTACGAATAAACCTCCACGTGGGCCACGTAAAGGTCGAGCGAAGGTTCACGCGGGCCGCGTGAGACCCATTTTTCAGCTATAAATAGCTTGGGTCATGAGCAGTTCACTGATGTCGAAAACATTTCTCAAAAACAAAGTTTGGCTGCTTAAATTCGAAATTTACTTTTACAATAGTGAGGCGCTGCTACGATACAGGGTATTAACTCGATCGCTGCTACGATTCAATGTCCGATCGATTGAAACTATCCAATGGATGTTTAAGTGCTGCCCACATTAGGGCCATACTTTGTCATTAGTCGTGAATTCGACGGATGTTTAAGTATAGCACTTTGTCATTCGTTGTGAGGGTTTTAATCTCGTGAGTTATCGTAAATGTTGTATTAGTTACTGACCTAGTTCGTGTGCATTGTTATTTAAATTAGGTTACAAGGCTAATCAGTAGGCTAAACTCTGCCTGTTTAAATCTGCAATGTGAGTCATTCTCTTTTTATCAACAATGTTTTGCAATACTCCAAGCATTTTCAAAGGTTATAATTACAGGGATTGAGTCATGGTTATCTTGAATCACTGGCTAGTGGGGTATTGTGCACATTACTAATTTCTCACGGTTAGGCTAATAAATCCTAACAGTGATAATCATCACTGCTTGGGGAAATAGACCCAATAGTGGTATGACCATCATCACCAGGAGGTGACACGGCTCCAGATAAAAATAAGATAAAAGCCATCGTAATCGCTCTTATGCTGTAATTTATAACTATGTGTCGTTTTATCAAATTGAGTGACTCGCCAGTATTTCCCCGCTGATAAAATATTTTTCAAAACATGTTTCAGGTGACTACTGTGAACCAAGGAATAGTGCTACGGAGCACTAACAAAGCTTGAAGTAGTGGCTCAATTAAATAAGTAAACATGTTTTATAAATCAGGGAATTTACTTGTGAAATTCCTCTATTGTAACTTACGGGGTTTATTCTGAATTATGAAATAAAATAATCGGGCATTTCACATTTAAAAGATCCTGCTAAAATCTTCCACTGTCGCATCAAATAATAAATACCACGGGTTCCTGTCCCGCGGCTCCTGGACCGGGTAAAACCGGGGCTGGGGCCGTGACAATACATTTTGTCCGATCCTAGGTGGATCGAGTATCTCGATTTGTGAGCTTCATTAAGGATGACTTCTCGAATACCGCCATAGAGCGGAACCCAAATACGCTTCTTAAATTATAAGGTTCCCTCTTCATTTGGCACCATATATTTCAACATACCCCGGAGGTATTCAGCTTTACGGTTTTCCATCTTAAGGGCTTCTTGTTGTGCGTCACGAATACGTGTAGTGAGGTTCGTTTGAATAGTCATTTCCAATTCTCGAACCCTTAGGGTCTTAACCCATTCTTTTCGACTTAGCGCGTCTGCTACAACGTTTGCTTTCCAGGATGGTACTTAATCTCACAGTCATAATCGTTTAGCAGCTCGACCCATCATCGCTGTCGCATGTTTAATTCTTTCTGATCAAATATGTGTTGTAGGCTTTTGTGATCTGTGAAGATTGTACATCGAGTACCATATAAATAATGTCACCAGATCTTCAAGGCGAATACCACCGCGCCTAGTTCCAAGTCGTGCGTGGTATAATTCCTTTCATGTACTTTCAATTGTCTTGAAGCGTAAGCGATGACTTTTTGGCGCTGCATAAGCACGCAACCCAAACCTTGTCATGAAGCGTCGCAGTATACCACGAAGTCTTCAGTGCCTTCGGGTAAGGATAGTATCGGTGCATCGCATAGCTTATTTTTGAGCAGTTGGAAGGCTTCTTCCTGCTTGTCACCCCATTCGTACTTCTTGTCTTTCTGTGTAAGGGTAGTTAGCTGTTGAGAATTCTCAATGAATCGACGGTAATAGCCCGCTAAGCCCAAAAATTGTCGAATTTTAGTAGGGGTTTTGGGAGCTTCCCAATTCTTTATAGCTTCTATCTTGGATGGGTCTACATGAATGCCCTTCTCATTCACAACGTGACCAAGAAATTGAACCTCGTGAATCCAAAATTCGCACTTGGAGAATTTTGCATAAAGTTTCTCCTTCTTCAGTAGTTCCAGAATAGTTCTGAGATATTGCTCGTGCTCTTCTCTCGTTCGCGAGTAAATCAGGATATCATCGATAAATACAATCACGAATTTATCGAGATATGGTTTGCATACGCGGTTCATTAGATCCATAAATACCGCTGGCGCGTTTGTCAGTCCGAATGGCATCACAAGAAACTCGTAATGCCCATAGCGTGTTCTGAATGCAGTCTTCGGTACACTTTCCTCTTGTATCCTTAACTGATGGTATCCAGATCGAAGGTCGATCTTGGAATAGTAGCTTGATCCTTGCAACTGATCAAATAAGTTATCAATCCTCGGTAATGGATACTGATTCTTGATAGTGAGCTTGTTCAGTTCTCTGTAATCGATACACATCCGCAGAGTTCCATCCTTTTTCTTCACGAACAATACTGGAGCTCCCCAGGGTGAGAAGCTTGGCCTTATGAATCCTTTATCCAACAACTCCTGGAGTTGCGTAGATAATTCTTGCATCTTGGATGGTGCAAGCCGATAGGGTGCCTTGGCTACAGGAGCGGCTCCTGGAACCAAGTCTATACGAAATTCGACTTGTCGTTGCGGAGATAATCCTGGCAGATCTTCGGGAAAAACATCAGGGAATTCCTTCACCACAGGAATGTCTTGGAGTGTCAGCTCCACAGCCTTCTTATCTACAACGTGTGCTAGGAAAGCAACACATCCTTTCCTTAAGCACTTCTGTGCCTTCATACTACTGATGATTCGCAGAGGCACGTCTCGCTTTTCTCCATGGACGATGAGAGTTTCATCATTCGTCAGAGGGATGCGAATGATTTTCTCGTGGCAAATAACTTCAGCCTTGTTCTTGGACAACCAGTCCATTCCGACCACTACATCGAAGCAACCTAATTGAATAGGTAAGAGGTCGATGTTAAATCTTCGTTCACCAAGTTCTAATGTGCAGCCTCTAACAACTTCGCCCCATTCAACAAGTTTACCATTGGCTAGCTCTATAGAATAAGGAATATCTAATCTACTAGATTCTATTCCAAGCATACGTTTAAATTCCACAGACATGAAGCTATAGTCGGCACCAGTGTCAAATAATATGGATGCAAAGTGATTGTTAACGAGAAACATACCGGTGACCATGTTAGGGTCCTCGCGTGCGTTCCTTGCTCCAATTACAAATTCTCGAGCCTGAGCATTATTTCCCTTTGGGCAATCTTTCATGAAATGATCCTTGCTTCCACAACTGAAGCATCCTTGGTTCTGCCCATTTCCGTTACCATTCCTGTTACCATTGCCATTTCCATTTCCACCATTGTTCCTACTACTAGCACCGTTGCGGTTTCCATTCCCGTTCCTTCCTTTTCCCCAACAATCCTTAGTATGGTGACCCAGTTTTCCACACTTGTCGCATTTTAGAATGCGACAAACTCCTTCGTGATGACGCTTGCACTGGTTGCAGGTGGGCAGAGTGCCCAAGTACCTTTTGGCAGGAGCGTCATTCATGGTTGCAAGAGTTCTCGCCTCCTGAGGTGGGTTGGAGTCTCGTTTCTTGTTGTTGGAACCCTTGTTGTTACGCGTCGCTTGATTCAGGTTCGCATGCTTCCTTTTCTTGTCACCAGACGACTCAGCATGCGTCTTGGTCTTTTCAGTTGGGTTCAATGACAACTTCTTCATACGGACAGGATCTTCAGTAAGGCTGACAGCCAGAGTTACAGACCTCAGTGATCGTTTGAGGTTTGGCCGAAGTTACCATGCTGCGAAATTCTGAGGCCAATCCCCAAATGTAGCGTTCAACGCGCTTAAATTCGGGAGTCACCATGTAGGGGATCACTCTCGACAAATCGTGGAACCTTCGGGTATAACCAGTAATGTCAGCACCTTCCATGGTCAAGTGCCAAAACTCAGTCTCCAACCTTTGGAGTTCAGCACGAGAGCAATACTTTTCTCTCATACGTTCCTTTAGCGCATCCCACGTCATGCCATACGCGGCATCATCACCCAGAGTTTGGACTTGCAAATTCCACCAAGTCAAAGCTTCATCAACAAACAACCCAGTAGCGAAAGTGACTTGCTGATCCATGGTACACTTGCTCATACGGATAGTGGCACCAGTCTTCTCCGTCCAGCGTACAAATGCCACTGCACCTCCAGTGCCGTCGTAGTTCAGCGGTTTGCAGTCGAGGAACTACTTGAAAGTGCAGCCCTGAGCTGTGTTTCCTCCAGATGACTCTCCATTCCCATTGTGTCTTGCATTGCTTGGTCCTCCACTTTGTTCGGTACGGTTCGCCTCGTATTGAGCGATAGCTACGGAGATCCTTTCTTCCAGCAGAGTGTTTAGTTTTTCAGCGGTCCTCGGCAGGAGAGGAGGAGGGGGTTGATCAGAACCTTGATTGATCACAGCTCTCCTAGGTGCCATGTTCTGTCGAAACATAGCACAACAGGGTTAGACATTTGTTTGATATCGTCATACGAGACAGTAGTAGTATATATACACAGGCATATACCACATAAGTGACATCAAACAATCCGCCAAATGTATAAATCAATTCATACAACAACAAGCATGTATAAATAGGTAATTACTGGCGTGTCATAAGATATTCACCGAGTCTTTACACATATGGAACAACTTGTTACATTATTGTTTGCAAAATAAACAAAATGCATAAGGGTTACATCACCCCATAGTGCAAGTTTAATATATGTAAAGGACAAATATCTTACTTCACATAGGCGGTTCATGTCTTTATACCCTATGTTATTACTCCGACAGAGTATTTAATAGGCTGGGGGAAGGTGTTCACGTTTGACCTTCTCTCATATTTGAAGGAATCTCTTATGATACGTGATAAGACTTGCTGTGGTTTCTGTGTACTGAATTCCATAATTATGTATGCATCCATAATTACGTAACCCCTTGCACAGTCCGCACAGTTCGTTTCATCCTCGTGTCAATTCCTTCAGATGGGCCATTGCTTTCAGGTAAAGTCACGAGTACCTGAGATATTCTATTTCTAGTATATGTATATATCAATTATCACACATAGTTGTAAGTAATTTCTAGTTAACGACAAGTGCTACCCCAGTGCACCCTAAGTCTCGTAGTGTCTTTTCTTGACTCTTTGTAAACAGTTTCAGGTAGTGGATGTCGCAGAAAGTTTTATGCAATGAAAACTCTTTGGAAAAATTGTTTTCGTGAAAGGATCCTAAAGATTGTAGTCTTGACTCGAGAAGGAATCCTGGTTCACTACAATCGCAGCTCTGATACCAATCTATCACACCCCTTTCTTAGGCGGAAGCACGAGGTGTGATCATGAAAGGTTTTCATTGCATACGATTGGTAAACATACTACATGCTCATAAAAATAACTTCAAATGCCAAACATTACATTACTGAAAACATAGATTAAGTGTTTACATCACGAGACAACACATTGTCTGAAAGTTTACAACTTTATTTAAGGTTAAACATAAACAACATCCAGGAGCATGAGTAAGACCGCGCGCACATCCACTTTAGTTACCTGAAATACATGTGAGTTTTTGGAAAAACGTCAGCATAATGTTTGTGTGAATTCATGCAGTTCTTGTATTGAACGTTTGTATACTTTGTATGAAAAACATGCTATGTATCAAGTATTCCTGTATGAATCAAGTATTCTTGTATAAATCAAGTATTTTTGTATAAATCAAGTATTCTGTATGTATCTAGGTTGTTAATGGGTTGCAAGGCCATTAACATGTGACACGACATAGGAAGCATCCAAACCATAGGCATTTTTCTAGTTGTCGATTCACGACGGAGACACAAAAGCACTACTTGGTACTAGTTTTCACCAAGAGTGTGGCTGCCTGAAAACCCATTAGATCTAACCTTTTGTTCTGCGGTCTTAGTATGTACACGATTAATGGTGCTTATGGTACCCTATTCGTGACACGATTTCTCGTATCATTCCTTAAAACGCATCGTACTTGGTACTAGTTATCACCAAGAGTGCTTCTTGTTTTTGTATCCATCATACCATTTGTAAACATTGTAACATTTGTAACATGTATTTCACCCCCAAAGTTATAAAACTGAAAACAGTTAAAAGAAAAGGGGGAGCATGAACTCACAACTTTGCGTTCCTGTGTCGTAAACTTCACCGGATTTGCTTATCTAGCGTCGTGACCTAAACGTGTTTTATTAACGTTAGTCACTAGACTTGTATCGCACAAGTACAAGTCACCATCTTTTATGTATTTGTTCTTGTGTTAAAAATAATTTATATTTTTAACTATGTGCCTTACTTATATTATTTTCTCAATAATAAATATAAGTATCTTGTATTTTTCACCCGAATTATGTATTTTGTCCAAAACTTCATTTCATGTTCATAACTTGTCCAAGTTATTTATTCTATCAAGTAATATATTTTCATAAATATATTCTCTTGTATTTCTCTAAGCATGTTGTATGTGTATTTTTGTATTTTCACTCCTTAGGAGTATTTAGTGTATTTTCAAGTCCTAATACACTATTACATGTAATACATACTACATACACTTAGCACAAAATTTGGTGATCAATAAATATATATATTTTTCTCAAAAATATACATACTTAGGTGCTGTTTGGCTAAGCTTTTCAAAATGACTTATTTGCTTATTTGCTTTTCTGAAAAGCAAATAAGTCAATAAGCTGTTTTGAAAAGCTTTAAAATGGAGCTTTTCAAAATGACTTATTTGCTTATTTGCTTTCTCTTATTTGCTTTTCTGAAAAGCAAATAAGTCAATAAGCTGTTTTGAAAAGCTTTAAAATGGAGCTTTTCAAAATGACTTATTTGCTTATTTGCTTTTCAGAAAGCAAATAAGCAAATAAGTCATTTTGAAAAGCTTAGCCAAACAGCCCCTTAATATCAATTTTAATCTTGAAGAAATCATCATTTCTTATCACAAAAATTAAGGAAACCTTGGTAAATATTTTTAGATACATTTTTAGGGAACAAGTTTCTCAAAAGCTTATATTTTTCTAAGTGTCAAAATTTATAAAATTTTTGACATGGTTTCCCCTAAAAATGGAGGTTTCCCATGTTTTCAAAACATATGTTTATTTTCTTTTAAATCATCACAATCAATAATCAACTCATTCAACACATACCGAGTGTCAAAGTCAAGTAAATTACACTACATCATGAACTTAAAGTTTTGTAAAAACTTGTAGTAACTTACCATGTTATTTAGTAGGTTTAGTTACCCTTAAAAACATGGTTATTTGTTTGTAAATCTCATTCTTGAAAGATTTAGTCATTTACAACTTGTAAGATGATTTTTCTAAAAATATTTCTTTTGTATTTTTCTTGTTACATAAGTGTTTATGCACTTGTTTTTCTAATAAAAATAGTGTAGGTTCAAGTAAAACCAAGATCTTCTATAAATCATATTTTAAACTTGGTTCTTTTAGAAAAAAGCCATTCATACATCTTAGATCTATAAGTTTACTAGGTTACTTTGTTTATTATTTTCCAAGAAATCATTTATTCATCAAGTTCACGTCTTTATAAGAAGATGATTATTCTAGGTTGTTATATAACCATCCTCCCACTTGCTAGATTAAGTGTTTAAACATCATCTAGCAAGCTTCATGTGATGATTATCATCATCATCTCTAGTAATCAACAAACAAATATCATTCACATACTAAACAATATCATTCCATCCATATATCATCATATGCAAAGCTTTATGTTTCAAGATTCATGTTCAAGTCTTTTAGTGTTCTTGTTATTTCAACTTAATATATCTTTTAACCAAGCAAAAATGGAAGTAAACAAGGTTAATAAGATTCTTACTACTAGCTTCAAGCTAGGGAAGAACAATGAAGAATATGGAGTGGATAAAAGCACACAAGAGATGTCCTTCAAGTTCTTCAAGCACCAAACCTTCTAATCTTGCACCTTACACCTTATGATAACCTTGGATTGCATGAGCTTGAATTGAAAATGGTGGAGGTGTGTGGGACAAGGATCGGCCATAGGTGGGGGAGCAAGGGAAAGAAGATGAAGTGTGGTGTGTGTGAAGTGAGATGTAGTGTGTTCATATCTTCTTATAGTACTTGCATGTCTTCCTACAAATCTTTTGAGATCTTATAAGATTACATGATATCTTGGCAAGATTTTTAGAGGATTTAGTAGGATTTAGCAAAGATTTTGATGGGGGCCCACTTCATGACCGTCCCAACTAGAGGGGGGGGGGGGTTAAATGTAAATTCCAATCTCTAGTTACATAATTAAGTTAGTCTTCAAGTGTAAAGTTTAGGGACTTAATGTGTTATTATGTTTTAAGGGGTGTTATGGTGTTCGAGGACCATAACTAGTTCAGAAACATTAAAACAATGCTTCTAGTAATATTTTAATGTTCCGGGTAATGTCCGGTTGTTCGGTTAAGTATCGGTTCGTTAAAGTGCTAAATTGCACCGTTTAGTGTCCTTTAAGTGCCCTTTTGTGATACTTTCAATTCCTGACACTTAGGAAAGTATTCTGGATCAATTTGTCATATTTTCACATGTCATTAACTCATCATAATGCTGAATTGTATGAAATTCAGCATTTAAAGTGTGCTTCGGGTGCTTTTTAGTGCGTATTTTAGCTTCCGGAAAGTCTATATGTTAACCCTTGTATGTACTCTTGAGTTTTAATGTATTCTTGTCGTTGGACCTACACCTAGGCCCCAATTCTATTGTCTGACTGTTTTCTGCAGAATTGTTGACACAATGTGTCTTACCGGTGAGTTTACTAGTATTTCTGACGCAACGCTAACATAAAGTAATTCTTGTAGTATAAAACGTGCATGAATTCACTTGTATAGTATGTAAGCAGACAATGTTGACATTTAAGTACCTAATTGCAGTCATTAAATAACAATTAAAGTATACGGAAATTACCGGTTTGGTGCCAGTTGTCACAGTCACGGCATCCCTCTTGACATAATCTCTGACCGTGATGGTCGTTTTACTTCACGTCTTTGACAAACATTTCAGTCCGCTATGGGTTCGCACTTAAATCTTAGCACGGCCTTTCATCCTCAGACGGATGGACAGACCGAGCGTACTATTCAGACCCTAGAGGACATGCTCCGTTCTTGTGTCATCGACTTTGGTGGTAACTTGGATGTACATTTACCATTGATAGAATTCTCGTACAACAATAGATATCATTCCAGTATTCAGATGGCTCCTTTCGAAGCTTTATATGGATGGAAATGCCGATCTCCGCTCAGCTGGCATGAGGTTGGGGAAAAGCAGTTCACTGGCCCTGAGATTATTCAAGAAACAACGGATAAGATCCTTCAGATTCGTGATAACTTGATCAAGGCTAGGAGCAGACAAAAGAGATATGCTGATAAAAGGCGCAAGCCACTGGAATTTGCTGTTGGTGACCGAGTTCTACTCAAGGTATCTCCCTGGAAGGGAGTGGTTCACTTTGGTAAGAAGGGGAAGCTCACTCCTCGCTATGTAGGTCCCTTCGTGATGCTTGAAAGGATTGGCAAGGTAGCGTACAAACTCGATTTGCCTCAAGAACTAAACAATGTGCACCCGGTGTTCCACGTGTCTAATCTACGTAAATGCCTAGCCGACGAGGAACTGCAGGTCCCCCTTGAAGACTTGCAAATAAATGAAGTTGTTCAGTTTGTGGAGAAACCGGTCGAAATCATGGATCAAGTTGTCAAGCGTCTGAGGCGTAGAAAAATTCCTAGTGTTAAGGTTCGATGGGAAGGAAAGTGTGGTGCCGAATTCACTTGGGAGTTGAAAAGTGATATGAAGGCTAAGTATCCGCAGCTCTTCGAGCAGTCTTCATCTAAGAGTTCGGGGATGAAATCTCCTAAAGAAGGGGAGACTATAACGCCCAGCGTCCCTAAACTTTAGGATCTTGTCAAGATTAGTCCCTGAGTTTGTCTGTTTGTCATTTTAGCCCCTAATCTATGTGGAAGTCTATGTTATATACTTGAGATGCCTAAGTCTACGTGTGGAATGTCTATATCTTTGGAATGTCTATATCTATGTGATTGAAATGCCTAAATTCTATATTTGAAATGTCTAAATCTATGTTGGAATGTCTAAATCTATGATTTGAAATGCCTAAATCTATATACTTTGGTGCTTGACTCTTTAGACTCGTGAAACTTGATTCTTGGTTGAACGAGAGACTAGAGCCTCGTCACTGGCGGAATCTATTAACCTCGTGAACTTTGGGCGTTTATGATGTAGTCTAGTTATTCTATTACTTACTAATGCGCAACGCTTAATCTAACTCGCAAACACGAAACAAAGGCGGAAACCCGAAAAGGTTGGATTGGCCAGAGTGGCAATCCGATCGGACAGCAGTCCGATCGGACTACCACCCGATCGGATTACCACCCGATCGGACGACTGTCTGATCGGAGGACTGTCCGATCGGACTACCACTCGACCCAAGCACCCCTTACCTTTCTCTCACACGTTCACACTATAAATAGGAGCTGTCACATCAGTCCTTCACTGATGTGACAGCCCTGCTCGACTCAGACGCACAAACACCCTATTTCTTCATTTTCTCATCGATTCTGATACGTTTTCAGTTAGATCCTTGTACTTTCTTGATCTACACTTCATCCTTTACGTGATTCTCACTTGAAATCACACTTTTCACCGTGAAGTCTCTCGGATCTGAGTTCTTGAGGGTGATGTCATCATGGAAGTTTGTACAAACTGCCATATGAGGTCATTCTGAGTCAGATATAAGGTATTTCATGCGTTTTTACTCTAAATCTAAGCTAAAACTGGACTTTTTCATATAAAACTTGATTATCTTCATCTGTTTTTCTCAAACTTTCACTTTAATCGGTGGAAACCACGTCTAAACTAACTGTAGATCTGCTGAATAGTCTAGAGTTGGTGTTGATCTGGGTTATTACCAGTTAAGACGAGCACGGAATGGATTTTGACATAAATTTGTTACGGACAGACGACTGAACGGGCAGGGGTGATTCCTACCCGATCAGAACGCTTATGTGTTGATAGGTTTACCGTTGTCTCAATACGCGTCGTACCATCACCATTAAACTAGAAACTTAGAAAAATTTTACAAAATGAGAACAAGGGTCGCCCGACCGAGAGGCAACCCGATCAGACAGCAGTCCGATCAGACAGCCACCGTATCAGGTGACACTTGTCCTTGAGCCTTGAAACTTGAAACTTCCCTATACTTAGAAACTTTTCAGAAACTTGGAAACATTGGGAACCTTGATCAAGTGACAACCCGATCGGACAGCCGCCCGATCGAGGTGCTACCCAATTGAGGTAACCAGAACCTGTAATACTATGTTCTTGAACAACTGTCACGAGGATCGGATAACCACCCGATCGGACAGTAGTCCGATCGGACAGTCGTTCGTTCCACCATCATACTAGGTCACCCGATTGGACAGCCGTCCGATCGGACAGCCCTTTATTCACACTAGGTCACCAGGATCAACTGGTAATCCGATTGGATAGCCATCCGATCGGACAACTATCTGACCCAGTGACAATGTCCAACGCTTTATTCAATCTCGACTCTTATCCTATTGTAATCTAATCAGGCTAATTCTAAAAGAGCTCCCTTTGATCCAATAATAGTTGCGACTGTTAAGCAATTACTGTGAGTATACTCGATCCCCTTTTTACTTTAAACTTTGGGGTGTAACATGTATTCTATAAACTACAATACTTGAATCTTTTGAAACCTAAACTCTATCCTATGTGTATGTGAAACTTGTGTATTCTAGTATTCTATTTGTGCTATGTGACGTTTAATCCAGGGTGTGTAGTTCCGCCTTAACAATAGTAGCGCTATAGGAAATGCACCTCTCCCATTATTCTCGGGGGGTATTGTTAGGAGGATTCTAATTTACCTTGAGTCTTGGGTAAACACTAAAGCATCGGGATACTTAGGCTATCACTGCGTGGACTGTGACACTAGCACGTCTGAAACTATTATTGCTTACATTGTGGATATGAGTTGTTTTAATCTATTATTCTATATATCAAACTTGTATACTCGCCAATACTTTTGTATTGATATTTTAATACATGTTGCAGGCTAATAGGATGCGTCAGAACTCATGAGAATCAAGCTAGGAAATGCCTAGAAACATCGCCTAGTTAATTTAGTCTTATGAACAATTTGAACAATTTATGATTTGGTTGTAAGGTGATACTTGTGATGACATTTGTTGACATTTGCATGA
Organism: Helianthus tuberosus; assembly: GCA_030545235.1. Classification (NCBI taxonomy): domain Eukaryota; kingdom Viridiplantae; phylum Streptophyta; class Magnoliopsida; order Asterales; family Asteraceae; genus Helianthus; species Helianthus tuberosus. The sequence goes on along the minus strand of CM060411.1, from coordinate 54,575,564 downwards.
AATCAATTAATCTTTATTGAAACAATAGTGTTGTGGAAATCTCATCAGCAATCTGAACGCTTAGTGCTCGCACCTCGATGTTTCCGCCATCGGTTGGGGTGTGACACTCGTGGGCTAGACTCGTAGTTTTCATATGACATGCCGAGAAAAATGACTTTACTATATTTTCTCTACAACTTTTAAACCGGTTAACAAAAAGATTTGTCTTAAATCTTTTTCAAACAAACTATGAACTCGCCAACTTTATGTTTATTTTTCATATGTTTCTTTCTCAGGTTGAATAAACAAACTGTGGAATGGTTGGAATAGGAGAACCTAGTGGACTCGAGTACTTAGCAGGCGTCCAACTGTTTAGAGGTCTTTGCTTAAATACTTCCGCTGTGCAATGAAGATACCATTCGGATCACACCCAACTCTGATGTAATCGAATTTATCGGGGTGTAACATATTGGTATCAGAGCTATAGGTTTCAGCGATTTAGGTTTCCGTAGAGATACCTAGGCTCTAACCTTACTTTCCTCTGGGAACTTAGATTATTAAGACTTGAACACATACAGAACGCCTAAGACTCGAATATGGGTTCCAACCGTTGCCGAAAACAATGAGTCAAACATTTTGGTTTCTTTAAACATACACAAGTGTTGTGTTTGATACACGTTACACGAAACAACTACATACAGTAAGCGAGATCTGGAGGATTTAGATAACAAGCATATAGGACCTTTGGAAAACTCTTGACGAGAACTTATGTCGAAATTCATTAAAGGTCCCCCACCTAGAAACCGTGACTATCAACTCGGGCAAATGCCATTATCTATATTGTCTATACTATTTTAATTTCCCGAGCAGGTAACCTACGTGGAACAAAACGCTATTGCGCAACTATACGTGAAACTTAAACTAAACGTCAACGGACGTCGAAGTATATCTCACACGACTTTCGAGGAAAGGCCTTTTGAAAATGATGTGATTAAAATACAACATATAAATTATATCAAATACGACGTAAAAGCAACCCTTTTTTAGTACTAATGTTGGAAAAAGCTGGTGTTTTCGTTCCTTTTAGATTTTCAGGGATAATAGAGCTTAAATTTGCAAAAGGAGCAAAAAGAAAGCAAAATCCAACATAAATGTTAAAAAGGAGGAATTATAGTAACTCGCCAAGCCCTGATTCACATCCAAACCACAAAATAGCAAGAACAGAAGACTTGGCAGCGTCCACCAGACACGGGCCGGGTCCAATGATGGATGATGGGCAGAAGAAAAGACAACTTCAAAAGATAAAACTGGCAGCCAACACGGGGCCGTGCTAAGCCAACACGGGGCGTGGTCAACTAAAAGATTTTCAGAATCTGCGATAGTACAACAAGTACTTTGGCTACGAGCCGTGCCGTTGATACACGGAGCCGTGTTAATACAACATCTGACAAGCACTTAATGAGGAAGAGAGAGAGATGGGCACGGGGCCGTGCTGAAGCTTCTGAAGACAGTTATAAATAGAAGTGCTTGGTTCCACTTCAACTCATCCCTTGGCAAACCACTTCTCTCTCACTTTCCACTACTCCACCACCACTACAAGACCATCATCCACCACCATCATCCATTTTTCCATTTTTAGAGTGTGTGTGTATTCTCGGGATCCAAGATTGATCATAAGAATCTTTGTCAAACAAAGGCCATGCATAGCTAAATTCTTACATCACTTGGTGAAGACATATCTTTTATGTATTTCTTTTATGATTTTCAATCTTTGGCTACTTTTTAATTGGGTATGTATTAATGACTTTAATAATTAGTTTTTTATATTGAAGGCGAATTTATTCACCCATTCTTCATATGTCGTTTACTCAATATATTCATGTCTTTACGGTCTATATAAAGCATGTTAATTGCCTGTAAGGGGGTTAGAAGGATGGATTGGGTAATTCTATGTCTTCTTCACTGTATAGATCCTATGAGAACCTGGTGCAAGTTTAGTACTACTCCATGGATTGGCCGGGAATGACTGGCCCGACTGAGAGTAAGAAAACGCTTGCACCCCTTATTCATAAACTACTATTAAAACTTTAAACCAACCCCGCGAGGACTGTATCCCTGCTGACTCAGACCAACGGGTTGAGGGTGATCGCCGCCTCGTAAGGGCGGTCCACCACATTTTGCATTAATAACTTACTTAATTATCTTTCAATATTCTGACCTAGTGGGATTGTATCCTTGCTGACTGATGTGTGCAAAATGCAACATATAAATTTCATCAATTGTGGCATAAAACTAACCCTTTTTTAGTACTAATGTTGGAAAAAGTGTGCTTTTGTCTTCCTTTTGTATTTTCAGGATTAAATGAGCTCAAATTAACAAAAGAAGCAAAAAGACATCAAAATCTAACATAAATACAAGAAAAGGAACAAGACGTGACATGCCCGACCCCACGACAGCATCTTCCCAAGCAAAACAAGACAACAGAAGACTGAACACGCCCCGTGCTCAGCCAGCACGGGGGCGTGCCCAAGTGTCAGCAGAAAAGACAAAGTGGTAGAAGCTTCTATTGCCCACCACGGGGCCGTGCTCAGCGGACACGGGGCCGTGGTCAACTATAAGATTCGCACAATCCAGCAAATCTTCATAGTACAAAGATTCTTCTGCACCACGGGGTCGTGCTCAGCAGACACGGGGGCGTGGTCAACTAATAAGACAAGCTGCAATAAATGAAGAAAGAGAATGATGTGGACACGGGGCCGTGCCCGAGCTTCTGTTCAGCCTATAAATAGAAGTGCTTGGCTCAAGCTCAAACCATCCCTTGGCACACCACCTCTCTCACACTTCACCCACCACCCACCACCACCATAACACCATCATCCACCACCATCATCCATTGTCCATCGTAGAGTGTGTGAGTCGTCTCGGGATCCAAGATTGATCGTAAGAGTTCTTGACAATCAAGGCCATGTTTGCCTAAGTCTCTTACATCACTTGGTGAAGACAAAGTGTCTAGTGTAATACTTTTTATTTTTAATCTTTTCGCACTTTTTACTTGGTTTTGTATTAATGACTTTAATAACTAGTTGCTTATGTTGAAGGTGATCTTTCCTTATCGTTTGTCCGTGGTGTCTTGGCATTATTTTACTGTCTATATAAAATAAAAGATTTTCACCATTCATATCTCCACGGTCTATATGGAGGTATGTTGGCTACCTGGTCGGGGGTTAAGGGAACGGTTTGGTAAAGGTCTTGCCATTGTTCAGCGTTTAGAGGTCCTGCAATGGACCTGAGTCAAATTTAGTAGGACCTCCTTCAATATTTAACGGTATTGGATGGCGGGGGTCCAAACTCTTTGATCTCCTCATAAGTTAACTACTATTAATACTATAACCCGGCTATTTAGGACTGTATCCCTGCTGACTCAGACTACTTAGTCGAGGGTAACGTCACCTCCAAAAGAGGGGCCTACCATAATTTGCATTAATAACTTAATTAATTATCTTCCAATAATCCACCCTTTTAGGATTGTATCCTTGCTGACTCAAACTACTGGGGTGAGGGTAACGTCACCTTCAAAAGAGGGGTCTACTACAATAACTAAGATAATCTCTTAAAATAGTGCAAAAGTGCGGAAATAATCAAAGGTTACACTAGATACGAGTCGGAACCAAGTGATTCCTCTTGTCTATCTGTTTTTCTTTTATTTTTATTTTTCAGCATTTTAGTTAGTTTTTATTTTTCTTAGTTTAAAACATTTTTTCTAAATTTTTTGATTTGATTAGACGTTGAGGATAAACCGGTACTAAAAGCTCTTGTGTCCTTGGACGACCTCGGTATCTTACCAACACTATACTACGCTCACGATGGGTGCACTTGCCCATATGAGTGTCTAGTGTTAGTAAATATCGTGTTTTATAAATTTAAAACTTGACTAAAAAAGTGTTAAAGGGGCTTAAAATATACACCTAGTATATATAACACTCGACACCCATCAAGTTTTTGGCGCCGTTGCCGGGGACACAAGGATTTTAAGAAAGTTAGGAATCAACGGCCTAATCGTTTTTCTTATTTTTCATTTTTTTCTAGGATTTTTCTTAAATTTTCAGCTTCTGCAGAACTCAGCACGGGCCGTGCCCGCTGAACACGCCCCGTGCCCAATCATTGGAACTGGCAATCCTGTTTTAAGTCAGACAGTAAGCTGAACACGGGGCCATGCCCACTCAACACGCCCCCGTGCCCAAGTTTTAGTTACTGAAAACAGAACCGTAAGATCCCGACGGTTGGTAATTTCTGACACAAACATGAGTGATACTGATACTTTTTACTTTCGGCACTCTTATGGTACTATGTGGTGTCAATTATGTGGTGGTAACCATAAGGAATTAGAATGTTATTTTCTAACCTATAAACCCCACTATATAGACCCATCGTTTCCTAGTATCCTTAAGAGGGGCGAAAGTAAAAATAATCCCTATCTCTCCCTCGAATGCTCCCAACCGGATATTCTAGGAGAAATGCTTCTCGATGAATTATTTCAACTAGATGATCTAATTATTGATTGGTTAAAAGAACTTAGGAAAGATTTCAATAATCTTTTCCAAGACAATAGCCAAGAAGAAGGGTTGGAAACGCATTCAAACAACTTCATTGTTTCCAACGATACTCCTAACTCTAGTGAGGACTTGAGCGATAGTCGTCCCTGTGTCGATTGTGCCATGAAGGACTCCCCATCAACTTCGTTTGATGCATACATAGACCTGAGCGATTCGACATACACCTTCTTTAACGAGAGCCCGGAAAAGGGTTGGACTTGTCCACCTACATATAGCATAGGAATCACCCTCACCGACAACCTCTTGCGTTCTCGTCTTAATCTAGAACAATTAAGGTATCTTAGGCACTTTGGGGTTGTTCCATCCAGTAAGGAACCGCCCGATCCGGAAAAGTTCCCTGAAAACAGACAAATTCCTTAAGACAGCTTCTAGACACGGGGCCGTGTCCAGGTCAGCACGCCCCCGTGTCAACCCAAAGATTCCCTTCTGATTTTGTCAGAATGCGGACAAAAGATGTGTCAGGATTCCATCTGCACACGGGGCCGTATCCAGCCGACACGGGGTCGTGCGCAACGTACTGTCGTTTTCTATAAATGCAGCCAAGAATCCTGCACATTTGAACCATTCCAGGGACAGAGATTTGAGGAATATTCTCACATACCATCCTAGGTATTTTCTAAAAGAAGTTTCTCAACTATCTTCTTGTCCTTTCCTCTTTTATCACTTTCATCTTCTTCAATTTTCCTCATACTTCCATTAAAGCTTGAACCTTCCATAATTTCAAGCCTTATTGAGATATTTGTTAGATTTTTGTTCATGGAATCTTGTTAAAAATAAAGTTCTATAACAATGTTTTAAGTTGTTTAAGTTCAAAATGCTCCAAAAATCACAAAAACAATTTGAAGCCCCAAGATTCCTTGTTCATAAATCCTGCAGATATCTGAACACGGGGCCGTGTCCGAAGTACCGGATCCATAAAATTGAACTCTTTTCGGTATGTTTTCTCAGAATGGCAAGCAGAACAAGCGGAAACTCTTCGTCGCATTCCAGAAACAACCGGCAGGGGAGAAGATCATCAACGGTTGAAGATTCTCTTGTAAACTATGTTTACGCCTTAAGAGAGGCCCTTGATGAAGTAATAAGTGTGGAAGAGGCATTGGTCGACCGCATTAATCATTTGACGGTGGGACTAGAAGGATGTCTCTGGGAGGTCAACCTTTTACACCAAAGGTTGAACATTCTCGCCTCTCCTCCTTTGGTGCCGATTATCACCCAAAGGGCATGGAATGTGGTGCCGGAAGTCATCATTTCGGCCGAATGGTACGCCCTACATCCGGAGCCTCCTCGAGACGTACTACAAGGGGTTCCGATTGGTGTCGCTCCTCCTCCACAAGATGTCGAGGAACATGAAGCCGCCTCCCTTCTCCCGAGAGAGATAGAAGAATGGCTCTAGCAACACCTAAGGGACACCGTTCGGCTTAGAGTTCTACAAAACTTTTAAACCAGAAATCTATTTCCGGAATTTTGGTTCTTATTGTAGAAGTAGGACTCCTTAGGAAGATTTTGCGGATCACTTGACCTATCTAATATTAGGACTTTTAACTTTTATTTTCTGCTTTATTTTTCATTTTTAGGATTATTATGTAACTCTCTATGAAGTAATGAATGATGGTTTTTAGTTAATTTGGTGTTTGGGTGGTGTTGACATGAATAAAACACACTTGAGATGACAAAGGATACAAGGGAAACTTGAACCAGCACTCCATGCAGGAAAAACAGGACCGTCCAACAATTTTCTTCATTTACAGTAAGTTCGGCACGGGCCGTGTCCACCCGACACGGACCCGTGCTGCACAGTCTGCAGAAAAAGACCCAGTTCAGGTAACTGGACACGGGCCGTGTTCACCCAACACGCCCCCTTGTCCAGGCTTCTGTTTCTCTTGATTCAATTTTGTTACTGGCACTTGAACACGGGGCCGTGCCCGGATAACACGGGGCCGTGTTCAGCGCCCAGTAACACATTTTTTTTTGCTTTTTCACACCTTTTACACACTCAATCAACCTAAAAACTTATTTTTGGGACACATTGAGGACAATGTGTAATTTAAGTGTGTGTGTGGGGGGGGGGGGGATGCTAAAGCCTTGAATCTTGCAAGTCCTAAATACAAGCCTTACACAAAACTCTATTGGAACCGCTAATCACCCCAAATTTTTTCAAAAATTTTTCAAATTTTTTTTTTTGTCTAGGTTTAGCTCAGGAATTTCAAGTTCTAAAAAGGTTATATTTTTACGAATTTACAACTGATAGCGTCGTGATAAAAAGAACCAACATAAGAAAATTATGAAAAGGCATGACAAGCTTAGTTAAAATTTGATTATATATACTTGATCACATAAAAACCCATTCCCACAAAAGTGAGTTTTGAGCCTTTATTGAGCATACAATTACATATCATTAGACTAAATGCTCATCTTTCGTTTCTTGTGTGAATAGTTTCTTGGTTCTTACGACTCTAGAACTTGCCATGACGATACATTCCCGGTCCTTATCAACTTAAACCCGAGTAAGTAAATGATGGAGGCATTAGGACTAACCCGTTTTATTTCTACACCATTATTTTTCGTTTTTTACCACCTACCCAAAATCCCCCTAGTTAGCCCCTTTGAGCCTAAACCTTTTCATTTCATAACCCAAACCAAACACCCTTTTACCCACCAAAACCTTTTTTTTATTTTTAACCCCTTGTTTTAGTAACTAGCTCGGTTTCTCGTATGACTTTTCAAAAAAAAAAATTGTGTGATTGATGAAGCAAAAGAAAATAAACAAACAAGTTCATCAAAAATAACTTTGTTTGAATAATAGCTTCATCAAAATAAAAGTGAAAAAAAAATAAAGTCTTACGAAAACCGACGCTTGTTACGCTTTTCGCCCTTTTTCTACTAACCACTAACCCAACCACCTACCTTTAACCCAAGCCTAACCCTTCACCCAAAAAGTCCTCTTGATATTTACAAAGGTATATAAGTTAAAAAGGAGGAGGATTGATTGCTTGGCAAGCCTATGGTAGGAGTAAGTTCCATGTCGCTCTTGAGTGATCCACAAAAATACATTTTCGGCCGAGTGTTGAGTGATCCCCGTGAGGTATGTGAACTTGTATATAAATAGAATTTTAAAGAGGCATGTTATGCCCTAATGAGTAATTTATCTTATGAAAAGTTTTAAATAAATCATGACGAATAGGATTGTAAATAAATAAAAATAAAACTGAATAAAGAATCTTGGAAATCCCGACACTCTACGACAAGCCCAAAAACCTTATTCTCTACCCATTCCATTTGGGAGTGTAATAGCCACATTATAAAGAGTTTTGCTTGAGGACAAGCAAAGATTCAAGTGTGGGGGCATTTGATATGTGCAAAATGCAACATATAAATTTCATCAATTGTGGCATAACACTAACCCTTTATTAGTACTAATGTTGGAAAAAGTGTGCTTTTGTCTTCCTTTTGTATTTTCAGGATTAAATGAGCTCAAATTAACAAAAGAAGCAAAAAGACATCAAAATCTAACATAAATACAAGAAAAGGAACAAGACGTGACATGCCCGACCCCACGACAGCATCTTCCCAAGCAAAACAAGACAACAGAAGACTGAACACGCCCCGTGCTCAGCCAGCACGGGGGCGTGCCCAAGTGTCAGCAGAAAAGACAAAGTGGTAGAAGCTTCTATTGCCCACCACGGGGCCGTGCTCAGCGGACACGGGGCCGTGGTCAACTATAAGATTCGAACAATCCAGCAAATCTTCATAGTACAAAGATTCTTCTGCACCACGGGGTCGTGCTCAGCGGACACGGGGGCGTGGTCAACTAATAAGACAAGCTGCAATAAATGAAGAAAGAGAAGGATGTGGACACGGGGCCGTGCCCACTGGACACGGGGCCGTGCCCGACCTTCTGTTCAGCCTATAAATAGAAGTGCTTGGCTCAAGCTTAAACAATCCCTTGGCACACCACCTCTCTCACACTTCACCCACCACCCACCACCACCATAACACCATCATTCACCACCATCATCCATTGTCCATTCTGTTCAGCCTATAAATAGAAGTGCTTGGCTCAAGCTCAAACCATCCCTTGGCACACCACCTCTCTCACACTTCACCCACCACCCACCACCACCATAACACCATTATCCACCACCATCATCCATTGTCCATCGTAGAGTGTGTGAGTCGTCTCGGGATCCAAGATTGATCGTAAGAGTTCTTGACAATCAAGGCCATGTTTGCCTAAGTCTCTTACATCACTTGGTGAAGACAAAGTGTCTAGTGTAATACTTTTTATTTTTAATCTTTTCGCACTTTTTACTTGGTTTTGTATTAATGACTTTAATAACTAGTTGCTTATGTTGAAGGTGATCTTTCCTTATCGTTTGTCCGTGGTGTCTTGGCATTATTTTACTATCTATATAAAATAAAAGATTTTCACCATTCATATCTCCACGGTCTATATGGAGGTCTGTTGGCTACCTGGTCGGGGGTTAAGGGAACAGTTTGGTAAAGGTCTTGCCATTGTTCAGCGTTTAGAGGTCCTGCAATGGACCTGGGTCAAATTTAGTAGGACCTCCTTCAATATTTAACGGTATTGGATGGCGGGGGTCCAAACTCTTTAATCCCCTCATAAGTTAACTACTATTAATACTATAACCCGGCTATTTAGGACTGTATCCCTGCTGACTCAGACTACTTAGTCGAGGGTAACGTCACCTCCAAAAGAGGGGCCTACCATAATTTGCATTAATAACTTAATTAATTATCTTCCAATAATCCACCCTTTTAGGATTGTATCCTTGCTGACTCAAACTACTGGGGTGAGGGTAACGTCACCTTCAAAAGAGGGGCCTACTACAATAACTAAGATAATCTCTTAAAATAGTGTAAAAGTGCGGAAAATAATCAAAGGTTACACTAGATACGAGTCGGAACCAAGTGATTCATCTTGTCTATTTGTTTTTCTTTTATTTTTATTTTTCAGCATTTTAGTTAGTTTTTATTTTTCTTAGTTTAAAACATTTTTTCTAAACTTTTTGATTTGATTTGACGTTGAGGATAAACCGGTACTAAAAGCTCTTGTGTCCTTGGACGACCTCGGTATCTTACCAACACTATACTACGCTCACGATGGGTGCACTTGCCCATATGAGTGTCTAGTGTTAGTAAATATCGTGTTTTATAAATTTAAAACTTGACTAAAAAAGTGTTAAAGGGGCTTAAAATATACACCTAATATATATAACACTCGACACCCATCACTGACTCAAACCACTAGGTTGCGGGTAACGTCGCCTCCAAAAGAGGGGTCTACTACTATAAGCAAGATAATCTCTTAAAATGCGCAAAGTGCGGAAATCATCAAAAGAGTACATGAAAGATAAGTCGGATCCAAGTGATTCTTTCTTGTCTATCATTTTTATTTTATTTTCATTTTCTGTTTTTCTGTTTTTATTAGTTTAAAAATCTTTTCTCAAAGTTGACGATAAGCCGGTACTAAAAGCTCTTGTGTCCTTGGACAACCTCGGTATCTTGCCATCACTATACTACGTCCGCGATGGGTGTACTTGCCCTAGCGTGTGTGTAGAGTGATAGTAGAATATCGTGTTTTATAAATTTAAAACTTGAAATCGGCGAGTAAAAAGAGCTAAAAATATAACTAAAAATACACTCACACCAACACACGTCAAATTTTTGGCGCCGTTTCCGGGGACACAAGAATTTTAAGAAAGCTTAAAATTAACGGCCAAATCATTTTCTTTCTTTTCTTTTTAGGTTTTTCTTCTTTTTCTTTTAATTTACCTCTTTTTGCAGAATTGAAACGGGGTCGTGCTGCTCCAACACGGGGCCGTGTTAACTCTCCAGAACCTTAAAAACTATTTTCTGCCAGATACAGAGTGCAGCACGGGGCTATGTCACCCTAACACGGGGCCGTGTCAAACTCTCTGTTGGTAAGAGAATAGTGACCGCCTGATCCCGACGGTCTAAAAAAATATATAATATATATAAATGGATTTCCTTGATTATTTCTACCTCCGACACTCTTACGGGTTATGGTGCGATTTTGTGGGGAGGATCATGAAGAAGCGGAATGTGGCGTTCTAAACTTCACTCTCCACTATTTAGCCCCATCGCTTTCCTTTAACGAAACCCCCAAAACGAGCGGGAGTAGATATAACGAGGAAATACCTCCGCCTGAACCCCATCGATCCTCTATCCTTGATGACCTAGAACCAATAGGTCAAATAGAAAAAAAGATTATCCAAAAAATCCAAGAGATAGAATCTTACTTGAAGGCGCGAAATTCATCAAAGATTCCATCCGATGGAGAACCGATGGAGGGAAAAACAGGCATACACAAGAAAATCGAGGTCAACCAAACCTCAACCATAGACGACCAGGAAAACGAAAACGATAGTCGTCCCTGTATCGATTCAGCCGTGACGGTCCCCCTTATCGAGTGTAAGTCTCATACCAACAACATGGACAGGAGCAAATCGACTCACACCTTCTTTAACGAGAGCCCGGAAAGGTAAATAAGGGAAGGCCCTATTTTCCCATTTTTAAAGAAATCTTTTATCTTTCCGACAACCTCTTGCGTTTTCGTACCCCTCGCCTAATTCTGCGGTATATCCGATAGTACGGTGTTGTTCCAACCAGAAAGGAACCACCTGACATCGGATAATTCCTTAAAAATTTTAAAGAACCTTAATATAAGCTATGACACGGGGCAGTGTTCCTTGAACACGGGGCCATGCCCACTATCTTCTAGTAACATGGGGCGTGTCGAAATAACACGGGGCCGTTCCCCTCGTATTTTTTCGGCACGAGGCCGTGTCAGCAATGACGTAGGCCGTCTTCTACTAACGGACAACATTCTCTGACATATGCATCTGGCACGGGGCCGTGCTCCCCAGGCACGGGGCCGTGCCTGCGTGCTGTCACTGTATATAAAGTCAGCCTTTGGGAGAATGTTTGGAACCATTCTCAAAAGGCAATATCTCTGAGATTCTTCACACATACCAAAAAAGGTATGTTCTTAAAAAGTTCTCATTTGACCTTCTTGTTTTTTCCTCTTTTGTGCATTTCCTCTTCTTCATTCTCCATGGACTCTATTGAATCTTGAAGCTTCAAGCTTCAAAAGGCTTCAATAGGAGGGTCATACTCTTGATTCTTAGCTTAAAGTTTTGTGAATTTACATTAGTAAAATATTATTTTAAGTTATTTACGTACAGGAATTTAAAAATCAGTCAAAACTAACTTAAAATAAAATTTTAAGAGCTAAGAATATGGAACATATGGAGCAGCACGGGGCCATGCCAGGCTGGCACGGGGCCGTGTTGAATGTTCTGATCTTTCATTTCTTGCTAACAGTTAGTCATTTTCCCTCAAGATGTCGAGCCAACAGAGTGGAACATCGTTGACCAGCTCTAGGAACTAGAGAAGAGGAAGAAGGCTCTCAATCGAGGCCACTCTCGTAAGATACGTGAGTACCTTAAGAGAGAGCCTTGATGAGATGACATTGGTGGAGGAGGTTATCATAGACCGAGTGAACTACGTTACCATGGGGCTAGAAGATTGTTTCGGAGAAATCAACCTTTTGCATCAAAGGTTGAATATCTTGGCTTTGCCTCCCATGGAGCCAATCTTCCCACAACAAAATTGGAACCAAGCCAATGGGGTCATACAACGTACGGGTTGGGATGTCGAGATTCCAGAACCTCCCCTATTGACGCCACCTTCAAGGTCCCGATCAATCCCGCACCCCCTAAAGAGGAGGTTGAAGAGGAACCCTTTATCTTCCTACCAAGGGAGATTGAAGAGATGCTCAACAACCTCTAGATTGAGTATCTCCCAAAAGCTCAAGTCCTCCATCACCTAACATTCATAAATTTAGGAATGTAGGCTTTAGGTTGTTAAAAATTTTATCTCGTAGAGGCATTTCCAAGATTCTATCTTTCTAGCTTTAGTTTATGTAGGATTGTAATTTTAAATTCCTTGTAATATTTTTATTTTTAATGAAAAATGGATGTTTGGATGGTGGTATTTCAAATAAATGTGTTAGAGAAAACGAAAACACCAGATGGATGAAAAAATGGAACCCATGCACGTAGATCAGAAGCCTCCCGACTCATTTTGTGCAAAACAGTGGCTGCAGCACGGGGTTGTGCTCACCCAGCACGCCCCCGTGCACGTCTTACTGTTGTCAAATATTTTATGTCCAGAAGGTGGCACAGACCGTGCTCACCCAGCACGCCCCCGTGGCCACCCCACTGTAAGTTTTCTGATTTCATTTGTTACTAGCACTTTGGACACGGGGCTGTGTCCCCATAGCACGGGGCCGTGCTACAAGTGACAGTAACCTGGTATATCCGCATATATATCACCATTGCTCTTGATTTTCTTGACTGTACATCTCTTAAATGTTAACATATACATGTGTGATTTGGTTTACGAAGATTTTTTCAATGCCGAGAACCTCGATTAGAGAGTAAAAAAGGCGTGAGGTTCACAATGGTGTAAAACTAAAATGGGATATACCGGGCTAGGATTCGAGTTACAGGAACAAGGGCCAAACCAACCACCCAAGAATGGAATCATCGAGGGAAAACACTTGACAACCTCCTGGAAGCAGCTTTTCTTGCCACCAGACCTTTCTCCATCAATTAGGAATCTGATGCCGTCACTAAACACATTCCTTAAATTGTAGCCATTTTTTTAGTGTTTCTTTTTTGGTGTCTAATCAGCATATATATCACCATTGCTCTTGATTTTCTTGACTGTATATCTCTTAAATGTCAACATATACACGTGTGATTTAGTTTACGAAGATTTTTCAATGCTGAGAACCTCGATCGAAGAGTAAAAAAGACGTAAGGTTCACAATGGTGTAAAACTAAGATGGGATATACCGGGCTAGGATTCTAGTTACAGGAACAAGGGCCAAACCAACCACCCATGAATGGAATCGTCGAGCGAAAACACTTGACAACCTCCTGGAAGCAGCTTTTCTTGCCACCAGACCTTTCTCCATCAATTAGGAATCTGATGCAGTCACTAAACACATTCCTTAAATTGTAGGCATTTTTTGAGTGTTTATTTTTTGGTGCCTAATCCGCATATATATCACCATTGCTCTTGATTTTCTTGACTGTATATCTCTTAAATGTCAACATATACACCTGTGATTTAGTTTACGAAGATTTTTCAATGCCGAGAACCTCGATCAGAGAGTAAAAAAGGCGTGAGGTTCAGAATGGTGTAAAACTAAAATGGGATATACCGGGCTAAGATTCGAGTTACAGGAACAAGGGCCAAACCAACCACCCAAGAATGTAATCGTCGAGCCAAAACATTTGTTACTGGCACTTAAAATATTCATGTCTTTACGGTCTATATAGAGCATGTTAATTGCCTGTAAGGGGGTTAGAAGGATGGATTGGGTAATTATATGTTGCGTTCAGTGTATAGATCCTGCGAGAACCTGGTGCAAGTTTAGTACTACTCCATGGATTGACCGGGAAAGACTGGCCCGACTGAGAGTAAGAAAACGCTTGCACCCCTTATTCATAAACTACTATTAACACTTTAAACCAACCCCGCGAGGACTGTATCCCTGCTGACTCAGACCAACAGGTTGAGGGTGATCGCCGCCTCGTAAGGGGAGTCCACCACATTTTGCATTAATAACTTACTTAATTATCTTTCAATATTCCGACCTAGTGTAATTGTATCCTTGCTGACTCAAACCACTAGGTTGAGGGTAACGTCGCCTCCAAAAGAGTGGCCTACTACTATAACTAAGATAATCTCTTAAAATACCCAAAGTGCAGAAATCATCAAAAGAGTACATGAAAGATAAGCCGGATCCAAGTGATTCTTTCTTTTCTATCATTTTTATTTTATTTTCATTTTCTATTTTTCTTTTTTTATTAGTTTAAAAATCTTTTCTAAAAATTTGGTTCAATTAGACATTGCCGATAAGCCGGTACTAAAAGTTCTTGTGTCCTTGGATGACCTCGGTATATTGCCATCACTATACTATGTCCGCGATGGGTCCACTTGCCCTAGCGTGTGTGTAGAGTGATTGTAGAATATCGTGTTTTATAAATTTAAAACTTGAAATCGGCGAGTAAAAAGAGCTAAAAATATAACTAAAAATACACTCACACCGACACACGTCACCCCTCGCCTAAGTCTGCGGTATATCCGACAGTACGGTGTTGTTCCAACCATTAAGGAACCACCTGATGTCGGAAAATTCCTTAAAAACTCAGACAACCTTCATAAAAGCTCTGAACACGGGGCCGTGCCCACTTTCTTTTAGGAACATGGGGCGTGTCGAACAAACACGGGGATATGCCCCTCGTATTTTTCGACACTGGGCTGTGTCAGCAATGACGTAGGCCGTGTTCTACTAACAGACAACATTCTCTGACACATGCATCCGACATGGGGCCGTGCTGCCCAGGCACGGGGCCGTGCCCGCATGCTGTCACTGTCTATAAAGTCAGCCTTTGGGAGAATGTTTGGAACCATTCCAAAAAGGCAAGATCCTGGATATTCTACACACATACCCAGAAAGGTATGTTCTTAAAAAGGTCTCCCTTTACCTTCTTGTCCCTTCCTCTTTTGTGCATTTCCTCTTCTTCATTCTCCATGAACTCCATTGAAGCATGAAGCTTCAAGCTTCAAAAGCTTCAATAGGAGGGTTATACTCTTGATTCTTAGCTCAAAGTTTTGCAAATTCACATTAGTAAAACATTATTTTAAGTTATTTACGTTCAGAAAATTAAAAATCAGTAAAATCTAACTTACAATCAAATTTTTGGAGCTAAGAATCCGGAACAGATGGAGCCGCACCGGGCCATGCCAAGCTGGCACGGGGCCGTGCTGAGTATTCTGATCTTCCATTCTTTTCTAACGGTTAGTCATTTTCTCTCAAGATGTCAAGCCAACAGAGTGGAACATCGTCGACAAGCTCCAGAAACCAGAGAAGAGGAAGAAGGCTCTTAATCGAGGCCACTCTCGTAAGATATGTGAGTGCCTTATGAGAGAGCCTTGACGAGATGACATTGGTGGATGAGGTTCTCATAGACCCTGTGAACTACGTTACCGTGGGGCTAGAAGATTGTTTCAGAGAAATCAACCTTTTACATCAAAGGTTGAATATCTTGGCTTTGCCTCCCATGTAGCCAATCTTCCCACAAGAAGATTGGAACCTAGCCAATGAGGTCATACAACCTACAGGTTGGGATGTCGAGATTCTGGAGCCTCCCCTATTGACGCCACCTTCGAGGTCCCAATCAATCCCGCACCCCCTCGAGAGGAGGTGGAAGAGGAACCCTTTATCTTCCTTCCAAGGGAGATTGAAGAAATGCTCAACGACCTCTAGATTGAGTATTTCCCACAAAAGCTCTAAGTAATCCATCACCTAACATTCATAGATTTAGGAATGTAGCTTTAGGTTGTTAAAAAAATTGATCTCGGTGAGGAATTTTCGAGACACTATCTATCTAGCTTAAGTTTATATAGGTTGTAATTTTTAATTTCCTTGTAATATTTTTATTTTTAATGAAAATGGATGTTTGGATGGTGGTATTTTAAATAAATGTGTTAGAAAAAGCTGAAACACCAGATGGATGATAAAAAATGGAACCCATGCACGTAAATCAGAGGCCTTCCGACTCATTAACTGCAAAACAGTGGCTGCAGCACGGGGCCGTGTTCACCCAGCACGCCCACGTGCCCATCTTACTGTTGTCAAAAAATTTCTGCCAGAAGGTGGGCACAGGCCGTGCTCACCCAGCACGCCCCCGTGGCCACCCCACTGTAAGTCTTCTGATTTTGTTACTGGTAATTCGGACACAGGGTCGTGTCCCCATAGCACGCCCCCGTGATGCAAGTGCTAGTAACCAAAAAATTTTGTTATTTTCACACTTTTTACACATTTTTCCAAAATAAATCCTATTTGGGACATATTGAGGGCAATGTGTAATTTAAGTGTGGGGGGAGGATAATAAAAACCTTGAATCGTTTGTCCTAAATCAAGCCTTACACAAAACTCGCATTGGAACCGCTAAACACCCCAAACTTTTTCAAAATTTTTCTTTTCATTTTTTACTTATCTTAAGTTTAGTTGGGTAATCAGGTGCTAAAAAATTATGTTTTTACGAATTTACAACCGATAGCGTCGTGATAAAATGAACCAATTTAGAAAATTACAAAACGGGCATGATAAATCTTTGTAAAATTTGATTTTATATACATTTTTACACTACAACCCTTTTTCCCACAAAAGTGAGTTTTGAGCCATTACTGAGCATACAAAAATACATCTATACTAATAGCTCAATTTTTGTTTCTTGTGTGAATAGCCCGTTTGGTTCTCACGAATCTAGAACTTGACAATACGATGAGTTCCAAGTCCTTACCGACAAAAATCTGAGTATGTAAATGATAGAGGCATTAGGACAAACCCTTTTTCAAAACAAAACCTTTATTTTTCTTTGCTTTATCTAAAAACACCCACTAGTTAAACCCCTTGAACCTTTAAACCTTTTCATTTCAAACCCACAAAAACTACTCTTTTCATTTTTCACCTTTCATTTTTGTAAATGTATCGGTTATGAAATTACGATTATGGCTCAGTTTCAACTTTGGCAACTAAAAAAAACAGAAAAATCAGAAAAATATGCCAAAGTATTGTTAATCCAAAAAGCAATAGAAAACAGATGTTTTACGTTTTTCACCCGTTTTCCAATAAAACTTACCAAACCCGAACCACCACCTACCCATCAAAGTCCTCTTGATATTTATAAGGATTTAACGTCAAAAGGAGGAGGTTTGATCGATTGTCAAGCCTATGGTAGGAGTGAGTTTCAAATCGGGTACGAGCGTTTCACTTAATACATCATCGGCCGAGTGTTGAGTGACCACTTGCGAGGTGTGTAAATTTGTATATAACTAAATAGAATTTTATAAAGGCATGTTATGCCTAAAGTAAATAATTTTTCTTAAATTGTGTTTTAAATAAATCATGACGAATAGGATTGTAAATAAATAAAAACAAAATAAATTTAGAACTTGAATTCCCGACGCTCTAAAGATAGGACCAAAACCTTCTCTTCTACCTATTCCGTTTGGGTGTGTAAGCCATGTAATAGAGTTTTGCTTGAGGACAAGCAAAGATTCAAGTGTGGGGTATTTGATGTGATTAAAATACAACATATAAATTATATCCAATACGGCGTAAAAGCAACCCTTTTTAGTACTAATGTTGGAAAAAGCTTGTGTTTTCGTTCCTTTTTTATTTTCAAGGTTAAAAGAGCTTAGATTTGCAAAAGGAGCAAAAAGACAGCAAAAACCAACATAAATGTAATATAAGAGGAATTACAGCAACTCGCCAAGCCCCGAATCACATCCAAACCACACAATAGCAAGAACAGAAGACTTGACTCGGGGCCGTGTCCACCAGAGACGGGTCGTGTCCGAAGATGGATGCTGGGCTGAAGAAAAGACAACTGCAAAAGACAAAACTGGCAGCCAACACGGGTTCATGCTAAGCCAACACGGGGCCGTGCTAAGCCAACACGGGGCATGGTCAACTCAAAGATTTTCAGAATCTGCGATAGTACAACAAGTACTTTGGCGACGGGCAGTGCCGTTGGCACACGGGGCCGTGTTAGTACAAGATCTGACAAGAAATTAATGAGGGAGAGAGAGAGAGATGGCCACGGGGTTGTGCCAGGCGGGCACGGGCCGTGGTGAAGCTTCTGAATTCAGCTATAAAAAGAATTGCTTGGTTCCACTTCAAACCATCCCTTGGGAAACCACTTCTCTTTCACTTGCCACCACTCCACCACCACTACAATACCATCATCCACCACCATCATCCATTTTTCCATTTTTAGAGTGTGTGTGTATTCTCGGGATCCAAGATTGACCGTAAGAATCTTTGTCAAACAAAGACCTTGCTTAGCTAAATTCTTACATCACTTGGTGAAGACATATCTTTTATGTATTTCTTTTATGATTTTCAATCTTTGGCTACTTTTTAATTGGGTATGTATTAATGACTTTAATAATTAGTTTTTTATATTGAAGGCGAATTTATTCACCCATTCTTCATATGTCGTTTACTCAACATATTCATGTCTTTACGGTATATATAAAGCATGTTAACTACTTGGAAGGGGGTTAGAAGGGTGGTTGGGTAATTCTATGTCTCGTTCAGTGTATAGATCCTGCGAGAACCTAGTGCAAGTTTAGTACTACTCCATGGATTGGACGGGAATGACTGGTCCGACTGAGAGGAACAAAACGCTTGCACCCCTTATTCATAAACTACTATTAAAACTTTAAACCAACCCCGCGAGGACTGTATCCCTGCTGACTCAGGCCAACGGGTTGAGGATCACCGCTGCCTGGAAGGGGGCCCACCACATTTTGTAGTAATAACTTACTTAATTATCTTTCAATATTCCGATCTAGGGGAATTGTATCCTTGCTGACTCAAACCACTAGGTTGAGGGTAACGTCGCCTTCAAAAGAGGGGCCTACTACTATAACTAAGATAATCTCTTAAAATAACCCAAAGTGCGGAAATCATCAAAAGGGTACATGAAAGATAAGTCGGATCCAAGTGATTCTTTCTTAACTATCTGTTTTTATTTTATTTTATTTTCTGTTTTTTTAATCTCTTTATTAGTTTAAAAATCTTTTCTCAAAATTTGGATCGATTAGAGGTTGACGATAAGCCGGTATTAAAAGCTCTCGTGTCCTTGGACGACCTCGGTATCTTGCCATCACTATACTACGTCCGCGAGTGATAGTAAAATATCGTGTTTTATAAATTTAAAACTTGAAATTCGGCAAGTTAAAAAAGAGCTAAAAATAGACATAAAAATATACTCACACTGAAACACGTCAGAAAACATTATTGGGCACGACAACAACATTGCAAATCTCGTCAGCGGGAGAACTACCAACCGAAATGCGGCAATTTGCCATGCGATCATACAAGCGACATGAATCACGCTGAGGTACGTTTTAATGGGATTCCACAACGATCGATACTTAGTCTAATGAGACTCACAAATGTTGGCACTGTAACAGAAGTTACACGTCTTCGCATCCCCCTATTTCATTTATGGAGATTACGCTATGTTCGACATTCCATGGTAATGTCACCTATCAACCAGTCGTCACACGAAATTCCATGTAAAGTTCTTAAATTTCTTTTATTGAAATTCTGACTTTTGCATATACTGAGTAGATTTTCACAATTTCTACTCCCCCTAATGGTCCTTGTA
Source organism: Helianthus tuberosus (assembly GCA_030545235.1). Lineage (NCBI taxonomy): Eukaryota > Viridiplantae > Streptophyta > Magnoliopsida > Asterales > Asteraceae > Helianthus > Helianthus tuberosus. The sequence continues at coordinate 54,555,667 of CM060411.1, read as the reverse complement.
TCACGAGGATTTCTTTCATGATAGCAAACACTCATTCGTTTCATTTCTTGTCAAATTCATACGTTACGCATGCCTTGTTTGTTGCGCATGTGGTTAGTTTGATTCATGAAGACCATCGGGGGCTTCACTCTAAATTGTTGCTTTATCAACGTTCAATATTGTTTCGCTATGTCAAGTATTGCATTGTGACTTGGATGACTGCATTGTTGCAAAGTGTTGACTCCTTGATATCGTGTCAACGGATCTCTTGGAAAACTCGTTTTCTTTTGAGTGGCACACACGGTTTTTCATTGTAACCATGTCAAAATTTTCTCGTTAATACATGCATCCATTGTTGGATTGTGTTTAAACCAAGTTCAATTGGTTGAACTTGCTCGTAATATACAATCAATTTAAGGTTCCATATGATGGATTGAGGTCAGCATATTCAACAAAATCCCAGCAAGCACTTCATTTGTTTCGAACCATAACAGGCTTGTTTGGTCTTCGACTTCATTGAATCGTTTCTTTGATCACGATCACCTTGTGGTGGCGTTCTCACAAATTTGAAGCCTCCGCTAATATTGTGTGCAGACATCATGCATGGATTTATTTATTTATTCATTTATTTGAATTAAATCCACTTTGTTGGTTTATCGTATTACAGCAGTCTTAATACAATCGTGTGTTGAGATAATGGTATACAAACTTATGTTATATTCCGATGTACCTCCTAATAGTTCTTTCATTTTCGATTGAACGTTTTACGATATTCATTGCTCCTTCATCTTCGATCGAAAAACATTATTTATTTGTTTTCTTATCAATTGGAATCCTATGAGATTTGTTTGGAATAAACATTCACATTTATTTTGTGGAGCACTCCTTCGATTTCAAACACGGTGAACTTGCTCGGTCACCGCTATTATCGAATCATTTTAATCACAACGACACCTTGTGGCGTCGGTATAAAGTTGTAGCTTGGGCTAATCATAATCAATCGTTTCATGCAAAACTATGTATGTTTTTCGTTTGACTAATCATTTAAATAGTCTTAATGCAACTATGTATTAAGAAAATGATACACCAGGTTCGGTCGTATTTCATTTCGGTGTATCCTTGCAACTCAATAATGTCAACACGTTGATTTATTTCATTTAATGGTTCGATAGTTGACAAATCATTTTCCATGATTCTATTTATTTGAGCTTGTTGAATTCGAGTTTCAATCATACGACAACCAACGCAAGGTTCCGTTGGTAGTACATCTCTTGTTTCAAAAATTAGTTTACATATTGTGAACGATCATTTGGAATTCTATTGGTCGAAATTCCCCTTTTGTTGGACCCCCGTAAACTTGGTCACATTGGTGAGAGTATCACTACGCTTCATTCACTCGACATCTATTTCTGGAACAAACTCAGTTGAACCGTTGGGTTCTTATTGATGCAAACTGTCCTTACACTCACATAAACTGAACGAGTCTTGATTCAATTAAGCGGTCAATTACGTTGGTATTATTCAGACTTACCTACGATTAACTCAACTCTGAGGAGATAACATAGTCTAAATTTCGAGGACGAAATTTCTGTAACAGGGGGAGAATGTGACAACCAGTAATTTAAGCCTCATAATTACACAAATAACAAACGTTCAGGCGATAATAAGTAGTGTTTAAGACACGAATTAACTTAATTAGGCTTTTGGAATGCCTAGGAATGCTTATTTGACGTTATAGTGCGCGTATGGCGATTTTCAGGAAATCTGCTGAGCGTTAAACGATAACGAACTGACACCGGAGAAAATACTGACAACGCCGACAAATAAGAAGTTTATACGTATAATTTATACTTATGAATGTGGTTTTGCGAAAACATCACGTTTTCGAACATCACAAAATGCAAACGTGAACGAGAAACGCGACTACAGGAACGCACCACAACGAAACGGAAACATCGGACACGCGTATTTCCTACAAAACTGAAATTTTATGATATATTTAGCTTCGTAATCAAATTATATTACGCGTAGTTAGAATCAAAATGAAAAACGGATTAACGACGACAAAAGAAACATTTTGCGCGATTTTAACGCAACGACGAACGTACGCGTCAAAACCGACTTCTGACTACATTTTTTTGTGTTTTCATTGTTAAATAAATACTTTACGACATTTTATGATGAACGGGTTCGAAAACGGGTTCTAGAAATGTATCGAGCCACTAGAAACGGGCTTGTGGTCCTAGGGCCCAAGCCCACTTAAGAATCTATAATAAAAACCTCTTTATAAATTCAAAAACCCTAATCTTTTCATTTCCCTTCAGCCGCACCCCTTGTCTCTCTTCCTCTCGACTGAACTCCGGCAACTGGAGCAAAATCCGGCCGGCCGGTGCCGTTGTTCGGCCGCACACACACCCACAAACCATCTTCCTCTCACCCTCTATTCCCCTCCTTGTCAAACACTCACACTCGCAGTTCAGAAAACCAAGAAATATGCCGTGTGCGGCGGCGACGAGAAGAAAACGGGGGAAAGAGATAGAGACGCGAGAGAGAGAGAGGGAGATCTTGAGAGCTGTATGGGAAGTCAGCCGACCTCCGGCGACCTCCCATGGTGGTAGGCCCCCCTTCGTTTTTATTTTCTGATGATGCCGATGATGATGAAGACGACGATGGCTGATGGTGGTGCTCGGTTCCATGGCGGACCACGACGACGACCATTTAGGTCTGATTTGGGTTCGAGTTTGAGTCAGTGATGGTGGTTCAAACGTACATGGATCCGACAAAGCTCAGGTGAGCTCGGTTTTGCTTTATTTGTTTATTTTTTTCTTTCTTTCTCATGGTATTAATGTTTCAGTTTTGACTCGGGTTTTAGCTTCAGAACTCCGCTCGGGTATCGGCTCAGGTTCAAGACTTCGAGTTCTGGTCAACTCGGTCAAACCGAGTTGATTCGGTAAACATCAGTCAACCCCAGGTCACCCATCGGCTCGGGTCAGATCTGTTTTAGTTTCGGAGTATGCAGTTTGGTTCAGTTTGAGTGGTTCGGGTTTAGTCGACACGGGTCAAGGTTCGAGTTAACTCAGTTGAACGAGTCACTCAACAAGTGAAGCTCGGTCAATCGGTCAAAGTCAGTCAATGCCAGTCAACGTGGTTAAACCAGTCAACTGTCGGGTCAACTGGTCAACGCAAGACCCGGTAACCTTTAAACGGCGCGATATTTTGCTATCTTGTTAGAGATTTTATATTTATACGCGAACCGAGCTTGAACCGACATCTCGTTACAAGATTTTATATTCAGGCGATAGTTTATTACGCGACAAAATTTTATATCGTTACATTGTGTTGAATTGTTATTGAGTTTTGAAAACTATAACGACAACTTGTGTTGTCGGGGTTATCCTAAAAACAGAGGAAACTCTGTCCGTTTTTTCGTAAAAATCCGAAATACGTAACGTATTTTATTCTAAAAACGACACTTATTGAAGTTCGAGTTTTCTTATAAAATGAATACAAATGTACCTTAGATTTGGCGACGTTTTATAACAAATAAAACGAAGTTACAACACTTCGACAAAACACAAATTACTAGTTAACGAAACTCGAATACTTGTATAAAATAAATATAATTATTTATATTTATTTCAAAACGCCTAGAACTCAGAAACTTGTACGAGATGAATATTATTTATACTTATCTCCAAACCACGAAGTTGCGGAAACCAATTCTAAAATGAATATAATTAGTTATATAGATTTCAAACGTCGAGATTTTCGAACACTTTTATAAAATAAATATAATGTATATATTTATTCCGGACGCCGAGATTCCAAGTATTCTTATAAGATAAATATAATGTTTATATTTATTTCAAATGTTAGAATTCGAAACTTATATTATTCGAAAATCATATAAAAAAATAAATATAATTATTTATATTTATTTCGAACGTCCAAATGTAGTTCGACGCGTCATCACACGAACTTAATACATTACTAACCGACGCGTTTCGACAACAAGAAGTTTATATATATATATATATATATATATATATATTAATCTTACGAAAGCTACGAAGAGTCGTACTACTATTCATCTACGCCTTCTATTCGCGAGGACTAACACGACTCCGTAAATATAGTTATGTTTATATTTAAAGATATAAATATATATATTCTAAATCACTCGGAAAACTAAGTCGTTTCCGAGACTTAGTTTTATCCCGATTATAAGCGGGATCAAATAACCATAGATTGGTTATTTCAAGACAAGATAATAACAACACTTTCATAGAATCGAATGGTCGACGATTCAGTAGAGCTTGGACACGTAGTTAGCTACGCCGTGTTGTTTAGAAACTTATAAGTATTCCTTGGTAGGAATGTCGTAGATTGCATGCTAGCGAATTCACGTTCTTGGAACAGCATTATGGAATCACGTTAAGCTAGCTTTGCACAAGGATATCGAGGTGAGTTCATAACCCCCACTTTTCATGGTTTAACATTTTTATAAATGTTTTCGGGGGTGGAAAGACATACAAGTTTTGCAAACATACAATATTTCGATGAACAAAAACTCGTATTTCTAAACCACATTGCAAAGGAATTTCAACGAACTCAAATGGTTTACGAAAGGTTTATGCTAAACATACCGGTTTACAAAACACACGCGTATTTTTGAAACGTGCATGATTTTCATGACTAGTGACGGGATTGTCCTAGTTACAAAAATGGGACTGGCTTGGTCTGCTTACGAATAATGAGACAACCCAATGGGTTTATGTCCCCCTTTTCTTTTGAAATACATGTTAACTAGGGTATGGTTAAGCTATGGAATGAATTCACGGATCACGTGCGAATAGGAGCTAACTTAGGCACCATTAATCCTTTTAAGGACCAAGGAACAAAAGGGGTAGATCTATCGGGTACGGGCGAGCCCCACTCACTGGTCCTTGTGAGACCACTTAGAGTGCTTTTGTGTCCCAGTCGAGGTTAATCGGCACTTAAAACCGTCTACCAGGTTGAGTGCTTCCTATGTCGACACACATTAATGATCATTAAGTTCATAGACGCTTACATACCAGCTTTTGATACTCGGATTTTCAAATGTTTTTTAGATTCATTTGATGCAAACTCACAAATGTATGGATTTACAAACTTTGGTAACGTTTTCAACTTATGTACAAGTAAGAGGACGGGTTGGTCCTGCTTACAAAGACTCGTTTGGGCTCGACCCATTCTCACTCGTGCAATGCACAAAGACTCTCGTGGGCTAGACTCATAGTTTTCATATGACATGCCGAGAAAAATGACTTTACTATATTTTCTCAACAACTTTTAAACTGGTTAACAAAAAGATTTATTTTAAATCTTTTTCAAACAAACTATGAACTCGCCAACTTTATGTTGATTTTTCGCATGTTTCTTTCTCATGTTGCATAAATAAACTGTGGAACGGTTGGAATAGGAGAACCCAGTGTGACTCGAGTACTTAGCAGGCGTTCAACTGTTTAGAGGTCTTAGCTCAAATACTTACGCTATGCAATTAAGATACCATTCGGATCACCCCCAACTCTGATGTAATCGAATTTATCGGGGTGTGACAGTGTGAATGTTTATGCAATCCGTAAAGGATAAACCTAATAAGATATGAATTTAACAACACACATGATCATTCATTACAATCTTATGGTAAAATGTGCTAAAATTACATTATTTTAAAGAAAATGGGGTAAAGTATAAATTTTACAAAACTTAAATGCATCCAACCAGTGTAAATGGAGCATATGTATTAACTCCATTTAATATTCTTTTCAACTCCATTATTGAACATAAACGTCAGAAAACACCTTCGAAAGTTTTCTCACATAAGCTTCTTATCAAAATCGGAAAGGGTCTATTGCATAATATAGATTAGATACTATAAAACCAAGTATTGTTTATTTGATGTTATTGTTTGTATTATAAACGTTAGATTATCATTCTTTGATGTTATGAGTATGTATTCCTCATAAATGGCGTTTCATATTCTTTGTTTCGATCATAATAGTTGCTGTAATCTGGTGTACTTTTATTGATTAAGTACTGCATTAACTTAAATGAAGTTATTGATAGCATTCTCTGTAACAATTTGTGTATGCATCTTCTTGATTTCGTCTTCTACATTACGGTTGATAAATCAACCATATAATTTTTGGTTGTTGTTGATTTGCTTAACTGTTGTGAGAGATGATGATTTTCATTTTGTATTTTATTTTTATAAAACCCTAAGTGTGTGATTATACAAATAGTCTCGTTAATATTTGGTACTTTTGTTTTTTAAGTAGTGATTTAGTTTAACTGAAGTTAGTGATGTTTTTTATATTATTTTATTGATATTTGAATGGTAACGAATGTTTTTTTTCATCAAGATGTATATTACAGAAATAAAATAATAGATATGATGTTGTTTGTCTATAAGTTTTCTTGGATGTTGTTAGTCTTTATAACTTGTAAGTTTAAATCCTTTATTGCAGATATGAATCCGTCCAACCAAACACCATCCTTTTTAAAATTTCATAATGAAGATGATTTTATATTTTTGGTATGTTTTTTACTTTCTTGCTACTATTAGGATTGTAGATTAATTTTTGATGTAAGACGTTTGCTAATTATTGTCGCAGAGTATACCACTTGATTTTGAGAATTTGTTGTGGGGGAAGGAGGTCCCCTACGGTCAAACTGTAGAACTACATGATGGTGACAAAACATGGTTAGTACGAGTAAGGAAGAGAGATGATCATTGTATATTAACGGATGGTTGGACAAAGTTGGTTAGAGATTGTTATTTGAAAACCAAAGATGTTGTATATTGGAAGTTTGTCATTCATTGTCTCATCTTTTAAAGAAAGGGATTATTACATATATCCCCTTCCTAAGATCATTAATTGCATATTTAACCAAACTTTAAAATTAATTACATATTTCCCCTCTTTCTTACAAAATGACCCATTTACCCATTTTTATAATCCATTTTCTAAAAAACAACCCCGATATTTACATTTGATTTGATTATCATCAATACCCAACACAAATAAACCCACAACCCAAATCCTCTCTCTAACAATCTACCGTCGTCATCCACGACGACCGACGCCACCGCCATCACCAGCACACCACCATTCTGGCGTGTTGACAAATTCGTTCGTTTTGCAATACACTGCGTTCGCTCCCTCCTCTCCTCATCTGCCTCCGCTCCCAATATCTCAAATTCTCCTGCTGTTGTTGACAAAATTAATAGCAATAGCAATTCAAATAACAATTGTTTTGTTAATGCATCTTATAGTTGTAATAAACTAATAATGTTGAGTTTCCGGGCACTTATACTTGCCACCTCATCAACAGCATAACAAATGAAATCACAGGTTATTGTCTCACATATCTGATTCAAGCCCTCGGCTCACCATATAAGTTTTTATTTAATTACGTTTGCTTTCTGTAATTGTAATTTGGAAATATAGTTGTTTTTGTAATGAGTATGCTTGAGTTTAGTTAATTATTATATGACTATGATATATAAATTGATAATGGTTATGAGTTTTATCTGTTTGGTGTGGAGGTTTTTTTAAGTGTTACTAGTTTTATTTGTTGGGTGTGGAATCATTAAGGGTAAAATAGTAATTTAATATGACTAATTTTAATGAAATGGGTAAATATGTAATATATATAGTTTAAGAGGGGGAAATATGTAATTGATTTTTAGAGTTGGGTAAATACATAATAAACAACCTTAGCAGGGGGATATATGTAAATGAACATTAAAGAAAATGTTTACGAGAATTCTTACATTTCAGCAAATATTAGACCTGAACTTGGCATGACTGTAAGTAACTTTATATTATTTTGCTACTCACTGTAAACATTTTTTGCTAGACAACTTGCTAACATCTTTTTACCCTTTTAATGTCTGTTTCCTTATCTTCTTAACGTCTGTTGACTAACCTTTTTACCATCTGTTGACTAACCCTTTTAACATCGGTTGACTAACATCTGATAGTTAACATCTGTCCACATAGCAACCTCTGTTGGGGATAATGGATGACAGTTGTTAGGAAACCTCTGTTGGAAAGCAACAGAGGTATGTAACAGTCGATAGACAACAGTGGTTAGGTTGTGTGTAAATACTGGAACCCCTGTTGACTAACCCTCCTTTTAACTTCTGTTGACTAACCCGTTGTAACCTCTGTTGATCATTAGTTCATATCAATTTTGTAAGTCTGCACTAATTATTTTTTTACTTCTTTTATAGCTAATTGCTGACAAATTCTGGAAAGAATTCTATGGTAAAAACTACGAGTATGGGATGGAAACTATCTATGTTGGCGAAAGGTTTTGGAATGTGATGATGAAAGGATGGACCGATGGATGCGGTTTTACTGATGGATGGTTAAAAGTGATTGAAGAAGTTCCGATAGCAGTTGAATCTTGGTTGGTTTTCACCATGATTGCATCTAAAATGTTTGAGCTTTTTGTTTTCCATCCCGAAACTGGAACTCAAATTTCTTTCAAGAAAGCTGATGATGTTGTTTTGGATGATTCGGTTTATGGAGATGATGGGTTTGATTTATTGGCTGCGGTATAAAAATTCGATGTTAATATACATCTATTTGATAACATGACATTGATAAATAAGTTTTATGTGAATGCACTATGTCTATTGCTTCCGTCAATCACGTGCTTCAATGTCAAATACATTGTATCGTAGTTAATTAGTTAGAACAAGACAGGTTTCAAAGTGTAATAAACATGCAAGATATGTAGGTCTGCACTATATCACGCATATTTAGGGTTTAGGCCAGGCTCGCACGGATCTGCGCTATGCATATCCGCAGAGATGAAGATAATCAGGTCCGCATGAGTAGGGTTTCTTGGTCCGCATATACATGTTGATCCGCATATACATGTGCGTCCGTGACTAGGTTAGTGCGGATGAACTAGTATTATATATAGATGTCTTGAGTCTTGTTCATGGATAGAACTTTGTGGAGAGAGTTGTTACTCTGTCCAAGTGATTTCGTGGTTTTGTACTATTATACAATCAATATAAATCATCATTAATTACTTGTTCTTGTTCACGTCATTCTCGTACTTGGATTCCGCACAAGATACGAGATCATAGCAATCAACTGTACATCGGTGAAGATCGTGATCGGTCCAAACATGTTCCTACAAGTGGTATCAGAGCGGGAGATTGATTGCAAGGACTGAAGATACAAGAAACAAGAAGATTCAAGAAAATCAGAGCTGAATTTCATCATTTTCTACTCATTCTTCTTCTATTCATTTTCAAGTTTAAAACACAAATTAACGTCGAATTTACGGATAAAATTGGTTAATTTTTAAACATGTTGTGTGAAATCATGTTTTAAATAACCCTTGAGAAGATCAGATCAAAATACGAGCTAAATCACTAAAATTTTTGTGAAAAATCATAAAAAACTTAACAAAGATTCACGCTGGTAAGCTCGCACGGATCTGGTTCATCTAGGTTCGCACGGATCTAGAGTTTGTGAGACATTCTTGATCTGCACGGATATACTTTCCCTATCCGCACGGATCAACTCTAGTCCATCCGCATGGATCTGCAAGTCCCCATACGCAGAGATCTAGGTTTAAGTTGTTTGATTTTCAAAGATTGTTTGATACTTTGTTGATTGTTTACAGGTGATTTTCAAGCATATCAAAATCATGGAAGAGGAGTTTTATAACGATTCTACAATGCTTTCACATCTGAAAGAACATCCACGCCAAAAATCATTTCGAATGTTATCTCCGAGAGTTTAAACATCAAAAATGCATACGGAACCTATCAGAAACCACCTAAACTGATGAATATAGAGGATTACAATAGGTGGAAAGATAGATTTGAGAATTGGGTTAAAGCTTATGCTTATGAGAGTTGGGTTTTGTTAACTTTTGGATATGAAAAACTAACAAATGATAAGGGAGACATAATACCAATTAGAGAATATAATGATAAAGATAAAAAAGAATTCTCTAACGAACAAAAAATGATTGCACTGTTACAACAATCTGTTAGAGATGATATTATTTCCCTGCTTCAACATGATAAAACGTCAAAATCTATGTGGGAGGCACTAAAAGTTAAAGTTGAAGACGGGAAAGAAATAGTAAAAAACAAAATATCATTGCTTAAGAAAGAATTTGATCTGTTCAACTGTCTGAAGGGTGAGAATGTCCAACAGATGATAGAACGTTTCTGTCATCTGAAAATTGAGCTAGAAAGATTCGATATCAAAAAGGACAAAGAAGAAATCATCGACAAACTCATTGAGGCATTACCGCATGTAGATGATTGGCAAACCTTTGTCACGATTCTGAAAAACGATGCAAAGTTTGATGAGATAACATTAGACACGTTGATTGGAAAACTTGAAGGTCATGAGATGGAAATTCAAAAGTACAATAAAATTGATAGTTTAAATTACCAACAAAACATAAATCTGTATTATCGTGGAAGCTTGTTGTCGAATAATCAATTGTCAAAGATTGGTACTGCTTTTAGCGCAGAGAAAGCAGATGAATCGTCAAAAAGCAGGTCTTCGAGTTATGATTCTGGTTATCATTCATCTTCAGCATCAAACAAACCCAATCCAGATGTGGTACAATGCAACATTACTTTAAATTTGAACAAGTCTCAGAGTATGAATGCTGATTCAGCCAAACAACAAATGATCTTTTTAGCATCAATTCTGGAATCCTACGAAAGTCTGGTGGTGGGTAGAATTGGAAACCCAAATATGACCAAGGAAGACTACGATCAAATAGATCCAGAAGAGATGGAGCTGATTGACATAAGATGGTGGATGGCTAGTGTAATCAGAAGAGCTCAGAGATTCATGGAGATTACCGGTAGGCAATGTCTTGGAGGTCCGACAACGAAATTGGGATTTGACAAATCTAAGGTTACTTGCTTCAAATGCTCAGAGATTCATGGAGATTAGCCATTTACAATAAATCGGTCTAAACGTTCAATCCCTAAAATACCTCTTTACTTTTTAAAACTATCTTCCACTCTTTATTACGCACGAACTTTACTTAGTCGACTCATTACCATCAAAACCTTTTGAAATCATTAATACCTAACCTTCCCTTTTCTCACCAATTAACAATTTTCTACAAACATGTGGTTTTCCTGGTACTCCTTAAAACCGATAAAAATTTTCCTACAACCTACGGTGCGGGCCGCACTTTTCATCAAAAATACTCTATCTTTATACGAAAATTTTTTTTCTTAGGTAACATCCTTTTAAAATATATATCCCATCGATTTATTCAAACTTGCTCCAACTCACTTTGCCTACATACACATGCACGTTTTACTCATACTTATGATGGGTGGCTCAAATCACCTTAGTCAAACGAACTACTTTTACAAACCTACCCCTTTTCATCCCTCAAAATTTCCATGCATTTTTAACACACTTATACATGAACTTCACGTACACTTTAAACTTCAAAATCGCGATTTTAGCCAACTATTTTAAACAAAATTCCTTTTTCCAAAGTCTCCCTCTTGAATAAATTTCTGGACGAAATTTCCTAAAGTAAGATAAATTTGAACAAGTCTCAGAGTATGAATGCTGATTCAGCCAAACAACAGATGATCTTTTTAGCATCAATTCTGGAATCCTACGAAAGTCTGGTGGTGGGTAGAATTGGAAACCCAAATATGACCAAGGAAGACTACGATCAAATAGATCCAGAAAAGATGGAGCTGATCGACATAAGATGGTGCATGGCTAGTGTAATCAGAAGAGCTTAGAGATTCATAAAGATTACCGGTAGGTAATGTCTTGGAGGTCTGACAACGAAATTGGGATTTGAAAAATCTAAGGTTACTTGCTTCAAATACAAACAGAAAGGATACTTCAAGAGAGAATTCTCAAATCAGGATGTTGATGAAAGCATGAATCCATTCCATGATGATTACTACTGAACAACAATATATCATCGCGCCAATGAACAACCGCCAAAGATGAATCGATCACATATCAGTGAAGGTTCGTCAAAAGAGAGAAAACAAGCTTTGGTGGTGACTCAAGAGGATGAAGGCTTCAATTGGAACAAACACATTCCAAAGGAAGGAGGTGTGTTGGTTACTAAGGTAAAATCGAGTCGAGAACAACACAGAGCACGTGAGAGATTGAATGAAGCGTACGAAGTTTTCAGAGAGGCAAAGCAGGCCAAGAGATGGGATAATGAGAGGAAATATTATTTAGATCCTCTAGGAAATCCTGTAGTGGATCCGAAGACAATAGAATTTGACGCACTAGTTGCAGCTATTCCTACTGCAGGAGAGTACTATTCAAAGATAAAAGAAGATAAAAATTATGTTGATGAAGTGGAGAAGCGTAAAAAAAGGGTGATTAATGCGAGTCTAGAAAAGACGACAGAGACTCTAAAGAAAAATGTGGAAGAAGCCCTTGATGAAAACCTAGAGAAGATGGTGGAGAATCTAAAGAAGACGACGAACAAAACAACGATAGTAGATCAAACAGAGGTAAAAACTCAAACTAAATCTTCTGAGTCGTCAAACAAGGTTAAATCAATGGGTAATAATGATGAAATTGGTAACAAATCTGAACACAAAAATGAAGCCCAGTGCAGTAAATGCATGGAAACATGTAGTGCCTGTACTGAGAAGGATGAAAATTTACGATCCAGAAACATTGAATTTACTAAAATTGAAAATGCTTTCAAAGAAAAATGTAAAGAAATGTTTGAAAAAGAAGAAGTTTTGAAACAAAAAGTAGAAGAGCTGACACTGAAATGTAAAGATTTTGAAAAGGAAAAAGAAATTTTAAAACAGAAGTGTTCAGCAAATTGCAATGAATGTTTACAAAAAGATAATATTATTCGAGAATTGCAAAAAGAATATGATGGAATGAAATTTTCATATCATAAAGTAAAAGAAGCATATGAAACTTTGAAAAGTCAAGTTCAACATTTGGAAGGAAAAGTTTCAAAATATTCTGAAACGACAAAATTTCTTGAAGCCAAATATAAAGGAAAAAAACTGGTTTTAAATCAATATATTGATGAAGTTGTTGAACTAAAACGTGAATTAGATGAAAAGGAAAAGAAAAATAATAAACTTTAAAGTTATCATGCTTCTTCATACATTCTCGAACGCATTTTCAACATCACACCAGTTGAAAATGATTCCGAAAAGAATAAAAAGGGAATTGGATCAGAATATCGTCAAGTTCCACCACCATTGGAGAAAAATTATATTTTCTATGATGATGAAAAGGTGGCAAAACAATAAACATGGTTGATCAATTGCCTGAAAACATTGATGTGACTTACTCCAAATCTGATGATGTTGGTGATTCAGATGTGGTAAGTAAGGTTGTTAAAAGCGTTTTGAAAGAAGAAAATCAGAATGATTCTACCTATAATGATAATTCTGAATCACAAGTTGAAGATGAGGAAAGTTTTCATAAAAATTATTTGAAGAATTCAAAATCTGATACAAATGCGAATGATGATTCAATAAGTTTGGCATATTATATGGTTGGATCGGACAAATTGTTCTCGGATGATGAATTTCCGATTCAAAATGTGATTGCGGAAAAGATTAACAAGGTTTTTAAATTGGTAGAAATTGAAAAATCTGAAATTGACAAATTTGCCGGTAAAGCGCGCAAGAAAGTTTTTTTTATAACAAACCAAGTTACAAAAAGAAAAACACAAAGGCTGGGTTGGGTTATAAAAAAACAAAATCAAAAGAAAAGGTTTAAAAAGTCAATCTCAGAAAAAGATGAACTTTGCTCATTGAATAAGTTCTGAAGAAGAGAAAGAACTCCGATTTAGTCGACAGACTAATGAAGAATTCTATGCTCGAAAGAAATAGCAACAACAGGCCAAAGATGTTTCGACGAAAACATGTTTTAAATGTCAACAAATTGGACGTGTTGGTCGCAAATGTCCAAATCTGAAGCTTGTTGATGTTGAGAAGAATAAACAAAAATATGAGTTTGTGAAATAGAAGTCACCCAAATTTGAACTAAAACAAATTTGGAAACAAAAGGTTGATGTGTCAAAACCAAACCAAATTTAGAAACCAAAGATTGATTTGTCAAAACAAATATTCAAATTGATTCAAGATTTTTTATAAAAAGAATGTTTTAAAAGGATAAATTTGGGTGGTAAAGAAACAGAGTACTTCTGTGAATGAAAAGAGGAAAATTGATTCAACCAAGAAGGTTGAAGTCAAGAATGAAAACGTTTTTGTGAAAAACGACAAAGATTTTCCGAAACTGAATGATTCGTATTGTGTCAAAATACCCAAGGTCAAATAGGCATGGGTTGCATTATTCAAGTAATTGAGTTGACTGAATCTGCAGGTATTCCAGAAATCAACTGAAGTTCAACATGGTGAGTGGAGCAGCCTGGCACGAGAAGAGGACTTCTGTGATTGAAACCAGGGAGTGTTGGTTAATAATAATAATAAATAAAACATAAATAAAAATATAAAATATAAAAATAAAAAATGACAAAAATGTTTGATTTAAAATTGTCAAAATCAAAATTTTGAAAATGTTGAAGGAATACGCCGAAACCCCCACGGCTGAACAAACAAAACATGATAAAACAAGATTGAAAAATGGTTTCAAAATGTTAAATTCAATGTTTTATTAATCATGGGGGTGTGTGTTTTTAAACAGAGAATGTGAAGCAGAAAATGGATGGTGAGATGAAGCTATCTACATCGGTTTGTCATATATTGTTTAACATGTTTTGGATTTTAGGGGGAGTATAAAATATTGAAAATTCAAAAACATTTGAAAATTTGAAAAAGTACAAAAACATGAAAAAAATTCAAAAGAGTTTTGTGTAAAAAGAGGAAATGATAGTACATTAGTAAGACAACCACAACATGCTAAAGAAATGGAATGTTAAAATGTGATAAACGGTCTCACTGATGATATGCCAGTAGGTTTTTACACATTTAGTAAATTGATTTTGATATATAAACCTAAATCAATAACTTTCGTAACTCGTGGGGAACATCTTTCGGATATATGGACTTAGTACTCTGAAATTTAGTTTGAGAGATTGCCTGATTCTGAGATATTAGGTTTTTATACTTATTGATATCTGAGGTATTATACATGGTCTTCTGATTTTGCGTCAGCAATGTGTCACACCCTGACTTTTGCGGAAGCGTGATTATGGTGTGACTTGCTTAATATAATTGCATTCAATCATAACAACAAGTAAATGATAAAACCATAGATGGTCATCCATTAATTAAGTTTTACAAACATCACAAACATCATTGTTTGAAACATAGATTTCAAATTCAAATTATACAAACCATACGAATTGTTTAGAGTTCCATGAGGACTCATCAAAAGACTCTAAATAAAACCAGGCTTTGGTAGACGTGTCTCGTCCAGGATAAGACACACTAACCAAACCCTAAGGCAACGGATGACATCCTTTATTCTTAACGTAACTTGAAACATCCAAACGCCCGCCAGATCCACTTTTAATTCCCTGAAATACATGTGTTTTGAAAACATCAACAAAAGTTGAGCGAGTTCATGTGTTTGTTTGTGTGCTCAAATAAACCTTTGAAATCTTTGTAAATATGTATGTATGTTTGTAACCAGGTATGAAAGCAAAAACATGGATACAGATCAATTAATGGTTTGCAAGGCCATTAACGTGTGTGCAACGATGTAGGAAGACTCAAACCTAGCAGATTTAGTATCGGGCCTCCGGCTGTAAGACATAGTCACCTCATGGGCCAAACCCCGGTCCACCTGGGTGTGGCCTCGCTACACCCAAATAGATCTATCACTCATGCCCCTCGGTCCTAACACGAGGATTAATAGTCATAGGAGAGCGCCTACCCATTCACATGATCTACTACGCAATCCTTAGCTAAACATACCAATTGTAATTGTTTGTAAACATTTTGTAACATGTACTTCACCCCCGAAGTTATAAAACAAAACAGTTTAGAGAAAAGGGGGTCATGAACTCACAGTCTTGCTTCTTCGATCACCGTAACTCAAGCTTCTTCGGATAAACACGACTACCTACAACGTACTATGATTTATTAGACGAGCGGGTCGTGCCTTGACTTAGTATTAATGTCTTTGGGTTAGGTTTCTTCGTATCTTCAATATAATTCCATGTTATATAATTATTTGTTAAAATAATTAATATTTCAACTTAAAATATATTTATTAAATTTTGGAATAATTGTTAAAACAATATATATTAACTTAATACTTCCCATGTATTTATACTTGTATATCCTTCTCAAGGATGGGTGTAATTGTATTCGTATTCTTATACTTGTATATTTTTGCCATGTATCGGGGTCGTATTCCGGTGTGTATTTATACGTACGAGAATACGTATTCTTATGGTATTCATTAAGTATTCTTTATACTTAATTTCATATTAACTATTCCGGAATATTAACTTTAATAAAGATTTAATATATATTTCCAAAATATATATTTTAAGGAATATTACTTAGAAAAATTATTTAAAATTTGTCTTTGGCAAAAAAAATATTTGTATTCTCTTATAAGTTCCAAAAATAATATATTTTCAAGTCTAACTTAGAAAATATATGTATAAACTTATTTTTCTCCAAAAATGACATACTTCATATTTACTTGAGAAAATACATCTTTCACCCCAAAATATTGTATCTCATGTTTGTTTTAAGAAAATATATTTATTTCTTTCAAAAATAATATATCTTCTAAAAATTTCAAGAAAAATATATATTCATACTTGCCAAAAATAATATATTTTTCTCTTGTCAAAATATGATATATTCTTGTAGTAATTGTAAAAATCATATTTTTGTTCACTTGGTGTCCAAAATATTATTTACCAAAATATACTTTGTGAATAAATTTTCTGGAATATTTTGTAAGTCTTATTCCATAGTTCGGTTTCACCAATATTTTGTGTAGGATGTGTATATTCATTCCCTGGAATTTTGGGTAATATTTTGGATGGTAATTCTTTTGGTAATATGATGAGTTATATTATTTCATGTCCTAAAATAATATAACTAATACACAAAGTATACAAACAATCACACACATGGTGACTTCTAAATATATATTTTCCTAAATACATATTTAGTCACTTTTATTTATGAAAACCAACCTCCAATATTTATATTTTTGTAACAAAATTTATGGCAAAGTTTATGTAAGAAATTCATGGTTTAAAATACACTTGTAAATATTTGTTTGGAAATATTTTTCCTAAGTGTTTAATTTTTAGAAAAATTTTGCCATAGTTTCCCCTAAAAATGGAGGTTTCCATGCTTTCAAGCATATCATTTTCTTTTGTAAAATCAACACAATCAATCCACAATCAACAATAAACAACCTTTACTTACCAATTTTGCCAAAATCAAGCATAATCTAATACTTCATGAACTTGAATATTTGTAAAAATTTGTAGTAACTTACTAGTGTTATTAGTAAGCCTTGTTATCCTTTAAAGTGTGATTGATTCTTTAAATACTTCATTTTTAAAGAATATGGATCTTTATAACTTGTATTTATATTTTCTAAAAATGTTTCTTCATGGATTTTTCTTGTTATACATTCACTTCTACACTTGTTTAACCTTTAAAAATAAGGTTTGTTTATGTAAGAACCAAGATTTAATAAAACTTATATTTTTAACTTGGTTTCTTGATAAATCATCCATGAAATTTTTAGATCTACATGATTAACAACTTACTTTGATCATTATTTTACAAGAAAACGTTATGTTCTTTCAAGTTCATGCTTTATGTGTGGATGATCTATCATCCTACAACATTTTTATTCTCCCGTCTTGCTAGATTATGTTTTTAATCATGATCTAGCAAGATCATATGATGATCTACATCATATACATGAATAAATAACAATCAACAAGCAAAACAACACATAAACAACTTAGTTTCTTCATTAATCATGCTTAAGTTTACTTCTTGTGATTCTTAGTGTTTTTCAAGATTATGATTATGATTCTTCTTTTAACTACTTAGAATGGAAGTAAAATAGCAAGATGAAGATTCTTACCACTAGCATAAGGCTAGGGATGATCAAGTGAAGAAAACAAGTGGGTAAAAGCAAATAAGAGAGGTCCTTGATCTTCCGAAAGCTCCTAGCTTCTTTGTATGTCTTCTAACACCTTTGTATAAACTTGGATTGTATGAGAAAGATTGAATGATGGTGGATGTGTGTGGGGTTGAGTTCGGCCGAGAGCACCAAGGGGGAGGAGAGAATGAGTGTGTGTAAGTATGAAGGTTATGTCTTGCATGTTCTTTTATAAAACATTTCAAGTGTTTAACTCTTGGGTCTAATGTTCTCATGGTGCCAACATAATCCAATTAAATATTAAAACAAATCAACATTATGGGGCCCTTGTTGGGCCGTAGACATAGGGGGGGGGGGGTAGTAGCATAGTTTTAAACTAAATTGGTTACTTACTAGTTGAAATCCAAGTGTAAGTTAAGTGTTTTAGTTATTAGATATTTGTATGGTGTGTTATGATGTTCGGGGATCATAACTAGTTTGGT
Source organism: Helianthus tuberosus (assembly GCA_030545235.1). Classification (NCBI taxonomy): domain Eukaryota; kingdom Viridiplantae; phylum Streptophyta; class Magnoliopsida; order Asterales; family Asteraceae; genus Helianthus; species Helianthus tuberosus. Next base: position 54,537,069 of record CM060411.1, on the reverse strand, counting down.
AATGTTAAAACAGTGCTTCCAGTGAAAATTTGGTGTTTCGGGTAGTGTCCGGTTGTTCGGTTGGTTACCGGTTCGTTAAGGTGCTAAACTATGCAGTTTAATGTGCTTTATGTACCCTTTTGTGACACTTTTGATTCCCGACACTTAGAAAAGCATTCAGGACCATTTAACCATATTTCTGCATGAAATTAGATTGTTAAAATGCTGATTATTGCTGAATTCAGCACTTTGTGTGAGTTTTAGGCACTTTCCGACACTTAAACTATCACTAGAAAGACAGTTTTGTGATCCTTACTTTCGTACACACTACACTAGTGTATCATTTGGTTTCTGGCTCATTCTATGTCTCAACATACTGTCTGTCTATGTACTGAGTTCTGTCAGCATTTTCCTGATTTATCTGATAACTGTGCTAACTATGTTTCGCGCATCATTTAAGTAAACAAAGTTCTCATGCAATAATGATATGACACTAAGCAATATGTGATGCACATGTATGTACATGGCAATAATCAGTAAGCAGTTAATTGCAATTCAGCACAGTCATTAAGCACTAATCATGGTTTAATAGTTGTACGGATACCTGGATTTTTGACAGTTGTCACACAATGGCCTAGACCTCGTATAATGCTTTTGCACTTAAAACTTTCCTTCTGCATAAAAATTGAGAAAATATCAAACAATATATATCAAGTGCAGTTGTAAAGAAGAATCCTAAGTGGAACACATCTTAAGTCGAGCCTTCATCTCTTTGTCTGAACGGAAGTTCTAACCTGAGCTCTCAAGGTCTCGCACTAACCCAGAGACAGATATCATTTAGGTATATTCACCTGTAAGACTGAATCTAGTGAATCTTGATACGGTAGTATATTCTGAGGTGGGACACACGATTAAGATAAGTCCTTAAAACACTAATCTCGAATCTTGAATCAATTAAAGTTTGCGTGGAAATTTAAGTGGATCAGTATACTGACAATTTAAGAGAATCGTTTAAAGCTAAAAGTTTATATAGATCATCGGTGCTAGTGAGTTGGCATAAATGTAACGCTCCACATTTTCTGTACTTTCCATATTTGGAAAGTTGTATTCACATTTTTGTTTTTAGAAACTTGTATTCTTACTTCATTTCAATCCTTGTAATCTCGAGACTTTGATTATAATGGAAATCGTATTTTTAAATCAACCTTGTTTAATCATACATGCATAATATGTAATCAGTCGCGAAATACACGTTTTAATTTAAAACCGAGACATACATCGAGATTATATTTTCTCGGAATCACATTCCTACATGTATCATACTTATAATATACATGCATACACCTTTATAGCATAAAATAACCAACAATATAAGTACCTGGACTAAAACTGAAAATTTTCATCTTCCCAACCATTTTCTTTAATGTCCTAACCTCCAACCAACTCATTTAATACCCCTCCTAACTCCTAACCACCTTCATTTAAACCCCAACCATCTTCATTTAAATCCCAACCACTTAACGCTCTTATAAATACCAACTCTAACACCTTCCAAACACTTGCACCACCTCCAAATTACTTCCAAACTCTCTCAAATCTCCAAGATTTTCAACTTTGGGCAAAACGTTCAAGAACTAAAATTGGTAACTTCGGTGTTCCAACAACTCAAGACTTGTCAAACTCACTAAGTGGAAATTTCTTCGCAAACCGTGAGTATACTCGACTCCCTTTTTACCGTTTTACACTTTTTGGGTGCAACATGTTTACATATACAAAAACACACTCGACATACATACTTTTATGCAATCATACATACAGACAATCTAATACATGCTTACTATTATGTTATGCTTAATTCGTATTTTCTGGGTGATTCTTATGTGATGAACTTGTCATTAACTTCGTACGAGCCTCCACTTAACATGTATAGCGTATTGGAGCAACGCACCGCCCGTGAACATGAGGTCATGTTAAGTTTATTCATTCATTATACTTGCAGTAATCAAAGGGTTGACTTGTAAATCACATGCCAGTTTATACATTAATCTTGATAACTAGGTTTGTCATGTGGATTGTTCAGTTTTATACTTATACGCTAGTACTCAAACTTGTATACTCGCCAATACTTTTTGTATTGAACTATACTTTTAAACATGTTGCAGGATATGATGATGATGATGATGCATGAAACTTAGTAGGATGCCTAGAAATGCATTTTAAACTTTAATACTTGTTTGGTAATTCAATTGTTTCAACTTGTTGTATTTCTATTTCAAACAATGTAATTTGATTCTTTTAGCAATGAAATGAAATTTATCATTAAATACTTGTCACATTAGTGTTATGAAGTCTCTTGCAATCTCGTTTTTGTCTCACTCCGATGTTTCCGTCATCGGTTGGGGTGTGACAGATTGGTATCAGAGCCATAACTATAGGGAATTATGAAAATTGCCATGCTTTTTGACCTAGTCTATAGTTAAGCACCATACTCGACCATACTTGATTTATGTGCTAATTTCTTGAAACATCTTTTATGTGCTAATTCTTGAAATGCCTTTTGTGCTCATACTTATTTTACAATTCCAAAACATACATCTTTCCTAAGGCCAGTTTACACGATTATGTTAAACTCGAAAACACTCGTATTATACAAACGAGACGACTTCACCAAAGTAGGCGTGAAACCCACAATTTGGTGAATGACTCTTAATCCGCTTATTCTTTTTACACAAATTCGCCATCAAGTTAGGAGTGAAATCCTCAACTTGATGGAGAATTTCCATTTTAAATCTAGTTGACCCTCGTCAACGAGTCGGAATTAACTTTCTTTACTTAACGAGTACTAACCACATTTAGAGTACGACGTTGTCAAGTTAGGTGTGAAACCCGCATCTTGTCAACTAGTCCCACTTCTTGATTTTCAAACATCCCGCCAAGTCTCGAATTTTTGAATGATTTGGAACATGTAGTAACTGGAAGGGTGAACACCGTTAACCGAAATTTCGACGAGAGTATTCCATCTATTAGGACAAAGCATGCTTCCCAAACTCAAAAGAGCTTTCAACCACTTTGGTTTAGTCAAAAGTTCCGTAGTGTTATATTTAGAAAAAAAAAATTCAGAAACCCAGTTGTGTATTACAAAATGGACATAACGTAAAACACAATGAGTATCAAACTAAAAACAAAATGTAAAGTAGACCAAAACCACAATCGATGATAACAGATAAAAGACACAATGAACATAACGTAAAACACAATGAGTATCAAACTAAAAACACAATGGAAAGTAGACCAAAAACAAAATCGATGATAACAGATAAAATACACAATGGATATAATGTAAAACACAATGAGTATCAAACTAAATATACAAAGAAAAGTAGACTAAAAACACAATTGATGACGATAGATAAAAGACATAATTACTGATAGCAAATAAAAGACACAATGGACAACAGACTAAAACACAATGGACAACAAATTAAAACACAATGGATAGCAGATTAAACACAATGAATAGAACCTATAACACAATGTATAGAGTACCCAAATATAACATTATCTTCATTGTGTCATACATTTTATTATAGGTTCTAATAAAAAAATGCAATAAACAGAACCTAAATTAACATTGTGCTATAAGTTTTGATAAAAACACAATGTATAGAAACCTTAGTAAAAAATGTAAGGACCAAAACCCAGTTGAAAGACAGAATAGTGACAACCTTTAACACAATACAAAGAAAACCCAGTAAAATGAAAATTTTTATTTTATTTTTATATAGTAATATCATATTCATATTAAAGATAAAAAACGCTCGTTATTATGGTGATTTTTTTAAAACAAATATCGTATGAAAAACTTTGGACGTTTTAAATTTAGTGGGGGAATTGGCATGTGCTTTGCATGTGGAGAGAGAAAGTCAATACATGTACGATTCTTTGTATGCTCTTCTATTATTTTCTTTTCCCTAAAACTAATCTTAAGCCTTCAAATCTAAGATCAATAGACTAAAATATTTCTTACCCTTATTATTTAGGGATTTTTACATATTTCCCCCTTCTAAGCCTCCTTATTACATATTTCCCCAAACTATAAAATCAATTACATATTTCCCCTTTTTATGAGAAATTACCTAACTACCCTCAAAATTCTACTGCGTGTAAATCCCATTCGTATAATCAGTTTTCTTCCAAACCCCTACACGCGACCTTTCTTCTCCTCCCCCACTAAAGCGACGTCGACGTTCATCTTCAGGTATCTATCTGTTCATCGATTCTGATTCTTACTGGTTCATCGATTATTACTGGTTCGATTATAACTGGTTCGATCCTTATGCTTGTGTGTTTTTTTTTTCTTCATCGATTTTAGGGTTCTTGTTGTTCACATTTTAGGGTTCTTGTTGTTCAATTTTGCTTTAATTATATAGGGTTCTTGTTAATTTTGTGAAAATAAGTTGTAAAAAGCGTATGAATTGACACAAATTTCTGCTTATTTTTGATCTTTAACTCTTCATCATCTGGGGTTCTTGTTTAATCTTTAACGAAACCCTTCAAGTTCATGTCCCAAAAATCGATTCTTCGCTTAAATGCGAGATATATATGTTGACCTGTCATTTTCGTACACCGGAGCTTCCCCTGACGTATTGACCATCCCACCGCCGCCGCATACCCACTGATACTGATTCGGAATTAACCGATTTCGACAAAATCGAGTTCCCGGATCCTAAAGTTGTAAAAACCGGTTTTCGCTTGCTTTCTTTTGGTGTTTTGAGGATAATAAGGTTGTTTTTGCTGCTGATGAAGTTTGAGAAAGTTGGGTTCACTGTTAAAGATTTTGCAAGTACTGCATTTGTGTAAGTACTTGACACACTCATCGTATATATCTTGTGCATGATTATAAATACAGGGAATATTATTATGAATTGCATGGACATTGGGAATTTGTGATTATTTGTGACAGGTTCTCTAGTAGCAAAGTCAAAGTAGAACTTGTTATTTTTTTTTAAATTTGTTTGTTCATGTGGACAGTTTGGTTATATTTTTCATGTGCAAAGCGTCCATTGGATTTAGTGCCTATATTAGACCAGGTGACGAGCCTAAAAACGACAAAAATGTCTACGATGTGGTGAGTATGGACACCGTGAAAAGACAGGCAAAAACTCAGCACCTGAAGATCCTACTCAACATCAAGCGTCAACAAGTAAAAGGGGACGAGGAAAGAGTACAAAAAATATGTGAAAGTAGAAGAATTGGGGTTTGAACGGAATTTATGCTTTTATTATGAACGGAATTTATGTTTTTTGAACGGAATCTAATATGAATGGAATTTATGTATTTGAACGAAATTTATGTTTTTGTTATGAGTATTATTGTTTTGTGTGTACTGTTTGACAAGAGTAACAAGTAGAAGAATAGGGGTGATGCTACATAATCTGGGTAAATATGTAATTGATTTTACATATTAGAATGGGGAAATATGTAAATATTCATTTAATAAGTCATTAAGGGTAAAATAGTCATAAATAAGAGTCATTTAAATGAAAGGTGGAAATATGTAATATATGTGAGTTAGGGAGGGAAAATATGTAATTGATTTTTTGGTTTGGGTAAATATGTAATAAGGAGGCTTAGGAGGGGGAAATATGTAAAAATCCCTATTATTTATGTTGTCTTTTGTATTTGATCTTAATCCATAAAAAGAAAACCCCACCGTCCTTAAAAGAAAGAGAAAAAAGAAAAACAGATACGAAATATTAAATTAATTAATAAAAAAGTATTAAGTAAAGAAATTGTAAAAATATTAATATTAATTATAGTAAAGAAAGTCATTGGGATTTGAATTTCATGATACGGGAAACGAAACGGTCCCTATTCCCCATACATACAAATGAACCCTAATCTATAACTTTTCATCCTCTCCTCTTAATACAACGAATTTTCTGGCCATACGAAACACATTCATTCTAATCCTTTTTGCAAATTCTTTGTTGAAGTTGAACATGGATGAAGGTAACGGTAAGGCCATTCGATTGGTTCTGCGATGCGCGGACGACTACGGTAGGTTTCGGTGTTACTTGTGTCACAAGTATGCCACATCCGCCTACACTCTTTACCGTCATATGCGTCATCACACATTATCTCATTGGAAAAACATCCTACCGGAGAAACTTGAATGCTGCACTACCATTGTTGTCCGCCATAAGTTACCCAATCCCATATTATTCGATTTAGATGATAAGGACTCTTTAGATGGGGAAGAAGGTTTGATCAGGCGTTGTGATGGTGGGGCAGTTGATTTGATGGAGATGCTACCGGCATGGAATGTGACCAGTCAGGTGAAAAACAAAAGAGGGAGATCGGATTCCAAGAATGTTGAAGCTTTACCCCCAAAGAAGTTGAAGGTAAAAGATGAAATTGTATCAGATGTGGTCAAGAACGATGAAGGTGTAGGTGCTAATGTGGTTTTTGATATTGACCTCAATGAAGATCCGATAAATGAAGATTGAAGATGAAGCTGGTTGTTGGAAATCTTATATTCATACGCTGGATTGGTTATGATGAATTAGTTAGGGTAATTTTTTTTAGTGTGTTTATTTTGTGAGGAACTAAGTTGGTCTATTATTGAAGTATTATTATCTGTAGTTAATTGATTCATACCCGTCTTATAATTCATGCATGATAGTATTATAAGATGCATTCATAAAATGACATTTGCATTTTGAGGGAAAATGAATTTCGATTAAAGCAATGTTTTTAAACCTGGGCCGGCCGGTCGGACCGGGCCGGTTCTTGCATTTAATCCGTTTCAACATCGACCAGCAGGTCAGGCTGGGATCCGGGCGGTCGGGCCGGCGGTTCGTCTAGTTAAGGTCGAGCCGGCTTTTTGAAATTCTATATCTGTTACGAGTTTCTTCATAGATCAACCCGCTGATACGCTTCACACTTCCTCTCCGAGCCAATCTTCAAATCGCCGACATCGTGATTCCCTGAATGTTATCGCGAAGAACCTTCCTGTGTTGTTGTGCTCCTCCCTTTCCCAATCCATTTCATCCCTTCCCACGGCCCGACATTGTTGGATCAAAATCGAGATTTGATTTGAATTCTGGTTAGGAATGAAGCAGGATTTTAAGGAGTTGTGTGATGATTGATTTAGATGGTGTTGTGGGAATTGGATGAAGGCCTGATATAAAAGTTTAGGGTGAAGGGAGTCGTTAAACATGTGAAAGTGGTAAACTTTAAAATGGACCAATCAGAGAGTGCCACGTCAGAGAGGAGAAAAAGTTTAAACTTTGGTGAAAAGTGTTGGCATTGGTTAAACACTTGAAAGTGGTAAACCTTTTTTTTTTCATTTAAAAAAAATATATATATATGTTAAAGTCAAACATACACACACACATAAAACATAACAAGTCTTGTCCCCCCTCTTTCCCGAATCGGTGACCCAACCCCGCTTGTTCAAGTTTGCCGAGCGACAAAGGAGGCCGGCGGCGGTGTTGCCGCGCGGCAAACTCCTTTGCCGTGAGCTTTCCCGCACCACTCCCTTCACCCTTATGATGATATTGGAGAGGTTGGGAGAGAATGATAGCCATCTGATATTGCAATGAATGGACGGTGCATAAGGTGTTTGGGATAATGATCCTTGTGGTGTGCTTTCTTGCTGAGTGTAAAATGATTATTTTCTAATTCTGGCAAATATGACTATGACGGGACAATTTGCTCTTCAAGATTCAATTGGGTTAAATGTGTGCATCTAACACTGGTACATCAATGCTTAATTGAATTATACATTTTAAACTTTCAACATTTCAACATTTCAACATTCTCTCTCCAATTGTACTTTACTTATAAAAAATTATTTGATTACTTCTGTTTATTCTCTAAAACTTGTAAAAATTTGTGTATTTTTTCTATATTATATATATATATATATATATATATATATATAGGGCCAGGATCATTTCAGAACCATAAATATTTACAGAACTCGCAGAACTCCTAATAAACAATCTTTTTATTTATATATTTTTATGTTTAGGATAATTTTATCATTTATTATGTGTATTCTTACGATTACATACATGTTAAGAGTAATTTTATCATTTTTTATATCTAATTTTATAATTACACATATGTAAACTAGCTTTTTTACATATATGTAATTAGTTATGACACATATATATAATTTTGGCAATTAAACATATGTAAACTACTTTTAACATGTATGTAATCAAAGAAATACATATAACAGATGATAAAAAGATACTAAATACAAAAACTTATATATAAAATGATTGTTTATTAGGAGTTCTGAAAGTTCTGTAGTTATTTAGAGTTCTGAAATGAACTCAACCCTATATATATATATATATATATTTAAATAATTTATGACGTAATCCGGGTCTTAAATCCGGTTGAACCGGTCGGACCGGTCCGACCTTTGACTCCGTAAGGCGACCGGGTCGACCTCCGGTCCGATCCTGAAAACATTGGATTAAAGTGTTCTATTATCATTTGTTAATCATCCTTTGATTCAAGGTACGTATATGGAACACACAATGATTTTAATGAATCTTTTTACTGTTTTTCTTGTTTGGATGCTAATTGCAAGTAAACCCATCTGGAATATGAGAGTAAAAAGATCCTCTTAAGGGGGTAGGGACGCCCATCACTTATTACTCACAACTTCCAATCAAGTTCCGCCATATCATCAACCATTATTCCATCATTAGTGATAGATTTTAGTGGAAATGCCCATCACTTGTGATGAACTTCCATCACTCACAACCTTTTTTTTTGTTTTTAAATTATAAATTAACAATAAAACAAAAAAATTATAAATTTCATTTAAGTTAAAAACAATATTTCTAGAAATATTTTAGACTACAACTGAAAAATAAACATATAAAAATAAAAACATAGATAAAGAAAACCTACTCCTCGTCCGAATCAGGAAATTCCAAACCTAAAGAACCTACAGGTTCAATAGAATCGTATCTCAACCGAAAGTGAATTTCTTCATTACGCAAGTCTTGTTGGACATTTTCGGGAACGAGAACTTGTGTAGAAGGATCTGGCACCCAATCTGGAGATATTGCACATCCGTCTTTTTTGATTAGCATATTGTGCAATATGATACATGCATATACTATGTTATGTATTGTTTTCTTATTCATCGCATGAACCGGTCGGTTTAATATGGCCCATTTACCCTTTAAAACATCAAAAGCCATCTCAACATCTTTTCTTGCCAATTCTTGCAACCTTTTGAACGTCTTTTCTTCAACCTCGATAGGAAATGAAGGAGCTTTCACAAAAACAGACCATGATGGGTAGATACCATCAACAAGAAGAAAGCCTCATCTGTAATATCTTCCGTTAACACAGAATGGACAGAAGGGCGCGGTACCATCTGTTACGATTTGAAATAACGATGACGTGTGCAAAACATTGATGTCGTTGTTTGAACCTGGAACACCAAAATATGAATGCCAAAACCATAAATCATTCGACGTCACCGCTTCAAGTATGATGGTTGGTCTTTTGACGTCACCCCTAACATACGCCCTTCGCAACTCTCTTCCAATTTCTCCATTCGATATGTGTACAATCGATGCTACCGAGCATCCCTGGAAAATGCCATCTAGCCTCATATGTGGCGTAAATATGTGAGATGCCGTGTCTCGTCGATTTACGTAAAAACTCTTTACCATACAATTTAATGATCGTGTTATCTGTCCCTAGTTGGCGAATGATGGATGTGCATTTTTGTATCGGCGTGAAACTGTGTTTGCCCCTCCCGTCGTAACATTCTTGAAACCATTCTTCGCTTGCTTCGATGTCTCTAACATTCTTTAAAAATAATTCTTTTGGTAAACGAAACCGATCTCTAAACGTTTCGGCATTGTAGACCGGATTCTCCACAAAATGATCGTTCATTAACACTTCGTTGGCATGTATACGATTACGATCCACCATTTTCTTCTTTGGGCAACTTGAACTTGCTTCAAGTGCGTTATACACCTTCTCGAAAAATTCAAGCGTGTCGTTGTGGGAAGACGTTTGGCTATCGCTATCGCTGTCCATCGGAAACGAATCCGTAGGAAATTCCATTTGTGAAATATGTAGAATGTGTGATATATATTTATGTTTTGGTGTGGGTGAAATGGTATAAAGTTTGAAGAAAGTGTGATATATATATATATGTATAGATTGTTTAAGTTTATTTTTAAATTCCAAACGGCTACATTCAAACAACGTTCCAATTTTCAAATTACAACGCGTTAAACATTTGACGCGTTTTTGGTTCCACGCGTTTTCAAAATGGGTGGCGGCGGTGTTCTTTTGGGTTCCACGCGTGGTGGATGGGCTATCACGAGGGGCTTAGAAAAATTAAAGTTGAAAAAAAACATGTGTCCCTGAAAGGATCAATTATGTTGTTGACTAGTAAATTTTTTTTGAAACATTGTTCATTAGCAAATAGTTTGAGACCACAAACGTAATTTATTAAAAGAAATGATCGAAAATGAAATTTAATCTTATCACAAGAATTATATATTTAATTTACTCTATTTAGTATTATATGTTAGAAATGATAAAAAGTGGTTGGTTTAATCCGATTCTAATACATAAGTCAACATATAACAATCAATAAAATCTATTATTTCTATTGTTATGGGTGAAATTCTGAGCCCATATCCTGATACTATATCTTGATTTTATGATAGCTGATTACGATCAGGATACCGGACCAGGATATTGGTAACATCCTGAGGCAGTATCCTGACTGTTACTAACAATTTGCTTGTAAACGTTGGTTACAAGGGACTAACGTTCATGAGGACCAAGTCATCCTGAAGACCCGCTCAAATTGGTCAGGATAAGGACGTTGATGGCGGAAGAATAGCTCTTGTAACGGTCAGCATTGAAGAAAGACGTATTTTATGGGAGTTATGGATGATTGGTCAATGCTATTAATGTTGTAACGGTTATAGGAGCTTAAATCCCGGAGTTATAGTTGGTATGCGCGTGGAAAACGAGTTGAAACAGCCTTGCAACGTTCAGAAAGGAAATAATCTCAGTATCCCGGATTTTTAGCATAATATCCCGGATTTTTAGCATAGTTAGTTATTTCTTTTACTATATAAAGGAATGATCGGATCAAATAGGACACACACAATTTCTTGAACACTCTTGCTCTCTACTAGATGCAAACACTCACAAACACTCACACTTGTACTCGAATCGCATTGTAACACTTAGTTGATCCGTATCATATCCTGTACTGTATCCTGTTATTCAAGCAATAAGAAGAACAAGGCAGCCGACGATTGTCAGCTCCCGAGGTTTTATGCCGGAGATCTAGATTGATCAAGGGCTTTCCTCGTACATCACGTGTCAACCTTTACATTTTTGCTCATTGTTTGATTATTGATATAGTCTGATATCCTCAGACTATATCCTGAAACTGTTTTTACAAACTAACCAACATATTTTTCACAAAGTATTACTAGAACACTACCTCACAAAACTAATTTGATCACTTAATTTCTTCGGTAATTTTTTACCAAAACAATTTGGCGCCCACCGTGGGGCAAGTGGTGCTATTTCTACTAAAAGCTTTTGCAAAATCATTACTTGGTTTTCTATTTTCAAAACTTTTTGCTACACTATTTTCAATGGCCTCGAGATCAAACATGAGCTCTTCCACCGTGTCTGCTACAACCTCTACAACAATTGGTTCGATGCTTCCACCACCTCCTCCGAGAACGCAAGCCTCTTCACAAGGAACCGAAATTCATGTGGCTCGGGATGTTATTCCCACTTAGAATATTCAGGGATCTGGTCCTGTTTTGGCCTCTAATGAAGAAATTCTAACTTTATTTGGTAGTGTACAGGAACAAATGAGACAGCAGCAGGAGACCAACCAAATGCTGATAAGAGAGATACAACTCTTGAAATCCAGCTCAAGCAGGCCCGCTGAGGATACTGTCACTCCCTTGCAACCGAGAGCTTTAAACTTCAGTTCTGCAGTATATGCTGAGGATAACAGGGGGAATATTGTGCCTAGCCATTCCCGGAGTCATATTCCTGAGATACCCTCTTCGACCAGGATGTCGACTGTGAGGGATCCAGGATATGCTCCAGGATGCGCCCCAGGATATAGCCAGAATCACCAAGCTGGTAATTTGTCTATTAACACCAGTATCCCTGTTACTAATAATCTTGGATCATTGCAGGATGCAGGTGTGACATCAGTGATAACCAGAGAGCTTCAAAAGTTAAAGGATATGATATCAAGTGTGCCTGGGATAGTGCAGCCTATACCGGAAGTATCCCGGGATAGTCACAACATATCCCGCTTTGCCCACCCCATTTGTGATGCAGAAATCCCAAAGAGATTCCAGACTCCTAACATGAAGCTGTATGATGGGACGACGGATCCTGAGGAGCATATTGCCCAGTATAGGGAGAGGATGGAGATTAACCCTATCCCGCCAGAACTTAAGGAAGCATGCTTGTGCAAGGGCTTCGGCTCTACTCTAACAGGATCAGCCTTGAAATGGCTTCTAAATGTTACACCTTATTCAATTACATCATTTGCTCATTTAGTTAATTTGTTTAATAGTCAGTTTTCTTGTAGTAGAAGCTTTGAAAAACTAACAAGTGACCTCTACAGGATAACACAGGGGCCTCAAGAATCCCTAAGGGATTATGTGAACAAATTCAGCAGGGAATCCTTGGATATCCCACACCTTGATGTTGCTACAGCAGTCCAAGCATTCAAGATGGGACTACAAAAGGATTCCCAGTTTTATCAGGATCTTGTGATGAATCCTTGCAGGAACTTGGACGAAGCTCGAAACAGAGCCTTGAGATATATCAGGCTGGAAGATGATAAGAAAATGCAAGAGAGGATGAATGCATCCTCAACATATGAACCAACTAACAGGAAGTCAGAATCCTCCTACAAACCATATCGTTCTAAGCCATATGACAGGAATGATAGCAAAAAAGTGAACGCTGTTGAAAATAAGGATCCTGAGGAGTATCCTAAATTGTCAGAATATTGTTTTTCTGTTAATATACCTGAACTAATGTATGCTATGCAGGGTTTGGGAGATAAAGCCAGGTGGCCTCGGAAGAATCAACAAAAAGCTGATTGGAAGGATAAGTCAAGATGGTGTGCCTTCCATGAGGATTTCAGACATGTTACTGAGGATTGCATTGCCCTGAGGAAAGAAATAAGCTACCTACTAAGCAAAGGATATCTGAAGGATCTTCTGGGCAGATTGAAGAATAAGGGTCAGGATATTGAGAAGGATCCTGAACGAGCAGCATCACCTCCCGCCGACGCCAAGATAATTAACTTTATCTCAGGAGGATCCGATATCTGCGGAACTTCTTATTCTGCAGCCAAAAGACATGCAAAGGAGGCTAAGGCAGAAAGGGGAGATAAGCCAACCAGGATGACAACCCTCACAACTGATAAAGTGATCACGTTTGACAGTGATGACAGGGATACTGTCCAGGATCCTCACCATGTGTCACACCCCAATTTCCACGTGTCACCGGTGGGCCCGGTGGGGAGTATCGTGACGATGGTTGGCAACATAATAGTCAAACAACACAATATTTAATATGCACAGCGGAAGCAATTTAAAATATATAATACAACCGAATTTAATATTGTAATATCAAGTGTCACAATATTCGGAAGTTTATCCACAGAAGGATCGAAAACAAAAAGGAAACAATAGTTCAACAGACTTCAGGCATCTTAAGCTTGCGAGACTTCTAATGATGCTAAGGAGAAATCCCAGCCAATTACGCTTAGTACCTGCATTTAATCTTTTTGGGAAAATACGTCAGTTTACACTGGTAAATACAATCAACTGACTCATTTTGGAAAATGATTGAAAATTGGTTTGGATGCACGTGGCATAAACATTTTTATTTAACTTGGGAGAATTATTTAAATAATATAATCTTGTGAACGAATTACAAGTTCCTTGTGCGTTCAGTAGCCCGGATCAAGTCCGGGTTAAAGATCAATAGACACACCACAATATTCTTTTGTGCACTGACGGGTGTACGCCTACACCCCGCGCTTAAGTCGTGGCCATTTTGTAAAATGATGCCAAGGATATCCGGGACATGGTCATTAACCCCCCAAAGGCTTTAAGTAACAAGACTGTTTAAACGAGCCGATCAAATTATTCAATTACCCACCCAACGGTGGAGGATTTGATGCCCGATCAAGCGGTATACTATATACCGTAACCCAAGCCCGTATAGGGAAAATAAGTTAAAAGTATTTACCTGAGCAAAGTATAATTCACAATTAGCAAAATGCACGTAGCTTTTACTGGTCCTCCTAATCTGGAACGAAGGTTTTATAATAACCTATTAGAATCCTAACGGGTCTTTAATTAAGCTAAAGCTTAGACCGGCTAGTTTCAAAGATACGGTTCGTACGCACGATTAAGCGAGGACCGGATAGAATGTGATTTAGACCCGAAAAGTTTAGAGACTTGCTTAATATGGGTTTATTATTCACATTCTGTATTTTGAGATAAAACCGTTAAGGTTTGACCCGTTTCGGCTAATTTATGTAAACTTGTTACATAAACCGAACCGTACGCGTAATAAGCGTGACGGGTATTCATGAGAGCTATAGACAGGTTTCCTAAGTTAATTATGCCTCAAATATGTTGTGACATCAGTAAGATGTCTTTCATTATGCCCGAAATGTATTTAAACACAAACTAGGCCCCGTAGGGGTAGTTTGGTCATTTAAAAGTTTGTAAAAGAGTTTAAGTGATAACCTGAGTTACAGGTCTAATGTAATCAGCAAATATACTCAATTTGCTAAGTTATATCAGTAGGTTAGAGTATATATGTGAAATTTACCAATTTTTAACCAAACTATGCCCCGTAGGGGTATTTTGGTAATTTCACATAAGCCGAAAAAGCTCAAAACTGAAGTCTGAGTTTATCAACCTTTGCTTACTGTTAAAATATTATAATTTTCCTAAAATATCAGTAGGTGTCAACCCGGGTATGTTTAATATAGTTTTAATACATACTATACGTTAAAAACACTTACTAAGGCGATTAAAAGCCGTTTACGGGTTCGATACATAAAGCTGATATTTTTATACTTCCAGGAGGCTTAAAATAATTTATTTATCATATGTGATCAGTAGCAAAAGGTTTGGAGTCGCTTAGATATTGAAAACTCATTTTATGGCCCGTAAGGGCAAAACCGACAATTACCGGATTAAGCCTACGACTACTAGTTATGCTCAAGCTAAAATTAATTAAAAATCTTTAAAAATCCCAAAATAATATATTACATCAGTGGGTAAAGGTTTGGATATCAAAAAGTAGGCTTAACTAGGCTATACGCTAATTACGCCATTTTATTAACATAAAGCTTTCAATTTGCGCTAATGAGCATAACACTCAATCTACAATTCAAACTGATGTCAAACTTTGCATACAAGTTTATATATCAGTAATTAAAGTTTCTACTCTTTTACATTTTCAAAAATCACGTTTTAAGGTAATAAGGGCATAATGGTCAACATATGAGCAATTAACGGAAATATGCATATTAATTGGATAACTAATGAACCAAGGTGTATAATCGCAGAGGGTTATACTAACATGTAACCTAGTCCAATTAAAGCTCTGAGGCATTTCTAAAACATGCCTTAACGGTTCAGAACTGAAAGTCAAAGTGAAAGTCAAACTATGTGACTTTCGGTTCCGAACCGGGTCTTTACAGGAAATTGTCGGGTTGAACATGTTTGGACATGTTCTTACACTTATTACCAAGTTATAACAATGATCAAACAGGTTGTATATGATTTACATTGCTAATTATGCAAAAATTGTAATTTAAACATTCTGTTGACTTTTTCTTAGCAAGTTTGACCCGACTTTTGACCTAGTTAGAGTGGTAATCAGGGGGAACCCTTTTGAGGGTTTATTACCCACATAATTACCAACTTATAACTACTTTTGATTCGACTAATCACTGGACCATTAGTGATTAATCTTAAAGTCAACCGTTAATTACGACGGTTTGACTTTTAAGCTATAACTAAGCTAAAACTTAATTAAGAA
Source organism: Helianthus tuberosus (assembly GCA_030545235.1). Taxonomy (NCBI): domain Eukaryota; kingdom Viridiplantae; phylum Streptophyta; class Magnoliopsida; order Asterales; family Asteraceae; genus Helianthus; species Helianthus tuberosus. Next base: position 54,520,956 of record CM060411.1, on the reverse strand, counting down.
AGGATTAGCAAACTTACAAGAGTCCTATGCACGAATGATGATCACTTGAGGCTGCTTGGGAGCTCCAGAATTGATCAGGAATGCAAATGAAGGTGTGAGGAATGAGTTGAAGTCTTGTGGCCTTTTATAGTGGATTAATCACCACAAAACATTGACAAACAAGTCTATCAACTGACCACAACATTCCACCAAGTGTCCCTAGTGTCTAGGACTGTTTAGGGGTCGCCCACAATGCAAAGATATCGCTTAAAGATCGAATACCCGTGAATACAGGAGCCTGTCCACGTTTTCTGTTACTGTAAGTCTGACGCGGCCCGCATGAGTTTTAACCGATCTTTACGCGGGCCGCATGAGCCTTGTTATCAGAATTTTTCATTTTCTAGTTTCCACATCTTGTCCCTTGGCCTTTCGAAAGGGCAACTAAGCCTAATTCTTTCATTTTGACCCCTTATACCCACAAGGGCTTTAGGACTTATACCCACTTTGCCAAGTCCCTGGACACTTCCGGTTAACCCGAAAAGTCATAACTTTCAATGTTAACGCTTTAACCCTTCGCACACGAATTTGATCATAACTTTCTCATACGGTAACGAAACTTTACAAAATTTAAATCGTGTATTCTAGTGAGCATAATTAACCGTTACAAAGCTTCGGGTTTGTCAAAAGGTCACTCAGAGGTATAACTTAAACATGTTGACACATTTAGCCCCTGTAGTTTGTAATCTCCCACTTTTAGCTCCGTATGATCCATGATTTATTTGTTTGAAGGTATGAGCACCTTGTTGCGTTAATATACAATATATTTATTCACTTGTTGACATTTAGAATACGTATATCCACATACTTTCCATGATTGTCAACTTTAGTCCTTCTATAATATTCTTTCACACGTTTAAACATTTGACACGTGTCTACACATTATAGGACGTGAATTTTCGAGGTGTTACATCCTCACCCCCTTAAAATAAATCTCGACCCGAGATTTACTGAAATAAATACGGGTACTTTTCTTTCATCGTGGATTCAACCTCCCACGTGTATTCGGGACCTCTACGGGCATCCCATTTGACCTTTACAATAGGTACATTCTTTCTTCGAAGCTTCTTCACCTGTCGATCTTCAATCGACAAAGTTTTTTCCACAAATTTTAAGCTCTCATCTATATGCACATCTGTATGCGGTATTACCAGTGATTCGTCAGCGAAACACTTCTTCAGATTGCAGATGTGGAACACATTGTGAATTCCACTGAGCTCTTCTGGTAAGTTTAACTTATAGGAAACTGACCCGACACGTTCGATAACCTCGAAAGGTCCTATGTATCTCAGGCTTAACTTGCCTTTCTTACCAAATCGCATCACCCCCTTCTAGGGCGATACTTTAAGCAACACTTTGTCACCTACTTCGAAGTGAAAAGCTTTACGCTTTGGATCTGCGTAACTCTTCTGCCTATCTCGGGCAGCTTTGAGACGGTCACGAATCTGGACAATCTTGTCCATTGTTTCGAAGACTATCTCTGGTCCTGACAATTGGACATCTCCAACTTCCGCCCAACAAACGGGCGATCTACACTTTCTACCGTATAAGGCCTCAAAAGGCGCAGCCTTAATGCTGGTATGGTAGCTATTATTGTAGGAGAATTCGACTAAGGGTAGATGCTTATCCCAACTACCACCCAAGTCAATCGCACATGCACATAGCATGTCTTCCAATGTTTGAATAGTACGCTCACTCTGTCCGTCAGTCTGAGGATGGTAAGCCGTACTAAAATTTAAACGTGTGCCCAAAGATTGCTGGAAACTCTTCCAAAAATGTGACGTGTATCTAGTATCTCTATCAGAGATAATAGACACAGGTATGCCATGCAAAGCTACAATCTTATCCATGTATAACTGGGCTAACATATCGGAGCTATAAGTCTCCTTGATGGGTAAGAAATGTGCTGACTTAGTCAGTCTATCAACTATAACCCATATTGTATCATTGCCCTTCCTTGTCTTTGGCAACTTGGTGATGAAATCCATCATCACCATTTCCCACTTCCATGTGGGAAGTTCAGGTTGTTGTAGCAAACCTGACGGCTTCTGATGCTCGGCTTTGACTTGCGCACATGTCAAGCATTTAGCTACATGGGTGGCTACAGACTTCTTCAAGCCTATCCACCAATAATTTGCCTTTAGATCCTGGTACATCTTATCAGCTCCAGGATGAACGGAGTATTTGGAACTATGGGCTTCCTGGAGGATAACATCCCGTAGTCCTCCATAAATTGGAACCCATATTCGTCCATTCAATCTTAGAATTCCGTCCTTGCTAAGAGTTAACTGCTCCTCAGTTACTCCTAACTTTTCATTAGGATAGTTAGCTTCCAACACAGCTTCCTTCTGTGCAGCTAACAACCTTTCAATCAAATTGTTCTTTACTTCAATGCTCTTGGCATTGATTCGGATGGGTTTCACCCTTTCCTTACGACTCAAGGCATCAGCGACTACATTCACCTTGCCGGGATGGTACCTGATTTCACAATCATAATCATTCAAAGTCTCCATCCAACGGCGTTGCCTCATGTTTAATTCTTTCTGATTAAACAGGTGCTGGAGGCTCTTGTGATCAGAATAGATCACACATTTGATTCCATATAAATAATGCCTCCAGAGCTTCAGTGCAAATACAACGGCACCCAACTCCAAGTCATGGGTGGTGTAATTCTTTTCATGCACCTTTAACTGTCGTGATGCATAGGCAATAACTTTGCCTTTCTGCATGAGCACACACCCCATGCCAGTGTGAGATGCATCACAATAAACTACAAATTCTTCGATTCCATCTGGCAATGTCAGTACTGGGGCGTTGCTCAACTTTTGTTTCAGAATATCAAAGGACTCTTGCTGCTTAGGGCCCCAAACGAACTTTACTTTCTTCTTAGTCAAGGAAGTTAGGGGTGCAGCAATCCTTGAAAAATTTTCAATGAAATGCCTGTAATATCCTGCCAATCCCAGGAAGCTACGAATCTCCGTAGGCGTCTTTGGCTCTTGCCAGTTCATAACTGCTTCGACCTTAGCGGGATCCACTTGGATACCACGCTCACTAACCACGTGTCCAAGGAATTGGACTTCTCGAAGCCAGAATTCACACTTAGAGAATTTGGCATAGAGTTTCTCCTGATGCAGGAGTTTGAGAATACATCGGAGGTGTTTCTCATGGTCAGCTTGGCTCTTTGAGTAAATAAGGATGTCGTCAATGAAGACGATGACGAATTTATCCAAGTGCGGCTTGCAAACGCGATTCATGAGATCCATGAACGCGGCCGGTGCATTAGTGAGCCCAAAAGGCATCACGAGGAACTCGTAATGACCATAACGAGTCCTAAATGCAGTTTTGTGCACGTCTTCATCTCTAACCTTCAATTGATGGTAGCCTGACCTCAAGTCAATCTTCGAGAAATAGCTTGCCCCTTGCAACTGATCGAACAAATCATCGATCCTGGGTAAAGGATATCTATTCTTTATCGTGACCTTATTAAGCTCACGATAGTCGATGCACAGACGCATCGATCCATCCTTCTTCTTGACAAATAGGACTGGCGCTCCCCAAGGAGACGAGCTAGGTTTAATGAAACCCTTGGCTAGCAATTCGTCTAGCTGTGTCCTCAATTCTTTCATCTCTGTGGGCGCCAACCTATAAGGTGCTCTAGCAACTGGTGCCGCTCCGGGGATGATATCAATCCTGAATTCCACTTGCCTATCTGGTGGCAAACCAGGTAGTTCTTCCGGAAAAACTTCTGGGAATTCAGAGATGACAGGGATGTCTTCTATCTTCGGTTTAGGCTCATCAATAATCACTTGTGCCATGTAGATGACACAACCCTTCTTTAAACATTTTGAAGCCTTGAGCATAGTCGCTTGCTCAGCCAGCCCATACTGGGTATCTCCCCGAATGGTAAGTGATTCTCCAGACGGAGTCTTTATTACCACTTGTTTCTTGTTACAGACAATTTGTGCCTGGTTATGAGATAACCAGTCCATACCCAAAACTATGTCAAAACCGGCCAACTTAAAGGGAAGCAGAGATAGAGGAAAAGAATGGTTCTTAATGGATATAACACATCCATCTAACACAGTTGAGACGGTTTCTATGGTACCATCTGCTAACTCTACCTCATAGTTTACGTTTAAGGTTTTGACAGGTAAATTCAACAATTTACAAAACTTGTTATCTACGAAAGACTTATCTGCGCCTGAATCAAAAAGTACTCTTGCAAAGACGTCATTTACAAGGAAAGTACCTCTAATAACGTTGTCGTCTAGAACCACTTCTTTTGTGTCCATTCTGAAGACTCTAGCATTAGTCTTCTTGGCCTCTTCAGGCTTCTTGTTGTACTTAGGGCAGTTGGTTTTAATGTGGCCCTTTTCATTGCAATGGTAGCACGTTGCATCTTTCATCTTCTTGCAATCCAAGGTTTTGTGATCCGTGGACTTGCATATACCACAAGCATAAGTTTTTGACTGAGTTTGAGAGTTCGACTCAAGTCTGCACTTTCCAAAGTGCTGCTTCTTGCAAATTTTGCATTTGGGCTTCTCACCAGAATTCTGCCCATCTTTCCTTGACTCCGATCCTTTCTTGTTGTCACCGTTCCCACGGTGCTTCTTGTTCGATCTACGTGAGCTATCATCTTCACGTTTCCTCTTCTCAGCCTCCTTATTCCTCAGCGATCTCTGCCTGACCGCATCCAAGGTGAGGGATAAGGATATGTCAGCTACAGATCTAAAAGTAGCTGGCCGAGAAGCTTTCACGCTTGCCTTGATTTCCGGGGCTAAACCGCCGATAAATCGAGCTATTCTTTTTGGTTCCGGGGTTACCAGATAAGGAACCAACCGGGACATTGTGTTGAAGCTCGTTAGGTAAGCTTGACAGTCAAGGTTTGTCATCACCAATGATAGAAAATCAGACTCTATATTCTCCACCTCATGCTGAGGGCAGTAATTTTCCCTGATAAGGGCAACAAATTGATCCCACGACATGTTGTACGATGGGATTTTTCCGGTGGCTTGAATCAGAGATCTCCACCATGCTAAAGCTTCACCCTTGAAAGACTGCGACACAAACTTGACCACGTCTCTCTCAGCGCATCCGCTGATATCCACAACCATATCCATCTCATCCAGCCACGTCATACAGTCAATGGCTCCTTTCTCCCCAGTGAAATCCCGGGGCTTGCAGGAAACGAAATATTTATATGAGCAACCCTTCTCACGGGGTCCTTGATTACGTATAACCTGCTGAGATGGAGCACTGTGGTTCGAGGAGCGTCGATCATCATCTTTCTTCGAGTCGTCCTTCTTGGACGTTGGCTTTGAAGGCTGTGTAGATAGGGTCCTACTACGAGTCCCACTATACTCTTCATACTGCCTTTCCAATGCCTGTGTAACTGCGCCGTCTATTATTGCTTTCAATTCAGCACCCGTTAGATTAATTCGGGCGTCATTATTAACCTCCACTGGATGGCTATTAACCTCGTCCGAGTTAGCCATCTTAATTGAACTGTTGCAGAAAACAAGGACAATAGTTTATTTGGGAGTTTATTATGGAATTGCCCCTTAGGGTAATTCATTAACCATGGTAAACAGAGACCATATTTGGTTAATTTATTAATCATATTTATTTAGGATTTCTATTATAATTTATCCTAATTATAAAACAATAACAGTTTTATTTGTGGCACAAAAGGCCTAGTCACATGGACATTTTTATTTAATCTATGATTTCAGAGAATCAAAACATTAAGGTATACTGGCACAATAGGCCTAGTCACAAGGACATTTATAAATTATAAGCTATGATTTCAGAGAATCAAAGCATGAAGATTTGAACCTAGTTCATTACCTTTGTTTGACAGGGAGTCATCGCTACCACTGTCTTTTGGCTCATGTAGAAATGAGCAAGGCCCGTAGGCACGTATTACCACGTATGGTAAAAATATGATCATCTTAATTGATGACCTAAACCCATGATTCAGAGATCATAAAATTTGGGTTAGGAATCTTTAGAAAGATCCTTTTATATACTAATAACGTGTGTGATTTTAAATGAATCACATCTGCCAGGAGTGTTAACATGTTTTCAGATGTTAACAGGGAATTGAATCTTTTAAACAGGTCTTACCATCTTGGCCCGGTCTTATAATTGACCCGAAGGCTAGGTTTCACGCTTAAGATTCTTAATTAATATTTTAAATTGGCAGATTATTTCAGAAGGAATGATTTTAATTTATTTATTTCATATTTAATTTATTTATGCACATAATGGTAAACATGAAATTTATAAAACAAACATTCCATTAATTTATAATTATTACACGCTGCCCTAAACGGGTCTTTTCAACAAACAATTACCCATGCAGGGGTCAAACAACATACTTACCCACGCAGGGGCTTAATAACACACATTACCCACGCAGGGGCTTAAATAACATATTAGTCCACGCAGGGACTTACTCAATTAACATACCCTCGTAGGGGTTTATAGGAAGATAGGCCCACGCAGGGGCTCAAAACAAACAAACATACATACCCACGTAGGGGCTTAACAACCAAATACACCCACGCAGGGGCTCAACAACAATTGGAAGGATTCAATGATCCTTCTTGTTCTTCCCTTTGATCAAGCTTGCCAATCCTTGGAAGAAGCTCTGTCTCTCCCTACGGTCATGGTGGAAGCCTCGCTCTACCTCATCCAACCTTTGTAGGATTTCCTCCCTTTCTGGGGGAGAAAACCGTGGCGGCTGCGATTGCGTCCGGATAATAGGTCTAGGAGGTATCTGGTACCCCTGAGTCGGGTAACCTACTCCCCATGGAGCTCCGTATGGTCCCTCCGGGTGAAGAGTGTTATAATTAGCCGCTACCATGTAAGGATCGGCCTCCGCGTAACCATAGTTGTGGTGAGTCGGTGGTTCAAACGGGTTGTATGCCATAGAACCCGTATATGCTGGAATTGGGTTGTCAAAACCCATCGGCGGTGGCTGTGGTACAGCTGGTTGTGAAGGTCCACCCATTTGTGGGTCCTCCTGAAGTGGCGGGTAGTGGCTGCCACTGGATTGACGTGGGGAACTGAAATGAAAGTCCCCTGCTCATGACGACATGCGCGCACCGGTTCTCCTTCGCCTCGGCGGTTGCGGAGGTGCCGGCTACACTGGCGGCGGTGGAGGCGGTGGCGTGACTGCCACGAATCTGGAATCCACAGAGGGATCTTGTTGTTGCTGCGGCTGCTGCTGCTGAGGCGACGAATGGCGAGGAGGTGTATAGTACCACTCGTGCCTGGTATAAACATATCTTGGAAGCTATCTGGACCACCATAGGGTGATCCATGGAAAGAAGATCCGTCAGATATCTCTATCGGGTGGTTTGGAGTACCACTGGCGGGTTCGACGGGATCCGTATCCTCGTCCATGTCATCCGCATTATCACCGGAGAAGTGATCGTCTGGCCCCAGTGGGTTAAAACCCACGGGTTCTGGTAAGTAATTGGCCGGGTTAAATTGGCCTCGGAAGATGGGTGTGGGGTCACCAAAAGAATGATGCGATAAAGATCGCTGTAATGGTATGTAAGAGGGTTGAGGGTTGTTGGGCTCGTACTCCGGCTGAGGCCCATAAGGGTTTTGGACCGGAAGTGTAGAGCTGTGTGATACCGATCGTCTGGCTGGTTCAAACAAGTTCCTCCTGTTCTGCCGAGGGTCGTCACTTTCTGTGGTCGAAGGAGCTCGCACATTCGAGGGTCCTGCCTCGTTGTCGTTGGGGGCGGTGATTGGCCCCTTTCCTCGTCCCCTTCTTCTGAAGAATCTTGGCGGCATTTTGTTAATCTTGTCAATATAGCATGAGATAACAACAAAAATTTAAAGGACAAAACAAAAACCAAACCAGGTAGAATTTGTCCTATGTTATTTGTCTAGACTCGGAAGTTTAGATATGTGCAATTGTGTTATTGAGATTAAACACAAAAGGCTAGTGTTTAATTCACTCAATGTAAGCTCTGATACCAGCCTGTCACACCCCAATTTCCACGTGTCACCGGTGGGCCCGGTGGGGAGTATCGTGACGATGGTTGGCAACATAATAGTCAAACAACACAATATTTAATATGCACAGCGGAAGCAATTTAAAATATATAATACAACCGAATTTAATATTGTAATATCAAGTGTCACAATATTCGGAAGTTTATCCACAGAAGGATCGGAAACAAAAAGGAAACAATAGTTCAACAGACTTCAGGCATCTTAAGCTTGCGAGACTTCTAATGATGCTAAGGAGAAATCCCAGCCAATTACGCTTAGTACCTGCATTTAATCTTTTTGGGAAAATATGTCAGTTTACACTGGTAAATACAATCAACTGACTCATTTTGGAAAATGATTGAAAATTGGTTTGGATGCACGTGGCATAAACATTTTTATTTAACTTGGGAGAATTATTTAAATAATATAATCTTGTGAACGAATTACAAGTTCCTTGTGCGTTCAGTAGCCCGGATCAAGTCCGGGTTAAAGATCAATAGACACACCACAATATTCTTTTGTGCACTGACGGGTGTACGCCTACACCCCGCGCTTAAGTCGTGGCCATTTCGTAAAATGATGCCAAGGATATCAGGGACATGGTCATTAACCCCCCAAAGGCTTTAAGTAACAAGACTGTTTAAACGAGCCGATCAAATTATTCAATTACCCACCCAACGGTGGAGGATTTGATGCCCGATCAAGCGGTATACTATATACCGTAACCCATGCCCGTATAGGGAAAATAAGTTAAAAGTATTTACCTGAGCAAAGTATAATTCACAATTAGAAAAATGCACGTAGCTTTTACTGGTCCTCCTAATCTGGAATGAAGGTTTTATAATAACCTATTAGAATCCTAACGGGTCTTTAATTAAGCTAAAGCTTAGACCGGCTAGTTTCAAAGATACGGTTCGTACGCACGATTAAGCGAGGACCGGATAGAATGTGATTTAGACCCGACAGGTTCAGAGACTTTCTTAATATGGGTTTATTATTCACATTCTGTATTTTGAGATAAAACCGTTAAGGTTTGACCCGTTTCGGCTAATTTATGTAAACTTGTTACATAAACCGAACCGTACGCGTAATAAGCGTGACGGGTATTCATGAGAGCTATAGACAGGTTTCCTAAGTTAATTATGCCTCAAATATGTTGTGACATCAGTAAGATGTCTTTCATTATGCCCGAAACGTATTTAAACACAAACTAGGCCCCGTAGGGGTAGTTTGGTCATTTAAAAGTTTGTAAAAGAGTTTAAGTGATAACCTGAGTTACAGGTCTGATGTAATCAGCAAATATACTCAATTTTCTAAGTTATATCAGTAGGTTAGAGTATATATGTGAAATTTACCAATTTTTAACCAAACTATGCCCCGTAGGGGTATTTTGGTAATTTCACATAAGCCGAAAAAGCTCAAAACTGAAGTCTGAGTTTATCAACCTTTGCTTACTATTAAAATATTATAATTTGCCTAAAATATCAGTAGGTATCAACCCAGGTATGTTTAATATAGTTTTAATACATACTATACGTTAAAAACGCTTACTAAGGCGATTAAAAGCCGTTTACGGGTTCGATACATAAAGCTGATATTTTTATACTTCCAGGAGGCTTAAAATAATTTATTTATCATATGTGATCAGTAGCAAAAGGTTTGGAGTCGCTTAGATATTGAAAACTCATTTTATGGCCCGTAAGGGCAAAACCGACAATTACCGGATTAAGCCTACGACTACTAGTTATGCTCAGCCTAAAATTAATTAAAAATCTTTAAAAATCCCAAAATAATATATTACATCAGTGGGTAAAGGTTTGGATATCAAAAAGTAGGCTTAACTAGGCTATACGCTAATTACGCCATTTTATTAACATAAAGCTTTCAATTTGCGCTAATGAGCATAACTCTCAATCTACAATTCAAACTGATGTCAAACTTTGTATACAAGTTTATATATCAGTAATTAAAGTTTCTACTCTTTTACATTTTCAAAAATCACGTTTTAAGGTAATAAGGGCATAATGGTCAACATATGAGCAATTAACGGAAATATGCATATTAATTGGATAACTAATGAACCAAGGTGTATAATCGCAGAGGGTTATACTAACATGTAACCTAGTTCAATTAAAGCTCTGAGGCATTTCTAAAACTTGCCTTAACGGGTCAGAACTGAAAATCAAAGTGAAAGTCAAACTATGTGACTTTCGGTTCCGAACCGGGTCTTTACAGGAAATTGTCGGGTTGAACATGTTTGGACATGTTCTTACACTTATTACCAAGTTATAACAATGATCAAATAGGTTGTATATGATCTACATTGCTAATTATGCATAAATTGTAATTTAAACATTCTGTTGACTTTTTCTTAGCAAGTTTGACCCGACTTTTGACCTAGTTAGAGTGGTAATCAGGGGGAACCCTTTTGAGGGTTTATTACCCACATAATTACCAACTTATAACTACTTTTGATTCGACTAATCACTGGACCATTAGTGATTAATCTTAAAGTCAACCGTTAATTACGACGGTTTGACTTTTAAGTTATAACTAAGCTAAAACTTAATTAAGAAAGGATTAGCAAACTTACAAGAGTCCTATGCACGAATTATGATCACTTGAGGCTGCTTAGTAGCTCCATAATTGATCAGGAATGCAAATGAAGGTGTGAGGAATGAGTTGAAGTCTTGTGGCCTTTTATAGTGGATTAATCACCACAAAACATTGACAAACAAGTCTATCAACTGACCACAACATTCCACCAAGTGTCCCTAGTGTCTAGGACTGTTTAGGGGTCGCCCACAATGCAAAGATATCGCTTAAAGATCGAATACCCGCGAATACAGGAGCCTGTCCACGTTTTCTGTTACTTTAAGTCTGACGCGGCCCGCATGAGTTTTAACCGATCTTTACGCGGGCCGCATGAGCCTTGTTATCAGAATTTTTCATTTTCTAGTTTCCACATCTTGCCCCTTGGCCTTTCGAAAGGGCAACTAAGCCTAATTCTTGTATTTTGACCCCTTATTATTTACCTACAAGGGCTTTAGGACTTATACCCACTTTGCCAAGTCCCTGGACACTTCCGGTTAACCCGAAAAGTCATAACTTTCAATGTTAACGCTTTAACCCTTCGCACACGAATTTGATCATAACTTTCTCATACGGTAACGAAACTTTACGAAATATAAATCGTGTATTCTAGTGAGCATAATTAACCGTTACAAAGCTTCGGGTTTGTCAAAAGGTCACTCAGAGGTATAACTTAAACATGTTGACACATTTAGCCCCTGTAGTTTGTAATCTCCCACTTTTAGCTCCGTATGATCCATGATTTATTCGTTTGAAGGTATGAGCACCTTGTCGGGTTAATATACAATATATTTATTCACTTGTTGACATTTAGAAAACGTATATCCACATACTTTCCATGATTGTCAACTTTAGTCCTTCTATAATATTCTTTCACATGTTTAAACATTTGACACGTGTCTACACATTATAGGACGTGAATTTTCGAGGTGTTACACCATGATGCTTTGGTAATAACTTTATATGTTGCTAATCATTTTGTGCGCAGATTACTGGTGGATAATGGCAGCTCCGTCAACATAAATCAACTAGAAACATTGAAGAGAATGAGTGTATCCCCGATGGATATCACTTCAAAGTCCACTGTACTTGTTGGGTTCAGTGGAGAGGCTAGGAATACAATGGGAGAGATAAAGTTGCCTGTGTATGCTGAAGGGGTCAACTCAATGCAGCGCTTTTGTGCCATGGACTCCTTATCCTGCTATAATATTATATTAGGTAGGCCTTGGATCCATGATATGAAAGCTGTGCCGTCAACCTATCATCAATGCATCAAGATCCCTACCCCTTGGGGGGTTGTCAAGGTGGAAAGTGATCAACAAGAAGCTAAGGAGTGTTACTCATCCTCAATGAAATCCTCAGCCAAGCCCAATGCAGCATAGCAATTAAAGATGCGAGCCCAGGATATCGTGGAGGCTTCAGAACAGAATGTTAAGAAAATTATCCTGGATCAGGATAATCCAGATATCTCGGTGCTCGTAGGAACCAATATCCCTCAGGATATTGAACATCAGTTAATTAACTTTTTAAAATGTAGGATGTCAACATTTGCATGGAAGCATGAGGATATGACAGGCATTTCCAAAGATATTATAACTCACAAGCTTGGAATTGACAGGTCTTTCAAGCCTGTCCAGCAAAAGAGAAGGAAGTTTGCTCCAGAACGAAACATAATTATTCAAGAAGAGGTTGAAAGACTATCGAAGTCCAAGATGATCAGGGAAGTCAAATTTCCCAAGTGGCTAGCAAATGTGGTCGTGGTTCAAAAGAAGAATGGGAAATGGAGAGTTTGTGTAGATTACACAGACTTGAACAAAGCATGTCCTAAAGACCCATTCCCTCTGCCTCATATAGACTCGATGGTGGATGCCGCTGCCGGTCATGAAATGTTAACCTTTATGGATGCATCCTCAGGATTCCAGCAGATCCAAATGGAACCTTCAGACCAGGAGGATACTGATTTCATGACACCAACAGGTATTTACTGTTATACTGCTATGCCTTTTGGTTTAAAAAATTCAGGTGCAACATACTAGAGATTGGTGAACATGATGTTTAAAGACAAACTGGGGGACACCATGGAGGTGTACATTGACGATATGGTAGTCAAATCCAAGAAGGCTGCGGATCATCTCCAGGATATTAAAGGAGCATTTGATATCCTGGACCAGTATAATATGAAACTAAATCCTGCCAAGTGCCATTTTGGAGTGGGGGCAGGAAAGTTTTTAGGATACATGGTGACTAAAAGGGGGATAGAAGCAAGCCCGGAGCAGATTAAAGCTATCTTGGATATCAAGTCACCTTCAAATATGAAAGATGTTCAAATATTAACAGGGCGAGTAGCAGCATTAAACAGATTTATATCAAGATCCTTGGAAAAATGCAAGGAATTCTACGATATCCTGAAGAAGAATAAGAGGTTCGAGTGGGGAGAAAAGCATGAAGCAGCCCTACAGGAATTAAAGCAATATCTTTCAACCGCACCTCGATTGATGAAGCCTGAGGATGGTGAACCATTATCCCTATATCTCGCAGTATCAGGGAATGCAGTAAGTGATGTCCTTGTAAAGGATCATGAAGGTCAGCAGTATCCTGTCTATTACGTTAGTAAAAGTTTATTAGATGCTGAAACTAGATATTCTCATCTAGAAAAAATGATATTAGCCCTAGTTATGGCATCAACTAAGCTTAGACATTATTTTGAGACACATAGGATTTATGTTAAAACTAATTATCCGGTTAAGAAAGTGCTTAGGAAACCTGAGATGTCGGGTAGAATGGCTAAGTGGTCAGTAAAATTAAGTGCCTATGATCTAATATATGAACCTAGAAATGCTATAAAGTCTCAGGCTCTAGCAGACTTTGTGGCTGATTTCAGTAGTGATATTCAAAATGAAGTAGACCTAGAAGTGCAACAACTCGGAGAAAATATAGAATCTTGGACACTATATACTGATGGTGCATCTAATGTAAGAGGTGTAGGTTTGGGTATACTACTAAAATCGCCACAGGGGGACATATTACCCCAGGCCATTAGATGTGAGTTTCCTGCCACTAATAATGAAGCAGAATATGAAGCTCTGATAGCAGGATTAGAATTAGCTAAAAATATGAATAATAGATATTTACAAGTATATGTTGATTCCCTGTTGATTACTAACCATTTCAATGGATCTTATGCAGTAAAAGGCGAAAAGTTAGCTGAATATCTTGAAATTGTTAAAAAATTAGCAGGATATTTCGAAATTTTTATACTTGAACAGGTACCAAGAGAAAAGAACGCTGAAGCTGATGCTCTAGCAAACTTAGGATCTATTGTCAGGATACCGGAGGGAACTCAGATACCAATAGTGCACATCTTGTATCCTGCAATGGAACATTTCAAATCTCAGGATAAAGAAGTAGCATGTATCCAGGATCCTGGTGATGGATATCCTGAGAAGGATCCTGAATCCTGGATGACTCCAATTGTGAAGTATCTTCAAGAAGGAGATATCCCAAAGGATGCACATCCTAAGGCTTTTAGGATGAAGGTATCTCGTTTTACTATTATAAATAATATTTTGTATAAGAAATCCCTTGCAGGTCCGTACCTAAGGTGCTTGGAAGATCCTGAAACCAAGGAAGTACTTCAGGATATACACGAAGGAGACAATGGCAACCATACTAGGGGCAGATCTCTGTTCTCGAAGGTGTTGAGAACAAGATATTACTGGCCGACCATGAGAAAGGATGCTGCGGAGTATGCTCAAAAATGCGATGCATGTCAAAGACACGGCAACATCCCGCATTAGCCTGCAGAACCATTATATCCTATCGTATCTCCTTGGCCGTTTATGAAATGGGGAATGGACATAGTGGGAAAACTTCCAAAGGCTCCAGGAGGAAAGGTTTTTATGCTGGCAATGACAGATTATTTCTCCAAGTGGGTCGAAGCCGAGGCCTTTGTTCAAGTCAGGGATCAAGAAGTGGTATCCTTCATAAAGAGGAATATCCTGACCAGATTTGGGGTACCAGCTGAGATAGTTTGTGACAATGGCTCTCAATTCATCAGTAAAAGAACTACTGACTTTTGCAAGAGTTGGGGAATTAAGATGATTACGTCAACACCAGTGCATCCTCAAGCAAATGGACAAGCAGAATCCTCGAACAAGATAATCGTCAACAATTTAAAGAAGAGGTTAGGTGCCAAAAAAGGAAAATGGGTAGAGGAACTACCATTTGTCCTATGGGCTGATAGAACAACTGTGAAGAATGCTACTGGGCAAACCCCATTTTCTTTGGTATTTGGGGCAGAAAAAGTGATCCCGACAGAAATGGTGATACCGACAGCTAGATCAAGCCTGTGGGACCCTGAATCAAATCCTGAAATCTTATGTCAAGAACTGGATACTATTGATGAGACAAGAGATGCAGCAAAGCTAAGGATGGCGGCATATCAACAGAGGATATCTAGAGCATATAACAAGAATATAAGGACTAGAAGGTTCCAAGTCAGAGATTGGGTGTTAAGGAAAGCTTTTCAGAATACTACGAATCCTGCTAATGGAAAGTTAGCTCCAAAGTGGGAAGGACCCTATGAGATTGAATCGGAATCCGGAAAAGGAGCATACCAGCTTAAGAATATGGAGGGGGTATACTACCAAGATCCTGGAATGCTATACATCTCAAAGCCTATTTCAAGTGAGTTTAGAATTTAATTTCTAACTCAAGATGGTATGAATTCTGTCTCTTTTAAATATAATTTATTATATTTGAACCCAATACTAACTTAAGCATCGGAGGGGTGTTAGCCAAGCTAACACCCACCTTAGTTTAAGGTTGTTTTGCAGAATATGCTTCGGGATATAGCTCCAGGATACACACTCAGGATACTTCAAAATATTAGAGGATTGGCCCCCTCTCTCACGTTTAAGGGATCCTGATCCCTTCACAGGTTTAAAGGTATTCACCTTTCTCACGAACTGGGTTTAGACACCCTGCCTGGAGCGCAAGTTATCCAGGGATAGTTCAAGGTGGCGGGACCAGTTCATGTAAAAGTGGCTGACAATTTCGTTACTGTTGGCTATACCCTGGATCCTTAAGGTATATGAGGATTGATCACCCTCTCTCGCGTAAGGGTATTTTCATACTCTCTAAGGTTTAAAGGTTTTCACCTTTCTAAGTGTTGGGGTTTATACACTCCCGCCTGTAGCGCACGAAAATTTGGGATTTTCCCCAGGATACTAAGGGTTTATCCCCAGTACATTAAGGGTTTATCCCCAGTAAAACTAAAGTTTTTAACAAGATTGCAAAGATATGATAAGCTGTGATTACACACGTTCTTTTGTGGATAAGAAGCTACGAAGTTTAATCACTAAGTGAAGAAATACTCAAGTATGTCATGCACTGATGCAATATCCTGCACAGAAAGGGGACATCCATGCCGGGGACATTGCAAAGGATTCAAAGGTTAAGGCTGGAAATTATTGCCTAAGTGTTTCTGGTATGATTTATTATTCTTCAAGTCTCGAAAACCTTATCTAAATGATCTAAGTTTCCTAAAAAGTCATATTCAACCAAGTTTTGTCTAACATTTAGAAGACATTTCATCAGTATCCTGACCAGGATATTCAAAACATACCTTTCAAAATAAAAACATAATAAATAAGACTAAAAGGACAGTTTATTATTATTAGTCCAAAAGATTGTATTCTTGGGTTCATCTCAAAAAGAGACCCATCCACCAAGAACACAATTAAGTTTTTAAAGCATATTTACATAAACAGTTGAAGGCTTCATCCTCGAAACACAGGATCCCTCCACCTTCAGTCGTCAAACTATTCTACTTACAGGAAATTAGAATTGTTCTAAGTTCAGGACAACTAGATGATTTAGACCCTACAAAATACAGACGAACTAACCAAGATACAGGTTCAGTATATGTGTACAGGTTCAGTATATTTGAAACAGATATCCTTGCCAGTCATGTTGGAATGACTAAAAAATATATCCGTCGGAATCAGGATATCCAACAGTTATATTTTTGGGGACAATTGTTATGGGTGAAATTCTGAGCCCATATCCTGATACTATATCTTGATTTTATGATAGCTGATTACGATCAGGATACCGGACCAGGATATTGGTAACATCCTGAGGCAGTATCCTGACTGTTACTAAAAATTTGCTTGTAAACGTTGGTTACAAGGGACTAACATTCATGAGGACCAAGTCATCCTGAAGACCCGCTCAAATTGGTCAGGATAAGGACGTTGATGACGGAAGAATAGCTCTTGTAACGGTCAGCATTGAAGAAAGGCGTATTTTATAGGAGTTATGGATGATTGGTCAATGCTATTAATGTTGTAACGGTTATAGGAGCTTAAATCCCGGAGTTATAGTTGGTATGCGCGTGGAAAACGAGTTGAAACAGCCTTACAACGTTTAGAAAGGAAATAATCTCAGTATCCCGGATTTTTAGCATAATATCCTGGATTTTTAGCATAGTTAGTTATTTCTTTTACTATATAAAGGAATGATCGGATCAAATAGGACACACACAATTTCTTGAACACTCTTACTCTCTACTAGCTGCAAACACTCACAAACACTCACACTTGTACTCGAACCGCATTGTAACACTTAGTTGATCCGTATCATATCCTGTACTGTATCCTGTTATTCAAGTAATAAGAAGAACAAGGCAGCCGACGATTGTCAGCTCCCGAGGTTTCACGCCGGAGATCTAGATTAATCAAGGGCTTTCCTCGTACATCACGTGTCAACCTTTACATTTTTGCTCATTGTTTGATTATTGATATAGTCTGATGTCCTCGAACTATATCCTGAAACTGTTTTTGCAAACTAACAAACCAACATATTTTTCACAAAGTATTACTAGCACACTACCTCACAAAACTAATTTGATCGCTTAATTGCTTCGGTAATTTTTGACCAAAACATCTATAAAAGGAGAAAAACAAGTGACATAAGAAAAACTGAGGTGGCAGCCATAGAGGCTGTCCAACAAGGTTTTTCTTATGTCATTACTACATCATAAAGCCTAATATATAAAATCTATTTAAAACACTGATCTCAAACCTCTGCCCATATACATGTATTAATGGATAAGAAATTGAAACCTTTGTCATCAAAATCTCTGCCTAGATTCAAAATTCAAAATTCTGGCTCCAGATTCAAAATTCAAACCATACACGTATACATATATAACACAACTGATTCTGACTACACATTCAAATTTCAATTTATCTCTCACTCATATCCACGAGCAATCTCTCTATCTCTCTCAAATGCAGAATTTCCATATTCAGTCGGTTCATCTCCGATTACAGCTTTTTATATTTCACATAATTCTTCCAACATCATTATTGCAACATCGCCGAGAGTATGTTTTTTTCTGTAATTTTGAATTTTAAATTTTGAATTTTAAATTTTGAACTGATCTACTCTAATTCTCGCTTTATATTTTAGCCTAATCAGAGTTGTTTGAACTGCATACAATCAGCTGTGGGTTATTTTAGGTTTGTGGATTCTTTTAAGCTGTTGATAATGTTGATATTTTTTTTTCTGTGATTTTGAATTTTAAATTTTGAATTTTAAATTTTGAACTGATCTACTCTAATTCTCGCTTTATATTTTAGCCTAATCAGAGTTGTTTGAACTGCATACAATCAGCTGTGGGTTATTTTAGGTTTGTGGATTCTTTTAAACTGTTGATAATGTTGATAATTTTTATTTTAAAGTGTTGATATATTTTAGCTTTGTTTTTTTCGAGCGAGCAGTGGGAAATTCTTCTTCACTGTTGTTGAAGTCTGATGTAGGAGAGTGGAGGACTTCATGAAGCAATCCGATGCTGCTCCAGGTCTTCTTGTATTTATTATCACTGATGATGTCGATTTTATATATTAGTTCTTCATCAGCTCAGTTTTCTTCCAGCGACCATCTAGAGAATTGCATTTCAATATCGTTTGTGTCCGGCGAGTGGTAGAAGCATGGGTTTGCTATGTAGAGTTTTGTTGGTGTTGCAGATTTTGATTTGATTTCTGAGAGGACAGGTTTTTAAAAGAGAATTGTTGATGTTTTGAATCAAACTAATCATCAGTCTTTTATAGTGTTTAAAATGCATTTTTATGGTAAATGAAGAGGTTAATGGTTTAAAATGTCCTTTCGTTCTCTTGATATTTAATTTTTTAGTTTTCCCATGAAAACTTATTTTTAGAAAGGTTTTGCATTAAATGGCTGCTGTTTTTAAATATGAATTTATATGTTTATATTAAATGTACACGTTTTTGCCTCCTAGATTAGTTTAAGGGTACAGTGAAATTAAGTCTGACCTTTGGGCTGTTAGCTATTTCACTATATAATATCATTGTCAGTTCACCTGTTTTTCATCACGTTTTACTACCAACATATCCTTCTTTCACATCAGAATTCAAGAAATATATAACTTAAAATGTCATCATACACTTCTGCAGACTCTGGTGATTTAAAGCAGCGCTTTATCAAGCAAGTTGAGGATCAAGTATATGAGGATAGGGCTACTCTTCAAGAGCTGAAGAGGTGTTTTGATGGACTGCATCTTGGTCTGTTCACGAGACACCAGGTGTCCAGACACCTGATGGCGATGCCTTCAACTTCCGTACGTGACCTTTGTGTTGTCAGTAATATAGAGTGCGGTGATAGCGACTTGGAGTTCATGGCGATGCTCAAAGATATAAACAGAGAAGTTCAGTACTCGATGGAGTTGAAGCTAAAATTTCTTAATTCTTGCTGTTAGATTCTTAAATTTCTTGGAGTATATGTTAGATTTTAAAGTTTCGTTGTTCAGTACTCGATCTAATTGTTGATCTTTTAGTGTCATAAATAAATTTTAATTCTATTAATCTTTGTGGAGCATTTTATTTTTACTAATTTTAGCATGAACAGTTGTTTGAGTCGATATCTGCTACTATAAAGGTCTGTCAAAGCTAAAGTTTGCCAAAAGAGAACAACTGCTTTAAATCATCGTCTGCTGATGATGAAAGCATTATAATGTCTTCAGAACATCAAAAGTCCATTCTTAAAAAATAGCTATTTTTAAAAAATTTGTCAAAATCCTTAAAAGTCTGTTGAAAACAACTGTTTTTGAAACATCTGTTTGGTTAAAAATTCATCCACTACTGAAAGGTATTGTCTGTTCTCATAAGTTCTGTTTTATCTAACGACTGTTGACTTGCTATTGTTGCCAACATCTGTTGTTGCCAACATCTGTTGTTGCCCAACAGAGGTTTCCAAACAACTGTCATCCATTATCACAACAGAGTTTCTAAAGTGGGCAGATGTTAGCCATCAGATCTTTATAAAATGTCTTCAGAACATCAAAAGTCCATTCTTAAAAAAATAGCTATTTTTGAAATATTTTGAAAAATCCTTAAAAGTTTGTTGAAAACAACTGTTTTCCAAACCTCTATTTCTCTAAAAATTCCGGTGACATAAGAAAAGATGATGTGGCAGCCATAGAGGCTGTCCGACAATGCTTTTCTTATGTCATTATTGCATCATAAGTCTTAATATATAATATCACTTTAAAATCTATTTAAAACAATGACATCAAAACTCTGCCCATATACATGTATTCATGCATAAGATTTTATCTGTAGAGTATTGTCTGGTGTTATAGATTTTGAGCATTGTTTTTTGAGAGGACAGGTTGTTAAAAGACATTTGTTGATTTTTAGAATCAAACTAATCATCAGTCTTTTATAGTATTTGTTGATGTTTTGAATCAACCTCTGTTTGGAAAAAAATTCATCCACTGCTGAAATGTATTGTCTGTTTTCATAAGTTCTGTTTATCCTAGCGACTGTTAATTTACCACTATTCAGAACATCTATTGTTGCCCAACAGAGGTTTCCAATATCTGTGTCCGATGAAGTGGTAGAAGCATGTGTTTGCCATGTAGAGTATTGTTGGTGTTTAAATGAAGAGGTTTTTTTTTATTATTTTTTTATGCCAGAGGTTTAAAATTTGTCCTTTCGGTTTCTTGATATTTAATTTTATAGTTTTCCCATTAAAATTTATTTTTGAAATGTTTTGCATTAAATGTCTGCTGTTTTTAAATGGCTAATGATATTTAATTTATATTTTTTAATATGAATTTATATGTTTATATTAAAGTCTGTTGAAAACTACTATTTTCCAAACCTCTGTTTGACTAAAAATTCATCCACTACTGAAGGGTATTGTCTATTATCATAGGTTCTGTTTAATCTAATCACTGTTGACTTGCCACTGTTGCCTAACATTTGTTGTTGCCCAACAGTGGTTTCCAAACAACTGTCATCCATTATCACAACAGAGGTTCTGACGTGGACAGATGTTAGCCATCAGATCTTTGTAACTTCTGACACGTCAGCATTCACTTTTTCACTTTATAAAACCCTGTTTCATCCCCAAACAGAGGTTTTACTGTCGTCTCGAATTTAAAATTCATCAAAGCGGTTTCCACCTTCTTCTTCAACACTTCTTTGTGAACCTCTTGCAAGTTTCAATTCCAATCATGGCTCTGACAATGAAAAAGTACCATAACTACCTGGCTATTTTTGAGAAAACCGAGAAAAATACTCTTTATCATTCAATGATTGATGTTCTTACATCATCCAAATATAAGGCCATTCTTACTGCCGATGCACCCATTTACCAAGAAACACTTCGCGATTTCTGGGCAAATGAGAATATTGAAGAACAAAACAATGAGCCATTCGGTATAACTTCAAAAGTCGGAGGTGAATCGGTTGCGATTACCGCCACTACCATATCAACAACATTTGGGGTAAACGACTTGGCAGATAAGACATCTTTCCCGAAAAATGAGATTCAAACAGAGTTGATTGAGAGGGGATATGATGGATAGTTGAATAGGGCAACTATGTTTAAAGAAAATTTTCCACCACCAATGAAATTCCTATTCCATACTCTCTTAACCTGTCTCTCAAATAAAACTACTTCTTTTAATGAAATACCTTGGAAAATTCCGTCCTTGGGTTATGCAATTTTGACAAATACTGATTTTAACTACTCCCAATCACTGTTTGCTGACTTGGTTACAAATTTGAAAAACATTAAAAACGGGAAAACTGTTGTTTTTTATGTTTCCTAGACTATTAAGCTACTACCTGCAAAAACATGTTTCTCAAAAAGCTTTTGAAAAAGGTACAACTTTTAAAATGAATTGTCTAACATCTGAAACTTTTACTCGCCTTATGGCTAAAGAGTCATATGTTTCCAAAACACAAGCAGAGAGGAATGAGCAAATTTTAAATGAGTCCACAACTGCTCCTCAAACCTCTGTTGCTGAGCCCACTCCTCTTGGTGATCACAGCACTACAACCACTGTTGTGAAACCCCCACCAACAAAACCCAAAAAGACCAAAACAAAATCCAAAAACCCACCGAAACCACAAAAACGGGTCCTCTGAAAGATGAGATCCCAGAGGTTAACCCTGTGACAAAACAAATGTCACTAGAAACCACTGTTGCTACTTCCTCACAACATGCGGAAAGATCTCAACCCTTAAACCAAACTCCTCATGATTCCTCACAAAAGGAACATGTTATATTTACAGGGACACCACAATATGATGTCATACCCTCATTTGAGAGTATGCTTAAAAACCCTTCTCCTGGGGCAATGTCTCTTTCCACAGCAATCCCTTCATCTTCTATTCCACCAAAGTTTGTAACACTGCTTCAGGCTATTGACATTCAAACTCATAGCAGCCCCTTCCACGAACACATTACTAAGAGTTTAACTTCAACAATAGCTATGTCTGAACCTGTTCAATTAGCTAACCCAGAAACAGTTGAGGAGGCTACACCTCTTGAATTTCATGAAATTCTTGATTGTATTTCAAGTGGAGCAGCTACTACAAATGTCAAATCCACTGATCTACATTTGGACAGTAGTTTCATCAGTCAGACTCCCTTGAAGGCAACAACTGCTGTGTCTACCAAGTTATCCACTGGTGAGTTCAAGTTAATCACTGGTGTGATCACTAAGGTAACCACTGATGCAGAGGGAAGTCCCCAGAACCAAGAACAAGGGGCATCTGCTATTGAAAATTTAGAGATACCTCATGTTTCAAAAGCAAATACAACCACTGTAACAGCCTGACTTTTGAAGTCAAAGTACAAGTCAAAGTCAAAGGAAGAAAAGATTGCTAATTAGATCTGTCCTTTCTTGCATAATTATTACTTGTACTCTCCGACTAGGTAATCGATGTATGTTAATAGCTTTAAATTGTATTACGATCTTGGAATATAGGAAGTAACAATGCGATAAAGTTAATTAAACGCTAATTCTACTTAACGCTATCTCAACGCAACCCGAATCGCAGTTATTAGTGTTTGATATTGTTTTATATATGTGTGTGTGCTATTATGTGTTGCTTGTGTGTGCTTTATTTATGTTATAGGGATGTTATTCGAAACGCAATCGCAACTCTATCGCAACGCAATCTCATCGCGAACTCGGGATGTGAATTTACTTACTTGTATGACTTTAGGTGTTAGTTATGTTATTTATGTAACTATTGTTTAATACTATCGCATCGCTTACTCGCAACTCGCTTGAACGCATCGCAACGCTCAACACAAGAAACAGAAATCGGAAACTAACTCACAACGCACCGTCCGATCGAAGGACCCTTCGATCGAATGGTCATCCGACTGGATGACCATCCAATCGAAAGACCTTCCGATCGAAAGGCCCTCCGATCCAAATGCACACCGCCTCACTTTCTCCTCTCTTGCCTATAAATAGCACCTGTCACATCACTGTTCATGATGTGATAGCTCTCCTCCGACCCTTCGACTTCTCAGGCTATTTTCTCTCGATTCCTCGCGATTCTTGTAAGTTTTCACCTTAATCCTTGTACTTTCTTGATCTACACGCACTTCTCCATCAATTTCACCAACAAATCTTGAATTTCCACCATGAAATCCACCTGAATTGGGCTGTTCTAAGTGACGTCATCATGAAGTTCTTATGAACTTCGGAGAATGACTTCATTTCAGCAAGAATGGTTCGAATCTAACAGATTTCTACATGATTTTACACTGATTTCATGTTATTTGATCTGTTTCTTTCAACTCTTTTACACTTTTCCATTTCTTTCAATTCTTCTCACTCAAAATTATTAGATTCTAGACTCGTTCGGGTTCTCTACTCATACTCTAGTGTGGACTCGGGCTGAGAATGGATTTCTAACGAAGAGACGACCGATTCACGGGTTGAACACGAAACATCGTCATGAACAGCTGGTTCGTATCGAATGGGGTAATTCCCGCCCGATCGAAAGAGTCGGGCTTGATGAGGTTCCATTGTTTAACACGTAATCATACCGTCTCGGTCAAACTGCAAACTTTTCAACTTAACGAGTTTGTAAGTCCAGGAACAATACAATCGAATATCAAACACCAAACAAGTAGCGGAAATACAAGTAAGATGTCGAAGATTGAAACACAAAGTATATTGATTCAAGAACAAGAGCACACGATTCCTAGAATCGTCTGGTACTCAAAACACACAAAGGGCACAAGTTTGCTAGTGAATCAACAACCTCAAAATGACTAAGGACTCCCCTATTTATACTAGCAAAGGAGATCCATGTACATTGGGCCAAGCCCATACCCCATAGACACTAAAACAGCCAAACAAGCCCACTATACATATCGACCCCAAAACAGACTAGATAGCCCAAGACAGACGCAAACCTATACTAGTTAATACCCTTACAATATCCCCCTAGGTTTGTGTTGGCTTGGCGTCTTCAGCTTCACTGCTGCCTCCTCTTCTGCTTCTTAGCTTGTTCCTTTTGTTTCTTTTGTAGCTCAGGCAAAATCGGTATATTTCTTCCCACATATGGTCCAAATAGCTGTGTCTCAACTCTCGTACGCTGCCCTGACCACAACTTGAAATTCATAATCTGGGCCACAGCTCCAGTCCAACTCTTGGCACACACCTCGTACTGAGGATCACTCTGAATTTGTGATTTTGCTAGAAGATTGATGTCCTTTTCACCAAAACACATCAAGTCTCTAGTATCAATGAACCTGTACTCTGTATCATCACACACAATCACTGCTTGACCAGATATTGGATCATACATCCAAAATTGAAAATTTTTCAGAGAATCATCAGGAAGTTCCTTTAGCAGTGGCACTGTATTCGCCTGTTTAGTTGCAGGCCACTTCACAGTCTTGTAAGGCTTTCCTGTTGCAGGATCTAACACTTCAGCATCTTCTTCAATAGTTGACTCAACTAATTTCATATCTCTGATCATGAAATCCAGCATTGCTCAATTCTCTCAAATCAACTGCAGTCCAGGAGTTGAAATCTGCAGAATTTTCGTAATACTCCACTTCATTATTCTTTCTCAGTACGATAAACATTCCTTTCTCATCGTTGTATGCCCAGCTTTTAATACCCGATCTATTGCCCTTCTTGCTTTTTTCAGTAGTAATTACATATCGATCAGGTTGATCACCAAACTGCAAGTTCCGTTCAGCTCCCACATTCCTCATAACCACCATTCTCTTTCTCGGTTTCTGATTCACTGTACGAGGAGTGCTTTCATAATACATGTTCATAGCATCTTCGTGCTCTTTCCTCTGCTGCTCTCTCTCTTCAGCAGTTGACTCTTTTGGAGGATCAGCAAACTCTTTAGGAAATTTTCCTTGCAGTTTCTGCTTTATATCCATTACTACAGCACCAAGCTCTCCCAGGTTAGTCTCCAATTCATCGATCTTCTGATTCTTAACCACCAACTCTTCCATTAAACTGGCAATCTGAGCATCTTTGAAAATCTTGTCTTCTTCAAGAGTAGAAATCCTCCGCATCAGGATTGTTGTCTCATTTTCCTCAAATAAACCCTCACTATCTGAACTTTCAGCATTAGCAGCCATCTCAGGAGTTTCAACTTGTTTTGATTTAGCTGCCGCTTTAGCTTGAACAACAGCAGCTTGTAGCAATTCAGCAGCTTTAACAGTATCTGCATCTGATGGACCACTGCTTGAACCTTCACCTGGTTTAGGAACAGGTACATACATGGCAGCTCTCTCATTGGTTATGAAATCAATTATTGATGGGCTCAACTCGGTGGGAATGTAGTTAACTCTGGGCTGTGTGTCACCAATGGGGTTGGTTGTCTCTGAGATTGTTTGAACATTTACTTCACCGCTGAGCCTAGGATCCCTTCTACTTCGTTTCCTAGGAGGAAGATCAGCGGCAGGTTCTTCTAAAGAACGATCAACAATGGTAGCTTCAGTAGTAGACACAGGTTCATCATGAGGAGGGCTCACGTAACCTGGTTCACTGATCTCTTCAGTTTCTACAGTAAGGCCTTCATCCATTATCTCTGTCTCTGTTTCACTTTCATCAACATGTTCCTCTTCTTCTTCTTCTTCATCTTCAATCATCCTGTCATCTCCAACATCTTCTTCACTTTCAATACCAGTCAAATCTACATTCTCAATTGGCTCTTGAGCACCAACAGGAGGTTCAATTATCTCTACATCATGCTCCTCAGCCACAATAGCATTGATCTGAGTTGGCGCTGCTTCTTGAATCTCAGCAAAAATTCCAAATTTTGTTAATGCGCGCTTGTTCTCATACTTAACCCCAACATTATCTCTAGACTTCTGATTTATCCAAGTAAACACCAAATGATTCATCATCTTGGCATCATAGGTTTTCACAGTGACTGACAATTTAGGATACTTCTTCTCTAAGATCATCTGAATAAATCTTGGGAATTTATACCAGTACTTCTCATTCAGTGTCTTTACATTTGCAAACATATCGTCAAAAACACTTTTGGAGTAGTTATACTTCCACCCTTCAACTACTGAAACCATTGCAGAAGTTTGCTTCAACGTCAGTTTATCAAGACCACTCTTATTTCCACTTATGCACACTAGATAGATATGAGCCAGAAGTCTCCAGTATGGATGCAACAACTTCTTGATTGTGGGAGGAGGAATCGCTCCCTCGTAGCTCATTTTGATCAAAACGTCCATAACCTTCTCCTTCGAATACTCTATCGAATCATCAGCTGCATCTCCGAATAGCAATACATCTCGTATGTCTTGTTCACTGATCGAAACTTCTGTACCTCGAACCTTTGACTTGATCACTGAATCACCTTTCTTTGCCGTTGCATTATCCCAGAAGTCTTTAATCCAGTCTTCACGAATGATTGGGTTCTCCCGAAGAGAATGAGCCAGTCTGCAAGTGTTTAGTCCCACTATCAATGACTTGTACGTCTCAAATCCCTTTGGAGGATCTGATAAATAACAAGCAATATTCATGGTTTTCTCCCATCCTGGAACATGCGGACCTTTAGCTTTCTTTCCTGCATCTTTTGAGTTTTCTTTCTGAACAGACATGATTGCAGAAAATGATGAAGATACAAGATGACTTGTGCGATCGGAGCTTGTGAAGGTTTTGAGAAAACAGTAATTTTTCAAACTCGATAATGTGATAATATCCCCAATTAATCGCACAAAACCCAATGCCTAATTATAATGGTTTTTCAACTAAGGGCCCACCAAGTCTGCGGTGGGCCCAGCCGTCATCTAGAATACCCTTTTGTTTACCGATTAGAGATCATGAAAAGTGTTTAGATTTTGTGGGCTCAAATCCCGAGGATAGAAAATTCTGCAAAGATATTGTATGAAAATTCGGTCTCCTTCGATTCATGACAACACGGCCACAAGATTTTATAAAATTTAAACCAATGACAAAAATTTACACACGAATAAATAAATAAATAAGTAATAGAAATAATGCGAAATATATACAGCAACACCATATCTTACACACCATTTTTGCATGCACTTTTCTTACGGGATCAAATCACAGAGTTTCGGGCTAGACTACACTTATCAACACTAATTTACTCTGGTAGATCCGAGCAATTGCCAGTATGTTTGTCCCCTTAAACTTATCTCCCTAGGCCTTTATCAAATAACTGACTGCGACTTATTTATCATGTTTTCATTTTAAATTATATGAACACTCAAATCAATCACGATCAAATCCCAGAATTTTAAAGTTGAACAGGCTATCAAACGAGTAGTTTCCTTACCACATGTTTCACAAGCCCATTCTATAGTTCTGAAACCTTGACTGGACTGGGTTGAGAAAAGAACAGAATGGATCAGCGGAGATTGATATAATATACAAATCAAATGAGATTTTCTCAGTTTGATATAGGTTTTTATTTTTGGGTTTCTTTTGGGCACTAGAGGGCCTCTTTCGGGTGTATTTGATCCACAGCGTGACAACGTACAGCTAGGTCAGCATGTATCTGGATGCAGCAGAAGCTGACGTTGCCTAGCACCTCCAGGTCAGCATATATCTGGATGCAGCAGAGGAGGTACACGAGTTGTTTAGAAAAGATTTCAGAACTAGAACGAAATTGTGTGTATCGGGACATCACACACGCATTCAAATAGCTATGCTCTAATTCCAAGTGAAAGATCTTTCCTGAGGTCATAGAATAGATTTAGTGTTCTAAGCAGTACCAGTCAAAGAGTCCAGCCATCAGGATAAAGCCTACCAGCATATCACTCTGGAGTCAGACCATTTCAATATTGGTCTTACATGAGTCAGCCTTAATCCACATAGTGAAATTATTTCATTTCCCGGTTTGTAGCCAAGGCATGGCAAAAGCAAAGAACTATTTTTGTATTTTTCTAATTTTTTCAATGTTTTTGTATTTTTCTGATTTTTCAATGTTTTTGTATTTTTCTGAGACTACATCCCCCTAAATTTTTGCTTAAAACGAAAGAAACGTTATTTTAAGAAACAAATTTACAGAAACGAAGAAAAATATTTTTGTGTGACCGCGGTCAATCCTCAAATTCGACCATTTTGAGAAGTTCCAGAAGAGCAAGAAAACGTGCTTTATCAACCGGTTTTGTAAAAATGTCTGCGACATTGTCGTCAGTATGAATTTGTTCCATTTTAATTAAACCCTGGTTGAAAGAATCACGAATAAAGTGAATTTTTATGGCAATGTGCTTGGTTTTTTAAAAATACACCGGATTTTTCACTATTTGGATAGCTGCATCATTGTCACAATAAATAGGAGTTTGAGAGAAATTCAAACCGTAGTCCACCAGCTGGTGTTGAATCCAGATAACCTGTGAGCAGCAGGCTGAAGCAGCCACATATTCCGCTTCTGGAGTAGATAATGAGACAGTTTGCTGCTTCTTGCATTGCCAGGAAATGAGGCGATCCCCCAGAAACTGGCATCCAGCTGACGTAGATTTCATGTCTTGACCAGTACCTCCAAAATTGCTGTCAGAAAAAGCACACAGATCAAATGGAGACTCTTTTCGATACAAAAGTCCAAGCCGAGGCCTGCCCTTAAGATATCTAAAGATTCTCTGAACAGCTTTTAAATGAGAAAGTTTAGGAGCAGCCTGATAGCGAGCACACTGACACACAGCAAACATGACATCTGGTCTACTGGCTGTCAAATACATCAACGAACCAATCATCGACCGGTACAGTGTAGCATCAACGGCTTCCCCTTCTGTATCTTCTGTCAGTACTGGTCTTTCTGCTATAGGAGTGTTTGCAGGTTTGACATCTTGAAGTTTGAATTTTGCAAGAATATCATCGACATATTTTCCTTGATGAATGAGAATTCCTTTGGAATCTTGTCGAATCTGCAGACCCAAAAAGAAATTCATTTCTCCCAATGCACTCATTTCAAATTGCTTCTTCATAACTTCTTCAAACTCCTTGCACAACGCGTCACTAGTGGATCCGAAGATGATGTCGTCCACATAGATCTGCACCAAGATTTGATCCTCTCCTACTTTTCGAATGAACAGTGTCTGATCAATCACACCCCGAGTGTAACCATGAGCGAGCAGATGCTCTGTCAGAGTAGCATACCAAGCACGAGGAGCCTGGTGTAACCCATACAAAGCCTTATCAAGCTTTACACATGACGGGGACACTGTTTGTTCACAAAGCCCGGTGGCTGTGACACATAGATTTCTTCTTTTACTTTGCCGTATAGAAACGCCGTCTTGACATCCATTTGATAGACCTTGAATCCCATGTAGGAGGCATATGCCAGAAAGATTCTGATTGCCTCCAATCGAGCCACAGGAGCATACACTTCATCGTAGTCAAGGCCTTCTATCTGTCTAAACCCTTGGATGACCAGTCTTGCTTTGTTTCTGACAATCACTCCGCTATCGTCTCTCTTGTTGCGATAGACCCATCTAGTTCCGAGTGACTTCTTTCCAGCAGGTAGAGTAACTAACTTCCATACTTTCAGTTTCTCAAACTGATTCAACTCATCCTGCATCGCATCTACCCAGCTTGGTTCCAAAAGAGCCGCATCAGTTGTCTTTGGCTCGATTTGAGAGATGAAGCATGAAAACAGATAGTTGTTGATAACTACTTACTGACTTCTAGTCAACACTCCTGCCTCGACTGGTCCAATCACATTTTCGATGGGATGATCACGCTGGACACTAGCAGAAATAGCAACTTCTGGTGCAGTTCCAGCTGAAGATACATTCGTTAAATGATCAACTGCTACTGACTCAGTTTGGTCAGAAACTTGCTCCTCTTCTGTACCATTTGCGACAAACTCTTCAGGAATGGGACCATCAAACAAATCATTTTGATCCATGGGAGCGTCCTCCTCATCAGATGAGTCCAACTCCTCCCCTCCAGCATTGAGAATGTCGGTATAGTCCGGAGCCACTTGAATCTCAGGAGTAGATGTTGTAGATGAAACTGCAGGTGTGTGATCCCCCACAGCTGTAGAATCCCCCTCAAATCAACATCCCCCTCTTCTTCAGCATTATGTGGAATAATTGAGGGTCGAGAATCAGCGTTAGTTGTACCAGAAGTACCTGCATGACCAATGGGAGGATCATCAAGAATATCAAACAATTTGAATAAATAGGCATAATTATAAAGAGTAAATGGCCCATTTCCAACGTCTGTCTGATTTTCTTCAAGCCACCGCACATCATAAGACTCAATGATTTGTCTAGTCTTCTTGTTATACACTCTGTATGCCGTCTTATTTTCATGAGCGGCCTTCCCAGCATATCCAATGAAATAGCATTCATCTCCCCTAGCGTCAAACTTTGGTATAGATTCCAGGTGCAGTAGAGTACATGGACAAACGAAAGCTCTAAAATGTCCCACGTATGGTTTCTCGCCAAACATCACTTCATGGGGCGTCTTCATGCGCGCTTTGTTGATAACAACTTTGTTTTGAACGTAGCATGCAGTGTTAATGGCCTCTTCCCAGAAGAAAACTGGAAGTTTCTAATCACAAAGCATAGTTCGAGCTACTTCTATGAGAGTTCTATTCCTTCTTTCAGCAACTCCATTTTGCTGAGGAGTTCTAGCAGCACTGTACTGTCGAGCGATTCCCCTTTCAGCACAAAAGAAATTCAACTCAGCATTCTTGAATTCGGTTCCATTGTCGCTTCGAATCCCTTTCACTGTCTTGCTAGTCTGATTCTCCATAAAAATTATGAATCTCTTGACTAATTCTGCAGTCTCACTTTTGTTAACTAAGAAGAAAACCCAAGTAAAACGTGAGTAATCATCAGTAATTACGAGATAGTAAGACTTTCCAGACAGACTGAGCACATTCACTGGACCAAAAAGATCCATGTGAAGAAGTTGCATTACACTGTTAATAGTGTTTACAGTTTTGGGAAAGTGTGGTTTTCGATGCTGTTTACCCTTTGCACAAGAAACACATTTTTCAAAAGTTATGAAGTCTTTTACAGGTAGACCCCTTACCAACCCCTTTTTTGCAAGACGGTTTAGATTTTTTACATTGGAATGTCCCAAACGACGATG
This sequence comes from Helianthus tuberosus, assembly GCA_030545235.1. Taxonomy (NCBI): domain Eukaryota; kingdom Viridiplantae; phylum Streptophyta; class Magnoliopsida; order Asterales; family Asteraceae; genus Helianthus; species Helianthus tuberosus. The sequence goes on along the minus strand of CM060411.1, from coordinate 54,489,413 downwards.
CCACAGCATAGCATTGTGCTAAGAGATTTTGGTAAACAAACAGGCAACACCTTCAGTGGGAGGTTTATTCATGTTAATGACACAAGCGTTGCCTTTTCGTTCAGATTTCAATAAAATCCATTCATCAGGAATGACCATTCCTGGTTTCAGAATAAGACAGTGTTTATCAGTAAAATGAGTTGAGTAACCGTTGTCGCATATTTGAGCAACACTTAGTAGACTATGCTTCAACTCAGGAACGTAGTTGACATCTTTGAAACAGAGATCACCATTCTTGAATGTGCCTCTTTGTGTGATTTTTCCTTTCTCGCCACCCGCAAACGCAACATATCCTCCATTAAATTCTTCAAGATCAGAAAGTTGAGATATATCGCCAGTCATATGTCTAGAACAGCCACTGTCAATGACCCAAAGTCGAATGACAGCCCTCCATAGCCGTTCCTCAGCCTCAGAAGGAGTGTAGTCATTCATTTGAGCCATGAAAGCATGATAAATCATTTCCTCAGCATCTTCAGCAGCCGAATCAGCATCTTCTTTAATTTCTGCCACGAGAGCTTGATTCTGTTGGTACAAGGTGTCTGTGGTAATCTGCAGATCGTTCATCTGTTGACTCCAGTCGAACCCCCCTCCTTCCTGAATCACCAATGCATTTCCAGTAGCTCCAATTGGTTCAGCAACTTGAGTTCTAGGAACAGTGTTTGAGGCTGAACTCTGAGTGGGACGAGTAACAGTAATGTTTGAAGTTGAAACAACATTTGGAGCTGGTCGAGCTGCTGAACTAACAGTGACAGTGACATTTGGATCAGTTCTTTCCCTCTTTGGCTGTTTGCACTCTCTAGCATAATGCCCAGGCTCATGGCAGTTGTAACACCGAAGCCTTGCCTTGTTCCAGCCAATCTCACCATCAATCTTGTCCCAATTTCCCTTTCTAGTTTTCTTCACGAAGTTTCTGGCACGAAACACTGCCATGGCCATTTGCCAAGTAATATCCATCTCTTCAACATCATCAGGATGGACTTCCAACAGTTCAGCAGAGTCAATGTTGTTCTTTACTCTTCCAACAATAAAGGCATGATAACAGTTCATGACCCCTGTCATGAAGGCCATAGCTTGTTCGAAATCCTTTGATGTAGCAACTGAGGAGTTTGTCGCAGCAAAAGCAGCGGTAATGTTTGAAAGAAACTGTGTGGGTGTGAGAGCAGATGGATTAGTGGGTTGAGCAGCAGACGAAGTTTGGTTAACATGTTGAGTAGCAGCGGGAAAGTAGCCAGATTGGTTAACATACGTTCCAAGATTAACAGGAAGAGGCATAGTAGAAGGCCCTGTCAGTGAACTCATTCCTTGCTGAGACATCAAGGCGCTGTTGGTCAACACACCTGCGTTGTTGTAACTTGCAGCATGGTTATAGAGCCTTTGTTTGTCATCCATTTCATAGGACTTTAGCAAAGAAATCAGCTCAGAGAGAGTCATTCTAGCTAAGTCCCTGGTCCTTTTGATGAGAGTCACATTTGTATCCCAATTTCTTGGAAGAGCATTGAGCAATTTCTTGTTAATGACATTTTTTTCAAGGCTGATATCATGAGTTTTCATATCACTGACTAAGGCAACAAATCTCTGGATTTGATTTTCTAATGTTTCCCCTGGGAAGTGATTGAACAAGTTAAACCTTTGGGTAAGCATTTCTCTTCTACTTTCTTTCATTTCTTCATTTCCCTCATAGAGAGCCAGCAAAGCATCCCACATTTCCTTACCAGATGTGCAGTCACGAACTCCAATGCTTACTTCTGGTGCAAGAGCAGAGTGCAGCATTGCAAGAACTTTGTTGTCATTATCACGTTTTTCACGTTCCTCATCAGTAAACGCAGACTCGGGCTTAGGAGCAGTTGTTCCATTAGCATCGTTCACAACATAAGTGATTGCAGTAGGTCCGTTGCAGATAGACCTCCACGCCTTTGGATCCTTGATCCTCATATACTGAATGAACCTGAACTTCCATTCAGAAAAGGATCCCCCAGAAATGAGCCTGGGAACCCTATTGTTAGTTCCAATGATGTTATCTAGGTCCTGGTTAATAGCAGTAATTTCAGTCAATCCCAATTGATTAGTTTGAGCCATTTCTTTCTTGTCGATCTTGAGCACAATCAGCAGCAAAACAGCCTTCAATCTTCAAGATATCCGATCCAACCGAGCCTTCGTGAGACTACTTAGGCTCTGATACCAATTGTAAGTCCAGGAACAATACAATCGAATATCAAACACCAAACAAGTAGCGGAAATACAAGTAAGATGTCGAAGATTGAAACACAAAGTATATTGATTCAAGAACAAGAGCACACGATTCCTAGAATCGTCTGGTACTCAAAACGCACAAAGGGCACAAGTTTCCTAGTGAATCAACAACCTCAAAATGACTAAGGACTCCCCTATTTATACTAGCAAAGGAGATCCATGTACATTGGGCCAAGCCCATACCCCATAGACACTAAAACAGCCAAACAAGCCCAGTATACATATCGACCCCAAAACAGACTAGATAGCCCAAGACAGACGCAAACCTATACTAGTTAATACCCTTACAGAGTTTTCAAATAAAGTGCCACTCGATCGAAAGGCCCTCCGGTCGGAAGACCATCCGATCGAACGACCATTCGATCAGGTGACATGGATTTCAACACTTGGCAAATTCGATCAGGTGACATGGATTTCCAACATCTCACCGACACACTGTTTTACGCACTGTTCAATGCTTACACTATCGTTCTCTGATCAGGCTAATCTCACCAGCGCTCCCTTCAATCCAAGACGATGTTTGTTTATTAAACACTATCTGTGAGTATACTCGAACCCTTTTTCGCTTAACGCACTTTTGGGTGTTACATACGTTACTTATATTAAATCACATCATCACACAACGCAAACACTTTTACACGCTAACCGCTTTCGCATGTTATACGTGACTCGATGAATGCCTGTTTGTTATGTTAATACATTGATTGTTGTCTACCTGCCTTAGCAACAATAGTACTATAGTTTGGACTCAGCACCTGTTTATTCAGGGGTTGTTATGGATATTACTTCATGTGTTCGCAGTGGTGAACATGTGTTGCGCACTCTACAACTCGCAGTCATTGGTATTGATAGCATCTTTGTCGATAACTTACGTGCTTCACTTTTAACGTACTACATGCTGGTTATGCGTAAATCGCTTTCGCTATTATATGCTATTAAACTTGTATGCTCACCATTACACTATGTGTATTGACTTTTACTTTAACGTATGTGACAGGTGTTTAGGATGCTTGTGCTTTTCTTGCTATCAGGGAATCAAGTTAGGAGGTCTAGAAACAAACAATATTAAATCTGAGTTGTCGGAACAATTTTATTTGTCTTTGAGAACAATTTGTCTATAATAACTGTGTTACTTTATATGTTACGGTACGGGACATAATGATTAAATATTTGGTAATTATAGTTGTTATGGAAACTCTTGGACAATCTGTTTCGCTCAGTGCTGCGCCCCGATGATTCCGCCATCGGTTGGGGTGTGACAGATTGGTATCAGAGCCATAACTATAGGGAACTAGGAAAGACACGACCTAGTCCGGCTCGATGTTTTAGAATTGACCTAGACTATAGTCTAAGTACCCAGCGCGACCCTTATTTGTGTGAACTCTACCGCTTATGCAAAAATAGGAATACCAGTATGAATTGGGACTGCTCGCACAAGGTAAGTTACTTCGCTCGAGTGAAACATCTCGCATGAAGTAGGTTACATTGCCCGAGTTGTACACTTTGTACAAAGTATTCCAGCACAATCTCCAAACGCTCGACAATATTTCCTAAGATTGTCAGCATTCGGCTTTTCCTAAAGCCGACACGCAACGCACAGAAGTGGTTTAGTCGAGATTAGGTGTGAAAACCAGCAACTCTCGATGGAATCGCTCGCTCTACACGCATTTTCCTCTCTGCACAAGAATCTTTCGTTGAGACAGGAGTGACATCCTTACCTCGACAAAGAATCTCCAACCTCTATCTCGTGGGACGAAGTTGTTAAGTTAGGGGTGACACCCGCATCTTATTGACTTGTTCTACTCTTAATTTGGTTTTACGCAACTATCACCAAAGTCTCAATGGATTCCAACGACTCAATTCAGGTACTAACTGAAAGGATGCGTGCCGTTCACCGCATGTCGGTGAGAGAGCACAGTCTACTAGGCCAAAGCAAGAACTCGAAGTCCTTGTGAATAGTCGAATCACTTTGGGTAGTCGACGTTTATACACGCCAAGGCTTAATATATTTTCAATTTCAAACTCGCAATCGCTGATTTTATGTGTTTATGTGTTTCGATTCTGAGCTCGCAACCACCAACTCTGTGATTTTTATGTGTTTTATGTGGTTTTGTATGTTTATATGCTTCGATTTTGGAGATCTATACGTTTTTCGCTCCTCGCTTTGATCAACACGCACTGCACATCTATCTCAAAACGTTAACAAATCAAACACTATGTTACTCGCAATCGCTACTCGCTATTCGCACTCGCAACACTCGATCACAGTCGCTATTTTGAAGGATACGTGAATACATGCAAAATATGTAGGTGGATACGTGCCAAATATGTGATTACCTGAACCACACGTTAGTATGGGATGACATGTGTTTATGTGCTTGTGTGTTTACGTGCTTACGTGCTTATGTGATTGCGTGACTATATGCCTACATGTTAGACATGTTCCTATGCTTTATATAGAGAGACGCGAGAAGGTACTATAGATTATGCTAAGATTTGATCGACTTGTGGCTGAATCCTATGACGCTGTCTGTTGTAGACAATGTCGTCATTTGGATCTCACACTGCCCTCACCTCTCGCCGCAACCATGCTGACAAATGCATTGCATCGCTGGTAGCGAAGGAAATGGCTAAAGTCATTCCGCAAATCGTCAGCGAACTCAACGAGAACACTGGCAAGTCCTCTGATGAATCAAGGACCGACACTCCCCGATCTACTTTTAGCTTCAAACAGTTTAAAGCTTGTGGACCCAAGGAAATCACCGGCGAAGACGGGCCTAACGCCATGTTTCAATGGTTCGATTCCATCGAAGTTACTCTCCGCCAATCTGGATGCCCGAACGATCTGCGTACTGTCAACGCAACGGGAGTCTTTCAGTCTAGGGCTCTGGACTGGTGGACCGCGGAACGAAATAGATGCGGGAATGATGCAGCTTACGGACTATCATGGGATGAGCTCAAGGAGCTTATGATGAAAGAGTTCTGCCCACCTCATGAGGTGCAAAAGCTGGAGAATGAGTTCTGGCATATCAAACAAGACGGACGAGACAACGCTGGTCTTACTGCACGCTTTAAGCAACTGAGCATAATCTGTCCAACCCAGGTGGCAACACCTGACATGACGATTAAGAAGTATATCCGCGCGTTACCCGACTGTGTTGCTGATTTCGTTCAAGCAGCCAAGCCTGCTACAATTGAAGAGACTTACCAGCTTGCCGCCGAGATAAACGATAAGCGAGTGTTGGCTGGTTATTTCAAGAAGAATCTTCACCAAGCAACCTCTACTCCTGCTCCCGCTACCGAAACCTCAGCTTCTCAAGTTTCAAAGCCCAGCCGCCGCAAGCGCAAGAACAACAACAACAACAAGAATTGTGTCGTCACCGCAGCTCCTCTCAACGCTGTCCCCGCTCCACCGCAGAATTAGAATTGCCAAGTAGAGGCACCTGCGACCAATGCACCTCCTGCAAAATGCCCTACTTGTACTTACCATCATGCAGTTGGGATCGATTGCAGATTCTGTGCTAACTACAATATCTATGGGCATTTTACTGCCAACTGCCGCAGTGGTCCCCGTCAAGCCCAAGCTCAAGTTCAAGCTCCTGCACTACCAGCTCCTATTCCTGCTCCTCAGGGTATTCCGGCAGCTCCTACACCCGCTGCTCATGCAAGAGCCTGCTACGCGTGTGGTGATCCCAACCACTTCGCGAATGTTTTCCCGAACAGGGTAGTGAAGCAAGAGCCCCAGCAGAAACCTACACAGCAGCAATTTCAACAGCAGCAGCCGCAGTAGCAGCAGCAGCAGCCAGCTCAACAAGCACCTCGCGGACGCACTTTCAACATCAACGTCCGCCAAGCGTAGACCGACAACAACGTGGTTAATGGTACGTTCCTCATAAATGGTGTTTATGCTTCATATTTATTTGATACTGGAGCAGATAACTGTTTTGTGTCATTAGAATTCGAGAAACTCCTAAAGCGTAAAAGTGCTAATCTCCCAACGAAGTTTGACGTCGAAATTGCCACTGGAAAGACCGTAACCGTGAATTCTGTGCTTCGTGATTGTACTCTCGAACTCAACAATCACATCTTTCCAATCGACCTTATTCCGATGCAGCTCGGTAGTTTTGATGTCTTAGTAGGCATGGATTTCCTTCGGGAAAATCGTGCTGAAGTTGTATGCTTCGATAAAATGATTCGTTTCTCTCTTGCTAACGGTGATCAATTGTGTGTGTGTATGGAGAATTACCTTCAAAGGAACTCAAACTCATGTCATGCATACAAGCGGGCAAGTATCTCTGAAAGGAATACAAAGCCTTCTTGGCACACATCGTAGTAGCGGAGAAGGAAAAGAAAGGAGTAAAAGACGTTCCTGTCGTTTGTGAATTTCCCAATGTTTTCCCTGATGATTTACCTGGTTTACCGTCGTCTCGTGATATCGATTTCCGCATTGACCTCATTCCTGGAGCGAATCCTGTTGCTAAATCTCCTTATCGACTCACCCCGTTAGAAATGCGGGAACTCTCGAGTTAACTCCAGGAATTGCTTGATAAAGGTTTTATTCGCCCTAGCACCTCTCCTTGGGGCACACTTGTCCTTTTTGTTAAAAAGAAGGATGGATTGTTCCGGATGTGCATCGACTACAGGGAACTAAATAAGCTTAGTATCAAGAATCGCTATCCTTTACTCAGAATCGATGATTTGTTTGACCAATTGCAAGGCGCTGCCTATTTTCTAAAATCGATCTACGCTCTGGTTATCATCAATTGCGAATCCAGGAGGAAGATATACCTAAAAATGCTTTTCGTAATCGCTACGATCACTATGAATTTGTTGTTATGCCTTTTCGATTTACCAATGCACCAGCCATTTTTATGGATCTAGTGAATCGCGTGTGTAAACCCTTTATCAACCGTTTCATCATCGTGTTTATCGATGATATCCTGATCTATTCGAAGACGAAAACCGAACACGCACAACATCTACGTTTGGTTCTCGAACTCTTACAAGGGAATCGCCTTTATGCCAAATTCTCCAAGTGTGAATTTTGGCTCGAGGAGGTTCAATTCCTTGGTCACATCATCAATAGTCAAGGTATTCATGTCGATCCTGCGAAGATAGAAGTCGTTAGGAGTTGGGTTACACCAAAGAACCCCTCCGAAGTTTGCTCTTTTCTTGGACTGGCGGGTTACTACCGCCGATTCATTGCGGATTTCTCGAAAATCGCTGTTCCTCTCACCTCTCTCACGCACAAGGACAAGACTTTTGTTTGGGGAACCGAACAAAAGGAAGCCTTTCAAACCCTCAAGCATATGCTTTGCAATGCTCCTATTCTTACACTGCCCAACGGAAACGAAGATTTTGTCGTCTACTGTGATGCCTCTAACCTGGGTCTCGGTTGTGTCCTCATGCAACGAGACAAGGTTATCGCGTATGCCTCTCAACAGCTCAAGGTGCATGAGAAAAACTATACGACTCATGATCTCGAGCTTGGCGCAGTTGTTTTTGCATTGAGGATTTGGCGACACTACCTGTACGGTACCAAGTGTACGGTCTTCACAGACCACAAGAGCCTACAACACATCTTCGATCAGAAGGAACTAAACATGCGTCAGCGCAGATGGGTCGAACTTCTCAATGACTACGACTGTGAGATTCGCTACCATCCGGGTAAAGCCAACGTCATGGTTGATGCTCTCAGTCGATGGAGCTATATGCATAGCATCCGTAATATCCAGGCCCAATACGACCTCGAAGCTCTGATTCATGATGCCCAACACTCTGTTTTCAATGAGGACACCATGCAAGCGGAAATGAAGAAGTGTGGTGTTGAAGCTCAACTTATCAACAAATCCAACGACATCTTCCAATATCATGACCGCATTTGGATCCCTAATCGCAACAACCTCAGGGATATTTTGATGAACGAAGCTCACAAGTCCTGATATTCGATTCATCTAGGTGCTGACAAGATGTACCACGACCTGCGATCCGGGTATTGGTGGCCTGGGATGAAGGAGGATATCGCTGTGTATGTTTCTAAATGCCTAACCTGCTCGAAGGTCAAGGCCGAACATCAAAGACCCTCTGGTCAACTCGAGCAACCAGAGATTCCTATGTGGAAATGGGAAAGCATAGCCATGGATTTCATTACGAAACTACCTCGCACACCATCTGGTCACGATAGCATCTGGGTTATCGTTGATCGTCTCACTAAATCCGCCCACTTCTTGCCTATACGGGAAGACTATAAGGTAGAACGATTGGCATGAATCTACACAGATGAAGTTATCTGTCGACACGGGACACCACGTGATAGCATATCTGACCGCGATGGCCGATTCACTTCGCACCTTTGGGAAACTTTCCAATCTACTCTCGGTGCTACTCTTAATCTAAGTACCGCTTTCCATCCCCAAACTGACGGTCAGACTGAACGTACGATTCGTACCCTCGAAGACATGCCTCGGTCTTGTGTTATAGATTTCAGTGGCAATTGGGACTCACACTTACCTTTGATCGAATTCTCGTATAATAACAGTTATCACTCTAGCATTCAAATGGCACCATTTGAGGCATTAAATGGAAGAAAATGTCGATCACCTATTGTATGGCACGAGATCGGGGATGCTCAAATTACTGGTCCTGAGCTTTTGCAAGAAACAACTGACAAGATCCTTCAGATCTGAGACAATCGATTGAAAACTCGGAGTCGTCAAAAGTGTTACGCCGATAGACGCCGCAAGCCCCTTGAATTTGACGTTGGTGGTCACGTACTCCTAAAGGTTTCACCTTGGAAGGGAGTGGTCCGATTCGGCAAGAAAGGAAAGCTCGCGCCTCGATACGTTGGACCTTTAAAATCCTGGAAAGGATTGGCAAAGTGGCCTATCGACTCGAACTACCGGAGGAGCTCAGCAATGTCACCCGACTTTCCATGTTTCGAACCTTAAAAAGTGTCTGGCCGACGAGAATTTGCATGTTCCTCTCGAGGACTTGCAAGTGAACGAAACATTACACTTCGTGGAGAAACCAGTTGAGATCATGGACCGAGAGACCAAGAAACTCAGACGCTCACGCATCCCTATAGTGAAGGTTCGCTGGGAAGGAAAACGCGGCGCCGAGTTCACTTGGGAACTCGAGAGTGATATGGAAGCTAAGTATCCGCATCTCTTCGTTACGCCCGCGCCTTAATTTTGGGAAGAAATTCCCTAAAGTAGGGGAGGCTGTAACAACCCGACTTTTGAAGTCAAAGTACAAGTCAAAGTCAAAGGAAGAAAAGATTTCTAATTAGATCTGTCCTTTCTTGCTTAATTATTACTTGTACTCTCCGACTCGGTAATCGACGTATGTTAATCGCTGTTAATTGTATTACGATCTATGAATATAGGAAGTAACAATGCGATAAAGTTAATTAAACGCTAATTCTACTTAACGCTATCTCATCGCTATGGCAACGCAACCCGAATCACAGTTATTACTATTTGATATTGTTTTATATATGTGTGTGTGCTATTATGTGTTGCTTGTGTGTGCTTTATTTATGTTATGGGGATGTTATTCAAAATGCAATCGCAACTCTATCGCAACGCAAACTCATCGCGAACTCGTGATGTGAATTTACTTACTTGTATGACTTTAGCTGTTATTTATGTTATTTGTGTAACTATTGTTTAATACTATCGCATCGCTTACTCGCAACTCGCTCGAACGCATCGCAACGCTCAACACACAAAACGGAAATTGGAAACTAACTCGCAAATGCACACCGCCTCACTTTCTCCTCTCTTGCCTATAAATAGCACCTGTCACATCACTGTTCATGATGTGACAGCTCTCCTCCGACCTTCGACTTCTCAGGCTATTTTCTCTCGATTCCTCGCGATTCTTGTAAGTTTTCACCTTTATCCTTGTACTTTCTTCATCTACACGCACTTCTCCATCAATTTCACCAACAAATCTTGAATTTTCACCATGAAATCCACCTGAATTGGGCTATTCTAAGTGACGTCATCATGAAGTTCTTATGAACTTCGGAGAATGACTTCATTTCAGCAAGAATGGTTCGAATCTAATAGATTTCTACATAATTTTACACTGATTTCATGTTTTTTTTATCTATTTCTTTCAACTCTTTTACACTTTTCCATTTCTTTCAACTCTTCTCACTCAAAACTGTTAGATTCTAGACTCGTTCGGGTTCTCTACTCATACTCTAGTGAGGACTCGGGCTGAGAATGGATTTCTAACAAAGAGACGACCGATTCATGGGTTGAACACAAAACATCGTCATGAACAGCTGGTTCGTATCGAACGGGGTGATTCCCGTCCGATCGAAAGAGTCGGGCTTGATGAGGTTCCATTGTTTAACACGTAATCATACCATCTCGGTCAAACCACAAACTTTTCAACTTAACGAGTTTTCAAATAAAGTGCCACTCGATCAAAAGGCCTTCCGATCAGAAGACCCTCCAATCATACGACTATTCGATCAGGTGACATGGATTTCAACACTTGGCAAATTTTACAAAACTCCCGTTTCAATCGAAAGGTCATTCGATCGAAAGGTCATCCGAATGGATGACCATCCGATCGAAAGACTTGAATCACACTACAACAAAAACTTCAAAAGTACATAAACACATCCCTCCCAAATGAAAGACCCTCCGACCGGATGACCATCCGATCGGAAGGTCATCCGATCGACCTACCCTTCGATCCAACATCTCACCAACACGCTGCTTTACGCACTGTTCAATGCTTACACTATTGTTCTCTGATCAGGCTAATCTCACTAGCTCTCCATTCAATCCAAGACGGTGTTTGTTTATTAAACACTATCAGTGAGTATACTCGAACCCTTTTTCGCTTAACGCACTTTTGGGTGTTACATACGTTACTTGTATCACATCACATCATCACACAACGCAAACACTTTTACACGCTAACCGCTCTCGCATGTTTTAAGTGACTCAATGAATGCCTGTTTGTTATGTTAACACATTGATTGTTGTCTACCTACCTTAGCAACGATGGTACTATAGTTTGGACCCAGCACCTGTTTATTCAGGGGTTGTTAAGGATATTACTTCATGTGTTCGCAGTGGTGAACATGTGTTGCGCACTCTACAACTCGTAGTCATTGGTATTGATAGGATCTTTGTCGGTAACTTACGTGCTTCACTTTTAACGTACTACATGTTGGTTATGCGTAAATCGGTTTCGCTATTATATGCTATTAAACTTATATGCTCACCTTTACACTATGTGTATTGACTTTTACTTTAACGTATGTGACAGGTGTTTAGGATGCTTGTGCTTTGCTTGCTATCAGGGAATCAAGTTAGGAGGTCTAGAAACAAACAATATTAAATCTGAGTTGTCGGAACAGTTTTATTTGTCTTTGAGAACAATTTGTCTGTAATAATTGTGTTACTTTATATGTTACAATATGGGACGTAATGATTAAATATTTGCTAATTATAGTTGTTATGGAAACTCTTGGACAATCTGTTTCGCTCAGTGCCGCACCCCGATGATTCCGCCATTGGTTGGGGTGTGACAACCACCTCTGGTGGGAATTCAGATGATCCTATTAAGTTAGGTGATTGATTAAAATACCAGGATTTGACGGAGAGGATATCCAACATGGAAACAACTGTTGCTGATATGAAAGATCTATTGAAGCAGTTGGTGGATGCTTTCAAAAGTCAACCTTCTCATCAGCAGTTTTCCCAAGAGCTTTGGAACTCAGTATAACCCATTCTTGTAGCTCAAAGGGAATTGGCTGAGCTTCAACATAATTCCCACATGAAGCTAATTAGAGTTATGGTTGAAGCAAGATACAAAGACACACAGGCTGACATCAAGGGCATAAAAGAATTCATTGCAAAGTTAACTAGCACTACCTCTGCACCTGTGTTTGAAAAAGATGATGAAGATGATGCCAAAAAGGGGGAGAAAGATTCCATGAAAAACTTTGGCAAACCAACACCAAGGAATCAACCAAAACAAAATCCAAATCCTGCCAAGAAAACTTCTGCAAAATCTTCTGGAAAATCTGACACTGGTAAGAAAAAGGGAATTGATGATACTCTTAACAAACAGACAGATAAGGAGATTGAAGAAAAGCAGAAGAGAAATGATAGAAAAGAAAGAAGAACAGATGTGTTGAGGCAGGAGTTAGTGAAAAAAGTGAAGAAAGAAAACAAAGTGCTGAACATTAGAACCTCAAATAGAAGAAAATTAAACAAACACAACAAACTTCCTATTGGCATATTTGCTAAACCAAAATCACCATCAGAAAAAACCAACCACTGCTGCCAAACCTAAAACCACTGCTGAACCTAAAAAGTGTAACACCCCAAAAATATAAATTTGTTATTATAAATACAATATCGGTAAATAAACAAAATGAATTAACTAGGAATATAATAACCCAGTTAGAGGAAAAGCCTTGTAGTGACATGCTAGTTAGTTAAAACACCTAAGATAAAAACCTGATAATAGATGGGGGACTAAAGGTGTTAAGTTTGAAACTTAACTTATTAAAAACAAAATAAAAACACCAAACACACACATTGAGTGTGTGTCTGGATCGAATAGATTACAGGGGGCGACCAAGAACCTCCATCAAACCCTAAATCACACAAAACTCACAAATTGAAGGCACAAATCAGTTCCAAAACGAAATTCGAGCTTAGATTGGTGATCTCCACTGTAAGGGGGTCATAAGGTATGTGAATTTTATAAGAAATCTGTACTTGAATTTCTGGATGAACTTAGAGAATTCGAAATTTGTTGTTGCATGAATGATAGATGAATGATATAGGAATAATATTGTGTCTAGGAGTGAACCCTAGACAATTATATGTTGAAATCATGCTTAGTTCTTGTGAATTCCATAAACACCAATGAAGGTGATTAGAGGGTTTTGTGGGAACTTGACAAACACTAGGATTTTGGTTGTTGTTCTAGTGTAATCTGATTTTTATGAAGTAATTTCTAGTTGGTTGATGTTAAAATTGATATGAAATTGTCCGATTGATGTTAATCTTGGCTATATAGCAAGTTATGAACTTGATAATGAATTGTGAGGAATTTGTGCCTTTAAGGTGTTTGTAAAAATGCCTCAAAGAAGGCTTAAAACTGAAATTAGAGCTAAAAGACATATTTGTAAAGTTTCGGCAAACTATGCGATATATGTTAAGAAAGGAGTTCTAAATAAATAGTGATTGAACTCTATAGGCAAGGAAACCGGGACGTCAAGCGGACAAGCCGGTGGTGATATGCGCTTGAAGGGAGTGCTTTGAAGGTACGCATCTTTTAGTTTCGTTACATGATGCATAAATACTGTTCTTAGAAATGTTAATGGAAATGTAGTGTAATACCTGAGTTTGGTATGTCATAGAAGTGGCGAAGTTGACTCGACAAACCGAACGGGTCAAAATAAACGGTTATAATAAGTTTGATATGTCATTGAAGTGACGAAGCTCACTCGACAATCAAACGGGTCAAAGTAATGGCGCAATTAAGTTTGGCTTGTCTTTGAAGTGAGGGTTATCACTTGACATCCAATCGGGTCAAACAATGTTGCATAAATCTGTTGAAATTGAAGTGGCTTGAACGTCACGCAGATGGTTTCGTTACATTATGTTTAAATATTGATTCTAGTCGTTGAATTAGAATTGGTGTTAAATGTGAACTCGTTATATCGCTGAAGAGGCGAAGCTCGCTAGACAAACAAGACGGGTCAAAATATGGGTTGGAATAAAGTTTGGTTGTCATCAAAGTGGTGATTTCCATTAGACATCCGAACGGGTCAAAACAATGTCAAATTGGGAAATGTTGAAGTGATTGGATTATCACTCATTGAATTAATATTTGGAATGCGTAAGCCGTAAAACAGACACGCTAAACTTGCTGTGAGTAAGCCCTTAGAAATGGGTCAAAACCTTAGTATAGTGATATTGTGAAATTGATTAAACGCGTTGCATGGAATAATAACAATCAAGCATGACACCAATGCGAGTGCAAACCATGTGATGGGAGCAAAACACTAATGCTTGGTAAACCCGGGAATGGGTAAAATCGGTTGAAAATAAGTGATGATAAGAAACAAGTTGTATGACTTACAACCAAACGGGTTGAATAATCAAAAAGTGGAATTACAGGCTAACTATTTATAAACTGGGTTTTCATGCAATTAAATATGGTAAACTGGTCCGTATTTAAATTACGGACGCGTAGGAAAAAGAATCACGTAATTTGGATATGTAGATCAAAAGTTATGAAACTTTGAAGTTGAAATTTTAGTTAAAATCATAGCTGGGCAAATGTGCAGCTGATGAAGGAAAAGGGTAATAATGATGCGGTGCCGATAGTGTAACAACTCTCAAAAGTCATATTTATTAAATTTATTTGTCAAATAGGAAACCCTAATTGAGACACCCAAGTGACTCTGCTTAAACCCTAAAATTTTCAGAACAATCAGAATCAGGATCAGGGCCCCTAAAACTCAGGGGGGGATAAACCCTAGTTACGATTATCCACATAAAACGCTGTCAAAAACGAATTTTACAATTCCGTCGACTCAGCAAGGCTAGTTAGAAAGGTGGCTACCCTATGGTAGGATATGACCTGTCGCGCCACGCGACGCCCACAAGGGTACCCCTCGCGTCACGCGAGGTGGGTCAAAATTCATGTATAAATAGTAGAGTCTGGGACTTGATTTTGGGCACTGAAACGACGAAGAAATTCGTTATACATACTGAGATATCGTAGACACAATTCTAAAACACACACGATCACAGATCGCTGCCGCAAAACAGGGTAATAACTCGATCGCTGCTACGATTCAATGTCCGATCGATTAAACTATCCAATGGATGTTTAAGTGCTGCCCACATTAGGGTTATGCTTTGTCATTCGTCGTTAATTCGATGGATGTTTAAGTATCGCACTTTGTCATTCGTTGTGAGGGTTGATCTCGTGAGTTATCGTAAATGCTGTATTAGTTACTAACCTGGTTTTGTGTGCATTGTTATTTAAAATAGGTTAACAAGGCTAATCAGTAGACTAGACTCTGTCCGTGTTAAATCTGCAATGTGGGTCATTCTCTTTTTATCAAAATTACTTTCAAAAGCATGTTTATTTTCAAAGTTATAATTACAGGGATTAAGTCTTTGTAATCACCAAATTACAGCCAGTATGTTAGGTTTTGTATACATTACTTGATAATCGTTGCCATTGGACAAACGGGTGGCCAATGGTGATATGACCATAGTCATAGATCCGGTCGAGTGACAAATACTGTGGGTAGTTGGTTGATATAGAAACAATGTAATCACCCTTAATACTGTAAATTATAACAAATGTGTCATTTTAGTAAAAAGAATGATTCACCAGTATTTCCCACTGACAAAACCTTTTTCAAACATGTTTCAGGTGATCTGTTGTGATTCAGGAAAAGTGCCGTGAAGCACTTCAAGCTTAAGAAAGTGGCTCATTATAAAATAAAGAAATCATGTTTTGTAACATAAAGATTTCTCTGTGAAATCATATGATTGTAAATTACCAGGGTTTTATCCCGAGTTGTGAAATAAAATAATCGGGAAAATTTTAGCTTTAAAAAGATCCTGATGATAAACTTCCGCTGTTAAACTCAATTAAATAAAATACCAAGGGATTTTCTGTCCCGCGGCTCCTGAAACGGGTTAAACCGGGTCGAGGGCCGTGACAGATAGTCACCGAGCAGATGAAAGAGGTGATTGCCGAAGAGGTAGGAAAGGCAATCGAGAATAGTCTATCAGGTTTTATAGACAAAATCCAGAATACAGTGCTTTCGTTAGTAGAGGAACGGGTTAAAAGGTTGGAAGACAATGTCAACCTTGTGAAAGAAAAATCCGTAGAACGTAAGGGTTGTTCATACAAGGAGTTTATGGCGTGTAAACCGCCAATTTACAATGGGGAAGTTGACCCGATAATATGCCAAAGATGGCTAAGTGATATTGAGGGAGTGTTTGAAAGGACCCACTGTGACGTAAGTGATTTTGTAGCTTATGGTACGGGTCAGTTGAGAGGTCAAGCCAAGGACTGGTGGGATAATAAGAAGAAGGAGATTGGAGCTGAAGCTGCAAAGGCTATGACGTGGGACGAGTTTAAGGTACCATTCCTTAAACACCATAGCCCCAAGGCGGTCATCAACAGAATCAAGGAAGAATTCATCCAGTTAAGGCAAAAGGGTGAATCAATCGATAAGATCACGGGTATCTTCCTTGACAAACTCAGATTCTGTGATGAGTTAGCGACGACTGAGGAACAGAAGATATACTACTACTACAATATGCTGAGTGGTGAATATCGGGAGTTCATGACTCCCACGAAGTACGAGACCCTCACTGAAATCATTAACACCGCCCGGGAGCGAGATATTGAATTGAAGAAACAAGTAGAGAGGGGCAAACGAAGGGTGCAGGATGTAAACCCAAGCCCTACGAAACAGGCACGAACAACGGAATCGGCAAAGAAGTCGGATGGGAAGGGCGAATCGCCGAGCTGTAAGGTATGTGGAAAGGAGCATAAGGGCGAGTGTCGCTTTAAGGATAAACCGTGTCCTATATGCGGAAAGACGTGGCATACGGCTACACTATGTCCGGGGAAGGTTTCGGTTTGTTACAATTGCTACCAACCGGGTCACAAGAAATTTGAGTGCCCGGAGTTGGACGAGAAAAAGAATGAGAAGGATGTGCAGATGGAAGCACAAAAAGCAAGGGCCAGATCTTTCCAATTAACCGCAACCGAAGTAAAGATAGAACCTGATGTCAATTCGGGTATGTTTCTTATAAATTCAATTTTAACAACGAATTTTAATCGATATGAGTGCGAATGATAGTTGCATATGGGCACATATGAGTAGTGAAATGAGAGAATTATATAAAAGCAGTATATATATATGTGTGTGTATAAGAAAATAAAACAATAGTGAGTATGTGGAACCGAGGCAAAAATAGTTATGACAAATATTGCCATGGGAAGGGACGTGCGTACACTCGAACCCGGAATCTTAATAAAGTATCAATAAATATGGATTTAGAAACTTGGATATGGGTAACTATCCAAGTAACATGTAATTAATAAAATCCTTTTGAGAAAGAACAACGATCACATTGATGGGTGTGATTGTATAAAGGATCAGTAAAATAAACGAATTAAAGGTGTTGAAAAGAAATAAACGTTAAACAAAGGAATTCAGTTTTAGTGAGAAACAATGTTTAATAAATATGCACATTACGAGACAAAATAGAAAATGGTTAATAATAAAGATCGTAGGTCTTAACACCGATAGGTGCAAAACGATACGTTAGAAAGAAGGTTTTTATAATAAAAAGTTTATAAGAACTTAAACACGACGTGATGTGATGCAATCATGGTCATGAAAAGTGATATAGAATATAATTATGTGGTAGCGCGTGATACGAAGCAGGAGGTGACGGTGACTAATCAGTCTAGCCGATAAGATCACCCAAGGTCAAAATAGTGTTGTGATTTACATAAAACACTTGTTAATATAGAGCCAGTATAGAGTAAACATGTTGGCAAACTCATGCTATTGAGTGGTCAAATGAAAATTGGGACAAATAGGCGATAAGATAAGAAATACAGCCACAAGTTAAAGTCCATGAGGGGTTACAAGTGGAAGACGCACGCGTCGAGGCAAATGATAACTTTCGACTAAAAGAAATAAGGTCTGAAAAACGAAATTAAGATGGTTAGGTCCAAACCAAAGAACTACTTAATGAAGGTTTCGGGGACAAAACCCTTTTAAGGGGGGTGGACTTGTAACACCCCAAAAATATAAATTTGTTATTATAAATACAATATTGGTAAATAAACAAAATGAATTAACTAGGAATAGAATAACCCAGTTTGATGAAAAGCCTTGTAGTGACATGCTAGTGAGTTAAAACACCTAAGATAAAAACCTGATAATAGATGGGGGGACTAAAGGTGTTAAGTTTGAAACTTAACTTATTAAAAACAAAATAAAAACAACAAACACACACACACATTGAGTGTGTGTCTGGATCGAATAGATTACAGGGGGCGACCAAGAACCTCCATCAAACCCTAAATCACACAAAACTCACAAATTGAAGGCACAAATCAGTTCCAAAACGAAATTCGAGCTTAGATTGGTGATCTCCACTGTAAGGGGATCATAAGGTATGTGAATTTTATAAGAAATCTCTACTTGAATTTCTGGATGAACTTAGAGAATTTGAAATTTGTTGTTGCGTGAATGATATATGAATGATATAGGAATAATATTGTGTCTAGGAGTGAACCCTAGATAATTATATATTGAAATTATGCTTAGTTCTTGTGAATTCCATAAACACCAATAAAGGTGATTAGTGGGTTTTGTGGGAACTTGACAAACACTAGGATTTTGGTTGTTGTTCTAGTGTAATCTGATTTTTATGAAGTAATTTCTAGTTGGTTGATGTTAAAATTGATATGAAATTGTCCGATTGATGTTAATCTTGGCTATATAGCAAGTTATGAACTTGATAATGAATAGTGAGGAATTTGTGCCATTAAGGTGTTTGTAAAAATGCCTCAAAGAAGGCTTAAAACTGAAATTAGAGCTAAAACGCATATTTGTAAAGTTTCGGCAAACTATGCGATATAAGTTAAGAAAGGAGTTCTAAATAATTGGTGATTGAACTTTATAGGCAAGGAAACCGGGACGTCAAGCGGACAAGCCGGTGGTGATATGCGCTTGAAGGGAGTGCTTTGAAGGTACGCATCTTTTAGTTTCGTTACATTATGCATAAATACTGTTCTTAGAAATGTTAATGGAAATGTAGTGTAATAACTAAGTTTGGTATGTCATAGAAGTGGCGAAGTTGACTCGACAAACCGAACGGGTCAAAATAAACGGTTATAATAAGTTTGATATGTCATTGAAGTGACGAAGCTCACTCGACAATCAAACGGGTCAAAGTAATGGCATAATTAAGTTTAGCTTGTCTTTGAAGTGAGGGTTATCACTTGACATCCAATCGGGTCAAACAATGTTGCATAAATCTGTTGAAATTGAAGTGGCTTGAACGTCACGCAGATGGTTTCGTTACATTATGTTTAAATATTGATTCTAGTCGTTGAATTAGAATTGGTGTTAAATGTGAACTCGTTATATCGCTGAAGAGGCGAAGCTCGCTAGACAAACAAGACGGGTCAAAATATGGGTTAGAATAAAGTTTGGTTGTCATCAAAGTGGTGATTTCCATTAGACATCCAAACGGGTCAAAACAATGTCAAATTGGGAAATGTTGAAGTGATTGGATTATCATTCATTGAATTAATATTTGGAATGCGTAAGCCGTGAAACAGACACGCTAAACTTGTTGTGAGTAAACCCTTAGAAATGGGTCAAAACCTTAGTATAGTGATATTGTGAAATTGATTAAACGCGTATGCTTGTAATAATGACAATCAAGCATGACACCAATGCGCGTGCAAACCATGTGATGGGAGCAAAACGCTAATGCTTGGTAAACCCGGGAATGGGTAAAATCGTTTGAAAATAAGTGATGATAAGAAACAAGTTGTTTGACTTACAACCAAGCGGGTCGAATAATCAAAAAGTGGAATTACGGGCTAACTATTTATAAACCGGGTTTTAATGCAATTAAATATGGTAAACTGGTCCGTATTTAAATTACGGACGCGTAGGGAAAAGAATCACGTAATTTGGATATTTAGATCAAAAGTTATGAAACTTTGAAGTTGAAATTTTGGTTAAAATCATAGCTGGGCAAATGTGCAACTGAAATAAGGAACATTCTGTCAAAATTAGGTGCTAGCGTCGCGCGACGAAGAGAAGGGATGGGTGTCGTGGCACGCGACCATTGTCGCGGCACGCGACAGATAACTCCAAACCCGTCGCGGCACGCGACGGGTGAAAAACCTGAAATTTTCATTTGTTTTGCTTGTTTAACTTGGGGAACTTGTTATAACTTGTTATTAATCTATCAAAACTAACTTTTATGTTGGTTTTGATCTTAGGTTATTGTCACGGGCCTCCGGATGAAAGATCAAGCGCGAAACAATAACCGAACCCACAATCAAATGAAGCTTCCGCATTGATCTCGTTTTCTTTTTGTAAAAAGGGCTATATGTAAACACTTATAACTCGGTTTTAGAATGTTTTAAACATGTATGGATATTGGCATAACAAAGTTTTTGTAAAGTCGTATTTATGATATAAAATACGTATTTTAAATGTTATAATTATGTTAAATTGAGACGGGTGTTACAAAAAGTCAAACTCTGATACACCTAAACCAAAACTCTCACCACAAAAACCACCTCTCAAAAAGCAGAATACAAAACCCTCATCACCACTACCAACCTCCACTGAAACAATTGTTGATGCAACAAATGCTTCAACAGATGTTAAGACAACATCGGTTTAGTCAATCCACTGATTCTTCCCAATCTCAATTCCCATCACAATCAACCCTTACACCCATAGCACATTCTTCTTCACAAACTCCTCCTCCTCCAAAATCTGTTTACACCCATGGTGCATGAAGAAGAGAAGGAAGAAAAAGATATACCTGCATCAATTCCATTATCATCTGCTCCATTCATTCAAATTTCACCAAACCATTCATTCCACCTCCATCACCAAAAATCAACCCAATCAAACATCCACCTGTTGGTTATACTCCACGAGACATTCCTTTGGCAGTAAATTTCCTTCTGGAACTGTTTGCAGTTCAAGATGAAATGATTCAATTTTACACAGAGGATAATCCATCCAAAAGAACCTTCCCATCTCTTCATGGATTCAGAACTCCAAAAAATATTGATGAATATCTGAAGCTAAAGGCCAAGCAGCAGAATATCAGGCAAAAGAAGATAGTAAAGGGCTAGGAGACAGCAACTTATCAGGTCGCATGCAACATGGGCTTAGTCAAGTCAAGAAGTTAGAAGACTTTGCTAGAGACCTGAGTAAGAAAATGTCAAATCTGCACCAAATGCTGAGCTACAAAAGACATTTAGGGATGATTTCTTGAACATTATCATGGATACCAAGCCCTACGAAGCCTACAAGTCTGATTTCAAAAACTGGCCCTTTGAAGCTCTTAAAGAGGAAGTTAATAGAATTGAAATGATGAATAAAGATCCTCAAATGCAAAAATCTGCTCCCAACTGGAAACAATACAAGAAGGTTGAAGTGGATGAAGCATTGAACTACAAGAGAATGAGGGCAGAACTTGTAGCAGCTAAATATGGGACTGCTAGAGCTATTGGAAGATGGTCTAGGCAGTATATTGATCAAGCTTACAATAAGCTAGAAGAGCGAAGAAAGACAGATCCATCCCTTCCTAAAAAGCCAGTATACAAAGATGAAACCACTGTTAGACCTCGGTAGACCCTTCGCTCTAAAAAGCTGTTCTCATCAGCAGATGTATCCATCACTGTCTTGAACCAGAGAAAAAGACAACAACTGATTGATGAGGAAGATGAAAAGAGAGAAGCTGAAATCAGAAAACAGGCTATCAGAAATCAGTTACGATATGGATTGGATGATGCTTCGTTGCAACTACAAGCTCAAGTTACTCAAACACTTCAAAGGTTGGCAAGCAGGCCTCAATCGCCAAACTTCTTTCAAATAAAACTTCTCCCAAGAAACCCATCAGACCCAAAAATACTAAAGTGGATGTCTGACAAACAGACCCACGTATTGACTTTGCTCAAGTCTGATGGTAATGTTGAAAAGATATCAAGGGAGAATGCAATTGGTCTGAATCCAGTTGACCTCCAAGATCTTTTTAACCTTCAGCTTGATAGGGATGAAGATGATATTGATTCCTTGGATTTTGAGCTCCAATTCAAAGGGCAAATCTGGGAAATGTTGATGAGGGAATAAAGATCTGCTGATTTCTAAAGTCTGCTGATTTCTAAAGATCTGTTGATTTCTAAAGTCTGTTGATTTATAATGTTGAAGACCTATCATCTGTTGAAGTCAAAGAACTGCTAGAAGTCAAAGGCCTGATCAACCTTGATTTAGCTTTGGTGAAAGTTGTTGAGGCAGGTGATTATGTGTTCGTAGTTAATGTTTGTTGAAACTTAAGTTGTATTCAAATTCTATTAAGTTTGTTAGACATCTTTTATATGTACTTATGTCTATAAACAGTTTACATTGTCTTTTTGGGTAAACAGTTTACATTGTCAATGGGTGGATACTCCCTTTTTTGGATAAGAGAATGGAAATAATCGTATGTAACTGATATATTAACCGATGATATATGTTTATAGTTGTCTTTTAGCTATAATAGATAACACGTTTTGATACAATATCCATATACACATCTTTACTTTCTATTAAAATGTGTTATTCATGGTTTTCTAAAAATCACCCGTGTTTGCACACGGGTCTTACCGCTAGTACAACTAAAAGTTAAACACAACCCATATAATAAAGTAAATCAATGTGTGACATGTGTCATTTATTGGATGCATCTAATTTTTTGTTTTCCCGTCTTTTTTCATGCTTATCTTATATTAATATTAATTAATTAATAAATTAATACTAAATCTTATCCTTAAATTTTCTCTCCTACTTATCTTAATTAAATAAATAATACTTTAATATTAAATATTATCATTGAATAATCCTTTGAAAAGTAAATTGATAAATGTTAATCACAAGTAAAGTTAAAATTTATATATCAACTAAGATAAATTTATATGTATATATTTAAAATAAGAAAAGAAAATTATAAAACTAAAAAAGAAAAAGAAAAATCTCTAAATCTTATCTTTGAACAATCCTCTTAAAATTAAGCTGATAAATATTAATCATAAATAAAGTTAAAAATTATATATCAAATAGGATAAATTTATACGTACGTATTTAAAATAAGAAAAGAAAATTATAAAACAAAAAAAAAAGGAAAAATCTCTAAATATATATAAGAAACGAAGGATAAATCTTTAAATATATACTTAAATAGTCGAAACAATATATAATAACATAGTTAATAAATTTTTATTTAGTATATAAAATTAAATTTATTAATAAAAAAAGTTATATCTTTAAAAACTTTGTGTCTTTACTTGTGAAATGTCTTAAATACCTTTAATGTTAAATTAATAACTAAAAAGTTAAAAGAAATATAATTAGTATTTAAAAATTTATGTGAGACCTATCACCCACCTACCCTACCCACCCACTTCATCTTCCTCACTCTTCACCACCACCACCCCCATCTCCACCTTTCACCACCACCACCACCATCCACCTTTCATAACCATACCACCACATCCATAACACCTCCACCACCTAACCTGCCGAAAAAACACCACCATACCACAACTCATTCTTCACCACTGCCATAACACTACAGACCCACTCTTCACCGCAAATATAAATTGCATTTGGTCTTGATTTTTTGGTGTTGTATGATGATGGAGAATGTTTGGAATGATGAGAGATGATGGAGAATGGCTCGAAGATGTGTTTTGTAACTCTCCATACCGAAATTTTAGTCAAACAAGTATTAAAATCGGATTTAAATGAAAAAACAACAAATTCACGATTTTGGTACTAGAGAGGGGGTTGCGGACGACTCAGGCTAGCAGACAAGTGATCTTGCTATTGACAGCCCGACGCTTTGCTATGCCGTCGGCGACGACTATGAAGCCCGTCGCTGATGCCGCTACACCCAAAATCGCTTGTTTCTTCATTCTTCAACTCGGGCCCTCTTAGCTCCATCCAAAGCTCCATTTAGCTCCCGAAATGCACCTTAAACCTATCAAGACCTGCAAAACTCAAACCGTAACAAAAGTAAAGTATTCAAGAACTCACATCCACATAAAACACGTATTTAGACACGAGAAACTAAGGACTTCAAATCACCTATCAAAAGGATGTGTCATGTAAGCTTTTTTAAGCATAAAATATGCTTTCCACCATATTTGAAGGTAAAAGACATCAATTGAAAAATAACATAAACCTAAAGGAAGAAAATTGCAATTTACTCTAATCTAAGAACACATTATTGTGACATAAGTATTACATAACGTAACCTTATATATTTGTGAAAATATTATATATTAGAGATAAACATGTTTGTAGAAGATAAGCATTGTATTTGAATTATATTCTGTATTATCCTTGTATTACACCCTATTTAAAGGGTTGAGAATTATCAATGAAAGGCACGGATTCATTCCCGATATCATAATCTTTTATGGTATCAGAGCCCTTCTAACACATGCCCGTCTTCCACCTTCCTTTCAGGTGGAAGCCTTACATGCCGCTACCTACCTACACAACATATTGCCTATGCCCAAACTTAACCATTTTACCCCGGCCTTTGCCCTCTATCAAAGACACCCGACCTACGACCATTTACGTGTTTTTGGGTGTGCATGTTACCCCAATGTCTCGGCTACCCAACCCCACAAACTATCATCCCGCTCCACAAAATGCATTTTTTTGGGGTATCCCGCAAACTTTCGTGGTTACCGCTGTTTGGATCCACAATCGGGCCGAGTCCTTATCTCTAGACATGTCGTCTTTGACGAACATGAGTTTCCATTTAACTCCGACCTACCCACTGAAGCCTACAAATTTTTCGATGAGGATACCTTTCCATTTTTTTCAACAGCACCAACTTTAATTCCCACGGCTACACCAAATGTTCCACAGCCGCCCCCCCCCCCCCCCCCATCAGGTCACATCTCCTACCACCCATCTACCTACGGCCCAAACACACTTACCAGATCCATCAACACCTACGGCCCAAAACAACTCATCCCTTACACCACAAACCTCGGCCCAACAACCCACACCTGCCCAATCCGATAACACGGCCCAGTTACAAAATCAGCATCCTATGCGCACTAGGTCCAAAACGGGTATTCGTAAACCTAACCCAAAATTCAATTTATCCACACCGTCCGACCCACGTTCCATCTCACCTATTCCAAATTCCCACTTAAAGGCCCTCCTGGACCCTAACTGGCATAAGGCTATGACCGATGAATTCAGTGCTTTGCAGGTTAACAGAAGCATTGTATTTGAATTATATTCTGTATTATCCTTGTATTACACCCTATTTAAAGGGTTGAGAATTATCAATGAAAGGCACGGATTCATTCCCGATATCATAATCTTTTAATAAGTTAACCAAGCATACGTGGCATGCAACATACTTACATTAACAAGTGTTCCTAATTATGCAATTTTTAACATCAAGTAAATTACAAAAAAGATCCATGTGATTTGAAAAAATTCATGGACCAAGTCCTTAAAGTATTTTTTTCGTTGGATTAAGGACCCATGGTTGACGATTTTTTTTTTTTTTACTTCGCAATGTTAGTCTACAAGGTTAGTTTTTTCTACTTAAGCTGATGTAAAATAACTCATTTACACTTAGTCATAAAAATCATACCACGGGGACTATTTGTGTAATTTACTATTATTATTATTCCAAAATTCTAGGTACATATTACAATTAGTGTCATATCAAAAACAATGTCAACGAGCTTTTATAATAAAATAGTGTATTTTAATTGAATTTTACGATTATAGAGTAAACTAATACATTGAATATATTGAAAACCTTACTAACGTGAAACATACATTACATAAAATACTCTTGGCTTTGACGTGCGAAAGAGATGATATATTTTAAAATCAAAAATATTTTATGAAACAAATAATTGTATCAAGTCTATATAATTTCATGTTAGCTCCTCATTCATGATGGAAAATATATCAGTGAGGAAGAAAGATTTATTTCTTTGTGAATAGGGGGCAGGGCATTCCATTTCAGGTATGTTCTAAGTCTCCTTGTGGTGTCATGTTACGGTATTTAGTTATCATTAAGTATATATGAATGTGCTGCAGGGAAACAATTAGCATCCGGCTGAGGAGATGGCAACCCACACAACATTCAATAACCCTCCTGGAGATCTTTTTAGTGGTAAGTGCAGACTGTTGGAAATCAATGAAGTGGGCACAATCAAGAAGAACAAGATAGATTAACACACAAAACTGAATTTTTCGATTACAACTTTGACACTAAAAATACTTTACACAAATGATACTTAGATCCTTACGCTTAATAATTTTAGTTTAACTTTCAATACAGTCATACAAGAAATCATGGCTGTCTTTCTTGTTGGCAAAATCTCCCTAAGTAACTTGCTGCATAATATATAGTCATTGATGCTTAGATTCTAGCACTTTAGAATGATTTTGTTAGCTGTTTGGCATTCAGTGGCGGCTATGATGGTGTGCGGGGAGGACCTCCGCACAAGGCCCGTGATTTCGAGGGGCACGCGATTTTTTAAAAAAAATCCGATATATATATGTTATTTTTTTTTAAATAGTAAACACATACCAATTCCAATATAGGCCCGTTTACAAATATTTTTTATGGTTTAGAATTTAGCCCACTTGGCATTAGTTTATTGAGCCCAATACTAATTTGATTTTTTTTTAAATAATAATAAAACATTACGGAATGACACATTTTTTCGAGCTCGAACAGGGTACGTGAATCCTCAGAGACGCCTCTGTTGGCATTTAACTAATCTTCTATGTATAGAACGTTAACTTATGTAATATTTGAATTACTTAGGAGAAAGAGGAGATTACATTCGTGTCGTTGTTCCTCTCTATAGAGCATTAGCCGAAGGGGACTTAGAAAGTGCAAAAGCCATCCTTCAGGGTCACGAATATTTGTTACGGTATAGTATCACCGGATATAAGGAAACGCCACTGCACGTTGCAATCATGAGCCAACACACTGAGTTTGTGAGCTATCTTGTGAACATGATGCGTAAGGAGGACTTAGAATTGCAGAATATTGATGGCAATACAGCCTTTTGTTTAGCAGCTATTTCAGGACATGTTGGTATGGCTAAAATTATGGTTGAGAAGAATCCGGCACTACCAATCATTTC
The DNA here is from genome assembly GCA_030545235.1 of Helianthus tuberosus. Lineage (NCBI taxonomy): Eukaryota > Viridiplantae > Streptophyta > Magnoliopsida > Asterales > Asteraceae > Helianthus > Helianthus tuberosus. The sequence continues at coordinate 54,462,134 of CM060411.1, read as the reverse complement.
TGGTAAAGAAAACACGATGCCACTCAATTTGGCTGTTTTTCACGAAAAGCATGAGATGGTAGCTTTTCTCTATTATCAGTCTGATAGAATGAAGGGTGACGGTTGGACAAGAGAGCGCAGGAATGAGGTTTTGTTGAAATGCATCCAGGCTAACATGTTCGGTATGCAAGGTCTCCTTATAAAACATTTGTACTATGTTCAGTGGCGGACCCAAGAATTATTTTCTGGGGGTGCTAACGAGGGGTTTAACCAAATTTTCAAGGGATGTGATCAGGATTCTGCTATATAAAATACATTAATTTTTTTTTTCAAAGCGTGAGCCTGCCCACCCAGCCCTCTACCTAGGTCCACCCCTGACTGTGTTATGAGGTTCACAAATTTAGTCTTAATTTTAGTTGCTTTTTAATTTCTACTCATTCGAGTGATTGAAAAACCTTTTGCAGATGTTGCAATACGAATATTGGAGGACAACGAAGAACTTCCTCAAGATATATGGGATGTGCTGCGGGTATTGGCTGAAAAGCCTGGGGCGTTTCATTAAATTACAAGTCCGATCCGTAAGCAATATCCTTCAATGAACACTCAATATCATCTAGTGATTGATTTGTTGTTATACATAGTCTTCAAGTAACGAAGTGTATATTAGATTTTGGTTCATCGATCTTCTTGGTTTCCTATTTGATTGTTACTTGCAGGTTGGGCATTCACTAGTTTTGTGACCAGACCTGCCTTAAAGGAAAGTAACGCCATACGATTACTAAGATTACTTTTGAAAAGAGTAGCCGAAAAGCCAAAGGATAATATTAATGAGATACTAAGAGGCCCGATGATTGAGATAGATAAAATGGAAACATATCCTTCTCAAATTCAGTTTATTGCAGCAAAAACGAACAACAAAAAATTTTTGGTTGAGCTGATTCGTGAGTATCCTCATCTTATATGGCAGAGAAATGATGATGGACAAACTATCTTTCACATTGCTGTTGCTAATCGGCATCATGATGTCTACAATCTATTATATCGTATTGGCTCAATGAAAGATTTCATAACTCCTATCGCAGACAAAGAAGGCAATAATATTTTGCATATGGTTGGAAATATTCCGGAGAAAGTTGCTTATAAAGACTCGGACACTACTCCTTATGAAATTCTTTGTGAATATTTTTGGTACCAGGTAAACTTCTTCAAATCTTTCATGGTTGATGCACCTTGGATACCTCTAGGCCAAGGTTTGTTGGTGTTGTTAATGGGTGTTTTATTGATTTATTTCTTGTAGGAAGTAGAGAGCATACTCCTTCCTCCTTGTAGACAAGTGAAGAATAAAAAAGGCAATACACCTGAAGAAGAATTCATAGAGAACCACAGGGAAGCAGTTTCCGAAGGTATAAACTGGATATATGAAACAATTAATCAATCGATGGTGGTAGCTGCGCTTGTATGCACCATAGGATTTTCAATAGTTTATTCAATTCCTGGTGGGTTTGATCAGAACACTGGATTTCCTCTATTCCGCCGCAGCAAAACTTTCAGTTGGTTTAAACTAGTGAATGCCGCATCCTTTATCTTGTCAGGAATGTCGATCCTCATATTCCTATCAGTCATCCTTTCTCGCCACGAACAACGCAAGGAAATATTACTTTTAAGATGGTTGTATGGTCAACAAGCACTTGTTGTCTCTTTAGGTGCCACACTCGTTGCCTTTATTTCCAGCTGTTTCCTTCTATACCCTAACAGCATATTGCCATATATAATCTTGGCAGCTTTTCTTCTACTCTTTGTATTATACATTAAGGAGCACAAATCTTTAGTGATGGATGCGGCATATATATCATATAAGGTCTTTTTTAACTTTAGGCCGAAAAAACAAATGATCTACTATCAAAACCGAAAGGTCTAAATGTTTCTGTCATGGTTAGTTTTGAATATGAAGTTCCATCTGAATATAACTCTAGCTTTATTTCATGGTCGTATTGTTACGACTTTGATGATGTGTTTGTCAAGAATTTTTTATTTCTTACTTTTTTTTAATTTTGTATGTGTTAAGTTGTAGTTATCAATGATATCATTTTTTCCGAATGGCAAATGTTACAATTATAACTATATTACTATAAAGAGAAAATTACTTTTTGAGTATATATGTTTTAATGTTTTTAACCACTTAAGTTTAAAATCAAAATGTTTAACGCCCTGTATTTCTACAACCATTTTTCTTAACCATTTGAGTCTAAATTTTTAACACCATTAGATTTTTTTTGTTAAGTATTGTTAAATAACCAAAATATCCTTATAGTTAAAAAATAAAAAAATAATTTATTATTAGATTTTTCTCTTTCTCTTCTATATCTCCCTCCTATTTATCTCTCTCTCTCTCTCTCTAAACATTCTGCATCCTACATCTCTCTCTCATCTTTCTTTCTCTCTCTAAACCACCTCCATCCATGTAACACCTCGTGTTTCGGAAGTCAAAGTACAAGTCAAAGTCAAAATCAAAGAAAGAAAAGATTGCTAATTGCGATCTGCTACTCCTTGCTTAACTGCTGATTGTACATCATTGACTCGTAGTTGAATCTCTTTTTATTTTGAACGTTAGTTGTATTATGTGGAGTATTGTTAATAATCGCAGTTTAATCGCATGTTTATCGCTAATCGACTATCGCAACCACGCTCGCAACTCGACTTACGTGTTCCACGATCTGTGAATGAAAGGAAGTGACAATGCGATAAAGTTAACTAAACGCTAATCTACTGTAACGCCTTGAAAATTTACGTCCTATAATGTGTTGACACGTGTCATAACCTTAGAACGTGTGAAAGAATACTTTCGAGGGACTAAAGTTGACAAACAATGAAACTATGTAAAAATAAGGGTTCAAAATGTCAACAATGAATAAATATACTTTACAATAATCCTACATGATGTATATAACCTTAAACGAATAAATCATGGATCATACGTAGCTAATTATGAAAGAAAGTGAGAGATTACAAACTACAGGGGTTAAATGTGTCAACATGTTTAAGATATACCTCTGAGTGACCTTTTAGCAAACCCGAAGCTTTGTAACGATTAATTATGCTCACTAGAATGTGTGATAAAAATATCACCAAGTTTCGTTATCGTATGAGAAAGTTATGATAAAATTCGTGTACGAGGGGTTAGAAGCGTCAACATGGAAATTTAGGACTTTTCGGGTAAACACAAAGTGGCCAAGGACTTCACAAAGTGGGTATAAGTCTTAAAGCCCCTATATGTAAATTTTAAAGGCTTAGAATGCAAGAAACAATGAGAAAACGACCTTTCGAGGGACCAAGGGCCAAAAATGCAATATTGGAAAAGTTTGTAACCTGAGCCGGAGACCCAAGCGGGCCGCGTAAGTCCATGAAGACTCTTACGCGGGCCGCCTACGACTGCCAGATGCAGAAAACAACAGGCAGCTGCCTGTTCAGCCCCTTAACCGACTCCAAATGACTTGTTTCAATACAATGGGCTTCCTATACTGGTTTTTAGGCTAAAGAAGGCACTTGTATGCATCTTGTATCAATTATAGCCTTGCATGTCAACAATCTAAGGAGTTTGGATCACTATATAAAGCTCCTAAGTTTGCAACATTCATACATTCATCTCATCTGCATTTCTTGAAGACTTCTGGAACTCAAGAGCCTTTTCTAAGCCTTCCTAATCGTTCATTAGACACTTGTAAGTATACATAACCTTCTTTAATTAAGTTTTGCTTAGTTTATAGCTTAGAAGTCAAACCGTCGTAATTAACGGTTGACTTATTGATTAATTGCTAATGGTCCAGCGATTAGTCAAACTTAAGGTTGTTATAAGTTGGTAATTAGGTGGGCATTAAACCCTTAAAAGGGCACCCACTGATTCCCATCCTAACTAGGTCATTTGTCGAGTCAAAGATGATTAGAAAAAGTCAACAGAAATGTAATCTTCGATTTAATGCATGATTATCAATGTAAAAGGCGTGTAACCTATTTTATCATTCATATAACTTGGTAATAAGTATAAGAATTTGTCTAAGCTTGTTTGATTCGACAACTTTCTGTTTAGAACCGATTCGGAACCGAAAGTCGCAAAACTTTGACTTTTGCTTTGACTTCAGTTCTGACCCGATTTAGATAGGTTTAGACATGCCTTAAAGTTCCATTAGGACCTAGTTACATGATTGTATAACCCTCTGCGTTTATACCACTTGAATCCTTAATTGTCCGACGTTTCCGTTAAGTGCTTAAATATTGACCATAATGCCCTTAAGACCATAAAACGAGAATTTTGGAAATGTGAAAGTACAATAATCTTTGTTACTGATTATTAAACATGTCCCTAAGTTTTCACATTAGTTGGAGGTCTAGATTAGGAGTTATGCTTAATGACGTAATTAGAACGCTTCTTAGTAATTAAGCGGCGTCATTAGCGTAAAGCCTATCTAAACCCAATTTTTGACACCAAACCTTTTACCCACTGATGTAATATAATATTTTGGGATTTTTGAATATTTTTAATTATTTTTAAACTGATCATAAGCTAGGATTAGTGCCTTGATTCGGTAAATACCGAATATACCCTTTTAGGCCATAAAATGAGTTTTACAAATCCTTTTGACACCAATCCAATTGCTACTGATTTTAAATAATAAATGAAGCATTTTGAACCTGTTGAACTGATCAGAAAACTCAGAATCCTATTTTAACCCGTAAATCGCTTAAAACGACGTTATACGCGTATTAAACGCATAGTAAGGGTTTAAAACCAGTTTTTCACATAAGACTTAACACCAACTGTTATACCATGTTAAAATAAACTATTTTTCTGACTTATTCAGACCCGGATCACAGAAGCTTAATTAATTCCTTTTATAATCTTTAAAATGACCAAAATACCCCTACGGGGCTTAATATGAGATTAAACTCATTTTGGGCAAAATGGAAGGTATCCTACTGATATCACAACATATTTAAGGCATGTTAACTTAGGAAACCTGTTTAGGACTCTTATGGTTACCCGTTACGCTTCATGCACGTTCAGTTCGGTTTATGTAACTAGTTTACATAAATTAGCCGAAACGGGTCAAACCTTATCGGTTTTATCTCAAAATCCAGAATGTGTATAATATACCCATATTAAGCAAGTCTCCAAACTTGTCGGGTCTAAATCACATTCTATTCCGGTCTTCGCTTAATCATGCGTTCGAACCGTTTATTCCTTTAAAACTAACCGGTCTAAGTTTAGACTTAATCAAAGACCCGTTAGGATTCTAATAGGTTATTATAAACCTTCGTTCCAGAATAGGAGACTCGGTAAAAGATACTTGCACTCGCTGATTGTGATTTATACTTGCTCAGGTAAATACTTTTAACTTATTTTCCCTATATGGGCTTGGGGTACGGTATATAAAATACCGCTTGGTCGGGCATTGAATCTTTAATTGTATGATGGTTAAAGTATTGAAATGTCTCGTTTAAATTGTTTTGTTTGCTTAAAGCCTTTGGGGGGTTAATGACCATGTCCCGGATATCCCTGGCATCATTTTACGAAATGGCCACGACCTAAGCACGGGGCGTAGGCGTACGTCCGTCGGTGTCTCATATAAATAATGTGGTGTGTCTATTGATCTTTAACCCGGCATGAACCGGGCTACTGAACGCATAAGAAACATGTAAATCTTTTACGAGTATTATATTCAAATAATTATCCCAAGTTATAAAATATTATTTGTGCCTTGTGCCTTAAATTCATTTTCTTAAACTCTTTTCAAAATGAGTCGGTTGATTGTATTTACCAGTGTAAAATGACGTATTTTTCTCAAAAAGGTTAAGTGCAGGTACTACGCGTAATAGGCTGGCTTTTCTCCTAGCATCCACAATAAGTATCGCAAGCTTGGATGGCATAGACTGTTGAACATTGTTTCCTTTTATTTTGATCTACCTGTGGATTTATATTCAACTACTTGTGATACTTAATATTACAATATTGTTTGGTTGAAATGAATCTATACTTTGCTTCCGCTGTGCATTTAAATATTGTGTTGTTTGACTATTATGTTACCAACCACGTCATGATACTCCCCTACCGGGCCCACCGGTAATACGTGGAAATCCGGGGTGTGACAGGTTGGCATCAGAGCCAACATTGAGTGAATTAAACAATAGCCTTTTGTGTTTAATCTCAATGACACAATTGCACATTCCTAAATCTTGGAGTCTAGACAAAGAACTTAGGAATAATCCAAAATGTTTTTATTTTATTTTTTAACTTTGTACTTTATTTTTCCTTGTTGTTACCTTTGTTTATATGGACAGGTTTAACAATGCCGCCAAGATTCAGGCGAGGAGGACGAGGAAAAGGGCCAATCAGCGCCCCTAACGACCACGAGGCCGGGCCTTCGCACCGGCGAACTCCTTCTTCTACAAGGAGTGCCGATCCGCGAGAACCTTGGAGGACTTATGAGGAGCCTGCCAGACAATCTACATCGCATAGCTCAACGCCTCCATATCACCACTCCTTTAGGCCTCAGTCCGAGAATGAGCCCAACAACCCGCAACCTTCATACATACCTCTACAGCGATCCTTATCGCACCATTCCTTCGGCGACCCTACTCCTGTCTTTCAGGGCCAGTTTAACCCGGCAGACTACCTACCAGAACAAGTGGGCTTTAACCTACTAGGACCGGAGGATCACTTTTCCGGTGATCAAGCGATGGACATGGACGAGGACACAGATCCCGTCGAGCCTGCAACCGGAACCCCGAACCATCCTGTTGAGATCTCTGATGGTTCGTCTTTTCACGGATCACCATACCAAGGTACGGATAGTTACCAGGCACGATTCGACCAGTGTGAGTGGTACTTTACACCATCTCACCATTCATCGCCTCACCAGCAGCAGCAACAGCAGCAGCAAGATCCCTCTGGGGATCCACGTTTCGTGGCAGTCACGCCACCGCCTTTACCGCCGCCAGATCATCTAGCGCCTCCAGAACCACCAAGACGTAGGAGGACTGGCGCACAGATGTCAGCACAAGGAGGGGATTTTCATTTCAGCACCCCTCAACACTCTAGTGGCAGCCACTACCCGCCACTTTATGAAGACCCACAGATGGGTGGACCTTCAGTTCCAGTGTCAGAGGTGAATTCGGCACCTGTTGCACCGCCACCATCGGGTTATGGCAACCCTATCCCTGCTTATACTGCTCCAGAAACATACAATCCATTCGGACCGCCAGCATACCCTACCTATAACTATGCTGAGGATCCTTACCAAGTGGCATCAAACTACCTTGCCCATAATCCTGAGGGACCATACGGAACCCCTTGGGGAATGGGATACCCAGCTCGTGGGTATCAAGCACCTGCTCAGCCACCACTACAGCACCAGCCACCACGGTTTTCCCCACCGGAGCAGGAGGATCTCCGTCAAAGGCTGGAAAGGGTTGAGCGAGACTTCCAGAGGGAACGTAGGAAGAATCAGGGATTCATGAGTGGCTTAGCAAGTTTGCTGAAAGGAAAGAAGAAACGGGATCGTTAAATCCCAATATGTATTATTGTATTTCCTTGTTTAAATCAAGTCCCTGCGTGGACATTTATTTATGTGTGTATGTAGTCCCTGCGTGGACATCTTTCTTTGTACTTAGTCCCTACGAGGACTTGTCTCTATTAGTCCCTGCGTGGACATTTATTTTTGTAAACAGTCCCTGCGAGGACTTGTATTATCTGTATAGCTCCTGCGTGGGCAAGTGTTTCTGTGAAAAGTCTCGTTTAGGGCAAAGTGTACTACTATTAAATTTTAATGGAATGTTAAGTTTGAAAATTTTATTTCTGTCATCTATGCATTTATATATTATACACAAAATAAACGAAATAAAATCATTCCTTTTAAAAATGATCTGCCTGTTAAATATTAAATAAAGATCTTAACGGTAAAACCTAGCCTACATGTCATAATAAGACTTGGCCAATATGGTAAGACCTGTATAAAAGATTCCAATCCCAGTTAACATCTGAAAACATGTTAACGCTCCTGGCAGATGTGATCCGTCAAAATCACACACGTCATTCTTATTATAGGATTCTTCAAAAGATTCCTAACCCAACTTAATGATCTCTGAATCATGGGTTTAAATCATCAATTAAGATGATCCTATTTTGACCATACACTGGTAATACAATGCCTACGGGCCTTGCTCATTTCTACATGAGCCAAAAGACAGTGGTAGCTATGACTCCCTGTCCGAAAAAGGTAATGAACTATGTTCAAAATTTAAAAGCCTTGATTCTCTGAAATCATAGCTTATGATTTAAATTGTCCTTGTGACTAGGCCTTTTGTGCTACAAATAAAACTGTTATTGTTTTATAATTAGGATAAATTATAATAGAAATCCTAAATAAATGTGAGTAATAAATTAACCATATATGGTCTACGTTTACCACGATTAATAAATTGCCATAAAAGACAATTCTATAATAAACTCACCAATAAATTATTGTCAATATGTAACAGTTCAAGCTACATGGCAGACTCAAACGAGATCAACAGTCACCCAAGGAGAGAGCATGATAATGCCCGAGTAAATGTAGCGGGTGCAGAATTACAGGCAATGATAGATAATGCCGTTAATCGAGCTTTGGATAGACAGCTCCATGAATCCAGTGGTACCCATACAAGGACCCAATCTGCACCACACTCTAGAACACCCTCCAGGACCCACACTGCCCACAACAGTAATTCTCACCACTCGTCAAACCAAAGGAGTGTTCCATCCCAAAGAGTCGTACAAAATCAAGAACCCCGTAATAAGGGTTGCTCCTATAAGTACTTCGTTTCGTGCAAACCTAGGGATTTCACTGGGGAAAAAGGAGCTGTAGATTGCATGACTTGGTTGGACGAGATGGATACGGTAGTGGATATCAGTGGTTGCGATAATAGGGATATTGTGAAATTCGTGTCTCAGTCTTTCAAGGGAGAAGCATTAGCTTGGTGGAGATCTTTGATCCAAGCTACGGGGAAAATCCCGTTGTACAATATGATCTGGGAACAGTTCATGTCGCTGATCAAGGAAAACTACTGCCCTCAGCATGAGGTTGAGAAAATTGAAGCTGACTTCTTGTCGCTGGTCATGAGAAACCTAGACTGTCAGGCCTACCTTACCAGTTTCAACACTTTGTCAAGATTGGTTCCATATTTAGTAACCCCGGAACCCAAACGTATAGCTCGTTTTATCGGGGGTTTGGCCCCGGAGATCAAGGCAACTGTGAAGGCCTCCAGACCAGCACTTTTCGGTCTGCAGCGGACATATCATTGTCTCTTACCTTGGATGCGGTCAGGCAGAAATCGCAGAGGAACACCGATACCGAAAAGAGGAAGCGTGAGGATGACAACTCACGACGTTCAGACAAGAAACATAAGGGAAACAATGACCACAAGAAGGGGTCAGGATCTAGGAAGGATGGTCAGCAGTCGGGTGAAAAACCCAGATGTAAAATCTGCAAGAGACAGCACTTCGGGAAGTAAAGGTATGAAACGAACTCGCATTCACAATCGAAAACTTTTGCATGTGGGTTATGCAAGTCCAAGGAACACAAGACCTTGGATTGCAAAAAGATGAAGGATGCGACCTGCTACGGTTGCAACGAAAAGGGGCACATAAAGACAAATTGCCCAAAGTTTGCAAAGAAAGCTGAAGAAGGAAAGAAGACCAATGCTAGGGTCTTCAGGATGGATGCTAAGGAAGCCGTCCAGGACGACAATGTGATAACAGGTACCTTCCTCGTAAATGATGTTTATGCGAGAGTATTATTTGATTCAGGCGCTGATAAGTCGTTCGTAGATAATAAGTTTTGTGAATTGTTGAAACTACCTGTTAAGACCTTAAGTGTGAAGTATGAGGTGGAACTAGCAGATGGCACTTTAGAAACCGCCTCAACCATATTAGATGGATGTTTCATATCCATTAAGAACCACTATTTTCCTTTGTCCCTACTTCCTTTGAAACTAGCCGGTTTCGACATAGTTTTGGGTATGGACTGGTTATCTCATAACCAGACCCAAATTGTTTGCAATAAGAAGCAAGTGGTGATTAAGACTCCGTCTGGTGAATCACTTACTATCCAGGGAGATACCCAGTATGGGCTGCCTGAGCAAATGTCTATGCTCAAGGCCTCTAAGTGTTTGAAGAAGGGTTGTGTCATCTACATGGCACAAGTGATTATTGATGAACCGAAGCCCAAGGTTGGGGATATCCCCGTCGTTTCTGAATACCCTGAGTTTTTTCCTGAAGAAGTACCTGGTTTGCCACCAGATAGACAAGTAGAATTCAGAATTGACATTATTCCTGGATCAGCACCGGTAGCAAGGGCGCCTTATAGATTGGCACCAACTGAGATGAAGGAATTGAGAACCCAGCTAGATGATTTGCTAGCCAAAGGTTTCATCAAACCTAGTTCGTCTCCTTGGGGAGCACCAGTTTTATTTGTCAAGAAGAAGGATGGATCGATGCGTCTGTGCATCGACTACCGTGAGCTTAATAAGGTCACTATCAAGAATAGGTATCCTTTGCCCAGAATCGACGATCTGTTCGATCAACTCCAAGGGGCAAGTTTCTTCTCTAAGATTGACTTAAGGTCAGGCTATCACCAACTGAAGGTTAGAGATGAAGACGTACACAAGACTGCATTTAGGACTCGTTATGGTCATTACGAGTTCCCAGTGATGCCTTTTGGGCTCACTAATGCACCGGCCGCATTTATGGATCTCATGAATCGCGTTTGTAAGCCTTACATGGATAAATTTGTCATCGTCTTCATCGATGACATCCTCATCTACTCAAAGAACTAAGCTGACCATGAGAAGCACCTTCATTGCATTCTAGAACTACTTCATAAAGAAAAGCTCTATGCCAAGTTCTCGAAGTGTGAATTCTGGCTTCGAGAAGTCCAATTTCTTGGACATGTTGTTAGTGAGTGTGGTATCCAAGTAGATCCCGCTAAAGTTGAAGCTGTCATGAATTGGCAAGAGCCAAAGACGCCTACAGAAATTCGTAGCTTCCTAGGTTTGGCAGGATACTATAGGCGATTCATTGAAAACTTCTCAAGGATTGCTGCACCCCTGACTTCGTTGACGCGTAAGAAGATTAAGTTTGACTGGGGTCCTAAGCAGCAGGAATCCTTCAATATTCTGAAACAAAATTTGAGCAATGCTCTAGTACTGACATTGCCGGATGGAATCGAGGAGTTTGTAGTTTATTGTGATGCATCACACACCGGGATGGGATGTGTGCTTATGCAGAAAGGCAAAGTCATTGCCTATGCTTCACGCCAGTTAAAGGTGCACGAAAAGAATTACACACCCATGACTTGGAGTTGGGTGCCGTTGTATTCGCACTAAAACTTTGGAGGCACTACTTATATGGAATCAAATGTGTGATCTATTCTGATCACAAGAGCCTTCAACATCTGTTCAATCAGAAGGACTTGAACATGAGGCAACGCCGTTGGATGGAAACTCTTAATGATTACGATTGTGAAATAAGATACCATCCCGGCAAGGCGAATGTAGTCGCCGATGCCTTGAGTCGGAAGGAAAGGGTGAAACCCATCCGAATCAATGCCAAGAGCATTGAAATAAAGAACAGTTTGAATGAAAGGTTGTTAGCTGCACAGAAGGAAGCTGTGTTGGAAGCTAACTACCCTAATGAAAAGCTAGGGGTAACTGAGGAGCAGTTATCTCTTAGCAAGGACAGAATTCTGAGATTGAATGGACGAATATGGGTTCCAATTTATGGAGGACTCCGAGATGTTATCCTCCAGGAAGCCCATAGCTCTAAATATTCCGTTCATCCTAGAGCTGATAAGATGTACCAGGATCTAAGGGCAAACTATTGGTGGATAGGCTTGAAGAAGTCTGTAGCCACCTATGTAGCTAAATGCTTGACTTGTGCGCAAGTAAAAGCAGAACATCAAAAGCCGTCAGGTTTGCTACAACAGCCTGAACTTCCTACGTGGAAGTGGGAAATGGTAACTATGGATTTTATCACCAAGTTACCTAAGACAAGGAAAGGAAATGACACCATTTGGGTGATCATAGACAGACTGACTAAGTCAGCACATTTCCTACCCATTAAGGAGACTTTTAGCTCCGACATGTTAGCCCAATTGTACGTGGATAAGATTGTAGCCTTACATGGCATACATGTGTCTATTATCTCTGACAGAGATACTAGATACACGTCACATTTTTGGAAAAGCTTCCAACAATCTTTGGGCACACATCTAAATTTTAGCACGGCTTACCATCCTCAGACGGACGGCCAGAGTGAGCGTACTATTCAAATGTTGGAAGACATGCTTCGAGCATGTGTGATTGACTTGGTTGGTAGTTGGGATAACCACCTACCGTTAATCGAATTCTCCTACAACAATAGCTACCATACCAGCATAAAGGCTGCGCCTTTCGAGGCCTTATATGGTAGAAAGTGTAGAACGCCCGTTTGTTGGGTGGAAGTTGGAGATGTCCAATTATCAGGACCAAAGATAGTCTTTGAAACGACGGACAAGATTGTCCAGATTCGTGACAGTCTCAAAGCTGCCCGAGATAGGCAGAAGAGTTACGCTGATCCAAAGCGTAAACCCATGAAATTTGAAGTTGGTGACAAAGTCTTACTTAAAGTATCACCCTGGAAAGGAGTGATGCGTTTTGGTAAGAAACGTAAGTTAAGCCCGAGGTATATAGGACCATTCGAGATCATCGAATGTGTTGGGTCAGTGGCTTACAAGTTAAACTTACCTGAAGAGCTCAGTGGTATTCATAATGTATTCCACGTCTGCAATCTGAAGAAGTGTTTCGTTGATGAATCACTGGTTATACCACATACGGATGTGCATATAGATGAGAGCTTGAAATTTGTGGAAAAACCATTGTCGATCGAGGATCGACAGGTTAAGAAGCTTCGAAGGAAGCATGTACCGATTGTAAAGATCAAATGGGATGCCCGTAGAGGTCCCGAATACACGTGGGAGGTAGAATCCACTATGAAAGAGAAATACCCTCATTTGTTTCAGTAAATCTCGAGGTAGAGATTTCTTTTAAGGGGGTGAGGATGTAACACCTCGAAAATTTACGTCCTATAATGTGTTGACACGTGTCATAACCTTAGAACGTGTGAAAGAATACTTTCGAGGGACTAAAGTTGACAAACAATGAAACTATGTAAAAATAAGGGTTCAAAATGTCAACAATGAATAAATATACTTTACAATAATCCTACATGATGTTTATAACCTTAAACGAATAAATCATGGATCATACGTAGCTAATTGTGAAAGAAAGTGAGAGATTACAAACTACAGGGGTTAAATGTGTCAACATGTTTAAGATATACCTCTGAGTGACCTTTTAGCAAACCCGAAGCTTTGTAACGATTAATTATGCTCACTAGAATGTGTGATAAAAATATCACCAAGTTTCGTTATCGTATGAGAAAGTTATGATAAAATTCGTGTACGAGGGGTTATAAGCGTCAACATGGAAATTTAGGACTTTTCGGGTAAACACAAAGTGGCCAAGGACTTCACAAAGTGGGTATAAGTCTTAAAGCCCCTATATGTAATTTTAAAGGCTTAGAATGAACGAAACAATGAGAAAACGACCTTTCGAGGGACCAAGGGCCAAAAATGCAATATTGGAAAAGTTTGTAACCTGAGCCGGAGACCCAAGCGGGGCGCGTAAGTCCATGAAGACTCTTACGCGGGCCGCCTACGACTGCCAGATGCAGAAAACAACAGGCAGCTGCCTGTTCAGCCCCTTAACCGACTCCAAATGACTTGTTTCAATACAATGGGCTTCCTATACTGGTTTTTAGGCTAAAGAAGGCACTTGTATGCATCTTGTATCAATTATAGCCTTGCATGTCAACAATCTAAGGAGTTTGGATAACTATATAAAGCTCCTAAGTTTGCAACATTCATACATTCATCTCATCTGCATTTCTTGAAGACTTCTGGAACTCAAGAGCCTTTTCTAAGCCTTCCTAATCGTTCATTAGACACTTGTAAGTATGCTTAACCTTCTTTAATTAAGTTTTGCTTAGTTTATAGCTTAGAAGTCAAACCGTCGTAATTAACGGTTGACTTATTGATTAATCGCTAATGGTCCAGCGATTAGTCAAACTTAAGGTTGTTATAAGTTGGTAATTAGGTGGGCATTAAACCCTTAAAAGGGCACCCACTGATTCCCATCCTAACTAGGTCATTTGTCGAGTCAAAGATGATTAGAAAAAGTCAACAGAAATGTAATCTTCAATTTAACGCATGATTATCAATGTAAAAGGCGTGTAACCTATTTTATCATTCATATAACTTGGTAATAAGTATAAGAACTTGTCTAAGCTTATTTGATTCGACAACTTTCTGTTTAGAACCGATTCGGAACCGAAAGTCGCAAAACTTTGACTTTTGCTTTGACTTCAGTTCTGACCCGATTTAGATAGGTTTAGACATGCCTTAAAGTTCTATTAGGACCTAGTTACATGATTGTATAACCCTCTGCGTTTATACCACTTGAATCCTTAATTGTCCGACGTTTCCGTTAAGTGCTTAAATATTGACCATAATGCCCTTAAGACCATAAAACGAGAATTTTGGAAATGTGAAAGTACAATAATCTTTGTCACTGATTATTAAACATGTCCCTAAGTTTTCACATTAGTTGGAGGTCTAGATTAGGAGTTATGCTTAATGACGTAATTAGAACGCTTCTTAGTAATTAAGCGGCGTCATTAGCGTAAAGCCTATCTAAACCCAATTTTTGACACCAAACCTTTTACCCACTGATGTAATATAATATTTTAGGATTTTTGAATATTTTTAATTATTTTTAAACTGATCATAAGCTAGGATTAGTGCCTTGATTCGGTAAATACCGAATATACCCTTTTAGGCCATAAAATGAGTTTTACAAATCCTTTTGACACCAATCCAATTGCTACTGATTTTAAATAATAAATGAAGCATTTTGAACCTGTTGAACTGATCAGAAAACTCAGAATCCTATTTTAACACGTAAATCGCTTAAAACGACGTTATACGCGTATTAAACGCATAGTAAGGGTTTAAAACCATTTTGTCACATAAGACTTAACACCAACTGTTATACCATGTTAAAATAAACTATTTTTCTGACTTATTCAGACCCGGATCACAGAAGCTTAATTAATTCCTTTTATAATCTTTAAAATGACCAAAATACCCCTACGAGGCTTAATATGAGATTAAACTCGTTTTGGGCAAAATGAAAGGTATCCTACTGATATCACAACATATTTAAGGCATGTTAACTTAGGAAACCTGTTTAGGACTCTTATGGTTACCCGTTACGCTTCATGCGCGTTCAGTTCGGTTTATGTAACTAGTTTACATAAATTAGCCGAAACGGGTCAAACCTTATCGGTTTTATCTCAAAATCCAGAATGTGTATAATATACCCATATTAAGCAAGTCTTCAAACTTGTCGGGTCTAAATCACATTCTATTCCGGTCTTCGCTTAATCATGCGTTCGAACCGTTAATTCCTTTAAAACTAACCGGTCTAAGTTTAGACTTAATCAAAGACCCGTTAGGATTCTAATAGGTTATTATAAACCTTCATTCCAGAATAGGAGACCCGGTAAAAGATACTTGCACTCGCTGATTGTGATTTATACTTGCTCAGGTAAATACTTTTAACTTATTTTCCCTATATGGGCTTGGGGTACGGTATATAAAATACCGCTTGGTCGGGCATTGAATCTTTAATTGTATGATATTTAAAGTATTGAAATGTCTTGTTTAAATTTTTTTGTTTGCTTAAAGCCTTTGGGGGGTTAATGACCATGTCCCGGATATCCCTGGCATCATTTTACGAAATGGCCACGACCTAAGCACGGGGCGTAGGCGTACGTCCGTCGGTGTCTCATATAAATAATGTGGTGTGTCTATTGATCTTTAACCCGGCACGAACCGGGCTACTGAACGCATAAGAAACATGTAAATCTTTTACGAGTATTATATTCAAATAATTATCCCAAGTTATAAAATATTATTTGTGCCTTGTGCCTTAAATTCATTTTCTTAAACTCTTTTCAAAATGAGTCGGTTGATTGTATTTACCAGTGTAAACTGACGTATTTTTCTCAAAAAGGTTAAGTGCAGGTACTACGCGTAATAGGCTGGCTTTTCTCCTAGCATCCACAATAAGTCTCGCAAGCTTGGATGTCATAGACTGTTGAACATTGTTTCCTTTTATTTTGATCTACCTGTGGATTTATATTCAACTACTTGTGATACTTAATATTACAATATTGTTTGGTTGAAATGAATCTATACTTTGCTTCCGCTGTGCATTTAAATATTGTGTTGTTTGACTATTATGTTACCAACCACATCACGATACTCCCCTACCGGGCCCACCGGTAATACGTGAAAATCCGGGGTGTGACATCTACTTAACGCTAATCTCATCGCAAACGCATCGCAATACAAATCGCAGTGAACTATAGGTTTTGGATACTGTTTTACGTGTGTGTGCCATTTATGTGTTAATTGTGCATGTTTATATTTATGTTTGTGGTAATTATTCGAAGACGCAATCGCAACTCTATTACATCGCAATCTCAATCACAAAGCTAAATGCAGAATGGTTATGTTTAGGTTTGTGACTGTGTGTTAGTTAGGTTATCTGTGTAACTATTGGTTAATACTATCGCATCGCTTACTCGCTGCACGCTCTAACGCATCGCAACACGCAACACACGAAACGAAAACGACGAAATCAACTCGCCGGAGCCACTCGATCAAATGACCATTCGATCGAATGGCCATTCAAGACGTGGTGTGAGAGGATGCACATTGAACAGAACTTCGCTTCGGTCGCCCATCCCGAGGCTAACGGACAGGTGGAAAGAGCTAACCGCAGCATCGTGGAAGGCATCAAAAAGCGACTGGGGAAGGAACGAGTCTCCTGGGCAGACGAACTTCCGCATGTCCTGTGGGCACACAGGTCGATGCCGAAAACAAGCACAAGGGAAACTCCCTTTAGTTTAACATACGGCTCGGAGGCAGTCATTCCCGCCGAAGTTAGCATCCCCACCCCTCGCATGCACCAAAGTCAAGAGGAGAATGAACAACAACTTCGTCTGAACCTCGACCTAGCCGAAGAGCGAAGAGAGCGTGCGACCATTCGAGAGGCAAAATATAAAAAAGAGTTGGAAAAACATTACAACTCAAAGGTGAAAGAGGTCCGGTTCAAAGAAGGAGATTATGTTATGCGGAGAAACGATGCAAGTTTGGCCGAAGGGACAGGAAAAATGGCTCCGGAGTGGGAAGGGCCCTATCAAATCCAAACCTCCGGAAAAAATGGTGCCTACACACTCACCAAGATGGATGGAACTCCCGTTCCTCGTACCTGGAACGGGATGCACCTCAAAAGATATTTCCTTTGAAGAATTTTAGAATATTTTAAAATAAGTTTGTAATGCGGAGGCTATGGTCCGCATCATTTCTACTTTTCCTGTACTGCGGAGGGTATTACCCGCATCCCTTTTTATTTTTTCCCATGAATTGCGGAGGGTATTACCCACACTTATTAAACGTTTTTACCAGAATGTATTATCCGGAGAATATACTGCGGAATGTTTAAATGGAATGCATGAATTTTCTATCATCAACAAGTTGCAACATAAAAATTATCATCGGCCAAATCAGGGACGCTAACCCTAAAAAGTAAGGACGGACTGGCATCGTTCGTATCCGTACTTTCACTTAAAAATTCTCCTAAGTAAACAAGACGGATCCGCACATCAAAAAGAACGGTTTGAAGAAAATAAGAAAATGTAAACGCAAAAAAAAAAACATGGACGCATGAAAAGCAAAGTGATTACATCAAAAATAACCGGATTAGTGCAACCAAAAGTCATTCAAGTCATTTACAAAATAAAGGATAATTGTCAGATATACAAAACGGTAAGAACGAGATCATTACAAATAATTCTGAATCAAACAAGGTGCATATCCCAAGTTGCCAGATATGTCCACCTTCCAAACAGTTAACCAACTAAAAACTTACAAAGGTGCATACCCCAAAGAGCCGGGTATGTCCACCTCATTCTGTCGAAGATTCCCCCCCCCCCCAGCAAAGGAGAGAGCATCCTTAATCTTTGAAAGTGGTGCGTTGATAAGCTTCGGAAGATCATCTGTCACCGGAAAAGTTAAAGATTCATAACAAGCCACGGTCGTGTTCAGGTCAGCTTCAGCATTCCGATTCAATAAAAGGACCTCCGCATAAGGGGTCTTCTTCTTAAGAGCATGAACGTATCCATGGTGTAGACCGGAGTTTCCTCCAATAGAGCTCATGGCGTTATTTACTGCTGCCATAGCCGTTGTCATCTCCGGTCCTCTATGAACATTTTTCGCCAACAGTTGTGCTCCCTCAGACAAAAGCCACGCTTTCGTTGCCTGCAAATCCTCGACCTTCGCTACTAGATCTGCACTCTCTAACTTAAGTTACTCAATCTCGGCTTTATGATGCCCCTTTATCTCCTCAATCAGATCCTTTAGATCGGCCTCCCCTGTTTTGAGGGCATCACCCTCTGACTAATGTGTTAGAAAAAATTTTAAAATGTGAAAAACTAAATCGGGTAAAGAGCGAACCTGCCATCATCTTCTCATAAGCCGAACGATCATTCGAAATAGACTCTTCCATTTTGGCTAGAACCTCCTTGTGTTCCTCATCCTTTTTCTTGGAAGATTCAGCAAAATTCTTCAACTCCGCTGCTATCCTATCTCGGTCCTCCCAAGCAGAAGCAGCAGCGGCTTGGGACGATTAATTTTGAGTAATCAAGGACCTGACTTTCTCCTTCTGAGCCTGAAGGTCTTGAGAGAGTTGGGATAGCTTTTTCTCAGCATCCGGAGTTCTTTGTATTTTACGTTTCAGGGAAAGAGTTTCCTTCTCCAAATTTTCCCTCACTGACTCTGCTTCAACCCATCGGCGGTATAATTCTGTCACGTAAAGGTTAGATTGAGCCTGATTTGACAGCACCGCCGCACCAAGATCTTGATTTTTCATCTTCCGGCTGCGGGCATGATCCAGAGGGGTGCTAATATTAAAAAGAAACGTCCTGGAAACAAGATCATCCATCACCGAGTCCTTATTCTGGATATCCCACTCCGGTACAAACTTTTCATCGGTCGTTGCCGGATCTATCTCCATATCATCCGCGAATACATCTGCATATCGAAAAAAGGACATCAACTTAGGTCCGAACCAAGATGGAGGAAGAGAAGACACTTGATCTTCATCATCATCAATAAAGTAGTCCAGACCCAAAAATGAGCCCAAAATCGTACCTGAAATGGTTACCATCTTCGGTTCGCTTTGAGTTTTCCCACCACCTTTGTTCGTAATCCCCTGATCTTCAACCTCCATGTTCTCGGATTCATTCACCGGAAGATAACCTCCGGAAAAAGCTGGGGTCGGAGCTGAGCAAGTCAAGGCGGCCTCTTCCCTTAATGACTTCCCGCCAGATAGATACTCGTCTAGCTTAAGAATAACATTATCGCTAGTATGAGAGGAACTTTTCTTGGTCTTTATCGCCTTACGCATGGGAAGAGGATCGGAAGATCGGACCAGAGGAACTTCATTCTTCCGCTTGCGGACAAAGCCCTTCGGCTCAACATCTGAGGAAACGCCTTTGCTTTTAAGGGAGCCAGAAGAAGGACGATACTGCAAAGCTTCATCCAAGCTCCGTATTTCCTGGTCGATATCCACCTCATCCAGAATAGATTCCTTCCCAGCTTGGGATCCGGATGACCCAGCAGCACCTTTTGCAGGCTTTGGCACAGAAGAAGTAGCATCAGCAGTAGAAGGTGCAGAAGTATCTTGACCAGTCCGAGAAGAATCTCCTGAGCCGCCGAAGCCACTTGCTGCATAAAGGGGACCTCACCTTTAGCTTGTTCATCAAAATCAAAATCTAGAACATTAAAGTTCGGAATCTTCAGTGCGTCCTTAAGCGACATCTGGTTCCCTGCACATCAAAAAGAAAATCTAAGTTAGAAAAAAAAACAACAAAAGAAAAAGTGCCGAAGGGAATGAAAGAGGCCGGAGACTTACTCTCACGCTTCGTGCGGATAACCGGCCAATCTCTATCCCCTCGGCCCCAGGAAAAACAAACCCATCCCCATAAAAGAAAACGCTTGGGAAGAGGACGGATAGGGGACTTGTTCTCAATCAAGGCTTTGGCCAACTCTTTGTTTAAAACAAAGTCATCGCCCAGGTCGAAGGACATGGTTTGGTCCTTGAACCTCCAAACCATCTCCACCGGAAGACAGAGGTCATCCAACCAGAAAAAGTTGTCCTTCCAGTTCTTTAGGCTGGACCTTTCATCCTCGGAAGGACTGGGGATTCCCTTCCGATGGGCGAAGGTATACCAATCGCCGGCTGTAATAAACTCATAGAAATATCTAAAGACGTCCAGATCCGGTCTTTGGTCTAAAGCCCTACAGGAGATCTCGAAATGATTTATGCGGCTTATTCCGAAAGGGTTCACTTGGCAAAGGTGAACCCGGAAGTACCGAAGCACCCTAATTAAAAATTTCGAGAAGGGAACCCTGTAATTTGCAAAATTGCACACACGAGTGTACAATGGGAACTTCCCCTGAAGAAAGGGATATATAGCTTCATTCTTCGAAGGAAGGACCGGGTTGAGATCCAAAGGAATGTTATATTCCTGGATGAACTTATCCAACTGACGTTGGGTAAGAACGCTAAAGCTTTCAGCAAGATTATCCTTGCCAGGGGCCATGATAGCAACGAAGAAAAGAACGCACCTTTTTAAGAAGAAGAAGAGGAGGAACGGACAAGGAGGGTAACAAGTTGAGAGGAAAACTTGAGAGTAAAAAGGATGAAAAGTAAAATGTAAAAAGGGTTTTTATAGGAAGTTTTAAGTCGGTTTGGGACTGTCCAATCAAACCGTCACTTCAATAGACGATCTCGATTCCCAAGGCGGGGTTTCATAACCGTCACACGCAGGTGACTGACGGTCAAACAACTTACATCACCTACGCCACGTCAGCACCAATTAAATAACGCCCCGTCATTTGGTCAGATGCATTCAAAAAACATTTTATTAAGTCCTTAGCAGAACTTAACAAACTGGGGGACTTGAAGATACATATTCGGGTCCGGACATGATCCTTAAGGACGGACCGAACCACACATGGACGAACACTCTAAAGATATATGTTCCCCATATCGCTGAGGACGGACACCCGTTTAAGTGCGCCTGGACGAATGACGTCATCACAGTTGACCATTATAAATACCCAGTTCAAGTACATTGCCAAGTACGATTTTCTGAACCTTCGTCCTTATTTTCTCTCTCTATTTTCTCTCTCTACCAATACTTATCCTCACGCCGGAGGGTGGTCGCAGAGGGGCCCTCCCATCTCTGCGACGAGCCTAACGGTTTACTGTTTTGCAGGTAAAGGTTCTATCTTCTATAAGATCCAATTCCTCCCTTTTACAGGCTTCGGCCTTGTCCCATTTTTGGATCTTCAGCGATAGAGACTCAATTATTTATGTTTTTGCCCACCTCCGACAGCACCATCACCACAATAAACCACCGCCATACACCGCCTTCAGCCCCACTTCCGACACCACAATCACTACAATAAACCATCACAATACACCACGTACGGACCCACCTCTGTCAGCACCATTAGCACAATAAACCACCACCACTGCCCTACCTCCGACAACACCGTCATCACCACCATAGCCGCCACCATTGAAACCCTAAACCGACATCACTACCGTCACCATCAAAGCCGCCACCACTGAAACCCTAAAACCGCCACCACTAAAACTCTAAACCAGCATCACTGTCGTCTCCTCTCCGACTAGATCTGGTGGTGGTCTCGATTGTTTATGTTTCTGTTCTTGTTTCTATCTTGTTAGGTGAGTTTGGTGGTGGTCTTGACTGTCTATAGTGATCTCGACAATGGTGGTTGACGGTGTGGAAGGTGGTGATAATGGTGGAGGGGTTGTTTGCAGGTGGTTGGCGGTCAACGGAAGGTGGTGATAGTGGTGGAGGTGCGGTGGGGATGGTGGTGGTGGTGGTGCAGTGGTGTTAACGATGGTGGTAGGGGTCTAGATAAGAGAGAAAGAGGAGGGATGGACATGTATGTGTGTGTGAAATGTTTGTGTTCAGGTGTGTATAATAGTATATGTAATTTATTTTATATATAGCATTAAAATCTTTATGCATTAGACACTTGTTCCTTATACTTATGTGCATAAAAGAGTTGTACTTTGTGTATAAATGACTAAATTGCCCTCCTAGTTGACAGACTTAGTGGATGGTGTTAAAAAATTAGACTCAAAGGGTTACAAAATAAGCATTTAGGGACTCAAGACGTTAAATATTTTGATTTTGGACTCAAATGATTAAAACCATTATAACACATGAACTCAAAAAGTAATTTTCCCATTATTTTCTTATATAGTTATTATCACTGATCGTATAAGTCGGCAAACCTTTATACCAGGGGCGGACCTGTAGTGTAAACGGGCGTAGCCCGGGCTACGGCTCAAGTTTTTACGAGTAGTGTAAAAAAAAATTCCGATTTTTATACACAGGACACCCCTGAACAAGTACGAGGACACCCCTAAAAAATTTTGGGATACCCCTGAGTTGAAGGTCTAGTTCCGCCACTGCTTTATACCCTTATTAATCAAATAAATCAGCAAACCTTTATACCCTTATTATTCAAGAAGTTGATAAAACACCCTTATTAATCAAGAAGTTGATAAAACAATTTTATTAATTAAAAATGATCTTAAGACTCTACAAAAATAAAATAAAATAAAATAAAAAAGAAATCAGATCAATAACATAAAAAAAGGCTTTATACTTTTATGAATCAAAGTGTTGACTAAAAATTTCGGTGGCTTAATGAGCTGAACTTAAATAAAAGTGAAAAAAAAAGTATATACATGATTGATAATAAAGATTGGCCGGCCATGATAATTTTTTAGGGTTCAATATATATGTGATGAGAAAAAAGAAAAAAAGAAACAAACCTCAACTGAATTTAGATAAATTAGGAAGTTTAATTAATAAAAAAAATTAATAAGGAAGCTGAGATTTGAATTTCAAAGATATTCCCTCTGTGGGAAACGAAACGACTCTTAACCCTAACTAATCTTCTATAATTTATAATAATATCATCCTCTAGTCTCCTCCTCTTAATACAACCACCCTCAATCGAGTCTCTGGCGACCATACGAAACACATTCTACTCGGCTTTGCAATTCTTTGTTGAAGTTGAAGATGGACGAAGGTAACGGTAAACCTACTCGTTTGATTCTGCGATGCGCGGACGACTACGGCAGGTTTCGGTGTTACTTGTGTCACACGTATGTCACATCCGCCTACACTCTTTACCGTCATATGCGTCGTCACACATTATCTGATTGGCGGAATACGCTACCCGAGAAACTTGAATGCTGCACTGCCATTGTTGTCCGACATAAGTTGCCCAATCCCATATTGTTCGATTCAGATTCAGATGATGAGGACTCTTTAGACGGGGAAGAAGAATGTTTGATGAGGCGTTGTGATGGTGGGGCGGTTGATCTGATGGAGGTGCTACCGGCATGGAATGTGACGGGTCGGGTGAAAAACAAAAGAGGGCGATCGGATGTAGAAGTTTTATTACCCCCAAAGAAGAAGTTGAAGGTAGCAGGTGAAGTTGTATCAGATGTGATCAAGAACGATGAAGGTGTAGTAGAAGCGGAGGGTTTGAAGGGGAACTTGAAGAATGATGAAGTAGCAACAGAAGTGGCGAAGTCGAAGCTGGTAGACATAGGCGGTGGTAATGTGGTTTTTGATGTTGATCTCAATGAAGATCCAGTGAGTGAAGATCCGGTGGTTTTTGATGTTGATCTCAATGAAGGGTCAATTAGGAGGAATTGAGTTGATCATTTTATTGAAGTATTATTATCTGTACTTAAATGATAATCTCTTTAAAAATTTCTATCTTGTAAATGTTTTGCATGAAAACTGATCATAATTGAATATATGGCATTTGATATGGTATAACATAATTGCAATTTATGCCTTACTTGTCTCCTATCTAGTAAACAGTTTGAGACCACAAACATAATTTCTCAAAAGATATGATAAAAAATGATATTTTATCTTATCACAAGAATTATCTGTATAATTTACCCTATTTATTATTATTATGTTTGAATAACATACAAGTTAAAACCAATGTAATGATAGAAAGTAGTTGTTTTAATCCGATTCTAACACACAACACAAAATGCACGTAGTAAACAACCACCCACAAAACACGATTTAACAAACAAAATTGATGTATAAATCCAAGCTACAAATGTCGTTTACAAGCAGAAAGATCAGCAACTGATCTATAATCTATGATCATCTAAACAAGTGGAAGTTATACAATGATACAAAAACATATCTGCGGATCAAATCAAGTGGGTATAACCTCCACCTTGTTCGACGAAAACTTCAAAACCACAATGTACAACACTAAAAGAAGCAAAACTGACTGAATAATCAAACAATAAACATATCTCCATACCCTATTTTTCAGTTTCTTAGCATCTTCTTCCTCTATCACCGGTGCTGGTTTTGTTGCAGATACATTCTTCTGGTCTACTGCAAGATTCATTTGATCCATGTGACCCGCTTTTAGGCTCTGTATTGTTTTTGATATTACTAGATATTCCAGCTCAGCTGCCACTCTTCGTGTCAAGAGCTCCTCGTACTCTGTCTGTATTTTTGTAGAGTTTAAGGTGGATTCAAGTTCAGAGATTTTGGTGTTCTTGAGCTCAAGTGCGTTAAAAGCTTCCTCGAGCTTGCTGTGCAAATCAGCCTCATCGGTCTTACCGGATTTGAACACCGGTGGTTGAAACTGAACCCAGTCATCAGAGGATAAAATATCCTCTTTACCAACATCCCTCAACTTCTCAACTTCTGCTAAGATATTGCCATAATTAATAAATAATAATAATAGTAACAGTAATAATTAATATACAACGTAGAGAACGAAAGGAACATTACCTCTCTCGAGTGCTTCTTGGGCCAAATGAAGTGGTATGATCGATTCAACCAAAGGGTCTATACTCCCTGACCCCACATGCTCATCAATCTTTTCTTCCTTAACAGCCCAAGAATTCTCGCCTGCTAAATCGTCATGTGAAACATTTTCATACTCAGCCTCGTTCTTGCTAAACGCAGTTTGAGATACATAGTTTAACGAGCCACCATTCCGAGCATCATCACTATCATCTTCATCATAGTTTCCCGACCTACCATTTGCTCTACCATTGCTCGTTACAGAGTTAGCCGCCTGCGAGAAAACAAAGTTCGAGCTTCGGGAGTCCGATTCCACGCTCGAAATCGAATTTTCCTTCTTGATTCTACCCCCTCTAGCCTTCTTTTTCATATTTAGACCTTTTTCCTGCTGATCACCATGTTGTACCAAATTCTTCACACTAAGATTAAACCCTGAACCTACAACAGGCGCGTCGCGGTTCCCCCTTGGCGCACTCGCTGCAGTCGAAGACCTACTGTTCCGATCCTCACTATTCTCCGAATCCGCCCTGGATCCAAAATCCGGCCCCCTTCTCGAACTCAAATCTCCATAAAGAGAAATATGATCTAACGCATTACCAAGAACATTCGACATCGCATTCGTCGACGAACTAGAGCCTTCACTCTGCTTCACCGCAACATTACCACCAGCAGCCATACCCCTTTTCCTATTACTATCGAAATTATTATTCGTTTCTCTACCGGATTCCCTATGAATCCTCCGCCACTTCTTCAGCCCCCTCCCTTTCGTCGCAGGCGACGGCGAAACCCCTACCGACCCTCCACCCGACACCTCTGTCTTCCCTACGGTACCGTCAACCACTTCTATAGCTTTCGGTAACTTAGATTCAACAATTTCAGCATCACAATTTCCATTATCTTTCAATCTAGCATCACTTTCCAAATCCATAACTAAAATCTACTGTTCGAGTGTGTCTATATCAAACTAACAATTCATCAAATAACAGACAACACAAATTGAGATCAAACTACGGAAACTGAATCTAGAACAGCTGAACAACGATCTGCATAGATTGAATTCAGAAAATGAAGCTGAATATTGATCGGATTTGAATCAACAACTTAGGTTTTCGATTTCAATCCTAAAAACGTCTGATTCAAATTTAGCTAATTTAGGTCTAACAAAAGTGGATCAATAGAAGACTTAACATGTAAATTTGGAGTGAATCTGTGAATTGAAATCAACAAACGTACCTTATAAGCTTCGTGGATGCAGATGAGAGGTTTGATTTGAGAAATATGGTGATGGTTGAACAGATTGAAGGATCAGAAAACCCTAATTTGCAGAAGAGTGTAGAACTTTATAGCGATGAAACTTATGAAAGTAATAAAAATAATAATAATAGTGATGATGATGTAAGAAATGTAATTATGGAAGATGGAATAAATTTTGTGGAGAAAGTACAAAGGGCACATGGAGGGTGCAGTGATGTAAGTTGCTACTTGTATTTCTTGCATTATTAGTTGTACTTTTGTTTGTGTACACCATCGACGCTTGAGTTTAAATCTTGACTTGGTTAATGGAATAATGGGAGATGTTTATAAAAATAAAAAATATATGAATATAAATTTTAAATAGTCAAAGAACAAAATGCATAGAAAAAATAGGTTTATTAATTCGGTGTGAAATTACACAGAAATTGTGTGTTAGAAAAACCTAAAGAGTTGATATAGATCCAGAGAATGAGCAAGGAGCAAACAATCTTGGATTTGAAAAATTAAAAACTAAATAATAGTTTATGTCATCAAATAACGACTACAGATATGTAACCGAACCAACAAAATAACCATGATAGCAAGAGGCATGTGACGACCGGCCCCACCGGTAGTCCAGTGAGCCCGTCTTAGGCTTTCATCATTTGGGCCAACCATGGAGCCCAATTCGAGCCTTTTTTCTTTAAAGATAAATCAATAGAAGAGGCGGAAAAAGGGAAAGGATCCAAGGCTCTGCTGATAATTATTGCATGACGGAGAGAGAGAAGGTGACCCGCCAGAATACAAGTATTGTGTAGCTGTCTCCATTAATGAAGCCTCTGATCCGACCGTTGGGGGTCAGATACGTGTCTGAGCCTCTCAGAGCCTTTGCTACACCGTTAGATGGTCTCAGAAGTGTTCCCGAGAAGGATAAGTAACCTCCTTTATATAAGGAAGGCAAGATACGTAACACAGGCAAGCATTCAAGACTCTCCTCATTGAATACACTAATACTTCATTTATTCCGACAACCTCGGACCTCATTTACTACCCACATTATCCTGAATTCACACCAAGGAGAATATTCCGGCGATTATACTCGTCGGAATAGGCTTCTCACTTCTCCGGCAAGTTTACTTACTCTCACGCCGGAGCTTGGTCATGGATTCCCCCTCCGGGGTCCTCCGTGACGAGGCTAACGGTTTCTTCTTTTGTAGGACAACGGAGCAACACCTTTACAACGTTGACGAGACCCATTGACCATCAACCGGGACTTGAGGACTCGACAGCATGTAACATCCTATTTTCAAAAATAATTGTATATTTAACTATTTACAGCGAAGATTTCTATAAATTAAAGTCTAATATTTATAGCTAAAACATAAATTTAGTTTGTTAAAGCTTGAAAATCAACCTATCAAGATTTGACATAAACTAACAAGAACCTCACGGTAAGTTAATACAACATCTATACTTTAAAGTTATGTGAATTATTGGTATTTCTTGATATTTATAACTTATCAAAGTGGATACAGTCGTTTTGACCTATATAGATTGTATTTTGGTCTTTATGACTTTAAAGTTTAAAGAAATTGAGTATGGGTCGTTTCGACCCGTTACACTCATAAGTGGACTTGATCTATTGTATCTGTTATGAATGTGTAGGATGGAACTATATATGTGGATTTGAAGCGCATGAAGGTAAGCACCTATTTGAATCTATTATAAGTTGCAGACTTGCAGTTGTATGTTTTCTACAAATTCATACGCATGTTCACTAAAAAGTAAATGATAATTTAGACAAATTGTACATATACATGAGACATGAGTAATAATTATAAGGTGAAACCTGTACGATTAAGCGATTATAGCATTATATGAATGGAAGTTGACCCGTATGTAATATTTACGATAAAACAAGTCTATACAAGTTATACAACCATATTGGGTCTTCGAGTCGAGTTTGTAAGCGGAAAAGGGGGCGGACCAGGCCTGTGCAAGCCCAGACGTAACGTACGTCCGAGGTCGTCATAGGCTATAAATGTAAAGGAGTCTTACGCCATTTTTGTGCTACACTGCATCGTATACCAGACTTTACACCGCCCAATGTAGCTTATCCAAGGGTCATCCTAAGCTACATTGATCCCTTATTCTTTAGTTTTTGGTTATTTCATGTTTAATAAATTGGATTAAATTACATGGTTTATATGATTATACTAATGGTTATGTTGTATAATCATGTGTAGGTCAAGCCACACACTAGGGATGCTCGTGTACAAGGTCTTGAATCGGATTAAAGGCTTTTGTAAATGCCTAGCATTATCGAACAAGTAATAGTGGGTAGTTGTTTTAAAAGAGGTCAAACATTTTATATTTTGGTTAATATGTGACATCTTTACAAAATGGAATGAAGAACATGAACGTTTTATGCTTTGCAATTCAATTATAAAAAGTTACGTTAGGGTGTAACAAGGCAAATGGCCGGCCCGTAGGGTCTGCAGGGTGGGCGACGCCACAAGGCCCAAACCCTCCAAGAGCCAAATCTTTTTAATTTTATATAGAATTTACGTTGTATAAGACATTGATTGGGTAATAATCTTGGGCCACCGATGTTAATCCTATAAACAGTCTCAAAACCAACATGAACCAGAAACTCATGAGCAACCCCTAACGAATGAAAACTCACAAATCAATGTAATCCCATTTGCTTCCACAGAAAAAAAAAACGGCAAAATTTATATCAAATCTAGTGTTCTTGATAGGGTAAAAGTGCAATGTGAGCCAATGCCTACGAGTTTTCCTGGTACTAAAAAGTATAAATTAAACTACTAGTAAACCCTAGCTGAAGAAGACAGGGATTTTGGGGACACCTATTTTAGTGATTGACTATTAATCTAAATGGATAAGATCACATGTGTTTGGTGGTGGTACTAAACACAATGCCCGTTGAAGGTAAAGTTAACATCTCACCTCAGAACTAAGAGTTAAATGTCCGGATAGTCCCTGTGGTTTACTTTTTTACAAATTTACACAATCAGTCCTTTATGTTACAAATTTACACAATCAGTCCTTATTTACTAACCGACTTAACTGGGTTATGATTTTTGGACTGAAATGACACCTTTCCAGAACGTGGGGGACGAAAATGGCGCATTTTTGAAAAATGGACTGAAATGGCCAAAGTGACCAAATCACAGGGACGAAAATGGCAGTTAACTCCTTTTTTTCATCTTTAGTCCCTAACTTTCTAAAATTACAGCTATAGTTCTCAACTTTTCAATTTTTGTTCCCGGATAGTCCCTGGCGAGGATGAGAGTTAGTTTTCTCAGTTAAGTTGCTATCGATGCTTGTAGTTTTGAGGCTGGGTTATCATATTAGTTTTGCATTCCACTTGCTGAAAGCCTATAACGCTTCATTTGGGTTTTTTTCCCGAGGCAATGATGATAAACCATATACGATAATTATTGTAATGCCATGGCAAATGCTTCATTTGCAGCTAGAATAACATGTCTTTTATGAGCCTGTTATTAGATCGAATCCAAAATTTCAACCTCCTTATACACTTTATTTCAAATTTTAAGTTTGATGTATATATTTGTTATGGAGAATGTCGGGTCTAAGCGAAACGCAACTTCCTCAACGCTTACAAAAAAATGTAGATGAGGTCATCGCCCATGATAAACGAATCAATGAAAAAATAACATTATTGACTGAAAAGGTTGCAACTATTCGTCAATCACAGTTGAATTTGCACGTTTCAATTGATGAGTTGTATTCACGTCACGAAGCAAAATAAAAACTCGAAGAAATAGATTAGATGTGGTTGATAATATTGTGTTTTGTGTATGTTCCTACTTTTGATTGTAAATTTTGTTGAAACGTGTTTATATGATCAAACATTTGGATTTCTATTTGAGAATTGTGTTGTATTTGTTGGCACCTACTATTTTATTAAAATTTTGAAATTAAAGGAATAAACTTATTCCTTTATTCGAAATTCATGAATTATGAAGAGCAATATAATTAATTAGTTTTGGACATGGTAATTAATTATGAGGAGTTAGCGACAAGCTAATAGTGTAATTTAACAACTGAAACCTATATCCCTAAATGAGCAAACAAAATAATTGGCAATGATCACTAGATCAAGTGGTGGAGGGCTTGCATTTCTCCTGAGAGATGTAGGTTCGACTCCCTCTTGGTGCAGAGTGAGGCATTGGTGGGCAATGATAGGAGACCCAGGGAAACCTGAGTTAGATCCTTGAGCCAAACGGGTTTTACCGGTAATTTCAAGGTCGTGGCTACGGGCGGGTGGGTTACCGGGTTTTCCCCGGAATTGATGGTGGACTCGGGTTACTCTCGGAGTACTCCGTTTGTCCAGTGGGTGCCCCGAGAGTATTCGGGATTGAGTTTGTTGGCCGTTAAAAAAAAGCAAACAAAATAATACTCTATTAAAAGTTAGTTAATTAATAATGCAAGATCGGTATTATTGTACACTAATTTAAACATCTTTAAAGCCGGAGCTATTAAAAGTTAGTTAATTAATAATGCAAGATCGATATTACTAAGAATTATTATATACTAATTTAAACATCTTTAAAGCCGGAGAAAATCATAAGTAATAAGTTTATTTATATCAACATATATGATCTAATGAATTTATAAAAACATAAAGAAATTTCAAGATATATAACTTTATTTGAATGTACAGTAATCATAAGTTTATTTATATCAACATAGATGATCTACATATGAATTTATAAAAACATAAAGAATTTTCAAGATTTATAATTTTATTTGAATGTACATTATTTTTTATTTCAGTATATAGAATTTAATTACTTTTTTATAAAACATAATAAAAGTAGCAAATTGTTTTAATGTACTTACAATAAAAGTAGCAAATTGTTTTAATGTACTTACAATAAAAGTAGCAAATTGTTTTAACGTATTTACAAACACTAAATTATTAAAATATTTAAACACATAATATGTATGAATTATCTCATTAAATTTGTTTACTTATTAGCTAGTTAGTTAATTAACTGATTACATCTGTTTTAAGAATACACTAGGTTAGTTCCCCGTGTGTTACTGTGTTACACGGGTTGAACAGTTTAAACTATTTAATAAATATTTCTTGTAAATGAAAACAAAAGAGGAAGACATTTATATATCAGATTGACATAAATAAGTTAATATAAAGATGATGTATGCTAGTATTAAAAAATTCATCAGAGAAACATGTAATCAAACTGTCGCTGAAAATAATACAAAAATAAAGTATATTATATAATACGTATTATTGTATTTACGTATTACATTACATTTAAATTTAATGATAAATAAAAAAGTTAAAATGGATATAAATGACAAAGACACTTAGACCGCCCGTAATGGGGCGTTTGTTTTAAAAAAATTTCAAAAAAAAAGCCCGAACACGCCCCCATCCCATTACACCCGGGCTTTTTCCGGCGTGTTGTTTGTCAAAATTGCATGCGGCGTTTTTTCAATAACGCTGAGGATGATGTTGACTGGCCAATGGGAGTGGCCCAACGGGTAGTTTCATTTTTTTTTAACCTCCTCTCTATAAAAAAAATAATTGTTTAATGATTGGAAGGGGCGTTATTGGGCATTATTTCCACTACGCCACTTTTGCAATAACGCCCAATAATGCCCCCATGCTGACTGGACTGCCACATGACAGAAAACGCCCAAGGGTGGGGGCATTATTGCTCAAACCACTACACATGGTCTTAATGTTTCAAAAAAAAAGGTGTAACATGAATAATGACAATTTACGAATATTTTCATTAAATGTATTATTTGAAGATTTGGAAAGTTGTTACGAGATTTCAGGATTAGTTTTATTTTTTTTAGTTTAGGATTAACTATTATCGAGATTTAAGGATTAATTTTTTTAATTTAGAATTAACTATGAAACTAAAGAGATAAATAAACCAATGTATAGCACGTGCCATTCATTGGAACTATTTTGTAACGTTATTTTCTTTCTCATCATTTATTTCCTTGAATTTATTCTATCATTAGAAAATTATGTAAAGTTCATAATCTTTTAATTTGTTTTACGTTATTATTTGTTTATATCATTCTCACCAAATACTTCTTAAACAATACGTAACAACTTTAATAATATATAAATCAATTAAGCTATAACTTAATCTTTAATCATATATTTGATTTGCTTTTATAGATAAATAATAATAAAAATATTAAACTGATAAATAAAGGGAGATTAGATTTCAGGATTATTACTATTGTTATATATATATATTTTTTTTAATTTAGGATTAACTATAAAACCAATGGGATTATATTCTAGGCGAGAAAATAGAATTTTAGATAATCTCAATGATTGCCATGTGTCTCAAATTGGTTTACTTTATTATATATATATATATATATATATATATAGATTAATATGTAGCTTAGCCAAAAGAACATTACAAATTTTAGTGACCGAAAGCGATTAATCTAAATAGGCATAGACCATATATTTTTTATTTTGTAAACACCAGATTTGTCATACTTCCTAGTTGATGAAAAACACTTTGCATTATGTACTTTTTTTATTAAAGTAAATACAGGAGTTCAATAAACTATTTTATATACTAAATAATAAAATAAAATAATATATATTTAAAAACATTATTTATTACACGGGTCGAATATATATGCAAGGCTAACAACTTGATATAGATATATATCTCTTAGAGAATAGATCTCAGGTTCAAACCGAGGCAACGGATAATATTTTAAAATAATTGGTGTAATAGAGTAGGAGCAAGCGTTGTCATTAAAAAATGTAATTTATATATTAAATAATAATAAAAGTGTTATATCTTTAAGAACCACGTGTATTGTACGGGTTAAATAAATGTATTTTTGTATACCAAATAAAAAAAAATATATCTTTAATATATTAGATACGCGATTGATAAGGTGATTGCGGAGATGGTTTTTGGAAAGAAGATACAATGGTCAAACACATTATTCAAGAAACAAATCATCAGTCATTTGAGTGATAAAATGTTGGTACTAATTCTGACAATTTGATTTATAAATTATGTAACAAAATCGATGTAGTAACTTTTTTTTAATAATGAAAATAAAAAATAAATAATATATCAGTACAAAATTTGGTTTTTGTGATAAATAATTTGGTTTATATAAAAATATCTTAAATTAACAATTTAATTTGTAGATAAAATTTGGAAAATAAAAGGATTCTATTCACCATTCAAAGTAAGATAAGATTTAATATTAATTTATTATTTTTTAATTAATATAAGACAATTAAGAAAAAAAGCGGGGAAACAAAAAAATAGATGTCTCTAATGGATAACACGTGTCACATAGGGCCCGTGAAACCGTGCCGTCGCTCGAGGCCCAAATTTTCAAAGAGCCCGAAAGGTTTCTATAAGCTTTTATATATATATAGGGAGCCGCTAGAATGAGAACCACCACGAGTTATGAGAACCGCGCCCCGCGGGTGGCCGTCGGCGACGAAATTTTTTTTACACCTAGATCCGTATATTTTAGCGGGGGGTTTAAATTTTCGGTTCAAACGGCGCCCCCGAGGGGGTAGTTTTTTACGCCCAAAGTTTGGTAAAAAAAAAAAGAAAAATTAAAAAAACCCAAACTTTGGGCGTAAAAAACTACCCCCTCGGGCGCGCCGTTTGAACCGAAAATTTAAACCCCCCGCTAAAATATACGGATCTAGGTGTAAAAAAAATTTCGTCGCCGACGGCCACCCGCGGGGCGCGGTTCTCGTGGTTCTCATAACTCGTGGTGGTTCTCATTCTAGCGATCCCCTATATATATATATATATATATAGGAAGGT
Organism: Helianthus tuberosus; assembly: GCA_030545235.1. Classification (NCBI taxonomy): domain Eukaryota; kingdom Viridiplantae; phylum Streptophyta; class Magnoliopsida; order Asterales; family Asteraceae; genus Helianthus; species Helianthus tuberosus. The sequence continues at coordinate 54,427,889 of CM060411.1, read as the reverse complement.
TCATTGGGGAACACTAAAAAGTGGGGAACAGTAGGGAACCGACTCAAACGAACTCCGATTGGACTTATTCAAACGGCGTTGGAACCGGCTCGTCGAACCCTAACTAAGATCTCTTAACCCTAAACCCTAAATCCTAACTCCTAAACTCTAAACCCTAAAGCTAAAAAATAAGGCTAAAACCTAAGCTAAACCGTAAAATCTAAACTATATACCCTAAAGGCTAAACCCTAAAGGCTAAACCCTAAAGACTAAACCTAAAGTTAAACCCTAAAGCTAAACCCTAAAACTAAACCCTAAACCCTAATGCTAAACCATAAAACTAAACCCTAAGGCTAAACCCTAAAGCTAAACCCCAAAAGCCAAACCCTAATATATTTAGGGTTTAGGGGTTATGATTTATGGTTTAGGGTTAAGAGATCCTAGTTAGGGTTCGACGAGCCGGTTCCAACGCCGCTGGAATGAGTCCAATCGGAGTTCGTTCCCCACTGTTCCCCACTTTTTTAGTGTTCCTCAATGAACCTCACACTATATATATATATATATATATATATATAGGGTAGGAATAGTGTACATTAATTCAGAAGTGTGAGAAGTGTATTATAACACTATATATAACACTATATAATACCATAAAAACACCGTATAACACTATGTAACACCATATAACACCATGTAACCCTATATAACACTATATAACAATATACATCTGTCATAGACATGCTATCAGACAAAATATAGTGTTATATAGTGTTAAATAGTGTTATACTGTGTTTATATGGTGTTATATAGTGTTATAATACACTTCTGAATTAATGTACAAGATCCTCTACCTTTATATATATATATATATATATTTAGGGATGTGTTAAAATGAGAACCACCTTAGTTGTGAAAACTAGGCCATCGAAAAGGTTTTTCCGAAAGTTTTTTTCTCAAAGTCGTAATAAAATATCACTTGATTTAGCAAAAAAAAATTATAGAGTAAATTACAAGTTTTGTTCTTTATGTATGTCCAAAATTGCAGGCGCTGTCCTTTGTCTTTAAAATTGATGAGTTTTGTCCTTAATGTTTGCAAATCTTGCATGTTATGTCCTTTAGGCCAAACCCAGTTAGATTTTTTGGTTAAATGAAGGCATGTGCATGGCACATGAGGGTAGAAATGTAATTTCAACTGCCATTTGTCTTTCCCTCTTAATTATAACAAGAACTGCCCTCATTCATTCACCTGCTTCACATTGATCATCCCTCATCTTTCATTTCTAGGGTTTTGCACCCTGTAAAAAACGACGATCAAGATTCCGATGTCGCAGGCTGAAGAAGGCTAGTATGTCAGGGATAATCTTGACACTGAAAGTGTCGTTGAACTGTATGGTAAGTTACAAACCCTAGCTTCGATTTTAGGATATAATGTTGTGGTTTTTGTTTATCATCAGTTGATTAATAACATAAATGTTGAAAATTTGCAGATGGTTTTCCCAATTTCTTTAGCATTTGCATTCATCATGGTGGTAGGCTTACATCACCTCCTGGACGCACATATGTAGGAGGCAATATCAGTTATGTTGACTTGATAGATATTGATAAGTTTTCCATTCATGAAGTCGATCTTATGCTTGATCAGTTAGGGTATAATAGCTTGAACCCAATGTATTACCAGTTTTTGAATCCTGAAAAGACCCTAGATGATGGTCTTGAACACTTAACCAGTGATCAAGACTGTCTCAACTTGGCTAGGTATGTTGAAATGCACAAGATGATCCATGTATATACCACTCATGGCTTGAAAAACATGAAGGAACTGTTTAGCACACCTAGTAAACCTCCTAGACCTAGCATCACCATTGAAGAAATAGATGAAATTGGACCATATGCCATAGTTCCTAATCCTATGAGTGGAAATGTAAATGTTGGACATAATATTGACTATGGTGAATCCAGCAGTAAGGTGGCAGCTAGTCTAGCATTTGTTGAGACTGAAGTGAATGTCAATGAGGATAGGGATGTTAGTGATGGTAGGGATGTTAGTGAGGATAGGGATGTTACTGATGATAGGGATGGTAGTGAGGATAGGGATGGTAGTGAAGGTAGGAGTGATAATGATAGTGATTACATAGTGGATGAAAAGAATACTATGAGTGATCATGAAGTGGACATGAGTGACTATAGGGATAATGTTGATATGGAAGTTGAGGACAACATTAATGAACACAGGAATGTTGATGAAGACATGGAAGGGGATGTATTAGTAATGACAAGTTTAACAGTGGTTCTGAATCTAATGATAATCATACAGGCACCAGGAAACATTTGCTGCACCAAATAAGAAGATCAAATGAGAATATTGTAAACTTTTACCTTGGGCAGGTGTTTGCCAGCAAGTAACAAGCTAAAAAGCTAATAAAAAAACATGCTGTTGAAAGTAGAAGGATTATAAAGATTATCAAAGATGATCACAGCAGGGTTAGGGCAGTGTGTCAAGGCTCAAAACCTGACTTTGAGGTAGATGATAATAGGGTACATGTCAGCCAAGCCAAAGGTAAAGAAAAAAGTGTTGAGATGGATAAAAGTGAAGACAAGGGGAAAAAAGGTAAGAAAAAAAGGGGAAGGGGGTTTCTGTTGAAAAGAATAAAGACACAGGGACCAATTAGAAAAAGTTTAAATAAATGTGGGTGGTAGGGGGAATATGAAAAACCCCCATCAATATCAATGTCCTTGGGTCTTGTTGATTTCAAAAGAAAAAAATGCTAAAACATGGGTTGTCAAAACCCTAATTACTGACCACACATGTATTACAACCAGGAAGCATTATGCGTGTACTTCAAAGTTCCTGTCACAAGAGATGCTAGAGCAGATTGAAGAGAACCCAGAAATACCAGTTAAGGCTGTACAAGAACAGTTTCAAAGGAGGTATTCAGTTGGAGTTTCAAGAATGAAGGCGTGTAGGGCTAAGTGCATAGCCAAGAAGCATGTCGAAGGAGACTATACTGAACAGTATACCCTCTTAAGGGATTATGCTCATGAACTCATCCAACAAAATCACACCCAGGTTGGAAGACCCAAGAAATTGAGGAAAAGATCTGCTGTGGAGCTTGAAGAGATGACCCAGTCAGGAAGGTTGTCCAAAAAGCACACTAAAGGAGCATGTTCAAAGTGTAAGAAGACTGGACATAATTCCAGGACTTGCAAGGGTCAAGGTGAACCTGTCAACACTGGCAAATCAGGGAAGAGTGGCAAGGCAGAGAAGAAAAGAAAGGCAGCAGCAAACTGAACCTCTTTTATGTCTTTTGAACTTGTTTTATGTCTTTTGAAAATGTTGGTTGGTACTATTTAGATGTTTGTGAACTTCTTTATGTCTATTGGGTTGCTACTATTTAGATGTTGTTGGTAGTATTTGGAACATGAATCAGGTTTGGTTATAACATGGTAAGTATTTGGTCATTTTGTTATGGTTATAAACTGCACATTATGGTCATTTTGTTATGGTTATAAACTGCACATGTTTTTGGTTATAAACTGCACATTATGGTCTGTTTGGCTTGTTTAGATGTCAATCGCTGCACTTTGTTTATGGTCAGTTTACATCTGCACTTTGTTTTGGTCAGTTTAGTAGGATATTGCTGCACTTTGTTTTGCTCAGTTTACATCTGCACTTTGTTTTGGTCAGTTTACATCTGCAGTTTGTTATGGTCTGTTTGGCTTGTTTACATTATGGTCAGTTTACATGGGTTGTCAAATTACATCTGCACATAACATATAACAAACCAAAAAGGCATAAAATACTTCACAAACATAGATCTTGTCATTCAAAATTAGATCTTGTCATTTTACACATACTGCACATCATGTATAACAGCCTAAAATGCCATAACATACATCACAAAACAGATCCAACTAAAAACCAAATACTTTTTCAATTTTCTTGACTTTGCTTCAACTTTCGTGTTCTCTAGTTGCAGCTTATTGTTTTCTTCTTCCAGAATCATGTTCTCTTGTTGTAGCTGCATCTTCTCCGATTCCAACATGTTCTTAGCCCTAAGCAATCCAGGTATGATATCTATGCACCTTTGGCACCTTTGCTGATCGAACCATCCAATAAATGGACAATTTGAACCCTACATTTGACCAAATCAAAACATTAAATTCAGAAAAGACATTACCTTTTATAATCGATGAACCCTAATTTTGAAGAAGATGAAAGATTACCTGGACAGGACAAGAATTAAAACGGCGTCCAGGATTCTTCTTTGTCCATGAAGTTTGTATAATAGCTTCCCTTCCACAATGGCAGTTGACCATGGCGATTATGAACCCTAATTAACAATCTGAAGAACCCTAATTTTGAAGGAGAAGAAAGGTGAAACGAATGAGGTAGATGAAGTAATAAATAAAGGAGTAAATTACAAGTGTCAGGTGAAATTACATTTCTACCCTCATGTGCCATGCACATGCCTTTATTTAACCAAAAAATCTAACTGGGTTTGGCCTAAAGGACATAACGTGCAAGATTTGCAAACATTAAGGACAAAACTCATCAATTTTAAAGACAAAGGGCAGCGCCTGCAATTTGGGACATACATAAAGGACAAAACTTGTAATTTACTCAGAATTATAAAAAAATGCCGCATACCCACATTTACATGAGGCGTAAAAAAATATTTATGTTCGTACAAAATTTACACCAGCGCGTAAAAAAAACTTGCATCGGTCAAAACTACCGACAAAACAATTTTATTTTTTTACTGATGTGTTTATAATATTTTCATCTATGTTTATGCAAAAAAAATTTTGACCCAACTCGCGCAAGAACAAAAAATTATCACAGTTCTCACAACTCGTGGTGGTTTTCATTTGAACCGAACCCTATATGTGTGTGTGTATATATATATATAGGATTACATTCAAGAATGAACACTAGTGTAGCTTGCGAACTGAGTAAACTAATCCTGGCCATACACGTGTGTAGATCAATGGCCAGGATTTGATGTTGAAATACACTAGTGTATTTTACGATTTGATGATGAGATCCTGGCCATACACGTGTGTATATCAATGGCTAGGATTTTGTAACACCCCAAAAATGGGTTTGGTAATTTAAACCCGGTTAATATAGAGGAACGGGTAAAAATACCGTTAGGGGTAAAAGTGAACCCGTAAATAATTATTAACTAGGAATAATTAACCTAGTTGAATACTAGTATCGTTGGTATTAAACGAAGGGTTGTAGCCTTATTTAATTAAAACGAAACATGAGGGACCAAAGTGAACAACTTGAAAGTTGTTTTATTAAAAAGAAAACAACACACACATACACACACATCGTGTGTGTGTTCATCAACGAGCAGGGAAGGCTCCCATGGAGCCAAAACCCTAAACTTCACAAATTCTCCAAATTGAAAGGCTAAACGAAGCCCAAATTCACAACCGAACATGAATTAACGATCACCTTCACAAGGGGATCGTAAGGTATGTCTTAAAACTTAGATTTGATGATCTTGTTTGAAGTGGGTTATGATCAATACATGAATTTGTATGCAATTAAGCTTGTAAAGGTGTTAGAAACACCAAATAGAACTTGTGTTATGAATAATTTCAAGTAATTGGGTGATTTAGAATGAAAACCCATTGCATGAGTGTGAAGATGATGATCATGATGAACTTGTAGATGTTATAGTGTGATCTTGTGATGTATAAGGTGTTATATGATAGACTTAGATAGATAAACTTGATGTGGAATTTATGATTATGAGATTTTGCTTGAATGTGATGGTTCATAAGATGAAATAGGGAAGAACATGCTTAAAGCACTTGTACATTATGCTTAGAAAGTGATATGCGCACCAAGTGTTTGATGAAATGCTTAGGAGAAAAATGATAAGTGAGATTGTATGCTAATAATGAATAAATGTATGTAGAATGTGATGATGATGAATTAAATAATAGATTTGTATAAGGAATGTGTTTTGAATGGATTACAAGTGAGAAATTAGTTGATAAGATGATATGGCAAGAAACCTTCATTAAAAGGTATGTATGCTCATGTATGCTAATCATGTTATGATGAATGTTATGACATGTACGGATAGGAGTCATGTCAACATGGACACAAGCATGGAAGGGCAACGGGCCAAGGATAAACACGGAAGCTATGCTCGAACTCGGACGCACGAGGTAAGTGAACTCCGAACTTACCCCTTTTGTTTGGTAATGTATTTATGATATATGGTAATTATTGAATGTAATGTAAGAAGATATGGATCAATGTGATTACTAAGTTAAGTTTTAGTGGAAATGGGTCGGCGGTGGTTAAGAATGAGATTCGATTAAGTTTGGGTAAGAAAAGGGAACTTACATAACGAAGATGAATTAAGGAGTTATACATGTAGGATGTAAATTGTAAGCACGTGTATGAATAGAAAGTGAATAAGATGAGTTATGTGTATTCGAGGATATGTTCATATAAAGAAAAGCTAATGATACTAACCATTTTTCTATTGAGAATTAATGTGAAATATAAGCATGTTAACAATGGAAGTGAAGGTTGGCTCCGCAATCTGATGCGAGTGATCGAATGGATGGATGAAGGGGCTAGTATAAGAGAAAGCATGATATGTTAACGCCTTATTACGCATGTGATAAGATTTAGTATTATGTCACCGGTTACTAATGATGTGATTGAATGTGGTGACTGCAGGCTGTACAGGTTTATGGATGTTTCATCAAGAAGTGTACGCGGTTGAAGATTGAGTCAAGACATGGATTGTACGTGGGTGTGTATGTGGTCATGTAAATTAATATAAGTAGGCCAGATTTTATAAATTTATAGAAAGAATTAATGTATTTAATGTAAAAGAGTGATTTAATGTATTTCTAAGTATGTTAGAATGAATACAATGAAAGAAAATTTTTAAGTTCGTATTTCCGCTGCGATTTTTGGTTAAAACGTGTTAGGGCGTTACAGATTTGTTCACTCAGTTCGCAAATACACTAGTGTTCACTCTAGAACCCTACCCTATATGTATATATATATAGTATATGCATTCTTTTATTATCCTAAGAAGTGTTTGTGGTGTAGTGGAAAAAATCATCACAAGGTTTTATTTTTTTTAATTCATTTTCCCTTAACCACAATTTTGGGCCTATTTCTTTTTTGTCGCTCGAGGCCTTAATTTTTTTTATTTGTTTTCGGGGACGGCTCTGGTGTCAAACATTAATTTCTTTTATTATATAATGAGTTAATTACACAAATGGCTCCTGTGGTTTATACCCAATTTCACCTTTAGTTATTAACTTTTTTTAACAGGTTTAGGTTTTATGGTTTCAATTTTGTAACAACTTTGGGTACGGACACCAAAATTTGTTAATTAATGACTAAAATACCCTTGTATTTTTTTAAGTTTATCAATGTAACATGTTTGGGTACTAACACCTAATTTTATTTAAGTTTAAATCAATTTTACAAAATCTATTTATTTTTTTTATTTTCATCTTTTTATTATATCTCTTAATTAACATAAAATTTATTTATTTATTTATTTTCATATTTTTATTAAATTTCTTATTTAACATAAAATCTACTTCTTACACCAGTATTTTTTTAAATAAAATCTACTAGCTATATAGTTTTATGTAAATTAAATTTCTTACTCGTTTTAAATAATGTAAACTTTACTCGTTTTCAATTTTGGAAAGATATGATTGATAATAATAAACATCTTTAATTGAAAAAAAAAATTAAGCCTTTTTTTAACTTGTTTTTTGTTCATTTACATTTTACTATTTTAGAAAGATATTTAATTTACATAAAACTATATAGCTAGGTATTTTAGATAAAACTACATAGCTAGGTATTTTAGATAAAACTAAAAAAATTTAATCCTTTTTTAAACTCGTTTTTTTTTTTTGTAAAAAAGATATTTAATTTACATAAAACTATATAACTAGTAGATTTTACTGGTGTAACTAGCAGATTTTATGTAAATTAAATATCTTTCTAAAATAATAAAATGTAAATGAACAAAAAAACGAGTTAAAAAAGGCTTAATTTTTTTTACATGAAAGATTTATTATTATCAATCATATCTATCCAAAATTGAAAACGAGTAAGGTTTACATTATTTAAATTAAAAGGAGTAAGAAATTTAATCTACATAAAACTATATAGCTAGTAGATTTGATTTAAAAATCTATTTAAAAAAATACTAGTGTAACAAGTAGATTTTATGTTAAATAAGAAATTTAATAAAAATATGAAAATAAAAAATAAATAGATTTTATGTTAATTAAGAGATAAAATAAAAAAATAAATAGATTTTGTAAAATTGATTTAAACTTAAACAAAATTAGGTGTTAGTACCCAAATGTGTTACATTGATAAACTTAAAAAAATGCAAGAGTATTTTAGTCATTAATTAACAAATTTTGGTGTTAATACCCAAAGGTGTTACAACATTGAAACCTTAAAACCTAAACCTATTAAAAAAAATTTAGTACCTAAAGGCGAAACTAGATATAAACTACATGACCCATTTGTGTAATTAACTCTTATATAATATAGCTAGATATAAATATAAATACAGATTACATAATGATTATTATTCACTAGATTATTATATTTATTCTTAGGCTACTGGGTATGGGGACCGTCCCCGGAGAGTCCAGGAACGGCGCCGCCCACTACACCATGCCGCCCTCGTCTTCAACGTCGAGAACAAGACGTTGGAGCCGGTCCATGTGAAGACAAAAAAACATAGATTAAAACCTGAAAATTGAACATTATTTGAAAATGTTTTCGGTTGAAAATTGTTAAAAAAGATGAAGATAATTGAGAATATTGTTTTTGTTAAGTTTGAAGTGAAAAATCAACGTCACAATTTTTTCCGACGAGGTTGGCTGCTGGAGAAGGTGACCGGAAAAGTACAAATCAATTTTGAGTGTTATTGGCTGACTTTGAGTGGAGCAGATTGTACTATTGTCTGACATTTGTAGAAATTTTGTCCGTTTCAAAAAAAAGATCGAACGAAAGTGAAACATTTTGTGGGAATATTTTGTTAATTTATTTGTTAAATGTTAAAAAAAGTAGAAGATTAAAAAAATAAAAAATATAAAAGTGGTGTGGTAGGATCATCTAGGACCATCCGCCTATTTCCACTAGTTTTGTGGGATGGACCATCATTGGGAGGACTATGATGTGACGCCTACGTGACAAATCATGTAGCCTTATAGTTCAGTGTGGACAATCTATTGCATCTCTTCGTTGTTCAGTATCGCAAGGGTGCCACGTACGCCACATACGCCCCACATACATCTATCGCAACTTGCAAGTGCTCCAAGTCTAAGTGAATGGAACCACCATATCATATGTAAAACTTTAATTGCAACTTGCAAGTGCTCTAAGTTTAAGTGAATGGAACCACCATATGAATATCATATGTAACATCATCAACTTTACATACCACAATACCCTAAACAACCAATCGTTACAACTTTAGTTTTTTATGTGAGAGAAAACTAAAAGGTGTATACGAGCTGAGTTGTCAACTCGAGAACGACTTATCAAAAGCTTAAATCGTATCCAATTTAACAAGCTCAACCCTGAGCTCAAGCGTATATTGAAGCTATATAAAAAAAATAATTATATAAGTACACAAATAATATAACTATTAAAAAATAAACTAATTCTGAGTCAAGGCGAGCTTATACTTTCTCACAAGTGAAGCTTAACGTTTGGAATATGAAGTTCGAAACAAACCAAACCGTAATAAAACATTACAATATTAAACAAACAAGTGTCCCGACTATCTTAGATCCATACTTAATAATCAAATATATATTCAAATTCAGAAACACTGTTACCATCATACATTCATACATGTCAAGACAAAGGGAAGTGAGGTTTTAACTTTTAACATTTACCCTGGACCTGGACGTGGCTGGCTAAGGAATCAAACTTATTAATAACTAATTTCAAGATTATTATTATATCATCAAAGAATTAATTAAAAAGATCACCATTGCCAACAAGTTCTGAGCTTTCATCTTCAAAAGCCTCTTTCCTCTTCAAAATTTACTTTTCTGACCAATCTTGGGCCAAACCCCATGTTAGATTCCAGTCAAAACTTGTGTCCAGTTTAGTAATTTCCCAAGATTTTGAATTGTAAACTGGACAGCACATAAAACAAAAGTATATAATCTAACCCCAATGAAAATGGTTTGTTTACACCCATAATCCACTCTCTGCATCCTCTTTTAAAACCACTAAAACAAATAGTTTATATAATCAAAACCTTGTGAATCCAACCCATCTTCTTGAAAGAGAAATAGGGTTCTCTCTCTCTCTCTCCGAGTTTATAACTTTCAAAATTTTCAGGTAAACATGTACCTTTAGCTTTTGATGTTGTACTTCAATAAATCTCATATATGGGGTTGGTTATACTTGTGAGATCTGACTAGTGAAGGCCCACAAAAGAAACAAGTTGAAGTATTATTTCACATGTATGTAACCCCTTCTTCCTGCACATATACGTCCACTGTTGCATTCACCACAGTTTCTGAGTCACAGTCACAATCACCACCACAGATTTGAACCCTTTTTTGACTTGTTCTGTCAGCTTAAATTTGATCAAACTGAAACCAAACTTCTGTTTTTGATAGATTCCATACCCACTTTCAATCTTGGTTAAAAAGATGTTTTCTTGAATAATTTTGACATACCCTTTTTTCTTGTAATCCTAATTCTTGAATAAAAATCCAGTCTTTACATTACAAGATTTCTTGAAAATAGTCTTTGAACATGAATCCCATATACCCACTTTCAATCTTGATAGAAAAGATGTTTTCTTGAATAGTTTTGACATACCCTTTTCATGTAATCCCAATTCTTGAATAAAAATCCAATCTTTACACTACAAGATTTCTTGAAAATATCTTCGCTATTTGTGGGATATGCTGGGTACAGTTGTTTTGTCGTCTTTGAACATGAATCCCATATACCCACTTTCAATCTTGATAAAAAAGATGTTTTCTTGAATGATTTTGAGTTTTTGACATACCCTTTTCATGTAAAATCCTAATTCTTGGATAAAAATCCAATCTTTACATTACAAGATTTCTTGACAATATCTTTGCTATTTGCGGGATATACTGGGTACGGTTGTTATTGTTGTGTCTATCGACTTTGACCATGAATCAAGAACAACCTCCACCACCACCATCACCATCAGCCACCACTAACCTCACCATCAAAATACCAAACACCACCCAAAAACCAAAAAAAGAGATCTTAACCAACATTGTTCCAGCAACATCTCCATACAACTCACCATCTTTAATCTCACCACCATCTTCCGCCTTTGTCTCCGCCCTACAATCCCCATACATATCTCCAAGAGCCACCGGAGACCACCATCAAGAAACCAATGACATCCCAACAACCTCCAACACTCCACCATCAGAAAGATCAGATTTTTCCAACAACCCAATGCCCAAGATTGTCAACTGTGTTCAAATACCTTCTTCAGACACTAACACAGCCTCTAATAACCCGCCACGTGTCTCATTCTCATTCCCCATCCCTAGAGTTTCCTTCCAAAAAGGGTCTGTTTCTCCTGCTAATGCTAAACTTAGAAGCTGTGATGTTTACATAGGATACCATGGGCAAAACCCGAACTTGACCCGGTTCTGTAAATGGGTCAAGTCAGAGCTAGAGCTTCAAGGCATTGCATGCTTTGTTGCTGACAGAGCAAAGTACTCAGATTCTCAAAGTCATGAGGTTGCTGACAGGGTTATTTGTTCAGTCACTTTTGGAGTTGTGGTGGTTACTAAAGATAGCCTGTTGAGTTATTTAAGTCTAGAAGAGATTAGATTCTTTTCTCAAAAAAAGAATCTGATCCCATTGTTCTTTGACACTGATATAAATGAAGTTGTAAATCTTTTGGGCCAGAATGCAGACAGTAAAGAAGGAAAGGAAGTGATCGACGGGTTAAAAAAGTCGCACGAGTTTAAACTCGAAGCGAACGAGGGTAATTGGCGGTTATGCGTGTCGAAAACAGCCGCGATCTTGAGGGGGAAACTCGGAAGAATGAGTGTAGCTGAGAAAGAAATCGAAAACATTGACGAAATCCAGTTTTCAAGAAGCCGGTTTTTCGTGGGCCGAGAGAAGGAGCTGGCGGAAATCGAAGCTGCTTTCTTCGGGTGTCGGGGTATCGAAAGTGAAAATGTTGTAAACGATGGTAGAGAAAGAACACCAGGAACATCAGAAGGGCTTGCAGATGAGGAAAGTGAAGGGGATGGGGGTAGAAAAGGAAAGTTTATAAGTTTAGAAGTTGGAAAGTGTAAAGAACCAAAGTTAGAAGCATGGGTTGAGCCTGTTATTGGTAGAAATTCATTAAAAAGACTAAAATATAAGAAAACAAAGAGTGGTAAATACAAGAATCTTGCAAGTAGTATTGTGTGCATCAATGGGGGTCCAGGAGTGGGGAAAACAGAACTTGCATTAGAGTTTGCACACAGATATTCTCAAAGATACAAAATGGTATTATGGGTAGGTGGTGAATGTAGGTATTTCAGGCAGAACATATTCAATTTGTCAATGAATCTTGGATTAGATATAAGTGCAGATGAAGAGAAAGAAAGAGGGAGGATCAGGAGCTTTGATGAACAAGAAACCGAAGCTTTCAAACGGGTAAAACGTGAAGTGTTTCGCGATATGCCGTATTTGTTGATAATTGATAATCTTGAAACCGAAAAGGATTGGTGGGAAGGGAAGGATTTGCATGATTTGATACCAAGAAACACAGGTGGATCACATGTTATTATCACAACTAGGTTACCAAGAGTTATGAGTTTTGATCCAATGGAACTTCAACCATTGCCGTTAAAAGACGCAATCTTGTTAATGAAAGGAAGACGAAAGAAAGAGTACCCGGCTCAAGATGTTGAAATTCTAGCCAAGTTTGATGAGAAGTTGGGGAGATCGAGTTTCGGCTTGTCGGTGATCGGGTCGTTACTTTCGGAACTTGCGATCGCGCCTTCGACTCTTTTTGAAGCTATAAATGATATTGGCTTAGAGGAGTTTTCATCTCATTTTGATGAAGTGTTTTGGGGGAATAATAAGTTTTTACTCAAAGTTTTGATCTTTTGCATAAGTATTTTGCAAGAAGATAACGAGACTCGAAATGTTCTTGCGTCAAAGATGCTTCTGGTCGGGGCTTGGTTCGCTCCATTGCCCGTTTCAGCGAGTTTGCTAGCCGCGGCTGCAACCAGTATAAACGGCTCGACCAACCGGTTCAAGAAATGGGCCAAGTGTGCAAACATGACTTTCTTTTGTTGTTCAGGGTTTATCGAAAGTCAAACTTCTAAAAGCGAAGAAGATTCCGCTCTCGTGTTAGTCAAATTAGGGCTTGCTAGAAGATCAAATCGACATCCCGGATGTTACATTTTACTTCACCCGATCACTCAAACGTTCGCAAAGCTAAAAGGCGGTTTACTTCCAGCCAAAGCAACAATTCAAGGCATCCGAAAACTAGGAAACCCGGTTTCAAACTCGGACCATCTTTGGGGTTTGGCTTTTCTCGTATTCGGGTACAAATCCGAGCCACCATTAGTCCAACTAAAAGCCCACGACATGGTCCTTTTCATCAAGAAAACCGCTCTCCCGTTAGCGATCAAGGCGTTCACCACATTTTCAAGATGTAATTCATCTCTGGAGCTGCTAAAAGTCTGCACAAATGTTCTCGAAGAAGTGGAGAAGTCGTTTGTTTCGCAAATACAAGATTGGTGTCATGGATCGCTTTGTTGGAAGAACAAGATGAGCTCGCACCAGCGAATCGACGAGTACGTTTGGCAAGACGTGACGCTTTTGAAGGCGACATTGCTGGAAACAAGAGCTAAATTGTTGATGAGAGGTGGGTGTTTTGATAATGGGGAAGAATTGTGCAGGACATGTATTAGTATAAGGACAGTTATGCTTGGCCATAATCATGCTCAAACTTTGGCTGCTCAAGAAACATTAGCAAAGTTGGTTAGAATGAGTAGTAAGATTTGAACTAGATTAGTTTTTGATATATTAATTAGTAGATCAATTTCCCCACTGTATCATCTAGCATGTTGTTTGATTTTGACCTTTTTACATTATATGACACTTGATCAAGATTGAAGAATTATATACTATTCTGCTTTTCCTGTCACTAGCATTTTATGAACCTGAAAGGGTTTGGTTATTGTTTACTACTAGTAAGGAATTGGACCACATTTGAGGGGAGAATCACCGAAATAGAAATTTTGTCGAGGTTTTAAGACAAAATAGACATTGGCTTTTATCGTACTAAAAATATACATATCCAAAAGCAACCGATCAGAAAATGCCAGCTTGAATTTATCCGGCACAAAAAAACTTTGAAAAGTACTATGGTGTACATAAGACAACAAATTAAATCAATGCATATGTAAAGGTCGGCTAAACTTAGCCGGTAGTTACTCAAAGGGCTAAACTTTAGCCGACAATCACTTTGAGTATCGGGACAATGGTGCTTGAGTAACGATCGGCTAAAGTTTCGACATATACACGTGTATTGATTTACTTGGTTGTTTTGCGGACCTCGTAGTACTTTTCAATGTTTTTTGTGCCGCCTGAATTTAAGCCTTATTAGCCGGCTTAACTTATGTGACATTTCTGATTGGTTGTTTTTGGATATGATTATAACTTAGTAAGCTAAAAGTTAATATCTATTTTGGCTTAAAAGCTATTCAAGGCTAAAAGTCGATGTCTATTTTAGCTTAAAAGCTTGTGAAAATGTCTATTTTGGTCACATTTGATGTATTTATGAGTCAAACTTAAAGGGTCATTAAAGGGTTAGATTACTCGAACAAAGAACACATAGCTAAGTACGGTGGCGGATGTAGCGTACAAGCAGGGGTAGCACGGGCTACCCCTCAACTCCGTTTCCGTAGTGTAATTTTTTTCCAGTTTTATACAAAGGATACCCCTAAACAAGTACGAGGATACCCCTAATTTTCTTTTGAGATGCCCTTGAATTTTAGGGCTAGATCCGCCACTAGCTAAGTACACACTTGAAATATCATCATCATACTCATTAAATCCCACTAATAGCAAACATCATACTCATTAAATCCCACCAATAGCAAAACTAAGATAGGATCTGAGAAGGATAAAATGTAAACAACTTAATCTCTACCCCCGTAGGAATAGAGAGACTACTTCCGGTGAAACCCCGACTCCATAGTAGTATTACATTAAGCCTTGAACATAAGACCCGTAACACTCAACAATCAAGACATAGTTGAAATATGATCATATTATAATATAACATCACAAGTATCAATCTGAGTCACACTTGATAAAATCAAACAAGTAAAAAAGGGGAATTCTACAATATTTGTCTAGTAGTATATAATAATAAAATGAATTAGAAACCTCACAACAATCCAAGATCCCAAATCAGTGTCAGAATTATTGGGAAAAGGAAAGGGGGTCAGTAGAAATACGGGTTGTATAGGTGGTGTCCCCACATGGTGGTGAATACCAGTTCGAACCGAAAATGAAAGACAGATTATTTAGATTTTGTATAACCAACAATTTCATAAATTTGTTAGGTTTTGTTTGATGTAATAAACAATTGAGTAAACTAGTTAGGTTGTGTTCAGTGGAACAAACGGAACCCAACACAATCTAAAATACGAAATACATGGGACGGTGATTTTCATACGAAATATCAAGGCGGTTTAAAAAGTTTGCGTTTGCAACTCGAAGTTTGTTTGGATTTAGTTTGGAAAAAAACTCTTTTGGTATGGCTCGGTTTGAAACTAAGCCAAGCCGGGTTGATTCAGTGCCTAGCTAGCTTGGCTCGGTTCGTAGCAAGCCAGATTGGTTTGATTTGACTCGTTTGTTAGCTCGGTTCGATTTAGCTCAAATTATTTTACTTCTAACCTTTATATATATATATGTATGTATGTATGTATGTATATAGAAAAAGTGTATCGTATAATATGCCTTAACGTACGCTGCGTACGCGATGGCAAAATCACACGTTATGTTAAAAAAATGAAAATCATGTTTCAAAAGAACTGAAAATCGCATGTACATAAAAAAAAGGAAATCACATGTTCACAAAAAACTCAAAATCGCATGTACATAAAAAAAGTGAAATCACATGTAAAAAAATAAAAGTCGCATATTATAAGCCAAATTTCGCATGTTGATACTGAATCTCGTACGCAACGTACGTTAAGGCATTTTGTACAATAACCGGCCTCTATACATGGGTTAGATTCATTTGGGAACAACCCCTTGATAGTGAATTGTGTGAACTAATCTTAGCCCTAGATTAATAATACATAAGTGTAAATCAATGGTAATGATTTGATCAGAATTTGATGATGAAAATACACTAGTGTGTTTTACAATTTAATGATGTAAATCAATGGCCAAGATTTGTTCACTCAGTTCACAAATACACACTTGTTCACTCTAGAACCCCACCATATATATATACATATATGGGTGGGGTTCGGCTACAAAGTCATTTTTTCCTACAAAGTGTACAAAGTCATAAAACACCACAATTTCAGCCATAAAACACACTCAAAACCCACAAATAACACAATATAGAGCATTAAAACACAATATCTAAACCCGAAGAGTCCATAAAAACTTCAAACACACCATCGTAGAACTATGAATATAAAATACAACATGATAATCAACATAAAACACACTAATGTTAGTCATTCGATAATCAAAGCTTTATCATCCAAAACACAATACAAAACCTACAAATATGGTGTTTCAGTAATCTCTACTTTGTTATTTACGGGTTTTGAGTGTGTTTTATGGTTAACATTATGGTGTTTTATAACTTTTTACACTTTGTAGGAAAAATGGACTTTGTAGCCAACTCCCACCCATATATATATATATATATGGTGGGGTTCTACAATGAACACTATTGTATTTGTGAATTAAGTGAACAAATCCTAACCATTCATTGTGAAGATCAATTGTTTTTAAATGAATGATATTTTTGTAAATAAGTAGACTTATTTTAAGTAAAATCTAATTGTCAAGGGCAAATAATGTATTTTCCCAATCAATTATTCCAAATCCCTGAATTTGGATTTCATGCGTTTTTTCATGAATTAAAATAAATTATATTGCATAAACACTTTTGTTTTAACAATTAAACCAGTCAGTTTTTTTTTACGTTTTAACATATCTTTATATACACATGTGTAATAATATTTACAAATCTGCATATAAACATGTGTAATAATATTTACAAAGATATGTGTAATAATATTTACAAACATATGTGTATTATGTGTATGTTTTCACTTTTACATATATGTATAATCACATATGTACATATATGTACAATAATATTTTCGTTGTACATCTGTATATTGTACTCATGTACACCTGTGTATATAAACAATAAAACGCTGGAAAACGAAAAATGCACATGTTGTTTGTTTTTATTAAAAAAAACTATAGCAATATCATACTCAAATTAAAGAGAATAAAAAACTCGTTTTTATGGTGTATTTAAATAAAAAAATATTAACGTATGAAAAATTTATAACTATTTAAAAATCATAAGGGGTAGTTAGTTTAATGTTAACAAAAATATACAACTTCTTAATTTAAACTCATTAATTACCATCATATCCTTTACATCTAAAAAATGATCAATGGCTCAGATTGGTTCACACGGTTCACAAACAAGGATGTTGTTCACTCATGATCATCATCCTATATATATATATATATATATAGTGTAAGTATCTATGAAAAACCCATTTAATCTAGAAAACTTGGGAAACTTGTTATGTGTGGTCAAGATTAATCCACTTCACTTTCTCTATTCAAATGTCTAAAGGGCAATTTCGTCATTTGATAAACCTATCAATATCAAATCACTTTTTTTTGTACTTTACCTACTTTTTCTACTCCCCATGTCATCTTGATTCCCACCCCACCAACTTCACCTTTCTCTCTCGATTCCCACCCCACCTTACTTTCTATAGTTCAAGAGATCTTCATCTTCCCTCCATTGATCATTCTCATCTCTTTCTCTCTCACACACAAACTCAAACACAGTTCTAGTTTTTTATCGGTGTTTCATGGGTGACCCACATGACTTTGTGGATGATCTTAGTGCGTACTCTCCTAGACGTGTATTCCGTAACAACTTCATCGGTGATCGAAGCCACCAAATCTGAAGATCGAAGCCACCATTGAAGATCGAAGCCCCCATCAAAGCTCTCAAAGAAAAGGAAGTTCGGTGTCATTTTAATCACGTCTTTGTTTCTGTTTTTTAAAGAGAGAAAGCTAATGTTTTGGAAGGAGAAACATTATTTTTCATCTTGTTCACCTAGACACCAAGAACACACACACAAGTGTGTGAGAGAGAAACAGGTTTAAAGATCTTACTTTTGTTATTTATGTAATTTGTTTAGATTTATACTTTGTATAACGTTTGGTAGATTTAAAATCAGAGCTAGTTTGTTTATTTTATTTTTTAAATCAAGATCTAGAAGAAATTTTTGTATGTTGTATTTCTCTCTTCAAAGTGTATTAATATTTTTTATGAAGATTAATGTTAAATTTCTAAATTGTTTGTCCAGCGATTTTGAGTTAATGATTGCTTTTAGTTGGATTTTTTTTGTGTGTGTGTGTGGGGGGGGGGGGGTGGGTGAGCTGGGTTTTTTTAGGGTTTATAAATTGGATTTGGTTTAATTTTTTTTCTGGTTTTGTTTAAATTCAGCATCACCATTGATGGTAGATAATTAGTTTGAAAATCCATAATTTTTACGATGTATGTTTCAAATTTCTTTGTTGTTTAGTTGTTTTTTTAATAAATTCACTCCGATATTACATTTTCATTACCTTTAGAAAGTCCATAATTTAATCGGATATCGGGTTTGTTTTACAAATAGAAATTCGTGTTTTTTACGGGCATAATTTGCTACATATGTTACATTTCTATCAGCTACATTTATGAGAAGAGTATATTGATATTTTTTACGAAGATTAATGTTGACTTTCTAAATTGTTTGTACAGAGTATATTGATATTTTTACGAAGATTAATGCTAAAATTTCTAAACTATTTGTTATATATGTTGTAACACGTGTTACACTGAGGGTTACATATGTTGCATACAGGGTGTTACATGTGTTACACCCAGTGGGCTAGACATGTATACACATGTTACATGTTGATGTTACCTGCGTCTAACACAGGGTGTTACATGTGTTACATATGTTGCATACAGGGTGTTACATGTGTTACATATATAGCCTCTTGTCTAACACATGAGTATACACTTGTTAATGTAATTAGGTTTTGTGGTTTTTTATTTACCAATTCAATATCTAACATATACAAGAAACATGTTTGTTAGCACATATGTTCTTTTTATTAAGTTTCATGAGAATGACAACTGTTTATATGCAAATATAATATAACATGATGTAATATGACGTGTACCTATTTATCCCTTTAATTTGTTACACTAGTCTCATATACTGCTAGTTAAATATATTACTTATTTATCAATTGATGTGACGTTTTGGATGATGTAATGTTGTTACATATGTAATTTTACTAAGTTTAAACTAACACTGACAGAGCTGCACATATGTAACATATGTTATGCTAGAGGATAACACATGTATAGCCACATTACGCATGTTACATATGGTTTTTACATGTGTTACACAAGTGGTTTTGACATGGTTTTTACACGTGTTTTTACATGTTTTTGTTAGTTTGGTTGCTTGTTTGGGGCTTTTGATCTGAATACTAACTGTTTTTTTGTGTTATATTAGGCGGTAATACATGTATATGCATGTTACATGTTTTACAACAAAAAGTTTACACATGTGTAACATGTAACAGTAAAGATATCTTTTTTCATTGTTACTTGAAAAGATATCTTGTTTTGAAGTAACAGTAAATATATATTTTTTCATTGTTACTTGAAAAGAATAGGTAGTTGTAACATGTGTTACACATTTTAAAATTGTCTATCTTTTTCAAATAACAACAGGCATTGTGACATGTATCTGGATAATGTAAAGGGTTCGAATAAGACTATGCATTTTATTTGGAGTTCTGACACTTGTTACATGTGTTACCCCCGACATGTAACATGATTTTGTGCTAACCGCCTACCCTCTTTTTTCCCAGGTACAACATGATTGGTGAAGCTCAGTATGTTCTTCGTTACCTAGTTTAACGTATGTACGTTTCATGTGAAACATAAACAATATCCCGCTCGTGTTTCAACATGTATTTTGGTTGTAATTTGACAATGGCATAGTTGCCCTTAACTTGTTTTACTAGATGTGTATATTCTTGTGTATGGTACCACTTTGATATGTTACCTTTACCACCTTTTATGTTTAACGACCTATTTTTTTTTTTAAAAGGGTGCACCTCTGTAACCAATTCGGTAACCAATCAAACCATCATGTGATTACTTTTATGTGATTACTTCCATTATATTAGATGAAAATGATTCCCATGTGTTGCATTTACTTTTGTAACGTGTGTTACAAATCACATGTACTAGCATGTTTGGATGTATACATGTTACATATACTAAGTGTTTTATAGGGGAATGATGTATAGAAAACCCACTTTAATTTAGAAAACTCGGGAAACTAAAAGCTCCCGATGTTTTTTTTTTGAAAACATTTATACATGTTATATACATGTTTTTAAGGGTTTTGGGCAAAAAAAAATCAAAAAAGCGCCGAGTAGATATTTAAAAAAAAAATAAACAAGTTTTGGTGTAACACGTGTTACATTCATCTGACATATTTGTAACATGTGTTACACCAAAACTTGTTTATTTTTAAAAAAATATCTACTCGGCGTTTTTTGATTTTTTTTGCCCAAAACCCTTAAAAACATGTATATAACATCTGTATATTTTTTTTAAATTCGGGAGGTTAGAGTTTCCCAAGTTTTCTAAATAAAAGTGGGTTTTCTATAGATACTTACATGTGTTTTATATATACCAAGTGTGTTTCATACACACATGTAACATGCGTATGCCTTTGTGGTGCATATACTCATGTTACATGTATACGTATGTTATTCACTACATCGTATGTAACACATGTTACTCATGTTACATGTATATGTATGTTATTCACTATATATGTGCCTTGTTTTTATTCACTACATCGTATGTAACACATGTTACATACATGTTCCACCATGTACTGCATTTACTTACGTAAGATGTGTAACACATGTTACAATTGCTTATTGTTTCCAAGTAACATTAAAGGTATGTACCTTGTTTTCTACTTCATCCTATGTAACACATGTTACACTTGTTAATTAGTATCAAAGGTTACAATTGAAACAATATGTTGACCACCCAATGCTCGTCTACTACTTTTCTTACAATTGGTAATGAATAAAACATGTTAACTAATAACACATGTAACTGATAACTGGTAACCAAATACATTTCCCACCATAACTATTTAACATCCAGACACCAACATATTACAGAGAAGACCAGAATGGTTATATTGTATTTTGGGTTATGGCCATAATTTAAAATAAACAAAATTCGTGGTGACTACGATAGTTAGAAAAACCACCACGCATATATCACTAGCCAGTTGACTTGTTATAAACCAAAGTTGTGGTACCCAAGATAACTACAAAAACCACCATAGATGTTCCCACAAAAACTGTAGAAAAGACAACACTACCACACTCAGCACCCTCCCATAAATGAGGCAGCTTCTATCTTGCCTTTCAAAGTGTTAGAGGGCGACAACAGAATATTATGAGTGCCATACTTCGTCCGCAACTTTCTCACCTCCTTCATTTTCCTGCTCCCATTTGTTAAAGGGCGACAACAAGGTATGAGTGCCATTCAAAGTGTTAGAGGGCGACAACAGAATATGAGTGGCATACTTCGTCCTCAACTTTCCTACGCACGGCCTCCCCTTCAGCTTCTTCTCTTTCTTCCTCCCATTCATCGTCCGTTTCTTCGTCTCCTTTCTTTCGCTTTTTCGGTATCTTACCAGTTTGCGATCTTGTTACTCTCTTTGTTGCTGCAAATAAAACAGGTTTAACACATGTTACTTAATTTCATTAAATTAAAACAGGTTACCTAATATGTTTTTGATAAAATAAAGTCAGGTTTAACATATGTTACCTATTTTTATAAAAATAAGACAAGTTTAACACTTGTTACATAACTTGGAAAAAATATGAGAGCTTAACACATGTTAACTAATCTGATAAAAATAATACAGGTTTAACACATGTTACATAATTTGATAAAAATAAGACAGGTGTAACACATGTTACACTAACATGTTTACCTAATAGGAGAGGTTTAACACATGGTAATAAGACAGGTTTAACACACGTTTACATCATTTGATAAAAATGAGACAGGTTTAACACATGTTACACTAATATGTTTACCTAATCAGGGAGGTTTAACACATGGTACCCTAATAAGAAGGTTTAACATATGTTACGCTAATATGTTTATATGCTTTTTAGTCCGTTGACTTGTACCCTAATATCAGACAGGTTTAACACATGTTACGCTAATATATTTATATGCTTTTGAGCCCTTAGACTTGTACCCTAATATCAGAGGTTTACCTAATTTGTTTTTGACAGAAAACAAGGCAGGTCTAACACATGTTACCTAATATGTTTTTGATAAAAAAATATAAGACATGTTTAACACATGTTTTTGATAGTAAACAAGACGGGTTTAACACATGTTACAAATCAATAGTTTTAACGACACAAAAGTTTACATAGCATACAAGTCTAACAAGCTTCATATAGTTTCATGTTAAGCATGGATAGAGATTAAAATAGTTTAAGTGTTGCGTGATTTGTATAACATACATGTTGCACCTAGAGTGTGAAAAGTAAAATGAGATCGAGTGTACTCACGGTTTTTTTCACACCCCGATTTTTCCACGTGTCACCGGTGGGCCCGGTGGGGGAGTATCGTGACGTGGTTGGCAACATCATGGTCAAACAACACAATATAATAATGCACAGCGGAAGCAAAAGATAAATATATTACATTCCGAATATAAGTAATGTCAAAGTATTACAACGGAAGGTAAAGGATCCACAGGCGGATCAATAAAAGAAAACTGTTCAACAGACTTTAGGCATCTAGAACTTGCAAGATTTCCTAGTGACGCCCTGAGCTCCCAGCCAATTACGCGTAGTACCTGTCACTTAACCTTTTTGGAAAATACGTCAGTTTACACTGGTAAATACATTCAACTGACTCATTTTGGAAAAAGAGTTTGAAAAGTGATTCGAGTGCAAACGGCACAAAATATCTTGACACATTGATTAAAATGCACAGAGGCAAAATTAATCTTTTATACTTGGGACAATTCTATTAATAAAAATCTTGTATCCGATTTACATGGTTGTCCAACATTTAGGGCCGGTGATTATACAATACAAGCCGGACAAGATTAATCGACACACCACAAATATAATCTCACAAGAAGATACCCTTACGAGTGAGTATACGTTATACATATGCAACAGGAGGTGTTTTGCCTACACCTTGTGCTTACGTCGTGGCCATTCACTTTTTAAAATGAGCCAAGGATATCCAGGACACGGTCATTAACCCCCAATGTTATTTGTTATCAATCAATACAGATTAAAACGGGATTATGCAATTTAATCATCTCCGATTAAAAGGTTTCTACACCCGACCAAGCGGTATTTTTATAATACCGTATCCCAAGCCCGTATAAGGGAAAATAAGTTAAAAGTATTTACCTGAGCTAGCAATGCAATTTATACTCAGCCGTATATTCTAATCAGCAAGCACGAGTACTTTTACTGGGGCTCTCAATCTGGAACGAAGGTTTTATTAACCTATTAGATTCCTAACGGGTCTTATTTAAGTCGTAACTTAGACCGGTTAGTTTTAAGGAAGGGTTACGGTTCAAACGCATGATTAAGCGAAGACCGGAATAGAATGTGATTTAGACCCGACAAGTTTGAA
Organism: Helianthus tuberosus; assembly: GCA_030545235.1. Lineage (NCBI taxonomy): Eukaryota > Viridiplantae > Streptophyta > Magnoliopsida > Asterales > Asteraceae > Helianthus > Helianthus tuberosus. The sequence continues at coordinate 54,403,830 of CM060411.1, read as the reverse complement.
GACTTGTATAATATGGGTAAACTAAACACATTCTGGATTTTGAGATAAAACCGATAGGGTTTGACCCAATTCGGCTAATTTACGTAAACTTGTTACATAAACCGAACCGTACGCGTAATAAGCGTGACGGGTATTCATTGGAGCCATCTATAGGTTTCCTAAGTTAATTATGCCTCAAATATGTTGTGACATCAGTAACATGTCTTTCATTATGCCCGAAACGAATTTAAACACAAACTATGCCCCGTAGGGGTAGTTTGGTCATTTTAAAGGTTGTAAAAGAGTTTAACTGTCTAACTGAGTTACAGGTCTGATGTAAACAGCAAACATACTCAATTTGATGAGTTATAACAGTAGGCTAAAGCCTATATGTGAAATTTATCATCTTTGACCAAACTATGCCCCGTAGGGGTATTTTGGTAATTTCACATAAGCCGAAAAGCTCAAAAACGAAGTCTGAGTTAATCAACCTTTGCGTACTGTTAAAATATCATAATTTGCCTCATATATCAGTAGGTATCAACCCGGGTATGTCCAATATGATTTTAAGACATACTATGCGTTAAAAACGCTAATTATGGCGATTAGAGGCCATTTCCGGGTTCGATACTTAAATCTGATATTTTTATATTTCCAGAAGGCTTAAAATAATTTATTAATCATATGTGATCAGTAGCAAAAGGTTTGGAGTTGTTTAGATAAGTAAAACTCATTTTTATGGCCCGTAAGGGCAAAACCGACAATTACCGGATTAAGCCTACGACTACTAGTTATGCTCAGCCTAAAATTAATTAAAAATCTTTAAAAATCCCAAAATAATATATTACATCAGTGGGTAAAAGATTTGATACTAAAAAGTATGTTTAACTAGGCTATACGCTAATTACGCCATTTTATTAACATAAAGCATTAGTTTTGCGATAATGAGCATAACTCTTAATCTACAAGTCAAACTGATGTCAAACTTTGCATACAAGTTTATATATCAGTAACTAAGGTTTCTACACTTTTACATTTTCATAAATCACGTTTTAAGGTAATAAGGGCATAATGGTCAACATATGAGCTATTAACGGAAACGCGTAAACGAATGGGTCAATCAATGAACCGACCACAGAGGGTTATGCTAACATGTAGCCTGGTCCTAAGGAAGCTCTAAGGCATTTCCAAATCATACCTAAACGGGTCAGAACTGAAGTCAAAGCAAAAGTCAAAGCTTTGCGACTTTCGGTTCCGAACCGGGTCTAAACAAGAAATAGTCGGGTTGAACATGTTTAGACATGTTCTTACACTAATTACTAAGTTATAAAAATGTTCAAACAGGTTATATATGTTCTAGATAGCTAATTATGCATAAACGACATTTTAAGCATTATGTTGACTTTTTAAGTAAAGGTTTGACCCGACATTTGCCCTGCTTAGGATGGTGATCAGGGGAAACCCTTTTGGGGTTTCATTACCCACATAAATACCATTCTAAAACTACTTTTGATTCGACTAATCACTGGACCATTAGTGATAAATCGTTAAGTCAACCGTTAATTACGACGGTTTGACTTTTAAGCTAAAACTAAGCTAAAACTTAATCAAGAAAGGTTTAGCAAACTTACCAAGGTCCTAAGCTTGATTAGGAAGGGCTTGGGTCTGCTTTGAAGCTCCAGATAGGCTCCTCAATTGCAGATGAAGGTGTGATTGAAATGTTGCTACTAAGGCCCTTTTATAGTGTTTTAAACACCACAAATCTTTGACATCTAAGTCTACAATCCAACCACAACTAATCAACAAGTGTCCTAGTTGTTCTAGGGGTTGTTTAGGGGTCAAGTATGAAGAGGCAAGTCGAAAATGAGGTTACAAGGGCTGCACCAGACAAGAAATCAAACAAAAATCAATTTCTGTCCAGATATGGCAGTCGCGTAGCGCGACTGCCTGAGCCTATAAGCTCGCGCTACGCGAGCCCCTATGATCATCCAACACACTTTTGTTAATTGCAGTTTAGGTCCTTGGCTCTTCAAACTTTGTACAGACTCTTGTTTCTTGCATTATGAACCCCCGTTATTGATCTATAAGGGCTTCAAGACATATACCCACTTTGTTAAGTCCCCGGTTAACTGTATTGTTACCCGAAAAGGCCTAACTTTCAACGTTGACACTTTAACCCCTCGCACACGAATTTGATCACAACTTTCTCATACGTTGACGAAACTTGGTGAAATTTTTATGGTACATTCTTGTGAGCATATTTAATCGTTACAAGGCTTCGGGTTTGCTTAAAAGGTCACTCAGAGGTACATCTTAACATGTTGACACATTTAACCCTTGTAGTTTGTAATCTCTCACTTTCTTTCACAATTCGCTTCGTATGATCCATGATCCATTCGTTTAAGGTTATAAACATCATGTAGGGTTATTGTAAAGTATATTTATTCATTGTTGACACTTTGAACCCTTGTATTTACATAGTTTCATTGTTTGTCAACTTTAGTCCTCCAAGAACATTCTTTCACACGTTCGGACATTATGACACGTGTCAATACATAATAGGACGTAAATTTTCGAGGTGTTACATCCTCACCCCCTTAAAAGAAATCTCGACCCGAGATTTACGAAATAAAGGAAGTATCCTCTGCCTAATAATGGTAGCTTACAGATGATTAGGAATCTGTTTGATCTTATTTGTTGTTTCCAATGCAACTTTCAGATCCTCAATATTGGGCTTACCAATCTATTGTCCTAACAACAGAGGTTTAACATTTCATTTATACAAGGTCTCTAAAGGAGCAACCTTGATACTTCTATACCAACTATTATAGAAAAGCTTCTCTTGAGGTGGTTATTCCAACCACTTTTTAACAAATCTTAAGGAGTAGCTAATCCTTATAGCTAGTCGAACAATTCGACGATCCTGGGTAGTTGGTGGCGTTTTTTAATCGTTGTCTAAATAGGGTTGCGGTAATGAGTGCATAAGCAAAATGAACCGTCTTTCTTATCTAACAACTATCATACTCTGAAATTATCGAGTTAGGCTATATGAATCTCCTATTTTAAATTTACTTAATCAGGTTTTCGGTTATTCCATAATTAATATGGAGTTCTTACAACATTCTAACCCATAGCGGGATGTTAATCATAACTCTACTTGCCTCTAGGGGGGTAAACAGGGTAAACTTAGGAGAAGATAGCCAAGATATAAGGAGGTTACAGAGATTTCCATATCTCAAGCTCCAGTTCATCCGTCATTGCTTGTGAAAAAAAAAATGACACATTTATGTTATGAGTCCACGGATTCCTTAAATCGGGAATATTTATTTGGACAATTCTATTATGGATATCTTCCTTGAATGCCATTAGTTGACTTTAGTACCATGTGATTATTGGGATATCTTTGTGGTTCCATGCATTAACCTCCATGCTGATCAGACATGGAAATAATCTATGGGACACACTAGGATACGCCAATCCTCATATGACACTTTAATCAAACATAGTTTGGCATTCGCAGGCGATAGAAAACAATGAGAAAATAATTAAAATAACATATGTTGTAGTACTCTATGCAAAGAAAGAGTGCTCTTAGATTTTTCGGAAGAATTCCTTGCCGATTTATAAGAATCGGTTACTATGGTTTCCTCGGTAGTTATACCTTGTGGATGATAATAAAAATTTGCTAAGTTTATGGTTCATGAAGATTTACTATTGCCTGTATTAAAACAGGACACTTAGCAGAAATTATCATTGATAAATGATAAGGAAGTTTATTGCACAAGTGCTTATATTTAATTAGAATGGAGATTTTCACAAACTAGGCACCTAGCTCAGTTGGCTAGGCGCGCGAAAGGGTGCGGCCGGCCTAGACCCGGGTTCGATTCCGGGGACGGTCAGTTCCACCATTTTTTTATGTTTAATATTAATTAATCGTACGGACACGTGTAATTACGAGGGTTATCTCATAAGGAGTCTTGATAATTAATTGTTTCTTATCACTCACAATATGGACTTTTTTTTTTAAGGCAACCAATCGATTTTTATCACTATATTGAGTCCTTAAGTATGCAACCAAAAGTTTGCTATAAGGATATTAGAAAAATGATTTCTAATAGATATTAATATCAATATAGGATTTGTTGGAGCATTTTCGACGTAACATCGTCACTTTCTACCGGGCATTAAATGACCGGAGTCTTAATCAGGTGGAGACAACAGTTCTCAACCTTTATCATTCATAATATATTTATACGTGCCAGTATTAAATAAGTTTCTACATAAACTGCTTGATAACGAAAGGTACATATTATACTATTATTATTCTGCCCCATCTCTTGGGCGTTCATCCTGACAACTCGTGCGTTTGTTATCTTGGCCTACTCGGGCTTCTTCTGTTTCCTAGGGCAGTTGGTTTTGATGTGCCCTTCCTCGTTACAATTGTAACATGTGGCGTTCTTCATCCCCTTGCAATCTAAGGTTTTGTGACCCTTGGTCTTGCAAATTCCACACAATTTAGCACGTGGGTCGATTGTACATTTTCCATAATGTTGCTTTTTGCAGTTACTGCATTTGGGTCTGTTATCAGACTGACTCGAGTTCTTCCTAACCTCGGAATCCTTCCCGCGCTCCAAGCTTCCCTTCTTCTTCTTGTTATAATGATGAGAGTTTTCCTCCTCTCTTTCTCTTCTTCCCTCGCCAGAAGCCTTAACAGACTTAATTCTGATTGCGTCTAAGGTGAGAGATAAGGATAAGTCCACCGCGGACCTATATGTGGTTGGCCTAGACGCTTTAACATTTCCTTTTATCTCTGGTGCTAGGCCTCCAATGAAACGCGCTATGCGTTTAGGTTCAGGGGTGACTAGATAAGGAACTAGGCGAGACATAGTGTTGAAACTTGTCACATATGCCTGACAATCCAAATTTTCCATGACCAGAGTCAAGAAGTCTGATTCTATCTTTTCTACCTCGTGCTGGGGGCAATAGTTTTCCTTGAGTAATGCAACGAATTGCTCCCAAGATAAGTTGTAGAGTAGAACCTTTCCCGTGGCTTGGAGCAATGATCTCCACCATGCCAACGCTTCTTCTTTGAATGATTGTGAAACAAATTTCACAACATCTTGCTCCGCACAACCGCTGACGTCAACAACAGCGTCCATCTCATCGAGCCATGTCATGCAATCGATGGCTCCTTCTTCTCCTGTAAAGTCTCTGGGCTTGCAGGAGACAAAATATTTATATGAACAGGTCTTAACTGGTGCCTCTTGATGAAACACAACTTGTCCAGACGGAATACTCCTTTGATTTGACAAGTCATGAACATCGTCCTCCTTTGACTCATGTGTTTTAAGAGGGGGCTTACAACTAGCCGCATATAGAGTCTTAGAGTGGGTATCATTTGACTCATCATACTGCCGATCAAGTGCTCGAGCAACAGCATAATCTATTATTGCCTGTAGTTCTGCTCCAGTTACATTAATTCTGGTAGTATCATTGCTCTCCTTCAAGTGACTGTTAACTTCATCTAATCCAGCCATGTAGCTTGATTGCTACATAAATATTAACAATGATTTATTCAGAGATTAATATGGAATCATCATATTTGACGATTTATCAACCATGGTAATATAAACCATATTGGTTAACTTGTTAGTTATATTAAATTTGTATTTTCATTATAATTTATCCTAGTTATAAATCATCAAGGATAATAAAGTGGCGCAAAAAAAGGCCTAGTCACAAGGACAAATTTTAAATTTATAAGCCCTGATTTCAGAGAATCGAGGCATTAAGGTTTGAACATATTTTATTACATTTTCTTGACAGAGAGCTAAGAACTTCAACTGTCTTTTGTCTTTTAGGACAATAGATATAGCCCGTGGGCATTTCCCTTCTGAGGGATGGTTATAATATGATCATCTTCTCAGATGCTATTAGTCGAGATCGTATGGATCCTACCGACTATTATGTTTGGACCTGGTCCAATATTTTTAGACAGGAGGTCAAAGACCACCACTGTCGTTGCCTTATCGGACAACAAGTTTAGCCCGTAGGCACTTCATCACTACTGGATGTTTATAATGTGATCATCTTATAGGATGACACAAGCCATGATTTCTAAATCACTAGGCTCGATAAGAAAATTGGAAGAATCCAATATAAGGATGACTGTTGTGATTTTATCGAATCACATTTGTCAGGAGTGCTAACACGTTCTTAGGTGTCAACAAGGATTTGAATCTCTTGAGTAGGTTTCACCATCTTGGCCGCGTAGGCTAGGTTTCACCATCAAGATCATCTTTAAAATGCATATTGGCAGGAAAGTAAGGATATTTATTTTTATTTAGGATTTTTATCATAAATCCTAATTTATAATTTAATAATAGCGCAAATGGCCTAGTCGCGTAGACAAGTTTAATTTATAAGCCAAGATTTCGGAGAATCAGGGCAATTTATGAATTAGTAATGGCACAAAAGGCCTAGTCACGTGGACAAGTTTAATTTATAAGCCATGATCGTCTGGGATCGAGGCATTTAGTAATAGCACAAAAGGCTTAGTCACGTGGACAAGTTTAATTTATAAGCCATGATCGTCTGGGATCGAGGCATTTAGTAATAGCACAAAAGGCTTAGTCACGTGGACAAGTTTAATTTTATAAGCCATGATCGTCTGGGATCGAGGCATTTAGTAATAGCACAAAAGGCTTAGTCACGTGGACAAGTTTAATTTTATAAGCCATGATCGTCTGGGATCGAGGCATTTAGTAATAGCACAAAAGGCTTAGTCACGTGGACAAGTTTAATTTATAAGCCATGATCGTCTGGGATCGAGGCATTTAGGTGTGAATCAAAGTTCATTACCTTTTCTTGACAGGGAGCTGTAGGCTACCACCGTCTCTAGTCTCAGAGGACGTTAATTATAGCCCATAGGCACTTCCCTTCTAAGGGATGTTATTTTCCATTTATTTCATATTTCATGTTTAGAATGAAAACTTAATTTAATCAATCCATTATATGAAAATAAGAGTACAGAGTTGCCCTAAGCGGGTCTTTGAACGGAATAATACGTCCTTAAAGGGACTGAAAGATAATTATGTCCTTATGAGGACTATTAAGGAAACGATCTATAGCAAAAGGAGTTTCTTCTTCAAGTTATTTCTGAATGCTTTCTCCTTGGATGCTCGTTTCGTTCTAGCCGCGGTACGAAGCTCAGCATTTCTAGGCTCCGGGTGTGGAGGACTCCTATTACGGCTCCTTCGCTTGGCGACGTATTCAATAAAAATTTTTGGAAGTAAAATTTCCAGATTAGGATTGAGAATATTCCTAAGTTAAGTCTAGACTCAGAAGATTTAGGAATGTGCAATTGTGTCATTGAGATTAAACACAAAAGGCTAGTGTTTAATTCACTCAATGTTGGCTCTGATACCAACCTGTCACACCCCGATTTTTCCACGTGTCACCGGTGGGCCCGGTGGGGGAGTATCGTGACGTGGTTGGCAACATCATGGTCAAACAACACAATATAATAATGCACAGCGGAAGCAAAAGATAAATATATTACATTCCGAATATAAGTAATGTCAAAGTATTACAACGGAAGGTAAAGGATCCACAGGCGGATCAATAAAAGAAAACTGTTCAACAGACTTTAGGCATCTAGAACTTGCAAGATTTCCTAGTGACGCCCTGAGCTCCCAGCCAATTACGCGTAGTACCTGTCACTTAACCTTTTTGGAAAATACGTCAGTTTACACTGGTAAATACATTCAACTGACTCATTTTGGAAAAAGAGTTTGAAAAGTGATTCGAGTGCAAACGGAACAAAATATCTTGACACATTGATTAAAATGCACAGAGGCAAAATTAATCTTTTATACTTGGGACAATTCTATTAATAAAAATCTTGTATCCGATTTACATGGTTGTCCAACATTTAGGGCCGGTGATTATACAATACAAGCCGGACAAGATTAATCGACACACCACAAATATAATCTCACAAGAAGATACCCTTACGAGTGAGTATACGTTATACATATGCAACAGGAGGTGTTTTGCCTACACCTTGTGCTTACGTCGTGGACATTCACTTTTTAAAATGAGCCAAGGATATCCAGGACACGGTCATTAACCCCCAATGTTATTTGTTATCAATCAATACAGATTAAAACGAGATTATGCAATTTAATCATCTCCGATTAAAAGGTTTCTACACCCGACCAAGCGATATTTTTATAATACCGTATCCCAAGCCCGTATAAGGGAAAATAAGTTAAAAGTATTTACCTGAGCTAGCAATGCAATTTATACTCAGCCGTATATTCTAATCAGCAAGCACGAGTACTTTTACTGGGGCTCTCAATCTGGAACGAAGGTTTTATTAACCTATTAGATTCCTAACGGGTCTTATTTAAGTCGTAACTTAGACCGGTTAGTTTTAAGGAAGGGTTACGGTTCAAACGCATGATTAAGCGAAGACCGGAATAGAATGTGATTTAGACCCGACAAGTTTGAAGACTTGTATAATATGGGTAAACTAAACAAATTCTGGATTTTGAGATAAAACCGATAGGGTTTGACCCAATTCGGCTAATTTACGTAAACTTGTTACATAAACCGAACCGTACGCGTAATAAGCGTGACGGGTATTCATTGGAGCCATCTATAGGTTTCCTAAGTTAATTATGCCTCAAATATGTTGTGACATCAGTAACATGTCTTTCATTATGCCCGAAACGAATTTAAACACAAACTACGCCCCGTAGGGGTAGTTTGGTCATTTTAAAGGTTGTAAAAGAGTTTAACCGTCTAACTGAGTTACAGGTCTGATGTAAACAGCAAACATACTCTATTTGATGAGTTATAACAGTAGGCTAAAGCCTATATGTGAAATTTATCATCTTTGACCAAACTATGCCCCGTAGGGGTATTTTGGTAATTTCACATAAGCCGAAAAGCTCAAAAACGAAGTCTGAGTTAATCAACCTTTGCGTACTGTTAAAATATCATAATTTGCCTCATATATCAGTAGGTATCAACCCGGGTATGTCCAATATGATTTTAAGACATACTATGCGTTAAAAACGCTAATTATGGCGATTAGAGGCCATTTCCGGGTTCGATACTTAAATCTGATATTTTTATATTTCCAGAAGGCTTAAAATAATTTATTAATCATATGTGATCAGTAGCAAAAGGTTTGGAGTTGTTTAGATAAGTAAAACTCATTTTTATGGCCCGTAAGGGCAAAACCGACAATTACCGGATTAAGCCTACGACTACTAGTTATGCTCAGCCTAAAATTAATTAAAAATCTTTAAAAATCCCAAAATAATATATTACATCAGTGGGTAAAAGATTTGATACTAAAAAGTATGTTTAACTAGGCTATACGCTAATTACGCCATTTTATTAACATAAAGCATTAGTTTTGCGATAATGAGCATAACTCTTAATCTACAAGTCAAACTGATGTCAAACTTTGCATACAAGTTTATATATCAGTAACTAAGGTTTCTACACTTTTACATTTTCATAAATCACGTTTTAAGGTAATAAGGGCATAATGGTCAACATATGAGCTATTAACGGAAACGCGTAAACGAATGGGTCAATCAATGAACCGACCACAGAGGGTTATGCTAACATGTAGCCTGGTCCTAAGGAAGCTCTAAGGCATTTCCAAATCATACCTAAACGGGTCAGAACTGAAGTCAAAGCAAAAGTCAAAGCTTTGCGACTTTCGGTTCCGAACCGGGTCTAAACAAGAAATAGTCGGGTTGAACATGTTTAGACATGTTCTTACACTAATTACTAAGTTATAAAAATGTTCAAACAGGTTATATATGTTCTAGATAGCTAATTATGCATAAACGACATTTTAAGCATTATGTTGACTTTTTAAGTAAAGGTTTGACCCGACATTTGCCCTGCTTAGGATGGTGATCAGGGGAAACCCTTTTGGGGTTTCATTACCCACATAAATACCATTCTAAAACTACTTTTGATTCGACTAATCACTGGACCATTAGTGATAAATCGTTAAGTCAACCGTTAATTACGACGGTTTGACTTTTAAGCTAAAACTAAGCTAAAACTTAATCAAGAAAGGTTTAGCAAACTTACCAAGGTCCTAAGCTTGATTAGGAAGGGCTTGGGTCTGCTTTGAAGCTCCAGGTAGGCTCCTCAATTGCAGATGAAGGTGTGATTGAAATGTTGCTACTAAGGCCCTTTTATAGTGTTTTAAACACCACAAATCTTTGACATCTAAGTCTACAATCCAACCACAACTAATCAACAAGTGTCCTAGTTGTTCTAGGGGTTGTTTAGGGGTCAAGTATGAAGAGGCAAGTCGAAAATGAGGTTACAAGGGCTGCACCAGACAAGAAATCAAACAAAAATCAATTTCTGTCCAGATATGGCAGTCGCGTAGCGCGACTGCCTGAGCCTATAAGCTCGCGCTACGCGAGCCCCTATGATCATCCAACACACTTTTGTTAATTGCAGTTTAGGTCCTTGGCTCTTCAAACTTTGTACAGACTCTTGTTGCTTGCATTATGAACCCCCGTTATTGATCTATAAGGGCTTCAAGACATATACCCACTTTGTTAAGTCCCCGGTTAACTGTATTGTTACCTGAAAAGGCCTAACTTTCAACGTTGACACTTTAACCCCTCGCACACGAATTTGATCACAACTTTCTCATACGTTGACGAAACTTGGTGAAATTTTTATGGTACATTCTTGTGAGCATATTTAATCGTTACAAGGCTTCGGGTTTGCTTAAAAGGTCACTCAGAGGTACATCTTAACATGTTGACACATTTAACCCTTGTAGTTTGTAATCTCTCACTTTCTTTCACAATTCGCTTCGTATGATCCATGATCCATTCGTTTAAGGTTATAAACATCATGTAGGGTTATTGTAAGGTATATTTATTCATTGTTGACACTTTGAACCCTTGTATTTACATAGTTTCATTGTTTGTCAACTTTAGTCCTCCAAGAACATTCTTTCACACGTTCGGACATTATGACACGTGTCAATACATAATAGGACGTAAATTTTCGAGGTGTTACAGTTTTGCAAGCTTTCCACTTGGTAAATCCGCGAGAGTTATTGGTTGATTAAGATGGAATAACGTGTCCTTCTACACGAAGAAACATAGGTGTATGAGTAAAGGATGTTACAGAGGATTAAAGATTCGGAGTTTAAAGTACATGAAAGTAGACACATGAGAAAGTAATCATCTATCATATAATACTTGTTTTGACAATATGAAACTCACAAGAGTTTGAATGTTTTCATGGGTCAAAATGACCATTAGAATCGTAACAAGTACTATGGTCATTAGATGATGTAACCTAATACTTTGACAAATAACCACTAGGTTATCATCAAAGGGTTTGGTTACTTAGATATTATTTATGTATTACTATAATATATAGTATATATTATAGTTTAAGTCCAAACATGTATTAAAATAACATCATACAAGTCATGCATGAGGTAGGAAGATGAATCTTCCATTTAGGCACATCTTTGGTATTCACCAATACACATGTTGTCATAGACAACACGAAGGGTCAAGAATATACAATAAAGAATGAAATAGCTACAACTAATCTAAGAAAAACATCAAGTGATGTGTGGATTTTCAAGTAGGATAGCCCAAGCTAACCTTATAATCACACAATCTTCAAGCTCTAAGCTTGTTCATCACTTGTGGGTTAAAACCCTATCAAAATAGAATGTTTATGAGGATCAAACCTCTAGATTTACATGTCACAACCTTGTTTTTAAGCTCACATAACCATGGTTTTGATTAGTGGCATACGGACATAGGAATGTGTTGAGAAATCTCAATTTAAAGTGTGTTATACAAGAGTTTATACAAAATCAGAAAGTTTATTGCACTTTAGAGCCTTTTATGGTGATGTTCCAGGTTGTTCCAAGTGATTAGAAAGAAGAATTAATGAAAAAGATGGAAGAATGATGAAGTTATGCTCACTTTAGTAAGTTGCAACGAATCTGACTTTTGATACCGTTTTCCAGCTGAATTGAGAGTGATTTGAGTGTGTTTTAAGTGAGTTGCAAAGTGGAAAAAGTGTGGAGGAGGTGTGGGTTTTATAGGGGATGAATTAGGGTTAGGGTTAGTGAGTATTTAATGCAAGAAACACAACTAAGGCATATCAAAACACAAGAAAATGGCCAATCCCGTAGCTTGCTATGTTTTCCTGCGGACCAGGCCGCGAGCGGGTAGAGCGGAGGGGGTCGCGGCCGGTGAGCCACCCTCTTTCGTGCTATTGTTTGATTTTTGTCATTTAAGACCCTTGTACTTTCATAACTTGATGTTTTAAGGTCTTATAATGTCTTTTAAGTGTAATGAATCATACATAAGGGTATGGAATGTAACTATATCATAAAACTAACATAAAGCAAGTATAAACAATCATGTATGTCGAGAATAAGTATCGAATTTGCGTAAAATGAACATATAAGTCACATGTTTGTAAGTTTAACGTATTTTGCATGAATTAAGAATAAAGTATCACATGCTTGATCAATCCAAGTGTACGAACAAGTATGGAATATGTATAGCATGAATGTAAAGGAAATACGAATTCCATTATGATCCAAGTCTCGGATTTTACAACGAAAAGACGATGACGAGAATACAAGACTTCCAAAAATAGAAATACAATTGACGCTTTCTAATTATGGAAAGTATGAAAAAGCAGGGCGTTAAAGTCTCCCTACCTTTACGAAATTTCATCCCGAAATTTAGGAAGAAGTAACGAAGAGTTGCAGATACTTGGTCTTCATATCACTTTCGAGTTCCCAAGTAAATTCAGCGCCACGTTTTCCTTCCCATCGAACCTTAACGATAGGAGTTTGACTGCGCCTCAGTTTCTTGACTCCTCGATCCATGATTTCGACGGGTTTCTCCACAAAGTGCAAAGTGTTGTTGATTTGGAGTTCTTCGAGTGGGACTTGAAGTCCTTCTTCAGCTAGACACTTCTTGAGGTTTGAGACATGAAATGTTGGATGGACGTTGTTGAGTTCTTGAGGTCAATCGAGTCGATAAGCCACCTTGCCAATCCTCTCGAGTATCTCGAAAGGACCAACATAGCGAGGGGCAAGTTTTCCCTTTTTACCAAAACGAACTACTCCTTTCCAAGGAGATACCTTGAGTAGTACATGATCACCAACGTTAAACTCCAAAGGTTTGCGTCTTTTATCAGCATAGCTCTTTTGTCGACTTCTAGCCTTGAGTAAGTTATCACGGATTTGAAGAATCTTATCTGTTGTTTCTTGTATGAGCTCAGGGCCAGTAAATTGTTTATCACCAATATCATGCCAGCTAATAGGAGATCGGCACTTGCGACCATACAATGCCTCAAAAGGAGCCATTTAAATACTGGAGTGGTAGCTATTGTTGTACGAGAACTCGATCAATGGTAAATGCACATCCCAACTACCACCAAAGTCTATGACACAAGAACTGAGCATGTCCTCTAGGGTTTGGATAGTACGTTCAGTCTGTCCATTCGTTTGAGGAAGAAAGGCCGTACTGAGATTCAAGTGAGAACCCATAGCGGACTGGAAATTTTGCCAAAGGTGCGAAGTGAAACGACCATCACGGTCAGAGATGATGTCAATGGGTATACCATGGTGACATCTGATTTCGTCGGTGTAGAGTCGAGCAAGCTTCTCAACCTTGAAATCTTCACGAATAGGAAGGAAATTAGCTGATTTGGTCAAACGATCGATGATTACCCAAATGCTATCGTGACCAGAAGATGTGTGAGGAAGTTTGGTTATGAAGTCCATAGTAATGCTATCCCATTTCTAAACGGGGATTTCAGGTTGTTCGAGTAGACCAGAAGGTCGTTGATGCTCAGATTTGACTTTCGAGCAGGTGAGGCACTTAGAAACATAAGTGGCAATGTCTCTCTTCATACCAGGCCACCAATAGGAAGCACAAAGATCATGGTATATCTTGTCAGCGCCAGGATGAATCGAGTACTTGGATTTGTGTGCCTCCTTCATTATGAGTTCACGAAGATTATCACGATCTGGAACCCAGATGCGATCACGGTAGTATTGCAGACCATCTGATTTCGTCCAAAATTGGTCTTCAGTGGCATCACATATTTCTACGTACAAGGTTCATTCGTTGGTTGACGAGTATTGAGCTTCACGAATGCGAGTGTGAAGATCGTTAGAGATGTGAAAACAATGAATACTACTAACATGAGTCTTATGACTGAGTGCATCGGCCACGACATTCGCTTTGCCAGGATGGTAGCGAATCTCGCAGTCGTAGTTGTCACACCCCAACCGATGACGAAAACATCGGGGCATGGCACTGAGTGAAACAGATTGTCCAGGAGAATCCATAACAACTATTCGTTATAATATATTAAGGTTCATGTCCCATACCACAAACATATAAAATAAAAACTGTTATTACAGACATTGTTCTCAAAGACAAATATCCATTCCGACAACTCAGTTTTATTTAGTTTGTTTCTAGACTCCATCCTAGCTTGGTTCATCAAACAGCAAGCAAACATCCTAAGCACCTGTCACATACGTTAAAATAGAGGTCAATACACATAGTGTAAAGGTGAGCATACAAGTTTGATAATAGTAATAGAGTTCGAAAGCGTTTACGCATGACCAACATGTACAACGTATAATGTGAAGCATGTAAGTTATCGACAAAGATCCTATCAATACAAATGATTGTGATTTGACTGTGAGTAGCGAGTGCGCATCACATGTTCACCACTGCGAACACGTGAAGTATTGTCCTTAACAACCCCTGAGTGAACATGTGCTGAGTCCAAACTATAGTACTATCGTTGCTAAGGCAGGTAGACAGCAATCAATGTGTAAACATAACAAACAAGCATTCATCGAGTCACGTATAGCATGCATTAACGGTCAGCGTATAAATAGTGTTTGCGTCGTGTGTTTGATGTGATTTAGAATAAATAACGTATGTAACACCCAAAAGTGCATAAAGCAAAAAGGGATCGAGTATACTCACAGCGATGGAAGTTAATGGATTGAAGGGAGCGCTAGAGTGATTAGCCTGAACAGTTAACGATAGCATAAGCGAAGAGCGGTGCGTAAAATGGTGAAAGTGACCAAGTATCGGATGGCAATCCGATCAGATGGCCAGTCGATCGGATGTCAATCCGTTCGGATGGTCATCCGATCGGATGGCCATTCGATTGGATTGACATTCGTTTGGTAAGGATGTGTTTGTGTATGATGGCTTTGAAGTTTTCGTTGTAGCATTTTGAAAATAGAGAAGTATCTCTACCCTTCAGGTCGATCGATCGGACAACAGTCCGATCGGATAGCGATCTGATTGGCAGGACACTTAGTGAAAACAAGTTCACAGCAGGATTATCACTCGATCGGATGGAAATCCGATCGGATAGCAATCCGTTGGAACTACTGTTCTTTGAAATTGGTCAAGTACCAAAGTCCCAAACGTCACACGATCAGATGGTCGTTTGATCGGATGGCAATCGGATCGGACGGCAATCCGTTCGACGTCCAGTCCTTTGAAATTTGGAAAAATGTTTAAGTGTGAAACCAAGTGCAAGCTGATCAGATGGCAGTGCGATCGGACGACAATCCGTCCCAACGACCTGATCGTCTTAGCACTTGATTATTTTGAAAGATTTTGCAGTTTTGATCGAGGCGTTATGATAACGTGCTTAAACAACAGAAATCCCATCTTGACCCAAGTGATCCGATCGAACAGGAACCACCCTAGTCCGATCAGTTAACTGTTTGAGACGGTTGTTCATGTTCAAACCCGAAATCAGTTGTCACTCGGATATAATTAAGATCTTGAATTAACACATCACTAAGAAAGAGTAGAAGATTAGAACGAGCTTCGATTATATCGGTTTTGAGTGCATTGAGTGTAAAAGAGTTGAAAGAAAGTTGGAAAGCCTTCTTTCAATCCTTTTAACCATGAATATGTGTAGATCTATGCGAAAAAATTGATTATTCATGTGGAAATCCTTCAGATCTAAGTTGTTCTTGGTGGAATGAAGCCAAACTTTGAAGTTCATAAGAACCCCATGAAGACATCACCCTAGAACACCTCAAATTCGGTAATTTCACGGTTAAAAGTTAAGATTCAAAGGTGGAAAAGATGAATAAGTGTGTGTAGATCATAGAAGTACAATATTTAGGTTGGAAACTTACAAGAATAGCGAGAAATCGCGAGAAATGTGTGCTTGAGTGCGACTGGTCGAACAAGGAGCTGTCACATCACATATGATGTGACAGGAGGGTATTTATAGTGTTTCCCAAAACGGAAAGTGTCAAGGTGTCAGATTGGTCACCGATCGGATGGCAATCCGATCGGATGGAAGTCCGATCGGATGGAAGTCCGATCGGATGGCAACTCGATCGAATGGCAGTCCGAACGGATGGCAACTCGATCGGATGACAATCCGATCAGATGGAAATCCGATCGGATGGCCACTCGATCCAGGTGTCCGGCGCAATGAGTTTTGTCGTTTCGATTTGCGTGTTGAGCGTTGCGATGCGATTCGAGTGAGCGATGCGATAGTATTACCCATTAGTCACACAAATAACCTAACCACTATATCTAACATACAATCACTATAATTAACTTGCGTTTAGCGTTTGCGATTAGGTTGCGATGCGATTATCACCTCAACATAAACATAACGTGCACAAATAACACATAATTAGCACACACACGTAAAACAATATCCAGAACACATAATTCGAGTTGCGAATGCGATAGCTATAAGTCGATTAGTGATAAGTCGATTAGCGATAAATATGCGATTAAGCCTCGATTATTAATAGATAATCCACATAATACAACTAAAGCGATTAAATAATATAATTCGATTACAAGTCAAAAGTAAGAATTGCTACTCCAGTAAGGAGTGACAGATCGCAATTAGCAATCTTTTCTTCCTTTAACTTTGACTTTCCAAAAAGCGGATTGTTACAGTAGTCGTTAAGTAATTCCACCCAACGTCACTGACGCATGTTTAGTTCCTTTTGGTTAAAGATGTGTTGTAGGCTCTTATGGTCAGTGAAAACCACACACTTCGTACCATATAGGTAGTCTCGCCAAATCTTTAACGCAAAAACAACTGCGCCAAGCTCGAGATCATGGGTAGTATAGTTTTTCTCATGTATTTTGAGCTGACGAGAGGCATAAGCGATGACCTTGTCTCGTTTCATGAGAACACAACCAAGAACACGGTTAGAGGCATCGCAATATACCATGAAATCATCATTCCTATCGGGAAGAGCAAGAATAGGAGCGTTACAAAGCAAGTTCTTGAGAGTTTGAAAAGATTCCTCTTGCTCAGGACCCCAATCAAAAGGTTTCTCTTTTTGAGTCAACGAGGTGAGAGGAAAAGCGATTTTTGAAAAGTTCGAGATGAATCAGCGGTAATAACCCGCCAATCCTAACAAAGGACAGATTTCAGAAGGAGTTTTAGGCGCGGTCCAATTGGACTTCTGTGATCCAGAATTCTCACTTGGAAAACTTTGCGCATAAGCGTTCACCATGCAAAAGTTCGAGTATGAAGCGTAAATGATGTTCATGATCAGCTTGGGTTTAGAATAGATGAGAATATCATCGATGAAAACGCTTACAAAACGATCCAAATAAGGCTTACAAACACGATTCATTAGATCCATGAACACAGCTGGTGCGTTGGTCAAACCAAAAGGCATAACCACGAACTCATAGTGTCCATAGCGAGTGCGAAATGAAATTTTGGATGTGTCATCTTCGAGAACATGAAGTTGGTGATAACCAGACCGAAGATCAATCTTGGTGAAACAAGTTGCGCCTTGAAGTTGGTCAAAGAGATCAACGATGCGCGGAAGCGGATAACGATTCTTGATGGTAACCGTAGTAATTTCAAGAAAAAGGGAACCGGGCAATCTTCCACTGTTCCATTTTGCAATGCCTGTAAAAGGAAGCATTTTGGAAGATGCAAATGATATTGCAATTTCTTCAAAATCCCGGGGCACCAAGAAGAAGATTGCAGGAAGAAGAAAGCAACAATCTGCTATAACTACGGAGAAGCTGGACACTTTAGGCCAGACTGCCCGAAATTAGTCAAATCAGCTGATAACAAAGCTAAACCTGCAGAAGGAACTACCAAGAGAAACGTAAGAACCTTCCAGCTGACTACTCATGAAGCAGAACTAATCCCTGACGTGATAGCTGGTACGTTCCTAGTTCACAACGTTTATGCAAAAGTATTATTTGACTCTAGTGCAAACCAAAGTTTTATAAATACTTCATTCTGCCAAACTCTTAACCTACCCTTAACCAACCTTAGACAAATTTTTACGGTAGAAACGGCAGATGGGAATTCTGTTAACATAGATAAGGTTTTGCGAGAAGGAAAGATAGAACTCTTAGGCCATAAATTCTCTGCAAACCTGTTACCTATGAATTTAGCCGGATTCGATATAGTATTAGGAATGGATTGGTTAGTAGCCAACCATGCTCGAATTCTCTGTGAGAAAAACTCCATAGAAATTCATACACCCACAGGAGAATTAGTGGTGATTGCAGAAGATAAGCCACGAAAGCCATTGAAATTCATTTCAGTAATGAAGTTGGTCAGTTATTCAAGAAAACAAGAAGTGGTGTTTATGATTTCGGTAATCATTAACACTAAGGGTAAGGAACTTAAAGATATTCCAGTAGTATCAGAATACCCGGATGTCTTTCCAGAAGAACTACCGGGATTACCACCCAATAGGGAAGTTGAATTTAGAATTCATCTAATTCCTGGAACTACACTGATAGCCAAGGCACCTTATCGGTTAGCACCCACCGAAATGCTAGAATTGAAAAAGCAGTTAGATGAATTATTAAGCAAAGGATTCATACAACCGAGTTCATCCCCGTGGGGAGCTCCAGTGTTGTTTGTGAAAAATAAAGATGGGTCAATGAGAATGTGTATCGATTATAGGGAATTAAATAAGGTTACAATTAAGAATCGATATCCATTACCTAGGATTGATGATCTTTTTGATCAGTTGCAAGGAGCTAGATACTTTTCTAAGATAGACTTACGCTCATGATATCATCAATTGAAGGTACAAGAAGAAGACATACCTAAAACTGCTTTCAGAACTAGGTATGGTCATTACGAGTTTACAGTCATGCCCTTCGGATTAACAAATGCTCCTGCAGCATTTATGGACATGATGAATAGGATCTGTAAACCATACTTTGATAAATTTGTAATTGTCTTCATCGACGATATACTTATTTATTCCAAAAGCTAGGATGAACACCGTCAGCATCTGCATGCACTCTTAACTTTGTTAAGAAAAGAGAAGATTTATGCCAAATTCTCGAAGTGTGAATTTTTGCTACAAGAGGTACAATTTTTAGGACACATGGTGAATCACGAAGGCATTCACGTAGATCCCTCTAAGATAGAAGCGATCACCAAATGGAAAGTCCCACAAACAGCTATGGAAATTAGAAGTTTTCTAGGGTTAGCTGGTTACTATAGAAGGTTCATTAAGGATTTTTCCAAGATAGCTGTACCACTAACTAAGCTAACCTGTAAAGCAGTTAAGTTTGAATGGGGACCTAGGTAAGAAGAGGCCTTTAGAATTTTAAAGCAAAAGCTAACAAACGCTCCAATTCTAGCCTTGCCAGAAGGAACGGAAGATTTTGAAGTTTACTGCGATGCTTCTATGTTAGGATTAGGATGTGTGCTAATGCAACGCAAGAAAGTAATTGCATATGCCTCGAGACAATTGAAAAAGCACGAAGAAATATATACGACTCATGACTTAGAGTTAGGAGCCATAATTTTTGCCCTTCAGATTTGGAGACACTATCTGTATGGAAGTAAGTTTACTGTCTATACAGATCATAAGATCTTAAGATACATATTTGGGCAAAAAGAATTGAACATGAGGCAAAGGAGATGGATGGAAATCCTAAGTGACTACGACTGTGATATTCAATATCACGAAGGAAAAGCAAATGTAGTTGCTGATGCTTTAAGTCGTAAGTATCATGAGAAACAAAGACGAGTTCGTGCTCTTAGATTAAATCTACAATTAGATTTAATGGAACAACTGAAAAATATTCAGGAAAGAGCAATCAAGTATGATGCTGAAGGAATGAAAGGACGAATAAAGGAATTAGAGCAAGGAAGTGATGGAATTTGGAGATTCCACAAAAGAAGGATTTGGGTACCTAAGCAAGGAGAATTTAGAAATAAGATTTTAGAGGAAGCCCATAAATTTAGATATACCATGCACCCAGGAAACAATAAGATGTACCAAGATTTAAGGAATAATTTCTGGTGGATAGGAATGAAAAAGGACATAGCTAGGTATGTTTCTAAGTGTCTTACTTGCTCACAAGTTAAGGCAGAACACCAGAAACCCTCTGGTCTACTCCAACAATTAGAAATGCCTGTATGGAAATGGGAACTCATAACAATGGATTTTGTTACTAAGTTACCCAAGACCAGAAGTGGTAATGACGCGATTTGGGTAATTGTGGACCGATTAACCAAATCAGCTCATTTCCTACCCATGAAAGAAACCTTTAGCATGGAAAGGTTGGCAAAGCTGTATGTAGATGAAGTAGTATCCTTACATGGAGTTCCACTCTCCATTATATCAGATAGGGATAGTCGTTTCACTTCCCACTTCTGGACAAGTTTCCAAGAAGCAATGGGAACCCGACTAAATCTAAGCACTGCATACCATCCTCAGACAGATGGACAAATTGAAAGGACGATCCAAACCATGGAGGACATGCTTAGGGCATGTGTAATAGATTTTGGTGGAAATTGGGATGACCACCTACCCTTAATCGAATTCTCCTATAATAATAGCTACCATTTAAGCATTGAAGCTGCCCCATTTGAAGCACTGTATGGACGCAAGTGTAGAACTCCAGTCTATTGGGCAGAAATAAGAGAAAGCCAATTATCAGGTCCTGAAATTCTGCAAGAAACCACCGACAAGATCACTCAAATCAAGGAAAGTCTAAAGACGACTCGAGATCGCCAGAAAAGTTATGCAGACAATAGGCGTAAGCCGTTAGAATTTCAAGTTGGAGACACGGTACTTTTGAAAGTTTCTCCTTGGAAATGAGTAGTTCGGATCGTTAAGAAAGGAAAGCTAAGTCCAAGGTACGTAGGACCATTCCCAGTAATTCAGCGAATAGGGCCGGTCGCCTATCGCTTACAACTACCAGAGGAGCTAGCTGGAGTACATGATGTATTTCATGTATCCAATCTCAAGAAATGTCTATCAGACGAATCTCTGGTAGTACCTCTTCAAGATGTAGAGGTAAACGAAAAGTTAAAATTTGTTGAGAAGCCACTTCAGATAGAAGACAGAAAGATCAAGTTTCTCAAGCACAAAAGACTAGGACTGGTCAAAGTCAAATGGGATTCGAGAAGATGACCCGAATACACATGGGAACTGGAATCAGAGATGAAGCGAAAGTATCCTCACTTATTCTAATAAATCTCGAGGACGAGATTTTAAATAAGGTGGGGTGGATGTAAGGACCTTCAAAAATGTCCCTAAACGAACCGTAAGTGAAAACCCGGACCCCGAAACCCTAATCCATGTCAAAAAATCAAGAAAACCATATTTTTGGTCTTCTCACGGGCCGCGTAAAGCACAAGAGGGCCCTTAAGCGGGCCGCGCCAACTCAACATTTGACCTGATAAGCATCCGGGCCACATGGCATCCACCTGGCAACCCTACTCGTGACCCAGCAAACCTACACGTAGACTAGGTGGCCACGCGGGCCGCGTAAGGATCGGCTTATGGTTCACGCGGGCCGCGACAGACCCATTTTCAGCTAAAAATAGAACTGGTCATGGCCTGTTCACTGGTGTCGAAAGCAATTCTAAAAAACGAAGTGCTACTGCTCAATTTCAAAAATTAAGGTAGTGAGGCGCTGCTACGATACAGGGTATTAACTCAATCGCTGCTACGATTCAATGTCCGATCGATTGAAACTATCCAATGGATGTTTAAGTGATGCCCTTCTTAGGGCCATACTTTGTCGTTCGTCGTGAATTCGATGGATGTTTAAGTATTGCACTTTGTCATTCGTTGTGAGAGTTTTAATCTCGTGAGTTATCGTAAATGTTGTATTAGTTACTGACCTAGTTCGTGTGCATTGTTATTTAAATTAGGTTACAAGGCTAATCAGTAGACTAAACTCTGCCCGTTTAAATCTGCAATGTGAGTCATTCTCTTTTTATCAATAATATTTTACAATACTCCAAGTTATTTTCAAAGGTTATAATTACAGGGATTAAGTCATGGTTATCTTAATCACTGGCTAGTGGGGTATTGTGCACATTACTAAATTTCTCACGCTTAGGCTAATAAATCCTAACAGTGATAATCATCACTACTTGGGGAAAGACCCAATAGTGGTATGACCATCATCACCAGGAGGTGACACGGCGCCAGATAAAAATAAGATAGAAGCCATTGTAATTGCTCTTATGCTGTAATTTATAACTATGTGTCGTTTTATTAACTTTGAGTGACTCGCCAGTATTTCCCCGCTGATAAAATATTTTCAAAAGATGTTTCAGGTGACTACTGTGAACCAAGGAAAAGTGCTACGGAGCACTAACAAGCTTGAAGTGGTGGCTCAATTAAATAAATAAACATGTTTTGCAAATCAGGGAATTTCCTTGTGAAATTCCTCTATTGTAAATTACGGGGTTTATCCCGAATTATGAAATAAAATAATCGGGCATTTCGAGTTTTAAAAGATCTTGTAAATCTTCCGCTGTCGACTCAATTAATAAATACCACGGGTTTCTGTCTCGCAGCTCCTGGACCGGGTAAAATCGGGACGGGGGCCGTGACAGATACTAATCTGTCACACCCCAACCGGTGGCGGAAACATTGGGATGAGACGAACAAATTGCTCAAAACATCATAACACTATGTGACAATAAAATTTAAATTCCATTTCATGGCAATACTACAATGTCATACAAAATTCAAATAAGAACAACATTGTTTCAAACATAACAACAAAATAATAGTTTAATCTAGGTGTGTTTTTAAGTCCACCTAAATTGCGTTTCTTCATTTAGTATCATCTCGTCTATCCACCTGCAACATGTATTAAAACATGATCAACAAAACGTTGGCGAGTATACAAGTTTTCATACATAGCATAATATAGATTAAAAAATGTTTAACGACTCATATCCAACATGAATAACAATATGCAAGTTACTAATATGCTGAAACAATGTACTATATGTTCAAACCCAAGTATATAACGCGTTAATTTTGCCTATCCCAAAGAGTAACGGGAGGTTAACATGTATAACTTAACAATACCCCAATACTAATGGGCGGTGCATTAATCCTATAGCACTATAATTGTTAAGATAGGCTAGCAAAGTTAATGAACATATAACGACACAAAAGTTTACATAGCATACAAGTCTAACAAGCATCATATAGTTTCATGTTAAGCATGGATAGAGATTAAAATAGTTTAAGTGTTGCGTGATTTGTATAACATACATGTTACACCCAAAGTGTGAAAAGTAAAATGAGATCGAGTATACTCACGGTTTTGCAAGCCTTCCAGTTGGTAAATCCGCAAGAGTTGTTGGTTGATTAAGATGGAACACCGTGTCCTTCTACACGAAGAAACATAGGTGTATGAGTAAAGGATGTTACGGAGGATTAAAGATTCGGAGTTTAAAGTACATGAAAATAGACATATGAGAAAGTAATCATCTATCATATAATACTTATTTTGACACTATGAAACTCACAAGAGTTTGAATGTTTTCATGGGTCAAAATGCCCATTAGAATCGTAACAAATACTATGGTCTTTAGATGATGTAACCTAATACTTTGACAAATAACCAATAGGTTATCATCAAGGGTTTGGTTACTTAGATATTATATATGTATTATATAGTATATATTATAGTTTAAGTCCAAACATGTATGAAAATAACATCATAGAAGTCATGCATGAGGTAGGAAGATGAGTCTTCCATTTAGGTACCTCTTTGGTATTCACCACTACACATGTTGTCAAAGACAACATGGAGGGTCAAGAATATACAATAAAGAATGAAATATCTACAACTAATCTATGAAAAACATCAAGTGATGTGTGGATTTTCAAGTAGGATAGCCCAAGCTAACCTTATAATCACAAAATCTTCAAGCTCTAAGCTTGTTCATCACTTGTGGGTTAAAACCCTATTAAAACAGAATGTTTATGAGGATTAAACCTCATAAGGACATAGGAATGTGTTGAGAAATCTCAATGGTTTTGATTTGTGGCATAAGGACATAGGAATGTGTTGAGAAATCTCAATTTAAAGTGTGTTAAACAAGAGTTTATACAAAATCAGAAAGTTTATTGCACTTTGGAGCCTTTTATGGTGATGTTCCAGCCTTGGCTTTCCATGGAAAACCTGTGGAAACATACCTAAAGTTGTTCCAAGTGATTGGAAAGAAGAATCAATGAAAAAGATGGAAGAATGATGAAGTTATGCTCACTTTAGTAAGTTGCAATGAATCTGACTTTTGCTACTGTTTTCCGGCTGAATTGAGAGTGATTTGAGTGTGTTTTAAGTGAGTTGCAAAGTGGAAAAAGTGTGGAGGAGGCTTGGGTTTTCTAGGGGATGAATTAGCGTTAAGGTTGGTGAGTATTTAATGCAAGAAACGCAACTAAGACGCAACAAAACACAAGAAAATGACCAATCCCGTAGCTGGCTGTGTTTTCTTGAGGATCAGGCCGCCTCGCGGGCCGCGAGCGGGTAGAGGGGAGGGGGTCGCGGCCGGTGATCTGCCCCCTTTCGTTCTATTGTTTGATTTTTGGTTTTTAAGACCCTCATACTTTCATAACTTGATGTTTTAAGGTGTTATAATGTGTTTTAAGTGTAAAGAATCATACATAAGGGTATGGAATTTAACTATATCATAAAACTAACATAAAGCAAGTATAAACAATCATGTATGTCGAGAATAAGTTTCGAATTTGGGTAAAATGAGCATATAAGTCACATGTTTGTAAGTTTAACGTATTTTGCACGAACTAAGAATAAAGTATCACATGCTTGATCAATCCAAGTGTACGAACAAGTCTGAAATGTGTATAGCATGAATGTAAAGAAAATACGAATTTCATTATAATCCAAGTCTCGGATTTTACAATGATTACAACGAAAAGACGATGACGAGAATACAAGACTTCCAAAAATAGAAATATAATTGGCGCTTTCTAATTATGGAAAGTATGAAAAAGAAGGGCGTTACAAAAAGCAGGGGCATGTAAGTCTTTTCACCTCAATAAACCTATAACTTGTTTATTTACATGTAGATACGTAATTCTTTTCTGATCCCCATCTTTCCAACCACTCTTTCTACCGGCCACCACCATCCACAACCATCCACCACCACCTGCAACTACCACCTGCTGACCACGACTACCGCGACTTTTAACTAAACGTTTTAATTGAGTTAGAGCCAGGCAGTAAACTACCGAAATACCAATACTTTTAATTGAACGTTTTAACTGAGTTAAAGACAGGGAGCAAATTGGCGACAAACTCGAAAGATCAAGGAGGAAAATGGTCATTTTTAAACTATTGGAGCAAAACCGTTAAATTGACCAAACCACGGGGAGCAAAACGAAAGTTAACTCATATATATATATATATATATATATATATATAGGGAGAGGATCATGAGAAAACTAGATATAAATGAGAAAACCAAAAAACTAACCAAAAAAGCACTAAAAAGGAGGGGATGGGGAGACTTTGAATGAAGGAGGGGGGGGACTTTTAATGAAGGAGGGGTAAAATTGGAAAAAAAAATATATATAACTTTTCAAACATTTCCCATTTCTCCATACGTTATCATTTTAAAACAAAAATGGCACCATAAGATCACAAATTTTTGTATCTTTCATTCAAGTATATTCGAGCATATTTTTTATGATATAAAAAAAGATTTATGGTGTCGTCTTGTTTTCAATACTATTATTATAGTAGTGCACATGTGCAATATAACATGTACTACAATTGCATTACATGCTTACAATTGCATTACATGCTTAAAAACAAGATTTAGTGGTCTCTCGCGGGGCGCGTAGCCCTTGGCTACCTTCTACGCGGGGCGAGACCGGCTATGAGGCGACACCCGGAAGCTGCCACGTGTCGACACGTGGCAAAGCTAGACCGGTGATAGATCAAGGCTAGGGCCTACGGACCCTACTACGTGGGTTGCGTAGCCCTTGGCTACGTCCTTCGCGGGCCGCGAGGGAAGTCGAAGGGTCATCTATAAATAAGGGGCATCAGCCTTGAGTTTTCAGTCGTTCATTTCTCGATCTCTCTCTCAATATTCTGAATAGCAAAGATAATTTTCGGGTATAATACCCCCCTAAATAACGAAGTTCTTCTCTGTTGAAAGTATTATAACCCCGGTTACGTATTAGATACGCTGCCCGGTTGATCCAGGGTTCCGTAATGGCTGTCGTGGTTCTGCCCGACGTAGTCATTGGAATGCTGTCTCGGGGAGGGTATTGCTAATGTAAATATTGGGTTATTATACTAACACATGTACATTTGTGTAATTAATAGATAATCACTAGGAAACCCTTAAAGGAAACCCTAAGACAGCAATGTGAGTAATCTCCTTTTTGTAAACTGTTTTTACAAAACCTTAATTATTTTACAATGCGATTAAGCAGTGATTGAGTCTTTGTACTTTAATTACTGCCGGTATGTTGGGGTTTTGTATACAAAATGTGGAACACGTTACCATTGGACAAAGAGTTAGCCAATGTGTAATATGACCCACCAGTCAGGATTGACAGTACTGAATGAGTAATTGTGTAGAAACAAACATTGTAATAGCTCTCAATACTGTTAAAAGATAAAACTCTTCTTGATTAAACTGGGATTCACTCACCAGTATTTCCCACTGACAAAATGTTTTTAAACGCGTTTCAGGTAACAAAATGTGAAAGTCAACTAGAAGCCAGCTGGACAGCACTGAAGACTTGGAAAAAGTGGCTATAAAAGTTACATAAATAAAAGAAGATGTTTTATTTCAATAAAATGGGTTTTATCCCTATAAAACAGTTTGTAATGAAACTTGGGTTTTATCCCAATATATTTATATAAAGTGTGGTATTTACTCTGATAAAATATTTCCTAACTACGGTCCTGATGTAATTTCCGCTGCCAAAATGATAAACACCGATACCACCAAAACTGGTCTCGCGGCCGCTCGTTCCCGGGACAGATAGGGGACGGGGGTTGTGACAGAAGGTGGTATCAGAGCTAAGCCACTGATTCAGCCACAGAAATATTATGGTGACACCAAGATATTATTCTAATTGTTTGGAAATTAATTACGGAAATACGTGCATAACTGTATTTTATTGTTATGTGTTATTTGACTATTTGTTAGTTTACAGTATGAGTGATCAAGGACCCTCCGACGTTTATCGTCAGTTGTCCGGCTCACCTAGAAGCGAAGGCACCTCTTCACAGCCTGCCCTCTCAAGGTATTCAACTGACAATGAAGATGGGATATTCGTGTTTAAGGCTCACTCTGAAGAGCCATTCCCTCAGAAAAAGAGAGGATGGTTCAGTAGGGGAGCACAAGAGCGTAGGAAAAGAATGAAAAAGTTACAACAACAGCGCGTTCTAGAAGCCGCTAAAAGAGAAACAGATGCCCATGCCCAAGACATGCTTAATAGGAGTTTAGCAAACTTACATATTTTAGCATCCACAGCTGCCGACCCAAACCTGGAACAACTAGTAGCTCCTCAACCATTACCCTTGTTTCCCACGCAGCCAATGGAGATAGAAAACAACCCAGAAAACCAAATCCAAACGCATGACTTTAACCCAGAGGAGATACCTAGGGTACCAGTACCCAATCCCTTAGACCCAGACTACGATCCGTGGTTCGATGATCATATGGATTATGTGCAACGCTACCACCTGACGGACGAACCCATGCCAAACCTAGCATCCTACCCAGGTCTAGACCCTCTAGATCCCTATTACGATAATGATGAATACATTAGGGAAATATTAGAGAATCCATATCCTAAGGAAGAACCCATGCCACAGTACCCAGATCCAGTACCAGCACCTGCACCCCCAATGAGTGCAGAAAATGTGCAAGAGCTCCGAACTTTCGGAGAAGAGATTTTAGAAAGTAGCGAGAGGATGAGACAGGTTGGAGAACGACTCGTCTAGAAGTACGACGAGCGTAATATGGAGTTCTGGATGAACCCATATCAGTAATGGTGGTGATAGTAATAATAATATAATAATATATATAATATGTGTGTATGAAAATAATAATAATAATAATAATAATAATAATAATAAATCTATCGTAGTATAGACCACTTTATGGTTAGTGACGCATATTAGTATTGTAATTTTAATTCCAGTTTTAGTTTGTATTAGATGTATAATATATAAGAAAGAGCAAGTCGCAATGCTCGACGCTTTTGACCAATATGTGTGTTGTGTGATTGTTTGCCTTAAATATTATTTTGTGATATTAATAATTGACAAATGTTTAAAATTCAGATGGACAACGAAGTGAACCAGGAAAACCAGAATAATGATAACCAGAGTAACAATAACCCGGATAACGAAAACCTGAACAACAACAATAATGGAAACCAAGTGGATAAGAGTGCCATGCAACACATAGTGGCAAAAGGGATAATAGATGCGATGCCATATATTATCAAAACAGTTAAGGAAGCAGATAATAAAAGTAAACGTGATAGTAAACGACCCACTGAACCTGAACACATCGTAAACAATGGACCCATACTTCAAGTGCCCATTCCCAAAAGAAGAAAAACCATGTCTTATGGTTGTTCTTATAAAGAATTATGGTCTTGTAAACCAATGGAATTCTCGGGCAATGAAGGGCCCGTTGCATCTCTACGCTGAATAGAAAATACTAAGGCAGTCTTAAGAATAAGCAAATGCGCGGAAGAGGATAAAATAATGTTTGCTTCCAATTTGTTTAAGAATTCAGCACTAGAATGGTGGAACACTATCCTCCAGTCTAGGGGAAGTGATAGGGTTTACAATATAGAATGGGAGGAATTTAAAAACATGATTGAGAGAAAATTCTGCCCTCTCAATGAAAAGGAACAGATAGCAAATATGTTCCTAAACCTTAGGACGACTAGGGTAGATAGTAAGGGTTATACTACATTATTCTTTGAATATGCTCGAATAGTACCAACCCTTGCATCACCTGAACTAGTATTAATCTCCCGTTACATTTGGGGATTAATCAGTGAAATCAGACATGTAGTCAAGGCAGCTAGACCTCAAACCATAGAAGAAGCAGTAGAACTAGCAAACACCTTGACTGATGAATTAGTGCGTACACGAAAAGAGGATCAGAGGAGAAACCTAACCCAGAAGCTTAACCAAGAATTCCGTTCTAGAAATTCTAACCGTGGGAAAATGTAGGTTCTACCTCCGCACCCTACTGCAAGTATTGCAAAAGGAAGCATTCTTGAAGATGCTCCATATACTGTAACTTTTGCAAAATATCTGGACACAAGGAGGAAGACTGCAGGAAGAAGCCTAATAAAAGGATATGCTACAACTATGGAGAACAAGGTCATATCAAGCCAAACTGTCCAAAACTAGCTCCAGCCACGAACACCAAGAATACTAAAAATGCAAGAACATTTGTTTTGACTGCAGAAGAAGCAAAGATGATCACGGATGTGATCGCCGGTACGTTTTTAGTTAATGATACTTTTGCTAAAGTATTATTTGACTCTGGTGCAAACCAAAGTTTTATTAATACTTCATTTTGCAAACTTCTCAATCAACCATTAACTAAACTCCCACAAGAGTGTCTAGTAGAGACAACAAATGGGGAAACCATTAAGATTTCTGAAATCTTGCAGGGAGCAAGAATAGAAATTCTAAATCAAAAATTTATTTCAAACCTTTACCCCATGAATCTGGCAGGATTTAATGTTGTGTTAGGAATGGATTGGTTAATAGCCAATAAAGCCAGTATTTTATGTGATCAAAAGTCAATCCAAGTAAATTAACCAAGGGGTGAAAAGATCACAATTAAAGGAAATAAACCCTCTAGATCCACGAAGTTCATCTCTGTGATGAAAACAACAAGTTATATAAGAAAAGGGTTATTAGTGTATTTGATTTCCATAATCATTAACACTAAAGGAAAAGAATTAAAGGATATTCCAGTAGTATCCCCGTTTTCAGATGTATTTCCAGAAGAGTTACCAGGACAACCTCCAGACACAGAAGTTGAATACAGAATCCATTTGATACCAGGAACCGCACCAATTGCCAAAGCACCTTACCGTTTGGCACCCGCAGAAATGCAGGAACTGAAGAAATAGTTAGACGGATTGTTGGAGAAGGGATTCATACAGCCAAGCTCATCGCCATGTGGAGCACCGATTTTATTCGTTAAAAAGAAGGACGGATCAATGCGTATGTGCATTGACTATCGTGAATTGAACAAGGTCACAATTAAGAATCGGTGTCCATTACCAAGAATTGACGATCTGTTCGATCAATTACAAGGAGCTCGATTTTTCTATAAAATCGATTTGCGGTCAGGATATCATCAATTAAAGGTACAGGAAGAGGACATTCCTAAGACCACTTTTAGAACAAGGTATGGCCATTATGAATTTACTGTCATGCCATTTGGTTTAACCAATGCCCCTGCTGCATTTATGGACATGATGAACCGAATATGTAAGCCATATTTGGATAAATTCATAATTGAATTTATAGATGATATTCTTATTTATTCCAAAAGAAAAGAGGAACATGTAAAGCATCTGCACGCACTTCTAAGTTTATTAAGAAAAGAAAAGATTTATGCTAAGTTTTCGAAGTGTGAGTTTTGGTTAGAACAGGTACAATTTTTTGGACATCTAGTTAATCATGAAGGAATTCATGTGGATCCCACCAAGATCGAGGCGATTACCAAATGGAAAACCCATGAGTCACCAACCGAGGTTAGAAGTTTCTTAGGATTTGCCGGTTATTATAGAAGATTTATTCGAGATTTTTCTAGAATAGCCATTCCCTTAACTAAGTTAACCTGTAAATCTGTTAAGTTTGAATGGTGACCAAAACAAGAAGAAGCCTTTAGAAATCTTAAGCAAAGATTAACCCATGCACCCATACTAGCATTACCAGAAGGAACTGAAGACTTTGTAGTCTATTGTGATGCTTCTAACTTAGGCTATGGATGTGTATTAATGCAACGTCAAAAGGTTATAGCTTACGCCTCTAGACAACTTAAGAATCATGAAGAGAATTATTCAACCCATGATTTAGAACTAGGAGCTATAATTTTTGCCCTTAAAATTTGGAGACATTACCTTTACGGTAGTAAGTTTACCATTTTCACCGACCATAAGAGTTTAAGGTATGTTTTCGGACAAAAGGAGTTGAATATGAGACAAAGACGCTGGATGGAGATACTTAATGATTATGATTGTAATATCCAGTACCATGCAGGAAAGGCAAATGTAGTAGCTGATTCTTTAAGTCGAAAGTATCATGAAAAGCCAAAAAGAGTACGTTCACTCAACCTAAATCTGCAAGTAGATTTAAATGAACATATTAAAAAGACACAAGGATCAGTAATCAAGGATGATACTGAAAAATTGAAAGGAATGATTAAAGAATTAGAACAAGGAACAGATGGAATTTTGAGATTCCATAAGAAAAGAATGTGGATACCTAAATTAGGAAACTTACGCCACCGTATATTAGAAGAAGCCCATAAGTCTAAGTATACGATGCATCCTGGAAGTGATAAGATGTATCAGGACTTAAGAAAGAATTTATGGTGGATAGGAATGAAAAAGGATATAGCAACATATGTTGCAAAGTGTTTAACCTGTTCACAAGTCAAAGCTAAACATCAGAAACGCTCAGGTTTGTTGCAACAGTTAGAAATGTCTGTATGGAAATGGGAATTGATAACAATGGATTTTGTTACCAAATTACCCAAAACAAGAAAAGGTAATGATACAATCTGGGTGATTGTAGATAGGTTAACCAAGTCAGCTCATTTCCTACCGATGAAGGAAACTTTTAGTATGGAACAATTAGCTAAATTATATGTAAATGAAATAGTTTCATTACATGGAATTCCTTTATCAATTGTTTCTGACAGAGATAGTCGTTTTACCTCTCATTTTTGGACAAGTTTCCAAAAAGCAATGGGAACCAAGTTGAATCTAAGCACAGCTTATCATCCTCAAACGGACGGACAAAGTGAAAGGACAATTCAGACAATGGAGGACATGCTTAGAGCTTGTGTAATTGATTTCGGAGGTAATTGGGACGATCACTTACCATTGATAGAATTTTCTTATAATAACAGTTATCACACAAGTATCAATGCTGCACCATTCGAAGCACTTTATGGACGAAAGTGCCGAACGCCAGTCTATTGGGCAGAAATTGGAGAAAAGAAACTATCTGGACCTGAGATAGTACAAGAAACAACAGACAAGATCATTCAAGTTAAGGAACGACTGAAAGCAGAACGTTATCGACAAAAGAGTTATGCTGATAACAGACGAAAGCCATTGGAATTTCAGGTAGGAGATAAAGTATTATTAAAAGTCTCTCCTTGGAAAGGAGTGGTAAAATTCATCAAAAGGGGAAAGCTAAGTCCCAGGTACGTTGGACCTTTTGAGATTATTAGAAGAATAGGACCTGTAGCCTATCAGCTACAACTGCCAGAGGAAATGGCTGGAATACATTATGTATTTCATGTATCTAATCTCAAGAAATGCCTAGCTGATGAATCACTCGTAGTGCCTCTTAAGGATATAGATGTAAATGAACAACTTAAGTTTATAGAAAAGCCTCTATAAATTGAAGACAGGAAAATCAAGAACCTCAAGCACAAGAGATTAGTCCTGGTCAAAGTGAAATGAGACTCCAAAAGAGGACCAGAGTACACATGGGAGCTTGAATCAAAGATGCAACGGAAATATCTGCACCTGTTCCAGTAGATCTCGAGGACGAGCTCTAAAACAAGGTGGGGAGGATATAATAACCCTCCAAAATAATTTCCGACACCCTAAAAATAATTATAAAATCCCTACACGTCCTAAATACACCCCGTATACGAAAACGGGCCCCGAATACATTTATTTTTATTAAAATTAATTAAAAACAAGATTTAGTGGTCTCTCGCGGGGCGCGTATCACTTGGCTACCTTCTACGCGGGGCGCGACAGACCGGCTACGAGGCGACACCCGGAAGCTGCCACGTGTCGACACGTGGCAAAGCTAGACCGGTGATAGATTAAGGCTAGGGCCTACGGACCTTACTACGCGGGCTGCGTAGCCCTTGGCTACGTCCTTCGCGGGCCGCGAGGGAAGTCGAAGGGTCACCTTTAAATAAGCGGCATCAGCCTTCAGTTTTCAATCGTTCATTTCTCGATCTCTCTCTCAATATTTTGAATAGCAAAGATAATTTTCGGGCATAATACCCCCTAAATAACGAAGTTCTGCTCCGTTGTAAGTATTATAACCCCGGTTACATATTAGATACGCTGCCCGATTGATCCAGGGTTCCGTAATGGCTGTCGTGGTTCTGCCCGACGTAGTCATTGGAATGCCGTCTCGGGGAGGGTATTGCTAATGTAAATATTGGGTTATTATACTAACACATGTATATTTGTGTAATTAATAGATAATCACCAGGAAACCCTTAAAGGAAACCCTAAGACAGCGATGTGAGTAATCTCCTTTTTGTAAACTGTTTTTACAAAACCTTAATGATTTTACAATGCGATTAAGGAGTGATTGGGTCTTTGTAGTTCTTTAATTACTGCCGGTATGTTGGGGTTTTGTATACAAAATGTGGAACACGTTACCATTGGACAAAGAGTTAGCCGATGTGTAATATGACCCACCAGTCAGGATTGACAATACTGAATGAGTAATTGTGTAGAAATGAACATTGTAATAGCTCTCAATACTGTTAAAAGATAAAACTCTTCTTGATTAAACTGGGATTCACTCACTAGTATTTCCCACTGACAAAATGTTTTTAAACGCGTTTCAGGTAACAAAATGTGAAAGCCAACTAGAAGCCAGCTGGACAGCACTGAAGGCTTGGAAAAAAGTGGCTATAAAAGTTACCTAAATAAAAGAAGATGTTTTATTTCAATAAAATGGGGTATATCCCTATAAAACAGTTTGTAATGAAACTTGGGTTTTATCCCAATATATTTATATAAAGTGTGGTATTTACTCTGATAAAATATTTCCTAACTATGATCCTGATGTAATTTCCGCTGCCAAAATGATAAACACCGATACCACCAAAACTGGTCTCGCGGCCGCCCGTTCCCGGGACAGATAGGGGACGGGGGTTGCGACAGTTGGAGGTGCTCCACCCCAATGTGAACACAAAAAAATAAACCCACTACACAACCTAAAAAAACCTAACCCCCTCCCCCCCCCCCCCCCCCCCAAGCTAAATACTAAAAACTAAACCAATAAGCTAAACCCCCCAAAACCCTAAAAAAACATAATCCCCACCCCCCAAAACACATAAAAAAACCTAACCCTCCCACCCAAGTTAAATGCAAAAAATTAAACCATAAAGCTAACCCTCTCCCCCCCCCCAAAAAAAAAAAACCTAAAAAAATCTAAAATATACACACATTTTTTTTTAAAATATTTTTTATAACAAAATCGCTACTATTCGTCATCAAAATTTTTTTATGATGAAAAGTAGAGATTTATTTATAAAAAATATTTTTAAAAAAAGTTTGTGTGTTTTTTAGATTTTTTTAGTTGTGTTCACATTGGTTCCCGCGATTCACGTAATAAAGAGTGGTTCCTAACAGATCGTTCTTGTCACACCCCGATATTTCCACATAACCCGATGGGGAGTATCGTGACGTAATTGATATCATCATAGACAATTAAACACAGTTATAGCACAACGGAAGGCTTGGAATGAAATTACTATTACAGACCGAATGTTTAAAGTTCAAAATAATAATTATACAGACGGTGGTATAAAGGATCCACAGGTGGATCTAATAAATATACTAAATGTTGTTTATCAGACTTTGGGCATCCTACGGATTTGCGAGATCCTATATTAATGCCAAGCAGCTCTCGGCCTATAGCGTTTAGTACATGTCACTTAGTCTTTTGAAAATACGTTAGTTTACACTAGTAAATACAATTAACTGACACATTTGAAAATATTTTGAAAAATGGTTTAGGTGCACAAGGCACGAAAAATATTTTATAACCTGGGACAATTAAGAATTTTAATCTTGTACAAAGTTTTACATGTTTGTCAATACATATGGGGCCCAGTATAGAAACCGAGACATGATTAAACGACACACCACTTTTATAAACCCGCAAAGGAGTTATCCCCAACCTTGTGGGTATAATTATATTGTAGGATTTGCATCTGTCAGCTATATGCCTACACCACGTGCATAGTTCGTGGCCACTTGAAAATAAATAAGCCGAGGATATCCAGGACACGCTCGTGTTAACCCCCAATGTTTAAGTTATCAAACAAAACAGGTTAAAACGGGTTATGCAGATTTGATAGCCACAATCCGGCTAAGTGATCCCATACCCGACCAAGCGGTAATAATTTTCCGTATCCCAAGCCCGTATAAGGGAAAATAAGTTAAAAGCATTTACCTGATTTATAACTTGATTTTAAATGCAAGAGTTAACTACTCATCTGTATAATTCACTTAGACATGTGAAGATAGCTTTTACCGGGGCTCCTAGTCTAGAATGATGGTAATATTAACCAATTAGAATGCTAACGGGTCCTATTTAATTCGTAGACTTAGACCGGCTAGCTTAAAGAACGAATTACGGTACTATACGCTAGATTAAGCGATGACCGGAATGGAATGGAATTTTGACCCAACAAGTATGAAAACTTGTATAATGTGGGTAAGCAAAATACATTCTGGAATTTGAAGTTTAAATGATAAGGTTAAACCCGTTTCGGTTAATTTATGCAAACTAGTCACATAAGACGAACCGAATGCGTATAAGCATTAACGTGTAACCGGATGAGTCATATACAAGTTCCATATGTTATTATGCATAAAATATGTTATGATATCGTTAAGATATCAACATGTATGCCCATAAAGGTTTTAAAACCGAATTAAGCCCCATAAGGGCATTTTGGTCATTTTATGACTTATAATCAAAACCTTATTTTTAATCAAAAGGGCATATTAGTCAACATTTAAGCATAATAACGGAATATTGCAAATAACTCAGATTACTATGTGACCATGTATTATAACCTCAGTAGGTTATAATACAACATAATATGGTCACAAAGGAAACTTAAAACAGAATGAAACTATGCTAATTCGGGTCAGAACTGAAAGTCAAAGAAGAAGTCAAACTTCACAACTTTCGGTTGCGAACCGACTCTAAACCTGGAATTGTCGGGTTGAACATGTTTATACATGATCTAATAATATTTACCAAGTTATTAAAGTGATAAAACACATTTTATAACACCTACATTATCAGTTATGATTTTTTGTTTAAAAACAGACCCGTTTGACTTTTTAAATTAAAAACTTCAACCAGACAATTGACCGAGTAAACATGGTAATTAGGAGGTGCCCTTTGAGGGATTAACACCTACTTAATTACGATCACGTAGCCTTGTTCGCCCCGAACAATGGCTGGGCCATAATGGTCTAAACCGAAAGTCAAAGCTTTTATCGAAAAACTTTGACTTTAGGCTTTAAAAAGCCTATCAAACGAAATTGATGTGTGCAAAATGCAACATATAAATTACATCAACTGAGGCATAAAACTAACCCTTTTTAGTACTTATGTTGTAAAAAGTGTGCTTCTGTCTTCCTTTTGTATTTTCAGGACCAAATGAGCTTAAATGAACAAAAGGAACAAATATGCAGCAAAAACTAACATAAATACAAAGAAAAGGAATAAACGTGGCATGCTCGACCCCTTGACAGCATCTTCCCAAGCAAAAACAAGAAACAGAAGGCGGACCACGGCCCCGTGCCCACTGAGCACGGGGGCGTGGTCAGATGTTTGTAGAAAGGACAAAGCTGTAGAAGCTTCTATTGCCCACCATGGGGGCGTGCCCACTGAGCACGGGGCGTGGTCAACGCTAAGATTCGCAGAATCTAGCAAATCTTGGTAGTACAGATACGCTTATGCACACGGGGCCATGCCCAACGAACAAGGGGCCGTGTGGAGCCTAATGCAGACAAGAGAAATTAATGAAGGAAGAGAAAGAGGATGGCCACGGGGGAGTGTCCAGCGGACACGGGGCCGTGGCCGGGCTTCTAATCAGGCTATAAATAGAGGTGCTTGGTTACATCACTTGGTGAAGACAAGCATTTAATGTATTACTTTTGATTTTTAATCTTTTCACACTTTATATTTGGTTTTGTATTGATGACTTTAATAACTAGTTTATAATGTTGAAGGTGAAACTTCTTTGTCATTTGTCCGTGGTGTCTTGGCATTACTTTACTGTCTATATAAAGTAAAAGATTTTCACCATTCATTTCTCTACGGTCTATATAGAGATATGTTGGCTTCCTGGTTGGGGGTTAAGGGATTGGTTTGGTAAGGTTCTTGCCTTGTTCAGTGTATAGATCCTGCAAGGACCTGGGTCAAGCTTACTAGGACCTCCTTCAATACCCACTCGTATTGGATGGCGGGGGTGCGAATGGCTTGATCCCCTCATACGTTATCCCGGCTACTTGGAATTGTATCCCTGCTGACTCAAACCACTTAGCCAAGGGTAATGTCGCCTTCAAAAGAGGGGCCTACCACTTTTCGCATTAATAACTTAATTAATTATCTTATAATATTCTGACCCTTTGGGATTGTATCCTTGCTGAGTCAAACCACTGGATTGAGGGTAACGTCACCTTCAAAAGAGGGGCCTACTACTATAACTAAGATAATCTCTTAAAAAATGCAAAAGTGAGGAAATCATAAAAGGATACATTAAAGGCGAGTCAGATCCAAGTGATTCATCTTGTCTATCTGTTTTATTTTATTTTTATTTTTCAGCATTTTAGTTTTTATTTTTCTTGTTTAAAACCTTTTCTAAAATTTTGGTTTGATTAGACGTTGGGGATAAACCGGTACTAAAAGCTCTTGTGTCCTTGGACGACCTCGGTATCTTACCAACGCTATACTACGCTCACGATGGGTGCACTTGCCCATGTGTGTGTTTAGTGTTAGTAGAATATCGTGTTTTATAAATTTAAAACTTGACTAATGTGTAAAATGGGCTTAAAATATCAATAAAAACATAACACGCTTCGCACACTCCAAAATGCAGAGGCTAAGGACACTTACAAAGGGCCGTAGTTCGAATCTTGAACTAAAAGGGAGTCTCTTATGAGCAGGAGTCTCCAAGAGAGAAAGAACAAGAGAGAAGAGAGTTAATTTTTGAAGATGCAATGAGAAATGGCTACAAAGGGCTCTATTTATAGTTGAGCATGAGGTATTTGGATCATGCCAGGTGTTAGAGATCTTCCCTAATCATCCTAGGTGTCCTAGAGGTTTTTAACAACCATTTCAGAGCTCTTTGTTTCGAGTTATGAGTGTGCATGGTGGTTTGTTTGGAGGACAAGGAAGAAATGGCAACTGTCCAAAACAGTCTGCCCAGACACCTGTCTCGCGCCCCGCGAGCCCCACCAAACTCAGCCAAACATTTTTAATGTTTGACAATTTCAGTCCCTGTACTTATTAACTCGTAATAACCTTTATTTTTAGCACTTTTGGCCCTTCAAGTTAGGTTTCAAGTATTCTTGGAAGTATAATAAACATCGTTAAGCTCCGGGTTCGTTAAAAGGTCACTCAGAGGTATAATTAAACATGTTGACACTTTTAACCCTTTAACTTATAAACTTTTGATTTATTTCTCAAACGGTTTCATAAATTCAACGTATGGTTTATTAACGAATACAAACACCGTAAAAGTTCATTCAGAGGCATAGGTTTTGCATGTTGACACTTTTAGTCCTCCCACATACATCTTTTCACTATTTGACAACTTTAGTCCTTCATAGTCAACTTTTGACTCAATTTGGGTTTAGGAAACGTGTCTTCACATATTGGACACGATTTTACGAGGTGTTACATCTCTCCTATATATATATAATATTATAAAAAGGTTGGCTATTATTCAAATTCATTGGTATTTAATAGTGCAGTTGGATGTCTATGGTATATTTGAGAGTTGATTAGGATACTAATGAATATATATTGTACTTTATTGAATTTTGAAACTTATTTTGTCTTTGCTTCAACTTGATTCTGGGTTGTAGTGTATTATGTTAATCTTATTTTGGATATGCTCTTTTGAATTTTAAAAGGATGATTATTAAATTTTCCTTTTAAATCTGACCCTTACCAAGCCAATCCAACCCAGTTAAAAACCAAGTCGAACTTAGGTTTAGATTTTCAGCTCGATTTCAAATCTAAGCCAGTTGGGTTTATAATCAAACTGAACTCGAACTTGCACTAGCTTGGCTCAATTCAGCTCGTGAACAGAGCTATATGAGATTAACTATAAACTATTTTGCTTAGGATGGATACAATATTCATTGATACCACCCCTTTTACCTAAACTCGTCTGCCTGCATCGTAATTAAAATAAAAACTATTAATAATATATTTTAAATTCCTAAAAGTATAATAAATATATAGATATTAAAGTTTTGTATTTGAAATTCTAAATCAAATTTTTATGTGGGTTTAAGATCAAGTTCCAAGAATTTAACAGGTACTTACGAGTAAAATACTGGTAAACACCGGTACCGATACCACTTTTCTCTGCTTTTCGGTACCGGTACCGGTTCGGTATCGAACGATCATCATGCTCAACCCTACCCTATACCAGCAAATATAATGGCTAATTTGTTAGAGATACTCGATGGTATTGAGTCAGTTGTGGAACATAGTCTTATAATCGGGCATCGTTTATGAGATTGAAGTTACCAAAAATTTTCTCATACTCGCCACATCCCAACTTTTTTTGGTGCGTATAAGTAACGGTTTCAGATTATGTGCATGCAACCGGACACGCAATGTATAGCCGCAAACCCAATGAGTAATGAATAACAAGTATCTGAGGGGCATGCATGTGACTGTTATTATCAAAACATGTCATATACCCCCACCCATTATAACCCCTATGTATCATGTAATTAAACAAACATAATATCAAGGGGTTGTTTGTTTACATATGAATGGATCCATTCAGAGCTTACTTCTGAATCGGTCAGAGGCTGGGTTGTTTAGTTCACAAAACCCTTACCTCTTGATAATTCCATTCAGATCTGAATGGTCCAGATTTGAAAAGTCGTTGAATGAAACACTTGACATACATGCCCCTTCCTCCCATCTCTTTCACTGCTCCTCCACTATCTCCTCCTCCACAACCACTCCTCCTCCTCCTCCTCCCCCATTGCTCCTCCACCGTCTCCTCCTCCACAGCCGTCGTTTCCCCCTCCACTGCTCCTCCACATCGCCGTCGTCTCCCCCTCCTCTGCTACTCCACATCGGCGCCACCTCCTCCTCTGCTACTCCACAACGCTGCCGGCTCCTCCTCCTCTGCTACTCCACAACGCCGCTTTCCTCCTTCCCCGCCTATGACCACGAGTTCTTCTTCTTCTTCTTCTTATTTTTTGTTTACTAGTTTAGGTTTTGATGTCTTGATTTAGGGTTCATTTCAAGAAGTTATGGATTTAGGTCAAATTTGATTAATTGTTTGCCTCTTCTGATGCATATTAGGTTTGAAGGGGCATGGTCCCAAAAACCTCGCGCAGGCGCATAGGACTATACCATAATCTTATCCCAAAACATCTTGAACAAAGACCTTACGTTGCTGCGCAACGGTCCTAAACAGGATTTGGGAAGAAACAGTTCAATAACAGAGTATGGTCCCAAAAACCTTGCGCAGGCATATAAGACCTTTCTATAAGCCTCACTTCTGGAATACCTTTAACGAGACCATGCGCGGCTACGCAATGGTCCCAAAACAAGTTATAAAAGAAATCAGTCTTTAATAAACACGCGCCGGAAGAAAGGAGAAACTAATATTCCACTAACACCCTTGCGCAGGCCTGGGCATGGGAACGGTTAGATTAGAAGATAAAAAATCCTAAACATCTCCGCGCGCCTAAGATAAAGACTTGAACAAAGGAATCTTTTATGTTACAACAGAATAGACACGTGGCAAGGGATAAAGGTTTACAACTATAGACCTTCTAGAAGCCTTAAAAGCTCATCATGCATAACCATTCAGTTATAACTAACTGTGACGTGGCATAATCCGGAATGCTCATCTAATCATGATGATGACACTCGTTGAAGGATTAATCTACAACAAACCCACTTTCCACGTGGCATCTCCCCAACCGTCGATCAACACTCACGATCCGTGTGCATGGATGTGAAGTTAATGATGGACGGAAAGGAGAATAACCGCTGACGGAAAATACTTTCCGTTACTATCTCCGTCGACCAATTTCCCGCCCAAATCCAGCTATAAATAAGGCGTTGCAGGTATGATCTCACAATTTACTTTCAACCTCATTCTACTATTTATTCTTCATTGAGATCACTGTACTTATTCTCACGCCGGAGGGTGGTCACGGAGAGAACCCCCATTCTCCCCGTGGCGAGTCTAACGGCTTTCTGTTTTGCAGTGATCACTGGAGAAGGAATCTAGCCAAAATCCCGAATCAGCGAGAGGATTAACCTTTTAATGCAGAGACTAAACCCCTGATCTTATTGATTCCGGTCATTCTGATCACTGTTTCTTCATTGGCGCCCACTGATTCTTCATTTTCTATTTTCATCTTCTCATTCGATTCATCTTCTCTTCTCTTTTCTATGGCAGAAGCTCCATCACATCATCCACAAGGTCCTCGACCAGAGAACAGGGGCAATTTTGCTCATGTTTCCATTATCGAGGGAATTGTGGAGGAAGCATCCGATGATAACGTTGTCCAGAACAACGTTAATCAGGAAAATGATCCAGTTACACCAGGAGTACAACCTGAAATTCCGATCAGCTCAATTTTACCCCCTGGTGAAACTCCGATCTCATGGTACGTGAAATCTCAAGGTGTAATAAACGCAGTTTACGCACAGCTCTGTGCACAAGCTGCTCAACCTGCAACACAATCACGTAGATCTGCACCTCAGGTGCGAGCCCCCTCGGCACCTCGAGTGTTGCACTACGATGCACCATCACACATGTCAGTAGGCAACACGGAAGTTTATTCCAGATCTACCACTAAGTATGAATCCACTCACTCTGAATCTAGGAGACGCGATCACCGTGATGAACAGTATTCTCACAAACGTCAGTCAGTTCATTCACGTTTGGGCACGCGTTCGTACCAGAAGCGGGACACTCAAACCAATGAGTACGACATGACGTATCATGAAGACGACAACACAAGCGTTTTCAGTCGATTGCAGAAAGATCATCCAAGCTACAAACCAAAAATCCGCCAAGTTTACAACCCAGAAGAGGAGTACGATTACAATCTAATATACCGACTAGTAGAAGCTGCTGAAAACTCAAAGTTTGTCAAAGAGATCGCACTAT
This sequence comes from Helianthus tuberosus, assembly GCA_030545235.1. Lineage (NCBI taxonomy): Eukaryota > Viridiplantae > Streptophyta > Magnoliopsida > Asterales > Asteraceae > Helianthus > Helianthus tuberosus. Next base: position 54,361,065 of record CM060411.1, on the reverse strand, counting down.
CTCCCCTTGAGCGGGAAAAATTACCTTCAAATGTTGGGAAGTTCAACGGATTATCAGATCCTGATAATCACCTGCGTGTGTTCACTGGCGCAGGATTAGTCAGAGGATGGACACTACCCATATGGTGCCATTTGTTTGTCCAAACTTTAACAGGCGCAACACGTCTGTGGTTTGAAAATCTACCAGTGGGAAAGTTAACATCCTGGATAGATTTAAAGGAAACATTTCTGGTTCATTTCAGTCAACAGCGCAGGTCCATTAGAGACTCAGCAGATGTCATGAACATCTGGAGGAGTGACGATGAAAGCTTAGAAGATTTCATAACAAGGTACCACAAAAAAGTATTGGAAATCGGCGATGTACATGAGCACTTAATCCGCACGCAATTCAAATACGCGGTGAGGTGTGATGATATGATAAAAGTCTTGTCAGGGACTGAAGGTCTGCCGAAAAGTTGGGAAAAATTAATGGCTGCTGCCAAAGTGTATGCTCAAACAGAGCACAATCTAAGTTCCAACAGGCCACCAGTACCACAGAACTGCCCGCATGACATGAGTGGAAACAGTGGTAGGAAATTCAATAAAAACTGGAAAGACTCAGCTTGAAGCGCATACTCATCAGACAACGCCCGTAGACAATCTACAAGCTTACAGCTCAAAAAGAAGCCAAACAAGAAAACCGCGAAAGGCAGTGGACGCCTCTCACAAAGACACCGGCGGAAGTGCTCAGCACTGAGGATTACCAGTTCAAAACACCACCGCCGATGAAAAACAAAAGAGGGCAAGATCCAAACCTCTATTGTGAATACTACAAAGATACTGGCCACACCACAAACAACTGCATCAGTCTCCGCACAGAAATAGAGAAAGCGCTTAAGAGTGGGGAACTTACCCATCTAGTTCAGAACGTACGCAAAGAAATCAAGCAAATCACACGTGGAGACGAGGGGCCAAGTAAAAAAAAGCTAAACAAGCCTAAGGATCAACGGCAATTTAGCGCACATAGTTCCTTCATATTTGACAGGTTCCTCAGCTTGACAACTTATGGCACAAGGACTATTCTGTGCGCAGTAAATTAAGTCCCACTATTTATCCTAAACAAGTTTGTAATACATGGCCTCTGCGCTCTATCCAAGTCAATACAAAGTTCGTTACATTATCTTTATGTTTATTACAAAATGCATGCAATTTCTTTTGGTAAGCGCAAAAACACTATGGTAACCTAATACAAGTCTCATGAACGGTCCGCGTTCACAGGTACCGCGCAAGGTCCAACCCTACGTTCACACATGAGCTTTATACCATCTTTATTCGCCTTACCTAAACAAAGTAATTGTACTCATGCAAAACATTGTAATTCAAACATACCATATATTCACAAAAGTTACTTGCGCAGTGAGCGCATTAACAAAAAATTACATGCACAACAGTGCATCAACGTGTTACTTGTGTGGCAACGCAACCATACCATTACAAACAGGATCAACATCCCAAACCTACCCAACTAAGTGTTCAACAACCACAAAAAATACAAAGAAAACCTATTCTAGGTCTTCATCATCTTCTTCATCTGAAAACACTTCCTTCAGTTGCGCTACGAAGTCATCAAATTGGAGAGCAGCGGTTACTAGATCCATCACAGGAAGGCGCAGGTTGTTATATTCTTCTTTCGCCGCCACATGCTCTGCACCAGAATCAACCCCAGAGGTAGCAGACTTACTGGTATCCCAATCAACCTTCAGCGAATTAGCAACATGATGAGTACATTCAGCATAGCCCCTGGGCATAACCGTCGTTACGCGCAGTAACCATTAAACAGGCAACAGTTTGATCCAGATCTGCAGAATTCAACACAAAATTTGCAACCTGTGCAATATAACATATAAGAGGATGTATAAACCCATCAAAATATTACAAGGAGTTGGCATACTTACACTTATAATCCTATGATGCTTCATCCAAAGCATGTCATCCTTCAAGGGTTCAATGATGTGTGCAAAATGCAACATATAAATTACATCAAATAAGACATAAAACTAACCCCTTTTTAGTACTAATGTTGGAAAAAGTGTGCTTTTGTCTTCCTTTTGTATTTTCAGAACCAAATGAGCTTAAACGAACAAAAGGCACAAATATGCAGCAAAAACTAACATAAATACAAAGAAGAGGAGTAAACGTGGCATGCCCGACCCCTCGACAGCATCTTCCCAAGCAAAAACAAGAAATAGAAGGCTGGCCACGGCTCTGTGCCTACTGAGCACGGGGGCGTGGCCAGATGTCTGAAGAAAATACAAAGCTGTAGAAGCTTCTATTGCTCACCACGGGGGCGTGCCCACTGAGCACGGGGCGTGGTCAACGCTAAGATTCGCAAAATCTAGCAAATCTTGGTAGTACAGATACGCTTCTGCACACGGGGTCGTGCCCAGGGAACACGGCACGACCCCGTGTGGAGCCTAATGCAGACAAGAACAATAATGAAGAAAGAGAAAGAGGATGGCCACGGGGGCATGTCCAGCGGACACGGGGCCGTGGCCAGGCTTCTGTTCAGGCTATAAATAGAGGTGCTTGGTTCACTTCAAAGGCATTCCTTGGCACACCACCTCTCTCCCACTTCACCACCACTCCTCCACCACTACAACACCCAAATCCACCACCATCGTCCATCATCCACCTTAGAGTGTGTGTAGTAGTCTCGGGATCCAAGATTGATCGTAAGAGTTCTTGTCAATCAATGGCCATGTTTGGCTAAGTCTCTTACATCACTTTGTGAAGACAAGTCTTTAGCGTAATACTTTTGATTTCTAATCTTTTCGCACTTTTTATTTCGTTTTGTATTAATGACTTTAATAACTAGTTTCTTATGTTGAAGGTGAAACTTCCTTATCATTTTTCCGTGGTGTCTTGGCATTACTTTACTGTCTATATAAAGTAAAATATTTTCACCATTCATATCTCTACGGTCTATATAGAGATATGTTGGCTACCTGGTCGGGGGTTAAGGGAATGGTTTGGTAAGGTTCTTGCCTTGTTCAGTGTATAGATCCTGCAATGACCTGGATCAAGCTTACTAGGACCTCCTTCAATACCCACTGGTATTGGATGGCGGGGGTGCGAATGGCTTGATCCCCTCATATGTAAACTACTATTAATACATTAAACCGGCTACTTGGGATTGTATCCATGCTGACTCAAACCATTTAGTCGAGGGTAACGTCCCCTTCAAAAGAGGGGCCTACCACTTTTCGCATTAATAACTTAATTAATTATCTTTCAATATTATAAGCCTCACTTCTGGAACATCTTTAACGAGACCATGTGCGGCTGCGCAATGGTCCCAAAACACGTTATAAAAGAAAACAGTCTTCAATAAACACGCGCCGGAAGAAAGGAGAAACTAACATTCCACTAACACCTTTGCACAGGCCCGCGCAAGGGAACATTTAGACTGGAAGATAAAAAATCCTAAACATCTCCGCGCACCTAAGATCAAGACTTGAACAAAAGAATTTTTTCTGTTACAACATAATAGACACGTGGCAAGGGCATAAAGGTTTACAGCTGTAGTCCTTCTAGAAGCCTTAAAAGCTCATCATGCATAACTATTCAGTTATAACTAACTGTGACGTGTCATAATCTGGAACGCTCACCTAATCACGATGATAACACTCGTTGAAAGATCAATCTACCGCAAACCCACTTTCCACCTGGCATCTCCCCAACTGTCGATCAACACTCACGATCCGTGTGCATGGATGTGACGTTAATGATGAACGAAAAGGAGAATAACTGCTGACGGAAAATACTTTCCGTTACTATCTTCGTCGACCAATTTCCCGCCCAAATCTAACTATAAATAAGGCGTTGCAGGTATGATCTCACAATTTACTTTCCACTTCATTCTACTATTTCTTCTTCATTGAGATCATTGTACTTATTCTCACGTCGGAGGGTGGTCATGGAGAGAACCCCCCATTCTCCCTGTGGCGAGTCTAAAGGCTTTCTGTTTGGCAGTGATCACCGGAGAAGGAATCTAGCCAAAACCCCGAATCAGCGAGAGGATTAACTTTTTTATGCAGAGACTAAACCCTTGATCTGATTGATTTCGGTCATTCTGATCACTGTTTCTTCAAGGTTTGACATGATTATTATAGTATTTTATTGCCTGGTGGATGTATATAACTGAGTATATGCTAATTTGATTATATGTATGCGTAGATAGATGTGTTTGCAATAGAGTAAGAAAAAGGTTATAACAGTTTAAGCAAGATGCATTTTTGTCGTGATAGTTGGAGGATTAATTGTTATTGAAATTCAAATTCAGCAAGGACAGTTTAGTGAGAATGAAGATATAATTTGATTTATAGTGAATTGATTCTAATTTGATGTGCCTTGAGTTTGAATTGGTTTATTATTGTTGTTGATGATTTATGTGTATTTGCTTCTGAGAAGTAATGAATTAGGTATCGTTTTAGAACTAATCAGTTAGGTATTTAGTTTTGTTCATAGGGGTAAAAATGTCATTTTACACAGTCATTCAGAGGTGCAACCAAACAACACTTTACTAGTTCAGCACTTACGGGTTTAGAGCCTCTTACCCATTCAGACCTCTTATTCATTCAGCACTTATTGGTTCAGATGTTGCCAAACAACCCCTAAATAGATAACAGTGGATGTGAGCCAGCGCGTTATCACGAGGGTGTTGGTGTGAAGACAAATTTGTAAGGCTTGATTTGTAAGCCTCGGGTGTTTAGACGTCGACTACCCAAGTTAACCCAACTATATCTAACAAGTTCGAGCATGCGCGTTGACCTAGAGGACTTCATGCTTCCACTGGGATGCAGCTCATGGAATTCGTCTTCCTAGTCATTGCATGGCTCGAGTTATTGCAATAGTCGAGTCCTTGGTGAGAGCTTTTTGAAAACCAGTTTATAGAGAGTGGAACGGCTTACTAAGGTACGGGTTTCACCCCTGACTTAACAGTTTCGTTCCTGACTGTGGTTATGCTCTTCGAATAAATTCGTGAGTTCCACTAGATTTCGAAATGGAGACTTTCGTCGAGGTGTGGATGTCACTCCTAACTCGATGAAAGGTTCTCGTGCTAGAAAATGCGCTGAGTGAGCGATCTTATTGAGAGTTCTTGGTTTTCACACCTGATCTCGACTGGGTCGCTCGGTTTCGTTATGCGAGTATTTTCGAAAACGTGAGTATTGTGTCGGCCTTAGGAAAGGCTAAGTAGTATTTCAGCCTTAGGAAAGGCTTCTTCGCGTGAAGTTGTAGTACGCGGGGTTCACACAAAGTTGTATCTTTTAGCAATTTCGATCGAGAGTATCAAGTAGGCCCGATACAAACCCTACTGGGCTCTTACGAGTCGGCCTGTTGGTACTTAGACTATAGACTAGGTCAATTTCTAAGACGTCGACCCGAACTAGGTCGAGTCTGACCTAATTCCCTATAGTTATGGGTCTGATACCAATCTGTCAGACCCCAACCGATGGCGGAATCATCGGGGCGCGGCACTAGGCGAATCAGATTGCTCAAGAGAATCCATAACAACTATATTGCGATAATATTTAATACATTCGTTATCCCATACTAACAAATAATACAATCACATAAGTTATCACAGATTTATTGTCCTCTCGAACAATGCAAATCCGACAACCTAGATTTTAGTTGAGTTTCTAGACTTCCTAGCTTAATTTGATATAGTCTGCGATCTAACCTGCAACATACGTTAAAATATTTGTCAATACATAAGAATTGGCGAGTATACAGGTTTGATAAGTAGCATAATAGATAAAAAGTGTAGCGAATTTCCATATGCATAAACGTAATACACGACATATATACTCACAAAACTGATACTACCAACTAAGTCCTCGATGCTCGAATGTACGATGGCATAACTAGACCCCGTCGGGCGTAATAGTACTATACTAGTCGTGGTGGGACGTCGCGAGTATAAGCCCTAGCACATATGCAACTAGCATCACGTATATCTATGCATAACAGTTATTCACAAGTGATAATTCGATTGATTGAATAAATCGTTTGCTGAGTTCAATTTGTTAGAAACGTATGTTACACCCAAAAGTTCGATTAAAAAGGGTTCAAGTATACTCACAGCGCGTATTTAGCGAGAATACAGCTTGATTGAGTCGGTTGCGAGTACGTCTGCGTTGATCCTTGAGGAATAGAGTAAACGATATACGGTTAAGCGAGATTAGCCTTGAAAAGTTACTTATTAGGTCGAATGGTTCTCATTCGTGCGGATTGGCATGTTACTCGTCCGGATGACATGTTATCCGTGCAGATAACATGTGATCCGTGCGGATGATGTGGTGATACGTGCGGATAAGTGGTGATATGTGCGGATAAGTGGTGATACGTGTGGACTAATGTCATCCGTGCGGACTGACATGTCATCCGTGCGGACTGACATGTCATCCGTGCGGACTGACATGTCATCCGTGCGGACTGACATGTCATCCGTGTGGACAAGTGTCATCCGTGCGGACTGACAAGTCATCCGTACGGACAAGTGTCATCCGTGCGAACTTGTCATGTCTGTTCCGCACTTTGAACACTGTTTCCGAGTGTTTAACGGAAGGAATACGTTCGTTTTTACTAGGGTAGTGTAATTTAGCACTAACACTTGAAATCTCATCAGTCCCGACCCGTTCTAACGGCCGGGAATCACCCCGTTCCATCAGATCTGGTCGTTCTTGGTGGTTTTTCATGGTTAGCTCAAAATCGCACAGATTTAGGTGAGATTTGTCATTAAAACATGTGGAAATCACCCAGATCTGAGTCGTTTATAGTGAAATGAGGCCACAATTTGAAGTTCATAAGAACTCTTGGTGACATCACCTCAAAACGGCTCAAATCCGCAGATTTCACGGTTAGAAATTGAGTTTCGAAAGATAGAATGATGTAGAATCGAGTGTAGATTGTAGAAGTACAAGTTTTAGGTTGAAATCTTACCGGAATCGCGAGGAATCGAGAGAAAAGGGTCTTGGAGCGTGTTTGGTCGAGTAGGAGCTGTCACATCACTGTTCAAGTGATGTGACATGGTATTTATAGGCCACAGAGGAGAAGAAAAGAGTTCTGGCCCGGATAGCCCATGCGTGCGGATGGCCCATCCGCACGGATGGTGCCCATCTGTCCGGATGGCCCATCCGTCCGGATAGCTATCCTGACGCGTTGGACTTCTCCGTTTTGATCGTTTTGATAGTTTTCGAAGCGCGTACTTTCCATAATTAATTTATATTATCATTATATTGTTATTATTATCTATATATATCACTAGGGGTCGTATTTACGTATCCATAATCCAAAGTTTCGATAATTAACCATCGGTTTCGATTCGAGTATGCGATTGTTAGCGACGTTTCATGGCCATCAACGAGGGTAGTATAGGTCCTTTCTTGATGTCATCGTGAACGTTATTTCGTGTAGTGCCACAAAGACTGACGGGGTACCGTTTACTCGTATTGTCATCATCGTCATGACGACTGGAGCTACAGCACTCGCCCGAGGGTCCTTATTAGCGTTAATTATTTACGTTCGACACATCACGGCCACTGAGGAGGGTAGAATAGGTCCTCACTCAATGCCTCCGTGAGTGTTAGTGTGATAATAGTGTAGTATAGTGATATTGTATTTCGAAAATATGCGATTATCCTTCGAATAGCGATATATACGATATTGTTACATTATGATCCGAATCTCTGGTGCTAGGCGTAACGAGTATAACGAGTAGTAACAACGCACGAAAGTGCGGGTTGTTACAGTCTCCCCTACTTTAGGAAATTTCGTCCCGAAATTAATCCAATAGGTAGGCTTCTAAGAGTTGATCTAGTACCAGTAGCGATACAGCGAGCGTTTCGATCGTAAGTTGACAGCGAGGACATTTCGAATAAGAGAATCGACTGTGATAGTGAGAAGGCGACGTAGGACAGAAGTAATAACCCCACGAGTTGGCATTCCAAGGTGCCTTGTCTTGTGTAGAATTCGTTAGTTCGATGCGATTGTAATTCGAAGGGTTTCTCATGACGTAGAGTTAACTGAGTCGATCGTTAACCAACGTTACAAGAAGCGTTCGTTTAGATATTAAAAAGGGATTTAGGATGAAAATCTTTGAAAATTTTCCTTTTAACGTGCGGTCAATAGAGTCGATGTTAACCGATGTTGCAAGGAAGTTTAAAGTTTTTAAATATTTTAAGGAACTCGGAGATGAAAACAAGGGTTACGAAAACTCTCCTATGACATGGGTCCAAGCTGAACTCGATGTCGAACCAATGTCTAAAGAAGGATTTTTTTTTTATTTTGACGTTGTAAAAGTTTAAGGAAAAACTGGGCTTATGAAACTTTCCTTGGACATGGAGTTAAGCTGATTCGATGTTAACTCCACGTCGTGAGAAAATTTCACTTGTCCACCGGTTTTAAATCAAAAATTTTGTAAAAAGACGTTTTTTAATTAGTACAAAAAGGTAGTTAATTACCGAGCCCCACTTGGCACTTTCCCACGAAAGTTTGTTAATATGTTTAAAACACTTATATATAGGAAGTACCAGCGGCGTATCCACCATGCTCTGCCCATACTATTCTCGTTTCGTGAGGCAGTGTCAGGTGTGCCGATATGACATGGATAGAATTGCGTTTTACTCGGCTCAATCGTTAGAAAGTCGGACCGAGCATAAGATAGAATCGAATAGGTTAATCCGGCGAGTTGATAAGCGAGAAGCGAATAGCGCGTCTTCGATTAGATTACACATTAAACCCATATGGCACGTTTCCACGAGAGCTTGCTAACATGGCGAAACACCATGCTTAACCAGGTAAGTTTTGCCTCGTGAAGCGGTGTCATGTGTACTAATACCATACAGACTGCAATGAACACCAAGCGAGCGATAAGCGGTAGATTATACACGATAGGCGATCAGCGATTAGGCGAATAACACAACACAATACCAGTAATGACGGCGACAAGAAACGAATTACGATATGCGGCAGTTGTTGCGTTGCAAGCGATGGAGGTATGCGCGATTTATGCGGTTCGATTTGATTGATTAACACCACAGAGTTTAACTAACATTAGACCCCACATGGCCTTTTTCCACGAAAGGTCGCTGATATGACTAAAAACCCTGCTTTAACCATATTAACTTCACCTCGTGAAGCGAGGTCATGCGTACTATCGTAACACGAGTATCACAGATAACGGTAGGCGATAGCGATAGATTGTTACACAGCAAGCGATATAGATTCACATAATAAGCGATAGAGATTGCGAGGTACACAAGGTAAGCGATTGCGATTAGTCGGGTTTGTTTCGAGTAAGCTTAACGTTATGTTGCGACGCATCACGGTTATCGAGGAGGGTAGAATAGGTCCTCACCCGACAATGTTGTGAGCGTTAAAGTGCTTGATGAGATTGTTCGCTATAGACTTACGACCAGTCTTGCGTTGACGCAATTGTCCTGTGAGGTAGACTCTCCAGAGTCCATCGATGAGGCGATTTCATTGCGTTTGCAGACTTACGACAAGTCTTGCGACGATACGGTTTCTGTTGTTACGCCTTGCGATTAAGTGTAGTGTGTTGAAAATAATCATGATAGTATATAGGTCTAGTAACATTCAACTCCACGTGGCACTTTCTTCACGGAACCTTTGTAGTATAATAAAGCACACCTTGCTCGACCCCTACTACTTTCATCCCGTGATTTGGTGTCACCTTTTGTCAAAACGCTATGGCACCTTAGAATTCACTACGATCTCCGTGCACTGACCCAAATAATCCCGTGTGCACCCGTGATTAGTCGTTCCTTGCACGTTTATCGTACCTCGTTCTAAAAGTGTAGTGAGGGTAAAACACATTATTTCGTGATATAGTATATAGTATGTGTGTGAAGCTAGTCTAAGTGCGACGATTAGAGGGTGAAAGAGAATACTAGAGCGAGAGTTAACGTTACACATAGTGGCAACATTGATTAAATAGAGTAGGTTCAAAACTTAGAAATAAACGTCGAAAATCGCATCATCACAACTTTACCCTACACTTGCTAGATGTCGGATGCTGAAGACCTTTGCTGGAGCTGTTGTTGTTGTACTCAAGTTCACGGTTCGATGCGGCAGTTGCGGGTGAAGTGACCGTAACGGTTGTAGTTATTGCAACAGCGACAGTCAGCCCCAACTGGATGATGGTAGGTGCACGAGTAACACTGAGGATGAGCTCCAGTGTAGGCTCGTTTTGGAAACATCGGAACTGTTTGGAGAGGTTTCGGTTGCAGTAGTTCGGTAGTTGATGAGCTCGGGCTTGAAGTCTTTCGTTTGCGGCTGGGTTCGTCGGTGTCTTGCGAAGAGATGTCGTCGTTGGAGGATTCGTCTGAAGACTCGCTTGCAGAGTCCTTGGCTGATTTGTCAGAAGATCCGTCGGCAGATTTGTCAGAAGAATCGGCAGCAGATCCGTCCGAGGAATCGTTAGCAGATCCGTCAGAAGAATCGTTAGCTGATTCATTGGAAGCATCGCCAGCAGATTTGTCAGAAGATTCGTCAGTAGGTTCATCAGAAGATTCGTCAACATGTTCGCCTGAAGGATTACTGGCGATTGCTTGATGAGCTTGCTTGACAGGATTCCTTGAGAATAATCCTTCCATGAGTCGTTTGTTGTTGATCTCTGCGGCTAAGCGGTATGTTTCTTCGATGGTAGCAGGTCTTGCAGCTTCGACAAAATCACCCACACACTCAGGCAAGCCACGAATGTACTTCGCGATGGCCTTCCCCGGAGTGTTGACTTGGGCAGATTATGCTAAGCTGCTTGAACCTTGCGGTGTAGCCAGCATTGTCACCTTCGGTTTGCTTGATTTCCCAAAATTCGTTTTCCAGCTGCTGAATCTCGTGAGGAGGACAGTACTCTTTCTCCATGAGCTCTTTCAGCTCATTCCAAGAGAGAGCGTAAGCTGCGGAGATCCCACGTTTGTTACGTTCGGCGGTCCACCAGTCGAGTGCTCGCGATTGAAATACTCCGGTGGCGCAAGTAGTACGGAGACTATCGGGACACCTACTTTGACGAAGGGTAACTTCGATAGAATCGAACCACTGGAGTAGTTGAGTCGCACCTCCTTCACCCGTGAACTCCATCGGGTCACAGGCTTCGAAGTGCTTGTAGAGAAAAGTAGGTTGCAGCTCTCCTGTCTTAACGTCTTCCGAAGCTCGAGAGTGGCTGAGAGAGTGCACTCGAGCGAAAATTTGAGGACTAAGCTTTCTCACTTCCTTAGTTACAAGTGATGCAATCCTCTTATCGGCGCTTTGTTTGGCTTTTCTCCTGGCTACTCGTCTCGAGGTAGAGTTGTTGGAAGGCATCTAGACATGAAGAGACTTGGAGTGAGATTCGATCATAATGATTTTTGAGTTTTGCGTTGCGATTGAGCGCGTTCAAAACTTGGTGCGATAGTATAGTAATATGATGTGTGTAAAATGCAACATATAAATTACATCAAATGAGGCATAAAACTAACCCTTTTTTAGTACTAATATTGGAAAAAGAGTGTTTTTGTCTTCCTTTTGTATTTTCAGGATTAAATGAGCTCAAAAACGCAAAAGAAGCAAAAAGACAGCTAAATCCAACATAAATACAAGAAAAGGAACAATAGTGGACTGCCCGAACCCTCAACGGCACCTTCCAAAGCAAAATAGAGAAAACAGAAGGCTGAACACGCCCCGTGCTCAGCCAGCACGGGGCCGTGCCCAAGAAGCAGCAGAAAAGACAAACCTATAGAAGCTTCTATTGCCCACCACGGGCCGTGCTCAGCGGACACGGGGGCGTGCCGAAAGTACTGCAGGCGCATTAATTGTAATTGCGAATTACAATTAATGAAGAGAGAGAGTGTCAGACGGGCACGGGGCCGTGCCCAGCGAACACGGGGCCGTGCCCAGGCTTCTGTTCAGCCTATAAATAGGAGTGCTTGGTTTCATTGCAACTCATCCCTTGGCACACCACCTCTCTCACACTTCATCCACCACCCACCACCATCACAACACCATCATCCACCACCATCATCCATTGTCCATCATAGAGTGTGTGAGTCGTTCGAGATCCAAGATTGATCGTAAGAGTTCTTGACAATCAAGGCCATGTTTGCCTAAGTCTCTTACATCACTTGGTGAAGACAAAGTGTCTAGTATAATACTTTTTATTTCTAATCTTTTGCACTTTTTATTTGGTTTTGTATTAATGACTTTAATAACTAGTTACTTATGTTGAAGGTGATCTTTCCTTATCGTTTGTCCGTGGTGTCTTGGCATTATTTTACTGTCTATATAAAATAAAGGATTTTCACCATTCATATCTCCACGGTCTATATGGAGGTATGTTGGCTACCTGGTAGGGGGTTAAGGGAACGGTTTGGTAAAGGTCTTGCCATTGTTCAGCGTTTAGAGGTCCTGCAATGGACCTGGGTCAAATTTAGTAGGACCTCCTTCAATACTTCACGGTATTGGATGGCGGGGGTCCAAACTCTTTGATCCCCTCATAAGTTAACTACTATTAATACTATAACCCGGCTACTTAGGACTGTATCCCTGCTGACTCAGACTACTTAGCCGAGGGTAACGTCACCGCCAAAAGCGGGGCCTACCACAATACTGCATTAATAACTTAATTCATTATCTTCCAATAATCCACCCCTTTAGGATTGTATCCCTGCTGACTCAAACTACTGGGGTGAGGGTAACGTCACCTTCAAAAGAGGGGCCTACTACAATAACTAAGATAATCTCTTAATTATGTGCAAAAGTGCGGAAATAATCAAAGGTTATACTAGATACGAGTCGGAACCAAGTGATTCATCTTGTCTATCTGTTTTTCTTTTATTTTTATTTTCAGCATTTTAGTTAATTTTATTTTTCTTAGTTTAAAACATTTTTCTAAACTTTTGTTTTGGTTAGACGTTGAGGATAAACCGGTATTAAAAGCTCTTGTGTCCTTGGACGACCTCGGTATCTTACCAACGCTATACTACGCTCAACGATGGGTGCACTTGCCCATATGTGTGTTTAGTGTTAGTAAAATATCGTGTTTTATAAATTTAAAACTTGGCTAAAATAAGTGTTAAAAAGGGCTTAAAATATACACCTAATATATACGACACTTTCACGCGCATCATAATACGAATCACATAGGAGCCACATAGGAAACACGAAATTCCTAAGTTCTCACACAATGACTTATTGTTTATACGTATATATATATAGGTATTTATATAACTGAAATTTGTATTCATACACATACAGGTCGATTTAGAATAAGCGAGGTCGCGTTGAAGTGAGAAAACGAGAGCGAATGCGATAGATTATGCATTAGTTTTGTTGCGAACATTCGGATTTCGTTTTAGATTGCGATGGTTGTGCGAATTGTGTGTTTATAAAGCAGGGAGTGAAAATCGTTAAATCGAGAAATCGATAACATATAAAGCGTAATTACGTTCATTAAAGCATAAAATCAGCGAATCGTAGGTTGAGTAAAACGTTCGGAATGCCTCGGGTGTTTAGACGTCGACTACCAAAGGTAACCCAACTATATCTAACAAGTTCGAGCATGCGCGTTGACCTAGAGGACTTCATGCTTCCACTGGGATGCAGCTCATGGCATTCGTCTTCCTAGTCATTGCGTGGCTCGAGTTATTGCAATAGTCGAGTCCTTGGTGAGAGCTTTTTGAAAACCAGTTTATAGAGAGTGGAACGACTTACTAAGGTACGGGTTTCACCCCTGACTTAACAGTTTCGTTCCTGACTGTGGTTATGCTCTTCGAATAAATTCGTGAGTTCCACTAGATTTCGAAATGGAGACTTTCGTCGAGGTGTGGATGTCACTCCTAACTCGATGAAAGGTTCTCGTGCTAGAAAATGCGCTGAGTGAGCGATCTTATCGAGAGTTCTTGGTTTTCACACCTGATCTCGACTGGGTCGCTCGGTTTCGTTATGCGAGTATTTTCGAAAACGTGAGTATTGTGTCGGCCTTAGGAAAGGCTAAGTAGTATTTCAGCCTTAGGAAAGGCTTCTTCGCGTGAAGTTGTAGTACGCGGGGTTCACACAAAGTTGTATCTTTTAGCAATTTCGATCGAGAGTATCAAGTAGGCCCGATACAAACCCTACTGGGCTCGTACGAGTCGGCCTGTTGGTACTTAGACTATAGACTAGGTCAATTTCTAAGACGTCGACCCGGACTAGGTCGAGTCTGACCTAATTCCCTATAGTTATGGCTCTGATACCAATCTGTCACACCCCAACCGATGGCGGAATCAACGGGGCGCGGCACTAGGCGAATCAGATTGCTCAAGAGAATCCATAACAACTATATTGCGATAATATTTAATACATTCGTTATCCCATACTAACAAATAATACAATCACATAAGTTATCACAGATTTATTGTCCTCTCGAACAATGCAAATCCGACAACCTAGATTTTAGTTGAGTTTCTAGACTTCCTAGCTTGATTTGATATAGTCTGCGATCTAACCTGCAACATACGTTAAAATATTTTTCAATACATAAGTATTGGCGAGTATACAGGTTTGATATGTAGCATAATAGATAAAAAGTGTAGCGAATTTCCATATGCATGAACGTAATACACGACATATATACTCACAAAACTGATACTACCAACTAAGTCCTCGATGCTCGAATGTACGATGGCATAACTAGACCCCGTCGGGCGCAATAGTACTATACTAGTCGTGGTGGGACGTCGCGAGTATAAGCCCTAGCACATATGCAACTAGCATCACGTAAATCTATGCATAACAGTTATTCGCAAGTGATAATTCGATTGATTGAATAAATCGTTTGCTGAGTTCGATTTGTTAGAAACGTATGTTACACCCAAAAGTTCGATTAAAAAGGGTTCAAGTATACTCACAGTGCGTATTTAGCGAGAATACAACTTGATTGAGTCGGTTGCGAGTACGTCTGCGTTGATCCTTGAGGAATAGAGTAAACGATATACGGTTAAGCGAGATTAGCCTTGAAAAGTTCCTTATTAGGTCGAATGGTTCTCATTCGTGCGGATTGGCATGTTACCCATCCGGATGACAAGTCATCCGTCCGGATGACATGTTATCCGTGCGGATGATGTGTCATCCGTGCGGATAACTGGTGATACGTGCGGATAAGTGGTGATACGTGCGGTCTGATGTCATCCGTGCGGTCTGATGTCATCCGTGCGGACTGATGTCATCCGTGCGGACTGACATGTCATCCGTGCGGACTGACATGTCATCCGTGCGGACAAGTGTCATCCGTGCGGACTGACAAGTCATCCGTACGGACAAGTGTCATCCGTGCGGACTTGTCATGTCTGTTCCGCACTCTGAACACTGTTTCCGAGTGTTTAACGGAAGGAATACGTTCGTTTTTACTAGGGTAGTGTAATTTAGCACTAACACTTGAAATCTCATCAGTCCCGACCCGTTCTAACGGCCGGGAATCACCCCGTTCCATCAGATCTGGTCGTTCTTGGTGGTTTTTCATGGTTAGCTCGAAATCGCACAGATTTAGGTGAGATTTGTCATTAAAACATGTGGAAATCACCCAGATCTGAGTCGTTTATAGTGAAATGAGGCCACAATTTGAAGTTCATAAGAACTCTTGGTGACATCACCTCAAAACGACTCAAATCCGCAAATTTCACGGTTAGAAATTGAGTTTCGAAAGATAGAATGATGTAGAATCGAGTGTAGATTGTAGAAGTACAAGTTTTAGGTTGAAATCTTACCGGAATCGCGAGGAATCAAGAGAAAAGGGTCTTGGAGCGTGTTTGGTCGAGTAGGAGCTGTCATATCACTGTTCAAGTGATGTGACATGGTATTTATAGGCCACAGAGGAGAAGAAAAGAGTTCTGGCCCGGATAGCCCATCCGTGCGGATGGCCCATGCGTGCGGATGGCCCATCCGTGCGTATGCCCATCCGTCCGGATAGCTATCCTGACGCGTTGGACTTCTCCGTTTTGATCGTTTTGATAGTTTTCGAAGCGCGTACTTTCCATAATTAATTTATATTATCATTATATTGTTATTATTATCTATATATATCACTAGGGGTCGTATTTACGTATCCATAATCCAAAGTTTCGATAATTAACCATCGGTTTCGATTCGAGTATGCGATTGTTAGCGACGTTTCATGGCCATCAACGAGGGTAGTATAGGTCCTTTCTTGATGTCATCGTGAACGTTATTTCGTGTAGTGCCACAAAGACTGACGGGGTACCGTTTACTCGTATTGTCATCATCGTCATGACGACTGGAGCTACAGCACTCGCCCGAGGGTCCTTATTAGCGTTAATTGTTTACGTTCGACACATCACGGCCACTGAGGAGGGTAGAATAGGTCCTCACTCAATGCCTCCGTGAGTGTTAGTGTGATAATAGTGTAGTATAGTGATATTGTATTTCGAAAATATGCGATTATCCTTCGAATAGCGATATATACGATATTGTTACATTATGATCCGAATCTCTGGTGCTAGGCGTAACGAGTATAACGAGTAGTAACAACGCACGAAAGTGCGGGTTGTTACATTATTAGTTAATTCAGGATCCACCAATACTAACACGACAAACTTTTAAGAGTGAATTACAAGTTTTGTCATTTATCTTTATACCAAATTTCAGGTGGTGTCCTTTATCTTTAAAATTGACAAGTTTTGTACTTATTGTTTCAAAATCCTGCACGTTATGTCCTTTAGCCCTAACTCAATTAGTTTTTTTTGTTAAATTAGATCATGTGCATGGCACATGAAGGTATAATTGTCTTTTTACCATAATATTAAAAAACATTTTAAAGAAAAAAGTTTATAAGTCATCTTTATCTCTTTCTCTCTTTAAGGGGATGCGGAGTGGCAGCGGCAAAGGCATGCGGCACCGATCGGTGACCGATGCCAACCTTTTTACCGCTCATAGTTTACCGATTGTGGGGAAGAAATCGGAGAGGGGTTGCCGATGCGGGGAGAGGGAGGGTAGGAGAGAGAGGGGGTGTCTAACCATTGCCAACACTTTTGAGCATAGTTTACCACTTTGACATGACACACTCTCATTGGTTGATTTTGAAGTTTATCACTTTCAAGTGTCTAACTACTCCCTACACCCTAAACAACCAAACACTTTTTCTCTCTCTACTCCATCTCTCTATACTACCAACACCTCCTTCCACCACCACCGCCACTCTACCTCTCTACACTACACAGACAGTTGTGACGGGGGTTTGTGTGTTGTCCCACAAAGTCAACCTAAACTTGCACTATGGAAACTAAATTTGGGCCCATTATTATCTGCCGAAACATGTCCTCCCACCTTGTCAATTATTTTGGACAAAATTATAGAAAACAACCTTTATGTTTGGCTCAAACTGCACTTTATACCTTTCACTATGAAATCGGCAAAAATCAACCTTTATGTTCATGTTTTGCTATGAGTATAACCTTTAGCACTAACCACGTTTGGTTTTCTTGGTTAACTGCCCTCACATATGCAAAGCATGTGAGGGCATTATTGTCATTTCCTATGTATCCTTGTTTATTATATTTTTTTACCCTGCAACCCACTTCCCCGCCAAAAACAAAACCATCACCGGCAGCCACTGTGTCTCTCATCTCTAATCTATAACCACAAATTTCACAACATCGACACCACTTCTGTAACCACCGATCACCATCATTAACCATTAACTAGCTTCTGTTACATTTAAATTCAAATGTAGTTTTAGATAAGATTGTTGTCGACACCGTAACAATAGGCTAGAAGCTTGACTTTCCATTGATCCTTCTGTTGTAATTTGTTGCAATCAGGCTTATTTAAGCCATGTATTCGATGAATGATGGTTCTCAATTAAATAATCAGAGAGAGAGAAAGTGATCGGATGAGAGAGAAAACATAGGGAGAGAAAGAAAGTAGGGGTGACAGAGTCTGAGAAGGTGGTGGCCACCGCCTCTGGTGATGATGATGGTTAGGTGATTGTTGTAAGTGGGTTTCCGGTAACTGTGTTTCCAGTTTAGCGATGAAATAACAAATCAAGTAGCTTTGTTTGGAAAGTACACCATTCCTCTTAACCTTGACAGCTTAGCAGCCAAGTGCAGTGTGTGCTGACTTCCAACTGATTGTCTTAACAAAATTTAGTCTTCCTGGCAGATGAAGGAGATTGTGGTGGTCGAAGATGATGAGGAAGATGATTGGTGATGATGCTACGATAAGAGGCGGAGGTTATTAGCGATGATGGTGGTGGTATCACCGTTGACGGAAACGAGAACAGGAATGACGACGGTATTAGTATATGGTAACAAGTGGTGATTTGCAACACTTTGAGGTGCTTTCGGCGATTAAGGTAAAACCCAACAAATTGATTTGCAACATTGTTGACGGCGGTGTTAGATGATGATGGTGGTGAGCGATTGTTGATGAAGACGGCGTAGATGAAGGAGGGGTGGTTGTTGATGATCTGGGTTTTCTGGTTGGGAGCTAGGAGAGATGAACAAGAAGAGTTTTATGGTGGGGTCATGTGTAATTATATAATTTATTAATAAACAAAAAAACAAGGTTGAAATGACAATAACACCTTCACATGCAAAGCATGTGAGGTGATTTAACCAAGCATATTAACAGAGTTTGTGTTAAAGGTTGAACTTGTAGTAAAACATGAACATAAAGGTTGCTTTTTGTCGATTTCATAGTGAAAGGTATGAAGTGCAGTTTGGGTATAATATAAAGGTTGATTTCTGCAATTTTGTCATGATTTTGTGATGAAAATTAAAGGACCCAATATTGAAAGTTTACAGAAATTTGATCTATTTTTAGGAGAAAAAAATATTAATTCATTCTATAATTGATAAAGCATTCAACTATTTCAAAGAATCTGTACAAATATATAACCCTATTTACTTTGATCAAATAAGGCTTGGCTTAATATGACATGATGTAAAAATAACAAGCAGTGGACACTATCTAAAACCCAAACCCCCCAAATCTAAAACCCACAACGAGTTTGAACAATTCTCAGCTAAATTAAGCAAACTAAATGCAACGATTGACCTGCAAAAATTCATAGCGTAATCATCGGAGTTGTAACAAAAAAGCAACAACTGATCCCCAAACCTGAACACAAACAAAAGTTGCAATGTGGGGTTCAAGAGCAGCGCGGGTTGTGCAATAAAGTTGGACATGGTTTTAGGTGCAGTGATGGTTCAAATTGCAGGTGGTGGTTGTAACATGACAGGTGAGAGGTTGCGACGGTGGCTGGTGGGGGCTGTGGTGGTCGTTGGTGAATGGTAGTAGGTGGGGGCGGTGTAGGAGGTTCTGGTGGTTGTATACAGAGATGGAGTAGAAAGAGAAACAGTGTTTGCTTGTTTAGAGAGAGAAAGAAATGAAGTTGATACATATTTTTTCTATAAAATGTTTTTTAATATTAGGGTAGAAAGACAATTATACCCACATGCGCCATGCACATGATCTTATTTAACAAAAAAATCAAACTGGGTTAGGGCTAAAGGACATAACGTGTAGGATTTTGAAACAATAAGTACAAAACTTGTCAATTTTTAAGATAAAGGACACCGCCTGAAATTTGGTATAAAGATAAAGGACAAAACTTGTAATTCACTCAACTTTAAAAGTGAATCCACAATTTTTTAATTTTGATAATTGCTATATAGCCCCTAAACTACCAACAAATTTGCATTTAACTTTTATACTTCAGCAAACTGCAATTTAATACCATGTGATTTGCAGGCGGGATCAACTTTACACCCTATTTTGAAATCAATCAATTTTACACTTCGACGTTTACAAAATACACCCCTATGTATGTGAAAAGCAATTTTTTTCCCTGATAATAAAAATATTTTCATAATATAAATTAGCAACACATTGTTGTATTGTGTTGTTGTACCCCAAGCATTGGGTGTTTTTCGAATAAAAATTGTGATTTTTCACTTTTAACCCAAAGGTTTTCATCTTTTGTATTTTAACCCTCTTAATTTGTTTACTTTTAACCCAAAACTTTTCATCTTTTGTAATTTAACCCACAACTTTTTTATTTACAACTTTGGTCCCCCTTACTTTTTATCTTTCGCAAGTTTTTCGTTTTACGTTTCGTTCTAAAATTTGCGAGTTAATACGTCGCAACGTGCGTGTGTGGTTCAACGTTTTTGGTCTATTTTTCACATTTGACAGGTATGTCGCAACGTGTCTATTTTCCCCCTTTGGCAAGTTCGCCGCAACGGGCGGACCCTACATCGACTTAGTTATTCTTTTCTACATTATTTTGCGAGTTAACACGACGCAACATGCGTGTGTGGTTCAACATTTTTACGTCTATTTTTTTCCATTTAACAAGTTTATCGCAACGCCTGGGTCGTAAATCAACATAGTTATTTTTTACATGTTATATGTTTCAGTCTTATTTCTCCGCATTAACACGTTGCAACTTCAGTGTTGATGGTCACTACCAGCGGTGTGGCATTGATGTTATTTAGCATAGTTTTAGGCTTCCGCCACAACGCGGGGGTGCTTAATTCTAGTTAGAGTAAAATTATACGTTTACACCCTGTGGTTAACCCCGTTGCAGTTTTACACCATGTTTTCTTAAATTTAACTAAGAAACCTATCCTTGCTACTCACCGGCGACACACCTCCACCGTTAGCCCCACCGTCAACTCCACCACCCACGGCGGCACCACCAAGGTTATGCTCATTGGATTAAGACCAGCAAGGGTTTGTCTACAAAATTCTTCATCCCTAATCCAACCAAACTTATCTCCTGCAAAATAACAAAGGAAAAATCTTTAAACTGACCAAAAAAGTAAAAATGTAGTGTTCAAAAGCAAGACATTACCGTCAATCATTTCAGGAGTCTCAAACAGCAAGAAGTTATTCTGTGCATCTTCGATAGACTTCAAAAGTCTAGGTAGAATGTTCAATGGGTGGCAAATTAACACTCTCATTGAACAGAGAATCAATGGCCGTGAAGTATGAAAACCCAAGATTCTTGTCGATCATCGTCGTCTCCAATGATGGTATGACCGCCTTCAACATAGAGTATACAGTCTTGATATTGAAAGTCATGTTTTTCACTTCAGAAAAGCTTCATCCCTTGGCACATAAACATCACTACTTCTAGATTCTGATAATGGACCTGCATTTGAAATTCAGTTAACAACAATGTGGTTTCATCAAAATGTTGTAGAGATTAGATGGAGAGTTATTGATACCTGATTTAGTTGGAGATCGACCCGTTTTGCAATGCCTTAGGTGGCGGTGGTGACACCGTGGGCGGTGGAATTGACGATGGGGTTAACGGCGGAGGTGTGTCACCGATGAGTAGCGAGGATATGTTTCTTAGCTGAATTTAAGAAAATAGGGAGTAAATGTATCTTCGTATGTAAAACATAGGGTGTACAACTGAAGTCTACTCTATAAATATGGGTAAGATTACGAAAATGCCCTTGGATAAGATTGCGGAGGGGTGAACATTTATGGATTTTGGAAAAATTAGGGTGTAAAGTTGATTGATTTTCAAAATTGAGTGTCCAGTTGATTCCACTTACAAACCACAAGATGTAAAATTACAGTTTACTCTTTATACTTTGAAGTTTGGCCACATGGAAAAATTAGGGTGTAAAGTTGATTGATTTTCAAAATTGAGTGTCCACTTGATTCCACTTACAAACCACAAGATGTAAAATTACAGTTTACTCTTTATACTTTGAAGTTTGGCCACAAAGTTCAACTTTTATTAATTTTTTATAATTTTCAATAATTACAATATAGCTCATAAACTTTCAACAAACTTACAATATAAATTTAACTTTTATACTATGAAGTTCGGCCACAACGTTTAATTTTATTTTAAACCGAGCGTTACATAGAACATAACGTTTTCTCAAAATTTGAATATGCCTCTTCGATATATTTTTTTTATCTATGTTTCCATTTTCAAAACTGACTCATATTGAAAACATACACGTGCAATATTGCCGTTGCAACGTGTAGGTAATTATATATTAATGATGTCAACATTATGTAGAAGATTACATCTTTGATGCATTTTCAGACTATTGCAAAAAGAAATGTAGAATATATAGAACAAGATAAAACTTTAGGAAATATTTTGGTTTAGTTGGCATTGCTCATTATGTATAAGATTACATATTTGATATTTTAACAAAGTTTATTCTCAATTTATTGCCATTTTTAACCATCTTTGTTGCTTTATATCTGACACAATATATAGAACGACTTGGTTTAGCACGCCGCAAGACGAGCATGGTTAAAATCTAGTTTAAAATATAATACTGAAATACGAAGAAATGGAATTTTTAATAAATTTCTTTCTGTTTTGTAATTTTAGTATTATTCTTGAGATTTATACTACATAAATGATTAATTACTTAGTTAATTTAGAATTATTCTTGAGATTTATACTATATAAATGATTAATTACTTAGTTAATTAAGTGCATGAACTGAAAATAAGAAAGAGATATGTGGGCTTCAAAGAAAATCAAGTTATGCTTCAAATTGATATAAGTTGTAGGCTTTAACCATCATTAAGGAGTATTCACGATGTGTGGAACCATTAAACCAAGGTTAAATCTTTCCCTTTCATATATATGTATTGATTTTTATAAAGTGGCGAGACTTCAACTCTCGTGGTGGATAAAAGGCGTAGATTTAAAAATAGGTTATGGAGGATGTGTCAGTGGTTAGATCGATGAATTGAAATCCAATATTGATATGAGATATAGTTGCATTTTGTGAGTTTTAGTGAGAAACCGTGTTCAGGAGTGGTTAAAAATTGTTGGTTTCATGAACCATAGATAAATTTTATTCAATTGGCAAGAATTGGATTGAAAATAATTGTTTTGTTGAATTAACATAAATAATAAAAATGGTAAAATTAGGTGGAAAACAGATCGTTGTATTAATCTTAGGGGCTGTTTGTTCAGCTTTTGATGGTTCAGACTTATTATTGGCTCAACACTTAATGGTTCAGACTGTTTGTTTCGCGAGCAGATGTCTGAATGGTTCAGACATTTGCCTATAAATGGTTAAGCATTATAATAAATCTGAATTGTTAAGACCTCTAATCTGATTGGTCAGACATTTGCCTCTGGACAGTTAAGCATCATTGTCACACCCCGATTTTCGGTAGGCCCGGAAGGGTTTAGTTGTGACGGTTGGTCAATCAGTTTATCACAATTAATTAATAATAATGCAATGGAAGTATTAGGAGTAATATATAAACATTTATAACATTAAATTGTTTAATATTCAAAAATACAAAAATTGTTCAAGTGTTCAATAACAGCTCACATGCGGATCGAAATAAACGAAGCTTAGACATCACAGGCTTTAAGCCAGGAGTTGCAAATTCCAATGCTTTTATCATAGCCGACCCGGATTCACAGCCTAATAGTCAAGGTTCGGTACCTGCAGTTTAGTCTTTTGAAAGTACGTCAGCTTTTGCTGATAAATACAATTAACTGACTAATATTGAAAATATTTTTTCGAAAATGATTTTAATACATAGAGAAAACCCGTAGGTAATCATTTAATATTTCTTGGGATTTAGTCTTGTCACCAAATTTACATATTTGTCATACAATGGGAACCAGAAATCAAAGCTGATCATTTTCAGTGCTATAATGATTAAGGTACACACTAAAGTTGAATAACGTGTCTTACAGTCGGTATGCCTACCCCGTCATGTTATTCTGCATGGCCATAATAGTTCTTGAGTCGGGACGCCCGGACACGGTACCAATAACCCCTAATTGTTTCAGTTATCAAATATAACGGATTAAACCGAGTTCTTACATTTATGAGCAATCATAGGCGGCTCATTTATGTAATACCCGCTCCAAGTGGCGTATTCGCCATACCCCAAGTTTAAAAACAAAATAAGTTAAGAGTATTTAGCTTTTAGCTAGCTTCCAATCGTTACCGGTTTTCAAATATAGTAAAGGCCGTAAAGACAAAGTATTAAACTCAAGTCCGATTATCTGAGGGGTTCTATAGTCCGGAGTGAACATATTTAGCTATCTGTTAGAATGTATACAGGTAATAGGTTAGTTCCTTTGACACGACCCGTTACGTAAGAATAAGATTAATCGCTAGATTAATCATAAATTGATTTGAATGTGGTTTATACCTATCCGAGTGTAAGGATTCATTGGATAAAGATAATTTAGACCAACATTCTGATTTGGAATGATTTAAAATGATTTTGACCCGTTACGCCTAGTTTATGCGAACTAGGTTCGCATAACTATTTACGCGCATAAAAACGGATTCGGAAGGTCGTATGGGTCCATGACAAGTCCAAGTAGTAAAACATATTTTTATTTAATGTATAAACTATTGTAAAGTCATATTATAGTTTAGTTTGGTTTAAAATCAATTGATTAGCTTATTTGACCACATAAGGGCATTGTGGTCATTTTTTAATATAATTTCAAGACTTGTCAATAAACCTATCAAACTGACTGACCATGTAGCATAACTTCAGTGAGTTATACTTAACAATAACATGGTCCTAAAACAACTTTAAAACAGGCCCAACGTTGACCAAACGGGTCAGAATCAAAAGTCAAAGCAAAAGTCAAACTGCTTGACTTTTGACATAGAATAAGACCCTAAACTGAATTGAACGAGTTGAGCATGTTATAATCAGTTTATATTAGTTATAAAACTTATATAAATGATAAAACAAATGAGTTTTAAGTTACGAAAACCATTTATGCATTTTAGTTGAGAAGTTCATGTTTTACGTAATATGCTCAACTTACAATTCGACTAGTAAACGTGATTGTCCGAAGGTATGATCGCAGAGGGGTCATACCAACGTTATTACGATCACGTAGGAAAGTTCGGATCGAACTTAACCTTTACCAAAATGGTCAGAAGCTAAAGTCAAACAGAAAGTCAACTGTTTGACTTATCTTCAAAATAACTAAATAAAATGCAAAAAGCACTAAAGTAAACACTTACTTGGAAGTGTTTGGTAGAAAAGAACTTGAGAGAGGAGTCCTCTTATCCAAAGGATAGCTCCAAGTAAAGATTAGAAAGAAGAAAGATGAATGAGCAAGTTGTGAATGGAAGTTCAAGGTCTATTTATACTTGAAGACGATCTACAAGATCACACTCCAAGTGTTATGATCAGTAGTAGGATGTCCCCAAGTGTCCTAAAGACGTGTAAGGAACAGAGAAAGATAGCAAAAATGCAAGAGAGGTGGCAGAATGGAATCTGGCCTTGGGCTGCAAGCAAAAACTGCCTCTAACAGTCCCTTACGGACCGTAAGGGTTGAAAGCTTACGGTCCGTAAGGACCTTCAGTGCGCAAGAAATTCAATAGGCTTACGGACCGTAAGCCGTAAGGCTTTGCGGTCCGTATACGACCACCAGAAATCAAAATTTGAGGATTTTGCATGTTTCGTCATTGGACTTTACATCTTTGGCCATTTGACACTTTTAGTCCCTCTCATTCCTCGTATTTGGGATTAGTCGGAGATCCGAGACGCGTTTTAGCTAACGCTTAATAATAATTTCTTTCTCCTTCCCAGATTCAGGATTAGTTGGAGATTCAATGACACGTTTTAGTTAACGTTCAAGATTGGTCCTTCCTCTTTCCACATAGTCGGGATTAGTTGGAGGTTTCTCACTCCACATAGACGGGCTTAGTTGGAGAATTGGACATGTGTCGTCGTATAAATGGACGGAAATTTTCAGGGTGTTACAATCATACTGACTCTTAATGGTTCAGATCTCTTACTGATTCAGCACTTAACCATCGAGAAGTTGTCAAACAGCCCCTTAGTCGATTGAAGTTATAATTAGCATAATAAAGGAACATTAAGTGAATTAGGTGATAAGTTGGAATTATTATTATTATTATTTTTTTTTTTTTTGAACGACAAAGAATCTGACGTGTAAACTCACCTTACTTAAGGCTATGTCTAAGGTTGACTCCTCGAACCGGATGAAATCCGTAACCCCCTCCCCCCCACCCCACCCCCACGCGCACACACACACATCAGGTTCGAACCCTTGATAAGGTGGAACTTATTTGAAGGAATCAAAGATAGAAAACCATTGTGACCGAGGTAATGCACTACTTGAAAGTATAATAACACAAGAAGAATTGGTAATTACGTGTGAAGTATTGAATCGGATTATGTGGTATTCAAAATATATAAGCACTATCATGTGTGTAGTTGCAATTTGTTGGTCCAAAAGTAACAACTCTGGTGTTAATATATACACTTTTTCTTAATATAAAGGGTTAATGGATTTAAACACCCCCAACTATTGCCATTTGGCCGCTGGCACTCTCAACTTTGACTTTGGCTCACACCACTCCCAACTTAACAGTTGGGTTGCTGTGTCACCCCGTCGTTAAATAAACACTAACTAGGTTAGTTCTTTTTGCTGACGTGGCCATTTTGTCCAACGTGGCACGGTGACATGGCCTGTTCTTATGAGGTGATGTGTTTTTTATTTTCATATGTGTATAAATCAGCAAACATCATCTCCTTCCCCAACGTTTCACCACCGCCAACATTAGCCAACATCATCTCCTTCCCCCTTTCTCACCACCGCCACAATCAACCCAGCCACCACCTCCTTCTCGGTTACCGGCGACGAAACCTCCGACACCCACACACCCCCAACCACCCTTCACCTCCACCTTCACGTTGCAAATCAGAAGAAAGGGAGCCGCCGCACACGGCGGCGGCGCAATGATAGAGAGACAGAGAACGAGATCAGAAAGAGAAGAGAGAGAAAGTGAAGCAGAGAGGGAGACGTTGGAGAACAGCGGCATGTTTGCCAGCCGTTCATTTCTCGGCAAACACCCCCTTCTCCGTTTTTCCGATTATGATGATGATGAAGTTTGCAGATGGCGGTGATAATCCTTCGACGGTTCTTTTCTTTTTTCGGTAAATAACTCTCCTTTTCTTTTGATTTTTTTGTAACGATCCGAGTGATATCGACAACTAATATGTGTGTTTTCTGATGTTGATGATGAAGACGGTGGTATGGGTTAGGTGGTCGCAGTGGGTGGTGGCCAATGGTTGTTGAACAAGGGAGTATGGTCGTGGGTGTGGGTGGTTGCGGAGGACGATGGTGGGGTGGGTGGTTGCGGAAGATACAAACACAGCTGCAGCGTCTCCGTCGTCCGGTGCTCGTCATCTCCGCCGGAAACAACTAGCCAGACGGAAACTAACGCCGCCGTGATCAGGGATTCCTAGGGTTTCATATGATTTGCTGTTTGGGGTATTTGGAGTTATAAAGATGGTGAAACAGGTTTACATTACACGTCACACTTGCCATGTTGGATTATATTGACACGTAGGCTAATTTTTCTAACCCAGTTAGTATTTATTTAACGACGGGGTGTCATGACAAACAATGCGTTAAGTTGAGAGTGGTGTGGGCCGAAGTCAAAGTTGAGAGTGCCAGCGGCCAAACGCGAATAGCTAGGGGTGATTAGATCCAATAACCCTAATATAAATGAGAACAACATCAAGAACGACAAATTCTAAACTAGTCCATTGCGAACGAACTTTATTGCTAGTCTAAAACCAACCGTTCACCGATGGTTAAACAAATTAACAGCATTGTCTTTTCAAATAACACGATTTACCAAACTGTTTAAAATCAATACATTGTTATGGGTTAATTTTAGCCTTTAACCAAACATATCTTAACTAGCCTTGTAAAAAATGTAATATTTTCTCCAAAATTAAAAAAAGTAATAATAAAGATTACCCTGGATGGGTATAAAAGTTGATAGGACGATGGACGGTGTATTATTAGGCTGGAGGGTGTGGGTTTGGGGTTATAAAGGACACATCAGCGTCACGTAGACGCCACGTCAGCCAAGTGGGCTTTATAACGCCCCCTTTAAATGGAGGGTGTGGTATAACATGAATTTGGGCGCTATATAGAAAAAAAAAAAAAAAAACTTTGATTGGTTTAAATAAGTGGGTCCCACCTGATAACCCCCCTTCTTCAAGTTAACATGATGGAGCCCTCTATAGCGCCCCCCTCTTAACTTTGAGGGTGTGGGTGTATAGCGCCCGGGGCGCTATAGGTGATGACGTGGCCGTGTATAGCGCCCCCACACCCTCTTGCCTTAAGTATTTAATAATAATATTTGGGTTGGGAGGAGCTGATGGAATAATGTGGAGGATGGGCCCACAAGCATCAAGCCCTTTTTAGTCATTTGAAATAAATAAAAGTGTCCCCCTTTCACCATGCAAACACCACCATACACGTTCCCATCAAACCCATAAACGATGTCGTCTACACTCTCCTCTACTACATTATGTTATATTTCATGTGGGGTCCTATCCTATCTTCTTCCAACGTTATAAAAATCAAAACAATAACAATAATCATCATCATACAAGCCAGCACTTTGAACAATATTATTAATAATATTGTTTGTTTTACTTCAACTATATTAATGCTTTTATATATATGTATATGGATATGTTATATATCTTAAATTCTTATCTCTCTCTCACACTTCCCAACTGCAACTGAAGTACCATAAAGAATGACATATCATGGTGGTCCAAATGTTTATTCATAGGCAAGTGACGACAGTATTTACTTTCTTTCACTTTTTCACACATAGCTAGTGGTGGATTCAACTCACCTAATGATGTTGAAATGACTATATTTCATGTCACTTCAAATGATGAATCTACATACATTATATTATACATACATACATACATACATACATACATGTATATACTATATCATCTATGTATATCTATGTATGTATGCATGCATGGATTGCATGTTTTTCCCATCAACAATATGTTCAAAATGGTATCTTTTTGGTTTCTTTGATTTTAAGGCAAGATTTCAAGAAACACATAAAATAGTGATTATAGTTAAAGAGAGAGGGCTTATTATTCCGGTTGGAGTTTACAGAAGCCTCAGAAAAAGTTTCTTAAAACTCTAAAACTGAGAGATTAAATATAAACCAAATCTTTAAAAAGATATCGATTGAAAAACTCATCTGTATAGTAAGCAAGCATCAATCCAATCCATCAAGGATAGCTAGGAGGATTGTATGTTGTTGAAGGTCCTACATTCCACTTGCCAGAAACATTTCCCTTATCCGAAGAAGTTCGAAACAACGACGAACCACCACCAATGTATGACGGGTACGATGGATCTTTCAGAAATCTATTTCGCATGGTAATATCATCTTCGTTTTCAAGGGAATCATCGAGGATGACAATCTCCTTAACGGGCCTGGAGCTCGAGGAAAGATTATAAATATTCCCCGCGCCTGCTGTTTGAGGATCGTTATGAACGTAGTGGGGCCTTGAGGGCTCCAGGTAAGGAGCACGGTTACCGTAATAATCCACAGGTGCGGTGAAACCATGATGTACGGGCCTGAAGTCAACATGACTTCTTGTTGGATGGATGTTGAGATGTTGAGACTCGAACCCATTTTGATATTGGCCGAAGATCACAGGTCGTTGACTTGACTGCGGAGGTCTGAAATCATCATCGTCTGTCTTAACCACGGTTAAGTTTTTCCCCATTAACCTGAGAACAGGTTTCGAAGGACTAGCGGTGGAATCAACGGCTGATGTGTTTGGGTAATTGAAGTTCTTTGATTCAGTCGGCTGTTTCCTTACAATATACGAATCTTGATAGTTTAACGCAGCCTCCTTTCTCGAGCAGCAACAAGGCTGATCATTCTTGAAACTACTGTGAGATTGAACCGTTTCCGTAACTCCTGTGTCGCCATTGAAATACGGCTTTGTATACATCTCATCTTTTCCGCAACTAGATCTTGAATTAGAGACCGTTGAAACCGGAGAATTTGACATGGAATCTCGATCGATTGTATCATGATGACGCTGATTTTCACTTGAATGAACCCTAGTTTCTTGAACTGGTTCTTCAGAAACCATTTCGTCACCTGGGCTCGCGGGCAAGAACGACCCAGGAGGCCCGGGAATCGGTATCGGGTCAACTTCTTGGAAGTAATTTTCTTGTTGGTCAACATCGTTTGGAGCGCGGTTAGTTGAACATATTTGATCTTGATACAACTCAATGCACTCCTGGTTTGAAAACCCGGGATCAAAAGAGGAGCTCAAACCCATAAAACTCGGGGGCCGAATTGATAATAACGTCCCGGTTCTAACGGATTCTGATTCATTCCCGTTAACCGTTTGAATCCCCACAGAAGATTCTTCATTTGAAACTTTTGAAGTAATAGATCTTGTTTCTTGTTTCTTATTAACAGAAACGTGTTCATCCATTCTAGATTGTTCTTTTGAAGAATCTTGAGATGGCCCGTCAACAGATTTGACACGAGATTTCTCGACAGATGAAAATTTTCTTTTGAGATTGAATTTCGATGCTGGGAATGACAGATTCCGGCTTAAAGACGAAAACTTGCTGCTCTTTGATCTATTAGCAGCATCAAGAATACCCTGGCAATCATAATCCTCATCATCACTATCATCATCAGATTCAGAATCACCATCACCATCACCATCATCATCCTCATCATCATTATGACGCATACGAGTAGCTTCCTTTCTGAACTCAACCCTTCTATTAAGAGGCTTCTTAACCAACGATAACGAACTTATCGTTTTCTTCCTACTTTGCGAAGAAGACAGATCACTCCCTGAAAAAGTTTTATCACTATTTTCAACAACCAAATCTTTTGTTTTATGACGTTTTGGTTCCACCTTTCGGTTCTTGTCACTGATTTTAATAGAAAGACCGGATCGCTTTGAGCATGCCCATGGTGGCCGTGAAATAACCGAATCAGCCACTTTCGTAATCTCCTTACCGCGTTCATCTTTGCTGCAATTTTCAGCCATAACGTCTTCTCGCTGACCACTTTTTGCCGGATCATAAACAACCTAAATATAAAAAAAACATCAGATATATCTTACAAAATCATCGCATACAATAAAGATCCAACAAAAACATACCTTAGGCTTTGGTGGGCATAATTTTTTGGCATTAGGGGTAAGTTTTAGATACTTTTTGTGATGCTTCTTCTTAATAAGATTATTTTTATTTTTCTTGCCCATGATCAGTTTACTTCCTTTTACTCCTTTCTGTATCTTTCGACCTTCAAGATTACCAGACGCACTGATTTTCGGGACCGATAAGATCCGAACTTTGGTGCCGTTGGTGTCAATATAAACATCACCTTCATTATCAGCAGCCTCATGGTTGACTTTAGTAAACTGAGGCACTTCTTTCTCTTCTTCGTCTTCTTCTTCTTCGCCTTGAAATTGGGATTCCTGAGCGGGAAAACTCGAATTTGTAGCCCAACTTGTACCGTTTCTTCTATCGAGTTCCTCAACTGTACAATGTGGAGCTGTTTTGTATATATCTGTCATCAACCGCATCTTCCGAGGTTTGACTTTATGTTTGACTATAACTTTGGGATTTTCAGTCCATTTCATAGTCCCCTCCCCGGTCAAACACTGGTCAATGTGAGCATTTAGGGTCGTGTTTGAAGATGACGAAAAAATCTTGCAAACCGGACAAACTTTTGACGCCATGGTTTCAGAGTTTGGAGTAACGTGTTCGACACCCGAATTCACTTTCACAACCAATCTACTCTTTTTAGTAATTATGTTAACGGAAACATTTCCGGCTTTTTGAGAAGAAGCAGGTGGTTTCTCTTTCTCCTTCGACCTTGTTTGACCCGATTGTCCTTTCTCTTCTTTTGAACCGCTTGGAATTGTACTTGCTATCTTTTTGTTTGGTTTGATTAAATCATTTGCGGGTTTCCCATCAAAACTGGTTACAAGTTCTTCATCAGGCGAACGATTTTCAAGACCGCATCGCGTCAACAACGAGTTATTTCTTAAACTGTTAAGAGACTCGAAAGGTGGCAACAAGTTCTTGACTCCATGTTTCAAGCAAAGTTGCAAACTTTTCGATGAAAAAGGCCAGTTACCGGCAATATCTTTGCTCCTCAAACCGAAAACATAATCCCTACAAGATAAATTAAACATTTAAACCAAACTTCAGCCTCAAAAAGATTAAACCTTTATTCAACCATAGCCCACATATTGTTGAAATATAAAACACCAATATCACATGCCAACAAGAAGCAAAATCCATGAATCCAGAACAGTAATCAACAACAATAATTATGATTAAAATAAAGAAATCAAACAAGAAACCAATACTTATAGGGTAAAAAGATAAAACATAAAACATAAAAAAAGGCTCATATTGATAAGAAATAAAATCAAAGATAAAGGCCAAGCTGGAGAAAATATGATCTTTTCATGAAATCTGGGCCAAGTACTTAGTACCCACTGGTCAAGAGGGCCTGCAAACACTGGGGATATATGGGGCATAAAATCGGATCTGACCCATTAAAAAAATCAAATCTTTAATAACTTGAGCCATGAAAGTGGAGGTATTAAGAATCATGACAGTGGGTATCTTAATTTTCACTACCTTATAGAAAAATTTGGCAGAGGGTTGCTGGTGTCATCAAGAGCAGCATCTGTAGATTTCAGATCTATACTAGAAACCTTGAGATCATGAGGCTTTTGTTGTTGATTATGATCTGATGCTGCATGATCATCAATGGATATCATCTGCTGCTGATAATCTTATGTTTTCTTGTACTGTTGTATAAACAGTCACAAGAACTCTTCTTCACAGCAACAACTGCCCCCTTCAGCATATATAACAAGACACTAGTAGTACCTTTCTCTCTCTAACTTTCTCTCTCTAGAATTTCAAAACCAAAGCCCCACACTTATCTGCTTGAAAGCATGCCTGGTGAGAGATGATCA
Organism: Helianthus tuberosus; assembly: GCA_030545235.1. NCBI lineage: Eukaryota > Viridiplantae > Streptophyta > Magnoliopsida > Asterales > Asteraceae > Helianthus > Helianthus tuberosus. Next base: position 54,328,192 of record CM060411.1, on the reverse strand, counting down.
TCAGATAAACTCAAGTTTGATCATTGAACCTGCAAAAGAAGACCATATTTTATGTGATCTTTGAAGCATCAAAATAACAACTTTCTTTTTAAAGAATCCATTTGAACAAGAAAAGAACCAAATTAGTTGGCACAGTACAAGACCCACAAGCAAAGATTGAAGTTATAGATATGAAAAGCAACTTCAACAAGTGTTATTTTATGTGGGTTGTAACTTCAATATCTCAAAGAAATCAAGTCAGAAATGTAAGAACAAAAGCTTCACAAACATCATTTACCAACATTAAAGTCATCCCACAACAGAAGAAACACAAATTTCAAACCTTGAATCAAGATGGGTTTCAAAGAATTGAACTTTTTGTTCAAAAAAATTTGACAAGTTTGAAATCAAGAAAGTCATGTGATTATGCACACAAGGGTCAAGATCCCTATACTAAGATCTAATTATAGGAAAGAGGATTAAGAAAATTAAAAAAAATAAAAACCAAATTTAAAGTCAGATCTTTGGGTCTAGTTAGTGAACAGTAGTAGAGCATGACCACATAAAAATCTCAAAATAAAAAACTAAAAAGATAAAGCTGGGTTTATGTTTAGATGATGGAAAAACTGATTATACCCTAATTACAATAAAAATTAAACCCCAGAATCAAGATGAAATGATCATAAAATAACAAACACAAAAGCTTCAATCTTTTAATCTTTCACTCTTCACAACTTCAAAGCATCAAAAATCATTTTTTTTTTCCTTTCATGGTCAAGAAAATTAAAGATTTGAAGTTATCACACATACCCACAATCAAAAATAAATCCTTAAGATCTTGAACCCATCTACACAAAAAAATGGCTGAAAAAAAATGAAGTTTGAGCAAGAAAACACCCACAAGAAGCAAAGATTCACACACAGAACCCTAATGATCAAGAAAATAGAAATCAATAAATTATGAAGCAAACCTTATCTTTATGAACTTGTGTTTCTGGGTAAGTTGGGAAAATGAGAGAGAATATAAAGGGTATAAAAAAGATAAGATTTTTATACAAGATGATGAACACAAATTTGGGCACAAGATTAGGGTATGAACAGCAGAAGCACAGCACCACCCACTCACACATCAAAAAGAGGCATCGGGTTCTTCTTCTCTCTAGAAAAAGAAGTAAATTTTAAACAATGAACACCACTGATTCACCTTCCAATCTATGAATATGCGTGTTTGTGTGTATATGTGTGAGAGAGAAAGATGGAGAAAAAGGAAGAGAGAGAGAGGGAGGTGTTTTGGTACTCTACAAAGCTGTCCTATTTTGAAATGTACCCTACATCTCTCATTATTTTCTTTCATTTCTTTATTGCTGATATTATTTATCATGGTTAGTGAATTGTCAGTTTTGCCCTTCTTATTTATAGGGAATTACGCATGAAAATCCTCCACTCATGGGTAAAGGACAAGACCCCCGACCTCAAAATTGTCCAAATTCAAATCATCATAAGAAAAACTGGTTCATACAAACTATTATATTTTGCTTTTCATTTAATTATTAGTTTCATTGATGCTATTAGTTAGACTAATGGGTATGGGGAGACTCATCCCCATGAGGATGGGCCGTCACGTCAGCGCCACGTAGGAGGGGCTTGCAGAGGATGGACCTAGGGGGTGGAGGATGGGGCCCCACACTATTATAAAAACAATTAAAAAATATAAGTTATTTTTTTTAGAGAGAGAAAGAAAGAGACAGGAGAGAGAAAGAAGAGAGAGAGAGATGGAGGCCCGTCTTCCCCGTCTTGCTGCAGCCGGTTTTCACATGCTGGGCCAAGGGGGGCGATGTGGGGGACCGGCGCCGGCCTTCGCCGGGCCTAAGCCGGCCCCCATACCCCTTGGTCTTATAGCTCTACATGTTAAAAAGTAAAGATTGGAAAATAGCATTCCAATGACACTTTGTTACCAAATACAAGAAAGAAACTAGTGGTAGCTTTTGTGAGTTTGATAATTCTCAAATGTTTTATGTTTACATATAGTTCTTAAAGCATATGTAATGGGAAGCATATGTAATGGGAAGGGGATGTGTGTTCGTGGATTAAGGTGTAAGGGAAGAACGGACGAAGTGTAGGAGATAAGACAAGGACCTTGTGTGGTCTCGAGACAAACGATCATAGATCACCACAGCCAGGAGTAAAGGATGAGAGTGAATATGAGAAGGTAGTAGTTCGTGCTGGATTTTGACAGGTCTTACGTGTCGATGGGTGAGATTTGGATGACTACAATTGCTCTTATTGAGTTTTATTTTCTTATTGTATAAACTTTAAGTATCGATTTAAAAGGAAAATAGAATGCTTTGCATTTTAGATAGATAAAGGAGTATTACACCACTCGAGTGGTCAATCGTTTTGTCCAACATTAAACGTCATTTTCCCTTAAATCTATCAAAATTACTCGTAAGGTGACTTGGCTGTATAGTTATAAGGGGGTAGGGGCACTCCACTAGTGATGGAATTCCATCACTCACAACATTCAATCAAGTTCCGCCACGTCATCGAGCTTTATTCCATCACTAGTGATGGATTTTAGTGGAAATGCCCATCACCTAGAACCCACAGGTCAATAAACCCAAAACCCACATAAATATACAAACAATAAGAAGAAGACAACGCGTGAAGACGACAACGCGTCATATCCACCACGCGTGGAACAAGGTGGTGGTGGCGGTGTTTCACGGCCCATAACTCGTTGAATTCTGGCCATCATGTGGCGCCCTGGGTGCTCTAATAGTGGCTACATCTTGGATGCCCACACATGAGTTACCCAAATATTCTAAGGCCCTAAACCTGGGAGACATCACAATTGGATCTTAAGCATCAAAACAAAGTTCTTAAACTGATAATAGTTATTGAATAGCAGCGGAAACATCAATTCATCAAATACATCAAGCCATTATGTGATACGGATCGGAAGCGTACTCAAATGGCTCAAAAGCGTAATGATTAATCAAAGGTGATAAACGAACCAAAGGGTTCAAGAACAAAGTTCTCTTCAATAAAATTCAATCAAAAAACTAAAAAACAATAAACCCTAGATGCCCTATTTATAACTATGAAAAAAGATAAAATAGGAAATTCAAATTTTAAATAAAAATATAAGATATGCTGATATACTCCTGCATCATTCTCCCCATTTTCGAAAAACTCGTCCTCGAGTTTTGCCTTTGGACCGACCATAGCCACCTCCTGGGTCGAAGGGAGCATTGTTAAACCCAATCTCTTTTGCCTCATATTTACCATCAACATTCTGGACCTCCACGTTAGCAATAGTAGCAAGCTGTTCTAATTTCACTTCACCTTTACCAAAAAGTACTGCTTGTATAGGCCCACCACATGTAATTACCATTTCATGCATTATATCTAAATCCATACAATCACCGTTCACTTTTGGGCCCACCGCATCATAGTTAAACACATAATATTTTTTCCTAACCCTCACATTTGGAATATTATCGCTAATTGCAGTAGGCACATCCGTAAATCTTGCATCCTGGTTAATATCATTAATTCGAATCTTCAAGAGTGTGGAACATGCCATGTTTATCAAAGAAAAATTCAAATCTCGCGTATTTGCCGGATCTTTTAACGGAATGTCCAAAATTGGAGCATCACAACCATCTAGAACATTGCCACCCTTAGGTACAGTAACGCTACCGGAACCCACTGCATCTTCACCCAAAGCCACCGTGGCGTCACCGTTTTCTACCGCTGTAACACCAACCTTACGACTTTTGAAACCCGATTCATCTCCCAATAAGCTTCGATATGAATCACAACGATATGAACCACCGGTTGCCCAAGCATACCACACATCATCCTCATACTCATCAAATACGGGAGAAGAATCATAGATAAGGTCAGGATCCTCGTTGCCTCGGGCGGCGAATCTACGGGGATGATAACCATCACATGATTCCCGAAAGTTTTCATGGTCCACAATCTCGTTGCCTCGGGCGGCGAATCTACGAGAATGATCACCATATCCTCGCGGATTAAAAGGAACTCCGTCGTTGCCTCCGGCGGCGAATCTACGAACGGAAGTTTCTTCTTTTCCACGTAGAGCCATTTGAAAACCAAATGCTCTGATACCAAATGATACGGATCGGAAGCGTACTCAAATGGCTCAAAAGCGTAATGATTAATCAAAGGTGATAAACGTACTCAAATGGCTCAAAAGCGTAATGATTAACCAAAGGCAAAACTCGAGGACGAGTTTTTTGAAAATGGGGAGAATGATGCAGGAGTATATCAGCATATCTTATATTTTTATTTAAAATTTGAATTTCCTATTTTATCTTTTTTCATAGTTATAAATAGGGCATCTAGGGTTTATTGTTTTTTAGTTATTTGATTGAATTTTATTGAAGAGAACTTTGTTCTTGAACCCTTTGGTTCGTTTATCACCTTTGATTAATCATTACACTTTTGAGCCATTTGAGTACGCTTCCGATCCGTATCATTATGTCTTTTGTAACATCAGAGCTTCTACCGCATGGATGTTTTAACTAAATTATTCGACGGGATTGTAATTAACGGGATGGTAGGTGATTGTAAATGCGATAATTAAGATGTAAAAGATCTACGAGGACCCGATTGTAATTACTTGGAAGTATACGGATAATTGGAGATGTCTACGAATGGGAACGGAACTACGTGGGTGTCACACCCCGATATTTACAGCTCAGCCCGGTGGGGAGTATCGTGACGTAAGATTGATATCGTCATAGTCAAACATACACAGAATAGCACAGCGCAAGTCTTGGAATATAAAATATTATTACAAACCCAATTGTCAGAGAATACTGAAATGATAATTACATTCGAGCTTGTAATATTTAATCCACAGGTGGATCTAAATCAAATACACAACATGTTCAACAGACATAAGGCATTACGAACTTGCAAGATCCTCTACTTAACGCCCAGGAGCTTCCAGCCAATTACGAGTAGTACCTGTCACTTAGTCTTTTGAAACTACATCAGTTTACACCGGTAAATACAATTAACCGACTCATTTGAAAAGTGTTTATAAAGTTGGTTTGGATGCACAAGGCATACAATCTTTTATAACTTGGGACAATTATATAATGATAATCTTGTATCAGATTCACATCTTTGTCAAACATTTAGGGCCGGGATAACAGCCGAACAAGATTAATCGACACACCACTAATATAATCCCATGACGAGTAAACCTCAACAAGTGGGTATATCTTTACATACGCAACTGTTAGGTGTATGCCTACACCCCGTGCTTAAGTCGTGGCCATTTACAATTTTTAAATGAGCCAAGGATATCCAGGACACGGTCGTTAACCCCCAATGTTTATTTGTAATCAAGCAACACTGATTAAAACGGGATTATGCCATTTAACCATTTCCGATTAAGTGTTTTTACACCCGACCAAGCGGTAATACGTATCCCAAGCCCGTATAAGGGAAAATAAGTTAAAAGTATTTACCTGAGCTTAAAATGCAAGTTTTGTATACTCAGCTGTATAATTTACTCAAACAAGTGCAAGTAGCTTTTACCGGGGCTCCTAATCTGGAATGAAGATTTTATTAACCTATTAGATTCCTAACGGGTCTTTATTTAAGTTGTAAACTTAGACCGGTTAGTTTAAAGAAAGCTTTACGGCATGAAACGCTAGATTAAGCGATGATTGGATTGGAATGTGATTTAGACCCAACAAGTATGGAGACTTGTATAAAATGGGTAAACTAAATACATTCTGGATTTTGAAGTTAAAATGATAAGATTTGACCCGTTTCGGCTAATTTTCTCTCTCTAACTTTCTCTCTCTAACTTTCTCTCTCTAGATTTAAAAGGAAAATAGAATGCTTTGCATTTTAGATCGATAAAGGAGTATTACACCACTCGAATGGTCAATCCTTTTGTCCCACATTAAACGTCATTTTCCCTTAAATCTATCAAAATTATTCGTAAGGTGACTTGGCTGTATAGTTATAAGGGGGTAGGGGCACTTCATTAGTGATGGAATTCCATCACTCACAACATTCAATCAAGTTCCGCCACGTCATCGAGCTTTATTCCATCACTAGTGATGGATTTTAGTGGAAATGCCCATCACCTAGAACCCACATGTCAATAAACCCAAAACCCACATAAATATACAAACAATAAGAAGACGACAACGCGTCATATCCACCACGCGTGGAACAAGGTGGTGGCGGCGGTGTTTCACGGCCCATAACTCGTTGAATTCTGGCCATCATGTGGCGCCCTGGGTGCTCTAATAGTGGCTACATCTTGGATGCCCACACATGAGTTACCCAAATGTTCTAAGGCCCTAAACCTGGGAGACATCACAATTGGATCTTAAGCATCAAAACAAAGTTCTTAAGCTGATAATAGTTATTAAATAGCAGCGGAAACATCAATTCATCAAATACATCAAGCCATTATGTCTTTTGTAACATCAGAGCTTTTACCGCATGGATGTTTTAACTAAATTATTCGATGGGATTGTAATTAACGGGATGGTAGGTGATTGTAAATGTGATAATTAAGATGTAAAAGATCTACGAGGACCCGATTGTAATTACTTGGAAGTATACGGATAATTGGAGATGTCTACGAATGGGAACGAAACTACGTGGGTGTCACACCCCGATATTTACAGCTCAGCCCGGTGGGGAGTATCGTGACGTAAGATTGATATCGTCATAGTCAAACATACACAGAATAGCACAACGAAAGTCTTGGAATATAAAATATTATTACAAACCCAATTGTCAGAGAATACTGAAATGATAATTACATTCGAGGTTGTAATATTTAATCCACAGGCGGATCTAAATCAAATAATGTTGGTGCATGTTTGTGACAACAGCTTAGATTTGGTCTTTGGATATCTTGTAATTAGTTAAACGATAAACAGTTAGCGGGTTTAGCTTTGTATTAGTGAGTTAATAGAGTTTGGGCTAAACAAAACCCACATTAGGTGATGGGGGACGATTTGGGCCTAGCCCATGTAGCAAACCCAGCCTAATGTTGCAACCTTGTGTTATATAAACAAGGTTAGGCTTTAGGGTTTAGGTTAATCAGCCAAAACAGAATTTGAGAGGCATTGAAATTCGTGAGAGCTAGACTTGGACGAATTTGAGTGTGGTTAGGGTTTAGATTGATTGTAATACGTTTGTTTGATAATCAATAGTAAACCCGGTTTGAAAGTGAATTGTTGTTTCTGTTCTTCTACTTGTTTCTGTGATATTCTGATCAAGAGGATTCCGCACTCTTGATTGGATTGAAAATTCTGTTGAAGATCCATACATCAAGGGGACCTACAATTGGTATCAGAGCATTAGGCTCTTGAAGGCTCGGTTCAGAATTGTTCTTGGAGAAACAGGGAGAATTTCGAAATTTTTGAAATCTGATAAAATTAGGGTTTCAAAATTTTTTTGTTGGTTTGATAAAATTTTCGAATTTGTTGGCTGTTTTGATCTTCTGGTTTGTTTGATTGCTGTTTTGCAGGTTTCAGGGTTTCCAGGAAAGTTTTTGGTTGATTCTGGAAGAATTTTTGGCTGAATTTCTTGAAGATTCGAAGACTGTTCTTCGTGTTCTTCGTGGTTTTCAATCTGTTCTTCACTATTTTCGAAAATTTTGAGCTGATTAGGTTTTCTGATTTTGCAGATTTGTGTTGGAAAATCTTCAGAATTTTGAACAGACTGAGTTTCCAAAGTTACTGGGCGATTTTAACAATTTCGCAGACTGATCAGCGAATTTGAGACTTGATATCTCGGTGAACGGCGAACTTAAATCCAAAGGCGACTTTGGTAACCGTATAATTTTCCACAGCGAAATTATTACGGTTTTCGGTGACTTTCCTGGTCGTCGTAATAGCGAAATACCCAGCGAAATTGACCTGTCTGTTCAGCGAACTATATCAGCGAAATTCACAGCATAATTACCAGCGAAATTAACAGTATAAAAGGCCAGCGAAATTAACATCAAAACCAGCGAATTTAACAGGATAATTTAGGGGTGGAATTTCAGTTGGCAAGTGTCGATAAAATTTGACTGTTTCGCAAATAGAAATTGATCCGTAGCTCGTTTGACAGAACCGTCTACACCGTTGCATTCCTCGTATTTTTAGGACAAAAAAAAGCCTCTGGAAAAACCCGATTTCGGTTTTCGACATTATATATCATTGGATTTGTCTTTTCAAGACGATTCTAACGGTGTAATTTGGTAACCACTGTTTTCGGAGATATTTTGTACGGTTTTATCAGTCTGCAACATTTAAAATGTCGAACATGTCTAGTTTGAATGAGCTTTTGAGAATGGAGCATGAGGTTGGCACTACCAACAAACCACCTAAGATGATGAAAGTGGAAAATTATCTGACATGGAAGGATCGGTTTCAATCATTCATTGAATACCAGGACACTCGCATGTGGATATGCATTGAAGATGGGTACACAAACCCAACACACGACTTTGAGGGCAGACCACGAAAAACTGCCTATGTGAACATGGAAGATGCTGATAAAAAGATGTATGAGGCTGAAAAGAGAGCCTTAGCTGCAATCAAAATGTCCTTACCTGACAGCATCAAGCATACTTTCAAGAAGTACACAAACTCAAAGGATATGTGGGATGCATTAGAGAAAAGATATGCTGGAAATGAAGATGTTAAGAAAAACAAAGTTGATCTACTGAAGAAGCAGTTTGCTGTTTTCAAGTTCATGAAACATGAGTCACTTGAGGACATCATCACTCGATACTACCATCTGATGTCAGAAATGGATAATTATGAGATAGAGTGCTATACTGACGTTGAAAAGAATGACAAGCTGCTCGATGCCTTACCTACCAAGTGGGATATTTACACTCTCATGATCAAGGGAGAGGCAGATTATGAGACAAAGGAGCTGGAAGAAGTAGTAGGAAAGCTGAGAGCTTATGAGCTCATTATGAAGAAGAAGGACACTGGATATGATCAGGTTCAAGATCCAACGATTTACAATGGGCTTGCACCTTCTTCATCTCACAACGCTTCTAGCGACTCTGCTACTGCGTTTCTATCGTGTGAGAATGAGCAGGTCACAGTGAATGAGGATGGTGATGTGTGTTTTGTAGCTGCTTCAGGGGGATCAACAGGAGCTAAGAGAACATCTGGTTCTAAGCAGAGTAGTAGTGTTAAGTCGATGCCAATGAGTGTGAAGTCTGCTGAAGAGCATCTTGCTTTACTTGCTTCATTTGTTGCTTCATATGAAAACTATATTCAGGGGAAGATATCTGATCCTGCTACTTTAGATGAAGACTACGATCAGATTGACGCTGATGATCTTGAAGATATGGATTTGCAGTGGCAAATGGCCATGATTACCAGACGAGTGAAGAGATTTATGAACCGAACAGGAAGAAAGTTTATAGGAAAGACTGTTGGTTTTGATAAGACCAAAGTGAGATGCTTCAACTGTCAAAGTTATGGGCATTTCGCCAGGGAATGTCAAAAACAAAAGCAGGATACTTCGAGTCAGAGTTCAAACAATAGAAATGCTTCAAACAACTCTAACTCGAGAGCGCTGATCTCTACTGCTAGAGAAGGTTCATATGACTGGAGTGTTCACTTGGAAAATGATGACAATGTCACACAGGCATTCATGGCAGAGATAACTCCAGTTGAGGATGGTGAAGCGACTGTGGGAGATGCTGAAGCAAAAGTGGATGCTGAGGCTGAGGTGAAGATAGAGAATAAAGTTGAAGAAAAGAAGGTTGATCAGACACCAGTTGCTGAAGAAGAAAAGCAAAAGTCTGACCAGGAACGGGAAGCTGAAGAAAAGGATGCTAAGTATAAAAGAATGGAAGCTCAGCTTGCGGCTCTAATGGCCAATCTTGACAAACAAACAGGAGAGGTAAAGTCTAATTCTGTGTGTTTAAAATGTCGTGAACTACAGGGTGAGGTTGACAGGTTGTCAACACAAAACCAAAGTCTGGTGAGCGAGATGTCTAACATAAAAGAGGCAAACTTTTTTGCTAAAAGAAATGAATCCTCATACTTGAAGAAGATAAAAGGTTATGAAAGTAAAATTGATTCTTTAACCTGCAAATTAAATGAAAAACTTCAAGTTATAGACTTAGCTCATGAAATGATGGCTGAGAAAACAAAAGAGATTTCTAAAAAATGCAAAGACTTGTCAGATGCACAACTCAAAATTGTTGAACTTGAAAAGAAACTAGGTCAATTCAGGGACTCTACTTTTGTTATGAAACACATGATGAGTGGCTTGAAGAAAAGTAATGACAAAACCAGTGTGGGATTTCATGGTTTCAATGAAGTACCACCTCCTGTTAGTCATGACTATTCTTTCTTGCCTGTTGAAGATGAGCTCATGGACTTTGGGTCAACATCGCCAAGTAGTTCCACTTCACGTCAAGGAAATGTTTTTGAGAATGCTGATGCTAAGAAGGATAATAACAGCAAACCTGTTTTGAAAAAGAACACATCACATCCTAAGAATAAAAATCCAACTTTTGTTAAAAGTGTTAATTTTGTTCAAGGAAGTGACATGAAAAATGAAACTGCTGTAATTGAAAATGAATCAAATGTAGAGTTTGCTAAAAATAAGAACATTGAAAAATCTGAAATTAAGCAAACTGAAGAAAATCCTTCTAATGCATCATCATCAAATCCCGAATCTAGTTCAAAGGCTTCAGAGAAGAAGTCTTCGAAAAAGAGATCGTGCTTCAAATGTCACACCAAAGGACATGTAGCTAGGTGTTGTCCTAACAAAAAGAGTGAAGCACAAGTGAGTGAGAGGAAGAGAGAGAAGTCACCAGAGAATAGTGGTGATAAACAGGAGAAAGTTGCAAATTCTCCAAAGAAATCTGCTCCTAAGCAACCAGAAAATGTTGCTGTTGGTGTAGATAAGGCTGAAAAAGGAACTCCACAAGTTCCTCGTTTTCAAAGAAATCAACCAAGATTTCAGCCTAGATCTCCACCAGGCAGATTTGACAGACCTAGAAGCAGTTCACCAAGAATGAACAATTATAATGCTAATAATTTCAGAAGTCAAGGTCAATATCAAAATCGATACCAAAATGATGGTGGTCGAACTTTTTATAACAATGGCTTTAGAAATTACAACAATAATGCTTCTTGGAGTCAAAATTCAAGGTACCCAAATCAAAATTTCCAAAAGTCAAATAGTCCAAATACATATAGGAACCCTCAGGACCAAAGACCTAGTGGAAACCAAAATCAAATTCCATCAACAGGTCTGAGATCCAAGACTCCAGTTAGGAGTAATGGATATTGGATGGATGTTCCAGTAGTTGGTGAATTTGGACGACCCAAGACCATTAAGGCTTGGGTCCCCCAATCTAACTAATTTCTTGGTTGGTGTGTGCTGGAGCTGCTAAGGAGGATTATCAACTTGTGGTATGTTGATAGTGGCTGCTCCAGGCACATGACGGGGGATGCGAGATTGTTGACTGAATTTGAAGATTATGATGGTGGAAATGTGAATTTTGCGGGTGCTAAAGGTGGTAGAATTACAGGACGAGGAAAAGTGACCAATGGGAAGATCACACTGGACAAAGTGAACTATGTGGAGCAGCTTAAACACAATCTGATGAGCGTGTCACAAGTCTGCGACAAGGGTCACTCGGTCCATTTTACCAAGAATGAAGCATTAGTGTTGAAACCAGGTTTGAAGATTCCAGACGATTGGATAGTGATGCGAGCGCCAAGGAGAAATGACACTTATGTCATGGATATGGGTGCTAAGGATCCAAATGCTGTGGTGGTGTGTTTACTATCAAAAGCATCTGAAGCTGAATCGATGTTGTGGCACAGACGCATGGCCCATATTCACTATCGAAAAATGAATTACCTTGTTAAAAATGAGCTAGTGAAAGGGGTTCCAATGCAGAGGTTTCAAGTGGAAGATAAATGTCTTCCATGTCAAAAGGGAAAACAACATAAGAAACCTCATAAGTCTAAAACAGTAAATTCCATAGATGCCCCTTATGAATTACTTCACATAGATTTATTCGGTCCAGTGAACGTGAGGAGCATAGGTGGAAAGTACTATTGTTTAGTTGTCACAGATGATTACTCACGTTATTCATGGGTTTTCTTTTTAGGTACAAAAGATGAGACGGCGGAGATGCTGATAGATCTTTTTACGAAATTGGAAAACGTCCATGATGCAAGGATAAAGAGGATAAGGAGTGATAATGGCACGGAGTTCAAGAATCGAATTCTGGATCTCTACTGTCTTCGAAAGGGAATTGAACATCAATATTCTGCTCCTTATACACCTCAACAAAATGGAGTTGCTGAGAGGAAAAACAGGACGTTGATTGAAGCCGCTAGGACGATGCTTTCAGATTCAAAGCTACCAGTTCTTTTCTGGGGAGAAGCTGTGAATACAGCTTGCTACGTCCTAAACAAAGTTTTGACTGTTAAACGTTTTAATAAAACTTGTCATGAATTAATGTTTAACAAGAAACCAAACTTAGAAGGCTTTGAACCATTTGGATTACCCTGCACCATTGTGCGAAATAAAGATAAACAAAAATTCGGTGAGGTGGCTGACGATGGCTACTTTCTAGGTTACGTACCTGGCACACCGAATAAAAGGGTTTTTAATCTAAAAACTGGTAAAATTGAGGTTGTCTTTAATGTTGAAATTACTTCATACAAACCTCAACAATCAACGAGTGGTCCTGCTATATTATATGATTATGAAAGCACTTTTAAATCATTTAATATTCCTGAGTTTCCAAATGCAGATGATTCTCAGTTGATTCAAGCAGTGATTGGTGGAGACGATGAAGGCGAGTTCATGCCTAGATCGAATGTTGATATGACAGATGCTGCGGAAACTTCCCAAGGTGCTGCTGATCCTGATTCAAGCGATAGTGACTCTGAACCCATTGAGGGGGAGGATTTCATTAATCCGTTTGCAAATCAGAATGTTCAGGGGGAGGTTGGATCAAACCTGGGTGATAATCTTGAAGTTGATACTGTTGCTACTACACGAGCAAATAGAGATCATCCAGTTGACATGATACTTGGAGATCCTAATGCAGGTGTTCAGACAAGGAGAAGCATAGCAGCGAATTCTGGTTTATTTGTTTCGATTGAGAAGACTGGGATTGTGAACGAGTGCTTGTATAGTTGCTTTATTTCCCAAGAGGAGCCGAAGAACATTCATATGGCTCTTAAAGACAATTCATGGGTTGAAGCTATGCAAGAGGAATTGGCCCAGTTTGCAAAGTTGAAGGTTTGGGAGTTGGTTGACCTTCCTAAAGGTGAAAGAGAGATGGGCACTAAATGGGTGTTTAAGTGCAAGAAGGATGACAGAGGGATAGTTACGCGAAACAAGGCTCGATTGGTGGTGAAAGGTTTCAATCAGCAAGAAGGGATTGATTACAATGAGGTGTTTGTACCAGTGGCAAGGTTGGAGGCAATTCGGTTGTTTCTAGCTTTCGCAACATACAAGGGCTTTAAAGTTTATCAACTAGACGTGAAGAGTGCATTTCTTTACAGGAAAGTCCAAGAAGTGGTGTATGTCTCACAACCAGATGGGTTCGTTGATCCAGACTATCCAGATCGGGTGTACAAACTTGATAAGGCTTTGTATGGATTACATCAAGCTCCCAGGGCGTGGTACGAGACACTGTCTACACATCTGATCAAGAATGGTTTTGAAAGAGGTCAGATTGACAGTACACTGTTCATCAAGAGGAAGAAGGAAGATTTTCTGCTAGTACAGGTGTACGTGGATGACATCATCTTTGGGTCATCAGATGAGAGCATGTGTAAAGAGTTCGAGGTGGTGATGAAGAGCAAGTTTGAAATGAGCGCTATGGGTGAGCTGTCTTATTTTCTGGGATTACAAGTTGAACAGAAGAAGGATGGGATGTTTATTCATCAAACAAAGTATGTGTATGACATCTTGAGTCGGTTCAAGATGAATGATTGCTCTACTTTCAACACACCCATATGTGAAAATCACAATCTTGGACCAGATCATGAAAGTACTGAAGACGTTGATCCAACTCAATACAGGGCGATGATTGGTTCTCTAATGTACTTGACTGCTTCAAGACCTGACATTATGTTTGCAGTATGCTTGTGTGCCAGATATCAGGCTAATCCAAAGGAGTCACACATGAAGGCGGTGAAGCGTATTATTCGTTACTTGAAGGGGAAACCTAAACTTGGGTTGTGGTATCCAGCTGATAGTGATATGAATTTTGTTGCTTACACTGACTCAGACTTTGGGGGATGCAAGTCGAACAAAAAGTCTACAACAGGTGGTTGTCAGTTCTTAGGAGGCAGGATCGTGTCTTGGCAATGCAAGAAGCAATCATGTGTGTCTACATCTACGTGTGAAGCTGAATATATTGCTGCGGGTAGCTGCTGCTCTCAGGTTCTCTGGATACAACAGCAGATGCGCGATTACGGTTTGGATTTCACTCGTACTCCTATTATGATAGACAATAATGCCACAATTTCAATAACAAATAATCCCGTGAAACACAGTCGCACAAAACATATTGACATACGTCATCATTTTATACGGGATTGTGCTGAAAAACGACTAATTGAATTACATCGAGTCGACACACTAGATAACCTGGCAGATCTTTATACTAAAGCTTTTGATAGGGCTCGCTTTGAACACTTAGTTGAACTCAACGGGATGAGGAATCCTGAATAACTGGTTTTTCATAAGAATTTTTGTAAATAGTTTACTGTTTTTCTTAAAAATCAAAAATAAAAAAAAATTGAAAAATCAAAAACATAAAAAAATAGAAAAACAAAAATGAGTTATCACTGTGAGAAAAAGAAGAAATGATAGTACATCGGCAAGTTAGACTGTCACACTGAAATTGAAATTAAATTGCATAAGTGTGATAGCAGCTTCATCATATGATGTACCAGTAGGCAAAAAGCATGAAATAATCAACTTACCAATGTGATATAAACCTAAATAAACTGAATATGAGTGGGGAACACATCAGTGGTGTATGGTTTAATGACCTTAAATCTTGCGTTGATAGATTGCCAAAATCTGAAGTTTTGGGTCTTTATACTGTTATTTCATCTGGGGATATCTTGGCTGTCCTTCTGTTCAAAACTAAAATTGTACATGACCCCAGGAAAGAAAGTCACTTGGAATTAGCTCATTTCTATTTGAATGTCTGTATGTTGTCCCGATACACACAATTTTGATCTGATTCTGAAATCTTCTCTGAAAAAAATCGTGTACCTCCTCTGCTGCATCCAGATATATGCTGACCTGGAGGTGCTAGGCAACGACAGCTTCTGCTGCATCCAGATACATGCTGACCTAGCTGTACGTTGTCGCGCTATAGATCTAATACACCCGAAAGAGGCCCTCAAGTGCCTAAAAGAAACCCAAGAAACCTATATCAAACTGAGAAAAACTCATTTGATCTGTATATTATACCATCTCTGCTAAAGATCTATTCTGTTCTCTTCTCAACCTATTCCCAGTTAAGATTTCAGAAATCTGGATTGGACTTGTGAAATATATGGTAGGGAAGATACTTACATGATAGAGTGTGTTGTTTATATTTCCAGGATTTGATTAGTATTTATTTGGGTGTTCATTGTTAAGCAATTAAAACATGATAAAACAGATTATATGCAGACCTAGGCACTGTCAGGATATCTTAAAGGATGACATCAGTATACTCACCTACTACGATGAATCTTTGTGCATACCTTGATCGTGGGGGTATATCCTGAAGTGGGACACACTAATATATCAGAAATAATATTACCTTAACGTATCATACGGTAATGGTACTTGAAATGTTCATGCATTTTGTTTAAGTGGACAAACATACTGGTAATCGACTTGGACTGCTTTTCACGAAAAATTAAATAAAGAATTATATAATAGTGTGAAACAGTTTGATTGTGCTGATATGATCTTCTTAGCAGTGATTCTCACAAAAATAGAGTGTTTATTGCTTTTGTTATTTACTTGCTTTCAGAAAAATATAAAAATCCAAAAATAGTGTCTTTTTCTGTTTAAAATTCTTAACATACGGAAAGCTGTTATTCTTGGAGGAATTGTTACTGATAGGGGGAGACGGTGTTGGAAAGTGAGTTGAAAATTTTAAATCATGCGGGTTATAGGGTGTGTGATTGAAAAGTTTTGCGTGTTTGTGATGAAAAGTTGAAACTGCTTAATCTGTGATACAGTTTAACTATCTCTTGAATAATAATAATTTGTTTAACTTTGTTGAAAAATTCTTATGGTTTCTCGAGATGTTTGTTTTATAGTATACAGATTGAAGCGGTATGTTGCTGAGAAGTTGCTGTGAAGAGATGAGAGTTTGATTGGATGCATGGTAGAACCTCCTTTCTACATTGCAGACAAAGATGAAGAGTTTGAAGATTGTTTTACAAATGCTGAACTGGAGTTTACTCAAACGCTAAAGTTTTGAAGATTTGGTGATTGGATGCATCAGCTTAGGGGGAGTCTGTTGCTGACAGAAGCTATTGAAGCTGAAGCTATCTAAAGACCAATGACAGTGCAAGATTACATGAAGATTGCAAGATGACTGAAGACAAAGTTATTTTATGAAGCTATTGTCAAGGGGGAGTTTGTTGGTGCATGTTTGTGACAACAGCTTAGATTTGGTCTTTGGATATCTTGTAATTAGTTAAACGATAAACAGTTAGCGGGTTTAGCTTTGTATTAGTGAGTTAATAGAGTTTGGGTTAAACAAAACCCACATTGGGTGATGGGGGACGATTTGGGCCTAGCCCATGTAGCAAACCCAGCCTAATGTTGCAACCTTGTGTTATATAAACAAGGTTAGGCTTTAGGGTTTAGGTTAATCAGCCAAAACATAATTTGAGAGGCATTGAAATTCGTGAGAGCTAGACTTGGACGAATTTGAGTGTGGTTAGGGTTTAGATTGATTGTAATACGTTTGTTTGATAATCAATAGTAAACCCGGTTTGAAAGTGAATTGCTGTTTCTGTTCTTCTACTTGTTTCTGTGATATTCTGATCAAGAGGATTCCGCACTCTTGATTGGATTGACAATTCTATTGAAGATCCATACATCAAGGGGACCTACAAATACACAACATGTTCAACAGACATAAGGCATTACGGACTTGCAAGATCCTCTACTTAACGCCCAGGAGCTTCCAGCCAATTACGAGTAGTATCTGTCACTTAGTCTTTTGAAAGTACGTCAGTTTACACTGGTAAATACAATTAACCGACTCATTTGAAAAGTGTTTATAAAATTGGTTTGGATGCACAAGGCATACAATCTTTTATAACTTGGGACAATTATATAATGATAATCTTGTATCAGATTCACACGTTTGTCAAACATTTAGGGCCGGGATAAAAGCCGAACAAGATTAATCGACACACCACTAATATAATCCCACGGTGAGTAAACCTCAGCAAGTGGGTATATCTTTACATACGCAACTGTCAGGTGTATGCCTACACCTCGTGCTTAAGTCGTGGCCATTTACAATTTTTAAATGAGCCAAGGATATCCAGGACACGGTCGTTAACCCCCAATGTTTATTTGTTATCAAGCAACACTGATTAAAACATGATTATGCCATTTAACCATTTCCGATTAAGTGTTTGTGCACCCGACCAAGCGGTAATACTTTACCGTATCCCAAGCCAGTATAAGGGAAAATAAGTTAAAAGTATTTACCTGAGCTTAAAATGCAAGTTTTGTATACTCATCCGTATAATTTACTCAAACAAGTGCAAGTAGCTTTTACCGGGGCTCCTAATCTAGAACGAATGTTTTATTAACCTATTAGATTCCTAACGGGTCTTTATTTAAGTTGTAAACTTAGACCGGTTAGTTTAAAGAAAGCTATACGGCACGAAACGCTAGATTAAGCGATGACTGGATTGGAATGTGATTTAGACCCAACAAGTATGGAGACTTGTATAAAATGGGTAAACTAAATACATTCTGGCTTTTAAAGTTAAAATGATAAGATTTGACCCGTTTCGGCTAATTATGCAAACTAGTTACATAAACCGTACCGAATGCGTATATGCATAACGGGTAGCCAAATGAGTCATCTACAAGTTCCATAAGTTATTATGCTTTAAGTATGTTATGATATCAGTAGGATATCAACAATTATGCCCAAAAAGATTTTAAAGCCAATTTAAGTCCCGTAAGGGCATTTTGGTCATTTTAAGATTTATAAAAGAGGTTTAAACATAAACTGATGTTCTGGTCTAAAAATTTCTATAAAAATATTTATTTTATGATGTTATGACAGTAGGATATCATACATATGTGTGGTTTACCATTTATGGCCAAACTAAGCACCGTAGGGGCATTTTGGTCATTTCACATATGTTTTTAGGGACAAAATTGGAAGTCTGAGTTCATGACTAATACCTACTGTAAAAGTATTAAAATTTATTTATAAATTCAGTAGGTAACAAGTCTTAGGTGTTAAATATGGTTTTAAACCATACTATGCACCTAATTAGCGTAAAAATCGATAATTGACGATATTTGCGATGTTTATGTGATTCTGAGATTTTAACCAACCTTGAATGGTTAAAATATTTTATTTTACATATTAATTCGGTAAGAACAGGTTTGGCATGTTAATTATATGTAAATCACATTTTATTAACAAAAGGGGCATTATCGTCAATTATATAATTTATACGAGAACTCAATGATATGGTCAGTATCTAATCTGACCCTACATTCCAAAAATCCCTAAAACTAATATCATAACAGTAGGTAATGAGTTTGGTGCCAAAATTTGGGTTTAAACATGATTTATGCACAAAAGCGTAATTTAATAAAAAAATTAAATTTTACGATATCTTGCATAACTTTAATTTGAGACTAGAAAATGATGTCAAAATAATTTTGACATGTTTATATATTAGTAACAAAGCTATTTGCATGCTTACATATTCAAAAATCTCGTTTTTAAATTATAAGGGCATAATAGTCAAAGTACGGCATATTAACGGAACATGCGCAAAAACTCAGATTTCTAGTATGATCGTGTAATATAACCTTATAGGATTATGCTACATTATATTACGATCATAACGGAACCTAAAATCAGTAGCAAACTAATCTAATTCGGTTCATAATCGAAAGTCAACGCAGAAGTCAAACTTCGCGACTTTCGGTTGCGAACCGACCCTAAAACTGGAATTGACGAGCCGAACACGTTTACACATGTTATAATAATTATTACCAAGTTGTTTAAGTGATAAAATGTATTTTAGAATATTTCTAAACTCATATCGCAATTATTTCAAAAACTGACCCGTTGACTTTTTAAAACAATATTATGTTGACTCGTCAATTGACCAGGCAAACGTGATTCTTAGGAGGTGCCCTTTTGAGGGTTTAACACCTACCTAATTACGATCATGTAGCCTTGTTCATTGCGGACAATGGCTTGACCGTTTATGGTCTAACTAAAAGTCAAAGCGTTTTATCGTAAACGCTTGACTTTTCGGCTTTAAGAGCGAATTAAAATAACTAGTCACGAAAGGACGCTTACAATGGGTCCTAGTGATTGAAATAAACTCAGAGGATGCTCCCACTTAGCTCAAGAACTTCCATAATTGGGATAGAGAAAGGATTGAGTGAATGTGCAAATGAAAGTGGTGAAAACCCACCTATTTATAGTTTTTGGGATTGAATAGGATCTTGACAAGTGTTTAGGAATATCATGAGATGATCCCAAGTGTACCAACAGCTGTTATAATTCAGTTTGCAGCCCCAGGTTTTGATTTAAGTGGTTTTTGTACATGAGTGATGGTCAAGGAAACAATAAAAACAGAAAAAGAAAGAAAAATTATGTTGCTGTCGCTGCTGTTGGTCGCGGCCCGCGTAGGTCAGCCCAAGGGGGCTTCGTGGCCCGCCAGGGAGTCTGGCCCAGCTCAACATGTTTGGCAGAATTGCTCTTTTGGTCCCTGACTTCTTTATTCAGACTTTTAATGTTTGATTATGTTTGTAACTAAGGAAAGCATAAACTAATAATAACAATACTGATGTTGCTGCTGTTTGCGGCCTGGCAGCCCACGAGAGCAGGCCCAGACCTGGGTCGGGACCGTGACAAGGGTCAGCCCAGAAACAATTGTTTGGCAGACTTGGCAGTTCTGGTCCCTGTTCGGATATAAGTGTTTTAAACTTTCAAAAGTGTCATTTATGGCACATAACTTCTAAACTCTCATAATATGTTAATATAGGGTATGAAACCTTTAACGGTTAACCTTAGTGTAGTTTCGCGTGTTGCCGCTTTTAACCCCTTAATTGCGAACTTGCACGCATTATCGCGAAATGGCACAAAAAATCTTATATGGACAGTATTAGACACTCCCGATGGTATGACCAAATATTATGGCTCTCCAGTCCTCTTAAATGATCATTCTAAGGTGTAGTTTTAGTTGTTGACGCTTTTGGTCCCTCTAACACGCAAATTTGCACGCATTATCATTTTATTGCGTCAAATCCCTATGTTATCCATATTAGGCATTCTTGAGAGTATTATAAAGCGTCACGTTGCTTCGGGTTTGTTAAAAGGTCACTCAGAGGTAAGAATTAACATATTGACACTTTTAACCCTTTTAACGCACAAACTAGTGCGTATAATCATTTATCGGCATTAAAGCCCTATATGGTCAATATTATGTATTCCCTAGAATACAATTAGATATTATAACGCTTCGTGTTTGTTAAAAGGTCACTCAGAGGTATATTTAAACATGTTGACGCTTTTAACCCTTCGTCACGCAAACTTTTAATTAATTACGTAAACGGCTCATCTCGACCAATAAGTGGCTCATTTGCGAATACGGATACCGTGTAAGGTTATTCAGAGGCTTAGTTTAAGCATATTGACACTTTCAGTCCTTTCGCATTCAAAGTTTTGATTTTTCACAAAATCCGTCCTTATAGTCCACGTTTGACTTCATTAGGATTTAGTACACGTGTCAACTCATCATTGGTCGTGATTTTACGAGGTGTTACATCCTCGCCCCCTTAAAAGAAATCCGGACCTTGAGATTTGCTCAAAAGATGGAAGTACTTTCTGTCGTATAATGGACTTAACCTCCACAACATATTTGGGGCCTCTACGGCGTCCTGGATGACCTTTATAATAGGTACAAGTTTTCTTTCGGAGCTTCTAAATTTGTCAATCTTTAATCGATACTGATTTCTCAATAAACCATAAGTTTTCATTAATCTGGACATCATTATGTGATAATGCTATTGACTTATCGGCGAGACATATCCTTAAATCACCAGTGTGGAACACATTGTGAATACCATCAACTTCCTTAGGTAAGTTTTAGCTTATAGTCTACCGATCTTGATATATTCGATTTTTCTCGAATGGTCCTATATATTTAGAGTTTAACTTGTCTGTTACATCAAAATGCAGTACACCTTTCTAGGGTGGTACTTTCTGTTGAATCTTGTTCCTTATTGAGAACTCAAGAGGTTTGCGACTCTCATCAGCATTGATTTTTCTGCCGATTACTGCCAGCTTTCAGTCGATCACAGATTTGTATAATCTTATCCATTGTCTCCAGGGTAACCTCAGATCCTGATAATTGGACTTACCAAACTTCTGTCCATCAAACGGACGTTTGACATTTCATCTATAAAAGGTCTCCAAAGGAGCATCCTTGATGCTTATATACTAACTATTAGTTATAGGAAAACTTATTAAGGCGAGATAGTCATTCCAACTACTGCTTAATCCAATCTTTAAGGTGATCCGTAGTGGGGCGCTATGCCCGATCATGGCGCCGGAAAACGCCCATCAACACCGCCACGAAGGGCGGTATGTTTCAAAAATTTGGGATAGCGCGATATGCATAACGGCGTGATTAAATTGATTTAATTGTTTTTTACCGTTGGTAAACGGTCATTTGTATAAAAAAATCAATTTTTTTCAAACTTTCCTTTAAATAATACCCCCTTTCCTATATTTTTACCACACACACTCAAACACTCTTTATCTCTTCCAATTTTTTAGAAATCCTTAAATATTTTATACAATGCATCCATTCAACCGTGGCTTCATTCCTCCCCGATCAAGTGCGGACCCAAACCAAAGTGGTAATCCTACTCGCCCCGTGTCGCCAGTTCCCACTCGACCCAACCCTTTCGGCTCCGGTTTTCTCAATTACAATCAACAAAATCCCGGGTTCATGAATCTTTTGAACCAACCGCTATCATAGGACCCGAATCAAAACACCGATGGAATGGGGTCATCTCAAGCGTTCGGGTCAGCTCAAGCTTTCGGCTCCCCACTACACGAACCCGATGTTTTTCCGGAAACACAACCCGAAGTAGCGGAGACGCAAAAAGGAAAAGGAAAACGGCCACATAAAAAGAAAGCGGAAACCACCACCCGAGCGAAAAAAATGTGATAACGTAGGAGCCCGATGAGGAGTATGCGTTAACCCGCGCTTTCATCGATGTGTCGGAGGACCCGGTTATAGGTATATTTTTTTAAATTTCTTTATTTTTTTCTTTTTTTTTCATTTTTCCTTTTTTTCTGTTTTTTTTCCTTTTTTTCTGTTTTATTGCAGTTTTTTTATTTATTTTCTGTTATTATTTATTTTCCAGTTTATATATTCTGTTTTTTAATTATTTTCATTTTTTCTTTTTTTTTTTTTTCAGTTTTTATTTTTTTAAATTTTAGACTAACATTATATCTTTTTTGTAGCAAACAATCAAAGTAAATCCGTTTTTTGGTCCCGAATACGAGAATTTTTTTTCGATCTCATGGGTAAAGGAGACGAATACCGCCCATCGGACTCTATATCGGGCAAGTGGACCGATATAAACAAAAAATGCACGAACTTTCAAACCGTGTACCAACGCACGTTTGCCGGATGGAAAAGTGGAAGCAAGGACGAATACATTACACAAGAGGCATTGGTCGAGTATACGGATGCTAATGGCCATTTCCCGTACATGAGGTGTTGGCAAATCCTTCGCCATAGCCCCAAATGGGCCAACATCTCGACTCCGAGTGGTCGGTCGGGAAATAAACGGTCGTCAAAGAGGTCCAAAACAAACGATTCGGGTGAACCCAAAACGCCAACCTCCGACGCTCGAAACACCGAGGTGAACGAGGATATTCCGGATGACGAGCCGTTGGAGGAGCTACCAAGACCGCCCGGAAGAAGTAGGCGGGCGAAAAAGCCCGAGTCGTCATCGATGTCTATGGGAACGGATACGAGTAACGCATTTTCGGAGATAAACAAGCGACTTCAAGACATACACGAACTCGGTACTAAACGTATCGAGGAGAACCGCGAAGTTACGGAGATTATGCGGGATAGACAATGGGCTCACGACTTTGAGTTCTACTCGAAACCGCACGACCACTTAACGGAAAAAGCTTTGAAAATGGTGTTGGCACAAAAGGAGCAGATTGAAAAAAAATATAACCTTTCATTGTGTAATTGTTTTTATTCTAGTTTAATGTTTTTTTTTTCTACTTTAATGTTTTTTTTATTGTACTCTTTTTTTTATTTAATGAAATGAATTTTAATTTTAAAAAACTTAGAAATGAATTAAAAAAATGAAAATTAAAATAATGAGTAATGATGACAAAGGGGCTTTATGACTACGGCCTTAACTTGCATAACGCCCCATAAAGCCCCGTGGTGACGTGGCATGCCACATGTCGCATAACGCCCCCAAAAGGGCCTTATGACTACGGATGGCCTAAAGAATAGCTAACCTCACGGTTAGTCGAACAAATCGACGATCATCGGCAGCTGATGACGATTCTTAATTGTTGCCTAAATAGGGGTGCGGTAATCAATGCATAAGCATAATGAACCTTCTTTCTTAATTAATAATATCGGAGCTCTCAGAATTATGAATTAGGCTTTATGAAACCTTCTCTAAAAGCTTATCTAATTGGCTCTTAGTTCTTCCATTTCCGTCGGTACTAGCCGATATGGAGGTTTTTCAATAGATGCAGCCCTAAGTGGGATATTAATCTTAACTCTACTTGTCTCTCAAGAGGTAAACAGGGTAGTTCTACGAAGAGGAAAATCGAGATTCACAGAGATGACAAAGATATTCTGAATCTCAGGCTTCAATTCATTTATCGTTATCTGTGCCATATAAATGACACATTTTCTTTATGAATGCGTAGATGCATTAATTAGTGACACTTGGACATTTCTATATAAGATATCTTCTTTGAATACCATTAGCCGACTCTAGTACAACATGACCATTGGGATATCTCAGTGGTTCCATGCATTAAACCTCCATACTGATCAGGCATGGAAGCAATCTATGGGACACACTAGGATACGCCAATCCTCATATGGCGCTTTTATCAAGTATAGTCTAGCATTCGCAGTTGATAGAAATCAATGAGATAACAAAATAAATTAACATATATTGTCGTACTCCGTCTGGAAAAAGGGTACTCTAGATTTTATGAATGAGGATTTCCAACAAGAATGGAAGAAATTGTTCCTATGATTTTCGTCGGTGAGTTTTACCTTATACTTAATATCAGGAGTTCTTATGGGAAAAATTCTAAAAGTTTGCTAAGCTTATGATATATGGAAGACTTAGTAGTACCTGAATCAAAACAGAATTCTTAGCAATTGATTCACGATAAGGGATGTACCTGGTGTCATTATTGATATGAACCACCTCTTGGCATTCATTAGGAGGGTTTAAGCGCCTCCATTCTTAGTCTTTCTATACTTAGCTATACCTTCCTTGACAGTTTTAGGGCAGTTGGTCCTAATGTGGCCTTCTCGCCACAGCCGAAACAGACTGCATTCTTTATGTTCCTACAATTGTGGGACTGATGACCAGTTCTTTCACAGACGCCACACTGCTTTGGCCTTTATTCCATTAGACACTGTCTCCAGTGTCTTTTATAGCAGGTCTTGCATACAGGCTTCTTATTGGACTTTTTACAGTTCTTATTAAATACGAACTTGTCATTCTTCTTAGATTTCTGGGAGTTATCCTTCTCCCTTTTCCTTTTTCCGGCAGTCTCAGCTTTGACAGATTTACTCCCTAACCCATCTAATGTAAGTGGCTGAGATAGATCCATAGCGGATTTATAAGAAGCAGTCTTTGAAGCCTTAATATGCCCTCTTATTTCCGATGCTAAACCACCAATGTATAGTGCATTATGCTTAGATTCTAGGTTAACCGAATAGGGCACTATCCCAGACAATGAATTAAAGTCTGTAACATACTGTCGACAGTCTAGATCCTTTATGGTGAGAGTCAGAAAATTCTGATTCCACCTTTTCCATTTCGTGTCGTGTCGTGTCGTGTCGTGTCGCGGACAATAGGTTTTTCTGATAAGGTCTATAAACTTGGACCATCCCATATTGTATGAGGGTATCTTTCCTGCGGACTTTATTAATGTCCTCACCAACTAAGGGTATCGCCATTGAATGACTGTGATACATACCTCACAATGTCCTTCCCAGCATAACCGCTGATACTCATAATGGTTTCTATATCATCCAACAATTTCAAGCAATCAATGGCCCCATTTTCGCCATTGAAGTCTCTTGACTTGCAAGAGACAAAGTACTTTTAAGTACATCCTTTAGAGGAACGTGGCTCCTTGCTATATATCATCTTATGTGGTTTATTCTTCGCATTTGAAGTATGAATAAAGCTCTTCTCATGAGCAGAGGAGTGTGATTTAGAGCGAGTAGCATTCTGCTCTTTGAACTTTTTCATGACCTTTCTGATAGCCTTTCTAACAGCTGCGTCAATCACAGTTTGGAGATTAACTCCATTTAACATTGAGGTTCACATTTGTAGCATCATTAGCATTCGTCGCATCACTAGTGTTGTGACTGTTATTTGTCTCATTCAAGTTTGCCATACTTGAAGCTTGACACTAAACACCAAAATTAAACAATTGTTTAGTTGCATTACAATAGCGAGTCATCATCCTGACGACCTGACATACATTAGCCATGGTATCATTAAATCATGTAGGCTAATAGGTTATGAACATTCCTAATGAACGTTATTTGATTGTATATTAATTACATTTAGCCTAGGTCACAAAAGGACCATCAATGGCGTTTAAGGTTTGAACCGAGTCTATTGCCTTTTTGACAGGGGATCAAAATGTCACAACTGTCTTTGTCTTATTGATGATTTTGTATAGCCCGAAAGCTCGCCACAAGGACTTTTAAATATGGAACATAAGTTCGTCATGAAGGACATAAAAATGTAGCACATAGGCTTGTCACCAAGGACATTAATAATCATATGGCACGAATGCCTTGTCGCAAAAGACGTATAGGATATGGCACAAAAGGCCTGTCACGGAGGACATTTTAATATATAAGTCACAATCTTATCTGATCAGAGACTATAAGGTTTGAACATAGTTCATCACCTTTGGGCAGAGAGTCATAGACTACATTTTGTCATTGCTTTGATAGTCGATTTATTTTGCCACATAGGCAAATCAATGGTCATCTCTAATGGATGCTTATATATGTGTGTGTGTGTAATTGAGGATATTAGTCATGTTCTTATCGATCTTGTAGACTATAGGGCTTGGGCATTGCCCATCACCTTGGACAGTGAACCATAACGGTCACATTCGTCAGTGTCACTAATGGACAATATAGTATATAGCTCGTAGGCGAAACATCACTAAAGGATGTTAAATAATGTGATCATCGTATTAGATGATATTAGTCATGATCATATTGATCTTTTAAACTATGAGGTTTGGACATAGTCCAACATTTTTAGACAGGGGGTCGTAGACCACAACTGTCGTTGTCTTATTGGACAACAAGTTTAGCCCGTAGGCACTTCATCACTAACGGATGTTTATATTTTGATCATCACATTGATGATAATTGCCATGATCTGATTCGATCATATAGGCTTTAAGGCTTGGACCTAGTCCAATTACCTTGACGGCTGGTGTGGTTTCTCAAGTCACACTGCCAGGAGTGTTAACATGTTCTTAGATGTTAACAAGAATAAATTATCATAAGGGGGTTTTACCATCATAGCATGTCTGTATTGACATATTGGCTAGGTTATACCATTAAGAAGATCTTTTGGAATTATTTAGCAGATCGATAAAGTTCGAATAAAATTGATACTATTCTTTGATAAAGGATGAAATGAATACCTATATAAAATTTTCAAAGCTTCCCATAAATCATTAGAAAATTTACAACAGTGCCTAAATCAGGACTTTTAGTATCCTATTTGTCCACAAGGACTATAAGGAAAAATATAAGTCCGTATAAGGACTATAAGATATTATAAGTTCATATAGGGGTTATATTAAAATAAATTTGCCCATGAAGGGTCTTAAAAGAAATGTCACGTCTGTTAAGGATCTATATTGAAGTAACATGTCCACTAAAGGACTATAATGAAATCTTATGTCCGCAAAGGGACTATTTTGCAATAGCATATCCCCCAAGGGGTTTTAATGAAATAACACATCCATAAAAGGACTATATTGGTACAACATGCGCACAATAGGGGTTTTGCTGAACAGATGTCCTCACAAGGACTCAAATCGAAAGATATGTTCAATAGGAAATTATAAATAAACAAACGTCCACACAGGGACTATATAGAAAAGATAGGTCCTTATAGGGACTTTGAAGCGATACTAGTCCACGTGGGACTGGAAGGAAAATATAAGTCCATATAGGGATTATAAGATATGTCAACATTGGGTCTATAGTGAAACAATATGTCCTCGAAAGGATCATAATGAATTTATTACATTCGCCAGGGGACTTTAATGAAATGATATGTCTACAAAAGATTTTGATGAAATGACATGTCTTTGAAAGGACTATAATGGAGTATGATGTTCATGAAAGGATTATTTTGAAATATGATGCCCACGAAGGGACTATTATTGAAATATATTGTCCTTGAAGGGACTATGATACACAAACGTATATACCAAGTCTCATTAGAAGAAGTAAGTCTACAAGGATTATGATGAAATAATATGTCCACAACGGACTACAATAATCAAATGCCCATACAGGGACTTAAAGGAAAAGAAATATAATAGAAGGAGGGTTTTCTAATGTCTTCCTTGCTTTATTCCGATTGTTTCTCTTTTTTATTTATCATACGCGGTAGCGACACTGAAGATCTTAGTGAATAGAGTAAACATTTCAAATCAGGGTCCGTTGCAGAAGTAGAATCCAAAGACTCAATAGTTAAAGAAATGACATGGATCACGGATTGGGTTTTGACTGGTATAGTCCAAGTCTGGAAATTCAAAACTTGGAAATAGGAAATAGGTATTAATAGCATCCACATGTATCATCTTCAATATGGGAGCCCCAGGGATCTCCTGGTATGGACTCCGAAGTCTGGTTAAGAGTTTAAACAGGTTTGGATTTTGGGAATAGGTCCATAATGGTATTTCCTTCAACTGGTTGCACGCTTATCCTAGCCGTGGTACGAAGTTTGGCATTTCTAGGCTTCGGATGTGGAGAATTTCCATCAGCGACTTCTTTTCCTGGCGACATATTCAAAACACATAAAATCGAAAACAATGTTTACTTAATAGGGATGAGAGAATTCCAGTGTTAAGTCTAGACTCGGAAGGTCTAAGGAATATGCTACTGGGTCATTTGAGATTAAACACTAAAGGCAAGTGTTTAATTCACTCAAACGTTGGCTCTAATACCAACCTGTCACACCCCGATATTTACAGCTCAGCCCGGTGGGGAGTATCGTGACGTAAGATTGATATCGTCATAGTCAAACATACACAGAATAGCACAGCGGAAGTCTTGGAATATAAAATATTATTACAAACCCAATTGTTAGAGAATACTGAAATGATAATTACATTTGAGCTTGTAATATTTAACCCACAGGCGGATCTAAATCAAATACACAACATGTTCAACAGACATAAGGCATCACGGACTTGCAAGATCCTCTACATAACGCCCAGGAGCTTCCACCCAATTACGAGTAGTACCAGTCACTTAGTCTTTTGAAAATACGTCAGTTTACACTGGTAAATACAATTAACCGACTCATTTGAAAAGTGTTTGTAAAATTGGTTTGGATGCACAAGTCATACAATCTTTTATAACTTGGGACAATTATATAATGATAATCTTGATTCAGATTCACATGTTTGTCAAACATTTAGGGTCGGGATAAAAGCCGAACAAGATTAATCGACACACCACTAATATAATCCCACGGCGAGTAAACCTCAGCAAGTGGGTATATCTTTACATACGCAACTGTCAGGTGTATGCCTACACCTCGTGCTTAAGTCGTGGCCATTTACAATTTTTAAATGAGCCAAGGATATCCAGGACACGGTCGTTAACCCCCAATGTTTATTTGTTATCAAGCAACACTGATTAAAACGAGATTATGCCATTTAACCATTTCCGATTAAGTGTTTGTACACCCGACCAAGCGGTAATACTTTACCGTATCCCAAGCCCGTATAAGGGAAAATAAGTTAAAAGTATTTACCTGAGCTTAAAATGCAAGTTTTGTATACTCAACCGTATAATTTACTCAAACAAGTGCAAGTAGCTTTTACCGGGGCTCCTAATCTGGAACGAAGGTTTTATTAACCTATTAGATTCCTAACGGGTCTTTATTTAAGTTGTAAACTTAGACCGGTTAGTTTAAAGAAAGCTTTACGGCACGAAAAGCTAGATTAAGCGATGACTGGATTGGAATGTGATTTAGACCCAACAAGTATGGAGACTTTCATAAAATGGGTAAACTAAATACATTCTGGATTTTGAAGTTAAAATGATAAGATTTGACCCGTTTCGGCTAATTTATGCAAACTAGTTACATAAACCGTACCGAACGCGTATATGCATAACGGGTAGCCGGATGAGTCATGTACAAGCTCCAAGAGTTATTATGCTTTAAGTATGTTATGATATCATTAGGATATCAACAATTATGCCCCAAAAGATTTTAAAGCCAATTTAAGTCCCGTAAGGGCATTTTGGTCATTTTAAGATTTATAAAAGAGGTTTAAACATAAACTGATGTTCCGGTCTAAAACATTCTGTAAAAATATTTATTTTATAATGTTATAACAGTAGGATATCATACATATGTGTGGTTTACCATTTATGGCCAAACTATGCACCGTAGGGGCATTTTGGTTATTTCACATATGTTTTTAAGGACAAAATTGGAAGTCTGAGTTTATGACTTATACCTACTGTAAAAGTATTAAACTTTATTTATAAATTCAGTAGGTAACAAGTCTTAGGTGTTAAATATGGTTTTAAACCATACTATGCACCTAATTAGCGTAAAAATCGATAATTGACGATATTTGTGATGTTTATGTGATTCTGAGATTTTGACTAGCCTTGAATGGTTAAAATATTTTATTTTACATATTAAGTCAGTAGGAAAAGGTTTGGCATGTTAATTATATGTAAATCACATTTTATTAACAAAAGGGGCATTATCATCAATTATATAATTTATACGAGAACTCAATGATATGGTCAGTATCTAATCTTACCCTACATTTCAAAAATACCTAAAAATAATATCATAACAGTAAGTAATGAGTTTGGTGCCAAAATTTGGGTTTAAACATGATTTATGCACAAAAGCGTAATTTAATAAAAAAAATTAAATTTTACAATATCTTGCATAACTTTAATTTGAGACTAGAAAATGACGTCAAAATAATTTTGACATGTTTATATATTAGTAACAAAGCTATTTGCATGCTTACATATTCAAAAATCTCGTTTTTAAACTATAAGGGCATAATAGTCAAAGTACAGCATATTAACGGAATATGCGCAAAGACTCAGATTTCTAGTATGATCGTGTAATATTACCTTATAGGGTTATGCTACATTATATTACGATCATAACGGAACCTAAAATCAGTAGCAAACTAATCTAATTCGGTTCATAATCGAAAATCAACGCATAAGTCAAACTTCGCGACTTTCGGTTGCGAACCGACCCTAAAACTGGAATTGACGAGCCGAACATGTTTACACATGTTCTAATAATTATTACCAAGTTGTTTAAGTAATAAAACGTATTTTAGAATATTTCTAAACTCATATCGCAATTATTTAAAAAACTGACCCGTTGACTTTTTAAAACAATATTACGTTGACTCGTCAATTGACCAAGCAAACACGATTCTTAGGAGGTGCCCTTTTGAGGGTTTAACACCTACCTAATTTCGATCATGTATCCTTGTTCGTTGCGGACAATGGCTTGACCGTTTATGGTCTAACTAAAAGTCAAAGCTTTTTATCGTAAACGCTTGACTTTTCGGCTTCAAGAGCCAATTAAAATAACTAGTCATGAAAGGACGCTTACTATGGGTCCTAGTGATTGAAATAAACTCAGAGGATGCTCCCACTTAGCTCAAGAACTTCCATAATTGAGATAGAGAAAGGATTGAGTGAATGTGCAAATGAAAGTGGTGAAAACCCACCTATTTATAGTTTTTGGGATTGAATAGGATCTTGACAAGTGTTTAGGAATATCATGAGATGATCCCAAGTGTACCAACAGCTGTTATAATTCAGTTTGTAGCCCCAGGTTTTGATTTAAGTGGTTTTTGTACATGAGTGATGGCCAAGGAAACAATAAAAACAGAAAAAGAAAGAAAAATTATGTTGCTGTCGCTGCTGTTGGTCGCGACCCGCGTAGGTCAGCCCAAGGGGGCTTCGTGGCCCGCCAGGGAGTCCGGCCCAGCTCAACATGTTTGGCAGAATTGCTCTTTTGGTCCCTGACTTCTTTATTCAGACTTTTAATGTTTGATTATGTTTGTAACTAAGGAAAGTATAAACTAATAATAACAATACTAATGTTGCTGCTGTTTGCGGCCTGGCAGCCCACGAGAGCAGGCCCAGACCTGGGTTGGGACCGTGACAAGGGTCAGCCCAGAAACAATAGTTTGGCAGACTTGGCAGTTCTGGTCCCTGTTTGTATTTAAGTGTTTTAAACTTTCAAAAGTGTCATTTATGGCACAAAACTTCTAAACTCTCATAATATATTAATATAGGGTACGAAACCTTTAACGGTTAACCTTAGGCACTCTCAGGGGTGCGGCCAAGCATTACGGAGTTCCCGGTTTGTTTAAAAGACCACCCTAAAGTGTAGTTTCGTGCGTTGCCGCTTTTTACCCCTTAATTGCGAACTTGCGCGCATTATCGCGAAATGGCATAAAAAATCTTATATGGCCAGTATTAGAATACCAGCGAAAACATCTCTAAACAAGGTTCGAGAACCATGCCAAATGTGTCCGAAGAAGAAGAGCAAAGCAAATGAAGCATGTCCAAAAGTAAACCAACCCCTTGGACTGCTACGAAAAACACCATCAGATTTCAAAGTAGCACGATCTAATTCGCTTGAAAAGTCCTGGCAAAGACTTCTGCAAGATGCTCTATTTTTCCATAGAAATATATTCGTTCAATAAGGGCTCCAGAAGATGTTGATCGTAAGTGAGAAGATTGGTTACGGAGAATATGAACGAATATTACGGCGCTCCAGTTCGCTTAAATGATCATTCTAAGGTGTAGTTTTAGATGTTGACGCTTTTGGTCCCTCTAACGCGCAAATTTGCGCGCATTATCATTTTATTGCGTCAAAGCCCTATGTTATCCATATTAGGAATTCTCGAGAGTATTATCAACCGTCACGATGCTTCAGGTTCATTAAAAGGTCACTCAGAGGTAAGAATTAACATATTGACACTTTTAACCCTTTTAACGCACAAACTAGTGCGTATAATCATTTATCGGCATGAAGCCCTATATGGCCAATATTATGTATTCCCTAGAATACAATCAGATATTATAACGCTTCATGTTTGTTAAAAGGTCACTCAGAGGTATATTTAAACATGTTGACGCTTTTAACCCTTCGTCGCGCAAACTTTTAATTAATTACGTAAACGGCTCCTCTCGACCAATAAGTGGCTCATTTGCGAATACGGATACCGTGTAAGGTTATCCAGAGGCTTAGTTTAAGCATATTGACACTTTCAATCCTTTCGCATTCAAATTTTTTGATTTTTCACAAGATTAGTCCTTATAGTCCACGTTTGACTTCATTAGGATTTAGTACACGTGTCAACTCATCATTGGTCGTGATTTTACGAGGTGTTACAGTGGGTCTAAGTGAAGATTTGATTTAAATCACCTAATCAAACCCTATGCCGATCAAATCGACCCACAGTGTATGTGCTGTAACGCTTCGCATTTTGTACTTTCCTTATTTAGAAAGTGTAATTGTATTTCTATTTATGGAAACTTGTATCCGTATCATGTTCGTATTCCATTTCCAATTTTGTAATTCGAGACTATGATCATAATGAAATTCATACTTTACACATACTTGTTATACATGCAATCAATCGTTAAATACGTGGTTACTTGCAAATCGATACTAGTTATACGTGCAAATACTCATACATACATTCACGATACTCGAATTATACATACATACACTTTCTATAGTTAAAAACATGTTAACTATGAAAGTTATTACATAAAAAGATAACATAACGAAAGTTCAGGGGCCAAAGTATGAAAAACCCAAGTTCTGGCCAAAGGTAGCGTCCCGTTATGCGACGCCCTCCTTCCCTTCTGGTCACGTGATGCTACGGACCTGAATCCGCAGTGAGTTGTTTCTTGAATACTGACTGGCCAACTTCTTCCATTTCTTCTCTTCCCCAATCACCATTTAACCTTCATAAACACAAAACCCTACCTTATCTCTATATAAACAAGCCTCCATCTCACCATTTTCACTTTCCAAACTCCTCTACACTCGTAAAACACTCTCAAAATATTGAAATTACAAATTCTTGGCAGATTTCATACAAGTTCTAAAGTGAGTTCAAACTCATCTTTCTTCATGATTTCTTCATCCTTTCTTTTACTTGAAAGCTTGAAACACCTCTAGGATTGTTTCCACAAGTTTACCATGGTAAACTAAGGGTAGAACATCACCATTTAGAGGTCCAACTTTCTGTTTTGAAGAAGAACTTTGCTTATACTTATCTACATTTAACTTTCTTGTAAGAATCTTGCACCTATCTTGTCTCTAATCTCATCTATGATTATGGGGCTTGTTTAAGGTTGATTCTCATAAGTTTAGAGGTTCAAGAACCTCATAAACTTTCTGTTTTATTAAGGTTTAGACACCCTACAAGTGATGAAACATTCCAAGTCTACCATAGTTCATATGGCAAGATTTGTGTTTTGGTAAAGGTGTGAACAATGGAAGCCTTGGCTATCCAAACTTGTTCCACCACCTCACTTGATGTTTTATCATGTTATTCCAAGTAGTTTCCTAGACCTAAAGTAACACAACCCGGCCGCATCTCCAACACTTTCCATGATGGGTATGAAACACCTGGGTTGCCCTTAGTTGACTACTTGATGAACTTGTTAGATAGTTGTATTTTATTTTCATTTCATTTATGACCAACCGGGTTTACCAACTAAGTTGGTAAACTTTGTGCTTTGGTGAATCATACAGTGAGGTGTATCGTACCTCCATGTTTGACTTACATGAATTCTATGATACTATATGATGGACAATTATTAACTTTATTATATAATATATAATGTATATATATTTAACCGAATTTTTGATATTAACCAGATTATGGTTATATATCATGAACATAGGTTACCTTGTCTTTGTTCTAAACTCCTTGATTTTGATTCTAATGGGAAAATTGGCACCCATGAAATCACATAAGAACTTAGTGTCAAAACGAGTATTTAGACAAGATATATTTTCGTGTACTTATACTTTTATGTACTTAAATTCCGAATCCAAATCTTCCACAAACTCCGAATACTCATACATATTCGTTTCCCCCATGTATGGTAACTTCGATGCTCTAATCTCAACAAACTTATCAACTTCGCGATTTAAACTCGGAAAGCTTGCAAAACCGTGAGTGTACATGACCCCTTTTAAATTTCCATCACTTTGGGTGCAATACGTATACATTATGAAAATCACTCAATCACATACTTTATGCTTAAATCACAAACAAACAA
Source organism: Helianthus tuberosus (assembly GCA_030545235.1). Lineage (NCBI taxonomy): Eukaryota > Viridiplantae > Streptophyta > Magnoliopsida > Asterales > Asteraceae > Helianthus > Helianthus tuberosus. Next base: position 54,293,048 of record CM060411.1, on the reverse strand, counting down.
TCCGATATACATGCTTAATACGTTATGCTAGGAATTCATACATGATAGAACTTATTTGCACTATGCTTTGTCATTAACTTCGATCAAGCATCCCTTAAGATGTATAGCGCTATATGATTAACGCACCACCCATATTATTGAGGTCATGTTAAATAAACAAAACGGTCTTATCGTTGCTACGATAGATTACGCTAGCGGGAAACTTTGGGTTGACAAGCAGGAGTTGCATGCTAGTATTGCCACGATATATTCTAGATTTTGTTTATGCCATGTGGATTCATTTAGTTGTTTTCATACTTATGCTAGTAGTTAAACTTGTATGCTCGCCAATACTTTATGTGTTGACATGTACTTTAATACGTATTGCAGGAAATTGATGATGATGATGATGACGAACGGAATCTAGTAGGATGAACTAGAAACCCACTTTTAATTTAGAACTTATGTTGTAGTTTGTTTATTTGCTTATGTTGTTGTACTTTATTTCCAAAAGATGTATTTTATTTTAGAAATGAAATGAAATATTTTTTATTAAATACTTTTTCGCAAAATAGTGTTAGGAAGTCTCTTGCAATCTTGTTTTCGTCTCACTCTGATGTTTCCGCCATCGGTTGGGGTGTGACAGATTGGTATCAGAGCCATAACTATAGGGAATTAAGAAAAAAATTGTCATGATTTGACCTAGTCTTTATTTTAAGTACCATACTTAACCATTCTTGAATTTTCATGATTAAAATACTTGTATTCTTCCTATTTTGCTTCCTATCTCTTCTTTTGTCTTAAATCATACATGCCTTTCCTAAGGCTAACATAATACCAACGAGACAATTTTCACCAAAAGTAGGCGTGAAGACCCACAACTTTTGGTGAAGTCCCTCAATCCGCATATTTGATTTTTCATGAAATTTCGCCATTAAGTTAGGAGTTAAATCCACATCTTGATGGAAAATTTCCCAGTTATACTCTAGTGGACCCTTACCAATGAGTCGGGATTTACTTCCTTGACCCATTCGGTGAGTACTAACCATACTTAGGGTACGATGCTGCCAAGTTAGGGATGAAACCCGCATCTTTACAACTAGTCTCACCCCTCGATTTTCAATCCCGCCAAAGTCTCGAATTTTCGATCGACTAGGGACATGTAGTAACTGGAAGGGTGAATGTCGTTAACCGCTCCTCGGTAAGAGTATTCTACGTATTAGGCCAAAGCATGTTTTCCTAACTCGAAAGAACTTTTGATCACTTTAGGATAGTCTTAGTTTCGTTCTGAGACACTCTAAGTTTTACATTGAATCTCTTTTGTGTTATATCCATTTTAATGTGTTTTATTCTTGATACTTCGTTCGTTTCAAAACCGAAGCATGAATTGCACGTTACCCGCAATCTAAAACAATAATTAACATTCGATAACAAACTAAATGTATACTCCTTTCTTTTTTGTTCATGATTATACAAAATGAATACGTGTTATTCTTGTGCAAACTATGTGAAACTTACGTGTTATGTGAATTACATTATACTCATTCATGCCAACAAACATGATTTTCTAAACACATTATGATCAAGTCTCATCTTTTCCCCCTTTTCGATCTTTAGATGTCTTCCAACCGTCTCTCGAACTCAAGAAAGAGCTCCAAGTCAAGCACCAACCCTAACGCCGATTCGATGTCCAAGAAAGACATGATGAAGTTCATGGCCAAGCAAATGGCCAAGGTTATCCCCGATATCTTCAGTAAAATCCAAACCCCAACAACGCCCACACCCCTCATGCCTCGGTTGACTCCAAATTGGACCCACCTAAGTCAACCTTCACCTTTAAACAGTTTGACTCGTGTAGCCCGATCCCGTTTACGGGCGAAGATGGGGCGACAAAGATGCTCCAATGGTTTGACTCCATTGAGGTCACCTTCCGACAAAGTGGGTGCCCTGAGCATCTATGTACCACCAATGCCACCAGCGTTTTCCAATCGAGGGCACTTGATTAGTGGACTGCTGAGCGCAACGCATGTGGAGACGACACTGCTTATGCGCTGACCTGGACTGACCTCAAGAAGCTCATGAAGGATGAGCTTCGTCCTCCCAATGAAATCCAACAACTCGAAAACGAGTTTTGGAACCTCAAGCATGTTGGAAGCGATAACACCGGTCTCACCGCTAGGTTCCAGTAACTTAGCTCCATATGCCCGGGCCAAGTCGACACCACCGAGAAAGCCATCGCCAAATACATCTGAGCCCTCCCTCCATCTGTTTCAAACTTTGTTGAGTTCGCTTAACCCAAAACCCTCGAAGATACCTTCCGTTTGGCCGCCAAGTTTAACCACAATCGGATCTTGGATGGAACGTACGATATAAAAGGTTCAACCAAGACCGTACACCAAGCCACCACCGAACCATCCAAACCTTCACCCAGATCCAACACCAATGGTAAGAAGCGAAAGGCTTTGAACTGAAACTATGTGGTTGTTACTCTGTAAAACCCTCCACAACAACAACTTGTTTTAGCCCAAAATCCCGAACCGGCTAAACGAGCCTACACTGGGGCTCATCCCAAGTGTGTGACTTATACCTATAATCACCCAGTCCATACACTGTGTCGCCTTTGCACCATGTGCAATAGGTTTGGGCACTTTAACACCCAATGCCGAAGTGGCCAAAAGCCACAAGGCAACCAAAACCAAACCCAGCCACGTGCCCAAAACCACAATAACCAACCGCCAGCAAAAAATGGTCGCACATGCTACAAATGTGGTGACCCAACCCACCTTAGCAACGCATGCCCGCAACGCATGCCCGCAACGCAACAATCAGCAGCAAGCTCCTCGTGGATGAGCTTTCGTCATCACCGCCACTCAAGCGTAGAACAACAACGATGTTATCAATGGTACGTTCCTCATAAAAGATGTTTATGGTTCTTGTTTATTTGATACTGGCATGGACAAAAGGTTTGTATCCGTTGAATTTGAACAATTGCTTAAGTGTAGATGCTCTAAGTTGCTAAAATCATTCGCTGTCGAAATCGCTAACGGTAAATCTATGACCGTCGATTTCATTCTCCTTAATTTCTCTCTTAATCTCAACAATCACAAGTTTTCAGTTGACCTCATACCCTTGCAATTGGGTAGTTTTGGTATTATAGTAAGTATGGATTGGCTTTGGCGAGTTCGTGCTGAAGTTGTTTGTTCTGAGAAATTCATTCGTCTTCCTCTTCCAGCTGGTGACTCATTACACGTTTATGGTGAGAAACCTTCAAAAGGTCTCAAGCTCATGTCGTGTACTCAAGCGAACAAATATTTGCGCAAGGATTACTTTACTTTTCTTGCCCGCATTGTGGAAAATAAGGACAAAGGAAAAAGAGTGAGTGATGTTCCTGTCGTTTGCGGTTTTCCTGACGTATTTCCCGAAGACCTACTTGGTCCTCCTCCTCCTCATTCTGTCGACTTTCGTATTGACCTCATTCCTGGTGCTACACCTGTTGCAAAGTCCCCTTACCGTCTCGCACCCTTGGAAATGCAAGATCTATCGAGCCAACTTCAATAATTACTTGATAAAGGCTTTATACGACCTAGTACTTCTCCTTGGGGCACTCCAGTCCTATTTGTTAAAAAAAAAGATGGATTATTTCTCTTGTGCATCGACTATCGAGATCTCAACAAGCTTACCATTAAGAACCGTTATCCTCTTCCTCACATCAATGACCTCTTCGATCAACTTCAAGGCTCAACGTGTTTTTCTAAAATCGATCTTCGTTCTGGCTACCATCAACTTCGAGTCCTCGAAGAAGATATCCCTAAAACCGCATTTCATACTAGATACGGTCACTACGAGTTTGTGGTCATGCCTTTCGGTTTGATCAACGCACCCGCGGTCTTCATGGATTTGATGAGCTGGGTGTATAAGCTTTACTTGGACTGTTTAGTGATCGTTTTCATAGACAATATCCTTATCTATTCCAAAACCCAAGACGAGCATGAGCGACACTTGCATTTAATCCTTGAAATCCTACAAACCGAACAAATCTACGCCAAATTCTCCAAGTGCGAATTTTGGCTAAAAGAGGTTCAATCTCTCGGTCACGTTGTGAACGAGAAAGGCATTCACGCCGATCCCGCTAAAATCGAAGTTGTCAAGAACTAGATCGTACCGAAATCCCGTCTGAAATTCGTTCATTCCTTAGATTGGCGGGTTATTACCATCGATTCATCTCCAACTTTTCAAAAATTGCCGTTCCTCTCACATCCTTGACTCAAAAGGATAAACCTATTGTTTGGGGTTCCGAACAAAAGGAATCTTTTCGAACACTCAAGGACATACTTTGCAATGATCCTATCCTCACTCTTCCCGATGGTAACGACAATTTCGTGGTGTATTGCAATGCATCAAACCACGGTCTCGGTTATGTTCTTATGAAATGAGACAAGGTTATCGCTTACGCTTCGAGAGAAATCAAAATACATGAGAAGAACTACACCACCCACGACCTTGAACTTGGTGCGGTTGTTTTTGCATTAAAGATATGGCGACACTACCTTTACGGTTTCACCAACCATAAGAGCCTTCAGCACATCTTTAACCAAAAGGAGCTCAACATGCGTCAACGCTGATGTGTAAATGATATGTGGTCGAAAACCGGTGTTCGTTTATGTTTAAGTTGATGTTTTTACGTGATTTTTAATTTTGAATAGCCTACTTTTGATTAAAATGTGTTTTGCAGGTTTAATGAAGTTTAAGGTGCTATTCGGGAGCTTTACGGGCCACCGGGACGAAAAATGGACCACCGGAACGGAACACGGGTCAACCGAGAGCAAGGAAACAAGAAAACAGGAAACTCACATCCACAGAGGGCGTCGGCATCACCTAGGGGTCGTCGTCGATGCCGGGTATTGAATCACGTCACTGCAAAGTCACGTTGGCAGTCAGAAATAGCGTCGGAGGAGAATTCAACATTCATGAGGCGTCAGCGACGCCACCAGGGGCGTCGACGATGTCGTCCCCTGGTGGTCGTCGGATTTTTGGTGTTTCTTCTTGTTTGACGGGTTTTAAACGGGTTTTTACTTCATTTTTTGGGAGTTACACTTCTCTCTTGAGTTTTGAATCACTTTTGGAGCCTAAACCACCAACCAATTCATCCGAAATCATACGAATTCAATCATCAATCATTCGATTCATCATCATCTTCATCATAACCCTAACCTTTCCATCAATCCATCTATCCATTCACCTTCAACATTTACTACAAACCCTAATTATCATCATCACTATTCTCAAGGCTTCAATATGTTCAAGTTCAAGTTTCTCTCATCCGGTGATCGCGTCTCTTCGACCATGAGCGGCTAGTCACATCGGTTTCACCCCGGTGTAGGTAGTTGTTTTATCTAGGATTTTTAATTGTTATGTGATTCAACTTTGTGACAATTTGTGTTGATTTTGTAAACCATAGACAATTGTTTTCATTTGTTTCGTATTCGTGAATTGTCGAACGATTATAAAGTTATGACTTTGCGAAATGGTTATGTGTAATTATGCGTTGTCGTGGTTAGGATTTACTTGTTGTGATTTCAAAGTGCATTCTTGTCCGTTCTTTGGGACGTTGATAGTTATCGACTCCTAAGGCATGCTACACTAAATCCGTTAATCGTTATGCAATTGAGTTGAGTTTAAAACTTGTAGAGACCCTAGGTTTGCAATTACCAAAACCGGGTGTGAACCCCTTTTTTCTAAAATATTGTTAAAATCATAAATTGTGTTTTCGTTAATCGTAATCAATCATATTTTAGTAGTTAGTACATTTTACCACCATTGTTGGTTAGTTCCAACATTGCTTTCAAACAAACAAACAAATTAAACATAGCAAGCTTCATAAGAATGTGACAAATTCATAATCGAGCTAATCCATACGTAAACCACAAACTCTTCATGGATCGACCCCTTGCTACCACTAACACATTGTTAAGGGTAATTTAGGTTTATAAATATTATCTTTGACTGGGGCGCGACACTCCGATCAAATTTTGGCACCGTTGCAGGGGAGTTCGTGTGCTTTGCGTTTGGATTTTGTTTGATTTACGTGATTAACTGTTTAAGGTGCTTATTTCTTCTTGTTACTTTCTCTTTTTCCTTGTTACGCGGGGTGTGTTATTTGTGCAGGTTACAGGTAGTGCATGCATACAAGGAATTTTGGGAGGACTTCACCATTGATATTCGAACTGGAGATCGAGTGAGTAGTCCGAAGAAATCTAGCCAACCGGTTGGAAGTAATGATTGCTTCCGACCCACCCAATACCCATTCATCATCTTCACCATCCATTGAACATACTTCAATGGAACACCAAAATTCAAACCAACACCTCAACCAAAACCAATTTCAATACCGGGGCAACCTTCGCTCCAATCAAAATATCCAACAAAACATCCAATAAGATCAACCGGGTGGTGTTAACAACTCGAGACCACCAACACCACCATTTCAAAACTGCGGCCATAACAACAATTAAAGAACACCCACACCTCCATATCAAAACCTCAATCGACAAAACCCTTTACCCACCAATATCGATGACCGGAATGTTAACTCTGATCGTAGAGGTAACCGAGATCGCGGCAATCCCGCGAATGAAGACCCATTCTTCAATATCGATGATTTGAGGAATGCAATCCCCGGTGATGAACCGTATAGTGTTCTCGGTTATCAATCACTAGAACACGTGAGTAGTCACTCGGGATACTCGGATGATGGGGGAAACTACGATGAAAGAAAAGACGACGATTGGGGGTATGTGAATATGGATAACGTCTACAATGCACGAGGGTTCGATAATGAGGATTTTGGCTATCAAAACGCCAATTATGTGGGGAATGAAGGTTACAGATATGGGTATGGCCGGAATGATGGTTATGGAAACAACCGCCAACTGCGAAACAACAATCCGATGAACCATGATAACGGTTACTACAATAACATCAACAACGCTAATCATCACCAGATTCCTCGATTCGTGGGAGGAGGTAATCAAGGTGGAGATAGAGGTGGTGAGAGAAGAGGAAATCGAAGACCATTGGATCAAGAGGTTGATGGTCCACGTCGTCGTCCACAACAAGTTTCGAGGGGTGTCAATGATCATTTTAGACCGGTGGTTACCGAAAATGACTCACCAATTGCTCCTCCTCCAAGAGGAAGACTTTCTTTCAATTGTAAGCCGAACTACAATAACATCCTTCCTCATTTTAATGGGCGAATGAATGACGAACCATACACCCACTTAGCGAATTTTCGGCTATATGTAGTACCATCGGGGGTGGTCACTTTTCGCAAGATGAGGTTCGTTTGAGTTTATTCCAATTTTCCTTGAAGGATAAGGCCAAACAATGGTTTTTGACACTACCCACTAATAGTATTCATACTTGGGTCGAGAAGCAACAAGTCTTTCTTGATGAATACTATTCAATGGCCAAAACCGATGATGCACGTGATGAAATTAGATAATTCAAGCAACTATCGAGTGAGCCGCTACATGAAGCATTCAACCAATACAAGGAATTGATCCAGAAATGCCCTCATCACCAAACTGAAAAGTGAGAATTGGTCAAATGCTTTGTGAGGGGTTTGGATGATGAGACGTGGAACCACCTTGAGTCGACTAGTATTGAAACTTTGTTGAGTACCCACGAGGATGACAATTGGGATTTCCTCGAGAGGATGAGCAAGAGATCAAAGGTGAAAGAGTCGGTCGATCGAGCCAAAAATCATCCCATTTCCCGATCACTTCCCAACCTCGATTCTAGTTCTAAGGATCGGATCACTACTCTAGAACGGGAGTTGGCCCATATGAAGAAGAAAGATGTGAACGCGGTTCAATTTGCGGTGTGTGAAGATTGTGGGGAGCTTGGTCATCAGGCCGATCAATGTCAATTGGGCACGGCTGAATACACCGAAGAGGTAAACCACGTATTTGGTGATCGAAAAAATAATGACATGAATTCGAAAACTTGTCATCCCGGGTTGAGAAACCATCCCAATTTCCGATATGGGAATGCCGCAAATCAAATGAATCCGAACTTTCAATCGGGTAATCAAAGCGGGTCTTCATATCAAAACCGTCAAGGTGGTAATCAAGGAGGTTACCAACGTAATTACAACCAATGGTACCAAGGACGTGACAACAACTATCAAGGTGGGTACCAAAGGAATTACAACCACCAAGGTAGTAATGGGAATGGTTTGAGCAATCAAGGTGGGGGTGGTAATGATAGGAATGCCAAAATGGATGCAATGCTTTCAATTATGCAAGAGTCCAAGAAGGAGAATGCAATTCGGGACAAATCACATGAAGCATTAGCAAAGCAAGTAGGCCAACTTGGGGAAGAAATGGCTCAAATGCGGGGAAGTGTAGGAAGGCTTCTGAGTAACACTACGGTGAACCTGAAGCATCAAGGGTCATCCGGCAAGAACACACGAGAGGTACCAATTATTAAAATATATTTGCATAGTGGTCCGGTCATTGATAATGGTGTCAAAACACCACCACCACAGTTTGTTGAGGGGTTGGTGGAAGATGTTAGTGATGAGGAGGTTGATGACGGTCACACGGGTCAAAACAAAAATGTTTCTAAAAATGAAAAAAATACACACGTTGTGACCGCATCTGTCCCAATTGCTAAGGAAAAGGGTGTGGAGGTTAATACCGCCCCTTATCCCGAAGCATTGAAGGGACCCGTAAAAAGGTTGTAAACAAAAGAGGTCCACAACAAGAAGAGTTGTTGGAAGTTTTTATACAAGTAAAAATCAATTTACCTCTTTTGGATGCAATTAAACAAGTACCGTCGTATGGTAAGTACTTGAAAGAGTTATGTACCCAAAAGCGAACTCACAAGTTCCCTAAAAAATTAGATTTAACTGAAAATGTGAGTTCGATTCTTTCAGGTGCACTTCCACCTAAGCACCAAGATCAGGGTGCGCCTATCATTTCAATTCAAGTGGGCGATTTTAAAAGCAATCAGGCACTTCTAGATCTTGGTGCGAGTGTGAGCGTTTTTCCGGGTAGTTTGTATGACCAATACGATTTTGGTCCACTTCAAGCGGCAAACACCACCGTGGTGTTCGCCGATTTGACCCCCAAACTACCCCACGGGATAGTCTCTGATGTGATAGTGAAAATCGAGGATTTTTACTATTCGGTGGACTTTTTAGTACTCGATTATGTGACTAAGGACCAAACCAAGCAACCTACGGTAATCTTGGATAGACCGTTCCTCGCAACCGCAAACTCTCAAATTGATTGCAAAAAGGGGACGGTTGACATGACATTTGGAAACCGGAGGTTGAGGTTGCATGTTTTTTCTAGATTGACGAATCCTTCAATCGATGATGAATGCTATATGGCAGACATTGTTGACAGGTGTATACCTCTCTGCGACACCGTTGTAGATGAGGAAAACACAATGGAGGACTGTTCTATGTTTAACAGGTTACAGATGGAGATGAATCGAAGCATAGACGAGGAGGTGAAGAGTTTGGAGGTGCTTGTGGTAAAAGAAGGAAAACTGATATGGACGCACCAAGTGGAGAGCTTACAGGAAACAACTGATACAAAATTGAAGCCATCATTGGTGGAGCCTCTGGAAGTTGATATAAAGGTGTTGCCAAAGCATCTCAAATATGCTTATTGTTGGCAAAGGCAACCTGCTCCTGGTCATAATTGAATCGAATTTGACCGAAGATCAAGAAGGAAAATTGATGAAGATATTGATCACCAATAGGGCGGCTATTGGGTGGACCATAGTGGATTTGAAGAGTATTAGTCCCTCGATAATGATGCACAAAATCATCACCGATGACACCGTAACACCCGCTCGTGACGCGCAAAGGAGGTTGAATCTAAATATGCGGGAGGTCATCAAGAAGGAGGTATTGAAGTGGCTCAATGCGGGTATCATTTATCCCATCTCTGATAGCCAATGGGTGAGTCCCACACAAACCATCCCAAAGAAAGCAGGTATGCAAGTCGTCAAAAATGAAGCAGGTGATGAGGTAGCTACCCGGCCGGTAACCGGGTGGCGTATTTGCATTGATTATAGGAAGTTAAATACCGCTACTTCCAAAGATCATTTTCCCTTACCATTTATTGACCAAATATTGGAAAAGTTAGCTGGACAAAAATTTTATTGTTTCTTGGATGGGTATTCCGATACAATCAAATTGCGATTCATCACGAAGATCAACAAAAGACCACGTTTACTTGTCCGTATGGCACTTTCGCATTTAGGCGAATGCCATTTGGATTATGTAATGCCCCCGCCACCTTTCAAAGGTGTATGATGAGTATCTTTTCAGATATGGTGGGTATAACAACCCTACTAAAATCCTTAACACGACCCTAAACATCCCTAATATATCCCGATTATACGTTAACAGGCCTAAATAACCTTAATATTTATAAAAATTAAATAAAAACAAATATATGAAGACCTCGCGGGCCGCGACCCGGTCTTCATATGCTGTCGCGGGGCGCGACCCAGTGCCACCAGGTGGCACACCTTGGTGCCACGTGTCCGGTTACACGGCTAAGCTATACCGTTGATTCACCATAGCTAGGACCTACCCTAAGCCTCTCGCGGGCCATGTAAAAAAGAGAGCAAGGGCTTACGGGCCGCGAGCCGCCATCGTCCAGACCTATATAAAGAGGCCTCGGCCTCAGAATTCATTGTTCAAAATTTTCTTTTCTCTCCCAACATATAATAGACATAATACTCAGGTATTATACCCCTAAAAAGCGAAGCTCTGCCTCGTTGTAAGTATTATAAACCCAGGTTACGTATTGGTTACTCTACCCGATTGATCTAGGGCTTTGTAATGTATGTCAAGGCTCTGCCTGACTCAGTTCGTTGGAGTTCTGTCTCAGTAGTATGGCTAATGTAAATTGGGTTGTCTTACTAACTCGTGTGCGTTGTTTAATTTTTAATAGATTACAACCAGGAAAGTCACCAGGAAGCTATAGTATTTTCTAAGTCAACAATGTGAGTCATTCTCTTTTTCTGTTTTTACCAAAACCTCAAGTGTTTTAAATTATAATTAACAGTGATCGAGTCTATGTATTCTACAATTACTATCGGTACGTTAGGGTTTTGTATACATTAATTGAAACATGTTACTATTGCGAATGGTAGCATGACCACAAGTCAGGATTGACAGTACCATGGGGGTAATTGAGTAGATATAAACATTGTAATTGCTCTCAATACTGTAAAATTATAAAAGCTTATTTTGATTAAACTGGGATGCACCCGCCAGTATTTCTTGCTCATAAAACCTTTTTAAAACACATTTCAGGTAACTTAATGTGAAGCTAATATAAGCTAGCTGGAGAGCACTGAAGGCTTAAAAAAGTGGCTATAAAAGTTACCTAAATAAAAAGGAGTTTATGTTTTCAATAATTAGGGTTTTATCCCTCCAAATGTATTATAAATAGAAACTTGGGTTTTATCCCATATATTATTTATAAAAGTTTGGTGTTTAAACTCTGATAAAATATTTCCTAACTATGGTCCTAATGTTTAAATTCTGCTACCAAATTAATAAACACCGATACCACCGGCTCTAATGTAACACCTCGAAAATTCACGTCCTATAATGTGTTGACACGTGTCATAAAGTTTGAACGTGTGAAAGAATGTTATAAAAGGACTAAAGTTGACAAACATGGAAAGTACGTGTTTGTACGTATTCTAAGTGTCAACTGTGAATAAATATACTTCATAATAACCCTACATGATGTTCATAACATCAAACGAATAAATCATGGATCATACGAAGCTAAAAGTGAGAGATTACAAACTACAGGGGTTAAATGTGTCAACATGTTTAAAGATATACCTCTGAGTGACCTTTTGACAAACCCGAAGCTTTGTAAATGTTAATTATGCTCACAAGAATGCACGATAAAAATTTCATAAAGTTTCGTCAACGTATGAGAAAGTTGTGATCAAATTCGTGTGCGAAGGGTTAAAGCGTAAACGTTGGAAGTTAGGACTTTTCGGGTAACAATAAAGTTAACCGGGGACTTAACAAAGTGGGTATATGTTTTAAAGCCTTACTAGAATAATTATAAGGGTTTACCATGCAAGAATCAAGTGTCTAACCGGAGTTTGAAGGGGCAAGGATCAAATAGCAAAATAAAAAAGAATGAAGATCTGCTGCAGAGGCCTCGCGCCACGCGAGGGGGCCCTCGCGCCACGCGAGGGTCTCCCAGATACGAAAATGTTGGCTGTTGACTGCCCTTGCCCTTAGACGCGACTTTAACCGATTTTCTTCATTCTTCTTGGCCCCTAGGCACCCCCTAAACACTAGGAACAAGTGTTAATCAGTTGTGGTGAGTTGTAGACACACATGTCAAGGATTTGTGGTGGATTAAACACTATATAAAGGCATGTTATGCAACCATTGTTCTTCACACCTTCAAGTGCATAACTGATCAATTCTGGAGCTCCCAAGCAGGTCCAACTGATCATAAGTCATGCATAGGACTCTTGTAAGTGTTCTAATCCTTCTTTAGTTGAGTTTAGCTTGTTTAATTAGCTAAAAGTCAAACCGTCGTAATTACGGTTTGACTTCGAGATTAGTCAATAATGGCTCAGTCATATCTCGAATTAAAAGTAGTTATAAGTTGGTATTTATGTGGGTAATAAAACCCCAAAAGGGTTTCCCCTGATCACCACTCTAACTAGTTCAATTGTCGGGTCAAACATGTATTTAAAAAGTCAACAGGATTCTTAAAATGTCATTTATGCATAATTAGCTATCTAGAACATATATAACCTGTTTGATCATTGTTATAACTTAGTAATTAGTGTAAGAACATGTCTAAACATGTTCAACCCGACAATTTCCTGTTTAGACCCGGTTCGGAACCGAAAGTCACATAGTTTGACTTTCACTTTGACTTTCAGTTCTGACCCGTTTAGGCACATTTTAGAAATGCCTCAGAGCTTAAATTGGATTAGGATACATGTTAGAACAACCCTCTGTGATTATACACCTTGGTTCATTAGTTATCCAATTAATATGCACGTTTCCGTTAATTGCTCATATGTTGACCATTATGCCCTTATTACCTTAAAACGTGATTTATGAAAATGTAAAAGTGTAGAAACCTTAAATACTGATATATAAACTTGTATGCCAAGTTTGACATCAGTTTGACTTATAGATTAAGAGTTATGCTCATTATCGCAAAATTAATGCTTTATGTTAATAAAACGGCGTAATTAGCATATAGCCTAGTTAAGCCTACTTTTTGGTATCAAACTTAATACCCACTGATGTAATATATTATTTTGGGATTTTTAAAGATTTTTAATTGATTTTAGGCTGAGCATAACTAGTAGTCGTAGGCTTAATCCGGTAATTGTCGGTTTTGCCCTTACGGGCCATAAAATGAGTTTTACTTATCGAAACGAGTCCAAACCTTTTGCTACTGATCACATATGATAAATAATTTATTTTAAGCCTTCTGGAAATATAAAAATATCAGATTTAAGTATCAAACCCGGAAATGGCCTTTAATCGCCTTATTTAGCGTTTTTAACGCATAGTATGTTCTAAAATCATATTGAACATACCCGGGTTGATACCTACTGATATATGAGGCAAATTATGATATTTTAACAGTAAGAAAAGGTTGAATAACTCAGACTTCGTTTTTGAGCTTTTTCGGCTTATGTGAAATTACCAAAATACCCCTACGGGGCATAGTTTGGTTAAAAATGATAAATTTCACATATATGCTTTAGCCTACTGTTATAACTCATCAAATTGAGTATGTTTTCTGTTTACATCAGACCTGTAACTCAGTTAAACATCTAAACGCTTTTACAAACTTTAAAATGACCAAACTACCCCTACGGGGCATAGTTTGTGTTTAAATTAGTTCGGGGCATAATGAAAGACATCCTACTGATGTTACAACATATTTGAAGCATATTAACTTAGGAAACTTGTATATGGCTCTTTCAGATACCCGTTACGCTTATTACGCGTTAGGTTCGGTTTATGTAACAAGTTTACATAAAATAGCCGAAACGGGTCAAACCTTATCGTTTTTATCTCAAAATCCAGAATGTGTTTAGTTTACCCATATTATACAAGTCTCCAAACTTGTCGGGTCTAAATCACATCCTATTCCGGTCTTCGCTTAATCATGCGTTTTGAACCGTAAACCTTTCCTTAAAACTAACCGGTCTAAGTTACGACTTAAATAAGACCCGTTAGGAATTTAATAGGTTAATAAAACCTTCGTTCCAGATTGAGAGCCCCAGTAGAAGTACTTGTGCTTGCTGATTAGAATATACGGCTGAGTATAAATTGCATTGCTAGCTCAGGTAAATACTTTTAACTTATTTTCCCTTATACGGGCTTGGGATACGGTATTATAAAAATACCGCTTGGTCGGGTGTAGAAACCTTTTAATCGGAGATGATTAAATTGCATAATCCCGTTTTAATTTGTATTGATTGATAACAAATAACATTGGGGGTTAATGACCATGTCCTGGATATCCTTGGCTCATTTTAAAAAGTGAATGGCCACGACGTAAGCACAAGGTGTAGGCAAAACACCTCCTGTTGCATATGTATAACGTATACTCACTCGTAAGGGTATCTTCTTGTGAGATTATATTTGTGGTGTGTCGATTAATCTTGTCCGACTTGTATTGTATAATCACCGGACCTAAATGTTGGACAACCATGTAAATCGGATACAAGATTTTTATTAATAAAATTGTCCCAAGTATAAAAGATTAATTTTGCCTCTGTGCCTTTTAATCAATGTGTCAAGATATTTTGTGCCGTTTGCACTCGAATCACTTTTCAAACTCTTTTTCCAAAATGAGTCAGTTAATTGTATTTAACAGTGTAAACTGACGTATTTTCCAAAAGGTTAAGTGACAGGTACTATGCGTAATTGGCTGGGAGGTCAGGGCGTCACTAGGGAATCTTGCAAGTTCTAGATGCCTAAAGTCTGTTGAACAGTTTTTCTTTTATTGATCCGCCTGTGGATCCTTTACCTTCCGTTGTAATACTTTAACATTACTTATATTCGGAATGTAATATATTTATCTTTTGCTTCCGCTGTGCATTATTATATTGTGTTGTTTGACCATGATGTTACCAACTATGTCACGATACTCCCCTACCGGGCCCACCGGTGACACGTGGAAAATCGGGGTGTGACATCTAAGTAGCTCACGGCCGCCCGCTACCGGGGCAAGGGGTCGTGGGTTGTGACAGAAGGTGGTATCGGAGCTACAGCCACTGGTTTAAGCCAAAGAGGTGTTTTGCTGACACCAAAATTTTAATTAATTGTGTTAGGAAATAACTTATGTGACTATGTGTAAATATGTATATTATTGTTTTGTATTATTTAACAATCTGTTAGTTTACAGTATGAGTGAGCAAGGTACATCTGACGCTTACCGTCAATTAGCTAGTTCCCCAAAGAATGAAGGAACCTCATCACAGCCTACTCCTTCAGGGTACTCTGCTGATACCGTGGAAGGAATTTTCATCTTTAAGGTGCAACTCGAGGAACCATTACCTCCCAAAAAGAGAAGATGGTTTAGTGGGGGAGCACATGAGAGAAGGAAGAGGATGAAGAAATTACAACAACATAGAGCATTAGCAAAAGCCAATAGAGAAGTGAATGCCCAAACCCAGGAAGTAGTTAACAGACAGTTAGCAGATTTCCATATGCTAGCCACCACCACAGCAGATCCAAATCTTAATCAAATAGCTGAACCACAACCGTTGCCATTATTTCCGGAACAACCAATGGAGTTAGAACCTAATCAAGAAAACCAATTTCCCATACCAACATTTGATCCCAATGAGATACCTAGAATCCCAACACCTAATCCTATAGAGTATGATCCATGGCAAGATGACAATAGGGTATATCAGGAACTATATCCTCAGGAAGAACCGATACCAAATCCCATATTACAGTATACCGACCTTAATCCTTTAGATCAATTCTGGAACGAGGACATGTATATTCGAAGTGTGTAAAGCAACCCATACCCATATGGAGAACCTATACCTCGATACCCTGACCCAGTGCCAGCACCACTACCACCCATGAGTGAAGAAAATGTGCAGGAACTTCGCACCTATGGCGAAGAGTTAGTAGAAGAAGGAAATAGGATTCGACAGATAGGAGAGAAGCTCGTGTGGAAATAAGACGAGTGAGAAATGCAGTATTGGATGAACGTCACCTAGTAAAATATAATATATATATATATGTGTGTGTGTGTGTGTGTGTGTAGTTTGATA
Source organism: Helianthus tuberosus (assembly GCA_030545235.1). Taxonomy (NCBI): domain Eukaryota; kingdom Viridiplantae; phylum Streptophyta; class Magnoliopsida; order Asterales; family Asteraceae; genus Helianthus; species Helianthus tuberosus. Next base: position 54,276,728 of record CM060411.1, on the reverse strand, counting down.
AAAAAAATCATCAATTAAAATAGATAACCTAATACCTATCGATGCATAACTACTAATGTGTTTATTTTTCAGTAGTAATTTGTAATCGATGCATATAGATATATAAAAAGAGTAAAGTCGCAATGTTTGACGTTTTTGATCAATTTGTTTTGTGATTGTTTGTATTAAATCTTATTCTGTGATATTAATACCTGATAAATGTTTACAATCCAGATGGACAATGAAGTAAAACAAGAAAACCAGAATAATGATAATAATGGAAACCAAGTAGATAACAGTGCCATTCAATATATAGTAGCACAAGGAACTATAGATGCCATGCCATATATTATCAAGACTGTTAAAGAAGCAGAAAATAATAAAACTGTAAGTGGAAATAAACGTCCACCTACCGAACCAAGTCACAACGTGAATAATGGACTGGTGTGTGAGAAGCGTGATATGATTTTATTAATATTTTGAGCCCATTTTACGCATTAGTCAAGTTTTAAATTTATAAAACACGATATTCTACTAACACTAAACACACACTTGGGCAAGTGCACCCATCTTGAGCGTAATATAGCGTTGGTAAGATACCGAGGTCGTCCAAGGACACAAGAGCATTTAATACCGGTTTATCCTCAACGTCCAATCAATCTAAATTTTTTTAGAGAAAAGTTTTGAAATATGAAAATAAAAACTAAAAATGCAGAAATAAAATAAAATAAAAACAGATAGACAAGATGAATCACTTGGATCCAACTCTCCTTTAATGTATCCTTTGATGATTTTCGCACTTTCGGACTTTTTAAGAGATTATCTTAGTTATAGTAGTAGGCCCCTCTTTTGAAGGTGACGTTACCATCAACCCATTGGTTTGAGTCAGCAGGAAAATACAATCCCAAAGGGTCGGACTATTGAAAGATAATTAGTTAAGTTATTAATGCGAAAAGTGGTAGGCCCCTCTTTTGAAGGTGACGTTACCCTCGGCTAAGTGGTTTGAGTCAGCAAGGATACAATCCCAAGAAGCCGGTTTAATGTATTAATAGTAGTTTACATATGAAGGGTTCAAGCTATTCGCACCCCCGCCATCCAATACCAGTGGGTATTGAAGGAGGTCCTAGTAAGCTTGAACCAGGTCCTTGAAGGATCTATACACAGAACAAGGCAAGAACCTTACCAAACCATTCTCATAACCCCCGACCATGTAGTCAACATGCTTTTATATAGACCGTAGAAACATGAATGATGTAATATTTTACTTTATATAGACTGATGTGCGTGCGGTGTGATATATATTTAAGTATATTTTTAGCCCTTTTTACACATTAGTCAAGTTTTAAATTCATAAAACACGATATTTACTAACACCAAACACACATATGAGCAAGTGCAGCCATCGTGAGCGTAGTATAGTGTTGGTAAGATACCGAGGTCGTCCAAGGACACAAGAGCTTTTAGTACCGGTTTATCCTCAACGTCTAATCAAATCAAAAGTTTAGAAAAAGGTTTTTAAACAAGAAAATAAAACTAACTAAAAATGCTGAAAAATAAAAATAAAAGTAAAAACAGATAGACAAGATGAATCACTTGGATCCGACTCGTATTTAGTGTAACCTTTGATTATTTCCGCACTTTTGCACTTTTTAAGATATTATTTTAGTTATAGTAGTAGGCCCCTCTTTTGAAGGTGACGTTACCCTCAACCCAGTAGTTTGAGTCAGCAAGGATACAATCCTAAAGAGTTGGATTATTGAAAGATAATTAATTAAGTTATTAATGCATAATGTGGTAGGCTCCTCTTTTGAAGGTGAAGTTACCCTTGGCTAAGTAGTTTGAGTCAGCAGGGATACAATCCTAAGTAGCCGGGTTAGAGTTTTAATAGTAGTTTACATATGAGGGGATCAATGAGTTCGGACCCCCGGCATCTAATACCAGTGGGTATTGAAGAAGGTCTTACTAAAATTGACCTAGGTCCTTGCAGGATCTATACACTGAACAAGGCAAGACTCTTACCAAACCGTTCCCATAACCCCCGACTAGGTAGCCAACATATCTCCATATAGACCGTGGAGATATGAATGGTGTAAATCTTTTATTTTACATAGACATTAAAATAACGCCAAGACACCACGGACAAACGATAAGGAAGATTCACCTTCAACATAAGAAACTAGTTATTAAAGTCATTAAAACATAACCAAATAAAAAGTGCGAAAAGATTAAAAATAAAAAGTATTACACTAAACACTTGTCTTCACCAAGTGATGTAAGAGACTTAGTCAAACATGGCCTTTGATTGTCAAGAACTCTTATGATCAATCTTGGATCCCGAGACTACTCACACACTCTATGAAGGATGATGGATGATGGTGGTGGATGTGGGTTGTGATGGTGGTGGTGGGTGGGTGAAGTGTGAGAGAGGTGGTTTGCCAAGGGATGGTTTGCAAGTGAGCCAAGCACCCCTATTTATAGCCAGCACAGAAGCCCGGACACGGCCGCGTGTCCACCCAACTTCTCTTTCTTCATTAAATGCTGTTTTTCTGCATTAGTTGACCACGCCCCCGTGGTGGGTCATGGAAGCTTCTACAGCTTTGTCTTTTCTGCAGACACTTGGGCACGCCCCTGTGCTCACTGAGCACGGGGCGTGTTCAGCCTTCTGTTCTCTTGTCTTTGTTTGGGGAGATGCTGTCGAGGGGTCAGGCATGCCACGTTTATTCCTTTTCTTGTATTATTGTTAGATTTAGCTGCATTTTTATTTCTTTTGTCCATTTAAGCTCTTTTAACCCTGAAAATACAAAAGGAAGACAAAAACACACTTTTTCCAACATTAGTACTAAAAAAAGGGTCAGTTTCATGCCACATTTGATGTATTTTATATTTTGCATTTTGCACACATCAAGACAGTAAAGTAACACCAAGACACCACGGAAAAATGATAGGAAGAATTCACCTTCAACATAAGAAACTATTTATTAAATTCATTAATACAAAATTAAATAAAAAGTGCTGAAAGATTAAAAACCAAAAGTAATACATAAAGGACTTGTCTTCCCCAAGTGATGTAAGAGGCTTAACCAAACATGGCCTTTGATTTGCAAGAACCCTTACGATCAATCTTGGATCCCGAGACTACTACACACTCTAAAGATGGATGTAGGTGGTGGGTGTTGGTGTTGTAGTGGTGGTGGAGTGGTGGTAAAGTGGGAGAGTAGTGGTTTGCCAAGGGATGCCTTTGAAGTGAACCAAACACCCCTATTTATAGCCTGCACAGTGCTCTGTCCACGACCCTGTGTCCAGCGGGCACGCCCCCATGGCCAGCCTTTTCTCTTCCTTCATTAAATGCAAGTGTCAGCAGAGGGTCCCACACGACCCCGTGTTCAGCGGGCACGGCCCCGTGGTTAGTATCGTATCTGTACAATCAAGATTTTGCAAGATTCTGCGTATCTTTGCGTTGACCACACCCCGTGCTGAACTGGGCACGCCCCCGTGGTAGGCGTGGAAGCTTCTACAAGTTTGTCTTTTCTGTAGGCTCCTGGCCACGCCCCCGTGTCCAGCTGGGTACGGCCCTGTGGCCAGTCTTCTGTTTCTTTGTTTTTGCTTTGGGGATGTTGCCGAGGGGTCGGGCATGTTACGTTTATTCCTTTTCTTTGTATTTATGTTGGTTTTGCCTTCTTATTTGCTCCTTTTGTTCGTTTAAGCTCATTTGGTCCTGTAAATTCAAAAGGAAGACAAAAAAGCTTTTTCCAACATTAGTACTAAAAAGGGTTAGTTTTATGCCTCATTTGATGTAATTTATATGTTACATTTTGCACACATCAAATAACCCCACACTTGAATCTTTGCTTGTTCTCAAGCAAAACTCTTTAATTCGTGGCTTACACATCCAAATGGAAGAGGTAGAGGAGAAGTTTTGGGCTCATCTTGAGTGTCGGGAATCCAAGATCTTTTATTGGGTTTTATTTTTATTTTATTTACAATCCTATTCGTCATGATTTATTTAGAACATTTTATAAGAAAAATTACTTATTTGGGCATAACATGCCTCTTTAAAATTCCATTTATATACAAGTTCACATACCTCACGGGAGATCACTCAACACTCGGCCGAAGGTGTATTTTTGTGAAGCACTCTAGATCGGCATGGAACTTACTTCTACCATATGCTTGCCCAGCGATCAATCCTCCTCCTTTTTAACTAAAAACCTTCTTAAATATCAAGAGGACTTGGGGAAGGGTTAGGCTTGGGCTAAGGGTAGGTGGTTTTGGTTAGTGGTTAGTAAAAATCGCGAAAAGCGTAAAAAGCTTCGGTCGTCGTAAAACTTTTTGTTTTTGTGACTTTTATTCAAACTAAGCATATTCAAACAAGATTTCTTTGAGGAACTTGTTTGTTTATTGCAAGACTTTCATTTTTTAACGTCACAAGATAACCGAGCTTTTTACTAATACAAAGGGGTTTGAAAAGAAAAAGGTTTTGGTGGGTAAAGGGTGTTTGCTTTGTGGGTTTTGAAATGAAAAGGTTTAGGCTCAAAGGGGCTAACTAGGGGGATTTTGGGTAGGTGATAAAAAAATGGAAAATAATGGTGTTGAAAGGAAAATGGGCTAGTCCTAATTCCTCTATCATTTACTTACTTGGGTTCAAGTTGGTAACGACCGGGAATGTATCGTCGTGGCAAGTTCTAGAGTCATAAGAACCAAGCGGCTATTCACACAAGAAACGAAAACTGAGCATTTAGTTTAAAGATATATGCTTGTGTGCTCAATAAAGGCTCAGAACTCACTTGTTGTGGAAATGGGTTTATAATGTGATCAAGTATTATATAATCAAATTTTAATTAGATTTGTCATGCCTTTTCATAATTTTCTTATTTGGTTCTTTTTATCACGATACTATCGGTTGTAAATTTTGTAAGAATATAACCATTTTTAGAACTTGTTATTCCAAAATTAAACCAAGACAAGTAAAAAAATGAAAACTTTTTGAAAAAAATTGGGGTGATTAGCGGTTCCAATAGAGTTTTGTGCAAGGCTTGTTATTAGGACTTGCGAGATTCAAAGTTTTAGCATCCCCCCACACTTAAATTACACATTGTCCTGAACGTGTCCCAAAAATAAGTTTTTAGGTTGATTGAATGTGTAAAAAGGTGTTGAAAAACAAATTTTTATGTTACTGGGCGTCTGGCCACGGCCCCCTATTGGTCCGGGCACGACCCCGTGGTCAGATCGCCAGTAACAGAATTAAATAGAAGGTTGGCCATGGGGCGTGTTCAGCGAGCATGGCCCAGTGGCCAGTTACCTGAACTGGGAAAATTTCTGCAGAGCCTGGGCACAGGGCATATTGGGCTGAGCACGGCCCCGTGCTGAACTTGCTGTAATGCTGGAAAAGTTGTCGAGAGGCTCTGTATTCGTGCATGGGGTGTGGTTTTAACGTTCCCTTGGTAACCTCCATCTTTCCGAGTGTGTTTTATTCCTGAAAGTAAATATAAACTAGGAAACATAAAAGTTAAACTAAACTAAAAAATACTGATAGTTCCTCGGAATGCCTCTGTGGTGTGCCACATTTATAAGGGTCCTTGGCTAGACCCAAAGTCAGTCATATGTTACCCGAGCGGGATGTCTCGCATCTCGTGTTGTACCGTTGGAGAGCATCATCCAAACTTGAGTCTATGACATCCATGTAGTTGACCGGGTCGTCCTCTACTCTTTTCCCAACCCCGAATTTCATTTCTTTGTCTCCAACCCGCAATGTTAACTTCCCATTACTCATATCCACCATTGCGTGAGCGGTGGCAAGGAATGGTCTTCCTAGAATGAGTGGTACTTCGGTGTCTTCCTCCATGTCGAGTATGACAAAGTCGGCCAGGAAGACAAAGTCTCCGACTTTTACTAATAAATTCTCAACGACACCTTGTGGGTATTTGATAGACCTATCGGCAAGTTGTATACTCATCTTTATGGGGCTTGTCTTACCTAGTCCGAGTCGGTCAAATATTGATGCGGGCATGAGATGTACTTGCTCCTTTGGGTTGGTTTCGGTATTGCTAGGTAATGCGCCTTGTGGTCTCTTAGAGAAATTTTGGGCTAGCTGATTTAGTTGTTTTTCAACGTTTTGAATACTAGCTTGTTAATTTCTAAAGTTAGATTCCGCCTGTAGGAATCGATCCGAGTACCTTTTTCGGTTTCGGAGATGAGGCATGAAACGATGTCTTCAAGCCTACCCCATCTCCCTTGTTGTTGTTGAGTGAAATTTTTGTGACTCATTTCTTTATTGTTGTTGAAATTTTGTTCATTGATTTTGATTTTGATTTTGTTGCTTACTACTATTGCCGGGCTCCCTCCAACTAAGGTTAGCGTGGTTACGCCATCCTTGGTTATAAGTATCCGTTGGGGGACCCGGCGGCCTAGGTCTATTACAATGTAGTTTACCATTTCCGTTTGATTATCCATTTCTTTCATTCAACTCCAATTTTCATGTGGCCCACCACACCCTTCACAAGCCATAGCCGAGGCCGTTTTTGCCATTTCTAACTTTTTAATTTTCGAAGATTGGGCCTCGATTTGGGCTTGTAAAGAGGTGTTCTCATCTACTTTATGGGCGCCCAGGGCAATAGATTTTGTGCCTCGGGGTGTGTGCCATTGAAAATTGTTTTGATCAATTTCCACAATTTGATTATAAATTTCATTTGGGCAACGATTACCTAGGAGTCCCCCGGAGCTAGAGTCGAGTGTTTGTCCTGTATGTGGCAACAACCCTTTATATAAAGTGGATACTTGTTGCCGCACTGCGAGACCATGATGAGGACATTTCCTCAAGAGCTCCTTGAATCTTTCCAAAGTTTCATATAAGGATTCCCCGCCCTCTTGTGAATATGTATTGATTTCAGTCATTAATTTAGCGGTTTTCGAGGGCGGGAAATACTTATATAGAAATTTTTGGGCAGGTCATCCCAGGTGTTTACCGAACCACTTGGGAGGGTGTTAAGCCAAGCCTTAGCTCGGTCTTTGAGTGAAAATATGAACATTTGGAGGCGGATGGCGTCGTTCGATGCTCCGTTGATCCGGAAAGTGTCACATATTTACAAAAAGTTGTTAATATATAAATGGGGATCTTCATCAGCTAGGCCATGGAAGGTTGCGGAATTTTGGAGCATTTGAATCAAATGCGGCCGAAGTTCGAAGTTATTGGCATCGACATTCGGTGCATTGATAGCGGCTCCGAGATTACCGACCATGGGCCGTAGGTAATCCATTAGGGTACGCTGATCCGCCATTAGGAGTTGGTCCCCCGAAGATTTCTCTTGATTTTTAGCTTTTAGTCTCTTTCTTAGAAAGCGTTCGGGTTCGTCTAGAGGCTCTTTTATGTCTTTATTGGAACTGGAGCTCATGCACTGCGTATAAAGTTCAAGTGTTGCGACTGGGTTCCAAGTCCTGCGATAAAAACAAAAAGAACGTTGGTCAGGTTTCTCACCACGGCCACGTGGTCGCTGACCTGGCCCGTGGTCGTGGTTACAGTGGTTGTTTTCTGGATCCCAGTTACTAGGAAGTTCAGCACGGCCCCGTGGTCACTCTTCAGTAACTCAGAAAACAAGAACTGCCAGTAAGATTGATGAGCACGACCCATTGTCCGACTGGGCACTGCCTGTGCTGAAGTCTGCAGAAACTGAAAAAATTAAAGAAAAATCCTAAAAAATAAAAAAAATAAGTAAAAATACGTAGGCCGTTGATTCCAAACTTTCTTAAAATCCTTGTGTCCCCGGCAGCGGCGCCAAAAACTTGGTGTGTGCGAAGCGTGATATGATTTTATTAATATTTTGAGCCCATTTACGCATTAGTCAAGTTTTAAATTTATAAAACACGATATTCTACTAACACTAAACACACACTTTGGCAAGTGCACCCATCGTGAGCGTAATATAGCGTTGGTAAGATACCGAGGTCGTCCAAGGACACAAGAGCTTTTAATACCGGTTTATCCTCAACGTCTAATCAATCTAATTTTTTTTAGAGAAAAGTTTTGAAATATGAAAATAAAGACTAAAAATGCAGCAATAAAATAAAATAAAAATGGATAGACAAGATGAATCACTTGGATCCAACTCACCTTTAATGTATCCTTTGATGATTTTCGCACTTTCGGACTTTTTAAGAGATTATCTAAGTTATAGTAGTAGGCCCCTCTTTTGAAGGTGACGTTACCCTCAACCCAGTGGTTTGAGTTAGCAGGGACACAATCTCAAAGGGTCGGAATATTGAAAGATAATTAATTAAGTTATTAATGCGAAAAGTGGTAGGCCCCTCTTTTGAAGGTGACGTTACCCTCGGCTAAGTGGTTAAGTCAGCAAGGATACAATCCTAAGAAGAAGGTTTAATGTATTAATAGTAATTTACATATGAGGGGTTCAAGCTATTCACACCCCCGCCATCTAATACCAGTGGGTATTGAAGAAGGTCCTAGTAAGCTTGAACCAGGTCCTTGTTGAATCTATACACTGAACAAGGCAAGAACCTTACCAAACCATTCCCCTAACCCCCGACCAGGTAGTCAACATGCTTTTATATAGACCGTAAAAACATGAATGATGTAATCTTTTACTTTATATAGACAGTAAAGTAACGGCAAGACACCACGAAAAAATGATAGAAAGAATTCACCTTCAACATAAGAAACTAGTTATTAAAGTCATTAATACAAAACCAAATAAAAAGTGTCGAAAGATTAAAAATCAAAAGTAATACATAAAAGACTTGTCTTCACCAAGTGATGTAAGAGGCTTAACCAAACATGGCCTTTGATTGGCAAGAACCCTTACGATCAATCTTGGATCCCGAGACTACTACACACTCTAAAGATGGATGATGGTGGTAGGTGTTGGTGTTGTAGTGGTGGTGGAGTGGTGGCAAAGTAGTAGAGTAGTGGTTTGCCAAGGGATGCCTTTTAAGTGAACCAAACACCCCTATTTATAGCCTACACAGTGCTCTAGCCACGGCCCCGTGTCCAGCGGCCATGCCCCCGTGGCCAGCCTTTTCTCTTCCTTCATTAAATGCAAGTGTCAGCAGAGGGTCCCACACGGCCCCGTGTTCAGCGGGCACGGCCCCGTGGTCAGTATCGTATCTGTACTATCAAGATTTTGCAAGATTCTGCGTATCTTTGCGTTGACCACGCCCCGTGCTGAGCTGGGCACGCCCCCGTGGTAGGCATGGAAGCTTCTACAGGTTTGTCTTTTCTGCAGGCTCCTGACCACGCCCCCGTGTCCAGCTGGGAACGGCCCCGTGGTCAATCTTCTGTTTCTTTGTTTTTTCTTTGGGGATGTTGCCGAGGGGTCAGGCATGTTATGTTTCTCCCTTTTCTTTGTATTTATGTTGGTTTTGGCTCCTTATTTGCTCATTTTGTTCGTTTAAGCTCATTTGGTCCTGTAAATTTAAAAGGAAGACAAAAAAAAAAGCTTTTTCCTACATTAGTACTAAAAAGGGTTAGTTTTATGCCTCATTTGATGGAATTTATATGTTACATTTTGCACACATCAGGACCATTAATCCAAGTACCTATTCCAAAAAGAAGAAGAACTGTTTCATATGGTTGTTTTAATAAAGAATTCTGGTTTTGCAAACCAATAGAGTTCTCTAGCAATGAAGGAGCCATTGCAGCTTAACGTTGGATAGAAAAGACAGAAGCAGTCTTAAAAATAAGCAAATGTGCAGATGAAGATAAGATTTTGTTTGCTTCAGTGGAATACCATTCTCCAGTCTAAAGGAAGTGATAAAGTTTATAATATGGAATGGACCGACTTTAAGGATATAGTCGAAAGAAAATTCTGTCCACCTCATAAAAAGAACAAATTGCCAATAAGTTCTTAAATCTTAAAATGACTGGAATAGACTGCAAAGGTTACATTACCACATTCTTTGAATATTCTAGAATAGTACGAACCTTAGCTTCACCAAAACCAGTATTAATCTCTCGTTACATCTGGGGATTAATTAGTGAGATCAGACACTTAGTCAAGGCAACCAGACCACAAACTATAGAAGAAGAAGTAGAACTGGCTAACACCTTGACTGATGAATTGGTACGCACACAGGAGGAAAACCAGAGAAAGAACCTAGCCTAAAGGCTTACCCAAGAAATTCTTTACGGGAATACCTTCCGTGGAAAAGGTACAGGTTCTACTTCTTCACCTTAGTGTAAGTACTGCAAAAAGAAGCACTCAGGAAGGGGTTCAATATACTGCAACTTCTGCAAAATATCTAGACACAAGGAGGAAGACTGCAGGAAGAAACCTAGCAATAGGCTATGCTTCAATTGTGGAGAACCCAGGCATATCAAACTGAACTGTCCGAAACTAACTCTAGCGACAATCAACAAAGATACAGCAACTGAAGGACCTAAGAAGAATGCCAGAGCATTTTTCTGACAGCTGAAGAAGCCAAGATGATTCCGGATGTGATTGCCGGTACGTATTTAGTTAATGATATTTTTGCTAAAGTATTATTTGACTCTGGTGCAAAACAAAGTTTTATTAATACTTTTTTTCTGCAAACTTCTCAATCGACCATTCACTAAACTTCAACAAGATTGTCTGGTAGAGACGACAAATGGAGAATCCATTAAGATAAGTGAAATCCTGCAGGGAGCAAGGATAGAAATTCTCAACCATGATTTTATTGCTAACCTTTACCCGATGAATCTGGCTGGATTTGATATCGTATTAGGAATGGATTGGTTGGTAGCCAATCATGTCAGCATTTTATATGATCAAAAGTCTGTGCAAGTAAGTACACCAAATGGTGAAAAGATCACAATTAAAGGAGACAAGCCAACTAGGTCAACAAAATTCATCTCTGTGATGAAAGCGGCAAGCTATGAAAGGAAAGGATCACTAGTGTATATGATTTATATAATCATTAACACTAAAGGAAAAGAATTCAAAGATATTCCAGTAGTATCTAAATTCTCAGATGTATTTCCAGAAGAATTACCTGGATTACCACCAAATAGAGAGGTAGAATTTAGAATTCACCTAATACCATGGACAACACCGATTGCCAAGGCACCTTACCGTTTAGCACCAACAGAGATGCAGGAACTGAAGAAACAGTTAGACGAACTTCTGGAGAAAGGTTTCATACAACCTAGTTGTAACGCCTCACATTTTTTTGTATTTCTATTTTTTTTAGAAAATACGAGTTCGTTTCCTATTTACAGAAACGCAGTTGAAATCTGATCGAAAAACGATTTAAAAACGGAAAACAACGCGTTTTACGCAACTAACGGACGCACTCTACAAAAATCGATTACCAACATTATTTCACGTATTTAAACTTAAAATAATATTACACGCCCTTTTACGAAGCTCGTATGCGAAAACGGGTCCAGAAACTCAATTGGGCCGCTAACGGGTTTAAGCCCAAGCCCACTTAACCCACACTTAACCTAGCTACTTAAGAGAAGGAAGCCCTAATCCCTTTCACATCTTGCAGCTGACATCACACACCCCTTCTTCCTTCCTGATCTTCCGGTCACAGGCGCCGCATCTCCGGCCGACTACCGGCGACTGGTTCTTCTCCGATGAACTCCCCAGCACCTCCTCCTCCCTCTCCACACCACAACCATCTCCCTCTCACTCCAAGTCTCACTGTTCTATCTCTCGCGTATCGGCCGACGGCCTCCTTACCGGCGTCCGTCGATGGCGTCGATGATGATGATGTTACTGTTGTTGTTGTTGGTGGTGATGACATATTGATGATGGTGATAATGAAGATGGCAGTGCCACCTCAGACGACGACGGTGGTTACCGTCTGTCTTCCAGCGGTAACCGGTGAAAAGTCAATGCACCGACGAACCTTCGACAAAACTCCGTTCGGTTCGATTCAAGGCTCGAGCCGCGGTTCCAGTTTGGGTTCATTCTGATTCGGTGCAGGCTAACCTTGTTCCTGTTTGGGTCTCGTTTTCGTTTCGGGTTCGGTGGACAGCCAGTTGGGTTGGCTCGGGTCTCGACTCGAGTTCCGATCAACATCAGTTCGGGTCCGACGAGTTCACGGTAACACCCCCCTTGTTCACTTCTAATTTTATTTTAATTTTTGAAAGTCCGTTGATGATTTGTTTGGTTGTCTGATTCGCGTTCGATGTGGTTTCGGGAGACTCGGTTCAGTTGGATTTCGGTTCGAGTTGACCGGTCTCAGCTGGTCAACATCTGGCTCGGGACTCGGTTCGTATTACGGTTCAGTTGATGTCTCGATCAAGTCCGAGTGCGGTTCAGACTCGGTACCGTGGTTGGCCCAGGTTATGTTCATTCGGTTTAGTTCAAATTGGGTTTCATTCTCGGGCTCGGGTTCGGTCAAAACAGTCAATCGACTTAGTTATGATGTTCGGGTCAAACCTGGTCAACTGTTCGACATAAGGCTCAGTAAAAGTGCCAGGACGCGAGTTATGTTTTTATTGTTTTATCTAAATATATGTTTTATTCATGGAATCGAACATGGTATAACTTGTAAACAATTTTATGTATATACATATTGTTTTGGATTAATTGTTGAATTTTGAAAATTATAACGACAACTTGTAGTGTCAGGATCGTCCAAAAAACAGAGGAAACTCTGACCAATTTTCGTTAATATATATATATATATATATATATATATATACACCTTATAGTCGAACCACTAAAGAAAACGTATCGAATTCAAATAACTTTTATAACAATAAGTATAAAAGTATAATTATTTTTGACGACACACCTATAATATTTTGATGGACTTAATTTAGAATTATTCTATAAACTATGTAAAATATATATATATATACATATATCAGCAAGTTGTACTCTAAATTCCCAATTCAAATCCTCCGTCATAATTTTTCCGCTTACTCTTACACCTTCGTTTCTATCCTCCTAATTTCATACACTCGTCAACAATTGGATAATCGGAAGACTTAGCAATTCTGTGAGTATACTCGAACCCATATTTACTTTTAAACACTTTGGGTGCAACATGTGTTCTATATTAAACGCACGAAACTTGAAAACTATTTGAATCATTCTCTATCCATATTTGAACATGAAACTATATGATGCTTGTTAATCTCGTATGTGATGTTAAACTTTTTTGTCTATATGCTCATTAACTTCGTACAAGCCTGCCTTAACAATTATAGCGCTATAGGGGTAATGCATCACCCACGATTCTTGGGGTATTGTTAAGTCAAACATGTTAACCTCCCTTTATTCTATCCGGGGATAGGCTATTTTAACGCATTGGATTCTTGGGTTTGAACATATACTTGAAACCGTTACGACATACTAGTAACTTGCATATTGTGAATCATGTTGGATAAGAGCCTTAGACTATTTTAAAACCATTTTTATGCTATGTATCAAAACTTGTATACCCGCCTCTGCTTTTTCATTGAACTCTATTTTAATACATGTTGCAGGTTCGATAGACAAGATGATGCTAAGTGAAGAAACAAGACTTAAGTGGACTTAGAAACACACTTAGATTAATCAATTTTGTATTAGGTGTTTGGAAACAATGTTGTTCGTAATTGATTATTGTATGACATTTTTAGTAAATTTATGAAATCAAATTTAAATTTTATTGTCACATAGTGTTATGAAGTCTCTTGCAATCTATTTCGTCTCATCCCGATGTTTCCGCCATCGGTTGGGGTGTGACAGATTGGTATCAGAGCCATAACTATAGGGAATTAGGAAAAGTAGGAATGCTTTCACCTAGTCTATAGTTTTAGAGCTTATTCTTATGCTTTGCTTGAAACTACATGCATGCTACTGAATATGCTTCTTGTTTATCCTCTTTTGAACTTTTAAACATATATGTCACTTATGTGTTAATACTTGACATGCTGCCCTTATGAGACTAATACTTGTTCTATTATGTGTCGATACTTGTTTAATGATCTATTATTATGTGTATTTATCGACATGCCTCCTTATGTGTTTATACTTGATCGTTTATTTCCTTAACATTCACTGTTTCTAAGGCTTTTGCTTGATTATTCTAAATCCGACAACACTCATATTATACAAACGAGACGAGTTTACTAGAATAGGCGTGAAACCCACAATTTGGTAAATGAATCTCATCCCGCCTGATTCTATTTTTGCACGAAATTCACCATTAAGTTAGGAGTGAAATCCACATCTTAATGGAAATTTCAAATTCTAGTGGACCCTCGTCAACGTGTCGAAATTTAATTTGACCCGACGAGTACCAACCACACTTAGGGTACGAGGTCGTCAAGTTAGGGGTGAAACCCGCATCTCGTCGACTAGTCCCACTCCTTGATTTAACAAATCCTGCCAAGTCTCGAATTTTGATTGAATTGGGGCATGTAGTAACCAGAAGGGTGAATACCATTAACCGACTTGTCGGCGAGAGTATACCACCTATTAGTCCAAAGCATGTTTCTCAATTTCAAAAGACTTTTCGACCACTTTGGTTAGTCAACGTTCCGTTTTGGAACCATCCAAGTTTTTATCAAACTTTTATGATGAAACTCCCCCTTGTCAATTTTGAACCATTTTTGAGGTTTCACTCTTACGCATACATCATACTATTACTTTTCATACAATTATACATTATTAGCATGCATAATTTCACGTAATTTCATTTACACTTTTGTAACAACGAGTGGAGACATATCATCAAGATAGGAGTGATTTCCTTACCTTGTCGATTAACTCTGCTTCTTTTCTCATCTTACAACGACCTCACCAACGGATTGGGGGTGATTCCCTTACCTGAGTGATCGTTACCAATGCTTTCTTTTAATAGACTATATTAAGAAAATACAATCATGTTTATATCTAAATCGTTTATCATTAGTCAAATCTCTAATTAAATCAAAATGCATTGTTTATATGAACGAACTTCTTATCTTACAATCTATTTTCATATAACTCTCACACACAAAATTCGTAATTTTTCCGTAAACGCTTATTTCTCGACATTTAAAACTTCACGAAATGCTACTCACCAACTTAGTCGGTCTAACAAATCCATTGCTCGCAAAATTTCGTATTCCACGTAATTACTAAATCGCACTCATCTTGCATCATTATACTAAAGATTGTTATTTTCAATTGATAATCAAACCAAATTTTCATACAAAATATTACAAATATTATCCGATCGTTTATCAAAACTCTTTTCAAGATCAACCAAATATTTTATTAACAAAACCTTTCACAATCACTAAGTTCATATACCAAATTCCTTTTCTAAGGATCAGCTTTTTCACAAGAATCTGTAAATTTCAAAATTTTCTAATACAAAGTTACTTAAAACGATGCGAACTTGTTAATCCCTAGAACTTTTCAAAACCTCACTCGATACGTCAATTAAATTCAAAACACGTGGACAAGGAAATTTCATAAGGACCGACAAAATTTCAACTTATGTAAACTCTTTTAGAATCGTAGTAGCATTTCCATTCTTTTTACAAAGTACGTTTCACGTAACCAATAGCTGTTTTATACTCCCTTACATTCACAAACTAGATTCTACATTCCATGACAACTCGATCTATATTAACTTCACGTTTTGCGCAAACAACTATATATGCATATCATTTTACACGTTCTAGTCCATATCTCACAACAATCTCACGTGTGTCACTCATTCCCTTTTTCTTTCATACTCAAAACTTTTAATCTTTTACGCGTATAAACTCGTGTATTTCAATTTATACTATAAGCAAAATCATTATTCCCTACATCTATACTTATACATTTTATGCAGTCACTTATGTTCACACTTACACATTTATGTTATACTCGTGATTCAAAATTCATACTTTTACGTTTATACATACACTCACAATAATACATTTACGTTGTACTTACCTTCATGTTTATACTACATTCATATTCATGTTCATACATTTTATGTTTTCATTTACACTTGTACAACTTTGTTTACGCTTACTTTCATACACGTGTATTTTATTCATACTTAAACCTTCATGTTTTACACCTATATTCACATTCATATCTATACTCATACGCTCTATGTATATGCTTATACTCATGTTTGTACTCACATTTATACTCATTTTTCATACACGTTATGCTTATACTTTTACTCATACTTCTGGCATGCGTTTTGTGTTTATGTTCACGTGCGTGTTCATGTTTGAACTTATACTATGCTCATGCTTTTTACTAAAAAATTTATACTTTCGCACCTATACGCGAGCGAAACCCGAGGGATTCGCTTACGTTGGTCTTATACTATTTGGAACGCTAACATGCTTATATGTTACACTTTTATACGCACACAATCTTATTTTCAAAATTTATGCATACCTTGATTCATACGCAACTAGTACAAGCTATGTGGATCATGCGCCGATTGGTATAATCGCGGGTGCACAAGGGATTATAGTAATGGATGTATGAGAACCATAGAGTGTACTACTGTGTATGGTAAGACACAGAACGTAACATGACACCGAATACGAAACGGACGTAACGTGGTCAAAACATGGTGGATACGCCACTGGTACTTCCTATATATAAGTGTTTTCACCTTATTACCAAACTTTCGTGAAACGTGCCATGAGAAATTCAGTGTTCTGCAGACCTTTGGAACTAATACGTTAACTTTAAAAACTCACACACGCATTGCTAAGCGCGCGATATCCGATCATTCATGACGAGACTTCATTCTTAAAACCATGTTTTTGTTCGTCCAACACACTTAAGCCATCCTTATACTCGTATTGATTCATTAGATCAATCGTTCACCCCTATACCCCCATTATTCTCCGTTTACAATCTAGTCTGTTTAAACGTTCGAATTCTATTCTACCTCCTTACTTTTAAAACTATCTTTCTACTCCTTATTCATGTGCAAACAACCGTAGTTAGTCGTTACC
Organism: Helianthus tuberosus; assembly: GCA_030545235.1. Classification (NCBI taxonomy): domain Eukaryota; kingdom Viridiplantae; phylum Streptophyta; class Magnoliopsida; order Asterales; family Asteraceae; genus Helianthus; species Helianthus tuberosus. Next base: position 54,259,849 of record CM060411.1, on the reverse strand, counting down.
TCCAAAACCGTTTAATTTATACCAAACTTTCTCGTTTCTCTCAATAAACAATTTCCTACGGACACGTGATTTAATACCATACTTAAACTTTCCAGGCAAGCTACCTCACTTTTCATCAAAATACAAACCGTTTTGCACAAAATTTTCCTCTTAACACGACACATTTCTATATGTACGTCTCCATTTTGATTTATTCAAAACTTTTTAAACTCACTTAGCCTATACACACACGTCCACGTTTTTACTTATGCTTAATATCTCGATTCATTTTCGCCAAACAAACTCTTTTTAACAAAACCTATCATTCTATCCTTCTTAAAGTCTTCCTCTTGAATAAATTTCAGGACGAAATTTCCTAAAGGAGGGGAGACTGTAACGCCTCGCATTTTTTTGTATTTCTATTTCTTTTAGAAAATACGAGTTCGTTTCCTATTTTTAGAAATGCAGTTGAAATCTGATCGAAAAACGATTTAAAAACGGAAAACAACGCATTTTACGCAACTAACGGACGCACGCTACAAAAATCAATTACCGACATTATTTCACGTATTTAAACTTTAAAATAATATTACACGCCCTTTTATGAAGCTCGTGTGCGAAAATGGGTCCAGAAACGCGATTTGGCCGCTAACGAGTTTAAGCCCAAGCCCATTTAACCCACACTTAACCTAGCTATTTAAGAGAAGGAAGCCCTAATCCCTTTCACATCTTGCAGCCGACATCACACACCCCTTCTTCCTTCCCGATCTTCCGGTCACCGGTGCTGCATCTCCGGCCGGCTGCCGGCGACTGGTTCTTCTCCGACGAACTCCCCAGCACCTCATCCTCCCTCTCCACACCACAACCATCTCCCTCTCACTCCAAGTCTCACTGTTCTATCTCTCACGTATCGGCCGACGGCCTCGTTACCGGCGACCGTCGATGGCGACGACGATGATGATGTTACTGTTGTTGTTGGTGATGACAGATTGATGATGGTGATAACGAAGATGACAGCGTCACCTCAGACGATGACGGTGGTTACCGTTTGTCTTCCAGCGGTAACCGGTGACAAGTCTCGGCACCGACGAACCTTCGACAAAACTCCGTTTGGTTCGATTCAAGGCTTGAGCTGCGGTCCAGTTTGGGTTCGTTCTAATTCGGTTCAGGGTAACCTTGTTCCTATTTGGGTCTTGTTTTCATTTTGGGTTCGGCGGACGGCCAGTTGGGTGACCGGCGGCGACAGTGGTACCGGCAGCTCTGGTTCCGGTTTGGCTCGGGTCTCGACTCGAGTTCCGATCAACATCAGTTCGGGTCCGACGAGTTCACGGTAACACCCCCCTGTTCACTTCTAATTTTATTTTAATTTTTGAAAGTCCGTTGATGATTTGTTTGGTTGTCTGATTCGGGTTCGATGTGGTTTCGGAAGACTCGGTTCAGTTGGATTTCGGTTCGAGTTGACCGATCAAAGCTGGTCAACATCTGGCTCAGGAATCGGCTCGTATTACGGTTCAGTTGATGTTTCGATCAAGTCCGAGTGCGGTTCAGACTCGGTACCGTGGTTGGCCCAGGTTATGTTCATTCGGTTTAGTTCAGATTGGGTTTCATTCTTGGGCTCGGGTTCGGTCAAAACAGTCAACCGACTTAGTTATGATGTTCGGGTCAAACTCGGTCAACTGTTCGACACAAGGCTCAGTAAAAGTGCCAGGACACAAGTTAAGTTTTTATTGTTTTATCTAAATATATGTTTTATTCGTGGAATCGAACTTGGTATAACTTGTATACAATTTTATGTATATACATATTATTTTGGATTAATTGTTGAATTTTGAAAATTATAACGACAACTTGTAGTGTCGGGATCGTCCAAAAACAGAGGAAACTCTGCCCAATTTTTGTTAATATATATATATATATATATATATATACACTCTATAGTCGAACCACTAAAGAAAACGCATCGAGTTCAAATAACTTTTATAACAATAAGTATAAAAGTATAATTATTTTTTACGACACACCTATAATATTTTGATGGACTTAATTTAGAATTATTCTATAAACTATATACTATATATATATGGTGAGGTTCCGGTAAAAAGGACCTTTTTCGTGAGAAGTGTGAGAAGACATAGAAATTGATATGTAGGCATCATGTTTTGAACTTAGGCATGATGTTTTGGGTTGTTTTAGCAAGAAAAACACCAAATATAACAATTTAAAACACAATGCAACGTATTATGAGCGTGAGATTTAAAACACACTACTTAACACTTAAAACACACCACTTAACGTTCTTGGCATGGTGTTTTAAGTTTTAAGCCTAGAATTCATTGCATTGTGTTTTAAATTGTTATGTTTGGTATTTTTCTTGCCAAAACAACCCAAAACATTATGCCTAAGTCCAAAAGAAGATGTCTACATATGAATCTTTATGCCTTCTCACACTTCTCACGAAAAGTGTCCTTTTTACAGGATCCTAAGACTATATATATATATATATATATATACATACATATATCAGCAAGTTATACTCTAAATTCCCAATTCATATCCCCCGTCTTAATTTTTCCGCTTACTCTTACACCTTCGTTTGCTCATATAGGGTGACCTCGTTGTTCCATCATCCTAATTTCGTACACTCGTCAACAATTGTATAATCGAAATACTTAGAAATTCTGTGAGTATACTCGAACCCATTTTTACTTTTAAACATTTTGGGTGCAACATGTGTTCTATATTAAATGCACGAAACTTGAAAACTATTTGAATCACTCTCTATCCATATTTGAACATGAAACTATATGATGCTTGTTAATCTCGTATGTGATGTTAAACTTTTGTGTCTATATGGTCATTAAATTCGTACAAGCCTACCTTAACAATTATAGCGCTATAGGGGTAATGCACCGCCCACGATTCTTGGGGTATTGTTAAGTCAAACATGTTAACCTCCCTTTATTCTATCTGGGGATAGGCTATTTTAACGCATTGGATTCTTGGGTTTGAACATATACTTGACACGGTTACGACATACTAGTAACTTGCATATTGTGAATCATGTTGGATAAGAGCCTTAGACTATTTTAAACCCATTTTTATACTATGTATCAAAACTTGTATACTTGCCTTTGCTTTTGCATTGAACTCTATTTTAATACATGTTGCAGGTTCGATAGACAAGATGATGCTAAGTGAAGAAACAAGACTTAAGTGGACTTAGAAACACACTTAGATTAATCAATTTTGTATTAGGTGTTTAGAAACAATGTTGTTCGTGTTTGATTATTGTATGACATTTTTAGTAAATTTATGAAATCAAATTTAAATTATATTGTCACATAGTGTTATGAAGTCTCTTGCAATCTATTTCGTCTCATCCCGATGTTTCTGCCATCGGTTGGGGTGTGACACTAGTTCATCCCTGGCAGGAGCACCAGGCTTGTTCGTCAAGAAGAAGGATGGATCGATGCGTATGTGCATTGATTATAGGGATTTGAACAAGGTTACGATTAAGAATCGATACCCACTACCGAGAATCGATGATCTGTTCGATCAACTTCAAGGAGCTTGATTCTTTTCTAAAATCGATTTACGTTCAGGATATCATCAATTGAAAGTACAGGAAGAGGACATTCCTAAAACTGCTTTCAGAACAAGGTACTGTCATTATGAATTTACCGTCATGCCATTTGGTTTAACCAATGCCCCCGCTGCATTTATGGACATGATGAACATAATATGTAAACCATATCTGGATAAATTCATAATTGTTTTTATAGATGATATTCTTATTTACTCTAAGAGTAAAGAGGATCATGCAATCATTTGTTTATACTTCTAAATTTGCTAAGAAAAGAAAAGTTTTATGCTAAATTTTCAAAATTCGAATTCTAGTACGAAGTGCAATTCCTTGGACACCTGGTTAATCATGAAGAGAATTACACAACCCATGATCTAGAGTTAGGAGCTATAATTTTTGCCCTTAAGATTTGGAGACACTATCTTTACGGTAGCAAGTTTATTGTCTTCACAGATCATAAGAGTCTAAGATATGTTATTGGCAAAAGGAATTAAATATGAGACAGAGACATTGGATGGAGATTCTTAGTGATTATGATTATGATATCCAGTATCATGTAGGAAAGGCTAATGTAGTAGCTAATGCTTTAAGTCGAAAGTATCATGAAAAGCCAAAATGAGTACGTTCTCTCAAGTTAAATCTGCAGATAGATTTAAATGAGCAAATTAGAGAGATACAGGAAACAGTAACCAAGGACGATACTGAAAGATTAAAAGGAATGATTAAAGAATTAGAACAAGGAACAGATGGAATTTGGAGATTCCATAAGAAAAGGATCTGGATTCCTAAACAAGGAAACCTACGCCACCGAATTTTAGAAGAAGCCCATAAGTCTAAGTATACGATACATCCTAGTAATGATTAGATGTATCAAGATTTAAGGAAGAATTTCTGGTGGATAGGAATGAAAAAGGATATAGCAACCTATGTTGCTAAATGTCTAACATGTTCACAAGTTAAGGCTGAACATCAGAAACCCACAGGGTTATTGCAGCAACTAGAAATGCCAATATGGAAATGTGAATTGATAATAATGGACTTTGTTACTAAATTACCCAAGACACGAAAAGGTAATAATACAATCTGGGTGATTGTAGACAGATTAACCAAATCTGCTCATTTCTTACCTATGAAGGAAACTTTCAGTATGGAACAGTTAACCAAGTTATATGTAAACGAAATAGTTTCATTACATGGAATTCCTTTATCTATTGTTTCTGATAAAGATAGCCATTTTACTTCTCATTTTTGGACAAGTTTCCAAAAAGTAATGGGAACCAGGATAAATCTAAGCACTGCATATCATCCTCAAACAGACGGACAAAGTGAAAGGACAATTCAAACAATGGAATATACGCTTAGAGCCTGTGTAATTGATTTTGGAGGAAATTGGGATGATCATTTACCATTAATAGAATTTTCCTATAATAACAACTATCATACCAGTATAAGTGCTGCACCATTTGAAGCACTTTATGGACGGAAGTGCTGAACCCCAATCTATTAGACAGAAATTGGAGAAAAGTAACTATCTGGACCTCAGATAGTACAAGAAACAACGGACAAGATTATTCAATTCAAGGAAAGACTAAAAGCAGCCCGAGATCGTCAAAAGAGTTATGCAGACGAAAACCCTTGCAATTTCAAGTTGGAGATAAGGTATTGTTAAAAGTTTCTCCATGGAAAGGAATAGTCCGATTCGTTAAAAGAGGAAAGCTAAGCCCCAGGTATGTTGGACCTTGTGAGATTATCAAAAGAATAGGACTAGTAGCTTATTAGCTACAACTACCAGAGGAAATGGCAGGAATACATGATGTGTTTCATGTATATAATCTCAAGAAATGCTTAGCAGACGAATCATTAATGATACCTCTTTAGGACATAGAGGTAAATAAGAAACTTAAGTTCGTAGAGAAACCACTACAGATTGAAGATAAAAAGATCTAGAATCTCAAACATAAAAGACTAGTTCTGGTCAAAGTGAAATGGGATTCCAAGAGAGGACCATTGTATACTTGGGAGCTCGAATCAGAGATGCAAAGGAAATACCCACACCTGTTCCAGTAGACCTTGAGGACGAGATCTAAAACAAGGTGGGGAGAATATAACAACCCTCCTAAAATCCTTAACACGGAGCTCGAATCAGAGATGCAAAGGAAATAGCCACACCTGTTCCAGTAGACCTTGAGGACGAGATCTAAAACAAGGTGGGGAGAATATAACAACCCTCCTAAAATCCTTAACACGACCCCAAACATCCCTAATATATCCCGAATATACGTTAGCAGGCCTAAATAACCTTAATATTTATAAAAATCAAATAAAAACAAATATATGAAGACCTCGTGGGCCGCGACCCGGTCTTCATATGCTGTCGCGGGGCGTGACTCAGTGCCACCAGGCGGCACACCTTGGTGCCACATGTCCGGTTACACGGCTAAGCTATACTGTTGATTCACCATAGCTAGGACCTACCCTAGGTCTCTCGCGGGCCGCATAAGAAAGAGAGCAAGGGCTCGCGGGCCGCGAGCCGCCATCATCCAGACCTATATAAGGAGGCCTCAGCCTCAGAATTCATCGTTCAAAATTTTCTTTTCTCTCCCAAATATAATAGACATAATACTCGGGTATTATACCCCTAAAAAGCGAAGCTCTGCCTCGTTGTAAGTGTTATAAACCCGGATTACGTATTGGTTACTCTACCCGATTGATCTAGGGCTCCGTAACGCATGTCAAGGCTCTGCCTGACTCAGTTTGTTGGAGTTCTGTCTCGGTAGTATGACTAATGTAAATTGGGTTATCTTACTAACACATGTGCATTGTTTAATTTTTAATAGATTATAACCAGGAAAGTCACAAGGAAGCTATAGTATTTTCTAAGTCAACAATGTGAGTCATTCTCTTTTTCTACCAAACTATTTTTACCAAAACCTCAAGTGTTTTAAATTATAATTAACAGTGATTGAGTCTATGTATTCTACAATTACTATCGGTATGTTGGGGTTTTGTATACATTACTTGAAACTTGTTACTGTTGCGAATGGTAGCATGATCACAAGTCAGGATTGACAGTACCGTGGGGGTAATTGAGTAGATATAAACATTGTAATTGCTCTCAATACTGTAAAATTATAAAAGCTTGTTTTGATTAAACTGGGATGCACTCGCCAGTATTTCTTGCTGATAAAACCTTTTTAAAACGCGTTTCAGGTAACTTAATGTGAAGCTAATAGAAGCCAGCTGGAGAACACTGAAGGCTTAAGAAGTGGCTATAAAAAGGAGTTTATGTTTTCAATAATTAGGGTTTTATCCCTACGAATGTATTATAAATGGAAACTTGGGTTTTATCCCATATATTATTTATAAAAGTTTGGTGTTTAAACTCTGATAAAATATTTCCTAACTATGATCCTGATGTTTAAATTCCACTTCCAAATTAATAAACACCGATACCACCGGCTCTGAGTAACTCGCGGTCGCCCGCTTCCGAGGCAAGGGGTCGGGGGTTGCGACATTGGGGGAGTCTTTAGAGATCTTCATGGATGACTTTTCCATTTTTGGGTCATCTTTTGAAACTTGTTTAGACCAATTGGAAAAAGTATTAAAACGATGTATTGAAACCAATTTGGTCTTGAGTTGGGAGAAGAGCCATTTTATGGTACAAGAAGGATAGTGTTGGGACACGTGGTGTCGAGTCGTGGGATAGAGGTAGATCATGCTAAAATCCAAGCAATTTCTACTCTACCATATCCCACGAATGTTAAGGGCATTAGGTCATTTTTTGGACATGCGGGTTTTTATAGGAGGTTTATTAAAGGGTTTAGTGACATTTTCAAACCATTATGTAACCTTTTACTAAAAGACATGCCCTTTGTTTTTGATGAAAATGTAAAGATACCTTTAATGTGTTAAAGCAAAAATTGGTCGAGGCCCAAATCTTGCAATCACCAAATTGGTCACTTCCATTTGAAATTATGTGTGATGCAAGGATTATGCGGTTGGGGCCGTGTTGGGTCAAAGGGTTGATAAGAAACCGGTTGTGGTGTACTACGCAAGTAAGACTCTTTCGGATGCATAATTAAATTACACGGAAACCGAGAAAGAGCTACTTGCGGTGGTATACGCATTGGATAAGTTCCGGGCTTATATTTGGGGTAATAAAGTGATCATCGGACCATAGTGCCGTAAGGTATCTTATGGAAAAGAAGGATGCTAAGCCTAGACTAATCCGGTGGGTTTTGTTATTATAGGAATTCGACCTAAAGATCCGGGATAAAAAGGGAAGTGAAAATGTGGTGGCCGACCATTTGTCTCGGGTGGTGTTTGAGGAAGATCCTACATCCGTAGAGATCAATGAGTCATTCCCGGATGAGCATATTTTGAGTGTGTCTAAGTTACCATGGTATGCTAATATTGTTAACTATCTTGTTACAGGTGACTTACCGACTCATTGGGATCGAAGGAGGAGGCAACAATTTTTGTCTCAGAAAAAGTACTACCGGTTGAAGGAACCGGATTTGTGGCGAGAGTGTGCGGATCAAATGATCCGGATATGTGTAGCTTACGAAGAGATTCCAAGTGTGCTGAAGCACTTACATTCATTTGCGTGTGGTGTCCATTGTAGTGGTCACAAAACGGGTCATAAAGTGTTGAATAGTGGCCTTTATTGGCCCACTATATTTAAAGACACCTTTGAGTTTTCTAAAAATTGTGTTGAGTGCCAAAGATTAAGGGGTATATCGAAAATGGACGAGATGCCCATGCAGCCAATCCTCATCGTTGATGTTTTCGATGTGTGGGTATTGACTTTATGGGCTCGTTCCCCAATTCTTATGGTAATCTATATATCTTGGTGGCCGTTGACTACGTGTCAAAATGGGTTGAAGCGATAGCCACCAAGACAAACGATCATACCGTAGTTTGCAATTTTGTCCAAAACCAAATATTCTCAAGGTTCGGGATCCCTCGTGTCATCATAAGTGATGGAGGATCCCATTTCAAAAATTTTAGGTTTGGAAAACTCTTAAAAAGGTATGGTGTAGACCATAGAATTGCTACTCCCTATCACCCGCAAACAAGCGGGCAAGTGGAAGTGTCTAATCGGCAAATCAAGGAGATTTTGCAAAAGACCATACGGACGGACCATAAGGATTGGTCAACGAAGTTGAACGATGCTTTATGGGCTTACCGGATGGCACATAAGACACCCATTGGCACTACACCTTATCGGTTGGTTTATGGTAAAAACTATCATTTACCTGTGGAACTTGTGCATCGATCATTATGGGCTATTAAGGAAGTCAATGTTAAATATGATGATGCAGGTAAGGAACGAAAGCTCAATCTGTGCAAATTGGAGGAGCTAAGGGAGCAGGCATATGAGTATACGTCCAAATATAAGGACGGAATGAAGAAGGCGTATGATGCTAAGCTAAGGAATAAAGAGTTTGTAGTAGGGCAGAAGGTATGGCTTTATAACTCGAGGCTTAAGTTCTTCCCCGGAAAGCTCCAAAGCAAATGGATGGGACCCTACGTGATCACCCGAGTCGGACGATTGGGTGATGTTACTATCGAGGACCCGAAAGATGGGTCACGGCAAATGGTGAACGGTCATCGGCTTAAACTGTTTCTTGATGAGAACGAGCGAATGGACGAGAATAAGGAATCAGTGAGCTTCTTGGTAAGCATCTCGGTTGATGAGGTCGACTAAAAAGGGAGGGGGGTGGTAATGTTCGTTGTAGAGTTTTGTACATTTACATTGCTTGTTTCGTATCGTTTGTTAAGTCTATTGTTTTTGTTTCGTACTAACTTGTTTGATGTGTGAAGGATCACTAAAGGTATGTCTTGGGCTTGTTTTATGTATTGGGGACAATACATGGCTTTTGGGGGGGGGGGGGTGATAAGGATCATTAAACGATTCGTTGTTTAGTAGTGTTTAGTTTAGATTTTAAAATATAAAAATAATAAATATAATAAAAAATTTTGTTTTTGATAATTTAGTTTTGAGTTATATTAAGTTTGTAAATAGTTTTTAAACCAAAAGATAACAATAATATTGATAAACACTTAAAAACTGAAAAACTTAAACAAATAAATCACAAAAATAACATACAAAATGAAAAAAAATGAAAAAAATAAAGAAATTGGCTCGGAAGGGGGCGTCGACGACGGTGAGTCATGAACAGAGTCAGAGAAAAAGTGGCGTAGGCAGATGCTTTAAGCGTCGATATCAACACGCGTCGCCGACGTCGTAATATCCGTCGCCGACGCCGGCTGTAGCTGGCAGACGCCGATTGCTCGTTTCTTTCGTTTCTTAGGACCCAAACACACCCGAAACCTCTCAAAACCCAACCCAAACTCCTTCCTTATCACACACATGACCCCAAAAACCAACCAAACACCATTCCAACTTCAAAAGACCCTTGAATCACCTGCCATACCTCACAAAACACTTCTTCTTCTTCTTCTTCACAAAACCTTTTAAGAACCCTAAACCTCCTCGTCTTCATGACTCCTTCAATCCTAACCAATCTCAGAGATTCTTGAGCCTATCTTATGTGTTTTTTTAAGAGGAACAAAACCCCCATAACGGTTCCATCAATTGTTGCTCGTTTGCAAGATTTGGAGACTTGGAATTTTGAGTTTTTCAAGAGTAGTTTTCAACTTAGTTGATTTTTCAGCTTTTGATTGTTCCTCACTATTCTACAACACAAAGGTACGAAATTTACATGATTTTAAGCTTGATTATCACACAGTTTGTCAAATTCTTTAGAAAATTTTTGAGCTTTTGTTTGAAGAGTGGGCTGTTAAGTACAATGTGTGATGTTATAGCTTGAAAATTGTTATGCAAGCTTTAAATTTGGTTTAGATTGAACATGCAACACATATGGTGATGTAATTACACTTTATTGTTTGTATGTTTAGCATGAATTGGGTGTTGAATATCGTTGAAAACCTTATGAACTTATGTTTTTCACATGAACAAATTGATTTGTGATGATGAAATTATGCGACTTCAGAAGTCTAAAATGAGCTAGTTTCACATCTCAAGTTAATGGAAGTTCGATATGATGATTCATGCTTGAGTTTGAGATAAATTGATATTTTAGGAGTTATATTGATTACTTGTTGTGGTATTTTGCAGAAATGTTTAGCCGAAAGAGATCAAAGTCCTCAAGGGAGGTATCTTCGTTGGGTGTTTCTTTGGCAAAGTGGGAACAACCATGCAATTTGCCGGACATCGAAGATAGATTGTCTGCGCAAAATTGGGATTGGTCTCGATTTAACGATGAAAACTTTGGTACACGATGGAATGAAGATCAAAACAAGCCTCTGCGAGGTTCAACAACAAGCAAATTGAAAAGAAGTTGTGGAGATATAAGATGTCGAAGGTGGCTAACCCAATCGACAAAATTTGTGTGTACGAAAGGTTAGTGAATGCTGAAGAATTCCAACAAATTGGAATCACACAAAAGTTCGAACAACTAGGGTGGGAACATGTACTTGACTGGGTCGAGGATGCGACTCCAAAGGTGCATTTAAAGGAAGTCACCGAGTGGTTGGCCACATTGAGATTAGAGCATGGAGATGAAGAACCGTCAAGGTGGAAATTGAAAGGGGATACCTCCAAGGGGACAATGGTGATGTCCTTACAAACAATGAACCGAGTCGCCAACTTTGACTCTTTGAGCGAGGGTAGTTATTCATACTATGAGACTAGGCACTTCCAGTAAGGCTAATTGGTTCAGGTGGATCCGATTGATTTGGTGAATGCAACTTTACCCAACTATATAGAGGGTGAACAATACAATCGGGTCCACTTATCGGTGGAAGGAAAGATCCTCCAGAACATCTCCTTGGAGAACATTATGGTACAGTTGGATGATGGAGGGAAGTTAAGAGTTTGGGATTTACGGGTACTCCACGCACTCATGTATCGTAAGCCAAAGCTATCATGGTGGCACATCGTCATTATGAACATCTGGGATACACGGAACCAATACAAGAGAAAGATGATCCCGCACGTCCGACTGATCAGTGCAATGATTGCACAACAAAACCAGTTGCCTGAAAACTCATTGTGGATGGTTAAAGCTATTGATGGTATTGATTTTGCAAAAATGTGAAAGGGGCCGCGTATATGTGTAGAGGAGGTTGGGCAAAGGTATCGAGTCACTGACAGGGATATGGGGTATAGTTACATGTATCCAGAAGAAGAACAAGGTGGAGACGAAGAGATGGGGGAAGGTGAAGGTGACGATGATGTTGACGAAGAAGAGGATCCGGGTAGACATCCCGGTAGGAAAAGGCGATCAAAACACGAAGAGGTATCCGGTTTCGTTGCTAATTTCATTCGAAATAGGCAAAAGAACACTTTTGGAACCTATAACCTCAGACAACAAGACGTGTATGATAATGTGTCTACGGCTATAGCTGAAACAAGAGAGAGGGAAGAGCAGCGAATGAAGTTGGAAGAAGAGTGGAGGAACAAACAGGAAGAAATGTGGGCAATGACATGGGCCCATTAGGAGCAGGAACAGTTGGAAAGGGCTCAAGAATTGTCACGATGACTTGCTTGGGAGCAAGAGCAAGAATGTCACCGTTTGGAAAAGGAAGCATTGGAAGACAGGAGGTGGGCGACAACGGCCATTGGGCAACAAATTCAAATCAACAATACAAGCACCTCCACGACCAAGAGAGGCACCACCGTGACTACTTGGCAGGTGTTCCATACCAACCACACACCCCGTGGACGAATTACGCAAATCTTCTCATGCCTCGTGGCCCGTTCGACCCGTCTCCCCATTGGCTTGAGGGAGTCGGTTCAAGTTATGTTCCATCACATCTTCAGCCGCTAGTCGAAGGGGAGAGGGGACCCCTAGATGATTTCCGGGAAATGATGGAAACCCTCACTTCTTACCCCTACAACACGTACCCACCTGTGGATCCAAATGAGCAATATCAACGGTGATGGTGAGGTACGTTTTATGTTGTTATTATATTTTTTAAAGTTTTTCATTATTGTTTGTTATTTCATCTTTTATCTAGTATTTTCATTTAGTAGGTAAATGAACTTTGTGGGTGTGTTCCCTTTATAACCCTCACGAGACCTACTCGTCCTCCCGAGCTATCGGGAGATTTAAAAGGGCTTGTTGCATAAGTTAAATGTAACCGTGATTCCTACGAAAGTGAGTTAGGTTTGTTGTTATTGTACATTATTTTTCCACATAAATCAAAGTTAAATAACGTATGGCTTGGTAATGTTTTCATAAACGTGGTAGAACTAGGTAGTTAACAAATTTTGATGGTTGTGAGAAGCATGCTTCTACACAAGGGTTGAGATTTGTAGGTACATCATGTTCGTGAGATGACCATTTTGTTGAAGGATGAAGAGCACTCGAGGAACGAGCGAAAAATCAGGTGCATACGTTTCTTTTTCTCTTTGATTTTTAGTTAACGAATAAGTGGATTGTAAATTGTATTCTAATTTCCGGGGTGAATTTTTGGGGGAAGTTAGCCGTGTCATATCCCTTGTGCGTTTTAAAAGCTCCATTCTTGTACATTGAGGACAATGTTTACCTCAAGTGTGGGGATGGGGGAAAATTTCAGAAAAATTTCAAAAATGTCTTGGTTTTAAGCAATCTAAAAAGCACAAGTAACTAAGTCAATGAGGGATGACACACTCATTTGGTCCTTTGTCATGGTCAAGTTCAAACAATTAACATGAAGGGTATTTAGCGGGTGGTTATTTGGGAATAATCCGCCTAAGAAACTAGCACATCATGCATGTCACATACCATACCCTTTATATGTGAGGTTTTGAGCCACTTTTACATCATAGAATTGCATATTTATGTTTCTTTGTTTGAGTGGACCATTAGTCATGTATTGTAGAACTTGCGACTTTTGATACTTTTGAGACCATAGATCGAATACAAGCACGGGAATGATTAAGACATTAGGTGAACCCTTTCCTATAAAACCATTTATCTATCCTTACCCAAACAAATCCCCTAGTCGCCCACTTTGAGCCTAAACCTTTCGTTTGATAACCCATTTAGCCCACAACCATAAACCTTTTCTCTTTAAACCCGTGTGATTATAGGATTATGTGTTTGTATAGTTGTGATTTATAGTTAAAAAAAGCAAAAATTTAGAAAATGTTGCGAAAAAGAATAGTAAATCATTGAGAAAAGTACAGAAATATGAGTTATTAGTTGTTGAATAAAAGGCTAAAATAGTTGCCTCGTAGTTGATGTTTTATAGATTAGTTTTGTTTAGAGTAATCCTTTGTAATAAAAATCGAATTTTTCATCACCTTAGCCATTTTAAAATATCCTAGTTCCTACCCTTAGCCTAGCCCCATTACAACCTGGTGCGTGTCGAGTGTGATATGATTTTATTAATATTTTAAGCCTGTTTTACGCATTAGTCAAGTTTTAAATTTATAAAACACGATAGTATACTAACACTAAACAAACACTTGGGCAAGTGCACCCATCGTGAACGTAGTATAGTGTTGGTAAGATACCGAGGTCGTCCAAGGACACAAGAGCTTTTAGTACCGGTTTATCGCCAACGTCTAATCAATCTAAATTTTTGAGAAAGGAGTTTTTAAATATGAAAGTAAAAAATATAAATTAAAAGATGAATAAAATGAAAAACAAATAGACAAGATAGAATCACTTGGATCCAACTTATCTTTAATGTACCCTTTTATGATTTTCGCACTTTCGGACTTTTTAAGAGATTATCTTAGTTATAGTAGTAGGCCCCTCTTTCGAAGGCGACGGCGTTAGGGATGAGATTTTTTACCAAAATACCGGTACCGTACCGGTACCGTACCGATGCTTTACCTTATCGATCATAAACGGTACCGGTATCAGTAATAGATTTTTGAAATTTGGTATCGATAAAAACGGTATCGGTACTGGTATTTTTCGATAAATACCGGTATTAATACCGAATTTAATAATGACTTTATATTTTGCTATTATGTTAGATCCCACTATGAAATTATATTTTCTTGAACATTATTTAACAAAAACCAATATCATATTTCTTTTGTTTGGTTATTTTTAATCAATTATGATGATTTTTTAGACATGTTGGAATTTGGATGTTAAAAGTCGAACCCATGGATATTTACCTTTTGATTTTTTTGATTATTTAATATGTTTATCATTTTTTTACATTCCTCTATATATTACTCTAGTTCAGTTAATAATGGATGGATGGGTTACACATGAATTTTTTTTAGGTAAAACAATGGATGACACCAAAGCGGTACCAATGCGGTAAAGTATCGAAATACCGATACAGATACCGGTACTGAATCTATAAATACGGTACGGTAATCGGTATCCACATTTCCTCAATTTCGGTAACAAATATTTACGGTACCGGTACGGTACCGGTATCGTACCGGTCTCATCCCTAGGCGACGCTACCCTCAACCAAGTGGTTTGAGTCAGCAGGGATACAATCCCAAAGGGTCGGAATATTGAAAGATAATTTAATAAGTTATTAATGCAAAAAGTGGTAGACCCCTCTTTTGAAGCCGACGTTACCCCCGGCTAAGTGGTTTGAGTCAGTAAGGATACAATCCCAAGAAGCCGGTTTAAAGTTTTAATAGTAGTTTATATATGAGGGTTTCAAGCTATTCGCACCCCTGCCATCCAATACCCTTGGGGCATTGAAGGAGGTCCTAGTAAGCTTGAATCAAGTCCTCGCAGGATCTATACACTGAACGAGACAAGAACTTTACCAAACCACCCTCCTAACCCCCTTCCAGGCAGTTAACGCGCTTTATATAGACCGTAAAGACACGAATGAGCAAATCAATGACATCGTGAAGAAATGGTAAAGAAAATTCACTTTCAACATAAGAAACTAGTTATTAAAGTCATTAATACAAACCTAATTAAAAAGTGCCGAAAGATTAAAAATCAAAAGTAATACATTAAAGACTTGTCTTCACCAAGTGAAGTAAGAGATTAGCCAAACATAGCCTTTGATTGACAAGAACTCTTACGATCAACCTTGGATCCCGAGACTACTACACACTCTAAGGATGAAAGATGGATGATGGTGGTGGGTGTTGGTGTTGTAGTGGTGGTGGAATGGTGGCAAAATGAGAGAGAAGTGGTTTGCCAAGGGATGCCTTTGATGTGAATCAAGCACCCCTATTTAAAGCCAGAACAGAGCCCCGTCCATGGCCCCGTGTCAAGTGGGACGGCCCATGGCCAGCCTTCTTCTCTTCCTTCATTAAATGCAGCTGTTAGCAGGGGGCCCCACACGACCTCGTGGCCTCTGGACACGGCCCTGTGGTCAACTCTTTGTTGTACTATCAAGATTTTTCGAATCTTAGAGTTGACCACGCCCTATGGTGAGATGGGCACGACCCCATGGTGGGCATAGAAGCTGCTGCAGAGCTTGTCTTGTTGTACAGGGTCTGACCACGCCCCATGCCCAGCTGGGCACGGCCCCGTGGTCAGCTTCTGTTTCTTGTTTTGGTCTATGGAGATGCTGCCGATGGGTCGGGAATGTCACATTATTCCTTCTTTTTGTATTTATGTTGGTTTTTGGCAACTTATTTGTTCCTTTTGTTCTTTTAAGCTCATTTGGTCCTGTAAATTCAAAAGGAAGAAAAAAGCGCGTCTTTTCCAACATTAGTACTAAAAAAATTTGGTTTTATGCCTCGATTGATGTAATTTATATGTTGCATTTTGCACACATCAAATACCCCCACACTTGAATATTTGCTTGTCCTCAAGCAAAACTCTTTTAAATGTGAATTACACACCCAAATGGAATAGGTAGAGAAGAAGTTTTGTGGCTTGTCTTGAGTGTCGGGAATCCAAGATCTTTATTTAATTTTGTTTTTATTTTATTTACAATCCTATTCGTCATGATTTATTTAGAACACTTGTTAAGAAAAATTATTTATTTGGGCATAACATGCCTCTTTAAAATTCCATTTATATACAAGTTCACGTACCTCACGGGAGATCACTCAACACTCGGCCGAAGATGTAATTTTGTGATAACACTCGATACCGGCATGGAACTTACTTCTACCATATGCTTTTCAAGTGATCAAACCTCCTCCTTTTTAACTATAAACCTTTGCAAATATCAAGAGGACTTTGGAAAGGGTTAGGCTTGGGCTAAGGGTAGGTAGTTTTTGGGTTAGTAGTTAGCGTAGGATCGTTGTACGGCCTGAATGAGTCGATCAGAAGAGTTGTTTATCCGAATCAGAGGCGGAATCAATGAAACGGGCGCTTGATGTAATTATAATGTCTCTATTATTGATTTAACACTGATTTACAACCTGGAGACGATTCGGCAGAGCTTTGCTACTCAGATCCGAAAGTTACAAATGAATAGCCAAGTACCCCTATATATACTAGTGTGATTTCGTTTGAAATGGTCAAGGCCATGTTCAAACGAAATTAGGTTAGTTAATTTCGTTTGAATCTGGCTTTGGCTGTTTCAAACGAAATTACATCCAAACTTATGAAAATCAGTTTCTAGCACCTCTAGCACTGGTCATCCTATCCTATCCTATCTCATGACTCGATACAAGACGAAGTCAATAGACATAGTGCACTAACAGACTCCCCCTTGGATATTGACGAAGTCTTCAGTGTCTAATCTCTATCATGACACCTCTTCAATCTTGATCACTCTTCAAGCTCTTTCCAAAATGTCTAACATTGTAAGCATCCATCAATCCTTTTCTTTAGCTTCTTCAGGCTCCCCCTTTCTTCAAGCTTCCGTGCATTAGGGATCGACACCTTGCTTTTCGGTTACAAGCTCCCCCTTGCTTTGAGCTCGTCTTCAGACTCCCCCTTAGACTCAGTTTTCGGGATCGTAGTCTGGTATCACATCTACAATCACTCATATGTTTATAAGTAACAACATTTTAGACTACCAGAAATCATAACCTGGCAATTCGATCTTCTCTAAATCACTTCCCCTATCAACAATCTTTACAGATTTGGCAATGTCAAGTATCCAAAATCCCTCACAGTTCATCTTCCAAGTCCAAACTAATGACCTTGGAGATATCACAAACTGTTTTTTATTTTTGTTTTAAAAACTCAAGTTTCAATTTAATGAACTTGTTTTATTTTCAGAAATACAATCAGCTTACTCAGATTTTGAAACTCAGCATCTCAGACATCGGTTGTCTAAAATAAAACAGAAATCAAAATCTTTTTGTATTTTTCTGAAAACATAAAGCAATAAAGAAATATTTACAAACAAATTTTTGGTGAGTTTGTGTAAGAAGATCATATCAGTTTTTGAGACAAATCACTAGCACCATTAAGCTTTAATCATTTTAAGATCTAAACGATTCACATAGATTGACGATATAATTATCCTCTTAAACTCAATCTAAAAACTTTCGAAATGCTTACCGATACGTTAAGGTATATTAATTTTTCACTAAATTCTTATGGACCCCACGATCTCAGCATATCCCCTCATCATGCAATACACTGACTCAAGTAATGCTTTTAAACTTTCATCAACTGTGATATGTGCGAAAACAAAGCAGAATGTTTAAACATTAACAATCCGGTCGATCTTTCGATACGCAGAGAAAGTCCAATGTTTAACCAAAATAAGAAAATAAAACAAGTTGAAATTGTTTAGGCTTTAACTACCAGATCGATACTCCCGTATACGCAGAGGTGATCCAAAGCTTAAACGAAACACCAAAGAAAATAAAGCAGAACGTTTAGGCAATAACATCCAGGTCGATACTCACGTATACGCAGAGGATGTCCAATGCTTAAGCAAAATAAAGAAATAAAACAAGTTTAAATCTTTGCAAAATGAAATACACAATCACAGCGACTTTTTCAGCAAGTTGTGAAAGTTCACATACTTAACCAGTTTTTATGCTCTTTTAGCATTCAGCGATTACTGAGTAGGTACACAATTAAGAAGGATAAAACTAAGTACTATGCTTTCAACCATGTTTCTCACTAGAACTAGGCTTTTTCATTTAAGTTTGTATCGTTATCGCAAATCTACTAGTCTAGCTGAGCCTATCGTCACATCCTTAGTGAGATCGTTTATCACATTTGACATTTCATTTCTTTAGCATACTGTGATAGTCCACTGATTTACTATCATTTCCTCTTATTTACAACAAAAACTCATTTTTACTTTTATCATGTTTTTGGCTTTTTCAAATTTTCTAATGTTTTTGTATTTTCTGACAATTCCTTACTCCCCCTAAAATGCAAAATCATTTAAAGTAAATTTGACAAACCGATGTAGATAGCTTTGTCTCGCCATCCATTTTCTGCTAATGTGCTCTGTTTTGCAGAAAATAATAATGTACCCCCATGATTTACAACCCATTGATTTTCGACAGTTTGAAAACCGTTTTTCAATCTTGTGAAAGTAATCATGTTTGTTCAGCCGTGAGGGTTTCGGCGTATTCAAGCAACATTTTTTTTAGGGATTTTGAAATATTATTTATTTATGTACAGAAAACGATAAACTCCATGTTCAACCAAACCAGGGTTCAGCAGCCTTCTCCTCTCCAACTTCCAATCTGACCATCTTTAGATTTGTTGAGCACCTGCACATTCAAACTACTTGATTACTTGAACAATTTAGCCCAGGTCTGTTGAACCTTAGGCAATTCAACACAATATGTATCATGCAGTTTCGGAAAATCTTTATCATCAAAAAATTTTTCAACTTTAACTTCAACTTTCTCATCTTTTACCAAAGTCACTTGTTTCTTAACACTCCATTTTTTACCTTTCGGAGTACCTCTTTTGTAAAAATGTGATTCTTTTTGAACAACAACTTTTGGTTTCCAAAACTCTTGGGGTTTTGTCATATCAACAGATGTTTTCCAACTTTGTGTTGTTCTAACTCTGGGTGTGTGAGAATTCCAGGTCTGTCTTGAACCAAACTTACTCGAGTCTGATTTCCAATTTTGATTCGAAGCAAACTTGTTTGTGTTATACCTCCAAGTTTGTTTTGAATCAAATCTGGTCGACCTTTGTTTCATATTCTCATATTTCTTTTTCTCAACATTTTCAGGCTTCTTTTTGTCAACATCCACAGGTTTCAGATTCGGACACTTTCATGCAAGATGTCCTAATTGATCACACTTAAAACATGTTCTTTTTTAAACATCTTTAACCTATGGTTGTTGCCTTTTCTTTTGAGCACAAAACTCTTCATTAGACTGTTGTCTAAATTTGAGTTTTTCCTCTTCTTCAAAACTTTTCCTTGAACAAAACTCATTTTTGCCTGAAAATTTTGTATTTCATTTTTCTTCCAATTATGTTTCTTCTTATTCTTCTTTTTGTAACCGGTTTTGTTATAAAAAGTTTTCTTGCTCTTCCCAGCAAATTTTGAAATTTCTGATTTTTCAATCTCAACCAGTTTAAACACTTTGTCAATTTTTTCTGAAATCACATTTTGAATCGGGAATACAATATCTAAGAATAATTTGTCCGATCCAATCATGGTATAAACCAATCCTCTTGAATCATCATTCACAATTTTCTCAGATTTTGACTGTTGAAGATAGCCATCATGAAAATTTCCCTCATTTTCATCATGTGATTCAGACTTACCTTTGGTTGACTCATCTTTCAAAACGCTTTCAACAACCTTACTTACCACCTCTGAATCATCAGCTTCATCAGATTTGGCGTAAGTCACATCGATACTTTCAGGTAATTGGTCAACTATGTTCAGACCTTTTGCCACCTTTTCCTCATCATAAAAAGTATAATTGTTTCTCAATGGTGGTGGAACCTGATGAAACTCTGAACCAATACCTTTTTTATTCTTGTTAGTATCTTTATCATCTGGTGTGATGTTGAAAATGCGTTCGAGAATGTACGAAGAGTTATGATAACTTTGAAGTTTGGTAACAACCTTTTCTTTTTCAGCCAAAATTTGTTTGAGATTAGCAACTTCATCAACACACTTGTTTAATTCAAGTTGTTTTTCTTTAAACTTTCTCTCATACAGTTCTTTAGTTATTAAAGTTTCAGACAATCTTTGGTCAAAACATTTGACTTGGCTCTTCAAAGTATCATAAGCTTCTTGTACTCTCTGACTCGTCCTCTTTAAATCATCATACTCTTTTTGAAAATCTTGAAACTTATTATCTTTCTCCACACAACCAACACATTTAGCTGTACACATTTCTTTCAAAATCTTATTTTCTTCTTCAAGACCATGACATTTCTGTGTTAGTTTTTCAACCTTTAGTTTCAAAATTTCTTCTTTTTCAATCATTTCTTTACATTTTATTTTGAAAACATTCTCAATTTTATTTGTTTCAGTATCTTTTGTTTTGTTTATATAATCTTTTTCAGTACAAGCTTTGCACATTTCTATGCAATTCTTGCACTTGTTTTCATTGTTATCAACAATTTCAATATTCGATAGATCATAAAATTCATTTACCTTGGTCTCGTTCAGCACCGGTTCTCCTGTCTGATCCTCTTCTTTCTTCTCTTCTTCTTCCATCTTCTGTTGTTTTTCAATCTTCTGCTCTTCTTCTACTTTCTGTTCTTCTTCAGCAGCAAGCTTTGCAGTAATCTTCACTTCTTCTACCATCTTTTTTAACTCTTCTTCTTTTCTCTTCTTCATTTCTACCACCTTTGGTAGACTTGCTTCACAAATTTCTTTTATTTTGTTCAACAAATCCGGCAAATATCCTTTATCAGATAACCTTCTTGTGTTGAAAGTACTCTGACTTGGAAACAAATTTGTTACTGCATCAAAATCCACCTTTGATGGGTCAACAACTGGATTCCCCTGTGGATCCATGTAACATTCCAATTCGTCATTCCATCTTTTGGCTCTCTGAGCTTCTTTGAATGGTTCTCTGATTTTTTCAATTTCCCATCTCGCGTAATCTCTTCTCCACCATCTATCATGATCACAATCAGCTACAATTGCATATCCAACACAATCTTCTTCAGGGAGAACTTAACTCCAGTCATAACCTTCATCGTCATGAATAACTGCAAGAGCTCTTGATTTTTCTTCAAACTGCTTCATTCTGGGAGGTTCAGGTTTGTTCTGATTATAGATCGCTTTCTTGTAGTAATCTTCTCTGAATGGATTAGCAGTATCATCAGCATAAGCATTTCTGCACTCACTTTTAAAGTGACCTTTCTGTTTACATTTGAAGCATGTCACTTTGGATTTGTCAAAGCCTAACTTGGTAGATGGTCCATCGATCGACTTTCTTCCAGTGATCTCCATAAAACGTTGTGCCCTCCTCACTGCACTAGTCATACACCACCGTATATCGATCAATTCCATCTCCTCATGATCTATTTGATCGTAGTCTTCCTTTGTTAGGTTGGTGTTGCCTATCTTTCCAGCTACGAGGCTTTCGTATGACTCAAGCACAGATGCTAAGAAAACCATCTGCTGCTTTGCAGACTCCTCATTGAAATTTTGAGTATTCTTCAAATCTACTACAATGTTGCATTGGAATACATTCTTTGATGCAGATTGGCTTGATGTTGTTGAAAAAAATCCACTGTGAAAACCACTGTGAGGACTTTCATTATTCACTGAGTTTGAGCTTTCTGCAGAAAACACTGTTCTTGGAGACCCAGCCTGTGGTACATTTCCTCTGTAGTACAGCTCCACATTCTGCTGATGAGCTGGGTTGTTGACTTTAGATTTCTTTATTTCCAACTCATGGCTTTCTAGTCTTTCGATCAGCAAATCCACTGTTAAATCTTCAGACTTGATTGTGTTCTTCAACATTAAAGCAAAGTACTGCCAATCTTGATCATTCGGTAACAAATCAAACAATTTATCAACCAGCTCCTCTTGAGTGTATGTGATTTTGTGTCTAGCCAGCTCCATCTTCAGATGCCCAAATATCTCGATCATTTTACAAACAGATTCATTTTTCATACAACCAAATAAATCAAACTCTTTACGTAACAATTTCTTTTTGTTTTTCACAATCTCATTACTTCCTACACATTTTCTCTCTAAAGCTTCCCATAAAATCTTTGATGTTTTCTCTTGTTCAAGTAACGAAATAATATCTTCTCTCACTGACTGTTTTATCAATGTAATCATTTTGTATTCAGCTACTACATTTTTTACATCTATTTCCGTGAACTCTTTTCCGTTTACTAACTCTCCTCCTTCTTTTACTGGTTCTGTATATCCATATTTCAATTTTAACCAACTTTCAGAAGCAAAAGCTTTTACTCTACCCTCAAACCGATTTTTCCACCAGTTATAATCTTCAATCTTCATTAATTTCGGTGGTTTCTGTTGGCTTCCATACATATTCTCATACTTCAAATTCTCTGAAATCTCTTTCGAATATTCTCTTGTTTCAGATCTTCTTTCGGATATTCTGAAGTAAAGGCATTGTAGAATGTGTTGTAAAATTCTTCACCGCTGCTCGACATCTTCAAACAGTTTCTTGAAATTCACAATTCGTATATCTTCAATCACCTGGAGAACAAAATAACCAAACACAATCAGAATCAACAATAACAATTATCCTGAAACAGACTGACACTCGGTTGTCGTGAAATGATCTTGAAGCAAAATGTTCACTTTCAAACGAAATCCCAACTTCAAGTGAAATAGGGGCTTTCAAACGGAATAGAAAAGTTTCAAACGAAATCACTTGATTGACTCTTCAAACGAAATCACTTTGTTTGATTCTTCAAACAAAATCACTTGACTGATAATCTTCAAACGAAATCACTTGACTGATAATCTTCAAACGAAATCACTTGACTGATAATCTTCAAACGAAATCACTTGACTTTCAAACTCAAACGGAATCAGTTAACTAACATCTTCAAACGAAATTAGTTGCCTTTTCAAACGAAATTATCACTTTGAAACGAAATAATGTGAACTTTCAAACGAGATTACTGATACAAACGAAATCAGGTTGTCTTTCAAACGAAATTAGGTGTGCTCGTTCAAACGGAATTACGTTTTTGTCCCATATTTGTCACTTTTACTTCGAATTTTGATCTGAAACTCTCAAGGGTTTGTTAAAACACTATTTCACATAAGATATGTGAAATTCAAACCATTTTGACCGTAAAAACTTGTCCAATTTGAAAAAGAAGGTGTAGAAGACAGAAAACTGATGCAATCAAGCTGAACTCTTCCTCCTGAGCTCTGATACCACTTGTAGGATCGTTGTACGACCTGAATGAGTCGATCAGAAGAGTTGTTTATCCGAATCAGAGGCGGAATCAATGAAACGGACGCTTGATGTCATTATAATGTCTCTATTATTGATTTAACACTGATTTACAACCTGGAGACGATTCGGCAGAGCTTTGCTACTCAGATCCGAAAGTTACAAATGAATAACCAAGTGCCCCTATATATACTAGTGTGATTTCGTTTGAAATGGTCAAGGCCATGTTCAAACGAAATTAGGTTAGTTAATTTCGTTTGAATCTGGCTTTGGCTGTTTCAAACGAAATTACCTCCAAACTTATGAAAATCAGTTTCTAGCACTGGTCATCTTATCCTATCCTATCTCATGACTCGATACAAGACGAAGTCAATAGACATAGTGCACTAATAGTTAGTAAAATGAAGAAAATCATAAAAAGCGTCGGTTGTCGTAAAACTTTTTGTTTTTGTGACATTTATTCAATACTAAGCATATTCAAACATGATTTTGAGGAACATGTTTGGTTATTGCAAAATTCTCTCTTTTTTTGTCACAAGATAACCGAGCTTTTTACTAAAATAAATGGGTTTGAAAGGAAAAAAGGTTTTGGTAGGTAATGGGTGTTTATTTTACAGGTTTTTTTTTAAACGAAAAGGTTTAGGCTCAAAGGGGTTAACTAGGGAGATTTAAGGTATTGGCGTAAAAAGGATGAAAATAATGGTTTTGAAAGAAAAATGTTAGTTAGTCCTAATGCCTCTATCATTTACCTACTTGGGTTTAAGTTGGTAAGGACCGGAAATGTATCGTCTTGGCAAGTTCTAGAGTCATAAGAACCAAGCGGCTATTCACACAAGAAACGAATAATGAGCATTTAGTTTAAAGGTGTATGCATGTATGCTCGATAAAGGCTCAAAACTCACTTATTGTGGGAATGTGTTTATAGTGTGAACAAGTAAATATAATCAAATTTTAAAAAGAATTGTCATTCCTTTTTATAATTTTCTTATTTGGTTCTTTTTATCACGAAGCTATCGGTTGTAAATTTGTAAAAACGTAACCTTTTTAGAACTTTTTATTCCTAAATTAAACCGAGACAAGTAAAAAATAAAAAAACTTGAAAAGATTTGGGGTGATTAGCGATTCCAATAGAGTTTTGTGTAAGGCTTGTTATTAGGACTTGCAAGATTCAAGGTTTTAGCATCCCTCCCCCCCACTTAAATTACACATTGTCCTCAATGTGTCCCAAAATAAGATTTTAGGTTGATTTGAATGTGTAAAAGCATGTTTAAAAACAAGTTTTGTGTTACTGGGCACCTGGCCATGGCCCCGTGTGGTCCGGGCACGGCCCCGTGGCCAGAGTGCCAATAACAAAATTTAACAGAAGGTTGGCCAAGAGGCGTGTCCATTGAGCACGGCCCGTGGCCAGTTACCTGTTCTGGGGCTTTTCCTGTAGAGTCTGAGTACGGCCCCGTGCTGCAAAACTGAAATGTTGGAAAAGTTGTCGGGATGCATTGTTTAGATGCATGGGGTGCGGTTTTAGCATCCCTTTGGCAGTTTTCATCTTTTCTCGTTTGTTAAACCATTAGACAACATCCAAACACCACATAATAACTTAAACCATCATATATTAGAGTGCGAGATACAAACGGTCCTAAAAACTAAAAATTACAAAAGTCCTAAAATTAGATAGATAGGTCCTAATATGCAAGAAATTTAAACCATAATGAAGTTCTACCCTAGATGTTAACATGTTAAAAATAACAAAAACCTAAAAATGATTTTTCGGAGAATAAGGGCTCTTTAGAACTTCATTCCGGAGGGTGCTCCTCAAATATCATTGAGCCATACCTCAATCTCCCGAGGGAGAAGGAAGACGGGCTCATCATCCACAACATTTTGTGGGGGAGGTGCGACGACCACCGGAACCTCGTGTAAAGCGTCTAGAGGAGGTTCCGGAGGGGGGTCGTCCCATCCGGTTGGGTTAACAACTTCTTGCCCAAGGTTCCAATCCTCTTGTGGGAAGATTGGTTCCATGGGTGGCATAGCTAGAATGTTCAACCTTTGGTGCAAAAGATTGATTTCTTGGAAGCTATTCTCTAGCCCCACTGTCAAGTAGTTGATATGGTCAATGAGGATCTCCTCCAACGATGTCATTTCGTCGATGGCTTCGCTTAATGCATACACATAGCGGACAAGAGTAGCTTCGATTGATGGTCTTCTTCCGCTTTGACTGTTTCTTGAGTTGGTTGATGATGTTCCACCATTTTGGCTCGACATACTAAGAAAACAAGACGAAAATTTCAAAAGGATGAAGATGAACTCCCGGACACGGACCCGTGCCCGCTGGGCACGACCCCGTGGTGACACTTCTGTAAGATTTTGAACCCAGAAACATCATTGTTTTAAATTATTTTTCTGTGTTTTAAAGCATTTCTGAACATAAATAACTCAAAACAGTGTTGTAAAGCTCATGTTTATTAAGACTTCTTGGTTAAAAACCTTGCAAATACTTAGATAAGGCTTGAAGTTATTAAGCTTCAAGCTTTAATGGAGATGGGAGAGCATTGGAGAAGAAGGAAAGTGACAAAAGTGGCAAAGACAAGAAGGTTTTAGTGAAACCTTTTTAAGAACCTACCTTTTTGGGTATGTGTGCAAATTAGGGAAGGATCTTTGTATTTGGAATGGGTCCAAACATGTTGCCCCAATGCTGACTTTATAGAAAGTGACAGGACACTGACCACGACCCCATGCTGACTGGACACGACCCTGTGGTCAGAGATGGGTCAGACAATTTTGTCCATATTCTGAGCACGGGGCATGGTGGCCTGAACATGACCCCGTGGTGATATTTGAGGTGGGCACGGGGCGTGTGGACCTAAGCACGACCCCGTGGTTAGAGTTTTATGAAGTAACGTCTATGTTATTTTTAAGGTTTTTATTCGGATCAGACGGTTCCTTGCAGGAGGGAACAAAACCGAAGTGCCTGAGGTACCTTAATTGCTCTTGATTTATGCAAGAAAAAAAGAGGTTATCGAAAAGGGTAAAACCTAAACTACTTACCAATGGGCGAAACCAACCTTTATTCCCCTTATCCGGGCTCTTGTTAAAGAAGGTATATGTCGAATCGCTCAGGTCTATGAGCGCATCGGTGGAAGCCGATGGAGATTCCTTACGGCACAATCAACACAGGGACGACTATCGCTAATGCTATCACAAGAGGTTGAGGTAGTTTTGGTATCGTCGATGTTGGTAGATTCCGAATGCGGTCCCAACATTTCTCCTTGATTTTTGTCTTGTGATGAATACTTCATTTTCATCATAAGTTCTATTTATTTTAATTTTTTGAGAATTATTTCTTCGATTTGACATAATTCATCGGAGGTTATGTCGGTTGGAAGAGATGGTTGAGGGCATTCAGGTGGGTGATAGTGATCGTGTTTACTTTCGCCCATCTTAAGGTGATTATCGGAAAACGATGGGTCTAAATAGTGGGGATCAGAATTTAGAATTTAACATTCTAGATCTTGATGAAATCCACCACATATTTGACACCACTCACCGTGAGAGTGGCGTAAGAAAAAATAATCAATATCATCCATATTTTTGTCAGAATTTACCAACCGTCGGGAACTTACGGTCCTGTTTACAGTAACTGGAGATTGGAAACGGGGCCGGGGTGGGCACGGCCCCGTGGTCAGCTACTGTCTGACTTAAAACAGAATTGCTAGTAAGGATGATGGACATGACCCCGTGTCTGGTTGAGCACGACCCGTGCTAAGTTCTGCAGAAATTGAAAAATTAAGAAAAATCCTAAAAAATAAGAAAAATGCTAAAAATTAATTAGACCGTTGATTTTAAACTTTTTTAAAATCCTTGTGTCCCCGGCAATGCCCCCAAAAACTTGGTGCATGTCGAGTGTGATATGATTTTATTAATATTTTAAGCTCGTTTTAGGCTTTAGTCAAGTTTTAAATTTATAAAACACGATATTATACTAACACTAAACACACACTTGGGCAAGTGCACCCATTGCGAGCGTAGTATAGTGTTGGTAAGATACCGAGGACGTCCAAGGACACAAGAGCTTTTAGTACCGGTTTATCGTTAACTTCTAATCAATATAAATTTTTGAGAAAGGAATTTTTAAATATGAAAGGAAAAATAGTAATTAAAAGATGAATAAAATGAAAAACAAATAGACAAGATAGAATCACTAGGATCCAACTCATCTTTAATGTACCCTTTGATGATTTTCACTCTTTCAGAATTTGAAGAGATTATCTTAGTTATAGTAGTAGGCCCCTCTTTTGAAGGCGACGTTACCCTCAACCTAGTGGTTTGAGTCAGCAGGGATACAATCCCAAAGGGTCGGAATATTGAAAGATAATTAAAAAAGTTATTAATGCAAAAAGTGGTAGGCCCCTCTTTTGAAGGCGACGTTACCGTCGGCTAAGTGGTTTGAGCCAGCAAGGATACAATCCCAAGAAGACGGTTTAAGGTTTTAATAGTAGTTTACATATGAGGGGTTCAAGCTATTCGCACCCCCACCTTCCAATACCCTTAGGGCATTGAAGGAGGTCCTAGTAAGCTTGAACCAAGTCATCGCAGGATCTATACACTGAACGAGACAAGAACTTTACCAAACCACCCTCCTAATCCCCTTCCAGACAGTTAACGCGCTTTATATAGACTGTAAAGACACGAATGAGCAAATCAATGACATCATGAAGAAATGGTAAAGAAAATTCACTTTCAACATAAGAAAATAGTTATTAAAGTCATTAATACAAACCCAATTAAAAAGTGTCGAAAGATTAAAAATCAAAAGTAATACACTAAAGGCTTGTCTTCACTAAGTGATGTAAAAGATTAGCCAAACATAGCTTTTGATTGACAAGAAGTCTTACGATCAATCTTGGATCCCGAGACTACTACACACTCCAAAGATGAAAGATGGATGATGGTGGTGGGTGTTGGTGTTGTAGTGGTGGTGGTGGAATGGTGGCAAAGTGAGAGAGAAGTGGTTTGCCATGGGATGCCTTTGAAGTGAACCAAGCACCCCTATTTATATCCATAACAGAGCCCCGGCCCCGTGGCCAGCCTTCTTCTCTTCCTTCATTAAATGCAGCTGTCAGCATGGGGCCCCACACGACCCCGTGGCCTCTGGACACGGCCTCGTGGTCAACTCTTTCCTGTACTATCAAGATTCTGCGAATCTTAGAGTTGACCACGCCCCATGGTGAGCTGGGCATGGCCCCGTGGTGGGTGTAGAAGCTTCTGCAGAGTTTGTCTTGTTGTGTAGGGTCTGACCACGCCCCATGCCTAGCTAGGCACGGCCCCGTGTTCAGCTTCTGTTTCTTGTTTCTATGTTGGGAGATGCTGCCGAGGGGTCGGGCATGTCACGTTGTTCCTTCTTCTTGTATTTATGTTGGTTTTTGGCTGCTTTTTTGTTCCTTTTGTTCTTTTAAGCTCATTTGGTCCTGTAAATTAAAAAGGAAGAAAGAAACACGCTTTTTCCAACATTAGTACTAAAAAAAGGGTTGGTTTTATGCCTCAATTGATGTAAGCATATGCGGGTACGTGTTCTAATTGGTTTTTGAGTGATCACTTTAAAAAGTGCTTTTATTGTATAATTTGCCAAGTTTTAAACCGAGTTGAGAGAACATTGTGAGGGATGTGCATGGTTTTTTAGTTTTAAGGGCGGGTTAATCTTGGATAACCATTTTATATGTGATCATTCACTTTACCGTTAAATAATTCGTAAATTGTGAATAGTTTGAACCGGGAATGACATTAGACCTTAACCTTAGTCCCAGGAAAAGGACGTGTTTTCTCGTTCGACCCACGTGAAAGTGAAAAACAGATTTGCTTGAGGACAAGCAAAAGACAAGTGTGGGGATGTGATACCTGGTCAAAAACCGGTGTTCGTTTATGTTTAAGTTGATGTTTTTACGTGACTTTTAATTTCGAATTACCTACTTTTGATTAAAATTGTGTTTTGCAGGTTTAATGAAGTTTAAGGTGCTATTCGGGAGCTTTACGGGTCACCGGGATGAAAAACGGACCACCGGAACGGAACACGGGTAAACCGAGAGCAAGGAAACAAGAAAATAGGAAACTCAGATCCACAGGGGGCGTCGACGACGCCTAGGGGCCGTCGTCGACGCCGTGTATTGAATCTCATCGCTGAAAAGTCACATAGGCAGTCAAAAATCGCGTCGGAGGAGATTTCAACATTCGTGAGGCGTCAGCGACGCCACCAGGTTCGTCGGCGACGCCGTCCCCTGGTGGTCGTCGGGTTTTTTTTGGTGTTTCTTGTTGTTTGACGGGTTTTAAAAGGGTTTTTTACTTCATTTTTCGGGAGTTACACTTCTCTCTTGAGTTTTGAATCACTTTTGGAGCCTAAACCACCAACCAATTCATACGAAATCATATGGATTCAATCATCAATCATTCGATTCATCATCATCTTTATCATAACCCTAACCTTTCCATCATTCCATCCATCCATTCACCTTCACCATTCACTACAAACCTTAATTATCATCATCACCATTCTCAAGGCTTCAATATGTTTAAGTTCAAGTTTCTCTCATCCGATGATCGTGTCTCTTTGACCATGAGCGGTTAGTCACCTCGGTTTCACCCCGGTGTAGGTAGTTGTTTTATCTAGGGTTTTGAATTGTTATGTGATTCAACTTTGTGACAATTTGTGTTGAATTTGTAAACCATAGACAAATTGTTGCATTTGTTTCGTATTCATAAATTGTCGAACGATTATAAAGTTATGACTTTGCGAAATGGTTATGTGTAATTATGCATTGTCGTGGTTAGGATTTACTTGTTGTGATTTCAAAGTGCATTCTTGTCCGTTCTTTGGGACGTTGATAGTTATCGACTCCTAAGGCATGCTACACTAAATCCGTTAATCGTTATGCAATTGAGTTGAGTTTAAAACTTGTAGAGACCCTAGGTTTGCAATTACCAAAACCGGGTGTGAACCCCTTTTTCTAAAATATTGTTTAAATCATAAATTGTGTTTTCGTTAACCGTAGTCAATCATATTTTAGTAGTTAATACATTTTACCACCATTGTTGGTTAGTTCCAACATTGCTTTCAAACAAACAAACAAATTAAATATAGCAAGCTTCATAAGAACGTGACAAATTCATAATCGAGCTAATCCATACGTAAACCACAAACTCTTCGTGGATCGATCCCTTGCTACCACTAACACATTGTTAAGGATAATTTGGGTTTATAAATATTATCTTTGACCGGGGCACGACACTCCGATCAGTAGAGTTGCTCAACGGCTACGACTGCGAGATTCGCTACCATCCTGGTAAGGCGAGTGTCGTGGCCGACGCTCTTAGTCGCAAAACTCACGTAAAGAGTATCCGTTGTTTCCAAATTCTAAACGACCTTCGAGATCGCATTCGCGAAGCATAATACTTATCCATTAACGAGGATAACATGTACAACGAGATGAAGTGTGGTGCTGAAAACCAACTCGTGTCCGAATTCGATGGAATCATTTACTATCTCGATCACATTTGGGTACCAAACCATGATGAACTTCGTGAACTCTTAATGAAGGAGGCACACAAGTCTCAATACTCTATTCATCCAGGTGTCGACAAGATGTACCAAGATCTCGTACGTCTTATTGGTGGCCTGAGATGAAGAAAGATATCACCACCTTTGTGTCAAAATGTCTCACGTGTTCCAAGGTGAAAGCCGAACATCAACGTCCCTCTGGCTTACTCGAGTAACCAGAAATTCTGGTATGGAAATGGGAGAGTATTGCTATGGATTTCATCACCAAACTCCCTCGAACTTCGTCTGGTCATGATAGCATTTGGGTAATCATCGACTGTTTAACCAAATCCGCTCACTTCCTCCCCATTCGTGAAGATTACTGAGTTGAGAAATTAGCTAGTATATATACAAATGAAGTCATTTATCATCACGATATCCCCATTGACATCATTTCTGACCGAGATGGTCGTTTCACCTCACGTCTTTGGCAAACCTTTCAAACCGCTCTTGGTACTCATCTTAACCTTAGTACTACTTTTCATCCTCAATTCGATGGTCAAACCGAGCGCACTATCCAAACTCTCGAGGATATGTTTCATTCTTGCGTAATCGATTTTTGGTGGCAACTTGGATACACACTTACCTTTGGTAGAATTCTCGTACAACAACAGTTATCACGCTAGTATTCAAATGGCACCATTCGAAGCATTGTATGGTCGTAAATGTCGTTCGCCTATTTGTTGGCACGAGATCGGCGAAGCCCAAATCACCGGCCCCGCGCTCATACAAGAGATGACGGACAAGATATTGTAGATTCGTGATAACCTACTCAAAGCTAGAAGACGACAAAAGAGTTACGCTGACAAGAGACGCAAACCCTTAGAATTTAATGTTGGTGATCACGTACTCCTCAAGGTATCCCCTTAGAAGAGAGTAGTTCGATTTGGTAAGAAAGGCAAACTCACTCCTCGCTTCGTAGGTCCTTTCAAAATTCTCGAAAGGATTGGAAAGGTAGCGTATCGACTGGATCTACCTAAAGAACTCAACAACGTTCATTCGACCTTTCATGTTTCAAATCTAAAGAAGTTCCTCGCTGAAGAAGGACTTCAAGTTCCACTCGACGATCTCCAAATCAACGAGTCCTTACACTTCGTGGAGAAACCAGTTGAAATCATGGACCGAGGAACCAAGTACCTAAGGCGCAATCGACTTCCCATACTCCAGGTTCAATGGAAAGGAAAACGTGGTGCTGAATTCACTTGGGAACTCGAAAGTGAGATAAAGACCAAGCATCCGCATCTGTTCGTTGGGTCTTCCTCTTGAATAAATTTCGGAACAAAATTTCCTAAAGTAGGGGAGACTATAACGCTTCACATTTTGTACTTTCCTTATTTAGAAAGTGTAATTGTATTTCTATTTATGGAAACTTATATCCTTATCATGCTCGTATTTCATTTCCAGTTTTGTAATTCGAGACTTTGATCATAATGAAATTCATACTTTACACATACTTGTTATACATGCAACCAGTCGTTAAAGGCAAATTGGATTTAAATAATCCCAGCTTTCTCAATTTGGCCAATAATAATCCCAACTCAGTTATTGGCTGATAATAATCCGAACTGGTCCACTTTTGGCTGATAATAGTCTGCCGTTAAAAATAGCTTAACGGAGTTAAGCTTTTTTCCGAATTACAAACTAATGTTTTATGGATTTTGATCATAATGAGGATACGAGTTGATTTATGTAAAAATTACTTCGAAACAATGTTTCAAACGGCTTGATTTTTGTTAATTGGAAGTTTAAACACCCAAATTGAAACACCGTTTTCATCATTTGGGTCAGTATTTCAAGGTAAACTTTACATCAATCAACTCGTATCCTCGTTCTAATCAAAAGCTCTAAAACATCAATTTGTAATTCGGAAAAAACTTAAATCCATTAAGCTATATTTAACGCAGACTATTATCGGCCAAAAGTGGACCAGTTCGGATTATTATCGGCCAATAACTTAGTTGGGATTATTATCGG
This sequence comes from Helianthus tuberosus, assembly GCA_030545235.1. Classification (NCBI taxonomy): domain Eukaryota; kingdom Viridiplantae; phylum Streptophyta; class Magnoliopsida; order Asterales; family Asteraceae; genus Helianthus; species Helianthus tuberosus. The sequence goes on along the minus strand of CM060411.1, from coordinate 54,226,522 downwards.
CCAAATTGAGAAAGTTGGGATTATTTAAATCCAATTTACCTATATATATATATATATATAAAGTTATTGGCTGATAATAATCCGAACTGGTCCACTTTTGGCCGATAATAGTCTGCCGTTAAAAATAGCTTAACGGAGTTAAGCTTTTTTCCGAATTACAAACTAATGTTTTATGGATTTTGATCAGAATGAGGATACGAGTTGATTTATGTAAAAATTACTTCGAAACAATGTTTCAAACGGCTTGATTTTTGTTAATTGGAAGTTAAAACACCCGAATTGAAACACCGTTTTCATCGTTTGGGTCAGTATTTTGAGGTAAACTTTACATCAATCAACTCGTATCCTTGTTCTAATCAAAAGCTCTAAAACATCAATTTGTAATTCGAAAAAAACTTAAATCCATTAAGCTATATTTAACGCAGACTATTATCGGCCAAAAGTGGACCAGTTCGGATTATTATCGGCCAATAACTTAGTTGGGATTATTATCGGCCAAATTGAGAAAGCTCGGATTATTTAAATCCAATTTACCATCGTTAAATACGTGGTTACTTGCAAACTGATACAACTTATACGTGCAAATACTCATACATACATTCACGATACTCAAATTATACTTACATACGCTTTCTATACTTAAAAACATGCTAATTATGAAAGTTATTGCATAAAATGATAACATAACGAAAGTTCAGGGGCCAAAGTGTGAAAACCATAGTTCTAACCAAAGGTAGTGTCACGCTACGCGACGCCCTCCTTCCCTTCTGGTCGCGTGATGCCATGGACCTGAATCCGCAGCGAATTGTTTCTTGAATGCAGATTGGCTAACTTCTTCCATTTCTTCTCCTCCCTAATCACCATTTAACCTTCACAAACACAAAACCCTACGTCATCTCTATATAAACAAGCCTCTATATCACCATTTTCACTTTCCAAACTCCTCTACATTCTTAAAACACTCTCAATATGCTGAAATTACAAGTTCTTTGCAGATTTCATACAAGTTCTAAACTGAGTTCAAACTCACCTTTCTTCATGATTTCTTCATCTTTTCTTCTACTTGAAAGCTTGGAACACCTTTAGGATTGTTTTCACAAGTATACCATGGTAAACTAAGGTGGAACATTACCATTTTGAGGTCTAACTTTCTGTTGTGAAGAAGAACTTTGCTTATACTTATCTACATTTAACTTTCCTGTAAGAATCTTGTACCTAACTTGTCTCTAATCTCATCTTTGATTATGGGGCTTGTTTAAGGTTAAATCTCATAAGTTTAGAGGTCCAAGAACCTTATAAACTTTATGTTTTGTTAGGGTTTAGACACCCCACAAGCGATGAAACCATCCAAGTCTACCATAGTTCATATGGTAGGACTTGTGTTTTGATAAAGGTGTGAACCATGGAAGCCTTGGTTATCCAAACTTGTTCCACCACCTCACTTGATGTTTTATCATGTTATTCCAAGTAGTTTCCTAGAACTAAAGTAACAAAACTCGGCTTTGGTGAATCATACAATGCGGTGTATCATACCTCCATGATTGACATACATGAATTCTATGATACTATATGATGGACAATTATTAACTTATATTATATAATATATAATGTATATATATTTAACCGAATTTGTGATATTAACTGAATTATGGTTATATGTCATGAACATAAGTTACATTGTCTTTGTTCTAAACTCCTCGATTTTGATTCTAATGGGCAAATTGGGTCCCATGAAATCACACAAGAACTTAGTGTCAAAACGAGTATTTAGACAAGATATATTTTCGTGTACTTATACTTTTATGTACTTAAATTCCGCATCCTAATCTTCCACAAACTTTGAATACTCATACGCCTTCGTTTCCCCCATGTATGGTATTTTCGGTGCAGTAATCTCAACAAACTTATCAACTTCGCAGTTTAAACTCAGAAAGCTTGCAAAACTGTGAGTGTACATGACCCCTTTTAATTTTTCGTCACTTTGGGTGCAATACGTATACATTATGAAAATCACTCAATCACATACTTTATGCTTAAATCACAAAAAAACAATCTGATATACATGCTTAATACGTTATGCTAGGAATTCATACATGCTAGAACTTATTTACACTATGCTTTGTCATTAACTTCGATCAAGCCTCCCTTAACATGTATAGTGCTATAGGATTAACGCACTGCCCGTATTCTTGAGATCATGTTAAGTAAACAAAACGGTCTTATCGTTGCTACGATAAGATTACGCTAGCGGGAAACTTTGGATTGATAAGTAAGTGTTGCATGCTAGTATTGCCATGATATTTCTAGATTTCGTTTATGCCATGTGGATTTGTTTAACCATTTTCATACTTATGCTAGTAGTTAAACTTGTATGCTTGCCAATACTTTATGTGTTAACATGTTCTTTAATACGTATTTCAGGAAATTGATGATAATGATGACGAACGAAATCTAGTAGGATGAACTAGAAACCCATTTTTAATTTAGAACTTATGTTGTACTTTGTTTCTTTGCTTATGTTGTTGTACTTTGTTTCCAAACGATGTATTTGATTTATGAAATGAAATATTATTTATTAAATACTTGTCACAAAATAGTGTTATAAAGTCTCTTGCAATCTCGTTTTCGTCTCACTCTGATGTTTCCGCCATCGGTTGGGGTGTGACACGTGCAGCCAAAGTGAGCAAGTGGAGGAAGACGAATCCAGTTCTCATCCATTTGGCTACAGAATCACACTGAAGGTAACTTTAATTTTTAATTTATATTGTATTTAATTGTTAATCGAAGGTGAAGGGGTGGTGTTTTCGATCGTTCCTGGTTACAATTGGTGGAGAGAGGCCGTTCAGGGTTCGGGCGACCTCGTGGGTGTGTCCGTCGATCTTGTTGCGGTCTTTGGGCGATCGTCGTTGCCGTAAGATGAACCAGACCAAGCCAGATCATATGAGTGAGTGCAGTTTAGGGTTCAGGATCTGATCGGAAATTGAATCCGATTGATCGAAGAAATGGGAGCCGCATGGTGGGCCACACCTCATGAGAATGATTCCGGTTTGGGTCGGCATCATCCGAATTTAGCTGTGGGGCTTCGTAATGGGGGTTAGCGGTTACGATTTAGCCAAGGTTTACATAGGTATGGGTCACGTGCATGCATAGGGTTTTCGGTTTGGGAGTACGAGTCCAAACGGGTCATGGGTCACCCCATAGGAGGTTGCATGGGACTAGGATTTAGTTGATGATGTGTTTTGAATATGTGATCGGATGTGGTTGTAATTGGGATTCATGATGAAATGAGGTTTATTCTATGGTTTGGTTATCACGAAGAGCAACTCGTGTGAGGCGAATGGAGACGTGCATGGCTACATGCAATCACACGGTTAACAAAGCCTAGATACCTCAAACTGGGATTTGTCGTAAGATGTTTGTTGTGGTTTTTGACAAAAGCTTGGATATATAGTAACCGTGTTTATGTGATAACAAATTCGGAGAGCAGCTACACTTGCGAGGACGTGTGGTTTGTGAAGTTCTATTACATCAAGTGAGTTCAAATTCCCTTTTCTTATGCTTTGGGTTTGGGCTAGCTTACATGCATTTACGTGTTTTATAAGTTAAGGAGTTTTATGAACGTTATGGTTATTAAACGCACATTAAAGAGTCGAAAATTTCAAACGATTATGGGAATAAGTAAGGTTTCGGGTTTAATTTGAGATGGGTTTTGTAGGTGATGAGATGTAATTTTAATGTTGGGGGATGTTAAGGTTAGCGGGTAGTTTGAGGTTCTACTATGGGTTGATGTTTGTTGCATGACTTGTGTTAAGTAGGACCTTGATTGTTGAGAGTCCTAGATCCGTTTCGTGCCTAAATACTGAAGGGCTAGAAACACAAATGTGTCGAGGTTACTATAGTAGAGTAGTCAATTTAAACATGTGTATTAGAGGTTATGCACTAATGGGGACGTATCCATAATAAATATAGTTGTGTACTTAGTGGTAAATTGATAGAGTATAGATGATAATAAGAGACGCATGGTTAATCCATGATAATGCCATAGGAATGAGGTTCTAAACATTTTATGTATGCGTTCTTGTGTAAATAGCATCCTTGAGATGTTGGATGCTAGTTATTAGAGATGTGAGTTGTCATTGTAAGTAGTTATCAATGTGTTTAGGTAATCGTTACCATTCGATGGCGATGAGTTATTGCACATGGAAATAGAAGAGAGGGTCATCGATGTAAGTGGCTATTGACGATTTTCTTGTAGTCATTCACCATATGGTACCGTTGGGTTTCCAGCATGTCATTGTGTTGCGACCAAACTGAGTGCTATGGTTTCCACCTTATGTGATTTACATGTTTGAGTTAGATGAAAGTGGTCGGTAAAGTGTATACAAGATGTGTTTGATGATGATTTGAGTTACTTGTGTTATATTGTACTTGGGGATATGGTTTTAGACGAGTAGTCATTAGTAGCGATAAAAGGGGTAAGTAGGGGAAATAAGTGGGTCATGGAAAAGAGTCGATGAGTCTTGGTAATGGGTTAGTTTGATCGGGGTCTCTCACTTGGGTGGGCAACATTACAAGATTGGGTGTAATTTAAATGGTTTCGGGGTCTTATGAATCAGAGTCCTTGTGTTACTAGTATAGTGATTTGATGTCGATTTAATTACTCTAAACCTAAATACTAGAACTTATTCACCGTAGCTGACTTTTGCATGTATGTTAGATTGTTTACATGTTAGTGATTGAAGAGATGAAGAGCTCTTGGCTTGTGCGTGAGGTTTCTCGGTTATTTCATTTACATTAACTTAATGTTTTTAGTTAAAGCTTTCACTACCTATTTTTAAAACATAGTTAACCTTTTAGACTATATGATGTGATGATGCCCAACTATAAGGTGTTGGTTTTAAGGCCTTATATCTTTAATGAACCAATCAATAAACAAATAGGTCATCTAAAGTTAATGGGATGCCAATCTTTTGAGTAAGGTAGCCTTCATTCCATGCCTCATGACGTTCTATCAAGCCTCAATACTTGTCAACCTGACATGAATGCTAAAACGTCAGTTATGCTAAGTGAGTTCTAGCTTAAGGTAAAAGCATCAAGACATCATTTGAAGTAAAAACATATATACAATTTGTATTAAATCGTACTAGACCTCAATCATTCACATCAATCCTCAAGAGTCAATTTAAACATGCAGCTGTGAAGCAAGCTCCACCATCACCCGTTAGACACTTAGGGGCTGTTTGGCAACCTCTGAATGGGTAAGTGCTGAGCCAGTAAGAGGTCTGAATGGTTAAGAGACTCTGAACCAGTAAGTGTTTAACCAAAAAGTGTTGTTTGGTTGGACCTCTGAATGAATATGCACAATGACTACTTTACCCCTCTGAACTATTTTATGCTGAATGAAATGTATCTGTTTGGTCAGTGCTCTGAATGACGTTTCTGGAAGATTAATAATTATAAAATGAAAATACATAACATTACAGAAAATCCAAATTACATATAAATCCTTCAAAATTCTTAAAAACATACTAAAATTCAACTAGAAATCAATAATTTGAGTAGAATTTTAATTTGAAACATTTCAAATTAGTTGACTAGCTATCTGGTTACGCAAAGTAGTCATATACTCGATGTCTTGTGAACCCCATTCTATGTCGTGAACGAACTGGCCAACATTTTCTCTACCTTGTATTGACAAATAATAGGATATATTATCCACTAGTGATATTAATGACAACATATCATAATAACAATGGAAGACACATTGATACACCATAGAATAATAACTTTTGGGATGCGCAGCAACATAAAACAACTGAAATTTTCCTAAATTAGTTATGACCATCATAACTTTTTTTTCTTTATTTGGGATAAAAAAAGAGAGTATAACTTTTGGGAATGTGCAGCTAGATAATAACTTATTTTTTTCTATATTTTTTTGCTGATAAAAATATAGAGTATATTAGTTCTCTCGTTTGTGGGCATCTTGAATATGATCACCATTAGGGGTGTAAAAAATAGATCGAGCCGAGTCGAGCCGGGCTTAAGCTTTGGGTTTGAATTGCGAGCCGAGCTCGAGCTCATATAAGTAGGGCTCGAATCGAGCCAATCTCGAGCTCGAGCTTCATAAAAACCCTGTAATCAATTCTATCACATGAATGTACATTGAACTATTGGATGCCACCATGATAAACATGACAAACTATTGCCTCTTTTCTAGGCTTGCGGATCTCTAATCTTGATCTAAGTTTACCGCATCATAGTCATTTCATTACCTTTTTTACCTATAGTCATTAAATTCATATCTCTTTCATACATCCACCTACTGACCTACATTACAATCTTTCTCTTTCATTTCAAAAACTTCTATCTTATATGGGTTCATCATGTGCTAAAAGAGGTTATGCATGCATGTTTTTTAACCCATGAAAAAGCATACTTTAAACACCTCAAATGGGATTGAAAAAAAAACATTCGTAAAGGTCCCCTACATAATTGTGTCTGAATTAAATCTCGAATTACATATGTATCTTACGCATGTATGACATCTCACTTCAAGCCACTATGCATCAGTCACTGATTCATGCCCTAAACATAAACCCTAAACATCAAATTGGTGACAAAGTTCCCTGAATTTCGATCTGTAAGTATCAAATTCGCATCGTATCGTATTTAATTCATGATTTCATAGTTGTTCATAACTTAGAAAACCATAACACACATCATTAACAGACATCAAAACACACACATAGCGATCGAAGAAAGATTACCTGGTTGTGAGCGAAGATTTGCTTGGAATCTGCAATTGATGTGCTTGGATGGTGGTCACCAGAAGAGAAGAGAAGTATAGATGGAAGGAACGTGTGTTACGTACGTGGGTATTTGTGGGTATTTAGGTCTTTGCTTTTCATTCAGATATATTTTAAAACTGAATCGGTCAGAGGCCCATGGAATCATTAAGAGGTGTTCACTTAACAAACCAAACACTCTTAACTCTGTCCCATTCAGATGTAGCCTCTTAGCCAAACATGCTTATACCAGCATAAGACTTCATTAATACCTGCTACACCGTTGCGCTCACATGTTCCATTGATAATACTAGCAACAAATGCTAGTCCTTAATAATTTATCGTCAATCATCATACATTTATCATATACTTCAAATCTATAATATCAATCATTTAACATCAATCAAAACACGTAATAACTATATAAAACAAGCACATTTAAGATAGTAGGCATATCAACCCAAAATAGTGAAAGCTGTAAAAGCGTGCATCTCACAGGTTCCATTACTAATACTGGCAATGAATGCTAGTCGTCAATAATTTATCGGCAATTATCGTACATTTATCATTTACTTCAAATCTATAATATGAATCGTTTAACATCAATCAAAACACGTAATAGCTATTTAAAACAAGAACATTTAAGATGGTAGGCATATTAACCAAAATAGTGAAAACTGTAAAAGTGTGCACCTAAAAGTCACCTGGGAGTTATCTTCATACATTCAGCAACGTTCAAATCTGACCCTTGAATTCTAGTCAACTGATCAAATATTTGCATCAACTATTCGCTCATAAAATCCCACTAAAAGTACGACTTTACCTTGGTGTGTTTGACAGCGAAATATAACTTTCCATTCAACAACAATTCACCACACAACATTTATTTCGCTATACTAAGAAATCGATGGCTTGAATCTTTCGTCCATCAATACATTACGCTAGTTATGACATACGATTCGCTAAGAACATTCATTTTTCTGATCATTACATTTTACTGGGGATATACATTTCGCTGAGAGTATACTTTCCGTTGGGAGCTCGGTAAAATGTACCTAAACCCTACCGATGCAACGATTGGATTTAGGTGTGCAATTATTGATTATTTAACGTTATCAATCTAAAGAATTACACTTTGTATGACAGACAAAAAATAATATTTAATTGTTAAATATTATAAACCACAAAAGCAGATTAATTTAAAGAACGAGTATTTGGTGAAATACTAAGGATATTAATTGTTTGTGAAAAAAATAATTAAGTGGAAATAACTGGTGTTGTTTAAAGACTTAAATGAATGATAATTTATTATTATATAATCAATTAAAAGTGTTATTTAATTAAATAATAAAATAAAGTTAAAATAGTTTTGACTAGTGGTTTATTATTAGCGGAGAATAATCAATATTAATTGAAGAAAACGAGGAATGATTATTATTGGATAATAATTAAAGAGAGTTGTTTTTATTATTGGATAACAAAACAAAGGTCAAAGGGTTAATCGATGATTAGTAATTAGTCTAGAATTAATTAGTTGGAGAGAAACTCAATAACTAATGGACTAGAATGTAATTAAGGGATCTATATATAGAACCTTAATCACATACCTTAATGGAATCACAACAAGAGGCAAGAGATAAGCTAAAACCCTAGCCCCTATATCTATTTGAAACGCCCAGATTTCCTAATCCAAAAAGTAATATTATCATACTATTATTTAACAAAATTCGGGCATGACCCGTTCGTATTATGAACAATTCCCTGTATGACCAACTTGTAAGAATTTACATGCGAAACAACGGAAAATATGAGCCCAAAAATTCCGTTCTTAAAAAGTCATATTAACTACATAAAGACCCAATTACAACTTGCAATACATTCACAATGTTACATTATATCAAGGCTTCATGACCTATATAAATCAAACTATGTGACCGCTCTACCCCGTACAATCCTTGCTCTCAACTTCAACTAAGTCCGCTTCACTTCGTTAATGGTAGAGGAAACCCGAGCGATACCTGTGGACACCACGTACAACCCAACCATTAGTCATTAACACACCATATAACATTATACTATATAATAGAAATTTGTATGGCATTCTGTGAAGTAAACGTGGGATTGTCCAAGCGCTTTCTTAAATACTCTTTATCCAGACCCGGTTTCATTCCTTCATGAACCCGGCAATCTCAAACCTGCATTACATTCCAACCTCAAAGCACATCATTAGTAATCGTAAGTACTCCGATGCCTTGATAACGTTCATACATATATCTTTAGCATCGTATATTCATGCACACATACATTCACACTTACGCGCCTATTATCATATACACCTATATGCAAACGTACCTTCATACATGTCTACGCCCCTACCTACGTACAAACAATCATTTATGAATTTATAAACACTAGCTCATGCTTACCACTTCATACACGTACGCTTATGCCGAAATGACCTATTCACAACTTAACATAATATAGGCGATATACAAAACGACCTGCGTGCCTACTAGATTCCTAAACATAATTACTTATACAATTTCTTACACTAATACGAAAACAATTCCATTCTTTCACTAAGCGACGACCCTTAACCTCACTTATATTCTAAACAAATCCTTAATATAAGTTGTGACGCCTTGGAAAACCCCTTTTTAGTCAAGCCCCATGCTCAAAATACCAAAAATTCAGAAAAAAGCCAGTAGCACGGTCCCTCGCGGGCCGCGTAAGCCTTGGCTTACTATTTCGCCTTACGGTGAGATGCTACTGCCTTACGGTGGCTACCGGCTTACGGTGAGATGCTACTGCCTTACGGTGGCTACCGGCATGAGTCGAAATCATTAATTCGTTATCCATACCTTGCGATGGTCATTCCTTCCCAATTTGTAACATCACATGACCTTACATTATGCTCACCTGTAAGTATACGACTTGACAGTTCAAAACGTTAAATACTGGGTTCAAATGGTAATCACCATTCGACCCGTGTGACTCATTTTCCCTTCTCAACCATCTTGCATACAACGCATTTACATAAATATATTTATATATATAGTGAAAAGTTCAAAACGTAACTTGGTTAATATCTGCCTTAAGATTTTTTTTTACTTCTTCGGTCTGCATTTACTTACGAATTCGAACCTTTCATTTCACTTTCCATTCCTTTTATGTTTCGAATCCGTCTCGCGGATTCAAACATCTCATTCATATTCGTCACTCCTTCTATGTTCGAATCCGTCTCGCGGATTCTAGCATATCATTCATACTTTCTCATTCCTGCTATGTTTCAAATCCGTCTCGCGGATTCTAACATATCATTCACGCTTTCTCATTCTTTCTATGTTTCGAATCCGTCTCGCGGATTCTAACATATCATTCACACTTTCTCATTCTTGTTTGGTACTTTCAATTTCTTGAGAGTCTTACATTTTCCATTCACCCTCACATCTACCTACTCCCTAATTCTAACAGACATACCTGTAACAATTATCGGTCTCACGAACGTTGTATGTTTCTTGTGTACTGGCCAGGTACACAATCCACATACTAGTTTCGTGTCTTTGTGTAACCGTCACCTTATGTCCGAATAATTAGTTTTCAGCATGTGTAACATTTTCAAAACTTCATTACTATTCCATTATTATCTTTCATTTAAAATTCTCCTTCCATTGATTGGTTTTACCATCACATGTACTTACATGTATTAAATATACGTACCTAGAAACATTTTATCTTAAAATAAAGATAGATTTTACTAAAATTTTATGATTTGCCTCATGCAACAAGTTATTAATTATATTTTAACCCTTTTTGGTAATTAAAATATGAAAGCAAAATCCCTAATTAAATCGATATTGCTATGCCATCCTAAACTGAAAATACTCGAATCAATTTATCTGAACCCCCTTTGTTAGTGATTACAATGCATTAGGCCTACGGTTTTGGGGAGAAGTTGAATCGTGGTTCTTAAGTCACTTAGACCAGTTCCACACATTTCCATTAGAGGACCAGTATCACTTGAAACAATTTCATGTGGACATAGTTGGGGTTAAACATACCATGTCTTGATACATCGTGTCATGTGACCCCAAGCCCGAGAGTTGTGTGAGACGCAATTGGTAATCCCATTTCTATTGCGACTTGTGTCTTGTTATCGACATCGTATTTTTTGTGGCTTTCCAGCGTAATTGTCAAAGTCGCACTAGCCAACCCGTGTTTTTACCATCAGCAGTGCAAAAGCTTGCGTGTTTGTCATTAGAATAGCATAGCTATGCGTATATGTGACCAACACCATTTAGTTTGCATAATTGACTGCATAATTAACAACCAGTTAACAAAAACAACTTAAAATCAATCAAAATGTCTCTAAATCAGTTAACACCCATTGCTCAAGCTGAACTTGAAACCAACACTGTAACCCTTGATCTTATCTAAATGGAATATGATAAGTTTAGGAGTATTCAAGGTGAAAGTCAGTCAGATCATATTACTAGGTTCATGAATTTACTCACATATATGAAGAAATCTGGAATTCATGTTACCCACCGTGCTCAAATCAGAAAGTTGCTAAATTCCCTATCAAAAGAATGGAGCCTGCGGTGCATGAAGATTAAAAACGACTTTATAATGTATCCTACAACGTTGTCAGATGTCGTTGACACTTTGAAATCCTTTGAAATAGAGATGATTTAGATAGGTGACACTTTAAAAGCAAGCCCAACAACAACATCTACCTACAAAGTTTTCACTTCTCTAATTAGTGTAGGAACATCTAGTTCATCATCTGTTTCAGTTGGGATTCCAAATAATCTCTTAGCAAGTCCTGCAAAAACAACATATTTAAGTAAAAAGGCAATGGCAGAAATTGCAAAGGCAACAACTGATACCTGGAAGAAAGTTGTTGAAAACATTCAAGAAATGAAGCGGAGTGAGAAGATAGATGCAGGTTGCAGTGTAGCAAGCGGAAAGAAGGAAGAGAAGACTATCGCTGAAGCCCGAAAGGCAGAATTGAGCAAGGACAATGAAGAGAAGGATTTGGTAGGTAGCGTACCCTATGAATTCAAAAGCAAACTTTGCACATCTCAGTGTTGTAAGTGCACCTTGGATGATAAATGTTGGATGCTGCTTAATAATTGAATCTTCAAGGACTTGTTTTGTAATTTGTGGAAAGTTGTATAGCCTAACAAATTCGGAAAAGTTATATGTTTAATGGGGTCCGAATTTGTGGCTTTAGATTTGTCAGAACTTATGTATTGTTGTCCGAATTTATCACTTATGTATTGTCATTACTTATGATGTTAAGTACTGACTAGTGCGTTTAGTATTGTCTGAACTTAGTGTATATTCAGACTAGGGTTTGTTTTTGTCAGGACTCGAGTGTCCGTACTTATCATTGTATATATTCCAAGTGAATGAATCAATGAGTAATGCTTTTTGAGAAAACTTTCTGTGCAAAACTTGTTCTAGAGAGAGAAACAAACCCTACCTTTGTGTGTGCTATTCACTGTGAGTGATTATCCAGGTGTGTGATCTGTGAATACTCAGTGTATTCATAGATTGATAGGTTCCCTCATCTTCTACTCATTCTATACGAGATCTACAGAGTGGTGCGAGTCACGCGGTGGTTTCCGCACATCGCGTGCGTGTTGAGCAGTTCGGGTTCATGTGTTCAAGGTGCTCTTAGGGCGACCTTATAAGTGTGTCAGTTTCGTGACCCGTTACAAATCCACCAACCGATTACTCATTAGAGAAAAGGAAGAAGTATTACAATTTAACGAAGAACTTAAACTAAAAGAAGCTACATATCAGAGAAAGTTGAATTCGACTTTAACTTAAATGTAGACATTAAAAGAATTTGTTCATAGAAAAGACTTTCTCATAAATGATTTAACTAAAAATTTAGAGAAATCAATAAACGAGAACAACAAATTACAAATAATAATCGACAAATGGAACGTGAGTTAAAAGGCGTTGGTGTATACTAAAAATTGTCAGAGACCCACATATGTTAAAGATGGCATTGGTTACAAGGTCAAATTCAGAATTGATCGAAAAAATTTTCCACCTCCACATAGCAAAAATTATGTGCCAATGCCCTCTCCTCATCCTGACAATGATTTAATTGACAAAGATGATTTAGTTGTTGAAAAAAGATGTTTGCCAAAGCTAAGCCAATTACTAACATTGACAAAAGCAATGTGGATGTGACAATTCCGGTCGAGGTGATAGAAGATGATGAGTGTTGTGGGGGTAGGGGAAGACTCTAGGTCTAGGTTGTCCAGGAACCGATTACTCTACAGTAAACTAGTTTGTGTGGAACAATAATAAAACAAACAAAATTCGAATTCTGGATGACTGTAATAATAGTTTTACTAGGCTGGATGATCGTAGTAAACCTAGTTTAAATTTGAAAGTGTCGGATGACTGTAAGAGGCATAAGCCTAAGTTACGTTCTAATATGTGTCATAAAAATGTAGTGGTGAATTGTGTTGATTTATATTTTACGTTTTGTGATGATAATGCCGTGCATGAACCACCTGTGTTTGTGTCAGAATTGAAACAGAACAAGTTTGGGAAATTCCTCACTAAGGAAATTCCAGAATTTATACCATCACAAATGGGTACTTCAAGTTCAGAAGATGATCAAGGTAAAGAAGACTGCAATGAAGAATTGTAACACCTCGGGAAATTGTGTCAAATTGATTAATGACACGTGTCCACTCTCAAATATGCCTATTAATTTGGACGCAAGTGACAAATTTTGACAACTTTTGAAAGTTTGAATGTGGAGGGACTAAAGGTGTCAACATGCAATTTAAGGCCTCTGAGTGACCCTTTGCGGACCGTATAGCTTTGTGCTTACGGACCACAAGCATATTTATTTTTGAGTTTTGAGTAGCGGATACGAACCGCAAAGTCTTATGCTTACGGTTCGTAAGGATGTTGAACCTATGTGCGCTGAAGATCCTTACGGACCACAAGGACTTTTCCCTTACAGTCCGTAAGGGACTGCTAGTGGCAGTTTTTTGTTTGGAGGCCAAGTAACTTTGCCCTCTTGCCACCTTGCTTGCACAATACCACCTTCTTGCAGCCCTTGACACGTCCATGAACACTTGGAGACATCCTACAACACCTCTAACACTTGTCTTGATCCGAATAAAACCTTCTCAACAATAAATAGCAACCAATGTTGCTTATTTTCCTTGCTCACTTCTTTCAAACATCTTCTCTTCTCTATCTGGAAGTTCCTAATCCTAAAGGAGCTTCCTCTGAGTTCTAAGCATTCTAAGGATCACTTGTAAGTGTTCCTTTCCAGCTCTTTTCATTTTTATAGGCTTTTATTAGCCGGAAGTCAAGCAAATTGACTTTTGCTTTGACTTTTGGTTTGGACCATTATGGTCCAACCATTGTTCGAATTGAACATGGCTATGTGATCGTAATAAGGTAGGTGTTTATCCCTCAAAAGGGCACCTCCTGAAAATCGCGTTAAGTTGGTCAAATGACGGGTCAAAGTTATGTATAATAAAACGTCAAACGACAGATTTTCAGAAACTTTATAAAATGAACTTGTAATTGTTTTAACCCACGTTTTTAACACTAAATCAGTTGGTAACTAATATTAGAACATGTAGAAACATGTTCAGCCCGTCATTTCCAGTTTATGTGTCGGTTCGAAACCGAAAGTCAAGCAGTTTGACTTTTGCTTTGACTTTTGATTCTGACCCGATTTAGCAACTTTAGCTACTAATATGATATTATAATTAACATGTTTTGACAGAATGAACTTGTTCATAACTAAAGCTTTTATACAAGTTCTTAAATTATGTCACATTATAACTAAAATGCCCTTGTGGTGTATATATTGGCTTTAAACCATAATGATCAAACAAAGTTATTACCTACTGATGTTATAACATAATTAAAGTATTTTGGCATATTGAACTTATTTATAGCTCATCCGATGACCCGATACTGCCTATGTGCATACGGTTAAGCTTATGTAACTAGTTTACGTAAGTTTATCATAACGGGTCAATTCTTATCATTTTTCAATTCAAATTCCAGAATGTATATTGTTTTCCCATATTATACATGTCTTAGAACTTGCGGGGATTAAAACTACATTCTATCCGGTCATCGCTTAATCTACTGTATCATACCGTTTTTAATATTTTAAGTTAACTGGTCCAAGTCTATGACTTGAATAAGACCCGTTAACATTCTAATTGGTTATTATACCACTCATTCCAGACTAAGGCATTCCAGTAGATTACAACCAAGCTTAGTTAATTGTTAACGACTGTGCTTATTATATTATCTTGCATTGTTAGACATATTAAGCCAGGTAAATACTCTTAACCTATTTTCCCTATACGGGCTTGGGATATGGTAAATTATTACCGGTTGGTCTGGTATGGGATCATATGTCGGATTGTGACTAGAAAATCCGAATAACCCATTTTAATTTGTTTTGTTTGAGAACTTAAACATTGGGGGTTAATGCGACCGTGTCATGTATATCCTCGGCTCATTTAATTGCAAATGGCCACAAATTAAGCATGGGGTGTAGGCACACACCCAACAGATGCTAATTCTATTATAAAACATTTTTCTACCCATATTGGGGATACCCTTTATGGGTTAAAGTGGCGTGTCGATTAATCAAGTTATCGGTTTCTGTACCAGGCTCCATATGTATTGACAAGCATATAAAACTGTATACAAGATAATTATTATTGTCCCAAGTTATTTATAAAATTACATGTGCCTTAGTGCACTTAAAACAAACTTTGAAATGTTTTCAAAATGTGTAGGTTATTTGTATTTACCAGTGTAAACTGACGTATCTTCAAAAGACTAAGTGACAGGTTGCGAGGTTACGAAATATGCTGGAAGTGCCGGTAAATGCTTAAGAGGAATTTGCAACTCCTTGCATAAGAAGCCTATTAGTCTGTTATTTCATTTTGTATATTTACGATCCGCCTGTGGATCTTTTGATACATCCGTCTGTATTATATTTTGAACACTATAATTGTAATAATATTTTAGATCCAAGACTTCCGCTGTGCTATCTATGTATCTGTATATCAATCTAGTCACGTACCCCAAATCTGGGCCCACCGGGTGACGTAGAAATACCTAGGTGCGACAAGAATCAAGCATAATCCCCATTGAAGAAATTAAAGAGAATTTTGAAGATGAAAGCAGACTTGACAAGAATTTGAAGAAGATCAAGAATTTAAGCTCGATAGCTTCATCAGGAAACTTTTCAAGCTCATCTGTAACACCTCGAAAATTTACGTCCTATAATGTCTTGACACGTGTCATAACCTTTGAACGTATGAAAGAATGTCCTTGAAGGACTAAAGTTGACAAACAATGAAACTGTGTAAATATAAGGGTTCAAAGTGTCAACAATGAATAAATATACTTTACAATAACCCTACATGATGTTTATAACCTTAAACGAATGGATCATGGATCATACGAAGCGAATTGTGAAAGAAAGTGAGAGATTACAAACTACAGGGGTTAAATGTGTCAACATGTTAAAGATATACCTCTGAGTGACCTTATAGCGAACCCGAAGCCTTGTAACGATTAATTATGCTCACTAGAATGCACCATAAAAATTTCACCAAGTTTCGTTATCATATGAGAAAGTTATGATAAAATTCGTGTGTGAGGGTTAGAATCGTCAACATAGAAAATTAGGGCTTTTCGGGTGATCACAAAGTTACCCGAGGACTTGACAAAGTGGGTATAAGTATTAAAGCCCCCATATGTCAAATATAAAGCCTCTTAATGCAAGAAACAACTCGAAAACGACCTTTCGGGGGACCAAGGGCCAAAATGCAATTAAAGAAAAATGGGAAACCTGAACACAAGGCTCAGGCGGCCCGCGTGAGATTTAACAAAATGTGAGGCGGCCCGCGTCAAACCTGCAGATGCAGAAAAAACAGGCAGGTGCCTGTTTGCATGTTCTAACCGACTTTAATCATGGTATTTCGATTCTATGGGCTGCCTAAAGTGGTTTATAACTTATTTTGGGTATATGTACTGATCTTGGATCATTACTTCACTCATTTGGCATCAATTTGTGAAAGATCAAAGTTCTTATAAAGTCTCATATTGCAACATACTTGCACATTTCAACTTCTGGACTTTTAGAGGAGCTCAAGAACTGATATAAGCTTTCCAAATCATTCATTAGACGTATGTAAGTACCCTTGATCCTTCTTGTTTGGGTTATGCTTAGTTTATAGCCTAGAAATCAAACCGTCGTAACTACGGTTTGACTTTACGATAAATCATAAACGGTCCAGAGTTTTGTCGAAGCGAAAGATGTTATAAGTTGGTATTTATGTAGACAATTAACCCCTAAAAGAGCACCCACTGATTCAAATCCTAACTATGTCGTTTGTCGAGTCAAACTTATTCCGAAAAAGTCAACAGAATCATTAAACCTGTAATTAACGATCCAGAAGACGTGTAATCTGTTTTAACATGCATATAACCTGCAAATAAGTATAAAAACTTGTTTAAGCTTGTTTGATTCGACAACTCTCTGTTTTGAACCGATTCGGAGCCGAAAGTCGCATAGTTTGACTTTCTGCTTTGACTTCGATTCTGACCCGATTTATATAGGTTTAGACATGCCTTAAAGTTCCATTAGGACCTAGTTACATGTTGGTATAACCCTCTGCGATTATATCACTTGAAACCTCGATTGTCCGACGTTTCCGTTAAATGCTTAAATAGTGACCATAATGCCCTTATGATCATAAAACGATATTTTTGGGAATGTGAAAGTACAATAACCTTTGTTACTGATTATTAAGCATGTCCCTAAAATTTCACGTCAATCGGAGGTCTAGATTAGGAGATATGTTCATTGGCGTAATTAAGAACGCTTTTATTAATTAAACGGCGTCATTAGCATAAAGCCTGTCTAAACCCAATTTTTGACACCAAACCTTTTACCCACTGATGTAAAATAATATTTTGAGATTTTTGAAGATTTTTAATTATTTTTAAACTGATCATAAGCTAGGATTATCGCCTTAATTCGGTTAATACCGAATATACCCTTTTCGGCCATAAAATGAGTTTTACAAATCCTTTTGATACCAATCCAATTGCTACTGATTTCAAATAATAAATGGAGTATTTTGAACCTGTTGAACTGATCAGAAATCTCAGAATCCTATATTAACCAGTAAATCGTTTAAAACGACATTATACACGTATTAAACGCATAGTTAGGGTTTAAAACTATTTTGGCATATAAAACTTATAACCAAATGTTATAACCTGTTAAAATAAGTTATTTTACTGATTTATTCAGACCCGGATCACAGAAGCTTAATTGATCCCTTTTATAATCTTTAAAATGACCAAAATACCCCTAAGGGGCTTAATTTGAGATTAAACTCGTTTTGGGCATAACGGAAGGTATCCTACTGATATCACAACATATTTAAGGCATGTTAACTTAGGAAACCTGTTTAGGACTCTTATGGTTACCCGTTACGCTTCATACGCGTTCGGTTCGGTTTATGTAACTAGTTTACATAAATTAGCTGAAACGGGTCAAACCTTATCGTTATTATATCAAAATCCAGAATGTGTATAATATACCCATATTATACAAGTCTCCGAACTTGTCGGGTCTAAAACACATCCTATTCCGGTCTTCGTTTAATCATGTGTTTGAACCGTATATTTCCTTAAGACTAACCGGTCTAAGCTTAGGCTTAATTAAAGACACGTTAGTATTCTAATTGGTTGTTTATACCATCATTCCAGACTAGAGCCTTCCGGTAAATTGTACCTACACTTACTTAAGTGAATACGGCTGAGTTATTATAATTCTTGCTATTTAAGACAGGAGCTAGCTCAGGTAAATACTCTTAACTTATTTTCCCTATTATGGGCTTGGGATACGGTAATATAAATACCGCATGGTCAGGTATGGGATTCGAAGACCAATGAGTCGGGAAATCCAAATAACCTTTTTTAATTCGTATTGCTTGACTGAAACATTGGGGATTAATGCGACCGTGTCCTGGATATCCTTGACTCATTAAATTGCAATGGCCACGACTTAAGCACGGGGTGTAGGCATACACCTGACAGATGCTATATGCTAATTAATTAATTATACCCAATAAGGGATTCCCAATAGGGGAATAGTGGTGTGTCGGTTAATCTTGAACCGGCATAGAACCGGGCCCCGTATGTAGAGCAAGTTATGTAAAACTGATAACATGAGATATAGTTTGTCCCAAGTATAAAAGATTAATATTGACTTGAGCATTTTAATCAAAGTGTCAATATATTTTCGTGCCTCGTGCACCTAAACCAATTTTCTTAAACCCTTTTCAAATGAGTCAGTTGAGTGTATTTACCAGTGAAAACTGACGTATTTTCCAAAGTCTAAGTGACAGGTACAAGTACATAATAGGCTGGAAGCTGCTCAGGACTTGTTAGATGAGGAATTTGCAACTCCTCCACATAAGCCATTAGTCTGATAATTTCTTTTGTTGTTTTATGATCCGCCTGTGGATCCTTACTTCCGTTGTAATACTTTGATGTTACACTATTTCGGATTGTAATAATTATCTTTTGCTTCCGCTGTGCATTTATATATTGTGTTGTTTGACTATGATGTTGCCAACCACGTCACGTTACTCCCCTACCGGGCCCACCGGTAACACGTGGAAATTTGGGGTGTGACATCATCATCATAAACATCATCATCTAAAGCCTCGACCGACAAGAAGTATAAGAATCATTGCACTCGTTGCTTCAGATGTGGTCAAATAGGACATGTTGTCAAACAATGCAACATGAAAAGTTTTCACAAATCTAATCAAAATTTTGTTAAAAAAATATATCAATTTGACAATTTCAAGAAGTCTGTTAAAGGATTTGTAAACTCAACATGTTTTTTTGGAAAAGAAAAAAAATATAATTGATGAAAATCATGAATGATTAAAATTGAAGCAAGTTTGGACTCCAATTTCTAACTAATTTTCATGCTTTCTTTTTGTTTCTATCTTATTTTTGTATTTACAGAGCAAACTGCAACTTTGGCTCTATGCAGTAATGCCAACATTATGTAGATAGCGGGTACTCGAGACACTTGACCAACATAAAAAAAACTCCTCAAAATCTATTGACACATAGACAGCGATTTTGTATCGTTTGCAGGAAAATGAAAAAGGAAGAAAAATCGTGTAGCAAGGAGATGTTGTGACATAAGTTATCTCAACAAAATCTTTCGATAAGTCGCGTTTCCTCTAGTTGGTAACATGGTTGGAAATGCTAACTTTTCAATGATCTGGTTATCCGGTTACCTCTTGTACATACTCTATCTACTTTACGCATTATCCTTTATTTATTTTCTGAAAAAGTTATACTTAAAAAAATCTGGAAAAAAAAATGTTTTCAAAAAGCAAATGTCGTTTGTGTTTTGTGCCCACCAAAAACATTTTCTAAATCTTAAAATTTCATTTTCTAGTAAATGGATGTACGAAAATAATTTCTTTTTTTTTGGGGGGGGGGGGGGATGGAAGAAAATCAGAAAAAAAAATGCAAGAATTATGAAAATTTAAGAAAATCAGAAAATTAAAAAAAATGTTAAACTGTGAAAATTTTAAAAAATATTGAAGCTAAAAGTATCAAAAGACGTAAAGTGTCTGGAAAATCCAAAGAAATTTTTAAATTTTAAATAAAATTGTTTGACTCCTGTTTAAAGAGATGATAGAAACTGATAATGATTTGTCGTAATGTGAATAGGATCTAGAGGATGTCGCGGTGCTAAGTAATGACGTGTCAGTAGGTTCATCAACACCTTTGAGTAAACTGCTACTAGGAGATAAAGAAAACGTTCACACAAAATTCTCGAAACCCACTATGTTGTGTATCAAGTGGGTAAATCCCGACATATGGCTTAATAGTCTTAAATCTTGCCTTGACTTGCCAAAATCTGAGATTTCGGGTCTTTATATTGTTTTTCATTTGAGGATATCGTGATTGTCCTTTTGTTGCATCCGAATATATGAAGACCTAGACACAATCATGATATCTCTTTAAACTGATCAAGAATAGCCAAAACTTGAGAAATAAAGAAGATCTTCTAAAAAGTTATTCAGATTTAAACGTACCCTAATGCGGTATCTGCCTAGCCCTAGTCAGACAAACATTGGTCGCTTTTGTTTGTACGGAAGTACATATCTGTTCACCATTGTCCTGACTTTGTAATTTAACAACGAAAGAAAACAATATATTCACCTGATATGAGGAAGCTTTACACATACATTGATCGCGGAGGTATGTTCTGATGTGGGACTCATAGGCACAACAGTCTAAGTAAATCCGCTAGCATGTGTGGGGTCCATAGCAATTTTTGTCAATATAATCCACAACAGGATTAATCATCACCGAAAGCAAGTTGAAAGATCGGTGCATGGACTAAAAAGGACAAATATACTGACAATTTTTCTTGCGCCTCAATTATTCAAAAGAAAATTAAAAATTGAACCGACACATATTATTGGTATGATCTTTTTACAGGATGTCGAAGAAAATTTCAACAAAAAGAAATAAAATGTTCTTAAAAAATAACAAAAAATGTAAAAAATTATTAAATAACTCATGTCGTCCATTTTACCAATTTTTTTATTTCTTAATTTATGTTTTATTTTTATTTTTTAAAAAGAGACATGAAAATTGATGCATATTTGTCTAATTTTGTGAATATAATTCGTTTTTCTCAAACAATTCATTTGAAATTTATATGTGCAAAAGAACCAAAGATTCCAACGTATTTAGAGGGATGCCGACATATTTAGTAAATATGTTGGCTTCCCAAAAGACTATATAAATATTTTAAGTCCTAAATCTATACATTTTATATACTTCTCTATCTTCAAAACTTTATAAGAACAACTTGCTAAAGAAGTCGGGAAAACAACAGCCAGAGACATAGTAACACTGAAAAGTCAAGAAGAAGATACAAAGAAGAAGGTGAGTGAAGATTTTGGGAATTCATGCTTCAAAATCCAATAAGAAGGCTCTCCAACACAACCATCGTGTAACACCCCAATCGCGTAATACAACAACACGCGGTGGAAATATCGGGGAGTCACGTTACAAATTGCACACCACTACTGGTACTAAATTTGTTTCAATATCATTAACATCGTTTTACAAACATAAAATACATGAAATTGTTCTTTTGTTTTAGAAGTCTAAGGCCCGTATGCAGTCCTATGCGTTGCATGCTTGAACAGTCGAAAACTTGAAACATATGTGAAAAACAGTCAGCATAAAAATGTCGGCAAATACATAGGTTTTATTAGCCAAATAAATGGCAAAACATTGGGTATTGCAATATTTTAACAACTACAAGAGCTGTTAATTAAAAATAAATCTTGAAGCCAAAGAATGGCAAAAAATTAGTATTGCATTTCAAAATCTTAATTGTGAAAACTCGTGACAAAAATAGGTTTGTATATGGCAATATGATTATTACTAAGTCATTTTATGCCTTATATTGTAATCTCGATTAAACCATTGTAAAAACTTGTTAATGTGTTATTAGGAATCCAATCAAGGATTAATAATAATTGTTTTGAAATAATACAAAAACTTCTGAAAGTATTATCTAAATCAAACCAATGAGTCATGGTAATACTTCAGATGTCTTTCTAAGAATCCAACACATAGACATATGGAAGAATTCTACAAAGATTTGGATAACTGAACATTGAAACAATCATACACAAAATCCTAAAGTGATCCAGATAACGCTACAAGAATAATAAAACAAGAACACTTATATATAGGAAGTACCAGCGGCGTATCCACCATGTTCTTATTTTATTATACCTGTTTCGTTATCTAAATCACAACTACCACATAACACATAATCGTCAACTTGTTCCACCTCGTAACCAAGCATTAAAGTACATAATGAATCCAAACAGAGGCTCCAATATTAGTACTCTAAATATACCATATACGTCTAACTATGAATATAGATAGATACTACAGGGATCCTGGGTTCTGTCACATTGTCTAGTCAAACATGCATTAAAGTACACAATGAATCCAAACATGGACTCCAATATTAGTACTTTAAACATCCCATATACGTCTAACTATGAAGATAGATAGATACTACAAGGATCCTGGGTTCTGTCATATTGAATTATTGAATCAAAACAATCCTAAATCCTAATGGTGATTCAGGATAACGCCACGAAAGGTAATACAATAAGCACACTTATATATAGGAAGTACCAGCGACGTATCCACCATGTGCTTATTGTATTATCTAGTTTCGTTATCTAAATCACCAACAAACTACACAAAAACCAACCATCGAGTTGTAAAGTACTTCTTAAAAATCTCACTATGAAGATAGGAAGATGTAAGACTGTACTTCAAATATCCTACAAGAATCTAACTATGAAGATAGGTAGATTACTTAAGGATAAAACATTGCATTTGCATAATCGGAATAATACACATAAAAGCACTTAGTGAACACACATATGCCATACATTTTGAAAACAGATCGATTACACATATGAATCACCCCAAAACATTTAAAAACACTAAAAGAGGGGAACTATGTACTCGCCTGGGATTGCGTACAGTTCTGGTTCAAAGGGTATAACAAAGCTCAAAAGACCAAGAGTTCAAGTGTCAAAGCGGTTCCTAGGGTGACGAATACTATGTTAGAGAATCGACACCTAAATCAGAAGGTCGGGTAGAATGAAGTCTTGTAAACCAAATGAGTATTGGAACTCATGTGATATGGTTTATCAAAGCCTACATTCTAAATCGGAACCTATCCTAAGTGCTTACGACCCATTAAGGTAGCTTACGCCACTTTAACGCGTCGTTCGCGCGAAAGCGCGTTCGAGACGCCTAACTAGTCCTATGATAAGTATTATATGCCTTAACATATCTAATTATTTTATATAATCAGTTTAGATGTCAAAACGTGTGTTACATATGCTTAAAATGAAATTATGCGAAAAAGGGCATTTTGGTCATTTTCCTAAGGCATATAAACTACCTATCATACAACTAATTAAACGCAGTGACCACAAGGTATAACCTCGGAAGGTTATTCCCTATACAACTATGGTCACATTGTATGTTTGGTCGGATCCTAATGATCGACCAAACGGGTCGGGTTCGAAAGTCTAAGCGGTTGTTTAGACCGCTTATCTTACGACCCTATATAAGCACTATCCTAAAAGTGACGAGTTAAACATGTTAAAACATGTTTAACGAGGTTTGAAAAAAAGTTTGATATCAAAACAAACGGTTTTGATACCTAAAATAGTTTGGTTACAAAATACGCATAGACGCGTATTTTGACCGAAACTATGACTCGTCACTACACCGAATCAACGTGGTAATCAATAGGTATAGTCACAAGGGACTATAACCATCGTGATTACGCTCACGTTGCGAAGTTCAAACGAACTTCGTGTTGACCATTGACCGGTCAAAGCAATACTTACAAAGGGTCCAAGCAAGGAAATCTTGATTCAAATTGCTCAGGTATGAAGTGCTAGACCCCAACTTAGATCATTTGAATCAGATTTTGTGAGGAACAAATGAATTGGGTTTGGTATTTATAGGAAATCCACAACCGTTAGGATCGTTCCTCGTAAACCGTGCTTCAATTTGGACCGTACAAGTGGGCACAAGGTTTTGTAATACTAGGGGTACTCAAAACCATCAAATTTTAGCCCATAGAATGATTAAAACCATGTGCAAAACCCATGAACCAGGTTGGTGTTTCAAAAAAACAGGTTTGCTGAACTGGGCAGCTATCGTGCCCCGCGTAGCATTGGTCCTCAGCTTACGCGGCCCGCGTGGGCTATCTTTCTAGAAAAGTCAGAAATGGTCCCCGCACTTGAAAAACTTGATTTTTGGCACTTTTAAGCCCCGTTAACCCCATTTCAAGGCTCTAAAATGAAGTTAAAGTATAGGGAACTTGAAATGTGCTAAAAAAATATCCCGGATGTCGGTTCCTTTGGTCGTACGGTTGCGTTGTTCGGTTAATTACGACGAAACACGAACGGACGCGAAAAACGATCCAAATTACGCGACGAATGGAATTTTGTTATGTCAATCACTAAAATAAAATATTTTAATGATTACATAAATTTTTGGATGTCCGGATATATTCAGAACGTAAGATATGCGCGAAAATGCAAACTTATGCAGTTTTTGCGCTTTTAGTCCCTATTGATCAAATAAGTTTATTTTTGCGCACCAAACACCTCAAAGCCTATTTCTAAGCTATGTAAAGAATATTTATGGCATCTTTAACTTATGATCAAGTTCTGGAATGTTCGATACTATGTGAATCAGCAGACTTTGACAGTTTGACGCAAATAGTCCCTGAGTGTGAATAAACTTGTTTTTTGCACACCAAAGCTTTTAAAACCCATTTCTAAGTTATATAAAAGTTATTTAAGGTACGTTAAGCCTATGTCACTGTTCCGGAGTGTTTTCCGCATTAAACTGATTACGTTTACACATCAGTTCGCGTATAACTTTCCAGAAAGCGATTTAAAGCTTGAAAAAGAACTAGAATAAAAATGTGAAATTGTAAAACCAAAATAAACAAATTTATGAGACCAAAACACATTGTTTCTTGGATAAAAGATAGTGTCCTACATCGTGTGTGTTTTTGGAGCACAAGTGTCACAGTCTCCCCTACTTCAGGAAATTTAGTCCCGAAATTTATTCGAAGGGGACCGTAGAGTGGAATTGAAACAACTGATGGATAAGCAGATTGTTATATCCCAAAGATGCGAAGCATCATTTGGCGTTGGAGAATTCAAAATGTGATTTGGGATATTCAAAGTGTCTTAAGGTATTCAACCCTTTGAAACTTGTGAAAGTCGACTAGTGTTCAAAAATCATTTAAGTATGGCACTATGTTATACTAAGCTTATAGTGTAATTCCTAGCAAATAAAGGGGTGTACATTCAAGCCCTTCACGTACGCGGTTTCTAACGTCCCACGAGGTACATCCAATGCGCCATGAGCATCTCATGCATAGGAGACGGGTCAACATACCTATGGCATCAAGATCGTCACCTTTAACACCATATCATACTCCCGGTCGGCTCGATTTGAGTTAATGAATGTACTTGCTGTAGTCCATCAGAAATAACCACACAATAACACTAAAACACATAATCACATAATGGTCCAAGATAACATAAAATCACCAAATGATCTCAGCAACGTTCTGAAGAATAACACAATAAGAACACTTATATATAGGAAGTACCATCGGCGTATCCACCATGTTATTATCGCATCATACTCCTCCCGTTACCTTAATCATTCTAGATTTTATGCCACCATACTTAACAAGGCTTACTATGATTCTCATGCGTCGAATCTCATAATTAAGTGTGCACCCATAATTACTCGTTTCATCACATTGTCCACATAGCTCCTCATGTTAAGCTAGGGTAAACAAATAATAAGGTCGAACTATCGTCTAATTCAAATAAACATCGTCACAACATAATATCTGTCAAATCGAATCGTATTTAATACTAGCAATGATAACACTACTTATTTTGCATACGACAAATTTAGTAGTAGGTATTTTATTCTAGTACAAATATTTATATATGTTTCATATTAACCAAACAGGTAGAATGCAACATATACTAATCATACATTATCACCATAATGTAAGCATATAAAAAAATGTTCTCAAATCATGTGCTAAGTTAACATACTAAGCAAAAATGCATTTGAAAATTAGGGCACTAAGTACGTTAAAGCAACATACGAAGCAATTTGTATTTACAACCATGTACTATACATATTAGATAAACAAATCATATATGTAATGCTATGGTCATAAAGTAGTATTAACTTGTTCATAGTACTTGTATCGATCGTGTTACCACGTTCGTACAAATGCACCGGAGTGCAATTCGTATTATGCTAATATTATAAGATTTAGTTCCTAAAGACCGGAATCTTCAAAATCAGCATGAAATTTGAAATCACACATAGTGCAATCACATTAGAGTTTGAAATTGAAAATTGAATAACAAAGATAAGATAAACTTCTTGGAATTTATATCGTCATTACAAACATAGTTAAAATATGTACATTGTTCTTGAAAATAAACATGAAATTTAGAGGTTCAAATGATCATAAGCGCTTGATCATTAGCTTGAGTCTCATTGATGTTGAATACTCGTCCATTAGCATTGGCAATCTTGGGGCAGTTTCGCTTGAAATGATTTAAGTCACCACAATTGAAACATGCTCTTGGGCGAGTCTGAGTAGGGGCTGCTCGGTTCTGGATACGACAGGTCACAGCTAGATGTCCAAATAAACCACAAATTGTACACTGGCGACAAGGGGAATTTGCTGCATGATGATAATTGCAATGATTGCACCGAGGTTGCTTCCCACGATAAAATCCCTTAAAGGGTACTGAGTTTAGTGGAGCAGGTGCAGGAATTGCAAAATTCTTTGAAGCCTTGCGCTTCCTAGTATTTTTAGAAGATTCGGCCTTTGATCCTTTCGAATTCTCGTTAACAGATTCGGTGTCTTGTTTCTTGTCTCCTTGTCGAAATAACTTACCTTTTCTAACCTGTGAGTCAGTCAAGATAGCAGCTAATTCCTTAGCCTCCCTAAGCATTGCAGGTTGGCTGCCAGTGACAATGTCTTGGACAGGGTCAGGTAAACCATAGATGTATTTCTCAATGGCCCGATACAAAGGTGTGACCATAGTGGGGCAAAGTAGGCTTAACTGTTCAAATCGGTCAGTGTAGGCACGGTTTTCCCCACTATCCTGTCTTAGATAATAGAACTCATTTTCAAGTGCCCTTATTTCACTTCGTGGGAAGAATTCCTTCTTCATAAGATCCTTAAATTCTTCCCACGTCAGTTCCATTGCTACATCGGCACCTCGGTCCCTCATAATACCATTCCACCAAGTGAGTGCTCTCTTTTGAAACACACTTGAGGCGAAATCCACCTTGCGCCCATTGGGACACTGAACATGGCGTAATGTGCTTTCTATACTTTCAAACCATTGTAGGAGTGCGGTTTCTCCTTCAGACCCAGAAAATTTTAGCGGTTTGGCTGAATTTAAGGTCTTTAAATTACATTGAGCATTGTTGTTGTTATTGTTGTTGTATATCTGATGAATCTGGGTTACTATGTTCGGAAGCACAGCAGCCATCTGCTGAGTGACAAGGGCTGCGATTTCTTCGTTGGTTTGAGGTTGTGTATCTCGTCGAGAAGGCATTTTGAAAGTACAGCTATAGAGAAAACCAAAAAGTTAGATTTATCCAATTGTTATGAGTTTGTAACATTATTGTATTATGAAAACTTTGGTCTAGTAAAATTTTGTTCATTGGTCTTGTTCTTATACTTAGAATATATGGTATTGTGGATTTTGTTTTGAAACAAGGGTTGTTTGAAAATAAACTTTTGTAATATTTTTGGATGAGAGAATACAAACCGGGTTAATGGTTTGTATCATAAATTATTTTCCTGTTAAGAAAAAAGGTTTATTGCTTTTAAGACAAAATGTTTTTAAATTAAAATTTTTCAAATAAAGAAACTTTGTGTTGAAATTTTGAAAATTCTCATCCAAATGGTAAAAATTTGAAATTTTTAAAAGACAAAGGTAATATTTTGAAAATAAAATAGGATCTCGTAGTGATGTGAAATGAAATGAGATTCATCTCAACTGTAATGAATCAAACATATCACCGAAGGTGATATGATGAAATGGTATTGGGAAAGGAAGGATGCTTCAATTGTCGTTAAGAGCAAACACATTACCGAGGGTAACATGAATGAGTAGGGTTACAAAGGTCGTTTAAAAAGCATTCGGTAGGATCAAGATAGATAGGTTTTTATAATGCTTCACGAAGACATGCTTTAGCCTATAAGTGGACACTCACCCTAAGAGTTCCCACGTAAGAGTGACTGGTCCGAAAATGCGGTTTGTACGAACACTCTAGCCTTAGACAGAAAACTCGGGGTACAGGCATCCACCCTTCCAGATTGCATGTGTTCACATTATTAAAAACCCAAGATTTCGATGAAAAACGTTTGAGAAAAATATTTGCGAAATCCTTTGATACAAATCGTTTGAGATAAAACATGTTGTGAAATATTTTGACAAAAACGTTTGAGAAAACATTTTGAAAAATATTTTAATGAAAACGTTTTGAGAAAAAACATTTTGAGGAATACCTTAAGGCATAAAGCCTAAGGGTTTTAAGATAAATCATCTAAGGTTAGATGATTCGTAAATCTTGGAGTAGTTGTGGCACAAATAAGGATGAGGATTAGGAAAGAAGTCCAAAGTCTACTCATGTTTGGGTCCTAGGAAGGTTATAGACTACGTTTAAGGCATGCTAATAACCTAATTCCCTATAACCAGTGCTCTGATACCAATCTGAAACACCCCAATCGCGTAATACAACAACACGCGGAGGAAATATCGGGGAGTCACGTTACAAATTGCTCACAACTACAGGTACTAAATTTGTTTCAATATCATTAACATCGTTTTACAAACATAGAATACATGAAATTGTTCTTTTGTTTTAGAAGTCTAAGGCCCGTATGCAGTGTTATGTGTTGCATGCTTGAACAGTCGAAAACCTGAAACATATGTGAAAAACAGTCAGCATAAAAATGCCGGCGAATACATAGGTTTTATTAGCCAAATAAATGGCAAAACATTTGGTATTGCAATGCTTTAACAACTACAAGAGCTGTTAATTAAAAATAAATCTTGAAGCCAAAGAATGGCAAAAATTTAGTATTGCATTTAAAAATCTTAATAGTGAAAATCGTGACAAAAATTGGTTTGTATATGGCAATATGATTATTACTAAGTCATTTTATGCCTTATATTGTAATCTCGATTAAACCATTGTAAAAACTTGTCAATGTGTTATTAGGAATCCAATCAAGGATTAATAATAACTGTTTTGAAAAATTCAAAAACTTCTGAAAGTATTATCTAAATCAAACCAATGACACATGGTAATACTTCAGATATCTTTCTAAGAATCCAACACATAGAGATATGGAAGAATTCTACAAAGATTTGGATAACTGAACATTGAAACAATCATACACAAAATCCTAAAGTGATCCAGATAACGCTACAAGAATAATAAAACAAGAACACTTATATATAGGAAGTACCAGCGGCGTATCCACCATGTTTTTATTTTATTATACCTGTTTCGTTATCTAAATCACAACTACCACATAACACATAATCGTCAACTTGTTCCACCTCGTAACCATGCATTAAAGTACATAATGAATCCAAACAGAGGTTCCAATATTAGTACTCTAAACATCCCATATACGTCTAACTATGAATATAGATAGATACTACAGGGATCCTGGGTTCTTTCATATTGTCTAGCAAACATGCATTAAAGTACACAATGAATCCAAACATGGACTCCAATATTAGTACTCTAAACATCCCATATACGTCTAACTATGAAGATAGATAGATAGATACTACAGGGATCCTGGGTTCTGTCATATTGAATTATTGAATCAAAACAATCCTAAATCCTAATGGTGATTCGGGATAACGCCACGAAAGGTAATACAATAAGCACACTTATATATAGGAAGTACCTGCGGCGTATCCACCATGTGCTTATTGTATTATCTAGTTTCGTTATCTAAATCACCAACAAACTACACAAAAACCAACCATCGAGTTGTAAAATACTTCTTAAAAATCTCACTATGAAGATAGGAAGATCTAAGACTATACTTCAAATATCCTACATGAATCTAACTATGAAGATAGGTAGATCACTTAAGGATAAAACATTGCATTTGCATAATCGGAATAATACACATAAAAGCACTTAGTAAACACACATATGCCATACATTTTGAAAACACATCGATTACACATATGAATTACCCCAAAACATTTGAAAACAATAAAAGAGGGGAACTATGTACTCGCCTGGGATTGCCTACAGTTTCGGTTCAAAAGGTATAACAAAGCTCAAAAGACCAAGAGTTCAAATGTCGAAGCGGTTCTTAGGGTGACGGATACTATGTTAGAGAATCGACACCTAAATCGGAAGGTCGGGTAGAATGAGGTCTTGTAAACCAAATGAGCATTGGAACTCATGTGATATGGTTTATCAAAGCCTACATTCTAAATCAGAACCTATCCTAAGTACTTACGACCCATTACGGCCCATTAAGGTAGCTTACGCCACTTTAACGCGTCGTTCGCGTGAAAGCGCGTTCGAGACGCCTAACTAGTCCTATGACAAGTATTATATGCCTTAACATATCTAACTATGTTATATAATCAGTTTAGATGTCAAAACGTGTGTTACATATGCTTAAAATGAAATTATGCGAAAAAGGGCATTTTGGTCATTTTCCTAAGGCATATAAACTACCTATCATACAACTAATTAAACGAAGTGACCATAAGGTATAACCTCGGAAGGTTATTCCCTATACTACTATGGTCACATTGTATGTTTGGTCGGATCCTAATGATCGACCAAACGGGTCGGGTTCGAAAGTCTAAGCGGTTGTTTAGACCGCTTATCTTATGACCCTATATAAGCACTATCCTAAAAGTGACGAGTTAAACATGTTAAAACATGTTTAACGAGGTTTGAAAACAAGTTTGATATCAAAACAAACGGTTTTGATACCTAAAATAGTTTGGTTACAAAATATGCATAGACGCGTATTTTGACCGAAACTATGACTCGTCACTACACCTAATCAACGTGGTAATCAGTAGGTATAGTCACAAGGGAGTATAACCATCGTGATTAGGCTCACGTTGCGAAGTTCAAACGAGCTTCGTGTTGACCATTGACCGGTCAAAGCAGAAAGTCAAACACTGTTTGACTTTCGTGCTAAAAAACGCAATAAAAGCACGAAAGAATAATTCCAAAGGGTCCAAGCAAGGAAATCTTGATTCAAATTGCTCAGGTATGAAGTGCTAGACCCCAACTTAGAGCATTTGAATCAGATTTTGTGAGGAACAAATGAATTGGGTTGGGTATTTATAGGAAATCCACAACCGTTAGGATCGTTCCTCGCAAACCGTGCTTCAATCTGGACCGTACAAGTTGGCACAATGTTTTGTAATACTAGGGGTACTCAAAACCATCAAATTTTAGCCATAGAATGATTAAAACCATGTGCAAAACCCATGAACCAGGCTGCTGTTTCAGAAAAACAGGTTTGCTGAACTGGGCAGCTATCGCGCCCCGCATAGCATTGGTCCTCAGCATACGTGGCCCGCGTGGGCTATCTTTCAAGAAAAGTCAGAAATGGTCCCTGCACTTGAAAAACTTGATTTTTGGCACTTTTAAGCCCCGTTAACCCCATTTCAAGGCTCTAAAATGAAGTTAAAGTATAGGGAACTTGAAATGTGCTCAAAAATATCCCGGATATCGGTTCGTTTGGTCGTACGATTGCGTTGTTCGGTTAATTACGATGAAACACGAACGGACGCGAAAAACGATCCAAATTACGCGACGAATGGAATTTTCTTATGCCAATCACTAAAATAAAATATTTTAATAATTAGATAAATTTTTGGATGTCCGGATATATTCAGAACGTAAGATATGCGCGAAAATGCAAACTTATGCACTTTTTGACGCTTTTAGTCCCTATTGATCAAATAAGTTTATTTTTGCGCACCAAACACCTCAAAGCCTATTTCTAAGCTATGTAAAGGATATTTAGGGCATGTTTAACTTATGATCAAGTTCCAGAATGTTTGATACTATGTGAATCAGTAGACTTTCACAGTTTGACGCAAATAGTCCCTGAGTGTGAATAAACTTGTTTTTGACACACTAAAGCTTTTAAAACCCATTTCTAAGTTATATAAAAGTTATTTAAGGTATGTTAAGCCTATGTCACTGTTCCAGAGTGTTTGCCGCATTAAACGGATTACGTTTACGCATCAGTTCGCGTATAACTTTCCCGAAAGCGATTTAAAGTTTGAAAATGAACTAGAAAAAAATTGTGAAATTGTAAAACCAAAATAAACAAAATTTTGAGACAAAAACACATTGTTTCTTGGATAAAAGATAGTGTCCTACATCGTGTGTGTTTACGGAGCACAAGTGTCACACATCGATCTAGTCATCAGACATGGACGAGTTACTTTCATTGCCGACCATGTCAAAGCTATTACCATAGTCATGGTTCTACCTGAGCAAAGTGATCCAACCAAACAAGTGAAAAACAAAGCTCGTGGAAAGTGAAAAGTTGATGAAACTGTTTATCTTAATGTTGAAGAAGGCGACACTGAAAGATGCTGACATATTTAGTAAATATGTTGGCTTCCCAAAAGACTACATAAATACTTTAAGTCCTAAATCTATACATTTTATATGTTTCTCTATCTTCAAAACTTTATAAGAACAACTTGTGCTAGTGCATTTATGTGTCTGTAACTTATCTTGTTTAGTTGTATGTTAAACGGTCTTTTGTTATCGAGTCTGTACGTTCTGTCATGTCTACCTAGTCGGATATCTTCCTATCCTACTTGGTATGACGTCGTGTCTTTGTATTTGTATCTTAACCTAATGCTAGTGTGCATTATGTTTAGAGTTTGTGTAATCATGCTTAACTGTCCATGCCTTAGTGATTTCTGTCCATGTTTGCTCATGACAAAATCCCATTTCGTCATGAATCATCATGACGAAATCCCCCTGTCTTCGTCAATATCTGTGTGTGGCGAAATCCATGATTTCGTCACACATGGTTTTCGTCCAAAGGGATTTCGTCGAAGGATAGTATATAAACTGAGTATGTTACACAGTTTAGTTCATGGGAGCATAGGGAGAAACTGAGAGTTTATCGTCAAGCATTGTGTGTATGTGTTTGCAGTTTGTTCTCATCCTTTTAATCCAAGTGAATCTTTGATTATCTGTTTGTATTATCCGCTTTACGTTGTTTGGTTTGCACCTTTACGGGGATTCCGCACCCGTGATAGTGTTTGTGATAAACAAGGATAGGTTACGTATCGGATCCTCCAAGAAAAACAGACCTACAAGTGGTATCAGAGCATTGGCTCTTTTCCTTGTTTAAAACCAAACATTGTGATTGTTTGAAACAAGTATTTTTAACTGTTTTCAGTTTGGTGGTTCTTGAAAATCATTCTTTCTGAAAATGTTTTCTGGAAATCAGTGTTTAAATCGTTGTTTTTGCTATAAGTTTTAGTGAAAACCTTATTATTTTGCATGTCTACATGTTAGCATTTGGTTTTTGTTGAAAGTTTTAAGCAAAATCGTGTTCGGAAAGTTAGTTCGGTGAAATTTTTGCCGGAATATATTCATAGTGTTCTTCATCATATTCAAATTGTTCTTAATATACTTGTGTGTTTGATCTGCTTATTGTTTGAATTAAGGTGTTTGTCAAATTTAATGTATTATGTTGACATTGTGTACATGTGTGATGATGGGTTTGTGAGAAAAAGGAGGTTCGAAAATCAGAAAGGCATGCTCTGTTGAAATAGTGTCACCAACTTTGTGTCAGAAAGATTTGATCTGTTTTATTTTGAAAATATCTAATAGCTGGTAACCATTGTCAACGAAATCACATTTAGACGAAATCACTTCACTTGTTTTCGACGAAATCACTTCACTTGTTTTCGACGAAATCACTTCAAAGGCTTCTCGATGAAATCTCTAATTTCGTCAAAGGTTTCTTTTAAACAAAGTGTCTAAGGGGTTCTCGACGAAATCAGTAACTTCGTCAAAGGTTGTTCTTGTTGGACTGGACGAAATCTCTAAGTTCGTCATCAAGGATTTCGTCGAACATACTTGTGATTTTAAACAGAAGCTTTTGCAAACTTATCTTAACATTCTATTTTCAAGTGTTTAATCAGGTACAATCATTCATCTATCAATCATGAGTTGTACTAATCCTTGGGATTGGAGTATGGAACCAAGAGAAGGTGAAGATCAGACTTCCGCAGCCGCGTGGTTAAGGAACGTTATGCCTCCGCAATCTATCAGTTCAAGTCAATGGGCTTTAGTATCGAATCAAAATCAAATCATTCAAAATCTTTTGCTTAGCGAGAGTGAAACGGGTAGCAATAATCGCCCGCCAAAGTTGAATCACATGAATGACTATCAATCATGGAAGGGTCGTTTCCATACTTACGTTCTAGGGCAAAACACAGAATTATGGACGTGTTTCACCTCTCCATACAACACAAACCTCGAAGAAGCAGGTTCAAGTGCGGCGACATTGGCGAATATGCTTGAAGACGACAAGAAAGCGTATGATCTTGAGAAGAAGGCATTTGCTATTCTCACACAAGCACTCCACAAAGATATTTATCATCAATTCGGCTATTGTACCAGCACGAAAGCTTTATGGGATGCATTGGTAGCGAGAGGAGAAGGAAATGAAGCTACTAGAAAGACACGCCATGATCTATTGAAGAAAGAGTTTGAATCATTTCAGTTCTTGGAGAATGAAACCCTAAATGATATGACAAGACGTTTTTATCATTTGATTAGTGAAATGTATTCTTATAATGTTCGTGCAACTCAACAGGAAATGGTGGCATGGTTTGCTGATGCTCTACCTCCAAAGTGGAGCCCATTCATTGGCTTCTAAAGCATACGGGCTCTTTAGATACTGTCAATATCTATGAATTTATTCAGAAGTTGGAGCACAAGAATGATGAAGAAATACGGAAAGCTAAACGAATTCCTGCTCCTCAAAATACCGAAATGTATCTTGCAGGTTTTAACTCCTTAGCTAGTTCCAGTTCAGTTCAGCAACCGAAGTTACAGACGGCGTTCATGTCGAATACAAGCTCTTTTCCGTTTCCACAATTAGCTCCGCCTCAGGTTTTCGATCCGAGTGCCTATCATCCGCCAGCACATATGATTGCTCAAGCTCATGCTTTCTCAAAACCTCGATTCGATGCAAGTGCATGGCTACCAACACCCCAACCTCCACCTCAAGTTACCATTACTCAACCACATTTCGATCCAAGTGCTTATCTTCCACAATCTAAACCCCAAGCCCAACCACAACAACAGCAACAACAAGAACATTATACCAACAATCCTCCACCCCAAAACACCAACACAGTCAGAGTTGATACCTCAAACCTCTCAAAAGTTAGCATTGAAGTAGCAAAGGAGCATATGGAACTCATTAATACAATGGTCAGTGCATACTGTGGATTGGTCGCAGGTCAAATTGGAAACATCAATATGACCAATGAAGTTTATCAACAAATCGACCGTGATGAAATGGATTTGATGGATATAAAGTGGGCGTTTGCAAGTTCTGTTAGAAGGGCAAAGGATTTCATGAGTCGAACGGGAAGAAATTCGTTGGAAAGTAAGAAGGATACGAAGTACGGGTTTGATAAAGATGCGGTTACATGTTTCAATTGTGGCGAAAAGGGTCACTTCAAATGTGAGTGCACCCAACCAAGCAAACAAGGCAATCAGAATCCGTTTAGAAATCAGATGAGTACTTCTAATTCCAATCAAGACAATCGTGAACGAAGGATGGTAGCGGTGAACAACAATCAGAACCAGTCTGGACCTTCAAACACGAACAGAGCATTAGTTGTTCAAGATGATGAAGGGTGTAATTGGTCTGTACAATTTGGGGAAGGTGATCAAGAAGGAGGAGGAACAACTTGTTATACGAAGATTATCAATCACATCAAGCACGTTCACAAGGAAGAATTTTCTGAAAGTGACGACAGTTCGGGTTATACCGGGAGTTCTGATGAAGAAAGTTCTAATTCGGATGGTTATATTTCGGAATCTGATGTGAAAGAAGAAGTTAGTTCTGATGTTGATGATTTATTGAATGAAGCAGAGGAGTTGAAGAGTCAGAAATCTATTCTCATCAAGAAGGCGGCTGTCGCATCCAAAGAAATGGAGAAGTTCTTCTCTGAAGACGGACCTTTTTCTTATCAAACTGCCTTTATGGCAAATGTTTCAGCCTCTACGAGTCAGGTAAAATCTGAAACTCCTGCTCCTAGTGTTTGTAATACTTGTGCTGATTTGAAGCTTGAATCTGAAAAGGTTCATAGCCATAATCAAAGTTTGGTTATTGAGTTGTCCAAGTGCAAAGAGGCAAATATGGCTTTAGCTAGAAACGAAAAGGATTTTAAATCTGTGATTGAAACCTTAAAGAAAAGCGTTTCCGAATTGACCAAAACTGTTTTTAATAAACAAATTGGTATTAGCAATTACATTAACATCGTTGAGGAAACCAAAAAGGAGCTAGCCATTGCCAAATGCGAGCATGATGCAATCAAGCTCAAATTGGAGAGTTACTCTAACTCCCGATATGTGCTCGATCACATCATTGACGCTCAACAACTGAAGGGAAACAAGAAAGGCGTAGGGTATAAGAAGTGTCCGCCCCCTTTGAGACATAATTATACTCATATGCCCGATGAAGAAGAAATGCCACGTTTTGAACCCAGTGTGCCTCTTGATTATGAGGAAGTTACTACTGGCCTAGGGTTCAAATCGGACAGTTCCTCGAGTACTTCATCAAAGTGCTCCAATTATTGAGGACTATGAGTCGTCGGATGATGAATCAGATGTAAGTGATCAGGATAAATCACTTGATAAAATGAAAGGAGTAGATATTTCAATTGAGAATTACATTCTTAGTGATCCTCCTACTCCTGCTGTTCAATCAGTTGTCAAACAAGTGATAGATCCTGTCAAGGATCTCAAAGATGACAAGGAATGTGTGTCTGCTGTTAAGAGCAATAACGTGTTGTATACTTTAGTCGGAGATGTTAAAATCTATTCAGACAATGATTTTCCGATAAAAAATGTCAATCCATCTTCGATTGATCAAGTTTTTGAAGATAAAACAAGCAAGTTTTTAGGAAAGACGATCCTAGGAGTTACTGTAACTCAATGTGATCCAATTCCAAAAGCTGAAATCAGAAAACAATTTGGAAATCAGAAACCTCCGACAAAGCAACAACCTATTGCTGCTAAGGGTAAACAACCAGAAAAGCGAGCTCAAAAGCCTAACGTTTATCAATCTAAATTTGAAACAAAAGAAGCTCGGTATCAAAAGAAAAACAGTAATGTCAAATTTGTAGCATCGAAGGGTACGGATAAAATTGAGACTTTTGAAAACAAATCAAACACCGATTTTGTCTAACAAGTCATGATTTTAAAGCGTAACAGTCAAAACAATTATAGTCAACATACAAACGGGTGTGATGAAAAAGCAAGTACCTCAGGTTCTATGGGTTCGACATCTGTTCGTCGATCAGATTCTCCTAAGTTTGTGGAAAGGAGAACATGGTTTAAGTGTGGGGAGTTTGGACACATCATTAAAAATTGTCCAAATACTCCCAAGGATAAATTTGTTGAGAAAGCACCACCTGAAAAGGTTCACCCTCAACGTCGTCCCGTTTCACCAAAACATGATAAAAGAACTGTTAAGGAACAAGAAACGAAACAACGACGTCAAAATGTGAAAGCAGTTGAAAAGGCTTTAAAATCGGAAGTCAAATCAATTAATAGGGAACCAAGTTCTTCACAATCTTTAAAACCAGAAGTTTCAAATTCTTTTTATAAAAACCAAACTGGTATACAAAATCAAACTTGGAGACCTAAGATGGGTGAAAGTTCAGGAGGAGGTGTTGTGTTACAAAATCATCAAGAAATCGAGATCACTTTTCGTGATGCTCAGGGACGACCCAAGACCACTAAGGCTTGGGTCCCCATCCTTAACTGATCATTGATGATATGTGCAGGATGTTCCAGGAGGAACTATTAATAGTCATTGGATTGTTGATAGTGGAGCATCTAGGCACATGACAGGCGACTTACGGCTTCTTTATGACGTGAGAAATATTAGAGGAGGCTATGTCGCGTTTGCTAGAGACAAAGGCGGATACATCACTGGAGAGGGAATGATCTCCAATGGTGTTGTATGTTTCGATAAGATCAATTATGTTCGTCAAATTGATCATAATCTTCTCAGTGTTTCGCAAATATGCGATAAAAAGTTCACCATGCATTTTGATGATGCCGGTTATTATGTGCTGAAACCTGGTTTCAAAATTCCAGAGGAATGGATTCTCTTATCGGCTCCAAGAGTTAATGATCTTTATATTCTTGATATGAGCCAAGCTATTACGACGTCTACGCAAGTCACATGTTTTGTCTCGAAAGCCACGGAGAAGGAGTCTATATCTTGGCACAGAAGAATGGGGCACATTCACTTAAGAAAAATGAACCATTTGGTGAAAAACAATCTTGTGAATGGTGTGCCTGTGAGAAGTTTTCATTTACAAGATATCTATGTTTCGTGCCAGAAAGGGAAGCAAACGAAGAAGTCTCACCCTCTGAAGAAAATCAACACTGTTAGCATGCCTCTCGAACGTCTTCATATGGACCTTTTTGGACCTATAAAACACAAGACAACCTTTGGCGATGCTTATTGTTTAGTGGTTACAGACGATTATTCTAGATTTTCTTGGGTATCTTTTATGGCACATAAGAGTGATACTCCTGGCATCCTCAAGGATCTTCTTACATTGTTGGAAAATTTATACACGCTGAAAGTGAAGAGGATCAGAAGCGACAATGGAACTGAGTTCAAAAACCGTGTGATGGATGAGTTATGTACTTCTAAGGGTATTTTTCATGAATACAGTTCTCACTATACTCCACAACAAAACGGTGTCACGGAGAGGAAGAATCGGACGATAATTGAAACTGCAAGAACGATGTTGGTAGAGTCGGAGCTTCCTGTTCAGTTCTGGGGGGAGGCTGTGTCGACTGCTTGCTACACGTTAAACCGAGTTCTTACAGTTAAAAGACATGGCAAGACTTGTTTCGAACTTCTACAGAAAAGGAAACCGGATCTATCTTTTCTAGAACCTTTTGGCGGTCCATGCACTATGATTGAGCCGGATGGAAAGTTTGGCGCGAAAGCTATCGAGGGTTTCTTCCTTGGATATGCTACTCCGAATTTTCGCGTATGGAATCTGGCTACCAAAAATATTGAGCTATGGAGTGAAGTAAGGGTTCAAAGGTATACAAGTTCTATTAGAGCTCTGGGTGATCCTTGCATGTTCGATTATGATGGGCTATTCGACTCCTTTAATCTGCCAACCTTTGACGAAGAATCTGCAGCTGCTAGAATGCTATTTGATAGTGACAACGCTACTGACTCGCCATTAGTTAGACCTGTTATTGTTAACCCCCAAGGTTCTAATTCGGTTAACAACACGGTTCAAAATGAGGTATTTGAAGATGCTACTGAGTACAATGAGTCATTTGAAGATGATGAATATCAAGATGCGACGGAAGGCACTTCAGCTCCAGTTGCTCCCGTTCAAGGTGCATCTGTAGAAACTCCTCATATGCAGAGTGTTGATACTGCTGAAGGGAATGCATCCACTTCTACGCCTATTCCCGGTGTGGAGTTGGTTGTTGATCTTAATATTAACAATTTGGGTATTAATGCTCGTGTTCCTGAAAATCCTGAAATGAGGATTCACGATACCCATCCACAGCAGAACATTATAGGAGATGTCCAACGCGGGGTGCAGACGCGTAATCAGCTGAGAAACAACCAGAATGCTGGTTTGTATTCAGCTATCAGAGAATCTGGTTATCAAAACAATTGGTCCTTTGCGTGTTACATTTCACAGGAAGAACCAAAATCTTGGAAGGAAGCCTTAAAGGATAATTCTTGGGTTGCAGCCATGCAGGACGAACTGCAGCAATTTCAAAAGCTGGGTGTTTGGAAGCTTGTTGAAACGCCGGAGAACTACAAGAAAATTGGCACACGATGGCTTTATAAATGCAAGAAGAACGATAGTGGAGTAGTTATTCGTAACAAGGCGAGATTGGTTGTTCAGAGATTTCTCCAGATCGAAGGCATTGATTACAATGAGGTTTATGCACCTGTTGCACGTCTGGAGGCTATTCGAATCTTTCTGGCTTATGCTTCATTTAAAGGATTCAAGGTCTTTCAGATGGACGTTAAAAGTGCATTCCTTCATGGTATCGTTGAAGAAGAGGTTTATGTCGAACAGCCTCCTGGTTTTGAAGATCCTATCCATCCCGATCGGGTTTGGTTGCTGAACAAAGCTCTCTATAGATTACATCAAGCACCGAGAGCTTGGTACGCAACCTTATCTACTTATCTGCTGGAGAACGGTTTTCACCGGGGTCTTATCGACTGTACTCTTTTCATCAAGGAACATGATGGTGATTTGTTGTTGGTACAGGTATACGTTGATGATATCATTTTTGGTTCTACTAATGATGATTTGTGCAGGCAGTTTGAGCGTGTTATGCAGGAAAAGTTTGAAATGAGCGCAATGGGGGAGATGAATTTCTTCTTAGGCCTACAAGTTCAGCAAACTAAGTCTGGGATATTCATCCATCAGACTAAGTATGTCGGAGACATCTTGAGCCGATTCCAGATGTCCGAAGCGACGCCCATAGGCACCCCACTTCCGACTAATCACGGGATTACACCGGATATGAAGGGCGAAAGTGTCAACTCTTCTTATTATCGCGCTATGATTGGATCTTTAATGTATCTCACGGCATCAAGGCCTGACATCATGTATCCAACGTGTCTGCTTGCAAGATATCAAGCCAACCCAAAAGTATCTCATCTTGGAGCTGTTAAAAGGATTTTCCGCTATCTGAAGGGTTGCTCGGACACCGGTCTCTGGTTCCCTAAGGATGATAGTTTTGACCTGGTTTCTTTTAGTGATTCAGATTTCGGCGGATGCAAAATAGATGGGAAATCCACAACGGCTGGATTTCAGTTCTTAGGAAGTCGCCTAGTCACGTGGCAGTGCAAGAAACAGACTTGTGTCGCTACTTCAACTTGTGAAGCGGAATACATTGCTGCATCAAGTTGTTGCTCTCAAGTATTGTGGATTCAGCAACAAATGCGCGACTAAGGTTTTGAATTCCTATCTACCTCTATTTTTGTTGATAATTCTGCTGCTTTATCTATCACTAGAAATCTTGTCCAACACTCCAAGACCAAACACATCTAAATTAAGTATCACTTCATATATGATTGTTTTGACAAAAGACTTATCGATGTTGTTAAAATCCATACTGATGAACAACGTGCTGACCTCTTTACAAAAGCCTTTGAAAAATCTCGTTTTGACTATATCTTGTTGGTTAATGGAATTAAGGTGAAACAAGAGTAAAACTTCTTTCGGCTGATCGTTTTTGTAAATATTTTCTTAAGCGTCAAAAATCCAAAAAGATTTTCTGTTTACTTATCTTTTCGCATTTTAGGGGGAGAATTTTCAGAAAATACAAAAACACTGTGAAAAGTTAAAAAATCCAAAAATATGTCGTTTACTTTTTGTCTTTAATTTAAAAAAATCAAAAATTCAAAAACATTAGAAAATCAAAAATGAGTTTCTTGGAGAAAAGAAGTGAAAGTGATGATATACACTGGTGTGGTCTGTCAATATGGTCAAAAGAAAAAGAAAAATTGAAAAATGATAAGTAGCTTTACTAATGATGTATCGGTAGGCTCACAATCAGACTAAAATGTGCAGGATGATATAAACCTAACAGACTTCAAGTCAGGTGGGAACCATTCATTGGCATATGGTCTTGGTACCGAAATTTCATTTGAGAGATTGCCAAGTTTCGGAAATATTCGGTCTTTATGTTGTCTTATCATCTGGGTATCATGGTTGTAACTTTTACCGAAAAATAACGGAGATGAAGTCTAGATCTTCCATGATACTATATGTTGATGCAACAAATATAAGACCAACGGTAGTAGCTGTGCTGGTTAGGCAAAAGGGTTGAAGGGTTTAACTTTGCCTAACGCAGGTCGTGGGGTCCCCCCACGTTTGCAAGACGTGGAAGGAGGTTCACTAGTTTATTTTTGTTATTTGCTAAAGATCCTTCTCTGAATTATATTCATATTCGGATGAAGGAGCAAATAGAATGTGTGTGTGTTGGATGTGAAAGAGAGCGACTTGCATGAAGCAAGT
Organism: Helianthus tuberosus; assembly: GCA_030545235.1. Lineage (NCBI taxonomy): Eukaryota > Viridiplantae > Streptophyta > Magnoliopsida > Asterales > Asteraceae > Helianthus > Helianthus tuberosus. The sequence continues at coordinate 54,183,618 of CM060411.1, read as the reverse complement.
ACTCGATGTGAATGACCAGAGTTTAAGGAAACAGGCCTGGCCAAGATTCCCCCAACTCAATAAATGAAGTGTCACTTATATAGGAGAAGACATCTCCCAAAGAGGTATTCATTTTACTAGTGTCCTTGCTTGCAGCGAGGGGCTTACCCTTTTTGGGGTTAAAGCCTTTTGACCCCTGGATAATAGCGTGTACTCTGCAGACCTGCGTTGCTTTTGCGGCTGTGGGTTGGTGAAGCAATCCCCGGATGTGACTGGCTACCGTTTCCGTATTACTTTCCCCCACCTCACAGCTTTTTAACCATTGAACCATTTAACCCTTTTAGCGTTTGCATATTTAGTCATTTTATTTAGTCTTGGGCTACCCCCGTCATCAGCCCCCCAAGTTAGAGGTTTTTAGGGAATGGGCTCAAAGACTTCTGACTTTTATACGTGTATTTTATTGCCTAAAGGTTTCAATGGTTCGATGCTTGAAGGCTTGAAGGGTTGTAAGCAGTTAATATTTGAATTTTAAATAACTGACATTTGATTTGATTGATGTATGGCAGTTCAATAGGGTGGCGGTTACTGTTTGCCATTATTACCCCTATTGTAGGTTATTTTATATTTACTTATCTCATTTATTTACACATTTTACTTTGAAGAAATCATCAGTTTGCTTCCTTTTTTCTCTCCGGTATCCCCCTTTCTTTCAAAATCAGGTCAGTTCCAATTTGCTTATTTTTTCTTTAGTTGTTCATTGTGATGGGTGCTCGGAAGGATATGGCAAAATCCTACTCTCGACTGACCCAAGAGGAAGTCGATTTATTTTGTGTAGAATGGGGAATAGGGACAAAGTATAAACCGGTTGCACCGGCTTGCGATAAATCCATCAATGCCTGTCCTTCTGGTATGATTGCCTTGTATTGCCGTCATTTTGAGTTTTCAAATCTTCGTTATCCGTTTTCAAACTTTGTCTTGAATGTATTGGAATATTATCGGGTGTCTTTTGGTCAAGTTCATCCCCTAGGCATGGCTAGGGTTTTGCATTTCGAAATTCTGTGCCGGGCCTGTGGGTATGATCCATCTTTGTTGTCCTTCCGTCGCTTTTTCCGGCTTGCTAAGAATGGTGATTGGTTCACCTTTGAAACCAGTCAAGTTGACACTTGCTTAATCTCGTTCATGGTTTCTACACTTGGGGTGTGGAAAGATCGGTTTTTCTGGGTGTCGGAGGAGATTGTCCCTTTCAAACCTGTTTGGAGACACCCAGATGCTGTTCTGAATGAGCCGGAGCCCTTTGATTCCGAGATAAACACTCGTTTCTTAGAAATTCTTAGGGAGTGTCCTTCTAGGCTTCGTCCCTTCCCTGAGCATTTGTTGGTGTTGTTGGGTATAAGTAAGTTGTGGGAAAAGGCTAACCGGGATCCGGTGCTTATTAGAGATGGGAAGGGTATGCATTTATTCTTTTCTTGCTTTTTGTTCCTTTCTATTTATTTGCTTATGTGCTTTTATATTTGTGTTGTAGCTATGTCTGCCTTGGATTTTATCAAAAGCGATGATACCTCTGACGTTGTTTTTGATGATGTTGCTGCTACCCCTGACGAGAATGCGGTTGTTAAGGGTGCCGATTATAGGTTTCAAGGTTCTGGTTATGTCAATGTTCCGAATGTCAAAGGCTTCACCAAGGTTACTGCGTCCAAAGGTTCTACTCGTCGTTCTCAACGCCATCTGAAGGTTGTTCATCAGCCCTCTGGCTCAGAGCCTATTGACGTTAGTGATGATATTGAGGCATCATAGGATCAAGCTGTGTATGTTGGTAAAGGCAAGGAAAAGGAGTTGATTGTTTCGAGCAAGAAGAAGAAGTTGGTTAAGAAGGGTACCATTTCTGCTATTCAAGGTTCGTCAGCCAAAAGTGTTGAAAGCTTCGAGGGTTCAGAGGATATTTACGTGCCTAATTGGGCGGTTAAGGTTGGTGACAATTTTAAGGATCCTGCTGTGTGTACTGAAGCCTTGGCTCCTCTTCGAGGAAACGTTCCTTTTCGGGAGATAGTGAAGATACTTTTCCTGGGGAGGCCGATGCTCCGAAGGATGCCAGTTTGGAAGTTTCAGCTGTTGATGATCAAGGTCCGAAGGCTAAGAAGGTTAAGAAGACTAAGAAGGCCAAATGTAGCATTTCTGAGGCTACTAAGCCTTCTATTGATGCCTAAAATTCGTAGCTTTCTTAGCACTCTGTTAAAACAATTCATGGTTTGTAACCCTTAAACAATATTAGGTTTTCAGAGACCCTTAAGGTTCCTTTTGGTTGTGTTGAAGGCCTGTATGGCCGTTTGAACAATGATTAGACTTGCAAGTTACTAGGACTTGCCTTAACTTATGTTTGGAAGTCTTTTAGGACTTTCTTTGACATGGTACGATGTTTTAACTTTCTTCTTTATGTTATGTTTTTAGACTTGTGCCTGCTTTTGTTAAGGCAGTCTGTTTGGCGTTAACCTTCCAAGCCTTTTGGTTGTCTGTTAGTAGGTTGAAGCCTTTAGGGTTTCAAGTTGTTACTCGGGTGGCTTGAAGCCTTGAAGGCTTCTTAGTCTTGTGACCTGACTTGGTTTGTATCTTTGTGATTTTTGTCCAAGTGATTTTGTTCTTTTAGATTTTCTTTGTCTTTTTGTAACTTTGTCTTTGTCGAGTTTGTGCTGCCCTTATGTTTTTTATACCTAAAAGGGTTCAGTGCTGCAGACACTTAGCCTTGATATTTTTAACAAGAAGATATAGCACCTATCCTTTTTATCATTTCTTTGGTTTTCACTTGACTTTTTCAAGCCTGTGTGCGGATTATATTTTTAAGGCTTAGGGAACATTTGGTGTAGGCTGTTCACACCCGTCTATGAGACAATTTTATTTTTTCTTAACAAGTCTCATGGAGTTGTATTGACTTAGGAACTCACCCCTTATATAGGTTCATTTAACCCTTGAACCTATTGAGCGATGTGGCCTGGGAGCTCATCCCCTTACATTGCCCTTGCCATGGAGTTTTTTGCTAGGTTCTCAACCTGATCTTAGGATAGAAAGACAAGTTTGATAAAACAACTTCATTCATTCAAGCAATACTTGCTTTTTACAAAAGGTATTCATAGTGTTGTTCGAAATACATTTTGATACAAACCAAATTTTCATGTCTAAACATGGAACCTTTTCAGGGTTTTGCCATTCCAATGCCTTGGAAGCCTTTTGCCTTCTGAATCTGCTAGCTTGTAGGATCCACCCTTGTGTGCTTCGAGGATGGTATATGGACCCTCCTATTTTGGGCCAAGCTTTCCTTGATTTTCCTTTTTGCTAGCTGCATTGTTTCTGAGGACCAGGTCCCCTGGCTTGAATCGTTCATTCTTGACTTTCTTGTTGTAGTAGGCTTCCATTCGTTGCTTGTATTTGGCTTCTTGGATTGCAGCTTGATCTCGTGCTTCCTCTAGGAGTTGTAAATTCAACATGGTCTCTTTTTGGTTTGTTTCGGCATCCATGTTGACGATTCGTTGGGTTACAACTCCTATCTCAGCGGGGATCACAGCCTCGGATCCAAATACCAAGCTATAAGGTGTTTTCTTGTGGCTTGTTTTTTCGGTTGTTCTAATTGCCCATAGGACACTAGGCAATTCTTCAAGCCAGTTGCTTTCGTATCTTCCCAATCTTGTCTTGATGCCTTCCACTATACTTCTATTCGTCCTTTCAACTTGACCGTTTGATTGCGAATAAGCCACTGAGCTAAAGACCTGATCGATTTTGTATTCCTTGCACCAAACACTGAAAGGCTTCTCAGCAAATTGCCTTCCGTTATCAGTGACAAGTACTCCCGGCAATCCATAACGGCAAATGATGTTCTCCCAAACAAAATCAATGACCTGTTTTCCCGTAATCTTAGCAAGTGGTTTGACCTCGGGCCACTTGGTGAAATAATCTATTGCCACCAGCAAGAATTTTACTCCTCCTTTGCTTGGGGGAAATGGACCAACAATGTCCATTCCCCATTTATGGAATGGCCATGCTGAGGTTATCGGGACTAAGTCATGCTTGGGATTTTTTGGGATTGGTGCATGAATCTGGCAAGCATCACATTTTTTTAATTCTTCAGCTGTATCGCGATGCATTGAAGGCCAGAAATATCCAAGGTTCATGAGCTTTGCAACCACCGACCTAGCTCCAAAGTGAGCTCCGCATACACCTTCATGAATTTCCTTGATCAAATACTTACTTTGCTCGGGACCGACACATCTTAGCAAGGGGGCAAGGTAACCTTTTTTGTAAAGGGTCTCTCCTTGTAGTGTGTATTGTCTTGCCTTGATTTCAACCCTTTTAGCTTCCACTTGATCATTGGGTAATTCACCATTTTTAAGGAACTTTTTTATGGGGGTCATCCAGTTTGGATCTTCTTCGGTAACTACATCTTGAACTTCCGATTCATCGATTGATGGAGTCTTCAACACTTCTACCAGCACCTTCTTGGTAAGGTGGGCAAAAGTGAGAGATGCAAGCTTACTTAAGGCATCAGCCTTTATGTTTTGAGACCTGGGGATCTGTTTGATGTTGCAAGCTTGGAAGGTACTCATCAGTTCCTTGGATTTTTCTCTGTATTTTTTCATGTTGGGCTCTTTAGCTATGTAGCTATCATTCACTTGGCTTGAGACCAGCAACGAATCTGTGAACACTTCAAGCTTTTCGATCTTCATCTCTTTAGCCAGCCTTAGGCCAGCTATTAGTGCCTCGTATTCAGCCTCGTTATTGGTGGTCTGAAAATCAAAACGGAGAGCATATGTGAATTCCCACCCTTCTGGGTTGATCAAAATTAGCCCAGCCCCTGACCCTTCAACGCTTGAAGCCCCGTCGGTAAAAAGCTTTCAGGCTTCAGGGTTGGAAGGTTCAGTGGTGGTAGCGTTTACTTCAGTGATCGCCTGGTTTGGGACTTCCACAATGAAATCAGCCAAGACTTAGGCCTTGATAGCTTTTCTTGGGACATAGGTGATGTTATGTTCACCCAGTTCTATGGCCCATTTGGCTAATCGCCCCGAGTTTTCAGGTTTTTCAAGCACACTCTTAATAGGTTGGTCGGTGACCACTTGTATGGGGTGTGCTTGGAAATACCTTCGAAGCCTTCTAGCTGTTTGAACTAGGGCTAGGGAAAGTTTTTCAAGGGGAGGGTATTTCGTTTCAGCTAATTTTAAAGTTTTGCTGAAAAAATAAACGGGTACCTGGGCCTTGTCTCGCTCAATGGTGAGGACTGCACTGATGGCCTCGTCAGCAATTGAGAGGTACACCGATATTAACTCCCCAGTTTTTGGTGCCGCAATATCTGGTAGGGAAGCTAGATGTTGCTTCATCTGGTTGAAAGCTTCTTTAGCTTCTTCAGTCCATTTGAAATCCTTCTTATCTGAGCAGTTCTTGAGCGTTTTGTAGAAGGGCAGAGATCTTTCGGCCAACTTTGAGGTAAAACGCTTCAAGGCTGCAAGCTTCCCGTTTAAACTTTCAACCACCTTCTTGGTTTTTGGTGGCTTGGTTTCAAGGACAGCTTTCACCTTGTTTGGGTTAGCCTTGAGGCTTTGTTTCCCGGCAATGTGACCCAAGAACTTTCCTTCCTCAAACCCAAACGAGCATTTTTCAGGGTTGAGCTTCATGTTAACCTTTCTGATGTTCTTGAAAGTTTCTTGAATGTCATCGAGCATTTGATACTCTGTCTTGCTTTTGATCACCAAGTCGTCGACGTATGCCTCCATGTTTTTACCGATTTGGCTTGCAAAGGCTTTGTCAACGAGTCGTTGGTAGGTTGCTCCGGCATTTTTTAGACCAAAAGGCATCTTTTGATAACAAAAGATCCCTTTGTCCGTGTGAAAGGCTGTTTTTCCTCATCCTCTTCCTTCATGAGGATTTGGTGGTAACCTTTGTATGCATCAAGAAAGCATTTGAACGAGTAACCGGTGAGGGAGTCAACTTTGAGATCAATTTCCGGTAGTGGATAGCAATCCTTAGGACAAGCCTTGTTAAGATCCTTGAAATCTATGCACATCCTCCATGAGTTGTCGGGTTTCTTGACCATAACCGGGTTTGCAACCCATGACTGGTACTTGACTTCCCGGAGAATGCCGGTTGACACAAGCTTTTCAACCTCTTGACAGGCTGCCAGAATTCTTTCGGGTGCTAGGCTTCTTTTCTTTTGGACCACAGGCTTGACATCCGGTGGTATTCTTAACTCGTGTTCAGCAATGTTCCGAGGGATTCCTGTCATATCTTCTGGACACCAAGCGAAGACATCGCTGTAATGTGTTAGCAGTTTTTAAGATACGAAAGGGTCCCTTGAGAAAGGTTTGGATTGACCCTTATCCTTTGTTCAGGGTACTTGGGATTTATGACCAACCTTTGCCTGTCTTCTTCACTGTTTGAGCTTTCACCCTCAACCATGTAAGCTTCTTGAGAGGGTTGAAGGGTTGCTATGCCCCTCTCAGTAGGAAATTTGACTGTGCCATGGCCAACAGACACGGCCATGTAGAAAGCACACTGCCCGGGTCTTCCGATGATTACGTCATAGCTCGAGGGGATGTTGATAACCACAAAGGTTAGTGGTTGGGTTCTTTCTTTCAAACCTTCGCTGAAACGAACATTAAGCGTCAGTTGCCCTAAAGGCTTGAGGGGTATATCGGCGATACCTTTTATAGAGGTTCCAGAGGGTTGAAGCCTTGAACGTTCTTCATTGCTCAAACGGTTAAAGAATTTCTCGAACATGATTTCAGTGGCTGCCCCAATGTCTATGTATGCCCTACATGTTTGTAACGTTCCCACGGTAGCTTCTACCACAAAAGGACTAGAGAGAGGGTCCTTCTCCGTTGGGGGGAAGCAGACACACTGAAGCTCCCAAGCTTCCAACCGCTGTCTTTTATGAGGAACCCTTCCATCAAAATCCACCATATTGACTTCCTTACCCTTTCCTTCAGCCATTTTGTCCCGGACTCCCTTCACCAAATGAGCGAGTTCTCCGGACTTAACGGCCTCTTCAATTCTTTTCTTGAGTTGGAAGCAATCATTGGTGTGGTGACCTTTTTCTTCGTGAAACTCACAGTATTGGGTGGAGTTCTCGTTTTTCCTGCTTTTGGGGAGAGGCCTAGGAGGCCGAAAGTTTTGCTTAACTTCTTCCGTTGCAAGGATTTCTTGAGGTGTCTTTATGAGGGGAGTGAAACTTATGCCTTTCTCCCTGCTTGAAGGGTTCCGACCTTCAGACCTTCGGGGGTCTGAACCCTTTGACCGCTTGTCATAGGAGTTAAAGTTTCCCCTTTTTCTAGCCGGACTATTGCTTCACCAGCCGGATCCCCTTTTTCTTTGTTCTTTAATGTCTACCGCCTCCTCTCCCCGGATGTGGGCTTCAGCCCTTTCGAGAGCTTCTTCCAAGGTCTTGGGCAAGGACTTGTTGAAATCTCTTGTGAGATATTTAGAGGTGATGGCATTCATGAAACCGGCCACTCTCATTTTCTCATCTGCCCCAACATAGGTCAGACCTTCCTTTTTGTATCGTTTAATGAACGCGCGAAGACTTTCGTCATCACGTTGTTTTATCTGGAAGATTACTATTGCGTCTTTAACATAACGCCTTTGTTGGGAGAAATTGGCCAAAAAACCCTTGCTAAGGTCGTCAAAGCTTCGAACGCTTTGAGCAGGTAGGTCATTGAACCAGATCCTGGCTGATCCAACAAGGGTTTGCATGAACATTAGGCAACTTTCAGCATTTGACCACTTCTCTATCCTTGCTGCACCGGTGAAGATCTGAAGATGGTCCTCAGGATCCTCAGTCCCATCATACGTCCTGATGTGGGGTGGCATCTTGATTTTTTCTTGGAAATCATAGTCGGCTATTTGCTTTAAAAAGCATGAAAGGTTACTTGGCTTATATGGTTTAGCCAAGTCTTCTTCAGCCCTTGCATCCACATTATTGCCATTGCCGTTATTTCCCTGAGTGGCTAGCACCTGATTAATAAAGTGTTGCCACGGGAAGTTGGCCATCATCTGGGTCATCATGTTGGGCATGAGGTTGAAGCCTTGAAGGCTTCCTGGGGCAACTGAACAGTTAATTCCGAGGGGAGTGCTCATAACAGCACTTCGTGCCAAAGGGAGCACGGACAGAGCTTGCTCCCACGTGGTTGTTATAGATGCTGGATAGCTTGTTACTGGGGACTGTAGGAGCTGGTCAAGGGTTAGCTCATGTCCTAAAGGAGCACCACTAGTAATCGGTTGGGAAGAGAAGATAGGATGCACCGTAGGATTTGTCATAGTGGACAGATAAGGGTGAGTGTTTGAAGGATTACTGGGACCAGCCTCACTTCTTGTTGTAAAAGGAATCCTCACTCCTTTTTCTCTAGTCTAAACGAATCCTCACTCCTTTTTCTCTTTCTTTACTCACATGTTGGTTGAGAAGGGACCTCAACTCAAGGAAATTGTTGGCAACCCCTTCAGGGGTGAGTTCAACATGTGCTGGGGCGTCAGAGACACCGATATTAGGAGATGGAACCCCGGATCTGGACGGAGTTGGTGTGTTGAAAGTGAGGAACTCGGGTGTGCTCCCCGGAGTTGAGAAAGAAGTTGGTATAGCCACGTGAGCTTGACTACTACCCGGAGTAGAAGTGTTTGGAATCTGATTTACTTCTTCCGGGGATCCACTTTCAGACATGGTGATTTTAAGTGAAGAGAGCTACACTACTAGGTCTTTTTGAGAAGAAATAGCGGCGTAGCCCCACGGTGGGCGCCAACTTGTTGATGCAACAAATATAAGACCAACGGTAGTAGTTGTGCTGGTTAGGCAAAAGGGTTGAAGGGTTCAACTTTGCCTAACGCAGGTCGTGGGGTTCCCCATGTTTGCAAGACGTGGAAGGAGGTTCACTAGTTTATTTTTGTTATTTGCTAAAGATCCTTCTCTGAATTATATTCAGATTCGGATGAAGGAGCAAATAGAATGTGTGTGTGTTGCATGTGAAAGAGAGCGACTTGCATGAAGCAAGTACTCGATGTGAATGACCAGAGTTTAAGGAAACAGGCCTGGCCAAGAATCCCCCAACTCAGTAAATGAAGTGTCACTTATATAGGAGAAGACATCTCCCAAAGAGGTATTCATTTGACTAGTGTCCTTGCTTGCAGCGAGGGGCTTACCCTTTTGGGGGTTGAAGCCTTTTGACCCCTGGATAATAGCGTGTACTCTGCAGACCTGCGTTGCTATTTCGACTGTGGGTTGGTGAAGCAATCCCCGGATGTGACTGGCTACTGTTTCCGTATTACTTTCCCCCACCTCACAGCTTTTTAACCATTGAACCATTTAACCCTTTTAGCATTTGCATATTTAGTCATTTTATTTAGTCTTGGGCTACCCCCGTCATCACTATACATACGTATACATATTGCATATGACCTCAATAAGTGATCAACAATCACATGTCCAAACAAATAAGTGATAATATATAACAGCTTTCTTGCGGGAGTCAAGTTCGTCTCTTTGCAGTACGTTTGTACTGACCTGTTCACGGACTTGCTCCTGTGCCCTCATGCATATGAAAATCAAGTTCCTCATCAATAAGTGATTCTATCACACAGGGCTTGTTTTCAAACAAAAATAAGTGAGTTTCTCACATCTTTTATACGGTCAAACGGATGATAAGCAGTATACTCACCGGTAAGATGAACTCTCATGCATACCTTGATACGGGAATGTGTCGTGAGTGGATGTACACCGACAAGTAAGTATAACTCTTACCGTAAATCATATCTCCTAATTATGATTACATTTGATAAGTTAAGCTTAGGTGGACAACAATACCGATAATTGTGGTAGATTACTTATCTAAAGCTTTAAACAGAAATCAGAAACCGTTTTGACAAAGACCGTAAGCTAGTATTGATTCTCTTACCTTGAAACTCGCAAAAAGATATGTTCATTGTACAAATTCTTTATGTTATTGTCTTTCGTTAGTAGTGTAAGTTGTAAAACTTGTTTTGATTAGCCGATGTTTGGTAACTCGAAGTTTTATGCTAAAAAGCCTGAAACTGACTCATTTGTGCTTTCTACTTCATAAAATGTCCTTTTTGCAGTTGGTTAGTCTAACAAAGCCAAAATGTTGTTAAAGATTGTTAAAAATGTGTTTAAAATGAAAAACTGGTTTGACTAGTCAACGAAAACACATTTTGGTTTGACTGGTCAACGAAAACCCATTTTGGTCTTCGACGAACTTCCCATTTCGACGAAGTTCCAGATTTCGTCTAGTTTATGTTTGGGCTAAATGTTTAAAGCCCAACAAGAGGATTTCGTTGGCCCACATGGGATTTCGTCGCTTTTGAATGTTCGCCGAGGGGACCAGAGTATAAAAGGGGTCCCATGTGCATTATTGTTCATCAGTTTCAAAATCACCTTTTTCACAAAACTCATCACTATTCATCATCTTCAACCTGGCGAATATCCCATTAACCGACTTCGAGACTTCCTTGATTCTCTGTGATTTTGTACCAAACAAAGGTACTAAAATGGATCAACATCATGATCGGAATCTCTAAACCCACTATTTTTTATCATTATGTTGTTTAAAACCCTTTTTAACTTGATGATGTCTGTTTATTTAATATACCCATCTGTTTATGTTCTTATAATTTCTTGTTTGATAATGACATGATATATTAGAATGTAACTGGTAGGTTTATGTGAACAAAAAAATTTTGATTGTTTATGTCTTAGGTTTTGATTGGATCTTTAACAGGGTTAAACAAGGGTAGTGATTAATGGGTTAGGTTTGATTGATGATTAACTTTATCGAAAATGGTTATATCCCTTGTTGTTTGTCTAAAATGGGTAATCGACTCAAACAGTGGGTGTGGGTTTTTGGTGTGGTTGATTAAAACTGGGTACGGGTGGGTGTTGTTTGATGCACTTTGTTTGACAAGAGTGTTTTGGGTTAAAATTATGGGTGTTGGGATCCATATTTTGGTCATATTGCTTTAATTGTTGATGTTGAACCAACTGGTTTTAACAAAACTGATGAAAACCACAAATTGACGAAAACAAGAATTGACAAAAACCCCCAAATGACAAAACCCTAACTTTTGCCGAAATCCCCAAATGACGAAATCCTTAATTGATGAAATCCCAAAATTGTTTAAAACGACGAAATCCCTGATTTCATCATATGAGTGTGTGGCTAACTCCCTGATTTCATCACAGGGACAATCACTCAAACAATTAGAAAAATTTCCAACTGTCAACTTTGTAACCCTTATACAGTATATATATTTATACATGATTAATGTGCAAAAGGTACATTAAATATGTATATATATATATATGTATGTATTTTATAAGTGTCACATCCCTCGCTCTCATTACGCGTATTTGTCATACACAGAATGGCTCCGAAAGCACGCAAACCCGCCACAAAGAAAACCAACAAGACCGAAGAAGAAATCATGTCAGAACCGCAACATAATATGGTTGCTCATCTTGATCCAGAAGGAAAATTTGATGAATTCAAGGAGATCACACAATGGCTTAGAGAATCCCGAATCAACAAGGTCGTTACTTTCTCAACACAGGTGTATAAGTCATTGATTAAAGCATTCTGGGAAACTGCTCAGATACTGGAAGTTGATGGAAAGGAGGTGATTCAAGGGCAGGTTCATAAGCTGAATGTGGATGTAACTCCAGAGATTCTTAACGTTGTTTTGGAACTTCAAGATGTTGCTGATGCACCATTCTCTGTACCAATCATGTGCACGCGCGGATGTCTACTCAGGATGAAATGTGTTGCTGATATTTTTGCTGGGAAAATCAATAAAGCTTCATTGCCTCTACGGTACAAGTTCTTGCTGCATGTACTTATTCAATGTTTAGGCAAAAACCGTGCAGGTTATGATATGGCCGGAAACGATCTCATCGGTTTGATGGTCGCGCTTGTTTTGAATAAACCATTCAGCATCTCACAGTTCTTATTCGCAAACATGAAAGACAACCTACGAAGAACTGGATCTCGGACGTCCGGCAACAAATTCTGGATGTATCCGAGATTCATGCAAATGATCATGAATGCTCAACACCCCAATCTTCCCAAAGCTGACAACGACCGTCTCAAGATTGAAACTATGTTGGAACATTCCTTTAAGTTATTCAAAGGTCACTCTGCTAAGAAATATCAAGAGTCTGATCCTCCAAGGAAGATGTTGGTGCACTCGGAAACAGAAACTATGAGGCTCCTGCTGATGACAAGTGGCGTCATAATGATAGTGATAGTGATGATGAGGCACCTAAGTTAGAAAAGATGATAAAAGATAAGTTCAAGCGCAAGCGTGATTCATCTAATTCGTCTGATAGTGATGGTGATGAGGAAGGTGGTGATGGTGGTGATGCTGGAACGACAACAGCTAGTGCACCTGGCGCTAGTAGTGCTGGTGGAGATGAACAAGCAGATTCTGAGCCCGATAATCAGCCAGAACCTGGATATGAATTCTTCACAGATGATCATGGTGTTCAGAGCGTTCGTAGAAAGAAAACAGTTGTCCTTCGCAAGAAGCAAGCTAGAAAGTACATTGGTACTTCCTCGTCTGCTCAGCAATCCGTTCCTAAAGAGCCTATACAGGAAGCTGCAATGGATCCAAACCTTGGATTCACATCTGAAAAAGCTTCTACAATGGTGCCGTCTCCTCCGAGGTCTACAGAACCACCAACTACATCTACTCAACCACCTCCTGTGGTTACATCGGCTCCTGAAACTCCAACGGTAACTCCTCAAGCTGCTCCACAAAGATCAATGGCTTCTGTAATCAGAGCGACTACATCTCAACCTAGTTCTGAACGTCAAAGGCTATTCTCGGAAATGTCTCAAGATGAAAAGAACAACTTCTTATTTTCTCAACTTGAAGCTGCTGCAGATCGTATACAAAGGCAAACCGAGTTCATCAGGATCACCAAGAATGATCAACTCAGTCAACAGGTGGAAATAAATACGTTGAAGTCCACTGTTGAACAACAACAAACTGTTATAGAACGCCAACAAGCCGAGATCGATCAACTTAAAGCTGAAAATGATAGGCTAAAAGCGGCTGATGATGCTCATGGGTTAGAGATGAATCATTTCAGACAAATCAGTGGTGTTCTTCAACAATCTGCTAAAACGCTCAAGGCAAAGTATAGTGAAATCAAGGCGTGGTATGACAGTCGAAATAAAACTATTACTGATGGAGTTAGGACTATGAATAATAATTTCGAAAACGTCAGAAAACGAGTTGTTGTTTTGTGGGATGAACGATGCAAGCAACAGGAAGTGTTGAAGAAGCATGATCATGATTCTGAAGATCAAGGGAATCCAGATCCCTCAGCTGCAGCTCAACAACCTCCAACCTCTACATCTACACAGATCGTAGCTTACCAGCCTCCACAAGTCAAATCTTCTCAAGGAACATCGAGTAGTGCACAAGCTGAAATGCAAATGTTCGAAAGCAATTCCTACATGGAAAGTGACATGGCTGGTACTTCTAATGTTATTAGTTCTTCTGATATTGCCCTACAGGTGGTTCATCCTGTAACTAGTGAAATATTGGAAGAAGGGGAGTTGGTGGATGATTTATCATATGAGCAGAAACTAGCTTCGGAAGAAATGAAGACAGTTGATGATGCTGTGTTTGATCAAATGTTAATTGAACCTGAAACTACCGATATTGAAAATATTGAAGAGATCGTATTTGAAGGAAATCAAAAGAAATCAACTTATGTTCGTGCTGACGGAACAAAGTTTGATCCATTTGATGAAGAATGGATGCAAGAGAATCAGGAAGACTTTGATGAAAAATTGAAGAATCGTACGTCTTCTGATAATCCGGCTGACGCATTCCAAGAATGGAGAAGACGCTTCTTGTCAAGAGTCGAAAGGCCTACACCTCCGGAAGCACAGGTTGATTTCCTACAGCTTGAGAAAGTGAAGCCAAATGGAAGAATTCTCTGTTGGATGTTCGTTTAGGAAATACATTGCGTCGCCATCAAACGGGAATTCGGTATTCAATACTTCCGATCACTGCTGAGCATTCTGTCTTTACCATTTTACGACGTTGTAGCTTTGACGAAGCTTGAGCTTGTTAATCGTTCAAACTTCGAAGGAGCTACATTGTTCCAGCACAAGATAAAGTTCAACAAAAGATCAGGTTGGAAAGATGAGTCGTACAAGCCGCAGTTCCCTATCTATCAGCAGATCAAGTTCACTCTAGATCCAGCGACCAACACGGCACGTTACAAGCTTATCTACCAACCGCCGAAGGTCATGGATAAGATCCCGTTAATGCCAATGAAGCAGAACTTTCTTGGAGAAATGAGGTTATGATGTTACGACTCCGATACGCACGAGGCGGTGATTGTTTTTTATGGCGATCGTGAGAATTTCAGGATGTTGGATCCAATGTGGATCAGGAACATGTCCGCGGCCGACATCGACAAGTTATATCGGCACGATATCTTCTACGAAGACAAGGACGTGCATCAAGCATTGCGATTTCAGCGCGTCGCTTGCTTTTGTTACTACCGAGGAATTTATGCGGGCAGTTCGTGGTCCGAACAACACTAAAGATTGAAGACTCAAAGAGCGAAGACCAGGAAACAGACAAGGGGGAGTTTGTTAGTGTATTTATGTGTCTGTAACTTGTCTTGTTTAGTTTTATGTTAAACGGTTTTTTTTATCGAGTCTGTACGTTCCGTCATGTCTACCTAGTCGGATATCCTCCTATCCTACTTGGTATGACGTCTTGTCTTTGTATTTGTATCTTAACCTAATGCTAGAGTGCATTATGTTTAGAGTTTGTGTAATCATGCTTAACTGTCCATGCCTTAGTGATTTCTGTCCATGTTTGCTCATGACGAAACCCCATTTCGTCATGAATCATCATGACGAAATCCCCCTGTCTTCGTCAATATCTGTGTGTGGTGAAATCCCTGATTTCGTCACACATGGTTTTCGTCCAAAGGGATTTCGTCGAAGGATAGTATATAAACTGAGTATGTTACACAGTTTAGTTCATGAGAGCATAGAGAGAAACTGAGAGTTTATCGTCAAGCATTGTGTGTATGTGTTTGCAGTTTGTTCTCATCCTTTTAATCCAAGTGAATCTTTGATTATCTGTTTGTGTTATCCGCTTTACGTTTGTTTGGTTTGCACCTTTACGGGGATTCCGCACCCGTGATAGTGTTTGTGATAAACAAGGATAGGTTACGTATCGGATCCTCCAAAAAAAACGGACCTACAACTTGCTAAAGAAGTCAGGAAAACAACAGCCAGAGACATAGTGACACTGAAAAGTCAAGAAGAAGATACAAAGAAGAATGTGAGTGAAGATTTTGGGAATTCATGCTTCAAAAGCCAATAAGAAGGCTCTCCAACACAACCATCGATCTAGTCATCAGACATGGACGAGTTACTTTCATTGCCGACCATGTCAAAGCTATTACCAAAGTCATGGTTCCACCTGAGCAAAGTGATCCAACCAAACAAGTGAAAAACAAAGCTCGTGGAAAGTGAAAAGTTGATGAAAGTGTATATCTTAACATTAAAAAAGGCGACACAAATATTGAAAGCTTTTTGGGAGATGGTCATAGATCTGGAAGAACATGTGAAGAGAATGACGGAATAACATACGTTTCGTGAAATAAAAAACAAGTAAGAAGGAGGCAAAGAGCACAAGTGTTGGAGTCTTAATGACCAGTGGTTGTTACTGAAGAACAAGAGCAACAATCCAGATGAAGCAACATAACTTAAACTCCCTCAAAGAAGGAAATGAGTATCTGGAAGAAGGAATGTTATCAAAGAAAACCATTGAGAGGGCTAGAGAGAAGAAAATCAAAATGATGGAGATCATTCAGAGGATTGATGACATAAAACACAGGGATTGAGGTAAGAAGAAGAAGAAGGCTCAGTGTACCATTGTTTTCTCATCTAATGTCCCTAAGTATATTGCTGAAGTCTCCTCAAGTGAACCAGTTCGTTAGAAAATCAAGATCCAATTCAAGTCACCATTGAAGTTGTTGAAGGAACCGCTATTCCAAGCAGTGAAGTCACACCCACCCAACTCAAGCAACAACGGGGGAAGCAGAAGGCTCCTCAAAAAATGTCAACCAGGATATTTAGAGTGAAGACTCTCAAATACACAACGGTCTAGGGGGGTTTTGTTTTGGGTGTCTTGGAATAGGTTTTAGAAGTCCAGGGGGTGAAACTGTAAAAGTTTAATAGTTGTTTTACATTTGGGTCGCGTACTTAATATACCCGCATAATTATAATTACGCAGGTTTTAGAATAGGTTTTAGAAGTCCAGGGGGTGAAACTGTAAAAGTTTAATAGTTGTTTTACATTTGGGTCGCGTACTTAATATACCCGCATAATTATAATTACGCAGTTTAATAGTTGTTTTACATTTGGGGTGAAATTGTCCAAGCAGTGAAGTCACACCCACCCAACTCAAGCAACAACGGGGGAAGCAGAAGGCTCCTCAAAAAATGTCAACCAGGATATTTAGAGTGAAGACTCTCAAATACACAACGGTCTAGGGGGGTTTTGTTTTGGGTGTCTTGGAATAGGTTTTAGAAGTCCAGGGGGTGAAACTGTAAAAGTTTAATAGTTGTTTTACATTTGGGTCGCGTACTTAATATACCCGCATAATTATAATTACGCAGGTTAGCCATATGTATAAATAGGAAAGTGGGTACTAGGGTTTAGGGATGGGGTTGTTAAGTGTGTTATTCAAGGTGTAATCGGTTTTGATGCTAAGTGTGTGAATCCAGAAGCTGAATTGTTATATCATTTGGGATCTCTATCATTACATGTTTACTTGTGTGTCGGATTCCATTTTCATCTAGTTTTCTACAAGATTCGTCACAATTTCATCTTATTTCTTTTGTGTTTTCTTAGTTTATACACATTCAAACACCTAATCAATAGGTGTTTGTGTGTAAATCAACCATTTTAGATCTGAAGCCATTGGGATCTACATCTAGCAACAAGGTGGGGGACGCAAAGGTGACCGACATTTAAGATTCAAAGGATCAGATCTTAGTAGACTACAAATTGATAAACTCGTTGGAAACTTGAAAGTTCATGAGCTTGTCTGGAAAGAGAGATAAATTGCTTACATGATCAAAGAAGGTTAAAATGAAGTTCACTACATTCAAAGTCCCAAAAAAATAATTAATTAAATAGGGTCTACATATTCCCACACCCAACTCCCTATTTCCACACCTTATTAGACACCTCGTATAGGCCTATACGAGGCGTCTAGGGTTACTTTTTCCGACCAAGCTCTGAACCTCGTACAACGTCACATCAGTCACATCAGACGGGGAGTCTAGGCCTGTACGTGGGAACAATATGAGGGTAATAAGACGCCTCGTATAGGCCTATACGAGGCGTCTTAGAGACTGATTGAACTATGTGTCTGACATGTGACATAAAGCAATATGGTGCGTATAGAGCTATACGAGGCGTCTATATTTCATATAAAGTGCAACATACTGTGCATTGTTGGTCCACCCGAGCATTCAACATTCATTTCATTCTGTTTCTTCTTCTATTTCTTCGAAAGAAACTCTTGTTGTTTGCATTTGTGTTCCTATCATCCTATCATCCCGAAGTGTTGAAATGTCATCATACTGGGATGGCAACTAAGTCTTCGGGCAGTATTCTAGCGATAACTGGGTGCCCGAAAGCGTTCCGGTAACAATTATTAGCTTAAATGTTTTAATTACTTGTTGTTTTAGTTTATTATTTATTAATGATGATACGGTCGTCTATTTTGGAGGAGTCTGGCGTTCCCGATTCTAACGAGCAAGAGGAGCTTGTGTCTAGTATACAAGGAAAACAAAACAGACCGTTTTTAGATTTGAACACGCATCCCCCTGTTGATGAAACAGCCCCTGTAGATGACTCATACCATGCTGGTCAACCAAGTTATCCGACGCAACAAAGGTATCCGGATTATATATACGGGTGTGAATATTCTTACGGAGGAGACGGTGGATACGGAGGAGACGATGGATACCGAGGAGACTGTGGATACGGAGCAAACTGTGGATACAGAGGAGACAGTAGATATGGTGGATACGGTGGATACGGAGGAGACGGTGGTCATCAGCAATTCATTTCCCCAGGCAGTCCTTACGTTCATTAAAACAATCCGGACGTTGGAGGATATGGTGGATATGGTGGTTATGGTGGATATGGTAGATATGGTGGTGAGGCACCCCCCAACTCGGACAATCCGTACTTAAAAAAGCAAGTATCAATTTTATTAATATTAATATTATTATTATTAATATTGTTATTATTGTCGATGTTACAGGTTTTCAACTCTTTAGATGAACTAAAGAAACGGATACAAGAAATAGCAAACGCGGATGGTTTCGTTATTGTCACCCGTCGATCAAAGAAAATCGGGGGAAGAACCGGGAGGGTATGGCTTGAATGTGACCATGGTGGTGAGCACCACACTACAGCAACACTTAGAAAAGCCGGAAGCAAAAAAACCGGTTGCCCGTTTTACCTGCTGGCTGTGCGAGACCACCCATATGAAACGTGGGAGATGAAAGATGGAAAAATTGAACATAACCACGAACTTTGTGAGGACCTATCGGCCCACGCGTTTGTGTGAAGGTTTACTCCAAGCGAAATGAAAGTGATCGAGCAGCTGACAGCTCAAAACATGGAGCCGCGCAAAATATTTCGGATTTGGATGCATAGACCTGTTGTTGTTTTTATTTTTGTTATGGATGTACAAACTTATCTTATATATTTTTGTTATGGATGTACAAAAGTTATCTTATATATGTCATATTTATGTTTGTTTTCAGTTATTCGGTTACTTAATGATTGTTGTCTTAAATTGATATAATACGGAAACAATATATGTTTTGAATATAATACGGAAACAATATATCCCTTGAATATAATACGGAAACAATATTCGAACGAGATAAAATTTTAATCGAAAGAATAATATTTAAAAAAGTAAAATGTTAAAAACATTATAATATTTAATCGATATAATATATTTAAAGAGCCGATTTTTAAAATAGTTGGTTTTTTTATAGTGTAAAAAACAAAAACAAAAAAAAAATTTAAAACCAAAAAAAATTTCTCTAAAAAAACACATCTTCAAAAACTATCAAAAAAACCATACCAAAACCCACCAAAACACCCCTTCTTTCAACCAAAAAAAAACCCAACGCCTAGACGCCTCGTATAGGCCTGTACGAGGCGTCTAGGGTTTCTTAAACTTTGTGTCTGACATCGCTGAAGACCCCCTTGAATTCAGTGCCTAGACGCCTCGTATAGCCATATACGAGGCGTCTAGGGCACAAAAAGTGTCTAAATAGTGGCAAAGGATGTCCGAATAAATGGAGCCATTAAATATGATGATAAAGATAACGATGAAGAATTAAAGTATGTTGTATGCCTTGAGAATTGAAAATTGAAAAAATGCTTTAAAGGAAAAGGATGAAGTGTGAGAGCTTATATTTTACTTGAAAAGAGAGGAATCCTCCTTTAAATCCTAAAAGAGAGAAGTCACAATGTGAAAAATGGATGTACAAGAACATGATATGGATATGGTGATACAAATCATGATATTAGTCAAATGTCCTTAGATGACTTCAAAAAGAAAGGAAAGTTTTAAAGCCTTCTTAGGGTGGGCATGGAATGATTGTGGGGATAAAACCTTTGATAAAAGATGATGTTTGTATCATGGAGTTTGGGACAAATGGTGTATGTTCAGACTCAAATTGTTATAGTGAAGATAATTTACGATAATAAAGAAAATTTGAAATCCTTATAAGACAAACTATGCAATCTTAGCTATTAGTGGTACCGTTTAGGAAAAGATTGTGGAGTTTATGATACTTGAAATTGATAATACAATACCAGATTATGTTAGTTGTATATTAGGTATTTGTGCTATCCCAAAAATTTTAGTACTCTATTGCCCGAGTATGTCCTTACATGTGGGGAAAACCACATGTACGGCATTGTGGCATCGACTGTGATAACGAGTTGAGATCATTACCTCTCCATTTAGTACTATTGGCCACATTACATTTTTGATGGGGAGGTGTATCGATCGATCACATATATACTGTTTCTAATGGATGGTCATTATATATACCGAATCTCATCACACATTCAATACATAGGTCTACAATCTTATGTGCATGTTGGTGGCTACTTGTTATACGCAACTCGATGAGTACTACCATATATAAAGGAATGAACATATTTAAGGACCGAGCATTCGAACATAAAGCTATAATCATGTTTATAAGTAAAACTTGTCACATAATTAAAAGTATCGTAAATAAATATTTTTTTCTTAACAAGGTTAAAAATAACACGTTTACACAACTATGATATAATCATTGTTTGTGATCATTATATCAATAGTTCAATACAAAGGCGTGATGTTTTTAAAATAAAACAAAAGAAATTCATGTTTTTTTGAATCGTGTAGATTCTAAAGACAAAATATAAAGAAAATTGGGTGGTACATTTTTGTTTGAATTGCATTTATTAATTTGAAAAGAAAGAAAGTAGGACATATATATTATTTCCAATAGAGGAAGGTTAACGTACATTACGGCTTAACGTATATCACGTATGATAGGTAATTACGCACGTTCATTTTAAAATCATGCACGTTATAACTCAAAAATCCAAAATCACGCATGTTGAAACACAATAATCACACATATTGAAAACATTAATCACGCATGTTATAGAACAAATCACGCACGTTGTTGTACGTGAAGTACGTTAAGCCGTAATGTACGATATACTTTTTCATTTCCAATATATATATATATATATATATATATATATATATATATATATATATATATATATATATATAGGGAGCCGCTAAAATAGAAACCACCCCCAGTTGTAAGAACCGCAAAAACCACTCTCAACCAATCAGATTATGCCAACCTAAAGGGTATTTTGGTCATTTACCCCAAATGTCAAATACCCCCTCTCTCCATTTAATGCCACCAGAGATTTTAAAATCTCTCACCTTTCTCTCTCTTTAAAATCACTCACATTTCTCTCTCTTCAACCTAAAGGAAAAAAACCCAAATCAAAACTCAAACCAACCACCACACCCATCGTTGATCACCATCAACGGCCACTCCGCTGACTGGTTACCACCGCAGACCACCGTACTCCTCGCTGGCTACCACCATGGCAACCACCTTTTATCACCTCCTGCTGTGTTTCGTTAAACCACCATCACCGATCACAATAACGGCCGGTGATGGAAGTGCCTACCGGCAGCCGACACCCATCACCATCGATACATTCCTAGTCTTTACCAACTTACAAACTCATTCCAACAACAAGTGAGTTTTGAGCCTTTATTGAGCATACAAGAACATATCTTTAAACTAAATGCTCATTTTTTCATTTCTTATGTAAATAGCCGCTTGGTTCTTACGACTCTAGAACTTGCCATGACGATACATTACCAGTCCTTACCAACTTAAACCCAAGTAAGTAAATGATTGAGGCATTAGGACTAACCCATTTTCCTTACAACACCATTATTTATTTATTTTATTTTTTTTGTTACCTACCCAAAATCCCCCTAGTTAACCCCTTTGAGCCTAAATCTTTTCATTTCAAAACCTATAAAACAAACACCCTTCACCCACCAAACATTTTTCTTTTCAAACCCTTTATTTTAGCAAAAAGCTCGGTTATCTTGTGACGTCTCCTATCAAAAAAAAAAGTCTTGCAATAAACAAACAAGTTCCTCAAAGAAACTTTCTTTGAATATACTTAGTTTGAATAAAAGTCACAAAAATAAAAAGTTTTACGATGACCGACGCTTTTACGCTTTTAGCCCTTTTTTACTAACCACTAACCAAAATCACCTACCTTTAGCCCAAGCCTAACCCTTTCCCAAAGTCCTCTTGATATTTACGAAGGTTCATAGTTAAAAATGAGGAGGATTGATTGCTTGGCAAGCATATGGTAGAAGTAAGTTCCATGCCGGTCTCGAGTGTTTCACAAAAATACATTTTCGGCCGAGTGTTGAGTGATCTCTCATGAGGTATGTGAACTTGTATATAAATGGAATTTTAAAGAGACATGTTATGCCCAAATAAGTAATTTTTCTTATGAAACGTTCTAAATAAATCATAACGAATAGGATTGTAAATAAAATAAAAATAAAACCCAATAAAGATATTGGATTCCCGACACTCAAGATAAGTCCAAAACTTCTCTTCTACTTATTCCATTTGGGTGTGTAAGCCACATATTAAAGAGTTTTGCTTGAGGACAAGCA
The DNA here is from genome assembly GCA_030545235.1 of Helianthus tuberosus. NCBI lineage: Eukaryota > Viridiplantae > Streptophyta > Magnoliopsida > Asterales > Asteraceae > Helianthus > Helianthus tuberosus. Next base: position 54,161,289 of record CM060411.1, on the reverse strand, counting down.
AAGATTCAAGTGTGGGGGTATTTGATATGTGCAAAATGTAACATATAAATTACATCAATTGAGGCATAAAACTAACCCTTTTTAGTACTAATATTGGAAAAAATGTGTTTTTGTCTTCCTTTTGAATTTACAGGACCAAATGAGCTTAAACGAGCAAAAGGAACAAATATACAGCCAAAACCAACATAAATACAAAGAAAAGGAATAAACGTGACATGTCCGACCCCTCGGCAGCATCCCCAAAGACAAAAACAAGAAACAAAAGACTGACCACGGGTCGTGCCCACTGGACACGGGGGTGTGGTCAGCCACCTGCAGAAAAGACAAAGCTGTGGAAGGTTCTACGCCCACCACGGGGGTGTGCCCAGCTCAGCACGGGGCATGGTCAATGCTAAGATACGCATAATCTTGCAAAATCTTGATAGTACAGATACGCTTCTGCACACGGGGCCGTGCCCGCTGGACACGGGTCGTGTTGAGCTCTCTGCTGACACATGCAATTAATGAAGGAAGAGAAAAGGATGGCCACGGGGGTGTGTCCGCTGGACACGGGGCCGTGGTCGGGCTTCTGTTCAGGCTATAAATAGGGGTGCTTGGCTCAATTCAAAGACATCCCTTGGCAAACCACCACTCTCCCACCTTGCCACCACTCCACCACCACTACAATAACCACATCCACTACCATCATCCATCATCCACCTTAGAGTGTGTGTAGTAGTCTCGGGATCCAAGATTGATAGTAAGAGTTCTTGTCAATCAAAGGCCATGTTTGGCTAAATCTTTTACATCACTTGGTGAAGACAAGTCTTTAATGTATTACTTTTGATTTTTAATCTTTTCGCATTTTTTATTTGGTTTTGTATTAATGACTTTAATAACTAGTTTCTTATGTTGAAGGTGAAACTTCTTTATCATTTGTCTGTGGTGTCTTGGCATTACTTTACTGTCTATATAAAGTAAAAGATTTACACCATTCATATCTTTACGGTCTATATAGAGATATGTTGGCTACTTGGACGGGGATTAAGGGAATGGTTTACAAAGGTTCTTGCCTTGTTCAGTGTATAGATCCTGTAAGGACCTGGGTCAAGCTTACTAGGATCTCCTTCAATACCCACTGGTATTGGATGGCGGGGGTGCGAATGGTTTGATCCCATCATATGTAAACTACTATTAATACATTAAACTGGCTATTTGGATTATATCTCTGCTGACTCAAACCACTTAGCCGAGGGTAACGTCACCTTCAAAAGCACGGCCTACCACTTTTCGCATTAATAACTTAATTAATTATCTTTCAATATTCCGACCCTTTGAGATTGTATCCTTGCTGACTCAAACCACTGTGTTGAGGGTAACGTCACCTTCAAAAGAGGGGTCTACTATTATAACTAAGATAATCTCTTAAAAAGTGCAAAAGTGCGAAAATCATCAAATGATACATTAAAGGCGAGTCGGATCCAAGTGATTCATCTTGTCTATCTGTTTTTAATTTATTTTTATTTCTGCATTTTTAGTTTTTATTTTCATGTTTTAAAATATTTTCTCAAAAATTTTAGATTGATTAGACGTTGAGGATAAACCGGTACTAAAAGCTCTAATGTCCTTGGACGACCTCGGTATCTTACCAACGCTATACTACGTTCACGATGGGTGCACTTGCCCATGTGTGTTTTTAGTGTTAGTAGAATATCGTGTTTTATAAATTTAAAACTTGACTAATGTGTAAAATGGGCTTAAAATATCAATGTGTCCCAAGAACTTGCCCTCTTCGAAACCGAATGAACATTTCACAGGATTTAACTTCATGTTTATCTTCCTTAGGTTTCGGAATGTTTCCTGAATATTGTCAAGTATTTGACCCTCTGTCTTGCTTTTGATTACAAAGTCATCTACATAGGCTTCCATGTTTTTACCTATCTGTTCCACAAACGCCTTATCCACCGATCGTTGACATGTTGCCCCTGTGTTCTTTAGGCTAAAAGGCATTTTTTGGTAACAAAAGTACCTTTGTCGGTATGAACGGCCGTCTTTTCCTCATCTTCCTTTTTTCATTTGGATTTGGTGGTAGCCTTTATATCATCGAGGAAGCACTTGAATGGGAAGCCTGTGAGCGAGTCTACTTTTAAATCAATTTCTAGCAAAGGATAGCAATCCTTTGTACAGGCCTTGTTCAAGTCCTTGAAATCTATGCACATTCTCCATGATCCATCAGGCTTCTTAACCATAACGGGGTTGGCTATCCAAGAGTGGTACTTGACCTCTCGGAGTATGCCAGCTTGCACCAACCCTTTAACCTCTTTACATGCAGCTAAGCTTCGATCAGGGCGAGGCTTCTTTTTTGTTGAACGACGGGTTTCACGTTTGGTGGGGTTTTGAGCTCGTGTTCGGCAACATCACGAGGGATGCCGGTCATATCGTTAGGACACCATGCAAAGATGTCCATGTTGTGAGTCAGTAACTTTTTGAGATATGAGAGAGTTTCTTGAGTGAGGTTGGTGTTTATCCTTATCTTTTGTTCGGGATACTTAGGATTAATGGCCCAACCTTGTTCTTCATTTTTCGGTTTTTTTTTTCTGAGCTTTCCCCTTCAACCAGGAAGGCTTCCTGGGTTGGTTGAAGGGTTGTAATTCCTCTCTTGGTAGGGAACTTGACAATGCTTTGGCCAAACTCACTTTGGCCTGGTCTACCTATGATAACGTCGTAGGTTGTGGGCATGTTGATTACAATGAAGGTGAGTAGCTTTGTTCTTTCCATTTCACCCTCCTTGAAACAAACGTCCAGTGTCAGATGGCCTAAAGGCTTGATGGGTATATCAGCAATGCCTTTGATGGACAACTCAGCGGGCTGAAGCCTCGAACGCTCTTGGTCACTGAGTTGATTAAAATATTTTTCAAACATTATCTCTGTTGTTGCACCTGTTGTTACACCCCAACCGATGGCGGAAACATCGGGATGAGACGAACAAATCGCTCAAAACATCATAACACTATTGTGACAATATAATTAAATTCAAATTTCATAATAAATTGCTAAAAATTCATACATTGTTCAAATAGCTCGAATATAAAACAATTGTTCAAGCATAACTTATTTTCTAGGTGTGTTTCTAGTCCACCCTAATCTTGTTTCTTCAACATTTTGTCTATCAACCTGCAACATGCATTAAAATATGATCAACAAAATATGTTGGCGAGTATACAAGTTTGATACATAGCATAGTAGAATAAAATGTTTAAATGTGCTCATATCCAACATGAATAAGATGATACTAGTTAACAGTTATGCCGAAACGATGTTACTCTACATGCTCAAACCAATGTTTACGCAATTAAAGTACCTATCCCAAAAGTTTAGCGGGAGGTTAACATGTTTAACTTAACAATACCCAAGGATAGCGGGCGGGGCGTTACAACCTATAGCGCTATAATTGTTAAGGTAGGCTTGATCGAAGTTAATGAGCATATATTCATGAAGTGCTTACATTAGCATCACATGTATAACAAGAATCAAACATTTCATGTGTAAGAATACAAGTTGCACCCAAAAGTGTTTAAAAAATGAAAATGGGATCATGTATACTCACATTAGTTGCGTAAGGAGTTTCTTGATATAACGCACGAGTAAAGTTTGGGAATTCAAGAGAACGAACGAGGGTTTGCATAAACATTATACAACATTCAGCGTTGGACCATTTCTCTATCCTTGCTGCCCCGGTGAAGATTTGGAGGTGATATTCTGGATCTTCCGTTCCATCATATGTTCGTATGTGAGAAGGCATCTTTATCCTGGTTTGGAAATCATAATCAGCAATTTGCTGAGAGAAAAATGACAAATTGCTTGGTTTGTATGGTTTGGGCAAATCCTCTTCTGTTCTCGTGCCCGGGTTGTTGTTAGCATTCCCTTAAGTGGCCAGCACCTGGTTGATGAAGTGTTGCCAAGGGAAGCTTGCCATTATTTGGGCCATCATTTGTGGCATGAAGTTGAAGCCTTGAAGGCTTTCAAGTGCAGCTGCATAGTTCACCCCCGTAGGAGCACTTATGATGGCACTTCGTGCCAAGGGAAGGACATATAAGGCCTGCTCCCATGTAGTGGTTGTTGGAGGAGTAAGGCTTGCAATGGGAGATTGCAACAACTGATCCAAAGTTAACTCGTGCCCCAATGGTGCACTGGTTGCCACTGGTTGAGAAGAAAATAAAGAAAAAGATGTTGGATCTGGCTTTGCAAATGTATATGGATTGGGATTCGGGGGAGGATGGCTAGGACCAGCTTCATTTCTGGATATGGCAGGCTGTGAGCTTGTGAAAGGAAGAACAAGTGGTCCTGGTGACAATGACGGCTCTGGTTCATCATAGTCTAGCCGGATTCTTACCCCTTTATCCCTTTCCATGTTCACGTACTGGTTAAGGAGAGACCTTAACTGTAGGAAATTGTTTACGACCCCCTCCGGTGTGAGGTCGATACGTGTGGGAGTGTTGGACGCACCGACATTAGGAGATGGGACTCCCAAACGAGACGGGGTCGGTGTCTGGAAGGAAAGGAACTCGAGGTATGTTCCTCCTATTGGAGTGCTCCCCAGAGTTGAAAATGAAGTAGGTACAGCCACAGGAGCTTGGCTAGTGCTTGGAATTGAGGTACATGGAATTTGATTTACCTCTCCCGGAGATTCTCCTTCGAACATGATGATTTTAGAGAGAATAGAGCTACACTACTGGTCTTTTTGAGAAAAGTAAGCGGTGTAGCCCCACGGTGGGCGCCAACTTGTGGTTACAACAAATATGAGACGGAGAGTAGTGGACTGGCTGGTTAGGCAAAGGGCTTTAAGGGTTGAAGTTTGTCTAACGCAGGTCGTGGGGTCCCCCTACGTTTGCTAGACGTAGGATGAGGTTCACTAGTTATGTTCTTCACTTGAGATCTTTGGCTGGAAGAGGTCCATCCTTGGATATAAGAGTAAGTGAAGTTGTGTTATTTGAAGTGAAGAAGAGAAGCATGCATGAAGCAAGTTCTCGAGAGGGAAGAAAGAAGATCAGAGATTAAGGAGGATCTGGACTGATCGGAATGTCTGGAATGAATGTCATGGCTTGTCATTTATAGAGGAAGCTTCTTCCCAAAAGGGAAACCTTTGACTAGTGAACCTCTGCTGCAGTAGGGGACTTACTCATTTAGGGGTCGAAAGCTTCGGACTGCGGGTAAAAGGGTTTCTCTTTTGCACACGCCACTTTTGCGGCTGAGAGAAGAGTTAGTGGGTTATCAGTGATGTGACCGATTACTGTGCTTGTTCTTTCTGCTCACAATAGCTCGCGGGTTTTGAACCCTTTAACCGTTTAGCCTTTTAAGATGTTATGTGTTTATGTCATGTTATTGAGGTTTGAGTTACCCCCGTCATCAATAATAGATATTGACAAAAATTCAGTACTAAGAGTTTCACATTGTATCATATGGATCATAATTGGTTTTTACCGTACTGTATTACGTATACGGTATATGCACTTGCGTAAGTGTGTAGTGTTCAGTATATTAATTATATTTCTAAATTTAAAATCAGATTGCGGGAATTGTGTGTTTTTTACTTTTTGACACATGTACACCACAAGTGTTCAGAAAATCTAGAGAAAAATGCCTGGATAGTCCTTGTGGTTTCGCCTTTTTTCACCTATAGTCCCTAACTTTCTAAAACTACTTGAATAGTCCCCAAGTTTTCAATTTTTGTTCTCGGATAGTCCCTGGGTCTAACTTCAGTTTGTTTTCTCTGTTAAGTGGGTGTGAAATTACAAAAATACCCTTAATGTAAAAACAAAACAAATTACACATCCCCTGCTATGTAATCCCTCCCTCTCAATCACAACACAAACCGTCCCTCCTAATCCCTTCCTCTCGATCCTCTCGGTCAGGTGACCGGAGCAAGACACCGGCATATCGACGGACCTCCTCGTCCGTTCGACTTCATCGTCGAGATACACACCCCCAAATCACACCTCCCCCCCTCGATCGACGGAACGACACGGCGACAAAGATGTCGGCAAGTTGATGATGCGATGATGATGAAGATGACACGCTGGAGATGGTGACGGCGGTGACGTCTGACGTCACCACCGTCTGTCTCAGCCGCTGACGCTTTTGCTCCTGCTCTGGCACCGACGTCTGACGTCACCACCGTCTTCCTCTCCACCGTCGTCCGCCTCCGTATCCAGTTCCAGATCTGAATCTTCATCGGATTCAAACAGCCGCTACAAATCGAAATCAAAATTGTGTTTTTGTTGTTTGTTCATCAGAGTAGATGAACTAGTTCTAAATTCTGATTGTTATTATTTGAAAATAGGAAGTGGTGATGATTTGTGTGCAAAAGTGCGAAAATCATCAAATGATACATTAAATGTGAGTCGGATCCAAGTGATTCATCTTGTCTATCTGTTTTTAATTTATTTTTATTTCTGCATTTTTAGTTTTTATTTTCATGTTTTAAAATATTTTCTCAAAAATTTTAGATTGATTAGACGTTGAGGATAAACCGGTACTAAAAGCTCTTGTGTCCTTGGACGACCTCGGTATCTTACCAACGCTATACTACGTTCACGATGGGTGCACTTGCCCATGTGTGTTTTTAGTGTTAGTAGAATATCGTGTTTTATAAATTTAAAACTTGACTAATGTGTAAAATGGGCTTAAAATATCAATGTGTCCCAAGAACTTGCCCTCTTCGAAACCGAATGAACATTTCACAGGATTTAACTTCATGTTTATCTTCCTTAGGTTTCGGAATGTTTCCTGAATATCGTCAAGTATTTGACCCTCTGTCTTGCTTTTGATTACCAAGTCATCTACATAGGCTTCCATGTTTTTACCTATCTGTTCCACAAACGCCTTATCCACCGATCGTTGACATGTTGCCCCTGTGTTCTTTAGGCTAAAAGGCATTTTTTGGTAACAAAAGTACCTTTGTCGGTATGAACGGCCGTCTTTTCCTCATCTTCCTTTTTCATTTGGATTTGGTGGTAGCCTTTATAGCATCGAGGAAGCACTTGAATGGGAAGCCTGTGAGCGAGTCTACTTTTAAATCAATTTCTGGCAAAGGATAGCAATCCTTTGTACAGGCCTTGTTCAAGTCCTTGAAATCTATGCACATTCTCCATAATCCATCAGGCTTCTTAACCATAACGGGGTTGGCTATCCAAGAGTGGTACTTGACCTCTCGGAGTATGCCAGCTAGCACCAACCCTTTAACCTCTTTACATGCAGCTAAGCTTCGATCAGGGCGAGGCTTCTTTTTTGTTGAACGACGGGTTTCACGTTTGGTGGGATTTTGAGCTCGTGTTCGGCAACATCACGAGGGATGCCGGTCATATCGTTAGGACACCATGCAAAGATGTCCATGTTGTGAGTCAGTAACTTTTTGAGATATGAGAGAGTTTCTTGAGTGAGGTTGGTGTTTATCCTTATCTTTTGTTCGGGATACTTAGGATTAATGGCCCAACCTTGTTCTTCATTTTTCGTTTTTTTTTTTTTTTTTCTAAGCTTTCCCCTTCAACCAGGAAGGCTTCCTGGGTTGGTTGAAGGGTTGTAATTCCTCTCTTGGTAGGGAACTTGACAATGCTTTGGCCAAACTCACTTTGGCCTGGTCTACCTATGATAACGTCGTAGGTTGTGGGCATGTTGATTACAATGAAGGTGAGTAGCTTTGTTCTTTCCATTTCACCCTCCTTGAAACAAACGTCCGGTATCAGATGGCCTAAAGGCTTGATGGGTATATCAGCAATGCCTTTGATGGACAACTCAGCGGGCTGAAGCCTCGAACGCTCTTGGTCACTGAGTTGATTAAAATATTTTTCAAACATTATCTCTGTTGTTGCACCTGTTGTTACACCCCAACCGATGGTGGAAACATCGGGATGAGACGAACAAATCGCTCAAAACATCATAACACTATTGTGACAATATAATTAAATTCAAATTTCATAATAAATTGCTAAAAATTCATACATTGTTCAAATAGCTCGAATATAAAACAATTGTTCAAGCATAACTTATTTTCTAGGTGTGTTTCTAGTCCACCCTAATCTTGTTTCTTCAACATTTTGTCTATCAACCTGCAACATGTATTAAAATATGATCAACAAAATATGTTGCCGAGTATACAAGTTTGATACATAACATAGTAGAATAAAATGTTTAAATGTGCTCATATCCAACATGAATAAGATGATACTAGTTAACAGTTATGCCGAAACGATGTTACTCTACATGCTCAAACCAATGTTTACGCAATTAAAGTACCTATCCCAAAAGTTTAGCGGGAGGTTAACATGTTTAACTTAACAATACCCAAGGATAGCGGGTGGGGCGTTACAACCTATAGCGCTATAATTGTTAAGGTAGGCTTGATCGAAGTTAATGAGCATATATTCATGAAGTGCTTACATTAGCATCACATGTATAACAAGAATCAAACATTTCATGTGTAAGAATACAAGTTGCACCCAAAAGTGTTTAAAAAATGAAAATGGGATCATCTATACTCACATTAGTTGCGTAAGGAGTTTCTTGATATAACGCACGAGTAAATTTTGGGAATTCAAGAGAACGAACGAGGGTTTGCATAATCATTATACAACATTCAGCGTTGGACCATTTCTCTATCCTTGCTGCCCCGGTGAAGATTTGGAGGTGATATTCTGGATCTTCCATTCCATCATATGTTCGTATGTGAGAAGGCATCTTTATCCTGGTTTGGAAATCATAATCAGCAATTTGCTGAGAGAAAAATGACAAATTGCTTGGTTTGTATGGTTTGGGCAAATCCTCTTCTGTTCTCGTGCCCGGGTTGTTGTTAGCATTCCCTTAAGTGGCCAGCACCTGGTTGATGAAGTGCTGCCAAGGGAAGCTTGCCATTATTTGGGCCATCATTTGTGGCTTAAAGTTGAAGCCTTGAAGGCTTTCAAGTGCAGCTGCATAGTTCACCCCCGTAGGAGCACTTATGATGGCACTTCGTGCCAAGGGAAGGACATATAAGGCCTGCTCCCATGTAGTGGTTGTTGGAGGAGTAAGGCTTGCAATGGGAGATTGCAACAACTGATCCAAAGTTAACTCGTGCCCCAATGGTGCACTGGTTGCCACTGGTTGAGAAGAAAATAAAGAAAAAGATGTTGGATCTGGCTTTGCAAATGTATATGGATTGGGATTCGGGGGAGGAAGGCTAGGACCAGCTTCATTTCTGGATATGGCAGGCTATGAGCTTGTGAAAGGAAGAACAAGTGGTCCTGGTGACAATGACGGCTTTGGTTCATCATAGTCTAGCCGGATTCTTACCCCTTTATCCCTTTCCATGTTCACGTACTGGTTAAGGAGAGACCTTAACTGTAGGAAATTGTTTACGACCCCCTCCGGTGTGAGGTCGATACGTGTGGGAGTGTTGGACGCACCGACATTAGGAGATGGGACTCCCAAACGAGACGGGGTCGGTGTCTGGAAGGAAAGGAACTCGAGGTATGTTCCTCCTATTGGAGTGCTCCCCGGAGTTGAAAATGAAGTAGGTACAGCCACAGGAGCTTGGCTAGTGCTTGGAGTTGAGGTACGTGGAATTTGATTTACCTCTCCCGGAGATTCTCCTTCGAACATGATGATTTTAGAGAGAATAGAGCTACACTACTGGTCTTTTTGAGAAAAGTAAGCGGTGTAGCCCCACGGTGGGCGCCAACTTGTGGTTACAACAAATATGAGACGGAGAGTAGTGGACTGGCTGGTTAGGCAAAGGGCTTTAAGGGTTGAAGTTTGTCTAACGCAGGTCGTGGGGTCCCCCTACGTTTGCTAGACGTAGGATGAGGTTCATTAGTTATGTTCTTCACTTAAGATCTTTGGCTGGAAGAGGTCCAGCCTTGGATATAAGAGTAAGTGAAGTTGTGTTATTTGAAGTGAAGAAGAGAAGCATGCATGAAGCAAGTTCTCGAGAGGGAAGAAAGAAGATCAGAGATTAAGGAGGATCTGGACTGATCGGAATGTCTGGAATGAATGTCATGGCTTGTCATTTATAGAGGAAGCTTCTTCCCAAAAGGGAAACCTTTGACTAGTGAACCTCTGCTGCAGTAGGGGACTTACTCATTTAGGGGTCGAAAGCTTCGGACTGCGGGTAAAAGGGTTTCTCTTTTGCACACGCCACTTTTGCGGCTGAGAGAAGAGTTAGTGGGTTATCAGTGATGTGACCGATTACTGTGCTTGTTCTTTCTGCTCACAATAGCTCGCGGGTTTTGAACCCTTTAACCCTTTAACCTTTTAAGATGTTATGTGTTTATGTCATGTTATTGAGGTTTGAGTTACCCCCGTCATCAATAATAGATATTGACAAAAATTCAGTACTAAGAGTTTCACATTGTATCATATGGATCATAATTGGTTTTTACCGTACTGTATTACGTATACGGTATATGCACTTGCGTAAGTGTGTAGTGTTCAGTATATTAATTATATTTCTAAATTTAAAATCAGATTCCGGGAATTGTGTGTTTTTTACTTTTTGACACATGTACACCACAAGTGTTCAGAAAATCTAGAGAAAAATGCCTGGATAGTCCTTGTGGTTTCGCCTTTTTTCACCTATAGTCCCTAACTTTCTAAAACTACTTGAATAGTCCCCAAGTTTTCAATTTTTGTTCTCGGATAGTCCCTGGGTCTAACTTCAGTTTGTTTTCTCTGTTAAGTGGGTGTGAAATTACAAAAATACCCTTAATGTAAAAACAAAACAAATTACACCTCCCCTGCTATGTAATCCCTCCCTCTCAATCACAACACAAACCATCCCTCCTAATCCCTTCCTCTCTATCCTCTCGGTCAGGTGACCGGAGCAAGACACCGGCATATCGACGGACCTCCTCGTCCGTTCGACTTCATCGTCGAGATACACACCCCCAAATCACACCTCCCCCCCCTCGATTGACGGAACGACACGGCGACAAAGATGTCGGCAAGTTGATGATGCGATGATGATGAAGATGACACGCTGGAGATGGTGACGGCGGTGACGTCTGACGTCACCACCGTCTGTCTCAGCCGCTGACGCTTTTGCTCCTGCTCCGGCACCGACGTCTGACGTCACCACCGTCTTCCTCTCCACCGTCGTCCGCCTCCGTATCCAGTTCCAGATCTGAATCTTCATCGGATTCAAACAGCCACTACAAATCGAAATCAAAATTGTGTTTTTGTTGTTTGTTCATCAGAGTAGATGAACTAGTTCTGAATTCTGATTGTTATTATTTGAAAATAGGAAGTGGTGATGATTTGTGTGCATTCAGATCTGAGATAGATAAACGATGGTTGTGAGATAAAGAGATAAACAGATTGGATTGTTGTAGTGTTCGGTGTAGTGTATAAAAAAGTTGCAGGTTTGATTCAGTGTTGAAGTAAAATCGACAGTGCCTTTTATGATGAAAAGGGATGTTAGGGCATAAATGACAGCTAGTATGTTGTTTGCGAGTCTTTATTGCTGCTGAGATTTAGAAAGTATTAGATTGTTGATGTTTGTAGAAGAAGAAAAGAAAAATGGCAGCTTAAAGAAGATGCCCGGATAGTCCTGTGGCGGTGATGGTGGAGGGTGGAGGAGGGTGATGGTGGGTGGAGGTTGAAGATGAAATGTGGTGGTGGGGTTTTATAAATAAAAAGAGAAAAATGCCCGGATAGTCCCTGTGGTTTGGCCTTTTAAGGAAAGGGTATTTTTGTCATTTCACACCCTCTTAACACCCACTTAACAGAGAAAACAAACTGAAGTTAGACCCAGGGACTATCCGAGAACAAAAATTGAAAACTTGGGGACTATTCAAGTAGTTTTAGAAAGTTAGGGACTACAGGTGAAAAAAAGGCGAAACCACAGGGACTATCCGGGCATTTTTCTCGAAAATCTTTTACATATGATCTTTTATAATTACTTATAAAAATGATATTTTGAAAAACAAAATTTTGTACAAGTACAATCTTAAAAAAAAATTGAGATTATAAATAGCATTTAACATATGTGTATGTGTGTTATAAAAGCATGTATTTAACTTAATAAACTTAAGACCTAATGATATAGAGACATTGTATTTGTCTTTCTTAAAAAAATAATGTAAGTTCAAATTTTTGCTAATGAAATGTCGGGTGGTATTTAATTGTATAAAAATGTTCTTACAAATTTAAACTTATTGCTCCCATACTTGGTAAGTTATTTTATTAAAGATAAAATGATTTTTAGGACCACTTAGGGGAGGCGGGGCCGTCCGTGATGGCCGTCCTGTCACGCGTTAAAGATAAAATGATTTTTAGGACCACGAACACCGCCGCCACTACAAATATAACGTGTTATATTTGTAACGCGTTGAAAGGTTCACGCGTTGAAAAGTTAAAAATTTCGAACGTTGCTTGTTTTTTACCATTGAATAACGGTAAAATTCAATAAAAAAAACCTTTAAACCTTTTATCTATTTATATCTCCATTTTACACACACCAATCTACATCTTTAAACCATTTTAAACCCATTTCACACAATCTACATCTTTCTCAAATGGAGTTCCTTACGGATTCAACGTTTCCGATGTCTAGCGATAGCGATACCGAGTCGTCTTCCGACAATGAGACGCTAAAATATTTTGTGTCGGTGTATAATGAACTTGATGCCAAGTCGTCCCGCCCAAAGAAGAAGATGGTAGACCGTGATCGTATACGTGCCAACGAAGTGTTAATGAACGATTATTTTGTGGAAAATCCGCTCTACAATGCCGAAACGTTTAGAGATCGGTTTCGTTTACCCAAAGAATTATTTTTAAAGATTGTTGGAGACATCGAAGCAAGCGAGGAATGGTTTCAAGAACGTTATGATGCGAGGGGCAAACCAAGTTTCACGCCGATACAAAAATGCACGTCCGCCATTCGCCAACTAGCGACAGGTAACCCTCCCGATCAATATGATGAATACCTAGCTATGTCGGCCAGAACTTCACGTGAATGTTTGCAATTTTTTTGCAATGCGGTCATTAAGTTGTATGGTAAAGAGTTTTTACGTAAACCGACGAGCCACGACATCTCACGTATTTACGCCGCACATGAGGCTAGATGGCATTTTCCCGGGATGCTCGGTAGCATCGATTGTACACATATCGAGTGGAAAAATTGTCCAAGAGAGTTGCGAGGGGCGTATGTTAGGGGAGACATCAAAAGACCAACCATCATACTAGAAGCGGTGGCGTCGAATGATTTATGGATTTGGCATTCGTATTTTGGTGTTGCAGGTTCAAACAACGACATCAATGTGTTGCACATGTCGCCGTTGTTTCAAACCGTAACGGATGGTACCGCACCTTCCTCTCCTTTCTATGTTGACGGTCGACATTACAAACGAGGTTTTTTTCTTGTGGATGGTATCTACCCGTCATGGTCTGTTTTTGCGAAAGCTCCCTCATTTCCTGTCGAGGCTAAAGAAATCGTGTTAAAAAAATTGCAAGAATCGGCAAGAAAAGATGTTGAGAGGGCATTTGGTGTTTTAAAGGGTAGATGGGGTATACTACACCGACCGGTTCGTGCGATAAACAAGAAAGCAATACATAGCATAGTGTATGCATGTATCATATTGCACAATATGATGATCAAAGAAGACGGACGTGCAATATCCCCGGATTGGGTGCCGGATCCTCCTACACAAGTTCAAGTTCCACAAAATATCCAACAAGAATTGCGTAATGAAGAAACTCACTTTCGGTTGAGATACGATTTAATCGAACTAGTAGGTTCTCTAGGTTTGGAGTTTCATGAGTCGGACGAGGAGTAGGTTTTTTTTTTAAATTGTAGTTTAAAATATTTCTAGTATGTTAAATTGAAGTAGTATGTTTTAATTTTAATGAAATTTATAATTTTAGTGTTTTATTGTTAATTTATAATTTAAAATAAAAAATTAAAAAAATTTGTGAGTGATGGAATTCTATCACTAGTGACCACCCCCACTACATTTCTATCACTAGTGATAGAATAGTGGATGATGACATGGCATGAGTTGATTGGATATTGGGAGTGATAGAATTATATCACTAGTGACCACCCCCACTCCCCTTAGGTGTGTAATTAATTTTAGCTTTAGGAGATCAATTGGTTTTCAAAGCAGTGGCGGACTTACAAGGTTAGTAGAGGTAGCACGGGCTACCTCTCAACCCCGTCTCCGTAGTGTAAAAATACCCCTTAACACCGTTTCTGTAGTATAAAAATACCTACAACTTCATCTCCGTTATACAAAGGATACCCCAGGTCTAAAAAATAAAAAATTAAGATACCCCTAATTTTTGAGCTAGTTCCACCACTGTTTCAAAGCCTTTCTCTTCCCCAACCTCAAAGTACTCTTTGATCTTTATTTCAATGCTTCAATGCTAACTTCATTAAAAAAATTAAACATTTTAGGACATTTGGACACTTTTGCATATTTAATTGTCACCTGAAAATTAAACATTTTAGGACATTTGGACACTTTTGCATATTTAATTGTCACCTGTTTTTGTTAGCAAGTCTAAAAACTTAGGCTACTAGGTGTAGAGAAGGCAAATTTTTGGAGGATGCCCTTCCAAGGATGAAAAAAAAAATAAAGGATAGGCCTCCCCTGCTTATTTATTTATTTTTTTAAATTCAACATGTTTTTGTAACATTTAATAAGTTATAAAATAAAATCATTAATATTAAAAAAACATTACATAACTTAAAAAAAAACATAACCTAAGAAAAAACATAAATTAAAAAAACATAACTTAAAAAAATACTAGATTGGTAAAAATTAAAAATGCTAAGAATTCCATTTTTAGCGATCTTTTCTTTCATTCTACGTAAAACTGTTCTGTCTTCTTCCGGATACAATATTCTTTTAGTTTGTTCTTTTCTTGCTTCAACCGAACTTGTTCGTCCACTTCACATTACTTCGCTTTTGCCTTTTGAGCTGTGATCTCGGTGTACACTTTGAACTGGGCCATAAACTCGTCCATTTCGAACCTCCCCCCGTTGCGGCTTGTTTTTTTGCAGCCGCTGCCTTTCTGGCTTTGTCCCTGCCCGTTGGATGTGCCTGCTCTCAAACTACGTACTCTTTTTCGTAAAATTCCGGCTCGTCGTTTATATTTATTTGGTATCATGCGTCCGAGCCCCCGCCCCCTGCACTATAACTTCCGGTATCTGAGGTTTTTATTCGTTTAGCGATTGCAACCTCGTTTGGAATCGGTGCCCACTTGTTATTGGTTCGTAAAACCTCCCATGCCCGGACGTGTGGGAAAACGACCCGATGCGATTCCTCGTATTTACGCATCGCCTCTTTAAAAACATCTTCGTCACTCATCCCACTATGACGATTACTAGTATATAAATTAGTATATATCGTGGTAAATTTGTTCACGACTGGATGCATCTTTCGCCACTTCGAAGCAATGGAATTGAGATCGCGATAATGACCTTGTTCCATAATCGCATGGAACTTTGATAATATTTCTTTCCAAAACCCATCGCCGGTTTGGTTGTTAACTATATTTTTAGAATGTAACAAAAGTGTATATTAAAAATTGAAAAATTTATATATTTTTAGTATAAAATTTATATATTTTTACATACCAACAATTGGGCTTTTTGATTTGCTAATCCACGTCTTCGCTAAGGCCGCCTCCTCGATCTTTGACCAAGTTTGTGACTTGGCTCTCGAAGGTTGATCTTTTTCACCGGCTTGACGCGCCACTTGCTTTCCTTTTTTCTGTTTCGAGGATTGCGGTTGCGTTTCCGGAACACATTTTTCAACTTCATCTTTTACGGGTTGTGGTTGGGGAGACGATTCTACCAGTGTTGGCGAAGGTTGTGGTTGCGATTAAAATTGTGAATTGAACGGGTTTCGCATTAGCATTTGTTGCAACGATTGCATTTGTTGCGTGGATTAGATTTGGCTCATTTGAGAGAAAGCGTTGGGGTTTGTTGGAAACCCGAGAAAGCGTTGAGAGAAAATTGCGAGGATGACCAACTCGGATCCATCGTAGGATAGTAGTCGGGTTCCAAGAAAACGTTTGGGTTTGGGTTTGGGTTCGTGTTCCGGTTGTTTAGATTGTATGGATCCATGGCAAAATTTATAAAAAAAAAAGTGAAGAATTTTATAAAGTTTAGAGAGAGTTTGGGTTGAAGTGGTTTAAAAATAGGGTGAAAGACGTGTATTTAAAGGTAAAATAATAATTATTTTTTTTATAAAAGTAGCCGTTTGAATTAATTAGGAAATTGATTTTTTTTTTTAAATATAGCCGTTGAAGGTGAAGTGGAGGGGCAGCACCAACGTCTCCTCCAAGATGTTGAGGATGACGACGTGGGGTGGAGATGGTGTTGAGGGGCGTTGCCGGTCCAGGACGGGCCTAAACGATCCCACACCGAGTAGCCTTATTTCAAGATACAAGTGGAGTATGTTCTTACATAATATCGTACATGAAGTTATTGATCATTTATGGCGTTGTGCTTCTATTACTATGACGTGATATGATCCTAACACGTCACATTGAAGACTCTAGTATGCCTTTTTGGTGTCCTTACGTGGTTTACTAGTTTTGCATAAATTTGGTATATATAGCTACGTGCAAACAAACAATGCACCTTCTCTAATTAAAAATCTAACCTAATTAAATGTTTGGTTTTTCTGTGTGTGACCATCAAGAAGATAGAGGATCATATGGTACTCACAAAAAAATAAAATAAATAAATAATAAAAACACCAATCCTTACACATGACACCCTATAAGTAGGTTTGTTTCACCCATCCTAAATATGATTACCGTCAACATTATATAATTTAAAGGAATTGATTTTAACTCTTTAAAACCTAAGTTTACAAAATTCATAAACAAGGTTTTATATAAATTATATGTATATGTGGATATAATACCGGTCTAGGCTTTCTTTAATACATCATGAACAAGTGCCTTATTGCCTACTTGATCAAGATTTGAAATTTAGTATTTAAAAAGTGGCTTGATTATGTTGGTCAATCAATTAAACGATGGTGGCTTGATTATGTTGGTCAATCAATTAAACGATGGAAATACTTAGCATAAACCTTTTAGAACAAGAAAGTCTTCATGTTCTTCTTGGAAGTTGTTGACCATGAAGAAGACGAGTGTGGCTGCAAAGAGTTGAAAGATAATGTAATGTAACAGCTCAGCGTAACCGCACTATGATATTGTCCGTTTTGGCAACCAACACGCCCTCAGCGCCCGCCACTCACGGTTTTTAAAACGCGTCATGATGGTGAAGGTATCCAGCCCCTTATAAGGAAGCATTTGTTCCCCTTCACAACCGATGTGGGATGTCACAGATAAGGTGACAATTGCCCTCCGAAGGGGCAAAGGCGATGATGATGGTTGTTGTGGCATTGGCGTCCACAACGGTAGCTAGTCACAACGCTAGTGTTAGGGGGCCGCCATGGTAGGGGTGCCAATGATGAGGGCGATTGTGGCAAAAACCTATGAGGAGTGGTGCCGAAAGTCACGTTGGGTGATGATATGATAACGAGTGAGTGGGAGATTAGCTAGATTTCTTTTGGTTGAATTTCTTGTAACTATGTTACGAATTATGTTAGTTTAATAAAACCATTCCAATTTCAAATGTGTTTTTCTCATTTTACGATTTCAATGACTTTTGTGAACCAAGATTCTCATGTCCCTATTTCAATACTTAAATTCATTATATAGCCGATTGTATGTATTATAATATAATTTACAAGATGATTCTGGAATCTCATTATTTAGTTTCTAGAAGATAATTATTTACTAATTAATTTTCTTTACAAATAATTAATAACAATATTTCAGAATTTTATTTACTTTGACTAAATATTTATTTCATAAATGTAAATTATACGATTTTCATACAAATAATATTTCAGAATTTTATTTACTTTGACTAAATATTTATTTCATAAATGTAAATTATACGATTTTCATCACCGCATATCTCTTAACGGGGAAGGATCCACTAAAAAGTGAATTTTGCCTAAGTAGCCTAAGAAGGATTGTGATGATGGCATGTGACATTCCTAATAAGTAGGAATGAATGGCATTTTGGTCCTTATAAATAGGAGTGAAAATGACATGTGACAACCCTTTTGTTTTTTAAAAATACAACAAAATAAATCTAGTACAAAAAATCTAGTACAAAAAATATAGCACAAAAAATGTAGTACAAAAAAATATCGCACAAAAAAATCTAGTACAAAAAAATATAGCACGAAAAATTTTAGCAAAAAAATGTAGTACAAAAAAATCCGGCACAAAAAATTGAGAAAAAAAAATCCAGCACAAAAAATTTAGCACAAAAATATAGTACAAAAATTTAGCACAAAAATATAGTACAAAAATACAGCACAAAAAAATGTTATACAACATAGAAATACAACACATTTTAGTGGGTTTTTTTAGTTTTCATATTTTCTATAGCAATATGGTACTCAAATTAAAGATAAAAAGACGTTCGATTTTATGGTGAAATTTTTATGAAAAAATAATGTCGTATAAAAAAATTATGAACGTTTAAAAAATGGGGGTGGAATATATGCATGTGACTTGCATGTGGAGAGATAAAGTCCATAAATAAGATTTTCCCAAAATACTCTTGCACTCATCCTTTCTCCTACACTTTCATCTTAACCGTTGATTTGAAAAATGAATGGTTAAGATTACTTCACATCCTACTTAGACAAAATCAACTTTTTATTTGATCTTACTCCATCTCTTAATAATTCAAGTCTCACATGTAAGAGGGATTAAAAAAATTCGGCACTCAAATGATATCAATTACTTATTTTGATTCAAGAAATAGACCGTCCGTAATGGGGCGTTTGTTTTAAAAAAATTTCAAAAAAACCGTCCGAACACGCCCCCATCCCATTACACCCGGGCGTTTTCCGGCGTGTTCTTTTTCAAAATTGCATCCGGCGTTTTTAAAATAACGCTGAACCTTAAAACAAATTGCAATTTTCCGGCGTGTTCTTTTTCCTCATGCAATTGGATGATGTTGACGGGCCAATGGGAGTGGTCCAACTCGTAGTTTTTTTTTTTTTTTTTTTAACCTTCTCTCTATAAAAAAATAATTGTTTAATGATTGGAAGGGGCGTTATTGGCATTATTCCCACTACGCCACTTTTACAATAACGCCCAATAATGCCCCCATGCTGACTGGACTGGCACATGGCAGAAAACGCCTCATGGTGAAGGCATTATTGATAAAACCACTACACATGGTCTAAGGGGTTTCTCGCTCAAAGTTGTATTAAAGATGACCGGATGATAGGATTTTGTTATTAATTAATTATATAACAAACTTGAGTTTTTTTTTTTTTTTTTTTTTTTTTTTCTAAAGTGATGTTGGTGGAAAACTTATTTACCAAAATGGATGATTTGAGAAGTATTTACCAAAATAGGTGTTTTCTAAAAAGTTACTTTTTTCCCTCCTAAGTTTATTGAATAAAAACAATTTCTTTTTATCAATGTTGTATAAAGCGCTAGTCGGGCGGTGAGGTACCGCCTAGAGATTAATCGGGATTAATAGGGATTCATCGGGATTAGTCGGATTGGACTTTTTAAGTATAATTTTACAAATTTATATATATGCATATAGGCTAAAGATAAATAGAAAACCACTTTTATTGAGAAAACCCGGGAAACTCTAAGCTCCCGACTTTTTCTTTTTTTGAAAAAATTACCATACGTAATATACATGTTTTTAAGAGTTTTGGGCAAAAAAAATCGAAAAAGCGCCAAAGGATTATTTTAAAAAAAAATAAACAAATTTCAGCAACTTTGTTGTGTAACACGTGTTAGGCAAAAAATGTTGAAACTTGTTTATTTTTTTTTTTAAATATCTTCGGCGCTTTTTTGTTTTTTTGGCCCAAAACTCTTAAAAACATGTATATTACATGTGTTATTTTTTTCAAAAATAAAAAAATGTCGGGAGCTTTGAATTTCCCGGGTTTTCTCAATAAAAGTGGTTTTCTATATATCCTTACTCTATACATATATATATATATATATATATATATATATATATATATATATAAATGATCGCTAAAATGAGAACCACCTCTAGTTGTAAGAACCGTGAGAACTTTTTGATCGGGGGCGCGGTGGACCAAATTTTTGTTCACAAACGTAGATGCATGTATTATAAACACATTTGTACAAAAAAAATTCAAAAAAAAAATGTTGTGTGTGTAGTTTTGAGCACCACAAGTTTGTATTTACGGGTACCGTAAATTTTCCGATAGAATTTACGGTACCCGTAAACACAAAATTGTGGTGCTCAAAACTACACACACGACATTTTTTTTGAATTTTTTTTACAAATGTGTTTATAATACACGCATCTACGTTTATGAAAAAAAATTGGTCCACCTCGCCCCGTACGGTGTAGTTCTCACGGTTCTTACAACTCGAGGTGGTTCTCATTTTAGCGGTCCCCTATATATATATATATGTAGATAAATTAATACTTTTTATTAATAAATTTACAAGTTTAGGAGATAACTTTATACTTTTTACTAATAAATTTAAAAGTTTAGAAACCATATGTAAACTAGTGAAAGATAGAGGGTGTTAAATGTTAAAATATCTAAACATAAATGTTAAAATAGGTTTATAACTAAAATTTGGGCTTTAAACCATGGGCCAGGTTTCAAAAATTGGGTTTCTTGGGTCAAAAAACATGGGCCCGATTAGTCCGATTTTGACCGACTTTAACCGATTTTGTCCGACTTTTACTGACTTTGACCAATTTTGACCATAACCGATTTTTTTGACCGACTAGCTTAAATTTAGACAGTAACCCACCGACTAACGCCTAGGCGCCGATTAATCGGGCCGCCTAAGCCGATTTCTGCAACATTGCTTTTTATAAATATGTTATTTGACAAGATCCAGAGAAATTTGTTATATCATTTAGACCCAAAATTTAAAAAAAAAAAATTAATGATAACTCACTTTTCGTGTAGTGTTGTTTGTAATATAGTTTTTTTCTTTTTTCAGAATTTATCATTATTTGAGTAATATTAATTACGATAACAAATATTAATGTAGGAAGAGTAATGTGACACGCTGAAAATATTTTATATTTGGTTAAGTTGGAGATTTCTTTTTTTTTTTTTTTTTGAATGGCTAATTTGTTTAATCTCTTGTCGTCCGTGGGACTTGAACCCAAAACCTTCTCATTTCCAACCTAGGTGTTTTAAAGTCTTTGTCTTTGCCAATGAACCACCACCCATTGGTAACTTGGAGATTTCTAGTAGTTAGTAAACTTATAAATAAAATATGATGGTAAACATGAATTATTAAATGAAACAAAACTAGAGGGGCTAGAGTTGTAAATAAGGGGAAATAGTTTTTATTAAAACAAAACAAAACAAATGAAAAATGCAGCACACTCTTGTGTGTGTGCATTGGTGTGTGCGACCAGACAAGGGAAGGGACAGCTCAAAACCTAAATCAGCAAATTAATCAAATTGGAAGTTGAATCTGGTCATATAACCGTGCATAAACGAAGATTATTGATCACTTATACTAGAGGATCATAAAGTGAATCGAGTGATAAGGTGGGTGATAAGGTCGGGAGCGACACGCGACTTAAAGGAAAGCTCTAAGGTACGTGGCTTTATACTTCGTAAGATTTTATTAATAATTTTGTATTTGATATGTGTTGAACAATGAAGTGATACTAGAAAAATTCGGTTTATTCAATAGTGATGGATTTCACATGAATGAACCAAATGGACAAATAGCGAGTAATGATATGTTTGGTTTGTTTAAAAGTGATGGTTTTCTCATAAACAACCAAACAGATCAAAATAAAGAAATGGTGATAAGTTTGGTATGTTCGAGAGTGATGGTTTTCACGTGAACAACCAAACGGGTCAAAACGAAGTCTTAACGCATACCAGAATGGGTGCGTAAATAATGACTTCAGTATAAACCCGCTTGATGGGTAAAATTTTGAACATAAGCGTAAACCGAGTAACGGTAACGCGGATTTAAAGTCAAAGGACTCGGGTAATGAGTCATAATGTAACACCCCAACCCAGAAGGGCTGACGTGTCACAATAACAGTGGTATCATAAACAAAAGTCATAATTCCATTTATTTATTTGATAAGGATACAACCATACGACAACTAAACTTAAGGTTAATATACAAACGGATACATTTGACTTGATTAACTAACATCTTCAGATTTATTCCTAGGCTTTATTCTTCACTCTTTACCCCGCCCGAAGTAACCTGTGAACCTGTATATACAAAAAGTTTACGGAATGAGCCAAATGCTCAGTACGGAATAATAGGCTCAAATAACAAATAATGCTTTATATGAAATGTTATTCGGATGAAACTTTATATTAAAATGATATGATGCAAGTAACGTAATTTCATAATCATATCATACGGATGTACCCATGAGCCAAAATTAAAACGTGACAATACACAGGTAGCTACTCCTACATAATTATCACGCGAGTTGGCATACCCGCTATCCACCTCCTTAACTTAAATCCTAGGATCGATCCATACGCCTCCTAGTAGCTTTGTACCTCACTTGTACCTAGGGACGCCGTGAACTGATCTCTCCGTCACGGATGGAGCACATGATGTCGATGCCGCAACAACATGCTCGTGGGACACTCCACGAGAAGCGACACTCAGGGTATCAGAGTACAAATGGTCTTATTCACATAACTTATCAAAATATTTTTTTCATAACAAGACGTAACATATATTGGAACATGCGATAATGAGTACAACTAAACATAATACTATCGCATGATATGAAAGCTAAATCCAAGGTTATGATTAGAATAGGAATCTAACGGACTGTCAAATGAATCGATAATCAAAGACGTGAGGAGTTTTAAAAGATATATGAATTTAATGGGTTTATAACAATTTGAATATGAAACAATAAGGAGTGGGGGTAGGGATCCGTACCTTAATAATTCCAAAGTGAAGCTACCTTGTGATAATATTTCAGATTTATACGAGCAGAGTTTAGACTACTGATTAAGCTTTTAACCTAATTTAAATAACATGCACACAAACTAGGTTAGTAACTTAATACAGCATTACGATAACTCACGAGATTAAAATCCTCACAACGAATGACAAAGTGCGATACTTAAACATCCATCGGATTCACAACTAATGACAAAGTGAAATCACTTAAACATCCATCGGATTCACAACGAATGACAAAGTGCAAACACTTAAACATCCATCGGAATCACAACTAATGACAAAGTGAAATTACTTAAACATCCATCGGAATCACGACTAATGACAAAGCATAACCCAAATTTGAGCAGCACTTAAACATCCATTGGATTGATTTCAATCAATCGGACATTGAATCGTATCAGCGATCGAGTTATTACCCTGATTGCGGCGTCGATTAGTGATCCGTGTGTGTTGATTGTGGTAAACAGAGCATAACTCAGTGTATTTTGTGAATTTTTACGTCGAACTGAAGCCAGGAATCAAGTCCCACAGCCTACTATTTATAGCTGAAAAATGGTCCCTGTCGCGTGTCGCGACAGGTCTTCCTGTTCCTTTCGCGTGGCGCGAGAGGTGCCTTTTTAAGATAGGGTAGGTACGTGTCCAACTAGCTCAGGTGAGTCGACAATTCGTTCAAATTCAATTTCCACGTAAAACTGTTAAGATAATACCAACTAGGGTTTACCCCCCCTGAGTTTTAGGGGCCCTAATCCTGATTCTGATTGTTCTGGAAATCTTAGGGTTTCTACAGAATTACTTGGGTGTCTTAATTAGGGTTTCCTATTGGATAATTTATAAATAATAATAATAGTTTTGGTTGATATACAGAAGATGGATTATAAGATAAATGTTTAGTTTATTATAAATTATTATTATTCTTTTATTTCTAGAATAATGATTTTAAATTTATGATTATTACAACTATTACCCCCCTTAAAAGAAATTTCGTCCTAGAAATTTTTCAAATAAGAATATAACATATCGTATAAGTAACGGAACTTTCATAGCAGAGTTACTAACTTATATAACAAGAATCTCCTAAACACACATGTGTATCTGAAATTCATAATTACGTTTATGACCATAATTGTCAATTACCTTACTACCATGTCCTAATGGTTCTTCCACTACGTATCTTAATAACATATTTAATCATGCAGAAAATCAACATAGACTTACAGATAACAAGAGTGACTATTGGTACTGATATCTCCTACATAAACATGCTTAATCATAACTAAGATATATTCACATAAGGTAAGCATGAATGACCGTAAACAGAAACAATTGAACATATATCAAAGAGCAAGATTTACCGTTACTTCGACTAAAATTCTATTACTAGAATAGATTAGGGTATAGAGAGCGAATTGATTCTTCAGATTCCCATGTTGCTTCGTGTTCAGAGTGGTTTTTCCAGAGGACTTTAACAAACGGAATTACTTTCCTACGCATAACCCTTTCTTGTCGATCTAAGATGGCTTCTGGTTCCTCTTCGTAGGACAAATCTTTGTGAATTGTAAGTAACGGATAACTAATGACATGGAGTGGATGATAATTATATCCTCTTAACGAGGAGACATGAAAAACGTTATGAACATGAGAGAGTTGAGGCGGTAGAGCTATTCGATATGATACTTCTCCAATTCTTTCAAGGATTTCAAACGGACCGATGAAACGGGGACTAAGCTTCCCTTTAATTCCAAATCTACGAACGCCACGCCAAGGGGATACCTTTAAGAATACGTGATCACCAATTTTAAATTCGAGTGGTCGTCTATCTTGATCTGCATAGCTCTTTTGTCTGCTCTGAGCTTCTTTCAGTTTTTCTCGTGCCATAGTGACTTTTTCGTTTGTAATCTGAACTAGTTCTGGCCCTTCAATAATCTTTTCTCCAACTTCATCCCAGCAGATCGGTGCTCGACATTTCCGACCATACAAAAGCTCAAAAGGTGCCATGCCAATACTTGCTTGCCAACTATTGTTGTAAGCGAACTCAACAAGGCATAGATATTCATCCCAGTTTCCAGACCATTCAAGTGCACATGCTCGGAGCATGTCTTCCAAGGTCTGAATCGTGCGTTCTGACTGCCCATCTGTTTGTGGATGGAAAGCCGTACTAAACTTTAGTCGTGTACCCCAAGCTGCCTGAAAACCTTTCCAAAATCGTGAGGTGAAACGTGGGTCTCTATCTGAAACAATGGAACATGGTGTGCCATGGAGTCGAATAATCTCTTGAAGAAATATTTCGGATAACTTATTAACCGAAGTTCCTTGCTGAATTGGTATAAAATGTGCTGACTTTGACAATCTATCGACAACAACCCATACAACATCATTCTTCTTGAATGTCTTAGGCAAACCGGTAACAAAATCCATTGTGATCTCATCCCACTTCCATATGGGAATATCCAATGGCTGCAACAGACCGCTTGCTCGTTTGTGTTCAATTTTCACTTGTTGGCAAGTGAGGCATTTACTTACGTATCGAGCAACGTCTTCCTTCATGCCATTCCACCAGAAGTTCTGTCTTAACTCTCGATACATCTTGGTAGATCCTGGGTGAATTGAAAATGGTGAGCTGTGAGCTTCGGCTAACAATGACTCACGAAGGGTGGAGTCATCGGGTACACAAAGTCTTTTACCGCACCAAATCACCCCATGATGGTCTATACGAAATTCAGATTGCTTACCCACCTCAAGATTTTGCACAATTGCCCAAAGTTCTCCATCTTGCTTCTGTGCATCTTTGATCCGTGATATGAGGTCGGGTTCAATCTGCATTCTAGCTAGATATCCATCAGATTTACTAACCTGAAGCCAAATGTTCATCCTTTCGAGATCCTTCATAATACGAGGCTGAATTTGTAAGCAAGATATAGTCCCGGAATTCTTTCGGCTCAACGCGTCAGCTACAACATTGGCTTTACCTGGATGGTATTGAATATTTACGTCGTAATCTTTTAAAAGTTCTAACCACCTTCTTTGCCTCATATTTAGCTCATTCTGCGTGAATATGTACTTGAGGCTCTTATGGTCGGTAAAAATGTCACAACTTTCACCATACAGATAGTGTCGCCAAATCTTAAGTGCAAAGACGACTGCGGCTAGTTCTAAATCATGTGTAGGGTAGTTAACTTCATAAGGCTTTAACTGACGGGAGGCATAAGCGATAACCTTCCCATGTTGCATTAGCACACAACCTAATCCTTTCTTTGAGGCATCACTATAGACTTGGTAACCTCCTGATCCAGAAGGGAGAGTGAGTATTGGGGAGGATACGAGTCGTTTCTTCAATTCTTCAAAGCTTTTCTCTTGTTCCTCATTCCATGAGTACTTCACCCCTTTCCTTAGGAGTTTTGTGAGTAGTAAAGCAATTACCGAGAATCTTTCAACAAAACTTCGGTAATAGCCAGCAAGACCCAAGAAACTTCGTATTTCGGTAACAGAAGTGGGTCTTGGCCATTTTGTAATAGCTTCAACCTTTGTTGGGTCTACCATAATTCCCTCTGCTGATATGACATGACCTAGAAATGCCACTTGGCTAAGCCAAAAGTCACATTTGGAAAACTTAGCGTACAACTTCTCATGCCGCAAGGTTCCAAGTACTGCATGTAGATGTGCTTCATGCTCTTCGCGACTCTTAGAATACACCAGAATGTCATCGATAAAAACAATAACGAATTTATCTAGGAATTTGTGAAATACGCGATTCATCAAATCCATGAAGACTGCGGGTGCGTTAGTTAGCCCAAAGGGCATAACCAAAAATTCGTAATGACCATAACGAGTACGAAAGGCGGTCTTGGGAACATCATCATTCTTGATCTTTAGCTGATGGTACCCGGACCTCAGGTCGATTTTTGAGAAGAACTGAGCCCCCTGAAGTTGATCAAAGAGATCATCAATGCGAGGCAGAGGATACTGATTACGAATAGTAATCTTGTTTAGCTCTCGGTAGTCAATACATAAACGCATACTACCGTCTTTCTTTTTCACAAATAAGACCGGAGCACCCCAAGGTGAAACACTGGGTCTTATGAATCCCAGATCTAACAATTCTTGCAATTGTTCCTTCAACTCCTTCAGTTCCATTGGAGCCATACGGTATGGAGCTTTAGAAATAGGTTCGGCACCAGGGATCAAGTCGATGGTGAATTCTACCTGACGGTCGGGTGGTAATCCCGGAAGTTCATCCGGAAATACATCAGGATATTCACGAACAACGGAGTGGTTATCGATACTCTTAACACTAGCAGAAGTATCCTTAATCGATGCTAGGAATCCAGCACAACCGTTTGATAAGAATTTTCGAGCCTTAAGCACAGAGATATTTTTAAGAGATTTATGAGCTGGAGTTGTAACACCTGTGCCTCCACGGACATCAAACAAATGCCAAACCAATGAAATATTGTATTTCATACTTGGGATTTGTAAAAATATGTGTATCTTTTGCACATATCTATTCTTGTTCGATTTCAAGCTCTAAATCGCTTTCTGGAAGGTTATACGCGCACTGATGCGTAGATATAACCAGTTTAATCCAAGGAACACTCCGGAATAGTGAAATAGGCTTAACATACCTTAAATAACCTTTACATAACTTAGATATAAGTTTTGGAAGGTTTGGTGTGGTGAAATCAAAGTTAAATCGCTTACAGGGACTAAAGTTGACAAACTGCGAAAGTATGCCAATTTGAACTGTAACAGACCTTCCGGAGCATGACCATAAGTTAAACATACCATAAATATCCATCACATAGCTTAGAAATAGGCTTTGAGGGGTTCGGTGTGCTAAAATAAACTTTTGGGTCATTCAGGGACTAAAAGTGTCAAAAAGTGCACAAGTTTGCATTTTCGCGCATAACTTACGTTCTGAATACATCCGGACATCCAAAAATTTATGTAAGCATGACTATATTATATTTTAGTGTTCGCCTTAAGAAAAATCCATTCGTTGCGTCATTTGGATCGTTTTTCGCGCTTATGCGCATTCCGTCGTAATTAAGCGAACATCGCGTTCGTACGACCAAACGAACCATCATCCGACATATTTCTGAGCATGTTTCATGTCCACAATGTTTAGGCAACATTTTAGGGCCTTAAAGTTGGCTTTACGGGCCTTAGAAGTGTCGGAAATGGCCTTAAACACGTGCAGGGACCTAAACTGTCATTTCTGAAACATATGTGCAGATCAGAGGCCCCAAGCGGCCCGCATTGTGTTTGCCTAAATCTAAAGCGGTCCGCATTAGCCCTTCTGACCAGATTCAATGTTTGTTTTGCAACTTGCAACTGAATTGATTCGTGTCCACACGTTTCCTATCGTCTAGTCAGCGGATAAGAACAACATTTTAGCCACCACAACATTGTGACAAGTGTTCGGCTTGGATCGTGGCACGATATTCAAGAAACGATCCTAGCGGTTACCCGAAATCTATATATACCCCATGCCCCCCATTGCTATTTCTTACAAGAATTCTGATTTTGAGAGCTCTAAGTTGAAACCATTGTTTCATACCTGAGTTCTTGAAGTCGGGATTAGCATTCGGGGACCCTGGGTAAGTATTCTTTCGTTCTTTTCCTTATTTTATTGCTTTTAGAGTCAGAAAGTCAAACTTTGTTTGACTTTCAGCGTTGACCAGTAATGGTCAATGCGAAGTTCGTTTGAACTTCGCAACGTGAGTGTAATCACGTTGGTCATAGTCCCTTGGGACTATGCCCACTGATTACCACGTTGTCTAGAGTCGTAGGGTAGGCGATCTAATAAATCGCCTATACCTTCGAACTCGACCCATTTGGTCGATCATTAGGATCCGACCAAATACATTAGGTGACCATAGTAGGTAGGGAATAACCTTCCGAGGTTATACCCTATGGTCACATCGTTTAAGTAGTTGTATGATAGGTAGTTTATATGCCTTAGGTAAATTACCAGAATACCCTTTTCATGTATAATTGGTAATTAAGCATATGTAACCTAAACTTTTGTCACATAACTGATTATGTAACATGTTTAGGCATATAACACTTGTCATAGGACTAGTTAGACGGTCTGAACGCGTTTCACGCGAACGACGCGTTAAAGTAGCATAAGCTACCTAAACGGGTCGTAATGGGCCGCGATGGGTCGATAGCACTTAGGTTTGGTTTCATTGTAGTATGTAGGTCTTGTTAAACCATATCATATGAGTTCCAAAACTCGTTTGGTTTACCAAGCCTCATCCTATCCGATCTCCCGATTTAGATCCGGTTTATTTATATAGTTTTAGATTGCCGATTGATTCCGTGCTCCCTCAAGCTTTGTTTGGTTGTTGTTCAAGACCTCCAAGCATTCTCAGGCGAGTACATTATTCCCCTATTTTACTGCTTTCAATTGTTTTGGGGTGACTCATATGTGCTAAATGTTTTCGATGTTATAACGATGGTTTCAAAAACAATTAAGACGATTTATACAAAACTAATAACGATTTCAATAAAGTGAACAAACTTGTTGGTTGTGTTTACATAACAAATGACATTCATTAGCAATGATCAAGCCGACCAGTATTAGGTTATGGTACCATAGGATCTGACTAATCCCGTTATTTACTACACCCGTGGTTATGTGTGGGTATGGTAGGTAGCGACTGAATCTGTAATTATTAACTTACCCTATGGAGGTTTGTTAATGCGAAAACGAGAAGCGACGAAAGTCACGAAGGTTTGAATGTTATTAGCGAGACGACCATATAAGTAGTTTCACGACCTAAAACGAATTAAACAATTAACGATTGGGTTTCACACGATGTTTTAACGATTGGGTAACGATTGGGTAACGATTGGGTTTTCACACGATGTTTTAACGATTGGGTAACGATTGGGTAACGATTGGGTTTTCACACAATGTTTTAACGATTGGGTAACGATTGGGTTTTCACACGATGTTTTAACAATTACTTTGGTGGTTTGGTTTGGATTAAATGATTAAGTAACAATGCGTGTGGAATATGATACAAGCATGGTGGATACGCCGCTGGTACTTCCTATATATAAGTGTTTGTATGGTATTACATATTGTAGTGTTATTTGAATCATTTCAGCTCGAGACATAGAACATTTTATACAAGTAACATACTTTTCACAAGACATTTATTTACAAACAACTTATCTTATACAAACTCATATTACATGGTTATTCATTTAATCATGCTTTATTTTCTTATTTATACATATCACCTGAACTTATCATTGTTTTTCCAAATAATTTACTAAAACAAATGTTTTTGGGTTAAGAGTCATGGCTACGAGGTTTTACAAATTATAACCCGCTTGATTTGAGTTGGTTAATTGAGTTGCAATATTACACTCTTTTCAAAACAAGGTTTTTAAATAAAGTATTGCAACATCTAAACTAGCCATGATTTCGACACTCCTACAAAACCTATGTACTCGCCAGCATTTCTTTGCTGACCTCGTTTTCACATATGTTTCAGGTATTGTTGAATGTTATCGATTGATAAGATGCATGCTCACATAGGATTGGACGAGGCCTTAGTGACTCAATAACAATGATAGACTATGTTTAAAATTGTGTATTTAGATTTCCAGACAATGTAATTATTCAATGATTAATAAAACGAAACACTTTTTGGTATCCATGGTTATGAAACATTAATTCTGTTGCAACACGCCTCGATGTTTCCGCCGCGATCTGTTGTTTTACGCGGTCGGGGTGTGACAGGAGTTCCCTGATATATAATATCAGGATGATGAAGATTACCGAAAATAACACGACGGGAATGACAATCTATAGTTACACGATGTCGAGACAACCAATCTATCCCTAGAATAACATCAAAGTCACACATATGTATTGGAAATAGGTCTGCCTTACACACAATAGATTCAATACGGATCGGACAATCTTTATATACGTAAGTGATTACGGATGAATTTTCCATGGGAGTGGAAATGGTTAAAGTATGATTTAAGAGAGTTGGTCTTATCGGAAGGTACTTAGTAAACGAATGGGATACTAAAGAATGGGTCGCTCCTGTATCGAATAACACATAGATACTACGTTCACCAAGCTGAAGGGTTCCAGATACAGTACCTGGAGCATTAGCAGCGTCAGTAGCAGAAAGTGCGAAAACTCTTCCTCCAACATTGGGTTGGTTATTCTTCTTAGTGTCTTTCTTTGTACACTCCTTGATCATGTGTCCAGTTTGGCCACATCTAAAGCATGCTCCTGTACCTCGGTGACATACGCCCTGATGTCGCTTACCACAAGTATTACATAGAGGATATGTAATCTGATTCGGGTTTACATGTTGATTCAGTGGTTGAGCTCTAATAGGTTCTGCATACAACTGAATCTGGTTTTGAGCAGGCCTCGGGTTTTGCGGTCTAGGTTGCCATAGACGTGCCTGATTTCCAGAGTTTTGATTTCCTTGCACTTTGCGGTCTTGATGCTGTGGCGTAGTGGATGTTTGGCCGATTGTCTGCTTAAATTGTCCTTATCTGTTTCTCTTCTTATTATCCTCGGTTCGAGATAAAAATTCTTTCCTCTCGAACTCAAAAGTTTTGATTGCATCGGCAACTTCGGTGATATCCTTAAATTTCATGTACATGATCGACTTCCGAATTCGATCATTGACTGCCCACTTGCATTTTTCTGCCTGGGCTTCTGTTGATCCTGCAACGTCTCCTACAATACTAGCCAACCTTGAAAATCGAGTCATGAACTCAGAGGCTGGTTCATCCCTCCCCTGTCGAATCACTGCATACTCCCTGATATAAGCTTCTTTATCAGCGGTAGAAAAATACTTGTCGTAAAAGATGGTACGAAAGTCGACCCATGAAAGATTAGCGTCAAAATCATCCCCTCCTTTGACTTACTTATATCCTTCCCACCAAGTTTGTGCGTCATCTTCGAGTTTGTAGGTAGCCAATCTAACTTTGTATTGCTCCAGAACTCCAAGAACTCGGAAGATCTTTTCAACATGAGCTATCCAGTTTCTTGCATCGACTGGATTAGTAGCGTGACTAAAGGATTTCGGCTTTTGTTTTTGGAATTTAGCGATCCATATGTCTATACTATAAGTAGTATGGTTCGTGGTATTCTCACGAATTTCTTCACCAGAAATTAGATTCATGTTATTACGTTCTGGATGACGAGTTTGTTGAATAACGGCCTCAGCTGTTTGAGCAACAAGGTTTGGAAGTAACCCGGCAACAGCCTGGTTGATAGCATTAATTACGTTTGGATCGATTGGAGTCTCATTCGAAGAAGTGTTGTTACGCACATGGTTAGTACGAGTACTCCTACGTAGCGGACGACGAGGAGGCGTCTATAAGAATAGACATAGGAGTTAAACCAAATAAGAGACCAAGTTGAATCCTATCATAGATATCTACCCATTCCTTACAGGTTTTAATTACTATCTTCAAGTTTTCTACAGGAAAGAGCCTTTGCTCTGATACCATAGCTGTAACACCCCAACCCAGAAGGGCTGACGTGTCACAATAACAGTGGTATCATAAACAAAAGTCATAATTCCATTTATTTATTTGATAAGGATACAACCATACGACAACTAAACTTAAGGTTAATATACAAACGGATACATTTGACTTGATTAACTAACATCTTCAGATTTATTCCTAGGCTTTATTCTTCTCTCTTTACCCCGCCCGAAGTAACCTGTGAACCTGTATATACAAAAAGTTTACGGAATGAGCCAAATGCTCAGTACGGAATAATAGGCTCAAATAACAAATAATGCTTTATATGAAATGTTATTCGGATGAAACTTTATATTAAAATGATATGATGCAAGTAACGTAATTTCATAATCATATCATACGGATGTACCCATGAGCCAAAATTAAAACGTGACAATACACAGGTAGCTACTCCTGCATAATTATCACGCGAGTTGGCATACCCGCTATCCACCTCCTTAACTTAAATCCTAGGATCGATCCATACACCTCCTAGTAGCTTTGTACCTCACTTGTACCTAGGGACGCCGTGAACTGATCTCTCCGTCACGGATGGAGCACATGATGTCGATGCCGCAACAACATGCTCGTGGGACACTCCACGAGAAGCGACACTCAGGGTATCAGAGTACAAATGGTCTTATTCACATAACTTATCAAAATATTTTTTTCATAACAAGACGTAACATATATTGGAACATGCGATAATGAGTACAACTAAACATAATACTATCGCATGATATGAAAGCTAAATCCAAGGTTATGATTAGAATAGGAATCTAACGGACTGTCAAATGAATCGATAATCAAAGACGTGAGGAGTTTTAAAAGATATATGAATTTAATGGGTTTATAACAATTTGAATATGAAACAATAAGGAGTGGGGGTAGGGATCCGTACCTTAATAATTCCAAAGTGAAGCTACCTTGTGATAATATTTCAGATTTATACGAGCAGAGTTTAGACTACTGATTAAGCTTTTAACCTAATTTAAATAACATGCACACAAACTAGGTTAGTAACTTAATACAGCATTACGATAACTCACGAGATTAAAATCCTCACAACGAATGACAAAGTGCGATACTTAAACATCCATCGGATTCACAACTAATGACAAAGTGAAATCACTTAAACATCCATCGGATTCACAACGAATGACAAAGTGCAAACACTTAAACATCCATCGGAATCACAACTAATGACAAAGTGAAATTACTTAAACATCCATCGGAATCACGACTAATGACAAAGCATAACCCAAATTTGAGCAGCACTTAAACATCCATTGGATTGATTTCAATCAATCGGACATTGAATCGTATCAGCGATCGAGTTATTACCCTGATTGCGGCGTCGATTAGTGATCCGTGTGTGTTGATTGTGGTAAACAGAGCATAACTCAGTGTATTTTGTGAATTTTTACGTCGAACTGAAGCCAGGAATCAAGTCCCACAGCCTACTATTTATAGCTGAAAAATGGTCCCTGTCGCGTGTCGCGACAGGTCTTCCTGTTCCTTTCGCGTGGCGCGAGAGGTGCCTTTTTAAGATAGGGTAGGTACGTGTCCAACTAGCTCAGGTGAGTCGACAATTCGTTCAAATTCAATTTCCACGTAAAACTGTTAAGATAATACCAACTAGGGTTTACCCCCCCTGAGTTTTAGGGGCCCTAATCCTGATTCTGATTGTTCTGGAAATCTTAGGGTTTCTACAGAATTACTTGGGTGTCTTAATTAGGGTTTCCTATTGGATAATTTATAAATAATAATAATAGTTTTGGTTGATATACAGAAGATGGATTATAAGATAAATGTTTAGTTTATTATAAATTATTATTATTCTTTTATTTCTAGAATAATGATTTTAAATTGGCAAATTGGCCTGTAATAATCCCACCTACACCTTTTTGGCCAATAATAATCCCACCTCAGAATATTCCCCACACCAGTCCCATTTTTCAGATATTTTGCCCACACTGGTCCCTAGTTAAAAATCCCTAACTCAGTTAGTAAAATGGCTGATGTGGGATTATTATTGGCCAAAAAGGTGTAGGTGGGATTATTATTGGCCAAAAAGGTGTAGGTGGGATTATTATAGGTAATCAGTTTTTAACACATCATCTGCCACATATCTGCCACATAATCAGTTTTTAACACATCATCTGCCACATCAGCCATTTTACTAACTAAGTTAGGGATTTTTAACTGGGGACCAGTGTGGGCAAAATATCTGAAAAATGGGACTGGTGTGGGGAATATTCTGAGGTGGGATTATTATTGGCCAAAAAGGTGTAGGTGGTATTATTACAGGCCAATAAGCCTTTTAAATTTATGATTATTACACATAATCGAAAGATGGTGAATTCGTGAAAAGAATTCGGAATAATGAAGTTCAACCATTATAAGGTTGAACGGGTCGAATAAGCGTAAACGTATATCGGGTGACGGATGCGTGAAACGTGACAATTATACTCCAGGTAATGGGGTAAAGTCGTAAAAAGAACACATATGTGTAGAAGGTATGAATTTCATAAGCTTTCATGCTTAAAAGTAATAACGGGTCAAATAATTAAACTTGTGAATTTTAAATCGATAGCGTAAGACATGTCGTTATGAATCCGGGTTATGGACTTACAGGTTAAAATATATAGACAAATGTTTTACGATCGAATAGGAACAAGTTTCGTGTAAAACGAATAAGTATTCGATGAGTTATGGGATTTTTAAGGAAGAGTAAAATGCACTGATAGTCCCTGTGGTTTGGTAAAGTTTCACCTTTAGTCCCCACCTTTTCAAAATTACATGTATGCTCCCTGTGGTTTGCTCAGTTGTTACTCGGATAGTCCCTGGAGTGAAAGGAGGTTAGTTTTCTTAGTTAAGTGGATGTGAAATGACAAAACTACCCTTACTATTAAATATAATAACTTAAAACATTAAAGAAATTTATATCTTTTTATTATTTAATTAATCAAATGAGGCCACCATCCTTATCTTCTTCATCAGCCCAACCCATCCCCAATTTAACCCTCACCATCAACGGAGCCATGAAGACGTAACTCCGGCGTAATTCCGGCATGAATCCGGTCACAAGAAATCTAGAAAAAAAATCCGAACCCCAACCTCACCCTCACAATCAATAGATCACAAATCCCAACCATGTCTCGTCCCTCTCTCTCTTTCGTCTGTTAATATATGTGAAGTTGCCGGTTCGGTAGATTCGAGTAGATCTGAACTGACGAAGAGGACTGAATATTGCTGTTTACGATTGAATCTGAGATAATTGATTCAGATTTTGTTGTTAGAACTGTGTCTGAGTCTGATTTACAATTGAATCAGTTCTGAATTTCAGATGTTGCTCAACGAAGATTAAAGTCTCGACTGTGATAAAAAAATCTCTTTGAATAGGAGAGTCTTGTCATTGTTTGTATTCAGATCTGGATTTAAGTTGCTGAGTTGTGTTGATCGACTAAGAATTAGAAGATGTTGACTGTTAGCAGCTGAATAAGATAAAAGTTTTTTCTTTTCTTTTTAGGGTTGCAGTTTGCTGTTGTAAAAAGGAAAGAATGTTAGTAGTAAAGATAAGTTGATTGTGTCGCTAAAAGGTATAGAAGTGTTAGGAATTGAGTTGATTGTAGAGGCAAAGTGAGAATAATAGCAACACTGTTGTTAAGATATTAAGATTTATGGCTACGGCTGGTGTGATATAGAAGTTTAGGATTTTGTTTTGATGAGAAATAACGACACTTTATGAGAAGGTGGTGTGCAGGGAGAGGAGCGACGGTAGGTGGTGTAGGTTTGAACTAGAGTTGTGTTGTGGTTTGAGCTGTGGTGGTGATGGCAGTGCGGCGAGGAGAGACACAGTAGAGATAGCAGTCTATGTGTCGGAACCGGAATTGTTTGTGGTGGCCGGCGATGGGGTGGACTTTAAAAAGATAATTTAATATATTATATACAATTTTTTAATTCTTAGTTTTAGTTTTTTTTAATGTTTAATATATTTTTTTTTAATAAGAAGGGTAATTTTGTCATTTCATATCCACTTAACTGAGAAAACTAACCTCCATCCACTCTAGGGACTATTCGAGTAACAACTGAGCAAACCACAAGGAGCATACATGTAATTTTGAAAAGGTGGGGACTAAAGGTGAAACTTTACCAAACCACAGGGACTATCCGTGCATTTTACTCTTTAAGGAAAAAGGGTAAAATAGGAAATGCGCAGCAGCATGTAGCTGTCGTAACCTAGGGTCTGCCAGCCGTAGGCTACGGCAGGCCCCTCCTGAGTTTTTCTCAGCAGCAGTTGCTGCCGTAACCTACGGTCTGCCAGCCGTAGGCTACGACAAGCTTATTCTGTTTTCATTTGGCTTCTTTGTCGTAAGCTACGGTCACCAAGCCGTAGCATATGGCGGGTTTGGTTTGTGTTTTCTTTTGTTATTGTTTGAGGTTCATGAGTTTTGTTGTTATGATTCATGCATTTCAAAACAAATGTTTATGATAAATTTATAATGTAGGTGATTGATAGGATGCTACGGCTGATCGAACAAGCTTAATGAAGAACCGAACATAATCGAAGAATATGCTTCCGCTTTTGTTTAGATTGTTTATAAATCGAACAACGTTAAAGTATCAAAATGTTTTAAATACTTATAAACTTTATCACATCCATAATTTTGTATGAATGTTTTCTTGTATTACGTTTATATGAATACAAGAAATTTTATAAATCCTTAGTTATCTAATACGGGTCTTCAAGGAATGTCTTTCATTCACAAATATGTTTTTAACTTCTATAAAAATATTCTTTAAAAATGTTTTTGTTTTTTTCTAAAGTTACATGTATCATTAATTTAATACCTATGGAAAGCTAATATTTAATACTTTTTTTATTTTCTTTTTCGGGTAAAAACGAAATTTCATTCATACTTGCCAAGTTACATCAAAACAAAAGGTAGACGGGCAACAAGCTGCGCCGCCACCCCTTTCTGAATTGCAAACCCTAATCTGCCAAAGACAAAACCTCGTCCCCCTGATGCTGAGCAATTGTTGTGGATGACCCGTTGGACCCTGGTCAGGAATTGGATAACTTCTGGCGCTAGGGAGCCAAATGTGTCAAAGGTAAAAGGGACAAAAACATGTTGGTTCTCTGCACAAGCTTTAGCGTGCTTATCAACTTTCTTCGATTATGCCTTTATACATAATAAAAATAAAAATACATCATCTTAACTAAAAATATAACATAAATATAATATCCACTTATGAAAAGCTAATATGTTCAGTTAACTAACATATATCTAGTTTTGTATGTTAACTAGGGTTAACACCCGCCCGCGTTGCGGCGCGGGTACATCGTAAACATTGAATGGATTAGTCCAAATGTTATATGATGCATTAACCATATGAAAACACAAATTTTGACGTATTCAGTTGAACTCAGTGTAACCTGTATAAGCATTGTGATTGGATCAAACGTAAAGTAAATGAAATTCATATCAAACAATCATAACGTATTATATGTGACACAACTTATACATAGAAAACGTAACGTGTATGAAGGAAAATATGCACATGTAATCAAAAGTGATTAATTAGAGCTTTCGAAAAAATGGGAGAAAAAGAAACCATAATTTGACTCCACTCGGTTCGAAACATACATAAAATAAACACAAAAACATATTATATTTGACTTGAATCATTTCCCAAAAAAGTTTACGTCGAAACATAGAACAACTTGAAATTACAAAAACGTATATAAAAATATGCACGTAAAAATGGTTTCTTTAAACGAAAACGTATTATATTTAACCTAACTCGTCTATAAAAAAAGTTTAAGTTGGGATGTAGAACAAATCATATTTATACATACCCGTACATAAAATATGCACGTAAAAATGGTTTTTAAGTAAAGGAAGTATAGGGGTAAACCGAAACAAAATATTAGTAAAAAATTAATACGTTAAAAACGTTCGTAAAACCGTGCCAAGTACCATCAATACCACAACGACGTCGACTCTCAACATCGTAAAAATAAAATAGATAAAATGGTAAAAATTACACTGTACGAAAAGGAGACTAAAATCGTTGAACCACGCACACCTGTTATAGTGTCTTAATGCGAAAAAATTAAGCAGAAACGTAAAACGTAGAAAATAATAACTTAGTCGATCTAGGACCCGCCCGTTGCAGCGAAGTTTTCAAAAGGGAAAAAATGGACGCGTTGCGACGGGTCTGTCAAATATGAAAAAATAGAGCATAAACGTTGATCCTCACATGCACGCTACAATATATTAACTCGCAAAATTTAGAACGAAACGTAAAACGAAAACCTTGCGAAAGATAAAAAGTATGGGGGGCCAAAGTTGAAATAATAAAGTGTTGTGTTAAATTACAAATATGAAAAACTTTGAGTTAAAAGTAAAAATTTCAAATGGGTTAAAATCATCATCATCATCATCATCATACTCAGTAAATCCCACCAATAGCAAAGCTAAGGTAGGGTCTGAGGAGGGTAAGATGTAGACAGCCTTACCTCTACCCCGTAGGAATAGAGAGGCTGCTTCCAGTGAGACCCCCGGCTCGATGGTAGTTTTGCATCAAACCTTGGACATAAGAAACATAACACTCGGCAATTAAGACAAAGGCCAATTAGTGCATGTACTCCCTTGTCTTTCGGCTATCAACGCTACCACATGATGCATGATTAACCATCCCCCTCTTTTAACATTATTTTCACGAAATTAGTAAAATAACGTTAAAATTAGTGCACATTCACTTTTGCCCCCCGAGCGCCCACACATATATACATTATATGCGCATACCGCAAGCGGGGCGTATCAAATGGGTTAAAATGTAAAAGATAAAACTTTTAGGTTGAAAGTGAAAAAGTATAAGCAAATAATGAAAAGTTTTGGGTTAAGTTTAAAAAACAAATTATGTAGGTTAAAATTGTAAAAGGTAAAAACCTTTGGGTTAAAAGTAAAAAATCAACTTTTTTTTTTTTGAAAAAATCCCAAAACACAAGATACAAGTGGTTATGCACAAGAAACTTGCTTATTTATATATGGAATAATTACTGTATTGATTAGTTAATGGTGTATTTGGATCGATGGTTTATATATAATATGTTAATGATACTTATTATATAATTCAAATTCCCAGATAACAAATAATATTTTATATTATAAGAAAATATTTACGAAAGATTAAAAACATATCTGTTAAAAGAACGTTTATAAAGAGTTAAAGACGCCAATAAAAGAAAATAAATGTTAAAAAACATTTATTTAAAATTTCATGATTCAACTAATTGTATTTTAATTTTGTTATAAACTTTTATAACTCTTGTTAAAGAACATACTAGGAAGTTGTTTTTATCTAATAAATTAAGAGTGAGAAATGTAACTTTCAAAAAGCATCCATTTTAATAAACATTTTTTAAAATTACGCTTTTTGGTAAACTTGCATTTTGGTAAATACTCTTAAAAACTATTTTGGTAAATACTTTTATATCACCCAACACCATTTTGAGAAGAAAACAAAAACCTCTTAAAAAGCACCTATTTTTTGTAAATACTTCTCAAATCATCCATTTTGATAAATAAATTTTTCACCAATACCACTTTAAGAAAAAAAAAAAACTCTAACAAAGTTGTAGTTTGTTACACAAATCTCTTCAAGAATTTAGATTTTCAAAAAATTTTCTTAGTCTTACTACAACCCAAATTAATTGATTAGAAAAAAAAAGCATAAAACTAATAAAGTTCAGCCTTGTCTATAAAGACCATGCACGAAACAAACATGTTTTGGCGCTACACTTTACAGAATAAGATAAATAAACAGGCGACCTGTAATAAATAAATTAATATACTAAATAACTTTTGGGCTAGGTGAAGAGCACCAACCATGTGTATAACTTTATATTTCTAAAAAAATCTCAAAAAACTTTGAACTTTGACGTCGGACATACTAAAATATATGAAATTTGGCGCCTTTAACTTCGCTTGAAGATAAAATATTTTGTATTTTTTAGTTTGAACATACTTTATACAAATTTATATAGTTGGGCTGGAGATCTACAACATTGCAAACAAGATAACACTTTGTGGTAACCAGTGGCGGATCCAGGATTTTTCGTTAGGGGGTGCACAAATTAACTAGGTTAAATAGTGTCGGGTCATAACGGGTCAACAGGTCGGGCCATAACGGGTCGACAAGTCGGGTTACTGAGTAGGGCAACCTAAAAAATTGCAGAACTATTTAAAAAAGAAAAAAAAATGGGAAAAGGGACCTTACAAAACTCGAACTCAGGACCTC
Source organism: Helianthus tuberosus (assembly GCA_030545235.1). Classification (NCBI taxonomy): domain Eukaryota; kingdom Viridiplantae; phylum Streptophyta; class Magnoliopsida; order Asterales; family Asteraceae; genus Helianthus; species Helianthus tuberosus. The sequence continues at coordinate 54,120,465 of CM060411.1, read as the reverse complement.
AGGTTTAAGAAAAGAGAGCTGAACCAGTTTGCTGCTCAACAGATTTGGTTATGAGGTTCCCCTATAAAATATTAAAGGGTTCCTTCCGAATTTTATATATAAATTAACACTCTCAATTACGAATTGAACGGGTTCCCGGGAACCCCCTAATTATATCTAAATCCGCCCCTGGTGGTAACTTAAGAGTGTTTTATTAGTGTTGTTGTGCCACTTAAATGTTCATTTATGTTTAACATAAACTATTCGTGAATCATTCGACGGGAAGTTTGTTCGTTTAATAAATAAACGAACACAAACAATAAATTTTGTTCATTTAGTTAACTGAACAAACATGAACAAATGTCGTTTTGTTCATTTATGTTCGTTAATGTTCGATAATGTGTTCGTTTATGTCCGTTTGTGTTTGATAGTTCATTAGTGTTTTTAATTATCATATTTTTATTTAATTACTTCAAAATTCTAACAAATAAAATATTTAATAAGTATTGTTAGGGATGGAATTTTATAGCTTGTGGATCACGGATCCTCAAATGTAGCCTGGATCACGGATCCTCAGTTCGGTTTGAATTAAGAATCATCAGAAGATGCTGCAAGGCTAAGGATCCAGGATCCTCATTATTATCTTAAACTAATAATTGTTTCCATTATGTTTTAACTTGATTTGCAGGTGTATTCGAATGAGACTTGGTCCTGCCGAGATTCCAGGGGAATATGCTTTGCATTTGTGCACGTGCAATGACTCCATGACCGTTATGGTGATCGTGGGGAAGCTTGCACCTATTTCGGATAGTTTGATACTAGGATAATTTCTAATTTTAAAGGGGATAACAAGCTTTATTTAGCATTATTAGCAACACATATACACAACTCTCGAACTCTCTGCAAACTCTTGGCAATTATACACACATACACTTTAGCAATCATTGTAAAAAGCTTGTTATCATCTCAAGTTGTAATCTTTGTTTGTTTAATATAATTGGTGATCGGTAGTTTCTATCACCCGAGGTTTTTTATGCCGGAGATCATTCATTGATCAATGGCTTTTTCCTCGTACAAATCCTTGTGTTCAACATTCATTTCATTCACTTGTTGTTCATACATTTGTTCAATTAACCAAGCATCTAACCTCACAAAAATCAGATTTGGTTACATTATCCTTGTGTGATTTTTGACCAAAACAGTTTGGCGCCCACCGTGGGGCAATCGGTGCTTCATTCTTGAAAAATCTTATTCATTTTATTCATTTCTATTCATTACCTCCAACCACATGGCTTCTCACGGAAAGAACACTTCAAGCTCCATGACGGCGATCACCTCTTCACAGAGCATTCCACCTTTGCCTCATGTTCCTTCTGGATCCCAAAAAAATGCTGAGAATGCTGCGAAGAAACATACCGCTAGGGGTGTGCATGGGTCGGTTTTGGCCTAAAACCATAACCATAACCGCGATGTCGGTTATTGGAAAACCATAACCATAACTGATCGGTTATGGTGGTTATGGTTAATCGGTTTTGATGGTTATACCTGGTCGGTTGTGGGTGGTTAACCGTGTATTTAGCCTAGCTAAAATAACTTAATTTTTTTAACATGGAATAAATTGTTATTGCTTATAGTATTAAAAATTACATATAATCTATAATATTAATATGGATTATTATCGAATATTCAAATAAAGTGATATAATATATTCCATAAATTCAAATAAACATTTAGCCAAAACCACAAAACGATATGAAAACCCATAAATACTAAAAATTTTCAGTCAAAAACATTAAATATTAAAATATGGTGAAAAGTTCTAAATCCTACAAAGATTTATTACATGTCGGTTCAGTTCGATTATGGCGGGTATGGAAACATTGATAACGATAACCGACCCGCTACTTTCGGTTTTTGAAAAAACCATTAACCGACCCACCGGTTTTTGATTTGGTTTGGTTTTTTTGGTTCGGTTTTTTCGGTTAATTCGGTTATGGTTCGGTTAATTCGGTTTTTTGCACACCCCTACATACCGCCGTTTTCACAAAAGCAACTACTGCTATTTCTTCTGGCCCTACTAACAATGATCTTTATTCTTTGATTTTGCAGATGAATGATTACATGCAACATCAGGACAAGACTAATGACAGGATCCTTCGTGAGATTGATGAAATAAAAAAACTGAAGAGATCAGTGGAGGATCACTCTCCATTGGTGCCTAGATCACTGAATTTCGATACTCCAGCCACAACTACCCAGCATTCCACGACATCAGGTGTCCAGTACCATGGTGGATCATCGAGTATGCATTATGGATCATCGGCAATGACACAGGCTCAAGGATCCTATTTCCAACTTTCAGTATCCTCTCTTCAGCCTCAAGGATCCTCCTTCCAGTATCAAGGATCCTTCTCTAGTTCAGGAGGATACATGGGGACGCAGTCAGTTCAAAGATCCTACTATCAATACCCAGGATCCTCATCTCAAGTTCAAGGATCCTCATCGCAGGTTCATGGATCCATGGAGTATACTCCAAGACTTTCAGCTCCTATGCATATTGGATCCAACCTCTTTCAGGATCAAGGATCCTTAAGGAGTCAACTACCTAGGAGTTCAGAAATTCACTACTAGAAAAATAAGCAATTGCCACCAAAGTTTGCCACCTATAAAAAAAAGGTAGCAAATATAGCAACAAATTCTTATATTAATCGTGTTTATATGATACGGTAGGTAAGCGGTTGCAAATTTTGCCACCACTTATTTCCGATCACAAATTCGTGGGAAATAAATTACCCCTATTTATTTTTGGTCTCAAGATCGTGGGAAAATAAAATTTATGGGCCAATTTTTTTAGTTGTGACCGCAAAGTCGTAGCAACATTAAAATCTAATTTGGCGGGCCTTTTTTAATCCGGTCCACGCTTTTTAGAATACTAGGGTTTTGAACAAATTAACATCTCCTCAAAATTGACCGCCACGTTCCACGTCTCCCCACAACACCTAGCAATTCACAGCTACTTGGTTTTGAAGACCTGGTATCGCTTTCAGGATGGCCATAAATACAGGTTCGTAAATTTGAATGTACTGAACTACTATTCTCATTTTCTTATTGAAGCTATTCGGTTTTTAAGTTTTATTCATTTGTTGATCATTTAATTGATTGATTTTGATTTCAATTTCGATTTGTAATTAGGATTGGGGATCTGATTTATTTTAATTTTTTTTATTTGTAATTAGCTAGGTTTGCACCATGTCCATCGTTATGAATGATTGTAATTAGGTTTGGGGTTTTTGATTTCATTTTTGCTTCTTTCAATCTGGCATGAATGTTTGAGATAAAAATATCATTATTGATTTCCCATAGTGTTTGAATAAGCACAACACTAAAACAAATGGTTCTGGCTTCTGGTAAAGTCAAGGCCTGTTACATCTGTTTGTTTATGATTCTAGGACAATATTGTGGCCTCTGGTGGGCTGGGTGGTGAGGTGTTCATTTGGGATGTTGAAGCTGCTCTTGCTCCGCCCACTAAGTCCAGCGAGGCAGCAGATGAAGACCGTTCTAGTGGCACTAATGGCTCGGGAATTTCTAGCGTACGTACTATTGGCTCAGGTAATGACATTTCAATGCAAACAAATTTACCTCAAGGATATGTTCCTCTCTCTGCTAAAGGACACAGAGAATTCGTGTATGCATTAGCACGGAATGGACATGTTTTGGTTTCTGGTGGAAGAGAAAAGGTAATTTGTGCAGGTAGTTAGCTATTATCATATTTTTTATTGTAGTTCAAAGCATTAATTTCTTATAATTGTTGATTTACTGTAGGCTATACATGTTTGGCACACGAGAACTGGTTCAAAGATGATAAAGCTTAGAGGACATACAGGGCTTTGCTTCTTGATTCCACATAGAGGTTTGTGTTTTTTTACTTTGGCTTTTATATAATATGGAATTAAAAAGTTATGTCAAACACATGAGCCTTTTTTTATTCTCACATTCTTTTAAGAACTATTCAAGTTTTAGTGTTTTACACTTAAGTTTATTTCTGATTTCAAAGTTACTATTGTGCATATTAGGTAAAGTTATCTCTAAGTTTTTTTTTTTTTTTGAATTTTGAAATAATAGTTTGTTTAACTAGAATAAATTGTTTTGTTATTGGGTTATTAATGGCTCTCTAGTTTCATTGATACAGGTTTTGTTTATCATGATCCTCTGTTTTTATGATTAGGTAACCATCTAGCATGGTTTATATGTACACACTCATCTTTTTTCAAATAACCTATGGTATTATATCTTTTTTTCCATTTTGTAGAATGTGGGATCTTGGTCAGCAGCGGTGTGTGAACTCATGCACCGTTCATACTGATTCTGTATGGACACTTGCTAGTAATCCAACTTTCAGCGATGCCTATAGCGGTGGAAGAGATCTTTCTGTAAGTTAACTTCTATGAATCCATCAGAGAGGATATTTCTGTGGTTTATTTTTATGATTCTTTAAAGTTGAATCTATAGGCATTTTCTTGTAAGTTTTGTACATGTAGTTGTACTTCACGGGCCTTGCAACAAGGGAGAGTACATTGCTTTGCATAAAAGAAAATCCTATTCAACAACTAGCAATGCATGATGATGGTATTTGGGTTGCAACCACTGATTCTTCTATTCATAGATGGCCTGCTGAAGGCCGAAATCCAAAAAATGTGTTTCAAAGAGGAGGTTCTTTCCTAGCTGGCAATTTGTTCTTTTCAAATGCAAGGGCTTCCATGGAAGGATGTACTCCTGCGAGTCATCTTTTTTACGTGGCCTATTTTGAATTATATTAATCTCATTTCTTGATTACGATATCACTTTCATGTAGGTTCATGTGTATAAAGAACCAACTTTCAATATTGATGGAATTCGGAGTATGATGATGATGATTACATTTCTATATGCAAAAGCCCGAGTATTGGTTTCCTCGTTGCAGGATCATTAAAATGTAATGCATTTATCTTTTTAAGTAAAATTGCTATTAATATTATTTTTTTCTTTTTGTGTTTGTTGGATTCCTTAAGAACCTGTAGTACTCTGTACTTTTGATATTGTTAATCTTGGTCGAAGTGGGATGTGCTGCTTTCATCTTCTTCGAAAAAACCTGGAGATCAGTAGGTTCTCTGAGTTACACCTTCATTTCTGACATGTTTTGGATGCATCGTCTAATCAAACGTAAAAAAAAATTCAGGATATCCCTATAGACAAAACCGGAGATTTCGATACAATATATCATTTCCTAAGGAAGAACTGGAATATCTGTAAATGGGTTGCACTTGGAGTTGTTATATTACAGGTAAGGAAACTTAACGAATATCATAGATAACAGTAAATGATTAATAATCAACAATGATTACTTGTGGATATGCAGGTTCTGATATTTTTGTTAGCTTTAATGGTACGTGTTGCAAACGCACCAGCGGAATATGATAGTAATGACGAGTACATTAATGGTCCCAGACAGCAAAGACAACCTTTGATCATACGACAACAAGTTCCAGCAACGGGTATTCCTGTTACTACAGGACCCTTTGATAGCCGTCCCAGCAGAAATGATGCTTGGAGTGCACGTATGAGGGAAAAGGTTCATCCTTTTTCTTTCCTATTTAATAAAAATGTCATTTTATCTGACCCGTTACTAAATAAAACACTAAATATTTTTTGTCGGTATGATCCCAGTACGGGCTTGATACATCGAAGTTCACCTACAATCCGAATGACCCAATAGGTATTAGCAAGGCACCACACCACCAACAGAAGAGAAGAGTCGATGTGCCATCATGTAAGCCAAACGACCGAAATATAGGGTGTGATATATTATATATGGATGGTGGGTAGAAAAACATGAATTGTTATTGTATAGTGTGTTCAAATAAAACATAAATTTACATGAGCTTCACTATGTTGTAAGTGAGGAATTGAATTTGTGTAGTATAACTTAGTTTTTGAGTTCATTTGCGGGGTTGATAGGTTTAGAAACTATATACGAAGCGTTTAGGATTGCTTTTTTAAACAACTTATCTCGTTTCGACGCAACTAATAAACACTTTCGAGTGTTTTTGGTAGAGTGAAACTATTTATGCTTGTGAACTTTAAAGTGTCACACCCTGATATTTCCACGTATTACCGGTGGGCCCGGTGGGGAGTATCGTGACGTAATTGATATCATCATAGTCAAACAACACAAATTTAAATGCACAGCGGAAGCAAAAGATAGATTCATTTCAACTGAATAAATTGTAATATTAAGTATCACAAAATAGTTGAAACAGAACCACAGGCGGATCGAAAGAAAAAGGAAATTGTTCAACAGACTTTAACATCTCGAGCTTGCGAGACTTGATTATTGATGCCTGGAGTAGCCAGCCTATTACGTATAGTACCTGCACTTAGCCTTTTTGGAAAATACGTCAGTTTACACTGGTAAATACAACTTAACTGACTCATTTTGAAAATGTTTAAAAATTGATTTGAATGCACTTAGGCAAAAATATCTTTTATAACTTGGGACAATTATTCAAAATAATCTTGTATACAGTTTTACTTATTTGTCGTCCATTAGGGCTGGTTTGTAGGGCCGAACAAGATTAACTGACACGCCATAGGTATAATGCCCACAAGGGTGTTTCCTTTAAGTGGATTACCAGTTTTTACCTAATGCAACTGTCAGGTGTACGCCTACACCCCGTGCTTAGGTCGTGGCCATTTCTTTGAATGATGCCAAGGATATCGGGGACATGGTCATTTAACCCCCAAAGGCCATACACCAAATAATACAGATTAAAACGAGTTATGTAAATACATCAATCACAATCCGATTTAAATGACTACACACCCGACCAAGCGGTACTTTTAGAGTACCGTATCCCAAGCCCGTATAGGGAAAATAAGTTAAGAGTATTTACCTGAGCAAAGTATAAATCAAATACAGCAAGTGCACATAGCTTTATAGGGCTCCTAATCTGGAACGAAAGTTTTTTAACAACCTATTAGAATCCTAACGGATCTTTAATTAAGCTTAGACTTAGACCGGTTAGTTTTCAAATGGAAGACACGGTTCAAACGCATGATAAAGCGAAGACCGGTTTAGAATGTGGTTTTTACCCGACAATCTTGGACACTTGTTTAATATGGGTAACTTAAACACATTCTGGATTTTGAGATGAAAACGATATGGTTTGGCCCGTTTCGGCTAATATATGCAAACTAGTTACATAAGCCGATCCGAACGCGAAAAGTGCGTAACGGGTAACCAAATGAGTCATACACAGGTTTCCTAAGTGAATATGCCTTAAATATGTTGTGACATCAGTAAGATATCTTCTATTATCCCCAAAACGGATTTAAACTCAAATTACGCCCCGTAGGGGTATTTTGGTCATTTTAAAGGTTATAAAAGAGTTTAAATATAAATCTGAGTTTCGGGTCTGATGTAATCAGTAAAAATACTTAATTTACTAAGTTATATCAATAGGGTATAACCTATATGTGAAATTTATCATTTCTAACCATACTATGCTCTGAAGGGGCATTTTGGTAATTTCACTTAAGCCTAAAAGGTCAAAATTGGAAATCTGAGTTTAAAACTTTTGCTTACTGCTAAAGTATAAAAATTTATTTAAAACATCAATAGGTATCAAGTCTTATATATCTAAAATGGTTTTAATACATACTATGCGTTAAAAACGCTTAAAAATGCGATTTTTAGCTATTTCCGGGTTTTATAAGAAAAGCTGATATTTTTATTATTCCAGAAGGCTTAAAATACTTTATTTATCATATTGGATCAGTAGAAAAAGGTTTGGTATCAAAAGGATTTGTAAAACTCATTTTATAGTCTAAAAGGGCAAAACCGACAATTACCGGATCAAGCTTAGAACTCTATATTATGCTTAGCCTAAAAATAAATAAAAATCTCCAAAATTCCCAAAATATTATTTTATATTAGTGGGTAAAAAGTTTGGTATCAAAAATCGGGTTTAGATAGGCTATATGCTAATTACACTGTTTAATTACTAAAAAGCTTTCTAATTACGCTAATGAGCATAACTCTTAATCTAGACCTCAAACTGATGTCAAATTTTAGTTACAAGTTTTTCAATCAGTAACTAAGGTTTCTACTCTTTTAAATTTTCAAAATTCATGTTTTAAGGTCATATGGGCATAATAGTCAACATTTAGGCATTTAACGGAAATATGCATATGAATCGGATAACTAATGAACCAAGTTGTATAATCACAGACGAAGTCAAATCTTAATTACGATGGTTTGAATTTAGACTAATTAACTAAGCAAAACTGAATTAAGGAAGGTTAAGGACACTTACCAAGGTCCTATGCACGACTAATGACTTCTAGGAAGTGCACTTAAGCTCCAAAAATCTCCAGGAATGAAGCTGTGAGAGTTTCAAGTGGGTGTTCAAAATTTTTGCAACAAGAACACCTTATATAGGGACTTTGATTGCACATGATCATGACAAATAAGTCTATTGGATGATTCCTGATCATCCCAAGTGTCCCTAGGCCCTTTAAAACCATCAAACAAGCCCATAGAATCGAAAACAAGCTCCATAAGTCGGTTAAGCTTGCTGAAACAGGCACCTGTCCAAAGAATCTGCATCTGGCATCCTCAGGCGGCCCGCGTAAGACTTGGGCCTGGTCTTACGCGGCCCGTGTCAATGTTGGCTCCGGTCAACAAGTTTGCAAATATTGCAATTTTGATCCCTGGTCCTTCTAAACTCGTTTTTAACTTGTTTTATTGCACTTTTGGCCCTCTAACTTGACTTTTAAGGACCCCAAGTCATAAAACAACTTTGTTAAGTCCCCGGTTATTCATTTGATCACCGAAAAGTCTTAAATTCCAACGTTGACGCTTTTAACCCTTCGTATACGAATATTGTCATAACTTTCTCATACTTTAACGAAACCTTGTGAAATTTTTATCACTTATTCTCGTGAGTATAATTAATCATTACAAAGCTTTGGGTTTTCTAAAAGGTCACTCAGAGGTATACTTTAAACATGTTGACACATTTAACCCCTGTAGTTTGTAATTCCTCACTTTCTTTCACAATTAGCTTCGTATGATCCATGATTTATTCGTTTAAGTGTATAAACATCATGTACGGTTATTGAAAGATATATTTATCCGTTGTTGACATTTTGAACCCTTTTTTACATACTTTCCTTGTTTGTCAAGTTTAGTCCCTTTAAATCAGTTCTTTACACGTTTAAAGTCCATGACAAGTGTTGATATATTATTGGACATGAATTTTCAAGGTGTTACATCCTCACCCCCTTAAAAGAAATCTCAACCTCGAGATTTACTGAAATAAATGAGAGTACTTTTCTTTCATTGTGGACTCTACCTCCCACGTGTATTCGGGACCTCTGCGGGAATCCCATTTGACCTTTACAATAGGCACATGCTTCCTTCGAAGCTTCTTAACCTGTCGATCTTCGATCGACAAAGGTTTTTCCAAAAAATTTAAGCTCTCATCTATGTGCACATCTGTATGTGGTATGACTAGTGATTCATCAGCTAGACATTTCTTTAGATTGCAGATGTGGAATACATTGTGAATACCACTGAGCTCTTCAGGTAAGTTTAACTTATAAGCCACTGCTCCTACACATTCGATGATCTCGAATGGTCCTATATACCTTGGGCTTAACTTACCTTTCTTACCAAATCGCATCACTCCCTTCCAAGGTGATACTTTAAGCAGAACCTTATCACCCACCTAAAACTTTAGAGGTTTTCGCCTTTTATCAGCATAACATTTCTGCCTATCCCTGGCAGCTTTCAGGCAGTCACGAATCTGGACAATCTTGTCCGTCATTTCAAAGACTAAGTCAGGTCCTGATAACTGAGCTTCTCCTGCTTCTGCCCAATGAATAGGCATTCTGCATTTTCTACCATATAATGCCTCAAAAGGCGTTGCCTGAATACTAGTATGGTAGCTATTGTTATAGGAGAACTCGATCAATGGCAGGTGGTTATCCCAACTACCACCTAAGTCAATCACACATGCACGAAGCATGTCTTCCAAAGTTTGGATGGTACGCTCACTCTGCCCATCCGTCTGAGGATGGTAAGCCGTACTAAAATTTAAGCGCGTGCCCAAAGATTGTTGGAAACTTTTCCAAAAATGTGATGTGTATCTAGTATCTCTGTCAGAGATAATAGACACTGGTATGCCATGCAGAGATACAATCTTATCTACGTACAATTGGGCTAACATGTCGGAGCTATAAGTCTCCTTAATGGGTAGGAAATGTGCTGACTTAGTCAGTCTATCTACTATCACCCATATAGTATCATTTCCTTTCTTTGTCTTTGGCAACTTGGTGATGAAATCCATTGTCACCATCTCCCACTTCCAGGTGGGAAGTTCAGGCTGTTGTAGCAAACCTGACGACTTTTGATGTTCAGCTTTAACTTGTGCACACGTCAAATATTTGGCTACATAGGCAGCTATAGACTTCTTCAAGCCTATCCACCAATAGTTCGCCTTCAAATCCTGGTACATCTTATCAGCTCCAGGATGAACGGAATATTTAGAATTGTGGGCTTCCTGGAGGATAACATCCCGAAGTCCTCCATGAACTGGAACCCATATTCGTCCATTTAATCTTAGTATTCCGTCCTTGCCATAGGATAACTGCTCCTCAGTTACTCCTAACTTTTCATCTGGATAGTTAGCTTCTAAAACAGCTTCCTTCTGTGCAGCTAACAACCTTTCATTCAAACTATTCTTTAATTCAATGCTCTTGGCATTGATTCTTATAGGCTTCACTCTTTCCTTCCTATTTAAGGCATCGGCGACTACATTCGCCTTGCCTGGATGGTATCTTATTTCCAGTCATAATCATTTAAAGTTTCCATCCATCGTCGCTGCCTCATATTCAAGTCCTTCTGATTAAACAAGTGTTGTAGGCTCTTGTGATCAGAATAGATCACACACTTAGTCCCATACAAGTAATGCCTCCAAAGTTTTAGTGCAAATACAACGGCACCCAGCTCCAAGTCATGGGTGGTGTAGTTCTTCTCATGCACCTTTAACTGGCGTGAAGCATAGGCAATAACTTTGCCTTTCTGCATAAGCACACATCCCATACCTGTGTGCGATGCATCACAATACACCACAAATTCATCAATTCCATCAGGCAACGTCAATACTGGAGCGTTGCTCAACTTCTGCTTCAGGATATCGAAAGATTCTTGCTGCTTAGGCCCCCAGTCAAACTTGCTATTCTTTCGAGTTAGTAAAGTTAGGGGTGCTGCAATTCTTGAGAAGTTTTCAATAAATCGTCTGTAGTATCCTGCCAGTCCTAGAAAGCTGCGAATCTCCGTAGGCGTCTTTGGCTCTTGCCAGTTTATAATGGCTTTAATCTTAGCGGGATCCACTTGGATACCATGCTCACTGACAACATGTCCAAGAAACTGGACTTCACGAAGCCAAAATTCACACTTCGAAAATTTGGCATAGAGCTTTTCTTGTTGAAGCAGTTTCAGAATGCAACGGAGGTGCTTCTCATGGTCAGCTTGGCTTTTCGAGTAAATGAGAATGTCGTGAATGAAGACTATGACAAACTTATCCAAGTAAGGTTTGCAGACGCGATTCATGAGATCCATGAATGCGGCAGGTGCATTAGTGAGCCCAAAAGGCATCACTAGGAACTCGTAATGGCCAAAACGAGTCCTAAGTGCAGTTTTGTGTACATCTTCATCTTTAACCTTCAGTTGATGATAGCATGACCTGAAATCAATCTTAGAGAAGTAGCTTTCCCCTTGTAATTGATCGAACAGATCGTCGATCCTAGGCAAAGGATACCTATTCTTGATAGTGACTTTATTAAGCTCGCGATAATCGATGCATAGACGCATCGATCCATCCTTCTTCTTTACAAACAGGATAGGTGCTCCCCATGGAGACGAACTAGGTCTAATAAAACCTTTGGCTAGCAAATCATCTAGTTGTGTCCTCAATTCCTTCATCTCTGTTGGTGCCAATCTATAAGGCGCTCTCGCGACAGGTGCTGCTCCAGGGATGATGTCAATTCTGAAATCTACTTGCCTATCTGGTGGTAAACCAGGTAGTTCTTCAGGAAATACTTCAGGGTACTCAGAAATGACGGGAATGTCCTCGACCTTGGGCTTCTGTTCATCAATAGTCACCTGTGCCATATAAATGACACAACCCTTCTTCAAACATCTAGATGCCTTGAGCATAGACATTTGTTCAGGTAGTCTATACTGGGTATCTCCCTGAATGGTAAGTGACTCACCAGACGGAGTCTTAATCACCACTTGCTTCTTACTGCAGACGATCTGGGCTTGGTTATGCGATAACCAGTCCATGCCTATAACTATATCGAAACCGGCTAACTTCAAAGGAAGTAAGGACAATGGAAAAGAGTGCTTCCTAATGGATATAACACATCCATCTAACATGGTTGATGCGGTTTCTATGGTTCCATCGGCTAATTCAACCTCATACTTCACACTTAAGGTTTTAACAGGTAAATTCAGCAACTTACAAAACTTATTATCTACAAATGACTTATCAGCTCCTGAATTAAATAACACTCTTGCATAGACATCATTTATGAGGAAGGTACCTGTGATCACATTGTCGTCCTGAATGGATTCTCATGCATCCATACGGAAGACCCTTGCATTGGTCTTCTTGACCTCTTCAGGCTTCTTGGCGTATTTAGGGCAGTTGGTTTTGATGTGCCCTTTCTCATTGCAGTTGTAGCATGTGGCATCTTTAACCTTCTTGCAATCAATAGTCTTGTGCTCCTTAGATTTGCATAACCCACATGCAGCTAGTCCTGACTGAGACTTGGACTCAAGTCTGCATTTTCCAAAGTGGCGTTTTTTGCAAGTCTTGCACTTTGGCTTTTCCTCTGTTTGCGGATTACCTTTGTTGGACCCAGACTCCTTCTTGTGGTCCGTATTACCTTTGTGTTTCTTCTCAGATCTTTGTGAGGTATCATCCTTACGTTTCCTCTTACCCTCTTCAAAGTTCTTGAGCGATCTTAGCCTGACCGCATCTAAAGTGAGGGACAAAGATAGATCAGCTGCCGACCTAAAAGTAGCAGGTCTTGAAGCCTTAACACTGGCTTTGATTTCTGGGGCTAAACCCCCAATGAAGCGAGCAATCCTTTTGGGTTCCAGGGTTACCAGATACGGAACCAGTCTAGACAGGGTATTGAAACTGGTGAGGTAAGCTTGACAATCTTAATTCTTCATTACCAACGATAAAAAGTCTGATTCAATCCTCTCAACCTCATGTTGAGGGCAGAAATTCTCCTTAATGAGAGCAACAAACTGATCCCATGTCAGGTTGTATAGTGGGATTTTTTCAGCAGCTTGAATGAGAGACTTCCACCATGCTAGTGCCTCTCCCTTGAATGATTGGGATACATACTTCACTACATCTCTTTCAGTACAACCGCTGATATCGACCACGGTGTCCATTTCATCTAACCAAGTCATACAGTCAATTGCCCCTTTCTCCCCAGTGAATTCCCGGGGTTTGTAGGAAACAAAGTACTTATAAGTACAGGACTTGGTACGCGGTTCATTATCGAACACTATCCTCTTGGATGGAGCACTGTGTTGATTAGATGAATGTCGATCATCATCTTTCTTTGGCTCATCTTTCTTAGAGGGTGGCTTGCTGTGAGCCTCTGAATGAGTCTTAGGCTTGGAATGCGGTGCGGATAGGGTCCTACTTCGAGTCCCACTAGATTCATTATACTGCCGCTCTATAGCTTTTGTAACAGCATTATCTATTAATGCTTGTAGCTCCGCACCGGTCACATGTATCTTAGCATTTTCATGGTTTTCCACCAGATGACTGTTTACCTCTTCTGACCTAGTCATGTAGCTTTAATTGCTACATAAAAGAAAATAAGGACAAGGTTTATTTGGAAGTCTATACAGTACTATCGTTCTTGACGATTTATTAACCATGGTTTTAATAACTATTTTTGGTCAATTTGCTAAATATATTCATATTCAGGATCTTTATTACAATCCCTAATTATAATTTAATAATAGCACAAAAAGGCCTAGTCACGTAGACAAGTTTAATTTATAAGCCCAGATTTTATGGAATCAAGGCATTAAGGTTTGAATCAAAGTTCGTTACCTTTTCTTGACAGGGAGTTGTAGGCTACCACTGTCTTTAGTCTCAGGGGACGTTAATTATAGCCTGTAGGCACTTCATCTTTAGAGGGATGATTATTTTAATAAGGAAAATTGGAGTAATCCAATTTAAGGATGACTTATGTGATTTTATCGAATCACATTTTTGCCACCAATGTTAACATGTCTTCAGATATTAACAAGGATTTGAATCTTTTGAATAGGTTTTACCATTTTGGTCATGTCTGCAACGACATATAGACTAGGTTTTTCCTTTAAGATTCTTTTTAATATTTAACGCAGAACAATCATAAATTGAGATGTTAACAAGGATCAGAATCTAATTGAGGAACTACCATCTTGGCCCTGTCTTAAGATGATACACCAGCTAGGTCTTGTCCTTTTTAGATTTTGCCATTTTATTATAATGGTAGATCTTAAATAGGAATGTTATTTTAAATCTAACCGTTCTATTAAAATTTAAACAAGTACATGGTTGCCCTAAACGGGACTTCTAACTGAAATGACTTGCCCATGCAGGGGCTAATCAGAAAATAACAAAGGAAACAAATAAAGACAAAATAAAACGAATTAGAATTAGTCCTAAGTTCTTTGTCTAGACTCGAGAATCGAGAAACGTGCAACTATGTAACTGAGATTAAACACAAAAGTCTAGTGTTTAATTCACTCAGTGTTGGCTCTAATACCAACCTGTCACACCCCGATATTTCCATGTATTACTGGTGGGCCCGGTGGGGAGTATCGTGACATAATTGATATCATCATAGTCAAACAACACAAATTTAAATGCACAGCGGAAGCAAAAGATAGATTCATTTCAACTGAATAAATTGTAATATTAAGTATCACAAAATAGTTGAAACAAATGCACAGGCGGATCGAAAGAAAAAGGAAATTGTTCAACAGACTTTAACATCTAGAGCTTGCGAGACTTGATTATTGATGCCTGGAGTAGCCAGCCTATTACGTATAGTACCTGCACTTAGCCTTTTTGGAAAATACGTCAGTTTACACTGGTAAATACAACTTAACTGACTCATTTTGAAAATGTTTAAAAATTGATTTGAATGCACTTAGGCAAAAATATCTTTTATAACTTGGGACAATTATTCAAAATAATCTTGTATACAGTTTTACTTATTTGTCGTCCATTAGGGCCGGTTTGTAGGGCCGGACAAGAATAACCGACACGCCACAGGTATAATGCCCACAAGGGTGATTCCTTTAAGTGGATTACCAATTTTTACATAATGCAACTGTCAGGTGTACGCCTACACCCCGTGCTTAGGTCGTGGCCATTTCTTTGAATGATGCCAAGGATATCCGGGACATGGTCATTTAACCCCCAAAGGCCATACACCAAATAATACAGATTAAAACGAGTTATGTAAATACATCAATCACAATCCGATTTAAATGACTACACACCCGACCAAGCGGTACTTTTATAGCACCGTATCCCAAGCCCGTATAGGGAAAATAAGTTAAGAGTATTTACCTGAGCAAAGTATAAATCAAATACAGCAAGTGCACATAGCTTTTACTGGGCTCCTAATCTGGAACGAAAGTTTTTTAACAACCTATTAGAATCCTAACTGGTCTTTAATTAAGCTTAGACTTAGACCGGTTAGTTTTCAAAAGGAAGACACGGTTCAGACGCATCATAAAGCGAAGACCGGTTGAGAATGTGGTTTTGACCCGACAAGCTTGGACACGTGTTTAATATGGCTAACTTAAACACATTCTAGATTTTGAGATGAAAACGATATGGTTTGACCCGTTTCGGCTAATATATGCAAACTAGTTACATAAGCCGATCCGAACGCGAAAAGTGCGTAACGGGTAACCAAATGAGTCATACACAGGTTTCCTAAGTTAATATGCCTTAAATATGTTGTGACATCAGTAAGATATCTTCTATTATGCCCAAAACGGATTTAAACTCAAATTACGCCCCGTAGGGGTATTTTGGTCATTTTAAAGGTTATAAAAGAGTTTAAATATAAATTTGAGTTTCGGGTCTGATGTAATCAGTAAAAACACTTAATTTACTAAGTTATATCAGTATGGTATAACCTATATGTGAAATTTATCATTTCTAACCATACTATGCACCGAAGGGGCATTTTGGTAATTTCACTTAAGCCTAAAAGGTCAAAACTGGAAATCTGAGTTTAAAACTTTTGCTTACTGCTAAAGTATAAAAATTTATTTAAAACATCAATAGGTATCAAGTCTTATATATCTAAAATGGTTTTAATACATACTATGCGTTAAAAACGCTTAAAAATGCGATTTTAAGCTATTTACGGGTTTTATAAGAAAAGCTAATATTTTTATTATTCCAGAAGGCTTAAAATACTTTATTTATCATATTGGATCAGTAGAAAAAGGTTTGGTATAAAAAGGATTTGTAAAACTCATTTTATAGTCTAAAAGGGCAAAACCGACAATTACCGGATCAAGCTTAGAACTCTATGTTATGCTTAGCCTAAAATAAATAAAAATCTCCAAAAATCCCAAAATATTATTTTATATCAGTGGGTAAAAATTTTGGTATAAAAAATAGGGTTTAGATAGGCTATACGCTAATTACACTGTTTAATTACTAAAAAACTTTCTAATTACGCTAATGAGCATAACTCTTAATCTAGACCTCAAACTGATGTCAAATTTTAGGTACAAGTTTATCAATCAGTAACTAAGGTTTCTACTCTTTTACATTTTCAAAATTCATGTTTTAAGGTCATATGGGCATAATAGTCAACATTTAGGCATTTAACGGAAATATGCATATGAATCAGATAACTAATGAACCAAGTTGTATAATCATAGAGGGTTATACTTATATGAAACCTGGTCCTAATAAGGCTCTAAGACATTTCTAAACTATGCTCTAATGGGTCAGAACTGAAAGTCAAAGCAAAAGTCTACTTTTGCGACTTTCGGTTCCGAACCGAGCTTAAACTGAAAATTGTCGAGTTGAACATGTTTAGACATGTTCTTACATTAATTACCAAGTTATATTAATGACAAAACAGGTTGCATAGCTTCTACATTGCTAATTATGCATTAATTTGAAAATAAGTTTTCTGTTGACTTTTTTAGATTAACTTTGACCCGACAATTGACCTAGTTAGAGTGGGAATCAGAGGGTGCCCTTTTAAGGGTTTATTGCCCACATAATTACCCACTCATAGGTACTTTCAATTTGGAATTTGACTGGACAAATTAAGATTAATGACGAAGTCAAATCTTAATTACGATGGTTTGACTTTAGACTAATTAACTAAGCAAAACTGAATTAAGGAAGGTTAAGGACACTTACCAAGGTCCTATGCACGACTAATGACTTCTAGGAAGTGCACTTGAGCTCCAAAAATCTCCAGGAATGAAGTTGTGAGAGTTTCAAGTGGGTGTTCAAAATTTTTGCAACAAGAACACCTTATACAGGGACTTTGATTGCACATGATCATGACAAATAAGTCTATGGGATGATTCCTGATCATCCCAAGTGTCCCCAGGCCCTTTAAAACCATCAAACAAGCCCATAGAATCGAAAACAAGCTCCATAAGTCGGTTAAACTTGCTGAAACAGGCACCTGTCCAAAGAATCTGCATCTGCCATCCTCAGGCGGCCCGCGTAAGACTTGGGCCTGGTCTTACGCGGCACGTGTTACTGTTGGCTCCGGTCAACAAGTTTGCAAATATTGCAATTTTGGTCCCTGGTCCTTCTAAACTCATTTTTAACTTGTTTTATTGCACTTTTGGCCCTCTAACTTGACTTTTAAGGACCCCAAGTCATAAACCAACTTTGTTAAGTCCCCGGTTATTCATATGATCACCGAAAAGTCTTAAATTACAACGTTGACGCTTTTAACCCCTCGTATACGAATATTGTCATAACTTTCTCATACTTTAACGAAACCTTGTGAAATTTTTATCACTTATTCTTGTGAGTATAATTAATCATTACAAAGCTTCGGGTTTGCTAAAAGGTCACTCAGAGGTATAATTTAAACATGTTGACACATTTAACCCCTGTAGTTTGTAATTCCTCACTTTCTTTCACAATTAGCTTCGTATGATCCATGATTTATTCGTTTAAGGGTATAAACATCATGTAGGGTTATTGAAAGATATATTTATCCGTTGTTGACATTTTGAACCCTTTTATTTACATACTTTCCTTGTTTGTCAACTTTAGTCCCTTTAAATTAGTTCTTTACACGTTTAAAGTCCATGACACGTGTTGATATATTATTGGACATGAATTTTCGAGGTGTTACATAAAGGCTGTTTTCAAGAAGCTCTTTGAGACCCTGTTTCTTTAGAACTAATTATATGCCTGTTTGAGACTGACTATTCAAGTGTTGATAAGTTTATCTTTTGTTGCACTCTTCCATCATGAGTTCACCTCTCACATCGGAAACCACCCTATACTACTACCACCGCCGCCATCACTGTTGCCCATCTTTTAAAGTTGTCAGCCGATGTGTTTTCCGATTTACGATTTGATGTTTCCCTCCCTATACTTATCTTTTGAGAAATTTATATAGTAAAAATTTGTAAGTTGCTAATGCTGTATACTTTACCAAAGCATTATATTTTTATGTGGGGTTGGGTTTGATTATGTTACTGATTGATAAGTTTTTATTTTTATTTGGTATTGTTTGTGTTATTGTTGAATTTAGGCATGGGTTGGATTAGGAGAAGAGCAAGGTAGACCATGAGGGTCTGAAACTAAAACTGAAATCCTCAAAGCTACATGTCAATAGTTGAAAGATCTTTTTTTTTACAAAAAGAATGAAAGTTGAATATGGTATCATTGTTTTCCCATGTTTTTTCCTCACTGATTGAAGTGGAACTGCTGGAGATGCAAATATGTAACACCTCGTAAAAACGCGACCAATATAATGAAGACACGTGTCATGTACTTTAAACGTATACTGAAATGATCTGGAGGGACTGAATTTGTCAAACAATGTAAATATGTGAATAAAGGGATCCAAAGTGTCAACATGCCATTCTTGTGCCTCTGATTGACCTCACACGACGTTCGTATTCTTTAATGAATAATTTATCGATCAATAGAAGTCGTTTGTGTTAAAAATAAAGATCTTATGAAACATAAGGGTTAAAAGTGTCAACATGTTGAAAGTAACCTCTTAGTGACCTTTTGATGATCCCAAAAACATTGTAATGTTTATATATTTTGATCTCAAGAATATTAGATATTAATCTTGTAGAGTTTCGAAGAAAACAAGACTTTTCGGGTGATCGTATAACTAACCGGGAGCTTAACGGAGTTAGTTTATGGCCCAAGGTCCTTAAAAGTTAACTATGGGGGTCCAAAAGGCAATAAATGAAAGTAAAACAAAGTTAAAATGGACCAGGGACTGAAAGTGCAAAGTTTGAAACATTTTCCCGGTTTTGAAGGTTGACGCGGGCCGCGTAAGACTTCCCTATGTCTTACGCGGGCCGCGTGGAAGTGCCAGTAACAGCCAGATGTGGACAGCTGTGGGTTTGGTCTGTTCCACCTCCTTAGAAAGCTGGTTTTCGAATTCAGGGACTGAACCAATGGTATTTCATGCATAGGGGACACCTGGGATGATCAGGAAACATCTTGTGTGGAGTGATCTTGTGAATTGTTTTTGGCTATATAAGAACTTGTTAGTTTACTAGTTCATGCACATTCACAAAAATCATTCTAAACACACTCTCTGGAGCTCTCTGGACTTCAAGCATGTTTTCTCAAGTTCCTAATTCGTGCTAAGAGCCTTTGTAAGTATACTTAGCCTTCCTAGTTCAAGTTTTATTAGTCTAATCACCAAAGTCAAAGTCGTCGTAATTAAGCTTTGACTTAGTGATTTATCACTAATGGTCCAGCCATTTTTCGAATTGAAAGTGGCTATGAGTTGGTAATTATGTGGGTAATAAACCCTTAAAAGGGCACCCTCTGATTTCCACTCTAACTCGGTCAATTGTCTGGTCAAACTTAATATTAAAAAGTCAACAGAAAGCTATTTTGCAAATAAACTCATAACTAACAATGAAGAGGTCATGGAACCTGTTTTAACACTAATATAACTTGGTAATTAATGTAAGAACATGTCTAGGCATGTTCAACCCGACAATTCTGAGTTTAGGCTCGGTTCGGAACCAAAAGTCGCAAAAGAAGACTTTTGCTTTGACTTTCAGTTCTGACCCGATTTAGCTTAGTTTAGATATGCCTTAGGGTTCCATTAGGACCATATTACATGTAAGTATAACCCTCTGAGATTATACAATGTGGTTCCTTTGTAATCTAAATCATTTGCATGTTTCCGTTAAATGCTTAATTGTTGACCATTATGCCCTTTTGATATTAAAACAAGATTTTTGAAAATGTGAGAGGACAAAAACCTTTATTACTGATTTATAAACATGTCCTAAAAATTTGAAATCAGTTTGAGGTCTAAATTAAGAGTTATGCTCAATATCGTAATTTGAAAGCTTTTTAATAATTTAACGGCATTATTAGCATAAAGCCTATTTAAACCCAAATTTCGACACCAAAATTTTTACCCACTGATGTAATATAATATTTTGCGATTCTTGAAGATTTTTATTTATTTTTAAACTGATCATAATGTAGGGTTCTTGCCTTGATTCGGTAATTGACGGTTATACCATTTTTACTAATAAAATGAGTTTTACATAAAATTTTAATACCAAATCTTTTTCAACTGATTACATATTGTAAATAAAATATTTTAAGACTTCTGAACTGATAAAAATCTCAGCTTTCCTTATATAACCCGAAAATCGCCTAAAACCGACTTTTTACGCGTTTTAAACGCATAGTATGGGTTAAAACTATTTTTGACACATAAGACTTAATACCTACTGATGTTTTAAGTAAATTTTTATACTTTAACAGTTAGTAAAAATTTTGAACTCAGATTTCCAAATTTGACCTTTAAAGCTCATGTGAAATGACCAAAATGCCCCTACGGCGCATAATTTGGTTATAAATGATAAATTTCACATATATGCAATATCCTCCTAATATGATTTGCAAAAATAATTATTTTTACTGATCATTTTAGACTAGAACCTCGTATTAATATTTCACCTCTTTTATAACCTTTAAAATGATCAAAATACCCCTACGGGGCTTAGTTTGATTTTAAATTCGTTTTGGGCATAATGGAAGGTATCCTACTGATATCACAACATATTTAAGGCATATTAACTTGTGAAACCTGTATATGACTCATTTGGTTACCCGTTATGCATTTTTCGCGTTCGGTACGGTTTATGTGACTAGTTTGCATAAATTGACCGAAACGGGTCAAACCTTATCATTTTTGCTTCAAAATCCAGAATGTGTTTAGTTTACCCATATTATACAAGTCTTCATACTTGTCGGGTCTAAATCACATTCTAATCCGGTCTTCGCTTCATCTTGCGTTTTGAACTGTAAACCTTTCTTTAAAACTAACCGGTCTAAGTTTAAACTTAAGTAAGACCCGTTAAGAATCTAATAGGTTATTAAAACCTTCGTTCCAGATTTAGGAGCCCAGTAAAAGATATTTGCACTTGCTGATTGTATACGGCTGGGATAAATTTGTATAATTTGCTCAGGTAAATACTTTTAACTTATATTCCCTTATACGGGCTTGGGATACGGTATATAAAATACCGCTTGGTCGGGTATTGAATCTTTAATCGTATGAAGGTTAATTCATTGAGATAACCCGTTTAATCCGTCTTGTTTGTTAAAGCCTTTAGGGGGTTAATGACCATGTCCTGGATATCCTCGGCTCATTCATTGAAATAGCCACGACTTAAGACGGGGTGTAGGCATACACCTGCCGGTGGGTATGTAAAATGATATACCTGCCTGTTCAAGAATAACTCGCCTTAGGTTATATTATGTGGTGTGTCTATTAATCTTTAACTCGGTATTCAAGCCGGGCTACTGAACGTATAATAAACATATAATTCTTTTACAAGATTATTTTTAAATAATTATCCCAAGTTATAAAAGATTATTTATGCCTTGTGCATTTAAATCAATTTTCTTAAACAACTTTTCAAAAAGTGTCGGTTAATTGTATTTACCAGTGTAAACTGACGTATTTTCCAAAAGGTTAAGTGCAGGTACTATGCGAAATAGGCTGGCTACTCCTGAGTGAATAAATAAAGAAGTCTTGCAAGCTTTGTCACTTAAAAATCTGTTGAACAATATTTCCTATGTTTTGATCCGCCTGTGGATCCTTTTACATTCCGTTTGTAATACTCATGATACTTTCATTCGGTTTGTAATATTTTTACTTTTAAACTTCCGCTGTGCATTGAACTGTGATTATTGACTATGATGATATCAACTACGTCACGATACTCCCCACCGGGCCCACCGGTGATACGTGGAAATATCGGGGTGTGACAGGTTGGTATCAGAGCCAACATTGAGTGAATTAAACACTAGCCTTTTGTGTTTAATCTCAATGACACAGTTTGCACATTCCTTGACTTCCGAGTCTAGGCAAAGAACTTAGGACTAATCCTAATTTATTTTATGTTGTCCTTTATTGTTTTCCTTGTTGTTTCTTTTGTTTGTTTTGACAGGATCAACAAAAATGCCGCTAAGGTTCCGAAGAGGAGGACGAGGCAAGGGGCCATTCACCGCCCCCAACGATCATGAGGCCGGGCCTTCACACCGGCGAACTCCGTCAGCTACTATGAGCACAAGTCCTCAAGAAGACTGGAGGACCTACTTAGAGCATGCGAGGCGTTCTGTCTCGCTTAGCTCCTCACCTTCTTACCACGATTCTTTTGGGCTGCATCAAGGCAACGAGTCCACTTAATGTCACATTCTTTCGCTTAGCTCCCATGTCACATTTATGTTTGTATTAATGTTATAGCCTATATATAGTGGCTCATGTATTTTGTATGAGACACATCAATAAGAAATTCGTCTCCCATTCTCTCATTCTCTTCTATACATTGCTAATAGGTTCTAGTTATTACATAACAATAAAAGATTTGACGAGTCATCACAACATAATTAAAAGAATGATTTTTAAAGTATCAGAAGAATATAAACAATTAAAACAATGATTTTTAAAGTATCTAATTTTAATAAAAGAGTCCACTTAATGTCACATGGCATCTAATTCTAATCTAAGACTTTTAAAAAGGCCACATGGCATCAATATTGGACGCCATCAACACTCCCCGCCACCGCTGCCGCCACCATCAACCACCCATCCCTAAATCAATAACCATCATCATCCTTCACAGAACACTAGCTTGTTTCTCTCACCTTCCGCTGACGCTCCGGTAACGTCAAATTTCGACTGCCGGAGTTTGCACCAGCTTCTGCAACCGCTCTTGTTGCTCCTCCGGCTGCCGGAGTTTGCACCGACGGTTTTGGAGGCTGTTTCGCTTGCTGATTACGTTTTTTTCGTAGGCATAGTAACAAGATTAGTCATAGTAGAGCGAGGATTAACGCAGATCCGACGGCTATAGCAACGATTACTCCGGTGGAGAGCTTTTTAGACTTTTTCTGACTGGAGGCGATGAAATCGACAACGGAGATGGCTCTGAAGACGGAAAAAACAAGTTGTTACATGGCGGTAGAAGATTTCCGCATAGATTTATGTTACCGGAGAATGATTTAGCTAACGATTTCGGAATCAAACCGTTGAGTTTATTATTCGCTAGGTTTAAATCGGAAGGTGGTGGTGTTGTGGTGGCGAAGGCTTTGATGGTGAGGTGTTTCGGGGGGTTGAAAGGGAGGAAGTGGGTGCGGGTGGTGGTGGTGTTGTGGTGGCGGAGGAGGAGGGTGGAGGACGGTGGACAGGAGAGGAACGATAGGGAAGACATGGTTGATGGAATCTGCATTCTCCGAGAACGAATACATCAATTATTATTTACCAATACATTAAGTATTATTTATATGTCTTTTAACTTTTTTAATTGTTAATTTAACAAATAAGGGTATTTAGGTCATTTCACACCCACTTAACACCAAAAACTAACTGATGTTAGGCCTAGGGACTATCCAAGAATGAATTTGTTAAAGTTGAGGACTATAGCTGTAATTTTGAAAATGTAGGGACCAAAGGTGAAATCAGAGCAAACCATAGGGACTATCCGGGCACTTTTCTCCAAAACTTATTTTTAACATGTGCAATATCAAGAATAATTCAAATATTGTAATTATTCTGTTCTTTGAATACAACCAATCTTATCATTCAACCCGTGTAAGACACGGGACTATAAACTAGTTAGAAGAATATAAACAACGCGTGTTCTAATTTGCCTCTAATTATTTCAGATTATTTTATCATCTTACACAAAATCAAACTAAGAAAACGTAACTAATAATTTTGTATGCTTTGGAACCTGGTGATTTATTGGGTATATTAGATTCAGATTGTATGCTTTTAGCTCAAGTTAGAGGTGTTAATCTCCTGACTAATCACTATATTGTCATAAAGAAGGTTTTTGTGATGTAGAGATTAGTTATGTGGATTATGGATAAAGTTCATGAACCGTAAGGGATGGAAACATGAGGTAAGATCAACCTTTGGATCCACAAAGAGAAGATGTTGGTAAGAATGTTGAGGTGAATAAGTTTAAAAGTATGTATGTTGGATTTTCAGTTATAGGGGAGCTAAATAAACACTTTGAAATGGGTAAACTAATGGGATTCAATATGAAAGAAAGCGTGTTAATTCTTGAATAGATGTTAAAGACCCATTGGTAAACAAATGAATATAATGTCTTTTAATGTTTGTGGGATCGGGAATCCGGATAAAAGAAAGAAAGTGATGAATTTATGTATTAAGCATGGGTGAATTTTTTTTGGTGTAAAAGAAATGCATATGACCAATGTGGATTTGTTTTAACTAAAAGGGGGGGGGATGATTATCGGGTGGTATTGTTTTGATGTAGGATAATGGAGTATGTCTATAATGTGTTCGGACCATTTGTTGATAATTGAAGGGGGTGGGTTTTTTCAAAGACTACGTGACCGCACCCCTATACAATCCATGTTCTCACTCGATTTTCAGTCATTCTGCACTTCATATTGAAGACTCGTATAACCTGTAGTCACTGTAACCTATAGTTGTCACACCCCAACCAATGATGGAAACATCAAGGTGAGAGGTAATAAATTGCTCTAGGACTACATAATACAAAATTGTGACAATAATTAAAAATTCAAAATTTCCATTTCATTTCATCAAATTCAACGATACATTGTTTCAAAAAGAAATACAAAAAGAAAACGCGAGATATTTCAATAACCTTAACACTGGAAAAATACACGCCATGCATAAAATAACGCCAACATTTTCATTTAATCATATATGATCTAAACACCATTAATCGTAGATAAACATACAAATTAAACACCAAGGTTAATATTAAAGATATGAATACCAACATAAACGCCATCATAACACATGTGATAAGCGAAAACGCCATTGCATTTACATGATTTATTCGAACAAAAAGAAACACGAATAATAAAAAAAAACACCATCACTTTTATGTTGTTAGAATTGAAATGTCATTAAACATATCCAAACGTGAATAAAGAAACAAAATAAACGCCAATCACTACTACAAAATGAAGTATTAGACGGTGTTGAAGTTTTATTTTAGACGGGGATAAAGCAATAACACCGTCTTAAAATCAATATCCATATGACCATCGTGCTGTTTTGATTAAAATATTCAAAAAAATTCAAAAAAACTCCGTCTAATGCTTAAACACCGTCTTATACTATTTTATGCAACCTTTAGACGGTGTTGTCTTAAACACCCTCTTATAAATATCATACACTTTGATTAAAATATTCAAGAAAACATAAAAAAAGAAACTTAAGAATTTTCACAAAACTAGACTCAACAATTTTCACAAAATCAAACCCTCAAACAAGACATAACATCTTATCCTCTGCCCTCCTTCCCTCTGATTACGCTCAGGCAACCGAAATAACCGGCGGAGCCGTGCTCCGGTCATCTTGTTCTGCTGGGTTCATCTCCGACCAGTCAAACACCCCTCACCAAACACTTGTTCTGTGGTGTATAGTTGTTTCTGAACAGATTGGATGGAGGATGATGACTGAGTTGTTTTGTTTTAAGGGTATTAAGAACCTTGTCAAACATTGGGTCATCGAGTCGAGGCTGCGTCAAGTCCTCAAGCTCGGGCCAGGTCAACTCTTGGTCAGCGGATATGACGTACAATTATTACATTTTATATGTTAGGTAGTTTTATGACGTGTTTGTGAATTATGACTTAAAACGAACCCAGATTGTGACTTTTATGCTTATGTTTTTTTGAAAGGCAACCATTTATGCTTATTAGTTTATGTTTATGTTTATGTTTATGTTTATTTAGTTTTTGTGTGTCGTGAACCGGAAATTGGCAGGTTTGTATTGAAAAAACAAGAAAAAAAAAACGATTTTTAAGCATCAGCGACGACAGGGAAATAGTGACGATAGCGACGACAGGATAACAGCGACGATTTATATCATAATATCAAAAGACGGTGTTCATCAAGTTTAATATGGGGATCAAATTGAACACCAAAAGACGGTGTTCATCAAGTTTAAGCCGGTGTTCAAATTGAATACCGTCTAATAAGACTTGATTTTAAACCGGTGTGCTTTAAGACGGTGTTGAAAACACCGTCTTAAAACCCATATCACCCCGTCTAAAGCTCTGTTTTGTAGTAGTGAATGCTAATTTCCAAAATAAACGCCATTAGAACAGATATAATAAACAAAACGCCATCGCTTTTACATGATTTTGTTGAATAACACAACACGAATAATAAATATACACCATCAATTTTACATGATTTGCTCGAACAAAATCTAACAGATTACCCTGTAACTCGCAATCCATATCAAACGCCATAGATATCGGAAACTTGGAGAGGGGGTAACAGCTAACACGAAAATTTGAAGTTTTATTTCAAAAAGGAATAAAAACTTCCTAACAAATAAGAGAATGTTCAAAAATTAACGTGGAATAACAATCATATATCTGCATATCATTTAGCGCCATAACCACGTGTTGCTCTAAGATCTGTTTTCACACTTTCCACCGTTTTCTTCAGACCAGTTTATATATATATATATATATATATATATATGTATGCATAAATCATTTTTCCTTTATTTAAAACTTTATTATTATTCGGATATACCCGACATCGATAATAACATCTTTACCTTAAATTATTGTTATAAAAAGCATATAGTATTCTTTTTTGTTTCTTTTTTATTGGAATTTTTAACGAATAATGAAATTAAAGATTTTTTATATTTTCATTAATATCTAGACTATATAATCTGCTTCAAAAGTTAAAAATGTAATTATTAAGAATACATATTAAGTAAGTTTTGAGACCTTTATATATCAAATTCTAATATTACTTTGTAATAAAAACTTTATAGTTTTGTTAAACTTTATAGTTTTGGTTTTCTTAATAAAAGAATTATAAAAAAATGGATATAGTTTTAGATATATTAAAACTAAACACAAATATAGAGAAAAAAACAATATGTTATACGGAGTGGGTGCGGTTTCAGGCGGTAAATTTAGTTTACCAATTGGGAACACCACCGCCAACATAAGTTTACCGGTCAAAGGTAAAGGATTTCGGTAAAGGTTTGCCGAAGCGGTGAAGGGAGGGAAGGAAAGAGAGGGGGTGTGTGTGGTGGGATCCATGCCATCTCAACCAATCACACATTTTCCCTTTTTTTAAATAGTTAACAATTCATGAATTGTCTAATCATTGCCAACACTTTTCAGCATAGTTTACCACTTTCAAGTTGAATGACATGATACACTCTCATTGGTTGATTTTGAAGTTTACCACCTTCAAGTGTCTAACCACTCCCTACAGCCTAATAAGTACAAAAACCGAACTCGATGTTTGCAAACCCTTGTATATTATGTCCTTTAAGCCTAACTCAGTTAGTTTTAATGGTTAAGTCCGAGCAATTGGACCCTATGTAAGGGCAAATTAGTCTTTTTATCCACTTTTAAAAAAAATTAAAAATATTTATATTTTTACAAAACAAATAAAACCCAACCATCCCACCAAACCCATTCTCTCTCTAAAACTACACTCCTGCTTTAACTCTTTCTCTATCTCTATGACCTTGTAACACCTCATAAAATCACGTCCAATGATGTATTGACACGTGTAATAAACCCTAATAAAGTCAAACGTTGAAATTAAGGGACTAATTTTTTGAAAAATAAAAAACTTTGACTATGAAAGGACTGGATGTGTTAGCATACCTAAAATAAGTTTCTAAATAACCTCTTACGGTATTTATATTCACAAATGAGCCACTTGTTGATCGAGTGTAGCCGTTTGCGTAATTAATTGAAAGTTTGCGCAATAAAGGGTTAAAAGCGTCAACATGTTAATTCTTACCTCTGAGTGACCTTTTAACAAACCGGGAGCTTCATGATATTTGATTATACTCTCGGGAATGCCAATTATTGGCCTTCTAAGGTTTTTATGACTATAAGTAAAGTTACGCGTAACTTTGCAAGTTAGAGGGACTAAAAGTGTCAATATGTTTAATTATACCTCTGAATGACCTTTTAGCGAACCCGAAGAATCGTGATGTTTAATAATACTCTCAAGAATGCCTAATATGGATTAGATGAGGCTTAGATGCTATTAAACGATGATATGCGCAAGTTTGCGCAATAGAGGGACCTAAAGCGTCAACTTTTGAATCTACGAGAGCGTAGCAATAATTAAACCCATGCTTGGGAATGCCCATTATGGGCCATGGAAGGCTTGGATATCATTAAATGACATTTCGCGCTACTTTGCGCAATTAAAGGACTATTTGCGTCAAACTGCAAAAGTACGTCGATTCGTATGGTAACGTGTAACACCCGTTTATCTAAATCAGGGTTTGGCGTATAATTTACGAAAACAATCTTGTAATTAAGATTACATATACATCGGAAAAACGGGTTTACTAAAACCTTTTTCAATTTAAAAGTTTAGAACATAATGTAATTAAGTTCGTCATTTAAAAGAAACAACGAAACGACATGCGGAAGCTTATTTCGTGATCGTGTTCGGTTCTTGCTCGTCGCTTGATCTTCATCCGGGCACTCATGGAAATCACCTATGATCAAAACCAACTTAAAGGTTAGTTTTGATAGTCAAATATGAAGTTCAAACAAGTACAGGGGATAAATATGACAAAAATAACATTTTCCAAGTTTGGGGGCGTCGCGTGACGCCAAAGGGCGTCGCATGACACTAGGCCCCCTTTTCAGCAGAATGCTGCTTATCAGTTGCTGCATATTCCCTGCACGATCTGATTTCACGGAAACGGCCATAACTTCTTCGTTATTGATCCGTTTTACCCGATTCTTTTTCCTACGCGTCCGTAATTTAATTTTCCATCTTATGGAGTTAAAATCCAACAACCTTCATAATAAAATTTCAGACTTTTAAGTCTTCGGCTTATCGCCCTTTTTCCCAATTTTGACCCGTTTATGCATTTTATCAAACGAACATATTTGTTTGATTCCTACATCACCTACACTTCTTCAAATTGATATTAACTACCATTTTAGGTTCTAATCACAAGTTTATTTCACAATTTAAACCCGTTTTCGCTCGTATGCTTATTTTGACCCGTTAAGGGTAGTTATGCGTTTTAGCCTAGAACTTGTGCCTTTCTTGTGTCGCTACAAAAGTTCCATATCTAAATAACTACAAATGTTCCACCATAACTATTTTGTGGTGGATTTATCATAAAGGACCACTTTTTCAAGTTTTTACCCATCGGTTGATCATTTTACGCAAATAACCACTTTTGAGCATTCGACCCGCGAATGTGCGTTCCTATGACCTTTATTCATGTCTAATGATTCCATAATCTATATGCAAGTTCCTAAACGACCTCTATGAGTCGTTTGCCCAATATACCCTTCAAGGGTGTTTTGGTCAACTTTAGTCCCTTACTTCACGGTGAAGGACTTTCACTAAATATTTTGACCAAAATTGTATGTTTAACCGAAAAGCTTAATTATACATACCTGGCTCGGGTCAAGGTATTGACCCGTCTACATAACTTTTGCTTTAAATCTTTCTAGTTAAAGCAATGCAAGCTCATGTTATTTCCTGTGATTACAACACTCAACAAGCGATTGTTAAATGTTATTGTCAAATGGTGTTAACAACACCATTTGACCCATTTAGTCTAATTGACTATTTGTCCGTATGAGATGGTATTTAATTACCATTTCATCCCCTTAAACCTTTTCCGGTTTTCCTTTGAACTTGTTTCACTTAAACCGTTTTTATTTTTTCGTCATTACATGACTAATTTACCATTTTACCCCTTTTACTATAGTTCATGATTTCTTACCATTTTCCATCATTCCGACTCTCATTGAATCATGTCGGAATATCATGTACCAACCATTTAGTAGCATTCATATCAATACTTGAAATTTAGTAACTTCGCAAATAATGTAAAAGGGGCGTAAGTTCTACTTACCTCGCATCCGAACTACGCTTTTCCTTTCCTTCTTGATTCGTTTGACCTGCTCCCTCATCAAGCTTCCACCTAGCTTGTTACGCGTCAAACTATCATCATCGTTTTCAAGGTGGTTAGTTTAATCATACTCTAATACGATTATTCCACCTTATGCATTTCATATCAAAATTGCTATTTATCGTATTATAGGTCAGTTTGACCTTTTTAACAGTCAACTGCCCGTTAGTATGCTAATTGCATTTTCGAGTTCATCATTTAGTTTACATTCTTTAATTACCCGGTAGGCGTTATCTTTAGACCACCGTTTTAACCAAAGTTCTAACCACGTTTTATCACATTTAGAACTCTTTTTAATCACTTTTTGCATAATAGCCAAAACATCACAATTAGGTGTTTTAACTACAAAAATTCTATTTTCGAGCCTTCTTTGAGGCATTTCAACAAACACTTTAAGGGCAGAATTTTACATGTTTATTTATCAAGTCTCTAGCTTATCTCTTAGCCCTAATTTCACATAAATCAACCATCTTACAAAGTTGTTAACTTCTATAATTTCTGAAATCACTTTAAAATTGTCAATTTATACAAGATCAACACTCTATTTCTTAGTGTTCATCAAATTTCACATAAACCACTAATCACCTACAATGGTGTTCATAGGTTCCACTAAAATTTCACATGATTTCAACTTGTATTTGTCTAGGGTTTGTCCCTAGACACTATATGATTCCTAATTCATCATAAAACAAACATGCAACCATGAATTTCAGATTTTCCCAATTTCGTGAGAATTTCGAACAGAGAATTAGCACTAAATTTCACATACCTTGTAACCCCCTTGTGATGAGGATCACGAATCTATGTTCAGATTTCGATTTGGGACATGAATTAGCCTTCAATTGATCAAATTTGTGGAGTTAGGGTTTGGTGAGAGCTCCTGGTCGCTCCCCTGCGTTTTTGATCGACCAAGCACACTAATTTGTGTGTTTGGTTTTTATTTAATTTGTTTTAATAAATTCTAGTTTCAAGTTCTACAACTTAGGTCCCTCCATTTTTGTATAACTTATAGTTTGGCTAATTTTAACCCTATTATAAGTTATTTCTAGACTATTAGCTAACTAGGTTAAAATTCCTAGTTAGTAAATTCTTGTTTATTTAAGAATCCTAATATTCACCGGGTTACTTTTACCACTAAAGGTAAATTACCCGTCTTTCAATATAAACGTGGTTTGATTACCAAACCCGTTTTCGGGGTGTTACAAGTCTACCCCCCTTAAAGAGGTTTCGTCCTCGAAACCTTTCTTACATAGTTCGTGGAGTTTTAAACTCAACGCATTTGACCTGAGTAATCTTTTAAGCATTACTCATACTTTTATCCAATAGTTAGTTTTACCAGAAAAGTATAGTAACATCTTTTTGGTTACTAATTGTCTACATAACTCATACAACATAGTGCAACTTGTAACACCCGTTTATCTAAATCAGGGTTTAGCGTATAATTTACGAAAACAATCATGTAATTAAGATTACATATACATCGGAAAAACGGGTTTACTAAAACCTTTTTCAATTTAAAAGTTTAGAACATAATGTAATTAAGTTCGTCATTTAAAAGAAACAACGAAACGACATGCGGAAGCTTATTTCGTGATCGTGTTCGGTTCTTGCTCGTCGCTTGATCTTCATCCGGGCACTCATGGCAATCACCTATGATCAAAACCAACTTAAAGGTTAGTTTTGATAGTAAAATATGAAGTTCAAACAAGTACAGGGGTTAAATATGACAAAAATAACATTTTTCCGAGTTTGGGGGCGTCGCGTGACGCTAGGCCCCCTTTTCAGCAGAATGTTGCTTATCAGTTGCTGCATATTCCCTGCACGATCTGATTTCACGGAAACGGCCATAACTTCTTCGTTATTGATCCGTTTTACCCGATTCTTTTTCCTACGCGTCCGTAATTTAATTTTCCATCTTATGGAGTTAAAATCCAACAACCTTCATAATAAAATTTCAGACTTTTAAGTCTTCGGCTTATCGCCCTTTTTCCCAATTTTGACCCGTTTATGCATTTTATCAAACGAACATATTTGTTTGATTCCTACATCACCTACACTTCTTCAAATTGATATTAACTACCATTTTAGGTTCTAATCACAAGTTTATTTCACAATTTAAACCCGTTTTTGCTCGTATGCTTATTTTGACCCGTTAAGGGTAGTTATGCGTTTTAGCCTAAAACTTGTGCCTTTCTTGTGTCGCTACAAAAGTTCCATATCTAAATAACTTCAAATGTTCCACCATAACTATTTTGTGGTGGATTTATCATAAAGGACCCCTTTTTCCAGTTTTTACCCATCGGTTGATCATTTTACGCAAATAACCACTTTTGAGCATTCGACCCGCGAATGTGCGTTCCTATGACCTTTATTCATGTCTAATGATTCCATAATCTATATGCAAGTTCCTAAACGACCTCTATGAGTCGTTTGCCCAATATACCCTTCAAGGGTGTTTTGGTCAACTTTAGTCCCTTACTTCACGGCGAAGGACTTTCACTAAATATTTTGACCAAAATTGTATGTTTAACCGAAAAGCTTAATTATACATACCTGGATCAGGTCAAGGTATTGACCCGTCTACATAACTTTTGCTTTAAATATTTCAAGTTAAAGCAATGCAAGCTCATGTTATTTCCTGTGATTACAACACTCAACAACCGATTGTTAAATGTTATTGTCAAATGGTGTTAACAACACCATTTGACCCATTTAGTCTAATTGACTATTTGTCCGTATGAGATGGTATTTAATTACCATTTCATCCCCTTAAACCTTTTCCGGTTTTCCTTTGAACTTGTTTCACTTAAACCGTTTTTATTTATTCGTCATTACATGACTAATTTACCATTTTACCCCTTTTACTATAGTTCATGATTTCTTACCATTTTCCATCATTCCGACTCTCATTGAATCATGTCGGAATATCATGTACCAACCATTTAGTAGCATTAATATCAATACTTGAAATTTAGTAACTTCGCAAATAATGTAAAGGGGGCGTAAGTTCTACTTACCTCGCATCCGAACTACGCTTTTCCTTTCCTTCTTGATTCGTTTGACCTGCTCCCTCATCAAGCTTCCACCTAGCTTGTTACGCGTCAAACTATCATCATCGTTTTCAAGGTGGTTAGTTTAATCATACTCTAATACGATTATTCCACCTTACGCATTTCATATCAAAATTGCTATTTATCGTATTATAGGTCAGTTTGACCTTTTTAACAGTCAACTGCCCATTAGTATGCTAATTGCATTTTCGAGTTCATCATCTAGTTTAGCATTCTTTAATTACCCGGTAGGCGTTATCTTTAGACCACCGTTTTAACCAAAGTTCTAACCACGTTTTATCACATTTAGAACTCTTTTTAATCACTTTTTGCATAATAGCCAAAACATCACAATTAGGTGTTTTAACTACAAAAATTCTAGTTTCGAGCCTTCTTTGAGGCATTTCAACAAACACTTTAAGGGCAGAATTTTACATGTTTATTTATCAAGTCTCTAGCTTATCTCTTAGCCCTAATTTCACATAAATCAATCATCTTACAAAGTTGTTAACTTCTATAATTTCTGAAATCACTTCAAAATTGTCAATTTATACAAAATCAACACTCTATTTCCTAGTGTTCATCAAATTTCACATAAACCACTAATCACCTACAATGGTGTTCATAGGTTCCACTAAAATTTCACATGATTTCAACTTGTATTTGTCTAGGGTTTGTCCCTAGACACTATATGATTCCTAATTCATCATAAAACAAACATGCAACCATGAATTTCAGATTTTCCCAATTTCGTGAGAATTTCGAACAGAGAATTAGCACTAAATTTCACATACCTTGTAACCCCCTTGTGATGAGGATCACGAATCTATGTTCAGATTTCGATTTGGGACATGAATTAGCCTTCAATTGATCAAATTTGTGGAGTTAGGGTTTGGTGAGAGCTCCTGGTCGCTCCCCTGCGTTTTTGATCGACCAAGCACACTAATTTGTGTGTTTGGTTTTTATTTAATTTGTTTTAATAAATTCTAGTTTCAAGTTCTACAACTTAGGTCCCTCCATTTTTGTATAACTTATAGTTTGGCTAATTTTAACCCTATTATAAGTTATTTCTAGACTATTAGCTAACTAGGTTAAAATTCCTAGTTAGTAAATTCTTGTTTATTTAAGAATCCTAATATTCACCGGGTTACTTTTACCACTAAAGGTAAATTACCCGTCTTTCAATATAAACGTGGTTTGATTACCAAACCCGTTTTCGGGTGTTACATAACGGACCTTCCGGAATATGATCGTAAGTTAAACATGCCCTAAATATCCTTTGTATAGCTTAGATATAGGCTTAGAGGTGTTTAGTGCGCAAAAATAAACTTTTAAGTCAAACAGGGACTAAAAGTGTCAAAAAGTGCACAAGTTTGCATTTTCGCGCATATCTTACGTTCTGGATATATCCGGACATCCAAAAATTTATGTAAGCATTAAGATAATTTATTTTAATGATTGTCATGATAAAATTCCATTCGTCGCGTATTTCAGATCGTTTTCGCGTCCGTTCCTATTTCGTCGTAATTAGTCGAACAACGTGACCGTACGGCCAAACGAACCGACATCCGACATATTTTTGAGCATGTTTTGTATACCCTATGTTCAGGCATCATAGTAGAGCCTTGGAAATGGCTTAACGAGCCTTAAACATGCCAAATAGGACCTTATATGCTCATAGGGACCATTTCTGCAATTTTTAAAAGTTCTGTTTCCTGAACTAAAGTGCATCAGACCTGTAAAAACAGCTGTTTTCATTACAGCAGCTGATTTCTGGTTTCCACACATTGTTTCGTTCATTCTATGGGCCATTTTGAGCACCCATGGTATTGAAAAACAATGGGTGATACTTGTAAGGCTGAGATCGAAGCACGTTTATCGATGAACGATCCTAACGGTTCTCAAAATCCTATATATACCCTTCCCCACTTTCATTTGCAACTCACATTTTCTTCAAATCTGCTATGCTTCTGATTCTAAGAGGGTCTTGAACTTCTTGAGAACCTCCTTCAGTCCATTGGACCCTTTGTAAGTGTCCTTTCGTGACTAGTTTGTTTTATTTAGCGTTTATAGCCGAAAAGTCAAGCGTTTTTTATAAACGCTTTGACTTTTAAACGGCTGAGCCATTGTTCGCAATGAACATGGCTACGTGACCGTAATTAGGTAGGTGTTAAACCCTCAAAAGGGCACCTCCTAATTACCACGTTTACTCAGTCAATTATCGGGTCAAACTTCTTAATAAAAAGTCAAACGAGTCAGTTTTACTAATAAATCCATAACTAATAATACAGAAGTTATGGAAAATGTTTTAACACTTAAATAACTTGGTAATTAATATAAGAACATGTTTAAGCATGTTCAACCCGACAATTCTGAGTTTAGGCTCGGTTTGCAACCGAAAGTCGCAAAAGTTGACTTTTGTTTTGACTTTCAGTTCTGACCTGATTTAGCTTAGTTTAGATATGCCTTAGGATTCCTTTAGGACCATATTATAGGTTAGTATATCCCTCTGAGGTTATACAACTTGGTTCCATAGAAATCCTAGTTCATTGCATGTTTCCGTTATATGCTTAAAAGTTGACCATTATGCCCTTTTGACCTTAAAATGAGATTTTTGAAAATGTGAGAGGACAAAAACCTTTATTACTGATTTATAAACGTGTCCTAAAAGTTTGACATCAGTTAGAGGTCTAGATTTAGAGTTATGCTCAATAGCGTAAATTGAAAGCTTTTTATTTATTAAACGACATTATTAGCATAAAGCCTATCTAAATCCAAATTTTGACACCAAAAATTTTACCCACTGAAGTAATATAATTTTTTGGGATTTTTGAAGATTTTTATTTATTTTTAAGCTAAGCATAACGTAGGGTTCTTGCTTTGATTCGGTAATTGTCGGTTATACCCTTTTCTTGAATAAAATGAGTTTTACATAACATTTTAATACCAAACTTTTTGCTACTAATTTTATATGATAAATAAAGTATTTTGAACTTTATAAACTGATCAGAAACTCAGATTTTCTTTTATAACCCGAAAATCGCTTAAAAGCGACTTTTTACGCGTTTTAAACGCATAGTATGAGTTAAAACTATTTTAAACATATAAGACTTAATACCTACTGATTTTTAAGTAAATTTTTATACTTTAACAGTAAGCAAAAGTTTTGAACTCAGATTCCCAAATTTGACCTTTAAAGCTTATGTGAAATTACCAAAATGCCCTTTCGGTGCATAGTTTGGTTATAAATAATAAATTTCACATATATGCAATACCCTACTGATATAACTTATTAAATTAAATATTTTACTGATCATTTTAGACCAGAACCTCAGATTTTCATTTAACCTCTTTTATAATCTTTAAAATGACCAAAATGCCCTTTCGGGCCTAAATTGACTTTAAATTCGTTTTGGGCATAATGGAAGATATCCTACTGATATCACAACATATTTAAGGCATATTAACTTGTGAAACATGTTCATGACTCATTTGGTTACCCGTTATGCATTTTTTCGCGTTCGGTTCGGTTTATGTAACTAGTTTGTATAAATTAACCGAAACGGGTCAAACCTTATCATTTTTGCCTCAAAATCCAGAATGTGTTTAGTTTACCCATTTTATGCAAGTATCCAAACTTTTCGGGTCTAAATCACATTCTATTCCGGTCTTCGCTTAATCATGCGTTTTGAATAGTGAACATTTCCTTAAAACTAACCGGTCTAAGTTACGACTTAAATAAGACCCGTTAGGAATCTAATAGGTTAATAAAACCTTCGTTCCAGATTAAGAGCCCCAGTAGAGGTACTTGTGCTTGCTGAATAGGATATACGGCTGAGTATAAATTGCATTTTAAGCTCAGGTAAATACTTTTAACTTATTTTCCCTATACGGGCTTGGGATACAGTATTATAATAATACCGCTTGGTCGGGTATTGAATGTTTAATTGTATTGTGGTTAAATTATTGAGGTAACCCGTTTTAATCTGTATTGTTTGAAATAAAAGCCTTTAGGGGTTAATGACCATGTCCCGGATATCCTTGTCATCATTATAATAAAATGGCCACGTCTTAAGCACGCGGTGTAGGCATACACCTGACAATTGCATAAGGGAAACGGCATCTCACTCTCTTGTGGGCATATACTTGTGGCGTGTCTGTTAATCTTGACTCGATTTCTAACATCTGGCCCTGAACGTATAACGAACATGTAAATCTGTATACAAGATTATTTTTATATAATTGTCCCAAGTTATAAAAGAATTTTTGTGCCTTGAGCATTCAAATCAATTTTCTTAAATGTTTTCCAAATGAGCCAGTTAATTGTATTTACCAGTGTAAACTGACGTATTTTCCAAAAAGGTTAAGTGACAGGTACTGTACGTAATTGGCTGGGAGCTCAGGGCGTTAATAGGGAATCTTGCAAGTTCTAGATGCCTAAAGTCTGTTGAACAGTTTTCTTTTATTTGATCCGCATGTGGATCCTTTACATACCGTTTGTAATACTTTGATATTCTCATTCGGTTTGTAATATATTTATTTTTTGCTTCCGCTGTGCATTAAATTGTGTTGTTTGACTATGATGATATCAACTACGTCACGATACTCCCCACCGGGCCCACCGGTAATACGTGGAAATATCGGGGTGTGACAGACCTTCACCCAAAAATACAAAACTATGTCGTTCTAGGTATTCATCAAACCGCAGACCTTTCTCACACAACACAACATCTATCATTTCTCACCGTCGACTTACTGTGGCATTCCGTCGTTGCACACACTTTCCGGCGAATTTTCAACGCCAATTCCTCATATTCCGGCGAACAAACGCCACCGACGTCTGATTCTTCCTCAGTCATCATCAAATTCTCCCTCTAGAGACTCAATTTCATACATTAACCCCCCAAATCCCTTAATTTACAGGAGTGTATTTTTGGGTGAACGACATAGGGTTGGGGGTTGGGCAACGGGAGTGGAGGTGCGGTGGTGGAGGTTTTGCAGTAGGAGTGGAGGTGCGGTGGTGGAGGTGTTGACGGTGGTGGAGGTTTGGTGGTGATGATGGAGGTACGGTGGTTGACGGTGGTGATAGTGGAGGTCCGGTGCGGTGGTGATGGTGGTTGCAGGTGAAATGTGGTTGTAGGTGGCTGGTGGGTGTTGGAGATGATTATTTATTTTAATATTAAGGTAAAATAACTAAAGTACTCCTATGTGGGGTCCAATTGGTTAGATTTAACCATAAAAACTAACTGAGTCAGGGCTAAAGGACATAATGTGCAAGGGTTTGCAAACATCGAGTTCGGTTTTTGTACTTATTAAAGACAAAGGACACAGTTTGCAATAAGTAGCATACATAAAAGACGATTTTTATAATTTACTAAAAAAATGAGTCTTGTAGGTAGGATAAAAAAGATTGCATTAAATCTAGCCAAAAAAAAAAAAAACCTTTTTTTACCCAAACCTATTTAACTTGTTAGAAACAATATGTTGTGTCCCCTCTCTTGCAAAACAAATCTAAATAGCATTTTGTTGTGCTACCATAAAATAAAGCAGCTCACATGCATATTGTAAACTGTGTATAATGGTCCATGACATGGTTTATTTAATGCACTTATATTAATACCAAAATAAACGCCATTATAAAAGATATAATAAACAAAACGCCATCGCTTTTACATGGTTTGCTCTAACAACACAACACGGATACTAAATATACGCCATCAATTTTACATGATTTGCTCGAACAAAAATCTAACAGCTAACACGAAAATTTGGAGTTTTATTTCAAAAAATGAATAAAAACGCCCTAACAAATAAGAAAATAAGAGAATGCTCAAAAATTAACATGGAATAACAATCGTATATCCGCATATTATTTAGCGTCATGGCCACGTGTCACTCTAGGATCCGTTCTCACCGTTTTCATACTTTCCATCGTTTTTTTCGTATCCCGTTATATATATGTATGTATGCATAAATATTGTTTCTCTATTCAAAACTTTATTCATAAATCATTTTTCCTTTATTTAAAACGTTATTATTATTCGGATGTACCCGACATCGATAATCACATCTTTTACCTTAGATTATTGTTATAAAAAGCATATAGTATTCTTTTTGTTTCTTTTTTGAGTAAAATGCACGAATAGTCCCTGTGGTTTTGCAAAGTTTCAGCTATAGTCCCCAGATTTTGGAAATTACACTCATAGTCCCTGTGGTTTGACAGTTTGTTACGCGGATAGTCCCTGGAGTGGATGGGGGTTAGTTTTCTCAGTTAAGTTGGTGTAAAATGACTAAAATACCCTTAGGATTAAATTAAAACAATATATAACACTTGTTAATATATCTACATATTTTTTAAAATAATTTAAATAGTTAAGAAATCATCATCATCATCAAACCACCATGAACACCTGCACATTCCGAGCTCCATTTTTCAACTACTTCAACCAACAATTCATTCAAAATAATCCCCAACTTTCACTCTCCATCTTCCAATACTCAACCAACAATTCATTCAAAATGAACAACAGCAAGAATAATCCCCAACTTTCCTTCGATGAATCCGCGTATGAGGCGGAGAGGCTCCCCTGCCGCCATCACCACTCCCCACCACCACCATCCCCTTCCACCACCACACCTCCACCTCCTAAACCCATACCCGCCTCCACCATCAACCACCCATCCCCAAATCAACCAACACAGATCTGTTCCCAGTAAACCGAACCAGACTAAACTGTTCCCAGTATCGCCATCACCGGCACCACCGTCGCCGGACAAACAGAACCCGCCCATCATCATCATCGGCATCAATACCAAAAGAAAAGAAACAGTCGAGAGGGATTTACCGTCGAAATTCGTCGGAGAACACCACCACAGCCGCTCGTCGGCATCATCATCGCCTTCAGTAACATCGCCGGCAACTGCCGGCTCCACTCTCTTCGCCGGTGATCATCGTTGGGGGAACTTGTCGCCGCCGGTCAGTCGTGAGAGAGGGAGAGCCGAGAGGATGGTTGGGTACAAACTCCAGATCTGTGGTGGTTTTTAGTGAGAGAGAGAGAGAGAGTAGAAAGAGTCTGTTGAATGATGATGATGTTGATGAATATAATAAAAGCAAGGGTAATTTTGTAATTTCACATGGACTTAACTGAGAAAACTAACCCACATCCACTCCAGGGACTATCAGCGTAACAAACTGTCAAACCACAGGGACTATGAGTGTAATTTCCAAAATCTGGGGACTATAGCTGAAACTTTGCAAAACCACAGGGACTATCCGTGCATTTTACTCTTCTTTTTTATTGGAATTTTTAAGGAGTAATGAAATTAAAGATTTTTTATATTTATTAATATCTAGACTATATAATCTGCTTCAAAAGTTAAA
The DNA here is from genome assembly GCA_030545235.1 of Helianthus tuberosus. Lineage (NCBI taxonomy): Eukaryota > Viridiplantae > Streptophyta > Magnoliopsida > Asterales > Asteraceae > Helianthus > Helianthus tuberosus. The sequence continues at coordinate 54,079,229 of CM060411.1, read as the reverse complement.
AATGTAATTATATAAGAATACATATTAAGTAAGTTTTGAGATCTTTATATATCAAATTCTAATATTACTTTGTAATAAAAACTTCATAGTTTTGTTGAAGGGGTATGGTCCCAAAAAGCCGCGCAGACCTTCATTCACGTCGCGTGCAGGACCATACTCCTTATTCAGCAAGATGTTCAATCTCAACCTCACGCGGGTTACTTCAACATGGATTGACCTCGCGCGAGGTCTAAACAAGAAAGAACACCAAATTCAACACTTAGCATTCTGTATAAGAGCCTCCAGCTCCTGTAATCCTGAGCGAGCAAGTTACGTGCTCAGCAAGGGTCGCACGGGAACTATAGCGCAAGGTAACTTCAGAAGGTACAAAATGTACAAGTGGTAGAAGAAAGGAGCCAATCCGCGCCCTCCAGCCTGTGCTCTATCGTGCTCCACGATCGTCTGACGTACAGGAGACAGAAAGTACACAAGGACGCCTATGTGGCACCAATCAGGGGGCGGCGACACCTGGCCCATGATCTCCACTTACCTGCTGATGGCAGAGGGACAGCAAGGCCGACAACTAAGACACGTGGCTCAAATCATGGTGCGCCAGCACCGAAGATCATCTAGAAGACACTAACGGTCGACACCAGTGAGACAAAGAGCATATCCTCTATGTTGTCGCCTTCCGGCCCAAGGCCCATCAGCCCATCTCCTCTTACACCTCTCCGGCTATAAATAAAGACCTCAGTTCACAGGTTAAACATTATATTCTCCTTACTCTCACTCTTAACACACGATTATCTCCTCAAAGCAGATACTTATTCTCACGCCGGAGCCTGAACGCCTGGTTAAGAGGGAAACCCCCATATTCTCCTCTTAACGAGCTAACGGTGTTCTGTTTTGCAGGATCATCTAGCCCAAACCGAAGCTCAGAAAGTTAGAGAAGATTAACCACTATGAAAGAAACATAAACCAAACTAATTAACTCTAAAATTAGTTCCGTACCACTATGAAAGAAACATAAACCAAACTAATTAACTCTAAAATTAGTTCCGTGTTTCTTCATTTGTTAAACTTTATAGTTTTGATTTTCTTAATAACAGAATTATGAAAAAAAATCGACATAGAGAAAAAAAAACAATATGTTATACGCTAAAGATGTGAGTTGTTTAAAAAAATATAGATATTAAAAGGTAGGGCTGGCAATTGGGTACCTGTTAAGACACGATTAGACATGTTTGACTGAAAAATACACCCTTTGACTTTTTTATTTTTAAAATAATTAAAATTACAATGTTAGGATCTATCATTTATTCATCTTTGTACATAAAACATAAAATTGTTTTATAAACATGAGGTAGAAAGTAGTTAAACGAGTCGTAATCATGTTTGAAACTTATGTTGTGCGCGCTGTCAGAAACCTGTTAAACCTGTTAAGACACGATTTGCCAGCCTTATTAAAAGGGCCGTTTGTTTAAAAAAAGGTCAACAATAAGAAATGAGTTAAGGGTAATTTGATTTGAACCATGAAGTCAATCATTTCGAAAGTCTAGAGCAAAGTAAAAAACTCAGGTCCTTTTTCATTGTCGAATCCATAATATTTCATCGGTGGGAGAAATAAAATGAGTCTTGTAGGTAAGATAAAAAAAGATTGCATTAAATCTAGCAAAAAAAAAAAAAAAATTACCCAAACCTATTTAACTTGTTAGAAACAATATGTTGTGTCCCCTCTCTTGCAAAACAAATCTAAATAGCATATTGTTGTGCTACCATAAAACAAAGCAGCTCACATGCATATTGTAAACTGTGTATAATGGTCCATGACATGGTTTATTTAATGCACTTATACACAAGTATGAATATGCAGTTGTCTGGTTCAAAAACCTCATTCCTCTATGAACTCATTGCTTTATGAAGCTTAATCACTTCATTATCATCATACATCCACCTTCTTTCATCAATACTTATTAAGACCTAAAATCAAACAGTGAAATGATCTTGTTATATATTCATCTAAGCTAGTATTTAACCTTTATGATAATCATGTTTTACCCATGATAAAAAAAAGAAATAAAAGATGTAACTTACAGAATGAGCAATTTACCAGATAAGAATAAGCATGACCTACAAATCAAACATATAGTCGAATTCGATTCCAGTGAGAATAAACGTTCGTCTAGATCTTCCCTTGAGAACCATCGCGTTCTCTTGATCGCCTCCATAGTCTAGTCCCAACCATAGAAAGTATGACAGAAAAAGTTTGGCCAAAGTACAAATAACACACTAAAAAAATTGATCTAAATCCTATAAAACTAAAGAATATAATTATTTTTTTCCAATGTTAAACAAAAGAAGTTAAAAACACAGCTTAATCTAAATCTAAATCTGTTTCATTAATATATATCCTATGATTATCGTAAGTTAACCACGCTTCGTTTACATTGATTGTTTTTAAATCTAATCGTACGAAAATATCAAACTATAATATATCTCCTAAAAAATAAGAAGTCGTAAGAAGGGTATCAAACAGACCACGATTGACCTCATTCAAGCGATATTGGAACCGTCTCATCGAACTCTACGATGTGAGATTTTAAGTTTTTATTTTTTGATGTTTAGCTTCTAGATTTTAGAATTTTTATTTACACCATTGTGACTTTTTATTTATCATTGTGTTTAGCTTCTATATTTGCGTCATTGTGTCTTTTTTCTTCGACGACATCATGTTATACACTTCCAAATTTTAGAAGTATTTGTAAAATAACTTTACCCATGCATTACAAACAAACCTTAAAAGTAAAGCCTCCCGGTTTCCTCTGATATAGGTCCATAACAATTGTTTATAGGTGTAACTATACAAAAATATACAATATCACTCGAGTATCATATGCATAATAAGTAATTGGTACGTATAGTGAATTGTGTACTTTTACCCGTTGAAAACAATAAGAGCTCATTTGATCGTGACACAATGTATGTATAAAAAAGTGAGTGTAATAAATATAAGACCGGAGAAAAGGCGGTAGGAAAGCGATGTGACAATTTGATTATATGGAGAGCAAAACGTGAAGACCGGTCACACAATTTGATTATATATATTATGTTAAAATAAAATGATGGCGAGAGGGTCCCACCAGAAAGTATGGTCGGCTGACGTTGGATGCCGCTTCAACGTGTTTAAGGTCTACTATACCTAGACTAATAGTTGATGCTCAAAACGTGTGCACACACGTGGTGATCATCTGTATTATAATTTTATATATTGTGTACAGACTACAGTATACAGGTATCAAGTATTTTAGAGGACTCGGGGCGGAAGCGTTATGGTTGTCCATAACGCGTTGAATGGCCACGGAACACCACCGCCGGTGCTTTCTATCACTCGTGGAAGTATACGAGTTATGGTGGTCACGCGTTGAACTTTGAGTTTTGATAGGGTATGACTTGTACATTGTGCATTAATACTTGTACATTGGAATCCCCATCACTAGTGATACCACCCCCACTACATTTCTATCACTATCACTAGAATATTGGGTGCTGACATGGCATGATTTGATTGGGTGCTCCCATCACTAGAACCCATCACCAATAGTTCATACTTCATAGTGCTGCTTAACCAATGTATACACACATACAGGGAGCTTGTACGAACTGCACAATCCATACGAAATGTACGAAGTGTGTATTGTAATCAATGTTCATAATCATACACAATTATGTACGTAATCATTGTGCATGTGTATATAATTCCATTTGATGTGTACGAAGTTGTACCGGTTAAGTAGTAACATATTGTTGCATGTCACTTTTTGGAATAGGGTGGAAAGATATTAGCGTGATTTTAATATTCTTTGTATCGGTGTATTATAAATTGTTAGAGGAAACATTTAACTGCAAGTTGTTTCTGGAGATGGGACTCGGGTTGGCGTTGAGCCCATTTCTTTTTATGTTGTTATGGATGAGTTGTCCAAGCCGATTCATGAGAAAGTGACTTGGCGCATCACTACAAGAATACCACAGCAATAGCGGCGACCCTGTCGCCGCCAAAGACCCCATTTGTCATTGTAAAACCTTTAACGGCGACACGTCAGTGCTATTTGTGTGGCCGCTAATGCTCGATAATCGTCGCTAATGTGTCGTCACTAATGCTTTGGCCGGAGTTTCGCCTGAAAATTCACCAGAGACGGCTTCATCAACTTTACAACCAACAAAACACGGTCAATTTGTTAATAAACTTTTTTAAACTCGAAAATGAAGCAAAACACTACATGATTTCTCGTCGCTAAAGGTGTCGCTGCTAATGATGACTTTTCTTGTAGTGCATGTTTTTTCAGATGATATTGTTTTAGTTGCAGAGACTAAATAAAGGTTGAATGAGAGGTTTGAGGAATGTCGAGCAACTTAAGAAGACAAGGGTATAAGGATTAGTCGTTCTAAGACTGAGTACCTTTGCTGTGATTTCAGAGACGCCGGCAACTAAATTCAGGTATTTAGGATCGTTTGTACAAAGAGGTGGGAGATAGATAGTGATGTAGCTCACCACATCTAGGCTGGCTGGTGTAGGTGGAGAGCAATGACTGGGATATTGTGCGACACGAGGTTCCTAAATAAACTAAAGGAGAAATTTTATAGGGTTGAAGATAGGTTTGCTATATTATATGGGACAGACTCCCGGGCCATTAAGAAAACACTAGCACGGGAGGTAGCAGAGTTAAGCATGCTGAGGTAGAAGTTTGGACACACAGGGTTAGACCGGATAAAAAATGAGGTTTTTACGGAAAGTTTAGGGGCGACTAGAATATCATATAAGATTAAGGAGTGAAGATCATGGTTTAGGCATGTGAAGATGAGACAGGCAATGACGCTTGTTAGATTAGTGGAAACCCTCACTATAGAGAGAATGCAGAGTATATAAGAATAAATAAATAATGTATTTAGAGTTAAATGCTCGGATAGTCCCTGTGGTTTGGCTTTTTTTCACATTTAGTCCCTAACTTTCTAAAAATACAGCTATAGTCCCCAACTTTTTCAATTTCGTTCCCGGATTGTCCCTGGCGTGGATGGAGGTTAATTTAATTTTCTCAGTTAAGTGGATCTGAAATGACAAAAGTACCATTTCTAGTAAAACTCCTAAAAATCCATCCTTTCATTCAGATCACTATACCCACCATCAACTACAACCGCCACCACCCTCCACCGGTGAACCACCACCTCCGCTGTACATCCACCGTCTCTGCTGTACATCCACCATCTCTGCCATTAACACCACTCCACCCCTTTAACCACCGTCTCCGCCATTGAAGAAGTTTCTTTTGCAGGTCTTGTGTTTAACAATTATGTCTGAAAAAAAAATTCAAAGCATCTTGTGGAACTCGATTCGGTTTCGATGTATCAATTATTATTTGTATCAATTCCTTCACATATCAATTTTGTGTGGGATTTTTTTATATTTTAATAAAAGTTAGGGGTAAATAAGTAATTTCAGATGAACATAATGGAGAAAACTAACCCCCATCCACTCCAGTGACCATCTGAGTAACAAAAAGTAAACCACAAGGGGCACCGGTGTAATTTCCAAACGTTAAAGACTATAGGTGTTACTTTACAAAACCACATGAACTATCCAGACATTTTACTCAATTTTAAAATGACGTATCTATACATATAATAAAAGAAACCATGTTTGGGACACTTGTCATCATATTAAGCCATGTACTCTATAGATAATTATCATTTAGTTTAAATATCTTCTAATTAATTATTCAATAATTTTATAAATCTAAAACTATCTTCTAAGTACGTTTTCAAAAAATTTCTATCTTTTTTTATTTATTTTTTCAAGCTTTTAGCTTTAAAATTTAGTTTTAGTTAGGTTAAAAATTTTGCTAGAACGAGGAGTAAATTGCAATTTATTTATAACAAAATATTTTAAAAGAAGTCTTTAGATTTTAACCTCTTATCTTTTTAATCATCTATCTTTATCTTTATATAATATAATAAAAGAAACCTTTTTGTGTACATGTGTCATTCTATTAGATGATCTTGATGTGCTTTTCCCGCCTAAATGTATTTTATCATGGGTGATCGTAACCCTTTATTTTCAAATGAATCTTATCGATATCTTTATAACCATGTTTGGGACACTTGTCATCATATTAGGCCATTACTCTATAAATAATTATCATTTAGTTTAAATATCTTCTAATTAATTATAGATAATATCTGTAACATCCCTATTTTTATCATATAAGAATTATAGGTTTAACCACTAGTAACTAGTAACTAGTTTATTTTTAATATTCAACCTAAATAGTTTAAAAATACTATTTTATATAGTTGGTTGAAATATTATATTAATTAATTGGCTTGTATAGGGTTGACATTTTTAATAAAATAAAAGTCTATAAAAACTTATATTAGTAGACGGGTAAATTATGGGTAAGCTGACCGTTAAAAATATGAAGTACCTGGATGGACCCAGTGTAACAACTTCTATCAAAAAGTCTTAATTATTATTTTAATTGTCCAATAGGAAACCCTAATTGAGACACCCAAGTGATTCTGCACAATCCCTAAAAATTTCAGAACAATCAGAATCAGTATCAGGGCCCCTAAAACTCAGGGGGGGTATTCCCTACTCGACGATTATCCATATATCTCGATGTGTAAAACAAATTTCGAGAAACCGTCGACTCACCTGAACTCCAAACACACGTGGCAAGCCTATAGTAATTTCATGTCCCTTGCGCACCGTAAGGGATAAGGCTTACGGTGCGTAAGGCTGGTCAAATTTTGTGTATAAATAGCAGAGTCTGGGACTTGATTTATGGCGTTCGTTCGACGAAGAAATTCATTATACACGCTGAGTTATAATAGAAACAGTCTCAAAATCACTAATTAGTATAGCGGGGTGCTGCTACGATGCCGGGTATTAACTCGATCGCTGCTACGATTCAATGCCCGATTGATTAAAACTATCCAATGGATGTTTTAGTACTATCCTTTGTCATTAGTCGTGATTCCGACAGGATGTTTGAGTACCACCCGAACTCGGGGAATACTTTGTCATTCGTTGTGAATCTGATGGATGTTTAAGTGATTGTACTTTGTCATTCGTTGTGAATCCAATGGATGTTTAAGTGATTGCACTTTGTCATTCGTTGTGAGGGTTTTAATCTCGTGAGTTATCGTAAATGTTGTATTAGTTACTTACCTAGTTCGTGTGCACTAGGTTACAAGGCTAAATCAATAGGCTAAGCTTTGCCTGTATCTGCAATATATCAAGGCTTATCTGTAGATTAAACTTTGTCCGTATGAATCTGCATGCTTATAATGTGAGTCATTCTCTTTTTATCAAATTAGGAAATATTGTTTTATGTAATTGGATTTATCCCTTATTAAAGCTACCTTTGTAAAACATGGGTTTATCCCATTTATTTAATAAATAAAATCCGGTGCTTTCTAAACTCTGATATTTTTCCTAACTCACGGTCCTGATGAAATTTCCGCTGCAACATTTTTCAAAATAATCACCGGTACCACGGGCTGTTCGCGACTCCCGATTCCGTCCAGGGTGGGTCGGGGGTCGTGACATAAGGTGGTATTAGAGCCACTGATTTAAGCCTATAGGTGTTGTGATAATAATACCTAAGTTTATATAAGGCCAATTGGATTTTAACACCTTTAACTTTGAAGAGTTGGCCGATAACACCCGCAACTAACACTTTGATCTGTGACACCCCAAACTTTTAATTTTGTTTGTCATTTCACCACTCAGTTAAAAAATTACTAACTGGGTTTGTTTTCAATCCTAGGTGGCATCCTACGTGGACTATTTTTGCAGATGTGGCACATTCATGGGTATAAAACTCATCTCCCAATTCATCCAACAAACATACATCCCAATCGACACTAAACCATCACCAAACGCCACCGTTCGGAGGCAGAGACCTAAACTCCGTGTCCCAAACCTTCATCTCCTCTTTATAGCACCAGAGATCATATATCGAAAAACAGATCTAACGAGACTTCAATGAGAGACATGAGTGATGTTCAATAACTTCCAATCTATCATACTGAACTCCTATGACTATCTACTCGATTAAACTATTTCACATAGCAGGTGTCCATATGACAAATCTAAACAACCGAAAACGAGTTATCCGTTCTCGTTAGGTTTACCGTGTCTTCACACCACCGGAATCTCATCATTAAACGCACAAATACTAACTACTGATGAGAAATTACCGGCGAAAAGCTACTGGAATTGACGGTGAGGAGAGAGATCTCATCTACCTGAACAGATTTCACAGAAGAGCTACTGGAATTACCGGCGAAAAACCGAGAGCTACTTGAATTACCGGCGAATAGCTTACTGAAATTACCGGTGAAAAACCGAGAGCTGTGAGTTCGCAGAAGACGGAGAGAGCCTCCGATCACACGGTGATAACTGAACAGATTTGTTGAAGAAAAACGCAGATCTCGACCCAAAAGCGATTTCGAGAGTGAAACCTCCGGACTTTTCTACGGTTGCATCGGTGAGAATATGCGGTTGTTATCGCTGCTTGATTCCGTCAAGTGCGCCACCGTAGATAGGGTTATCACTGAGTTATTGAACTTATGAGGAAATTAGGGTTCCACAGTGTTATAAAGAAGAGATGAAGGTTAGTGACACGTCATTCGCCACATAATCATGTCCACCTCATCAAGTCAGCGCCATGTAGGATAAGAAACAAACCCAGTTAGTAATTTTTTAACTGAGTGGTGAAATGACAAACAAAATTAAAAGTTTGGGGTGTCACAGATCAAAGTGTTAGTTGCGGGTGTTATCGGCCAACTCTTCAAAGTTAAAGGTGTTAAAATCCAATTGGCCTTTATATAAAAGAGTTAGGAGATTGCTATTAAACTGGTAGCACACATGATGCCTTAGTATAAGCTTCGAGATAAGCTAAGTACTTGTGTAAATAAAGTATGATGGGTTCTGGTATATCATAAGAATGGTAACTAGAATATTGCAAGATATGATAAATAAGCAAGAATTAATAGTAATTATTGCTTATTGATATTACTTGGTCTAGAATAATATATGTTACGGGAATACAAATTTCCCTAATTCTGGATGAAAGCCTTAATAAAAGAGGCACTTTTAAAAATACTATTTACGGGAAATATAAATTTTTCTCCGGCAAGACTGGGTATGGTGTAGCAGACTCTCCAGTTTGTCCGGATATACTAAAGTTACCTCTCCGGCGAGAACCGGGTAAGAAGGTATATAATATGTCAAACAAGTGACAAAATTTCCCTAAATAGTATCATGATCGGATATCTGACTTATTTTTGGAAATATGAATCTGTTAAATACATTGACCTTATGAAGAGTAGGTATATTACAGCATGTGAAATATGTGATTATATAGATATATATATCTATAAGAAATTCCAAAAAGTCAATTAGGAATAAAGCACAAGCATATGTGTCTAGATTTCTTTATTAGGAATCTCTTTTCCAATATCAAACATTATTTCGTTTGATCATCTGTCTTGTAGCTCGTGTTATAAAATAAACAATGGAAACCCTTTAAGTTAAAACGCCATCAAAAGAATTTCTAACGCGTTACCATAAACTATTAACGCAAGTAAGAAGCATGTAAAGTTGTGATAATATACAAGAAAACACATGAAAATTTAATTATAAGTCCACAGAAGTTGAAGTATATCACACAAAACTTTCAAGGCAAGACCTTTGGAAAATATAAATTGGGCACGATGACACCAATGCTAATTCCGTCAGTAGAGGAACTATTAAAAAAAAGAAGCACTTTGCCAAGTGATCCTATAAACGACATGAATATCGCTAAGGTACGTTGGAACAATATTTCACAACCATCGGTGCACAGTCCGATCAAAGTCATAATTATTATCACTGAAAAAGGAGTTACATACCTTTGCAAATTCTCTATTTCATTTTATTCATATTCCCTGGTACTGTCACTTAACAACAGTTATCACACGAAATTCCAGATAAAAGTTTTTATATTTCTTTCATTGAAATTCTGACTTCTATAAAGAGTTGACTTTCGTGTTTCTATTTCCCCTAATGATCATCATACCATGAGAATTTCTTTCATAGTAGCAAATCTTGATCTGTTTCATTTCTTGGTAAATCCACATATTACACATGCACTGTTTGTTATGCATGTGGTTCATTTGATTTATAAAGACCACTGGAGGGCTTCATTCCGATTTGTTATTTTATCCAAACTCAAATATCATTCCGCTTTTTGTACTGTGAACCGCATTATTGCAAAACAATAACTCCTTGATATTGAGTCAATGAATTTCTTGAAAATTTTAATTTTTCTTTGGCATACATAGTTTTTATTGTGACCATGTCCGAACTTTCTTATTAAAACTTGTTTTGTTTAAATCAAGTTCAAATTATTTGACTTGCTCACATTACATATTCATTTCAAGATTCCATATGATGGATGGAAGCTATCATATTCAAAATAGTCCCAACAAGCACTTCATTTGTTTTGAACCATAATAGGCTTGTTTAGTCTTCGACTTCATTAAATCATTTCTTTGATCACGATCACCTTGTACTGACGTTTTCACAAAAAATTTAAAACTTGCACTAATCTCGTTTATATATATCATATACGGATTTAATTATTTATATAAGCCATCTTAACACAAATCGTGTGCTCAGATAATGATACACAAATTCTTGTCAGATTTCAGTGTATCTCTTAATGATTCTTACAACATCAATCTAGCCTTTCGTGATAATTATTGATTTAACATCTTCAATCGAAAAACATTATATAAAATTAATTATATATGGAAACTTACATAAGTGATTACCTAATTTACAAAATAGTATTACTATATTCTTATTAAACCATTGAGGTGAAGAATTTATAATTTATATATATGTATAAAAATTATATTGAGATATACTCTCATTTAAGTTTATGTTTAAGTTATTTATTATTAATAATTTTATTATTAGTAAATAACAGAAGTGTTAGTATTATTTTCAAATACTAAGGTTATTATTAAGGGCAGGTATTGGATAGCCTAGCCTTAGTTAGGCATGGACTGACCACCTATGCTTAAACAAGACAGCACTAACCAATATCCAACCATGATAATGACTAGTTAATATATATAAATTAAGTCATCATACTTATTTAGTAAATTTTAATTATATATGAAAATATATATACTTTGTACTGTAAGGAGAAGACATATTTTCATAAAATAATATAAGAATTAGAGGGACGAATAAAATTATATAAATAATTGTTTATCACATGTTTTGTGGTAACTATGAAATGTAACGCTCTGGCAAGAAAATGACCATATAAGAATAATATGATAGTCATCAACTATGTCGGGTTAGGGGAGTATTATAATAAGAATAGTCTCCGTTCTCATTTATTTACAATATTTGTAAATACATTCACAACATTATATGGTTTCAAAATAAAACTAAGTAATCACATAGAATCGACCCATTAAAGTGTTATATATTTACAAAATATTTTACAAATACTTTTGTACAATAAATATTTTTACACCTTTATTTACAACTTTCATTTAACGTTATAAATAATAGTGATTGCTTTTACAAAATAATAAATATTTTGTAATAACTTCATTGCAGTGTTTTGTAACATATATTACATAGTAAATATAAGCTATTTTATATATAGTATAGTAAAATACTAAAACAATATTTATTTAAAAGTAGTGACCATTTACAAAAATGCGTAACAAATAATATATATTACATAGTATTTATATTTGATATATAAGATACGGTTCAGATAGGGACACAAATAATATATATTACATTTACTTTACAAATATAATATAATGGTTGGTCATGTCAAAACAACTTGTTCTTATTATATTTCGACCTCTAAGACATAATATGAAAAATATGATCACTAATAGTGTACTATCACATTATTTCACAATTAAAAACAACTTGGAACTCTAAAACAATGATACACTAACTCTATTGTCTTTTGGTGTATCTTTGCAATTCACTCATCTCAGCACATTGATTTTCTCATGTAACACCTCGAAAATTCACGTCCTATAATGTGTAGACACGTGTCATTTGTTTGAACGTGTGAAAGAATGTTATAGAAGGACTAAAGTTGACAGTCATGGAAAGTATGTGAATATACGGGTTCTAAATGTCAACAGTGAATAAATATATTGTACATTAACCCTACATGATGTTTATAGCATCAAACGAATAAATCATGGATCATGCGAAGCTAAAAGTGAGAGATTACAAACTACAGGGGTTAAATGTGTCAACATGTTTAAGTTATACCTCTGAGTGACCTTTTGACAAACCCGAAGCTTTGTAACTGTTAATTATGCTCACTAGAATGCGCGATATAAATTTCATAAAGTTTCGTTATCGTATGAGAAAGTTATGATCAAATTCGTGTGCGAGGGGTTAAAGCGTTAACATTGAAAGTTATGACTTTTCGGGTTAACCGGAAGTGTCCAGGGACTTGGCAAAGTGGGTATAAGTCCTAATTAAAGCCCTTGTAGGTAAATAAAGAGGGCTCAAATTGCAAATATTAAGCTTCGTTGCCCTTTCGAAGAGCCAAGGGACAAAGATGTGGAAAATAGAAAATGTGAAATCTGAAGGCCCAAGCGGGCCGCGTAAGGTCCATCAACACCCTTACACGGGCCGCGTGAGACGCCCAGATACAGAAAGTGTAGAAAGCAGCCTGTAAACGCGCTCAATCGACCCTTAACAGATATTTTCACATTGTGGGCGACCCCTAAACAGTCCTAGACACTTAGGGACACTTGTTGGTGATTTGTGGTCAATGGTAGACTTGTGTGTCAACATTTTGTGGTGATTTGATCACTATATAAGGCCCTCATGTCTCACCACTTTGATCACACCTTCATCTGCACATTGGAGTATTTCTGGAGCCAAGGACTTCTCTCTAAGCTTCACATTTCGTGCATAGGACTTCAGTAAGTTTGCTAATCCTTTCTTAGTTAAGTTTTAGCTTAGTTTTAGCTTAAAAGTCAAACCTTCGTAATTAACGGTTGACTCTAAGATTAATCACTAATGGTCCAGTGATTAGTCGAATCAAAAGTAGTTATAAGTTGGTAATTATGTGGGTAATAAACCCTTAAAAGGGTTCCCCCTGATTCCCATTCTAACTAGGTCAAATGTCGGGTCAAACTTACTAATAAAAAGTCAACAGAATGTTTAAATTACAATTTATGCATAATTAGCAATGTAGGACACTTATAACATGTTTGACCATTGATATAACTTGGTAATGAATGTAAGAACATGTCTAAACATGTTCAACCCGACAATTTTCAGTAGAGACCCGGTTCGGGACCGAAAGTCGCATAGTTTGACTTTTACTTTGACTTTCAGTTCTAACCCGTTATGGTATGTTTTAGAAATACCTAAGAGCTTCATTTGGACCAGGTTACATGCTAGTATAACCCTCTGTGATTATACACCTCGGATCATTAGTTATCCAATTAATACGCATGATTCCGTTAATTGCCCATATGTTGACCATTATGCCCTTATTACCTTAAAACGTGATTTTTGGAAATGTAAAAGAGTAGAAACTTTAATTACTGATATATAAACTTGTATACAAAGTTTGACATCAGTTTGAGGTGTAGATTAAGAGTTATGCTCGTTAGCGCAAAATGAAAGCCTTTTGTTAATTAAACGGCGTAATTAGCGTATAGCCTAGTTAAGCCTACTTTTTGATACCAAACTTATTACCCACTGATGTAATATATAATTTTGGGATTTTTAAAGATTTTTAATTGATTTTAGGCTGAGCATAACTCATAGTCGTAGGCTTAATCCGGTAATTGTCGGTTTTGCCCTTACGGGCCATAAAATGAGTTTTACATATCTAAATGACTCCAAACCTTTTGCTACTGATTCTAAATGATAAATAAATTATTTTAAGCCTTCTGGAATAATAAAAATATCAGCTTTATGCATAGAACCCGGAAACGGCTTCTAATCGCCTAATTAAGCGTTTTTAACGCATAGTATGTACTAAAACTATTTTAAACATACAAAGGGTGATACCTACTGATATTTGAGGAAAATTATAATATTTTAATAGTAATCAAAAGTCCTTAAACTCAGACTTCAGTTTTGAGCTTTTCGGCTTATGTGAAATTACCAAAATGCCCCTACGGTGCATAGTTTGGTTATAATTGATAAATTTCACGTATATACTTTACCCTACTATTATAACTTGGCAAACTAAGTATTTTTGCTGATTATATCAGACCTGTAACTCAGGTAAATACTTAAACTCTTTTATAACCTTTTAAATGACCAAACTACCCCTACGGGGCATAGTTTGTGTTTAAATTCGTTTAGGGCATAATAAAAGACATCTTACTGATGTCACAACATATATGAAGCATATTAACTTAGGAAACCTGTAAATGGCTCATATGATTACCCGTTACGCTTATTACGCGTTCGGTTCGGTTTATGTAACTAGTTTACATAACTAGCCTAAACGGGTCAAACCTTATCGGTTTTATCTCAAAATCCAGAATGTGCATGAAATACCCATATTAAACAAGTCTCTGAACTTGTCGGGTCTAAATCACATTCTATCCGGTCTTCGCTTAATCGTGCGTACGAACCGTGTCTTTGAAACTAACCGGTCTAAGCTTAAGCTTAACTAAAGACCCGTTAGGATTCTAATAGGTTATTATAAACCTTCGTTCCAGATTAGGAGTACCAGTAAAAGCTACTTGCGTTTGCTTGTTGTGGTTTATACTTTGCTCAGGTAAATACTTTTAACTTATTTTCCCTATACGGGCTTGGGTTACGGTATATAGAATATCGCTTGATCGGACATCAAATCTTCCATCGTTGGGTGATTAATTGAATAATTTGATCGGCTCGTTTAAATAGTCTTGTTACTTAAAGCCTTTGGGGGGTTAATGACCGTGTCCCGGATATCCTTGGCATCATTTTACGAAATGGCCACGACTTAAGCGCGGGGTGTAGGCGTACACCCGTCAGTGCACAAAAGAATAATGTGGTGTGTCTATTGATCTTTAACCCGGACAAGATCCGGGCTACTGAACGCACAAGGAACATGTAATTCGTTCACAAGACTATATATTTAAATAATTCTCCCAAGTTAAATAAAATGTTTATGCAACGTGCATCCAAATCAATTTTTAATCATTTTCCAACATGAGTCAGTTGATTGTATTTACCAGTGTAAACTGACGTATTTTCCCAAAAAGATTAAATGCAGGTACTAAGCGTAATTGGCTGGGATTTATCCTTAGCATCCATAGAAGTCTCGCAAGCTTAAGATGCCTACAGTCTGTTGAACTATTGTTTCTATTTTATTTTCGATCCATCTGTGGATAAACAATCGACATTTGTGATATTTGATATTACAATATTATAATCGGTTGAAATTATATCTTTCATTTGCTTCTGCTGTGCATATTAAATATTGTGTTGTTTGACTATTATGTTGCCAACCACGTCACGATACTCCCCACCGGGCCCACCGGTGACTCGTGGAAAGTCGGGGTGTGACATCTCATATCATAATTTAATATTTGACAAATTATTTTTCATGTTTTTATTTCATTTAGAACCTGTTAATTCTAAGTCTTCCTCAGTTGTCAATCAAAGTAAGCATTCTTTTGACAAAGAATTTTTTTATTAATTCTAAAAATCCTTCACATTCATTTTAAAATATCTATTTAGCTTGAACCTAGTCACCTTGGAAATTATATCATTTCATCTCATTCGTTTGTCATCGATTTCTTGAACTAATTCAATTTAACCATTGAATCCTACTTATTGTACAACTCGTATTCACAAAATTTAATATTTTAATTCTGTGTCATTTACCTTAATATTGTTTTTAGTAATTAAAATATAACATAAAGTCTAAAAGAAATATCATAACCCAAATCTCGAGGACGAGATTTAAAACAAGGTGGGGAGAATGTAACATCCCTATTTTTATCATATAAGAATTATAGGTTTAACCACTAGTAACTAGTTTATTTTTAATATTCAACCTAAATAGTTTAAAAATACTATTTTATATAGTTGGTTGAAATATTATATTAATTAATTGGCTTGTATAGGGTTGACATTTTTAATAAAATAAAAGTCTATAAAAACTTATATTAGTAGACGGGTAAATTATGGGTAAGCTGACCGTTAAAAATATGAAGTACCTGGATGGACCCAGTGTAACAACTTCTATTAAAATGTCTTAATTATTATTTTAATTGTCCAATAGGAAACCCTAATTGAGACACCCAAGTGATTCTGCACAATCCCTAAAAATTTTAGAACAATCATGTTGGTGCACTAAATGTCTGTTGATTACATCTTAATCAAGTCTTATGTCTAGATAGGTTGAATGAACACACAATAGGGTTTAAATTAGGGTTTTACATGTTTAACTAGTAGATTTCGCTTGAAAATGGTTATGTTTGGTTCAAGCGAAATCAACACAGGAGATTTCGCTTGAAATAGCCTGTTACAAGTTCAAGCGAAATCTTAAGGTCTATATATAGGTTAGTGTGTTGTTCATTTGGTAGAGACTTGATCATTGTGTGTGAAACGAAGTGCTGCCGGATTTGTATCAGATTACATTGTAAAAGCACGAAAATCAATCAGAAAAGAAAGATTAAAAGGAAACTAGCTGTTATGACTTTGATTACGTTGATTCCGCCTTCGTACTCAAAGATGAACTGCCTTAACTGACGTTTCGAGGTCGTAAAACGGTCCAACAAGTGGTATCAGAGCTCAGGACGAGGAGTTCATACCATTACAGCTTGATTCTACCGGATTTTCTTATTTCTACTCACTTCTTCTCATACTTTTCTGATTTGAACGTATTTCAGCAGTGAAAATGACCTGAATTTGACATATAACAAGTGAATTAGTGTGATAACTAATCCTTGAAAGATTTGGACTTAAAATCGATCGAATTCATATAAAAATTTAACTTTTCGCTTGAAAACTGTTCGTAAAAGATGACATCAGCTGATTTCGCTTGATATATATTGAAGATTTCGCTTGAAATTTGAGTTTGGCTGTTGATTTCGCTTGTAAAATAACTGGTCTTAGATTTCGCTTGAAAAGTTCAAGCGAAATAGGATTGTTGGATTTCGCTTGAACTGATTGAACTTGTATCAGAACATTTCTCTTGAAAGTCCAAGGGAAATAGAAGATTTCGCTTCAGATTGTCCATTTCGCTTGAACAGTTTATAGAATTGATTTCGCTTGAAGTGATTTTACTTCAAGTAATTTTGCTTGAACTTGCTGATTCTTCAAAACCTAAAAAAAATTTCTAAGTGTTTGACTGATTTTTCAGGTACGTACAAGATGGATGATCTATTCTTGAACCCGTTCAGTGACATGTACGCGTTTGCTGGAAACTCGGGAGATGATTCATCTTCAAGCAACAACAATGATAACCCGCCGAAAGAGAAGAAAAAGGAAGCTTGGGAATCGGAAAGTGCTTTCAGAACGTTCAATAAACCTCCAAAGTTAATGGCTATTGAGGAATACAGTCGGTGGTCCAAAAAGTTTGAAGATTGGATGATGGCATTTGCATTTCCAAGTTGGAAAAGTCTGAAGAATGGTTATGAAAACGGAAACAAGAATGGTGAAGCCTTAACATCTACTGATGAGATTGAATCATTCGTAGCCGAACAAAAGTGTGTGGCATTGTTATTTCAGTCTGTTCGGGAGGATATCATCTCATTGATAGATTATTCAAATGCTAAAGATCTTTGGGCAAAGTTAGAAAAGAAATGTTTAGGAAGTACTGAAATCGTGAAAAACAAAAAGAAACTTCTTAGAAAAGAGTTTGATATGTTTGGATGTTTAAAGAATGAATCAGTATCAAAAATGATTGAGAGGTTTGGGCATCTAAAGCTGGAATTAGATAGACATGGAATTCAATATCCTGATGATGAGCAAGTAGACAAGTTGTTAGATTCGTTACCAGACGAGATGGAGTGGAGATATTATGCTCTCATGCTAAAGAACACTATTGTTCCTGAAAAGTTGAAACCAGATTTGGTGATTGAGAGACTTGAAAGTCATGAACTGGAATTGAAAAAGACGTACAAAGTCAATCACTCATCTTATCAACAAAATTTGGATTTTTATTATCCAAAGAGCATGATGCCAAAAGCAACTTCTCCCAAGACTGCGTTTTCTGCTGAAAATGTGTCGACAGCTGGCAAAGAAAGTCAAAGCAGTCAAAGCAGTGGAAGTCACAGTGGTTATCACAGTGGATCTTCATCATCTGGAAATCATCCAGATGCAAAGAATCGTTTTCAATGTAACATCGCAATAGACTTGAAGAATGCTCAGAATTTTGATGAGGAGTCGGCCAAGCAGCAGATGATCTTCCTAGCATCGGTGTTGGAATCATATGAAGGGTTAGTAGCTGGGAAGATAGGCAACACCAATCTAACGAAAGAAGATTATGATCAGATTGATCCGGAAGAAATGGAACTGATCGATATTCGTTGGGCTATGGCAAGTGTTGTTCGTCGAGCACAGCGTTTCATGGAAATTACCGGCAGGAAGACAATTGGTGGTCCATCTACCAAGATGGGGTTCGATAAATCCAAAGTGACATGCTTCAAGTGTAAGCAGAAAGGTCACTTCAAACGAGAATGTAGAAATGCTTATGCTGATGAGTCGGAGAATCCTTTCAGAGATGATTACTACAAGAAGGCAATTTATCATCAGAATAAATCTGAACCGCCTAGATTGAAGCAGGTTGAAGACAACAAAGAGAAATCTAGAGCTCTTGCGGTGATTTACGATGATGAGGGGTATGATTGGAGTCAAGAGGTTCTACCGGAAGAAGATGCGGTTGGTTACGCATTCATGGCGAAAAATGAACCTATTCCGTGGAAAGATGATAGAACTGAAGAGCAGAAGTATAGATACAGAAAGATGATTTCGGAAAAAAAAATTATTAGACTTTCTGGTATCTATTTGGAAGCAAAGAGAGCGAAAAGATGGGATCCAGACAGGGAGTGTTATCTTGATGAGTATGGAAATATTGCGATCGATCACAAAACTCTCGATCTGGAAGCCTTAATCAAGGAAATGAAAAATGAGGATGAGTATTGGCAGAACAAATGGTGGGGAACTCCAACCGAGAAAATGAAAGAGGAAGAGAAGAAAGAAAAGGAAGAAAAAGAGAAGAAAGAGAAAGAAGTGATCGAAAAATCAAAGAAGATTGATACTGGAGTTATCGATACAACGCAGGAGTTGACTGCAGAGAACCTGGGAAAAATGGCTGACAAAGTGCTGGCTGCTAAAGCACTTGAGGTAGATTCTAACTCCGTGTCTGAGTCAAAAGGCCAGGTCAGTCCAAACTCGTCAACAAATGCGTCAGGTAAAAAGATCGAAGGAAATGTTGATTGCAAAAATTGCAACAAAGAGTGCAAATTTTGTAATACTGTCACGTATCTCAACGGTGAGAAAATTAAAGATCGGACAGCAAAGGTCAGAAGCGTTGAGAATCAGATTCTTGGTCGTGACAAAACAGTTAAAGCTTCAACTGAACGGATAAGAGAATTAACTGCTCAAATTGAAACTGATAAAATTGATCATGACAAAATTAAACAAGAAAATGAAAAGTTGATTCTTGAAAACCGTCAGATTTTTGAAAAATTTGAAAAACTCAAAAGCACAATGAAAGATTGTGATGATCGAAATGGTAAAACTTTTAAAGAAAATGAACACCTGGATGAAATCGCTAAACTAAAACTTAAATTTCAAGAGGCTGAAATTGAAAATGAGCGAATCCAGTTGAAGCTTAACAGTTACAGCTCATCAAGTTTTGTTTTGCAACACATTATTCCCAAACCCATTGGGAAAGACAAAGCGGGCGAAGATGTGTATTGTGATGGAACTGGGGTGGGGTTTCATCAAGTTCCACCACCTGTTCTTGATAATTACACTAAAAAGCAGTCTGGGTTGGTTGAAATTGAGGAAGAAAGTGAAGTTAAACTTCCAGAGAACATTGATGTCACGTTCACATCTTCCAATGACGATAGTGTTCAAAATGATATTGTAAAAGGTGTTGTTAAAAATGTGCTAAAAATGGATAGTGACACTACTGAGGAAGATGGGTGTTTCTTGGACAAGTACATTCAGAAACCAAAATCCAAAAACAACTTAAGTGATGAACCGGGTCTTGTGATGTACAAGATGGCTGGATCTGATAAGTTGTATTCGGATTCTGAGTTTCCCATTGAAAATGTTAATGTGAAAAAGTTGACAAATGTGTTCAAATTGATTGAAGTTGAGTTGTCAGAAGTGAACAGTTTGAGTCAAACAAAAAGGCAAATGAATTTTGAGAAAGATAAAGCTTATTACAAAAAGCCTGTTGTTCCACCACGTTTGTATAATAACAATCGAAACAATTGGTCGGGTGGTTATCGGGGTGGTAATAGTTATCAGAGGAAGAGTTTTCAAAACAAAAGATTTGCAGAAAAGAAGGTGTTTGTGAACGGTTCAAGTTCACTTTCTGATGAGGAAAATGAATTTTTTTCAAAATCAAATAAAGAGTTCTTTGAGAAGAGGGCATCACAACCTCAGTCTGAAGGCACAAGTCGAGTTGTTGATACTCGTACATGTTTTAGATGTAACAAAGTTGGTCACATTGCAAGAAATTGTACCAACTCCAAGCCTAAGACTGAAGTTGTTGACAGACAAAAGAAGAAAGTTGATGTGAAGGGTAAAGCACCAATCATTGTTGAGAAAAAGAATGAGAAAAATGACAACATCAAAATGAAAAATGAACCCGTGAAGAAAGTGGTAACTAAAAGTGATAAGTTTTATAAAAGGGTTACTTTATCTCAACAAGTTTGGAAACCAAAAACTGAAATGAAAATTTCAACTTCTGAAGTGAAAAAGGCTGAAGAATCAATTTCGGTTGATTATGATGCAAATTTTCCACCTTTGAAGGCTGAAAATTTCAAAATTCAAATTGCGAGGGTCAAGGTTACACCTAAGGCTGATGAGGCCTGGGTGGACACCATGTTCAACTAAGCAGTTTGAATTGCCGGAGCTTCCTTGATCGCGAAGCATGTATCGGCATCTTTATTGAAATATTTTGAAATCAACTTGTGGTATGTGCAGGATCTTCCAAGAGCCATTTCAAGATGGATCATGGATAGTGGCGGATCTCGACATATGACAGGAAAAACTGCATTGCTGTATGATGTGAGGAATATCAATGGTGGTTATGTGGGATTTGCTGGTCATGAAGGTGGTAGAATTGTTGGTGAAGGAACGTTATCCAATGGGATTGTAACATTTGAGAGAGTTAACTACATCACTGAGCTGGAGAACAATCTGCTTAGTATCTCGCAGATTTGTGACAATATGTATACTACTCACTTCACTGATAAAGAATGTTTAATTTTGAAACCTGGATTTGTTGTTCCTGAAGAATGGATTATCATGCGGGCACCTAGAGTGAATGATTTATATGTGTTAGATATGAGTGTAGCAACTACAACTACTGGTCAAGCACATTGTTTTGTGTCTAGAGCAACTGAGAAAGAATCAAGATTGTGGCATATTCACCTAAGGAAAATGAATCACTTGGTTCACAATGATTTGGTTTTGGGTGTTAATATAAAAGGTTTTCATCTGGAAGGGGAGTACATTAGCTGCATCAAAGGCAAGCAGAAGAAAAAGTCACACCCTACAAAGCAAGTCAATTCAGTTTCGAGACCTCTGGAAAGACTTCACATGGATTTGTTTGGTCCGGTGAATGTCAGAAGTATTACAGGAGATTACTACTGTTTGGTCGTTACTGATGATTATTCCAGATTTTCGTGGGTTTCTTTCTTGAAGACGAAAGATGAAACGTATGATAGTTTGATGGCGTTGTTCAGAAAGATTGAGAATTTGTACCAAAGGCATATCAAGAGAATTCGAAGTGATAATGGTGCTGAATTCAAGAACAATAAGATGGAAGAATTTTGTGATGAAAGAGGTATATTGCATGAGTTTAGTGCTCCGTATACTCCGCAGCAGAATGGAGTTGCAGAACGCAAAAACCGGACACTAATCGAGACGGCTAGAACTATGCTTGCAGATTCAAAGTTACCGATAAATTTTTGGGCTGAAGCTGTTTCTGCCGCATGCTATACGCTCAACAGGGTTCTCTCTGTCAAGAAGTTCAACAAAACATGTTTTGAGCTAATCAATAACCGCAAACCGAATTTGAAGTATCTAAAACCGTTCGGGTCACCCTGTACAGTTATAGAGCCTCATGGAAAGTTTGGTCCGAAGAGCATTGAGGGAATATTTGTTGGTTATGCAAATCCGTTGCGACGTGTCTTCGTTCCAAGTGAGAAGCGGATTATTGGAGCTTCAAACATTGAATGTCAAGGTTATACTATGCCGCCGCAGAATCCTGGAGATTCATGGCGTTATCATTATGATAAACTGTGGGATTCGTTTGACATGAGAGAAGAATCAGAGGGATAATGAAGATTTCTTTGATGAGTTGGATATTTTGCGTGAATATGAGTCACAGCTAAGGTTCCCAGCTGAGTATTCTAGAAGACCACAGAAAACTTCAAATGATGATGAAGCAGGTCCAAGCAATGCTGGTGAACATGATGATGTCCAACAGAATGAAGTTGCTCAGGATAATCAGTCGGCTCAGAATGATAATCTAGAAGCTGAAAACATGCCAGTATTTGATCATGGTGATTCAGATTCTGAGGGGGAGCAAATTCAGATTTCAAGTCAAACAAACCAAGTTGGTGAACAAGATGCAGAGCAGAATGTTACTAATCTGGAGGGAAATGTAGATGTTCCAAGCGAAGTGATGCCGCGAACTTTTTCATATCATCCATAGGAGTTGATCATAGGAGAATTGCAGACAGGCGTTCGCACTCGAAATCAGATTGATAAAGGGCTTACATGTTTTTATACAAAAGTTGCTCCTTTGCAAACTGAATTCTCATTGAGTTGTTTTATCTCGCAGGTTGAACCAAGAACTTACAAAGAGGTGCTTACTGAAGACTCTTGGATCAATGCAATGCAGGAGGAACTTAGTCAATTCGAGAAATTGGGAGTGTGGAAGTTAGTTGATTTGCCGGATGGTCTGCGAAAGATTAATACCAAGTGGGTGTTCAAGTGCAAGAGGGACGATAGAGGAGTTGTTATAAGAAATAAAGCTCGACTTGTTGTTCAGGGATTTAGTCAACAGGAGGGGATTGATTTTACTGAAGTCTATGCTCCTGTAGCACGACTAGAGGCAATCAGAATTTTCCTAGCATTTGCGTCTTGGAAAAACTTCAAAGTTTATCAGTTGGATGTTAAATCGGCGTTTCTTTATGGGAAGGTTAAAGAGGAGGTTTATGTCAGTCAGCCACCGGGCTTCACCGATCCAATCCATAAAAACAAGGTCTACTTGTTAGACAAAGCGCTGTATGGTTTACACCAGGCCCCGAGAGCTTGGTACGAGACTTTGTCTCAACACCTACTAGCCAACAAGTTTATTCGTGGAAAAGTGGATGCCACTCTCTTCACTAAAGAGGTCGATGGTCATCTTCTGATAGTTCAGATTTATGTGGACGATATAATCTTTGGGTTGACAAATGAAAGTCTATGCAAAGATTTTGAATCAGTGATGAAGCAAAAGTTTGAAATGTCATTAATGGGGGAGATGAAATTCTTTCTGAGTTTACAAGTTGAATAACTTCCTGAGGGAATTTTCATTCATCAGTCAAAGTATGTTCATGATATTCTAGAGAAATTTGGGATGTCAAGTTCTACTCCAGCTGCTACCCCACTTGCAACAAATCATGGGATTCACCCAGATCTCACCGGAGACAGGGCTGATGAAACGTTTTACCGTTCCATGATAGGTTCTTTAATGTACCTAACTGCTTCACGTCCTGATATCATGTACCCAATGTGCCTCGCAGCAAGATTTCAGTCTAACCCGAGAGCATCGCATTTGATCATTGTGAAGAGGATATTGCGCTACCTGAAAGGAACTCCTTCATTGGGGTTGTGGTATCCTAGGAAAGGCGACTTTACGCTCGAAGGGTATTCCGATTCGGATTTCGGATGCTGCAAAGTCAATTCAAAATCAACAACTACAGGATGCCAGTTCTTTGGTCCTAGATTGGTTACCTGGCAGTGTAAGAAACAAACGTCTGTGGCGTTATCTACATGTGAAGCGGAGTATGTTTCTGCTAGCAGTTGCTGCTCTCAGATCTTGTGGATACAGCAACAGATGCGCGACTACGGTTTGCAGTTTCTTAACACACCTCTTTTTGTTGATAATGAGGCCGCTATAAATATAACAAAGAATCCAGTACATCACGCTAAAACTAAACACATAGAAATTCGTCATCACTTTATTCGTGATTGTTTTGAGAAAAAGTTGATACGAATTGAGAAAATCCACACTGACGAACAGAAAGCTGATTTACATACCAAAGCTTTTGATAAAAATCGGTTTCAATATTTGTTAAAATTGAACGGTATGAAGCTTCTTTCGGTGTCGGATGGAATTGTGGGCGTTGATGAAAGTACTGTTGCGGATGAAGACGAGAAACAATCTGCAATGGTTTGTCGATTTTTTACTTGTTTTGGTATTTAGGGGGAGTAGATATTTGTATATAGTTTATATTTTCAGAAAATACAAAAACAGTAAAAAATGCAAAAATACAAAAACATGATAAAATCTAAAAAAGAGCTTGTGTTTATAGGGAAAATGATAGTACATCGGCTAGACGATTACAGTATGCTAAAGATTTGTAAAGTATAAATGAGTTAAACAGTCTCACTGATGATGTGTCGATAGGTTTTCGCACATTTAGTAGATTTATTCGGGATATAAATCTAAATTCAAACTTGTGAATTTGTGGGGAACACTACTTGGATATATAGGTAACCCCTGAAATCTCGTTTGAAAGGTCTCATAATCTGATATACTAGGTTTTTATACTCAATAATGTCTGGGGTATTATTCCGGGACTTCTGCTGAACGGTGGTTCTGACCTAGTCCTTGGATAATGCTTTCTGCAATGCTTGAAATATAGCATAAACCCTCAGCATGCCGATGAAACAATAAAATTGATAGTCGCTGCTGTTGTAAGCAAAATGATCCTCTAAAGGGGACATACCGTAAAGTCGAAGCTGATATCTCTCTGCGTATACGGAAGTATCGACCTGAGATCCCTCGGCCCTCGCATACCTAATTTATATACAGATATCATTGTAGTATACTCACCTGTAAGACTGATTATTGGGATTCTGGATACGGAAGTATATTCAAGAGGTGGGACACATGAATGAGCTAAGTTCATAATTCATCTAATTCGTATCCTGAGTAAATTGAAATTTGTGTGGGAATTTAAGATGGATCAGTATATCGACAATCGAGGTGAATTGTTTAAGTCTGAGTATGAAATGAAGCTTAACGGTACTTGTGATTTGTCTGAAAAGCTGATATGATTCCCTAACACGCTCACCAAAAATTTGTTTGTAAATAGTTTACTTTGTTTACTTTCTGCAATTTAAGTTTTCTGTATTTCATTTCTTAGTTTAGAACACTTTGATAAAATCCAAAAAGATTTTATTTCTGCTTTATTTTCTGACAAACCAAAGTGGAGAGTTGATTGTTGGATTCTTAGTTGTTTGAAGCAGATGCAGGAGATTCTGGACTGAAGAATGAGGAGAGCTTACTTTGATGAAGTTTGAATTTTTGGAAAGTCAAAAACAAGTTCATTAACTTGATACTTGTTATTTTCAGAAAATGTTTGAAAATGTTTTTAAAATCAGTTTGATTCGTCAAAAGATCAACCAAGGTCATTAAATTGAACTTGGTAGATTAATCAAGTGATCAGGGTCATTAACTTGGACCTGAATACTTGAGTGGATTGTTAAAACTGATTGCATTTGTGATTTATTGTTGAAAAGATAGAATTGTAATGATTATTGGTTGAGTAACAGGATTGGACTTCATTATTCCCAACGGAAGCAAATTGTCAAAGCTTGAACCAGATATCTCAGATTCTAGCATAGTGAGAGGGGGAGTCTGTGAAAGGGGGAGTCTGGATCAACGGTCAAAGGGGAGATTGAAGTTTTAAAGTTTGAAGATAAAGATTGAAGAGAGTTTTTACAATGTTTGAAGAATGATAAAGACAAAGACTTGAAGCCAAAGACTTCATCAACATCCAAGGGGGAGTCTGTTGGTGCACTAAATGTCTGTTGATTACATCTTAATCAAGTCTTGTGTCTAGATAGGTTGAATGAACACACAATAGGATTTAAATTAGGGTTTTACATGTTTAACTAGTAGATTTCGCTTGAAAATGGTTATGTTTGGTTCAAGCGAAATCAACACAGGAGATTTCGCTTGAAATAGCCTGTTACAAGTTCAAGCGAAATCTTAAGGTCTATATATAGGTTAGTGTGTTGTTCATTTGGTAGAGACTTGATCATTGTGAGTGAAACGAAGTGCTGCCGGATTTGTATCAGATTACATTGTAAAAGCACGAAAATCAATCAGAAAAGAAAGATTAAAAGGAAACTAGCTGTTATGACTTTGATTACGTTGATTCCGCCTTCGTACTCAAAGATGAACTGCCTTAACTGACGTTTCGAGGTCGTAAAACGGTCCAACAAATCAGAATCAGGATCAGGGCCCCTAAAACTCAGGGGAGGTATTCCCTACTCGACGATTATCCATATATCTCGCTGTCTAAAACAAATTTCGAGAAACCGTCGACTCACCTAAACTCCAAACACACGTGGCAAGCCTATAGTAATTTCATGTCCCTTGCGCACCGTAAGGGATAAGGCTTACGGTGCGTAAGGCTGGTCAAATTTTGTGTATAAATAGCAGAGTCTGGGACTTGATTTATGGCGTTCGTTCGACGAAGAAATTCGTTATACACGCTGAGTTATAATAGAAACAGTCTCAAAATCACTAATTAGTATAGCGGGGTGCTGCTACGATGCCGGGTATTAACTCGATCGCTGCTACGATTCAATGTCCGATCGATTGAAACTATCCAATGGATGTTTTAGTACTATCCTTTGTCATTAGTCGTGATTCCGACAGGATGTTTGAGTACCACCCGAACTCGGGGAATACTTTGTCATTCATTGTGAATCCGATGGATGTTTAAGTGATTGTACTTTGTCATTCGTTGTGAATCCAATGGATGTTTAAGTGATTGCACTTTGTCATTCGTTGTGAGGGTTTTAATCTCGTGAGTTATCGTAAATGCTGTATTAGTTACTTACCTAGTTCGTGTGCACTAGGTTACAAGGCTAAATCAATAGGCTAAGCTCTGCCTGTATCTGCAATATATCAAGGCTTATCTGTAGATTAAACTTTGCCCGTATGAATCTGCATGCTTATAATGTGAGTCATTCTCTTTTTATCAAATTAAGAAATATTGTTC
Organism: Helianthus tuberosus; assembly: GCA_030545235.1. Lineage (NCBI taxonomy): Eukaryota > Viridiplantae > Streptophyta > Magnoliopsida > Asterales > Asteraceae > Helianthus > Helianthus tuberosus. The sequence goes on along the minus strand of CM060411.1, from coordinate 54,051,707 downwards.
TATGTAATTGGATTTATCCCTTATTAAAGCTACCTTTGTAAAACATGGGTTTATCCCATTTATTTAATAAATAAAATCTGGTGCTTTCTAAACTCTGATATTTTTCCTAACTCACGGTCCTGATGAAATTTCCGCTGCAACATTTTTCAAAATAATCACCGGTACCACGGGCTGTTCGCGACTCCCGATTCCGTCCAGGGTGGGTCGGGGGTCGTGACAATATCCTATGAAATATTATTTAGTTTAAGACTTTAATCTCTTTTACCTAATTATAGATAATTGAGAGAGATAAAAGAGATATCCTTTTAATTTTAAATGGTTGATAAATATGATTATGAAACATAAACGTTACTGATGATAAAAAGAGTCATAATCTATACATATACGTTACTGGTGATAAAAAGAATCATACTAGATTATTTATTATTTAAGATATAGATTCTATTAAATAATTTATTTAGAAAATATACCATTAAATATTAATCAAAATCTAAAATTACTCAGAAGTTAACCCGTGTAATACACGGGGTTTTTTTAAGATATAATTTTTTTTATTATTTACTATACAAAATTACATTTATTGAAGATATAACTTTTTGATTATTTACTATACCAAATTACATTTATTCAACCCGTATAATACACGTGGTTTTTAAAAGATATAGTTTTTTATTATTTGGCATATAAAATTAGATTTATTCAATCCGTACAATACACGGGGTTTTTTAAGATATAATTTTTTTTATTATTTGAGGTATAAAATTATATTTATTCAATCAGTACAACAACATACGTGGTTCTTAAAGATATAACTTTTTTATTATTTAATAAATAAAATTACATTTATTTAATCCGTCTAATAAACGAGGTTTTTAAATAGACATTGTTTTATTATTTAGTATATAAATTTACATTTATTCAGCCCGTGTAATATACGGGGTTCTCACCTAGTTATTATTAAAAGCAACTCGATTTTTAGATTTATTACTTACATTTTCATCTATTGGCATCTTAGATATTCTAGTTGATTCAAGTCATATATACATTTTAATCGTTTTGAGTGGATGTACTAAATAATATTTGTAGGTTTTAAGTCATATATACCTTTTAACCGGGTTTTTTTTTTTTTTTTTCAGGATTTCATCTTCGTCTTGTATTTCACCTTGGTCTTCGTCTGATTGAAACTCTTGCCATCTATCTACGTTAGATTGCAACGTGTGTCCTCGATCTCCTTCATATTGCAACTCTTGTCCTTGATCTTTGTTAGATTGCAATTCATGTTCTTGACCATGACCTTGGAAATCACTTTTGTATCGATACTGTTGGATTAATCTTGATCAATTTGGGTTTTATAATTAATGTTTATCTAATTTGTTAGAGTTCCATAATTATAGGTATTGTTTAATATAAATGGATGATTTAGGGTCATTATAATGTTGCAATGTGTGGTATTTGTTCATGGTAAAATAAAAGTTGTTGGAATAATATGGCTAAATTGGAAATGAAAATGAATTTTTAGTGCGGAGCAAGAGGAGACCATGGAACATTTATTTACAGCTTGTATATTCTAGAATCGGGTTAGGATGAGTTTTAGTGCTTGGTGTGATATACCTGCGATATACATCTTCTCGGCTAAAGATCTTATGGAAGTGCACGAATTCTTACAATTGGGGAAGAAAGCAAAGAAGACCATACATGGCCTTATTATTATCACATGTTTGTGTATCTGGAAAAGAAGAAACCAGTTGGTTTGTCAAAATATAAAACATAGTCCGCAAGAGGTTTTGGAGGAAGTCATACCTGAAAGCTTTGTTTGGTTAAAGAATAGGTTTTCTTATATATCCATCCGTTGGGAGCAATGGTGTAGATCCCCATTGTATATGTTGTAATTTTTTTTGCCTTATACCCGGTTGGGTCGTGAGCGCTTTTATATGTATTTGCCTTTTGCCCATTTGGGTCGTGTTTAAGGAAGTTTAATTTTCAAAAAAAAAAAAAAAAAGTTGTAACTAATGGTTAATTACATAAATCGTTGTGTTTGTGTTATTTTCTCAATCTAATTGTTCCAACAGATACTCATGTGTGCATCCTCGTTCTCCTTCGATTGATATGAGTATATATAACAATAACGTTATGTTCCTCAATTTGTACTTCATCAACCTCTTGATTGGGTAATTTTGATTTAGTGTCATAAACCTCTAGAACGTGTGGTTTTGATTGCACTATACTGCGTGACTTTGTTTGATTTTTTTCTATGTAATTTTGTGAATAACACGGAACTAATTTTAGGTTTATTTGTTTGGTTTATGTTTCAACCATAAGGGTTAATCTTCTTAATCCTTCCTGAGCTAAGCTGAGATCCTTCCTGCAAAACAATCAACACCCCGTTAAGCTCGTTAAGAGGGGAATATAGGGGTTTCCCTCTTAACTACTCTCCGGCGTGAGAATAAGTATTTGTTTTGAGGAAATAAGTGTGTGTTAAGAGTGAGAGAGTAGAGAGCAGATGGTTTAACCTGTACATAAAGGTCCATATTTATAGCCGGAGTAGTGTAGAAGGAGATGGGCTGATGGGCCTTGGGCCTTGAGGCGACAACAAGGAATATCCCTTTTGTCTCTTCTGTGACGACCGTTAGTGTTTCTAGAAGGTCGTTGGTGCTGGCGCACCTTGATTGGAGCCACGTGTCCGGGTTGTCGTCCTTGTTGTCCCTCTGACATCAGTAGGTGAGTGGAGATCATGGGGCAGTTGTCGCCGTCCTCTGATTAGTGTCACGTAGGCGTCCTTGTGTAATCTTTGTCCCTAGCACGATTGTTAATCGTGGAGCACGATAGGATACAGCCTGTTAGACGTTGATTGGCTTACTCCTCTGCCACTCGTACCTTTCGTGTTTCCTTGAATGAACCTGCGCCGTTACCCTAGCGCGGCCTCTGGTGTGTATCCAATCGGCCGGCACAAGGTCTATGGATCAAGGACTTTCATTCAGGATGCTAAGTGTAGAATCTGAGTTTCAACCTGCTTGGGCCTCACGCGCGACTTGGGCTCTGCCTATTTAGTCCGCGCGGAGTCTGTAGGTTTGTCAGATTGATGTATTAGGAGTATGGTTCTGCGCACGACCTGATTGGTCTGCGCGCGACCTGATTGGTCTGCGCAGCTTTTTGGGACCATACCCCTTCATTTTGATTGAGGTTTCAAAAAAAATCCAAAGGGTAACTAAATCGAAAAAACGTTACCCCTTGTTACACTCTATATCCGGCCGTGACCGTTGTACTCTTGGCTGCCTTTGCTGGATATCACAATGAAGTTAAGCTTGAACGTTCGTCCACCGTTTATATTTGCTTTAATTTTCTCAACCATGCCTTTGACACTTATCCTTACAGTCTTACGTGATCGAATTGTATCCCAAAGTGGTCTATTGTTGGATCTACACATATCGGCTTGTTCTTTTCAAACATTCTTCATAAAGCTAATGAGCTTTCTTATGTGTTATCTTTATATGTATATATCCTATATTTAGTTCGTTCATCTTATGGTCATAATTCACCATTCACCAGTAGCATAACCCAGTTGGTATGTTGTTTAGGTCCATGGTTAGAATTGATTGAAATCCCATATGTGTTATGGCAGAAACCGAGTTATAATTTCACCAAGTTTCTTGTTAAGGAAGTCGAGTCATAGCATGTTATGATGAAATACTAACACGGTCTTCTACAAGGCTTGTCTTCTCGCCTCTTGATTCACCTATTCACTTGCTCAAATTAATAAAATGGGAAAACGTCCACCGTCATCCACGGTGACAGTCCATCCTCCATTCGTTCGGACAGTTACACTAGAGGCTGAGCACATGGATCAACGACATGCTATATGTAGAGTAGCATGCAGTATTATATCATTTAGAGACAATACGTCAAGATGCACAAAATCTACTATCATCCAGATTCCAGCTACCAAATAACTCAAAAAGGGGGGTCGAGTCAAATTGGTCTTATAAGCTGTGGAGGGCTTGAGTCATGGTTCTCAACAGGCCCACCGAGCTTAACCGGACAATTCCTATTAGCAGGGTAGGTTGGCCATTTGTTGATTGGGTTAGAAACCACGGATACATGTATAAATAACTGATGGTGTAGAGATCAAACACTAATGTATAAATAACTGATGGTGTAGAGATCAAACACTACAAAGAACCGAAAACATCAACGGTTTATGCTTACAGGCTGTCTTGTATAACAATCATGATTACGAGCTATGTTCTATATATTTGAAACTAAGCAAACTACACAAAAGCATAAAATAGTCTGGAGATTAAAAAACCAACTAAAATGGCAGATTAACATACCACGTTACACACGGAAATATCTCACGCCACTTTAGTAGCGCTTATTATATCCCTGTGAAGGTTGCTGATCCCATAATGGCACGAAACCTGGAACACAGCAATAATTTTAGGTTTGACCAGTTTGACTTGTTATCAAGAAAATGCATAATGGATATCATGTCGAGCATATGAACACATAGTAACAGCTTTTTAAGTAGATAAACAAACTATATTACCAATGAAATTAGAGTTTTGGCATACTTATCGGTATTTCTCCCAATGACATATATATCGACTCATCATCACCAAGCATTCCCTGAGAAAAAAAACATCAACACAGGTACTTTAGCAGTCCACAACATGAGAACTGAGATACAAAATTAAACATGCATACCGAAAACGATCCGGAAATAATTTGATCTGTTAATACCATAACCATTGACTGACACGCATTACTTGACAATAAGCTTTAAAGGATTAATTTCTCCATAAAGAAAGTGAATAACATCCTACACAGTTACTGCATCAATCGTCTATGCCATTTCAAACAAAAGTCATCAATGTGTATTCACGTTGATTCATAGCTGTTAATATCGGATAGCGGACGATAGTGACAAGCTACCTATACCCTACATAGTGATAACGATGAAATAGCGGCGGCTATTTTATGTTTAGCGATACACTAGAAGAAAATTTTAGAAATTTTTTATATGTATATTATATCCAAATATGCTGTTTTTATATGTATATTTAACAAAACACATATAAGCATGCTATTTTATACGTATATTATATCGCTATTTATATTAACACAAAAAAACCTACAATCCTGCTATTTTCCCGATCTGGAGGCGCCAAAATCAACTAGCGACACATAAGCGCTTTGTTACGCTATTCACTATAGTGCTCGCTAGGAGCGCTATTAACAAATATTGTTGATCAAGAAAATAAGAATATACCTCTTCATTTGGGAGGCTCATTTCATTATGCATCGAATTAACTCCCGTTGATACAGAAGAATTAGGAATATCAGGATCTAATAACTCGGAAATCATAAGCCCGTAACCATCTTGGGGGATGTCACTGACCCTCTGCATACTGTCTGGAAAGCTCTCAAGATCCGTAAATATAGCTTCCTCCCTATATATTTATAAAATATCCACATTTCGTTAATGCAATGTCATTTACCTAATAATCTAATATACCAAAAAAATAAATATAAATTCTGTTAAAACAAAATACATGCACTTGCCTCCGCTCTGAGTTATTGTTGTCGGTGTCGTTGTCATTATCATCGTCCTCTTGCATGGAATCACAATCCAAATCAATGACCTCAACGCCTTTTCCATGTCGATCAGTCATATGACAACTATTATTCATGGTCAAGTCAAAGTCAGCAGACACCGGTTCTTGCTTTGCTTGTACGAGTGACGAAAAACCCGCGACTGAATTGGTATCATGATTATCACCACGTACATCAGAAACTTCCATTGCATTGAGGTCACAAATCTTAAAAGAACTAGGAAAAAGCTGTTTTTCTTCAGCGTATGAGTTGCACGGTTGAGTGATTCCCGCCGTACCTTCTTGAGACGACGCTTGGTCTCGTGAGCTCGAAATATGAAAGAATTCATCCGCCTGAGGGTTTACGGGGGCCCACTCTCTCGGTTTCTTGCTTGCTTCTGTGCTATCGTCGTCTTGCATCGGTCGTTTATCGCCTACACCTAATAAAGCGGAGCTGCTTCGAGTATTATACCCGTGTTGTCCGTCACTTAGTTCTTGATCTGAAACGGAAGATCCTAGAGGAAACGATAACGATCGTGTGTGTAACCCTTGTCCAAATTCGTATTTATGATCATCTTCAGACGGGACTTGTTCAATCTTCATCTCTGGTTCATGGTTTGATACTTGATTTTCATCATCCTGTTTGTTCCTGTTTTCATCTCCGGAAATCAACACCGGATCACTTTTTGAGCCCTTAAGAGTCACAGAAGAACGCGTTCTGGTGGGTATTTTGTTAAACCTGATTAGCGTTAGCAGATCACTACTGTTATTGTTTGACGTCTTGTTGTCATCCTCCTCAGGTGGATTTTCTTCAACAACCGGTTTCTCAGGCTCGGGGTTACTGTCATCCATCGCCACGTCATCCGTACTCACGTTTACATCCTTTAACCCGTCGATTCTCTCCTCGGAAACTGGGGTCTTGACGCTTGCATTTTCATCAGGCGATTGATCTTGTTGGTTCGTGTTTCCCGTATCCACGTTACCCACATCGTAACTTTTCGATTCCAAATCACCAGATACCGACTTTTGGTCCTCACTTCCACCATCTTTACCAACTCTTTGTTCTTCCGAAACACCCGAAACAGAATCACCATCCCCTTGTTTATCCGACAAACCCTTAACCTTTTCCGACAACGAATTACTCCGGTTTACCTCACGGTTCACTTCAACCGCAGCGTTTTTAAAAGACCCCAACGCTCTTCTACCCCTATAATCATCAGGAAACCTTCTCCTATCCGAAACACTATCTCCTCCACCGCTTTGATTCTTCAAATTACCGATTTGCCACTTACCATTACCCGAATTCGGTGGAATCAAACCCTTGGAAACCAAATACTCAGTTGCCAATTTCCCTGCTTCCATAAACACATCTATCCTACGAGGCGGAGGCGGCTGCCCCCTACCGAAACCACCGCGGTTGTAGCTCCGGTAACCCGCCCCACCCGCACCACCGGCAGCTAAACCGCCTCCTCCAAATCCGGTTCCGGTTCCAATCGGATTAGACCTATATCCATTAGCAGGATTACGATGCCTTTGCATAACTCACTGAATATCTAACCCTAATTAACAAACTATATTTGACCAATTGAAGTCAACAGAGTCCTAGAGAACAACAAAAAGTCAAAATCAGCACGTAACAATTGAGCATACAAAGTTAGAAACATATAAAGGTATAAAACAGCTCAATTACTAGAACAAATTGAATTAAACGCTATGGATCTCAGATCGATTGCAGAAAGTAAATTAAATTGATGAATTGGGTGGACAGAAATTAGTATGAGAAAAGTGATTGACTGACGTACGTACCTGTGAGGGGAATTGGGGAATTTGGTTGCAGCATGGGGGCGGCGTTGCGGTGGTGAAGGAGGGAGGATCGGCGTTGACACGGCGGAGAGAGAAAGGGAGTAGAAGTGTGTGTTTGGTCGGATATTTTAATGGAGGCTAATTTTCAGGAATGAAATAAAGGGATGGTTTTAAAAGATGAAAAAGATTAATCATGGGCTTGCATTTATACCTTCAAAACAAAACGTGTATTTTAGGTTTTTTTTTATTGTATATAACTAAGTAAGTTGTCCCGTAACAAAAACTAACTTCAATTTATACTGTCGTATTAAAACATTTTATATTTGACCTAACTGATTTTCGAAAAATATTAACGTCGAATCGTAAACCAACTAAAAACGTACATAATAATAAGCATGAAAACGTATTATATTTGACCCGACTCATTTATGGGAAAAAAATAAAATTTACGTCAAAACATAGATTAACCGAAAACGTATATAGTAAAAAACATAAGAACATGTTATACTTGACCCAACTCATTTTCGAAGGAATTTACGTCGAAACGTAAATCAACTTGAATGTATACTGGCATGTACATAAAAAACACGTAAAAATCGATTACAAAGTCCTTAGAAAGTTAAGCAGTTGTAAGTGTCAATGCTGAAAGTTGAGGGGTAATACTATTCAAAAAAACAAAAAAACAAAAAAGAGTCAAAGTATTATTCACACCAAATTGCTAATTGTAATATATAAAATAAAATAATAATGGGTATATTTATCATACAAAGTCTCCTAAATCTAGGAAGGGAGATCGCAAAATATAACATAATGTTGAGAAATATAACACAATATCGAGAAAAAAACACACGCTGAGTCGCAAAAAAAAAAAACTCAATCAATCAACCAACCAAACCTACTCGAACCCACTCATAGCAAAGCTATTTGTAGGGTTTGGAGAGTGTGAGATGTAAACAAACATTTCCCATAGTCCTGTGAATAGATGGACTGCTTCCAGAGAAACCCCGACTCCAGAACAAACAACATACTAACAATCAACATGTGAGCAAAACAAATAAATAAATCAATCAAAAGAGAACCATTGATATCGAAGCAGTGGTGCAAGGCCACAATATCGGAAATACTAATATATATAGGGGATGGATCATGAAAAAACTACTTTAAATGAGAAAAATAAAAAAGCCTAAAAACATACAAAAAAAATTATAATTTTTTTTATAAAATTTCGCTACTTTTTATGTATAAAAAATTTCAAAAAAAATTGTACTGCACATGTGCAATAATACGGAAAAGTCTAAACCAGCTAACCCACCCCCCAAAAACCTAAACCCCCCACCCACACCCCCAAAAACCTAAATTCACCCTCCCACCAAAAGCCTACCCCCCCCCTCAAAACGTAAAACTAAACCCCAAAAAAACCTAACCCCCCCTTAAAAAAAAAACTAAACCCCCATCCCCCCACACCAAAATATAATCATAATCCTAAACCTCCAAAAAACCTAACCCTAAAATGTAAACTAAACTCAAAAGCTAACATTAAACATATAATGCACAAAATTACACGTATAATGCACATGTGCAGTACATATTTCTTTTAAGTTTTTTTTAATACATAAATAGTAGCGAAATTTTATAAAAGAAATGGCATGTTTTTTTAGTTAGTTTTTTAGTTTTCTTATTTATATGTAGTTTTTTTATGAACATCTCCATATATGTATATATATATATATATAGGGCCAGGATCATTTCAGAACCATAAATATTTACAGATCTCGCAGAACTCCTAATAAACAATCTTTTTATTTATATATTTTTATGTTTAGGATAATTTTATCATTTATTATGTGTATTTTTACGATTACATACATGTTAAGAGTAATTTTATCATTTTTTATATGTAATTTTATAATTACACATATGTAAACTAGTTTTTTTTACATATATGTAATTAGTTATGACACATATATATAATTTTGGCAATTAAACATATGTAAACTACTGTTAACATGTATGTAATCAAAGAAATACATATAATAGATGATAAAAATATGTTAAATACAAAAACTTATATATAAAATGATTGTTTATTAGGAGTTCTGAAAGTTCTGTAGTTATTTAGAGTTCTGAAATGAACTCAGCCCTATATATATATATATATATATATATATATATATATATATATATATATGGTCAGGATTTAGAGAAAACGGTGGAAAGTGTGAGAACGTTTATGGATCGTCCGATCGAAACAATCTATGGACTAGATTGGCGCGGTGGCGTTTTCGTAAATAACACAAATTCTATTAAGTAGACACGCTTCATTAAGGGTAAAAGGGTCTTTAGACTTTTATACCAAAAACGCCAAACTAATGAATAAAACGCCATTACGGGCCAAAAAACATCTTATATAAACAAAAACATTTCAGACATTCAATAAACACACCCCCGTCCCCGAACCGGAAACGCCATATTTACTACTATATATCATTCATCTTAGAAACGCCAAAAACTCAAAACATCAAACACACCAACTCAAAACAATCATCTTAGAAAACGTCAAAAAACTCAAACATCAAAGATTTCAAAAATCGACGTTTCTTTTAGATACACTATTTCCTCAGTAAAATGCCAAAATGGCAAACATCGTTTCTTGTAAATTCAATATTGTTCTACGCGAAGTTTCGCAGAATGTATTCTTGGCTGAGGTGCTGTGACTCAATAACATTTTGCTGCATGAGATAGACAAATCTTCAACAAAAAGATGCTGGTGTCAGACTTATGTCATTTTTTGTGTTTTGTTCTTGATGAATATTATAATGGCATGAAGAAATGAATGACACTGATGAGTGGTTTGAAGATAAAGATGAACTTCAAAAAAAAACTCACGTCATTTTGTCCTTCCAAACAGCCACAAAAAAGCTACTTTAACAACAAAAACACAAAATGAAGCATGCCAAAGTCAAACCGCCAGTGAACATGTTTCAAAGAAGAAAGAGACTGATGACAGTGAAGATTTGGAAGATGAATTGGTTCTATTTTTATTTTTTTAATTATCTTTTTCTGTTTTTTGTTATGTATTTTTCAGCTAAGAACAAAAAATACATTATTTTAATAAAAACGCCAAACAGACATAATGATTGTGAAACACCATCATGCCATAAAACGCCAAAAACTCCCAAACTATAATAAAAGTAATTTGGACAGGTATTATTAAAAGCTAAAAATGAAAAAAAGAAGCCAAAAACTACTTAAAGCCATTAAAAACGCCAAACTTGGAAGATGGCACGTCTATCACCCTAAAAACTCATAAAAAGCTGAACAAAACAGTAAAAATACACACAGTAACTGAAAAGACGGCTACTTTTTTAATATAATTTATTATAAATAAAATCTCGCCTAAACTACGATCCAAAAACATCCTATAAGAGAGACGTCTCAGCACAATCAATTGATCACACCCCAAAACAATGTCATGTTTCCTAGAAACCACTCACTTTAAAACGCCAAAAAATAGTTAAAAAGCCACAGATGGGAAACCTCGTTTCTTCTATATTGAGTATTGTTCTGAATGAAGTCTCACTGAAGAGATTATCCTCTGAGGTCGGTATCTCTATAAGCTTTTGCTGAATGAGATGGACAAGTATTCATGAAAAAGAGACTGGTGACACTGATATGTCATCATGTCACTTTGTTCTTGATGGATATATGGATGGCATGAAGGGATCAATATATTCGAGCAGGCGTTGATCTTCAACATGTCACCAAACAAGTATATATCAAACCACAATACAGGATGCCACTAAAAATAAGCATCTTCTAAAGATGGGCATTATGTAGGAAAATAAGGATCTACATAAGGTATTCAAAACAGGTTCAAAACGCCAAAAAGGTTAAAGTAGAAGAGGCTGATGACAGTGAAGATTTGGATGAGAAATTAGATTAGAATTTTTAATTTTTTTTCTTCATTTTCTATTGTTTGTTATCTAATTTTCTATTGTTTATTATCTAATTACCTACTAATTAAAAAAATTGAGTATAAAACGCCAAAAACTACAAACACCAAAACGCCTGATATGTGACAACCCTCACCAAACCAGGTATCCGTACGAATTAATTAATATTTAATTAATGCTTAATTACAGTGCTTGCTTACAACTGTGGTTAAACTGCTTCTTGATTTCTGATACATACATATTCATGCATCATACTTTATTACTGTCACTCTATTATTTACACACAAACATCAGTGACAACCTTGATGCACAAAAGCACAGTGAGCACACTATACGGATAACCCAGTAAACATGGTGACATTGCCAGCACTAGACAGTTACTGTCTCTGAGGCCATTATGAGTCGGGAATAGAATACTACACTAGAAGGGAGTGTATGGAGGTGAGAATTGTAGAACTGCATCACTAGGCAATATTTATAGTGACCGGATGTGCCTAAAACATGCTCAAATTACAAAATTCTGCACTTCCTACTAAAATTCAGCATTTAACTTAACTAGTAAAGTGCAAAAACATGGGAAAATAATACTAGACACTTTCCAAAGTGTCGGGAATTTATTGTGTCACTGAAAATAATATTAAAGACACTTTAGGTGCTTATTTAGCGCTTTAACGGATTAATATCCAACCGAACAACCGGAGTTTACCCGGAACATAAAAATATTGTCAAACATAATGTTTTATTTTTCTAAGCTAGTTAGGGTTCCCGAACACCCTAACCCACCTTATATTATCTAACACACAAAAATACATCAACTATATCTTTCAAACTTAACTAGATCCTAACCATATCTTTACAAACCAACCATAACCCCCCCCCCCCCTCCTTGTTGAACCGGTTGGAACTAGAGGGGACACCCCCACAATACTTTGAATATTTTATTAGTAATGTTGGATATCTATGAGACATTATATACAATGGACAATGGTGAATTTGGTTTATAAATTAACACTTAAGATAATCCTTTTCTCTCATCAAAACACCATCAACAAAGTTGCTCTCCTTCCCTCCTACACCACTCACGGCCACAACCTCCAACCACCATCTCACCATCATCCAACTTCCATACAAGTATTTCACATACATACAAAGGTGCAAGGAGTCCTACAAACAAGCTCGGTGCACTAGGAAGCTCAAGGACCTCTCTCGTTTTCTTTTAACCACCACATTTCTTCACTCGAACTCTCCTAGCTTTGTGCTAGTGGTAAGTCTCTAAGATCCATTCATTTTACATGCTATGAAGGTGGTTAAAGTATGATTCATGGTGTTAAACTTGGGAACTCTAAAGATCATAACTTAAAGCATGAACATAAAAGCTTTATACAAAGGTCATGAGATGAAAGGTGATAATACATGATAAATCTGGATTAAATGAACAAAAATCTGCTGTAAATGACTTAGGGTCTGATGTTAATCGTATTAGAATGAATGATAATCGTATGTGTACTTTTTAATGGCACTTATACTATAAACAGCTTGCTGATTTGCATTTTCAGCCGACTTTAACTGGCTGTAAACAGGTCATAACTAAACGAAAAACTGATTTTCTTGAGTCTACAACGTGTCATTATGAAATACGGTTCTAATGGCACCGGAATCATAATTTTTGGACTTCGTTTGCTATTTTTAAAGTGCCATTATTTAACAGCAGCTAAAGCTGCATTTTTACAGCAGTAAATGAGAGTCATATTTTTAGTCATAACTTGATCTCTGTGTAGAGTCAGATCATAAAATTTATACTGTAGATGAACACCGATGTATTTGTAACTTTCTCACTAGAATTTCGTAAACCGGACTCTCGATAAATTTTAAATAAATTATTCCGCGGACTGTGGTCAGAAAGAGATAAATCTGATTTCAGCCCGGAAAATGATTTTCTATAAAATATTGGTATTTATTTGGACCCCGATATTTTTACACAATAATTTTTGGTTCGTATAAGACATTCTATAAAAATTTGAGAATTTTTGGAATAAGATAACTATTTTATTAAAATACTCGAAAACGGCCCAGTTTTGTATATTAAAACTGAAACGATATAAGTAGTGATTTGCATGTCTGAATGTCGGGTTGGTTAATTGAGAATTGATTGAATGATTTTACAAAAGAAAATGATACGCTAGTAAGCGTGGACGCCTCCATTTACAAAGGAAACTCTGGCGAAATTTTCAAGAAATACAACGCTTAGAAATATTTTTGGTGACAAGTGTTATAAATATATTTTTAACTTGTTTTCAAAATATAAATTTCGCCATGGTTTTTATTACAAAATAACCAAGTGTCGGAGGTGGATTTTCGTAAATGAAAACTTGTTAAATATATATTGAGAATATATATTTCATAATAAAACGCTTGTGTGCTTACGTGATTATTTTGTGAACTAAAGATATATTATTTTTAGAGTAAAAATAATATAACCTGAACACACTGAGAAGTATCGACTCCAAAATAATACCAACGCCTTCACAAATAAATATCTAAGTTACACCGGTATTATTATTACCTCCCGAACTTTAAATGTAACTTATGTATTACTAGAAAATACTCTTAAATGTGTATTTTGATAAAAATATCATTTTGGGAATCAAGGAAGTAAAAATATATTATTTTTGGGGAAAAATACATATATTTTGGAAATAAGTTATTTTGGACAAAAAGGTTAAGTATATTTGCTAAGTGGGACTTAAAATATATTTTCATAAATATAAAGCATGCATGCATTTAAAAACCCCCATCCTTGGGAAGGGAACACGAATACTAAGACTTGAGAAGTACTAATACAGAAATGTTGAATAAACAATTATTCCAAAACTAAATACAATTATTATTACTTGGAATAATACCAGAATCGTAACTCAAAAACATTCATACTAAGAAAAGGCACTACCCGTTCGTCTAATAGACATTAGACCATTGTAGGTAGTCGTGTTTTCATCGGAGATTTGGGTTACGAATACGAAGACGCAATACTGTGAGTTCATGTCCCCCTTTTCTCTTAACTGTTTTCAGTTTTTATAACTTCGGGGGTGAAATACATGTTACGTTTACTACAAACATTTTATACACGGTATGATTAGCTAAGGAACTTACTGCTAGATCACGTGAATGGATAGGCTATTATCGTAAGACCATTAATCCTTGTATAAGGACCGACAGGCATGAGTGATAGATCTATCGGGTGTTGCGAGCCCCACACATGGGCCAGCGTGTGGCTGCATGTGGTGACTATGTCGTTCCGCCGGAAGGACCGGTATGAAATATGCGTTACAGGTTTGAGTGCTTCCTAGATCATGACACTTATTAATGTATTAGCTACACATTAATTGATCTCTTTTTCCTTAATTGCTACATACCAGGGATTTTCATACATAATGACATTTTTACAAGGGTTTATACAAACTCACCTACACATGAACTCGCTCAACTTTATGTTGACTTTTCAAACTACATGTATTTCAGGAAACTAACGGATCTGGCACGGTATGCATGTATTTTCAAGCTGCGCTTGAATAAAGAAGTCACCCCGGGTTTAGAAGGTGTAACCTCTTCCTGGACGGGTTACATATCCCTAAACCTAGTATTGTTTAAAGCCGTTTGTTAAGTCTTTATGAACTCAATTTAATCAGATTAAGGTTTGTAACTTATTTTGTGATTGTTGAAAATGGGATTTTTCTAAACTTTATTAATGGATGAATATCTCATGTTTTTATCATATAGCACTGTTATGATTGTTGCTATGGTATTAAGAAGTCACACCAAATAAACCCACGCTTCCGCAAAGCCAGGGTGTGACAGCTTGGTATCAGAGCCTCGATCATAGCGAACTAGGATTCTTTCTCGAGTCTAGACTATGATCATCAGGGCTCTCACGAAAACGTTTTCAAACATTTTTACATTGCATACACTATACGTCCAGATCCAGGAAACAAACCTTTTTACAAACAAAAGGCACAAATACACATTTCCAAATTTAAATTTATAGCTCGGTCGGGGAGACTGAGGGAGTCCAGTCGGGGAGACTGGGGAAAAATTAGGTCGGGGAGACCGGGAAAAATTAGGTCGGGGAGACCTGGAAAAATTTGGTCGGGGAGACCAGGAATTAGGTCGGGGAGACCAGGAGATTAGTCTGAGAGGCTGAGAGATTTTAGTCTGAGAGGCTGGGAGGTTAGTCTAGTGGGACTAGAAAGTTAAGTCTGAGAGACTAGGAGGATCAGTCTGAGAGGCTAGGAGGATAGTCTGAGAGACTAGGAGGATCAGTCTGAGAGGCTGGAAGGATAGTCTGAGAGACTAGGAGGATCAGTCTGAGAGGCTGGGAGGATAGTCTGAGAGACTAGGAGGATCAGTCTGAGAGGCTAGGAGGATAGTCTGAGAGACTAGGAGGTTCATTCTGAGAGGCTGGGAGGATAGTCTGGGGAAGACTAGGATGATTACTTACTTACATTAATTGAGATTTACGTGCTTATTTGATTTAAGGTTGATGTACGTGCATATGTGGTAGTTATTCGCATACACTAATTGTTAGTAACTACTATGGATATACATGTTACGCACCGGCACACATGTCACTCTAATTAGAGAACGAGTTATAAGACATTGATAACCCTACGACCACCGCCACAGATAATGAGACTACATCTGCGCCAGAGACAATTACGTCAGATACTGAAAGTGATCCTGATATGCTGACTAAGGGCGAGGACGACTTCTAACAGTCCGTGCTACCAGATTTTGGTGATACTTCATCTTTGCTGATGGTTTCTCTGGCAAGAATCTTCCTGTCACTCTTGTTCAATCCATGACCACACTATCACTGGTCATCCCGATGGTGGGCACACCATGGCTCCAATCCTCGATGATGCGCCTCCTGCGGGCATCTCTACTGAAGGTTTGCTACTCGACAAACAATATATGACTACGTTGGCATGCTTATCGATGGTCCTCCTGCCGACGCCCATGACGAAAGAAAATTAGACGAGGACACTGTTACTAACTTCACTTCTTAAGACCCCTGTTAACAAGCCATCCTCTGATTCTAGCATGCATTCAGACTCCTTTGAGTCTGTGATACCTGCAACCTTACAAACAGCTGGAGTACAGCATTCTACTACTGACACAAGACGACGACAACATGGCTGCTGCACTATCACCTGCTCGAGGCACCACACCGTTACACGACCCAGGGCCTGCTGCTGAGCTAGCTTCTGCACCTTTTGAGTCAGCCTGATGTTGCAACTGCTGGTCCTACATCCTTGCTTGATTGTGACCCTTATACTTTTGGTTTACTAGACATTGCACCCCTACTATCTAACCCAGTACCAGCACCTGACAATCTCCTTATTGGTTGAAACGTTTGTTTTTGCATTCATAACCGCTGATGTTGCTCCTTTTTTTCCCATGGAGACCGACGCCCATTGCACTGGCATACTTATCGTTTCCTTTCCGGACGTTCCCGTACCCCAGAAGAGTACTCCAGGTCGGCACCAGCATAACGATATGTTTTGCTACAACAGCATTTTCTACGGCCTTACAGGCCGCACCGTTTACTCCTTTCACCCTACATCGCTGTACGAGCCGATTGGATGGATCCTATAATACACTATATTTTAGACCCTTACCATTCCTCACGTTTTGGAGACCACATACGAGATGAGTCACTTCTGTAACACCAACTACAGTTTGAGGATATGGGTCGCAGAACGTTGGAGTTTGAGCCGACACCACAATTGGCAAGTTCAAATGCAAAACATTACATAACCGAAAACATGATTTAAGTGACTACATCACAAGACAGCATATTGCCTGAAAAGTTTATGTAAGACACCCCGTCCTCCACCCTTTCTATTGCCAGCATACTTTGATTCGCCACATACATCAAGGTTCCTTTAGCGCTCTCGACCGTTGCTATTACACCGATTCCCAGGATTCTGATACTCATTTCTTTACTATCGAGCGACAGAGCAGATAATTACTCCGACGTATATACAAGCTCAAGGAGGGACTCACACATGTTAGCAGTCACTTTTCTTTCCTCCTCCACCCCTGTCACCAGTATAGTTGGTTTTTGGATTATGCGGATTGCATTACACTTGGGTAAAGACACTAAAGATAAGCCGGGATTGATGAGACTTGTGAGGACCACTTCTGATTACGAAATTTTGATGCACTAATATACGTGTTGGACAAGGGTAGGGTGACCCTGTGTCCCTTCTGATGTGATACATTTTGTAAGACACAGTGATTGTGGCCGGAGGATAACGAAAGCCCAATCATCTTTAAACATGCGACAATGCTTATGACTAATAACTAATGAAAGACTCAGTCGCTATGTTCCCACTAAGCACGCTGTTGATCAGCGTATTTGTGCTATAACTATAATACTACATGCTTACTTACTACGTTCTTATTTACAAGTTGTGCAATAATTGTGATGATATATGATTGATTAATATAACGACTGTGTATATACATATATGTAATACACCTCTGAGGTCTTATTCGCTAAATAGAGGCTTGTGTGCTCGTGTACTTAACAAGACCTGACCTAACCGACTTTCTTCTAGGAAGATGTCGACTCATGTTACACCCCGACCACGTAAAACAACAAAACGTGGCGGAAACGTCGGGGAGTGTTGTAACAGAATCATTGTTTCATAACACATGGAAATTGAAATATTGTTTTATTGATTAAAAGAGTTACAATGTCTTGACAATCAAAGAAACATAACATAAATAACTAGTCTTGCATCTTTTATTGTCACTAAGGCCCAATCCGCCTATGTGTATCTTGATAAGTCATATGCATCATCTCCTGAAAACACATGTGAAAATAGGTACGTCAGCATAAAAATGCCTGTGAGATACATAGGTTTTGTGAAAACAGAATTCATGACTTATGTTTGAGAAAATGTTTAGTCGTGAACCTTGTAATTTGCTTTGTCTTGCAAATAATTTGAAAAACGATAAGATCAGATGATATGTATAAATAAGAGAATAATGTATGGTTAAATGAATAACCATGTAAAATGAGTTTGTATAAAATAAGTTGTTTGTAAATTAATGTCTTGTGAAAAGTATGTTATTTGTATAAAATGTTATATGTCCAAATTGAAATGATTCAAATAACGCTACGATATGTAATACCATACAATCACTTATATATAGGAAGTACCAGCGGCGTATCCACCATGCTTGTATCATATTACACACGCCTCGTTACTTAAATCACTTACTCAAACCAAACCAACAACGTAAGATGTTTATGTTTAAACCAATTGCCAAATGGATTGAATAATATGTCAAAATGTTTATGTCAAGATGTAAGTCATGTAATGTATAACCAATGTCAATAATGTTTATGTGTCAAATGTAAATCATGTAATGTGTAACCAATGTCAATAATGTTTATGTGTCAAATGTAAATCATGTAATGTGTAACCCAAAATGATATGTATGGCTAGTGAAATATATCAACTAAACCATATGCACAAAAACAAAGTATTGAAGTAAAACATGGTTTAAATCAAAGCTATGTTTTGTGGAACAAATGCATGATATACTGATATAAACATCTATGCGGTATTGTGAGAATGCATACATCCAAGCCTTGAGACCGTGGCGATAAACCCTTAAACAAATTAAAGGTTTATCTAAGTTATGTATATCGAATTCGGTCATTCCTTTCATCCAAACCTACCCAGGATGTCCGGAACGGGAGTTGTCAATTCCTATGGTACCACTACCTACTAACGAACGGCGTAGCTAATGTTAATGAATGTATTGTTCCATTGAAACAAACCAAATGTCATACCAAAATGTAAGCATGTGATGAAAACAACTGTACTAAGTATGTAACAAATAGACATACATAGCATGTGACGTGAAACAAATGTACTAAGTATGCACACAATGGACATACATAGCATGAAATGTAATGTAAACAATGTACTAAGTACGCACACAATGGGCATACATAGCATGAAATGTAATGTAAAGCAATGTACTAAGTACGCACACAATGGGCATACATAGCATGAAATGTAATGTAAAACAATGTACTAAGTATGCACACAATGGGCATATATAGCATGAAATGTAATGTAAAACAATGTACTAAGTATGCACACAATGGGCATATATAGCATGAAATGTGTTGTAAAGTGATGTACTAAGTATGCACATAATGGGCATACATAGCATATAATGTATTGAAATCATGTACTATAAATGTACTAATAAACATAGCAAGTATATGATGTGAAAACAGGAAAGCATGAAAGTAACAAGTAGGCACATGTGTTTCACCCCAAAACAGTTTGGAAAACAGTAAAAGAGGGGTCTATGTACTCACTTGAGATTGCTCAGAAGTCCTAAGATAACCACCAAGCAATGCTAGAGATCACAGAATCAATCCGGCACCTAGTATAGGTAACTATGTTAATAAACCGGACCTATATCGGAGGATCGGATAGAATGAGGGTTCGTAAACCAAACGAGTATGGAGACTCGTGTAATATGGTTTAACAAAGCCTACATACTAAATGAAACCTAACATAAGTGCTTACGACCCATTACGACCCGTTTAGGTAGCTTATGCTACTTTAACGCGTCGTTCGCGTGAAACGCGTTCGGACCGCCTAACTAGTCCTATGACAAGTAGATTATGCCTTAACATGCCTAATATTGTCGCCAAATCAGTTTAGATGTCAAAAGTTATGTCACATATGTTTATAATGAATTTTGGCATCAAAGGGGTATTTTGGTAATTTACCTAAGGCATATAAACTACCTATCATACAACTACTTAAATGAAGCGACCATAAGGTATAACCTCGGAAGGTTATTCCCTATATACTATGGTCACCTAATGTATTTGGTCGGATTCTAATGATCGACCAAATGGGTCGGGTTCGAAGGTATAAGCGATTTATTAGATCGTTTACCCTTACGACCCTAGACAACGTGGTAATCAGTAGGCATAGTCACAAGGGACTATAACCATCGTGATTACGCTCACGTTGCGAAGTTCAAACGAACTTCGCATTGACCATAAACTGGTCAATGCAGAAAGTCAAACAAAGTTTGACTTTCGGACTCGAAAAGCAATAAAAGAACGAAGGAACACTTACAAAGGGTCCCCGAATGCTAATCTTGATTCAAGTAGCTCAAGTATGAAACAAAGGTTTCAATTTAGAGCTTCTCAAATCAGATTCTTGTGAGAAATGAGTGAGAATGTGGTGGGTATTTATAGATTTCGGTTCACCGTTAGGATCGTTTCTTGGAGAAGAGGGAATGATCACATCCCTACACTTGTTGGAATGTTGTGGTAGCTCATTTTGCCCCCACCACAAGAGTTTGACACATGGCATTGGCCTTTGGAGGGTTTAAGGGCTGTTAACATGTGTTTAAATGGCTTTTGTTGATCAGAAGGGGCCTCGCGTGACGCCAAGGGGGCTAGGTGTCACGCTAAGGTCCCTCTGTTCAGCAATTGGTTTCCAAAGCTTCCAATTCAGTCCCCGTTGCGTATTAAGGCCATTTCCGACATGTTTAAGGCTCGTTAAATCATTTTCAAGGCTCCACAAGGATGCCTAAACATTGTGAAAACTCGTTTGCATATTGCAACCGATCGTTTAAAAATCTTATTAGTCAAAACTCCACTTTTGTGGAACCCCTGCTAGCTGGATTACACTAGACTATACGTCAAATACGTCTTGTACCTTTGACATCCAATGCTAGCAACACACACCTTTCAACCCTAGGATTCGGGTTGTTATATATTCTTGGACTCACCTAATGTGAGTAATGTTTGTTTCGATTTGATGATTATCTACTTCGATATTATTCATCTACATACGTGTGTGACTTAACCATAAGGAGTAAGGTAGTACAAATTTCGAGGACGAAATTTCTTTAACGGGGGGAGAATGTGACAACCCTCACCAAACCAGGTATCCGTACGAATTAATTAATATTTAATTAATGCTTAATTACAGTGCTTGCTTACAACTGTGGTTAAACTGCTTCTTGATTTCTGATACATACATATTCATGCATCATACTTTATTACTGTCACTCTATTATTTACACACAAACATCAGTGACAACCTTGATGCACAAAAGCACAGTGAGCACACTATACGGATAACCCAGTAAACATGCTGACATTGCCAGCACTAGACAGTTACTGTCTCTGAGGCCATTATGAGCCGGTAATAGAATACTACACTAGAAGGGAGTGTAGGGAGGTGAGAATTGTAGAACTGCGTCACTAGGCAATATTTATAGTGACCGGATGTGCCTAAAACATGCTCAAATTACAAAATTCTGCACTTCCTACTAAAATTCAGCATTTAACTTAACTAGTAAAGTGCAAAAACATGGGAAAATAATACTAGACACTTTCCAAAGTGTCGGGAATTTATTGTGTCACTGAAAATAATATTAAAGACACTTTAGGTGGGTATTTAGCGCTTTAACGGATTAATATCCAACCGAACAACCGGAGTTTACCCGGAACATAAAAATATTGTCAAACACAATGTTTTTATTTTTCTAAGCTAGTTAGGGTTCCCGAACACCCTAACCCACCTTATATTATCTAACACACAAAAATACATCAACTATATCTTTCAAACTTAACTAGATCCTAACCGTATCTTTACAAACCAACCATAACCCCCCCCCCCCCCTTGTTGAACCGGTTGGAACTAGAGGGGACACCCCCACAATACTTTGAATATTTTATTAGTAATGTTGGATATCTATGAGACATTATATACAATGGACAATGGTGAATTTGGTTTATAAATTAACACTTAAGATAATCCTTCTCTCTCATCAAAACACCATCAACAAAGTTGCTCTCCTTCCCTCCTACACCACTCACGGCCACAACCTCCAACCACCATCTCACCATCATCCAACTTCCATATTTCACATACATACAAAGGTGCAAGGAGTCCTACAAACAAGCTCGGTGCACTCGGAAGCTCAAGGACCTCTCTCGTTTTCTTTTAACCACCACATTTCTTCACTCGAACTCTCCTAGCTTTGTGCTAGTGGTAAGTCTCTAAGATCCATTCATTTTACATGCTATGAAGGTGGTTAAAGTATGATTCATGGTGTTAAACTTGGGAACTCTAAAGATCATAACTTAAAGCATGAACATAAAAGCTTTATACAAAGGTCATGAGATGAAAGGTGATAATACATGATAAATCTGGATTAAATGAACAAAAATCTGCTGTAAATGACTTAGGGTCTGATGTTAATCGTATTAGAATGAATGATAATCGTATGTGTACTTTTTAATGGCACTTATACTATAAACAGCTTGCTGATTTGCATTTTCAGCCGACTTTAACTGGCTGTAAACAGGTCATAACTAAACGAAAAACTGATTTTCTTGAGTCTACAACGTGTCATTATGAAATACGGTTCTAATGGCACCGGAATCATAATTTTTGGACTTCGTTTGCTATTTTTAAAGTGCCATTATTTAACAGCAGCTAAAGCAGCATTTTTACAGCAGTAAATGAGAGTCATATTTTTAGTCATAACTTGATCTCTGTGTAGAGTCAGATCATAAAATTTATACTGTAGATGAACACTGATGTATTTGTAAATGAAAACTTGTTAAATATATATTGAGAATATATATTTCATAATAAAACGCTTGTGTGCTTACATGATTATTTTGTGAACTAAAGATATATTATTTTTAGAGTAAAAATAATATAACCTGAACACACTGAGAAGTATCGACTCCAAAATAATACCAACGCCTTCACAAATAAATATCTAAGTTACACCGGTATTATTATTACCTCCCGAACTTTAAATGTAACTTATGTATTACCAGAAAATACTCTTAAATGTGTATTTTGATAAAAATATCATTTTGGGAATCAAGGAAGTAAAAATATATTATTTTTGGGGAAAAATACATATATTTTGGAAATAAGTTATTTTGGACAAAAAGGTTAAGTATATTTGCTAAGTGGGACTTAAAATATATTTTCATAAATATAAAGCATGCATGCATTTAAAAACCCCCATCCTTGGGAAGGGAACACGAATACTAAGACTTGAGAAGTACTAATACAGAAATGTTGAATAAACAATTATTCCAAAACTAAATACAATTATTATTACTTGGAATAATACCAGAATCGTAACTAAAAAACATTCATACTAAGAAAAGGCACTACCCGTTCGTCTAATAGACATTAGACCATTGTAGGTAGTCGTGTTTGCCGCGGAGATTTGGGTTACGAATACGAAGACGCAATACTGTGAGTTCATGTCCCCCTTTTCTCTTAACTGTTTTCAGTTTTTATAACTTCGGGGGTGAAATACATGTTACGTTTACTACAAACATTTTATACACGGTATGATTAGCTAAGGAACTTACTGCTAGATCACGTGAATGGATAGGCTATTATCGTAAGACCATTAATCCTTGTATAAGGACCGACAGGCATGAGTGATAGATCTATCGGGTGTTGCGAGCCCCACACATGGGCCAGCGTGTGGCTGCATGTGGTGACTATGTCGTTCCGCCGGAAGGACCGGTATGAAATACGCGTTACAGGTTTGAGTGCTTCCTAGACCATGTCACTTATTAATGTATTAGCTACACATTAATTGATCTCTTTTTCCTTAATTGCTACATACCAGGGATTTTCATACATAATGACATTTTTACAAGGGTTTATACAAACTCACCTACACATGAACTCGCTCAACTTTATGTTGACTTTTCAAACTACATGTATTTCAGGAAACTAACGGATCTGGCACGGTATGCACGTATTTTCAAGCTGCGCTTGAATAAAGAAGTCACCCCGGGTTTAGAAGGTGTAACCTCTTCCTGGACGGGTTACATATCCCTAAACCTCGTATTGTTTAAAGCCTTTTGTTAAGTCTTTATGAACTCAATTTAATCAGATTAAGGTTTGTAACTTATTTTGTGATTGTTGAAAATGGGATTTTTCTAAACTTTATTAATGGATGAATATCTCATGTTTTTATCATATAGCATTGTTATGATTGTTGCTATGGTATTAAGAAGTCACACCAAAGAAACCCACGCTTCCGCAAAGCCAGGGTGTGACAGCTTGGTATCAGAGCCTCGATCATAGCGAACTAGGATTCTTTCTCGAGTCTAGACTATGATCATCAGGGCTCTCACGAAAACGTTTTCAAACATTTTTACATTACATACACTATACGTCCAGATCCATGAAACAAACCTTTTTACAAACAAAAGGCACAAATACACATTTCCAAATTTAAATTTATAGCTCGGTCGGGGAGACTGAGGGAGTCCAGTCGGGGAGACTGGGGAAAAATTAGGTCGGGGAGACCGGGAAAAATTAGGTCGGGGAGGCCGGGAAAAATTAGGTCGGGGAGACCGGAAAAAATTAGGTCGGGGAGAACAGGAAGAATTAGGACAAAAATACCAAAAACTGGAGAGTTGATGTGAGACGCGTTTATAAAAAGAATATAAAAGGACAAAAAAACCCCTGTGCCCTTCACTATGTCGCGTGACACGTTTTACGCTAGAATCCGTTCTCACCATTCTCACACTTTTGGGCGTTTTCTCCTTATCCCGTACCTATATATATATATATATATATATATAGGAGAAGGATCCATTAGGAACCACACGTTATTGCGAGAACTGCGAGAACCAGTGTGAACACAAACAGTAATACCTAAAAAAATCTAAAAAACACCCATTTTTTTACTATTTTTTTGGAAAAATCGCTATATTTCGTCAATAATAAAAAAAAAAATCCGCGTAACAGTTATCCATGTGCATATGTATAATTTCTTTGACAAATTCTGTAATTCATTACAAATATTAGACAATTGCACTTTCATTTACACTACCACGTGTAATACACTACTTTTTACGTAAACGATATTAGAAATGCACATGTGCATCTATATGCATCAACATGAAATAAGGTGTTTTGGTACACTACTTTGAATACACTTTATCTTTCGTCTATCATTTCATCCATAATACACAAACATGCACATGTGCATTTTTGTCATTTCTTTGACAAATTCCGTAATTCATTACAAATATTAGACAATTGCACTTTCATTTACACTACCATATTTAATACACTACTTTTTACATTACCAATATTAGAAATGTACATGTGCATTTATATGTATCAACATGAAATTAGTTGTTTTGGTACAGTACTTTGAATACACTTTCTCTTTCATCTATCCTACAATCCATAATACATGACGATTACCTCCTACCATCCATAATACAATACCATTACCTCCTACCATCCATAATATAATACCATTACCAATATTTTCACTTTATTACATGTATATAAACACCATTTATACCATCAAATCAACATATTACATCATAAATTGACAACTATAACCAAACCATCAACCACTAGATATAACTAACCAAAAAACATGTATATGGGCCTACTTCTCCATTCAAAATCACAAACTTTTTGTACCAAAACACGTTATATCATGGTTATACATAATGATGCACATGTGCATTTTGAATATTGGTAATGTAAAAAGTAGTGTATTACGGATGGTATTGTAAATTAAATGCAATTGTCTATTACTGATAATGTATTACGGAATTTGTCGAAGTAATGATACATATGCACGTGTGCATGGATAACTGTTACTAAAAAAAGCTTTTTTTGTAACGAAATATAGCGATTTTAAAATAATATATATATTAAAAAAAATTGAGTGCTTTTTTTTATTTTTTTTAGATTTTATTTTGTGTTCACATTGGTTCTCGTGGTTCTCACAATAAATGTGGTTCTCAAATGAACCTTACCACATATATATACATACATATATATATATAGGATTAGGTTCAAGAGTGAACACTAGTGTAGCTTGTGAACTTAGTGAACTAATCATGGCCATACACGTGTGTAGGTCAATGGCCAGGATTTGATGTTGAAATACACTAGTGTATTTTACGATTTGATGATGAGATCCTGGCCATACACGTGTGTAGATCAATGGCCAAGATTTGTTCACTCAGTTCGCAAATACACTAGTGTTCACTCTAGAACCCCACCCTATATATATATATATATAAACATACACAATGATCTAAACAAAAATTTTAGAATCTACAAACTAAAAAATCAAAAGCAAAACCTAAAATCTCATATCATGGAGTTCAATGAGATGGTTCCAATGTCACTTGAATGAATTCAATCGGAGTCTGTTTGACACCCTTCCTACGACTTTCTATTTCAGGAGACTATGTATTTCAATAATAGTAGTAATAGTAGTAGTAGTAATAATAATTAGTTAGAGACATGTATATCATACGCGTTGAACAACATATTTATTAAATAAGAAGTAATGAAGATCTATGATTTATATGAATTATAAGACAATATTTAATGTTTGGAACATAAAAGAATATTTTTGAAATCTTCTTTGGTGTCGTTGGATAATTGTAGTAGCAAATAAAATGAATCAAGAACCATATTGAATTTTAGAAATGCTTTTAAATTAACTGTTTAAATTTTGTATCTTGTATATAACTAGTAAGTTGTCCTGTACATTGTCGCGACGTTAAAACGTAAAGTAATTCGAATTTATATCGTCTAATTAAAAGTTAAGGGGTTGTAAGTGTCAATGTTGAAAGTTGATGGGTAGAAGTGTTAAAAATACAAAAAGAAAAAAAAAGAGTCAAATACTAATCACACCAAGTTGCTAATAATAATAATAATAATAATAATAATAATAATAATAATAATAATAATAATAATAATAATAATAATGGGTATATTTATCATAGAAAGTCTCTTAATTTAGAAAGGGTACAAAGAAATAACAGATCGCAAAATATAACACAATGTCGAGAAAAAAAGACACAAAGAGTCGCAAAAAAAATCAATCAATCAACCAAACCTAGTGAATCCCACTCGTAGCGAAGCTATCTCTAGGGTCTAGTAAGGGTGAGATGTAAGCAAACATTTTCCCCATTCCTAGGAATATAAAAACTGCTTTCAGAGAGACCCCGACTCCAGAAAAAGCAAGAGACTCACAATCAACATGTGAGCAAAACAAATACTAAAAAATACATATAAACATACGCAATGATCTAATAAAAAATTCTAAAATCTACAACCTAAAAAACAAAAAGCGAAACCTAAAATCTTATATCGCAGAGTTCGACGAAACGGTTTCAATGTCACTTGAATGAATTCAACCGGAGTCTGTTTGATACCCTTCCTACGACTTCCTATATTTAGGAGACTATGTATTTCAATAATAATAATAATAATAATAATAATAATAATAATAATAATAATAATAATTAAGTTAGAGACCTGTATATCATACGCGTTGAATAACGTATATATTAAATAAGAAGTAATGAAAAATTATGAATTATACGACAATATATAATTTAATGTTTGAAACATAAAAAAAAACATATTTGAAATCTTCTTTAGTGTCGTTTATTAATTGTAGTAGCAAATAAAATGAATCTAGAACCATTTTAATTTTAAAAATGCTTTTAAATTAACTGTTTAAACTTTAACTTTTAATTTAACCATTCAGTATGCTCATAAAAATCATTGTGAGTTAGGTGTAGAAAATAGAAGATTTACAACAAAAATATTGATTATAAAAGTTTAATCAATAAAAATTTTTAACAATGTTTTATTGGGTAATCAGTTATTGTAATAAAATGATATTATATTATAATGACAAAACTTTTTTAACTTATGTAAACTTTGTTCTCATTTTTTAGTACCAATTAAATATTGGTATTAATCAGTTAGTTGTAAAATTTATATATTTCACTAAGGTGAACTTTTAGAAGCTAATAATCTATACTAAATTATAAAGTATTTTATAAGGGTGACGGTAAAATTTAAGTAAATACAATTTTGATGCTTATAGTACAACACTGAATGAGATTAGTTTAGGGATAAAATTGACTTTCTACATGACTATTAAATTAATCATAAAATATCAAATTAAAATAAGTTAATAAATCCTATAGTATTAAACTAAATTGGCTTAAATGAAACCATAATTTATATCTTTTGCACTTCCGTAACCTGTGACTACATCATATTCCTTTAATTTTTAGTTGAATGAATATGAATGCAACCATTATCACTGGCCCCTTCTCACCTTCCTGTCAATGAATTTGTAGTGAAATCCGGACAACGAACCGTTCAATAACTCTCTTCAAAACCCAAACATGGCAGATGTGAGATGGTTGCTCGGATGGGATCGTTCCCCGGCGGCTCGTACTCGGTTCGTCTCCTCCGTTGTTCAACTATTTGATTGTCTTATGCAGATCATATTGTTAAAGAAACCCAAGAACCGAATTGCACGGTGAGTGACTTTAATGTTTGGCGGATGCTCATATATCTTTTGACATAATTTTCATTCTGAACACGTCGTTCAATTGTGTTTTATGGGGGTAAATCAAGTTATGGTTCTGTGTGTTTCCATCGGAGTTTTTTTGTTTTCTCACCCAGTGTGTTCACATTCTTTTGGCTTTTTTTGTGTAAATGATCATATGCATAGAACTTGTTTGTTAAAAGTCTTCAGTGAAATTATCTTTAGATAATTGCATGGTGGGTTGAATAAGATGCAAAATTCAATTTTGTAATTGAAATCTACTACAATTGACAACAAATTCTGAAAGGTAGATGTTCTTTGGAAAGCAAAGAGTATTGTATATGTTTCCGGGTTATCACTTCGTTCTATAGAAGCGTTTGGTTCCTCTCTTTCTCGGTATTTTGCAGTTGCTGAAGATTGACTGTGCTTAGCCATTTTTGGCTTTCATTTCTCTCTAACTTCCCGCTAATTATACATGGCGGTAAGTTTATCTTCTTAATTGTTTTTCTACTCCCTTTCTATCTCTATAAAATGGGCATCTTTTAAGCCTATTAAAAATACGTTCTATTGCATTTTTAATCTATTTGTTCATTAGCCGATGAAGAGGTTTGGCGTATTGACGTGTCACATAGAAAAAAGTTACATTTTGCTTTAGAGAAGAATAAATGGCAAGTGTGGATGGGAAAAATTGTAATTTTGATTTGCAGGTCCAACATAGGATCACTGGAGATATTTGTGTTTGCGCAGCCATCAGCTAACGATTCTAATGACGACAACACCCTTCAAGCAGTTGCAGGTAATGGGCTTTGTTTTTTTCTTATGGGCATTTCGTCAAATGGTTGGTTAATGGTGGACAATCCGATGTATTAAAGCTTTAGGAACTGGGGTAAATTGGATTTAAGGTATTTAAGTAGAGTTTCATATATGAATTAAGAATTAGGTGATTAAACTATGATGAAAAGCTACATATGGATACCACAATTTCTTCATCATTGGTCTCACCAACATCAAATTGATATGTATTTTTGTTATTAAATAATGCCTGATATTTTATACTAGCAGGCCATTATCATGCTGGTACACCAACATCAAATATTAAATTTTCTTTACAAACCTTTGTACAGGATATATCTCATTCAATTATAAGACAATATTAAAAAGTGAATAATGGTTTATACATAAAGCCATCATTATGTTACATGAAATCATGTGTCATCAGAGAGTAGTTTCATGACATGAAAATTTTGATTATAGATTTTGCTTATTCCAAACATTGATCGGTTTACATAAAAAGGTAAATCTACAATTCTCCTTTGAAGTGTTTAATAACCGAATGATCAGTTTCTTAAGTTTTTTATATCACTTGACCGTCTCAAAAAAAACTATAATTATATGAGATCGTTATCTGTTCTCTAAATCACAGCTCATTGCAAAAGAATATAATTATTTGGTCGACACATTATAGGACAGACCACCAGCCTACGCGTGTTCAAATTTATGACATTAATGACATCTTTTGTATTATTAGTAACTCAGGAACTAGAAAACTAATAGACCACATATTTTTCCAATATAATTTGGTGGTTGTGGATTTGGATGAACCATAAATCCTTTCACGGAATTTGTTTGAACAGGACATTGTATTTGATTCAGTATCTCTTACTTGTGGGCATATCTTCTGCTACATGTGTGCTTGCAAATCTGGATCAGAGACAATTGTTGATGGATTACAAGCAGCAAAATCAACAGCAAAATGCCCTTTTGGCGAGAGGTATGCCTCTTGTTTTTGTTTCCAAAATTTACCAACATCTATATACAGTATTCCACTGAAATATAACTTGTTTTTATCTGTTATCATGTAGATATTTCCTAAGAGTTTTTGGTTCCCGCTGCAATGCGCGGGCTCCCCACTAGTATAATATATATAACAAACAAAATTTTCTAAAATATTAAATTGAAATAAACGCAAAGAATTTATAAAGACAAGAGTTAATTGCCCGGTCACTGCGGTTTCACATTTAGTCCCTATCTTTTGGAAATAGCACGTATGCTCCTTGTGGTTTATTATTTTGTTACTTAGATAGTCCATTGGTCAAACAGAAGTTTGTTTTAAATGTTAAGTGCACACACGTGACCCTCATGTGAGGGTATTTTCGTCATTTCCCCTACTTATTTATTATTTTATTATTATTTTCCCTATTAATATCTAACTAAGTTTCATCTTCATCCTCACAACAGTTAAGAAGATGATCTTCAACCCCCCAACCTCTGCACATCGATTAATAATGGGGCTTTACACATGTGGTCAAGATGCAACCATACGCACATCTTGGACGGATCTCAACACAGGACGTCGTTTCTATGCATGCCCTGAGATGGTAAGCACTATAAAGTATTTATCCCACATCAAAATTTAGGGAATTAGATTACTACCTTCATTCTCGTTACTGTACCTCGAATGTGTAAGGTTCTTAGGTTGGGTGGACCCCCCCCCAATGTGTGGACGCGCAGTTGCATTCATTTCGGGTCTTCTAAGATACATGAACCAGATTGAGCTTGAAGTTGCTCAGCTGCAAGAAAAAAAACGATTGAAGAACAAGATAATCTTGGTGTTGTTGATGATTTTAGGGTTTGTTTGTCTGATGTTAGTGGTTAGTTGAATTAAGGTTATGTTTGTGTTGATTTGCTAGGGTTTTTGTTGCAGGTGTTTGATCAGTTATGATTAGGGTTAGTTGATCAGTGTAGGTTGGTATAGTTAGTTTATGGTATATGTAATATATTGTCACACCCCCAAAATCCACAAGCGGAGTATCACCGCATGGAGGCGTGACATGACCAGGATCAAGCCACCAATCATATTAAACAACGTATTTAAGTAAATAAAACCAACCACAATATAATTGGTGACCAAAATAAAGTAACCAACTTTAAGTTAACAGCAGAAGCATAAATTGTAAAACCCAAACATAAGTAATAAGTTCATAAGTTTAAAAGTTCGACATGAGACTCAACAGTCCATGTCCCACAACGACCACTCCTCCCTGTGCAAGCTCCATAAGCATCTAACGACCTGCAAGGCATGTAACAAGGAGTCAACAACAAAGTTGAGCGAGTTCACAGTTGGTTGTTTAGTTTTACAAGTTTGTTTTGAAAACCATAAGTTATTTCGTAAACCACGAGTTAACCAGTATCTTTGTTTTCCCCAAACCATATCCATAATCAGTGGGGGCTTCCCCATGTGAACCACTAGACCGTTACCATATCGACTACTGACGAAAGTAAGTTGTGCCCTAAGTCAATGTCTATCATCATTGACTGTTTGCCATGATCCATTAGTACACGCCCGTCCTATCGGTACGGTGTGAGGTTTGTCAAACCTAATAGCGCTATTAACTAATGACCCACTCTCCATCGGCCTCGGCGATTAAGTCGATATAAAATGAGGAACTTAATGATAGAGTTTTGTCTAGTAAGTTTAAGGTTGTTGTCCTACCCAAGGAGTAGGGGTGTTCATCGGTTCTGTGACACCTGTGTCACTTCAACCATAAAAAAAATGCCAAACCAATTAAATATTGTGTTTCATACTTGGGATTTGTAAAAATATGTGTATCGTTTGCACATATCAACTCTTGTTCGATTTTAAGCTTTAAATCGCCTTCTGGAGGGTTATACGCGCTCTGATGCTTAAATATAACCATTTTAATCCAACGAACACTCCGGAATAGTGAAATAGGCTTAACATACCTTAAATAACCTTTACATAACTTAGAAATAAGTTTTAAAGGCTTTGGTATGGCAAAAACAAGTTAATTCGCTTATAGGGACTAAACTTGACAAACTGCGAAAGTATGCCAATTTGAACAGTAACGAACATTCTGGAACATGACCATAAGTTAAACACACCTTAAATATCCTTTATATAGCTTAGAAATAAGCTTTGAGGGGTTCGGTGTGCTAAAATAAACTTTTGGGTCACTCAGGGACTAAAAGCGTCAAAAAGTGCACAAGTTTGCACTTTCGCGCATATCTTACGTTCTGAATACATCCAGACATCCAAAAATTTATGTAAGCACTAAAATATTTTATTTTAGTGTTTGGCTTGAGAAAAATCCATTCGTCGCGTCATTTGGATCGTTTTTCGCGCTTATGCGCATTCCGTCGTAATTAACCGAACATCGCGATCGTACGACCAAACAAACCAACATCCGAGATATTTTTGAGCACATTTTAAGTTCTCTATACTTTAACTTCATTTTAGAGCCTTGAAATGAGGTTAACGGGGTTCAAACGCATTGAAAATAGCTTAAACGGGCAGCAGGGACCATTTCTGCCATTTTTGAAACTTTTCTGAATCTGACACATGGTGGCGTAGCGCGAGCATCTCCTGCCTATGCCGTCGCACTACGCGAGCACCTCATCTGGGCAGAAACTTGGCAGAAACATCGAATCTGGTCCGTTCCACTTGTTGCACATGGTTTTTGGGGAATCTATGGGCTGGTATTGAGTGCACATGGTATTACAAAACCATGTGTGCACATGTATGGCCAAGATCAAAGCACGGTTTCAAGAAACGATCTTAACGGCTCTACGAATCCTATAAATACCCCCTTGCCTTCATTTGTAAAACCCACAAGAATCTTGATTTGAGAAGCTCTAAGTTGAAACCATTGTTTCATACCTGAGCTACTTGGATCGAGATTAGCATTCGGGGACCCTTTGTAAGTGTTCCTTCATTCTTTTATTGCTTTCCGAGTCCGAAAGTCAAACTTTGTTTGACTTTCTGCATTGACCAGTTTATGGTCAATGCGAAGTTCGTTTGAACTTCGCAACGTGAGCGTAATCACGATGGTTATAGTCCCTTGTGACTATGCCTACTGATTACCACGTTGTCTAGGCTCAGTGACGAGCCGTAGTTACGGTCAAAATGCGCATTCGGGCGTATTTTGTAACCAAACTACTCTCAGGTATCAAAACCGTTTGTTTTGATACCAAACTTGTTTTCAAACTTAGTTAAGCATGTTTTAACATGCTTAGCTCGTCACTTTTAGTTTTGTGCTTGTCTAGGGTCGTAAGGGTAAGCGATCTAATAAATCGCTTATACCTTCGAACCCGACCCATTTTGGTCGATCATTAGGATCCGACCAAATACTTTAGGACCATAGCATATAGGGAATAACCTTCCGAGGTTATACCCTATGGTCACATCGTTTGAGTAGTTGTATGATAGGTAGTTTATATGCCTTAGGTAAATTACTAGAATACCCTTTTCATGTATAATTGGTAATTAAGCATATGTAACCTAAACTTTTTTCACATAACTGATTATGTAACATGTTTAGGCATATAACACTTGTCATAGGGCTAGTTAGACGTCTCGAGTGCGCTTTTGCGCGCACGACGCGTTAAAGTAGCATAAGCTACCTTAATGGGTCGCGATGGGTCGAAAGCACTTAGGTTAGGTTCCGATTTAGTATGTAGGCTTTGTTAAACCATATTACATGAGTTCCCATACTCATTTGGTTTACAAGCCCTCATTCTATTCGATCCTCCGATATAGGTCCGGTTTATTAACATAGTACCTATATTAGGTGTCGTTTGATTCCGTGATCTCTAGCATTGCTTGGTGGTTATCTTAGGACTTTTGAGCAATCTCAAGTGAGTACATAGTTCCCCTCTTTTACTGTTTTCAAACTATTTTGGGGTGAAGCATGTGTACCTATCTGTTATTTTCATGTTTTCCAAAAGTATAATTGATTATACATGTTAGTACTTATCTGTTGACAAACTGAATGACTATCTATGGTTTAAACACTGATTTTTCAAACACTATAACATAAATTGTTGAATTGTACTTATTTTGTTCACCAGACCGGTTGTTAGTATGATATAGCGCTATAGGATTTGACACCCCATTCCTGTTGTCATGGAATGTCTGAAACCAATTTGTTTCTCCATCCAAATTGGGATTTCCTTTGTGGTATCCCTATAGTCTCAAAGGTGTATTTTGATGCATTAGGTCTGAATGAATTCTTAAATCACATTATTTTTGTATATTTTGTTATACTCCCAAAAGTATAGTTTGATATGCTCCCATATGCGATATAGTACAAAACCAACATATATTTATCACATCCAAAGCATATTTTGATATGTTATCTACAAACCAAAAACATAGTTTAATATGTTATTTATCACATCCAAAGCATATTTTGATATGTTATTTATGAAACCAAAACATAGTTTAATATGTTATTTATAAATCCAAAGTATACTTGTAATATACTACTGAAAACTATTATTTTAAACAACTAAAGTATATTTAATGTACTATCTATCTAACGATTGGGATGTTGGTTAGTGTTTAGATAACGGGACGGATGTAATGTGATGAAAACATGGTAGATACGCCGTTGGTACTTCTTATATATAAGTGTATTCATTACATTACATACCGTGGCGTTATTTAGTACACTTGGGTTAACGATATTGGAACTGAAATATACTTTAATATATTACTCATTTGATTCTCTTAAAATCCAAAGTATATTTTCAAATATACTATAAGACTTTTTATCAAAATATTGTTTTACAAGCAACTTATCTTATACAAACTCATTTTACATGGTTATTCATTTAACCTTACAATTATTTATACATATCATCTGATCTTATTGTTTTTCAAACGATTTACAAAACAAATCAATTTACAAGGTTCATGACTAAACTTTATTAAACGTTTTCTTAAACTTACAAGTCATGAATCCTACTTTCACAAAACCTATGTATCTTACAGGCATTTTTATGCTGACGTACCTATTTTTACACATGTTTCTGGTACTGCTTTGCAATGATTGTTGATACATGCTACATTTAGGATGGACTCGTGCCTTAGCAACTTTAAAACTTGGAAGATCATAGTTGTACTTATTTGATTGTATTAAAACAATGAGTTCATTTATTCGATAAAACAGAATTTATTTATTCCATGGTTATGAAACAATGATTCTGTTACAACACTCCCCGACGTTTCTGCCACGTCTAGTTGTTCTACGTGGTCGGGGTGTGACAGAAAAGTTGGTATCAGAGCCAATGGTTATAGGGAATTAGGTTATTAGTAATGCTTTGACCTAGACTATAACCTTTCTAGGACCCTAACACAAGTTATCTTGTGTTTAGATCTTAAAACATGTACATCACCATCCTTAGGTGATTATCAAAACAAAAACCAAATTTTTTCCGAAACGATTTTTGAAAAACAATCTTCTGTTTTTGGATGATTGATTACTAGGTTTTGAACCCTTCCAGTTTGATTTTTGGCCTTGTGCCTTTCAAATTTTCAAAATATCGTCAAAGTTTTGGGTTCTAAATAGTGTGAACACGTACAAACTGGAAGAGTGGGTGCCTGTACCCTGAGTTTTCTGTCTAAGGCTAGAGTGTTCGTACAAATCCACATAATCGGACCAGTCACTCTTACCTAGGAACTCTTGGGGTGAGTGTCCACTTATAGGCGAGCATGTCTTCGCGATACATTATTTTTGACCTATTTACTTTGATTAATCACCGGGGTCGTTTGTTGCT
This sequence comes from Helianthus tuberosus, assembly GCA_030545235.1. Lineage (NCBI taxonomy): Eukaryota > Viridiplantae > Streptophyta > Magnoliopsida > Asterales > Asteraceae > Helianthus > Helianthus tuberosus. The sequence continues at coordinate 54,015,331 of CM060411.1, read as the reverse complement.
TTGTAGTGACAAACAAATGACCACTATCCTTGCTTTCATCAGATTTCTTCCATCTCATTCTTTTCATCTAATTCTCTCACTCGTTTCCTTTCATGTTTCCTCTTTTAGAATGCCTCCTCGACCCGACAATCAGATGGCGAATGCCGAACTGGCGGAAATCATCGCGCAGCAAATGGCTGCTGCCTTCCCAAATATTTATGCTCAAATGATTCAAGCCATCAACAACAACAATGCTCCATGCAATTTCAAAAATTTTAACTCGGCTAAACCGCTCAAGTTTAGTGGTTCTGAGGGAGCAACTGGGCTTCTTCAATGGTTCGAGAGCATTGAGAATACTTTCCGTCACGTTCAGTGTCCTGAAAATTGCAAGGTCGAGTTTTCTTCGAGTGTATTTCAGAAGAGGGCTCTTACGTGGTGGAATGGGGTTATGAGAGACCGCGGTGCTGAGGTTGCATTAGCACAGACTTGGGCCGAGCTTAGGGCTCTTATGATGAAGGAATTCTGTCCTCGTCATGAGCTAAGGGCTCTAGAAAGGGAATTTGATGATTTGAAGCAAGAAAGTGGGGAACATCGAGCCTATACTGACCGCTATGAGGAATTGAGCTTGTTATGCCCTACTATGGTTACGCCTTTGGATAAGGCGATTGAGAAATACATTGATGGTCTTCCTGACGTAGTTCAGGATATCGTTACTGGCAGCAACCCTACTACTATCAGACAAGCCATTGAATTGTCTGCCACTCTGACTGAATCCCATATCAGGAAGCGCAAGCTGTTTCGGAAGGGCGACTCAAGACCATCTGACAAGACTGCTCAAGTGGAACCAAAGGAAGAACATGCTGAGGTGTCCAAGAAGAAGAAGCGCAAAGCCTCTCAAAACTACGCTGTAACTGCTCAAGACAAACAGGTTGCACCAAACCAGCCAGCACAACCTCGCAAAAGGCAAAACTATGTTGGTACCGCACCTTTGTGCAACAAGTGCAACCGTCATCATCTAGAGCAAGAGCAGTGTCACAAATGTACCCACTGTGGGCGGTTGGGACATTTGATCAATGTTTGTCGTTATGCAAATCAAGCTGCTGCAAACCCTGCTGCTGTTCAAGCATGGTTTCCACCAGGGTCATGTTATAACTGTGGCGACCTTACTCACCACAGAAACAATTGCCCAAGACTTGTTAACATACCTCCAGCGCGTGGACGAGTGTTTAACATCAATGAGGCAAACGTGAACAATGATGTAGCAGTGAACAATTAGTGTTTTGTAATTCCTTGGTTGTTATCTTTTGACACTTCAAGACAATTCAGTTGTTACATAAATAAAGATTTGTTGTTTTTATTTCTGTAAAATTTATGCGTTTGTGTGAATGTTTGATGCAACCTTATGATGTCAACCCAAAGACAAACTACTCGTGTGGTTCTGTCATTTTATGATCACTTGTGATCTCCCCAAGAACCTTAAACACTCGTTTCTTTTAAGAAACAAAGCCAAACTCTTATTGAGAATCCCTCTATCTTTATAGATAGATCCTTAAAAATCATTAAAGTGCCAAATGAAATCCATGGATTGGATTCCTAGTGTGCTTTAAATATCCATACCCAAAGATAACGAATTAAAGAATCAAGTTAACTAAATTTGTGCTTATGTGTTTTTCTTACATGTTTTGTGGTTGTATGTGATCCATCCAAATCCTCATAGAATCTTCCATATCTCATACGAGAGATTCATAATAGGATATCCAAAGATACTATCTTAAATCCTTAATGGACTTCAACATTGTAGTTAAGTCCCTCGGGTTATAAAGTATTATTCTAAAATTGGACCCCTTGAGTGGTCTAGATAAACAGATTAATTTGAAAATCCGATTAGAAATATCATGTGATGATATAGTTAAAAAAAATCCCTTAAGTGGTCTATTTAAGGAGATCGTACGACGGTCTAGTTAAGAAGATCATGTGTTGATCTAGTTAAAAAGATCGTTCGCTGATCTAGTTGAAAAGATCCTTGGGTGGTCTAGTCAAGTCGCTTCATGTTTATTCAACTGATTTTTTTTCCTACGCATTATGAAATGAATTGTGCGGACTGTGCAAGGAATTACGTAATTATGGAGGCCTACATAATTATGGAATTCAGTGCACAGAAACCACAGGAAGCTTTGTCATGTGTTAAGACCTATAGTGACAAGAATAATGATACGGGAGAAGTCTTGGACCTCGACCAATGTCATTTATTCTCACACTCCCCAATTTTGATCTCAATCACACACCAAGTTTCCTATGATAAGTCTTCATAAGAAACGTTCTTCTGTCCGTAGTTCAAAATTCCATGTTTTACTATTACAAGGAATTCACTTTGAGGGTTAACAAATTCGCTAAGAGTCCTAACATGGCCCAGAGTTTTACTTAAGGGTTCAATGGATCTATTAGAAGGCGAAACCGTCACAGCTGTCTTCACAAGTTTCCTCTAGAATTAAATTTCGGGACGAAATTTCCTAAAGTAGGGGAGACTGTGACACCTGTGTCACTTCAACCATCAAACAAATTCCAAACCAATGAAATATTGTGTTTCATACTTGGGATTTGTAAAAATATGTGTATCGTTTGCACATATCAACTCTTGTTCGGTTTTAAGCTTTAAATCGCCTTCTGGAGGGTTATACGCGCTCTGATGCGTAAATATAACCAGTTTAATCCAACGAACACTCCATAATAGTGAAATAGGCTTAACATACCTTAAATAACCTTTACATAACTTAGAAATAAGTTTTAAAGGCTTTGGTATGGCAAAAACAAGTTAATTCGCTTATAGGGACTAAACTTGACAAACTGCGAAAGTATGCCAATTTGAACAGTAACGAACATTCTGGAACATGACCATAAGTTAAACACACCTTAAATATCCTTTATATAGCTTAGAAATAAGCTTTGAGGGGTTCGGTGTGCTAAAATAAACTTTTGGGTCACTCAGGGACTAAAAGCGTCAAAAAGTGCACAAGTTTGCACTTTCGCGCATATCTTACGTTCTGAATACATCCGGACATCCAAAAATTTATGTAAGCACTAAAATATTTTATTTTAGTGTTTGGCTTGAGAAAAATCCATTCGTCGCGTCATTTGGATCGTTTTTCGCACTTATGCGCATTCCGTCGTAATTAACCGAACATCGCGATCGTACGACCAAACGAACCGACATCCGAGATATTTTTGAGCACATTTTAATTTCTCTATACTTTAACTTCATTTTAGAGCCTTAAAATGAGGTTAACAGGGTTCAAACGCATCGAAAATAGCTTAAACGGGCAGCAGGGACCATTTCTGCCATTTTTGAAACTTTTCTGAATCTGACACATGGTGGCGTAGCGCGAGCATCTCCTGACTATGCCTTCGCGCTACGCGAGCACCTCATCTGGGCAGAAACTTGGCAGAAACATCGAATCTGGTCCGTTCCACTTGTTGCACATGGTTTTGGGGAATCTATGGGCTGGTATTGAGTGCACATGGTATTACAAAACCATGTGTGCACATGTATGGCCAAGATCAAAGCACGGTTTCCAAGAAAAGATCTTAATGGCTCTACGAATCCTATAAATACCCCATTGCCTTCATTTGTAAAACCCACAAGAATCTTGATTTGAGAAGCTCTAAGTTGAAACCATTGTTTCATACCTGAGCTACTTGGATCGAGATTAGCATTCGGGGACCCTTTGTAAGTGTTCCTTCGTTCTTTTATTGCTTTCCGAGTCCGAAAGTCAAACTTTGTTTGACTTTCTGCATTGACCAGTTTATGGTCAATGCGAAGTTCGTTTGAACTTCGCAACGTGAGCGTAATCACGATGGTTATAGTCCCTTGTGACTATGCCTACTGATTACCACGTTGTCTAGGCTCAGTGACGAGCCGTAGTTTCGGTCAAAATGCGCATTCATGCGTATTTTGTAACCAAACTACTCTTAGGTATCAAAACCGTTTGTTTTGATACCAAACTTATTTTCAAACTTAGTTAAGCATGTTTTAACATGCTTAGCTCGTCACTTTTAGTTTTGTGCTTGTCTAGGGTCGTAAGGGTAAGCGATCTAATAAATCGCTTATACCTTCGAACCCGACCCATTTTGGTCGATCATTAGGATCCGACCAAATACTTTAGGACCATAGCATATAGGGAATAACCTTCCGAGGTTATACCCTATGGTCACATCGTTTGAGTAGTTGTATGATAGGTAGTTTATATGCCTTAGGTAAATTACCAGAATACCCTTTTCATGTATAATTGGTAATTAAGCATATGTAACCTAAACTTTTGTCACATAACTGATTATGTAACATGTTTAGGCATATAACACTTGTCATAGGGCTAGTTAGACGTCTCGAGTGCGCTTTTGCGCGCACGACGCGTTAACGTAGCATAAGCTACCTTAATGGGTCGCGATGGGTCGAAAGCACTTAGGTTAGGTTCCGATTTAGTATGTAGGCTTTGTTAAACCATATTACATGAGTTCCCATACTCATTTGGTTTACAAGCCCTCATTCTATCCGATCCTCCGATATAGGTCCGCTTTATTAACATAGTACCTATATTAGGTGCCGTTTGATTCCGTGATCTCTAGCATTGCTTGGTGGTTATCTTAGGACTTCTGAGAAATCTCAAGTGAGTACATAGTTCCCCTCTTTTACTGTTTTCAAACTGTTTTGGGGTGAAGCATGTGTACCTATCTGTTATTTTCATGTTTTCCAAAAGTATAATTGATTATACATGTTAGCACTTATCTGTTGACAAACTGAATGACTATCTATGGTTAAACACTGATTTTTCAAAGACTATAAAATAAATTGTTGAATTGTACTTATTTTGTTCACCAGACCGGTTGTTAGTATGATATAGCGTTATAGGATTTGACACCCCATTCCTGTTGTCATGGAATGTCTGAAACCAATTTGTTTCTCCATCCAAATAGGGATTTCCTTTGTGGTATCCCTATAGTCTCAAAGGTGTATTTTGATGCACTAGGTCTGAATGAATTCTTAAATCACATTATTTTTGTATATTTAGTTATTCTCCCAAAAGTATAGTTTGATTTGCTCCCATATGCGATATAGTACAAAACCAACATATATTTATCACATCCAAAGCATATTTTGATATGTTATCTACAAACCAAAAACATAGTTTAATATGTTATTTATCACATTCAAAGCATATTTTGATATGTTATTTATGAAACCAAAACATAGTTTAATATGTTATTTATAAATCCAAAGTATACTTGTAATATACTACTGAAAACTATTATTTTAAACAACTAAAGTATATTTAATGTACTATCTATCTAACGATTGGGATGTTGGTTAGTGTTTAGATAACGGGACTGATGTAATGTGATGAAAACATGGTAGATACGCCGCTGGTACTTCTTATATATATGTGTATTCATTTCATTACATACCGTGGCGTTATTTAGTACACTTGGGTTAACGATATTGTTACTGAAATATACTTTAATATATTACTCATTCGATTCTCTTAAAATCCAAAGTATATTTTCAAATATACTATAAGCCTTTTTATCAAAATATTGTTTTACAAGCAACTTATCTTATACAAACTCATTTTACATGGTTATTCATTTAACCTTACAATTATTTATACATATCATCTGATCTTATTGTTTTTCAAACGATTTACAAAACAAATCAATTTACAAGGTTCATGACTAAACTTTATTAAACGTTTTCTTAAACTTACAAGTCATGAATCCTACTTTCACAAAACCTATGTATCTCACAGGCATTTTTATGCTGACGTACCTATTTTTACACATGTTTCTGGTACTGCTTTGCAATGATTGTTGATACATGCTACATTTAGGATGGACTCGTGCCTTAGTAACTTTAAAACTTGGAAGATCATAGTTGTACTTATTTGATTGTATTAAAACAATGAGTTCATTTATTCGATAAAACAAAATTTATTTATTCCATGGTTATGAAACAATGATTCTGTTACAACACTCCCCGACGTTTCCGCCACGTCTAGTTGTTCTACGTGGTCGGGGTGTGACAGGTTCGGTTTATGGTTTATTTGGTTTATTCGGTTCGGTTTATTCGGTTTTTAAAATTTTATACCCCAAACCAAAAACCAAACCAAACCAAATAAGGAATATGCAAACCGATCCAAACCAAACCAAGTTCAATTCGGTTTGGTTTCGGTTAGAAACCAAATAAACAAAATCTAACCAAATTGTACCTAAATACTTTTTTTCCTAATTTATATTTATGTTTATGTTCCAACTTTCGAACATCGCAACTAATTTACACCTAACAATATATGAATACAAGAAAGTTTCATTGCGAAATAAAACAAACACATCCATAAAGTAGTCGTAGACACAACCACAAAGTTAAAGCTTCAAAACATAGATCATAGAAACTATAAATAGTTAACAAGTCTAATAACACAAAATATACATAATCTTCAAACATGAGTGTTTCTCCAAGAAAATGTAGAAATCCTTAACCCTAGTCTCTATAGGTCTGAAGTTCTATTATTTTAGAAATGAGTGGGTTTGAGTTGGGCTTTTAGATTTACATTTGGTATTTTGGGCTGCATAAAAAATAACTATTTTGTGCTAATAAATTGTATATGATTTATAAAATATTATTATTTTTATTTAATAATTAATTAAGTTAAATGGTTTATTCGGTTATCCAAATAAACCGAATAAACCAATTAAAATAAAATGTGGATCCATAAACCGAACCAAAAACCATATTCACAATTCGGTTTCGGTTAGAAACCAAACCAAAAACCAAATTCGTTATTCGGATCGGTTTATCTGGTTACGGTTACGGTTCGGTTTACGGTTTTTATTTGGTTACGGTTTTTTCTGAACAACCCTACCAAGGAGGACGAACGTACGTATTCTACCCAAGGAGAATACGCAGGATTAATATTGGCATCCTACCCATGGAGGATGGCGGTACATATCCTACCCAAGGAGGATATGCAGGTTCTGTTTTAGTTCTTTAACCCATTCCTAACCACCGGGAATCCTATGCCTTAGAAGGAGTGTGAACTCACCTTTGGTTGCTCGGTTGAACTCTTAAAATAGCTAACGGTCACGGTTGGTCAATCATGTCCTAATATGATTACCATTTAGTTTGTTAATAGTTTTAAATAAAACACAAAGTTTCTACACGCATCTATCACATAGCACGCACTCACGTTAACATTTCACGCCCATATAAACATCTCATCTATACCCATTCAAAAGCAAACATACGATATTGCACATTGCACTTTCATTGACATATAACACGTTAGATCATTCTCAGATAACCTACCCGACATTTAGACACTCAAATTACTACTTATGTCATTTCAGCTTTAACATTCAAAACTGAGCTGTTTTTAGGAATTTTAATAAAATAGTTAACTTACTCCAAAAATTCCCAAATTTTTACAGAATGTTTTAAACGATCCATATATTATTGTGTAAAAATATCGGGATCCAATTCATTACCAATATTTTATAAAAAATCATTTACCGGACTGCAATCAGATTCGTCACTTTCTGACTGCAGTCCACGGAATAATTTATTTAAAATTCACCGTAAGTCCGATTGATGAAATTCCAGTTGGAGCATTACAACGACATCAGTGGTCATCTACAGTACAAATTTCATGAGCTAATTCTACACAGATTTCAAATTATGACGAAAAACATCACACACATTTTCTGCATTAAAAACGCAGCTTTTGCTGTTGTACAAAACAGACCTTTAAAAATAGTAAACAAACCTCGAAAAAATATGATTCTAGTGCCATTTGAAGCGTTTTTCGAAATAACACGTTATAGACTCAAGAAAATCAACTTTTCATTAAGTTATGACCCGGTTACAGCCAACTGAAGTTGGCTGTAAACACCGAACAGTTTTCTGTTTTCACAACCCTTTTATAAAACAAGTTTCTGGGTTTCTTTATCATGTTCAGCAACTGTATAAATACTTTCGTATCATCCTTAGCAGTTGTATGCTACTTTCTAACAGATTCATCATACCGAACAATCAAGATCATGCATGTATTTAACAAGATTTCATCATCTTACATCTTTATGTTCAAGATTTATATTCATGTCTTTTAGGGTTCTAGTGATAATCAACATACTACATCTTTTAACCATTAAAGTAGAAGTAAACAAGGGTTAATTAAGAACTTACAACTAGCTCAAAGCTAGGGAAGATCACTAGAGAAAATGATGATGAAGAATGATGGATGAAAGCTAAGGATGAAGGTTCTTCAAGATCTTCAAACACCAAGCTCCATGGATCACCTTCTTGCAGTTGAATTAGGCTTAAAAATGGAATGATGGTGGTGACAAGGTGGTGGTGGTGGCGGCACAAGAGTGAGCTGAGAGGGAGAGAGAGATGTTGAGGGAGGTGGTGTGATCTTGTGAAGTGAGAGAATGAAGATATGAAATGATCGATGAAGATATGCACAATACTTATGTAGATTTTTCCTATATTTTGTTCAAGATCTCAAGCAACAATCTACATAAAATATTGAAATAAAATCTTGGTGGGGTCCTTCTCTTTGGACCGTAAATGGCATGAGGGGGGGGGGGGATTAATTGTAATTTTGTGGGTAAGTAGGTAAATGGTTAGGGTGTTGAGTGTAACATCTAGTGTAATATTTGTATGACACTTTATATAATGTGTTGGGGTATTCGGGGACCATAACTAGTTCAAAAATAATAAAACAATGTTTCTGGCAAAATTTTGGAGTTCCGGGTAATGTCCGGTTGTTCGGTTAGATACCGTTTCATTAAAGTGCTGAGTTATTCCGTATATTGTCTTTTATGTAACTATTTGTAACACTTTTAATTCTTAACACTTAGGAAAACATTCAGGACCATTTAGTCAATTTTCTGCACAAGACTAGTATGTTAAAAAGCTGAAAAATGCAGAAATCCTAAAGCAGTTACGTCATCAGTTGTAATTAAGCACAGTCATTAAGCACAATTTAATATTAATTAATCGTACGGATACATGCAAGTATGAGGGTTGTCACATTCTCCCCCTGTTAAGAAAATTTCGTCCCGAAATTTAGCACGTGGTTACTGAGGAAGCTAGTTAAGTTGCGTGGTTTTCCTGGTTTTCCTAGGGTGTCACATCATCCCCCCGTTGGTTTGGAATTTCGTCCCGAAATTCTGCAGTAGCTTCAGCCTCAGTAGTGGTTGCACTTTTCCTAAACAACTGGGGATACTTGAGTTTCATTTGGTCTTCTCGTTCCCAGGTATACTCTGGGCCATGACGGGAGTTCCAACGAACTCGAACAAGAGGTATTCTGGTACGCTTGAGAACCTTAACATCTCAATCGGTAATCTCTACTGGTTCCTCGACGAATCGCATCTGATCGTCGATTGTGAGCTCCTTGAGAGGAACTATGAGGGTCTCATCTGACATACACTTCTTCAGATTCGACACATGGAATACGTTGTGAACTCCGCTGAGTTTTGCCGGTAGATTCAACTTGTAAGCGACTTTGCCAATTTTCTCAATGATTTCGAACGGTCCGACATAACGCGGATTGAGTTTGCCTCGTTTGCCAAAACGAACTACACCTTTCCAAGGTGAGACTTTGAGTAGCACCCGATCCCCAACCTGGAACTCGAGTGGTTTCCTGCGCTTATCAGCGTAGCTTTTCTGACGGTCACGAGCTGCCGCCATTCGTTGTCGTATATGAGCAATCCTCTCAGTCGTGTCTACCACAAGTTCTGGGCCAGTGATTTGACTGTCGCCAACATCTGCCCAACAAAGAGGTGATCGGCACTTCCGTCCGTACAATGCCTCGAATGGAGCGGCCTGGATACTGGTGTGGTAACTGTTGTTATACGAAAACTCCACTAATGGGAGGTGTTTTTCCCAGCTATTTCCAAAGTCGATTACACATGCCCTAAGCATGTCTTCAAGGGTTTGGATGGTGCGTTCAGATTGCCCATCCGTCTGTGGATGATATGCCGTGCTCATGTCTAATTGAGAGCCAAAGGACTTGTGCATAGCTTGCCACAACTCAGATGTAAAACGTGAGTCATGATCAGAAATGATGGAGGTTGGCACTCCGTGCCTTGATACTACTTCCTTTAGGTAGACGTCTGCTAGAGTAGAAAACTTATCCGTTTCCTTGATAGCCAGAAAATGTGCAGACTTGGTCAGTCGATCCACGATCACCCAAATGGTATCATTTCCGCGTTGAGATCTAGGCAGGCCAGTAACGAAATCCATGGAAATTTGCTCCCATTTCCATTTAGGTATCTCTGGTTATTGAAGTAGGCCTGATGGTTTCTGGTATTCGACCTTGACCCTAGCACAGGTTAAGCATTTACTGACGTAGGTTGCTATGTTGGCTTTCATACTAGGCCACCAATACGTAGTCTTGAGATCGTGGTTCATCTTATCCAAACCAGGATGTACCGAATAACGAGACTTGTGTTCCTCATCCATCACAAGCTCACGTAGATTACCATAGAGTGGAACCCACATACGCCCTGTTACGTAATAAGCACCGTCTTCTTTTTGTTCTAGCCGTTTATTCGATCATCGCAGGGACTCAGCCCTAATGTTTTCTGCTTTCAATGCTTCGACCTGAGCATCACGAATTTGAGTGGGAAGGCTAAAGTGAATGGTAGGCTGTAACGCTCGCACGCGCTTAGGTGTAGTATCCTTTCGACTGAGGGCGTCGGCCACAACATTGGCTTTGCCCGGATGGTACTTGATCACGCATTCATAATCATTCAAGAGCTCGACCCATCGACGCTGTCGCATGTTTAACTCCTTTTGCTTGAAGATATGCTCGAGACTCCTGTGATCGATGTAAATGGTGCAGTTGGTACCGTACAGGTAATGTCTCCATATCTTAAGCGCGAAAACAACTGCTCCCAGCTCCAGATCGTGAGTAGTGTAGTTCTTTTCGTGAACTTTAAGTTGGCGCGATGCGTAGGCAATGACCTTGTCACGTTGCATCAACACACAACCCAATCCTTGTATGGACGCGTCGCAATAAACAACAAAATCATCGGTGCCTTCAGGCAATGAGAGGATAGGTGCGCTATAAAGTCTATCTTTCAAGTGGTGAAAAGCAGATTCCTGTGCATCACCCCAACGATAGGTGACACCCTTCTGAGTTAGCGAGGTGAGAGGTTGCACAATCTTAGAGAAATCCTTGATGAATCTTCTGTAGTAGCCCGCCAAACCCAAGAATTATTGTATTTCTGTTGGTGTACGGGGTGCAGGCCAGTTCTTGATCGAGTCAACCTTGGATGGATCCACATGAATCCCATCCTTGTTTACCACGTGGCCTAGAAAGTGGACTTCGCGAAGCCAGAAGTCACATTTCAAAAATTTGGCATACAACTGCTCTGTTCGAAGAAGTTCCAAAATAAGCCTCAGGTGTTGCTCGTGTTCTTCCTGACTCTTCGAATAGATCAGGATGTCGTCGATGAAAACTATGACAAACTTATCTAGGTAAGGTTTGCACACTCAGTTCATGAGATCCATGAAGACTGCAGGTGCATTCGTCAATCCGAAAGGCATAACCAGAAACTCGTAATGCCCATAACGAGTTCTGAATGCTGTCTTGGAGATGTCCTCTTCTCAGACTCTCAGCTGATGATAGCCCGATCTTATGTTAATCTTAGAGTAGAAGCTCGACCCTTGCAGCTGGTCGAATAGGTCATCAATACGTGGAAGAGGATAACGATTCTTCACGGTCACCTTGTTGAGTTCGCGGTAGTCAATACACATTCTGAAGGTACCGTCTTTCTTCTTCACAAATAACACTGGAGCTCCCCAAGGTGAAGAGCTAGGGCGAATAAAACCCTTGTCCAAGAGGTCTTGCAATTGAGTGGACAATTCCTCTAGTTCCGATGGGGCTAAGCGATAAGGCGCACGAGCTATTGGTGCTGCTCCAGGAGCTAGCTCGATTTGAAACTCGACTTGTCGATGAGGCGGAAGACCAGGTAATTCCTCAGGAAAGTTGCGCACAATAGGAATGTCTTCTATCTTCTTTTCCTTCAAGGATGTATCAGAAACGGGGCTAGAATAGCAGTGTGGCCCTTTCGCAACCACTTCTGGGCCTTAAGGAAAGAGATGATGCCCACAACAGCATCACTCTTGTCGCCACGAATCACGAGGGGTTCTTCACCAGAACGAGGGATGCGGACAATCTTCTCGTTGCAAAGAATTTCCGCTTGCTGATAAGATAACCAATCCATCCCAATAACAACGTCGAAACTACCCAGAACGATAGGAATAAGGTCGATAGAGAAGGTCTGACCAGCTAAGACGAGGTTACAACCCTTAACTATGTGTGTGGCCTCGAGACTTTTACCGTTTGCTAGCTCTACCGTGTGTTTGGTGTTCAAAAGTGTTGGAGTGCGCTTAAGCATTTGGCTAACTTTTATGGACACATAACTAGTATCGGCACCCGAATCGAATAAAACAGTAACAAAGAAATCATCCAGAAGAAACTTACCCATCACAACGTTGGGATCGTTCCTTGCATCACCCTGACCCAGCATGAAAACACGTCCCCTGGCTCCATTGCCATCATTGTTTCCCCCATTATTGTTTCTGTTCCCCTGATTGTTGTTGTTGTCCTGTTTCTAGTTCAACTGGGGGCAGTTTCTCTTGAAATGACCTTCAGCACCACACTGATAGCATCCCCTGTTACCCTGCTGTTGTTGCTGCTGATTCTGTGGAGCTTGTGGCTGCTGTTGACGATTCTGATTCGCAGGACGTGAGCTCCTGCAATCCTTGGCTTCATGACCCAGCTTGTTACATCTCTGACAACGACCCTTGTTACACTTAGGGTGATTTCCCCTGTATCCACCCTGACCTTGATTCCCAAAAGACTGCTGACTGGGGCTCCTGTACTCATCTGTCTTTCGCTGCTGGGACTGAGACTGAACTGAAGTAGAACCCTTGCCCGAATTTCCATCCCACTTGCACTTGTTATCACTGGGAGCATCAGAGGTAGTAGTAGCGCTAATACGCTTGGGCAGCTTGTTCTGCTCAACTGCCTGATCAGTGTGTAACATTCCTATTTTTACCATATAAGAATTTTAGGGTTATTTAAATTTATTAGCCACTAGTAACTAGTTTTATTTTTAATATAATTATTCGACCCAAATAGTTTTAAAAACTATTTTATATATAGTTGGTTGAAATATTATACCAATTAATTGGCCTATATATGGGTGATCTTTCTAATAAAATAAAAGTATATAAAAACTCATATAAATTAGACGGATAGATTACGGGTAAGTTGAAGATTAGAAATCTGAAGTATCTAGACGGACCCATGAACCGTTTATTAACTAATTATAAAAATACATTATATTTGAACCTACTCCGTTTTTAATAAAACTTGGTTCAAATTGTAGATAAAATTATTCTCATTCTAATGACATATTTATTGTTTTTATAAAATGTTATATTTTACAAGTTATAAGCATCAAATAAGTAAAGCAGTTAAATTAATATATATATATATATATAAATATATATATATATATATAATAAAATAATAATAAAGTTTACAATTGAAAGTTTGTTTGAATTATGTGTGGGCATGTCGAGATAATCAAAAGAATCAAAATAAAATAATAAAATAGTAACTAAAAAGGAAATCTAGAAAATTTGGATATATCCAACATAACTTAGAAATATCTGCTTTCAATCATTACGTGTCCTATTTCAAATAAAATAATATTAAAATTTTTAATCTACAAAATTTGATTGTTGGATAAGTGGCACTATACGTGTCCACTTAGGTATGCATTCTAAATTATATGAACATCATATAAATAGGGGTAGATCACTCAGTATTTCGTCGCCCTCTCTTTCTCAATTTCTAACTTTTTATTATTTTTATTTCACTATAATAATAATAAGGCTCTGTCCTGTTTTAAGTGTTTTAACTCCCGATCACCGCTACCCTTTTCCGATTGATCTGAGCCCCATAACACATGTCAAGGCTCTGCCTAACTAAGTTTGTTGGGGTTCTGTCTCGTGACATAGGGACAAGGTTGAATTAGGGGTACTATACTTAACACAAGTGCATTATATATTTTTAAAATAGCACAGAAATTATACCCAATATTCTACCAGGAGACTTTCTAGTTGAACCCTAAAATTTCAAAGTGGGTCCATTCACTTTTCTCACTATTTTATTCCCTTTTTCTTTATGATATAATTATATTCAAAAATATCCCAAAATTGATCCATAAGTAAAAACCCGGATCCCTAAAACCCCAATCCATATCAAAAATCAAGAAATCAAGATTTGTGGTCTTCTCGTGGGGAGCGCAAAGAAAAGGCGGAAGGTCACGCGGGCCGTGACAGCAAGGCAGATCTCCGGATATGTATGAAGGCCACGTGTCGTCACACGTGTCGCGACCACCGGTGACTCAGCAACCTCCGATCTGATCCACACTCCCACGCGGGCCGCGTAAGGATCGGCCGAAGTTTGACGCGGGCCGCGACAAACCCCAATTTCACCTATAAATAGCTTGTCGTATGGCCTGTTCTCTGGTGTCGAAATTTCAATTCAAAAACGAAGTTATACTGTCCAAATTCGAATATTACTCTCAAATTAGCGAGGCGCTACTACGATACAGGGTATTAACTTGATCGCTGCTACGATTCAATATCCGATCGATTGAAACTATCCGACAGGATGTTTAAATGCTATACTTTGTCATTAGTCGTGAATCCGACAGGATGTTTGAGTGCCACCCAAACTCGGGGTACACTCTGTCATTCGTTGCGAATCCGATGGATGTTTAAATGTTGCACTTTGTCATTCGTTATGAGGGTTTTTAATCTCGTGAATTATCGTAAATACTGTATTAGTTACTGACCTAGTTCGTGTGCATTATTATTTAATTAGGTTACAAGACTAATCAATAGGCTAAACTCTGCCCGTATAAATCTGCAATGTGAGTCATTCTCTTTTTATTAAAAGAATTTTACAATACTCCATTTTCAAATGTTATAATTACAGGGAGTAAGTCGTGGATATCTTGAATCACTGGCTAGTGGGATATTGTGCACATTACTAATTTTCTCCCGGTTAAGTTCATTGACTAACCAGGATAATCATCACTACTTGGGGTGGGACCCAATAGTGGTATGACCATCGTCACCATTGTGACACGGCGCCATATAAAAATAAGATAGAAGCCATTGTAATCGCTCTTATGCTGTAATTTATAACTAAGGGTCATTTTATAAAAATGAATGAACTCACCAGTATTTCCTGCTGACCAAATATTTTTAAAACGCGTTTAAGGTAATTACAGTAGATCAGGAATTAAAGTTGGATGCGGCACCAACAATGCTTACAGAAGTGGCTTATTTTATCAATTAAATTAAATTAAGAAAAGTTGGTTTATGTATTTGAATTTATCATATATTAAAGCTACCGTTTGAAACATGGTTTTATCCCATCTATTTAATAAATAAAATCTGGTGTTTTCTAAACTCGGATATTTTTCCTCACTCACGTTTCTGATGAAATTTCCGCTGCACTATTTTCAAAATAACCACCGGTACCACTTGGCTGCTCGCGGCACTCGATTCCATCCAGGGTGGGGTCGGGGGTCGTGACAGAAGGTGGTATCAGAGCCACTGATCTAAGCCAATAGGTGTTGTGATAATAATACCTAAGCTTAAATAAAAGAGTTAGGAATTTGATATTATCTGGTAGCACCCAGGATAATATTTAGACTTGAACTTAAGAAAAGATGCCTTAGTATCAGCTTCAAGATAAGCTAAATACTTGTGTAAATAAAGTGTGATAGGTTTTGGTATGCCATAAGAATAATAACTAGAACGTTGCAAGTATAATAAATAAGCAATAACACTTGACCACTGTTATTCTTATTTATTAGTACTACTTTGTTCTATAATATGATCTATCATGGGAGGACTAATTTGCTTAGTCTCTGTTGAAAGTCACAATGCACTTTCCAAATCATGATTTAAATACTATTTACGAGAAATATAAATTTCTTCTCCGACAAGACTGGGTATGGTGTAGCAGGCTCTCCAGCTTGTCCGGATATACTGGGGTTACCTCTCCGGCTAGAACCGGGTAAGCAGGTATATAAAATGTCAGCAAGTGACAAGATTTCCCTAAATAGTATCAGGACCAGATATCTGACTGGTTTTTGGAAATATGAATCTGTTAAATACATTGACCTTACTAAGGGTATGTATATTACAGCATGTGAAATATTTGATTACATAGATATGTATATCTATAAGAAAATCCAAAAACCATAACGATTGACAATTAAGAATCAAAGCACAAGCATATGTGTCAATAATAATTCTAGATTTCTTTATCAGGAATCTCTCGCATATATCCATAATTCCGATATCAAACATTATTTTGTTTGATCATCTACCTCGTAACTCGAGCGACAATATAAACAATGGAAACCCTTTAAAGTTGGGACGCCATCAAAAGTATAAGAATTTCCAATGCGTTACCATAAAACTATTAACGCAAGTAAGAAGCATGTAAAGTTGTGCTAGTGCACAAGAAAACACATGAAACTTAAATTATACGTCCACAGACGTCGAAGTATATCACACACGACTTTCAAGGCAAGACCTTTGGAAAATATGATTGGGCACGACAACAACAATGCTCATCCCAGCAGTGAGAGAACTACTAATAAAAAAGCGGCACTTTGCCACATGATCCTATAAACAACATGAATATCGCTGAGGTACGTTGGAACAAGATTTCACAAACATCGGTGCACATTCTAATCAGAGTCATAATTATTGGCACTGCAAAAGAAGTCACATACCTTTGCAATTCCTTATTTCATTTTATTCTACATTCCCTGGTAATGTCACTTCACAACCATTATCACACGAAATTCCAGATAAAGTTCTTATATTTCTTTCATTGAAATTCTGACTTCTGCATATAAAGAGTTGACTTTCGTGTTTCTACTTCCTCTAATGGTCATCATACCATGAGGATTTCTTTCTTAGTAGTGAATATTGATCTATTTCATTTCTTGGTAAATTCACACGTTACACATGCTCTGTTTGTTGCGCATGTGGTTCGTTTGATTTCTGAAGACCACTGGAGGGCTTCATTCTAATTTGTCGTTTTATCAAAACTCAAATATCGTTTCGCTATAATTGATCTTTGCATTGTAAACCGCGTTTCTTGCAAAACGATGACTCTTTGATATCGAGTCAATGAATTTCTTAAAAAACTCAATTTTCTTTGGCATACATGGTTTTTGTTGTGACCATGTCCGAACTTTCTTATTAAAACTCGTTTTGTTTAAACTAAGTTCAATTATTTGAACCTACTCGCATTACGTATTCAATTCAAAGTTCCATATGATGAATTCAAGCCATCATATTCGAAATAATCCCAACAAGCATTTCAATTTTCTTGAACTATAACATGATTGTTTGGTCTTCGACTTCATTAAATCATTTCTTTAATCACGATCACCTTGTGGTGACGTTATCACAAAATTAAAGCTTGCACTAATCTCGTTTGTACATATCATATATGGATTTAATTATTTATTTATTTATATTAAATCTGCTTTGTTGGTTTATCCTATAAAAGCAATCTTGAACACAATTGTGTACCAAGATAATGATATACAAATTTATGTCATATTTCAGTGTATCTCTTAATGGTTCTTACAACATCAATCGAGTCTTTCGTGATAATTATTGCTTTATCATCTTCAATCGAAAAACATTATATAAATTTAATTGATTATATATGGAAACTTACATATGTAATTACCTAATTTACAATATAGTATTACTATATTTAAAAATTCTTGTTAAATCATTGAGGTGAAGAATTTATATTTTTATATATGTACAAAAAAATTACGTTTGAGGTATACTCTCATTTAAGATTATGTTTAGTTATTTATTATTGATAATTAATATTAGTTTTATTATTAGTAATAATATATTAAATAGTAGTAGTGTTAGTATTATTTTTAGGTACTAGGGTTATTGTCAGGGGCAAATATTGGATAGCCTAGCCTTAGTTAGGCATGGACTGATCACCTATGCTTAAACAGGGCAGCACTAACCAATATCCAACCATGATAATGATTAGTTAATATATATAAATTAAATCATCATACTTATTTAGTAAATTTTAATTATATTTATATATATATAAAAATATATATACTTTGTACTGTAAGGAGAAGACATATTTTCATAAAACAATACAAGAATTAGAGGGACGAATAAAATTATCTAAATAACTGTCTAAGTATTCATGGACAAGACATTTTATACTTATAAGTAATTGTTCATCTTGTTTAATATTCCACAACTATTAAATACTTATAGAAGTATTATGTATCAAGATCGACAAAAGAGTTATGCAGATCAGAGACGTAAAACCTAGAATTTTTTTATTAAAAGCTTTCAGTTGATTACACGGTAAATTTGTTCGATCACCATAATTATTGAACTGTTTCAATCATTACGACACCTTGCGATATCGGTATAAACTTATAGCTTGGGCTAATCACAATCATTCGAATCATTCAAAACCACATCTGTCTTTCAACTCATCATTAAAAAAAATCGTCTTAATGCAATTATGTATTAAGACAATAATACACTAACTCTATTGTCTTTTCGTGTATCCTTGCAATTCACTCATCTCAGCACATTGATTTTCTTATATCATAATTCAATATTTGACAAATCATTTTCATGCTTTTGTTTCATTTTGAACCTGTCGATTCTAAGTCTTCCTCAGTTGCCAATCAAAGTAAGCTTTCTTTTGACAAAGAATTTTATTAATTCTAAAAAATCCTTCACATTCATTTTAAAATATCTATTGATCATATATCTTTTGGCTTGAACCAAGTCACCTTGGAAATTATATCATTTCATCTCATTCGTTTGTCATCGATTTCTTGAATTAATTCAGTTGAACCATTGAATCCTACTTATTGTACAACTCGTATTCACAAAATTTGATATTTTAATTCTGTGTCATCTACCTTAATATTGTTTTTATTGACTAAAATATGACATAAGTCTAAAAGAAATATCGTAGCCCAAATCTCGAGGACGAGATTTAAAACAAGGTGGGGAGGATGTAACAATCCTATTTTTACCATATAAGAATTTTAGGATTATTTAAATTTATTAGCCACTAGTAACTAGTTTTATTTTTAATATAATTATTCGACCCAAATAGTTTTAAAAACTATTTTATATATAGTTGGTTGAAATATTATACCAATTAATTGGCCTATATATGGGTGATCTTTCTAATAAAATAAAAGTATATAAAAACTCATATAAATTAGACGGGTAGATTACGTGTAAGTTGAAGATTAGAAATCTGAAGTATCTAGACGGACCCATGAACCGTTTATTAACTAATTATAAAAATACATTATATTTGAACCTACTATGTTTTTAATAAAACTTGGTTCAAATTGTAGATAAAATTATTCTCATTCTAATGACATATTTATTGTTTTATAAAATGTTATATTTTACAAGTTATAAGCGTCAAATAAGTAAAGCAGATAAATTAATATATATATATATAATAAAATAATAATAAAGTTTACAATTGAAAGTTTGTTTGAATTATGTGTGGGCATGTCGAGATAATCAAAAGAATCAAAATAAAATAATAAAATAGTAACTAAAAAGGAAATCTAGAAAATTTGGATATATCCAACATAATTTAGAAATATCTGCTTTCAATCATTACGCGTCCTATTTCAAATAAAATAATATTTAAATTTTTAATCTACAAAATTTGATTGTTGGATAAGTGGCACTATACGTGTCCACTTAGGTATGCATTCTAAATTATATGAACATCATATAAATAGGAGTAGATCACTCAGTATTTCGTCGCCCTCTCTTTCTCAATTTCTAACTTTTTATTATTTTTATTTCACTATAATAATAATAAGGCTCTGTCCTGTTTTAAGGGTTTTAACTCCCGATCACCGCTACCCTTTTCCGATTGATTTGAGCCCCATAACACATGTCAAGGCTCTGCCTAACTAAGTTTGTTAGGGTTCTGTCTTGTGACATAGGGACAAGGTTGAATTAGGGGTACTATACTTAACACAAGTGCATTATATATTTTTAAAATAGCACAGAAATTATACCCAATATTCTACCAGGAGACTTTCTAGTTGAACCCTAAAATTTCAAAGTGGGTCCATTCTCTTTTCTCACTTTTTTATTCCTTTTTCTTTATGATATAATTATATTAAAAAATATCCCAATATTGATCCATAAGTAAAAACCCGGACCCCTGAAACCCCAATCCATATCAAAAATCAAGAAATCAAGATTTGTAGTCTTCTCGCGGGCCGCGTAAAGAAAAGGTGGAAGGTCACGCGGGCCGCGACAGCAAGGCAGATCTCCGGATATGTATGAAGGCCATGTGTCGTCACACGTGTCGCGACCACCGGTGACTCAGCAACCTCCGATCTGATCCACACTCCCACGCGGGCCGCGTAAGGATCGACCGAAGTTTCACGCGGGCCGCGACAAACCCCAATTTCACCTATAAATAGCTTGTCGCATGGCCTGTTCTCTGGTGTCGAAATTTCAATTCAAAAACGAAGTTATACTGTCCAAATTCGAATATTACTCTCAAATTAGCGAGGCGCTGCTACGATACAGGGTATTAACTCGATTGCTGCTACGATTCAATATCCGATCGATTGAAACTATCCGACTGGATGTTTAAATGCTATACTTTGTCATTAGTCGTGAATCCGACAGGATGTTTGAGTGCCACCCAAACTCGGGGTACACTCTGTCATTCGTTGCGAATCCGATGGATGTTTAAATGTTGCACGTTGTCATTCGTTGTGAGGGTTTTTAATCTCGTGAATTATCGTAAATGTTGTATTAGTTACTGACCTAGTTCGTGTGCATTATTATTTAATTAGGTTACAAGACTAATCAATAGGCTAAACTCTGCCCGTATAAATCTGCAATGCGAGTCATTCTCTTTTTATTAAAAGAATTTTACAATACTCCATTTTCAAATGTTATAATTACAGGGAGTAAGTCGTGGATATCTTGAATCACTGGCTAGTGGGGTATTGTGCACATTACTAATTTTCTCCCGGTTAAGTTCATTGACTAACCAGGATAATCATCACTACTTGGGGTGGGACCCAATAGTGGTATGACCATCGTCACCATTGTGACACGGCGCCAGATAAAAATAAGATAGAAGCCATTGTAATCGCTCTTATGCTGTAATTTATAACTAAGGGTCATTTTATAAAAATGAATGAACTCACCAGTATTTCCTGCTGACCAAAAATTTTTAAAACGCGTTTCAGGTAATTACAGTAGATCAGGAATTAAAGTTGGATGTGGCACCGACAATGCTTACAGAAGTGGCTTATTTTATCAATTAAATTAAATTAAGAAAAGTTGGTTTATGTATTTAAATTTATCATATATTAAAGCTACCGTTTGAAACATGGTTTTATCCCATCTATTTAATAAATAAAATCCGGTGTTTTCTAAACTCTGATATTTTTCCTAACTCACGTTTCTGATGAAATTTCCGCTGCACTATTTTCAAAATAACCACCGGTACCACTTGGCTGCTCGCGGCTCTCGATTCCATCCAGGGTGGGGTCGGGGGTCGTGACACAGTGAGACGATGAGCCAACCGGATGATTTGTTGAATGGTGCCAAGATTAGCTGAGGTCACGTGGCTCTGAATTTCTGGCACTAAACCCTTAAGGTACAGCTCGATATGCTTGATAGGAGGATCCACCATCGTAGGACACAAGATAGCTAATTCGTTTGATCTCTTTGTGTATGCCTCGATTTCAGACCCCGTCATCTTCAAATTGAAAAATTCCACCTCTAGCTTGTGGATGTCGTCACGACTACAGTACTCTTCTTTGATCAAATCTTTGAAGTCGTTCCATGGGGTGGCATTAGCAGCCGCCAGCCCTAGCAGTTGAACCTGTGCTTTCCACCATGTTAAAGCAGCACCTTCGAGTGTTCCAGTAGCAAATTTCACTCTACGAGTGAAGAAGACCTACAGCTCCTTCTGTGCCGCTAAAAGTACTAGGTCGGCAATCCATGAATGTTTTGAACGTACATACGGGAGGCTGAGCATATTGGCCTGTGGCGCGAGAATAAAAGACAAGGTTAAGCACAAGAGTTGGTTCGCGAGGGTATGATCTAAACGTCCTAAGATGGGTTGATATGGCAGGTTATACCTCCTGCAGGGACAGCTGCGAGTGCCTCAGCCACTCGTTTGTTGATTAGAGCCGTCAGCTGGGCTTGAGTCAAGTTCAAACGTCCACTCATGATCTTCACAACGAAGCAACGTAAGTGAGAAAAGTGTCACGAAAGTGGTAAGCGTGGGACGACAAAAGAGAGTAAGCACACATGGCTCAAATAACAGTTATCACGTTAACTAATGCACTATGTGAACTATCAAACAGACAATATAAACATAAATCATACCACCTATTGTGTCGAGTCTTGCACGTGGAGTGAAGCGTCGTTGTGGATCGTTGAGCACTGTACAGGTTATAGTCTGGTTTTGTCAAAAAGCTTTCCCCTTTTTAAAACCAAGTTCACTATAACCAATGGCTCTGATACCAATCTGTCACACCCCTAAAATCCACAAGCGGAGTATCACCGCATGGAGGCGTGACATGACCAGGATCAAGCCACCAATCATATTGAACAACGTAATTAAGTAAATAAAACCAACCACAATATAATTGGTGACCAAAAGAAAGTAACCAACTTTAAGTTAACAGCGGAAGCATAAATTGTAAAACACAAACATAAGTAATAAGTTCATAAAGTTTAAAAGTTCGACATGAGACTCAACAGTCCATGTCCCACAACGACCACTCCTCCCTATGCAAGCTCCATAAGCATCTAACGACCTGCAAGGCATGTAACAAGGAGTCAACAACAAAGTTGAGCGAGTTCACAGTTGGTTGTTTAGTTTTACAAGTTTGTTTTGAAAACCATAAGTTGTTTCGTAAACCACGAGTTAACCAGTATCTTTGTTTTCCCCAAACCATATCCATAATCAGTGGGGGCTTCCCCATGTGAACCACTAGACCGTTACCATATCGACCACTGACGAAAGTATGTTGTGCCCTAAGTCATTGTCTATCATCATTGACTGTTTGCCATGATCCATTAGTACACGTCCGTCCTACCGACAGGGTGTGAGATTTGTCAAACCTAATAGCGCTATTAACTAATGACCCGCTCGCCATCGGCCTCGGCGATTAAGTCGATATAAAATGAGGGACTTAATGATAGAGTTTTGTCTAGTAAGTTTAAGGTTGTTGTCCTACCCAAGGAGGACGGACGTATGTATTCTACCCAAGGAGAATACGCATGATTAATATTGGCATCCTACCCATGGAGGATGGCGGTACATATCATACCCAAGGAGGAAATGCAGGTTCTGTTTTAGTTCTTTAACCCATTCCTAACCACCGAGAATCCTATGCCTTAGAAGGAGTGTGAACTCACCTTTGGTTGCTCGGTTGAACTCTTAAAATAGCTAATGGTCAGGGTTGGTCAATCATGTCCTAATATGATTACCATTTAGTTTGTTAATAGTTTTAAATAAAACACAAAGTTTCTACACGCATCTATCACATAGCACGCACTCAAGTTAACATTTCACGCCCATATAAACATCCCATCTATACCCATTCAAAAGCAAACATACGATATTGCACATAGCACTTTCATTGAATATAACACGTTAGATCATTCTCAGATAACCTACCCGATATTTAGACACACAAATTACTACTTATGTCGTTTCTGCTTTAACATTCAAAAATGGGCTGTTTTCGGGAATTTAATTAAAATAGTTAACTTACTCCAAAAATTCCCAAATTTTTACAGAATCTTTTAAACGATCCAAATATTATTGTGTAAAAATATCGGGATCCAATTCATTACCAATATTTTATAAAAAATCATTTACCGGACTGCAATCAGATTCGCCACTTTCTGACTGCAGTCCACGGAATAATTTATTTAAAATTCACCGTAATTCCGATTGATGAAATTCCAGTTGGAGAAATACAACGATATCAGTGGTCATCTACAGTACAAATTTCATGAGCTAATTCTACACAGATTTCAAGTTATGACGAAAAACATCACACACATTTTCTGCAGTAAAAACGCAGCTTTTGCTGCTGTACAAAACGGACCTTTAAAAATAGTAAACGACCTCGAAAAAATATGATTCCTGTGCCATTTGAAGTGTTTTTCGAAATAACACGTTATAGAATCAAGAAAATCAATTTTTCGTTAAGTTATGACCCGGTTACAGCCAACTGAAGTTGGCTGTAAACACCGAACAGTTTTCTGTTTTCACATACTCTTTTATAAAACAAGTTTCTGGGTTTCTTTATCATGTTCAGCAACTGTATAAATACTTGCGTATCATCCTTAGCAGTTGTATACTACTTTCTAACAGATTCATCATACCGAACAATCAAGATCATGCATGTATTTAACAACATTATTTTAACAAGATTTCATCATCTTACATCTTTATGTTCAAGATTTAAGTTCTTGTCTTTTAGGGTTCTAGTGATAATCAACATACTACATCTTTTAACCATTAAAGTAGAAGTAAACAAGGGTTAATCAAGAACTTACAACTAGCTCAAAGCTAGGTAAGATCACTAGAGAAAATGATGATGAAGAATGATGGATGAAAGCTAAGGATGAAGGTTCTTCAAGATCTTCAAACACCAAGGTCCATGGATCACCTTCTTGCACTTGAATTAGGCTTAAAAATGGAATGATGGTGGTGACAAGGTGGTGGTGGTGGCGGCACAAGAGTGAGCCGAGAGGGAGAGAGAGAGATGTTTAGGGAGGTGGTGTGATCTTGTGAAGTGAGAGAATGAAGATATGAAATGATTTATGAAGATATGCACAATACTTATGTAGATTTTTCCTATATTTTGTTCAAGATCTCAAGCAACAATCTACATAAAATATTGAAATAAAATCTTGGTGGGGTCCTTCTCATTGGACCGTAAATGGCATGAGGGTGGGGGGTTAATTGTAATTTTGTGGGCAAGTAGGTAAATGGTTAGGGTGTAGAGTGTAACATCTAGTGTAATATTTGTATGACACTTTATATAATGTGTTGGGGTATTCGGGGACCATAACTAGTCCAAAAATAATAAAACAATGTTTCTGGCAAAATTTTGGTGTTCCAGGTAATGTCCGGTTGTTCGGTTAGATACCGTTTCGTTAAAGTGCTGAGTTATTCCGTATAGTGTCTTTTATGTAACTATTTGTAACACTTTTAATTCTCAACACTTAGGAAAACATTCAGGACCATTTAGTCAATTTTCGGCACAAGACTAGTATGTTAAAAAGCTGAAAAATGCAGAAATCATAAAGCAGTTACGTCATCAGTTGTAATTAAGCACAGTCATTAAGCATAATTTAATATTAATTAATCGTACGGATACATGCAAGTATGAGGGTTGTCACATATATTGATTGTAAAACATGAATCAACGAAGTATGTTTGTTGTAAGACATGTTTATGGTTTATGCAAATGGTGTTGTGTCGGCTGATGTTGTGCGGCAACTAATGTAAACACATGTTTGTGCGAAAACCTGTTTGTGACAAAAAAGTGGCAAAACTAATGCCAAAACATGTTTGTGCCAAAACTAATACCAAGACAAATGTGCCAAAACATGTTTCTGCCATAACAAAAGTGCCAAAACATGGTCCAAAAACTATTGTGCATAACCTGTTTGTAGCAAAATTGTGCAGACACAAAATGAATAACTAAACAAACAAATGTAACTCCTATGCAGCCCCATACATATCTATGACATATCAATAATTGCAAAAACCAAAGTGATAACCTAACATAAACATCCATAACATTAAATATCCAAACAAGTACCATTGTCTTGACATCCATACCTTAAACAAAACATGATGACCAAATAAAACATGATTCATAAAACTTTGTCTAGATACTAACAAACATCAACCATAAAATACATAAAAGATGGTAGAAATGTTTTACGGAAAACCCCTTAAAAACCAATAGCCCATATAAGCACCCATTCAAACAGTTGGACCTTCTTGATTCCTAGAATTCCCTTGGTCACCTTTCTTTGTCTGTTTCCCTATCTTGACTTTCCCACAAATCCTTGAATTATGACCTTTACCTCCACATTTCTTGCACTTCACTGATTTCCACATCCTTGTCAACTTTCCACCTGCATTGATCCCATCAACCTCAAGTTCTTTCCCATTCCTCTTCTTTTGTCCAACCCTATCTAGCTCATCCTAGAATCAACTTCATCCTTTCTCCTTTTCTTCTTAGGCCTGCCAACTGACTTCTGGTGCAAGGATGGGGTCAAGCTGGTTGGACATTGGATTTTAGCCACAAGTCTCTGCCATTAATGGGTTCTATTCTGTATTTGTAGACAACCTTCCAAGTATCCAACCAGTAGCATTCATTTACCCATGATTCAGGAGGGGGGGGGGGGAGGATTTGGTGCCCATGTAGAGCCATGTCCTAGTTAACTGCAACTGCATGTCTACATGGGATCCCTGTAATCTCCCACTACTTGCAACTAGAGACCTTCTCTACAACATCAACAACCCTTTGTGAAATGTGTCCACCTCTACTAACCTGGTACTTAGGCCCACCAAACTACTTAACAGTGTAGTTTGATATCTGCTAGTATTTTAGTAGCACTTGGTGTTGGTGGACCATTACACCTACCTATGACCTTGATCACATTCACTATCCTCTGCATCAAATACTCTCTCATAAACTCCAACACTGTAATTATTGGTTTATCTTTGCCCTAAATTGTTTAGCATTTAATACATCACACATATTATTCAGAAGGCCTAGCCTGCATAGTGTTTACAAGGAAAGTTAGAACTGTATGTTGTGAATAAAATCAAATGTACAATGTTTACTAGTGAAGTGGAATCTGGCCCAGTGTTGTGGTGGGATGTCTTTCAACCACTTATATGCTTCAAGGTTGTATTTCTTAAACTCCTCCATCTTCTCTTAAAACTCAAGGATAGTTGTTGCACTTGCAGCATTCCTGAGGAAGTGTTTGAAAGTCGTTCCTTTCCATTGTAGCTTCATGTTCTGGTGAATATACCTAAGACAATACATATGTTCAGCTGCAGGAAAAACTTGAATGATGGAAGGTATAATTCCTTAATTAAAACAATATAGCAACTAATAAACATCACCACAATATAGCAATTAACCAAGGACATGAAACAGTATTTAATGCATGTTTACCTTTTGCCTGCCAGAAATAAATGTGAAGTTTGCATTTGATGGAAGATCTAAGTCATCTTGGATACATTGCAAGAAACATGTCCAACAGTCTTTGTTTTTAGTCTCTACATCTACAATGCCATAAGCCAATGGATAGATGCCATTGTTTGGATCTAACCCAACTGCAATTAACATTTGAACAGGGTAGGGGCCTTTAATAAATGCCCCATCTAACCTCAACAACTCCCTTCTACATGCTTTAAATCCCTTTTTTAATGGTCCTAAACAAATGTAAATCTTTTTGAAGATACTAGTAGGTGCCCTAGGGTTACATTCTAGCTCAACGACAAACTTAACAGTTATACCTGGATTTGTGTTTGTCAACTCTACAACATAGCCCCTCAACTTAGCATACAGATCTTTGAAATTCCCCTGAATGTGCTTTGTAGCTTTTAGCTTGCCCTAAATGCTTTCAATAAACATCATCATAATATTAGCAATTAATCATAAGCAAATAATAGACTATTTAAACACAGATGCTACTTAACAGAATATGTAATCAGAATAAGCAGGTTATGTACCTTCATTTTTAAAACACCAAGCCCGTACCTCCTTCCAAGCTCCTTTTGAATGCTTTTAACAGGAACAATAGGGTTTGCTTGCACTCAATCTTCTTTTTTGCCATGAATGTTGATGTGAATGTTTGAATCTTTCTGGGTTATAAACACTTGTGTTTAGGATTGTGGGTTTTCACTACCAATGTTTCATCATCATCATTAACTCTTGAAAGGTAAAGCAACCAAGGAAAAGAGACACTACTTAACCTACTTTTCCTTTTGTCCTTACATGTTTTAAGACTCCCATTTAAGGCCACTTTCAGCCTCATTAGCATGGCATGTCCCAGTTTAACTAAGGGGCTGTTTGGCAACTTTTGAATGGGTAAATGCTGAACCAGTAAGAGGTCTGAACCATTAAGTGTTGAATCGGTAAGAGCTTTGAACTATTTAGAGCCAGTATAATGCTTAACTGTTCAGATGCAAATGTCTGACCAATTCAGATAAGAGGTCTTAACCATTCAGACTCAATATAATGCTTAACCATTCAAAGTAAAAATGTCTAAATAGTTCATACATCTGCTCGTGAAACAAACAGTCTGAACCATTAAGTGATGAACCAGTAAGAGGTCTGAACCATTAAGAGCTAAACAAACAGCCCCTAAGCCTACTAGGAAAGGCAGACACATTGCCTTCACACACTACTCTGATCCTCCTTTTATCATTTCTCAAAAATGAAATTTCCCTCTTTGTTTCAATAGAGTGCCTATTGATTCTATCATTTGCTTCTCTAGCAATATCATGAAACTCTCCAACATAGAACCTAACTTCTGCTACAGAAGTACTGATGGAGGTTGTGAAATCCGGGTGTTAACGTGCTTAAGTTGTGTGATTTATCGCCGTTTACATGATTATACGCCTAGAATATATTAACTACGTGTGGTTGTGGTTTTACAGGTTAACCGTTTAATTCGGATAAATTGGGATGCTTAGCGATAAACGGAACAAGTAAGGATGATAATCGAGACATATTGAAGTGATCGGAACGTATTTCGGGTTGCAAGATAGTTTGGGAACACAAGAAACGTAAAATAGCGAAGTTGAGGGGCTTGGTGGTCATATGTTCAAAGATGCAAGGAAGCTGAATTTGGAGTTATGATCAGCGAAATACGATTTGTTTATGTTCAACATTAATGATCACCATCAACATCAGATTATGAGCATGTGGACTTGGGGATTGTTTGAAAGAAAAAGACACGTATACATGGAGGTGAATACACACACATGGGAACCATCATTGTGCATCATTGAAATATTGTACTCATCATCCAATATACTTGAACATTGAACAAAAAGAAAAGGGCAGCCATATATAGGTAGATATTTGGCTGATATTGGTGGCATTGGGAGCAACAAGAATCATCACGTGGACTTCATAAAGGAGTGGACAATTGGAAACAGCAACCCTACATCGTAACTTACGGTGTATGTTTCGTAACCTACGGCCAGGACATGTACAAAGAAACAGAATGTTTCAACCGTAAGCTACGGTTGAAAACGTAGCCTACGGTAGTTATATGTAAGCAGCGCATGGAGTGTTGTGGAAGGATTTAAATGGGTTTGAAACCCTAATAAAAAAAAGCCGACATCAACATATAAAGAAAGACATCATCATCATCAGTTTTGACGGTAGACAACATCAAAAGGAGAGAGATCATCTTTAATCAACAACATCCTTTGACATCAACAAACATCATATCAATTGAAGACACACATTGACTTTGGTGACCACATCACAATCTTCGACGGCATACAGGAGGAACAGCCGTCGCATAGAGGGGCACAAAGATGACCGAAGCGATTGAAGATCAACAACCCATCATGAGCGGCTAAACCTTTTAGTGGTTTCCTCCGGATGGAGGGTTTTTGTAAGTTAGGTGATACTATGTGTTTGTTATAGTCGTTTTAACTTGGTGATCTAAGCATTCGATGCTTTTCACCTTTGTTTTGATTCGTTGATTGTAAACAATTGCATTTATTTAAACCTTAATTTCTAAGCATTCGGTTCCCGAGAGTTCTAGTAATTAGGATATATTTGACATGGGGTCAGGGTTTGTAATTGTAATTGATAATCATTCGATAACCTCCCATTATGTATTGACCGGGGTACTTAGTCATTGGTTATCACAATTAGTTAATCAAGTTTAACACCTATGTCTATGTAGGTCACGATTAAACATATAGTTGAAGCTAACTGTAAAACCTGAAATCTGGAGGAACCATCTTCTCTCCTATTAATTCAAACCTTAGTTTTTGTTTGTTAATTTAGCTATTTCTCGTAATCAATCAAACTGATTTTTCAATTCAGTAGTAGTTAATTAATAATTTTCATTACGACACTTTCCACAATCCTCCTCTGGTTCGATATCCGACTTACTCTAGCTACTAGTTTATTTCGGTTTTTGCATGTCACTAACGGCAGACATCAAAATGGCGCCGCTGCCGGGGAGGCGTGCGCAAAGTGCTTAGTGTTAAGTTCTAGTTCTAGTTTTAGTTAAATATACAAAAATCCAAAAATAGTGTCTTTTTATTTTGTTCTGTTTTGTTCGGATTTACCAGAGGTTTTCTAGTTTGTGTTTGTGCAGGTGATCTAGGAAGTGTATGCATCACACTCGGAATTCCGGGAAGTCATCACCGTTAGTGTTCGACCCAGAGATCGAGAGAAAAGTAAAGCATACAAAGCGAGTACTACATTGTGAGAACAAGATCCTACAATCACATATACCAACGTCTAAGACAATGGAAAACTCAGCAACCCCGGAGAAACAACCGCAAGACCCACTCCCACAGCAACAATTCTCACCAACACCTACCCACCCTTCAGCAAATACTACCATACCAGTTTCATCACCACCACCACCACCACAGTCTACACAACCTACTTCTACGTCTCCAGTACCATAATTCTCAACCTTTTTCCCAAAATTTGACAACACCCAACCAACTTCTACCCAAGCAACATCCCTTCAATACCCAACTGCAACCCAGACGGTCAATTTACAACATTCGTCTCCTTATGTCAGAATCATTCCCGATGATGCGGCAACACCAAGTCAGACTCAAGCACCTAATGCAACATCAATTCCGCCAGCCACCCGACCGGCTATTTCACAGCAAAGTCAGCCAATGCCACATCTTAATAGATCGGCCATTTATGATCAAGGAAATAATTCGGGGGATTTCGACAATGGCTTTGAGGAATATGATAACTACGTGGGTCAAAACGAGAGACAAGTGGTCAATATGGGTACCTACGAGAGGCAAACAGTTGGGGCAGGTGGATTCGAAAGAGTCAATCAAGGGAATTTGGGGTATCAACAATATGTACAACCAACGCAGATACCACAACAATATCATCAACCTGACCCACTCAATCAGCAGCCTGCTCCGAGGAGGCCGGTAGTGGCTATTCCATTACCACCACCGGTACCTCAGATGTAGGGTCAGGCAAGACCGCTGCCACGAAACCTACACCGACCGGTGATTTTACCGGAAGGAATTCCACAAAGAAATAATCAAGGCCCAGTTCAAGGTATAGAGAGCCACTTCAGACCTGCTATAGTTAACAACCCATCACCGGTTGTGATCCCGCAACTACAAGGAGGGCGGTCATTCGAAGTACGAACACAATCAATATCCAGTCTGCCGAAGTTTCATGGTCACGCACATGAAGAACCATATCTACACATTGCTGCATATGATGCACGTTGCAACATAATCAGCAGCCAAGGTTTCTCAGTTGATGATGTGAAATTGGTACTTTTCCAATTCACACTTGAAGACAAGGCGCAAAAATGGTTTCATTCGCTACTTTCAGCTTCAATCTTCACATGGGGCGAGATGCAACAACAATTTTTAGATGAGTTCTATACTCATTTGCGTACTAACAACGCCAGGAAGGATATTCGAGGGTTTCGACAACAGCCCGGTGAGTTATTTCACGAAGCGTTCAATCGTTTCAAAATGATGCTCAAGAACTGTCCACATCATGAGATATATTTGTGGGAGCTTATTAATACATTCCACGAAGGCCTAACAGATGAAGATGCCAGGGATGTAAATTCAATATCCAATGGTACTTTTGGAATGAATTACGAATAAGATGATTGGGAATATTTAGAAAGAACCGCAAGGGTGTCAAAACGCAAAGCTCAATCCTCTAGAAGTGCACGACATTCGACAGTGAGAGCAGTAGAGAATCCACCGGAGGTAAACGGCCAGTTTCCATTGTGTGGACATTGTGGAGATATAGGGCATATAGCGGATCAATGCCCGACCATTCTTGGTGAAAGTGAAGATGTTAATTATGTGCAAGGTGGGGGTGGTGGAAGAAATTTCAACATGCAATCCAACACATATCACCCGGGCCTCAGAAATCACCCGAATTTTAGCTATGGGAATACAAATAATTAGCTAAATCCGGGATTTCAAGGAAACAATCAGTTTGGTGGTCAAAGAAACTTCAATCAGAATCGATTTCAAGGTAACTTTCAGGGTGGCTACCAAAACGATCAAAGAGGACCAACTGGGTCTTCTAACACTTCGGGGGGTAATGATATGATGGAGATGTTGAAATTAATTCAGCTTGAATTACAAAATCAAAGGCTTGAGCTGCAAAATCGTGCTCAAAAGGATGAGGTGCGAGATAAAGTCGTTCAATCATTAACCACACAAATGGCCCAACTTGCAACCGATGTGAGGGAGTTGAAACAGCAAAACGGGAAGCTTCCCAGTGACACT
Organism: Helianthus tuberosus; assembly: GCA_030545235.1. NCBI lineage: Eukaryota > Viridiplantae > Streptophyta > Magnoliopsida > Asterales > Asteraceae > Helianthus > Helianthus tuberosus. Next base: position 53,982,596 of record CM060411.1, on the reverse strand, counting down.
CAAACGAACCCCAAGTACGGGAAGAATATACCAGTCAATGGGGTAAGTTTCGTTCCTAAAAGCAATTTGGATGATAAATGTTTAACTTCTTCTGTTTCCCGTGTGATTGCAGGGTTAAGTGGCGCAAATGAGGATGGAGATGGGTGTGACTCAGGAGAGCCGGTCGTCCCGATTCGAGTTGGAAAGTTCAAAATCCACAAGGCATTGTTGGATTATAGAGCTGGGATGAGTGTTCTTCCCGGTAGCCTTTATGACCAGTACGACTTTGGTCCGTTACACGCAATTGATCAAATGGCAGTATTTGCGGATTCGAGTTGGAAACAACCCCGAGGTGTTGTGAAAGACGTGGTGATTCAATTGGGCGAGTTTTACTACTTGGTCGATTTTATGGTGATTGATTATGCTCCGTCACGGACTTATAAGCAGCCACAAGTAGTTTTGGGCCGCCCTTTTCTGTATACAGCCAACGCCCAAATTGATTGCAGAAACGGGATGGTCACCATGAGCTATAAGAATCGTAAGTTGTACTTTAATGTATTTTTAAAAAACTATTTCTTACGATCCTGTTAATGATGCTTGTTACACAGTTGCTACTAATGAACATGGTTCAAGTGTGACAAAGGACAGGTTAGAGGCGAGTGGATATCGGGTGAAGAAGTCAAGTGTGGGAAGGCCATTTGGCGGTGGAAAACCACCTGATGGTGCGTTTGGATGGGGTAAAGAAACTGTAGTTAACCCCGACCGAAGTGAAACGATGACCCTCCCTAAAAACTGGATGGATATGTACGGAGAGACATGGGAGAGAAAACGTGCAACTGAACCACCCTGAATATCAGGTACGGTCTAGCTGAAGACCTAAAACTTAGCGCTCTCGGGAGGCAGCCCGAGGATGTAGAGTATTGTATTTTGGTTTGGTTTGTTTTGGTGTGGTTGTGTTTTGACAGGTTCTTGATTCAATCATCACGGATGCAACAATTCAAGTGTGGGGATGTTTTGCAACATCCCCGGTGAGATATCAAAGAATCTATGGATGCGTCTATTCCGGTTAAAGAACAACAGCCGCATCACTACCAACACATGATCAAGTGCATGTGTTTATCTATCTTGTTTTGTTTTTGGTGTGTTTTGTTGTTTTTGGTGGTGTGAACCTTTGTTTTGTTTAGGGGATGTGTTTTGGTTGTTTTGTTATGAGTTAGCCGCTCATTTAGGATTGCTGGTTTGTTTTCCCATGCTATATTTTAAAAGCACCATACATTGGGGACAATGTATCCCAAGTGTGGGGATGGGGGAGCCCGGGAAGGGATTCGTGTATAAAGCTTTGAAGTGATTGAAAGTGGTTGAAATCGATGAAAATGAAAAAAATTTGAAAATTTTTAAAATTTTTCATTGCCTTAAGCATGCTAGTTGGATACGAAAACCTAAAGTTTCAATCACTAATAGGCTTCTTACCGGTAGTAAGCTAGATTAGTCCCTTGTCATGGTTGTCCCTTTAAGTTTCATGAGAGTAGGTTTGACAAGTGTTTTTATAGGGAATGAGTTGAAAAGAGATGTCTATCTAGGGGTAACATGTTTTTAATTGCATATGCTACATGTCGTCAACCTTTTTACCTTTTCTTGGTGAGATCTTGAGCCTGTAGACGGATAGGATACATTATATGATGAATTCATTTATTGAGTACAGGCTACGTGTTATTCTGTGTTAGAACTTGTATGATTTGATGCATGCTGAGACTGTGGATTTGACATGTGCACATAGATGATAAAGGCATTAGGATTCCCTGTTACACCCTTTGTGTTTTTGTTTCTGTTGTGTTATTCACCAATTTCCCTTAGTAGCCCTGTTGAGCCTAACTACCTTTCGTTTGTTCGCCTATTATCCATTGTGAAAAACCGACCGTGATGATATTACGAAAAAAAAAGAAATTTAAAAAAAAAAGAAAAAAAATAGAAAAATATGTGAAAAATGAAAAGAAAAGAACAAAAATAGAAGTATTGTGAATATCGTATGTGTTCTTGGGTAGAAACCAACCCAATAGTATAAGTTTTGTTGGAATAAACTTGTCACGGTTTGGTTATTGTTTGTGAGCCAATTAGAAAAGAAAAAGAACCCAAAAATAATTTATTGCCTTTACCCTAAGCCCAAAACCCAAAAGTCCTTTTGATATGTGTCGTGTTAGACGATACAGTGGAGGTGTGATTGTCATACAAGCCTATGATTGCAGGATTTCATGTTTGCTTTTTGAGTGTTTTATATACTAGCACATTACATGCTAGTCCAGATATTAACCCGAGAGGAGAGTACATTATGAGGGGTGTATAACATGTGATTAATTGTAAACATGTTAGTTGTAGATAGACAAGTCTTAAGTTTTTGAAATTGCATCATTTACTTGTCAGACTGTCAATCTTGATTGTGTCAGTCTATGGGATGGGTATGACTTGGGACTTAACAGGTTGAATCAGTTAAGGGGTTTAGAGGTATTGTTGCTATGGTGATTAGTTCTAGTTGGTTTGCTTGAGGACAAGCAAAGACAAGTGTGGGGATGTGATGGAGGTTGTGAAATCCGAGTGTTAACGTGCTTAAGTTGTGTGATTTATCGCCGTTTACGTGATTATACGCCTAGAATATATTAACTACGTGTGGTTGTGGTTTTACAGGTTAACCGTTTAATTCGGATAAATTGGGATGCTTAGCGATAAACGGAACAAGTAAGGATGATAATCGATACATATTGAAGTGATCGGAACGTATTTTGGGTTGCAAGATAGTTTGGGAACACAAGAAACGTAAAATAGCGAAGTTGAGGGGCTTGGTGGTCATATGTTTAAAGATGCAAGGAAGCTGAATTTGGAGTTATGATCAGCGAAATACGATTTGTTTATGTTCAACATTAATGATCACCATCAACATCAGATTATGAGCATGTGGACTTGGGAATTGTTTGAAAGAAAAAGACACGTATACATGGAGGTGAATACACACACATGGGAACCATCATTGTGCATCATTGAAATATTGTACTCATCATCCAATATACTTAAACATTGAACAAAAAGAAAAGGGCAGCCATATATAGGTAGATATTTGGCTGATATTGGCGGCATTGGGAGCAACAAGAATCATCATGTGGACTTCATAAAGGAGTGGACAATTGGAAACAGCAACCCTACATCATAACTTACGGTGTATGTTTCGTAACCTATGGCCAGAACATGTACAAAGAAACAGAATGTTTCAACCGTAAACGACGGTTGAAAACGTAGCCTACGGTAGTTATATCTAAGCAGCGCATGGAGTGTTGTGGAAGGATTTAAATGGGTTTGAAACCCTAATAAAAAAACAAGCCGACATCAACATATAAAGAAAGTCATCATCATCATCAGTTTTGACGGTAGACAACATCAAAAGGAGAGAGATCATCTTTAGTCAACAACATCCTTTGACATCAGCAAACATCATATCAATTGAAGACATACATTGACTTTGGTGACCACATCACAATCTTCGACGGCAGACAGGAGGAACAGCCATCGCATATAGGGGCACGAAGATGACCGAAGCGATTGAAGATCAACAACCCATCATGAGCGGCTAAACCTTTTAGTGGTTTCCTCCGGATGGAGGGTTTTTGTAAGTTAGGTGATACTATGTGTTTGTTATAGTCGTTTTAACTTGGTGATCTAAGCATTCGATGCTTTTCACCTTTGTTTTGATTCGTTGATTGTAAACAATTGCATTTATTTAAACCTTAATTTCTAAGCATTCAGTTCTCGAGAGTTCTAGTAATTGGGATATATTTGACATGGGGTTAGGGTTTGTAATTTTAATTGATAATCATTCGATAACCTCCCGTTATGTATTGACCGGAGTACTTAGTCGTTGGTTATCACAATTAGTTAATCAAGTTTAACACCTATGTCTATGTAGGGCACGATTAAACACATAGTTGAAGCTAACTGTAAAACCTGAAATCTGGAGGAACCATCTTCTCTCCTATTAATTCAAACCTTAGTTTTTGTTTGTTAATTTAGCTATTTCTCATAATCAATCAAACCGATTTTTCAATTCAGTAGTAGTTAATTAATACTTTTCATTACGACACTTTCCACAATCCTCCTCTGGTTCGATATCCGACTTACTCTAGCTACTAGTTTATTTCGGTTTTTGCATGTCACTAACGACAGGCATCAAGTACCATCCCTCATTTTCTTTTTATTTCTTTCGATTTCCCATTTCTTCTACTTTCAAAATATTCCAATGAATCTTTAGTGAGATTGTCAAATGATTCAAAGCTTAGATTTTCCCCAGCTAATAGCTCATCACTATCATCCCCTTCATGGTTGCCTACAAATTCATGATATGATCCTATATATTCCTCCATAGTGTCAACATGTTCATGGAACTCCCAATTGTCTAGACCATTCATCATCTAGATAATCTTTCTTAACTTCCTAATCATTGTCTTCAGAGTCATCATTGTCACTTGTGTCATCAGCCCCACTTAATTCATTATCCTCATTTGATGCCTAATTACCATCAGACTCATTACCATCTAAATCATTCTCATTTTGGTATTGTTCATCTAAGGGAAGTCCTTAGAAAAGTTAGCATTATCAATTTCAAAAGAAAAACCATCAATAAATGATGACTCTTGAACCTTATCAGTTTGGCCTTCCACAACCCCCTTATTAGTTTGACCATCCACAACCCCCTTATCAATTTGACCATCCACAATCACCTTATCAACATCAGTACCTTCTAAAAACTCCTTATTAAGGTGACCTTCCACAACCCCCCTTATCAGCCTCAGTACCTTCTACAACCCCCTTATCAGCCTCATTACTCACTAACATCCCCTTATTAGTGCCATGTACATCATCCACAATTTGCATGCAATTGTCAATATCTACAATCTTAGATCCTACAGCCTCATTAAGAAGCTCATTCTCTTGCACATTATCCTTAACAACCTCACTAGAACCCTCACCAGCTTTGTTCCATTCAAGAAACATTTTTTTTGCAACCATCATCTTTTGTCTAGGTTTAACAAGTGCATTACCAGAAGCCCCTACATCATCTATTACCCGAATAACTACCATCTATGAACATATTAACTGCCTTGTTTTGTGCAACATAGTTCCCCAAATATAGAACATCAGTATCATTACCTAAAGGTGTTACGCCAAAGTCTAACTCTTTTCTAGAAATTTGAAAATCGTAGTATAATTTAACATTTTCACTTTCAATCTTTAGGTCTTTCACCATGTAATCTATTTCGTGAACAGAAAACTGTTCCAAGTTACAGAAGTCAACAAAATTATGCCTCCCATACATGTATCTTCTTCCAGGAAAGTTTTTAAACGTTTCACTATGATGAATCTTTATGTGAACCAGTTCTCAAAACCCTCTGTTGCAAAAACAAGAAATAATTAAGTATATAAAACAATGATGCATCTTTATAAACAATTTTATGTTCTTGAACAATATCAATTTAGGGTTTAACAACTTACCATATGCTTCCTCTGGAACGAATGGCATATTGTTTTCTTCAATCTTCCATTTTCCCAAGTTTGACCTGGCCAACGTCAATTCTATTGATCATCTTCTTCCATTTTGGGTTTGCTTTAAGATAGGAGTTAGGGTTTGATCGTGTTTGTAGAGAGAGAGAGGGTTAGAGAGTAGGTGAAGAGGGTTTTGGGAGGGAGATACCAATTGACATGAATAGCTGCATGCCAGAGCCTTTAATAGTGAGCATGGAAAAGGACTAAAATACCCTCACTTGAGGTTCACGTGTGTGCACTTAACGTTTAAAACAAATGCATGTTAGGCCCATGGACTATCCGAGTAACAAAATAACAAATCACAAGGAACATACATGCTATTTTCAAAATATAGGGACTAAACTTGAAAAACATGAAACCAAAGGGACCATCAGGGCAATTAACTCTAAAGACAATTTACACAAATAAAATATTTATTTTAAACTTTTTGTCAAAAAAAAATATTTGATACTAAAAATCCACGTAATGTCCTGTTGTAAATACTTTTGCCATTAGTAGGTTTTAAAAAAGAGGGTTTTTTATACAAAAGTGCTTGTGTTGAGATTAGAGATAAGATCTAAATAATTATTTTTAATACTTTTTAAATATGTGAATACCCTAAAAAGTGTTCACTCCAAATCCTGAATCGGATAGAGGGGACACGTGACACATAGAGTCATAGAGATCCTTATTTATTAAGTAGTATAAATAACTAGGATAAAATCCTGTAGATTGTAGATTACTTATATTAAATAAAAAAACATTTAATACTTATTAATTTATCTATTTGTCATCATAGATTAAATAATTTTATAAAGTTTTATGTGTATTTATAGCAATGATTATAAATAATAAAATTTATATATTTTATTGAGCAACAATCCTAGATAATCTAGGATAAATAGATTTTTTAACCGCGTTTGAAACTAACTCCAATATTCGAGTGAGCCTTTTTGAGACGGGATGTTAACCGTCTATACCAATTTTAATTGTTTTCAGTCAATTGTTATATGCTACTCTATATTTTAATTAGTTGTTTATTGTTTGCAGTCAATTGTTATATGTGTGTGACATCTTAAACAATAGATATACCTTGTTAGTATTTTTTTTTAACGACAAATTTGGATCACTGACGGATCACCGGAGTATCATCGTGCCACCAGCAGAACCACCCGATCATATCCATCTCCACTAGGCATAATGCTTATACACCAATTCAGGAGGAACCCAATAAATATGGGAAAAACCCCCTTGTGAGAATCGAACCCAGGACCTATTAGGCCCAAAGTCTTATCCCACCCACAGAATGCCACTAGGCTATAAAGCCATGGACCAAGATAGTTATCATTATCGTCAACTAGATACCAAGATACCCAATCCTATACAAATGAGGATTATAATTATAGTCAACTAGATACCAAGATACCCAATCCTATACAAACGAGGATGTGCAGGCTTTTCCTTAGGCTATAGGGTGTGGTCATGACCCTCATAACCACCATGATCATCCACGTTAGTGTCATGTCACTCACCTCTAATCCACAATCCAAAACCACTACCCTAAGGGTGTGGTCATGACCTAAACCACTATCCCTTTATGTATTTTAATTTATCTTTGTCTAAAGAAAAAGAAAATGTTTACTTGAAAAATAGAAAGGAGGACATGGTTGCCATGGTTTAATCCATACAAACCATAGTGGATTAAGGAAGAGGGTGGTATAGTCTTCCATTCATGTTCCTACGTGGCGAATGATGTCCCAACCATGACCCCCACACCCTTTAGCCTTATTGTGGTAACACCCCATCTATCGTGGGACACTAATCTATATATATATAAAGATATATTTATGTTGAGTAAACCTCAATTTTCGTCCCTGTGGTTTGCTGATTTTAACAGTTTCAGTCCAATAGTTTATGAATTACATTTATCATCCATTAGTTTGCTGATTTTAACAGTTTCAGTCCATTAGTTTCCTGATTTTAACAGTTTCAGTCCACGCCAGTGTTAGTGGTGTGGCTTGAAACTGTTAAAATCAGGAAACTAATTGACTGAAATTGTTAAAATCAGCAAACTAATGGATGATAAATGTAATGTTTAAACTATTGGACTGGAAGTGTTAAAATTAGCAAACCACAGGGACGAAAATTGAAGTTTAGTCTTATGTAAAGCGTCCCCTAAACATGAACCACACAAATCTCCTTGGTATTGTTTTCATAAGTCTGGCGTGGCCCCAAATTGCAACATGCAGTGTTTGAACTTGGGTCTCGCCTTTGGAGATTCCCAAGCCCTCGATGTGTGGAACCGATGTTAATACAAACAATTTGTTAAGAAATTTTACAAGTAAACCTATCATGAGATTGTTTGACACAAAGTTTCAAAGACACTCCCAAAACAAATTAGGAACTATGTTTTCTTGGACCCGTTGATGAGAGTTTTCAAAAGCAACTACCTTTTATACAATGCATTCCACTATTGAGGGGACATGCTACATGGTAGATTTCCTAACATCCACATGTGATATTGTCTATCATTATTCCACAATCCACAACTATGGATGTTATATGTGTGGAGAATTAGGGTGTCCGGTGTGGGGGCGGTAAACCCACCCGGCACCGCTTACCAACCCACCGCCCACATATTGCCGAACACCATTTGCCGAAAATGTGTACAAAATCGGTGATGCATTACCGATTCGGGGAAGAGGGAGGAAGGAGAGAGAGGGAGGGTATTGTGGGTAGGGTCCATTCCAATCTCAACCAATCACACATTTTTCCTTTTTTAAATAGTTTACCACTTCACCAAGTGTCTAAACCATTGCCAACACTTTTCACCAAAGTTTAAACACTTTTGACTGATTGACATGGCGCGCTCTGATTGGTCGGTTTTTTGGTTTGCCACTCAAAGTGTTTAACCACTCCCTACACCCTTATAAAATTTTTATAAAAGAACACGTTCAAATGGTTGATCATTATTGGCTTATCTATTATCTTTTTTGGTTTGGTTCTTATATTTTATTTATCCTTACGTCTCTTATGCACAAACTATACCATTTCGAGTTTACAACGCCGCATCACCACTTACCTCAACATCGTCGTCAATCATTTCCATTCATCAACTCCGACCATCTTCCTCTTCTCCGGCGACCGTCATTCCGCATAATCCGACATCCTTCATCTTCATCGTTTCATCTCCTCCGTCTGCCGACCTTCCCACCGGTTCCGACAATCTCGACACCGCATCCACAAACGCCACCATACTCAACTTGCACTCCGTCCACCGTACCTCCTCCATCTCGACACCATCACCACCTCCGGAACCTGCTCATCGCACCACCGTCATCATCACCGTGAAATCAACATCTCCGGTCATACACCTCCGATCTCCGTACATGTTTCATCCTCTCCATACTGTGTGGCTGTGATCATTAGGGTTTGGTTCGTTTATTTCGAAGAAGAAGAACTAATATTGAACGTGATTTGAGTTTTCTTTTAATAATAATCTAACTTTTGGACCAGGGGAATACTAATCAGCTGCCACATAATCTTTTTTGACACATCATCCATAAGTCAGCTGCCACATCAGCCATTTTGCTAACTGAGTTAGGGATTTTTAACGGAGGACCAGTGTGAGAAAAATATCTGAAAGGTGGGACTGGTGTGAGGAATATTCTGAGGTGGGATTATTATTGGCCAAAAAGGTGTAGGTGGGATTATTACAGGCCAATTTGCCTAAAATTAATATAAAATTTTTAGTTTCTTGTGTTACTAAACAACTTCTTCATATATAATTCGCTAATACCTTTATGTTTAGATTTTTGTAATTATTATTATTGGTATTCATGTTATATTAACTAGGTTGTTCCCACTCATGCGTTGCGGCGGGAAACCAATCTTTTTTAGGAAACAAAAATAATCATAGCAATTTAAAGTCTAGTTATTGATAGCAATTTAGGTTTCGGTCACAAATTTCCAGTACAATAACATAAATTAATATTATTTGAAACTACGTATAAAAAGATGAAACATGTAAAAAAATCATGACATCATAACGAAATTTCGTTTAAATTTAAAGTGGTAACTTTTTTAAAGTTCTGGATTTGTAGTGTAATGCGGTTTTAAAAGAGTAAAAATAACTTTATCAAAGTTCATGGGACGTGTGATAAATTTATTAAGACTCAAAGGATAAGAATGTAAATTAGTTTAAAAAAACTTAACACAATTTAAAGGGGTCAAAGTGTAAGAACCAAAACCTTTGTGGTTAAAAAAACATGTAAAAAAATAATGACGTCATAACGAAAATCGTTTAAAATTTAAAGTGGTAACTTTTTTAAAGTTCGGGGGTTGTGGTGTAATGCGGTTTTAAAAAAGTAGAGATATTTTTATCAAAGTTCATGGGACGTGTGATAAATTTATTAAAATTCAAAGGATAAAAATGTAAATTGGTTTAAAAAATTTAACAAAATTTAAAAGGATCAAAGTATAAGAACCAAAACCTTTATGGTTAAAACATAGAAAGAAAAAAAATAAAGTGTCTTTTATGCTGGTTTCAAACGCCACAAAAAGTTTGAGCAAATTACGTAAAGGTCATCGAAAAGGAAAGTTATATATATGAATGTTAATGTGATTATTGTAATTAAAAGAAAAATGAAGCCCAAATCATGTACTGTTACTTTAATATAATATAACTAGTCTTTAGCCCCGCGTTGCTGGGAGGTGAAGTAAAACCGTGCTACCAGCCAAGCATCAACCGAACGACGATCAAAATGATATTAAAATACGAATTTCTAACATAAAGCGGCTTACATGATGTGAAACGTAGATAAAGTCGAATTTAAACTGACACACATTAAAAATTCGAGGACTAAAAAAAAACTTGAGGGATCAAATGTGGCCACTAAACACCGTGCTAAGAAGCTACCGAACAACGATCATATCCGCCAAAAAAGCCTAAAACAAAAATTAATAAAAAAAACTAAACTCAATCAACTACGGGGAAATGAAAAACATTAAAGTTAAAGAAAAAAATACATAAACACAAAGGACAAACCCACAAAAGACAAAATATGCACTATTTCTCATACATATTAAAAAGTAAAGGGGTAAAAAAAACTTGAGGGATCAAATGTGACCATTAAACAACGTGATAAGTAGCAACCAAACGACGACCATATACTGAAAAAAGTCCAAAACAAAAACTAATAAAAATCTAAACTCATTTAACTATGGGGAAAACTATAAGAACCGAAGTTTTATAATAAAAATAAATAATATTAAAGTTCACCAAAGAAAAAAAACAGAAAAAAAAAACATTAGCATAAAGGACAACCCACAAAACATAGACACTATTTCTCAAATGTTAGAAATTAATATATTTAAATTAAATAAATGATTAATATATATAGATAATAGATGATATCATAGATAATAAATAATTGATATTATGTTGATTTACCATTCATATATTTTATTATAATCACAGTGTTTTATACTATTTATAGTTTAAAATATCATTAATTTTTAAGAATTCATGTGTTGATTTACGTTGCCGTAATGGACGAATCTTAAATAATTATAAGAAGGAATTGATGCTATGTTTATTGGATAATTAAGTAAATAATAATAATAATAAGGATAATGATAACAAAATTATTATTAAATAAATTAAAAGTAAAATTATGAGGTTGAAGGAAAGATTGCCATGTGGCATTAATTGGAGTCTTTTATTAATAGTTTGATATAATATAATATAATATAATATAATATAATATAATATAATATAATATGTTATCAAATTAACTTTCACAAACCATCCATATTATGAGACTGTAGGGAGGGGGCGTAGGTTGGGAAACTCCCGCTCGGAACACCGCCCCGAGGTGGGCTTGAGTTTGGCGTGGGAGAAATCACCGGTGTGGGCGGAGAAAATTACATTTATACACGCATACATTCCTACATACACACGCACCTACAAGCTCTTACTTACCACTTTATGCTCATGTACTTATACTATCATATCATCCGATAATAGACCTACTTATAAACAAGTCTCATCCATTCGCATGTTTATGACTTATATGTTTTCGACTTAATATTCTTTTACTAATTATTGACCCGTTCATGTTTTTACCAAACAACTCATTTGTTTATACTCAATACTCACATGAACATTATAACTATAGAAGTTTTACATTATCCGGAGTTCCGTACATGGGGTTTATGAACCCGATTCCCGGTATACATTAAACTCATTCATTTAAATCAACTATACGAAATGAAATTTTATTAGTAAAATTTCCTTACACCTCCGAGGTCTAAAGTACATCGTTACCTATCATGCAATTTCATTCAAACGATTAGAAATCAAAGCATTTGAACAAAAGAATTAAACACAAGAAATTATATTTATTTTTTTTCTTCTTTCTTTTTCAACCCCTTCACCCGGCCGTGTCAAGTGTCCACCGGCCGTGTCAAGTAAACATATATTTTTCACAGAACCTTCACCCGGCCGTGTCAGCTCTGCACGTTTATTTTTCACCCATTTTACATCCAACCCTATCCAAACTTATTTTAATCGCTTGGGGTTCATTTCTTAACATATCTAAGCTGTAATCCATTACCCGGATCCATAATTCATTTATTTTACGCTCTCGTTACCCGGTTTGCGTTTTACTTTATTTTGACCCGTTTGGTCTACTTAACGGAAACCTTCACTTCTATATAACCAAACCTTATTAGACTCCGATTATCATACTTAAATAACTAGCGCATAAACTTGCTTAAATAAACTAAGAAGTGATTCCGGAAAATCACTTACTTAATACTACTTACTTGATATTATCATCAACAACAAAATTCACTTATCTTCTAACAATTATTATACTTTATCGTCACTTATGCAAATTATACCGAAATGAGTAAACTCTCATTTTGACCCGTTTGATCGACTTAGCGGAAACCTTTACTTCTACATACCCATACCTTTCTAATTTCCAATAGCATACTTAAATAACTATTAAATAACCGTACTTTACTACCTTAAGGAGTGATTCCATATAATCACTCACTTGGTACTAATACTTGATATTATCATCAAATTCACGTTTTGACACAACTACTAACATTATTATGTAATGAATCTCTTTACTACTAAAGAGGGAGTCCGGGAAATACTTACCTCGTGCGTCCGAATTTACACATAGCTTCCGTGTTTACCTTCGACCCGTGGCACTTCCATGTTTGTGCCCTTATTGACATGACTCCTATCCGTACATGTCGTCATAATTATAACACGGTTAGCTTACATACATTCATTCATTCGGCTTTCAAATCATGCAATATTTGTCTTTCGTTAGTTTATTAGCGCATATAAGGGATATGTATCATCATACTTTATTACTACCGTACATGACACATCAACTAGCTAGTTCATAACGCAATAGTTTCTTGCATACAACTTTTACCTTTTAACTTCAATCCTATACATAATCCACTCTCATTCGAAATTATGCCATTCACTTACATAAATATTGCATTCACATTTAATTCGCATTCCATAACACTTTTCACAAAAGATCAATTCCATATTTTCCACATACAATGCAAGACTTCCGGATTCATTCAAAATTACAAAAATCAACTATTCAAGCATTTAATCGAACACTTGGTGTGCATATAACATTGTAAGTACTATGTACAAGTATTCAATGCACAATTTCACTAGTAATCTTCACAACTCATTTAATCAACTAAATTCACATAACTCATTCATTCTACAACATAATAATCCATCAATATCCTAGTCCATATACATTTATCTATCAAAATTGCTCAATTTATGTGGCTATAGAATCATCATACTACTAGTTTAAGTGGGTTTTCTTTCAAACCTTCAATACCATCAAATTCAAGCAATAATCATCTTTTAAATGATGATTCTAATTCATATATAAGTTCAATTTCATACTATTTCATGGATTAATCAAAACTCTTATCATTAATTAGCATCAAATCACATAATTCGACTTACCCCATGTTGGAAACCCTTAGATGAATGAGGAATTGATCACATGCATTCGATTTCCATCCAAAAACGCATCCAATTTGTTAAATTCTTGCTAACTTGGAGAAGTAGGGTTCTTCCCTCTCCTGGCCTTCTCTGCGTCGCACCCCACACCCACAAAGCTGGGTTTTTATTTTAATTATGATTAATATCATAATTTACATGTGTAACCCCTCCAAGTTGCTTTTGTTGTCATTTTTTTGTATATCTTTCAAAGTTTATAAACTTCCCTTATATATTTAAAACTTAATTAATCATTTGAAGCATTTAAACATTACAATAAGCATTTATGCATTTTTGGGGTGTTACACACTACACACACAAACAACCCACAACCCAAAAAACAAACATCCTCTCCATATTTTCGTGATGCAATCTTCAAGTTCGTCGGATTCGTACGATCAATTTGTTTTGTCGTCCTCGTCCGACGACGGCGCGAAAGTTATATATTCAACCATTCACAAACACTACGTGAAAAAAGGGCTACTGCCACACTTTTAGTAAAACCACCCTGCTACACACATTTGAAAAAATATATGGCCAAAGGTCATTCATAACATTTTAAAACACCTTTAATCACACATTTTATTATTAATATGACCATTGTATACCAGTTCAGAACCTTTAGCCACACTTTTTGAAAATAATGTGACATTTATTAGCCACAACTTGAAATGTGTGGCCAAATATGATCTATGGCCACATATTTTTGTTATATGTGACGAAAAACACATGTTTAAAAATCACTTGGGTATGCCCTTTTACCCAAAATAACACATGTATTTGACACTTTTAGCCACACTTTAAGGAAACATTGTGACATATATTAGCCACACTAGCAAAGTGTGGCCAAATGTTATCTATGATCACATTATTTGTTTTCATGTGACCAATAACATATGAATTCAAAATCTTTAGCCACACTTTAAGAAAAAAGTGTGACATTTATTAGCCACACTAAAAAGTGTGGCAAAATGTGATATACAACTACAATATTTGTTTTATGTGACTAAAAACAAATGTATTCGAAACTTTTAGCCACAAGTTAAGAAAAAACAAGCACGCTATAAATTTGTGGCCAAATGTGATCTACGACTACAACATATGTTTAATAATATTGCTAAATCTAATACATATGGTCACATATGTTATATTGTGTGACAAAAGGTTAGACAATATCTACACTTAAAATTACAAAATTTCTTGTGGCTTTACATAAACATTCGTCACACCATCGTCACTTTGTTTATATTTTGTGACGAGATGTTATCAGATATCATGGAAAAAATGTGTGACCAAATGTTAAACTTACCATATCTTTAAAAATTCCCCCCAAAATATTTTATACTAAAACTTAAACTTCCTCCCAAAATATTTCATCTTAAAACTTACCCCCAAAATTTTCAATATAAACTTAAACTTCCCCCCAAAATATTTCATCCAAAACTTCCCTCTTAAATAATATTCTTATTTAAAAAATTATATTATTTAATATTAAAAAAAACAAAAAACAATTTTACAACGTATTTTGGGGGTTATATTATAAATTAAAATTATAATGTTGCTTGAATTATTTTATAAGGTTTTTGTTTATAATATTTGTTTCATAACTTATAAAATAACTGCAAATACCTACGATCCTTACAAATCAATTGCAAATACCTAATGATATAAGATAATATGATGTAAATAATAATATCACAAATTTTTAGGTATAAAAGAAAATATCATGTTATATAAATACATGTATTTTAGGAAGTTATAAGATAATGAAATCAAATAAGATTACGGTATAATAATAAAAATAATAAATATCTTTTTCATTATATGTATTAATTAGAATAATAATAATTATAATAATAGTGAGAATAAGTATTAAAAACAATATTTTAATTTAACATAATGGAATTGTTTATTAAAAGTTAGGTTACATTAGATTAGATTAGATAGATAAGATGGTTTAAATGAGAAAATATATCAATGTTAAAGTTCGTTTAATTTAATTGTGTATAATTTTGTTTTAAAATATACGTAATTCTAGGAATCTTTAAAGTTTAAACATGAATGTTCTAATTTTATATATGAATACTTATGAGTAAAACTTTTGTAGTGTTATCAAATTTGAAGGTGTACAATAGATTTAAACTTTTGTATTTAAATAACTCGGCTCGGCTCGTTTACCAGAGCTCGAGCTCGGTATTCTTAATTAAATAATACATTCAATTAAAAAATGCATTATTTAAGCTTGTTTACGAGCCGTGTGACAACTGGCACTTTTCCATGTGTTCCGTACAATAATAAACAGTAATCTGTGTTTTAATGACTGTGCATGATTAAATTAACAAGACGAATGAATTCCTGATTGCTGTCATATACATACAAAGGCATTTCATGTTGCAAGATTGTTCATCATTATTACATGCAACACAATATGGTCAATTAGTGCACAGAACAAAGTTAGCACAGTTATCAGACAAACTAGAAGTACTGATGGGAGTTCAGTACTCAGGCAGACATGCTGTTAAGACACAAAGTAAGCCCCAGAACCAAGTGTTACACTAGAATAGTGTGTAGGAAAGTAGGGATTACAAAACTGCCATCCTAGTGATGATTTAGGTGCCGGAAAGTGCCAGAAACACACTGAAATTGCAGAATTCTGCAGAAAACAACCAAATCCAGCAAAAATCAGCTTTCTAACATCAAAATATAAAGCAAAATTATGGTTTAATGGTCCAGAATACTTTCCTAAGTGTCGGGAATCGAAACTGTCATAAAAGACAACATGAAGCACACTAAACTGCGCTATTTAGCACTTTAACGAACCGCTAACCAACCAAACAACCGGACACTACCCGAAACACCAAATTTTCACTAGAAGCATTGTTTTAACATTTCCGGGCTAGTTATGGTCACCGAACATCATAACATACCCTAAAACACTATAGCACCTAAAACTCTAACTAATACACTTGAAATGTAACTAACTTACTTAACCATCATTAGAAACCAACCATACACCCCCCCCCCCCATAACCGGTTCTAGACATGGGGACCCACCCCATGATTTTATTTCAATTGTTTATTGGATTTGTTTGTGACTTTAGAAACATAAGAACTCTTGGTTATTTGGATGTTAGAAGTTGTTATTAAATAACCACAAGACTTGAACTCACTTAGCAATTCATCATTCTCACCACACTTCTCCTTCTTCTCATTCCCATTACCTATGGCCATACACCTCCACCCATCATCATCCTTTTTCAATCCATTCCTTCATAATCTAAGTATCCTACAAGGTGTCTTAAGCATATTTAGGAAGCTTGGAAGCTTTGGAAGTTGAAGGACCTTCATCAAGAGCTTTTATCCACCTTGTTCATCATCATCTTCATCTTGAGTTCTTCCCTAGCCATTGGTGCTAGTAGTAAGCCTCTTGTAACTTGTTTTTACTTCTCATTTTGTTGGTTAAAAGAATATGTAAGATGTTAAAAATAAGAATCATAAAGAACCAAGAAGATGATCTTTAACATAAAGCTAAACAACATAAGAATCTAAGTGTTTTAGTGTATGTGTGGTACTTGATTGTTGATTTCTTGTGTTTATGATGTTAAACATCATAAGAAGCTTGCTAGATTGTGATTAAACACATGATCTAGCAAGTGAGATGTAAGACCCTGATCAAGATTTGACCCAAAACGATGCAGCGGAAAAAGAACCGTAAAATTTCTTTCTTATAACTACTCTAACATACTTGAATACCGTTTAGGTCAACCCTTTTTAATGTAAATACATCGTTCATCATTTATTTAATGTAACTATGTTAAAAAATAATTACAAACAACGTGGCCACTTTCCCGTACAATCCATGAACTTCAACTTGATCCTCGTTCACTTGTCCATCATGAATATCTGACTAACCGAGGTCGTCCAAGGACACAAGAGCTTTTAGTACCGGTTTATCCTCAACGTCTAATCAAATCAAAAAGTTAGAAAAATGTTTTAAACTAGAAAAATAAAAACTAACTAAAATGCTGAAAAATAAAATAAGAGTAAAAACAGATAGACAAGATGAATCACTTGGCTCCGACTCGTGTTTAGTGTAACCTTTGATTATTTCCGCACTTTTGCACTTTTTAAGATATTATCTTAGTTATTTTAGTAGGCCCCTCTTTTGAAGGTGACGTTACCCTCAACCCAGTAGTTTGAGTCAACAAGGATACAATCCTAAAGGCTCGGATTATTGAAAGATAATTAATTAAGTTATTAATGCATATTATGGTAGGCCCCTCTTTTGGAGGTGACGTTACCCTCGGCTAAGTAGTCTGAGTCAGCAGGGATACAGTCCTAAATAGCCGGATTAAAGTATTAATAGTAGCTTACATATGAGGGGATCAAAGAGTTTGGACCCCCGCCATCCAATACCGGTGGGTATTGAAGGAGGTCCTACAAAATTTGACCTAGGTCCTTGCAGGATCTATACAATGCACAAGGTAAGACTCTTACCAAACCGTTCCCTTAACCCCCGACTAGGTAGCCAACATACCTCCATATAGACCGTGGAGATATGAATGGTGAAAATCTTTTATTTTATATAGACAGTAAAATAATGCCAAGACACCACGGACAAACGATAAGGAAGAATCACCTTCAACATAAGAAACTAGTTATTAAAGTCATTAATACATAACCAAGTAAAAAGTGCGAAAAGATTAAAAATAAAAAGTATTACACTAGACACTTGTCTTCGCCAAGTGATGTAAGAGACTTAGGCAAACATGGCCTTTGATTGTCAAGAACTCTTACGATCAATCTTGGATCCCGAGACGACTCACACACTCTATGATGGACAATGGATGATGGTGGTGGATGATGGTGTTGTGATGGTGGTGGGTGGTGGGTGAAGTGTGAGAGAGGTGGTGTGCCAAGGGATAGTTTGCAAATGAGCCAAGCACCCTGTTGGTGCATGAAATGTCTGTTGACTACGTCTACATCATGTCTTAGGTCAAGATAGTCAAGATAGGAGCTTAAAAGTCAAATTAGGTCTTAATATATAGGTTTCGCTTGAATGTACATAGGTTAGAAGTGATTTCGCTTTTATGTACATGTGGTTTCGCTCTTGTGGTCATCAGGTTGGTTTCGCTTATTTGTCATCAGGTAGTTTCGCTTATACATGTCAGTCCATATAAGCGAAACCTGTCACCCTATAAATACCTGATCAGATCATTTATTCTGTGACATTGGAGCGGAACCATCTCATTGCTTGTGTAACGGAACTCTGTCAAATTGTAATCAGAAAGCAATAAAAGAGAAGGAATTGAAAGGAAAAGCTGTTGTAACTTCGTGTATACTGATTCCGCCTTTATACGTGAAGATGAACATCCTTGACTGACTTTTCAGGGTCACAAAACGGTCCAACAGGTGGTATCAGAGCTTCAGGACGAGGAGTTCATACTACTGCAGCTGATTCGACAAAATTCTCTCATTTCTACTCACTTTCTCTCATACTTTTTAGATTTGAACTGGTTCCTACGGTTGAAATGGCCTGATTTTTTAGTATAATGTGTAAAATACAGTAATAACAAACCCTAGAAAGTTTCAGGTTAAAATACGGTTTAAAATGGTAAAAATCAGTTAAAAACGTGATTTCGCTTTTACGGACATCGATTGTAATTACTTGATTTCGCTTATTCGGACATGTATTGATTTCGCTGATAGGGACATCCTGATATTTCGCTTATACGGACACTTAAAGGACCTGATTTCGCTGATAGGGATATCATTGCCTATTTCGCTCATAGTGACATCTTGTTGGTTTCGCTTATTCAAACAATCCAGTTTCGCTTATTTGGACAACTTATTTCGCTTATTAGGACATTCTGCTATTTCGCTTTTATGTCATAAAATCACTTTCGCTTATCAGTCAAAAACGGATTTCGCTCGAGTGTACATTTTATTGATTTCGCTCATTTGTCATCGTAAACTGATTTCGCTTTTGTGACATCAAAACAAGATATTTCGCTTTTGTGTCACTATTTTGTTCAAAATCTTGAAAAATTTTCTAAGTGCTTGTTAATCTTGCAGGTACATTCAAGATGGATGATATATTCTTGAACCCTTTTAGCGACATGTACGCATTCGCTGGAGATTCCGGAAACGATGATTCTTCGTCTAGCAATGCGAATGATAATATGCCAAAAGAGAGGAAAAAGGAAGCTTGGGAATCTGAAAGTGCCTTTGGGACATTCAATAAACCTCCAAAGCTAATGGCTATTGAGGAATACAGTCGGTGGTCAAGAAAGTTTGAAGATTGGTTGATGGCATTCGCATTTCCCAGCTGGAAGAGTTTGAAAAACGGTTATGAAAATGGAAACAAAAATGGTGAAACTTTAAGATCAGCTGATGAGATTGATTCGTTTGTAGCTGAACAAAAGTGTGTGGCTTTGTTGTTTCAGTCTGTCCGGGAAGACATAATCTCATTGATCGATTATTCAAATGCAAAAGATCTTTGGAAAAAGTTAGAAAAGAAATGTATAGGTAGTGAAGAAATCAAGAAAAACAAAATGAAATTACTTAGGAAAGAGTTTGATATGTTTGGGTGTTTAAAGAACGAGTGAGTTTGTAAAATGATAGAAAGGTTTGGTCATCTGAAGCTGGAATTAGTAAGAAATGATATCAGATATCCTGAAGAAGATCTTATCGACAAATTGTTCGATTCGTTGCCTGACGAGATGGATTGGAGATATTATGCGCTGATGCTGAAGAATACCATCAAGGCACCAGAAAAGTTGACATTAGATTTGCTGATTGAGAAACTCGAGAGTCACGAGTTGGAACTGAAAAAGACATACAAAGTCAATCACTCATCCTACCAGCAGAATTTGGATTTGTATTATCCAAAAAGCATGATGCCGAAAGCAACTTCTCCCAAAACTGCGTTTTCTGCTGAGAATGTATCCACATCAAGCAAAGAAAGTCAAAGTGGTCAAAGCAGTGGAAATCACAGTGGATCTTCATCATCTGCAAGTCATTCTGATGCAAAGAATTGTTTTCAATGCAACATTGCAATAGACTTGAAGAATGCTCAGAATTTTGATGAGGAGTCGGCCAAACAGCAGATGATCTTCCTAGCATCAGTGTTGGAATCGTATGAAGGGTTAGTAGCTGGGAAGATAGGCAACACCAATCTGACGAAAGAAGATTATGATCAGATTGATCCGGAGGAAATGGAGCTGATCGACATTCGTTGGGCTATGGCCAGTGCTATTCGTCGAGCACAGCGTTTCATGGAAATTACCGGCAGGAAGACAATTGGTGGTCCATCTACCAAATTGGGGTTCGATAAGTCCAAGGTGACTTGCTTCAAGTGTAAGCAGAAAGGTCACTTCAAGCGAGAATGCAGAAATGCTTATGCTGATGAGTCGGAGAACCCTTTCAGAGATGATTATTACAAGAAGGCAATTTATCATCAGAATAAATCTGAGCCGCCTAGATTGAAGCAGGTTGAAGACAACAAAGAGAAATCTAGAGCTCTTGCGGTGATTTATGATGATGAAGGGTATGATTGGAGTAAAGAGGTTCTACCGGAGGAAGATGCAGTTGGTTACGCATTCAAGGCGAAAAATGACGAACCTATTCCGTGGAAAGACGATAGAACTGAAGAGCAGAAATATAGATACATAAAAATGCTGGCTGAAAACAGAATAATTAGAATATCTCGTATCTATTTGGAAGCGAAGAGAGCGAGAAGACGGGATCCGGACAGAGAGTGTTATCTTGATGAATATGGAAATATTGCGATCGATGACAAAACTCTTGATCTGGAAGCCATAATCAAGGAGATCAAAGATGAGGATGAGTATTGGCAGAATAAATGGTGGGGAACTGGAGACGAGAAAGAGAAAGAAGAAAAAGAGAGGAAGGAGAAAGAAGAGGCAGAGAAATCAAAGAAAGTTGATACTGGAGTTATTGACACAACGCAGGAGTTGATTGCTGAG
The DNA here is from genome assembly GCA_030545235.1 of Helianthus tuberosus. Taxonomy (NCBI): domain Eukaryota; kingdom Viridiplantae; phylum Streptophyta; class Magnoliopsida; order Asterales; family Asteraceae; genus Helianthus; species Helianthus tuberosus. The sequence continues at coordinate 53,961,005 of CM060411.1, read as the reverse complement.
AATCTGGGAAAAATGGCTGACAAAGTGCTGGCTGCTAAGGCACTTGAGGTAGACTCTAACTCCGTGTCTGAGTCAAAAAGCCAGGTCAGTTCAAACTTGTCAACAAATGCGTCAGGTAAACAAATTGATGGAAATGCTGATTGCAAAAATTGCAACAAAGAGTGCAAATTTTGTAATACAGTCACGTATCTCAACGGTAAGAAAGTTGAAGATCTGACAGCAAAGGTCAGAAGCGTTGAGAATCAGATTCTTGATCGTGATAAAACAGTTAAAGCTTCAACTGAACGGATAAGAGAATTAACTAGCCAAATTGAAAAAGATAAAATTGATCATGAAAAAGTTAAAAATGAAAATGAAAAATTAATTCTTGAAAACCGTCAGATTTCTGAGAAGTTTGAAAAACTCAAAAGCACAATGAAAGACAATGATGATCGAAATGGTAAAACTTACAAAGAAAACGTTCACCTAAAAGCAGTGCTTAGAGTAAAAGAAGAATCAATCAACCAACAACTGGATGAAATCGCTAAACTGAAACTTAAATTTCAAGAGGCTGAAATTGAAAACGAGCGAATCCAGTTGAAGCTTAACAATTACAGCTCCGCAAGCTTTATTTTGCAACACATTATTCCCAAACCCATCGGGAAAGACAAAGCAGGCGAAGATGTGTACTTTGATGGAACTGGGGTGGGTTTTCATCAAGTTCTACCACCTGTTCTTGATAACTACACGAAAAAGCAATCAGGGTTGGTTGAAATTGAAGAAGAAAGTGAAATGAATCTTTCAGATTCAATTGATGTCACGTTCACATCTTCCAATGACGATAGTGTCCAAAATGATATTGTAAAAGGTGTTGTTGAAAATGTGCTAAAAACGGATAGTGACACTACTGAGGAAGATGGGTGTTTCTTGGATACGTACATTCAGAAACCAAAATAAAAAACAACTTAAGTGATGAACCGGGTCTTGTGATGTACAAGATGGCTGGATCTGATAAGTTGTTTTCGGATTCTGAGTTTCCGATTGAGAATGTTAATATGAACAAATTGACAAATGTTTTCAAGTTGGTCAAAGTTGAGTTGTCAGAAGTGAACAATGTTGGTGCACGAATGTCTAAAGCCTACGTCTTAGTCTTAGTTGTTCATGTATAGGGTCTAGATGTGTTAATTATGCAAAGTATAAGGGTTGAATAGGTAAAAGTGTGATTGAAATGTGCTGATTTCGCTTATATGAACATGTTCATATGAGCGGAATCACCTCCCTTATAAATAGGTGTGTTGTTTTCTCATTTGGGAACGTTGATGTCAAGTGTATAGCCGAACTGCTGCTCGACTATTTTCAGAAAGTTTAATGAGAAAACCGTATTAAAGTGATCCGCATCTGTTTCTACTCATTTCTACTACGTTTTTACTTTGATTCATACTGATTGTGTATTTACGCTGCATAATCAGTAGTATCTAGCTCTGATTGACTCACACGACTGTCAAATACGGTCCTACAATTGGTATCAGAGCCAGTTGTGAGCTAGTTGACCCGAATCAAAGTCGTTTTCAAGCACATTTTGAGTTTCTGGATTTTCCGACGGACAAAATGGACTGAAATTTGAGTATATTGTGTAAAATTGACTAATAACAAACCCTTGAGATTTTCAGAACTAAAATCGGCCTAAAAATGACCTAAAATGGCTCGTGAAGTGATTCCGCTTTTCTGTACTTGAGTGATTTCGCTCTTACGGACAAGCGGAATCAAGTGTTTTATCACATAAGGATCTGATTTCGCTCATACTGCACTGTGAAATCAGAGGTTTCGCTCTTTTGTTCAGGACTGATTTCGCTCATCTGGATAAGTGTGATTTCGCTCATTTGGATACCTGATTTCGCTCATGTGGTCATAGTGTGATTTCGCTCATATGGCCATAGTGTGATTTCGCTTATTTGTCACTTAGAAGCTGATTTCTCTTTTAAGGACTGTTTTTGTGTTACAACCTTATTTTGAGCGTTTAGTCCATTTCGTACGTGATCGTGTGTTGGAAACTCAGTCTGTGTTAAAAGTTTTTCGATAAAAACAATCTGTTAATAAAAAAGTTAAACATTTTTGGAAATTTGTCACTAAAAATGGAACATCAAGATTTTTATAACTTGTTTGCGGGCAGTGGTATGGCAGCAGGACAAACCTCGGGTAGTCTTATGCAAAACGTCAACATGGAGAATGAATTGGGAACAATGCAAAAGCCTCCCAAGTTGATGAACATAGATAAATATGCGGGATGGTCAAGCAGATTTAAAAACTGGGTCCAGGCTAATTACTTTGAGTCCTGGATGAAGATAGAAGCGAAGTATGTTCCACCGGTTGATGGGAGAAGTCAGGCAAAGGGTATTGGAAGTTTGACAGAGTCAGAGCAGATTGATTTCAAAGCCGAGAAAAAGATGATTAGTATCCTTCAGCAGGCTATCAAAGAAGACATTTTAGTGTTATTACAACATGAAGATAATGCTCATTCTATGTGGGAAGCATTGAAATTGAAGTTTCAAGGTAGTGTGTCAATGGTCAAGAATAAAAAGGCTTTATTAAAGAAGGAGTTTGATATTTTTACCAGCATGAAGGGTGAAACAACGAAGCAATTGCTCGATAGATATTGCCATTTAGTACTTGAAATGAAGAGATTAGAAATTGAAAAGAAAAATGATGAATTGATTGATAAGTTGTGTGATGCATTACCATATGAAGAGTGGGGCACATATTTGATGATGTTGAAAAATAATTCAGATTTTGGGAATCTAAATCTTAGTGCATTCATAGAAAAGATTGAAGCTCAAGAGTTGGAGTTGCTAAAAATTAGAAAGATGAACTCAATAAATGTTCAACAAGATGTATCTTTGTATTACAAAGGCAACCCTTCAGTTTCAACCAATCAAAGCCCAAAAATACAGACAGGGTTCATTGCTGATAACACCTCAAGTGTTTCTTCAAACACTTCTCAATCTGGCAATTTTTCACCATTCGCGAACTATGATCCAAACTTCAAAGTTCAAGAGCAGTCTTCACCTCAAAGCTCTACAAGTTCAAATAATCAGGCTTATGTTTCTGGGGTGCATTGCAACATCGCGGTGAATATAAAGAATGGAAACGAGATCACAGAAAAAGCCGCAAAACAGCACATAGCAATGCTTGCTTCCGTTCTTGAGGCTTATGAGGGCTTAGTAGCAGGGATAATTGGTAATCCTGACATGACGAAGGAGGATTACGACCAAATCGATCCCGAAGAACTTGAACTAATTGACATCAAATGGAGCATGGCTAGTCTGGTGAGAAGAGCACAGCACTTCATGGAAATCACTGGCAGAAACAGCCTTTCTGGACCCGATCAGAAGTTAGGGTTCGATAAGTCGAAAGTTACTTGTTTTAAATGTAAAGAACGTGGTCACTTCAAACGAGAATGTCCCAACCGTGAAGTAAACAATCATCAAAACCCGTTCACCAACGACTACTACGGGCAAGCGATTTATCACCGACCAAATCAACAGCCAACTGTTCAAAGGCCACAAATTGAAAATAAACCGGAAAAAGCGATGATCGTGAATCAAGACGATGAGAAGGTAGCTGCAGGTTTCAGCTGGGATAAATATATCCCCGGTAGCGATGGACAGGCAATGATGGCTGAAGTTGTTGAAATTTCTGAGATGGTGTCTGAACCGAAAACAGTTGCTGAAGATGTTTCTGTAGTTGTTAAAGAGGTTTCTGCTGAAAAGGCGGACAATTTTGAAGAAATAGCTGCTGAAGTGTATTATTATCAGTCTGAGCAGGAGGTTTTGGGAAGTTTAATGAAATCTGTATTGCCTCCTAACATTTCTGAATCTTTTGCAGGTTACTTTGAAGAACCAAGGACCGGATCATGTCCAAGGTTTGAAGAGAAGAAAGAAGTCGTTGAAGAAATGATCGATGTGACAAAGGAAATGACTGAAGACATTTTGAAAGAAATTGCTGACAAGGCTCTCATGGCGAAACTGAGAGAGGTAGACGCAGAACTTGTGAAAACCGGGTCTGTCAGTACCGAGTCAGTTCAGAAGGAGTCCAATAAGGAGTCGGGAATTGAGGAGAACAAAACTAAGAAAGTGTCTGAGTCAGAGTCCAAAGATGTCGGTAAACAGGAAGTGAAAACTGCTCATGAAGCAGAAATTGTTGAGAAAGTGGATTCAATATCTGAAACACCATGCCAAAAGTGTTTACAACCGTGCATGGAGTGTCTTGAAAAAGACACTAAGTTTCAGGAATTGAAAGAACATGCTGACATGTTAAAATTTGATCTAGGACAAGTCAAAGAAGCATATGATACACTAGCCAGATCAGTTAAAATGATTAAAGAAGAAAATGTCCAAAATGATAAAGCCACAAAACTAGCAAAAGCAACACTTTTTGATTAACAAGTGGAAGTTAATTTTCATATTGACACAATCGCATCATTAAAGAAAGAATTGGAATTGACTAAAATTGAAAATGAGCGAATTGATAAGAAATTGATGAGCTATGTTGCATCGTCCTATGTTCTTGAACAAATTGTGCCACAACAGCTCAATGCTGCACCGGTCTTTAACAGTGTTCCACCCCCAATGTGGAATCATTATACTAAAAAATATCTAGATGGGGTGGAAGCTGCATTGATGTTACATTCTCTGCATCCGACACAGACAACGAGTCACAGGTCATCAAGACTGTTGTCGATCAGGTGTTAGATGAAGAGAGTGATAACTCTGAGGTTGAAGTTATGAAATCTCATTCTGAGAAGTCTGTTACTGATTCTGAAGATGTGGGTAACTTTTTAGATTGTTTCATACCGAAATCAGACAAGAGTACGAATGATGATCCGATTATGGTGGTTTACACTATGATTGGAACGGACAAGCTTTATTCTGATTTCGAGTATCCTCTTCAGAATGTTAAGATTGAAAATGTTGAGAAAGTTTTCAAATTGGTTGAAATGGACATTAATGTGGTAAACAACAAAGAATTTTTTTCGAAACTTAAAATGTCATTTGTTACAACACATGTCAACAACTCGGGGAAAAAGGAATGGGAAGGTAATGGTAACAAGAAAAATGGTAACAACTTTAAAAACAAAGGAATTGGTTTTGAGATGAAGATGGCTAAGAAGGTTGTCAAGCCAAAAGATAAAATGAATGATGTTTTTGTTGTTGGACCAAGTGTGGATGATGAAAAGGAATACATTTTTAGTCAAAAAGCAGTTGATGATTTCAATGTGGCTAAGAAACTGAAAGTAGAGTCATTCAAGTCAACTTTTGTCGAGTATGAAAAAAGAGTTTGTTATCGCTGCAATGAAATCGGGCACATGGCAAAACAATGCAAGAAAGTTTTCGAAAAACCTGTCATTAAACCTGTTGTTCAAAAACCTCGACCTAAGTCACCAGATGACAAAAAGGGTAAAAAACCAATGGTTTCACCAATCCGCATCTTGAAGAGGGGTGAATCGTTGAAGCCGGAAGATAAGCCGAAATCAACATTCGAGATTGGCGAATCTTCAAAGTCTCAAAAGACTTCAAGGATTTATCCAAAAACAAAAATTTTTGAAAATCAATCATGGGTTGCAAAGTCGAAACCATCGATCGGGGAGAAAAGGATGGAAAACATTTTGAAGAATGAAACAAAGGTTTTTGAAACTCAATCATGGGTGGTTAAACCAAAACAATCAGTTGAGGTGAAGAAAATGGAAAATGAGTTAAAGTTTGATTCAAAAGTCTTTAATCCAAATGTTCTAAATATTTTTGGAAAAATGGTTGACAGAAAAGTCAAAGGAGTAAAGGAATTTTATGAATCAAAAGTGGGTGCTAATGATAAACAAGAATTTGAATTTGAACTTGATAGATTTCTTGCAGAGTTTCCCCCGATCAAAAATGAAGTAAAACCAAAAGCTAAAACTGATGTTCCGAATGTCACGTTTAACTTTCCTAAGACTGATGAGAAGTGTGATGTAGTGTTTGGGAGTGTTTCAGAAGTTAAGAAGTCATGGAGTTCATTGTTTGAATAAATTCGCTATGATATTTGCAGGGGCTGCCCAAGTCGATTCTATCAAAGTGGATTATGGATAGTGGAGCTTCAAGGCATATGACTGGGACGCTTGCTTTGCTATATGATGTTAAATCCATAAACGGAAGCTATGTTGGATTTGCCGGGAATCAAGGTTGAAGGATCGTTGGTCAAGGAACGCTGACAAATGGCGTGATTTCATTCGACGAAGTGAACTACATAGTAGAGTTAACAAACAATTTACTCAGTATTTCACAAATCTGTGATAAAGAGTTTAGTGTACACTTTACAAAAACTGAATGTGTGGTTTTGAAACCAGGGTTTAAAATCCCTGATGAGATGGTGCTGTTGCGGGCTCCGCGGGAGAATGATCTTTATTATCTAGATATGAGAGTCGCAACGCCAACATCCCATCAGAAACAGTGTTTTGTGTCAAAATCTAAAGCGACAGAAAAGGATTCGATTATGTGGCATCGTAAGATGGGCCGCATTCATGTTCGCAAAATGAACTTTTTGGTACACAATGATTTGGTTGATGGTGTTAATCTGAAGAATTTTCACTTAAATGATGATTGTGTAGCGTGTAAGAAAGGAAATCAAACTCGGAAGTCACACCCATTGAAGTTGATGAATGCAATCAGGTTACCTCTTGAGAGATTGCACATGGATCTCTTCGGACCTGTCAACGTAAAGAGCATCAGCGGAGACTTATATTGCTTGGTGGTGACTGATGACTTTACGAGATTTTCTTGGGTAGTGTGCTTGGAACGAAAAGATCAAACTTTTGAGTCTTTGATGGTGCTTTTCAAGAAGATGGAAACAGTGTATAAACTGCCAATCCGGAGGATTCGGAGCGACAATGGAACAGAATTCAAGAACAACAAGATGTACGAGTTCTGCAACGAGAAGGGAATTCTTCATGAATTCAGTGCGCCGTACACACCACAGCAAAACGGCGTAGCTGAACGAAAGAATCGGACCCTGATTGAGACTGCACATACAATGTTAGCCGATTCCAAGCTACCAATCTTTTTTTGGAGTGAAGCAGTATCAGCAGCCTGTTACACATTGAATAGAGTTCTCACTGTCAAGAAGTATAAAAAGACTTGCTTTGAGCTGTTGCACCGTTGTAAGCCGAATCTTGAGTTTTTGGAGCCATTCGGGCCTCCTTGTACTTTTATTGATGAAAATGGTAAATTTGGCGCTAAATCTAATGAGGGTTTCTTTGTAGGTTATGCTAGTCCACTCAAGAGGGTGTTCGTACCATGCCTGGGTAAGGTGATTCAAGTCCAACACGTGGATTGTCAGAAGCACACTCCATCACCACAACTTCCCGGACAAATATTCCTGTTCGACTACGATAAGCTCTGGGAGTCGTTTCATCTGCCGGTTGAGCCGAGTGAGGAGGAACTAGCTCTTATGTACCTGTATCAACAAACTGTGCCACAGGAACAAGTATCTAGACCGATAGAAGTTTCTCAACCCACCGTGGATACTCACGATGATGAAGCAGGACCGAGTAGAACAGCTCACGAACCACCAGAGGAACCAGTTCCATCGTTTGACGAATCTGACGACTCAGAAGCGGAACCCGCTCCGACTTTTGACGAGGATCCAACGGAAGCTGAGGATCAAATCGTTGATCTTGACATATCGAGCTTGGAATCGGAAGTAAATGTGCCTGAAAATGATATGCCACGGACGTTGTCTTATCATCCCTCAGAACAGATTATTGGCGACCTGCAAAGTGGTGTTAAAACCCGACATCAAATAGACCGAGCTCTTACATGTTTCTATTCATCTATTGCTGATATGCAGAAAGAAGTCTCATTAAAATGTTTTATTTCGCAGATAGAGCCCAGAACCTACAAAGAGGCATTGACCGAGGATAGCTGGGTGAATGCAATGCAGGAGGAGCTGCAATAGTTCGAAAAGCTGGGTGTCTGGAGACTTGTCGATTTGCCACAAAACCAGAAGTTGATCAAGATGAAATGGGTTTTTAAGTGCAAACGTGATGACAGAGGTGTCGTGGTGAGAAACAAAGCGCGTCTTGTGGTTCAAGGCTTCAGTCAACAGGAAGGAATAGATTATGATGAAGTTTATGCACCAGTTGCCAGACTTGAGGCAATTCGGATCTTTTTAGCCTTCGCTTCTTGGAAAGATTTTAAAGTGTATCAACTTGACGTCAAATCGGCCTTCCTTTATGGAAAGATCAAAGAAGAAGTGTACGTGGGGCAACCACCGGGGTTCACAGACCCACTGCACAAAAACAAGGTGTATCTACTGGACAAAGCGTTGTACGGACTTCACCAGGCCCCGAGAGCCTGGTATGAGACGCTTTCTCAATACTTGTTGGACAACGGGTTCACAAGAGGCACAGTAGACAGTACTTTGTTCACCAAGGAAGAAGCAGGCCACTTGTTGATCGTGCAGATATATGTTGACGATATCATTTTTGGATCCACCAACGACGACCTGTGCAAAGAATTTGAGAAGGTGATGAAAAATAAGTTCGAGATGAGTTCAATGGGGGAGATGAAGTTCTTCCTCGGGCTACAGGTGGAGCAAATGCCCGATGGAATCTTCATTCACCAAACGAAGTATGTGAATGACGTGCTTGACAAGTTCGACATGACAGATTGCAGTCCTGCATCCACCCCCCTCGCGCAGAATCATGGAATTTGTCCAGACGAGAATGGTGTGAAGATGGACGAGATATTGTACCGATCAATCATTGGATCTCTGATGTATCTCACGGCTTCCCGTCCAGACATCATGTACCCGACGTGTCTCTGCGCCAGATATCAGTCAAATCCAAAGCAGTCACACCTGACCATAGTGAAACGTATCTTACGGTATTTGAAAGGCTGCCCAAGCATCGGCTTGTGGTATCCTCGTTCGGGTGACTTTACTTTATCTGGTTTTGCTGATTCTGATTTTGGGAGCTGCAAGCAAAATGCAAAGTCCACCACTGCTGGGTGTCAGTTCTTCGAAACTCGACTCGTTACCTGGCAGTGTAAGAAACAAACCGCAGTAGCGCTTTCTACATGCGAGGCTGAATACGTTTCAGCCTCCAGCTGTTGTTCGCAGATCCTTTGGATCCAACAGCAGATGCGAGACTTCGGTTTGCAGTTCTTAGATACTTCTATCTACGTGGACAATGAAGCAGCTATTAACATTACTAAAAATCCGGTTCACCATTCAAAAACAAAACACATTGAGATCCGTCACCATTTTATCCATGATTGTCACGAGAAAAAGTTAATTCGGATTGAACACTTGCACACCGATGATCAGAAAGCGGACTTCTATACTAAACCATTTGACAAAAAGAGATTTTATTATCTTTTGAAATTGAACGGGATGAAAAATCTGCAATCTGGGAGGGTTATTGAATGTGAAGCCGAGTTGGGCGGCGATCTGACGTGAACCATGTCGTGTTGTCAATTTTTTTGTACAGTTTGTTTTCTGCTTTTCGATAAAAACAAAAACACAAAAATATATTTTAGTTTTAGGGGGAGAAATTAGCAGAAAAATACAAAAACATGATAAAAACTACAAAAACCAAAAACAGTTGAAAAAGTAAAAAAGAGTTGTGTAGAATAGGGGAAATGATAGTACATCAGCTAGACAGGTGCAGTACGCTAAAGAAATGTAATGTATAAATATGTTAAGCATTCTTGTAGATGATATGCTGATAGGTTTTTACACATTCAGTAAATATGTTCGGGATATAAACATAAAATTTACTTGCTTTTGTGTGGGGAACATCTCTCGGATATATGGGTAACCCCCGAAATCTTGTTTGAAAGATTCCTTTTTCTGATATACTAGGTTTGTTTACTCAGTGATATCTGGGGTATTATTCCGGGACTTCTGCTGAACGGTGGTTCTGACCTAGTCCTCGAATAATACTTTCCGCAAATGCTTGAAACATAGCATCACCCTCAGCATATATGATAAGACAATAAAATTGCTTAGCAATGCTGTTGTAAAAAAGATCCTCTAAAGGGGACACACCCAAAAAGTCGAGTCATGATCTCTCTGCTGAACGGTAGTTCTGACCTGAGCTCTCATGATTCTTCATAATTTATTAACCCCTTACAGATATCATTTGGGTTAAAACTCACCTTTAAGACTGAATATTGGGATCTGGATACGGGAGTATATTCTGAGGTGGGATACATATAAAAGTTTAGCCTTAAAACATTAAATTCATATCCTGATCATATTGAACTCTGTGTGAGAATTTAAAGTGGACCAGTATATCGGCAATCAATGCAAACTGTTTAATATTGGTAATGTAATCCAGCTTAACGGTACTTGTATCTTGTCGGCAGCTGATATGATCCCTTAACACGCTCACAAAAAGTTTGTGTGTACAGTTTTCAGTTTATCCAGTTAAAAATCCAAAAAGATTTTAGTTTCTCATTTTATTTTCGACAACTGACATTGGGAATCGGAAGATCAAAGCTTAGTGCAGATCATGTCAGTGTGTGATGAGGGCTGGGTAAGCTGGTGATGCAGAACAATGTTTGGTACAGTGTTGGACAGTTGAAAAGTGTTTGGAAGTTCAAAATGCTCAAAAGTTCATTCGTTTGAGCTATTTTCAGAATGAAATAACTGCATACTTCATAATTTGGTCAACCAAGGTCATTAATTTGGACTTGGTGGATCAAGCGGTTGACCAAGGTCATTAACTTGGACTTGGTTAACTGGGTGTGACGGTGTTTAATCTGAAAAGGGTTAAAAAGTAAAATTTTTGAAAACATCAACCTGATTTCGCTCATGTGTCACCAAAAAATGATTTCTCTTTTAAGGACTTTTAAAACAGGTTTCGCTCATAGGTGCTTCATATGTTGTTTCGCTTATAGTTACCATAAGGTTCCGCTTATGTGTACATGGTCATAAGAGCGAAATCTTACCAACTATATAAGCCGGATGGTTCCGCTTTTATGACATTTATACCCTTTCGCTCATACGTCTTCTTCTACGGCGAACTTTTGAGCGAAACCCTAAAACCTCTGTTTTCAGGCGAAGTGCTGCCCAAATTTCTACAGATCTTATCATTTTCATAGTTGTTAATCATGGGCAAGGTTGGTTAATCTTCAATTTGATCTGTATCATGCTTATTCTGAACTGTCGGCACATGTTATTGAATGAAATATAGTTTTAGGTCTTTAACAGTTAAATCTGAACTTAAAATTAAACTTGTGTTGTCGTCTGAGTGTGTAGATCATGATAGTGTGTATTGATTGTTTCAAATATGTTGATTGTTGATGTTTGTCGATGTCCAGGTGGTACAGTTGTAGATCTAGGGTATTTGAGTGATCTTTGATGGAATTAAAACATATCCCTAGTCTCGGTAATATCAGATTAACAAGATAACAGGTTCAATTTTGGGATTTGATGAACTTTGATTGTCTGATGATGAATCCGCTCATTTGTACATTCTGTGGTTCCGCTAATCTGTACATCATGTGGTTCCGCTCTTATGCAAAATGAGTAGTTTAGCTTTTAAGGTCATATGTTGTGATTTCGTCCTTAGTGCATTTTGTGTTTCCGCTTTTTGTGCACACATCAGTGATTCTGCTCATTGGTGTTATATTGTGATTTTGCCCTTAGTGTACTTGTAATTTCGCTCATGATACACTTAGAGTTTTCAAGTGAAATTGTTGTGATGAATTTTTTTAAGTGTCTAATTCTCAGTGTATGTGATGTTGATGTGCAGGAATCTAGGGTTATCTTTGATCCTCTTCACAACAGTTGTGATTTGGATATGCAGAAAAATCCAGAACTGGCCAAGTTTAGCAGTATTTTGGAGTTTCTGGGCCGAGTTCCAATCCAGAAAGCGCTTACAGATCAACGTCCACTTTACAAATCACACATTGACCGTTTCTGGAAGAATGCAAGCTACGATGATCAGAACAAAGAAATTTCATCGTTTGTTGAGGTGCATGGTAAAAACGAGAAGATACTTGTCACTGAAGCACTCATTCGTGAAGTTGTTAACTTTCCGGATGAAGCAGATTCACCAATAAGATTTCCAGAACGAATGGTGAAAGGTTGCATGCTAAGAATGGGTTATCAGGGAGCTTTGAATGCTGGGAATTATTTGAAATCGAAATTTCAGAAACCATACAAGTTCCTGATTCACTGTGTATTGATGTCATGAAGCCACACAAAAGGAGGTTATGATTCGATGCGTGACTATCAAATGAATATGATTACTGCACTAGTGCTGAACAAGAAGTATAATTTCTCACACATTGTTTTTCATTATATGGCTGAGAATATTAAGACAGACAGCAAGAGTTGGATGTATCCGAGATTCGTACAGATATTGATTGATCACGTTTATCCAGAAATTGATAGAAACATAAAGAATGATCTGTTGGTTCAATCTCATATGAAAAACGATTCACTTAAACAGCTGGTGAGATATCACTCGAATCATCCAGAACCGAAAGTTGGTGCTGAATTTTTCGGTTTCATAAAAGATACAAATTACGTTGATCCAGATCCAGTTTATCATCAGAATTGGAGAAATGAAGCTGAAATGAAAGAGGCAGCGTATGCTGAAGAGTTGAAAATTCTTGAAGACTTCAAAAACACCAAGAATGAATGGTATGTGAAAGAAACTGGGAGACGACGCAGAAAGGTCACTCCTATTGTTCAAAATGTTGAGGAATCTTCTTCACAACCAAAGAAGAAGCGAAAGAATGTTGCTAAAACATCGTTGATTGATGAGCCAGAAGAAGATAATCTAGTGGTCACTACCGAAAAAGAACAAGTGGTAGCTACGGAAGAGGATCCATTTTATGTTGAAGAAAATTTGTTGTTTGATACAGAAGTCTTAGAGACAGGACCAACAGTGGTTGCTGAAGTTGATCAAGTTGTGAATGTTGTAGCTCAAAAAGGGAAAGATAAAATTGTTGATGACATTGATAGAGATGATGTTGATAAAGACACAACAAGCTCCTCGAGTTCTTCAGAAGAGGAAATTGACGAAACTGAACGTTTACGAAGAATTCAGGAAGCAACAGAACAAGAGAATTTATTAAGGAAGAGAAAGAGACAGGAAAAAGACGATGATGATGCTTATGTTCCTTCTCCAGAACATGTCTCCGAGTCACAATCTCCTCCAAGTGGTAAAAAGAGAGGTGGAGCTCGAAAGAAAGTCGTATCTCCAAAGATCAGAAAGGTTACTCCAAAGATTAAAATACCGAAGATTGTGCTCAAGAAGAAACCAACAAAAGAAACCAAGAAACCACCTACACAACCACATGAACCAACACCACTACAATCTCTAATCCAATCACCACCCCGACAACCTACTCCACCACAACAATCTTCACCACCGAAACAACCAACTCCACCAAGACAACTTTCATCATTACATTCTTCACCACCTCATCAAGAACTACCAATTACTTATTCGAATCAAATGTTTCAAACACCACCACCTTCACAACCTATCATTCACTCCACACCAGGTTCTTCAGGATCAAAAAGTTTTCCATCTATTCCTTTAAATATGAATATCAGACTTGAAGATATTGGAGATTTAGATTTTGTGGATAATGTTCAATTGAAGAGTGTTAATGATAAAGTTGAAGCAGTAATTACTGAAAACAAGAGATTGGCAGCTGAAAATAAAATAGTAGCTGACCGTGAAAAAATTCTTGAAATGAGAGTAAAAAGGTTGGAGAATGATAACAAAGAGTTGGTGAAAAAGATTGATTCTGATCAGTCTGAGATTGACATTTTGAAAGCAAGAGTTGCGGAGCTTGAAGAAGAGAAAGTTCGACAGAATGAATACTTCAAGTTAAAGAACAAAGAGCTTAAAGCAGCCAAAACGTTCAGAGATCATGATTTCTATATGCTAAATAAAGTAGTTGAAAGTATGCTCGGTACGTCTGTAGAGCAAAGGTTTGAAGAGCTGCAACTTGAAGAGCTTAGAGCACAAAGTCAAGCAGAGATTAATAAGCAAATGAAAGTCAAAGGCAAAGGCGTTGAAGGAAGTTCTGCTGTGACAGAATGATCAATTGTTCCTGATATGGTTGTTGAAAATCCCGAGCCTATTTCTGCTGTTTGTGGTCTTTTTGAGGATTATACACCTCTTGAAGAATTAATGAGTGTCAGTAGTGATGAAGATGATGAAGAAGAGGAGGAAGAAAAGAAAGATGATAAAGATGAGAAAGTATTTTCTGCGAGCAGTCATGGATCGGGTAAAGACAATGATGACGATGATGCTCAGGGTGGTACAGGGTTGAAAGTTACTGAAGGTTCTTCTGAACAGAATGTTGATGATTTGATGAACGATTCAGTAAATGAGGAATCAAGGGAAGCAGATGGAAATGGGGAGTCTAGTGATACACAAAATGTTCAACAAGATGCAGAGTTAATTTTGAGACTAGATACTTATCGTGAAGAAGGAGAGCATTTCCATACTTACACGTTGGAAACAATTAAGGAAATGACTCGTATGGTAAATCCTGATTTCAAATTCGATTTTGAAGAAGAAATGAATGCTGAGTTTGAAAAAGAGTTGAATCCTTTTGATATTAATCAGCAGCCTGAATATGAGTATCGATATGTTGAAGAGGCTGATTTGTATGATAGAGTTAAAGTTGAAGACTGGACAGATGATGAAAGCATCAGTGAAGATACTTCACAGTTACCAACGTTGATGGAATTCTTTACGGAAGAGAATCGTGATGAATTACGAAGAAAAGTTTCTGAGATTTTGAAAGATGTGAACTCTGATGGAACTCAAAAAGATATGGCAAAGGAAGAGCGAAAGAAATGGTTCAGAGTTAGTCATGAGAGAAAATTTAAAAGGCCACTAAAGTATTATCAACGTGATAGAAGCGTATCTCTCGGTGATATTATCAGCTGGGGTTTTCTGCCACAGATTAATGCGTATGCGATAAGAAGAGAATGTGGTGTGCAATATTTTGAAAAGTTATATGATATTATGTCTCTTCCATGGTGGGATGTGGATGAGTTATCTAAAGTCAGAACTTTGGGTTATTCTGTTAGGAAGAATGATGTCGGCATGTGGGGATTGATAAAGTTTGAGGCTTTGAGAGATTTCAGACACTGGAAGCCACATCGTCCGAAGAAAGTTAGAAGAGCTAATCCAGAAACGGGAGTTGAAGAGATGATACTGAATGTGAAAAAGCCTAGAACGATGAAAACTATACCAGTGCCACCGATGGAACAAGAGTTTTACAAAGGCTTCGTGGACTGGGTTTATAGTTGTATTACTACTGAAGCAGTGATTACTTATCGAGCTGGTGGAGAAATTAGAGAAATACACGTGTATGATCCTATGTGGCTTGTGAATTGCTCTGCAAAGGATATCGAATGTCTTTTCATAAACAAAATTCATTATCAGCCAGAGGATAAAGAACATGCTATGCAGTTTCAGCGAGTTGTAACTCTTTGTTTTCAGAAAAGCATCAACTCTGAAACTAAATGGAAGTCTTCATGGTGGTCACTGGATGAGAAGATGAAAAGAAAAGCTAAGCGTGAACGTCAAAAGCTTGAAGAAAAGAAAGGAATGTTTATGAAGATTCAAGCTGAAGAGGAAAAGGCAAGAAAGAAACATAATGATATGGTAAAGAATGCGCTCAGAAGAAAGCCAAAGCCAAGGGAAGAAACGTTCAGAGCAATTTGAAGACCCAAAGATAAGACTGAAGACTCCGGCTTTATCCAAGGGGGAGTTTGTTGGTGCACGAATGTCTAGAGCCTACGTCTTAGTCTTAGTTATTCATGTATAGGGTCTAGATGTGTTAATTATGCAAAGTATAAGGGTTGAATAGGTAAAAGTGTGATTGAAATGTGCTGATTTCGCTTATATGGACATGTGTCATATGAGCAAAATCACTTCTAACTGATTTCGCTTATATGAACATGTTCATATGAGCGGAATCACCTCCCTTATAAATAGGTGTGTTGTTTTCTCATTTGGGAACGTTGATGTCAAGTGTATAGCCGAACTGCTGCTCGACTATTTTCAGAAAGTTTAATGAGATAACCGTATTAAAGTGACCCGCATCTGTTTCTACTCATTTCTACTACGTTTTTACTTTGATTCATACTGATTGTGTATTTCCGCTGCATAATCAGTAGTATCTAGCTCTGATTGACTCACACGACTGTCAAATACGGTCCTACAAACAAGTTGAGTCAAACAAAGAGAAAAATGAGTTTTGAGAAAGATAAATCATACTACAAGAAATCTGTTAATCCATCACGTTTTTATAATAACAATTGAAATAACTGGTCGGGTGGTTATCAGGGTGGTAGGAATTATCAGAAAAGAAATGTTCCAAACAAGAGGTTTGCTGAAAAGAAAAAGTTTGTAAACAGTTCAAGTTCACTTGCTGATGAAGAGAAAGAGATTTTTTCAAAATCAAATGAAGAGTTCTTTGTGAAAAGAGCTTCACAGTCTCAGTCTGAAGGCACAAGTCGAGTTGTTGATACTCGAACATGTTTCAGATGTAATCAAGTTGGTCACATTGCACGAAAGTGTACTAATGTGAAGCCTAAGACTGAAACTGTGAAGATTCAAAAGAAGAAAGTTGACGAAAAGGGTAAAGCACCAATCGTTGTTGAGAAAAAGAGTGTGAAAAATGACAACATCAAAGTGAAAAATGAACCTGTAAAGAAAGTGGTAACTAAAAATGACAAATTTTACAAGCGGGTTGCATTATCTCAACAAGTTTGGAAACCAAAAAGTGAGAATAAGATTTCACCTTTTGAGGATTCAATTCAAATTGATTATGATGCACATTTTCCACCTCTTAAGGCTGAAAACTTCAAAATTCAAATTGCGAGAGTCAAGGTTACACCTAAGGCTGATGAGGCCTGGGTGGACTCCATGTTCGAATAAGCAGTTTGAATTGCCGGAGCTTCCTTGATCGCGAAGCATGAATCGGCATCTTTATTGAAGTTGTTTAAGTCAAAGTTTGTTATGTGCAGGATCTTCCAAAACTTGTATCCAGATGGATCATGGATAGTGGAGCATCAAGACATATGACAGGGAAGACTGCGTTACTGTATGATGTTAGAAATATTAATGGTGGTTATGTGGGATTTGCTGGTCATGAAGGTGGTAGAATTATTGGTGAAGGAACGTTATCCAACATGATTGTGACTTTTGAAAGAGTTAACTACATTACTGAGTTGGAGAACAATCTACTGAGTATCTCGCAGATTTGTGACAATATGTATACTACTCACTTCACTGATAAAGAATGTTTGATCTTGAAACCAGGATTTGTTATCCCTGAAGAATGGATTATCATACGGGCACCTAGAGTGAATGATTTATATGTGTTGGATATGAGTGTAGCAACTACATCTACTGGTCAAGCACATTGTTTTGTGTCTAGAGCAACAGAGAAAGAATCGAGATTGTGGCACGGCAAGATGGGGCATATTCACCTAAGGAAGATGAATCACTTGGTGCACGATGATTTGGTTCTTGGAGTTCATGTCAAAGGTTTTCATCTGGAAGGGGAGTGCATTAGCTGTGTTAAAGGCAAGCAGAAGAAAAAGTCACACCCTACAAATCAAGTCAATTCAGTTTCGAGACCTCTGGAAAGACTTCACATGGATTTGTTTGGTCCTGTGAATGTCAAAAGTATTACAGGAGATTACTATTGTTTGGTCGTTACTGGTGATTATTCCAGATTTTCATGGGTTTCTTTCTTGAAGACGAAAGACGAAACATTTGACAGTTTGATGGCATTGTTTAGAAAAATTGAGAATTTGTACCAAAGGCGTATCAAAAGAATTCGTAGTGACAATGGTACTGAATTCAAGAACAGTAAGATGGAAGAATTTTGTGATGAAAGAGGTATATTGCATGAGTTTAGTGCTCCGTACACTCCGCAGCAGAATGGAGTCACAGAATGCAAAAACCGGACACTAATCAAGACGGCTAGAACTATGCTTGCAGATTCAAAGTTACCGATAAATTTTTGGGCTGAAGCTATTTCTGCCGCATGCTATACGCTCAACAGGGTTCTCACTGTCAAGAAGTTCAACAAAACATGCTTTGAGCTAATCAATAACCGCAAACCAAATTTGAAGTATCTAGAACCGTTCGGGTCTCCCTGTACTGTTATAGAACCTCATGGAAAGTTTGGTCCGAAGATCATTGAGGTATATTTGTTGGTTATGCAAATCCGATGCGACGTGTCTTTGTTCCAAGTGAGAAGCGGATTATTGAAGCTGCAAATGTTGAATGTCAAGGTTATACTATGCCACCGCAGAATCCAGGAGATTCATGGCGTTATCATTATGACAAACTGTGGGATTCGTTTGACATGAAAGAAGAATCAGAGGAAGATGAATATTTCTTTGATGAGTTGGATATTTTGCGTGAATATGAGTCGCAGCTAAGGTTCCCTGCTGAGTATTCGAGGCGACCACGGGAAACTTCAAATGACGATGAAGCAGGTCCGAGTAATGCTGGTGAACATGATGATGTCCAACAGAATGAAGTTGCTCAGGATAATCAGTTTGTTCAGAATGATAATCAAGAAGCTGAAAACATGCCAGTCTTTGATCATGGTGATTCAGATTCTGAGGGGGAGCAAATTCAGATTTCAAGTCAAACAAACCAAGTTGGTGAACAAGATGTAGATCAGAATGTTACTAATCTGGAGGGCAATGTAGATGTTCCAAGCGAAGTGATGCCGCGAATTTTTTCATATCATCCAGAGGAGTTGATCATAGGAGAATTGCAGACAGGAGTTCGCACTCGAAGACAAATTGATAAAGGGCTTACATGTTTTTATACAAAAGTTGCTCATTTGCAAACTGAATTCTCATTAAGTTGTTTTATCTCGCAGGTTGAACCAAGAACTTACAAAGAGGCGCTTACTGAAGATTCTTGGGTTAATGCAATGCAGGAGGAACTAAGCCAATTCGAGAAACTAGGAGTGTGGAAGTTAGTGGATTTGCCGGATGGTCATAGGAAAATCAATACAAAATGGGTATTTAAATGCAAGAGAGACGACAGAGGAGTTGTTGTAAGGAACAAAGCTCGACTCGTTGTTCAGGGCTTTAGTCAACAGGAGGGGATTGATTTTACAGAAGTCTATGCTCCTGTGGCACGACTAGAGGCAATCAGAATTTTCCTTGCATTTGCGTCTTGGAAAAACTTCAAAGTATATCAGTTAGATGTAAAATCGGCGTTTCTTTATGGGAAGGTCAAAGAGAAGGTTTATGTCGGACAGCCGTCGGGCTTCACCGATCCAATCCACAAAAACAAGGTCTACTTATTGGACAAAGCGTTGTATGGTTTACACCAGGCCCCGAGAGCTTTATATGAGACTTTGTCTCAACACCTACTAGCCAACAAGTTCATTCGTGGAAAAGTGGATGCCACTCTCTTCACTAAAGAGGTCGACGGTCATCTTCTGATAGTTCAGATTTATGTGGACGATATAATTTTTGGGTCAACAAATGAGAGTCTGTGCAAAGACTTTGAATCAGTGATGAAGCAAAAGTTCAAAATGTCATCAATGGGGGAGATGAAATTCTTTCTGGGTCTACAAGTTGAACAACTTCCTGAGGGAATTTTCATTCATCAGACAAAGTACGTTCATGATATTCTAGAGAAATTTGGGATGCCAAGTTCTACTCCAGCGGCTACCCCACTTGCAACAAATCATGGGATTCACCCAGATCTCACCGGAGAAAGGGCTGATGAAACGTTTTACCGTTCCATGATAGGTTCTTTAATGTACCTAACTGCTTCACGTCCTGATATCATGTACCCAACGTGCCTCACAGCAAGATATCAATCTAACCCGAGAGCTTCGCACATGATTATTGTGAAGAGGATATTACGCTACCTGAAAGGAACTCCTTCATTGGGGTTGTGGTATTCTAGAAAAGGTGACTTTACGCTCGAAGGGTATTCCGATTCGGATTTCGGATGCTACAAAGTCAATTCCAAATCAACAACTGCAGGATGCCAGTTCTTTGGTCCTAGATTGGTTACCTGGCAGTGTAAGAAACAAACGTCTGTGGCGCTATCTACATGTGAAGCGGAGTACGTTTCTGCTAGCAGTTGCTGTTCTCAGATCCTGTGGATACAGCAACAGAAGCGCGACTACGGTTTGCAGTTTCTTAACACACCTCTTTTTGTTGATAATGAGGCTGCAATAAATATAACAAAGAATCCAGTACATCACGCTAAAACTAAACACATAGAAATTCGTCATCACTTTATTCGTGATTGTTTTGAGAAAAAGCTGATACGAATTGAGAAAATCCACACTGACGAACAGAAAGCTGATTTACATACCAAAGCTTTTGATTAAAATCGGTTTAAATATTTGTTAAAACTGAACGGTATGAAGCTTCTTTCGGTGTCGGATGGCATAATTGGCGTTGATGAGAGTACTGTTGCGGATGAAGACGAGAAACAATCTGCAATGGTTTGTCGATTTTTTACTTGTTTTGGTATTTAGGGGGAGTAGATAGATGTATATAGATATTTTTTCAGAAAATACAAAAACAGTAAAAAATGCAAAAATACAAAAACATGATAAAATCTGAAAAAGAGCTTGTGTATAAAGGGAAAATGATAGTACATCGGCTAGACAATTACAGTATGCTAAAGATTTGTAAAGTTTAAATGAGTTAAATAGTCTCACTAATGATGTGTCGATAGGTTTTCTCACATTTAGTAGATTTATTCGGGATATAAACCTAAAATTTCAAACTTGCGAAATTCGTGGATAATACTCTTCAAACTTGAAAGGTCTCATAATCTGATATACTAGGTTTTTATACTCAATGATGTCTGGGGTATTATTCCGGGACTTCTGCTGAATGGAAGTTCTGACCTAGTCCTTGGATAATACTTTTCACAAATGCTTGAAACATAGCATAAACCCTTAGCATGCCGATGAAAGAATAAAATTGATAGTCGCTGCTGTTGTAGCTAAAAGGTCCTCTAAAGGGGACATACTGTAAAGTCGAAGCTGATATCTCTCTGCGTATACGGAAGTATCGACCTGAGATCCCTCGGCCCTCGCATTACTTTATGTACAGATATCATTGTAGTATACCCACCTGTAAGACTGAATATTGGGATTCTGGATACGGGAGTATATTCAAGAGGTGGGACACATGAATGAGCTAAGTTCTTAAGACATATAATTCGTATCCTGAATAAATTGAAATTTGTGTAAGAATTTAAGATGGATCAGTATATCGACAATCGAGGTGAATTGTTTAAGTCTGAGTATACTGAATATTGGGATTCTGGATACGGGAGTATATTCAAGAGGTGGGACACATGAATGAGCTAAGTTCTTAAGACATATAATTCGTATCCTGAATAAATTGAAATTTGTGTGAGAATTTAAGATGGATCAGTATATCGACAATCGAGGTGAATTGTTTAAGTCTGAGTATGAAATGAAGCTTAACGGTACTTGTAATTTGTCTGAAAAGCTGATATGATTCCCTGACACGCTCGCCAAAAATATGTTTGTAAATAGTTTACTTTGTTTACTTTCTGCAATTTAAGTTTTCTGTATTTCATTTCTTAGTTTAGAACACTTTATAAAATCCAAAAAGATTTTATTTCTGCTTTATTTTTGACAAACAAAAGTGGAGAGTTGATTGTTGGATTCTCAGATGATTGAAGCATATGCAGGAGATTCTGGACTGAAGAATGAGGAGAGCTTATCTTGATGGAGTTTGATTTATTGAAAAGTCAAAAACAAGTTCATTAACTTGATACTTGTTATTTTCAGAAAATGAGTAAATTGTTGTTTTAAAAAAAACAGTTTGATTCGTCAAATGATCAACCAAGGTCATTAAGTTGAACTTGGTAGATTAATTGAGTAATCAGGGTCATTAACTTGGACCTGAATACTTGAGTGGATTTCTAAAACTGATTAAGTTTATGATTTATTTTTGAAAAGATAGATTGTAATGATTGATGTTTGAGACACAGGTTTTGGACTTCATTATTCCAATGGAAGCTAATTGTCAAAGCTTGAACCAGATCAAGACCTCAGATTCTAGCATATTGAGAGGGGGAGTCTGTGAAAGGGGGAGTCTGGATCATCAGTCAAAGGGAAGTTTGAAGATGGAGCTAGGTTGAGATCCTAAACCTGTGAAGATAGAATGCTTATGATGTGAAGACAGAGAGTTGGAGAAAAGACCAAGACTGAAGACTCGGAGCTGAAGACTTCGTCAACATCCAAGGGGGAGTCTGTTGGTGCATGAAATGTCTGTTGACTACGTCTACATCATGTCTTAGGTCAAGATAGTCAAGATAGGAGCTTAAAAGTCAAATTAGGTCTTAATATATAGGCTTCGCTTGAATGTACATAGGTTATAAGTGATTTCGCTTTTATGTACATGTGGTTTCGCTCTTGTGGTCATCAGGTTGGTTTCGCTTATTTGTCATCAGGTAGGTTCGCTTATATGTCAGTCCATATAAGCGAAACCTGTCACCCTATAAATACCTGATCAGATCATTTATTCTGCGACATTGGAGCGGAACCATCTCATTGCTTGTGTAACGGAACTCTGTCAAATTGTAATAAAAAAGCAATAAAAGAGAAGGAATTGAAAGGAAAAGCTGTTGTAACTTCGTGTATACTGATTCCGCCTTTATACGTGAAGATGAACATCCTTGACTGACTTTTCAGGGTCACAAAACGGTCCAACACACCCCTATTTATAGCCTGAACAGTAGCCCGGACACGGCCCCGTGTCCTTCCTTTTTCTCTGTCTTCATTAATTGCAGTTTGTCTGCATTAGTTGACCACGCCCCCGTGTCTGCTGGGCACGCCCCCGTGTGCAGAAGCGTATCTGTACTATCAAGATTTCCTCAGATTCTGCGAATCTTAGAGTTAAACACGACCCCGTGTCCGCTGAGCACGACCCCGTGGTGGTTGATAGAAGCTTCTATAGCTTTGTCTTTTCTGCTGACACTTGGGCACGCCCCTGTGCTCATTGAGCAGGGGGCATGTTCAGCCTTCTGTTCTCTTGTTTTGCTTAGAAAGATGCTGCCGGGGAGGTCGGGCATGCCACGTTTGTTCCTTTTCTTGTATTTATGTTAGATTTAGCTGTCTTTTTGCTTCTTTTGTTCATTTGAGCTCATTTAATCCAGAAAATACAAAAGGAAGACAAAAACACACTTTTTCCAACATTAGTTCTAAAAAAAGGGTTAGTTTTATGCCACAATTAATGTAATTTATATGTTGCATTTTGTGCACATCAAATACCCCCACACTTGAATCTTTGCTTGTCCTCAAGCAAAACTCTTTATAATGTGGCTTTACACTCCCAAATGGAACGGGTAGAAGAGAATATTTTTGGGCTTGTCGTAGAGTGTCGGGATTTCCAAGATTCTTTATTAAGTTTTATTTTTATTTATTTACAATCCTGTTCGTCATGATTTATTTAAAACATTTCATAAGATAAATTACTTATTTGGGCATAACATGCCTTTTTAAAATTCCACTTATATACAAGTTCACATACCTCACGAGGGATCACTCAACACTCGGCCGAAGATGTATTTTAGTGGATCACTCGAGAGCGGCATGGAACTTACTCCTACCATAAGCTTGCCAAGCAATCAATCATCCTCCTTTTTAACTATACACCTTTGTAAATATCAAGAGGACTTTTGGGGGGAAGGGTTAGGCTTGGGTTAAAGGTAGGTGGTTGGGTTAGTGGTTAGTAAAGGGGCGAAAGGCGTAAGAAGCGTCGGTTTTCGTAAGACTTTTTATTTTTGAAATTTTTATTTTGATGAAGCCATTATTCAAACAAAGTTATTTTTGATAAACTTGTTTGTTTATTTCTTTTGTGCTTCATCATCAATTTTTTTTTTTTTGAAAGCCATTAGAGAAACCGAGCTTGTTACTAAAACAAAGGGTTAAAAATAAAAAGGTTTTGGTGGGTAAAAGGGTTTTTGTTTTGGGTTAAGAAATGAAAAGGTTTAGGCTCAAAGGGGTTAACTAGGGGGATTTTGGGTAGGTGGTAAAAAAAGAAAAATAATGGTGTAGATATAAAAAGGGTTAGTCCTAATGCCTCCGTCATTTTCTTACTCGGGTTTAAGTTGGTAAGGACCGAGAATGTATCGTCGTGGCAAGTTCTAGAGTCGTAAGAACCAAGCGGCTATTCACACAAGAAACGAAAAATGAGCATATAGTTTAAAGATATATATTTGTATGCTCAATAAAGGCTCAAAACTCACTTTTTGTGGGAATGGGTTTTTATATGATCAAGTATATATAATCAAATTTTAATTAAGCTTGTCATGCCGTTTCATAATTTTCTTATGTTGGTTCTTTTTATCACGACGCTATCGGTTGTAAATTTGTAAAAATATAACCTTTTTAGAACTTGAATTTCCCAAATTAAACCAAGATAAGTAAAAAAAAATTTTTGAAAAAAATTTGGGGTGATTAGCGGTTCCAATAGAGTTTTGTGTAAGGCTTGTATTTAGGACTTGCAAGATTCAAGGTTTTAGCATCCCCCCCCCCCCACCTTAAATTACACATTGTCCTTAATGTGTCTCAAAAATATGTTTTTAGGTTGATTGAATGTGTAAAAAGGTGTGAAAAAGCAAAAATTAATGTTACTGGTCGTCTGGACACGGCCCCGTGGTGTCCGGGCACGGCCCCGTGTTCAGGTTGCCAGTAACAGAAATTGTCAAAAAGAAACAGAAACCTGGGCACGGGGGCTTGTTCAGTGAGCACGCCCTGTGTCTAGTTACCTGAACTGGGCATTTCCTGCAGATTGTGCAGCACGGGGCCGTGTTGGGCGGGCACGGCCCGTGCTGAACTTGCTGTAATGAAGAAAAAATTGTCGGGTGGCCTGTTTTCATGCATGGGGTGCTGGTTCACATTTTTCTTGTTATCCTTCACCATCCCGAGTGTGTTTTATCCATTACAACATCATCCAAACACCAATATTACTAAAACCATCATTCATTAAAACATAGAGAGAATTACATAATAAACCTAAAAGTTAGAATTCTAGATAAATAAGTCAAAGAAACACAAGAAATCTAAACCAAGAAGTTCTAGCCTAATACTTATTCTATTAGCAAAATTTCCGAAAAGATAGTTCCCTCGGTTGGATGCGGCTTGAAAAACTTCTTTCTCCGGGCATGGGTCCCTCACACGTCGGCGAGCCACTCCTCTATCTCCTTAGGGAGAAGAAAGGCGGGCTCATTGGCGTTGGTTTGAAGGGGTGCAACCTCCACCGGGACCTCTTATAGATCTTCAAGAGGAGGTTCTGCTAGAATGTCGTCCCATCCGGTCGGGTTGTTGATTCCAAGTGCTAAGTTCCAATCCTCTTGAGGGAGGAATGGTTCCATGGGAGGTGTCACAAGAATGTTCAACCTCTGGTGCAAGAAGTTGATTTCTTGAAAACTGTTTTTCAACCCCACCGTAAGATAATTTATACGGTCTATTAGGACCTCCTCAACCGACGTCATCTCATCAAGAGCCTCACGTAATGCCATTACGTAGCGTACGAGAGTTGCTTCAATTGATGACCTTCTTTCCCTTTGATTGTTTCTGGAGTGCGCAGAAGAGGTTCCACTATTTTGACTAGACATTCTACGAAAACACACCAAAAATAGTTCATTTTAATGGAACAGTATCTCCGGACACGGCCCCGTGCTCAATGAGCACGGCCCCGTGTTCACCTTTCTGCGGATTTTTGGAACAAGGAATCTTGAAGTTTCAAATTATTTTTCCAACTTATGAAGCCTTTTTGAGCAGAAATAACTTAAAACAATGTTGTACAACTTATTTTTAACAAGATTCCTTGGACAAAAGTCTAATAAACATCACAATAAAGCTTGGGATTATGGTGATCTCAAGCTTCAATGGAGGTGTTGAGGCAAGAAAGATGAAGAAGAAGGCAATGGATAAAAGAGGAAGGGACAAGATGGTTGTTAGAACCTTCTTTTAGAAAATACCTAGGATGTTAGGTGAGAAGATCCTCTCAAATCTCTGTCCCTGGATGGTCCAAATGTGCAGGATTCTTGGCTACATTTATAGAAAACGACAGCACGCTGCACACGGCCCCGTGTCGGCTGGACACGGCCCCGTGTGCAGGCAAGATCCTGACACCTTTTGTCCGTATTCTGACAAAAAGCCAGAAAGGAATCTTTTGGTGGACACGGGGGCGTGTTGACCTGGGCACGGCCCCGTGTCGAAAGGTTGTTTATGAAGTTTGTCTATTTTTAAGGAACGTTTCCGGATCGGGCGGTTCCTTACTGGATGGAACAACCCCAAAGTTCCTAAGATACCTTAATTGCTCTAGATTAAGACGAAAACGCAAGAGGTTGTCGGTGAGGGTGATTCCTATGCTAAATGTAGGTGGACAAGTCCAACCCTTTCCCGGGCTCTCGTTAAAGAAGGTGTATGCCGAATCGCTCAGGTCTATGTATGCACCGAACGAAGTCGATGGAGAGTCTTTCACGGCACAATCGGCACAGGGACGACTATCGCTCAAGTCCTTGCTAGAGTTAGAGGTAACATCGGGAACAACGAAGTTGTTTTTATTTGAATGCGATTCCAATAATTCTTCTTGGTTATCGTCTTGAGATAAATTATTGAAATCTATCCTAAGTTCTTTTAACCAATTAAGAATTAGATCTTCCATTTGAAATAGTTCATCAAGAAGCATTTCTCCTAGAATATCCGGTTGAGAGCATTCGAGGGAGAGATAGGGATAATTTTTACTTTCGCCCCTCTTAAGGCTACAGGAAAACAATGAGTCTATATAGTGGGGCTTATGTTTTTGTTAGCAATAGAGGAGATCCGTGTAATTCCTGTGAACATCATAAACAACTTAACCGTTAGTCACTGGCAACACCATACAACATAATTCTATATAGTCGAAAATCATTTAACATTTCACAATATAAACTTGGATTCACTCAATCATCCTCTTTAAATCTCTTGTTCCAAGTTCAGCTTCAATTCCTTATGAACCTGACGTTCTCATTCCTGCATTACCTTCCAATCTCAAGGCACATTATTAGTATTCATCGATACTCATACATATTGAAAACCATAACTACGTACATTCATAGCAAATTACATTTATACACGCATACATTCCTACATACACACGCACCTACAAGCTCTTACTTACCACTTTATGCTCATGTACTTATACTATCATATCATCCGATAATAGACCTACTTATAAACAAGTCTCATCCATTCGCATGATTAGGACTTATATGTTTTCGACTTAATATTCTTTTACTAATTATTGACCCGTTCATGTTTTTACCAAACAACTCATTTGTTTATACTCAATACTCACATGAACATTATAACTATAGAAGTTTTACATTATCCGGAGTTCCGTACACGGGGTTTATGAACCCGATTCCCGGTATACATTAAACTCATTCATTTAAATCAACTATACGAAATGAAATTTTATTAGTAAAATTTCCTTACACCTCCGAGGTCTAAAGTACATCGTTACCTATCGTGCAATTTCATTCAAACGATTAGAAATCAAAGCATTTGAACAAAAGAATTAAACTCAAGAAATTATATTTATTTTTTTTCTTCTTTCTTTTTCAGCCCCTTCACCCGGCCGTGTCAAGTGTCCACCGGCCGTGTCAAGTAAACATATATTTTTCACAGAACCTTCACCTGGCCTTGTCAGCTCTGCATGTTTATTTTTCACCCATTTTACATCCAAACCTATCCAAACTTATTTTAATCACTTGGGGTTCAATTCTTAACATATCGAAGCTGTAATCCATTACTCGTATCCATAATTCATTTATTTTACGCTCTCGTTACCCGGTTTGCGTTTTACTTTATTTTGACCCGTTTGGTCTACTTAACGGAAACCTTCACTTCTATATAACCAAACCTTATTAGACTCCGATTATCATACTTAAATAACTAGCGCATAAACTTGCTTAAATAAACTAAGAAGTGATTCCGGAAAATCACTTACTTAATACTACTTACTTGATATTATCATCAACAACAAAATTCACTTATCTTCTAACAATTATTATACTTTATCGTCACTTATGCAAATTATACCGAAATGAGTAAACTCTCATTTCCAATAGCATACTTAAATAACTATTAAATAACCGTACTTTACTACCTTAAGGAGTGATTCCGGATAATCACTCACTTGGTACTAATACTTGATATTATCATCAAATTCACGTTTTGACACAACTACTAACATTATTATGTAATAAATCTCTTTACTACTAAAGAGGGAGTCCGGGAAATACTTACCTCGTGCGTCCGAATTTACACATAGCTTCCTTGTTTACCTTCGACCCGTGGCGCTTCCATGTTTGTGCCCTTATTGACATGACTCCTATCCGTACATGTCGTCATAATTATAACACGGTTAGCTTACATACATTCATTCATTCGGCTTTCAAATCATGCAATATTTGTCTTTCGTTAGTTTATTAGCGCATATAAGGGATATGTATCATCATACTTTATTACTACCGTACATGACACATCAACTAGCTAGTTCATAACGCAATAGTTTCTTGCATACAACTTTTACCTTTTAACTTCAATCCTATACATAATCCACTCTCATTTGAAATTATGCCATTCACTTACATAAATATTGCATTCACATTTAATTCGCATTCCTTAACACTTTTCACAAAAGATCAATTCCATATTTTCCACATACAATGCAAGACTTCCTGATTCATTCAAAATTACAAAAATCAACTATTCAAGCATTTAATCGAACACTTGGTGTGCATATAACATTGTAAGCACTATGTACAAGTATTCAATGCACAATTTCACTAGTTATCTTCACAACTCATTTAATCAACTAAATTCACATAACTCATTCATTCTACAACATAATAATCCATCAATATCCTAGTCCATATACATTTATCTATCAAAATTGCTCAATTTATGTGGCTATAGAATCATCATACTACTAGTTTAAGTGGGTTTTCTTTCAAACCTTCAATACCATCAAATTCAAGCAATAATCATCTTTTAAATGATGATTCTAATTCATATATAAGTTCAATTTCATACTATTTCATGGATTAATCAAAACTCTTATCATTAATTAGCATCAAATCACATAATTCGACTTACCCCATGTTGGAAACCCTTAGATGAATGAGGAATTGATCACATGCATTCGATTTCCATCCAAAAACGCATCCAATTTGTTAAATTCTTGCTAACTTGGAGAAGTAGGGTTCTTCCCTCTCCTGGCCTTCTCTGCGTCGCACCCCACACCCACAAAGCTGGGTTTTTATTTTAATTATGATTAATATCATAATTTACATGTGTAACCCCTCCAAGTTGCTTTTGTTGTCGTTTTTTTGTATATCTTTCAAAGTTTATAAACTTCCCTTATATATTTAAAACTTAATTAATCATTTGAAGCATTTAAACATTACAATAAGCATTTATACATTTTTGGGGTGTTACACACTACACACACAAACAACCCACAACCCAAAAAGCAAACATCCTCTCCATATTTTCGTGATGCAATCTTCAATTTCGTCGGATTCGTACGATCAATTTGTTTTGTCGTCCTCGTCCGACGACGGCGCGGAAGTTATATATTCAACCATTCACAAACACTACGTGAAAAAAGGGCTACTGCCACACTTTTAGTAAAACCACCCTGCTACACACATTTGAAAAAATATATGGCCAAAGGTCATTCATAACATTTTAAAACACCTTTAATCACACATTTTATTATTAATATGACCATTGTATACCAGTTCAGAACCTTTAGCCACACTTTTTGAAAATAATGTGACATTTATTAGCCACAACTTGAAATGTGTGGCCAAATATGATCTATGGCCACATATTTTTGTTATATGTGACGAAAAACACATGTTTAACAATCACCTGGGTATACCCTTTTACCAAAAAAACACACATTTATTTGCACTTTTAGCCACACTTTAAGGAAACATTGTGACATATATTAGCCACACTAGCAAAGTGTGGCCAAATGTTATCTATGATCACATTATTTGTTTTCATGTGACCAATAACATATGAATTTAAATCTTTAGCCACACTTTAAGAAAAAAGTGTGACATTTATTAGCCACACTAAAAAGTGTGGCAAAATGTGATATACAACTACAATATTTGTTTCATGTGACTAAAAACAAATGTATTCGAAACTTTTAGCCACAAGTTAAGAAAAAACAAGCACACTATAAATTTGTGGCCAAATGTGATCTACGACTACACCACATGTTTAATAATATCGCTAAATCTAATACATATGGTCACATATATTATATTGTGTGACAAAAGGTTAGACAATATCTACACTTAAAATTACAAAATTTCTTGTGGCTTTACATAAACATTCGTCACACCATCGTCACTTTGTTTATATTTTGTGACGAGATGTTATCAGATATCATGGAAAAAATGTGTGACCAAATGTTAAACTTACCATATCTTTAAAAATCCCCCCCAAAATATTTTATACTAAAACTTAAACTTCCTCCCAAAATATTTCATCTTAAAACTTACCCCCAAAATTTTCAATATAAACTTAAACTTCCCCCCAAAATATTTCATCCAAAACTTCCCTCTTAAATAATATTCTTATTTAAAAAAATTATATTATTTAATATTAAAAAAAAACAAAAAACAATCTTACAACATATTTTGGGGGTTATATTATAAATTAAAATTATAATGTTGCTTGAATTATTTTATAAGGTTTTTGTTTATAATATTTGTTTCATAACTTATAAAATAACTGCAAATACCTATGATCCTTACAAATCAATTGCAAATACCTAATGATATAAGATAATATGATGTAAATAATAATATCACAAATTTTTAGGTATAAAAGAAAATATCATGTTATATAAATACATGTATTTTAGGAAGTTATAAGATAATGAAATCAAATAAGATTACGGTATAATAATAAAAATAATAAATATCTTTTTCATTATATGTATTAATTAGAATAATAATAATTATAATAATAGTGAGAATAAGTATTAAAAACAATATTTTAATTTAACATAATGGAATTGTTTATTAAAAGTTAGGTTACATTAGATTAGATTAGATAGATAAGATGGTTTAAATGAGAAAATATATCAATGTTAAAGTTCGTTTAATTTAATTGTGTATAATTTTGTTTTAAAATATACGTAATTCTAGGAATCTTTAAAGTTTAAACATGAATGTTCTAATTTTATATATGAATACTTATGAGTAAAACTTTTGTAGTGTTATCAAATTTGAAGGTGTACAATAGATTTAAACTTTTGTATTTAAATAACTCGGCTCGGCTCGTTTACCAGAGCTCGAGCTCGGTATTCTTAATTAAATAATACATTCAATTAAAAAAAATGCATTATTTAAGCTTGTTTACGAGCCGTGTGACAAATGGCACTTTTCCATGTGTTTCGTACAATAATAAACAGTAATCTGTGTTTTAATGACTGTGCATGATTAAATTAACAAGACGAATGAATTCCTGATTGCTGTCATATACATACAAAGGCATTTCATGTTGCAAGATTGTTCATCATTATTACATGCAACACAATATGGTCAATTAGTGCACAGAACAAAGTTAGCACAGTTATCAGACAAACTAGAAGTACTGATGGGAGTTCAGTACTCAGACAGACATGCTGTTAAGACACAAAGTAAGCCCCAGAACCAAGTGTTACACTAGAATAGTGTGTAGGAAAGTAGGGATTACAAAACTGCCATCCTAGTGATGATTTAGGTGCCGGAAAGTGCCAGAAACACACTAAAATTGCAGAATTCTGCAGAAAACAACCAAATCCAGCAAAAATCAGCTTTCTAACATCAAAATATAAAGCAAAATTATGGTTTAATGGCCCAGAATACTTTCCTAAGTGTCGGGAATCGAAACTGTCATAAAAGACAACATGAAGCACACTAAACTGCGCTATTTAGCACTTTAACGAACCGCTAACCAACCAAACAACCGGACACTACCCGAAACACCAAATTTTCACTAGAAGCATTGTTTTAACATTTCCGGGCTAGTTATAGTCACCGAACCTCATAACATACCCTAAAACACTATAGCACCTAAAACGCTAACTAATACACTTGAAATGTAACTAACTTACTTAACCATCATTAGAAACCAACCATACACCCCCCCCCCATAACCGGTTCTAGACATGGGGACCCACCCCATGATTTTATTTCAATTGTTTATTGGATTTGTTTGTGACTTTAGAAACATAAGAACTCTTGGTTATTTGGATGTTGGAAGTTGTTATTAAATAACCACAAGACTTGAACTCACTTAGCAATTCATCATTCTCACCACACTTCTCCTTCTTCTCATTCCCATTACCTATGGCCATACACCTCCACCCATCATCATCCTTTTTCAATCCATTCCTTCATAATCTAAGTATCCTACAAGGTGTCTTAAGCATATTTAGGAAGCTTGGAAGCTTTGGAAGTTGAAGGACCTTCATCAAGAGCTTTTATCCACCTTGTTCATCATCATCTTCATCTTGAGTTCTTCCCTAGCCATTGGTGCTAGTAGTAAGCCTCTTGTAACTTGTTTTTACTTCTCATTTTGTTGGTTAAAAGAATATGTAAGATGTTAAAAATAAGAATCATAAAGAACCAAGAAGATGATCTTTAACATAAAGCTAAACAACACAAGAATCTAAGTGTTTTAGTGTATGTGTGGTACTTGATTGTTGATTTCTTGTGTTTATGATGTTAAACATCATAAGAAGCTTGCTAGATTGTGATTAAACACATGATCTAGCAAGTGAGATGTAAGACCCTGATCAAGATTTGACCCAAAACGATGCAGCGGAAAAAGAACCGTAAAATTTCTTTCTTATAACTACTCTAACATACTTGAATACCGTTTAGGTCAACCCTTTTTAATGAAAATACATCGTTCATCATTTATTTAATGTAACTATGTTAAAAAATAATTACAAACAACGTGGCCACTTTCCCGTACAATCCATGAACTTCAACTTGATCCTCGTTCACTTGTCCATCATGAATATCTGACTAACCGAGGTCGTCCAAGGACACAAGAGCTTTTAGTATCGGTTTATCCTCAACGTCTAATCAAATCAAAAAGTTAGAAAAATGTTTTAAACTAGAAAAATAAAAACTAACTAAAATGCTGAAAAATAAAATAAGAGTAAAAACTGATAGACAAGATGAATCTCTTGGCTCCGACTCGTGTTTAGTGTAACCGTTGATTATTTCCGCACTTTTGCACTTTTTAAGATATTATCTTAGTTATTTTAGTAGGCCCCTCTTTTGAAGGTGACGTTACCCTCAACCCAGTAGTTTGAGTCAACAAGGATACAATCCTAAAGGCTCGGATTATTGAAAGATAATTAATTAAGTTATTAATGCATATTATGGTAGGCCCCTCTTTTGGAGGTGACGTTACCCTCGGCTAAGTAGTCTGAGTCAGCAGGGATACAGTCCTAAATAGCCGGATTAAAGTATTAATAGTAGCTTACATATGAGGGGATCAAAGAGTTTGGACCCCCACCATCCAATACCGGTGGGTATTGAAGGAGGTCCTACGAAATTTGACCTAGGTCCTTGCAGGATCTATACAATGCACAAGGTAAGACTCTTACCAAACCGTTCCCTTAACCCCCGACTAGGTAGCCAACATACCTCCATATAGACCGTGGAGATATGAATGGTGAAAATCTTTTATTTTATATAGACAGTAAAATAATGCCAAGACACCACGGACAAACGATAAGGAAGAATCACCTTCAACATAAGAAACTAGTTATTAAAGTCATTAATACATAACCAAGTAAAAAGTGCGAAAAGATTAAAAATAAAAAGTATTACACTAGACACTTGTCTTCGCCAAGTGATGTAAGAGACTTAGGCAAACATGGCCTTTGATTGTCAAGAACTCTTACGATCAATCTTGGATCCCGAGACGACTCACACACTCTATGATGGACAATGGATGATGGTGGTGGATGATGGTGTTGTGATGGTGGTGGGTGGTGGGTGAAGTGTGAGAGAGGTGGTGTGCCAAGGGATAGTTTGCAAATGAGCCAAGCACCCTGTTGGTGCATGAAATGTCTGTTGACTACGTCTACATCATGTCTTAGGTCAAGATAGGAGCTTAAAAGTAAAATTAGGTCTTAATATATAGGTTTCGCTTGAATGTACATAGGTTAGAAGTGATTTCGCTTTTATGTACATGTGGTTTCGCTCTTGTGGTCATCAGGTTGGTTTCGCTTATTTGTCATCAGGTAGTTTCGCTTATACATGTCAGTCCATATAAGCGAAACCTGTCACCCTATAAATACCTGATCAGATCATTTATTCTGTGACATTGGAGCGGAACCATCTCATTGCTTGTGTAACGGAACTCTGTCAAATTGTAATCAGAAAGCAATAAAAGAGAAGGAATTGAAAGGAAAAGCTGTTGTAACTTCGTGTATACTGATTCCGCCTTTATACGTGAAGATGAACATCCTTGACTGACTTTTCAGGGTCACAAAACGGTCCAACAAGTGGTATCAGAGCTTCAGGACGAGGAGTTCATACTACTGCAGCTGATTCGACAAAATTCACTCATTTCTACTCACTTTCTCTCATACTTTTTAGATTTGAACTGGTTCCTACGGTTGAAATGGCCTGATTTTTGAGTATAATGTGTAAAATACAGTAATAACAAACCCTAGAAAGTTTCAGGTTAAAATACGGTTTAAAAATGGTAAAAATCAGTTAAAAACGTGATTTCGCTTTTACGGACATCGATTGTAATTACTTGATTTCGCTTATTCGGACATGTACTGATTTCGCTGATAGGGACATCCTGATATTTCGCTTATACGGACACTTAAAGGACCTGATTTCGCTGATAGGGATATCATTGCCTATTTCGCTCATAGTGACATCTTGTTGGTTTCGCTTATTCGAACAATCCAGTTTCGCTTATTTGGACAACTTATTTCGCTTATTAGGACATTCTGCTATTTCGCTTTTATGTCATAAAATCACTTTCGCTTATCAGTCAAAAACTGATTTCGCTTGAGTGTACATTTTATTGATTTCGCTCATTTGTCATCGTAAACTGATTTCGCTTTTGTGACATCAAAACAAGATATTTCGCTTTTGTGTCACTATTTTGTTCAAAATCTTGAAAAATTTTCTAAGTGCTTGTTAATCTTGCAGGTACATTCAAGATGGATGATATATTCTTGAACCCATTTAGCGACATGTACGCATTCGCTGGAGATTCCGGAAATGATGATTCTTCGTCTAGCAATGCGAATGATAATATGCCAAAAGAGAGGAAAAAGGAAGCTTTGGAAACTGAAAGTGCCTTTGGGACATTCAATAAACCTCCAAAGCTAATGGCTATTGAGGAATACAGTCGGTGGTCAAGAAAGTTTGAAGATTGGTTGATGGCATTCGCATTTCCCAGCTGGAAGAGTTTGAAAAACGGTTATGAAAATGGAAACAAAAATGGTGAAACTTTAAGATCAGCTGATGAGATTGATTCGTTTGTAGCTGAACAAAAGTGTGTGGCTTTGTTGTTTCAGTCCGTCCGGGAAGACATAATCTCATTGATCGATTATTCAAATGCAAAAGATCTTTGGAAAAAGTTAGAAAAGAAATGTATAGGTAGTGAAGAAATCAAGAAAAACAAAATGAAATTACTTAGGAAAGAGTTTGATATGTTTGGGTGTTTAAAGAACGAGTCAGTTTGTAAAATGATAGAAAGGTTTGGTCATCTGAAGCTGGAATTAGTAAGACATGATATCAGATATCCTGAAGAAGATCTTATCGACAAATTGTTCGATTCATTGCCTGACGAGATGGATTGGAGATATTATGTGCTGATGCTGAAGAATACCATCAAGGCACCAGAAAAGTTGACATTAGATTTGCTGATTGAGAAACTCGAGAGTCACGAGTTGGAACTGAAAAAGACATACAAAGTCAATCACTCATCCTACCAGCAGAATTTGGATTTGTATTATCCAAAAAGCATGATGCCGAAAGCAACTTCTCCCAAAACTGCGTTTTCTGCTGAGAATGTATCCACATCAAGCAAAGAAAGTCAAAGTGGTCAAAGCAGTGGAAATCACAGTGGTTATCACAGTGGATCTTCATCATCTGCAAGTCATTCTGATGCAAAGAATCGTTTTCAATGCAACATTGCAATAGACTTGAAGAATGCTCAGAATTTTGATGAGGAGTCGGCCAAACAGCAGATGATCTTCCTAGCATCAGTGTTGGAATCGTATGAAGGGTTAGTAGCTGGGAAGATAGGCAACACCAATCTGACGAAAGAAGATTATGATCAGATTGATCCGGAGGAAATGGAGCTGATCGACATTCGTTGGGCTATGGCCAGTGCTATTCGTCGAGCACAGCGTTTCATGGAAATTACCGGCAGCGATCGATGACAAAACTCTTGATCTGGAAGCCATAATCAAGGAGATCAAAGATGAGGATGAGTATTGGCAGAATAAATGGTGGGGAACTAGAGACGAGAAAGAGAAAGAAGAAAAAGAGAGGAAGGAGAAAGAAGAGGCAGAGAAATCAAAGAAAGCTGATACTGGAGTTATTGACACAACGCAGGAGTTGATTGCTGAGAATCTGGGACAAATGGCTGACAAAGTGCTGGCTGCTAAGGCACTTGAGGTAGACTCTAACTCCGTGTCTGAGTCAAAAAGCCAGGTCAGTTCAAACTTGTCAACAAATGCATCAGGTAAACAAATTGATGGAAATGCTGATTGCAAAAATTGCAACAAAGAGTGCAAATTTTGTAATACAGTCACGTATCTCAACGGTAAGAAAGTTGAAGATCTGACAGCAAAGGTCAGAAGCGTTGAGAATCAGATTCTTGATCGTGATAAAACAGTTAAAGCTTCAACTGAACGGATAAGAGAATTAACTAGCCAAATTGAAAAAGATAAAATTGATCATGAAAAAGTTAAAAATGAAAATGAAAAATTAATTCTTGAAAACCGTCAGATTTCTGAGAAGTTTGAAAAACTCAAAAGCACAATGAAAGATAATGATGATCGAAATGGTAAAACTTATAAAGAAAACGTTCACCTAAAAGCAGTGCTTAGAGTAAAAGAAGAATCAATCAACCAACAACTGGATGAAATCGCTAAACTGAAACTTAAATTTCAAGAGGCTGAAATTGAAAACGAGTGAATCCAGTTGAAGCTTAACAATTACAGCTCCGCAAGCTTTGTTTTGCAACACATTATTCCCAAACCCATCGGGAAAGACAAAGCAGGCGAAGATGTGTACTTTGATGGAACTGGGGTGGGTTTTCATCAAGTTCCACCACCTGTTCTTGATAACTACACGAAAAAGCAATCAGGGTTGGTTGAAATTGAAGAAGAAAGTGAAATGAATCTTTCGGATTCAATTGATGTCACGTTCACATCTTTCAATGACGATAGTGTCCAAAATGATATTGTAAAAGGTGTTGTTGAAAATGTGCTAAAAACGGATAGTGACACTACTGAGGAAGATGGGTGTTTCTTGGATAAGTACATTCAGAAACCAAAATCCAAAAACAACTTAAGTGATGAACCGGGTCTTGTGATGTACAAGATGGCTGGATCTGATAAGTTGTTTTCGGATTCTGAGTTTCCGATTGAGAATGTTAATATGAACAAATTGACAAATGTTTTCAAGTTGGTCAAAGTTGAGTTGTCAGAAGTGAACAATGTTGGTGCACGAATGTCTAAAGCCTACGTCTTAGTCTTAGTTGTTCATGTATAGGGTCTAGATGTGTTAATTATCCAAAGTATAAGGGTTGAATAGGTAAAAGTGTGATTGAAATGTGCTGATTTCGCTTATATGGACATGTGTCATATGAGCGAAATCACTTCTAACTGATTTCGCTTATATGAACATGTTCATATGAGCGGAATCACCTCCCTTATAAATAGGTGTGTTGTTTTCTCATTTGGGAACGTTGATGTCAAGTGTATAGCCGAACTGCTGCTCGACTATTTTCAGAAAGTTTAATGAGAAAACCGTATTAAAGTGATCCGCATCTGTTTCTACTCATTTCTACTACGTTTTTACTTTGATTCATACTGATTGTGTATTTCCGCTGCATAATCAGTAGTATCTAGCTCTGATTGACTCACACGACTGTCAAATACGGTCCTACAATTGGTATCAGAGCCAGTTGTGAGCTAGTTGACCCGAATCAAAGTCGTTTTCAAGCACATTTTGAGTTTCTGGATTTTCCGACGGACAAAATGGACTGAAATTTGAGTATACTGTGTAAAATTGACTAATAACAAACCCTTGAGATTTTCAGAACTAAAATCGGCCTAAAAATGACCTAAAATGGCTCGTGAAGTGATTCCGCTTTTCTGTACTTGAGTGATTTCGCTCTTACGGACAAGCGGAATCAAGTGTTTTATCACATAAGGATCTGATTTCGCTCATACTGCACTGTGAAATCAGAGGTTTCGCTCTTTTGTTCAGGACTGATTTCGCTCATCTGGATAAGTGTGATTTCGCTCATTTGGATACCTGATTTCGCTCATGTGGTCATAGTGTGATTTCGCTCATATGGTCATAGTGTGATTTCGCTTATTTGTCACTTAGAAGCTGATTTCGCTTTTAAGGACTGTTTTTGTGTTACAACCTTATTTTGAGCGTTTAGTCCATTTCGTACGTGATCGTGTGTTGGAAACTCAGTCTGTGTTAAAAGTTTTTCGATAAAAACAATCTGTTAATCAAAAAGTTAAACATTTTTGGAAATTTGTCACTAAAAATGGAACATCAAGATTTTTATAACTTGTTTGCGGGCAGTGGTATGGCAGCAGGACAAACCTCGGGTAGTCTTATGCAAAACGTCAACATGGAGAATGAATTGGGAACAATGCAAAAGCCTCCCAAGTTGATGAACATAGATGAATATGCGGGATGGTCAAGCAGATTTAAAAACTGGGTCCAGGCTAATTACTTTGAGTCCTGGATGAAGATAGAAGCGAAGTATGTTCCACCGGTTGATGGGAGAAGTCAGGCAAAGGGTATTGGAAGTTTGACAGAGTCAGAGCAGATTGATTTCAAAGCCGAGAAAAAGATGATTAGTATCCTTCAGCAGGCTATCAAAGAAGACATTTTAGTGTTATTACAACATGAAGATAATGCTCATTCTATGTGGGAAGCATTGAAATTGAAGTTTCAAGGTAGTGTGTCAATGGTCAAGAATAAAAAGGCTTTATTAAAGAAGGAGTTTGATATTTTTACCAGCATGAAGGGTGAAACAACGAAGCAATTGCTCGATAGATATTGCCATTTAGTACTTGAAATGAAGAGATTAGAAATTGAAAAGAAAAATGATGAATTGATTGATAAGTTGTGTGATGCATTACCATATGAAGAGTGGGGCACATATTTGATGATGTTGAAAAATAATTCAGATTTTGGGAATCTAAATCTTAGTGCATTCATAGAAAAGATTGAAGCTCAAGAGTTGGAGTTGCTAAAAATTAGAAAGATGAACTCAATAAATGTTCAACAAGATGTATCTTTGTATTACAAAGGCAACCCTTCAGTTTCAACCAATCAAAGCCCAAAAATACAGACAGGGTTCATTGCTGATAACACCTCAAGTGTTTCTTCAAACACTTCTCAATCTGGCAATTTTTCACCATTCGCGAACTATGATCCAAACTTCAAAGTTCAAGAGCAGTCTTCACCTCAAAGCTCTACAAGTTCAAATAATCAGGCTTATGTTTCTGGGGTGCATTGCAACATCGCGGTGAATATAAAGAATGGAAACGAGATCACAGAAAAAGCCGCAAAACAGCACATAGCAATGCTTGCTTCCGTTCTTGAGGCTTATGAGGGCTTAGTAGCAGGGAGAATTGGTAATCCTGACATGACGAAGGAGGATTACGACCAAATCGATCCCGAAGAACTTGAACTAATTGACATCAAATGGAGCATGGCTAGTCTGGTGAGAAGAGCACAGCGCTTCATGGAAATCACTGGCAGAAACAGCCTTTCTGGACCCGATCAGAAGTTAGGGTTCGATAAGTCGAAAGTTACTTGTTTTAAATGTAAAGAACGTGGTCACTTCAAACGAGAATGTCCCAACCGTGAAGTAAACAATCATCAAAACCCGTTCACCAACGACTACTGCAGGCAAGCGATTTATCACCGACCAAATCAACAGCCAACTGTTCAAAGGCCACAAATTGAAAATAAACCGGGAAAAGCGATGATCGTGAATCAAGACGATGAGAAGGTAGCTGCAGGTTTCAGCTGGGATAAATATATCCCCGGTAGCGATGGACAGGCAATGATGGCTGAAGTTGTTGAAATTTCTGAGATGGTGTCTGAACCGGAAACAGTTGCTGAAGATGTTTCTGTAGTTGTTGAAGAGGTTTCTGCTGAAAAGGCGGACAATTTTGAAGAAATAGCTGCTGAAGTGTATTATTATCAATCTGAGCAGGAGGTTTTGGGAAGTTTAATGAAATCTGTATTGCCTCCTAACATTTCTGAATCTTTTGCAGGTTACTTTGAAGAACCAAGGACCGGATCATGTCCAAGGTTTGAAGAGAAGAAAGAAGTCGTTGAAGAAATGATCGATGTGACAAAGGAAATGACTGAAGACATTTTGAAAGAAATTGCTGACAAGGCTCTCATGGCGAAACTGAGAGAGGTAGACGCAGAACTTGTGAAAACCAAGTCTGTCAGTACCGAGTCAGTTCAAAAGGAGTCCAATAAGGAGTCGGGAATTGAGGAGAACAAAACTAAGAAAGTGTCTGAGTCAGAGTCCAAAGATGTCGGTAAACAGGAAGTGAAAACTGCTCATGAAGCAGAAATTGTTGAGAAAGTGGATTCAATATCTGAAACACCATGCCAAAAGTGTTTACAACCGTGCATGGAGTGTCTTGAAAAAGACATTAAGTTTCAGGAATTGAAAGAACATGCTGACATGTTAAAATTTGATCTAGGACAAGTCAAAGAAGCATATGATACACTAGCCAGATCAGTTAAAATGATTAAAGAAGAAAATGTCCAAAATGATAAAGCCACAAAACTAGCAAAAGCAACACTTTTTGATAAACAAGTGGAAGTTAATTTTCATATTGACACAATCGCATCATTAAAGAAAGAATTGGAATTGACTAAAATTGAAAATGAGCGAATTGATAAGAAATTGATGAGCTATGTTGCATCGTCCTATGTTCTTGAACAAATTGTGCCACAACAGCTCAATGCTGCACCGGTCTTTAACAGTGTTCCACCCCCAATGTGGAATCATTATACTAAAAAATATCTAGATGGGGTGGAAGCTGCATTAAATCTCAAGTTGAAAACAATTGAGGATGAATTGCCTGAGAGCATTGATGTTACATTCTCTGCATCCGACACAGACAACGAGTCACAGGTCATCAAGACTGTTGTCGATCAGGTGTTAGATGAAGAGAGTGATAACTCTGAGGTTGAAGTTATGAAATCTCATTCTGAGAAGTCTGTTACTAATTCTGAAGATGAGGGTAACTTTTTAGATTGTTTCATACCGAAATCAGACAAGAGTACGAATGATGATCCAATTATGGTGGTTTACACTATGATTGGAACGGACAAGCTTTATTCTGATTTCGAGTATCCTCTTCAGAATGTTAAGATTGAAAATGTTGAGAAAGTTTTCAAATTGGTTGAAATGGACATTAATGTGGTAAACAACAAAGAATTTTTTTCGAAACTTAAAAAGTCATTTGTTACAACACATGTCAACAACTCGGGGAAAAAGGAATGGGAAGGTAATGGTAACAAGAAAAATGGTAACAACTTTAAAAACAAAGGAATTGGTTTTGAGATGAAGATGGCTAAGAAGGTTGTCAAGCCAAAAGATAAAATGAATGATGTTTTTGTTGTTGGACCAAGTGTGGATGATGAAAAGGAATACATTTTTAGTCAAAAAGCAGTTGATGATTTCAATGTGGCTAAGAAACTGAAAGTAGAGTCATTCAAGTCAACTTTTGTCGAGTATGAAAAAAGAGTTTGTTATCGCTGCAATGAAATCGGGCACATGGCAAAACAATGCAAGAAAGTTTTCGAAAAACCTGTCATTAAACCTGTTGTTCAAAAACCTCGACCTAAGTCACCAGATGACAAAAAGGGTAAAAAACCAATGGTTTCACCAATCCGCATCTTGAAGAGGGGTGAATCGTTGAAGCCGGAAGATAAGCCGAAATCGACATTCGAGATTGGCGAATCTTCAAAGTCTCAAAAGACTTCAAAGATTTATCCAAAAACAAAAATTTTTGAAAATCAATCATGGGTTGCAAAGTCGAAACCATCGATCGGGGAGAAAAGGATGGAAAACATTTTGAAGAATGAAACAAAGGTTTTTGAAACTCAATCATGGGTGGTTAAACCAAAACAATCAGTTGAGGTGAAGAAAATGGAAAATGAGTTAAAGTTTGATTCAAAAGTCTTTAATCCAAATGTTCTAAATATTTTTGGAAAAATGGTTGACAGAAAAGTCAAAGGAGTAAAGGAATTTTATGAATCAAAAGTGGGTGCTAATGACAAACAAGAATTTGAATTTGAACTTGATAGATTTCTTGCAGAGTTTCCCCCGATCAAAAATGAAGTAAAACCAAAAGCTAAAACTGATGTTCCGAATGTCACGTTTAACTTTCCTAAGACTGATGAGAAGTGTGATGTAGTGTTTGGGAGTGTTTCAGAAGTTAAGAAGTCATGGAGTTCATTGTTTGAATAAATTCGCTATGATATTTGCAGGGGCTGCCCAAGTCGATTCTATCAAAGTGGATTATGGATAGTGGAGCTTCAAGGCATATGACTGGGACGCTTGCTTTGCTATATGATGTTAAATCCATAAACGGAAGCTATGTTGGATTTGCCGGGAATCAAGGTTGAAGGATCGTTGGTCAAGGAACGCTGACAAATAGCGTGATTTCATTCGACGAAGTGAACTACATAGTAGAGTTAACAAACAATTTACTTAGTATTTCACAAATCTGTGATAAAGAGTTTAGTGTACACTTTACAAAAACTGAATGTGTGGTTTTGAAACCAGGGTTTAAAATCCCTGATGAGATGGTGTTGTTGCGGGCTCCGCAGGAGAATGATCTTTATTATCTAGATATGAGAGTCGCAACGCCAACATCCCATCAGAAACAGTGTTTTGTGTCAAAATCTAAAGCGACAGAAAAGGATTCGATTATGTGGCATCGTAAGATGGGCCGCATTCATGTTCGCAAAATGAACTTTTTGGTACACAATGATTTGGTTGATGGTGTTAATCTGAAGAATTTTCACTTAAATGATGATTGTGTAGCGTGTAAGAAAGGAAATCAAACTCGAAAGTCACACCCATTGAAGATGATGAATGCAATCAGGTTACCTCTTGAGAGATTGCACATGGATCTCTTCGGGCCTGTCAACGTAAAGAGCATCAGCGGAGACTTATATTGCTTGGTGGTGACTGATGACTTTACGAGATTTTCTTGGGTAGTGTGCTTGGAACGAAAAGATCAAACTTTTGAGTCTTTGATGGTGCTTTTCAAGAAGATGGAAACAGTGTATAAACTGCCAATCCGGAGGATTCGGAGCGACAACGGAACGGAATTCAAGAACAACAAGATGTACGAGTTCTGCAACGAGAAGGGAATTCTTCATGAATTCAGTGGGCCGTACACACCACAGCAAAACGGCGTAGCTGAACGAAAGAATCGGACCCTGATTGAGACTGCACGTACAATGTTAGCCGATTCCAAGCTACCAATCTTTTTCTGGAGTGAAGCAGTATCAGCAGCCTGTTACACATTGAATAGAATTCTCACTGTCAAGAAGTATAAAAAGACTTGCTTTGAGCTGTTGCACCGTTATAAGCCGAATCTTGAGTTTTTGGAGCCATTCGGGCCTCCTTGTACTTTTATTGATGAAAATGGTAAATTTGGCGCTAAATCTAATGAGGGTTTCTTTGTAGGTTATGCTAGTCCACTCAAGAGGGTGTTCGTACCATGCCTGGGTAAGGTGATTCAAGTCCAACACGTGGATTGTCAGAAGCACACTCCATCACCACAACTTCCCGGACAAAGATTCCTGTTCGACTACGATAAGCTCTGGGAGTCGTTTCATCTGCCGGTTGAGCCGAGTGAGGAGGAACTAGCTCTTATGTACCTGTATCAACAAACTGTGCCATAGGAACAAGTATCTAGACCGATAGAAGTTTCTCAACCCACCGTGGGTACTCACGATGATGAAGCAGGACCGAGTGGAACAGCTCACGAACCACCAGAGGAACCAGTTCCATCGTTTGACGAATCTGACGACTCAGAAGCGGAACCCGCTCCGACTTTTGACGAGGATCCAACGGAAGCTGAGGATCAAATCGTTGATCTTGACATATCGAGCTTGGAATCGGAAGTAAATGTGCCTGAAAATGATATGCCACGGACGTTGTCTTATCATCCCTCAGAACAGATTATTGG
Source organism: Helianthus tuberosus (assembly GCA_030545235.1). Taxonomy (NCBI): domain Eukaryota; kingdom Viridiplantae; phylum Streptophyta; class Magnoliopsida; order Asterales; family Asteraceae; genus Helianthus; species Helianthus tuberosus. Next base: position 53,916,404 of record CM060411.1, on the reverse strand, counting down.
TGACCTGCAAAGTGGTGTTAAAACCCGACATCAAATAGACCGAGCTCTTACATGTTTCTATTCATCTATTGCTGATATGCAGAAAGAAGTCTCATTAAAATGTTTTATTTCGCAGATAGAGCCCAGAACCTACAAGAGGCATTGACCGAGGATAGCTGGGTGAATGCAATGCAGGAGGAGCTGCAATAGTTCGAAAAGCTGGGTGTCTGGAGACTTGTCGATTTGCCACAAAACCAGAAGTTGATCAAGACGAAATGGGTTTTTAAGTGCAAACGTGATGACAGAGGTGTCGTGGTGAGAAACAAAGCGCGTCTTGTGGTTCAAGGCTTCAGTCAACAGGAAGGAATAGATTATGATGAAGTTTATGCACCAGTTGCCAGACTTGAGGCAATTCGGATCTTTTTAGCCTTCGCTTCTTGGAAAGATTTTAAAGTGTATCAACTTGACGTCAAATCGGCCTTCCTTTATGGAAAGATCAAAGAAGAAGTGTACGTGGGGCAACCACCGGGGTTCACAGACCCACTGCACAAAAACAAGGTGTATCTACTGGATAAAGCGTTGTACGGACTTCACCAGGCCCCGAGAGCCTGGTATGAGATGCTTTCTCAATACTTGTTGGACAGCGGGTTCACAAGAGGCACAGTAGACAGTACTTTGTTCACCAAGGAAGAAGCAGGCCACTTGTTGATCGTGCAGATATATGTTGACGATATCATTTTTGGATCCACCAACGACGACCTGTGCAAAGAATTTGAGAAGGTGATGAAAAATAAGTTCGAGATGAGTTCAATGGGGGAGATGAAGTTCTTCCTCGGGCTGCAGGTGGAGCAAATGCCCGATGGAATCTTCATTCACCAAACGAAGTATGTGAAGGACGTTCTTGACAAGTTCGACATGACAGATTGCAGTCCTGCATCCACCCCCCTCGCGCAGAATCATGGAATTTGTCCAGACGAGAATGGTGTGAAGATGGACGAGATATTGTACCGATCAATCATTGGATCTCTGATGTATCTCACGGCTTCCCGTCCAGACATCATGTACCCGACGTGTCTCTGCGCCAGATATCAGTCAAATCCAAAGCAGTCACACCTGACCATAGTGAAACGTATCTTACGGTATTTGAAAGGCTGCCCAAGCATCGGCTTGTGGTATCCTCGTTCGGGTGACTTTACTTTATCTGGTTTTGCTGATTCTGATTTTGGGAGCTGCAAGCAAAACGCAAAGTCCACCACTGCTGGGTGTCAGTTCTTCGGAACTCGACTCGTTACCTGGCAGTGTAAGAAACAAACCGCAGTAGCGCTTTCTACATGCGAGGCTGAATACGTTTCAGCCTCCAGCTGTTGTTCGCAGATCCTTTGGATCCAACAGCAGATGCGAGACTTCGGTTTGCAGTTCTTAGATACTCCTATCTACGTGGACAATGAAGCAGCTATTAGCATTACTAAAAATCCGGTTCACCATTCAAAAACAAAACACATTGAGATCCGTCACCATTTTATCCTTGATTGTCACGAGAAAAAGTTAATTCGGATTGAACACTTGCACACCGATGATCAGAAAGCGGACTTCTATACTAAACCATTTGACAAAAAGAGATTTTATTATCTTTTGAAATTGAACGGGATGAAAAATCTGCAATCTGGGAGGGTTATTGAATGTGAAGCCGAGTTGGGCGGCGATCTGACGTGAACCATGTCGTGTTGTCAATTTTTTTGTACAGTTTGTTTTCTGCTTTTCGATAAAAACAAAAACACAAAAATATGTTTTAGTTTTAGGGGGAGAAATTAGCAGAAAAATACAAAAACATGATAAAAACTACAAAAACCAAAAATAGTTGAAAAAGTAAAAAAGAGTTGTGTAGAATAGGGGAAATGATAGTACATCAGCTAGACAGGTGCAGTACGCTAAAGAAATGTAATGTATAAATATGTTAAGCAGTCTTGTAGATGATATGCTGATAGGTTTTTACACATTCAGTAAATATGTTCGGGATATAAACATAAAATTTACTTGCTTTTGTGTGGGGAACATCTCTCGGATATATGGGTAACCCCCGAAATCTTGTTTGAAAGATTCCTTTTTCTGATATACTAGGTTTGTTTACTCAGTGATATCTGGGGTATTATTCCGGGACTTCTGCTGAACGGTGGTTCTGACCTAGTCCTCGAATAATACTTTCCGCAAATGCTTGAAACATAGCATCACCCTCAGCATATATGATAAGACAATAAAATTGCTTAGCAATGCTGTTGTAAAAAAGAACCTCTAAAGGGGACACACCCAAAAAGTCGAGTCATGATCTCTCTGATGAACGGTAGTTCTGACCTGAGCTCTCATGATTCTTCATAATTTATTAACCCCTTACAGATATCATTTGGGTTAAAACTCACCTTTAAGACTGAATATTGGGATCTGGATACGGGAGTATATTCTGAGGTGGGATACATATAAAAGTTTAGCCTTAAAACATTAAATTCGTATCCTGATCATATTGAACTCTGTGTGAGAATTTAAAGTGGACCAGTATATCGGCAATCAATGCAAACTGTTTAATATTGGTAATGTAATCCAGCTTAACGGTACTTGTATCTTGTCGGCAGCTGATATGATCCCTTAACACGCTCACAAAAAGATTGTGTGTACAGTTTTCAGTTTATCCAGTTAAAAATCCAAAAAGATTTTAGTTTCTCATTTTATTTTCGACAACTGACATTGGGAATCGGAAGATCAAAGCTTAGTGCAGATCAAGTCAGTGTGTGATGAGGGCTGGGTAAGCTGGTGATGCAGAACAATGTTTGGTACAGTGTTTGACAGTTGAAAAGTGTTTGGAAGTTCAAAATGCTCAAAAGTTCATTCGTTTGAGCTATTTTCAGAATGAAATAACTGCATACTTCATAATTTGGTCAACCAAGGTCATTAATTTGGACTTGGTGGATCAAGCGGTTGACCAAGGTCATTAACTTGGACTTGGTTAACTGGGTGTGACGGTGTTTAATCTGAAAAGGTTTAAAAAGTAAAATTTTTGAAAACATCAACCTGATTTCGCTCATGTGTCACCAAAAAATGATTTCGCTTTTAAGGACTTTTAAAACAGGTTTCGCTCATAGGTGCTTCATATGTTGTTTCGCTTATAGTTACCATAAGGTTCCGCTTATGTGTACATGGTCATAAGAGCGAAATCTTACCAACTATATAAGCCGGATGGTTCCGCTTTTATGACATTTATACCCTTTCGCTCATACGTCTTCTTCTACGGCGAACTTTTGAGCGAAACCCTAAAACCTCTGTTTTCAGGCGAAGTGCTGCCCAAATTTCTACAGATCTTATCATTTTCATAGTTGTTAATCATGGGCAAGGTTGGTTAATCTTCAATTTGATCTGTATCATGCTTATTCTGAACTGTCGGCACATGTTATTGAATGAAATATAGTTTTAGGTCTTTAACAGTTAAATCTGAACTTAAAATTAAACTTGTGTTGTCGTCTGAGTGTGTAGATCATGATAGTGTGTATTGATTGTTTCAAATCTGTTGATTGTTGATGTTTGTCGATGTCCGGGTGGTACAGTTGTAGATCTAGGGTATTTGAGTGATCTTTGATGGAATTAAAACATATCCCTAGTCTCGGTAATATCAGATTAACAAGATAACAGGTTCAATTTTGGGATTTGATGAACTTTGATTGTCTGACGATGAATCCGCTCATTTGTACATTATATGGTTCCGCTAATCTGTACATCATGTGGTTCCGCTCTTATGCAAAATGAGTAGTTTAGCTTTTAAGGTCATATGTTGTGATTTCGTCCTTAGTGCATTTTGTGTTTCCGCTTTTTGTGCACACATCAGTGATTCTGCTCATTGGTGTTATATTGTGATTTTGCCCTTAGTGTACTTGTAATTTCGCTCATGATACACTTAGAGTTTTCAAGTGAAATTGTTGTGATGAATTTTTTTAAGTGTCTAATTCTCAGTGTATGTGATGTTGATGTGCAGGAATCTAGGGTTATCTTTGATCCTCTTCACAACAGTTGTGATTTGGATATGCAGAAAAATCCAGAACTGGCCAAGTTTAGCAGTATTTTGGAGTTTATGGGCCGAGTTCCAATCCAGAAAGCGCTTACAGATCAACGTCCACTTTACAAATCACACATTGACCGTTTCTGGAAGAATGCAAGCTACGATTATCAGAACAAAGAAATTTCATCGTTTGTTGAGGTGCATGGTAAAAACGAGAAGATACTTGTCACTGAAGCACTCATTCGTGAAGTTGTTAACTTTCCGGATGAAGCAGATTCACCAATAAGATTTCCAGAACGAATGGTGAAAGGTTGCATGATAAGAATGGGTTATCAGGGAGCTTTGAATGCTGGGAATTATTTGAAATCGAAATTTCAGAAACCATACAAGTTCCTGATTCACTGTGTATTGATGTCATGAAGCCACACAAAAGGAGGTTATGATTCGATGCGCGACTATCAAATGAATATGATTACTGCACTAGTGCTGAACAAGAAGTATAATTTCTCACACATTGTTTTTCATTATATGGCTGAGAATATTAAGACAGACAACAAGAGTTGGATGTATCCGAGATTCGTACAGATGTTGATTGATCACGTTTATCCAGAAATTGATAGAAACATAAAGAATGATCTGTTGGTTCAATCTCATATGAAAAACGATTCACTTAAACAGCTTGTGAGATATCACTCGAATCATCCAGAACCGAAAGTTGGTGCTGAATTTTTCGGTTTCATAAAAGATACAAATTACGTTGATCCAGATCCAGTTTATCATCAGAATTGGAGAAATGAAGCTGAAATGAAAGAGGCAGCGTATGCTGAAGAGTTGAAAATTCTTGAAGACTTCAAAAACACCAAGAATGAATGGTATGTGAAAGAAACTGGGAGACGACGCAGAAAGGTCACTCCTATTGTTCAAAATGTTGAGGAATCTTCTTCACAACCAAAGAAGAAGCGAAAGAATGCTGCTAAAACATCGTTGATTGATGAGCCAGAAGAAGATAATCTAGTGGTCACTACCGAAAAAGAACAAGTGGTAGCTACGGAAGAGGATCCATTTTATGTTGAAGAAAATTTGTTGTTTGATACAGAAGTCTTAGAGACAGGACCAACAGTAGTTGCTGAAGTTGATCAAGTTGTGAATGTTGTAGCTCAAAAAGGGAAAGATAAAATTGTTGATGACATTGATAGAGATGATGTTGATAAAGACACAACAAGCTCCTCGAGTTCTTCAGAAGAGGAAATTGACGAAACTGAACGTTTACGAAGAATTCAGGAAGCAACAGAACAAGAGAATTTATTAAGGAAGAGAAAGAGACAGGAAAAAGACGATGATGATGCTTATGTTCCTTCTCCAGAACATGTCTCCGAGTCACAATCTCCTCCAAGTGATAAAAAGAGAGGTGGAGCTCGAAAGAAAGTCGTATCTCCAAAGATCAGAAAGGTTACTCCAAAGATTAAAATACCGATGATTGTGCTCAAGAAGAAACCAACAAAAGAAACCAAGAAACCACCTACACAACCACATGAACCAACACCACTACAATCTCTAATCCAATCACCACCCCGACAACCTACTCCACCACAACAATCTTCACCACCGAAACAACCAACTCCACCAAGACAACTTTCACCATTACATTCTTCACCACCTCATCAAGAACTACCAATTACTTATTCGAATCAAATGTTTCAAACACCACCACCTTCACAACCTATCATTCACTCCACACCAGGTTCTTCAGGATCAAAAAGTTTTCCATCTATTCCTTTAAATATGAATATCAGACTTGAAGATATTGGATATTTAGATTTTGTGGATAATGTTCAATTGAAGAGTGTTAATGATAAAGTTGAAGCAGTAATTACTGAAAACAAGAGATTGGCAGCTGAAAATAAAATAGTAGCTGACCGTGAAAAAATTCTTGAAATGAGAGTAAAAAGGTTGGAGAATGATAACAAAGAGTTGGTGAAAAAGATTGATTCTGATCAGTCTGAGATTGACATTTTGAAAGCAAGAGTTGCGGAGCTTGAAGAAGAGAAAGTTCGACAGAATGAATACTTCAAGTTAAAGAACACAGAGCTTAAAGCAGCCAAAACGTTCAGAGATCATGATTTCTATATGCTGAATAAAGTAGTTGAAAGTATGCTCGGTACGTCTGTAGAGCAAAGGTTTGAAGAGCTGCAACTTGAAGAGCTTAGAGCACAAAGTCAAGCAGAGATTAATAAGCAAATGAAAGTCAAAGGCAAAGGCAAAGGCGTTGAAGGAAGTTCTGCTGTGACAGAAAGATCAATTGTTCCTGATATGGTTGTTGAAAATCCCGAGCCTATTTCTGCTGTTTGTGGTCTTTTTGAGGATTATACACCTCTTGAAGAATTAATGAGTGTCAGCAGTGATGAAGATGATGAAGAAGAGGAGGAAGAAAAGAAAGATGATAAAGATGAGAAAGTATTTTCTGCGAGCAGTCATGGATCGGGTAAAGACAATGATGACGATGATGCTCAGGGTGGTACAGGGTTGAAAGTTACTGAAGCTTCTTCTGAACAGAATGTTGATGATTTGATGAACGATTCAGTAAATGAGGAATCAAGGGAAGCAGATGGAAAGGGGGAGTCTAGTGATACACAAAATGTTCAACAAGATGCAGAGTTAATTTTGAGACTAGATACTTATCGTGAAGAAGGAGAGCATTTCCATACTTACATGTTGGAAACAATTAAGGAAATGACTCGTATGGTAAATCCTGATTTCAAATTCGATTTTGAAGAAGAAATGAATGCTGAGTTTGAAAAAGAGTTGAATGCTTTTGATATTAATCAGCAGCCTGAATATGAGTATCGATATGTTGAAGAGGCTGATTTGTATGATAGAGTTGAAGTTGAAGACTGGACAGATGATGAAAGCATCACTGAAGATACTTCACAGTTACCAACGTTGATGGAATTCTTTACGGAAGAGAATCGTGATGAATTACGAAGAAAAGTTTCTGAGATTTTGAAAGATGTGAACTCTGATGGAACTCAAAAAGATATGGCAAAGGAAGAGCGAAAGAAATGGTTCAGAGTTAGTCATGAGAGAAAATTTAAAAGGCCACTAAAGTATTATCAACGTGATAGAAGCGTATCTCTCGGTGATATTATCAGCTGGGGTTTTCTGCCACAGATTAATGCGTATGCGATAAGAAGAGAATGTGGTGTGCAATATTTTGAAAAGTTATATGATATTATGTCTCTTCCATGGTGGGATGTGGATGAGTTATCTAAAGTCAGAACTTTGGGTTATTCTGTTAGGAAGAATGATGTCGGCATGTGGGGATTGATAAAGTTTGAGGCTTTGAGAGATTTCAGACACTGGAAGCCACATCGTCCGAAGAAAGTTAGAAGAGCTAATCCAGAAACGGGAGTTGAAGAGATGATACTGAATGTGAAAAAGCCTAGAACGATGAAAACTATACCAGTGCCACCGATGGAACAAGAGTTTTACAAAGGCTTCGTGGACTGGGTTTATAGTTGTATTACTACTGAAGCAGTGATTACTTATCGAGCTGGTGGAGAAATTAGAGAAATACACGTGTATGATCCTATGTGGCTTGTGAATTGCTCTGCAAAGGATATCGAATGTCTTTTCATAAACAAAATTCATTATCAGCCAGAGGATAAAGAACATGCTATGCAGTTTCAGCGAGTTGTAACTCTTTGTTTTCAGAAAAGCATCAACTCTGAAACTAAATGGAAGTCTTCATGGTGGTCACTGGATGAGAAGATGAAAAGAAAAGCTAAGCGTGAACGTCAAAAGCTTGAAGAAAAGAAAGGAATGTTTATGAAGATTCAAGCTGAAGAGGAAAAGGCAAGAAAGAAACATAATGATATGGTAAAGAATGCGCTCAGAAGAAAGCCAAAGCCAAGGGAAGAAACGTTCAGAGCAATTTGAAGACCCAAAGATAAGACTGAAGACTCCGGCTTTATCCAAGGGGGAGTTTGTTGGTGCACGAATGTCTAGAGCCTACGTCTTAGTCTTAGTTATTCATGTATAGGGTCTAGATGTGTTAATTATGCAAAGTATAAGGGTTGAATAGGTAAAAGTGTGATTGAAATGTGTTGATTTCGCTTATATGGACATGTGTCATATGAGCAAAATCACTTCTAACTGATTTCGCTTATATGAACATGTTCATATGAGCGGAATCACCTCCCTTATAAATAGGTGTGTTGTTTTCTCATTTGGGAACGTTGATGTCAAGTGTATAGCCGAACTGCTGCTCGACTATTTTCAGAAAGTTTAATGAGATAACCGTATTAAAGTGACCCGCATCTGTTTCTACTCATTTCTACTACGTTTTTACTTTGATTCATACTGATTGTGTATTTCCGCTGCATAATCAGTAGTATCTAGCTCTGATTGACTCACACGACTGTCAAATACGGTCCTACAAACAAGTTGAGTCAAACAAAGAGAAAAATGAGTTTTGAGAAAGATAAATCATACTACAAGAAATCTGTTAATCCATCACGTTTTTATAATAACAATTGAAATAACTGGTCGGGTGGTTATCAGGGTGGTAGGAATTATCAGAAAAGAAATGTTCCAAACAAGAGGTTTGCTGAAAAGAAAAAGTTTGTAAACAGTTCAAGTTCACTTGCTGATAAAGAGAAAGAGATTTTTTCAAAATCAAATGAAGAGTTCTTTGTGAAAAGAGCTTCACAGTCTCAGTCTGAAGGCACAAGTCGAGTTGTTGATACTCGAACATGTTTCAGATGTAATCAAGTTGGTCACATTGCACGAAAGTGTACTAATGTGAAGCCTAAGACTGAAACTGTGAAGATTCAAAAGAAGAAAGTTGACGAAAAGGGTAAAGCACCAATCGTTGTTGAGAAAAAGAGTGTGAAAAATGACAACATCAAAGTGAAAAATGAACCTGTAAAGAAAGTGGTAACTAAAAATGACAAATTTTACAAGCAGGTTGCATTATCTCAACAAGTTTGGAAACCAAAAAGTGAGAATAAGATTTCACCTTCTGAGGATTCAATTCAAATTGATTATGATGCAAATTTTCCACCTCTTAAGGCTGAAAACTTCAAAATTCAAATTGCGAGAGTCAAGGTTACACCTAAGGCTGATGAGGCATGGGTGGACTCCATGTTCGAATAAGCAGTTTGAATTGCTGGAGCTTCCTTGATCGCGAAGCATGAATCGGCATCTTTATTGAAGTTGTTTAAGTCAAAGTTTGTTATGTGCAGGATCTTCCAAAACTTGTATCCAGATGGATCATGGATAGTGGAGCATCAAGACATATGACAGGGAAGACTGCGTTACTGTATGATGTTAGAAATATTAATGGTGGTTATGTGGGATTTGCTGGTCATGAAGGTGGTAGAATTATTGGTGAAAGAACGTTATCCAACAGGATTGTGACTTTTGAAAGAGTTAACTACATTACTGAGTTGGAGAACAATCTACTGAGTATCTCGCAGATTTGTGACAATATGTATACTACTCACTTCACTGATAAAGAATGTTTGATCTTGAAACCAGGATTTGTTATCCCTGAAGAATGGATTATCATACGGGCACCTAGAGTGAATGATTTATATGTGTTGGATATGAGTGTAGCAACTACATCTACTGGTCAAGCACATTGTTTTGTGTCTAGAGCAACAGAGAAAGAATCGAGATTGTGGCACCGCAAGATGGGGCATATTCACCTAAGGAAGATGAATCACTTGGTGCACGATGATTTGGTTCTTGGAGTTCATGTAAAAGGTTTTCATCTGGAAGGGGAGTGCATTAGCTGTGTTAAAGGCAAGCAGAAGAAAAAGTCACACCCTACAAATCAAGTCAATTCAGTTTCGAGACCTCTGGAAAGACTTCACATGGATTTGTTTGGTCCTGTGAATGTCAAAAGTATTACAGGAGATTACTATTGTTTGGTCGTTACTGATGATTATTCCATATTTTCATGGGTTTCTTTCTTGAAGACGAAACATTTGACAGTTTGATGGCATTGTTTAGAAAAATTGAGAATTTGTACCAAAGGCGTATCAAAAGAATTCGTAGTGACAATGGTACTGAATTCAAGAACAGTAAGATGGAAGAATTTTGTGATGAAAGAGGTATATTGCAGGAGTTTAGTGCTCCGTACACTCCGCAGCAGAATGGAGTCGCAGAATGCAAAAACCGGACACTAATCGAGACGGCTAGAACTATGCTTGCAGATTCAATGTTACCGATAAATTTTTGGGCTGAAGCTATTTCTGCCGCATGCTATACGCTCAACAGGGTTCTCACAGTCAAGAAGTTCAACAAAACATGCTTTGAGCTAATCAATAACCACAAACCAAATTTGAAGTATCTAGAACCGTTCGGGTCTCCCTGTACTGTTATAGAACCTCATGGAAAGTTTGGTCCGAAGAGCATTGAGGTATATTTGTTGGTTATGCAAATCCGATGCGACGTGTCTTTGTTCCAAGTGAGAAGCGGATTATTGAAGCTGCAAATGTTGAATGTCAAGGTTATACTATGCCACCGCAGAATCCAGGAGATTCATGGCGTTATCATTATGACAAACTGTGGGATTCGTTTGACATGAAAGAAGAATCAGAGGAAGATGAATATTTCTTTGATGAGTTGGATATTTTGCGTGAATATGAGTCGCAGCTAAGGTTCCCTGCTGAGTATTCGAGGCGACCACGGGAAACTTCAAATGACGATGAAGCAGGTCCGAGTAATGCTGGTGAACATGATGATGTCCAACAGAATGAAGTTGCTCAGGATAATCAGTTTGTTCAGAATGATAATCAAGAAGCTGAAAACATGCCAGTCTTTGATCATGGTGATTCAGATTCTGAGGGGGAGCAAATTCAGATTTCAAGTCAAACAAACCAAGTTGGTGAACAAGATGCAGATCAGAATGTTACTAATCTGGAGGGCAATGTAGATGTTCCAAGCGAAGTGATGCCGCGAATTTTTTCATATCATCCAGAGGAGTTGATCATAGGAGAATTGCAGACAGGAGTTCGCACTCGAAGACAAATTGATAAAGGGCTTACATGTTTTTATACAAAAGTTGCTCATTTGCAAACTGAATTCTCATTAAGTTGTTTTATCTCGCAGGTTGAACCAAGAACTTACAAAGAGGCGCTTACTGAAGATTCTTGGGTCAATGCAATGCAGGAGGAACTAAGCCAATTCGAGAAACTAGGAGTGTGGAAGTTAGTGGATTTGCCGGATGGTCATAGGAAAATCAATACAAAATGGGTATTTAAATGCAAGAGAGACGACAGAGGAGTTGTTGTAAGGAACAAAGCTCGACTCGTTGTTCAGGGCTTTAGTCAATAGGAGGGGATTGATTTTACAGAAGTCTATGCTCCTGTGGCACGACTAGAGGCAATCAGAATTTTCCTTGCATTTGCGTCTTGGAAAAACTTCAAAGTATATCAGTTAGATGTAAAATCGGCGTTTCTTTATGGGAAGGTCAAAGAGAAGGTTTATGTCGGACAGCCGCCGGGCTTCACCGATCCAATCCACAAAAACAAGGTCTACTTATTGGACAAAGCGTTGTATGGTTTACACCAGGCCCCGAGAGCTTTATATGAGACTTTGTCTCAACACCTACTAGCCAACAAGTTCATTCGTGGAAAAGTGGATGCCACTCTCTTCACTAAAGAGGTCGACGGTCATCTTCTGATAGTTCAGATTTATGTGGACGATATAATTTTTGGGTCAACAAATGAGAGTCTGTGCAAAGACTTTGAATCAGTGATGAAGCAAAAGTTCAAAATGTCATCAATGGGGGAGATGAAATTCTTTCTGGGTCTACAAGTTGAACAACTTCCTGAGGAAATTTTCATTCATCAGACAAAGTACGTTCATGATATTCTAGAGAAATTTGGGATGTCAAGTTCTACTCCAGCGGCTACCCCACTTGCAACAAATCATGGGATTCACCCAGATCTCACCGGAGAAAGGGCTGATGAAACGTTTTACCGTTCCATGATAGGTTCTTTAATGTACCTAACTGCTTCACGTCCTGATATCATGTACCCAACGTGCCTCGCAGCAAGATATCAATCTAACCCGAGAGCTTCGCACATGATTATTGTGAAGAGGATATTACGCTACCTGAAAGGAACTCCTTCATTGGGGTTGTGGTATTCTAGAAAAGGTGACTTTACGCTCCAAGGGTATTCCGATTCGGATTTCGGATGCTGCAAAGTCAATTCCAAATCAACAACTGCAGGATGCCAGTTCTTTGGTCCTAGATTGGTTACCTGGCAGTGTAAGAAACAAACGTCTGTGGCGCTATCTACATGTGAAGCGGAGTACGTTTCTGCTAGCAGTTGCTGTTCTCAGATCCTGTGGATACAGCAACAGAAGCGCGACTACGGTTTGCAGTTTCTTAACACACCTCTTTTTTTTTATAATGAGGCTGCAATAAATATAACAAAGAATCCAGTACATCACGCTAAAACTAAACACATAGAAATTCGTCATCACTTTATTCGTGATTGTTTTGAGAAAAAGCTGATACGAATTCAGAAAATCCACACTGACGAACAGAAAGCTGATTTACATACCAAAGCTTTTGATTAAAATCGGTTTAAATATTTGTTAAAACTGAACGGTATGAAGCTTCTTTCGGTGTCGGATGGCATAATTGGCGTTGATGAGAGTACTGTTGCGGATGAAGACGAGAAACAATCTGCAATGGTTTGTCGATTTTTTACTTGTTTTGGTATTTAGGGGGAGTAGATAGATGTATATAGATATTTTTTCAGAAAATACAAAAACAGTAAAAAATGCAAAAATACAAAAACATGATAAAATCTGAAAAAGAGCTTGTGTATAAAGGGAAAATGATAGTACATCGGCTAGACAATTACAGTATGCTAAAGATTTGTAAAGTTTAAATGAGTTAAATAGTCTCACTAATGATGTGTCGATAGGTTTTCACACATTTAGTAGATTTATTCGGGATATAAACCTAAAATTTCAAACTTGCGAAATTCGTGGATAATACTTTTCAAACTTGAAAGGTCTCATAATCTGATATACTAGGTTTTTATACTCAATGATGTCTGGGGTATTATTCCGGGACTTCTGCTGAATGGAAGTTCTGACCTAGTCCTTGGATAATACTTTTCACAAATGCTTGAAACATAGCATAAACCCTCAGCATGCCGATGAAACAATAAAATTGATAGTCGCTGCTGTTGTAGCTAAAAGGTCCTCTAAAGGGGACATACTGTAAAGTCGAAGCTGATATCTCTCTGCGTATACGGAAGTATCGACCTGAGATCCCTCGGCCCTCGCATTACCTAATTTATGTACAGATATCATTGTAGTATACTCACCTGTAAGACTGAATATTGGGATTCTGGATACGGGAGTATATTCAAGAGGTGGGACACATGAATGAGCTAAGTTCTTAAGACATATAATTCGTATCCTGAATAAATTGAAATTTGTGTGAGAATTTAAGATGGATCAGTATATCGACAATCGAGGTGAATTGTTTAAGTCTGAGTATACTGAATATTGGGATTCTGGATACGGGAGTATATTCAAGAGGTGGGACACATGAATGAGCTAAGTTCTTAAGACATATAATTCGTATCCTGAATAAATTGAAATTTGTGTGAGAATTTAAGATGGATCAGTATATCGACAATCGAGGTGAATTGTTTAAGTCTGAGTATGAAATGAAGCTTAACGGTACTTGTAATTTATCTGAAAAGCTGATATGATTCCCTGACACGCTCGCCAAAAATATGTTTGTAAATAGTTTACTTTGTTTACTTTCTGCAATTTAAGTTTTCTGTATTTCATTTCTTAGTTTAGAACACTTTATAAAATCCAAAAAGATTTTATTTCTGCTTTATTTTTGACAAACAAAAGTGGAGAGTTGATTGTTGGATTCTCAGATGATTGAAGCATATGCAGGAGATTCTGGACTGAAGAATGAGGAGAGCTTATCTTGATGGAGTTTGATTTATTGAAAAGTCAAAAACAAGTTCATTAACTTGATACTTGTTATTTTCAGAAAATGAGTAAATTGTTGTTTTAAAAAAAACAGTTTGATTCGTCAAATGATCAACCAAGGTCATTAAGTTGAACTTGGTAGATTAATTGAGTAATCAGGGTCATTAACTTGGACCTGAATACTTGAGTGGATTTCTAAAACTGATTAAGTTTATGATTTATTTTTGAAAAGATAGATTGTAATGATTGATGTTTGAGACACAGGTTTTGGACTTCATTATTCCAATGGAAGCTAATTGTCAAAGCTTGAACCAGATCAAGACCTCAGATTCTAGCATATTGAGAGGGGGAGTCTGTGAAAGGGGGAGTCTGGATCATCAGTCAAAGGGAAGTTTGAAGATGGAGCTAGGTTGAGATCCTAAACCTGTGAAGATAGAATGCTTATGATGTGAAGACAGAGAGTTGGAGAAAAGACCAAGACTGAAGACTCGGAGCTGAAGACTTCGTCAACATCCAAGGGGGAGTCTGTTGGTGCATGAAATGTCTGTTGACTACGTCTACATCATGTCTTAGGTCAAGATAGTCAAGATAGGAGCTTAAAAGTCAAATTAGGTCTTAATATATAGGCTTCGCTTGAATGTACATAGGTTATAAGTGATTTCGCTTTTATGTACATGTGGTTTCGCTCTTGTGGTCATCAGGTTGGTTTCGCTTATTTGTCATCAGGTAGGTTCGCTTATATGTCAGTCCATATAAGCGAAACCTGTCACCCTATAAATACCTGATCAGATCATTTATTCTGCGACATTGGAGCGGAACCATCTCATTGCTTGTGTAACGGAACTCTGTCAAATTGTAATAAAAAAGCAATAAAAGAGAAGGAATTGAAAGGAAAAGCTGTTGTAACTTCGTGTATACTGATTCCGCCTTTATACGTGAAGATGAACATCCTTGACTGACTTTTCAGGGTCACAAAACGGTCCAACACACCCCTATTTATAGCCTGAACAGTAGCCCGGACACGGCCCCGTGTCCTTCCTTTTTCTCTGTCTTCATTAATTGCAGTTTGTCTGCATTAGTTGACCACGCCCCCGTGTCTGCTGGGCACGCCCCCGTGTGCAGAAGCGTATCTGTACTATCAAGATTTCCTCAGATTCTGCGAATCTTAGAGTTAAACACGACCCCGTGTCCGCTGAGCACGACCCCGTGGTGGTTGATAGAAGCTTCTATAGCTTTGCCTTTTCTGCTGACACTTGGGCACGCCCCTGTGCTCATTGAGCAGGGGGCATGTTCAGCCTTCTGTTCTCTTGTTTTGCTTAGAAAGATGCTGCCGGGGAGGTCGGGCATGCCACGTTTGTTCCTTTTCTTGTATTTATGTTAGATTTAGCTGTCTTTTTGCTTCTTTTGTTCATTTGAGCTCATTTAATCCAGAAAATACAAAAGGAAGACAAAAACACACTTTTTCCAACATTAGTTCTAAAAAAAGGGTTAGTTTTATGCCACAATTAATGTAATTTATATGTTGCATTTTGTGCACATCAAATACCCCCACACTTGAATCTTTGCTTGTCCTCAAGCAAAACTCTTTATAATGTGGCTTTACACTCCCAAATGGAACGGGTAGAAGAGAATATTTTTGGGCTTGTCGTAGAGTGTCGGGATTTCCAAGATTCTTTATTAAGTTTTATTTTTATTTATTTACAATCCTGTTCGTCATGATTTATTTAAAACATTTCATAAGATAAATTACTTATTTGGGCATAACATGCCTTTTTAAAATTCCACTTATATACAAGTTCACATACCTCACGAGGGATCACTCAACACTCGGCCGAAGATGTATTTTAGTGGATCACTCGAGAGCGGCATGGAACTTACTCCTACCATAAGCTTGCCAAGCAATCAATCATCCTCCTTTTTAACTATACACCTTTGTAAATATCAAGAGGACTTTTGGGGGGAAGGGTTAGGCTTGGGTTAAAGGTAGGTGGTTGGGTTAGTGGTTAGTAAAGGGGCGAAAGGCGTAAGAAGCGTCGGTTTTCGTAAGACTTTTTATTTTTGAAATTTTTATTTTGATGAAGCCATTATTCAAACAAAGTTATTTTTGATAAACTTGTTTGTTTATTTCTTTTGTGCTTCATCATCAAATTTTTTTTTTTTTTTTGAAAGCCATTAGAGAAACCGAGCTTGTTACTAAAACAAAGGGTTAAAAATAAAAAGATTTTGGTGGGTAAAAGTTAGAATGAACCTCACGTATAAGATAATTTATACGGTCTATTAGGACCTCCTCAACCGACGTCATCTCATCAAGAGCCTCACGTAATGCCATTACGTAGCGTACGAGAGTTGCTTCAATTGATGACCTTCTTTCCCTTTGATTGTTTCTGGAGTGCGCAGAAGAGGTTCCACTATTTTGACTAGACATTCTACGAAAACACACCAAAAATAGTTCATTTTAATGGAACAGTATCTCCGGACACGGCCCCGTGCTCAATGAGCACGGCCCCGTGTTCACCTTTCTGCGGATTTTTGGAACAAGGAATCTTGAAGTTTCAAATTATTTTTCCAACTTATGAAGCCTTTTTGAGCAGAAATAACTTAAAACAATGTTGTACAACTTATTTTTAACAAGATTCCTTGGACAAAAGTCTAATAAACATCACAATAAAGCTTGGGATTATGGTGATCTCAAGCTTCAATGGAGGTGTTGAGGCAAGAAAGATGAAGAAGAAGGCAATGGATAAAAGAGGAAGGGACAAGATGGTTGTTAGAACCTTCTTTTAGAAAATACCTAGGATGTTAGGTGAGAAGATCCTCTCAAATCTCTGTCCCTGGATGGTCCAAATGTGCAGGATTCTTGGCTACATTTATAGAAAACGACAGCACGCTGCACACGGCCCCGTGTCGGCTGGACACGGCCCCGTGTGCAGGCAAGATCCTGACACCTTTTGTCCGTATTCTGACAAAAAGCCAGAAAGGAATCTTTTGGTGGACACGGGGGCGTGTTGACCTGGGCACGGCCCCGTGTCGAAAGGTTGTTTATGAAGTTTGTCTATTTTTAAGGAACGTTTCCGGATCGGGCGGTTCCTTACTGGATGGAACAACCCCAAAGTTCCTAAGATACCTTAATTGCTCTAGATTAAGACGAAAACGCAAGAGGTTGTCGGTGAGGGTGATTCCTATGCTAAATGTAGGTGGACAAGTCCAACCCTTTCCCGGGCTCTCGTTAAAGAAGGTGTATGCCGAATCGCTCAGGTCTATGTATGCACCGAACGAAGTCGATGGAGAGTCTTTCACGGCACAATCGGCACAGGGACGACTATCGCTCAAGTCCTTGCTAGAGTTAGAGGTAACATCGGGAACAACGAAGTTGTTTTTATTTGAATGCGATTCCAATAATTCTTCTTGGTTATCGTCTTGAGATAAATTATTGAAATCTATCCTAAGTTCTTTTAACCAATTAAGAATTAGATCTTCCATTTGAAATAGTTCATCAAGAAGCATTTCTCCTAGAATATCCGGTTGAGAGCATTCGAGGGAGAGATAGGGATAATTTTTACTTTCGCCCCTCTTAAGGCTACAGGAAAACAATGAGTCTATATAGTGGGGCTTATGTTTTTGTTAGCAATAGAGGAGATCCGTGTAATTCCTGTGAACATCATAAACAACTTAACCGTTAGTCACTGGCAACACCATACAACATAATTCTATATAGTCGAAAATCATTTAACATTTCACAATATAAACTTGGATTCACTCAATCATCCTCTTTAAATCTCTTGTTCCAAGTTCAGCTTCAATTCCTTATGAACCTGACGTTCTCATTCCTGCATTACCTTCCAATCTCAAGGCACATTATTAGTATTCATCGATACTCATACATATTGAAAACCATAACTACGTACATTCATAGCAAATTACATTTATACACGCATACATTCCTACATACACACGCACCTACAAGCTCTTACTTACCACTTTATGCTCATGTACTTATACTATCATATCATCCGATAATAGACCTACTTATAAACAAGTCTCATCCATTCGCATGATTAGGACTTATATGTTTTCGACTTAATATTCTTTTACTAATTATTGACCCGTTCATGTTTTTACCAAACAACTCATTTGTTTATACTCAATACTCACATGAACATTATAACTATAGAAGTTTTACATTATCCGGAGTTCCGTACACGGGGTTTATGAACCCGATTCCCGGTATACATTAAACTCATTCATTTAAATCAACTATACGAAATGAAATTTTATTAGTAAAATTTCCTTACACCTCCGAGGTCTAAAGTACATCGTTACCTATCGTGCAATTTCATTCAAACGATTAGAAATCAAAGCATTTGAACAAAAGAATTAAACTCAAGAAATTATATTTATTTTTTTTCTTCTTTCTTTTTCAGCCCCTTCACCCGGCCGTGTCAAGTGTCCACCGGCCGTGTCAAGTAAACATATATTTTTCACAGAACCTTCACCTGGCCTTGTCAGCTCTGCATGTTTATTTTTCACCCATTTTACATCCAAACCTATCCAAACTTATTTTAATCACTTGGGGTTCAATTCTTAACATATCGAAGCTGTAATCCATTACTCGTATCCATAATTCATTTATTTTACGCTCTCGTTACCCGGTTTGCGTTTTACTTTATTTTGACCCGTTTGGTCTACTTAACGGAAACCTTCACTTCTATATAACCAAACCTTATTAGACTCCGATTATCATACTTAAATAACTAGCGCATAAACTTGCTTAAATAAACTAAGAAGTGATTCCGGAAAATCACTTACTTAATACTACTTACTTGATATTATCATCAACAACAAAATTCACTTATCTTCTAACAATTATTATACTTTATCGTCACTTATGCAAATTATACCGAAATGAGTAAACTCTCATTTCCAATAGCATACTTAAATAACTATTAAATAACCGTACTTTACTACCTTAAGGAGTGATTCCGGATAATCACTCACTTGGTACTAATACTTGATATTATCATCAAATTCATGTTTTGACACAACTACTAACATTATTATGTAATAAATCTCTTTACTACTAAAGAGGGAGTCCGGGAAATACTTACCTCGTGCGTCCGAATTTACACATAGCTTCCTTGTTTACCTTCGACCCGTGGCGCTTCCATGTTTGTGCCCTTATTGACATGACTCCTATCCGTACATGTCGTCATAATTATAACACGGTTAGCTTACATACATTCATTCATTCGGCTTTCAAATCATGCAATATTTGTCTTTCGTTAGTTTATTAGCGCATATAAGGGATATGTATCATCATACTTTATTACTACCGTACATGACACATCAACTAGCTAGTTCATAACGCAATAGTTTCTTGCATACAACTTTTACCTTTTAACTTCAATCCTATACATAATCCACTCTCATTTGAAATTATGCCATTCACTTACATAAATATTGCATTCACATTTAATTCGCATTCCTTAACACTTTTCACAAAAGATCAATTCCATATTTTCCACATACAATGCAAGACTTCCTGATTCATTCAAAATTACAAAAATCAACTATTCAAGCATTTAATCGAACACTTGGTGTGCATATAACATTGTAAGCACTATGTACAAGTATTCAATGCACAATTTCACTAGTTATCTTCACAACTCATTTAATCAACTAAATTCACATAACTCATTCATTCTACAACATAATAATCCATCAATATCCTAGTCCATATACATTTATCTATCAAAATTGCTCAATTTATGTGGCTATAGAATCATCATACTACTAGTTTAAGTGGGTTTTCTTTCAAACCTTCAATACCATCAAATTCAAGCAATAATCATCTTTTAAATGATGATTCTAATTCATATATAAGTTCAATTTCATACTATTTCATGGATTAATCAAAACTCTTATCATTAATTAGCATCAAATCACATAATTCGACTTACCCCATGTTGGAAACCCTTAGATGAATGAGGAATTGATCACATGCATTCGATTTCCATCCAAAAACGCATCCAATTTGTTAAATTCTTGCTAACTTGGAGAAGTAGGGTTCTTCCCTCTCCTGGCCTTCTCTGCGTCGCACCCCACACCCACAAAGCTGGGTTTTTATTTTAATTATGATTAATATCATAATTTACATGTGTAACCCCTCCAAGTTGCTTTTGTTGTCGTTTTTTTGTATATCTTTCAAAGTTTATAAACTTCCCTTATATATTTAAAACTTAATTAATCATTTGAAGCATTTAAACATTACAATAAGCATTTATACATTTTTGGGGTGTTACACACTACACACACAAACAACCCACAACCCAAAAAGCAAACATCCTCTCCATATTTTCGTGATGCAATCTTCAATTTCGTCGGATTCGTACGATCAATTTGTTTTGTCGTCCTCGTCCGACGACGGCGCGGAAGTTATATATTCAACCATTCACAAACACTACGTGAAAAAAGGGCTACTGCCACACTTTTAGTAAAACCACCCTGCTACACACATTTGAAAAAATATATGGCCAAAGGTCATTCATAACATTTTAAAACACCTTTAATCACACATTTTATTATTAATATGACCATTGTATACCAGTTCAGAACCTTTAGCCACACTTTTTGAAAATAATGTGACATTTATTAGCCACAACTTGAAATGTGTGGCCAAATATGATCTATGGCCACATATTTTTGTTATATGTGACGAAAAACACATGTTTAACAATCACCTGGGTATACCCTTTTACCAAAAAAACACACATTTATTTGCACTTTTAGCCACACTTTAAGGAAACATTGTGACATATATTAGCCACACTAGCAAAGTGTGGCCAAATGTTATCTATGATCACATTATTTGTTTTCATGTGACCAATAACATATGAATTTAAATCTTTAGCCACACTTTAAGAAAAAAGTGTGACATTTATTAGCCACACTAAAAAGTGTGGCAAAATGTGATATACAACTACAATATTTGTTTCATGTGACTAAAAACAAATGTATTCGAAACTTTTAGCCACAAGTTAAGAAAAAACAAGCACACTATAAATTTGTGGCCAAATGTGATCTACGACTACACCATATGTTTAATAATATCGCTAAATCTAATACATATGGTCACATATATTATATTGTGTGACAAAAGGTTAGACAATATCTACACTTAAAATTACAAAATTTCTTGTGGCTTTACATAAACATTCGTCACACCATCGTCACTTTGTTTATATTTTGTGACGAGATGTTATCAGATATCATGGAAAAAATGTGTGACCAAATGTTAAACTTACCATATCTTTAAAAATCCCCCCCAAAATATTTTATACTAAAACTTAAACTTCCTCCCAAAATATTTCATCTTAAAACTTACCCCCAAAATTTTCAATATAAACTTAAACTTCCCCCCAAAATATTTCATCCAAAACTTCCCTCTTAAATAATATTCTTATTTTAAAAAATTATATTATTTAATATTAAAAAAAAACAAAAAACAATCTTACAACGTATTTTGGGGGTTATATTATAAATTAAAATTATAATGTTGCTTGAATTATTTTATAAGGTTTTTATTTATAATGTTTGTTTCATAACTTATAAAATAACTGCAAATACCTATGATCCTTACAAATCAATTGCAAATACCTAATGATATAAGATAATATGATGTAAATAATAATATCACAAATTTTTAGGTATAAAATAAAATATCATGTTATATAAATACTTGTATTTTAGGAAGTTATAAGATAATGAAATCAAATAAGATTACGGTATAATAATAAAAATAATAAATATCTTTTTCATTATATGTATTAATTAGAATAATAATAATTATAATAATAGTGAGAATAAGTATTAAAAACAATATTTTAATTTAACATAATGGAATTGTTTATTAAAAGTTAGGTTACATTAGATTAGATTAGATAGATAAGATGGTTTAAATGAGAAAATATATCAATGTTAAAGTTCGTTTAATTTAATTGTGTATAATTTTGTTTTAAAATATACGTAATTCTAGGAATCTTTAAAGTTTAAACATGAATGTTCTAATTTTATATATGAATACTTATGAGTAAAACTTTTGTAGTGTTATCAAATTTGAAGGTGTACAATAGATTTAAACTTTTGTATTTAAATAACTCGGCTCGGCTCGTTTACCAGAGCTCGAGCTCGGTATTCTTAATTAAATAATACATTCAATTAAAAAAAATGCATTATTTAAGCTTGTTTACGAGCCGTGTGACAACTGGCACTTTTCCATGTGTTCCGTACAATAATAAACAGTAATCTGTGTTTTAATGACTGTGCATGATTAAATTAACAAGACGAATGAATTCCTGATTGCTGTCATATACATACAAAGGCATTTCATGTTGCAAGATTGTTCATCATTATTACATGCAACACAATATGGTCAATTAGTGCACAGAACAAAGTTAGCACAGTTATCAGACAAACTAGAAGTACTGATGGGAGTTCAGTACTCAGACAGACATACTGTTAAGACACAAAGTAAGCCCCAGAACCAAGTGTTACACTAGAATAGTGTGTAGGAAAGTAGGGATTACAAAACTGCCATCCTAGTGATGATTTAGGTGCCGGAAAGTGCCAGAAACACACTAAAATTGCAGAATTCTGCAGAAAACAACCAAATCCAGCAAAAATCAGCTTTCTAACATCAAAATATAAAGCAAAATTATGGTTTAATGGTCCAGAATACTTTCCTAAGTGTCGGGAATCGAAACTGTCATAAAAGACAACATGAAGCACACTAAACTGCGCTATTTAGCACTTTAACGAACCGCTAACCAACCAAACAACCGGACACTACCCGAAACACCAAATTTTCACTAGAAGCATTGTTTTAACATTTCCGGGCTAGTTATGGTCACCGAACATCATAACATACCCTAAAACACTATTTCACCTAAAACGCTAACTAATACACTTGAAATGTAACTAACTTACTTAATCATCATTAGAAACCAACCATACACCCCCCCCCCCATAACCGGTTCTAGACATGGGGACCCACCCCATGATTTTATTTCAATTGTTTATTGGATTTGTTTGTGACTTTAGAAACATAAGAACTCTTGGTTATTTGGATGTTGGAAGTTGTTATTAAATAACCACAAGACTTGAACTCACTTAGCAATTCATCATTCTCACCACACTTCTCCTTCTTCTCATTCCCATTACCTATGGCCATACACCTCCACCCATCATCATCCTTTTTCAATCCATTCCTTCATAATCTAAGTATCCTACAAGGTGTCTTAAGCATATTTAGGAAGCTTGGAAGCTTTGGAAGTTGAAGGACCTTCATCAAGAGCTTTTATCCACCTTGTTCATCATCATCTTCATCTTGAGTTCTTCCCTAGCCATTGGTGCTAGTAGTAAGCCTCTTGTAACTTGTTTTTACTTCTCATTTTGTTGGTTAAAAGAATATGTAAGATGTTAAAAATAAGAATCATAAAGAACCAAGAAGATGATCTTTAACATAAAGCTAAACAACATAAGAATCTAAGTGTTTTAGTGTATGTGTGGTACTTGATTGTTGATTTCTTGTGTTTATGATGTTAAACATCATAAGAAGCTTGCTAGATTGTGATTAAACACATGATCTAGCAAGTGAGATGTAAGACCCTGATCAAGATTTGACCCAAAACGATGCAGCGGAAAAAGAACCGTAAAATTTCTTTCTTATAACTACTCTAACATACTTGAATACCGTTTAGGTCAACCCTTTTTAATGTAAATACATAGTTCATCATTTATTTAATGTAACTATGTTAAAAAATAATTACAAACAACGTGGCCATTTTCCCGTACGATCCATGAACTTCAACTTGATCCTCGTTCACTTGTCCATCATGAATATCTGACTAACCGAGGTCGTCCAAGGACACAAGAGCTTTTAGTACCGGTTTATCCTCAACGTCTAATCAAATCAAAAAGTTAGAAAAATGTTTTAAACTAGAAAAATAAAAACTAACTAAAATGCTGAAAAATAAAATAAGAGTAAAAACTGATAGACAAGATGAATCACTTGGCTCCGACTCGTGTTTAGTGTAACCTTTGATTATTTCCGCACTTTTGCACTTTTTAAGAGATTATCTTAGTTATTGTAGTAGGCCCCCTCTTTTGAAGGTGACGTTACCCTCAACCCAGTAGTTTGAGTCAACAAGGATACAATCCTAAAGGCTCGGATTATTGAAAGATAATTAATTAAGTTATTAATGCATATTATGATAGGCCCCTCTTTTGGAGGTGACGTTACCCTCGGCTAAGTAGTCTGAGTCAGCAGGGATACAGTCCTAAATAGCCGGATTAAAGTATTAATAGTAGCTTACATATGAGGGGATCAAAGAGTTTGGACCCCCGCCATCCAATACCGGTGGGTATTGAAGGAGGTCCTACGAAATTTGACCCAGGTCCTTGCAGGATCTATACAATGAACAAGGCAAGACTCTTACCAAACCGTTCCCTTAACCCCCGACTAGGTAGCCAACATACCTCCATATAGACCGTGGAGATATGAATGGTGAAAATCTTTTATTTTATATAGACAGTAAAATAATGCCACGACACCACGGATAAACGATAAGGAAGAATCACCTTCAACATAAGAAACTAGTTATTAAAGTCATTAATACATAACCAAGTAAAAAGTGCGGAAAGATTAAAAATAAAAGTATTACACTAGACACTTGTCTTCGCCAAGTGATGTAAGAGACTTAGGCAAACATGGCCTTTGATTGTCAAGAACTCTTACGATCAATCTTGGATCCCGAGACGACTCAAACACTCTATGATGGACAATGGATGATGGTGGTGGATGATGGTGTTGTGATGGTGGTGGGTGGTGGGTGAAGTGTGAGAGAGGTGGTGTGCCAAGGGATGGTTTGCAAATGAGCCAAGCACCCCTATTTATAGCCTGAACAGTAGCCCGGACACGGCCCCTTGTCCATTGGGCACGGCCTCGTGTCCATCCTTCTTCTATGTCTTCATTAATTGCAGTTTGTCTGCATTAGTTGACCACGCCCCCGTGTCCGCTGGGCACGCCCCCGTGTGCAGAAGCGTATCTGTACTATCAAGATTTCCTCAGATTCTGCGAATCTTAGAGTTGAACACGGCCCCGTGTCCGCTGAGCACGACCCCGTGGTGGTTGATAGAAGCTTCTATAGCTTTGTCTTTTCTGCTGACACTTGGGCACACCCATGTGCTCATTGAGCAGGAGGCGTGTTCAGCCTTCTGTTCTCTTGTTTTGCTTGGGAAGATGCTGCCGGGGAGGTCGGGCATGCCACGTTTGTTCCTTTTCTTGTATTTATGTTAGATTTAGCTGTCTTTTTGCTTCTTTTGTTCATTTGAGCTCATTTAATCCAGAAAATACAAAAGGAAGACAAAAACACACTTTTTCCAACATTAGTTCTAAAAAGGGTTAGTTTTATGCCACAATTAATGTAATTTATATGTTGCATTTTGTGCACATCAAATACCCCCACACTTGAATCTTTGCTTGTCCTCAAGCAAAACTCTTTATAATGTGGCTTTACACTCCCAAATGGAACGGGTAGAAGAGAATGTTTTTGGGCTTGTCGTAGAGTGTCGGGATTTCCAAGATTCTTTATTAAGTTTTATTTTTATTTATTTACAATCCTGTTCGTCATGATTTATTTAAAACATTTCATAAGATAAATTACTTATTAGGGCATAACATTCATTTTTAAAATTCCACTTATATACAAGTTCACATACCTCACGGGGGATCACTCAACACTCGGCCGAAGATGTATTTTAGTGGATCACTCGAGAGCGGCATGGAACTTACTCCTACCATAAGCTTGCCATGCAATCAATCATCCTCCTTTTTAACTATACACCTTTGTAAATATCAAGAGGACTTTTGGGGGGAAGGGTTAGGCTTGGGTTAAAGGTAGGTGGTTGGGTTAGTGGTTAGTAAAGGGGCGAAAGGCGTAAGAAGCGTCGGTTTTCGTAAGACTTTTTATTTTTGAAATTTTTATTTTGATGAAGCCATTATTCAAACAAAGTTATTTTTGATAAACTTGTTTGTTTATTTCTTTTGTGCTTCATCATCAAAATTTTTTTTTTTTTTTTGAAAGTCATTAGAGAAACCGAGCTTGTTACTAAAACAAAGGGTTAAAAATAAAAAGATTTTGGTGGGTAAAAGGGTTTTTGTTTTGGGTTAAGAAATGAAAAGGTTTAGGCTCAAAGGGGTTAACTAGGGGGATTTTGGGTAGGTGGTAAAAAAAGAAAAATAATGGTGTAGATATAAAAAGGGTTAGTCCTAATGCCTCCGTCATTTACTTACTCGGGTTTAAGTTGGTAAGGACCGAGAATGTATCGTCGTGGCAAGTTCTAGAGTCGTAAGAACCAAGCGGCTATTCACACAAGAAACGAAAAATGAGCATATAGTTTAAAGATATATATTTGTATGCTCAATAAAGGCTCAAAACTCACTTTTTGTGGGAATGGGTTTTTATATGATCAAGTATATATAATCAAATTTTAATTAAGCTTGTCATGCCGTTTCATAATTTTCTTATGTTGGTTCTTTTTATCACGACGTATCAGTTGTAAATTTGTAAAAATATAACCTTTTTAGAACTTGAATTTCCCAAATTAAACCTAGACAAGTAAAAAAAAAAAAAAAAAATTTAAATTTGGGGTGATTAGCGGTTCCAATAGAGTTTTGTGTAAGGCTTGTATTTAGGACTTGCAAGATTCAAGGTTTTAGCATCCCCCCCCCCCCCACACTTAAATTACACAATGTCCTCAATGTGTCCCAAAAATAAGTTTTTAGGTTGATTGAATGTGTAAAAAGGTGTGAAAAAGCAAAAATTAATGTTACTGGTCGTCTGGACACGGCCCCGTGTTCAGATCGCCAGTAACAGAAATTGTCAAAAAGAAACAGAAGCCTGGGCACGGGGGCGTGTTCAGTGAGCACGCCCTGTGTCCAGTTACCTGAACTGGGCATTTCCTGCAGATTGTGCAGCACGGGGCCGTGTTGGGCGGGCACGGCCCGTGCTGAACTTGCTGTAATGAAGAAAAATTTGTCGGGTGGCCCTGTTTTCGTGCATGGGGTGCTGGTTCACGTTTTTCTTGTTATCCTTCACCATCTCGGGTGTGTTTTATCCATTACAACATCATCCAAACACCAATATTACTAAAACCATCATTCATTAAAACATAGAGAGAATTACATAATAATCCTAAAAGTTAGAATTCTAGATAAATAGGTCAAAGAAACACAAGAAATCTAAACCAAGAAGTTCTAGCCTAATACTTATTCTATTAGCAAAATTTCCGAAAAGATAGTTCCCTCGGCTGGATGCGGCTTGAAAAACTTCTTTCTCCGGGCATGGGTCCCTCACACGTCGGCGAGCCACTCCTCTATCTCCCTAGGGAGAAGAAAGGCGGGCTCATTGGCGTTGGTTTGAGGGGGTGCAACCTCCACCGGGACTTCTTGTAGATCTTCAAGAGGAGGTTCTGCTAGAATGTCGTCCCATCCAGTCGGGATGTTGATTCCAAGTGCTAAGTTCCAATCCTCTTGAGGGAGGATTGGTTCCATGGGAGGTGTCACAAGAATGTTCAACCTCTGGTGCAAGAGGTTGATTTCTTGAAAACTGTTTTTCAACCCCACCGTAAGATAATTTATACGGTCTATTAGGACCTCCTCAACCGACGTCATCTCATCAAGAGCCTCATGTAATGCCATTACGTAGCGTACGAGAGTTGCTTCAATTGATGACCTTCTTTCCCTTCGATTGTTTCTGGAGTGCGCAGAAGAGGTTCCACTATTTTGACTAGACATTCTACGAAAACACACCAAAAATAGTTCATTTTAATGGAATAGTATCTCCGGACACGGCCCCGTGCTCAATGAGCACGACCCCGTGTTCACCTTTCTGCGGATTTTTGGAACAAGGAATCTTGAAGTTTCAAATTATTTTTCCAACTTATGAAGCATTTTTTAGCAGAAATAACTTAAAACAATGTTGTACAACTTATTTTTAACAAGATTCCTTGGACAAAAATCTAATAAACATCACAATAAAGCTTGGGATTATGGTGATCTCAAGCTTCAATGGAGGTGTTGAGGCAAGAAAGATGAAGAAGAAGGCAATGGATAAAAGAGGAAGGGACAAGATGGTTGTTAGAACCTTCTTTTAGAAAATACCTAGGATGGTAGGTGAGAAGATCCTCTCAAATCTTTGTCCCTGGATGGTCCAAATGTGCAGGATTCTTGGCTGCATTTATAGAAAATGACAGTACGCTGCACACGGCCCCGTGTCGGCTGGACACGGCCCCGTGTGCAGGCAAGATCCTGACACATTTTGTCTGTATTCTGACAAAAAGTCAGAAAGGAATCTTTTGGTGGACACGGGGGCGTGTTGACCTGGGCACGGCCCCGTGTCGAAAGGCTCTTTAAGAAGTTTGTCTATTATTAAGGAACGTTTCCGGATCGGGCGGTTCCTTACTGGATGGAACAACCCCAAAGTGCCTAAGATACCTTAATTGCTCTAGATTAAGAAGAAAACGCAAGAGGTTGTCGGTGAGGGTGATTCCTATGCTAAATGTAGGTGGACAAGTCCAACCCTTTCCTGGGCTCTCGTTAAAGAAGGTGTATGCCGAATCGCTCAGGTCTATGTATGCGCCGAACGAAGTCGATGGAGAGTCCTTCACGGCACAATCGGCACAGAGACGACTATCGCTCAAGTCCTTGCTAGAGTTAGAGGTAACAATGGGAACAACGAAGTTGTTTTTATTTGAATGCGATTCCAATAATTCTTCTTGGTTATCGTCTTGAGATAAATTATTGAAATCTATCCTAAGTTCTTTTAACCAATTAAGAATTAGATCTTCCATTTGAAATAGTTCATCAAGAAGCATTTCTCCTAGAATATCCGGTTGAGAGCATTCGAGGGAGAGATAGGGATTATTTTTTACTTTCGCCCCTCTTAAGGCTACAGGAAAACAATGGGTCTATACAGTGGGGCTTATAATTTAGAAAATAACATTCTAATTCTTTATGAGGGCCACCACATATTTGACACCACGTACCATAAGAGTGCCGAAAGTAAAAAATATCAGTATCTCTCATGTTTGTGTCAGAAATTACCAACCGTCGGGATCTTACGGTTCTGTTTTCAGTAACTGAATCTTGGGCACGGGGCGTGTTGAATGGGCACGGCCCCGTGTTCAGCTTACTGTCTGACTTAAAACAGGATTGCCAGTTCCAAGGATTGGGCACGGGGCGTGTTCAGCGGGCACGGCCCGTGCTGAGTTCTGCAGAAGCTGAAAAACTAAGAAAATCCTAAAAAAAAAGCAGAAAAATTAGAAAAAAACGATTAGGCCATTGATTCCTAACTTTCTTAAAATCCTTGTGTCCCCGGCAGCGGCGCCAAAAACTTGATGCGTGTGTGGTGTGTATATAAATTTAAGTGTATTTTAACCCTTTTTTACACGTTAGTCAAGTTTTAAATTTATAAAACACAATATTTTACTAACACCAAACACACATATGAGCAAGTGCACCCATCGTGAGCGTAGTATAGTGTTGGCAAGATTCCGAGGTCGTCCAAGGACACAAGAGCTTTTAGTACCGGTTTATCATCAATGTCTAATCAAATCAAAAAGTTAGAAAAAGGTTTTAAACTAGAAAAATTAAAACTAACTAAAATGCTAAAAAATAAAATAAAAGTAAAAACAGATAGACAAGATGAATCACTTGGCTCCGACTCGTGTTTAGTGTAACCTTTGATTATTTCCGCACTTTTGCACTAAATAAGAGATTATCTTAGTTATTGTAGTAGACCCCTCTTTTGAAGGTGACGTTAACCTCAACCCAGTAGTTTGAGTCAGCAAGGATACAATCCTAAAGGGTCGGATTATTGAAAGATAATTAATTAAGTTATTAATGCATATTATGGTAGGCCCCTTTTTGGAGGTGACGTTACCCTCGGCTAAGTAGTCTGGGTTAGCAGGGATACAGTCCTAAATAGCCGGATTAAAGTATTAATAGTAGCTTACATATAAGGGGATCAAAGAGTTTGGACCCCCGCCATCCAATACCGATGGGTATTGAAGGAGGTCCTACTAAATTTGACCCAGGTCCTTGCAGGATCTATACACTGAACAAGGCAAGACTCTTACCAAACCGTTCCCTTAACCCCCGACCAGGTAGCCAACATACCTCCATATAGACCGTGGAGATATGAATGGTGAAAATCTTTTATTTTATATAGACAGTAAAATAATGCCACGACACCACGGACAAACGATAAGGAAGAATCACCTTCAACATAAGAAACTAGTTATTAAAGTCATTAAT
Source organism: Helianthus tuberosus (assembly GCA_030545235.1). NCBI lineage: Eukaryota > Viridiplantae > Streptophyta > Magnoliopsida > Asterales > Asteraceae > Helianthus > Helianthus tuberosus. The sequence goes on along the minus strand of CM060411.1, from coordinate 53,886,030 downwards.
ACATAACCAAGTAAAAAGTGCGAAAAGATTAAAAATAAAAAGTATTACACTAGACACTTGTCTTCACCAAGTGATGTAAGAGACTTAGGCAAACATGGCCTTTGATTGTCAAGAACTCTTATGATCAATCTTGGATCCCGAGACGACTCACACACTCTATGATGGACAATGGATGATGGTGGTGGATGATGGTGTTGTGATGGTGGTGGGTGAAGTGTGAGAGAGGTGGTGTGCCAAGGGATGGTTTGCAAATGAGCCAAGCACCCCTATTTATAGCCTGAACAGTAGCCCGGACACGGCCCCGTGTCCATCATTCTTCTCTGACTTCATTAATTGCAGTTTGTCTGCATTAGTTGACCACGCCCCCGTGTCCGCTGGGCACGCCCCCGTGTGCAGAAGCGTATCTATACTATCAAGATTTCCTCAGATTCTGCGAATCTTAGAGTTGACCACGGCCCCGTGTCCGCTGAGCACGACCCCGTGGTGGTTGATAGAAGCTTCTATAGCTTTGTCTTTTCTGCTGACACTTGGGCACGCCCCTGTGCTCATTGAGCATGGGGCGTGTTCAGCCTTTTGTTCTCTTGTTTTGCTTTGCTTGGGAAGATGCTGTCGGGGAGGTCGGGCATGCCACGTTTGTTCCTTTTCTTGTATTTATGTTAGATTTAGCTGTCTTTTTGCTTCTTTTGTTCATTTGAGCTCATTTATTCCTGAAAATACAAAAGGAAGACAAAAACACACTTTTTCCAACATTAGTACTAAAAAGGGTTAGTTTTATGCCACAATTGATGTAATTTATATGTTGCATTTTGTGCACATCACTGCCGTTCGTAAGTTTAAGAGAGGTACGGTTTGTTTTGTTTTTAATTAATCAAGAACATACTACGTACACATATATGTTAAGAGTTGGGCGGCTTATTCTTTTGGCCAAAATATGGGCTTAAGCCCACACACTTGGGCTGCCAAACCCAATGGCAAGGCTGCCAATCGTAAAGGCAAGGATGGCGGCTGTTTGGGCTTCAAGTCGCCTTGTATTATCTTTGGGCTTCTCGGGTTTGGAATGCAGCCCACTAAACCAACGGTCTATACGAAACATAAAGGTGTGGCCCAACAATACTAACACATAAAAGTCTAACAAGGTTATCGAATCGTTAAACAGAATTCTTTAAGTACGGAGCGTGTAACACAACAACGAGGAATAACTCAATTGAAAGTTCGGGTCGTCACACCATCCCCAAAAGGCAGGTGCATGACTGATTCTTTCCAGAATTCTGAATAACTCAACGTACGTAAATTAAGCTTTCCATGCTTCCCAAGCGCACCACACCCTCCCAGGGTGAGACTCCCAACCTGGAACGATCGCCTACAGCGAACTCCCAGTGTTCCCTAAGCTTATCAACTTTCCTAGCGGTCACTCATTGCCGTCAAACAATTTCCGATCCAAGCAATCTTCAAGAGTTTCGAGTACAAGTCCTGAATCTGTGATTATGTCACACCCCGATATTTCCACGTATTACCGGTGGGGAGTATCGTGACGTAGTTGATATCATCATAGTCAAACAACACAATTTTAAATGCACAGCAGAAGCAAAAGATAGATTTATTTCAACCGAATAAATTGTAATATTAAGTATCACAAAATAGTTGAAACAAATCCACATGCGGATCAAATGAAAAGGAAACATAGTTCATCAGACTTAAAATGCATCCAAGCTTGCGAGACTCTTATTGATGCTAAGGAGAGGCCAACCTATTTCGAGTAGTACCTGCACTTAACCTTTTTGGGAAAATACGTCAGTTTACACTGGTAAATACAATTAACTGACTCATTTTGAAAAGGTTTAGAAAAATTTGATTTGAATGCACAAGGCACAAAACATTTTATAACTTGGGATAATTATTTATATATAAACTTGTAAAAGAATTATATGTTCGTTATACGTTCAGTAGCCCGGATTGACACCGGGTTAAAGATTAATAGAAACACCACATGATATAGTCCCGCGGCGGGTTATTCCCGAAACCGGCGGTTATACCTTATTATTTATATATGCAATGTCGGGTGTACGCCTACACCCCGTGCTTAGGTCGTGGCCATTTCTGAAAATGATGCCAAGGATATCCGGGACATGGTCATTAACCCCCCAAAGGCTTTAAGCAAACAAAACAATTTAAAAGGGACATTTCAATAAATTAATCTTCATACAATTAAAAATTCAACGCCCGACCAAGCGGTATTTTGTATACCGTACCCCAAGCCCGTATAGGGAAAATAAGTTAAAAGTATTTACCTTTACAAGTAATAATCACAAACAGCAAATGCACGTAGCTTTTACCGGGTCTCCTAGTCTGGAACAAAGGTTTATAATAACCTATTAGATTCCTAACGGGTCTTTAATTAAGCCTAAACTTAGACCGGTTAGTTTTAAAGGAAGATACGGTTCAAACGCACGATTAAGCGAAGACCGGAACAGAATGTGATTTAGACCCGACAAGGTTGAAGACTTGTATAATACGGGTAAACTAAACACATTCTGGATTTTGAGACAAAATGATAAGGTTTGACCCGTTTCGGTCAATTTATGCAAACTAGTTACATAAACCGAACCAAACGCGCAAGATGCGTAGCGGGTAACCATATGATTCATATACAGGTTTCCTAAGTTAATATGCCTTAAATATGTTGTGACATCAGTAAGATATCTTCTATTATGCCCAAAATGGATTTAAACCCAAATTATGCCCCGTAGGGGTATTTTGGTCATTCAAAAGGTTATAAAAGAGATTTAGTATGATTCTGAGTGTCAGATCTGATATAAACAGTAAATATACTTAAATTAATAGGTTATATCAGTAGGGTATTACATATATGTCAAATTTACCATTTATAACTAAACTATGCACCGAAGGGCATTTTGGTAATTTCACTTAAGCCTAAAAGGTCAAAACTGGAAACCTGAGTTTAAAAACTTTTACTTACTATTAGAATAAAAAAATTTACTTAATATATCAGTAGGTATTAAGTCTTATATATCTAAAATGGTTTTAACACATACTATGCGCTTAGAATGCGTAAAAAGGTGATTTTTGAGCGATTACCGGGTTTTATAAAGAAAGCTGATATTTTTATTTTTCCAGAAGGCTTAAAATATTTTATTTATCCTATAAACTCAGTAGCAAAAGGTTTGGAATCAAAATGATTTGTAAAACTCATTTTATAGCCCAAAAGGGCAAAACCGGCAATTACCGAATCAAGCTTAGAACTCTATGTTATGCTCAGCCTAAAATTAAATAAAAATCTTCAAAATCCCAAAATATTATTTTATATCAGTAGGTAAAAAGTTTGGTATTAAAAATTGGGTTTAGATAGGCTTTATGCTAATTACGCCGTTTATTTAATAAAAGCTTTTTATTTACGCTAATGAGCATAACTCCTAATCTAGACCTCAAACTGATGTCAAATTTTTAGGGACAAGTCTATAAATCGGTAACTAAGGTTTCTATTCTTTTACATTTTCAAAAATCATGTTTTAAAGTCATATGGGCATAATAGTCAACATATAGGCAATAAACGGAAACATGCATATGAATAGGATAACTAATGAACCAAGTTGTATAATCACAGAGGGTTATACTAACATGTAACCTGGTCCAAATAAAGCTCTAAGGCATTTCTAAATTATGCTACATTGGGTCAGAACTGAAAGTCAAAGCAAAAGTCAAATTATGCGACTTTCGGTTCCGAACCGAGCCTAAACTGAAAATTATCGGGTTGAACATGTTTAGACATGTTCTTACATTAATCACCAAGTTATATTAATGATAAAATAGGTTGCATGGCTTCTACATTTTTAATTATGCGTTTATTTGAAAATAAGCTTTCTGTTGACTTTTTAAGATTAACTTTGGCCCGACAATTGACCTAGTTAGAGTGGGAATCAGATGGTGCCCTTTTAAGGGTTTATTACCCACATAATTACCAACTCAAGGGTACTTTCAATTCGAGATTTGACTAGACAAATTTTAATTAATCACGAAGTCAAACCTTAATTATGACGGTTTGACTTTAAGCTAATTAATTAAGCAAAACTGAATTAAGGAAGGTTAAGGACACTTACAAAGGTCCTAAGCACGATTATGGATCCTAAAGAAACTTGTTGAAGATAAGAGAAGCTCCAGAGAAGTGCCTTGAATGATCTTCAAATGCAAGTTCAAATGTTGCAACTTCAAGTTCTATATATACCCAACTTGAACTCATAAGATCTCTCCACAATAGTCTAGGATTGATCCCAGATGCATCCATGTGTCCCTATACTGCCAAAAACCAGTTTCAAAGCCCCTGAATTCGAATACCACCTTTCTATGGCGGTGTAACTTGTTATAACAGGCAATTGTCCAAAAATTCGCCCAGTTACAGGTCTTAGGGACCGTAAGCCTTTGGCTTTGCGGTCCGTGTCCGTCCTTCAGAATTTATCGCCCAGCTCTGCCACCTTACGGACCGTAAGGTGGAACTTTTGCGGTCCGTAAGCCTTCATCAGAAAACAAAAATTTGTAAACTTTTAGGCTTTGCCCATGCAACTTTGCTAGTACGAATCCAAGGTCTTTAACATCATAATGGGGCCACTTGATCAGTTCTGAAAAGCCATGAAAGCCTTGCCATGCACTTATGTTGTCTTGGATTCTTTTGAAAGAGTCTTGTATGTAATATTTGTCGTAACCACTCATAGGATCCAATTCTTGTGCAATTTGAATTATGCATTTATCAGAATTAACCGGATTTAAATATGAGATGTTTATAAAATAGATTAGGGTTTTGGGATTCATAACTAGGTCGCTCAGAGGTATTAATTAACATGTCGACACTTTTAAATCCTACCATACATCTTTTGTAACCACCTTGGTTTTCACACTTGTATTTGTTTTGACTTGCATTATAACAATTACCGTATTTGGAATGAAACTTATTTGATCCTACTTGCTTTGTGCTCATACCGATACAAACACGTGAAACAATTTCAAATTTGTTGAGTTTTTATGCTATTAAACACGGTTACATAAACTGTAAGGGTTTATTGGGACTACTTGTGAAACTACTAGTTGAAGGACCTATTTGACATTCTTTAAAACCTGCTTGAAATCTATTACTTTTTAAGTTCAAGGACTAAAACCGTAATTATTTGAAAGTACAAGTCCATGGGCTAAATTGTCATTTTTGAAACTATATAAATACAAGGGTTAAAGTGCAATTATTTCAAACTACAAGTTTAGGGTTCTTTTTGTAATTTTTGAAACATATTTTATAAAAGAAATAAAAATATATAAATTGTTTTAAAAAGTCTAGGGTTCAAATGGTCATTTTCTTAAACTTAAACTGTAGGGAACAAAACTGTTATTTTTAAACTTATATAAACTGAAAACCCTAACTGTGTTAGTCCTTTTATAAAGGTTTCTATCTTTAAACATTAACTCAGTTAGCATACTTAACTGAACAGTACAGGGACTATTTCTGTCAATTTTCGAAACCTGAGGGACCAATTATGTACTTTTTATGAAAGTATAGGGACTGTTTATGCAACTTTTCGAAACTATAGGGACTATTTTTGTAAAAACTGAAACTTCAGGGACCAAAGTGTAAATATTCAAAAATTCGGTTAAAAAGGGGGTCTTCTGTGTAAGAACCGGCCCTTGTAAGGATTGAACTCGTGACCTCTCGTTTAGAACCGCAACGCCTTAACCAGTTTATCCTCCTACTAGGAGCTGTTAGGATATGAAATTTAATTCCTTTTATACACTATTTAGGATTAATAATATTTAATTAATTATAATTTAAAACAAAAAGGGTTTAAAACCCAATCGAACCGGCCGCGAACAAGACTCGAACCCGAACACCCGCTGTACAACACCAACGTATCAACCAGTTTATCCTCCCATTGGGAGCTGATAAACTTCTAGATTATATTATATTTATACACAATTTAGAATTTAATATAATAAATCAATTCCGAACACAGATCAGTTGCCAGCTTCGATCCAATTCGGATTGTTTAATACCTTTTGATCTGTCCAGAACATCTACAACCCATACCCAACCCAATTGAACATTTAATCGACACACATCAGTGCCAAATTGCTGTAAAATCGAACTTTTTATTTAAAATTAAAACAGATCGAAACCACTAAGAATTGTTGGATCTGAGATCAAATTGAGCTGGTATTTAAGTTCCCAGTACCCCCACGAACCTCTCACACCCTTCACAATCCACCAACACTTCGCATATTTCCGAATTGAAACCTGCAACTCGCCGAAACAGTAACACCTCGCCGGAATTAGTCGAACCGTTGATCCAGACGATACCGGTCAGTTTAATCTTTGCCAATCTATTTGTTTTTGGTTATACAATGTTTTCTGATGTTCAATTTAGCTTAAAACTTGAGTTTGATCGATAATTATAAGGTTTGACTTTCGGGTTTGACTCGGTCTGAACAATTGGGGAAGATGACCAATTTCCATTTCAGTATTTATTTCATTTAAACTAAACTTAAAAACAACCACAGGCTTTGGCCCAGTGGTTGTGTCTGTGTGTGTGTAACAGGTTGACCCGGGTTCGAATCCGGGGACAACCAAATCTTTTTATTCTTTTTATTTTTAATACTTTTAACATTTCAATAATTTTTATAACATTATTAGACACTGTTACTTTTATTAAAAATATAAAGTTAGTCAATTTATTTATAAAACTAATTTTTATAATATTAAAACAGTTTATTATTAAATAATTCATAATAAATCAATTTTCAGGAAATAAATACTGAAATTTATATGTTAATTATTTTAAGTGGTGAACTTTACAAAAATAATTATTTTACTGATATTTTATACAATTTTGATATTTATATAATTAAATCAGTTTTGTTACTTATAAATATAGTTTAATTTAATATATTTAAATTATATAACTATATAATTTTTATCCAAAATTATTTTTATGACAAAATAGACATATTACTGAGTTTATATAAATTTAGAGTCTGAATTTTTATTATATTTAATTATTTAGATAATTAAACTTATATAAACTTATTTATTATTATTTTAAGCAAATTAATTCATTCTATTTATTTAAAATGAATCCAAGGCCATAATAATTATTTTAAACCAATAATATTCAAGTACAATAATTAAAAATATTACTTTTAATTATTCTGATTAAATTAATTATTTTGATAATTAGATATATAATTATCAAATTATCCCTTTAAACTATATAATTATCATTTATCAAATAAATATATATTTTCGAGCATCTAAATTAATTTATAATTTTTATAAATTAATAATATCACTTGTAAAATATTTTGGTTATAATCAATTATTTAACTATGCTATTTAATTATACTAGTTAATTATATTTAATTTATTATTACAAATGTTTATATTAAATCAATTGTATAATTTTGCAATTTATGTTAGTTGAATATTTTCTTATAAATAATTCTTTTATATCATACTCATTTTCCGAGTTCTCTATTAGGTTATCCAAACCACATAATCACCGTTTATCCAAACCCTATTAAATTCTATAGATTTAGGATTTCCGTTCAAAAACAATTAAACGCTTTTATTGATTCAAATTCTATATTGTTACATGTTCAATCTATTAGAGTGACGTGGAAATCTTGTTCCCAAAAAAACTCTTACAATTACATACGTGTTTGGACTTACCGGCAATCAAGGTGAGTTCATAGTCCCTTTTTACATTATTTTTGGGATGAAACATATGATACAATGTGATACCAACTCATTTGCCATTTGTGGATATCCCGATTGTCCTTGCATTTGCTTAATACTTGTTGTTGCTTTAACGCGTTTACGTTCATTAACTTGCAAAAGCCCAACGGTTATATTATAGCGCTATAGGTGTGACACCCCACCTCACTTCCAGTGAAACTATTTGTTGTTGTTGTTGTTGTTACTCATGTGAAACTTTTGGGAGTGTGGTGATAGACCCGTGTTACGTCATAACGAAGGTTTGAATGTACCACCAAGTGACTACTTGTATTACTCTTTTGCTTAAAGACATATCACATGCCACAGTGTTAAACCATTTTCATATCACATTGTTATTTTTGCCTAACAAAACCTATGAATTCACTCAACCGTTTGTTGACCCAATATTTTTCTAACATATGTTTCAGGTGATAATGTTTGATGCTATGATTTGCAAGAATATTTCATATAGGATTGATCAAGATTTATGCCTTAGATTAAATCCGAATCTATCATTTGTGAAACAATTTGTTATGATGTATTTTGTTTATGTACTCTTATTTACTCGGATGTGAATGCAATCTCTTTAATTGAATCTAAACTATATTTCAACTTAATTTAATCATCATGTGCTCAAATGCATTCTGCCATGTTTCATGATGCCCTTGACTTTTCCACCTCCGGTCAGGGTGTCACATCTTTCAACTTGATCCGGGTTCATAACACGTTTTATCTTCCATGACACGTGTCTTTATTTTATTGGGCATGATTTTTACGAGGTGTTACATCCTCACCCCCTTAAAAGAAATCCCGACCTCGAGATTTACTGAAATAAATGAGGGTACTTCTCTTTCATCGTGGACTCTACCTCCCACATATACTCGGGACCTCTACGGGCATCCCATTTAACCTTTACAATTGGCACGTGCTTCCTTCGAAGTTTCTTAACCTGTCGATCCTCGATTGACAAAGGTTTTTCTACAAACTTTAAGCTCTCATCTATGTGCATATCCGTCTGCGGTATGACTAGTGATTCATCAGCTAGACATTTCTTCAGATTGCAGATGTGGAATACATTATGAATTCCACTGAGCTCTTCAGGCAAATTTAACTTGTAAGCCACTGTTCCAACACATTCGATGATCTTGAATGGTCCTATGTATCTTGGGCTTAACTTACCTTTCTTACCAAATCGCATCACTCCCTTCCAGGGTGATACTTTAAGCAACACTTTGTCACCAACCTCGAACTTTAGAGGTTTACGCCTCAAGTCTGCGTAGCTTTTCTGCCTATCTCAGGCAGCCTTGAGACGATCTCTTATCTGCACAATCTTATATGTCGTCTCCAGGACTATATCGGGTCCTGTTAGTTGGACATCTCCAACTTATGCCCAACAAACGGGCGTTCTGCACTTCCTTCCATACAAAGCTTCAAATGGTGCAGCTTGGATACTAGAGTGATAGCTATTATTGTATGAAAACTCGATCAATGGAAGATGTTCATCCCAACTTCCACCTAGGTCAATAACACAAGCCCTTAACATATCTTCCAGTGTTTGAATTGTTCGCTCACTTTGACCATCCGTTTGCGGATGATAAACAGTGCTGAAGTTCAGTCGAGTACCTAGGGATTGCTGAAAACTTTTCCAGAAGTGCAATGTATACCTTGCATCCCTATCAGAAATGATAGATACTGGCACCCCGTGGAGAGATACAATCTCGTCCACGTACAACTGAGCTAACTTATCTGAGCTATGTGTTTCCTTAATAGGTAGGAAGTGAGCTAACTTAGTCAGTCTGTCCACTATTACCCAAATAGTATCGTTTCCTTTCTTTGTCTTGGGTAACTTGGTGATAAAATCAATTGTCACCATTTCCCACTTCCAGGTGGGAAGTTCAGGTTGTTGTAGCAAACCTGACGGGTTTTGGTGTTCAGCTTTGACTTGCGCGCATGTCAAACATTTGGCTACATAGGTAGCTATAGACTTCTTTAAGCCTATCCACCAAAAATTTGCCTTCAGATCCTAGTACATATTTTCAGCCCCAGGATGAACGGAGTACTTAGAACTGTGGGCTTCCTGGAGGATCACATCCCTAAGTCCTCCATAAATTGGAACCCATATTCGTCCATTTAATCTCAGGATTCCATCTTTGCCATAGGATAACTGTTCAGCAGTTACTCCTAGCTTCTCATCCGGATAGTTAGCTTCTAGTACAGCTTCTTTCTGTGCAGCTAACACTCTTTCATTCAAACTATTCTTTAATTCAATGCTCTTGGCATTGATTCTTATGGGCTTCACCCTTTCCTTTCTACTTAAGGCATCGGCAACCACATTTGCCTTGCCTGGATGGTATCTTATCTCACAGTCATAATCATTCAAGGTTTCCATCCAACGTCGCTGCCTCATGTTCAAATCCTTCTGATTGAACAGATGTTGAAGGCTCTTGTGATCCGAATAGATCATGCACTTGGTTCCATACAAGTAATGTCTCCATAGTTTTAGTGCAAATACAACGGCACCCAACTCCAAGTCATGGGTGGTGTAATTCTTCTCATGCACTTTCAATTGTCGAGAAGCATAGGCAATAACTTTGCCTTTCTGCATAAGCACACATCCCATACCTGTGTGTGATGCATCACAATAAACTACAAATTCATCAATTCCATCTGGCAACGCCAGTACTGGAGCGTTGCTCAACTTCTGCTTCAAAATATCAAAAGATTCTTGCTGCTTAGGACCCCAATCAAACTTGATATTCTTGCGGGCTTATGAAGCTAGGGGTGCTGCAATCCTTGAGAAGTTTTCAATAAATCGCCTGTAGTATCCTGCTAAACCTAGAAAGCTACGAATCTCAGTAGGCGTCTTTGGCTCTTGCCAATTCATGACAGCTTTAACTTTAGCGGGATCTACTTGGATACCACGCTCACTAACAACATGTCCAAGAAATTGGACTTCACGAAGCCAAAATTCACATTTTGAAAATTTAGCATAGAGCTCTTCCTGTTGAAGTAGCTTAAGAATACAACGAAGATGCTTCTCATGGTCAGCTTGACTTTTCGAGTAAATGAGAATGTCATTGATAAAGACGATGACGAATTTATCTTGGTAGGGTTTACAGACGCGATTCATGAGATCCATGAATGCGGCAGGTGCATTAGTGAGCCTAAAAGGCATCACTAAGAACTCGTAATGACCATAACGAGTCCTAAATGCAGTCTTGTGTACATCTTCATCTTTAACCTTCAGCTGATGATAGCCTGACCTTAAGTCGATCTTCAAGAAGTAACTTGCCCCTTGCAATTGATCGAACAGATCGTCGATCCTTGGCAATGGATATCTATTCTTGATAGTGACCTTGTTAAGCTCGCGATAATCGATGCATAGACGCATCGACCCATCCTTCTTCTTCACAAACAAGATCGGTGCTCCCCATGGAGACGAGCTAGGTCTAATGAAACCTTTTGCCAACAATTCATCTAACTGGTTCCTCAACTCTTTCATCTCTGTTGGTGCCAACCTGTAAGGTGCCCTTGCAACAGGTGCTGCTCCTGGAATAATGTCAATTCTGAATTCTACTTGCCTATCTGGTGGTAAACCAGGTAATTCTTCAGGGAATACTTCGGGATATTTAGAAATGACGGGGATATCTTCAATCTTAGGCTTCGGCTCATCAATAGTTACTTGTGCCATGTAGATGACGCAACCTTTCTTCATACACCTTGAAGCCTTAAGCATAGACACTTGCTTAGGCAACCCATACTGAGTATCTCCCTGTATGGTAAGTGGCTCACCATACGGAGTCTTGATCACTACTTGCTTCTTGTCACACATGATCTGGGCTTGGTTATGGGATAGCCAATCCATGCCTATTACTATGTCGAAACCAGCTAACTTCAAAGGAAGTAAGGACAATGGAAAAGAGTGGTTCCTAATGGATATGAAACATCCGTCTAACACGGTTGATGCGGTTTCTATGGTGCCATCGGCTAATTCCACCTCATATTTTATGCTTAGGGTTCTAATAGGTAGGTTTAACAACTTACAAAACTTATCATAAAATGACTTATCTGCTCCAGAATCAAATAACACCCTTGCATAAACATCATTAATAAGGAAGGTACCTGTTATGACATTATCATTCTGGATCGCCTCCTGTGCGTTCATCTGGAAGACCCTAGCATTGGTCTTTTTCCCATCCTCAGCCTTCTTTGCAAACTTCGGGCAGTTGGACTTAATATGCCCTTTTTCGTTGCAGTTGTAGCACGTCGCATCCTTGATTTTCTTACAGTCTAATGTCTTGTGCTCAGAGGATTTACAAATCCCGCAAACTCTCGGCTGTGACTGGGATTTTGATTCATATCTGCACCTCCCGAAATGGTGCTTCTTACAGATCTAACACTTGGGCTTATCCCCTGACTGTTGACCATCCTTTTTAGTTCCAGAACTCTTCTTGTGGTCATTGTTTCCCTTACGCTTCTTGTCTGAACGTCGTGAGTTGTCATCCTCACGCTTCCTCTTCTCAGCGTCTGTGTTTCTCAGCGATCTCTGCCTGACCGCGTCCAAAGTAAGGGGCAATGATATATCAGCTACAGACCGAAAAGTAGCTGGTCTAGAGGCCTTCACACTGGCCTTGATTTCTGGGGCCAAACCCCCAATGAAACGAGCTATCCTCTTGGGTTCCGGAGTTACCAGATACGGAACTAGTCTTGACATAGTGTTGAAGCTCGTAAGGTAGGCTTGACAATCTAGATTTTTCATAACTAAAGACAAGAAATCAGACTCAATCTTTTCGACCTCATGCTGAGGGCAGTAGTTCTCCTTGATGAGAGCAACAAATTGATCCCATGTTAAATTGTACAGTGGGATTTTTTCGGTGGCTTGGATCAAAGATCTCCACCATGCTAATGCCTCACCTTTGAATGACTGAGATACAAACTTTACCACATCCTTATCAGCGCAACCACTGATATCCACCACAGTGTCCATATCGTCTAACCATGACATGCAATCAACTGCTCCTTTCTCCCCAGTGAAATCCCTGGGTTTGCAGGAGACAAAGTATTTATAGGTGCAACCTTTAGCACGTGGTTCTTGATTTAACACAACTCTCTTAGATGGAACACTCATCTGATTTGTTGAGTGATGAGAATCGCTTTTGTGAGCGGTATGAGTTCTAGAGGGTGGTTTAGAGTGTGGCACAGACTGGGTCCTTACTTGGGTACCACTGGATTCATTGAACTGTCTCTCCAAATCTCGTGTGACAGCATTATCTATTAATGCTTGTAACTCTGTTCCTGCTACGTTGACTCTGGAGGTGTCATGATTATCTCTGGGGTGGCTGTTGGCTTCGTCTGACCCGGCCATGTAGCTTGATTGCTACATAAAATAATGATTTTAATTCATTCAGAGGTCTATAACAGTTTTATCATTCTAGATGATTTATTAATCATGGTATTTAAGAACCATTTTGATTAATTTGTTAGGCATATATATATTTAGGAATTTATAATAATCCTTAGTTAGAATTAAAATATATTAATGGCAAAAAGGCCTGGTCACGTGGACGGTTTTAAATCTTTATTCATGATCTTATAGGATCAAGGTATTGAGGTTTTAATTTCTAATTCATTACCTCTTCTTAACAGGGGGTCGAAGACCACGACTGTCTTTTGTCTTGTATGACAACGAGTATAGCCCGTAGGCATTACATTCCTATTGGATGTTTAATATAATAAAAGAAGTTGGAAGAATCTAATGTAGGGATGACTTTTGTGATTTTATCGAACCACATTTTGTCAAGAGTGTTAACATGTTTTCAGATGTTAACAAGGATTGGAACCTTTTGAATGGGTTTTACCATTTTGGTCATGTCTGCAATGACATATAGACTAGGTTTTACCTTTAAGATTTCTTTTTAATATTTAACGCAGAACAATCCTAAATTGAGGTGTTAATAAGGATCTGAATCTAATTATGGAACTACCATTTTGGCCCTGTCTTAAGATGACACATGGCTAGGTCTTGTCCTTTTTTAGATTTTGTCATTTTATTATAATGATAGATCTTATATAAAGGAATGTTATTTTTCATTTATTTCACATATTATATTTATGTATATAATTTAGCAAAAATGAAAATTTAAATTAAATCATTCCACTGCAAAAATTTAAACAAGTACAGATTTGCCCTAAACGGGACTTCTACTGAAATAACATGCCCGCTCAGGGGCTTAAACAGAAATAACATACCCACGCAGGGGTTAACAGAAGGACATGCCCACGCAGGGGCAGAACACCAAAAAGACATGCCCACGCAGGGGCAGAATACAGAAACAAATGTCTATGTAGGGACATGATTACAACACTAAGAACAAACAAACAAATAAAGAATTTTAATGATCCTTTTTGCTTTTCCCTTTAATTAAGTTTGCCAGACTCTTGAACATTCCTCGGTTTTGCCTACGGTCTTCCCGCACTTCCTGCCGCACCTCATTAATCCTTTGAAGAATCTCCTGATGCTGCGGTGGCGACATCGCTGGCGGCTGCGAGGGTTGCTGATATAGCGGAGGTTGAGGAGGGGGCGGTTGATGATACCCATAAGGTGGGTACCCATAGTGTGGGTATCCGGCTTGATATGGGACCCCAAAGGATCCTTCCGGATGATGGGCATTGTAGTTTGCCGCTGCTACCAGGTAAGGGTCGGCCTCGGCATAGTTGTAGTTGGTGTGGATCGGCTGATCAAAGGGATTATACGCCGCCGCACCGGTGTATGTAGGTATAGGGTCGCCAAAGCCCAACGGTGGTGGCGCGACAGGCGCAGAGTCTACTTCCGAGACGGGGTTTGAAGGTCCACCCATCTGCGGGTCTTCATGTAGTGGCGGGTAGCGGCTGCCACTTGAAGGTTGAGGGGTGCTGATTCGCACTCCTCCTCGCACAGACATCCGTGCATTCGATCTTCTTCGCCTCGGCGGCTCCAGAGGCTGTTGCTGGGCTGGTTGTGGTGGCGGAGTGACCGCTATAAAACGAGAATCCACGGAGGGATCCTCCTGTGGCTGCTGCGGCTGTGGTGAGTTGTGGTAACTGGGAGTAAACACCTAGTCAATCTGTCTGAACCTCTCCTCATAGCTGTCGGGACCATTATAAGGTGATCCCAGAAAAGGTGACCCATCGAAAATTTCGATGGGGTGGTTAGGGGTTCCGGATGGTGGTTCTGCGGGATCAGTGTCCTCGTCCATGTCCATCGCATGGTTGCCCGAGAAGTGGTCTTCAGGTCCTAGTGGGTTAAAACCCACTGGTTCTTCAATGCAGTTTGCCGGGTTGAACCTGCTTTGGAAGACAGGTGTCGGGTCGTCGAAGGAATAGTGAAGGCTGGATCCCTGGAGGGGGATGAAAGATGGCTGCGGGTAATGGGGCTCATTTTTAGAATGAGGCCCGTAGGAATGGTGATAGGATGGTGACGAACTTAGCGAGACGGTTCGCCTCGCTGGCTCTATATGCGTCCTCCAATGCTCCTGAGGACTCGTACTCATTAAGGCTAGTGGGGTTCGTTTGTCTGATGGCCCGGCTTCATTGTCGTGGCCAGTGATTGGTGCCTTTCCTCTTCCCCTTATGAACCTTGGTGGCATGATTGAACATGTCAATATAAACAAGGATAACAACAAGAAAAATATATAAAGGACAAAATAAAACAAATCGGGATTTATCCTAAGTTCTCTGTCTAGACTCGAAAATTGAGGAATGTGCAACTGTGTAACTGAGATTAAACACAAAAGGCTAGTGTTTAATTCACTCAGTGCTGGCTCTGATACCAACCTGTCACACCCCGATATTTCCACGTATTACCGGTGGGCCCGGTGGGGAGTATCGTGATGTAGTTGATACCATCATAGTCAAACAACACAATTTTAAATGCACAGCGGAAGCAAAAGATAGATTTATTTCAACCGAATAAATTGTAATATTAAGTATCACAAAATAGTTGAAACAGATCCACAGGCGGATCAAATGAAAAGGAAACATAGTTCATCAGACTTAAAATGCATCTAAGCTTGCGAGACTCTTATTGATGCTAAGGAGAGGCCAGCCTATTTCGAGTAGTACCTGCACTTAACCTTTTTGGAAAAATACGTCAGTTTACACTGGTAAATACAATTAACTGACTCATTTTGAAAAGGTTTAGAAAAATTTGATTTGAATGCACAAGGCACAAAACATTTTATAACTTGGGATAATTATTTATATATAAACTTGTAAAAGAACTATATGTTCGTTATACGTTCAGTAGCCCGGATTGACACCAGGTTAAAGATTAATAGACACACCACATGATATAGTCCCGCGGCGGGTTATTCCCGAAACCGGCGGTTATACCTTATTATTTATATATGTACTGTCGGGTGTACGCCTACACCTCGTGCTTAGGTCGTGGCCATTTCTTAAAATGATGCCAAGGATATCCGGGACATGGTCATTAACCCCCAAAGGCTTTAAGCAAATAAAACAATTTAAATGGTACACTTCAATAAATTAATCTTCATACAATTAAAAATTCAATGCCCGACTAAGCGGTATTTTATATACCATACCCCAAGCCCGTATAGGGAAAATAAGTTAAAAGTATTTACCTTTGCAAGTAATAATCACAAACAGCAAATGCACATAGCTTTTACCGGGTCTCCTAGTATGGAACAAAGGTTTATAATAACCTATTAGATTCCTAACGGGTCTTTAATTAAGCATAAACTTAGACCGGTTAGTTTTAAAGGAAGATACGGTTCAAACGCACGATTGAGCGAAGACCGGAACAGAATGTAATTTAGACCCGACAAGTTTGAAGACTTGTATAATATGGGTAAACTAAACACATTCTGGATTTTGAGACAAAATGATAAGGTTTGACCTGTTTCGGTCAATTTATGCAAACTAGTTACATAAACCGAACCGAACACGCAAGATGCGTAATGGGTAACCATATGAGTCATATACAGGTTTCCTAAGTTAATATGCCTTAAATATGTTGTGACATCAGTAAGATATCTTCTAGTATGCCCGAAATGGATTTAAACCCAAATTATGCCCAGTAGGGGTATTTTGGTCATTCAAAAGGTTATAAAAGAGATTTAATATGATTATGAGTTTCAGATCTGATATAAACAGTAAATATACTTAAATTAATAGGTTGTATCAGCAGGGTATTACATATATGTGAAATTTACCATTTATAACTAAACTATGCACCGAAGGGCATTTTGGTAATTTCACTTAAGCCTAAAAGGTCAAAACTGGAAACCTGAGTTTAAAAAATTTTACTTACTGTTAGAATATAAAATTTTACTTAATATATCAGTAGGTATTAAGTCTTATATATCTAAAATGGTTTTAATACATACTATGCGCTTAGAATGCGTAAAAAAACGATTTTTGAGCGATTACCGGGTTTTATAAAGAAATCTGATATTTTTATTATTTCAGAAGGCTTAAAATATTTTATTTATCCTATAAACTCAGTAGCAAAAGGTTTGGAATCAAAATGATTTGTAAAACTCATTTTATAGCCCAAAAGGGCAAAACCGGCAATTACCGAATCAAGGTTAGAACTCTATGTTATGCTCAGCCTAAAATTAAATAAAAATCTTCAAAAATCCCAAAATATTATTTTATATCAGTAGGTAAAAAGTTTGGTATTAAAAATTGGGTTTGGATAGTCTTTATGCTAATTACGCCGTTTATTTAATAAAAGCTTTTCATTTACGCTAATGAGCATAACACCTAATCTAAACCTCAAACTGATGTCAAATTTTGAGGGATAAGTTTATAAATCGGTAACTAAGGTTTCTATTCTTTTACATTTTCAAAAATCACGTTTTAAAGTCATATGGGCATAATAGTCAACATATAGGCAATAAACGGAAACATGCATATGAATCGGATAACTAACGAACCAAGTTGTATAATCACAGAGGGTTATACTAACATGTAACCTGGTCCAAATAAAGCTCTAAGGCATTTCTAAATTATGCTACATTGGGTCAGAACTGAAAGTCAAAGCAAAAGTCAAATTATGCGACTTTCGGTTTCGAACCGAGCCTAAACTGAAAATTGTCGGGTTGAACATGTTTAGACATGTTCTTACATTAATCACCAAGTTATATTAATGATAAAATAGGTTGCATGGCTTCTACATTGTTAATTATGCGTTTATTTGAAAATGAGCTTTCTGTTGACTTTTTAAGATTAACTTTGACCCGACAATTGACCTAGTTAGAGTGGGAATCAGAGGGTGCCCTTTTAAGGGTTTATTACCCACATAATTACCAACTCAAGGGTACTTTCAATTCGAGATTTGACTGGAAAAATTTTAATTAATCACGAAGTAAAACCTTAATTACGACGGTTTGACTTTAAGGAAGGTTAAGGACACTTACAAAGGTCCTAAGCACGATTATGGATCCTAAAGAAACTTGTTGAAGATAAGAGAAGCTCCAGAGAAGTGCCTTGAATGATCTTCAAATGCAAGTTCAAATGTTGCAACTTCAAGTTCTATATATACCCAACTTGAACTCATAAGATCTCTCCACAATAGTCTAGGATTGATCCCAGATGCATCCATGTGTCCCTATACTGCCAAAAACCAGTTTCAAAGCCCCTGAATTCGAATACCACCTTTCTATGGCGGTGTAACTTGTTATAACCGGCAACTGTCCAAAAATTCGCCCAGTTACAGGTCTTACGGACCGTAAGCCTTTGGCTTTGCGGTCCGTATCCGTCCTTCAGAATTTATCGCCCAGCTCTGCCACCTTACGGACCGTAAGGTGGAACTTTTGCGGTCCGTAAGCCTTCATCAGAAAACAAAAATTTGTATACTTTTAGGCTTTGCCCATGCAACTTTGCTAGTACGAATCCAAGGTCTTTAACATCAGAATGGGGCCACTTGATCAGTTCTGAAAAGCCATGAAAGCCTTGCCATGCACTTATGTTGTCTTGGATTCTTTTGAAAGAGTCTTGTATGTAATATTTGTCGTAACCACTCATAGGATCCAATTCTTGTGCAATTTGAATTATGCATTTATCAGAATTAACCGGATTTAAATATGAGATGTTTATAAAATAGATTAGGGTTTTGGGATTCATAACTAGGTCGCTCAGAGATATTAATTAACATGTCGACACTTTTAAATCCTACCATAAATCTTTCAACTTGATCCGGGTTCATAACACGTTTTATCTTCCATGACACGTGTCTTTATTTTATTGGGCGTGCTTTTTACGAGGTGTTACAGATTAGGTTGTCATCCACCTCAGTCCAACCAGGAGATTAACGTTACAGTTCATACAATGCCCCACACGGAGCTGTCGGAATACTAGAATGGTAACGACTGCATTAGAACTTAGCCAAAGGTATGTGTCCTTCCTATATTTACTAAGTCGATCACACACATGCTCGCAGCATGTCCTCGAGTGTCAGTGGGGGTTCGTTTACTCAGGCCGTCTGTCCTACGGTGGTAAGTAAAGCTCATGTCTAGACGTGGGCCAAGGGTGTTGTGTATTGCCGGTCATAAACCAGATATAGCTCAAAATCAAAAGGTAACAGAAGCTGGCACCTCGTGCCTAAAAGCCGCCTCTCTCAGAGGAACATTCACAGCTGTGAAGACTAGTCAGTTTCCTTAATTGAAAGAAAATGTGATGCTAACGTGAGACAATCAACGATCACCCAGGTGATACTGTTTTCGTTTCGAGTTGTAAGTAGACTAGTGACAGAATCCATGGCAGTCTGTTCTCATTTCCATACGGGTGTTTCTGGTTGCTGATACTCCACCTTGACTTTCCTACAAGTCAACATCATTCACATGCGTAGCTAGGCGGGCCTTCATGCCCGATTATCAGTACAAGATCCTATTGATCCTAATATCTCTTATCAAAACCCAGATGACTAGAATATCGAGGTCGGTGTGCTTTGTTCGCCACGAGTTCCCTACAGTTGCCGTATAATAAGATCCACATTCGTTCCAGGAGGTAGCGCCTATCGTCCGACCTACCAAAGGTTGCTTCTCCATGCCCTGCATGGGTTCACTTGAAACTTCTCTTCCTTCAGTTCTCCAGGTTGAACTGAGCGAGTCTGATCAGGTAGGTTAGAGTCAGTGGTGAGCTACACGCTCATATGTGTCTAAGGTCCATAGTCGTAATCGCTTGAGGGTTCCATCCAACGATGCTATTACCTGTTTTGCTCTTCTGAAACAAAGGTATACGGGAGGCCCTTGTGATCGGTCTAAGTAGTGCCTTTGGTAGCATCCAAGTCATGCCTCCAACTCAAATCCAAAGACCATGGGTTCCACCGCAGGTTGGGTCTCGTGTAACTCTTCTTGTAAATCCACTACGTAAGCCATCACTTCCTCGTGTTGCATCGATGTGTAACTGGGACTTTGATTCGGACCATCATTATCTACCACTAAATCACCCGTACCCTTAGGTAAAGACGATGCTCAGTGCATGGCTGAGTTGGGATTCGAAAGCTGAAAAGACGTCCTTCTGTTTTATCTTCCACGAACACAGCGCCCTGCTATGCTAAAGAGATTAAGGCTGCGCGATCTTCGAAAATCCTGGGATGAATCTGTGGTAACATCTAGCGAAACCAAGAAATTGCTGCATCCTCGCAAGAATCTTTGATGTCGATCAGTTTCTACCCAAAACGGGTCTTAGCAAGGTCCACGTGTATTCCCACTTCGTTGATTATATGACCGCAAAGGTACCTCTCAAATCCAGAAGTTACTTTTAACAAAACTTCGAGCGGAGTGGCTCTTTCCCATAGGAGCTCTAAAATAGAATGCAAATACCACCCATGATGTTCCCTTCTCCTGGAATGATTCAAAACGCCATCAATAAACACAGTCGATTCATGTGATCCATAAAGCTACTGGTGTGGTGATTACCCCAAAGGTCTTGGAATACAAAGTCGTATGACCGAATTGCATTTGATAAGCCGCTTTAAGAACATTCTCCCCTTGGACTTCCATCTGATAATAGTTCGCTCAAAACTCAATCCTTGAATGATAGCTTGACCCTCGCTACTGGTCGGCAGGCTGACAATACATGGTCGAGGCAAACAGTTCTTGACTGCCACCTTGTTGAGTTCTTGATAGTCACTACACATACGGAAAGGGCCTATCTTCACGGTTATAACTGGAGCTCCCCAAAGAGAAAAGAAATCTAGGTCCGACAAAACTCCTGTCCAGCAATTCCTGTAGTTGATTTGACAGTTCTTGCAACCCTCCTTGTGCAAGACGGTAAGAGTATGAGTATTCGGAGCTGCCTCTGGTGTGAGATCAACTGAGATTCCGACTAGCAGTTGTGGAAGTAAACCTGAAGGTTCCTAGAATAACACACTGAGATGGGTCACGAACCATTGGTGGATCCTCGATCCTCCTTTCCTTATCCTTAATATTAATAACGATTGCCAACATAGTGAGGTAATCTTTCCGTAGACGCTTCCAAACTTTCACAGCTGAGATGGCGCTAACCCTTGCGCCATTCTGATGCTTTGGAACAAATAACGATTCTCCACACAAGGTTTTCTCCTTACAGGGTATGTCCGTGCGGTTTCTGTATAACCCATCCACATTAACTACTGCGTTGTAACCATCGAGGATAGTAGAAGGAAGGTCGACGTCGAACACTCGTCCCATAAGGTCGTGTTTACACCCTAACAAACATATGAGATTTCATTTGACTTGCCATCAGCTGATTCCACATCAGGTTTAGTTTCAAGAAGTATCAGGGTCAAGCAGAATAGAGATGAAGCGAACATCTACCCATACAAGCTACCATGTTGCTGCAATGCCTGGCGTCGCTTACGCCAATCCTAAATGTCCTTCTACGAGCATCATTTCCAGTGTTGTTGTTACGGTTGTGAGGGTTCCCATTACTATCATTATTCCCTTGGTTGTTGACGTCTTGACTTAGCAACAGTCAATCCCTGTCAATGTCACATTCGTTTCCATGCTGTAGACTACGATTACGAGTACCTTGATGTTGCCGCGACCGTTGCCTCCAATCCCGTTGCTTGAAACAGAGCCCTACAATCTTTCACCATCAAAGTCCATCTTTTCACATTCTGTGCCACGCGCTACTCACTGTGCTGGTAGCCACATATTTCACACTATAATATGTTGTCATCGCTTATGTCCCAATTGATTCGTAAGAGTTGACTCCCACGAGTCACTGACTAGAGTTAAGAATTCAATTGAAGTCAAGTTGCTGGTGTTTGTTGCCGGTAATCAGGGTTGTCCAAATACTGAGGTCGGTAAAATACTACGCTTACCCTTTTGTCCATCGATCTAGCAAGTCGATTGAGTAATACACGGTATGCTGCGAGAGTGTTGCAGAAACGATCACACTTCGGAGTCTAAGACGTCAATACATAGAGTTCCAACAAACAAAGTGGAGTGAGAAAGGTATCGACCAATCATTCGACGTTGCGACATATAATTCAGGGACGTTCGTACAAGCACCTAACACTCTACCCAGTTTGCTAGGCGTTCAGATGGGTGTACATGTAATACTCGATAGCATCGAGATTCGTAAGAATTCAGAGAGGAGTGGGAAGATCACGTTCAAGTAGGAGACAATCATTGCTATAACTCCTAAAGTTTTGTTACGTTTCACAATGTTCGAATAACGGAACGGAACCCCTTTTTCACTTGTTAAGCCTCACTGGGACTCGCATGCACCCCACATTATTATTATGTGCGCACCCACAATAATATTGTGATTTGCATGCTCATCTCAGCTCCTCCTAACTCATGTCAAATGGTTCCTCAAACTCGAGTAGCAAACAAAGAGTATCACGAAACGTGAGTCACGAATGTTTAGGGAAATACCACACTATCAATCACTAAACACATGCAAGTAATACATGAATTCATATTGTTGGGCTAAACGTGCAATCACATGCAATATCATATGAAAGTGTTCACTAGTTATGCAGTACAATGAGTATATGAGAGACGAACCTTGCAGTCTAGAGCTGAGTGTCATGGTCAATTTCGGATCTGTTCGGTTATAGTCTGGTTTTATAAAAACGTTTTAAACCAAGTTCACTATAACCAGTGGCTCTGATACCAAACTGTCACACCCCCAAAATACCACATGCGGAAACTCCCACGAGGCGTGTGACATACCAGGATCCAAGCCCCCAATCACATTGAACTCATAAATATAATTAAATAAAACTTTCATTCATTAACGCAAAGTGTTACAAATGTCTCATATCATTTATTGAATACAGCGGAAGCATAACTCATTTGTTAAGTGTTTCGTAAACCATGTGTACATAAACCATTAAGCTTGTATTGGGATTCCATGTGTCTCGACCCATGACCACTCCAGCCTCCCAGACAGCAAGTTCCAAATGATATAAACCTAGAGACCTGCAAGCATGCAGACAAGTGTGTTAGACGGCGCTGGTGAGTTCAAAGTTTTGTTTACGCGTTTAGTTACCAGATATGTGTATAAAACAGTTCAACGATTTGCTTTGATGTTGTTATTAACTCGATTACCGCAATGGCTACAAGATGTATTTGCCCAACCCCAATGTCTCTATCAAAACATTGGTCATGCTTTAAGGTAATTAGTTCACGCCCGTCCTCCCCGGTACGGTGTGAGGGTGCCAAACCTAATAGCGCTATCAACTAATAACCTCGTTGCCTCCCCGGTAACTATCGGTAGATGTAAGGGGTCTTATATGATAGAAATGAGTAATAACAAACATCCCATTAACCTGACATTCCTCCCCGGAACGTTACCCGATATCCCTCCCCGGGATGCATGCTTGGAAAAAGAGCAGTGAACTCACCTGAGATTGCTCGGTTTGTTATGTCACTTGTTCACACTTAGTTAATCGAAGCCTATGGTGTTCATGTACACGTAATCAATTTACATTCGCATAACTTGCGTATAAATTGTAATCATATTGTGTTCAAGCAACAATTAGCAAGTAGCACATAAACAGTTATTCAGTTCGCACTAGTATTCACATCCTATGCATATCATACAACAACAGTTGAGTATTACACACAACAGTTAACTGGGTTACTCCACCAATTCGTTTATCAAAAGTTAACACCCTATTTAACCACCACGTCAGATCCAACCACATGCTCATATCATGCGATGCCTACATGTGTTCACAACAATCATTATTTAACCACACACAATCAAGTTTCTAGCTTATCATCATAATAACCATCTATCCTATTATCACATGACCGATTACATGCATAAAAATATTGCACTGACATCATCGAGTCATTACCCCATGCAGACCCTATCCCTATGGTCATTAAGGTATCTAACTATCTATCACGTGAACATCCCCCATCTCATGTTTAAACATTAGTCGGCCCAATAGAATTCCTTTTAATTGCAATATTGACAGAAGCATTTAAATGTTGTCGGCTATATCATTGATTCACACTTATTTTATCTTAACTTACAACACATCGGGCCACATGCCCACCGACTCGACGAAAGGCCCATGCACTTAATTTGTCAATACAAATAAATATGTGAATTAACTAAGTTAATGGTTCACCTAAACTTGGTGCAACCTGTGATAATAGTCTACTCTTTATAATTAACCTGTGGCCCATCCTCTTGTACCCAAAGCAACCGAATTCAATTCCCATTAATTGTGCGGCCCAACCAAATGTATGCATAATTTATTTACTTGTACAGTCCGGTTAGTATGTAAGGCCCAATCCCAAAACATTTATTATTGTACTAACTCCTTAGCCCAACAATCCTTCCCAATTCCATCGATCAAGATCGTAATCAGTATGCACAACACAATTTACCCTAACCAATTTTTATGCATAAAGCATGACTAATTTATATATATGAATTCCGAACATAAGTGCATTTATATGTCATCGAGCATCAACAGGGCCAATCATCCAGTCACAGAACCTTATTGCATATAACTCATTCAAGAGATTAAAGTTGCTAAGATTTCCAATACTATTATCAAACTCTAAATTCCCTATGCAAATATCAACAGTGTCATGCATCCTTAACCAAAATCACGTTAATACGACTAACACGGCATCGTTAACTCACATAATCATAACAGTCTACACACTCGATCAAACATAACTAACAGGATCCTATAGTTACAAGCTCATCATCGCATCAGTAGAGTATATCACAATTTTATCATAAGCTATGCTCAAGACTATCATCAACACGGGTTAAAAATAAATGTTACAACATCTAATATCATCGCATCATCATCATCAATATTGAACCCGTAACATACCTCATAAATATATATAAATAGCCTACAATTCTAAGCATCAATTATCATGCAAACATACACAATCAGCACTTTGTTAATCAAGGTTATATATGCACACAAAGTTAACAGTTAACATGGATATAGATTCACTAACCAACAACTTGATCGATCAAGATGATGCTTCGAGGGGGGGTTTCTGCTGCCGTTCGTAAGTTTGAGAGAGGTAGGGTTTGTTTTGTTTTTAATTAATCAAGAACATACTACGTACACATATATGTTAAGAGTTGGGCAGCCTATTCTCTTGGCCAAAATATGGGCTTAAGCCCACACACTTGGGATGCCAAACCCAATGGCAAGGCTGCCAATCGTAAAGGCAAGGATGGCGGCTGTTTGGGCTTCAAGTCTCCTTGGATTATCTTTGGGCTTCTCGGGTTTGGAATGCAGCCCACTAAACCAACGGTCTATACGAAACACAAAGGTGTGGCCCAACAATACTAACATATAAAAGTCTAACAAGGTTATCGAATCGTTAAACAGAATTCTATAAGTACGGAGCGTGTAACACAACAATGAGGAATAACTCAATTGAAAGTTCGGGTTGTTACAATCACATTCATGGATACGGATTCATCCAGAAATCCATATTGCGCTCGTCATACTTCCAGACGAGTCGCTCTCCCACCTCTCATTCGTTCACTACTCTCTAAAATTTCCTCACCAAATGTCCTAAGTTCTTGTACATTATCTGCACTCATTGGGGGTGCAGGTTCTAGGACTGGGTTCAGAATCTGGGGTGTGGGTTCCTGGTATGGAGGTGTAGGGGCCTGGAATTGGTAAGGATTATCTAAAATCTCCCTAATGTATACATCATGGTAATAGGGATCTAAAGGATCCAAACCTGGGTAGGCTCCTATGTTTGGCATGGGCATGTCTTCATGTATTGGGTAACGTTGCACATAGTCCCTATTGTCGTCCCACCATGGGTCGTAATTTGGGTCTAAGGGGTTTGGTGCAGGTACCCTCGGTATTTCCTCCGGGTCGAAATCATGTATTTCTACTTGATTTTCAGGATTTTCTATTTCCATTGGTTGGTCAGGGATTGGTAGTTGTGGTTAGGGTGCTATCATTTGTTCCAGGTAAGGGTCAGCTGCAATGGTTGCTAGGATGTGGATGTTAGCTATACCCTTATTAATCATTTCCTGGGCATAGGTATCGGTTTCTCTTTTGGCTGCTGCTAGTGTTCTCTGGTCTTGTAACTTTTTCATACGCTTTCTACGCTCGTGTACCCCTCGACTGAACCATCCTCTCTTTTTCTGAAGGAATGGCTCCTCGGACTGAGCCTTAAACACGAATATTCCTTCTTCCGTATCAGCAGAGTACCCTGAGAGGGCAGGCTGAGAAGAGGCTCCTTCGCTACTAAGTGAACCAGACAATTGACGGTATGCGTCAGATGGTCCTTGGTCGCTCATACTTAACAAATAGTCAAATAACACATAACAAGAAATACAATTATGCACGTATTTCCGTAATTTATTTCCTAATAATTTGAATTTTGATGTCAGCAGAACACTTCTGTGGTTGAATAAGTGGCTTAGCTCTGATATCACCTTCTTTCACAACCCCCAATCCCTAATCCCCGAGAACGGGCGGCCGCGAGCCAGTTTCGGTGGTATCGCGTGTTTGTCTAATTTGGCAGCGGAATTTTCATCAGGACCGTAGTTAAGAAATATTTTATCAGAGTAAAATACCACATTTTCATAACATTACACACATGGGATAAACCCCAAGTTTGCAGTACACACATTTTCATAGGAATAAATCTTATTTTGTTTAATAAAAACATCTATATTATTTTAGGTAACTTTATTGCCACTTTTCCAAGCCTTCAGTGCTGTCCAGCTGGCTTCTATTTGGCTTTCACAGTTTGTTACCTGAAACGCGTTTAAAACATTTTGTCAGTGGAAAATACTGGTGAGTGAATCCCATTTTAATCAAGTTTTAATAAAACCATTGTACATTATTGAGGGCGATCTCGCAATTATATTTTTTCCAAGTCATATCAATTATCACCCGTGGTACTGTCAGACCTGACTTGTGGAAATGTTACCCCTCCAGTAACAAATTTTGTATACAAAACCCCAACATACCCACGATAATTGTATCCTTACAAATACTCAATAATTGTTTAATATATAATTAATTGTATGAGGTTTTGTAAAAACAGTTAACAAAAGTTTACAAAAAGCGGATCAACTCACATTGCTGTCTTAGATTATCCTTTAGGGTTTCCTGAGAATTATCTATAATTTACACAAAAGCACACGTGTTAGTATAATAACCCATTTTAACATTAGTAATACCCTCCCCGAGACGGCATTCCAACGACTACGTCGGGCAGAACCACGACAGCCATTACGAAACCCTAGATCAATCGGGCAGAGTATCTAATACGTATCCAGGGGTTATGATACTTACAATGGAGCAGAACTTCGTTATTTAGGGGGGTATTATACCCGTGTATAATGCCTAAAATGTGAAATTTAAGAGAGAAAGAAAGATCTGGGACGAAATTCGACTGAAGACCCAATGCCTTCTTATATAGGTACTGAGTTCGACTTTTACGCGGCCCGCGTAAAGAGAGACAAGGGCCTACGCGGCCCGCGTCAACTCTGGTCAAAGGGGTAGCTGATCTGGGTCATCGACTAGGTTTGCCGGGTGTTGGGCCACGTGGCCGCACCGGGCTGCACCACATTCTTGATCTCTAGCGGCCCGCGTAAGGGTTAAGGGGTGCCTTACACGGCCCGCCTAAACCCCAAAAACATTATTTTTAATTAATTTTAATAATATTCAAGGTATCCAGGGTCCGTTTTCACGTATGGGGTGTATTTTAGGACGTATTGGGATAATTTAAAATATATTAGGGTGTCGGAAATAATTCGAGGGTTGTTATAATATTGGTCTGAGTCAGCAGGGATACAGTCCCGCAAGGCCGGAATATTAAAAGATAATTAAGTAAGTTATTAATGCAAAATATGGACATGTCCCTCTTTTGGAGCAACGCTACACTCCACCATATTGGTCTTAGTCAGTAGGGATCCCGCAAGGCTGGTTTAAAGTTTTAATAGTAGTTTATTTATAAGGGATTCAAGTCGTTCTT
Source organism: Helianthus tuberosus (assembly GCA_030545235.1). Classification (NCBI taxonomy): domain Eukaryota; kingdom Viridiplantae; phylum Streptophyta; class Magnoliopsida; order Asterales; family Asteraceae; genus Helianthus; species Helianthus tuberosus. Next base: position 53,857,821 of record CM060411.1, on the reverse strand, counting down.
ACTTCCCCCGATTTGATGTTATTTGCCTCAAGGGAAGTCCTAATAAGCTTGAATCAAGTCCTCGCAGGATCTATACACTGAACGAGGCAAGAACTTTACCCAACCCACCCTTCTAACCCCCTTTCAGGCAGTTAACGCACTTTATATAAACGTAAAGACACGAATGAGTGAATCAACAAAACATGAAGAGATGATAGAATAAAGTTCACTTTCAATATAAAAAACTAGTTATTAAAGTCATTAATACATACCGTAGTGGGTGGTGGTGGTGGATCCATGTATCGAATTGCTGTGATTGGTGGTATAAGTTCACCCGTAGTGGGTGGTGGTGGTGGATCCATGTATCGAATTGGTGTGATTGGTGTAGTGGGTGTTGTAGGTGAACTGCTTATTATGTTTTCTCTTAACAAAATTCTGTTTCCTCTTAATGTCCGCTCAATTTCTGGATCAAACGCCAATGGTGATAGCTTATGAGAGCTCCTAGTACGCATGCACCTGTAAATACCTGCACACTAACACACCCAGCGTAAACCAGAAAAATAACAAACTTAAAAAGAACAAAAATAACACACGTTGCGCACTACTCCCCGGCAACGGCGCCAAAATTTGACGTGATGTCGTGGTCACGCAAATTTAATCCAAATAACAGCTATAGATAGTGGTAAATGGGTATCGAACTCAGGGAGTATGTGGAAAATGTGTGATTTTATAGCTTTGCACTTAAACTAAAATTAACCTAATATGCAGAAAGTAAAGATCAATAATTTGGATTGTTTGGTTTTAAAACTAAAATTAACTAAATAACTTCAAATCAAAGGTTGGTTATAAAGCAGATTAGAAAAACAATGACCATCTTAGGATTCTGTTTCTTTTAACAATTGTGTGAAATTCTAACTAGAAAGAATTACATAGACATAACTCGTGCATAAATAATCGAAGTGATAAAAGGGAACAAAGTACTCGGATTATATAAACGCGAGGTTGTTTCCCGATGATCAATTAATCAATAACCAACCCTAACCCTTCCCGTGATATCTCGATTGCCAACGGCACCAAGAACGTATGATTGAGACTAGAAATTGCACTATCAATTAACAAGCTGCAACAATTATGCATACACCATGATAATCAAGCAAACACAAGTTATCATTCTAGAAATAACTGAACAAACACACAAAAGTTTAGAGAAACCTTCACCTAAAATGATCACCACAAGTTTAGTCGGACATTGTTCGGTTGATCATCATAACATTAAAAGTCAAGTTCATAAGAATAAAAAACAAGCACCAAATGTTTAGAATTGTTTCCAACCAACAAGAACTAGCCAAAATCGCCCCCAAAGTGCAGAGAAACTGTCCAATGATAAGATAATGTGAAAAGGCACCCAAAAACTGATTTAATGAGGGCAGTTACGGATTTCTGCGCAGACTCCACCGTAACTTACGGTGCCACCGTAAGTTACGGTGGTCATCAAACATTTACGGTGACTGGAGCCTGAGTTACGCTGGGATTTATTGATTTTTCAGGGCCACCGTAAATTACGGTGGCCACCGTAATTTACGGTGGAGCCCTGATTTGTGTGTTTTGTTTCTTCGTTCCTCCCACGCATGACCCGTTCATCTCCAAACCGTCCAAAGCTGCGTTTTAACCCTTTTTAGCTCCTGAACTGTACCTGAAACATAAGCATTCGTAGTCATCTAATTCAAGACAATTACGCGATTAAGTGGAAGATAAATTCGTCTTTTAACATCATTAAGGGTTGTCCTATGGACCACCCGTCACATCCCCACACTTAACCGTTGCTTGTCCCAAGCAACTCATCAAACCGTTTTCAAAACAAGCGATCAATGTAAACCAAGCAAAAACATGTAGTCCTTTTACTAACCCCTTTTTAACACCCAAAATAACGCACCCCTCGCTATGTCTCTCCTCTCGGTAACAAGTAAGCACTAGCAATATGAGCTAGACACACAAAGGCTAACGGGTAGTTGCGCAACTATAGGCTTGTACCTAAATCGATCCTTCTCCTAACAAGTGCCAAACATGAATGCAAATCAATGGGACTTTTAATGTTGTAACGTGGCTAGGCGTATGGGTAGGAAATGGAATATATATGAAGTAGCGAAAACTTAACCCGGTCTTTTATTACACAAAGAAATAAACAAACAACTACCAAACTAAACTACTATATACAAGATAACTAATCATCACTTTTTTTCATTTTTCATTACTTTTTCTCTTTTTTTTTTTCTTTCCTTTTTTTTTTCTTTTTTTTTTTCGCAATATAACATCAAATAAAATTACATACTACTAAACAATCACTAACACTATAAGACCGGGTCAAATCGGGTAAATTTTTAGGTAAGTAGCTAGGGGTAACAAATGATAGGCTTTTAGGCACAAAATTGGGCAACTAAATGTCCAAACCCCCGCCCCTCTCGCAACCATGCTCATATATATAACTTATGAGGTCCAACCCCCCAAATCCCACACTCACACACACTAAAGACGAGGCTACCTAAATGCCCTAATCCTCTTCGCATTCATATCCAACTAAGGACTCAAACCGTATCAAGGCACAAGTTCTAATGCACCCCCACTCGTAGCCACTCTCATCAAAGACAAGTTTTATTTATTTACATGTGTGGCTTCAACTCTCACCAAGAATAAAAGGGTATTAAGGGTTGCCGGTGCATCATTTGGGGTTAATCTAGGGTGTTCAAATTCTCACATTGTTTTGCTTGATTTAAAAATTTTCAAAAACTTCAAAAAATTCCCCCCATCCCCACACTTGGGATACATTGACCCCAATGTATGGTTTTAGGAGGCTTTGATCGCTAAACATCTTTCACATCATCCAAAAGCTCAACACTCAAACCACAAATTTCTTTTTGGATTTTTTTTATAATTTTTTTTTTATATTTTCTGCTTTTTAAAACATGACACCACCAACTCGCACCAACCCAACACAAAACATCACAAACATACACCACCCAACCGCCCAACCATAAACAAAATAAGCTAACAAATATTCACAAAATATACAAGGAAGGAACATGACCTGGCTAGTAATAGCGTGGCTGCGGAGGTCCAAAAATGGAAGACATCATGTCATTCCATTCTCCAAATGCAAATAAACCGCTACTACTCCCACCTTGTTGCGGAGCTCCTTCTTGTTGGCGTGGGTCGATCCATTGTGAATGATGGAGCGGCGGGGTTGGATACGAAACACTACCATCATACGGTGGTAGAGACGCATAATCCACATGTTGTGGATCCACAACCACCGGCCGCCCGGCGTGCCAATCTGCATGCATTCTTCTTGCTTGATCATCATTATATCGACTATTCATTTCCAATTCATGGGAATACGCGTGTGTGCGATTCCACGCCTCTTGACGATCGAGGTTTTGTTTCAAAGACCGCTCTATGCTTGCACTCATCATTGTTTGTTGATCAAATAACGTCCGCTCCGAACCCGACCATGACTCAAAAATAGGTGCCGGAGGACGTTGATTTTCGATAACCTCTTGCATCGTGCCATCATAAGCCCAATTCGGCACATAAGAACGTTCCGTGTAATCGAAAAATGCACCACCATAACCTCTACCTAGGCCCCCTTGGCCTACATTCTCACCACCATGCGGCTCGTCCGCATAATTCTCATCACCACTTGGAGCCTCCACATCACTTTCCGGCTCATCCGCTTCTCCCAGTAGAAGATCCCTTGCACCCACCTTTAATGCTCTCCATCGCTGCCCCTCCGACTTGAGTTTATGGTACCGTTCCGACTGCGTGTAAGTCCAACCAATCCCCAACTTGTCTAAAGTAAAAGGCTGATGCCTTTTTGGTGCCCCTTTATCTTCGGACGTGATTGCCTTTTGCTGCTTCATCAATCCCGTGATAATTCTGCAGTACGGGATAATATCTCTTCCCAACTTGTTTCGGCAAATCCAGAGGTGGTTCATGATTAAATATCAGATGGGAAAACGCAGAGACCCATTGAGTAGCGAATAGAGGACAGGTACTTCCGGGTACCTCACTTGCTCCTTGTCCCCTCTTCTCAGAATGACATTTAAAATGCAGATTGCTAGCAACAACTTCACTTCTATCCTCAAGTTCCTCCGGTATAAAACTCCACTGTAAGTACCGGGTAAAAACAGCGCTGCCAACATATCATTCCAACGAGGATGCTTATCCGGTTTGTGAAACAAATCATCAAGGCTAGGGATCATGTACTCACGAGCATGTAAACTGTCATACTTCCCCAATTTCTTTAGCGTGTCAAAAGACATCTCTACCGGAATCCCATTCACCACACCCGTTAACTTCATTTGTGACGGCTTTTCGTATGTGTTGCACTTGAGTGTCGCCATCCATTCCTGAATTTCAGTCATAAACAGATTCTTGCTATCCTTATCATAGCAATTAAGCGCTCCATCCCATCCTAGAGCGCGGAATTTAGCAAACACACCAAACGGGCTAAATTGAACCTCACTAACTACTCTCTCGCAAATAAATGCGGCAGCCCTGTTTTTCAATCTGTTCATACTATCGTGAAAGAGTGTCGGTTGCCAATGTTCCGGTTGGTCTTCCAATGAACCCGACTCCCATCTTGGCTTTTCAGCCGGGTCCAACTCCACTTCTTCACCCTCGCTTTCACTTTTCAATCTGTTCTTCCATTTTAACACTTTTAGTTATCTCTTCCTTTTTTAGTTCTTCTCTTGCGCGGGACTCCTCTTCCCTTGCGTGAGCTTCTCTTATACAGCGACCGATAACTCTTATGTGTTCTAATATCCTATCGGTCACTTCGGTTATAGAAAAAGAATCATTATTTCCTAAGCTTGAATCCGGTTGTTCGACCCTTTGTTCCTCATAATACCCATATGAAGTTGATGGTTCACACCATTGTCCTTCATTGTAAGCATATGATGGATAAGGTTCGTAATTTTGTTCTTCATAATACTCATATGAGGTGGGTTGTTCACGCCATGGTTCCTCATAATAAGCATATGAAGGTGGTTGCTCATATCTTGGTTCCTCAAAGTATGAGTAAGAAGGCTCATACCTTGGTTCATCAAAATATGAGTATGAGGGAGGAGGTTCATACCTTTGGTCTTCATAGGATGTGTATGAAGTTGATGGCTCGTACCTGGGCTCCTCATAGTAGGTGTATGAATTGGATGGTTGATATGAGTGATTATTTTGAATCGAGCGTGCATTACGACAATTAGTGCAATAATTACCCCTATAATCATCCTCATCATAGGTGTAGTTGTAACCTCCTGAGTATTGATCCATAAGAATCACTCAGCAGACCACAACCAAGTCTCGAGATCAGAAAACAAAATAAAAACGGAAACAGAGGCTGGACACGGCCCCGTGTTCAGTGAGCACGGCCCCGTGTTCAGGATCTGTATCTGGGTGTTTTTAATTAAATTTACTGATTTCGTTGAGCACGGGGCGTGTTCAGTGAGCACGGCCCGTGTTCAAGCTACTGTTACTGGGTGTAAAAAAAATTCTGCAGCACGGCCCCGTGTACAGGTTACTGTAAATGTAAATCTAAACTAAAGTGCAGAAAAATGTGCGCGCTTTTAAAAAGGTTTTGAAAAACTGACTAGGCCGTCGATTTTAAGCTTTCTTAAAATCCTTGTGTCCCCGGCAACGGCGCCAAAAACTTGATGTGCGATAAAGTGTTATATATATTAGGTGTATATTTTAAGCCCCTTTAACACTTATTTTAGCCAAGTTTTAAATTTATAAAACACGATATTTTACTAACACTAAACACACATATGGGCAAGTGCACCCATCGTGAGCGTAGTATAGCGTTGGTAAGATACCGAGGTCGTCCAAGGACACAAGAGCTTTTAGTACCGGTTTATCCTCAACGTCTAATCAAAATAAAAAGTTTAGAAAAATGTTTTAAGCTAAGAAAAATAAAAACTAACTAAAATGCTGAAAAATAAAATAAAATAAAATAAACATATAGACAAGATGAATCACTTGGTTCCGACTCGTATCTAGTATAACCTTTGATTATTTCCGCACTTTTGCACATAATTAAGAGATTATCTTAGTTATTGTAGTAGGCCCCTCTTTTGAAGGTGACGTTACCCTCACCCCAGTAGTTTGAGTCAGCAAGGATACAATCCTAAAAGGGTGGATTATTGGAAGATAATGAATTAAGTTATTAATGCAGTATTGTGGTAGGCCCCGCTTTTGGCGGTGACGTTACCCTCGGCTAAGTAGTCTGAGTCAGCAGGGATACAGTCCTAAATAGCCGGGTTATAGTATTAATAGTAGTTAACTTATGAGGGGATCAAAGAGTTTGGACCCCCGCCATCCAATACCGTGAAGTATTGAAGGAGGTCCTACTAAATTTGACCCAGGTCCATTGCAGGACCTCTAAACGCTGAACAATGGCAAGACCTTTACCAAACCGTTCCCTTAACCCCCGACCAGGTAGCCAACATACCTCCATATAGACCGTGGAGATATGAATGGTGAAAATCTTTTATTTTATATAGACAGTAAAATAATGCCAAGACACCACGGACAAACGATAAGGAAAGATCACCTTCAACACAAGTAACTAGTTATTAAAGTCATTAATACAAAACCAAATAAAAAGTGCAAAAGATTAGAAATAAAAAGTATTATACTAGACACTTTGTCTTCACCAAGTGATGTAAGAGACTTAGGCAAACATGGCCTTGATTGTCAAGAACTCTTACGATCAATCTTGGATCCCGAGACGACTCACACACTCTATGATGGACAATGGATGATGGTGGTGGATGATGGTGTTGTGATGGTGGTAGGTGGTGGATGAAGTGTGAGAGAGGTGGTGTGCCAAGGGATGAGTTGAAATGAAACCAAGCACTCCTATTTATAGGCTGAACAGAAGGCTGGGCATGGCCCCGTGTCCGCTGGGCACGGCCCCGTGCCTGTCTGACACTCTCTCTCTTCATTAATTGTAATTCGCAATTACAATTAATGCGCCTGCAGTACTTTCGGCACGCCCCCGTGTTCACTGGGCACGGCCCCGTGGTGGGCAGTAGAAGCTTCTATAGGTTTGTCTTTTCTGCTGCTTCTTGGGCACGGCCCCGTGCTGGCTGGGCACGGCCCGTGTTCAGTCTTCTGCCTTCTCTATTTTGCTTGGGAAGATGCCGTTGAGGGGTCGGGCAATCCACTTATGTTCATTTTCTTGTATTTATGTTGGATTTAGCTGTCTTTTTGCTTCTTTTGTGTTTTTTAGCTCATTTAATCCTGAAAATACAAAAGGAAGACAAAAACACTCTTTTTCCAATATTAGTACTTAAAAAGGGTTAGTTTTATGCCTTATTTGATGTAATTTATATGTTGCATTTTACACACATCACACCACAACATCCCCACACTTGCTTGTTACTATGGTTGTAGATGCTAGTGAACCAAAATTTTTATAAATCTTTTTCAAAAATTGGGCATGGTGTCTCTACATTGTAGAGATTCCCAAAAAGTTCACCACTTTACCATCAATCCTACATCTACAACCCCTAACAATGTTCAAGTAACATTTTTTATGACAAAATCTAAGAACAAGCAAGTGGGTATGAACAACTATAAAAAATAACCTCAATCTTCACAATGCATCATCAAAATAGAACAAATAAACTCCCATACCTTGATTAGAATATGCTAGCACACTTGTGAAACAAAAACTTCAAAAACCCCTAAAATTTTCGGACCTAGGGTTTGTGATTCGGACCCGAAAGCTTCGTATTTTCGCAAATCTCTCCTCAAAATCAAAAAGTATGTGAAAAATTAGCCAAGAGAGACCTAGATTTCACTGGATTTGGCTAGGAATTGGAAAGAGATATGAAGAATTGGAGGTTGAAGAAAGCTATGGAGTTCTTAGATTTGGTGGGGCAATAGAAAGTGATAGATGAGAATGTTTGGAGGAGATGAGTGAAGGGAAATTGTGTGGATAGGGAAAAGTTCACGTGACCTGATTGCTTTATTATATATATATATATATTTTTTTTTATAACTGCAGGAACCGGAACGACCCACTTACTCGCCAGGTCCACCGTAAATTACGGTGTGGACCGTAAATTATGGTGGATGTTGGCACTTAAATTCCACCTTAACTCAGTGTATTTTCACCGTAAAGCCCAACAATTTTCACAAGCCACCGTAAATTACGGTGCCACCGTAAATTACGGTGGCACCTGGGCATCTATGGTTCTGCTGAAAATTGTGATTTTAAGTGACATTTTTATATTTTTTCAGTTTTTTCAATTTTTTTTTGTGTTTTTTAAATTTTTCAAAAACATGTAAAACTTACCCTACCCCCTCGAAAGTCCCGTGTTGTCCTCAACACAATGTTAGAATAATTCGCAACCCGAATGTCCCCACACTTGTTTCAAACACAAGCTTCAAGCGAGTACGGTAAATATGCAAACTATACAAAACAAACAAAATGAAATGCTAACTATTTACACTACCAAACCTGGGCCTCTCATGGTTGTTCCTCATCGACCGGGCGTAAAATGTAGCCCGCTTTATCAAGCTCCAAGTTGTTGATGTCGTTCCCCTCCAAGTATGGTTTCAATCGGTGACCGTTCACCGTTTGTTGTTTTAGTGTTTGCTCATCTTGGATATCTACATCACCAAACCTCCCAACTCGCCGAACGACATACGGGCCCATCCATTTGCTCTTAAGCTTGCCCGCAAACATCTTGAGTCTTGAATTGTACAACCAAACCTTTTGACCCACTTCAAAGGTTTTCTTCCTCAACTTCGCATCGTGTACTTTCTTGAGCTTGTCTTTATAAGCCGATGCACATTCATATGCCTCATCTCTAATCTCTTCTATCTCGCTCAATTGCAACTTTCTCATCTTTCCTGCCTCGTCATAATCCGCGTTTACCGTCTTAATTGCCCAATGTGCCCGATGTGCTAACTCCATTGGCAAATGACAACCCTTTCCATACACCATCCGGTAAGGTGTTGTGCCAATCGGAGTTTTGTAGGCCGTTCGATATGCCCACAGTGCATCATCCAACTTGCTCGACCAATCCTTCCTATCCGTTCTAACCGTCTTCATGAGAATTTCTTTGATTTGACGGTTGGACACTTCGACTTGTCCACTCGTTTGCGGATGGTAAGGTGTGGTAATTCGGTGATTCACGCTATACCTCTTCAACAATTTCCCGAAGTTAAAGTTCTTGAAATGCGAACCACCATCACTTATAATAACACGCGGAATACCAAAACGAGAGAAGATGTTGGATTGAACAAATTTACAAACAACCGAATGGTCGTTTGTGCGTGTTGCAATAGCTTCAATCCACTTTGAGACGTAATCCACCGCTACCAAAATATATAGGAATCCATTCAAATTTGGGAAGGTACCCATAAAGTCAATACCCCAAACATCGAATATTTCCATAACCAAGATTGGTTGTAATGGCATCTCATCCCTCTTCGATATGCTTCCGATTTTTTGACAATTTATGCAATTTCTAGCGAACTCACATGCATCCTTGAAAATTGTGGGCCAATAAAACCCACATGAGAGAACTCGGTAGCCCGTTTTATGCCCACTAAAGTGACCACCACATGCGGATGAATGAGCATGGGTCAGAATTTCCAACACTTCCGTTTTGGGCACACACCTCCTAATAACTTGATCCGGCCCTATCTTGAAAAGATCCGGTTCATCCCAAATGTATTGCTTCACTTGGACCATAAATTGTTGTCGTCGCTTCTTGGTCCAATGACTTGGGATGGCACCCCTGGCTAAGTAATTTACATAATGAGCATACCATGGTGCAACAAAGGTAGAAACGGCTAAGAGTTGCTCGTCGGGAAACGTTTCATTTATTTCACTAACATCGTCGATCCCTTCCACCGGAATCCGAGACAAGTGATCCGCCACTACGTTCTCACTTCCCTTTTTGTCTCGGATCTCTAAATCGAACTCTTGTAATAACAACACCCACCGAATTAAGCGGGGCTTCGCATCCTTTTTCTCCATCAAATATCGGACCGCACTATGATCCGAATAAACCACCACCTTGCTCCCCCAAATATAAGCACGAAACTTATCCAAAGCATACACCACCACTAATAACTCCTTTTCGGTTGTGGTGTAATTGAGTTGCGCTTCGGATAAAGTTTTGCTTGCATAGAAAATCACCACCGGCTTTTTATCAACCCGTTGACCCAAAACTGTACCAATAGTAGTGTCGCTTGCATCACACATTATCTCGAACGGCTTTGACCAATCCGGTGGTTGCAAAATAGGAGCTTTGACCAAGTGTTCCTTCAAAACAGTGAAAGCTTGCATACACTCATTAGTAAAATCAAATGGGACATCTTTTAATAACAAGTTGCATAAAGGTTTGGTGATAACACTAAAACCTTTTATGAAACGTCTATAGAACCCCGCGTGTCCCAAAAATGACCTTACACCCTTAACATTTTTCGGAGGTGGCAAAGATGCTATTACCCTTATTTTTGCCTTATCCACCTCCATTCCCCTTTCCGAAATTACGTGACCCAACACAATGCCCTCTTGCACCATGAAATGACTTTTCTCCCAACTAAGCACTAAATTTTTCTCAACACATCTTTTTAAAACTTTTTGTAATTCGTTGAGACAAGATTCAAAACTAGTGCCAAAAATGGAAAAGTCATCCATAAACACTTCAAGCGACTCTCCAACCATGTCCGAGAAAATACTCATCATACATCGTTGGAAAGTTGCCGGTGCATTACACAAGCCAAATGGCATTCGCCGAAAGGCAAAGGTGCCATATGGACAAGTGAAGGTGGTCTTGTGTTGGTCATCCTGGTGTATTGCTATTTGATTGTAACCCGGATACCCGTCCAAAAAGCAGTAATATTTTTTACCCGATAATTTTTCAATAATTTGGTCAATGAAAGGTAGCGGGAAATGGTCCTTAGAAGTGGCGGCATTCAATTTTCGGTAGTCAATACATACACGCCACCCGGTGACCGGTCGGGTGGCAATTTGTTCACCATTTTCATCTTTGACTACTTGAATGCCGGCCTTCTTAGGCACAACTTGGGTGGGACTCACCCAAGCACTATCCGAAATCGGATAGATGATTCCCGCGTCCAACCATTTGATTACCTCTTTCTTTACTACCTCCCGTAGGTTTGGATTCAATCGCCTTTGAGCTTCTCATGTTGGTTTTGCATCTTCGGTGGTAATAATTTTGTGCATGACGATTGATGGACTAATTCCTTTGAGATCGGCAATCGTCCATCCAATAGCTCCCTTGTTTTCTTTCAAAACTTCCAACAATGCTTGCTCTTGCGCCAACTCTAGATTAGAGGCAATAATGACCGGTAGAGTGTCATTATCCCCTAGGAAAGCATACTTCAAGTGGCTCGGCAAGTCTTTAAGTTCCAACTTTGGCGGTTCCTCTAACGATGGTTTAGTACCCGAGCTAATTTCCACCGGTAAGCCTTCAAATTGGTGCGTCCATGGCGGTCGACCTTCTTTCAAAGCCATGGCATCCTGTTTTTCCTCTTCAACCCGCAGTGCAAAAGCATGTACCTGTTCAGAAAAATCACACAAACAAATATCCATACCATCCTCCTCATACTCATGCGGGTTGCATCCGTCAACTATATCTGCCATGAAACACTCATCAACACCATTAGCATTAGAATTGTTAGTAAAAACATTTAAACGCATTTTTCGATTCCCAAAAGTCATATCGACTGTACCAAATCTACAATCGATCACTGCATGTGCGGTGCTCAAAAATGGCCGACCCAAAATGACATTTTGTTGTTGTTTTGGGTCTGCGGACGAGTAGTCCAAGACTAGAAAGTCAACCGGGTAATAAAACTCATCAATTTTAACAATTACATTTTGAGCCATCCCTCGAGGTAGCTTATGAGACAAATCGGCCAAAAAAACCGTTGTCTCCACCCTAGCTAACGGACTAAAATCATATTGGTCATATAAGCCCCCCGGTAAAATACTAACTTCGGCTCCAAGATCTAGTAACGCCTTCGCCATTTGAAAATTACCAACTTGTATATTAATCAATGGCGTGCCCGGATCTTGGAGCTTAGGAGGATGCTCCCCATTTAAAACTGCACTTACTTGCCCGGTTAAGTCCACCCGCTTAGGCATTTTCTTCTTTTGTTGCCTTTTTTGTGTACATAATTCTTTTAGAAATTTTGCATAAGTGGGTACTTGTTTTATTGCATCAAGGAGTGGAAGGTTAATTTTAACTTGTTTAAACATGTCCCACAACTCTTCTTTTTGGGGACCTCTTGGTGCAATAAAATTTTTCCTACCCGGATCAAGTAAGGCCGATGGAAACGGGACTTGACTCGGTTCACCCTCAACTTTTTCACTTTTTTCATTTTCTTTATTTTCACCCAACCCCGGTTTTTTAACATTTGATTCTTTAGGTGTAACCGGTGAAACTTCATCATTACTATCATTACCCGTGATGTCCTCAACTACCTCCTCAACCAATTCGGGTGACAAATTGGCTTTAAATTCTTTTCCACTTCTTAAAACACTAACATGATGAACATTAACATTACCTCGTGACGAACCGTGTGAAGGATTTACCTTTGTGTCGCTAGGAAGTTGACCCTTGTTTTTCTTCAATTCCGCCACATCGGTTGCCAATTGACCCATTTGGGTTGTTAGTGATTGGATGCTCTTGTCACGAACCTCATCCTTTTGCATTCGAACTTCATCGAGTTGGTTCCGTTTTTGCATCTCCGCTTGCATGCTTTTTAGCATGTCCATCATCTCATTTCCACCCGAAGACCCCCCTTGTTCTTGACCCGTTTGATATTTCTTTTGATACCCCTGGTTGTTCCCACCTCGATATCCACTTTGATTGTTGTAAGGTTGGCGCGAACCAAAGTTACCTTGGCTACCTTGAAAGTTCGGGTTAGCTTGATTTGAAGGGTTCCCATACTGAAAATTTGGGTGGTTCCTCAACCCGGGGTGGTAAGTATTAGAATTCATGTTGTAGTTTCTACCACCCCCTCCTTGACCTTGAATCGCATGAACTTCTTCATATTGCCCTTCCACCATTCCTTGGCAATTTTTAGCCGCATGACCTATTTCATTGCACAATGCACAAACATCATAAATTTGATTAGTGGTTTGAACATTACCATCATCTATTGCGTGCACTTGAGGTTGGGCAATGGCCGGTCGTGCTCTCCTCGATGCTTGAGCTTTCTTCTTTGAAGTGATTGCCATTTGCTCCAAAAACTCCCAATCATCATTCTCGTAGTTTGTACCAAAAGTCCCACCGGTAATAGACATTAAATCGCGAGCATCTTCGGCACTCAACTCCCAAAGTTCAATTCCATGATGAGGATAATTCTTGATCATCATGTTAAAACTCTCAAAGGCTTCATGAAACATTTCGCCTTGTTGTTGTTGAAAACTCCTCAACCCCTTCCTAGCATCGTTGGTCTTTTGAGCGGTGTAAAATTCGTCTAAGAAAATTTGTTGCATCTCCGCCCAAGTGTAAATAGATGCTGAAGGCAAAGTGTAGAACCACTTCTTTGCCTTGTCCATTTTGTGGTTGTACATTTTGTGGGCGAACTTGTTGCAATGGTGTAGGGCGTTGCACTTGTGGCCCTTGTGGTCTTGGCCGAATGTTTTGTGGTATAATTTTTTGTTGTTGTGGCATTCCACCTACACTTGCCATCCTTTGAGGTTGACCTTGCACATAACCAAACTCTCCTTGATCACCATAACCCCCATAAGCATACCCGTCCTCATCATAACCCTCAAAATCTTCATAACCTTCCTCATATCCATCTCCCCCTATACCCGAAGATTGCCCAAATGGAAGGGTAGAGTATTGAAAGCCCGATTGGTTCGATGGTCTAAATGTTGAAGTTGCATGAATGACAGTTGAACCTTGGGGTAATGTATATGTTGAGGATGATTTACCTGAAACTGGGAAGAAATGAGTGAGTGGTGGAATCGTAGTAGAAGGGTTAAAAGTCAATGTAGGTTCTTCTTGAGTGGTAATGGGTTGGGTGATGTTGGTTGGTGCAACATTGTGAGGTTGAGTAGGATTGGTAGTGGTGTTTGGAATAGTAGTGTTTGGTGAAGGTTGAGTGGATGATGGTAAAAATGGTGGTATAAGTTCACCCGTAGTGGGTGGTGGTGGTGGATCCATGTATCGAATTGGTGTGATTGGTGTAGTGGGTGTTGTTGGTGAACTGCTTATTATGTTTTCTCTTAACAAAATTCTGTTTCCTCTTAATGTCCGCTCAATTTCTGGATCAAACGCCAATGGTGATAGCTTATGAGAACTCCTAGTACGCATGCACCTGTAAATACCTGCACACTAACACACCCAGCGTAAACCAGAAAAATAACAAACTTAAAAAGAACAAAAGTAACACACGTTGCGCACTACTCCCCGGCAAAGGCGCCAAAATTTGACGTGATGTCGTGGTCACGCAAATTTAATCCAAATAACAACTATAGATAGTGGTAAATGGGTATCGAACTCAGGGAGTATGTGGAAAATGTGTGATTTTATAGCTTTGCACTTAAACTAAAATTAACCTAATTTGCAGAAAGTAAAGATCAATAATTTGGATTGTTTGGTTTTAAAACTAAAATTAACTAAATAACTTCAAATCAAAGGTTGGTTATAAAGCAGATTAGGAAAACAATGACCATCTTAGGATTCAGTTTCTTTTAACAATTGTGTGAAATTCCAACTAGAAAGAGTTACATAGACATAACTCGTGCATAAATAATCGAAGTGATAAAAGGGAACAAAGTACTCGGATTATATAAACGCGAGGTTGTTTCCCGATGATCAATTAATCAATAACCAACCCTAACCCTTCCCGTGATATCTCGATTGCCAACGGCACCAAGAACGTACGATTGAGACTAGAAATTGCACTATCAATTAACAAGCTACAACAATTATGCATACACCATGATAATCAAGCAAACACAAGTTATCATTCTAGAAATAACGGAACAAACACACAAAAGTTTAGAGAAACCTTCACCTAAAATGATCACCACAAGTTTAGCCGGACATTGTTCGGTTGATCATCATAACATTAAAAGTCAAGTTCATAAGAATCAAAAACAAGCACCAAATGTTTAGAATTGTTTCCAACCAACAAGAACTAGCCAAAATCGCCCCCAAAGTGCAGAGAAACTGTCCAATGATGAGATAATGTGAAAAGGCACCCAAAAACTGATTTAATGAGGGCAGTTACGGATTTCTGCGCAGACTCCACCGTAACTTACGGTGCCACCGTAAGTTACGGTGCCACCGTAAGTTACGGTGGTCATCAAACATTTACGGTGACTGGAGCCTGAGTTACGGTGGGATTTATTGATTTTTCAGGGCCACCGTAAATTACGGTGGCCACCGTAATTTACGGTGGAGCCCTGATTTGTGTGTTTTGTTTCTTCGTTCCTCCCACACACGACCCGTTCATCTCCAAACCGTCCAAAGCTGCGTTTTAACCCTTTTTAGCTCCTGAACTGTACCTGAAACATAAGCATTCGTAGTCATCTAATTCAAGACAATTACGCGATTAAGTGGAAGATAAATTCGTCTTTTAACATCATTAAGGGTTGTCCTATGGACCACCCGTCACCCCGTGGCCATTGTACTTGTTGTCTGATCCAAGATTTGCAAGTTTGAGAGTTGACCACGGCCCGTGTCCAGGAGACACGGTCCCCTGTCCCTTGTCTGCTTTTGTTTGTCTTCTTCTTCAGGGAATCTTGAGTGGGTCACGGCCCCATTCCTGGCAGGCACGATGCGTGTTTGGATTCTGTTTTGTTGTTCTTGGTCTTGGGGTGAAGCTCGGAGGTTGGTATATTGTATCAACTTCCTTCTTTCGTATTTATGTTGGCTTTTGCCGTTAATTTGTTCCTTTGTACGTTTAAGCTCTTTTAATCCTGAAAATCAAAAGTACACAAAGAAACACACTTTTTTCCAACATTAGTACTAAAAAGTGTTGTTTTTATACCTTTATTTGATATAATTTATATGTTGCATTTGGTGCATATCAACATCATCTGGCGACCAACCCGTCACCATAATCAGGCAACTGTGTCGCACCCTCATCCCCATTCTCACTCGAATCTGTACCGATCTCATAAACCGGTATCATTGTTCTTCGTTTTTTTACTGGAGGTTTGTAAAACGTTGGGATGTTTCGCTGGAGGTTTTTAAAAGAACCGAAAAATGAAGGTAGGAGGTGGCGTAAAAGTGGCGGGGTGATGAAGCCTGCACAAATCACCGGAAAAAGGAAGATGGCCGGTGATGAAGGTTGGCTGGTAATGGGGTGGTGGTGGTGGTGGTGTGCGGTGGATGGTGGTGGTGGGTCCCACATGTATTTCTTTAATAATTTAATGATTTATTTATTAGGTTTGTTAATAGTAAGGGCATTATAGTCATTTCACCTCCACTTAACTGAAAAAACTAACCATCATCCGAGAACGAATACACAAAAGTTGGGACTATAGCTGTAATTTTAGAAGTATATGGACTATAGGTAAAAACGAAGCAAAACACAGAGAATATAAAATAAAATTACAAAATTCACAATACAAATAGCTAAGGGTACAGGGAGTGGTTAAACACTTGAAAGTGGCAAACTTCAAAATCAACCAATTAAAGGGTGTCATGTCATTCCATCTAAAAAGTTTAAACTATGCTGAAAAGTGTTGGCAATGGTTAAACACTTCGGATTAGGTAAACTATTATTTAAAAAAAAACATAACACGGTATACCATCCAATCATTGCTCCCCAACATGCAACATCAACTCATTATCTTCATCGATCGGTATAGCTTCACCGATGATCAAACCAAACCGATCGGCAAAACCCACCAGCAGCGGTGTTACCGCACGGTAAACCACTTTGCCGAGTTTGTTTGCACCCCACTCCGGACACCCTAATATTAAATAATATTTCAAAATAGAATGTAGTCAAAGTCAACATTCCAAGTCAACAAATTCATTCATCGTATCCTACCAGATTCCCATTTTGTAATCGTCTGCTACCAGAAACTCCAATTTCACCATCATTCCGTCGTCAACTCATTTCATTCTCGCCGGTAACCGTCAAAAAAATCATCACCGGCGGTCACCACACCGATCAATCGTACAATTCCACACAGATATCTTCACCGGTAAAATCCCGATCAACACTTTCAACCTGATAACATATCATCGTTTCCGCTATCATCTCACGCAATCGCGTTAACGTGCGCGACACGAAACCTTGAAATTATCCAATCGGAGTAAGTTAGGGTTTATTCGGATCAGTGTATGTGAAAGTTAGGGTGTGTAACTGTGTGAAAATGTCCGGTATACCGTTACGATCGGATACTTCATCGTCAATTGGCGATTTGGAAGGACACGTGTCATCTGAAAGGAGTGGTAAAAGCGTGACGAGTGTTTGGAAGCAACTGGATCGACGGTTTTCCGGTAGACGTCTCAGTGTTAAACAACGGTTGCCTAGGGTTAACGGTGACGGAGGTAAGGGTGGTGATGAGACGGTTGTAGATGCGGCTACTCCTGAATGGGCGCTGCTGCTTATTGGATGTTTTATTGGAGTTGTTACAGGTCTCTGTGTTGCTGCGTTTAATCTTGTGGTTAGTGGATGTTTTTTCTCTAATTTGTGTGATTGTGATAAGAAATTAATGTTTCAGATCAAGTTGACGTTGCTAATTTGTCTGGTTGCCATATAGTTGATAGCCGACTTTATTATCGATTATGATTACTACCCTAGAAACCTGAGTATTGCACGGGTTAAATAAAGGAATTTGTAAATAGTTAGTACTTAGTAATGAAGATTTGGGAATTATAAAACGATTTTTTTTGAGATAAGATATATTTACAAAAGTAAAAGTAAGAGATATAGTACGAAATGGTGAAATAAGAGGAGCAGGAAAAGAATCCTGAGCTCACAGAATTGTGACACGTGACGTAACCAGTTACTTATTCATTAGGTATACAGATTATTATTTGATTTATAAATTATCTTTAGGTTTGTTTGTTTGTTAGTCATTATTTTAACTCTAGTTTGAATATTAGGATAGTTATTAATATTTTATCATTGTCATAAGTTTGTTAGCTTTATAATTATGTTCTTTATTGTAATCTTTTTGTATAAAGAGATCTGGTTTTCAGTTATTCAACAGACAGAAAATATTGTTCATCAATATTGTTTTGTTCTTCGTTTAAGTTCTTTCAAAACCTCCTATTTAGAATGGAATCTTTCAAATTGGCTGACATCAAGGTGACTGATACAGGTACATGTAATACATGAATGGTCTTGGGCTGGAATTCCAAACGAAGGTGCTGCGTGGATGCGTTTACAGAGACTCGCTGACACATGGCATCGGATACTTCTAATACCAGTCACTGGAGGAATCATTGTAGGGGTGCTTCATGGTTTACTTGAAATAATTGACCAGATAAAGAAGTCAACTCCTGGACATGATTTTAACATTCTTTCTGGAATCTTTCCAATGGTGAAAGCAATCCAAGCTGCTGTAACTTTAGGTACTGGCTGTTCTTTGGGCCCTGAAGGACCTAGTGTTGATATCGGGAAATCTTGTGCTAATGGATGCTCATTAATGATGGAGAATAATAAGGAACAAAGGATAGCTCTCGTTGCAGCTGGGGCTGCGGCTGGCATATCCTCAGGTTTGACTAATTGACTTCTTTTGGTTTGTAAGTTTTTGTTTTGTTTTTTGTTATGATCTGGCAGTTATTTGATTTGATTTTTGCTTTCTTTTTTCCAGGCTTTAATGCAGCGGTTGCTGGTTGTTTCTTTGCTATTGAGACCGTGTTAAGACCTCTTCGTGCTGAAAACTCTCCGCCTTTCACAACTGCAATGATAATATTAGCATCGGTTATTTCATCAACCACATCAAGTGTTCTACTTGGAGAAAAACAGGCTTTCACAGTGCCGAAATATGATTTGAAATCTGTTGCTGGTAATTTGTCTCACTCTGATTCAGTTAACTGTCCCTCATTTTGACCCCTCTTTACATTTACACATAGTTTATGTCTTAATTACAGAACTACCCCTATACTTGATCCTGGGCATGCTATGTGGTGTAGTTAGTGTGTTATTTACTCGACTGGTAGCTTGGTTCGAAAAAGCATTTAAATATATCGAAGAAAAGTTTCAACTGCCCACCATCGTTTCTCCAGCGTTAGGTGGTCTAATGGCGGGATTAATAGCTCTTAAATATCCTGGAATTCTTTATTGGGGATTCACTAATGTTGATGAAATTTTACACACCGGCAAGACAGCTTCTGCACCAGGAATCTGGCTATTAGCGCAATTAGCGGCAGCTAAAGTTGTGGCTACTGCTCTTTGCAAAAGTTCAGGGCTTGTTGGTGGCTTGTATGCACCGAGTTTGATGATTGGTGCTGCAGTCGGTGCTGTTTTTGGCGGTTCAGCGATGGAATTAATCAACTCAGCCATACCTGGGAACTCTGCTATCGCTGAGCCACAGGCGTATGCTTTAGTAATGCTTTTACGGTTTTACCTTCCTGCATTAGCTCTAAGTTCTAACCAGAGGTGGTGAAATAGGCGGGCTGGGTTACGGGTAGGAGTTGGTCTTTATACCGGTCAAAACGGACTGAAACGAGTTACTTTGACCTTGAAAGACCTTTTGTCCATTTTCAACATTTCAGTATAAATAAATGTGTTAATTATGATTACCTTTTATCATTTATGTCTATGTGGTTTGTCCATTTTTGCCATTTCAGGCCAAATTTTAAAAATTGTACCATTTTCCTCCCTGACATTCTCGAAACGTGCCATTTCAGTCCAAAAAACTAACCCCGGTTAAAAAAAAATCAGTTAGCTCTAGGAAGAAAATGGCATTTTGCTCTAGATTTTATATTTTTTTTTTATTTCTTTTAACTTCTTTTTATTATTATATAAAATCAGACTGTGTGTGTATATATGATGATAATAATAATAATAATAATAATAATAAGAAGAAGAAGAAGAAGAAGTTTAAAAAGATAAAAAAATCTAGAGTAAAAAGTCATCTTTGTCCTTGAGCTAACTGACTTTTTAACTGGGGTTAGTTTTTTGGACTGAAATGACACGTTTCGAGAATGTTAGAGAGGAAAATGGTACAATTTTGAAATTTGGCCTGAAATGGCAAAAGTGGACAAACCAGAGGGACGTAAATGGCACTTAACTTGAAAACTAATTTAGGTGGTTGTACGCCGGCACGGGTCATTTTTAGTACAGGTTGACACGAAACTACTATCTTAAGAAGCTGTATGTATCACTTTCGACCCATTTGACCGGTTTTTGTAAGCTAGTTATTTTTTACTCATTTGTCATGTTCGAGATTCAAAATGACCTGATTCGACCCATTCTTAACATATTAACTTTATGCTCTCTACTAATAATTTTGACTTCCGTTTTACACTGCAGGTTGGAATGGCTGCTACCTTGGCTTCAGTTTGTTCTGTACCCTTGACTTCAGTTCTACTTTTGTTTGAGTTGACAAAAGATTATAGAATCTTGCTTCCTCTCATGGTACATTTTCATTAGAAAACGCTCGTCACATTAAAGTTTAAGTTTCACACCTAGATTTGGGAATAATACTTCTTTTCTCTTCAACGTTGCAATCAGGGAGCTGTTGGATTAGCAATATGGGTACCATCTCTTGCAAACCAGTGTAATGAGCACGAAGGATCTGATACAAGGAGTTTATCAAGAGGTTATTCAGTTATTTCGTCAGTTGATGACAAAATTAACGATTTGGCACAAAATGGTGAAGATTTGGAACTTTGCATAATGGGACCTGGTGACAACCATGACGCGATTGATGAGGATATTATTCTGGAGGATTTGAAGGTACTTAAAAAGTCTTTACGCTATAAAGAAGCAGTATACAGTGTAACCAAATCCTAATATATATTATTTAATGACCCCAATAAGCAGGTTTCTCAGGCTATGGCAAACAACTATCCAAAAGTCCTCTTATCATCGACTGTTAACGAGGCTGTAAAATGCATGGATGAGAACAAACAAAGTTGTGTCCTTATAGCTGACCCTGAAGGTCATCTAGAAGGAATTTTGACTTATGGTGACATTAGAAGGAGCATTTTCAAGATCTCTGATGCATCCTCAGAAACCGGTTCATTAACGTCAGATGTATGTTAAATGTTGGTGAGACATGCCTGCACAAATCCATTACCTTTTATAACGTGATCAGTCAAAATTCTTTTGCAGTTAAGTGACTCTTGTGTTTCGTCCATATGCACTCGAGGTATAAGCTACCGAGGGCTAAAGCGTGGACTTATAAGTTGCTATCCCGATACTGATTTGGCGATTGCTAAAAAGTTAATGGAGGCGAGAGATGTAAAACAACTGCCTGTGGTACAACGTGGTGTTGGTTTTCAAGAAGAAAGGAAACGTAGGATTGTTGGCATCCTTTATTACCATTCAATCTGGAGTTGTCTCAGGTTACAACCAAAATCTCTGTATTTTGTAGTGTTTGGTTTGCAGTCAGGAATCAATTACCATGGGTATGGGTTTTATAACATGGTGGTATGGGAATGGGAATGCGAATAGGAATCAGTATATGTTTCTATACCTAACCCTTGACATGGGTATGGAGGATTCCCAAATTTATGGGAATCAGCTCAATGCACATATCAAACTCCTCAATACCCTGTAAACACGAAAGTCGTTATGTCCTGAAAAGAGAGAGTGTGTGAACTAACTAGGTGTAGTTTAATGATAACTGTTTGGATTTCTTGGTGAATCTTATGGATAACTTAATAAATAGGACGGCCCTTTTTTAAACTTTCTAAAGATGAATTATTGATGTTGTGATGTAGCGAGGAGATAAATCGCAGGGGAACAGGGAGGTCCAAAGACCATATTGAAGAGAGGAACTTTTCAAGTGGGTAGTTATTGAAGTTTTTTCTAAAGATAATGACAAAGTGGTATGGTTTCTTGATGCCCAAGTTTTGGAGTTAAAATGGTTGTGAATGAAGGTGGTGTTGCTTGGTATACCCCATGTCTGACTACAGAATTAGTCATAGATAAGAGAACATGTGATAGCTTTATGTATTTGAATTTTGAAGGGTATCAGCTTTTGAAACAAGCAACCTTTTTTTAGATTAGTATCAGTATATCTGTATATTTTGCTTAAAGGAAAAAAATGTGATTTTTTAGTAGGGATGTTTAAGGATGGTTCCTTGGCTTCCGCTGGTTTTGATTAAAATTCTAGACCGAATCATCAAGCACGGCTTCAAAAAGGACAAAACAAACCGTCCACGTTGGTGGATTGTGCCAAAATTGTTTGTTTGATGGTTTAGGCAGTTTAACCGCTTTTTTTCTAATCTTGGTGTATCTTCGGACTCTAGTTTCTCTCTACAGCCGACTTGCAATTATATAATGAAATTTGCTGTTCAAAAAAAAAAAAAAAAAGATGATGCATAAGTTCATAAATGGTAGTGTAAGAACAGTACCTGAGCACGTCCTTGAACTGGTTAGTCCGATGAGAAGTGATCCGATCCTAGGACTGCAAAAGAAAACACCGTTAGGACTCGTTACAGGAATATGGTTATTCCTGTAACCACCATCCGGCGTGAGGATAAGTATCTGCTTTGTGGGAGTTGAGAGAATGAGTATAATGTGTGTTACCTTCATGATGAATTCCTCTATTTATACTTATGGGTGGTTTTTAGGGTTTCCGCATATGTTGGGAAGTCGGTTAGGCGACTCCTACATTCTCGGAGATTTATAAGTGCGAAGATATACGAGAATATCTTCCTTATTTACAATTTATTAATGGTTGGTATTTGACCCGAAATGACCGGATCGGGTCATTCCTCCACAGGAAGATAAATAAAATGAATAGAAAAGGTAAACGACAAGTTCAGCGGCTAGGTTCAAGTTTAAAGTCATGAACCAGCAAACCAGTTGATTTAGTTATCTTTAGACAGTTCGGTCAGTTTCAACGGTTATAAGTTTATACTCTAGAAATGGAAGATGCATAAAATGAAGGTAAATGGCAATCAGTTTACCCGGCTGGTTTCAAGTTTAAAATTGTGAACCAAGCCGAATAAATCTCAAACCAGCAATCCAATTGATTTGCTTTTGTTTAGATGGTTGTCAGTTAAGTGTTAGTTAAGAATATTCTGAAAATAAAATTTCCCAATCAATTTACATACAACATTTCTCATCTGTTTATATATGTTCTATTTATGTGTTTGTGTGTTTACAAACAAGAACTGTATAAAGAATCAAAATATATAAAGACTCAACCTAAAATGCATGATCACTTTAATATATTAAAATTGCTGTATAAGTGAAAAACTTTCTCCCAGTGTAACTTCATATTCTTGAAAATAAGTACTCAAAAACAAGAAAACCCCTCAAAGTTGCAACAACAAAAAAGAAAAGATGATGTAATATCAAGTTTAAATATTTCTATTCCCTCCCAAAAACCCTTAACGACGATAACTTATTTCGATCAAAATTTACATCTGAGGCCCGAGTGGTAACCGGTTCATCAGCTGATGGTAGTTCAGCGTGCCGTTGGCTAGGTTCAAACCAGGATCCGACACGGGCTCCGCCTTTGGCTCACTTTTCGGCACCATAAATCCCATATCATTCATTTGTTGTGGTTGATTCAAATACTGATGAACCGGCATTTTCCCTTGTTTAGCCATAGCCATGGCCATATGAGCCATCCCTCCCGGTCCTTGTTGGTTCATTGGGTAACCATATCCCCCATGAGTTGCAGCGGGACCTAGCTGCTGACCATTAGGTAAACCATAGGGAGGCCTTTGGAACCTAGCCATGGGGTTTTGAATCCGCGATGGCTCAGGCATGTGAACCTGTGGCTGGACTGATAAAGCTTGTTGTGCGGCAGACATGGTGTTGTTATTGTGGCTGTTTTTCTGGGCGGGCACGTCATGGTTGTGTTTCCCTTCGTATGTTGTTATTACGGATTTTAGATCATGTGATGCCCTTTCCACGTGTTTTCTCACTGTGCAGCCTGCGCTTGTGCACTTGTAGTAACTCCTGTGTCATAAAAAATCAACTTCAAAATACAGCCCGTTTACCTAAAAATTTAAACTTTTAATCTTATTCTGTAACCTTTTAGTATTAACTAGAATTTTGATCCGCGCCGCGCACTACAGCGGCAACATCGCGTTTATGACTTCGTTACACACGTTACGTTCGTGACATTAACGTCTAAAAAAGAGTGTAATGTCTCAGACGTTGCGGTGTAAAGTTGTAAAAGAAATTTAGGCAGCGGTGTGAAGTTGTAAAAGTAATTTACACAATAATGTGGTTATGCATAGATAAAAAAAGGGTAATAATGTGCCACACATTACAGTGTAAAGTCGTGTAAGTAATTTAAATAAAATGAGGTGTCAAGTTATTAAGTGAAAAAGGTTGGCATAAGTAGAAAAGGTTGGCGTATCAAAGTTGGCAATTACCAAAAGTTGGACGTAAATATGTAACTTCCTTAAAGATGAGGGTTAATACTGTTTAACGTCAAAAGTTTGGGGTGTGAATTGGAAAAACAAAGGTCACCGACCTTTGTTTATAAGAGTTATAAATAACTTCATTTGGAGCTGGACCCATTTTAACCCTTTACCTCTCCATTTTATGCCATACCTAACCAGCTTATCAAGATTGAATATGAGACACATGTACAATCTACAAAAATGGGCAAACTTTTAAAAGTCAACAAAAACAAAGAGTCGAAACTTGCCAATAGTATACTCAAATGCCTACAATCTCGTATATCCTTTTATCTTAGATAACATTATTTTAATAGGAACAATGTGTTGTTCGGACGATCGGGCAAGATTTGACTGGCATTAAAAAAATTCCTAATTTTGACCAAAACCCATTTGACCTGTTACACAACCCACCCATTTTTTCTACATCCGAGTATCTAACCAATTTACATCAAGGTTAAGTGCATATATATATATAAGTATATAACATAAAATGATAACCTTGGGTTTGGGTTTCCTTTGACGACCTTCTGTCCATACTTACGCCAGCGATACCCGTCATCCAGGATATCCACCTCACTGGTTGTTTGGACGACAACTCTAGGTTCCCTGATGGCTCTAGTGGCCCCACTTACATCTGCTGCATACGCTTCAACTTTCCTGGAAAAAAGAGCAAGACTTTTAAGAATTAGAAGTTGTTATCTGCCCATTTACTTATGAATGGGTCGATTTGGGTTAATTTTTATTTCTAAGAAGCCAAACAGGTGAAATAAAATAAATACTAATGCCAAAATCGTCCCTGAGGTTTAGTCATTTTTGCTTGTTCCATCCAAAATGACTTTTTGTGCATTTGTGTCTTTCAGGTTTGCGTTTTATCGCCATTTTCATCCTTGAGTTTGGCAATTTATTGCGACTATCGTCCCTCAAAAGTTGGCCGTCAGGCATGAAAATGACAACTTTTTGGATGAAAATGGCACCTCAGATACGTAAGTCGCAAAAGTGGTCAAACCTCGGGGACGAAAATGGCATTTTACTCTAAATAAATTTTTCAAAAGAAACGAGCCAAAAGTCATCAACACTGTACATTTAAGTTTTAATGCATAAATCTACCCAATATTTGTATTCAAAAAAATAAATCATTACGGATTAGGTATACTTTTTGTAATAATATTTGTCACACTGATTAATTATAAAAAAATAACATTTTGGACAAAAGAAAGTTACTATAGTCAAACCTTCTTTTTGACTCAGATTCATCTCCTTCGCCGTCATAACCAAGTGACACACTACCATGTGTTACTCGATCATCTTCCTCTTCATCATTCGAAAACGTGGATGACCCATCAACAGCATCACTAGATTCAAATTGACCATTCTGGCCCTGCATAACCATCCCCGATGACGTCACCTCAAAATTACTTTCTTGCCCCCAATGACTCTGTCGCGTATTTGTCCCCCAAACCGGACCTCCATCAACCCCATTTCCATTCCCATTTTGTTCATTAAGATCACCTTGCATATCACTCAACACATTCGACGACCCAATTCCCGATCTACGGTTTGGAGCAAGTTTCGGGTGATTGTGGGCCCCCTTGTAGATAATCTCGGTAATATGACCCTCGTGAGAACGCTCAACTTTCTTTTTCACATTACAATTTGAGTGAGTACATTTATAATAGCTTCGAGGGTACTCGCTTCCTTTCACTTGTTTCTGTCCATATTTTCGCCAATTATATCCATCTTCTGATGATGCACTATTAGCATTAATACTATTATCATCATGATGATGTTCTTCATGATGCGGTTGTGATCGATCGGAATTGCCGTTAAGAGGTTGAAATGGAGCCATTTGTAAAGAGAAGTTGTTCTTTTCGGTGAAGTCCGGATAAGTTTGTGCCGATTCAATCTTTTGAGGTGGAAATTGCTTATCAGATTGAGCTACAGCTTCATTAGTTTGAAAAGATTGTGCAGACATAAACGGTGGATTGACCTAAATGGTCACAAGGAAGCACTTTATTAGCATTTGAAGAATTTTAGGTAGATAATTTATCTAACAGTTTAATACATGATATGTAGAGGTGACAAAAAATGAGTGTCAGGTGAACCTAGTAATGGGTCAAAACGGGTTCGGGTTGAAACGTATCATCTTTACTACGAATCAAAATGCTAAAAATTAACCCACAAACACCTTTTTGTCCATTTTTTTTATGATAAAAACTAACGAGTTATTTAAGAAAACGAAAATATTTACTACGGTAGCTATACAAATTTTTGAATATAACCATTTAAGCGATTGTAATATTGTATATTTGTATGCAAGTATGCATCAAAAATGAAATTTGGATGGCCTTCAACTTGATTGACCCGTTACCCTTTCATCTAACTTCACTGATTTGACCCGTTATCATAAAACACAGCCAAAATTAACTCATTCGTAATAAAATGTGTCAAAAATCAAAACTGCCACACCTGCCTGAAATATATAACAAATGTTTTAACTGAATGTTACTTTGCTTACATGATCACGAGGTAAGGGAGCTGAATCCGGGAAAGGTTTGAAGGCAAATGATGTGTTATTAGATTCCTCAACAAAATTATCTTTACTCCTATTACCATCGCTGTTGTCGTTTGGGGCAAACTGGAATTTCCCGGTTGTTGGTGACGGTTGAACCTATAAAACGAACCAACTTAGATCGTTCGGCACGACAAAAAAATTAAAAAATACAAGAGCCTCAAAAATCATCATCTATACAGTTAAAAAAGAAATATAAAGAGCTTACCAATGAGTTTGACAGAAAAACAGGTGAATCCAAAAAAGCCCCGGGGCTAAGATTAGGCGAAATCGTCAAGTACGCTGACTGAGCGTGTTGATTTTGCGAACCACCCGCAGGCTTAATAACATCTGTATCCAACCTAGGAGCATTATGCCCAGCTCTAGCAGCCATCCTTTCAACAAGCCCAGCCCGCTGGCCGATTTTCTGCTCACCAAATTCACCTGTTTTCATCACTTGATCAACCGTTTGACCTCTTTGACTCCTGTCATCTTTTTCATACACAACTTCTCCATCCGGTCCAGGAAAGGTGAACCCACCATCATAATTATTATCATCATGCTCCGCTACCGGTCCTGACCGTGAGCCCGCACCGTCACCCAACATACCCGCGAAAAAAGATTGCGTGTTAAATCCACCATGCTCATCATATCCACCCATCAAAAATCCAAAGCTAATTCCTTGAATATATGCTAACAATCACTTCAACCAAACTACATCATATATGTTCAGTCACATACTAAAAATGTAGCTCAAAACACATATATTAAACAAATAATAATTAAAAAAAATGGTGATTTTGCAGACAAAAAGAATCCCTAGACTTAGAACAGTGATGATGATATATATGTATACAGAAAAATATAATTACAGAATAACAACAAATAAACCTAATGATTCAATTTCCACTTTTGGTAAAACATTCTAATAGGTCCCCAAATCAAACAAGTAGACCACACATCTAGTTCTGGTTCTGGAACACCCACAAAAATAGAAATTTAACCACTTTTAAACATTCCATTTTCACAAATTTCTCATTAATCACGCCCATATTAACCAAGAATCAAAATCTTTAAACGATCTAATTAACAAAGATTCATTAAAATCAAAGATCTGAACTGAAATTACAAAAAGAAAATATTTTTATGCATAAAAATCAAATCTTTGATTCATAAGAACAACTGGGATACATGAAATGAAAGTAAAAAATGGAATTGAAGAACTGATGAACAGGATTATGGTTTACCTGAAAGAAAAAAGACAGAAAGAGTGGAGCTTTTGTGGTCCTGTGATTAGAAGGTTTTCATTTGATTAAAGAAGTAATTTGTTGACAGAAAAAATTTGGGGATTTTCACACATCAGCCAGAGACAGACAGACCCTTCTTCTCTTGTTGCAGAAGTTTTTTTTTTTTTTTTTTAATTTATAAATGAATAAATGTACGGTTTGTTGGGGATGGACCCGAAATGGTTGGAATTTTAAGGGTCTACCAGAGATTGAATATTGTTTTTTTTTTAATTATTTTTTTAAATTTACTTTAGTTTTTATTAATATGTAAAAAGTAATTTAGTCAATATTATATATCTAAAAGAAATTAAAAAGTTAACAAATTTTGTAAGTATTGTAGTGTATTTAAAACATATGTCTTGACGGATGCGAATAATATATGTATTAGGTATCAAACGATAAGTAAGCGTGAACTAAAAGTTTGTCAAAATCGAAATATTAGAGCCCTTTTATTAGATATGTGATGTAGAGGTGTCTCGAATTTCAAACTCAATCCACATACTACATGATGTATCGGAGGATGTGTGATGTAGAGGTGTCTGAAATTCCAAACTCAACCCATGGATTGCATGATGCTTCGGAGGGGAGGTGTCCGAGTGTTTTGGTGCGCGGAGAAGTCCTCTTTCGGACCAAGCTGGTGGGGGACCAAATACACACACAAAATTTCTTGGGTAAATTACACTTTTCGTCCTTTATGTTTGTATCGAATTGCAATGGATACCGTTTAACTTCAATAATTACAGTCACAATCCTTTATTTGGAAAACTCATTACACTGTACGTCCTTTGGCCCTAACCTGGTTTAAATTTTCAGTTAAGTATGACATGTGATTTGCACATGAGGGCATTTATGTCTTTTTACCCCAATATATTTATCTATTTATATATAATAATCCATAAAACTCCTATCTCTCCCTCTCTCTGCATACATCATTAGTTCGCCACCATTACATTAACTATCATCGTCATAACCATCAACATTCATCATCGATTCACCATTAACCATCATAACCACAACTAATCAAACATCATCAACATCAGACCGAAACACCACCACTAGACCGCAATCCAGCCGCTCCGATTTGAAACCCTAGACCGTGATGAGGGTTCAATCGTCGGCCGCTAACGTAACAACTCTATGACGGTTGTGTTAGACACATACCGAAGAAAGCATATACGACTCCTATACATATACAAGTTGTATATTAGGTTTCAAAAGTTCTAGATCTACAAATTTTCATTATATGAGTTATAGATCTAAAAAGAGGAAGAAGTTATCGTGATTTGAAGGAGGAGGAGCTGGTACAGGAGCAGCAGCAAGACCTTGAGCATTAATCGATGGAAGTAATAAACCGTCATCAGAAAACACATTCTCACGCTTTCCATTTCGAATTCAAAATTCAGCTTATTCATGTTATATTGACTTTTTGTTAGTCGAGGCAATTGCAAGATACTACCATTTTGTATGGAATTTATTTTATGCAGAGCATATGTCGCAACCCCCGACCCCTGCCAGGGAGCGGGCGGCCGCGAGCTACTCAAAGCGGGTGATATCGGTGTTTATTAATTTGGCAGCGGAAAACATCAGGACCATAGTTAGGAAATATTTTGATCAGAGTAAAACACCAAACTTTTATAAGAAAAATTCATGGGGATAAAACCCAAGTTCATTTGATAATACATTGATAGGGATAAACCCTAATTATTGAAAACAAAATGTCTTGTTTATTTAGGTAACTTTTATAGCCACTATTCCAAGCCTTCAGTGCTCTCCAGCTGGCTTCTATTGGGCTTTCACATTATGTTACCTTAAGTGCGTTTTTAAAACATTTTTTCAGCAAGAAATACTGGCGACTGAATTCCAGTTTAATCAAAACAGGTTTTATCATTTTACAGCATTGAGGGCGATCTCACAGTTACATTTGTTTATATTTCTACTTTAATTACCACCCACAGTACTGTCAACCCGACTTGTGGTAATGTTACTACCCACCGTGTAGTAACAAAGTTTGTATACAAAACCCCAACATACCGACGATAATTGTAGAATACAAATACTCAATCACTGTTGAATAAAATTTAAAACAATTGAGGTTTTGTAAAAACACTTTATGAAAAGAGGAATCACTCACATTGTTATTTTAGGTATTTTCCCTGTGACTTCCTGGTTACTATCTATTAAATAAAATAATGCACACGTGTTAGTAAAATAACCCAATTCAATTTAACCGTACACTCGAGACAGAATTCCAATGACTGAGTCGGGCAGAGCCGACATGCATTACGGAAATTCTAAATCAATCGGGTGTACACACGAGACAAAATTCCAATGACTGAGTCAGGCAGGGCCGACATGCATTACGAAAATTCTAAATCAATCGTGTAGGGTAATAGCATAGTTATAGTACTTACAACGAGGCAGAGCTTCGCTATGTAGTGGGTATTATGTCTGAGCAGAGTTTCTACTATAAAGAAGTTGAGAGAGAATTCAGAAAATGAACGAGGATTCAAATGAGCTCGAGCCCCCCTTATATAGGCTGATTCGGGGGTCTGTCGCGCCCTGCGACAGCTAAAGTCTAGGCTTTCGCGGTCCGCGGGAGCCTAAAAGGCGGCCATAGCTATGTCGAGTCAGCATGTAGTCTTGCTGAGTCAGGTGCCACGTGGCACGCCACGTGTCCGGATAAGAACCAGGCCGTCGCGCCCCGCGACAGACCAAAGGGTCTCCGTCGCGGCCCGCGAGCGACTGTCAAACATGGCTTTTGCTGATTTTTCTAAGTATAGGGTCATTCCGGGTCCGGTTCTCACGTACGGGGTGTATCTTAGGACATTTAAGGTGTCCAAAATATTTTTAGGAGGGTTGTTATATCCTCCCCACCTTGTTTTGGATCTCGTCCTCAAGATCTACTGGAACATGTGTGGGTATTTCCTTTGCATTTCTGATTCGAGTTCCCAAGTGTATTCTGGTCCTCTTTTGGAATCACATTTCACTTTGACCAGAACTAATCTCTTATGTTTGAGATTCTTGATCTTTCTCTCTTCAATCTGAATGGGTTTCTCGATAAACTTGAGTTTCTCATATACCTCTATGTCCTTTAGAGGCATCACTAGAGATTTGTCTGCTAAACACTTTTTGAGATTACATACATGAAATACATCATGTATTCCTGCCATTTCCTCTGGCAGTTGTAGCTGATAGGCTACAGGTCCTATTCTTCTAATAATCTCAAAAGGTCCAACATATCTAGGGCTTAGCTTTCCTCTCTTAACGAATCTGACTACTCCTTTCCAAGGAGAAACTTTTAACAATACTTTATCTCCTAGTTGAAATTCCAATGGTTTTCGTCTATTGTCAGCATAACTCTTTTGACGATCTCGGGCTGCTTTTAGTCTTTCCTTGACTTGAATTATCTTATCTGTCGTTTCCTACACTATTTATGGTCCGGATAATTGTTTTTCTCCAATCTCTGCCCAGCAGACTGGAGTTCTGCACTTTCGTCCATAAAGTGCTTCAAATGATACATCATTAATACTAGTATGATAACTATTATTGTAGGAAAATTCTATTAATGACAAATGATCGTCCCAATTTCCTCCAAAACAATTACACAAGCTCTAAGCATATCTTCCATAGTCTGAATTGTCCTTTCGCTTTGTCCGTCCGTCTGTGGATGGTAAGCTGTGCTTAGATTCAACTTGGTTCCCATTGCTTTTTGGAAACTTGTCCAAAGATGTGAAGTAAAACGGTTATCTCTATCGGATGCGATAGATAAAGGAATTCCATGTAATGAAACAACTTCATTTACATATAGCTTGGCTAACTGTTCCATACTGAAAGTTTCCTTCATGGATAAGAAATGAGCAGATTTAGTCAATCTGTCTACAATCACCCAGATTGTATCATTTCCTTTTCTTGTTTTGGGTAATTTGGTAACAAAATCCATTGTTATCAATTCCCATTTCCATATGGACATTTCTAACTGTTGTAATAATCCTGAGGGTTTCTGATGCTCAGCTTTAACTTGAGAACAAGTTAGACATTTAGCAACATAATTAGCTATATCCTTTTTCAATCCTATCCAACAGAAATTCTTTCTTGGATCTTAATACATCTTATCAATTCCAGGATGTATCGTATACTTAGATTTATGAGCTTCTTCTAGAATTCTATGTCGTAGGTTTCCTTGTTCTAATACCTTAATCATTCCTTTCAATTTTTCAGCATCGTCCTTGATTGTTGACTCCTATACTTCTCTAATCTGTTCATTTAAATCAACTTGTAGATTTAATATGAGAGAACGTACTCGCTTTGGTTTTCATGATACTTTCGACTTAAAGCATCAGCTACTACATTGGCTTTCCCAGCATGATACTGGATATCACAATCATAATCACTAAGAACTTCCATTCAGTGTCTCTGTCTCATATTTAATTCCTTTTGCCTGAAAATATATTTTAAACTCTTATGATCAGTGAAGATAACAAATATATTTCCATATAAATAGTGTCTCCAAATCTTAAGGGCAATAACTATGGCTCCAAATTCTAGGTCATGGGTTGTGTAATTCTCTTCATGTTTCGTAAGTTATCTAGAGGCATAGGCTATAACCTTTTGACGTTGCATCAACACACATCCATATCCTAACTTAGATGCATCACAATAGACTATAAAGTCTTCAGTTCCTTCTGGTAATGCAAGTATGGGTGCGTTAGTTAACATCTGCTTAAGAATCTTAAAAGCTTCCTCCTGTTTTGGTCCACATTCAAACTTAACTGATTTACATGTCAGTTTAGTTAATGGAATGACTATTCTAGAGAAATCACGGATAAACCGTCTATAATATCCTGCTAGTCCAAGAAAACTTCGTACTTCTTGTAACATCCCGAAAATATAAACTCTTAAATTTGCAATTTGATTGCAAATAAATTAGTAAAATAAACTAACTAGGAATGACACTAACCTAGTTAGATGATGACTTATGTGTAGTTAAGGACATAAAAATAAACTAAAAGAAACTAGAGGGACCAAAAGTGTTTAACTTGAAACTAGTTTTAATAAAAACATTTTTTTAAAACACAAACACCCCTTGTGAGAGTGTTGGAGATCGACCAAAGCAAGGGGGCGACCAAGCTTGTCAAAACCCTAAATTCCACAAAACACCTAAATTGAAGGTTCAAATCTGATCCAAAACGAAATCCGAGCTGAGATTAGTGATCCTCATTGCAAGGGGGTTATAAGGTATGTAAAATTTGATGAAAATTCCCTACTTGAAATTCTCATGGATTTGGGAAATCTGAAATTTGATGATGCATGTTTGTTATTTGGTTAAGATAGGGATGATATAGTATCTAGGAGTAAAACCTAGACAACAACATGTGAAA
Organism: Helianthus tuberosus; assembly: GCA_030545235.1. Lineage (NCBI taxonomy): Eukaryota > Viridiplantae > Streptophyta > Magnoliopsida > Asterales > Asteraceae > Helianthus > Helianthus tuberosus. Next base: position 53,824,058 of record CM060411.1, on the reverse strand, counting down.
TCAAGTCTAAATTCTGGAAATTTCATGAACACATTGAAGGTGATTCGTGGGTTTTGGTGAAGAATAGATAAACACTAGGGTTTGAGCATTATTCTAGTGTAATATGGGTCATGAAAGAAATTACTGAAATATGAATGTTAAATTTTATATGTGAAAGCTTGATTGATGTAAATTCGGGCTAAATGAAAAGTTAGGGACTTGTTATTGTAACACCCCGAAAATATAAAACTTTATATTAGAAATATAAAGTATAAATAAACGAGAATTTACTAACTAGGAATTTAACCTAGTTAGTTAATAGTCTAGAAATAACTTATAGTAGGATTAAAAAGCAACCAAATTTGTAACACCTCGAAAATTCACGTCCTATAATGTATTGACACGTGTCATAAGCTTGAACGTGTGAAATTATATTTAGAGGGACTAAAGTTGACAAACATGGAAAGTATGTGAAAATAAGGGTTCAAAATGTCAACAAGGGATAAATATACTTTACAGTAACCCTACATGATGTTCATAACCTCAACCGAATAAATCATGGATCATACGAAGCCAATTGTGAAAGAAAGTGAGGAATTACAAACTACAGGGGTTAAATGTGTCAACATGTTTAAAGGTATACCTCTGAGTGATCTTTTAGCGAACCCGAAGCTTTGTAATGCTTAATTATACTCACAAGAATGTGTGATAAAAATTTCACAAGGTTTCGTTAAGGTATGAGAAAGTTTGGCAATATTCGTATACGAGGGGTTAAAAACGTCAACAATTTAATTACTCGCGATTTTTACGCAACCGACGAACGAACACGCAAACATCGACTACCGATCCTAATTTGCGTATTTTAGTATTAATATTATGCTCTACGATGCTTCCATGATGTTCGGGTGCGAAGACGGGCTTGTGGGCCTTGGGCCCAAGCCTACGAAACCTCCACTATATAAATGATTTAAAAAAAAAATAAATAAATAAAAATCATTATTTCACATCTCTTTCTCTTTCTAAAACTCTCTCTCTCTCTAGAAACTTTCCGGCGACTTTTCCGGCGACCGGCGACTTTTCCGACGGCCGTTTTCCGGCCAAGAGTACACTTTTTCGACTATATCCGACGTTCCGGATCGCGAGGTGTGGTTAGTTTTAGCTAATTCTTAGCGGTTTGAGCTCTATGGCAACTCCGGCGACATTCCGGTCAAATTCCGGCGAGTCCGTTTTGAACTTTTGACTTTGCAGATGCTTCGATCGGGACTTTAGGAGCATTCCTGCAAAGTTTCAAGAAATTCTATTCTCCGGCGAAATCTCGACTCCTGACATGATTCTGGCGATTTCCAGCCATAAGTTTTCGATGAAAAATATATTTTTGGACTCCTAGTGACCTGTAGAGTCCATCGAACCACTTTCGACTCGGGTGAAAAATTTAAGTTCGGGACGCTCTCGGGCTCGACTTCTGACATGGTTCTGGCGATTTCCAGCCATAAGTTTTCGATGAAAAATATATTTTTGGACTCCTAGTGACCTGTAGAGTCTATCGAACCACTTTCGACTCGGGTGAAAAATCTAAGTTCGGGACGCTCTCGGGCTCGACTTCTGACATGGTTCTGGCGAGTTCCAGCCATCAGTTTTCGATGAAAAATATATTTTTGGGCTCCTAGTGACCCATAGAGTCCATCGAACCACTTTCGACTCGGGTGAAAAATTTAAGTTCGGGACGCTCTCGGGCTCGGTTCAACTAGGTCAAACGTGGTCAAAACTGGTCAAGGGGAAGTTTTGGGTCATGTTAGTGCCTCGGTTCAGTTTTGGGTTCGGTCAAACCTGGTCAACATCGGTCAACCGTGGTCAACTGCTGGTCAACGCAGTCAACACGAGGCTCGGTAAAATTTTATCGATGCAAATTTTGTTATATTATGTGGGCATTAAACCCTTAAAAGGGCACCCTCTGATTCCCACTCTAACTAGGTCAAATGTCGGGTCAAACTTGTTATTAAAAAGTCAACAGGATAATTAATTTCTAATTTATCCATAATTAACAATGTAGAACACATACAACCTGTTTGATCATTAATATAACTTGGTAATTAGTGTAAGAACATGTCTAAACATGTTCAACCCGACAATTTCCTGTTTAGACCCGGTTCGGAACCGAAAGTCACATAGTTTGACTTATACTTTGACTTTCAGTTCTGACCCGTTTTGGTATGATTTAGAAATACCTTAGAGCTCTATTTGGACCAGGTTACATGCTAGTATAATCCTCTGTGATTATACACCATGGTTCATTAGTTAACCAATTAATATGCATGATTCCGTTAATTGCCCATATGTTGACCATTATGCCCTTTTCACCACAAAACGTGATTTTTGGAAATGTAAAAGAGTAAAAACCTTAGTCACTGATATATAAACTTGTACCCAAAGTTAGACTTCAATTTTGAGCTTTTCGGCTTATGTGAAATTACCAAAATGCCCTACGGTGCATAGTTGGGTTATAATTGATAAATTTCACATATATACTTTACCCTACTGTTATAATTTTTAAATGGAGTATTTTTGCTGATTACATCAGACCTGTAACTCAGGTTAATACTTAAACTCTTTTATAAAGTTGAAAATGACCAAACTACCCCTACGGGGCATAGTTTGTATTTAAATTCGTTTCGGGCATAATGAAAGACATCCTACTGATGTCACAACATATTTGAAGCATATTAACTTAGGAAACCTGTATATGGCTCTTTCAAATACCCGTTACGCGTATTACGCGATTGGTTCGGTTTATGTAGCGAGTTTACATAAAATAGCCGAAACGGGTCAAACCTTATCGGTTTTATCTCAAAATCCAGAATGTGCATGAAGGACCCATATTAAACAAGTCTCTGAACTTGTCGGGTCTAAATCACATTCTATCCGGTCCTCGCTTAATCGTGCGTACGAACCGTATCTTTGAAACTAGCCGGTCTAAGCTTAAGCTTAATTAAAGACCCGTTAGGATTCTAATAGGTTATTAAAAACCTTCGTTCCAGATTAGGAGCCCAGTAAAAGCTATCTGTACTTGCTGATTTGATATACGGCTGGGATTGAATTTATATTTAGCTCAGGTAAATACTTTTAACTTATTTTCCCTATACGGGCTTGGGTTACGGTATATAGCATACCGCTTGATCGGGCATCAAATCTCCACGCTTAGTGGGTAGTTGAATAATTTGATCGGCTCGTTTAAACAGTCTTGTTTACTTTACAGCCTTTGGGGGGTTAATGACCATGTCCCGGATATCCCTGGCATCATCTTACGAGATGGTCACGACCTGAGCACGGGGTGTAGGCGTACTCCCGTGTATAACTCACTTAAAGTGGTGTGTCTATTGATCTTTAACCCGGATTTGATTCGGGCTACTGAACGCATAAGTAACATGTAATTCGTTCACAAGATTATTATATTATTAAAATAATTCTCCCAAGTTAAATAAAAATGTTTATGCCATGTGCATCCAAACCAATTTTCAATCATTTTTCAAAATGAGTCAGTTGAATGTATTTACCAGTGTAAACTGACGTATTTTCCAAAAAGGCTAAATGCAGGTACTATACGAAATTGGCTGGATATTTCTCCTTAGCATCAGTAGAAGTCTCGCAAGCTTAAGATGCCTAAAAGTCTGTTGAACTATTGTTTCCAATTTATGTTCGATCCTTCTGTGGATAAACATCCGAGTATTGTGACAATTGATATTACAATATTAATTCGGTTGTATTATATCTTTTAAATTGCTTCCGCTGTGCATTATTATATTGTGTTGTTTGACTATTACGTTGCCAACCACGTCACGATACTCCCCCACCGGGCCCACCGGTGACACGTGGAAATCGGGGTGTGACAGGTTGGTATCAGAGCCAACACTGAGTGAATTAAACACTAGCCTTTTGTGTTTAATCTCAGTTACACAATTGCACATATCTAAACCTTCTGAGTCTAGACTTAACTTAGGAATATTCTCAATCCTAATCTAGAAATTTTTACTTCCAAATTTTTGTTGGATACGTCGCCAAGCGAAGAAGCTGTAATAGGAGTTCTCCACACCCGGGGCCCTGAGATGCTGAGCTTCGTACCGCGGCTAGAATGAAACGAGCATCCAAGGAGAAAGCATTCAGAAATAAAATGAAGAAGAAACTCCTTTTACTGAAGATCGTTTCCTTATTAGTCCTTATAAGGACATAATTATCTTTCAGTCCCTCCAAGGACACATTATTCCTTTTAAGTCCCGCTTAGGACAACTTTATACTTTTATTTTTATATAGTGGAATGATTAAGTTTAAACTTTCATTCTAAATAAGGAATATTAAATAAATGTAAAATAACATTTCTTTTATAAGATCTACCATTATTATAAAATGGCAAAGTCTAAAAAGGACAAGACCTAGCCACGTGTCATTTTAAGACCGGGCCAAGATGGTAGTTCCATAATTAGATTTAGATCCATATTAACATATCAATTTAAAATTGTTCTGCGTTAATTATTAATTAAGAATCTTAAGTGTGAAACCTAGCCTACGGGTCAATTTTAAGACCGAGCCAAGATGGTAAGACCTGTTTAAAAGATTCAAATCTCTGTTAACATCTTAAAACATGTTAACACTCCTGGCAGACGTGATTCATTAAAAATCACACACGTCATGTTGAAATAGGATTCTTCGAAAGACTCCTAACCCAGTTTAATGATCTCTGAATCCTGGGTTTACATCATTAATTAAGATGATCATATTTTAAACCATACGTGGTAATATAGTGCCTACGGGCCTTGCTCATTTCTACATGAGCCAAAATACAGTGGTAGCTATGACTCCCTGTCAGATAAAGGTAATGAACTTTGATTCAAACCTTAATACCACGATTCTCTGAAATCATGGCTTATAAATTTAACTTGTCTACGCGACTAGGCCATTTGTGCTATTATTAACTTATGAATTAGGATTTATGATAAAAATCCTGAATAAAAAAATAAATATCCTTCCTTCCCTGTCAGTATGCAGTTTAACAGGAAATCTTAAAGGTGAAACCTAGCCTACGCGACCAAGATGGTGAAACCTACTCAAGGGATTCAGATCCTTGTTAACACTTAGAAATGTGTTAGCACTCTTGACAAATGTGACTCGAGAAAATCACAACAGTCATCCTTATATTGGGTTCTTCCAATTCCCTTATCTAGCCTAGTGATTTAGGAATCATGGCTTATATCATCCTATAAGATGATCATATTATAAACATCCGTTAGTGATGAAGTGCCTACGGGCTAAGCTTGTTGTCCGATAAGACAACGACAGTGGTGGTCTTTGACCTCCTGTATAAAATGTTGGACTATGTCCAAACATAATAGTCTATATGATCAATGCGATCATGACTAATATCATCTAATACGATGATTATATTATTTAACATCCTTTAGTGATGTTTTGCCTACGGGCTATAATATATTGTCCATTTGAGACATTGACATTGTTATCTTTATGATTCCTTGTCTGAGGTGGTGAGCTATGCTCATGCCAAATAGTCAATATGATTAATGCAATCATGACTTATATCATCTAATAGGATGAAACTATTATAAACATCCATTAGTGATGTTTCGCCTATGGGCCATTTTATATCGTCCATGTGTGACAAAGACATTGTGATCTTTACGATTCCCTGTCCAAGGTAGTGAGCTATGCTCAAGCCTAATAGTCTATATGATCAATGCCATCATGACAAAAATCATCAATACGATGATTAAAAATTTTAACATCCTTAATGATGTTTTGCCTAAGGGCTATATTATATTGTCCAATTGAGACAAGGCAATTGTAATCCTTTGTGATTCTTTGCCCAAGGGGGTGAGCTATACTCAAATCCCATAGTCTATACTATCATTGCGATCCTGACTAGTATCATCAGTATGATGATCATAATATTAACATCCCTCGTAATGAAATGCCTACGGGCTATACTTTATTCTAGTGTCGGTAAGACAAAGATAGTAGTGATCTTTATGATCCCCTGTTCAAAATGGTGTGATTATACCCAAACCTAATAGTCAATATGATCGAGGTGATCATGACTAATATCATTAGATACTATAATTATATATAGACATCCATTAGTGATGTTAATTGGTTTACCTTTCTGTTAAGTGAATCGCCTTTCAAGACGAAGACAGTTGTAGTCTATGACTCCCTGTCCAAAGGTGAAGAACTATGTTCAAGCCTTAAAACTCCTGATCTAATAGGATTGCAGCCTATGAATTGATGTCATTCTGACAAATCCACAAGTTATATTTCAAGTCACCTATAACAAGCCTCCGTGCTATAATTCGTCGTTCGTGTCAAGTTAACATACTAAATGTTAACATCCCTGGTGACAGGCCTTAGTGCCATATCCTATAACGTCCTAGAGACAAGGCCATTTGTGCCGTATCTGAATGTCATTAAGACAAGGCCTTCGCGCCATATGATTACTTATGTCCTTCATGACTAGACTTTATGCCATATCTTTCTACATCCCTCGCGATAGGTTTCTACGCCATATATGTATATATATAACCAAAGTCATGTAAGGCTGGCCTTTGAGCTATTTATAATCCTCCTTGTGACAAAGACAATTGTGACATTATGGTCCCCTGTCAAGCAGGTATTGGACTCACTCCAAACCTTGAATGCCATTGATGGTCCTTTTGTGACCTAGGCTAAATATAATGGATATACATTCAAATAACATTCACTAGGAATGTTCAGAACAGAATAGCCCATACGGTTTATGAATGTCGTGGCTAATCTAAGTCGGTTCATCAGGATGATGACTAATAATTGTTAAATTTTGGTGATTGGTACCAAGTTTCAAGTATGGAAAACTTGAATGAGGTAGACGACAGTCGCAGTACTATTAAGGCGACGAAAGTTAATAAAGCTACAAACGTAAACCTCAATATTAATGGAGTTAATCTCCAAGCTGTGGTTGACGCAGCAGTTGGATGGACCAAAGCAGTGTGACATTTGCAAAGGAACGGGTCATCATTTTCCCATGAATGTAGGGATATAAAGAATACAGTCTGTCACGACTGTGGTGGGTAAGGCCGCATCAGAACTAGATACCATAAAGCTGCCAAAGAAGATGCAGCTAAGCCTGGAAAGGCTAAGAAAGGAAACGCCTGAACTCACCTGATGAATGCCAAGAGGCAGTTCACGATGTCATCAAGTACATTCCTTATCATTTACCAATGATAATTTCTGCTAAGTGTCCTGATTTAATACAGGCAATAATAAATCTTCATAAACCATAAGCTTAGCAAACTTTTATATTATCCACAAGGTATAACTTACCAAGGAAATCATAGTAACCGATTCTTCTAAGTATCGGCAAGGGATCCTTCTGAAAAATCTAAGAGTACTCTTTCTTCGAATAGAGTACGACAATATATATTACTTTATTTTATTTTATTATTTTCTCATTGTTTTCTATCGACTGCGAATGCCAAACTATGTTTGATAAAAGTGCCATATGAGGATTGGCGTATCCTAGTGTGTCCCATAGATTGCTTCCATGCCTGATCAGTATGGAGGTTTAATGCATGGAACCGCTGAGATATCCCAATGGTCATATTGTACCAAAGTTGACTAGTAGTATTCAAAGAAGATATCCAGAATGGAATTATCCAAGTAAATGTTCCCGATTAAGGAATTCGTGGACTAGTAACATAAGTGTGTCACTTAATTGACACAAGCAATGATGGATAAATTGGAGCCTGAGATTTGTAAAATCTCTGTAACCTCCTTGTACCTTAATTATCTTCTCCTAAGATTATCCTGTTTACCCCTGAGGGGCAGGTAGAGTTAAGGTTTATATCCCATTTAAGGCTGTATTATTATGAAATCTCCAAGACGGCTAGCACCATCATTGGAAGAATCGAAACCCTGATTAACTAAGTTTTAAAATAGAGGGTTCATATAGCCTAACTCAATATCCTGAGGATTTGGTATAGTTAATTATGAAAGACGGTTCTTTTTTATTATGCATTTTTACCGCAACCCTAGTTAGGCAACAATTAAGAATTTGCCATCAACTGCCCAGGATCGTCGATTTGTTCGATTAGCTGTAAGGATTAACTATTCCTTAAAAATTGATTAAGCAGTGGTTGGAATAACCATCTCACCTTAAGATAAGCTTTCCTATAATAGTTGATGTATAAGTATCAAGGCTACTCCTTTGGAGACCTTGTATAAATCAAATGTTAAACATATATTGTTAGGACAATAGATTGGTAAGTCCAATTATCAGGATCTGAAAGTTGCATTGGAAACAACAAATAAGATTACGCAAATTCATAATCATCTGTAAGATGCCAGTATTCGGCAGAAAATCAAGGATGAATGAAAATAGCAAACCTCCTAAATTCTTGATTTAGGAATAAGGTTCAACAATAGATATCACCCAGAAAGGGTGTGCCAAATCTGTTAAATTATCAGGCTAGTTAAGCTCTGAATATATATAGAATCATTCGAAGGAAATCGAATGTATCAAGATCAGGTAGCTTATAAGCTAAAACCTATTTAAGGAGCTTGGTGGAGCTCGCAATACATTACACACTAGTGACTGAAAGGCGTGTTTCGCCAATAAGTCAAGAAGCACTATCACATAATGTTATGCAAATTTATGATGTGATGAGCATCCTGTATCGATTGAGGATCGACAGGTTAAGAAGCTCCAAAAAGGATACATGTACCTAATATAGGAGTTACTTTAGGAGCTTGGAAAGACTCCAGATATGTTATGGAAGTTAAGTCCATTATGCGACAAAAAGTACTTCCACCATTTTAGCAAATCTCGAGGTCGAGATTTCTTTTAAGGGGGTGAGGATGTAACACCTCGAAAATTCACGTCCTATAATGTATTGACACGTGTCATAAGCTTGAACGTGTGAAATTATATTTAGAGGGACTAAAGTTGACAAACATGGAAAGTATGTGAAAATAAGGGTTCAAAATGTCAACAAGGGATAAATATACTTTACAGTAACCCTACATGATGTTCATAACCTCAACCGAATAAATCATGGATCATACGAAGCCAATTGTGAAAGAAAGTGAGGAATTACAAACTACAGGGGTTAAATGTGTCAACATGTTTAAAGGTATACCTCTGAGTGATCTTTTAGCGAACCCGAAGCTTTGTAATGCTTAATTATACTCACAAGAATGTGTGATAAAAATTTCACAAGGTTTCGTTAAGGTATGAGAAAGTTTGGCAATATTCGTATACGAGGGGTTAAAAACGTCAACAATTTAATTACTCGCGATTTTTACGCAACCGACGAACGAACACGCAAACATCGACTACCGATCCTAATTTGCGTATTTTAGTATTAATATTATGCTCTACGATGCTTCCATGATGTTCGGGTGCGAAGACGGGCTTGTGGGCCTTGGGCCCAAGCCCACGAAACCTCCACTATATAAATGATTTAAAAAAAAAATAAATAAATAAAAATCATTATTTCACATCTCTTTCTCTTTCTAAAACTCTCTCTCTCTCTAGAAACTTTCCGGCGACTTTTCCGGCGACCGGCGACTTTTCCGACGGCCGTTTTCCGGCCAAGAGTACACTTTTTCGACTATATCCGACGTTCCGGATCGCGTGGTGTGGTTAGTTTTAGCTAATTCTTAGCGGTTTGAGCTCTATGGCAACTCCGGCGACATTCCGGTCAAATTCCGGCGAGTCCGTTTTGAACTTTTGACTTTGCAGATGCTTCGATCGGGACTTTAGGAGCATTCCTGCAAAGTTTCAAGAAATTCTATTCTCCGGCGAAATCTCGACTCCTGACATGATTCTGGCGATTTCCAGCCATAAGTTTTCGATGAAAAATATATTTTTGGACTCCTAGTGACCTGTAGAGTCCATCGAACCACTTTCGACTCGGGTGAAAAATTTAAGTTCGGGACGCTCTCGGGCTCGACTTCTGACATGGTTCTGGCGATTTCCAGCCATAAGTTTTCGATGAAAAATATATTTTTGGACTCCTAGTGACCTGTAGAGTCTATCGAACCACTTTCGACTCGGGTGAAAAATCTAAGTTCGGGACGCTCTCGGGCTCGACTTCTGACATGGTTCTGGCGAGTTCCAGCCATCAGTTTTCGATGAAAAATATATTTTTGGGCTCCTAGTGACCCATAGAGTCCATCGAACCACTTTCGACTCGGGTGAAAAATTTAAGTTCGGGACGCTCTCGGGCTCGGTTCAACTAGGTCAAACGTGGTCAAAACTGGTCAAGGGGAAGTTTTGGGTCATGTTAGTGCCTCGGTTCAGTTTTGGGTTCGGTCAAACCTGGTCAACATCGGTCAACCGTGGTCAACTGCTGGTCAACGCAGTCAACACGAGGCTCGGTAAAATTTTATCGATGCAAATTTTGTTATATTATGTGGGCATTAAACCCTTAAAAGGGCACCCTCTGATTCCCACTCTAACTAGGTCAAATGTCGGGTCAAACTTGTTATTAAAAAGTCAACAGGATAATTAATTTCTAATTTATCCATAATTAACAATGTAGAACACATACAACCTGTTTGATCATTAATATAACTTGGTAATTAGTGTAAGAACATGTCTAAACATGTTCAACCCGACAATTTCCTGTTTAGACCCGGTTCGGAACCGAAAGTCACATAGTTTGACTTATACTTTGACTTTCAGTTCTGACCCGTTTTGGTATGATTTAGAAATACCTTAGAGCTCTATTTGGACCAGGTTACATGCTAGTATAATCCTCTGTGATTATACACCATGGTTCATTAGTTAACCAATTAATATGCATGATTCCGTTAATTGCCCATATGTTGACCATTATGCCCTTTTCACCACAAAACGTGATTTTTGGAAATGTAAAAGAGTAAAAACCTTAGTCACTGATATATAAACTTGTACCCAAAGTTAGACTTCAATTTTGAGCTTTTCGGCTTATGTGAAATTACCAAAATGCCCTACGGTGCATAGTTGGGTTATAATTGATAAATTTCACATATATACTTTACCCTACTGTTATAATTTTTAAATGGAGTATTTTTGCTGATTACATCAGACCTGTAACTCAGGTTAATACTTAAACTCTTTTATAAAGTTGAAAATGACCAAACTACCCCTACGGGGCATAGTTTGTATTTAAATTCGTTTCGGGCATAATGAAAGACATCCTACTGATGTCACAACATATTTGAAGCATATTAACTTAGGAAACCTGTATATGGCTCTTTCAAATACCCGTTACGCGTATTACGCGATTGGTTCGGTTTATGTAGCGAGTTTACATAAAATAGCCGAAACGGGTCAAACCTTATCGGTTTTATCTCAAAATCCAGAATGTGCATGAAGGACCCATATTAAACAAGTCTCTGAACTTGTCGGGTCTAAATCACATTCTATCCGGTCCTCGCTTAATCGTGCGTACGAACCGTATCTTTGAAACTAGCCGGTCTAAGCTTAAGCTTAATTAAAGACCCGTTAGGATTCTAATAGGTTATTAAAAACCTTCGTTCCAGATTAGGAGCCCAGTAAAAGCTATCTGTACTTGCTGATTTGATATACGGCTGGGATTGAATTTATATTTAGCTCAGGTAAATACTTTTAACTTATTTTCCCTATACGGGCTTGGGTTACGGTATATAGCATACCGCTTGATCGGGCATCAAATCTCCACGCTTAGTGGGTAGTTGAATAATTTGATCGGCTCGTTTAAACAGTCTTGTTTACTTTACAGCCTTTGGGGGGTTAATGACCATGTCCCGGATATCCCTGGCATCATCTTACGAGATGGCCACGACCTGAGCACGGGGTGTAGGCGTACTCCCGTGTATAACTCACTTAAAGTGGTGTGTCTATTGATCTTTAACCCGGATTTGATTCGGGCTACTGAACGCATAAGTAACATGTAATTCGTTCACAAGATTATTATATTATTAAAATAATTCTCCCAAGTTAAATAAAAATGTTTATGCCATGTGCATCCAAACCAATTTTCAATCATTTTTCAAAATGAGTCAGTTGAATGTATTTACCAGTGTAAACTGACGTATTTTCCAAAAAGGCTAAATGCAGGTACTATACGAAATTGGCTGGATATTTCTCCTTAGCATCAGTAGAAGTCTCGCAAGCTTAAGATGCCTAAAAGTCTGTTGAACTATTGTTTCCAATTTATGTTCGATCCTTCTGTGGATAAACATCCGAGTATTGTGACAATTGATATTACAATATTAATTCGGTTGTATTATATCTTTTAAATTGCTTCCGCTGTGCATTATTATATTGTGTTGTTTGACTATTACGTTGCCAACCACGTCACGATACTCCCCCACCGGGCCCACCGGTGACACGTGGAAATCGGGGTGTGACAAAATTACATGTTGATCAAAGTGGAGGGGCTTAAGTTGTTAAAAATTTAAACTTGATTTTAAATAAACAAATAAAAATAAAACCAAACACCCCATTTTGGGGGTCTGGTCGATCAGAGCAAGCAGGGGGCGACACCCCACTCTCAAACCCTAGAAACTTACTTAAACTCTCAAATTGGAGGTGCAATTCTGGTCCAAAACGAAAATCAAGCATAGATCATTGATCCTCATCACAAGAGGATTACAAGGTATGTAAAATTTAATGAAAACTCTCAACTTGAAATTCTCATGAAATTGGGAAAATCTGAGATTTTGGTTGCATGTGTGCCTTATGATGATTTAGGAACAACTATAGTGTTTCGGGACAAACCCTAGACAATTACAAGTTGAAATCATGTGAAATTTTAGTGAAACCTATGAACACCATTATAGGTAATTAATGGGTTATGTGTAATTTGATAAACACTGGGAAATAGAGTGTTGATCTAGTGTAAATTGACAAAATTGAAGTGATTTCAGAATTTTAGAAGCTATTAATCATGTAAAATGATTGAATGTTGTAAAATTGGGGTTGAGTGATAAACTAGCGATTTGATGTTTAATCATGAAAAATATGCCCTTAAAGTGTTTGTTGAAATGCCTCTAAGAAGGCCTAAAACTGAAATTAAAAGTTTAAACGCATAATTATGATGTTTCGGTGCATTATGCGATATGTGGTTTAAAGAGAGTTCTAAACATTGTCATAAATGAACTCTATAGGAAAGGGCGCAGGAGCGTCAAGCGGGCGGCGAACCACGTTTGAAAGGCCCACATTGAAGGTATGTAACTTGACCCGTTACATTAAGTAAATTTTGATGATTATCACATGCGTAGTTGAATTTTAGAATAAGGGTTGTTTTGAGTTAAAGTAATAATGTCGCAATATTGAATAATATGTCAAAATTTGGTTAGAACTCGTTGGTAGTCGTCATAAAGGAGGATTCCTTAGACTAGCCAAACGGGTCGCATAATCAAATAAAGCATGGATATTGCTACGTGATGTGATTGATTGGTCATTTGTTATCATTTGATAATTGACATATTAAAACATGAGAATTTAGATTGTTGGTTTGATAGAATGAAAGATTTGAGAAAATTGTGTGGGTGAAGCAAACAAACAAAACAGTCAAAACATATGTTTGCAGAGCCTACCGTAAGTTACGGTACCGCCATAACTTACGGTAGAGATCAAAGACTTACAGTGGAACTCTTCTGAGTTACGGTGGATCATTGTTATAAATTGACTACCGTAACTTACGGTAGGACCGTAAGTTACGGTAGAGCCTGACAAATATTTATAAATTTTGTATAATTGTAACTATTTGAATCCACTTTGATTCTAGTTTCAATTAAGTATTATTTCTAAGTATTCTAATACAAATGTTTTATGCAAACATTTCAGTTTATAGGTACTCAAGGTTTACGGATGACGATCAAGCAAGCTTTTGAAGAACCGAACACATACTTATGAAGCTTCCGCATAAATTAACTCGTTTTGAACAATGCTACGATGTAAAGTGTTTGCTAAAAACTTATGGATGTTTAAACTAGTCGGTAGAAAACTAATGTCGGTTACTCTAATATTTAACTTTTGGATCTTATGGTATAAAATGATCGTAATATTTATATATATATCGCACAATTACTTTAAATAAAAGATGGGTGTTACAAGTTGGTAATCAGAGCTTAAGGTTGTCAACAAAGTGTTCGGTTCAAGCTTGATCGATCGTCCGGTAAGAATTAACTTATTATGTTAATAAATTATGTATTATGTAAGGAATGAGAAACGAATTGATATGCATGGGAAGAGCGTGTTAACACACTCAAACCCGGAAAGTGCACTAAATGTGAACGGTTAAAGCAAGTTAGGAACTTGGCTAAACCGAAACAAACGAAGTAATGTCATGAATGAAATGTTTAACGTTTGATGTAAACATTTCAGTTTCAAGATGTCGAAAGGGAGCAATAATGATCCGGTGCCGACAAGCACCGAACAAATGAAAGAGATAATTGCTGAGGAAGTAGTAAAGGCAATTGAGGGCAGCCTATCCGGGTTTATAGACAAGATTCAAAGCACGGTGTTGTCGCTCGTAGAAGAGCGAGTTAAAAGGTTGGAGGATACTGTCAACCTTATGAAAGACAAAACTGGAGAACGTAAAGGGTGCTCATATAAGGAATTCATGGCGTGTAAACCGCCAATCTATAACGGGGAAGTAGACCCGATAATTTGCCAAAGATGGTTGGGCAATATTGAAGGAGTGTTTGAAAGGACCCATTGCGACGAAAGCGATTTCGTTGCCTACGGAACGGGTCAGTTAAGAGGACAAGCCAAGGATTGGTGGGATAACAAAAAGAATGAAATAGGGGCCAAAGCGGCAAGGGCCATGACATGGGAAGAGTTTAAGACACCATTTCTTAAACATCATAGTCCCAAAGCGGTCATTAACAAAATCAAGGAAGAGTTCATGCAACTTAGGCACAAGGGTGAAACCATAGACAAGATCACGGCGATGTTTATGGATAAAATGAAGTTTAGTAGTGAAATGGTGACGAACGAAGAACATAAAATATACTACTACTACTACAATATGTTGAGCGCTGAATATAGGGAGTTTATGACTCCTTCAAAATACGAGACCCTTACCGAAATCATTAACGTTGCCCTGGAACGGGAAATCGAGTTGAAGAAACAAGTCGAAAGAGGTGAGCGAAGGGCACATGATGTGAATCCAATCCCTACAAAGAAAGCCCGAACTGGAGAATCGGGAAAGAAGGTGGATGCGAAAGGTGGGTCGCCAAGTTGTAAAGTGTGCGGGAAGGGACACAAAGGGGAATGTCGGTTCAAAGACAATCCATGCCCTATATGTAATAAGACGGGGCACACGGCCTCGCTATGCCCGGGAAAAGTCTCTGTTTGCTACAATTGTTATCAACCCGGTCACAAAAAGTCCGAATGTCCGGACTTAGTTGGAAAGAGAGATGTTAAAGAATCTCCAACATAAGCTCCCAAAGCGAAGGCTAGGTCCTTCCAACTTACTGCGGCTGAAGCGAAGAAAGAACCCGATGTGGTTTCAGGTATATTCACAATTAACTCAATTCCAGCACATGTATTATTTGATACGGGTGCGAATAAATCCTTCATTTCGCATGGATTTATTCGACATCCTTCATTTGTATTGACAAAATTATCTGTGCCCTTAGAAGTTGAAATAGGGGACAACAAAAGTTTTATAGTTTGTGATGTTTGTCGAGGCTGCAAATTAAGCATCGACGATGAGGAATACTTGATAGACCTAATCCCGATGTCAATGGGAGAATTTCAAGTAGTCGTTGGGATGGATTGGCTATCTCAACACCATGAAAAGGTCGTGTGTTTTCGTAAAGAGATAAAACTAACATCTCCAAGCGGGAAACACGTCACCATTTATGGCGAAAAAGGAGGTAACCCCATAGTGTGCTCAATGTTGAAAGCTCACAAGCTTACGAAGCGAGGATGCAAGGCATTCATGATATACGCAAATGAGCCCGAGAAAGAATCACGGAAGATTGAAGATGTACCGGTAGTACAAAATTATAGAGATGTGTTTCCGGAGGATTTACCGGGGATACCGCCTGAACGGGAAGTAGAGTTCGGGATCGAATTGATTCCGGGCGCCGTCGGAATTACAAGAGTTGATGTCCCAAATTCAAGACCTGCTTGACAAAGGATTCATAAGGCCGAGTGTGTCTCCTTGGGGCGCACCGGTATTGTTCGTGAGAAAGAAAGACGGAAGCATGCGCATGTGTATCGATTACCGGGAGTTAAACAAACTCACGGTAAAGAATCGATACCCGCTTCCAAGGATAGATGATTTATTCGACCAATTACAGGGTGCGAGCTGGTTCTAAAAAATCGACCTTAGATCGGGGTATCACCAACTAAAGGTCAAAGAGGAAGATGTGCCGAAGACGGCTTTCCGTACGCGATATGGATATTACGAATTCCTTGTGATGTCATTTGGGCTAACAAATGCACCCGCGGCTTTCATGGACCTCATGAACCGGGTTTGCAAGCCAATGTTGGATAAGTTGGTCATCGTGTTTATCGATGATATTTTGGTATATTCAAAAAGTGAAGCTGAACACGCACACCACTTACAAGAAGTGTTAGAGACACTTAGACGAGAGAGGCTGTATGCGAAATTCTCTAAGTGTGCCTTTTGGTTACGAGAGGTGCAATTTCTTGGCCACGTCATAAGTGCCGACGGAGTATTGGTGGATCCGTCCAAGATCGAGGCTGTGTCAAAATGGAATTCCCCGAAGAACCCTTCGGAAATTAGAAGCTTTTTGGGGCTTGCGGGATACTATAGGAGATTCATTCAAGATTTCTCCAAGATTGCGTCACCGCTAACAAAGCTAACCCAAAAGAAAGAAAAGTTCATCTGGGGTGTTGATCAAGAAAAAGCGTTTCAAATGCTAAAAGAAAAGCTAACTCAAGCTCCGGTACTGACATTGCCGGACGGAGTCGAAGACATGGTGGTTTATTCGGATGCGTGTTGATGCAACGGGGCAAAGTTATAGCTTATGCCTCGAGGCAATTGAAGATACACGAGTAGAAATATCCCACGCACGATCTTGAGTTGGCTGCGGTGGTATTTGCCTTAAAAATATGGAGGCATTACTTATATGGAGTAAAGTGCACCATATTCACTGATCACAAGAGTTTGAAATACTTCTTCGATCAGAAGGAGTTGAATATGCGACAAAGGCGATGGCTAGAAACGGTGAAAGATTTCGACTGTGAAATACACTATCACCCTGGAAAGGCAAATGTGGTGGCGGATGCTCTGAGTAGAAAAGCGGACTATGTCCCAATACGAGTAAGGTCGATGCAGCTCGTGGTGACCTCGGGTATACTTGAACGTATTCGAGAGGCGCAGTTAGAAGCAGTGAAAGAAGAGAATTGGAAGAAAGAAAGAATAATCGGTCAGTTGAAAGATTTTTCGGATGGGAATCACGGGTTAAAGACTCGATCCGGAAGGATATGGGTTCCAAATACTTGTGGGGTAAAGGCGCTTCTACTTGATGAAGCTCATAAATCCCGATATTCAATTCATCCGGGTGCGACCAAGATGTACAATGATCTGAAACAAAATTATTGGTGGCCTGGAATAAAGAGGGATGTGGCGAAGTATGTGGAAAAATGCTTGACATGTTTACAAGTCAATGCGGAGCACCAGAAACCATACGGCAAACTCCAACCCTTAGAAATTCTGGTTTGGAAATGGGAACATATTACAATGGACCTATTAACCAAGTTGCCTAAGACAAATCGTGGTTTCGATGCCATATGGGTAGTGGTGGATAGATTGACGAAGAGTGCTCACTTCATTCCAATCCGTGAGACTTATACGTCAGAAAAGATGTCAGAAGTTTACACTAATGAAATAATAGCACGTCAAGGGGTACCGGTATCCATCGTGTCTGATAGGGATACCCGGTTTACTTCAAATTTCTGGCGAGATTTCCAAGAGCAAACGGGAACCAAATTGTTCATTAGCACTGCGTACCATCCTCAAACAGATGGACAGAGTGAAAGAACAATACAAACATTGGAGGACATGCTACGGGCGTGTATAATCGACTTTGGAGGAAGTTGGGATGTTCACCTACCGTTAGTCGAGTTTTCGTATAATAACAGCTACCAATCTGGTATTAAGATGGCACCGTACGAAATGCTCTATGGTAGGAAGTGCCGAACCCCGGTATGTTGGGGTGAAGTGGGTCCACGTGAACTCGCCCACCAAGATATAGTACAAGCCACAAATGAAAAGATTGATAAGGTTCGGGCACACTTGAAAGCGGCTCAAGACAGGCAAAAGGCGTATGCTGATAAAAGGAATAGGCCAATCGAATTCTAGGTTGGCGACATGGTTATGCTAAAAGTTTCCCCATGGAAGGGCGTTATTAGATTCAGAAAAAGGGGGAAGCTAAGCCCGAGGTTTATTGGGCCATTTAAAATCATCGGAAGGGCCGGCAAGGTAGCTTACCGTCTTGAGCTACCGGAGGAACTAAGTGGGATTCATAGCACGTTTCACGTGTCATAATTATGAAAGTTCCTAGCAGACGAAACAGCCTATATCCATTACGATGATATTGAAGTGGATAATAGTCTGAATTATGCCGTGAGACCGGTGGAGATTTTAGATCGAAAGGTCAAACACTTACGAAATAAACAAATCGATCAAGTCAAAATCAAATGGGAGCATAGAAAAGGCTCGGACACTACGTGGGAATCCGAGGATGAGATGCGACGACTCTACCCTACTTTATTTGGTACGTAATTCGGTTTCGGGGACGCAACCCTTTTAAAGGGGGTGGACTTGTAACACCCCGAAAATATAAAACTTTATATTAGAAATATAAAGTATAAATAAACGAGAATTTACTAACTAGGAATTTAACCTAGTTAGTTAATAGTCTAGAAATAACTTATAGTAGGATTAAAAAGCAACCAAATTACATGTTGATCAAAGTGGGGGGGCTTAAGTTGTTAAAAATTTAAACTTGATTTTAAATAAACAAATAAAAATAAAACCAAACACCCCATTTTGGGGGTCTGGTTGATCAGAGCAAGCAGGGGGCGACACCCCACTCTCAAACCCTAGAAACTTACTTAAACTCTCAAATTGGAGGTGCAATTCTGCTCCAAAATGAAAATCAAGCATAGATCATTGATCCTCATCACAAGAGGATTACAAGGTATGTAAAATTTAATGAAAACTCTCAACTTGAAATTCTCATGAAATTGGGAAAATCTGAGATTTTGGTTGCATGTGTGCCTTATGATGATTTAGGAACAACTATAGTGTTCAGGGACAAACCCTAGACAATTACAAGTTGAAATCATGTGAAATTTTAGTGAAACCTATGAACACCATTGTAGGTAATTAATGGGTTATGTGTAATTTGATAAACACTAGGAAATAGAGTGTTGATCTAGTGTAAATTGACAAAATTGAAGTGATTTCAGAATTTTAGAAGCTAATAATCATGTAAAATGATTGAATGTTGTAAAATTGGGGTTAAGTGATAAACTAGAGATTTGATGTTTAATCATGAAAAATCTGCCCTTAAAGTGTTTGTTGAAATGCCTCTAAGAAGGCCTAAAACTGAAATTAAAAGTTTAAACGCATAATTATGATGTTTCGGTGCATTATGCGATATGTGGTTTAAAGAGAGTTCTAAACATTGTCATAAATGAACTCTATAGGAAAGGGCGCAGGAGCGTCAAGCGGACAAGCGGGCGGCGAACCACGTTTGAAAGGCCCACATTGAAGGTATGTAACTTGACCCGTTACATTAAGTAAATTTTGATGATTATCACATGTGTAGTTGAATTTTAGAATAAGGGTTGTTTTGAGTTAAAGTAATAATGTCGCAATATTGAATAATAGGTCAAAATTTGGTTAGAACTCGTTGGTAGTCGTCATAAAGGAGGATTCCTTAGACTAGCCAAACGGGTCGAATAATCAAATAAAGCATGGATATTGCTACGTGATGTGATTGATTGGTCATTTGTTATCATTTGATAATTGACATATTAAAACATGAGAATTTAGATTGTTGGTTTGATAGAATGAAAGATTTGAGAAAATTGTGTGGGTGAAGCAAACAAACAAAACAGTCAAAACATATGTTTGTAGAGCCTACCGTAAGTTACGGTACCACCGTAACTTACGGTAGAGATCAAAGACTTACGGTGGAACTCTTCTGAGTTACGGTGGATCATTGTTATAAATTGACTACCGTAACTTACGGTAGGACCGTAAGTTACGGTAGAGCCTGACAAATATTTATAAATTTTGTATAATTGTAACTATTTGAATCCACTTTGATTCTAGTTTCAATTAAGTATTATTTCTAAGTATTCTAATACAAATGTTTTATGCAAACATTTCAGTTTATAGGTACTCAAGGTTTACGGATGACGATCAAGCAAGCTTTTGAAGAACCGAACACATACTTATGAAGCTTCCGCATAAATTAACTCGTTTTGAACAATGTTACGATGTAAAGTGTTTGCTAAAAACTTATGGATGTTTAAACTAGTCGGTAGAAAACTAATGTCGGTTACTCTAATATTTAACTTTTGGATCTTATGGTATAAAATGATCATAATATTTATATATATATCGCACAATTACTTTAAATAAAAGATGGGTGTTACAGTTATGTAATCATGTAAAATTTTGCCCTTAAAGTGTTTGTATAAATGCCTTAAAGAAGGCTTGAAACTGAGATTTAAAGTTAAAACGCAAAATTGTGATGTTTAGGCAAATTATGCGACATATGATTGAAAAGGAGTTCTAAACGTATCGTGATTGAACTCTATAGGAAAAGATACCGGAGCGTCGAGTGGACAAGCCGGTGGTGACTTGCGTTTGAAGGGCGTGCATTGAAGGTATGTAACTTGACCCGTTACATTAAATGAATTGTTGTTAAACTATGCGTAGTCGCATTGTAGAATAGAAGTTGTGTTGATTTTAGTGACCATGATCGTTACTTGAATTAATAGGTTTAGAATTGATAAGGAACCGTTTGGTAGTCATCGTATTGGAGGATTTCCAAAAGATGAGCCAACGGGTCGAATAATAGTGTAAATTGTAGTATTATTGTTTTAATTAGTTAGCAATGGCGATATCAATCACAAGAGCATTAAACCATGGCATTGGTATGGAAATGCAAGTGATGCTAAGCCCTGGATGATGGGCATAAGGCGCCATAGGCTTACTAGTGAAATGGTAGTAAAATGGGTAAAGTTAGAGTGGGTCGAATAAATGCATAGTGACATTTATTCGTTCGGTCCGTAAATCAAATTTTATGTATGATAATTGTAATAGGAACTTCAGTAATGAATTTATAGACGTATAGGAAAAAGAATCACCTAAAACAGACTTACGAGTCAAAAGTTATGGCCAAACGAAGTTAAAAATCTGAATTTCCGGAGCTGACAGCAAATGCAGGTCACAAACCTGCACTTGCTGGAAAAACGTTTCCCCCGCGCCACGCGGCAGGATCCTTTAGATCCCCCGCGACACGCGACAGCTTCCGCGATACGCGACAGAATGACTGGAACATGCCGCGACTCGCGGCATGATAACTTTTGAAATTTTATTTTGTTTTTCATGTTTTGATGCTAGAACTTGTTTGTATGATCCAATTCATTGTCAAAACTAACATTTTGAGTGGTTTTGACCTTAGGTGACAATGGGGATCTTACGGATGGCGGTCAAGCAAGTTTTGAAGAACCGAACACAACTTTTGAAGCTTCCGCGATTTCATAACTTTGTTAAACAACGTTTCTATTTCTTTTGAATGTAAACAACTTGCTAATCAGGTCATGAATGTTTTAACTAGTCGGTTATTGACTAGTTTTGATTACTTGGAACTTTGTTTTGGTAACTATGTTTTAATTTAGACACCTTTTATATAAATCGTATGAATTTTTATTAAATTCAAGTAATAATTAGACGGGTGTTACAAGTTGGTAATCAGAGCTTAAGGTTGTCAACAAAGTGTTCGGTTCAAGCTTGATCGTTCGTCCGGTAAGAATTAATTTATTATTTTAGTAGATTATATCTTAGGTAAGAAATGAGGTGCGAAATAATGTGCATGGGAAGAGCGTGTTAACACACTCAAACCCGGAAAGTGCACCAAATGTGAACGGTTAAAGCAAGTTAGGAACTTGGCTAAACCAAAACAAATGAAGCAATGTTATAAATGAAATGTTTAACGTTTAATGTAAACATTTCAGTTTCAAGATGTTGGAAAGAAACGATGATGATCCGGTGCAGACAAGCACCGAGAAAATGAAAGAGATAATTGCCGAAGAAGTGGGGAAGGCAATTGAAGGTAGTCTATCCCGGTTGATAGACAAAATTCAAAACACGGTGTTGTCACTTGTCGAAGAACGAGTTAAAAGGTTGAAAGACAGTGTCAACCTTATGAAAGAGAAATCGGGAGAACGTAAAGGGTGTTCATACAAAGAATTTATGGCGTGTAAACCGCCAATCTACAACGGGGAGGTTGACCCAATAATTTGCCAAAGATGGTTGGGCGACGTTGAAGGGGTGCTTAAAAGGACCCATTGTGATGAAAGTGACTTTGTTGCTTACGGAACGGGTCAGTTGAGAGGGCAAGCCAAAGATTGGTGGGATAATAAAAAGAATGAAATAGGGGCCGAAGCGGCAAGGACCATGACATGGGAAGAGTTTAAGATGCCATTTCTTAAACATCATAGTCCCAAGGCGGTCATCAATAAAATCAAGGAAGAGTTCATGCAACTTAGGCACAAGGGCGAGACCATAGACAAGATTACGGCGACGTTTATGGATAAGATAAAGTTTTGCAATGAATTGGTGACGAATGAGGAACAAAAGATATACTACTACTATAACATGTTGAGCGCCGAGTATAGGGAGTTCATGACTCCTTCAAAATACGAGACCCATACCGAGATCATAAACGTTGCTCGGGAATGGGAAATCGAGTTAAAGAAACAAGTTGAAAGGGGTGAGCGAAGGGCACAGGATGTGAATCCAAGCCCTACAAAGAAAGCTCGAACTGTGGAATCGGGAAAGAAGGTGGATGCTAAAGGTGGATCGCCAAGTTGTAAAGTATGTGGGAAAGGGCACAAGGGAGATTGTCAGTTCAAAGACAAACCGTGCCCCATATGTAGTAAAACGGGGCACACGACGTCTCTATTCCCGGGTAAAATCTCAGTTTGCTACAAATGTTATCAGCCCGGCCACAAAAAGTCCGAATGCCCAGACCTAGTTGGAAGGAGAGACGTTAAAGAATCTCCAGCAGAAGCTCCAAAGGCGAAGGCTAGATCCTTCCAACTTACTGCGGCTGAAGCAAAGACAGAACCCAATGTGGTCTCAGGTATATTCACGATTAACTCAATTCCTGCACGTGTATTGTTTGATACGGGTGCGAATAAATCCTTCATTTCGCATGGATTTATTCGACATCCTTCATTTGTATTGACGAAATTATCTGTGCCCTTAGAAGTTGAAATAGGGGACAACAAAAGTTTTATAGTTTGTGATATTTGTCGAGGCTGCAAATTAAGCATCGATGATGAAGAATACTTGATAGACCTAATCCCGATGTCAATGGGGGAGTTTCAAGTAGTCGTTGGGATGGATTGGCTATCTCAGCACCACGCAAAGGTCGTGTGTTTTCGTAAGGAGATAAAGCTAACATCTCCGAGCGGGAAACACGTCACTATCTATGGCGAAAAAGGAGGTAACCCCATAATATGCTCAATGTTGAAAGCTCACAAGCTTATGAAGCAAGGATGTAAGGCTTTTATGATATACACGAATGAGCCCGAGAAGGAATCACTGAAGATTGAAGATGTACCGGTAGTACGGGACTACGAAGATGTGTTTCCGGAAGATTTACCGGGGATACCGCCCGAACGGGAAGTAGAGTTTGGAATCGAATTGATTCCGGGCACAAAACCCGTAGCTAAAGCACCGTACTGGCTCGCACCGTCGGAATTACAAGAGTTGATGTCACAAATTCAATGTGACAACCCTCATAATTCCATGTATCCGTACAATTTATTAATGATAATTAAAGTGCTTGATGACTGTGCTGAATCACTTAACTGCTTTCTGATTACTGTGTTATACTTACATGTGCTTGTTAACATACTAGTAGTGTACAGAAAAGTTACTAAATAGTCCGGTATGCTTTCCTAAGTGTTGAGAATTAAAAATGTTACAAAAATATATATATAGGACACTTTACGGATTAATTAAGCACTTTAACGGGACAGTATCAAACCAAACAACCGGACATTACCCGGAACACCAAAATAATGCTAGAAGCATTGTTTTTATTTTTCTAAGCTAGTTAGGGTCCCCGAACACCCTAACACACTATATATTACTTAACACACACAAACCACTAACTAAATACTTAATCTCCTAACTAGATCACTAACTAGAAAGTTGCATCACAACTAAACCAACCCCCCCCCCATAACCGGTTGTGAAGTGGGGACACACCCACTTGATTTTCTTCAATTGTTTATTGATATTGTTAAGTACTTAAGAGACATATTAACTCATGGTTAATAAGATGTTGGAGTTCACTTATAAAAACACACTAACCTATACACATTATCATCATTCAACTCTCAACAACACACCAAAACTCTCCCTCTCTCCCTCTAGTTCGGCCGTGAGCCACCACCACCCTCACCACCATCATCATGTCACACCCCAACCGATGGCGGAAACATCGGGATGAGACGAAGTGTGTATAGATTGCTAGAGACTTCATAACACTATGTGACAATATTTAATTAAATTCAAATTTCATTGCAAGTACTAAATTGTCATACAACATTTAAAATAGAAATAACAACATTGTTCAAATTTCAACATAACATCAAAAGATAAGTAGATTTAAGGTGTGTATCTAGTCCATCCTAAACTTGTTTCATCATTCATCCATACTTCAACAATCAACCTGCAACATGTATTAAAATAGAGTTTCAATGCAAAAGCATGAGCGAGTATACAAGTTTAATTACATAGCATAATAGAATAAAAACTCAAATCCAACATGATTCATAATATGTGATTACTAGTATGCAATTTTGGCGTACAATATGATCAAACCCTAGAATACAATGCATAAATAGCTTGGAGCACCTAGTCCTTCTACACGAGGAAACATAGGTGTGTGAGTTTGGCGTTTAACGGAGGATTATAAATTTGGAGTTTAACATAACATAAAGTATAATATTAAAATAGTCATCTTTAACTTATAACACTTATATGACACTATGTAACCACTAGGGTTATATTGTATTTCATGGGTAGTACACCCATTAGAATCATATCAAGGTTTTCAAGTCTTAGATGATATTATACTACTTTAACATATAAACACAAGTTCAACATTAAAGGTTCGAATAAGTATATATATATCTAGGTTACATATTATTTAGTCCAATAATTCATGTAGGAGGTAGAAGATTAGGATCTTCATTTAGGCACCTCGAGTTATCGTGGAAGTCATATATGGGGTAGGAAGAACAAGCTTCCGTTTAGGAACCCCTTGAATGTTCACCACTTCACTTGATGTAAAAACAACCAAGGCGGGTCACGAACTAGGATTAGTACAATAATATAAACAACCTAACTAAAGAGAAATCATCAAATCATGTGAGGATGTTGGAACAACCCAAGTTGTTCCACAATCACTCTATATCAAGATCTAAGCTCGAACATGACTTGTGGGTAAAATACCCCAAACAAAACAGAGAATATTTGAGGTTTAACCTCTGATTTTATATGTCTCCAACATGTTTCTAACACTTAATAAACCATGGGGAGGGTTGTAAGCATTAGTACATAGTCTAGAGATGAGTTACACTCAAGCATGATAAGTATAAACAAGTTTTTGAATAACATAAAACAAAACAGAAAGTTTTGGACATATTTAGCGCAATTCCAGGTCTGATTTCTCCAAGGAGAAACCAAGGAATCAAACCCAAGGATTATCCAAAGAAGTAGGAAGAGGAACCAAGTTATTTGGTTAAGAAATGAGCAAGTTACACTCACTTTAGTGCAAGAGTATGAATCTGCCAAAATCCTGAATTGCAAGAGATTTGAGAGTGAATTTGTGAAGTGTAATGAGTTGTGAAAGTGTAAAATGGGTTGAAGAAGGGTTGTATTTATAATGGAAGAGGTTAGGGATGATTGGAGGTGTTTAGAGGTGGATTAAAGGTGATTGGGGAAGAAGAAAACATGGGATTTCGTGCATTTTCGCGAGCTGGTGTGTTTTCTGCCCGCCCAGACACCCTTACGCACCGTAAGGGTTCTTGCCTGCGGTGCGCAAGCCATGGTCAGAAGCACAAGAATTTTTTATTTTTGTTGTTTCAATTTGTAACTCGTTCCAATGTCACCTAATAAGGGTTTTATGATTATTTTAAGGTTCTAAGGTATAAGTAACATGTTCCAAAAGTTATGTAAGTGTCCAATTGAATATGATTAAGTATAAGTTTCGTATAAAACATAAATGTCACGAGTGTAATAGTTTATCATAAAACATCTCAAATAAACACCAAATTGTTTCTCAATTTAAGCGTACAAACATGTATAGAGTATGTATAACACGAGTTTAAATAATTGCAAGTTTAGCACTTAGTTTCCAAGAATAATGATTTATCATCAATTGATTTACAAAATCGAACATATGAGCATATATAGAGTGTGTATAACATATTTGTAACAAAACACAAGTTTCATTAATGATCCAAGTCTCGGATTTTACAACGGTTACAAAAAAAGAACGATTACAAGAATACAAAGTTTCCAAAAATAGAAATACGAACAAAACTTTCTATAAATGGAAAGTACAAAAGAGCCGGGCGTTACAGTCTCCCCTCCTTTAGGAAATTTCGTCCCGGAATTTAGGAAGACGTAGGGAAAAGATGAGGGTACTTCTTTTTCATGTCGCTCTTGAGTTCCCAAGTGAATTCAGTGCCACGTTTACCTTCCCATCGAACCTTGACGATAGGAATTTTACTGCGCCTCAATAACTTGACTCCTTGATCCATGATTTCGACGGGTTTCTCCACAAAATGCAAAGTGTCATTTATTTGGAGATCTTCGAGAGGGACTTGAAGTTCTCTTCAGCATGACACTTCTTTAGATTTGAGACATGAAACGTTGGATGAACGTTGTTGAGTTCTTGAGGTAAATCGAGTCGATAAGCCACCTTACCAATCCTTTCGAGTATCTTGAAAGGACCAACATAGCGAGGGGCAAGTTTTCCCTTTTTACCAAAACGAACCACTCCTTTCCAAGGAGATACTTTGAGTAGAACATGGTCCCCAACGTTGAATTCCATCGGTTTGCGTCCCTTATCAGCATAGATCTTTTGACGATTTCGAGCCATGAGTAGATTATCATGGATTTGGTTAATCTTATCTGTCGCTTCTTGTATAATCTCAGGGCCAGTAAAGTGTTTGTCTCCAATCTCATGCCAGTTTAAAGGGGATCGACATTTGGGACCATACAATGCCTCGAATGGAGCCATTTTAATACTGGAGTGGTAGCTATTATTGTACGAGAACTCGACCAAAGGTAAATGCACATCCCAACTACTACCAAATTCGATGACACAAGAACGGAGCATGTCCTCTAGGGTTTGGATAGTACGTTCAGTCTGTCCATCCGTTTGAGGATGAAAAGCCGTACTGAGATTCAAATGAGTACCCATAGCGGACTGAAAAGTTTGCCAGAGACGCGAAGTAAATCGACCATCACGATCAGAAATGATGTCGAGAGGAATACCATGATGTCGTATGACTTCATCGGTATAGATGCGAGCAAGTCCTTTAACCTTGAAATCTTCACGAATAGGAATGAATTGAGCGGACTTGGTCAAACGATCGATGATCACCCAAATGCTATCGTGACCAGAGGATGTACGAGGGAGTTTAGTGATGAAGTCCATCGCAATGCTATCCCATTTCCAAACGGGGATTTCAGGTTGTTCGAGTAGACCGGAAGGTCGTTGATGCTCGGCTTTGACTTTCGAACACGTGAGACACTTAGAAACGTAAACGGCAATGTCTCTCTTCATACCGGGCCACCAATAGGACGTACGTAGATTATGGTACATCTTGTCAGCACCAGGATGAATTGAGTACTTGGATTTGTGTGCCTCGTTCATAATGAAGTCTCGAAGGTCTTCACGATCAGGGATCCAGACACGATTGTCAAGGTATAGGATACCATCGGCTTTGGAGACGAGGTCGTGTTCTCTAGCGCCTCGTATCTCAACATGGAAGTTACCTTCGTTAATAGAGGCGTACTGAGCTTCGCGAATGCGGCGTGGAAGATCGTTCACGAGTTGAAGACAACGAATACCCTTCATATGAGTTTTGCGACTAGGGCGTCAGCTACTACATTCGCTTTACCTGGATGGTATTTGATTTCGCAGTTGTAGTCGTTTAACAGTTCCACCCAATGACGTTGACGCATGTTCAGATCCTTTTGGTCGAAGATATGTTGAAGGCTCTTGTGGTCAGTGAAAACCACACACTTAGTACCATAAAGGTAGTGTCGCCAAATTTTCAATTCAAAGACAACTGCGCCAAGTTCAAGGTCATGGGTGGTATAGTTTTTCTCATGTATTTTGAGTTGATGAGAGGCATAAGCGATGACCTTGCCTCGTTGCATGAGAACGCAACCAAGACCACGGTTCGAGGCATCGCAATACACCACGAAATCGTCATTCCCATCAGGGAGAGCAAGAATAGGAGCGTTGCAAAGCAAGTCCTTGAGAGTCTGAAAAGATTGCTCTTGCTCAGGACCCCAAGTAAAAGGTTTCTCTTTTTGAGTCAACGAAGTGAGAGAAACGGCGATTTTTGAAAAATTCGAGATGAATCGGCGGTAATAACCCGCCAATCCTAAGAAGGAACGGATTTCAGAAGGAGATTTAGGCGCGGTCCAATTCTTTACGGCTTCGATCTTTGCAGGGTCAACGTGGATTCCTTTTTCACTAACAACATGTCCAAGGAATTGGACGTCTTTAATCCAAAACGCGCATTTAGAGAACTTAGCATATAAACGTTCAATACGTAAGAGCTCGAGTATAAGACAAAGGTGACGTTCATGATCGGCTTGAGATTTAGAATAAATGAGAATATCATCGATGAAGACGATCACAAAACGATCCAAATAAGGCTTACAAACACGATTCATGAGATCCATGAACACAGCGGGTGCGTTGGTCAAGCCAAAAGGCATAACCACGAATTCGTAGTGTCCATAGCGAGTGCGAAACGCGGTTTTGGGAATGTCCTCTTCGAGAACCCGAAGTTGGTGATAACCAGAACGCAGATCGATTTTGGAGAAACAAGTAGCGCCTTGAAGTTGATCAAAGAGATCGTCGATACGCGGGAGAGGGTAACGATTTTTTACGGTGAGTTTGTTAAGCTAACGATAGTCGATGCACATGCGGAAAGAGCCATCCTTCTTTTTGACGAAGAGCACAGGAGCACCCCAAGGTGAGGTACTTGGACGAATGAAACCATTATCGAGGAGTTCTTGAAGTTGAGTAGATAATTCTTGCATCTCAGAAGGTGCAAGACGATAAGGAGCTTTGGCAACAGGAGTCGCACCAGGTACGAGGTTAATACGAAAGTCAACAGATCGAGGTGGAGGAGGACCAGGTAAATCTTCAGGAAAGACGTCAGGGAAGTCGCGCACCACTGGAACATCACTTAAACTCTTTCCCTTGCCCTTTTCTTCCACAACGTGGGCTAAAAAGGCAAAGTATTGTTTGCGTAAGTATTTGTTTGCTTGTGTGCAGGACATCAACTTTAGTCCCCTTGAAGGTCGGTCTCCATAGACGTGCAAAACATCACCAGATGGAAGGGGTAAACGAACGTATTTCTCGTGACAAGCGATTTCAGCATGGTTCTTTTTAAGCCAATCCATGCCTATGATGACGTCGAAACTACCCAGTTGCATGGGTATGAGATCGATAGGGAAAACGTGTTCGTTAAGAGTAAGACGACAATCACGAAGAACGGAATCGACTAAGATGGACTTGCCATTGGCGACTTCAACGGAAAACGACTTAGGTAGCTTAGAGCGTGTGCAATTTAACAATGATTCGAATTCTAAGGACACAAAGCTTTTGTCCACACCAGTATCAAACAGTATCGAAGCATAAAGATGGTTAACAAGAAACGTACCGTTAACGACATCATTGTCGTTGCGCGCTTGATTCGCGTTCAGGTTGAAACAGCGTCCACGAGGAGGTTGTAGTTGCTCTTGATTCCATTGTGGGCATTGAGGACGAAGATGATTAGTATCCCCACATTTGAAACAAGCCCTAGCTGGTCTTGCGTTTTGAGGAGCAGGTGGAGCTTGTTGCGCTTGTTGAGCTTGTGGTGCTTGTTGAGCTTGTGGTGCTTGTTGTTGTTGACAGCGACAAAAGGCGGTGTCATGTCCATAACGGTTACAATTGGTACAACGACGACACCTGGCATTGGCGGGATGGTGATAGTTACAAGTGGCACACTTGGGGTGAATCCCAGTGTACGACTTTTGGGTGTTATCAGGAGCAACAGGATTTGGGCTAACGGGTGGCACAATCGCATTGCAAACAGGGTTCGATTGCTTTCGCTTCTTTCCCCTATTGCTACTCGACTGCTGGGTAATTTGGTTGGCTTGCTTGAATGAAGCGGGGTTTACGGTTTGCTTATCGCGGACACGGTTGTTGTTCAGGGAAGCGGCCAAATGATAAACAGCTTCGATATTGTCGAGTTTGGCAGCCTCGATCGTATCGCGCATAGCAGAGGGTAACCCATTGATGTACTTTCTTATCTTGCGGTCGGTGGTCATAACGAGGTGAGGAACAATGAAGCTAAGTTGTTTGAAACGGGTGGTGTAAGCTAGGTTCTCATCTCCCACTTGCTTTAGTGCCCAAAATTCTTCCTCCAACCTTTGTTGCTCATGCGGAGGACAAAACTCGTCCATCATTATAAACCTTAATTTCTTCCCAAGTCAACGCATAGGCCAGTTCGTTCGAGCGGATGTTCCCTTCGTTCGTCCACCATTCGAGAGCTCGGGCTTGGAATACCCCAGTCGCACTACGCGTTCTGAGCTCATCGGGAAAATCACTGTTGATGAACGTGACCTCCATGCTATCAAACCACTCGAGCATGGCGGTCACCCCATCATTTCCGGTGAATGGCTTGGGATTGCATGATGAAAAGTGCTTGAAGTTGAATGAAGCGGGCTTGCGTATTTCGACCTTAGAGTCGACGGAAGAGTGAGGTGTTTCAGAAGCTCGAATCTCGGTAATGACCTTAGGAACAAAGCACGCAAATTGATCGGCCATGAAAGCCATCATCTTCTTCGTAGCATGGGACTTTGACTTCTTAGACGAGTTGGAGTGACGAGAAGACATCTAAGATTCAAAAGAACGAATAGGTGAGACTTGATCACAATGTTTGTTTAAGAAAATCGTTTGCATAAATTGATTCACATAGCATAAAGTGTCACATAGCATAAAGGGTTCAATTTAATTCACACAGCGTAAAGAGTTTAAACGTCGCATAAGGCATAGTCATGAGTCCAACATAGCATAACATGGATAAATGAAAGCATTGTAAATTTAGTGTGTTCACGAGAGATTATTATTGTTTGTGATTGCGATAACGTGCGAAACGATTAAAACGAAATTTTGAAAGGAACGAACGTTCAAGTATAAAATCACATATAAATTGAGATACATAAAAGAGAGGCTCAATAAAACATTGGATTGTTTCGGGTAGAGAAACGTCGACTATTCCAAAGTGGGTCGACAGTCCTTTCGAATTAGAGAAAACGCGCTTTGGCCTATAAGTAAGATACTCTCGTTGAGAAGCGATTAACGGTATCTTACCCTTCCGGTTACTACACATCTCTAATTGATTGAAACAATCGGGACTTTGGCGAGATTGAAAATCGAGGAATGGGACTTAATCGACGAGATGCGGGTTTCACCCCTAACTTGACGATTTCGTACCCTAAATGTTGTTGGTACTTGTCGGGTCAAAATGAAATTTCGACACTATGACAAGGGTCCACTAGAGTTGAAATGGAAATTACCATTAAGTTGTGAATTTCACTCCTAGCTTAATGGTGTAATTTCGTGCAAAAATATAGTTTAAGGTAGAATGAGAGTTGTTTACCAAATTGTGGGTTTCACGCCTATTTTGGAAAAGTTGTCTCGTTTGTGTCACAAGAGTATACGAATAAAAAAAGTGTATTCATGTTAACCTTAGGAAAGGCATATAAATTTAATCGAACAAGAAGTGTAGCTAGGAAGCATGCATGGTAGAGTACAAAAGTTTTAAACAACACATAAGAGGCAAAATTCCTAAAACTATAGATTAGGGCAAAAGCATGGCAATTTTCCTAATTCCCTATAGTTATGGCTCTGATACCAATCTGTCACACCCCAACCGATGGCGGAAACATCGGGATGAGACGAAGTGTGGATAGATTGCTAGAGACTTCATAACACTATATGATAATATTTAATTAAATTCAAATTTCATTGCAAGTACTAAATTGTCATACAACATTTAAAATAGAAATAACAACATTGTTCAAATTTCAACATAACATCAAAAGATAAGTAGATTTAAGGTGTGTATCTAGTCCACCCTAAACTTGTTTCATCATTCATCCATACTTCAACAATCAACCTGCAACATGTATTAAAATAGAATTTCAATGCAAAAGCATGAGCGAGTATACAAGTTTAATTACATAGCATAATAGAATAAAAACTCAAATCCAACATGATTCATAATATGTGATTACTAGTATGCAATTTTGGCGTACAATACGATCAAACCCTAGAATACAATGCATAAATAGCCTAATCCCAATAGTTTAGCGGGGTGGTAATGTTTAACTTAACAATACCCAAAAGTATAACGGGCGGGGCGTTAATCCTATAGTGCTATAATTGTTAAGGTGGGCGAGCAAAGTTAATGAGCATATAACGTTCCAAATCGTTCACATAGCATACGAGAATAACAAGTAAGTCACATTAGTTTCATGTTTAATCATGGATAGAGTAAGTTTAATTGAGTTTAAAAGTTGTTTGCATAGTTATACATGTTGCATCCCAAAGTGTAAAGGGGAAAAAGGGATCGAGTATACTCACGGTGGTTGCAAGCTTTCCTACTTGAAATCCCGCGAGTGAGTTGGTGGATGGATTAGCTTGGAGAACCTAGTCCTTCTACACGAGGAAACATAGGTGTGTGAGTTTGGCGTTTAACGGAGGATTATAAATTTGGAGTTTAACATAACATAAAGTATAATATTAAAATAGTCATCTTTAACTTATAACACTTATATGACACTATGTAACCACTAGGGTTATATTGTATTTCATGGATAGTACACCCATTAGAATCATATCAAGGTTTTAAAGTCTTAGATGATATTCTACTACATTAACATATAAACACAAGTTCAACATTAAAGGTTCGAGTAAGTATATATATATCTAGGTTACATATTATTTAGTCCAATAATTCATGTAGGAGGTAGAAGATTAGGATCTTCATTTAGGCACCTCGAGTTATCATGGAAGTCATGTATGGGGTAGGAAGAACAAGCTTCCGTTTAGGAACCCCTTGAATGTTCACCACTTCACTTGATGTAAAAACAACCAAGGAGGGTCACGAACTAGGATTAGTACAATAATATAAACAACCTAACTAAAGAGAAATCATCAAATCATGTGAGGATTTTATGTTGGAACAACCCAAGTTGTTCCACAATCACTCTATATCAAGATCTAAGCTCGAACATGACTTGTGGGTAAAATACCCTAAACAAAACAGAGAATATTTGAGGTTTAACCTCTGATTTTATATGTCTCCAACATGTTTCTAACACTTAATAAACCATGGGGAGGGTTGTAAGCATTAGTACATAGTCTAGAGATGAGTTACACTCAAGCATAATAAGTATAAACAAGTTTTTGAATAACATAAAACAAAACAGAAAGTTTTGGACATATTTAGGGCAATTCCAGGTCTGATTTCTCCAAGGAGAAACCAAGGAATCGAACGCAAGGATTATCCAAAGAAGTAGGAAGAAGAACCAAGTGATTTGGTTAAGAAATGAGCAAGTTACACTCACTTTAGTGCAAGAGTATGAATCTGCCAAAATCCTGAATTGCAAGAGATTTGAGAGTGAATTTGTGAAGTGTAATGAGTTGTGAAAGTGTAAAATGGGTTGAAGAAGGGTTGTATTTATAATGGAAGAGGTTAAGGATGATTGGAGGTGTTTAGAGGTGGATTAAAAGTGATTGGGGAAGAAGAAAACATGGGATTTCGTGCATTTTCGCGAGCTGGTGTGTTTTCTGCCCGCCCAGACACCCTTGCGCACCGTAAGGGTTCTTGCCTGCGGTGCGCAAGCCATGGTCAGAAGCACAAGAATTTTTTATTTTTGTTGTTTCAATTTGTAACTCGTTCCAATGTCACCTAATACGGGTTTTATGATTATTTTAAGGTTCTAAGGTATAAGTAACATGTTCCAAAAGTTATGTAAGTGTCCAATTGAATATGATTAAGTATAAGTTTCGTATAAAACATAAATGTCACGAGTGTAATAGTTTATCATAAAACATCTCAAATAAACACCAAATTGTTTCTCAATTTAAGCGTACAAACATGTATAGAGTATGTATAACACGAGTTTAAATAATTGCAAGTTTAGCACTTAGTTTCCAAGAATAATGATTTATCATCAATTGATTTACAAAATCGAACATACGAGCATATATAGAGTGTGTATAACATATTTGTAACAAAACACGAGTTTCATTAATGATCCAAGTCTCGGATTTTACAACGGTTACAAAAAAAGAACGATTACAAGAATACAAAGTTTCCAAAAATAGAAATACGAACAAAACTTTCTATAAATGGAAAGTACAAAAGAGCCGGGCGTTACACATCACTTGATCATCTTCAACCATTTCAAGAGTGCACAATGGTGTTAAAGTGCAAACAACGAAGCTCGGTGTGTTCGGAAGTTGAAGGACCAATCTCATCTTCTTTTATCCACCACATTTCTTCACTTGAACTCCCCTAGCCTTGAGCTAGTGGTAAGAACTTAGATCCTTGCATTTTACATGTTTTTTAAGTGGTTAATGATGTTTAAAGATCAAAATGATAAGAACTCTAAAGAACCATAAACAAAGTCTTGAACATGAACCAACAATAGTGATAAAGTATGGTTAAAATGATGATGAAATCATGATATTCTTGTGTTATGTTGCTTGTTGAATGTTGTTTGCTAGTAGAAATGATATGGATTATCATATGGTCTTGCTAGATCATGTTTAAAAACATGAACTAGCAAGATGAGAAAGTTAGAAATGTGTAGGATGATGGAATCATCCACACATAAACTATGAACTTGAATAAATAAATGTTTTCTTGTAAAAATAAAGATCAAAGTAGGTTATAATCTTGCAGATCTAAAGATCCATGAGTGGTTCTTCGAAAGAACCAAGTGAAAAGTATGAGTTTCGTTAAAACTTGGATCTTACATAAACTAATCATATTTTTGGTGGATAAACAAGTGTAGAAACACTTGTGTAATAAGAAAAGTTCACAAAGAAATATTTTCAGAAATATGATCGGAAGTTGTAAACGCATAAATTCTTTAAAAATAAAGTTTTTAAAGAACTAATCACATTTTAAGAAATAACAAGACTTACTAAGAATGCTAGTAAGTTATTACATATTTTTACAAATATTCAAGTTCATGAGTTTATAGTTTATGCTTGTTGTTGGCAAGTTCGGTAAGTAGAGGTTGTATATTGTTGAATGAGAATTGTTTGAATGAATTTTTGAAAAGAAAATGATATGCTAGTAAGCATGGACACCTCCCTTTACAAAGGAAACTCTGTCGAATTTTTTCTAAAAATTCCAACACTTAGAAAATATTTTTCTAAAACAAGCGTTATGAGTGTATTTTATAACTTGCATTTCGAATATAAACTTCGCCATAATTTTTGTAACAAAACACCAAGTATCGGAGGTTGACTTTCGTAAATAAAATTTGATAAACATATATTTAAAATATACATTGTATACTAAAACTCTTGTGCGAATATTTGTTTATTTTACCGTTATATTATTTTAGGGTAAAATAAAATATAACTTAACAAAGTGCGTTGACGTTTAAATTGTGTGATATGTGATAAAAGTAATGGGTAGATAAACCATACGTGTTGTGCATGAAAAATTGATTGTTATCTGTACCTTATTAGGACGTGCTTGATTTCCTGATTATTAGAGTAACTAATCTAACCGAGCAAACCGAGCTGAGTTCACACTTTTCTACAAAGCATGGAAATTCCCGGTGGAATGGGAATGGGTTCAGGAAAAGGGATTCCTCGTCCTTGGGACGTGTTCAGGAATGAGAATTCCTCGTCCTGTTGGGACGGAATTAGACTTACTGGACTAGAACTCTATTAGCGAAGTCCCTCCCTTTATATCGACTTAATCGCCGAGGCTATGGCGAGCGGGTCATTAGTTAATAGCGCTATTAGGTTTAACAAACCTCACACCGTGCCAGTCGGACGGGCGTGTACTAATGGACTATGGCACGTCGGTGATGATAGACACCGACGCTAGGGCACAATTAATTTCCGTTAGTAGTCGATATGATAAACGAGTTTGGTAGTTTAAATAATGGGGTAGCCCCCACGGCCGGAGTGCCGGGCTGGATAGCCAGGGAAGGTGGACATGGGATGGTTAACTAATAAACGTTTTCGAACTATGGGGTAACCCCCACGGCTGGATAGCTGAATGAGATTAAACTACCTTTTTGGAAACAACTCTAAAATGGACAACCAACCGTGAACTCACTCAACTTTGTTGTTGACTTGTTGTTACATGCTTTGCAGGTCGTTAGATGCTATGGGGCTTGCACATGGAGGTGGTCGTTGTGGGATGCGAACTGTTATGTCCCGTACTTAATAAATAAACCTTATGAACTTATGAAACTTATGTTTTGAGTCCTTAAAACTTATGAACTACGAACTTATGTTTTGGTTTAACGTCTTATGCTTCCGCTGATTAAATTGAACTTGGTTAACTTACTTTTGGTCACCAATTGTAT
Organism: Helianthus tuberosus; assembly: GCA_030545235.1. Classification (NCBI taxonomy): domain Eukaryota; kingdom Viridiplantae; phylum Streptophyta; class Magnoliopsida; order Asterales; family Asteraceae; genus Helianthus; species Helianthus tuberosus. The sequence goes on along the minus strand of CM060411.1, from coordinate 53,786,892 downwards.
TGTGGTTGGATTCATTTACTTAAATACGTTGTTCAATATGATTGGTGGCTCGATCCTGGTCATGTCACGCCTCCAAGTGGTGATACTCCGCATGGTGGAATTTGGGGGTGTGACATTCAAGACCTGCTCGACAAAGGATTCATAAGGCCGAGTGGTTCTCCTTGGGGCGCACCGGTACTATTCATGAAAAAGAAAGACGGAAGCATGCGCATGTGTATCGATTACCGGGAGTTGAACAAACTCACGGTAAAGAATCGATACCCGCTTCCGAGAATAGACGATCTATTCGACCAATTACTAGGTGCAAATTGGTTTTCAATAATTGACCTTAGATCGGGGTATCACCAACTAAAGGTCAAGGAGGAAGATGTGCCGAAGACGGCTTTCCGCACATGATACGGACATTACGAATTCCTCGTGATGTCATTTGGGCTGACAAATGCACCCGCAGCTTTCATGGACCTCATGAACCGGGTTTGCAAGCCAATGCTGGATAAATCGGTCATCGTGTTTATCGATTATATTTTGGTATATTCGAAAAGTGAAGCTGAACATGCACACCACTTACAAGAGGTGTTAGAGACACTTAGACGAGAAAGGTTGTATGCGAAATTCTCTAAATGCGCCTTTTGGTTACGAGAGGTGCAATTCCTCGGCCACATCATATGTGCCAATGGAATATTAGTAGATCCGTCAAAGATCGAGGCCGTGTCAAAATGGAATCCCCTGAAGAACCCTTCAGAAATTAGAAGCTTCTTAGGGCTTGCGGGATATTACAGGAGATTCATTCAAGACTTCTCCAAGATTGCGTCACCGTTAACTAAGTTAACTCGGAAAGAGGAGAAATTCATTTGGGGTGTCAAACAAGAAAGAGCGTTTCAAACGCTAAAAGAGAAGTTAACTCAAGCTCCGGTATTAACGTTGTCGGACGGAGTCGAGGACTTGGTGGTTTATTCGGATGCCTCATTATCGGGACTCGGATGCGTTCTGATGCAACGGGGCAAAGTTATAGCTTATACCTCGAGGCAATTGAAGATACATGAAAAGAAGTACCCCACGCACGATCTCGAATTGGCTGCGGTGGTATTTGCGTTAAAAATATGGAGGCACTATTTATATGGGGTAAAGTGCACCATATTCACCGATCACAAGAGCCTAAAGTATTTCTTTGATCAGAAGGAGTTAAATATGCGACAGAGGCGATGGTTAGAAACGGTGAAGGATTTCGACTGTGAAATACACTACCATCCTTGAAAGGAAAATGTGGTGGCGGATGCTCTGAGTAGAAAAGCGGACTATGTCCCAATACAAGTGAGGTCGATGCAGCTTGTGGTGACCTCGGGTATACTTGAACGTATCCGAGAAGCACAAGTAGAAGCAGTGAAAGAGGAGAACTGGAAGAAGGAAAGAATAATCGGCCAGTTAAAAGATTTGCTGGATGGAAAGGACGGGTTGACGACTCGATCCGGAAGAATATGGGTTCCAAATACTTGTGGGGTTAAGGCGCTTCTTCTCGATGAAGCTCATAAATCTCGATATTCTATTCATCTGGGTGCGACCAAGATGTACAACGATCTAAAAAAAAATTATTGGTGGCCCAGAATGAAGAGGGATGTGGTGAAATATGTGGAGAAGTGCTTGACTTGCTTACAAGTCAAGGCGGAACACCAGAAACCTTATGGGAAAATGCAACCTTTGGAGATCCTGGTTTGGAAATGGGAACATATCACTATGGACCTATTGACCAAACTACCTAAAACGATTCGGGGATTCGACGCCATATGGGTGATTGTGGATAGATTGACGAAGAGTGCACATTTTATTCCTATACATGAAACATATACTTCGGAAAAGATGTCCGAGGTGTATACAAACGAAATAGTGGCACGTCACGGAGTACCGGTATCCATTGTGTCAGATATAGATACCCGGTTTACTTCAAATTTTTGGCGAGATTTCCAATAACAGATGGGAACGAAACTCTTCATTAGCACCGCCTACCATCCTCAGACGGATGGGCAGAGTGAAAGAACAATACAGACGCTAGAGGATATGTTACGGGCATGTATCATCGACTTCGGTGGAAGTTGGGATGTTTATCTACCCTTGGCCGAATTTTCGTTTAACAATAGTTACCATTCGAGTATCGGCATGGCACCTTACGAGATGCTATATGGTAGAAAATGTAGAACCCCGGTGTGTTGGGGTGAAGTGGGACCGTGTGAATTGGCACATAAAGACATAATCCAAGCCACTAATGAGAAAATTGAAGTGGTGCGAGCCCATTTGAAAGCAGCTCAAGATAGACAAAAGTCTTATGCCGACAAAAGACGAAGACCGATTGAATTTCAGATAGGCGATATGGTTATGCTAAAAGTTTCCCCATGGAAGGGCGTTATCAGATTCAGAAAAAAGGGGGAAACTAAGCCCGAGGTTTATCGGGCCATTGGGTTGGCAAAGTGGCTTATCGCCTCGAGCTACCGAAAGAGTTGAGTGGAATACATGGCACGTTTCACGTGTCGCAATTACGGAAATGTCTAGCAGAGGAAACAACTTATATCCATTACGACGATATCGAGGTGGATAACAGCCTGAATTATTTTGTAAAGCCATTGGAGATTTTAGATCGAAAGGTCAAGCACTTGCGAAACAAACAAATCGATCAAGTCAAGATCAAGTGGGAGCATAGGAAAGGTTCGAACACTAGATGCGACGTCTCTACCCTACATTATTTGGTACGTACTTTGGTTTCGGGGATGAAACCCTTTTAAGGGGGGTGGACTTGTAACATCCCGAAAATATAAACTCTTAAATTTGCAATTTGATTGCAAACAAATTAGTAAAATAAACTAACTAGGAATGACACTAACCTAGTTAGATGATGACTTATGTGTAGTTAAGGACATAAAAATAAACTAAAAGAAACTAGAGGGACCAAAAGTGTTTAACTAGAAACTAGTTTTAATAAAAAAGCATTTTTTTAAAACACAAACACCCCTTGTGAGAGTGCTGGAGATCGACCAAAGCAGGGGGGCGACCAAGCTTGTCAAAACCCTAAATTCCACAAAACACCTAAATTGAAGGTTCAAATCTGATCCAAAACGAAATCCGAGCTGAGATTAGTGATCCTCATTGCAAGGGGGTTATAAGGTATGTAAAATTTGATGAAAATTCCCTACTTGAAATTCTCATGGATTTGGGAAATCTGAAATTTGATGATGCATGTTTGTTATTTAGTTAAGATAGGGATGATATAGTATCTAGGAGTAAAACCTAGACAACAACATGTGAAATCAAGTCTAAATTCTGGAAATTTCATGAACACATTGAAGGTGATTCATGGGTTTTGGTGAAGAATAGATAAACACTAGGGTTTGAGCATTATTCTAGTGTAATATGGGTCATGAAAGAAATTACTGAAATATGAATGTTAAATTTTATATGTGAAAGCTTGATTGATGTAAATTCAGGCTAAATGATAAGTTAGGGACTTGTCGAGTGGACAAGCCGGTGGCGACTTGCGTTTGAAGGGCGTCCATTGAACGTATGTAACTTGACCCGTTACATTAAATGAATTGTTGTTAAACTATGCGTAGTCGCATTGTAGAATAGAAGTTGTGTTGATTTTAGTGACCATGATCGTTACTTGAATTAATAGGTTTAGAATTGATAAGGAACCGTTTGGTAGTCATTATATTGGAGGATTTCCACAAGATGAGCCAACGGGTCGAATAATAGTGTAAATTGTAGTATTAGTGTTTTAATTAGTTAGAAATGGCGATATCAATCACAAGAGCATTAAACCATGGGATTGGTAAGGAAATGCAAGTGATGCTAAGCCCTGGATGATGATGGGCATAAGGCGCCATAGGCTTACTAGTGAAATGGTAGTAAAATGGGTAAAGTTAGAGTGGGTCGAATAAATGCATAGTGACATTTAGTCGTTCGGTCCGTAAATCAAATTTTCGGTATGATAATTGTAATAGGCACTTCGGTAATGAATTTACAGACGTATAGGAAAAACAATCACCTAAAACGGACTTACGAGTCAAAAGTTATGGCCAAACGAAGTTAAAAATCTGAATTTCCGGAGCTGGCAGCAAATGCAGGTCACAAACCTGCACTTGCTGGAAAAACATTTCCCCCGCGCCACGCGGCAGGATCCTTTAGATCCCCAGCGACACGCGACAGCTGCCGCGATACGCGACAGAATGACTGGAACCTGCCGCGACTCGCGGCAGGATAACTTTTGAATTTTTATTTTGTTTTTCATGTTTTGATGCTAGAACTTGTTTGTATTATCCAATTCATTGTCAAAACTAACATTTTGAGTGGTTTTGACCTTAGGTGACAATGGGGATCTTACGGATGGCAGTCAAGCAAGTTTTGAAGAACCGAACACAACTTTTGAAGCTTTCGCGATTTCATAACTTTGTTAAACAATGTTTCTATTTCTTTTGAATGTAAACAACTTGCTAATCAGGTCATGAATGTTTTAACTAGTCGGTTGTTGACTAGTTTTGATTACTTGGAACTTTGTTTTGGTAACTATGTTTTAATTTAGACACCTTTTATATAAATTGTATGAATTTTTATTAAATTCAAGTAATAATTAGATGGGTGTTACACTTCTGTTGGTGATTCAGGGACTTTCCATTTAGTAATCGCCTCGATCTTTGTGGGGTCCACATGAATTCCTTCATGATTAACCAGATGTCCTAGGAATTGTACTTCTTGTAACCAAAATTCACATTTCAAGAATTTAGCATAAAGCTTCTCTTTTCTAAACAATGTGAGGAGCGTATGCGGATGGGCTACATGGTCCTCTTTACTCTTAGAGTAAATAAGAATATCATCTATAAAGACAATTATGAATTTATCCAGGTATGGTTTACATATCCTGTTCATCATGTCCATAAATGCGGCTGGGTCATTGGTTAAACCAAATGGCATGACAGTAAATTCATAATGACCGTATCTCGTTCTGAAAGCAGTTTTAGGAATATCCTCTTCCTGTACTTTCAGTTGATGATATCCAGAGCGTAAATCGATCTCAGAAAAGAATCAAGCTCATTAAAGTTGATCGAACAGATCATCGATTCTCAGTAGTGGGTACCGATTCTTAATCGTGACTTTGTTCAATTCTCGATAATCAATGCACATACGCATCGATCCATCTTTCTTCTTAACAAACAACACCGGTGCTCCCCACGGGGATGAACTTGGTTGTATAAAACCTTTGTTAAGAAGTTCGTCCAATTGATTCTTCAGTCCCTGCATTTCCGTTGGTGCTAATCAATATGGTGCTTTGGCAATCGGCGCCGTCCCTGGTATTAGGTGAATTCTAAATTCAACCTCTCTATCAGGCGGTAATCCAGGTAAGTCTTCTGGAAAAACGTCTGCGAATTTAGATATTACAAGAATATCTTTTAATTCTTTTCTTTTAGTATTAATGATTACAGAAATCATATATACTATTCCTCCCTTCTGTCACGACCCCCGACCACACCCTGGACGGGAGCCGCGAGCAGTTAAGTGGTACCGGTGATTATTTTGAAAATATTGCAGCGGAAAATTTCATCAGGACCGTGAGTTAGGAAAAATACCAGAGTTTAGAAAACACCGGATTTTATTTATTAAATAGATGGGATAAAACCCATGTTTTACAAAGGTAGCTTTAATAAGGGATAAACCCGAATATATGAAACCATGTTTGCTTAATTTAATTCAGTTGATAAAATAAGCCACTTCTTTAAGCCTTTCGGTGCCGTATCATCACTCTTATTCCAATCTACTGTCATTACCTGAAACGCGTTTTAAAAAGATTTGGTCAGCAGGAAATACTGGTGAGTTCATTCATTTTTGTACAAAATGACACATTGTTATAAATTACAGGACTAAGAGCGATTACAATTGCCACTATCTTATAATTATCTGGTCCAGTGACACCCCCTGGTGACGATGGTCATACCACTATTGGGTCCTTTCACCCAATAATGATGATTATCTCTGTTTAGGTTCGTCCACCTAAACAAGAGAGAATAATAATAATGTGCACAATACCCCACTTAGTACCAGTAATTTAAGATAACAAAGGCTTACCCCCTGTAACATATAACTTGAAAATAATTTGAGGTTTTGTAAACAGTTTTGATAAAAAGAGAATGACTCACCTTGTTAGCATATAGTCTTGATTTAACATGCCACCTGATTCTAAGTCTTTTGATAACTAAGCATCTATTTTGATTGTAAGTGTATAGTGCAGAGTTTTTTGGTAGTTTAGTTTAACAGAGTGGAATACATATTAGTGTTATACCAAATCAAACCTAACGGTGGTCATGAGATCAAAACCTTAACGAAATTCACAAAGTATAGTCTTGTTTAGACAACACTTTGGCATTCGTTTCAGAACCTTAATGAAATTCACAAAGTATAGTCTTGTTTAGACAGCATCTTGGCATTCGTTTCAGAACCTTAACGAAATTCACAAAGTATAGTCTTGTTCAGACAGCACCTTGGCATTCATTTCAGAACCTTAACGAAATTCACAAAGTATAGTCTTGTTTAGACAGCACCTTGGCAATCGTTAGTTGGTTCTCAAAACGATCGAACAGAATATCGCATCGGTGATTATTGGTTAGAAGACCAACGTATAGAGAGAAGAATAGAAGAAATGATCAAAGAAAAATGAATCCTAAGCTTCCTATTTATAGGTAGGAAATATGAAATTTCTAGGAAGTTTCCTATATAATTTCTAGGAAATTACATATACTTTTCTAGGAAGTTACCTATACATTTTCTAGGAAGCTTCCTACCCACATATATATATCCTCTTGCACCTTCCTCATATATATCTATTTAGGTGTTTAATTTACTTAGTTAATTAATCTTACTTAGCTTAATTAATCTTACTTAACTGATTAATTAATCTTACTTAACTTAATTAATCTTACTTAACTGATTAATTTTCCTTAACGGTTTAATTAAGTAATTTACTTACCCGATTAATTAAATAACATAATTAGCTGATTAATTAACTTACTTAGCTTGCTTAACTGCTAAGTTTCCTTTCCTGTTAAGTTTCCTTAGCTATTAAGTTTCTTAACCGCTAAGTTTTCTTAACTGCTAAGTTTTACATAACCATTAAGTTTACTTAATCACTAAGTTTACTTAACTGTTAAGTTATTTTAACTACTATGTTTACTTAATCGCTAAGTATTCTGGTTTAACAACTCCCTAGTTACGAATTCTAATTTCTAGGTACAATGGAACTCGTATTAGTGTATTAACTTAATTCAACTTTAACGATAATCACGAGATCGAAACCCTCACGATAAATGACAAAGTATAGCCAGATATTGGCAGCACTTAAACATTCGTTGGATTGGTTCTAATCGATTGGATATAGTATCGTATCAGTGATTAGAGTTATTACCCTAATAACGGGCAGAGTTTCGGGATTTAGAAGTTCTGACATTAGAATGACAGAACAAGAGAACAAGAGAAAGAAAAGAATTGAACGATTTGAAATGAAACTGAAAGTCTCCATATATAGGCTGACATTGGGGCGCGTCGCGGCCCGCGAAGCCCATCGACTTCTCCTTCACGGCCCGCGAGGGAGTCTGGGTCGGACTGAAGGTTGCTAAGTCATGGTGTGGTCGTGACACGTGGACGACACGTGTCCCTCAAGCTTATCCAGAAATCTTCAAGCTGTCGCGCCCCGCGTAAGCTTTGGTTAACTCTTATGCGGCCCGCGAGAGATGGATAAAATTAGATTTTATTGATTTTTCACAAAGATTTGGGTTTTAGGGGTCCGAGTTTCCACTTATGGAGTGTTGTGGGACATTTTGCAGGTCCTTACACCTTCCTTTCATAACTTGCAGCTTTCATCACAGAGATGAATTTCGTCGATCAAGTTGGCTTATCTCCTTTAATTGTGATCTTTTCACTGCTTGGTGTACTTACTCGTACTAACTTTTGATCACATAAAATAGTGGCACGATTGGCTACCAACCAATCCATTCCTAATACAACATCGAAACCAGCCAGATTCATTGGGTAAAGGTTAGCAAAGAAACGATGGTTTAGGATTTCTATTCTTACTCCCTGCAAGATTTCACTTATCTTAACAGATTCTCCATTGGCCGTTTCTACTAGACAGTCTTGTTGAGGTTTGACTAAGGGTTGGTCAAGAAATTGATAGAAAGAAGTATTGATAAAACTTTGGTTAGCACCAGAGTCAAACAATACCTTGGCAAATATGTCATTAACTAAAAACGTGCCAGCGATCACATCCGGAATCATCTTGGCTTCCTCAGCTGTCAGAACAAAGGCTCTGGCATTCTTCTTGGGTGCTTCTGTTGTCTTAGTCTTGTTGGGCATGGCTAGAGCTAGTTTTGGACAGTTTGGTCTAATTTGTCCTTTTTCTCCACAATTAAAGCATACTCCATTGCTGGGTTTCTTTCTACAGTCTTCTTCCTTGTGTCCAGAGATTTAGCAAAAGTTGCAATATGTAGAGCATTTTCCAAAATGCTTTCTTTTGAAATTCTTATTGTAGGGTGCAGAAGTACCTGTTCCCTTCCCATGGTAGGAATTACTAGAACGGAATTCCTGCGTAAGCTTTTGAGCTAGGTTCTTTCTCTGGTTTTCTTCTTGTGTACGTACCAGTTCGTCAATCAAGGTATTGGCTAATTCTACTATTTCTATGGTTTGCGGTCTAGCTGCCTTGACTACATGTCTAATCTCACTAGCTAATTAATCCCCAAATATAACGGGAGATTAGTACTGGTTCGGGTGAGGCTAAAGATGGTACTATCCTAGCATATTCGAAGAATATGGTAGTGTAACCTTTGCAGTCTATTCCAGTCATTATGTGACTTAGGAACTTATTGGCTATTTGTTCCTTCTCATTAGGAGAACAAAATTTTCTTTCAACCATCTCCTTAAAGTTGATCCATTTCATATTATAAACTCTGTCACTTCCTCTAGACTGGAGATAGTATTCCACCATTCTAAGGCTGCATTTTTGAAAAGATTAGAAGCAAACATAATCTTATCTTCGTCTGCGCATTTACTTATTTTTATGACTGCTTCTGTCTTTTCTATCCAACGTAAGGTTGCAATGGCTCCTTCATTGCCTGAGAATTCAATTGGTTTGCAAGCCAAGAATTCTTTAAAAGAACAACCGTATGGAGCGGTTCTTCTTCATTTAGGAATTGGAGCTTGGATAATAGGTCCATTGTCATTATTCACACTGTGACTGGGTTCAGCGTGTTGACGTTTACCGCCATTTGCAAATTTATCTGCTTCTTTAACAGTCTTGAAAATATATGGCATGTCATCTATAATTCCTTGGGCCACTATATGTTGAATGACATTGTTATCTATTTGGTTTCCGTTATTTTCATTATTCTGGTTTTCCTGATTTACTTCATTGTCCATCTGAATTGTAAACATTTATCAGCTATTAATTATCACAGAATAGAATTGAATACAATTATTTATACACAATCACACGAACAAGTTGGTCCAAAAACGTCGATCATTGCGACTTTTACTCTTTTTCATATATATATGCATCTATTACAAATTACAACTGAAAATTAAAGCTACTATGCATATGTACTTATATATATATATATATAGTACAGAATTACACGTATATCTAGTTATGGGCTAAGTGTCGTTCATCTAGTATTGCATTTTGCTCTCATCATATTTTCAAACTAGTCGTTCTCCTATCTGTCTGATTCTATTCCCCTCGTTTACTAAATCTTCTCCATATTGATGGAGTTCCTGCGCCTGTTTTCAACTCATTGGTGAATTTAATGGTTCAGGTGGAGGTACGGGTTCCTCGTAGGGGTCTCCGCTATTCATTTCAAAAAATGTCCTATCGATTTCCTTCCATTGATCAGGTTCTAGAGGTTTTAGTTCTTCAGGTGGGTATAAGGCCGAATATGACCTATTGTCGCCAAACCATGGATCATATCCTAGAGGATGTGGAGTTGGGATTCTAGGTGATTCGTCTGGGTTAAATGCAGGTATCGGGAATTGGTTCTCGGAGTGGGATTCTAGCATCGGTTGGTCTGGTAACAGCGGAGGTTCGGCTACTTGGTTTTGGTTATTATCTACGGCTGTAGTGGCTAACATGTGAAAATTAGCCAACTGTCTATCTAATTCTTCTTCCCAATGTGGTCTACTGGTTACTTCCTGGATTTGTGCATCCGCCACCCTATTGGCCCTGGCTATTGCTCTCTGTTGCTGTAAATTTTTCATCCTTTTTCTCATTTCATGAGATCCTCTATTAAACCAACCTCTTTTCTTAGTAGTAAAGGGTTCCTCCGATTGTGCCTTAAATATAAATATTCCCTCTTCTGTATCGGCTGAATATCCTTAGGGGTCAGGCTGAGATGATGTTCCCTCATTTTTCTGTGAACTATCTAAATGACGATAAGCGTCCGATGTTCCTTAATCACTGATACTGTAAACTAACAAATAGTCAAATAACACATAATCACATAATTTATTTCCTAACACAGAATTTGAAATTTTAGTGTCAGCAGAACACTTCTTTGGCTTAAATAAGTGGTTGTAGCTCTGATACCACCTTCTGTCGCAACCCCCGAACCCCGCCCGGGAGCGGATGGCCACGAGCTACTTAAAGCGGGTGATATCGGTGTTTATTAATTTGGCAGCGGAAAACATTAGGACCGTAGTTAGGAAATATTTTTATCAGAGTAAAACACCAAACTTTTATAAGAAAAATTCATGGGGATAAAACCCAAGTTCATTTTGATAATACATTGATAGGGATAAACCCTAATTATTGAAAACAAAATATCTTGTTTATTTAGGTAACTTTTATAGCCACTATTCCAAGCCTTTAGTGCTCTCCAGCTGGCTTCTATTGGGCTTTCACATTATGTTACCTGAAAATGCGTTTTTAAAACATTTTGTCAGCAAGAAATACTGGCGAGTGAATTCCAGTTTAATCAAAACAGGTTTTATCATTTTACAGCATTGAGGGCGATCTCGCAATTACATTTGTTTATATTTCTACTTTAATTACCACCCACAGTACTGTCAACCCGACTTGTGGTAATGTTACTACTCACAGTGTAATAACAAATTTTGTATACAAAACCCCAACATACCGACGATAATTGTAGAATATAAATACCCAATCACTGTTGAATAAAATTTAAAACAATTGAGGTTTTGTAAAAACACTGTGTGAAAAGAAGAATCACTCACATTGCTATTTTAGGTATTTTTCTTGTGACTTTCTGGTTACTATCTATTAAATCAAATAATGCACACGTGTTAGTAAAATAACCCAATTCAATTTAACCGTACACTCGAGACAAAATTCCAATGACTGAGTCGGGCAGAGCCGACATGCATTACGGAAATTCTAAATCAATCGGGTGTACACACGTGACAAAATTCCAATGACTGAGTCAGGCAGAGCCGACATGCATTACGGAAATTCTAAATCAATCATGTAGGGTAATAGCAGGGTTATAGTGCTTACAACGAGGCAGAGCTTCGCTATATAGTGGGTATTATGTCTGAGCAGAGTTTCTACTATGAAGAAGTTAAGAGAGAATTCAGAAAATGAACGAGGATTCAAAAGAGCTCGAGCCCCCCTTATATAGGCTGATTCGGGGGTCTGTCGCGCCCCGTGACAGCCAAAGCCTAGGCTTTCGGGCCCGCGAGAGCCTGAAAGGCGGCCATAGCTATGTCAAGTCAGCATGTAGCCTTGCTGAGTCAGGTGCCACGTGGCACGCCACGTGTCCGGATAAGAACCAGGCCGTCGCGCCCCGCGACAGACCAAAGGGTCTCCGTCGCGGCCCGCGAGCGACTGCCAACATGGTTTTTGCTGATTTTTCTAAGTATAGGGTCATTCCGAGTCCGGTTCTCACGTACGGGGTATATCTTAGGACATTTAGGGTGTCCAAAATATTTTTAGGAGGGTTGTTATAGCATATTCTATTCCCTTTCATCTGCTTATTCTTTTTATTCTTATTTTTATTTTTTGAGGTTTGATTATATAATGTAATATTTTATATTGTGCATTGTAATATACAACCAAATAATGGTTTAAAGTGTATCCTCAATACAAATGCAACGGGGGTAATTTTATGAATTCACCCTCTTTTTTTGGGATTTGTTCAATCCAGATAAAATTAAGGTTGAATTAATGAAGAAGGTGAGGAATTGTAGGTTGAAAACTAAGTAATTGATGTAATGCTGATGGATGTAGAGAGAGAGAGACACAGAGAAATAAGAGAGATAAGAGTTTTATGGATTATTATATATAAATTGATAAATATATTGGGGTAAAAAGAAATAAATGCCCTCATGTGCAAGGCACATGTCATACTTGACTGAAATTTTAAACCAGGTTAGGGCCAAAGGACGTACAGTATAATGAGTTTTCCAAATAAAGAATTATAACTGTAATTATTAAAGTTAAAGGTTATCCATTGCAATTCGATACAAACATAAAGGACGAAAAGTGTAATTTACCCAAATTTCTTTAAAATTTATTTTATGGTAAATTACACTTTTCGTCATTTATGTTTGTAGCGGGTTGCAATGGATGCCCTTTAACTTCAATAGTTAGAGTCACAATCTTTCATTTGGAAAACACATTACACCGTTCATCCTTTAGCACTAACCTAATTAAATTTTCAGTTAACTCTAGTCAGATGCATTGCGCATAAGGACAACTTAGTCATTTTAAGCATTAAATATATTTATATATTTAATGCTTTAAAATGAAACGGTGGAAAATGTGAAAACGGTGAGAACATATCTTAGAGCGATACGTGGCCATGGCGCTAAATAATATGTGGGGGTACGATTATCATTTCACGTTAATTTTTGAACATTCCCTTATTTGTTAGGGCATTTTATTCCTTTTTGAAACAAAACTCCTAAAAAATTGTGTTAGTTGTTAACTCCTCTCCAACTTTCCGATATTATGGCGTTTGATGTGGATTGCGAGTTACAGGGTAATCTGTTAGATTTTTGTTCGAGCAAATCATGTAAAATTGATGACGTGTATTTATTATTCATGATGCGTTGTTCGAGTAAATCATGTAAAAGCGATGGCGTTTTGTTTATTATATCTGTTATAATGTCGTTTATTTAGGTATTAATATAAATTCATATTAGAATTGCGTTTATTTTGTTTCTTTATTCACGTTTTGATATGTTTAATGGCGTTTCAATTCTAACAACATAAAAATGATGGCGTTTTTTATTATTCAAATTAGAATTGGCGTTTATTTTGTTTCTTTATTCACGTTTTGATTGTTTAATGGCGTTTCAATTCTAACAACATAAAAGTGATGGCATTTTTTTATTCTTCGTGTTTGTTTTTTGTTCGAGCAAATCATGTAAGTTTGGCGGCGTTTTCGTTTATTATATGTGTTATGATGGCGTTTATGTTGGTATTTATATCTTCAATATTAACCTTGGTGTTTATTTTGTATTTTGATCTACGATTAATGGCGTTTAGATCATATATGATTAAATGATAATGTTGGCGTTATTCTATGCATGTCGTGTATGTTTCCAGTGTCAAGGTTATTGAAACATCTCACGTTTTCTTTTTCAACTGTTTGATGTATCACTCATTAATGTTCATGGCGTATTTTGTTGTTTTTTTCAGACGAGAGTGTTGCGTCGAATGAAATGATTTGCCCGAAAACTAGTAGTACATTGAACATTCGCGTCGTTAGAGACGATCTAAAGCCAAAGATAGGGATGATTTTCGAAAGCCTTGATGATTGTTATTCTTTTATTATCTTATGTATGCGACGACTAGGGGATTTGCTGTAAGGAAAGTGACTGAAAAGATAAACGCCAAAGGAAAAAAGCATATAAATTATTACATGTGTACGAGATCTGGGCAATACAAGTACAAGAAGGTTGATACATTGGACCCTAATTAGAAGGAAAGGAGTGTGTGGTCTAATTTTTCTAATAGGACTGGTTATGGAGCACAAGTTTATTTAGAGTTTGAGGCTGGATCATGGAAAGTGTATAAGTTTGTTGAGGAGCACAACCACGATTTTGATGACCAACCTGATAAGCATTTCCTACCGTCAGAACGACACCTCACTCAGCTTCAGAAGCACGTTATAAATAGCATGGCTAAGTTGAACTTGGGTCCAGTTAAGGTGTTTAACATTATGAAGACTGTTTTTGGTGGGTTTGAAGATGTGGGGTCAAGTAAAGTTGATTTTAAGAACTACAAGAGGAAAATTAATCTATTTATTGGGGAATATGACCCCGACATGGTTGTGAGACATTTGCATGAAAATAAACTGTCCCAACCTAATTTTTTCGTCTATTTCGTCATTTAGTGTAATTTTTTTTTCATTTCAATCCACGTAGTTCAATTATTGTATTCTTTTTCTTTTACTTTAACCAAATTATTTTTCTACCCCTACATAGTTTTTTTATACGAACATGTTAATACCGTTTTAGACATATTTTTTTTTAACTTTTCTTTTTCTTTGATATAATGAGTGTGGTGAAGGTTTTTTTTTAGTTTAGTTTTTTTAATGAACACGCCGATATTCTTTTGAACATATTTTTAACTTTTCTTTTTCTTTGCTATAACGAGTGCACCGAAAATGGCCGAGTTTCTATTGTTTGTTTACCTTTTTTTACCTTTGTTATTTACTATATTGTTTTACCTTTTCCTATTATTTTGATGTTTAAAGTCAAGTTACGACGCAAATAACATAACACATTTAGATATCATTTTATTTAATTTTACACATTTATTTATCGGCTGTCGTGGTGTGCTATAAGTTCTGAATTCCAACCACATCCATGCACAATGCGCGGGTAACTACGACCCTAGTATATAATAATAAATAAAATAAAAAAACTTTGAAACAACTAATCAGTTAGTTAATATATGTATAAAATAGAAAAAACTTTAAAACAACTAATCAATTAATTAATATATGTATATTATAACATATCCTCTTTGTAAGTTCAACCAAAACCACCGGCTAATCAATTCAGGGCATGTTTGGATTGGCTTCTCAAACCAGCTTATTAGCTTATTGACTTATGGATAAGTCAATAAGCTGTTTTTATGTTTGGATAACCAAGAAGTCCTTTTCAAAATAGCTTATTGCAAAGAAGGAAACATGAGGTTTTGAAAAGCCAAGATTTCGTGACTTTTGGATCCAGAAATGACTTTTCAAAAATGAAATTACTAAATTACCCCTTATATTTGTTTCCTTATATCCAGAAATGACTTTTCAAAAATGAAATTACTAAATTACCCCTTATATTTGGCTTTTCCCACCCCATAAGCTAATCCAAACACTTTTTTTAAAAACTCTTTTTCAAAAAGTCCTTTTCCCAAAAGTCGTTTTCCCAAAAGTCCTTTTTAACTCTAATAAGCTTAGCCAAACATGCCCTCAAGTCCTCCATCTCTTCATCCACCACCGTCCTACCACCACCACCCCAACCCTCTAGCAACCATGAGCACAACCACCAACTTCGCAAAAACCACCACCATCTTTGCAACCAAAACCGTCATAACTACCTGTAAATGATGTGAACCACAAAGATCAACAAACTTAAGCCACTCGGTTCACAAATTGAAACGCGAACTCACCGGAATTTGTCGAAACCCGATCAAGATTCGTGCAACAACTGAAACTTTCTTCTTCCATTGTCGCTGATCCGTGCACATCTAAAACCAGATACGTGCAACAAATGAAACCTCGCAAACAGATCTGTGCATCTCTGAAATCACGCCAAACAGATCTGAGATGGCCGGTTTCTAACCAGATCTAAGGATTGATGGAACACGATATGAGGATCTGAAGATTTCGAACCAAATCTTGTGTAAAATAGCATCAAGACTTTTAGTTTTTGTGTCCGTATTATGTAAGAAACATTTGTGGATAATTTCCTGCATTATATCACAATTATATCATTTGATTCGATTTGTTGCTGGAGGGTTGGGGTGGTGGTGGTGGTGGGACGGTAACCACCTGAGTGAGGTAGTGGCTGTTGAGTAATGAACGACAACGAACAACGGCATAGAGGGAGTGGTGGCGGTGTCTGGTGACAATGAGTGGCTTCAGGTGGGATATGCTGGTGGCTAAATTTAGAGGTGGTTGTAGAGATTGGTTGATGAGATAGAGAGAGAGAAACAGGGAGAGAGATGGTTGAGTGATTCTAGGGTTTGGGGAATTGCGGAAGATGATGTTGTATATATGTATTTTTTTGTTTTATTTAATAAGGAACATTTTAAGTAAAAGCGTGAAATGACCAGAATACCCTTAAGTTGTCACACCCCGACCCGCAACAAATTGGTACGGGGCATGTTGATTGTCCATAACTCATGACACTATTATAGGTTTTAATATTTAAAGCAACCAATTTACTCACGCAAAACATATAATTATCAAACATTCATACAAGTAACAAAAGACAAAACCCATGAAATAAAGTCCAATTATTTAACTAAGGCACATCCTATGTGTCTTCGTCTCGAACTCATCTCACCCTTGTGTACCGGTATCATACATAAAGAAATTTTTGTGTCATTAATATGTTAGTGAGTAATTTCTATTTTCTTTTATAAAAATGATTTTTAAATTGTTTTTAAGAAAAGGGTTTTAATATGTTTTCCAAGGTTAGTATATAGATCATAATATATCAATAAGTCATACGATGTAACCATGTATACAAAACAAACAACCAAGTGAACACATGAACCAAACGAATATATGACAACTCAAATATAAGACTGTATGAGACTCGAGCTCCGAAGAGTGAATCTAATAATGGTGGTGATACTAGGCTATAACCCATGGCCATGGGGAACCTAGTCAGCTGTGGATCCACAATGACATGCTAGAATACAATAGACTGACATCACATGACAATTAAGATAAAAACACAAGTATGCATCCATATAGCAACACATTAAAATTTAGCATGCTAATGAATGAATTAATCAAGTATTTGTATAACATGATACATCCCCAAAATTTGATAAAAATACGAAGGGAAAAAATAGTAAAAATTACTCATGGGTTGCGTTTTTTGTGATCCTGAATACCCGCACGATCGTTAGGAAGGAAAACTCCACGAATAAGAATGTTATATATATATACACACACTATTCAACCAATAACAAAAGTATTATATTGTGATTACAAATATCATTAAATAAATTTTTTTCATAGTGGTTTATAAAGCCCAAAATTCACTTCTACATACATAATATTTCATTTTGAACAATTTAAATATTAAACTAAATATATATAACCTTTAACTTTCATTATCAATAAGTAAATCATGAAAATTTCCATGTGCTACGTTTTTATATCTAAACCATTGTATTTTGGTGTTAATAGTTTTTTTTTTATATTTTATGAAATTTTCTACAATATAGATCCTTTAAAATTCGTACTAAAACCAAATGAAGTCCAAAAATTCTAAAAAATTGCACAACCTAATCTAACATGGCAAGGAACAATATCCTATTGTCAATTTTAACAAAGGATGGGTCTAAGATCAAAAGCCCTAATTTATATAAACTAAGAACCCTAGTTTTTCAAGATTTCAATTTGAATTGTGGATGCCCTCTATCACAAAAATTGATAGAACAATTTTGTAGAGCTCAGAAAAAATACGAGATTAGGCTTTTGAATGACCTGATTTGACGTACGTATGAAGGAGATATCAAGCAATGAAGTTCCAAACGCTAGTTGGATCTTTAATTAATTTTGGTGGAATCCGCGGATGATAATCCCAGAGTATACTAATATAAATTCACTTTAGTTATTTATTTTATGGTTTTTTTAAAGAAAAATCTAGGCTATATATGGATGTAAAAAAATAAAATTGGATGATCACATGTCTCTGTTTGTTTTATTTTCTAAATAACTGAGGCATAAATTCACTTTAGTTATTTATTTTATAGTTTCCTTTTGTTTTAAACTCCTAATGTCACGGCCCCCGGCCTGGTGTGACCCGGTTCAGAAGCCGCGAGACAGAAACCCGTGGTAATTAATATGTTGGCAGCGGAATTTTTAACGTGGTCTTTTAAAACTTGAAAATGCCCAATTTATTTTATTTCATAATTTGGGGATAACACCCGTAATTTACAATAAATGTGATTTCACTGGGAAAACCCCCGTTTTACAAAAACATGTTTCTTTATTTTATTGAGCCACTTCTCCAAGCTTGCAGTGCTACATGACACTTTTTCCTTGATCACAGCAGATCACCTGAAACATGTTTTAAAAAGGTTTTATCAGCAGGGAAATACTGGCGAGTCACTCAAGTGGCACAAAACGACACATTGTTATAATATACAGTATTAAGGGTGATTACATTGTTTCTATCAACCAATTACCACAAATCGGTATTTGTCACTCGACTGTATCGGTGACTATGGTCAGATCACCCATTGGCTAACCCGTTGTCCAATGGTGACGGGTATCAAGTAATGTATACACCACCCCACATACCGACAGTAATTGAAGATTACAAAGACTTAATCCATGTAATTATAACTTTGAAAATAAGTAGAGTTTTGGAAACAATTTGGTAAAAAGAGAATGACTCACATTGCAAGTTTAGACGAGCAGCGTTTAGCCTACTGATTTTAGCCTGGTTAACCTAATTCAAATAACAATGCACACGAAAACTAGGTCAGTAACTTAATTCAACTTTTACGACAACTCACGAGATCAAAACCTTCACGACGAATGACAAAGTATATCCCAAATACGGGCAGCACTTAAACATCCATCGGATTGGTTTTTATCGATCGGACATTGAATCGTAGCAGTGATCGAATTATTACCCTGTTATCGCGGCAGAATTTCGTGCTTGTGTGTGATTTTGGAGTAAATTAATGATATCTCAACGTATAAAACGAATTTTTACGTCGAACCAATGCCAAAATGCAAGTGCCAACCCCTGGGATTTATACTGAAAATTGGTCCCTGTCGCGTGGCGCGACGGGTGCTCTTCTAACATAGGGTTGCCTCGTGTATTTGTAGCTTAGATGAGTCGACAGTTCGAAGAAATTCGCGTTTTTCAACAAACTGTTAAGATAATATCAATTAGGGAATACCCCCCCCCCCCTTGAGTTTTAGGGGTCCTGATCCTGGTTCCGATTGTTCTAAAAATTTTAGGGTTTGTGCAATATTTCTTGGGGGTCTCAATTAGGGTTTCTTTTTGGACAAAATAAAATAAGAAATAGTAATATTAAATGAGAGTTGTTACATCATCCCCACCTTATAAAAATCTCGTCCTCGAGATTTACTGGAACAAGTAGGGATACTTTCGCTTCATCTCTGATTCCAGTTCCCAAGTGTACTCAGGTCCTCTCTTTGAATCCCACTTGACTTTGACCAGTACTAGTCGTTTGTGTTTAAGGAACTTGACCTTTTTATCTTCTATTTGCAGTGGTTTCTCAACAAATTTTAACTTTTCAT
The DNA here is from genome assembly GCA_030545235.1 of Helianthus tuberosus. Lineage (NCBI taxonomy): Eukaryota > Viridiplantae > Streptophyta > Magnoliopsida > Asterales > Asteraceae > Helianthus > Helianthus tuberosus. Next base: position 53,767,387 of record CM060411.1, on the reverse strand, counting down.
TTACCTCTACATCTTGAAGAGGTACTACCAGGGATTCGTCAGATAGACACTTCTTGAGGTTAGATACATGAAATACGTCATGTACCCCGGCTAGTTCTTCTGGTAGTTGTAAGCGATAAGCAACTGGTCCTATTCGCTATATTACTGGGAATGGTCCTACATATCTTGGACTTAGCTTTCCTTTCTTACCGAACCGAACTACTCCTTTCCAAGGAGAAACTTTCAAGAGTACCTTATCTCCGACTTGAAACTCCAGTGGCTTGCGTCGATTGTCTGCATAACTCTTCTGGCGATCTCGAGCCATTTTCAGTCTTTCCTTGATTTGAGTGATCTTGTCGGTGGTTTCTTGTACGATTTCGGGACCTGATAATTGGCTTTCTCCTATTTCTGCCCAACAAACTGGAGTTCTGCACTTTCGTCCATACAGTGCTTCGAATGGGGCAGCTTCAATGCTTGCATGATAACTATTATTATAGGAGAATTCCATTAAGGGTAGGTGGTCATCCCAATTTTCGCCAAAATCTATTACACATGCCCTGAGCATGTCTTCCAGGGTTTGGATCGTCCTTTCACTTTGTCCATCTGTTTGGGGATGGTAAGCTGTACTTAAATTTAATCGCGTCCCCATGACTTCTTGGAAACTTGTCCAGAAATGCGAAGTGAAATGACTATCTCTATCCGATACAATAGAGAGTGGAACTCCATGTAAGGATACTACTTCATCTACATACAACTTTGCTAACCTTTCCATGCTAAAGGTTTCTTTCATGGGTAGGAAATGAGCTGATTTGGTTAATCGATCCACAATTACCCAAATTGCGTCATTACCTTTTCTGGTTTTGGGTAGCTTAGTAACAAAATCCATGGTTATTAGTTCCCACTTCCAAATAGGCATTTCTAATTGTTGGAGTAACCCTGAAGGTTTCTGGTGTTCTGCCTTCACTTGCGAACAAGTTAGACACTTAGATACATATCTAGCTATGTCTTTTTTCATTCCTATCCACCAGAAGTTATTCTTGGTACATCTTATTATTACCAGGATGCATGGTATACCTAGATTTATGGGCTTCCTCTAAAATCTTATTTCTTACTTCTCCTTGCTTAGGTACCCAAATCCTTTTCTTATGGAATCTCCAAATTTCATCACTTCCTTTCTCTAATTCCTTTATTCGTCCTTTCATTCCTTCAGCATCATCCTTGATTGTTGTTTCTTGAACATTCTTCATTTGTTCCATTAAGTCTAATTGTAAACTTAACCTAAGAGCACGAACTCGCTTTTGTTTTTCATGATACTTACGACTTAGAGCATCTGCGACTACATTTGCCTTTCCTTCGTGATATTGAATATCACAGTCGTAGTCACTTAGGATTTCCATCCATCTCCTTTGTCTCATGTTCAACTCTTTTTGCCCAAATATATATCGTAAACTCTTATGATCTGTATAGACAGTAAACTTACTTCCGTACAGATAATGTCTCCAAATCTTAAGGGCAAAAATTATTGCTCCTAATTCTAAGTCATGCGTTGTATAATTTTCCTCGTGCTTTTTCAATTGCCTTGAGGCATATGCAATTACCTTTTTGCGTTGCATTAACACACATCCTAATCCTAGCTTAGAAGCATCACAGTAAACTTCAAAATCTTATATCCCTTCTGGTAAGGCAAGGATTGGGGTGTTTGTTAACCTTTGTTTTAAAATCCTAAAAGCCTCTTCTTGCTTAGGTCCCCATTCAAACTTAACTGTTTTACAGGTTAGCTTAATTAATGGCACAGCTATCTTAGAGAAACCCTTAATAAAGCGCCTATAGTACCCAGCTAATCCTAGAAAACTTCTAACTTCCGTAACTGATTGCGGGACCTTCCATTTGGTGATTGTTTCTATCTTGGAGGGATCTACGTGAATACCTTCGTGATTCACCATGTGTCCTAAAAATTGCACCTCCTGTAGCCAAAATTCACACTTCGAGAATTTGGCGTAAAGCTTTTCATTTCTTAACAAAGTTAAGAGTGCATGTAAATGCTTACAATGGTCGTCCTGACTTTTGGAATAAATAAGTATATCGTCGATAAAGACAATTACAAATTTGTCCAAGTACGGTTTACAGATCCTATTCATCATGTCCATGAATGCTGCAGGAGCATTTGTTAACCCAAAGGGCATGACTGTAAACTCGTAATGACCATACCTAGTTCTGAAAGCAGTTTTAGGTATGTCTTCTTCTTGTACTTTCAACTGATGGTATCCGGAGCGTAAATCTATCTTAGAAAAATATCTAGCTCCCTGAAGTTGATCGAAAAGATCATCTATCCTAGGTAATGGGTATCGATTCTTAATTGTAACCTTATTCAATTCCCTATAATTGATACACATTTGCATCGAACCATCTTTCTTTTTTCACAAACAACACTGGAGCTCCCCAGGGGGATGAACTAGGTTGTATGAATCCTTTACTGAGCAATTCATCTAATTGCTTTTTCAGTTCTAACATTTCAGTGGGTGCTAACTGATAAGGTGCCTTAGCTACGGGTGTAGTTCCAGGAATCAAATGAATTCTAAATTCTACCTCCCTATCTGGTGGTAATCCTGGTAACTCTTCTGGGAATACATCCGAGTATTCTGAGACTACAGGAATTTCCTTAAGTTCCTTACCCTTAGTGCTAATGATTACCGAAATCATATACATTATTCCTTGCTTTCGTTCATAACTAGCAACTTTCATTACCAAAATGAACTTCATTGGTTTTCGCGGCTTATCCCCTGTAATCATAATTACTTCTCATGTGGGTGCACGAATTTCTATGGAATTTTTATCACAGAGGATTCGAGCATGGTTGGCTACTAACCAATCCATTCCTAATACGACATCGAATCCAGCTAAATTCATAGGTAACAGGTTTGCAGAAAATTTATGGCCTAAGAGTTCTATCTTTCCTTTTTGCAAAACCTTATTTATGTTAACATAATTCCCATCTGCCATTTCTACCGTAAAAACTTGCCTAAGGTTGGTTAAGGGTAAGTTAAGAGCTTGGCAGAATGAAGTATTTATAAAACTTTGGTTTGCACCAGAGTCAAATAATACTTTTGCATAAACGTCATGAACTAGGAACGTACCAGCTATCACATCAGGGATTAGCTCTGCTTCCTGGGTAGTCAACTGAAAGGCTCTTGCGTTCTTCTTGGTAGTTCCTTCTGCAGGTTTGGCTTTGTTGTCAGCTGGTTTGACCAATTTAGGGCATTCAGGTTTAAAATGCCCAGCTTCTCCACAGTTGTAGCAGATCTTTGTTTTCTTTCTGCAATCTTCTTCATGATGTCCTATAGCTTTGCAGAAGTTGCAGGTTTCATTACATTTTCTAAAATGTTTATTTTTACAGTTCCTGCAGAACGACGGAGTGGAAGATGATCCAGTTCCCTTCCTTTTGAAGTTGTTATTATTACCCACACGAAATCCTTGGGAAATTTTCTGAGCCAATTCCTTCTTCCTGTTTTCTTCTCGCGTACGCACCAGTCCGTCAGTCAAAGTGTTGGCTAATTTCACCGCATCATCGATCGTGCGGGGTCTCCCAGCTTTGACAATATCCCGGATCTCGCTAATTAAACCCCAAATGTAGCGAGAAATAAGTACCGGTTCTGGCGAAGGCAGAGTAGGCATAATTCGAGCATATTCGAAAAATTTCGAAGTATACCCTCGACAATCAACATCCACCATTCGGTGGCTTAGGAATTTGTTTGCCATTTGTTCTTTTTCATATTCTGGACAGAATTTTCTTTCCACCAGACGCTTAAATTCTTCCCAACTCATGGCATAGGCCATGTCACTTCCCTTAGCTTGTAATACCGTATTCCACTATTCTAATGCTTCTTCCTTGAAAAAGTGAGAGGCATACATGACTTTATCCTCCTCGGCACATTTACTTATTTTAATTACTGCCTTGGTTTTCTCTAACCAACGTAGCGCGGCAGTTGCCCCTTCATTGCCTGCGAACTCGACAGGTTTACAGGCAAGAAATTCCTTGTAAGTGCAACCAGGCGTTGCAGCCTTCATTCTTTTAAGAAATGGGGCTTGCATCCCATTATCATTATCATTGTTACCACCTCCATTTACACTATTACTGAAATTGTCGCCGTAAGTTCGTTTGCTAGGAATAATTGGCTGAGGTTCAACTGGATTTCAAGCAGCAGCAAGGATTGCTGGAATAGCATTGGCTATTCCCTGAGCAACGATGTTTTCTATATCTTGTCTATTCAGTAAATGGTCCTCATTGTTTTGCGCAGATTAGTTAACCTCGTTAACTGGTTCATTACTAGCGTGTTCCATCTGGTAATTAATATATATAACTTATTAGCACAAAATGAATAACAACCAACCATAATAAACAATCGCACATAGTCACTTCAACACATATAGCCAAAGTTGTCGACTTTGCGACGTTGATATTTTTATATATTAGTATGCGTCCGTACACATCGGTTATCTTACAAAATTTTTATTTTAAGTTATTCTACATGATTATATTATTATTATTATTATTATTTTATTATTATATAATCACAACCACACAGTCACACCACCACCGTCAGCTGGCATCTCAGAAGCGACGTTCCCTCTCGTCATACTTCCAGGAGATATGTTCTCCCACCTCCCAGATTCGATTCCCTGCATCCACCAGCTCCTCGCCAAAATGGCGGAGTTCAGCCAAGTTCTCATTGCTCATAGGTGGGTTTGGTGCAGGCTCGGGGTCAAACTGAGGGAAAAAGGTGTTAGGGTTATTCAAGAGATTCTGAAATTTCCAATCAGTTGTCCACCATTCTTCTAGCTCTCCTGGTAGAGGTCGGGGGTGGATAATAGGATCTGGGATAGCAGGTTCCAGATTAACTGGAAGTTGTGCTTCCGCTGGGTAATTGAAGAGGTTTTCATCGGCAGGTCCGATGAGGTCACTAAGTGCCAGATTACGATCCAGCTCCTCCCATGATGGCATTTCCTAGGCTTGCCCAGAACTTTCACCGATCTCCTTTCCTTTGCCTTTATCATTTGGATCCTCAGTCTTTATAACTTTCCGTGTCACTGGTTTCTTCCTACGCACACGCCTCCAGACAACGAATCTTCTTCTCTTTTTCGGTTTGGGTTTCTCCTGGGGTTGGGCTTGGAATTCCATAGGTTCATCAGTGTCGGCCCAATAGCCAGAAAAGCCCTCGGAAACTTCCATGTCAGCAGAATGGATAGTGATATTCTGAAGAGCTTCAGACAACTCATTCATGCTGTTGGCATATATGAAGAAACACACAAAAATTCTAAGTTAAAATTTTGTAAGCCCATTTTCACATAATCACAGAATGGCAATCAGAAAAATTAAGTATTTCTAAATACTTAATTGGCTTAAATCAGTGGCTCTGATACCACCTTTTTCTGTCACGGCCCCCGGCCCTGTGTGACCCGGTTCAGGAGCCGCGGGACAGAAACCCGTGGTAATTAATATGTTGGCAGTGGAATTTTTAACGGGATCTTTTAAAACTTGAAAATGTCCAATTTATTTTATTTCATAATTTGGGGATAACACCAGTAATTTACAATAAAGGTAATTTCACTGGGAAACCCCCCGTTTTACAAAAACATGTTTCTTTATTTTATTGAGCCCCTTCTCCAAGCTTGCAGTGCTACATGGCACTTTTTCCTTGATCACAGCAGATCACCTGAAACATGTTTTAAAAAAAAAATTATCAGCAGGGAAATACTGGCGAGCCACTCAAGTGGCACAAAACGACACATTGTTATAATATACAGTATTAAGGGTGATTACATTGTTTCTATCAACCAATTACCCCAAATCGGTATTTGTCACTCGACTGTATCGGTGACTATGGTCAGATCACCCATTGGCTAACCCGTTGTCCAATGGTGACAGGTATCAAGTGATGTATACACCACCCCACATACCGGCAGTAATTGAAGATTACAAATACTTAATCCCTGTAATTATAACTTTGAAAATAAATAGAGTTTTGGAAACAATTTGGTAAAAAGAGAATGACTCACATTGCAAGTTTAGACGGGCAGCGTTTAGCCTACTGATTTTAGCCTGGTTAACCTAATTCAAATAACAATGCACACGAACACTAGGTCAGTAACTTAATTCAACTTTTACGACAACTCACGAGATCAAAACCTTCACGACGAATGACAAAGTATAGCCCAAATACGAGCAGCACTTAAACATCCATCGGATTGGTTTTTATCGATCGGACATTGAATGGTAGCAGTGATTGAGTTATTACCCTGTTATCACGGTAGAATTTCGTGCTTGTGTGTGATTTTGGAGTAAAATGATGATATCTCAACGTATAAAACGAATTTTTACGTCGAACCAACGCCAAAATGCAAGTGCCAACCCCTAGGATTTATACTGAAAATTGGTCCCTGTCGCGTGGCGCGACGGGTGCTCTTCTAGCATAGGGTTGCCTCGTGTATTTGTAGCTTAGATGAGTCGACAGTTCGAAGAAATTCGCGTTTTTCAACAAACTGTTAAGATAATATCAGTTAGGGAATACCCCCCTTGAGTTTTAGGGGTCCTGATCCTGGTTTCGATTGTTCTGAAAATTTTAGGGTTTGTGCAATATTTCTTAGGGGTCTCAATTAGGGATTATTTTTGGACAAAATAAAATAAGAAATAGTAATTTTAAATGAGAGTTGTTACACCTAACATACAACTTAACTTTTTTTTATTTTATAAATAATTTATAGTAATTTGACTCATATTTTATATTTTTTTTAAAAACCGAATACGACTTAGTTTTTATAAGTGTATATTTGAATTATATAAAACAATACACACATAAATATATGAATTAATAATAAATAATTAAACTTTCTGTTTTTTATTTCTAATATGAAAAAAAAAAAAATTAACGGATTAAGGATAAGTAATTACTATTTTATATAACAATTCATGAAATTCTTATCAACAATTGACTTTTTTTTTTCTTTTTTAGTTTTTGTCTTATTTTAACATATTCTTCTTATTATTTTCATCTATGCTTTACATTTACGGTCATTATATTTTAATTTTTCTCCTGCAAATTTTTCTTTTTTTGTCTTTAAAATAAAGATTTCTCGATATGAATTTGAGTTCTTTTACGTTTTACGTCAGGTCGTCGTGTATGTTTGCATTTGTCTTTGTCTACATTTTACGTCATGTGACGGTATAAATTCATGTTTTTATTTTACAATTTTTTTTCGGTTTTGGTCGTCGTTTGCTTACCACTTAGCATGGTTATACACCCTACGCGGCGCAACGCGGGGCTTAAACACTAGTTGAGTATATTACACTTTGTATCCTTTATGATATGTTAAAGGACAATATTACCCTTACCTAGATTAAAGATAACTGAGTAAACTAATTGGGTTTAGATTAAATAACATAAAATGTGAGAAAATCCAAGAATATGGACATAATCTGTAATTGTTTTTTAAAGGGCGTTTCATAAATTTGGTAGTAGATAAAGGGCACAAAGTGTAATTTACTCCTTGAATTATTTATTTGGTAATAGGTAAAGGACACACACAGTGTCTCTCTCTCTCTCTCAACCCTCTAACTCTCTTTTCTCTGCCTCTTTCTAAATTACAAATCTCTCTCTAGCTTTTCTCCTGTCAATCAGAACTCAAGCAAATGGATGAATAATCAATTTCCAACGGACCAACAACTTAAAACCCAAATCGTAGAGCCGAAGAATCGACCCAATTCCAGCTAGCAGTCGTCCCTAAAACTGGCACAATGCAAGCGGAACACCGTCAACTTGGTTTTGTGTAGAAATTCAAGCGCTTTTCCATCTTTTACAAGAAACCCACTTATCCGATTCATCTTTCGGATACCCGTATTGTTCATCAGATAACGGGTCATCTTTGTCTTCATCCACGTCACCATCTGCCACCGAAGCTCAATCGTATATACCTAACTCTTCTCTTACACTATTGTTTATTGAAATGGGAGTCAGTTACGATCAGCACAGGTCAGTTGAATAAATAAGGATTAGGGTTTTGTTGATTGATATGTGGTAATTTGATTTGTAACAGGCAGGATTTCTTCCATCCGACCATCACCTCCCCAACCCCCGACTGCCATGATAATATACTGTTCCTTGAAATGGGCCTCTGTAGCCGCGAGAACTGAAAACGTTATCAACAACGTCGTTTGAAGCATGAGTATTATGAGCAGCAAAAGTGCCGCTGGCGGCAATGAAGGCTTGTAACAGGCAGTAGTGGTGGCAGATCTGGTGTTCCGGAATAGTTTTGAGACCTTGGGGATTTTGTTACAGTGGTGTTAAGTTGGATTTGGTGGTGGTGGCAGATCTGGTGATGGTGGCTGTCACATTGGTGGGGGGGGGGGGGGGGGGGGGGGGGGTTGGAGAGAGATGGGACAGAGAAATGAGATATATTGTTTTATCTTTTAAAATCTGGTTTTGTTTATTTGTTTGTATAAAATTACCAACTTACCATCATGTGCAAGGCACATGCTTAACTTAACTAAAAATTTTAACCAGGTTAGTGCTAAAGGACCTAGGGTGTAATGCGTTTTACAAATAGAGGATTATGACTGTAATTTTTTAAGTTAAAGGTCATCCATTGCAATCTGATACAAACATAAAGGACAAAAGTGTAATTTACCCTTATTTGTAAGTTTTGAATGATACACACACATACTAGATGGGTTCCCGCATGATATAGCGGGAACACAAGAACGAGTAATCACATAGTACGTAAAATTGTGTAACTAAATTAAAAAATCATAACAATACCATCCTATAATTAAAGAGAATAAAATGCTTGTTTTTATGATGTAATTTTTTAGAAAATGTATTGACGTACAAAAAGTGATGAGCGTTTTAAAATCATAAAGGAAGTTGTTGTAAAAGTCAAAATATGTTTTATAGAATTTTACCATGTGTTTTAAAAGTTGTAGGTACTTAAAATTCTTGTATTAAATTACATTTTTATTTTTCATATATGCATTATAAAATGGTATATATATAAGGGTGAGTTCATTGGGAAAGAAAAAAAAAATATGAGGAACTATGGGTAAAACATGTAAAAAAACTCATTTTTACATGCCAAGAAAACTTTTTTTTTATTTTTTCCTAGTTTGTGCACATAAACACATGCAGAAGTCGTTTAAATTCAATATTTATCTTTTTAAACCTATTTAAACCCTTTAAACCTTTTTAAAAAAATGTCAACTTTCTTTCTCTCCATACATGCCTTTAAAAAAATACTCATCTTCTACATCCTTTAAAAAAACAATGAATCCTGATTTGTGGCGCGCGAATTGTTAGTGGCTTGAGGTTGACTTCGATCAATCCGACGAGTACGACACGAAGTTAGAGCGTAACATGAGTCAAATGCCATCACTTTCTCCCGACTTTGTTATTCCGGATACGCAACACGATTCAGTTGAAGGTCAAAAAATAGAAGAACTAAAATAGGTTCCAAGAAAACCGGAAGAGGTGGAACCTCGAAAAAGACGAGAGAAACGTCCAGACCAAAACGTGTAACAACTCCTTGGATGAAAGACGAGAAAATTGCATTGTGTTGTGCTTGGATTAAAATATCGGAGGATCAAAAAGCAGGTATAGTATTTCAATTTTTTTTTGGTTCATATAGTTTTTTTATATATTTTTTTTAACATTTGTTAACTTTTTTTATGTAGCGAACTACCAAAAAGCGAGAACATTTTGGAGTAAAATACAAGAGTTGTTCTACAAGTAGGTGGGAAGTGATGCACGTAATCAAAATATGATCAGGACGGCGGGCCGAAATTCGCAAATACGTCGGGCTATTTACGAATCTGCATAATAGAAACAGTAATCGAATGCGACCAAGTGGGAGTGACGATCTTCAATTTTACCGATTACCTACGAAGAATGGAAGCAAGAGGTGTTTCGTAAGGTCAAGGTTACGAAAACGTTTGACGAGAACATTTGTGGAAAATTCTCTGTAATTGTTTGAAATAGACCAAGTTAATTAACTTAGATGAAATGGGCGACTTGGAGTCAAAGCGTACGAAAACTAATTCGTCCGAGGCATTCGTCTCCTCTAATAGCTCGGGTGCTCATGTAGGGATTGACCTAAACGCTGATGGGTAAGAAGAGGCATCACATCGACCAGTTGGAAGGGACCGGGGAAAACAACAACTTTAGAAGCTGATACATAATTTCGTGTTGAGATTCGGAAAATATCAAGTATAATCGCGGCGACGACGCAAGTAAAAATTGCGAAACAAAGGATGAGGAAATTAGACTTTTTTACCAAGGATTTCAGCAACCTATCACCGAGTGATACTTGATAAAAAGCAGGAGCGTATCGCAAAGGAACTAGAAAAAGATCAAAACACTATGAAGTAGATTTGTTTTTTTTTTTTTTTTTTTGTGTCTTTTTATTATTTTTAAAGTTGTGTAATGTTTTTCTTTATTAAGTTTAATTTTTTATGTTTTATTTTAAAATTTGTCTTTTATTTTATATTGTTAATTTACATTTTTTAAACAAAATAAAAAAACTCGCTCAAGCCACTCCTCACCTGGATCACAACAGGGTCAGGTGGCTTTAGGAGTGGCTTTATCTAGTGCCTATTATCTAGTGCCTAGTCAGCTCCAGATGAAACAATCTGACACGATAAATCCGTGTGCTCACCAAGATCACAATGAATAGTCTAAAAACACCTAAATATAATGCCACATCATCACTATTTTTAAACAAAAAGAACTTGTTTTCTTTAATACTACCACCCAACCTACATTTTTTGTAGTTTGTCTACAAAAATGGAAGGTAAAAATGAGCCCCCAAGATGTATGTCCACACCATCCTCAAAAATGCTGTAGGTGTCATTCATCTTTAGTAATCCTTTCTGTTTTCATAATGTTTTATATAAAACTTAAGTATATTTATTGTAAAATCATTTTAACTTGTTGCAACATGTTAAAGTGTATGTACATGTAATATATGTAGTTTTTATCGAAATATGTTAAGATTTGGTTCTTCTCTATAGTCTTTAAAAAATTAATGTAAAACATGAAGAAAAAGAGTTAATAGTTCAAATGAATATACTATGATTACTGATTAATAAACTTAATTCTGATTTCCCAAAAAAAAAAAAAAAACTAGCCAAAATTTAAAGGTTTTAACATCATAAACATTATTTAGGACGTACAATAAGTCAATAATCACTTTTCTTTTACAAATTGGTTGATATATTAAACTATTAAATTTGATTTTTTTCAGTAAATATTCCATCCGTACTATATAATTATGACGTTTATGTTGTTAAAAATATTTATTTATTAATTTATCAACTATTAAGTATAAGCAATATTGGTGAGACCGACTACATAATACATATTCTAGTAGTTTATGAAATTAAAAAATGTTTGTTAATAAATTGGATATTACCTTTAAATCAGACTTTATACTCTTAAACAAATAACATGCAACAATTAAAAAGTTAAAAGAGCTCTTTAGTTTATATTTAAATAGTTTATTGGATTTTCAGATATGAACAAGTAGTTTATACACAATTAAGTTAGCTTTTTCTATACAACACAATAAAAAGTATATTTAATGTGACAAATATGAAATAACCTGTTAGATTTTTTTTAACAAAATTTCTTTTTATTTCTGTCGTCTGTGAAAATTGAACCCAAGACCTCCTCCTCCCAAGGTGTTTAAAGGCTTTGCATTTGCCAATGGACCACCCCCCATTGGTAAAATAAGTGTGTAAATAACCTGTTAGATAGACAGATATACTTTGGGCGGGTTATTCCTTAAGGGATAAAAGTCGTAAAATTCATGAGAAACCACATCTACACGAACGTGTATCATAAGATCAGTGGCGGAGGTTGACCAAAAGTTGCGAGGGGCGGAAAGTCATGGGATCGAATTTTTTTCCTATCGCTATGTTTCAGGTTATACGTTCGGATCAGATATTCGATTCCGGTCGGGTCAAACAATAATAACTCCAAATAAAACTACATAATCTTCATTCATTTAAATGAGGCGCTTTTACTCATAAAAAATGCTATATATTGTAACAAAAATAATGATGCGAAATAAATATTAGATGAAGGTTGCGCACCCTCCGATCCCTTAGAAGCTACGCCAATGCATTAGATGAAGAGTTAAATAGGCTAGATACACACTTATATGAGTTAAACACATCATATAATGTTGTATGTGATAATGCTTTGATAAAACGCACCGTTAAAAGTTTGGACACACCAACATCTTATTACATTCTCTCAGGGGCGGACCGACCTTGTAACAAGGGGTAGCCCCGCTACCTCTTGACGTTCCGTTGTTAGTGTAAATTTTGGAAAAAGTTGACGTTTTTTCGATTTCGTTACTCTTTTTTTTTAAATATTGACCCTATAAGGATTTTTTAAATCCGTCACTATAAGTTTTTATCTTTTTATTTGTTTTTTTTTATAGTCGGTTTGTTATATGTAGAACAGTAATTGTGCCTGCGTGTTGCAAAATGAAAGGGCCGGATTATTATAATCATTATTATTTGTTGTTTTTATATTTTATTGTTGTATTTTGGTAGCTTCCAAAATCCAAACAGAGCCTTAAGTTGACCACTCTTATGTCCCTTCTCCACACTACTAGTCGATAGTTCCAAAATACTCATCCACTTTGATTCATACATAATAATTTAAAATTCATCTAAATAAAGTAAACAGGCGTCACCAATGAAGATGAGTTTTGGTTCAACTAATCAATGAACTCATGAAGTTAAAACTAAGTTAAAGCCAAGTTAATTTTGATTAATCTTCATTTCTATATTAGTTTAAAACATTTTAGATGACGAATTCCCTTTCTATTTTCGTTACACATAAATTACTATTTTCACTACTATCAATAATTTTTTTTAAAGGTATACTTCATTAAACAACGGCAGACAATCTCTAAGACAGAGAAGGCCGCACAAACAAACTTACATCATATCAATTTAAAAGTTGCACCACCCTTTCCAATCTAACGTACAATCTTTAAAACGACTCCTATACCAAAGATACCCCAACGCCTTCACGTCAGACACAATATAAACCATATTCGCATCGATACTATCAAAAGCCTTTTTGTTTCGAGCTTTTCAAATACGCCAAGCCGTCAAAATAAGCACCCCATATACTATTTCTTTCTTTGTCTTGGAGGTATTCATCTGATCCACATAACTTCAAATATCATCAATTGAAAACAAGAAGAAAGAAGGTAACCTGCACCACGATGCCACACCGGTTCACACCCCATCCGAAATTCTACAAGCCGTAAAAATAGGCTCCGTGTTTTTAACCGCTTCACCACATAAGTAACAACCCCCATCACCGGCCACAATATTCCTCCTCCTAAGAGCGTCCAATGTCGGGATCCCATCCATGCTAGCCCTCCACAAAAAGATGTTGCACTTATTTGGAATCAATTTACTCCACTTAAACACATTACCATTGTCTCTCGGGTCCTCCTCATTCAACCAAATTCTAGTTTCTTTAACTGAATAAAAAACGTTACTACCTTTATTCCAAATCCATTGATCACATCTATCATTAAGCCGAACACCGTGAAGCAACCGATGACATTCCACAACCTCTTTGACCTCGACATCCGAACTCGGGTACTTCTTCCGGCTCCAAGCGATAACATCCGAGCCACTTTGTAAACCAATCCTTTCGGAAACCATGCACCATTTATTTCTTTCAAGACGGAATAAAGCCGGGAATAAAATCTTCAGCGGTTGAATTGAAATCCATGGGTCAATCCAAAACTTAACGTTATTTCCATTACCCACCACTCCTCGGATCATGTTAACAAACGAAACGCCATTCACCCTCAACCGATATCCAGTCCTAACAATTTGGTACCATGTGTCAACCCCCTTCTTATTAGACGGATATTCATCCCATCTTCGAGCTGATGAGTGAATCGCATCTATAACTTTTCTCCAAAGGGCCTCACTTTCAGTTCGATATCTCCACAACCACTTCAATAGGAGCGCATTGTTACTAGTAGCTAACTTATTTAAACCCAACCCACCTTCATTTTTCTTCTTAGTAACTTTCTCCCAAGAAACCCAATGAACTTTTTTAACTTCCTCGTCCCCACCCAAAGGAAACGTTTAATGATGGACTCCAATACTCACCACGGCCACCGGTGCTTTATATAAGAAAAAAATAATATGTTGGTAAGCTTTCTAACACGGACTTGATAAGAACCACCGTTCCTCCTATATATAACACTTTAGCCTTCCACCTCGACAATCTTTTTTTGAACACATTAACCACCGGCTCCCAATTGACTATACGGTTCATATTCGCTCCCACTTGAATCCCCAAATACTTGAACGGAGTATCACCCGGTTTACAACCTAACACACTCGCCCCAATCGACACCTCTTCGAAACTCTTCCCAACCCCAAAAATGATCAATTTTTGAATGTTTATTCGAAGACCCGAACATAAGTGAAATATCCCCAATAATCTCCTTAACGACCGGAAATTAAATTTCGACCATTCACCCATAACCATAGCATCATCCGCATATAAAAGATGTGAAATCAGAGGACCATCTTCTTTAATCTTTACCCCATCAAAGGAGCCAATACGACACGCCTTCCGACTAATACTCGAAAAAGCCTCCATAACAATAATAAATAAAAATGGGGATATCGGTTCACCTTGCCGCAGGCCTTTCTCACAACCAAACTCGAACGTAGGAGACCCATTCACGAGCATCGAAGAGCGAGCCGAAGATAAAATACCACTAATCCATTTGCACCATAAATCAGGAAATTTCATGTGGCACATCACAGACAATAAAAACTCCCAATGAACATTGTCGTAGGCCTTCTCGAAATCAATTTTAAACATAAACAATTCTTTGCCTTTGCTCCTCGCCCAAGATAATATCTCGCTAATGATCAAAGGCCTGTCTAAAATGTATCTACCTGAGAGAAAACCCGATTGTGTCTCATAAGTAATGAACCTCATAACCTTCTTCAACCTATTCGCCAGGACTTTGGAAATGACCTTACTAACCAAACCAATGAGGTTAATAGGTCGGTATTCCCCAAGCTCAACCGGGTCGCTAACTTTAGGTATCAGAGTAATTAAAGATGTACCAACTCCCCAACTAATAGATCCTGAGTCAAAAAAATTCTGCATAATCGACATAAAATCCGGAGCAAGCGAAGACCAAAACTTCTTAATAAACTGAAAATTAAAACCGTCGGGTCCGGGAGCCTTGTCGCTACCACAATAAAAAAACTGCCTCTTTAACTTCTCGTTCCGAAAAAGGATTAACAATCTCCATCGCATCCATCTCTGACAACTGTTTTAAATCGCTACACTCCAAATAAGGCCGAACAGACATTTCTTCAACAAATTTATTCTTGAAAAACCGTAAGACTTCTTTCTTCACAAGTGACGGCTTTGTAACCCATGTACCATTAATATTCAACCCCGGCAATGAATTCGACACTCTTTTTTTATTAACCACCCCATGAAAAAAACTCGAGTTTTCATCACCTTTGTTAGCCCAACGAACTCTCGCTTTTTGTCTTAGATCTTTGTATTTGAACGCTTGTAGCTCTTTGATCCTCGCTTTGGCTTCCTCATACACCCATCGTTCCGCTTCTGAGAAATCTCTTTCTTCAATAATCGAATCCAAAACATTCAGCTCATGCACCAAGTTTTCCTCTGCCTCACATTCCACAGCTTTGCTTCGTTCCACCCATTTAGCGATAACTTGTCTCAAATATTTGAATTTTTTCATAAGCAAACCATCAGACAAACCACCATCCTTGAAATCCGATAAAGCCTTAGCCACCACTTCTTCGAATCCGCTACGATACAGCCAAGAATTAAATACTCGAAACGGTTTAACGCCAAAATTCATGTACTTAACTTTCAAAACAAGCGGACTATGGTTCGAACATTCCCTAGCAAGAGCACGATATTCCGCATTCGGCCAAGAAGAAAGGAAATTCCACGAAACAAACATCCTGTCTATGCGACTACATTTATTCCCGGTAACGAAAGTGAACTTCTGCCCCCTTAACAAGTACTCGTGAAGACCCACTCCCTCTATGAATTCATTGAACTCATCCGTTTCATCCGCATTAAACTTAGAATTCCTACGATCACCACGGTCTCTAACACAATTGAAATAGCCCCTGACCATCCAATAGGTATCATCTTGCGTTATGACCCAACCCAAATAAACCCACGACTCCCTTTTCTCCTCAATTTCTGCGGAGAGTACACGTTAATAATGGCTGTAGGATCGTTTTCACGACCAAAACGAGTCGTTCAGAAGCGTTCTTATCAATACGAAAGGCGAAAACAATCGTATCGACTTGGAATCGGCTTGATTTACACACAGAATCACTTTTAATGTCTTGTTTATTGATTTAACAAAGATTACAATCAGTAGACACGTCGGCAGCAGTTCGGTACCGGAAATTAAAATCGTTACAAATGACAAGGCACATCAGGTATTTATAGTAGTGGGTATTTCGCACGAAATAGGCAATTGCCATTTCGTACGAAATGGCTATGTGCATTTCGTACGAAATAGCTTCTGCTATTTCGTGCGAAATGACTTCACAACTACGTTTCTCGTTTTACGTGCCCTGATCTATTCTTAAACAAATACAAGACTCGATACAAGACGAAGTCGACAGACATATGCACCAACAGACTCCCCCTTGGATGTTGACGAAGTCTTCGGTGTCGAGTCTTCACAGATCTTCAGTCTTTATCAGTCTTCGTGTACTTTTCCAACGTATCTAACAGTGTAAGCATCCACACTCTCTAGTTCTTCTTTCATCAACTAACCTCCCCCTTGGATGATGATCTAACAATCTTCACATTTTCTTGATCAGATCTTTTGATTCCTTAAGTTCATCAGCATCAGCAGTTGATGTGAACCTCTGGAATTGAATATGTCTTTTGCATCTTCAGACTCCCCTTTACTAGCATACTCCCCCCTTGAGTTGTGCTGGGATCATAGTCTTGCTTTCACAGATTCACAGGTTCAGGATCGAAACCTGGCTCAACTTCTGCTCAGAATTTGAAACCTGACAAACCTGCACATTCTCTACCCAAAACATAAATTTCATAAAATTTAAAGTTTAACAATTTTAGAAATCATCACTAGATAGAAAAACTCATCAAAAATGATTTAACAATTTTTAATCTCTGATGACCACTTGTATGTATATCATTTTTTTCTAAACAATTTCTCCTAAACCATTTGTTCATTATGCTCAGCACTTGGAGTTTTGAAAATCAGCTCTCCAACATCAGTTGTCGAAAATCTTTTTTTAATTTTCAAAATTTTATGCTAAAACACACTGAAAAACTTTTTGGAATTTTGTCATTAAATGAAATGCAGTAAAGAAATATTCACAGACAATATTTTTGTGAGTTCGTGAAAGAGGATCATATCAGTTTTTGAAACACATCACTAGCACCGTTAAGCTTTAAACATTTTAGGTTCTAAATGATTCACTTAGATTGTCAGTATACTGATCCACTTAAATTTTCACACAAAGTTCAACTGTTTCGAGATAAGAGATTAATGTTTTAGAGACTTAAACTTATTCGCGTGTCCCACCTCAGAATATACTCCCGTATCCAGATCCCAATATTCAGTCTTACAGGTGAATATACCTAGATGATATCTGTAAAGGGTTAAATGCGAGTGCCATGAGAGCTCAGGCTATTGCTTCCGCAAAATCAGAGAGATGATGGCTTCGACTTTAGGTGTGTTCCCTTTAGAGAATCTTTTCTTCAACAGCACATGATTAGCATTTTGCAATGTTTCATCATTTTTTATGCTGAGGGTAGTGCTTTTATTTCAAGCAAGGGAAAAGTATTATACGGGGACTAGGCCATTGCTTCCGCAAAATCAGAAGTCCCGGGATAATACCCCAGATATCACTAAGCATAAAGACCTAGTATGTCAGAAAGAGGGATCTTTCAAACAAGATTTCGGGGGTTACCCATATATCCGAGAGACGTTCCCCACGAAATAAGTAAGTTTGAAATTTAGGTTTATATCTCGACACAATCTACTAAATGTGCAAAAACCTACTGGCACATCATCAGTGAGACCGTTTATCACTTTTTAACTTTCCAATTCTTTAGCATGTTGTGATCGTCTACTGATATACTATCATTTCCTCTTTTTCACAACAAAACTCATTTTTGATTTTATCATGTTTGGATTTTTCAAATTTCCTAATGTTTTTGGATTTTCTGAAATTTCTTACTCCCCATAAAATTCAAAAACAATTAAAAGAAATTTAAAAACAAACTGTACACATAAAATGACAACTGTTGCGAATTGCTTCAAATCGCCATCCACTTGGCATAAACAATCAGAACTCCCCCTGACAACAAACTATTTTCCCATTATGATTTCAAAACACTTAAGTTTGTTTTAATCAAATGGTTTTTTTTGGAAAATTAGTTTTGTTGATTTTACAAACCACTTGTAGTTTAGGGGTTTCATCACATTGTTTTTTTCAACCACTTGAATGAGAGTTAAATCAAGTTCAACTTAATGACCTTGATTAACCACTTGTAGGTGAAAACCTTCATCAACCACTTGTAGGTTCTCATCACCAATATCACTTGTAACACAAAATATAACAATTTTCAAGAATGAAAATACCACATGTAAGTCGAAATATCACAAATGTGAATTTCTCAAGAAAGATGTAGATTCCTGCTCCTCGATTACCAACTTGGGAGCTCCGGCAAGTCAGGTTTTTAAGTAGAAAAAGTATTCACCCAAGCCTGACCAGCCTTGGGTGATTGTGATCCAGCTCTATCCCACCATCTTTTAGATTTGTAAAAATCTTTAACACCCTTTACCTTACCGTCAACCATCTTTCCAAAGATATGTTTAACTTTCCCATTGAAAGCCTTTTCAGCATCAAATTCTTCTTTACCAGCAAAGAATTGATCTGAAATTTCAATCTTACCAACTTTTAACTTCAAATTTTCCTTTGACTATGGCGGAAAATTTTCATCATTCAACTCAGGAATGGAATTTTCAACATGTTTCTCAACAGATGACTCCTCTGATTTTATGGGATCAGATTCATTGTCAGAACTATTCTCTGATTTAACAACCCATTTTTGTTTGTTCAAATCGACTTTCCTTTTGTAAAAATCGTTTTGAAACATCACCAGTTTCAAAAGTCGAATTTTCAAAGACATTAGATTTCTTAATTGATTGTTTCTTTTCATCAACACTTTTTTCTTTTAATTTTGAGTTAAAAGAAACTTCCTGTTTTATGTTGTTGGACTGTTGGCAATTCCAAGCAATATGTCCAATCTTGTGACATTTGAAACAAGTTCTTCTGTCAACTCTTGGTGCAGATTTCTTCAATACATTCATTTTTCTTTCAGCAAGAAACTCTTGGTTTGACTGTTTCCAGAATGGTTTCTTCTGCTCTTCTTCACAACTTGTTCCTGCAACAAATTTAGTTTCTGATTTAAAAGTTTCTCTTTTTTATAGTTTTCAGGAAAAATGAAACCTAAACCTTTCTTTTTGAAATTACTGTTATGGTTTGGTTTCTTTTGAAAACCATAACCACAACCGTAACCCATTTTCTTGTTCACTCTCTGTTGAACTCTTGAAGTGTATTTTTTAGGTTTTTCAAAAAGATTTAAATCTTTTATTTCAGAAATATTAATTTCTGTCAATTTGAAAACCTGTTTGATCATTTCAGTTTTGACACTTCTTATTGGAAATTCTTCATCAGAAAATAATTTGTCATAATCTTTCAAAGTATATGCATCTTTGAATGTTTCGTCATTCAAATTATTTTTCGACATCAGAAATTCTTTATAGTAAACCTGTTTGACTGGTGAACTCGGATTCTTGTCTGATGAACTCGAACTTTCAGATTTAGACTCCGACTTTGACTCTTCATCTATATCCAACACCTGATCGACCACTTTCTTTAATAACTCAGACTCATGATCAGTGTCAGACGCTGTGAATGTAACATCAATGTTATCTGGTAACTCATCAATGGTTTCAGACTTTAACTTGATGTTGATTGCCTTTTTTAATCGTTCCTCATTAGGCTTTCTGGGAGAATAACTATTCCAGATCAGAAGCGGACACTTATTATACTTGACATTTGGTTTCTTACCAGCATCCGTATCTTCCGTCTTTTTATCTTGAAAAGCTTCAAGACCTGCAATAGTAGGATAAACTCGATCAATCAAATAATCACAAGTTGTATAACTCAACAGTAATCGTTTGATTCTTTCACTTTCAATCTTTTCTAGTTCCAAATCCTGCTTTAGCTTTGCACAATCTTCAATATACTCATTGATGACCTTCTGCTTTGTCATTAATGTTGAACTTATCATTGTCATAGCAGCATCAACTTCCAAATTTGTCTTGTTTAAACCATCAACTGTTCTGTTTAGCACATCATATGATTCTTTTACGTATTTCACATCAAATAACAATTTTTCTTTCATCTCTTCAAGTTCACAAATCTTCTTGTCTTTCTCTTCGCAATGTTTGCAAGGTTCCAAACATTTCAAACAAGGTTTGGTGACCTCAACAATCTTTTCAACTTCAACTATTTTTTTCAACTTCGACTATTTTTTCAACTATTTTCTCCACTTCAACAACTTTCTCTACCACCTTCTCAATCATCGGTTCTTTATCAAATTCTACTTTTACTTCACACTCTTCATCTTTGACCTTTCTTATCGAATTTTCTTCAGCTTTTTCTTTTTCAGCTTCCAACTTTGCCTTTTCTTCAGCAATCCTTCTTGCTTCCAACTCTCTTTTCAATCTAGCAGCCTTCTTCTCATTCAACATCTCGATCTTATCTGCAAAAAACAAATTAAAACTGAATGAGTCTAAATTTTTCTAGCATTATTAATGTATTCTTCTTCATCATCAGTATCTTCATCACTTTCTGATGATCGGAAAATCTTTGTTCTTTTTGGCTTAGATTTGATTTCTTCTTGTTCCAAGATTCTAGCAATAAGCCCTGAATCAGCCGGAATGTATTTGTCCCAACTAAAACCCTCTGCTACTTTTTCATCATCTTGATTTACAAGATAAGCTTTCTTCTTCTCAACTTCAATGGCACGGGATGATGATGGTTGTTGAGCTAGCTGATGAAA
The DNA here is from genome assembly GCA_030545235.1 of Helianthus tuberosus. NCBI lineage: Eukaryota > Viridiplantae > Streptophyta > Magnoliopsida > Asterales > Asteraceae > Helianthus > Helianthus tuberosus. The sequence goes on along the minus strand of CM060411.1, from coordinate 53,746,181 downwards.
AATTGACTTTTGATAATAATCATTCTTTCCATCTTGTCTTCTAGTTGCTTCTTTATTTTTACATTCTCGTTTAAAATGTCCCTTTTCTTTGAAACGAAAACATGTAACCTTTGATTTATCAAATCCTATTGGAGATGCACTCATTTCTCGAAACTCATCTCTACCGGTAATTTGTTGGAATTTTTCTGCTCTTCTAACAGCACTAGCTAAACACCATTTGATATCCATCAACTCAAGTTCTACATCATCAATCTGATCATAATCCTCTTTTGTGAGCATCGGATTTCCGATTCTTCCAGCAACTAAGCTTTCATACGACTCTAACATAGCCACAAGTGATGCCATGTGTTGCTTAGCTATTTCTGGAGAAAGATTTTGTCCATTTTGAATGTTCAAAGTAACGTTGCATTGCAAATTTGTTGAATTCTGTCGTTGAGGACTTGGTGTTGTAAAATTCGGATCAAAACTTGAATACGATGACGAATATCCACCACACTGAGTAACTGTGCTACCATTTGATCCAGACGAACTATCAGCACTGAAAGCAGTTTTATTCTTTGGATTCAGAGTAGTCTCAAATTTGTTTCCTCTGTAGTATAAACTGACATCTTGTTGAGCATTTGGATTACTCATAATAGCAGTTTTCTGAATGTCCAATTCATGTTCTTCAATCTTCTGAATGAACTTTGCCAAATTTATACTTTCAGATTTTCTCATATGTTTTAAGATCAGCAAATATGTTCCCCATCTATTCTGTGGTAAAGCATCTACTAGCTTATCAACCCATTCATCGTCGTCTTTCTTTATTTCCAATCTTCCCATTTCCAGAACAAGATGACAATATCTATCAATTGTCATTTTTGTTGTTTCTCCTTCAAACGCTACAAACATATCAAATGATTTCTTTAGTAAAGCTTATTTGTTCTTTATCATATCAGCTCTTCCCTTAAATTTGTTAATCAACGCCATCCAAATTGATCTAGCAGTACCCGCATGTTGAAGCAAAACAAAAATATCTTCTTTAACTGCTTGTTGGAGAATACTAATCATCATTATTTCACTTGTGTATTTCAATTTTTCACCATTTGATTAGTCACTAAAATCTTTTTCAAGTCCACGTTCATTTTTAGGTTTCTCGTAATCTACCTCTAACGAACACCATGCATCAAATTTATAGGCTTGCACCCAGTTTTCAAACCTATTTTGCCATCCTTTAAAATCTTCAATGTACATAAGATTTGGCGGTTTTTGGTAAGTTCCTGTCTCATTCTCACTATAAATGGTTTCGGCAGCTGTAACAGGAGCAACTGGTGTAGCAAACGCATTGTAAAATTCTTCTTCCATGTTTTGGTAAAATTTTTTCACAAAATCACAATTTTCAAACGAAATGCTTTTTGATGCGAAATGAACTGTTTCACACGAAAACAACTCCTCAAACGAAATGACTTCTGGTGCGAAATACCCCTTTGGTGCGAAATGACCACTTTCAAGCGAAATGATCCACTAACAATCTATTTCGTGTGAAATAGAGATATCTTTCAAGCGAAATAGTCCGTTCAAGCGAAATGACGTTTGATTTCGTGCGAAATGAGGTTCTGATGTGCCCTTTTTGTGCGAAATGAGGATACCAACGTGTATTTCGTGCGAAATGATGGTGATTTCAAACGAAATGAGCTATTTCATACGAAATGCTGCTGATGTCATACTTTCGATCGGTTTTTGAGCAAATTGATCAAGTTATTGTTCGATTTTAAATCCAATTCTTTCAAGGATTAGTTAAAACAATGTTTCGCTTATAGTGTGCGAAATTCAAATCATTTTGACCGTTAAATCTTGTTTAATTTTGAAAAGAAGGTGTAGAAAACAGAAATTTTGGTGAAATCAGGCTGATTTTGCAAGAACTCTTCCTCCTAAGCTCTGATACCACTTGTAGGGTCGTTTTCACGACCAAAACAAGTCGTTCAGAAGTGTTCTTATCAATACGAAAGGCGGAAACAATCGTATCGACTTGGAATCGGCTTGATTTACACACAGAATCACTTTTAATGTCTTGTTTATTGATTTGACAAAGATTACAATCAGTAGACACGTCGGCAGCAGTTCGGTACCGGAAATCAGAATCGTTACAAATGATAAGGCACATCAGGTATTTATAGTAGTGGGTATTTCGCATGAAATAGGCAATTGCCATTTCGTACGAAATGGCTATGTTCATTTCGTACGAAATAGCTTCTGCTATTTTGTGCAAAATGACTTCACAACTACGTTTCTCGTTTTGCATGCCCTGATCTATTCTTAAACAAATACAAGACTCGATACAAGACGAAGTCGACAGACATATGCACCAACAATGGCCATACCCAAACCATTGTCTCTAATCGTCCCATACACAACTAAAAAATATCTATGCCTCGACACCGAACTCATCACAAACCTCTTAGGGTCCCACATTGAAAGAATACCATCGGAGCGACCTGTGGCATCAACATGCTCATATATGAAATCCCCATGACCCCAAAACTTACTATCAATAAATTGGAAGTGGTGATTATAAGAACCCGATAGTACAATAAAATAAATAAAATATTTTTTTATTGAATTATAATACATAAATCATAGGGAAAGAAATAAATAAAATATCTTTTATTGAATTACAATACATAAATCATATGGAAAGTAGTAAATAATATGTATTTCTACAACTGAGATAAACAAACACAATAATGAGATGAATAGAAAAGTCTTTTGGCTAAGGATTCATATTTAACACATGTCCCTTAAGATAATTTTTGAGTTTTCAGTGAAAACTCATTTATTTCCTAAGGTATAACAGTAAGGGAAATATGTATTTCGGAGAAAACCCTAGCACTTCAAATAATACCTTAAATATGAAGAGAATCACGATCAAAGGATTACATAATAGGGCTTTTGTGTTTGTGAATTGTTTTGCAACTAAGGACCAACTTAGTGTATATATAGTGAAACAAAGAATAAACATGTCAATGAAATAATTTGCATTGAATGTCTCGTTTAATTGATGTGTAAATTAAATGCAAATCCTCATATAGTGAATTAATCATTGAGAAAGTGTTGGAAATGTTATTAAGAAGGAATGTAAGATTTGACCATTGAAACATGTCGGTTTTGATAGGATATTGTTGGGAAGGCTTAAGATTGGATGGAAACCATGAGTTTCCATGGCGAATCCATGGGGTGATCTCTATGTAGCCTTAGAATGAAGATATAGCAAGCATTACTTATGTATGAATGAGTTTGAATGATTATGTTATGAGTGAAATGTATATGTAAGGATATTGTGGATGTGGGAGAATTCCCAAGTTTATAATGCAAAGAGTAAACTTCTAAGACCTTGATTAATAAATTGTTGTTCTAACTTGTTGTGGCATCATCTAGGTAAATCAATAATCTAAAGATCAAGCCATGTCAACAGATGAATACACACATGCTCTTCTGGTTGTCAGGTTATGGTGGTTACGAATTTGTCTTCCTAATGTAAATGGTTTTCAACTTTTGGTTATTATCATGTTACTAAACTTAGATGTATTTTGGGTTGTTTACATTGTGGATAAACATGTATGTAATAAACTTTTGAATGGTTACTTCTAAGAAGGGTAATGGAAGTGTTCATGTATTTGGTTCATGAAAAGTTATAACTTGAACCTATTTTCAAAGGCGTAATAATTCATTTGTATCTTTTAAAAATGCATGTGTTACATATAGTTTTCATGATGATCGAATCAAAGGACGAAGAATCACGTGATGCTTTTGTCAAGGGGGAGTCTGTTGGTACATATCTAACGTGACAATATATCAATTAATATTCTAAGTGATTTGAGAAGTGTACTTAGCTAAAACAGTAAGTAGAGTTGGAGCAGTTAGTAGTGGGGGCTATAAATAGTTAAGTCTTAGATTGTAAACACAACATTTAAGAGATTTTAGAGGGACTTCACTTGAATATCTTTGTAATAAAATCTCTAGGGTTTGACAAGTTTATCACACCTCACTTTCCCGATGGGCCCGGATGTAGGGTTTAAGCGTAACAAGTGTATACCAATTTCACAATGTAGCGGAAGTAGAGAGTAGAATATAAAGTACAAGTATTAATACGCCAAATTATATTCAAACTTAAAATATCACAATTCGGTACATGGTCTCCCAAAGGCAAGATCTAAATAAAATGGTCTTTGAGACATCATTGGTCTTTTGCCTTTGGAGTTGTAAATTCCAAAGCTTTTGACCGTACCTTATCCAGCCTACTGTTGAGGTTCGTCACCTGTAATTTAATCTTTAAAAATACGTCAGCTTTCGCTGGTACATACAGTTAACTGACACGTTTGTAAAACATTTGAAAATCATTTGATAGTCATTAGGATAAGTGCTTAAAAGTTCATTCTTTGATATTTACGTAAAGCTGAGTTTGACTTTTTATAAATTCATATTTGACAGGCCAATATGACCCATTTAGTCGTGATGATCACGTGACATAAATGCAGGGTTTTATACCCTACATTATGAGGACCATTTGGGTGTAATTAATTTGAAAATGGTTGACCAAAGTGGTCATAATCGAAAGTCAAACAGTATGGTCAAACTGTTGACAATTCTCGACACTCGGGAATAATTAAGCTATTAAACTACTTGCCATGGAAAGAGCTAAAAGAAAAGAACTTACTAGATTTCGAAGAATACTCCAATTGATCAATGGAGAAGCTTGAATGTAGAAAGAAAGAACTCTTCACAAGACTTGTTTGTGTTTTTTAGTTGGTGTGAAGAAAATCGTGGATCAAGGTGGTATTTATGGTGAATAAGGAGTGCATAAGACTTGGACAAGTGTTTATGGATGCTTAAAATGCTGCTTAGTGTCCAATGATGTGTCAAAACCAGGTTAAGGGTGGCAAAAATTGAAGATAAATGTCAAAATGAGGAAGAAGGCTGCTACCAATAATTTTTCTGCTGTGCAGGTACCCCTTGAGGACCGCAAGGACCTTTAGCGTAGTAGATTTTGGAATTTGACCATTTTAACCCCTCAACTTCGTATTTCTCCCTTTTCTGGCGATTTTAACACCTCTTTTTCAACATAGTGAATTATGTCAAGGGTTTCTAGACATGTGTCACTTTAGGATTCGATTGATAATTATCGGGGTGTCACAAAGTTCATAATACAAGCTTCGATTATGTTTAGATCTAATATGCATGCCTGGTTGTTTGTTTACCACATCGTGTTCATCGAATTTCATTTTCTGTATGTTTCGCGATGACGTTAAATAAGAACCAATGACAATTGCTATCAAAAGTTGGTTTGTATTTGAAATACCCAGTTTTCTCTCATGGTCAATAACACGTCGCTTTATCAAGAATAAAAAACATAGCCGATGTTAAATTATTAATATTAGAGAGGGATGACAATGTTACAAGTATACAACCAATTTTATATACAAAAAGATATTTATAAATTTGTGAATTTATTGTTATTTTGGGAATTATAATATATACTAAATTGCTCAAGTGTTTATATTAATATGTAACCTCAATTACTTTAAACTTTATATAATTTTTTTATTACACCTGTGTATCACACTGCTAAATAACCTAGTACAACATTTAAATAGAGCATTCCAAACGGTTTAAAATTTTGATGGAACTAGATTTAACCCACAATAAAAGTCAATGGTTATCTTTTTTCCCCCTCATCTGGAATCCACCTATCATATTGTGGTGACTTTATACACTTCCTATGACCACTTCTCTTATTATATCTAAATAAGCATTTATATATATATATATATATATATATATATATACACACACTATGTTATAACCCCGTGTATTACACGGGTTAAGTAAATAAAATATCAAATAGTTAATAACGAAGATTTAACAATTATAAAATGATATTTTAAGACACTTTTCTGATATCCGAACAAAATTTTGTTTTATTTATGATCAAAACTTGTGATGTTTGTCAAGTTTATAAATATGAAAGCATTTGAACCATCAATTAGAAGACAAACTGTATCATCGTCTTTCTCACGACGTGAGCCCAAGTTTTATTTAAATAACAGTGGTCTTAATTTACTAGTTCTAAAAAACATTGTTGAAATGTTTAGATTAGGCATATAGCAATTAGCCAATTAGATAAACTTATAGCTACAAAATAATATTTAAATTAATTAGATAAGTATAAATTATCGTTAATTATTAAGTTATATAACTTTAAAGTTTAAATATATGGACTTGAGTTGCATCTTAAAAGGATGGTTGGTTTTGGATAAATTTATTAGTATGATAGATGTAGTTATTATTCTTCTTGTATTTTAAATATATTTAATAAATAAATTATTTGTTAAGCAAGAAAATCGTTCCCTCCACCCTCGTTATGAAAATGCTCGATATTTGTTTCAATTATTAAGATATAATTTCTAACCTAGTAACTAATATAACTAAGAAAATCGTTCCCTCCACCCTCGTTATGAAAATGCTCGATATTTGTTTCAATTATTAAAATATAATTTCTAACCTAGTAATTAATATAAATAAATAATAAGATAATTTATGAAACTTTATCCGTAATTTCTTAAATGTTTGAAATAAATATTAAATGTTTTCGTCCCTGAGGTTTGTCCATTCTAACTAATTTAGTCCAAAAATCTAATTTATAACAAAACCATCCCTAAGGTTTGTATTTCTTAACGTTTTTCATCCCAAAGGTTTGCATTTCTTAACGTTTTTCATCCCTAAGAATTAAATGAAATAGCACCCTTAGGCATGGGCGAAGCTTAGTTATGTTCCGAGGGGGCGCCCCCCCGAACTTTTCGATGCGTAGTGTTATGAATAGTACTTTCGTATAGAAATTTTTTAGGTATATACGTTTCCGCCCCCCGGTTTCGGAAAAATTAGGGGGGGTCAAGCTTCGCCAATGCCCTTAGGGATGAAAAGCGTTAAGAATGCAAACTTCAGGGCTGGATTTGTTATAAATTAGATTTTTGGACTAAACTAGTTAAAATTGACAAACCTCAGGGACGAAAACATAAATTTACTCATTTAATAATTTAAATTAAATAATAATTATCTACAATTAAATAAGAGTAGATGGTCTAGAATAATAACCTAATAATTAATATAAATAAATAATAAGATAATTTATGGAACTTTATCCATAATTTCTTAAATGTTTGAAACATATATTAAATTTAATAATTTAAATTAAATAATTATTATCTACAATTAAGTAATAGTAGATGGTCTAGAATAATGACAAGTGTCCTTTTATTGGTTTCTTTTATTATATAGTACTAGTAGTAAGACCCGTGTGCAAACGCGGGTGGTTTTTAGAAAACCATGAATAACACATTTTAATAGAAAGTAAAGATAGGTATATAGAAATTGTACCAAAACGTCTTATTTATTATAGCTAATAGAAAACTATAAACATAGATCATCGGTTAATATATCAGTTACATACAATTATTTCCATTCTCGTTTCCAAAAAAAGAGTACCCACCTATTGACAATGTAAACTGATTATAGACATAAGTACATATAAAAGATGTCTAACAAACTTAATACAATTTGAATACAACTTAAGTTTCAACAAACATTAATTACGAACACACGATCACCTGCCTCAACAACTTTCACCAAAGTTCAATCAAGGTTGATCAGGCCTTTGACTTCCAGCAGTTTTTTGACTTCAACAGATGATTGGTCTTCAACAGACTTTAGACTTCAACAGATTTATGTGCATAACAACCTTTAGAAATCAACAGACTTTAGAAATCAGCAGATCTTTATTCTCTCATCAGCCTTTCCCGGATTTTGCCCTTTGAAATGGAGCTCAAAACCCAAGGAATCGGTATCATCTTCATCCCTATCAAGCTGAAGGTTCAAAAAATCTTGGAGTTTAACTGGATTCAGACCAAGTGCATTCTCCCTTGATATCTTTTCAGCACTACCATCAGACCTGAGCAAAGTCAATACATGTGTCTGTTTGTCAGACTTCCACTTTAGTATTTTTGGGTCTGATGGGTTTCTTGGGAAATGTTTTATTTGAGAGGAGTTTGGCGATTGAGGTCTGCTTGCCAACCTTTGAAGTGTTTGAGCAACTTGAGCTTGTAGTTGCAATGAAGCCTCATCCAATCCATATCGTAACTGATTTCTGATTGCCTTTTTCTGATTTCAGCTTCTCTCTTTTCATCTTCCTCATCAATCAATTGTTGTCTTTTTCTTTGGTTCAAGACATGGATGGATACATCTGCTGATGAGAACAGCTTTTTAGAGCGAAGGGTCTGCTGAGGTCTAACAGTGGTTTCATCTTTGTATGCTGGCTTTTTAGGAAGGGATGGATCTGTCTTTCTTCGCTCTTCTAGCTTATTGTAAGCTTGATCAATATGCTGCCTAGACCATCTTGCAATAGCTCTAGCAGTCCCATACTTAAATGCTACAAGCTCTGCCCTCATTCTCTTGTACTTCAATGCCTCATCCACTTCAAACTTCTTGTATTGTTTCCAGTTTGGAGCAGATTTTTGCATTTGAGGATCTTTATTCATCATTTCAATTCTATTAACTTCCTCTTTAAAAGCTTCATGGGGCCAGTCTTTGAAATCAGTCTTGTAGGCTTTGTAGGGCTTGGTATCCATGATAATGTTCAAGAAATCATCCCTTAATGTCTTTTGTAGCTCAGCATTTGGTGGCAGATTTGACATTTTCTTACTCAGGTCTCTAGCAAAGTCTTCTAACTTCTTGACTTTACTAAGCCCATGTTGCATGCGACCTGATAAGTTGCTGTCTCCTAGCCCTTTACTCTCTTCTTTTGCCTGATATTCTGCTTGCTTGGCCTTTAGCTTCAGATATTCATCAATATTCTTTGGAGTTTTGAATCCATGAAGAGATGGGAAGATTCTTTTGGATGGATCATCCTCTGTGTAAAATTGAATCATTTCATCTTGAACTACAAGCAATTCCAGAGGAAAATTTATGCCAATGGAATGTTTCCTGGAGTGTAACCAGCGGGTGGATGTTTGATTGGGTTGATTTTTGGTGATGGAGGTGGAATGAATGGTTTGGGTGAAGTTTGAATGAATGGAGCAGATGATAATGGAATTGGTGCAGGTATATCTTTTTTTTTCATTCTCTTGTTTATGCACCATGAATTTTTTTTTTCTTGTGTAAACAGATTTTAGAGGAGGAGGAGTTTGTGAAGAAGAATGTGCTATGGGTGTAAGGGTTGATTGTGATGGGAATTGAAATTGGGTAGAATCAGTGGATTGACTAACAACTGTTGAAACAACTGGTGTGTCAACCGTTGTTGTCTTAACATCTGTTGAAGCATTTGTTGCATCAACAATTGTTTCAGTGGAGGTTGGTAGTGGTGATGAGGGTTTTGTTTTCTACTTTTTGAGAGGTGGTTTTTGTGGTGAGAGTTTTGGTTTAGGTGTATCAGTGTTTGGCTTTTTAGGTTCAGCAGTGGTTGGTTAAACTGGTGGTGATTTTGGTTTAGGAAATATGGCAATAGGAGGTTTGTTATGTTTGTGTGATTTTCTTCTATTTGAGGTTCCAATATTCAGCACTTCGTTTTCTTTCTTCACTTTTTTTCAGTGTTTGGCTTTTTAGGTTCATCTGTTCTACTTTCTTTTCTATCCTTTCTCTTCTGCTTTGCTTCAATCTCCTTATCTGTCTGTTTGTTAAGGGTATCATCAATTCCCTTTTTCTTACCAGTGTCAGATTTTCCAGAAGATTTTGCAGAAGTTTTCTTGGCAGGATTTGGATTTTGGTTTGGCTGATTCCTTAGTGTTGGTTTGCCAAAGTTTTTCATGGAATCCTTCTCCCCCTTTTGGCATCATCTTCATCATCTTTTTCAAACACAAGTGCAGGGGTAGTGCCAGTTAACTTTGTAATGATTTCTTTTATGCCCTTAATGTCAGCCTGTGTGTCTTTGTATCTTGCTTCAACCATAACTCTAATTAGCTCCATGTAGGAATTATGTTGAAGCTCAGCCAGTTCCCTTTGAGCTGTAAGAATGGGTTGTACTGAGTTCCAAAGCTCTTGGGATAACTGCTGATGAGAAGGTTGACTTTTGAAAGCATCCATCAACTGCTTCATTTGATCTTTCATATCAGCAACAGTTGTTTCCATGTTGGATATCCTCTCCGTCAAATCCTGGTATTTTAATCCATCACCTAACTTAATAGGATCATCTGAATTCCCACCAGAGGTGGTTGTATCTGCTTTTAAAACAGGAGGTGTCTCCAAATTTTCATTAGCAGATGCCCCTTGTTCTTGGTTCTGGAGACTTCCCTCTACATCAGTGGTTTCCTTAGTGATCACACCAGTGGTTAACTTGAACTCACTAGTGGATAACTTGGTAGACATAACAGTGGTTGCCTTCAAGGGAGTCTGACTGATGAAACTACTGTCCAAATGTAGATCAGTGGATTTGACATTTATAGTAGCTGCTCCACTTGAAATACCACCAAGAATTTCATGAAATTCAAGAGGTGTAGCCTCTTCAACTGTTTCTCAGTTAGCTAATTGAACAGGTTCAAACACAACTATTGTTGAAGTTAAACTCTCAGTAATGTGTTTGTGGGAGTGGTTGCTATGAGTCTGAATGTCAATAACTTGAAGCATTGTTACAAACATTGGTGGAATAGAAGATGAAGGGATTGCTGTGGAAAGAGACATTGCCCCGGGAGAAGGGCTTTTAAGCATACTCTCAAATGAGGGTATGACATCATATTGTGATGTCCCTGTGAATAGAACATGTTCCTTTTGTGAGGAATCATGAGGAGTTTGGTTTAAGGATTGAGATCTTTCCACATGTTGTGAGGAAGTAGCAACAGTGGTTTCTAGTGACATTTGTATTGTCACAGGGTTAACCTCTGGGATCTCATCTTCCATAGGACCCGTTTTGTGGTTTTGGTGGGCTTTTTCGATTTTGTTTTGGTCTTTGTGGGTTTTGTTGGTGGGGGTTTCACAATAGTGGTTGTAGTGTTGTGATCACCAAGAGCAGTGGGCTCAGCAACAGAGGTTTGAGGAGCAGTTGTGGACTTATCTAAAATTTGCTCATTCCTCTCTGCTTGTGTTTTGGAAACATCTGACTCTTTAGCCATAAGGTGAGTAAAAGTTTCAGATGTTAGACTATTCATTTTAAAAGTTGTACCTTGTTCAAAAGCTTTTTGAGAAACATGTTTTGGCAGGTAGTAGCTTAATAGTCTAGGAAACATAAGAAAATAAACACTTTTCCCGTTTTTAAATGTTTCTCAAATTTGTAACCAAGTCAGCAAACAGTGCTTGGGAGTAGTTAAAATCAGTATTTGTCAAAAGTGCATAGCCTAAGTACTGAATTTTCAAAGGTATTTCATTAAAAGAAGTAATTTTATTTGAGAGACAAGTTAAGAGAGTATGGAACAGGAATTTCATTGGTGGTGGAAAATTTTCCTTAAACATAGTTGCCTTATTTAACTGTCCATCATATCCCCTCTCACTCAACTCTGTTTGAACCTCATTTTTCGGGAAAGATGTCTTACCTGCCAAGTCGTTTACCCCAAATGTTGTTGATATGGTAGTGGTGGTAATTGCAACCGATTCACCTCCGACTTTTGAAGTTATACTGAATGGCTCATTGTTTTGTTCTTCAATATTCGCATATGCCCAGAAATCGCGGAGTGTTTCTTGGTAAATGGGTGCATCGGCAGTAAGAATTTTCTTATATTTTGATGATGTAAGAACATCAATCATTGAATGATAGAGAGTATTTTTCTCGGTTTTCTAAAAAATAGCCAGATAGTTATGGTGCTTTTTCATTGTCAGAGCCATGATCGGAATTGAAACTTGCGAGAGGTTGACGAAGAAGTGTTGAAGAAGAAGGTGGAAACCGCTTTGATGAATTTTAAATTCGAGGGACGACAATAAAACCTTTGTTTGGGGATGAAACAGGGTTTTATAAAGTGAAAAAGTGAATGCTGGCGTGGCAGAAGTTACAAAGATCTGATGGCTAACATCTGTCCACGTCAGAACCTCTGTTGTGATAATGGATGACAGTTGTTTGGAAACCTCTGTTGGACAACAACAGATGTTAGGCAACAATGGCAAGTCAACAGTCGTTAATTTAAACAGAACTTATGAGAACAGACAATACCCTTCAGCAGTGGATGAATTTTTAGTCAAACAGAGGTTTGAAAATAGTTGTTTTCAAAAGACTTTTAATATAAACATATAAATTCATATTTAAAAATATAAATTAAATATCAGCAGCCATTTAAAAACAACAGCCATTTAACGCAAAACATTTCAAAAATAAATTTTCATGGGAAAACTATAAAATTAAATATCAAGAAACCGAAATGACAAATTTTAAACCTCTAGCATAAAAAAATAATAAAAATAAACCTCTTCATTTAAACACCAACAATACTCTACATGGCAAACACATGCTTCTACCAGTTCATCGGACACAGATGTTGGAAACCTCTGTTGGGCAACAACAGATGTTGGGAACAGTGGTAAGTCAACAGTCGCTAGGATAAACAGAACTTATGAAAACAGACAATACCTTTCAGCAATGGATGAATTTTTAGCCAAACAGATGTTGATTCAAAACATCAACAAATACTATAAAAGACTGATGATTAGTTTGATTCTAAACATCAACAAATGTCTTTTAAAAACCTGTCCTCTCAAAAAAACAAATCAAAATCTGCAACACCACACAATACTCTACAGACAAAATCTTATGCATGAATACATGTATATTGGCAGAGCTTCGATGTCAATGTTTTAGATAGATTTTAAAGTGATTTTATATTTTAAGACTTATGATGCAATAATGACATAAGAAAAGCATTGTTGAACAGTCTCTATGCCTGCCACATCAGCTTTTCTTATGTCACAGGAATTTTTAGAGAAACAGAGGTTTGAAAAACAGTTGTTTTCAACAAACTTTTAAGAATTTTTCAAAATATTTTAAAAAATAGCTATTTTTTAAGGATGGACTTTTGATGTTCTGAAGACATTTTACAAAGATCTGATGGCTAACATCTGCCCACTTCAGAACATCTGTTGTGATAATGGATGACAGTTGTTTAGAAACCTCTGTTGGGCAACAACAGATGTTGGCAACAGTAGCAAGTCAACAGTCGTTAGATAAAACAGAACTTATGAGAATAGACAATACTTTCAGTAGTGGATGAATTTTTAGCCAAACAGATGTTTAAAAAACAGTTGTTTTCAACAGACTTTTAAGGATTTTTGAATTTTATTTTTTTAAAAATAGCTATTTTTTAAGAATGGACTTTTGATGTTCTGAAGACATTATAATGCTTTCATCATCAGCGGACGATGATTTCAAGCATGTGTTCTCTTTTGACAAACTTTAACTTTGACAGACCTTTACAGTAGCAGATATCGACTCAAACAACTGTTCATGCTAAAATTAGTAAAAATAAAATGCTCCACAAGGTTTAATAGAACTAAAATTTATTTATGACATTAAAATATCAACAATTACATCAACTACTGAACAACGAAACTTTAAAATCTAACATATACACCAAGAAATTTAAGAATCTAACAGCGAGAATTAAGAAATTTTAGCTTCAACTCCATCGAGTACTGAACTTCTCTAGGTATATCTTTGAGCATCGCCATGAACTCCATGTCTCTATCACCGCACTCTATATTACTGACAACACAAAGGTCATGTACGAAAGTTGAAGGCATCGCCATCAGGTTTCTGGAAACCTGGTCTCTCGTGAACAGACCAAGATGCAGTCCATCAAAACAGCTCTTCAGCTCTTGAAGAGTAGCCCCATCCTCGTATACTTGATCCTCAACTTGCTTGATAAAGCGCTGCTTTAAATCATCAGAGTCTGCAGAAGTGTATGATGACATTTTAAGTTATATATTACTCAACTGATGTGAAAGAAGGATATGTTTGTAGTAAAACGTGATGAAAAACAGGTGAACTGACAATAATATTATATAGTGAAATAGCTAACAGCTCAAATGTCAGATTTAATTTCACTGTACCCTTAAACTAATCTAGGAGGCAAAAACGTGTAAATTTAATATAAACATATAAATTCATATTTAAAAACAACAACCATTTAATGCAAAACCTTTCAAAAACAAGTTTTCTTTAGAAAACTATAAAATTAAATATCAAGAAACCGAAAGGACAAATTTTAAACCTCTGGTATAAAAAAATAAAATAAAACAGGTTATCATAATTACCATTAACCTCTTCATTTACCCTAAAGATGCATTTTAAACACTATAAAATATTGATGATTAGTTTGATTCAAAACATCAACAATTGTCTTTTAAAAACCCGTCTTCTCAAAAAACAAATCAAAATCTGCAACACCAACAAAACTCTACATAGCAAACACATGCGTTTGCCACTGGTCGGACAAAAACGATGTTAAAATGCAATTTTGCAGATGGTCGCTGGAAGAAAACAGAGCTGGTGAAGAACTAAACAGAAAAATCGACATTATCAGTGATAATAATTACAAGAAAACCTGGAGCAACATCGGATTGCTTCATGAAGTTCTCCACTCTCCTACATCAGACTTCAAGAAGAGTGCAGAAGAATTTCCCACTGGTTACTCGAAAAAAACAAAGCTGAAATATATCAACACTTTAAAATAAAAATTATCAACAGTTTAAAAGAATCCACAAACCTAAAATAACCCGCAACTGATTGTATGAATTTCAAACAACTCTGATTAGGTTGAAATATAAAGCAAGAATTAGAGTAGATCAGTTCAAAATTTAAAATTCAAAATTACAGAAAAAAACATACTCTCAACGATGTTGCAACAATGATGTTGGAAGAATTATGTGAAGTACAAAGATCTGTAATCGGAGATGAACCAACTGAATATGGAATTCTGCATTTGAGAGAGAGAGATATTGCTCGCAGATATGAGTGAGAGAGATACATTGAAATTCGAATGTGGAGTCAGAATCAGTTGTGTTATATATGTATACGTGTATGGTTCGAATTCTGAATCTGGAGCCAGAATTTTGAATCTAGACAGAGATTTTAATGACAGAGCTTTCAATTTCTTATGCATGAATACATGTATATGGGCAGAGTTTTGATGTCAGTGTTTTAATTGGATTAAATGACCACTTCTCTTATTATAGGGTAAATTACACTTTTCGTCCTTTATGTTTGTAGCGGGTTGCAATAGATGACCTTTAACTTTAATAATTACAGTCACAGTCCTTTATTTGGAAAACTCGTTGCATGTTTCGTCCTTTACCCCAAACCAGGTTAGAAATTTAAGTTAACTCTCATCATGTGCTTAGCACATGAGGGCATTTATGTCCTTTTACCCCTAATTCCTCTCAACTTATATATAAACCCCTCTTTCACCCTCATCCCCAAATTAGGGTTCCATACTTCATACCTGCTATCCAAGCACACCACCACCATATCCCAGCAACCACAATCATCAAATTCGTCCACCAAGTCCCACCGCCACTGGAGGCGGTCTTCATCTGATTACTCGATATGTCATGAATTACCTTCGGCTGCTTGTTCTCGACCGACATTGAAACAAGTGTTTGACGACGATGTTATTTGAAGCTCGACAAGAACAATAGTAGCTCGTCTTCAAATCTTGCTTTGAAAGCTTTGAAAGATAAACTGGATCTGTTTAATCGGGAAGAAGAGAACGAATGTGAACCTGGATCTGTTTAATCGGGATCTGAATCTGGTGCACCAGAGTTTTGAATCTGGATTCATTTGAATTGATTTATCTTGTGTTTCAAATCTGGATCTAAGTTGAACCATGAACCAACTGAAGAATAGCCAGTTTGAAACTGTTAAGATAAGTGGACCAAGCAGCTTTTGGGTTCAAGAAATCCTGACGCGAGTTGCTGTTCGATGTGATTTTTGTTGAGCAAAATGATTTCTTCAATGCCTAAGACCTTGTTGTTGATGTTGCTCTTGAATTCACATCGGTTGGCAGAGAGTTATGCTTTTTATTTTTTAAAATACTTTTTGTTTTTTCATGTATGAATGGGTAAAATGACTAAAGTGCCCTCATGTGCAAGGCACATGCTATATTTAACTGAAAATTTTAACTAGGTTAGGACTAAAGGAAATAGAGTGTAATGGGTTTTACAAATAAAGGACTGTGACGGTAATTATTGAAGTTAAAGGTCATCCTTTGCAATCCGTTACAAACATAAAGGACGAAAAGTGTATTTTTCCCTTATTTATATCTAAACAACGTCATATACGTGCGTTTCTATTCTTTATATTAAACTGGGTTTGTATCGAAGCTACCCGTATGCATCCTTAAAACTTCAGATAAACATTAATTGGCATTTAGAAATTTACAATACTTTTGTAGTTTTGTGCATATTAAAATAGTAAACTAATTACAATCATGTAGTGTTATCCTTTTAAACTCAAAACAAACTCACCAACTCCATAAACAAAATTGATAACATGATAATCATAGTTATTAACGCTCCACCTTTCCTAGTTATTGACTAATCGTGCATATATCATGATTAACCTCACTTAGAGCATTCACATCCAATCCACCATCTTAACCCTTACCTCTAAAATTTAAAAAAAACTTCTAAATATTCACTCCATCCTATCCCCTATTTCATCTCTCTAACCTTATATTCTAAAAAGATTGTACAGTAACTTTTCATATAGAAATTTATTTCACTCCAATTATATAGAAATCATATTAGCAATCAGAGCATCAAGTTTAAAGAATTATATATGATCAATCGGGTTAAGTTATTCTACAAAGTCTCTTAATTGTAAGAAAACTTTATAAAGTGACAGGTGTCCAATAACCTAAACCCACCCCCACCCAAAAACCTACCCCCCCCCCCCCCCCCCCACACACACAAAAAAAAAAACCTAAATACTCACCCCCACCCCACCACCACCCAAAAACCTAAATCCCCCACCACCTTTTTTTTGTGGATGATGGGGGGGGGGGGGGGGGGAGAGGTTTTTGGGTGGTGGTTGGTGTTTAGGTTTTTTTTGTTTTGTTTGTTTTTTGTTTTTTTGTGTGTAGTGGGTTTATTTTTAGGAAACTTTGTAATTTTTTATTTTAAGCAGCTTCCCTCAATAAATATATATTAGCATGAAAAAGTTAAAAAACGAATTAATATAATTATAAATACTTTTGTTGAATTAATAAATCATTTTGCGTATTTGGATGTTTGGCATAGATTTTACTGATTTTTCTCTTGGATGCTTTACAAGGGAACCGAATATTTTGTCTTATTTTACCAGGAATATCACATCATAACTTACATTTTTAATATATTCTTAATTCTTAATGTGGGTTGTGAATAAGACTAGAAGGAGTGGTTTGGCCCATCCCCACGGGATGAGCCTCCACGTAGGCGCCACGTAGGCGGCTCGTGGGGGATGGGTCTCCTTCATAATTGAGGGGGATGGAGGATGGGGCTACCCCACCTCATTATTTTATAATTTTCTAAGTTTTACTTTATTAACTTAATAAAAACTTTATAAAAATTAACAAATACAACATAAATAAATTCATTTCATAACATAAAAAAAATTACATTTCCTAAAAAAAAAAAAATAGATTTCCGAAAAATAAAAAAAAATATTACATTTCCTAAAAAAAAAAAAAATTCATTTCATAACCCGTGCCTTGCTTCATGAGCTTGGTACAACTGTTGAACATCATACGCGTTTGGTTTCCGCAAATATTTTTTGCTATACAGTTTCACCACATTATGGCAAAACCGATACAAACATTCCCGCGCGGTTCTTGCCGACATCTGTAAGTACTCGTCCAACGCGTCGGCCACTGTCCCGTACGCCAGTTGGCGAATGGCCGCAGTAAACTTTTGTAACGTGGTGAACCCTTCATAATTCCGAGCATCGGGTCGTTGAGTGAAAAACGGGTCTAGCCCCGCCAAATCATCAGCAATCCGTGTGAATAAACGGCGACTCATTCGGAACCTTCGTTTGAAAGTGTCGGCGTTGTAAAGGGGTGCTTCCGAAAAATAATCGTTAACCAATTTCTCGTGCGCTCCTTCGCGGTCTCTGTTAACATGTATTCGTCTGGTAATAACGTTTTCAGACGAGTCCTCTTCCTCTTCCTCTTCCAAAAGAATCTGCGCCGCCTGTACCATAGCGCTTGCGAAAAACATCTCCTCTTCATCCGAAGAAGAGCCGGACCACCAAGGATTAGATGCCATTGTGGATGAAGAGATATTTTTTTTATAAAAGAATGGTATAAAAATGGGAGTGTTTTTTTATAAAAATGGATGAGAATGGGAGAAGAATGGGTGAAATATTGAAGAAATGGTATAAAGAATGGGTATATATTTAAATTGAAAAAGGTTTTTTTTTTTTTTTTTTTTTTTTTTTTTTTTTTTTTTTTTTTATAAAACTAGCCGTTATTAACGGCTATATGATTCAAAGGTGGCCCGGCGAGCCCGGCTTGGGTTTGCCGGTTAGGACGGGTGGGGTGGAGGGGGGCGGTGTGGGGGACCGGCGCCGGTCCTAGCCGGGCCTCAGCCGACCCCCACTCCTAGTCTAAGTTCTGTCAAATATTGTAGCAGTTTCATATCAATTTATATTTGTGTGATTTGGATTGTATATGGGACTTTCATGAACAATGTTAGGGTCAGGTTTGTCAGATGTACTGATACTGTTGGCACCGCAACCAATTTAGAATTCATTTTAATTTTGTCTATACATTTGCTTCATTGTCCTTTACATTTTCATCACTTACAAGGCATACTATAAAATCACGTAACGGTAATTATGTAATGTTATAGAATCACGTATTGGCATGTTAAGTTTTTCTTTTTTTCAAATAAAAAAACTACAATAATACCATACTCAAATTAAAGAGAATAAAATGCTTGATTTTATGGTGTTATTTTTTTAAATGTTAACGTATGAAAAAGTTATGACCTTTAAAAATTGTTGGTGAAGTTGGTTTAAGTGGGATGATCTAAATTTAAGATTGGTGTTCATCAAGCTTAGATATACTCTACATTTAAAACCAATCTTAAATTTAGATCATCCCACTTAAACCAATCTTAAATTTAAAACCATTGATTATATGTGGTGATTGGGGTCTGTTTTGATGATGATGATGGTGGGTTGTAACTGGTGGTGGTGATAATGGTGTGGTCTAGAGAAGGAGATAGCTTTAATTGAGGTGAGTGGAGAAGATGAATTTGTTGGATTTAAAATCAAATAAATGCTCCTGAGATAATGTTGAAAAATGGATGGAGTTAGTCGATTGGATGAAAATAACAAAAAATCACAGACCTTAGGGACACAGATGTGAAAATAAAAACTTTTTTGATTGAAGTGGAAAACCGGTTAGGGCCCGGCTTCTTTATCTCGTCCAAGGCCAAAAACTTTTTAACATTTTCGGAGACGGGTCTGCCTACATTAGAGTCATTCTATTTTTTTAACAAAACATGAATTCTATTTCTTTAACTAAACATGATATTAATTATTCAGATTTCAATTCCAAACAAATATTGTGAAGCAAACCACGCTGATTTTGATAGTATTTATTTATGAGTTATAAACTTAAAAGAGAAATGCATATTAAAAAATATATTCAGCATCGGCCCAAGTTTATAAGTTACCTTTGACTTACATAGATTTCAAACTAAATCTCAGAGGTGACATGAGCCCATTAACTACTTCAGCTTATATATGTAATTTTAAAAATGCATGGTCCACCGACCATGCATTTTAAGAGTATACTACAATTAGCTAAATATTTTAATTTTTTTATTTGTTTATATATTCTTATTTGATCACTTTTTCATGCCAAATGCCCATATCAAAACTGAAAGTATGAATTTAGTCATTAAAAAGGTTTAAAAACAAAATTTATGAAAAATACCACAATTTAAAATTTTGTTTTAGATCTCGAAAGGTTAAGTCGACCATGTATATAACATCAAACAAGAATTTAAATACATGTTAGAAACGTAATAAGCAAGTTGATTTGTTAATTCTATAAAAATTATGTATAATTCTATAAAAAAATATATTTAGTTTTTCACATGATTATAACAATTATATTTATATAAATTAAAATGGAAAAAAGAAAAGCCATGTTATAAGAAAAAAAAAAAACTTTGTTTAAAACTTTAATATCCACTAACTGAACCAACCTACCACCATCATCAAAAAGGAAAAGAACATGTTAATAACCTTTGAATTAGTTCAAGGTCTTTAATTTCCACCCAAACATTTATAATGTATTATATTTTACTCTTTTTAAATAGCTTGTTGTAAAAGCTAGGCAATTCCTTTTCAAACAATTCCAAATAAATCTTTCAACATTGTTTTAATTGATGTGGAATTTATTTAATATATTATTTGTTGCATTTTGCACACAATGGTGATGCATTTGTTTGTCTAAAACCATGAAAATTATTCCAAATATGGGCCTACCAAAAGAGCCCACAAAAGAGTTGGTACATACCTGTATTTTACCAGTATAATATCGTTAAAAGGGCAGCAATATACAAAACTTTATAAATAGAAAAAAAACATTATACTTTCAAGAATTAAGAATATTATTCATGAGGTATAGGGATGGCAATGGGTCGGGTTCGAGTCGGATATTGGTAATCCCATACCCATACCCGGTTGTAAAATCGTATCCCATACCCGGCCCAATACCCGTCGGATATTTGTCGGGTAATTACCCGTCGGGTATCGGGTATACCTATTAGTTTGTTAAAAGATATACGTTGTGATTTCCAAATACATTTCTTTGCGATTATAATTATTATATAATTTTATTTATACAACAACTATTATAACCAAAAAATGTACATCACGTATATTTAAGTTATATGTTAAAAATTAAGGGAATAATAACTTTATAATATTTATACACTTATATGTATATACTTCATAACATATAAAATATAAATACTATTATCAAATACTGTTATAAATAAGCTATATTATGGTGACTATCCATATCCTAACTCCCATCTCTTCATTTTCTTTGTATTAATGTAAGAACCCTATATATATAGGTTTCTTTGTATTGCATGATGATATCTTAATGTATAAGAATTCATGTTCTCTTATTCTCCGTATTCTTGTTATCTACATGATCTTTATAGTCTTGTTCTCTCATATTTATTAGAGTTATATACTGGTTGTTAATAGACCATTGATTTACAACACGTTATCAGCACGACGGTGTTTTTTTCCGAAAGCCTTGTTTTTGTAGCTGCTAGCAACATCACACAAACCCGAATCACCTGTAAGGATTGTAAACACGGTGGTCACTTTTTTTGGATGATGTGAAATCCACACCTTGCAAAAGGATCATCATTTGAGAAAAAAAGTAACCTTATAAAAATCCTCTTAGATTATGATATATTAAACATGTGCATGCAACTATTTTAAATTTTGCATTGCATTTTTATATGTATATATCTGACGGCATTTAAAAAGGTAAATAATAAAAGAAAGAATGTATTGTCTAGAAATTAAAGTCAATTGATTTGTCTACTCTAGTGGTTAAAAATAAAATCATAAAATCATATTTTGATTTGAGTTATACTTCATGTGGTGTGGTGTCCCACAGATCAACTCTATTTATTCAAACGAATGGCATATGATTTTTTTTTTATAATTTGATTTGAGTTATACTAGTCTTTTGGCAAATTGATTTGTTCCTATTTGATTTCGTTCAATGGGTCGGTGTTAGCCTATTACGAAGCTTGACCACAAATTATGTGAACCACCAACTATGAGATGTTTCTAAAATATCTATATAAAAAGGTTTTGGCTCATCTTATAAATGAGATTTAAATTGGGGGTTACACTGTTTCGAAATATGGGTAATTAAATTTTTAGGTACATGAAGCAAAACCTATTAATAACAATAGAATATAAAAAAAATTAGGGGAAATTAGGAGTCTTCGCATTAACTAAAGCCTCTCTTAAATGTTATGTATAAAATTTTACTATGGCTTATATTGTTTGCATAATGTTCTAAAAGTTTTAAGAAAAATATCTATAAAATAATAATAGTAGTCAAATATTTATGGCTAAACATTTGTATGTACTATTTGAAAGCATTTTGTTTATAGTATAACCATCTTCTGTTCTTATAGTGTAGTAATAAACTACAAAATTAATTGTTTTGATTTGCTATTTTGATTATATATATATATATTGTTGTGGCATTAAAATGAGAACATTCTTGATTGGAAATTGTAGCAACGTTTCATGTGGTTAACATATTTGCTGATATTTCAGTTAAAGTAACATATATGTTTATACAAGATAAAATATACTTGTGATCGCTTATGTCGTCATAAGCTAATATGCAGGGTATGTATCCTTTTTGTTAAATGAAAAGTCAAAAATTTATGTCATTTGATTACATTTGCATTAATATGATTAGTACATATATGACTATAATTTACGTGTAATCTCATGGTGTCTTATATGTGGAACTTGATCCACATATTAATTATCATAAAAAAATGACTTATTTGAAACTAATAAATAATCATGTGTTTGAGAACTTGATAAAGAAAATTATTTATGTTTAAAGTTGAGTGAGATATATTTGTATTAAGATAAACCAATGATTGTTTATATATTATACATAAAATATATATTTGTTTGTAGTGGATGGGCAAGACATTTTATATGTAAAGTTCTATTGTATGGTGATATGTTGTATAGTATGATTTTATAGTATGCTCTTATATTTGGTTTGATATCATTTATTTACAAAGATGATACGGAGAGAACAACTAAACCAAAGTTATGATCTATTATTACTATCATGAAAGAATACAACTATTCTTCGATACGACACGAAGTGTCATACTCACGTATCTCATTATCAAGTTATGAAAGACCGTAAGATGTCAGACCGATAATATTATATAATCGGACATACGATTACTTCTCGATTGATATTATGTGAAGAGAAATTTATTTATAAGAGAAATCAGATAAAACAAATTTTGTTTGTCCCTCAAATATGTTTCTGAGGTATAAATATGCTTGAATATGACATCATAAGTTTCATACTCTCTGAATTTGATTATTAATTTATAAAAGGTCATAAGATTTATAGACCGGTAATACTACATGACCCGGTCATGTAACGATTTCTCAATTTATAATATATGAAAGGAAGATTGTCTTTAATGAAAATCTGGAAAAAAGATGTTCATTTGTCACAACTGAGATATGCTCATGAAGTAGTGATACAATTAACAAAGTATGAGTTTAAAATGATTTCATACCCATGTGACTGAACAAAGAATGAGAATCCATGAATGTTTTCAGATTCTATCTCATTGAATAAAGTGAATATGATGATGATCAGTGTAAAGGTCACGATCATGACCAAAGGAAATTATAATGATGCCACCATGAAAGTTTGTTATTATGCTCATGTTAATAATGAGATAAACTATGTTAATTATGTGGTGATTATACAATGATCGTTATAAAGGTCGTGATCATGGTAAATGAGAAAACTATAATGATCCTATCTTGATAGTGAGATCAACCATGTTAATATTGAAATCGACCACAAGAAGTGACTCACTAAGGAAATGATTATACGAGAATATAATATATGAAACATATATAACATGTATGATCCATAAAACCTCCGGTGGAGAATTAAAAGCTATAAGACTTGTTCTGGTTCTACTTCATTCCCTGAATTGAATGTGATTATATAAGGATCAGTGAAAATATCGTGATCATGGACATAATTGAGAAATTTGTAATGACGATCATAATAATAATGAGATCGGTCATCAGTAGTGATATGATAGCCAAGTTCAGAATTGTAATAATGGTCCTAATGAGATTGACCACTATAAGTGGCAAATTATGGTAGTGATTATACAAGAACAAAATGTGAAAAAAAAAGATAAAAGTCATATAACAAAATAGTTTGCAATGATAACACGTTGTTCTCTCGCGTAATGCAACTACTACACATACGATCGTAAACTAGAAGTTTATGTATCATGATTAGATACTTAATTGGCATGACTGGTTAGACCACACCGAGTCAATGATGATGTGAAACATAATGAAGAAGTAGAAGATTCTTCAAGCTGATAATTTGTATGTAATGTTTGCTCTCAACGGAAATTTATATTTGCCAAATAAAGGAGGGTGTGTATCCCTACATATTCTGGAAGTGACTGAAGGATACACATATCCAAACATGATACTATTTAGTGTTTTAAATCGATGCATCGTCTAAATGGTTATCAAATTCACAACTTGAAGTTTGTGTGATATGTGGCTTAGCTAATGAGATAACAACCACAATATTCCAGATTACGTATTTTTTTTGGTAATAATGGTAAAGTTAATTCCTAAGCTCTTAAAAAAAACATTCGTATAAGTGCTTTTGTTAAGACGATCACTGAACGTCTACGATTGACAGCAAAGCAAATAGTCATGAGAGCAAGTTCATGTTTATATATGAGTACATGTAATTTTACATGCAATAACATTAATTTACATCAGGCCAACATGTTGTAATAGTTTCTCTGTAACACCCCAAAATTTATAAGAGATTATTTTGGTGTTTAAGAGTTTAATTTAATTAGTTAATTTTAATAACTATGATATAAGTTATAAAGAATGAAACATTTATACTAGAATGACAATAAAAGTATGTACAAGGGCTGAAAGTGTAAATGTTATAATTAAAATAAGGAAAAAACAAAACTCAGTGTTTTGTGTGGGGGTGTGGTCGCGAGAAAGGGCAGGGGCAAAGGAGAAACCCTTCTCCTTCATTCCAACACAAGAACTCAAGAAATTAAACCTGATTTAGGGAAAAAATCGAATGCATGAGTCAAGATACCCTTTAATCTAAGTGTATTGAACATAAGGTGAGTTCAATTTTATGTTTTGAAGCTTTTGTTAAGTGGGTTTCGATTAATCAGTGAAAGTTGTATGAATCTGAGTTTGTATGTGAATTAATATCATCATGTAGAATGTGATTTATGCTCGAATTTGATTATATTGAAAGATTAAAGTAAAACCCTCTTGTGCTAGTTACATGGTAAGATTATAGTGATTCTTAGATGATGAAACTTATGAGAAATTGAAAGATGAATGTATGAGTATTAGAGTTTTGGTAGATGTTCTTGATGTAGACTAAGAAGCTATGTGAAATTGGTTGAAATTGATCATGTTTGTTGTGAAGGAGTAGGTTATGCATAAAGCATATGTACATAGTGCTTGAAATGTTGTATGCACACCAAGTGTTCGATTAAATGTTTGAATGGTTGTTTTTATAAATGTTGAATGAATTAGGAAGTCTTGTGATGCATGATATGTTTATAGTGAGATATGTGATGGCGCGTTCATATCATACGAGTAGGAAGGGTCTCATTGTTAATCTATACTATGTGTTGTTAGAAATTGACCAATGAGAGCCAAGTGTAGAGCATAAATTTATTATGATAGATGTTATGCGTGTTCTTGTTTACTAACAAGGATATCAATGTATGGTCATGAAAGGATAGATAACATGTCCACGGGCTCAAGCACGGAGGCTAACGGGTCAAAAGTAAGCATGGAACCTATGCTTGAAATTGGACGCTCAAGGTAAGTAAACTCCCGAACTCCATCTTTAATAGTAATGAAATTAACTGTATGATAATCGTTAAAGTTTATGTTGAAATTTGTTATTCAAGATGTTATCGAATGAGTAGTATTAAGTAAGTGATTTCTGTAATCACTTCTTAGTTTGTTTAAGTAATATAATGTTTTAATTATTAAGTTCATATGAAGTTGAGGTCAAATCAATAGATTATTTTGATAAATGCACGAACGGGTCGAATAGTTCGTAGATGAATAACAAGCCGAACACGTATAAGTTAAGAAATTCCTTAACTCGGATGTTGGATTTCAAGTTCACATGATAGAATATTAATTCACAATCATGTAGGAAGAAATGTGACGCAAAACGGATGAAAAATGAGAGAGTTATGTCCGTTTCGGTAAGAATTAATGGCTAGGAAAAGTGCAGAGTTGACACGGCCGAGTGGTGAGCTGACACGGCCGGGTGAAGGTTCTGTCAAAAATATTATTTATGTGATTTATGCATCGTGGGCTTCGGTATATTATCCGTGGACTACGATGGGCCTCCCAAACATGAGTTCGAGTGTTTCCTTGACGATTATAAGTTGTAAACCCAAGTCTAAGCCTCATGTAATTTATATAAGAGTATGATAGATGTATGTAATGAAGTTGGACATGTATTACATGTAAATGGTATACAAGAATGCGTACGGAACACGTAGGTATGAATACTTGATTATAGGTATGATTGAATGTATATTAGGTATGTAGATGTGTATGATTGTAAGTATGTATGTGTGCAAGTATGTGCGAATGCATGATTTGGATGCAGTTGAGAATTAGCGTTACTAATAATGCCCTTGGGTTTGGAATGTAAATTAATTAGATGCATTTAAATGGTTGACGTCCTTTTTACGAAGATGTAGTACATGAATATGTTGAGATTACGGGTTTGCTAACCAAGTTATTATTGAGTATGTTTGAGAGTGCAGGTTTATGAATGTCGGACTTTCGAAGTGTCGATATAATAATGAAACGGTTGAATGTTGAAAGGATAATCGGGTTGAAGTAACTTATGCGGTTAGAATATGCTGTGGACGTTTTAGTTTATACAACATTTTATGTTTGGTCGTCATCATCTACTAACGGGTTAGTTGTATGAAAATATATGTCATACCCATTTAATTGGGTAATCGAATGCGTGAGACAAATGAAAGTACATACATGAATGGAACTAAAGTGACGGTTTTATAAGCAAATAAGTATAATGACTAACTTTTTAAAGCTTTGTTGTTGAATGTAGGTAAATCCTCAATTCAGGCGACTTGGAGAATCTGAGCGAGCGCGTGTTCATGTTATGTCATACCAAACGCTTCCACTAGTTTGTTCAAATGTTTTTGGTCCAAAATTTGTTGTATTGGTTCTTAGTAGTATTTTGTCGAATGAATCGTAGAATTGTATCTAGTCTGATTACGTTTAAAACAGGGGTATGCTCGTTTTATGGACAGGTCATGCCCAAATTTTGTTAAATTAATGCACATGCGTTATTGATATCATCGTTTCAAATTCCGAAAAGTTGGACACTTTTAAGAAAATTTTTATATTTCTAGTGTCCTTTAGTCGTCTTTTATTAGACGCAAACGCGGACCTTACATTCTCCCCATTATAGTTGGTTTTAGTCAGGAACCAAATATGTCCCTTCTAAGATTTTGGTTGTGCAGTATATATTGAAATTGATCCACCACTACGCACAAAGATGGGACCTTAAAAGGTGGTTGGGAATATATGATAACGAATAGAGTCTTTCATGAGATATTTATTTATGGCTCAATTAATTGATATCCATCTAAATGGATTAACATTCCCAACATCAGGGGGAGATAAAAAGCAGTTGGAAAAGAAATGAGTTGGTATGAATTATCATTGATCCTTAAAACTAAAAGTGTGAACCAGAAGTTCAAAGAATAATTCATTTACAAAGATTAGCGAATCTATTACCAGACGCATTCACTGACCTTAAAAAGGTGACTATGTCACATATACCAACTGCTAATGCTCCAATTAAGATGAGTGTCCCAGAAGGACAATCACCACATATTTGTAATGAGTCTTTTGCACGTCTGAAGCGTGGTAGACGAGTCGATTCCAACAATAAAATTCCTCGAAAGTTGGAGCAACTAATTAAGATGGTCAAGTCGAGGTTATATTAAAATAGTCTCTTGAAGAGACAATAGACATGAAGGTTCAAGAAGAACCTCAGGTACCTAAAAATAAAGAGATCTCGATAAGTTGTATCATGTCTAAGATATGTATGGAATCAAAAATAAAATCGACGTCGTTATACTTTTGTATATAATGTAGCGCTTGAAATGATGAAGTGATGAGGATCAAGATTTAAGATCTGCCTATGAATGAAAACATATAAATGATTGGCCAAAATGGAAAGACACAAATAAGGCAGAGTTGAATTCTCTAATAACATGGAAAGTTTCTGGACCAATAGTCCATACAACTGAAAATGTAAAATATGTTGGATACAAATGGGTCTTTTATGTGAATTATGTGAAAATTAAATAAAGTGATATAAGGCAAAATTGGTGGCACAAGTATTTTCGCAAAGACCTAGGACTGATTATGAGGAGACGCATTCTCCGGTGGTGGATGTATTGGCTTTCCAATATTTAATTAGTCTAGTAATATAAAGAGAGAATTGATATGTGTCTTATGAAAGTTATGAATCGCTGGATACTAAAAGTTTACATGAAAGTCCCTCAAGGATTTAATTTATTAAAATCATGTAAAAAAAGTTCTCGAGAACGATATGACCGTTGTATACAGATTCATATTTGAATACATTGAATATAATTGGAACTCTTGATGAGTATCCTAAAGCATCTAAGTGCTTATGAGGTTATGTGGAAACATCTTATGGATGTAATTCTTGTGCACCAATAAACATACATAGAATACCCGAGCTTGGTGATTATGGTATATCAATGTACAGTGTATAAGCATGGTACACTATGTATTATACAAAGGAAGCAAGTGTTCAAGACATCCTAGCATATGATATAGAAATCAATAAGGAGGTTTATGTAACAGAACTCCAAAAGAGTGTATGCACATACATTGTTTTTCAAAGTGGAAAGAAATAAGTGAATGATTGTAAATGCCTGAAGCATTGATTTCAAAACCTCATGAATGTATCTTTATAAACTTAAAAGGATAGTATGGATAAAATAGTTGGATTGAGTGTTGTACAACTCATGAGATATTATGATAAAAAGCAATACGAGTTTGATAATAGTATCCATCTTTATCAAAAGTCCTCTCCTAAAAGTTCACTATAATCGCAGTTTACAGTGATGATGTCTAGGCACCATCGAGAGAAACTGTCGAGCTTTTAGAGGGAGAATTTTTAAATGACCTTGACACATTGTAATTATCGCTCGACCTGTAGTTCGAGTATATGTGTAATCAACCAAACTATATCTATTAGAGGTTGACGCGTTTTACCATGGACAAAGTTTATCCTTTACCTACGTTAAAGGTTGTTCAATTACTTGATATATAAAATGGCTGTTATAGCTTCATATGAAAGAAATTGAAATTTTTGGTCTAGAGGTACCATCTTTAAGTGCAATTGTGCATTAGTATTTCTTGCTATCTATTCATGATTTTGTATATCTTTATTGAATTTATCGATTTGATATATCATGTGTTAAACGACGAAATATTGAAATAGGAAAACATCTATTTCAATACATCTAAGGTATGTAAGATATGAATTTATATTTTACTAACCTGTCAAAACAAGTTTGGTTAGTTTTGTAAATGCAGGGAACGTAACAAATCACAGTTGTGGATCTTATGATATTTATGTAAAAGAAGAGGCACTAGAAAGCTCATATGAAGATATACAACATTGCGAACATAAAGAATTGCACATTAAGGGATCAAGCGGCAAATCATTGACTACAAAAACTTTGAGCAACTTTCAATAAAAATGGGCACTAGTCACTTGAAGAATACATGTTCAAATGAGGGGGAGTATTACACAAATTGCACTCTTTTTCCCTTCACTAAGTTTTATCCCATTGGGTTTTCTTAATAAGGTTTTTAATGAGGCAACATATCTGATCCAAAAGTATCAGGAGGAGAAAATACGCGCTGCACTCTTTTTCCCTTAGCTGAGGTTTTGTCCCACTGGGTTTTCCTAGCAAGGTTTTTAACGAGGCAGCGTCACCAAGCGTATAATACATTGTTTTCTTTTATCACATGGATAGTCAAGGGGGAGTGTTATAAATAAGCTATATTATGGCGACTATCCCTATCCTAACTCCCATCTCTTCATTTTCTTTGTATTAATGTAAGAACCCTATATATATAGGTTTCTTTGTATTGCATGATGATATCTTAATGTATAAGAATTCATGTTCTCTTATTCTCCATATTCTTGTTATCTACATGATCTTTATAGTCTTGTTCTCTCATATTTATTAGAGTTATATACTGGTTGCTAATAGACCGTTGATTTACAAAAAATACATATACCAGAAGAAAATTTAATTTTTCACATTATGAACATACTAAAATAAATCACTAATAGGCAAAGGGTAATAAAAAATAAAAATATAAATTAAAAAATTCGGGTATATGATCGGGTATATAGTTCGGGTAAACGGGTATGTCGTTTCGGGTAATCGGGTCGGGTATCACCTAATCCCATACCCGACCCATACCCGCGAAAATTTTTAAAACTAATCTCATACCCGGCCCAATACCCGTCGGATATCGGGTATATCCGTCTCATTTATGTCAGGTTTCGGGTATACCCTTCGGGCTCGGGTAACTTTGCCATCCCTAATGAGGTATTACAAAATGTCTTATAAGACCTTTAAGATATTGTTTCAAAGACATTACCTTTGTCTTTAAAATTAAATGTTTTTTTTTTTATTTTATACGGCGACTTTCTTGTATAAGCTACCACACTCCCTAAATTGGAGAGTCCCGTTGCCCCACTCCTGCTAGACTATGTTGTCTTAATCGGACTCACGCTGGCTTCAGAGTTTTGCTCGGGCGTTCCCCAAGAAACCATACCACCGGCTACCACTTAACAGTCGTTGTGCCACCACAAGAGCATAACTCTCTGACGTAACAAACGGTGGGATGAAAACCCGGATTGACTCGGGATAGAGCCTGGCACCTCTGCAAAGAGGCTATGCTCTATCCATCATTGCCTAATCTACCAAAATAACAAAAGTGAGGATTCTCCATTAGAGAATCCAAATCTCCCTACCATTTTCATTAATATTAAATTATCTTCACCCATCACCTTCATTTCGTTATTTTATAAATATTATGATAGAGACATCCATATCGATTTATATATAAATAGAGTCACGAAATGCCGAGGACGGCTCAATCTTTTGAAAAACTAAAATGGATTTAAGATTGTAAATTTTTCGGGGAAAAAAAAAACATGCAACTTTTTATTTTGTTTTGCAATTTAATTTTGAATAAACTCCGTTCTATTTAAACAATCGTTACGTTATGGTTAAAGTGATCATCAGCAACAATTAGCCTTGGTAAGTAGGGCTGTTCATAAAGCTCGCGACTCGTAGCTCGCTCGAAAGAAGCTCGAGAAAAACTAGCCAAAAAAACTCAATTTGAGATGACGTGAACCAAGTTGGCTCATTTTGTAACCAAGCCCAGCTCGAGCTAAGCTCGGCTCGGCCCATGGCTCGGCTCGTTGGCTCGTTCTTAGGCTCGTTTAACTCCGACGTAAAGATCAAGCCAAGTTTAACCGCCTGAATCAATTTCGAGCTTGAGCTCGACCCCACCCTGGCTCGACTCGCCTCGACTCGTTTACAGCCCTATTGGTAAGCAAAAATCAAACAATACCAATACCAGACCACGAAAAAATCAACTACATTTTTTATAAACTAGTGTGAAAACTAGTGTATTGGTGAACTGAGTGAACAAATTCTAATCATTGATTACATCATCAAATCGTAAAATATAGTGGTGTATTTTCATCATCAGATCCTGATCAAATCTTGGTCATTGATTTACACTGGAGTCTCCCCCCTTGTCGGGCTCAAGGATAAGGGCTTTGTCGTAGGGCAAGCGGTGCTCAAGGCAGAGGCGAGCAAAGTGGCAAAACATGAGAAAGCCTTCCTGGAGAATCAACATGTGTTTGTCCCGTTTGCGTTTGATACCTTTGGTGGTCTCGCTCCTGACGCTGTGCGACT
Source organism: Helianthus tuberosus (assembly GCA_030545235.1). NCBI lineage: Eukaryota > Viridiplantae > Streptophyta > Magnoliopsida > Asterales > Asteraceae > Helianthus > Helianthus tuberosus. The sequence continues at coordinate 53,714,294 of CM060411.1, read as the reverse complement.
TTTGAATCGGGTTCAAAAAGTCGTTAATAGTAATTCTTCGTCGCTAAAGGTTTCAAACTTTGTATTTAGTAGAATTGGTTTTTCTATTCAAAAGGGGGTGGCGGCGCAACTTGTTGCCCGACTACCTGCCATTGCTTTGTAATTGCCCTTTTCGTGTGGAATGATATTGTTCTGTTAAAAAAAAAAAGCTAGGATTAGTTAACACAGTTCACTATCAAGTGGGTTGTTCACAAATGAACCTAACCCTATATATATATTATATATATATATATATATATTAAGTATAGAAGATTTTATTACAAACACTAATTAAACGTAGTCCCTCTTTAATATGTTATGTATCATATATATCGCAATCAAGTCTATGAATTAGGGCAATTGTGATCAATTGAAGAGAAAACATAGTTGCAAATATCAAAGTTACATATTACAAATGACTTTAGATTTCTGTTATAAAGAAATCCCATTTTCACTAATCCGGTTTTGTAATAATCAATATCATCGATCAATGGTTGAAAATCTTTAAGGTATACAGAGGTGTCTTGTGGCATTTATTAGAATTGTTTATTTAAAGTAGGATAATATATATGTATATCAATCAACTTTCACCCTAAAAAATTAGTCAATTTTTCTAGTAACATTAACTCTCATATATTAAAGTTAATTTATATCTTATCATGTTAAAAAAAATGTTATGTAATATTATTAAACTTAATTTGAATATTTAAATGTATTAGTATCTATATTAAAATGTCGTGTATTAGTTAGAAACGTTGTCTTAACACTTAAAATTATAGTTTTAAATATTGTAGTTTCCTTTTTTAATGCATAGTTTATTTACTATATGATTTTTTTTTAAATATGTAATATTTTATAGTAAGATGGTATTCGTACCATCCATGACATTATAGCCTAGTGGCATCTTGAGGATGAGATAAGGCTTAGGACCATTAGGTCATGGGTTCGATTCCCACAAGGGGAGTTTTTCCAGATTGGGTTTCCTTTTGAATTGGTGTATAACCATTATAGCCTAGTGAAGATGGATAGGCCTGTAAATGAACCGAATGAATACGAACATAGGCATGTTTGTGTTTGTTCATTTAACTTTAAACGAACACGAACATATAATCGAACAAATTTTTTTGTTCATGTTCGTTCATTAAGAAATCGGGTATGTTCGTGTTCATTTTTGTTCGTTCGTTTAAAGCCTAAATGAACAATTCACGAACGTAAACGAACATAAACAAAAAAATTTAACTGAACATATTTGAATAAACATGAACAAACATAAATTAACGTGATTGAACAAACATAAATGAACACAAATGAACGTAATTGAACCAACATAAACAAACACAATTTAATATAAGTGAACACAAACAAACAAGATAATATATTACAGTTCATTCGAAGACACATCTAAATTAGGGTTCATAGATATACTAATATTAAGTAGTTTTTTGATACAAATAATAAGTGATCAATTACGATCTAATAAACATTTTAAAATTTCATTTTCCATTACTAAAAAACTCAATTACTAATTAGTTATATCTATATAAGTAGTTGGAAAACCTAGTATTTATATAACGATAACTATTTATGTATTTACTAAAATTTAAACGAACGAACATAAACGAACGTTCGCGAACATAATCGAACGTTCATGAACATAAATGATCGAACACAAGGTGTGTTCATGTTTGTTCATTTAGTTAAACGAACAAATATTTTTTTCGTGTTCGTTCGTTTATTAAATAAACGAACATAAAGAACTTCCCGTCGAAGAAGTTCATCAACAGTTCTTGAATGTTCGGTTCGTTTACAAGCCTAAAGATGGATATGATCGGGCGGTTCTGTTGGTGGCATGATGATACTCCAGTGGTCCGTTAGTAATCCAATTTTGCATTCGCACCTTGTCTCATTATCCCTATTTTCTAAAATAGCGTGGTCGTCAGTGATCCAAATTTGAATTCGTACCTTGTCTCATTATCCCTATTTTCTAAAATATATTTAAATCAACGTATTTGTTATATTATTAATATACGTAGTAGAATTTAATTACAATTTATTTACCACAACCTAATAACCTACAATGTATTTTAAAAAAACACTTACAGTTTTATCATTATTATTTTAATTTTTATAGTGTTACTGTTATACATTCGTAAATAATAAGATAGATTATAGTGAATAACTTTTCATCTTGTTTCATTATTTTATGTAAAAAGTGATTTCACTAGTGAATGTTAATATAAAAAAGTTGATGTTCAATACGTGTGTTACATATATTTATAAGGCTAAGGGGTGTGGGGATCATGGTTGGGACATGATTAGCCACCCAGGAACATGAATGGAAGGCTACATTACCACCTTGCTTGATCTACCATAATTTGCATGGATTAAACCGTGGCAACCATGATCCTCCTTTTCATTTTCAAGAAATCATTTCCTTTTTCTTTAGATAAAGATAAATTAAAATAAATAAGAGGATATTGATTTGAGTCATGACCACACCCTTAGGATAGTGGTTTTGGATGGTAGATTAGATATGGGTGACATGACACTGACGTAGAGGATCATAGTGGTCATGAGGGTCATGACCACAACCTATAGCGTAAGCTAGTGATTTAATAACCAAATCAATGTGCACTTGTGCTAAAACAATTGTTAAAAAAAAAACCCACATAATCGGGCCCCCAAAACAGTCCAAGAATCAGGCCCAAAGATTCTTCTTTCCCCTGTATGATGACTGAACGTGAAGCAGAAACAATTCAACAAATTGGTCAATTTTCGGCCCATTCTTATTGAATAAAAGCTGGACTTGTAAGTTGTAAACTTGTATATAACAACTAACATTTCTGATGAAAAGATAGGGAGAAAAGAATCATATTGTTTTTAGTTTGGGGTGTTAACATGGCATGTGTCTCACAGCTGGATTGTTGGTTGATCGTTCATTCGTTTGCGTTGAGCTTGTTGGCTCGAATAGCATCTGAGCCAAGCTGACGTTGAAGAGAGTTTGCTCGTAGGGATGCCAATGAACTGGGTATGGGACATGTTTAGGTAATTCCAGTTCTATATCCCATGATTAAACCATGTCTCGTACATGTCAGGTTTTCTTAAAAAACCGATTGAAATATATAATTCTAAACAACACTTCTACCAATTCTATAATTTTGATAATTTAGGTTTTTAACAATTTTATCATATGTAATATCGCCATAGATTTTATATTTTTAAAATTTTAGGAGAGAGAAGCGAGAACAATAACAATACATTTATGCTCTTTTCTTTTTAGTTTTAATTTTTAATATTAAAAAAATGATGCATTTTTGTTTCATGTATTAAAATAATATAAAGTGCACTGAATTGATATTTATATATAATAAATAAATATATAATATTTTTCTTACTGATTGAAAATGAAAATCAATTTAAGAAAAAAGTGTTGGAACATGTACTAGTGACCACTTTACATACTCAACTGTTACTCTTGCTTTATTATTGTTTGGATCAGATTAGTCAAAAAAGATAATTTGACTAATCTAAATGCTCTAGTTAAAGATGAGAAACTAAAGAGAGATGCTTTATGTGCTTGCTAAACAGTCCACAAGGCCTGCTTTTGGTACATGCCAAACACCACCTTAAGAATTCCTTATTCCAAAACAAGTGTCACTAAAAAGTCAACTTACTCTTTTTTAAAGGTTTTTTTTTTTTCATTCTGTAATTATTTTGAAATTAAGACTACATTTTCACACAAAAATTGTTCCTTTATAACATAAAAGATATTTTCTAAAAAACTGGAATGCTTTTCTTTTCTTCTGGCATAGTTGAGTGAAATCTTAAAAAGTTAAAGACCAAAGCCCCCCACTACCATTAAAGTGATTTCAAATATGATACTTAATGATCACCACCACCTACACCTTGGGCCACAAGTAACTTTACATTACTACTAATCACTTTCATCACCGTAAAAATCACATTAGTTTCAACTACTCTAATTATAATATTATGAGAGTTAAAAAGTATAAGAAAACAACAACGTTAAATATTCACATCAATAAAAATTTTACTGGTCAGACTGGGGATTCCTCTAACTCAACCCATGTATCATCTTAAGATTGTAGAGATCTCGTCTTGAAAAAGGAATGAGTCGTATAATATTTGGTATCTCATGTCAGCCATTATTGTCCGTTTTGCTCACAGGTGCCTCACATATGTGTTTTTAGTTATTCAGGTGAAGACTTCACCCATCCTTGGATTACCACCACTGAAATGCTTAACTGAGGATGTTTTTTTTATTATCCATAAGCAATGCACCGAAAATGTGATTTACCCCACCGAGCACGCTCACCTAAGGATTTTTTCTATTATTCATAACCAATGCGTCCAAAATGAATTACCCACTGAGCGCGCTTACCTGAGTAATTTGTCTCCATAAACAATGCGTCCAAAATGGGTTGGTGTGGAGAATTTCTTGTGGCTCAGTACCACTTAGAGGCTGTTTGATTAGTTCTTAATGGTTTAGACCTCTTACTGGTTTAGTACTTAATGGTTAGTGTTGCAGAAATTGCGCCTAGGCGGTCATTAGTCGCTCATCGGAGGTCGCCAAGATTTTGCCAAATCGCTCAATCTAGGCGGTCAAAGTCAAAATATGTCAAAGTTTGAAAAATCGGTCAAAAGTCGCCTATAATCGGACCAAATCGGTCAAAACTGGATCAGATGTTAGTCAAAATTCGACCAAATCGGTTAAGTGAAATGAATTGTTACCTTAATTTGAACAAAAATCAGATATTACTCCATGATTTTGAACCATTGTAGAGATAACTGGGTGCGATATTATGATGAAGAAGGAGTCGGGGAGTGGGAAAATGACGTATGATGAAAGTGGGGATGATTAGGGTTGTTTAAGTTTGGGACTTTTAACATTTAACCCCCCTCCATCTTCATTAGTTTATATTTAGTCCTCATACTTGTGAATTTATATATAAAAGATATAAAATTAATGGTATATGTGTATAAATTCATTAAATTATACACATAAAGTCCATTCCGATTAATCCCTTGGCGGCACCTCACCGTCCGATTAGCGCCTAACGCTTTCTACAACATTGGTTCAGACTATTTGTTTCGCAAGCAGATGTCTTAATGGTTCAGACATTTGCCTCTGAATGGTTAAGTATTATACTGAGTCTGAATGGTTAAGACCTTTAATCTGAATTGGTCAGACATTTGCCTCTGAACGATTAAGCATTATACTGACTCTTAATGGTTCAGACCTTTTACTGGTTCAACACTTAATGGTTCAGACCTCTTACTAGTTCAACATTTAACCATTCAAAAATTGCCAAACAACCCCTTATATTACGTAGGATTCACAATGTCCAGGTCGGGTCCACTACTCCAATATAACTTTGGTCAACCATGTAGTATGATTGGCTAAACAAGATTAAAGGGGATAGTTAGTGCTACAACAAGCAGAATATATTCAATCAAAAGTTCAAAACACATCTCAAATCAGAGAGACAATACAGTCTGATACAACAGGGTGCAATGATGAACATGCACAAGCTTAAACCCATAGATAAATCCCACACAGAACAGAACAGAACTCTCTAATAATAATAATAATAATCATCATATTAAAAATCCAGAAGTTAATATTCACATAACAACAAAAAACAAAAAAGAAATAGCAAGATTTTATCAATTACCAAAATTTTGACAGAAAACAGATACAGAACAGGAAAAGGAACACAAATCCAAATGAAACTTATATTCTGGTATATACAAAACCAAATTGGTAGGAAACAATCTAAGGTTTCCATGATCTTAACAACATTAATAATCTCAACTGTGATCACCCAAAGGTTCTTTTTCTTGAGATTCATCAATCACTGAACTTTTCATTGACATCCCATCAAGAATATCACTGCCTGAATCTTCTTGCAGCTCCTTAAACATAGCCATTACTTGAATCATTGTAGGCCTCTTCCAAGACTTGTCATCAACACACTGATATGCAATCTTCAAACAATGAAACAGTTCGGATTCGCACGATTTATCTACCAGCAATTCAGGGTCCAACACGTCGCGAATCCTCCGTTCTCTCTGCAGCTGTTTAGCCCATCCGACGAGGTTGTTGTCGTCCCCGAACTCCATTGTATCGATCGGTTTTTTCCCGGATAAAAGCTCTAACAATACGACTCCGTAGCTGTATACATCTCCTTTTGCGGTGCAGCGAAAACTTTGGTAGTATTCTGGTGGGACATACCCGGGTGTCCCGGCTAGTGTACTGACACTCAGATGTGTTTCGAGTGCATTGACTAGCCGGGCCATCCCGAAGTCCGATACTCGGGCTTCGAAGTCTTCGTCTAGAAGTACATTACTCGACTTCATATCGCGATGAATTATGTGAGGAATGCAGCTATGATGCAGGAATGCCAGCCCTCTTGCTGATCCAATGGCTATCTTCTTTCTTGCTAACCAATCTAGCCTCGGAACACAGTTTCCGCCTTTGACCCGATCGTGTAAAACCGCTTCTAAGCTTCCCCATTTCATGTACTCGTATACCAGAAGCCGCTCTTCGCCGATCTTGCAGTAGCCCAATAAGGGTACAAGGTTTCTGTGTTTGATCTTGCCTATTGTTTCCATTTCAGCCATAAACTCTCTGTCCCCTTGACTAGTGACATGTATAAGTTTCTTGATTGCAACCACACTCCCATCTTTTAACTGTGCTTTGTACACGTCCCCGAACCCGCCCGACCCGATTAACGTGTCGGCACTGAACCCGTTTGTCGCTTCGAGTAAATGCCCAAATGTGAGCTTTCTTAACGGCTTCTCAAATGTGGCGATGTTAATGCTTAACGGCTCGGGTACACCCGATAGTTTCCAGCTGCTGCTTCCGGAAGTTGATAGGCTTTCGATGTATTTATCTCGGGTTTCGACTTTCTTTTGGTGTCTTTTCATTCTAAAAAGAAAGAATGTGAGAATGATGATGCAAAGGAGAGATACTAGTATCCCGACAACCACCCCGGTCGCCATGGAACTCGCCCTCTTTCCTTTATGTTTAAGCCCGGCCCGTTTGTTCCCCGACCCGCAAGGTTCCAAAGGCAGCCCGCAAAGGCCCGTGTTGTTATCATATTTGGATGCTGGGAAAGTAGTAAGCTGTCCACCTGATGGGATCGGGCCCGTGAGCTTATTGTGTGACACGTCGAAATCGTTGAGAAACGAGAGACTTACCAGCGAGCCCGGGATGAAGCCCGTTAGCGAATTATGCGACAGATCAAGAAGCAAAGCAGTCTTCAGGTTACCGAGACTAGACGGGATATCGCCACTAAGATTATTATAGCCCAAATTCAAAACCTGTAAGTAACTCAATGATCCATAACTTTCAGGAATGCTGCCAGTTAAATCATTGTAAGACAGATCAAGATAGATCATACTACCATTACTTGCATAATTGTACATTGTCACGCCCGAATAGATTCGGGTCGAGGGGCAAAAATGGTAATTCAAGAACCCTTCAAGTCTCTCCTTCCTAATCCCCTCAAACTCCACAAGCCCACCAGCAAATCTACAAGCAGTTCCCCCCTCATTCCTCACAAAAGCAAACTGTTTCCCTGAAACGGGCCCGGGGGACACAAGCCCAGCTGAATCCGCCAGCTCCTCAGGAAGCGGCCCATTAAGCAAATTACTATTCAAATCAAGCCAAATGAGACTCTTACACTTGCCAAAGCCAACCGGAACACCACCCGTTAACGAATTGTTTCCCAATTGTAAAATAGCAAGATTGACAAGATCCCCAACACCCGCGGGGATTTCCCCACGGAGTTGATTGTTCGAAAGCGAAACCCACAGCAGATTCGTGCATTTCGCTATCGACAAAGGGATAGTACCCGAAATAAGGTTGTTGTTAAGGATCAAAGTTTGCAGGTTACCTCCTTTAACACAAATCCCTTCTGGAATCTCACCAGTTAGATTATTAGCCCACATTACCACATCCAGAATCTCTGGAAGATTCCATATTTCCAACGGTATATCACCTGTAAGACCGTTGAAACTAAAATCAACCGTTTGCAGACTTTTGCACCCTCCTAGGTTGTTAGGCACTTTCCCAGATAAATAATTATTGGCTAACAATAACTTCTGAAGCGACGAAAACGGCGACGTTTTAGTACAATATTCAGAAGGTATCTCACCAGTAAACTCATTAGAACTCAAGTCAACTATTTCAAGTTGACTACAATTACCTAAACTCACCGGTAAACTACCGGTAATGTTGTTAAATGAAGCAGAAAAATACTTCAAACCCGACAAAGTACTAACAACAGTTGATAAAAAGTTCCCGGACAAATAATTATGTCCGAGGTTAAGACTCGAAAGAGACGAACACGCGGCGAAAGCCGCGGGTAGTCCTCCGGTCAACTGGTTGCCGGAAAAATCAACCTGTTGCAGAGTACTGCAAACATTCCCGATTTCCGGCGGAATCTCGCCGGAAAAATGATTGTAACCGATAGAGAGGGTTTTCAATTTTTTAAAACTTCCGATTATTGTTCCCGGAATATTCATCCGGAGAGCATTGTGGCTGACGTCAAAGGTTTCGAGAGCTTGACAGTTTGTTAAACTCACCGGAAACCCAGTTCCGGTGAGATCATTTCTTGAAAGATTGATCACGGTGAGATTACTGCAAGTTCCGAAATCAATGTTTTGAAACTTTCCGGTGAGGTTGTTGCCGGAGAGATCGAGAAGTTTTAAACTGGATGATGATATGAAACCGGTGGGTATGTCACCGGAAAGAAGGTTGTTTGAAAGGTCTAAAGATGAAAGATAGTTACAAGAACTGAGAGAACTCGGAAGTTTTCCGGCGAGTTTGTTGCCGGAAAAGTTTAGCATGTTAATATTCCGGCAGTTGGAGAGAGAAACCGACAACACTGAAGAATCTGATAATTTATTTTTTGACAAACTAAGAGAATAAAGATTATTACACGTGAGAAACAACGGTTGAAGATCTAACGTGTCGGAGAAGTTATTTTCCGACAAGTCAAGCGTGTGAAAGGGGCAAGAACCGGAAGAAAAAGACAAGTTGCCGGAAAAGTAGTTGCCGGAGAGAGTGACGTCGGTAAGAGTGGAGATTTGCATAAGTTGGGAGAGGTTTAGAACACCGGTAAAGTACATGTTGGTGAGATTAACGGCGGTGATACGGTGGTTGTTAGAACAAACGACACCGTTCCAAGAACACGGGGTTGATGAAAGCTTCCAAGTTGATAACAAGCCGTTTGGGTCGGAATTGATTGATGTTTTCTTGAATGATAATAGCTTTGAAGCGTCATCATCTTCTTGACTTGTTACCAAGATACTAAAAAAAAGTAGAAGACAAAACATTAAGGAATATTTGTTCATCTGGTTTTTCAACATGTTTGATACAACCAAAATTAGTGATGAACATCTATATGGTTTATCTTTCAATAATCTCTCATGGCATGCAAATGAACAAGAGAAAAAGTGGTTTTTTCAAGAGAGAGAGTAAAATAAATAAATAAAGATGGTGGTGGTGGTACAACAAAACAAAAGAAAAGGTTTTGGGGAGAGGGAATACACAGGTGTAGGTGTTTGAGTAGTGGTGGGGTGTGATTATTGTTTGGAGAAGGAAAATATAAAAGAAAACCTTAAAAAAGTTGAGTTTCGTTGGATACTATGATCAGGAGGACATAAATGTATTTGTACAGGAACAGGTCGGGGGAGGGGATTGATTATTAAATGGTTGAGGTTGTGGGCTCTAGATGTTAGATATATTAATTCTTCACATGTTATCCATGATTCTAGTTAGTTTTGTTATATGGTTAGCCATGTGAATGTAAATGAGTAGAGCATACTCAGCATAGGCCCGATAGATCAAAAACATTATGTTAAGTCTTTTTATTAAAGAACGATTAAAGCTCGATTTATAATTTTTACAATATTTCACTAGGTGACTGGATGGTGTGCTTTCACGCCCTCCTCCTTTTAACGTCAGATGAAGGGTTTTGATTGGTTGGTTATTAAATTGTGTTCCCTTTCCCTTAATCCCCCGTTAATCCACTCATGAAGACGTGATTGGCGCCCTGGGACAGTGTGCCGGGCGCTAAGCGTTAAGGTCGAAGGGGGAAAGCTAGGCCACTCCGTATAACCTAAACAGATATTTAGCTAGTGAGCTTTTAGCTTAAATCTAGAGTTTAATAAGTTTTTTTCTGAATCAAAGTTTGAGTAACTTAACAAATTTTGAGTTTGTTTTTGTACTTGAACAAGCTCAATCAAGAGCAAGAGAAGAGCTGGTAAGGTATACCGGAAAATTTCATTATGCATACACGATTATCATCTCTATCTATTAAAAAAACAAGTGAAATGAATAGTGTTCTGAAGACGTGGTTTAAGTTGATTGGGCCTTTTTGGGCGGTGTAAGCCTCATCACCAATGAGACACGCGTCGTTTCACCAATGAGACACGCGTCGCCCATCTTTGACACACTCACTTTCTAGATTAAAAAGTTGTAGTGACACCTTGCATATTAGGGTACATGGGGCAGAACCCATTCATCACCAAATCAACGGACGGCACCTCATCTCCCCTAAGGAGTACCCACCGGAACCCGTTCTACATGTGTCGGTGTTCCCGTGAACCCACCTACTTATGTCGCCTTGCAAAGCTCAACAGTCACACATACACAATCAACCTTACATGGCTCGGTTACTAGTCCCCTCTATCCCTACTCGCACGCCCTTACCCAAAACTTTTAAATGTTAAAATCCACACGAACCATTATAAAAGTTGTGACTGTATGATTTTATTAATCTATCACATATTTATTTTATAAACTAATGTTCTATTGAATTGTTCTAAAATCAATAATAATTCCTATAAAAATAAGAAAAAAATGTATCCACCTTTCCTAAAAAGGTAAAATCGATTAGTTATATGTATAAAAATGTGGATAAATCAACCAGGAAAAAAAACCCTTCATCTCCCGGTAGTCACCTTGCTCAAGATCTGTATAACAGCCTGTAATTGATCCAGCGGATTCTCCTTTCCGCCGATCATAACGAGATTGTTAGCAGTGATTTGAGCTCTGTCGGCTACTACACACCATCTACACCACAGAGATCGCCGGAAGTGCTCGACGAGGTGGTCCGACTACGTATAGCGTGCGAGGTTTTTCGTCCGTTGTGGCTTGAGACTACCTTTCATTCTATCCGAATCCGTTCCAACTCCATTCGCCTTCCCGGGATCGTAATCGTAGCAGCTCCAAATGGATCGTAATCGGTGGCCTGAGAATGGTTGGAACTATGATGACGAACGCGAGGAACCATGGCATGTGGCCAAATACAAAGGGAAGAGACTTATCAATGGGGAAAAGAACAACAGGCGCGCACAGAGAAAGGAAACATCCTTTTATATCGGAAACCTACCGGTAGACTGTTCGAGTTTTCTACTATGGGATGTGTTCGCCGGTTTTGGAGCAATGACTGATGCTTATGTTCCAAGGAAAAAGGACAAAAAAGGTAACACGTTTGGTTTTGTAAGATTCGAAGATGTAAGGGATGCTCAATACATGGCTGACAGCCTACGTACTGCTAAAATCGATCATAAAAGATTATTCGTCAAGCCAGCCAAATTTGCAAAGGAATTCGAAAGGAAGAACCAATATGCACCTCCAGTAAATCAGGTGCAGGTTGAGAAACAAAGTCATGTAATTCAAGGTGGTAAGGCTAATGCTTTTAATACGAGACCGACACAGGCAAAGGATGGGAACAATCTTGATGTGGGACCATCACATGCAGCTAATGGTGGAAGGTCTTATGCGGAGGTCATAACAGGTATCAAACAGGCCACGGTACCGGAGCTTTCTGTTAACATTTCGGTGGTTGAAAGTGAAACTTCGAGAAGGTGGAGGAACAACTCTTTGGTTGCGGAAATAAGAAATCCTTTTGATCTCAAACGTATTCATTTGCTTCTTGATGAAGACGGTATAAATGGCTTCATTACTAGATACATGGGGGGATTAAGGTTTCTGTTAACGTTTGTAAATCAAACTGAGGCCTTGAATTTTCTGGAACACAAGAAAGAGTGCTGGGAGAAGTGGTTCAAGATCTTACATGTCTGGGACGGACGACATCTACCGTTCCAACGATTAGCGAAGTTATTCATCAGAGGTGTTCCCTTACAATTTTGGGGTCCTTCATTGTTCAATCAAATCGGTGGGTTACTAGGAGAGGTGATTTTACCCTCATCGGCAAATGACGAAGACTTGGATCTTTCGGTGAGTACGGTTGGAATTATCACTAATAATGTCGCTCGGATAAACAGTAAGCTGACCATTGCTTGGCATGGACTTCCACACGAGATTCTAATCACAGAAGATATTGATGCCGGATTTCCTTTTGCCCCGCACAATTCTGGTGACCGGAAGGATTCCGATAAAAACAGGGTATACGTACAGTCAGGTTCTACGAATCAGTTCTTGGGTGATGAAGGGTCAGTCTTGAAAAATGATTTTCTTGGAAACATGGATAATAATCATATGGTGGATGAAAACTTGAAATCACCTACTCCCAATGCGGCTGCCCCTTTAACTTCTCCTAATAATTCAAATTCTAGTAAAAAGAGCTTTAATGAGGCGGCCTCACCAAATTCAAAAAATGAGGGATCCAACATGGGCCCTTACGACACCCCACCTCCCCCACCACATGATAGGCCTGTTGACATGTGGGCCATAAATTCAGCTATTGGGCTTAACAGACTATTTGAGGATGAGGAATGTATAGTGGATACTCCTCCTGTTGGGCCTACACATGTTAATTCCAATGGGCAGCCCAACCTAGAAGATGATGGTAATCAGTTATCACCTGATCCGTTTAACCTCATAGAACTGCTCCAGCAAGTTAAAGATAAGACAAATCCAATTGACCTAAATAATCCTCCTTCTCAACCTGCGACGACTTTGAATCATTCATCTTCTTCGTTGATTAAAGCTGGTAACACCAAGAAATCTAAATTCAAGTTTCCTTCCATGAAGATGAAAGATACACTGTGGGCTAATAGGAATGGTGAAAGTTCAAAACACAAGAGCAGTTCGGCAGCGAATATCCCTTCGTCTTCTTCGGGTACAGGCTCGAGGCAAGGTAACACAGAGGTGGATCTTGAAGTGAAGCTTACTAAGGAAGTCGGTGAATGTCTGGGCTTCATTTTAGACGGCAAGGAAGACGAATTAAGGAAGCAAGTTATGGTGGAACAGGGGTCAATTATTCAGGAATGAATTATCTATCATCGAATATTAGAGGGGCTGGTGATCCACTGAAAGCACAACATATAAAGGAACTAAGGAGGCTGAACAACATCCACTTTATCGCAATTCAAGAGACTCAGTACATGGAGTCTGCTAAGTTACAGGTAAATTCTTTTTGGGGCAATTCGATTTTTGAATCTGATGCAGTTGACGCCACAGGGAGGTCGGGCGGTCTTTTGAATATTTGGGATCCCTTAGTCTTTGTGAAGAAATTTTCGATTTCAAACAGATTTTATCTAGCCACGATTGGGGAACTAAAGAATGGGGGGGGGGGTCTTAACATAATCAATGTCTATGCTCCACAGGATAATAATCTAAAAAAGGATCTGTGGGTGGAATTATCCAATCTCATGAATCTTCATGATGGTTCTTGGATCCTCATGGGTGATTTTAACTGTGTCCGTGAACCCAGAGAAAGGAAAAACTCAAGATTCAACCCTTAGGCCGCTGAATCTTTCAACCAGTTTATTCGCTCAGCTGACTTATCCGAATTTGCAATGCTTGGTTGTTCTTTCACTCATAGATCCGATGATGGGAAGAGATTCAGCAAAATAGACAGAATTCTGGTTTGTCGTTCGTTTATGTCTAATTGGCCGACGGTAAAACTAACGGGGTTACAAAGGTACAGGTCTGATCATCGTCCTTTAATGCTAAAATGTTCTGATGTTAAATTCGGTACCCCTCCGTTCCGCTTTTTTAATTCCTGGTTGAACGAAGCATGTCTTCAGAACATTGTAGTAAATGCATACAAGAGTATTCAGCAGCCTCTTCCACCAGACAAACTGGTAATGCAACGGCTGAAAGAGGTTAAAATGGCGGTTAAACCCTGGGCTAAAAAATTAAAAACTCGCGACTGTCAAACCATACAGTTGATAACAAAAAAGATTGAATCACTCGATCTTAAAGCTGAATCTGATTCACTCTCGGAGGAGGAGTCTTTGGAAAGAGAAAATTATGTTAAAACGCTGGCTGAATTGGAAGAAAGTAACTTAGAAGATCTCCGGCAGCGGGCGAAAGCTAAATGGTTAACGGATGGAGATGAAAACTCGTCTTTTTTCCATGGGGTAATTAAAAGTCATCAAAAGAACAATAGAATTAACGGTTTATGTTTCAATAATATTTGGATCTCAGAGCCTGATTCTCTAAAGGTGGAAATAAAAAATTACTTTGAACAATTATTCAAGGAGGAAAATCAAGATAGGCCGAGTTTCATTAACAACGGTTTTAAAGTCCGTTCCCCGGAGCATTCGGCCATGTTAGTTAAACGATTCTCCAAAGAGGAGATACAAGAAGCAGTTTGGGACTGTGGTGGTGACAAGGCCCCGGGCCCGGATGGTTTTTCTTTTAGTTTCATTAAACATTTCTGGAACATACTGGAAGACGACTTTGTCAAGCTATTTGATTTTTTCTATGTGCATGGGAAGTTAAATAGAGGTTGTAATTCAAGTTTCATCACGTTGATACCCAAATCCGCTAATCCTCAACTAATCAGTGAATTCCGGCCAATTAACCTTATCGGTTGCATTTCGAAGCTAATCTCTAAACTGTTGGCCAGGAGACTCAAGAAAGTGATGGGATTTTTGGTGAGCGAAACTCAAACGGCTTATATTGAAGGGCGAAGCATATTGGAGGGTCCTTTGATAATAAACGAATTACTATCTTGGGGAAAGAAAACAAATAAAAAGATGATGTTGTTTAAGGTCGACTTCGAAAAGGCTTTCGACTCAATCAGCTGGAAATTCTTAGATTAGACGCTTTCACAAATGGGTTTTCTAGCTCTGTGGCGGATATGGATCAGCGGTATCCTGTCTTCTTCTAGATCCTCCATTCTTGTCAATGGTACACCCTCTCATGAGTTTAATATTGAACGCGGTGTTCGTCAAGGCGACCCTCTTTCTCCACTATTATTCATTCTAGCGATGGAAGCACTCCATGTAGCTACTGTCACAGCAAATGCACTGGGCGTCTTTAAAGGCTGTAAGCTGCCTAACGATGGGCCCACAATCTCTCATTTATTATACGCTGATGACGTCTTATTTGTAGGGGAATGGACGGATTCGAATTTTCTGAACCTTTCTAGACTTCTAAGATGTTTCAATCTATCTGCGGGTCTAAAAGTGAATTTCAATAAAAGTAATCTATTCGGGGTAGGTGTTCCTACGGAAAGCGTATCAGAAAAGGCTTCTATTCTTCAATGCAAAACGGGCGTATTTCCTTTCACTTATCTCGGTCTCCCCGTGGGTGCTAACATGGGTCTGGTTAAGAACTGGAAACCAATAATTGACAGATTTGAAGCAAAACTCACATCTTGGAAAGCTCGTACACTTTCTTTCGGAGGCAGGTTGACACTGATAGAAGCGGTTTTAGGTAATCTTCCAACCTATTTCTTTTCTCTCTTCTGTGCACCGATACATGTATTAAAACAACTGGAAAGGATTCGTCGCAAGTTCTTGTGGGGTGGCTGTACGGATAAAAACAGAGTTAATTGGGTTCCTTGGTTCAAAGTGGTTGCTCCAAAAGAAAAAGGAGGTTTGGGTGTCGGTAGCCTTGCCGCTACAAATAAAGCCTTAATGATTAAATGGGTATTTCGTTTTAAAAATGAGCCATCATCATTATGGGTGCGTTTAATTAAAGCGATTCATGATGGGGGTAGGTGTCATTCCTACTTATCGTTGAAAAGCTCTATAGGTGGGGTTTGGAAGTCCATAGTTAACTTGGGTCGCATATCTCAAAATCAGCCGTTCAACGTCAAAGAGAGGATGGTTCTGAAGCTGGGGAACGGTAGAAAAACACTGTTTTGGCTGGATGTTTGGGCTGGAGACAGACCACTTCGAGAATTATTCCCTAATTTATATGATCTGGAAAGTGAGAAAAGATGTTATGTATCGGACAGGTACACCATTGATCAAGGTTCGATTGTGTGGTTTTGGGGTAGCAGTAACTCTCTTCTAAATGCAAATCAAACTGGAGACTGGGCCGAATGTACTTCACTTGTGAGTAAAGTTGTTATTCAGACAAGTCCGGACGTATGGCTTTGGAAGTCAGGTTCTGAAGCGGCTAATTATATGGTCAGTACAGTTAGAGCTGAACTGGATCAGATTGACACCATTAACGAAACGAAGGTACTCAAATGGCTTCATTGGATCCCAAAAAAAGTAAATTGTTTCTTATGGCGGGTGGTACTCGATAGAATAGCTACGAGAGAAGCACTTCTTATTCGTCGCATCTCCTTGCCTTCCTCTCAATGTATTTTCTGCAATAACACGGTGGAATCAGCGGACCATCTGCTGGTGTCTTGTGAAACGGCTCAACAGGTATGGGTTGTAATCTTTCAATGGCTGAATATACCCTTTCCAAGCTATATTTTGAGTATGGTTCAGTTATTGGAAATCATCAACTCATATAAATGTCAAAAGAATAAGAAAAGGGCGTCTTACGCAGTCGTGGCGGCTACATGCTGGACTCTATGGATAACGAGAAATGATATAATTTTCAAACAAAAAGTGTTCTCGTTGACAAAGCTGATCGGGGATATTAAAGCGATTTCGTTCACATGGATAAAGAATCGAGCTGATATAGCGGAACTTAACTGGGAGAAATGGAGAAGTTCTTGTTTATAACTCGGGTCGATGTAATTGGTAACTTGTTTTCTTGTTTTTGTTTATTATCTCTCTTTGTTTCGTTTGTATGTTGCTTGAGCGCCTTGCTTAAGTTTTTATAAAATTTCGCCCTTCTCTCAAAAAAAAATAAAAAAGTGGATGATATTATCAAATGATATCACCATGGTGGGATTGAAGATGGATCTACATTTAGAAGGAAATGCGGTTGCTTTCACAAATTTTCTTTTGGGGGGAATGGGGGTCGGTCAAACTTTGGAATTTGATTATATTTATTTTCCTCTTTATGTCCCTCAGCCAAATGGGACCACTTTCGAAAGTCTCTTCACGTCTTGGGTATTTTGGGAATAAATAACGGGGTGGGGTTTTAGGTGGCAATGGCATCAAGCTTTCAACAAAAGGGTGCATTGTGTCAAAAGAAAGAAATACACCATTGTGTATTGAGTGCACCCAACTCCCAATTTCATATTTAAAAACCCTTATTACAACGTTTATTTATAAATTTTGTATGTCTTTCATTTCAAAGCGTAATATATTAAATATATTATGTATATTGTATTAATAATAAGGTGTTTGAATGGGTCAAACTTTTATGTCAATTTTAACAACTATAGATTCTAATACAGTAGTTAGACATGTTAACTGATTCAAACTAGTATATTACCTGTGAGCGTTAATCCGTGGGTGATTTACGTTCCGAACATGATTTATCATACATGAAAATTTAACAACATTAACATTGTAGCATGCTAAAACCTACCATAAAGGCCTTTACATTGATTGAATACTAATATGATACAAAATTGTCAACCAATTATCCGAAGGCATGTTATACAAAAGCTAATTCTAAGGTTTAACATCCTTTTGACATTCGTAACACTCATTAAGTGCGTCAATGGACAATTTTAACACCGCCTGAGTTTTTTGTATGTTAGCCACCTTTGTACGTCAACTTGTTTATTTTCTCTGTTAGCCTACAACGATTATATCTCCCAACATCTTTTAAAGTTGTAGAAAGATGTTAGTGTCTTCGCCTGTAGACGAGATTGTTAGATTGCTATGCAAAGTGAAACACTGTTATAAAAATAATAAGTTTACCTAATTTAGATATTATAAATGTCCAAAATAACTTTTGTTTAATTGGCTCAGAAATCCTGGTTGCAATTTATAGCTTATGTCAAGCCAACCAGATGCTAAGCGAACGATAATGTGAAGTTTGTCATTTTTGTTTCGTAGACACATAATGTTAATACCAAATGCATAAAATGATCTGTATAAAAAGGGAACAAAACCCTTAGAGAACAAAAACATGAGGCTTTAACAAAATGTAATCGTGTAAATATAAAACAACCAAAGTCAACCACAAAACATGAAGCTACAACACAAAGTAAGTAAACATTGTTTAAGTGTTGAAGACCATGTTATCTGCAAGCAACATATTGCAAGTCTAAAACCCAAACAAAAACCAAGCAAACACGTTTCAAAGGCAAACATTTAGAACGTGCATGTGTAGCTCAAAATCTAGGATGAGTGTTTGCTACTGTCAAGCTATATCAGACGCAAATCCAAGACAACCATCAGCACCGTTGTAACAAAGTTATATCACGCACAAAATATGTCCAAACCCACTAACAAAGGAAAAACAAAAATACATGTTTCAAACAGTATGTTAAGCAAGTATATCTGGCCAGCACAAAAAGGAAGCCCACAAACAACAAAGTAAACAATACAAGCAACCGATGCAATAAACTCAAACAAAGCAAAAGGTACAAGACCATAAGGCTTACAATTCTTACAAATTGATAGTATTCATAAGTTAACTAGAAGGTCGGTCTCATAATCTAGGAGGTGTGGTTGCTTGTGACAAGCCATCTCACTCGCTAATCTAAGACACTCATCATCAGCTTGAACTCAGTTAAAACATACATAAAACACGTCAAAAGTAACAACAAATACTTGCTTTAAAAAAACTCAGGTGATCATCACTGCCATTGAGGCTCAACTACACATCATAGTTTCAAGAATCTCGAAATTTCCAAACACAAATCTGAAACTTTAACCGTAATGTTCCGTATTTCTGTATTTCTTTTTCAATTTATTGTAATTCGTAATCCAATATTCAATCCTTGTAATGCCGAGACTTTGATAAATGAAAAAGGTATTTTATATCAATCTTGTTTGATCATACTTGCACAATATGTAATCAATCACAAATACGCACTTTTTATATAAAAACCGAACCATACTTTAAGTTTATATACGCTTCGAAGTGTGATCATACATGTTTTATACTTACACATACTTGCATACACCTTAGATACCAAAAACATGCTTAATTATGGGTTTCTAGCTTGGAAAACTAATAAAATCAACTACAAGGTGTAAAATGACCATTTTGCAAAACTTTAGAAAACATGTCTTCTTCGCGCCACGCGAGGAAGCACTAAGTACTTTGTCGTGTGGAGCCAAGTTTTTCAACCAGATGTTTTAAATTCGCTAAAATTGGGTTTAAACCCATTTTCCCTCCTCCTAACTGCCAACCACCTTCTTAATTGCCCAAACCCTAATACCTACTTATAAATACCCTCCTCCATACCTCCTAAACACTTTTCACACTCTTTAATAACTCTCAAATCCACCCAAATCATCAAAACCTAAGTGTTGGCAGATTACACCAAGTTTCAAAATAGTGAGTTTTGAACACTTTTTCTCACATCTTCTTCTTATTTCTTGCCTTCTTCCAACTTGGATAACCTCTAAGAGTGTTACCACAAGTTTAATATGGTAAACCAAGTTGGTACATCACCATTTTGAGGTCCAAAGTTAGGTTTATTTTTTGTTTTGATAAAAACTTACATACGTGTTCATCTTCTTTAACTTTGGGGACATCTTCAAGTTGCCAAAAAATCCCTATGTTGGATAGGTTTGGATTGAAGATTTGTTCTAGAAATGTTATGCTTTTAAGTTCACATTTCAAATAATCTAAGTCACCAAGTAGCTTTCAAGTAATTAAAGTGGACAAACTACACCAAGTCTCCAACCATTATCATGTTGGAAGCACTCGTCTGGTTAAACCCACTTGGTTGCTTAATGAATTAGTTAGGTTAAGTTATATTCTTGTACTTATGTTCATGACCATCTAAATCATCCATGTGATGATTTATGCATCAGTGAACTAAAGGGTTAAAGGAATCATCCTACCTATGCATGACAATCCACGACTTAATACATGACCATACACTAGACTATAACATATATATATATACACACACATACATACATACATACATACATACATACATACATACATACATACATACATACATACATACATACATACATACATACATACATACATACATACATACATACATACATACATACATACATACATACATACTACCTAATCCGAAACCAAACCATGATACCAACTAAAATAATGGTTGAATGCTGTGGTAAGGTGGGATTTGTCTTAGTTTTAGTCTCCTCATTTTGGACTTCCTATGAGTGCAATACTCATGAAGAACACCAACTAGCAATGGTGTCCAATTGGGTAACTAAAGCAAGATATATTTTCGTATTTTATACTTGTAAATTGTGAATTTATTCCTATGACCAATTCCATAAACTCATACACCTTGTTTATCCATTTTAGGATAACCTCGGTGATCCGTCCTCAAAATCGTTTAAGCTAACTTTGTGGAAAGCATTTGCAACCCGTGAGTATACTTGACCATTTACGCTTTAAAACACTTTGGGTTGCAATATGTATCATTATAAAACTCACAATCACACATAAAATCATGCTTTAACAAACACTCAAGCCATCAACATGCTACTTGTTATGCTATTTGTTATACATGCTAAGACACATTATATGCATGCTGTCTATCATTAACTTTCAAAGGCCTCCCTTAACATGTATAACGCTTTAGGAGTAGCACATCGCCCGTTGTGGGTCATTATTAAGTAATCATTTTTTACAGTCTTATTCATGTCGATGATAAGATTATGCTAGTGGACACTTTTGTTTGATTTATAGTTCATGATAGCTAGTATTGTTCATATAACATAGTATACATTTTACATGTGGATTTGAGACTTTTTCTATACTAATTCTATGTAGACAAACTTGTATGTTCATTGACCATTTTGTGTTGACATATACTTTAATACATGTTGTAGGAAATTGAAACGATATGACAAGAATCTATTTAGGGTGGACTAGAAACTCACTCTAAACTTTATTTATGAATTTTGTACTTGTTATGTTTCAATATGTGTTGTGTTGTACTTTCATTTTCAAGACAATGTAAACTTTAGCAATAGAATTAAATTTGGTATTTAAATTATTGTCATTATTATAATGTTATGTTATCTTTGAACAATCACGTTTGTCTCACTTCGATGTTTCCACCATCGGTTGGGGTGTGACATTAAATATCAAAGGAATGTAACTTCATCATCATCGAGTCATTTACATAAAGTAAATAAACTTCTTCAAAATAGTTATAACAATTTTAAACAATCAACTTTATACTAAAACTGAAACTTTTACCAACAAAGTGATCTCTCAAATAAATCGATCTTCACCATCATAGAGTTGCATTACGTTTTTATAATTATAGTCGGTACAACAACATTGAAAAAAAGAAACATATTTGTTACCCAACAATAACAAATCATGCAACATCATCGAGCAAAACCTTAGAGCTCAAATAAGGTAAACAAACCCCCAGATGTGCCTAATCTCACACATTCATAAGTGAAACAACAAACAAACTCTTAGATGTGCGTAATGCCACACTTTAATCAAGTCAAACAACAACAGTCACCCAAAATAGATAGCGCCGATACACAACTCCGACAACCAGAAGACACCGGAACTCCCACCAGACAAACTCTAAATCAAACCAAATGCATCACTACTTTTAAAAAAAAACCAAACTTTCAAACATCAACAAACAAAATTTTTTGTACCTGATAATCGGAAGGGAACTGAAGAGAGAGATGGAATCAGAGCAGTCTGATCTCGAGTTTTTTTAGAGAGAGAACAGAAGAGATAGGTGATGTTACTGAATGATATAATAAACCCTATTAATAGAAAAGAAAACCAACATAAAGAGCAGCAATACACGTTTCAAACCGTATGATAAACACGTGGGTCTAGGCCAGCACAAAAAGAAGTCCATAAACAACAAAGCAAACACTATATGCAACCAATGCAATAAACACCAACAAAGCAAAAGGTACAAGACTATAACGCCTATAATTGTTGCTAATTGTTAGTATATAAATTTGGTTTATCAAGTAAATTGTATCATGTTATTTAACTTTAAAAGTTTGAATTTGGGTTTATCAAGTAAATTGTATCATGTTATCTAACTTTAAAAAGTTGAATATGGATTCACTTCAATTTAGATTAGAAAAAGCAACTCAAATTCAAGATAATTTGATTCGCATTCAATAACAAAGATATAGTATACTTTAAAAGGATGCGGGTTCTAGCTTTGCCCAAAGAAAAAAAATGTATCTTAGAAAAATTCTAGGTGGGTAGTTAAAAAAGCCATTAAAATATCTTGTTTTTTTTTTTTTTTTCATAACCGGTTTAAATTAAGATTTGTTTTTTATATAAACAAGTAAATATTTAAAAGTAATAAAATAACAAATGACTCTATATATGGTGTAGTTAAATAATCAAAATAGAGTAGCAACATTTATGTCTCTAAATTTTGTATTTAAAAGATGAGAAACTTGTTAAAGAAACCTTATAAAATGGATTTAGAAACCCATATATATATATATAAGGTGGGTTCTAGAGTGAACACTAGTGTATTTACGAACTGAGTGAACAAATCTTGGCCATTTATTTACACTTGTGTATTAATAATCAAGGGCTAGGATTAGTTCAATAGTGTTCACAATCAAGGGGGTTGTTCACAAATGAACCTTACCATATAGAACCTAACCATATATATATATATATATATATATATATATATATATTAGAGAATTCAAATGATAATAAATTCTTTGTAAGAAGAAATTTCAATTAATAAGAATGCTTCATTTTGCTTAATTTAATATTTGTATCTAATGTTCTCGTAAGGGTATATTGGTAAACTTACACAGATCATTATTTTGTATTATTTATTTTTAATAGCTAACTAAATTAAATTTGTAACTTATTTTCAAACTATATATTTTCTCAATAATAATAATAATAATAATAATTTAGAGTTTAAGATAATTTACGAAGTGTGTAGGATAACTTTTGATGTGTGTAGGCAAAAAAATTTAATGTAGAGGATGGTAATCTTTATGACTAATTAATTAGTCAAAGATAATAATAAACAAGATGAAAAAAAACTATTTAATGTTTACAATTGTACTTTTTGTTCTTTTTCTTCTCAATAAAATTTTCTTCTCAAATAAACCCCCTATATATATATATATATATATATATATATATATATATATATATATATGAAGCAAAGGGTTATAGGAGGCAGCTTGTCCGATTGATGCTGTTGTCCATCACTGCATGGAGTCTATTGTTGATGTAACACCTCGTAAAATCGTGTCCAATAATGCATTGACACGTGTCCCTAATCTTAATGATGCCTAATGTTGGCTAGGAGGGACTATTTTTGCCAAAATTGATAACGATGGATCTGGAGTGACTAAAAGTGTCAACATGCTGAAACTAAGCCTCTGAGTGACCTTATACGGTGTCTGTGTTCTCAATTGAGCCACTTGTTGGACATAAGGAGCCGTATGTGAAATTGTTTGAAAGTTTGCGTGACGAAGGATTAAAAGCGTTAACATGTTAATTCTTAACTCTGAGTGACCTTTTAACAAACCGGGAGCTTTATGATGTTCGATCATACTCTCGGGAATGCCTAATATTAGTCATTTAAGGCTTTTATGCAATTAAATGATAATACATGCAAGTTTGCAAGTTATAGGGGTTAAAAGCGTTAACATGTTAATTTATACCTCTGAGTGACCTTTTAATGATCCGAGAGTTTTATGATGCTTGGTCATACTCTTGAGTGTGGCTAATATTGGCTAAGGAGGGCTTTTTGTGCTAATTTATAACAAAACATGCAAGTATGGAAGTCAAGGGGCCTGAAATGACAAAGTTTGGAAGTTGTTTGTGTGTGTGTGAGCTGGGCAGGCCGTAGCCTACACCCCCGGACCGTAGCTTACGGTTCAGGTCTGCCAGCTATGTTTTTGGCTTGCAGCCCACTCCAAGCAACTTTAAACCATCCAAACGAAATGGGCACCATGCTTGTTTTGTACACATACTAGGACACTTGTTCACATCCTATGAAGCCCCATAACACCTGGATTGATCTCAAAGATCCTTAGATACTATAAATAGGTGTGGGTTTCATTTGTTAAACTTGCACCATTCATTATTTTCTTTCTATACTTCTCTTGTGGAGGTTCCTGTGCACTTGGGAGCTTCCCTTTGAGTTTTATTCAGTCCCGAGGACCACTTGTAAGTGTTCCTTTCGTGTCTAATTCATTTTATAGGCTTTTAAAGCCGAAAGTCGAGCATTTTCGATAAATGCTTTGACTTTCTGTTTAGATTTTAATGGTCCAGCCATTGTTCGCAACGAACATGGCTACGTGATCGTAATTAGGTATGTGTTAATACCTCAAAAGGTCACCTCCTAAGAATCACGTTTGCTTGGTCAATTGACGAGTCAACATATTAATGTTTTAAAAAGTCAACGGGGCAGATTTTGAAATAATCATAAAATGAGTTTAGAAGTGTTTTAAAATATGTTTTAACACTTAAACAACTTAGTAATAATTATTAGAACATGTGTAAACATGTTCGGCTCGTCAATTCCCGTTTTAGGGTCGGTTCGCAACCGAAAGTCGTGAAGTTTGACTTCTGCTTTGACTTTTGATTATGAACCGAATTAGACTAGTTTGCTACTGATTTAAGGTTCCTTTATGATCGTAGTATGATGTAGCATAACCCTCTGAGGTTATATTACACGATCGTATTAGTAATCTGAGTTTTATGCAAGTTTCCGTTAATATGCCATACTTTGACTATTTTGCCTTTTTTATTGAAAATAAAGTTTTAAACACCAATGAACTTGCAAATGACTTAGGTACTGATATGTTAACATGTTTAACATATTTTGATGTTACAAATCTTATCATAAACCAATTTTTTGTATAATATCATAAATTACGCTTTAAAGTGACCGAAATGCCCTTTCGGCACATTGAACGGAATTAAAAGTAATTTCTTATACCAAACTCATTACCTACTGATGTAATATAATAATTAGAATTTTTTGGGATATCAATTCAGTTTATAAACTGAGTTTATGCACAAGTTCTTGTATTACGTTCTTAAATGACGATAATGCCCTTATGGCACATAAAATGGTTTTAATCATGGTTTTCATACAAAACCTTTTTACCTACTGATGTGTTATACTAAATAACATATCTTGACCATATAAACCTGGTCATAACATCAATTTTCTTAAAAAAAATCACAAATATCGTCATTTAACGACTTTAACGCCTTTTCGACGCGTAGTATGGTTTTAAACCATATTTACCAACCAAGACTTGTTAACTAATGATTTTATAACTTATTTAATTTTTTTTACAGTTGGTACATGTTATAAACTCAGAATCCCAAATAAGCTTTCAAAACTATGTGTGAAATGACCAAAATGCCCATACGGAGCATAGTTTGGTCTTAAACTATAAAACACACATATGTTTGATATCCTACTGATATTATATCATAAATTAAGTGTTTTCACAGAATGTTTATGGTCGTAACATCAGATTATACGCAATTTCCTTTTATACGTCGCTAAATAACCAAAACGCCCTTATGAGGCATAATTTGATTTTAAAACCTTAACGTGCATACAAGTTGATATCCTACTGATATTATAACTTGTTTAAAGTGTATTGGCATATGGAACTTGTTCATGACTCATCCGGTTACCCGTTATCGCTTATATGCGTACGGTTAGACTTACGTAACTAGTTTACATAAGTTTACCGAAATGTGTTTAACCTTATCATTTTTATCTCAAAATCCATAATGTACTTTGTTTTCCCATATTATACAAGTCTTAATGCTTGTTGGGTTTAAACCACATTCTATTCGGTATACGCTTAACCTGACGAACCTATTCTTAAGTATCGGGTCATATCTAAAAGGGACTACCTTTGGCCCGTATAC
This sequence comes from Helianthus tuberosus, assembly GCA_030545235.1. NCBI lineage: Eukaryota > Viridiplantae > Streptophyta > Magnoliopsida > Asterales > Asteraceae > Helianthus > Helianthus tuberosus. The sequence continues at coordinate 53,688,118 of CM060411.1, read as the reverse complement.
ATTCTAACAGATAATAAATTTGTTCATTCCAGACTATAGTGTAACGCTCCACTTTTTCGTAACTTTCCTTAATTAGAAAACGTGTCTTGTATTTCTATTTTTTTTTCAGAAACTTGTTTCCTTTTGTATTTCGTATTTCGTTTCAAGCCATTGTAAATCCGAGAATTTGATCGTAATAAAATGAATCTTTTATAATGAAATATACATTGTTTATACATATTTACACATTGATACATACTTACATTTGAGACATGATACATGATTCTCATGAACGTAGCTTAATTCACAAACGACGATCGTGTATTCATAATTTTAATCATTCCTTATGTGCAATACTTCACTTAAATCTCGCAATACATAATCCATATTTGCATACTTGATTTAAATACTTAAACGGGGTTATTTTATGCGCATACTTATTACTTGATCAAAAGCATACTTACAACCCTATCATACACACCTATTAATCATATCCTTTTGTTTAATTAAAACATGTTAAATACCCATTTTAGGCCTTGATGCATACTAACCATACATTAAACTATATGTAACTTATTAATAACCAACAATTGTATATAACTTATATTGTTATGACAAAAAAAAAAAAGAAAAAAATAATAAAGGTTGTCCATGATCGAACAGCAACAACATCAAATAACTTCTTTTCTTTTATTTGCCATAACCACATGTTGAATTAATAAGTTGGTCACACTTTTTTAACATAAAATAGGCATGTTCTACACTTAGTTAATAATATATCACACAAAAAAATAGGTATTTAATGGCTGCAAAACAGCCATTCGGCCGCAAGTTTTGTGGCTTATTTTTCTTTCAAGGTTTAAATCACCTAATCACATGGTGTTTTGATGGTTAGATATATGTACAATTAAACTATCATATTATATTATGTAAAGTGCCTACCACATATGTTAAAATGATTAAAAAAAGGAGTAAGCAAGGCTGGTAACAGCCCACTTTCGAACAGCTTAGATGTTGTTTTAATTGTTGTTTCTTTTAAACTTTTAACCACCAACAACCTATTTATTGCCAACCACCTTAACACTAATCCTTCCCCTATAAAACCTAAGCCTTCTCCACACTTTTTCCGCTTTGCAACTCACCTCAAACACTCTCTAATCTGCTGCTAATCAGAAATTCGAGCAGAATCATACCAAGTTACAAAAGTATGCATAACTCTCTCATTTCTTAACGTTTTTCATCCATTCTTTTTCCCACTTACTTGGAACAACCTTAGGAACATTTCCAGAGGTTTTCTATGGAAAACCAAGCTTTGCAATGTCACCAAAAGGCTCCAAAGTGGACTTTTTGTTTCTGTTTTCATTTAAACTTGTTAATCTTCGTTGAACTTGAGTCTATCTCATCTCAAACCTATGTCCTAATGCTCTAAATCAATTGAATGGTTAGTTGGGCTTAAAAACAAGGCTGAGAAATGTTAAATCAGAGGTTAAAACCTCACAAACATTCTGTTTTAATTAGGGTTTTACCCACAAGAAGTGTTCAAGCTTGAAGCTTGATGTATGTGTGATTGTTAGACTAGCTTGGGCTATCTTTCATAGAAATCCACTCACTTCTTGATGTTTTCCATAGATTAGTTGTTCATATATCTCTATTTACTTGTAAGTTCATGACTCTCCTTGTTGTTTATAACAAGTGTAGTGATGAACAATAAAGGTGCCTAAATGGAAGCTTTGTTCTTCCTACCTGTCACACCCCAACTTTTCCACGTGTCACCGGTGGGCCCGGTGGGGAGTATAGTGACGTAGTTGATATCATCATAGTCAAACAACACAATATTTAAATGCACAGCGGAAGCAAATGATAATTATATTACAAACCGATATAAAGTAATATCAAGTATTACAAACGGAATGTAAAGGATCCACAAGCGGATCAAAATAAAATGAATCATTTGTTCAACAGACTTTAAGGCGTCCCAAGCTCGCGAGACTTATTGTGGACGCTAGAAGACCGCCAGCCAATTACGAGTAGTACCTGCACTTAACCTTTTGGAAAATACGTCAGTTTACACTGGTAAATACAATTTAACTGACTCATTTTGAAAATGGTTGAAAATTGATTTGAATGCACGTGGCACAAAACATTTTATAACTTGGGATAATTATTTGAGTATAATACTTGTAAACGAATTACATGTTCCTTATGCGTTCAGTAGCCCGGTTCGTGCCGGGTTAAAGATTAATAGACACACCACAGGTATAGTGCCCACAAGGCTGATTCCTTTAAGTGGGATACCAGTTTTTACATATGCAGCTGTCAGGTGTACGCCTACACCCCGTGCTTAGGTCGTGGCCATTTCATGAATGATGCCAAGGATATCCGGGACATGGTCATCAACCCCCCAAAGGCGTTAAGCAAACAAAACAAATTTTTAAACGGGTCATCTCGATAATACTTAACCACCAATCGATTAAGGTCGAATGCCCGACCAAGCGGTATTTTATATACCGTACCCCAAGCCCGTATAAGGGAAAATAAGTTAAAAGTATTTACCTTGGTAAGTATATATCTCAACAAGCAAAAAGGCAGGTAGCTTTTACCGGCGCTCCTAATCTGGAACGAAGGTTTAATATAACCTATTAGATTTCTAACGGGTCTTTATTTAAGCTTAAGCTTAGACCGGTTAGCTTTAAGGACGAAACGGTTCAAACGCACGATTAAGCGAAGACCGGATAGAATGTGATTTAGACTCGACAAGTTTGAAGACTTGTATAATATGGGTATACTAAACACATTCTGGATTTTGAGACAAAAATGATAATGTTTGACCTGTCTCGGTCAATTTATGCAAACTAGTTACATAAATCGAACCGAACGTGAAAAGAGCGTTACGGGTAACCGTAAGAGTCATATGCAAGTTCCCTGAGATAATATGCTCTAAATATGTCATAATATCAGTAAGTTACTTTCTATTATGCCCAAAACGGATTTAAACACAACTTATGCCTTATAAGGGCATTTTGGTCATTTAAAAGATTTTAAAAGAGTTTATTTGTAAATCTGAGTTACGGGTCTGATTTATACAGTAAATATACTTAAATTAACATGTTATATCAGTAAGGTATGACCCATATATGAAACTTATCATTTAAAACCAAACTATGCACCTTAGGGGTATTTTGGTAATTTTATAAGGGCTAAAAATGACAGAATTGGAAACCTGAGTTTATAAACTTGTACTTACTGTTATTTTATAAAAATATACTAAGAACATCAGTAGGTATAAACCTTATATGTTTAATATGGTTATAATACATACTATGCTTAAAAAGGCGATTTAGAGCCGTTTCCGGGTTTGTAAAAGAAATCTGATATTTTTATATTTCCAGAAGGCTCAAAATATTATATTTAACAAATAAAATCAATAGAAAAAGGTTTGGGGTCAAAAGGATTTATAAAACTCATTTTATGGCCTAAAAGGGTAAAACCGACAATAACCGATTTAAGGCTAAAATTCTATGATCCAATCAGTTTAAAAATTATTAAAAATCTTTATAATTCCTAAAATATTATATAACAACAGTAGGTATACACTTTGATGTCAAAAATTAGGTTTTGATGGGCGTTATGCTCATAACGCCGTTTAATTAATAAAAACCGTTTTATTTGCGATATTGAGCATAATTCACAATCCAGACCTCGGATTGATGTCAAATTTTTGGTGCAAGTTTATAAATCAGTAACAAATGTTTCTACTCTTTCACTTTTTCAAAAATCGCGTTTCATGGTAAAAAGGGCAAAATAGTCATATTTAAGCATAAACCGGGGACATGCATTTGAACTGGATAGGTATTGATCCGAGTTGTAAAATCTTAGGGAGTTGAACTTATATAAAACTTGGTCCAAAATATGCTCTAATACAGATCTCAAACATGCATGTACGGATCAGAATTGATAGTCAAAGAAAAAGTCAATTTATGAGACTTTCGATTCCGATTCGGGTTTTAAACTGAAAATTGTCGAGATGATCATGATGAAACATGTTCTTACATTAATTATAAAGTTATTTTGATGATCAAACAGGTTGCATGTAGCCTACATTGTTAATCATGCTTAAATTTGCAAAAACGCATTCTGTTGACTTTTTAAGAAAAGCTTTGACTCGACAATTAACATGCTTAGAGTGTGAATCTGAAAATACCCTTTTAGGGATTTGTTACACTCATAAATACCAACATGTGGGTACTTTCAATTTGAGAAATGACAGAGCCAATCTCGTTTAAACTCAAAGTCAAGTTTAATTTACGATAGTTTGACTTTCGGTGAATACACTAAGCTAGAACGAATTAGAGAATGATATGAACACTTACAATGGTCCTAAACAAGCTTAGAGATCACTATGAAGTAGCCTTGGCGTCCAGAAAGCTCCAGGAGAAGTCTTGTGAATTTTTTGAAGTTCAAGTGTTCATATGTTTGCAACAACAAGTGCCTTATATTCAGATTTGATCTTGTTTTGGAGCTGCCACAGAGGTCTAGGATGGTTGTAAGAGGTATACAAGTGTCCCTAATTGCATGAAAATCGATTGGTCAGCTCCCTAAGTCGACAACAGCTGTTAACAACTCGAAACCGAACTGACTGGCAGCTGTGCGCACTGTTCTGTCGCTGGGCAGGGCTCGCGTGGCGCGAGGCCCCCCTCGCGTGGTGCGAGGGTGTGCGTGACCAGCTTTCCAAGTTTCCAATGTTTGCAATTCAGCCCCTGATCTTTTGTAACGTGTTTAGGCTATTTATTTGCACTCTAAACCCTTGAAATCTGATTTTTATGAACCTTGGGACTTTTATAAACATGGAAAAGTCCTCGGTTCACTTTGCGTTTACCCGAAAAGTCACGAAATTCACGATAACGCAATTAACCTTTCTTGTACGGTTTTGGCCATAACTTTCTCATACGATAACGAAACTTCATGAAATTTTTACCACATATTCTAGTGAGTATATTTTATCATTACAAAGCTTCGGGTTTGCCAAAAGATCACTCAGAGGTATAATTTCAACATGTTGACACTTTTAGTCCCTGTAGTTTGTAATTCCTCACTTTCTTTCATTTCTCGCTTCGTATGATCCATGACTTATCCGTTTAAGGTTATAAACACCATGTAGGGTTATTGTAGAGCCTATTTATCCATTGTTGACACTTTGGACCCTTATATTCACATAGTTTCACTGTTTGTCAACTTTAGTCCCTCTAAAGTATGTTTTCACATATTCAAAGTCCATGACACGTGTCAGTACTTTATTGGACGTAATTTTTTGAGGTGTTACATCCTCACCCCCTTAAAAGAAATCTCGACCTCGAGATTTGATAATATGTGGGAAGTACTTTTTGGTCGCATAATTGACTTGACCTCAATAGCATATTTGGAGCTTTTTCCAAGCTCTCAAGCTGACCTTTATAATGGGTACATTTATCCTTTTGGAGCTTCTTCACCTATCGATCCTCAATCGATATAGGTTGCTAATTATATCATAAATCTGCATATCATTATGTGATAATGCTTCTCGACTTATTGATGAAACATATCGTTAAATCATTAGTGTGAAATATATTGCGAGCTCCATCCATCTCCTTAAAAGGTTCTAGCTTTAAGCTATCTGATCTTGATACATTCGATTCCTTCGAATGATTTTATACATTCAAAGCTTAACTAGTCTAATGATTAACAAATTGGTACACCCTTCCAGGGTGATATCTTTGTTGAACCTTATTCCTTCACAAGAACTCAGGAGGGTTGCTACTTTCATAAATCCTTGATTTTCTGCCGAATACTGGCAACTTTCAGACGATTATGGATTTGTTTGATCTTATTCGTTGTTTCCAATGCAACTTTCAGACCCTGAAAATTGGACTTACCAACCTTTTGTCTTAATAGATGTTTAACATTCCATCTATACAAGGTCTCCAGAGGAGCAGCCTTGATGCTTATATGACAATTATTATAAAAACTTATCTTAAGGTGAGATGGTTATTTCGACCACTGCTTAGGACTAATCTCAAGGAATAGTTAATCCTTGCGTTAGTCGATCAAATCGACGATCCTGGGCAGCTGATGGAAAATTCTTAATTGTTGCTTAATTAGGGTTGCGGTAATCAATGCATAAGCAAAATGAACCGTCTTTCTTAATTAACTATAACGAATTCTCAGAATATTGAGTTGGGCTTTATGAATCCTTTATTCACTTAATCAGGGTTTCCATTCTTCCAATGATGGTATTAGCCGTCTTGGAGATTTCATAATATTACAACCCTAAATGGGATATAAATCTTAATTCTACTGGCCTCTCATGAGGTAAATAGGGTAATCTTAAGAGGAGATAATCAAGATACCAGGAAGTTACAGAGATTTTTGGAATCTCAGGCTCCAATTCATCTATCATTGTTTGTGTCAGATAGGTGACACATTTATGTTACGAATCCATGAATTCTTTAATTGAAGACATTCACTTGGACAATTCCATTCTGGATATCTTCTTTGAATACCATTAGTTGACTTTAGTACCATATGACCATCGGAATATCTTTGAGGTCCCATGCATTAAACTTCCATACTGATCAGGCATGGAAGCAATCTATGGAACTTATTAAGATACATCAATCCTCATATGGCGCTTTTATCATACCGTCTGGTTTTCGCAATCGATAAAGATTGAAGAGATATCAACTATATATATATGCTGACGCATTTCCTCTAAGGAGAGGATACCTCTAGAATTCATTGATTAGAGATTTCTAACTGGAACAGAAAAATGGTTCTTATGATTTCGCCTGTAAGTTTTACCTTGCTTAATATCTGGGGTTCTTATGGGAAAATTTCTAAAAGTTTGCTAAGCTCACGGTCTTATGAGAGCCTTAGCGGTATCTGAACCCAAACATAACTCTTAGCAATAATATTACAATAAAGGATTTTATCTAGTGTCATTATTAATGTGAACTGCCTCTAGTCATTCACCAGGAGGGCTAAACGTCCTCATTCTTAAACTGTTTAAACTTAGCTATAAGATCTGTGACAAATTGTAGGGTATTTTCGACCTTGACTGGTTATTTCTTAATCTATAAAATGTGAGTAGCTGAGGTGGATCCATAATGGATTCATAGTAAGCAGGTTTTGAAGCCTTAATGTGCCCTCTTATTGCTGATGCTAGATCATAATATATATATATATATATATGTATATATTGCATTATGCTTAAATTCTAGGTTGACCGAATAAGAGCACTATTTCAACCAATGAACCAGGGTTGCAACCTACTGTCGATAGTTTATAGCTCTTATGGGGGAGTCGGAAAAATTCTTATTCCATCTTTTTCCATTTCGTGAAGCGGCTACTAGGTTTCCTAATAAGGTCCTCGAAACTTGGACCATCCCATAATGTATAAGAGAATCTTTCTTGTGGACTCCATTAGTGTCCTCACTAATCAAGGGTATTACCATCGAATGATTATGGCGCACACCTTACCGCGTGCTTTTCAGCATAACCACTAATATACCTAATGGTTTCTACTACATTTAACAATTTCCTGCAATCGATGGTCCCTTTTTACCATTGAAGTCTCTTAACTTCTAAGAGGCGAAGTACTTGTAAGTACGTCTTAAAAGAAATGGGCCCCTTGCCGTATATGATTTTTTCTGGTTTAATCTTCGTAATTGAAGTATGAATAAAGCTCTTTTCATGAGCAGTGTCATGTGTTTTAGAGCGAGAAACGTTTGGCTCTTCATGGCTTTTCTCATAGCCCTTCTCTGCAGTGATAATTATAGTTTTGGAGATTAATTCTGTTAACATTGAGGTTCACACTTGATGCACTATTATCATTTGTCGCATCTCTTAGCATCGCGACTGTTGTTTGTCTTTCTGAGTTTTCCATACTCAAATCTTTTGGTATTAAATACCAATTTAACAATTAATTGAGTGCATTTCCCAGCTAGTCATCATCCTGTCGATTTATTGTACATCGATCATGGTATTATTAAACCATGTGAACATTCCTAAGGAGTGTTATTTGATTGTACATGTGCTTATATTTAATCAAAATGGAGATTTCACAAACTAGGCACCTAGCTCGGTTGGCTAGGCGCGCGAAAGGGTGTGGCCTAGACCCAGGTTCGATTCCGGGGACGGCCGATTCCACCATTTTTTTTACACGTACTGATACATGTAATTATGAGGGTTGTCTCATAAGGAGTCTTGATAACTACTTGTTCCTTATTATACACAATATGGGCTTGATTTTCAAGACAACCAATCGATTTTTATCATTATGTCGAGTCCCTTATTATTAAAATAGAAGCAAGGACGTCAGAAAAGGATGATTCCTAAATGAATATAAACATCTATCTAATATTGCTGAAGCAGTCTCTGAGGTACTATTAGTCAGTTCTACTTAACGCTTAGAGTTTTAACAGGCAGATTTAATGATTTACAAAATCTGTTGCCTTATGAAAGACTTATTTGAACCTGAATAAAATAATACTCTAGCATGAGCGTTATTAATAAAGGAAGTACCTGTTGTGACATTGTCATCCTGAATAGCCTCTTGAGCGTCCATTTGAGAGCTCCCAGCTTTTGTCTCCTCAGCCTCCCCAGGCTTCTTGGTTTTATTTGGGCAATTTGTCTTGATATGCCCTATTTCATTGCAACCATAGCAGGTTGCGTCCTTTATGTCTTGGCACTCCAAGGTCTTGTGCCCTTTCTTGCTACAAATCCCACAAGGTCTCGTGTGAGACTGGGATTTCGACTCCAATCGACACTTCCCAAAATGGTTCTTCTTACAAGTTTTACATTTGGGTTTTGCCTCCTTTGGTTTGGACTGGTTATAGTTCAAACCGGTCTTACCCTTTTTACAACCTTGAATTGGGGTATTATTGCACTTTCGCTTATGATCCTTCAACACACGGTCCACAGCGTTGTTTACGGCTGTATCTATCATAGCCTGTAACTCGGCGCTTGTTAAGTTCAGTCTTGCATCATCATTCTGATCAACTAGACGATTGTAAGCTTCAGAGGAGTCAGCCATGGTGAATCTTTGAAGGCTACAAACCAAGTAATAACAAATTGGTTTAATTATATAGCGAATTGTCGAACTTGATAATTAAGTAGCCATGGTGCGAATGAACCATATGGGCCAGTAGATAGTATTTAATTTATTTGATTATGTTTTGCCTAAGTTTTTAAATAAACCATCTTTGGCGTTTAATCGGAATATAATCCTTCATATTTACTAGACAGGGGACATAAGTCACGACTGTCCATGTCATACTGACATCTTATATAGCACAATGGCTTGTTCCAAAGGACTTTTCGATGGCACAGATGCCTTGTCACTAGGGAAATTTTAAAACATAATCAATGATTCCTTTGGATCCGAAAATTTCATAATTCATTGTATTGACAAGAAGTTATGAAATAAAACTATCTTTTTCATGTATGCATCTTTTCCTGTAGGTATACATCCCAAGTGGATGTTTAGATGTGTACACCATGTTCGACGTTTATTAGCCTTGATCCCTATTGATCATTTAGGCTAAATAAGGGGTTTGGAAAGTCTCCCTAATATAAAGATGACAAGCGTGATTTTATCGCATCACTGTTGTCGGGAGTGTTAACATATTTACAATGTCACAAGGATTTGAATCCTTTGAATAGGTTCTACCATCTTGGCCTCGTCTGGAATGACATATAGGCTAGGTTGTACCTTTAATACTGGTAGGAAAGAATGATATTTATTTATTTTCAGGGTTTTATCATAAATCCAAATTTACAATTTAATAATAGCACGAATGGCCTAGTTGCGTAGACAAGTTTATAAGCCATGATTTCAGAGAATCGAGGCATTTAGGGTTGAATCAAAGTTCATTACCCTTTTTCGGACAGGGAGTCATTGCTACCACTGTCGTTGTTATAATTTGACGATACAATATGGCCCGTAGGCAAATCGATTACAAAACGATGTTTTAAGAAAATAATAATCATTACACTGATGATAGTAGTCATGATAGTATTGATCATATTGACTATGAGGCTTGGGCATAGCCCACCACCTTAGGCAGGAACCATAATGGTTACAACTGTTATTGTCATATTGACAACATTATAAAGTATAGCCTGTAGGCAAAACATCACTAGGATGTTATATTATATTAGTCATGATCGCATTGATCATATAGACTATTAGGCAAGCATAGCTCACCACCTTAGACAAGGAATCATAAAGATTACAATGTCAGCGTCTGTTGGATTATGCAGAAATGAGCAAGGCCCGTAGGCATTATATTACCAACGTATGGTCAAAATATGAACATCTTAATTGATGATCTAAACCCATGATTCAGAGATCATTAAGTTGGGTTAGGGATCTTTTAAGGAATCCATATATAAGAATGACGTGTGTGATTTTTTTATGGATCACGTCTGCCATGAATGTTAACATGTTCTCAGATGTTAATAGAGATTCGAATCTTTTAAACAGGTCTTACCATCATGGCCCGGCCTTATGATGACCCGAAGGCTAGGTTTCACTCTTAAGATTCTTATTTAACAATTAACGCAGAACAAAATTTAAAATCGAGATGTTAATAAGGATCTGAATCTAAATTGAGTAACTGCCATCTTGGCCGGTCTTAATAATGACACTTGGCTAGGTCTTGTCCTTTTTAGATTTTGCCATTTTATTAATATGGTAGATCTTATAAAAGGAATGTTATTTTAATTTATTTCATATATTATATTCATATATATTGAATAAATGAGATTTTGATAAAGCATTCCAATGATAAATAAATAAAAATAAAATACAGATTTGCCCTAAAAGGGACTTAAAAGAAATGATGTTGTCCATGAAGGGACTGAAAAATAAGTATGCCCTTATAAGGACTTACTAAGGAAACGAACTTTAGTAGAAGGAGTTTCTCCTTCATTTTACTTCTGAATGTCTTCTCCTTGATTGTACGTTAATCCTAGTCGCAACATGAAGCTCGGCCTTTCCTAGGCTTCAATGGGGAGAATTTCCACTACGGCTTCTTTGCTTGGCGACATATTAAAATATATAATTGAAAGTAAAAAAAATCCTCCGAATAGGGACGAGAGTATTCCTATGTTAAGTCTAGACTCAGAATCGAGGAACGTGCAATTGTGTAACTGAGATTAAACACAACAGACTAGTGTTTAATTCACTCAGAGTTGGCTCTGATACCAACCTGTCACACCCCAACTTTTCCACGTGTCACCGGTGGGCCCGGTGGGGAGTATAGTGACGTAGTTGATATCATCATAGTCAAACAACACAATATTTAAATGCACAGCGGAAGCAAATGATAATTATAAAACAAACCGATATAAAGTAATATCAAGTATTACAAACGGAATGTAAAGGATCCACAGGCGGATCAAAATAAAATGAATCATTTGTTCAACAGACTTTAAGGCGTCCCAAGCTCGCGAGACTTATTGTGGACGCTAGAAGACCGCCAGCCAATTACGAGTAGTACCTGCACTTAACCTTTTGGAAAATACGTCAGTTTACACTGGTAAATACAATTTAACTGACTCATTTTGAAAATGGTTGAAAATTGATTTGAATGCACGTGGCACAAAACATTTTATAACTTGGGATAATTATTTGAGTATAATACTTGTAAACGAATTACATGTTCCTTATGCGTTCAGTAGCCCAGTTCGTGCCGGGTTAAAGATTAATAGACACACCACAGGTATAGTGCCCACAAGGCTGATTCCTTTAAGTGGGATACCAGTTTTTACATATGCAGCTGTCAGGTGTACGCCTACACCCCGTGCTTAGGTCGTGGCCATTTCATGAATGATGCCAAGGATATCCGGGACATGGTCATCAACCCCCCCAAAGGCGTTAAGCAAACAAAACAAATTTTTAAACGGGTCATCTCGATAATACTTAACCACCAATCGATTAAGGTCGAATGCCCGACCAAGCGGTATTTTATATACCGTACCCCAAGCCCGTATAAGGGAAAATAAGTTAAAAGTATTTACCTTGGTAAGTATATATCTCAACAAGCAAAAAGGCAGGTAGCTTTTACCGGCGCTCCTAATCTGGAACGAAGGTTTAATATAACCTATTAGATTTCTAACGGGTCTTTATTTAAGCTTAAGCTTAGACCGGTTAGCTTTAAGGACGAAACGGTTCAAACGCACGATTAAGCGAAGACCGGATAGAATGTGATTTAGACTCGACAAGTTTGAAGACTTGTATAATATGGGTATACTAAACACATTCTGGATTTTGAGACAAAAATGATAATGTTTGACCCGTCTCGGTCAATTTATGCAAACTAGTTACATAAACCGAACCGAACGCGAAAAGAGCGTTACGGGTAACCGTAAGAGTCATATGCAAGTTCCCTGAGATAATATGCTCTAAATATGTCATAATATCAGTAAGTTACTTTCTATTATGCCCAAAACGGATTTAAACACAACTTATGCCTTATAAGGGCATTTTGGTCATTTAAAAGATTTTAAAAGAGTTTATTTGTAAATCTGAGTTACGGGTCTGATTTATACAGTAAATATACTTAAATTAACATGTTATATCAGTAAGGTATGACCCATATATGAAACTTATCATTTAAAACCAAACTATGCACCTTAGGGGTATTTTGGTAATTTTATAAGGGCTAAAAATGACAGAATTGGAAACCTGAGTTTATAAACTTGTACTTACTGTTATTTTATAAAAATATACTAAGAACATCAGTAGGTATAAACCTTATATGTTTAATATGGTTATAATACATACTATGCTTAAAAAGGCGATTTAGAGCCGTTTCCGGGTTTGTAAAAGAAATCTGATATTTTTATATTTCCAGAAGGCTCAAAATATTATATTTAACAAATAAAATCAATAGAAAAAGGTTTGGGGTCAAAAGGATTTATAAAACTCATTTTATGGCCTAAAAGGGTAAAACCGACAATAACCGATTTAAGGCTAAAATTCTATGATCCAATCAGTTTAAAAATTATTAAAAATCTTTATAATTCCTAAAATATTATATAACAACAGTAGGTATACACTTTGATGTCAAAAATTAGGTTTTGATGGGCGTTATGCTCATAACGCCGTTTAATTAATAAAAACCGTTTTATTTGCGATATTGAGCATAATTCACAATCCAGACCTCGGATTGATGTCAAATTTTTGGTGCAAGTTTATAAATCAGTAACAAATGTTTCTACTCTTTCACTTTTTCAAAAATCGCGTTTCATGGTAAAAAGGGCAAAATAGTCATATTTAAGCATAAACCGGGGACATGCATTTGAACTGGATAGGTATTGATCCGAGTTGTAAAATCTCAGGGAGTTGAACTTATATAAAACTTGGTCCAAAATATGCTCTAATACAGATCTCAAACATGCATGTACGGATCAGAATTGATAGTCAAAGAAAAAGTCAATTTATGAGACTTTCGATTCCGATTCGGGTTTTAAACTGAAAATTGTCGAGATGATCATGATGAAACATGTTCTTACATTAATTATAAAGTTATTTTGATGATCAAACAGGTTGCATGTAGCCTACATTGTTAATCATGCTTAAATTTGCAAAAACGCATTCTGTTGACTTTTTAAGAAAAGCTTTGACTCGACAATTAACATGCTTAGAGTGTGAATCTGAAAATACCCTTTTAGGGATTTGTTACACTCATAAATACCAACATGTGGGTACTTTCAATTTGAGAAATGACATAGCCAATCTCGTTTAAACTCAAAGTCAAGTTTAATTTACGATAGTTTGACTTTCGGTGAATACACTAAGCTAGAACGAATTAGAGAATGATATGAACACTTACAATGGTCCTAAACAAGCTTAGAGATCACTATGAAGTAGCCTTGGCGTCCAGAAAGCTCCAGGAGAAGTCTTGTGAATTTTTTGAAGTTCAAGTGTTCATATGTTTGCAACAACAAGTGCCTTATATTCAGATTTGATCTTGTTTTGGAGCTGCCACAGAGGTCTAGGATGGTTGTAAGAGGTATACAAGTGTCCCTAATTGCATGAAAATCGATTGGTCAGCTCCCTAAGTCGACAACAGCTGTTAACAACTCGAAACCGAACTGACTGGCAGCTGTGCGCACTGTTCTGTCGCTGGGCAGGGCTCGCGTGGCGCGAGGCCCCCCTCGCGTGGTGCGAGGGTGTGCGTGACCAGCTTTCCAAGTTTCCAATGTTTGCAATTCAGCCCCTGATCTTTTGTAACGTGTTTAGGCTATTTATTTGCACTCTAAACCCTTGAAATCTGATTTTTATGAACCTTGGGACTTTTATAAACATGGAAAAGTCCTCGGTTCACTTTGCGTTTACCCGAAAAGTCACGAAATTCACGATAACGCAATTAACCTTTCTTGTACGGTTTTGGCCATAACTTTCTCATACGATAACGAAACTTCATGAAATTTTTACCACATATTCTAGTGAGTATATTTTATCATTAAAAAGCTTCGGGTTTGCCAAAAGATCACTCAGAGGTATAATTTCAACATGTTGACACTTTTAGTCCCTGTAGTTTGTAATTCCTCACTTTCTTTCATTTCTCGCTTCGTATGATCCATGACTTATCCGTTTAAGGTTATAAACACCATGTAGGGTTATTGTAGAGCCTATTTATCCATTGTTGACACTTTGGACCCTTATATTCACATAGTTTCACTGTTTGTCAACTTTAGTCCCTCTAAAGTATGTTTTCACATATTCAAAGTCCATGACACGTGTCAGTACTTTATTGGACGTAATTTTTCGAGGTGTTACACTACCTCATGTATGAATTATATGACACAAAGAGGTGCCTAAATGAGGACTTTAATCTTCTACCTCATGCTTGACCAATATAACATATTAATACTCATATAACTTATGTAATATATTCAACAAAACCGAACTCTTGATGATGAACAGGTGGACATTGTCAAGTTAGTAAGTATATCATCTAAGCATCATATGTGATGGATGGTTATTTTCCTATGTCTATGTTCATGTTATTCCGAATCTATAATCTTCCGATTTCCCCAAACTCACACACCTATGTTTTCTTCGTGTAGAAGGACAAGGTGCTCCAAACTAATCCATCCACCAACATCACTCGCGAGATTTCAAGTAGGAAAGCTTGCAAAACCGTGAGTATACTCGATCCCATTTTTCTTTATACACTTTGGGTGCAACATGTATGACTATACAAAATTACACAACACTTAAACTATTTTAAACATACTCTCCATGCTTAACATGATACTATGTGTGATGCTTGCTATTCTCGTATGCTATGTAAACTATTTGGTCGATATATGCCCATTAACTTTGCTAGCATACCTTAACAATTATAGCGCTATAGGATTAACGCACCGCCCATTAGTCTTGGGGTATTGTTAAGTTAAACTTGTTACCTCCCGCTACTCTATTTGGGATTGGCTCTTTTAACGCGTTGTATACTTGGGTTTGAACATATTATTCACCATTTTAGCATTCTAGTATTGCATATTATGAATCATGTTGGATATGAGCACTTTTTATACTATATTATGCTATGTAACAAAACTTGTATACTCGCCAACTTTTTGTTGATTATTTTAATACATGTTGCAGGTTGATAGACTCGATGATGCTATGAAGAAAGCAATTTAGGAGGACTTAGATACACACCTAGATTAATTTTGTTATTTTTATGTATTATTGAAACAATGTTGTCTTTTGTTAGAACCTTGTATGACATTTTAGTCTTGAAATGAAATTGGATTTAAATTATATTGTCACATAGTGTTATGAAGTCTCTTGCAATCTCGTTTTCATCTCATCCCGATGTTTCCGCCATCGGTTGGGGTGTGACATATAGTACTCCCCAGATAATCGGACTTGGGTCAATAGTACTTAGACTTGCGACTTTTTGCTAAATTATAATCTTATTGATTGGAAGGTAGCAAAAAGGTAAATACTCTTAACTTATTTTAGTATTAAACTTGGGGAGGCAATTATGCCACTTGAAGTGGGTATTACATAAATAAGTCGCCTATGATTGCACATAAATGTAAGAATCCGGTTTATTCCGTTTTACTTGATAATTGAAATGATTGGGGGTTAATGATACCGTGTCTAGATGTCCCAATGGGTTAATCAAGTATGTAAATCTGGTAACAAGAATAAATCCCAAGAAATATTTAAAGGATCACCTACGGGTTTTCTCTATGTATAAAACTCTTTTCGAAAAAACTGTTTTCCAAAGAGTCAGTTAATTGTATTTACCAGCTTTGGCTGACGTATTTTCAAAAGATTAAACCGCAGGTACCGAACCTTATTATAGGCTGGGAATACGGGTCAGCTAGAATGAAGGCTAAGGAATTTGCAACTCCTGATGCTTAAGGCCTATGATGTCTAAAGCTCTGTTTATTTAGATCCTGTCTCAACCCCCGCACCCTAACAAACCCGAGAACGGGCGACCGCGGCTAGTTTTGGTAGTATCTGTGTTTTATCCATTTTGGCAGCGGAAATTACATTAGGACCATAGTTAGGAAATATTTTATCAGAGTAAATACCATGCTTTTATAATATTAAACACATGGGAAAATCCCAAATTTCAAGTACACACATTTTCATAGGGATAAACCCTATTTTATTTAAATAAAATATCTCTTTATTTTTAGGTAACTTTATAGCCACTTTTCCAAGCCTTCAGTGCTGTCTAGCTGGCTTCTATTTGGCTTTCACATTTTGTTACCTGAAACGCGTTTAAAAACATTTTGTCAGTGGGAAATACTGGTGAGTGAATCCCAGTTTAATCAAGTTTAGTAAAAACCATTGTACAGTATTGAGGGCGGTCGCGCAACTACATTTGGTTCCATCTATTCAATTACCACCCACGGTATTGTCAACCCGACTTGTGGTCATGTTACTCCTCGCAAGGTAGTAACAAGTTTTGTATACAAAACCCCAACATACCGACGATAATTGTAGAATACAAATACTCAATCAATGTTTAATATATCATTAATTAAGTGAGGTTTTGTCAAAACAATTTGTAAAAAGGAGATTACTCATATTGCTGTCTTAGGTTTCCTTTAAGGGTTCCTGGTGATTATCTATAATTTACACAAATGCACACGCGTTAGTATAATAACCCAATATTTACATTAGTAATACCCTTCCCGAGACGGCATTCCAACGACTACGTCGGGCAGAACCACGACAGCCGTTACGGAACCCTGGTCAATCGGGCAACGCATCTAATACGTAACCGGGGTTATGATACTTACAACGGGGCAGAACTTCGTTATTTAGGGGGGTATTATGCCCGGGTATAGTGTCTATTACGTAGAAATTGAGAGAGAAAGAAAGGTGTGAGCGTCGGAAAGTGAAGGCTGATCGATCTCATTTATAGGGCCAGATTTCGTCTTCGTCGCACCCCGCGTAGAACTCGACCAGGGCCTTCGCGGCCTGCGAGGCTCCCTAGGGTAGGCCCTAGGGTTGCTGAGTCGACCACTAGGCACGACACGACTGGGGCACGTGGCAGCATTGGGGCTTGCCTGGTGTCTTGGCGGTCGCGGCCCGCGTAGAAGGTAGCCAAGGGTAACGCGCCCCGCGAGAGACCACTAAATCTTGTTTTTAATTAAATTTTTAATAAAAATAAAGGTATTCAGGGCCCGTTTTCGTATATGGGGTGTATTTTAGGACATATTGGGGCACTTTAAATATTTTTAGGGTGTCGGAATTTATTTTGGAGGGTTGTTATATCCTCCCCACCTTGTTTTAGAGCTCGTCCTCGAGATCTACTGGAATAGGTGCGGGTATTTCCTTTGCATCTCTGATTCAAGCTCCCAAGTGTACTCTGGTCCTCTTTTGGAGTCCCATTTCACTTTGACCAGAACTAATCTCTTGTGCTTGAGGTTCTTAACTTTCCTGTCTTCAATCTGTAGAGGCCTCTCTACAAACTTTAACTGTTCATTTACCTCTATATCCTTAAGAGGCACTACCAGTGATTCATCAGCTAAGCATTTCTTGAGATTACATACATGAAATACATCTTGTATTCCTGCCATTTCCTCTGGCAGTTGTAGCTGATAGGCTACAGGTCCTATTCTTCTAATAATCTCAAAAGGTCCAACATATATGGGGCTTAACTTTCCTCTCTTGATGAATCTTACCACTCCTTTCCAAGGAGAGACTTTCAGTAACACTTTGTCACCTACCTGAAATTCCAAGGGTTTTCGTCTGTTATCAGCATAACTCTTTTGTCGATCGCGTGCTGCTTTCAGTCGTTCCTTGACTTGAATGATTTTATCGGTTGTTTCTTGCACTATC
Source organism: Helianthus tuberosus (assembly GCA_030545235.1). NCBI lineage: Eukaryota > Viridiplantae > Streptophyta > Magnoliopsida > Asterales > Asteraceae > Helianthus > Helianthus tuberosus. The sequence goes on along the minus strand of CM060411.1, from coordinate 53,669,778 downwards.
TCAGGTCCGGATAATTGCTTTTCTCCAATTTCTGCCCAACAGACTGGGGTTCGGCATTTACGTCCATAGAGCGCTTCAAAAGGTGCAGCATTGATACTTATGTGATAACTATTAGTATAAGAAAATTCTATTAATGGTAAGTGATCGTCCCAATTACCTCCGAAATCAATTACACAAGCTCTAAGCATATCTTCCATTGTTTGAATTGTCCTTTCGCTTTTTCCGTCTGTTTGAGGATGATAAGCTGTGCTTATATTCAACTTGGTTCCCATGGATTTTTGGAAACTTGTCAAAAAATGAGAGGTAAAACGGCTATCTCTATCAGAAACAATTGACAAAGGAATTCCATGTAATTAAACTATTTCATTTACATATAACTTAGCTAATTGTTCCATACTGAAAGTTTCCTTCATTGGTAGGAAATGAGCTGACTTAGTTAGCCTGTCTACAATCACCTAGATTGTATCATTACCTTTTCTTGTTTTGGGTAATTTGGTAACAAAATCCATTGTTATCAATTCTCATTTCCAAACTGGCATCTCTAACTACTGTAATAAACCTGAGGGTTTCTGATGTTCAGCTTTAACTTATGAACATGTTAAACACTTAGAAACATAAGCTGCTATATCCTTTTTCATTCCTATCCACCAGAAATTCTTTCTTAAATCCTGATACATCTTATCATTTCCGGTATGCATCGTATACTTAGACTTATGGGCTTCTTCTAATATACAGTGACGTAGGTTTCCTAATTTAGGTATCCACATTCTTTTCTTATGAAATCTCCAAATTCTATCTGTTCCTTGTTCTAATTCCTTAATCATTCTTTTCAATTTTTCAGTATCATTCTTGATTACTGATTCTTGTGCTTTTCTAATTTGTTCATTTAAATCTACTTGTAGATTTAATTTGAGAGAACGCACTCTTTTTGGCTTTTCATGATACTTTCGACTTAAAGCATCAGCAACTACATTTGCTTTTCCTGCATGATACTGGATAATACAATCATATTCACTAAGTATCTCCATCCAGCGTCTCTGCCTCATATTCAACTCCTTTTGCCCGAAAACATACCTTAAACTCTTATGATCTGTGAAGATGGTAAACTTACTACCGTAAAGGTAATGTCTCCAAATTTTCAGGGCAAAAATTATGGCTCCTAGTTCTAAATCATGGGTTGAATAGTTCTCTTCATGATTCTTAAGTTGTCTAGATGCATAAGCTATAACCTTTTGTCGTGGCATTAACACACATCCATAACCTAACTTAGAAGTGTCACAATAGACTACAAAGTCTTCAGTTCCTTCTGGTAACGCTAGTATGGGTGCGTTGGTTAATCTTTGCTTAAGGATTCTAAAGGCTTCTTCCTGTTTTGATCCCCATTTAAACTTAATAGATTTACAGGTTAACTTAGTTAAAGGAATGGCTATTTTAGAAAATCTCGAATAAATCTTCTATAATAACCGGCCAATCCTAAGAAACTTCTAATCTCGGTTGGTGACTCAGGGGTTTTCCATTTAATAATTGCCTCAATCTTGGTGGGATCTACATGAATTCCTTCATGATTGACTAAATGTCCAAGAAACTGTACCTGTTCTAACCAGAACTCGCACTTTGAAAACTTAGCATAAAGCTTTTCTTTTCTCAAAAAACTTAAAAGTGTGTGCAAATGCTTTGCATGTTCCTCTTTATTCTTAGAGTAAATGAGAATATCATCTATAAAGACAATTATGAATTTATCCAAATATGGCTTACATATTCGATTCATCATGTCCATAAATGCAGCTGGGGCATTGGTTAAACCAAATGGCATGACAGTAAATTCATAATGGCCATACCTTGTTCTAAATGTGGTCTTAGGAATGTCCTCTTCCTGTACCTTTAATTGATGATATCCTGAGCGTAAATTGATTTTTGAGAAAAATCGAGCTCCTTGCAATTGATCAAACAGATCATCAATTCTTGGTAATGGATACCGATTCTTAATCGTGACCTTGTTTAATTCTCGGTAGTCAATGCACATACGCATTGATCTGTCTTTCTTCTTGACGGATAAGATTGGCGCTCCCCATGGTGATGAACTTGGTTGTATGAATCTCTTTTCCAACAATTCGTCTAATTGTTTCTTCAATTCTTGCATTTTTGTTGGTGCCAAGCAGTAGGGTGCTTTGGCAATTGGTGCTGTTCCTGGTAGCAGATGGATTCTGAATTCAACTTCCCTGTCCTGAGGTAGTCCTGGTAATTCTTCTGGAAATACATCTGGAAACTGAGACACTACTGGAATATCTTTTAGCTCTTTTCCTTTAGTGTTAGTGATTATAGAAATCAAATACACTAATGATCCTTTTCTTACATAACTTGCTGTTTTCATCATAGAGATGAATTTTGTGGATCTAGATGGCTTATCTCCTTTAATTGTGATCTTTTCACCTTTTGGTGAATTTACTTGAATTGACTTTTGATCACATAAAATACCGGCATTATTGGCTACTAACCAATCCATTCCTAATACAACATCAAATCCTGCCAGATTCATTGGGTAAAGGTTTGCAATAAACTTTTGATTTAAAAAGTCTATTCTTGCTCCATGCAAGATTTCAGAAATCCTAACGGTTTCCCCATTTACTGTCTCTACTAGACATTCTTGTGGGAGTTTAGTTAATGGTTGATTGAGAATTTTGCAAAGTGAAGTATTATTAAAACTTTGGTTCGCACCAGAGTCAAATAATACTTTAGCAAAAACATCATTAACTAAAAACGTACCGGCTATCACATCCGGAATCATCTTGGCTTCTTCTGCAGTCAGAACAAATGCTCTAGCATTTTTAGTGTTCTTGTCGTCCATGGCTAGAACTAGTTTCGGACAATTCGGCTTGATGTGACCCTTTTCTCCACAGTGGAAGCACATTCCATTGTTAGGTTTCCTTCTACAGTCTTCCTCCTTGTGTCCTGGTATCTTGCAGAAATTGCAGTAGGTGGAGCATTTTCGCGAATGCTTTTTCTTGCAGGCCTTGCAGTAGGGTGCAGAGATAGAACCTACATTTTTCCCACAGTTGGAATTTTCATAATGAAATTCTTGGGTAAGTCTTTGGGCTAGGTTTCTCCTCTGATCCTCTTCTCGTGTACGCACTAATTCATCAGTCAAGGTATTTGCTAGTTCTATAGCTTCTTCTATAGTTTGAGGCCTAGCTGCCTTGACTACATGCCTAATCTCGCTGATTAATCCACAGATGTAACGGGAGATTAATACTGGTTCAGGTGATGCAAGGGTTGGTACTATTCTAGCATATTCAAAGAATAACGTAGTATAACCCTTACTATCTACTCCAGTCATCCTAAGGTTTAGGAATTTATTTGCTATCTGTTCTTTTTCATTGGGAAGGCAGAATTTCCTTTCCACCATGTTTTTAAATTCCTCCCATTCCATATTGTAAATCCTGTCACTTCCCCTAGACTGGATGATAGTGTTCCACCATTCTAAGGCTGAGTTCTTAAATAGATTGGAAGCAAACATTATCTTTAATACAACCAATCACACAACACGCATATTGATTAAAAATGTCGAACATTGCGACTTACTCTTTCTTATATAGTATGCATCTAATACATACCAGAACTGGAATTTAAAATTACAATACTAGTAGGCATCCGTAACTATTATCTAGATTTTTTTTCAAACATACACACATATTATATCTATTGTTATATTATTATTATTATTACTACTTCTACCATCACCTTCACTGATATGGGTTCATCCAAAACTCCATATTACGCTCGTCATACTTCCAGACGAGTCGCTCTCCAACCTGCCTCATCCTCTCGCTACTTTCTAAAATTTCCTCTCCGAAGGTTCGGAGCTCTTGCACATTTTCTGCACTCATTGGGGGTGCAGGTGCTGGGACTGGGTTTGGGAACTAGGCATGGGTTCCTAGTACTGGTATGGATTCTCTAAAATTTCCCTGATGTATTCATCACTATCATAGTAGGGATCTAGAGGGTCCAAACCTGGGTAGGCTGCTAGATTTGGCATAGGTGTGTCTTCTGGTTTTGGGTAACGTTGCACATAATCCCTATTATCGTCCAACCACAGGTCATAATCTGGGTCTAAGGGATTGGGTACTGGTATCCTAGGTATCTCTTCTAGGTTAAACTCAGGCATTGGGATTTGATTTTCTTGATTGTTTTCTATTTCCATTGGCTGGGTGGGAAACAGTGGTAATAGTTGGGGTGCTATAAGTTGCTCCAGGTTAGGGTCTGCAGCTGTGGTTGCTAGGATATGAAAGTTTGCTAGACTCCTATTGAGCATATCCTGTGTGTGAGCATCTGTTTCTCTTTTAATGTCTGTTAAAGCTCGCTGGTTTTGCAACTTTTTCATTCTTTTCCTACGTTCATGCGCTCCTCTACTGAACCCTCCTATCTTTTTAGGAGGGAATGGCTCTTCAGACTGAGCCTTAAACACGAATATCCCATCTTCATTGTCAGCTGAATACCCTGAAAGGGCAGTCTGTGAAGAAGTGCCTTCGCTCCTAGGTGAGCTGGACAACTGACGGTAGGCGTCAGAAGGTCCTTGGTCGCTCATAATGTAAACTAACAAATAGTCAAATAACACACACAATAAAATACGATTGGGCACGTAGTTCCGTAATTTATTTCCTAACACTTTGAATAATATCTTGGTGTCAGCATAACACTTCTGTGGCTGAATCAGTAACCTGGCTCTGATACTGTCACACCCCCAAAATCCACCATGCGGAGTATCATCGCTTGGAGGCGTGACATGACCAGGATCGAACCACCAATCATATTGAACAACATAATTAAGTAAGTAAAACCAACCACAATACGATTGGTGACCATAAGACAGAAACCAACTTTAAATTAACAGCGGAAGCATAAGACGTTAAACCAAAACATAAGTTCATAGCTCATAAGTTTAAAGACCCAAAACATAAGTTTCATAAGATCATAAAGTTTATTTATTAAGTACGGGACATAACAGCTCGCAACCCACAACGACCACCTCCATGTGCAAGCCCCATAGCATCTAGCGACCTGCAAAGCATGTGACAACGAGTCAACAACAAAGTTGAGTGAGTTCACGGTTGGTTATCTATTTTAGAGTTGTTTCCAAAAACGTAGTTTAATCTTAATCAGCTATCCAGCCGTGGGGGTTACCCCATAGTTCGAAAACGTTTATTAGTTAACCATCCCATGCCCACCTTCCCTGGCTATCCAGCCCGGCACTCCGGCCTTGGGGGCAACCCCATTATTTAAACTACCAGACTCGTTTATCATATCGACTACTATCGAAAATTAATTGTGCCCTAGCGTCGGTGTCTATCATCATCGACGTGCCATAGTCCATTAGTACACGCCCGTCCGACTGGCACGGTGTGAGGTTTGTTAAACCTAATAGCGCTATTAACTAATGACCCGCTCGCCATAGCCTCGGCGATTAAGTCGATACAAAGGGAGGGACTTCGCTGATAGAGTTCTAGTCTAGTCAAGGTCGGTCAATCACGTTCTAGTTTGATTACCACTTAGTTTATTAGTGACTTCAAATAAGCACGAAGTTCCTACACGCATCTATCACATAACAGGCATCACTTTAACGGTTCATGCCCATATAAACTTCCCATCTATTCCCATTCATAAGCAAACATACGACATTGCACATAGCACATTTATTGACATATAACATGTTAGATCATTCTCAGATAACATACTCGACATTTAGACACGCAAATTACTACTTATGTCGTTTCAGCTTTTATATTCAAAACTAGTCTGTTTTCGGGGATTTTAATAAAATAGTTAACTTATTCCAAAAATTCCCAACTTTTTACAGAATGTCTTAAACGATCCAAATATTATTGTGTAAAAATCTCGGGATCCAATTCATCACCAATATTTTATAAAAAATCATTTTCCGGACTGCAATCAGATTCATCTTTTTCTGACTGCAGTCCACGGAATAATTTATTTAAAATTCATCGTAAGTCTGATTTACGAAATTCCAGTGGGACGATTACAAATACATCAGTGGTCATTTACAGTACAAATTTCATGACCTAGTTCTACTCAGGTTTCAAGTTATGATGAAGAATATAACACATATTTTCAGCAGCAAAAATGCAGCTTTTGCTGCTGTTACAAAACGCCCCTTTAAAAATAGCAAACGAAGTCCAAAAATTATGATTCCAGTGCCATTAGAACCGTATTTCATAATAACATGTTATATACTCAGGAAAATCAGTTTTTCGTTAAGTTATAATCTGGTTACAGCCAACTGAAGTTGGCTGTAAATACTTGGACAGAAGCTGTTTTCAGCTTACTGTGTTCTAACGCATGTTCTATTTGTTCCGTTAACGTGTCTAGTGATCAATAACGACCTTTAACATCAATATTAACAAGTAAATCATCAAGTAATCAACAACATGTTCAGTACAACATCCTACTACAACATTTCATCACATTTCAACAATATTTCATCACTAAGTTAGCTCTATGTTCAAGACTTTGCATATGATCTTTTAGTGTTCATAAGTTTTCATCATAATCTAACTTTTAACCATCATAAATATGAAGCAAATGAAGATCAAAGAAGCTTACTACTAGCTTTGAAGCTAGGGAAGAAACAAGATGGAAAATGAGTGGTTAATAGCACTAGCAAGAGGTCCTTCAACTTCCGAGAACACCAAGCTTCGTTGAACGCCTTGTAGCACCTAGAAGTACACTTGGATCGCTTGAAGGAAAATAGAAAATGGAGATGGTGTTGGGTGGGTGTTCGGCCGAGCTTGATGAGGGGAGGAAGAGAGAGGTTGAGTTTGATAAAGATGATGAAATGGTGAGTTCTTTCAGCCAACCAACTAATACCCTTTGGTCCATGTGTCTACAAGAGTACATACACAATCTAGCTCATATCAAATCAAGATCATTTAGGATCTTTGGAAAGGATTTAGAAGATTAGAATATTTTGGAGTGGGGCCCCTCCATGGGCCGGTTATAAAAAGGGGGGGGGGGGTTAATGAAAATTATTTGGTAAGTGGTAATTAGTGGGGTGTTAGATGTAAAAATCTAATGTTTAGTGTGTTACATGTATCATGTAGTGTGTTTAAGCGTTCGGGGACCAAGACTAGCTCAGAAAAATAAAAACAATGTTTTTAACAATAATTTAGTGTTTCGGGTAATGTCCGGTTGCCCGATTTGATACTGTTCCATTAAAGTGCTTAATTAATCCGTAAGGTGTCCTATATATATATTTTTGTAACATTTTTAATTTTTAACACTCAGAAAAGCATACCGAACTATTTAGTAACTTTTCTGTACACTACTAGTATGTTAACAAGCACATGTAAGTATAACACAGTAATCAGAAATCAGTTAAGTAATTCAGCACAGTCATCAAGTACTTTAATTAACATTAATGGATTGTACGGAATACATGTAATTTTGAGGGTTGTCACATTCTCCCCCTGTTAAGAGAATTTCGTCCCGAAATTTAGCACGTGTTTACTGAGGAAGCTAGTTAAGTTGCGTGGTTTTCCTGGGGTGTCACATCATCCCCCCGTTGGTTTGGAATTTCCTCCCGAAATTCTGCCGTAGCTTCAGCCTCAGTAGTGGTTGCGTTTTTCTTAAACAGTTGGGGATACTTGAGTTTCATTTGGTCTTCTCGTTCCCAGGTATGCTCTGGGCCACGACGGGAATTCCAACAAACTCGAACGAGAGGCATCCTGGTACGCTTGAGGATCTTAACATCTCGATCAGTAATCTCTGCTGGTTCCTCGACGAATCGCAACTGGTCGTCGATTGTGAGCTCCTTTAAGGGAACTATGAGGGTCTCACCTGACAGACACTTTTTCAGATTTGACACGTGGAATACGTTGTGAACTCCGCTGAGTTCTTCAGGTAAATTCAGCCTGTAAGCGACTTTGCCAATATTCTCAATGATTTCGAACGGTCCGACATACTGCGGATTGAGTTTGCCTCGTTTGCCAAAACGAACTACACCTTTCCACGGTGAGACTTTAAGTAGCACTCGATCCCCAACCTGGAATTCGAGTGATTTCCTTCGCTTATCAGCATAGCTTTTCTGACGGTCACGAGCTGCCGATATTCGCTGTCGTATCTGGGCAATCCTTTCGGTTGTATCCACTACAAGTTCTGGGCCTGTGATTTGACTGTCGCCAACCTCTGCCCAACAAAGAGGTGATCGGCATTTAGGTCCGTACAATGCCTCAAACGGAGCGGCCTGGATACTAGTGTGGTAGCTGTTGTTATACGAAAACTCCACTAATGGGAGATGTTTCTCCCAACCATTACCGAAGTCGATTACATATGCCCTAAGCATGTCTTCAAGGGTTTGGATGGTGCGTTCAGATTGCCCATCCGTCTGTGGATGATATGTCGTGCTCATGTCTAGTCGAGAGCCAAAAGACTTGTGCATAGCTTGCCATAATTCAGATGTAAAACGTGAGTCATGATCCGAAATGATGGAGGTTGGCACTCCGTGCCTTGATACTACTTCCTTTAGGTAGATGTCTGCTAGAGTAGAAAACTTGTCGGTTTCCTTGATAGCCAGAAAATGTGCAGACTTGGTCAGTTGATCCACGATCACCCAAATGGTATCGTTTCCGCGTTGAGATCTGGGTAGGCCAGTAACGAAATCCATGGAAATTTGCTCCCATTTCCATTTAGGTATCTCTGGTTGTTGAAGTGGACTTGATGGTTTCTGGTATTCGACCTTGACCCTAGCACAAGTCAAGCATTTACTGACGTAGGTTGCTATGCTGGCTTTCATACCAGGCCACCAGTATGTAGTCTTTAGGTCGTGGTACATCTTATCCGAACCAGGATGTACTAAATAACGAGACTTATGTGCTTCATCCATCACAAGCTCGCGTAAGCCTCCATAAAATGGAACCCAGATGCGTCCGTTAACATAGTAGGCGTCGTTTTCCTTTCGTTCTAGCCGCTGCCTAGATCCTCGTAAGGACTCAGCCCTGATGTTCTCTGCTTTCAATGCTTCAACCTGAGCATCGCGAATCTGAGCGGGAAGGTTAGATTGGATGGTAAGCTGTAACGCACGTACACGCTTAGGTATAGTATCCTTTCGGCTGAGGGCGTCGGCCATAACATTGGCCTTGCCCGGATGATACTTGATCACGCATTCGTAATCAATCAAGAGTTTGACCCATCGGCGTTGTCGCATGTTTAATTCCTTTTGCTTGAAGATATGCTCGAGACTCCTGTGATCGGTATAAATGGTGCACTTGGTACCGTACAGGTAATGTCTCCATATCTTAAGCGCAAAAACAACTGCTCCCAATTCCAAGTCATGCGTAGTGTAGTTCCTTTCGTGAACTTTAAGTTGGCGTGATGCGTAGGCAATGACCTTGTCACGTTGCATCAACACGCAACCAAGTCCTTGGATGGAAGTGTCGCAGTAAACCACAAAATCATCTGTGGCTTCGGGCAATGAGAGGATAGGCGCGTTACAAAGTCTATCTTTCAAGTGTTGAAATGCGGACTCCTGTGCATCACCCCAACGATAGGTGACACCCTTCTGAGCAAGTGAAGTGAGAGGTTGCGCAATCCTTGAGAAATCCTTGATAAACCTTCTGTAATACCCTGCCAAACCCAAGAATTGGCGGATTTCTGTTGGTGTGCGGGGTGCAGGCCAGTTCTTGATCGAGTCAACCTTGGATGGATATACATGAATCCCATCCTTGTTTACCACATGGCCTAGGAAGTGGACTTCGCGAAGCCAGAAGTCACATTTTGAAAACTTGGCATACAACTGCTCTTTTCGAAGAAGTTCCAGAATAAGCCTCAGATGTTGCTCGTGTTCCTCCTGACTCTTAGAATAGATCAGGATGTCGTCGATGAACACTATGACAAACTTAGCCAGGTAAGGCTTGCACACTCGGTTCATGAGATCCATGAAGACCGCAGGTGCATTCGTCAATCCGAAAGGCATAACCAGAAACTCGTAATGGTCGTAACGGGTTCTGAATGTTGTTTTGGAGACGTCCTCCTCTCGGACTCTCAGCTGATGGTACCTGTTTTGGTCAAAAATTACCGAAGTAATTAAGTGATCAAATTAGTTAAGTGAGGTAGTGTGCTAGAAATGAGTATCAAAAATATGTTAATCAAGTTAATTGTAAAAACAGTTTCAGGATACGGCTCAGGATATAGAGCTGTATCTATGATCAAACAATGAGCAAAAGTAAAGTAAACGACACGAGATGTACGAGGAAAGCCCTTGATCAATCTAGATCGCCGGCATAAAACCTCGGGAGCTGACAATCGCAGTTGCCTAGTTCTTCTATTGCTTCACAAATCAGGATACAGTGCAGGATGTGGTACGGATCGACTAAGTGTTACAATGAAACTTGAATACAAGTGTACTGGTTGCGATGAGCTAGAGAGTGAAAGTGTACGAGAGTGTTAGTGAAAAGTTGTGTGTTCTAAGCTGATCCGCCCACATCTATTTATAGTAAAGATAAAATAACAAACTACCCTAAACTTGCGGGATACACCGAATATTCCTTCTTCGAACGTTGTAGACCTGGTCTTTCGGGCTCAACGTCTCTCCCTCAACAAATTCGTCCGAGTCTTGAGGAGAAGAAGTCTTCTTGACCGTTAGCAAGTCTCAGCCTTTAACCTGCACGTGGTTAATTCAATAAGCCTCAGGATATCGCCCAAGATGTTAGCAATATCCTCTTCCAGCATCCTGGTCACAGATAAACAAACAAAGGCAGGATATTGATCAGGATACGTATGTTAAGAAAATGACCCCTAACAATTGTCCCCAAATATATCAGTTGGGATACCAATCCAACGGATATATTTCAAAAGTTTCATCTCATGACTTAAGGTAATTAATACGACTAGACCCTTGAAATGACAGCGGTGCAACTTCCAAGGCATTATTTACTCTTTACCCCCTATATTCATCCTATATTAACCGAGGGGCTCCTTATCACGGTTATCCTTATCTGCAAGCAAACATCAAGTATCTTCTTTTCTATTCTCCTTTCTTGAATTTCTCTTAATTTGCTCAATACTCTTCATGGCACCACGAACGAAATCCCGATCAGACCGACCAGCCTCAACCCTCATAAGTCAAAACTTCATCACCGGTCCAGCAAAGGAGATTTGCTGCTTCAACAATGCTGACATCACTGCTCTTAAAGATTCCGGTGCCTTTCCCACCGGAACGGTATTTCGCCCCTTCGACCAGGAAGCTCGATCGGACGCGTCATCCGACGAGTGGGTTTGTTTTTTCGCTTATCCTTTCTCTCTTGGACTCCGGTACCCATTTCCACCCTTTATCTCTAGCTTTTTCGACCTCACCGGCCTTAGCTATGCCCAAGTTATGCCCATGGTCTGGCGAGTCTTGATAGTGTTGGATCAAATTAAATCTCGTCATTTTCCTAACCTACTTGTTGAGGACCTTCCTGTAGCATACCGGTTGAGATCCCATGGCAATCACCGTTTTCTTCTGTTTTCCATCAAGAACCCTTTGGTCCTTAAAGCCACTAAGAACGAGGATCGATGGCGACGAAAATTCTTTTTCGTAAAAAGAGACTCTATTGATAAGGGTTTTGATCTACCGGTTAAATGGTTAACCAAGGGTAGGATTTAGGGTTTTAGGAATATCCCCAATTATATCTTCAAACTGTATCCCGGACTTATATTCTGATGTTTTTATGCAGCGAATTTCAGAGATTTAGTGCCTCCCAGTGCAGAATCCGAATCCAAGATCAAGGAAATCTACCGTCTTCCTGCTAGTGAAAGAACTTTTTCCCTGTCTCTTACAGATTCTCATCAAAAATCAAGCTCAGAAATGTCTGGTAAGCACATTCTCATATATTAATTATTTTTCAAAAATATAATGAGTTTAAGAATATCTTCCCTTATGTAGTACCAGTCGTCAACCTTGAAGGTTTCGAACTTGACGAATTGGATTGCTATCCAGCCTTGAACCCACCAAACAAGAATCCAAGCCAAAGTCGTCTGCTACACCAAAGCCTACCTCCTCGAAAACTGTTTCTGCTCCCAAAGGCCCTCCGGCATCCAGGACCCGGGCATCCAGCTCTCGGAAGAGAAAGGAGACTGACTCCCCAGCTGTTTCTGAAACATTCTCTCTTGAGAATCATGGGTTCAATGAAGCCACCTCATTCCTCAAACAGGTAGAATTTTATTTTCGATATCCTGCACAAGTATGTTAGTCCTTATCCTGCTTACTCTTTATATTAATATCTGTGCCTTTATTGATAGGGTCTGGATCGTCTTATGCACTTATACGAAGACGCTTGCGGGCTTAACAAGATGTTGCAGATCCAGCTGGAGAAAGCTCAAGCAACCATAGCTGACCAAGGAACCATTGCGGCTGCCAAATCCCAGCACTATGAAGACAAATACAAGGCAATGACCCAGGAACATCAAGCTGCCCTCCACAAAGCTAATGAGAACGCTCAAGCCAAGCTAGATGCCGCCCTTCTTCAATATCAGCAGAATATGAGCTCATACCGGGATAGCCTCAAAGCATCCGTGGTCGTCTCCCTTCTCCAAGCAAGGATAAAGATGGCTTATGAGGCCATGGATTTGGGTTTTGAATGCCCCTCCTGGAACGTAAAGACTTGGGAGGCGAAACTAAAGGATCTTGGAGGTCATCCCGTTGCTCATTCTGCAAAGCATGCTGGTGAAGAGCCTTCGAAGGCGGCAGAGGAGGTGGCAAATGCTGATGATGATGCCGAGAAGAATCCTGAGGCTGATGCTGGGGCGAATGCTGACAAGGAGGTTGCTGATCAAGAAGGCGCCGCTTCTTAGGCGGCGAAATGGGCGATGATGGATATACGTGCCAAGGCCGGAGCCCATTTTTAAATTTCGTGGTTGTGGTTGTTCAAACAATTTACTTTTCCTATCTTCGAACAATTTTATATTTCCTGCATTAGAACAATACGATGACCAAAGGTGGATGGGTCCTAGATTTTAGGATGAAGCCCTTGGTCATCGATTAGTATAACTTGTTTTGAACGTAGTAACGGTTGTAGGTGGACGGGTCCTGTTTTGAGATAGATCCTGCAACCGTTACACAAGTATGGCAAAACCTAATTGTGCTTTTGGCGGATGGGCCTTAGTTTAAGGTGAAACCAAAAGCACAACTTTTGACTTGTTAATAATATAACTATCTTTTGACTTATTTTCTGTCACCTTGCATTACTTTGCATTACTTAGTGTGAGTCTTACCTTTGTAAAGATTCTGTATCGTTATCTTATAAAATATCCTGATCAGTATGCTCAGCAACATACTGCAAAAGCCTTTTATTAGATAGAACTTCCAAACGTTCCTTCAACTTTGTAAAAATTTCTTTTAGAAAGTGAAAAATAGTCTATCTTTTCAAAACCAAGTTTCGATAATATTTAAAAGATCAGAGTTCCAAACCAATACTGGTTTCAAACATCCTAATCAAATATCCTGAAAAGGACTTTGAGGATATATATCAGGATACTTAACATAATGTCACTAAAAACTTAAATGAGGCTTACAAAGGAAAGATCATACCAGAAATAGGGTATAAACCTATTACCAAACTTCAATCCCTTTGCAACTCTTCCAATGAAGATGTCCCCTGTGCAAGGTACTTAGTGCATTAGTTCCAAACCTCATCCTTCTAGCTTTATATCACCATCTTGGCAGGGATGTCCCCTGTGTACAATGTCTTCAAGTATCTTAGAAATCTACTTAATGTCAGTTTCCATTGCATAAGCAATTTTTTACGTCCCAAGGGTAAAACCCAAGGATGTAATGGAGATAAATCCCTTATATCCTGGGGAAAATCCCAATTTTTCATGCGCTACAGGCGGGAGTGTATAAACTCCAAGACTTAGAAAGGTGAAAACCTTTAAACCTTAGAGAGTATGAAAATACCCTTTCGTGAGAGAGGGTGATCAATCCTCATATACCTTTAGGATTCAGGATATAGCCAACAGTAACGAAATTTTCAGCCACTTTTACATGGACTGGTCCCGCCACCTTGAACTATCCCTGAATAACTTGCGCTCCAGGCGGGGTGTTTAAACCCAATTCGGAAGAAAGGTGGATACCTTTAAACCTGTGAAGGGATCAGTATCCCTTAAACGTGAGAGAGGGGGCCAATCCTCTAATCTTCTGAGTTATCCTGAGTGCATATCCTGGAGCTATATCCTGAAACATATCTCGCAAAACAATTGTAAACTAAGGTGGGTGTTAGCTTAGCTAACACCCCTCCGATGCTTAAGTCAGTATTGAGTTTCAAAGAATAAATTAAACCAAAACATATTTTAAAAAAGATAGAATCCATACCATTCTGAGTTAGAAATTGAATTCTAAACTCACTTGAAATAGAGCTTAAGGTGTATGGCATTCCAAGATCTCGGTAGCATATCCCCCTCCATATTCTTGAGTCTATATGCTCCTTTCCCTGCTTCTGATTCAACTTCATATGGTCCTTCCCATTTTGGAGCTAATTTACCATCGGCAGGATTAGTAGTATTTTGAAAAGCCTTTCTTAACACCCAATCTCCAACCTTAAATCTTCTGGTTCTAATATTCTTGTTATATGCCCTGGATATTCTCTGTTGATATGCTGCCATCCTTAGCCTTGCCGCATCTCTCTTTTCATCTATAGTGTCTAAATCCTGACTCAAGGCTTCAGGATTCTGCTCAGGATCACTTAAGGTAGATCTTGCAGTAGGTATTGTCATTTCCGTCGGAATCATTGCTTTTGCTCCAAACACCAAAGAAAATGGGGTTTGGCCTGTTGCATTCTTTACCGTTGTCCTATCAGCCCATAAAACAAAGGGTAATTCTTCTGCCCATCTTCCTTTTTTGGCTCCAAGCCTTGTCTTTAAATTATTGACAATTATCTTGTTTGAGGATTCTGCTTGTCCATTTGCTTGAGGATGTACCGGAGTAGACGTAATCATTTTGATTCCCCAACTCTTGCAAAAGTCAGTAGTCCTCTTACTTATGAACTGAGAACCATTGTCACAGATTATCTCAGCTGGTACTCCGAATCTGGTCAGGATATTCCTCTTGATGAAGGATACTACTTCTTGATCTCTAACTTGAACAAATGCTTCTGCTTCAACCCACTTAGAGAAATAATCCGTCATTGCTAGCATAAAGACTTTTCCTCCCGGAGCTTTTGGTAGCTTTCCCACTATGTCCATACCCCACTTCATAAATGGCCAAGGGGAAACAATAGGATATAATGGTTCAGCCGGCTGATGCAGTATATTACTATGTCTTTGACATGCGTCACATCTTCGAACATATTCTGCGGCATCTTTTCTCATCGTTGGCCAATAATATCCTGTCCTTAATACTTTTGAGAATAACGACCTGCCCCCAGCATGGTTACCACAATCCCCTTCATGAATATCCTGAAGTACTTCCCTGGCTTCAGGATCCTCCAAGCACCTCAAATACGGTCCTGCAAGAGATTTCTTGTATAAAATATTATTTATAATAGTGAATCGTGATACCTTCATCCTAAATGCCTTAGGATTTTCATTTCCAGGGACGTGTCCTTCTTTGAGATATCTCATGATTGGAGCCGTCCAGGATTTAGGATCCTCTTCAGGATGTTCTACTCCAGGATCCTGAATACCAGCTACTTCTTTATCCTGAGGATTCGTTGCAGGATATAGGACATGTAATATTGGTATTTGCGTCCCTTCAGGTATCTTAATCGATGATCCCAAATTTGCTAAGGCATCCGCTTCAGCATTATCCTCCCTTGGTACCTGTTCAAGTATAAAAACATCGAAATATCCTGCTAATTTTTTGAGATTATCGAGATATTCGATTAATTTCTCACCCTTAACTGCATAGGATCCATTAAAATGGTTAGTAATTAACAAAGAGTCAACATATACTTGCAAATTTTTGATATTCATGCTCTTAGCCAACTCTAATCCTGCAATTAAAGCCTCATACTCTGCTTCATTATTAGTAGCAGGAAATTCACACCTAATAGCCTGGGGTGATATGTCCCCCTGTGGCGATTTTAGTAGTATTCCTAATCCTACTCCTCTTACATTAGATGCACCGTCAGTATATAATGTCCAGGATCCTGAGGATTCTCCTAACTGTTGAACTTCTAGGTCTACCTCGTCCTGAATGTCACTACTAAAGTCAGCCACAAAGTCAGCTAAAGCCTGAGATTTTATGGCATTTCTAGGTTCATATACTAAATCATAGGCACTCAACTTTACTGACCACTTGGCCATCCTGCCTGACATCTCTGGTTTCCTAAGCACATTTTTGACAGGATAATTCGTTTTAACATATATCCTATGTGTCTCGAAATAATGCCTAAGTTTCGTTGATGCCATGACTAATGCTAGTATCAATTTTTCTAAATGAGAATACCTAGTTTCAGCGTCTAGCAAACTTTTACTAACATAATAAACATGATATTGCTGACCTTCATGGTCTTTTATAAGAACGGCACTTACAGCATTCCCTGATACAGCAAGGTATAGGGATAGTGGTTCACCATTTTCAGGCTTCATCAATAGAGGTGCGGTTGAGAGATATCGTTTCAAATCCTGCAGGGCTGCTTCATGCTTTTCTCCCCATTCGAATCTTTTGTTCTTCTTCAGGATATCATAGAAGTCTTTGCATTTCTCTGAGGATCTTGAAATAAACCTGTTTAAAGCTGCTACTCGGCCTGTTAATCTTTGTACGTCCTTCATGTTTGAGGGTGATTTTATGTCCAGGATAGCTTTGATCTGCTCTGGGCTCGCTTCTATCCCTCTCTTTGTCACCACATATCCAAGAAACTTTCCTGCCCCCACTCCGAAATGGCATTTAGCAGGATTCAGCTTCATGTTGTATTGATCCAGGATATCAAATGCTCCCTTGATATCCTGGTGGTGATCCTCAGCCTTTTTAGATTTCACCACCATATCATCAATATACACCTCCATGGTGTCCCCCAGTTTGTCTTTGAACATCATGTTTACCAATCTTTGGTATGTTGCACCTGCATTTTTCAAACCAAAAGGCATAGCTGTATAACAATAAATACCTGTTGGTGTCATGAAGGCGGTATCCTCCTGGTCAGAAGGCTCCATTTGGATCTGTTGAAATCCTGAGGATGCGTCCATGAAGGTCAGCATTTCATGCCCGGCAGTGGCATCCACCATTGCATCAATGTGGGGAAGAGGAAATGGGTCTTTAGGACAAGCTTTGTTCAAGTCTGTGTAGTCTACACAAACTCTCTATTTCCCATTCTTCTTCTGTACTACAACCACGTTTGCTAGCCACCTTGGGAACTTAACCTCTCTGATCATTCTGGACTTTAATAATCTTTCAACTTCCTCCTGGATAATCGTGTTCCGCTCAGGAGCAAACTTCCTTCTTTTTTGTTGCACAGGCTTGAATGATTTATCAATTCCAAGCTTGTGAGTGATAATATCTTTGGATATACCGGTCATATCCTCATGCTTCCATGCAAACGTTGACATCCTGCATTTTAAAAAGTTAATTAATTGCTCTTCAATATCCTGAGGGATATTGGTTCCCACGAGCACCGAAATATCGGGATTATCCTAGTCTAGGATAATTTTCTTCACATCCTGCTCTGGATCCTCCACGATATCCTGGGCTCGCGTCTTTAATTGCTATGCTGCACTAGGTTTGGTTGAGGATTTCATCGAGGATGAGTAGCATTCCTTCGCCTCCTGCTGATCACTATCAACTTTGACAACTCCCCAAGGGGTAGGTATCTTGATGCATTGGTGATATGTTGATGGCACGGCCTTCATATCGTGAATCCACGGTCTCCCCAGTATGATGTTATAGCAGGATAGAGAATCCATCACACAGAAACGTTGTATCGAGTTGACTCCTTCAACGTATACTGGCAACTTTATCTCTCCCACTGTGTTTCTAGCCTCTCCACTGAACCCAACAAGCACGGTAGACTTTGAAGTGATATCCATTGGAGATACATTCATTCTCTTCAGAGTTTCTAGTTGGATTATGTTGACGGAGCTGCCATTATCAACCAGTACCCTGCGTACAAAATGGTTAGCCACATATAACGTTATTACCAGAGCATCATGGTGAGGATCTTGGACAGTATCCCTGTTATCAGCATCAAAAGTGATCACTTTGTCAGTTGTGAGGGTAGTTATCCTGACAGGTTTGTCTCCCCTTTCGGCCTTGGCTTCCTTTGCATGTCTCTTTGCTGCCGAATACGAAGTTCCACAAATGTCGGATCCTCCTGAAATGAAGTTGATTATCTTGGCATCCGCGGGAGGTGATGCTGCTCGCTCAGGATCCTTCTCAGTATCCTGACCCTTATTCTTCTTTCTTCCTAAGAGATCTTTCAGATATCCCATGCTTAGAAGATAGCTTATTTCTTTCCTTAGAGCAATGCAATCCTCAGTCACATGTCCGAAATCTTCGTGGTAAGCACACCATTTTGACTTATCTTTCCAGTCAGCCTTTTGTTGATTCTTTCGAGGCCACCTAGCCTTGTCTCCTAGACCCTGCATGGCATACATCAATTCAGGAATGTTAACAGAAAAGCAATATTCGGACAACTCAGGATACTCTTCAGGATCCTCATCCTCGACAGCCTTTTGTTGATTCTTTCGAGGCCACCTAGCCTTGTCTCCTAGACCCTGCATGGCATACATCAATTCAGGAATGTTAACAGAAAAGCAATATTCGGACAACTCAGGATACTCTTCAGGATCCTCATCCTCGACAGCGTTCACTCTTTTGTTTTCATTTCTACTATACGGCTTAGGCCGATATGACTTGAACGAGGATTCTGACTTCCTATTAGTTGACTCATAAGTGTTGGATGAGTTCATCCTTTCTTGCATCTTCCTATCATCTTCCAAACGGATATATCTCAAAGCCCTGTTACGAGCTTCGTCGAGATTCCTGCAGGGATTCATCACAAGATCCTGGTAAAACTGAGAATCCTTTTGTAATCCCATCTTAAAAGCTTGCACAGCTGTTGCAACATCAAGATGTGGGATATCCAAGGATTCTCGACTGAATTTGTTCACATAATCCCTCAAGGATTCCTGAGGCCCTTGAGTTATCCTGTAAAGATCACTGGTTAGTTTCTCAAAACTCCGACTGCAAGAAAATTGGCTGTTAAATAAATTAACCAAATGAGCAAATGAAGTAATTGAGTGAGGAGGAACGTTTAACAGCCATTTTAAGACTGGGCACAATATTCCCCCTGTTATCCTCAGTATACACAGCTGAACTGAAGTTCAACGCTCTGGGGTGTAAGGGAGTGACATTATCCTCAGCAGATCTGCTCGAGCCAGACTTCAGGAGTTGTATTTCCCTTAAAAGCATCTGGTTTGTTTCCTGTTGCTGCCTCATCTGTTCCTGTACACTTCCAAATAAGGTTAAAATTTCATCATTAGAAGCTAAAACGGGAGCAGATCCCTGGACACTCCGAGTAGGGATAACATCTTGAGATTGTGTAGAGGCTGGCATCCTTGGAGGAGGCGGTGGAAGCACCGAACCGGTAGTAGCAGAAGTCATAGCAGACACAGTAGAGGAACTCACGTTTGATCTTGAGGCCATTATGGACAATGTGGCAAAAAGTTTTGAAAATAGAAAACCGATTAGCGATTTGACAAAAAAATTTAGTAAAGAGAGCACCACTTGCCCCACGGTGGGCGCCAAATTGTTTTGGTCAAAAATTACCGAAGTAATTAAGTGATCAAATTAGTTAAGTGAGGTAGTGTGCTAGAAATGAGTATCGAAAATATGTTAATCAAGTTAATTGTAAAAACAGTTTCAGGATACGGCTCAGGATATAGAGCTGTATCTATGATCAAACAATGAGCAAAAGTAAAGTAAACGACACGAGATGTACGAGGAAAGCCCTTGATCAATCTAGATCGTCGGCATAAAACCTCGGGAGCTGACAATCGCAGCTGCCTAGTTCTTCTATTGCTTCACAAATCAGGATACAGTGCAGGATGTGGTACGGATCGACTAAGTGTTACAATGAAACTTGAATACAAGTGTACTGGTTGCGATGAGCTAGAGAGTGAAAGTGTACGAGAGTGTTAGTGAAAAGTTGTGTGTTCTAAGCTGATCCGCCCACATCTATTTATAGTAAAGATAAAATAACAAACTACCCTAAACTTGCGGGATACACCGAATATTCCTTCTTCGAACGTTGTAGACCTGGTCTTTCGGGCTCAACGTCTCTCCCTCAACAAATTCGTCCGAGTCTTGAGGAGAAGAAGTCTTCTTGACCGTTAGCAAGTCTCAGCCTTTAACCTGCACGTGGTTAATTCAATAAGCCTCAGGATATCGCCCAAGATGTTAGCAATATCCTCTTCCAGCATCCTGGTCACAGATAAACAAACAAAGGCAGGATATTGATCAGGATACATATGTTAAGAAAATGACCCCTAACAGTACCCCGATCTCAAATCAATCTTAGAGTAATAACTCAACCCTTGCAACTGATCAAACAAGTCATCAATGCGTGGAAGGGGATAACGATTCTTCACGGTCACCTTGTTGAGTTCGCGGTAGTCAATACACATCCTGAAGGTACCGTCTTTCTTCTTCACGAATAACATTGGAGCTCCCCATGGTGAAGAGCTAGGACGTATGAAACCTTTTCCAGGAGTTCTTGTAGTTGCGTAGACAGTTCTTCGAGTTCTAATGGAGCTAGACAATATGGTGCTCGAGCTACTGGTGCTGCTCCAGGAGCTAGCTCGATTTGAAACTCAACTTGGCGATGAGGCGGAAGACCAGGTAATTACTCATGAAATACCTCAGGAAAGTCGCATACAATAGGTATGTCTTCTATCGTCCTTTCTTTCGTGGATGAATCAGAAACGAGGGCTAGAATAATGGTGTGGCCCTTTCGCAAACACTTCTGGGCCTTAAGGAAAGAGATGATGCCTACAACAGTACCACCCTTGTCGCCACGAATCACAAGGGGTTCTTTACCAGAACGAGGGATACGGACGATTTTCTCCTTGCAAATAATCTCCGCTTGGTGTTGAGATAACCAATCCATCCCAATGACAATGTCAAAACTACCCAGAACGATAGGAATGAGGTCGATAGAAAAGGTCTGATCGGCAAGGACAAGCTTGCAACCCTTAACTACATGTGTAGCCTCTAAACTTTTACCATTTGCTAACTCTATGATGTGCTTGGTGTTCAAAAGTGTTAGAGTACGCTTAAGCATCTGACTAACTTTTAAGGACACATAGCTGGTATCGGCACCCGAATCAAATAAAACAGTAACAAAGAAATTATCCAGAAGAGACTTACCCATCACAACGTTGGGATCGTTCCTTTCATCACCCTGACCAATCACGAACACACGACCCCTTGCCCCATTACCATTGTTGTTTCCCCCATTGCCGTTTCCATTCCCCTGATTGTTGTTGTTCTGGTTCTGATTTAGCTGGGGCAGTCTTTCTTGAAATGGCCCTCAGCACCACATTGAAAGCACCCTTTGTTGTTACCTTGTTGTTGCTGCTGCTGGCGTTGATTTGGTGGGGCTTGCTTTTGCTGCCGGTTCTGATTCGCCGGACGCTGACTCCTGCAATCTCTTGCAATGTGACCAGGCTTGTTGCATCGATGACAGTTTCCTTTACCACATGGCCCGCTGTGGTGCAAGTTACAGCGATTACATTTGGGGTGATTCCCCTTTTATCCACCCTGCTCTAGATTTCCAGAAGGCTGATGACTGGGGCTCTTATGGTCCTCAGTCCTTCGTTGCTGAGACTGAGACTGAACGGAGGTAGAGCCTTTGCTCGAATTTCCATCCCATTTTCGCTTGTTGTCGCCAGGAGTATCAGTAGTAGCAGCAGCAACGCTAATACGCTTGGGCAGCCTGTTCTGCTCAACTGCCTGATCGGTGAGGCGATGAGCCAACTTGATGATTTGCTGAATGGTGCCAAGATTAGCTGAGGTTATGTGACTCTAAATCTCTGGTACAAGACACTTAAGGTACAGCTCAATACGTTTGATGGGAGGGTCCACCATTGTAGGACACAAGATGGCCAGCTCGTTTGACCTCCTCGTGTATGCCTCGATCTCAGACCCCGTCATCTTCAAATTGAAAAATTCCACCTCCAGCTTGTGGATGTCGTCACGACTGCTGTACTCTTCTTTAATCAGTTCTTTGAAACCATTCCATGGGGTGGCATTAGCAACCGCCAGCCCTAGTAGTTGAACCTGTGCTCTCCACCAGGTTAACGCAGCACCTTCCAGCGTTCCAGTAGCAAATTTCACCCTACGATCTTCAGGGCATTCACACATCTCGAAAACAGACTCGAGCTTCTCGAACCAGTGAAGAAGACCTACAGCTCCATCTGTGCCGCTGAAAGTACTAGGTTGGCAGTCCATGAATGTTTTGAATGTACACACAGGAGGCTGAGCATGTTGACCTCCTGCAGGGACAGCTGCGAGTGCCTCAGCAACCCGTTCATTGATCAAAGCCGTCAACTGGGCTTGAGTTAGGTTGATACGTCCTCCGCTTCCGTTCATGATCTTCACAACGAAGCAACGTAAGTGAGAAAAGTGTCGCGAAAGTGCGTAAGCGTGGGATAACACGAGAGAGTAAGCACACAAGGTCCAAATAGCGGTTATCACGTTAACTAATGCACAGTGTGAACTATCTAACCGACAATATAAACATAAATCATACCACCTATTGTGTCGAGCCTTGCACGTGGAGTGAAGCGTCGTTATGGATCGTGGAGCACTGTACAGGTTATAGTCTGGTTTTGTCAAAAAGCTTTTCCCCTTTTTAAAACCAAGTTCACTATAACCAATGGCTCTGATACCAATCTGTCACACCCCCAAAATCCACCATGCGGAGTATCACCGCTTGGAGGCGTGACATGACCAGGATCGAACCACCAATCATATTGAACAACGTAATTAAGTAAGTAAAACCAACCACAATACGATTGGTGACCATAAGACAGTAACCAACTTTAAGTTAACAGCGGAAGCATAAGACGTTAAACCAAAACATAAGTTCGTAGTTCATAAGTTTAAAGACCCAAAACATAAGTTTCATAAGATCATAAAGTTTATTTATTAAGTACGGGACATAACAGCTCGCATCCCACAACGACCACCTCCATGTGCAAGCCCCATAGCATCTAGCGACCTGCAAAGCATGTGACAACGAGTCAACAACAAAGTTGAGTGAGTTCACGGTTGGTTGTCCATTTTAGAGTTGTTTCCAAAAACGTAGTTTAATCTTAATCAACTATCCAGTAGTGGGGGTTACCCCATAGTTCGAAAACGTTTATTAGTTAACCATCCCATGTCCACCTTCCCTGGCTATCCAGCCCGGCACTCCGGCCGTGGGGGCTACCCCATTATTTAAATTACCAGACTCGTTTATCATATCGACTACTAACGAAAATTAATTGTGCCCTAGCATCGGTGTCTATCATCACCGACGTTCCATAGTCCATTAGTACACGCCCGTCCGACTGGCCCGGTGTGAGGTTTGTTAAACCTAATAGCGCTATTAACTAATGACCCGCTCGCCATAGCCTCGGCGATTAAGTCGATGCAAAGGGAGGGACTTCACTAATAGAGTTCTAGTCTAGTAAGTCTAATCCGTCCCAACAGGACGAGGAATTTACATTCCTGGACACGTCCCAAAGGACGAGGAATCCCTATTCCTGAACCCATTCCCGTTCCCACCGGGAATTACCATGCTTTGTAGAAAAGTGTGAACTCACCTCGGTTTGCTCGGTTAGACTCTCAAAAATGGCTAACAGTCAAGGTCGGTCAATCACGTCCTAGTATGATTACCACTTAGTTTATTAGTGACTTCAAATAAGCACGAAGTTCCTACACTTTAACGGTTCATGCCCATATAAACTTCCCATCTATTCCCGTTCATAAGCAAACATACGACATTGCACATAACACTTTTATTGACATATAACATGTTAGATCATTCTCAGATAACCTACTCGACATTTAGACACGCAAATTACTACTTATGTCGTTTCAGCTTTTATATGCAAAACTAGGCTGTTTTCGGAGATTTTAATAAAATAGTTAACTTGTTCCAAAAATTCCCAACTTTTTACAGAATGTCTTAAACGATCCAAATATTATTGTGTAAAAATCTCGGGATCCAATTCATCACCGATATTTTATAAAAAATCATTTTCCAGACTGCAATCAGATTCATCTTTTTCTGACTGCAGTCCACGGAATAATTTATTTAAAATTCATCGTAAGTCCGATTTATGAAATTCCAGTGGGACGATTACAAATACATCAGTGGTCATTTACAGTACAAATTTCATGACCTAGTTCTACTCAGGTTTCAAGTTATGATGAAGAATATAACACATATTTTCAGCAGCAAAAATGCAGCTTTTGCTGCTGTTACAAAACGCCCCTTTAAAAATAGCAAACGAAGTCCAAAAATTATGATTCCAGTGCCATTAGAACCGTATTTCATAATAACACGTTATAGACTCAGGAAAATCAGTTTTTCTTTAAGTTATAATATGTTTACAGCCAACTGAAGTTGGCTGTAAATACTTGGACAGAAGCTGTTTTCAGCTTACTGTGTTCTAACGCATGTTCTATTTGTTCCGTTAACGTGTCTAGTGATCAACAACGACCATTAACATCAATATTAACAAGTAAATCATCAAGTAATCAACAACATGTTCAGTACAACATCCTACAACAACATTTCATCACATTTCAACAATATTTCATCACTAAGTTAGCTCTATGTTCAAGACTTTGCATATGATCTTTTAGTGTTCATAAGTTTTCATCATAATCTAAATTTTAACCATCATAAAGATGAAGCAAATGAAGATCAAAGAAGCTTACTACTAGCTTTGAAGCTAGGGAAGAAACAAGATGGAAAATGAGTGGTTAATAGCACTAGCAAGAGGTCCTTCAACTTCCGAGAACACCAAGCTTCGTTGAACGCCTTGTAGCACCTAGAAGTACACTTGGATCGCTTGAAGGAAAATCGAAAATGGAGATGGTGTTGGGTGGGTGTTCGGCCGAGCTTGATGAGGGGAGGAAGAGAGAGGTTGAGTTTGATGAAGATGATGAAATGGTGAGTTCTTATAGCCAACCAACTAATACCCTTTGGTCCATGTGTCTACAAGAGTACATACACAATCTAGCTCATATCAAATCAAGATCATTTAGAATCTTTGGAAAGGATTTAGAAGATTAGAATATTTTGGAGTGGGGCCCCTCCATGGGCCGGTTATAAAAAGGGGGGGGGGGGGTTAATGAAAATTATTTGGTAAGTGGTAATTAGTGGGGTGTTAGATGTAAAAATCTAATGTTTAGTGTGTTACATGTATCATGTAGTGTGTTTAAGCGTTCGGGGACCAAGACTAGCTCAGAAAAATAAAAACAATGTTTTTAACAATAATTTAGTGTTTCGGGTAATGTCCGGTTGTTCGGTTTGATACTGTTCCGTTAAAGTGCTTAATTAATCCGTAAGGTGTCCTATATATATATTTTTGTAACATTTTTAATTTTTAACACTCAGAAAAGCATACCGGACTATTTAGTAACTTTTCTGTACACTACTAGTATGTTAACAAGCACATGTAAGTATAACACAGTAATCAGAAACCAGTTAAGTAATTCAGCACAATCATCAAGTACTTTAATTAACATTAATGGATTGTACGGAATACATGTAACATCAAGTACTTTCAATGCTTCAACCTGAGCATCGCGAATCTGAGCGGGAAGGTTAGATTGGATGGTAAGCTGTAACGCACGTACACGCTTAGGTATAGTATCCTTTCGGCTGAGGGCGTCGTCCACAACATTGGCCTTGCCCGGATGATACTTGATCGCGCATTCGTAATCATTCAAGAGTTCGACCCATCGGCGTTGTCGCATGTTTAATTCCTTTTGCTTGAAGATATGCTCGAGACTCCATATCTTAAGCGCGAAAACAACTGCTCCCAATTCCAAGTCGTGCGTAGTGTAGTTCCTTTCGTGAACTTTAAGTTGGCGTGATGCATAGGCAATGACCTTGTCACGTTGCATCAACACGCAACCAAGTCCTTGGATGGAAGTGTCGCAGTAAACCACAAAATCATCTGTGCCTTCGGGCAATGAGAGGATAGGCGCGCTACAAAGTCTATCTTTCAAGTGTTGAAATGCGGACTCCTGTGCATCACCCCAACGATAGGTGACACCCTTCTGAGCCAGTGAAGTGAGAGGTTGCACAATCCTTGAGAAATCCTTGATAAACCTTCTGTAATACCCTGCCAAACCCAAGAATTGGTTGATTTCTGTTGGTGTACGGGGTGCAGGCCAGTTCTTGATCGAGTCAACCTTGGATGGATATACATGAATCCCATCCTTGTTTACCACATGGCCTAGGAAGCGGACTTCGCGAAGACAGAAGTCACATTTCGAAAACTTGGCATACAACTGCTCTTTTCGAAGAAATTCCAGAATAAGCCTCAGATGTTGCTCGTGTTCCTCCTGACTCTTAGAATAGATCAGGATGTCGTCGATGAACACTATGACAAACTTATCTAGGTAAGGCTTGCACACTCGGTTCATGAGATCCATGAAGACCGCATGTGCATTCGTCAATCCGAAAGGCATAACCAGAAACTCGTAATGGTCGTCAGGGGTTCTGAATGTTGTTTTGGAGACGTCCTCCTCTCGGACTCTCAGCTGATGGTACCCTGATCTCAAATCAATCTTAGAGTAATAACTCGACCCTTTCAACTGATCGAACAAGTCATCAATGCGTGGAAGGGGATAACGATTCTTCACGGTCACCTTGTTGAGTTCGCGGTAGTCAATACACATCCTGAAGGTACCGTCTTTCTTCTTCACGAATAACACTGGAGCTCCCCATGGTGAAGAGCTAGGACGTATGAAACCCTTTTCCAGGAGTTCTTGTAGTTGCGTAGACAGTTCTTCGAGTTCTGATGGAGCTAAACAATATGGTGCTCGAGCTACTGGTGCTGCTCCAGGAGCTAGCTCGATTTGAAACTCAACTTGGCGATGAGGCGGAAGACCAGGTAATTCCTCATGAAATACCTCAGGAAAGTCGCGTACAATAGGTATGTCTTCTATCGTCCTTTCTTTCCCGGATGAATCAGAAACGAGGGCTAGAATAGCGGTGTGGCCCTTTCGCAAACACTTCTGGCCCTTAAGGAAAGAGATGATGCCTACAACAGCACCACCCTTGTCGTCACGAATCACGAGGGGTTCTTTACCAGAACGAGGGATACGGGCGATTTTCTCCTTGCAAATAATCTCCGCTTGGTGTTGAGATAACCAATCCATCCCAATGACAACGTCAAAACTACCCAGAACGATAGCACTAGCAAGAGGTCCTTCAACTTCCGAGAACACCAAGCTTCGTTGAACGCCTTGTAGCACCTAGAAGTACACTTGGATCGCTTGAAGGAAAATCGAAAATGGAGATGGTATTGGGTGGGTGTTCGGCCGAGCTTGATGAGGGGAGGAAGAGAGAGGTTGAGTTTGATGAAGATGATGAAATGGTGAGTTCTTATAGCCAACCAACTAATACCCTTTGGTCCATGTGTCTACAAGAGTACATACACAATCTAGCTCATATCAAATCAAGATCATTTAGGATCTTTGGAAAGGATTTAGAAGATTAGAAGATTTTGGAGTGGGGCCCCTCCATGGGCCGGTTATAAAAAGGGGGGGGGGGGTTAATGAAAATTATTTGGTAAGTGGTAATTAGTGGGGTGTTAGATGTAAAAATCTAATGTTTAGTGTGTTACATGTATCATGTAGTGTGTTTAAGCGTTCGGGGACCAAGACTAGCTCAGAAAAATAAAAACAATGTTTTTAACAATAATTTAGTGTTTCGGGTAATGTTCGGTTTGATACTGTTCCGTTAAAGTGCTTAATTAATCCGTAAGGTGTCCTATATATATATTTTTGTAACATTTTTAATTTTTAACACTCAGGAAAGCATACCGGACTATTTAGTAACTTTTCTGTACACTACTAGTATGTTAACAAGCACATGTAAGTATAACACAGTAATCAGAAAGCAGTTAAGTAATTCAGCACAGTCATCAAGTACTTTAATTAACATTAATAGATCGTACGGAATACATGTAATTTTGAGGGTTGTCACAGATACCACCTTCTGTCGCAACCCCCGCCCTCTAACAAACCCGGGAACGGGCGAGCGCCGCCAGTTTTGGTGGTATCTATGTTTTATCCATTTTGGCAGCGGAAATTACATCAGGACCATAGTTAGGAAATATTTTATCAGAGTAAATACCATGTTTTTATAATATTAAACACATGGGAAAATCCCAAGCTTCAATTACACACATTTTCATAGGGATAAACCCTATTTTATTTAAATAAAACATCTCTTTATTTTTAGGTAACTTTATAGCCAATTTTCCAAGCCTTCAGTGCTGTCCAGCTGGCTTCTATTTGGTTTTCACATTTTGTTACCTGAAACGCGTTTAAAAACATTTTGTCAGTGAGA
This sequence comes from Helianthus tuberosus, assembly GCA_030545235.1. Classification (NCBI taxonomy): domain Eukaryota; kingdom Viridiplantae; phylum Streptophyta; class Magnoliopsida; order Asterales; family Asteraceae; genus Helianthus; species Helianthus tuberosus. Next base: position 53,641,216 of record CM060411.1, on the reverse strand, counting down.
AATACTGGTGAGTGAATCCCAGTTTAATCAAGTTTAGTAAAAACCATTGTACAGTATTGAGGGCGGTCGCGCAATTACATTTGTTTCCATCTATTCAATTACCACCCACGGTACTGTCAACCTGACTTGTGGTCGTGTTACTCCTCGCAAGGTAGTAACAAGTTTTGTATACAAAACCCCAACATACCGACGATAATTGTAGAATACAAATACTCAATCACTGTTTAATATATCATTAATTAAGTGAGGTTTTGTCAAAACAATTTGTAAAAAGGAGATTACTCACATTGCTGTCTTAGGTTTCCTTTAAAGGTTTTCTGGTGATTATCTATAATTTACACAAATACACACGCGTTAGTATAATAACCCAATATTTACATTAGTAATACCCTTCCCGAGATGGCATTCCAACGACTACGTCAGGCAGAACCACGACAGCCGTTACGGAACCCTGGATCAATCGGGCAGCGAATCTAATACGTAATCGGGGTTATAATACTTACAACGGGGCAGAACTTCGTTATTTAGGGGGGTATTATGCCCGGGTATAGTGCCTATTACGTAGAAATTGAGAGAGAAAGAAAGGTGTGAGCGTCGGAAAGTGAAGGCTGATCGATGTCATTTATAGGGCCAGATTTCGTCTTCGTCGCACCCTGCGTAGAACTCGGCCAGGGCCTTCGCGGCCCACGAGGCTCCCTAGGGTAGGCCCTAGGGTTGCTGAGTCGAGCACTAGGCACGGCACGACTGGGATACGTGGCAGTATTGGGGCTTGCCTGGTGTCTTGGCGGTCGCGGCCCGCGTAGAAGGTAGCCAAGGGCTACGCGCCCCACGAGAGACCACTAAATCTTGTTTTTAATTAAATTTTGAATAAAAATAAAGGTATTCAGGGCCTGTTTTCGTATATGGGGTGTATTTTAGGACATATCGGGGCATTTTAAATATTTTTAGGTTGTCGGAATTTATTTTGGAGGGTTGTTATAGATCCTGCCTGTGGGCTTGTATCGAACGCTTGTAATACACTTATATATTCAGGCTTTACTGAATTTTATACTTTCACTCTAATACTTCTGCTGCATATTATTATATTGTGACAACTGTTATCCAACAGTCACGACTATACCCATCCGGGCCCACCGGGAATTGGGGTGTGAAAGTTGATTGGGCTGATTCTTGTAGTAGGTGGACCATGGTAGGAGTGGGTCGGGCCATGTGGGTGTCGAGCCTTGTTGAGTAGGATACAACATGGGGGAGGAGACCCGTAGTTAGACCAAGGCTGTTGTGGGCCACTAGAATTTGACCATGGAAAAACTTGCTGATAAGTTTGTCGCTGATTTGCTCCACAATTGTTAGGAGCATTTGGACGTGGATTACTACTGGGCCGACGAATGCAATTTGAATGGCCTCCATGTTAGGAGCTTTTGGACATGGTTATCTCCGGTGAAAGTGGCTAGGTAGGCAACAGAGGTAGCTTCCCGAGCTGATATGCGGTGTTGCTCCGGTTGTAGCATTCTACATGTCATTTCCCACATCGGTAAGCTTTGATGAATGAAAGAGGCCACGATGTCATATTCCATGAGAAGACCTCGAACTAGTTGCATGACTAGGCGTTGATCATTGATCGAAACGTCCACATCATGTAGTTGATCTCCAAGCTCTTTTATTTTTTTTGGCAATATGCCTCAAGGGAAGGCATATTTTTTAGAGTGGTAGTGATGAATTCTTGTTCGAGAGCAGCAACCCGTGCTTCCTTATTATTAAAGAAGATAGTCTTGATGCGGTTCTATGCTTCATGAGCGGTTAAGTCGGGAATAAGAACCCGCGTTGAGAGATCATCTGACAGTGTTCCGTAGATCCATTGTAGGACCATTGCGTCAATTTCCGACCATGCCTCATACTCAGGAGCCGTTTTCTCTAGTGGGGTTGTTCTAACAATGTGAGCCAATACCTTATATCCCTTAGCATGAGCTGGAACAATTTGACCCATAAGGAGCATGAGACTTTCGTACCATCTAGAATCCTTACCTTGTTTGAATATTATTAACTGCATACACGAGATGAAGTGATTTGTATGTGGAGTTTTAGGTTGTTGTATTGACGTGAGGTCAGCCATTGGAAAAACAAAGAACGGAAGGTAACTGGGTAGTGTAGATCGGAAGGAAAATAACGATGGATTTCCGACGATCATGATCAACATAAATTATTTCATGGAAGAGATTGAGCGTAACGCTCTGATACCATGAAATTAGCGGAGATTTCGATAATCTCTCTTCATTTCCTCATTCAATACTTATACAATAGGAAGCAATATTACAGACTTATACAATAGGAAGCAATATTACAGTAGTGAAATAAGCTATGCTAGAAAGGAAACTAATAAAACTAAGGGTTATTGGATTTTATCACCCCTAACTATTGGCTATTTGTCGCTGCCACCCCCAACTATCATTTTGACGCCCGTCACTCCCAACTTAACACTTAGTGTGTTCTGTCACCACGTCATTACTGATCACTAACTTTTGATCTTGGTACTATACTTTTGGGGCTGTCATAGGGATCTTAGAAAGGTTTTAGGGATCTTAGGACACCCCAAAAGTATAGTAACAAGATCAAAAGTTAGTGATTAGTTAACGACATGGTGATAGAACATAATAAGTGTTAAGTTGGGGGTGATGGGCGTCAAAATGATAGTTGAGGGTGGCAGTGGCCAATAGCCAATAGTTGGGGGTGATAAAGTCCAATAACCCTAAAACTAATTACAATCTTTGACTAGAAAATATATTCTAGGTATATATACGAAACTATATAACTAATAGGGGCAAGATAGACTTGAGACGAGTACATTATAATGCAATTTGCCCACTTCATTAAGGGGAGTTCTATCACCCATCTTTTTATGTTTTTAACTATTTGGGCTGAAGTACATGCTAAAACTGTTTAATTGTTAAAGATGGTAAGTTTACATTTATTATATGTGTTAAATATTTGATGAATGATTATGTGCCTACGTGTGTAAAGATGTTTTTTTAGACTGTTGTGTGTTTGTGTTATTTTTCGTTTGTGTTTGTCTTTGTGACACGGCAAACCATGATGTGAGAGAAAAAACACTTCAAGGTAATCATACGGGAGACAACTCTGGCAAGGGTAAATTGTGGGTGACGAAGCCCTTTTGGGCAAATGACATTGAACAACAGTCTTTATTTATTTTCTTAAACGAGATTTTGATGATGACTTCCAATGAAGTTGAATAATGTTTCAAAGACGTTTTCAATGAAGTTTAATGTTGTTTTGATGTTGGTGACGATTTGCTGGTGTTTGGACGTTTGAAAAACTTGTTTTACAATGTCGTTTACAAAACCCCAAATTAATTACTATAGAACTCACTTAGCGTAGTTGACGTTTTTCATATCTATTTCGGGTAAGGAGAAGGTTTAAATGTTGGCGGCTCTTTGGCATTGCAAGCGGTTACCCGACATCTTTTAGTGCTTTGACATTTTCTATGTTTGGAACAAATTAGTACACTTTGGTTGTTTTCATACTTTAACGTTTTGTTTGTACTTTGTTTAATTATTCCATTGCGTATTAGGGACATTTTGGTTTAAAGCTATGCGTGCTTGTCATATTACCAACGAGTTAGGTTCGGGACCTTTCACTTATATGCATAATGCATTATTAACTACCCTATTCTATAGCAAGTATTAATACTATGTTTATGTATTCTTTTTAAAATATTCAAAGTACACCGTGTTTATGTATTCTTTTTAAAAGATCCAAAGTAGCAAATAGTTAGATAAATGGTACTAGAGGAAGGTATATAATTTTGGACGAATTCAATGTTATCAATACTTTTTTTTATTTTCTTAAATAAATTATGAATATTTTATGTAATATTTATTTGTAAAAGAGACTTCTATCTAATATATTTGTCTTGTATAGGAATTGGATTTGGATAGATATGCTTTGACTTACAAGTACTAGTTCAAAAAGGCGCTGCCTTTGGCTTACAAAACACAATATAATTTTTAATAAATTTTTTGGCAATTCAACTATTGAATATATTACAAAAGTGGTCCTTGAATTGTAAATTTTATCTTTATTCTTACACACTTAATGTAAGCACAATACATAAAGATGGAAGAGTTACAAACATAATTAGATGAATTGAAAAACAAACACCATCAATAATGAAACTGGAGTTAAAATAAAGTGTGAAAATTTGACGTTACATTTCATCAATTGATTGGGGATTAATGAAGAACAAAGCTTATATGCATCTAGTGATTGAAGATCAATATTAGTATGTGATTGATTAAGGATGTGTATATATCATGTACATATCCTTATACACTTGATATAAGCACAATGAATAAAGATGAAGTGTTACAAACATAAACTAGATGAATTATCAACAATAATGAAGATTGGAGTTAAAACCATCAAGTGTGAAGATTTGATATTACATCTCATCAATTGACCGGAGATTAAGGAAGAACAAAGCTTATATGCTTCAAGTGATTGAAGATCAATGTTTATACATACCAAAGATGATGATTTTGGAGCTTACAAAGATCAATGTATGAAAACCGACAAAGCCAAATGAAGATCAAAGTCAACTTGTCAACCGAATCACTCGAGAATTAAGAAAAGTCTTTTATATGGTTTTCATATAATCTAAATGAATTTATATAAAAAAAACATTTTTTTATAAAACAATCATGATCTTACCAAAAGATTTTTATAAAACATCTAATTAACTTTTACAAAACTAATAAGTCATGCAAATTTATAAAACTTAGTTTTGCATTAACTTTAATTTTAAAGCTGGTGGATGGCGCTTGCTAACCTTGGTAAAGATTTAAAATGCATCCCAACTTGATGACACAAAACTACTTAAAAATGGTACAAGTGCAAACACTTTGGAAAACATCAAAACCTTTTTACAAATCACAAAATAACCTACTATTTTTATGTTAACACATTTCAAAGTCGACAAGTCAAATATATTTTTTTAAGACTCAAAATCTGGTGTAAAATGTGTTTAAATGGGTTAGAATGTATAATGAGACAATGCATAACATTCACAACACAAAACAACAAAAAGACAAAGTCTGACGTCCCAAGGTCGGTCGACGTGTCCCAAGGTCGATCCATCGACCGTGAGATCTACCGTCAAGGCTCCAGATTGTACTGCTTTGTTTTTTATGTTGTGCCTATATATTGATCCATCCTCTTACATTTTAACTCACCCTTTTTACTCTAAACACTTTCAAATACACATCTAAATCAAATTTCTCTAGTTCCTTCGTGATTCAAACATCCAATTAAAGAGAGAAACAAAATCAAGATCAAAGAGCAAAAAGAAGAGTTGTGCAACAACTTTCAATCTTTGTAAAATGTTGTTGTATTGTGAACACTATGGTTATAATAGTGAGTGATTTATAAGGGTACTCACCATTAGTTGGTAATTATTTTTTTCTAAGTACTTATGAACGTTATACTTGTATGTAGTCAGGGGCGCAGGATAGTGTATCTCCGGGGGGCGCCCTCCCCTCCCCTCCCGAACTTTTCGATGCGTAGTGTTATAAATAGTACTTTCGTATAGGTATATACGTTGCCGACCCCGGTTTCGGAAAAATTGTGGGGGGGGGGGGGGCGTGGCTTCGCCAATGTATGTAGTCGATGTTGTTAAGAAAAACTATAGGGACCAGTTCTGAAATTTAATTCAGAAAATTCAACAATAACATAATATTGATATGACATGAGCTACTATGATATATAATAATCACAATAAATAGTAATCAAGACATTTGTTAAACCTTGAGTCTAAATTAGAACTTGTTATAATAAATTTATATATATTTGTTTTTCTAAGAGTTGTTAAAAGTTGACGTAGACGCCGTACGTGCCATATTTTGTAAGATAGTAAACCATAATTAGATATTATATCATTGTACAATATTAAATCATGCTAAAGGAAATCCCAAGCAATACAATGATTGTAGGTATTGTCACGGATGGATCCGGTCGGCATTCGAATTTTTAGATTTTTTTTTTTTAGCTTGAGCGTGTCATCAAAGTTAACCAAATTTTAATAATTACAAAAATCATAGTGTATATTTTAAAATAAAAATACGCACAATAATAATCAAGTAAACAGTGTTCTGATTCAAATCATTCTAAAAAATGTATGTTATGGTAAATGTAAAATATTAATAAAAAAATGTCACATAAGCAATAATTTACCTTTCACGTGGTTATATAAAATGTGAGTATTTTGGTAACTATCAGCTAATTATAAAAATGAAAAAAAAAACTTCTAATTTACAATACATTTTGCACAAGGTACAAGTCATTATATATTTAAATTTAAATGGGTGTACCTATTGGCACACTCATTTCACTATATACACACTTAAAAAAGTATTTTTTGTCTTTATATGCACATCCTGCAGTGTCGAACTGTGGCCAAAACGCGGCATTTTGGTCCGGTTAATCAGAAAAAGACTGACGGGTGTCTGATGGGTCTGTTGACCAGACCAAAACGCCGAGCTTTGGCCGCGTTTTGGTCCTGTCAACCAGACAAAAGACTGACACCCGGTCTGGTTGACAGGACCAAAACGCTGCCAAAGCTCGGCGTTTTGGTCCGGTCAACAGACCCATCAAACACCCGTCAGTCTTTGTCTGGTTAACCTGACCAAAACGCCGCGTTTTGGGCACAGTTCGACACTGCAGGGTGTGCATATAAAGACAAAAAACACCTTTTAAAGGTGTATCTACACACTTGGTGTGTAGATAGTTTGGCCCATTTAAATTTGTAATTTATTAAATACTAAAACTCATTTTATATATTTAACTATAAGAGTAGTGTGGGTGGTCGGTCACTAGTGATAGAATTCTATCACTCACAATATCCAATCAACTTTTGCCATGTCATCAGCCACTATTCTATCACTCACAAGCATTTTGTAGTGGCGGTGGTCATCACTAGTGATAGAATTCCATCACTCACAATTTTTTTTAATTTTTATTTTAAAATTAGAAATTAACAATAAAACACTAAATTATAAATTTCATTTTATTAAAATTAAAAAATAAATTATATAGCAAAATAAAAAAACAACTAAACATTGGAAAAAAAACTTAAATTAAACGGGTGGCATCTCCCAACCCCACCTTTCGCAAATTTCGCGCTTTTGTTGAATTACAACCGTCTTAAACGGTTCGTCGAGATGGGCGTGCGGCTCACACAAGATTTTTAAATCATTTTGTCTTTCTACCGTTTTCAAGTGGCCCTTGTACGCCTGCTCGCGTTCAACTTTTACGGACATCATTTTTTCTTTTCTTTGTTCGGCCTTTTTGTATTGCGTCATTTTGGCCTCTTCGATTCTGAAAATCGACTCCGCCACCGCTTCCTTTCCTTTGCTTGACGATTCACCACTTCTCTTGCGGCGTGGCCTTGTAGGTGTATCTTCTTCAACGGGGTCGTCAACGGGTTGATCGGGTTCGTCAAGGGGGTCGTCGTTTAAGTTCATTTGGGGCAAGTTATCCGACGCGGAAGTCGTGTAGTTCCCCGAATCGGAGGTCTTTAATCTTTTCGGACCTCCTCTTTTTTTTGGAGCCGTAGGCCCAACCACGTCGACCAAATCAACCGGGACCCATTTCGGGTGACGCCACGCAACCTCCCATGCCGCCACGTGTGGAAAACTCCTCTTTTTGTAGAGTTCGCAATACTCTGCGGTGGCTTGTTGCATGATTGTCGCCTCGCTCGCTCCACTTTGTGGATTTCGGCTCTACAAAAAATTTAAAAAGTTATGATTTTTTTTATAAAAAAATCTGTTTTCTGTTTTTTATAAAAAATTACTGTTTTTGGTTTTTTAACAAAACTGTTTTCTGTTTTTTTTTTAAACTGTTTCTGTTTTAAAAAAGAAATAAACAGTTTTCTGTTTTATTTAAAAGTAAACTATTTTCTGTTTTTTTTAAACTGTTTCTGTTTTAAAAAATAAAAATAAACCGTTTCTGTTTTTTTTTAATAAACAGTTTTCTGTTTTATTTAAAAAACTGTTTCTTTTTTTTAAACTGTTGCTGTTTTTTTTTTTTAAATAAAATAAACTGTTTCTGTTTTTTTTTTAAATAAACTGTTTTCTGTTTTATTTAAAAAAACTGTTTCTTTTAAAAAAAAATAACAGTTTTATGTATTTTTTAAAAAAACTGTTTCTGTTTAAAAAAAACAGTTTTCTGTATTTAAAAAAAACTGTTTTTTTAAATAAGAGTTTAAAAATAAGATTTAAACTTTATAAAAAAACATACATTTTGAATGAAACAACCGTTGAACTTACTAATTTTCTCGTTCAAATCCGTCCATTTCGACGTCATTTGGTCCATGCTCCGTTCCTTTGCATCGGGAAGTCGGCTAAAATGATTAATGACTCGTCTCCAAAACGCATCCTTTCTTTGCTCGTTGGCATGTTTCTTGTTCTCGGAGATGTGCAAGTACGCCTTCACCAAGTCCACCTCCTCCTCGCTCCTCCAATGTTGTCGGACGGTTGGGACGATTTCTTGAACGTCATCTTCTTCTTCCTCTTCCTCTTCTTCTTTTTCTTCTTCTTGTTGTTCTTGAACGTAATCATCATCTTCATCGTCGTCGGGACTTTGTTGTGGTTCACGATACGCGTTTGCAAAATGATGGATGAGGGTGTTGTCTTCTAGTAGTGGGTCGAGTTGGTGCGGTTGGGTTTGAAAGTTTGGAAACGATTGGGGTTGGAATTGGTGAGGTTGAAACGGTGGAACGAACGGTTGGTTTTGATACGTTTGCGATTGAAAGGGTGGATATTGTTGGGTTCGAAAGGGTGGCACTTGCTCGGGTTCGTCTTGCAACCTAAAGCGCGTCGGCTCGCCAAGATTCGCTCGAACCTTGGGTCTTACGTGATTTTTCTTCGTACCCGAACCTCTTTTTTCGAACCCCCACCTCTCTTGCTTGAACCTTCCATGTTTGTTGTATAATTTTTGAGTTGAATTGGAGAATTTTTGAGTTGAATTTGAGAGTTTTTGAGTTAAATTGGAGAGTTTTTTAATTGAGTGGGAGAATAATTTGGATTTTGTATAAAAAACCCTCAAACAATTAAATCCCAACGGTCAAAAACTTGTTCCAAACGGTCAAAAATCAAACGGTAGCATTTGAAATAAACGCGTGATAATATCAACGCGTTGATATCACCACGCGTGATACGGGTGGTGGCGGCGGTGTTGTGCTCGACTTCAACGCGTGATGGGGGATCCATAACGGACCGCCCCCACTCCCCTAAAATACTAAAAAAAACTACACATAATATACTAAAACTAATCATAGTCATGTGGACAATGCCTCCAAATAAGCTCTACCAAATCCTCGTGTGAAAATTGTTACGTGTTTATCTATTATGTGTTGTCTGATGATTTGCTTGTTTCTCTTCGGCATGAATCTAGACAGGAGCTGATTGGATGTCACCTTCATAGTTTTGCCAAATCGATTTTCCTAATTCCCTCTGTAACGCCCTGCTTTTTCGCACTTTCCCTAATTAGAAAACTTGTCGTATATTTCTTTTTTTTTTTTGAACGGCAAATTAGAATCACTGACGGACCACTAGAGTATCATCGTGCCACCAGCAGAACCACCCGATCATATCCATCTCCACTAGGCTATAATGCCTATACACCAATTCAGGAGGAAACCCAATAAATATGGGAAAAACCCCCCTTTGTGAGAATCGAACCCAAGACCTAACGGTCCCAAAGCCTTATCTCACCCCCAAGATGCCACTAGGCTATAATGCCATGGGCACTTGTCGTATGTTTCTACTTTCGGAAATCCGTCTCCTTTGTAATCATAATTCATTTCAAGCCATTGTAAATTCGAGACTTCGGTTGTGGTAAAAATAAATTAATCTTTTATATGAAATTCATGTTGTTTATACTTAATGCATACTTACGAATATTAACTCGCAAACAACTACCATGTGTTCGTGATTCTTAAACAAACATTTGGTCACATTTTGCAAGACGTAAATTCATGTTCTTTACGCTTATTTGATACCTCAAGTCACATGTCGTACGTGCTTGTTATATTGGTTTGTTACACATACTTATGCATAACATATTTTTTTTGCTCTTACTTTAATTCATGTTTAATATACCTTTGGGCCTTGATACATGTTCAATACACACTAGACATTGTAGGACATGTTAACTATATATAAAATACATCTTATGTATACATTTTACATTATTTAAAAAATATATAAAAGCTGCCAAACAGCCCTTGCAATTCAGCCATATATTGCTGAATTATCTCTCTTTTTTATTGCTTAAACTCTCACCTACTTGTATTAAATGCCAACCCAACTTAACCCTAATCTTTCCCCCTATAAATATCACTTATAACCAGCCTCCCTACCACTTTTGCAACACTAAAACACTCCCAAACTCTCTCCAAATCGCAGCTGATTCCATAAGTTCGAGTAGAAATACCAACATTCGCAAAAGTGAGCATAACTCACTCATTTCTTATCCGATTCACTCGATTCTTTTTCCTACTTATTTATATCGACCTTAGCTACGTTTCCATTGATTTTCCCTGGAAAACCAGGCCTTGGAATGTCGCCAAAAGGGCTCCAAAGTTGACTGGTTTTTCTGTTCTTGATTCAAACTTTGATAAACTTGAGGAAACTCATCTCAAACCTATGTCCTTATGCTTATAACCACATCTATGGTTAGTTAGGCTTAAAAACAAGGTTGAGACATGTAAAATCAGAGGTGCAAACCTCACAAACTTTCTGTTTTGGTCAAGGGTTTAAACCCACAAGTGATGTTCAAGCCTTAAGCTTGATGAATGTGTGATTTAGGATTAGCTTGGGCTATTTTCACACCCCGATATTTCCACATATTACCGGTGGGCCCGGTGGGGAGTATCGTGACGTAGTTGATATCATCATAGTCAATATACACAATAAATAGCACAGCGGAAGGCTTGGTGATTAATTACTATTACAAACCATAGTGTCCGAGTGTCCAAATAAAAGAATATACAGACTTGGTTGTAATAGCGATCCACAGGCAGATCATAAAATAATTACTAGAAACTGAAATAACAGACTCCAGGCATCTAAGGATTTGCAAGATCCTCTTATTTGACACCAAGTAGCTCCAGCCTATTAACGTGATGTACCTGTCACTTAGTCTTTGGAAAATACGTCAGTTTACACTGGTAAATACAATTAACCGACTCATTTGAAAACATTTATAAAATTGATTTAAGTGCGCAAGGCTCAAATCATTTATAACTTGGGACAATTATTTAAGATAATCTTGTATACAGTTTTACATGTTTGTCTTACATATGGGGCCGGTTTGGAAGCCGGTCGTGATTAACCGACTCACCACTTATAGAACCCACAAAGGAGTTATCCCCAATATGCGGGTTATATTAACATTTTGCATCTGTCAGGTGTATGCCTACACCCCGTGCATAGGTCGTGGCCATTTTCAAATGAAATGAGCCGAGGATATCCAGGACACGATCATATTAACCCCCAATGTTCATGTTATCAAACAAAATAGATTAAAACGGGTTATGCAAATTTATTAATCACAGTCCGATTAAATGATTTCATACCCGACCAAGCGGTATTATTATTATACCGTATCCCAAGCCCGTATAAGGAAAAATAAGTTAAAAGTATTTACCTGAGCTAGATGTGAAGAAGTAACTCAGCCGTATATTCCTAAAGCCTTATGAAAATACCTTCTACTGAAGCTACTCAATCTATATGGAAGGTTTAATAACCTATTAGGATACTAACGGGTCTTTATTTAAGTCAAAGACTTAGACCGGTTAGTTGGAAAGATACTTTATGGTTCTAAACGCTAGATTAAGCGGAGACCGGATTAGAATGTGGTTTAGACCCGACAAGTTTGGATACTTGTATAATATGGATAAACTAAACACATTCTGGATTTTGAAGATTTAATGATAAGGTTAAACCCGTTTCGGCTATTTTATGTAAACTAGTCACATAAACCGATCCGAACGCATAATTGCGTAACGGGTAACCAAATGAATTATATACAGGTCTCAAATGTGGTTATGCTTAAAATATGTTAATACATCAGTAGGATGTTAACATATATGCCCAAAAAGTATTTAAAACCAATTTAAGTCCCGTAGGGGCATTTTGGTCATTTTTAATGATTATAAAAGAGATTTTATAATAAACTGAGGTTCTGATCTTTGGTAATCAGTAAAAATATTTATTTTATCACATTACATCAGTAAGATATTATATATATGTGAGGTTTACTATTTATGGCCAAACTATGCCCTGAAAGGGCATTTTGGTCATTTCACATATGCTTTGAAGGACATTTTTGGAAGTCTGAGTTCATGACTTATCTATAATACTATATTAAGAGAACTGGGTTTTCTACACTTTTGGTAATTTTACCTTGCGTATAAATTATAATGCATTATGTACAAGAGAATCAAGGCATTTTAGAGGGGGCAAACTGAGACAAAGTCCAAACTTTTAAGACGCTTTGAGGGCATAATTGGTAATTCAGACCTACTACCAGAATTGAATGCAATTGAAGCCCTTTATCAATAGAAATTGAATGCCATGTTTCAATGCCGTGCAGTTACACCAAAAGCCTCAAGAACAAAACCCTTATTTTTTACACTTTTCTTCTTCATCGCCCACTAATGCCTGCACCCTCATCAACTGAAAATCATCAGTTACAAAATTCCACGATTGGAAAAACTGAATCGTCTGCTCCCACAATCACCATTAAATACCTTGATTTTGACATTTCATCCATTTCATTACGTTCATCCCCCTCTGTTTCCATCGCATCCCTTGTTAAGAACCACTCAATGGAGATTGGCGCTCACAATTGGGTCTGCATAGGCAGCGCCGACGATGGTCTATGGTTTCAATAGTCGGTGGCAGGGGACTGCACCTGGTCTGGTAAGGTTTTCTGTTGCTGCCTTTACTTGCTTCTTATGATTTTAAGATGTGTGTAGGATTAGGGTTGTGAATTTAAGCATGGGTGTTGTTGTTCAGATACACTTTTCGTCTTCTGAAACTTCTATCTTATGTCCATTAGTTTATTGTGGTTCTATATGTATTGATAGTATCCTCTTTTATCATCTTATACCCGTAGGTAATGAACCCCTTTATTAGCAAATGGGTCGAAATATCAACTGTTTCATGAGTTTTATTTAGGGCTTCTGTTGAATTATTCTGCTTTACAGTGTTTGTTGCTTGTCGTCGTGCTCGCTGGTTAATTCAGGATCGGGCCTTCTAAAATTGGTAAGTTCAGGTCTATGACTTCAAGAGGGTGTTCATTTTAGGGCTTTTAATGAATTGATTCTGCTTTGTTGCATTCGCCACTGATGTAATGTGTTTTGCTTTAAGTGGTCGCCATTTCGCCGATTAATTCAGGTTCAGGAACAAAGTACTGGATGACATAGCTTACAATCAGGAGACTTCAGAGAGAGAGAACCGGAGTTAACAGTGCCAATGCCGGCATCCATTGCCGAACAGGTGATCTTGCTAACCGTTTCCAGTCTAGACATATAATTTTTTTATTACGTTTACCATGACAAACTTTATTAAAAAAATGATAGAATACATTAACTACTCGGGCCACAAGTTTCATGACATTAAAATTTCTTTCAGTATCCACTTAACTTTGTCTATGTTAATAAATTGATTATTTACTATAAGGGCACCAATGTTACTAAAGTAGTTCCAAAGTTTGTGTGATCATAATATTATATAGCATGCACTACAGTAGTAAGAACACTTTGCCTCGTGTTTCTTTACTTATACTCTCTCACTTTGCATCTCTTGTTTCCTTAGTGTGGTATTGATTACTACTAATTTGATCATATACATTATATTTCATCTATTCATTTTTTCTAACTTAATTAATTTTTAAATAATTAATAGGCTATTGCGCAAGTACGAATGGTGTACTCATATGTCGGCAAGACAAAGGCATTAGACTCGTATTCAGATGCGATACAGCACACGCTTAAGCTCGGGTACAAAGCCGGGATGGCTAAGGGTTTGGGAATTGGATGTACATATGGTATTGCATGCATGTCATGGGCACTTGTGTTTTGGTATGCTGGTGTGTTTATCAGGAATGGTCAAACAGATGGTGGCAAAGCATTTACAACCATTTTCTCTGCCATTGTTGGTGGCATGTAAGATTATTATTATTCTTTTAACAAACTGAATTAACTATCATTTATTAATGGGTAAATTACAATTTTCGTCCTTTATGTTTGTACCAGATTGCAATGGATAACCTTTAACTTCAATAATTACAGTTACAATCCTTTATTTGCAAAACCCGTTACACTGTACGTCCTTTAGCACTAACCATATTAAAATTTTCAGTTAACTTTATTCACTTCAGGGTATTCTGGTCAATTCATGTTTTTATTTAAATGTTTAATAAATAAAACCAAAAAAAAAAATCCATATACCCTTCTTCATCTTCCCCAATTTCCTAACCCTAAAACCCTAACCACCACATCTTGCCACCACCACCCTATCCCGCCACCACAAAAATCTCGTCACCACCTCAAATCTCGTCACCACCATCACTCCGGCCACCGTTCATACCAGTCAACACCTAAATCCCAAATCCTTATCACATGACCATAACCAAACCATAATCAAACAACAAAATCATACAAAATTCAGCAAACAAAAAATCATCGAAAGTTACAGAGCTCGTAGTATTTATGAGGCGATAATCGTGAAGTCCAAAGCTCAGACAACTGTGAAAAGTATTTTAGGGCTTCTCTGAGATTATCAGAATCCTGACCAAAAATCGCAACAAAATCATCAATTATCATACAGAAACCACAGATCTCGAGTTAATAATCAACAAATTTCAAAATCAAATGATTCAAATAAGAAATTGAAAGTGAAAAGGTGAAATTTACCCAATTTGCTATGAATATTGTTCCCCCACGTGCAGACCAAACAAACTTTCAAGGATTTCAAATCAATATCCAAAAATTTGCTATGAATATAATTCCTTGTGCAGACCAAAGAAACTTTCAAGAGTTTCAAATAAATAAAAGATTTCATGTCAATACGAACTTTAATTTACGAAATAATAACAAATAGAGTCAGAGAGAGGGAATGCAAGTATGAGAGAGAGAGAGGGGGGGGGAAGAGAACGATGGTGAACCTTGCCGGAATCGGAAGTCGGAACCTTATCGAAAACGTGGCGGTGGCTCTCACAGCGATGGTGGGATGGTTGGTTGGAGAGAGAGAGAGAGACATGGAACAGAGAGAAAGATTAGGTTTATTTATTGTGTTTTGTTTAATCTAAATATATTTGTAAAATTACTAACCTACCCTCATGTGCAAGACACATGTTATATTTAACTGAAAATTTTAACCAAGCTAGGTGCAAAGGACGTAGGGTGTTATGAGTTTTACAAATAAAGGACTGTGACTGTAATTATTAAAGTTAAAGGGTATGTATTCTAATCTGATACAAACATAAAGGACGAAAAGTGTAATTTTTCCTTTATTAATAGATTAATTAAAACAAGTGGATAATAACAGGAGTTTGGGTCAGTCACTTTCAAATCTTGGGGCTTTCAGCAAAGGCAAAGCTGTAGGATACAAACTTTTGGAAATTATTATGCAAAAACCAACTATAGTTCAAGATTCTACAGATGGCAAGTGTTTGACTGACGTCAACGGCAATATCGAGTTCAAGGATGTATCTTTCAGTTACCCTTCAAGGCCAGATATCTTTATCTTTAGAAATTTCTCCATTTTCTTCCCTGCTGGAAAAACAGTTGCTGTTGTTGGCGGTAGCGGGTCCGGTAAAAGCAGCGTTGTTGCGCTGATCGAAAGGTTTTACGACCCGAATCAAGGACACATATTGCTAGACAATGTGGACATAAAGACGCTGCAATTAAAATGGTTACGCGATCAGATTGGTTTAGTGAACCAAGAGCCTGCACTCTTGCCACCACGATTCTCGAAAACATACTTTATGGAAAATCGGATGCAACTACAACTGAAGTCGAAGCTGCAGCCTCGGCTGCCAACGATCACAAATTCATTACCTTGCTTCCTAACGGCTGCAATAGTAATAATAATAACAATAACAATACACAAATATAATAAGTGTTTAAGGCATGTTGGGCTTGTGTTCTTCAAAAGAGCCTCTTAGTTACACCCGCTGCATCGCGCGGGCCAACCCACTAGTACTTACTATAATAATATTAAATTTACTTAAAATTTCAGTAGGTAACAAGTCTTAGGTGTTAAATATGGTTTAAAACCATACTATGCACCTAATTAGCGTAAAATTGCTAATTGACGATAATTAAAGTGTTTTATGGAAATCTGAGATTTTGATCAGTTTTAATTGTTCAAAATAATTTATTTAATGTATGAAATTAGTAGGAAAAGGTTTGGTAATCAAATTATTTGTTAATCTCATTTTATGCATAAAAAGGGTATTATCGTCATTTACCGAATTACACAAGAACTCCATGATATGATCAGATTATAATCTGATCAAAAATTCCAAAAATTATTAAAAATAATATATTAACAGTAGGTAATGAGTTTTGGGTCAAAACCTATGCTTAAACATGACTTATGCAAGATATCGCAATTTAATTAATAAAAAGCTTTAATTTACGATATCGAGCATAACTTCTGTTTGAGACCAAGAACTGATGTCAAACTTTTGGGACATACTTATATATCAGTAAAAAAGGTTTTTGTCCACTCACATTTCTAAAAATATCGTTTATATGTTAAAAGGGCAAAAATGGCATTTATAAGCATAATAACGGACATGAGCATATAATTCAAAGTATTAAGGACCAAGTAATATAACTCCAGGGGGTTATACTACCACATAAAGTGGTCCTAATGGAAGCTTAAAACATGGAAGGATTAAGCTTAATCGGGTCAGAACTGAAAGTCAAAGCAAAAGTCAAGCTTTTGCGACTTTCGGTTGTGAACCGACCCTAAACTGATAATTGTCGGGTTGAACATGCTTAAACATGTTCTAATACTAATTACCAAGTTATTAGAATGATAAAATATTATTTATAACCACTGCATTGTTAGTTATAATTATTATTTCAAATTCTAGTCAGTTTGACTTTTTAACTTAATAGTTTGACCCGACAATTAACTAGGCAAACGAAATAATTAGGAGGTGCCCTTTTAAGGGTTAATCACCTACCTAATTATGGTCACATAACCACCTTTAATTCGGACAGTGGCTGGACCATTTGTGATTAGACCGAAAGTCAAAGTCATATTAAGATAACTTTGACTTTTCGGTTTTTAAACTAAAACTGAACTAAGGAAGGGGGCTAAGACACTTACAAAGGGTCCTAGCTATCTTTTCTACAAGAACAAACTTCCTTCTTGGCCAGGAGACTCCAGATGAGATTGTAGTGAAAGTTTTAAGTGAATGAGCAAATATAATGTTCAACATGGGGGCCTTTATATAGTAAAATGCCATGGAACAAGATCAAGGCAGGTGTTTTGGAAGTGTTTAGGATCACCCCAGGTGTCCTAGTGGTATTCTAAAACTGACAATAAGCACCAAGTATCGAAATTCAGGCCTTTAAGGCGGTGCAACAAGCTGCAACATGCAGCTGTCATCTTTCTACTGAACTGGGCGTCTGGCGCGGCCCGCGTAAGAATCAAAGGGGGTTTACGCGGGCCGCGACAACCTCCTGTTCAGGTGAAAACTGTTTCAGCTTTGGCAGTTTCAGTCCCTGGTCCTTTGTAACTTTATATAACTTCATTTTTGGCATAAAAGGCCCTTGTAGTTAGTTTGTAGAGGTTCATGGGAGTATAACCAAACTCCGTTAGACCCGGTTTCGTTAAACGATCACCATAAACATAAGTTTCTTAACATTGATACTTTTAACCCAATTTCTTGGAAACTTGCATAACGATCTCGAAACCAAGTGAAACTGATATCACTTATTCTTGAGAGTATATTTGAATATTACAAACCCTCGGGTTCGTTAAAAGGTCACTCAGATGTAAGAATTAACATGTTGACACATTTAACCCCTGTAGTTTATAATCTTTCGATTATTTTCATAAACGGCTTCTTATATTCAATTAATCACTCATTTAAGAATATATTCTTCGTGGGTGGTCATTCAGAGGCACAAGTTTGGAATGTTGACACTTTTAGTCCCTTTGGTTTCATATTTTCATCGTTTGTCAACTTTAGTCCTTCAAACTCAATCTTTCACATGATTAAAGTTTAGGACACGTGTCTTTATATAATTGGACACGTTTTTACGTGGTGTTACAGCTATCCTACTTGAAAATCCACACATTGCTTGATGTTTTCTCTTAGATTAGTTGTTCTTATTCCATTATTACTTGTAAGTTCACAACCCTCCTTGAATGTTCATAACATCAAGTGTAGTGGTGAACATCTAGAGGTACCTAAATGGAAGACTTGTTCTTCCTACCTCCTACATGACTTCCATGATACAAAGAGGTTCCTAAATGGTGGATTTGTCCTCCTACCTCCTACTTGACCTATATGATATAATATACACTACATACTACTTATATGTATATTCCAAATAATCGAACCTTTGATGACGAATTTATGTTCATTTGTCAAGGTGTTTGATTACATCATCTAAAACATTATGTGTTAAAGATGATTACCTTTGCATATGTACTTTCCATATTCCTTGTAAATTCTGAATCTCGACTCTAAACATACCTTGAACTTTAACCCTTATACATTTGTCCTCTCAATCTCATACACTCGTCAACTGTGACAACTCGTATTTTCAAACTTTAGTCGTACTTTGATGTAACTTGTTTGACCGATATATGATTATGTGATACGTGGTTTTAAATGAAATATTATATTTGTATTATGTGATTGTGTGTATATGTAATATAATCGCACAAGCCCTTTTTGGGCACACCACTCTCGGCCCACACCTTTTGTAATCGTGACTAAGGGGCAGCCCATGCAAGGATTCGGCCTACTCCCCTATTTAAACCAACACCTAATCTTTATGAGGTTTTGTTTCCTCATTATTTGCAAAACACTCAAACACACCAAACCCTAAGCTCTCATTCTCTCCTCTCGAAGTAGACGGCAACATCCTCTCTTCCTCGAAGCTTTCTTGATTCGGATCGAACCTTGTTTCTACCTCCTAATCGGTTAGTGTATATTATTGTTTGATTTTTGTATGATCAATGCTTGTTGTATGATTGGCAAGATGTTATTTGATGTGTGATGTTTAAAGTACTATGTTGGTGAAATTATTGATAAATAACCTGTTAGATCAATATAGGGATTGTATGTTTGATAAATGCTTGATGTTGATTTAGATGATCAAGAACCGAATGAATATAATCGGCTGTATGCATGTATAATCAGATCAATTGTATGGTAGAAAAAGAAGTATTGTATGATGATTTGGAAACCACTAATCTGATAGTTTAATGTTATAAGTTGATGTTGATGCTTTGAATATGATTAGGGTTCATAAGAAGTTAGATGATAAAGTCTTGATTTAATCGATCTAGGGCAAGGTTGGAAACTGTTAGAACGATTATAACTAAATTGCATGAATTATGGAAATTTCAACTAATCGCACAAGGCTAGTCGCACAACCAGTCGCACAAGGCTAGTCGCACAAGCCGGTCGCACAAGATATGATAGGGTACAACAGTTAAAGCACATTGTATAACCCCTTTTAGCACAGTCGCACAACATCTTGTAGATCGCACAAGGTTGTGCTGATCGCACAAGATGTTGGGCCATTTAAATGTTAAGCTGTTGGGCCGACAGCCCAAAACACCAATCGCACAAGTTAACCTCAATCGCACAAGATTAAATGGACCGCACAAGTTGATTTCTGTTTATTTGTTTGGGCCATTAAACTTGTGCGGGCCCAATCATTTGAGTCGCACAAGTTTGAATATGATGTGTACTTGTCTGTTAACGTGTTGAATGTGATCTTACGTGTTTGCCATGATCATTACGTGTTTGTAACCTGTTAGTTTATGTGTAAACCTGTGTGCACTACTTGAACCTAGACCTGACTTGTATGGTAACCATGTTAGGACGTGGTTGACCACTAGCAGCTCGATTGACCATTCTGTGTATCTGCCGAGCTAACCTAAGGTGAGTTCACATTATCTACAAAGCATGGTAATTCCCGGTGGGTTGGGAATGGGTTAAGGAATATGGATTCCTCGTCCTTCTTGGGTAGGACAGTATGGGTTAAGGAATATAGATTCCTCGTCCTCTTGGGACAGTCTTAAGATTACTAGACCAAAGCTCTATCACGAAGTCCCTCCTTTTATATCGACTTAATCGCCGAGGCCAATGACGAATGGGTCATTAGTTAAATAGCGCTATTAGGTTTGACAAACCTCACACCGTGCCGCAGAGGACGGGCGTAGACTAATGGACTAGGCACGTCAGTGATGATAGACATTGACGCAAGGGCACATAAACATGACTAACGTCAGTAGTCGATATGGTAACGAGTCTAGTAGTATAAACATTGGGTAGGCCCCACGGCTGGATAGCCAGAGTAAATGGGATTAACCAACTTACGTTTTCAAACATGGGGTAGCCCCCACGGCGAGTGAGCCACCTAATGAGAAACTATGGTTTTTGGAACAGCTTAAAATGAACTCCCAATTGTGAACTCGCTCAACTTTGTTGTTGACTTGTTACTACATGCTTTGCAGGTCATTAGGTACTTAGCTGGAGCTTGCATGGGGAAGAGTCGTTGTGGGACATGGACTGTTGAGTTCCATGTTAAACATTTAAACTTTTAAACTTATGTTTTGGTTTAATATGTTATGCTTCCACTGATAACTTGAATTTGGTTAATTTATTTTGGACACCAATTATATTGTGGTTGGTTTTATATTTACTTTTATACACTGTACAATATGATTGGTGGCTTGATCCTGGTCATGTCATGCCTCCTACTGTGATACTCCGCTTGTGGAATTTGGGGGTGTGACAGATTGGTATCAGAGCCATTGGTTATAGTGAACTTGGTTTAAAAAAGGGAAAAGCTTTTTGACAAAACCAGACTATAACCTGTACAGTGCTCCACGATCCACAACGACACTTCGCTCCACGTGCAAGACTCAACACTATAGGTAATATGGTTTTTTATTTGTATTGCCTGCCTGTTAGTTAAAGTAGTGCATTTGATCATGGTATGCTTAGTTAGTGTAACAACTATTGCTTGAAACCCTGTGTGCTTGCTCTCTTCTGTCATCCCATACTTACGCACTTTCGTGACACCATTCTCACTTGTGTTTACTTCGATGTGAAGATCATGAGTGGACGCCTGAACTTGACTCAAGCCCAGCTGACGGCTCTAATCAACGAACGAGTTGTTGAGGCACTCGCAGCAGCTCCAGCAGGAGGTATAACCTGCCATTTCGACCTATCCTAGGATGTTTAGATCCTACTCTCGCAAACCAACTCTCGTGCTTAACCTTGACTTTTCTTTCTCACGCAACAGGTCAGCATGCTCAGCCTCCTGTATGTACGTTCAAGACCATTATGGACTGTCGACCTAGTACCTTCAGTGGTACAGAAGGAGTCGTAGGTCTTCTCCACTGGTTCGAGAAGCTCGAATCTGTTTTCGAGATGTGTGAATGCCCTGTTGCTAGTAGGGTAAAGTTTGCTACGGGAACTCTCGAAGGTGTTGCGCTCACTTGGTGGAACGCACAGGTTCAAATGCTAGGGTTGGCCGCTTCTAATGCCACCCCATGGAATGACTTCAAGGATCTGATCAAGGAGGAGTATTGCCATCGTGATGACATCCACAAGTTAGAAGTGGAGTTCTACAACCTAAAGATGACGGGGTCTGAAATCGAGGCGTACACTAAGAGATCAAATGAACTAGCTGCTATGTATCCTACTATGGTGGATCCTCCTTGCAAGCGTATCGAGTTATACATCAAGGGATTAGTGCCAGAGATTCAGAGTATGGTGACATCAGCTAACCTTGTCACGATTCAGCATGTCATACGACTATCCCACCGTCTCACTGATCAGGCAGTTGAGCAGAACAGGCTGCCAAAGCGTATTAGTGCTACCACTGCATCAGATGCTCGAGTTATACATCAAGGGATTAGCGCAAATGGGATGGAAATTCAAACAAGGGTTCAGCTTCTATTCAGTCTCAGTCTCAGCAGTGAAGGACTGACGACTACAAGAGCCCTGGTTAACAATCTTCTGGTAACCAAGGTCAGGGTGGGTACAAGGGTAGCCACCCTAAGTGCAATCGATGCAACTTGCACCATAGCGGACCGTGTAGCAAGGGCAACTGTCAAAGATGTAACAAACCAGGTCATGCAGCCAAAGATTGTAGGACTCTGTATCCTGCAAATCAGAGGCAGCAGCAGCAACAGCCTCCGCAGAATCAGCGTCAACAGCAACATCAAGTGATGCTTTCAGTGTGGTGCTGAAGGCCACTTCAAAAGAGACTGCCCCCAGCTGAACCAGAATTAGAACAACAACGAACAACAACAACAACCAGGGAAATGGAAACAACAATAGGGGTAACAATGACGGCAATGGTGCCAGGGGACGTGTTTTTGTGATTGGTCAGGGTGAAGCGAGGAACGATCCCAACGTCGTGACGGGTAAGTTCCTACTGGATGACTTCTTTGTTTCAGTTTTATTTGATTCGGGTGTCGATACTAGTTACGTGTCCTTAAGAGTTAGTCAGGTGCTTAAGCGTGCCCCAATTCCCTTAAACACCAAGCATGTTGTAGAACTAGCAAACGGCAAAAGCCTTGAAGCCACGCACATAGTTAAGGGTTGTAATCTTGTTCTTGCTGGTCAGACCTTCTCTATCGACCTCATCCCCATCGTTCTTGGTAGCTTCGACGTCGTCATTGGGATGGATTGGTTATCCCAACATCGAGCAGAGATTCTTTGCAAGGAGAAAATCGTCCGCATTCCTCGTTCTGGTGAAGAATCTCTTGTTATTCGTGGCGATAAGAGTGGTGTTGTTGTGAGCATCATCTCTTTCCTTAAGGCCCAGAATTGTTTGCGAAAGGGCCACACTGCTATTCTAGCTCTTGTTATTGACACCTCAACGAAGGTAAAGAAGATAGAAGATATTCCAATCGTGTGCAACTTCCCTGAGGAATTACCTGGTTTTCCGCCTCATCGTCAGGTCTTGTTTCAAATCGAGCTAGCTCCTGGAGCAGCGCCTATAGCTCGTGCACCTTCGTTTAGCCCCATCATAACTGGAAGAACTATCTACGCAACTACAAGAGCTTTTGGATAAGGGTTTCATTCGTCCAAGCTCTTCGCCCTGGGGAGCACCAGTCTTGTTTGTAAAGAAGAAGGACGATACCTTTGGAATGTGCATTGACTATCTTGAACTCAACAAGGTGACCGTGAAGAACCGTTATCCTCTTCCTCGTATTGATGACCTGTTTGACCAGTTGCAAGGGTCGAGCTTCTACTCTAAGATTGATCTGAGATCGGGCTATCATCAGCTGAGAGTCCGAGACGAGGACATCTCTAAAACAGCATTCAGAACTCGTTATGGACACTACGAGTTTCTGGTTATGCCCTTCGGGTTGACGAACGCACATGCGGTCTTCATGGATCTTATGAACCGAGTGTGCAAACCCTACTTGGATAAGTTCATCATTGTGTTCATCAACGACATCCTGATCTATTCCAAGAGTCAGGAGGAACACGAGCGTCATCTACGACTCATTTTGGAACTCCTTCGAACATAACAGCTTTATGCTAAGTTCTCGAAATGTGACTTTTGGCTTCGTGAAGTCCATTTCCTAGGCCACGTGGTAAACGAGGATGGGATTCATGGTGATCCGTCCAAGGTTGACTCGATCAGAAATTGGCATGCACCTCGTACTCCAACTGAATTCCGTCAATTCTTGGGTTTGGTGGGTTACTACAGAAGGGTCATCAGGGATTTCTCAAAGATTGCGCAGCCTCTTACTGTCCTTACTCAGAACGGTGTCACCTACCGTTGGGGTGATGCTCAAGAATCTGCGTTTCAGCAGCTAAAGTCGAAGCTTTGTAGCGCACCTATCCTCTCGTTCCCTGAAGGCACAAACGATTCCGTGGTTTATTGTGACGCATCAATCCAAGGACTTGGTTGTGTGTTGATGCAACGTGAGAAAGTCATTCCTTACGCTTCACGACAACTCAAAGTTCACGAAAGGAACTACACTACCCACGATCTGGAGCCGGGAGCTATTGTTTTCGCACTCAAGATATGGAGACATTACCTGTACGGTACCAAGTGCACCATTTACACCGATCACATGTGTCTCCAGCATATCTTCGATCAGAAGGAGTTGAACATGTGACATCGTCGATGGGTCGAACTTCTTAACGATTATGAATGCGCAATCAGATACCATCCAGGAAAAGCCAATCCGGTGGTTGACGCCCTCAGTCGAAAGGAAACTAAACCTAAGCATATACGTGCGTTACAGCTTACCATACACTCTAGTCTTCCTGCCCAAATTCGTGATGCTCAGGTTGAAGCATTGAAAGAAGATAACTTCAGGGCTGAGTCCCTGCGAGGATTGGAGAAACGGTTAGAACGTAGGGCAGACGGTGCTTACTACTTGGCGGGGCGCATCTGGGTTCCATTCTATAGAAATCTACGTGAGCTCATGATGGATGAAGCTCACAAGTCTTGTTACTCAGTACATCCTGGTTCAGATAAGATGTACCACGATCTTAAAGCTACGTACTGGTGGCCCCACATGAAAGCTAACATAGCGACCTATGTTAGTAAATGTTTGACCTGTGCGAGGGTCAAGGTTGAATACCAAAAGCCGTCAGGCCTACTTCAGCAACCAGAGATCCCGACATGGAAATGGGAGCAAATTTCCATGGACTTCGTTACTGGCTTACCTAGATCTCAACGAGGAAATGATACCATTTGGGTGATAGTGGATCGACTGACCAAGTCTGCACATTTCCTGGCTATTAAAGAAATGGATAAGTTCTCCATACTAGCAGACGTCTACTTGAAGGAAGTAGTTTCGAGGCACGGGGTGCCAACCTCCATCATTTCTGATCGTGATCCACATTTTACCTCTGAGTTGTGGCAAGCTATGCACAAATCCTTTGGCTCACGTCTAGATATGAGCACAGCGTACAATCCACAGACGGATGGGCAGTCTGAATGCACCATCCAAACTCTTGAAGACATGCTTCGAGCATGTGTTATCGACTTTGGTAACGGCTGGGAAAGACACCTACCTTTGCTAGAGTTTTCGTATAACAACAGTTACCACACCAGCATCAAGGCTACTCTGTTCGAGGCGTTGTATGGACGGAAATGCCGATCACCCTTATGCTGGGCAGAAGTTGGGGACAACCAAATCACTGGCCCAGAACTCGTGACCGTCAGAAAAGCTATGCTGATAAGTGCAGGAAACCACTCGAGTTCTGGGTTGGGGATCGAGTGCTACTTAAAGTTTCACCTTGGAAAGGTGTGATTCGTTTTAGTAAACGAGGCAAGCTAAATCCACGTTATGTTGGACCTTTCGAAATCACTGAGAGGACTGGCAAGGTGGCCTATAGATTGAATCTACCTGAAGAACTCAGTGGAGTTCACAACGTATTCCATGTGTCAAATCTGCAGAAGTGTCTATCAGATGAGACCCTCATTGTCCCTCTCAAGGAACTCACCATCGACGATCAGCTGCGGTTCATCGAGGAAACAGTAGAAATTACAGACCGAGACATTAAGGTTCTCAAGCGTACCAGAATACCTATTGTTCGAGTTCGTTGGAACTCCTGTCGTGGCCCAGAGTTCACATGGGAACGAGAAGACCAAATGAAACACAAGTATCCCCAATTTTTCGAGAAAAGCGAAACCACTACTGGGGCTGAAGCTACTGCGGAATTTCGGGATGAAATTCCAAACCAACGGGGGAAGGATGTGACACCCCAGGAAAACCAGGAAACCACGCAACCTAACTAGCTTCCTCAGTAACTACGTGCTAAATTTCGGGACGAAATTTCTTTCAACTTGGGGATGATGTGACAACTCGTATTTTCAACCTTTAGTCGTACTTTGATGTAACTTGTTTGAACGATATGTATGTGATACATGGTTTTAAATGAAATATTATATTTGTATTATGTGATTGTGTGTATATGTAATATAATCGCACAAGCCCTTTTTGGGCACACCACTCTCAGCCCACGCCTTTTGTAATCGTGACCAAGGGGCAGCCCATGCAAGGATTCGGCCCACTCCCCTATTTAAACCAACACCTAATCTTTAAGAGGTTTTGTTTCCTCATTATTTGCAAAACACTCAAACACACCAAACCCTAAGCTCTCCTTCTCTCCTCTCGAAGCCGACGGCAACATCCTCTCTTCCTTGAAGCTTTCTTGATTCGGATCGAACCTTGTTTCCACCTCCTAATCGGTTAGTGTATATCATTGTTTGATTTTTGTATGATCGATGCTTGTTGTATGATTGGCAAGATGTTATTTGATGTGTGATGTTTAAAGTACTATGTTGGTGAAATTCTTGATAAATAACCTGTTAAATCAATATAGGGATTGTATGTTTGATAAATGCTTGATGTTGATTTAGATGATCAAGAACGGTATGAATATAATCGGCTGTGTGCATGTATAATCAGATCAATTGTATGGTAGAACAAGAAGTATTGTATGATGAT
This sequence comes from Helianthus tuberosus, assembly GCA_030545235.1. NCBI lineage: Eukaryota > Viridiplantae > Streptophyta > Magnoliopsida > Asterales > Asteraceae > Helianthus > Helianthus tuberosus. The sequence continues at coordinate 53,614,439 of CM060411.1, read as the reverse complement.
TTGGAAACCATTAATCTGATAGTTTAATGTTATAAGTTGATGTTGACGCTTTGAATATGATTAGGGTTCATAAGAAATTAGATGATAAAGTCTTGATTTAATCGATCTAGGGCAAGGTTGGAAACTGTTAGAACGATTATAACTAAATCGCGTGAATTATGGAAATTTCAACTAATCGCACAAGGCTAGTCGCACAAGCCAGTCGCACAAGGCTAGTCGCACAAGCCGGTCGCACAAGATATGATAGGGGTACAGCAGTTAAAGCACATTGTATAACCCCTTTTAGCACAGTCACACAACATCTTGTGGATCGCACAAGGTTGTGCTGATTGCACAAGATGTTGGGCATTTAAATGTTAAGTTGTTGGGCCGACAACCCAAAACACCAATCGCACAAGTTAACCTCAATAGCACAAGATTAAATGGACCGCACAAGTTGATTTCTGTTTATTTGTTTGGGCCATTAAACTTGTGAGGGCCCAATCATTTGAGTCGCACAAGTTTGAATATCATGTGTACTTGTCTATTAACGTGTTGAATGTGATCTTACGTGTTTGCTATGATCATTACGTGTTCGTAACCTGTTAGTTTATGTGTAAACCTGTGTGCACTACTTGAACCTAGACCTGACTTGTATGGTAACCATGTTAGGACGTGGTTGACCACTAGCAGCTCGATTAACCATTCTGTGTATCTGCCGAGCTAACCTAAGGTGAGTTCACATTATCTACAAAGCATGGTAATTCCCGGTGGGTTGGGAATGGGTTAAGGAATATGGATTCCTCGTCCTTCTTGGGTAGGACAGTATGGGTTAAGGAATATAGATTCCTCGTCCTCTTGGGACAGTCTTAAGCTTACTAGACCAAAGCTCTATCACGAAGTCCCTCCTTTTATATCGACTTAATCGCCGAGGCCAATGGCGAATGGGTCATTAGTTAAATAGCGCTATTAGGTTTGACAAACCTCACACCGTGCCGCAGAGGACGGGCATGGACTAATGGACTAGGCACGTCAGTGATGATAGACATTGACGCAAGGGCACATAAACATGACTAACGTTAGTAGTCGATATGGTAACGAGTCTAGTAGTATAAACATTGGGTAGGCCCCACGGCTGGATAGCCAGAGTAAATGGGATTAACCAACTTACGTTTTCAAACATGGGGTAGCCCCCACGGCGAGTGAGCCAGCTAATGAGAAACTATGGTTTTTGGAACAGCTTAAAATGAACTCCCAACTGTGAACTCGCTCAACTTTGTTGTTGACTTGTTACTACATGCTTTGCAGGTCATTAGGTACTTAGCTGGAGCTTGCATGGGGAAGAGTCGTTGTGTGACATGGACTGTTGAGTTCCATGTTAAACATTTAAACTTTTAAACTTATGTTTTGGTTTAATACGTTATGCTTCCGCTGATAACTTGAATTTGGTTAATTTATTTTGGACACCAATTATATCGTGGTTGGTTTTATATTTACTTTTATACATTGTTCAATATGATTGGTGGCTTGATCCTGGTAACGTCACGCCTCCTGCGGTGATACTCCGCTTGTGGAATTTGGAGGTGTGACATCAACACTTGGATAATCGGAAGAATTAGCAATATTGTGAGTATACTTGACCCATTTTACCGTTTTCACACTTTTGGGTGTAACATGTTTTTATATACAAAACACACTTAGTATACATACTCTTATGCAAATACATAAACAAACAATCCAATATATGTTTAGTATCTGTTATGCTTGATTCGTGTTTTCTGGGTGATTCTTATGTGATGAACTTGTTATAACATGTATAGCGCTATAGGAGTAACGCACCACCCGTTAACGAGAGGTCATGTTAGGTTTATTCATTCATACTTGCGTAAACAGAGGGTTGACTTGTAAATCGCATGCCAGTTTATACGTTTATCTTGATAACTAGGGTTGCCATGTGGATTGTTCCTTATCATTTTTATACTTATATACTACGCACCAAACTTGTATGCTCGCCAATACTTTTGTATTGAACTACACTTTTAAAACACGTTGCAGGTCTAGCAATGACGTTGGTGATGCATGGAATCTAGTAGGATGCTTAGATACACACTTTAAATTTGTATTCTTATTGTATTGTATTTCACCATTTATATTGTAATTGTTTCAAATCCTTGTAATTGAGTCTTTAGAAATGAAATGAAAATTTATTATTTAAATACTTGTCACAAATAGTGTTATGAAGTCTCTTGCAATCTATTTCGTCTCACTCCGATGTTTTCGCCATCGGTTGGGGTGTGACACCCTCTGTCTTCTAAGATCATAATATGTAAAATTACGCAAGAATACGTTACACCACTTGTTTTTCTTTCTCCCAGATTTGAAAAGTCCAGTCATGTTTTTTAATTATAATAATAATTATAACAGCAATTAAACGATACTATTTGTAAAGATTAGGAAGATTATTTCGAGTTATTTTTTCGACATCTATAGATACTCATCCCATAACTCGTTGTCACACCCCGATATTTACAGCACATAATAGCACATCGGAAGTCTTTGGAATATAAAATATTATTACAAACTCAAATGTCTGAAAATAACAAAGTAATAAGTATAGACGAGCTTGTAATAATAATCCACAGGCGGATCATTATACACAAAAGAAGAACATCAAACTAATTGCTTAAGCGAAGGAATTGCAAATTCCTCATCTAGCAATACCGAGCAGCTTCCAGCCTATTTACGTATTTGCACCTGTCACTTAGTCTTTTGAAAATACGTCAGTTTTCACTGGTAAATACAATCAACCGACACATTTTGAAATCATTTTCAAAAATTGATTTAGGTGCACAAGACACGATAAATCTTTTATAACTTATGACAAATTATATCTCATGTTATCAGTTTTACATAACTTGACAATACATACAGGGCCCGGAAACTATGCCGGTTCATGATTAACCGACACGCCACTTGTTCCCTTATTGGGAAACCCATATTGGGTATAAAATTATAACTTATTCCCTTATTGGGAAAAACCCGTATTAGGTTATAAATTTATTTAATGAACCATATCGCATCTTCCAGGTGTATGTATACACCCTGTGCTTAGGTCGTGGTCACTTACAATTAAATAAGTCAAGGATATCCAGGACACAGTCACATTAACCCCCAATGTTTAAGTCAAGCAATACGAATTAAAACGGGTTATTTGAATTTCCTGACACATTGGTCTTCGAATCCCATACCCGACCATGCGGTAAATATTTTACCGTATCCCAAGCCCGTATAGGGAAAATAGGTTAAAAGTATTTACCTGAGCTAGCACTCGTCTTATAATGCAAGAATTATAATAACCCAGCCGTATTCAATTAAGTAAGCGTAGGTACAATTTACCGGAAGGCTCTAGCCTGGAATGATGGTATAAATAACCAATTAGAATGCTAATGGGTCTTATTTAAGTCATAGACTTAGACCGGCTAGTTTAAAGTATCAAAAAACGGTACGATACGCTTGATTAAGCGATGACCGGAATAGAATGTAGTTTAAACCCAACAAGTACTAAGACTTGTATAATATGGGTAAACTATTAACATTCTGGAATTTGAGATAAAAATGATAAGGTTAAACCCGTTTCGGTAAACTTATGTAAACTAGTTACGAAAGCCTAACCGTATACGTATAAGCGATAACGGGTAACCGGATGAGTCATGAATAAGTTCCATATGCCAATATACTTTGAACAAGTTATAATATCAGTAGGATATCAACTTGTATACCCGTTAAAGTTTTAAATCAAACTATGCCTCATAATGGTGTTTTGGTCATTTAGCGATGTATAAAAGAGACTTGCGTATAATCTGATGTTACGGCCATAAACATTCTATGAAAACACTTTATTTATGATATAATATCAGTAGGATATCAAGCATATGTGTGTTTTATAGTTTAAGACCAAACTATGCTCCGTAGGGGCATTTTGGTAATTTCACACATAGTTTTGAAGGCTAATTTGGGAATCTGAGTTTACATCATGTTCCTACTGTAAAAATATTTAAAATGATTTATAAATTCAGTAGGTAATAAGTCTTCATTGCTAAATATGGTTTAAAACCATATTTTACGCCGAAACGGCGTTAAAGTCGTTAAATGAAAATATGTGCGATGTTTAAGGAAAACTAATGTTATGATCAGGTTTATATGATCAAAGTATGTTATTTAATATAACATATCAGTAGGTAAAAGGTTTTGTATGGAAATTATGCTTTAAAACCATTTTATATGCCATAAGGGCATTATCGTCATTTAAAAACGTAATACAAGAACTTGTGTGTAAACTCAATTTATAATCTGATTTGATATCCCAAAATATCCTAATTATCATATTACATTAGTAGGCAATGATTTTGGTATAATAAATTATGCTTAAAACCGATCTACGCGCCTAAAGGGCATTTTGGCCACTTTAAAGCATAATTTACGACATTATACGCAAACTCAGTTTACGATCAGATTTGTAACATCAAAATATGTTATACATGTTAACATATTAGTACCTAAATCATTTGCAAGCTAATTGGTGTCTAAAACCTTATTTTTGCTAAAAAGGGCATAATGGTCAAAGTATGGCATAATTACGGAATCTTGCATAAAACTCAGATTATTATTATGATCGTGTAATATAACCTTATAGGGTTATGCTACATCATATTACGATCATAACGGAACCTTAAATCAGTAGCATACTAGTCTAGTTCAGTTCATAATCGAAAGTCAAAGCAGAAGTCAAACTTCCCGACTTTCGGTTGCGAACCGACCCTAAAACTGGAATTGATGAGCCGAACATGTTTACACATGTTCTAATAATTATTACCGAGCTGTTTATGTGTTAAAACGTATTTTAGAACATCTTTAAACTCGGATCGTAATTATTTCAAAAACTGACCCGTTGACTTTTTAAAATATTAATATGTTGACTCGTCAATTGACCAAGCAAACGTGATTCTTAGGAGGTGCCCTTTTGAGGGATTAACACCTACCTAATTATGATCACGTAGCCATTTTCTTTGCGAACAATGGCTTTACCATTAAGGTCTAAACCGAAAGTCAAAGCGTTTACCGAAAAACTTTGACTTTCGGCTTTTAAAAGCCTATAAAACGAAAACCAGTGGCTAAGGACACTTACAAAGGGTCCTAGCTCGAAACTTGAACTTAAGTGGAGTCTCCTTATGCCAGGAATCTCCAAGAAGCAAGAACAAGTGAGAAGATAGTGAAAGATGAGATTTGTGAAGGTGCAAGGAACAAAGGCCCTCAAATGACCTCTATTTATAGTTGAACATGACTTCTTAGGATCATGCCATGTGTTAGGGATCTTCCAAGATCATCCCAGGTGTCTTAAACAGGTTTTAAAACCATCAAAAGCCCATAGAATTCGAGTTATGAAGGAAGGTGGTAAATGTGGTGGCCAAGGAAGAAGAAACCTGCAGCTGTCCAAACAATTATGTGAAATATGGGTCGTCGTATCTCGCCACAACGAAGGGGGTGGGCTGTGGCGTCGCGCTAGGACACACCAGGTTTCACAAAATGTCAGTTTTGGTCCCTGGTCCTTAAAACCTTTATATAAATTCATTTTTAACATAATAAGCCCCTCCAAGCCAATTAAAGTTTTATATTTGGCATTTTGATCTTCGAGATAGGTTATAAATATTACCGGAAGTATAAACCAACATCTTTAAACTCCAGTTTCGATAAAAGGTCACTCAAAGGTGAGATTTCACATGTTGACGCTTTTAATCCTTTTAACTTGTATCTTTGCGCGTATTATTATTCAGCGGCATAAAAGCCTTAAACGGCCAATATTAGGCATTCCCGAAAGTATGATCAAATATCATAAAGCTCCGGGTTCGTTAAAAGGTCACTCCGAGGTAAGAATTAACATGTTGACACTTTTAACCCTTCGATACACAAACTTTTGAATTTATTGCAAACGGTTTCGTTTAAAGTGGATCAATAAGAGAATGCGAATACCGTGTAAGGCCATTCAGAGGCATAGTTTAAGCATGTTGACACTTTTAATCCCTCCACATTCAAAGTTTTCATTTTTGACAAAATTAGTCCCTCTTAGCCAACATTTAGGCACGATTAAGATTTGGGACACGTGTCAATACATTATTGTACACGATTTTACGAGGTGTTACACTCATTGATAGTGGCATTGGCAAGTTGAAAAATAGCAGAAGTACACTTTTGTTAGACGGTGAAACCTGATTTACCGCTAGCGTCAGTACTTTGTTGAACAAATTAATACTCTTGCTCCAAATCGCTAATACAAATAGTTCCCGACTCTTGCAAAAATGACGCCTAAAAATAGTGGAATCATGCATGGGATCATCACAAAAATAGTCATGTACTAGACGTTTATTAGCAGGCTTACGATCCTGGTTAAGTAAAGGTCATTTTGTAAGTGAACGTGAACTTTTGGCATGATGAGTTAAAAATTGGATTGTGGCTTAAAGTGCCGTTATGAATAGCTCGTTTTCCTCATATGAATCCAACGATGATGTTAACTAGCCGTTAGCCCTCGCTGCTATGGTGTTCCATGAAATTTATTGATGAGGCACAACTCCCCCCCCCCCCCCCAAAACAAAAATTAAAAAATAAAAAAAAAACTCTGATACAATTTCGAAATGCCCTAAAATCTCTTTTCTCACAAACCATATCACAGTATGAAAATATAAAATGTCACTTGGATAGTTATATAAACATAGGGGTTGGTTCCGGTACAAACTATATTTATCCTACAAACCATAAGAACTGATCCTAGCAGTTAAAAAAGTTAAATTAGCACATACTAAAATAATACATACATAAAAGTAGCACTTTTAAATTATATTAGCACATGAAAATTAATCAAGATAATTGATTTTAGCACATATGTGAAATGATATTAGCACTTTTCTTTATCAGCACATTGAAAACAAAAGGAAGATTCAAATAAAGAATTAATTGCTTGTTAGCATAATTATAAAGGATTCAGGATAATTGATATTATGTAGGTTATCATTTTATCATTTCTCTATAATTGATAACATGCTACATGCCACTTTTTAAATGGTTGTTACGGTTTGTATACGAAATGTGGTTTGTATTTGATCATACTCCTATAAACATATAACAAATAACTTTTTACGACTGTTAGGCTATGGGGTATACTTTCACGCCCCTTAACTACACGTAGGTACCACATCACCTACTTGACCCTCTTTCACTTCATCGCACACCAAGGAAATGGTTTAACCACATTAACGCCCCTTAAAATTAATTAAAAACATATATATAGCATGTTGTTGTGTGTGTGTGTGCAAATTTTGCAATGCTTGATTCCCTCCATCTCTCTCCTAGTTAACTTCTTAACATGTGAAGCTTTTAATGCCTCTTAACACCCTTCAGGAGCGGTTTAACAGGTGTTAACGGATACCAACTAGGATTAACACCTATGGGTGTTAGAGTATCCCAGATGGCCTTATCATCTAGATCCGTTCAACAATTTTTTCAAAGGGGTTTTGGGTAATGGGAACATGATCAGATTCTGGATTGATGTTTGGTTCGGTGAGACCCCTCTCATGTACAGGTGGCCAAGACTGTTCGCTCTAGAGGTTAAAAAAAGTTGCTGGGTTGCTGAAAGGGCTCCGGATTTGGGATCGGTCGCTCAGTGGAGGTGGTGTTGGGTCAGAAACGAGCTAAGTCAAGACGAGTCCAGGGAGTTGGCGGACTGTAGTTCTCAGCTGAGTTTGGTGCGTTTAACGACAAACGGAGACAAATGGCAGTTGGCTCCGGATGCTTCGGGAAAGTTTTCTACCTCCTCTTTTAAATTGTTGCTTGTTAAACCCCCGGTCTCGGATCAAGTTCATAAATTGTGGAAAGGTGGGTGGATTCAATCAAAGTGTAATATTTTCATATGGAGAACGTTCCTTAATAGGATACCTACGAGAGAGGCATTGGCGAGGAGAAATATTCCGGTGGAGTCGAAGGACTGTATTCTTTGTGTCGAGGTCACTGAAACGGTAGAACACTTGTTTACGGCATGTAGAGTTGCGGATTCGGTGTGGTGTAAAGTTAGTGATTGGCTCAACATTCCTCCAATATTCGCTTTCTCGTTTGGGGATCTTCTGGCTATACATAACGGGCTTATGGTCAGTTCGGAAGCTAAGGAAATTGTCAGGGGGGTCATCATGGTTACTTGCTGGTGCATCTGGATAGTGAGGAATGCTAAATTTTTTTCAGACGGTAAAGGGTGTAGTATATAAATTGTCAGGGAGGTGAAAACTTTAGGTTTCCTTTGGTTAAAATTTAGGTCCAAACATAAGAATATAGTTTGGAGAGATTGGTGTTCTTCCCCTTTGTATATGTTGTAATTTTGGGTAGGTCCGTCCCTTCGTTTTTGTGGTGGGTTCGGCTTGCCTTTGTTTAATGAATTTAACCTTTAAAAAAAATCTAGATCCGTTCAAATATTTTAAGATAATAAGATATTAAAAATACAAGGGATGCATGTGGATTGTGGAAAGTTATGATTGTATGGTATGGGTGTAGTGGTACAAAATCATGTTTATGTGTGGTTTTTGTAGGGTGTAGAGAAGCACCATTCTATGTATTAAGTTTTGATGCACGAGATGGCGGGGCACGGAGCTCATGACTATGGTTTTCCTATCCTATCCCCGCTCCACCAACACTTTCAAATTCATTTTATAATTACTACTTTATTCCAACGACAAAAACAATCATGTTTACATACATATTATATTGTAATTTAATGAGTAGTATATGTGGCCGTGTAAGTCATCATTTTTTTAAAGCAATGTAATTATCAAAACATGTTAGTCCTATGACGCTAGGATAGTACTTGACAGGGGCGGAGCAAAGGCTATGGGGTATGGGGCTTGGGTTGGCTAAAAACGCCCAAGCCACCACCCCGGGGGCTTGGGTTGGGGCGTGGGTTTGGGCGTGGCCCATGAGACGTGGGTTTGAAGCCGGGCGTGGGGACTGGGGCGGGCTAGTAAGGTGACATGGCGGGCTCTCAATGGCCAAACCAAACTCATGCCTCCAACCCAAGCCCCACCATACCCCATGGGCGTAGGTTTGAATTTGCTTTCCACGTGTCAACTCATGCCCCCCAACCCACGCCCACCATACCCCATGGTCTAAGATGTAATTAGGGGTAGTACGAGTTGCCCCTCAACATTATCAGCAAATTGCAAAAGTTTTCTTTTCTTCTTCGTTTTATATTACCTATACCATCTGAGCAAATACCAAGATACCCCTTATTTTTTCTTCTTCTTGATCCGCCACTAGTCCTTGATGATGTGTCTTCAGAACTACTCAACGTTTGTAGAACCTAAAACGAACTCTAGAGTCGAGCGTTTTTTAAGGGATATATTTTGCTTGTGACACTAACACATTGGAAGATGTTGACAAACAAGTTTTGTATTTGATTTCTAAAAGACACAATTATTATAGTTCGAATAAACTTTAGTGAAAAGGGAATTTTTTTTTCCAACTGTTGATTTTTTTGGTTAGGGGAGTGGAGGTGGTCACTAGTGATGAAATTCACCACTCACAAACATCCAATCATGTTCTGCCATGTCAGCAACCACTATTCTATCACTCACAAGCATTCTTTAGTGGCGGTGGTCATACTCTTGATGGGATTCCAATGTACAAGTATTAATACACAATGTACAAGTCATACACATACATTCAACAAACTTCAACGCGTGATATTATCAACGCGTTAAAGTTTCACGAGTGATGGGAATTGGTGGCGGCGGTGTTAGTGATAGTTTCACGAGTGATGGATGGTCCATCACGGACCACCCCCACTCCCCTTAGTTGGAGTGCATAGTCTTACGCTCTTACTAAACATGAAAAATACTAGGATTACACGCACACCAAATCCCTTAAGAAGATTCCATTTAAGTACGCTCAAGCGATAGCAATGTCACGATTGGTGATTTCATGCAAAATGCTTGTGTTGTCACGACGAACAAAACCACGAGCTAGTGTTACAAATGAGAGAATACCATAATTGTGGTGGAGGTGTTCGAGTGAACTACAAAGTCATATGTTTTACCGTAGTGGGCCTTGGGGCGGACGAGTTTTCCCCGAAACTGGTAGCTTGGTGGCTAGAATATGCATCCAACTCTAACCGTTATGAAGGAGGGAATGTGTTAGCTGTTCAAAAAAATATATTTGTTACATTGTTTTATGAGTTTAAACAATTATGTAACATGCGTGTGAAATCTAAACATCGATTTTCATAGCATGTTCTTGTTGACAAAACACTGTTACGAAGACTAATTGTTGTTGTCTTTACTGGTGGTTTGCTCATATCCTTTGAGAAAGACTCAAAAGATTGACTAGCACAAACTGTATGATATATCGGGATTAATTTTTTATTTTGGGATTTGTTTTTGCCTTTTTTTTTTGAACGGCAAAATATAATACTTAAATATTTCCATTGTCTAGGTTTAAACTGTGATGTCTCCTTTAAGAAGTAGGGGTGTTCATGGTTCGTGTTAGGATTTGAGGCTCTTGTGATTGTGCTTGTTTGCTTGATTTAAACATTAAGTACAGCGGAAATGAACAACAAATTTTGTAAACACAATCAAGGAAGAAAATAGTTTTGATAAACACATAATTTGCATTAGTCGAAAGATTACAAAGTCAATCAAAAGATTACAAAGCATGCTTACAAACTAAACTCCCCCTCAGCCTGATACTCCAAGGTTGGATTGCACAAGATGAAAGGATTGAATTGAGGAGAAGAACTCACTCAAGACGATCAAATGTAACAGTACATAGTACTGTTCCATTTATAGACAATCCAAACCACTGAGGCGTCTCAGCTGACGTCACCATGAAAGCGACGTCTAACAGCCTAACAACCTGTATCTACTGTTCTTATACAAACACTGCTAAACCTAACCACTGACTATACATAAAACGGATGACATACTAAACTACTGCTTTCTCTTTACATCAGTGCTTTCATCAAGGTTGATCAGTCCTTGATTGGGCAGTGCTATGTCATCAGTAGATTATACCAACAGTGTTTTCTTCTCAGCAGTTTTCTGGCTTCATCAGTAGTTAGAAGAACAGCAGCAGTTGTATCCGGGCAGTAGATGTAAGACCATCAGATGTTATAATCACTTTCAAGGGAGAAGACTTAGTGTAAACTGCTGCTTATTGTGAATCCACAGTCATGATCCGGTTTTGGCTTTCATTGTCTGTTCCTCCGGCAGGGTTCAATCCCAACAGTTCGGCCTCAAATAGTGAAACTCTCTAAACCGGTTATCGATTTGGTTTCGTGGTTGGTTTTTTTCTTTAACTTTTTGATCGGTCGGTTTCAAAATTTCAAATCGTAACAAATGGTTTGATTTACGGTTTATACCAAGAACCAACTGTGTAAAACAGAACCGGACCGTAAAATATAATACATATATATATATATATATAGTGGTGGGTTCAAATGAGAATAATTTTTTTGTAAGAATAAAAAAGAAGAAGTTTCAACCAATAAGAATGCTTCATTTTACTTCATTTAATATTTGCATTTAATTTTAATATAAGGGTATATTAGTAAACTTACATAAAGCATTAATTTGTATTATTCCCCTTTAATAACTAACTAAATTAAATTTGTAACTCCTTTTAAAAATATATTTTTTTCAAATTAAAAAAAGACAAAATTGCATAAAACAACCTTTATGTATACCCCAAACTGCACTTCATACCTTTCACTATGAAATCCGCCAAAACCAACCTTTACGTTCATGTTTTGCTACAAGTTCAACCTTTAACACAAACTCTGTTAATATTCTTTGTTAAATCACCTCACATGTTTTGCATGTGAGGGTATTATTGTCATTTCAACCTTGTTTTTTTTTTTGTTTATTAATAAATTATATTCTTGGTTAAGATCCTGCACAGTGGCTTCACTACACACAGACATACAACACTCTCTCTCTCTCTCTACTCTCTCATCTTTCTCTGCTCTCTCTCTCTACTACCGCCACCACCACACCACCACCACCCCCACCACCGTATCATCATCACCACCACCGTATCATCACCCCCACCACCGTACCTACCACCACCACCTCCTCCACCGTTCTCAACTACCAGCACCACACCACCACCACCCCCACTGAAACCCCAACACCACCATCCATCTGCCGCCACCTCTGGAGAACCACCAACACCACGATCCTCTCAAAACCCCAACAACCACCATCCAAATGTGGTGGGTGGTGTCGGTTGGGAGATCGACGAAGAGAGAGACGAGTAGAGAGAAAGAGATTGACGAAGAGAGAGAGTACGAGGACAGAGAGAGCAGTGGGAGAAGGTGGGGTCCGACGGTGGTGGAGTTAACGTGGATCTGGTGGTCATCTTGTTGGGTTTTCGGGTGAGAGAGTTGGAGAGGGTCTGGATGTGATTCAATTTGTGATTCAATTTGGATTGTGAGATATTTCATTCTTTCAGAGGGGTTATCTTTTTCACCTTTTTTATTTGGCATTTTGAATTTACTTTTAGGGAAGATTCCTGATGAATTAGTGTTTATACCAAGGATGATTTTAAAGTTACTGCATTTGTGGATCGTTTTGTGACATGATTTTAGTGATGGATGAATGTGTTTAGGTGATAATCTGATGTAACAATTAGTGTCACTTTTAAATGTCAAGGATCCTCTGTTTAAAAGGATGGGCACGTCCAGATTAGCAACAGATTTAGTGATTAGGTGATAATCTGGGTTTGATTCATCTTGTTAGTAATTAAATTGGGTTACTTTCTTTTTCAACTGAGTATTACGATTTAGTGATAAAAATCGAATCTTTATTAAAGGTTATGTGTGTATATGAAGATGTTTAGTGTGTATCTGAAGATGTGTAGTGTGTATAAAAGATCTGGTGTGTATGTATGAGTTTGTTAAATTTGTGTATGTGTTTTTATATATATTTTTAGGTGTGTGTATGTGCAGAGATTAAAAGGAAATCAAAGAATATTTTGACTTATGTTATTTGTTATTTGAGTGATGAAACAAAAAATAGAAAAGAAAATAAGGATTTAAAAAGACTAAAATACCCTCACATGCAAAGCATGTGAGGTAAGTTAACTGACTTTTTTGACTAGGTTTGGTGTAAAGGTTGTGATGTGTAACAAAACATGAACGTAAAGGTTGGTTTTGGCGGATTTCATAGTGAAAGGTATGAAGTGCAGTTTGGGGTATACATAAAGGTTGTTTTCTGCAATTTAGTCTTAAAAAAACAACTTAATTTAAAGTGTAGAATAAATTACTAGTTGTGTAGGATAAATTACGAGTTGTGTAGGATATATTTCGAGGTGTGTAGGATAAATTTTGGCTGTGTAGGATAAAATTCTATAATGTGCAGGGTATATGTAGGAAAATTTTGATATGTGTAGGTTTTGTAGATTATATGTAGAATAATTAATGATTAGTTGACTAATTAATTAAAGAGATAAAAATTAATGATATGAGTTATAAATGAAATAGTATTTTACTACTATGCCCTTTCTTCTTTTTCTTCTCACATTAAATTTCTTCTCAAATGAATCTTCCCCTATATATATATATATGTTCCTGTAAAAAGGACTTTTTTCGTGAGAAGTGTGAGAAGACATAGAAATTGACATGTAGACATCATGTTTTGAACTTAGACATGATGTTTTTGGTTGTTTTAACAAGAAAAACACCAAATATAACAATTTAAAACACAATGCAACGTATTATGGGCGTGAAATTTAAAACACACTACTTAACTCTTAAAACACACCACTTAACGTTCTTGGCATGGTGTTTTAAGTTTTAAGCCTTGAATTCATTGCATTGTGTTTTAAATTGTTATGTTTCGTGTTTTTCTTGCCAAAACAACCCAAAACATTATGTCTAAGTCCAAAACAAGATGTCTACATATGAATCGTTATGCCTTCTTACACTTCTCACGAAAAGTGTCCTTTTTACAGGATCCTAAGACTATATATATATATATATATATATAGAGAGAGAGAGAGAGGTCAGTTAACGTACAATAGGGCTTATCGTACGATACGTACGCGATCATCCCAGCCGTACAATCTGGTGCGGATCTGGTGCGAATTCAATCTTACACATGCGATTTTGTCCATCTACACACCCCATGCCATTTTTCACATTACCCCATGCTAGCCATTTTTTCACATGCGGTATTCAATCTTTCACATGCAATTTTGTCCATCTACACACCCCATGCCATTTTTCACATTACCCTATGCTAGCCATTTTTTCACATGTGATATTCAATCTTCCACATGCGATTTTGTCCATCTACACACCCCATGCCATTTTTCGCATTACCCCATGCTAACCATTTTTTCACATGCGATTTCATTTGCATGGGATTTCAAACATGCGATTTCATTGCATTTTCAAGCCATGCGATTTCATTTGCCTTTTTATAACATGCGAAGATTGAATTCGCACCAGATCCGCACCAGATCGAACGGCTAGGATGATCGCGTACGTATCGTACGATAAGCCCTATTGTACAGTACACTTTCTATATATATATATAAACTTTTTAGACATTTAGTATTATATACATTTAATTATTTAATTATTTGTATCCTTTTTTTTCTTATTGCTTATACAAAAAATCAGTTGTGGACACTAGAGTATCTTTTTAAACTTCTTTTCAAACCAGTATTTGTATCAGAGTTGTTTTAAATACGATAAATTCTTTTTAAACTTGTACGATGCCTCGCGTGCGGTGTCCACATATAATGTATATCTACGTGGACGCTCGAGGGACAAAAGTGAAATGGTACTAACTTTAACGTTATTTTAATAATTTCGTGAAAATAACGTTAAAAGCGGCGGGTGGTTAATCATGTATCATGTGGTGGCGTTGATAGCTGAAAGACACGGGGGTACATGCATCAGTCGGTCTTTGTCCCAATTGTTTGGGTGTTATGTGCCTTAGGTTCAAGACTTGATACAAAACTACAATTGAGCCGGGGGTCTCACTGGAAGCAGCCTCTCTATCCCTACGGGGTAGAGGTAAAGCTGTCTACATCTACCCTACTTAGACTCTACCTTAACTTTGCTACTTGTGGGATTTACTGAGTATGATGATGATTTTGTATATAGGCACAATAAAGTTCAAACCGTGAAACCAAACCGTTAATAACGGTTCGGTTTTGGTTTTCGATAATCAAAACCGTTAGTAACGATTTAGCTATGGTTTGACCTTAAAACTGCCCAAGTCGAACCATGGACACCCCTATTAAGAAGCAAGTGAGATTTTATTAAAATATATATCCTTTATTTTTTTAACAGCGAACACACACCACCTAATATTTACTTATATATTACCTATTATCCACTTTGTAAGAGAGTGTTTGAGATTACGTTTTGAAGTGATTATTTGATTGTTGCGTTTGTAAAACATAAATAATCTAAAAAGTGTTTGGATTAAAAAGTGATTATCTGCCTCCAAAACGCAGTTTTAGAGAAGCATGTACCTACATGCTTTTCCAAAACGCAAAATCAATTTTGAAAACGCATAATCTATTTTGAAAACGCAACACCAAACACCCCTAAGACTTGAATCCGTATATTAACACTTGGTGTTAGTGAACCAACTGGTAACAAAAAAAACTTTATTTGTTGTTTTTTTTATTTGGAAATCATGGTAAAGTAAAAGAGATGGGAAATGAAAAAGTTTAAGAAGGGTGCTACTTTCTACACCCTCCCTAATTACTTTTTACACCACCCTCCTCTCACATACTTACAGGTGGGGCCCGCGTGAGACCGTAATTTTCCTCTCACAAGGGGGGTATAATCAGAAGGAAGGGGGGTGTGTTTAAAATGAGCCTTTAAGAAATGAGAAAAGAAAAGCTTGATTTTTATGACAAGGGGGGTATAATTAGAAGGGAGGGGGGTGTGTTTAAAATGAGCCTTTTAAGAAATGAGAAAAGAAAAGCTTGATTTTTACGTTGAAAGATGAGTGTGATTTTAGAAATCTTTTAAAAATTAAATCAAATATAAAAAGGGCGGGATTTCCGCAAAGAAACAAGGCTGATTGTTCTGTGGGACCCTTCTCGGCTTACCTTTTTTGACAATATGTTTATTTATATTTTATTAATTAATCACGGGTACATATCAAAGTATCAATATTCGCTAAGCGCAATCACGTATGCTTTTTATATTGCAAAAATATTCACACGTGTGTGAGGGTGGTGATGACGTATTCGAAATTAAAAAAAATATATTTTAAGATATAAATTCGTACAGACACTTTTTGTTTGAGTAGCAGGACGAAGACTACTTAAAACCAAACACGATTTGAGATTTAAACGCAGGGGCGGACCTAGAGTGATAGAAGGGGTAACATTCGTTGTCCCTTGACGCTCTGCTAACACTCCGACGGTAGTGTAAATTTTGAAAAAAAATTGACGTTTTTCGATTTCGTTACATCTTTTTATTGAAACGTTACCCATATACGGATCTTATAGATCCGCCACTGTTTAAACGGTTGGTTTTAAATTGTACGATGGTTTTGAAACTTGAAACCAGACATGTAAATAATTCTCTGTATAGTTGTATTTTAAAGTATATGCTGTATTATAATCATGAACCATCTTTCTTATTTTAATAGTTTTAATACAAACTTATGATTTTGAAAACAAAAACCTAGTTCAAACCTTCAAAACAAATCGATACATAAGTGAAACAAAACTAGCTGGTCTGATCAACCCATTCAATCCGGCTGAATTGATAAAACCAGTTGGTCAGCTGACCCACCCAATCAAGCTGGACCGATTGTCTGTCTTGTCAATCTCAAAAACCATAGTTAGTGGTTCGACTTATAATTTTCATCAAACTGGGTCTAATAAAAAAGTGAACACCAATAAAGTGAGTCTCTATTTCACTACTTTAAAAAGGTTAGAAGAAATTAGTAAAATAAACTTGTGTTAACTATTTTTATTATACTTACTCCTAGATTATGTATTAGTAGATGGTGTATAAGACCATGTGTAGTGGAAGACACCAATAATGCTTCCATCATTGGACGTTTTGCGTTATGTGGCAGTCCAGTCAGTAATGAGGTATTATGGGACGTTTTTCTAAAATTGGTGTAGTAGGGATGTGAGGCAATATGTAATGGAATTAAATAAAAAGAAAAACCATCAAAAAATTGTCATTAGTCATAATTTGAAAAGAGGCAAGATTGGAGCGTTTTTTAAAGCACGCCTTGGGGAATTTTTTTGAAAAAAACACCCAAGGGCGCGGGTGTGAGGCGTGAGGGCGCTTTTTTAGGAAAAAAATACAAAAAAAAAACCTCACTACGGATAGTCTAATAGGCGTTTGCATTCAAATTCATTCCCCTAATCTATTACTTATTAACTATATATTGTTACTATTATTAATATAATTAAATCCATACTGACCATCAAGGTTTGGTTAGTTGAAATTAGGGCTGTAAACGAACCGAACGTTCAGCGAACAGTTCGTGAACCGTTCGGCGGGAAGTTCGTTTATGTTCGTTCGTTTAATAAACGAACGAACATGAACAAGAAATTCCGTTCGATTAGTTAAATGAACGAACATGAACAGAGGTCTCGTTCATTCGATTGTGTTCGTGAACGTTCGGTAAGGTGTTCGTGAACGTGTTCGTGAACATGTTCATGAACATTCGTTGATTTGCGTTCGTTTATGTTTGTATGTTTGTGTTTTAATTAAAGAACTTTGTATTTTTTTATATTATTAAACTTTTATTTATTTATTACCCTAACAATTAAACTAGGAAACCCACTTTCACCTTGTTTATGTATAATTTCCCTTTCATTTCTCTTTATTTACATCGGCGAATACGATCGACATCCGTTATACAATAGGGGATTCAAGTTCGAGTGCTACTCTCTGGGCCATCTATCTTAATCCTTCGTCGCGTTCGCCAAATTTATTTGTGTTTGTTTGTGTTCGTGAACCGTTCACGAACACGCTCATTTCCTTAATGAACGAACACGGACATAAAATCTCGTTCGGTAAGTGTTCATGAACCGTTCGTGAACACATTTATTTCCTTAACGAACGAACACGAACAAGGCCTTGTTCATGTTCGTTCGGTTCGTTTACAGCCCAAGTTGAAATTATTACAACTAAAATATATATTTAATAAACTTGATTTAAAATAATAATATAGTAAACAAAAATCAATTTTTAGTACACTTCAATAATTTCATTTTATTAGTAGCCCTCAAAGTTCAACACTTCAACCTATAGTTTATTATTTTTTTTATTAATACCCCTTCAATAATTTATCTTTTGTAGGCCCATTTCAACCTGGTTTATTTTTTACCCGACCCGTTTCAGCCGTTGATTATGCAATTTCCGGGCTCATCCATGATTAAATAAATATAATAATAATAATAATAATAATAATAATAATAATAATAATAATAATTAAAAATATCTTAGGTGTACCAAACAATTAAAGATGCCATTTGCTGACTTTTGGAAAGTGGAATACACGAGTCAGATATTAATTAAATTGGGCCTGGCCCAGCTCTTACCATCAGCCCAAGTTGAATAAGAAATTCCGGGGTGCACGCTTCCATGTTTCCCTTTCGTTTTGCATTGTTTATACATTACAAAACAAGCTTACAAACGTAAATGTCGAATGTATCAACAATATTCAACATCTCCAAAGTATCAAGTATTTTTAATTACAAAGAGTGTTTATCACAAAACCAATGTCAAGTATATAACACCGAAAATTGGCTAGTTCCAACGTTTTTGGAGACCATAAGCGAACTATAAAGTGGAGGCCAGTTATGAATATCATATAAAATATATAGAGATTAATAGAAAAATCAGTTGTTAAAGTTAACCTACCTTGACTAATTAGCCATAATTTCGCCCATAAAGTCTCCTCCAATCATGACACCATAAGTGATTATCCACATAGTAGGTTGCGATTGGGAAGTGGGACCGTTGATTGCGGCTCTATTTCCGGGATTTTAGGCCCTGATTCACTGAATTGAGATGGGGTTGTCGAATGGTCGCTGGTTGTTGCAGGCGTGTAGGTTAATTTGAATGTGGGCCTTCTTTTTCCTAAACATTTTTATCCAGACTCCTTTAATAAAACAACTAGTTTAGTTTTTTTCTTTTATTTGGGCCTAATACATATACAATATACAAAACCTGCTAAAAATTGGAGACCCTTAATTTTTGGTGGCCCTAGACGCGTGCCTAAGGTGGAAAGCCCAACAGGGCGGCCATGAATAGTTATACAAGTGGATGAAAGATAATCACATGTATAATGACTAACGAGAGAAATTTGAAGTGGTAAAAAACCGTCTTGTATGTATTATAAATATAAGTGTATGTAGTTCTTTGTAATTCTCTACCTAAAATTGGTTTTCGGTTGAATATATAGTTCTTTTAGTTAATAAATTATTTGTTCAAATGTTAATAATTTAATATGGTTAGACGGATGAAAATTAAATTCAAACGTAAGTGATCTTTGTCGTTTAATATGTTAAATAACTACATTAAACTATAAAGCTAAAAAGTTAAAGGTCACAAGTGTTAACTTATATCATAAAGTAGAAAGATTTATTTTACTAATAGTTAGGTTATGAAACATGATAAGATAAAAATTCAAACCGTAAAATAGTTATATACATATAGTCTTAGGGGCTGTTTGGTAGCCTCTGAATGGTCATTAAGAGGCTACCTCTTAATGAAACCATTAAGCATTTACCAATGAGAAGGTAGAAGAATGTGACATGTGATGATTTACCATTCAGATGTTACCTCTTAACCATTCAGACTTGAGGTTACCTCTTATTCATTCAGAGGTTTTAAACCATTAAGATGTAGCATCTGAATGGTCATTAAAAGGCTACCAAACAGCCCCTTAGATGTATTTGGTGTTGGTGCCTATAATAAGAGAAAATATAAGAAATTAAATTAAAGTGAGTGAATTATAGAGGAGTAAAAATACAATAAAGTAAGATAAAGATAAACCGATATAGAGAAGAAGAGGCAAACACATAGGTTTAAGGATTTAGGTTTGGGTGCATTTTGTTTACCATTTTACTACTTATTAAAACATTGCTTAAAGAAAGCCACCAACGGAAGAGAAGCTAAATTTGTTAAGTGCAATAATAAAAAAGGTTAATTTAAACGTGAGAAGGAAAATAGGAAAGCTATTATGACCCGCATTCTTAATTATTATTCAAATTTTGGGTGAGGGGATAAGTATTAATTTAAGTGATGAGTCATACTAGTGTTTGATTAAAAATTATTAGAATTAGGATTAGTCTTAATAATTCTAATAATTAGTCTTATAAAAGTGATGGCATGTCTTGAATCTTAATTGCGGCCACACCAATTTTGATATGTGCATGCAAAAATATAATATAATATATCATCACATAAGTCATTTTTATATAATATGGCATCACATAAGTCATTTTTTAACGATAAATTTTGGATCAATAAGTCAATTACATCACATTTTTTAACCTTAAGATGGAATAGCGACATGTAAAACAATGTGTAAAATACATAAAGATAAAATACAATATGGTTTTACATACACACATTTACATTTACAATAATATATAAAGTACATCATAACATAACATGATCCAAACATGTATATTTAACTTTATGAAACAAACAAAATAAGAAAATTCTGATTTGGGTGAAACCGCGGTTTTACAGTGTAGATATCATGGTTGTCCCATTCGTCTTGTGTTCAATTTCCTTTCACTTTTGATTGTTACTTTATTTGCAGATGAAAAAAGGGGACATGATTGATGGTTCTGTCGGAGTGACGGACTGTAAGAATCAGTAATCACTAGTTACTAGCCGAAATCCGTGGTTGGTGTACAAATGGATTCTTTGTCAATTTTTTTTAAAGTTTGGCTTAGCAATTTTGAAATTGGGCAACTGGTATAATGGGTTATGAAGTTATGGGCTTGTTACATTGGATTTTTTTTTTTATAGTGGTGGGAGTTTGAACGAAAACTTAGTGCGGGCTGGACTCTCAAAATCCAAATCGGTGGGGGCCGGACTCCTAAAAATCTAACATAGTACACTACAAAAAAAAATTTTGGTAAAATTTATATAATCTTAAATACAAAGGTCGGTGACCCGACCAAATGACATACCTGCCCCTCATTTGTCTTATTTACCTTTACCCTTTCTCTTTTATC
This sequence comes from Helianthus tuberosus, assembly GCA_030545235.1. Classification (NCBI taxonomy): domain Eukaryota; kingdom Viridiplantae; phylum Streptophyta; class Magnoliopsida; order Asterales; family Asteraceae; genus Helianthus; species Helianthus tuberosus. The sequence continues at coordinate 53,593,178 of CM060411.1, read as the reverse complement.
TCTTAAAACCTTCTCTTCCAGATCATTCCTTCCTCTGCTAAATTAAGCGCCAGGGATTTCTTCAGACCTTTCATCATTCTGCTCTCACTATCTCCATCTTGCTTGCTCTGGCCTCTTGCAACCATTGCTGCTATCAGGTTAGTATCAAATTACTTTTCTTCTCTTTCGTCTTCTAGGTTTTCTGTTGAAGCTGGGTATTAGGTTGAGAGAAACTGAATTAGGGTTTGTAGAGTGTGTTTGACAAAAGAAAGAGAGTAGGGCGTGTTATGACCACTATTCCGGCAACTACAACAAGCGATGGCAGTGGCGTTAAGTACCTATTAGGAAAAAAACCGGCGACAACATTAGCTTTCTTGGATGCACAGACACCATCAGATTGATAAGCAGATCCGACGACTGAACAACATTATTGGCGACATAGGATTTATACCGGCGACGATAGTAGCTATTCCAGCCAATCGGGGTGGTTGCAGCGAATGATCGAATGTTTTTAACTGCAACTGCTCAACTCTGTTGAAGATCTGCTTATTTTTGTTAGGTTTTTGGGGTAAAAAAGATGTAGGGGGTTTGAGGTTGAGTAAAAGACAAACGTTAATTCACTCAAGGGATTTTTATTTTTTTGAATTGAAAAAGTGAATTACTTTTGAATTCTATTTGACCTTCCCATTTTGCCTTCGTATTATTTGCTCAATATAAATCATTTTATCTATCTATGAATTGTTAATTAAATAAATGATAGTATTAGTAATGATATTTAAATTTGAATTTATAATGAAAATAAGCTCTATGCTTATTTTAAAACATTAGAAAAACCTTTACTTCGCATTTAAAAGCAGATAAAATAAAATGAATTCAAAACACTTCTAATTTGAGTTCGTTATCTAAAACATTTGTTTTAGTTTAAAAGGTAGACTCACATTTGGTGGACTTTAGCCTTAGCCATGTGAATCCATGTATGTATTAAGTTATTGGAGACCAAAATATGATTTTGTTAGTTGCTGGTTGGAACAGAATATGCTGATATGACATGGGAAGAATTCAGAAAAAACAAACTGGGAGCTGCTCAACACTGCTCTGCTACGAAAAAGGGCAATCACAAACTCACTATCCGAGAGGTAATTCTTGGTGTTGGTCACTTCAAAGTCCTTTTCAATTGAATTTTTGAGATTTTTTTGTTTGAATGTTTTGATTGTTTGTCAAATCTACAGGGGTTGATGATTTACATACGTGTGGATCACTATAGTCAAAAGATTCAGCCTATTTGCTATCAGTTTATGGACCACCTTGCAAACATCAAAGAATGAGTGATTCATACTTTGTTTTGTTAGTCAACATGTGTAGAATGATTATTGTTTCCTTTTATTTTAGGGGCTATGATGATAACTCACTCTTTATGCACTGTTCAGTGTTGGCATGTATTTGTCTGTGCTTTTACATCACAATCGGACTATGCAGCCATGGTGGTTTATCCTCTTCATTTTGAAGATGAGATATTCCGTGTCTTGGCGGAGCAGCCGACATGCTGTGGTGTTTAAGTGCTTGCATCACAGTCGGACTATGCAGCCATGGCAGTTTATCCTCTTCATTTTGAAGATGATGTATTCCGTATCTTGGCGGGGCATAAGCTTCACATATCTGAGCCTCATTGTTCCTTTGTTTTGTATGCTAACGGTCCTTTGTTGACATTGTCCTTTAAATTTTCCCTACTTGAATAGTTTTGCCTTTATGCTTAGCTTGAATGCCTCTTCGTGTGATTTACTTTGCTTTGACAAAGTGATTGGGCAATATACTCATGCTATGATGCTAGGAGATGGTCGCCTGATATCACATGGCAACCAGTAGGTTTGTAATCTGTTTTGGGTTTGTTTTCCTCTAGGATGGTATTTATATAATCTTAAATACAAAGGTCGGTGACCCAACCAAATGACATACCTGACCCTCATACTTTGTTTTGTTAGTCGACATGTGTAGAATGATTATTGTTTCTTTTTATTTTAGGGGCTAGGATGATAACTCACTCTTTGTGCACTGTTCAGTGTTGGCATGTATTTGTCTGTGCTTTTACATCACAATCGGACTATGCAGCCATGGTGGTTTATCCTCTTCATTTTGAAGATGAGATATTCCGTGTCTTGGCAGGGCAGCCGACATGCTGTGGTGTTTAAGTGCTTGCATCACAGTCGGACTATGCAGCCATGGCAGTTTATCCTCTTCATTTTGAAGATGAGGTATTCCGTATCTTGGCGGGGCATAAGCTTCACATATATGAGCCTCATTGTTCCTTTGTTTTGTATGCTAACGGTCCTTTGTTGACATTGTCCTTTAATTTTTTCCCTACTTGAATAGTTTTGCCTTTATGCTTAGCTTGAATGCCTCTTCGTGTGATTTACTTTGCTTTGACAAAGTGATTGGGCAATATACTCATGCTATGATGCTAGGAGATGGTCGCCTGATATCACATGGCAACCAGTAGGTTTGTAATCTGTTTTGGGTTCGTTTTCCTCTAGGTGAAATGCTCTAAAGGAACCACAAAACTCCACCAAATGTAAGTTATTTAATTATGTTTCAGATTCGTAGGATTAATAGATGTACACTGATTATACCAATCTATCATTGACTTGGTTATTAGTTGCTAAATCATGCCAACATAATTTGAAATTAGTAGTCGAATAGTTGTTTTTATTTCTTTGTTTGTTATTTTTTTGGGCTTTTCAAATTAACTTTAGTTTGTATTATTGTGTATTATCAGCTTGCAAAGCTAGGATGGGATCGCAGGTGTCACTTCAAGGTATTTTTTGGTTTATTTCTTTCAAAGGTAAATTCACACGTCACGCGTGGCGCGCCACACATCAATGTCATCATCGTCACGCGTGTGATGTGATGCCGCCGCCGCAACGCGCGGCGCGGGTAAAAAACTAGTTAATACTACGAGCGAAAACCCTCGGCCCCGATAAAGCTTCGCCCATGTTTGGGGCTGAACGGTAATTTTATTTTGAATAATAACAAGGTTTAATACAAAAAAGTACAAGAAGAGTTAATTACTAATCTATTAATAAGAACTAAAGTAAACTGCAATTTGCTTCCCTCTAGTATCTTGTTAGAATAATGGACGCCTGTGTGCTCGTGGTTTGCCATTTCCTACACTTTGAATCCTTTCGTTAGTCAGCCGTTCGTTTGACCGTTAAAAAGTGGTGAAATGACCTTTTTGCACCTGTGCCTTATTATTATAGTAAAATGCCAAATTGATCCATGAATTTAGGTCACTTTTAATAAAGGGTAGAATTATCTTTTTATCCATTAAATTATCTTAATTAAAATGAGGAACACGATAAAAAAGGGGGAGGTTAACAGAAAATTCCGAACCAATTTGCCTTTTGGATGAAAATGACATCAATATTGAAACCTCAGTGGGCCCAGATTCAAAAGGTTTCATTTTTGGACTAAAGTAGCAAAAGTGACCTAAACTCAAGGACTATTTTGGCATGTTACTCTTATTATTATTATCTTCGCATCCACCACCTACATCCTCAACACTGTCCATTTCGCTCTGTCGCTGCAAACAACCTTGAGCACCGGCATCCACCAGCCACTTCCGGCAACCGTTGCTTGCTCCGGTAATCTTCGTACTAATGAGTTTATCCAGGAATCTGGATCGATTATTGTAAAAAACAGAAGTGATCCTCCCAGTTCTTCCCAAAACTAGTTGAACGATGTCCATTATATGAGTATTTGTAGCGTTCCGTATTTTTCATTCTTTTTTCCATTTTATTGTAATTCGTATTCCCATTTCAATCCTTTGTAATTCGAGACTTGATCATAATGAAAATCATACTATGTTTTATTTTTGCCCAATCATACTTGCATAATACGTAAACAATCACGTATACGCGTTTTTATCCAAAACCAAGCCATACATCGAGTTTCTATTTTCTTCAGAATGTAAATCATACGTGTTTTATTATTATACATGCTTGCATACACCTTAAAACATCCAAAACTTGCTTACATTGGAGTTTATAGCATAAAATGACAAACAAACAAAGCAAAGCCAAGGACTAAAAATGGAATTTTGAATTTTTCTTAGGTCCTTGCAGATTTTATCACTATTCCCTTGCGGTCCGCAAGGGATTCGTCTGGCAAATGCATTTTCAGCTCGCGAATTTTGGCTCCTTTTCTCTCCTTTCAACTCTCAACCACCTCATTTAACACCAAAATCCTAATCTCGCCTATAAATACAACTCCTGCCACCTCCTAAACACTTTCCAGACTTTAAACAGTCTCTCTAACACTCTCAAATCATCAAAAACTTCAACTTTGGGTAGAAAGCTCTAAGTTCAAAATAGTGAGTTTTGAGCTTCTTTCTTGCCTTTTCTTCTTGTTTTCAATCCCCTCTGTAACATTTCTATTTTTTTTATCATATAAGAATTATAGGTTGTTTAAATTTATTAACCATTAGTAACTAGTTTTATTTTTAATATAATTATTCGACCCATATGTTATGGGTCATTTTCTGAACATATATCCTGACTAATATTATGCTTTTGATTGTTTACTTGTGATCAGGATACCGGATCAGGATATTGGTAACATCCTGGTGCGATATCCTGGTATTAACTAAATTAACCACGTGCAGGTTAGAAGCTGTGGGTCACTAACGGTCAAGTGGACCTCTTCTCCTTAAGACTCGGGCAAACCAGTTATATGAGAGACGTTGAACCCGAAAGACCAGGTCTACAACGTTCGTATGGGGAATATTCGCCGAATCCCGGTTTAATAGGAAAGTTAGTTGTTTTCGTTTAGCTATAAATAGTATGATCGGATCAAGTTAAGGCACTCACTTTTCATTCGCACAATTTACTCTCTAGTTACTAGCAATCACTACACACCAACACTTGTACTCAAATTACATTGTAACACCTAGACGATCCGCATCATATCCTGCACTGTATCCCGATATTTAAAGCAATAGAAGAACAAGGCATCTGCGATTGTCAGCTCCCGAGGTTTTGTGCCGGCGATCAAGATTGATCAAGGGCTTTCCTCGTATATCCGGTGTCACCCTTTACCTTTTTTGCTCATTGTTTGATCATAAATACAACTCTGTATCCTGAGCCGTATCCTCAAACTGTTTTTACAAACAACTTAATCAGCATATTTTCAACACATATTTCTAGCACACTACCTCACTTAACTAATTTGATCACTTAATTGCTTCGGTAATTTTTTACCAAAACAATTTGGCGCCTACCGTGGGGCAAGTGGTGCTATTTTTACTAAAAACTTTAGTAAAATCATTACTCGGTTTTCTATTGTCAAAACTTTTTGCTACATTATTTTCAATGGCCTCGAGATCAAACATGAGCTCTTCCACCATGTCTGCTACAACCTCTGCAACAATTGGTTCGGTGCTTCCACCTCCTCCAAGAATGCAAGCCTCTTCACAGGGAACTGAGAGTCATGTGGCTCGGGATGTTATCCCCGCTCCCAGTGCCCAGGGATCTGGTCCTGTTTTGGCTTCCAATGACGAAATTCTGAATTTGTTTGGTAGTGTACAGGAACAGATGAGGCAACAGCAGGAAACTAATCGGATGCTGATGAGAAAGATACAACTCTTGAAATCCGGCCCAAGTATGCCTGCGGAAGAAACTGTCACTCCTTTGCAACCCAGGGCTTTGAACTTCAGTTCTGCAATTTACACTGAGGATAACCGGGGGAATATCGTGCCAAGCCATTCCCAGAATCATACTCCTGAGATACCCTCTTCAATAAGAGTATCAACCGTGAGAAGCTCAGGATATGCTTCAGGATATGGCCAGAATCCTCAGACTGGTAACCTGTCAAATAATAATATTCTTGCTACTAACAATAGTGGATCTTTGCAGGATGCAGGTATGACGTCAACATTTACTAGGGAGCTTCAAAAGCTGAAAGACATGATATCCAGTGTGCCTAGAGTGGTCCAACCGATTCCAGAAGTATCCCAAGACAGTCACAGGATATCCCGGTTTGCGCATCCTATCTGTGATGCTGAAATCCTGAAAAGATTTCAAACCCCCAACATGAAACTCTATGACGGAACCACGGATCCTGAAGAGCATATCGCCCAGTATTGGGAAAGGATGGAGATCAACCCTATCCCTCCAAATCTCAAGGAAGCATGCCTCTGCAAGGGTTTTGGTTCTACCTTGACAGGGTCAGCCTTAAAATGGCTGTTAAATGTTCATCCTCACTCAATTACTTCGTTTGCTCATTTGGTTAATTTATTTAATAGTCAGTTTTCTTGCAGCCAGAGTTTTGAGAAACTAACCAGTGATCTTTACAGGATAACTCAAGGACCTCAGGAATCCTTGAGGGATTATGTGAATAAGTTTAGCCGGGAATCCTTAGATATCCCGCACCTTGATGTTGCAACAGTTGTGCAGGCTTTCAAGATGGGATTGCAAAAAGATTTCAGTTTTACCAGGATCTCGAAAATGAATCCCTGTAGGAATCTGGATGAAGCTCGTAACAGAGCATTAAGATACATTCGGCTAGAGGATGACAAAAAGATGCAAGAAAGAATGAATTCGTCCACAACATATGAGTCAACCAACAGAAAATCAGAATCATCATATAAGCCATATCGCTCAAAGCCATATGGCAGAAATGATAGCAAAAAAGTCAACGCTGTTGAAGATGAGGATCCTGAGTTGTCTGAATATTGTTTTTCCGTTAATATACCTGAATTAATGTATGCTATGCAGGGTTTAGGAGACAAAGCCAGGTGCCCTCGCAAAAATCAACAAAAAGCTGATTGGAATGATAAGTCCAAATGGTGTGCCTTCCACGAGGATTTCGGGCATATTACCAAGGATTGCATTGCTCTAAAGAAAGAAATAAGCTACCTACTGAGCAAGGGATATCTAAAGGATCTGCTGGGAAGAAAGAAGAATAAAGGGCAGGATCCTGAGAAGGATCCTGAACGAGCAGCATCACCCCCAGTAGATGCCAAAATAATTAACTTTATTTCAGGAGGGTCCGATATTTGCGGGACCTCATATTCCGCAGCCAAGAGACATGCAAAGGAAGCTAAGACCGAGAGGGGAGATAAACCAGCCAGGATGACTACCCTCACAACTGATAAAGTGATCACTTTCGACAGTGATGACAGGGATACCGTCCAGGATCCTCACCATGATGCTCTCGTAATAACATTATACGTGGCTAACCATTTTGTACGCAGGATAATGGCAGCTCCGTCAACATAATCCAACTAGAAACTTTGAAAAGAATGAATGTATCTCCAATGGATATTACTTCAAAATCCACCGTGCTTGTTGGGTTCAATGAAGAGGCCAGGAACACAGTGGGAGATATAAAGTTACCAGTATATGTTGAAGGGGTCAACTCAATACAACGTTTCTGTGTGATGGACTCCCTATCCTGCTATAACATCATACTAGGCAGACCATGGATCCATGATATGAAGGCTGTGCCATCGACTTATCATCAGTGCATCAAGATCCCTACCCCTTGGGGGGTTGTCAAGGTTGATAGTGATCAGCAGGAGGCGAATGAATGTTACTCATCCTCAATGAAATCCTCAATCAAGCCTAATGCAACATAGCAATTAAAGATGCGGGCCCAGGATATCGTGGAGGCTTCGGAGCAGGATGTAAAGAAAGTGGTCCTGGATCAGAATAATCCGGATATCTCTGTGCTCGTGGGAACCAATATCCCTCAGGATATTGAAGATCAATTAACTAATTTTTTGAAATGCAGGATGTCAACGTTCGCGTGGAAGCACGAGGATATGACAGGTATTTCCAAGGATATTATAACACATAAGCTTGGTATTGACAGGTCATTCAAGCCTGTCCAACAAAAGAGAAGGTGACCGGTACATTTTATGTACACTCTAGTTTATATTAATTATAATAAAAATGTATCGATATTATTACAAAAGATACCACTTTGATCGGTTTTTATGTTTTGTAGGTTGAATAATAAAACGAGCTAAAACGATATATTAATTTCATTATAAAACAAAATGAATAATTATTTAGAAAACAAAAGAAAAAATAATGCTTTTACGTTCACTAATAAAATTTAATTGGTTTTGTTATATATTTAAGTGAATTTATGTGGCTAAGGATTAGTTGACATGTGAATTAAATTGCCATTTATTTTCTTTCAGGAATGGTCAACGAAGATTAATATAGAAGTTTGTAAATTGCAATTTCATGTTGAGTCATATCTCAGTTAGCCTACACAATTAACTATGGTGAAACGGGCTGCAGATTAAAATGAGAATGGGCTTGTGTTGAGGGGGTTTTTGAAAGTAACAACCCACTAAATGAAAAAGAAAAAAAAAAGACGACATTGGCAGCCGCACACAGGGGGGTTACGGTTTGAAATTTTGGAGAGGAGGCAGACACACAAGGAGGTTCGAACAAAATCACGTGAGGGTTTCAAGGATCACTATCTCAAACTTTGAACACGATGAACGGCTAGCCTCTTCGGTTTCACCCCGGTGTAGATTATTGTAAGAATTCTAGGGTTTATGCATTCGTATTTTGATTTGACTTTGTGACAACTTGTATTGATTTTTGAAACCATTGACAATAGTTTACATTTGTTTCGTATTCGTAAATTGTCGAACGATGTTAAAAGTTATGACTTTGCGAAATGGTTATGTGTAGTTATGCGTTGTCGTGGTTAGGATTTACTTGTGTTGATTACAAAGTGCATTCTTGTCCGTTCTTCGGGACGTTGATAGTTATTGGCACCTAAGTCACGGTACACTAAATCCGCTAATCGTATGCAATTGAGTTGAATTAAAACATGTAGGAACCCTAGGGCTTACAATTACCGAAACCGGGTGTGATCCGTATTCTTAATTCCTGTTTTCAGTTAAGTAATTTAGTTTACAAGTTTAGTTAATAAATCATTGTTTTCGATAACATCAATTTGTCGGTTCATTCCGATTTATTTTAAAAACCAAACAAATAAATAAAAATAGCAATCTTCATAATCATCTTGTACATTATTTGTAAATAGTCTAACTAATCGAACGGGTCGTGCAATACTGACCACCTGCTCTTCGTGGATTCGATACCCGACTTACCCTAGCTACCTAGGTTTAATTGGGTTTTTGACTGATCGGGACGACACGGTCACGTCAAAATGGCGCCGCTGAATGGTTAACACTACTAATTAACGATTGCAAGAAAAATGGATACTAGAACAATAATGATAAAAAGGAATCACACCCGGTTTCGGTAATTATTAACCTAGGATTTCTACAAGTTTTAGTTTCAACTCAAATGCATTCGATTAACGGATTTAGTGTACCGTGACTTAGGTGCTACTAGCTATCAACGTCCCGAAGAACGGACAAGAATGCACTTTGTAATCAACACAAGTAAATCCTAACCACGACAACGCATAACTATACATAACCATTTCGCAAAGTCATAACTTTTAACATCGTTCGACAATTTACGAATACGAAACAAATGTAAACTATTGTCAATGGTTTCAAAAATCAATACAAGTTGTCACAAAGTCAAATCAAAATACGAATGCATAAACCCTAGAATTCTTACAATAATCTACACCGGGGTGAAACCGAAGAGGCTAGCCGTTCATCGTGTTCAAAGTTTGAGATAGTGATCCTTGAAACCCTCACGTGATTTTGTTCGAACCTCCTTGTGTGTCTGCCTCCTCTCCAAAATTTCAAACCGTAACCCCCCTGTGTGCGGCTGCCAATGTCGTCTTTTTTTTTTCTTTTTCATTTAGTGGGTTGTTACTTTCAAAAACCCCCTCAACACAAGCCCATTCTCATTTTAATCTGCAGCCCGTTTCACCATAGTTAATTGTGTAGGCTAACTGAGATATGACTCAACATGAAATTGCAATTTACAAACTTCTATAATAATCTTCGTTGACCATTCCTGAAAGAAAATAAATGGCAATTTAATTCACATGTCAACTAATCCTTAGCCACATAAATTCACTTAAATATATAACAAAACCAATTAAATTTTATTAGTGAACGTAAAAGCATTATTTTTTCTTTTGTTTTCTAAATAATTATTCATTTTGTTTTATAATGAAATTAATATATCGTTTTAGCTCGTTTTATTATTCAACCTACAAAACATAAAAACCGATCAAAGTGGTATCTTTTGTAATAATATCGATACATTTTTATTATAATTAATATAAACTAGAGTGTACATAAAATGTACCGATCACAACACGTCAAAATGGCGCCGCTGCCGGGGAGCTAGTGCGCTTAGTATTTCATTGCTTGTTCGATTTTAGTTTAGTTTATTTGCTTTCCTTTTTCTTGTATATTTGTGATTTTACTTCGGGTGGTCGAGCTTGTTTGTACAGGTACATGTTTTGCAGGTACCATCTTTCAATATGAATTGGGTAGATGATGATCCGTGTGAGTGTTGCGGAAGCGGAGAGCACTATTTAGAGGATTGCTCTGTTTTCTACGAAAAAGTTCAAGCCAACAAGGAACGGGAAGACTACCTCAGCGGATTGTTTGAATATAGGAGGGCGGATCATGAAGATTTCAATGGTCCATCCTCATATTATCCATACGATAATCCACCACCACCATATTATCAAGAGTACTACTATGAACCCGAATTGCCACATTTCTCAAGTTACCGGGAGGTGTATGATGATTATTATAATGAATACCCTCAACCGGCATACGAGGAACCTCAAGACTCAATAAGTTCCAAGCTCGATGCCATCATGAATGCCATCACCACTTCAAATCAAGAGATTAAGATGGAATTTGGGGCGAGAGATAAAGCTCATGAAGCCTTGGCAAAGAAAGTGGGTCAACTCGCCGAAGAATTGGCTCAACTTAGACGAGATCGAGAGGTGTTGGCTATTGGTACAATGGTGGATGGTGATGTGGTGGAAGAGGTTATTGAACTTCCGGAGCAAGAAAATGAATGTTTGAACCGAGCGGAAGACATGTCACCGCAAGACGAATCGGATCAGAAAAAAGCTCAAAGTCATATCTCTCCTTCTCCCAAACTTATCACTCCAACCAACAAAGTTGGGTATGCGGGTGCGGGTATAAGGATTCGAAGGGTGGCCTTGCAAGACATTGGACAATTCGTCAAGAAACGACCCCAAAGTAATTTAATACGCATGCCGCGTAAAAGAAAAAGAGAATGGATCCGGCATGCCAACTACCGAGCGTATGTTGGAAACTCGGTAGGAAAATGTGCACTTTGACCACCATGAGAGGCAAATCAGGTATGATTGTTGTAGAGTTTGTATTATTTTCGTTTTATTTTTTTTCTTAGTTAAATGAACGTTGTGGGTGTGTTCCCTATATAACCCTCACGAGACCTTTCTCGTCCTCCCGAGCTACCGGGGGGGTTTAAAGGGCTTGTTGCATACGCTAAATGCAACCGTGATTCCTACGAAAGTGAGTTAGGTTTGTTGTTGTAAATTTTTTTTTTCCACTAATCAAAGCAATTAATAGATTACTTGGTAAATGTTTTTGTGAAATGGTAAAATGAACAATCTTATGGATTTTAATTGTTGTGAGAAGCTTGCTTCTACACATATTTGAGGTTTGTAGGTACCTTCATGCTTTGCTTTGGCAACCATTTCGCTTGGAAACAAGGACTATCATGAAATGTGAAGAAATCAGGTGTATCTATTTCTAATTCTCTAAGCTTTGATTTTTGTATATATAATTTTTAATAGTGGATTGTAATTGTATATTACTGGGGTGAGGTCATTGTGGTGGTGGTTAAGTCTTGTGCATCCCTGTTACGCTTAAAAAGTTTTTAAAAGTTAAATTTAAATCTTACCCTTCATTCAAAACACTACACATTGAGGACAATGTCAATCTCAAGTGTGGGGATGGAGAAAAATTGGAAATTTTGAAAACTTTTGCCTTTAAGTCGACTTGATCATGTTTGAAGACCGAATTTCTCAAAGTAAATCATCAACGGGTTCCAAACCAAACCACATGTATAGGTCCTTAGTCATGGTCATGTTCCATGTGATTGTAGTAGAAAAGGTAATTCTAGCAACTTTTTTAAGAAAAAGGAAAAGGAATGCCTAGCTATAGCTAACAAGCTTTTGGTAAAATAAATGCATGCTTCACATCGGTAACCTTTCTCCCCTACTTGGTGAGATTTTGAGCCTACTTTAAAACAAAAAAAATCATTATCATATACATATATTTTTCATTTGTTTGAGAGTAGGCCATATGTTAGCTCTATGTTAGAACTTGTATGATTTGATACACGCCGAGGCCATGGACTAGACATTCGCACATAGATGATAAAGGCAATTTAGGACCACATTTTTGTTTTGACACCCTTATGTAGTTTTACAAACTTATCCACAAACCACTCATTAGAAGCCAAACTTGAACCCTTTTCCATTCGTTTGTTAACCCATATCATTACCCAAGTTAAACCTTAACCTCGTTTGAAAACCGTCTAGAGAAGATCCATTTGTTTATAGTTGTTGCAAAAAAAAAAAAAAAAAAAAAGCCAACAAACGGGTTGAACGACCACAATCAAGGCTAAAAAAATATGAATAAGTTAAATACGGGTCAAAATTACCCAATATCTTTTAGTTTATTTGTTTAGAAGAAAATAAGGATTTTTTTAACGGTTCGTGTTCACCATTTTCATTTCAGCCAATTTTTAGCCAAAAATTTCTAACCTTCGCCTAAACCCAAAACCCGTAAGACCTTTTGATATGTGCGGTGTCTATGTGTTGTCGTGGAGGTGTGATTGTCATGCAAGCCTATAATTATAGAATAATATAGTTGGTTTTTGAGCGCTTAGTACTAGTGCATTACATGCTAGTTCAGAAATGAAACTGAGAGGAGTGAACAATTGTGAGGGGTGTGTTGCATGAGAATAAAAACCAAAGCACGTTAGATTTGGTTAGACGTTCCCTTGTTATATAAAGAGTACCATTTTGGTTTGCTAGAGAATTACCAATAAACTATGACCAACATTGTGAATGGGGTATGACTTTGGACCTTAACTAAGGATTGGTAAGGAATTTGTGAAGTGTGTTTGTCAAATAATGGTTGGATAATAGTGAAAGCGTTTGCTTGAGGGCAAGCAAAAGATAAGTGTGGGGATGTGATCGGTACATTTTATGTACACTCTAGTTTATATTAATTATAATAAAAATGTATCGATATTATTACAAAAGATACCACTTTGATCGGTTTTTATGTTTTGTAGGTTGAATAATAAAACGAGCTAAAACGATATATTAATTTCATTATAAAACAAAATGAATAATTATTTAGAAAACAAAAGAAAAAATAATGCTTTTACGTTCACTAATAAAATTTAATTGGTTTTGTTATATATTTAAGTGAATTTATGTGGCTAAGGATTAGTTGACATGTGAATTAAATTGCCATTTATTTTCTTTCAGGAATGGTCAACGAAGATTATTATAGAAGTTTGTAAATTGCAATTTCATGTTGAGTCATATCTCAGTTAGCCTACACAATTAACTATGGTGAAACGGGCTGCAGATTAAAATGAGAATGGGCTTGTGTTGAGGGGGTTTTTGAAAGTAACAACCCACTAAATGAAAAAGAAAAAAAAAAGACGACATTGGCAGCCGCACACAGGGGGGTTACGGTTTGAAATTTTGGAGAGGAGGCAGACACACAAGGAGGTTCGAACAAAATCACGTGAGGGTTTCAAGGATCACTATCTCAAACTTTGAACACGATGAACGGCTAGCCTCTTCGGTTTCACCCCGGTGTAGATTATTGTAAGAATTCTAGGGTTTATGCATTCGTATTTTGATTTGACTTTGTGACAACTTGTATTGATTTTTGAAACCATTGACAATAGTTTACATTTGTTTCGTATTCGTAAATTGTCGAACGATGTTAAAAGTTATGACTTTGCGAAATGGTTATGTGTAGTTATGCGTTGTCGTGGTTAGGATTTACTTGTGTTGATTACAAAGTGCATTCTTGTCCGTTCTTCGGGACGTTGATAGTTATTGGCACCTAAGTCACGGTACACTAAATCCGCTAATCGTATGCAATTGAGTTGAATTAAAACATGTAGGAACCCTAGGACTTACAATTATCGAAACCGGGTGTGATCCGTATTCTTAATTCCTGTTTTCAATTAAGTAATTTAGTTTACAAGTTTAGTTAATAAATCATTGTTTTCGATAACATCAATTTGTCGGTTCATTCCGATTTATTTTAAAAACCAAACAAATAAATAAAAATAGCAATCTTCATAATCATCTTGTACATTATTTGTAAATAGTCTAACTAATCGAACGGGTCGTGCAATACTGACCACCTGCTCTTCGTGGATTCGATACCCGACTTACCCTAGCTACCTAGGTTTAATTGGGTTTTTGACTGATCGGGACGACACGGTCACGTCAGAAGGAAATTTGCTCCGGAATGAAATATGATCATCCAAGAGGAAGTTGAAAGGTTACTAAAGAGCAAGATGATTAGGGAAGTGAAGTTTCCCAAATGGCTGGCTAATGTGGTTGGGGTGCAAAAGAAAACGGGAAATGGAGAGTATGTGTGGATTACACCGACTTGAATAAAGCTTGTCCCAAAGACCCGTTTCCTCTACCTCATATTGATTCAATGGTGGATGCTACTGCTGGCCACGAGATGTTAACCATCATGGATGCCTCTTCAGGATTTTAGCAAATCCAAATGGAACCCTCTGATCAGGAGGATACTGCTTTCATGACACCCACGGGTATTTATTGTTATACTGCTATGCCCTTTGGTTTGAAAAATGCAGGTGCAACATATCAGAGATTAGTGAACATGATGTTTAAAGACAAGCTGGGGGACACTATGGAGGTATACATCGACGACATGGTAGTAAAGTCTAAAAAGGCTGAGGATCACCTCCAGGATATCAAGGGAGCATTTGATATCCTGGATCAGTATAACATGAAGCTAAATCCTGCTAAGTGCCATTTCAGAGTGGGGGCAGGAAAGTTTCTAGGATATATGGTGACTAAAAGAGGGATAGAGGCAAGCCCGGAGCAGATTAAAGCTATCTTGGATATCAAGTCACTTTCAAATATGAAGGATGTTCAATGGTTAACAGGCCGAGTTGCAGCATTGAACAGATTTATTTCAAGATCCTCGGAAAAGTGCAAGGAATTTTATGATATCCTCAAGAAGAATAAGAAGTTCGAATGGGGAGCAAAGCATGAAGCAGCCTTGCAGGATTTGAAGCAGTATCTTTCAACCACACCCTTATTAATGAAGCATGAGGATGGCGAACCATTATCCCTGTATCTTGCAGTATCAGGGAATGCAGTAAGTGTTGTCCCTGTAAAGGATCATGAAGGTCAGCAGTATCCTGTTTATTATGTTAGTAAAAGTTTATTAGATGCTGAAACTAGGTATTCTCACTTAGAGAAACTGATATTAGCCCTAGTTATGGCATCAACAAAACTTAGACATTATTTTGAGACATATAGGATTCATGTTAAAACTAATTATCCTGTTAAAAATGTGCTTAGGGAAACCCAAAATGTCAGGTAGGATGGCTAAGTGGTCAGTAAAATTAAGTGCCTTTGATCTAGTATATGAACCTAGAAATGCTATAAAGTCTCAGGCTCTAGCAGACTTTGTGGCTGATTTCAGTAGTGACATTCAAAATGAAGTAGACTTAGAAGTACAACAGCTAGGAGAAAACTTAGAAGTACAGCATCTAATGTAAGAGGTGTAGGTTTAGGTATACTACTAAAATCTCCACAGGGGGACATATTACCCCAGGCTGTTAGGTGTGAATTTCTTGCTACTAATAATGAAGCAGAATATGATGCTTTAATTGCAGGATTAGAGTTGGCTAAAAATATGAGTATCAAGAATTTTCAAGTGTATGTTGACTCCTTGTTAATCACTAATCATTTTAATGGATCCTATGCAGTTAAAGGTGAGAAGTTTATCGAGTATCTCGAAATATCAAAAAATTAGCAGGATATTTCGATATTTTCACACTTGAATAGGTGCCAAGAGAGGATAATGCTGAAGCTGATGCTTTGGCGAATCTAGGATCATCAGTCAGGATACCGGAAGGAACCCGAATACCAATGTTACATATCTTATATCCTGCGACGAATCCTCAGGATAAGGAAGTACTAAGTATTCAGGATCCTGATGAGTATCCTGAGAAGGATCCCAAGTCCTGGATGATTCCAATTATAAGATATCTCAAGGAAGGACACATCTCAAAGGATGAGAATCCTAAGGCCTTTAGAATGAAGGTATCACGATTCACTATTATAAATAAAGTTTTGTATAAGAAATCTCTTGCAGGACCATATCTGAGGTGCTTAGAGGATCCCGAAACTAAGGAAGTGCTTCATGATATACACGAAGGGGATTGTGGTAGCCATACTGGGGGCAGGTCATTGTCCTCAAAGGTGTTAAGAACAGGATATTATTGACCGACGATGAGAAAAGATGCTGCAGAATATGCTCGAATATGTGATGCATGTCAAAGGCACAGTAATATATTACATCAGCTGGCCGAGCCACTTTATCCTATAGCTTCCCCTTGGCCATTCATGAAGTGGGGAATGGATATAGTAGGAAAACTGCCAAAAGCTCCAGGAGGAAAAGTCTTCATGTTAGCAATGACTGATTATTTCTCTAAATGGGTTGAAGCTGGAGCATTTGTTCAAGTCAGAGATCAGGAAGTGGTATCCTTCATAAAAAGGAATATCCTGACTAGGTTTGGAGTACCAGCTGAGATAATTTATGACTATGGATCTCAGTTTATAAGTAAGAGGACTGCTGACTTTTGCAAGAGTTGGTGAATCAAAATGATCACTTCCACCCCAGTACATCCTCAAGCAAATGGGCAGGCAGAATCCTCAAACAAGATAATTTTCAACAACTTGAAAAAGAGACTAGGGGCTAAGAAAGGAAGATGGGCAGAAGAATTACCCTTTGTTTTGTGGGCTGATAGGACGACAGTGAAAAGTGCAACTGGCCAAACCCCGTTTTCCTTGGTGTTTGGAGCAGAAGCGGTGATTCCGACAGAAATGGTGATACCTACAGCGAGATCCAACCTCCGGGATCCTGAGCAGAATCCTTAAGTCCTATGCTAGGAACTGGATACTATTGATGAGAAAAGAGACGCAGCAAGGCTAAGGATGGCAGCATATCAACAGAGGATATCTAAAGCATATAACAAGAATATAAGGACTAGAAGATTTCAAGTTGGAGATTGGGTATTGAGAAAGGATTTTCAGAATACTACTAATCCTGCTGATGGAAAGTTGGCTCCAAAATGGGAAGGACCCTATGAGGTTGAATCAGAATCAGGAAAAGGAGCATACCGACTCAAGAATATGGAGGTGGATATGCTACCGAGATCCTGGAATGCTATACATCTAAAACTCTATTTCAAGTGAGTATGGAATTTAGATTCTAACTCAGGATGGTATGGATTCTGTCTCTTTTATTAAATTTTAATATTATTTACTGTTTTGAACCCATCACTGACTTAAGCATCGGAGGGGTGTTAGCCAGGCTAACACCCACCTTAGCTTACAGTTGTTTTGCAGTATATGCTTCGAGATATAACTCCAGGATATACATTCAGGATACTTCAGAAGATTAGAAGATTGGCCCCCTCTCTCACGTCTAAGGGATCCTGATCCCTTCACAGGTTTAAAGGTATTCACCTTTCTTCCGAATTGGGTTTAAACACCCCGTCTGGAGCGCAAGTTATTCGGGAATAGTTCGAGGTGGCGGGACCAGTTCATGTAAAAGTGGCTGACAATTTCGTTTCTGTTGGCTATATCCTGAATCTTAAAGGTATATGAGGATTGATCACCCTCTCTCACGAAAGGGTATTTTCATACTCTCTAAGGTTTAAAGGTTATCACCTTTCTAAGTCTTGGAGTTTATACACTCCCGCCTGTAGCGCATGAAAATTTGGGATTTTTCCCCAGGATACCTATGAGATTTTCCCCAGGGTACTAAGGATTTATCTCCAGTATATTTTTGGGTTTTACCCCTGTAACACAAGAATTGTCTAAACAGTTGGAACTGATATTCAAAAATTTTCTAAGTGTTTATAGACTTCATCCGTAGGGGACATTCCTTCTAAAGCAATTGTGTGAAGCTCAAAAGATCAAAATTGGGCTGAGTGTCTCGGACTGGAGACATCTTAGTAGGAGAAGTCACAAAAAGGGTTGGAGTTTAATACTAGGGTTACACTCAGTTCCTGGTATGATCATTCCTTTGTGAACCTTACATGAATTGTTTAACTTTGTTTAAGGGTCAAAATATCCCGATAAGGATATATCTTTAGGATATGTCTTCAAAATGTGTTTTTGGGATACGTTTCAGGATATTTGATTGGAATATTTGGGAGATGATACTTGGATTGAAAATTAATACTCTGATCAAACAAGTATTATTAAAACAGGTTTTGGAAAATAGACTATCTTTTATTCTTTAGAATTTGTCTAAAATTGTTTGGATTTTGAGAAATTCTATTTGATAAAAGTCTTCATAAGATATCACTGAGTATATTGATCAGGATATTTTCAAAAGATAGTTGCACAAATTTTGCAAAGCTAAAATCTAAACTAAGAAATGCATGACAGAAATTAAAAGGAAATAACAAATAAGTCAAACGGTGGTTATACTATTAACAAGTCAAAAGTTGTGCTTTTGGTTTCACCTCAAAACGAGACCCATCCGCCTCCAACCATTGCATCATCCAAAACAAATTATACTAACTGATGACCAAGGGTTTCATCCTAAATACAGGACCCATCCACCTTTGGTCATCGTTTTGTTCTAGTGCAGGAAATGTAAATTGTTCAGCAGCAGAAAAAAGTAAATTGTTTGTACAGACCACAACCATGAAATTTAAAAAAAAAGTGGGCTCCGGCCTTGGCACGTATATCCATCATCGCCCACATTGCTGCACTTAAGGGGTAGCTCCTTCCTTCATCGTGACGTCTCCACCAGCAACCTCTTCAACATTTGTCCCAGCATCTTCAGCAGCATCCTCTCCACCAGCATTTTCTCCAGCATTTGCCCCAGCATCATCAGCAGCATTCTTTGAAGCACTAGCATCCACTATCTTGGCAGGTTCTTCCGCAGCAGATTTGGCAGGAGGCTCCACAGGATTCCCCCCAAGATCTCTCAGTTTCGCCTCCCAGGCCTTGGTGTTCCAAGAAGGGCATTGCAAACCCAAAGCCATTGCCTCGTAAGCCATTTTCAGTCTGGCCTGGAGAAGGGAGATGACGACAGAATTCTTGAGGCTCTCCCGGTATGAAGCCATGGCCTGCTCGTGTTGAACCTGAGCCGCGTCGAACTTAGCTTGAGCCTCCTCGGTGATCTTCTGGATGACAGACTGGTGATCTTGAGTCATAGCCTTGTACTTAGCCTCGTAGTGCTCCGATTTGGCGGTGGCAATTGTTGCTTGATCTGCGATGGTGGCCTCGGCCTTTTTCAGCTGGCTTTCAAGCATGACATTCGAGCCGCATGCATCCTCATAGAGAAACACCAGGCGTTCGAGACCCTGCAAAGAAATCAGGTATTGAATTTAGTTAACTTTATTAACTAGCATATGTTGCAGGATATGGGTCAGGATACCAACCTGGTTGAGGAAGCCGGTCATGAATTTGCTGGATTCCGTAAACCCATGGTTCTCGAATGGGAACACATGGGGTGTAGCTGGGGGCTCAACTTCCTTTCTCTTCCGGGAGCTAGAGGCCCGGGTCCTGGATGCTGGAGGAGCTTTAGGAGCAGAAGTAGTCTTTGAACTAGTAGGCTTCGGAGTGACAGATGACTTCGGATTGGATTCTTGCTTGGGAGGTGCGAGGCTAGAGTAACTGTCCAACTCGTCAAGCTGGAAGCCTTCGAGGTTGATAACTGGCACTGCGCAAGGGAAGATATTTTCAAACTTATTATACCTCTGAAAAAAAATCGGTTTAATAAATAAAGATAATTTTTGAGAATATGCTTACCAGACATGTTGGAACTTGATCTTTGACTTTGACTTTGACTTGTGAGTAGCAGGGTAAAGAACCTTTCGCTTTCCGGAAGCTTGTAGATTTCTTTTATCCTTCTTTCCGATTCGGCACTTGGGGGAGCTAATTCCTTGAAGTTTGCTGCAAAAAGGAATAAACATATCAGGATATCGGTTCAGGATGTAGTCTCGGGATATGATTGGGGATATTTCTAAAACCCTAAATCCTACCAGAAGTTAACCATCTCGTAGGAAGGTCAGAACCTCAATTAATGGAGTCCCTTTTTACAAGAAGAATTTTCTTGTCCATTTATCCTCATTCTTGGTGGCCTTAAGAATGAGAGGATCTCTGGAAATAGAAAATAGAAGAAACCGGCTGGAACCATGAGATCTTAAACGGTAGGCCATCGGGAGATCTTTGATGCACAGATCGGGCATGTGACGAGCCTTGATTAGCTCCAAGGTGACTAGCACGCGCCAAACCATGGGCATGATTTAGGCGAAGCTAAGACCAGTAAGCTCGAAGAAGCGAGAAATGAAGGGAGAAAACGGATACTGAAGCCCTATGGAGAAAGGATAAGCAAAAAAGCATACCCACTCGTCGGAACAAAAATCCGATCGGACCTCTCGGTCGAATGGACGGAAAATCATCCCGTCGGGAAAAGCACCGGAGGCTTGTAAAGCCCCAATATCGGCATTATCAAAAGAGCAAACCTCTTTTGAGGGTTCCTTGAGTAGGTTTTGTCTGTGAAAGGGGGAAACAGAGTCCGCCGTTTTGGATCTAGTGCGAGTAGCCATGGAGGATCACAACCGGAAAATAGAGGGTTTAAATAGAGAAAGTAGGGAAGAGAGAGAGAAAAAATACCTGAAAATCACTTGAAGATAGAGATTACCATAATGAGAAGTCCCTCAGTTAATATAGGCTGGACATAGGGGGTGAAGAGTAAAAGTAGCATGGGAAGTTGCACAATGTCATCTCAAACGTCACCTCGTTTTAATTGTCTCGGTTTACGAGATAAGGTTTTAAAATATATCCGTTGGATTGGTATACCAACATATATATTTTGGGGACAATTGTTATGGGTCATTTTCTGAACATATATCCTGACTAATATTCTGCTTTTGATTGTTTACTTGTGATCAGGATACCGGATTAGGATATTGGTAACATCCTGGTGCGATATCCTGGTATTAACTAAATTAACCACGTGCAGGTTAGAAGCTGTGGGTCACTAACGGTCAAGTGGACCTCTTCTCCTTAAGACTCGGGCAAACCAGTTATATGAGAGACGTTGAACCCGAAAGACCAGGTCTACAACGTTCGTATGGGGAATATCCGCCGAATCCCGGTTTAATAGGAAAGTTAGTTGTTTTCGTTTAGCTATAAATAGTATGATCGGATCAAGTTAAGGCACTCACTTTTCATTCGCACAATTTACTCTCTAGTTACTAGCAATCACTACATACCAACACGTGTACTCAAATTACATTGTAACACCTAGACGATCCGCATCATATCCTGCACTGTATCCTGATATTTGAAGCAATAGAAGAACAAGACAGCTGCGATTGTCAGCTCCTGAGGTTTTGTGCCGGCGATCAAGATTGATCATGGGCTTTCCTCGTATATCCGGTGTCACCCTTTACCTTTTTTGCTCATTGTTTGATCATAAATACAACTCTGTATCCTCAGGCGTATCCTCAAACTGTTTTTACAAACAACTTAATCAGCATATTTTCAACACATATTTCTAGCACACTACCTCGCTTAACTAATTTGATCACTTAATTGCTTCGGTAATTTTTGATCAAAACACCATATAGTTATAAACTATTTTATATATAATTGGTTGAAATGTTATACCAATTAATTGACTTGTATATGTGTGACATTTCTATTTACTATATTAAAATAAAGTATATAAAAACTTATATTATTAGACGGGTAGATTACGGGTAAGTTGAATGTTAGAAATATGAAGTACCTAGACAGGCCTAGGAACCGTTTAATAATTAAATTATAAAAATACATTATATTTGAACCTACTCCGTTTTTAATGAAACTTGGTTCAAAATGTAGACACAAATATTCTCGTTCTAATGACATACTCATTGTTTTATAAAACGCCATATTTCAGAAGTTATAAGCACCAAATAAATGAAGTAGCTGAATTAATTATAAAAATAAAATAATTAAATAATTCAAACTAACATCTATTGTTAGTTGTCTACGTGTTTGAAAATCTAGTTGAGATGATGGACGTGTCATCTAAAGGGAATTTGGCATCAACTATATATAGAACGTATAAGAGCTTCAAAAGTGCTCATTCTTTACGTCTTCTGTCTCGATCCCTTCTATCTCTTCACATATATTTTTCCTTTTCTTTTTCTTTAAATATATCACCAATAATAATAATAATAAAGCCCTGCCCCGTTTTAAGTGTTTTAACTCCCGATCACCGATACCCTTTCCGATTGATCTGGAGCCCCATAACGCATGTCAAGGCTCTGCCCGACTAAGTTCGTTGGGGTTCTGTCTCGTGACGTAGGGATAAGGTTGAATTAGGGTTACTATACTTAACACGAGTGCATATATATATATTTTTTTTAAATAGCTCGGGAGTTATACTCAGGAGACTTTCTAGTTGAATCCTAAAGTTACAAGGTGAGTCTATTCTCTTTTCTCACAGTTTGTGAGTCAATTTTTTATCACCTTTTTATGATACAATTATATTTAAAAATGTTTTCCAAAACCCTAAATGTTTATCGGTTATACTTATAGTGATTAAGTTTTTATATTTTGCAATAGCTGCCAATATGTGGTGTTTTATACATTACTTGGCACTCGTTACTATTGGCCAAAGAGTTAGCTAATAGTAGTACAAATATGGTTTAATATGATTTAGTGGAGTCATGAACATTTAATGCCATATATTAGGTAATAATATATTTTAAACCTTTATTTATGGCTCAGTTATTTAAAATAGCACTATATTTAATGTGTAAATATGGTTTAAATGTTATGGTTCAAATATTATAGTTAATATTTAATATAGTATATTATAACTATAAACCTTAATGTATACCATAATAAAATTTAACGACTTTTAATATACTAAGATATATATCGTGAGTTTTAAATATTATATTTAATATTCATATATATGTATAACAAAAGAGAAATGGCACACGGTATATTAAAAGTCTTGATGATCTAAAAATTTAGAAACAAAAAGGTAATTTAAGGTGAATGATCCTTTTAAAATTATTTAATGTAGAAGAACCTTTTTTGATGAACATATACAGAGACTAAATCATATTTGAATGGTCTTTTCAAAAGAAAACTAAATTCTTATTCGTTTTCATAAACATTTTTGTGTGTGTACTTGATATCATGGAATTCTTAATGGGTAACGCAAACTCAATATCTGCTAACTACATTATTGCTAAGTTGGTGGTAAGTGCCGCGGCTTATTTTGTGTGGAACGAAAGAAATCGACGATTATTTTCGAATAAGAAAAGGAGTACAGATCAGTTAGTGGAGGTGATTCTTGGAAGAGTTCGAATGAAGCTCCATACGATGCGGTTCAAGATGTCTTTTCATACGGCTCAAGTGTTACAGCAATGGATGCTTCCTCGTGGTCTGATGGTGGCGGATGATGATTGTGGCTGACGATCGTCTACTTTTTGTCACTAGTGTATACGCGACTGATGTTGCTTAGTTTGATTGGTGTATTGGTTGTCCTTTTGTTTTAGTTTTTGAGTTGACTCCTGTTTGGCATGTCATTCAGGAGAACTGAAGAGTTTGTTTTGCTTCTCACTTGAGTTTTTTGTTTGATATAAAATTTCACCGGGGTAACCCTTTACCAAAAAATAAATAAATAAATAAATTTTAAATATAGAATTTAGTATTTTAATAAATGATTAATTTTATAACTTATTTATAATCATGGCCAGACCTATGGTGTGCCGTGTGGGTTGTGGGTCAAGTGACCCAAAAGTTATTTTTTTTATTTTTAATAAGTAAAATGTAGTATCAAATATTTATTTACCTTCTTGATTTTCGGATGTAAACCATGTTATTTTAGTGGTTTACACTAGGGATGGGTTTCCCCAAATACCTGTATTCGTACAAATTTTAGGTATTTGGTACATGTATCGGTACCTAGTTTAAAATAGTATATTATAAATATAATATATAAACCTTAATGTATATTTTAAATGATATATGTCTAAATATAATATATTCTACTTTTAATATACTAAGATTATATTTTAAATCTTAGTCACGTTAATATATTAAATAATATTATTAAAATTATTTACTTAATATATTATATTTGATAAAGTTATAGCTATTAATTTGACAGAAAATGATATATGTCATTTTCTGGGCTAATTGGTTTTGTGCCATAGAAAATATATTTGACAAAGTAATGTCATGGGACACTACTAAGTTCAGAGTCACTAGTTGAGAGAATGAACAACAGTGATATGACCAAAAATATGACCGGAGTCACTAGTTGAGAGAATGATCAACAGTGACATGACCAAAGGCACTAGTTGAGAGAACGATCAACAGTGTTATGACCAGAATCACTAGTTGAAATAATGATCAACAGTGATATGACCAGAGTCACTAGTTGAAAGAATGATCAACAGTGATTTGACCACCGTCACGGGAATCGCCTAGTGACCGATACCATTAAATCATAATAAGATATATTTTATATTTATTTACTTGATAAACTTCACTATTGGACGAAAGTTAGCCAATGAGTAATATGACCACTGTCACTTCGGAACTGCCACCATGTGACAAATACTGATTGAGTTTTGGGTAAATATAAATAAATATAAAAACCCTTAATGCTGTAAAGTATAACAATATATTTTATAAAAATGGAATGAACTCGCCAGTATTTATTACTGATAAAATGTTTTCAAAACGTGTTTCAGGTATTTTGTTGTAAAGATAATAGAAGTCAGTTATGGAGCACTGAAGGCTTAAATAAAGTGGCTATAAATACCTGAATAAAAGAAGAAATTATGTTTTATTTATTTGGGTTTATTCCTATAAAAACAATTGAATTGAATATGGGTTTTAGCCCATTTGTTTAATATTAAAAGTATGGTGTTTTACAAACTCTGAAATTATTTCCTAACTACGATCCTGATGAAAAAAAAATTCCGCTGCGTAATTAATAAACACCGATACCATCTGACTGGTTCACGGCTCCCGCTCCCAGGATGAGGTCGGGGGCTGTGACACCCTCCTTCCTTGGAACACCTTTAGGAGTATTACCACTTGTTTACCAAGGTAAACAAGCATGGTAAACCTCTATTTTTGAGGTCCAAGTTTGGATTTTTTTCTTGTTTTTTTTTAACTTTTCATACATGTTCATCTTTACTTTGTTTTTTGGAACATTTCATACTAAACCAAGTAACCAACAAACTTACATGTTGAGGGGCTTGTGTTAAGGTTTTGTTCTAGAAACTTTGATGTTCATATGCCTCCATTTCATACTTCCTAAGTCTCTAAGAAAGTTCCAAGCAATAAAGTGAGGGAAACTATACCAAGTCTCCAACCACACAATGTTGGAAGCATTCGTCTAGATATACCTCACTTGGTTACCTAGCAAAATAGATAGGTTACTTATGTATTTTATTACTTATATTCATGACCATCTGAATCATCAACCATGTTGGTGATTTTGTGCGTTGGTGAATTTTTGAGGTTAATGGATTTATCATACCTCTAATGCTTGACATACTTTACTATATACATAATATATATATATATACTTACTCCAAAAACCAAACCATGATATCAACTAATTTATGGTTGAATATGATATGGTAAGGTGGATAAATATTTTGATCTTAGATTTCCTTATTTTGGACTTCTAAGGTTATAGGGTGTGGTCATGACCTTTATGACAATCATGATCTTCCACATCAATGCCATGTCACCCACCTCTAAGGCTAAAGGGTGTGGGGGGCATGGGTTGGGTCATTAGTGCCACATAGGACCATTAATGGATTGTCACACCACCCTCTTGGCTTATCCTCCATGGTTGGCATGGATTAAACCATGGCAACCATGGGCCTCCTTTCCTATTTCAATATTTCCTTTTCCTTTTCACAAAAATAAATTAAAATAAGAAAATAGTGGTTTGGGTCATGACCACACCCTTAGGGTAGTGGTTTTGGATGATGGATTAGAAGTGGGTGACATGGCGCTGATGTGGAGAGTCATGGTAACCATGAGGATCATGACCACACCCTATAGCCTAATTAACAATCCAAAACCACTACCCTAAGGGTGTGGTCATGACCTAAACCACTATCCCCTTATTTATTTTAATTTATCTTTGTCTAAAGAAAAATGAAATGATTACTTGAAAAATGGAAAGGAGGACCATGGTTGTCATGGTTTAATCCATGTAAACCATGGTGGATTAGGGAAGGGGGTGGTATAGCCTTCCATTCATGTTCCTATGTGGTGAATTATGTCCCAACCATGATCCCTACACCCCTTAGCCAAATGAGTGTTTACCACTCATCAAAAACACAAACTAAAAATAGTGTCTAAAGCAAGATATGTTTTATGTAATTTAATACTCGTAAATTTCGTTTATATTCCAACCTCCAAATCCTCATACTAATACACCTTTGTTTACCTTTTTAGGGTAACTTTGGTGATTCCATCCTTCAAAACCGCTCATTCGCTCTCTTTGGAAATTCTTCACAAACCGTGAGTTCATACTAGACCCTTTTACGTTTAAAGCACTATTTGGGTTGCAACATGTATCCATACTAAACACACTTACACACACATACAAACAAACATATGCAAACACTCAATCCATAAACATGCTAATTTGTTATGCTAATTTTATACACATGCTAGAACATTTGTATGCTTTAGTGTATATCATTAACCTTGCAAGCCTCCCTTAACATGTATAGCACAAGAGGATTAACACACCCCCGGTTTTGTGGATCATTATTAAGTATTCTTTACGGTCTTATTTCTTCGGTGACGAGGTTACGCTAGTGCCAAACTTTGGACTGATATTTTGTCTTTGCAAGCTAGTATGATACATAATTTAGCAAATTTTAAACATATGTATTTGAGATTTATTCATGCTTATGTTATGTAAAAAAACTAGTATGCTCACCGACATAATTTGTGTTGACGGATACTTTATACATGTTGCAGGAAATATTTAATGATGATATCGTAAGAAAAGACTTAAGGTGGATTTAGATACTCACCTAGTTAGATTATGCATTTTGATATTTTTAGCCTTGAAATTTGATTGTTGTATTTCTCTCTTTAAATAATGTAATGCTTGTTTTGATGAAATGAAGTGAAATTTTGAATTTTAATCTATTGTTGCAAAATTTAGTGTTATGTTGTCTTTGAGCAATCTATAAGTCTCGCTTCAATGTTTTCCGCCATCGGTTGGGGTGTGACAGTATTGAGGTTCCCCAATCGCATCAAATGGACACTAACCATGATTTGGGGGCTTTAAATGTTGAACAAAAGCACCAAATGGACGATGATAACCTATCTAAAAAATCTCTCTCAAGTCGTCATCCATTTTCCCATGAAATCTTCAAGCGAAGGTCTAAATCTTCCTCATTCACCACTGATTCTCCCCATCCCACTCGATCGTCTATCGTCTACAACTCCTACTCATTTAGGAATAAAATAATTTTGTAAATTCGTCCCTTGATTTGGGAGACACGGCTCCCAATCCGAGATGGTGCCACACCGCCTTCTTGTGATGGAACAACCTCTTTGTAACACCCCGAAAACGGGTTTGGTAATCAAACTCCGTTAATACTAAAAGACGGGTAAAGTACCGTTAGCAGGTAACAATTAACCCGGTAAATATTAGGATCTGAATAAATAAACCTAATATTTAATAAAACGTGAATAAAAGCTTCTAAGGAAATAAAGTTTATAAGAGGCCCGAGTTAACGGGGACTTAAAATAAACTTTGTCATAATTTCCCCAAACCCACTAAGTTAACTAGGAATATTTAACCTAGTTAATAAGTGGGAATATTGTTAAAAATAATTAGGTTGTGACCTAATTAGTAACTAACCAAACATCGACCAAAGCTAGGTAACTTGAAAATGGTTTTAATAAACAAAAAAAAATATAACACAACACACAGTGTGTGTGTGTGTGTGTGTGTGTGCGTGAGGAAGATCGACCAGGAGAGCTCCCATGGGGCTCAAACCCTAACTTCAGCAAAATCAACAAATTGAAGCTTGATTCCAGCCCTAAATCGATGCATGGATACATAGAAACGATCACCTAGTCGTGGGGATCGTAAGATATGTCAAATTGTTGATATTTATGAAGTTGGGATTCTTGATGAATTTATGAAATTTGAAATTTAAGCTTGAATGATTGATGTTTAGGTGAAACTAGGATGAATTCATGTTTAGAAACAAACCCTAGTTGAAAATTTGATAAATTAGTGTTAAAAACTAGGGATTTGATGATCACCCATATGTGTGCTAAGTGGGTTTTATGACAAGAAGATGAACACTTGAATTATGGTGTTAAATTGATGAATATTGATGTTGTGATACTAGTACTAGGTGTAGTTCATGAACACTAGACATGGAGGTTTGAATTTTGATGTTAACCTTGGTAAAAATAACTAGATATGAACTAGTTTGTAAATGTGTAAAAGTATGCCCATTAGGTGTTTGATAAAATGCTTAAATGAACGCTAAAATGTTGAAATTTCGGGTGAAATGCATATTTGAATAATATGACAAAATATGCGAAGTATGAACCGATAAGGGTTCAAAACATAAAGTTAATCTAGGCTTAATTGTGTAAATCATGTGATCAAAAGTAGTTGACTTTTGATAAATTGAACTAACAAATGATAAAGTCGAATAGTAGTTTTTGACATAGAAAATACGTAAGGTGGAATAGTCATGATTGTTAAAGACTAATCTAACCGCCTTGTAAATGATGACAATAGTTTGAAAATTAACGAGCTAGGTGGCGGCTTGGAAAGAAGCGGGCCAAACGAATCACGAAGGAAGGGAAAAAGCGTAGCTTGGAAACGAGGTAAGTTAAACTTACACCCCCTCTTTAGATTACA
The DNA here is from genome assembly GCA_030545235.1 of Helianthus tuberosus. Taxonomy (NCBI): domain Eukaryota; kingdom Viridiplantae; phylum Streptophyta; class Magnoliopsida; order Asterales; family Asteraceae; genus Helianthus; species Helianthus tuberosus. The sequence continues at coordinate 53,564,014 of CM060411.1, read as the reverse complement.
ATACACTTAATTGTAGGTATTGAGTTTGAATTATGATTGAATATTTGAGATACTATGTTTCGGCACAATACAATGTAAGTCGGAATAAAGAAAAATGGTAAGAAACCATAAACTATGGTAAAAAGGGTAAGAATGGTAGACTAGTCGGGTGAAGACTAACTAAATAGAAATAATCAACATCACGTTATTGGGCGAACCATAAGGGGTAAAAGTAGCTAATTAATAATCCGTACATGAGTTGACGGATAGATAAAAGATTTGAAAAGACAACCCTTTTGGTGTAAGTTTTAACAGGTCAAATAATTTAAGGAATGTCCTTTAAGTAATAAGAAATTATGGTGTAAACCATAATAGGTTTAAGAGGCGAGATGGTATTAAATTTCCATCATATGTAGATAAATGGTCACTTGACTAAACGGGTCAAATGGTGTACTTATAACCATTTGGCAGTAATAACTGATGACCGCTTGTCGAGTTTTGTGAACTCAGGAAAATGACATATGTTAGCATTGCTTTAACTATAAAAGTTTAAAGCAAAAAGGTATGTAAACGGGTCAATGCTATGACCCGAGCCAGGTATGCATAATTAGATTTTTGTAGTTGAAAGTGATATTTTGGTCAATTACTAGTGAAAGCCCTTCGTTGTAAAATAAGGGACTGAAATTGACCAAAAAACTCTTGAAGGGTAAACCGGGCAAATGACCCATATGGGTTGTTAAGGAACATGTATCATGATTATGTAAGCTTTTAATAAGTATTAAGGTTTTTAGACATAAGCGTTTTTGGTCAAATGCCTATAAATGGGTCTTTTCCGTAAAACGATCAATCGAAGTGTAGAATTTGGAAAATTGGTCAAATGCACTAAATTCACCACTAGAATAGTTGTGGTGGAATGTAAGTAGATAATTCAAATATGGGAAAATGATGGGGGAAGAGAACGGGCGTAATTTAAACTTAAAAGTTTAAATCCTCTAAACGGGTCAAAACGAATTACGCGCATGATTTGGGTATAGGCCGTGTAATTCACAAAAGTTATGATTCCGAAATAAATATTTTGAGTTAAATACTTTAATGTATGGTATATGATTAACTGAAAACAAGTTTGGAGGTCCTAAATACAAACGGGTCAAAATGTGGATTTTGAATAATAAGCCGAATGCTTAAAAATGTAGAATTTATTTAGTTTGAATGTCGGATTTTAACTACGCGAGATGGATAATTAAATTACGAACGCGCAGGAAAAAGAATCGTTTAAAACGGACTCGTAAATCAAAAGTTATGCACTTACAAAGTTTGATTTTGTAAAAAAAAATGGAGCTGGACAGAAAATGCAGGTCCAGAAACGGACATGCTGGAAAAGTGTTTCCCCCGCGGCACGCGACAGGGAACACTAATCCTGGCGCGACACGCGGGAGCACTCGTGGGGCGCGAAAGTTATAGTGGAGTCTGTCGCGTGGCGCGACAGACCAAAATCCGAAATTTTATTTTTGTTTTTAATTGTATGATACTAGAACTTGTTTATACATGTTTTAATGTTGTCAAAACTAACATTTAAGTTGGTTTTGATGTTAGGTGAAGTTGGCAATGCTCCGGATGACGATCAAGCAAGGCTTCAAGAACCGAACACCTCTCTTTGAAGCTTCCGCGTTATTAACATTTGATCTAGATTATGTTAACCTTGTAGACACTAAACTTAACGTTTGAAACGTTTTCAAAATTAGTTGGGAAGTTAACTAGAATCCTATAATCATGTATGAATATTAAACGAAAAATTTGTTAACCCGTATTCTACGCAAACTAATTGCGTATTTAGTAGTAAATTCATATTAATTTAACATGGGTGTTACACTCTTTGAAGTTGGATGGGGATGAATCGTCCCCTACAAGCCATATTGGTGATGAATCATTTCTTCATAATTCATCCTTTGATCCTGATTGTGTGGTTAGAATGACAATCAGCCCGACAAAGGTGGATGGGGATGAATCCTCCTTCGTCGTTAATCAATAAATTGGCTAAAATTGAGACGGATATTTGTTGAAGATGGTGTAATCGGTGGTGTTTGTGGTGATGGTGTTGTGGTGGTGATGGTGTTGCAGACGGTGTAATTGGTGGTGTTTGTGGTGGTGGTGGGTTGCGAGATTAGCAAAATATCCTTTCAACTAACGGTTAAACACATGGTTGACTAATGTAAGGACACAAATGGCAAGAAATTGCAAACCACAAGTATTCAAATGTCCATGATTTTGATTTAGGGTCGCATGTTGATTCCGCCAACATACCAGAGGGACACAAATTGCAGTTTACTCTAAGAATTAACTGTGTTAAACAAACATAAAAAATAAAGAGTGGGGGATCGGAGATAGATATACTACTGGTTGAGTGGTGAAGATCGAAGATGAAAGAAATGATATTAAGGTGACACCAAAAGATAAAAGATGTGTATAGCAGAGAACAAAAATCTTAAATATTTATACGAATTCCCACATAGATCCATCTAAAGCTCACAAATTAACTCATTATGTCTGAGTTTTCTACATTGTGAATATAATTGTCAATAACTACTTAAAAACTATGATGAGTTAACTTCTTATTTCATTATCATGATAAATTAACACATTAAACAAGTTAGTAAAGATAAAAAGATCATGATTAGTTTGGTTTTTATGTTTAAAAGCAACAAAATAATATATTATTAAAAAACACAACCGATGTGACATTCAACAGGAGATAATATTCTGAACTAAAAGAGAAAAATGCCCGGATAGTCCCTGTGGTTTCACATTTTTTCACCTATAGTCCCTAACTTTCTAAAACTACTTGAATAGTCCCCAAGTTTTCGACTTTTGTTCCCGGATAGTCCCTGGCGCGGATGGAGGTTAGTTTTCTCAGTTAAGTGGGTGTTGAAATGACCAAAATGCCCTTTCCTTAAAAGGCCAAACCATAGGGACTATCCGGGCATCTTCTCTTTATAAAACCCATCCACCCTTCATCTTCAACATTAAGAAACCCTAATACCCACACCCTGCTTCTCTTTAAATCCACTACCAAACACCCCCTACCTCTTGTTTTCCCTACCGACGAGCACAAGGGAGTCCGACTGGACTCCGGTGACGGGTCTAACTAGTTAAGCGGCCGGCAAGACACCCCGTCCGGTGGTGGTGAGCGATCGCTGTGGAACCAGAGAGACAGAGAGGAAGAGAGAGAGAGACCGAGGAGAGGGAGAGAGATGGCGGAGGTTGGTGAGTGACGGCGGGTCGCGGCGGTGGTGACGTCGATGGCGGATGAAGAAAATTGCGACCCCCCCTCGCTGTGGCGCCGCTGGAAGTGGTGGCGGCAGAAATCGACAGCTCCGGCAGTGGTGATCGGGTAAATCTTCAACAACATCCTCTGTTTCTAATTTCTTTTCTTTCGGATCACATCTTTACGACAGTGGTGATCGAGTCCTTTGTTTTGATCAGTTGTTGCAGGTTGTTTGAGATAAGTGAAAAAAGAATTGTTTCAAATCAAATTTTGATCTGTTTCGCTGTACCGTGTGTGCACTTCGGACATTTATCATTGAATTCGAACTGATTTCACAAACACAATCGGACCAAGAACTGAGTACTTTGTTTGAAACATATTACTGATAGAAATCGATGTGTGTGGCTGGATTGAATTGATAGTTGCAGCTGGTTATAATGAAAGGAAATACGATTTTTATGATAGTTGTAGTGTGGTAAAAAAATATAATAGAAGCCAAATAAGGTTTCTTGGAAGCCGGAGGCACTGGATGACCGGCAACCGGCGATGGTGGAGGGTGGAGGAGGGTGATGGTGGGTGGAGATTGAAGATGAAATGTGGTGGTGGGGTTTTATAAAAAAAATGAAAAAGGTGCCCGGATAGTCCCTATGGTTTGGCCTTTTAAGGAAAGGGTATTTTTGTCATTTCACATCATTTTAACAGAGAAAAGTAACTGAAGTTAGACCCAGGGACTATCCGAGAACAAAAATCGAAAACTTGGGGACTATTCAAGTAGTTTTAGAAAGTTAGGGACTATAGTTGAAAAAAGGTGAAACCACAGGGACTATCCGGGCATTTTTCTCTAACTAAAATTATATAAAGATGCATGTGTAAACGAGGTGAGACGATCGGAACTTAAGCTCATCTTAAGTAATAACATATGCATTTTAATTATTTTTTTAATACATTTATAACTAAAAAGTTTTTTGATAACATATTATTTAGTTATTTAATCGTAATTATATATATGATAATATTTTTTACTAATCAACTAGGGACAACCATCTCATCGTCATGCTCAACTATAAGTAAAAACTTACAAGAATCACAATATTCATATAGAAACTTTGACATATTACTTTAAATGTGATAATACCAAATGAACTTTTACTTGTTTATCATTCTCTTTTTCATTACATGTAAATGACATATATGGTGCACGAGCCTCCCCCATCCGTGGAGTCCGGGGTTGTTGGACCAACTCGAGTCTATGTACGTATTTTTACACTGTATTTTTGAAAAAAACTGTTTCTACTAGTCGAACTTTTGACGTTTAGATCACATGATAGCATCCATACCGGTCTTCCAAAATCTACTACTTCTTTGTCATCACATGTCATTCATTACCTTAACAATATTAGCAATGTTAAGTAGTTATTATTTTTTAACTTTTAATTTAGAATTGGTTGTTTCTATGGGCGGCACCTTTATACGGCCCGAAACCTGAGCTGAACCCGACATGAAATAACAATAGGTTTTGGGTCACTAACATTACCCGCTAAAAAATGGGCGGGGTTTGGATCGACCCATATTAAAAACAGGTTGGTTCGAGTAGGCTCGTATAAAAACAGTTTGACCCATTAACCTGTTTAAATATATTTAAAAAATTACATTTTTGTTTTTGTTTTTACCATTTTTCATTTTACATGGTTTGTATAGCAATACTATAGTTTTGTCACACCATACTAGATACTTGTCGCATTTATACTCGCCATAATACACGTTACTTATAACTTATAACCTGTTTACAATTCAACAACCCGCTTATTCATTTAAAAAAAGTGGGTTAAAATCATCAACACATTATCCCAAAATTGTTTGTGGGATATTTAGAATGCACACATTCCAAGAAGATAAAGCATTGTGTCCACCCATCAATTTTGTCAAATATATTCTCCTCCTTTTATCTTCTCCAACCTCAATTCCAAAATCAGAATTTCCACTTTTGACTTTTGATCAACGAATAAGGCTGCAATCATAAATCAAATCTCTCTCACGCTGATTCTCTACAGTTCCGGTTAACTTGCTAAAAAAAGGTAATTCAAAGCCCCTTTTGCCAATTTCAATTATGATCATTCATACTGTTCTTCTTCTTTTACTTTTCTTGGGTTTGAATTGATACTTTGATTCGATTGCCAATCAATCTTTTAACCATTTCGGTTTCAGTCAAATCATTCGGCTGTTAATTACTGTTCATTACATAGGATTGATTGTGTATTAATAATAATAATAATAATAATAATAATAATAATAATAATAATAATAATAATAATAATAATAATAATAATAATAATAATTTGCTGTTTGTTTCATGTTCGGTAGATTACTGCTACAAGAATCGCCATATTCAACCCAAACCGACCCGACCCGTTTCACTTAATCGTAACCCGACGTTTTGTCGGTGGTTGGTGGATGCTAATTATTATTTTAAACAAATTTTTTTTTACATTTTTAGACATGTCAACCGTTTGTACGGCCGTCGGCAGCTCGTCTAGAACATTTTATGCCACGTGGCCGGCATTTTCTCTAAAGAAGCTACGTGTCACATCCCTTGTAACGTTAGTGAATCGTTTCACAGAAAGTTCGTCTACGTTTGCTTATACGAACGGTTCGTTCATGTATTCTCGTTTATGTTCGTTAGTTTAGGTCAGTTCGTTTACAATGGTTTATATATCCGTTAGGAATATTACTCTTTTGTTTAGTTTTATGAAACTAAAATAGAGTTAAATGCCATTTTAGTCCCTGTGATTTGGGTTATTTTGACAGTTTGGTCCACACGTTGAAATGTTGGCATTTTAGTCCAAATAGTTTCAAACATTGTCATTTTAGTCCACTGAGTTAACTTCATCCATTTTTTCTGTTAACTAGAAGGGTAATTCGGTCATCTTTTATGTAATTCTGCTAACTAGAAGGGCAATTCGGCCATATAAAATGACCGAATTGCCCTTCTCGTTAACAGAAAAATTGGATGAAGTTAACCCAGTGGACTAAAATGGCAATGTTTAAAACTGTTTGGACTGAAATAGCAACGTTTCAAACCTTTGGACTAAACGGACAAAATGACCCAAACCACCGGGACTAAAATGGCATTTAACTCAATTAAAATATTATCACCTCTTACAATTTAATCTAGTTTTAAATTAAATTTTTTTAGCCTAACGTATTGTTGTTCAGGTTTACCTTTAGTTGGTTTTCGCTTGGTTAAATCATTCATCTATGTTTAATTATGTTTATACGTTTAGGTTTATGAACCGTTCCTTTATACCATTAGCAAACGGACAAAAACGAACATGAACAAACATTTTCTTAAAGAATGAACACATACATGAATATATATGTTCGGTTAAACATAAACGAACGAAAACGAACATGTCTCGCTCATGTTCATTTGTTTCGTTTACAAGCCTAGCACTAAGATGTCCACGTGGACCCATTTTCGCCTTAGAGTTCATGTTTTTTTTTTTTACTTTTAAAGTCAATGTTTATTTTATGGAAGTTGATTGGTCATATGTTTATTTCGGGGATTTTTTCGTAATTCATATGGATCTAAGTATGTAGCATCCCTTGGTATTTTTGTAGTCTTTGAGGTAATCTTTTTGTGAAGATTAATGAAAAATGTTTGAATTTATGGCAGAAAGAAGATCATGTCTTCCTTTGCTACAGCTGAAGTTTGTGATGCACACGCGTCCCACCTAGCAAACGGTGATCTTCGGGCGCTGGCGCCCGTATTCAAGACTTACGGCCAATGTCGGGCTTTCTCAGGGCCCGTATGCACGCTCAAGGTGTTCGAAGATAACGTGTTGGTTAGGGACCATCTTGAGACCAAAGGGGAAGGAAGGGTTCTAGTGATTGATGGTGGAGGAAGCATGAGATGTGCACTTGTGGGTGGCAATCTTGGTCAATTGGCTCAAAACAATGGGTGGGCTGGGATTGTGGTTAACGGTTGCATCCGCGACGTGGATGAGATCAATGGGTGTGATATAGGGGTGCGAGCATTGGCGTCGCATCCTCAGAAGTCGAATAAGAGAGGCGTTGGTGAGAAGTATGTGCCGGTTCATATTGGTGGAACCTTGATCCATGATGGGGAATGGTTGTATGCGGATAGCGATGGGATCCTTGTGTCGAAAAACGAGTTGTCTTTATGAAATAGTTGGCCATTCATAATATATAAATTGGCAAGTGTTTAGTAATTTGTTTTTTGGACTTTTAATAAAAGTTTTAATAAGATTTGATGATTCTGTGTTCGGGTTATCGGGTGTCGATCCACTAGAAAAAGAGAACCAGCACATCAAGGAAGCTTATTCGAATTACTTGATAGCAAGGAACCTCAAATGAGTACGGGTATATTGCAGTTGATTGTATGTGTATTTTCGATGATTGCAGGTCTGATTCTGGTGAAGGCAGAGAGAAAATTGACGGTGATTATTGAGTGAGTGGTAAGGGTTTGCAATGTTGTTTAGAGGTTTTGTTATATACTAATTGTGACCGACAAACGTTAATTGGAATGTTTCAGATTTTAGAGTAAGTATTCGGTTTTGAAATTGGATTGATTTGATGATATATGGGTTAAATGATACGCGAATGATTTATGGAATGATTGAACAAATGATAATCGGTATCAAACGGGGTCAAAGCGCGTGAAGATCTCGATGATTTGGGAGTTGCCAGAAAATTCAGAAATTGTTGGATTTGGACGATCGGAGGAAACAGAGAAGGTCTGGGCGGGTTTTTTGGTTTTAAACAATTAGCAAAACTTGACAATTTAGTCCCTGAGTTTAGGTATGAATAAAAAAAAATAAACTTTTAATACTCACAAAACAACATTTGAGAATTCTCATAATGGCGGGTGATCAAATATAATTAATTACAAACATCGACTCTAGGGGTGTGCATGGGTCGGTTTGGGTCGATTTTTGCTATTAACCATAACCATAACCGCTAGTTCGGTTATGGAGTTTTGGTAACCATAACCATAACCAAACTTCGGTTACGGTTAATCGGTTATGAAGTCGGTTATGGTTCGGTTTTGGTTAATTTCGGTTAAGTAACCAAGCAAGGTTTGAAATAAATAGGGTTGTGCACGATTTGAACTTAGCTTGAGCCTATTTTATAAGAAAACGGAGACTAAACTTTTTTGATTAAACTACCGATTTGGAGTTCTTTTTAATAAGGTAATTCTCAAACAAAAACAATTATAGCCATAACACCTTAGTTCTTCATCAAAATAAATGACATCTACATCAAGATCATTTTGTTACTAGTATACTTTTATCTTAGTAAAAACCCTCTATATGGTTTTGTAAAACACAAATCTATTATATAAAATTAACATCACAATTTCGGTTCGGTTTCGGTTATATTCGGTTAACCAAAGCTTCATAACCATAACCATAACCAATTGAGCGGTTATACAAAGTTTCATAACCATAACCATTGGTTATATTGGTTATCGGTTATTAGTGGTTCGGTTATCGGTTATGGTGGTTAATTTGCTCACTCCTAATCGACTCTAGTTATTAAGGGATATTTTAGTTAGTTTAGTAAGACTTAACAAAAAATTTAACATGGTTTGGCCTTAGTATTCAACATTGTGACAAATTAAAACGTTAATACATGATTTTGCAACAAAAAACTATTCGTACCCGCGATTGAAATTTGGTAAAAACCACAAGGACCAACGGTGTCATTTTTTCTTTTTCGAATTTTAACAGATTTTGATCAAGATATGAACAATAAAGTTAAAATGTTTAGATAAAATCTTGAGATTTTGATTCCAAGATTAGAGTAATGGAGCCATGGAGAGGTTAAGCAGGTGTGCTGCCTTATGTTTTTTTCCGGTTTTGAAAAGTAATCCGTTCGATTTTTTGCGAATTAATGTTATTTTGAAAAGTGGAGTTGGGGTCTGATCTTTTGGTGGTTGTTGTCGGAGGTTGCGCGGGGGTGGGGGGTTGAATATGACAAGTGTGGACGCTCCATCTCTTCGCAGTGGTTGACGACCCATTGATCCAGTGGTGGAAGGTGGTGGTGGTGGAGAACATCCAGAAAGATAGAGATAGAGAAAAGGGTTGAGAAAGATAAGAGTATGTGTGTGTGTGTGTGTGTATAGAAACGGGATCAGGAGAAAACGCTCAAAAGTGTGAGAACGGTGATAACGCATCCTAGCCCAACATGTGTCACGCGGCATAGAGAAGGGCGGAGGGGCTTTTTTGTCCTTTTATCTTCTGTTTTTCCAGTTCCGCTTTTCATAATATTGTTTTATTTTTTGGGTTTAATATTTTTTGCTTTAACCAAATTCAATAATTAATGGCGTTTAATGGTTTCATTGTATTAACATTTTGGCATTTATGTCGTTTATGGAGTTTATTCAAATCGTATGCCATTGGAATCCAAGGGGTCAGGAAATCTATCTGAATGACGTTTTTCAAGGCGTTTTAAACAAAATGGCCCATTGTTCTATTATTTTTTATATACATTTTGACGTTTGTGGTATCTTGGCGTTTTACAATTGTAAGATTATATTGCAACCACATGGAAAAAAATAGAAGCGAAGAAAATAAATTAAAAATCCTAATCGGATCTCTCTTCACAATCTTCACTGGCATCAGTCTCTTTCTTTCATTAATAGTACATGAACTGTCACCAAATATATGGCGTTTTATGTAAAACTTTACAAACCCATCGGTTTGATTATTTTGCCTGCTCGTCTGTTGAAGTGGCTTTTGTGGATGTTTGGGGACATAGATCTATGACGTGTGGGTGGGTTTTTCGCTTTTTCTTCATCTTGATTTTCGTCTTTATAATAATCTCACTCTTCAGTGTCATTGATCTCTTCTCCTCATCCAAGCCTTCTTCAAGAACAAAATATACAAAATGACATATGACTGTCATCAGTATCTTTTTCTTGAATTTTTGTGTAACGCCCTGCGTTTTCATACTTTCTATATTTAGAAAGCATCGCTTGTAAACCTATTTTTGGAAACTTCGTAGTCTTATAAATCGTACTTTCATTATAATCGTTGTAAGACTTGAGACTTGGATCATAAATAAAACTCGTATTTCTTTAATTTCGTGTTATACGTACTCTGTACATGCTCATACGTTTAATTTCGTGAAACATTCGTCACGTATTCATAATTCTTGGAAACTATGTGTAAATCTTGCAAATACGCGAAACTTGTGCATAAAACGTCTTTTGATCATATACGATGCCTAAATACGACATTTATACGCTTAATTATACTCGGTTATTGTTCTCCATACTTGATTTACCCTTATACTATGCTTATATGATGAAAATAACCCTTAAACCACCTTAAAACCCAAAAATATAAACTCAAGGGACCAAAATGTCAATTCTGAAACTTGAATTGCTGACCTGATGGTCTCTGGCGCCCCGCGACCGCCCCTTGTCCTCTCTCGCGCCCCGCCAGAGACCACAATCCGCAGCCAGCTCTTCCAGCCTCTTGGATTGGCAAATTTTCTTGTGTTTCTTGGTTTGTTAAATGTGTTTTTCACCTTAAATGCTCAACCACTAACTACACAAACCCTCTCCTATATAACCTAGCACTCTTCCTCACATTTTTCACTTTGCAAACCCTCTAAACACTCTCTCAAACACCTTCAATCAACTGATTTTCGCAAGAGTGGACAGATTCATACCATGTTCTTCAAACTAGCATAACTTCTTCATTTCTTGTCCGTTTTAGCTCATTTTTTTCCTATGTGCTTGGATTGACCTTGGCTTCGATTCGATGGGTGTTTCACAGTAAATAAGTCTCTGGAACTCTGAAAAAAGGCTCCAAAGTTCACTGTTCGTTTTTGTTTTGAATCAAACTTTACTTAACTTGTTCAAACTTGAGTCAAACTCATCTCAAACCTATGTCATTAGGCTTATAACCACTTCTATGGTTAGTTAGGCTTAAAAACAAGGTTGAGACATTCAAAATCAGAGGTTAAACCTCATATACATTCTGTTTTGTTTAGGGTTTTTTTTAACCCACAAGTAATGTTTAAGTTCAAGACTTAATGTAGGTGTGATTATGGACTAACTTGGGTTGTCCAACATAAAATCCCCACATTGCTTGATGATTTCTTATAGTGTAGTTGTTTATATTCTTGTATTATTTATAGTTCATGACCCTCATTGTATGTTTTTACATCAAGTGTAGTGGTGAACACTTAGAGGTACCTAAATGGAAGTCTTCTCTTCCTACCTCCTACATGACTTCCATGAAACTTAGAGGTACCTAAATGAAGATTTAATCTTCTACCTCATGCTTGACTATTGGACATAATAATACATCTAATACTTATATATATACTATTCAACATTCGAACCCTTGATGGTGAACTTGTGTTCATTCGTCAAAGTGTTAGAATAACATCATCTAAGACATAAGAGTTGTATGATTCTAATGAGTATACTACTCATGAAAACATTAACCCTTGAGGTTTCATAGTGTCAAAACAAGTACTTTGTGTTAAAAGATGATTACTTTCGTATGTTATATTCTTATGTTAAATTCCGAATCTCGACTCTAAACATACCTTGAACTCTAACCCCCTATACATTCGATCTCCTAATCTCATTGCTCGTCAACAATTGGATAATCGGAAAGCATATGCAAATTTTGTGAGTATACTTGACCTATTTTACCGTTTTCACACTTTTGGGTGTAACATGTTTTTATATACAAAACACACTTAGTATTCATATTCTTATGCAAATACACAAACAAACAAACAATCCAATACATGCTTACTATTTGTTATGCTTGAGTTGTGTTTTCTGGGTGATTCTTATGTGATTAACTTGTCATTAGCTTCGTACAACATCCACTTAACATGTATAGCGCTATAGGAGTAACGCACCGCCCGTGAACGAGAGGTCATGTTAGGTTTATTCATTCATACTTTCGTAAACAGAGGGTTGACTTGTAAATCGCATGCCAGTTTAATATGTTAATCTTGATAACTAGGTTTGCCATGTGGGTTGTTCCTTATTATTTTTATACTTATATACTACGCACCAAACTTGTATGCTCGCCAATACTTTTGTATTGAACTACACTTTTAAAACATGTTGCAGGTTTAACGATGATGTTGGTGATGCATGGAATCTAGTAGGATGCTTAGATACACACTTTAAATTTGTATTCTTTTGTATTGTATTTCGTTTTGATGTTGTATTCACTTCAAATTCTTGTAATTGATTCTTTAGAAATGAAACGAAATTTACTATTTAAATACTTGTCACAGTTATTAGTGTTATGATGTCTCAAGCAATCTATTTCGTCTCACTACGATGTTTCCGCCATCGGTTGGGGTGTGACATTTTGTCCATCTCTTGCAGCAATATCTTACTGAGTTACTCCCTTCTACTAACAATTCATTCAGTGAAACTTCACGAAGAACAATACTGAATATCCAAGAAAGCATATTAGCCATCTTTGATTTTTTTTAATTTTTTGGCGTTTTACAGTGAGTGGTATTTAGTAGTATTGGCGTTTGTTTTTTTGGTTTGATCAAATGGAAGTTGCTGAGACGTATCATTTTATAGGATGTCTTTTTGGAGCGTAAGTTAGGCGGTGCATTATTATAATAAAGTATTCGTCGTTTCAGTTACTGTTTGTAATTATTGTTTTTGATAAGCTTTATCTCTGAAGTCTGTAACACGTCCCATCTTTCAAGTTTGGCGTTTTAGATTCTAAAATAATAAATTTTCCCTCTCTTCAGTTTTACTGATTTGTAGTTACTTTTTCTAGTTACATTTTCAAGTTTGGTTTTTATTTATTTTATTTTATTTTTTTATTTTTTGGGTTTTTTTATAATACTTGTCCAAAGTAATTTTATTATAGTTTGGTAGTTTTTGGGGCGTTTTATGGCATGTTGGCGTTTTGACAAGCATTTGGCTTTGTGGCGTTTTTATTAGATATGGCGTTGTTATTATATAACAATCAACTGAAAAAGAAAATTAAACAAAATAAATATTGATCTTCCAAATCTTCACTGTCGCCAGTCACTTTCTTCTTTTGAAGCATCTTCACTGGCTGTTTCGACTTTCGTATGATTTTTTTTTATTTTTGTTTTTTGAAGTAGTTTTTTTGTCGCCGTGTGGAAGCATAAAGTCTGAAATCAGCCTCTTTTCTATAATATTTGTCCATCTCATGCAGCAAAATGTTATTGAGTTTACACCCTTTCAGCCAACAATCCTTGAATTTCCATTAAACAATATTTGATTTTTTATCTTTTTTGGCGTTTTACCGAGAAAAAGAACGCCACTAAATAAACCATCTTAAAACTCTAAATTTGATCATGCTAAAATCAATAACGTTTCGCTGTATGGTGATGGACAACATTGTTAATCCTCAGTTAAGAAAGATAACTGACAATGTTGTCCACCCCATACAGCTAAACTTTATTGACAACAAACCTCAATAATGTTTTTGTATGTTTTGGCGTTACAAATTGGATGGAAGTTGAGGATAAGTCAATAAGATTTTACTCAATGAAATGGACAATATCTTTACTTAAGGATTTTGTCAATTACATTGAGCGAAAGCTTACAGACAACCAAACCGAATTTCAAATAAACGTTTTAGGTTAGAAGATATTTGATGTTTGGGTTTTTTGGCGTTTCTAAGACGAATGGTATATATATTAAATATGGCGTTTGGGGTTTTGTGTGTGTTTTTAATTGAATGTATGAGTTGTTGTATATATAAGATTTTTTGGCGGTTTTTTTAGGCGGGATTTTATTATAATTAAGTTTGGCGTTTAATATCTAATGGCGTTTTAGTTAAAATGGTGTGTGATTTTTGTTTGGCGTTTTATTTTTCATGAGATGGCGTTTTGTGTGGAGTAGTCAAAAGACCCTTTTACCCTTAATGCGCTCGTCCACGTCATAAAATTGATGTTATTTACGAAAACGCCACCGCGCCAATCTAGTTTATAGATTGTTTTGATCGGACGAGGACGATCCATAAGCGTTCTCACCGTTCTCACACTTTCCATCGTTTTCTCTAAATCCTGACCCCCCCCCCACACACACACACACACATATATATATTTTGTTTTATGTATTAATTTAAAAAGATGAGTAAAAAGACTAATTTGCCCTTACATAGGGTCCGTTTGGTGAGATTTAATCTTAAAAACTAAATGAGTTATGCCTAAAGGACATAAAGGGTTTACAAACATCGAATACGTATTTATTTCCTGACGTCAACATACGTGAGGGCTTGCCCATGGCATTATAGCCTAGTGGCATATTGGGTACCGACTTTTGACATTTTCGGGTACTTTTGACATCTTGGGTACCAACATACGTGAGGGCTTGCCGGGTACTTTTTCGGTACCGATTCGATACCGACTTTTGACATTTTCGGTACCGGTTCGGCACCAGTATTTACCGATTTTTACCCTCAAATATCGGTACCGTACCGGTACCGATCCGGATATATTCGGTACCGGTACCCACTTTTAAGGATTTTCGGTACATGTTCTTTCGGTACCAATACCAGTTCGGTACCGAGCTCATCCCTAATGAAAACAAATAATCCAAAGAGCCTTATACAACTCTCAAACGTGAGAATTGTGACTATCTATACCTAAACACATAGCAGCAGCATGACCATGGAGAACGAGAACGAGAACGAGAGAGGGGGCAAACTCTCAGTGATGCCTCATAAGAGAACCGCCGTCGACGCCGTTGGCGGTACTAGCTTGCTGGAGAGCCTACCGGAAGTCATCCTCAACGAAATCCTTTCATTCTCACAACCGGATACACTGACGTCACTTTGCTCCTTAGCCTGCGTTTCACGAACCCTTCAATCCTCCGTCAACAAACCTCTCTCGTCCCTCTCATCCCTCGATCTCTCCGTTAGTTCTTGCTAACCTTTTCAATTTCTCATTTATTTTCAAAACCCTAACATATTATTTTACAATTGTAGGCACTTTCCCTTGATCCGCAAACATTTCATGGAATTACAAGAAATATTCGTAAAATCAACAAGATAACTTTGGATTGCCTCCGTCTTCATGATTCCTCAATCACAAATATGTTGGGTCCTGATCTTGAAGAATTAATTTTGTTGAAATGTTCTTCACTCTCGTACAAACTTCTTTCTAGTGTTGGGAAATTCTGTCCAAATTTAAGGTATTAATAATTGGCATTTACATTATCCTGGTTCGGTTTTTAAAAGAACCGAGCTTTCAGCGAACCATTCGTGAACTGTTTAGCGGGAAGTTTGATTAATAAATGAACCAACGTGAACAAGGAATTTCGTTTAATTAATTAAATGAACGAACACGAACGAAGGTCGCGTTCGTTCAATTACGTTTGTGAACGTTCAATAATATGTTTGTTTGGTTTATGTTTAGTCACTAGAAACTTAGATATTTGAAACATTATTTTCGGATAATTATGTTTAACGTGTGCCTTTGTTTGGGGGTAGTTTTGTTTAAGTGCTTAACAAGGTGATTATGTCTAATGTTCTGGAATAATGACAAGGTTGTAAAAATCCCGACTAAGCGCCGATTAATCACTAGTCCCCATCCCACCACCCGCCTAGCGACTAGCGATTACTACAACATTGAATAATAATGTTAGTTTTTTGTTTTTTAAAATGGAATATATTCGTTTGTGTTTGTGAACGACTTTAATTCCTTGATGAACGAACAAGAATTTTCGTTCGATACGTGTTAGTGAACAAGTTCAATTCTAAAAAGGCTCCGTTTGATTCAGGTCGTTTACAACCCTAGTTTAAAAAGTTAATTCATTTGCATTGTTCCATACTCAATTACTTCACTTTGCAACATGTAGATAAGCAAATGATCTAAATTCACATCATAGTTTCATAAAAGTTATGTGTATATCAGAACAATAACAATATGGTTACACTGTTACTTTGACTGTATTCAGGGTACTCACACTGGAATTTTCCGGCAATAATCACAAATCTTCAGTTTCCGATTTGAATTTCCGAGACTCATTCATAAATTGTCAACACTTGGAGGTAAGTGTCATTATGCATTTTAATCTCATCCTATCATACTTCCTATCGAGAGTCGAGACTGATTGATTCTTTTACATACAGTCGGTAATCATTAAGATTCGTGGTGAAGAAGTCGTAGATTATGGCTATATGTTGCTTGGAATCTACCAAGAACTCCCCCCAACTGTCAAGTTTCTAAAGCTTCAACCAGCTAGCGCATTGGATACTGTCGTTTTCTTAAACGCAGTTGGTAATGCCAATTTAGTGGTGCCGGTTACTCCTATGATTTTCGGACAAGCGTTAACTCACGTATCGTTAGTTGTAGACGTCATTAGTGACACCCTTCTCCGTGCTATTACACGCGGTCTTCCTCTATTGGTTGAATTAGATCTTAAAGACCGGCCAACATCTGAACCAACCGATGAACTATCCAACTTAGGGATTCAGTCTATTGTTAACTGTAAGCAGCTGACAAGCCTTTCTCTTATGAGAAGCCGGCGACATTACGTTCCCTTTTTTCGAAGAGCGACTGATATGGGGATGTTTTTGCTTTCGGAGGGTTGCAGAGGACTCGAATCAGTTCGATTCGGAGGGTTTTCGAAAGTTACCGATGCAGGCTTCGCTTCTATTTACAATTCCTGTGTTAACTTGAAGAAGTTTGAGATTCGAAATGGTTTTCTTTTGACGGATTTGGCATTTCAAGATTTTAGTAAGGCTCCTAGGTCTTTAGTAGAGGTGAAGCTCGTGTCATGCGATTATATAACCAGTGAAGCGGTGCGTGAGCTGGTAACATGTAGTACGTTAGAGGTTCTTGATTTGCTCGGCTGCAAAAGTGTATCTGATTCCTGTCTTAACAAAGTTTCATGTCTTTCGCTGTTGACATCGTTAAACTTAGGGGGTACGGGTGTAACCGATGTTGGTATGGCTGTTTTAGGTAAAGGGAATGCTCCCATTTCATGCCTTTCGTTAAGAGGTTGCAGGTCGGTCAGTGATGAAGGAATCATATCTTTGTTACAAAGTGAAGGTAAAATCAGGAAGACTTTATCATCTCTTGATCTTGAGAACATGCCTGAACTGACGGATAACGCAATCACCACCATTGCTGATGCGTGTGTAGGGCTTACAGAACTGTCCATCAGGTATTGTATTCGTGTTACAGATGCATCTGTGAAGGCTTTGGCTTTAAAGGGAGGGGTACGAAGGCTTGATCTTTATAAGTGCACTGCGTTATCTGGTGAATGTTTGCAATATCTGAAGAAGCCTTTTTTTCGTGGCTTACGATGGATTGGAATTGGATGGACCAGATTAGCTCGTGAAGATCCTGAGTTTGATGAAGAAATTTGCAGAGAACGACAATGGTTGACTGTTTGCAAATATGGGTGTGAGTTGGGATGTCATGATGGGTGGCAAGATCATGAGTTTTGATGCTTTTCTTGTAAGTGCTACCGCTACATTTGATGTATTTTCCTTAACCATGCTTTGGACCTTGTATTTTCCTTAACTATGCTTTGGACATGTTCTTTACTAGTCGTCGTTAAAGTCGGTTTTTGACTGAACCACATATATGTGTTGAAGTAATGTTTGGCCAGTTATGATTTGCACCCTGATGCACATCTTTTATAAATTGAATCAAATCTTTGAATTATGATGCTTAAGGCAGGTAAAAACAGCAGTTTGACCAAACTTAGTGTAGTCTGATTGCATGAAAATAAGATGAGAAATCACACATTTCTCCCCTTCTAATTCAGGAATTTCATGTATATCCCTAAAAACTTTCAAAATATATTTCCAACCAAAAATTAAAATATCACACACACACACACATATATATATATACCTTTTTTTAAATGAATTATTAGATTATGATCATTCTACCCCTTTGTAATTCCGTTTTTCCCAACTTCAAACTCTACTTCTAGTGAATCAAACCCATTGCTTAAATTACGGATTATGGCACAGCCGATGCCCATTGCTTTAGTTTGTAACTTTGACAACTATGCTACAAATGTAGTTTATACGACAAAAGATTCCGCAAATTATTTGATACGACACAACATTCAACCACAAGTTATTTGATATGACATAAGATTCTGTCATTTTTTATACAAAGCAGATTCTTTTAAAAACTACTACATATACGAATATGTTTCCTTCTTAACTAATTCAATTTGATCATTTCATTACATCCTACATATACGAATATGTTTCCTTCTTAACTAATTCAACTCTCAACATTTGATCATTTCATTACATCAGTTTAATCAGTGGCGGATCTAGGAATTTTTCCATGGGGGTGCGGAACATTTTGAGTAAATTACATAAGTAAACATTGTAGTTTGTCAAAACTCAAAAGGGTAAAATGTTCATTTTATACAAACTTGACAGATTTTTTAACAACATTAAACAACCGTGTTATAAAATAAAATCATTTTATACTTTCCGCTTGCGGTATGCGCATATAATGTATATATGTGTGGGTGCTCGGGGAGCAAAAGTGAAAGTGCACTAATTTTAACGTTATTTTAAAATTTTCGTGAAAATAACGTTAAAAGAGGGGGATGATTAATCATGCATCATGTGGTGGCATTGATAGCTGAAAGACAAGGGAGTACATGCACTAAATGGCCTTCGTCTTAATTGCTGAGTGTTATGTGCCTTATGTCCAAGGCTTGATGCAAAACTACTATCTAGCCGGGGGTCTCACTGGAAAGCAGGCTCTCTATTCCAACGGGGTAGAGGTAAGGCTTTCTACATCTTACCCTCCTCATACTCTAAGTTCGTTTATGTTTATAAATGTTATGACCCCAAGATCTATATGAATGCAGTTTCAAAAGACTTAGTTTTACTTTGCATTAGCATTGTTCCATATTAATCACAGTTTCATATAAGTTATGTAGATATCATATGGTGTTTCTTTGAGAGTATTCAGGGTACTCACACTGGAATTTTCCAGCTATTATCAGAAATCTGCAGTTTTTTATTCAAATCTCCAAGACTCACTTGTAAATTGGTAACACTTGGAGGTAAGTGTCATTATTTATTTTGACTCATATTTATTTTTGCATATTTCTTACTGAGCCTGGTGGATCCATTTTTTACATACAGTCCCTAATAGTTAAGATCCACGGTGCAAAAATCAAAGACTATAGCTTTATGGTGCTTGGAATCTACCAAGTGCTGCCCCTAACTGACAAGGTTCTAAAGCTTCAACCGGCTAGTGCATTGGACACTTATCGTTTTCTTGAAAACATTTACACATGCCAATTTGGTGGCGTCGGTTACTCCTGTGACTTTTGGACAAGCTTGACTCACATATCATTAGTTGTAGATACCATTAGTTGAATTGGATCTTAAAGACATACCAAAATATGAACTATTTGATGACCTATCCATCATAGGGATTCGGTCTCTTGTTAACTGCAAAAATCTGACAAGCCTTTCTCTTATGCGACATGATGCTCCATATTTCAAAAGAACGACGGATATGAGTATGTTATTGCATTCAGAGGGCTGCAAAGGACTAGAATCCGTTCGACTTGGAGGGTTTTCAAAGTTAGTTATGCAGGCTTCGCTTCAATTCTCACCTCGTGTTTGAATTTGAAGAAGTTTGAGATTCAGAACGGTGTTCGTTTAACGGATTTGGCATTCCAAGATTTCAGTAAGGTTCCTAGGTCCCTTGTAGAGGTAAAGCTGGTGTCATGCAATTCTATAACCAGTAGAGCAGTGTGTGAACTGGCAAAATGTAATTCATTAGAGGTTCTTGATTTGAGTGGCTGCATAAGTGTAGGAGATTCGGGTCTTGACAACGTTTCACGTCTTTCGTTCTTGACATCTTTAAACTTAGGGGGTACAAGTGTAACTGATGTTGGTATGACTGTTTTAGGTAAAGGGAATACTCCCATTTCATGCCTTTCGCTAAGAGGTTGCAGGTCGGTCAGTGATGAAGGAATTATATCTTTGTTACAAAGTGAAGGTAAAATCAGGAAGACTTTATCGTTGCTTGATCTTGGGAACATGCCAGAACTGACAGATAACGCGATCACCACCATTGCTGATGCGTGTGTAGGCTTACGGAACTGTCCCTCAGGTACTGTGATCGTGTTACAGATGCATCTGTGAAGGCTTTGCCTTTAAAGGAAATGTTACGGAGGCTTGATCTTTATTACTGCACTGCATTATCTAGTGAATCTTTGCAATTTCTGAAGAAGCCTTTTTTTTCATGGTTTACGATGGATTGGAATTGGATGGACCAGATTAGTTCATGTAGATGTGTTTGCTGAAAATTTCAGAGAACGGAAATGGCTGACTATTTGCAGTTATGGGTGTGAGGTGGGTTGTCATGATGGATGGCAAGATCATGAGTTTTCGTACTGATTTTTTTCTGTTAGTTGGTAAGTGTTACTGTCACGCTTGTTTTTGTTAAGTCTAATAAAATGGGTTAGTTAAAACGGGTTCTGAGCAAAATGTGTTCAGGTCAAAACAGTTGTCGTAAAAGAAGTATGGATCTGGTTTGGATCAATACCTTTGGTTTTCCTTTCACAAGCTTTGCACATTTTCTTTAAGGTCAGTTTTTGACATTGTGGTTTAATGTAGTATTGTGCTCATAATGTTTAATTAACAAATATCAGTTGAACCACACATAGATCATTAATGTTCAAGTAATATGTGGCTTGTTTCCGTCTAGGATTTGCACCATAATAAACTGATGCAGGTATTTTATAAACCAAATCTTATGAGTTATGATTCTTAAGAGGCCCGCCGCATACATTGACCCAATCACGTTGGTCAAATCTTGCTTTGGTGACACGTAACAATTTCACGATTTGTACAAGGAACAGAATGATGTTCTTTTCTCAGTTTTCATAGTTTTACGGTTTAGGATGGTTTAGGATGTTTATCGTTTATCGCCAAGATCCCATAACATATCTGTCATGCACCATGGATTTCTCCGATATGACCAACTTATTTTCGTAGGCTTCAAGGGCTGGAATTGGCAAACAAAAATCTCACTGGTTTGATCCCAAAATGACATTTCGTCAGTGACTTCCGCTTGGATGAACTTAACATACAAATTATTGCAACACTATATAGTGATAAAGACCAAATGTGTTATAGCTTGACAAATTCTTGAACTAAAACAATATAACTTATCAAGATGGTATTATGCATGACTTTTAACTTGACCCTATTAATTTGGATGTCTAAAAAGGGCTAATTTGCGCTTTAAATATAAATGTCAGTGAGCTCTTGTTTTCTCCCTTATCGTACCTAGTTTTTTCTTGGCGTCAACTCCCCACAACCGCAAACTTTGATTGTGTACAAAGCTAATCTTCCATCTTGCGGAAATGTTGTGGTGAATGGATTTTGCAAAGCGAATCAAACCGGTACATGTCAAATGGGTCACTTGATAAATCCATCACAAACAAACGATCATTGACATTTGAGAAATGATTAAACTTACTTCTCGCAATCTCGCCATTTCATCAACTCTGGTGTATTTACACAAATAATGTGAACGTCGAATCACCCATGAAACGTGTAATATAATGTAGGATGTGGATTTCAATGCAAAATTTGGCGATTTCAGAGGCAGTTAAGAAGCTGGTGGATTTAAAACCAATGCCCGACCCGCCTGTTTACCAGATAAGCATATAATTTATTCCAAATTAATAAGTTGATGGACGTCTTGACCTTAGCAAGAGAACAACCCATGTGCGAGGAACCTTGGTCCATGACGTCGACTCAGCTTTGCAGTTCTTGAAAAAACAACTTTAGCAAACATTAGTTTCGGTTCGAATACACCGAATTTCAACTCTGAGTGACACTAATGAACTAAATATCGATATTTATGAGTTGAAAGAAACACAACTGATATTATACCTTTGTATGCATACAACATTTTACTCTCTTGCTAAACAAATTAAGGCCATCAGATCACAAAAAACAAAAGTCAACACACACTGCAGAGGATTATTCACCTCACTCTCATCGTCAACGCACCAAGAGTCTTGTTTGCTCATGCTATATTAGACAACTATCTTTGCAGCAAAGCTTCACACTCAACAATCTTCAAAAGACAAATTATAATAATTAATTACAATTTAAACCAAGTATTTAATTTATAGTAAGACTGAACTTAAAAAACTGACCTCTATTTTTCTTCCAACCGACGCAGCACTGACTCTGCAAAACTTTGTTGCCTACACAATATTGCAAACACAGATTATAGAACTCGCAAGAGATGAAACTTGATCCAAATCGGTTCTTCATATAGTAATATAATATTAAACTATATATATAGGCCATATAGAATTGCAACTTACTTGCTTTCCCTGTGTTTAGGGCTAGGACGAGAGTATTTCAAGTATCCATCCCAAGGAACCATCTTAAGACCCGCCCGAATAGAGATGATGCTCCTCACCCTGCAAAAAAGGGTGAAAACCGAAATAAGTTTAGAAACTAGGGGCGTTTATGGTATATGACTATATGAGTTAAGATAAACGTTTTAAACAGTCAAACCTCTCTGCAAATTCAATAGCTGTTTCTCCAGGCTTCATATTTTGCGGCTCCAAATACCAAACATCGCAAACCACAGCCCATGATGTCATCAGCTGCAATAGGTGGGTCGTGAACGACTGTCTGCATAATGAAATTAATTATATTTACACAATTTAATCCAAGAAAATAATATTGAGAAATCAACACGAATTTTGGATGGAAATATCTTGCTTTCTGCTATTCCAAAACGCGTCGACAAATATTTTGTTGTACTTGATTGCAATTGGACAAACAGTAGCACCGAGTTCAAATGCACCCTAAAAGACATATTAGCAGCAAATTAATATAACCATTTAGTAAAAACATCCTTTCAACGTGCATCAACAAATGTACCTTTTTGAACATAACGGTGTAATTATTATTCACGCACGTTCCTTCGGGAAATATAAGAAGAGGATTGTTGTCGGTTCCTTCAACATGTTCCCTCAACCTGGATTGTCATTTGCCAGCTCATGTTACAATATTTATAAACTTTAAAAAATTAAATAAAAGGGCCAAAGATTTTGCACTGAACATACTTTCTTGCTACTATTTCGCGATCCTTTGCTTCTGAACGGTTGAACCATATACACCCCACACTTTCCAAAATAGTACTTTGCAGAAGTCCTACATGAGGAAGAAAAAACCATTAAGATGGTTATTATTCCATGTAACCATTCAGCATTTTAGAGTAAATTGCGGTTTTCGTCCCTGTGGTTTGCTTCAATTAACACGTTTCGTCCACCCTTAACACCTCCTGTCCCTGATGTTTGATCTTTTCACACTTTACGTCCCGAGATCTAACACTGTTAACTTTTATCTTAGTTTCTTGTGCAAAATTACTAAGATACCCTTAACTCCATAATCTTCAACCCACCACCACCAACCCGCCAGGGGTGGTGGTGGGTGGTCTGAGACATGTTGAAGAAGAAGATAGAGTCAAGGGTGTATTAGTCATTAGTGATTTCACACACAAAAAAAAAACTAACAGAAAAGTTAACGGTGTTAAGGTCAAGGGGTGGAAAGTGTGAAAAGATCAAACGTCAGGGACGAGAGGTGCTAAGGGTGGACGAAATGTGTTAACTGGAGCAAACCACGGGGACGAAAACTGCAATTTACTCAGCATTTTAGTATAAGTTCCAAAGCTGAATATGTGCACTCACCGACCCATCCAGGGTGTTTCTGCATGATAACTGCGAATGCAGTCATCTGTTCTAAAACAATAAAATCAATCATAGACGTATGATTGGCCACAAACACCTGTCCAACAATCGGTCAAATATTTAGATAAAACAATCAAATGTGAGTATTATAATAATTTACATGTTACCTGTTTAGGCCTTGCGCATGGTCGCGGGCCGTGATACTTGACGACCCCTGTCCATGATGCAACGAAGAAGCTGCAAATTAACTCCACCAGAGCGCGCTGCCACCCGTAGAAAGGTATAAGAGATTAACCACAAGAATACATGCATCTTTTAACCGTAAGTTAGCAAAGATGTAAACAGATGTAAGAAATCTACGCATACCTCTAACCGTTTCCTCAACTTATCGTGCCCTTTTAATAGCACGTGCACGGGAATGTAACATGACAGGAATATTATCCATCCTATAGTCAGAATAAGAACCCTGCAGAACGCATAAGAGGAAAAGAACTATAATCTAGAGTTTCATCTGCCATCAATGTTCTATTATTCTTTTTCCTATTTTTGTTGGAACTTGGAATTAGTTGGAAATGAATTTACATAAATCTATGTAAAAAAGCAATCGGATGGCAGAAACGCATACCTCCCTGGGAAAAGAATCCCATATCTAACTACAACACCCAAACACCACAACGGGAATAAATATATATTCCAGTTCCAAGGCTCTGGAGGATTTGACTTGAAACATCGCGTGAAAGAGTCCTGCTCATGCGCAAACAAATTATGGTAGGTTTATACTTACTTTATAGCCAAGTAGTTAATGCGGTAAAATATCGGATATCGTTCAAGGACCGATATTTGAGATATCGGTTGTCGCGGTGGGATATCGGTAATTTTAATACCATGCTAAATTTATATATATAGCAATTTAACACTAACAATTCAGTATACTCTCCTACCATTAACAAATTAACCTTTTCCAACTTGCAATACACTAACAATTGTAGCAAGTAGGAACTGACTAAGACTTAAAACACTAACATTTAACAGTCACAACTAACAATTAAGACTTAAAACACTAACAGCAACAATAAGAAGAAAGACGAATGGTAGAAATAAGAAGAAAGGTACTGATATCAGGAAAATCGGTGACATATCACCAATATTATCGGTACCGGTATTTTGCACCGATCAGTGACGAAGCTTGAGATTTCCGACCGAGGGGTCGAAAACGTATATACACAAAAGTTTCTATACGAAAACTACATACTCTCCACTACTAAGCGAAAAGTTCGGGAGGTCGGCCGCCCCCTCCCGCCCCACTATCCTTCGCCCATGGCACCAATATCTCGGCAGGGGACCGTATATCGGGATATTAACTACATAGCTTTATAGAATGAACATCATCTCACCACACAAACTGGAACATAAATCACACGCGTAAACCACTTTTCGGTTGGTGATAACATGACACAAGCATGCTCATTGTTGAACTTTGACTCTCCTGAATTGTCATTCAAACTTATTTAACTGTTCCATCATATAAAAAATAAATATGAATATAAGATATTCTAAGATACCTAACTCTCCATTACTAGTGACATATGCATTCAACTTAAATAAAAATACACACAATTTATCAACTAGCAAAAGAGGAATAAGCAATTGATAAGAAACAGGAAGAAGAATTACATCAACAATGGCACCAGCCGCCTCGGTTAAGGTGGGCGATATGTCGAGCAAATCTCGCCTGCAGCATGATATAAATTGAGTGAATAATTGCAAATCTCAAAGATAGATAGATAGATAGATTAATTACAAACGAAGCTTGGTGTGAGGTTGTTGAATGGAATCAGGAGGAAGGTAATCTTCGATGTTGGGGCGATCTAGGTCTAATTCGGACCTCGATGTCGTTAGCTTGCTCATCTTGCTACCACCTTCGTGTGATGGAAGAAAGCAAGGGGATTCTTTTTTTATTCACCATACGTTTTGAAGGATGGGTTTGTAACACGATTTCAGCAGGCTAGCAAATCGTGTCTTATCGGGTTTAACAGATCTCTGACACGCGCATAACGCAAGTATTAAATATGTTCAACTCGTTTAACTACTTTATATCTCATGTCCCACAGTTTTATATTTTATGTATTAAGAAGGAGCAATGATGGATCCTAGCCTTCTAATTTTAATTACTTTTAAAAAAATAAAAAAATCACATGGTGTATTTTTCAGTAAACAGGTATAATCGTGTCTTATACACGTACCCAATTGCCAGCCCTAATTTCAGGTGGGTTTTGAACCCGAAACATTTCGGACGGGTTTTGAACCCGAAACATAATGAGACTACTTACCTTTGGTCTTAGAAACTCAGCTCTCTTATGGGTCTTTATGTACACCAACCCACAAGTGATACATGTTGTATTGGTGGACGAAGAAAAGTGATATGGGTCATATTAGAATGAGGAAAAAAGTGATACGGGTTGTATTGGTGGACGAAAAAAAGTGATACAGGTCGTGTTAGAACGAGGAAAAAAGTGATACGGGCCGTATTGGTGGGTGAATCACTATTACACCAAACATTTTTTTTATCTTGTGAAAAAAGTAAAACGTATTAGTGGGCGAAAAAAGTGAAGCTGTATTGATGGGCGAAAAAAAATTGATACATGCCGCATAACTATGGTTCACCTCGCTATATGGCCCGTATCACTTCAGGAGTACCAATTATGTACTGACATTATACACTCTTATTTATTTCTGGTCTAAGTGAGTCTGACTAACATGCATTGGACCGGCCCCGGTTAGATGTGACCCTTATCTTACTGGAGCCGGTTCAGCTTTTATTATCAAATGAATTCCATGTATTTCTATAAACAAACAGCATAAAAACTGTATCTTAAACAACACCAAAACTTCCCAAAATTTGTTCATTCAACAACTAAATCTTTCCACGTATACACATTATCAAAAAAAAAAAAAAAAAAACGCAAATGAAAATAAAAAAAAAAACAAGAAAAGCAGCTCAAACGACGGTTGGTATAATCAAGAAGAATGTGAGCTGTCCCTACGGTTCTTGACAACTTAACCTCAATCAAATCTTGACAACAGATTTTCTTGAACTCGTTGACTTTTTATCACCAGTCAAGAACCTTGGAATGCTTAGCAAACTATTGACCCGAGTCACCCCTTCAAGCGCTGACCATTCTTCATATTCAGGGTTCGATATGCACTCAGCTAAACTCCTTTTAGATGCCCCAACACCCTTATCAGGTAATTTACCGTCTTCTGGCTCGACACATGGTACAATCTCACTCGATTCCGTAACGGTGCCTGAATGCGCAAGAACAGGTACTGGTTCTGTTCCGTCTGGTGGAACAATACTAGTATCGGGTTCTTTTGTTTCTTCTTTGGGTGAAGCGGGTGTGGGTTTTGAGTCGAGAAATAAGCAAACGGCAGCGCAATCGTCGTTTTTTGATGTTGGGTATTTAAGCCGCCAGGCGCGTGTAGCGCAGTCGACAAGAGCTCGGGCTGCAGTTGCCCGGCTAGGGGCTGCAGCCACAATGTCGACAGCTTCTTTATTTGAAAGGACATCCCATACCTGTTGCGAAATAACATAACTTTTGAAAATTTGCATATTGAGTCTTGAAAAAAAAGTAAATATGGGTCAGTCTGATCCGTTTTGATCATAGTTGTAGGGATGAGCATTTTGGTACCGGTACAGAATTTCCCGTACCGATATTTTTTTTGTAGCGAACCGTTACCCACTTTTTGGCGTTTTCAGTACCGTGCTTTCGGTTCGGTACCGGTATTTAATTTTACCGAATTTTACCTTCAAATACCGGTACCCATATTTGATGATTTTCAGTACCGGTACCGAGCTCATCCCTACATAGTTGTCAAGCAAATAGTGTACGATAGCAACAAGCTACCTATAACCTACGTAGCGATAGCGATTACATAGCGTGCGTTATTTCATGTTTAGTGATACACTAGAAGAAAATTTTAAAAACATTTTATATGTATATTTTATCAAAATTCGATGTTCTTACATGTATATTTCATCTAGATGCGTGATACGAATGCTGATGTGGGTTCTTCAAGGAAAACACCTGAAGTACGTTTTGTTTATTCTAGAAGGACCAAAGGTGTAAATTCTACAAGTGGCTAAGGCATGTGCGGGGGAGCTTATATATAGGAGAGAATAATATTGTTACGGCAGTTTTGAGATTGTTAAGTTGTTAGGCTCCTTTCTTGGAGAGAGGGAAAGTTCCCTGGAATCCCATTTCTTTACTTTTCACCATTGTAGCTCTTCTTAATTTCCAAGTTATTAATACAATTCTCTCCTATTTCCTTCCTACGTATTATCGGTAGTTGTTGTTTACTTGTCATTGGTCCGACCTCCGTTTTTGACCTGCCGATTGTCTTCGACTATTACGATGGTGAACACCGCTACTCGTCTGGATACTCAGGATCAATTAATTCAGCAGCTTCAAAGTGATATGGCAAATCAGGCTTCTCGATTGGATTCCATCGCTGCTACCTTGGAAGCGGATCGTGCTACCTTGGAAGCGGATCGTGTTGAGAACGCTGAATTCCGGAAGCTGATGATGGGGTTTGTGAAACTACATGATAAGAAGAAGGAGGATGGGTTCTCTGGATCCAATATCTTCGATTCTGGTTGGGGTTCTCAGGGACCTTCGAGTGGCCTTCCGTACGCGGTGAAGAAGGTAAAACTGCCGGAGTTCAGTGGGTTTGATCCTCAGGGGTGGATTACGAAGGCTCGTTTGTACTTCGACATCAACGAAACGCCGGAGAATTTACGTATTAAACTCGCGCAGTTGAGTATGGTTGGGGTTGCTCAACATTGGTTCACCGTGATAACACAGGTTCGTCCCTCAATTTCCTGGTCTGAGTTTCAAGAGGAATTGTTGTTACGATTCAGTGGATTAGAAATCCACAACCCCTATGAACAGCTTGCTACCATTAAACAGGGCGACTCAATTCATGATTTCATCGATGATTTTGAGTACCTAATGTCGTTGGTTCCTCGTCTGCCGGAATCCCAAGCCCTAGGGTATTTCGTGGCCGGACTTCGTGATGATGTGAAACAGCGGGTGCGTTTACATCGTCCGACCACTCGGTTGGATGCCATGTACCTTGCGAAGGATGTGGAGGAGATGCTCCGACCTTCAGGTAATTTAGGATCGGCGAGTCGTTTCCGATACCTTAATCGTTATGGGCCTTCACCTGGGTTGTCGGTTGATGGGCCTAATCAATTGGGCCGTTTTGAACAAAAAGGGTCCACTAGAACCACTGATAGGGTTTCTATTGGCCGTTCTGATATTTCTCGTTTTCCTTCTTCTTTCAAAGTTGGTTCTGAGTCTTCTTCAATATTTCCAAAGGATCGAGGTATGCGTTCTCTCTCCCGCTCGGAGTGGGAGGATCGCCGTAAAAAGGGTCTCTGTTTTCGCTGTGGGCAACAATATGGACCGGCCCACAAATGTCCAGAGGGGAAGCTACGAGTTCTACTTTTGGGAGAGGATGAATATTCTGATACCGATGGTGAAAATCGTGGGTTAGCGGTCGACACCCCATCTTCTCCTATTGATTCCCCGGACTCTCCTACTGGAAACTGTTTTTCATTGGAATGGGAGGGTTCGTTGGCTACGTTTGGGGGTGGAAAAACCCTAAAATTAGAAGGGTTTTTGCAGAGTATCCTGATTTTGATGTTGGTCGATAGTGGTGCCTCACATAATTTTGTGTCTCGCCGTTTGGTTTCTGCGTTAGGGTTCACTTCTACTACGATTTCGGGATTACGAATCAAGTTAGGCGATGGGAATTTTGTATTGGCCACTGAATGTTGTAATGACTTAACTGTAACCATTGGCCCATGCTCATTTGTGATTTCTGCTTTGGTTCTCGATACGGGTGACTTAGATTTGATTTTGGGTATGGCGTGGCTTCAAACATTGGGCGAGGTTACCCATGACTGGCAAAATTCTTGGATGAAGTTTAAATACAATGGGGAAGAAGTATTGTTATCTGGATCTTCGTATGGCTCACCTCCCGCTTCGTTGCAGCAATGGTTGTCACTGGCACTTGATTCCCCTCAGGTGGACTCGGTCACATCGGTTGTTTCTATTCCCTTACCTTCTTCCTTGTCTCCGTCTCAACAATCATCTTTGACTGACATTTTGGCTCAATACGCTTCAGTTTTTCGCCTTCCTACTTCTTTACCTCCAATTCGTTCTCACGACCACCAAATCATCTTGACGTCCCCTAACCCAATTTGTGTCCGCCCTTATCGTTATCCTCATGCTCAAAAGGCAGAAATTGAACGTCAAGTTCAGGAGTTATTGACGGCTGGTATGATCAGACCTAGCAAAAGTGCTTTTTCAAGTCCTGTCATTTTAGTCCGCAAAAAAGACAATTTGTGGCGTATGTGCGTAGATTACCGTGCTCTGAATAATGCTACGGTCCCTGATAAATTTCCGATTCCGGTGGTGGACGAATTAATTGATGAACTTCATGGGGCTCGTTTCTTCTCAAAGTTAGATTTGAAGTCAGGGTACAATCAAATACGTATGCAGCCAGATAGCATTGAGAAAACGGCTTTCCGCACACACGATGGTCACTATGAATATCTGGTAATGCCGTTCGGCTTGATGAACACCCCGGCTACTTTTCAGGCAATCATGAATGACATCTTCCGACCTCTTTTAAGACGTAAGGTTGTCATTTTCTTTGATGACATACTTGTGTATAGCCCTAGTTGGGAGACACATTTGTGCGACTTGCGTGAGGTTTTTAGCATTTTACGCCTTCATCACTTTATGGTCAACCAAGCCAAGTGTTCCTTTGGGCAGCTTACAGTTGAATACTTGGGCTACTTAATTGATGGTCAAGGCGTAGCAATGGATCCAACCAAAGTAACAGCGGTTTTGGAATGGCCTGTTCCCAAAACCTTGAAGGCTCTTCGCGGTTTTCTTGGTCTCACCGGTTACTACCGTAAGTTTGTTAAGAATTACGGGGGTATCGCCCGCCCTCTTACGGATTTAACAAAAAAGGATGCGTTTGTGTGGAATTCTTCCGCTCAAGCAGCTTTTGATCAGTTGAAACACGCGTTGGTTTCTGCTCCGGTGCTTGCTTTGCCAAATTTTGCCGAACCTTTTAGTGTGGAATGTGATGCTTCAGGTCGTGGCATTGGAGCTGTGCTCATGCAAAATCAGAAGCCGATTGCTTACTTCAGTAAAGCTTTAAGTGACCGGAACCTTTCTAAGTCTGCATATGAACGAGAAATGATGGCATTAGTGTTGGCAGTGCAACATTGGCGTTCCTACTTGTTGGGAGCTCGTTTCACTGTTTTCACAGATCAAAAGAGTCTCAAATTTCTCCTCCATCAACGTGTTTCAACCCCGGATCAACAGAACTGGGTAGCAAAATTACTAGGGTACGACTTCGACATTGAGTATAAACCTGGTCGTGAAAATCGGGCAGCAGATGCCTTGTCCAGAAGGGCTGATTCTGAGGAGTTTTTTCATATCGTTTCAGCTCCGGTATGGGCCCAGGGAGCCCAACTCATCAGCGAAGCCCAAGCTGACCCAGAAGTTCAACTTTTGCTGCAGAAATGCCAATCTACTCCTGCTACTTGTCCCGGGTATTCTGTCAAGAACGGGGTGCTGTACTATAAAAATCGGTTGGTCATCTCTCGAAATTCCAAGTTTCTCCAGGATCTCTTTCATGAGTTTCATACCACAGCTACGGGAGGACACTCAGGCTTCTATCGTACGTATCGAAGATTGGCGGTTAACTTGTATTGGCCAGGTATGACTTCGACCATCAAACGGCTGATCCGCGAGTGTGATATTTGTCAACGTTGCAAGGCTAGTTCCACGGTTCCAGGCGGTTTGTTACAGCCCTTGGCAATTCCGGATGCTATTTGGGATGATTTATCTATGGATTTTATCTCCGGGTTGCCCAAATCCAAAGGTTTTTCTGTTATTTTGGTGGTGGTCGATCGATTGTCGAAGTACGCCCACTTTATTCTGCTTAAGCATCCTTTTACAGCCAAGTCGGTGGCCGAAACCTTTGTCAAGGAGGTTGTTCGACATCATGGTAATACCAAAGACTATTGTGACCGATCGGGATCCGGTTTTCGTGAGTAAATTTTGGCAAGAGATTTTTCGTTCGATGGGTACCAAATTGTGTTTGAGTTCGGCGTATCACCCCGAGACGGACGGTCAAACTGAGGTGGTCAACCGGTGTTTGGAGGCGTATTTACGATGCTTTGCTGTGGATCAGCCAAAAAATTGGGCTTTATGGCTACCTTGGGCTGAATTTTGGTATAACTCTACCTTTCATGCTTCCACGGGTACCACTCCATTTGAAACCGTGTATGGTCGCCGCCCTCCTTCGGTATTCCAGTTTGTCCCGGGCGAGATTCGGGTGGAGGCTGTAGCTCAGGATCTTCGTGACCGGGATGAGGCTTTAAAACAATTGAAACTGCATCTCGCTAATGCTCAATCTTCCATGAAACAGCAAGCGGATACAAGCCGTCGCGATGTACATTTTTCAGTGGGCGAATGGGTCTATGTGAAGTTGAAACCGTATCGGCAGCTATCGGTGGTCAATCGTATTCATCAGAAGCTGGCAGCTAAGTTTTTCGGTCCCTTTCAGATTGTTGAAAAATTGGGGCCTGTGGCTTATAAACTGGAGTTACCGGCTACCTCTAAAATTCACCCCGTCTTCCACGTGTCGTTGCTGAAAAAAGTTGTTTCAGGAGTTGCTGACACGGTTTTACCACCTGAACTGGAGAGCACCGAGTCTAACCCTCCTATCCCTACTGCTGTATTGGCTTCTCGTTCAGTCAAGGATGGTCAAGCTTCCACGGAACAATGGTTGGTTAAATGGGCAGGCTTACCGGATGAGGAGGCTTCTTGGGAAGATGGCTTCTTGGGAAGATGCCCAGTGGCTTCAAGATCAGTTTCCAACCTTGAGTCTTGAGGACAAGACTTCTCTTCAAGGGGTGAGTATTGATACGAATGCTGATGTGGGTTCTTCAAGGAAAACACCTGAAGTACGTTTTGTTTATTCTAGAAGGACCAAAGGTGTAAATTCTACAAGTGGCTAAGGCATGTGCAGGGGAGCTTATATATAGGAGAGAATAATATTGTTAGGGCAGTTTTGAGATTGTTAAGTTGTTAGGCTCCTTTCTTGGAGAGAGGGAAAGTTCCCTGGAATCCCATTTCTTTACTTTTCACCATTGTAGCTCTTCTTAATTTCCAAGTTATTAATACAATTCTCTCCTATTTCCTTCCTACGTATTATCGGTAGTTGTTGTTTACTTATCAATGCGCTATTTATTTTAAAACAAAAAAAAATCCCACAATGTAGTCGCTAACCATCAGATTGCGAGATAAGGTCGCACCGCTTACGAAGCGCGCGATAGCGACCGCTATCATCGCTATTGACAACCCTGGTTTTGATCATACTAAAAAAGGTAAATTGCATTTTACGTACTTTAAGTTTCAGCAAAATTTCAAGCGTTGTCCTTTAACTAACGAAATTACAGCGGATGATGTCCCTTATGTTCTAATTTCTTGACAAGCGGCAGAAATTTGCTGAAACTTAAAAGGATGTAAAATGCAATTTACCCTACTAAAAAATACCCATTTTGCCACGTCAAGAAATAATGGTGGGAGAAAAAAATGTTACCCCGTCAGTTGCAAGAACTACAAACTTGTCTTTATCGGTGATACGGTGGTAATAAATATCCGGTACGGAAATTAAACCAAAGTCCTTTAAACAGAAGTCACCAAAAGCTCTAGCCATTGCTAAACCAGGAGAATCACTATTGGGTAACCACACGCGCGCAACCTCTGGCTCGTCTTGTAACGCAAAAACCCGTCCTTTAAACTTTTGAATCCTAGCCGCTTCTCCTGAAAAAAAAAATGTATCATTTAACATCAAAGAAACCCGAGATTTATTAAACAAGAAATTAGAAAGACGAAGACGATTACTTGGGAGATTGGGTTTTAAATCAACGGTTAATTGGACCGCGGTTAAACCGTTGTTTTCGTCTTTGGTTGCCAGCACTGCTCTTGAGTCTCCGAGATTACCAAGTATGAGATCTTGAGACTGAAACAATAAGTGGTTTGTTGATATTCAGTTTTTGAATGATACAAAACAAAATTGATTAACTAGTCCAATCTTTCATGAAACGGTAGAAACAAAAGTATTTCGACGTTTGACCTAGCTGCCCGGGACCGAAATCAAGTGTTTGGGAGATTCGGTTTCAAATTTTCCAAATTTCAAGATTTTACGGCTTTTTTTTCCTATTTTGTTTCAAATGTAAATCGCGTGAAATCAAGGATTTTCTTAAATCACAATTTACCTTAGGTGGAGAATTTCAAGATTTTAGGTAGAGATGGGAATATGAGTGGGTAAAACGAGTTGAGTAACCGATCAAACAGGTATTTTTGTAGAACAAGATGGGTTAGGTTCACCTTTTTTACACCTTTTGTCCAAAATGTACAATTTGGGTATGAACAGTTTCCGTCAAATATGATTTTGTAGATACAAATTAGAGTAAGGTACACGGATGGTCCTTGTGGTTAACCAAAATTTAAGATTTGGTCTCTAATTTTTCAAAAGTACATGGATGGTCCATGTGGTATGCATTTTGTAATACCATTAGGAGATTTTGCATCGAAATTACACAATTTTGTTTTTTTTAAACCCTTCACAATTTTAAAAAAACCGGAGCAGCAAGTTGTAGGTTTTATTTTAAAAAACCCTTCACCATTTTGTTCAAAATTAACAAGAGAACTTTAATATTCGAAAAAGTGGAGGGACTTTTGTGATAAAAATGATAAAGTATGTTGGTTTTTATGGTATTTGCCCTTTTGAAAACTATAAAGTTTCAAGAAATGCACCTGTTTGACCAAGGTAACCGCAGTTGACCCGCTGCAGAAACAGTCAATGGCTGGATGTGTCTTCAATTCCATGTCCATTAATCTGAAAGCTTTTAATATCGACTTTTTAAGTGGAATATATTTCTCGGGAACTTGTTGTTTCTCGGATTCTTCACACAAATCATCATCTTCATCTTCTTCCTCATGAGTGTTTCCATTAACATTGCCGTTTTCAACATCAGAACCAGTTTTCCAATGAGTAGATAATAGAACTGGAAGATAGTCCCTAACTTTTCTCGCAACCATATGCCCATATGGACCGTGCCCGTCAAATACCCCGCAAAATACGGCTTCGTTTGTTGAACTGAATTTCTGATTCATAAATATTACAAAAAATAAAGATCAAGATTTTAACAAATACCATATAGTGTGTCTAAGTAAAAGTAAGCAAAAATACTAAAATTACTAACAGACTATGATAACAAACCCTAATTCTGACCAATTTTATCAAGTAAACCTTTCATAATTCCTTCATCCTAATGGTTGCATTTACATATTATCCTCCTACACGCACTAAGTTTGACCAAATTTGACCCAGATGTGCATGAGCTAAGTAGTTAATGCGTTAAAAAGTCGGATATCGGTTAACGACCGATATTTGAGGTATCAGTAATCGCGGTGGGATATCGGTAATTTTAATATCATGTTGATTTTATATATATAGCAATTTAACACTAATAATTCAGCATACTCTCCTACCATTAACAAATTAACCTTTTGCATCTTGCAAATCACGAACAATTGTAGCAAGTAGAAACTAGTTACGACTTAAAACACTAACAATTAACAATTAAGACTTAAAACGCTAATAGCAGCAATAAGAAGAAAGACGAATGGTAGAACTAAGAAGAAAGATAACGATATCAAGAAAATCGGTGATATATCGGTCAATATCGCCGATAATATCGGTACCGATATTTTGCACCGATATCTCACCAGGGGACCGATAACCGATATATTGATATCAACTACATAGTGCATGAGGCACCGCCGCAAGGCCCTGACACCTTTCCCAAATCACATAACCTGAATTTTGATTATCAAACCATATCAAATAACCCTCCTAAAAATTTAAATGCCAAACACCAACACCCCCTAATTGTGTTAGTCCTCATATAGGTAGCAGCAACTACACCTCTAAAACAATGTTTGGTAACATTAATTACCACAAAACACCCCCAATTCTAAACTCCCTCTAACCTAATAACCAAACCCTTTTCAAATTCACAAACTTCAACCCAATTTATACATACAAATTGTGTATTCATGTGTATAAATGTATAAAAATAACATATTCAATAACAAACAAACCTCCCAAACAATCATGGCATCTTGATTAGTCCCCTTCTTCCCCTGCTGTGTATACAAACTAGCAATACTACTTGACCCATTTCCAAAAATCCGACCCGGAATCTGATGGAGCGCCCGTTCCTCCGGGGTCGGACCCTTACCAAACTTGAACTTTGCATCACCGGACTTCCGATTAACACTCTTGGAGGTCGAAAAACAAGCACCCATTTGGTAAAAAGTGTAAAGATCAAATCTTTTTGGTGAAAAGAGTGTAAAGATCAAAACTTTTTGGTTGAAAATAGTGTTTGGGCAAAAGGGGTTGTGTGTAACATCAAGAAAAGGCAGTTTGAAAGAACAGAAAGATGGTTGTATGGATCTACTACTACAGCAAGACTCCAAAAAGACAACTTTTACAACCTTGAATACAGATGAACAACCAGCAACAAAGGGACCGTGTGTGTGATTATTATTGTTATTATAAAAATAAAAGGGTGTGTTTGAGTAGGTGGATAGAATCCAATCAGCCTGCAATAGGAGTTATTTCACAACGCATATATAGATGTGTTTTTAATTTCATTAATTGTAACGTACTTATATTTTAAATTACTATATTATCATGTTGTATCACTTTGAGATTGTAAACATAGGTCTTCTCGGATCTAATTTTCATAAAGTTGATGTTGTGGGGGATGTTTATTATTTGAGATATTTATTTGACCGGAAGAGATATGATAAGTGTTACAACTACGGAAGTTGAAGATTACAGACATTTCTTATTTTCATCCGGCGATTGAAATACGTTCGGTCTGGAGTTTCCATTAATATTGCAGGCCATTGGTAAATTTGGATCTTTTCATAAAGTTTATAATGTGATGTATATATATGGTCTATGTGGATAAAAAGACTGATATATTTGATTGGAAGAGACGCGTTTTAGTGTTAGAAATTGTGAAATGAAAGTTGAAGATTGTAGATGTTTCTTGTTTTCCTTCAGCGATTGAATTACGTCTGGTCGAGAGTTGAAGCCTTTAATGCATAACTTGTTGTAAAATACATTAGTGACAAGGGAGTTTATCGACCGGGATGGTGAATGAAAGCTCAATACACAAGCATTGTTTCCTTCTTTTGATCAACATTGTTAGAGCAAGTGCTTGCACAACGTTAGTCACTATTATCAACTATTGGCTTAGGCCAAACCATTGGCGCAGCTTCTAGGGGCGGCCGACCCCCCCGTACTTTTCGCTCAGTAGTGGAGAGTATGTAGTTTTCGTATAGAAATTTTTGGGTATATACGTTTTCGACCCCCCGATTTTATAGAAGTTTTTGGATATATACGTTTTCGACCCCCCGGTCGGAAATCTCAAGCTTCGCCACTGGGCCAAACGACTCGACCACCGTGGAAACAATTTAATAGTTTGGGACTTTCGTTCTTTACGATTCATACCATGAAGAACCCTAAACATAATTGGAAAGTTTACGCAACATAATGGAATAAAATGTGAATGTTATATGGAATAAAATTTGAAATTTATATAGCGTAAACGTAATTTGAAAACCTATGTCACTAAATTATTTAAAAGTTTATGTATTTTTTCCTATGTCACTAAATTATTTAAAAGTTTATGTATTTTTCGGATATTAAAACTAATGCATGTATACCAATGAGGTTGTGGTCCATTGGCAAAGGAAATGTCTTTAAACACCTTGAGAGAGGGAGGTGTTGGGTTCAAGTCCCACAGACGACATGAGTACAGAAATTTGCCGTTAAAAAAAATACTGATGCATGTATAATAAGAGAAAGTAAAAAAATATTCTTATGGAGTGAATTTACCATTTTCTTCTTATTCTATAAAATATTATTAAGAATTACTATTACCAAATTGTTAAAACGTAAAAATCAGCTTTATTTAAGATAGAAAAGATACGATGTAACTTAAATGATGAATAAAGATATAAAATATAGTTTTCTTATTGTTGTGACATGACAACGTTCGCAAATTTGTCAATGTGTTGCTAATAAACTTATATTTCCACAAACTTTATATATGATATTCGTTATAGATATGCCACTTGTGCTAATAAAAATATATTTTCACAAATTATATATATTAATCTTTAATTGACTATTATATAACTAGCCATACATTAATAAAGTTGTTGGGTCTTTGAAGAAAATACATTTATATGGGGTCAACAATTCATCAACAGAAAAATGTTAATCAATGTAAGTTCTAGTTCAAAAGGAAAGGTCAATTTAACGGTCGATTTTCGCATCCCATGTTGATCCATTGCATCAATGATCAAACATTCAAACTTATCGATTGCTGTCTTTTTGACTTTTCCCTTTTCCAATAAAGTCCACTTTTTTCATTTATCATAAAAATTTACTTGTGATGATTTAAAATTATAAAGAAATTATTAAATAGTTTTTTTAACGACAAAATTCATTTTTACTTATTGTGAGAGTTGAACCCATGACCCCATCAATATCAATACTCTTAGAAGTTTTGATTCTCTCATTGGGCCACCAACCTCGGTAAATATTAGATAGTTTAATAGTTACGAATAAAAAAATTAGAAATTGTAAAACCAGTTATGGATCTAGAAATTTTTTTCATTAGGGGTGGAAATTTTTAGGTGTGCATTAAAAAACGTTCGGGATGATTCGGGTCGGGCAAAACTACTCGAACTAAGGCCCAAGGTCAAACAACTGGAGTCAAGGCTTAAACAACTAGAACAGGCAAAACTACTAGAACTCGGGTTGGCTCAAAACCTCTTGTAGTTGAAAAACCAATAGAACTGCTGTTGTTGCTAAAACTGCTGGAACAAAATATGGTGCAAAATATGCTGGAACAAAACATGCTCCAACATTGACTGCCATATTCACAGAAGATCCAATATCAACAACATTTATCGAATGCTTCATATAAAAACCAATAGTTTCTGAAACAGTTGAGGATCCTCGTCCATCTCCAATGTTTATCTTGTATTTTAAGTGAAGCGTTACTATAAGTATTCATAAAACTTAGTAAGAACATGCCCGCGTAAAGAAAAACAAAAGTAACATAATGCAAAATTCTATGTATAAAACCGTAAACAAAACCATTCGGTACGACCTGAAAATCCCTAAAAGAGTAAAAGTAAAACAACCGACAAAAAAATCCCGACTATAAAACCAAACCGATGACCAGTTTAAATAGTTAAACCCTTTCAACCCAAACAACCAAAAATCATCCCTAATTTAATATTCACTAGGAATGGCAATGGGTCGGGTTTGGGCCGGGTATTGGTAATTCCAGACCCGTACCTGGTTGTAATTATTTGTCCCATACCCGGCCCGTTACCCGTCGGGTATTTGTCGGGTAATTACCCTTTGGGTATCGGGCATACCCGCGGGTATCGAGTATACCCGTTAATTTCTTAAAAGTGTCCATTGGGACAAATGTGCAATTTTTACTTTGATGTTTATATAATTTACAATTTTAATAACTATAACAAATGAAAATATGATTAAATACTTTATTATCGTATTCATACCACATATAAACATCCAATATACATGCTCAAAAATATGTTATTTGTTCACTAAATAAGCTAGCACTTCCATATCCAGTATAATTTTGAAAGAGATGACTATAGGTAAAGAGAATACTAAACCCTGTAGTATAGAGAAGGTAATAAGTGCATGTACTAAGTTTATAGGTCAAGTTATTCTACAAAGCCTTCTAATTGTAAGAAGTGTAAGAAGGATTTATAGAGTGACAAGTGTCCAATAACCTAAAACTAAACCCACTACATCACCACAAAAAACCTAAACACCCACCCCCACCCCACCACCACCACCACCCAAAAACCTAACCCCCCCCCCCCCCCCCACCCAAAAACCTAAACCCCCCACCCCCCGCAAAAAAAACAAAAAAAAAAACTATACCTCACCAAAAAAACCCCCAAAAAACCTAACCCCCCCCCCCTCCACCCCCCAAAAACCTAAAAAAAAAATATAAAAAAAACTAAACACCCACCCCCACCACCACCCAAAACCCTAAACCCCCACCCCCTAGGAAAAAAAAAAGTTTTTTTTTTTTTTTGGTGGGTGATGTGGGGGTGGGGTGGGGGTTTTTGGTGGTGGTGGATGTTTAAGTTTTTTTTTTTTAGTGGGTTTTTTTGTTTAGTGGGTTTTTTTAGGTTATTGGACACTTGTCACTCTATAAATCATTCTTACACTTCTTACGATTAGGATCCTTTGTATTTGATCCTAATCCCTAAGTTTATATATTTGGAAATTTATAATATGATACTTTCGAGTATTATTCGGGTAAATGGGCCGGATATTGGGCCGTGTATCGGGCGGGTATCACTAAATCTCATACCCGTACCCGAATGTTTTCCCTTTTTAAGCCCATACATGGCCCATACCCATCAGGCTTTGGGTATACCTGACCCGTATGTTTCGGATTTCGGGTATACCCGTCGGGCTTGGGCTTTTTTGCCATCCCTATCAATCATAGGTCTCCATGAACAAACCACACCATCAAAGTGAGAAACAAATCTCAATCAGATGAGATGAATCTCTCAATTTTGGCGCGAGCCTCCATTCTCTCATCTACACTCACATCAAGAACCCTCAATCGCACCATTCCCCACAGACCCATTTCATCTTCCTCACTTTCCTACACACCCATTTCACCAAACCCTAAAACCCCATTATTCCTCCGCCCCCCAATCTTCACAGCCACCCTAACAGACCTCAAAAAGTTTCAAACTTGGGCC
Organism: Helianthus tuberosus; assembly: GCA_030545235.1. NCBI lineage: Eukaryota > Viridiplantae > Streptophyta > Magnoliopsida > Asterales > Asteraceae > Helianthus > Helianthus tuberosus. The sequence goes on along the minus strand of CM060411.1, from coordinate 53,523,030 downwards.
CAAACCCTAGCCTCATCAGTGGGTTCATCCTTCACAGAATCAGACAACGGCCCATGTTCCGAAATCTTGCTCAGAGAACTCAACTGGCTCATCCAAGATTCTGTACAAACCCCTGATATATTATCACTTAACAACAGTGACTCTAAAACTGATACAATTGTGAAACTAAGAGCTGAATTGGGTGATCTTTATTTGTTGTGGAAACAGAGGATTGAAGAAAGGAGACCTTTTCAGTATGTTGTTGGGTGTGAGCATTGGAGGGATTTGGTGTTGAGTGTGGAAGAAGGGGTGTTGATTCCAAGGCCTGAGACTGAGTTGATGGTTGATTTGGTTGAGGATGTGGTGAAGGAGAGGGTGGGTTTGAAAAGGGGTTTGTGGGTTGATCTTGGAACTGGGAGTGGGGCTATAGGGATTGGGATTGGAAGGGTGTTAGGGGATGAGGGGAGAGTTGTTGCAGTTGATGTTAGTCCTGTTGCTGTTCAAGTTGCTTTGTTTAATGTGAGAAGGTATAATTTGGAGGTAATTTTGGTGGTTTTGATGTGTTAACTTGTGAATTCCCACTTATGGTTATTGATTGTGTATTTGTTTAAATGCAAATTGTGTTTTACCTAGGGATGGGAAATGAACCCGAACCTGACAGGTAAACCCGAAACCTGGGTTTTAAAAAGCTCGTGCCTGAGGCGCATCAAGGCGCAGCGCTTTTTACAAAAAGCCCCCAAAAAATGCAGTTTTTTTTTTGTGTGTGGGGGGGGGGGGGGGGGGGGGGTTCAGGCCTGAGGCGCGCGCCTCATGTACATATGATGTTTCTATGCTGTTTTTAATCATCAAACTGTTGTACAATAGGTTTTTTTTTGGCTTGTACTTATAGGTAAAATCATATATAAGCCTTATTTATAGCTATGTTTTGGATAAGGGATGTTAAAAACCTATGGAATATATATAAAAGTATATATAATCACTTCGCGCTTCTGGTACGAAAAGCCCGCCGCTTTTGCACTTCGCGCCTTGCTTTTAGACCTCGTCTCTTTTGTGCGCCTCTTGCTTTTTAAAACTAAGCCCAAACATTAGGGACGAGTATTTCGGGTATGAGTGCTATGAGAGTAGTTCTAAATTTTTTTGGTGGGGTATTGGACGTCTATGTTGTCAACGGCGCAAGGTGCATAGGCCTCACCCAAAGCCTAGGCACTTAAAAGGCGAGGACATCTTTAGGCGAGACATATAGTATACGCATACTATTTTTAGGGTTTTAGACATGTTTTAGGCTTGTTTACGTCTCGTTTGGCTGTTTCAGGTTGATTCCAGGCTTGTTTAGGGCTAGTGTGTAATTGTTTCAAACGACTTTTGGTCGGAATTTGACCTGAACGTGGCTTGAAAATGTGCCTAAGAATGCGTCTATTCAGGCGAGGTGCATGTGCCGCACTGCACTAGCTGGATGGGTATGGTATTAGGTGATGCCGGCTCGATTACTGAAAAATACATTCCCGTTCACCCGAACTATACCCGTAAATATTTTCATTTTATTTTTAGTTTCTTTTGTCATTGGTAACATAATAATCTACTAAATTACTAATTATTAGCTTTTATATTTCTAATTTCCGCGAGTAGTAAAGTTATATGAAAATTAAAATATTAAGAAATGTATTTGGAATTTCATCGGGTAATTTTAACAAACTAACAGAGTAACTGGCATACCCGATATCAGACAAGTAATCTTCCAACGTATACGCGACAAGTATAGAGCCGGGTATGGAACACGGTTTTACAATCAATATGGTACTAGGATTACCAATACTCGTCCCATTGTCATCCCTAATTCGACCTGATCCTACTGGGTAGCCGGGTATAGGGGGGTCCCCTTATTTTTCAGGAACGAGTTCTCACGGGTTAAAAGAAAAAAACTTAACAAAAAGACTCATGATTCATATCAGGATAAAGTTTCTGTAAAGCAAGGGTCATGGTTTGAACCATTGAGCGGGTTAGAAGGTCAAATTGCAGGGCTTGTAAGCAATCCTCCTTACATACCAAGTGGACGCATTAGTGGGCTCCAAGCTGAAGTTGGTAGACACGAACCGATTCTGGCATTAGACGGTGGTGAAGATGGCATGTCTGACCTTCTGCATCTTTGCAATGGCGCTGCTTCTATGCTAAAACCTGGTGGATTCTTCGCCTTTGAGGTAATGCTTTAGTTACCGGTTTAAATGTCATATTAAGTGGTGGTGGTTTTGACCCGTTTACTTATGAACTTTCATTTTGGGTTGGGTTGTGTTTTTGGTCAAACGGGTCAGATTTGTTAAATTCAAAAGTTAGCTAAAAGCCAATGTTTTCAAGACTGGATCGGACGTCTAACCGGTCTCCTTACTGGCCCACTGGTCGGGCCGGTCAACCGGGTGGTACAGTAAATATTATAAAAATAAATAAGGTAAAATTGTTATATTTTTAATAAAAATCCGGTTTAACCCCCATAAAAATCCGGTTCAACCGCCCGGTTTTCTGGTCCAACCTGCCGGTTCGACTCAAAACGGGTCTCATAGGGTGAACCGGATCGGCCAGACCCCCGGTTCTTGGTCGAGTGGTCGGTCCGGATTTGAAAACACTGCTTAAAGCAGAATGGGTCAAATGGTCAAACACGTTGACTCACTTTTTTTAAAGCATACAACATCAAAAGTAGTTTTATTTTAAGATTATATTAAGTTTTAGAAAAAGAAGGTTTGAGTATTAGTGTGTCAACCCAAATTAACCCGATTCGTTACGAACCACGCCAAAAAGACCTGTGTTGACCCGTTATCGGACCTGCTCATCATCATCCCATCTCTAGGCCCAACAATCAAGATTGATGCTTTTAACACCACTTATACCCCCTCTTATTTGTGATTCTTGGTTGCAGACGAACGGTGAAGATCAATGCAGGTTTCTTGTAGATCATATGGAATCCGTTCATAACAACTTCTGTGATCTCAAGATCGTACCAGATTTTGCCGGAGTCCAGCGTTTTGTAACTGGGTTTAGATCATGAATTATAAAAAAGAAAGAATATGTGATTATGTACTTGTAAGATGTAAACATTATTGCTGCTAGTGTTTTAGAAGATACAGAGAGTTTTCAGTTTTACATGATAACATTATCGAGTGAAGTGCTGTTTTTCATCCATGAGGTTTCGTTCAATTAGATCACATGTATAAATTTAACACATAACAAGTATAAATGTAAAAAATAACAAGGAATACAAAAAACACTTAACTAGTTCTATCGAAATCAATTGAGTGGGATGATGAATCGTCGACCGATTGAAGCAGACCCTTGTTCTATCGGAAGTTTGAAATCTAATGAGCCGATTGAAGCAAAATTTTGGCGAGTGGCGATGGAGAAATCAGATGATGATGGTTGATAGGGGCTTTTGATTAGGATTATGTATTTCTACATTGAATGGCGGTTTGAGACTTAGAGTATCGATCGACATTTTGACTAAACTACTCAAATGGACATTGGACTATCGGACAATGGACTATTGGTATTGGACTTCAGTTCTAATTACTTATATGGGCTCTATTTGGATCTTAGACCAAACATTATATATATAAAAAAAACCAAGCCAACCGAAGCGAGCGGACCTTTGCTCGTGCTTGTTTTGTTTACAAACCGAGCGCCTTTTTCAATCAAACTGAATTGAACAAGTAAATTCCGAGTATTTTACGAGCAAGCATCGAACGAGTGTCGAGCGTCGAGTAATTTGCGCAACCCTAATCTTGTGTAAGTCACTGTCCAAGGGTGTTCTTGGAGCTCCACGTTTGGGTCACCTTCTAACGAATTATTAGACATGGTGGCACCACTCTTACACCATGCCACGGGCACCATTATATATTTTTTTAATCTCAGTTACATTGTCCATTTTGTCCGTTAGAAGAAAATAATAATTTTCTTGGTACATGAATTTTTCAACATAAAATTGGTTTTGTATCCCGTTAATTACAATTAAGTTTCCTTTCCAAACATGTGATGCATGGTATTTGTTTGCCGGGTAAGACCAAAATAATAAATCTAATAATTTTTTTTTTTTTGTGTGTGTCATAGGTAGCAATTAACTGAAAGTTAGAGTTGATAAAAGGATCATAAAAAAATCATTTACCAATCTTTTTACCGCTTACCCCACTCCCTTTTTAACTTACGTTTTAATTTAATTTTATTAGTCAAGCATTGCGTATAAATGAATTTCTTTATTTAAACTGGTTCAGGATTGAATGCATATCTCCAATTACATACCGAAATTTCTTTGTCACTGATGTCATTGAGCATCATCATGATATAAGGCTATGAGGTGTGGATGGAGCCTCGTGGGCTTTATCAAGTCCACCTAAGCTCCATGTCAGCGTCACCTAGGATCCAACTCAGCCATGGAGCCCCCTTTAAATTGCAGGGTGTAGATGGAGCCCCCTATTAACCAAAATTAAAAAAAAAAATCATTGGTTGAGAACATGGTCCCCACCTGAAAACGCCTGTCTTCTCTCGTTAACATGTTGGCGGAGCTTCAATGGCGCCCCGGCTATGGCGCCGGGGGTGTGGTCGATGGCGGAGGGGGGCGCTATAGGTGTCCAGGTGGCGAAGGGTGGCGCCCCACACCCTCCAGCCTAATCGAATAATGATAAAGCTCATTTTTAAAGGGTGGACTTTGAAAAGTTTTAAAATGTTTTTTTATGGAAAGAGAGGTATATTTAATAAAAAGGATGGTGCATTTAGCCAAACCCTAAACTAAAAACCATTTAAAAATAGAAAACTATGACTTCGTCATATTGGAAAATTTTATGTTAGTTCTCAATAGTTTAATTGTATTTTGGTATTATTAAATAATTATAAAGTGAACTATTCAAAGTCAATTTCGAAAATCTTTTGGTAAGAATACTTTAATAAATATTAAGAGCAAAAAACGTGCTTAATAGTAGTTTTTATAGGATGATTCATATTTTTAAAAATTGTAAGAATGATTATCATCAAGAGTCATTTTATATGTTATTTTTCTAATTGGTTGATTTTATGAACATATTCAAATTTCTCCTCCCGTTTGTCGACTTGATAAAGTAAATCTATTTATATCATATTGTAAAAGTTAAGTTGGTTCATTTAAAGAGTAGTGAAGAAATGTATTACATACATTTATTTTTAGAGAGCAGAACAAACTCTTTTTTATAACTATATCAAAACTTAGGGGGAAAAAGAAACGTGGAATCAAATAATAGATTGCATTGAAACAGCTTGTTTAATTGAATGGTTTTTATTTTATTTTATAATTATAATTAATCACCAACTAACTACTATTTTATTTATATTACTAGCCTATGGGCATATTTAATTGACGACGAACTTATTATATATTTTCGTATTCATTGTATTATTGTAGTAGGTTAGAATCCCATGTGAATAAATGTAATTTTATATAATAAATAAATAATTGCCGTTCAAAAAAATACAATAAATAAATAATAGAACAATATATATTGAAAAACCTTGTTTATTACACGAATTGAATAAATGCTTATATCTTTAAAAAACTCACGTATTGCACGGGTTGAATAAATCTAATTTTATATACCAAATAATAAAAAAAGTTGTATCTTTAAAAACCTAATATATTACATGAGTTGAATAAATGTAATTTTGTATGGTAAATAATAAAGTACTTATATTCTTAAAAAAACTAACGGATATACTCGATACATGATGGATAGGGTGATTGCGGAGATGGTTCTTGAAAAGAAGATACGTTATTCAAGAAGCAAATCAACAACTATTTGAGTGATAAAATGTTGGTACCAATTCCGACAATTTGATTTATAAATTATGCAATAAAATCGATATAATAAATTTGTGTATAGTAAAAATAAGAAAAAATAATATATTACACATTGATTTCTTTTATTATATAGTGTAGATGTATATAAATGTGGTGTATTCATTCATGACGTGTTAGTATAAGAGTGATATAAAAACAAGAAAAATAAAATAATATAAATGTGGTGTATTCATTCATGACGTGTTAGTATAAGAGTGATATAAAAACAAGAAAAATAAAATATAAAATTGAACAAAAAAGAAATAGTAACAATGCCCAAGATGAAAGTGTTCATTTAGATTTGATCCTTGTGACTTTATATTATCAACAAAATCTTATATGATATGAGTAATAAGAAATTTAAATTTAAATTTTACTGACTTTGAATTATTAGGCAAACTAGGTTAGACCTCGCGTGTACACGCGGTTTAACAAATGAAAATAGTATAAAACTTTAAATTATAATCAAGTGAAATAAAATTTTAGCGTAAAGATGTGAAATGATTAACTATCTACATAAATCATAAATTTAAAATCTTTATATATAATGTAAAATAAATAGTGCATTACATTGCTTCAGTGCATACATAACATATTGAGAAATGAAAAAGTGTCTACATATGTCATAAATATGTACTAACAAAACTCCACATTCAATTATTGGTAAAAGACAGACAAAGGAAGTCACATAACCGAAACCCAAAATCAGGAATCAAAGATGCATTACGAAATCAGAAGCCAAATGAAGGGGTCGACATATGATCCGAAATAAAAAAAGTATAATTTAAAAACAAAAACTATATTATTACAACATTAATTAAAGTTACCTTGAAAACTTTTGGTTCCAAGTCAGTAAGCTCAATCTCATGATGCTTCTGTGCATCTTGTGTAAAGAATACAGACCGAAATACGGGGGATCGAGCGGCTAACACCAACTTATGGGCATGAAACTTTTCTCCAGCCACATGGAAGACGACGTCTGAACCTTCCATGTTATCGAGTAACGTACCGAAATGTGATCCGAGGTCAGTCTCGGGTACTTTGATCGAGTGTTGGTAAGCCGACTGTGATTAATGAACTTGGGCTATTCTCTTTGCATGTCTTCGACAACGCGATCCCAAGAGCGATCCCAAATGGAATCGTTATTGAGAAGAAAAACACCATTGCTGCTTTCTTCAATCTTGTATTCAGCCTTCCATTTCTTAAATATTTAGTTATATATGTAGTGATAGGGCAAGGATAAATCGAAAACCCACTCCAGTTGACTAAACCCTGAAAACCCATTAATCACCATTGATCAAAGTTGATGGATGGCTAGGATTAACTTTTGCCCCATCAATTGCTTTTGTGTACTTTGTCTTAATTTTTTAATGTATTTAATGTAATGAAGGGTAATATTGGAACAAAGAAAGTGCAGTAAAGTACTGTCACCCATTAATTTATGTTCTCTCTCTCTCTCTCTCTTGATTAAAGCACTTTTCTTTCATTATTTTATGTTTTCTCTTTCTGATGATTAAAGTTCTATCACCCATTAACAAAGATATTCAAGCAACCATCAACAAAAGCACTGATCAAACACACATAGAGCAAAAATGTACAAAAATCTCAGTGAAAAAAAAAATGTAACACGGATACAGCAAAAATGTACAAAAATCTGAGGCAAAAATAAAATGTAACATGGTAAAAACAAAACCAAAAAATCCATAACATATAAAATTCTCAGATTCAACATAGCAAAAGTCTACATAAATCTCAGACATTTTTGCTTTGATTGATTGTTACATTTCTAACACAAAAAAAAATGTAACATACATTTTTTCTTTGATTGTTACATTTCGTAACTATGTTCAACATCAAACATCTTTTGAATCATCTTCAACATCTGAAGCATCATCTTCAACATCTGAAACATCATCTTCAAAGTGTAGATTTCCAAACAAAGTTGAAAAAAACATACTTATTCACCTTCTTGAACAAGATCTAAAACAAATTTTACACAAAAAATGATGTAATCAATAATAAAAACAACAGTCTAAAAAAGTGTACAACACACTTTATTTTCAGTAACGTGCATTATTTATGTAACACGAGAAAAATATAACATGCATTTTTTAATTATCAATTTATGCCAGAAACACAACACACTTTATTTTCAGTAACGTGCATTATTTATGTAACACGATAAAATGTAACTATTTATGTTTTTTAGAATTTTTAAATATGTAACTAACAAAACATACTAGAATTGTTACATTACTAAACCCTTCATCTTCTTGAACAAAAAATAAAAAAAGTTATAGATAAAACAACAAAAATGCAGAGTAAAAAAATTGCAAATTTGCAAAAAAAGCTTAAAAACATACATATTCACCTTCTTGAACAAAAAAATCGAACAAAACCCTTCAGCATCCTCAAAAAACGTAAAAAAGGATGTGTAATTTTACTGGATCTTTGCCTGGTTCGAAAAAAAACATCATCTTTAACATCGGATTTGCAGATCCATAAAACAAAGAACTTAAAAACCTTTATCTTCTTGAACAAAAAAAATTGCAGATCCATAAAAACAACAAAAATGCAGACTAAAAATGCAGCCTAAAAAATGAATCAAATCGAGCACCTGAATCAAATAAGCTTAAAAAAAAGGCTTCAAAATCAAATCGAGCACCTGAAATTGGCTTTGGCTGTGATTATTCCCCTTAAAAAAAATAAAAAAAAAAAATCCCCCCTTGAATCCCTAATTCTAGTAACCCAATTTTGACTTTTTTCAAGATAAAAACCTCAATAACTAGATCTAACAAAAAAACATCATGGTAATCATAATCATCAGAATTAACGAAATAGGTTTCAAACTGAAATCATATGAAAAGAAAAAGAATAATTACCACAAGATCAACACCATCTTCATTATAATGCCAGGCACCTTCAACCTTAATAACAACAAACGAATATCTGACAGTGGACCCATACTCCGCTTTATGCGAGAAACATTCTTCCCTATCGATAACAAACCTGATCCCCAACACAACACCCATGTTCGCCGTCAGAACCACCAGAACGGCCGCCACCACAGCCGCCGCCGACAACTTCCTCATCTGAAACAAACACAAAGAGTTTAACAACATCGGAATTTGGAAAGTGAAAGTTGAGGATTATGGTTTGAGGGTTTTCCGGCCCAGTAACGAATTTGAGTTTATACTCAAACAGCATAACATATTATTTACGGCGGTGGTGGTGGTGGTGGAAGTAGGTTACGGCGGTGATGGTGGTGGTAGAAGGAGGAGGCGATGTTGTTGGTAGAGAGATGGAGTAGAGATCTGGAACTTGGAAATGAGAGTTGAGATTATATTCATGAATATGTAAAAAGAACATGTGAGAGAGAGATACACAAGTACAATGTAATTAATGAAAAGCTTGACAAGAACAAGCAATGTTGAAAGGTCTGCGTGTGCAGACTTACACATGAAAAAGGGTCAACAAAACTCAAAAGGTAAAGAAAGAAAAAGACCGTTATGCCCTTTCCTACTCTCAATCTAAATACATACGTGGATCAATCCTAGCCACATGTGTGAGTTTTCAGGGTTTAGTCAACTGGAGTGAGTTTTCTCCTTATAATTAGCCTGTAGTGATATATATCAAATATATAAATATAAATATCATTTTTTTAAGACCTGAGCAAACATATAATGCAATGGAGCCCCTTTTGGAGTGTATGAGCTGTTTAAAGATAAAGAACCACCACTGCAGCCCATAAGAAGCGTAGCTGCACACCGCTCGAGTTTTTGAATCTTACCACCGGGAATACAAGAAGTTTATTAAAGTTATTATAAACCTACCTTTAAAATTTATAAAATTTATACCCGTGTATATTTATTCTAGAATTTTTAAATTAAAAACTGATTTATCTAGAATTTCATAAAACTAATAACTATTATTAATGATCAAGATATATTGATTTCTTTTATTAATGATCAATAGATATCGAGAAATTAATACAAAGAATAGATATTATTATTAATATTAATTCAAAGTTGATAAAACTAATTTATCTAGGATTTTTTAATAACTTTACATAAAACTGTTTTTATCTAGAATTTTTAAATTAAAAACTAATTTATCTAGAATTTCATAAAACTGATAACTTTTATTAATGATCAAGAGATATTGATTTATTTTATTAATGATCAAGATATATCGGCATGGGTAGGGATGATATACCTTGGCGTTAACACCATCAGAGACGATACGATTTTCAGATTTCCACTGCAAATAATCAGTACGGCTGAACTTGGTGAATCCCCTGCAACAACATAACAAACATTTGGTTTAGCCGGAACCTAGATAAAGGGTAATATAGTAAAATTACAATCCAAGAAGCATTAATAAAGATTCAAGCACTTGAAAAGCAGTCCAGAATCATTAACAGTGGTGGAAAAATTAAGCAGGAATATATATCATTTGCATACCTACAGGTTCACAATAAGGATGAATGGAAGTTTTTTCCCAGCTTCCGACTAACACAAAAATGGACTTAGAGTAAGCAGCAGATATATAAAAAACAAAATAATAGACAAAAAGTAGTTAACAGAGAAGAGGAAAACACAAAATTAAAATGATAAAGGCAAGTATCTTATTGTACATAAATTACTATATATATAAATCTTTGATGTTCTATATTTTTTGTGTTACGCAAAGTATTCTATGAAAAAATGATGAATAAAGTACCTGCACAAGGCATTTGGGATGCAAAGCCACTTTACTTCTGGGAGTTTCAAGTGTAAACCAGTCAACTGCTATAAGCTTTAGAAGGGGGTCCCCTCCGGCTACCTGGAAGTCGATGGTAATGGCCTGAACTATGGCGGCCATTGGTGGTGTACGATGGTAATGGCCTGAACTATGGCGGCCAGTGGTTGCGTTGGCTGTGTGGCAGATCTAGCAAAACAAACAGATCCAAAACAAAACGCCAAACAATTTAGATAACAAAACGAATCAGATCTTATACCTTCGCAGCCGGATGAACAACATCCCAGCCAATACGCTGCCGTTTTCTCGGTCCGATATCAACGTTACTCATCGGAAACTCCGTCACACGCTCCATCTCCATGATCTGATACAAATCTAATGAAAATTGATGCAAATCTGATGTTAATTTGATGATAATATGAACAGATCTCCGGTTGAATTTCTTCTCTCCGATCGCCACTGCCATTGAACCGGTTGTTTTCTCTTCACCCAAACGAATCGGAACTATACGATTGAGGATTTTGGAATTAGGGTTTGTAGATGAGAAGGGAAGGAGGATATCAATAACATTAATTAAATAATAATAAAAAAAATTATATATTAACAATATTATTAGTTTGATATAACGTGAGATATTATTAACGTGAGATATTATTATTGTTATAATTAATTTATTTATTTAACATAGATAAATAGGAAATAAGGTGAGAAAGCATGAGGAAGTGACATGTGTCCCAAAACAGGTTTCTTTTATTATATAATATAGATTTTATATGTAGGAGAGAGAGAGGCGAGAAAATATAAAACTAGGATAAGATATAAAATTAATTTATTATTTATTTAATTTAATTAATATATACGATAAGTAGGAGAGAGATGCGAGAAAATCAAAAAGAGATGTCTTCAATGAATGACACGTGAGATACATAGATTTACTTTATTATATAGTACTAGCGGTAAGACCCGTGTGCAAAAACGGATCGTTTCTTAGAAAACCATGCATAACACATATTGACAGAGAGTAAAAAAATAATTAGTGCAGACTTACAAAATTGATATAAACTAATGGTCAATATGTTTATTCAACAGCAATTCCATTATGTTGATAGCAAACCACTGTTGTCTATTAACTGTTAAAAACCTCTGTTGCTTTCCAACAGACTTTCCTAAAAACTGCCATCCATTATCTCCAACAGACCCTGCCAGGTGGATAGATAGTAAGTATCAGACGTTAGTCAACCAATCTTAAAAAGGTCAGTCAACGGAAATTACAAAGGTTAGTAAACAGATGTTAAGAGAATAATGTTATTAACAAAGAATTTAGTACTCTCATTAAAAATGAGAGCTGCAAACTCGTGCCGTTTGTTAGACAACCATGCATAACACATATTAATAGAACATATAAATACGTGTATATATATATATTGTACCAAAATGTGTTATCTATTATAGCTAAAAGACAACTATAAACATAGATTATCGGCTAATATATCAGTTACATACAATTTAACTGTTTACCCAAAAAGACAATACAATTTAACTGTTTACCCAAAAAGACAATATAAACTGTTTATAGACATAGGTACTTAATTGAATTTGAATACAACTTAAGGTTCAACAAACGTTAACTACAAACACACAATCACCTGCCTCAACAACTTTTAGCAAAACTAAATCAAGGAATCAGCAGACTTTAGAAATCAGCAGATCTTTATTCTCTCATCAACATTTCCCGGATTTGCCCTTTGAATTGGAGCTCAAAATCCAAGGAATCAGTATCATCTTCATCCCTATCAAGCTGAAGGTTAAAAAGATCTTGGAGGTTAACTGGACTCAGACCAAGTGCATTCTCCCTTGATATCTTTTTAACACTACCATCGGACTTGATCAAAGCCAATTCATGGGTCTGTTTGTCAGACTTCCACTTTACTATTTTTGGATCTGATGGGTTTCTTGGGAGAAGTTTTATTTGAGAGGAGCTTGGCGATTGAGGCCTGCTTGCCAACTTCTGAAGTGCTTGACCAACTTGAGCTTGTAATTGCAACGAAGCATCATCCAATATATATCGTAACTGATTTCTGATAGACTCTTTTCTGTACTCGGCATACCTATTTTCATCTTCCTCATCCATCAGTTGTTGTCTTTTTCTTTGGTTCAAGGAAACAATGGATACATCTGCTGATGAGAACAGCTTTTTAGATGTAATGGTCTGCCGACGTCTAACAGTGGTTTCATCTTTGTATACTGGCTTTTTAGGAAGGGATGGATCTGTCTTTCTTCGCTCTTCTAACTTATCGTAAGATCGATCAATATACTGCCTACACCATTTTCCAATTTTTATAGTAGTCCCAAACTTAGCTGCTACAAGTTCTGCCTTCATTCTCTTGTACTTCAACACTTCATCCACTTCAACCTTTTTATATTGTTTCCAGTTGGGAGCGGATTTTTGCATTTGAGGATCTTTATTCATCTTTTCAATTCTATTAACTTCCTCATTAAGAGCTTCAAGGGGCTAGTCTTTGAAATCCGACCTGTAGGCTTCGTAGGGCTTGGTATCCATGATAGTGTTCAAGAAATCATTCCTTAATGTCTTTTGTAGCTTAGCATTTGGTGACAGATTTGACATATTCTTACTCAGGTCTCTAACAAAATCTTCCAACTTCTTGACTTCACCAAGCCAATGTTGTATGCGAGCTGATAACTTAATGTCTCCTAGCCCTTTACACTTTTCTTTTGCCTTATCTTCTGCTTGTTTGCCCTTTAGCTTCAGATATTCATAAATATTCTTTGGAGTTTCGAATCTATGAAGAGATGGGAAGGTTCTTTTGGATGGATCATCCTCTATGTAAAATTGAGTCATTTCATCTTGAACTGCAAGCAGTTCCAGAGGGAAAGTTACTGCCAATGGGTTGATCTTTGTTGATGAAGGTGGGATGAATGGTTTGGGTGAAGTTTGAATGAATGGAGTAGCTGATAACGGAATTGGTGCGGGTATATCTTTTTCTTCCTTCTCTTCTTCATGTACCATGAATTTTCTCTTTCTTGTGTAAACAGATTTTGGAGAGGGAGGAGTTAGGGAAGAAAAAGGTGCTATGAGTGTAAGGGTTGATTGTGATGGGAATTGAAATTGGGTAGAATCAGTGGATTGACTAACAACTGGTGTGTCAACCGCTGTCGTCTTAACATGTGTTGAAACATTTGTTGCATCAATATATGTTTCAGTGGAGGTTGGCAGTGGTGATGAGGATTTTGTATTTTGCTTTTTGACAGGTGGTTTTTCTGGTGAGAGTTTTGTTTTAGGTTTATTAGAATCTGGCTTCTTAGGTTCAGCAGTGCTTTTAAGTTTCGCAGAATCGCAGCAGTGGTTGGTTTTTCTGGTGGTGATATTGGTTTAGGAAACATGACAATAGGAGATTCGTTGTGTTTGTGTGATTTTCTTCTATTTAACGTTCCAATGTTGAGCACTTCATCTTCCTCTTTTGTATGCTTCCTCTTCTGCTTTCGTTCAATCTCCTTATCTGTCTGTTTGTTAACGGTATCATCAATTCCATTTTTCTTACCAGTATCAGATTTTACAGGAGATTTTGCAGAAGTTTTCTTGGCAGGCTTTAGATTTTGTTTTGGCTGATTCCTTGGTGTTGGTTTTCCAAAGTTTTTCATGGAATCCTTTTCCCTCTTTTCAGCATCATCTTCATCATCTTTTTCAAACACAGGTGCAGGGGTAGTACCAGTTAACTTTACAATGCATTCTTTTATGCCCTTGATGTCAGCCTGTGTGTCTTTGTATCTTGCTTCAACCATAACTCTAATTAGCTTCATGTGAGAATTAAGTTGAATCTCAGCCATTTCCCTTTGAGCTGCAAGAATGGGTTGTACCTAATTCCAAAGCTCTTGGCATAACTGCTGATGAGAAGGTCGACTTTTGAAAGCATCCACCAACTGCTTCAATTGATCTTTCATATCAGCAACAGTTGTTTCCAAGTTAGATATCCTGTCCGTCAAATCCTGGTATTTTAATCCATCACCTAACTTAATAGGATCATCTGAATTCCCACCTGTGACAACCGGTAATTTACGGCTCCTAAGTACGTGATTAACAGGTGATTACGCGATAATAAATAGTGTTTACGACGCTAATTAACTTAACCAGGCTCTTGGAGTGCCTAGGAACGTTTGTTCAGCTATACAGTACGCGTATGAAGATTCGCGTGGAATCTGCGAAACATCAAATGGCAACGGACTGAAATCGTACGAAATACTGACGACACCGACAAAATATGGATGTTACACGAATATTTTATGCTCATGGAGTTTGGGTCGCGATATAGGGTCTCGTAGGAATTACGGGCCACTTACACATGAGATGGGCTTGTAGGCCCTAGGCCCAAGCCCAAAACCCACAAGCCAAAACCTGTACATAATATATTAGATACTATCAAATCCCTACAAAATATTGTCAAGATCTTAGCAAATCTTAATAAATCTTGCATAATCTCATCAAATCTCATACAAAAGATTTATCTCTAAAAATTAGAGCGTAAGGACTTATGGTTAATGAATTTTTATATGATCCACCAAAGAATAACCATTATACAGGTGTATAAAAGGGACCCATACCCCCTCTTCATTTGTGCAGACAACACCAAAAATCCCATTCACTCTTTTCTCTCTCGGGTATATTATACAAACACAGAGAAGGATATCTTCTCCAAGCCATACACAAACAAATATACAGAACATTTCTCCCTCCCACTTGTTACATTCTACTTCATAAAACAAACACAGGGGACTCCATCATCTTCACATGACCAAAACCCAACCCACAATGCCTCAGAGCTCACCCTAACCATCTCTCGGCCCCTCTCCCTCGCCGATGGCCGGTGACCGGTGAAAAGGTGGAGCCGGCGACTCCCCTTTCCGGCGACACTCGCCTGCAACACCCACACAGCCCCCCCTTCCTCGTTAGATGAAAAGGACCACCACCACCGTCTGGTGGTGGTGTGCGGCGGTGCAACAGAGAGAGAGAGAGGCACCGAGAAGAGAGAGAGACTTGGGAGGAGAGAGAAAGAACGGAGAAGAAGGAGACACCACCGTGAGCGGCGGTGGTGGTGTTCACGACATCAGGAGCGGGGAGGTTGCTGTTGGCGGCGGCGGTGGTGGTGGTAGTGGTGGTGGTGGTGGTGACCGGTGGTCCCTGTCTCGGACCAGTGGTCCTTGGTTCGGTCCATCGGGTTAACGTATCATCAGGTCAGATTTAGTGGTGGATCGGGTCTCGTTTCAAGTTTCGGGTTTTGGTTCGAGTCAACTCGGTTCGGGTCCAAGTCAAACAGTCAACAGCAGGTCTAGTGGTCAACAATTTCGGTCAAAGGTCAGCCGGTTCGGGACAGATTCGGTCCAGGGTTCAGGTCAATGGCTGGTCAACTCGGCGAGTCGACCCGGTCAACTCAGTCAAGCGGCTCGACGATTCGGCGCGAAGACTTGGTAAAAATTAACGTCACGTTTATTTTATTATTTTATAGTATTATTACTCATGTGACAAACGAGCTCGAACCAATTCGATTAGTGATTTATTTATGTTTTGACATTTTGACAAAAACTATATATTGTCGTTACGTTGCGTTGAATTGTTGATTGATTAAATTTTAAAATCGACACTTTAGTTGTCAGGATCGTCCAAAAACAGAGGAAACTCTGCCCGTTTTTCGAGAAAATCCAACGCGTTTTATCATAAAATAAAACTTTTGGATTCAAATATTGTTTTATAAAATTTCTTACGACGACACTTTATAACTTACAAGAACAACGATGACGCAAATGATTTTACAAAATAAATATAGTTATTATATTTATTTCGAACGTTAAACTCGAATCTTCTTATAGATAAATATAGTTTATTTCGAACATTAAATGACTTGTGTCCCTTTTATAAAATAAATATAGTTTATATATTTATTTCGAACGTCAAACAAAAACGACGACTCTTTTATAAAATAGATATAACTTATCTATTTATTTCAAACATCGTACAACATGAATTCGTTTTTACAAAATAAATATAGTTTGTATATTTATTTCAAACTTCAAACAACTCGATGATACTTTCGCAAAATAAATATAACTTTTTATATTTATTACAAACGCCGAAACGACGTATACGTATATTATGGCAAGTTTATCCAAGACGCAATATATATAATACAAGTTTATTATATATTACTTTCGTACAAATATTCGTTACATACACAAACGACTTCTCGGGGCGACAAAGTATAATTAATCATTTTTATTAAGTTAACAACTTATCGTCAACGATTCGGTAGAGCTCGGTAACACGTAGATTTGTTACCGCATTAATTAGAAACTTATAAGATATTCCGTGTTAGGAATATTGTAGAATGCACGCTAGCGAGTCAAGTCTTGGAAACGGCATCACGAAGTCGTATATAGCTAGCTTTGCACAGGAATATTAAGGTGAGTTCATAACCCCAACCTTTTACGGTTTTACATTTTTCTAAATGTTTTCGGGGTGGAAAGACATGCACTTTTTGCAAAGCATACAAGAATTACATATTTCTAAACCATTTTACAAACAAGTGTTAACTGACACAAATGGTTTACGAGAAGCTTATGTTTTACACCGGTTTTTCCAGATAAGCGTATTTTTCGAAATGTGCATACATACGAATTCTAGTTTTCTAAACTACGGGAAAATACAAATACAAGAAGCACTCTTGGTGAGAACGAGTACCAAGTATGATGCGTTTTAAGAATACAAAAATACAAGAAGCACTCTTGGTGAGAACGAGTACCAAGTATGATGCGTTTTAAGAATACAAAAATACAAGAAGCACTCTTGGTGAGAACGAGTACCAAGTATGATGCGTTTTAAGAAATGATACAAGAAGTATGAGAAATGATACGAGAAATCGTGTCACGAATAGGGTACCATAAGCACCATTAATCAACAATATACCTAGACCGCAGAACAAAAGGTTAGATCTAACGGGTGTCGGGCAGCCTCACTCTTGGTGAGAACGAGTACCAAGCAGTGCTTTTGTGTCTCAGAATATGCCAACTAGAAAATGCCTAAGGTTTGGTTGCTTCCTATGTCATGTCACATGTTAATGGCCTTGCAACCCATTAACAACAAAATACATACAAGAATACTTGATTTATACAAGAAAACATGATACATACAAGAATACTTGACTTATACAAGAAAACATGATACATACAAGAATACTTGACTTATACAAGAATACATGGTACATACAAGAATACTTGATTTACACAAGAAAACCTTGATACATACAGAAACACTTGAATTACACAAGATACATACCATGTTTTCATACAAAGTTTCTGTATAACATGACAAGAAAATGATTTTAAATTCGTTTTCTCAACAATACTTCAAAAACCGGTTATTCAAAAAGATTTATTTCAAATCTTTTACAAACAAACTATGAACTCGCTCAACTTTATGTTGATTTCTCGCATGTTTCTTTCTCAGGTTACTTTTCAAACAATGGAACGGTTGGAATAGGAGAACCATGAAGAGTCGAGTACTTAGTGGGCGTTCATTTTATAGAAGTCTTAGCTATATTTGCTTCCGCTGTGCAATGAAGATACCAGTCCAGTCACGCCAATGCTCTGATATTTCGGGGTGTGACACCACCAGAGGTGGTTGTATCTGCTTTTGAAAGAGGAGGTATCTCCAAATTTTCATTAGCAGATGCCCCTTGTTCTTGGTTCTGGGGACTTCCCTCTGCATCAGTGGTTACCTTAGTGATCTCACCTGTGCTTAACTTGAACTCACCAGTGGATACCTTGATAGACACAGCAGTGGTTGCCTTCAAGGGAGTCTGACTGATGAAACTACTGTCCAAATGTAAATCAGTGGATTTGACATTTGTAGTAGCTGCTCCACTTGAAATACCATCAAGAATTTGCTGAAATTCAAGAGGTGTAGCCTCCTCAACTATTTCTGGGTTAGGTAATTGAAAAGGTTCAGACATAGTTATTGTTGAAGTAACACTCTCAGTAAAGTGTCCGTGGGAGGGATTGCTATCAGTCTGAATGTCAATAGGTTGAAGCAGTGTTACAAACTTTGGTGGAATAGAAGATGAAGGGATTGCTGTCGAAAGAGACATTGCCCCGGGGAAGGGCTTTTAAGTATACTCTCATATGAGGGTATGACATCATATTGTGGTGTCCATGTGAATACAACATGATCCTTTTGTGAGGAATCATGAGGAGTTTGGTTTATGGGTTGAGAACTTTCCACATGTTGTGAGGAAGTAGCAACAGTGGTTTCTAGTGACATCTGTGTTGTCACAGGGTTAACCTCTGGGATCTCATCTTCCAGAGGACCCGTTTTGCTGGTTTCGGTGGGCTTTTTGGATTTTGTTTTGGTCTTTTTGAGTTTTGTTGGTGGGGGTTTCACAGCAGTGGTTGTAGTGCTGTAATCACCAAGAGCAGTGGGCTCAACAACAGAGGTTTGAGGAGCAGTTGTGGACTCATCTAAAATTTCCTCATTCCCCTCTGCTTCAGTTTTGGAAACATTTGACTCTTTAGCCATAAGGCGAGTAAAAGTTTCAGATGTTATACTATTCATTTTAATAGCTTTACCTTTTTAAAAAACTTTTTGAGAAACACGTTTTTGCAGATAGTAGCTTAATAGTCTAGGAAACATAAGAAAACCAGCAGTATTCCCCTTTTTAACAGCAGCAGTTTTCCCCTTTTTAATAGCAGCAATTTTCCCCTTTTTAATGTTTTCTAAATTTGCAACCAAATCAACAAACAGTGCATGGGAGTAGTTAAAATCAGTATTTGTCAAAATTGCATACCCCAATGACTGAATTTTCAAAGGTATTTCATTAAAAGAAGTAGTTTTATTTGAGAGACAGATTAAGAGAGTATGGAACATCAATTTCATTTGTGTTGGAAAATTACGTTTAAACATAGTTGCCTGATTCAACTATCCATCATATCCCCTCCCAATCAAGTATGTTTGAATCTCATTTTTCGGGAAAGATGTCTTACCTGCTAAGTCGTTTACCTCAAATGTTGTTGATATGGTACTGGGGGTAATAGCAACCGATTCACCTCCGACTTTTGAAGTTATACTTACGGCCACATTGTTTTGTTCTTCAATATTCGCATTTGCCCAAAAATCGCGGAGAGTCTCTTGGTAAATGGGTGCGTCGGCGGTAAGAATGACCTTATATTTAGATGATGTAAGAACATCATAGAGAGTATTGTTCTTGGTTTTCTAAAAAATAGCCAGATAGTTATGCGAATTTTTCATCATCAAAGCCATGATCAGAATTGAAAGTTGCGAGAGGTTGACAAAGAAGTGTTGAAGAAGAAGGTGGAAACCGTTCTGATGAATTTAAAACTCGAGACGAAAGTAAAACCTCTGTTTAGGGATGAAACAGGGGTTTATAAAGTGAAATAGTGAATGCTGACGTGTCAGAAGTTACAAAGATCTGATGGCTAACATCTGTCCACGTTAGAACCTCTGCTCTGATAATGGATGACAGTTGTTTGAAAACGACTGTTGGCCAACAACAGATGTTAGGCAACATTAGTAACTCAGCAGATCTTAGATTAAACAGAAACTATGAGAACAGACAATACCCTTCAGCGGTGTTTGGAAACTACTGTTGGGCAACAACAGATCTTATGCAACAACAATTGTTTTCAATAGACTTTTAATATAAATAAATAAATTTTCATGGGAAAAATATAAAATTAAATATCAAGAAACTGAAAGGACAAATTTTAAACCTCTGCCATAAAAAAAAAAAAACCATTGTTGATGGAGTTTTTCAATATTTTAAAAAAATAGCTATTTTGAGAGTTTTTTTCAATACTTAAAAAATAGCTATTTTTTTGGGAATGGAGTTTTCATGTTCTGAACACATTTTACAAAGATCTGTTGAGCAATAACAGATGTTCAGAACTTCTATTGTGTTAATCGTTGATAATTCTTTGGAAACTGCTGTTGGGAATAACAGATGTTGGCAACAGTAGCAACTGAACAGCCGTTACAAAAAACAGAAATTATGAGAACAAACAATACCTTTAAACAGTCAGTGAATCTTTTGCCAAACAGATGTTTTAAAAACAGCTGTTTCCAACAGACTTTTAAAGTTTTTTGTCAAATTTTTTAAAAATACATATTTTTTAAGAATGTTCAGAACTTCTATTGTGTTAATCGTTGATAATTCTTTGGAAACTGCTGTTGGGAATAACAGGTGTTGGCAACAGTAGCTACTCAAGAGTCGTTACAAAAAACAGAAATTATGAGAACAGACAATACCTTTAAACAGTCGATGAATCTTTTGCCAAACAGATGTTTTAAAAACAGCTGTTTCCAACAGACTTTTAAAGTTTTTTGTCAAATTTTTTAAAAATACTTATTTTTTAAGAATGTTCAGAACTTCTATTGTGTTAATGGTTGACAATTCTTTGGAAACTGCTGTTGGGAATAATAGATGTTGGCAACAGTAGTAACTCAAAATTTCCAATAGCAGGTATCAACTCTAACAACTGTTGATGCTCAAATTAGTAAAAATAAAATGCTCTACAAAGATTAATAGAATTAAAATTTACATATCACATATGACGATAGATCAACAATTACATTGAGAACTGAACAATGAAATTTAATAATCTTCAGCTCTTAAACTGTAGCCTATCCTCATATACTTGATCATAATCCTTGATTGATAAAGCCATA
The DNA here is from genome assembly GCA_030545235.1 of Helianthus tuberosus. Classification (NCBI taxonomy): domain Eukaryota; kingdom Viridiplantae; phylum Streptophyta; class Magnoliopsida; order Asterales; family Asteraceae; genus Helianthus; species Helianthus tuberosus. The sequence continues at coordinate 53,501,722 of CM060411.1, read as the reverse complement.
CTTTAAATCATAAGAACCTACAGAAGTGTATGATGACATTTTTAACTTATATATTTCTTCAAGTCTGATGTAAAAGAAGGATATAATGGTAGTAAAACGTGATGAAAAGCTTCTGCACTGTTTTGAAGTCCGAAGTGCAGAAAGACATCACCATCAGGTTTCTGGACACTTGGTCTCTCGTAAACAGACCAAGATGCAGTCCATGAAAACACCTCTTCAGCTGTTGAACAGTAACCCTATCCTTATATACTTGATCCTCAACTTGCTTGATAAAGCGATACTTTAAATCATAAGAACCTACAGAAGGGTATGATGACATTTTTAACTTGTCATTTCTTCAAGTCTGATGTAAAAGAAGGATATAATGGTAGTAAAACGTGGTGAAAAGCTTCTGCACTGTTTTTGAAGTCCGAAGTGCAGAAAGACATCACCATCAGGTTTCTGGACACTTGGTCTCTCGTAAACAGACCAAGATGCAGTCCATGAAAACACCTCTTCAGCTGTTGAACAGTAGCCCTATCCTTATATACTTGATCCTCAACTTGCTTGATAAAGCGATACTTTAAATCATAAGAACCTACAGAAGGGTATGATGACATTTTTAACTTGAATATTTCTTCAAGTCTGATATAAAAGAAGGATATAATGGTAGTAAAACGTGATGAAAAGCTTCTGAACTGACAATCATACTATATAGTGAAATAGCTAACAGGCTGATGATTAGGCTGATTGAAGAACTAATATATAAAATGGACATCATCAGTGATAATAAATACAAGAAAACCTGGAACAGCATCGGTGCTTCATGAAGTACTCCACTTTCTGCACTTCAGACGTAAAAAACAGTGCAGAAGAACTCCCCACTGCTCGCTCGGAAAAAAACAAAGCTGAAATATATCAACACCTTAAAATAAATATTATCAACATATATCAACAGTTTAAATGAATCCACAAACCTAAATTAACCCGCAACTGATTGTTTGAATTTTAAACAACTCTGATTAGGCTGAAATATAAAGCGAGAATTAGAATAGATCAGTTCAAAATTTAAGATTCAAAATCAGAGAAAAAAACATACCCTCAACGATGTTGCAACAATGATGTTGGAAAAATTACGTGAAGTTCAAAAAGCTGTAACCGCAGATGAACAGACTGAATATGCAAATTCTGCATCCTTCAAACAATCTATAAAAGGAGAAATCTGACTGACATAAGAAAAGCTGAGGTGAAACGTTGGTGTGTTAAACAGAGCTTCAAGTAAAACAACGATGTTGGAACAATGATAAAGTGTAAACAGAGTCAACAAATGTTAGAACAAAGAACTGCAATTGAAGATTAACCGGATCAATCATGAGAGCTATGCATTTGAGTGAGAGAGATATGATCGCAAATATGAGTGACAGAGATAAATTGAAATTTGAATGTGGAGCCAAATTCATATATGTTATTTATAGGGAGACAGATTCATATGTAGTTTGAATTTTGAATTTGGAGCCAGGATTTTAAATTTTGAATATGGGCAGAGGTTTGAGCCAAAACTTATGTATTATTGAACGTGGCAGTGGTTTTGATGGGCAGTGGTTTGCTCTTTTCTTATGTGGGCCACTGGTTTGATGGGCAGACTTTTGGCATCAGACCTTTGAGATTTGGATGTGGGCCAACTTTGAAATTTAAAGGCTTTAATATTAAGGTTTATGATGTAAAAATGACATAAGAAAAGCCTTGTTGGACAGCCTCTCCTGCCTGACACATCAGCTTTTCTTATGTCATTTGGATTTCTCCTTTTATAGAAAATATAGATAGATAGATATAGCTGGAATAGGATCAAATAAAAACACTTATGTTTGTAAGAACTGTAAGAACCAACACATAATTGACAAGTGTCCCTCAATAAAAAATTAGTTTAGAGGTAATTTAGACCTTTTGACCATATTTATTTATAATTAATTTAAAATATTTATTAAAATATCCCTAAATCCATGCAAGTTTAATTCAAATCAAAGTTTGAATTTTTTAACATATTCATGATCTAGTAACTCTCCATGATCGAACCAACCTGCATGAACCACTACAAAAAATATAATCAACACAACACTATATAATTAGCATAACATCCTTAATCGTTCTCCATTATCAGCACATCGTCCTCAATCGTTCTCCATTATCAACATAAACGACATTAGCACAACATCCTCAATCGTTCTCCATTATCAGCACATCAAATGTGCTGATTATATCTACTTTTGGTGTTTGTTTGTATTATATTGTAATTAACACATCAAATGTGCTCAATCGTTCTCCATTATCAACATAAACGACATTAGCACAACATCCTCAATCGTTCTCCATTATCAGCACATCAAATGTGCTGATTATATCTACTTTTGGTGTTTGTTTGTATTATATTGTAATTAACACATTATCAGCACAATTATAAAACAACTTTTGGCAACTTTTTTAAAAGTCATTTTTATAAATAAAAAAAAGATATAGCAATATGGTACTCATATTAAAGATAAAAAATACTTGATTTTATGGTATATTTAAAAAAAAAAATAATGAAGTATATAAAAGTTATTTTAGTTTAAAAAACCTTGGTGGAATTTGTATTTAATTGTGAATGATCAAATGACTAGCAATTTTACGAAATTACCCCTAACTTGTTAGTATTAATTTTTAATTATAAGGGTTTTATTTATAATCAACCCCAACTTTTGATTTAAACTATCAATGATTCAGATCTGTTCTTACGGTTCTTACAGTTAACACTGTTTGTACAGGATCTCAACTCATATTTATATTAGGTTACAAGTGAGACAACATCTATCTACTATAATAAAAGAAACAAAGTTTTGGACACGTGTCAGTCATTGAATGTATCCTCAAATCTATACTTATTTTATATTAATTAAATAAATAAATAATAAATTAATATTAAATTTTATCGTACTTTAATAAAATATTATCCTCAAATCTAAATTGTTAATTTAATATATTTTTAAAACAAATACATCTATTTCCTACTTATCTTATAATAAATATATAAATAATAAATTAATATTAAATGTTATCCTAATTTATTAAAAAAATATTTTTTTTATTATTTGGTATACAAAATTATATTTATTCAACTAGTGTAAAACGCGGGGTTTTTAAAAATATAATTTTTTTATTATTTACTATAAATATAATTTTTTTTTATTATTTACTATACAAAATTACATTTATATAACCCGTGTAATACACGAAGTTTTTAAAGATATAACTTTTTTATCATTTGCTATGTAAAATTAGATTTATTTAACACGTGTAATACACAAAGTTTTTTAAGGATATATATTTTTTATTATTTGGTAGATTTTCAACCCGACTATACATGAGTTTTTTTTAAAGATATGACGTTTTTAGTATTTAATATACAAAATTACATTTATTTAATCTGTGTATAGACATGGTTTTTAATGATATAACTCTTTTTAGATCTTTTCAACACGTGTAATATACAGAGTTTTTAAGGATGTAATTTTTTATTATTTGGCAGAATTATTCAACCCGATTATACACGGGTTTTTTTTGAAGATACGGCGTTTTTAGTATTTAGTATAAAATACACATGATTTTCAAAGATATAACTTTTTTTATTATTTGATATATAAAATTACATTTATATACCCGTACAATATACGGGGTTCATAAAGATATAACTTTTTATTATTTAATATATAAAATTACATTTATATAATCCGGGTAATACACGGGTTCTAACCTAGTACAATAACTATATAAAATATAAATACCAAAATTACATGATATAATCAACCATGTAAATCAACTAATACGTTTACTCAACAACTATAAAAAAATCTAATTTGAGAGCATCTATAATAATGGCTCTGTAGCCGCTTAATTCGCCTCTTTAACAAGTATACGTAAGTATTTGCCTAATTCAATTCTCTAAAATCAACCATGTAAAAAAGCTAATATGTTTACTTAACACCTATAAAAAAATCTAATTTGAGAGCATCCATAATGGTGGTTCTCAAAACAAAGCCCATGTAACTAGCCGCTTATCCGCCCCTCTAACAAGTCTACACAAGTAGCTTGTCTAATCCATTTCTCTAACAATTATAATATCAGGCAAAAGCCTCTCTCCTCTTTCTCGCTCCTCCCTTCACTCCCACAAAGAAGTTTAAGAATGCTCTTTCACAAAACCAACCTACTCTTCCATATCATACTCTTATCTCCTTAAAACACCCCAAAACCAACCATTGCAGATGTTCTAACATTGGTCGGCTTACATGGTTAAATTATTTCCATATGAATATAAATTACAAAAAAAACGTATTACTTTCAAGAAGATTAGAAATGATAGTTAGGGTGGAGGGTATGATTTAAACATTTGGTATTTGAGTCATTCTCTACCCAATGATATCATGCCATGTCAAGTCCCCATTCCACCCCCCATTTTGCACTCAATCACTGACAATGATTCAAACACCTAGAGTGTGGTAAAGAATTTAAAAAAAATTGTGATTGGTTGAAAGGGGTTGGAACCCACCATTAAACCCCCTCTCTTCTCCTTCTCTCCTCTTCCTTGCTGCGGTGACTATACACTGAAAACCCAACTCCCCACTCACTCACCGATATCATGATTACCCTTAAAGATTAGAGATTTAAACGTACACGAAAAGTAAAATAATGATGCAAACTAACAAACTTCTTGAAAAATATTTATACCATTTTAGTCAATGATAATCACGTGGCTTATTCTCAGCCGCCACCCAATACCACCCAAGAAAACAAAACCAACTACAAAACATTATTTTAAACTTATGATACATTAATCCCACTAGCCTTAAACACCATTTTTAATTATATCAAAACAAATTAATCTTCAATTAGCACACCCTCGGATATTCTCTATATCTTTTAATTCAAAGAGGAATAGTAACTTTTTTGTTTTTTAGTTTTTTTTTAACTTTAAGATTTTTATTATTTAATAAAATTCGGTTTTTATATTTAGTTTTTTATGTTATTTTTTGTTTTACACATTTTTTATTGGTTGTCGTTTGGTTGTTACTTAATACGGTGCTTGGTGGTCACATTTGGTCTCTCGGGTTTTTTTTACCTCCTCGAATTTTTAATACATGTCGTTATACATTCGACTTGTTAATGCTTAACGTCACGTGAGTTATTCGGTGTTAAAACATTCGTGATTTTGTTTACGTTTTTACCCGGTTTTGGTCGTTGTTTAGTTGATACTTAGCACGGTTTTAGGCCTCCCGTCCCGTAGCGCTGGTAGCACAGTTTTACGCCCGTAAGTGGGGTTAAGACTAGTTTGCATGAATAGCAGTCAAAAAGGGGGGAAAATCCACCAAAAAGGCCAAACTGAAGCAAAAAATAGTCTTAAAAAACTCCAAATCTATACTGAATTTTCCATTTAAACAAATAAAAAATCTCTACAAGAAAAAAAACCCCTTCTCTGCAAATCACAAAACAAAAAATTTACACATTTACATTGGTTTGGGTGGTTGGGGAGGGGGGGGGGGGGGGGGTTGACTTTTGCATCAAGGAGTCTCATCCCATGCATTTGTATATGTCATGGTGGATGGTGATGTGGTGTTGGATGATGATGCTGATGAATGTTCTGCATTATCAGAACCTGAAGAAGTGGTAGTATTGTATGTGTTCTTTTTTTGATCTTGATTAGCACAAGCAGGTTTATTAGGGTTGCTTCTGATCTTGAGATCCATGAAATCTGAAATCAGGCCCGGCTTTGTAATCTTGTAATCGTTGACGTTTATTTGACCCGATAACATCTTGACAATGGTTGACATCATGGGTCGAAGCTTTGTGATGTCTTGGGTGCATAAAAGACCGATTTTTAAGTATTTACACGCTTCTTCTACATCAAACTCGCCGTGCATTGCTGTGTCAATGAGCTCTACCAACTCGTTTCGTTCATATAGATCCCATGTCTGTTTAGAACAAAATACAATCATGTTAAAAAATGTTCAACAAGTCCATAAAAGAAAAATATGCATTTTGACTTTTGTATGAATCTTCTTATTTGACCAACAGATAATTCAATTTATTAGAAGCAAAATGCGTTTACCCGATCATTAAAAACTATTTTTTTTACGACTACAAGTCACAATAACTAGATTAAACACGTTAAAAATGCGTAAACTACTTACCCTCTCAAGAATGAATTGTTCTTCAAGAGGCAACAATGAGTTTGTGTTGCATCTCCCACTAACAATTTCTATGAGAAGAACACCAAAGCTATAAACATCAGCTTTACGCGTCAACTGGCCTCTAATCGCGTATTCTGGTGCCAAATAACCACTGATACAATAAAAAAAAGAACAACGTCAGTAACTATAACGACATAAAGTGAATCTTTAAACACAAAGAGTAATTCAAGACACGGGTCTTACATTGTTCCAGCCACGCGCGTGCTAACATGGGTCATATTCGCAGGTATTAACTTTGCTAGACCAAAATCCGAAATCTTTGGTGTTAAATCTTTTGAAAGAAGAATATTGCTTGCTTTAATATCCCTATGAACGATATGTGGCCGCACTTCTTCGTGAAGATACGCGAGCCCTCTAGCGATTCCAATGCAAATCTTGGTTCTTGTTCTCCAACTAAACTGTATATTACTATGCCCTGAACCTATAAACAAAAATTCAAACTTTTTTTAGCAAAATGAAACAATACAGTTTGTTACTAAGGAACAACCAAGATGCAAGTGTGAATTTACCAAGAAGGGTCTGAGCCAAGCTGTTATTTTCGATATAATCGTACACCAAAATCCTGTGATCTCCTTCAACACAGCATCCGCGAAGCTTAGCTAAATTCTCATGTTCGATATCGTAAATGACTTTAATTTCTGTCAAGAATTCTCTTGCTCCTTGTTTTGACTCAGCAGAAAGAACCTTTATAGCAGCATATTTCCCATGTTTTAATCTTCCCTAAAGATTACAAAAATGTCACAAATTAGAAACTATATGTCTTGATATATATGTGCATACAGGGGCGAAGTATAGAAGGGGCCGGGGCACCCGACCCCCCGAACTTTTCGCTCACTAGTGTTATATATGTAGTTTTCGTATAGAAAATTTTGGGTATATACGTTTTCGACCCCCGGTTCTATAATTTTTTTTGGGTATACACGTTTTCGACCCCTGTCATTCGTGTCATTGGGGTCAAGCTTTGCCACTGTGTGCATAAATATATAAACTTTATATAAATAAAACTTACCCAATAAACAGGACCAAATCCACCCTCCCCTATCTTGTTAGCTGGGCTGAAATCATCTGTAGCAATTCTTAATTCTTTGTATGAGTAAAGTTTAAGATTCTGAACCTCAGATAGCTCTGTTTGTAATAACCAATTATACAAGAAACAAAGATTAGCAAAGATTAGCAAAGATTAGTAAAAAAAGGAACTTTGATATCAAAGATTGAATAAGGGTTTACCATTTGAAAATTCAGGGAATCCTTTTGGTGGGTCTGATCTGCTGTTGAAGAAGAAAGAGAAACAACCCATGATCTGTTACTGGTTGATGGTTGAGTGCTCAGTATTTGATGAAGAATTGATGAAAGATTGATGATTAAAGATGGGTGATTGGTGGTGGGTGTGATGTTTGTAGAAATAGTTGGGGCAATGGAAATTAGTGCCCCCTTGGGAGTATATTAATTGCAGTGAGTAAAGTCAGCTAAGTTATGCTATGGAGTTTGAATTCTTCTTTCCTGGAAGGGGCCTAGGGGGCAATGGTTTTGATGTGGATGAGTATGAACAGAGACGGTTTGGTTAGATATTCAAGAAGACCTTTTGGCTTAATCTTTTTGGTGTCGAGAAAGTCAACGTGTCTATTGATTTCAAGATTTAGGTATTGTTTGGTACTAATGGGGTGTGGTCCATTAGCAAAGGTAAAACCTTTAAAACATTTTGGGAGGGGAGGTCTTGGGTTCAAGTCCCACAAACGACAGGAGTAAGAAATTTGCCGTTCAAAAAAAGGTATTGTTTGGTATGTTGGGATGAGAGGCGGAATGAGACGTGGGAAAGTCAAATGATCTTTGTCACTTCACGTCAGAACACCGCCCTCGGCGACGTGATGTTTAAAAAATGGGTGTTGGTGTGATTATAGAAACGTCAGTGAAATCGAGACTTTCAAAAACAAATGTTATGCAACGGTAATAAAAAAATATATATATATATATATATATATATATTATATTTTTATTATTTACATTTAATACCTATATAATCCTCATTCAATCCATTTTTTAAACACATTTCTACAATCTCACTCTAAATTTTTATAGAAACATACCATGTATTCATTCCACCCCACTTTTGGTGTTCCGTCTTAGCCAACCAGCCCAAATTCGTCTCGCCCGAACACCACCCAACCACTGCCAACCTTCAATTACCGAGATTGTGATCCGAATACGATGGTGTTCCGTCTCAACCAACCAACCCAAATACGATTCGATTGATCCGAAAACGCCTACTTCCGATGCTCTGTTGATCCGGAGACATCGAGTATTTGTCTAAACCGATCGAGCATCTCCAAGGAGATGCCTTGCACCTAGCACAAATTCATAGGCAACAAATTCATGACAAATATAGACTTTAGAGCTTTATTTTTTTAAGCATGCGTATCTTTTTATTTCTATTACTTTTGAACGTCTTGTCTTTATTTTTTAGTATTTTAATTAATGTTAATGTAATTTTTTTTAATTTAACAAAATATTATTTGTTTTATTTTTCAAAAAAAAAAAAAAAAGAAAAGAAATTAAAAATAAATAATTGGGTAATGATTGAATGAGGGTTATGGGCATTATACCACTATGCAGCTTTTTAACTTTAAGACCCATAATGCCCCTTGTTGACTGGGATGTCACATGTCGCATAACGCCCAAGGGAGAGGCTTGATCTTCAAGCCCACTACACATGGTCTTACAATGGAATGAAAAAAATGTGTTACGTTGGTCAGGTTAATGGAATCGCCCATTACATAAGGCATTACATTCCCTCAAATTCATTCCATCCATACCTTTTTTTCATTCCATTCCTTCTCTCACTTTCATCACTAACACCTCCCACCACTAGCCACCCACCGTCGCCGAAACCCTACGCCGTCGACCACCGGCGCCACTGCCAATCATGTCGCCGCCACCACTGACCACCGCCACCGAACACTTGCTCGTGAAACAAACAGTCTGAACCATTAAGTGCCGAACCAGTAAGAGGTCTGAACCATTAAGAGCCTCATTAAGAGGAAACAAACAGCCCCTAACAATATGTGTTTTGTGTTGATTATCATGCTGTGTTTTATATTCATAGTTCTATGATGGTGTGTTTGGAGTTTTTCATGAACTGCTAGGGTTTGAATATAGTGTTTTAGTAATTTTCGCTCTGTTATTTATGGGTTTTGGGTGTAGTTTAGGGCTGGAATTATAGTGTTTTATGACTTTGTACAATTTTTAGGAGATTTAGACTTTGTAGCCGAACCTCACACACTATATATATATATATATATATATATGTAATGACTCTAAAAAATATTCCAATTTGACCCGTAAGTAAAAACCGGAACCCTGAAACCATACCACGCATTAAAAATCAAGAAAATCAAGATTTATGGTTCTCAGGCGGGCCGCGTAAGAGTAAGCAGAGTCTTACGCGGGCCGCGTCAATGTATGGTTGACCGGATAAACATTCCCGAGCCACGTGTTGACCAGCTGGCAAGTCTACTCGTGACCAATCAAACCTACGCCTAGACTAGGTGGTTACGCGGGCCGCGTAAGGTATGGCCGAAGGTTCACGCGGGCCGCGTGTGCCCTAAATTTCACCTATAAATAGATCGTGCTACGAGCAGTCCTCTGATGTCGAAATCTCAATTCAAAAACGAAGTCCCACTGCTGTAATTCGAAATTTACTTTCAATATAGCGAGGCGCTGCTACGATACCGGGTATTAACTCGATCGCTGCTACGATTCAATGTCCGATCGATTGAAACTATCCAATGGATGTTTAAGTGCTGCCCACATTAGGGTTATGCTTTGTCATTCGTCGTGAATTCGATGGATGTTTAAGTATCGCACTTTGTCATTCGTTGTGAGGGTTTAATCTTGTGAGTTATCGTAAATGTTGTATTAGTTACTGACCTAGTTCGTGTGCATGTTGTTTAAATTTAGGTTAAAAGGCTAATCAGTAGGCTAAACTCTGCCTGTATAAAATCTGCAATGTGAGTCATTCTCTTTTTATCAACTGTTTTACAATACCTCAAATTATTTTCAAAAAGTTATAATTACAGGGAGTAAGTCGTGGATATCTTGAATCACTGGCTAGTGGTGTATTGTGCACATTACTAATTTCTCTCCCGGTTAGGTTCATTGACCTAACAGGGATAATCATCACTACTTGGGTAACAGGACCCAATAGTGGTATGACCATCGTCACACAGTGTGACACGGCGCCAGATAAAAATAAGATAGAAGCCATTGTAATCGCTCTTATGCTGTAATTGATAACTATGTGTCGTTTTATCAAAGTTGAGTGACTCGCCAGCATTTTCCCCGCTGATAAAATATTTTTAAAACATGTTTCAGGCGACCTGCTGTAAATCAAGGAAACGTGCTACGGAGCACTAACAAGCTTGAAGAGGTGGCTCAGTTAAAAATAAATAAACATGTTTTAATAAATCAGGGAATTTCCTAGTTAAATTCCTCTATTGTAAATTACAGGGTTTTATCCCAAATTATGGAATAAAATAATGGGGCATTTTGAGTTTTAAAAAGATCCTGTTAAAAATCTTCCGCTGTCGCATCATGGATACCACGGGTTTCCTGTCCCGCGGCTCCTGACCGGGTCAAATCGGGGCTGGGGCCGTGACAATATATATATAGTGTGAGGTTCTAGAGTGAACACTAGTGTATTTGCGAACTGAGTGAACAAATCCTGACCATTGATCTACACACGTGTACGGCCAGGATCTCATCATCAAATCGTAAAATACATTAGTGTATTTCAACATCAAATCCTGGCCATTGATCTACACACGTGTATGGCCAGGATTAGTTCACTCAGTTCGCAAGCTACACTAGCGTTCGCTCTTGAACCTAATCCTATATATATATATATATATATATAGAAACGGGATCAGGAGAGAACGGTGAAAAGTGTGAGAATGGTGAGAACGGATCCTGGCCCAACACGTGGCAGGGAGTGCTAATTGTTATGCCGGGGTACGATTGTCCTTGTCCACTTCCCGCTAAATTATGGCGTTATGATTCCTTTGCCCAAAAATAATTAAATATAAATGGCATTTTCATCTTTATGCTAATTTTACATGGCGTTTTTTTTAAAAAGTATATTTTTTACGAATGGCGTTTATGTTTTAATGGCGTTTTCATCTTTATGCTAGTTTTTTCATGGTGTTTTTTTAAAAAGTATTTTTTTTTACGAATGGCGTTTATGTTTTAATGGCATTTTATTGATTTCCTATAGATATGGCGTTTTTTGTGTTTTCTACTTGTTTTAATTTAGTTTTTTAACCTTTTTTTAATGTTGTTTATGTTTTAAATGGTTACTATTTGTTAATTATTCTAATCATGGCGTTTTCTTTGATTTGTTCAAATACGATAGAAGATCACACAACCAAACATGTAGATGTAATAATGTAAAGAGTAAAACACAATAGTCAACATTAAAATTCATGGCGTTTAGCTAATCTACATATTCTTCCATTCTTTTTGCTATTCTCTCGTCTGCTTTGTCAAACAATTCATGTATTTTTTCTCCCTCTAAATCCATGAATGTTTTTAGACAACTTGTCAGTAGTTTTTTGTTTTCATTTCGCTATGAAACAGGATTTTCCAATGTATTTTACCCTTAGTTCATTTAGCTGTCTTTGTTGGAGTTGATTTGGGGCATCTTCTGTTGCCAAACCACTTCTCCAACGAGCTATATCCCCCACGTATGTTTCCATATGCCTCATTGCGAAAATCCCACAGTCGATGACGTTAGACTTTGTCCTCCAATCCATCTTTTGTCTGACAACCTTCGCCTTGCTCATGATCTTATGCTTTGGGTGATTTTTAATACGCAAGTAGTTTGCAAAAGCTCTGTGCTGCAGTTTCACATTTTTTTTCATACATTAGTTTGGCTTTTTGTAAACATAGTTCCTATATTCTAAGTTTTTAAGATACTTACCAATATTTCCACCCATTCTTCATACTTTTTTTGATGCTGATGTTATCCCCTACACCGCTGTTGTCCAATACATCAACTCTTTTGTGTTTCATGTTGAAACAGACAACATATAAATGTCTTTCCCAGATTATTGGCACGAAGACCAGTTCATAATCCTTGATGGTTTTATGTTTCTTGTCTCCTTTGAAACATGTGTTTTTCAGAACAGTTTCCATGTTTCTGTTGAATTCTTTGTTTCGTGTATCTTCTTTTGTCGTTTCGTAGTATGCCGGAGTATTCTGTAATATTGAGTATCACATTTTAAACAACAAAACAATGTCCTATTATAATTTTATCAACTAAATATTGCAAAAGAGTTACTAGCAGTAATTCTGTGCAGAATAACCTTGAGGGTGATTCATGAGCCTTGTATCTTTCTTCATAGTTCAGGATATGTGCCCAACATAGAATAATTGAGACGTGTGCTTGAAATCCTGGTTTCATGCTCTCACAGATCACCCTCATGAGAAACTTTTCTCCCATCTTGAACAACTCAGTTCTAAAAAAAACATCATTTGGCGTTTTAGTTATACAAACTCATTCTATTATAATACATGGCGTTTTGATTGTTTTTGCATGCATATTCTCAAGTAAACGTTATGAATGGAAATTTTGGCGTTTTATTTTGAGAGAAGTGTACATACTCATAATCGCCGATTCCAGTGAAGATGTATGTTGAAAGGTTATTTTCAAGGTTTGTCCTTTTTTCATTTATAACCACTTGCCTCCTTAGATAAGGTGAGAAACATGCCCTGCTCAATTTTTTTATCTCTCTTCTCCTCTTCAGCCACATTCTTTTTTTTATATTTTTATCTTCTTTATCATCTTTATCAGCTTTTTCATCACCAGGCAGCTCTTCAGGGTTTAAAATTATATTTTCTTGCCTCAGCTTTGTGATGTCTAGAGTGTTGTCCTCATCACCTTTCTCCTGCACATCTGACATGTTTGGCGTTTTTGGTGGTGATGTGTTGATGGCGTTTTCATCCTGGGGTTTATTGGGTGTCTCTTCCTCTTCAAAACTTTTCAAGAGGTTTTTCCCAGATGTAGTTGGTGGCTGTTCATATGGCGTTTTATCAAACACTGCCCCTTGTTGGTCAACACTTTTCTTCACCCTCTCCCCTTCAGTGTTGAATGTCTGACTGTATTGTGTTTCTGTCGTGGGGATGTTTGGTGTCTTATCAAATACAACCATTTTTGGTGTCTCTTCAGCAGGTTGCAGATGTTTTTTTATTGCTATAATCACTTCATCCACCATCCTTGAATTATCAAGACCTTCTTTAATATCTATCATTTGTTTTAGATCTTGTCCTGACAGCTCCAAAATCTCAGCAATATTCCTTTTAATTATTTTTCCCCATTGTATCTTGAAATGTGATATTCAAGTGTCTTGAAATCACAACTCCATTTCTCAATATCGTTTTCGTTTACATCTTCATCTGATGATATAGTATCCTCATCATCATCATATATGGGGGCTGTTGTAGCAGTCGAGGGTTCGGCGTTTTGTTCTATTGCCACATCCCTTGTATCCCCTTCTGCTTCCCCTTCTCTTTCTCCTTTTCCTTCTCTTTCTCCATCCCCTTTACCATTCCTTTCCCACTCCCCTTCCTCTTCTTCTTCTCCTTCTCCTTTTCCTTTTCCTTCTGCTTCTCCTTCTTCTTCTTCTTCTTCTTCTTCTTTTCCTTCATTTTCAACTTCAATGGCGTTTTCATGAACTATTTCCACTTCCATGGCGTTTTCATCAACTGTTTCTACTTCAATGGCGTTTTTAATTCTAGCCATCTCCTTCTCCCTTTCTTCTTCATTTTCACATCCTTCTTCTCCTTGTTCTTCATTTTCAAATTCTTTGGCGTTTTCATGAACTGTGTGCTCTTTAATGGCGTTTTCTTTTTCAGCCATCTCCTTTCCCCTTCTTCTTCATTTTCATCTCCTAGTACCACCTCATTTTCAACCTTAGTTTTTTGTGTATCTTCTTCTGTTTCAGCTGGCATTTCTTTGGCGTTTTCATCAACAAATTTTGAGATGTTCTCTAACAATGTCATACATTGTGAGTATTTAATGTGTACCAGGAGGCTGTTTGGGTATTCAGTCTTTGACTGTTTTAACAATGCGCTCATTTTATTGTAACAGTCTTCTAATTCTTTGTATGCTCCATCCAATTTATCAGCCATTTCCTGTTATATTAAATAAAAGTATTTTGTTTATCATAGTGTTTTTTGGTTTTTTTTTAAATTTATTATTTGAACAACATACCTCTTCATGTTCTTTGTTTTGTTCTTCTTCATCAGGAAAAATGTTGTCATACTGTGTTACTCCTCTGATAAGAGCATGGTTTCCTGATGTAGAAACTTCAAACATTGTTTCCCGGCTTTCTCTATCCTCATTCGCCATCCTTTGAATTGAAGCCTCTTCATCATCATTGAAGGGCATGGCGTTTTGGACATCATAGTTATAATGATCATCATGATCAAAACCATCATCATCATCATCATCAAACTCATCATCATTGTTATCAGCATGCTCATCGACCTTGTGAACATCATCTTCGTCTTCATTCTCAACATCATCACCATCATCTTCATCATGAACAACAACCTGCATTTTTCTTGTTTTTTGGGGCTTGCTTCCTTTACCTTTTTGACTGTTTTCCTTTTTACTTCATTGCCCACAAGGTGTTTTGCCATTGCACTCTCAAATAAGTCAAGAGTTTCTGTTGTAACCCACTCAATTGGATATCCTTCTTTTCGGTCCCATTTTTTCCTATTGCAAGCATCGTTCACCAAGGCAAGCTGTAACAAAATAGATTTTTCAAATGACAAATATTTTTTGGCGTTTTAATGAAACACAAATGAATAGTGAAATTTTATTCTTACCGCAAGTATGATCAGTGGCCCTGTGTAATGCGTTTTGGGAGCCCATGCGGTTTTGGCGTGTTGCAAGCATTGGATGATATAACTACACCAATTCATTTGGTTTATTTGAACGTTTGGTGTAACGTTGTGCAAGAATTGTTTGTTGACGACTGCATTGTCAGTTGCATGCCCCATTATAGTGAAGAATGCTACAAGGAAATTTAGGCAGAAGTCTCTCCCAAAGCCATCTATCATAGGCAAAACGTTATCATAGTATATTTTCACACTTGGTCTGTTAACCCAGCCCAATCCTTGGAACTGTGCTTTCTACTCAGCCACCACCTGGTCTTTAGCTGTTGGTCTTTTTTTCATGTTCACGGGCACCCTTCCATTTGGTATACCCGTTAAAGAGTTTACCATTTCTTCATTTATATGTATGGTATGGTTGCCAACGTTTAGGTTGTTTGTCTTTTCATTGTAATTTTCAACCAACCAGTAGGCAAGCATTGTCGGTACGATGTCTATTTTCAAATTTAGTGTAGCACCAAACCCCATTTGGTGTACTGTCTGTCTTTGATTTTCGTTTAGATTCATAAACCATCCAGTCAAGTTTGTAGGTTTTACTCTTGACAAGATCCTAGCCCCACTGAACTCATGATATGGTTCTTCCTCAACCTCCATATTCTGACTTAATGCCTTCCTCTTATTGGCGTTTTGGGCCTTTCCAGTATGGACATTTATTCTCAATCTTAACCTCTCTTCGCCTATAAAAAATGATTTCACGGCGTTTTATTTTATGGCATTTTAATAGTATAATTTAACATAACTATGATACATTTATGGCGTTTTATAAATCAATAAGAGATTATAGATGTTGAATAAGTCAATAACAATTAAATGGCGTTTATAACAGAAACCATACATTTTTTGGCGTTTAGTAACAAAGCTATGACAGGATTCATGTGTTGTGGCCTTTAGTAACACATGAGTGATATGTAAAATTTTGTTCTCATACATTGTTAAACAAACGATACAAATTTTGGCGTTTTGGAAACAAAGTATCAAAGTGTATTTTTACATCACGAAAAGTAACATTTGTGTACCATGTCCTCTTGTTGTCTTCTTTCGTTGCTCGTTCGTTTTTTGGCGTTTTGGAGCAGATGACTCTTCCCCTTCCACACTTGTAGAAACTGCAAATATTTGTTAAAATTAGAACGCCAAAAGCAGCATAAACTAGCACAATGTAAATCGAAGTTAACTCACTATGTTTTTTTCCTCTGGATCTGGTTTGATCTTTCGACGCCATAGTTTTTGTTGTTTCGCGTTTTCTAGGGTTTTTGGCGTTTTACGTTGGTTTTGGGGAGGTTTTTCTAGGAAGTATATATGTTTCGGTCAGGCTTTGATGTGTTTTGTATATGAACATTTACCTTTTTGCCCTTATGGAAGCGCGCCACACTAATAAAAGTGTTGTTATTTACGAAAATGCCACCTCGTCATTTAGTCCATAGATTGTTTTGATCTGACGGTCCATAATCGTTCTCACCGTTCTCACACTTTTAGTCGTTCTTTCTAAATCCTGACCCTATATATATATATATATATATATATATATATATATATATATATTAGTTTCCTTTATAGTTTACTAAGTTACATTCCCGTCTGTTACACGGGTTGATAAAGGTAATGCTATGTAATTAGTAATAAACATTTATGTTTTAAAAAGAATATATGCATTTCATGATTGAATAAACTCGTATATTATACAAATAAAATATAATATATTTTATTAACATGTACAGTCGTCATGTATTTAATAATTTAACCAATATAATTTTTAACTTAATGAAGCTTTAAGTAAAAAATATAAGTTTACTTAAAAAATTAATAATTAAATTCATATTACATTCATTTGGTTAATAATTTGATAACTATCTTTAATTAAATATACGAATATTTAAGACGCGTGCGTTGCGGCGGAAACGTTAAACCGAACAAAAAAATTAGGCGTAAAAATATTGAACCATGCACGCACGTTACGACATGTTAACTCGCAATGCAACAGTTATTTCATTTTAAAAAAATAATTATGTACAGAAATGGTAACTATATAGAGATACAAATAATCTAAATAAAAATATATAAAATAAATGTTTAGAAATACAGTATGTAATGAAGATAAGAAAAATAAATATGAATACAACATTGATAAGGTATTAAAATTAAAATCTTTAACATATAAAAAAGGACTAATGGATTTTAATAATCTCAACTATCAGATTTTAGCCATTGCCGGTCTCAACTACAAAAAAATCTACTGGGGTCCCACTTTTTAACATATTGGCCAATAACAGACATTTTCTAACTGAGGTCTAACCCAGTTAGTTTGTGCTTACGTGGAAGCTGACTTGGTTCAAGCTTCTTGTTCTTGCTTACATGGATGCTGACTTGGATACCACCTCACCACCATCTCCACCACCACTCTTTATACCTATCTTCTTCTCTCCATCTCCGTCATCTCCACCACCACTGCACCATCGTTGTACCACCTCACTATCACTGCACAACATAGGCACCGCAAACACCACCTTCGACCACCAAATTCACAACCTTCATCTTCGTACCACCCATTTCCTCCATCGCCAAACCTCTACTTGCAACCAGCCCTAACCTTCAACAATCTCCACCATCTCCACCACCACTACACCATCGTTGTACCATCTCACCACCGCCACACAACCTAGCCTCCGCAAACACCACCTCCGAACACCAACTTCACAACCTTCACCATCGTGCCATCCTTTCCTTTTCCACCAAACCGCTACCTGCAACAATCCCTGACCTCCAAAATGCGCCAAACTACCACCTGCAACAACCCATTTCTTGCGCCGCCAAACTACCACATACAACCATCCCTAACTATCAAACCGCCCCAAACTACCATCTGCAACAACCCCTTTCCTTCACCCCAAACCACCAGTTGCAACAACCCCTATCATAACAATCACCACCCGCAACAACCCCCTTTTATAACAACAACCCCTTTCTAGCAGCCCAAACCACTACCTGCAGCAACCCTATTCAACCCTAAACCCTAATTTTAACCCTAAGTTTGCAGGTAAGTAAGAAAGAATAGAGTTAGAGGTAAGGAAGTGAGAGAGACATCAGATTTGGGGGTATTCTTTTGCCACATAAGAGGGTATTTAACTCATCAACATCCACGTAAGCAAGAACTAACTGGGTTAGAACTCAGTTAGAAAATGTTCGTTATTGGCCAATATATTAAAAAAATGGGACCTCTAGTAGATATTTCTGTAGTTGGAACCCGCAGCGACCAATAGTTGATTGTTGAGATTATTAAAATTCATTATCCCATAAAAACCAATATTCTTTATACCTTTTTGAATAAGCTTGGCAAAACAATTTGATACAGTGAAGTACACATTGTTTATTAAAAAAATAGAAGTGGTGGTTGTTGTCGAAGGATCAGAAGAAAGAAAGAGAGAGAGAGAGAAAGGTGACCAATAAAAATGAAGAAATGTGGAGTCTTGATCAATCAACAGTAAGAGTAAATTGAAGAGTATAATGTGAGGAGGAAGAAAACTTGCAAATATCGGGAAAATAAGTATTCATAACTAAATAGGAGAGAAAGAGACGCGGGAAAACAAAAAAAATAGATGACTCCGACTGAATTGATGACACGTATTCCTTATTGTTTTCTTTTATTGTATAGTATAGATACATGTATAGAAAATATTAAAATATATACAACATATTAAATTATGATAAATAACATACATACCATCATTACGATAAAAATATTTAACAACGTAAACGTATTATACTATTAGGGGTTAGATCATGTACAAGACAATCTAAGTGTACAAAGGGGACAACCTCAGGGTGACCACATGTCCTTTTAATTTAAAGGGGTATTA
Organism: Helianthus tuberosus; assembly: GCA_030545235.1. NCBI lineage: Eukaryota > Viridiplantae > Streptophyta > Magnoliopsida > Asterales > Asteraceae > Helianthus > Helianthus tuberosus. Next base: position 53,482,665 of record CM060411.1, on the reverse strand, counting down.
TGGTCTTTTCTCGCGTGACCTACTTTACCCTCAGTTTTCAAACGACTATAACCTTTTTATACGATAATGTTTTTATTTAATATATTACACCGTATTAACGAGCATTTCATTCTCTTTAATTTGAGTAAGTTGTTACTATAGTTTTATTAATTCAAAAAAAAAAATAAATTACAAGCTATAAAGTTATGTGATTGTCTAACATTACGTGATTATGTTCGAGTACGTAATTGCGGTCCATATGTGTAAGCAGTAACAAATGTTCAATGTGACCCTACATCTATAATCACGTACCATATGTAATAAGTGTAATGTCACGTGATTATGTATCAGTACGTAAAACGTTATTATAACATTTTTATTGTATAATGTTTTTTACTAAAGTTATGTGTATTACGTGATTATACATTTGATATAATGAGAACTTAATTGTTTTTATGTTATTACGTGATTAGATCTGTACTATAACTTGTTACATGATTATAGATGTAGTGTTACATTGAGCATTTGTTACTGCTTGCACACACGGTTCTTGATTATTACATTGATCATTTGTTTGTGCTTTTGCACACATGGTACATGATTCTAAATTTAGGTATACATTAAGTATTTGGTATGTGATTTAGGTATTCATTGATCATTTGGTACGTGATTATAGATATAGTGTTACATTGAGAATTTTTTTACTTCTTGCACATAGGGTACACGATTTAGGTATTCATTGATTATGTTCTAGTACATAATACGTAATTACGTACTGGAACATAATCACGTAACGTTACACAATCACGTAACTTTATATCTTGTAAAATGATTTTTTAAATTATGAAAACTATATCAATAGCCTACTCAAATTAAAGAGAATGAAATGCTCGTTAATTTGGTGTAATTTTTATGAATATTATCGTATGAAAAAAAGTTATACTCGTTTGAAAATCATGAAGGAAGTAGGTTTATGAGTCAACAATATTGAATTTTCATATTTTGCCTTTTTCCACACTTGTTTCCCTCGTTTTTAATCACATGAATTCTGCATTTGGGGACCACTTAATCCCAGTCATTGATCTTGCAAATCAAAGACACTAATTGTTCCTTACGTTTTGTATGCCAAGATTGTCTTGTACAATAACTTTCCCCTATACTATTTATCTCAAAAAGTAATTTGGTACGTAGCAAATAAATATAAATAATGTCATCAAAATATATATTCCAAAAGAAAATTTTATTTACGTAGTGACGAAACTACTAGAATGAAAACTACTAAACAATAGTTCATGATATATAAAAACAAAAGTTAAAGTTTTCGGGTAAACGGTTATATATTTTTGAGTAATTGGGTCGGGCATCACCTAATCCCATACCTGTGAAATATTTTTCTCAATCCCATATTCGGCCCCATATCCATTGGGTATCAGGTATGCACATCCCAAATGCTTCAGATTTCAAATATACCCATTGAGATTTGGTTTTTTTTTTCCATCCCTACATATGTTATGATGTTATATCATTTCTCGTATAAATTAACTTATGTTTTGTCTATGCTCATTAGTTGTACTTTTGAAAATTTAACCGACTAAGAAATTTTTAATTTATATAATTAATGACATGACATTTTACTATGTGTTTGTAAGGACTACCTTAGTAAATTGTTTATAGCACCTCCAACATCAAACCCTAAAAATCTCTATAAACATTTATCTCAATATATCATAATAGATTTTAAAAAACCCAAAAAAACCTTATTTTTTTCTTCAACAACAAATCTACACAAATCACCACCTCTGCATTCATATCATCGCCTATTTTTATGATTATTTAATTCATATATGTTATGAACAAGCCTAATAGCAAGAAGATGAGAAGAGATGTAACACCCAAAAAGTGAAAAAATGTAAATATATACACATAATGTATATATTTATATATTTTAATAAGAGACTCTAGAATGTAATGGCTAGGAACAATTAACCTAGTTAACTACATGTTAATAGTTAAAAGAGAAAATGGATTAGTGGTGCTTTTATAAAAAGGAAACAAACATGAGGGACTAAAATGTGTCAATAAGTAAACTGGTTTAAGAATTGAAAACACAACACATGAGTATGTGTGTGTGTGCGTGATCAGAGGAGAAAAAGGGGTAAAGCCCTAGTTCTTGAACATTACCACAAATCCATCAAATTCAACTAAGAATCAAAGCGATTTTTAGTGCATGCATGATAATTTAGAGTCTAGAACATCATCTCATAATAAGGTATGTAAAAAATCTTATGTAGGATGGAGTAGTGATTTCTTGATGAACCTTATGATGTGTAATTGAAGAAGGGATTGTTGAGATGTGATAAAATTGTAGTGCCTACATGATTTGAACAAACCCTTGATGAAGAATTAGTGATGAAATGCTATAATATAAGTGTTTCAATGATTAACAAAGCTTGTGTTAAATGGGTTTTAATTGTATGATGAAATTTGATAATATATAAGTGTTCATGATCATCATAATTGTATGTATGCGTAAGATACTTGAACAAATTAGAGATTCGAGGAAGTGTTCATACATGCCTTGAAATGGGTTTTGTATGATATGATGAAATTAATGTAGTGTCAAGGTTAATAGGTGCTTGAAATCATGTTGTCTACTAGTTTGTATGTAGAACTTGATTATATTAGGTATTCGGATGAATGCCTAGTAATATGATGAAATGGGTTTTACATATAGATGAAAACCCTTAGTTCTAGCATAATGAATGGATAAATTAACATTAATAATCGAAAGCTAAGTTAACTTAATGTTAATAATCGCTCGAACTTGTTAAAGTGAAAGAAATGAGATGACCTTGGTTAGGAATTTAGTTAAAAGGGTAGCCTGGAAATAAGTCCTACCGGATATTTGTTGAAATGCCTAAGTGAGTTTGTTGAACCTATTTATGCATTTGCATTTGTTAATAGGCAGTTAACTTTTAAAAGTCAGACTGACCTATAATAAGATCAAATGGTAATTTTGATATAAAATCTGTAAGGTGGGATAGTCGTGATAAATAATGACTAATCTAACCATCTTGCGAATGATAAATAATAGTTTGATGCTTGACAAGCTAGGTGAAAGCTTGGGAGGAAGCGGGTCGAACGGATCAAATATGCGGAAAAAGCATAATCGGATGCAATGTAAGTAAAGCTTACATCTTTTAAGTAGAAAACCTATGCTTATATTGGTTAAGAACAAGGTAATTTAGTATTTGAAATATCACGTTCCGACGTGGAATGATACGGGCCGGAACAAGTGGAAATGGTAAGAAACTGTATTTGATGATAAAAAAAGGGTAAAATGGTAATTCGGTCATGTGATGACGAATAAACAAGGAGTTTTGAAAAGTTACCTTATGCTATAAACCATAATGTGTAAAACGGACAAATTGGTAATTTGGTCACGAGTTGACGGATAAATAATAGTCTTGAAAAAGACACCCTATGGCGTAAGCCATGATGGGTCAAACAAATTAATAGACGATTTTTAAGTAATTTGATCTTATGGTGTAAACCAAAATGGGCTACATGGATGAGATGGCAAATAAATACCATCTCACAATGATAAAATGGTCATTTAGGCCTAACGGGTTAAATGGCGATGTTATCACCATTTGACAATAATGACTAATGGTCGCTTGTCGAGTTTTGTGCTCATAGGGAGAATAGCGTATGACTTGCATTGCTTTTAATTTGAAATTAATATTGCAAGGTATTAAAACGGGTCAATGCTATGACCTGAGCCAGGTATGTGTAATGGGTCAAACTCTCAATGAGAACTTAAGGTCCGGTGAGAGTTAATCGAGTCATGGGTGGGCACTGGATTACCTAAAGTGAGGTATATCAAGCGAATTGAAATTTAGATAATATGTTTTTACGAACATAATGAAGTTATAATGGAATACGGGTTAAAAGAGCATACTTGGTCAAAACAAGCTTTTAAAATGTCCTTCGTGATTAAAAAGAATAAAGTTGACCAAACGCCCTCGAATGATAAACCAGGAAAATGACCCTTAAGGGTAGTTTATATATGAGTTTTACAATTCGGTCAATCCTTACGCTAGTATAAAATAGAAGGCTTAAACCATTTTGGCTTAAAGCTACATAATGGGTCATTTTCATAAAAATGTCTAACTTGGGGGTAGAATGGGAATATAATGATTTTTCCCATTCTCGATCCATCACATTTGAAGTTGTGATGATATATATAAATGAAAATCATAAATGGGAATTGTCACAGCCCGATATTTTTACCACAAACCGGTGGGGAGTATCGTGACGTAGTTGATATCATAGACAATTTAAACACAGTTATAGCACAACGAAAGTCTTGGAAGGAAATTACTATTACAAACCGAATGTTCAAGTTCAAAATAATTAATATACAAATGGTTGTAGAAAAGGATCCACAGGCGGATCTAAATAAAATACAAAACGATGTGTAACAGACTTTAAGGCATCTTAAGGACTTGCAAGATCCTCTATTAGACACCAAGTAGCTCCCAGCCTATTTGCGTGTAGTACCTGTCCCTTAGTCTTTTGAAAATACGTCAGTTTACACTGGTAAATACAATTAACTGACTAATTTGAAAAATGTATAAGAAAATTGGTTTAGGTGCACAAGGCACAAAAATCTTTTATAGCTTGGGACAATTATGTTTTTAATCTTGTATACAGATTTACATGTTTGTCATACATATGGGGCCCGGTATAGAAGCCGAGACATGATTAACCGGCACACCACTTATAAAACCCACAAAGGAGTAATCCCCAACTTGAGGGTAGTTTATTTTAGCATTTGCATCTGTCAGGTGTATGCCTACACCCCGTGCGTAAGTCGTGGCCATTTGCAATTAAATGAGCCGAGGATATCCAGGACACGGTCGCATTAACCCCCCAATGTTTATGTTATCAAACAATACAGATTAAAAGAGGTTATGCAGATTTGTTAGCCACAATCCGGCCAAGTGATCCCATACCCGACCAATCAGTAATAATTTACCGTATCCCAAGCCCGTATAAGGGAAAATAAGTTAAAAGTATTTACCTGAGTTATAACTTTGGTTTTAAAGCAAGAGTTAACCACTCAGCCGTATGATTTACTTAGACTTGTGAAAATAGCTTTTACAGGGGCTTTCTAGTCTGGAATGAAGGTAATATTAACCTATTAGAATGCTAACGGTTCCTAATTTAGTCGTAGACTTAGACCGGTTAGCTTAAAGAACGAATTACGGTACGAAACGCTAGATTAAGCGATGACCAGAATGGAATGTTATTTATACCTACCAAGTATGAAGACTTGTATAATATGGGTAAACTAAATACATTCTGGATTTTGAAGTTTAAATGATAAGGTTAAACCCGTTTCGGTTGATTTATGCAAACTAGTCACATAAACCGAACCGAACGTGTATAAGCATTAACGGGTAACTAGATGAGTCATATACAAGTTCCATATGTTATTATGCTTAAAATATGTTATAATATCACTAGGATATCAACATTTATGCCCATAAATATTTTAAAACCGAATTAAGCCTTAAAAGGGCATTTTGATCATTTTATGGTTTATAAAAGGAGTTTGAAAGTAATATGATGTTTTGGTCATATAAATTCTGTAAAAATATTTATTTTAAGTTATAATATCAGTATGATATCAAATATATGTGTGGTTTATGCTTTATGGCCAAACTATGCACCTTAGGGGCATTTTGGTCATTTCACACATAGTTTTAGGGACTTATTTGGGATTCTGAGTTCATGACTTGTACCTAATGTAAAATATTCAAAATGGTTTATAAAATTAGTAGGTAACAAGTCTTGGGTGCTAAGTATGGTTTAAAACCATACTATGCACCTAATTAGCATAAAAGTCGGTAAATGACGATAATTTCAAAGTTTATGTGATTCTGATGTTATGAACAGCTTTAAATAGAAAAAAATATTTTATTTTTCATAACATATCAGTAGCCAAAAAGTTTTTTCATGTTTATTATGTTTAAAACCTATTTTAAATGTAAAAAAAGGTATTATCGTCATTTATAAACCTTGTACAAGAACTTGAAGTCAAAGTCACTATATAATCTGACTTAATATCCCAATAATTCCTAAATATGATATCACAACAGTAGGTAAATGAGTTTTATGTCAAAAGTATGTTTAAAACTTGATTTGTATGCAAAAGGGCATTTTAGTCTTTTTAGAAGCATATTTTACGATATAGAATGTAAATGTCAAAGTATGTAAAATATGTTTACTAAACAGAATGTAATCCATTTGCATGCTTGATTATGTTTAAACATCTCATTTGTGAGTAAAAGAGCATAATAATCAACATTAAGCATAATAACGGAAACAAGTAAACGAACTCAGATTACTATGTGACCATGTAATACAACCTCAGAGGGTTGTACTACAACATAATTTGGTCACAAAGAAACCTTAATGCATAAAGAAATGATGCTAATTCGGGTCAAAACTGAAAGTCAAAGCAAAAGTCAAGTTTTGCGACTTTCGGTTGCGAACCGAGCTTAAACTCAGAATTGTCTGGTTGAACATGTTTATACATGTTCTAATAATAATTACCAAGTTATTAAAGTGATAAAAACATGTTTTATAACCTCTAAATTATCATATTTGAATTATTTTTAAAGCTAGCCCGTTTGACATTTTATTTTAATAACTTTGACCCGACAATTAACTAAGTAAACATGATAATTAGGAGGTGCCCTTTTGAGGGATTAACAGCTACCTAATTACGACCACGTAGCCATATTCGCCTTGAACAATGGCTGGACCGATAAGGTCTAAACTGAAAGTCAAAGCCTTTTTAGGGAAACTTTGACTTTCGGCTTTTTAAAGCTTAGAAACCAAAAAGCAGAGGCTAGGGACACTTACAACAGGTCCTAGATCAAAGATTGAACTTAGGGGAGTCTCCTGTATGATCAGGAATCTCCAAGAGATGATAGAAGTGAGAAAAGAATGAGGTGCAAGGAAGAAATGCAACCAAGGGCTGTTTATAGTGATTTTTGGATTCACAAGATGAAGCCAGGTGTTAAGGATCAACTCAGATCATTCCAGGTGTCCTAGAGGCTTTATAAACCATCCAACAATCCATGTTTTCGAGTTATGAGCATGCATGCGATTTGTGTGGGCAACAAGGCTGTTAACATGCAGCTGCCAGTCTTTTTCAGAGCTAGGCACTCTCTCTTGCCCCGCGAGAGATAGAGAGAGGAGTCTGGGTCACGGCCCGCGACTCGTTGTCGTCCAGGTAAAACAAGTTTTAAACTTGTCAATTTCAGTCCCTGATCCTTTTTAACTCATAACAACTTTCATTTTCAGCATGTTTGGCCCCTCAAGTTGGATATTTAAGTATTCTTAAAAGTATAATCAAACGCTGTTAAGCTTTGGTTTCGTTAAAAGGTCACTCAGAGGTATGATTAAACATGTTGACGCTTTTAACCCCTTTATTTATAAATGTTTGATTTCTTTCTCAAACGGTTTCGTAAATCTAACGTGTGGCTTACTAATGATTACGAATTCCGTAAATGGTCATTCAGAGGCACATGTTTTGCATAAAGACTGTAGCATCCCCCGACCCCTACCCTGGGAGAGGGCGCCGCGAGCCAACAGTCAGGTGGTATCGGTGTTTATTAATTTGGCAGCGGAAATGAGACATCAGGATCGTAGTTAGGAAATATATTTCAGAGTTTCAAAACACCATATTTTTATGATACACAAATGGGATAAAACCCATGTTTCATTGATAATACATTTATAGGGATAAACCCTAGTTGCTAAAAACATAAAATTTTATTTAGGTAACTTTTATAGCCAATTCTTTAAGCCTTCAGTGCTCCATAGCTGGCTTCTTATAGCTTCACATTAAGTTACCTGAAACGCGTTTTAAAAAGTTTTATCAGCAAGAAATACTGGCGAGTGTATCCCAGTTTAATCAAAACAAGTGTTTATAATTTTACATTATTGAGAGCGATTACAATGTTTATATCTACCAATATACTCATTCAGTATTTGTCATGTTCACAGTTCCATGACCGTTGTGACAACTGGCACCAAACCGGTAATTTCCGTACACTTTGATCATTATTTAATGACTGCAATTATGTGCTTAATTGTCAGCAATGTCTGATTACATACTAAACAAGTGAATTCATGCACGTTGTATACTACAAAATATTGCCTTATACATAAACGAGAGCGTTGCGTCAAAAAAAAAAATACTAGAAAACTCACCGGTAAGACACACTGTGTCAACAGAACTGCAGAAAGCAGTCAGACAATAAAATTGGAGCCTAGGTGTAGGTCCGACAACAAGAATGCATTAAAACCCAAGAGTACATACAAGGGTTTAATATATATGCAATACGAAAGCAAAAATAAGCACTAAAAAGCACCCGAAACGCACTTTAAGTGCAGAATTTTGTATAATTCAGCAATAATTCAGATTTTAGCACACGAATATTATGCAGAAAATATAAATTTTCAGTCAGAATATTTCCCTAAGTGTTGGGAATTGAGCGGGATACATAAAGATACTTAAAAGACACTAAAAAGTGTAATTTAGCACTTTAACGAACCAGTGTCTAACCGAACAACCGGAACTTTACCCGGAACACCAAAATATTGCTAGAAGAAATGTTTTATTTTTCTGAGCTAGTTAGGGTTCCCGGAATACCCTAACACCCGCTATAATGCACAACACACTAGTAACCGAGTTAACCTTCAACTTAACTTAACTAATACCTAACTATTAGTTGGAAACCAACCGGATAACCCCCCCCCCCCCAACCGAGTTCGGTCACTATGTGACCCTCCCCTTGTACTTTGATGATTAAAATAATCATCCATGTCCCATATCAATGAGACATATGATCCAATGGTTAAGTGTGTAGTGATTTACCTATAAGTTCCAAGCTAAACCCAACATAACCTCCACACTCACAACACTTGATCAAAACTCTCTCTCCCTCTCCTTAAGCTTACGGCCGAACACCACCCACCATCCATCCATCATTTTCGATTTCCTTCAAGCCATTCCAAGTGACTACAAGTGTCAAGGATCTCACACAAAGGAGCTTGGTGCATTCGGAACGTGAAGGACCTCTTCTCTTCGCTTTTATCCACTCATTTTTCGACTAGAATCTTCCCTAGCCCCGAGCTAGTGGTAAGTTGCTATAAACGCCCTCTCGATCTATTTTAAAGTGGTTAAAATAAGATATGATGGTTAAAACTCGTGAACTTGCAAGATGAAGTGTTAAAAGTCTACTAAAATGTTAAAAATGATGGTTAAAAGCTATGATGTTGTGTAAATCTAGCAAGACTTGTGTTGTGTAACTATTTAGTGCCGATCTATGATGTGGTAGCTCGGATCATCGTCTAACCCGGATCGGTCATGATCATGGATCATGACATGGAGTTGTTTAAGTATAAAAAGGGTTAAATGATGAAACTCTACCACACACTGAACATGAACTTGTGTAAAAGTAATTTTTCTTGTAAAATGAAGTTCTAAACTAGTAGGTCTAAAGATCTACAAGTGGTATTTTCGAAGAACCAACTGTAAGACGAAACCATGTTTTAAAACCGGATCTTTCATGAACTAGAGGTGTGGACACTTGTGTAACAAAAGTTTTAACAAAGAAATAATTTTCGTAAAAACCGACTAGAAGTTGTGAAACTTCATATTCTTTAAAAATAAAGTTTTTAAGAAATTAAACTTATTTTTTTTAAAAATAACAAAACTTACTAAATGTACTAGTAAGTTACTACACATTTTTGTAAATATTCAAGTTCATGAAATAGAGAAATTAGTGATTATTGTGGATGCTTATTGTTTTTAACTGTCGTTGATGATTGTTGACGATTTAAAAGAAAATAAACACATGTTTTGAAAACATGGGAAACCTCCATTTTTAGGGGAAACTCTGTCAAAATTTTTATAAATTTTGACACTTAGAAAATATAAGTTTTTGAGAAACTTATTCCCTAAAAATGTATTTAAGAGTATTACCAAGGTTTCCCAAACCTTTGGTGATAAGAAATGATGATTTCTTCAAGAATAAAAATGGATATAAGTATGTATATTTTTGAGAGAAAAATATATATTATTTTATCACCAACTTTTGTGCTAAGTGTATAAAGTATGTGTTATACGTGCTAGTGTAATTAGACTTAAAAATACACTAAATACTCATGAGAAGTATAAACACAAAAATACACATACAACATACAAGATACATAATTCGGGTGCAAAGTGCAAAACACGAGATACTTATATTAATTTATGAGAAAATAATATAAGTAAGATACTTAGTTAAAAATATAAAATATTTTTAACACAACAATACAAATACAAAAGATAGTGACTCGTGCTTTACGAAGCAAGACTAGCGACTGACGTTAAGAAAACACGTTTAGGTCACGACGTTCTGTAAGCAAAATCCGGTGAAGTTTACGACGCACAGGAACGCAAAGTTGTGAGTTCATGCTCCCCCTTTTCTCTTAACTGTTTTCAGTTTTATAACTTCGGGGGTGAAATACATGTTACAAATACTTCAGTATTTACAAAATGGTATGATATGTACTAAAACGAGAAGTACTCTTAGCGACAACTAGTGCCAAGAATTGATACGAGAAATCGTGTCACGAATAGGGTACCATAAGCACCATTAATCGTGTACATACTTGGACCGCAGAACAAAAGGTTAGATCTAATGGGTTTCAGGGCAGCCCCACTCTTGTTGACAACTAGAACCAAGTAGTGTTTTTGTGTCTCAGTCGTGAATCGACTATAGATAAATGCCTATGGTTTGGTGACTTCCTATGTCGTGTCACATGTTAATGGCTTTGCAACCCATTAACACTTGATACATATGGAAATACTTGATTTATACTTGAATGCGTGATTTAACAAATACATACCATGATTTTTATACAAAGTATACAAGCGTTAATAGCGAAAACTGCATGAATTCACACCAACATTATGTTGACGTTTTCCAAAACTTACATGTATTTCAGGTAACTAGAAGTGGATGTGCGCGCGGTCTTACCCATGCTCGTGGATGTCGCTTATGTTTATCTTTAAATAAAGTTGTAAACTTTTAAGACAATGTTTTATGCGACTTAGCGATGTAAACGCTAAACTTATGTTTTCAAAGTATGGTATTTGATGTTTTTACGAGCATATAGCATGTTTACCTTTCGTATGCAATGAGAACCTTTCATGATCACACCTCGTGCTTCCGCCGCAGAAAGGGGTGTGACAGATTGGTATCAGAGCTGCGATTGTAGTGAACCAGGATTCCTTCTCGAGTCTAGTCTACAATCTCTAGGATCCTTTCACGAAAACAATTTTCAAAGAGTTTTCATTGCATAAAACGTCCCGCGACATCCACTGCCTGAAACTGTCTACATGAGTCTAGAAAAGACACTACGAGACGTAGAGTGCACTTGAGTAGCACTTGTCATTGACTAGAAATTACATGCAATTATGTGTGATAATTAGCATGTACTAGAATTAGAATGTCACGAGTATACGTGACTTTACCTGAAAGCAATGGCCCATCTGAAGGAAGAAATACGAGGATGAAACGAACTGTGCGGACTGTGCAAGGAGTTACGTAATTATGGATGCATACATAATTATGGAATTCAGTGCACAAAAATCACAGCAAGTCTTGTCACGTATAGATTCCCTCAGTGCAAGCCTACTAAGTACTCTGCTAGAGTAATAATTGTTTGATGTCACTTATGTGGTATATACTTGTGAATATATATACTACTACTGTCTAGTAGGACGATATCAAACAAATGTCTAACCCTGTTGTGTTATGTTCTGTCAGAACATGGCACCCAGGAAAGCTGTGAATGCTCGCAATGACGATCAACCTCCTCCTCCCCCACTGCCAAGAACTGCTGAAGAGCTGAACGCTCTACTGGAGGAAAGGATCTCCGCTGCTATCGCCCAATACGAGGCGAACCGTACTCAAGACAGTGGAGGACCAAGCAATGCTAGGCGTAATGGGAATGGAGATTCGTCTGGAGGAAACGCAGCTCAAGGTAACCTTAAAACAATTTACTAAGCATGAAGGAATTTATGAACGGTCCTTGTTTCATTAGTTCTTCGATTGCTCATAAGTGAATTGGTTGGGTTAATTCCAGGCTGCACTTTCAAGCAGTTCCTCGACTGCAAGCCGATGAACTATGATGGCACAGGAGGTGCAGTAGCATTTGTGCGCTGGACGGAGAAGACTGAAGCTACTATCCGCATGAGCAAGTGTACCGCGGATCAACAAGTCACCTTTGCTACTGGGTTGTTTGTCGATGAAGCTCTGACTTGGTGGAACCTGCAAGTCCAAACCTTGGGCGATGATGCCGCTTATGGCCTAACTTGGGATGAACTAAAGGAAAGAATGAGAGAGAAGTACTGCTCTCGTGCTGAACTCCAAAGGCTGGAGACGGAGTTCTGGCACTTGACCATGGAAGGTGCTGACATTAATGGTTATACTCGAAGGTTCCACGATCTGTCCAGAGTGCTTCCCTACGTGGTGACTCCCGAATTTAAGCGTGTTGAACGTTACATTTGGGGACTGGCCCCAGAGTTTCGCGGCATGGTAACTTCGGCCAAACCTCAAACAATCACCGAGGCCGTAACTCTGGCTGTCAGCCTTACTGAAGATTGTGTTCGAATGAAGAAGCTATCACTGAACCCAACAGAAAATGCCGAGACGCATGCTGAGTCGTCTGGCGACAAGAAAAGGAAACATGCAAACTTGAATCAAGCAACTCGTAACAACAAAGGCTCCAACAAGAAACGTGACCCTAACCCGCCTCAAGGGGCGAAATCTCTTGCAGCCATGAATGACGCTCCAGCTAAAGGATACCTGGGCACCCTGCCCAAGTGCAATCAGTGCAAGCGTCATCACGAAGGGGTGTGTCGTGTTCCAAGATGCGACAAGTGTGGAAAGTTGGGTCACCGCACTGAAGACTGCTGGAGTAAGGGAAATAAGAACGGGAATGGAAATCATATCGGGGCTGGTAATAGAAACAATGGTGGAAATGGAAATGGTGCTGGTAACGGGAATGGTAACGGAAATGGGCAAAACCAAGGATGCTTCAGATGTGGAAGTAAAGATCATTTCATGAAGGATTGCCCAGAGGGAAACAATGCTCAGGCCCGAGCATTTGTAATTGGAGCAAGGGACGCACGCGAGGACCCTAATGTGGTCAACGGTACGTTCCTCATTAACAATCACTTTGCATCCATATTATTCGACACTGGCGCCGATTATAGTTTCATGTCTGTGGAATTTAAATGCATACTTGGAATAGAATCTAGTAGATTAGAAATTCCTTATTCCATAGAACTAGCCAATGGTAAACTTGTTGAATCGGGCGAAGTTGTTAGAGGCTGCACGCTAGAACTTGGTGAACGAAGATTTAGCATCGACCTCTTACCTATTCAATTAGGTAGCTTCGATGTAGTGGTCGGGATGGACTGGTTGTCCAAGAACAAAGCTGAAGTCATTTGTCATGAGAAAATCATTCGCATCCCTCTGACGAATGATGAACTCTCATCGTACACAGAGAAAGACGAAACGCGCCTCTACGAATCATCGGTTGTATGAAGGCACATAAGTGCTTAAGGAAAGGATGTGTTGCTTTCCTAGCACACGTTGTAGACAAGAAGGCTGTGGAGCCAAAACTCGAAGACATTCCTGTGGTGAAGGAATTTCCTGATGTGTTCCCTGAAGATTTGCCAGGACTACCTCCGCAACGACAAGTCGAATTCCATATAGATTTGGTTCCGGGAGCTGCTCCTGTAGCCAAGGCACCCTATCGACTTGCGCCATCCGAAATGCAAGAATTATCTACACAGCTTCAGGAGTTGTTGGATAAAGGATTCATAAGGCCAAGCTTCTCACCCTGGGGAGCTCCAGTATTATTCGTGAAGAAGAAGGATGGATCACTGCGGATGTGTATCGATTACAGGGAACTGAACAAGCTCACGATCAAGAATCGGTATCCGCTACCGAGGATTGATGACTTATTTGATCAACTGCAAGGATCAAGCTACTATTCCAAGATCGACCTTCGATCTGGATACCATCAGCTGAGAATCCAAGATGAAAGCGTGCCAAAGACTGCATTCAGAACACGCTATGGGCACTACGAATTTCTTGTGATGCCATTTGGATTGACGAACGCGCCAGCGGTCTTTATGGATCTAATGAACCGCGTATGTAAACCATATCTCGATAAATTCGTGATTGTATTTATCGATGATATCCTGATTTACTCGCGAACGAAAGAAGAGCATGAGCAACATCTCAGAACCATCTTGGAACTACTGAAGAAAGAGAAGCTTTATGCAAAGTTCTCGAAATGCGAATTCTAGATTCGCGAAGTACAATTTCTTGGTCACGTTGTGAATGAGAAGGGCATTCATGTAGACCCATCCAAGATTGAAGCAATAAAGAATTGGGAAGCTCCCAAGACCCCAACCGAAGTACGACAATTTTTGGGCTTAGCAGGCTATTTCCGACGATTCATCGAGAATTTCTCAAAGATAGCTTAACCGCTAACAACCCTTACACAGAAAGACAAGAAATACGACTGGGGTCACAAACAGGAAGAAGCCTTTCAGCTACTTAAGAACAAGCTCTGTGATGCACCGATACTATCATTACCCGAAGGCACTGAAGACTTCGTGGTATACTGCGACGCCTCACGACAAGGCTTGGGTTGCGTGCTCATGCAACGCCAAAAAGTCATCGCTTATGCTTCAAGACAACTGAAGGTTCACGAGAGAAATTATACCACTCACGACCTGGAGCTGGGCGCAGTGGTATTCGCCTTGAAGATTTGGCGACATTATTTATATGGTACACGATGTACAATCTTCACAGATCACAAAAGCTTACAACACATATTTGATCAGAAGGAATTGAATATGCGCCAGCGACGTTGGGTTGAGCTGCTGAATGATTATGACTGTGAGATTAGGTACCATCCTGGAAAGGCGAACGTTGTAGCGGACGCGTTGAGCCGAAAAGAAAGGGTTAAGACCCTAAGGGTTAGAGCATTGGAAATGACGATTCGAACGAACCTCACTGCACGCATTCGTGATGCACAGCAAGAAGCTCTTAAAGAAGAGAACCGTAAAGCTGAATACCTACGGGGTATGCTGAAATACATGGTGCCAAATGAAGAGGGAGCCTTATACTTCAAGAAGCGTATTTGGGTTCCACTCTATGGTGGCATACGAGAAGTCATCCTTAATGAAGCCCACAAATCGAGATATTCGATCCATCCAGGATCGGACAAAATGTATCAAGACTTAAAGGAATACTACTGGTGGCCGAGACTTAAAAGCGATGTTGCTGTTTATGTTGGAAAATGCCTAACCCGTGCCAAGGTTAAGGCAGAATATCAGAAACCGTCCGGCCTATTACAACAACCAGAGATTCCCGTGTGGAAGTGGGAACAAATCTCGATGGACTTCATAACGAAATTACCCAGGACCCCGAGAGGGCACGATATGATATGGGTAATAGTTGATCGGTTAACAAAGTCCGCGCACTTCCTACCGATCCGAGAAAAAGACAGCACTGGAAAGCTTGCTGAAATATACTTAAGAGAAATTGTGGCACGTCATGGAGTGCCAATCTCAATCATTTCAGACAGAGATGGACGCTTTGTCTCAAGAATCTGGCAATCATTTCAGGAAGCCTTTGGATCTCAGTTAGACCTGAGCACGACATTCCATCCGCAAACAGACGGCCAGAGCGAACGGACTATACAAACATTGGAAGATATGCTTCGCGCTTGTGTCATGGACCTTGGCGGCAGCTGGGATACTCATCTACCTTTAGTTGAGTTTTCCTACAATAACAGTTATCATACGAGCATAAAAGCCGCACCGTTCGAAGCTCTGTATGGCCGCAAATGCCGATCGCCCTTATGTTGGGCAGATGCCGGAGATAAACGTATGGTTGGTCCTGAACTTGTACAAGAGACAACCGACAAGATTGCGCAAATCCGAGAGCGCATTAAGGCGGCTCGAGATCGACAAAAGAGCTACGCTGATCCGAAAAGAAAATCAGTAGAATTCAAGGTGGGAGACAAAGTGTTGTTAAAAGTCTCACCTTGGAAGGGCGTAGTCAGATTTGGAAAGCGCGGAAAGCTAAATCCACGATACATCGGACCATTCAGAATATTGAAAAGAGTTGGTACCGTGGCATACAAATTGGAGTTACCGGAAGAACTTAATGGAGTACATGATACGTTTCATGTATCCAACCTGAAGAAGAGTCCAACACAAGAAAACGTGATCATTCCGATGGATGAAGTGCATATTGATGAAGCCCTCCGATTTACAGAACAACCCGTTGAGGTTACCGACTGGAAAGTCAACAAGACCAGGAGGAGCAGCGTAAAACTTGTCAAAGTACGTTGGAGCTCTAAGCACGGACCCGAGTACACATGGGAACGTGAAGACCAGTTCAAGAAAAAGTATCCCCGCCTATTCAAGAAGACTCCAGCGAGAGTTAGTTCAGCCTGAATTTCGGGACGAAATTCTTTTAACGGGGGGAGACTGTGACAACTGGCACCAAACCGGTAATTTCCGTACACTTTGATCATTATTTAATGACTGCAATTATGTGCTTAATTGTCAGCAATGTCTGATTACATACTAAACAAGTGAATTCATGCACGTTGTATACTACAAAATATTGCCTTATACATAAACGAGAGCGTTGCGTCAAAAAAAAAAAATACTAGAAAACTCACCGGTAAGACACACTGTGTCAACAGAACTGCAGAAAGCAATCAGACAATAAAATTGGAGCCTAGGTGTAGGTCCGACAACAAGAATGCATTAAAACCCAAGAGTACATACAAGGGTTTAATATATATGCAATACGAAAGCAAAAATAAGCACTAAAAAGCACCCGAAACGCACTTTAAGTGCAGAATTTTGTATAATTCAGCAATAATTCAGACTTTAGCACACGAATATTATGCAGAAAATATAAATTTTCAGTCAGAATATTTCCCTAAGTGTTGGGAATTGAGCGGGATACATAAAGATACTTAAAAGACACTAAAAAGTGTAATTTAGCACTTTAACGAACCAGTGTCTAACCGAACAACCGGAACTTTACCCGGAACACCAAAATATTGCTAGAAGAAATGTTTTATTTTTCTGAGCTAGTTAGGGTTCCCGGAATACCCTAACACCCGCTATAATGCACAACACACTAGTAACCGAGTTAACCTTCAACTTAACTTAACTAATACCTAACTATTAGTTGGAAACCAACCGGATAACCCCCCCCCCCCCCCCCCAACCGAGTTCGGTCACTATGTGACCCTCCCCTTGTACTTTGATGATTAAAATAATCATCCATGTCCCATATCAATGAGACATATGATCCAATGGTTAAGTGTGTAGTGATTTACCTATAAGTTCCAAGCTAAACCCAACATAACCTCCACACTCACAACACTTGATCAAAACTCTCTCTCCCTCTCCTTAAGCTTACGGCCGAACACCACCCACCATCCATCCATCATTTTCGATTTCCTTCAAGCCATTCCAAGTGACTACAAGTGTCAAGGATCTCACACTAAGGAGCTTGGTGCATTCGGAACGTGAAGGACCTCTTCTCTTCGCTTTTATCCACTCATTTTTCGACTAGAATCTTCCCTAGCCCCGAGCTAGTGGTAAGTTGCTATAAACGCCCTCTCGATCTATTTTAAAGTGGTTAAAATAAGATATGATGGTTAAAACTCGTGAACTTGCAAGATGAAGTGTTAAAAGTCTACTAAAATGTTAAAAATGATGGTTAAAAGCTATGATGTTGTGTAAATCTAGCAAGACTTGTGTTGTGTAACTATTTAGTGCCGATCTATGATGTGGTAGCTCGGATCATCGTCTAACCCGGATCGGTCATGATCATGGATCATGACATGGAGTTGTTTAAGTATAAAAAGGGTTAAATGATGAAACTCTACCACACACTGAACATGAACTTGTGTAAAAGTAATTTTTCTTGTAAAATGAAGTTCTAAACTAGTAGGTCTAAAGATCTACAAGTGGTATTTTCGAAGAACCAACTGTAAGACGAAACCATGTTTTAAAACCGGATCTTTCATGAACTAGAGGTGTGGACACTTGTGTAACAAAAGTTTTAACAAAGAAATAATTTTCGTAAAAACCGACTAGAAGTTGTGAAACTTCATATTCTTTAAAAATAAAGTTTTTAAGAAATTAAACTTATTTTTTTTAAAAATAACAAAACTTACTAAATGTACTAGTAAGTTACTACACATTTTTGTAAATATTCAAGTTCATGAAATAGAGAAATTAGTGATTATTGTGGATGCTTATTGTTTTTAACTGTCGTTGATGATTGTTGACGATTTAAAAGAAAATAAACACATGTTTTGAAAACATGGGAAACCTCCATTTTTAGGGGAAACTCTGTCAAAATTTTTATAAATTTTGACACTTAGAAAATATAAGTTTTTGAGAAACTTATTCCCTAAAAATGTATTTAAGAGTATTACCAAGGTTTCCCAAACCTTTGGTGATAAGAAATGATGATTTCTTCAAGAATAAAAATGGATATAAGTATGTATATTTTTGAGAGAAAAATATATATTATTTTATCACCAACTTTTGTGCTAAGTGTATAAAGTATGTGTTATACGTGCTAGTGTAATTAGACTTAAAAATACACTAAATACTCATGAGAAGTATAAACACAAAAATACACATACAACATACAAGATACATAATTCGGGTGCAAAGTGCAAAACACGAGATACTTATATTAATTTATGAGAAAATAATATAAGTAAGATACTTAGTTAAAAATATAAAATATTTTTAACACAACAATACAAATACAAAAGATAGTGACTCGTGCTTTACGAAGCAAGACTAGCGACTGACGTTAAGAAAACACGTTTAGGTCACGACGTTCTGTAAGCAAAATCCGGTGAAGTTTACGACGCACAGGAACGCAAAGTTGTGAGTTCATGCTCCCCCTTTTCTCTTAACTGTTTTCAGTTTTATAACTTCGGGGGTGAAATACATGTTACAAATACTTCAGTATTTACAAAATGGTATGATATGTACTAAAACGAGAAGTACTCTTAGCGACAACTAGTGCCAAGAATTGATACGAGAAATCGTGTCACGAATAGGGTACCATAAGCACCATTAATCGTGTACATACTTGGACCGCAGAACAAAAGGTTAGATCTAATGGGTTTCAGGGCAGCCCCACTCTTGGTGACAACTAGAACCAAGTAGTGTTTTTGTGTCTCAGTCGTGAATCGACTATAGATAAATGCCTATGGTTTGGTGACTTCCTATGTCGTGTCACATGTTAATGGCTTTGCAACCCATTAACACTTGATACATATGGAAATACTTGATTTATACTTGAATGCGTGATTTACCAAATACATACCATGATTTTTATACAAAGTATACAAGCGTTAATAGCGAAAACTGCATGAATTCACACCAACATTATGTTGACGTTTTCCAAAACTTACATGTATTTCAGGTAACTAGAAGTGGATGTGCGCGCGGTCTTACCCATGCTCGTGGATGTCGCTTATGTTTATCTTTAAATAAAGTTGTAAACTTTTAAGACAATGTTTTATGCGACTTAGCGATGTAAACGCTAAACTTATGTTTTCAAAGTATGGTATTTGATGTTTTTACGAGCATATAGCATGTTTACCTTTCGTATGCAATGAGAACCTTTCATGATCACACCTCGTGCTTCCGCCGCAGAAAGGGGTGTGACAACTGTGGTCATAGTACTCATTGGCTAACTCATTGTCCAATAGTAACGGATCACTAGTAGTGTATACAAAACCCCAGATACTGGAAGCAATTGTAGAATACATAGACTCAATCACTGTAAGTATAACTGAAAATATTTGAGGTTTTGGTAAAACAGTTTGGTAGAAAAAGAGAATGACCCACGCTGTTGACTTAGGTAATACTATAGCTTCCTGTTGCTTTTCCTGGTTATAGTCTATTAAAATAAACAATGCAAATGTGTTAGTAAGATACAACACGAGACAGAACTCCAACGAACTTAGTCAGGTAGAGCCTCGAAATATGTTACAGAGTCCTAGATCAATCGGGTGTGGTAACGAATTAGTGATCGGGGGTTAAAATACTTACAATAAGGCAAAGCTTCATGATTTAGGGGTATAATACCAAGCAATATTTTGCTATAATAGGGACAGAGAGAAAAGAAATTTGAGCGATTTGAAACTGAGGCCGATCGCCTCTGTTTATAAGCTGGAAACAGGGTCTCTCGTGCCCCGCGAGAGCCCTCTCTTGTTCCTTCGCAGCCTGCGAGGGACCTAGGCTAGGATCTAGCCTTGGCGACTCAACACCATAGATCTAACACGGATAGGGACACGTGGCAGCCTGAGGGCTAGCCAGCTGCTACTCGGTCACACCCCGTGAACCACAGGGGGTTCCCTGTCGCGGCTCGCGAGCACCCTTATTTTCTTGTTTTATTTGATTTTTATAAAAATTAAGGTTATACGGGTCCAATTACGTGTATGGGGTAGATTAATGTGTTTAGGGGTGTTTTCGAGGGTTGTTATAAAGACGCTTTTAGTCCCTCCACATATATCTTTCCATTGCTTGACAATTTTAGTCCTTCTTAGTCAAAGTTTGACTTCGTTAGGGTTTAGGACACGTGTCCTAACATTATTGGACACGATTTTACGAGGTCTTACATCCTCACCCACTTAAAAGAAATCTCGACCTCGAGATTTACTGAAACAAGTGAGGGTACTTTTGTCGCTTAGTGGACTCAACCTCCCACGTATACTCAGGGCCTCTACGGGCATCCCATTTCACCTTTACAATCGGCACATGCTTCCTTCGGAGCTTTTTAACCTGTCGATCCTCAATCGATATTGGTTTCACAACAAACCTCAGGTTTTCATCTATCTACACGTCTTTATGAGACATTGCTAGCAACTCATCGGCTAGGCATTTCTTTAAGTTGCATATGTGGAACACATTGTGAATACCACTAAGCTCCTCAGGAAAGTTCAACTTATAGGACACAGAACCGACACATTCGATGATCTTGAACGGTCCAATATATCTCAGGCTTAACTTGCCCTTCTTACCAAAACGAATCACTCCTTTCCAGGGTGATAACTTTAGTAAGACTTTGTCTCCTGCTTCGAATTTTAGAGGTTTGAGCCTCTTATCAGTGTAGCTCTTTTGCCTGTCTCTGGCAGCCTTTAGACGATCACGGATCTACACAATCTTGTCCATCGTCTCCAGGACTATTTCAGGTCCTGATAGTTGGGCCTCCCTAACTTCTGCCGAACAAACAGGCGTTCTATATTTTCTCCCATATAAAGCCTCGAAAGGCGCAACCTGAATGCTTGTATGGTAACTATTATTGTACGAGAATTCAATCAGGGGGAGATAGTCATCCCAGCTACCACCCAAATCAGTTGTGACAAATGGCAATAAACTGGCAATTCAGTACAAACTAATCACTATTTTATCTACATAATCTCATGCATTTAGCGTAATTTAATTACGTAACAGTGTCGTTAATTGGATAACAAGGTTAGGACAAGGAAACAATGCTAAAACATATGTTGGTTTTCGCTACATTGCGAAATCAGGCAAACAATGTCCTAAAAGTGTTGGTAGAAAGTGCCACGTGCACTATTCACGGTTACACTATTCATGCCAGCAAACCGTGAAATCAGACCGAAACACTGAAAAACGACACTCGGATAACATAACTGAGTCCATTTATATAAGAAAACATTATTATGAAAACACATCTTGCAAAGAAACAAGACTTTCCGGTATAACGCCCTAATCTCAAAAATGTCTATTTCGGCTAAAAATATAGCACTTTTAACTTGTCCGAACCTATAACAAAGCATTTCCGGGACTTCGGAATTATGTCACTTGATGAAAAACACACTAAAACATTTTAAGGATATCAATGAGATGACCAGAATCATAAGCTTCCGATATTATATCGCTATGCATTAAACTAGTCCGTTAGCGAACCGACGAGCTAGTAATCAATATTTCCGTCATCGTAACAACCAAACGAAGAAGCTAGTGAACTAGTTAAGCTTATTTTGGGACTCGAAATCACTTCATGTATCGCTTGACGGCGGAATAACAACTTGCGGGAAACCTTCGTCGGTGCGAAATAAAAGTGTCGTTAACTAGCCGACGCCTAAACGGAAAGCATTTAAGGTATCAAAATACTACTTACACTAGTCTAGCGAGCTAGTTAACCATATTTTGGCGTCATAAACGCCTTAAATAAATGCCATAACATCGATGGTAAAATAAAACCATAGCTCCCGGTACTACACTACAACTTTCGTATATCACCCGATATCGAATCGGTGAGCGAACTAGTGGTATTTTTACCATCCAAAACTTATACCCACTAATTTAATAAACTAATTGGACTTCATTTAACACCCTAAACCATTATTAATGGGCATATGATGCAAGATCACACTTAATTACCAAAATATCTAACTTAGAGAATTATGCACATGCTACATGATTAAATAAATCAAAAGGCCATACTTAGCCATTCCTACTCAAATATTTCGGTCATATGAGGGCCTACACCCTCAACCTATAACTAGCTCTCATGATGTATGGAAACATGGCCCTTTGAAAGACTTGTTGACTTGAAAGGATTTTTGCAATTTTTCATAAACAACCATACCACCTTTCATTATCATTTCAAGAGTTTAAAAACAAAAAAGAAACTTCCTCTTCCTCCCTCTAAATTCACGGCGACATACACCTCCCTAAACCCACCATTTCATTTATTAAATAACCAAAAATTAAGCCTCTACAATCCATGTTAAGGTGATTTAAAGGTGTAGTAAGCATGGGGATTCTCAGGACTTCATTTGGAGCTTAATCTTCTTCTAATCTTCTTATTTGGCTTGTGCAAAGTTGTAAGGCTCCTAAACACTCTATTTAAGTTCATTATTATGTAAAGATTATGGAAGTACAGTTGATCATCAAAAAGATTAATAAAAATCACACCAAAAACCCTAATCTCAAAGCTAATAAACACTAAATATAACTATATTATGTGTTGATTGATTAGATTTGTGATAGCTTGTTAGCATAATTTATGTTGATTATGTTCAAGTAAGTTGTTTTAAGTGGGTGATCTTGTATGATTAAGAATATAAATGATGATTTAAACATGGTGATGTTTAAATCTAAACAAGATCATCAACCTTATGATCCATGAACTTTACTACAACTTAAAAATGATTTATTACACATAAGTGACTTTTATAAAGAATAACCACCATAATTTTTATTATGATCATCCTAAAAGTTTAGTAAACAAAGTGGTTTAAAGAGGAGATTTTGATTAGAAAATATAATGAAAATGGTGTCTTTAAGGTCCTAATAAATATGTGAAGATTTCATTATTTTTAACCAAATTGTTAAAAATATACTTATAAAAGTTCATGGAAATAAGGAGGAAAAGTGCATAAATCATGCATGCAAAGTTGGTGTAATGAAACTTGATTTGGAAATTGATTATGATTATGGGTTTAAACATGGTTTAAATACGTTTTTATAACATGGGAAACGTCATAGTTTAGGGGAAACTATGGCGAATTTTTCTAAAAATCTAATCGCGATTAAAAATGGGATTAAAGGGTGATTAACAAAGTTAAACGCGATTAGTGGTCTTAAACATCATTATGGAAGCTTTGATGAAAATGGCTAAGTCTTAAATATTCAATAAGTTTTATGGACTTAAACTTATTCTTTTACAAAAATAAATGGTTAAAAATGTAACCATATATGTATATATAATTTTTGGTAAAAATTATATATATATATATTTTTTGAAACTTGTCAAGGGCATGTAATATGTGCTATATGTGTATGTATTAGATACTTATAGGGTGTCCAAAATAAATACACATACATGTTCCTACATGGTCCAAGAAATGCTATTAAATTGGACAATTAAATAAAATGGCCGAAATGGAAATACATAACACTTGATGACGACGAATTGGGCGTATCGACATCGTGAACAAGTTACTGCAATGTCGAGTCTAAAAATAACATATTTTTAGACACTAAAACGAACACATAACTAAGTGGTCAAAAACAAGAATCCGGAAAGTCGAAAACTATAAAAATTACCAAGTATTTTTCATGTGAAAAACGAACTTATTAAGTTACATGCTTGGTGAATTTTTGGTAAAAATGCAAGAGTATATTTAATGGACTCACCAAAAATAAATTACTTGGGTTAGGCCCAAATTACTAACATACATGGGCCAATGCCCAATGACAGTAAAACTAGGGCTAGGCCCAATAACAAGAAAACTAGGGCTAGGCCCAATAACAAGAAAACTAGGGTTAGGCCCAATAACAAGAAAACTAGGGCTAGGCCCAATAACAAGAAAACTAGGGCCAGGCCCAATAACAAGAAAACTATGGCCAGGCCCAATAACAAGAAAACTAGGGCGAGGCCCAATGACATAAAACTAGGGCTAGGCCCAATAACAATCGTATAAAGAATACATGTATATACATAACAATCGAGCGAGTAAGCTATCAACACTCTAAAATACAAAGTTGTTCCAAAGATGACAAACGAGAACATAATAAAGAATTCAAGATGAACAACTTGTACGAGGTCCGAAAGACCTAGTGTCTAACGAGATTAGTACACATGTAGGTTATTGACACGTACGGACGCTTACTTCGATTTCATACTACACGGAACACAAATTTGTGAGTTTATGTCCCTCCTTTCAATGTTTTCAAAGTTTTGGTTTTTAAAACAATCGAGGGGAAATACATGCTAAAACTACGGATATGTTAGCATACATGCTAATACTATGGGTATGTTAGCTATGGGTTTAGATGATAACACGATCAATGTACATAAGTAGGATGATGACATAGTAACCATTAATCACTTAGTGACCAAGGTGCAAAAGGTGTAGATCTATAGAGCTTGAGACACGCTCCACTCCTTGATAGGCCATAGGAGTGCTTTTGTGATCCCAGAAAATGTCAAAGTTGTCTCGGTTTGGTTACGTAACTTATGGTACATATAGTCAGGGGGCTCGCTACCCACTGATAGATCCTTAAACTCCATATATGCTAATACTTACCAGGATTTCATTCTCATGAATACTACGATTACAAGATTTCATTTTCATGAATACTACGATTACAAGATTTCATTTTCATGAATACTACGATTACAAGATTTCATTCTCATGAATACTACGATTACAAGATTTCATTTTCATGAATACTACGATTACAAGATTTCATTTTCATGAATACTACGATTACATATGATAACAAATACTGCATGAACTCGCTTAACTTTTGTTGACTTTTTAAAACTACATGTATTTCAGGAAACAGGACCTGAGCCGGTGATATTCTATGGGATTCGGGATAACTAATGACAACGATTGCCACTTTTGAAGGGTTTGTCTTCTATATCCCAACTTCGTATGGGTATATAGGGAACAAATCCTTACTATGTGATGTGTAAAACAATTCGATAACTATGTTGTGTTTAACGTTGTAAACGTGGTATGAAACTCGAAACTACTTTTGGAAAAATTGTAAATATTGGTTGAAATCTATATATCTATGGCATCGTTGTTGGTTCATGTTATCAATACATTTGGATGCAATGATTACCATGCTTACGTCACACACAATACGCTTCCGCTACTAGCAGGGTGTGACAGATTGGTATCAGAGCTCCGATTGTAGTGAACCGTGGAAAAACTTTTACAAAGTTTGGTCTACAATCACCAAAGGGCTCTCACATGAAAACAAAGTCAATAACACTACGAAAGTGATTTCAAAAGTATGACAAAAATGACAAAAGGTTTTCATTGTGTCACTATAACATGAGGATCTATCACGCGGGCTCAATCATAAGTAACTGATATGGTTCAATACATGTTTAGTCTATAAGGAATAGACTTGAAAACACTAAGGCTTACATGTGAAACATGAGAACAAAATCAGCATGAGATTTAGTGATTAATTATATATATAACATACTTATATATGTGTTGTTTGGAATATTTACCATGAATGAAAATACCTTTGACTATGAATTCTATTATTACACTTAACTCACTCGATGTGAATGACGACCTCGCGTCTATTACGAAGCTTTTGGCGGAAGTGGTCCCTAATCGAGACCCTAAAGCATTGATTCCGTGGAAGATGGTTGCTTCCCTCGGGTAGTATATGTCTAGCTTCGGTTGTGACGATGAGGCGGAGGTGGCAGCCTTGGACAACAACTCTACTAGTAGGAAGAGGTCCCTGAGATTCATAAAGGTCAAGATTGATTACATTCTTATTAAGGCAAGGAAGATGAGGTATTCATCTTGAAGGTGCCCCTCCAGTGGTTATTATTACGAATTCTTTTTAGACTAACGTTGTGCCCCTTCACGAATAATGACAAGGGGCATTGGCACGTGGACCAGCACGAAGGTCCCTTCTATGTTGAAGGTATGTAGACAATAGACTCCTCTCTCTCTGACTGATCGTCTGCTTTGAACGAGAGACACTGGGGTGACCATGCAAGATAATTTATTATTACGGGGGCCCACGTAATAACAACTTGTAGTGCATGGGAATCCTGGTGGGCTCTGCGGGTCAAACCAAGAGATCACTATCCATTCGAAGTTCTTAAGTTGTTCAAATTTCTATCTAGTAGAACACTAACCGGAATGGTTATTATAACACTCTACGATACAGGAAGACTACACGTATTGTTTGCACTTAGCATTCGATCTATAACACGAGTCGTCTGAGACTAGTCATCGAAAGCAAACAAAACTCGTTAGCCACTCATGGAGGATTTTTCCTCAACATTCTCGAAATTCTAGTACATGGGCTGGTTCTTTGGTGTCTATGACACCTTACCTTATCTTAGTTATCGGAGATGATTACATTAAACTCTGTCGTTTGATATTTGTCTTATTCCAAGGGATACTATGGCATGAGCCAAGCTACAATCCCTTCATTGTATTATTCGACATCTATGGAAATTATAACAATTTTGTCGAAGCTCGTGGAGCTCAAGGAGTATCAACGTATTCGTCACACGGGCTAGTGCGGCGAAGGATTTTTCCTACTTTGGGCGATCGAGATCCAGGAAGTATGGGATACACATTGTAAAAATTTGAGACGACCGTTTGGTTTCTCCTCCTCAACGAATTACTTCTTTTCCCAATTAGGCACATGGCTAATACACTCAAGAGGTACTATGCATTTTGGAATGCAGTTATTCATGAATATCATTGTTCAAACATACCGGAGCAACGCCGTCTTGAGGTTTCCATGACCAATCACATTCTCAATTCTTTGGCGCATGATAGACTATATCTGTCCAAATAAAAGCCTAGACCCAATGATACTATGTATCGGAAACAACGTGGCGTCGACAAGAAAATCTACGCCTAGAAGAGGGTCAGTTAATCAGCGCCCTACTATTAAAGTTGAACTAGAGGTCATATGGAACAACATGAGGTTGTCGAGTCGACACTAGTGATGGTACTGATGGTACCGGTAGTTCAAGTGGTTCAAATCCCAATGGGACGAGAATGAGTGGCAATGCCACACTTGGAGATGCAATCACACCAGATTTTAATCCTAAGGATTTTCCGGATTATAAGCCGTGAGACCTCATTGATACGGAAGGTGCGGTGAGTTCTATCCGCTAGATAAAGACAAGGAAGTCAGTTAACCTTGCTAATAAATGTACTCCTAAGTAAACGTTTTGGTAAAGGAATAGCCTTCTGTTGAATGAGGCGTTAACTTGGTGGAATCTCCAAGTGCAAACTATAGGGAGTAATACAATAAAGAGGTTATTGTGGGAAGAACTCAAGAATCTTAAGCGAGAAGAGTATTGCTCGCTAGTGGAAAAATTCCAAGTTTGGGAACCGAGCTCTAGAACTCGATCATGATTAGAGCTAATGTTGTTAGTTACCCCGACGTCTCTACAATCTGTCAAGGATTGATTGCATATTGGATAACACTCGAATCCAAACGCACTGAGCGCTACATTTGGGGTTTAGCCCTGAGATCCAAATCATGATCACATCATGTCACCCTACCTAGATTTATTTTCAAGTAGCTCTCTCAGTTAGTCTCACCAAGGATGTGGTGAGGATGGGGGACTGCCCAAGGAGGGTGTGAAGAGAAAGAGAAATCCCGTGATAAGCAAAGCGAAGGCGATTACTGCGATAATCGATGCTCGCATTAAGAAGTATGCTAATACCTTGTCAAAATTCGGAATGAGATAGGTGAAACTTTCATCATGAGGGCACTTGCAAAAGTGACAAGAGTAGCAGTGTGGTGAGACTTGGCACAAAACAGGAACTAATGAGTTAGCTATATTTAAGAATGAACAAGGTGGTTTTTACTGTGGCAAGGAGGTCACTACGAGCATGGATGGTTAAGGATGAATCAAGCTAGTGAGTAAGCAAGTCTAGGGGTATGCTCTACTCTACAACCATCATGTATCAATTCTTTGGATACCAACGTCGGCTTAACTTAGTGTCTTTAGATACTAAGCATATACACGAATTAGAGTCATGTAGGTTAAACATGTCTTGCTCTATCAAGTTAGCTAATGAGTAATTAGCGAAGTCATGTGAAGTCATTAAGGGTCACCGATACGTTCCTATCAACCGACCCGTTGCATCCGTGTTGTTTAACACCGGTGTCAGTATTAGCTTCATCCCCATAAAATTCAAAGTATGCTTGGCCGAGTCAAGTAAACAAGACGTCCTCCCATTCAATAGGATTGACCAATGGTAAATTAGTCAAGTCAGGAAAGCCATCAAAGGATGCACACTCGAACTTGGAGCACGAAAATTCAGTAACGACGTTTCACTCATTCAATTAGGTTGTTACGACTTAACTTCTGGCATAGACTGGTTGGCCGACAACTGAGCAGAAGTAGTTGTGCTGCGAAAACTATTATTCTTTTTCCCCCTGTCTGACGAGAGAACATCTTTTGGTGCACGGAGAGAAACATGACACACTGGTGCTGACCAACAACTGTAGGAAGGCTCGGAAGAGTCTGAGAACAGGATGCATCGCCTTTCTTGTCCATGTGGTCGACAAGAAGGCCGAGTAGCGCAAGGTGGAGGACATCCCTGTGGTAAGGGAATACCCTGAAGTCTTTCCAGAAGACTTGCCGGGACTACCTCCGCAGCGACAAGTCGAATTCAGTATCGATCTTGTGCCAGGAGCTGCACTGGTGGCGAAAGCTTCATATAGACTCGCACCCTCGGAGATGCAGGAATTATCTACTCAGCTTCAGGAATTGTTTGAAAGAGGATTCAATAGACCGAGTTTCTCACCTTGGGGAGCTCCAGTGTTATTTGTCAAGAAGAAAGACGGAACCTTTCGGATGTGTATAGATTACCGGGAACTGAACAAGTTAGCCATAAAGAACCGGTATCCTTTACCAAGGATTGACGACTTGTTCGATCAGTTACAAGGTTCTAGCTTCTATTCCAAAACTGATCTAAGATCCGGACACCATCAGCTGAGGATCCAAGAGGAAAGCATCCCTATGACAGCGTTAAGGACTCGCTATAGGCATTACGAGTTCCTTGTTATGCCTTTCGGCTTAACAAACGCTCCTGCCGTATTCATGGATTTGATGAATCGGGTATGTAAACTATACCTCGACAAGTTCGTGATCGTATTCATTGATGACATTTTAATATACTCACGGACAGAGGCGGAACACGAACAACACTTGAGAACTATTCTGGAGTTGCTTAAGAAAGAACAATTGTTCGCCAAGTTCTCAAAATGCGAATTTTGGATTCGTGAAGTACAATTTCTCGGTCATGTGGTGAACGAGAACGGAATACATGTTGATCCAGCTAAGATAGAGGCCATAAAGAACTGGAACACTCCAAACCAACGGAAGTATGACAATTTCTGGGCTTAGCGGGATACTATTGTAGACACTGAGAATTTTTCAAAAATTTCTCAACCGCTAACCTCGCTCCCTCAAAAGGATAAAAGTTCTATTGGGGTGAAAAAAAAAATGGCATTTCAACTACTCAAAGATAAATTATGCCAAGCGCTAATCTTATCACTCTCGGACTGTACCAATGACTTTGTGGTGTATTGTGATGCATCGCATCAAGGCTTGGGTTGCATGTTAATGCAATGTGAATAAGTCATCGCGTATGCGTCGCAACAGTTAAAAGTCCACGAAAAGAACTATACCACTCATGACCTGGAACTAGGCGCAGTGGTGTTTGCTTTAAAGATTTGGCGTCACTATCTCTATGGTACTAAGTGTACCATATTCACTGATCATAGAAGTCTTCAACATATATTCAATCAAAAAGAATTAAACATGCGCCAGCGGCGATGGGTAGAATTGTTGAATGACTATGACTGTGAAATCAAGTACCATCCGGGCAAAGCAAATGTTGTGGCGGATGCTTTGAGCCGGCAGGAGCGAGTTAAAACTTTACGAGTACGAGCTTTAGAGTTAACCATTAAGATGAACTTCACTACTCGTGTGCATGATGCATAACTAGAAGAGATCAAAGATGGCACAAGGTACTTCATGGGAAGAATTAGAGAAACAACTGGAAGAGATCAAAGATGGCACAAGGTACTTCATGGGAAGAATCTGGATTCCTTACTTTGGCGGATTGCGAGACTTAGTGTTGGATGAAGCACATAAGTCAAAATATTTAATACATCCCGGATCTGATAAGATGTATCAGGATGTAAAGGAATATTACTGGTGACCTAATCTCAAAGGAGATATTGCGACCTACGTTGGGAAATGCCTAACTTGTGCAAAGGTCAAGGCCGAGTATCAAAAGACATCTGGACTATTACAACAACCCGAGATTCCCGTTTGGAAATGGGAACATATATCAATGGATTTCATTACAGGACTCCCACGGACCTCTCGAGGTCATGACATGATTTGGGTTATCGTCGATCGATTAACCAAGTCAGCTCACTTCTTGCCAATTCGCAAAAAAGACAGTACCGCGAAGTTAGCTGAAGTCTACCTCAACGAGATTGTGGCACGTCATGGAGTGCCTATTTCAATAATCTCGGATCGCGATGGTCGCTTTGTGTCAAGAATATGGCAATCATTTCAGGAATCGCTTGGATCTCGTTTGGATCTAAGCACAGCGTTTCATCCGCAAACCGATGGACAAAGCGAACGAACCATCCAAACGTTGGAAAACATGCTTCGCGCCAGTGTGATGGATTTGGGCGGAAACTGGGATACTCATTTACCTCTGCTAGAGTTCTCCTATAATAACAGTTATCACATAAGCATCAAAGCCGCCCCATACGAAGCACTATACGGACGGAAGTGCCGATCACCGCTGTGTTAGGCGGAAGTCGGAGGCAAACAACTCATTGGCCCTGAACTAGTCTAAGAGACTACTGACAAGATAGCGAAGATACGAGACTGTATCAAAGTGGCTCGTGACAGAAAAAAGAGCAACGCGGACAGAAGATGTAAACCATTAGTCTCCGGGGTCAGAGACAAAGTCTTACTGAAAGTCTCGCCTTGGAAAGGCATAGCTAGATTCGTGAAATGCGGAAAACTAAACCCGAGATACATTGGGCCATTTGAGATTCTAGAAAAGATCGGTACCGTCGCGTACAAGTTGAAACTGCCAGAAGAACTCAGTAACGTACATGACACATTTCATGTGTCGAATCTTAAGAAAAGTCCGACCGTTGATACAGTTATCATCCCAGCGGATGAAATTCACGTAGACGACAAACTCCAGTTTACTGAAGAACCTGTTTAGGTTATGGACTGGAAAGTCCACATGACAAGGAGAAGTCGTATTAAACTAGTAAAGGTCCGCTGGAACTCACGTCACGAACCCGAGAATACATGGGAACGTGGAGTTCAGATCAATACAAAGTACCCCTCCACCTGGTCGAGAAGAGTCCTTTAAAGGATAACTCAACGTGAATTTCGGGACGAAATTCTTTTTAACAGGGGGAGAATGTGACAAATGGCAATAAACCGGCAATTCCATACAAACTAATCACTATTTTATCTACATAATCTCATGCATTTAGCGTAATTTAATTACGTAACAGTGTCGTTAATTGGATAACAAGGTTAGGACAAGGAAACAATGCTAAAACATATGTTGGTTTTCGCCACATTGCGAAATCAGGCAAACAATGTCCTAAAAGTGTTGGTAGAAAGTGCCACGTGCACTATTCACGGTTACACTATTCATGCCGGCAAACCGTGAAATCAGACCGAAACACTGAAAAACGACACTCGGATAACATAACTGAGTCCATTTATATAAGAAAACATTATTATGAAAACACATCTTGCAAAGAAACAAGACTTTCCGGTATAACGCCCTAATCTCAAAAATGTCTATTTCGGCTAAAAATATAGCACTTTTAACTTGTCCGAACCTATAACAAAGCATTTCCGAGACTTCGGAATTATGTCACTTGATGAAAAACACACTAAAACATTTTAAGGATATCAATGAGATGACCAGAATCATAAGCTTCCGATATTATATCGCTATGCATTAACTAGTACGTTAGCGAACCGACGAGCTAGTAATCAATATTTCCGTCATTGTAACAACCAAACGAAGAAGCTAGTGAACTAGTTAAGCTTATTTTGGGACTCGAAATCACTTCATGTATCGCTTGACGGCGGAATAACAACTTGCGGGAAACCTTCGTCGGTGCGAAATAAAAGTGTCGTTAACTAGCCGACGCCTAAACGGAAAGCATTTAAGGTATCAAAATACAACTTACACTAGTCTAGCGAGCTAGTTAACCATATTTTGGCGTCATAAACGCCTTAAATAAATGCCATAATATCCATGGTAAAATAAAACCATAGCTCCTGGTACTACACTACAACTTTCGTATATCACCCGATATCGAATCGGTGAGCGAACTAGTGGTATTTTTACCATCCAAAACTTATACCCACTAATTTAATAAAATAATTGGACTTCATTTAACACCCTAAACCATTATTAATGGGCATATGATGCAAGATCACACTTAATTACCAAAATATCTAACTTAGAGAATTATGCACATGCTACATGATTAAATAAATCAAAAGGCCATACTTAGCCATTCCTACTCAAATATTTCGGTCATATGAGGGCCTCCTGTCCAAGGATGTGGTGAGGATGGGGGACTGCCCAAGGAGGGTGTTAAGAGAAAGAGAAATCCCATGACAAGCAAAGCGAAGGCGATTACTGCCATAATCGATGCTCGCATTAAGAAGTATGCTAATACCTTGTCAAAATTCGGAACGAGATAGGTGAAACTTTCATCATGAGGGCACTTGCAAAAGTGACAAGAGTAGCAGTGTGGTGAGACTTGGCACAAAACAGGAACTAATGAGTTAGCTATATTTAAGAATGAACGAGGTGGTTTTTACTGTGGCAAGGAGGTCACTACGAGCATGGATGGTTAAGGATGAATCAAGCTAGTGAGTAAGCAAGTCTAGGGGTATGCTCTACTCTACAACCATCATGTATCAATTCTTTGGATACCAACGTCGGCTTAACTTAGTGTCTTTAGATACTAAGCATATACACGAATTAGAGTCATGTAGGTTAAACATGTCTTGCTCTGTCAAGTTAGCTAATGAGGAATTAGCGAAGTCATGTGAAGTCATTAAGGGTCACCGATACGTTCCTATCAACCGACCCGTTGCATCCGTGTTGTTTAACACCGGTGTCAGTATTAGCTTCATCCCCATAAAATTCAAAGTATGCTTGGCCGAGTCAAGTATACAAGACGTCCTCCCATTCAATAGGATTGACCAATGGTAAATTAGTCAAGTCAGGAAAGACATCAAATGATGCACACTCGAACTTGGAGCACGGAAATTCAGTAACGACGTTTCACTCATTCAATTAGGTTGTTACGACTTAACTTCTGGCATAGACTGGTTGGCCGACAACTGAGCAGAAGTAGTTGTGCTGCGAAAACTATTATTCTTTTTCCCCCTGTCTGACAAGAGAACATCTTTTGGTGCACGGAGAGAAACATGACACACGGCTGCTGACCAACAACTGTAGGAAGGCTCGGAAGAGTCTGAGAACAGGATGCATCGCCTTTCTTGTCCATGTGGTCGACAAGAAGGCCGAGTAGCGCAAGGTGGAGGACATCCCTGTGGTAAGGGAATACCCTGAAGTCTTTCCAGAAGACTTGCCGGGACTACCTCCGCAGCGACAAGTCGAATTCAGTATCGATCTTGTGCCAGGAGCTGCACCGGTGGCGAAAGCTTCATATAGACTCGCACCCTCGGAGATGCAGGAATTATCTACTCAGCTTCAGGAATTGTTTGACAAAGGATTCAATAGACCGAGTTTCTCACCTTGGGGAGCTCCAGTGTTATTTGTCAAGAAGAAAGACGGAACCTTTCGGATGTGTATAGATTACCGGGAACTGAACAAGTTAACCATAAAGAACCGGTATCCTTTACCAAGGATTGACGACTTGTTCGATCAGTTACAAGGTTCTAGCTTCTATTCCAAAACTGATATAAGATCCGGACACCATCAGCTGAGGATCCAAGAGGAAAGCATCCCTATGACAGCGTTAAGGACTCGCTATGGGCATTACGAGTTCCTTGTTATGCCTTTCGGCTTAACAAACGCTCCCGCCGTATTCATGGATTTGATGAATCGGGTATGTAAACTATACCTCGACAAGTTCATGATCGTATTCATTGATGACATTTTAATATACTCACGGACAGAGGCGGAACACGAACAACACTTGAGAACTATTCTGGAGTTGCTTAAGAAAGAACAATTGTTCGCCAAGTTCTCAAAATGCGAATTTTGGATTCGTGAAGTACAATTTCTCGGTCATGTGGTGAACGAGAACGGAATACATGTTGATCCAGCTAAGATAGAGGCCACAAAGAACTGGAACACTCCAAAGACCCCAACGGAAGTATGGCAATTTCTGGGCTTAGCGGGATACTATTGTAGACACTGAGAATTTTTCAAAAATTTCTCAACCGCTAACCTCGCTCCCTCAAAAGGATAAAAGTTCTATTGGGGTGAAAAAAAAATGGCATTTCAACTACTCAAAGATAAATTATGCCAAGCGCTAATCTTATCACTCTCGGACGGTACCAATGACTTTGTGGTGTATTGTGATGCATCGCATCAAGGCTTGGGTTGCATGTTAATGCAATGTGAATAAGTCATCGCGTACGCGTCGCAACAGTTAAAAGTCCACGAAAAGAACTATACCACTCATGACCTGGAACTAGGCGCAGTGGTGTTTGCTTTAAAGATTTGGCGTCACTATCTCTATGGTACTAAGTGTACCATATTCACTGATCATAGAAGTCTTCAACATATATTCAATCAAAAAGAATTAAACATGCGCCAGCGGCGACGGGTAGAATTGTTGAATGACTATGACTGTGAAATCAAGTACCATCCGGGCAAAGCAAATGTTGTGGCGGATGCTTTGAGCCGGCAGGAGCGAGTTAAAACTTTACGAGTACGAGCTTTAGAGTTAACCATTAAGATGAACTTCACTACTCGTGTGCATGATGCACAACTAGAAGTTCTAAAGCCGGAGAACATTCAAGCAGAATCCTTGCGAGAATTAGAGAAACAACTGGAAGAGATCAAAGATGGCACAAGGTACTTCATGGGAAGAATCTGGATTCCTTACTTTGGCGGATTGCGAGACTTAGTGTTGGATGAAGCACAAAAGTCAAAATATTCAATATATCCCGGATCTGATAAGATGTATCAGGATGTAAAGGAATATTACCGGTGACCTAATCTCAAAGGAGATATTGCGACCTACGTTGGGAAATGCCTAACTTGTGCAAAGGTCAAGGCCGAGTATCAAAAGACATCTGGACTATTACAACAACCCGAGATTCCCGTTTGGAAATGGGAACATATATCAATGGATTTCATTACAGGACTCCCACGGACCTCTCGAGGTCATGACATGATTTGGGTTATCGTCGATCGATTAACCAAGTCAGCTCACTTCTTGCCAATTCGCAAAAAAGACAGTACCGCGAAGTTAGCTGAAGTCTACCTCAACGAGATTGTGGCACGTCATGGAGTGCCTATTTCAATAATCTCGGATCGCGATGGTTGCTTTGTGTCAAGAATATGGCAATCATTTCAGGAATCGCTTGGATCTCGTTTGGATCTAAGCACAGCGTTTCATCCGCAAACCGATGGACAAAGCGAACGAACCATCCAAACGTTGGAAAACATGCTTCGCGCCAGTGTGATGGATTTGGGTGGAAACTGGGATACTCATTTACCTCTGGTAGAGTTCTCCTATAATAACAGTTATCACATAAGCATCAAAGCCGCCCCATACGAAGCACTATACGGACGGAAGTGCCGATCACCGCTGTGTTGGGCGGAAGTCGGAGGCAAACAACTCATTGGCCCTGAACTAGTCTAAGAGACTACTGACAAGATAGCGAAGATACGAGACCGTATAAAAGCGGCTCGTGACAGATAAAAGAGCAACGCGGACATAAGATGTAAACCATTAGTCTCCGGGGTCGGAGACAAAGTCTTACTGAAAGTCTCGCCTTGGAAAGGCATAGCTAGATTCGTGAAACGCGAAAAACTAAACCCGAGATACATTGGACCATTTGAGATTCTAGAAAAGATCGGTACCGTCGCGTACAAGTTGAAACTGCCAGAAGAACTCAGTAACGTACACGACACATTTCATGTGTCGAATCTTAAGAAAAGTCCGACCGTTGATATAGTTATCATCCCAGCGGATGAAATTCACGTAGACGACAAACTCCAGTTTACTGAAGAACCTGTTTAGGTTATGGACTGGAAAGTCCACAAGACAAGGAGAAGTCGTATTAAACTAGTAAAGGTCCGCTGGAACTCACGTCACGAACCCGAGAATACATGGGAACGTGGAGTTCAGATCAATACAAAGTACCCCTCCACCTGGTCGAGAAGAGTCCTTTAAAGGATAACTCAACGTGAATTTCGGGACGAAATTCTTTTTAACAGGGGGAGAATGTGACAAATGGCAATAAACCGACAATTCCATACAAACTAATCACTATTTTATCTACATAATCTCATGCATTTAGCGTAATTTAATTACGTAACAGTGTCGTTAATTGGATAACAAGGTTAGGACAAGGAAACAATGCTAAAACATATGTTGGTTTTCGCCACATTGCGAAATCAGGCAAACAATGTCCAAAAAGTGTTGGTAGAAAGTGTCACGTGCACTATTCACGGTTACACTATTCATGCCAGCAAACCGTGAAATCAAACCGAAACACTGAAAAACGACACTCGGATAACATAACTGAGTCCATTTATATAAGAAAACATTATTATGAAAACACATCTTGCAAAGAAACAAGACTTTCCGGTATAACGCCCTAATCTCAAAAATGTCTATTTCGGCTAAAAATATAGCACTTTTAACTTGTCCGAACCTATAACAAAGCATTTCCGAGACTTCGGAATTATGTCACTTGATGAAAAACACACTAAAACATTTTAAGGATATCAATGAGATGACCAGAATCATAAGCTTCCGATATTATATCGCTATGCATTAACTAGTACGTTAGCGAACCGACGAGCTAGTAATCAATATTTCCGTCATCGTAACAACCAAACGAAGAAGCTAGTGAACTAGTTAAGCTTATTTTGGGACTCGAAATCACTTCATGTATCGCTTGACGGTGGAATAACAACTTGCGGGAAACCTTCGTCGGTGCGAAATAAAAGTGTCGTTAACTAGCCGACGCCTAAACGGAAAGCATTTAAGGTATCAAAATACAACTTACACTAGTCTAGCGAGCTAGTTAACCATATTTTGGCGTCATAAACGCCTTAAATAAATGCCATAACATCGATGGTAAAATAAAACCATAGCTCCCGGTACTACACTACAACTTTCGTATATCACCCGATATCGAATCGGTGAGCGAACTAGTGGTATTTTTACCATCCAAAACTTATACCCACTAATTTAATAAACTAATTGGACTTCATTTAACACCCTAAACCATTATTAATGGGCATATGATGCAAGATCACACTTAATTACCAAAATATCTAACTTAGAGAATTATGCACATGCTACATGATTAAATAAATCAAAAGGCCATACTTAGCCATTCCTACTCAAATATTTCGGTCATATGAGGGCCTCCTGTCCAAGGATGTGGTGAGGATGGGGGACTTCCCAAGGAGGGTGTTAAGAGAAAGAGAAATCCCGTGACAAGCAAAGCGAAGGCGATTACTGCCATAATCGATGCTCGCATTAAGAAGTATGCTAATACCTTGTCAAAATTCGAAATGAGATAGGTGAAACTTTCATCATGAGGGCACTTGCAAAAGTGACAAGAGTAGCAGTGTGGTGAGACTTGTGCCAGGAGCTGCACCGGTGGCGAAAGCTTCATATAGACTCGCACCCTCGGAGATGCAGGAATTATCTACTCAGCTTCAGGAATTGTTTGACAAAGGATTCAATAGACCGAGTTTCTCACCTTGGGGAGCTCCAGTGTTATTTGTCAAGAAGAAAGACGGAACCTTTCGGATGTGTATAGATTACCGGGAACTGAACAAGTTAACCATAAAGAACCGGTATCCTTTACCAAGGATTGACGACTTGTTCGATCAGTTACAAGGTTCTAGCTTCTATTCCAAAACTGATCTAAGATCTGGACACCATCAGCTGAGGATCCAAGAGGAAAGCATCCCTATGACAGCGTTAAAGACTCGCTATGGGCATTACGAGTTCCTTGTTATGCCTTTCGGCTTAACAAACGCTCCCACCGTATTCATGGATTTGATGAATCGGGTATGTAAACCATACCTCGACAAGTTCATGATCGTATTCATTGATGACATTTTAATATACTCACGGACAGAGGCGGAACACGAACAACACTTGAGAACTATTCTGGAGTTGCTTAAGAAAGAACAATTGTTCGCCAAGTTCTCAAAATGCGAATTTTGGATTCGTGAAGTACAATTTCTCGGTCATGTGGTGAACGAGAACGGAATACATGTTGATCCAGCTAAGA
This sequence comes from Helianthus tuberosus, assembly GCA_030545235.1. Classification (NCBI taxonomy): domain Eukaryota; kingdom Viridiplantae; phylum Streptophyta; class Magnoliopsida; order Asterales; family Asteraceae; genus Helianthus; species Helianthus tuberosus. The sequence continues at coordinate 53,443,411 of CM060411.1, read as the reverse complement.
TAGAGGCCACAAAGAACTGGAACACTCCAAAGACCCCAACGGAAGTATGACAATTTCTGGGCTTAGCGGGATACTATCGTAGACACTGAGAATTTTTCAAAAATTTCTCAACCGCTAACCTCGCTCCCTCAAAAGGATAAAAGTTCTATTGGGGTGAAAAAAAAATGGCATTTCAACTACTCAAAGATAAATTATGCCAAGCGCTAATCTTATCACTCTTGGACGGTACCAATGACTTTGTGGTGTATTGTGATGCATCGCATCAAGGCTTGGGTTGCATGTTAATGCAATGTGAATAAGTCATCGCGTACGCGTCGCAACAGTTAAAAGTCCACGAAAAGAACTATACCACTCATGACCTGGAACTAGGCGCAGTGGTGTTTGCTTTAAAGATTTGGCGTCACTATCTCTATGGTACTAAGTGTACCATATTCACTGATCATAGAAGTCTTCAACATATATTCAATCAAAAAGAATTAAACATGCGCCAGCGGCGATGGGTAGAATTGTTGAATGACTATGACTGTGAAATTAAGTACCATCCGGGCAAAGCAAATGTTGTGGCGGATGCTTTGAGATGGAAGGAGCGAGTCAAAACTTCATGAGTACGAGCTTTAGAGTTAACCATTCAGATGAACTTCACTACTCGTGTGCACGATGCACAACTAGAAGCTCTAAAGCCAGAGAACATTCAAGCAGAATCCTTGCGAGGATTAGAGAAACAACTGGAAGAGATCAAAGATGGCACAAGGTACTTCATGGGAAGAATCTGGATTCCTTACTTTGGCGGATTGCGAGACTTAGTGTTGGATAAAGCACATAAGTCAAAATATTCAATACATCCCGGATCTGATATGATGTATCAGGATGTAAAGGAATATTACTGGTGGCCTAATCTCAAAGGAGATATTGCGACCTACGTTGGGAAATGCCTAACTTGTGCAAAGGTCAAGGCCGAGTATCAAAAGCCATCTGGACTATTACAACAACCCGAGATTCCCGTTTGGAAATGGGAACATATATCAATGGATTTCATTACAGGACTCCCACGGACCTCTCGAGGTCATAACATGATTTGGGTTATCGTCGATCGATTAACCAAGTCAGCTCACTTCTTTCCAATTCGCGAAAAAGACAGTACCGCGAAGTTAGCTGAAGTCTACCTCAACGAGATTGTGGCACGTCATGGAGTGCCTATTTCAATAATCTCGGATCGCGATGGTCGCTTTGTGTCAAGAATATGGCAATCATTTCAGGAATCGCTTGGATCTCGTTTGGATCTAAGCACAACGTTTCATCCGTAAACCGATGGATAAAGCGAACGAACCATCCAAACGTTGGAAAACATGCTTCGCGCCAGTGTGATGGATTTGGGCGGAAACTGGGATACTCATTTACCTCTGGTAGAGTTCCCCTATAATAACAGTTATCACATAAGCATCAAAGCCACCCCATACGAAGCAATATACGGACGGAAGTGCCGATCACCGATGTGTTGGGCGGAAGTCGGAGGCAAACAACTCATTGGCCCTGAACTAGTCTAAGAGACTACTGACAAGGTAGCGAAGATACGAGACCGTATCAAAGCGGCTCGTGACAGACAAAAGAGCAACGCGGACAGAAGACGTAAACCATTAGTCTTCGGGGTCGGAGACAAAGTCTTACTGAAAGTCTCGCCTTGGAAAGGTAGCTAGATTCGTGAAATGCGGAAAACTAAACCCGAGATACATTGGGCCATTTGAGATTCTAGAAAAGATCGGTATCGTCGCGTACAAGTTGAAACTGCCAGAAGAACTCAGTAACGTACAGGACACATTTCATGTATCGAATCTTAAGAAAAGTCCGACCGTTGATACAGTTATCATCCCAACGGATGAAATTCACGTAGACGACAAACTCCAGTTTACTGAAAAACCTGTTTAGGTTATGGACTGGAAAGTCCACAAGAGGGCCTACACCCTCAACCTATAACTAGCTCTCATGATGTATGGAAACATGGCCCTTTGAAAGACTTGTTGACTTGAAAGGATTTTTGCAATTTTTCATAAACAACCATACCACCTTTCATTATCATTTCAAGAGTTTAAAAACAAAAAGAAACTTCCGCTTCCTCCCTCTAAATTCACGGCAACATACACCTCCCTAAACCCACCATTTCATTTATTAAATAACCAAAAATTAAGCCTCTACAATCCATGTTAAGGTGATTTAAAGGTGTAGTAAGCATGGGGATTCTTAGGACTTCATTTGGAGTTTAATCTTCTTCTAATCTTCTTATTTGGCTTGTGCAAAGTTGTAAGGCTCCTAAACACTCTATTTAAGTTCATTATTATGTATAGATTATGGAAGTACAGTTGATCATCAAAAAGATTAATAAAAATCACACCAAAAACCCTAATCTCAAAGCTAATAAACACTAAATATAACTATATTATGTGTTGATTTATTAGATTTGTGATAGCTTGTTAGCATAATTTATGTTGATTATGTTAAAGTAAGTTGTTTTAAGTGGGTGATCTTGTATGATTAAGAATATAAATGATGATTTAAACATGGTGATGTTTAAATCTAAACAAGATCATCAACCTTATGATCCATGAACTTTACTACAACTTAAAAATGATTTATTACACATAAGTGACTTTTATAAAGAATAACCACCATAATTTTTATTATGATCATCCTAAAAGTTTAGTAAACAAAGTGGTTTAAAGAGGAGATTTTGATTAGAAAGTATAATGAAAATGGTGTCTTTAAGGTCCTAATAAATATGTGAAGATTTCATTATTTTTAACCAAATTGTTAAAAATATACTTATAAAAGTTTATGGAAATAAGGAGGAAAAGTGCATAAATCATGCATGCAAAGTTGGTGTAATGAAACTTGATTTGGAAATTGATTATGATTATGGGTTTAAACATGGTTTAAATACGTTTTTATAACGTGGGAAACGTCATAGTTTAGGGGAAACTATGGCGATTTTTTCTAAAAATCTAATCGCGATTAAAAATGGGATTAAAGGGTGATTAACAAAGTTAAACGCGATTAGTGGTCTTAAACGTCATTATGGAAGCTTTGATGAAATGGCTAAGTCTTAAATATTCAATAAGTTTTATGGAATTAAACTTATTCTTTTACAAAAATAAATGGTTAAAAATGTAACCATATATGTAAATATAATTTTTGGTAAAAATTATATATTTTTTTTGAAACTTGTCAAGTGCATGTAATATGTACTATATGTGTATGTATTAGATACTTATAGGGTGTCCAAAATAAATACACATACATGTTCCTACATGGTCCAAGAAATGCTATTAAATCGGACAATTAAATAAAATGGCCGAAATGGAAATACATAACACTTGATGACGACGAATTGGGCGTATCGACATCGTGAACAAGTTACTGCAATGTCGAGTCTAAAAATAACATATTTTTAGACACTAAAACGAACACATAACTAAGTGGTCAAAAACAAGAATCTGGAAAGTCGAAAACTATAAAAATTACCAAGTATTTTTCATGTGAAAAACGAACTTATTAAGTTACATGCTTGGTGAATTTTTGGTAAAAATGCAAGAGTATATTTAATGGACTCACCAAAAATAAATTATTTGGGTTAGGCCCAAATTACTAACATACATGGGCCAAGGCCCAATGACAGTAAAACTAGGGCTAGGCCCCATAACAAGAAAACTAGGGCTAGGCCCAATAACAAGAAAACTAGGGCTAGGCCCAATAACAAGAAAACTAGGGCCAGGCCCAATAACAAGAAAACTAGGGCGAGGCCCAATGACATAAAACTAGGGCTAGGCCCAATAACAATAAGACGTGGGGTAAGCCCAATGACATAGGTTCGAAGCCGTTCACCTACAATTCAATACGTATAGAATACATGTATATACATAACAATCGAGCGAGTAAGCTATCAACACTCTAAAATACAAAGTTGTTCCAAAGATGACAAACGAGAACATAATAAAGAATTCAAGATGAAAAACTTGTACGAGGTCCGAAAGACCTAGTGTCTAACGAGATTAGTACACATGTAGGTTATTGACATGTACGGACGCTCACTTCGATTTCATACTACATGGAATGCAAATTTGTGAGTTCATGTCCATCCTTTCAATGTTTTCAAAGTTTTGTTTTTTATAACAATCGAGGGAAAATACATGCTAAAACTACGGATATGTTAGCATACATGCTAATACTATGGGTATGTTAGCTATGGGTTTAGATGATAACACGATCAATGTACATAAGTAGGATGATGGCATAGTAACCATTAATCACTTAGTGACCAAGGTGCAAAATGTGACAACCCGCACTAAACCAGGTATCCGTACAACTTAATTAATGATTAATTACTACTTGATTTCTGTGCTTGATTGAACTAGCTGATAAACTGCTACCTGCATACTGATACATGCACTTACTTGCATCATACTTTATTTGCTGTCACTACATTGATTACATACTGAACCCTAGTGACAAACATGATGCACAAAAAGCACAGTAGCACTAAACGGATACACAGTGAACATGCTGATATGACCAGCATCAGGCAGACACTGCCTCTAAGGCCTGTTAAGAGCCTCATATATTTTGGCTACACTGGTAGTGAGTGTAGGATATAAGGGTTGTGTTACCGCGTCTCTAGGGATAAGATACACTGATTCGGATGTGCCAAAAACGTACTTTAAGTACCAAACACAGCACTTTAATAATTTGACCAGCTTCTAGCTGACTAGTAAAGTGCCAGAGAATGAGAAAATAACACTAGACACTTTCTAAAGTGTTGGAAACTAATTGTGTCACTAAAAATGTAATAACGACACTTTAAAGCGTTACAAAAGACTTTAACGGATTACTATCCAACCGGACAACCGGACTTTACCCGGGACACGAAAATATTAATATTTTCACTATTTATATTTTTCTTAACTAGTTAGGGTCCCTGATTACCCTAACACCCGTCATAACGCATAACACACAACAAACTAAGTTAAGTACTTAGTTAACCCTACTTAACATAACTAACCTCCCTAATTACTACTTACAATCGAACCAACCCCACCCCATGCCATAACCGGCCCCATGAACCAAGGAGACACCAAGGTACAAGATCTATTATTAAATTAGATTATGTTTAATATCCTTGAGACATATTATCCAAAGGTTACTAACACCTAATTTTGTCTATAAATAACCCCACTAATCTCAAGGACATAATCACTTCACTTATCATCCAACTCACACTCTCCTCTTGTCTCTCCCACCTTCGGCCGAACTCACCCCACATCACCACCATACTTTCAAGTTTTGATCTTATCATTCCAACATCATACACACATCCAAGGTCACGTTTTAGGAGCTTTGGTGCAAGCGGAACACGAAGGACCTCAACCGTTGGCTTTTATCCACCCCGTTTTCGTCACGATTCTTCCCTAGCCCCGAGCTAGAGGTATACCATCTAAAACTTGTTTTTACACTTATCTAAAGTGGGTAAAAGAACTTTCGTCGGTTAAATATCGTAAACATGCGTTTTGGAACTTTAAAGTCTAGTAAAATCACAAAAATGGAGGTTAATAGCATATAACTCGTGTAAAAGTCGTAGTATTTGAAATTCGTGTTTATCTAGACCCGATCTATGATGTGGTAGCGCGAATCTCCGTTTAACCCGACTTTGTAAAATCACGTATCATCACATAAGCTCGTTTTTGAAAGATACAAGGGTTAAAGGTGAAACACTACCACATTTAGAGCATGAACTTGTGTAAAAGAATTTTACTTGTGTAAAAGTGAATTAACCGGTACAATGGTGTTTAAAACTAGCAGATCTACGTATCTGCAAGTGGTACTTTTGAAGGACCACACTTTAAAAGAAACCATGTTTTCTAAGAAACGGATCTTACAATACTAAGAATGATATTTAGTACGCACAAGTGTGTAAACACTTGTGTGACACATGTTTCGACAAAATAACTATTTTTGGGAAAAATAACTAGAAGTTGTAAAGACGGATTTCTCTAAAAACGAGGTTTTTACGAGGTTAAAGTTACTTTATATAAAGATCCACGAAATATAATGGGATTTACAACATAGATTCGGAAAAACTACAAGTTCATGCGATTATGTGATTTACATATTTATTGACTAGTTTGATGTGTCGAAGATTGTTTGATTGAATAAAGAAGTTGATTGATTTGATTATTAAAAGAAAATGATACGCTTGAAAGCGTGGCCACCTCCAGTTACAGAGGAAACTCTGGCGAAATTTTCTTAAAAACCTAACACTTAAACCTGTATACATTACAAGTGTTAGAATCATTTTTGACATGATTTCAAAACATAAATTTCGCCATGACTTGAATTACTAAATGTTCGGAGGTGGGATTTTCACAAAATATTAACGTGATAAATATATATTTTCACACACTGTTTATGATTATTTTGTGAAATACATAAATATTATTTTTAGAGTAAAAATAATGTTTACGAACGATAACGACTCCAAAAGTAATACAAACGCTTTCGCCATAAATATATAAGTTACCCCGGTAATTATATTACCACCTGTATGTTAAAACGTAACTTACACAATTACGGAAATATTTATGAACGCGTACTTTAACAACGTATTTTGGGATAAATACCTATATTTTGGAGATGGATATATATATAAGGATTAAGTGAGACTTAATGACGGAATTATACGCACATGTATTAAATCCCCCATCCTTGGGAAGGAAGATAACCACCAAGTATATACGACATGTAACACGAAGTAGTTGTCTAACTATTTCCCGCAAACATAAACTGTAAAGCTAAAGCACGGCCGTCCGTCTAATAGAATTAGCACTTGTAGGTCGTTGCACAGCTTACTGTATTGGAGACGCTTGATAGAGATACGCATTCACTGTGAGTTCATGTCCCCCTTTTCTCTAACTGTTTTCAGTTTTCTTAACTGCGGGGGTGAAATACATGTTACTTTGTTTACAAGTACTTTATACACGGTATGAATAACGTAAGGAGGTTTAGATCATGTGAATGGGTAGTTAGAACACCGAGGGACTCGAGCGGTAGATCTATCTGGGTGTAGCGAGCCCAGCTCTAGGCCAAACGGACCTCTCTGAGGCCAACAGAACGGACCTGGAGTGACTTGGTTGCCCAACGCAAAAATCGGCTAGGTCGTGTCTTACTATTTGCATTTCACAACATGCTAATGGCCTTGCAAACCATTGGTGATCACAAGTCCTCTTACACTGCTACATACCAGGAAACTTTTATACTTACAAGTGTTTTACTTACTCACTTGCACATGAACTCGCTCAACATTATTGTTGATTTTTCAACTCACATGTATTTCAGGAAATTAAACGGATCTGGCACGGTATGGAACGTTTTCCGCTGCACTTGTCATGGAGTCATCAGGGTTTAGGGGATGTGTCTCTTTCCTGGACAAGACACAGTCCCTAAACCACGTTTATGTTATGTTTTAGTTTGTGATGTTGTTGAACAAGGTTATGGTTGTTGGTTAAAACAATGGTACTGTATTTTGTTTTCAAACTTAATGGATGACTTGCATGGTTTTAAATTCATTTAGCTTTGTTATGATTAAGCTATGGTATTAAGAAGTCACACCAAAGTTAACCACGCTTCCGCAAAGCCAGGGTGTGACACAAAAGGTGTAGATCTATAGAGCTTGAGACACGCTCCACTCCTTGATAGGCCATAGGAGTGCTTTTATGATCCCAGAAAATGTCAAAGTTGTCTCGGTTTGGTTACATAACTTATGGTATATATAGTCAGGGGGCTCGCTACTCACTGATAGATCCTTAAACTCCATATTTGCTAATACTTACCAGGATTTCATTCTCATGAATACTACGATTACAAGATTTCATTTTCATGAATACTACGATTACAAGATTTCATTTTCATGAATACTACGATTACAAGATTTCATTCTCATGAATACTACGATTACAAGATTTCATTTTCATGAATACTACGATTACAAGATTTCATTTTCATGAATACTACGATTACATATGATAACAAATACTGCATGAACTCGCTTAACTTTTGTTGACTTTTTAAAACTACATGTATTTCAGGAAACAGGACCTGAGCCGGTGATATTCTATGGGATTCGGGATAACTAATGACAACGATTGCCACTTTTGAAGGGTTTGTCTTCTATATCCCAACTTCGTATGGGTATATAGGGAACAAATCCTTACTATGTGATGTGTAAAATAATTCGATAACTATGTTGTGTTTAACGTTGTAAACGTGGTATGAAACTCGAAACTACTTTTGGAAAAATTGTAAATATTGGTTGAAATCTATATATCTATGGCATCGTTGTTGGTTCATGTTATCAATACATTTGGATGCAATGATTACCTTGCTTATGTCACACACAATACGCTTCCGCTACTAGCATGGTGTGACATCAGTGACACATATACGTAGCATGTCTTCCAATGTTTGAATCGTACACTCACTCTGTCCATTCGTCTGAGGATGGTAAGCAGTACTGAAATTCAAACGAGTGCCCAAAGATTGTTGGGAACTTTTCCAAAAAATGAGAAGTATATCTAGTATCTCTGTCGGATACAATAGATACTGGCACTCCATGAAGGGACACAATCTCTTCCACATATAATTTTGCTAGTTTATCAGAGCTATGAGTCTCCTTTATGGGTAAGAAATGAGCTAACTTAGTCAGTCTATCAACAATAACCCATATTATATAATTTTCATGTCTTGTTTTAGGTAACTTGGTTATTAAATCCATAGTTACCATTTCCCATTTCCATGTGGGAAGTTCTAATTGTTTTAGCAATCCTAACAGCTTTTGATGTTCGGCGTTAACCTATGAGCACGTCTGACATTTAGCTACGTGTGCGGCTATGGATTTCTTCAAAAAGAAGAGGCTAGGGACACTTACAACAAGCCCTAGCTCGAAGATTGAACTTAGGGGAGTCTCCTTTATGACCAGGAATCTCCAAGAGATGATAGAAGTGAGAATAGAATGAGGTGAAAGGAAGAAATGCAACTAAGGGGCTCTATTTATAGTGATTTATGGATTCACAAGATGAAGCCAGGTGTTAAGGATCATCTCAGATCATTCCAGGTGTCCTAGAGACTTTAAAAACCATCCAACAATCCCTAGTTTAGAGTTCTGAGCACACATGGCGGTTTGTGTGGGCAACAAGGCTGTTAACATGCAGCTGCCAGTCTTTTTCAGAGCTGGGCACTCTCTCGCGCTCAGCGAGAGAGAGAGAAGATCCTGGGTCGTGGCCCGCGACTCGCTGTCGTCCAGGTAAAACAAGTTTTAAACTTGTTAATTTCAGTCCCTGATCCTTTTTAACTCATAACAACTTTCATTTTCAGCATGTTCGGCCCCTCAAGTTGGATATTTAAGTATTCTTAAAAGTATAATCAAACGTTGTTAAGCACTGGTTTTGTTAAAAGGTCACTCTGAGGTATGATTAAACATGTTGACGCTTTTAACCCTTTTATTTATAAAAGTTTGATTTATTTCTCAAACGGTTTCGTAAATCTAACGTGTGGCTTACTAATGATTACGAATTCAGTAAATGGTCATTCAGAGGCACAGGTTTTGCATAAAGACGCTTTTAGTCCCACCACATATATCTTTCCATTGCTTGACAATTTTAGTCTTTTTTTTATAACAACCTTCCTAAAACCCCTTAACACACCTCTACACGTCTTAAAATATACATCGTATACGAAAAAACGAGCTTAAAATACCTTTATATTTACAAAAATCAAATAAAAATAAATACCCGAAGCTCTCACGGGGCGTGACCCATCTCTCTGGGTCTGTCGCGGGCCGCGACCCAGTTACACTAGGCGGCACCTTGTGGCGCCACGTGTCGGGTTACGTTTCAAAGCTACACCTTTGACTCGACAAAGCTAGATCCTAACCTACTAGCTTCGCGGGCCGCGAGAGAGGACCAAGGGGGTTTCGCGGGCCGCGAGCTGCCGTTCGACCAGCCTATAAATTGAGGCTTCAGGCCTCATTCTTCACCGTTCAAATTTCTTTCTCTCTCTAAATTCTCTGTAAGCTAAAACTCTCGGGAATAATACCCCTAAAAAGCGAAGCTCTGCCTCGTTGTAAGTATTATAACCCCCGGTTACGTATTAGTTACCCTACCCGATTGATTTAGGGCTCCGTAACACATGTTAAGGCTCTGCCTGACTCAGTTCGTCGGAGTTCTGTCTCGGTTGTTTGGCTAATGTAATTTGGGTTATCTTACTAACACGTGTGCATTGTTTAATTTTTAATAGATAGTAACCAGGAGAACCACCAGGAAGCTAAATTATTACCTAAGTAAACAAAGTGAGTCATTCTCTTTTTCTACCAAACGGTTTTACCAAAACCTCAAATGTTTTAATCATACTTAAACAGTGATCGAGTCTATGTGTTCTACAATTACTACCGGTATGCTGGGGTTTTGTACATTACTTGAAATCCATTACTATTGGACGACGAGTTAGCCAATGAGTAACATGACCACATGTCGGGAATTGACCATACTGAATGAGTAACTGTGTAGATATAAACATTGTAATCCCTCTCAATACTGTGAAGTTATTTAAACTGTTTTGATTAAACTGGGATGCACTCGCCAGTGTTTCTTGCTAATAAAACCTTTTTAAAACACGTTTCAGGTAACTTGATGTGAAAGCTATTAGAAGCCAGCTGGAGAGCACTAAAGGCTTAAAGAAGTGGCTATAAAAGTTACCTAAATAAAAGGAGTTTATGTTTCAATAAAATAGGGTTTTATCCCTATAAATGTATTATCAGTAAAAACTTGGGTTTTATCCCATTTGTTTATTATAAAAGTTTGGTGTTTTGAAACTCTGATAACATTTCCTAAGTACGGTTCTGATGTGTCATTTCCGCTGCCAAATTGATAAACACCGATACCACTAAATCTGAACTCGCGGCACCCACTCCTGGGGTAGGGGTCGGGGGTTGCGACATCTTTAGTCAAAGTTTGACTTCGTTAGGGTTTAGGACACGTGTCCTAACATTATTGGACACGATTTTACGAGGTGTTACAGGAATGCGAACTATAAATAAACAGACTCGGTTAAAGAGTCATGATTGAAAGGTTTGGAATTCTTAAAAATAATTCGGATTTATCAAAATTCGGATTTTGAAAGGTCGAACATGTCAATTGGCATAAAACGCAAGAATAATACCCCGGGTTATGGGGTATAGTCCTAAAAATAATGTTCTTACAAAATGATGTAACTTCTGTGAGATCGTTTGCTTAAACATGCAAACGGGTCAATTATTTAAAACATATATATTTGAATAAATAGCGTAAAACATATTTTGTGAATCCAGATCATGGTTCACAAGTTAGAAATGTGGGCAAATGTTTTACGAACACATAGGAAAAAGTTTCGTGTGAAACGGATAAGTATTCAGAAAGATACGCATTTTTTAGTAAAAAGAGCAAGTTTGGAAAAGCTACAGACCAGCTCAACCATAACTCACGGTTGGCAACCGTAGGCTACGGTTGAGACCTGCTGCCCATAATTTACAAGTGTATCATAAGCTACGGCACAACAGCCATAGCCTATGGTGGGTCTATCCAAAAATGTTTTTGTTTGTTTGTTTGATATTTTTGGGTTACAAATCCATGTCTAAGCACCATATAATTAACATATGAGTTGTTGTTGGTATATAGGTGATAGCTAGGACCTTACAGATGATGATCAAGCATAATGGACGAACCGAATACAACCGAAGTCCAAGCTTTTGCTTTGTTTCGTTATTTTAGGAACCGAAACAATTGTGAACTTTATAAGCGTTTTACATTTTATTAATGTGTTAACGTGTCTAAAGTGTTAAAGTGTTTAAATACTTATGAAATTTTAGTAAATCCGAATTATTGTATGTACGTTAAATTGCATCACTTATATGTAATGTGAAAGTTTTTATAAATTCTCAGTTATGTAATCTTGGGTATTACAAGAGATATTGGGAGAGAAAGAGATGTTTAGTGTTGATGGTGTGTCCTTTACAATAGAATACATGGACTATTTATAGAGGGCACAAACTTGGAGAACAAGTTGGTTTATATTAGGAGTTGATAATCCAAACATAATTCTTTATAACACTCCCCCTGATTATCAACTTCATACGCTTGATGCTGCCTCATTAAAAACTTTGCTAGGAAAACCCAATGGTACAAAACCTTGGCCATGGGAAAAAGAGTGCAACACGTATTATCTCCCCCTGATGATGATCACTTAAGCTCCTTCAGTCGACGCATCCCGATCCCATGAACTAACTTCTTGAATGTTGAGGTCGGAAGTGATTTAGTGAACAAGTCTGCCAAATTTTCGCTAGAACGAATTTGTTGGACAATAATATCTCCATTCTTTTGTAAATCATGTGTAAAAAAGAACTTTGGCAAAATGTGCTTTGTTCTATCACCTTTGATGTATCTTTCCTTAAGTTGAGTAATGCATGTTGTGTTGTCTTCATGTAAGATTGTCGGCCCCTCATCTCTCAAAGAAATACCACAAGATCCATGAATGTGTTGTATTATAGTCCTTAACCAAATACATTCTCAACTAGATTCATGTATCGCCAATATTTTTGCATGATTAGATGATGTAGCTGTGATTGTTTGCTTTACCGAACGCCGTGAAATTGCAGTACCTCCACTTGTAAATAAATATCCAGTTTGAGATTGCCTAGTATGAAGATCAAACAAATACCATGCGTCTGCAAAACCAACCAAACTTGTTTTCGATTGATTTGTAAAATACAAACCCATATCTTTTGTACCTTGAAGGTATCTAAATATTTGTTTTACCCCATTCCAATGCCTCTTTGTTGGGCATGAACTATATCTTGCCAATAAATTTAAAGAAAATGATATATTTGGTCGTGTATGGCTAGCAAGAAACATTAGTGCACCAATTGCACTTAAATATGGTACTTCTGGACCAAGGATTTCCTCTCCATCTTTGGGAGGTCGGAATGGGTCTTTCTCCACATCAAGCGGCCTTACAACCATTGGGGTACTCAATGGATGTGATTTTTCCATATTAAATCCTTTTAGCAGTTTCTTTATATAATTTTCTTGGTGCACAAAAATTCCACCCTTAAGTTTTCACTTTGTAATCCAAGACAAAACTTTGTTTTTCTAAGGTATTTCATGTCAAATTCTCTTTTCAAATATTCAACTGCCTTTTGAAGCTCCCCTGGAGTTCTAATTATATTCAGGTTATCAACATATACGACAATCATAACATATTCAGATCCTGACCTTTTTATAAAATAATGCACAGACATACATAATCATTTTATAGCCTTCTTTCAACAAATACTCATTAAGGCGATTATATCACATACGCCCAGACTGTTTTAGCCCATATAATGATTTGTTTAGTTTTATTGAAAAAATGTTCTCGAGAACTAGATTTACATGAGTTTGGCAATTTGAATCCTTTAGGAAGTTTCAAGCAAATACCAGTATCAAGTGAGCCATAGAGGTAGGCTGTCACAACATCCATTAGACGCAAATCAATCCATTCTTGTATTACCATACTAATAAGATAACGAAAAGTTGTCGCATCCACCACTGGAGAATATGTCTCCTCATAATCAATTCCAGGTCGTTGCGAAAATCCTTGTGCTACTAATCTTGCCTTGTATCTTACAATTTCATTTTTCTCATTACGTTTTCGCAGAGAGACCCATCTATATACAACAGGCTTTACACCTTCAGATGTATGGACTGCAGGTCCAAAAACTTCTCGTCTATTGAGGGAATTCAATTATGCCTCTATCGCGTCTTTCCATTTTGGCGAATCATTTCTTTGTTTACATTCCTCAACTGTTTTTGTTTGTTGATCCTCATTGTTTTCCATTACTTCTAGTGCTACATTATATGAAAAACTATCATCGACGTTGATTTCACTTCGGTTCCATACCTTTATAGACATGATATAATTAATTGAGATCTCTTCATTTTCAGGTACCTGAGGTTCTTCTGGAACCATCATGTCGAGTGTCTCTTCTGGAGACTCCTTTTCTGGCGTTATTGTTACCTCGACTTGACCATCTACATTATTTACTCCCTTTTTCTTTTGAGTATTTTTATCTTTAGAACCGATTGCTCTACCACGTTTTAAGCATGCATTAGACTCATTACCAACATGTGGTTGTCCTTGTGGGACACTTATTTTTACTGGAGCGTTAACCGCTGGTATATGTGACTTAGTCACTTTCTTTGGGTCAGTGAATGCGTCTGGAATTGATTATGAGGAGACATATTCTCCAGTGGTGGATGCGACAACTTTCGTTATCTTATTAGTCTGGTAATACAAGAAGGGATTGATTTACATCTAATGGATGTTGTGACAGCCTACCTCTATGGCTCACTTGAAACTGATATTTACAAGAAACTTCCTGAAGGATTCAAATTCATGTAAATCTAGTTCTGGAGAACATTTTTCAATCAAATTAAAAAAATCATTATATGGGCTAAAACAGTCTGGGCGTATGTGGTATAATCTCCTTAGTGAGTATTTGTTGAAGGAAGGCTATAAAAATGATTCTGTATGTCCGTGCATTTTTATAAAAAGGTCAGGATTTGAATATATTATAATTGTTGTATATGTTGATGACTTGAATATAATTCTTTATAACAATATCCAATTTTTTTTTCTTTCATAATAAATTACTTGTTTTTTTATATTTCGCATACAAGAAATTAACAAAATATTCTTAAAGTTATATTAAGTAAAAGAAACTCAAATTGGGACAATAAAAACAACATACATAAAATTAAATATTGAAAACTTACAACAAATAACAAAAAAACACTTATACTTAATGAAAAAAATTGTGACAACTGGCACTTTTCCATGTATTTCCGTACAACATGAACAGTAACTTGTAATATGTGGTTGTGAATGATGAATTTATGATATGAATGATTGCATGATTTACTTTCAAAGATTTACAAATACATTTCATGTTGCATATTACTTATCATTATTAAATGCAACCCGGAATAGTGCAATTAGTGCACAAGACGAAACTGGCACAATAATCAGATAAACTAGAAGTACTGACGGGAGTTCAGTACTCAGACAGACATGTTGTTAGAACACAGAATGAGCCCCAGAACCAAGATTTCCACTAGAATACTATGTAGGGAAGTAAGGGTTATAAAACTACCTTCCGAGTGACGATTTAAGCATCAAAAAGTGCCCGAAACACACTCTAACTGCAGAATTCTGCAGAAAACAACAAGAATTAGCTTTTTAACATCAAAATATAATGCAGAAATGAGATTTAATTGTCCAGAATAACTTGTTAGGTGTCGGGAATGAAAACTGTCATAAAAGGTATCACATAGCACACTAAACTGCGCAATTTAGCACCTTAACGAACCAGTAACCAAACGAACAACCGGACACTACCCGAAACACCAAAATTTAACTAAAAACATTGTTTTAACAACATGAAGCTAGTTATCAACATTAAACATCATATTACATCTCTAAACACTTAAACACATTAAACCCCTAAACTAACACTTAAATCCTAACTAGAAGATGTAACTTAGAATTGAAATCAAACTAAGACCCCCCTTCCATGGATGGTTACATAAGAGCCCCACCATCCCCAGTTTCTTGATTATTAAATTAGCTTTTGTTGCATTGATTTTGAACATATTAACCTTTGTATAATTAGATGTTGGGAGAAACTTAATATAAACCAATAGTCCTCATTCTCTTATCATCTTCATCATTTCAAACTCACTACAACCCCTCTTTTCCCTTACATACTCACGGCCCAAACACCCTTTTCCTCTCCATCATTTTTCAACCAATTTCCATACAATCTAAGGTGTTCCTAAGGTGTATCAAGCATACTTAAGGAGGTTGCAAGCAAGGAGAGTTGAAGGACCTTTTCAAGGAGCTATTGACCACATCTTTTCTTCATCATCTTGCACTTTGATCTTCCCTAGCCCTTGTGCTAGTAGTAAGCACCCCTGATCTTGTTTTTACACTTGATTTTAGTAGTTAAAGTAAGTAGTAACAAGATAACTTAAAGAATCTCATCAAAACAAGAACATGAACCTGAATATAAAGCTTGAAATTAAGAAAATCTAAGTTGTTTAAGTGTATGTAATGAATTTGTTTGTCGATTACTTGTATGTATGGGGTAGATCACCACATAAAGCTTGCTAGATGATGATTTAAAACATGATCTAGCAAGTATGAGGATGATTCTTGAAAAATCTATGTTGATCATCCTTTATGTGAAGTATGAACTTGAAGATGAACATGATTTTGTGTAGGATGATGTTTCCTACAAGTTGTAAATCTTAAAAATATAAGATTTCAAAAATAAAAGTTTCAAGAAACTAAAGTTTACATCAAGATTAAACATGATTTGGTTTTGAAAGAAAATAACCATGTTTTAGGTGATTAAATGGAACTAGTAAAGTATTTGAAACATGAAAAATTCCAGTAGATGATTTTTTTGTAAAAGTGTCTTACAAGTTGTAAAGGATGAAAATCTATAAGAATGAGTTTTAAGAAATGAAAACCATGGATTTAGTGTTATTAAACCATGTTAAACACCATGTTAAATTACTACAAGCTTTTACAAACTTCAAGTTCATACCATATTGTGAAAGTGCATAATTATGGCTCATGGTAAGTTGTAGGTTGATTGTTGATGATTGATGATGAATTTTTGAAAAGAAAATGATATGCTAATAAGCATGGAAACCTCCATTTTCAAAGGAAACTATGGCAAAAATTTTGTTGAAATTCAACACTTAGAAAAATATTTTTAAACAAGTGTTTACAAGTAATTTTTGATCAAGGTTTTAATATAAAAATTTGCCATAAATTTTGTTATAAAAATTACAAGTATTGGAGGTTGATTTTTAACAATAAAAATGACTAAGTATATATTTAGGAAAATATATATTTAGAAGTCACAAAAATTATGTGCTACATGTATATTGCTTGTATTAGTTATACTAAAAATTAGGAACCATTGAAAATATTATATCACACCAAAATACTAAAATTGCAAATTGAAATATTACCAAAATCATAAGAAAATAAACATATATCTTATACCCGAATATTGGCCGTATCGGACAATAGACATTTGGACCATACATATATATATATATATATATATATATATATATATATTCCGGAAATAAATTCGTAACTTGACAAATGTGATAAACGGTATTTTTAAAATCGAAGAAACGACAAAATATGAATTTTTACAAATATTACAAAATATATCATATTTTGTCAAAATAGAAAATATATTATTTTTGAAGTATATATTTTCAAGAACAACTAAAAAATATATTATTTTGGTGAAAACTAAAAATATATATTTTTCTAGGTTTAATCTTAAAAATATATTATTTTTAAGATATATATGGAAGTATACATATTTTTGCCAAATAAATTTATAGATATTTTTCTATAAAAATTCTCTTAAAATATGTATATTTTAAAAATATAAAGTTGGTGGTTTTTAATTGTACAAAAATAATATTCCGGAAAATTATACATAAACTAAGTATAAAATACTTAATAAATACAAGAAAATACGTATTCCTATACGTATAAATACACACCGGAATACATTAACAACACTTGGCAAATACCCGTATACGAGTAACATACACATGTATGAGAATACAAAAATAACAATACAAGTATACCTATACTTGGAAAATATATATGTGTGGACCATATGACAAAACAAGTTAAAAATATATTATTTTTAATAATATTCCAAATAATTGGATGGAAATAGTTTAAGTTAAAATATCCTTATTTTAACTAATAATTATATAATTTGGAATTATATAATGTACATCAAGCGTATAACTCAAAGTATACTAAATTCCAAAATAAGTCTTAATAAATAAATAAGGCTAAGAGTCGTTACACGACCTATGCGTCTAATAAAACATAACACGTGTGTAGGTAGTAGTACGACCCGTGAAGAGGAACTTTGAGTATATGAGACAGCTGACGCAAACTAGTGAGTTCATGTCCCCCTTTTTCTTTTAACTGTTCTCAGATTTATACTTTCGGGGGTGGAATACATGTTACAAATATTTCAAATGGTATGGTTTAGCTAAGGAATGAACCGTTAGATCATGTGAATGGGTAGGCGCACACTTAAGACCATTGATCTTTGTTTAAAGACCGAGTGGCATGAGTGGTAGATCTATCTGGGTGTTGCGAGCCCCACCCATGGGTCCTTGTGTGGCCGAATGTGGTGACTATGTCATTCCAGCCGGGTGGACCGGTACAAAATTTGCTAGGTTTGAGCCTTCCTACGCCATTGCACACTTGTTAATGTCCTTGCAAAACATTAATGATCTGTTCATAGACACTTTACATACCGGTTATCAAAGGAATACTTTCAAATGTTTACAAGTTTATACGAGCTCACATAAAAACACATGAACTCGCTCAACTTTTGTTGATGTTTTCAAATTACATGTATTTTAGGAAACTAAGTGGATCTGGCGGCATTGAGAAAGTTTTCAAGAAGTAAATTCAAGATTTGATGTCATCCTATTTTGGAAGGGTTTGATTTGTATATCTTATCCTAGATAAGATATATGAAGCAAAGCCTTGGGTTATTAGTCTTTTGTTAAAAAGACCATGTATGGAACTTAATCCCTTTTGAATGGTTTTAAACTTAACATGAAGTTTGTTGGTCGAAACTTAACAACTTGTGTTTGTAATATTTTCAAAACTTATGAATGGATGAACATCATATTTTAGTCATATAGTTGTTTATTATAATTGAATGCAATGGTATTGATCAAGTCACACGCACACGCTTCCGCAAAAGTCAGGGTGTGACAGGTTGGTATCAGAGCTTCGGATGTAGTGAACTAGGATTCCTTCTCGAGTCTAGACTACAATCACTAGGATTCTCTCACGAAAATATTTTTGCAAAATATTTTTCATTGCATTTACCAAAAACACCAAGATCCATGGAACAAACATTTTTCAAAGGAAAAGAAAGAAAAACGAGCAAGGACATTAGTTGGTGGTATAGTCTACATGGGGTAGACTTGCCAAACTAGAAATGACCCACGTAGGAACAACGTGAATACATGTGATATGATGCCTTCCTTGCCTGTATATACTAAGTAATAATAATTAATATATGTTATGATTTTATGTTACAGGTACTTATGTCTTCATCAGAGAGCAGTGGACTGTCCGAGGAGCACGATCCGATGGCGATCGTCTCCGATGATGAGATCGCTCCTATCCCAGAGATTTTTACCTCCGACACCGAGAGTGACCCAGAGATGCTGTCGGACGATGATGATGATTTTTAGCCCTTTGCGCTGCCAGACTTTGGAGACGACATCCCGTTTACCGAATACGTTCTCCCTTTCCCTCTTCTGATTCATGACAAGCTTATCATCGGGCACCCCGATGGTGAGCATCTGGTGGAGCGTATCCCGATCGACACTATTCCACTCGCTGCCATTCCCACCGAGGATTGGCCCTTTGCTGACTTAGATGATGATGATCTTGCTTTTCTTGAGGGAGATCACCCTGAGGGCGACCAGGGTGATGGTGAGGTGGACGATATTGCTATCCTAGACATTACTTCTCCCGTCGTATCTGTCATCGACATTTCTTCTGACTCCGACCTAGACTCCGTTGCGGACTCCTTCGAGTATGTGACCTCATCAGCCCTACTTGCTGCAGGAGTTAGGGCATATCCGACTGATGATGAGGATAATGCCTTGTCAGTTGCACCTTCCTCTCATGTTCGTGCTCCCACACCCCCACCTATCCACAATCACATCACTGATCCCGTTCCAGCTCCTATTGACTTACCTCCCATTGCACCACTTATCTCACAGCCCCCACCTGCTGCTTTTGTCCCTCCTATTCCAGGGAGTTCACTCCCACCGTTTTCCACTGATGCACACCGACATGATCTCCCCACTATTTTTCAGCATGAGATACCCGCTCCCCGCCCTGGGGAGGGTACATCTGGACAGCCTCCTAGTTTTGATCCTTTTGCATTTGCCGATTTCATGCCTACACCTCATTTCACTCCGTTCGAGGCAGACCCGTATGGTCAGTCTCCCAGGTTCTTTCCCCCATATTCCATGCCGATATCAGATCCTTACCACCCTTCTCACCATGATGGGTACACTCATGATGATCTCCTTCTGTCACTTCAGCTACAGTTCGAGATACTCAGTCGTAGAGTCCTTGAGTTGGAGTGCGAGGCGGACGCTAGGCAGCCTGCACCACCTTCATATCCTCCACCCATTACTCCACCACCACCATCGTTCCCTCCTCCTGTATTTCCATCGTCTGCTTCTATTCCTATTGAGGGTTTCGATGCCCGTTTCCTTATAGCTGAGCAACAGATCCGCTTTTTGGTCCGACGTGTCCATGAGCTCGAGGACGAGATTGCTCATCTACGCAGTCTGATCTTCTTTCCCCCTCCCCCGCCACCTCCAGCGTTCTAGATCTTTGTTTTTGCAGGTACTTTTGACAAGAAGACAAGATTGAGCTCAAGACTTTTGAAGACTCAAGAAGACAATGTAGAGGAAAATGATTACTACTTTTGTATTATTAAAAACTTGTATGACCGAGGTGATGTAACCTCGAGTCCATTTTGTTTTTCCTCTGTTAAAAACAATGTACCAAGTTGTTAAACATGTATGAAAGCTCAATGGTTGTTGTCTTATTTATACATTGTTTATTTATTTGTTCATGTGATTACATTGTTGCTTGTTGTGATGATTACTTATGTTATATGTATATATATGTATATATATATACCTCATATACAATTATTTGATGAATAATGTCTAACCTACCCAATACTTCTTGCTAGAATAAAATGCCGCCCAGACGCAGCACAAACACTAACATGTTACCAAGGACCGAGGCTGAACTTCAAGAACGCATATCGCAGGCAATCGCATAGCACAAGGCCATCCGCTCAGAACACAGCGGTGGCACATCAGGAAACAATCCTCCAACCGGTAATGTTAAGTCATCCAAGACACATTACGAATCTGATGGATATTTCCAATTGTGCTTTGTCAATGCTCACTCGTGAATTGTTGTTGTGTGTGTTTCAGGCTGTACCTATAAACAGTTCCTGGATTGCAAGCCCTTGAACTTTGATGGCACATGAGGTGCCATTGCTTTCGTCCGTTGGGCTGAGAAGACTGATTCAATGCTGAGAATGAGTAAATGTGCCCCCGAGCAGAGAGTTACCTACATATCAGGATTATTCATGGATGGTGCACTCTCCTGGTGGAACCTTCAGGTCCAAACCCTTGGTGAAGCTGCTGCTTATGCATTGAGCTGGGATGAGCTCAAGGAATTGATGCGCAAGAAATACTGCTCCCGAGCTGAAATCCAGAAGCTGGAAACCGAGTTCTGGAATTTAAAAATGGATGGGCCAAAGATCGCTGAGTACGTCCAACGCTTTCATGACTTATCAAGGGTTGTTCCCTACTTGGTTGAGCTCGAATTCAAGAGGATTGAGCGGTTCATCTGGGGACTTGCTCCTCAAATTCTAAGCATGCTTACTACCTCAAAGCCTCCGACTATCGCAGAGGCTATCGATCTGAGCATAGCACTTACTGAAGAAGCTCTTCATATAGGTAAGTTTTCGATATCTGAGGCAAAGAAGAAAGAAACTCACGTGGAATCCTCGAGTGACAACAAGAGAAAGTTTGCGAATTTCAAGAAGAGCACACGAGCAAACAACAATTCCAACAAACGTAGGGATGCAAACCCACCAGCAGAGGCTCAGACTGGCGTGACAAACACTGAAGCTAAGGGAAAAGGATATATGGGCACCTTACCCAAGTGAGACATCTGTCAATTTCATCATGCCGGTCGGTGCAGGTATGGTAAGTGTGAAAACTGTGGAAAGGTTGGGCATGCAAAGGATGCATGTTGGTATGGTGCAGAACGTGGTAATAGAAATCAGGGAGGGAAAGGAAATCAAGACGAGAACGGAAATCAGTTTGGTAACCAGAACCAGGGTGGAAACCGTAATTATGGAGGAAATGGAAATAGGGGTGGAAACGGTAACCAAGCTGGTAATGGGAACCATGGAGGAAACAACAACAATAATCAGGGCGGAAATGGAAACGGTCATGGCCAAGGCTGTTATGGCTGCGGTGACATGGGGCATTTCAAGAGGGATTGCCCTAAAAACAATCAAGCCCGAGGAAGAGTGTTCACTATTGGAGCTAGAGAAGCACGCCAGGATCCTAATGTGGTTACGGGTACGTTCCCTATTAACCAACACTATGCATCTGTTCTATTTGATACTGGCGCTGACATTAGTTTCGTATCCATAGACTTTAAGAATATACTTGGCCTAGTTTCAAGTAAGCTGGACGTCCCATATTCAATAGAATTGGCAAATGGGAAGTTAGTAGAGGCAAATGAAGTGATTAAGGGTTGTACTCTGGAACTTGGGGAACGAGAATTTTCTATTGATCTTCTACCTGTTGATTTGGGAAGCTTTGACATGGTTGTTGGGATGGATTGGTTGTCTAACAACCGTGTGGAAATAGTTTGGTACGAGAAGACCGTTCGCATTCCGTTAGTAAATGAAGAGACGCTTGTGATCCATGGAGAAAAGCATGAGACGCCTCTGTGAATTATCAATTGTATGAAAGCGCAGAAGTGCCTTCGAAAAGGTTGCATAGCCTTCCTTACTCATGTTGTCGACAAGGAGACCAAGGAGACGAAACTAGAAGACATCCCTGTTGTGAAGGAATATCCAGAGGTCTTTCCTGAAGACTTGCCTGGATTACCTCCACAGCGACAAGTGGAGTTCCGTATAGACTTAGTGCCAGGAGCGGCACCAGTGGCAAAAGCGCCTTACCGACTAGCTCCGTCAGAGATGCAAGAGCTTTCGACACAATTGCAAGAGTTGCTAGATAAGGGATTTATCAGACCGAGCTTCTCACCCTGGGGAGCCCCAGTGCTGTTTGTCAAGAAGAAGGATGGCACTTTTCGTATGTGTATCGACTATAGGGAGTTGAATAAGTTAACCATCAAGAATCGGTATCCCTTGCCGAGGATTGATGACTTGTTTGACCAACTGCAAGGCTGTAGCTACTACTCCAAGATCGACTTGAGTCGGGATGTCATCAACTGCGAATACAAGAAGAAAGTATCCCTAAAACGGCCTTTAGGACTCGCTATGGACATTACGAGTTCCCGGTCATGCCGTTTGGCTTAACGAACACACCGGCAATATTCATGGACCTTATGAATCGGGTGTGTAAGTCGTATCTGGATAAGTTTGTGATTGTGTTTATTGATGACATCCTTATATACTCGTAGACCAAGGAAGAATATGAGCAACATCTGTGAGCTATCTTGGAACTTTTGAAGAAGGAACAGTTATATGCAAAGCTGTGAAAGTGCGAATTTTGGATTCGCGAGGTGCAATTCCTAGGTCACGTGGTGAATGAGAATGGAATTCACGTTGACCCTGCCAAGATTGAAGCAATCAAGAACTGGGAAGCCCCAAAGACGCCCACTGAGATATGACAATTTCTGGGTTTAGCGGGTTACTACAGACGATTCATAGAGAATTTCTCAAGTATTGCTCAGCCGCTAACGTCCCTAACCCAGAAGGATAAGAAGTTTGATTGGGGAGATAAACAAGAAACAGCTTTTCAGAAGTTGAAGGTTAAGCTCTGCGACACACCTATCTTATCTTTACCTGACGGTACCGATGGATTTGTGGTTTATTGTGATGCTTCTCAACAAGGTCTTGGTTGCGTGCTGATGCAACGGGACAAAGTCATCGCGTACGCGTCACGTCAATTGAAGGTACATGAGAAGAACTCGCTCAACTTTTGTTGATGTTTTCAAATTACATGTATTTCAGGAAACTAAGTGGATCTGGCGGCATTGAGAAAGTTTTCAAGAAGTAAATTCAAGATTTGATGTCATCCTATTTTGGAAGGGTTTGATTTGTATATCTTATCCTAGATAAGATATATGAAGCAAAGCCTTGGGTTATTAGTCTTTTGTTAAAAAGACCATGTATGGAACTTAATCCCTTTTGAATGGTTTTAAACTTAACATGAAGTTTGTTGGTCGAAACTTAACAACTTGTGTTTGTAATATTTTCAAAACTTATGAATGGATGAACATCATATTTTAGTCATATAGTTGTTTATTATAATTGAATGCAATGGTATTGATCAAGTCACACGCACACGCTTCCGCAAAAGTCAGGGTGTGACAGGTTGGTATCAGAGCTTCGGATGTAGTGAACTAGGATTCCTTCTCGAGTCTAGACTACAATCACTAGGATTCTCTCACGAAAATATTTTGACAAAATATTTTTCATTGCATTTACCAAAAACGCCAAGATCCATGGAACAAACATTTTTCAAAGGAAAAGAAAGAAAAACGAGCAAGGACATTAGTTGGTGGTATAGTCTACATGGGGTAGACTTGCCAAACTAGAAATGACCCACGTAGGAACAACGTGAATACATGTGATATGATGCCTTCCTTGCCTGTATATACTAAGTAATAATAATTAATATATGTTATGATTTTATGTTACAGGTACTTATGTCTTCATCAGAGAGCAGTGGACTGTCCGAGGAGCACGATCCGATGGCGATCGTCTCCGATGATGAGATCGCTCCTATCCCAGAGATTTTTACCTCCGACACCGAGAGTGACCCAGAGATGCTGTCGGACGATGATGATGATTTTAAGCCCTTTGCGCTGCCAGACTTTGGAGACGACATCCCGTTTATCGATTACATTATCCCTTTCCCTCTTCTGA
Organism: Helianthus tuberosus; assembly: GCA_030545235.1. NCBI lineage: Eukaryota > Viridiplantae > Streptophyta > Magnoliopsida > Asterales > Asteraceae > Helianthus > Helianthus tuberosus. The sequence goes on along the minus strand of CM060411.1, from coordinate 53,418,483 downwards.
TTCATGACCAGCTTATCATCGGGTACCCCGATGGTTAGCATCTAGTGGAGCCTATCCCGATCGACGCTATTCCACTCGCTGCCATTCCCACCGAGGATTGGCCCTTTGCTGACTTAGATGATGATGATCTTGCTTTTCTTGAGGGAGATCACCCTGAGGGTGACCAGGGTGATGGTGAGGTGGACGATATTGCTATCCTAGACATTACTTCTCCCGTCGTATCTGTCATCGACATTTCTTCTGACTCCGTTGAGGACTCCTTCGAGTATGTGACCTCATCAGCCCTACTTGCTGCAGGAATTAGGGCATATCCAACAGATGATGAGGACAATGCCTTGTCAGTTGCACCTTCCTCTCCTGTTCGTGCTCCCACACCCCCACCTATCCACAATCACATCACTGATCCCGTTCCAGCTCCTATTGACTTACCTCCCATTGCACCACTTATCTCACAGCCCCCACCTGCTGCTTTTGTCCCTCCTATTCCAGGGAGTTCACTCCCACCGTTTGCCACTGATGCACACCGACATGATCTCCCCACTATTTTTCAGCATGAGATACCCGCTCCCCGCCCTGGGGAGGGTACATCTGGACAGCCTCCTAGTTTTGATCCTTTTGCATTTGCCGATTTCATGCCTACACTTCACTCCGTTCGAGGCAGACCCGTATGGTTAGTCTCCCAGGTTCTTTCCCCCATATTCCATGCCGATATCAGATCCTTACCACCCTTCTCACCATGATGGGTACACTCATGATGATCTCCTTCTGTCACTTCAGCTACAGTTCGAGATACTCAGTCGTAGAGTCCTTGAGTTGGAGTGCGAGGCGGACGCTAGGCAGCCTGCACCACCTTCATATCCTCCACCCATTACTCCACCACCACCATCGTTCCCTCCTCCTGTATTTCCATCGTCTGCTTCTATTCCTATTGAGGGTTTCGATGCCCGTTTCCTTATAGCTGAGCAACAGATCCGCTTTTTGGTCCGACGTGTCCATGAGCTCGAGGACGAGATTGCTCATCTACGCAGTCTGATCTTCTTTCCCCCTCCCCCGCCACCTCCAGCGTTCTAGATCTTTGTTTTTGCAGGTACTTTTGACAAGAAGACAAGATTGAGCTCAAGACTTTTGAAGACTCAAGAAGACAATGTAGAGGAAAATGATTACTACTTTTGTATTGTTAAAAACTTGTATGACCGAGGTGATGTAACCTCGAGTCCATTTTGTTTTTCCTCTGTTAAAAACAATGTACCAAGTTGTTAAACATGTATGAAAGCTCAATGGTTGTTTTCTTATTTATACATTGTTGATTTATTTGTTCATGTGATTACATGGTTGCATGTTGTGATGATTACTTATGTTATGTGTATATATAAGTGTATATATATATATATATATACCTCATAGACAATTATTTGATGAATAATGTCTAACCTACCCAATACTTCTTGCTAGAATAAAATGCTGCCCAGACGCAGCACAAACACTAACATGTTACCAAGGACCGAGGCTGAACTTCAAGAACGCATATCGCAGGTAATCGCACAGCACAAGGCCATCCGCTCAGAACACAGCGGTGGCACATCAGGAAACAATCCTCCAACCGGTAGTGTTAAGTCATCCAAGACACATTACGAATCTGATGGATATTTCCAATTGTGCTTTGTCAATGCTCACTCGTGAATTGTTGTTGTGTGTGTTTCAGGCTGTACCTATAAACAGTTCCTGGATTGCAAGCCCTTGAACTTTGATGGCACATGAGGTGCCATTGCTTTCGTCCGTTGGGCTGAGAAGACTGATTCAATGCTGAGAATGAGTAAATGTGCCCCCGAGCAGAGAGTTACCTACATATCAGGATTATTCATGGATGGTGCACTCTCCTGGTGGAACCTTCAGGTCCAAACCCTTGGTGAAGCTGCTGCTTATGCATTGAGCTGGGATGAGCTCAAGGAATTGATGCGCAAGAAATACTGCTCCCAAGCTGAAATCCAGAAGCTGGAAACCGAGTTCTGGAATTTAAAAATGGATGGGCCAAAGATCGCTGAGTACGTCCAACGCTTTCATGACTTATCAAGGGTTGTTCCCTACTTGGTTGAGCCCGAATTCAAGAGGATTGAGCGGTTCATCTGGGGACTTGCTCCTCAAATTCTAAGCATGCTTACTACCTCAAAGCCTCCGACTATCGCAGAGGCTATCGATCTGAGCATAGCACTTACTGAAGAAGCTCTTCGTATGGGTAAGTTTTCGATATCTGAGGCAAAGAAGAAAGAAACTCACGTGGAATCCTCGAGTGACAACAAGAGAAAGTTTGCGAATTTCAAGAAAAGCACACGAGCAAACAACAATTCCAACAAACGTAGGGATGCAAACCCACCAGCAGAGGCTCAGACTGGCGTGACAAACACTGAAGCTAAGGGAAAAGGATATATGGGCACCTTACCCAAGTGAGACATCTGTCAATTTCATCATGCCGGTCGGTGCAGGTATGGTAAGTGTGAAAACTGTGGAAAGGTTGGGCATGCAAAGGATGCATGTTGGTATGGTGCAGAACGTGGTAATAGAAATCAGGGAGGGAAAGGAAATCAAGGCGAGAACGGAAATCAGTATGGTAACCAAAACCAGGGTGGAAACGGTAATTATGGAGGAAATGGAAATAGGGGTGGAAACGGTAACCAAGCTGGTAATGGGAACCATGGAGGAAACAACAACAATAATCAGGGCGGAAATGGAAACGGTCGTGGCCAAGGCTGTTATGGCTGCGGTGACATGGGGCATTTCAAGAGGGATTGCCCTAAAAACAATCAAGCCCGAGGAAGAGTGTTCACTATTGGAGCTAGAGAAGCACGCCAGGATCCTAATGTGGTTACGGGTACGTTCCCTATTAACCAACACTATGCATCTGTTCTATTTGATACTGGCGCCGACATTAGTTTCGTATCCATAGACTTTAAGAATATACTTGGCCTAGTTTCAAGTAAGCTGGACGTCCCATATTCAATAGAATTGGCAAATGGGAAGTTAGTAGAGGCGAATGAACTGATTAAGGGTTGTACTCTGGAACTTGGGGAACGAGAATTTTCTATTGATCTTCTACCTGTTGATTTGGGAAGCTTTGACATGGTTGTTGGGATGGATTGGTTGTCTAACAACCGTGTGGAAATAGTTTGCCACGAGAAGACCATTCGCATTCCGTTAGTAAATGAAGAGACGCTTGTGATCCATGGATAAAAGCATGAGACGCCTCTGTGAATTATCAATTGTATAAAAGCGCAGAAGTGCCTTCGAAAAGGTTGCATAGCCTTCCTTGCCCATGTTGTCGACAAGGAGACCAAGGAGCTGAAACTAGAAGACATCCCTGTTGTGAAGGAATATCCAGAGGTCTTTCCCGAAGACTTGCATGGATTACCTCCACAGCGACAAGTGGAGTTCCGTATAGACTTAGTGCCAGGAGCGGCACCAGTGGCAAAAGCGCCTTACCGACTAGCTCCGTCAGAGATGCAAGAGCTTTCGACACAATTGCAAGAGTTGCTAGATAAGGGATTTATCAGACCGAGCTTCTCACCCTGGGGAGCCCCAGTGCTGTTTGTCAAGAAGAAGGATGGCACTTTTCGTATGTGTATCGACTATAGGGAGTTGAATAAGTTAACCATCAAGAATCGGTATCCCTTGTCGAGGATTGATGACTTGTTCGACCAACTGCAAGGCTGTAGCTACTACTCCAAGATCGACTTGAGGTCGGGATATCATCAACTGTGAACACAAGAAGAAAGTATCCCTAAAACGGCCTTTAGGACTCGCTATGGACATTACGAGTTCCTGGTCATGCCGTTTGGCTTAACGAACGCACCGGCAATATTCATGGACCTTATGAATCGGGTGTGTAAGTCGTATCTGGATAAGTTTGTGATTGTGTTTATTGATGACATCCTTATATACTCGTAGACCAAGGAATAATATGAGCAACATCTATGAGCTATCTTGGAACTTTTGAAGAAGGAACAGTTATATGCAAAGCTGTGAAAGTGCGAATTTTGGATTCGCGAGGTGCAATTCCTAGGTCATGTGGTGAATGAGAATGGAATTCACGTTGACCCTGCCAAGATTGAAGCAATCAAGAACTGGGAAGCCCCAAAGACGCCCACTGAGATACGACAATTTCTGGGTTTAGCGGGTTACTACAGACGATTCATAGAGAATTTCTCAAGTATTGCTTAGTCGCTAACGTCCCTAACCCAGAAGGATAAGAAGTTTGATTGGGGAGATAGACAAGAAACAGCTTTTCAGAAGTTGAAGGTTAAGCTCTGCGACGCACCTATCTTATCTTTACCTGACGGTACCAATGGATTTGTGGTTTATTGTGCTGCTTCTCGACAAGGTCTTGGTTGCGTGTTGATGCAACGGGACAAAGTCATCGCGTACGCGTCACGTCAATTGAAGGTACTTGAGAAGAACTATACAACGCACGACCTTGAGTTAGGAGCTGTGATATTTGCATTGAAGATTTGGCGTCACTACTTGTATGGTACTCGTTGCACGATCTTTACTGACCACAAGAGTTTGCAACACATTTTTGACCAAAAGGATTTAAACATGAGACAGCGAAGATGGGTCAAGCTGTTGAATGATTACGATTGTGAGATCAAGTATCACTCGGGCAAGGCGAACGTTGTGGCGGATGCCTTGAGCTGCAAGGAGCGCGCAATACCTCTAAGAGTGCGAGCCTTAGAGATGACCATACAAACGGATCTCACTACCCGGATTCGTGAAGCTCAGCAAGAAGCGCTTAAACCAGGAATCCTACGAGATGAAGCACTGCACGGAATGGAAGTGAAATTGTTGCCCAAGGAAGATGGAACATTATACTTTATGGAATGAATTTGGGTTCCATTCTTCGGCGATCTACGCGTACTTATTTTGGATGAAGCTCATAAGTCGAGGTACTCGATACATCCCAGATCCGAAAAGATGTACCAAGACTTGAAGGATTGGTATTGGTGGCCCAAGATGAAAGCCGACATTGCTACATATGTGGGTAACTGTCTTACTTGCGCCAAAGTTAAGGCGGAATACTAGAAACCATCAGGGCTGCTACAACACCCGGAGATTCCCGTATGGAAGTCGGAACAAATATCAATGGATTTCATTACCAAGATACCGAGAACCCAAAGAGGTCATGATATGATTTGGGTAATTGTTGATCGACTCACGAAGTCTGCACATTTCCTACCGATCAGTGAGAAGGATAGCAAGAAGAAGCTAGCAGAAATATATCTCAGAGAGATTGTGGCACGTCATGGAGTGCCTGTTTCTATCATATCCGACCGAGATGGTCGTTTCATGTCAAGGATTTGGTAGACGTTTCTGAAAGCTTTTGGATCACAGTTGAACCTTAGTACGACATTTCACCCTCAGACGGACGACCAAAGTGAACGAACGATTCAGACTTTGGAAGACATGTTACGTGCTTGTGTGATGGACTTTGGTGGGAGTTGGGATACTCACTTGCCTTTAGTGGAGTTTTCCTACAATAATAGTTATCACACCAGCATTCAGGTCGCCCCGTTTGAAGCTCTATATGGACGTAAGTGTCGGTCCCCGCTGTGCTGGGCGGAGACCGGAGATAAATAGCTTATCGGTCCAGAATTGGTCCAGGAAACTACAGATAAGATTGCTCAGATACGTGATCATATCAAGATAGCCCGTGATAGACAGAAGAGTTACGCCGACAAGCGACAAAAACCGTTGGACTTTGAGTTTGGAGACATGGTGTTATTAAAAGTCTCGCCTTGCAAAGGCGTGGTACGGTTTGGTAAACATGGAAAGTTGAAACCACGGTACATTGGACCCTTCGAGATCCTGGAAAGGATTGGAACCGTGGCTTACAAGCTGAAGCTTCCAGAAGAACTTAGAAGTGTCCACGACACGTTTCACGTGTCTAATCTCAAGAAGAGTCCGACTCAAGAAATAGTCGTCATTCCCGCAGACGAAATCCACGTCAACGATAAACTCCAATTTACTGAAGAACCTATTGAGGTTACGGACTGGAAGGTCCACAAAACACGGAGAAGTCGTATTAAACTGGTCAAAGTTCGTTGAAATTCACGTCATGGCCCAGAGTTTACTTGGGAACATGAAAACCATATCAAGTCTAAGTATCTGCATTTGTTTCACAACTCCCCTGCAACCGATAACGCAGCTTGAATTTCGGGAAAAAATTCTTTTAACGGGGGAGAATGTGACAACTGGCACTTTTCAATGTATTTCCGTACAACATGAACAGTAACTTGTAATATGTGGTTATGAATGATGAATTTATGATATGAATGATTGCATGATTTACTTTCAAACATTTACAAATACATTTCATGTTGCATATTACTTATCATTATTAAATGCAACCCGGAATAGTGCAATTAGTGCACAAGACGAAACTGGCACTATAATCAGATAAACTAGAAGTATTGGCGGGAGTTCAGTACTCAGACAGACATGTTGTTAGAACACAAAATGAGCCCCAGAACCAAGATTTACACTAGAATACTATGTAGGAAAGTAAGGGTTATAAAACTGTTTTCCGAGTGACGATTTAAGCATCAAAAAGTGCCTGAAACACACTCTAACTGCAGAATTCTGCAGAAAACAACAAAAATCAGCTTTTTAACATCAAAATATAATGCAGAAATGAGATTTAATTGTCCAGAATAACTTGTTAGGTGTTGGGAATGAAAACTATCATAAAAGGTATCACATAGCACAATAAACTGCGCAATTTAGCACCTTAACGAACCAGTAACCAAACGAACAACCGGACACTACCCGAAACACCAAAATTTAACAAAAAACATTGTTTTGACATCATGAAGCTAGTTATCAACATTAAACATCATGTTACATCTCTAAACACTTAAACACATTAAACCCCTAAACTAACACTTAAATCCTAACTAGAAGATGTAACTTAGAATTGAAATCAAACTAAGACCCCCCCCCCCCTTCCATGGACGGTTACATAAGGGCCCTACCTTCCCCATTTTCTTGATTATTAAAGTAGCTTATGCTGCATTGATTTTGAACATATTAACCTTTGTATAATTAGATGTTGGGAGAAACTTAATATAAACCAATAGTCCTCATTCTCTTGTCATCTTCATCATTTCAAACTCACTACAACCCCTCTTCTCCCTTACATACTCACGGCCCAAACACCATCTTCCTCTCCATCATTTTTCAACCAATTTCCATACAATCTAAGGTGTTCCTAAGGTCTATCAAGCATACTTAAGGAGGTTGCAAGCAAGGAGAGTTGAAGGACCTTCTCAAGTAGCTATTAACCACTTCTTTTCTTCATCATCTTGCATTTTGATCTTCCCTAGCCCTTGTGCTACTAGTAAGCACCCCTGGTCTTGTTTTTACACTTGATTTTAGTAGTTAAAGTAAGTAGTAACAAGATAACTTAAAGAATCTCATCAAAACTAGAACATGAACATGAATATAAAGCTTGAAGTCATGAAAATCTAAGTTGTTTAAGTGTATGTAATGAACTTGTTTGTTGATTACTTGTATGTATGGTGTAGATCACCACATAAAGCTTGCTAGATGATGATTTAAAACATGATCTAGTAAGTATGAAGATGATTCTTGAAAAATCTATGTTGATCATCCTTTATGTGAAGTATGAACTTGAAGATGAACATGATTTTGTGTAGAATGATGATTCCTACAAGTTGTAAATCTTAAAATATAAGATTTCAAAAATAAAAGTTTCAAGAAACAAAAGTTTACATCAAGATTTAACATGATTTGGTTTTGAAAGAAAATAACCATGTTTTAGGTGATTAAATGGAACTAGTAAAGTATGTGAAACATGAAAAATTCAAGAAGATGATTTTTTGTAAAAGTGTCTTACAAGTTGTAAAGGATGAAAATCTATAAAAATGAGTTTTAAAAAATGAAAACCATGGATTTAGTGTTATTAAACCATGTTAAACACCATGTTAAATTACTACAAGATTTTACAAACTTCAAGTTCATACCATATTGTGAAAGTGCATAATTATGCCTCATGGTAAGTTGTAGGTTGATTGTTGATGATTGATGATGAATTTTTTAAAAGAAAATGATATGCTAATAAGCATAGAAACCTCCATTTTCAAAGGAAACTATGGCAAAATTTTTGTTGAAATTCAACACTTAGAAAAATATTTTTAAACAAGTGTTTACAAGTAATTTTTGATCATGGTTTTAATATAAAAATTTGCCATAAATTTTGTTATAAAAATTACAAGTATTGGAGGTTGATTTTTAACAATAAAAATGACTAAGTATATATTTAGGAAAATATATATTTAGAAATCACAAAAATTATGTGCTACATGTATATTGCTTGTATTAGTTATATTAAAAATTAGGAACCATTGAAAATATTATATCACACCAAAATACTAAAATTGCAAATTGAAATATTACCAAAATCACAAGAAAATAAATATATATCTTATACCCGAATATTGGACGTATTGGATAATGGACATTTGGACCATACATATATATATTCCGGAAATAAATTTGTAACTTAACAAATGTGATAAACGGTATTTTTGAAACCGAGGAAACGGCAAAATATGAAATTTTAGAAATATTACAAAATATATCCTATTTTGTCAAAATAGAAAATATATTATTTTTGAAGTATATATTTTCAAGAACAACTCAAAAATATATTATTTTGGTCAAAACTAAAAATATATATTTTTTCTAGGTTTAATCTTAAAAATATATTATTTTTAAGATATATATGGAAGTATACATATTTTTGCCAAATAAATTTATAGATATTTTTCTATAAAAATTTTCTTAAAATATGTATATTTTAAGAATATAAAGTTGGTGGTTTTTAATTGTACAAAAATAATATTCCGGAAAATTATACACAACTAAGTATAAAATACTTAATAAATACAAGAAAATACGTATTCCTATACGTATAAATACACACCGGAATACAATACCAACACTTGGCAAATACCCGTATACAAGTTACATACACATGTATGAGAATACAAAAATAACAATACAAGTATACCTATACTTGGAAAATATATATGTGTGGACCATATGACAAAACAAGTTAAAAATATATTATTTTTAACAATATTTCAAATAATTGGATGGAAATAGTTTAAGTTAAAATATTCTTATTTTAACTAATAATTATATAATTTAGAATTATATAATGTACATCAAGTGTATAACTCAAAGTATACTAAATTCCAAAATAAGTCTTAATAAATAAATAAGGCTAAGAGTCGTTACACAACCTAAGCGTCTAATAAAACATAACACGTGTGTAGGTAGTAGTACGACCCGTGAAGAGGAACTTTGAGTATACGAGACAGCTGACGTAAACTAGTGAGTTCATGTCCCCCTTTTTCTTTTAATTGTTTTCGGATTTATACTTTCGGGGGTGGAATACATGTTATAAATATTTCAAATGGTATGGTTTAGCTAAGGAATGAACCGTTAGATCATGTGAATGGGTAGGCGCACACTTAAGACCATTAATCTTTGTTTAAAGACAGAGGGGCATGAGTGGTAGATCTATCTGGGTGTTGCGAGCCCCACCCATGGGTTCTTGTGTGGCCGAATGTGGTGACTATGTCGTTCCAGCCGGGTGGACCGATACAAAATCTGCTAGGTTTGAGCCTTCCTACGCCATTGCACACATATTAATGTCCTTGCAAAACGTTAATGATCTGTTCATAGACGCTTTACATACCGGTTATCAAAGGAATACTTTCAAATGTTTACAACTTTATACGAGCTCACATACAAACACATGAACTCGCTCAACTTTTGTTGATGTTTTTAAATTACATGTATTTCAGGAAACTAAGTGGAGCTGACGGCGTTGAGAAAGTTTTCAAGAAGTAAATTCAAGATTTGATGTCATCCTATCTTGGAAGGGTTTGATTTGTATATCTTATCGTAGATAAGATATATGAAGAAAAGTCTTGGGTTAGTAGTCTTTTGTTAAAAAGACCATGTATGGAACTTAATCCCTTTTGAATGATTTGTAAACTTAACTTGAAGTTTGTTGGTCGAAACTTAACAACTTGTGTTTGTAATATTTTCAAAACTTATGAATGGATGAACATCATATTTTAGTCATATAATTGTTTATTATAATTGAATGCAATGGTATGGATCAAGTCACACGCACACGCTTTCGCAAAAGTAAGGGTGTGACAAAAATAACATACGTAACCTATAATTCCTCTTTAATCGACCATATGTGCTTGACTAAATTGTGATGAAATGTATATGATGGCTTGATAGTTCTACTTCTTCACCCTCATTATCCGACCAATCGTATACGACGTATCTTTTCTCTTTTCTACAATCATGTTGTGTAGTATTATGCGTGCATACATTATGTTGGATATAACTTTTGTGTTCCAAATCCTTGTTGGCCTTTTGTAGATGGGGCCATTTGTTTGGAAGACACCGAACACCCTCTTCACATCCTTTCTTGATGACCCATGTCTTTTTTTGAATTCTTTCATTTTCTTATTTTGTAGATACAAGAAGCTTTTTACAATAGTGAACCATTTCAGAATAAATTCCATAGACGCATATTTCCTATTCACATCCCCATTTTATTTCTTTGTGCTTTCCCATTACACTTCGTCTAGAACTTGACCCTACTCTGAATTTCGCTTACTGCAATGCTAAGTACTGTTGTGTAACACCTCGCAAAATCACGACCAATATAATAAAGACACGTGTTATGAAGGTTAAATGTGTAATGAATTGATCTGGAAGGACTACAATTATCAAACAATGTAAATATGTAAGTAAAAGGATCCAAAGTGTCAACATGCCAATCTTGCGCCTCTGATTGACCTCACACGACGTTCGTACTCTTTAATGAATAAATTTTTTATTCATTGAAAGTCGTTTGTGCTTAAATTGAGAATTTTACAAAGCATAAGGGTTAAAAGTGCCAACATGTTAAATGTTACCTCTGATTGACCTTTTAACGATCCCAAAAACATTGAAATAATTGTATATTTTGCTCTCAAGAATATTGGACACTAATTTCATGGAGTTTCGGTGAAAACAAGACGTTTCGGGTGATCTTGCAACTAACCGGGAGCTTAACGGAGTTAGATAATGACCCAAGACACTTGTTAGTTAACTATGGGGGTCATAATGTAACAACCCTCGGTAAAACCAACATCCTTATAATATTTCCGACACCTTATTATATCTTAAAATATTCTAATATGTCTTATAATATACCCCGTATGTTAAAATCAAGCCCGATATATGTTATAGTTTATAAAAATAAAATAAAAACCTGAAATGTAAGTTGAGGCGGGCCGCATAAACCCACCCCAACATCTTACGCGGGCCGTATCAAGGCTGGACTTGACTGCGCTGATTTCTTAAGTTGAAGCGGGCCGCGTAAGGGTGTATAGGTCTTTGACGCGGGCCGCGACAGATCATGAAACGCGGAGACATCGGGTGCTGACACGTGTCGACATCGTGTCGAGTCTAGTAGCTGACCCAGCTAAGCTAGTATGTTGACCGGTGTTGACGCGGGCCGCGTAAGGGTCCCTTGTCTTTTACGCGGGCCGCGACAGGACCAGATTACACAACTATAAATAGTAGGCATCAGTTTTCAGTTTCCGTCGCTCATTCTCAAATCTCATTCTCGAATTCTGAAGTATTAGACATAATATTTTGGGTATTATACCCCTAATTAGCGAAGTTCTGCTCCATTGTAAGTATTATAACCCCGGTTTCATAATAGTTACGCTGCCCGATTGATTTAGGGTTCCGTAACAACTGTCGTGGTTCTGCCCGACGTAGTTGTTGGAATGCCGTCTCGGGGAGGGTATCATTAATAATTTCAAAGGGTTATGATACTAACCAATGTACATTTGTGTAAATTATAAATTATACCCAGGAAACCCTTACGAAAAGCCTAAGACAGCAATGTGAGTTTATCCTCTTTTTGTTAATGTTTTTGGAATATTTTACAAAACCTTAAATGTTTTACAATATGATTAAGCGGTGATTGAGTCTTTGTAGTTCTTCAATTACTGCCGGTATTATGGGGTTTTGTATACAAAATTTATTACTGCTTGTGAGTAGTAAGTCAGGAATGACAGTTCATTACTATTGGACAACGAGTTAGCCAATGGGTAATTTGACCATAGCCATAGATTCGGTCGAGTGGCAAATACTGAATGAGTAATTGTGTAGAAATAAACAATGTAATCGCTCTCAATACTGTCTTAATTGATAAAATGTTTCTTGATTAAATTGGGATTCACTCACCAGTATTTCCGACTGACAAATGTTTTTAAAACGCGTTACAGGTAACACAATGTGAACAGCCAATTAATGAAAAGCCAGCTGGAGAGCACTGAAGGCTTGGGAAAATGTGGCTATAAAAGTTACCTAATAAACGATGTTTTAAATTCAATAAAATAGGGTTTGTCCCTATAAATGTATTGTAATAAGAAACTTGGGTTTTGCCCATGTATTTATTAATATCAAGTATGGTGGTTTTACTCTGATAAACATTTCCTAACTACGGTCCTGATGTAAATTCCGCTGCGAGACTAAACAAACTGATACCGCCAAAACTCTGTGATCACGTCCGCCCGTTCCCGGGGAACAGGGATCGGGGGTTGTGACAGAAGGTGGTATCAGAGCCTAGCCACTGGTCTGAGCCAAAGAAGTGTTCTGCTGACACTTAAATTATAAAAATTGGTGTTAGGAAATAAATTATGGAAATAAGTGTATAATTGTAATTATGTGTTATGTGTTATTTGACTATTTGTTAGTTTTCAGTATGAGTAATCAAGGACCATCAGATCTGAACCGTCAGTTATCTGATTCCCCTAAGAGTGAAAGTACATCATCACAGCCTGCCCTCTCGGGGTATGTTGTTGATCAGGAAGACGGAATATTTGCTTTTAGAGCTAAATCTGAAGAGCCATTTCCTAATAAGAAACGAGAATGGTTCAGTAAAGAAGCTTTTGCTCGTAGAAAAAGAATGAGGAAATTGCAACAGCAAAGGGCTTTAGCAGCTATTAAGAAAGAGACAGATGCCCATACTCAAGAGATACTTAATAGAAGCCTAGCTAATTTCCATATCTTAGCTACGACTGTTGCTGACCCAGGTCTGGAACAACTAGTAGCCCCACAACCACAAAACCCAGAACAACCCATGGAAATAGAAAATCAGGAAAACCAAGAAGAGATGTACAATTTTAATCCAGAAGAAATCCCTAGAGTACCTGCACCAAACCCTATAGACCCGAATTACGACCCCTGGTGGGATGAAAATAGGGACTATGTGCAACGTTACTCTATTCCAGAAGACACACCTATAGGAGCCTATTCAGGTATGGACCCTTTAGATCCCAATTACCATGATAATTACATCAGGGAAATCTTAGAAGATCCTTACCGATTACAGGCACTTCTACCCCCATATCAGGAACCAGAACCCCAGATTCCAAACCCAGTCTTAGAACCTGCACCCCCAATGAGTGCAGAAAACGTCCAAGAACTTAGGACTTTTGGGGAGGAGATCTTAGAAAGCAGTGAAAGGATGCGTCAGGTGGGAGAGCGTCTCGTATGGAAATACGATGAACGCAATATGGATTTCTGGATGAATCCATATCCATGAATGTTAGAATGGAGGAAGCAGTAGTAATAATAAAATAAAATAAAATAAAATAAAATATGTGTGTACGGATGCATATTACTATTTTATTTCTGTTAGTATTGTAATTTTATTTCTGTACTAGTGTGTAATAGACGCATAAGTATATGAAAAGAGTAAGTAGCAATGATCTACGTTTTTGGCTAGATTGTGTGTCATGTGATTAATTATACTAGATATTAATTGTGATATTAATATGGGATAAATGTTTAAAATTCAGATGGCCGATCAAGGAAATCAAGTAAATTTGGATAATAACCCGGAAATCCAGAATGATAATATTCAGAATAATAATGAGAATCTGAATAACAACAATGAGAACCAGATGGATAATAGTGCTATCCAACACATTGTAGCACAAGGAATTATAGATGCAATGCCATTTATTCTTCAAACTGTTAAAGATGCTGATAATAAAAGTAAGCATAGCAGTAAGCGACCAAGTGAACCAGAAAACAGCGTGAACAATGGACCGGTACTTCAAATGCCTATTCCCAAAAGAAGAAGAACCATGCCTTATGGTTGTTCTTATAAAGAATTCTGGTCTTGTAAACCAATGGAATTCTCGGGCAATGAAGGGGCCATTGCAACCTTACGCTAGATAGAGAAGACTGAGGCAGTCTTAAGGATAAGCAAGTGTGCTGAAGAAGATAAGATACTGTTTGCTTCTAATCTGTGTAAGAACGCAGCATTAGAATGGTGGAACACTATCCTCCAGACAAGAGGAAGTGATCAAACCTACAATATGGAATGGGAAGAATTTAAAAATAAGGTAGAAAGGAAATTCTGCCCACCAAATGAGAAAGAACAGATAGCAAACAAATTTCTAAACCTTAGAATGACTGGTGTGGATAGTAAGGGATACACTAAAATATTCTTTGAATATGCTAGAATAGTGCCAACTCTTGCTTCACCAGAACCAGTGTTAATTTCCCGTTATATTTGGGGATTAATTGGAGAAATAAGACATGTAGTCAAGGCAGCTAGACCACAAACCATAGAAGAAGCTGTAGAACTAGCCAATACTTTGACTGATGAATTAGTCCGTACCCGAGAAGAGGATCAAAAGAGGAACCTAACCCAGAAGTTGACTCAAGAATTTCGTTCTGGAAATTCTAACCGTGGGAGAAATCTAGGTTCTACCTCTGCACCTTACTGTAGGTACTGCAAAAGAAAACATTCTGGGAGATGTTCCATATACTGCAACTTTTGCAAAATGTCAGGACACAAGGAAGAAAACTACAGGAAGAAAGCTAACTGCAAGGTATGTTACAATTGCGGAGAACAAGGTCATTTCAAACTAAATTGTCCAAAATTAGCTTCAGCTCCAGATAACAAGAATACCAAAAATGCTAGAACATTTGTTTTGACTGCAGAAGAAGCCAAGATGATCCCAGATGTCATAGCTGGTACGTTTTTAGTTAATGATGTCTTTGCCAAAGTATTATTTGACTCTGGTGCAAACCAAAGTTTTATTAATACATCATTTTGGAAAATTTTAAATCAGTCATTAACTAAACTACCACATGAATGCGTAGTAGAGACAGCCAATGGAGAAACCATTAGAATTTCTGAAATCTTGCAGGGAGCAAGTATAGAAATTTCAAATCAGAAATTTATTGCAAATCTGTATCCCATGAATTTGGTAGGATTTGATGTTGTTCTAGGAATGGATTGGTTAATAACCAATAAAGCCAGTATTTTATGTGATCAAAAGTTAATTAGTGTAAATTCACAAAAAGGTAAAACGATCACAATTAAAGGAGATAAGCCCTTTAGATCCACAAAATTCATCTCTGTGATGAAAACTGCAAGTTGTATAAGAAAAGGTTCTATAGTGTATTTGATTTCTATCATCACTAACACTAAAGGAAAGGATTTAAAAGATATTCCAGTAGTATCTCAGTTTTCAGATGTCTTTCCAGAAGAATTACCAGGACTACCTCCAGACAGAGAAGTTGAATTTAGAATTCACTTAATACCAGGAACATCGCCGATTGCCAAAGCACCTTATCGTTTAGCACCTGCAGAAATGCAAGAATTAAAGAAACAATTAGATGAATTGTTGGAAAAAGGATTCATACAGCCAAGTTCGTCGCCATGGGGAGCGCCGATATTGTTTGTTAAAAAGAAGGACGGATCAATGCGTATGTGCATTGACTACCGTGAATTAAACAAGCTCATGATTAAGAATCGGTACCCATTACCGAGAATCGATGATCTGTTTGATCAGCTGCAAGGAGCTCGATATTTCTCTAAAATCGACTTAAGGTCAGGATATCATCAATTAAAGGTACAGGAAGAGGATATTCCTAAGACCGCATTTAGAACAAGGTATGGCCATTATGAATTTACTGTCATGCCATTTGGTTTAACCAATGCCCCAGCTGCATTTATGGACATGATGAACCGAATATGTAAGCCATATTTGGATAAATTCATAATTGTTTTTATAGATGATATTCTAATTTATTCTAAGAATAAAGAAGATCATGCAAAACATTTGCACGCACTTTTAAGTTTGTTAAGAAAGGAAAAGCTTTATGCTAAATTCTCAAAGTGTGAATTTTGGTTAGAACAAGTACAATTCCTTGGACACCTAGTCAATCATGAAGGAATTCATGTAGACCCAACCAAAATTGAGGCAATTATGAAATGGAAAACCCATGAGTCACCAACCGAGGTTAGAAGTTTCTTAGGATTGGCTGGTTATTATAGAAGATTTATTAAAGATTTCTCTAGAATAGCCATTCCCTTAACTAAGTTAACTTGTAAATCTGTTAAGTTTGAATGGGGATTAAAACAAGAAGAAGCATTTAGAATTCTTAAGCAAAGATTGACCCATACACCCATACTAGCATTACCAGAAGGAACTGAAGATTTTGTAGTTTATTGTGATGCTTCTAGATTAGGTTATGGATGTGTGTTGATGCAACGCCAAAAGGTTATAGCTTATGCATCTAGGCAACTTAAGAATCATGAAGAGAATTATTCAACCCATGATTTAGAATTAGGAGCTATAATTTTTGCTCTTAAAATCTGGAGACATTACCTTTACGGTAGTAAGTTTACCATATTCACTGATCATAAGAGTTTAAGGTATGTTTTCGGACAGAAAGAGTTGAATATGAGACAAAGACGCTGGATGGAATTTCTTAGTGACTATGATTGTAATATCCAGTATCATGAAGGAAAAGCAAATGTAGTGGCAGATGCTTTAAGTCGAAAGTATCATGAAAAGCCAAAAAGGGTACGTTCTCTTAAATTAAATCTGCAAGTAGATTTAAATTATCAGATAAGAGAAGCACAAGAAGCAGTAATCAAGGATGATACTGAAAAATTAAAAGGTATGTTAAAAGAATTGGAACAAGGAACAGATGGAATTTGGAGATTCCATAAAAAGAGAATGTGGATACCTAAATTATGAAACCTGCATAACCGTATATTAGAAGAAGCCCATAAGTCTAAGTATACAATGCATCCAGGAAGTGATAAAATGTACCAGGATTTAAGGAAAAATTTCTGGTGGATAGGAATGAAAAAGGACGTAGCAGTCTAAATGTTTAACTTGTTCACAAGTTAAAGCTGAACACTAGAAACCCTCAAGTTTATTACAACAATTAGAAATGCCGGTGTGGAAATGGGAATTAATAACAATGGATTTTGTTACTAAATTACCCAAAACTAGGAAAGGAAATGATACAATCTGGGTGATTGTAGATAGATTAACTAAGTCAGCTCATTTTCTACCAATGAAGGAAACAATTAGTATGGAACAATTATCTAAATTGTATGTAAATGAAATTGTTTCTTTACATGGCATTCCTTTAGCAATTGTTTCTGACAGAGATAGTCGATTTACATCTCATTTCTGGTCAAGTTTCCAAAAGGCAATGGGAACCAAGATAAAACTAAGCACGGCTTATCATCCACAAACGGATGGACAAAGTGAAAGAACAATTCAGACAATGGAAGATATGCTTAGAGCTTGTGTAATTGACTTTGGAGGTAATTGGGACGATCACTTACCTTTAATAGAATTTTCATATAATAATAGTTATCACACAAGTATCAAAACTGCACCATTCGAAGCACTTTATGGACGAAAGTGTCGAACCCCAGTCTGTTGGGCAGAAATTGGGGAAAAGCAATTATCTGGACCTGAAATAGTACAGGAAACAACTGACAAGATTATTCAAGTCAAGGAACGACTGAAAGCAGCACGTGATCGACAAAAGAGTTATGCTGATAACCGATGCAAACCCTTGGAATTTCAAGTAGGAGATAAAGTATTGTTAAAAGTCTCTCCTTGGAAATGAGTGGTAAGATTCATCAAACGGGGAAAGTTAAGTCCCAGGTATGTTGGACCTTTTAAGATTATTAGAAGAATAGGACCTGTAGCCTATCAGCTACAATTGCCAGAGGAAATGGCAGGAATACATGATGTGTTTCATGTATCTAATCTTAAAAAGTGTTTAGCTGATGAATCATTGATAGTGCCTCTTAAGGATATAGAGGTAAATGAACAACTCAAGTTTGTAGAAAGACCTCTACAAATTGAAGACAGGAAAGTCAAGAATCTCAAACATAAGAGACTAGTTCTAGTCAAAGTGAAATGGGACTCTAAAAGAGGACCTGAATACACATGGGAGCTTGAATCGGAAATGAAAAGAAAATATCCACACTTATTCCAGTAGATCTCGGGGACGAGCTCTAAAACAAGGTGGGGAGAATGTAACAACCCTCGGTAAAACCAACATCCTTATAATATTTCCGACACCTTATTATATCTTAAAATATTCTAATATGTCTTATAATATACCCCGTATGTTAAAATCAAGCCCGATATATGTTATAGTTTATAAAAATAAAATAAAAACCTGAAATGTAAGTTGAGGCGGGCCGCATAAACCCACCCCAACATCTTACGCGGGCCGTATCAAGGCTGGACTTGACTGCGCTGATTTCTTAAGTTGAAGCGGGCCGCGTAAGGGTGTATAGGTCTTTGACGCGGGGCGCGACAGATCATGAAACGCGGAGACATCCGGTGCTGACACGTGTCGACATCGTGTCGAGTCTAGTAGCTGACCCAGCTAAGCTAGTATGTTGACCGGTGTTGGCGCGGGCCGCGTAAGGGTCCCTTGTCTTTTACGCGGGCCGTGACAGGACCAGATTACACAACTATAAATAGCAGGCATCAGTTTTCAGTTTCCGTCGCTCATTCTCAAATCTCATTCTCGAATTCTGAAGTATTAGACATAATATTTTGGGTATTATACCCCTAATTAGCGAAGTTCTGCTCCATTGTAAGTATTATAACCCCGGTTTCATAATAGTTACGCTGCCCGATTGATTTAGGGTTCCGTAACAACTGTCGTGGTTCTGCCCGACGTAGTTGTTGGAATGCCGTCTCGGGGAGGGTATCATTAATAATTTCAAAGGGTTATGATACTAACCAATGTACATTTGTGTAAATTATAGATTATACCCAGGAAACCCTTACGAAAAGCCTAAGACAACAATGTGAGTTTATCCTCTTTTTGTTAATGTTTTTGGAATATTTTACAAAACCTTAAATGTTTTACAATATGATTAAGCGGTGATTGAGTCTTTGTAGTTCTTCAATTACTGCCGGTATTATGGGGTTTTGTATACAAAATTTATTACTGCTTGTGAGTAGTAAGTCAGGAATGACAGCTCATTACTATTGGACAACGAGTTAGCCAATGGGTAATTTGACCATAGCCATAGATTCGGTCGAGTTGCAAATACTGAATGAGTAATTATGTAGAAATAAACAATGTGATCGCTCTCAATACTGTCTTAATTGATAAAATGTTTCTTGATTAAATTGGGATTCACTCACCAGTATTTCCGACTGACAAATGTTTTTAAAACGCGTTACAGGTAACACAATGTGAACAGCCAATTAATGAAAAGCCAGCTGGAGAGCACTGAAGGCTTGGGAAAATGTGGCTATAAAAGTTACCTAATAAACGATGTTTTAAATTCAATAAAATAGGGTTTGTCCCTATAAATGTATTGTAATAAGAAACTTGGGTTTTGCCCATGTATTTATTAATATCAAGTATGGTGGTTTTACTCTGATAAACATTTCCTAACTATGGTCCTGATGTAAATTCCGCTGCGAGACTAAACAAACTGATACCACCAAAACTCTGTGATCACATCCGCCCGTTCCCGGGGAACAGGGATCGGGGGTTGTGACAGAAGGTGGTATCAGAGCCTAGCCACTGGTCTGAGCCAAAGAAGTGTTCTGCTGACACTTAAATTATAAAAATTGGTGTTAGGAAATAAATTATGGAAATAAGTGCATAATTGTAATTATGTGTTATTTGACTATTTGTTAGTTTTCAGTATGAGTAATCAAGGACCATCAGATTTGAACCGTCAGTTATCTGATTCCCCTAAGAGTGAAAGTACATCATCACAGCCTGCCCTCTCGGGGTATGTTGTTGATCAGGAAGACGGAATATTTGCTTTTAGAGCTAAATCTGAAGAGCCATTTCCTAATAAGAAACGAGGATGGTTCAGTAAAGAAGCTTTTGCTCGTAGAAAAAGAATGAGGAAATTGCAACAGCAAAGGGCTTTAGCAGCTATTAAGAAAGAGACAGATGCCCATACTCAAGAGATACTTAATAGAAGCCTAGCTAATTTCCATATCTTAGCTACGACTGCTGCTGACCCAGGTCTGGAACAACTAGTAGCCCCACAACCACAAAACCCAGAACAACCCATGGAAATAGAAAATCAGGAAAACCAAGAAGAGATGTACAATTTTAATCCAGAAGAAATCCCTAGAGCACCTGCACCAAACCCTATAGACCCGAATTACGACCCCTGGTGGGATGAAAATAGGGACTATGTGCAACGTTACTCTATTCCAGAAGACACACCTATAGGAGCCTATTCAGGTATGGACCCTTTAGATCCCTATTACCATGATAATTACATCAGGGAAATCTTAGAAGATCCTTACCGATTACAGGCACTTCTACCCCCATATCAGGAACCAGAACCCCAGATTCCAAACCCAGTCTTAGAACCTGCACCCCCAATGAGTGCAGAAAACGTCCAAGAACTTAGGACTTTTGGAGAGGAGATCTTAGATAGCAGTGAAAGGATGCGTCAGGTGGGAGAGCGTCTCGTATGGAAATACGATGAACGCAATATGGATTTCTGGATGAATCCATATCCATGAATGTTAGAATGGAGGAAGCAGTAGTAATAATAAAATAAAATAAAATAAAATATGTGTGTACGGATGCATATTACAATTTTATTTCTGTTAGTATTGTAATTTTATTTCTGTACTAGTGTGTAATAGACGCATAAGTATATGAAAAGAGTAAGTAGCAATGATCTACGTTTTTGGCTAGATTGTGTGTCATGTGATTAATTATACTAGATATTAATTGTGATATTAATATGGGATAAATGTTTAAAATTCAGATGGCCGATCAAGGAAATCAAGTAAATTTGGATAGTAACCCGGAAATCCAGAATGATAATATTCAGAATAATAATGACAATCTGAATAACAACAATGAGAACTAGATGGATAATAGTGCTATCCAACACATTGTAGCACAAGGAATTATAGATGCGATGCCATTTATTCTTCAAACTGTTAAAGATACTGATAATAAAAGTTAGCGTAATTAAGCTTTGACTTAGTGATAAATCACAAACGGTCCAGCCATTATTTGAATTGAAAGTGGCTATGTGTTGGTAATTATGTAGGTGTTAAACCCTTAAAAGGGCACCCTCAAATTATCACGTTATCTCAGTCAATTGTCGGGTCAAACTTATTAATAAAAAGTCAAACGGGTCAGTTTTTACAAATTAATTCATAACTGATAATACAGAAGTTGTGGAACATGTTTTATCACTTAAATAACTTGGTAAATAATATAAGGACATGTCTAGGCATGTTCAACCCGACAATTCTGAGTTTAGGCTCGGTTCGCAACCGAAAGTCACAAAAGTATACTTTTGCTTTGACTTTCAGTTCAGACCTGATTTAGCTTAGTTTAGATATGCCTTAGGGTTTCCTTTAGGACCATATTACATGTTAGTATAACCCTCTGAGATTATACTATATGGTTCCCTTGAAATCCGATTCATATGCATGTTCCGTTAAATGCTTAAAAGGGACCATTATGCCCTTTTATCATTAAAACGAGATTTTTGAAAATGTGAGAGGACAAAAACTTTTATTACTGAATTATAAGTATGTCCTAAAAATTTGACATCCATTTCTTGTCTAAAATGAGAGTTATGCACAATATCGTAAAACGAAAGCTTTTTGTTAATTTAATGGCATTTTTGGCATAAATCATATTTAAACTCAATTTTTGACCCTAAACTTGCCACCTACTATTAAGATATAATATTTAGGGATTTTTGGAAATTTTTGTTAAATTTTAAACCGATCATAACATGGGGTTCTTGCATAGACTCGGTAATTGACGATAATGCCCTTTTTGCTAATAAAATGAGTTTTACACAACCTTTACATATCAAACCTTTTCTACTGATTTTATACACTAAATAAATTATTTTAAACAATAGAGGCTGATCAAAATCTCAGATTTCCTTAATCAACCCGAATATCGTCAAATACCGCCTTTTATGCGATTTAGGCGCATAATATGGTTTAAAACCATATTCGGCACCTAAGACTTGTTACCTACTGATGTTATGGATAAATTTTTATACTTTAACATTAAGTTTAAGTCTTGAACTCAGATTTCCAAATTTGACCCTTAAAGCATATGTGAAATGACCAAAATGCCCATACGGTGCATAGTTTGGCCATAAATGATAAAATTCACATATGTATGACATCTTACTGATGTAACTTGTTAAAATAAATACTTTTACTAATTATTTTAGACCAGAACCTCAGATTGCTATTTAACCTCTTTTATAAACTTTAAAATGACCAAAATTCCCTTACGGGGATTAAGTTGGTTTAAAATTCATTTCGGGCATAATGGAAGGTATCCTACTGATATCATAACATATTTAAAGCATATTAACTTATGGAACCTGTACATGACTCATTTGGTTACCCGTTAAGCACATACGCGTTCGGTACGGTTTATGTAACTAGTTTGCATAAATTAACCGAAACGGGTCAAACCTTTTTGTTTTTACTTCAAAATTCAGAATGTGTTTAGGTTACCCATTTTATGAAAGTCTTCATACTTGTCGGGTCTAAATCACATTCTAATCCGGTTTTAGCTTAATCTTGCGTTTTGAACCGTATACCTTTCTTTAAAACTAACCGGTCTAAGTTATAACTTAAATAAGACCCGTTAGGAATCTAATAGGTTATTAAAACCTTCGTTCCAGATTAGGAGCCCAGTAAAAGCTACTTGTACTTGCTGATTGATATACGACTGAGAATAAAATTATATTTTTGCTCAGGTAAATACTTTTAAGTTATTTTCCCTTATACGGGCTTGGGATACGGTATTTAATAATATTGCTTGGTCGGGTATTGAATCTTTAATCGATTAGTGGTTAAATCATTGAGATAACCCGTTTAATCTGTTTTGTTTGATCTAAGCCTTTGGGGGGTTAATGACCATGTCTTGGATATCCTTGGCTCATTCATTGAAATGGCCACGACTTAAGCACGGGGTGTAGGCATACACCTGACAGTGCGTATGTAAAAAGATATACCCTCCTGTTGAGGATAACTCGCCGTGGGTTTATATTATGTGGTGTGTCTATTAATCTTGTTCCGGCTTCCATCCCGGACTCTTGAACGTACGACAAACATATAAATCTGCATACAAGATTATTTTTAATACTTGTCCCAAGTTATAAAAGAATATTTGTGCCTAGTGCATTTAAATCAATTTTTCTTAAATGTTTTAAAAAAGAGTCAGTTAATTGTATTTACCAGTGTAAACTAGCGTATTTTTCAAAAGATTAAGTGCAGGTACTACGCGTAATGGGCTGGCTACTCCGAGTATCAAATAAAGAGTCTTGCAAGCTTTTGATACTTAAATCTGTTGAACAATATTTCTTTTTTGTTTTGTTTTAGATCCTCCTGTGGATCCACTTACAATCCGTTGTGTAATATTTTATTATATTATCGAATCGGTTTGTATAATTTACTTTTAGACTTCCGCTGTGCATTAAACTATGATTAACTGACTATGATGATATCAACTACGTCATGATACTCCCCACTGGGCCCACCGGTGATACGTGGAAATATCGGGGTGTGACAGGTTGGTTTCAGAGCCAACATTGAGTGAATTAACACTAGCCTTTTGTGTTTAATCTCAATGACACAATTTGCACATTCCTCGACTTCCGAGTCTAGTCAAATGACTTAGGACTAATCCTAATCTTATTTATTTCTTTTTGTTGGTTTCTTTTTTTTTTTTACAGGAACAAAGACAATGCCGCCATGATTTAGAGGTAGAGGTGGAAGAGGCAAGGCACCAATAACTGCTAGGAATGACCACGAGGCCGGGCCATCTCACCGGCGAACTCCTTCAGCAACCTTTAGCTCTAGTCCCCAGGAGGATTGGAGAACTTATCTGGAGCCAGCAAGACGACCAGTCTCCCTCAGTACCTCCCTGTCTTATCATCACTCTTTCGGACCTCACCAAGACGAGGAGCACAGTGATTCACACCATTCCTTCATACCGCTGCAGCGGTCGAGTTCACACCGGGCCTTCCAGGACCCGACCCCCTACTTCCAAAGCAGGTTCAATCCAATGAACCAGATTCAAGAACCAGAGGGTCCAAACCCTTTGGGACCAGATGACCACTATCCTGAAATGCAGGACATGGAGATGGATGAAGATCCAGATCCTGAGATGCTACCAACTGGGACGCCGACGCATCCCATCGAGATGTCCAGCGGATCATCATTTCATGGTTCGCCTTACAGGGGCCCAGACAGTTTTGCTGAAAGATGGGCCACATACCACTGGGAGTTCACTCCCCCATTCAACCCACCTCCACAACAGCAGCAGGATCCCTCTGAGGATTCGCGTTTCCAGGCGGTCACGCCACCGCCACCACCACCGCCGCCGCTAGAGCAACAGCTGCCTCCAGAACCACCGAGGCGAAGAAGATCAGGTGCACGGATGTCCGTGCGTGGGGGATTTCATTTCAGCACCCCCCAACACTCCAGTGGCAGCCACTACCTGCCACTATATGAAGATCCGCAAATGGGTGGGCCTTCAAACCCAGCTTCAGAAGTCGACTCTGCTCCAGTCGCACCACCACCGCCCATGGGTTATGATAACCCAATTCCTTCTTACGCCGGTGCAGCGGCGTATAACCCTTTAGAGCAGCCAGCTTATCCTGGCTACAACTACTACAACGCCCCTGCCGTCGACCCGTACCTCGAGGAGGCCAACTACAATGCTCTCCACCCTGAAGGGCCCTACGCAGCTTTGTATCAAACCGGGTACCCAACTTATGGGTATCAATACCCGCCACCTCCTCAACCACATCAGCAGCAGCCGCCTCAGCCGCCTCAGATCCAGCCACTGCAGCAGCAGGAAATACTCCAACGATTGCACGAGGTGGAGCAACAGGTCCAGGAGGAGCGTAGGAGCCGCCGATGTCTGCTTAAGGGTTTGGCAAACCTGATAAAGGGGAAGAAGAAAAGGGATTATTGAAATTTCCTTATTTATTTGATTTGAAATTTTATTTTCAGTTAAGTCCCTATGTGGACATTTTATTTATGTACTTGGTCCCTGCGTGGACTTGTCTTTTTATTTCTGTCCCTGCGTGGACAATGTTATTTCTTTAAAAATCCCGTCCTCTTTATTTATGGAATGTTTTAAACTTCATTTGTCATTATGTGCATGAATATATTATAGATCAAAATATCTCTCCATTTTAAAAAAAAAAAATTGATCTTCCAATAAAATATTAAAAGAATTCTTGAAGGTATAACCTAGCCCATATGTCATTTTTAGACATGGCCCTGATGGTAGAATCTTTTTAAGATTCAAATCCTTGTTAACATCTGGAAACATGTTAGCACTCCTGGCAAATGTGATTCGATAAAATCACACTAGTCATCCTTGTATTGGATTTTTCCAATTTCTTATTTTCACCAAATTTAAAATATCCATTAGTGATAAAAGTGCCTGCGGGCCATATTCATTGTCCAATAAGACAAAAGACAGCTGTAGTCTATGACTCCCTGTCAAGAAAAGGTGAAGAACTATGTTCAAACCTTAATGCCTCGATCTTATAACATCATGGCTTATAATTTTAAAACTGTCCTTGTGACTATGCCTTTTGTGCCACTCCAATATCTTAATGATTTATAACTGGGGATAAATTATAATAAAAATCCTGAATAAATATGACTAACAAATTAGCCAATATGGTTTATATCCACCATGGTTAATGAATCATCAAAAATGATGATTCCAAGATAAACCTCTGAATAAATTACTGTCAATTGTTTTATAGCAATCAAGCCTCAGCATGTCTGAATCCGAAGAGGTTAACAGTCATCCCAGGGAGAGAAATGATAACACCCGAATGAATGTAACGGGTGCAGATTTACAAGAAATGATAGATAATGCGGTCACTTGAGCCATTGATCGACAATTTAAAGAACCAGTAATACTCGCTCAAAGACTCTATTTGTGGCTCTTAGTAAGCCCCCTTCTAAAACACACCAGTGGAAGAAGGAGGATTCTCATCATTCATCAAATCAGAAAAGTATTCCATCTAAGCAGATTGTGCTTAACCAAGAGCCACGTGTTAAGACCTGTTCTTATAAATATTTCGTCTCCTACAAGCCCAGGGACTTCACAGGGGAGAAGGGAGCCATTGATTGTATGACTTGGCTCGATGAGATGGATACAGTGGTTGATATTAGTGGTTGTGCAGAACAGGACATTGTGAAGTTTGTTTCACAATCTTTTAAAGGTGAAGCTTTAGCTTGATGGAGGTCCTTAATCCAAGCTACAGGAAAGATTCCGTTGTATAACATGTCTTAGGATCAGTTTGTTGCGTTGATCAAGGATAATTTATGTCTCCAGCATGAGGTGGAAAGGATTGAAATTGACTTCTTGACCTTGGTCATGAAGAACTTAGACTGTCAAGCATACCTTACAAGTTTCAACACCATGTCCCGGTTGGTTCCTTATTTGGTCACACCGGAACCAAAGCGCATAGCTCGTTTTATTGGAGGTTTAGCTCCAGAAATCAAGGCAAATGTGAAAGCATCCAGACCTACCACCTTCAGGTCACTGGTTGATCTGTCTTTATCTCTTACTCTCGATGCGGTTAGGCAGAGATCGCTTAAGAAATCTGATGAAGGGGAGAGGAAACGTGAGGATGAGAATTCACGCCGTTCTGATAAGAAACGTAAGGGGAACTCTGAGCATAAGAAGGGTTCCGGGTTTAAAAAGGATAATCAACAAATAGGTGAGAAGCCCAAGTGTAAAACCTGCAAGAAGTGCCATTTAGGGAAGTGCAGGCTCGAATCAAAATCTCAATCGCAACCTAGAGTTTGTGGAATCTGCAAATCAAACGAGCACAGAACATTAGATTGCAAGAAAATGAAAGATGTAACTTGTTACAATTGTAACGAAAAGGGGCATATCAAGACCAATTGCCCCAAATTTGCAAAGAAGCCCGAAGAGACTAGAAGACCAATGCCCGGGTCTTTCAAATGAATGCTCAGGAAGCGGTTCAGAATGACAATGTGATAACAGGTACCTTTCTTATCAATGATGTTTATACTAGAGTGTTGTTTGATTCAGGTGCAGACAAGTCTTTTGTAGACAATAAATTTTGTAAATTGTTAAATCTTCCTGTTAAGACTCTAAGCATAAAGTATGAAGTAGAATTGGCCGATGGTACCATAGAAACTGCCTCAACAGTTCTAGATGGATGTTTTATATCCATTATGAATCACTCTTTTCCGCTATCCTTGCTTCCATTGAAATTGGCAGGATTCGACATAGTGATAGGCATAGATTGGTTATCTCATAACCAAGCCTAAATTGTATGTGATAAGAAGAAAGTGGTTATCAAGACTCCTTATGGTGAGCCATTAACAATTCAAGGAGATACGCAGTACGGGTTACCCAAGCAAGTGTCTATGCTTAAAGCATCGAGGTGTTTAAAGAAAGGTTGTGTCATTTATATGGCACAGGTAACCGTTGATGAACCAAAGCCCAAGATTGAAGACATCCCCGTTATTTCTGAATATCTAGACGTTTTTCCTGAAGAACTACCTGGTTTACCTCCAGATAGACAAGTGGAGTTCAGAATCGATATCATTCCTAGAGCAGCACCAATTGCAAGAGCACCTTATCGATTGGCGCTAACTGAGATGAAAGAATTAAGAACACAGTTGGATGATTTGTTGGAAAAGGGTTTTATTCGACCTAGCTCGTCCCCTTGGGGAGCACCGATTCTGTTTGTGAAGAAAAAGGACGGCTCAATGCGTTTATGCATTGATTATCGTGAGTTAAACAAGGTTACAATCAAGAATAGGTATCCGTTACCCAGGATCGATGATATATTCGATCAGCATCAAGGAGCAAGTTACTTTTCAAAGATCGATCTAAGATCAGGTTATCACCAGTTGAAGGTCAGAGACGGAGACGGAGACGGAGACGTACATAAGACCGCGTTCAGAACACGCTACGGCCACTATGAGTTCTTAGTGATGCCTTTCGGGCTCACTAATGCACCTGCAGCATTCATGGATCTCATGAATCGCGTATGCAAACCGTATTTAGACAAGTTTGTCATTGTCTTCATTGATGACATTCTTATTTACTTGAAGAGTCAAGCCGATCATGAAGAACATCTCCGGTGTATCCTTAATCTGCTTCAGCAAGAGAAGCTCTACGCAAAGTTTTTGAAATGTGAGTTTTGGCTTCGTGAAGTCCAATTTCTTGGACATGTGGTAAGCGAGTGTGGTATCCAGGTGGATCCCGCTAAGATTGAAGCGATTATGAATTGGCAAGCGCCCAAAACACCTACTGAAATTCGCAGCTTCTTGGGTCTAGCAGGATACTATAGACGTTTCATTGAGAACTTTTCAAGGATTGCCGCACCTCTAACATCGTTAACTCGCAAGAATGTCAAGTTTGACTGGGGTCCCAAGCAGCAAGAATCTTTTAATATTCTTAAGCAGAAGTTAAGCAATTCTCATGTGTTGACATTGCCAGAAGGAATGGAAAATTCGTGGTTTATTGTGACGCATCACACACAGGTATGGGATGTGTGCTTATGCAGAAGGGCAAGGTTATCGCATATGCTTCCTGTCAATTAAAGGTGCACGAGAAGAATTACACCACCCACGATTTGGAGTTGGGTGTCGTTGTATTTGCACTGAAGCTTTGGAGGAATTATCTTTATGGGACTAAGTGCGTGATCTATTCTGATCATAAGAGCCTTCAGCATCTGTTTAATCAGAAGGATCTTAACATGAGAGAACGCCGATGGATGGAAACATTAAATGATTATGATTGTGAAATAAGGTACCATCCTGGCAAAGCAAATGTAGTCGCTGATGCTTTGATCAGAAAGGAAAGGGTTAAGCCTATTAGAATCAATGCCAAAAGCATTGAACTAAAGAACAGCTTGAATGAAAGGTTGTTAGCTGCTCAAAAGGAAGCTGTATTAGAAGCTAACTATCCGAATGAGAAGTTAGGAGTGACTGCCGATCAATTGTCATATGGCAAGGATGGAATCCTAAGATTGAATGGTCGAATATGGGTTCCAATTTATGTAGGACTTCGAGATGTGATCCTTCAAGAAGCTCATAGCTTCAAATATTCAGTTCATCCTGGCAGTGATAAGATGTACCAGGATTTAAAGGCAAATTATTGGTGGATAGGTTTGAAAAAATCTATAGCCACTTATGTGGCTAAATGTCTGGCGTGTGCGCAAGTTAAAGCAGAACATCAAAAGCCGTCAGGTTTGCTACAACAGCCTGAACTTCCCACATGGAAATGGGAAATGGTAACCATGGATTTTATCACTAAGTTGCCAAAGACAAAGCACGGAAATGATACTATTTGGGTTATAGCCGATAGATTGACCAAGTCAGCCCACTTCTTGCCTATTAAAGAAACTCACAGCTCCGATAAGCTAGCTCAATTGTACGTGATAAGTTAGTATCTCTCCACGGTGTGGCAGTATCTATTATCTCTGATAGGGATACAAGATACACATCGCATTTTTGGAAAAGTATTCAGCAATCTTTAGGCACTCGATTAAATTTCAGCACTGCTTATCATCCACAGACGGATGGGCAAAGCGAACGTACTATTCAAACACTTGAGGATATGCTCAGGGCTTGTGTTATTGATTTAGGAGGAAGTTGGGATGACCATCTTCCTTTAACTGAATTTTCATACAATAATAGTTATCATTCGAGTATTCAAGCCGCGCCTTTTGAGGCTTTGTATGGAAGAAAGTGTAGGACGCCAGTTTGTTGGGCGGAAGTTGGAGATGTCCAACTATCAGGACCTGATATAGTCCTCGAGACGACGGACAAAATCGTTCAGATCCATGATCGTCTCAAAGCTGCCAGGGATAGGCATAAAAGCTACGCGGATAAAAGGCGTAAACCTCTGAAATTCGAGGTAGGTGATAAAGTGCTACTCAAGGTATCACCTTGGAAAGGAATGATGCGATTTGGCAAAAAGGGCAAGCTTAGCCCGAGATACATAGGACCATTCGAGATCATCGAATGTGTCGGATCGGTGGCCTACAAGCTAAATCTGCCAGAAGAGCTTAGTGGAATTCATAATGTATTCCACATCTGCAACTTAAAGAAATGTCTAGCCGATGAGTCGCTAGCAATGTCGCATAAGGACGTGCAGATTGATGAGAGTTTGAAGTTCGTTGAAAGACCTATGTCGATCGAGGATCGACAGGTTAAGAAGCTTCGAAGAAAGCATGTGCCGATTGTGAAGGTAAAATGGGATGCCCGTAGAGGCCCAGAATACACGTGGGAGGTTGAATCCACAATGAAACAGAAATACCCTCATTTATTTCAGTAAATCTGGAGGTCGAGATTTCTTTTAAGGGGGTGAGGATGTAACACCTCACAAAATCATGACCAATATAATAAAGACACGTGTCATGAAGGTTAAATGTGTAATGAATTGATCTAGAGGGACTACAATTGTCAAACAATGTAAATATGTAAGTAAAAGGATCCAAAGTGTCAACATGCCAATCTTGCGCCTCTGATTGACCTCACACGACGTTCGTACTCTTTAATGAATAAATTGTCGAACATAGAAAGTCGTTTGTGCTTAAATTGAGAATTTTACAAAGCATAAGGGTTAAAAGTGCCAACATGTTAAATGTTACCTCTGATTGACCTTTTAACGATCCCAAAAACATTGTAATAATTGTATATTTTGCTCTCAAGAATATTGGATAGTAATTTCATGGAGTTTCGGTGAAAACAAGACTTTTTGTGTGATCTTGCAACTAACCGGGAGCTTAACGGAGTTAGATAATGGCCCAGCACACTTGTTAGTTAACTATTGGGGTCATAAGTGCAATAAAAGAAAGTTAAATAAAGTTACAAAGGACCAGGGACTGAAACTGTCAAAGCTGAAACAATTTTCACCTGAGCAGACGGTTGTCGCGGCCCGCGTAGACTCCCTTTGAGTCTTACGCGGCCCGCGTAAAAAGTGCCAGCGACTGAAAAGTGGACAGCTGCATGTTGCAGCCTGTTCCACCGCCTTTGCATGGGTTCTGAGCAATACCTAGGGCTTGTACATGGTTTTTACTTCCCTAGGGACACCTGTGAACATCTGATAACAACATAGGGACAAATGGATTGATCTTGGAGCATCAAACTTCTTATATAAGGGCCTTGTAGTTCTTGAGTTCATTTGCACATTTGAATTTTACTTCAAAGCTCATTCTCTAAAGCCTCCTGGAGTTAAAGGAAGCTTTCTTCTGTTCTAAATTCATGCTAAGTACTCTAGTAAGTGTTCTTAGCTTCCTTAGTTAAAGTTTTATTAGTGTAATGACCGAAAGTCAAAGATAGCGTAATTAAGCTTTGACTTAGTGATAAATCACAAACGGTCCAGCCATTATTCGAATTGAAAGTGGCTATGTGTTGGTAATTATGTAGGTGTTAAACCCTTAAAAGGGCACCTTCAAATTATCACGTTATCTCAGTCAATTGTCGGGTCAAACTTATTAATAAAAAGTCAAACGGGTCAGTTTTTACAAATTAATTCATAACTGATAATACAAAAGTTATGGAACATGTTTTATCACTTAAATAACTTGGTAAATAATATAAGGACATGTCTAGGCATGTTCAACCCGACAATTCTGAGTTTAGGCTCGGTTCGCAACCGAAAGTCGCAAAAGTAGACTTTTGCTTTGACTTTCAGTTCTGGCCCGATTTAGCTTAGTTTAGATATGCCTTAAGGTTCCTTTAGGACCATATTACATGTTAGTATAACCCTATGAGATTATACTATATGGTTCCTTTGAAATCTGATTCATATGCATGTTCCCGTTAAATGCTTAAAATGGACCATTATGCCCTTTTATCATTAAAACGAGATTTTTGAAAATGTGAGAGGACAAAAACCTTTATTACTGAATTATAAGTATGTCCTAAAAATTTGACATCCATTTCTGGTCTAAAATGAGAGTTATGCACAATATCGTAAAACGAAAGCTTTTTGTTAATCTAATGTCATTTTTGGCATAAATCATATTTAAACTCAATTTTTGACACTAAACTTGCCACCTACTGTTAAGATATAATATTTAGGGATTTTTGGAATTTTTTGTTAAATTTTAAACCGATCATAACATAGGGTTCTTACATAGACTCGGTAATTGATGATAATGTCCTTTTTGCTAATAAAATGAGTTTTACACAACCTTCACATATCAAACCTTTTTCTACTGATTTATACATTAAATAAATTATTTTAAACAGCAGAGGCTGATCAAAATCTCAGATTTCCTGTCAAATACCGGCTTTTATGCGATTTAGGCGCATAATATGGTTTAAAACCATATTCGGCACCTAAGACTTGTTACCTACTGATGTTAGGGATAAATTTTTATACTTTAACATTAAGTTTAAGTCTTGAACTCAGATTTCCAAATTTGACCCTTAAAGCATATGTGAAATGACCAAAATGCCCATACGGTGCATAGTTTGGCCATAAATGATAAAATTCACATATGTATGATATCTTACTGATGTAACTTGTTAAAATAAATACTTTTACTAATTATTTTAGACCAGAACCTCAGATTGCTATTTAACCTCTTTTATAAACTTTAAAATGACCAAAATACCCTTACGGGGCTTAAATTGGTTTAAAATTCATTTCGGGCATAATGGAATGTATCCTACTGATATCATAACATATTTAAAGCATATTAACTTATGGAACATGTACATGACTCATTTGGTTACCCGTTATGCACATACGCGTTCGATACGGTTTATGTAACTAGTTTGCATAAATTAACCGAAACGGGTCAAACCTTATCGTTTTTACTTCAAAATCCAGAATGTGTTTAGTTTACCCATTTTATGCAAGTCTTCATACTTGTCGGGTCTAAATCACATTCTAATCCGGTTTTCGCTTAATCTTGCGTTTTGAACCGTATACCTTTCTTTAAAACTAACCGGTCTAAGTTATAACTTAAATAAGACCCGTTAGGAATCTAATAGGTTATTAAAACCTTCGTTCCAGATTAGGAGCCCAGTAAAAGCTACTTGTACTTGCTGATTGATATACGGCTGAGAATAAAATTATATTTTTGCTCAGGTAAATACTTTTAAGTTATTTTCCTTTATACGGGCTTGGGATACGGTATTTAATAATATCGCTTGGTCGGGTATTGAATCTTTAATCGATTAGTGGTTAAATCATTGAGATAACCCGTTTAATCTGTTTTGTTTGATCTAAGCCTTTGGGGGTTTAATGACCATGTCTTGGATATCCTTGGCTCATTCATTTAAATGGCCACGACTTAAGCACGGTGTGTAGGCATACACCTGACAGTGTGTATGTAAAAAGATATACCCGCCTGTTGAGGATAACTCGCCGTGGGTTTATATTATGTGGTGTGTCTATTAATCTTGTTCCGGCTTCCATCTCGGACTCTTGAACGTACGACAAACATATAAATCTGCATACAAGATTATTTTTAATAGTTGTCCCAAGTTATAAAAGAATATTTGTGCCTAGTGCATTTAAATCAATTTTTCTTAAATGTTTTCAAAAAGAGTCAGTTAATTGTATTTATCAGTGTAAACTAACGTAATTTTCAAAAGATTAAGTGCAGGTACTACGCGTAATGGGCTGGCTACTCCGAGTAACAAATAAAGAGTCTTACAAGCTTTTGATACTTAAATCTGTTGAACAATATTTCTTTTTTTTTTGTTTTAGATCCGCCTTTGGATCCACTTACAATCCGTTGTGTAATATTTTATTATATTTTCGAATCGGTTTGTATAATTTACTTTTAGACTTCCAATGTGCATTAAACTGTGATTAACTAACTATGATGATATCCGCTACGTCACGATACTCCTCACCGGGCCCACCGGTGATACGTGGAAATATCAGGGTGTGACATGTTGTGTTGTGTTGTGATTTGCATGAACTGATAAACAAAATGATTAGGAGGAAAAATAGTAGTTGGAGATTGTTGGGTTTGTTTGTCACTCAAGTTCATTGTGATTAATAGAATATGAGATTGATATTTGAGGGTGTTTTGAGGGTTTGTATATGTGATATATGTAGGGTGTTTAGAGGGTTTGTTTGTGTAATATATGTATGTAGTAGTGTGTATAGTTTATCTTTGAGGAAATAGTTAATTAATTCTAAATTTAATAAAATAGTTTTCTTTTAAACTAGTTTTTAGGAACCGCACGTTGCGGCGGATCAATAATAGCATACGTATTTTACGTAAATCACATGGGCCATCCGAATATAACACGTAAAAAGTTAATTGCCTATACTTATAAAATTAGTATGTATAAAATGTGAGAGTATATCAAACAAAGAAAAAACACTTGGAACTATGTGTACTTGTAGATAAAGTTGCGTAAGTATTTTTTTTTAATTATTAAAAACGAAAACAAAGAAAGTACGGTACCGGTATTTACTGGTTTTAACCTTTAAATACCGGTATCGTATCGTTACCGAACCTTGCCAAGATGCGCGAGGAAACCCACCGAAAACTCGCCGCGAAGCTTGAGAAAACCTACTACTTAATAACAAAATACAAATAAACAAATAACATGCATGAAATATTTAGCATATAGCCCCTCTGAAACCAACAAATATATTCTATATATTTTTATACTCAGTCTTTTAAGGGTTTGTGTTTGATGGCCCAAATATGCTTCAACTTGTAAACTAACACTACTTGTGCATTATTAAGTTGTAAAAAAATGAACAGTAAAACTAACTCACAAAGCAAATTTATAAATTAATATAGAGGAAATATCCGATAATTTCTTTAAAAAACAATTTAATGGTCCTTGGGTTCCACTTGGAAAAACCGGACGGTTTGTGATGGTGGATGCTCTTCGGACCCTCAACCGGATACATCCTTCAACAAACTCGCCGCTCCATCTCTTTGGTGGAAATTTGGACACTAAGTTCTCTTAGTTAAAAGAAATGGTCTTATTGTAAACTTTACAAAAGTATATAACCAATGCATGGTCTACCTTTATGACATTTCACTAAATGTTTACATATTTGTGATACACATATATTTGTTTACTAAACCGATACCGCTCAAACAACATCAGATAGTATGCTAGAGGCATTCGTTATGGTTTTTTTTTTTTGTTGTCATTTCGCTTATGATTTATTTTACATCATCATAGCGTCATGGATTTACACTATTCGACATCTCCTCAATAACGTGGGATGACACCATCTAGTAATTTATAAAGTTTGAAAGAATAATTTTTTTAAAGATGAATTTCTTGCACGTTGTGTGACTTGAACCCAATACCTCACACTTTATCGTGAAAGTTGACTAGCTAATCAAGTGGTAGTTGAAAGAATAACTACGGTGACATGTAACGTTACATCGCATCGCATCGTACGAACTACAAATGTCAAACATAGAACCATTCGTGGTCGAGGTATAATACCTAGTCACTTCGGTTTGGGTGAAATTTGTGGCGGGTAGACACGTAGTAGACGAATGGGTCCCCGTGTTACATTCAACTTGCAATTTCAATTCAATAAAATAAAATTCAAAAGTCAATTATGCTTGTCTCGTCAAAATGCATGTGAACACTATTTTTAATTTTTTACTCCTATTGTTGTTATGTTCACTCATGTCCTCGCTTTATAAGACCAATTTATATCATTATGTTATTATTAGTATTCCACAAATCATATTTTTTATGCATTTGAGTACGAATATGTGACTATCAAGCATTCAACGCGTTACCTATTACATAAAAAGGTCTATCTATGTATTTATTATAATTAGTAAGTAATCCACAATTTTTTTTCTTAAACAAGTAAATTCTTCATTTCGCTATTAAAAACTTGGCAAGTTACATCAAAACAGAAGGTAGACGGACAATAAGTTGCGTCGCTACCCCTTTCTAAAAAAAAAAAAGGGTAATTGCACGGTACCCCTGACCGCGGGAGGGATCCCCCTCCCCAAGCTAGCGACCCGGCAACGCTGCCTGGCGGTGACTACCCAGCCGTTTCGAGGGGAGCAAAGAGCCTGCAAGCAGGATTCGAACCCGAGCACTTTAGGCCTCGAACCGGTTTAACTTAGGTGCCGGTGGCCATTGGGCTGACACCCAATGGTTCCCCTTTCTAAATTGAAAACCCTAATCTACCAAAGAGAAAACACTGTCCCCCTGAGACTGGACAATTGTTGTGGATGACCCGTTGGACCCTGGTCAGAAATTGGATTGCTTTTGCCGCTAGAAAGCCAAATGTGTCAAACAGGGGCGTACCCACTCTAAAGCCCAGGGTGGCGGGTGCACCCCTTGAAAAAGAAAAAAAAACTTAAAATTTTTTAACCACCCCTCTTAAAAAATAAATATTATGAATTTATAAAAAAAATTATATTAGCACTAATTATTATGTATCCACTTAACCCAATTAGACTACTAATCTTAAAAGTTTAAGTCCATTATATAACCCAATTTTATTAACCCATGCACAATCCAACCCAAAAAAATTAAAAAATTAGTAAAATAACCCATTACACCCAATCACCCATTTCCCGGGTATTGCAATACCCCTCCTCCCCCCCCCCCCCCTCAAAAAAAAAAAAAACCCACAATGACGCACGACCTACTGTCCAGTTCGACGACATCCTTTTTTTCCGTTGGAAATCCTACCGTTTTTCGCCGGAATTCTCCTGTTAAATAAGGTATATTTTATGATGGTTTTTTCTATTAAGGAGAATTAGAGATGTGAAGTAGATAAGGGTTGATCTGTGTATGTTTATTGACTTTTATTATTATTATTGATTATGTTGTTTTATTTGAATCTTTGTTTATTTATGTTATTAGAATTAGGGGTGTCAATCGTGTCGGGTTGGCAGGTTGGTGGGTTACGGGTTGGCAGGTTGAATCCTCGAACCCAAACCCGACCCCGACCCGTATTATTATTCGTGTCAGAATTATCAACACTAACCCGGACACGTATAAAATTGAATAACCCGAACACGGCCCGTTTAACCCGTATTTTAAACAGGTCAAACAGGTTGGCGGGTTATGGACGGGTTGACGGGTTAAAAAATAAATAGTTTATAAAATCAACAATATATCTAAAAAATCAAAGTCATAACGTTCAAAAACTTCAAATGAAATTCAATAACCAAATTCAAGTCAATGTTCCCAAAACCATAATAAAAAGTTACAGATTACTAATCAAAAGCGTGAATGCTAAATCAATGAAAAAGTAACTAAAGTTTTCGTTTCTTCTTTCTTCTCCATGCATTCATTTCTTCCACAAGCTAAAGTTGATTCAAATTGTCATCCTCAATATCATCTTCATCAATGTTCATGGCCATAATGTTTGGAGTTACTTTAGAATCATCATGTGAAGTTGCTACACAGAAAAAAATGATCAGTATGAACTTAAATCATGATATTAAGTAAACAAAAATTATAAAAACTACCTTTTCCAGAAAACAACCAATCTCTAGTACATATCAAAGCTTCAATAGTGGAAGGCAACGTTGAACTTCGATATTGATCTATAATTCTTCCGCCAAGACTAAAAGCAGCTTCAGATGCAACAGTCGGAACCGGAACAAAAAGAATATCCATGGCTAACCTAGCAACATCGGGATACCTATATTGTTGAGCCTTCCGGTATTCGAGAATACTAATAGGAGAAGTTATTTTGGTCCTTGGCTCATCAAAGTACTCGGTTAGTTGACATTTTTGCTTGGCATTAGAAGATGAAGCCCTATCATATATATCGAACTCTTGTTATACAAAAAAAAATTTGAAAAATTAGAAGGTTCTATAATTTATAAGCTGGGAATGACTGATTTGAAAACTTGACTAAAGCTTTGAATATTGTACCTTGAGAAAACTCTTGCTACTGTTTTCTTCTCCATTGATAACTTCTCAATAATCCATTTCTTCACTAACACCGCATGAAGTAGAGTCTTTTGAAGATTTCATATATTCATTGAAGAGGGCGTAAAGTGTAGTCTTAACCGTTTGAAATTGTAGCAAACAACTACCATAAAGCTTTTCATAGCTAAACTCAACAACTGAAAGCTTGTACTGAGGATCAAACACTACGGCTATGGCTAATAAAAGATTAAACTCAGCCAAATACTTGTTAAACTTTGCCCACATTTTTTCAGCTATCATCTTGATATAATCATCTTCACTTTTCAACTCTTTAACCAACTTCAAGTGGATATCTAAGGGTATGTTTGGCAAAAGTAGCTGGTGGCTGGTAGCTGGAAGCTGGTAGCTGGTGGCTGGAAGCTGGTAGCTGTAGCTTTTTAGATATATTTGATGTTTGGTAGAGTAGCTTGAGCTTTTAATAAAATGTATAAAATGACCAAAATGGACATAACTAAAAATTTAGAAAGTTGGTGCATTAAAAAGTTCCTTATTTTTAGAGGTTAAAATAGTCATTTTTTCTCTAAAAGCTTGTAGCTCCTTCTAAACGCTGCTAGTAGTAGCGTTCAACCAAAAGCTTCAAGCTCCTAACCTAAAAGCTTAAAGCTCCTTCAACCAAACAATACTTTTTATTGAGTAGGAGCTTTTTCTTAAAAGCTTAAAGCTAGAAGCTCCTAAAAGCTCAATGCCAAACATACCCTAAGTATGTTAGGAAAAAACAAATTTGAAGTAGGAAAAAAAGATCCCGAAAAATCTAGAGTAGCTTCATAAAAGACCTTTAAAAGGTCACAAATCTTCTCAACCCTTTCCCATTCTTCGATAGATTGACAACTTTTAAAATTAGAATCACTCAAACTAAGATGAAAAAAGGCAAGACGATAATAAAGTGCACAAGAAAGCATCTTATAAGTAAAGTTCAACCTTGTAGGAACATCTTGAGTCAAAGCATTTTTACAATCTAGATTAGTTTGTGAACAACACTCACTAAACTTATCCTTTCTAGCTTTAGAACCCTTGACATATTTCACACATTCTCTAACTTTATCCACAACATCATCGATTTGTTTTAACCCATCTTTGACAATCAAGTTAAGAACATGACAACAAAGATGAAATAATTTACCATCCAATATCAAAGAATTCATCAAACGAAACTGGTTTCTTAGCACATTGACACAAACATCATTTGAAGAAGCATTTTCTAAGGTAATAGAAAATAACTTCTTTTCAATTCCACAACTTTTTACCAAACCACTAATTTTTTCAGCTATAGCAATATCGGTGTGTGGAGGAGGCATGTATGAAAAGTTCAAAATTCTCTTTTGTAAAACCTAATTGCTATCAATATAGTGAGTAGTCAAACTCAAATAACCATCGGTAACAATTGATGTCCAACAAACAAAAGTTAAACATATTCTACCAAGACACTTAATCAATTCACCACGAAGTCTACTTTTTTTACGCTGATACAACTTTCTTATATCAGATTTTGTAGTATTCCTAGAAATAAAAGAAACACTTGGTTCTAAGTATTTACAAATTTTCCTTATTCCTTCGTATTCTACAAATGAAAATGGTAGATCATGTCAAGCAAGTGCATGTATTAATAACTCCCTAAATCTTTCTTGATTGAATTTTGAAGTTCTCATGTCTAACACACCGTCATCAGCAGCAACCATGTACTGACCAATTTCTTTTGTTGTAGACTTAGCACATTTAAGTAGATGATGACTTAAATTACCAATTCCATTGGTACTATCAGCTAGATATTTCTTACCACATTTATTGCACTTATAGTATAGAGGCTGGTTTGGTTCTTGTTCAAGAATGGTGAAACTTTGCCAAACTTTAGAAGTTAGCTTCTTCTTTTTTCTTTTCTTTTTTGTATTTTGTAATGAACTTTCAACATTTTGAGATCCAGTTTGTGGGTTGTTATCTTCCATTGACAGGTCATCTTCTTTACTATATAAAAAAAATTCAGTTCATAGCGGGTGGAACTGGTCGGGTCATGTAATACAAAACAACATCAAACTAAAATTCATATAATCATCGAAAGCAAGTCAAATGTCATTACGAACATATTTAAAATTGTGCCTTACGGGTTTTCATTTTTTGAAATCTATCCAAAACATCATTTAGGAAGACCTTCCTAAAAAATCAAACCCTAGTTTTACTTGATTTTCCTAAATGATGTTTTGGATAGATTTCAAAAAATGAAAACCCGTAAGGCACAATTTTAAATATGTTCGTAATGATGTTTGACTTGCTTTTGATGATTATATGAATTTTAGTTTGATTTTTTTTTGTTTTACATGACCCGACCAGTTTCACCCGCTATGAACTGGATTTTTTTTATAGTAGGGGCCTAAAATTCTTACAAATTTCCGCACCATTTGGAAAAATTCCTGGGTCCGCCATTGGTGTCAAAGGCAAAAGGGACAAAAACATGCTGGAACTCTGCACAAGCTTTAGTGTGCTTATCAACTTTCTTCGATTCTGCATTTCTTGTTGCTTTTCCACAAATCATAATTCTTGTTATTAAATGACTAAACTATTCTTTTTATTAGATGACTAAACGATATAACAAATTAAAATCGGCTCGGATAAAAATATCAATGCGTTAAAATAGAATGGTTTCATTGGCGTATAAATACTTTTTATCTAAAAGCTTTCAGCATTTGAGTACGCTTGAATGACTATCAAGCATTCAACGTGGTTTCTTTATATAAAAAGGTCTATCTACGTATGTATACGATCCGATAAAGATAAAAGAGTAAACTGCAATTTTACCCCCTGGGGTTTAAGCCAATTGGCACTCTGACCCCCTCCATGGAAATAATTGCAATTTTACCCCCCAATGCTGTTGTTCTGTCGCATAATTACCCCCTGTTAACAGTCAACGGTTGTTTGACCCTTATAGGTAAGGGTATTTTGGTAATCTTACCCCATATTTATTATTATTATTATTATTACAAAAATACGAATCTAACAGCCACAACCACCTTATATTCATATGTTCCATACAGCAGATCTGGAATAGGAACCACTATAATCAACATTGAAACATTGAAACCCTTTAACCCAAAAATACCATCATCATCATATCCAATCGCCACTCCCTTTAACCCACTGTAATCAACATTGAAACCCTAGCCACCACTCCAACTTCTACATCATCTAATAACCCAGATCTGGAATAGGAACCACTGTAGGCGGCTAGGGTTAGGGTTTGGAATAAGCAGGAGGTGGTGGCTGAGTTGATGGTGGCGGTGGTGAGAAAGGGGAAGGAGGTGGTGGCTGAGTTGATGGTGGCGGTGGTCAGAAGGGGGTAGGAGTTGGTGGTGGAGTTGACTGCGGCGGTGGTCAGAAGGGGGATGGAGTTGGTGGTGCAGTTGACGGTGTTGGGGGAACTGATGATGATGAACTGAACTGATGAACTTGATGATGGACTGAACTGAACT
Source organism: Helianthus tuberosus (assembly GCA_030545235.1). Classification (NCBI taxonomy): domain Eukaryota; kingdom Viridiplantae; phylum Streptophyta; class Magnoliopsida; order Asterales; family Asteraceae; genus Helianthus; species Helianthus tuberosus. Next base: position 53,376,638 of record CM060411.1, on the reverse strand, counting down.
TGATGATGAATCTGGGAACTTGATGATGAACTGATGATGATGTAAATATTGTTTTTGAGATATTGAATTTCTACTGGTAATAGCTTTTGATACATATCAATTTTTTTTTTCATTTGCTAGTAGATTTGAGTTGTTTGTTTGTTTTGAGAGTATGAATCTGGGAATGATTTACATTGGAATGAAGAATGAACTGATGATGATGATGATGAACTTGAATCTAGGAATGATTTATATTGTTTCTTGATTTTTTTTATAATTAATAAGATAGGGGCAAAAATGACTTTTCACACATTATTAACAGTCAAGCAAACGTTGACTGTTAACAGGGGGTAATTATGCGAAAGAACAACAACGTTGGGGGGTAAAATTGCAATTATATCCATGGAGGGGGTCAGAGTGCCAATTGGCTTAAACCCCAGGGGGTAAAATTGCAGTTTACTCAAGATAAAATATAAACTAAAAGATGCATTCATATATAGGGAGAGGATCAAATAGGAAGTTTAATCTTGCTAGGAAGGGTAGGAAGCTATCTCAGCCTTACATGTGGCAAAATAGAAAAACAAGAGGGAAGGGTATTTTGATCCATCGTAATTACTTTCAAATCTAAAAAAAACCCAGTACATTGTTCATCTCACCCCACCATCACTGCCCACCACCAACTCCAACGCCACCTCCTAAACCTCCGCCACAACTACCGTCGTCGGCCTACCGCCGGCTACAAGCATCAAAGCCACTGTCAACCGCCGGTCTCTGTTCTCCGATCATCTCTTATTCCCACCACCACCACCACCACCGTCGCCGCCCTATCCACCTCCTCGATTAGTTCATACCTGCATAGCTAATCGAACATAAAGTCTCAACTCTAGCATGAAAAGACCGACAACGGGAGCGGAGTCCGTGTGATTGTTCATTGCAATGGTTCAAGAAATTGATGTCTTTTGGTTTTTTTTAACTGAACCAGATCAACAATCTTCTCAATGTTAATTCTTCTCGATGTGTCACCCATTCTTAGGGTTTTGAAACAGTGAGGATTTAGGAAAAGAAGAAAGGAGCAAAATTGGAATCTTTTTTTTTTTCGGGGAAATCAAATGATTGATATATTGTCCATAAAAAATCTCCATAACAATAACAGCAGCAGCTGGTAAGAATAAAGTATTGCAAGCAAATTAAGGTGAGGTTTCTAGAAGGTTTCTGAAAACACGAAAGTTATTCATAAAACGCAAAAGTTTTTCATAAAACGCAATTTGTATAACATAATGAATTTTGTAAGTCTTTGAATTTTAGATTTGTGTTTTATGACATACCCAAATCATTGTGTTTTAGGAAAAATACTTTCTTTTGAATTTTTAGTCCATTGCGTTTTAGAGAAAACATACTTTTGTGATTTTTGGTCCATTGCGTTTTAGAAAAACAAATTTTGAAGTGTTTTTAGTCCATTGCGTTTTAGAAAGAACACTTTCTCTTTTTTTAGGCTATTGCGTTTTAAAAAAAAGACATTTTTATGTGTTTTTTATTACGTTTTAGGTAAAACACATAACACATTTTTATGTGTTTTCAGTCCATTGCGTTTTAGAAAGAACACTTTCTTTTGTGTTTTTAGGCTATTGCGTTTTAGAAAAAAAGACATTTTATGTGTTTTTTGGTCCATTGCGTTTTAGAAAAACACATTTTAAGTGTTTTTAGTCCATTGCGTTTTAGGTAAAACACAATTTTATGTGTTTCCAGTCCAATGCGTTTTAGAAATAACACTTTCTTTTGTGTTTTTAGGCCATTTCGTTTTAGAAATAAGATATTTCTTTGTGTTTTCTGGCCATTGCGTTTTAGAAAATAAGACATTTCTTTGTGTTTTTGTTCCATTGCGTTTTAGAAAAAAATCTTTTTTTACGATTTTTGTTCATTGCGTTTAACGCAACTGGGTTTTCGATTTTTTTTTCGAAAATATAGCAATAGTATACTCGTTTTAAAGATAAAAAAACGCTCGTTTTTTTGGTGCAATTTTTATAAAAAAATAATGTCGTATGAAAGAGTTATTAACGTTTAAAAAATGTGGGGAATTGGAGGAGAGAGAAACTATTGCTCTGGATTGACTAGTGTCACACCCCAACCGATGGCGGAATCATCGGGGCGCGGCACTAGGCGAATCAGATTGCTCAGGAGAATCCATAACAACTATTAGCGACAATATTTAATGCGTTCATTGTCCCATTCTATTAAACAAATACAATCACATAAGTTATCACAGATGTTGTGTTCTCTCGAACAATACAAATCCGACAACCTAGATTTTAGTTGAGTTTCTAGACTCCCTAGCTTGATTGAGATAGTCTGCGATCTAACCTGCAACATACGTTAAAATAATGTCAATACGAAAGTATTGGCGAGTATACAGGTTTGATATATATAATAGCGTAATAGAATAAAAGTGCTGCGAATTCATACATACATAAACGGGATACACGACATATATACTCACAAAACCGATACTACCAGCTAAGTCCTCGATGCTCGAATACGCGATGGCAAACTAGACCACGTCGGGCGCAATAGTACTATACTAGTCATGGTGGGACGTCGCGAGTATAAGTCCTAGCACATATGTAACTAGCATCACGTATAACTATGCACGTAAGTCATTCGCAAGTGATAAATAGATTAAGCATTTGATGTGATTTGATTTGATAACAACGTATGTTACACCCTAAAGTGCAAAAGCAAAAAGGGTTCAAGTATACTCACAATGCGTTTTCAGCAAGTAAACACAACTTGATTGGATTGATTGAGAGTGCGTCAGAGTTAGCCTGATCATGGAATGGTAGCGTAAGCGATGAGCGGCGCGTTAAACGGTGAAAAGTCAAACAAGTGACTAGTGGCTATCCGATCGGATGGCAATCCGGTCGGATGGTCACTCGTTTGGGGATGATGGTTGTCTGGTGACTATCCGGTCGGATGGTCATTCATTTGGGTTGATGTTTGACTAGTGACTATCCGATCGGATGGCAATCCGGTCGGATAGTCACTCATTTGGGATGATGATTTGAAAGTTTCAAGTGCAATCCGACCGGATGGCTTGAATCGGATGGCAGTCCGGTCGGACGGCAATTCGTTCCGACGTCCTGATCGTCTTGAACTTTATGGTTTTGAAAAGAATAATGGTGATTTGACCGAAACGGTGTGATATCGTGCTAAACAACTGAAATTCCATCAAATCCAACCCGTTCTAATGGCCGGGAACCACCCCGTTCCATCAGATCTGGCCGTTCTTGACGGTTTCCCACGTTTAACCCGGAATCACACAACCCTTAGACTATATAACATAGATTTGGACGAGATTTGTGTAAAAACATGTGGAAATCACTCAGATCTGAGTTGTTCATGGTGAAATGAGGTCACACTTTGAAGTTCATATGAACTCTTGATGACATCATCCTAGAACACCTCGAATTAGTAGATTTCATGCTTAAAAGTTGAGATTTAAAAGATAGCAAGGTGTAGAATCGTGTGTAGATCATAGAAGTACAAGAATTATAGTGAAAACTTACAAGATTTGCGACAAATCGAGTGAAAAGTGAGCTTGAGCGTCTGGTCGAACGAGGGCATTCACATCAATAGTTGTTGATGTGACAAGTGAGGTATTTATAGGCAAAAGGAGGAGGAAGGCGGTGCAGTGCCGTGGGTCGGACGGCTGTCTGGTCGAGTGACTGCTCGGTCGAGCGGCCGCTCGGTCGAGTGGCACTTGGTTCGAGTGATCGGCGCGATGAGTCTTGCCGTTTCGATTCGCGTGTTGAGCGTTGCGATAGTTTAGTTTACACATTTCCATATATATATTTATTTATTATAATTAATCACAAAAGGTCGTATATGCGTATCCATATTTCGAATCCTGCGATAATCGAGTTGCGCATGATTGCGGGTGCACTTTCGAGTTTGCGATGCGTTGTGCTACAATGACTGACGGGGTACTACTCGCTCGTACGTCATCGTCGTCACGATGACTGGTGTAAGGACTCTCAAATTTTCCTAAAAATACCCGTAAGTATAATCCCGAACCCCTGAAACCATACTGTGCAAGAAAAACTAAGAAAACAAGAAATATGGTTCTCAGGCGGGCCGCGTAAGAGTAAGCATGGTCTTACGCGGGCCGCGTCAAACATAGGTTGACCGGATAAGTGTTCCGGATCCACGTAGTGACCACCTGGCTAGCCTACTCGTGACCAATCAAGCCTACTCGTAGACTAGGCGACCACGCGGGCCGCGTAAAGGTAAGCCGAAGGCTTACGCGGGCCGCGTGAGGCCTCAATTTCAGCTATAAATAGCTTGTTGCATGCACAGTCCACTGGTGTCGAAATCTTTTCGTAAAAACGAATTCTCATTACTCTGAAGTCGAATTTAATTTCAATATTAGCGAGGCGCTGCTCCGATACCGGGTATTAACTCGATCGCTGCTACGATTCAATGTTTGATCGATTAAACTATCCAATGGATGTTTAAGTGCTGCCCACATTAGGGTTTATGCTTTGTCATTCGTCGTTAAATCGATGGATGTTTAAGTATCGCACTTTGTCATTTATTATGAAGGTTTAATCTCGTGAGTTATCGTAAATGTTGTATTAGTTACTAACCGAGTTCGTGTGCATGTTATTAAATTTAGGTTAAAAGACTAATAGGCTAAGCTCTGCTCATCTAAATCTGCAATGTGAGTCATTCTCTTTTTATCAAATTTAATTTCCAAAGCATGTTTATTTTCAAAGTTATAACTACAGGGATTAAGTCTTTGTAGTCACCAAATTACAGCCGGTATGTGGGGTTTTGTATACATTACTTGATAACCTTCACCATTGGACAACGAGTTAGCCAAGGGGTGATATGACCATAGTCACAGACACCATTGGACTCTGAGGTTACCAATGGTTGTTCGAGTGACAAATACTGTGGGTAGTTGGTTGATATATGGAAACATTGTAATCGCTCTTAATACTGTAAATTATAACAAACGCGTCGTTTTAGTAAAAAGAATGATTCACCAGTATTTCCCGCTGACAAAACCTTTTTCAAACATGTTTCAGATGATCTGTTGTGATCTAGGAAAAGTGCCGAGAAGCACTACAAGCTTAAGGAAGTGGCTCAATAAAAAGAAACATGTTTTTGTAAAAATAAAGATTTCTCCGTGAAATCATATGATTGTAAACTACCGGGGTTTATCCCGAATTGTGAAATAAAATAATCGGGAAATTGCAGTTTTAAAAAGATCCTGATAAAGTCTTCCGCTGTCAACTTAATTAAATAAATACCACGGGATTTTCTGTCCCGCGGCTCCTGAACCGGGTCAAACCGGGTCGGGGGCCGTGACAGAAAAAGGTGGTATCAGAGCCACTGATTTAAGCCAATTAAGTATTTAGAAAATACTTAATTTTTTTCTGATTGCTATTTTTGTGATTACATGTTTTATTATTTGAATAATTGTTTACAGTATGGGTAAGCAAAGACTTTCGGATATCTATTATAAATTAGATATTACACCGAGAGAAAAAGGATCATCATCCTCAAATCACTCTACAATTCCTGAAGAAGGAATATTTGTTCGAAAGACACAATATGAAGAACCACTTTCTCCTAATAAAAGAAGTTTGATTATTAGGAAAAGTCAGGAGAAAATAAAGAAATCCCAACCAAAAGAAAAGAGAGTTAATCAGAAAACCCAAGAACTAGGCAGTAACCCACCATAGGAAGACAAGTTAGATGAAAAATGGGCAGATCTCTATATGCTAGCCACTGTAGCAGTAAATGCAAATCTTTAATACTCTAACTCAAGTTTTAGCACCTTTATCACCTACAATCCAGAAACCTTATCCAGTAAATAAATAAGTTTACAGTAAATCCTAGTATGTTTTAATTTTTAGTTGTCTTTGTATTAAATTAGTCACACGGTATGCAATAATATTTAAAGGTTATCTATGAAATTTTGCTATAAAATTTTAACTTAGCAATTTTGTGTATTTTGCATATATGCTAAACGGTATGAATGACTTATCTGAAGCCCTTCAAAATCTCAATCTCTATCCGGTAAAAATAGAGGTTTCTAGAGATTTTACTGGTTATATACCCGATATAGAAGAACCTATGGAATTTAACGCTCCACCTCCGGAGAAACCCAAGCCTAAGAAAAGGAGAAGATTTGTGGGATGGAGGCGTGTGCGCAGGAGGAAACCCGCCACTAGGAAGATTCCCAAAATAGAAAATCCCTTAGATAAAGGAAAGGGGATTGAAGTCAGGGAAGGTTCTAAGCAGATAGAAATGGAGATTGGAGAAGGTTCTAGGCAGACAAAGATGGAAATTGGGGAAAGCTCTAGACAAATCGAGGAATTACCATTTCAGGAAGAATTGGATCGTGGATTGGCAAGCTGTGATATCGTCAGGCCTGTCAATAATAATCTCTACCCTTATCCTGCTGAAACTCAACTTCTAATGAACTTGGAACCAGCAATTCCAGAACCTTTAATCCATACTCAACCTTTAGAAATGGACGAGTGGTGGACTAATGATTGGCAGTTTCAAAACCTACTTAATAATCCTTATACGTTTTTCCCTCAGTTTGACCCAGAACCTATACCAAATCCACCAATGAGTAATGAGAATATGGCTGAACTCTGCCATTTTGGCGAAGAGCTGATGGATGTTGGGAATAGGATCCGGGAAATAGGAGGACAAATCTCCTGGAAATACGATGAGAGGGAACATCGCTTTTGAAATGCCAAAAGATTAGGGATAATGTAGTTATGAAGTTATGATTGTATAATATTATAATAATCATAATAAAACGTGTAAAATAAACAATAAAACTTGTGTAAAATAACGGTGTGTAATGATGCATAATATATAAAATGGGAATCGAGAAATCGATAGTTTTGGCTATATGTGTGTTGTAAAATTCGTATGATTATTTTGTGTATGATTATTATTTATTCGATACTAATAAATTATATATATTAATTATCAGATGGAAAACGCTAATAATGAACCAGTTAATGAGGTTAACCAATCTGAGCAACATCCGGAGGATCAATTTATGACTAGGCAGGATATAGAAAATATCGTTGCTCAAGGAATAGCCAATGCTATTCCAGCAATCCTTGCTGCTGCCCAGAAACCTGTTGAACCTCAACAAATCATTCCTAGCAAACGTATTTCTGAAGATAACTTCAGTAATAGCGTAAACGGAGGCGGTAATCATACTAATCACGATAATGATCCACGGCAGGCTCCGCTCCCTAAGAAAATGAAAGCTGCAACACCTGGTTGCACTTACAAAGAATTTCTTGCTTGTAAACCCGCTGAATTTGCAGGCAATGAAGGAGCGACTGCGGCACTGCGTTGGTTAGAGAAAACCGAGGCAGTGATTACAATAAGTAAATGTGCCAAGGACGACAAGGTTATGTACGCGTCAAATCCTTTCAAAGAAGGGGCGCTAGAATGGCGGAATACCGTACTTCAAGCCAAAGGAAGAAATAGGGCCTATGCCATGAACTGGGAAGAATTTAAGAGTCTTGTAGAAAGAAAATTCTGTCCCGAATATGAAAAAGATCAAATGGCAAATAAGTTCTTAAATCATCGAATGATGGGTGTAGATTGTCGAGGGTATACTTCGACATTCTTTGAATATGCTAAAGTGGTACCAACACTGGCTTCGCCAGAACCGGTACTCATTTCTCGCTATATTTGGGGATTAATTAGCGAAATCCGTAATATCGTTAAAGCTGCGAGACCTCGCACTATTGACGATGCGGTAGAATTAGCTAACACCCTAACTGACGAGTTGGTATGCACAAGAGATGAAAATAGGAAAAAGGAACTGACTCAGAAAATTACCCAAGGATTTCGTACGGGTAATAATAGTATCTTCAAGAGAAGAGGAACAGGGCAATCTTCAACTCCGCCGTTCTGCAGGAATTACAAAAAGAAACATTATGGAAGATGTAATGTAACTTGCAACTTTTGTAAAGTCGCAGGACATCGCGAAGAAGACTGCAGAAAGAAAACAAGGATCTACTATAATTGTGGAGAAACAGGACATTTTAAAACAGAATGCCCTAAGTTGGTTAAGCCAGCAGACAATAAAGCTAAACCAGCCGACGGAGCTATCAAGAAGAATGTTCGTGCATTCCAATTAACTACTCAAGAAGCAGAACTCATTCCAGATGTGATAGCTGGTACGTTCTTAGTTCACAACGTGTATGCAAAAGTATTATTTGACTCTGGTGCAAACCAAAGTTTTATCAATACTTCATTCTGCCAAGCTCTTAATTTACCTTTGACCAATCTTAGGCAAATTTTTACAGTCGAAACGGCAAATGGGAATTCGGTTAACATAGATAAGGTTTTGCAAAAAGAAAATATAGAACTTTCAGGTCATAAATTTTCTGCAAACCTGTTACCTATGAAATTAGCCGAATTCGATGTTGTGTTAGGAATGGATTGGTTAATAGCCAACCATGCTCAAATCCTTTGTGATAAGAATTCCATAGAAATTCGTGCACCCACCGGAGAAGTACTTATGATTACAGGAGATAAGCCACGTAAACCCATGAAGTTTATATCAGTAATGAAAGTTGCTAGTTATGAACGAAAGCAAGGAATAGTATATATGATTTCAGTAATCATTAGTACTAAGGGTAAAAAACTTAAGGAGATTCCTGTAGTCTCAGAATACCCAGATGTATTCCCAGAAGAGTTACCAGGATTACCACCCGACAGGGAAGTAGAATTTAGGATTCATCTAATTCCCGGAACTACACCAATAGCTAAGGCACCTTATCGGTTAGCACCCACAGAAATGTTAGAACTGAAAAAGCAATTAGATGAATTATTAAGTAAAGGTTTCATACAACCTAGTTCATCCCCTTGGGGAGCACCAGTGTTGTTTGTGAAGAAGAAGGATGGTTCGATGAGAATGTGTATTGATTATAGAGAATTGAATAAGGTTACAATTAAGAATCGATACCCATTACCTAGGATTGATTTTATTTTCGATCAACTTCAAGGAGCTAGATATTTTTCTAAGATCGATTTACGCTCCGGATACCATCAATTGAAGGTACAAGAAGAAGACATACCTAAAACTGCTTTCAGAACTAGGTATGGTCATTATGAGTTTACAGTCATGCCCTTTGGACTAACGAATGCACCTGCCGCATTCATGGACATGATGAATAGAATCTGTAAACCGTACTTGGATAAATTTGTAATTGTCTTTATCGACGATATACTTATTTATTCCAAAAATCAGGACGAACTTTGTCAGCACTTACATGCACTCTTAACTTTGTTAAGAAAAGAAAAGCTTTACGCCAAATTCTCGAAATGTGAATTTTGGCTGCAAGAAGTGCAATTCCTAGGACATATGGTGAATCACGAAGGTATTCACGTAGATCCTACTAAAATAGAAGCAATTACCAAATGGAAGGTTCCGCAATCCGCAATGGAAATTAGAAGTTTTATAGGTTTAGCCGGATATTATAGACGGTTTATTAAAGATTTTTCCAAGATAGCTGTACCATTAACTAAGCTAACCTGTAAAGCAGTTAAGTTTGAATGGGGACCTAAGCAAGAAGAAGCTTTTAAGATTTTAAAGCAAAAGTTAACAAATGCCCCAATCCTAGCTTTACCAGAAGGGACTGAAGATTTTGAAGTTTACTGTGATGCTTCAAAGCTAGGATTAGGATGTGTGCTAATGCAACGCAAGAAGGTAATTGCGTATGCATCAAGGCAATTGAAAAAGCACGAGGAGAACTATACGACTCATGATTTAGAAGTAGGAGCCGTAATTTTTGCCCTTAAAATTTGGAGACATTATCTGTACGGAAGTAAATTTACTGTCTATACGGATCACAAAAGTTTAAGATATATATTTGGGCAAAAAGAGTTAAACATGAGGCAAAGGAGATGGATGTAAATCCTAAGTGATTACGACTGTGATATTCAGTATCACGAAGGAAAGGCAAATGTAGTTGCAGATGCCTTAAGTAGTAAGTACCATGAGAAACAACGACGCGTTCGTACTCTTAGATTAAATCTACAGTTAGATTTAATGGAACAACTAAAGCATTTTCAAGAAACAGCAATCAAGGATGATGCTGAAGGAATGAAGGGAAGAATAAAAGAATTAGAGCAAGGAAGTGATGGAATTTGGAGATTCCACAAGAAAAGGATTTGGGTACCTAAGCAAGGAGATTTAAGGCATAAGATACTAGAAGAAGCTCATAAATCTAGGTATACTATGCATCTAGGAAACAATAAAATGTACCAAGATTTATGAAATAACTTTTGGTGGATAGGAATGAAAAAGGATATAGCTCGATATGTTTCTATGTGTCTTACTTGTTCACAAGTTAAGGCAGAACACCAGAAACCTTCAGGTCTACTACAACAACTAGAGATGCCTGTATGGAAATGGGAACTCATAACAATGGATTTTGTTACTAAGTTACCCAAAACCAGAAAAGGTAATGATACGATTTGGGTAATTGTGGATTGATTAACCAAATCAGCTCACTTTCTACCCATGAAAGAAACCTTTAGCATGGAAAGGTTGGCAAAGTTGTATGTAGATGAAGTAGTATCCTTACATGGAGTTCCACTCTCCATTGTTTCAGATAGGGATAGTCATTTCACTTCCCATTTCTGGACAAGTTTCCAAGAAGCAATGGGAACTCGATTAAATTTAAGCACTGCATATCATCCTCAAAGAGACGGACAAAGTGAACGAACAATCCAAACTCTGGAAGACATGCTTAGGTCATGTGTGATAGATTTTGGTGGAAATTGGGACGATCACTTACCTTTAATTGACTTCTCCTATAACAATAGTTATCATTCAAGCATTGAAGCTGCCCCATTTGAAGCACTGTATGGAAGAAAGTGCAGAACTCCAGTTTGTTGGGCAGAAATAGGACAAAGTCAATTATCAGGTCCGGAGATTGTGCAAGAAACTACCGACACGATCACACAAATCAAGGAAAGATTGAAGACGGCTCGAGATCGCCAGAAGAGTTATGCCGACAATCGACGCAAGCCGTTAGAATTCCAAGTCGGAGACAAAGTACTATTAAAAGTTTCACCTTGGAAATGAGTAGTTCGATTCGGTAAGAAAGGAAAGTTAAGTCCAAGATACGTAGGACCATTTTCAGTAATCCAACGTATAGGACCAGTTGCTTATCGTTTTCAACTACCAGAAGAGTTAGCTGGAGTACATGATGTATTCCATATATCTAACCTCAAGAAATGCCTATCAGACGAATATCTGGTAGTACCTCTTCAAGATATAGAGGTAAATGAAAAGTTAAAATTTGTTGAAAAGCCATTGCAAATAGAAGATAGAAAGATCAAGTTTCTCAAACACAAGCGGCTAATACTGGTCAAAGTTAAGTGGGATTCAAAGAGAGGATCTGAATACACTTGGGAGTAAGAATCGGAGATGAAGCGAAAGTATCCTCACTTATTCCAATAAATCTCGAGGACGAGATTTTAAATAAGGTGGGGAGGATGTAAGGACTCTCAAAATTTTCCTAAAAATACCCGTAAGTATAATCCCGAACCCCTGAAACCATACTGTGCAAGAAAACCCAAGAAAACAAGAAATATGGTTCTCAGGCGGGCCGCGTAAGAGTAAGCATGGTCTTACGCGGGCTGCGTCAAACATAGGTTGACTGGATAAGTGTTCCGGATCCACGTAGTGACCACCTGGCTAGCCTACTCGTGACCAATCAAGCCTACTCGTCGACTAGGCGGCCACACGGGCCGCGTAAAGGTAAGCCGAAGGCTTACGCTGGCCGCGTGAGGCCTCAATTTCAGCTATAAATAGATTGTTGCATGCACAGTCCACTGGTGTCGAAATCTTTTCGTAAAAACGAATTCTCATTACTCTGAATTCGAATTTAATTTCAATATTAGCGAGGCGCTGCTCCGATACCGGGTATTAACTCGATCGCTGCTACGATTCAATGTCCGATCGATTAAACTATCCAATGGATGTTTAAGTGCTGCCCACATTAGGGTTTATGCTTTGTCATTCGTCGTTAAATCGATGGATGTTTAAGTATCGCACTTTGTCATTTATTGTGAAGGTTTAATCTCGTGAGTTATCGTAAATGCTGTATTAGTTACTAACCGAGTTCGTGTGCATGTTATTAAATTTAGGTTAAAAGGCTAATCAGTAGGCTAAGCTCTGCTCATATAAATCTGCAATGTGAGTCATTCTCTTTTTATCAAATTTAATTTCCAAAGCATGTTTTTTTTCAAAGTTATAATTACAGGGATTAAGTCTTTGTAGTCACCAAATTACAGCCGGTATGTGGGGTTTTGTATACATTACTTGATAACCTTCACCATTGGACAACGAGTTAGCCAAGGGGTGATATGACCATAGTCACAGACACCATTGGACTCTAAGGTTACCAATGGTTGTTCGAGTGACAAATACTGTGGGTAGTTGGTTGATATATGGAAACATTGTAATCGCTCTTAATACTGTAAATTATAACAAACGCGTCGTTTTAGTAAAAAGAATGATTCACCAGTATTTCCCGCTGAGAAAACCTTTTTCAAACATGTTTCATGTGATCTGTTGTGATCCAGGAAAAGTGCCGAGAAGCACTACAAGCTTAAGGAAGTGGCTCAATAAAACGAAACATGTTTTTGTAAAAATAAAGATTTCTCCGTGAAATCATATGATTGTAAACTACCGGGGTTTATCCCGAATTGTGAAATAAAATAATCGGGAAATTGCAGTTTTAAAAAGATCCTGATAAAGTCTTCCGCTGTCAACTTAATTAAATAAATACCACGGGATTTTCTGTCCTGCGGCTCCTGAACCGGGTTAAACCGGTTCGGGGGCTGTGACAGAAAAAGGTGGTATCAGAGCCACTGATTTAAGCCAATTAAGTATTTAGAAAATACTTAATTTTTTTTCTGATTGCTATTTTTGTGATTACGTGTTTTATTATTTGAATAATTGTTTACAGTATGGGTAAGCAAAGACTTTCGGATATCTATTATAAATTAGATATTACACCGAGAGAATAAGGATCATCATCCTCAAATCACTCTACAATTCCTGAAGAAGGAATATTTGTTCGAAAGGCACAATATGAAGAACCACTTTCTCCTAATAAAAGAAGTTTGATTATTAGGAAAAGTCAGGAGAAAATAAAGAAATCCCAACCAAAAGAAAAGAGAGTTAATCAGAAAACCCAAGAACTAGGCAGTAACCCACCATGGGAAGACAAGTTAGATGAAAAATGGGCAGATCTCTATATGCTAGCCACTGTAGCAGTAAATGCAAGTCTTTAATACTCTAACTCAAGTTTTAGCACCCTTATCACCTACAATCCAGAAACCTTATCCAGTAAATAAATAAGTTTACAGTAAATCCTAGTATGTTTTAATTTTTAGTTGTCTTTGTATTAAATTAGTCACACGGTATGCAATAATATTTAAAGGTTATCTATGAAATTTTGCTATAAAATTTTAACTTTGCAATTTTGTGTATTTTGCATATATGCTAAACAGTATGAATGACTTATCTGAATCCCCTCAAAATCTCAATCTCTATCCGGTAAAAATAGAGGTTTCTAGAGATTTTACTGGTTATATACCCGATATAGAAGAACCTATGGAATTTAACGCTCCACCTCCGGAGAAACCCAAGCCTAAGAAAAGGAGAAGATTTGTGGGATGGAGGCGTGTGCGCAGTAGGAAACCCGTCACTAGGAAGATTCCCAAAATAGAAAATCCCTTAGATAAAGGAAAGGGGATTGAAGTCAGGGAAGGTTCTAAGCAGATAGAAATGGAGATTGGAGAAGGTTCTAGGCAGACAATGATGGAAATGGGGGAAAGCTCTAGACAAATCGAGGAATTACCATTTCAGGAAGAATTGGATCGTGCATTGGCAAGCTGTGATATCGTCAGGCCTGTCAATAATAATCTCTACCCTTATCCTGCTGAAACTCAACTTCCAATGAACTTGGAACCAGCAATTCCAGAACCTTTAATCCATACTCAAACATTGTAATCGCTCTTCATACTGTAAATTATAACAAACGCGTCGTTTTAGTAAAAAGAATGATTCACCAGTATTTCCCGCTGACAAAACCTTTTTCAAACATGTTTCAGGTGATCTGTTGTGATCCAGGAAAAGTGCCGAGAAGCACTACAAGCTTAAGGAAGTGGCTCAATAAAAAGAAACATGTTTTTGTAAAAATAAAGATTTCTCCGTGAAATCATATGATTGTAAACTACCGGGGTTTATCCCGAATTGTGAAATAAAATAATCGGGAAATTGCAGTTTTAAAAAGATCTTGATAAAGTCTTCCGCTGTTAACTTAATTAAATAAATACCACGGGATTTTCTGTCCCGCGGCTCCTAAACCGGGTCAAACCGGGTCGGGGGCCGTGACAACTGGAGCTATAGTACTCACCCGAGAGTCTTTGTTAGCGTTAATTGTTTGCGTTTCGACACATCACGGCCATCGAGGAGGGTAGAATAGGTCCTCACTCAATGTCATCGTGAGTGTTAGTATGTGCGATGCGATGTAGTGTTAAAATATGCGAATATATGCGATTATACTGCGAAATAGCGACGTATGCGATATAGTTACATTATGATCCAAATCTCTGGTGCTAGGCGTAACGAGTGTAGCGAGTAGTAACAATGCACGAAAGTGCGGGTTGTTACAACTAGAATGCCCTTACACAAACCCACGCGCCTCTTTTTTTCTCTTCAATTTCACTCATTTAATATTAGCCCTTGATTAAATCAATTGATTGTCAAGATTACTTTCTAGACAAAAAAACTTCCTATTATATCCTAAGCCTTCATATATATATACGTATGTATATATATAGTGTGAGGTTCATTGGGGAACACTAAAAAAGTGGGGAACAGTGGGGAACCGACTCAAACGAACTCCGATTGGACTCATTCTAGGGGCGTTGGAACCAGCTCGTCGAACCCTAACTAGGATCTCTTAACCCTAAACCCTAAATCATAACCCCTAAACCCTAAATATATAAGGGTTTGGCTTTTAGGGTTTAGTTTTAGGGTTTAGCTTTAGGGTTTAACTTTAGGGTTTAGGGTTTAGGATTTAGCTCTAGGGTTTAGCTTTAGGTTTAGTTTTAGGGTTTAGGGTTTAGCTTTAGGGTTTAGCTTTAGGTTTAGCCTTTAGGGTTTAGCTTTTAGGGTTTATAGTTTAGATTTGACGGTTTAGCTTAGGTTTTAGCCTTAATTTTTAGTTTTAGGGTTTACAGTTTAGGAGTTAGGATTTAGGGTTTAGGGTTAAGAGATCTTAGTTAGGGTTCGACGAGCCGGTTCCAACGCCGCTGGAATGAGTCCAATCGGAGTTCGTTTGAGTCGGTTCCCCGCTGTTCCCCACATTTTTAGAGTTCCCCAAAGAACCTTCCCCTATATATATATATATATATATATATATATATATATATATATAGGTAAAGAGTACGGTACAAATTACCTTATCGTACATTATATACGCGAACATAATAGCCATACACGTGTCCTGATTGGTTTTTTCATATATAAGGTTAAATGAGACAATCAATTCAATCATCTGAGGGTAAATTCGTCTCTTCATTCAATCAGCGAGCGAGAAGTTCATTACACTAATATCCCGGTATTTATCATTCGAATCAATTTCAAATTTTTCATAATTCTCAATTTGCAGTTATCGTTCTTCTGTGTTAGGGTTTTATTCAGTTGTTTTTTTTTTTGATGGATCCACAGAGCAGCACTGGACGTGCAAATGTTGATGTTGAAGAAAGTCGACCTATCGGTGATCATGCTCAATTATCTGCATATCAGAGAGTTTCTATTGAGGATGTTTTAAATCCGCCATCTGCAAATTCAAATCCAATTGCAAGTTCAAGTGCTCTAAATGATTGTTTTAATGGTAATTATGTTAATTAAGATCTCTAAAATGTTCGTATACCTGTTTTTTGTTTAATCGCTCCTCTGATTTTACATTGTTGTAACTGTTTTTGAAGTTTGAATGTTGAGTATATTTTTGACATGAAAGCAACATGTACAAATTCGCATGTTATTAGTCTTTCAATTCGCATTTGATGTTTTTTTTCCTTAAGTATTTCGCATGCTATGGTATATTAAATCGCATAGATAAATCAGATTAATCAAAATCATCAATTTCGCATGTTTTCTTCATAGATTTCGCATGTTTTTTATTTTTCTGATTTGATTCATTTAGATGAAAGGGTTTACACTCCGGAGGTTCAAGCATCAGCTACACCTGTGGTTGGAATGCAATTTATCTCTATTGAACAAGCATATGCGTTTTACCAATCATATGCTAAGTTAGCTGGTTTTTCTATTCGGAAAGGTGGTGAAGTACACAGTGGTGGTATAATCAAAACTAAGTATTTTGTTTGTTCTAAAGAGGGACATAAGCCACTGTGTATTGACGATCGTTCGAAGTCAAAAAAGCAATTCAAAACAAGGAACAGGGGGACTATTAGAACTGGATGCAAAGCTCAACTTATGATTTGCACTGTGGATGGTAGATTATATACAGTAAAGAGATTTGTTGATGGTCATAATCATAAGTTTGTTTGTCAAGATGATATTCACATGTTGCCAGCTTACAGACAATTGTCAGATGTCCAGGAGGAGTTGGTTTGGGAACTAGGCACTTTAAACCTTGGTCCTGTCAAAGCTTTCCATATAATGAGGAAACGTTATGGTGGTTTCGAGAACGTTGGTGCCACGGTTGATGATTGCAAAAATTTTAGGAAGCGAATTAACAGCTATATAGGAGAATATGATGCTGACATGGTGATTAATAGGATGACTGACAAAAAACAGTATTTAGCTGATTATTCGTTTGAATATTCTGTTGATGATGGCAAACGTTTAACTGGTTTGTTATGGGTTGATGGTTTATGCAAGCTTAACTATATGGAATTTGGGGATGTGATATCCTTTGATGCAACTTTCAAGACAAACAGGTTAGTGTTTGAAGACAAACATGTTTTTTTTTACTATTTTCGCATGTTATATGTCTTCATGAGCTGTTATATCGCATGTGTAAAATTGGTGTTGACTATATCGCATGTTATACTTTTGTTTTCGCATCTGGTTTTTTGTAATTCGCATGTTTTCAACGTATTTTCGCATGTCTTGTGCAGGTACAAGATGGTGTTTGTCCCGTTCACTGGCATTGACAACCACTGTCGAAATGTAACATTTGGAGCTGGGTTGTTGGCATCGGAGAGCATTGAATCATATAAATGGCTTCTGAATTCATTTTTAAAGTCCTTTGGTCAGCAGCCAAAGGTTGTAGTGACTGATCAAGACCCTGCTATGAAACAGGCTATTGAGGAGGTTTTCCCTGTCAGCAGACACAGATTGTGCATGTGGCACATAATGAAAAAAGTGGCAGATAAGGTATAGTATGCTATATTGTCTTCTGTTAGTGTTATTTTTTTGTATATTATATATTTTTGTTATAGGTTGATATAAAAAGCATTTATTGTCATAGGTAGGACACGAGTTGTGCAATAACGATGAGTTTAAAAGGAGGATGTGCGACATTGTATGGACTGATTCGATTGAGCCCGAAGAATTCGAGAGACAGTGGAAGTTGGTGATGATTGAGTTTGGTCTCACAGAAAACAAATGGATCGATGATATGTTTGTGATGAGATCCATGTGGATTCCGGCTTTTTACCGACACGATCCAATGTTGGGACTTATGAGAACAACCTCAAGATCAGAGAGTGAGAACCATTTTTTCTGCCAGGTGTCTAATTCACAACTCACTCTCGTAGAGTTTATGAATAATTTCGACGGTGCAATGGATGTCCAACGTTTTAATCATAGAAAGAATGATCATATTTCAAGATATACTGAGCCTGCTGATTTGACCGGAACTTCTTTGGAACAAGATGTGACAACCCGCACTAAACCAGGTATCCGTACGACTTAATTAGAGATTAATTACTGCTTAATTACTGTGCTTGTTTGAACTAGCTGATAAACTGCTACTTGTTATCTGATACGTGTACTTACTTGCATCATACTTTACTTATCGTCACTACATTATTTACATACGGCACCTTAGTGACAAACATGATGCACAAAAAGCACAGTAGCACAATACACGGATAACCTATTGAACATGCTGATAAAGCCAGCATCAGGCAAACACTGCCTCTAAGGCCTGTATGAGCCAGAAATGTTTTGCTACACTGGTAGTGAGTGTAGGGATATAAGGGTTGTGGAACTGCGTCTCTAGGGATAAGTCACTATGACTGGATGTGCCTAAAACGTACTCTAAGTACAAAACTCAGCACTTTACATAATAATTCAGCTTTTAGCTAACTAATAAAGTGCCAAAACATGAGAAAAATAACACTAGACACTTTCCAAAGTGTCAGGAATGAGTTGTGTCACTAAAAGTAACAATAACGACACTTTAAGCTTTGTTAAGCGCTTTAACGGATTACTATCCAACCGAACAACCGGACTATACCCGGAACATGAAAATATTGTTATTTTCACTATTTATATTTTTCTGAACCAGTTAGGGTCCCCGTATACCCTAACACCCATTGTATCTCACTAAACATAACTAACTAGGTTAAACACTTAACTTAACCTAACCTTGTGCCTAACCCTCTAGTTGGAATCGGACTAGACCCCCCCCCCCTTGCTAACCGGCCCCAAACTAGAAGGGGACACACTATGTACTTATTTGATTAAATTAATCCCATTGCCTAATATCATCTAGACACAATTACCATTGGACAATGCACACTTAAATTTTCCTATAAGACCAAGCTTTTGCACATATGATCACTCATTACTCAACACAACAAACACACTCTTCTCTCTTGCTCTACCACTCTCGGCCGAAACCCCCTTCCCACCTACATCCATTTTCGAGTTTGGTTCTTGCCATTCCAAGATCATTCAAGCATCAAGGGTCTCGTATTAGGAAGCTTGGAGCAAGCGAAACACGAAGGACCTCTTTCTTTGGCTTTTATCCACCCACTTTGCGCATAGATTCTTCCCTAGCCTTGAGCTAGAGGTATAATACTTAGAACTCGTTTTTAAACTATTCTAAAGTGGTTAAAAGGAATTATATCGGTTAAATCTCATTAAAATGCAAGATGATGCACAAAAGTTTACTAAAAACATGAGAAATGGTGGTTAATAGCATATAAGTGGTGTAAAAGTTGTAGTATTTGAAATATGTGGTTATTTAGACCCGATCTATGTTGTGGTAGCTCGGATCACCGTTTAACCCGGTTTGGTAAGATCATGGATCTTAACATAAGCTTGTTTTGAATGATACAAGGGTTAAAAGGTGAAACTCTACCACACATGAAACATGAACTTGTGTAAAAGTATTTTAACATGTACAATAGTGTTTAAAACTAGCAGATCTACGTATCTATAAGTGGTATTTTCAAAGGACCACGCGTCAAAGAAATCATGTTTCTAAAAGACGGATCTTACACTAACAAACATGATTTTTATAAACCACTAGTGTGTAAACACTTGTGAAATGAAAAGATCCGACAAAGAACTAGTTTTGTCAAATGTTACTAGAAGTTGTAAGGACGGATTTCTCTAAACACAAGGTTTTTACGAGATCAAAGTTACTTTATATAAAGGTCTACAAATATAATGGGATTTACACTATAGTTGCGGAAAAACTACAAGTTCATGCGATTATGCGATTTACATACTTGTCGACTAGTTTGATGTGTCGGAAATTGTTTGACTGAATAAAGAAGTTGTTGAATTGATTTTGTAAAAGAAAATGATACGCTTGAAAGCGTGGCCGCCTCCAGTTACAGAGGAAACTCTGGCGAAATTTTTCTAAAAACCTAACACTTAGAGCTATTTACACAACAAGTGTTAGAATTATTTTTGACATATTTTCAAAATATAAATTTCGCCATGACTTTATTTACTAATATTCGGAGGTGGGATTTTCACAAAATTTAACGTGATAAATATATATATTTTTCACACACTGTTTATGATTATTTTGTGGAAATACATAAATATTATTTTTTTTGAGTAAAAATAATATTTACAAACGTTAACGATTCCAAAATAATACGAACGCTTTCACCATGAATATATAAGTTACACCGGTAATTATATTACCACTCGATTATTAAAACGTAACTTACGCACATGTATTGTATCCCCCATCCTTGGGAAGGAGTTTAACTACCAAGTATACAAAAAGTAAACACGAAATAGTTGTCTAACTATTTCCCAAAAACATAAACTATAAAGCTAAGGCACGGCCGTCCGTCTAATAGAATTAGCACTTGTAGGTCGTCGCACAGCTTTCTGATTTGGAGATACTTGGTAGAGACGCACCGACTGTGAGTTCATGTCCCCCTTTTCTCTAACTGTTTTCAGTTTTCTTAACTGCGGGGGTGAAATACATGTTACTTTGTTTACAAGTACTTTATATACGGTATGGTTAGCGTAAGGAGGTTTATTACTCAGATCATGTGAGTGGGTAGGAGCAATATGAGGCCATTAGTCCTCATGTCGGGACCGAGGGACAGGAGCGGTAGATCTATCTGGGTGTAGCGAGCCCAGCCCCAGGCCAAACTAGAAACGGACCTTGGGGTGACTTTGTCCACATACTAATGCCGTGGCGAAATCTGCTAGGTTTGAGTCTCCCTATTTGCACTTCACATATATCAGTGGCCTTGCAAACCATTGGTGATCACAAGTCCCCTTATTTGCTACATACCACGACTATTGTTGTTTATATACTCACAAAGGTTTACTTACTCACTTACACATGAACTCGCTCAACATTATTGTTGATTTTTCAACTTACATGTATTTCAGGAAATTAACGAGATCTGGCACGGTATGGCATGTTTTCCGCTGCACTAGTTTCCGAGGTCATCCGGGGTTTAGGGGATGTGTCTCTTTCCTGGACAAGACACAATCCTTAAACCGTGTTTATGTTATGTTTTAAGTTTGTAACGTCTGTTGAACAAGGTTATGGTTGTTAGGGTACGTTCCCGTTAAAACAATGGTACTGTATTTGGTTTTCAAAACTTAATGGATGATCTTGCATGTTTTTACTTCATATAGCTTTGTTATGATTAAGCTATGGTATTGAGAAGTCACACCAAATTAACCACGCTTCCGCAAAAGCCAGGGTGTGACAGCTTGGTATCAGAGCTCTGATCATAGCGAACTAGGATTCCTTCTCGAGTCTAGACTATGATCACTAGGGCTCTCACGAAAACATTTTTCTGCATACCACTTAAGTCCAGATCCAAAACTTTTTACAAACAAATGTTGAGCACATTTTATTATTTATAGGCTCAGCCTGGAGGGCTGAGGCTCGGTCTGGAGGATCGAGGCTCGGTCTAGGTGACCGAGGTAGTTGAGCACGTTGATTTATTATAGGCTCAGCCTGGAGGGCTGAGGCTCGGTCTGGAGGATCGAGGCTTGGTCTAGGTGACCAAGGTAGTTGGCTAGGAAGAGTAGGCTCAGTCATGAAGACTGAGGCTCGGTCAAGGGGACCGAGGCTCGATCTAAGTGGTCGAGGTGGAGGATAGAGCAGTCTTAAAGACTGGGAGAAACTGGATAGTGAAAACTAGGAGAATTGTGTGATATCTTACTTGGTGACTATGTGATTAACTGATTATATGATTGATTATTATACGTATATGTGTTTGTGTTACAAACGTCATGCTTTCATCAAGTACTAGAAAGATGGACACTACGAATCCCATGGGCATAGTATCAGACGACATAGTTTCATTGAAGCACGAGGTGTACATTTCCGATACTACCGGCACAGACAATGACGACTTTCAGCCCTTTTGCGCTGCCTGAAGTCGTAGCAGAGCCTACTGATGGCCATCTTGTTGGGAAATTGCCACTCGCGGTGATCCCTGCTCCTGTGCCCTTGTCGCTTATCCTGTTGATGATATGCCTCCCGACGTGGCCTCTGACGACGATAACGATCTACTGGAGGAGGACCCATTCGAGGGCAGGGCCCTATTGCTGCTGGTATTGGATTACTGCATACGGACGCTCCTGTAGGGGAAACTCATGTCCCTTCCCCTATCCCAGACTCATTTGAGTTTCTGACATCCGCATCTTCGCACATACAAGGAATGCAGCACCACTCACACGACGCCGACCCTGATATGGCATCATCAGCTGCACCGGATCCCGTCTACAGCTTTGAGTTTGATCACGATATTGAGGTTGATCCTGCTTTTCCACCTGGTTTTGATCCAGACCATGACCTTGAGTTCATACACTTGGACCAGCCCTTGGAGGATCCTGTAACCCCCTGTGTTTGTTGATCCAGCTGATCTTGAGATGGAGTTTTTGATCCGGAGCCGGCCGTGGCCCCTGAGCCAGGCGCTGCTCCTGACCCCGCATTAGAGCATGACCCTGTTCATGCCGATGCACCTACTGTTGCTCCTTGATTAATCATCTGCTTGGACGAGAGAAAATTTGGGGTAACTGTGCAAGACAATTTATTATTACGGGGGCCCACGTAATAACGATTTGTAGTGCACAGGAATCCTGGTGGACTCTGCGGGTCAAGCTAATGATAACCAATGCAGCAGGAAATAACTTAAACACGAATGACCAAGGCGATGAAGCCTCGAGTTCATTCTAATATGAGCAACAAGCCACATTGGCAAGCCTATGTGAAGGCTCAGAAATTTACTTCCCCACTCATACAGTGAGTATATTTGCGTGTGAAATTGGGGGATTACATGATGGCTTATGTTGCTATACACACCTCATAGACAATTGAAACGTTGTCTAACCCGCTTCACACCACTTCGACGAAAGGGAATGCCACCCAGACGTGACACAAACACCAGTACGTTGCCAAGGACAGAAGCCGAGCTGCAAGAACGCATCTCACAGATAAATGCACGACATGAAGCCCTCCGCTCTAAGTACAACGATGGTATTACTGGAAATAACCCTCCAACTGGCTGCACCTGTAAACAGTTCCTGAACTGCAAGCCTTTGAACTTTGACGGAACAGGAGGCGCCGTTGCATTCGTTCGTTGGTCCGAAAAGACCGACTCCATTCTAAGAATGAGTAACTGTTCGCCCCGACAAAGTGTTACCTATATCTCGGGGACATTTCTAGATGGCACACTCTCTTAATGGAACCTCCAGGTTCAGACCCTTGGCACAGACGCTGCTTATGCACTGAGCTGGGACGAGCTCAAGGAAACGATTGAGAAGAAATGTTGTTTTAGGACTGGAATTTAGAAGCTTGAGGTGGAGTTCAGGAATTTGAAAATGGACGAACCAGAAATTCCTGAACTTGTCCAGCGGTCGCACGACTTATCTAGGGTCGCCCCCCCTACTTAGTCAAACCGGAGTTCAAAAGGATTGAACGATTCATTTGGACACTCGCACCCCAGATCAGGGGTATGGTTACTACCTCAAAACCCTCAACCATTGCAGAAGCTATCAATATGGGTGATCTATTTATAACATGAGATGTTATGTGATTGATAACATGAGATGTTATGTGTTGATATCGTTGTATACTTACGTACACCCTACTTATTACGACCTGACCAACTTAAACCGTCTTTTGGAAGATGCCGCCAAGACGTGAGACACGCATGCCTACTAATGAGGCAGAACTACAACAAGTCATTGCTGCTGCCATAGCACAGTATGCAGCATCTCAGCCCGGAACGAGCGGGAGTATTAACCAAGGCAATAACAATCCCCCTCTCGGATGCACTTTCAAGCAGTTTCTAGACTGCAAACCGGTCAACTTTGATGGCACTGGAGGTGCTGTCGCCTTTGTTCGTTGGGCTGAGAAAACCGAATCTGTTCTACGCATGAGCAAGTGCGCGCTGGATCAGCAAGTCACCTATATCTCAGGGCTGTTTCTAGATGGAGCCCTATCCTGGTGGAATCCACAAGTACAGACACTAGGCGAAGCTGCTGCCTACGCGCTGACCTGGACCGAACTGAAAGAACTCATGCGCAAAAAGTACTGTTCCCGCGCAGAGATCCAGCGATTGGAGACCGAGTTCTGGCACTTGAAAATGGACGGTCCAAAGATAGCAGAGTACGTTCAAAGGTTCCATGACTTATCGCATGTGGTACCCTACATGGTCACTCCTGAGTTCAAGAGAATTGAACGCTTCATTTGGGGACTAGCTCCTCAAATCATAAGCATGGTAACCTCATCCAAGCCTGCGACCATTACTGAGGCGATCGATTTGAGCGTAGCTCTCACTGAGGAGGCTATTCGTTTGAACAAGTTTGATGAAGCAGAACCAAAGAAGAAAGAGACTCACGTCGAGTCGTCAGGAGGTAGCAAACGGAAGTTCTCAAACTTCAAGCAGGGCGCCAGTGTGGCAGTTAAGAAAGGAGGATCAGCTGGTAGTGGAAAGAAAGGAAAAGGATACCAGGGCACCCAGCCCAAGTGTAATACCTGTCAACGCCATCATACTGGCCATTGTAATATGAAAACCTGTGAAGCATGTGGAAAGCCGGGCCACTCGAAAGATTCTTGTTGGGCTAGTGCTGGCCGGGGAGGCCAGGGAGGATTTGGGAATAGGAATAATAACCGTGGTGGTATTGGAAATCGCCCACAAGGAAACTATGGAGGTAACGAGAACCGAGGCAACAATGCTGACCAAGCGGGCGCTGTGAATCGTAATCAGAGGAATGATCAAGCTGGTGGAAACGGGCAAAGACTTGGATGTTATAACTGCGGTGATATCGGGCATTTCAAGAAGAACTGCCCAGAGTTAAACCAAGCCCGTGGAAGAGTGTTCCAACTCGAAGCTAGGGAAGCGCGCCAGGACCCCAATGTTGTTACTGGTACGTTCCCTATAAATCAACGCTATGCATCCGTTTTATTTGATACTGGTGCCGATTATAGCTTCGTATCGTTAGAGTTTAAGAATATGCTTGGTTTAGCCGCTAATAAGTTAGATATTCCGTACTCAATCGAATTGGCCAATGGAAAATTTGTAGAAGCCAATGAAGTTATCAAAGGTTGTGTGATCGAATTAGGAGAGCGTGAGTTCGCTTTAGATCTACTACCAGTCCAGTTGGGAAGCTTCGACGTGGTGGTAGGAATGGATTGGTTATCAGGCAACAAAGCAGAGATCGTTTGTCATGAAAAGGTTGTTCGTATCCCAATCGAAGATGGCGAGACAATTGTGGTTCACGGAGAGAAGCGTGATACGCCGTTAAGGATTATCAGCTGCCTGAAAGCGCGAAAGTGTTTGCAAAAAGGATGTGTTGCCTTCCTGGCACACATCGTGGATAAGAAGGCTGCTGAGCCAAGAATCGAAGACATCCCTGTCGTAAGGGAATACCCAGAAGTCTTTCCAGAAGACTTACCTGGACTGCCACCTCAGAGGCAAGTAGAGTTTCACATTGACTTAGTTCCAGGCGCCGCGCCTGTGGCTAAGGCACCATATAGACTTGCTCCGTCTGAGATGCAGGAACTGTCGACACAGCTTCAAGAGCTGTTAGACAAGGGTTTTATCCGACCAATCTTCTCGCCTTGGGGAGCTCCGGTCTTGTTTGTCAAGAAAAAGGACGGTAGTTTTCGTATGTGCATCGACTACCGGGAGTTGAACAAGCTGACGATCAAGAATAGATACCCTCTGCCAAGAATTGATGATCTGTTCGACCAACTTCAAGGTTCAAACTTTTATTCAAAGATCGATCTTCGATCTGGATACCATCAGTTAAGGATACAAGAAGAGAGCATCCCGAAGACAGCCTTCAGAACTCGTTATGGACACTACGAGTTCCTCGTTATGCCATTTGGTTTGACAAACGCACCGGCAGTATTCATGGATCTAATGAATAGAGTTTGCAAGCCGTATTTGGATAAGTTCGTGATTGTATTCATCGATGACATTTTAATTTATTCAAAGACGAAGGCTGAACACGAGCAGCATCTTAGAGCCATTCTAGAGCTACTGAAGAAGGAACAGTTGTATGCCAAAATTCTCCAAGTGCGAATTTTGGCTACGTGAAGTCCAATTCCTTGGGCACGTGGTAAATGGAGATGGAATCCACGTGGATCCAACCAAGATCGAGGCGATCAAGGATTGGGAAACGCCAAAGACGCCAACCGAGATTCGACAATTCTTGGGTTTGGCTGGCTACTACCGAAGGTTCATTGAGGATTTTTCAAAAATCGCTCAACCATTGACGCTCCTCACCCAGAAAGATAAGAAGTTTGATTGGGGAATCAAACAGGATGAAGCGTTTCAGATATTGAAAGATAAGCTCTGCAATGCGCCAATCTTAGCTCTACTGGAAGGTACTGATGATTTTGTGGTATACTGCGACGCATCGCGTCAAGGATTGGGTTGTGTGTTGATGCAACGCCAAAAGGTTATTGCTTACGCATCGCGTCAACTGAAAGTGCACGAGAAGAACTATACCACACATGATTTGGAACTTGGCGCAGTGGTTTTTGCTTTAAAGATCTGGAGACACTACCTTTATGGTACAAAGTGTACAATCTTTACAGATCACAAGAGCCTACAGCATATATTCAACCAGAAGGAGTTGAATATGAGGCAAAGACGATGGGTTGAGTTGCTGAACGACTACGACTGCGAGATAAAGTATCATCCAGGGAAGGCGAACGTAGTCGCCGATGCCCTAAGTCGTAAAGAAAGAATCAAACCCATAAGGGTTAGAGCTTGGGAAATGATTATCCAAACCGATCTTTCCTTGCGCATCTGTGCCGCGCAAAAGGAAGCTCTCAAGGAAGGAAACCTTGAAGAAGAATGTCTCCGTAGGATGGAAAAGCTACTGGTACCAAACGAGGAAGGAACGTTATGCTTCAAGAAAAGGATTTGGGTTCCTCTGTTTGGTGATTTAAGAAAAGTTATTTTTGACGAAGCTCACAAGTCACGGTACTCTATCCACCCTGGATCGGATAAGATGTACCAGGATCTCAAAGATTATTATTGGTGGCCTAGGATGAAAGGCGATGTTGTTGTTTACGTGAGCAAATGTTTAACGTGCGCTAAGGTTAAAGCGGAATACCAGAAGCCTTCAGGACTTCTGCAACAACCTGAGATTCCCAAGTGGAAATGGGAACAAATCTCCATGGATTTCATTACGAAGTTGCCAAGAACGCCAAGAGGCCATGATATGATTTGGGTGATAGTTGACCGCCTAACAAAGTCCGCACACTTTCTGCCAATCAAAGAGAAAGACAGTACTAGTAAACTTGCGGAAATTTACATGAGAGAGATTGTCGCACGCCATGGAGTACCTCTCTCAATCATCTCTGATAGAGACAGAAGGTTTGTGTCAAGGATATGGCAATCCTTCCAAGAAGCCTTTGGCTCACAATTGAATCTGAGCACTGCGTTTCATCCGCAAACTGACGGCCAGAGCGAGCGAACGATACAGACTTTGGAAGACATGCTAAGGGCGTGTGTTATGGATTTGGGCGGTAGCTGGGATAAACACTTACCTTTGGTCGAATTTTCGTACAACAACAGCTACCACACCAGTATTGGTGTCGCGCCATTCGAAGCCCTATACGGACGCAAGTGCCGATCACCTCTATGTTGGGCTGACGCAGGTGATAGGCAGCTTGCCGGTCCCGAAATCGTCCAAGAGACGACAGACAAGATTGCGCAAATTCTTAAACGCATCGAAGCAGCTCGCCACAGACAGAAGGCCTATGCGGATCCAAACCGGAAACATGTGGATTTCCAAGTTGGAGAAATGGTGTTATTGAAAGTTTCACCCTGGAAGGGGGTGGCACGCTTTGGAAAGCGTGGGAAGTTAAATCCACGCTACATTGGTCCTTTCAGAATTCTGGAAAGAATAGGACTAGTAGCATACAAGTTGGACCTACCTGCTGAACTGAATGGTGTTCACGATACATTTCATGTATCCAATCTAAAGAAAAGTCCAACTCAAGTTGACGTTGCCATTCCCACCGACGAGATTCATGTTGACGACACGCTCCACTTCGTTGAAGAACCTGTTGAGGTCACGGATTGGAAAGTTAACAAGACCCGCCGGAGCAGTGTCAAGCTCGTCAAAGTTCGTTGGAATGCCAGACATGGTCCTGAATACACCTGGGAACGTGAGGACCGGATGAAAGAAAAATACCCCCACCTTTTTCCTAAGAACCCTGCTTCTACAAGCAGAACTTAAATTTCGGGACGAAATTTATTTAACGGGGGGAGAATGTGACAACCCGCACTAAACCAGGTATCCGTACGACTTAATTAGAGATTAATTACTGCTTAATTACTGTGCTTGTTTGAACTAGCTGATAAACTGCTACTTGATATCTGATACGTGTACTTACTTGCATCATACTTTACTTATCGTCACTACATTATTTACATACGGCACCTTAGTGACAAACATGATGCACAAAAAGCACAGTAGCACAATACACGGATAACCTATTGAACATGCTGATAAAGCCAGCATCAGGCAAACACTGCCTCTAAGGCCTGTATGAGCCAGAAATGTTTTGCTACACTGGTAGTGAGTGTAGGGATATAAGGGTTGTGGAACTGCGTCTCTAGGGATAAGTCACTATGACTGGATGTGCCTAAAACGTACTCTAAGTACAAAACTCAGCACTTTACATAATAATTCAGCTTTTAGCTAACTAATAAAGTGCCAAAACATGAGAAAAATAACACTAGACACTTTCCAAAGTGTCAGGAATGAGTTGTGTCACTAAAAGTAACAATAACGACACTTTAAGCTTTGTTAAGCGCTTTAACGGATTACTATCCAACCGAACAACCGGACTATACCCGGAACATGAAAATATTGTTATTTTCACTATTTATATTTTTCTGAACCAGTTAGGGTCCCCGTATACCCTAACACCCATTGTATCTCACTAAACATAACTAACTAGGTTAAACACTTAACTTAACCTAACCTTGTGCCTAACCCTCTAGTTGGAATCGGACTAGACCCCCCCCCCCTTGCTAACCGGCCCCAAACTAGAAGGGGACACACTATGTACTTATTTGATTAAATTAATCCCATTGCCTAATATCATCTAGACACAATTACCATTGGACAATGCACACTTAAATTTGCCTATAAGACCAAGCTTTTGCACATATGATCACTCATTACTCAACACAACAAACACACTCTTCTCTCTTGCTCTACCACTCTCGGCCGAAACCCCCTTCCCACCTACATCCATTTTCGAGTTTGGTTCTTGCCATTCCAAGATCATTCAAGCATCAAGGGTCTCGTATTAGGAAGCTTGGAGCAAGCGAAACACGAAGGACCTCTTTCTTTGGCTTTTATCCACCCACTTTGCGCATAGATTCTTCCCTAGCCTTGAGCTAGAGGTATAATACTTAGAACTCGTTTTTAAACTATTCTAAAGTGGTTAAAAGGAATTATATCGGTTAAATCTCATTAAAATGCAAGATGATGCACAAAAGTTTACTAAAAACATGAGAAATGGTGGTTAATAGCATATAAGTGGTGTAAAAGTTGTAGTATTTGAAATATGTGGTTATTTAGACCCGATCTATGTTGTGGTAGCTCGGATCACCGTTTAACCCGGTTTGGTAAGATCATGGATCTTAACATAAGCTTGTTTTGAATGATACAAGGGTTAAAAGGTGAAACTCTACCACACATGAAACATGAACTTGTGTAAAAGTATTTTAACATGTACAATAGTGTTTAAAACTAGCAGATCTACGTATCTATAAGTGGTATTTTCAAAGGACCACGCGTCAAAGAAATCATGTTTCTAAAAGACGGATCTTACACTAACAAACATGATTTTTATAAACCACTAGTGTGTAAACACTTGTGAAATGAAAAGATCCGACAAAGAACTAGTTTTGTCAAATGTTACTAGAAGTTGTAAGGACGGATTTCTCTAAACACAAGGTTTTTACGAGATCAAAGTTACTTTATATAAAGGTCTACAAATATAATGGGATTTACACTATAGTTGCGGAAAAACTACAAGTTCATGCGATTATGCGATTTACATACTTGTCGACTAGTTTGATGTGTCGGAAATTGTTTGACTGAATAAAGAAGTTGTTGAATTGATTTTGTAAAAGAAAATGATACGCTTGAAAGCGTGGCCGCCTCCAGTTACAGAGGAAACTCTGGCGAAATTTTTCTAAAAACCTAACACTTAGAGCTATTTACACAACAAGTGTTAGAATTATTTTTGACATATTTTCAAAATATAAATTTCGCCATGACTTTATTTACTAATATTCGGAGGTGGGATTTTCACAAAATTTAACGTGATAAATATATATATTTTTCACACACTGTTTATGATTATTTTGTGGAAATACATAAATATTATTTTTTTTTGAGTAAAAATAATATTTACAAACGTTAACGATTCCAAAATAATACGAACGCTTTCACCATGAATATATAAGTTACACCGGTAATTATATTACCACTCGATTATTAAAACGTAACTTACGCACATGTATTGTATCCCCCATCCTTGGGAAGGAGTTTAACTACCAAGTATACAAAAAGTAAACACGAAATAGTTGTCTAACTATTTCCCAAAAACATAAACTATAAAGCTAAGGCACGGCCGTCCGTCTAATAGAATTAGCACTTGTAGGTCGTCGCACAGCTTTCTGATTTGGAGATACTTGGTAGAGACGCACCGACTGTGAGTTCATGTCCCCCTTTTCTCTAACTGTTTTCAGTTTTCTTAACTGCGGGGGTGAAATACATGTTACTTTGTTTACAAGTACTTTATATACGGTATGGTTAGCGTAAGGAGGTTTATTACTCAGATCATGTGAGTGGGTAGGAGCAATATGAGGCCATTAGTCCTCATGTCGGGACCGAGGGACAGGAGCGGTAGATCTATCTGGGTGTAGCGAGCCCAGCCCCAGGCCAAACTAGAAACGGACCTTGGGGTGACTTTGTCCACATACTAATGCCGTGGCGAAATCTGCTAGGTTTGAGTCTCCCTATTTGCACTTCACATATATCAGTGGCCTTGCAAACCATTGGTGATCACAAGTCCCCTTATTTGCTACATACCACGACTATTGTTGTTTATATACTCACAAAGGTTTACTTACTCACTTACACATGAACTCGCTCAACATTATTGTTGATTTTTCAACTTACATGTATTTCAGGAAATTAACGAGATCTGGCACGGTATGGCATGTTTTCCGCTGCACTAGTTTCCGAGGTCATCCGGGGTTTAGGGGATGTGTCTCTTTCCTGGACAAGACACAATCCTTAAACCGTGTTTATGTTATGTTTTAAGTTTGTAACGTCTGTTGAACAAGGTTATGGTTGTTAGGGTACGTTCCCGTTAAAACAATGGTACTGTATTTGGTTTTCAAAACTTAATGGATGATCTTGCATGTTTTTACTTCATATAGCTTTGTTATGATTAAGCTATGGTATTGAGAAGTCACACCAAATTAACCACGCTTCCGCAAAAGCCAGGGTGTGACAGCTTGGTATCAGAGCTCTGATCATAGCGAACTAGGATTCCTTCTCGAGTCTAGACTATGATCACTAGGGCTCTCACGAAAACATTTTTCTGCATACCACTTAAGTCCAGATCCAAAACTTTTTACAAACAAATGTTGAGCACATTTTATTATTTATAGGCTCAGCCTGGAGGGCTGAGGCTCGGTCTGGAGGATCGAGGCTCGGTCTAGGTGACCGAGGTAGTTGAGCACGTTGATTTATTATAGGCTCAGCCTGGAGGGCTGAGGCTCGGTCTGGAGGATCGAGGCTTGGTCTAGGTGACCAAGG
Source organism: Helianthus tuberosus (assembly GCA_030545235.1). Classification (NCBI taxonomy): domain Eukaryota; kingdom Viridiplantae; phylum Streptophyta; class Magnoliopsida; order Asterales; family Asteraceae; genus Helianthus; species Helianthus tuberosus. The sequence continues at coordinate 53,344,786 of CM060411.1, read as the reverse complement.
TAGTTGGCTAGGAAGAGTAGGCTCAGTCATGAAGACTGAGGCTCGGTCAAGGGGACCGAGGCTCGATCTAAGTGGTCGAGGTGGAGGATAGAGCAGTCTTAAAGACTGGGAGAAACTGGATAGTGAAAACTAGGAGAATTGTGTGATATCTTACTTGGTGACTATGTGATTAACTGATTATATGATTGATTATTATACGTATATGTGTTTGTGTTACAAACGTCATGCTTTCATCAAGTACTAGAAAGATGGACACTACGAATCCCATGGGCATAGTATCAGACGACATAGTTTCATTGAAGCACGAGGTGTACATTTTCGATACTACCGGCACAGACAATGACGACTTTCAGCCCTTTTGCGCTGCCTGAAGTCGTAGCAGAGCCTACTGATGGCCATCTTGTTGGGAAATTGCCACTCGCGGTGATCCCTGCTCCTGTGCCCTTGCCGCTTATCCTGTTGATGATATGCCTCCCGACGTGGCCTCTGACGACGATAACGATCTACTGGAGGAGGACCCATTCGAGGGCAGGGCCCTATTGCTGCTGGTATTGGATTACTGCATGCGGACGCTCCTGTAGGGGAAACTCATGTCCCTTCCCCTATCCCAGACTCATTTGAGTTTCTGACATCCGCATCTTCGCACATACAAGGAATGCAGCACCACTCACACGACGCCGACCCTGATATGGCATCATCAGCTGCACCGGATCCCGTCTACAGCTTTGAGTTTGATCACGATATTGAGGTTGATCCTGCTTTTCCACCTGGTTTTGATCCAGACCATGACCGTGAGTTCATACACTTGGACCAGCCCTTGGAGGATCCTGTAACCCCCTGTGTTTGTTGATCCAGCTGATCTTGAGATGGAGTTTTTGATCCGGAGCCGGCCGTGGCCCCTGAGCCAGGCGCTGCTCCTGACCCCGCATTAGAGCATGACCCTGTTCATGCCGATGCACCTACTGTTGCTCCTTGATTAATCATCTGCTTGGACGAGAGAAAATTTGGGGTAACTGTGCAAGACAATTTATTATTACGGGGGCCCACGTAATAACGATTTGTAGTGCACAGGAATCCTGGTGGACTCTGCGGGTCAAGCTAATGATAACCAATGCAGCAGGAAATAACTTAAACACGAATGACCAAGGCGATGAAGCCTCGAGTTCATTCTAATACGAGCAACAAGCCACATTGGCAAGCCTATGTGAAGGCTCAGAAATTTACTTCCCCACTCATACAGTGAGTATATTTGCGTGTGAAATTGGGGGATTACATGATGGCTTATGTTGCTATACACACCTCATAGACAATTGAAACGTTGTCTAACCCGCTTCACACCACTTCGACGAAAGGGAATGCCACCCAGACATGACACAAACACCAGTACGTTGCCAAGGACAGAAGCCGAGCTGCAAGAACGCATCTCACAGATAAATGCACGACATGAAGCCCTCCGCTCTAAGTACAACGATGGTATTACTGGAAATAACCCTCCAACTGGCTGCACCTGTAAACAGTTCCTGAACTGCAAGCCTTTGAACTTTGACGGAACAGGAGGCGCCGTTGCATTCGTTCGTTGGTCCGAAAAGACCGACTCCATTCTAAGAATGAGTAACTGTTCGCCCCGACAAAGTGTTACCTATATCTCGGGGACATTTCTAGATGGCACACTCTCTTAATGGAACCTCCAGGTTCAGACCCTTGGCACAGACGCTGCTTATGCACTGAGCTGGGACGAGCTCAAGGAAACGATTGAGAAGAAATGTTGTTTTAGGACTGGAATTTAGAAGCTTGAGGTGGAGTTCAGGAATTTGAAAATGGACGAACCAGAAATTCCTGAACTTGTCCAGCGGTCGCACGACTTATCTAGGGTCGCCCCCCCTACTTAGTCAAACCGGAGTTCAAAAGGATTGAACGATTCATTTGGACACTCGCACCCCAGATCAGGGGTATGGTTACTACCTCAAAACCCTCAACCATTGCAGAAGCTATCAATATGGGTGATCTATTTATAACATGAGATGTTATGTGATTGATAACATGAGATGTTATGTGTTGATATCGTTGTATACTTACGTACACCCTACTTATTACGACCTGACCAACTTAAACCGTCTTTTGGAAGATGCCGCCAAGACGTGAGACACGCATGCCTACTAATGAGGCAGAACTACAACAAGTCATTGCTGCTGCCATAGCACAGTATGCAGCATCTCAGCCCGGAACGAGCGGGAGTATTAACCAAGGCAATAACAATCCCCCTCTCGGATGCACTTTCAAGCAGTTTCTAGACTGCAAACCGGTCAACTTTGATGGCACTGGAGGTGCTGTCGCCTTTGTTCGTTGGGCTGAGAAAACCGAATCTGTTCTACGCATGAGCAAGTGCGCGCTGGATCAGCAAGTCACCTATATCTCAGGGCTGTTTCTAGATGGAGCCCTATCCTGGTGGAATCCACAAGTACAGACACTAGGCGAAGCTGCTGCCTACGCGCTGACCTGGACCGAACTGAAAGAACTCATGCGCAAAAAGTACTGTTCCCGCGCAGAGATCCAGCGATTGGAGACCGAGTTCTGGCACTTGAAAATGGACGGTCCAAAGATAGCAGAGTACGTTCAAAGGTTCCATGACTTATCGCATGTGGTACCCTACATGGTCACTCCTGAGTTCAAGAGAATTGAACGCTTCATTTGGGGACTAGCTCCTCAAATCATAAGCATGGTAACCTCATCCAAGCCTGCGACCATTACTGAGGCGATCGATTTGAGCGTAGCTCTCACTGAGGAGGCTATTCGTTAGAACAAGTTTGATGAAGCAGAACCAAAGAAGAAAGAGACTCACGTCGAGTCGTCAGGAGGTAGCAAACGGAAGTTCTCAAACTTCAAGCAGGGCGCCAGTGTGGCAGTTAAGAAAGGAGGATCAGCTGGTAGTGGAAAGAAAGGAAAAGGATACCAGGGCACCCAGCCCAAGTGTAATACCTGTCAACGCCATCATACTGGCCATTGTAATATGAAAACCTGTGAAGCATGTGGAAAGCCGGGCCACTCGAAAGATTCTTGTTGGGCTAGTGCTGGCCGGGGAGGCCAGGGAGGATTTGGGAATAGGAATAATAACCGTGGTGGTATTGGAAATCGCCCACAAGGAAACTATGGAGGTAACGAGAACCGAGGCAACAATGCTGACCAAGCGGGCGCTGTGAATCGTAATCAGAGGAATGATCAAGCTGGTGGAAACGGGCAAAGACTTGGATGTTATAACTGCGGTGATATCGGGCATTTCAAGAAGAACTGCCCAGAGTTAAACCAAGCCCGTGGAAGAGTGTTCCAACTCGAAGCTAGGGAAGCGCGCCAGGACCCCAATGTCGTTACTGGTACGTTCCCTATAAATCAACGCTATGCATCCGTTTTATTTGATACTGGTGCCGATTATAGCTTCGTATCGTTAGAGTTTAAGAATATGCTTGGTTTAGCCGCTAATAAGTTAGATATTCCGTACTCAATCGAATTGGCCAATGGAAAATTTGTAGAAGCCAATGAAGTTATCAAAGGTTGTGTGATCGAATTAGGAGAGCGTGAGTTCGCTTTAGATCTACTACCAGTCCAGTTGGGAAGCTTCGACGTGGTGGTAGGAATGGATTGGTTATCAGGCAACAAAGCAGAGATCGTTTGTCATGAAAAGGTTGTTCGTATCCCAATCGAAGATGGCGAGACAATTGTGGTTCACGGAGAGAAGCGTGATACGCCGTTAAGGATTATCAGCTGCCTGAAAGCGCGAAAGTGTTTGCAAAAAGGATGTGTTGCCTTCCTGGCACACATCGTGGATAAGAAGGCTGCTGAGCCAAGAATCGAAGACATCCCTGTCGTAAGGGAATACCCAGAAGTCTTTCCAGAAGACTTACCTGGACTGCCACCTCAGAGGCAAGTAGAGTTTCACATTGACTTAGTTCCAGGCGCCGCGCCTGTGGCTAAGGCACCATATAGACTTGCTCCGTCTGAGATGCAGGAACTGTCGACACAGCTTCAAGAGCTGTTAGACAAGGGTTTTATCCTTATATGATTATGTGTTATGTTATGTGTATGCTTGTGTGTATGTATGAGATGCAGGAACTGTCGACACAGCTTCGGGACGAAATTTCTTTCAACTTGGGGTTGATGTGACAACTCGAAATTTAGAACCTTTCGTTGTGTGCTTGAACGTTTAGTGACTAACTGATTTGATGATTTAATGAATACATATGAACTTATATGATTATGTGTTATGTTATGTGTATGCTTGTGTGTATGTATGCGGGTATGTATATGAACCGAGTGAACCGTAACATATGGGCCGGTTGGTCACACACACACCCTTAGCCCATTCGAAGACCCATTAGGGTGCACCCATGTGGAACAACTATATAACCTTAGTGACCATCCATGTTTACCATTTTTGGACAACACACTCACTCACACACACACTCTCCACTCTCCCTCACCAAAACCCTAAACCACAACATCACCTCTCCTCCCTCGCTCTCGGATTCAAACCGGAGACATTAGGGACTCTCGGATCGACACACACACACCCGTTTGGAAGCTTCATACTCACCTTTGAAACCCATCAACCGGTTAGTGTTTATGATACTTGTTGGTTAGTGATTCTTATTATATATTTCGGTTGTTGTTAATGATGATGAATCTTGTGTGACTTGATAATATGATGGTTTGTTAAGTTTATGCATGATGATGTTAATAAGCTATCATACTATGATTCCGGATTTGATTATATGATGAGTTAATAATATCTTATGTCTAAAAGTGATTTAAACCATGTTGTGGATGTTCATGAAATCGGCCTTCACATGTATGTTAGATAATGCTCATTTAAACCGGATTTGTAGACTCTTGTGTTAAGAACCGAAAGCTTACTATTAGAGTGATTTATTGTGTTGATAGCATGGATGTTGATAGGTTGTGCATGATTTCATTGATGATATACTTGAATATTAGATGAACACGATGAATGTAGGAAGAACTTGATGAACATGATATGAATGTGGCTGAATATTTGAAATCTGTTGTGTTTGATCCATTTTTGGTTAGGATTAGACAAATAGACATGTTTATGAGGATAGTACATAATGGTGCATGAAATCAGAATGTTATTGGGTAGTACACTGTACCGAATCAGCAGTTGTCCAGCCGAAACATCCAGTTGCGACTCGAGACCACCACATGATGAGTCGAAATCCCTCGGTTGCGACATCGGTTGCGAGTCGCAAACACCTGGTTGCGACTCGAAACCACACTTGATCAGCACAAACCTTATGACTCGAAACCCCGGTTACGAGTCCGGTTGCGACTCGAGACCAAAACAGCACGAACCGAGACCATGATTGCGACTCAGGTTGCGAGTCGCAAACGCCTAGTTGCGACTCGAGACTATACACAGATACACGCTGTTTGGGCTTGCACCTCATTTCGGACTTAAGTGATTGGGCCGGACTCTTGGGCCTGATGCACAGATTTTATGTGTTGATGATTGAATGTGGATATTGTTGAACTGCCATGATCGAACGTGTATGCCATGAACGATACTTGAATGCATTATGCTAGGAACATACGTGTACTGATTGAATACGAACCTGATTGGTATGATACAACTATGATAGGACGTGAGTAGCCACGATATTGCTTGATTGACTTTTCTGTGTATCTACCGAGCAAACCAAGGTGAGTTCACACCCTCTACAAAGCATGGGATTCCCAAGGGTCGGGAATTGGGGTTAAGGAACATGGGTTCCTCGTCCTCCTTGGGTAGGACAGCAAGGTTCAGGAATGTAATTCCTCGTCCTCACGGACAGATAACTCGTACTAGACCAAAACTCTATCACGAAGTCCCTCCTTTTTATATCGACTTAATCGCCGGGCCAATGGCGAGCGGGTCATTAGTTAGATAGCGCTATTTAGGTCTGACTAACCTCACACCGTGCCGCAGAGGACGGGCGTGAACTAATGGATCTGGGGCACGTCAATGATGATAGACATTGACAGTTTCAGGGCACATAAACATGACTACAGTCAGCAGTCGATATGGTAACGAGTCTAGTGTATACATGGGGTAGCCCCCCACGGCCGAAATGCCAGATAACTAACACGGGGTAGCCCCCACGGCTGGATAGCCAGAGTAACCGGGAACAAACAAGACACGTTTTTTAACTATGGGGTAACCCCCACGGCAGGATGCCAGCTAAAGGAAACTGTTTTCGAAACAATTTAAAACGAACACCCAACCGTGAACTCACTCAACTTGTTGTTGACTCGTTACTACATGCTTTGCAGGTCCTTAGGTTTCTTAGCTGGAGCTTGCATGGAGGAGGATCGTTGTGGGACATGGACGTCTGTGTGCCATGTTAAACTTTGAAACAATTAAACTTATGCTTTGATTTGAGACTTATGCTTCCGCTAGTAACTTGACTATGTTTTGTGTGAACACCAATTGTATTGGTTGAACTTTTATAATTACATACATGCTTGTTCAATATGATTGGTGGCTGGATCCTGGTCAGTCACGCCTCCAAGCGGTGGTACTCCGCAGGTGGATTTTGGGGGTGTGACAGATTGGTATCAGAGCCATTGGTTATAGTGAACTTGGTTTTAATAAAGGGGAAAACGTTTTTGTTAAAACCAGACTATAACCTGTACAGTGCTCAACGGTCCACAACGATGCTTCACTCCACATGCAAGGCTCGACATTCTAGGTAATATGATCTGCGTATATATTACCTACTTGTTAGATACATAGTACATTGCTCATGGTATGCTTGGTTAGTATAACTATTGTTGCTTGAACACGTGTGCACTTACTCACTTCTGACGTCGTACTTTCGCGAACCCCTCTCACTCACGTTCTTCTTGATATGAAGATCATGTCTGGACGCGTTAACTTGACACAAGCCCAGTTGACGGCTCTGATCAACGAACGAGTTGCCGCAGCACTTGCAGCTGCACACGCAGGAGGTCAGCATGTTTAACCACCCGTGTGCACTTTTAAGACTTTCATGGACTGCCGACCAACTACTTTTAGCGGCACTGAAGGAGCAGTAGGTCTCCTACATTGGTTTGAGAAGCTAGAATCTGTGTTCGAAATGTGCGAATGCCCTGAGGCGCGCAGGGTGAAGTATGCTACTGGCACTCTCGAGGGTTTAGCCCTCACATGGTGGAACGCTCAGGTTCAGATGCTGGGGTTGGTTGCTGCCAACGCCACCCCATGGGAAACTTTTAAGGAAATGATCAAGGAAGAGTACTGCAGTCGGGATGAGATTCACAAACTGGAAGTGGAGTTCTTCAACCTCAAGATGACGGGATCCGAAATTGAAGCTTATGTGAAAAGGTCGAACGAACTGGCAATTCTGTCCCCTACTATGGTGGATCCTCCCATCAAACGCATCGAACTATTTCTTCAGGGCTTAGTGCCGGAAATCCAAAGTCATGTGACTTCAGCGAACCTCGCCACCTACCAGCAAACTGTTCAGTTGGCTCACCGTCTCATGGACCAGGCGGTGGAGCAGAACAAGTTACCAAAACGCATAGGTGCTGCAACTACTTCTGGTACCTCTAGTGACAAAAAACGGAAATGGGATGGAGCTTCAAGTAAGGGTTCGACTTCTGTTCAGTCCCAGTCTCAGCAGAGAAAGACTGATGACTACAAGAGCCCTAATCAGCAATCGTCTGGTGGCCAAAGTCATGGTGGGTACAAAGGAAATCACCCCAAATGCAATCGCTGCAGCCTGCACCACAGCGGACCATGCACCAGGGGCAACTGTCATCGGTGCAAAAAGCCGGGTCACGCTGCAAAGGATTGCAGGAGCTTATACCCCGCCAATCAAAATCGTCAGCAAGCTCAACAGAACCAGCGCCAGCAGCAGCAGCAAGGAGATAACAAAGGGTGCTTTCAGTGTGGAGCTGAGGGCCATTTCAAGAGAGATTGTCCCCAACTGAACAGGAACCAGAACAACAACAACAACAATAACAACAATCAGGGGAATGGTAACAATGGGAACAACAACAACAACAATGGCGCCAGGGGACGGATGTTTGTGATCGGCCAAGGTGAAGCAAGGAATGACCCCAATGTCGTGGCGGGTAAGTTCCTTCTCGACGACTTTTATGTTTCAGTTTTATTTGATTCGGGTGCCGATACTGGCTACATGTCACTAGAAGTTAGTCGAATGCTTAAGCGTATTCCAACACCCTTGAACATCAAGCACACCGTAGAGCTAGCAAATGGTAAGAGTTTAGAAGCCACACACGTAGTCAAGGGTTGTAAACTTAATCTCGCTGACCAGACCTTCTCTATCGACCTCATTCCTATTGTCTTGGGTAGTTTCGACGTTGTCATTGGGATGGATTGGTTGTCCCAACACCGAGCAGAGATTCTTTGCAACGAGAAGGTTGTCCGTATTCCAGGTTCCGGTGGCGAACCTCTCATGATCCAGGGCGACAAGAGGAGTGCTGTTGAGAACGTCATTTCTCTCCTTAAGGCCCAAAAGTACTTGCGAAAGGGCCACACTGCCATTTTGGCTCTTGTTACTGACACCTCAGAAAAAGAGAAGAAGATAGAAGATTTTCCAGTTGTACGCGATTATCCAGAGGTATTTCCTGAGGAATTACCTGGTCTTCCGCCCCATCGCCAAGTCGAGTTTCAGATCGAACTAGCTCCTGGAGCTGCGCCTATAGCCCGTGCACCTTATCGTTTAGCCCCATCAGAGTTGAAGGAACTCTCTACGCAACTACAAGAGCTCCTGGATAAGGGTTTTATTCGCCCAAGCTCGTCGCCCTGGGGAGCTCCGGTATTATTTGTAAAGAAGAAGGACGGTACTTTCAGAATGTGCATCGACTACCGGGAACTCAACAAGGTGACGGTGAAGAATCGTTATCCTCTACCGCGTATCGACGACCTGTTCGACCACCTGCAAGGGTCGAGCTACTATTCGAAGATTGATCTGAGATCAGGATATCACCAGCTGAGAGTCCGAGAAGAGGACGTCTCCAAAACAGCTTTCAGAACTCGATACGGGCATTATGAGTTTTTGGTCATGCCTTTTGGGATGACAAACGCACCTGCGGTTTTCATGGACTTGATGAACCGAGTGTGCAAGCCTTACCTGGACAAGTTCGTTATAGTCTTCATCGACGACATCCTGATCTATTCCAAGAGTCGGGAGGAACACGAGCAGCATCTGCGACTTATTCTGGAACTCCTTCGAACAGAACAGCTTTATGCAAAGTTCTCGAAATGCGACTTCTGGCTTCGAGAAGTCCATTTCCTAGGCCACGTGGTAAACAAGGATGGGATTCACGTTGATCCATCCAAGATAGACTCGATTAAGAACTGGCCTGCACCTCGTACACCAAAGGAAATTCGCCAATTCTTGGGTTTGGCGGGATACTACCGGAGATTCATAAAGGATTTTTCTAAGATTGCGCAGCCTCTCACCTCGCTAACGCAGAAGGGCGTTGTTTATCGCTGGGGAAACGCACAGGAGTTGGCATTTCAACACTTAAAGGATAGACTTTGCAGCGCACCTATCCTTTCCTTGCCGGAGGGCACAGACGACTTTGTGGTTTACTGCGACGCATCAATTCAGGGTCTTGGTTGCGTGTTGATGCAACGAGATAAAGTTATAGCCTACGCCTCACGCCAACTCAAGGTTCATGAAAAGAACTACACAACGCACGACTTAGAGCTGGGAGCTGTTGTTTTTGCACTTAAGTTATGGCGGCATTACTTGTATGGTACCAAGTGCGCCATCTACACTGACCACAGGAGCCTCGAGCATATCTTCAAGCAGAAAGAACTGAATATGCGACAACGACGATGGGTCGAACTACTGAATGACTACGAGTGCTCAATCAGGTATCACCCGGGCAAAGCCAATGTTGTGGCTGACGCCCTTAGTCGAAAGGACACCGTGCCTAAGCGCGTGCGAGCTTTACAACTCACGATCCACTCTAGTCTTCCCTCCCAAATACGAGCTGCTCAGATAGAAGCCTTGAAACCAGAAAACGTCAGGGCTGAAGCCCTACGCGGATCAAGGCAACGATTAGAACAGAAGGAAGACGGTGCTTACTACGTGACGGGACGCGTTTGGGTCCCACTCTACGGCAACCTACGAGAGCTTGTGATGGACGAAGCACACAAGTCTCGCTACTCAGTACACCCTGGATCAGATAAAATGTACCACGACATCAAAACTACGTACTGGTGGCCTAGCATGAAGGCCCACATAGCAACCTACGTCAGCAAGTGTTTGACTTGTGCGAGAGTCAAGTCGGAATACCAGAAACCATCAGGCCTACTCCAACAACCCGAGATACCTCAGTGGAAATGGGAGCAAATTTCCATGGATTTTGTCACTGGCCTACCTAGATCCCAGCGCGGGAACGATACTATTTGGGTGATCGTGGATCGACTCACAAAATCTGCACACTTCTTGGCTATCAAGGAGACGGATAAGTTCTCCACGCTCGCAGAAATTTACATCAAGGAAGTTGTTTCGAGGCACGGGGTGCCCACCTCTATCATCTCGGATCGAGATGCACGTTTCACTTCAGAGCTGTGGCAAGCGATGCACAAATCCTTTGGCTCACGACTAGACATGAGCACAGCGTATCACCCTCAGACGGACGGGCAGTCCGAGCGCACTATTCAAACCTTAGAAGACATGCTTCGTGCATGTGTAATCGACTTTGGCAACCGCTGGGAAAAGCATCTGCCACTTGTGGAATTCTCGTACAATAACAGCTACCACACCAGCATTAAAGCTGCTCCATTTGAGGCATTGTACGGACGTAAATGCCGGTCACCTCTTTGCTGGGCAGAGGTGGGAGATAGTCAGATCACTGGTCCAGAGTATGTGGTAGACACGACCGAACAAATTGCTCAAATACGAAAACGCATGACGGCCGCTCGCGAACGTCAGAAAGTTTACGCCGACATGGGCAGGAAACCGCTTGAGCTCCAGGTTGGGGAGCGGGTACTACTCAAAGTTTCACCCTGGAAGGGTGTGGTTCGTTTTGGTAAACGCGGCAAACTTAACCCACGATACGTTGGACCTTTCGAGGTCATTGAGAAAATAGGCAGGGTGGCCTACAGACTAAACTTACCAGCGGAACTCGGAGCAGTTCACAACGTTTTTCACGTGTCGAATCTGAAGAAGTGTCCGTCAGATGAGACCCACGTAGTTCCTCTGAAGGAACTCACTATCGACGAGCAGTTACGATTCGTCGAGGAACCAGTCGAGATCACGGACCGGGATGTTAAGGTCCTCAAGAGCACCAGAATACCTCTCGTTCGAGTTTGTTGGAACTCACGTCGCGGCCCAGAGTTCACCTGGGAACGCGAAGATCAGATGAAACAAAAGTATCCCCAACTGTTCGCAAACAGTACACCCACTACTGAGGCTGAAGCTACGGAATTTCGGGACGAAATTCCAGATCAACGGGGGGTGGATGTGACACCCCAGGAAAACCAGGAAAACCATACAACTTAACTAGCTTCCTCAGTGAGTGCCTACCAAATTTCGGGACGAAATTTCTTTCAACTTGGGGATGATGTGACAACTCGAAATTTAGAACCTTTCGTTGTGTGCTTGAACGTTTAGTGACTAACTGATTTGATGATTTAATGAATACATATGAACTTATATGATTATGTGTTATGTTATGTGTATGCTTGTGTGTATGTATGCGGGTATGTATATGAACCGAGTGAACCGTAACATATGGGCCGGTTGGTCACACACACACCCTTAGCCCATTCGAAGACCCATTAGGGTGCACCCATGTGGAACAACTATATAACCTTAGTGACCATCCATGTTTACCATTTTTGGACAACACACTCACTCACACACACACTCTCCACTCTCCCTCACCAAAACCCTAAACCACAACATCACCACTCCTCCCTCGCTCTCGGATTCAAACCGGAGACATTAGGGACTCTCGGATCGACACACACACACCCGTTTGGAAGCTTCATACTCACCTTTGAAACCCATCAACCGGTTAGTGTTTATGATACTTGTTGGTTAGTGATTCTTATTATATATTTCGGTTGTTGTTAATGATGATGAATCTTGTGTGACTTGATAATATGATGGTTTGTTAAGTTTATGCATGATGATGTTAATAAGCTATCATACTATGATTCCGGATTTGATTATATGATGAGTTAATAATATCTTATGTCTAAAAGTGATTTAAACCATGTTGTGGATGTTCATGAAATCGGCCTTCACATGTATGTTAGATAATGCTCATTTAAACCGGATTTGTAGACTCTTGTGTTAAGAACCGAAAGCTTACTATTAGAGTGATTTATTGTGTTGATAGCATGGATGTTGATAGGTTGTGCATGATTTCATTGATGATATACTTGAATATTAGATGAACACGATGAATGTAGGAAGAACTTGATGAACATGATATGAATGTGGCTGAATATTTGAAATCTGTTGTGTTTGATCCATTTTTGGTTAGGATTAGACAAATAGACATGTTTATGAGGATAGTACATAATGGTGCATGAAATCAGAATGTTATTGGGTAGTACACTGTACCGAATCAGCAGTTGTCCAGCCGAAACATCCAGTTGCGACTCGAGACCACCACATGATGAGTCGAAATCCCTCGGTTGCGACATCGGTTGCGAGTCGCAAACACCTGGTTGCGACTCGAAACCACACTTGATCAGCACAAACCTTATGACTCGAAACCCCGGTTACGAGTCCGGTTGCGACTCGAGACCAAAACAGCACGAACCAAGACCATGATTGCGACTCAGTTTGCGAGTCGCGAACGCCTAGTTGCGACTCGAGACTATACACAGATACACGCTGTTTGGGCTTGCACCTCATTTCGGACTTAAGTGATTGGGCCGGACTCTTGGGCCTGATGCACAGATTTTATGTGTTGATGATTGAATGTGGATATTGTTGAACTGCCATGATCGAACGTGTATGCCATGAACGATACTTGAATGCATTATGCTAGGAACATACGTGTACTGATTGAATACGAACCTGATTGGTATTATACAACTATGATAGGACGTGAGTAGCCACGATATTGCTTGATTGACTTTTCTGTGTATCTACCGAGCAAACCAAGGTGAGTTCACACCCTCTACAAAGCATGGGATTCCCAGGGGTCGGGAATTGGGGTTAAGGAACATGGGTTCCTCGTCCTCCTTGGGTAGGACAGCAAGGTTCAGGAATGTAATTCCTCGTCCTCACGGACAGATAACTCGTACTAGACCAAAACTCTATCACGAAGTCCCTCCTTTTTATATCGACTTAATCGCCGGGCCAATGGCGAGCGGGTCATTAGTTAGATAGCGCTATTTAGGTCTGACAAACCTCACACCGTGCCGCAGAGGACGGGCGTGAACTAATGGATCTGGGGCACGTCAATGATGATAGACATTGACAGTTTCAGGGCACATAAACATGACTACAGTCAGCAGTCGATATGGTAACGAGTCTAGTGTATACATGGGGTAGCCCCCCACGGCCGAAATGCCAGATAACTAACACGGGGTAGCCCCCACGGCTGGATAGCCAGAGTAACCGGGAACAAACAAGACACGTTTTTTAACTATGGGGTAACCCCCACGGCAGGATGCCAGCTAAAGGAAACTGTTTTCGAAACAATTTAAAACGAACACCCAACCGTGAACTCACTCAACTTGTTGTTGACTCGTTACTACATGCTTTGCAGGTCCTTAGGTTTCTTAGCTGGAGCTTGCATGGAGGAGGATCGTTGTGGGACATGGACGTCTGTGTGCCATGTTAAACTTTGAAACAATTAAACTTATGCTTTGATTTGAGACTTATGCTTCCGCTAGTAACTTGACTATGTTTTGTGTGAACACCAATTGTATTGGTTGAACTTTTATAATTACATACATGCTTGTTCAATATGATTGGTGGCTGGATCCTGGTCAGTCACGCCTCCAAGCGGTGGTACTCCGCAGGTGGATTTTGGGGGTGTGACAGTTGATGGTGGTTCTTGAAGTAGCTTTTCCCATACTGCTTGATTTTGAGTGAATTGCAAGTTTTGTCCTTTATCTTTAGGCCATTTTGCAAGTTTTGTCCTTTATGTTTAAATTTGACGAGTTTTGTCCTTTATGTTTAAAAATCAAGCACGTTTTACCCTTTGGGCCTTAAAAATCAAGCACGTTTTGTCCTTTATGTTTAAAAATCAAGCACGTTTTGTCCTTAAAAATCAAGCACGTTTTGCCCCAAAGGGTAAAACGTGCTTGATTTTCAAACATAACGGACAAAACTCGTCAAACTTAAACATAAAGGACAAAACTTGCAAAATGGCCTAAAGATAAAGGACAAAACTTGCAATTCACTCCTTGATTTTTGTTGATTTGTTCAAGAATTTTGCCCTGCACATTAAGAATCAGATGAGAAGAGGCGACATCAGTGCTTAATTCTGTCAACGTGCGAGTTGACAATAGCTCTTTGATTGCAATGTTTTTGATTTTTTCTATATCTTCAGATGCCATTTTTGTTGGTGTGTGTTTTTGTGTGTGTATTTCTTTGTCTTCTATGTCTTAATATGGAAGGTAGTTATATCTATGTTTTTTATATTAATATAGTGAAATTATTATATAGGTAGGGTGGTAAGTTCTCTAGTATTTATTGTAAAATTGATCATTACATGTCAAATTACAGTCACATCGGTCATAAATTAAGTATTTTTTATATATAATACTACTATTTTTAGTTTTTAAGATTCGTATTTTGTTTTTTTTAGTTATTTATTTATTTATTTATTTTTATTTTTTTGCATTTTTAGGAGAAAGCAATTTTTAATTGTTTTGCACTGTTTTTATTCGAAATCGCATTTGAATGGATACAAATTCGCACACTATATAAAATCTCAAAGAATACTTAACATTTTACTGAAATCGCAATGCTTTATCATGAATTCGAACACTATATGAAATTTTAAGGAATACTTAACTTTTTACCGAAATCGCATGTACATTGTTATGAATTCGCACACTATATGAAATTTGAAAGAATTTTTTTAATTGAAATCGCATTTGCATTGTCCATGAATTCGCACATGATATCACAACCTGCATCATCTTCTTGATTAATTGTTATAATTTCGATTTATAAATTCATCAGAAGTTCACAAACGTGTCCATCGATTTGTGTTAGTTCAGAATTTCTAAATTCATCATAATTTCATTTTTCACAGAAGGATTTGGTGAATAGGAATCGATCGATTTTTGATTAATTGTTATAATTTCGATTTCGGTTTTGATTTTAGAATCTTACGTTATGATTTTGAGGTTTTTGTTTGCTGATTATCAAGGGTTTTGATCTCGCATTTGACGATTTTAACCTTGGCGGTTTCTTTTTATTAATTTTAATTTGATAAATTTAATAGTAAAACACGCTGTTTAAATGAGATGATCTGGCGGTTGTGGATGAAGCGTACATAATGTACGATTAGGTTATTTGTATGATAACCAGCCTCTATATATATATATATATAGTGTGAGGTTCATTGGGAACATTAAAAAAGTGGGGAACAGCGGGGAACCGACTCAAACGAACTCCGATTGGACTCATTCCAGCGGCGTTGGAACCGGCTCATCGAACCCTAACTAGGATCTCTTAACCCTAAACCCTAAATCATAACCCCTAAACCCTAAATATATTAGGTTTGGCTTTTAGGGTTTAGCTTTAGGGTTTAGGCTTAGGGCTTAGCTTTAGGGTTTAGTGTTTAGTTTTAGGGTTTAGGGTTTAGCTTTAGGGTTTAGCTTTAGGTTTAGCCTTTAGGGTTTAGCTTTTAGGGTTTATAGTTTAGATTTTACGGTTTAGCTTAGGTTTTAGCCTTATTTTTTAGCTTTAGGGTTTAGAGTTTAGGAGTTAGGATTTAGGGTTTAGGGTTAAGAGATCTTAGTCAGGGTTCGACGAGCCGGTTCCAACGCCGCTAGAATGAGTCCAATCGGAGTTCGTTTGAGTCGGTTCCCCGCTTTTCCCACTTTTTTAGTGTTCCCCAATCAACCTTCCCCTATGTGTTTGTGTATATATATATATAGGCAAAGTGTAGGATACAAATCCTCTAATCGAACATTACATACGCGACTTTATTAGCCGGACACGTGTCTTGATTCGTTTTTCTCTCATAAAATTAAATCAGACAATTAATTCAATCATCTGAGGGCAAATTCGTCTCTTCATTCAATCAGCGAGAAGTTCGTTACACTAATATCCCGGTAATTATTATTCGAATCAGTTTTAAATTTTTCATAATTCTCAAATTGCAGTTTTCGTTCTTCTGCGTTAGGTTTTGATTCAATTGTTTTTTTCGATGGATCCACAGAGCAGCACCGAACGTAATACTGATGTTGATTTTGAAGAAGCTCGATCGATTGGTGATCATGTTCAATTATCTGCGTATCAGAGAGTTTCGATTGAGGATGTTTTAAATCCCGAACCTGCAAATCGAAATCCAAATCGAAATGCCAGTACAAGCGGTGTAAATGAGTGTTATAATGGTAATTATGTTAATTCAGATCTTTTAGTTGTTCGTAGACTTGTTTTGTTTAGTCCTATCAATGATTTTGCATTGTTGTAACTGTTTTGAAGTTTGAATATTGAGTATATTTGATATGAAAGCAACATGTATAAGTTCGCATGTTATGAGTCTTGCAATTCGCATGTGATGTTTATTCTAAATACTGATTTCGCATGTTATGATATAATAAATCGCATGTGTAAAACATATTTATCAAAATCATCATTTTCGCATGTTATGGTTCATACAATTCGCACGTGTTGTTGTTCTTATGATGGAATTATGCAGTTATTAATATATCGCATGTAAGGAGTCCGATAATTCGCATGTGTTTTTCTTTTTTTTGATTTGATTTATGTAGATGAAAGGGTTTACACTACGGAGGTTGAAGCATCAGCTACACCAGTGGTTGGAATGCAATTTACCTCTATTGAACAAGCATATGCGTTTTACCAATCATATGCTAAGTTAGCTGGTTTTTCTACTCGGAAAGGTGGTGAAGTACACAGTGGTGGTATAATCAAAACTAAGTATTTTGTTTGTTCTAAAGAGGGACATAAGCCATTCTGTATTGACGATGGTTATTCGAAGTCAAAAAAGCCATTCAAATCAAGGAACAGGGGGACCATTAGAACTGGGTGCAAAGCTCAACTTATGATTTGCACGGTGGATGGTAGATTATATACAGTAAAGAGATTTGTTGATGGCCACAATCATAAGTTTGTATGTCCACATGATATTCATATGATGCCAGTGTACAGAGAATTGTCAGATGTCCAGGAGGAGATGATATGGGAACTAGGCACTTTAAACCTTGGCCCTGTCAAAGCTTTCCATATAATGAGGAAACGTTACGGTGGTTTTGAGAACGTTGGCGCCACGGTTGATAATTGCAAAAATTTTAGGAATCGAATTAACAGCTATATAGGAGAATATGACGCTGACATGGTGATTAATAGGTTGACCGACAAAAAACAGTATTTAGTTGATTATTCGTTTGAATATTCTGTTGATGATAACAAACGGTTAACTGGTTTGTTCTGGGCCGATGGGTTATGCAAGCGTAACTTTATGGAGTTCGGGGATGTGATATCGTTCGATGCAACTTTCAAGACAAACAGGTAAGTGTCACATAAAATGGTTTTTATTTATTTTCGCATGTTATATCGCATGTTAATATACATTGAAGAGTAGGTGTTGAATATATCGCATGTTATACTGTATATTTTCGCATGTGATATTTTTTGTCTATTTCGCATGTTACAATGTGTATTTCGCATGTGTTTGTTCAGGTACAAGATGGTGTTTGTTCCGTTCACTGGGATTGACAACCACTGTCGAAATGTAACCCTTGGAGCTGGGTTGTTGGCATCAGAGAGTATTGAGTCCTATAAATGGCTTCTGAATTCATTTGTAAAGTCATTTGGTCGGCAGCCAAAGGTTGTAGTGACGGACCAAGACGCTGCTATGAAACAGGCTATTGAGGAGGTTTTTTCTACCAGCAGACACAGATTGTGCATGTGGCACATAATGAAAAATGTGGCAGATAAGGTATAGCATGCTATATTGTCTTTCGTTAGAGTTTTTTTATAATATAGATTTTGTTATAGGCTGATATAAAAAGCATTTATCGGTATAGGTTGGACACGAGTTATGAAATAATGATGAGTTTAAAAGGAGGCTGTGCGATATTGTATGGACTGATTCAATTGAGCCTGAAGAATTCGAGAGACAGTGGAAGTTGGTGATGATCGAGTACGGTCTCACTGAAAACAAATGGATTGATGATATGTTTTCGATGAGATACATGTGGATTCCGACTTTTTACCGGCATGAGCCCATGACTGGTCTAACGATTGGAGCCAAACTACTTTGGAAAAAGATGCTGCTAAGATATACACCAGGTCTATATTCTTTGATCAGCAAACAGAGATATATGGAACTATTACCGAATGTCTGCCGATGGGCACCAAAATCGATGGTCCACAGATAAGGATATCGTTGAAAGACTTTAAAGCTCATGGAGATGGGTTATTAGAGGTATTATAGCATATATATTTTAAAACATGCGATTTTGGAAAGATACATGCGATTTTCATTCAGAATATGATTTTGCAATATGCGTTTTTGATGTACGCATGCGATTTTAAATTAAATCAATTAAATGATTTTTTATACATGCAAAACTATTCATTTACACATGTGATTTTAATTTTTAATATATATATTTTTTTTGTTTTCTTAGGTGTGGTTCAAGAATCTTGAAAATGATGTAACTGCACAGTGTAGTTGTTTGCGTTTTGAGAAGTATGGGCTGCTATGTAATCACATCTATTTTCTTTTCAAGATGTTTGGTGTTAAAGAAATACCAAACAAATATGTTATGAAGAGATGGACAAAGGATGTGGTCCCGAAGGAATTAAACTCGAAGTTCGATGTAAAGGTGGGTGATAAGGATGAGCAACACAAGGCTAAACAGATTGCTCGTGAAATCATATACACAAGGGAGTATTTGGTTAGCAATTTGATTTCCGACCTTGATCAACTTGTTTTAGTGAGGGATCAAATGAAGCAGATTAAAGAGAAAGTTGATCAGAGTCGTATAACCAAGCAGCTTGATCCAAAGTTTGACCGGTTTTCAAAGTTGATTGGTTACCAACAACCAATAACTAATGCACCTCCTACTGTCCGTGTGCCGACTGGTATAAGAAACAAAGGTCGTGGCTCGCATAAAAGGATTAAATCGAAGAAGGAACAAATGATCAGCCGCAAAGAAAAAAGGTCAAGGACATGTAGTGTATGCAACGAAAAAGGTCATGATATTCAGACTTGCGAGATACTGAAAGGCAAACAACAAAAGAAGATGAAGGGAGTCCAGATTGAAAAAGATCCCAGACACAAAGCCAACGAGGTCGAAGACGATGAAGAGGAAGATGAGTTTGAAGATTACAGTGGAAGTAGTGATGATGGCACTGAAGAAGATCAGTGGGAGGAGGTTTCAGATGAGGAAGATTAAATTTTTTTAATGTAGATGCGATTTTAAAAAGGCAAACATGCGATTTCATACATATGAGTTTATTTCATATAATCATGCGATTTAGTTTGTAAACATGCGATTTCATATGCGTCAGTATATTAGTAGGTTACATGCGATTTTCACTTTGTTTTCATTTTAGTACATGCGATTTTGAGTTATCTTGTTTTTTTTTTTTTTTGTGAGAAAGATGTCTAAATCATTCATGTGATTTATATTATAACGAAGCATAAGATGTATTCAAAACATCTACCCAAAACATAAATATAAAGTACTTGTTATTGACAGCTAAAACCATAAAACTATTAAACAGAAATTTAGTTACTTGAAGCAAAGATTTTGTCACAGTGTTTAGAGCATCTTTCAGGAAAGAGAAGGCTAAGTCATCAGCTCGAGACTGTTCCTTTATGTGATCCAAAGCTTCGTCTCTGAAGCTTGATGGTGGTTCTTCAAGTAGTCTCTCCCACATTTCTTGATTTTTCTTTATTTCTTCAAGAATCTTCCCCTGCACATCAAGAATCAAATGAGAAGAGGTGACATCGGTGCTTATTTCTGTCAACGTGCGAGTTGACAATAGTTCCTTTATTGCAATGTTTTTTTATTTTTTCTGAATCTTCAGATGCCATTTTTGTGGGTGTGTTGTCTGTGTTTTTGTGTTCTATGTCTTAATATGGAAGGTAGTTATCTCTGTGTATTTTATATTAAAATAGTAAATTTATTATGTAGGTAGGGTGGTAAGTTCAGTAGTATTTATGGTAAAATTGATCATTACATGTCAAATTACAGTCACATCGGTAATAAATTCATTTTTTTATATAAAATAGTTAATTTTTATTTATTTTAGTTATTAATTCATTTTTTTTTTTTTTTGCGTTTTAGGACAAGGTTACATGAAAGTATTAGCAGCATTTTTCTCAAAATCGCATATGATTCGAAAACGAATTCGCAAACTATAGGAAAACTTAAACATTATTAACTTTTTCTTGGAAATCGCATGTGTATAAATCATGAATTCGCAAACTTTAAGAAATCTCAAACATTATTAACTTTTTTTCAAATCGCATGTGTATAAATCATGAATTCGCACACTATAAGACATCTTAAACATTATTACCTTTTTTTAAATCACATGTTATAATATATGATTTAGCACACTCTATAAAAAACAACCTTTCTTTTTGTCGGCAATTTTTTTTCGCACGTTTGATATGTATTTCGCATTTTTTTATAATTTTCATCCTGCATCATCTTCTTCGATAGACGGCTTATTGATTTGTTTCAGTTCTGAACTTCCAAAATCAGCAGATAATGAAATCGCAGAAGGAGGTTGGTGAATAAGAATCAATCGATTTTTGATTACTTGTTGGATTTTCGAATACGATTTTGAATAAGAATCTTACGGTATGATTGTGTGTTTTTGTTTGCTGATTATCAGGGGTTTTTCATTTCGCAATGGACGATTTTAACCTTGGCGGTTTCATATATATATTTTAATTTGATTAATTTAATAGTTAAGCACGGGGTTTAAATGAGATGATCTGACAGTTGTGGTTATAGCGTACATAATGTACGATTAGGTATATTGTATTATAACCGCCCTCTATATATATATATATATATATATATATAGGGGGTCGCTAAAATGAAAATCATCCCCAGTTGTGAGAACCGAGAGAAACAGTTTCCAACCATTAGATCTTCAAGATGGATGGATGAGATTAAAAGTAATTAATATTAAATACTTTTTGTCTTATTATGTTTTTAATATTTTAATGCAAAAGGGTAGTTTAGTAAAATTATTTTTTTTTGTCTTTTTGTCTTTATTATTTTTTATTAGTTTTTTGTATTATTATATTAGTTGTTATTTTTTAAACAGATTTTTTTGTTAAAAACCATTTTAAATTCGGATTTTTTTAACAAAACAATTTTTTTTGTGCGACGTTTTATGCACGCCGTTTTTACGCCCGGCTTTTCACTCGTCGTTTTTAACGCGCCGATTTTGCACGCCGTTTTTACGCCCGACTTTTTCACGCGGCGTTTTTTCTAACGCGCCGTTTTTTACGCAACGTTTTACGCCTTTTTTTAACACACCGTTTCTTTTACGCGCCGTTTTTTATGCGCCATTTTTTATGCGCCGTTTTTTACTCCCCGTTTTTACTCGCCTTTTTTTACGCGCCGCTTTTTACGGTTGTAAAATTTTTTTTTACAAAAGTTTACGTTTTATGTTTTACATCAAAAAGTTTACGTTTTACGTTAAAAAGTTTACATTTTACGTTTTACGTTAAAAAGTTTACGGTTTTAATTTTTTTTTACAAAAAAAATTTTTTGTTCAATTTTGTTTACGGAAACTTTTTTACAGTTTTAGACTTTTTTTACAAAAACTTTTTTACACAAAACGAACGCACCCAGAAATCAGAACTCGGTAGGTGTCTCAGATAGATTGAACTTATCATCATCGACTGGGGAAAAAATATAAAAAACTCAACAACAAAAAATCATAACAATGTGTGGAACTTGAAAAAACGGGGTTTGGCTCAAAGTTTCCAAATAATCAAGGCTGCAAAGTGGGGTTGCAGGTTCAAAAACCTACCCTTCACCATCCTTGCCGCGCCATTGTCATCAATTTGTCGGAAAAATTGTTTCGAACTATCATTGCCAAACGACACAAATTCTCACTCCCTGATCCGCTAAAAAGTAGCAGACAACCTCATGCAAATTCGATAACTTTTCGATCGGCACCACGGGGCACCACCGGCACCATGCGGGCACCACGGGGCACTACCGGCACCAAACGGGCACCACGGGATCCCCCTGAATCACAGTATCGTCGGGTAATCGCGTCCAATCCCAAATTCTATAACCATAAAATTCCCAAAATGGGAACTCAATAGCATCATAATTTCTCGGCTGCGTAAGATTTTTATAGCTGGAGCATACTGGTAGAATTCCCACCTAAATCAAAGCTACCCCTTTTGTAGGTATATCACCAACAACCCTCTAAAAGAAATTAAATTTCATATGGCTTTGACCCAAAAATTACAAAACCCTAAAAGTCATAAATGACTAAAGAAACTCAGACAAAGTTGTTTCATAATAAAGAAAGATAACAGAACCTTCAAGATTGCTTCATAACAGTAAAAAAAACTTGCAGAAACAACTAAAATATGAAAGTGATGAGTGAAGTGATAACAGAACCTTCAAGATTGCTTCATAACAGGCAAACCCACCACCACAACCGCCCTTCACCCCACCGTCGCCGTCAAACCCACCACCACAACCCACCCTTCACCACCGTCGCAGTGAAACCCACCACCACACCCCCCCCCCCCCGGTCGCCATCAAAATTGATCTGATGAGAGATGAGAGGGATAGCAGATCTGATGAGAGATGTGAGAGAGAACATCATCTACGACATCATCAGAAAACGGACGGGGGTAAGAACATCATTGAAAACATGGGGGTTTGTGGTGGACTTAAGGTGAAGAAGGAGGGTAGTGGTGTAGCGTGAGTGTCACGTCGGAGTAAAGAAACAGCAGTCCTAGTTGTCGGAGTCCAACTCCGGCTGCCGGAAAGGAAACGAGAGGGGGAGAGAAAAGTGTATCGGCTGCTCAGGGGGTTATTAGGGTTTGAAAATAAATGAGGAAGAGAGTCCAAGTTTTGAAGATATGAGAGGGAGAGAGGTCTGGTTTTAAATGTGTGATAGAAAGAGAGTGAGAGACTTTGAAGACTGACAGAGACAGAGATGGATTTGACAATAAGAGTAAATTACTAGATTGCCCTTTTGATTTTAAAATAATACTGCATATTTGTCATTACCTTATTGGTGGAGAGTGGTTCTCGTGGTTCTCGCAACTATGGATGGTTTTCATTTTAGCGGCTCCATATATATATATATATATATATATATATATATATATATATATATATATATATATAGGGTAGGATCCTAAGAGAAGTCTACCCTATTTGAGAAACTTGAGAAGAATTCTAGACCACACATTTCCCTAAGCTTTTCGTAATATATACATATGTATTGTTTAAAATCAACTATATACATATATGTATATTGTCAAATCTTGAATTATACACATGTGTATATAGTCAATTTTAAACTATACGCATGTGTATATTACGAAAAGCTTAAGGAAAATGTGTGGTCCAGAATGCTTCTCAAGTTTTTCAATTAGCCTAGTGCTTCTCACACGATCCTAACCATATATATATATAGTGGAGAGTTCAAATGAGAAGAAATTCTTTATAAGAAGAAAAAAGAAGAAATTTCAACCAATAGAAATGCTTCGTTAGACTTCATTTAATATTTGTACTTAATGTAACTATAAGGGTATATTGGTAAACTTACGTACATCATTAATTGGTAGTTTCATCTTTAATAACTAACTATATTAAATTTGTAACTTATTTTTAAGATATATATTTTTCTCAAAAAATAAAAATAAAAATTCATTTATAGTGTAGGATAAATACGAGGCGTGTAGGATAAATTACGAGTTGTGTAGGATAAATTTCAATAGGGCTCGGTTCAAATGAGAACCATCGTGAGAAATTTTTCTTCCTGCACGAGTTGGCCCAAATTTTTTTTGCACAAACGTAGATGAAAATATTATAAACACATCTGTAAAAAAAACTGTCGAGTCGGTAGTTTTGATTGATCCAAGTTTTTTTTACGCGTTGGTGTAAAATTTTGTACGAAAATAAATATTTTTTTTATGCCTCATGTAAATGTTGGTATGCGGCATTAAATTTTTTTTTTTGCTAAAACAATTGATTTTTTTATAACTTTTGAGAAAAGAAATTTCAAAAAAACCTTTTGGATGACCTAGTTCTCACGGTTCTCACAACTCAAGTTGGTTCTCATTTTAACCCATCCCTATATATATATCATCATACTCAGTAAATCCCACAAATATCAAAGCTAAGGTAGGGTGTGAGGAGGGTAAGTTGTAGACAGCCTCATCTCTACCCCGTAGGAATAGAGAGGCTGCTTCCAGTGAGACACTCGGCTTGAATATATATATATATATATATGTATATATATATATAGGGTGGGGTTCTAGAGTGAACATTAGTGTATTTGCGAACTGAGTGAACAAATCTTGGCCATTGATTTACACACGTGGATGACTAGGATTTCATCATCAAATCGTAAATTACACTAGTGTATTTCATTATCAAATCCTGGCCATTGATCTACACACACGTATGGACAGGATTAGTTCGCTCAGTTTGCAAACTACACTAGTGTTCACTCTTGAACCTAATCCTATATATATATATATTGTTATATATATATATATATATATATTGGTTAACGTACAATGTTCCTTAACATACGGTGTGTACGTTGGGAAATTACACATGTTATAAAACTCAAAAACCCTAATCACGCATGTTGAAAACCATAATCACGCATGTTGAAACCCATAATCATGCATGTACAAAATCAGAAATCACGCATGGGGTAAAAACCCTAATCACGCATGTTATCAAACTAATCACGCATGTTATATTTTCCCAACATACGTAACGTACGTTAACCTAGGTTGTACAATACACTTTATATATATATATATATGTTTGTGTGTGTGTGTGTGATTAGGTTCAAGAGTGAACACTAGTGTATTTGCGAACTGAGCGAACTAATCCTGGCCATACACGTGTTGACATCAATGGTCATGATTAGTTCGCCCCCACCCTATATATATATATATATATAGTAGGAGTTGCCTACAAAGCCATCACATAATGACATGTGGCAAGTAGTTATTTTAATGATGTGAGTGCATATGTCTATCGCTTACGGAAATCACGTATCGTAGCTTAATCAGATGAGACAAGACAGGTGCTGAAAGAATTCATATGTTTAGATGTTGATTCGTACGAATCAACATAACTAGGTTCGTACGGATGGAGCTTGGTGGATTCGTATGAATGCATGAGTAGATTCGTACCAGAAGTAGTCCATTAGTATTAGTAGGTTCGTACGAACCGAGGGCTATTCGTAGTTAGTCTTGTACAAATGCACTATTACTATAAATAGGTGTAGGGTCTTGTTTCATTTAGAGCTTTGCTGATCAAGAGGGGAAACTCTGTCAGTTTGATTTCACGGTTTTCTATTGTTACAATATCAATAGAAATCAGTGTTGATTACTTCTTTGTGTTCAATCTACACACGTACTTGGATTCCGCACAAGATACGTGTTCTACGCATTCATCGGTTACGGAATCGATCCTCACGGCGAATCCACAAGGGGTATCAGAGCGGGTGATTGATTGTACGGATTGAAGACACAAAGATTCAAGCAGTTTCATCAGATTCAGAGATAAATTTCATCATCTTCTTCATATCTTCTTCTACTCATCTTCTACTCATTCTTTTTGAACTTTAAACTCAGATTTACGAAGATTTCACGGTTAAAATTGGCTAAATTTTGAATATGTTGTGTGAAAAACAGTTTTAATTAACCCTACAAAGTTTCAGATCAAAATTTTAACAAATTCATCAGCAAATCAACGAAAAACATGGTTGTTTGTTACGAAACAGAGTTTGTACGAACCCAGAGATAGTGCATTCGTATGAACCCAGAGATTGTGCATTCGTACGAACCCAGGTAATGGATTCGTACGAACCGGGGTTGATATTCAATTTGTTTTCAGTGTTCATTCGTACGAACTGACGGGTGGTCCGTAGGACAACCCTTAAGTGCCTTAAAAAGATTAAAATCCCATGCTTTACACGTTTGATTGTTTGAACTTGGTAACTACTAGTTGTTTGGACGTGCAGGTGCAAATGGAGCATAAAAGGGAAAGAATTTGGAGCATCAATAAAAAATCAATTTTTGGAATTGAAGAATTAAGAGGATAGCATGATAGAGGACGGAATTACGAGAACGTAGGCGAAAACGGTGAAGAAAACGGAGTTGAAACGAAAAAGTTATGCTGAAAACAAGTTTTCAACATTGCCTGCCGTAAGACAGAAGACAAGGACCGTATGACTTGGCTGCTCGCCGTAAGCTACGGCCCTATGGCGTAGCTTACGGCGCCGACTGATCCAATTTTGTAACTTGTGCATTTATTGGTCATTTGATGGGGTTTTTATGGGGTCTAATCATGTTTTTCGGTTACTACTCACTTGTGGACGAATTTTGGCTAATTTTTGGAGACTAGAGCTTGAAGAACACTATCCTAATCTTTAGTTTTGTTGCTTTGATCTTGATGAACAATAATACTCTTGTGATGATGTTGTTTCAAGCCATGAGTGGCTAAGTACTCTATGATCATCTTTGGTGGAAGGTTTTGTAAGACTTTATGCTTGAATTTTATATTTCTAGAATAACAATTTCTTCTTTATTGAATTGCTTGTTATGGTGTGTGATTGATTGCTAGTAAATTGTTGATTCTTGTGCTAAACTAATTAGAAACCATACGTTCTTGGTGCCGTTGGCAATCGAGATATCATGGGTATAGTTAGGCTTGGGTAAGGGTTGATTGATCATCGGGTTACAACCTCACGTTCTAGGAATCTGAGTACTTAGTTCCCTTTCATCACTGCAACTAATCACACATGAACTATGTCTATGTAGTTCTTTCTAGTGGAATGATAGCATAAATGTTAAAGCAAAACCGGAAACTGAAGGTGATCATTTGTCTCTAATTTGTTTACAACCAAATCTTTTCTGTTTCAATTTAATTAGTTTAATTTAGTCTAAAACCAATTCACTCACATAAACTCTTGAATTTTATTTTTCTTGCAATTAGATTAATTTAGTCAAGTTAGATATAATCTTCCAAATAACACATATTCTACAAACTCCCTGTGTTCGATACCCACTTACCACTAGCTAATTAGTTGTATTTGGATTAAATTTGATTGTGACCACGACATCACATTAAATTTGATTGTGAATCTGTGGACCTTGTGGTGGCACTTTTGGTATGAACTATGAGCAAGACGATTGGGAGTCTTTGGAGCAAATGGCAATTACATCAAAAAGGAAAGCTCAAGCATCCAGGAGAGCACGACCGGCCGTTACCCGAACACAAGTGCATGCAGTTGACGATGGTAATGTTCAAACCTTTAATCAAATTTATGATGTTTGTGCTATTTGCAATGAAATAGGTCATGCGGCTGAAAATTGCCAAGGAGTGGTGGAAGGGCAATATGAAGAAGTTCATGCGGTGCAAGGTCAAGGAGGGGGTGGTAGAAACTATAACATGAATTCTAACACTTACCACCCCGGGTTAAGGAACCACCTAAATTTCCGATATGGGAACCCTTCAAATCAAGCTAACGCGAATTTCCAAGGAAACCAAGGATTTCAAAGGCAATATTAAATGGGTCAAAGCTCTTCGGGTGGAAACGAAGTAATGGAGATGTTGAAGGCGATGCAAGTTGAAATGCAACGAATGAATCAACGTGATGAGGTTCGGATGCAAAAGGACGAGGCCCGTGATAAAGCGATTCAAACTTTGACAACCCAAATGGGTCAACTTGCAAGTGAAGTGGCAATATTGAAGAAAGAAAAAGGCCAGTTACCAAGTGACACGGTGATAAATCCCAAAAACATTAAAAGTGTTAATATCAATGTGGTAAGCACCGTTCCTAGTACTAAATTTAATGAAACATTGCTAACTTCTTCGTATCAAGTGAATGCAGGTTTGGAAAAAGATGCCGAAATCGAGAATGACAAAGAGAATGGAGCACCACTTGTGCCGATCCGAGTGGTAAAATTAAAAATTCCCCATGCATTATTGTATTATGGGGCGAGTATGAGTGTGCTACCAGGCGATCTATACGATATGTACGACTTTGGTCCGCTTGAAGATATAGACACCATGGTGAGCTTGGCGGATGAAAGTTGGAGGCGTCCATGGGGAATGGTTAGGAATGTTAAGATTCAGTTGGGAGAGTTTGAATACCTGGTGGATTTTCTAGTTCTAGACTATGCTTTTACCAAAATGGCAGCACAACAAAGGGTAATTTTAGGTAGACTGTTTCTATACACAGCAAATGCTCAAATTAATTGTAGAGACGGGATTATTACCATGACCGAAAAGAAGCGTAAGTTGTCCTTTGATGTTCAAACTAGAGTGATTAGTTATGAGTCCATTGAGGGGAAGGGTGGTGAGTCTAGTGATTGTATGAAAAATGTGTTTCAAAGAATGAGAAAAAAGCACCCACCGGACCGTGAAGAAAAACATATGGGTTCAAGCAGGAGTGTATTTGATTACCCACCGAATCGAAGCGGGACGGATGCATTTTACGAAATGACACGATGTAGTGATGGAAGTGGCAGAAACCGATTCTTTGAGCCACCATAAATGGGGGTGGCTTAGTCTGGCTGAAGACCTGAAAACTTAGCGCTGCTCGGGAGGCAACCCGGGGTTTTACACTGATCTTGCTATTTCGTTATTTTTCTATGTTTCAGGGCCATGGCAACATTCAAGTGTGGGGAGGATGTACAGATATTTGTGTGAAGGTGGTGATAGAAAGTCGGATTATCTACAACATCTGTTTTGTCAAACTTCACCAGGTCATGTACTCTTTCCTTAGTCTTGATTTGTTCTTTAGCTTTGAAATATTGGTAGTTAGTTTGTTTGCTTTTGTTTAAAAAATAAAAAAATACAAAAAGAAATTTGGGGTTTGAGAGTATAAGCAAATGTTGGTGTTTTTGTTGAAAGCGATATTCCCTTCAAAACCATACATTGGGACAATGTATCCCAAGTGTGGGGATGAGGGGAAAATTTTGAGAATTGAAAAATTTGTGAAACCAAACGAAAAGTTGTTGGAATTTGAACACTTGACATTGTTCCGCATGACACACCGACACCCCTTTCTAGTCATTTCATGGTGAGTTTTTAAGCCACATATGATTATTAATAGAACTTGTGTTAATAGAACTTGTGGCGGTGTGTATTGTGTTAATAGAACTTGTGTACGAATTCTTGTTGAAGCCTAGGATTAGCATGCTTGTGAAAATGATAGGGGACTTTTAGGTAGCCTCGTCTAGATGTGTGAGAGTGTGGGAATTGGGGGTTGGACCTCATACGTTACATATATGAGCTT
The DNA here is from genome assembly GCA_030545235.1 of Helianthus tuberosus. Taxonomy (NCBI): domain Eukaryota; kingdom Viridiplantae; phylum Streptophyta; class Magnoliopsida; order Asterales; family Asteraceae; genus Helianthus; species Helianthus tuberosus. The sequence goes on along the minus strand of CM060411.1, from coordinate 53,315,078 downwards.
GGTATTGTGAGGGGTGGGGGTTTGGTCTTTATAAAGCCATGTTTGAGCCTTATACCATTCGGTTGTGACCCAAACCTACTTCTTACAAAAACTTTACCTATTTACCTATTGAGATGACCCGGTTTAGGAATTTAGTTTGTGATTGTTGATGTTCTTGTATATTTTTTTGAGTTCTATGCTTAAAAAAAAAAGAAGAAGAAAGAAAAAAAAAGAGAAAAATATATGAGAAAAATACAAAAAGACGGATTTAGTTGCAATAGTAGTTGAAAATGTTGATGAAGTTGTGTATATAGTTGATGTTTGCTTTGTTTAAGTAGTAGAAATAAAAACCGGGTCGAATCAATGAGCTACTTTCACATTCCCACTATTTCCTACCTTTACACATAGCCCCGTTACAACCCGAATGTCCTTTTGATTCATAAGCATGCTAAATATTTGATAGGAGGAGATTTGATTTGTATACAAGCTTATTGTCGCACAATCACACACGTGCATTGAGTGTTTTAGCATAATGTGCTAATATTTCTTGTCACCGAGAGTTGTTGTGAGGGGTGTGTCTTGTGGTGTAACAAAAAGTTAGTGAAAGGACGATACATTTTAGCTTGATTTGCATGTTGATCGCTTGTGGTTTTGAAATGGTTTTTGAATAGGTTGCTTGGGACAAGCAACGAGTAAGTGTGGGGATGTGACGGGTGGTCCGTAGGACAACCCTTAAGTTCCTTAAAAAGATTAAAATCACATGCTTTACACGTTTGATTGTTTGAACTTGGTAACTACTAGTTGTTTGGACGTGCAGGTGCAAATGGAGCATAAAAGGGAAAGAATTTGGAGCATCAATAAAAAATCAATTTTTGGAATTGAAGAATTAAGAGGATAGCATGATAGAGGACGGAATTACGAGAACGTAGGCGAAAACGGTGAAGAAAACGGAGTTGAAACGAAAAAGTTATGCTGAAAACAAGTTTTCAACATTGCCTGCCGTAAGACAGAAGACAAGGACCGTATGACTTGGCTGCTCGCCGTAAGCTACGGCCCTATGGCGTAGCTTACGGCGCCGACTGATCCAATTTTGTAACTTGTGCATTTATTGGTCATTTGATGGGGTTTTTATGGGGTCTAATCATGTTTTTCGGTTACTACTCACTTGTGGACGAATTTTGGCTAATTTTTGGAGACTAGAGCTTGAAGAACACTATCCTAATCTTTAGTTTTGTTGCTTTGATCTTGATGAACAATAATACTCTTGTGATGATGTTGTTTTAAGCCATGAGTGGCTAAGTACTCTATGATCATCTTTGGTAGAAGGTTTTGTAAGACTTTATGCTTGAATTTTATATTTCTAGAATAACAATTTCTTCTTTATTGAATTGCTTGTTATGGTGTGTGATTGATTGCTAGTAAATTGTTGATTATTGTGCTAAACTAATTAGAAACCATACGTTCTTGGTGCCGTTGGCAATCGAGATATCATGGGTATAGTTAGGCTTGGGTAAGGGTTGATTGATCATCGGGTAACAACCTCACGTTCTAGGAATCTGAGTACTTAGTTCCCTTTCATCACTGCAACTAATCACACATGAACTATGTCTATGTAGTTCTTTCTAGTGGAATGATAGCATAAATGTTAAAGCAAAACCGGAAACTGAAGATGATCATTTGTCTCTAATTTGTTTACAACCAAATCTTTTCTCTTTCAATTTAATTAGTTTAATTTAGTCTAAAACCAATTCACTCACATAAACTCTTGAATTTTATTTTTCTTGCAATTAGATTAATTTAGTCAAGTTAGATATAATCTTCCAAATAACACATATTCCACAAACTCCCTGTGTTCGATACCCACTTATCACTAGCTAATTAGTTGTATTTGGATTAAATTTGATTGTGACCACGACATCACGTCACGAACCCAGTGAAGTTCATTCATACGAATCAAGGCAGTTGTGTTTGTTTGTTTTTCAAAGTTAATTCAAGTGTTTGTTTGATTGTTTGCAGGAATCATGAAAGAGGAATTTTATAATGAGTTTTACAACGCATTCACACCTGAAGCAACACCCGTGACAAAGACAGCTTCAAGTGTTATTTCTGAGAGTTTGAACTACGATAATGTTTACGGAAATCAACAAAAACCACCAAAACTAATGAATATAGAAGATTATCATTGGTGGAGCAGTAGATTTGAAAATTGGGTGAAGGCTTATGCTTATGATAGTTGGATTATGTTAACTTTTGGATATGAAAAGCTGATAAACGATAAAAATGAATTACTTGAAATTAAAGCATTTTCTAATACTGATAAAAAGGAACACTCTAACGAATTAAGAATGGTAACATTGTTACAACAATCTGTTAGAGAATATATTTTGTTCTTGCTTCAACATGGTGAAACGTCAAAGTCAATGTGGGAAGCGTTGAAAGCAAAGGCCAAAGGTGGAAAAGACATCAAGAAAAATAAAAATATCTTTGTTGAAAAAGGAGTTTGATTTGTTCGGATACATGAAAGGAGAAACTGTCCGACAAATGATAGAAAGATTCTGTCATTTGAAAATCGAGCTGGAGAGGTTTGTAATCAAGAAGGACAGAGAAAAGATTATCGACAAACTGGATGAGGCATTACCGCGTGTCGATGATTGGCAAACATTTGTAATAATTTTAAAAAATGATCCCAAGTTTGTCGAAATCAGTTTGGATAGTTTGATTGAAAAACTTGAAGGTCATGATCTGGAGTTACAGAAATACAACAAAATGACAAGTTCAAGTTATCAGCAGAATGTTGATTTGTATTATTGAAAAAGTCTGTTGATGAACAATCAGGCACCAAAGATCAGTACGGCGTTTAGTGCTGAAAACACTGGTGATTCTTCAAAGAGCAAATCTCCGAGTTATGATTCAGGATATCATTCATCGTCTGCATCAACTAAATCGAACCCGAATCAGAATTGGAAAGATTCTCCAAACATGAATACTGATTTTGCTAGGCAACATATGAGTTTCTTGGCTTCTATTCTGGAATCTTATGATAGTATGGTTGCAGGCAAAATAGGTAATCCAAATATGACAAAGGAGGATTATGATCAGGTAGATCTAGAAGAGATGGAGCTTATGGATATTCGGTGGTGTATGGCTAGTGTAATCAGAAGAGCTCAACGATTCATGGAGATTACTGGGAGAAAATGTCTTGAAGGTCCTGACAGGAAGCTGGGGTTTGATAATGCTAAAGTCACTTGTTTCAAGTGCAAACAAAAGGGGCATTTCAAAAGAGAGTGTACCAATCGGCAAGCTGATGATAGTGTGAATCTGTTTCATGAAGATTATTATAAGAAAGCTATCTATCATCAAACCAATGAGAAACCGTCGAAGACGAATAAAAAACAAATTGGTGAAGGGTCGTCAAAAGAAAGGAAGCAAGCCTTGGTAACTGTTCAAGAGGATGAAGGGTTTAATTGGAATAAATACATTCCAAAAGAGAAAGTTGCTTTAGTTGCTAAGACGAGACCAAGCCGAGAGGAACATAATGCACGAATGAGATTAAGTGATGTGTATGAGATTTTCATTGAAGCGGGGCGTGTAAATAGATGTGATAATGAGAGAGAATGCTTTGTTGATCCTCAAGGGAATCCAGCAGTTGATCCTCAAAAGGTAAAGTTTGAAGCGCTTGTTGCTGCTATTACAACTGTAGGAGTATGGGCTGCAAACTATGAGCATCCGAACCACAGAAAAGAAGTAGAGGAGGGCATAAGAAGGGTGATTTATGCCAGTGTGTAGAAGAAGAAAACTGTTGAAGAAATCGTTGATGAGAGTCACAAAATGGTGGATGAGTTGAAGAAAACAGAAGACAAAGCTGGTGATGAGAAGCTGAAAAGTTCAGCAGAGAAAGTTGTGGCTGAGAAACAGCGAGTAGTTAAAGAAGATCAGAATCAGATGGCAAAAGAAGCCACAGTGCCAAAAACTAAGGTAATAACTCAAACTGAATCTTCTGTATCAACAAATAAAATTGATAATAAAACTGATGAACAGTGTAGGAAATGCGTGGAAACATGCAGTGCCTGTACTGAGAAGGATGAAAATTTAAGATCCGGAAACACTGAATTTACAAAATAGAAAGTATTTTTAAAGAAAAATGTATCGAAATGTTTGAAAATGAAAAATTTTTAAAACAAAAAGAAGGAGAGCTGACACAGAAATGTGATAGTCTTGAAAAGAAAAAAAATTAAAACAAAAATGTTCAGCTGATTGCAACGAGTGTTTACAAAAGGATAACATTATTCAAGAGTTGCAAAAAGAATATGATTGAATGAAATTGTCATATCATACTATAAAAGAAGCTTATGAAACTTTGAAGAGTTAAGTTAAAAGTGTGGATGGGAGATTGTCAAAATATATTGAAACAAAAAGATTTCTTGAAGCTAAATACGAGGATAAACAACGGGTTTTAAATCAATATATTGACGAACTCGCTGAGGTTAAACGTGAATTAGCTGAAAAAGAAAAGAAAGTCAATAAACTTCAAAGTTATCATGCATCTTCATACATTCTGGAACGTATTTTCAACATCACACCAGATGGTAAAGATTCTGAAAAGAATAAAAAGGGAATTGGGTCAGAATTTCATCAGGTACCACCACCGTTGGAGAATAATTATACATTCTACGATGACGAAAATGTGGAAAAAGCTTTCAACATGGTTGATCAATTGCCAGAAAATATTGACATAACCTATTCCAAATCTGATGATATTGGTGATTCAGAGGTGGTAGGTAAGGTCGTTGAAAGTGTTTTGAAAGATGAGTCTACCAAAGACGGTAATTCCGAATCACAGGATGAAGATGAGGAAAGTTTTCATAAAAATTATTTGAAAAATTCAAATCTGAGAAAAATGAGAATGAAGATCCAACAGGATTGACATATACCATGATTGGATTGGACAAATTATTTTCAGATATTGAATTTCCGATTCAAAATGTGATTTCGGATAAAATCGATAAAGTTTTCAAATTGGTAGAATTTGATAAGTCAGAAATTGCAAAATATGCTGATAAGGGCAAGAAAACTTTTCATAACAAACCTAGTTACAAGAAGAAAAATATGAAGGCTGGGTTGGGTTATAAAAAGAAACAAAATCAAAAGAAAAAGTTTGAAAAAACAGATTTTTAGAAAAAGATGAATTTTGTTCATGGAACAAGTTCTGAAGAAGAGAAAGAACTCAAATTTAGTCGACAGACTAATGCAGAGTTCTATGCTTAGAAAAAAACAACAACAACAGGCTAAAGATGTTTCAAAGAAAACATGTTTTAAATGTGATAAAATTGGACATATTGGTCGCAAATGTCCAAATTTAAAGCCTGTTGATGTTGAACAAAAAAAACAGCAAACTAAAGCTGTTAACCAGAAGTTCACTAAGTTTGAATCACAACAAACTTGGAAATCAAAATTAAAGACACCCAAGTTTGAGCCAAACCAAAATTGGAATTTAAAAACACCTAGATTTAGAACAACACAATGTTGGAAAACAACGGTTGATATGACAAAACCAAACCAGTTTTGGAAACCAGAAGTTGTTTTGCGGAAACGAAACATTCAAAATGATTCAAAATTTTATCAAATGAATGTTTCAAAAGGACAATTTTAGGTGGTCAAAAAACAGACTTCTGTGAATAATGAAAATCGAAAAACTAATTCAACTAAAAATGATGAAGTCAAAAATGAAAAATTCTTTGAGAAAAATGACAAAGACTTTCCATCTTTGAATGATTCATATTCTGTTGAAATCCCCAAGGTCAAACAGACCTGGTTTAATTGTTCAAGTAATTAAGATAGTTGAACGTGCAGGTGCTCCAGAAGATGGCTGATTGTCAAGTTGAAGAGCGGAGCAGCCTGGCACGGGAGGTGGCAGGTCCCTGCAAGTGAAAAACTGGGAGTTTGTTTGTTTTTGTATATAAATAAAACATAAATAAAAAAACCTTAAAAATAGAAATATATATGTTTTATTTTGTCAAAAATTGAAAAATAAAAAAATATATGTTTTTAGTATTTGTTAAAAATTAAAAATTTTTAAAAAATAAGTTGATTGAAGTTGTTGAAACCCTCACGGCTGAACAAACATGATTAATTTCACTAGTAGTTAAAAACGGTTTTCAGACTGTTAAAAATCAATGTGTTGTAAATCATGGGGGTACTTTATGCAAAACAGAGCATGTTATTGCAGAAAATGGATGGCGAGATAAAGCTATCTATAACGGTTTGTCAAATTCTTTAAATGTTTTGGATTTTAGGGGAAGTAAAAATTTTGAAAATACAAAAACATTTAAAAATTTGAAAATGTCAAAAACATGAGAAAATGAAAAAGAGTTTTTATGCAAAAAGAGGAAACGATAGTACATCAATAGATAATCTGTAGGTCCCCTTGATGTATGGATCTTTCACAGAATTGTCAATCTAATCAAGAGTGCGGAATCCTCTTGATCAGAATATACCAGAAACAAGTAGAAGAACAGAAACAGCAAATCACTTTCAAACTGGGTTTCTATTGATTATCAATCACTCAAGAATTACAATCAATCTAAACCCTAACCACACAATTTTGTCCAAGCACTTAGTCTCTCACAAAATTCCTCACAAAACTGTTTTGGCTGATTAACCTAAACCCTAAAGCCTAACCTTGTTTATATAACACAAGGTTGCTACTTGGGCCAAGGTTTCCAACATGGACTGCGAATTGGTGTAAGCCCAATTCGCCCCCCATCACCCAATCTGGTGGGTTTGGTTAGCCCAAACATTACAACTCACTAATACAAAGCTAAACCCGCTAACTGTTTATCGTTTAACTAATTACAAGATATCCAAAGACCAAATCTAAGCTGTTGTCACAAACATGCACCAACAAACTCCCCCTTGACAATAGCTTCATAAAGTAACTTTGTCTTTAGTCATCTTGCAAGCTTCATGTAACCTTGCACTGTCTTTGGTCTTTGGATAGCTTCAGCTTCAACAGCTTCTGTCAGCAACAGACTCCCCCTAAGCTGATGCATCCAATCACCAAATCTTCAAAAACTTTAGCATTTGAGTAAACTCCAGTTCAGCATTTGTAAAGCAATCTTCAAACTCTTCATCTTTGTCTGCAATGTAGAAAGGAGGTTCTACCATGCATCCAATCAAACTCTCATCTTCACAGCAACTCATCACTTTAACTTATCAGCAACACACTGCTTCAATATGTATACTATAAAACAAACATCTCGAGAAACCATAAGAATTTTTCAACAAAGTTAAATAAATTATTATTATTCAAGAGATAGTTAAACTGTACCACAGATTAAGCATTTTCAATTTCATCACCAACACGCAAAACTTTTTAATCACACCCTATAACCCGCATGATATAAAATTTTCAACTCACTTTCCAACACCGTCTCCCCCTATCAGTAACAATTCCTCCAAGAATAACAGTTTTCCGTACATTAAGAATTTTAAACAGAAAAAGACACTATTTTTGTATTTTCATATTTTCTGAAAGCAAGTAAATAACAAAAGCAATAAACACTCTATTTTTGTGAGAATCACTGGTAAGAAGATCATATCAACAAAATCAAACTGTTTCACACTATTAGATAATTCTATATTTAATTTTTCGTGAAAAGCAGTCCAAGACGATTACCAGTATGTTTGTCCACTTAAACAAAATGCATGAACATTTCAAGTACCATTACCATATGATACGTTAAGGTAATATTAATCATACAGAAATATTAGTGTGTCCCACTTCAGGATATACCCCCGCGATCAAGGTATGCACAAAGATTCATCGTAGTAGGTGAGTATACTGAATTCATCCGTTTTATTTTTCAACGTTTAGATACTTGGTGAACAGGTCAGTACTTCCGTACAGCAGAGAGACCAAAATTTCTAACGAGGGCTAAGACAAATACCATTTTTGGTACGATTTATGCATTTTGCACATTTGAATAACTCTCTTTGAGAGCTTCTTCATTTATGGGATTTGGCATTTTTTTTTTTTTTTTTTGCTCTTTTAAGATATCCAGCATATATCTGGATGCAACAGAAGGACACCCCTGATATCCCCAGATGAAATAACAGTATAAAGACCCAAAACTTCAGATTTTGGCAATCTATCAACGCAAGATTTAAGGTCATTAAACCATACACCACTGATGTGTTCCCCACTCATACTCAGTTTATTTAGGTTTATATCACATTGGTAAGTTATGCCCCGCTTGCGGTGTACACATATAATGTATATATGTGTGGGCGCTCGGGGGGCAAAAGTGAAATGGTACTAACTTTAACGTTATTTTACTAATTTCATGAAAATAACGTTAAAAGCGGCGGATGGTTAATCATGCATCATGTAGTGACGTTGATAGCTGAAAGACACGGGGTACATGCACCAATCAGTCTCTGTCCCGATTGTTTGAGTGTTATGTGTCTTAGGTCCCAGGCTTGATACAAAACTACAATTGAGCCGGGGGTCTCACTGGAAGCAGCCTCTCTACTCCTACGGGGTAGAGGTAAGGCTGTCTACATCTACCCTCCTCATACCCTACCTTAGCTTTGCTATTGGTGGGATTTACTGAGTATGATGATGATCACATTGGTAAGTTGATTATTTCATGCTTTTTGCCTACTGGTACATCATATAATGAAGCTGCTATCACACTTAAGCAATTTAATTTATTTTCAGTGTGACAGTCTAACTCGCTGATGTACTATCATTTCTTCTTTTTCACACAGTGATAACTCATTTTTGATTTTCTATTTTTTTATTTTTCAAATTTTTTAATGTTTTTGTATTTTTGATTTTTAAGAAAAGCAATAAACTATTTACAAAAATTCTTATGAAAAACCAGTTATTCAGGATTCCTCATCCCATTGAGTTCGACTAAATGTTCAAAGCGAGCTCTATCAAAAGCTTTTGTGTAAAGATCAGCAAGGTTATCTAGAGTGTCGACTCAGCACTTTGAACTTCAATTTAAATCATTTAATATATAACAACAATCTCACATCCCCCCTGTCATGTGCCTGAAGCAGCCACTATCAACATAAGTTGATAATCCTCCTTAGCAGCTCCTGCACACACCAACTAAGAAATTAGTTAGATTGGGGGACCCAAGCCTTAATGGTCTTGGGTCGTCCAAATTCACCAACCACTGGAACATCCATCCAAAATCCATTACTCCTAACTGGAGTCTTGGATCTCAGACCTGTTGATGGAAATTGGTTTTGATTTCCATAAGGTCTCTGGTCCTGAGGGTTCCTATATGTATTTGGACTATTTAACCTTTGAAAATTTTGATTTTGATTCCAAGAGGCATTATTGTTGTAATTTCTAAAGCCATTGTTATAAAAAGTTCGACCACCATCATTTTGGTATCGATTTTGATATTGACCTTGACTTCTGAAATTATTAGCATTATAATTGTTCATTCTTGGTGAACTGCTACTAGGTCTCTCATATCTGCCTGGTGGAGATCTAGGCTGAAATCTTGGTTGATTTCTTTGAAAACGTGGAACTTGTGGATATTTCTTTACTGCTTTTCATTAAAGAAAAATTACTAAAAGATTTTCAGAGCGTTTTAGCATAAACTTTGTAAAATTCAAAAAGATTTTGTTTCTGCTTTATTTTCGACAACCGATGCCAGAAAGATGAAGTTTCAAAATCTAAATATGTTGAACATATCTCTGAAAATAAACAAGTTCATTAATTTGAAACTTGAGGTTTTAATTGAAAAATTTTTAAAACAGTTTGTGAAATCACCAAGGTCATTAAGTTGAACTTGGATGATAATTTGTGAGGTTTTGGAAGTTTAAATATTTTCATTGTCAAATTTATAGAGTTATTTGATAGGGGGAGTAGAGTCGGGCAATCCAGGAAGATTACAAATTGTTATATCTGTGTTTAAAGCCAGGTTATCAATCTTGGATAACCAAAAAGCTTTCACTGTTAAATACTTGTGATTTTCAGATATTGAGTCAGATTTCGATCTCGATAGCTGAGACTAGGGGGAGTCTGAAGACAAGTTCAGATCAAGGGGGAGCTTGTAGAGATAGAACCAGGTGACGATCCTGATAAGTCGCTGGAAGCTTAAAGAAAGGGGTAGTCTGGAGAAAGAGTCAACTGAAAGGAGGAGCAGCTGAAGCTGGACTGTCACACCCCGATATTTCGACGTATTACCGGTGGGCCCGGTGGGGAGTATCGTGACGTAGTTGATATCATCATAGTCAAATAATCACAGTTCAATGCACAACGGAAGTCAAAAGTGAATATATTACAAACTGATTCAAAAGTAACATCAATGTTACAAACAGATTGCAAGGTGGATCCACAGGCGGATCTTAAAACAGAAAGATAAACACTGTTCAACAGACTTTAGGCATCTAGAACTTGCAAGATTCCCTATTAACGCCCTGAGCTCCCAGCCAATTACGTACAGTACCTGTCACTTAATCTTTTTGGAAAATACGTCAGTTTACACTGGTAAATACAATTAACTGACTCTTTTGAAAACATTTATAAAAATTGATTTAAATGCACAAGGCACAAAAATCTTTTAATAACTTGGGACAATTATATAAAAATAATATTGTATACAGATTTACATGTTCGTTATACATTTAGGGCTCGATGTTAGAAACCGAGTCAAGATTAACAGACACACCACAAGTATAGGCCCACAAGAGAGTGAGATATCGTTTCCCTTATGCAACTGTCAGGTGTATGCCTACACCCCGTGCATAAGACGTGGCCATTTTTATTTTATAATGATGCCAAGGATATCCGGGACATGGTCATTAACCCCTAAAGGCCTTTATTTCAAACAAGACAGATTAAAATGGGTTACCTCAATAATTTAATCACAATCTGATTAAACATTCAATACCCGACCAAGCGGTATTATTATAATACCGTATCCCAAGCCCGTATAGGGAAAATAAGTTAAAAGTATTTACCTGAGCTAAAATGTAACTTTATTCTCAGCCGTATATTCAAATCAGCAAGCACAAGTACCTCTACTGGGGCTCTTAATCTGGAACGAAGGTTTTATTTACCTATTAGATTCCTAACGGGTCTTACTTAAGTTTAAACTTAGACCGGTTAGTTTTAAGGAAGGTTTATGGTTCAAAACGCAAGATTAAGTGAAGACCGGATTAGAATGTGATTTAGACCCGACAAGTATGGAGAGTTGTATAATATGGGTAAACTAAACACATTCTGGATTTTGAGACAAAAATGATAAGGTTTGACCCGTTTCGGTTAATTTATGCAAACTAGTTACATAAACCGCACCGAACGTGTAAAATGCATAACGGGTAAACAAATGAGTCATGAACAGGTTTCCTAAGTTAATATGCCCTAAATATATTGTGATATCAGTAGGATACCTTCCAGTATGCCCAAAACGAATTTAAACTCAAATCATGCCCCGTAGGGGTATTTTGGTCATTTTAAAGCTTATAAAAGAGATTAAATATTAATCTGAGATTCAGGTCTGCTATAATCAGTAAAATACTCAATTTAATAAGTTATATGTGTAGGGTATTGCATATATGTGAAATTTATCATTTATAACCAAACTATGCACCGAATGGGCATTTTGGTAATTTCAAATAGGCTTTAAAGGTCAAATCCGGAAATCTAGGTTCAAAACTTTTACTTACTGTTAAATTATAAAAATTTACTTAAAACATCAATAGGTATTAAGTCTTATATGTTAAAAATAGTTTTAACTCATACTATGCGTTTAAAACGCGTAAAAATGCGGTTTTAAGCGATTTCCGGGTTTTATAAGAAAAGCTGATATTTTTATCATTCTAGAAGGCTTAAAATATTTTATTTATCATAGAAAATCAGTAGCAAAAGGTTTGGTATCAAAATGTTATGTAAAACTCATTTTATGAGCAAAAAGGGTATAACCGACAATAACTAAATCAAAGCTAGAACCCTATGTTATGCTCAGCTTAAAAATAAATAAAAATCTTCAAAAATCCCAAAATATTATATTACATCAGTGGGTAAAAAGTTTGGTATAAAAATTTGGGTTTAAATAGGCTATATGCTAATTTTTCCGTTTAATTAATAAAAAGCTTCTTAATTACGATATTGAGCATAACTCCTATTCTAGACCTCAAATTGATGTCAAATTTTTAGGACATGTTTATAATTCAGTAACAAAGGTTTTTATCCTCCCATATTTTCAAAAATCTCGTTTTAAGGTCAAAAGGGCATAACGGTCAACATTTAGGCATATAACGGAAACATGCATATGAATCGGATAACTAGGAACCAAGTTGTATAATCACGGAGGGTTATACTAACATATAACCTGGTACTAATAGAAGCCTAACGGATTTCTAAAATAATCTAAATCGGGTCAGAACTGAAAGTCAAAGCAAAAGTCAACTTTTGCGACTTTCGGTTGCGAACCGAGCCTAAACTCGGAATTGTCGGGTTGAACATGCTTAAACATGTTCTTATATTAATTACCAAGTTATTTAAGTGTTAAAACATGTTTCATAACTTCTGTATTATTAGTTATGAATTTATTAGTAAAAACTGACTCGTTTGACTTTTTATTAAGAAGTTTGACCCAGCAATTGACTGAGTAAACGTGGTAATTAGGAGGTGCCCTTTTGAGGGTTTAACACCTACCTAATTACGGTCACGTAGCCATGTTCGTTGCGAACAATGGCTCAACCGTTTAAAAGTCAAAGCGTTTATCGAAAACGCTTGACTTTTCGGCTATAACCGCTAAATAAAACAAACTAGTCACGAAAGGACACTTACAAGGGTCCAATGGACTGATGGAGGTTCTCAAAAGAGTTCAAGATCCTCTTAATTCAGGGAGTGTGAGCAGAAAGGAAATGAGGTGCAAATGAGATCTAAGATCAATGGGGTATTTATTGGTTTTTGAGAACCGTTAGGATCGTTCCTCGATAACCGTGCTTAAATCTGGACCGTACACATCATGCCAACTGATTTGGCAATCTATGGGTGCCCAAAATGGCCCATAGATTGAAGAAAACAATGTGCAAATAACCAGAAACCAGCTGCTGATTGTTAAAAGCTGTTTTGCAGCTCTGATGGACTTACACGGCTCGCGTAAGAGTCAAGGAGATCTTACGCGGCCCGCCTACTACCCAAATCAGCAACAGGAGATTTAAAAATTGCAGAATTGGTCCCTGTCATCATATAAGGTCATTTTTGGCACGTTAAAGGCCCGTTAAGCCATGTTTAAGGCTCTACAATGATGCCTAAGCATATGGGATATGAAACATGCCCAAAAATATGCCGGATGTCGGTTCGTTTGGCCGTACGGTCACGTTGTTCGACTAATTACGACGAAACACGAACGGACGCGAAAAACAATCCAAATTACGCGACGAATGAAATTTTATCATGCCGAACACTAAAATAAAATATTTTAATACTTAAATAAATTTTTAGATATCTGGATATATTCAGAACGTAAGATATGTGCGAAAATGCAAACTTATGCACTTTTTGACGCTTTAAGTCCCTATTGATCAAATAAGTTTATTTTTGCGCACCAAACACCTCTAAGCCTATATCTAAGCTATGTAAAGGATATTTAGGGCATGTTTAACTTATGATCATATTCCGAAAGGTTCGATACCATACGAATTGATAGACTTTTGCAGTTTGATGCAATTAGTCCCTCTAATGCGCAAACTTGCGCATATCATCATTTAATAGTATCGAAGCCTTATCTAATCCATGTTAGGCATTCTTGGGAGTATTATTAAACATCACGATGCTTCGGGTTTGCTAAAAGGTCATTCAGAGGTATAATTAAACATATTGACACTTTTAACCCCCTTATATTTGCAAAGTTGCGCGTAACGTCACTTAAAGGCATAAAAGCCTTGGACGGCCAATGATTGGAATTCTCGAGAGTATAATCAAATATTATCAAGCTCTCGGCTTGTTAAAAGGTCACTCAGAGGTAAGAATTAACATGTTGACGCTTTTAACCCCTTATTGCGCAAACTTTCAATTAATTACGCAAACGGCTACACTCGATCAACAAGTGGCTCATTTGTGAATATAAAAACCATAAAAGGTTATTCAGAAATTTATTTTAAGTATGTTAATACTTCCAGTCCTTTCATAATCAAAGTTTTTGATTTTTCGAAAAATTAGTCCCTCAAATTCAATGTTTGACTTTATAGGGTTTATTACACGTGTCAATACATCATTGGACGTGTTTTTACGAGGTGTTACATACTCACCCCCTTAAAAGAAATCTCGACCTAGAGATTTGTTAAAGTAATGGGAGAACTTTCTGATGTATCCTGGACTTAATCTCCATAGCATATTTGGGCCTCTAAAGGCGTCTCAGTTGACCTATATAACAGGTACATACTTTCCTTCGGAGTTTCTTAACCTGTCAATCCTTAATCGATACGGGTTTTTCATCAAACCATAAATTTCATTAGTCTGCATGTCATTATGTGACAAATGCTTTCGACTTATTGGCGAAATATATATCCTTAAATCACTAATGTGGGTCACATTGATTTCCATCAAGTTCCTCAGGTAAATTTTAGCTTATAGGTTACCAACCTTGATATATTCGATTTCCTCGAATGATTCTATATATCAGAACTTAATTAGCCCGATAAATTAAAAATTCTGCACACCCTTCTTAGGGTGATACCTTGAATTGAACCTTATTCCTTATTAAGGACTTAAGAGGGTTGCGACTTTCATCAATCCTTAATTTTTCCGCCGATTACTTGGAAACTTTCAGATGATTATGGATTTGTATGATCTTTTTCATTGTTTCCAATACAACTTTCAGATTCTGATAATTGGACTTCCCAAAGTCCCGTCCATCAAACGGACGTTTTGATATTTCATCTATACAAGGTCTCCAAAGGAGCAACCTTGATACTTATATATTGACTATTATAGAAAGCTTATTTAAGGTGAGATGGTTATTCCAACCACTGCTTAAATCAATCTTAAGGGATAGCTATTCCTTACAGTTAGTCGAACCAATCGACGATCCTGGGCAGCTGATGGCGATTCTTAATTGTTGCCTAAATAGGGTTGCGGTAATTAATGCATAAGCAAAACGAACTGTTTTTCTTAGTTAATAATAACTGAACTCTTAGAGTTACCAATTAGGCTTTAAGAACCTCTATCTTAAAACTCACTTAATTAGGGTTTCGATTCTTCAATAATGCTGGTAATAATTGTCATGGAGATTTCATAATACAGCAGCCCTAAGCGGGATGTTAATCTTAACTCTACTTGCCTCTCAGGAGGTACACAGGGTAATCTTTGGAGAAGATAATCAAGACACAAGGAGGTTACAGAGATTTTCCAAATCTCAGGCTCCAGTTCATCCATCATTGCCTGTGTCAGATAAGTGACACATCTATGTTATGAGTCCATGGATTCTTTAATCAGAGACATTTACTTGGATAATTCCATTCTAGATATCTTCTTTGAATACCATTAGCTGACTTTAATACCGTATGACTATTGGAATATCTTTGTGGTTCCATGCATTAAACCTCCATACTGATCAGGCATGGAAGCAATCTATGGAACGTATTAAGATACACCAATCCTCATATGGCGCTTTTGTCATACCATCTGGTATCCGCAATCGATAGAGATCAAAGAGATATCAACTACATATGCTGACGCACTTCATCTGGAGAGAGGGTACACTAGAATTTTACGACTGAAGATTTCTGACAGGAACAGAAGAAATGGTTCCTATGATTTCCGCCTGTAAGTTTTACCTTACACTTAATATCTAGGGTTCTTATGGAAGACTTTAAGAGTTTGCTATACTTATAATTTATGAAGGATTTTTTTTTGGTATCTTATTCAAAACAGAACTCTTAGCGTTTATTCTACTTCATATTTTATGCTTAGGGTTCTAACAGGCAGATTTAATAACTTACAAATTTATTATCCATAAACGACTTATCTGCACACGAATCGAACAATACCCTTTCATATACATCATTGATAAGGAACGTACCAGTTATAACATTGTCGTCTTGTATGGCCTCTTTTGCACTCGTCTGAAAGACCTTAGCGTTGGTCTTCTTAACTTCTTCAAGCTTCTTTGCATATTTTGGGCAATTTGACTTGATATGCCCTTTCTCGTTACAGTTGTAACAAGTCGCATCTCCTATCTTCTGGCATTCCAATGTTTTATGCTCACTAGATTTGCAGATCCCACAAGCCCTAGGCTGCGATCGGGATTTTGATTTGAACCTGCACTTCCCATAATGGCGCTTCTTGCAGGTCTTGCATACAGGTTTCTTGTTGGGCTTTTGTTTGTTCTCCTTAAGCTCAAGCTTACCATTTTTCTTAGAAGTATGGGAGTTATCTTCCTCTATTTTCCTTTTTTTTTGTTCATCCTTTGCATTAGAGGCATGAACGAGATCCTTCTCGTGAGTAAGGAAGGGTGGTCTTAGATGAGATTTGGAGCAAGTAGCATTGGGCTCCTTGAACTTTTTCATGGCCGTCCTCACAGCTTTTCCAACAGCTGCGTCTATCATCGCTTGGAGAACATCTTTGTCAATTTGGAGGTTCACAACTGTAGTATTTTTTCATGCGTCGCATCATCAATGACATGATCAACAGTTGTCTTATTTGAGTTTGTCATACTCGTATTTGGTTCCTAACACTAAATGAAACAATTACTTAGTTGCCATCCAACAACCGTTATTCATCATTCTGATGACCTAACTTATACTAACCAGGGTATCATTAAACCATACAGGCTAATATAGTACGAACATTCTTAATGAATGTTGTTTAAATATATATATATCAATTATATTTAGCCTAGGCCATAAAAAGACCATCAATGGCAATTAAGGTTTGGACTTAGTCCATCACCTTTTTGACAGGGGATCAAATGTCACATCTGTCTTGGTTATATTGATGATTTTGGATAGCTTGAAAGCTTGTCATAAGGATATTGGAGAAGAGTGATTCCTAATGGATATAAAGCATCCATCTAAGGTTGTTGAAGCAGTCTCTAAAATATTATCGGCCAATTCTATTTTGCGCTATATGTCTAGAGTCCTAACAGGCGAATACGACAGTTTACAATGTGTATTGTCCACAATAGACTTATCTTCGCCTGAATTAAACAAATTCCCGCATAAACATCATTGATATGTGTTAGGATCTGGGGCTCTCATGATTGTGTTTGTTTGTGAGATTTGAACAAATCAAATAGATATGAACAGTTTTAAGTGCAACGGAAATGAATAACAAACTTTGTAAACACAATCAAAGGAGAATATAGTTTGATAAACAATTGCTTTTCATAGAGTCGAAAGATTACATCAAAAGCAAAAGGTTACAATGCAAGCTTACAGACTAAACTCCCCCTCAGCCTGATACTCCAGAGTTGGTTGCACAAGATGAAAGGATTGAATTAAGGAGACGAACTCTCTCAAAACGAATCAAATATAATAGTACAGAGTACTGTCATATTTATAGGCAAACCAAACTACTGATGTACCTCAGCTGACGTCACCATGATAGTGACATCAAACAGCCTAACAACCTGTAAACACTGTTCTATACAACTACTGATGTCTAACAACTGATTGATAATAAAATACAAAACAAGTCTAACACAGTTCACGTTCCACTGTTGTGGCCTAAGCACTGATTACTTGATCATCAGTGCTTTCTTCAAAAGGTGATCAGTCTTTGAATGAGCAGTGCTTGGGTCTTCAGCAGTACTTAAGAGACAGCAGTAGATAGAGCTCAGTATTTGCCTTTTAGCAGTCTTTAGTTGTTCCATCAGTGTTTGGTTCATCAGTTGTTCTTCTGAGCAGTACTAGGAGTGTATCAGCATATAGGTGACCACTGTCAAGGGGAGAGCTTAGAGTAACCGTCTGCTTATAGTGAATCCACTGTTGTTACCAGGTTTTGGCTTTACATTATCTGTTCCTTTGGTAGGGTTCAATCCCAACAATCTCCCCCTGGAACAGATAATGCCAAAACCTGTCATTATTCTGGATCTTTATTACTCATCAAAAGTTCCCTTGCTTTTCTTTTGATATCTTCTTCAAATTCTTTGGAACTTATGTCATCTTCATCCCTGCACAGTGAAAGTTCAAGGAGATCCTGCAAATCTTGAACACTAAGGCCTAGTGCTTCTTTCCTTGATATGTACTTCACATCTCCATTGGATCTGACAATAGTCAATACATGGGTCTTTTGGTCAGACATCCACTTTAGTACTTTCGAACCCAATGGATTTCTTGGGAGAGATTTATTTGAGGATGAGTTGGGAGATGTTGGCCTTGTGAAAACTTGCAGACTTTCAGACATTCTTTTGAAAGCCATTTCAATGACACCGTTTGCTGCAGCTATATCTTCTGCAGTTTCTCTTTCAATCAGCTCCTGCCTTTCAATGTCTGTCATGTCTGTTGAAGTGTTTGGTGATGCAGGTTTGGTTAATATCCTTTTAAAAAGGTTTTGAAGTTTTTCTAAGATTTCTTCTTTTAGGCCCATTTTCATGATGGATTCTGTGAAGTACTCAACTTCCTTTTCTTTAACCTCTTCACTGGTCAACTGTTCTTTTTCTTCTTGGTTTGTCACAAAAGTAGACCGGAACAGTGTTTTGATGTTTTCTATCTGCTGTTCAAGTTTCATTCTTTGTTCATGCTTTTTTTAAGTGCTTGAAACAGTTATCTTTCTTTTCTTTAGCCTTTCATAGGCTTCATCAGTCTGCTGTTTTGACCATTTTGATATGGCTTCAGCAGTGTCCATTTTTGCATCCACCAGCTCCCTTTTCTTTCTCTTATACTCAGCAGTTAGGTCAGCAATGAGATTTTTGTATTTTCTCCAGTTTGGAGCATTCTTCTTCTTTGTAGGATCATTCTTGATTTTCTCAATCCTTTCTGCCTCATGCTTTAGAGCGACTATTGGCCATTCTTCGAACTGTTGTTCTTTAGCAGGATAGAATTTCTCTTTCATGATGTAGGCTAGATATTGTTTTCTTAGCTTTTCTTTTGATCAGCCTTTTCTTTGTTTAGGTCTTGTGCAAACTCTTCTATCTGCTTTACTTTTGTGAAGTAGAACTCCAGTCTTTTAGCAATGCCATCTTTGCTTAAACGTTCACGTTCACTCTCAACTTTAGCTCTTAGTTTAGCTTGCCTTGCCTTGATTTTGAGGTAATCATCCATATCATCTGGTGGTATGTAACCTATGAGTGAGGAGAATCTTCTTTTTGAAGGATCTTCTTCTGTATAGAATTGCCTCATCTCATTTTTGATAGCTTCAAGTTCCAGTGGATGTTGTGCAGCATTAGGATCATGTATACCCTCATCGACAGAGATTGGCTTTCTTTTTCTATTGAAGAGCTTTGGTTGTGATGTAGGGAAGGTGAGAGCAGTGGTGGATGATTGACTAACAACTGTTGAAACAACTGGTGTTTCAACTGCTGTTGTCATTACACCTGCTGATATGTCAGCAGATGTCTTCTGCTTTTGAGTAGGGGATGACGGTGGTGAGGTAGTTTTTGATAATGGTGATGGTGGTGATGACTCATCATCAGGGATGAAAACCCTTCTCCTTTTTAATGTAGGAGAGGCTGATGATGTTGTTGGTGGATCAGTGGTTTGAATATGAGTGGCAGTGGTTTGTGGTTGTGATTGACTGACAGTGGTTGAAACAACTGGTATTTCAATCACTGTTGTCATTACAGCAGATGTTGTAACATCTGCTGTCTTCTGCTTTATGGCAGGAGGCAGTGGTGGTGATATGATTGTAGATGATGATGGTGGTGGAACAGTGGTTGTGATGGTGTGTGATAGAGTGGTGTGTGTTGATAAAATGGCAGCTGTTTGGCTACTGACAGCAGTTTTTGTAACCACTGTTGTATCAGCTGTTTGACTAACAGGTTTTGAGACCTGCTTTTCTTTTTCTTTTTCTATTTCAGGCTCAATACACAGCCCATCTTCTATTCCTTTCTGTCTCAACTTGATTTTCTCCCCCTTTTTGGCATTATCTGCAAGGCGTGTATCCATGAAGAGGATGGAAGATGGAACTTTTCCACTATGGGCAGTCTTTTGTATGCTAGCCTTTATGGCCTTGATATTTGCTTGAGTGTCTTTAAACCTTGATTCCACCACGTTGGGCAGCCTTTGTACTTGAATAGCATGCTTTTGATCAGCCATATGTTGCTGTTTTTCAAGCATGGGTTGAAAGATATTCCAAAGCTCATTTGCAGCAAATGCATGTTGTGCAGGTGCTTGAGCAGGAACAGCAGTAGCTTGTGCTTTTTGAGCTTTTAAAATCTCTTGCACCATATCTTTAATTTCAGCAACTGAATCTTCAAGTTTTTCAACCCTGTTCGTCAATTCCTGATATTCTAAATCATCACCCAAATTAATGGGATCATCTGATTTCCCCCCTGAAGAGGTTGTACCAATGTGTGACTTAGGAACAGTGTTCCAGAAATCATCCATTGATGCCCCTTGTTCTTGGTACTGGGGACTTCTTTCTTCAGCACTCGACAAACCTTTGATGGTACCGGTGGTTAGAATTAACTCACTGGTGGTTACCGATGTTGCCATGGAAGAAATTGCCTTCAATGGAGTCTTAGTAATGAAACAACTGTCCAACTGAAGATCTGTTGATCCATCAGTTGTAGTTGTTGCTCCACTTGAATTACTGACAGGAGTTACTTGTAACTCCTGCAGTGTAACCTCCTCAACTGTTGCTGGGATAGCAGAGATATACGCATCAGACCCAGTCACTTGTGGGGGTATACTCTCAGTGATAGGTGATAGAGAGGAACTGGTTTGTGTCTGTGCAATATCAACTGCATGCAACAGGGGTATTATTGATTGTGGCATTATGATTGGTGATGGTATGGGTGTTGAAAGACACATGTACTTGGGATCAGGACTGTGGAAGATAGATCCGAGTGGATCCAGAGCTTCATAATTTGGTGTCCCTGTGATTACAACCTGATCCTTTTGTGAGGATGCAGGAGGAGTTTAAGCATAGGTTGAGATCTTTCTTCCAACTGCTGTGAGGAAGTAGCAGCAGTGGTTTGTGGTGACTTTTGTGTTGTTACAGGCAGTTGCTCTGGGATCTCATCTTCCAGAGTTGCCTTTTTCTTGGGTTTAGTGGGCTTTTTGGAAGATTTTCTTTTGGTCTTTTTGGTGATGTCAGGTGTGGGTTTCAGAGTAGTGGTTGTGCTGCTCTGATCACCTGGAGCAGTGGGCTCAGCAGATGTTGCCTGAGGATCAGTGGCAGTTTTTAAAGTCTGCTCAGGCACCTTTGCTTTTAATTTTATTGGTGCCATCATTCTTGAAAACGTTTCAATTGTTAAAATTTTTATTTGAAAATGGACAACTTGTTTGGGCAAATTTTCATCCTCTTTTTCAAATTTTTGTTTAAAGTAATAGCTCAGAAATCTTGGAAAAAGAAGAAATGATTTGCTGTCAACATTCTTTACCATGTCATTGAAGATCTCCTGGGAATAGTTGTAATCTTTATTGTTTAAAATAGCGTATCCCAGGCATTGAATCTTCAATGGTATTTCGTTAAAAGCTGTTGTTTTATTTGAAACACAACTTAAAAGTGTGTGGAATAAAAATCTGGGTGCAGATGGAAAATAACCTTTTTGTAAGGTATCTACCTTTGATTGTTCTGCATATCCCCTTTTTATGAAATCAGTTTTCATCACGGCTTTATCAAAAGATATTTTACTGTTCTGGTCATTCAGTTTGAAGACCTCTGAGATTGATTGTGGGGTGATTTGAAATGCTTTACCCTGTAACGAGGACTTAATGGCAACTACTTTTCCGTCTTGTTTTTCAAGCTTAGCATTTTTCCAAAACTCTCTCTGGGTTTGCAAGTAAATGGGAGCATCTACTATCAACAAAGTTTTGTACTTTGATGCAGATAGTATATCAATGATGGAGTCGAAGGTGTGGTTATCGGAGGGTTTTGTGAGAAGACCCACGTAGTTGTGCGGTGATTTGTATGGGATTTCAATGGTTTCTTCGGCCGTTTGAGCGACCTCTTTTGAAGATGATTGTGATTTTGGAGAAGATTTTGATTTTGACTTCGTCATTTTGATGAAGAAGAATCGAAGAGTGATTTGGGGAAGAAAGGTTGAAAACTGCTTTGTGAAGAGAACTTTTGGAATTCAATTCGACAGTGTAAAACCCTGTTTGGGGTTTTGATCAGGGTTTTATTTAGGAAAAAAAATGATCGCTGAAGTGGCAGCGGTTATTATGATCTGAAGGCTAAAAACTGACCACGTGTCAAACACTGATGAAATGGATGAAGGGTGGAGAACAGTTGTTTTAAAAGCCACTGATGAATCAAGCATCAGTAGTTACAACGGTAATAATGAGGACAGTGGAAGATTATTACTATCAGTAGATAGTATATCGATGGATAAGACACTGATTTTAAACATCAGTGCTTGTCAAGAGAATGAAAGAATCAGTGGTTGACTTTCAGCAGTGGATAGTATTTAGTGACCAGATGTTTGAACACAACAGTGATTAGGGTAAATGGTACAGATTTGAAGTACCAGTATTTCAGCAACAGTTTTGAGAATTTTCATTCAAGGTTTTTGCCACATGTCAATTTTGAAGGACAGTGGTTTAGTTGTAACACCCCAAAAACGGGTTTGGTAAATTAGAACCCGGTTAATATAAAGAAGTGAGTTTTAGTCTCTTATATAATTAAAATGAAACTTGAGGGACCAAAACCGTTAAGTGGGGAAACATGATTTTTATAAAATAAACTTAAAACACCACACACTCACAGTGTGTGTGTGTGTCGACATCCAGGAAGAAGAAACAAGGTTCAAACCCTAGTTTCACAAAAATCCCCAAATTGGAAGGGTAAATGAAGTCTAAATTCATGAATAAAAACGGATTAATGATCACCTCCTCGTGGGGATCGCAAGGTATGTTTTAAAAGCTAGTTTGGTGATTATGCATGAAGCGGGTTATGATGTAAATCACGAATTTGTATGAAATTGAGTATGAGTATGTGTTAGAATCATCATTTGGAACATGGATTATGCATGAATTAGGTTAATTTGATGTTTAAGGGTGAAACCCGTTTGTTATGGTGAAGATGATGACATGGGTAAATCATCTATGTCTAAGTTCTTGCTTAATATTGATGTATTTTGAGTTGTATGATGTATTCTTGTTAGAAGAATTGAAAGAAATGTGATACTAGTATGTTTGATGTTTATGCATGTATGAATCATGTTGATTAGGAGGAAGAAATTGATGAATTGTGTATGAGATTAGAATGATATGCATGAACTAGTTGTACACTATGCTTACAAGGTAGTACATATATCAAAAGTATGATGAATTATGAAGAACTTAAGATTAGATCACTTGTAAGTGATTAACAAGTAGTTATGAAGTGGGTTTTAGATGATGTAATGTAAATTGATGATTCACTTATGATTTATAATGTTTGGAATCATAGACGTGTGTGAATGTTTAAAGATATGGGATAAGAAATGATGAATTGTTGTTAGATGAAGTGAATAAAATGTGATGATAACATGTTTGATGTTTAATTTAAATACCCCATGTTGGATTGTAGAAGCATTTGATGAATTATGTATGAATTTAGAAGATTGTGTATGAATAAGTTGAGGTATTTATAATGAAAGAAACTTTATGGTTAGTATTTCCGCTGCGACTTTTGCCATGTACGAATATGGGTGTAACAAGTTGGTATCAGAGCCCTGGTTTGAGAGAATCAAGTGTAAGAAG
The DNA here is from genome assembly GCA_030545235.1 of Helianthus tuberosus. Taxonomy (NCBI): domain Eukaryota; kingdom Viridiplantae; phylum Streptophyta; class Magnoliopsida; order Asterales; family Asteraceae; genus Helianthus; species Helianthus tuberosus. The sequence goes on along the minus strand of CM060411.1, from coordinate 53,291,273 downwards.
GTAAGTGCTTGAACTCAAACCTGTGTGCTCTTGTGATAAGAAACCCGTACAATCCAAGACTCGGTCAAGATCCAAAGGTAAAAGAGAATGTAAGTATGTACTTATGTATACACATAAAGAAACTGACGGTTTTGTATATGCAAGGTAAGTATAAGCGTTTGAAGAGGATGATCCGCGAGTGCGGTCAAGTACCGACACCAAGGCATGAAATAAGATAAAGTTGAACCCAGGTACGTAAATTCAATATGTCGGTATATGAAATGGTAAAATGCATTAAGGGAAGAAAAATGCTAAATGAAGGACCATGATGGTATAGTAGACGTGTTTTGAAAAATGATACACGTGCCGAAACCTAATTCTTCGGGCATAAGGTGACAATTACACGAAGACACGAAACTAGTATGTGGATTGTGTACCTGGCCAGTACACGTGAAGCATATGACGTTCGTGGGACCGTGATAATTAATACAAGTATGTCCGTTAGAATTAAGTAGTAGGTGGACGTGAGGGTGAAGAGAAATGTAAGACTCTCAAGAATGAGAGTATGAAATGCTATGTTAGAATCCGCGAGACGGATTCGAAATATGAAATGCTATGCTAGAATCCGCGAGACGGATTCGAAACATGAAATGCTATGCTAGAATCCGCGAGACGGATTCGAAACATGAAATGCTATGCTAGAATCCGCGAGACGGATTCGAAACATGAAATGCTATGCTAGAATCCGCGAGACGGATTCGAAATATGAAATGCTATGCTAGAATCCGCGAGACGGATTCGAAATATGAAATGCTATGCTAGAATCCGCGAGACGGATTCGAAACATGAAATGCTATGCTAGAATCCGCGAGACGGATTCGAAACATGAAATGCTATGCTAGAATCCGCGAGACGGATTCGAAACATGAAATGCTATGCTAGAATCCGCGAGACGGATTCGAAACATGAAAGAAGTTAAAGTATAAATGAAATGTTTGAAACCGTTAGATGGATTCAAAACATAGGAGGTACGAAAGGTATGAATGATGTGTTCGAATCCGCGAAACAGATTTAAGATATAAAAGACGGAACTAGTCTATATAAGAAGTCGATAGCTTGACCATGTGTGCGTCAAACAAGTCATATAAGTAAACGTAAAGCAAATGAACAAAAGAATGATGGGAATGAAAATATCCGAATGCGTAAGTAACGAAGGGATATGTATGGTACAAATAACTAAAGAAATGTAGAACGATGTTAACTATGAAGGTAAGCACGTAGGTGTGACTATGAAAAGGTAGTTTTGTTGAGATAACAAGACAAGGGTTAAATGTTATGCAATGCGTCTATAGAATGAAATCTTAAAGGATGAGATGAAGGTATTTAATCTGTTATAAACGGATCATATGAGTGTAAGCATTACTATAAGTTTGAATAAGTATGTATATTAACCTATTATTAACAGGTCAAAGGAAATGAGAATGTTATATGAAAGTATGCCATGGAAAGTATAGACTTGTTAAGAAGAGGAAGCCAATTGATTGAATAATTATGAAATGAGATAGGATGATTACTTATGATTATGATGTGACTATGAAGTCAAACATAGATGTGTGTGTGTAAGATAAATGAGAAAGGTTTCGGGGACGAAACCTCATTTAAGGGGGGTAGACTTGTAACACCCCAAAAACGGGTTTGGTAAATTAGAACCCGGTTAATATAAAGAAGTGAGTTTTAGTCTCTTATATAATTAAAATGAAACTTGAGGGATCAAAACCGTTAAGTGGGGAAACATGATTTTTATAAAATAAACTTAAAACACCACACACACACATAGTGTGTGTGTGTGTGTGTCGACATCCAGGAAGAAGAAACAAGGTTCAAACCCTAGTTTCACAAAAATCCCCAAATTGGAAGGGTAAATGAAGTCTAAATTCATGAATAAAAACGGATTAATGATCACCTCCTCGTGGGGATCGCAAGGTATGTTTTAAAAGCTAGTTTGGTGATTATGCATGAAGCGGGTTATGATGTAAATCACGAATTTGTATGAAATTGAGTATGAGTATGTGTTAGAATCATCATTTGGAACATGGATTATGCATGAATTAGGTTAATTTGATGTTTAAGGGTGAAACCCGTTTGTTATGGTGAAGATGATGACATGGGTAAATCATCTATGTCTAAGTTCTTGCTTAATATTGATGTATTTTGAGTTGTATGATGTATTCTTGTTAGAAGAATTGAAAGAAATGTGATACTAATATGTTTGATGTTTATGCATGTATGAATCATGTTGATTAGGAGGAAGAAATTGATGAATTGTGTATGAGATTAGAATGATATGCATGAACTAGTTGTACACTATGCTTACAAGGTAGTACATATATCAAAAGTATGATGAATTATGAAGAACTTAAGATTAGATCACTTGTAAGTGATTAACAAGTAGTTATGAAGTGGGTTTTAGATGATGTAATGTAAATTGATGATTCACTTATGATTAATAATGTTTGGAATCATAGACGTGTGTGAATGTTTAAAGATATGGGATAAGAAATGATGAATTGTTGTTAGATGAAGTGAATAAAATGTGATGATAACATGTTTGATGTTTAATTTAAATACCCCATGTTGGATTGTAGAAGCATTTGATGAATTATGTATGAATTTAGAAGATTGTGTATGAATAAGTTGTACGTTATGCTTAAAAGGTAGTACGTACATCAAGTGAATGATAAAATGTATATAGTGTCGTCCGTATAGTCGATTATGATGTTACGGGAATATGTTGATAAGTCGATAGTTATGTATGGTTGATAGTTGACTTTTGAAAGTCAACTAAGTATAAGAAACATGAGTTGACTCGTTGTCGTAAATGTAGGTTGATGAGAGGTCGTATGGTACATGTAATAGCAATCCGCGATAAATGTAATGACATGATGAGTTACATGAGTTAAACGTATACGGACATGATTATATGAGTTATGTTTGTTAGAAATGGTTAATGAAAGTTAAGTGTGAAATATGGGATTGATACGATTGTTATCATGTACAAATGAGTATGCTAATGATAGCGTGATTTCGATGACATGGAAGTATAGGAATCATGTCGAGACGGAATCAGGCACGGAAGGCTAACGGGTCAAGAAGTGGCGAGGAACGAATGGGAACACGGATGCATGAGGTAAGTGATTTCCGTAATCACTTCTAAGTTAAAGTAAGTAATAAAGTGTTGTAATTAATTAAGCATGATGTTTGAGATCGTATATGTGTTAAAGTCTTTCGTCATAAAAGATGGAATTAAAGATGACCAAAATGCCCATGATGGGTATTTTGGGGTAAATGATCTTAAAAGTAGTTTAGAAGCGAGTTATTCGATTAGTGTAATGTTTTGGACAAGTATGGAAGTAGGGATGATGGGTTGGTTAGTCATTAACCAATTAATGCGCAAATGCCCATAACGGGTCAAATAATTAGAATGTGATAACAAGCCGATAGGGCGGAAGATAAGAATTTCATTAATCCGGATGTGGGATTTTAAGTGTATATGATAGAATGTGAATTTACAAGCATGTAGGAAGAAACGGGAGGTTAAATGGGTATACGGGTTGAAAGTTATGCAAGTTTTAGCGCGTTCGGACAATGAATCGGATCTGCAGGAAAACCATGTTTAGAGGGCCCGTCGCCGACGCCCTGATGGGCCGTCGCCGACGCCCTCTATAACCACCACTTTTGTCCGACGGCTTATGTTACTGTCTACGGAGGTTGGGCCGACGAGAGGTGTCGCACGGTCGTGCGACCCAGGAGCACGGTCGTGCGATTCCGAGTAAACAAGTGTACTGGCTCGTGCGAGACCAGTGTCCCCGACGTCGTATGGGCCGCACGGTCGTGCGGTTATGACGCATGGTCGTGCGTCAGCTGCCAGTTCAACGGAATGCGCAGAATTCATCCGTAATCAGTCTTGTAACCTACAAGGAGTCCCGAATTGTATTCTAAGCTCATTTTAGAATGTTTATGAGGTACGATGAGCGTGTACGCAAGCATAAATGTAACGAATTAAGTATAAAGGTATGTATGTATGTATATGTATTTATGTGTGTATGGATGTATGGAGGGATGGATGTATGCGAGTAGGTATGTATGCAGATGTGTATGTATGTATGTGTGAAGATATGTACGAGGGTATGTATGTATGTAATGATGTTGGAAAGGTTTGTATGCATGTAGAGGTGTATGTATGTATGTGTAAAGATATGTACGAGGGTATGTATGTGTGTAATGATGTAGGAAAGGTTTGTATGCATGTAGATGTGTATGTATGTATGTGTAAAGATATGTACGAGGGTATGTATGTATGCAATGATGTAGGAAAGGTTTGTATGTATGTAGATGTGTATGTATGTATGTGGAAAGATATGTACGATTGTACGCATGTATGCAATGATGTAGGAAAGGTTTGTATGTATATAGATGAGTATGTATGTATGTATGTATGTATGTATGTATGTATGTATGTATGTATGTATGTATGTATGTATGTATGTATGTATGTATGTATGTATGTATGTATGTATGTATGTATGTATGTATGTATGTATGTATGTATGTATGTATGTATGTATGTATGTATAAAGGCATGTATGAGTGTATGCACGTATGTAAAGTTGTAGGGAAGATATGTACGTATGTAGATATGTATGTAAGTACGTATGTAAGCATGATTTAGAGACGATGAGGGTTAACGTTATTAATGGTGTACCTTGAGAATGAAAAGTAATGCAGGTACATTATTGAAGCCTCACCAGGAAATGGATATGCAGATGAAATGCTTAAAGCTTAAAAGATGACGAAGTGTGAAGTGTACGCGAATGAACTTTGTTCCTTTAATGTGTGCTAATGTTATGAATGTATGTGGTGAATGCAGGTTGTACGGATAATGAGCGATTATCACAAGGATTAGGGATCGAAGACCGAGTCACTAGAGAGATTGTACGGGGGACGTTGAATGTAAAATGTAGTAAACATAAGCTATGTTTTTAATTAGTAAATAAGAGGATGACAGATTTATGAATAAGAATTATGTTAAAGTTAAATTTTAAATAAGTTGAGGTATTTATAATGAAAGAAACTTTATGGTTAGTATTTCCGCTGCGACTTTTGCCATGTACGAATATGGGTGTAACATTAGTACCCCAGATGATGAGAATTTTTTACTAAGACACCTCATTTTCGTTTAATATCCAATTAGAACATGAGTGCCCCAGCAATTTAAGTACAGTTTCACAATCAACCTTTGACTATGTTTAAAAACAAACCTGAGTATGACATGATCTTGAACTATGTACCATTTCCTTTTGATCAATTCATGAGGACAATAATACCAACAAAAATAAGGTACTATGTCCTGACAGGTGATTGAAACTAATGCCAACAAAAACAAGCAAAAGTTCAAAATATATTGTTCAAAGAAAAAAATGAACAAGATATCCTGATTATTCGAGAAAATCCTTTTAAAAAAATAATTAAAGGATTTTCTGGGAACAGCATCAAAAAGGATCTGGTATATATTCAAAAGAAAACATAATCATAACATTCTCAAGTTTATGAAAAATGGTCAGTGGTTTGACAGCATTTGGTAGAACATTTTGAATACATTTTGACCACTGTTTGGTACCATTTTCTTTGTCAGTTGAGTGCAATCATGAGGATTCATGGATAAATTTTTGAACATTTGTCTCATCCTCTTTGGAATTCATTCATGGGAAACTAAACCTTTTCCTGAACAGATGAATGCGCATAGTTGCTTAATTAACCATTATTACCCTAAAATTTAACTCATAAGTGTTTTATGTTTATACTCTTTTCTTTTGACTTCACAAGATTTGAGACAAACACACTTCTGAGTTTTTGTGAATTTTCTTAATGTATTTTAACAAAGTTGATTTTGTCCTTTTGAGGAACTCAACCTGTTTTCAACACATAAGATCTGAATGACTAAAGTTTTAATTTCCCTCTCTTTTTTTTTTAAATTACCAAAAACACTAATGTTTTGTGAACATAGGTTTTTGTAAATCTGAGGTTCATACTCTAGCATTCAAAAGGTTGACAACACAATTTTCGTAACAGCAATTGAAATCAATTTTGAAAATATGAAATGATCCCACAGTTTAACAGATATGTTTTCAGATCTGAAAACTATGAGTGATTTATGCATGATATTACTTGTTGTGTGAGATTTGTGTGTCATATGACATCTTGGTTGATTTACAAAGTTTTTGAATAACCATTTTAATCATGATTTACTTGTTACTCTGTTTTTCAACTGAATACAACCAACCTTAGTATCAATGAATTTTGAGCCGAACTGTTATATCAAATTGATTGTTAGATCGAATTTGACTGTCCAGGCTCTGATACCAATTGTTAGGATCTGGGGCTCTCATGATTGTGTTTGTTTGTGAGATTTGAACAAATCAAATAGATATGAACAGTTTTAAGTGCAACGGAAATGAATAACAAACTTTGTAAACACAATCAAAGGAGAATATAGTTTGATAAACAATTGCTTTTCATAGAGTCGAAAGATTACATCAAAAGCAAAAGGTTACAATGCAAGCTTACAGACTAAACTCCCCCTCAGCCTGATACTCCAGAGTTGGTTGCACAAGATGAAAGGATTGAATTGAGGAGACGAACTCTCTCAAAACGAATCAAATATAACAGTACAGAGTACTGTCATATTTATAGGCAAACCAAACTACTGATGTACCTCAGCTGACGTCACCATGATAGTGACATCAAACAGCCTAACAACCTGTAAACACTGTTCTATACAACTACTGATGTCTAACAACTGATTGATAATAAAATACAAAACAAGTCTAACACAGTTCACGTTCCACTGTTGTGGCCTAAGCACTGATTACTTGATCATCAGTGCTTTCTTCAAAAGGTGATCAGTCTTTGAATGAGCAGTGCTTGGGTCTTCAGCAGTACTTAAGAGACAGCAGTAGATAGAGCTCAGTATTTGCCTTTTAGCAGTCTTTAGTTGTTCCATCAGTGTTTGGTTCATCAGTTGTTCTTCTGAGCAGTACTAGGAGTGTATCAGCATATAGGTGACCACTGTCAAGGGGAGAGCTTAGAGTAACCGTCTGCTTATAGTGAATCCACTGTTGTTACCAGGTTTTGGCTTTACATTATCTGTTCCTTTGGTAGGGTTCAATCCCAACAATTAATGCCTGTAGTTCTGCACCAGTTATATTAACTCTGGTAGTATCATTGTTCTCCTTCGGGTGGCTGTTAACCTCATCTGATCCAGCCATGTAGCTTGATTGCTACATAAATATTGACAATGATTTATTCGGAGGTTATTATGGAATCATCATTTTTGACGATTCATTAACCATGGTAATACAAACCATATTGGTTAATTTATTAATTATATTAGTATTTTCATTATAATTTATCCTAGTATATAAAACATTAAGGATATTAAAGTGGCACAATAGGCCTAATCACAAGGACAGTTTTAAATTTATAAGCCATGATTTTAGAGAATCGAGGCATTACGGTTTGAACATAGTTCATTACCTTTCTTGACAGAGAGTCAAAGACTACAACTGTCCTTTGTCTTTTAGGACAATAGATATAGCCCGTAGGCATCTCATCACTAAGGGATGTTAAATAATATGGTCATCGTATCAGATGATATTAGTCAAGATCGCATTGATCCTACTGACAATTATGCTTGGACGTAGTCCAATGTCTTTAGACAGGGGTCAAAGACCTCCACTGTCGTTGTCTTATCGGACAACATATTTAGCCCGTAGGCACTTCATCACTAATGGATGTTTATAATATGATCATCTTTATTTGATGAGTTGAGCCATGATTTCTGAATCACTAGGCTAGATAAGACAATTGGAAGGATCCAATGTAAGGATGACTATTGTGATTTTCTCGAATCACATTTGTCAAGAGTGTTAACACGTTCTCAGATGTTAACAAGGATCTGAATCTCTTTTAAACAGGTTTTACCATCATAGCTAGGTCTTTAATGACAATCAAGCTAGGTTTTACCCTTTAAGATTCTTTTTAATATACATACTGTCAGATCAATTACAAAAAGGAATGATATTTTGATTTATTTCATATATTATTTTCATATATAATGATAAAATGAAATTTAGATAAAACATTCCAATGATTTTAAAAGAAGTACCGAATTGCCCTAAACGGGATTTGAAAGAAATAATGTTGTCCACGAAGGGATTGAAAGATAATTATGTCCTTATAAGGACTATTAAGGAAACGATCTTCAGCAAAAGGAGTTTCTTCTTCACTTCATTTCTGAATGTTTTCTCCTAGATTGCATGTTTTATCCTAGTCACGGTACGAAGCTCGGCATTTTAAGGCTCCGGATGTGGAGAATTTCCATTACGGCTTCTTCGCTTGGCAAATTATTCAGAATATACAAAATCGAAAGCAGTGAACACATATAATAGGGATGAGATTATTCCTAGTTCAAGTCTAGACTCGGAATTAAGGAATGTGCTACTGTGCCATTGAGATTAAACACAAAAGGCTAGTGCTTAATTCACTCAATGTTGGCTCTGATACCAACCTGTCACACCCCGATATTTCGACGTATTACCGGTGGGCCCGGTGGGGAGTATCGTGACGTAGTTGATATCATTATAGTCAAATAATCAAAGTTCAATGCACAGCGGAAGTCAAAAGTGAATATATTACAAACTGATTCAAAAGTAACATCAATGTTAAAAACAGATTGCAAGGTGGATCCACAGGCGGATCTTAAAACAGAAAGATAAACACTGTTCAACAGACTTTAGGCATCTAGAACTTGCAAGATTCCCTATTAACGCCCTGAGCTCCCAGCCAATTACGTACAGTACCTATCACTTAATCTTTTTGGAAAATACGTCAGTTTACACTGGTAAATACAATTAACTGACTCGTTTGAAAACATTTATGAAAATTAATTTAAATGCACAAGGCACAAATATCTTTTAATAACTTGGGACAATTATATAAAAATAATCTTGTATACAGATTTACATGTTCGTTATACATTTAGGGCTTGATGTTAGAAACCGAGTCAAGATTAACATACACACCACAAGTATAGGCCCACAAGAGAGTGAGATACCGTTTCCCTTATGCAACTGTCAGGTGTATGCCTACACCCCGTGCATAAGACGTGGCCATTTTTATTTTATAATGATGCCAAGGATATCCGGGACATGGTCATTAACCCCTAAAGGCCTTTATTTCAAACAAGAAAGATTAAAACGGGTTACCTCAATAATTTAATTACAATCCGATTAAACATTCAATACCCGACCAAGCGGTATTATTATAATACCGTATCCCAAGCCCGTATAGGGAAAATAAGTTAAAAGTATTTACCTGAGCTAAAATGTAACTTTATTCTCAGCCGTATATTCAAATCAGCAAGCACAAGTACCTCTACTGGGGCTCTTAATCTGGAACGAAGGTTTTATTTACCTATTAGATTCCTAACGGGTCTTACTTAAGTTTAAACTTAGACCGGTTAGTTTTAAGGAAGGTTTATGGTTCAAAACGCAAGATTAAGCGAAGACCGGATTAGAATATGATTTAGACCCGAAAAGTATGGAGACTTGTATAATATGGGTAAACTAAACACATTCTGGATTTTGAGACAAAAATGATAAGGTTTGACCCATTTCGGTTAATTTATGCAAACTAGTTGCATAAACCGCACCGAACGCGTAAAATGCATAACGGGTAAACAAATGAGTCATGAACAGGTTTCCTAAGTTAATATGCCCTCAATATGTTGTGATATCAGTAGGATACCTTCCATTATGCCCAAAACGAATTTAAACTCAAATCATGCCCCGTAGGGGTATTTTGGTCATTTTAAAGCTTATAAAAGAGATTAAATATTAATCTGAGATTCAGGTCTGCTATAATCAGTAAAATACTCAATTTAATAAGTTATATCAGTAGGGTATTGCATATATGTGAAATTTATCATTTATAACCAAACTATGCACCGAAGGGACATTTTGGTAATTTCACATAGGCTTTAAAGGTCAAATCCAGAAATCTGGGTTCAAAACTTTTACTTACTGTTAAATTATAAAAATTTACTTAAAACATCAGTAGGTATTAAGTCTTATATGTTAAAAATAGTTTTAACTCATACTATGCGTTTAAAACGCGTAAAAATGCGGTTTTAAGCGATTTCCGGGTTTTATAAGAAAATCTGATATTTTTATCATTCCAGAAGGCTGAAAATATTTTATTTATCATATAAAATCAGTAGCAAAAGGTTTGGTATCAAAATTTTATGTAAAACTCATTTTATGAGCAAAAAGGGTATAACCGACAATTACCGAATCAAAGCTAGAACCCTATGTTATGCACTTTTTGACGCTTTTAGTCCCTATTGATCAAATAAGTTTATTTTTGCGCACCAAACACCTCTAAGCCTATATCTAAGCTATGTAAAGGATAATTAGGGCATGTTTAACTTATGATCATATTCTGGAAGGTTCGATAGCATACCAATTGATAGACTTTTGCAGTTTGACGCAATTAGTCCCTCTAATGCGCAAACTTGCGCATATCATCATTTAATAGTATCGAAGCCTTATCTAATCCATATTAGGCATTCTTGGGAGTATTATTAAACATCACGATGCTTCGGGTTCGCTAAAAGGTCATTCAGAGGTATAATTAAACATATTGACACTTTTAAACCCCTTATATTTGCAAAGTTGCGCGTAACGTCACTTAAAGGCATAAAAGCCTTGGACGGCGAATGATTGGCATTCCCGAGAGTATAATCAAATATTATGAAGCTCTCGGCTTCTTAAAAGGTCACTCAGAGGTAAGAATTAACATGTTGACGCTTTTAACCCCTTATTGCGCAAACTTTCAATTAATTACGCAAACGGCTACACTCGATCAACAAGTGGCTCGCTTGTGAATATAAAAACCGTAAAAGGTTATTCATAAATTTATTTTAAGTATGTTAATACTTCCCGTCCTTTCATAATCAAAGTTTTCGATTTTTCGAAAAATTAGTCCCTCAAATTCAATGTTTGACTTTATTAGGGTTTATTACACGTGTCAATACATCATTGGACGTGTTTTTACGAGGTGTTACATGGAACCAGATTCAAGAGGAGTTGTTAGAGCATTGGGGAGTCTGTGGTGCTGAAGATGTCAACGCTTCTGGAAGACTCAGAGAGAGAGAAATAGAAAGCTACGAGATTGACTGCAGCAATATCCAAGGGAGTCTGTGAGTGCATATGTCTATCGCTTACGTCAATCGTGTATCGTAGCTTAATCAGATGAGACAAGACAGGTGCTGAACTAAAGAATTCATATGTTTAGATGTTGATTCGTATGAATCAACATAACTAGGTTCGTACGGATGGAGCTTGGTGGATTCGTACGAATGCATGAGTAGATTCGTACCAGAAGTAGTCCATTAGTATAAGTAGGTTCGTATGAACCGAGGGCCATTCGTAGTTAGTCTTGTACGAATTCACTATTACTATAAATAGGTGTAGGGTTATGTTTCATTTAGAGCTTTGCTGTTCAAGAGGGGAAACTCTGTTAGTTTGATTTCACGGTTTTGTATTGTTACAATATCAATAGAATCAGTGTTAATTACTTCTTTGTGTTCAATCTACACACGTACTTGGATTCCTCACAAGATACGTGTTCTACGCATTCATCGGTTACGGAATCGATCCTCAGGGCGAATCCACAAATGAAAAGGGCAAGAAGGTAATTTGATATTTATTCTATTTATGGTATATGTTTAGTATAACTAACTCATGAGAAATTTAAAGAAACCAAATATCACATTAAACTCGAATTAACAGTTATATTAGGAGCATTTCGTTGTTTATCATTCAAGTCACAATTCTTTTTCTTCTTCTTCTTCTTCTTCTTCTTCTAAAGTGGTTCGCTGAAAAAAAATACCATGACGTTACAGTGTTTTTATCACTAAAACACATTGCTATGAATACATCTATGTAGTAGTCAGTATCTGGTTCGTCACGTTGTGTTTTATCAGTCAGTAACTGGTTCGTCATTGTGTTTTATCACTAAAACACATTACTATGAACACACCTAGTATCCAACATCAAGTGCAGTAAAACACAGTAGTATGATCAAACTTTAAAAAAACATGTTGTCTTCAACAAAACATACTGAATACATGTATATACAGGATCTAATCACAATGTAGCTTTAACACATCAATCCTTAAAATAATGTCAATGTAAAAACATCTTTACCAAGTTAGTCACTTTGTTCGTCACTTTGTGTTTTATCACTAAAACACACTACTATGAACACATCTAGTATCCAACATCAACTGCGGTAAAACACTGTACTATGATCAAACTTTAAAAAAACACACTTTCTTAAACAAAACACATTGAATAGATGTATATGCAGGATCTAATCATAATGTAGCTTTAACACATCAATTCTTAAAACAATATCAATGTAAAAAACAACACTTTTACGAAGTTAGTCACTTGTTCGTCACATTGTGTTTTATCACGAAAAGACACTACTATGAACACATCTAGTATCCAACATCAAGTGCAATAAAACACAGTACTATAATCATCTATTACGCTTGTATTTTATGTTGAATTTGTAATCTTGATCCATGATTCTAGCTAATTTAGGTATGCAGGATGGTTATTGATAGTGGGTTTTAGATAGAGAGAAGGAAATAGGATGTAACACCTCGTAATTTCATGTCCAATGTGATATCGACACGTGTCAGGAACTTTAAACGTGTAAAGGATTTCATCAGAAGGACTAAAGTTGACAAACAAAGAAAGTACGTGAATATAAGGGTTCAAAGTGTCAATAATGGATAAATATATCTTTCAATAACCCTACATGATGTTTATACCCTTAAACGAATAAATCATGGATCATACGAAGCTAATTATGAAAGAAAGTGAGGAATTACAAACTACAGGGGCTAAATGTGTCAACATGTTTAAAGTATACCTCTGAGTGACCCTTTAGCAAACCCAAAGTTTTTTAATGACTAATTATACTCACGAGAATAAGTGATAAAAATTTCACAAGGTTTCGATTCCGTATGAGAAAGTTATGCTATCATTCGTATGCGAGGGGTTAAAAGCATCGACGTTGATAATTAAGGCTTTTCGAGTGACCATAAAGTTGACCAAGGGCTTCACAAAGATTGGCTATGTCTTGGAGTCCTTAGAAATCAATTTAGGTGGCTCAAAGTGCAAAACAAAAGGTTAAAACAACTTTTAGAAGGACCGAGGACCAAAACAACAATTTCTGAAAATTGAAATTCGGTCAGAAGGGGCGTCGCGCGACGCGTAGGATCCTTAGGGGACCTTCGCGTCACGCGAGGGGTCGTCTGTTGCAGAAAAATGTGGCAGGTGTCTGTCCAGCCATGTTAACCGACTTAGATTGATTGTTTTGCATACCATGGGCTGTCCAAACTGGTTTTTAGAGTATAGGGACACTTAGGATGCATCAAGGATCACTTGTAGACTTGCTTGGCATAATCTAGTGAGATTAAACTCACTATATAAAGTCCCACGTTGTTGCAACTTTGATCATTCACTCATAACTCAACTTCTGGAGCTTTTGGGAGTTCAAGATCAGTTCCTAAGCATCTCTAGTCATAATTAGGATTTCGGTAAGTATCCTTAACCTTCCTTAATCGTGTTTTACTTAGTTATTAGCTTAAAAGTCAAACCGTCGTAATTAAGGTTTGACTTATCGATTAATCACTAATGGTCTGATGTTTAGTCAAATTGAAAGTAATTATTAGTTGGTATTTATGTGGGCAATAAACCCTTAAAAGGGCACCCTCTGAATTCCACTCTAACTAGGTCAATTGTCGGGTCAAACTTAATCCGAAAAAGTCAACAGGATCTTAATTTTCGAATTAACACATAATTAGCAATGTAGAAGATGTGTAACCTGTTTTATCACTCATATAACTTGGTAATCAATGCAAGAACATGTCTAAGCATGTCCGACCCGACAATTTTCAGTTTAGGACCGGTTCGGAATCGAAAGTCGCATAAATTGACCATTGCTTTGACTTTCAGTCCTGACCCATATTAGCATGATTTAGAAATGCCTTAGAGCTCCGTTAGGACCAGCTTATATGATAGTATAACCCTCTGCGTTTATACTACTTAACTCGTTGATTGTCCGATGTTTCCGTTAAATGCCTAATGTTGACCAATATGCCCATTTGACCATAAAACGAGAATTTTGGAAATGTGAGAGGACAATAATCTTTGTTACTGATTTATAAACATGTCCCTAAAATTTCACATCAGTTGGAGGTCTAGATTAGGAGTTATGCTCGATAGCGTAATTAGAAGGCCTTTTATTAATTAAATGGCATAATTAGCGTAAAGCCTATCTAAACCCAATTTTTGACACCAAACCTTTTTCCCACTGATGTAATATAATATTTTTGGATTTTTGAAGATTTTTAATTATTTTTAAACTGATCATAACATAGGGTTATTACCTTGATTCGGTAATTACCGATTATACCCTTTTCGTTCATAAAATGAGTTTTACACGACATCTTGATACCAAATCTTTTGCTACTGATTTTATATGATAAATGAAGTATTTTGAACTTTATAACCTGATCAGAAAACTCAGATTTCCTGTATAACCCGGAAATCGCTTAAAACGACTTTTTACGCATATTAAACACATAGTGTGGGTTAAAACCATTTTTGTCATATAAGACTTATCACCACCTGATATAACTTATTAAGTTAAGTAATTTTACTGTTTATTTCAGACCCGAATCTCAGAATTATAATTAATCTCTTTTATAATCTTTTAAATGACCAAAACACCCCTACGGGGCTTAATTTGAGATTAAACTCCTTTTGGGCATAATGGAAGGTATCCTACTGATATCACAACATATTTAAAGCATATTAACTTAGGAAACTTGTTCGTGACTCTTTCGGTTACCCGTTATGCGTTATTCGCGTTCGGTTCGGTTTATGTAACTAGTTTGCATAAATTAGCCGAAACGGGTCGAACCTTATCATTTTTATCTCAAAATCCAGAATGTGCTTAGTTTACCCATATTATACAAGTCTTCAAACTTGTCGGGTCTAAATCACATTCAATTCCGGTATTCGCTTAATCATGCGTTCGAACCGTATCTTCCTTTAAAACTAACCGGTCTAAGTTTAGGCTTAATTAAAGACCCGTTAGGATTCTAATAGGTTATTATAAACCTTCGTTCCAGAATAGGAGACCCAGTAAAAGCTATGTGCACTTGCTTGTTGTGATTATTACTTGCAAAGGTAAATACTTTTAACTTATTTTCCCTATACGGGCTTGGGGTACGGTATATAAAATACCGCTTGGTCGGGCATTGAATCATTAATCGTATGATGGTTAATTTATTGAAATGACCCGTTTAAATTGTTTGTTTGCTTAAAGCCTTTGGGGGGTTAATGACCATGTCCCGGATATCCTTAGCATCATTTTACGAAATGGCCACGACCTGAGCACGGGGTGTAGGCGTACACCCGACAGTGCATATAAAAATTAATAAGGTATAACCGCCGGTTTCGAGAATAACTCGCCGCGGGACTATATCATGTGGTGTGTCTATTAAGCTCTAACCCGGTGTCAACCCGGGCTACTGAACGCATAACGAACATGTAATTCTTTTACAAGTTTATATATATAAATAATTATCCCAAGTTATAAAATGTGTTGTGCCTCGTGCATTTAAATCGACTTTCTAAACCTTTTCAAAATGAGTCAGTTGATTGTATTTACCAGTGTAAACTGACGTATTTTCCCAAAAAGATTAAGTGCAGGTACTACTCGAAATAGGCTGGCTTTCTCCTTAGCATCAATAAGAGTCTCGCAAGCTTGGATGCATTTCAGTCTGTTGAACAAAGTTTCTTTTTATTTGATCCACCTGTGGATTATTTTCAACTATTTTGTGATACTTAATATTACAATTTTATTCGGTTGAAATGAATCTATCTTTTGCTTCCGCTATGCATTTATATATTGTGTTGTTTGACTATAACGATATCAACTACGTCACGATACTCCCCCACCGGGCCCATCGGTAATACGTGGAAATATCGGGGTGTGACAGGTTGGTATCAGAGCCAACACTGAGTGAATTAAACACTAGCCTTTTGTGTTTAATCTCAGTTACACAATTGCACATTCCTAAATTTTCGAGTCTAGACAAAGAACTTAGGACTAATCCAAATTGTTTTTAATTCTAACTTTGTCCTTTATATTTCCTTGTTGTATCTTTCAATTGTTTAACAGGAGATATGCCACCGAGGTTCAGAAGAGGAGGACGAGGTAAGGGGCCAATCAATGCCCCCAACGATCACGAAGCCGGGCCTTCACATCGGCGAACTCCTTCTGCTACCATGAGTGCCGATCCCCAAGGCAACTGGAGGACCTATTTGGAGCCCGCTAGGCGATCTGCCTCGATTAACTCAATGCCTCCTTATCGTCACTCCTTTGGGCCGCAATCAGAGAACGAGCCCGATGACTCACGCCACTCATTCTTGCCATTGCAGCGAGCCTTTTCGCACCATTCCTTTGGTGACCCCACTCCTGTCTTTCAGGGCCGGTTTAACCCGGCAAACTATATTCAAGAACCAGTGGGTTTTAACCCATTGGGACCAGAGGATCATTTTTCCGGCGATCACGCCATGGATATGGATGAGGACACCAACCATGTTGAACCACCGACTGGAACCCCCACGCACCCTATTGAAGTCTCTGATGGATCATCTTTCCATGGATCACCTTACCGTGGTCCAGACAGTTACCAAGCAAGGTTCAACCAGTATGAGTGGTATTTTACACCCTCTCACCATTCATCGCCTCATGAGCAGCAGCAGCAGGATCCCTCCGAGGATTCTCGTTTCGTGGCAGTCACGCCACCGCCACCACCACCGCCAGTACATCAAGCACCTCCAGAACCACCAAGGCGTAGAAGAACAGGCGCACGAATATCCGCGCGAGAAGGGGGTTTTCACTTTAGCACCCCCCCCCCTCCATCACTCAAGTGGCAGTCACTATCCGCCACTGCATGAAGACCCACAAATGGGTGGGCCTTCAAATCCAGTTTCAGAGGTGAATTCTGCACCAGTTGCACCACCACCGCCACCATTGGGATTTGGTAACCCGATTCCTACATA
The DNA here is from genome assembly GCA_030545235.1 of Helianthus tuberosus. Lineage (NCBI taxonomy): Eukaryota > Viridiplantae > Streptophyta > Magnoliopsida > Asterales > Asteraceae > Helianthus > Helianthus tuberosus. Next base: position 53,274,021 of record CM060411.1, on the reverse strand, counting down.
CTCCGGTTCAACGGCGTACGATCCATTTGAGCAGCCGGCTCACACTCATTACAACTATGCTGAAGCCGACCCATACCGTGTAGCAGCAAACTACAACGCCCTTCATCCTGAAGGACCATATGGAGCCCCTTGGGGAGTGGGATACCCAACTCATGGGTATCAAATACCTGCTCAACCTCCGGTTCAGCACCAGCCGCAGCCACCACGGTTTTCCCCACCGGCTAAACAGGATGGAACGAGAATTTCAAGAGGAGCGTAGGAACAACCGAGGATTTCTCAAGGGCCTTGCAAGCTTGTTAAAAGGAAAGAAGAAGAGGGATCATTGAATCCCTATATGTATTGTTGTATTTCCTTATTTCAATCAAGTCCCTGCGTGGACATTTATCTATGTATTTAGTCCCTTCCTGGACTTGTCTTTTTAGTCCCTGCGTGGACACCTATCTTAGTAATCAGTCCCTGCGAGGACTTGTATTATCAGTTTAGCTCCTGCGTGGGCAAGTTATTTTTGTTAAAAGTCCCGTTTAGGGCAATATGTACTCCTTTTAATGTTTAATGGAATGTTAAGTTTAAAAAAAAATTTTCATTTTTGTCATTATATGCATAATATATTATACATGAAATAAATAAATAAAAAATCATTCCTCTTAAAAACAATCTGCCTATTAAATATTAAATAAGAATCTTAAAGGTATAACCTACCCTGCATGTCATTATAAGACTTGGCCAAGATGGTAAGACCTGTTTAAAAAGATTCAAATCCCTGTTAACATCTGAAAACATGTTAACGCTCCTGGCAGACGTGATTCGTTACAATCACACACGTCATTCTTATAAAAGGATTCTTCAAAAGATTCCTATCCTAACCTGATGATCTATAAATCATGGGTTTAAACCATCAATTAAGATGATCATATATTAAATATCCATAGGTAATGTAGTGCCTACGGGCCATACTCATTGTCATATAAGACAAAAGACAGTAGTAGTCTACGACTCCCTGTCAGAAAAAGGTAAAGAACTATGTTCAAACCTTAATGCATTGATTCTCTGAAATCATGGCTTATGATTTAAAATGTCCCAGTGACTAGGCCTTTTATGCCACTAATAATACTGTTATTGTTTTATAATTAGGATAAGTTATAATAAAAATCCTAAATAAATATGATTAACAAATTAACCAAATATGGTCTATGTTTACCATGGTTAATGAATTGCCATAAAAGACAATTCCATAATAAACTCCCAAATAAATTATTGTCAATATCTTATGTAACAGTTCAAACTACATGGCTGACTCGGATGAGATCAACAGTCACCCAAGCTAATCATGATAATACCCGAATTAACGTAGCGGGTGCAGAACTGCAGGCAATGATAGACAATGCCATTACTCGAGCTTTGGATAGACAGTTCCATGAATCCAGTGGTACCCATGAAAGGACCCAATCTGCACCACACTCTAAACCACCCTCTAAAACTCACACTGCTCACAACAGCAAACCAAAGGAGTGTTCCATCTCAAAGGACCATACTGAACCACGGACCCCGTGATAAGGGTTCCTCCTATAAGTATTTTGTTTCATGCAAACCCAGGGATTTCACTAGGGAAAAAGGAGCTATAGACTGCATGACATGGTTGGATGAAATGGACACTGTGGTAGATATCAGTGGTTGCGCTAATAAGGATGTGGTGAAATTCGTGTCTCAGTCATTCAAGGGTGAGGCATTAGCTTGGTGGAGGTCTTTGATCCAAGCTACAAGGAAAATCCCACTGTACAATATGACTTGGGAACAGTTTGTGTCATTGATCAAGGAGAACTACTGCCCTCAGCATGAGGTTGAAAAGATTGAAGCTGATTTCTTGTCTCTGGTTATGAAAAACCTAGACTGTCAGACCTACCTTACAAGTTTCAATACCATGTCAAGGTTGGTTCCTTATCTTGTGACACCGGAACCCAAGAGGATAGCTCGATTCATCGGGGGTTTAGCCCCAGAAGTTAAGGCCAGTGTAAAAGCCTCTAGACCAGCTACCTTCCGGTCTGCAGCTGATATAGCATTATCTCTTACTCTGGACGCGGTCAGGCAGAGATCGCTGAGAAGCACTGATGCTGAGAAAAGGAAGCGTGAGGATGATAACTCACGGCGATCGGATAAGAAACATAGGGGAAACAATGACCACAAAAAGAGTTCTGGATCTAAGAAAGATGGTCATCAGTCGGGTGATAAAACCAATTGTAAGATCTGCAAGAAACAGCACTTTGGGAAGTGCAGATATGAGTCAAAATCTCAGTCACAGCCAAGGGCATGTGGGATTTGCAAGTCTTCTGAGCACAAGACCCTAGACTGTAAGAAAATCAAGGATGCTACGTGATATAGCTGCAATGAAAAAGGGCATATCAAGTCCAACTGCCCAAAGCTTGCAAAGAAGACTGAGGATGGGAAAAAGACCAATGCAAGGGTCTTCCGGATGGATGCAAAGGAAGCTATTCAGGACGACAGTGTGATCACAGGTACCTTCCTCATAAATGATGTTTATGCAAGAGTGCTATTCGATTCAGGAGCTGATAAATCATTCGTAGATAATAAGTTTTGTAAGTTACTGAATTTACCTGTTAAAACCCTAAGTGTGAAATATGAGGTGGAATTAGCCGATGGAACCATAGAAACAGCGTCAACTGTGTTAGATGGATGTGTTATATCCATTAGGAACCACTCTTTTCCATTGTCTTTACTTCCTTTGAAATTAGCCGGTTTCGATATAGTAATAGGCATGGATTGGTTGTCTCGCAACCAAGCCCAGATCGTTTGTGCTAAGAAGCAAGTGGTTGTCAGAGCTCCTCATGGCGAGCATTTGACAATCCAAGGAGATACTAAGTACGGAATGCCTGAGCAAGTGTCCATGCTCAAGGCATCAAGGTGTTTGACGAAGGGTTGTGTTATCTAGATGGCGCAAGTAACTATTGATGAAACAAAGCCTAAGATCGAATGTAGTCGCCGATGGAAACTTTGAATGATTATGATTGTGAGATAAGATACCATCCTGGCAAGGCGAATGTAGTCGCCGATGCCTTAAGTCGGAAGGAAAGAGTGAAGCCTATAAGAATCAATGCCAAGAGCATTGAGATAAAGAATAGTTTGAATGAAAGGTTGTTAGCTGTGCAGAAGGAAGTTGTGCTGGAAGCTAACTATCCTGATGAAAAGCTAGGAGTAACTGAAGAACAGTTATCCTATGACAAGGACGGAATTCTGAGGTTGAATGGACGAATATGGGTTCCAGTTTATGGAGGACTCCGGGATGTTATCCTCCAGGAAGCCCACAGTTCTAAATACTCCGTTCATCCTGGAGCTGACAAGATGTACCAGGATCTGAAAGCAAATTTTTGGTGGATAGGCTTGAAAAAGTCTATAGCTGCCTATGTAGCTAAATGTTTGACGTGTGCGTAAGTCAAAGCTGAACATCAGAAGCTATCAGGTTTGCTACAATAGCCTGAACTTCCCACGTGGAAGTGGGAAATGGTGACAATGGATTTCATCACCAAGTTGCCAAAGACAAAGAAAGGAAATGATACTATATGGGTGATAGTAGATAGACTGACTAAGTCAGCACATTTCCTACCCATTAAGGAGACCTATAGCTCCGACATGTTAGCCCAATTGTACGTAGATAAGATTGTATCTCTGCATGGCGTACCAGTGTCTATTATCTCTGACAGAGATACTAGATACACATCACATTTTTGGAAAAGTTTCCAACAATATTTGGGCACGCGCTTAAATTTTAGTACGGCTTACCATCCTCAGACGGACGGGCAGAGTGAGCGTACAATCCAAACCTTGGAAGACATGCTTCGTGCATGTGTGATTGACTTAGGTGGTAATTGGGATAACCACCTGCCATTAATCGAGTTCTCCTATAACAATAGCTACCATACAAGCATTAAGGCTGCGCCTTTCGAGGCCTTGTACGGTAGAAAGTGCAGAACGCCCGTTTGTTGGGTGGAAGTTGGAGATGTCCAACTGACAGGACCTGAAATAGTCCTGGAGATGACAGATAAGATTGTGCATATACGCGATCGTCTCAAAGCTGCCAGGGATAGGCAGAAAAGCTACGCTGACTTAAGGCGTAAACCTCTAAAGTTTGAGGTTGGTGATAAAGTTCAACTTAAAGTATCACCCTGGAAAGGGGTAATGCGATTTAGTAAGAAAGGCAAGTTAAGCCCGAGGTACATAGGACCATTCGAGATCATCGAATGTGTCAGATCTGTTACTTATAAGTTAAACTTACCTGAAGAGCTCAGTGGTATTCACAATGTATTCCACATCTACAATCTGAAGAAGTGTCTAGCTGATGAATCACTAGTCATACCACATACAGATGTGCACATAGAAGAGAGCTTGAAGTTTGTTGAAAAACCTGTGTCGATCGAGGATCGACAGGTTAAGAAGCTTCGAAGGAAGCAAGTACCGATCGTAAAAGTAAAATGGGATGCCCGTAGAGGTCCCGATTACACGTGGGAGGTAAAGTCCACAATGAAAGAAAAGTACCCTTATTTATTTCAGTAAATCTCGAGGTCGAGATTTCTTTTAAGGGGGTGAGGATGTAACACCTCGTAATTTCATGTCCAATGTGATATCGACACGTGTCAGGAACTTTAAACGTGTAAAGGATTTCATCAGAAGGACTAAAGTTGACAAACAAAGAAAGTACATGGATATAAGGGTTCAAAGTGTCAACAATGGATAAATATATCTTTCAATAACCCTACATGATGTTTATACCCTTAAACGAATAAATCATGGATCATACGAAGCTAATTGTGAAAGAAAGTGAGGAATTACAAACTACAGGGGCTAAATGTGTCAACATGTTTAAAGTTTACCTCTGAGTGACCCTTTAGCTAACCCGAAGCTTTGTAATGACTAATTATACTCACGAGAATAAATGATAAAAATTTCACAAGGTTTCGATTCCGTATGAGAAAGTTAAGCTATCATTCGTATGCGAGGGGTTAAAAGCGTCGACGTTGATAATTAAGGCTTTTCGAGTGACCATAAAGTTGACCAAGGGCTTCACAAAGATTAGTTATGTCTTGGAGTCCTTATAAATCAATTTAGGTGGCTCAAAGTGCAAAACAAAAGGTTAAAACAACTTTTAGAAGGACCGGGACCAAAACAACAATTTCTGAAAATTGAAATTCGGTCAGAAGGGGCGTCGCGCGACGCGTAGGATCCTTAGGGGACCTTCGCGTCACGCGAGGGGTCGTCTATTGCAGAAAAATGTGGCAGGTGTCTGTCCAGCCATGTTAACCGACTTAGATTGATTGTTTTGCATACCATGGGCTGTCCAAACTGGTTTTTAGAGTATAGGGACACTTAGGATGCATCAAGGATCACTTGTAGACTTGCTTGGCATAATCTAGTGAGATTAAACTCACTATATAAAGTCCCACGTTGTTGCAACTTTGATCATTCACTCATAACTCAACTTCTGGAGCTTTTGGGAGTTCAAGATCAGTTCCTAAGCATCTCTAGTCATAATTAGGATTTCGGTAAGTATCCTTAACCTTCCTTAATCGCGTTTTACTTAGTTATTAGCTTAAAAGTCAAACCGTCGTAATTAAGGTTTGACTTATCGATTAATCACTAATGGTCTGATGTTTAGTCAAATTGAAAGTAATTATAAGTTGGTATTTATGTGGGCAATAAACCCTTAAAAGGGCACCCTCTGAATTCCACTCTAACTAGGTCAATTGTCGGGTCAAACTTAATCCGAAAAAGTCAACAGGATCTTAATTTTCGAATTAACACATAATTAGCAATGTAGAAGACTTGTAACCTGTTTTATCACTCATATAACTTGGTAATCAATGCAAGAACATGTCTAAGCATGTCCGACCCGACAATTTTCAGTTTAGGACCGGTTCGGAATCGAAAGTCGCATAAATTGACCATTGCTTTGACTTTCAGTTCTGACCCATATTAGCATGATTTTGAAATGCCTTAGATCTCCGTTAGGACCAGCTTATATGATAGTATAACCCTCTGCGTTTATACTACTTAACTCGTTGATTGTCCGATGTTTCCGTTAAATGCCTAATGTTGACCAATATGCCCATTTGACCATAAAACGAGAATTTTGGAAATGTGAGAGGACAATAATCTTTGTTACTGATTTATAAACATGTCCCTAAAATTTCACATCAGTTGGAGGTCTAGATTAGGAGTTATGCTCGATAGCGTAATTAGAAGGCCTTTTATTAATTAAACGGCATAATTAGCGTAAAGCCTATCTAAACCCAATTTTTGACACCAAACCTTTTTCCCACTGATTTAATATAATATTTTGGGATTTTTGAAGATTTTTAATTATTTTTAAACTGATCATAACATAGGGTTATTACCTTGATTCGGTAATTACCGATTATACCCTTTTCGTTCATAAAATGAGTTTTACACGACATCTTGATACCAAATATTTTGCTACTGATTTTATATGATAAATGAAGTATTTTGAACTTTATAACCTGATCAGAAAACTCAGATTTCCTGTATAACCCGGAAATCGCTTAAAACGACTTTTTACGCATATTAAACACATAGTGTGGGTTAAAACCATTTTTGTCATATAAGACTTATCACCAACTGATATAACCTATTAAGTTAAGTTATTTTACTGATTATTTCAGACCCGAATCTCAGAATTATAATTAATCTCTTTTATAATCTTTTAAATGACCAAAATACCCCTACGGGGCTTAATTTGAGATTAAACACGTTTTGGGCATAATGGAAGGTATCCTACTGATATCACAACATATTTAAAGCATATTAACTTAGGAAACCTGTTCGTGACTCTTTCGGTTACCCGTTATGCGTTATTCGCGTTCGGTTCGGTTTATGTAACTAGTTTGCATAAATTAGCCGAAACGGGTCGAACCTTATCATTTTTATCTCAAAATCCAGAATGTGCTTAGTTTGCCCATATTATACAAGTCTTCAAACTTGTCGGGTCTAAATCACATTCTATTCCGGTCTTCGCTTAATCATGCGTTCGAACCGTATCTTCCTTTAAAACTAACCGGTCTAAGTTTAGGCTTGATTAAAGACCCGTTAGGATTCTAATAGGTTATTATAAACCTTCGTTCCAGAATAGGAGACCCGGTAAAAGCTACGTGCACTTCCTTGTTGTGATTATTACTTGCAAAGGTAAATACTTTTAACTTATTTTCCCTATACGGGCTTGGGGTACGGTATATAAAATACCGTTTGATCGGGCATTGAATCTTTAATCGTATGATGGTTAATTTATTGAAATGACCCGTTTAAATTGTTTTGTTTGCTTAAATCCTTGGGGGGGGGTTAATGACCATGTCCCGGATATCCTCGGCATCATTTTACGAAATGGCCACGACCTGAGCACGGAGTGTAGGCGTACACCCGACAGTGCATATAAAAATTAATAAGGTATAACCGCCGGTTTCGAGAATAACTCGCCGCGGGACTATATCATGTGGTGTGTCTATTAAGCTCTAACCCGGTGTCAACCCGGCTACTGAACGCATAACGAACATGTAATTCTTTTACAAGTTTATATATATAAATAATTATCCCAAGTTATAAAATGTGTTGTGCCTCTTGCATTTAAGTCGACTTTCTAAACCTTTTCAAAATGAGTCAGTTGATTGTATTTACCAGTGTAAACTGACGTATTTTCCCAAAAAGATTAAGTGCAGGTACTACTCGAAATAGGTTGGCTTTCTCCTTAGCATCAATAAGAGTCTCGCAAGCTTGGATGCATTTCAGTCTGTTGAACAAAGTTTCTTTTTATTTGATCCACCTATGGATTATTTTCAACTATTTTGTGATACTTAATATTACAATTTTATTCGGTTGAAATGAATCTATCTTTTGCTTCCGCTGTGCATTTATATATTGTGTTGTTTGACTATAACGATATCAACTACGTCACGATACTCCCCCACCGAACCCATCGGTAATACGTGGAAATATCGGGGTGTGACATAGGAGGTGTTTTATTTTTGGCAGTTATTTGATTGATTTAAAACATGGTAAATGATCAGCCTACCCCTAACCTATAATAAAAATTAATTAATGACACACAAATATTATAAAAAATGCCACCAACTTGATCTCAGCCATTAAACACACTCATCCAATGGTCAGGATCGCTTCCTACACTTTGTAGGAAAAACACACTTTGCGCTGGAACCCCACTCTATATTTATATATATACATATAGGATGAGAATCACTACAGAACATTAATTATTGCGAGAACAAAAAGAACAACTCTAAATCACTAAATTTTGAGATTTACGGTTCATATTTTTAAAATTTCATGTTTCTTACATTTTATGTGTAGTGGAGGGTTCCAATGAGAAGAAATTTTTTTTGTAAGAATAAAAAGGAATAAATTTCAACAAATAAGAATCCTTCATTTTACTTCATGTAATTTTTGTATTTAATATTAGTGTAAGAGTATATTGGTAAACTTAGATAAATCATTAATTGATAGTCTTCCTTTTTAATAGCTAACTACATTAAATTTGTAACTTATTTTCAAAGAAGAAAAAAAATGAATTTAAAATGTGGGATGAATTACGAGGTGTGTAAGATGAATTACGAGCTGTGTAAGATAAATTTCAATATGTGTAGGATAAATTTCAAACCGTGTAGGATAATTTTTGATGTATGTAGGCAAAAAATTCAGTATGGAAGATGTAGTCTTTATGACTAATTAATTAGTCAAAGATAATAATAAATGAAATGAGAGAAAAACTATTTAATGTTTTACAATTATACTCTTTGTTTCTTTTTTTTTTCTTCTCAATTAAATTTTTTTCTTAAATGAAAAACATGTATCTTTATCTATACATAGCCTATATACATAGCCTATATACATGAAGGTAATTCAACCTACACATAACTAGGTTATGTGTAGGTTATATAAAAATTAAAAATTTTCCTTATTTTGTTTTGAATTCTAGTGTAAGAAACAATAAATCTTACATTTGTAACATTTCATTTACTTTTTAAGTTTTTAGAATTAAAAAACTGAGTGAATTATTTTGTTCTACGTGTTTTATCACAATATTTAGTATTCTACATAATATATACATAAAGGGGAGGGTTCTTTGGGGAACAGGAAAAAATGATGAACTGAGAAACACTCTTATAAAATTAACTTAACATGTTAAAAATTAATTTTTTTTTTAATTCAGCGTTTTTCCTTATAAAAATGGGTAGAAACTATTCTAATAAAAAAAATCATTTTTTGCAAAAAAAAAAAGCCTTTTTTTAACTATTTTTTTATATTTTTTATTAAGAATGCTTCTACAAGTATTTATAAGGAAAAACACTGAAAAAACTTTATAAAATAATAATTTTTAACATCTTAAGTTAAATTTGTAAGAGTGTTCACTGATTCTCTATTTTTTTAGTATTCCCTGATGAATTTCACACTATATATATTATATATGATCGATAACTCGGAATGTGAGGATTCAACGCGAATTAGCATTTTGTTGAACAAAAAGAATAAAATTTATAATAATTGTTTTATCGTCAATGTTTAAATTATATAGTTAAAGGTAGTTATAAGAAACATGAATATTTGACGTTATAAAATATAAACTGGAATACTGGATGCCTCCTTCGTCTCTTCTTCCCCAAAGTACATACAGTACTCGTGGTTATATGGTTTAAAATATATATGGGTGGCCACACATGACCCTTAATATTTTATTACCTTTTTCTTTTACCTGATTATTTATTTAAAGGTTTGTTAAATAACATCTACGTAATGATTCTTGACAGTTGAAACAATTATTAGCTGTCATTATTGTTAATAAGTTCGAAAAAAATATAGTTCATCATTTGATGAAATACAATAAGATTAGAAGTAGAACTCTTGGGTTTAGAAGATGATAGATGATGATGTTATTGAATAGGACGGTAATTATCATGTTGATGATTTTTGGGTTAAAATGAATGAGTTAAAATATTATTTGAAGTGTTTTCCTTTTATCTGAACATGTTAAACAAGTTGACAAATTGTAATGCGTTCCTTCTTAAATTTATAATTTTTTTTTTCATTATTCACTTTAACCTTAATTACAAGAATTATCGGGCTGACTTGTTTAAATTTAAATTTTGTATAAACCAAATTAGCCATTATTACTGTTGTGAAGTTGAAATAAATAAAAATATACCTTATCATTCGTGAATTAAAAAAAATTAAGTTTGTTATTATTTAGGGCGGTAATCATGTTAGGTTTAAAACTAGAAATTTCCTGTCGCACGTTACGATGGTGTAATGCACTTATTAAGTAATATAAAGAGACAGTTTGAACTATGACAGACATATGGTAGCCCAAATCAAAGTTAACTTCGGCACAACGTTTGGTCTGCTATCGACAAAGGTCTAGGTGCGCGTTGTGGCGGTGTAATGCATTTATTAAGTAATTTAAAGAGGTGGTTAGAACGTAAACTTTTTCAGGTCCATAACGTCGAATTATAACGTATTATATACGTAAACCCACGCGTTACTTATAAAAACCCTGCCCCAACGTCCTTTTTACTACTGATAAATAAGAAGAATAGAACATACCCATAAAGTAAAAGTCTAGGTGTAAAAAAGAAAGAAAAAATAACATTTTATAAGTTGTTTTTAACGACTTGTACATTTGTGATTTGCTAACTCGTACATTATAAGGCAAAACTCAGTTTTGAATGAAACCTGTATCGAAACGTAGATAAAAATAAGCATACTGTAACGATATAATCAGAATTTTATGAAACATTTTATTTTAAAAGTTATAAGCAAACAACAAAAAAAAGAGAGGAAGTTATGAGTGTGTCACACGTTAATGTGTGAGTGGTAAATAAAAATAAGGCGAATTGGAAATAAATAATCCCACCTAACTCAATTTGGCCGATAATAATCCCAAGTTAGTTATTGGTCGATAATAATCAAAACTGGTCAATCTTTTTGTAAAATAGTCCGCCGTTAAAATAGCTTAACGGAGTTAAGTTTTTTTCCGAATTACAAACCGATGTGTTAGGGCTTTTGATCAGAACGATGATACGAGTCGATTGATGTAAAACTTACCTCGAAATTATGCTCGAAATGGCTTGATTTTTGTTAATTGGAAGTTTAAACACCAGAATTGAAGCACCGTTTTCGTGGGTTGGGGCAGTATTTCAAGGTAAGTTTTACATCAATCGACTCGTATCCTCATTCTGATCAAAAGCCCTAAAACTTCGGTTTGTAATTCGAAAAAAACTTAACTTCGTTAAGCTATTTTAACGACGGACTATTTTATAAAAAAATTGACCAGTTCGGATTATTATCGGCCAATAACCGACTTGTGATTATTATCGGCCAAATTGAGTTATGTGAAATTATTTATTTCCAATTTACCTAAAAAGAAAAAGAAAAAACATATGGGAAAGTGGAGGAATAATTTTTAGAGGGGTATGCGGTGTAACTTCCATATACATGATTTAATTGTTTGCATCTCATGCTTTAAAATCTGTACTATTAGCTAGAAGGACTAACCATGCAAAAAATATAAAGGACCAAAGCTGGGAGGTGCATTCATCACCGACTTTGGTTTTTAGTATATAGGATAACGAATGAGCTAAAACATTAATTTATATTTTATTTGCGTAAGATATTAACAATAAGCCGGCCACACTTAGTATCATGTAACATGAATATCAATACGACTCATGTAAAATGTTTATCTAAACATGTTAAACAAATTGACAGATTAGAGTGCGTTGTAAACAAGTTAAACATATTGTGTGAGAACTAAAACCTCTTAGAATGCGTTGTAAACAAGTTAAACATATTGTGTGAGAACTAACACCTCTACTATTGACTTTGCTCTCTATAGCTCAACTGATAATTTAGCAAACAATTTGCAAGAAAAAAAAGGACAATCTTATGTTAAGGGTTTCAAACAAATCGAATGTTCAGCGAATAGTTCGTGAATTGTTCGACTAGAAGTCCATTTTTGTTTATTCGTTTAGTATGAGAATTTCTTTTTTGAGACATTATTTTATGTTGATTATGTCTATCAAGATTATGTTTAGTATTTTTGAATAATTAGGCTAGTATATTGGGTGGATCTATGTGATGTTTATGATGAAAGATGCAGATTTTATTTGAAATTTTTTTTATGTTTTTTTTTTTTGTGTTTGTTTCTGTTTATGAATGCTTGTTTGTGTTCATTCGTATTCATGAACGTTCATTTGTATTCGTTACTAATACAAACGAACACGAACGTGCACATTTTCTTAATGAACGAACATGAATAAAAAATCTCGTTTAGGAGGTGTTCATGAATAAATTTATTTCCTTAATGAACGAATATGAACAATGCCTTTTTCATGTTCATTCGGTTCGTTTGCAGCCCTAGTTATATCCACACTTTTCTTTATGTGTCTCCTACTTACGTACACCATTAGTATACATCAAGAAGAGGTTGGCTTTCTCACACATAGATAAGTCTAAAACTATAATATTTAAACTGCCATAATTTACATCGAGATAGTTGGTAAACGGGCTACAAGCTGCGCTGCTACCCCTTTTTGAATAGCAAAACTAAGCCTTTTAAAAACTACGTCCATAGATCTCGGGGTCATAACATTACTATGCATGACCCTTTGAACTCGACTAAGTAGGTCCACAGCCTCTGGCGCCAGAAAACCAAAAGTATCAAAAGCAAATGGGATAAACACGTGCTGGTTGTCAATGCACTCTTTCTCATGCTTGATCACTTTACCCGAAGCAGCCTTTAAAGCAGCCTGACCCACTGTGAAAGCACTACTCCCTAAGCCCACAAGCGGGGAAACCCCTGTTAGATCCACACATGCGTGTTTTCCTCCTACCCATCCAAAGACCAGAATGTCAGCTGGTCGAAGGGTAGATCTCCCTTCCAACGGGTCTGTTAAGAAATTAACGTGTGCCTCTTTCTTAGATATCAGTGGTTGCGCTAATTAAGATGTGGTGAAATTCGTGTCTCAGTCATTCAAGGGTGAGGCATTAGCTTGGTGGAGGTCTTTGATCCAAGCTACAAGGAAAATCCCACTGTACAATATGACTTGGGAACAGTTTGTGTCATTGATCAAGGAGAACTACTGCCCTCAGCATGAGGTTGAAAAGATTGAAGCTGATTTCTTGTCTCTGGTTATGAAAAACCTAGACTGTCAGACCTACCTTACAAGTTTCAATACCATGTCAAGGTTGGTTCCTTATCTTGTGACACCGGAACCCAAGAGGATAGCTCGATTCATCGGGGGTTTAGCCCCAGAAGTTAAGGCCAGTGTAAAAGCCTCTAGACCAGCTACCTTCCGGTCTGCAGCTGATATAGCATTATCTCTTACTCTGGACGCGGTCAGGCAGAGATCGCTGAGAAGCACTGATGCTGAGAAAAGGAAGCGTGAGGATGATAACTCACGGCGATCGGATAAGAAACATAGTGGAAACAATGACCACAAAAAGAGTTCTGGATCTAAGAAAGATGGCCATCAGTCGGGTGATAAAACCAATTGTAAGATCTGCAAGAAACAGCACTTTGGGAAATGCAGATATGAGTCAAAATCTCAGTCACAGCCAAGGGCATGTGGGATTTGCAAGTCTTCTGAGCACAAGACCCTAGACTGTAAGAAAATCAAGGATGCTACGTGCTATAGCTGCAATGAAAAAGGGCATATCAAGTCCAACTGCCCAAAGCTTGCAAAGAAGACTGAGGATGGGAAAAAGACCAATGCAAGGGTCTTCCGGATGGATGCAAAGGAAGCTATTCAGGACGACAGTGTGATCACAGGTACCTTCCTCATAAATGATGTTTATGCAAGAGTGCTATTCGATTCAGGAGCTGATAAATCATTCGTAGATAATAAGTTTTGTAAGTTACTGAATTTACCTGTTAAAACCCTAAGTGTGAAATATGAGGTGGAATTAGCCGATGGAACCATAGAAACAGCGTCAACTGTGTTAGATGGATGTGTTATATCCATTAGGAACCACTCTTTTCCATTGTCTTTACTTCCTTTGAAATTAGCCGGTTTCGATATAGTAATAGGCATGGATTGGTTGTCTCGCAACCAAGCCCAGATCGTTTGTGCTAAGAAGCAAGTGGTTGTCAGAGCTCCTCATGGCGAGCATTTGACAATCCAAGGAGATACTAAGTACGGAATGCCTGAGCAAGTGTCCATGCTCAAGGCATCAAGGTGTTTGACGAAGGGTTGTGTTATCTAGATGGCGCAAGTAACTATTGATGAACCAAAGCCTAAGATCGAAGACATACCTATTATCTCTGAATATCCAGAGGTATTCCCTGAAGAACTACCTGGTTTACCCCCAGATAGGCATGTGGAGTTCAGGATTGACATTATTCCTGGAGCAGCACCTGTTGCAAGAGCGCCTTACAGATTGGCACCAACGGAGATGAAAGAGTTGAGAACTCAACTAGATGATTTGTTAAGCAAAGGATTTATTAGACCTAGCTCATCTCCTTGGGGAGCACCAATCCTGTTTGTGAAGAAAAATGATGGGTTGATGCGTCTGTGCATCGATTATCGAGAACTTAACAAAGTTACTATCAAGAATCGGTATCCATTACCCAGGATCGACGACTTGTTTGATCAGCTTCAAGGAGCGAGTTACTTTTCCAAGATCGACTTAAGGTCAGGATATCATCAACTGAAGGTCAAGGACGAAGATGTACATAAGACTGCATTTAGGACTCGTTATGGTCATTACGAGTTCTTAGTAATGCCTTTTGGACTCACTAATGCACCAGCCGCATTCATGGACCTCATGAACCGTGTCTGCAAGCCCTACGTGGATAAATTTGTCATCGTCTTCATCGATGATATTCTTATTTACTCAAAGAATCAAGCTGACCATGAGAAGCACCTCCATTGCATTCTGAAACTGCTTCATTGAGAAAAGCTCTACGCCAAATTCTCTAAGTGTGAATTTTGGCTTCGTGAAGTCCAATTTCTTGGACATGTGGTTAGTGAACGCGGAATCCAGGTAGATCCCGCTAAGGTTGAAGCTGTCATGAATTGGCAAGAGCCGAAGACGCCCACAGAGATTCACAGCTTCTTGGGATTGGCAAGATATTACAGGCGTTTCATTGAAAACTTTTCAAGGATTGCTGCACCCCTAACTTCTTTGACTAGGAAGAATATTAAGTTCGACTGGGGACCGAAGCAACAAGAATCCTTTGATATCCTTAAGCAGAAACTAAGCAATGCACCTGTGTTGACATTGCCTGATGGAATAGAAGAGTTTGTGGTATATTGTGATGCATCACACACCGGGATGGGATGTGTGCTTATGCAGAAAGGCAAAGTTATTGCCTATGCTTCTCGACAGTTAAAGGTGCATGAAAAGAATTACACCACCCATGACTTGGAGTTGGGTGCCGTTGTGTTTGCACTAAAACTTTGGAGGCACTACTTGTATGGAATCAAGTGTGTGATCTATTCTGATCACAAGAGCCTCCAGCACCTGTTTAACCAAAAGGATTTGAACATGAGGCAACGACGTTGGATGGAAACTTTGAATGATTATGATTGTGAGATAAGATACCATCCTGGCAAGGCGAATGTAGTCGCCGATGCCTTAAGTCGGAAGGAAAGAGTGAAGCCTATAAGAATCAATGCCAAGAGCATCGAGATAAATAATAGTTTGAATGAAAGGTTGTTAGCTGTGCAGAAGGAAGCTGTGCTGGAAGCTAACTATCCTGATGAAAAGCTAGGAGTAACTGAAGAACAGTTATCCTATGACAAGGACGGAATTCTGAGGTTGAATGGACGAATATGGGTTCCAGTTTATGGAGGACTCCGGGATGTTATCCTCCAGGAAGCCCACAGTTCTAAATACTCCGTTCATCCTGGAGCTGACAAGATGTACCAGGATCTGAAAGCAAATTTTTGGTGGATAGGCTTGAAAAAGTCTATAGCTGCCTATGTAGCTAAATGTTTGACGTGTGCGCAAGTCAAAGCTGAACATCAGAAGCCATCAGGTTTGCTACAACAGCCTGAACTTCCCACGTGGAAGTGGGAAATGGTGACAATGGATTTCATCACCAAGTTGCCAAAGACAAAGAAAGGAAATGATACTATATGGGTGATAGTTGATAGACTGACTAAGTCAGCACATTTCCTACCCATTAAGGAGACCTATAGCTCCGACATGTTAGCCCAATTGTACGTAGATAAGATTGTATCTCTGCATGGCGTACCAGTGTCTATTATCTCTGACAGAGATACTAGATACACATCACATTTTTGGAAAAGTTTCCAACAATCTTTGGGCACGCGCTTAAATTTTAGTACGGCTTACCATCCTCAGACGGACGGGCAGAGTGAGCGTACAATCCAAACCTTGGAAGACATGCTTCGTGCATGTGTGATTGACTTAGGTGGTAATTGGGATAACCACCTGCCATTAATCGAGTTCTCCTATAACAATAGCTACCATACAAGCATTAAGGTTGCGCCTTTCGAGGCCTTGTACGGTAGAAAGTGCAGAACGCCCGTTTGTTGGGCGGAAGTTGGAGATGTCCAACTGACAGGACCTGAAATAGTCCTGGAGATGACAGATAAGATTGTGCATATACGCGATCGTCTCAAAGCTGCCAGGGATAGGCAGAAAAGCTACGCTGACTTAAGGCGTAAACCTCTAAAGTTTGAGGTTGGTGATAAAGTTCAACTTAAAGTATCACCCTGGAAAGGGGTAATGCGATTTAGTAAGAAAGGAAAGTTAAGCCCGAGGTACATAGGACCATTCGAGATCATCGAATGTGTCAGATCTGTTACTTATAAGTTAAACTTACCTGAAGAGCTCAGTGGTATTCACAATGTATTCCACATCTGCAATCTGAAGAAGTGTCTAGCTGATGAATCACTAGTCATACCACATACAGATGTGCACATAGAAGAGAGCTTGAAGTTTGTTGAAAAACCTGTGTCGATCGAGGATCGACAGGTTAAGAAGCTTCGAAGGAAGCAAGTACCGATCGTAAAAGTAAAATGGGATGCCCGTAGAGGTCCCGAGTACACGTGGGAGGTAGAGTCCACAATGAAAGAAAAGTACCCTTATTTATTTCAGTAAATCTCGAGGTCGAGATTTCTTTTAAGGGGGTGAGGATGTAACACCTCGTAATTTCATGTCCAATGTGATATCGACACGTGTCAGGAACTTTAAACGTGTAAAGGATTTCATCAGAAGGACTAAAGTTGACAAACAAAGAAAGTACGTGGATATAAGGGTTCAAAGTGGCAACAATGGATAAATATATCTTTCAATAACCCTACATGATGTTTATACCCTTAAACGAATAAATCATGGATCATACGAAGCTAATTGTGAAAGAAAGTGAGGAATTACAAACTACAGGGGCTAAATGTGTCAACATGTTTAAAGTTTACCTCTGAGTGACCCTTTAGCAAACCCGAAGCTTTGTAATGACTAATTATACTCACGAGAATAAGTGATAAAAATTTCACAAGGTTTCGATTCCGTATGAGAAAGTTAAGCTATCATTCGTATGCGAGGGGTTAAAAGCGTCGACGTTGATAATTAAGGCTTTTCGAGTGACCATAAAGTTGACCAAGGGCTTCACAAAGATTAGTTATGTCTTGGAGTCCTTAGAAATCAATTTAGGTGGCTCAAAGTGCAAAACAAAAGGTTAAAACAACTTTTAGAAGGACCGGGACCAAAACAACAATTTCTGAAAATTGAAATTCGGTCAGAAGGGGCGTCGCGCGACGCGTAGGATCCTTAGGGGACCTTCGCGTCACGCGAGGGGTCGTCTGTTGCAGAAAAATGTGGCAGGTGTCTGTCCAGCCATGTTAACCGACTTAGATTGATTGTTTTGCATACCATGGGCTGTCCAAACTGGTTTTTAGAGTATAGGGACACTTAGGATGCATCAAGGATCACTTGTAGACTTGCTTGGCATAATCTAGTGAGATTAAACTCACTATATAAAGTCCCACGTTGTTGCAACTTTGATCATTCACTCATAACTCAACTTCTGGAGCTTTTGGGAGTTCAAGATCAGTTCCTAAGCATCTCTAGTCATAATTAGGATTTCGGTAAGTATCCTTAACCTTCCTTAATCGCGTTTTACTTAGTTATTAGCTTAAAAGTCAAACCGTCGTAATTAAGGTTTGACTTATCGATTAATCACTAATGGTCTGATGTTTAGTCAAATTGAAAGTAATTATAAGTTGGTATTTATGTGGGCAATAAACCCTTAAAAGGGCACCCTCTGAATTCCACTCTAACTAGGTCAATTGTCGGGTCAAACTTAATCCGAAAAAGTCAACAGGATCTTAATTTTCGAATTAACACATAATTAGCAATGTAGAAGACGTGTAACCTGTTTTATCACTCATATAACTTGGTAATCAATGCAAGAACATGTCTAAGCATGTCCGACCCGACAATTTTCAGTTTAGGATCGGTTCGGAATCGAAAGTCGTATAAATTGACCATTGCTTTGACTTTCAGTTCTGACCCATATTAGCATGATTTTGAAATGCCTTAGATCTCCGTTAGGACCAGCTTATATGATAGTATAACCCTCTGCGTTTATACTACTTAACTCGTTGATTGTCCGATGTTTCCGTTAAATGCCTAATGTTGACCAATATGCCCATTTGACCATAAAACGAGAATTTTGGAAATGTGAGAGGACAATAATCTTTGTTAGTGATTTATAAACATGTCCCTAAAATTTCACATCAGTTGGAGGTAGGGCTGTAAACGAACCGAACGAACACGAACAAGGCCTTGTTCGTGTTCGTTCGTTAAGGAAATAAATGTGTTCACGAACGGTTCATGAACACTTACCGAACGAGATTTTATGTTCATGTTCGTTCATTAAGGAAATGAGCGTGTTCGCGAACGGTTCACGAACACAAACGAACACAAATAAATTTGGTGAACGCGACGAAGGATAAAAATAGATGGCCTAGAGAGTAGTACTCGAACTTGAATCCCTTATTGTGGAACGGAGGTCGATTGAATTCGTGGATGTAAATAATGAGAAATGAAAAGGAAATGATGCATAAATAAGGTGAAAGTGGGTTTCCTAGTTTAATTGTTAGGGAAATAAAATAAATAAAAGTTTAATAACATGAAAAGTGCAAATAAAATATAAGAAAGTACAAAGATTTTCAATTAAACACAAACATACGAACATAAACGAATGCAAATCAACGAATGTTCACGAACACGTTCACGAACACCTTACCGAACGTTCACGAACACAATCGAACGAACGAGACCTCTGTTCATGTTCGTTCATTTAACTAATCAAACGAAATTTCTTGTTCGTGTTCGTTCGTTTATTAAACGAACGAACATAAACGAACTTCCCGCCGAACGGTTCACGAACTGTTCGCTGAACGTTCGGTTCGTTTACAGCCCTAGTTGGAGGTCTAGATTAGGAGTTATGCTCGATAGCGTAATTAGAAGGCCTTTTATTAATTAAACGGCATAATTAGCGTAAAGCCTATCTAAACCCAATTTTTGACACCAAACATTTTTCCCACTGATGTAATATAATATTTTGGGATTTTTGAAGATTTTTAATTATTTTTAAACTGATCATAACATAGGGTTATTACCTTGATTCGGTAATTACCGATTATACCCTTTTCGTTCATAAAATGAGTTTTACACGACATCTTGATACCAAATCTTTTGCTACTGATTTTATATGATAAATGAAGTATTTTGAACTTTATAACCTGATCAGAAAACTCAGATTTCCTGTATAACCCGGAAATCGCTTAAAACGACTTTTTACGCATATTAAACACATAGTGTGGGTTAAAACCATTTTTGTCATATAAGACTTATCACCAACTGATATAACCTATTAAGTTAAGTTATTTTACTGATTATTTCAGACCCGAATCTCAGAATTATAATTAATCTCTTTTATAATCTTTTAAATGACCAAACTACCCCTACGGGGCTTAATTTGAGATTAAACTCGTTTTGGGCATAATGGAAGGTATCCTACTGATATCACAACATATTTAAAGCATATTAACTTAGGAAACCTGTTCGTGACTCTTTCGGTTACACGTTATGCGTTATTCGCGTTCGGTTCGGTTTATGTAACTAGTTTGCATAAATTAGCCGAAACGGGTCGAACCTTATCATTTTTATCTCAAAATCCAGAATGTGCTTAGTTTACCCATATTATACAAGTCTTCAAACTTGTCAGGTCTAAATCACATTCTATTCCGGTCTTCGCTTAATCATGCGTTCGAACCGTATCTTCCTTTAAAACTAACCGGTCTAAGTTTAGGCTTGATTAAAGACCCGTTAGGATTCTAATAGGTTATTATAAACCTTCGTTCCAGAATAGGAGACCCGGTAAAAGCTACGTGCACTTGCTTGTTGTGATTATTACTTGCAAAGGTAAATACTTTTAACTTATTTTCCCTATACGGGCTTGGGGTACGGTATATAAAATACCGTTTGGTCGGGCATTGAATCTTTAATCGTATGATGGTTAATTTATTGAAATGACCCGTTTAAATTGTTTTGTTTGTTTAAAGCCTTTGGGGGGTTAATGACCATGTCCCGGATATCCTTGGCATCATTTTACGAAATGGCCACGACCTGAGCACGGGGTGTAGGCGTTCACCCGACAGTGCATATAAAAATTAATAAGGTATAACCGCCGGTTTCGAGAATAACTCGCCGCGGGACTATATCATGTGGTGTGTCTATTAAGCTCTAACCCGGTGTCAACCCGGGCTACTGAACGTATAACGAACATGTAATTCTTTTACATGTTTATATATATAAATAATTATCCCAAGTTATAAAATGTGTTGTGCCTCTTGCATTTAAATCGACTTTCTAAACCTTTTCAAAATGAGTCAGTTGATTGTATTTACCAGTGTAAACTGACGTATTTTCCCAAAAAGATTAAGTGCAGGTACTACTCGAAATAGGTTGGCTTTCTCCTTAGCATCAATAAGAGTCTCGCAAGCTTGGATGCATTTCAGTCTGTTGAACAAAGTTTCTTTTTATTTGATCCACCTGTGGATTATTTTCAACTATTTTGTGATACTTAATATTACAATTTTATTCGGTTGAAATGAATCTATCTTTTGCTTCCGCTGTGCATTTATATATTGTGTTGTTTGACTATAACGATATCAACTACGTCACGATACTCCCCCACCGGACCCATCGGTAATACGTGGAAATATCGGGGTGTGACATAGGAGGTGTTTTATTTTTGGCAGTTATTTGATTGATTTAAAACATGGTAAATGATCAGCCTACCCCTAACCTATAATAAAAATTAATTAATGACACACAAATATTATAAAAAATGCCACCAACTTGATCTCAGCCATTAAACACACTCATCCATTGGTCAGGATCGCTTCCTACACTTTGTAGGAAAAACACACTTTGCGCTGGAACCCCACTCTATATTTATATATATACATATAGGATGAGAATCACTACAGAACATTAATTATTGCGAGAACAAAAAGAACAACTCTAAATCACTAAATTTTGAGATTTACGGTTCATATTTTTAAAATTTCATGTTTCTTACATTTTATGTGTAGTGGAGGGTTCCAATGAGAAGAAATTTTTTTTGTAAGAATAAAAAGGAATAAATTTCAACAAATAAGAATCCTTCATTTTACTTCATGTAATTTTTGTATTTAATATTAGTGTAAGAGTATATTGGTAAACTTAGATAAATCATTAATTGATAGTCTTCCTTTTTAATAGCTAACTACATTAAATTTGTAACTTATTTTCAAAGAAGAAAAAAAATGAATTTAAAATGTGGGATGAATTACGAGGTGTGTAAGATGAATTACGAGCTGTGTAAGATAAATTTCAATATGTGTAGGATAAATTTCAAACCGTGTAGGATAATTTTTGATGTATGTAGGCAAAAAATTCAGTATGGAAGATGTAGTCTTTATGACTAATTAATTAGTCAAAGATAATAATAAATGAAATGAGAGAAAAACTATTTAATGTTTTACAATTATACTCTTTGTTTCTTTTTTTTTTCTTCTCAATTAAATTTTTTTCTTAAATGAAAAACATGTATCTTTATCTATACATAGCCTATATACATAGCCTATATACATGAAGGTAATTCAACCTACACATAACTAGGTTATGTGTAGGTTATATAAAAATTAAAAATTTTCCTTATTTTGTTTTGAATTCTAGTGTAAGAAACAATAAATCTTACATTTGTAACATTTCATTTACTTTTTAAGTTTTTAGAATTAAAAAACTGAGTGAATTATTTTGTTCTGCGTGTTTTATCACAATATTTAGTATTCTACATAATATATACATAAAGGGGAGGGTTCTTTGGGGAACAGGAAAAAATGATGAACTGAGAAACACTCTTATAAAATTAACTTAACATGTTAAAAATTAAATTTTTTTTTAATTCAGCGTTTTTCCTTATAAAAATGGGTAGAAACTATTCTAATAAAAAAAATCATTTTTTGCAAAAAAAAAAGCCTTTTTTTAACTATTTTTTTATATTTTTTTATTAAGAATGCTTCTACAAGTATTTATAAGGAAAAACACTGAAAAAACTTTATAAAATAATAATTTTTAACATCTTAAGTTAAATTTGTAAGAGTGTTCCCTGATTCTCTATTTTTTTAGTATTCCCTGATGAATTTCACACTATATATATTATATATGATCGATAACTCGGAATGTGAGGATTCAACGCGAATTAGCATTTTGTTGAACAAAAAGAATAAAATTTATAATAATTGTTTTATCGTCAATGTTTAAATTATATAGTTAAAGGTAGTTATAAGAAACATGAATATTTGACGTTATAAAATATAAACTGGAATACTGGATGCCTCCTTCGTCTCTTCTTCCCCAAAGTACATACAGTACTCGTGGTTATATGGTTTAAAATATATATGGGTGGCCACACATGACCCTTAATATTTTATTACCTTTTTCTTTTACCTGATTATTTATTTAAAGGTTTGTTAAATAACATCTACGTAATGATTCTTGACAGTTGAAACAATTATTAGCTGTCATTATTGTTAATAAGTTCGAAAAAAATATAGTTCATCATTTGATGAAATACAATAAGATTAGAAGTAGAACTCTTGGGTTTAGAAGATGATAGATGATGATGTTATTGAATAGGACGGTAATTATCATGTTGATGATTTTTGGGTTAAAATGAATGAGTTAAAATATTATTTGAAGTGTTTTCCTTTTATCTGAACATGTTAAACAAGTTGACAAATTGTAATGCGTTCCTTCTTAAATTTATAATTTTTTTTTTCATTATTCACTTTAACCTTAATTACAAGAATTATCGGGCTGACTTGTTTAAATTTAAATTTTGTATAAACCAAATTAGCCATTATTACTGTTGTGAAGTTGAAATAAATAAAAATATACCTTATCATTCGTGAATTAAAAAAAATTAAGTTTGTTATTATTTAGGGCGGTAATCATGTTAGGTTTAAAACTAGAAATTTCCTGTCGCACGTTACGATGGTGTAATACACTTATTAAGTAATATAAAGAGACAGTTTGAACTATGACAGACATATGGTAGCCCAAATCAAAGTTAACTTCGGCACAACGTTTGGTCTGCTATCGACAAAGGTCTAGGTGCGCGTTGTGGCGGTGTAATGCATTTATTAAGTAATTTAAAGAGGTGGTTAGAACGTAAACCTTTTCAGGTCCATAACGTCGAATTATAACGTATTATATACGTAAACCCAGCGTTACTTATAAAAACCCTGCCCCAACGTCCTTTTTACTACTGATAAATAAGAAGAATAAAAGATACCCATAAAGTAAAAGTCTAGGTGTAAAAAAGAAAGAAAAAATAACATTTTATAAGTTGTTTTTAACGACTTGTACATTTGTGATTTGCTAACTCGTACATTATAAGGCAAAACTCAGTTTTGAATGAAACCTGTATCGAAACGTAGATAAAAATAAGCATACCGTAACGATATAATCAGAATTTTATGAAACATTTTATTTTAAAAGTTATAAGCAAACAACAAAAAAAAGAGAGGAAGTTATGAGTGTGTCACACGTTAATGTGTGAGTGGTAAATAAAAATAAGGCGAATTGGAAATAAATAATCCCACCTAACTCAATTTGGCCGATAATAATCCCAAGTTAGTTATTGGTCGATAATAATCAAAACTGGTCAATCTTTTTTTGTAAAATAGTCCGCCGTTAAAATAGCTTAACGGAGTTAAGTTTTTTTCCGAATTACAAACCGATGTGTTAGGGCTTTTGATCAGAACGATGATACGAGTCGATTGATGTAAAACTTACCTCGAAATTATGCTCGAAATGGCTTGATTTTTGTTAATTGGAAGTTTAAACACCCGAATTGAAGCACCGTTTTCGTGGGTTGGGGCAGTATTTCGAGGTAAGTTTTACATCAATCGACTCATATCCTCATTCTGATCAAAAGCCCTAAAACTTCGGTTTGTAATTCGAAAAAAACTTAACTCCGTTAAGCTATTTTAACGACGGACTATTTTATAAAAAAAAATTGACCAGTTCGGATTATTATCGGCCAATAACCGACTTGTGATTATTATCGGCCAAATTGAGTTAGGTGAAATTATTTATTTCCAATTTACCTAAAAAGAAAAAGAAAAAACATATGGGAAAGTGGAGGAATAATTTTTAGAGGGGTATGCGGTGTAACTTCCATATACATGATTTAATTGTTTGCATCTCATGCTTTAAAATCTGTACTATTAGCTAGAAGGACTAACCATGCAAAAAATATAAAGGACCAAAGCTGGGAGGTGCATTCATCACCGACTTTGGTTTTTAGTATATAGGATAACGAATGAGCTAAAACATTAATTTATATTTTATTTGCGTAAGATATTAACAATAAGCCGGCCACACTTAGTATCATGTAACATGAATATCAATACAACTCATGTAAAATGTTTATCTAAACATGTTAAACAAATTGACAGATTAGAGTGCGTTGTAAACAAGTTAAACATATTGTGTGAGAACTAAAACCTCTTAGAATGCGTTGTAAACAAGTTAAACATATTGTGTGAGAACTAACACCTCTACTATTGACTTTGCTCTCTATAGCTCAACTGATAATTTAGCAAACAATTTGCAAGAAAAAAAAGGACAATCTTATGTTAAGGGTTTCAAACAAATCGAATGTTCAGCGAATAGTTCGTGAATTGTTCGACTAGAAGTCCATTTTTGTTCATTCGTTTAGTATGAGAATTTCTTTTTTGAGACATTATTTTATGTTGATTATGTCTATCAAGATTATGTTTAGTATTTTTGAATAATTAGGCTAGTATATTGGGTGGATCTATGTGATGTTTATGATGAAAGATGCAGATTTTATTTGAAATTTCTTTTATGTTTTTTTTTTTTTGTGTTTGTTTCTGTTTATGAATGCTTGTTTGTGTTCATTCGTATTCATGAACGTTCATTTGTATTTGTTACTAATACAAACGAACACGAACGTGCTCATTTTCTTAATGAACGAACATGAATAAAAAATCTCGTTTAGGAGGTGTTCATGAATAAATTTATTTCCTTAATGAACGAATATGAACAATGCCTTTTTCATGTTCATTCGGTTCGTTTGCAGCCCTAGTTATATCCCCACACTTTTCTTTATGTGTCTCCTACTTACGTACACCATTAGTATACATCAAGAAGAGGTTGGCTTTCTCACACATAGATAAGTCTAAAACTATAATATTTAAACTGCCATAATTTACATCGAGATAGTTGGTAAACGGGCTACAAGCTGTGCCGCTACCCCTTTTTGAATAGCAAAACTAAGCCTTTTAAAAACTACGTCCATAGATCTCGGGGTCATAACATTACTATGCATGACCCTTTGAACTCGACTAAGTAGGTCCACAGCCTCTGGCGCCAGAAAACCAAAAGTATCAAAAGCAAATGGGATAAACACGTGCTGGTTGTCAATGCACGCTTTCTCATGCTTGATCACTTTACCCGAAGCAGCCTTTAAAGCAGCCTGACCCACTGTGAAAGCACTACTCCCTAAGCCCACAAGCGGGGAAACCCCTGTTAGATCCACACATGCGTGTTTTCCTCATACCCATCCAAAGACCAGAATGTCAGCTGGTCGAAGGGTAGATCTCCCTTCCAACGGGTCTGTTAAGAAAATTAACGGGTGCCTCTTTCTTAGCAGAAATGCCAGCGCACCTGAATATGTCAAAAAGGACATCCCTAAACAAATCATGTCGGTATTTGAACCCCGGGAGCTCTCTACAATGAACTGCATGCTCACCAAAAGAATCCAAACACGCCTTATGACAAACCGGGCATACCTCATCAACTGGGAATAAATGAATCATGAGGCGATACTTAAGAATAGTACGGTACTCCACCGGCGACATATGCTGGCCTAACCCATCTATAGGTATAGCAAGAAGAAAATCTTGTGCATGTGGTGCTCGGAGACACTCAAAAACGGCTCTTTGTCTAACGGTCAAGTCAAACTGTACAATTGCAATTATCTTAATGGACAAAACATAAAAAAAATAATTGTATGTGGAACTGTGGAAGAACTACGAGAGTAAGTTGGAGGAAATGGTATCTTCCAAACAAAAAGAAAATTCCTAAACAAATTCAAAGAACCTTGACAATGGACAATACGAAATAGACCATTTGATATGGTATTTGTTGATTAGATTAAAGGCTTATACATTTCATACATCTCATCCATATCAAGCCAAAAAAAACCTAGCCTTCTGGACCCATATGACTAGACCTATTTCTTTGAAATGTTGAATGGCTAAACCCTGAATTGACGGGATGTATAACTAGGGTTATAAATGAACCAAACATTCAGTGAACAGTTTGTGAACCGTTCAACGGAAAGTTCGTTTATGATCGTTCGTTAATAAATGAACAAACACGAAAAATAAATTTAGTTCGATAAGTTAAACAAACATGAACAGAGGTTGTGTTCGTTCGTTTATGTTCGTGAACGTTTGATAATGCGCTCATTTATGTTCGTTCATTGTAAAGGTTTTTTATGTTATATTTTTCTTTTATTGGTTTTAGTTTTTAAAAATTTTATACCATAGTTATACTGTATGTCTCCGCCAACATCCCTCCTCATTTGATCATTTCAATTTCAGTTTACGTTAAAACTTGACAAACTTCTTAATTTTTATGTTAACCATGTTAAGTATTTATTTATTTTTGGTGGATTCTTTATAATTTTTCTAATGAAAAATGCAAATTGTATTTTTAAATGAATATATATAACATTGGTTTATGTTCATAAACATTTGTTTATGTTCGTTTACGCTCGTCTACGTTCAGTAAGTGTTATTCATTTCCTTAACAAACAAACACGAACAAGAAATCTTGTTGAGTAAGCGTTCACTGTTCATGAACATATTCGTTCCTTAATCCTTGTTCGTATTCGTTTGGTTCAATTACAACCCAATGTATAACATTTGACACTCTACTAGCAATCTATGCATCAAAGTTAACTATCAATTTTCTTGTAAAAGTAGCATCTTTATATAATAAAGATAGTTTAACTACAGTATATTATCATATATTTACATCACTTTTCTTTTCTTTTATACAACTTACTTTTTATATTTACTATTCAGCAATGAACATAATTAGAAGAATATAATATAATTATCAGCAATGAATTATAATTATAAATATAAATTGATTTTAACTATTAACTAAAATGTAAAATGATGATAACTTAGCTTAGCGATATAATATTGACCCGTTTTGATCTGTAATTTTACATACAAACGTTTTTTGTAAGCTTATAACGTTTTGCATCAAGCCTTGGACATAAGGCACATAACATTTAGCAATCGTTAAAAAGACCGATTGATGCATGTACCCCTCCGCCGATTTTAACGTTATTTTCACGAAATTAGTAAAATAACGTTAAAATTAGTGCAATTTCACTTTAACCCCCCAAAGACCCACACATAGGGCTGCAAACGAACCAAACAAACACGAACGTGTTCGTTTGTTAATAAATATATGTGTTTGCAAACGTTCATGAACACTTATCGAACGAGATTCTATGTTCGTGTTCATTTGTTAAGGAAATGAACTTGTTCGTGTTCGTTTGTGTTTGTTTGTTAATTGTAGACAATGGACAAAAACGAACGTTGACGAACACAAATGAGCACAAAATAGTGTTCATGAACACAAATAGAAACAGACGAACACAAACAATCATTCATAAACAGAATATATAACACACTGACACTTATTAGATATTTAATTTTTCGGAATTTTGAAGTATTTAAATAAATACAAAAATTAAAAACACTAATGAAACTATCGAACACAAACGAACACGTCACCGAACGTTCACGAACATAAACAAACGAACACAACCTCTGTTCATGTTTGATCATTTAACTAAATGAGCGAAATTTTTTGTTCGTGTTCGTTTGTTTAATAAACGAACGAACACAAACAAATGGAGGTATAAATAGATGTTCAATTCAAAGAAGGGCTAATTTTTTTGCTTAGAAATACATGTAATGGAGGTATAAATACATGAAATAGATGTATAAATACATGAAATGGATGTATAAATAAATGAAATAGAGGTATAAATGCATGAATAGATGTTTAAATAAATGAAATGAAGATATAAATAAACGAAATGAAGGAATAAATGAATGAAATAGATGTATTATTACATGAAATGAAAGTATAAAACATGAAATACATGAGATAGAAGTATAAAAGCTAGAAATATAAAAAAAATAAATGAGGTCGGTTCGGTTAATTTCGGTTAACCGATGGTAAAAAAATATCCGTTAACCGACTTTCGGTTGATTCGGTTTCGGTTAATTTCGGTTCGGTTTTGTCGGTTTTTGGTTCGGTTTCGATTAACGGTTCGGTTATTGCACACCCCTATGTGGAAGAACTACGAGAGTAAGTTGGAGGAAATGGTATCTTCCAAAAATGTAAGAAAATACCTAAATAAATTCAAAGAACCTTGACAATGGACAATACGAAATAGACCATTTGATATGGTATTTGTTGATTAGATTAAAGGCTTATACATTTCATACATCTCATCCATATCAAGCCAAAAAAAACCTAGCCTTCTGGACCCATATGACTAGACCTATTTCTTTGAAATGTTGAATGGCTAAACCCTGAATTGACGGGATGTATAACTAGGGTTATAAATGAACCAAACATTCAGTGAACAGTTTGTGAACCGTTCAACGGAAAGTTCGTTTATGATCGTTCGTTTATAAATGAACAAACACGAAAAATAAATTTAGTTCGATAAGTTAAACAAACATGAACAAAGGTTGTGTTCGTTCGTTTATGTTCGTGAACGTTTGCTAATGCGCTCATTTATGTTCGTTCATTGTAAAGGTTTTTTATGTTATATTTTTCTTTTATTGGTTTTAGTTTTTAAAAATTTTAAACCATAGTTATACTGTATGTCTCCGCCAACATCCCTCCTCATTTGATCATTTCAATTTCAGTTTACGTTAAAACTTGACAAACTTCTTAATTTTTATGTTAACCATGTTAAGTATTTATTTATTTTTGGTGGATTCTTTATAATTTTTCTAATGAAAAATGCAAATTGTATTTTTAAATGAATATATATAACATTGGTTTATGTTCATGAACATTTGTTTATGTTCGTTTACGCTCGTCTACGTTCAGTAAGTGTTATTCATTTCCTTAACAAACGAACACGAATAAGAAATCTTGTTGAGTAAGCGTTCAGTGTTCATGAACATATTCGTTCCTTAATCCTTGTTCGTATTATTTTGGTTCAATTACAACCCTATGTAAAACATTTGACACTCTACTAGCAATCTATGCATCAAAGTTAACTATCAATTTTCTTGTAAAAGTAGCATCTTTATATATTAAAGATAGTTTAACTACAGTATATTATCATATATTTACATCACTTTTCTTTTATACAACTTACTTTTTATATTTACTATTCAGCAACGAACATAATTAGAAGAATTTAATATAATTATCAGCAATGAATTATAATTATAAATATAAATTGATTTTAACTATTAACTAAAATGTAAAATGATGATAACTTAGCTTAGCGATATAATGTTGACCCGTTTTGATCTGTAATTTTACATACAAACGTTTTTTGTAAGCTCATAACGTTTTGCATCAAGCCGTAGACATAAGGCACATAACATTTAGCAATCGTTAAAAAGACCGATTGATGCATGTACCCCTCCGCCGATTTTAACGTTATTTTCACGAAATTAGTAAAATAACGTTAAAATTAGTGCAATTTCACTTTAACCCCCCAAAGACCCACACATAGGGCTGCAAACGAACCAAACAAACACGAACGTGTTCGTTTGTTAATAAATATATGTGTTTGCAAACGTTCATGAACACTTATCGAACGAGATTCTATGTTCGTGTTCATTTGTTAAGGAAATGAACTTGTTCGTGTTCGTTTGTGTTTGTTTGTTAATTTTAGACAATGGACAAAAACGAACGTTGACGAACACAAATGAGCACAAAATAGTGTTCATGAACACAAATAGAAACAGACGAACACAAACAATCATTCATAAACAGAATATATAACACACTGACACTTATTAGATATTTAATTTTTTGGAATTTTGAAGTATTTAAATAAATACAAAAATTAAAAACACTAATGAAACTATCGAACACAAACGAACACGTCACCGAACGTTCACGAACATAAACAAACGAACACAACCTCTGTTCATGTTTGATCATTTAACTAAATGAGCGAAATTTTTTGTTCGTGTTCGTTTGTTTAATAAACGAACGAACACAAACAAATGGAGGTATAAATAGATGTTCAATTCAAAGAAGGGCTAATTTTTTTGCTTAGAAATACATGTAATGGAGGTATAAATACATGAAATAGATGTATAAATACATGAAATGGATGTATAAATAAATGAAATAGAGGTATAAATGCATGAATAGATGTTTAAATAAATGAAATGAAGATATATATAAACGAAATGAAGGAATAAATGAATGAAATAGATGTACTATTACATGAAATGAAAGTATAAAACATGAAATACATGAAATAGAAGTATTAAAGCTAGAAAAAAATAAAATAAATGAGGTCGGTTCGGTTAACCGATGGTAAAAACAATATCCGTTAACCGACTTTCGGTTGATTCGGTTTCGGTTCGGTTTTGTTGGTTTTCGGTTCGGTTTCGATTAACGGTTCGATTATTACACACCCCTATGTGGAAGAACTACGAGAGTAAGTTGGAGGAAATGGTATCTTCCAAACAAAAAGAAAATTCCTAAACAAATTCAAAGAACCTTGACAATGGACAATACGAAATAGACCATTTGATATGGTATTTGTTGATTAGATTAAAGGCTTATACATTTCATCCATATCAAGCCAAAAAAAACCTAGCCTTCTGGACCCATATGACTAGACCTATTTCTTTGAAATGTTGAATGGCTAAACCCTGAATTGACGGGATGTATAACTAGGGTTATAAATGAACCAAACATTCAGTGAACAGTTTGTGAACCGTTCAACGGAAAGTTCGTTTATGATCGTTCGTTAATAAATGAACAAACACGAAAAAAAAATTAGTTTGATAAGTTAAACAAACATGAACAGAGGTTGTGTTCATTCGTTTATGTTCGTGAACGTTTGCTAATGCGCTCATTTATGTTCGTTCATTGTAAAGGTTTTTTATGTTATATTTTTCTTTTATTGGTTTTAGTTTTTAAAAATTTTAAACCATAGTTATACTGTATGTCTCCGCCAACATCCCTCCTCATTTGATCATTTCAATTTTAGTTTACGTTAAAACTTGACAAACTTCTTAATTTTTATGTTAACCATGTTAAGTATTTATTTATTTTTAGTGGATTCTTTATAATTTTTCTAATGAAAAATGCAAATTGTATTTTTAAATGAATATATATAACATTGGTTTATGTTCATGAACATTTGTTTATGTTCGTTTACGCTCGTCTACGTTCAGTAAGTGTTGTTCATTTCCTTAACAAACGAACACGAACAAGAAATCTTGTTGAGTAAGCGTTCACTGTTCATGAACATATTCGTTCCTTAATCCTTGTTCGTATTATTTTGGTTCAATTACAACCCTATGTATAACATTTGACACTCTACTAGCAATCTATGCATCAAAGTTAACTATCAATTTTCTTGTAAAAGTAGCATCTTTATATATTAAAGATAGTTTAACTACAGTATATTATCATATATTTACATCACTTTTCTTTTATACAACTTACTTTTTATATTTACTATTCAGCAATGAACATAATTAGAAGAATATAATATAATTATCAGCAATGAATTATAATTATAAATATAAATTGATTTTAACTATTAACTAAAATGTAAAATGGTGATAACTTAGCTTAGCGATATAATATTGACCCGTCTTGATCTGTAATTTTACATACAAACGTTTTTTGTAAGCTCAAAACGTTTTGCATCAAGCCGTAGACATAAGGCACATAACATTTAGCAATCGTTAAAAAGACCGATTGACGCATGTACCCCTCCGCCGATTTTAACGTTATTTTCACGAAATTAGTAAAATAACGTTAAAATTAGTGCAATTTCACTTTTACCCCCCCCCCCCCCCCAAAGACCCACACATAGGGTTGCAAACAAACACGAACAAGACCTTGTTCGTGTTCGTTTGTTAAGAAATATATGTGTTTGCGAACGTTCATGAACACTTATCGAACGAGAATCTATGTTCGTGTTCATTTGTTAAGGAAATAAACTTGTTCGTGTTCGTTTGTGTTTGTTAATTTTAGACAATGGACAAAAACGAACGTTGACGAACACAAATGGGCACAAAATAGTGTTCATGAACACAAATAGAAACAGACGCACACAAACAATCATTCATCAACAGAATATATAATACACTGACACTTATTAGATATTTAATTTGTCGGAATTTTGAAGTATTTAAAAAAATACAAAAATTAAAAGCACTAATGAAACTATCGAACACAAACGAACACGTCACCGAACGTTCACGAACATAAACAAACGAACACAACCTCTGTTCATGTTTGATCATTTAACTAAACGAGCGAAATTTCTTGTTCATGTTCGTTTGTTTAATAAACGATAGAACACAAACAAAATTCCCGCCGAACGGTTCACGAACTGTTCGCCGAACGTTTGGTTCGTTTGCAGCCCTACCCACACATATATACGTTATATGCGCACACATCAATCGGGGCGTTGTAAATATGATATGCAAATTTATATAAGCCTATATGGATAGCCTGCTTGTATAAAATCCTACTTTTAATCCAAATAATTGAAATTTTGACAAAAATGATGATGTTTCAACCCACACAAGACTTGGTTTGCCAACTCTTCTGTAAGAAAAAAAGTTTATAAACCAAGATATATAACGCGTTAACAAAGAATACAACAAAATCGGTTTATAAATCCGAAATCAACAGTCGACTACTAGAGTAATTCTTCAAGTTTCTACAGTATTTTCATCTGAGTTCTTCAAGTAGTTCATCCTCTTCTTGAAATGGTGTCGAGTGGCGTGCATAAGAGGTAATTGCATGCCCACTTCCATCCATCATTGCTGATCTCACAAGCTGCATATGCAATGAATAACAAGGGTAATATTGAAAAAAGAAATAAAATAATGTTGACAAGTATAATATGATCAATCAACATCCCTTTTCCATCATTAGAAATTAATAATATTATAATGTTGACAAGTATAATATGATCAGTCAACATACCTTTTCTATTTCATCACAAAGGGGAAGGTTCTCTCTTAAGTACTGCAATGCTCTGTCTCTTCCTTGCCCCAACCTTGACGATATGTAACAAATATTAAAACATAGATAAGTAACCGGTTGCACCACGTGTCACAACTATGTGGGTCCGAGATTCTTTATCCCGCTCCATTTTTTAACCCCATCGTATTGCGTTTCTTTATTTAAAAAAGTAAGTAGAAAAAGCAATAATAATAAAACAGATATATTGCCCATGGGCCGTGGCATTATAGCCTAGTGGCATTTTAGGGGTAGAATAAGGCTTAGGGATCATGAGGTCCTGAGTTCGATTCCCACAAGGGGGATTTTCCCATATTTATTGGGTTTCCTCCTGAATTGGTGTATATGCATTATTGCCTAGTGGAGATGGATATGATCGGGTGGTTCCGCTGGTGGCACGATGAAACTCCAGTGGTTCGTCAGTGATCCAAATTTGCCGTTCAAAAATAAATAAATAGATATATAATTAAAACATATATATTAGTAACTACTTAATATTTTCTTTGTTCAACCCGTGTAATACACGTGTCTCTAACGCCTAATATATTTATATATGTTAATAATAATAATAATGATGATAACTTGGTTTTAAAAAGAGCGATGTGAACAGAAAAACACAAGCGCTTCTTGCACATGTGGGTCAAAGTTGATCAGAACTAGGGTATGGAGGAGAATGATATGTAAAAACCATCAAATGATGAAGAAATTATGGATAGTGTACTTTTTCTAGAACGGCTAGCTCACACACCCTCTTAATCTACACCAACGTCCACCATGGGGCTAGAACCCTCAACCACCTTAGGAAGAGCACCTTTAAAACACACCTTGGTACCATTACGCTACAATCCCTTTGGTATGAAAGGTTTACTTGACAAAGAATGTTGATATGTAACAGAGATGATAACAGTTTCAGCTTTTGGATGCACATAAAGCTTATTTGAGCATAGATAGAAAGACGACTCATGTACGTGAGCTCTAGCCTCAGCTTTTGGGACCTAAACAACCTCGAAGCGCCTCACGTTTATTAAAACCAAGAATGATAAAACTAATAATGATGGCCACCAACAAAGTTCTATATTAGTTCTTTCTTTAAGGAGTTCTTACCATCTAGAAACAAGTATCCATCCTAACTATTATATTGGTGTTTACTTTCCATATATTTAGATGTTTTCATGATTATCTTAGCTATATATAACTGTTGGTCTAGTACTATATTTCTATATAAGTATTAGTTACGATTTATGATTAAATTATTAAAACTTAGGGTTTTCTCACGCCTATATATCATCAATTTAATTATCATTAATCATTCAAATAAAATAATTTCTTTTCCTTTGTTTTCTCATTTTATTATTAATATATCCCATGTAAAACATAAAGAATAAAAAAAGACCAAAATATAATGGAAATTACCTAGAGGAGGGTGGGGGGTCAATGGGTCAAAATGGATATTTTTCAACAGACAAACCAGTCAAGTTAGGTTGACTCAAAGTCAACTTTTGTCCAAATTTTTTTAGTATTTACATATGATTAATGTGTGAAATATGATAGCGAAGAACATATTATTTCAACAATAATGAAACTTTCTTTTAAAACGATGTAGGAGATTTATGTATTTCAATTACACTCTAAATGACATTCAACCCATTTCCTTTTACCCGCTTGACCCGTTAGATATAAAACAAAGATCAAATCAACTCACACAAATGGCAAGAATATAGTACAAACCTTTGATCTCCATAGCTATACCATGAGCCCTTCTTTAAAACAATGTCCATCATTTCAGCACAATCCAATATACATCCCTACATATAAATTAAACCAAGCTATGCAAATGATACATATAGATGTATACTATATATACAAACAAAAAATGTTAGAGAAACAAACCAATTTGCTTGCCCCCTCTCCAAATATAATTTCAAACTCCGCTTGCTTGTATGGTCTTGAAACCTATAAAATATTACAAAGTTCCCAAAAAATATATATTAATCCATTTTTTCTGACAAGAACTTCCTTTTGGCGGGATATAAAAGTTTATAAAAATAAACGTTATGCACCTTACTCTTTTGAACTCTTACTCGAACCTTGAGCCCAATGTCCTCATCACCTTTGACCTGTAACACAACCAACAGAGAATATGGGTGGTTACATAACAGTCGGGTGTACCGCATTTAAAGCAATAGGTAGAAATGCATATGCAGTTCTCGTATTTCTCAACATATTTCTTGGTTTTGATTTGAATACTCCCCTATGTGTGTGTGTGTGTATAGTTATCAATAGTGAATAGCGGACGATAGCAACAAGCTACCTTTACGCTATTTCATGTTTAGTGATACACTAGAAGAAAATTTACGAAATATTTTATATGTATATTTACCAAAAAATACAAAAATCTCGCTACTTCCCGCTAGTTGTCGCCACCAACTATATAGCGACACATGAGCGCCTCGCCACGCTATTCTCTATAGTGGGCGCTATGCTCGCTATTAACAGCTAAATATGATATGTATAAATGTAGATATATGTGTGTGTATACATAGAGAGAATTTAGAAATTAAGATGTGCTTACCGACTTTATCTTCCCAATAGGGCGTATTTCAAGTCGAACTGATGCGAAAAACTTCAAAGCAATACCTCCACTCGTAACTTCCGGATTCCCATAATATACTCCTATCTAATTTCAAAACAAAAAAGAAATATATTTAGAAAAACGCTTCATAATAATACTAAAACAACTAACATACAAAATACTGGTCTAAATTGTTTCAAGAAAGATTATAATAATAAAAGCAAAAACCTTGTATCTAATTTGGTTAAGAAAGATAAGAGTACATCCAGCCTTAGATGCATTCCCTGACATCTTACGCAACGCTTGACTCATAAGTCGCGCTTGCAAACCCATTTGCTGCATTCCAATTTCTCCCTGTATAACAAATTAAATAAAGAAAATTTGGGGAAGTTAGAAAATCTGTTCATAAGATAACAGTACTACTAAAAAGAAGTGGCAATGTGTCAAATGTTTAACACAAAAAAAATATTTATTATTACTTTTAAAATATAGTTTTCTATCACATTTAACATATAGTAAAATGTCATTTTCGTCCATGAGTTTTGAGGTTTGGTCAGTATTGCGACTTTCGTCCAAAGGTTTGTTTTTTCGCATCTGGATCCAAAAGGTTTGAAATCTTGCCATTTTCATCCGGCTCGTTAACTCCATCCATTTTTGTCCGTTAAATCAGGGTTATTTTCGTCTTTTTTGTTAACTTAAAGGGCAATTCGGTCTAACAAATTTGGTCAGGGATATTTTAAATGCTTGTACACAAAGTGAAAAAGACCGAAGTGCCCTTTAAGTTAACAAAAAAGACGAAAATACCCCTGACTTAACAGTAGAAAAATGAATGGAGTTAATGAGCCGGATGAAAATGGCAAGATTTTAAATCTTTTGGATCCAGATGCGAAAAAACACTAGAAGCAGCCTCTCTATTCCTACGGGGTAGAGGTAAGGTTGTCTACGTCTTACCCTCCTCAGACTCTACCTTAGCTTTGCTATTGGTGGGATATACTGAGCATGATGATGATGATGCGAAAAAACAAACCTTTGGACAAAAGCCGCAAAACTGGCCAAACCTCAGGGACAAAAATGGTATTTTACTCCTTAATATACAAATAAATAGATTATTTATGAATCCGAATGTGAACTCAAGTTGACCCATTACACAAGTACACAACCCCACTTCAATTTCATATGACTTACTTCAATTTCTGCACGTGGAGTAAGAGCTGAAACAGAGTCGATGCAAATGAGATCAACAGCACCAGACCTACACATACGATCTGCAACTGAATAAAAAAAAAACGCTTATTAATACATCACGCAATCTTAACAACCTCGATAAGTTAAAAACATAACTTTGTCATGAAGCAATTCATAACTGATCATGCATAAGAATTACAGAAGAAAGAAAATATTAGTACTCTCAAGTGCCATTTCTCCGTTATCTGGTTGACAAACGATTAAATTTTCCACATCAACTCCTAATGCTCTAGAATATGATGGATCAAATGCATGCTCTGCGTCAACGAGCATTGCATTGCCTCCTAGTTTCTGCATGATTGGTTAAAAAAGGAGTATGTTAATTTATGATAAATAATAATTTGGCGTAAGAAGTGACTTGACATAGCGTACAAGCAGTCAAAGTCAACCTGTACTTCTGCAATGGCGTGTAGTGCTAAGGTGGTCTTTCCGCTGCTTTCGGGTCCGTAAATCTAAAACAAAAACAATTAAGATTATCAAATCGTTCAAAGAAATAATGCCTAAAACACATATATATAATTTTTTTTGGGTAATCAACGTGTTTCCAATGTGAAATACTTTTAGTCCAGTTCTTTATAAATATTTGTGTGTGATTATGATTGTAAAAAAAAATAACTATTAGTTTCTACATTCTTTAAATAAAGCAATTAGTGGGTTGTATGATTAGTAATAAACTCTAGAGTAAAGTACATGAGCGGTCCCTGTGGTTAACCAAATACTTGGATTTAGTCCCAAGCTTTTTTAAAGTATACAAATGGTCCCTGTGGTTTGCACTTTGTAACGCATTTAGTCCCCAACTTTTGCCAAAAGTACATGGATGGTCCCTGTGGTATGCCCTTTGTAACACATTTAGTCACTAAACATAGGGGACTAAATTCGTTACGAAATGCAAACCACAGGGACCATCCAAGTACTTTTGGCAAAAGTTGGGAACTAAATACGTTACAAAGTGCAAACCACAAGGACCATCCGTGTACTTTTGGAAAGCTAGGAACCAAATCCAAAATTTTGGTAAACCACAAGGATCATCCGTGTACTTTACTCTAAACTCTTAAGTAAATTTCAATATTTCTGACTCGTTTTGTTTTTAGGTTGAATCTCATATTTTAACATTTGCCCATTTAGCGATAAAACCTAACCCAAATCGACTACTTCATAAGTATATGTGCTGAAATTGCCACCTGTAAATATCATGATATTTAAATGAAAAGAAAACGAGTAAAAAACGGAAGTCAATACTTCTACAATTCTCCCTTTAGGCAGGCCACCACCTAACGCAAGGTCTAAGGACAAACAGCCGCTTGGAAACGTTTCACTGCAATAAGAAAATATGGTTCATAAAGTTAATTATAAGCCTAACTAAAGTTGATTCCACAATATTAAGAGTGTAAAGTGTTCTTATTTTTGCTTAAAAAGATTTTAAACTTGTTTACTATTCAAAAGAACAAGAATTTTGCCCTCTTAGAGATAGAATGAAAGAAAGATTCTAGTCATTTTTAATATGGAAGCTTATGTCTATGAAATTATGATAAAAATGGAACTTACACAAGAGCACCACCAAGACTTCCAAGTCTCGTCACGCTTCCTTTTCCAAATGAGTTGTTAATATCATTCATTGCTGCTTCCAATGCTTTTTGCTGTAATGGCAACATGGTAATTTAATGAGGAACATGACTTGTAAGACATGACATGCTTTGGTTGGTTATAATGTTATATATCTCCAAGTCTCCAACGGATCAAACAGGTAAAATTAAAAAAAAGTTAGCAATACGGAAAACAGGTTAACGGGTCAAAAGGCACTCACAGGAGTTATTGCGATGTACAAGTGCATTTCGTGGTTTTGAAAATTCTTGCCTCAAGTGCAATTATCCATAATTGAAATATGGAGAACCATATTATTCATCAACCAACCGTAAAAAAAGGATTATTCTAAAATGATGTGCCAAATAAAGAACTCTCTATGCATCTTATAGCCATTAGAAGCCAAACTATACGACAAATGTTAAACTAGGGCCAACTTTGAGAACACCCAACTTAAGTTATGCTACCACATAGAAGTTTACGTACGTTCACCTAAAAAGTCTGGATTTTTTTTATGAATATCATTCCCTCCATTTCAAAAATACATCTTCGGACATCCATATTGATGTTGGTGCAACTTAGTTGATGTTTGGATATGCTGCAAAACAGTATTTAGTTCTGTAATTTTTTTTGTGAAAACGATTCCAATTGTTTTACAGCCAACACATTCAGATTTGAAGACGCGGTTAAACGTTGCAGAAAAAAAAACTAATGACCGATGATAAACCGAAAATTTCCAGACTAACCCCAACTTTAATCAGATGATTACATGATTACAAGACCATCACTAACTTTATTAAATAAAATAAAGAAAATTTCCAGACTAAACCTAACTCTAATCAAATGATGGGATGATTCTGAACTTCCAAAAGGCCCATCCAACATGTTCTCATTGCAGTTGAGAAAACTACATGGACTTATGGCATTTAACTACAGTTTTTCATGAATTTTGTATCCCAAAAGTTCCAGTTCTAATTCTCACAAGGGGTTTCCTTATTTGGGTCAGTAAACCTAAATCTTGGATGAACTAGCACAAAAAAAAAAAAAAAAAAAAAAAAAAAAAAAAAAAAAAACACACACACACACACACACACAACTTGAGTAATGAAACAAGCATAGCAACATAAAGCACACAAAATTTAAACTTGAAAAAAAAAAAGATTTAGAGAAAATACCCTGTCAAGAAAAGTGGAATCTGGGTCAGGAGAAAGGGCACCATTAACCTTAGCATCAAGATGGGAAACAACCCTTGTTTTTTTGGCGGCAAAGAGGGATATTGAGCGAGTAAAATTGAGGGTTTTGAGTTGAAAGTTTGAAAGTGGTGAAACAATGGATTGCTGATACACTTGTAGTAGTTGTGAATGAGGTTTTGAACACAACGTCAAATCCATGGTGCTTTAGAAAAGAAAATAGTTACAGACACAAGGGGGAAGAAGCAGTGATAGCCATGGTGGAAACTGGAAACTGAAAGGGGTAGTTGAACTTGGGCCTTATCGAAAATAGTGTAGAAATTGTGGGCTTTGGTGTAAGAATACCCATAAATTAGGTCCATTTATACATAATTTTAAATTTTCATGCTTTTATATAACTACTGACTAGTACGGTTACCCGTGCTACGTTACGGGATTTTAATCGATTTCTATTTTGGTTCAATATAGCAATCGAAAAAATATGACCAGAAGAATATCTACACATGTTTACATCCACCGAAAACTAGAAAAAAAAATTTAATTGGACAACAGTACGGGTTGATTTTAAAT
The DNA here is from genome assembly GCA_030545235.1 of Helianthus tuberosus. NCBI lineage: Eukaryota > Viridiplantae > Streptophyta > Magnoliopsida > Asterales > Asteraceae > Helianthus > Helianthus tuberosus. The sequence continues at coordinate 53,232,924 of CM060411.1, read as the reverse complement.
TAATTGTAAATGGAAACTTAAACTCTATTTTTAATATAACTTTAATGAAAATTTAAATCTAAACGTAAACCAACTTGAATTTATACTGGTACGTGCATAAAAATAAGCATGTAAGAAAATATTGTTTTTAAAGTTAAAGAATGGTATGGCACGTTGCGACGGTGTCGAAACGTAAAGTGACTTGAATTTATACTGTTTAATGAAAACGTATTATATTTGACCCGCGTCGTTTCCGGATGAAATTTACGTTGAATACCTACATAAAAATAAGAAAAAAAAGTATTATATTTGAACCAGCCCATTTACGAAAAAAAAATTACTTCAAAACATAGACTAACTGAAAGCATAAACAATATATTTGACCCAACTTATTTTCAGAAAAATTTTACATTCAAGCGTAAATCAACATATTATATCAATATTTTCGGGAAAAATATACCAACACGTATATAAATATAAACACGTAAAACTCGATTATAAAGTCTTTAAAAAGTTAAGGGGTTGTAAGTGTCAATATTGAAATATGAGGGTAAAAGTTCACACAAGTTCCTAATTGTATTAACTAATTAGTATAGTTACTTGGTTTTATCTCAAATGATTTTTTTTGCCATACTTTGTTTTAACAAATCATTTACATAACTCACGTGTGTATATATAAGTATATTTTTTTTTTGTGTTAACCATTTAGTAAATCGTTATCATTCTCGCGCATGATGAAGTTTAAATCTTAAACCACCTATGTCGCAGATGTCCGTGGAGGCCTGTGTCTGATTTGGAATAAAGATAAGTAGGGAGGGGGGCATGGAAGAGATAGACGCGTCTAGAGATCCGTCTGTAAGGACATGTCCATGAGGAGGAGGTTTGCCGCACTTGAAAAAGGCGATAGATAATGGGTTGTAGTTATAAGGATCTACTAATAGAAAATCTTGATCATTGTAGCGATTGAGGAAACAGACTGATCTTGCTTTGTTTTTCGGATAATCGGATCTTCTAGTAAATCAACACACATCAATGAGACCACGTTAGAAAGATTCACCCTATGACGCTCAATTCAGGTCGTGTTTAGTGGACCTTTTATCCGGTTATTGGATCAGTGGTTTGTTTAGCTTCGCCGGTGGAAGTTCATCAGCCTTGAAGGATTACGGAATGAGGATTGGCGACAAGCAAGAGTCAAGACTCAAGAAGGATGAAGATCTAGAAGATTTATAATTCTCTTCTAGTTTATTGATTTAAACTTTCCAAATATTGTGTGATTTAGTTTTCTAGTAGGTTTTTAATGATTTTTAGTTAGTTGAATTATTTTTACTACAAACATTGTAAGCTTTGTGCTTTATCATCGAATATTCGGTTTGAATTGTTTGAATACAATATTCACTTATCGAGCCGGGGGTCATATTGGAAGCAGCCTCTCTATTCCTACGGGGTAAAGGTAAGGCTGTCTACATCTCACCCTCCTCAGACCCTACCTTAGCTTTGCTATTGGTGGGATATACTGAGTATGATGATGATGATGATGATGAGTCATTTGAATGTGCATCATTAATCATTGCGGATGATGTGTTGGGCCCAAACATGTTGGTCCGGGCCTAGTTAGGGGTATCCCCTACACCGGTCACATGGGCTGTGCCAGCGTGAAGGCGCCCTTCCCTTCCCTACTCATGGCTAGAGATGGTCTTGATACTTTACAAACACTTGTGTAAAAGCACAAGTACATAATCTCTCAATATAAAATGAGTGTGTCTTTTGAGTTTTAAAATTTGTGATTTTAATATTCATCATAATCTTTTTCTACAGTATGTTCTATGTTGCCATACAGATTCTCACTACTGTCTTGTAGCAAACGTTAGACGTTGACCTGGCAAATTAGGAGCGTTGGGTTGGATGGGATAACAGGTCTGAACGAGGTTTGGTCAAGACAGGACGCTTTAAAATATGGTTATTTTGGATCGGGTTTGAACAAGTTTTGGCAAAAATATATACATGCGTTGTAACAGATTACTCGAGGGTCAAAAGTTTTTTGTGACAGTTTTTAAAAAAACCTGAAAGTTTTTATGTATTTTCATTGCCCTGATTTTTTAACTTGATTTACGGGTTTTTTTTTCTTGCAGTTTTCTGGTTTTTACTTGAGTTTTAACCATAGACATAGTAACAGGGACCAAGAATATAGTACTGGCCAGTGGTCATGAATGCAGATTATCATTTTCAACACAAGATGGATTATGAACTATATTTATCAGTAGGGTAATTTTTGTTATGGACAAGTAGATATAACAAAATGACATGAGAATCCAATATTCAAGAAATTCAATGCTTTTTACAATTTTACATCATGAGAAACCTGATTAGACCACCCGTAGTGGTGCCATTCTTGGGCATTTTTTTACAAATAAACACCCCCAAACGCCCTTGCTTCCGCCCCCATGGGCGTTGTTTTGGTGATTTTGGGCTGCAGCGGTCTTAATTCAACGCCCAACTTCCAATTCTTTGGCCAATCACATGCATTCTTGTTTTCTTGCCCAATCACATGCATTCTCCCTTTTAACATAATGCCCACATCCCCACTACATCCATTTTAGAAAAACGTCCCATAAAGCCCCCTTGCTGACTGGACCGCCACATGGCGCAAAACGCCCAAGGGTGGGGTTTCTTCCACTACGCATGGTCTTAGGAGGTAGCTGAGAGAAGATTGTGATCGAACGACCCTGTAGCAAAGAGTTAAAGTTACCATGTAATCTGTAGTTCTGCTGTAAAAAAACCTGTGATAATCTAGAGTCGATAAAAAAGGAAGGCGATGGTAGTCAACCAAGATCAGTGAATTTTGGAGCCGCCCAGAGTGACCCGTTAAAATCAGACACAAATAAAAACTTAACCCAACAGCATATCATAACTGATAATACAGACCCATTTCTTCATTTCAGAATCTGCATAGGTAACAACATAGCCTCATCTCAATGAGGGAGCCATGTAACATATTATAAACGATAAGTAGGCTTGTCATCAGCGACGAATTCAGCGCTATCACGGCCTAGATGTTATCCGCCACACCCAAGTATTAACAACTGGCTCATGGGACTGTGAGTATTGGTCATGTAATCAATATTAACAATCTCCATTAAAGTTGCTTAACTTACAAGCAATCAATTTTAATTTCTGCAAAATATATGTTAATTTAGTAAATACCAACTTATTGAATCTATTCATCCACATCTATTTAAACATCCAATTTTCAAATATCAAAATACAAAACCCTAATTCAACTATGAAATCAAAACACGCCTAAAATAATCCCAATTTCAAAAAAAAAATATATCTTCATTTCCAAAACCTGTACACACAAAATCAAAATCTAAAATCTGATTAAAAAAACAAAGAAATCTGGTATATGCAGCATATATGTAGATAGAAACAAAGATTCTTGATAAGGGTTAAAACATACCAGATTCAAAGATTCCGGCGGCGGCGATGTGTTCATGAAGAATCTTGATTGGTTGCAAATGAAGAGACATATTACGAGTTTGTGCGTGAATCTAACGAACCAACAGATCCTGTCTGGCAACAAACAGACAAAGAAAAAGTATGATTACTTACTGGTGATGTGATAAGATTAAGGATCCTTAGATTCACGCACAAACACGAAATATGGCTGTTCCGAAGAGAAGAGGTTAGATCTGAAGAAGAAGAAGCCGGCCGGTTTGGTTTGGTTTGGTTTGGCTTTTCTTATGCGCGTCAAGAAAGAAAGTTTACATCACAGCTGGAAATGATTTATACACAACGCCAAACGCATACGGTGTCGTTTTGGGATTTTATGTTGCGGCTGGCTGATAAATGATGTTAGACAGTGCCCTGTATTTGTTTCAAGTAGTTTCTTGCTAGGTAGGTAGGTACGGATACAAAAGGGGGTTAATATTTACCATTTTAGTGTTTTTAAAACTATTTATCAAAATAGTGTTTTCTTTTATTTTTTATTTACTTTTTTATTAGGGTATCCGGGGCACCACGCGGGGAGTGGTTCGGTGACCCCATTCCCCGATCGGGAACACCGCCGCCATCAACGGGGGGACCCGATTCGGGGAGGGGTTTCGGTGGTTGTTCACCGCGATGAAATGGCACATTGAACGAGGAAAGAGACGTTGGGCAACGGTCATATTTAAAAAAAAAATTCAATTTTTTAACAATATAAATATAACCAACTAACTCACTCTCAAATAATTTTTTACCACACCCACCACTCTCAAACTCACTCTAAAAAAATCTACAAATACAACACAAAATGGATTCCAAGTTTCCGTTTTTTTCTCCCCTACCCGACTTTCCCGACGATGAAGATTCATCGTCAAGCGATGGTAGCTTAATTTTCTTCCAAAATCTCATCCAACAAGCGGAGCTACTAGACACGGCATCGTCTAGTAAAAAAAAATTGTCCCTCGAGATCGTGAGGGTGGCCACGAAACACTAATGGCCGATTATTTTGTAGAAAATCCAAAATTTAATGCCGATAATTTTCGTCAGAGGTTTCGTATGTCCAAGTCTTTGTTCCTAAAAATTGTTAGTGACGTGGAAGCGAACGACGAGTGGTTTCAAGAGGGCTTGGACGGGAGAATGAAGAAAAGTTTCACGTCGTTGCAAAAGGTTACTTCTGCGATTAAACAACTTGCAACCGGTAACCCACCAGACGAAAACGACGAGTATTTAAAGATGTCTGAAAGGACCTCTCGTGAGTGCCTTGAATATTTCTGCCAGACGGTCTGTGCAATGTATGCCGGTGAATTCTTACGTAGACCAACGAGCCACGACGTTGCGCTATATCCTCACATCCCGAATGAAAAAAAGTTCAAGAGGCAACACGAGGCCGCAAGAAAAGATGTGGAACGGGCGTTTGGTGTGTTAAAGGCGAAGTGGGGAATACTAAAGCGTCCAATGCGTTCGAAAACGGTGAAAAAGATAAGGTTACTCGTGTATACGTGCCTTATTTTACATAACATGATTATAAAAGACGACGGAAGGGCGATAGCACCGGTACATATTCAAGATCCTCCAGTCGAACCCGTCTTCGATGATACAGCTTATAGCGAGCTCATTGACGAAGAAACACATTGGAGACTAAAACACGATCTCGTTGAGCATCTCGGAAGTTTAGATCTATACCTCACCTTGAAGTGAGTTCCGACGACGAGTAGTTTGTTTTTATATTTTTTTAGTTTGAATGTAATTTTTATTTTTCTAGTTTGAATGTAATTTTTTTTTAATTTAATGAAATGTCTTTTATTTAATTTTTATTTTTATTAATATTTTTTTAATTTATAAACATGCATAATTTTACAACAAATAAAAAAAAAAAAAAACACACAAGTCCCCTAAGACCAAGCGTACTGGGGCGTGTTCCCCCCTGATACCGCCCGAAAACGCCGGAAAACGCCCGGCCCCCGAATACGCTAGGCGTTTTGGGGCGTTTTTTTTGAAAAAAAAAATGAGTTTGGCGTTTTAATTAAAACGATGTGCACCCATTTCACCATCCAATCAGATGGAGACTGTAACGCCCGGCTCTTTTGTACTTTCCGTTTATAGAAAGATTCGTTCGTATTTCTATTTTTGGAAATCTTGTATTCTTGTAATCGACTTTTCGTAGTAATTGTTGTAAAATCTAATACTTGGATCATAAATAAAATTCGTATTTCTTTTCACATTCTACATATTCATACATCCTCATACGATCGAATTCATTGTACATCGAATCCTTATTCGTAATTCATACGCATACGGTACTTATTTGTGATACATGTCCATGCTTGTCCTTAAATTGTTGACACTTAAACCCCCCCCCCCCCCAATAATATGCGTATTTACACAACGATTAATCATCTAATATGTGACATATACTTGTCACTTACAAACATATTACATACTTATACATCACGCTTTTTACCTAGTTAAATCATGTTTTATTTCATATTATACCTTGTTACAAGTTAGGGGAAACATTGTTGCATATAATTACACAACTTAATTAACAAAATTACTCATTATAATGTTTAAAAGAAAAAAAAATAAAGAAATATGGCAGCCCAAATCAACAAAAATTCAGCCCCATATGATTGGGTTTTGTGGGCTTGTTTAATGGGTTAACCCCTTCTAAACACTACCAAAGCCCAACCCATTGAAACCCTAATCATTCCCTATAAATACCAACTTATGTCCAGCCTCTCTACCATTTTTACAACCCTTAAACACTTCAAAAACATCCCAAAACCGTAGCTGAGTTTCCATGTTCGGCCAGATTCAGCAAGCTTCACGAAAATGGGCATAACTTCTTCATTTCTTATCCGTTTTGGTCCATTCTTTTTCCTATGTGCTTGGATTTTCCTTACCTTCGATTCCATGGGTTTTTCACAGTAAATAAGTCCCTGGAACTCTGGCAAAAAGGCTCCAAAGTCCACTGATTTTTTTGTGCTTTCATGAAATCTTTGTTAAACTTAACCAAACTTGAGTTTTCTCATCTCAAACCTATGTCCTAATGCTTATAACCTCGTCTATGGTTAGTTAAGCTTAAAAACAAGGTTGAGACATGTTAAATCAGAGGTTAAAACCTCAAATACTTTCTGTTTTGTTAGGGTATTTCACCCACAAGTCATGTTCAAGCTTAGTTCTTGGTGTAGAGTGATTTTGGAACGACTTGGGTTCTTCCAACATAAAATCCTCACATGATTTGATGATTTCTCTTAGATTAGATTGTTTACATACTTGTACTAATCCTAGTTCGTGACCCTCCTTGGTTGTTTTTACATCAAGAGAAGTGGTGAACATTCAAGGGGTTCCTAAATGGAAGCATGTTCTTTCTACCCCATACATGACATCTATGATACACGAGGTGCCTAAATGGAGATCCTAATCTTCTACCTCCTACTTGAATTATTGGACTAAATAATATGTAATACTTAACCTAGATATGTATATACACTCACTCGAACCTTTGATGTTGAACTTGTGTTTATATGTTAAAGTAGTAGAATATCATCTAAAGACCTAAACCTTGTTGTGATTCTTATGGGTGTTCAACTCATGAAAACATTATCATAACCCTTGTGGTTACCAAGTGTCATACAAGTGTTAAGTGTTGAAGATGATTATTTTCACATGTTATTCTCCTATCTTATTTTTATGTTGTTTTAAATACCAAATCTCGACTCTATGCATACTTGAACTTTAACCCTTACACATTCAATCTTTTAACCTCATCAACTCGTCAATAATTGGATAATTGGAAAGCATATGCAAACTTTGTGAGTATACTCGTATTTTCCCCTCTTTACTTTTACCACTTTTGGGGGTAACATGTTTATCTATCAACAACTTACACATGAACTTTTTGCTTAAACACATGAACATTCTTGTTAACATGCTTGTATACGTGATGGCTTGATACTTTAAACTTGGATTAATCTTATGTGTTGAACTTATCATTAACTTGTATGAGCCAAACCGTGACATATGTAGCGCTATAGGATTAACGACCCGCCCCTTTATCTCGGTAATGTCATGAGCATATTGCGTTTTCTTGGTTTGATATGTTAGACACATACCATGTTTTTATGTTTATCTTGAATCACATGCTTGCTATAAGGAATTGTTCAAAACTTATCTTTTGCTATGTACGTACCAAACTTGTATACTCGCCATTGCTTTTGCATTGAATTGTATTTTAAACATGTTACAGGTTGATGATGACGATGATATGAAAAGAAGTAGCATTGATGCCTAGATACACATATAGACGTTTAGGTTTAATATGTTGTATCAATTTTGATTATGTTGTTCGTATTTCTTTTGAACTTGTTGTTATTTGAGATTATGTAATGTTGACAATTTGAAGATATGGAATGAAATGGGAATTATTTAAATATTGTCACAAATAGCGTTATGATGTCTCCAGCAATCTTCACACTTCGTCTCATCCCGATGTTTCCGCCATTGGTTGGGGTGTGACAGATTGGTATCAGAGCCATAACTATAGGGAATTAGGTAGAATTGCCATGCTTTTACCTAGTCTATAGTTTTAGAGCCTTATTCGTATGCTTTGCTTGAACAACTACATGATACTTTATTTGTTTCTTAATTATGCTATTTTAAACATGTACATCACTCGTGAGTAATATTTGACATGATATTCTTACGCAATAATGCTTGTCTTATTATGTGTTAATACTTGTTCATTGTTCGATTCTTTATGTGTTGCTCTAAACATATTTCTCTATGTGTTAATACATGTTTTATCATTTCGTTATCCAAGCACCATTCTTGATATGCTTTCTTATGTGTTTATACTTGTTTATGTATTTCCTTTGACATACACTTCCCTCATGCATTTTACTCGATTATTCTAAATCCGACAACACTCATATTACAAAAATGAGACGACCTCACCAAAATAGGCGTGAAACCCACAATTTGGTGAATGACTCTCGATCCTTCTACTTTTCTTTTCTTACACGAAATTCACCACCAAGTTAGGAGTGAAATCCTTACCTTGATGGAGAAATTCAAATTTCAAATTCTAGTGGACCCTCGTCAAAGTGTCAAAATTGACTTTTGACCCGACAAGTACCAACCACACTTAGGATACGAAATCGTCGAGTTAGGGGTGAAACCCGCACCTTGTCGACTAGTTCCATTCTTTGATTTTCATTAATCCCGCCAAGTCTCGAAATTTCAATTGAATTGGGGACATGTAGTAACTGGAAGGGTAAATACCGTTAACCGACTTGTCGGCAAGAGTATTTCACCTATTAGGCCAAAGCATGCTCCTCAAATTCGAAAGACTTTTTCGACCACTTTGGTTAGTCAACGTTCCGTTTGGAACCATCTCAAATTTAATCAAACATACGTTATATTATTTACTTTATTAGATGCAATCTTTCAAATTCGAATTTGCTTTCGATATTTTCTTCTCACACACGCATCATACTAAATCTTTTTCATACACTTATACATATGCATGATTTTATGTAATTTAAATTCATATTCCTTGCAACGACAAGTGGAGACATATCCTCGAGATAGGAGTGATTTCCTTACCTTGACGATTAACTCCACTCCCCTTTTCTTAAAACGACCTCACCAACGAGTTCGGGGTGATTCCCTTACCTAGGTGATCGTTACCAAAACGCCTCTTCAAAATATCTTATTATGCCAACTCGATCATGTTTTATACCTAAAATATTTATCATCATTCAAAATACCTACGTGTACGATTTCAAAATACATTGTTCTGTCAAGCATATTTTCTATCCTACAACCTATTTTTACCTAACTCGCATACACGGATTCTTAACCTAACTTAAACGTTTTACTACACAAATTTCCAAACCTTACGAAATGCTACCTATCACTTTAATCGGTCAAACAAATCTCTTGCCCATGAACTTCATATTCGACTTAATCACTAAAACACACTCATGATATATATCACCAAACTAAAGACTTTCATTCTCAATCGGAGGATCAAACCAACCTTTCTTTTACACCTATAAGATCTTATGGATGTTATATGATCGTTTTACCAAAGATTCTTTTCACATCAGCAAGCCATTTGTTAGAACTTTTAACAATCTCAAAGTCCTTTTGCTAAAATACTTTTCTAAGAATCCTCGTTTCATAAGAACCTCCTAAATTCATAACTTCTTGTTTGATAAAATGAAATTACTTTTGATTGAAAAAAAAAAAAACCTTTTTACACCAATTTACAAAACACGTGGGCAAGAAGACTTCTTGGAGACCGACCACCCTTGAATTTCGTAAACCTTTTTAAAACAAAAGTAGCATTTCCATTTATTACAAAACGCATTAGGCTTAACCAATGAGTACCTTATGTCCTTCTTCATATACCTTTAAAACCAAGCTCAATCTAATTTTGATACGATAAACTCAACGTTTTGTTTAAACAACTATACCCACGTATCGTCCTACACGTTTTAGTCGTTTTAACGCAACAATTCACTTATAATCATTCGTATTTACATACTTAACCTTTTGGACGATTTTATACACCTAAATCCGTGATGTTCCAACGTACACTATATACGCAAATTTAAATATTCGTACCTACACTTACGTTCATACGTTTTATGCCTATACTATTAATCGTATTCATACTTATACTCATACGTTTCATGTTTTATTTATACTCATGCGTTTCATGATTTTACTTATACTCATATGTTTCATGTTTTTACCTATACTCATACGTTGCGTGCTTATACGTATACACATACTACTCATACGTGTTATGTTGATACTCATACTTGCGTGCTTATTCATACCTAAACTTATACTTATGCTCAAACTTTCGTTCATACTCATGATCCATACATTCGTACCCATACGCGAGCGTAATCCGAGTGATTTGCTTGCGTGGGTCCCATACATACTTAAGCATGGACTTGCTTACATACTACATTCTTACACGTGCACACTCTTAAATTTTTTTTAATTACGGATACCCTAATTCATACACAACTAGTACAAGCTATGCGGATCAGGCGACGATCAATATAATCACGGGTGCACACGGGATTATGGTGATAGGCGTATGAGAACCATAGAGTGTACTACTGTGTATGGTAAGACACGGAACGTAACATGGCACCGAATACGGAACGGACGTGATGTGGTTAAAACATGGTGGATACGCCGCTGGTACTTCCTATATGTAAGTGTTTTCACCATATTACCAAATTTCGTAAAACGTGCCATGAGAAATTCAGTGTTTTGCAGACCTTTTGGACCTAATACAACTTCACACAACTCACAAACGCATTATATCCGATTATCCATGACGAGACTTCATCCTTAACACACTACGTTCATCTATCCAACACTTATGCTATTCTCATACTGGTACTCTTTAAGAGTCATTCGTTCATTCTATACTCGTATTATTCTCCTTACCCTTTTAGTTCATACAAACCTCGTTCGCAATCAAGCTTGTTTAAACATTCGAGTTCTAACTTACCTATAAAATAGACGTCCTATTTTGGATTCTTGTGTAACTATACTTAGTATACCTTTAATGCTTTACCTAAAGTGCCAAACCTTCTCGTTTCACTCAATAAACAATCTTCTACAAATGCGATTTCGTTACCACGTCCCATCAAAATACAAACCGTTTATCAACATCTTCTTTCTTAATACGTCACCTTTTTAAATACGTCGCCAATTTAAGTTACTCAAGGTTGTTAGACTCACTTCACCTGTATACGCACCTACATGTTTTCAACTATGTCAGACACCTCAAATTATCTTAGGCAATAAACTCACTCACAAATTTACCTTGTCATCCTCCAAAGTTTTGTGCCTTTCAAAATATTTCAAAATTTTCAAGTCTCAAATTTTTACTAAAACTCTTCAAGTCTACCTCTCGAATAAATTTCGGGGCGAAATTTCCTAAAGGAGGGGAGACTGTAACGCCCGGCTCTTTTGTAATTTCCGTTTATAGAAAGATTCGTTCGTATTTCTATTTTTGGAAATCTTGTATTCTTGTAATCGACTTTTCGTAGTAATTGTTGTAAAATCTAATACTTGGATCATAAATAAAATTCGTATTTCTTTTCACATTCTACATATTCATACATCCTCATACGATCGAATTCATTGTACATCGAATCCTTATTCGTAATTCATACGCATACGGTACTTATTTGTGATACATGTCCATGCTTGTCCTTAAATTGTTGACACTTAAACCCCCCCCCCCCAATAATATGCGTATTTACACAACGATTAATCATCTAATATGTGACATATACTTGTCACTTACAAACATATTACATACTTATACATCACGCTTTTTACCTAGTTAAATCATGTTTTATTTCATATTATACCTTGTTACAAGTTAGGGGAAACATTGTTGCATATAATTACACAACTTAATTAACAAAATTACTCATTATAATGTTTAAAAGAAAAAAAAATAAAGAAATATGGCAGCCCAAATCAACAAAAATTCAGCCCCATATGATTGGGTTTTGTGGGCTTGTTTAATGGGTTAACCCCTTCTAAACACTACCAAAGCCCAACCCATTGAAACCCTAATCATTCCCTATAAATACCAACTTATGTCCAGCCTCTCTACCATTTTTACAACCCTTAAACACTTCAAAAACATCCCAAAACCGTAGCTGAGTTTCCATGTTCGGCCAGATTCAGCAAGCTTCACGAAAATGGGCATAACTTCTTCATTTCTTATCCGTTTTGGTCCATTCTTTTTCCTATGTGCTTGGATTTTCCTTACCTTCGATTCCATGGGTTTTTCACAGTAAATAAGTCCCTGGAACTCTGGCAAAAAGGCTCCAAAGTCCACTGATTTTTTTGTGCTTTCATGAAATCTTTGTTAAACTTAACCAAACTTGAGTTTTCTCATCTCAAACCTATGTCCTAATGCTTATAACCTCGTCTATGGTTAGTTAAGCTTAAAAACAAGGTTGAGACATGTTAAATCAGAGGTTAAAACCTCAAATACTTTCTGTTTTGTTAGGGTATTTCACCCACAAGTCATGTTCAAGCTTAGTTCTTGGTGTAGAGTGATTTTGGAACGACTTGGGTTCTTCCAACATAAAATCCTCACATGATTTGATGATTTCTCTTAGATTAGATTGTTTACATACTTGTACTAATCCTAGTTCGTGACCCTCCTTGGTTGTTTTTACATCAAGAGAAGTGGTGAACATTCAAGGGGTTCCTAAATGGAAGCATGTTCTTTCTACCCCATACATGACATCTATGATACACGAGGTGCCTAAATGGAGATCCTAATCTTCTACCTCCTACTTGAATTATTGGACTAAATAATATGTAATACTTAACCTAGATATGTATATACACTCACTCGAACCTTTGATGTTGAACTTGTGTTTATATGTTAAAGTAGTAGAATATCATCTAAAGACCTAAACCTTGTTGTGATTCTTATGGGTGTTCAACTCATGAAAACATTATCATAACCCTTGTGGTTACCAAGTGTCATACAAGTGTTAAGTGTTGAAGATGATTATTTTCACATGTTATTCTCCTATCTTATTTTTATGTTGTTTTAAATACCAAATCTCGACTCTATGCATACTTGAACTTTAACCCTTACACATTCAATCTTTTAACCTCATCAACTCGTCAATAATTGGATAATTGGAAAGCATATGCAAACTTTGTGAGTATACTCGTATTTTCCCCTCTTTACTTTTACCACTTTTGGGGGTAACATGTTTATCTATCAACAACTTACACATGAACTTTTTGCTTAAACACATGAACATTCTTGTTAACATGCTTGTATACGTGATGGCTTGATACTTTAAACTTGGATTAATCTTATGTGTTGAACTTATCATTAACTTGTATGAGCCAAACCGTGACATATGTAGCGCTATAGGATTAACGACCCGCCCCTTTATCTCGGTAATGTCATGAGCATATTGCGTTTTCTTGGTTTGATATGTTAGACACATACCATGTTTTTATGTTTATCTTGAATCACATGCTTGCTATAAGGAATTGTTCAAAACTTATCTTTTGCTATGTACGTACCAAACTTGTATACTCGCCATTGCTTTTGCATTGAATTGTATTTTATACATGTTACAGGTTGATGATGACGATGATATGAAAAGAAGTAGCATTGATGCCTAGATACACATATAGACGTTTAGGTTTAATATGTTGTATCAATTTTGATTATGTTGTTCGTATTTCTTTTGAACTTGTTGTTATTTGAGATTATGTAATGTTGACAATTTGAAGATATGGAATGAAATGGGAATTATTTAAATATTGTCACAAATAGCGTTATGATGTCTCCAGCAATCTTCACACTTCGTCTCATCCCGATGTTTCCGCCATTGGTTGGGGTGTGACAGAGACACCTGGACATTGTGCCGGAAGGAGAAGATTGTGCCAGAAATGGCTGTGTGGTCCCTGTAGCCGGAAAATGTTGCCGGAAAACCTGCAACTTTGGTCCCTGTAGCCGTGAAGAAGAAGATGGGGTTTAAAAGGTTTGGTTTTGACAACTCTGGTCCCTGTAGTTTAGATCATGTTCTTTTTTTTCGGTTTTTTTTTCTGTTTTTTTATTTTCGGTTTTTTTTTTTGTTTTTTTATTTTCTGTTTTTTTTAGTTTTTTTTTTCAAGTAGTGTAATTTTTATTTTAAATTAATGAAGTTTTTTATGTTTTAATTTAAAAAAAATAATTGTGAAATGATTGAATGGGGGTTATTGGCATAATGCCCCACTACGCCACTTTTGCTATAATGCCCCAACGCTGACTAGGATGCCACGTGTCGGATAATGCCCCATGGTGGGGGCATTATGTTAGTTCACAACTACACATGGTCTAAGAGGGGAGTGCCGCCATCAAATTGGGGTGTTAGGGGAGTTTAAGAGGGGAGTTGACATGGCATATGCTGTTTGGTGGTGCGTAAGAGAGGGGACTCCCCTCTTAGGGGAGGAGGAGTGGTTCACTAGTGATAGAAACTATCACTCCCATTGTCCAATCAGATTATGCCATGTCATCAACCAAATTTCTATCACTAGTGATAGAAATGTAGGTGGGGTGGTATCACTAGTGATGGAATTCTATCACTCCCAAATTTTTTTAAATTTCATTTTAAAATTAGAAATTAACAATAAAACACTAAAATTAAAAATTCCATTAAACTTAAAAAATAAATTACATAGGAAAATAAAAAAACAACTAAAATTAGAAAAAAAATAAACTAAAATGGCATCTCCCAACCCCACTTTGCGCAAATCTCACGCTTTTGTTGAATGACAATTGACTTAAAAGGTTCGTCGAGATGGTTGTGCTTTTCACACAAGATTTTTAAATCATTTTGTCTTTCAATCGTCTTCAAGTGATCCTTGTACGCCTGCTCGCGTTCAACTTTTAAGGACATAATTGTTTCTTTTCTTTGCTCGGCCTTCTTGAATTGGGTCATTTTCTCCTCTTCGATTCTGGAGATCGACTCCGCCACCGCCTCCTTCCCTTTGCTTGACGATTCACCACCTCTCCTGCGTCGTGGCCTTGTAGGTGTAACTTCTTCAACGGGGTCGTTATCGGGTTGATCGGGTTCGTCAAGAGGGTCGTCGTTTAAGTTCATTTGGGGCAAGTTATCCGACGCGGAAGTCGTGTAGTTCCCCGAATCGGATGTTTTTGATCTTTTACCTCCTCCTCGTTTTTTTGGAGCCGTAGGACCACGCTTGTCAACCAACTCAACGGGGACCCACTTCGGGTGACTTCTCGCAACTTCCCATGCCTTCACGTGTGGAAAACTCCTCTTGCCGTAGACGTCGCAATACATTTCGGTTGCTTGTTGCATGATTGTCGCCTCGCTCGCTCCACTTTGTGGGTTTCGGTTCTACAAAATATATAAAAGGTTATGTTTTTTTTTTAAATAAACTGTTTTCTGTTTTTTATAAATAAAACTGTTTTCTGTTTTTTTTTTTAAATTGTTCTGTTTTTTTTTAAAAACTGTTCTGTTTTTTTTTAAAAAATGTTCTGTTTTTTTTAAACTGTTCTGTTTTTTTTTTTTAAAAACTGTTCTGTTTTTTTTTAAACTGTTCTGTTTTTTTTTTTTAAACTGTTCTGTTTTTTTTTTTACCATAAAAAACAGTTTTCAATGAAAAAAGATTAAAACTTTAATAAAAAACATACCTTTTGAATGAAACAAGCGTTGAACTTACTAATTTTCCCGTTCAAATCCGTCCACTTCGACGTCATTTGGTCCATGTTTCGTATCTTTGCACCGGGAAGTTGCCTAAAATGATTAATGACCCGTCTCCAAAACGCATCCTTTTTTTGCTCGTTGGCATGTTTCTTGTTCTCCGAGATGTGTAAATGCGCCTGCACCAAGGACACCTCCTCCTAGCTCGTCCAAAGTTGTCGGCCGGTTTGGACGATTTCGTGAACGGCATCATTTTCTTCTTCTTCATCTTCCTCGTCTTCGAACGGTTGTTCTTGATCGTAATCATCATCATCGTCGTCAAGACTTTGTTGTGGTTCACGATACGTGGTTGCAAAATGATGGAGAATTGTGTTGTCTTCTAGTAGTGGGTCGAGTGTGTGGGGTTGGGTTTGATACGTTTGCGATTGAAATTGGTGAGGTTGAAACGGTGGAACGAACGGTTGGTTATGGTACGTTTGCGATTGAAATGGTGGATATTGTTGGGTTTGAAAGGGTGGATATTGTTGGGTTTGAAAGGGTGGGACTTGGTCGGGTTCGTCTTGCAACCTAAAGCGCGTCGGCTCGCCAAGATTCGCTCGAACCTTGGGTCTTACGGGATTTTTCTTCGTACCCGAACCTCTTTTTTTCGAACCCCCACCTCTCTTGCTTGAACCTTCCATATTTCTTGTAAAATTATTTAGATTGAGTTGGAGAGCTTTTTGATTTTTTGTATTGAGTGTGAGAATAGTTGGAGAGTTTATTGATTTTTTGTATTGAAATAGGTTGGATTTATATAAAAAAAAAGGATCAAATATCATCCCAAACGGTCAAAAAATACCCAAACGGTCATGTTCCAACGTTCCAAAATTCAAAGTTCAACGCGTTTTGGGTGTAACGCCTTACATATATAACGCGTGATACATGAACCGGCGGCGGTGTTCCGTTGCACTTCAACGAGTGATGGCCATGTATCACGGGACCGCCCCGAGTCCTCTTAGGGGAGTGCCCCTCTCACCCTTAATTCATTCGTTTATTAGATAAAAATTTGAAAAAATGGCAAATTTAATCCGGTGCACATTAACGTTTCAGTGAGTCATTTTTTGTTGTTCTTTTATGATACTTTTTAATCTTCTTATTTGATTTACCTTATATTTGTGTTTTTATTTTAGTTTTTCCAATCGTGATTTGAACTCCAACAACAATACCGTTTCAGCCATGAATAATCTAAAATAATCAAAACAATGAATAAAAAAAACATGACAAAGCTAATCAAATACTAAATTTGACGCATTACCGGTTTCAATATCAAATACAAACAAAACTATACCCATAATATGTATACAAACATGAGAAAATCAAGATAAAGATTATTGTGTATGGTTAGATGTTTTCGGTTATGGTACAACCGTACAAGCTAGACAGGAAATGAACCTAAAATAAGTTTTTAAGAGATGCAAAACCAAATCAACAGTTTTGTATGTATGTATAAACTTTAGAGTTACGTTCAAATTCGATTGTTTACACTTTCATTCATACATTTATAATATTCTTGATATTAAAATAACGTTATTTAAAAAAGAAATAATCAAAAACATTTAAAAGATTAAAAATGTAGTTTAAAACACAAAAATAAAAACGTTTCTATAAAAATAATAATATATATAAAAAGACAAAAAACAAAACAAAACAAAAGATTTGAATTATATTAATGTGAAACTTGAGGGGAGTGGTACAGTAAAATTAAAGGAAATGGGGTACATTTAGTAGCCCCTATGAAAAAGCTAAAAAAAGTGGTGACATTTTCGTAATTATTTGCTCATAGTGTAATTATTAAAATTACTCTAAAAATGATCTTGTATAGTAATTTTGATTTTGTAGGGTAATTATCAAAATTACTCTACAAGTGTATATTGTAGAGTAATTTTGATATTGTATGGTAATTATCAAAATTACTCTACAAGTGTATCAACATTACTTTGCAAGTTTATTAAACAACATACAATTTAAAATTACTCTACAAAATCATTTATAGACTAAATTATGATACTCTACAAAATTACCTTACAATATCAAAATTACCATACAAGATAATTTGTAGAGTAGTTATAATACTTTACAAAATTACTCTACAAGATCAAAATCACCTTACAAGAACATTTTACAAAATTACTCTACAAGATAATTGTAGAGTAATTTTGATAATGACTCTACGAGTAAATAATTACGAAAATGCCACCGCGTTTTTTTACATTTCCACCCTATTCGTACGTTTTGTATGATAATGGTATTTGTATTTGATCTTTGTCTACAAAAGTGTGTAGCAAAGTTGTTGGTTATTAAATGGTGGCCAACGAATCCTCCAAATGGCCTACTGGTGAAATTCACCACATCGGGATACACTCGCATCTGAACCAGGGAAAACCCTCACCTAGGGCAGAAACCCGTGAACACTCGCCCGAAGGCACGACAATATAGTGAGGTAAAACCCGTTCAGTTCAAGGATCGAACTAGCGATGTCTCCCATCATCACCAGGTATCGCCGAAAACTAATAGGGGAAGCAAGAATTGAACCTGGGTTTCTTGGAAACTCAAGTCTCTCCCTTACCACTCCACCACAAGCTCATTGGCATTAAATGATTGAGGTAATTAGTGTTATGGACGATAAATAAAGTAGGTTTAAAGAGCGTGTGAATTAGCGTTTTTTTTACTATACTGCAAAATTCATAATCGGCTTGAATCGTGAATCATGGGCTGACTAATTGAAACATGGGATTGGGTTTGTTTTATTAAATGAGCTTTCATATAGGTTGGAGTCAAATCAGTGAGAAGATGATGTAGAAGTGATTAGTGATGATGATTGTACAAGATTTGAGGAGAAATACTTACGAAATAGCCTTCAATCGTAATAAAAAGTGACTGAGAGTGACTTGAGAGCGAGTGGTCGGATGGAGATGTCAAATCAGTGAAAGGGACGTGTACGGGTACTATTTATAGGTGTGAGAGAGTGAGTTAAGTCGGTGGAGCGAAGTGCGTTCGGTCGGATGGCGTCCGGTCGGATGGCCATCCGATCGGATGGTCATCCGGACGGATGTCCATTCGGCCAGCCGTGTTATGCGAGTTAGTTTTCCAACTTTCGTCTCGTGCGTTAAACGTTGCGTTGCCTTTAACCGAGTTGCGAGTAAGTGTTGAGCGTGTAAGCGTTGCGTTGAGATAACCACAATTAATCACACAAATAATACACAATCACACAAATGCATAAAAGTAAATCTGCGTTTCGAGGTTGTGTTTGCGTTTGCGTTGTGATAGCGTTTAGTATAAACAAGCGATAAAATGCGTTTACATAGTAAGCGTTATAAACTGCGTTTAAATGTGATAACTGCGTTGTAATATGCGTTTAAAATGAGTTTAAAAACATGGTTTAAAATAGTTAACCCGTAGCGATAATCGAAATCTCGGGAGTGTAAGTAATTAAGCAAGAAATGACAGATACAAGTAATGACCCTGAAAGTCGGGTTGTTACACTCACGAACCATGTTCACTTGTTGAGCATTTTCTTTCTTTGTAAGCTTGCATTCATTGGCCCTATGGCCTTGCTTTCAACAATTGTAACAAGTTCCTTGGAACTTCTTCTTCCCAACTCCCCCTTTAGGACCAAGGTTGGAGCGTTTCCATGAATCTTCTTTCCACCTGTCACACCCTGGCTTTTGCGGAAGCGTGGGTTTATTTGGTGTGACTTCTTAATACCATAGCAACAATCATAACAATGCTATATGATAAAAACACAAGATGTTCATTCATTAATATAATTTAGAAAATGCCATAACATAATTGTCTTGAAACAACTACCCAAATTAAGTTACAACCATGACTTGCTTAAAGATGAGTTCACAATGGACTCAACAAAAGACCTTAAATAAAACGAGGTTTGGAGACATGTGACCCGTCCAGGCAGGGGTTACACCTCCCAAACCCTACACCCCTGGATGACATCTTTTATTTAATACGCAGCTTAACGTGCATCACCCGCCAGATCCGATCAATTCCCTGAAATACATGTAGTTTGAAAAATCAACAAAAGTTGAGCGAGTTCATGTGTATGTGAGTTTGTATAAACCTTTGTAAACGGTGTATGTATGAAAGTCCCTGGTATGTAGCAATAAGGAAAAAGAGATCACCAATGGGTTGCAAAGCCACTGGCATGTGTGAAAAGGTGCAAGAAGAACTCAAACCTAGCAAATTTGTACCGGGCTTCCGGCTGGAAGACATAGTCACCTCTATGGGCCGCCCCGGCCTCATGGGTGTGGGCTCGCTACACCCAAATAGATCTATCACTCATGTCCCTCGGTCCTACGACGAGGATTAATGGCCTTTAAGTGTTGTGCCCACCCCTCACATGATCTAGTAGTTTACCCTCCTTACGCTAACCATACCATGTATAAAGATGTCTGTAATAATTGTAACATGTATTCCACCCCCGAAGTATAAAACTGAAAACAGTTAAGAGAAAGGGGGACATGAACTCACTGTATTGCGTCTCCTATATCGTAACGTCAACTCAAACTTTATCAGCTACCCGACGACCTACAACGTACTAATGTCTATTAGACGATCGGGCCGTGCCTTGCCTTTGTATTTACGTTTGAGTTACGTTACTTTGTTATAATTTCTTGTTAAAATAATAATTATTATTTTAACTTACATTAAATTTTTAGGTCTTGAAATAATAGTTAGGCAACTATTTCGTATTCATACTTCTCAAGTATTTTTATGTGCGTATTTCCTTCCCAAGGATGGGGGTATTTGTAACGCCCCAAAACCTGAATGTATATAAATTTCCGTAGGTCCCTATATGATATATCATGAAATAAATAACTAGGCTATTTAACCCAGTTAAATGCATGGTGAAAACTATTAAAAGATGAACGTAGTGTCAGTTATGCTTTAAAGGCAAACCCGAGGGGCTAAAGTGGAAAAAATGAAAGTTAAGTTATTAAATAACTAATCACACACAAACACACACATACGTGTGTTCGAGAAGGAGCAGGAGGCTCCCATGGAGCCTTAAACCCTAACTTCATCTTTATGCTCAAATTGAAAGGCAAGATGACGCTTAAGATCATAACCGAGCATGGATAAATGATCACCATCACGAGGGGATCATAAGGTATGTCTTAAATCTAAGATTGGTAATCATGGGTGAAGTGGGTTATGTTCTAATCCGTGAGTTAATATGAAATTGATCATGTACAAGGGTTAGAATCCTCGTATAGAACATGGGTTATGTATGGTTTGCGTTAATTTGATGATTAGAGGTGAAACCCGTTAGTTATGGTGAAGATGATTACTAGAATCACCACCTATGTTCTAGTCTTGTTGAAAGATTGATGTATTTTGTGGGTATGATGAACTCTTGTTAGATGAATTAGGAGAAATATGATGATGCTATGTTTGATGTTTATTTGGAAATGATACATGATGATTAGTAGTAGGACTTGATGCATTATGTATGAGTTTAGAAGATTATGCATGAATTAGTTGTACGTTATGTTTAGATGGTGGTACGCACACCAAATGTATGATGAAATGTATATAGTGCCGTCCGTATAGTCGATTGTGATGTTGCGAGTATATGATGATAAGTCGATAGTTAAATATGGTTAATAGTTGACTTTTGAAAGTCAACTAAGTATAAGAAACATGATTTGACTCGTTGTCGTAAATGTAGGATTATAGAAAGTCGTATGGTACGTGTTATAGCAATCCGTGTTAAATGTAATGACATGATGAGTTACATGAGTTTAAACGTATACGGATATGATTATATGAGTTATGTTTGTTAGAAATGACTAATGAAAGTTAAGTGTGAAATATGCGATTGATATGATTGTTAACATGTACAAATGAATATGCTAATAAGAGCGTGATTTTGATGAAAAGAGAGTATAGGAATCACGTCGAAACGAGCTCAAGCAGGAGGTGTTAACGGGTCAAGAAGAGGCAAGGAATCGGATACGAGCACGGACGCATAAGGTAAGTGATTTCCGTAATCACTTCTTAGTTTGTTTAAGTAATATAGTGTTTTAACTATTTAAATATGATGTTGGAGGTTAATTATGTATTGAAGTCCTTCGTCGTAAATGATGAGATTAAAGTTGACTAAAACGCCCTTGATGGGTATATCGGACAAACGACCTTTAAAAGATGTAAGAAACAAGTCATTGATCAAGAGAACGCTTAGGACAAGTATGAAAGCGAAAGGTATGATTTTTAGGGCCAATTGCACTAAAATGCACAAATACCCTTAACGGGTCAAAATAAGCATTTAAGTGTAAACGGGATTTTATCACGTAAGGAACCCGTGATTTGAGATTAATATGATAGGAGATATTGAAATAATGAATTTCATGAGCTTAAAGCTCAAATGAACATGTTGTTGTGATAAAATTATGAACGGGTCAATTTGTGGTAAAAATGGTAGTAAGCCGAAGACTTAAAAGTCTGGAATTTTGTTAATCCGGATGTCGGATCTTAACTCCATAAGATGGAGAATTAAATTACGGACGCGTAGGAAAAAGAATCGGGTAAAACGGACCAATAACGAAGAAGTTATAACCGTTTCCGTGAAATTCGGTCGTGCTGGGAATCTGCAGCACAGCAACAACAACATTCTGTTTGTTTCAGGGAGTCGCGCGACGCGACGAGCCGTCGCGCGACGCGACGGGGTGTCTGTTTGGCGAAAATCGTTCGTTTGCTCTGTTTTGTCTTGGGAACTCGTTTAAACGCGTTTCAAGTTACGTATGACTAATTTAACTTACGTTTTTATAAGCTTAAGTGTATGCACATATGTAGATAGGTATGTATGTATGTTTATAAGTATGCGAGCAAGTACGTGGATATATGATGGTATGTATGAGAGTAGGCATGTATGAGTTTGGTATGATGCAAGTAGGGATGTATGTATGTATATATGTATAATGTCATGAGTGTACGTAATGATGTAGGTATGTGTACATGTAGATACGTATATAATGATGTAGATGTGTTTATATGTAGGTATGCATGTAGGTTGGTATGTATGTGTGTGAGTATGTATGCAAGTAGGTATGTATGCATGTGTGTACGTATGTATATATGGAGATAATATGTATGAAGTTTAGGTATGTATGTAAGTCATTCAGTATGATTAAGTTTTTACGTTGTTATGCGTGTACATTGAGATTTAGGTGTAATGCAGGTACAGTATCGAAGACTCACCAGAGATGAGGTACTCAGAGGGAACGTTTAATGTAAAGGAATAAAGAAACGGAAATAAACCAAGGCTAAGCATAGTTTATATTTATAAAAGGTATTAATGTCTTGTATGTGTTTGGTGAGTGCAGGTTGTCCTAGCCAGATTATCATTCTAAAGAGGAGCGATCAAAGACCGAGTCACAAGATAGATTGTACGGGAGTGTTGAGTATGTAATTGAGTGAAGCTAAGTTATGTTTTCTTATTGTAAATAAGTTCAATAAATGTATTTATTGTGAAAGAGTTAACTTTAAAAATGAATTTAAGTACGTCAAGATGTTTATAACGTAAGAAAATTTTATGGTACGAATTTCCGCTGCGACTTTTGTCAAATATGTATTAGGGTCTAACAGTATTTATACATGTATTTTTGGTAGTTCGAATAATATATTTTTAAGTCCCACTTAGAAAATATATTTAACATTTTTTGTCAAAAATAATATATTTTTCCCAAAAAAATAACATATTTTCACTTCTTAGTTTCCGAAATAATATTTTACCAAAAATATGTGTGTAAGAGTATTTTGATAAGTTACATTATTTTGCCCTAAATAATGTAACTAGTTCCCAATCAAATAGATATTCACACAAGCGTTTATATATTCTAAATATATATCTATCCTCTTTTATTTACGAAAATCCACCTCCGATACTTTGAAGTTTTGTAATAAAACTTATGACGAAGTTTACTCTCGAAAACAAAGTTAAACACATTTGTAAACTCTTGTTAGAAAATAATTTTCTAAGTCTTGGGATTTTTAGAAAATTTCGCCAGAGTTTCCCCTAAAAACGCAGGTGTCCATGCTATTAAGCATATCGTTTTCTTTTCGAAATCAATCAACAATCATCAACAATCAATCTTTACATTACCAAGAGCAAAAATATATGTGTTACACACTAATCATGAACTTGATACTTTCTGTAATCGCGTAGTAACTTGGTAAAGCTTTTATTGGACTTAGTTATCTTCCAAAACGTAATTATTCCTTTAAAAATCATTTTCTTACCAAAGTTTAGTGTTTACAACTTGTAAACAATTTTTACAAAAATTACCCTTTTGAACTCTTCATGTAAATAACATATTCTCATACTTGTCTTATGTCTAAAAATGGTGTAAGTGTTTGTAATAGTCATGATTTTCCAAAAAACCGCTTCTCTAATTTGGTTTATTTACAAAAATCTTTTGTAACTCTTGGATTTACAAGAATATCAACCCACTAGTTTAATTATATTTCATGATAAAACATTTTTATCAAGTTCATATTTAGTTAGAAGGTGGTCATTTTATGTAGCACATAACCACTTTCTAATCTTGTTAAATCATATTTTCTTTAAATATTATTTAACAAGATCCATATGGTGATTAATATCACACAATCAAGAATCATCATAAATTTAACAACATGTTCACTACAACATTTTACTATCAATATTTCATCTTCAAGTAACCTTTTATGTTCAAGTTTCTTGTTTAACCCTTTTTAGTGTTCTTGTTCTTTAGTGTTTTGAACATAACCATCACACTACAACTTTTAACTATGAAACAAGATGAACAAGAGTTTTAACAAGGAACTTACTACTAGTACCAAGGCTAGGGATGATTCTAGTGAAGAAGATGATGAAAAAGGAAGAAACAAAGTCCTTTGAAGCACCACAAGTTGCAACTTCCTTGAATCACCTTATAAGCTTGAATGGAACTTGAAAATTTGATGAAGATGGTGGACTTGTGGTGGTGATGGGGGCGGCACAAGTGAGCCGAGAGGGAGGAGGGAGAGAGTGAGTGAAAGAGTGTGATGATTGTGAAGAATGATGGAGGATCATGAGCCATGCTTATATATATACTTTCACATATTTTGGTCATCTCTACAAGCAATAATCTATTAAAATAATGTGATATAATCTTGCACAAGATTGGGAGTATGGTGTAGTTTTGGGGTGGGTCCATATGGGACCGAATTCGGTTGGGGGGGGGTTGGATGTAAAAATTTGCAACTAATAGGTAATTCCAAGTTAGATTTCAAGTGTAAGCTTATATATGCTATTTATTTGATATTTAGTGGGTGTTAGGGTGTTCGGGGATCACGACTAGTCAAGAAATAAATAAACAATGTGTTTGGCAAAATTTTAGTGTTCCGGGTAATGTCCGGTTGTTCGGTTGGGTACCGTTCCGTTAAAGTGTTTAATTAGTCCGTAAAGTGTCTTTTATATATATTTTTGCAACACTTTTAATTCCCGGCACTTAGGAAAGCATACGGGACCATTCTGTCATATTTTTGCACTTTACTAGTATGTTACAATGCTGAATTTTATTAATGAATGCAGAATTCTGCACTTAAAGTGTGTTTTAGGCACTTCCCGGCACTATAACTATCACCTAGTGACGCAGTTTTATGGTCCTCACTTCCCTACACTCCATACTAGTGTAGTACCTTATCCCTGGCCCATACTGGGCCTCAAAAACACTGTCTGTCTATTGCTGGCATTGTCAGCATATTTCAGAATTATCCGTTCAGTGTGCTAACTGTGCTTTGTGCATCAAGTATGTCACTAAAGTTTGTGTGTAATAAATGGAGTGACTGTATACAATATGATACATATGTATGTATGATGCATAATTCATAAAGCAGTTCAAGTTGTCAGTTGTAATCAAGCACAGTCATTAAGCACATAATTAAAATTAATTAATTGTACAGATACCTGTAATTGTGAGGGTTGTCACACCACCCCTTCCACCATTCTTGTTTCCCTTTGAAGATTGGCCATGTTCAATGACATTGGCCTTTGCTGTTCCAGGACCATCAATCCTTTTCAGTCATTCATAGCAGCAACTTGGAATGTCTCGCTGAGCACCATTCCTTCCGCATGAATATCATGAAGAATAACTTGCAACTCTTGGACTTGGCTTATGAAAGTTTTAGAGTCTATCATTTTAAAGTCCAAGAACTTCTTAGCGACCGCATCTTCTGTTTTGTATTTGCAATCCAAAGACTCCCATAATTCTTTGGCAGTCTTGGCTTTGCAATACACATTGTAGAGTGTATCCACCGTACCATTCAAAATATAATTACGGCACGCACGAGTTCAACCAAATTCTAGTTCAGAAACTCATTTTTGCACCCCCCCTACGAGCAGGTAGGACTTGTGATAAAACATGTCATAAAGCTACAATGGACTAGTAAAGACTTTGTGTTATAAAAAACCACTCACTTTGTTCCCACACCAATGTAGGACAAAGTATTTACCATGTTTTGAGACTTTCATTCACACATCCAACTTCCAACAATTAGTAACATGGGTTTCTAAACCAATTTGAAAAGTTAAGAGACATAAGTTAGATTGATACAAGTATAGGATGTGTAATTAAGGACCTACAATTTTATGTATAAGCTTATAAGGAATGAAACTAATATGATTAGACTCCACAAAGTGATCTCAGTTAAACCAAAACATATATCTATCATATATTTATACATTTATAAATAAACTCAGATCAACTAAAGACAGAGGAAGTGATTCTACTCAATTCACGTTTGAACAAACAAATACTCGATTAAACTAAATGCCACTGAAACCCTAACCATGGTGGGGTCACAAAGGATTTAACCACACATAGTCATGCTTGATGAAGACACGTGATTTCAAAAGTAGTTGGTACAAGAAGGTAAAAACTATTACCAGTCTGGTACATCATCATCATCATCATCATACTCAGTTAATCCCACCAATAGCAAAGCAAAGGTAGGGTCTGAGGAGGGTAAGATGTAGACAGCCTTACCTCTACCCCGTAGGAATAGAGAGGCTGCTTCCAGTGAGACCCCCGGCTCGATAGTAGTTTTGCATAAAGCCTTGGACATAAGGCACATAACACTCAGCAATCGGGACAAAGACCGATTAGTGAATGTACCATTTTGTCTCTCAGCTATCAACGCCACCACATGATGCAAAATTAACCGTCCTCAGCTTTTAACGTTATTTTCACGAAGTTAGTAAAATTAACCAGTCTGGTACAGAAAACGCTAAAAGTTGGTACGGAATGAATATTGAAAATGTTTTAGTTCGGGAAATTCGGTACTGCTAACCGGTACCATTTGCTCATCCCTGATCACGGGTAGCATACGAACAACAACGGTATCATACAACTTTTTTTGTTGATTTTATTCAACCTTACCGATAACGAAAATACCGGTTACAGTACCGGTATATGAAAGTAAAAACCGGTACTTAAGATCTTTCAGTTCAGGAAATTCGGTACCGGTTGCCAATACCATTTACTCATTCATCTCTGACCATGGGTTTCATATGAATAACATCATTACCATACAACTTTTCTGGTTGATTTTCTTTCGGTTATCGTTTAGTGTTTTTTATACATTTACTTTTTTATTCTTGTTAGGTTATCTTTTAGTGTTTGTTTTTTATATATACAGTTCCTTTTTATTCTTGTTAACAGTATCGTGCGCAACATGCTCGTAGTGATTTTAAAACACATGTAAACATAGATTAAAAAAAATCCTCGCAGCGCGGCGACGGTGATAAACCTCGTTAAATTAGAATTGAAATTTATGCAAAAATTGAAATTTGATCTGAAAGTTAAGTGTGTGTTATAAAAATAAATCAGAATGAAACTAGAATGCAGTTTCTCTTTTTTATGTTGTTTAATTCCAATTCAGTTATTTTTCATAAGTTTATAAAATCCACAACTCATTCGGTTTCATCTGTTAGCTATTTGGTCCAAAATCAGTTAAAAAACTGGTCTGAGATTCTAGAAGTACCAGATGTCAAAAATCAGTAAAACAGGTGTGAGATTCTAGAAGTGTTAACTCATCATCATCATACTTAGTAAATCTCATCAATAGCAAAGCTAAGGTAGGATTTAAGAAGGGTAAGATATAAACAGCCTTATTTTCGATTGCCTTTCCAACCTCCTCGGCAATCGCTTCTCTCATTTGCTCGGTGACTCTCGGCACCGTATCATCGTTACTTTCATCCGCCATCTTTAATACTGAAATGTTTACATTAACCGTTAAACATTTCATTTATAACATATGATTTACTTGTTTTGGTTTAATCAAGTTCATAGCTTGATTCAACTGTTCTTGTTTCATGCATTTCCCGTGTTTGAGTGAACCTACACACTTTTTTCGTGCATATCCGTTCATGTTTCATTTCTATATTCTCTAAATCTACTTAAAACAATTAACACTTACCGGATGCTTGATCAAGCTTGAACCGAACACACTTTATTGACAACCCTTAGCTCTGATTACCAACTTGTAAGACCCGACTTAATATAACGAGATTAGTGATACAAAAGCTTGCATTTAGTACAATAATTTACAAGTTTACAAAATTTTTCATGATTTTAAGACCTTACATGATCAAAATATGCAAGTCATTATGTTACTAGTTAATTGTTAAAACATAGTTTCAAGTGTTTACATATTACTAAAACGAAATAGACAAAATGCGAAAGCTTCATTTCTTGATAATAGCTTGATCACCATCCGGGTTAGGTCCATCTTCACCTACGGTCAAAACCATGGAAATAATTAGTTTTGACTCTTAAACAATCAAGAATAAACAAGTTCCATACTCAAACGTATCAAAAAAATCTCGGAGCTGAGGTGGTGGCGTCGCGCGACGGGGGTGAGGGTCTGCCGTCGCGCAGAGCCACAGGGTCTTTTTGGCAGAAAGTTGTTGTTTGGAGCTGTATCTCAGCCCAGAACCATTTTTACCAATTATAAACTTCAAATCAACATAACTTTTGACTCGGGCGTCCGTTTTAGCCGATTCTTTTTCCTACGTGACCGTAATTTAATTACGGACACGTTTATCAACACGATTTGCATAAAAATATCATTTCAAAAATAGTTGTCCTATAATTCGTCGCTTGTTTATTTGACCCATATGTCTACAAGTTCCACAACATGTATTGTTATCATCATAAACTTTAGGCCAATGCACCCGTTTCTGCATTTACCAAATATGAGCTTGTGCTCCCCTCCTGAGGGTTGCTTATGCAATAACCATCATGCTTATTTCCAAGAATTTAACCATGTCTTTCGGAATCATTTGACAAGCGAATGTTCCGAACTATAATCCTTCTACAAGGGCTCATGCTTTTGCAACGGCTTAGCGTGTCCGTTACACGACCTACACTTGATATATAACCAATCACAAGTGATGGTTATTAATTTCTATGTTTGTAACACAACTTATTTTGACCCGTTTGGATGCCGAATGGGTGTCTCCATTGCTAGACACATCCAAACTCTATTTCTAACTCATGTTTTGTCCCGTTTTACTTGTCTAAGGCACTTTGTCACTCCCGTGACTTAACGGTTTTTCCTTGTTTACCAAATTTCAATATAACAAAGTTAGACTAACAATTAAACATAGGGGCTGTTTGGTAGCCTCTGAATGGTCATTAAGAGTCTACCTCTTAATGGAACCATTAAGAATTTTACCAATGAGAATGTAGAAGAATGTGACTTGTAATGATTTACCATTCAGAGGTTATCTCTTAACCATTCAGACTTGAGGTTACCTCTTATTCATTCAGAGGTTTTAAACCATTAAGATGTAGCATCTGAATGGTCATTAAGAGGCTACCAAACAACCCCATAATGTAGCGAAATTATAAGTCGCGTACCTTTAGCGCACACCTTTCAAACGCGTATCCCCTCCGGTGTGTCCGCTTGACAATCCGGATTCCTTGCCTAAAGAGTTCAAATCACTATAAGTTTAGAACTCTTTCATAAGCCTTAACGCACAATTCTCTATAATAATCGAATCTGCGTTTTCACCCAACTTTTTACATTTTAATCCTCACTTAGGCGTTTTATCAAACACCTAGCGGGTCAGATTTTTACATAATCAAAACCAAGTTCATGACTTGTAATTTTCATCTAAACCAACTTCAATTAGGCACATTTACACATGTTTTAACTTCTATATTTCAGAATTTACCTCTTGGAACTCAGATTACACTAGAACAAGAATCACAATCCTAGTGTTCATCAAGTTTCTACAAACTTATTAGTCACCTACATTGGTGATTATAAACCTTACAAGCCTCATGCAAGATTTTGATAAGAAATCATCTAGGGTTTATCCCTAGACACCATATTGCTTCTAATTCCATCCATGCAAGACATAATCAAGCTCAATTTCAGTTCCTCACAATTAACCTAGAATTTAAGATGAATTAAAACATCAAGATTTTACATATCTTATGATCCCTTCAACTAGGTGATCATTAATTTGTGCTTGAAAATCGATTTAGACTTGATTATGACCTTCAATTGATCAATTTTGTGGAAGCTAGGGTTTGGTGAGGAGCTTTTGTCGCCCCCCCCTGCGTTTCCTGGTCGACCAGACACACCTCTTGTGTGTGTTTGGTATGTTTTAATTTGTTTTATTTAAATTAAGTTTCAAGTTATACAACATAAGTCCCTCCATTCTTATTTAGTTTATATTTTGGCATTTTAAATCCATTAATGCTTTAGAACAAGTCAACTAACTAACTGGGTTATTTATTTCCTAGTTAGCTCATTCTCTCTTACTTGTACTTTATATAGTTCTAATATAAAGTTTTTATAAATTTCGGGGTGTTACACTTTTGTGCCTAAAATGAAAGTTATAAAGCTTATAAAGGTGTAGGGACTAAAAGTGACAAGTTTAAAACTTGTTTGCTGAGATAGGGGGTGGTAGCGCGACGCCACAACCTACCCCTTTTGCTGTGGCGTGCGGCGACGGCCTCATTTTGACAGAATCTTACTTACAGCTGCAGGTTCTTCCTTGCAGGCCAAATAAACCATTCTAACACTCATAATTCGAAACCTTGAGCTTCTTAATGGTTTTAAACATCTGGTATTACACTTGGATTGATCCTAGAGAGCCCCTAAACACTTGGCATGATCTAGAGAAGGCTCCATGCACTATATAAAGTCCCTTAGGGCAGCCGTAATCCTTGCACCTTCACTCTAAACTCTCACATCTCAATTGCTTGAGCATTTCTCTGGGATTCCTGATCAAGAGGGAGCCCACCTTAGTTCAATTTTCATGCAAGGACCTGATGTAAGTGTCCTTAGCCACTATAGTTTGGTTTTTATGTGTTTAAAGACCAAAAGTCAAAGTTGTCGGAATAACACTTTGACTTTTGGTTTAGACCTAAACGGTCCAGCCATTGTTCGAGGAAAATATGGCTACGTGATCGTAATCAGGTAGGTGTTAATCCCTTAAAAGGGCCCATCCTAATTATCACGTTTACTTAGTTAATTGTCGGGTCAAAGTAACTAGTCAAAAAGTCGATGTAACACCTTGAAAATTCACGTCCTATAATGTGTTGACACGTGTCATAAGTTGGAACGTGTGAAAGAATGTTATAAAAGGACTAAAGTTGACAAACATGGAAAGTATGTGAATATACGGGTTCTAAATGTCAACAGTGAATAAATATACTTCATAATAACCCTACATGATGTTTATAACATCAAACGAATAAATCATGGATCATACGAAGCTAAAAGTGAGAGATTACAAACCACAGGGGTTAATTGTGTCAACATGTTTAAGTTATACCTCTGAGTGACCTTTTGACAAACCCGAAGCTTTGTAACTGTTAATTATGCTCACTAGAATACGCGATATAAATTTCATAAAGTTTCGTTATCGTATGAGAAAGTTATGATCAAATTCGTGTACGAGGGGTTAAAGCGTTAACATTGAAAATTATGACTTTTCGGGTTAACCAGAAATGTCCAGGGACTTGGCAAAGTGGGTATAAGCCCTAAAGCCCTTGTATATAAAAATAAAGGGGTCAAATTGCAAGAAAAATAGTTGGTTGCCCTTTCGAAGAGCCAAGAGACATTTATGCAAAAACTTGAAAATGTTAAAACTGGTTTCAAGGCCCACGCGGGCCGCGTCAAGGTTGGTTAACCTTTACGCGGGCCGCGTCAGACGCCCAGTAACAGAATACGTAGACAGACTCCTGTATTCGCGCGTATTCGACCTTTAACCGATATTTTTGCATTGTGGGCGACCCCTAAACAGTCCTAAACACTTAGGGACATGTGTTAATCAGTTGTGGTGGGTTGTAGACTCATGTGTCAAAGATTTGTGGTGATTAAAGTGCTATATAAGGCCCTTGAGTTGCAACAAGTCTTCACACCATCATTCTTGCTCTTCTGATCATTCCTGGAGCTCAAGTCTGCTCTCAAGTGTTCACATTTCGTGCATAGGACCTTTGTAAGTTGGCTTAACCTTCTTTAATAATGTTTAGCTTAGTTATTTAGCTAAAAGTCAAACCATCGTAATTACGGTTTGACTCCAAGATTAATTAATAATGGCTCAGTCAAATCTCGAATTAAAAGTAGTTATAAGTTGGTAATTATGTGGGTAATAAACCCTTAAAAGGGTTCCCCCTGATTCCCACTCTAACTAGGTCAAATGTCGGGTCAAACTTGCTATTAAAAAGTCAACAGAAAGTTTAAATTGCAATTTATGCATGATTAGAAATGTAGAACACATATAACCTGTTTGATCATTAATATAACTTGGTAATTAGTGTAAGGACATGTCTAAACATGTTCAACCCGACAATTTCCTGTTTAGACCCGGTTCGGAACCGAAAGTCGCATAGTTTGACTTATACTTTGACTTTCAGTTCTGACCCGTTATGGTATGTTTTAGAAATTCCTTAGAGCTTTATTTGGACCAGGTTACATGCTAGTATAACCCTCTGTGATTATACACCTCGGATCATTAGTTATCCAATTAATATGCATGATTCCGTTAATTGCTCATATGTTGACCATTATGCCCTTTTCACCTTAACACGTGATTTTTGAAAATGTAAAAAAGTAGAAACTTTAATTACTGATATATAAACTTGTATGCAAAATTTGACATCAGTTTGAGGTGTAGATTAAGAGTTATGCTCGTTAGCGTAAAATTTAAGCTTTATGTTAATTAAACGGCGTAATTAGCGTATAGCCTAGTTAAACATACTTTTTGATATCAAACTCTTTACCCACTGATGTAATATATTATTTTGGGATTTTTAAAGATTTTTAATTAATTTTAGGCTGAGCATAACTTATAGTCGTAGGCTTAATCCGGTAATTGTCGGTTTTGCCCTTACGGGCCATAAAATGAGTTTTACATATCTAAACGACTCCAAACCTTTTGCTACTGATCACATATGATAAATAAATTATTTTAAGCCTTCTGGAAATATAAAAATATCAGATTTATGTATCAAACCCGGAAATGGCCTCTAATCGCCTTTTTAAGCGTTTTTAACGCATGGTATGTGCTATAACTATAATAAACATACAAGGGTTGATACCTACTGATATTAGAGGCAAATTATAATGTTCTAACAGTAAGCAAAGGTTGATAAACTCAGACTTCAGTTTTGAGCTTTTCGGCTTATGTGAAATTACCAAAATACCCCTACGGGGCATAGTTTGGTTATAATTACTAAATTTCACATATATACTTTATCCTACTGTTATAACTTGGTAAAATAAGTATTTTGGCTGATTACATCAGACCTGTAACTCAGGCAAATACTTAAACTCTTTTATAACCTTTTAAATGACCAAATTACCCCTACGGGGCATAGTTTGTGTTTAAATTCGTTTCGGGCATAATAAAAGACATCTTACTGATGTCACAACATATATGAAGCATATTAACTTAGGAAACCTGTAATAGCTCTCATGAATACCCGTCACGCTTATTACGCGTTCGGTTCGGTTTATGTAACTAGTTTACATAAATTAGCCGAAACGGGTCAAACCTTATCGGTTTTATCTCAAAATCCAGAATGTGTATGAAATACCCATATTAAACAAGTCTCTGAACTTGTCGGGTCTAAATCACATTCTATCCGGTCTTCGCTTAATCGTGCGTACGAACCGTATCTTTGAAACTAGCCGGTCTAAGCTTAAGCTTAATTAAAGACCCGCTAGGATTCTAATAGGTTATTATAAACCTTCGTTCCAGATTAGGAGGACCAGTAAAAGCTACTTGCAATTTGCTTATTGTGAATTATACTTTGCTCAGGTAAATACTTTTAACTTATTTTCCCTATACGGGCTTGGGTTACGGTATATAGCATACCGCTTGATCGGGCATCAAATCTTCCATCGTTGGGTGGTTAATTGAATAATTTGATCGGCTCGTTTAAACAGTCTTGTTACTTAAAGCCTTTGGGGGGTTAATGACCATGTCCCGGATATCCTTGGCATCATTTTACGAAATGGCCACGACTTAAGCGCGGGGTGTAGGCGTACACCCGTCAGTGCACAAAAGAATATTGTGGTGTGTCTATTGATCTTTAACCCGGACAAGATCCGGGCTACTGAACGCACAAGGAACATGTAATTCGTTCACAAGATTATAATATTAAATAATTCTCCCAAGTTATAAAAATGTTTATGCCATGTGCATCCAAACCAATTTTCAATCATTTTCCAAAATGAGTCAGTTGATTGTATTTACCAGTGTAAACTGACGTATTTTCCCAAAAAGATTAAATGCAGGTACTAAGCGTAATTGGTTGGGATTTCTCCTTAGCATCATTAGAAGTCTCGCAAGCTTAAGATGCCTGAAGTCTGTTGAACTATTGTTTCCATTTTATTACCGATCCTTCTGTGGATAAACTTCCGAATATTGTGACATTTGATATTACAATATTAAATTCGGTTGTATTATATCTTTTAAATTGCTTCCGCTGTGCATATTAAATATTGTGTTGTTTGACTATTATGTTGCCAACCACGTCACGATACTCCCCCACCGGGCCCACCGGTGACACGTGGAAATCGGGGTGTGACAGGTTGGTATCAGAGCCAACACTGAGTGAATTAAACACTAGCCTTTTGTGTTTAATCTCAGTTACACAAGTGCACAATTCTAAACTTTCGAGTCTAGACATATAACATAGGACAAATTCCACTTTGTTTGTGTTGTCCTTTATTTTGCATATATTTTTGTTTTGTTATCTCATGTTATATTGACAGGCTTAACAAAATGCCGCCAAGATTCTTCAGGAGAAGAGGAAGAGGCAAGGGGACAATCACCGCCCCCAATGATAATGAAGCTGGACCTTCAAATGTGCGAGCTCCATCTACCACGGAGAGTGATGATCCCCGACAGAACCGGAGAAACCTCTTTGAGCCGGCTAGATGGTCGGTCTCACACAGTTCGACGCCTCCCGTGCATAACTCATATGGGCCATACTCAGAAAATGAGCCCAACAACCCTCAACCCTCATACATACCGTTGCAGCGATCCCTATCGCATCATTCTTTTGGTGACCCTACACCAGTTTTTAGGGGCCGGTTTGACCCGGCGAATTATATACAAGAACCAGGGGTTTTTAACCCATTGGGGCCAGAGGATCATTTCTCTGGAGATCATGCGGACGACATGGACGAGGATACGGACCCCGTCGAGCCTGCCAGTGGTACACCAAACCACCCGATAGAGATCTCTGACGGATCTTCTTTCCACGGATCACCCTATGTTGGTCCAGATAGCTTTCAAGCTATGTTCACCAGGCACGAATGGTACTATACACCTCCTCACCATTCGTCGCCTCAGCAGCAACAGCAGCTGCAGCAACAACAGGATCCCTCTGAGGATTCCAGATTCGTGGCAGTCACGCCACCGCCTCCACCGCCGCCAGTGCAGCCGGCACCTCCGCAACCGCCGAGGCGAAGGAGAACCGGTGCGCACATGTCGTCACGAGCAGGGGATTTCCATTTCAGTTCCCCACGTCAATCCAGTGGCAGCCACTACCCGCCACATCAGGAGGACCCACAAATGGGTGGACCTTCACACCCAGTTGCACCGCAACCACCGCCTATGGGTTTTGATAACCCAATTCCGGCATACACGGGTTCCATGGCGTATAACCCGTTTGAACAGCCAGTGCACACCAACTACAACTACGCCGAAGCCGATCCTTATATGGTAGTGGCTAACTACAACACCCAAGGACCCTATGGAGATCCATGGGGAGTAGGGTACCCAACTCATGGGTACCAGATACCTCCTAGGCCTATTATTCGGACTCAATCGCAGCCGCCTAGGTTCTCCCCACCTGAGCATGAAGAACTCCTGCAGAGGTTGAATCAAGTTAAACGGGAAGTTCACAGGGACCGCAGGGAGAGACAGACTTTCTTCCAAGGATTAACAAGCTTGATCAAAGGGAAGAGCAAGAAGGATCATTGAATCCTTTCACTGTAGTTTTTCCTTGTATCAGTTAAGCCCCTGCGTGGGCCTGTATTAGTTGTATAAACCCCTACGAGGGTATGCTTGTTTGTTTTGACCCCTGCGTGGGTCTATCTATTTGTAAACCCCTGAGAGGGTATGTCATTTGTGTAAGTCCCTGCGTGGACTATTGTGTTATTAAGCCCCTGCGTGGGTATGTGTGTTATTAAGCCCCTACGTGGGTAGGTACTTGTTTAACCCATGCGAGGGTAAGTTTGTTATTTGAAAAGACCCGTTTAGGGCAGCGTGTAATATTTTAATAAATTAATGGAATGTTTGTTTTATAAATTTAATGTTTGCCATTATGTGCATAGATAAATTATATATGAAATAAATAAATTAAAATCATTCCTTTTGAAATAATATCTGCCTATGTAAAATTTTTAAATAAGAATATTAAAGTGTGAAACCTAGCCTTTGGGACATTATAAGGCCGGGCCAAGATGGTATGACATGTTTAAAAGATTCGTATCCCTGTTAACATCGTAAGACATGTTAACACTCCTGGCAGAAGTGATTCGTTAGAATCACACACGTCATTTTTATATAAAAGGATCTTTCTAAAGATTCCTAACCCAATTTTATGATCTCTGAATCATGGGTTTAGGTCATCAATTAAGATGATCATAATTAAACCATACGTGGTAATATGGTGCCTACAGGCCCTGCTCATTTCCATATGAGCCAAAAGACAGTGGTAGCGACGACTCCCTGTCAGATAAAGGTAATGAACTAGGTTCAAATCTTCATGCTTTGATTCTCTGAAATCCTAGCTTATAAATTATAAATGTCCTTGTGACTAGGCCTATTGTGCCACTATACCTTAATGTTTTGATTCTCTGAAATCATAGACTAAATTAAAATGTCCATGTGACTAGGCCTTTCGTGCCACAAATAAAACTGTTATTGTTTTATAATTAGGATAAATTATGATAGAAATCCTAAATAAATCTGATTAATAAATTAACCAAGTATGGTCTCTGTTTACCATGGTTAATGAATTACCCTAAGGGGCAATTCCATAATAAACTCCCAAATAAACTATTGTCCTTGTTTTCTGCAACAGTTCAATTAAAATGGCTACCTCGGACGAGATAAATAGTCATCCAGTGGAGAACATTGATAACACCCGGATTAATTTAACGGGTGTTGAATTGAAAGCGATAATAGACGGCGCAGTTACACAGGCATTGGAAAGGCAGTACGAAGAGTATAGTGGGACTCGTAGTAGGACCCTATCTAAGCCGCCTTCAAAGCCACCGTCCAAGAAGGACGAACCGAAGAAAGATGATGATCGACACTCCTCGAACCACAGTGCTCCATCTCAGCAGGTTGTACTGAACCAAGGACCCCGTGAGAAGGGTTGCTCTTATAAATATTTCGTTTCCTGCAAACCTCGGGATTTCACTGGGGAGAAAGGAGCCATTGACTGTATGACATGGCTGGATGAGATGGATACGATTGTGGATATCAGCGGATGCGCTGAGAGAGACGTGGTCAAGTTTGTGTCGCAGTCTTTTAAGGGTGAAGCTTTAGCATGGTGGAGATCTCTGATTCAAGCCACCGGAAAAATCCCATTGTACAACATGTCGTGGGAACAATTTATTGCCCTTATTAGGGAAAATTACTGCCCTCAGCATGAGGTGGAGAAGATAGAGTCTGATTTTCTATCATTGATGATGACAAACCTTGACTGTCAAGCTTACCTAACAAGCTTCAACACGATGTCCCGGTTGGTTCCTTATCTGGTAACCCCGGAACCAAAAAGAATAGCTCGATTTATCGGTGGTTTAGCCCCGGAAATCAAGGCAAGCGTGAAGGCTTCTCGGCCAGCTACTTTTAGATCTGTAGCTGACATATCCTTGTCCATCACTTTAGATGCGGTCAGGCAGAGATCGCTGAGGAATAAGGAGGCTGAGAAGAGAAAACGTGAGGATGATAGTTCACGTAGATCGAACAAGAAGCACCGTGGGAACGGTGACAACAAGAAAGGATCGGAGTCGAGGAAGGATGGGCATAATTCTGGTGAGAAGCCCAAATGCAAAGTTTGCTAGAAGCAGCACTTTGGAAAGTGCAGACTCGAGTCGAACTCTCAGACTCAGTCAAAAACTTATGCTTGTGGTATATGCAAGTCCACGGATCACAAAACCTTGGATTGCAAGAAGATGAAAGACGCAACGTGCTACCGTTGCAATGAAAAGGGCCACATTAAAACCAACTGCCCTAAATATGCCAAGAAGCCTGAAGAGGCCAAGAAGACTAATGCTAGAGTCTTCAGAATGGACACAAAGGAAGCAGTTCTAGACGACAACGTTATTACAGGTACTTTCCTTGTAAATGACGTCTATGCTATAGTACTTTTTGATTCAGGCGCTGATAAGTCTTTCGTTGATAATAAGTTTTGTGAATTGTTTAAATTACCTGTCAAAACCTTAAATGTGAATTACGAGGTGGAGCTAGCAGACGGCACCCTAGAAACCGTCTCAACTGTGTTAGATGGATGTGTTATATCCATTAAGAACCATTCTTTTCCTCTGTCTCTACTTCCATTTAAGTTAGCTGGTTTTGACATAGTTCTGGGTATGGATTGGTTATCTCATAACCAGGCCCAAATTGTCTGTAACAAGAAACAAGTGGTGATAAAGACTCCGTCTGGTGAATCATTTACCATTCGGGGAGATACCCAGTATGGGCTGCCTGAGCAAGTGACTATGCTCAAGGCTTCAAAATGTTTAAAGAAGGGCTGTGTCATCTACATGGCACATATTATTGATGAGCCTAAACCGAAGATAGAAGACATCCCTGTCATCTCTGAATTCCCAGAAGTTTTTCCGGAAGAACTACCTGGTTTGCCACCAGATAGGCAAGTGGAATTTAGGATTGATATCATCCCCGGAGCAGCACCAGTTTCCAGAGCACCCTATAGGTTGGCTCCAACGGAGATGAAAGAATTGAGGACACAGCTAGATGAACTGCTAGCTAAAGGTTTCATTAAACCTAGTTCGTCTCCTTGGGGAGCGCCAGTCCTGTTTGTCAAGAAGAAGGACGGATCGATGCGTCTGTGCATCGACTATCGTGAGCTTAATAAGGTCACGATCAAGAATAGGTATCCTTTGCCCAGGATCGACGATTTGTTCGATCAATTACAAGGAGCAAGTTATTTTTCGAAGCTTGATTTGAGGTCAGGCTACCATCAACTGAAGGTTAGAGATGAAGACGTGCATAAAACAACATTTAGGACTCGTTATGGTCATTACGAGTTCCTAGTGATGCCTTTTGGGCTCACTAATGCACCGGCCGCGTTCATGGACCTCATGAATCGCGTTTGCAAGCCGTACTTAGATAAATTCGTCATCGTTTTCATCAACGACATTCTTATCTATTCGAAGAATCAAGCTGACCATGAGAAACACCTTCGCTGTATTCTCAAGCTCCTGCATCAGGAGAAGCTCTATGCCAAATTCTCCAAGTGTGAATTTTGGCTTTGAGAAGTCCAATTCCTTGGACACGTGGTTAGTGAGCGTGGTATCCAAGTGGATCCCGCTAAAGTTGAAGCAGTTATGAACTGGCAAGAACCAAAGACGCCTACAGAGATTTGTAGTTTCCTGGGATTGGCAGGATATTACAGGCGTTTCATTGAAAATTTTTCAAGGATTGCTGCACCCCTGACTTCCTTGACTAAGAAGAAAGTAAAGTTCGTTTGGGGCCCTAAGCAGCAAGAATCCTTCGATATTCTGAAGCAGAAGTTGAGCAACGCCCCAGTACTGACATTGCCAGATGGAATAGAAGATTTTGTGGTTTACTGCGATGCTTCACACACTGGCATGGGGTGTGTGCTTATGCAGAAAGGCAAAGTTATTGCCTATGCATCACGACAGTTAAAGGTGCATGAAAAGAATTACACCACTCACGACTTGGAGTTGGGTGCCGTTGTATTCGCACTAAAACTGTGGAGGCATTATCTTTATGGAATCAAGTGTGTGATCTATTCTGATCACAAGAGCCTCCAGCATCTGTTTAATCAGAAGGAATTAAACATGAGGCAACGCCGTTGGATGGAAACTTTAAATGACTATGATTGTGAAATAAGATACCATCCCGGCAAGGCGAATGTAGTCGCCGATGCCTTGAGTCGAAAGGAGAGGGTGCAACCCATCCGAATCAATGCCAAGCGCATGGAGATAAAGAATAATTTGATTGAAAGATTGTTAGCTGCACAGAAGGAAGCTGTGTTAGAAGCTAACTATCCTAATGAAAGGTTAGGAGTAACTGAGGAACAGTTAACTCTTAGCAAGGACGGAATTCTAAGATTAAATGGACGAATATGGGTTCCAATTTATGGAGGACTTCGAGATTTCATCCTCCAGGAAGCCCATAGTTCCAAATACTCCGTTCATCCTGGAGCTGATAAGATGTACCAGGATCTAAAGGCAAATTATTGGTGGATAGGCTTGAAGAAGTCCGTAGCCACTCATGTAGCTAAATGCTTGACATGTGCGCAAGTCAAAGCCGAGAATCAAAAGCCGTCAGGCTTGCTACAACAGCCTGAACTTCCTACGTGGAAGTGGGAAATGGTAACTATGGATTTTATTACCAAGTTACCCAAGACAAGAAAAGGAAATGATACAATATGGGTTATAGTCGACAGACTGACTAAGTCAGCACATTTCTTACCCATCAAGGAGTTATAGCTCCGACATGTTAGCCCAGTTATACGTAGACAAGATTGTAGCTTTACATGGCATACCTGTGTCTATTATCTCTGACAGAGATACTAGATACACGTCACATTTTTGGAAGAGTTTCCAACAATCTTTGGGCACACGTTTGAATTTTAGTACGGCTTATCATCCTCAGACTGACGGTCAGAGTAAGCGTACTATTCAAACGTTGGAAGACATGCTACGTGCATGTGCGATCGATTTGGGTGGTAGTTGGGATAAGAACTTACCATTAATCGAATTCTCCTACAACAATAGCTACCACACCAGCATAAAGGCTGCGCCTTTTGAGGCATTATATGGTAGAAAGTGTAGATCGCCCAAAGCTGGAGATGTCCAATTATCAGGACCAGAGATAGTCTTTGAAACGACGGACAAGATTGTCCAGATTCGTGACCGTCTCAAAGCTGCCCGAGATAGGCAGAAGAGTTACGCGGATCCAAAGCGTAAAGCTTTTCAATTCGAAGTAGGAGACAAAGTGTTACTTAAGGTATCACCCTGGAAAGGGGTGATGCGATTTGGTAAGAAAGGCAAACTAAGCCCGAGATACATAGGACCTTTCGAGGTTATCGAACGTGTTGGGTCAGTTGCCTATAAGTTGAACTTACCTGAAGAGCTCAGTGGAATTCACAATGTGTTCCACATCTGCAATCTGAAGAAGTGCTTCACTGATGAATCACTGGTAATACCGCATACAGATGTGCATATAGATGAGAGCTTAAAGTTTGTGGAAAAACCTTTGTCGATTGAAGATCGACAGGTAAAGAAGCTTCGAAGGAAGCATGTACCTATTGTAAAGGTCAAATGGGATGCCCGTAGAGGACCCGAATACACGTGGGAGGTTGAATCCACGATGAAAGAAAAGTACCCTTATTTATTTTAGTAAATCTCGGGGTCGAGATTTCTTTTAAGGGGGTGAGGATGTAACACCTCGAAAATTCACGTCCTATAATGTGTTGACACGTGTCATAAGTTGGAACGTGTGAAAGAATGTTATAAAAGGACAAAAGTTGACAAACATGGAAAGTATGTGAATATACGGGTTCTAAATGTCAACAGTGAATAAATATACTTCATAATAACCCTACATGATGTTTATAACATCAAACGAATAAATCATGCATCATACGAAGCTAAAAGTGAGAGATTACAAACCACAGGGGTTAATTATGTCAACATGTTTAAGTTATACCTCTGAGTGACCTTTTGACAAACCCGAAGCTTTGTAACTGTTAATTATGCTCACTAGAATATGCGATATAAATTTCATAAAGTTTTGTTATCGTATGAGAAAGTTATGATCAAATTCGTGTACGAGGGGTTAAAGCGTTAACATTGAAAATTATGACTTTTCGGGTTAACCAGAAATGTCCAGGGACTTGGCAAAGTGGGTATAAGCCCTAAAGCCCTTGTATATAAAAATAAAGGGGTCAAATTGCAAGAAAAATAGTTGGTTGCCCTTTCGAAGAGCCAAGAGACATTTATGC
This sequence comes from Helianthus tuberosus, assembly GCA_030545235.1. Taxonomy (NCBI): domain Eukaryota; kingdom Viridiplantae; phylum Streptophyta; class Magnoliopsida; order Asterales; family Asteraceae; genus Helianthus; species Helianthus tuberosus. Next base: position 53,190,437 of record CM060411.1, on the reverse strand, counting down.
AAAAACTTGAAAATGTTAAAACTGATTTCAAGGCCCACGCGGGCCGCGTCAAGGTTGGTTAACCTTTACGCGGGCCGCGCCAGACGCCCAGTAATAGAATACGTAGACAGACTCCTGTATTCGCGCGTATTCGACCTTTAACCGATATTTTTGCATTGTGGGCGACCCCTAAACAGTCCTAAACACTTAGGGACATGTGTTAATCAGTTGTGGTGGGTTGTAGACTCATGTGTCAAAGATTTGTGGTGATTAAAGTGCTATATAAAGCCTTTGAGTTGCAACAAGTCTTCACACCATCATTCTTGCTCTTCTGATCATTCCTGGAGCTCAAGTCTGCTCTCAAGTGTTCACATTTCGTGCATAGGACCTTTGTAAGTTGGCTTAACCTTCTTTAATAATGTTTAGCTTAGTTATTTAGCTAAAAGTCAAACCATCGTAATTACGGTTTGACTTCGAGATTAATTAATAATGGATCAGTCAAATCTCGAATTAAAAGTAGTTATAAGTTGGTAATTATGTGGGTAATAAACCCTTAAAAGGGTTCCCCCTGATTCCCACTCTAACTAGGTCAAATGTCGGGTCAAACTTGCTATTAAAAAGTCAACAGAAAGTTTAAATTGCAATTTATGCATGATTAGCAATGTAGAACACATATAACCTGTTTGATCACTAATATAACTTGGTAATAAGTGTAAGGACATGTCTAAACATGTTCAACCCGACAATTTCCTATTTAGACCCGGTTCAGAACCGAAAGTCGCATAGTTTGACTTATACTTTGACTTTCAGTTCTGACCCGTTATGGTATGTTTTAGAAATTCCTTAGAGCTTTATTTGGACCAGGTTACATGCTAGTATAACCCTCTATGATTATACACCTCGGATCATTAGTTATCCAATTAATATGCATGATTCCGTTAATTGCTCATATGTTGACCATTATGCCCTTTTCACCTTAACACGTGATTTTTGAAAATGTAAAAGAGTAGAAACTTTAATTACTGATATATAAACTTGTATGCAAAATTTGACATCAGTTTGAGGTGTAGATTAAGAGTTATGCTCGTTAGCGTAAAATTTAAGCTTTTTGTTAATTAAACGGCGTAATTAGCGTATAGCCTAGTTAAACATACTTTTTGATATCAAACTCTTTACCCACAGATGTAATATATTATTTTGGGATTTTTAAAGATTTTTAATTAATTTTAGGCTGAGCATAACTTATAGTCGTAGGCTTAATCCGGTAATTGTTGGTTTTGCCCTTACGGGCCATAAAATGAGTTTTACATATCTAAACGACTCCAAACCTTTTTCTACTGATCACATATGATAAATAAATTATTTTAAGCCTTCTAGAAATATAAAAATATCATATTTATGTATCAAACCCGGAAATGGCCTCTAATCGCCTTTTTAAGCGTTTTTAACGCATGGTATGTGCTATAACTATAATAAACATACAAGGGTTGATACCTACTGATATTAGAGGCAAATTATAATTTTTTAACAGTAAGCAAAGGTTGATAAACTCAGACTTCAGTTTTGAGCTTTTCGGCTTATGTGAAATTACCAAAATACCCCTACGGGGCATAGTTTGGTTATAATTACTAAATTTCACATATATACTTTATCCTACTGTTATAACTTGGTAAAATAAGTATTTTGGCTGATTACATCAGACCTGTAACTCAGGAAAATACTTAAACTCTTTTATAACCTTTTAAATGACCAAATTACCCCTACGGGGCATAGTTTGTGTTTAAATTCGTTTCGGGCATAATAAAAGACATCTTACTGATGTCACAACATATATGAAGCATATTAACTTAGGAAACCTGTAATAGCTCTCATGAATACCCGTCACGCTTATTACGCGTTCGGTTCGGTTTATGTAACTAGTTTACATAAATTAGCCGAAACGGGTCAAACCTTATCGGTTTTATCTCAAAATCCAGAATGTGTATGAAATACCCATATTAAACAAGTCTCTGAACTTGTCGGGTCTAAATCACATTCTATCCGGTCTTCGCTTAATCGTGCGTACGAACCGTATCTTTGAAACTAGCCGGTCTAAGCTTAAGCTTAATTAAAGACCCGCTAGGATTCTAATAGGTTATTATAAACCTTCGTTCCAGATTAGGAGAACCAGTAAAAGCTACTTGCAATTTGCTTATTGTGAATTATACTTTGCTCAGGTAAATACTTTTAACTTATTTTCCCTATACGGGCTTGGGTTACGGTATATAGCATACCGCTTGATCGGGCATCAAATCTTCCATCGTTGGGTGGTTAATTGAATAATTTGATCGGCTCGTTTAAACAGTCTTGTTACTTAAAGCCTTTGGGGGGTTAATGACCATGTCCCGGATATCCTTGGCATCATTTTACGAAATGGCCACGACTTAAGCGCGGGGTGTAGGCGTACATGATGCCTGCGAAGTGTTATATATATTAGGTGTATATTTTAAGCCCTTTTTAACACTTATTTTAGCCAAGTTTTAAATTTGTAAAACACGATATTTTACTAACACTAAACACACATATGGGCAAGTGCACCCATCGTGTGCGTAGTATAGCGTTGGTAAGATACCGAGGTCGTCTAAGGACACAAGAGCTTTTAGTACCGGTTTATCCTCAACGTCTAACCAAAATAAAAATTTTAGAAAAATGTTTTAAACTAAGAAAAAATAAAAACTAACTAAAATGCTGAAAAAAAATAAAAAGAAAAAACAGATAGACAAGATGAATCACTTGGTTCCGACTCGTATCTAGTATAACCTTTGATTATTTCCGCACTTTTGCACATAATTAAGAGATTATCTTAGTTATTGTAGTAGGCCCCTCTTTTGAAGGTGACGTTACCCTCACCCCAGTAGTTTGAGTCAGCAAGGATACAATCCTAAAAGGGTGGATTATTGGAAGATAATGAATTAAGTTATTAATGCAGTATTGTGTTAGGCCCCGCTTTTGGCGGTGACGTTACCCTCGGCTAAGTAGTCTGAGTCAGCAGGGATACAGTCCTAAATAGCCGGGTTATAGTATTAATAGTAGTTAACTTATGAGGGGATCAAAGAGTTTGGACCCCCGCCATCCAATACCGTGAAGTATCGAAGGAGGTCCTACTAAATTTGACCCAGGTCCATTGCAGGACCTCTAAACGCTGAACAATGGCAAGACCTTTACCAAACCGTTCCCTTAACCCCCGACCAGGTAGCCAACATACCTCCATATAGACCGTGGAGATATGAATGGTGAAAATCCTTTATTTTATATAGACAGTAAAATAATGCCAAGACACCACGGACAAACGATAAGGAAAGATCACCTTCAACATAAGTAACTAGTTATTAAAGTCATTAATACAAAACCAAATAAAAAGTGCAAAAGATTAGAAATAAAAAGTATTATACTAGACACTTTGTCTTCACCAAGTGATGTAAGAGACTTAGGCAAACATGGCCTTGATTGTCAAGAACTCTTACGATCAATCTTGGTTCCCGAGACGACTCACACACTCTACGATGGACAATGGATGATGGTGGTGGATGATGGTGTTGTGATGGTGGTGGGTGGTGGATGAAGTGTGAGAGAGGTGGTGTGCCAAGGGATGAGATGAAATGAATCCAAGCACTCCTATTTATAGGCTGAACAGAGAGCTGGGCACGGCCCCGTGTCCGCTGGGCACGGCCCCGTGCCTGTCTGACACTCTCTCTCCTCATTAGTTGTAATTCACAATTACAATAAATGCGCCTGCTGTACTTTCGACACGCCCCCGTGTCCGCTGGGCACGGCCCGTGGTGGGCAATAGAAGCTTCTATAGGTTTGTCTTTTCTGCTGCTTCTTGGGCACGGCCCCGTGCTGGATGAGCACGGGGCGTGTTCAGTCTTCTGACTTCTCTATTTTGCTTTGGAAGGTGCCGTTGAGGGGTCGGGCAGTCCGCTAATGTTCCTTTCCTTGTATTTATGTTGGAATTAGCTGTCTTTTTGCTTCTTTTGTGTTTTTGAGCTCATTTAATCCTGAAAATACAAAAGGAAGACAAAAAACACTCTTTTTCCAATTTTAGTACTTAAAAAGGGTTAGTTTTATGCCTTATTTGATGTAATTTATATGTTGCATTTTACACACATCAAATACCCCCACACTTGAACTTTTGCTTGTCCTCAAGCAAAACTCTTTAATATGTGGCTTACACTCCCAAATGGAATGGGTAGAAGAGAAGGTTTTGGGCTTGTCGTAGAGTGTCGGGAATCCAAGGTCTTTTTGGGTTTTATCTTTATTTATTTACAATCCTATTCCTAATGATTTATTTAGAACTTTTCATAGGAGAAATTACTTATTTGGGCATAACATGCCTTTTTAAAATTACATTTATATACAAGTTCACATACCTCACGGGAGAAATCACTCACACTCGGCCGAAGGTGTATTTTTAGTGAATCACTCGAGAGCGGCATGGAACTTATTCCTACCATAAGCTTGCCAAGCAATCAATCCTCCTCCTTTTTAACTTTTATACCTTTGTAAATATCAAGAGGACTTTGTGGGTTAAGGGTTAGGCTTGGGTTAAAGGTAGGTGGTTGGGATAGTGGTTAGTGGTTAGTAGAAAAAGGGCGAAAAAGCGTAACAAGTGTCGGTTTTCGTAAGATTTTCTATTTTCTTTTTATTTTGATGAAGCTTTTATTCAAACAAAGTTATTTTTGATGAACTTGTTTGTTTATTTTCTTTTTGCTTCATCAACAACACAAATTTTTCTTTCTTTTTTTTTTTTTTTTTTACGAAAAACCGAACTTGTTACTAAAACAAAGGGTTAAGAATAAAAAGGTTTTGGTGGGTAAAAGGGTTTTTGGTTTGGGTGATGAAATGAAAAAGGTTTAGGCTCAAAGGGGTTAACTAGGGGGATTTTTGGTAGGTGGTAAAAGAAAAAGAAAAATAATGGTGTAGAAAAAAAAGGGTTAGTCCTAATGCCTCCATCATTTACTTACTCGGGTTTAAGTTGATAAGGACCGGGAATGTATCGTCAAGGCAAGTTCTAGAGTTGTAAGAACCAAGCGGCTATTCGCACAAGAAACGAACAATGAGCATTTAGTCTAATGATATGTAATTGTATGCTCAATAAAGGCTCAAAACTCACTTTTGTGGAAATGGGTTTTTATGTGATCAAGTATATAATCAAATTTTAACTAAGTTTGTCATGCCTTTTCATAATTTTCTTATGTTGGTTCTTTTTATCACTACGCTATTGGTTGTAAATTTGTAAAAATATAACCTTTTTGAGAACTTGAATTTCCCGAGTTAAACCTAGACAAGTAAAAAATGAAATTTTTGAAAATTTTTTTGGGGTGATTAGCGGTTCCAATAGAGTTTTGTGTAAGGCTTGTATTTAGGACTTGCAAAATTCAAGGTTTTAGCATCCCCCCCACACTTAAATTACACATTGTTCTCAATGTGTCCAAAAAATAAATTTTTAGGTTGATTAGATGTGTAAAATAGTGTTTAAAAAGCAAAAATTTGTGTTACTGGGCACTGAACACGGCCCCGTGTTATCCGCGCACGGCCCCGTGTTCAAGTGCCAGTAACAAAATTGAAATAAGAGATACAGAAGTCTGGACACGGGGGCGTGTTGGGTGAACACGGCCCGTGTCCAGGTACCTGAACTGGGCGTTTTTCTGCAGGTGGTTCAGCACGGGCCGTGTTGGTTGGGCACGGCTCGTGGTGAACCTTCTGGACTGGAGAGAATTGTCGGGTTGCCTTGTTCTTGTGCATGAGTTCATTTTTCTCGTTCCCCTTTTCATCCCTTACCACCATGAGTGTGTTTTATTCCTGAAAATTAAAACTAACTAGAAAACATAAAAATTAATCTAAATTAAACTAAGGATAGTTCCGTGGAATGCCTCCATGGTGCGCCACGTTTATAAGGGTCCTTGGCTAGACCCAAAGCCTGGTCATTTGTTACCCAAGTGGGATGTATTGCATCCCATGTTACACCGTCGGAGAGCGTCATCCAAGCTTGAGTCTATGACCTTCATGTAGTTGACCGGATCTTCTTCCTCTACTCGCTTTCCACATTCAAATTTCACTTCCTCATCCCCAAACTTCAATGTTAGAGTTCCGTCATTCATATCCACCAATGCTTGGGCGGTGGCTAGAAATGGCCTCCCGAGGATGAGAGGGACATCGGTGTCTTCTTCCATGTCTAGGATGACAAAGTCGGTTGGAAAGACGAATTTGTCAACCTTGACTAGCAGATTTTCGGCGACACCTTGTGGGAATTTGACGGACCTGTCGGCGAGTTGTATGCTCATCTTTGTAGGGCTTGTTGTTCCTAGGCCGAGTCGCTTGAACATTGATGTGGGCATGAGGTTGATGCTAGCCCCAAGATCGGCTAAAGCATTTCGGACGGGGGACTTCCCAATCGAGCAAGGGATTGTGAAGCTCCCTGGGTCGATTTTCTTTTGTGGAAGTTTGTTGAGTACTAAAGCTGAGCATTCTTCGCCTAAGTTAACTAATTGCAATGATTCAATTTTCCTTTTGTGAGTGAGGAAATCCCTCATGAATTTTGCATATTTAGGCATTTGGGTTAGGACCTCAACAAAAGGAATATTAACATGCAATTGTTTTAGTAAACTTTCGAACTTTGCGAATTGCTCATTGGTCTTTTGACGATTTAACCTACCGGGGTACGGAATTGGAGGAGTCTTGGTGGGCTCTTGATTTGGTGTAGAAGCCTTTTCTGGCGCAGGAGGAGTCATAGGCTGGCTAGAATGGCTTCTTTCATTTGGCGGCAATGGAGCATCCTCGGGACCCACGGTTCGATTTCTCAATGTGATGAGATGTACTTGTGCCTTCGGGTTTGTTTCGGTATTACTAGGTAACGCGCCTTGTGGTCTCTCGGAGAAATTTTGAGCTAGTTGATTTAATTGTTTTTCAACGTTTTGAATGCTAGCTTGTTGATTTCTGAAATTCGATTCCAATTGTTGAAATCGATCCGAGTTTTTCTTTTCAGTGTCAGAGATGAGGCGAGATACAGTATCTTCAAGCCTTTCTCTTCCACCTTGTTGTTGAGAGAAATTTTGCGGTTGTTGAAAATTAGTTCGTTGGTTTTGTTGGTTACTACTATTGCTGGGATCTCTCCAACCAAGATTTGGGTGGTTACGCCATCCTTGGTTGTAGGTACCCGTTGGAGGACCCGACGGCCTAGGTCTATTATCCATGTAGTTTACCGTTTCTGTTTGTTCATCTAATTCTTTCATACAACTCCAATTTTCATGTGACCCACCACACCCTTCACAAGCCATAACCGAGGCCGTTTTTGTCATTTCTAGCCTTTTTATTTTTGAAGAGAGGGCCTCGATTTGGGCTTGTAAAGAGGTGCTTTCATCAACCTTATGGGCGCCCGGGGCAATAGATTTATTACCTCGGGGAGTGTGCCATTGAAAATTGGTTTGAGCAATTTCCTCAATTTGGTTATATATAGGGATGGCAAAAAAGCCTAAGCCCGACGGGTCTACCCGAAACCCGAAACATACGGGCCGGGTATACCCGAAGCCCGATGGGTATGGGCCGGGTATGGGCTTAAGAAGGGAAAAAATTCGGGTACGGGTACGGGTATGGGATTTAGTGATACCCGCCCGATACCCGGCCCGATATTTGGCCCATTTACCCGAATAATACTCGAAAGTATCATATTATAAATTTCCATATATATGAACTTAGTACATGCACTTATTAACTTCTCTATAGTACTAGGGTCTAGTCTTCTATTTACCGGTAGTCATCTCTTTAAAATTATATTGGATATGGAAGCCACTACTACATATGGATATGGAAGTACTAGCCTATTTTTAAGCATGTATAAGCTTACTAAGTGAACAAATAAGTTATTTTTGAGCATGTATATTGGATGTGAAAGCTAGCACCTTTTATTATGTGAATGTTTATGCAATTAGGTGGTCCTAATACAATTAATTAATTAAGTAATCGTTTTGACTTAGTTTGGTATATGTGGTCTGAATATGATAAGAAAGTATTTAATCATATTTTCATTTGTTATAGTTATTAAAATTGTAAATTATATAAACATCAAAGTAAAAAAATGCACATTTGTCCCAACGGGTATTTTTAAGAAATTAACGGGTATACCCGATACCCGCGGGTAAGCCCGATACCCGACGGGTAATTACCCGACAAATACCCGACGGGTAACGGGCCGGGTATGGGCCAAAGAATTAGAACCGGGTACGGGCCTGGGATTACCAATACCCGGCCCAAAACCGGCCCATTGCCATTCCTAGTTATATATTTCATTTGGGCGACGATTACCTAAGAGTCCCCCGGAGCTTGAGTCAAGTGTTTGTCTTGTGTGTGGCAACAACCCATTGTAGAAAGTGGATACTTGTTGCCACACCGCTAGACCATGATGAGGACACTTTCTTAAAAGCTCCTTGAACCTTTCCCAAGTTTCATATAAGGATTCCCCATCCTCTTGTGAGTATGTATTAATTTCAGTCATTAATTTAGCCGTTTTAGCAGGAGGGAAATACTTATATAGAAACTTTTGAGCAAGTTCATCCCAAGTGTTTACCGATCCAACTGGGAGGGTGTTAAGCCAAGCCTTAGCTCGGTCTTTTAGTGAAAATGGAAACATCCTAAGGCGGATGGCGTCATTTGATGCTCCATTGATCCGAAAGGTATCACATATTTCTAAGAAGTTAGTAATATGTAGATGGGGATCCTCGTTCGCAAGCCCGTGGAAGGTTGCGGAGTTTTGGAGCATTTGTATCAAATGCGGCCGAAGTTCGAAGTTGTTGGCCTCGACATTCGGTGCATTGATAGCGGCGCCAAGATTGCCTACGGTAGGCCGTAGGTAATCCATGAGGGTACGTTGGTCCGCCATTGGAAGTGGGTCCCCCGAAGCTTTCTCTTGATTTTTAGCTTTTAGTCTTTTTCTGAGAAAGCGCTCGGGTTCTTCTAGGGGTTCTTTTATGTCTCTACTAGAACTGGAGCTCATGCACTACGTAGGAGGTTCAAATGTGGCGCCTGGGTTCCAAGTCCTACAACAAAAACAGAAAAGAACGCTGGTCAGAATGTTCACCACGGCCCCGTGCTCAGTGAACACGGCCCGTGGTCAGAAGTACAGTAATCGTTTTCTGTATCCCAGTTACTGGGAGTTGGACACGACCCCGTGTTGCACCGACACGGCCCCGTGTTCAGCTCTCTGTAACTCAGAAAATAAAAACTGCCAGTGATGCTGCTGGGCACGGCCCGTGTCTGACCGGGCACGGCCCGTGCTGAGCTCTGCAGAAGCTGAAAAACTAAGAAAAATCCTAAAAAAATTAAAAAGAACAATAAAAGATGATTAGGCCGTTGATTCCTAACTTTCTTAAAATTCTTGTGTCCCCGGCAACGGCGCCAAAAACTTGATGCGTGCGAAGTGTTATATATATTAGGTGTATATTTTAAGCCTTTTTAACACTTATTTTAGCCAAGTTTTAAATTTGTAAAACACGATATTTTACTAACACTAAACACACATATGGGCAAGTGCACCCATCGTGAGCGTAGTATAGCGTTGGTAAGATACCGAGGTCGTCCAAGGACACAAGAGCTTTTAGTACCGGTTTATCCTCAACGTCTAACCAAAATAAAAATTTTAGAAAAATGTTTTAAACTAAGAAAAAATAAAAACTAACTAAAATGCTGAAAAAAAATAAAAAGAAAAAACAGATAGACAAGATGAATCACTTGGTTCCGACTCGTATCTAGTATAACCTTTGATTATTTCCGCACTTTTGCACATAATTAAGAGATTATCTTAGTTATTGTAGTAGGCCCCTCTTTTGAAGGTGACGTTACCCTCACCCCAGTAGTTTGAGTCAGCAAGGATACAATCCTAAAAGGGTGGATTATTGGAAGATAATGAATTAAGTTATTAATGCAGTATTGTGTTAGGCCCCGCTTTTGGCGGTGACGTTACCCTCGGCTAAGTAGTCTGAGTCAGCAGGGATACAGTCCTAAATAGCCGGGTTATAGTATTAATAGTAGTTAACTTATGAGGGGATCAAAGAGTTTGGACCCCCGCCATCCAATACCGTGAAGTATCGAAGGAGGTCCTACTAAATTTGACCCAGGTCCATTGCAGGACCTCTAAACGCTGAACAATGGCAAGACCTTTACCAAACCGTTCCCTTAACCCCCGACCAGGTAGCCAACATACCTCCATATAGACCGTGGAGATATGAATGGTGAAAATCCTTTATTTTATATAGACAGTAAAATAATGCCAAGACACCACGGACAAACGATAAGGAAAGATCACCTTCAACATAAGTAACTAGTTATTAAAGTCATTAATACAAAACCAAATAAAAAGTGCAAAAGATTAGAAATAAAAAGTATTATACTAGACACTTTGTCTTCACCAAGTGATGTAAGAGACTTAGGCAAACATGGCCTTGATTGTCAAGAACTCTTACGATCAATCTTGGATCCCGAGACGACTCACACACTCTACGATGGACAATGGATGATGGTGGTGGATGATGGTGTTGTGATGGTGGTGGGTGGTGGATGAAGTGTGAGAGAGGTGGTGTGCCAAGGGATGAGATGAAATGAATCCAAGCACTCCTATTTATAGGCTGAACAGAGAGCTGGGCACGGCCCCGTGTCCGCTGGGCACGGCCCCGTGCCTGTCTGACACTCTCTCTCCTCATTAGTTGTAATTCGCAATTACAATAAATGCGCCTGCTGTACTTTCGACACGCCCCCGTGTCCGTTGGGCACGGCCCGTGGTGGGCAATAGAAGCTTCTATAGGTTTGTCTTTTCTGCTGCTTCTTGGGCACGGCCCCGTGCTGGAAGAGCACGGGGCGTGTTCAGTCTTCTGACTTCTCTATTTTGCTTTGGAAGGTGCCGTTGAGGGGTCGGGCAGTCCGCTAATGTTCATTTCCTTGTATTTATGTTGGAATTAGCTGTCTTTTTGCTTCTTTTGTGTTTTTGAGCTCATTTAATCCTGAAAATACAAAAGGAAGACAAAAAACACTCTTTTTCCAATATTAGTACTTAAAAAGGGTTAGTTTTATGCCTTATTTGATGTAATTTATATGTTGCATTTTACACACATCAGTACACCCGTCAGTGCACAAAAGAATATTGTGGTGTGTCTATTGATCTTTAACCCGGACAAGATCCGGGCTACTGAACGCACAAGGAACATGTAATTCGTTCACAAGATTATAATATTTGTTGGTGCACTTGTGTCTGTACTTTGTCTGTATTTCGTCATGATACAAAACGATGTCTTTAATGTAAGGTTGATGTAAGTTTGACCAAGTCAACCATCCTCCTGGTTTGACTTGACCAAACAGTTAGAAAAATGTTGTAAGCTGGTTGTGTCGAAAGATGTGTCATCGAAGGATTGTTAGATCCTTCGATGAACTCGAAAGATAAGCCTTCGAAGGATAGACCACGAAGGATATCATCCTTCGTGGTATATGTGATCTTTCGATGGGTTTCTAGTGGACAGATGATCTTTCGATCAGTCTGTCTGATCCTTCGACCAGACCTGCTGTGTCGGGTATAAATACCCATGTGTTGTGTTCACTTCAGTTAGGAAAGAGAGACAGAGCAGAGAGACAGAGAAAGAGAGTTAGACATTTCAGACAGAGAGTGAGAGCATTCTGCTCGGAACACACACACACGAAAGTTAGAGAGAGTTTATAGAACACATCTGTAAACCTTGTGCTGTAACGGAACCTTTCATACGTATTAATACATGTGGTGTTAATCGGTGAATCTTGTGTGTTGTGTTTGTGCTTGTTCTCATATAAAGTCTCGGTTGCATGCTAGCTTGGATTCCGCACTCGCTAGTGTGTTTGATATAACAAGGATAAGGTTTAATCTCATCCTCGAGAGGGACCTACAAGTGGTATCAGAGCCGTGGCTCTTTTCCTTGTTAAAAACCGGATTTTATACAAGCTTTGGAGTGTTTTGGACAAAAACTCATTTGGTTTTGCTTCTGTTTTCAGTGTTTTTCTCGCTGTTTTTGTCGTTAAAACGTGTTCAAAACTTGTCGGGTGTATTAAGGGAAGGTTTGGGTAACTTTAAAACCTTTTTAGGTGTTTGGTGATTTCCGACCATAATTCCGGCTTACTCCGGTACCGGTTTCTGGGTATTTTTATCATATTTTATTGTTCAAATCTGATTTGGTGAAAGGTAAGGTCTGACCATACTTTCTGTCGGGTCTGACCATACCCTCTGCCGAAAGATTTCACCAACCCATCACCTTTTTCACCAACCTGTCACTCTTTGTCAACTGTGTCAGATAGTTCGAAAGATACCCTTCGAAGTCGAAAGATCATCTTTCGATCAAGGAGGTTCGACAGATACCCATCCTTCGAACATCTTTCGAAGTCAGTGAGTTATCTTTCGAGCCAAGGAATTTTTCGAAGGATATTTTGTTCGCACTACTGTTACATTTCGAAAGATAAGGATCCTTCGTCTTGGAGAATCTTTCGAAGTCATTGTTCGAAATTCAACAGTGATCTTTCGAACACTGTTGATCCTTCGAACAAGTGTCTATCTTTCGATCAAGTGTTGATCTTTCGATCCCAGTTTGTTTTAGTTTAACAAGTCTGTGTTTCAGGTCTTTCGATCAAGGATCTTTCGGCTGTTTGTTATCTCTCGACAAATTAACATAGTTTGTGAAAATTAAATTTTTAAAGAGAAAACTTGTTTTCTTTTTTTAAATCAATTTTCACTTAATATATTAATTTTTACAAAATGGGAACAAACGGTCAGTGGGATCCAACCGCGTGGACTCTAACATCTTCACAATCATCAGCTACGCAATCATCAGCTACGCAATCTGCGTCAGATTTCAACAAAGCATGGATGCAGGCTATTGTCCCACCTCAAGCTGCAATGATAACTGCAAATCAATGGGCATTGGTCACAAATCAAAGCAACAGCATTCAATCTATGATGCAGAACGATAGTGAAACTGGTACAAGCACAAAACCGCCAAAGCTAAATCACATCAATGATTGGGGATGGTGGAAAGAAAGGCTGAGAACTTATGTTCAGGGGCAAGGTCAAGATCTATGGATGTGCTTCTTTACCGCATTTGACCATGATTTGGAAGTTGCAGGATCTAATCCAGAAACTTACAGCACCATGTCTGATGATGATAAGAAGAAATTTGAGTTAGAAAAGAAAGCATTCATGATTCTCACACAAGCTCTTCACAAAGACATTTACCACCAGTTTGTTTACTGCACGACTACTAAAAGCTTGTGGGATATGCTCACGTTACGATGTGAAGGAAATGCTCAATCTAGAAAGATCAAGCAAGAATTACTGAAGAAAGAGTTTGAAGGTTTCACGTGTATGGAGAATGAGACTTTGGCAGAGTTATCTACAAGATTCCATCACTTGTTGAGCGAGATGTTTGGTTTTAGAGTCACTGCCACTCCACAAGAAATGGTGAAGAGATTCGCTGATAGCTTACCAGCAAAGTGGTGCAGCTATCTTGAAATTCTCAAAGAAAATGGTGTTCTAGACACAATCAACGTTTATGAGTTGATTCAAAAACTGGAGAACAAGGATGTTGAAGAAAAGCTTAAGGCAAAACGAACCCTAACTCCTCAAAATCCAGAGATGTACTTTGGGATTGCGGGAGGTATCAGTGGAGAAAGACCAGCTCCTCAACACGCGAAGCTTCAAACAGCCTTCATCTCAAGCACCGGACCTTCAACAACAGATCAGTTTGATCCTTCAGCTTACATGATGTATTCAAGACCAGATGTGCAACCGAAAGCTCAGCCGCAACAACCGCAACAGCAAGGGTTTTATGGAAGCTCTTCAAATTTTCAAGCCACTTCCAATCCTAACTCAGTCAGATTAGACACTTCCAACTTTTCCAAAGTCAGTGTCGAAGTAGCCAAGGAGCATATGGAGATGTTGAACACCTTGGTTAGTGCTTATTGTGGATTAGTCGCAGGTCAGATTGGGAATATCAATCTAACCAATGAAGATTATCAGCAAGTGGATAAGGAAGAGTTTGAAATGATGGATATCAAATGGGCTCTTGCTAGTGCAATTCGAAGAGCAAAGGAGTTTATGGAAAGGACGGGGAGAACCAACTTGGAAAGCAAGAAAGACACCAAGTATGGGTTCGACAAGCAAGCTGTAACGTGCTTTAACTGTGGTGAACGGGGTCATTTCAAAAGGGAATGCACAAGACCAGCTCAGCATGGAAACCAAAACCCCTTCAGAAATCAAGGCAACCAGCAGAACCAGAACAGGAACAATGTTTGTACGATGATACCTGTCAACAACCAAGGCCAAGCAGGGCCATCAAATGCCAACCGGGGGCTAGTGGTTCAAATAGATGAGGGTTGTGATTGGTCGCTTCAGCTTGGAGAAGGAGGAAATGGTGGAACAGCATGTTTTGCTGAAGTCGTAAGGGATTTAAAGCACGCCAGTGGTGGAGAATCTTCCGCCAATGGTGGTGACTCTTCTGAGGATGAAGACTCTTCTGGTTATAGTGGAAGCTCAGATGAAGAATCCTCCACTTCAGGGAATGATCATGTGGATCAAGCTGCTTACTCTTCGTCTTCTCTCCATTCAGCCTTTATGGCTAATGTCGACAGTTCATCAGGTCAGGTATGTGTCGATGAACCCACTGTGGTTAGGTGTGATAACTGTGATAGTTTAAATGCTAAATGTGCTGATTTAGAAGCAAACATGTCTGAGTTGCAAGGCAAACATGATGCTTTACAAGCTAGTTTGTTTGACTTGCAAGACAAACATGTTTCATTTAATGATGAGTGGTGTGAATTGCAAAGCAAACACGAGGCTTTGCAAGAGAAATATGATGTCACACACAAACACAATCAAGAATTGATTGTAGATCTTGCTAAAGCGACTGAAGCTAACTTGTTTTTAACCAGAAATGAAAAGGAATTTAAAGCAACAATTGCGTCATTAAGACATGATGTTTCAGAATTACAAAAGGCTGTTTTGCGAAAACAACATGCTAATAATAATCTTATTGACACAATTGAAAAGCAAATGGTAGAGTTGGCAACAGCCCGATGTGAATGTGAAACAATTAAGCAGAAATTGGAAAGCTATTCCAATTCCCGCTTTGTATTGGATCACATCATTGACGTTCAAGAGAGAGAAAAAAGGGGGATAAACCATGTATTGGATTCAAATCATGTCCTCCCCCAATGAATCACAATTACTCAAAATTGCCTGATGACGAGGATATGCCCCGTTTTGAACCTACTGTGCCACTCAATCTAGATGACTTTACAGCAGGCCTCGGGTTCACAACTGGTACATCATCCTCGGGTCAATCAGAATCTGAATCTGAGAATGAGACAGATTCATCATGTGTTAAGGAACAGAGTCCTCCCATTGTTGAGGATGCTGATTCTTCGGATGATGAATCTGAAGAAATTGTGAAACAACAGTCTAACTCGGTTACAACAGATATTCCAATTGAGAATCACATCCTGTGTGATCCACCAGTGAAACCGAGTAAGACTGAAATGTCAAAAGAAATGGAGTCCCTTGCATCTAGCAGTGAAGAGAATAACTTGTTGTACACGCTCAAAGGAGATAACAAAATCTACTCTAACAAAGATTTTCCAATTAAAAATGTAAACCAAGATTTAATTGAGCAAATTTTTGAAGGATGTACTGATAAGTTTTTGGGGAACAAAAGTGGCGAAGTTACCGTCACTCAATGTGATCCAATTCCGTGTGAACAAATTAGAAAACAATACGGAAACCAAAAACTACCACTTGAGCGAAAACCACAAGTCAATTCCGGAAAAGGTAAGACACAGGGAAAGAAGGCTCAGAACAAGAATGTTCAAGCACCTAAAGTTCAACAGTCTAAGGCTACTCAACCTAAGGCTGCACAACCTAAGGTTCAACAACGAAAGGTGCAAAACAAAAGAGCTCCTGTTAAGAAAAGAGAACAGAAAATGAACTTTGTTGGGTCCACGGGTTCAGACAAACTTGAAACATTTCAGGATAAATCTAACCTTGAGTTTATAAAACAAGTTAGAATTTTAAAACGAAATGATCAGAATAATTACACCCAACATACCAACGCATGTGATTTAGGTCCAAGCACGTCTAGATCACAAAGTTCATTGTCTGTTTCTTCGTCTGGTCATCAACAGTTTTCTCCGAGGTTTGTAGAGCGGAGAATGTGTTTTGAGTGTGGCACAATTGGGCATATTGTAAGATATTGCCCATACCTACAAAAGTTGAAGACAAAAACAAGTGCTCCCCAAGAAATCGATTACCGAAAACGATCAGTTTCCCCGAAACAAGACCCACGTGTCTTGAAAGAAAGGGAAAAGAAGTTAAAGCAAAAGAATCAAAAGGTGATCGAAAAAGCTTTAAACACAGAAACTGCTAAAAGGAAACCAAATTTGTCACAACCGCTAAAACCGGAGATTTCTAAATCTGTAAATAATACACAATCCGGTAAACAAAAAGAAATTTGGAAACCTAAAACTGGCAAAGTTTCAGGGGGAGCCACTGAAATTCCGGGTTATCGGGAAATCGAAGTCACAATCTTCGATCATGCCGGAAGACCCAAGTCCACAAAGGCTTGGGTCCCTCTCTCCAACTAATCTCTGAATGAGTGTGTAGGATATTCCAGGAGGAACTTTCGATAGTCGTAAGATTGTTGATAGTGGAGTGTCCTTGCACAAGATAGGCGACAGAAGAAATTGTTGCCTTTGATGGAGAGAAAAAGAAAAGGGAATCAGAGATGTCTGATGAAAGAAATTGGGAGCTTCGACAAAATGAATATCATACCAACGTTTGATTGTTAAAAGCTTTGATCGGGTCCCCGGGATAGATTCAAATCAAAATGTACGCACCTGCAGCACGTCTGAAGTTCATAATCGACAAAATGAACGTGCAGTGTACATTTTCTTCGTGGTGAGATTGAAGAAAATGTGTTTGTTGAACAAACCAACCGGGTGTGCGGATGCCTTGGCATGGATTGAACAACCGCACACTACTTCTGAAAGAGAAAGACAAAGACCTTCGCTGGTGCAATGTGGAAGACCAGCCGGACCCAAAGGTTTTTGATCTTGTTGCTGTCAAGAGATTTCTCAGTAGCTACAAAAAAAATCGACTTTGAAATCCACACCGGGTGGATATCCAGTTTGGGAGAGCGCTCAGGTTCCTTGCAATGCACGGAGCAATTGCAGGATACGGTTTTAAATTTCTAATCTCTCCTATACTTGTCGATAATTAAGCTGCTTTGTGAATTGTTATCTCGTTCAGCACTCTTTGACCAGACAATGCTGTCATGGTCCGCACCGCTTACCGACATGCCAACTGATTTTTCCAAAATTCGCTAAATCATTTCTGATTAAAACTTAATTTTGGTAAACGACATTGAGGTAAAACATGAGTTAACCAACATCGGAAAATCATTTTTGTAAATACCTTTGTGTTTTACATTTATCTTAGTTTATTGATTTTAGGGGGAGTAAATCCAAATTTGAAAATCCAAAAACATCGAAAAATTTCAAAAACACAAAAACAATAGAAAATCAAAAATGAGTTTCCTGGCGAGCAAAAGAGAAAATGATAGTACATCAGTGGTCTGTCCAAACCTCTTTAAACCTTAAATGAAAAACGATAAGCAGCTCTATATAAGATGTATCGGTAGGCTCACAATCATTTTAAAGTGTGCAGGGTGATATAAACTTAAATCGACTGAAGACCAGGTGGGAACCACTCATTGGCATATGGTCTTGGTACCGAAATTTCGTTTGAGAGATTGCCGAGGTTCTGAGATATTCGGTCTTTATGCTGCTTATCATCTGGGTATCATGGTTGTATCTTTTACCGAAAAATAACGGGGACGCAAGTCTAGATCTTCCATGATACTATACATACGTGTACATATTGCATTCGACCTCAATAAGTGATCAACAATCACATGTCCATTCAAATAAGTGATAATATATCACAGATTCTTTGCGGGAGTCAAGTTCGTCTCTCTGCTGTACGAAAGTACTGACCTGTTCACGGACTTGCTCCTGTGCCCTCATGCATATGAAAATCAAGTTCCTCATCAATAAGTGATTCTATCACATAGGGCTTGTTTTCAAATCAAATAAGTGAGAATCTCACATCCTATACGGTCAAACAGATGATAATCGGTATACTCACCGGTAAGATGAACCCTCGTGCATACCTTGATACGGGAATGTGTCGTGATGTGGATGAACACCGGTCGGTAAGTATAAATTATACCTTAACGTATCCCCTCGCCATGATTACATCTGATAAGTTGAGCTTAAGTGGACAACAATACCGATAATTGTTATAGGATGCTTATCTTAATGTTAACTAATTGAACAACAAGAGCGTTTTGACATGACCGTACACTGATATGATTCTCTTACCCTCGAAACTCGCAAAAAGAATGTCTGTAAATATTTATTTACTGATTTCGTTTCTGCATCTTTGTATATATATTTATTTATTGCTTTCCGTCTTTACATTTGAAAAATGAAAAATTTCCAAAAAGATTTTAGGTGTGTTTTAATATAAACTTTATAAAATCCAAAAAGATTTTAGGTGTGTTTTAATATAAACTTTATAAAATCCAAAAAGATTTTGCTTCTAGTTTATTTTTGATTGACTGATGTTGGAACTCGAGTTTATCCTACCCAAAATCCTGATTGTAAGCCGGAAAACAATTGCATCTTCATAAACAGTCGAAGTTAACAAGTTTTGAAAGTTAAAGGACTAAACTTGATCATTTTCTAAACTTTCAAACTGTTGTCGGTCGGTGTTTGATTGAGAATTGATCTCATATGTGTCGTTAGTTTAAATGTTAACTATATTCCAAGCGGTTGTTCTCATTATGCGTTTAGCTTTCTTGCATGTGCAGATGCTAAAGGCGAGGAGAACATGTTCAATGAAAAGCTTTGGAACGAAGACACGAAGTGGAGGCACTCAAAGGATAAAAGGATCGAGTTGCCGCTGTCCCTTCATCAAACACCACAAGGATCTGAAGAATTGACAAGTCAAAAGATTCACGAGCATGACTCAATGGAGAGTTCAATCTAAGGGGGAGTTTATTGGCACACTACCTAAGTTAAATGGGGAGTTTGTTGATACACTTTCTACTTACGACGCGTGAAGACTTTGAAGATCCTCCGACATGAAAGTCACAGAAGACGAACCATCACGAGTAGCGTCCAAGGGGGAGTTTGTTGATACACTTTGTGTGGACGCGACTCGGCTCGGTTCGACTCGGCCTTGAAGACTTGAAGACACGAAGATCGAGACAAAGCTACAGCCAAGGGGGAGTTTGTTGGTGCACTTGTGTCTGTACTTTGTCTGTATTTCGTCATGATACAAAACGATGTCTTTAATGTAAGGTTGATGTAAGTTTGACCAAGTCAACCATCCTCCTGGTTTGACTTGACCAAACAGTTAGAAAAATGTTGTAAGCTGGTTGTGTCGAAAGATGTGTCATCGAAGGATTGTTAGATCCTTCGATGAACTCGAAAGATAAGCCTTCGAAGGATAGACCACGAAGGATATCATCCTTCGTGGTATATGTGATCTTTCGATGGGTTTCTAGTCGACAGATGATCTTTCGATCAGTCTGTCTGATCCTTCGACCAGACCTGCTGTGTCGGGTATAAATACCCATGTGTTGTGTTCACTTCAGTTAGGAAAGAGAGACAGAGCAGAGAGACAGAGAAAGAGAGTTAGACATTTCAGACAGAGAGTGAGAGCATTCTGCTCGGAACACACACACACGAAAGTTAGAGAGAGTTTATAGAACACATCTGTAAACCTTGTGCTGTAACGGAACCTTTCATACGTATTAATACATGTGGTGTTAATCGGTGAATCTTGTGTGTTGTGTTTGTGCTTGTTCTCATATAAAGTCTCGGTTGCATGCTAGCTTGGATTCCGCACTCGCTAGTGTGTTTGATATAACAAGGATAAGGTTTAATCTCATCCTCGAGAGGGACCTACAATATTAAATAATTCTCCCAAGTTATAAAAATGTTTATGCCATGTGCATCCAAACCAATTTTCAATCATTTTCCAAAATGAGTCAGTTGATTGTATTTACCAGTGTAAACTGACATATTTTCCCAAAAAGATTAAATCCAGGTACTAAGCGTAATTGGCTGGGATTTCTCCTTAGCATCATTAGAAGTCTCGCAAGCTTAAGATGCCTGAAGTCTGTTGAACTATTGTTTCCATTTTATTACCGATCCTTCTGTGGATAAACTTCCGAATATTGTGACATTTGATATTACAATATTAAATTCGGTTGTATTATATCTTTTAAATTGCTTCCGCTGTGCATATTAAATATTGTGTTGTTTGACTATTATGTTGCCAACCACGTCACGATACTCCCCCACCGGTGACACGTGGAAATCGGGGTGTGACAGTCAAACGAGTCAGATTTTCATAAAATAATTAAAACTGATAATGTAGAAGTTATGAACCATGTTTTATCACTTAAATAACTTGGTAAATAATATAAGAACATGTTTAGACATGTTCAACCCGGCAATTCTAAGTATTAGGCTCTGTTCGCAACCGAAAGTCGCAAAAGTAGACTTTTGTTTTGACTTTCAGTTCTGACCCGATTTAGCTTAGTTTAATTATGCCTTAGGGTTCTTTTGTGACAATATTATATGTTAGTATAACCCTCTGAGGTCATACTACATGGTCCCTTAGAAATCATAGTTCATTTGCATGTTTCCGTTAAATGCTTAAAATTGACTATTATGCCCTTATGTTATAAAAACGAGATTTTTGAAAATGTGAGAGGACAAAAAGTTTTATTAATGATATATAAGCATGTCACAAAAATTTGACATCAATTTCTTGTCTCAAACTAAAGTTATGCAAGATATCGTAAAACGAAACTTTTTGTTAATTAAATTGCATTTTTAGCATAAATCATGTTTAAACCTAAATTTTGGCACCAAACCCATTGCCTACTGTTTTAATATAATTTTTAGGGAATTTTGGAATTTTTTTTCAACTTTTATACTGACCATAACATAGAGTTCTTGCATAAGCTCGGTAATTGACGATAATGCCCTTTTCATTAATAAAATTAGTTTTACACATCATTTACATGTCAAACCTTTTCCTACTGATGTTATATATTAAATAGAATATTTTAAGCATTCAAGACTGATAAAAATCTTAGAATTTTATAAACATCTTAAATATCATCAAATACCGACTTTTTATGCGAATTAGGCGCATAGTATGGTTTCAAACCATATTTAGCACCTAAGACATAATACTTACTAATTTCATAAATAAATTTTAATATCTTAACAGTAAGTATAAGTCTTGAACTCAGATTTACAATTTAGTCCTTAAAACATATGTGAAATGACCAAAATGCCCCTCTAGTGCATAGTTTGGCCATAAATGGTAACCCTCACATATGTATGATATTTTACTGATGTAACATGATAAAATAATTATTTTTACAGATTATTTTAGACTAGAACCTCAGTTTGCTATTTAACCTCTTTTATAAACTTTAAAATGAGCAAAATACCCCTTCGGGGCTTGAATTGGTTCTAAATTTGTTTTGGGCATAATTAAAGATATCCTACTAATATCACAACATATTTTAAGCATAATAACTTATGGAACTTGTACTTGTCTTATCCGGTTACCCGTTATGCTTATACGCGTTTGGTACGGTTTATGTGACTAGTTTGCATAAATTAGCCGAAACGGGTCAAACCCTATCATATTTACTTCAAAATCCAGAATGTATTTAGTTCACCCATTTTAGACAAGTCTTCATACTTGTCGGGTCTAAATCACATTCCAATCCGGTCACCGCTTAATCTAGCATTTCGTATCGTAAGCCTTCCTTTAAAACTAACCGGTCTAAGTTACAACTTAAATAAGACCCGTTAGTAATCTCATAGGTTAATAAAAACCTTCATTCCAGATTAGGAGCCCGGTAAAAGCTACTTGCACTAGTTGAGTACATTATACGGCTAAGTAGATAAATCTTGCATTTAAAAGCTCATGTAAATACTTTTAACTTATTTTCCCTTATACGGGCTTCGGATACGGTAAATTATTACCGCTTGGTCGGGTATTGAATATTTAATCGATTAGTGGTTAAATCATTGAGAGAACCCGTTTTAATCTGTCTTGTTTGATACAAAGCATTTGGGGGTTAATGACCGTGTCCTGGATATCCTTGGCATCATTTAAATGCAAATGGCCACGACCTAAGCACAAGGTGTAGGCATACACCTGACAGTTGAGATACGGATTCTTTTCCCCAAAAAGGGAATTAAGATATAAAATATAATCCACACGTGAGGTTAACTTCTTGTGGACTCTATTAGTGGTGTGTTAATTAATCATGATTCGGCTCTTCTATTCCGGGCCCTGAACGTACGACAAACATGTAAATCTGTATACAAGATTATTTTAAATAATTTTCCCAAGTTATAAAAGATTTTATGCCTTGTGCATCCAAACCAATTTTATAAACACTTTTCAAAAGAGTCAGTTAATTGTATTCACCAGTGTAAACTGACGTAGTTTCAAAAGACTAAGTGACAGGTACTATACGTGGCTGGAAGCTCCTTGGTGTCAATGAAGGATCTTGCAAATCCTTAGGATGCCCTAAAGTCTGCTAAACTTCATTTTGTACATTTTAATATGATCTGCAAGTGGATTTAATATTGCATGCTCGAATGTAATTGTCTTTTTAGTATTTTCTGACATTTGGGATTGTAATAATATTTTATATTCCAAGACTTCCGCTGTGCTATTCTGTGTATGTTTGACTATGACGATATCAATCTTACGTCACGATACTCCCCACCGGGCTGAGCTGTAAATATCGGGGTGTGACATGCGTTGATCTTGTTACTAAATACGGATTGGAACAAACACGTCATGTGTCTATTGAGGAGTCGGTCAGAATCTTATTGATGACTTTGGCTCATGGATGTACAAATAGGTTTGTGCAAGAATCTTTTAATCATTCCGGGGAAACATATCATAGACATTTCAATAGAGTTTTGGCAGCCGTGCTTAGGATGAGTGCTGATATCATCAAGTCAGCCGCAAACTATAATGATGATGTACCTGCACATATATTAAACAATCCTCGGTATTATCCAATGTTCCAGGTATTATCTAATGCTCGATGTATCTAATGCTACAATTACTTTAATAAATGATTTAAATATGTTATCGTTTTGTTTTTGTAGAACTGCATTGGCGCTATAGACGGGACACACGTGAGGGCATCGGTCCCATTGAACGAACAACCGAAGTACATTGGTCGAAAGGGATACGCTACACAAAATATAATGGATGTGTGTGATTTTAACATGTGTGGGCTGGATGGGAGGGGACTGCACATGACACGAGAATTTTCAATGAAGCGTTAGAGAGTCTGGAACTTCAATTTCCACATCCCACGGGTGGTTAGTATAATTTTAGTAATATTATTTTTATGCTTTTAAAACTTATTTAAAACGAATAACAACTGTTTTTTTATTTGCAGATAAATATTATGTTGTTGATGCCGGATACCCAAATACTAGAGGGTATCTTGCTCCATACAAAGGTACAAACATTCGTTATCATATACTGGATTTTTGAGGTGCACAAACTAGTGCTATGCGTGCTCCTCACGGACCAAAAGAGACATTTAACTATTACCACTCATCATTGCGAAATATCATTGAACGTACTTTTAGAGTGTGGAAAGCTAGATGGGCGTTATTGAGAGATATGCATGTTAATTTCATGTACGAATACCAAGTGAGTATTGTGATAGCGTCAATGGCGATCCATAACTATATTAGAAAGGCCGGTGGGATTGATAAAGCATTTGATAGGGTACAACAAGAATCGTACAGTTCTAGAGGAAGTGATGCTAGCGATGAAGTTCGTGAAGAAATTCAGGCTACACGTCTTACAAATGATGATGAAGATATATGGCAGCGATCCAAGATATCATTACGAAAGATATAATGACATTGCGGAGATGAACATGACAACATTTCAGTTGTATGGATAAATGTACTATGAGAACTATGGTGGTATTATTGTGTTTTTACTTTTGTAAAAGACATTTTTTATTTTGTAGGTTTTTTTTATTAAATTAAACTTTTTATTAGGAAGAAAAGAGAAACAAAAAAGCTAAACCAAACACTTTTTTAAAAAACAACTTATTGACTTATAAAAGAATGTACCTTTTAGTCATTTTACATCAATAAGCTAAACTAAACACTTTTTAAAAAACAACTTATTGACTTATTAGCTTTTTCCACCCCATAAGCTAATCCAAACACTTTTTTTAAACTTCTTTTCAAAAAGTCCTTTTCCAAAAAAAAAAAAAAAACCATTTTTGACTTAAATAAGCTTAGCCAAACATGCCCTCAGTCACCACACGATGACTTGATTGATGGCAGCAATGTTCCCACAAGGCAAACTACTTTGCCATATCATTCCCAGCACCCGCCCCTTTCACTCTAATGTATTTCAGTGTTACTTTATTTCGTTGCCCATAAATACATAACCTATGTACTTAAGTTAGTTTAACCATGCATTGTCCTTTACTTTCATTAAACTAATAATTTCCAACACCGTTTTTCGTTACAACCAACTCAATAAAATCAACTGAAATAAACTAAAAAAATAAAATCAAACAGCAAAACTAAAAATTTTGAAAAATTATTAGAATACAAAAGGGCTCAGAAAACAATATGGGTAAGAGAAAGTTTATCGATCACAATGTATATCAGAGTGGTGCATGACTTTCCTATTTTATCATCACTGCCCTTCAAAATTCATTTATTTATTATTATTATTTTATTATTTAAATAAAATGTGAACAGAAATAAATAACAGTTAGCTTTTGAAACTAACAGCAAACTGTGTCGCAAAACTGTTTTCATCTCTATTTGCCCGTAAAACGAGATGCCTAAAACATTAATTAGGTTAAGGCATCAGATACCATAGGCATTAACATTTAAAAAAAACTAAAAAATATATATATTTTTAGAAAAAAAAAAGTGCAATCTCAGTCGAAAGATGGTGATAAATTTAT
This sequence comes from Helianthus tuberosus, assembly GCA_030545235.1. Taxonomy (NCBI): domain Eukaryota; kingdom Viridiplantae; phylum Streptophyta; class Magnoliopsida; order Asterales; family Asteraceae; genus Helianthus; species Helianthus tuberosus. The sequence continues at coordinate 53,165,289 of CM060411.1, read as the reverse complement.
GTTAATCACAGTAAAACATCAGTGTAAATAATTTCATTGCATCATCGATTGCAATAACTGTATTTTTTATTTTAAATAAATTAAAAAACAATTTATTTATAAAAATTGGGATATAAGAAAAATAAAATGGAGATGATTTATTGCAATTGAAAGATCAGATGGTAGTGCATGTATTAGAGATCATCATTCAAACAGTGCAGAAAAAATTGGGTAAATAAATCATCACACCAATCAAATGCAATATAAATCAACTCCAAATTTAATAAAAAAATATAAAAAAATAGGAATAAATGAAAGTGAATCAGATTATTAAATATGTCTATCACCATAGAGCGATGCAATGTTACAAAGCTCATAAGACTGGGGCGACAATAGTTCTCATCATATTCAAATAAAAATTAAAAAAAAAATTGAAAGGAAAATAGATGTGTAAACGAATACCAAAAAAAAAAAAGGAACTCACAGATATGTAAACATGATACAAAGAACTGCTGCACAAACGATGGTGTGGATGAAGATGAATGTGATGGCATTATATAGCGATTTGATTAGGGTTTAGGGTTTTGAAAGATGTAAGTTTTGCTTTGGGCCTTACTTGGGCTAGAGCTATACATGAAGCCCACTAATAAAAGATATTGGGTCCAATAATTATAGTAAGGAATTTGTGAAGAAGATGCAAAGTATAAAATTTAAAACTAGTCTCAAACCATGTTTCATATCCGAATATCAGTTCGAATATTTCAGGATTCCCTATCAGATTTGATTGTCATCCCTATACACATATAATTAATCACTTTAACGTATAGATATAAACTAGTTGGTTTAAGTAACATAAAAAACACATTTAATCAAGCATTCATTCAAGCAAACAAAGAAAACTTACATTTTTTGTTAAATGAACTAGTTACCTTTTTATAAGTTTATAATGGATTTAATCGAAAGAAGTGGTTATGCTTTCTTGGTAACTAAAGTGTTCGGTTGTGGTTAGGCAACTATAGAAACGAAGCCGTTCTAAGGTCACCCTTACTCGACCACCTTCTTGTCAAGTGTTTTTGGCGAAATCGGTTTGGTTGATGGTGTGTAGATAGATAAATGTTCCTTTATAATAGGGCTTTAATCATGCCTTAGATTTAAAGAAGGCAGCTCCTAGTAAACTTTTTTATTTTATCAAGTAAAATAGTCAAACTCAAGTTCAACTTGAAAATGGTCAAACCAACCCATGACTTGTTAAAAAAAAAAAAAAAAAACCTTTTTATGTTGACAAAAGTAACTAACTATGAGGGTCAACTTTGCCATATAAGAGCATTCACATTCTATCCATCAAAATATGTGAGGATGAGTTTTTATATTATAAAGGGTATAAAAATTGGTTGTGAGTGGAGGAGAGAGAAAATGTTACTGTTCATCTGTATATTTGGGGGGACACTGTTCACCTAGTATAATTTTTTTAATATATATTGAAAGTGGTTATGAGTGAAGAAGAGAGAAAAATGTGATGATAATATTATTTAATTGAAAAGGAGAGAGAAAAAGTATTTGTTTTTAGTGGAAATATATTGATATAGGAGTTGTTTTTTAGTGGAATGTATGTATAATTTGATGGTTTGGATGTGAATGAAGGAGCAAATTTTTATGACACTCTCAAACTATCCATATTTTGCAACCCGATTTGTTATCATATCCGTTGTAATTCAGATCCTTTATCAATGAAATAAAATCTGAATATTCGATGTTTTGTTACTTGTTTTGAGAATTATATTATTACAATTGCTAATTCTTAGTTTATACATGTTTTATAGGCATTATTTTATCATATCTAGAGGAGGCAATCTTGACCCAAAACCTTTCAAGTGTGTCAGTTTGGATTGCTTTTAAAATTATACGGGTTAGTTTGGGTAAGATATTTTAACTAAATGGGGCACAATGGGTCACTTGAAATTCTATCTTGTTATTTTCGGGTTAAAGCAGGTCGACAACATTAAAGAAATGGGTCGATGTGGGTTAGGGATTGTTTGTTTATCTCTTAATGCGGCTCTTAATGGTTCAGACATCTTACTGGTTCAGCACTTAATGGTTCAGACTATTTGTTTCACGAGCAAATGTCTGAGTGGTTCAGACATTTGCCTCTGAATGGTTAAGCATTATAATGAGTCTGAATGGTTAAGACCTCTAATCTAAATTGGTCAGACATTTGCCTCTGAACGGTTAAGAATTATACCAGCTCTTAATGGTTCAGACCTCTTACTGGTTCAGCACTTAATGGTTCAAATCTCTTACTCTTTCAGCACTTAACCATTCAGAAGTTGCCAAACAGCCCCTTAGTGTCTTAAAGAAACGAGGCAGGCTTTAGATTGGTACGGGTTTCGAGCTGGCATAAGTATCCTCACGAGATGGGTTACGGCATGAAACGAGTTTTAGATTGGAACAGGTTCAGTTCAAATTGAGTTTCGGGCCAAGACGAGTTTCGGCACGAATCAGGTTTTGGATCGGAATGGGTTTGGGTCGGGTTTCGGGCCGACACGGGTTTTTGCACAGGAAGGGTTTCAACGCGTACCGTTTCGACGCGAACAGTTCGACCCGTACCGTTTCGACCAGTGCCAATTCGAATCGAACCGTTTCGACCAGTACCGTTTCGAACCGAACCATTTTGACCCGAACCGTTTCGAATCGAATCGTTTCGACACTAACCGTTTCGACTAGTACCGTTTCGACTAGTACCGTTTCGACTAGTACCGTTTCGAACCGAATCGTTTCGACGCGAACTGTTTCGATGCGAACAGTTCGACCAGTACCGTTTCGACCCGAACCGTTTTGAATCGAACCGTTTCGACGCGAACCGTTTCGACACGTGCCTTTTCGACCACCCGTACCGTTTCGACGCAAACCGTTTCGACTTGTACCGTTTCGACAAGTATCGTTTCGACCCGAACCGTTTCGATCCGAACCTTTTCGAATCGAACCGTTTCGAATCGAACCGTTTCGAATCGAACCGTTTCGAATCGAACCGTTTCGAATCGAACCGTTTCGAATCGAACCGTTTCGAATCGAATCGTTTCGACGCGAACCGTTTTGACGCGAACCATTTTGACGCGTACCGTTTCGACCCGTACCGTTTTGACCTGAACCGTTTTGAATCGAACCGTTTGGACGCGAACTGTTTCGACCCGTACCGTTTCGAACAGAACAAAATTGCCCCTTGATGTACAATCTCTTTAAAAAACATTTTTAACCAACCCGACCCGAAACCCGTTCCGACCCGAACTCGTTTTGACCCGAACCAAAACAACTCTTTTTTTTAATTGACTCGTTTTGACCCATGACCCATGACCCGACCTGACCCGTTTGCCAGGTCTAATCATATCCATTCCTTAATCATAACAAAAGGTGACATTTTTATGACCAAATAAACTCGTAGGACTAAAAATGACAAAATCAATAGTTTATGATTTTACCTTGCACCTGTGCCATGTGGAGATCCACCCAAACCCCCACACGACTCTCGGAGGCTCATCAGTTGGCCCGGTCAACTGGATTCTCTCATGCCACGCGACAGAGTTGGATCACCCCTACGCGACACGCGAGGACTGGTCTGGTTTAGCCAGACCAGTTTCACGTCGGCCATTCATTTGGTTCATCAATATCTCTCATTTAACTTGTTTTTAAGCCTCCTTATCTGTTACAAATCGCTAGTTATGATTGTGGTCATGATTCCAAGACTATTCTTTGTGTCTAATGCACCTTAATCACCATCTTTATAGCCATAATCAATAACCATTATTTCATATTCAAACTCTTAATTAATTCATGAGCTTTATTAGAAATTGAAATCCAATCATATTTCTCTTACCATTTTCTAAGCACTCTGCATGAAACCTCTCTCCTAATCACTCAAATTCTGTCAATTTTGAAGATCAAAGTTCTAGGGTTCATAACTTCAATCATCCGATTCAAACTCGTTTTTCATCCGATTAAGGTAATTCTTGAGCCTAACTCGTTTTTTTTCATTCTCTGCAAAAGCCCTCTATCAATTTCGGTTGATAGAAGGCAATTCTAGCTCGATTTGAAATGCATGATTCTAGTGTTCTTAGTAATTTAGGGATTTTATATTTTTACAAATTAATGCAAGCAAACTATTTTATGTTAATCTTAGACATGTGTAACACCTCAAAAACGAGCTTGGTAATTAAACCAAATTAACCAGGGATGAGCGGGTAAAATACCGTTAGTGGTAAAAGTTAACCCGTAAACATTAGGATCTAAATAAATAAACGTAATGTTATATAAAAACAAGTAAATGTTTTTAGAATATTAAGGTTTATAAAAGGTCCGGGCTATCGGTACATAATCTAAGTCGGGTTGTAGCATCCTCGAACTTAGTAAATAGAATTATTATATTCTTTGATAATTAACGGCAAGCAGGCAACTAAAATTATTCACCTAGTTAAAAACATGTCGTGTGTTAGTAAATTGGTTAAACAATGATCTTTTATAATAAAAAGAGTTAAATGTCCGGATAGTCCATGTGGTTTTCCCTTTTTTCACCTTTAGTCCCTAACTTTCTAAAATTACCTCTGTAGTCCCCAACCTTCAATTTCGTTCCCGAATAGTCTCTGGTGTGGATGGCGGTTAGTTTTTGTTGTTAAGTGGGTGTGAAATTACTAACGTGCCCATAGTCTTAAAATATAAACTAAAGTATGGCCCACCATTAATTAAATAACACCTAAAAATAATAACAAATTAATTAAAAAAAAACCTTGTGGGCCCCACCCACACCTCCTCTTCACCATGTGCAGCTGCAACCTTCTCTTCACCGACAAAAACATCCGACTCCTCTTCACCGACATAAACACCACCATAACCAAACTAAAAACACACATAGTTATGAACACACATGTATGTATATCTTTAGCAATGAACATGTCTAATATACAGCACTAAAAACACAACATTTCATCAAACAAATTAGACAAACAATACACTGAAGCAATTTGTGTTCTAACCTCTGGATCAATACGGGCCAAATGCTTCACGAAACACCTTAAGCAACCAACTATAAGTTTCAGCCGTTTTGTTTCCTATTATAGCGGCACCAAGAGTAACGTTACGATTGTGGTTGCCGATACCAGTAAATGGAACAAACATCATTTTGTACCTAAACAACAAATACGGATTAAAAACACCATACAACTAAATGATATATACTTAACAAAGGAGTTGTACAAATCGAAATAAGGATGATAATTATCAAACTTATTTGTTACGAAGATATGTCGCATCAAATGAAACAGCGTCACCAAATACCGAAAAATTCCTTTTGGCATCTTCATCGGCCCAAAACAACGCCCTTAAAACACCATCTTCTGTGGTTATATACTCCATTGAAAAGTTTGGCATGTACCCTTTCTTCCTCAATAGCCGTTTAATCATCATATCAGTGTCAAACTCAGATATATATACATGTTCAGGTCTCGCTTAAAATTTTTAAAATCATTTTTGGTGGCCCCAACCTTGTCAAACCCACCATATAGTGTCCTCATGATATTAAACGCTTTGACCGGTCCAATGTTCAAGGCGCTCAACGCGTTAACGGCTTGCTCTTGCATATAGTTCATACCTCGGTTAGCGGGGAGTAAATGCCTATCATTCTCAGCAACAAAATAATGATTATGGGCCTCCTTGAAAGAATATACCTCATATAGATTCGAAGCATTTAACTTTACACACATACGTGCTTCGCAACCCGTCCTTATAAAAGGAACACGTCGAATAGATTTCCTCTTTGACCCATTATTTGAGGTGTCAATTTCTTTAGATGTATCGATCACCTTAAAAGGTTTAGTTCCCTCCTTTGAGCAAACGAACCATTTAGATTTTATAACACCATGAGGCATGTATTGAGAAGACTTCCTGGCAGTGAAGCCTGAAGCCATTGCATACTTCTGATAAAAGAGGAATGCATTATTCACTGTATCAAACGTCATCTTATCCTTCGGCTTAAGCGAGTCATCTACCTCATGTAAATAAGTCCTCTTACCAGAGTTTGGAGAAAGATGTAGTTGCCCAACCGGCTGATAAATTTGAAAGCCTACGAAAAAATTAAATTAAATTAAATGATTCAACAGTAAAGCTGTGCAAAAAAAAAAAAAAAAAAAACACCACAACATAACACCACAAGCAACTAATCAACTATAGCAAATCAACAACTGTTATAAAAAACACTCTCCAACTTCAATAATATACATCAAAAACACCATGTACATATAAAATACCCTGTAAGGATTACATGTGGTGTCATTAAATAAACTCGTATACTAAAGGAACATCACCCATGCAAAAAACACCACACACTGTAACATCATACTGCCAAACAAATTTTCATCAGAAAACTAAATCAGATTATAAATAACCAAAAAACACCACAACATAATATGTACAACATAACACCACAAGCAACTAATCAACTATAGCAAATCAACAACTGTTATAAAAAACACCCTCCAACTTCAATAGTATACATAAAAACCCATGTACATATAAAACACCCTGAAAGGATTACACATGGTGTCATTAAAAAAACTCGTATACTAAAGGAACATCACCCATGCAAAAAGACACCATACACTGCGACATCAAACTGTCAAACACATGTTCATCAGAAAACTAAATCAGATTGTAAACAACCAAAAATATGAACATAATCGACATAACAGATGATTGAAAATTGAAGCTTTGCTTTAACGAATATTAAATACTATTACATAATAAACGAAAAAACAACATAAGGATATTACCTGGATCGTTGTTCTCCATGCAGAATTACGAACTGATGTTCTTGAATCGCAGAGGTTTAGATGAAAGACGAACTGTTGTTAGTTATTTAATATTTACGTATACCGATAAAAGTTTCAAAATTAGAATTCCCTAAAATAACTAACTAAATTCGGTTACATAAATTTAATCCTTAATTCGAATTATTAGTACAATTACCATTATAACCTTGATCTAAAGAAATGGATATGGAATGATCTAATGGCTGAGATTCTTTCTTACCTTTCTCACACTTTAGGTCTTTTTTACAGGAACCTCTGTCTCTCTCTCTCTCTCTATATATATATATATATATATATATATGTTCTTGTAAAAAAGACCAAAAGTGTGAGAAAGGTAAGAAAGAATCTCAGCCATTAGATCTTTTGATCTAATGGTTGAGATCAATAGGGACCAAATTGTAAAATGTTTTTATTAGTTTGGACTGATTTGAAATTTGTATGGGCAATTGTGTCTTTTACATCCACATGAAAATAGGAAACTGTAAATCAATTCCATGAAATTACGAATTCTCTTTCTTCTTCATTCGAATCCTCCTCCTCCTTCTTCCAGAATTCGAATCATCATCATCAATCATCATCAATCCGTGAATTTCAAATCAGATAATATCCTAAACCAGATAAGGTGGTTTTCGGACGGAACAGCCCCCCCTTCTCGTTTTTCCGATGACAGAGGCGGCGGCTGTGTCGTTCCGGCGGCGGTTTGGGTGTCCGAAGGGGCAGGGGTTCCGGCAAGGTGGTTTCCGGTGGTTTGGTTTGAGCGACAAAAAGACATCCAGCAAGGTGGTGTCGGGTGGTTGGCCACCTCTACACGACAGCGGCGGCGGAGCGGCAGTGGTGGTGCCGGAAGTGGAGAAGAAAATGATACAGAGATGTAATGATCATTGAATGGTGTTATATATGTGCTGAATAATGTTATATACTTTATTGAATGGTGTTATATATGTGCTGAATGGTGTTATATACTTTATTGAATGGTGTTATATATGTGCTAAATAGTGTTATATACTTATTGAATGGTGTTATATAGTTATTGAATGGTGTTATATAATTATTGAATGGTGTTATATAATTATTGAATGGTGTTATACACTTATTGAATGGTGTTATATAATTATTGAATGGTGTTACATATGTGCTGAATGATGGTTTTTGCAGTGTTATTCGTAGTGTTTTTACAGAGATCTTTAAAATGGTGTTATATACTTAATGAATGGTGTTATATACTTATTGAATGGTGTTATATAATTATTGAATGGTGTTATATATGTGCTGAATGGTGGTTGTAGTGTTACTCGTAGTGTTTTTTTAGAGATCTTTTAAAAAAATCCAGTTCCTATAATTAAGGTGGCGGTTATGGAAAGTTTTTAATTAATTGAATTAATGATAAAATTACTTGTACCCTTTTGAATTAATTTAGATTTAGGACACATTTCATCTCCACAATATTTCTCACCTTTCTCACACTTTTAACCTTTTTTACAATAACCTTACCCTATATATATATATATATAGGTTCAAGCCTTGTTTCAAGCCCAGGCTAAAACTAAGATTCCGCTCATGCGTGGACTTTAGCCGACAATGGATGTTAGGTTTTGATTCTTACGCTGGTACATTGGGACCGGTATGTGGACAACAATATCATGCTATCAATGTGAACAGGTTGAATGAGCCTGTTTGGCTTCTATATGGAATGGTGGTCAACTTGGTGTTCTTCCTGGTTATATAACTACTAATTTTTAACCAGGATTGGCGATTCCACCGAGCAATCCCATGTGATTTCTTGAGATATTTAATTGGATGTTGTTAGTTGTTAATTTTTATGTTGTTTAATTTAATTTATGATACTAATATGATATGCAAGGTGATGTGCTAAAAGTAGTTTAATAAAAACTACTCAAATTAACCTAATTCTAGACTCTAAGTAATACTCTAGACTCATTAAGACACACTAAACTACTAACCGGCAAGTGTACCGATCGACTCTAGTATATCTATGTAAGTCCGGATATCGAACCCACGAGACTCTAATTAATTACGCTAATTACTTTATCTAAACTGACTCTGACGCGGAACTTAACTATTTTTATGTTTTAGGGGGGGGGGGGGTTTCTAAAAATCCTAAGAATGTAATTAAAACTAAATTAATTAACTAAACTAACTAACGAATTACTATGAACTTATTTCAGATGACGAAAACACTACCTAGACAGGAATCCTGATTGCTTTTAGTTAAGATTATATTTGGAAGTTGTCTACTATGGAACCGGTCTTAATATTCTCACCTCTTGGGAAATCTAAAGGACCCCTAACCCTTCTCAAGGGCATGCTATGATCCCCTAAAGGTTGTTAAATTACCGGTTATTAGACTCCTTTACAAGACATCTAATGGATTTATAAAGGTATCCTACAAGGCTCACTCCCTGTCGAGATCTAAACCTAGGATAGACTTGTTTTCTCAGTTAGACTTGCTAGACAGCAGCCAAAAGGTTTACTTCCTAAGAAGGACCCACCTTACGGTTTAATCACTTAGACCTAGCACTAATCTCGCACCTTACAGCTATTGATGATTAGTAGAACACTTGATTTTATAAGATTACCAACTATTACTTCTAAGGTTTATTACGTAATTCCACCCTAAAGGTTAGAGATTTATTATGTGATATAGACACTCACCAAAATCTAAAACCTAGCACGACTCTATTATGTGATAAAGACCGTCACCAAGAATCATACGAAGTAATAATTAATATTCAAACAATATCAAGCACGCATATACATCTAACCGATAGAACAAATCGTTTACAATTTATAAATAATACATAGCTTCCATAAATCCAAAATATAATCAAAACATAAGCAATCAATCATCCTTGTCTAGGTAGTTTAATAAATTTAGCCAAGAAACATGGTCTCAAAAATAATCAAATAAGGTTTAGAACAAGAATTCATCGACAACGAACAAAGAAAAATAGAAACTAAAGAAATCAAGTAGAAAAACCCGTTTATTCCTTGCTCTCTAAACTTCCCGCTCGATCCCGTAGATTCCGTAGCTTTGAATGCCTTTGAAAAGATCACCTTCAAATTCGTCCCACTTGATGTGCCCAAAATCCGATGTGCGGCTCTCAGGTATGCACGTCCCAGCCTTTGATATTATATTAAGTAAACTGCAATTTTACCCCATGGGGTTTAGGCCAATTGGCACTCTTACCCCCCCCCCCCCTAACGAAATAATTGCAATTTTACCCCCCCAACGTTGGTGTTATGTCGCGATTTTACCCCCGGCGTCAAAGTTGTTAACAGATCTGTTAACTATAACTTGAAATGATTATATTACCCTTCAATTTTACCCCCCCCAACATTCCTTTTATGTCGCACAATAACCCCCCACTGGTAAATTACTAATTTGTCCTTTGTTATTACCCCCTGTACTTTGTGTTAAGAAACAACATTACCCCCTGCAACTTCCAAAACCCTTCCCGCCAAAATCAGAAACCTGTTCTATGTTTCTATACTAAAAAATCAGAACCTGTTCTATGTTTCTATACTCAAAAACCAGAAACCTATAAGTATACTCAAAAAATCAAACCTGTTCAAACCTGACCATGTATCAAACCTTCAATGTTTGGCTGTTCAATGTGTTGTATGTTAGTAGAATCTGACCATGTATCAAACCTGTTCAATTGTAACACCCGTTCTTATAATTCAAGGTTTAACGTATATTTTACGAGAAACAATCAGGTAATTAAGATTACATAAACATCGGAAATACAGGTTTATTAAAAACTTTTACAATCATAAGTCATTCAACAAAACGTGAACGAATTCATCGTTTAAAATTTTACAACGTAACCAAGTGCGGAAGCATGAGTCTTTATTGTGTTCGGTTCTTCGTTGAGCTTGATCGTCTTTCGGCATCTAAAATGTACCTACATTTCATAAACATGAAATGTTTTAGTCATATGGGGATTAAAATGTGTCTAAACAAATCCGGTAATGATAATGGAAGGAAAAAGAATCCCAACGTTAAACTCTTGATCTCAAAACATGGATTTCCAACTGGCCTCCACCGTAACTTACGGTGACACCGTAAGTTACGGTGGCCTCTGGTGTGACATGCCCCTACCGTAAATCAGTAGGGGGCTGCCGTAAAGCCTTCAGCTCCACCGTAACTTACGGTGGCACCGTAAGTTACGGTGGCCCCTGCATTCCCGCTTTCCATTTTGCCGTTTATTGACACGAAAACTTTCGTATCTTTCAAACCGCTTATCCGTTTGACCCACCGTTTCTTCCTACATGATTGTAATTTGACCCTTCATCATATGGAGTCAAAATCCAACATCCGGATTAACAAAATTTAAGACTTTTAAGTCTTCGGCTTATTACCATATTTACCAAATTTTTGACCCGTTCGCGATTTTATCAAACAAACATGCTTACTTGATCTATAAACTCATGAGAATCATAATTTCAATATTTCCTATCAAATAAATCATAAATCATGGGTTTCTTACTTAGTTAGAACCCGTTTACGTTCAAGTGCTTATTTTGACCCGTTAAGGGTATTTAAGCACTTTAAAGCTTAAAATCGCTTTCATTCATTTCTAGCGTTATATACAACATTCTTATCAAGTAATCTTCCACCACAACTATAATTGTGGTGGACTTAATGAGGTGATCTATATAATCCGAGTTTTTCTCGTCTGATTGCTAATTTACGACAAAGACTCATATAGAGTCATTTGACCGAAGGTTTACATCTTTCGCTTCTTACACTTATTCCAATTATTTATTTGATCATAAAACTCGTTTCAAAACTACCTTTAAAGGTTGTTTATTCGAATTAGCCAACAAGGGCGTTTTAGTCAATTTTAGTCATTCTTTTACGACGAAGGACTATTAGTGCTTGTTTGAACCCCAAAATCCGACCTTTTAACCATATTCTTGTTTAGAAACCAATATGTTTCTAAAACACCATAATCATAACTCAATTTATTCGCTTTACCTAAAAGATAACCGAATATCTTATTTTAACCTTGTCTAACTGTTATAAAACTCCAAACTCTACATGATGAGTTGTATTATTATACATACCTGGCTCAGATCAATATATTGACCTGTTTCAATACCTTTCCTTAGTGGCTGCTAAGTGATAGCGATGTAAGCATCCATGTGCTATTTACTTCCTAAAATCATGCATCTTGACAACCCATTAGTCGATATTGTCAAAGGGTGATAATTTCACCTTTTGACCCGTTTGGCCGAATTGACCGATTATATTAGCGAGATGATATTTATTACCACCTCGTATATATATGACTCGCTCCGATTTACACCGTGCGGTCACTTACTTATAATTCCATTTCTTAACACTTTTTGGCCTACTATGGCTTACGTCATAAATTATCTTTTTCGTAATACGGCAAAAAGGATATTCTGAAATATATGACTAGTGTAAGATATACTTACCTTGCATCCGAATTACGTTTTTCCTTCATTCTTGCTTTGTTTGACCCGCTTCCTTTCCAAGCCTCCACCTAGCTTGTCAAGCGTCAAACTATCATCATAATTCGTAAGACGGTTAGATTTGCCATCATTAATTATGACTATTCCATCTTACGAGTTTTACATCAAAATTCACCATTTGATTTCATTTTGGTCAGTTTGACTTTTAAAGGTCAAACTGCCTATTAACATAAGTGATTATATCATAAACCCTGACAATTCATTTAAGCACTTTGTCAAGTATCCGATTGGCATTATTCTTACGCCACCGTTTTAACTACTTTTCAAATCTAAGTTCATGCTATTATTAATACCAATTTAACTTAGCTCTTGATTATCAAAGTTAATTATTCATTTGTTAAGCAAGAACTAAAGGTTTCCATCTCCATGTAAAAACCCGTTTCATCATAGCATTAAACATTCATCCGGACATCAATATAATCAAGTTCTACATATTAATTAGTAGACATCATGATTCCAAACCCTATTATATGAACCCGAATCGCTAATTTCATCATAATATACTAAACCCCTTTCATGAAAGTATGATCATATACCCAAATTTCATGGTTTAATCAAACACCTTCCTTTCATTCTCATGGATGATGATTCTAAACATAGTCTTATCATCAATTTCATCATAACAATAAAACCCACTTAGCTAGGTGTGGTGATTCAACCAAACACCTAAATCATAGCAATTTATTCTAAATCTTCACTTAGGGTTTGTTCCTAAGCAATCCTATATCTCAAATTCAGCCATAACTTCTATGATTCATGCATAGATCGTATCATGCAAGATTAACTAATTTTCACAACTTCATGAATGTTAGAAATTCGACATACCTTACGATCCCCTTGACTTGGTAATCGTTTATTCATGTTTGGTTGTGAATTTGAGCTTCATTTTGACCTTCAATTTGCTGGATTTGTTGAAGGTTAGGGTTTGGCTCCATGGGGAGCTCCCTGATGTCGATCCAGAACACACACTTATGTGTGTGTGTTTTGTTTAGTTATTAATAAATAACTTTTCAAGTTATCCCGCTTTGCCCCCTCGTGTTTGGTTCGTTATTTAGTAGGCGACAACCTAATTATTTTCAACAATATCCCCACTTATTAACTAGGTTTAATATTCCTAGTTAACTTAGCGGGTTTGGGAATATTTATGACTAAGCTTATTTTAAGTCCCGTTAGGTCGGGCCTTCTATAAACTTTATTTCCTCAAAAGCCTTTATACTATTTTTATTTAATATTAGGTTTATTTATTTAAAATCCTAATATTCACCGGGTTACTTTTACCACTAACGGTACTTTACCCGTCTTTTAGTATTAACGTGGGTTAATTACCAAACCCGTTTTCGGGGTGTTACATCAATGTTTGAGTGCAGCACTTGTATTCAACACTTGTATTCAAACTCAGACACTACCAACTGACATGTGCAACATTCAGAACTACCAACTATCAACACTTGTATTCAAACTCAGAAACTACCAACTATCAAACCTGTTCATGTATTACCAACCTATAACTACCCACCTGACAAGATCAACAACATTCAGAACATGTTTGGCTGATCAAGCATACCTGCTAAGTTTACAATTATACCCCTCAGTCCAAAAAGGCACACACCTGCTGCACTATCACCACTATCAGTTTACCAAAAAGGCTGATCAGCCAAACATGTTTATAGGTTTCATGTGCTTAAACTTCAAGCAGGTATGCTTGATCACCACTATCAAAGCACAAAATAACACACTAGCACAAAAGAACACATTAGCTGTAAACATTGGTCATATTTCATCCTTGTGAGAGTATAAAAAAGGCTTATCAAGAACACCAATATACCATCATGAGAGTATAAAAAGGCTTATCAAGAAGACATTAGCTGTAAACATTGGTCATATAGCATCCTTGTGCACTCAGACACATACCTGCTGCACTTAACTGAGTTGTTATACAATCTAACAGTATAACAACACTGTAATCACTTAACACATACACTGTAAACATCAATAACACCATCTGCTGTTGTTATACACTTAACACATACACTGTAAACATCAATCTACTGTTGTTATACAATTTGATCATCTGTTTCTGTAAACAATAACTAGGCACATTAGATCAAACAAATACCTGCTGCACATTATAACTAGGCGCATTATAACATTTATGCAAATGCACATTATAACTAGATCAGTATCAAAACATTAATATATACAATTAGATCAGTATCAAAACATTAACAAATACACTTAGCATACATATTAAACCAAAAGATCCTAATATATTAAAGTTTAACTACACAACCATTTCCTGCTGAGGGGGAAACTGGAAGTGCAGGAACGGGCGGCCCCGCATTTTCACAGCCAAGGAAACCACAATCGATCGTAGTGAGACACGGATCCTCATGTCCACTGCAAACACAGAAAGATCGATGTTCAATAACCCCTGTTTTTTAACCTGAAATTACTTGTTCAACCTGACATTACTAGACTTGTTCGATTTTACCTGACAAGTGAGAGAACAGGGAGGATCGCTGGTGGACAGGGGCATCGCCGGTGGACAGGTGCATCGCCGGTGGTGTGGTCGTCGTTAATGGCTCTGCTGGTGGAGGTGGAAGCACTGTGTTCTCTGATTCGCTCATTTCCGGTGGACAAGCTTAGGTAAGGATGAAGTTCTCTGGTATGCTTTCGCCGTCGCCGGTGGGTCTGCTGTTGTTAATCGCCGGTGGCCATTGATGAAGGAGTGGAGTGGGGGAGTGATCGATTGAAGCTTAGGGGGTAAGGATGAAGTTGGAAGAAGAAGTACAGGGGTAATAGTAATAGTAATATATAATGTAAAATTACATTTCTGCCATTTGACCATTTAAACATAACCAGGGACTTTGACGCCGGGGGGTAAAATCAAGACATAACACCAACGTTGGGGGGTAAAATTGCAATTATTTCGTTAGGGGGGTCAGAGTGCCAATTGGCCTAAACCCCAGGGGGTAAAATTGCAGTTTACTCTATTATATGATATTGAATGTGGTATGATTTATATATATAAAAATCATCCACCTCACATCTGATCGTGCATCCTAAAATAGATGTGCGGCTGATCTTCTGTTATGAATTATGTATCTTACTAGGTGTTGCCCCGCCTGCGTTGCGGGGCGATGGCCGAATAATTCTTAACCAATTAAAAAAGCAGTACCATAGTTTTGCCAGAAAGAAAAAGTAAAAAGAGTGTTAGGCAGCTCCTTGAAACGATTTTTAGCTGGGGACAAAGTCATATTTTTATTTTTACAAGGGGAAAAATCAATTTTTTTTCACGATGGTAAAATCGTAATTTTTAGCTAGGGGAATACCATATTTTTATTTTGCACTGGGGGCAAAAAAACGTAATTTTGAATTTTGGGTGATATCGTAATTTTGAACCAAGGGGAAAATCGTAAATTTTAGCTGGGGGGCAAAAGCATAATTTTATTTTGAACTGGGGGCAAAGACGTAATTTTAAACTGGGGGAAAAACCGTAATTTTAAAGTGGGTATAAAATAATAAACTGGTGTAAAATCGCAATTTTGAGCCGGGGGAAAAACAAAATTTTATTTTGAACTGGGGCGAAAACGTAATTTTGGCTGAGGGTAAAAGCGTAATTTTTTTAGCGAGGGCGAAATCGTATTTTCGATTTAGCTGGGTGTAAAGTCATATTTTTATTTTGAACTTGGGAAAATCATAATTTTGAACCGAGGGTAAAATGGTAATTTTGAGGTAGGGGAAAACCATATTTTTATTTTTAGTTGGGGGCAAAAAAGTAATTTTAAACTGAGGGTGAAATCGTAATTTTGAACCGAGGGAAAAATCGTAATTTTGAGTTGCGGGCAAAAACATAATTTTATTTTGAACTGGGGGCGAAAACGTAATTTTAAACTGGGGGAAAACCGTAATTTTAAAGCGGGTATAAAATAAAAAGCTGAGGGTAAAATCGTAATTTGTGAACCGATGGTAAAATTGTAATTTTGCGCCGTTGGCAAAAAGGTTATTATATTTTTTAGTTGCGAGAAAAACGTAATTTTAAACTGGGGGCAAAACCGTAGTTTTAAAGTGGATATAGAATAACAAAATGGTTGGTCCAATAGAGAAGATGCAGCCGTCCATTTCGACCAATGGCAGGGAAACACTATTCCCTGCCCTTCATGTAAGATAATTCCCCAAGCTATGCATCCAAAATTGATTTTTATCTATACTACTTTAATAAGCATATAGGAAGGGCAAGAATGGTCATTTGCCATTGTACAAGCATTTGAAGCCCATTGTACAAGCATTTAAGCATGAATGTGTTGAAACTTTCTTCAACACGCGGAGCAGCTCATGGATCCTAACCGGATCTCTTTGACCCGTTTTACTCAAATGGATCCAATATAAACTTTCTTTCACTCAATCTAAACCCTAAATTCATTTCATTCACATCCGCCCCCATTCTTCTTCTCTCTCTCTCTCTCACCAGACGCGGTGTCTGCATACGTCTCATGGCGATGGATTTCACCGGCGATTTCACTCGATCGACGGATTTCACCGACGATTTCACTTCTCAGGTACCGTCTTTTTAACCTTATCGGCATTCTTTTGCTTGTTATTTGACTTAGATCTGTGAATTTCACTAGATCGACGGATTTCACCGGCGATTTCACTAGATCGACGGATTTCACCGACGATTTCACTTCTCAGGTACCGTCTTTTTAACCTTATCGGCATTTTTTGTGTGTTATTTGACTTAGATCTGTGAAATTTTAGGGTTTCTTTCTCCGGCGTTTCCGACATCAGATCTACTGGGTTCAACTTCTCGGTATGTTGTTTCTACTGGATCTATGAAATAGATTCAGATCTGTTACTTTTTTTCTAGCAGATCTGTTATAATACTTGGTTTCCATCTCAATAATGACTTTTTTCTAGCTGATCTGCCGTTTTTTTTGTTTGTTTTTTGGTTTTTCTGTAGTTTATGTTTATACGCTGTTAGATTTTATGTGTTACAAGCTTTTTTAAACAGGTTTTCTACTGATTTGGGATGTATCTATGTTAGATCTGTGTAATACTTTCAGATCTGTGTTGGTTTTTTGTGTTTTTGATAATGTTTTGTGAACTCATAATGTGAATGGAGTGATAAGGTGAAGGTTTTTTTTGGTTTTTTTGGTTTTTACTGCTCTCCTATAAAGTTTTTACTACTTAAGCTATCAGTTTTGCTTTTACAGTTGCCGGTGGGTGGTAAAAGAGTTGTGTACTCCAGATTTTGTGTACTCCAGATTTTGTGTACCCCGGATTCATTTGACAAAGGAGTTGTGTACTCCGGATTTTGTGTTCTTAATCTGTCTGAACTGAAAGTGTTTGAGGCTGTGATGCAAAAGCTGAGCTTGGGTTCTTAATCTGTCTGAACTGAAAGTGTTGAGTCTATGATGCATAAGCTGAGCTTGTGTTCTTAATCTGTCTGAACCGAAAGTGTTGAGTCTATGATGCATAAGCTGAGTTTGTGTTCTTAATATGTCTGAACTGAAAGTGTTGAGGCTATGATGCATAAGCTGAGCCTGTGAGGTTACATATGTGTTTCTTGTGCTTAAAACACTTGTACATCATGCTTTAAAGGTTGTTTAAGTTTAGTGGCAAATTACTCTTGTACATCATGCTTTAAAGCGAGGTTACATAACACAATAGACTGTGATGATGATTGTATTTTGAGGGTACATAGAAGATCCGAGTAGCATCTTGGCGGGGCAATATCAAGGTAGCATAGTTCTCACTCTGCAACCGTGTGTTTGCAGCCATGGCTTTACCCGGTTTGTAGCTGTGTTCATCTCTCAATTATGTGCCTGAGTCTTCCAGATGTTTTGATAAGCAAATGAGCAGGTGGTGTATCGAAATCAATCTTCCCCTTAGGCGATTGAACCCACCGCAAGTCGATAAAATGAAATGGCAAACCCTAAAATCGATTGTATAGTACACCGTGTTTTTCTTTTTAATCCTGAAGCTTTGCAGATTGTACATTATGCTTTAGAAGGTTGTAAATGTTGAAATAGCTGTGAAGCATAAGCTGAGCTTCAAACGCTATGATGGTTGCATGAGCATCAATTGTGATGTTCATTTGAAGGGTACTTACATCTCCCTGACTTGATGATAGTTATTAGACTGTGATGATTGTTGTATTTTGAGGGTACATAGAAGATCCGAGTAGCATCTTGGCGGGGCAATATCCAGGTTGCATAGTTCTTACTCTGCAACCGTGTGTTGCAGCCATGGCTTTACCCGGGTTTCTTGTTTTAATCTCTTTGGGCAATTTTGTCTATCTATACTACTTTAATAAGCATATAGGAAGGGCAAGAATGGTCATTTGCCATTGTACAACCATTTGAAGCCCATTGTACAAGCATTTAAGCATGAATGTGTTGAAACTTTCTTCAACACGCGGAGCAGCTCATGGATCCTAACCGGATCTCTTTGACCCGTTTTACTCAAATGGATCCAATATAAACTTTCTTTCACTCAATCTAAACCCTAAATTCATTTCATTCACATCCGCCCCCATTCTTCTTTTCTCTCTCTCTCTCACCAAACGCGTGATCTGCATACATCTCATGGCGACGGATTTCACCGGCGATTTCACTAGATCGACGGATTTCACCGAAGATTTCACTTCTCAGGTACCGTATTTTTAACCTTATCGGCATTTTTTTGCTTGTTATTTGACTTAGATCTGTGAATTTCACTAGATCGACGGATTTCACCGGCGATTTCACTAGATCGACGGATTTCACCGACGATTTCACTTCTCAGGTATCGTCTTTTTAACCTTATCGGCATTTTTTGTGTGTTATTTGACTTAGATCTGTGTGTTATACGGTTGTGGACCAGCTCAATGTGAAAGCATAAAAGAGATGCTGGAGTACTTTAGAAGTCAAGTTGGGTCTAAGGCTTGGAAGAAGGTGGGAGTTGTGGCTTTCGCTACGATATGGAGACTTTGGACGAGTAGAAACGAGAAAGAATTTAATGGCAACAACATTCCGATCGCTAAAGTGTACCAGTTTTGTTTTGATAGAAAAAAGGCCAATGAGTATTCAGGTTGAATATTTTTAATTTGTTGTATTTATGAACACAAATTATATTAAGAAAAAAAGAAAGTTATTTTTGTATTGTGTAATCATCATCTTCTTAGAGTTTTGGCATGGTTTGATTTCATTCTTTGATGCGCAATGGAAAGAATCTTACTTTCACTTATACTTGTAGCATTCATACACGAAAACTGACCCGACCTGAGACCAACCCAAAATTCATACAAAGTGGTTTAGTCTCGGGTTCATTGTGTAGCTTTTGAAAGACTTATGCAACTGCTTATTTAGTGTTTGTATACGAAAGCCAATTGTTTGTGTTGTGTTTTCCGTTGCATCACGAAATTGGTTTTGGTTATGGCTCAAAACTGAAGACCATTTGTGGCTGCATAATCTTATATTCTTTTGACTACATGAATATTTTTTTTCATGGGTTACATTTTAATTTTGTTACTGCCGTGTTTGAATCTAAATACCATGTATTATTTGAAAAAAAATGTCTTTAATAGAGAAACAAGGGTATACAAAATGAGCAGATATTGAACGTTAAACTGGTAATTTTAGTCATTAATGTTCATGAAAAATATAGTGTGAAAAATTGAAATGTAATAATTTCTTTTAATGAGTTAGCATATGTTGCTTGTTATTGATGATCATAGGTTCATAACAAGTGTCTTTGTAAAGTGTAATAGTTTGGTAAGACCAAAAAGAGTCCATTGGTCAACGGAACCTGCTCAAACCCAGTTATTTCAGAATTGCATGTTTGATTTGTTAACCCGTCCTATTCATTTCCACCTTTGATTTATATTTTAACTTTCAGGCTGTAATGAAGGTTCTACCAGAACTAAACGGAAAACTGACAGGTGTCGCCTTTAGACAAAACGTCATACCAACTTCGTAGACTTGACAGAACTTACAGACTCGATAACAAAAGACCGTAACATACAATATAGAGACAAGCAATTGTGGATCTTTACTGACGGGTGCACTTCGGAATGTAGCAGATATGTATGAATATAACCCCAGTGGTAGATATGTAATTAGCGAGCTCTGGAATTTCAAGGAAAATCGAAGAGCTACACTGGGGTTATATTCATTCATATCAATCAGTTCCTTATGTGCACCGCACCATCTTCTAGGAGGTTGTCAAGTGTTCTCGCCTTCGTAGTTGGTGTTTTGCGTATCTTTACATCCGCAGCCATTCTGTACAAAGCAAAACAAATCAACCCTCTGTTTTTTCAAAGCAAAACAAACATGAAGAACCCTCTATTTTTTCACAAGCAAAACAAACTTGAAGTACCCAAAATACCCACATAACTGATTATCATCGAATCAGACACATTCAAATGACCAATAAACACACTCTGTTTTTTCAAAGCAAAACAAACATGAAGAACCCTCTGTTTTTTCACAAACAAAACAAACATGAAGAACCCAAAATACCAAATAACTGATTATCATCGAATCAAACGCATTCAAATGACCAATAAACACATTCTGTTTTTTCAAAGCAAAACAAACATGAAGAACCCTCTGTTTTTTCACAAGCAAAACAAACATGAAGAACCGAAAATACCCAAATAACTGATTATCATCGAATCAAACCAAAAATCAAAATGAGGAACACATTCAAATCATCGAATCAAACCAAAAATACCCAAATAACACATTCAAATCATCGAATCAAACCAAAAATCAATATGAGGAACACATCAATCCGAAACTGATCCGATCAGTTCTTTTTAAACAGTTCTCAAACAACCAACCAAAACGATTCGAAATTTACCAAAAATTAATTTTCACATTTCAAGTATCAATATTGATGTGTTCAAATAACTACACACTTGTTTCTTCGCATTTGATTCAGAAATTAAAACAAACAAGTATCATAGTTTCAATAAACAACCTACATCTGTACTCTAATAAGCCAAATGATCACATGAGATCTGAAACTATAGAATCAAACAAAACCAAACCTCTGTTTTGAAGATGAACCTGATGAAGATGAAGATGATGAAGATGATCTGTTCGATGAAGATGAAGATGATCTGTTCGATGAAGATGAAGATGATGATGATAATCGGCGGTGTTGGGAGTTGGGAGATGATGTTGAGAAGTGTGATGAAACTGTGATCATATCTACTATTAGTGTAGATATTAAGGGTTAGGTTAAGAGTATAAAGGACCTTTCATAATTGCAGAGACTATTTGTGTAATTAACTTTAATAGTTATAAATAATTATTATTTCAACCAATTTGGCCGGTCTTGATAATCAAAATAACCGACCATAAAAGTAACAAACCAACAACTAACTAAACTAATGAAAACTCAAGGTTGGTAACATGACCCATGTTGGTAGTCGATCCAAGACCACTCCACGAAATTAGATATAGCTATTTTTTATGTTTTTAGGTAAACATGTAAAGCTACAAAACCTGGATTGTTTCTTATAAACATTATAAAATATACAAAATACCACGTCAACGATGAATAAAGACCAGAGCAATATGAATTATGATACACCACACCTATACCATGAATAATACAACATAAGTACTATACAATATATCACGAAATGATTGATAAACTAACAAAAAAACGAGTATCACATTGTAAACTGTCGTTGCATCACGAATTTGGTTTTGGTTATGGCTCAAAACTGAACCTCCCCGTACATAGCCCTAAACTCACCAACCTAAGTGATATGTTTTCCGTCACATCGCGCGGGTAAACGACTAGTATATACAAGTGTAGATTGGTAGGACTCTGTTTCTTTTTTTTTTTTTCCCTCATTGGTGGGCTTAATAATAATAATAATAAATATACTGTCCTTTTTTTTTTCTTGTTCTATGCGAATGTCCCCCTCAACAAAAATGGCATTTTTTTTTATTTCTTTTTTTAGATGTCACCATAATAATAAATTAATAATAATAATCAATATAATATTGGCAGTCAATTCCTCACTAATAATCATAATGTAGTTCTTGTGGCAGCCCCTATTAGATAATATAGAGATAGTGGGCTCGGTCCAATCAAGGAAAATAGCGGCAATTTTAACTCGGTCACTGGCGTCCTACCGTACCCAACTGGTTGGTTATTTCTTTATTACTCGTTTTCGCTCCATTTGCACAAGGACCTGCCAAAACACAAATAATATAATATAATACTAAAAACTAAAAAGAATGAATAAAAACTAAATTAAAACTATACAATTTACACGAGACAAATATTTGTATTTTACCACTACATCACAAGGGGTGGTAAGAAAGGGCTGGTTGGGTAACGGGTAGAAATGGGTCGTTTTTGGTATAGGTTGGCACGGGAAACACAAGCGCCAATTTTGGTTAAAAAAATAATATTGTTATGATAATAATATGAATCTTTGAATAAAGTGTTTTACAAATTCGGGAGGTTATATGCTTTGAAAACATATTGTGAGCTGGTTTGACCTGTTTTCTATAACCTTTTTTTGTTTGACCCGTTTGAGATCAAACACAACCCAAATCGATCCGTTTGTTACATGGGCCGGAGTTTCCATCTATAAAGATGTGCATGCATTTTCTAAGAACTGTAGCATTTTAAAATTTATATATACATAGTTCAAACTCTACTTGTGTTACATGTGAATGAACCTGGGAGTCGAACACGGGATGACTAATGGTAGCAATCCAACATAACCTGGAGCTTCAAGGATCATGACTCAAGCCGCAAGCAAACCTGGTAGTTTGAATTAATAAGTGAAATTCTTAAAAATAATACTTTATTTTAAAGTTGTTAATAAGGAGACGACTCCATCTTTTTGTTTCATGTTTTAAAAGTGATTTTGTTGACTGATCTACCCTTTAGCTACAAATAGGGTTGATTAATGAAGTATGTTGGTTTAACTTTAGTGAACTTCAGTTGAGTTACTATTTGTTAATTAGGTATACTTATATTATCAAGGAAACTAGATCCTATCTTATCATACAAAATAGTGGCCATACGATTAAATGAAACTAGATTGCTTACTATTATGAAACCACCAGTAGTTCAAAATATTCGTCTGAAACTTAGTTATTAAGAAACATATTGGCCTGTGCACAAATGACTTTTATTTGTTTTTCCTGCCATCGGAAGTGCAGTGTGTTGTTTAAAGTAGATATAAAAAGTGAATTCAAAAACATTGAACTAAAGACTTTTTTATTTCCATTTCATAGTTCCCGTGTTTTTTTTTGCTTTTCATATTGTTAATTATAATATCAAATTTCATAGTTGAAATTATTGAATTTTGTTTAAAGTGGTGCATAAATGTAACAGAACTAACTGAGGTTGCTTTATCATTTCTAAGGGAAAATAAAATTGGATTTAATGTTGATATGCCTGATATGGATGGATTTAACTTGAGCACATTGGCTTGAAATGGATCTCCCTATGATTAGTGAGTCAACTATTTCAATTTGACTTCCAAGTTTCAATCTAATTTAGACTTAAATTTACTGTTCCATCTGGTTTTAGTTTCTTGAGACGTATCTCTTATCTAGCGACACGGTTGTTAATGAAAATTGGATACTTTGGTTTTCTTGATGCGCTAGATCTAGATTCTGTGATTTGACTGATATACCCTTGTTACAGTTATGGCTGTTGATGACAACAAGAGTGTAGTAATGAAGGGTGTTACTCACGGGGCGTGTGATTATTAAATAAAACTCGTTCGTATCAAAGCATTACGCAACGTATGGCAACACATGTTTCGAAAACATAAACATGAGTGGAAAGACTTTGAGCCGTCAGCACTTGCTAATGAGTAGAAAGAAACAGCATCATTACTTGTCTTTTGCAAACGAAGGGAATAATTGGAAAAACACAAAAGGGAGGGAAAATGAGGAAGATGAAGCGCAAGAAAGGAATGATTTTCGTTGAAGAAGCCTCGAGTTGTTTGTTGGAATTTCATCAACAGTTTGTAGAAGAGCTTAATCAGCTTGGAATAGATAATATGAAAATTCTTCACTCATTTTCAATTGTTAACTTGTTTTGTTCGTGCACATTTACTAATTAGTCCTTTATGTTCTTGAATTTATATGAATGCAGAGGCTGCCCTGAAGAAGATCTTGGAGCTGATGAATGTTCTCGGCTTAATTAGAGAAAACGTTGCCACCCACCTTCAAGTAAACCTTCTTTTGGGGTTTTTTTTTCAAGCGAACTTTCATTGATGTGCTTAAGGGTTGCTAACGGTTAAAAAAGCATAATGCAAAACCACATAGTTTTTTCAATTTTAACCGTGTGTTCGTTGTTGACTTTCTATGTGATGCATTGAAGACCTTTCTTCCTCACAACTGCAAGAATTTGGTGTAGAAATACCATTTTTATCTTAGGAGACTCAGCTGGCACTGGCTTTATAGGTGCCCCAATTACATAGTTTCTAAAAGACTACACCAAAACAAGAAAGACTTGCAAATTTTTTAGGAGACTCAACACGCAATGGGCGACAAAGAAACACAAAAACCCGCGGCAATGCGCGGGCATTCCCACTAGTATATATATATATAGTGGGTTTCTAGAGTGAACACTAGTGTATTTGTGAACCGAGAAAACAAATCCTGACAATTGATTTACATCATCAAAACGTAAAATACACTAGTGTTTTTTCATCATCAAATCCTGGTCATTGATAATAAAGGGCTAGGATTAGTTCACTAGTGTTCACAATAAAAGGGGTTGTTCACTAATGAACCTAATGCAAAAGTCGCTAGGCGCTCCCTAGTTGGTCGACCGGGGAGTTGAGAGTACTCGGTCAAGTCGGAGAGTACTCGGACATGTTAAATTATAAAGAAATTACTTTTTGGAGATTAAATATATGTCAAAGAACATAAATATACTAATATTTATAACAAAATACATGAAAATGATATTTATTCTTTAATATAATAGACATAGAAATTATGTTTTATTATTACTTAAGTCAAACTAGGCCCGAGTTGACCTACTAGATCCAATTCTGGCCGAGGTTGACCGCGTTTGACTGACTCCGAGTAATTAGGTGGAGTCGAAGAAAGTCGCCTCGGTAACCTACCTTGTAGCGACTACTGGGGGAGTACTCGGCCTTGGAAACCTTTTTTTACAACCAATATATATATATATATATATATATATATATATAGGACAAAGATCCGTTAGGAACCACCCCTTATTGCGAGAACCACGAGAACCAATGTGAACACATGGCAATTTTGTAAATATATTGAACTACAACACAAAACACGCGGTGGCATATATTGTAAATATATTGAAATGTAACATAAGACACGTCCCCTGTTTTAGGGTTTCTCCAGTTCAATTCATTCATTCCCAAACCACAATCTGCATCATCAGCAGCGACACATTGAGGGATCACGGCTGTTCATGGCGGCGTACAGGCGGCGCACAAGAGTGTACGGTGGTTCTCACGGCAGTAAACAACGGTCGATCCCACAAATTTCACGGGTTCGTTCGTATCTCATCGGCCATTCACAGATTTCACGGTGGAGCGGCAATCGGTGTTCATGGGCTCCACGGCGGGGCATAAGTCGGCGGTGGTGATGGTCTGGTGGTGGTGACCATGACAACTGTGTGTCTAGGGTTCCGGCGAGGGTACCAGTGTCTCTCATAGTGTCTCTCATCTACCGATCTAGATACAGAAAAGGTGAATCAAAACTGTGAGGAGCAAGGGCTTATGAGGCCAAAGTTCCGGAAAAGGGAATAGAGAAACCTGAGAAAAAGAAGTATTAAAGTGCAATTTTTCTACTGAATATTATATCATAAAGATATGTATCTATCTGTGCATATACAATCAAGAAATTTCAACAAAGCTCTCTTCACTGAGACAATTTGTAAGCTTTCTATCTGTTTTCTTTATTTATTTCTTTGTCTTTTTTTTTATGAATGATCTTAGGTTTTGTTTGATTGATTGGGTAAAAACCCAGAAATATATGTGAAATTGCTTTGTTGATTTTGATTATCTAATAAAAATCTGATTTTTACTGGCTCTTTTGATGTTTCTTGAATATACCTTGTGTTAGTTTTTAGTTGGATTGCAAGATTGGTTACTTATAGTAATTTGTGGCAAGATTGTGTTTTTTTATTAAATTACCCAATGTGGGATTTTTAGTTTAGGGATTTCTGCTGATCTTTTTTATGTAAATTATGTTAATTGTTGTCTTGCATGCATGTTTGGATTACATTTTGTGGTGGGTTTTAGTTATAGATAGACTCAGAGAGAGTGTATGTTCATCCTTTTTAGATTATAATCAATAAGTTTGTTTTATGAATGAATCTATCAAAATAGAAAGAGCATTAGTTCATTACTAGTTTGTATTACAGAAACTCATTTTTGATAAAATTCAAGAAAATTTCAGATTGGGAGTTACAGTTTAGGGCTTTATGCAAGCTGTCCTTTCATTTTTGTTATGTTTTTTTAATATAGCTTATGTCAATTGAGTCTATTTGTTGCATGCTATGTAATTTTGATTGTGATTTGAGGTTTCATTGTGGGCATAGATTAAAGATTTTAACTTTATAATATTTTTCATGTTTAGTTGAATTTAAAGATGTATCCCATCATGTTTGCTATCATCTGTCCCTCTTTTAGAATATTAATTACCCGAAGTTTCAAGTATCATAAATTTCACTTCTTAGAGAAACTGGATTCATTTTTCTTAATCGGGTTAGAACTTTGAAGTGTTATTTCAGTCGAATTGGATTTAATTTTGTTGCCGATCTTGATGATCTTTATAAAAACTGGCATTTAACCTATTTAATAATGTTTTAGGGCACATCAAAAGTATTGTAGTGTTTTACATCACTACAGATATATTGTCGATTCGTTGTATGAATCTATTTGTTATGTGTATCTTTACTTATGGTATAAACTGATGATGATTTCCGTATATTACCTAACATCTAGCACTTATTTACAAGATTCCAAATTTGGTATTATGTTCTTCATGGTGTTCTTTATTCTGCACGTTATAGATTCGTTTACTTTGCATACGTAACAATCTTTTTTCCCTTCGTAAAATTTGATTCGTTTGACAAAACATGTATAATTGTTTCATATAGGAATCATGTTAGAGGGTCCTGCTTTTCTTGTCTCAAGGGATCTACCAAGTGCTTGTGAACAAGAATCCAAATGGGCTTATAACGCCTTCTGTGTAACCGGAGTTTCAAAAGAAAAATGTTATCTTGATGGTGAAGAAACAGACGGATCCAAAAGTTCACAATGGCATATGACGTCTTCGTGTCGATCTTCGTGTCTTCATGACGGGTCAAGATGGGTGGGGTTGGCACTGATGTTGATGCTGAATTCCCTACTCTAAATACAACGTTTAATCACTAGGAGGACATTGTGATGATGTACAACACTTATGATACAACAACTGGATTTTCCACACGCAACTACTTATATATTGATTATCACTTGTTTTTTGTTTACATTCATTGTTTTTACTTATTGTTTATCTACTTAACGGTGTAATATTCATTGTTTTATTCATGTCCATTTAACATAAATTACCAATATGTCCACTGTTTCAACACATGCACATGTGCATTACCCAACGCGTGCATTTTCAACATTGAAACCCTAGCATCTAAACTTGTCGATTCACTGTTTCTAATGTCACTATGTTTTAAGTGCATGTACTCAATTTTCAATCCACCTATTATACATTGCAACGTATACATTATGCACCTGTGCATTGCCACCATGTACTATGTCAAACAACATTAAACATTACTACCTTTACGTTATGCACATGTGCATTGCCAACATAATTAATGCCACACATTATATCACATCGATATGTGCCTGGGCATTTCCAACATATATTATACCAGACACCATACAACATTGTAAACTACATGTCCTATACCAAACACCATCATGAATTACCACTATGCATCATAATATATAAATATGCACATGTGCATAGGCAACACAATCATTTACGTCACAATATTACACACTTGTGTATTTCTAACATATACTATACCAACCACCATATAACATTTGAAAACGTTGTAAACTGAATATAATCATCCGGTAACACATCATATATCACCACTATGCATACTAATTCACCTTATGCACATGTGCATTTCCAACATATACTATACCATATTACATCAAATTATGGAATTAACAATCACATATGTCATTGTCCAATAAACAAATATAAATTATCGTTAAAAGAAAATAACTAACATATAAACCATCATACAAAAAACAACCATAATTTTCAATATAACACCGTTCTATCCAACTTTCTTTCATTAATGGTTTCCACTGTCTTGTCGCCTTTATCATCCATCACATAAGATCCATCACATCGTGCATTCGTCTACTTGTCATGTTCCTTGTATTTCTTTATCTTGCCGTAACTGCACGTAACATCAAAGAACATCGTTCAACAGAAAGTAACAATTGGATGCACATGTGCATATATTACCAACTGCATCATCGACTAATAACCAACCTTCTTTGGCTTTTCACTTAACACTTTTGTATTCACCTTCCTTATCATCTGGTAGTTTTGTTGCCCCTTTGTCATTCGATCTCAACAAAAGTGTTATTTTCTTCGCTTTTTTCCATTTTTTTTGCCTACAATAATAATTGAAACATAATATAATCAAACATGCAATTTCAATTAGTATGTGCATTAAACAACCTTTTTCATCAATGTAACGATATGAATTCGTGCATCTATATGCACATGTTCATCACATGTTCTTATAATGATGCTTAAAATCAATCCATATGTAAAGTTTAAAGTTATGTGCTCAAATTCAATATGCACATATGCATCAATTTAAACAACAACATCAACAAAATCTAATTACACAGAATCATATACACGTATGTTAAACAAAGCTGCTCATGTTTGCTATGCACATGTGAATCACATGAAACAATAACACCATCATATCCTAATTACACAAAATCACAATAACACCATCATATCCTAATTACACAAAACCACGTGTCTTACACAAAACTTCACAAGTTCACTATGCACATGTGCATTACCTAAAACAACAACACCAGCATTTTCTAATTACCCAAAATCATATACACGTATCCTAAACAAATCTGCTCAAACTCACTTTGACGTCTTTCACTTGTCTTCTCGATTTTACAATCCTTTTGTTCTTTGTCTTACATGTTACATCCAAACCTTTGGTTGTTTCTTCGTGTTTCCGTTTGCTTGTCCTTCTTTCTACATCAACACATTTAGTTGCATCATTTCGTTTCTGTATGTTTTTTGTCCTTTAAAATACCTGAATTCAAGAAATTAATGCGTTTGCGCGAGTTATAACATTTGAAAAAAAAACCTGATAATGCACATGTGCATAACCGCATATTGCGTCATTAACAATATTAATATTAACAGTAAGTTCTCAACACTTTCTAACCTTTTTGCTTAACGACCGCATGCTCGTCCTCTGTCGCATCTGGCATTCTTTTCGACCCTTCATCTCTCGGCTTCAGGAGAAACGTAACTTTCTTTGTTTTTTTCCATTTTACTGTATACAATGAGAATGTATATTAACTTTAATTTATATTACTTTGTTAGTATGTTATTTCAAACTACATATACAAATTCCATTATACGTTCCCAAAATCCGCTATACATCGGGCATATGCATCTATACAACTATGACCATGCAACTTCAGATATGCACATGTGCATACATACAACTATGGCATATCTTATCAATAATATATATGAACCAACACACGCGCATAACTATAACTATGCAACTACAACTATTCACATGCGCATACATACAACTATGAAATAATTTATCAATATATACATATGTTATCACATTATGCACATATGCATACCTATAAATGACCCAAAAAACAAAGTTGGATACAAATTTATAACATAATTTATCACGTTATGCACATGTGCATACCAATCAAGCATAAATATGAACCAAAACCATAAGTAAAACCATAAGTTATCACATTATGCAAGCATAAATATGAACAAAAACCATAAGTAAAACCATAAGTTATCACATTATGCACGTATGCATTCCAACATGTTATGCACATGTGCATACCAATCAAACATAAATACAAACCAAAATCATAAGTAAAACCATAAGTTATCACATTATGCACGTATGCATTCCAACATGTTATGCATATGTGCATACCAATCAAACATAAATACGAACCAAAATCATAAGTACAACCATAAATTATCACATTATGCACATGTGCATTCCAAATCAAACACAAACACATAATAGTATGAACTTACATTGGCTGTAATCTACTTACATTGGCTGTACTCTACATGAACAAGATTATGCACCTGTGCATTCCAAATCAAACACCAACATATAATCGTATTAACCTTGCATCAACTGTAATCTACATTAACAAAATTATGCACATGTGCATTCCAAATCAAACACAAACACATATGCACAACATCGGCTGTAATCTACACAAACAAACATCGGCTGTAATCTACACGAACAATATTATGCACATGTGCATTCCAAATCAAACACAAACACATATGCACAACCATCAACTGTAATCTACATTAACAAAATTATGCACATGTGCATTCCAAATCAAACACAAACACATATGCACAACATTGGCTGTAATCTACACAAACAAACATCGGCTGTAATGTACACAAACAATATTATGCACATGTGCATTCCAAATCAAACACAAACACATACTCGTATTTACATGAACAAAATTATGCACATGTGCATTCCAAATCAAACACAAACACGTAATCGTATTGACCTACATCGGATTTAATATACATGAACAAGCACATAATCGATTTAATATACATGAACAAGCACATAATCGGCTGTAATCTACATGAACAATCACATAGGAACTTTGTATGAACTTATATAATATGAACTTACCTCGCCGATTATGCCGATTATGCCCGTCTTTTGCCCTAAATCGATTCGTTTTTACCGTTTTTTGCCCTAATTTCGACCCGGCGATTAATGTGCGGTCGACGATTGACTATCGACGATGATCGTATGGCGTATATTGATGATGAACCGCTGGAATTGTGAGCGTCGGTGAGATTTTTTGGGGAAGAAATCGATTGATTTGGAGAGTTGTGCTTGTTGTGATAGTTGTTGGACGTGAAGTTGTATTATAGATTATAGTTTAATTAAATGTTGATGTCCGTGTCGTTTGAGAGGGGAGCGGGATTTTAGAATTTTTTTTATTATTTACAAAATTGCCATCCGTTCACATTGGTTCTCGCGGTTCTCGCAATAAAGGTGGTTCTCGCATGAACCTTACCCTATATATATATATATATATATATATATATATAAACGGGATCAGGAGAAAACCCTAAAAGTGTGAAAATGGTGAGAACGGATTCTGGCGTAACACGTGTCACGCGACATAGGGAAGGGCGGATAGGCTTTTTTGTCCTTTTATAGTCTTTTTTTTAAATGCGTGTCATATCACCTTTCCGTTTTTTGGCGTTTAACAAATACGCGGGGTTTTTATTGTTTTTTAGATCAGGAGCATAGTAAATATTTTGACGTTTTAACTAAGTATGGCTTTGATTGTTGTGCCATGTAGGAATTAGGATGCAGTCCTATAATGTGAAATGCAATTATGGCGTTTTGAAAAGATAAACAAATTCAATTTCCATGTAGTGGCTTTTAATATAATAAATGTTTGTCAATAATGTTACCGTCTCTTCATTTTACTGTTTTGCAATTACTGTTTCGTTCAGTTTCATCTGTCAATTAGTGTTGCTTTTTCCAGTAATACTTTGTTTGACATTTTTTGGCGTTTTATATAGCAACAACGTGCTTTGCTAGCATCCGTTCTCACAGTTTTCATACTATCAGGCGTTTTGGTGTTTGTAGTTTTTAGCGTTTTAAACTCAATTTTTTTATTAGTAGAGAATTAGATAATAAACAACAGAGAATTAGATAACAAACAATAGAAAATGAAAAAAAAAATTTCTAATCTTATTTCTCATCCAAATATTCACTGTCATCAGCCTCTTCTACTTTATACTTTTTGGCGTTTTGAACCTGTTTTGAATACCTTATCTAGATCCTTATTTTCCTACATAACATCCGTCTTTAGAAGATGCTTATTTTTAGTGGCATCCTGTTTGGTGACATGTTGAAGATCAATGCCTGCTCGAACGTATTGATCCCTTCATGTCATCCATATATCCATCAACAACAAAGTGACACGATGACATATCAATGTCATCAGTCTTTTTTTCATGAATATTTGTCCATCTCATTCAGTAAAAGCTTATAGAGATACCCACATCAGAGAAGAATCTATTCAGTGAAACTTTATTCAGAACAATACTCAATTTATAAGAAACGAGGTTTCCCATCTGTGGCTTTTTTAACTATTTTTTGGCGTTTTAAAGTGAATGGTTTCTAGGAAACATGGCGTTGTTTTTTGGGCTGTGATCAATTGATTGTGCAGAGACGTCTCTCTTATAGGATGTTTTTGGCACGTAGTTTAGGCGAGAATTTATTTATAATAAATGATATTAATAAAGTAGCCGTCTTTTTAGTTACTGTGTGTATTTTTACTGTTTTTGTTCAGCTTTTTATGAGTTTTTAGGGTGATAGACTTCCCATCTTCCAAGTTTTGCGTTTTTTAATGGCTTTAAGTAGTTTTTGGCCTTTTTTTTTTTTTTTTTTTTTTTTCATTTTTAGCTTTTAATAATACTTGTCCAAATTACTTTTATTATAGTTTGGGAGTTTTTGGCGTTTTATTGCATTATGGCGTTTCAGAATCATTATGTCTGTTTGGTGTTTTTATTAAAATAATGTATTTTTTGTTCTTAGCTGAAAAATACATAACAAACAATAGAAAAAGAAAATTAAAAAAATAAAAATAGAAACAATTCATCTTCCAAATCTTCACTGTCACCGGTCTCTTTCTTCTTTGAAACATGTTCACTGGCGGTTTAACTTTGTCATGCTTGAGTTTTTGTTGTTGAAGTAGGCTTTTTTCTGGCCGTTTGGAAAGACAAAATGACGTGAGTTTTTTGTTTGAATATGTATCTTCAAACCACTCATCAGTGTCATTCGTCTCTTCATGCCATTATAATATTCATCAATAACAAAACACAAAAAATGACATAAGTCTGACACCAGCATCTTTTTGTTTAAGATTTATCCATCTCATGCAGCAAAATGTTATTGAGTCACAACAACTCAGGGAAGAATGCATTCTGTGGAACTTCGCATATAACAATATTGAATATACAAGAAACGATGTTTGCCATTTTGGCTTTTTACTAAGGAAATAGTGTATCTAAAAGAAACGTCGATTTTTTGGAATCTTTGATGTTTGAGTGTTTTGACGTTTTCTAAGATGATTGGTATATAGTAAAATATGGCGTTTTGAGTAGGTGATAGGTGTGTTTGATGTTTTTGGGATTTTGGCGTTTCTAAGATGAATGGTATAGAGTAGTAAATATGGCGTTTCAGGTTCGGGGGGGGGGGGTGTTTTTTATGTCTGAGAAGTTTTGTTTATATAGGGATGTGTTTTGGCCCGTAATGGCGTTTTATTCATTAGTTTGGCGTGTTGGATCTGAGTTTCTTTTTGATTGTATTTTCGTTTGAAATTAAGATGGAAATGAAAGAGTTGTGCAGCGGAATTATAATGAAAACAAACTTTGCATACAATCAAACGAGAGTAATACTTTTATCAAACATCTTTACACAATGAATCGAAAGATTGAATTTGTTTCAACACCGATTACAATGATTGATGAATGAATGCAAACTCCCCCTCAGCCAGAGCTCAGTAGTTTGTTCGTACAAAGAAGACGATGTGGTGAAAGAGCTAATAGAACAGTACAAAGTACTGAACTATTTATAGGCACTTACAAACCACTGAGCATCTTAGCTGACGTCACCATGAAAGTGACATCTAACCTCCTAACAAACTCTAACCTCTGATCTATAAACACTGATGTACTAAACTACTGCTATTACATTACATTACATAAAAGACACTTAAACAGCTGCTGCATCCTTCCACTGCTGTGAACCCAGCAGTGCTTGTCCGGATCAGCAGTACTTGACTCAAGGCAGTAGATTGAGTCAGCAGAGCTTTGGTCTTCCATCAGTCTTTAACATTTGGCAGTAGATGCAAGGCAGCAGTTGTGAATCAGCACTTGGTAAGATCAGCAGATAGGAGGTCAGCAGATACAAAGCCACTTTCAAGGGGAGAGATTTGCATGAACTAACTGTAATCGTCTGCTTATTCTGGATCCACTGCTCTGATCCAGTTTTGGCTTTAATTATCTGTTCCTCTGATAGGGTTCAATCCCAACAATCTCCCCCTGGAACAGATAATGCCAAAACTCTTCATTATTTGTGGAATTCTTTATTGCCTCATCAACAGCTCCCTTATCTGACCTTTAAATTGTAATTCAAAGTCTAGGGCATCTGTATATTCATCATCCCTGCTAAGTGGAAGATCAAGGAGATCCTGCAAATCTTCAAGACTCAGGCCAAGAGCTTGTTCCCTTGATATTTTCTCCACTACTCCACCAGACCTGAGCAAAGTCAATACGCAGGTCTGTTTGTCAGTTTCCCACTTTTGTATTTTTGAGCCTGGTGGGTTTCTTGGGAGATGTTTATTTGCAGAAGTATTTGGAGAGGCTGGCCTATTCATGACTGGCTGAGCAGTACTTGCAGATTGTTCCAATTCAAGATCTTCTTTTATCATTACTTTCGTGCCTGCTTTTACAATGGCATCTCCAGCTAATAGATCTTGAATAGTTTCCATGCTAAACTGGTTTTTGCTCCTTCTTTTGTAGATGGCAGCACCAGCTGGAGCAGTGGTTCTTTTGACTTGCAGCTTTGGTGGTCTTTTTGAGACCTCTGTTTTGGAATAGTCAGGCTTTTGTGGAACTCTTGGATCTTTCTTTCTTAATTGTTCCAACTTTTTGTAAGTAGCCCTGACCACATCTTCTTTCCATCTAGCAACTTGTCTTTTGTTTCCATAATCAGCTGCTACCAGTTCCTCTTTCATTCTCCTCAGCTCTTCCTGTTTGTCAGGTACATTCTTTCTGAACTTTGCCCAGTTAGGAGGAGTGTGAGTGACTTTCATGTTTATCATGTCTTGAATTCTTACTGCTTCATTTTCAAGTTCAGGAATAGTCCACTCTTTGTACATGTATCTCTCTCCTTTGTACTTCTTGTGAGCCATAATGCTTTCAATGTAGTCTTTCTTCAGAGTTTCAGCAGCTCTTTCAGAAATTTGTTGACTAACATTTTTTGCAAATTGCTCTAGGGATCTGACTTGTGTGAGCAAATATTGACTTCTCTGTGCAATTTCTTTATCAGATTTCCCTTGTGTGTTTTTCTTTAAGATATCCTCTGCTTGCTTGGCCTTGATTTCCAAATATTCATCAACATTTTTAGGCCAGGGATATCCTTTTATTGATGGCAAACTCCTTTTGGCAGGGTCATCCTCAAGGTAAAAGGATTTTATTTCTTCTCTAACAGCTGCTAATTCAAGAGGAAATTGAACACCTGCAGGAGGTAAGGGCTTGTACATTTTGACTGAAGAAAGAGGAACAAGTTTTGGAATTGTGACAAGTGCTAAAGATTTTGAAGATGTTTGTGGTGGTGAATTGTCATCATCTTTGAGAATTAGTCTTCTCCTTTTTGTAGGAGGGACTGATGATGTTTTGGATGGAACAGTGGTGGTAGATGTAGTGGCAGTGGATTGTGATTGACTAACAGCTGTTGAAACAACTGGTGTTTCAACCACTGTTGTCATTACAACAGATGTTATAACATCTGCTGTCTTCTGCTGTATGTCAGCAGGTGTTGTTTTTGGTGATGATGATGGTAAAGCAGTGGATGTTGAGTGTGTTGAAGTGGTGTGTGTTGATGGAACAGCTGTTTGGCAAGCAGTAGTTTTTGTAACTCCTGTTGCATCAGCTGTTTTGTATGGTGGTTTTTGAGCAGACTTTGAACGTCTGGTTGAAATGGATTTGGGTTGCCTCACTTTTCTAATAGGCTTCTTCTTTTCCTCAACAGGATTTTCATGATCCTTTGACCCAGAAGTACCCTGATCTGGATGATCCATTCTGTCCACCCTGGCTTTCTTTTTGGTCTCTCTATCCCTTTTTACACTTGCAACTGCTTCTGCTAGTGCATTTGTTGTCACATCAATTTTCTTGCTGCCATCTGGCAAAGGGATCTTTTTGGTCATGTTTGAATTTTCTGGTTCAAGATAGAGACCATCCTCTATACCCTTCCTTTTCCACTCCTTAATTTTCTCCCCCTTTTTGGCATTATCTTCTGGGAGTTGATAAATGTAGCGGACTTTTGGAGGAGCAGTGCCAGTGGTTTGCAAGATCTGAGTTTTGAGAGCCTTTAAATCAGCCTGAGTGTTCTTGAACCTTGACTCCATTGCATTTCTCAGCTGTTGTACATGTTTTTCATGTTGCTGATCTGCTAATTGTGCTTGTTGTTGGAGAAAAGATTGAAATAGATTCCAGAGCTCATTTGTAGCAGGTGCCCTTTGTGGAGCAGGTGCTTGAGGTGGAACAGCAGTTGATTGTACCTTCTGAACTTGTAACACCTGTTGTAGCATATCTTTGAGTTCTGCAACAGAGTTATCAAGCTTTGCAATACGATTTTTCAATTTCTGGTACTTTAAACCATCACCCAAGTTAATGGGATCATCTGATTTCCCACTAGCAGTGGTTTTATCAGTGGTAGATGTAGGGAATATACTCCAAACATTAACCACTGATGCCCCTTTTTCTTGGTACTGGGGTCTTCTTCCTTCAACACTTGACAACCTTTTGATGTTGCCAGTAGGATAAATAAATCAACTGGTGGTTGGCAGAGGTGCTATAAAAGGAATTGCCTCCAAGGAAGTCTTATGAATGTAACCACTGTCCAAATGTAACCCAGTGGGTGTAACAGTTGTAGTGGCTGCTTCACTTGGATTACCACCAAGAGTTACTTGTAACTCAAGGGGTGTAACCTCCTCAGGTTGTGTTGGTGGGTTAGCAAAGATTGATACATCAGACCCAGTTAGTTGTTGAGGTATATTCTCATTAATAGGTGATTGAGAAGGACCGGATAATGCCTGGTTCAAATCAATTGCATCCAACAGTGGTTTTATTGGTGAGGGAATTTTGGATGTGAGGATTGGTGTAGAAATAGGATGTGTCCCGGGCATTGGACTGTGGATGATAGAAACGAGTGTTTCCAGAGCATCATGATGTGGAGGCCCTATTTGTACAACCTGTTCTTTTTGTGAAGAAACAGGAGGAGTTTCGGTTATGGTTTGAGATATTTGTACCAACTGCTGTGAGGAAGTAGCAGCAGTGGTTTCTTGTGACTTTTGTGTTGTCACTGGCAGACGCTCTGGTATCTCATCCTCCAGAGATGCCGTTTTGATGTTTTTTGGGGGGTTTTGTGTTTTTCTTTTTGTTGGTTTTTTGGTGATTTTAGGTGTGGGTTTCAAAGCAGTTGTGCTGCTGCTTTGATCACCTTGAGCAGTGGGCTCAGCAGCATATACCTGAGGAGCAGTTGTAACTGCTAAAATCTGCTCAGGCACCTCTGCTTGTGTTTTGCAAGGTGCTAACATTCTTGAAAAAGTTTCAGTTGTTAAACTGTTTATTTGAGTAGAATCACCTTGGTTTATTACAGCTAAATCATCCTTACTGAATTTCTTTGCAAAATAGTAACTTAAAAACCTTGGAAACAGTAAGAATGATTTTGTTTCAACATTATTAACCAAATCTTTAAAAATTTCCCGAGAATAGTTAAAATTTTTCTCCTTGAAGAATTGCATATCCCAGATTTTGAATCTTTAAAGGGATTTCATTGAAAGAAGTGGTTTTATTTGAAACACATAGTAGGAGGGTATGAAATAAAAATCTGGTTGCAGAAGGAAAATAACCTTTTTCTAAGGTAATTTTCTTCATCATTGTGGCTTCATACCCTCTCTCAATGAAGTCAGTTTGTAACTCGTTTTTAGTGAAAGAAATTTTACCTTCCTGATCACCGAGTTGAAAGACCTCTGAAATGGATTGTGGCGTGATTTGGACAACTTTACCCTTTATCGAAGAGTTTATGGTGGTTGCAGTGTCGCCTTGTTTTTCAAGGGTTGCATTTTTCCAGAACTCCCTTTGAGTCGCCAAATAGATTGGTGCATCGGCAGTGAACAAAGTTTTGTACTTTGATTTTGCCATGAGATCAATGATGGAATCGAAAACTTTGGTGGTTCCTGGTTTTGTGAGAAGACCCAGGAGATTGTGAGATGGTTTATGTGGAATTTCAGTGGAGATTGCCTTTTGAGAGGCTGTTTTCGATGATGATTTGGATGAGGGTTTTGAAGATTTCTTTGATTTTGTCATTTTGAAGATGATTGATCGAAGAAATTTGTGAAGAAATGAGATGAAAAACTGCTTTGAGAAGAGAATTTTTAAGAATTCAATTCGACAGTAAAACCCTGTTTTGGTGGTGAGTGGGGGATTTTATAGGGAAGAAAGTGAATGCTGAGGTGGCAGCCGTTACAAAAGGTCTGACCAATATGTACTGCCCACGTGACAACCCCTGTTGAAAGTGAAGGACAGTACTTGTGTGATAGGGACAAATGAAGGCAGTGGTATGAAAGCAGTGGATGATTTTCACTATCAGTGGATAGCATATCAGTGGATAAGACACTGCTTTTGAACAACATAGTTTATCAAAGGAATGAGAGAGCAGGGGTTGACTTTCAGCAGTGGACAGACTTTTCAATTAGAGCAGACTTTTGAACAATCAGTGGTTAATGGCAGACTTTTAAGGATTTAATGAAAAATTTCATTTTTAGCTATTTTTAAGGATGGAGTTTTGATTTTCTGAAAACATTTTGTTGCTTTTATTCATAGAAAAACAAGATGTTGCTTTTTATTCCATGTTCAGCATCCCAATTCTAGAGACCAAGCTTTCAAAAGTGGCTGTATCAAGTGCTTTTGTGAGCACATCTGCCAGCTGGTCTTTAGTTGGGACATGATGCAGAGAAATCAAACCTTTTTCATAGCAATCCCTCACAAAGTGATGTCTGATGTCGATGTGTTTGGTGGTTGAATGGGAAACTGGATTTTTGATGATATTTTCTGCTGCCTGACTATCCAACATGAGTGGTGTCTTTAAGGCAGTGATACCAAAATCCAGCAACTGATTTTGAAGCCACAGGAGTTGGGCTGTACAGCTTGTAGCAGCAATATATTCAGCTTCAGCAGTGGATGTTGAAACAACTGCTTGCTTTTTGCTTTGCCATGAGACTAAGCAATCACCTAGAAACTGGCACCCTCCTGATGTGGACTTCCTTGTGGTGTGACATCCAGCAAAGTCACTGTCTGAGAAACCTGAAAGCTTGATGTTCCCATTAGCTGGATACCAGATACCAAGTGTGGGAGCACCTTTTATGTATCTGAATATCCTTTTTACAGCAATGAGATTTGATTTTCTGGGAGCTGATTGACTTCTTGCACAGACACATGTTGCAAACATGATGTCTGGTCTAGATGCAGTTAGGTACAATAAAGACCCTATCATGCTTCTATAAAGTGTTTGGTCAATCAGCTCATCCTTTTCATCAGACATGACCAGCTTATTTGTTGCCATGGGTGTGCTGCATGGTTTACAATCATTCATATCAAATTTGGTTAAAAGTTCTTTAGCATATTTGCTTTGATGAATGAAAGTTCCATTTTGAAATTGCTGTACTTGGAGACCAAGAAAGCATTGCAGCTCACCCATAGCACTCATTTCAAACTCAGCTGTCATGAGTTCTCTAAACTCTTCACACATTGAGTTACATGTGCTTCCAAAAATAATGTCATCCACATAAATCTGGACAATCATTAAATCCTTCCCTCTCCATTTTAAAAACAGTGTTTTATCAATGGTACCTCTTTTGAAACCATTTGAGAGTAGGAAGTTGGAAAGAGTTTCATACCAGGCCCTTGGTGCTTGTTTCAAGCTATACAAGGCTTTGTTTAGCCTGTAGACATGATCTGGATAAAATGGATCCTCAAAACCTAGAGGTTGACAAACATACACCTCTTCTTGAATTGTACCATAGAGGAAAACACTTTTGATATCCATTTGAAACACCTTCATATTGTGGTTGACAGCAAAGGCCAGGAACAGTCTAATGGCTTCCAATCTTGCAACAGGGGCAAATGTTTCATCATAATCAATCCCCTCTTCCTGTCTGTAACCTTGAACCACAAGCCTTGCTTTATTCTTGACAACAATACCCCTTTCATCAGTTTTGTTCTTGAAGACCCACTTTGTGCCAATGGGACTAACCTCTTCTGGCAGTGGTACAAGCTCCCATACTTGTTGTCTTTTAAACTGTTGGAGCTCCTCTTGCATGGCTTCTACCCAGCTGTTGTCTTTCAGTGCCTCTTGGTACTTGACTGGCTGATGGAGTGATAGAAAACCAGCAAAAAGACAAATGTTTTGGGTTTGGCTTCTTGTGAGCACCCCTTCATTTATGTTGCCAATGATTTGATCAGGTGGATGAGATCTCAAGAAGATTAAATCTCCTTGGTATGGTATGATGGCATTGGTTGGTGAAGGCTGCAAATGTGTATCATCTGAGCTAACCACTGCTGGGGACTTTGATGATCCAGCAGTGGTTTCAAAAGGTGGTGGTATAGGAGGTAATGAAGTGGAAAACTTCTGACTTTTATCCACTGTTTGAGGACTTTTGTCAGCAGTGTTTGAGGATGTGGAAACAGTGGTTGATGGGCTACTTTGGTCAACAACTGTTGAGGTAGCAGTGGTTGAGCTTTGACAACTGTTTTGAACAGCTGGTGCTTTTCCCTTTGTGGCAGACCTTTGAGGGATGATGATTTCATACCCATAGTCTGGTGTTGTATCCTCTGATGGACCTGCATTGTTAGTCTTGACAGCAGTATTTTCAAAAGTGAATTTTTCAAGATCAAACAGATCTGCAGGGTTTGCTGGAATTTTCATTGATGAAAGTTCATTGAACTTAACATTCAAAGTCTCCTCCACTGCCTTGGTCCGTGTATTGAACACTTTGTAGGCCTTGGCAGTGGATGAGTATCCCAGATGATAACCACAATCAATTTTGGCTGCAAATTTTGAAATGGAATCTTTTAAGTTCAAAATAAAGCATGGGCAGCCAAACACTTTGAAATATGAGATCAGTGGTTTAATTTTATACAGAATTTCATAGGCAGTCTTTTTGTGCCTTGGGTTTATTAAAACTCTGTTCTGAACATAGCAAGCAGTGTTTACTGCCTCTGCCCAGAAAGTTAATGGCAAACCTGAATCTGCAAGCATGGTTCTGGCAGCCTCAATCAGAGTTCTGTTCTTCCTTTCCACTACCCCATTCTGCTCTGGTGTTCTTGGGATGCTGTACTGCCTTACAATCCCTTTCTTCACACAGAAGGCATCCAACTCCCTATTTTTGAATTCTGTGCCATTGTCACTCCTGAAGCTTTTCACTGGAAGGTAAAATTGCTTTTCAACCTGTATTACAAAGTCTTGCAAAATGCCTGCAGTTTCATCTTTTGAGTGCAAAAAGAAAGTCCATGTGAACCTAGAAAAGTCATCAACAATAACCAAACAATATTTTTTCTTTTTGAGGCTCATGACTTGAACTGGGCCAAACAAATCCATGTGTAGCATTTGCAAACACTGGGTTGTTTTGGACTCTTCAATGGACTTGTAAGAACTTTTATGATGTTTTCCTTTTAAACAGGAAATGCAATGTTCAGGACATGAAAACAATTTTTGTGGTAGGCCTCTCACCAAACCATTTTTTGAAATTTCTGTGATTGTCTTAAGATTTGTGTGTCCCAACCTTCTGTGCCAAAGT
This sequence comes from Helianthus tuberosus, assembly GCA_030545235.1. NCBI lineage: Eukaryota > Viridiplantae > Streptophyta > Magnoliopsida > Asterales > Asteraceae > Helianthus > Helianthus tuberosus. Next base: position 53,122,971 of record CM060411.1, on the reverse strand, counting down.
TCTGTCTCTTTGTTAGAGGCAGCTGAGAACAGACATGCATCAGCTCTGGGACACTCTTTTGACATGTCAACAACATAAACATTGCCACTTCTTTGAGCAACAAGTTTAGTTTGACCAGTTTTGATTATTGCTTCAATCTTTTTGACCATTTCTGGTCCAACAATCCTACAACAATCTTTTGTGAAGAATGACCCAAAACCCTTGTCACTCATTTGGGACACACTCAGAAGGTTGAATTTTAGATTGTCTATTAGATTGACATTTTCAAATTTTACTTTTCCAGACTCCACTGTACCCGACCCCATAACTTTTCCTTTACTATTATTCCCAAAGGATATATCACCCCCTCCATGGATTTTAAAGTCTTTGAGGAGGGCTTTACATCCTGTCATGTGCCTGGTGATGGAGAGTGCAAAGCACGAGCGTTAAGTGTGTTAAATTACGTGTTTTATTGTGTTTTAAGTGATTACGCATCGTGAATATGATAACTACGGGTTTTTATGGTTTCGCAGGTTAAACGCGTAAAACGGTAAAGTTTGGAATACATGGTGATGAAACGGAACAAGCACGTATGATTATTAAAGAGATATCGTGTTAAATGGGAGTTGTTCGGATCCAAACATAGCTCAAAGAAACAAGATATTTTGGCATCATGATTTTAATTGTCAACATCAATTGATGATTATAAATGCACATGCTGAACATAGTTGGATGATTCTAGGAAGCTGTGATTAATATAAAATCACATCATCAACACGTGATTCTTGGTGAGCTTTTGAGAAGACAATTTTTTTGGTGAAGGCTTGGTTGGATAAGTCATGTGAGTAGGCAGCCGTCGTATATACATCACGCATACAAAGGGCGGCATTTGTATTAAATGAAGAACATCATCATTATTCTAAGTGCATGGATTGACTTTTGGTTCAATACACAAAGAAGAAACAGAAACTTTGTCATGTGAGGTTACGGAATTTTTGGCAGCCAACATTAATTATGTTGGGCTCCCAAATCAGCCCAAGATCATCATCATTGATCCACGAAGGAGGACTGCCAGCCGTGGACTTTTGGACATGATCATCACTATCGAATTAATTAGCAGCTAATTATTCAACTTTGTGGGCTCATCATCTACGAAAGTTTGGGAGCCCATTCCCATCAATTATGGGCAGCCGCAAACGAGTTTTAGGATGGATCGATGATTGGGGTCACTATCATCGATTATTGAAGGCACTCATCAATCAACATCATCATCATCGATCATCCACAACTAGCCAACCAATCATGTCTTCGTCACTATCTCAGGCCGGTGATCGCGTCCACCCAACCATGAGCGGCTAGTCTCTGCGGATTCACCCCGGTGTAGGTAGTTGTATTTTCTATGGTTTATGCATTTGTTCTTTGATTCGACTTTGTGACAATTTGTATTGATTTTTGAAACCATTGACAATAGTGTTACATTTGTTTCGTATTCGTAAATTGTCGAACGATGTTAAAAGTTATGACTTTACGAAATGGTTATGTGTAGTTGTGCATTGTCGTGGTTAGGTTTTACTTGTGTTGATTACAAAGTGCATTCTTGTCCGTTTCTCGAAACGTTGATAGTTATTGGCACCTAAGTCACGGTACACTAAATCCGCTAATCGTATACAATTGAGTTGAATCTAAAACTTGTAGGAACCCTAGGACTTACAATTACCGAAACCGGGTGTGATCCGTATTATTAATTCCTGTTTTCAATTAAGTAGTTTAGTTTACAAGTTTAGTTAATAAATCATTGTTTTCGATAACATCAATTTGTCAGTTCATTCCGATTTATTTTAAAAACCAAACAAATAAATAAAAATAGCAATCTTCATAATCATCTTGTACATTATTTGTAAATAGTCTAACTAATCGAACGGGTCGTGCAATACTGACCACCTGCTCTTCGTGGATTCGATACCCGACTTACCCTAGCTACCTAGGTTTATTTGGGTTTTTGACTGATCGGGACGAAACGGTCACGTCAAAATGGCGCCGTTGCCGGGGAGCTAGTGCGCTTAGTATTTCATTGCTTGTTCGATTTTAGTTTAGATTTTCTTTCTTGTATTTTTGTGATTTTACTTTGGGTGGTCGAGCTTGTTTGTGCAGGTACATGTTTTGCAGGTACCATCTTTCAACATGAATTGGGTAGATGATGATGACCCATGTATATGTTGTGGGAGCAACTGTCACTGGGTTGAGGATTGTCCGATGTTTGAGGTTAAATACGGAAATCGTGGGAGGTATTGCTCTGAATATAGGCGAGAAAAAGGATATGTGAGGGTTTGCTATGATGATGACGGGACACCCTTCTATTATCCCAACTTTGAACCGCCTGCACCACCGGGGCAAGAAAATAACGCTTATCAGTCATGTCCTTGTTGTGGAAAAGTTCACATACATGAAGATTGTCCAGTGTTTTGGAAAGATCCAGTGTTTTGGAAAGGAAAAATAAAGTCCGGTTACAAGCCACCACCACATTATCAAGAATACTACTATAAACCCGAATTGCCACATTTCTCAAGTTACCGGGAGGAGTATGATGATTATTATAATGAATACCCTCAACCGGCATACGAGGAACCTCAAGATTCAATAATTTCAAAGCTTGATGCGATCCTGAATGTAATAAAAGATTCAAGGCAAGAAATTAAGATGGAATTGAAGAAGGAACTTGAGGTGAGAGATAAAGCTCACGAGGCATTGGCAAAGCAAGTGGGTCAACTCACCGAAGAACTGGCTCAACTTAGACGAGACCAAGAGGTGTTGGCTAATGGTACCATGGTTGATGGTGATGTGGTGGAAGAGATTATGGATCTTCCGGAGCAAGAAAGCGATTGTTTGAACCAAACTGAAGACATAACGCCTGAAGACGAGTCAGAGCCAAAAGAAGCCCAAGTTCATCCCTACCCTTCTCCAATACTTATCACTCCAACCAACAAAGTTGGGGATGCGGGTTCGGGTATAAGGATTCGAAGGGTGGCGTTGCAAAACATTGGACAATTCGTCAAGAAACGACCCCAAAGTAGTTTAATACGCATGCCGCGTAAATTAAAAAGAGAATGGATCCGGCATGTCAACTACCGAGCGTATGTTGGGAACTCGGTAGGCAAATGTGCACTTCGACCACCATAAGAGGTAAATCAGGTATAATTTTTGTAGAGTTTGTATTATTTTCGTTTTATTTTATTTTCTTAGTTAAATGAACGTTGTGGGTGTGTTCCCTATATAACCCTCACGAGACCTACTCGTCCTCCCGAGCTATCAGGTGGTTTAAAAGGGCTTGTTGCATAAGCTAAATGCAACCGTGATTCCTACGAAAGTGAGTTAGGTTTGTTGTTATTGTAAATTATTTTTCCACATAAATCAAAGTGAATTAACGTATGACTTGGTAATATTTTCATAAAAGTGGTAGAACTAGGTAACTAACAAGTTTTAATGGTTGTGAGAAGCATGCTTCTACACAAGGGTTGAGATTTGTAGGTACATCATGTTCATGAGACGACCGCTTTCTTGAAGAGATGAAGAGCACATGAGCCACTAGCGAGAAAATCAGGTGCATACGTTTCTTTTTACTTTTGATTTTTAGTTATCTAATAAGTGGATTGTATTTTGTATTTAATTTTTTCCGGGGTGAAGTTTTGGGGAAGATAGTCATGTCACATCCCTTGTGTGCTTTAAAAAACTCTAGTTCTTACACATTGAGGACAATGTTTATCTCAAGTGTGGGGATGAGGGAGTAGTAAAAGTTTTAGATTTTGACCCATTCATTTAAACACTACACATTGAGGACAATGTTGACCTCAAGTGTGGGGATGGGGGAAAATTTCAAAAATTTTTCAAAAATTTCTTGTTTCAAAAGCGATCTTAAAAGCACAAGTAACTAAGTCAACGAGGGATGGCACAACCCATTTGGTCTATTGTCATGGTCAAGTTCAAACAATTAGCATGACGGGTATTTAGCGGGTGGTTATTTGGGAGTAATTCGCCTAAGAAACTAGCACATCATGCATGTCACATACCATACCCTTCATATATGTGAGGTTTTGAGCCACTTTTATATCATAGAATTACATATTTATGTTTCTTTGTTTGAGTGGACCATTAGTGATGTATTGTAGAACTTGCATCTTTTGATACGTTTGAGACCGTAGACCGAATACAAGCACGAGAATGATTAAGGCATTAGGTGAACCTTTTCCTTTAAAACCAATTATTTATCCTTACCCAAACAAATCCCCTAGTCGCCCACTTTGAGCCTAAACCTTTCGTTTGACAACCCGTTTAGCCCATAACCGTTAAACCTTTTCTTTTAAACCCGTGTGATGAAAATTCGATTTTAGGATTATTTGTTTGTATAGTTGTGGTTTATATTTGTAAAAAAAAAAATGCAGAAAAATTGTGAAAAAGAAGAAAAAAAATTGTTAAGAAAAGCACAAAAATATGAAGTTAGTAGTTGTTGAATAAAAGGCTAAAGTTGTTGCCTTGTAGTTGATGTTTATAGTTTAATTTTGTTTAGAGTAGTCATTTGTAATAAAAAATCGAATTTTTCATCACCGTAGCCACATAAAAAAAAAATCATATTCCATACCCTTAACCTAGCCCCGTTACAACCCTCCAAAGACCTTATGACTTGTTCTTAGTATTCGTGTTTGGTGGTGGAGAACGATTGAGTTGCAAGCCTGTGCGGGTACGTGTTCTAATCGGTTTGAGTGATTATTTCAAAAGTGCTAATGCATCAACTATTAGCCAATTTTAAACCGAGTGGAGAGAGCATTGTGAGGGATGTGCATGATTTATTAGTTTCAAGGGCGGGTTAAGCTTGGATAACTATTTTATATGTGATTATTCACTTTACCGTTAGATATTTTGAAAAGTGTAAGAAGTTTGAACCGGGTATGACATTAGACCTTAACCTTTGTCTCGGGATCCAAACATAGCTCAAAGAAACAAGATATTTTGGCATCATGATTTTAATTGTCAACATCAATTGATGATTATAAATGCACATGCTGAACATAGTTGGATGATTCTAGGAAGCTGTGATTAATATAAAATCACATCATCAACACGTGATTCTTGGTGAGCTTTTGAGAAGACAATTTTTTTGGTGAAGGCTTGGTTGGATAAGTCATGTGAGTAGGCAGCCGTCGTATATACATCACACATACAAAGGGCGGCATTTGTATTAAATGAAGAACATCATCATTATTCTAAGTGCATGGATTGACTTTTGGTTCAATACACAAAGAAGAAACAGAAACTTTGTCATGTGAGGTTACGGAATTTTTGGCAGCCAACATTAATTATGTTGGGCTCCCAAATCAGCCCAAGATCATCATCATTGATCCACGAAGGAGGACTGCCAGCCGTGGACTTTTGGACATGATCATCACTATCGAATTAATTAGCAGCTAATTATTCAACTTTGTGGGCTCATCATCTACGAAAGTTTGGGAGCCCATTCCCATCAATTATGGGCAGCCGCAAACGAGTTTTAGGATGGATCGATGATTGGGGTCACTATCATCGATTATTGAAGGCACTCATCAATCAACATCATCATCATCGATCATCCACAACTAGCCAACCAATCATGTCTTCGTCACTATCTCAGGCCGGTGATCGCGTCCACCCAACCATGAGCGGCTAGTCTCTGCGGATTCACCCCGGTGTAGGTAGTTGTATTTTCTATGGTTTATGCATTTGTTCTTTGATTCGACTTTGTGACAATTTGTATTGATTTTTGAAACCATTGACAATAGTGTTACATTTGTTTCGTATTCGTAAATTGTCGAACGATGTTAAAAGTTATGACTTTACGAAATGGTTATGTGTAGTTGTGCATTGTCGTGGTTAGGTTTTACTTGTGTTGATTACAAAGTGCATTCTTGTCCGTTTCTCGAAACGTTGATAGTTATTGGCACCTAAGTCACGGTACACTAAATCCGCTAATCGTATACAATTGAGTTGAATCTAAAACTTGTAGGAACCCTAGGACTTACAATTACCGAAACCGGGTGTGATCCGTATTATTAATTCCTGTTTTCAATTAAGTAGTTTAGTTTACAAGTTTAGTTAATAAATCATTGTTTTCGATAACATCAATTTGTCAGTTCATTCCGATTTATTTTAAAAACCAAACAAATAAATAAAAATAGCAATCTTCATAATCATCTTGTACATTATTTGTAAATAGTCTAACTAATCGAACGAGTCGTGCAATACTGACCACCTGCTCTTCGTGGATTCGATACCCGACTTACCCTAGCTACCTAGGTTTAATTGAGTTTTTGACTGATCGGGACGACACGGTCACGTCACCTGGAGCCTCCACTATCTACATACCAAAGACTATCAAAGCATGCAGAAGCTCCCTGCACATGAAGTAAAAGGATTAGTTCATTAAGGTCTCCAAAGCCAACAAGGCTTTGGATGGGGTCTCAACAGTGTCTGGGATGGATGCAGAATGATGGACAGTGGTTAGGTCAGGAGTTTGAACTGTTTTAGGACAGTGTTTCTCTAACCACTGTTGTGGGTCCTGACCAATCATCTGCTGGTAACCAAAAGGATGCTTGTTCACTTTGGGTTTAGAGGGCCTTTTGTAGGCCTCATAAACGTGAGGAATCCTTTGGTAAGACTATTTTTCTCTGCCTTTTCTGAACTGATTGGCAGGGGGTGCATCAGTAACCTGAACATCTCTTTTGACAGATGTTTGGTTCAGCTGTTTTGTAACAGCTGTTTGAACTGGCACAAACAGTGGTTGTTTCTTGGTGAATTTGACAGATGTTGATGATGATGGTGGACTCAAGGATGTTTTAGCCATGTACTCATTCTTTTTTACATCAAAGTTTTTGAGATACACACATGCTTGAGTTTTGTGATTTGTCTTACCACAAACAATGCAACTTTCTGCTGGGATAATGACACTTGTTCTGTTTAGATCATAAGCTTTTAAGTGGAAACAATCTTTTGTTAGATGATTCCTTTTCTCACAGAATTCAGAAAACAAGTTATCAATTTTTTCTTTTTTCTTTCTCTTTTCGGACTCCTTTGCAGCAGAGGTTTTAACCACTGCTGGGATGTCCTTGAGAGGTATGACTTTAGCTTTTGGAGCCTTGACACCATCAATTGATGTAAAGTCCATTGGCTTGAAATTTTCAAGAATGTCACACTCATCAGACCATTTTGGTTTAAACTGGTATTCTTCAAGCTCCTTGAAAGTGGAGGATTCCATTGGTCTGTCAAGTGTGATTTTGTTACCAAGTTTGTCAGTGATTTTCACTTCTTGGCCATTCTTGTTTGTGGGGCTGAACTCAGTGGTTACATCAGTGGTTTGAACAGAGTTTTCAAAAGCAATGTATTCATCATCATGTTTTCTATAGCCAACCCCAAATTTCACATTGCTTTTTCTCTGTTTTTCAAGCATAACCTCATATCCTTTGCAGGATTCCACCCATCTTTCACAAGTAATCTGGGCGGACTCCAACTCCTTTTTGCAAACTTGGTATTTTTCTACCATAATTTGAAGTTGGGTTTTGGTTATACTTTGCTCTTCTTTTAAACAGCTGTTCTCTTTTTCTTTTTCAGTCAATTTGTTTTTAAGTTCTTTTAAAGACCTTTCAAATTTGACCTCATCAGATAAGATTTTATCCCGAAGGTTTTCATTCACCTCTTTAATGTTAGCAAAAGCAATTATGCAGTTGTCAGAACACAGTTTTTCAAGAACTTGAGGAGATACCTTGGCAGCTGCCATCATTGCACAATCACATTGATGATCTTCATCATCATCAGCTTTTACCTTCTTTTCACCAGCCTTTTCTTCTTTCTCTTCTTCTTTGTCCTCTATGGACCATGGATCTGTCATTGGTTCAATCAGGGTACCTGAACTTTCTCCCAACAGTATTTCACCAGCCACAGCAGTAACCACTTCCACTGTTTCTAAGCTCTGTTGTTCCTCCTCAGTTTCAACCCCCTCCTGTATTGACTCTAATGCCATCAAACAAAACTCATCATAAGAAGAATCATTAGAAGCATAGAGTGCAAAATTTTCATCATTAAGGTCTTCAGGCATACTGCTCCAGTCAACAAACCCTTGAGTGAAAAAACTTTGTTGATCTGGTTGTGCTGCTGCTGGAGCAGTGGTTTGAGGTGCAACAGGTTGCACTTGTACCTGTGGAGCAGGGGTTTGAACATATTGGATTTGTGGAACAGTAGTTTGGACATAATGTACTGGCACAGGGGCAGCAGCATAGTGAGCAGTGTTCACTTGAGCTGCTGGGGCATATTGGGCATAGTGCACAGTGTTTTGGTTTTGAGGTCTAGGATTTGAGCTAGGATGAGTAATTATGGGACCAGTAGTTTGACTCCTACATTCCCTAGCGAAATGTCCCAACCTATTACACTTATAGCACTTGATTTTCGATTTATCCAACCCAACCCTTAGATTCCCATGCAAACCTGGGAATTTTCGCCCTGTTCTTTTGTAGAACTTGCTAGTTCTGACACTTAGCAAAGCCAGTTGGTGCAGGATGTCCATTTCCTCTAAATCAGTGGGATCAAAATGTTGCAAATCATTTAGTTCAAAACTTAAATTGTCTGACATCTGGTTTTCATTTGCAGTGAATGCATAACTAGCAGAGTGAGGATCAGGGTTGTTAAAATTTGCACCAGCAGTTATGTCAATGAAGTGATCAAAACCCTGATCCTTACCACTGCTCCCAGATTCTTCTTGACCCAGAAGAGCAGTATTACCGAAAGTGTAATCATCGGTAACTTTTCCTGACTCTTGTAACCTCCTTTTCTGGTTCAACTCCCTTTCATAGGTCAGGAGTCGACCGTGGAGTTGGGTCAATGTCAGATCCTTGAATTCAGGTGAGTTTCGGGTGACAAAAGCTATGGTGTCCCATTTTTCAGGCAGTGACCTGAGGAACCTGCTATTTTGAGTTGAGTTTGTAAAAGTGGTGTTAACAAGCCTCAGTTCACTGATGAGACAACTGAAATGCTCAAATTGTTGCGTTAGTGATTCGCCTTTAACGTAGCAAAATGTTTCATACTGTTGGTTCAGGATTTCCCTATTGTTTTCTATGACTTCTTCAGTTCCCCCAAACTGTTCCTTAAGTGCGTCCCATAACTCTTTGGCACTGTTACAGTGTAACAGTCCAGCATATATCTCATTGGGCAGCGCTGATGCTATGATGCTAAAAGCTTTAGCATCTAGTTCGATCTTTTGAAAGTCGGTTTCGGTATAATTTTCAACTGGTTTTGGAACGAACTTTTTAGCATCTTCAGCGCTTGGCACTGAAGGAACATGGGGACCATAAATGACAGACCTCCAACAACCTGTGCTTTGTTGAGCAAGGATGTGACCCATCCTTCTCTGCCAGATGTTGTACTCATTTCTTTTTAGCATAGGTGGTTTAAAAAGTGAGCCGATGTTGTTTTTATCATCCTGAGATTGTGACGTCATTCTTGTTGTTTTACAGACACTGAGAAATCAACTTTAATGGTGATTAATCCTTGCTCTGTTTTTCAACGGACGAACAAATGATCAGTATCAACTGTTATGAGCTGAACTATTTACGTCAAAATGATTGTTAAATCAAATTTGACTGTCAAAGCTCTGATACCAATTGTTGGATCTGAGTTTCTTTTTGATTGTATTTTCGTTTGAAATTAAGATGGAAATGAAAGAGTTGTGCAGCGGAATTATAATGAAAACAAACTTTGCATACAATCAAACGAGAGTAATACTTTTATCAAACATCTTTACACAATGAATCGAAAGATTGAATTTGTTTCAACACCGATTACAATGATTGATGAATGAATGCAAACTCCCCCTCAGCCAGAGCTCAGTAGTTTGTTCGTACAAAGAAGACGATGTGGTGAAAGAGCTAATAGAACAGTACAAAGTACTGAACTATTTATAGGCACTTACAAACCACTGAGCATCTTAGCTGACGTCACCATGAAAGTGACATCTAACCTCCTAACAAACTCTAACCTCTGATCTATAAACACTGATGTACTAAACTACTGCTATTACATTACATTACATAAAAGACACTTAAACAGCTGCTGCATCCTTCCACTGCTGTGAACCCAGCAGTGCTTGTCCGGATCAGCAGTACTTGACTCAAGGCAGTAGATTGAGTCAGCAGAGCTTTGGTCTTCCATCAGTCTTTAACATTTGGCAGTAGATGCAAGGCAGCAGTTGTGAATCAGCACTTGGTAAGATCAACAGATAGGAGGTCAGCAGATAGAAAGCCACTTTCAAGGGGAGAGATTTGCATGAACTAACTGTAATCGTCTGCTTATTCTGGATCCACTGCTCTGATCCAGTTTTGGCTTTAATTATCTGTTCCTCTGATAGGGTTCAATCCCAACATGGCGTTTTTGGTAGAGAAGTCTAAAGACCCTTTTACCCTTAATGAAGGACGTCTACTTAATAGAATTCGTGTTATTTACGAAAATGCCACCGCGCCAATCTAGTCCATAGATTGTTTTGATCGGACGATCCATAAGCGTTCTCACCGTTCTCACACTTTCCACCGTTTTCTCTAAATCCTGACCGTATATATATAGGATAATGATCCGTTAGGAACCACCCTTTATTCCGAGAACCACGAGAACCAATGTGAACACAACCAAAAAAACCTAAAAAATCTAAAAAACACACAATTTTTTAATATATATATTTTTTAAAAAAATCGCTATATTTCGTCACTAAAAAAATCGAGTAACAATCATCGATGCACATGTGCATATGTATCATTTCTTTGACAAATTCCGTAATACATTACCAGTATTAGATAATTGCACTCTCATTTACACTACTTTCCGTAATACACTACTTTTTACATTACCAATATTAGAAATGCACATGTGCATCTATATATATGAGCATGATATAACGTGTTTTGGTACACTACTTTGAATACACTTTCCTTTTATCTATCATACCATTCGTAATACACTACCATTACCTCCTACTATCCATAATACACTACCATTACCAATATGTATAAAATTTTCACTTTATGCACATCTACATCAACACCCTTCATACCATATCAAACAAAATATTACAGCATAAAGTGACAAATATAACCAAACCATAAACTACTAGATATAACTAACCAAAAACATGTATATGGGCCTACTTCAAACTTTTTGTACCAAAACACGTTATATTATGGTTATACATAATGATGCACATGTGAATTTTTAATATTGCTAATGTAAAAATTAGTGTATTACATATGGTAGTGTAAATTAAAGTGCAATTGTATAATACTGGTAATGTATTACGGTATTTGTCAAAGAAATAATACATATACACATGTGCATGATAATTGTTACGAGATTTTTTTAGTGACAAAATATAGCGATTTTCTAAAAAATATTAAATTTTTTTGTGTGTTTTTAGGTATTTTTTTTGTGTTCGCATTGATTCTCGTGGTTCTCGCAATGAGTGGTTCTCAAATGAACTCTACCATATATATATATATATATATACACACACACACACACACACACACACACACACACACATATATAGGAATGAGATCAAGAGGGAACGATTTGAAGTGTGAGAACAGTGAGAACGATTTTAAGCCATAGGATCTTTGTGATTTGTGGCTAAGATGATGCGGTGGCATTTTTGTAAATAATGGGAACCTTATAAGTAACATGAGGGGTAAAATTGGAAGATCCAAACAAGGATGCACATGCTAATCACATGCCATTTTCCCCCATCATATTTAAACGACAATAACTTTTTTATACGTGATTATTTTTCTAAAAAAATACACCATAAAACTCAACGTTTTTTTATCTTTCCAACGAATATACTATTGATATACTTTTCGAAAAAAAAAGAAATGAGTTTTATGGCGTTTTTCTGAACTGGGTGTTTTATGGTGTTTTAGACTAGTTATTTTATGGCGTTTTTCTGAACTATGTGTTTTATGCCGTTTTAACTAGGTATTTTCATGGCGTTTTTTCTGAACTGAGTGTTTTATGGCGTTTTAAACTGAGTTTTTCATGACGTTTTTTTCCGAACTGAGTGTTTTATGGCGTAAAACTGGGTATTTTCATGGCGTTTTTTCTGAATTTGGTGTTTTTATTTGAACACCCAGTTCATGTGTGTGGGTTTTTTGATAATATTACTCCTTAGTGTAATTTAGCATCAATGCCACATGTCAACTCTAAAATCGTTCTCACCGTTCTCACACTTTTCACTATTCTCTCTAAATCCTGACCCTATATATATATATATATTCTAACATCACATTATTAAACGACTCCATTTGGTTAAACTAATAAATAAACGTTTTACACACAATTTTATTCGAACTACAATATACAATATATATTTTTTATGGTAAAGATATTGTATTCTAATTAGTTGAAGTCACATAAACTATGTTCATTTCACTATTTTATATGATTATGCGTTTTTTAATAAGTTCTATATATATTACTGTTTATTTGTTTGACACTTTTAGAATCTTAGATATCCCTAAACTCATATGAACCTAGAAATCTCCAAGTTATTCGAATTTGTTTATTCCTTTACTAGTCTAAGAACCCACGAATTTCGCGGGTGGCTTAACAGAAACATTTTATTATTTAATAGTGTTACATAAACTTTAAAAAGTTCTGTAATTTCTTTTTTATTCTAGTTTTATGGTAATTTTTGTCTTAATTGTTTTTTTTAATTATGTTATTTTTTTATAAATTTATTATGTTTATAATCTAAAAAAAAATTAAATTAAAATAATTGATTGATTAATTATGACATGGATTTTATCCCACAGCAAGCCAGTTAACAATGATTGAAATATACAACAGTAATCGAGATTGTTCACCAAAGATCGAATTGAAATTCAACAAACAATGTGCTAAATCAACAGTGAATCATCAACAAATTTAAAGTGTAGAACTTGATAAATCGACAAATAAGCCGAGAGACCTGCAAAATTGTGACCAGTAAGCACTTTGTTTGCCCTCACACCTAAGTTAAAAAGGTCAAAGTTTTAGAAAATTTAGATCTATAGTCTAAGCGTTGTATACATTTCTAAAAATAGCAGATTGAGTGTTATTCGTGGTCAAGTTCATGACATATTTCACTTCGAATAAACATAAGTCTAACTAAAAAAGTCAATGTGTACATAAGTCATTAACCTGGTTGATTCCACCAGTGTTGGGAGATCCAACTGGTGCAAGAATAGTAAGTCCCCTAATAATTTTATATTGCTGCATCAACCAAGCTGCATTATTGTACACATAACAGTTAGAAAGTCTTTATTAAAAAATAATAAAACAGATACAATATCGTTGACCATTAATTAGGGGTGCATGATATACCCACACCCTTTGTTTTCTAATCCCGTGTTTAAGGATGCACTCAACTTAAGGATGCACTCAACGGTTATTTGACCCAGTAGAACATTTCATAGAATACCTCTAGTCATGATCAAAGATTTCAAAAGTGAGATTCCAAACTACATACAGCATGTTTGTAACCTAACTTGTAAGTAACCAAACAACACTAAAAAGACCGATTAAAAAATTACACAAATATCTCATACACGTACCCTATTTTAGGCTTTCAGCCGATTTTCCACTTAATTGCTGACTAACAACAACTCCACCCTAAGCTTACACCTCCGGCTGCATATGCAACAGATGCGATGAACTCGCAGTCACCACTGATGTGCATGCCTACCAAAATTAATCTCCACCTGGTCACGTGGCCCTGTTGTTGCTGCCGTTGTTGGACCACAAATTCTTCGCATCCCTTGGCGATGCCGTTCATCCCCTCGGAGGAAAATTAAAGCAGAAACCACACCTTTAAAACAAAAATAAATAAATAAAAACAATCAATCCATAAAGATAATAAAGCAAACCTCCAAATGACGAAATTCTTGTTCAAGTCTCTTTCATTCAACCGAAATTCTATGCTTCCCCGTTGCATCTTCACGTATAGTAAAATTCCAAAGAAAACTGATCAAGCCATTAAGAAATCCACAACGAAAATGGAAGGAAACAAATTAGTGTAAGAAGGAGATGAATTTGTGTAAACAAATTACTTTATGTTTCTATGTAATTACAAAGTTCTAAATGTTAAAAAAAAGTTTGTCATATTCATACCGTATACTCATGCCATTAAGAGCTCAAATTTTCTATTCAGATTTAAGGAACCAAATCCTTCATCACAGCCCTCAAAAGACCTTCGGTCCGACAATTTATAACTTTGCAAAACACTTCTCTCAGATGGCGGTCGAATGTATCTAATCCATTCTTACATGAGTTACAAACCAAAGATAACTCCGGAATGATCCAACGTTGCATAATCATCCAATTTAGCACCTAAATTCAATAAGGAAAAGATTGTGTAGTACAAATTTGGCTACAAATTACTAAAAATGAGATATACATACCGTGATGACCCATACCCAATTGACCCGTTATCCAAATTACTAAGTATGAGATACATACCTTGATGACCGATACCCATTTGACCCGTTAAAAAAGAAAAAACTATCAAGCTTTCAGGTATATTATTCAAGTTACCTTGCATTTCAATTGGTTGAAATGGCAAGGAGGAGATCCACTAATCCATCTAAAGGTTGAGACATGAAATGATCGTCTTCTTTGTCAACAGAATAATACTTTCTTTATACAAAAGCAACATTACTTTCAACACCTTTCTCAGCAACATACCTGCATGATTTGCATTTGAAAGAAAGAAACGTTTCATAACTTATGTAAATATTAAATTACAATGAAATGAAAAAAATGAATACGAAAAAAATCACAAGTCGTTAAAAATTTCTTTATACACAACATTTATCTAAATCCATTTAGATATTATCTCTCTAAAATCTATTATTAGTTGTTTGAGGGAGAGTTAGACGTGATGTTTTACCATATAATTCGATTTAAAAATGTCTTAAATGCAATGAAAACAATTCGATATTGAGGACCTTACCTTCATAGAAACGGTTTCTTATGCGGAGGAGACAATATTGCTGTTGATAGATCCCGAAAGACGGGAAATGATGAGTCTGGTGCATATTTTGTTCATTCTGCACCTGATGCAACTCTGGCAGTTTTATTCATAGAGCGTTTCATATATCTTTCTCTCTAAACACTAACAACCCGCTCTATACTTTGTGCCTTGTTGCTAACTGAACCCATCACCAGCGCCAGCGCACTTAATATCGGAAATGGTGTATGAATGGCGCCCTACAAAATGACCCAACGTTAACAAAAAAATGAAGCTTTTGTTTAGCAACAGACCTATATTGTAATTAGCTTATCGCGAACAAAATAAAGTTTTTTATGTGCGATTATTTACAATCTCCCTATGAAATCATAGAATTATGAGGCAATTCAGCTACATTGGTAGTAAAAAAGAAAATCCTTTATTTATTTAACATTATACAACTGATTATGAAGTGCTACAGAGGCAATAATATTGGGAATTCTTATAAAAAAGAAAAAAAAATGAGGAAGAAACATAAAGTAAATTTATAAAAATAAGACATGGTTATATTCATCATAAATTTCTAGTTGCTATACATCAGTTTGTTTAAATTATCCACATAAAAGCGCTAAAAGAAGGTTCTTCATGTCGATTGAAGTTAATAGTAAATATAAACTAAAATTTGGAAATTATAATTTATTATAAAAATATACATCTTTTGCGATAGGTTCTAAATTTGAGGAAGAATAACCTTAGGTCCTGATCAAACTAAAATGTCAAGATCCGCCTCACCAGAAAAACATAACACCAACTACCTCACCAAAATAAAAATTATAGTGGACTATGGAACTCTATACTTTTTAATGCACGTGGGTATTTAGATTTGCGACCAACCACATAAAGTAGCAACATAACCTGCCATTATATCATATCATGACAAATAAATAGTCAAAACCACTCTCCATGTAGTCTGGAGGACTAAATATGTTTTAAGCATATTACTTATTAAGGATTGGTATGGGAGTTCATGTTACCATTATACATCAAGCAATGACTTTTATGCATAAATTCACTTAATCAGGCAATAGGCAATCCCCATATGGGCTTATGTAATATAACTTTCACTTTATTACATCAATCAACTTAGAAAACAAAAGCATAATCCAACCAAACCACTTTTATCCCCACATATCAATGTTTCCTCACCCCAGTATCTCTGCTCAAGCATTTGTATAATACTAAACATGTCTTTCATGGGAATATCCAAGTTCCCATACGAATTCCACCAAGTAACTGCATATACACATGGTATCTCATCTTTTAAATATTCGTAAACATATAGGGGTGATCAAAAGTTTTGGATAGTCAAAAACTTCGGCTTGGTTCCTAAGTGGGTGTGGCAGTTCTGAACTCATACGATTATGGTCTTATGTGTCATTGTAATACATATATGTATATGCCGTACGTAAGAATTACTTTTAAATTTAAAAAAAAAATATTCAAACCCGAAAAGTTTATTATTATTTTTTTTTGGTTTTTTAGTGCGAACATATGATCTAAGGTGGCTCAAACGGGGCCTCAACCGATACCACACCAACAACTTATACGTGTAAAATCAGTTAAAATAAAGTTTGCTGCTCAAATGGGAATTAAAGAAAAGTTATCTTTAAAAGAGTCAAAAGCATCAAATGTGTTAGAAACTTACAATATAACACCAACCTTGAGAAGGGTATGTGGTTTTTTGGGTCTTATTTCGTTCGACTGTTACATTTAAAGAAGGGAGGTCTTTCTTGAGTTTGCTTGGCTTCTCAACAACACATAACTATAAAGAAAAAGAATTGTGATCAGAAGTGTGAAAGTAAGAATATCCATCGTCTATTTGACAATTTTACATAAAGAATAATACCTGACTGGGAAGGCTTTCAATATGTTCATATTTTGAGGACACATCTTCAGCAGGATCATGATGAGTATTCGCACTATTATTGTAAACAAAATAGAATACAGTTGGCCGGAATCTCCTTTTCTTTTTTTCAAAGTCGCAACCCAGTACGTAACCCTGTTTCCAGACTGAAACGCCGGCGAGATTATATTGAAACCCTCTAAGACACTAAAACGTAGAATTATATGGCTAGAAGAACAAAGACTAAAAAAACACTAATTTTGCGATAGATGGGTACCTTGATGTTCCTTCATTCGAACAATTATCACAACGCCGACAATCGGTAGCCAGAACTGCATCAAACAATTAAACAGGTAAAGAGCTCTGAATGGTGTAACGAAGATAGTAAAAGTGAGGAGAAAATAAAGCCGGTTTCAAATCAAATCAACCAAATCCGGATTAGGGTTACAGTTCATTTTAGTCCATCAAATCCAACATGTAAATAAACGCGATAAATCAAAACCGGATTCAAAGAGCAACATTTAGTTTTAAACCCTAATCTGGGACTATAGATCTATGAATGAAACATGAACTTCAAAAACTTACCGGTATGAGATTAATCAAATCCGGATTCAAATCGAAAGGATTGTAGCGGTGGATGATTAGCAACGAAAGAGAATCTGCTCGAAGAAGATGGCGAAATTTGAAGATTGGGTGTTCTGAAATTCGCGTGTTGTAATAAGGAGAATAAGGAGAAAGAGGGGAAAACAAATTGCCGCCCATGTACCAATTCTCTACTCAAAGAGACATGCCACATCAATAAATGATTGCTTAAGAAAAGGACATGTGGCATTAAGTGTATTTTTTTAGTATAATAGGTAGATTCATACTTGTATCATACATGCTAATAGGGTGATTTTTGGGAATTATCCAGACCACTACGACTTGTGCTAAGTTGTAATTGATAATAGTCGCAAACTGTGAGTATTCATAATTTTTTTTCACTTTTACATTTTGGGAGGTAACATGTATAGCTTATTCAAATTCTAAATCTTTTTACATAAACTATACGATTCATTTTATGTCTCTGTGTTTGATTATATGCTATATGCTAAACTATGAGGTTAAGAGTCTAATTCTATATTCATTCTTTCGTACACACATACATTCTATATTCTAACATTGATTATTAACTATACAAGCCTACGGTAACGAATAATAGCCCTATTGGTTGACACCCGTCGGAATTGTTTAGGGATCGAAACCGAAATCAATCTAAGCTTAACATGCGAGTTAAGGACACTAATCAACAAAGGTTTGATCATTGTATTTGTTATTCGTACATGGTTGAATTCTACCATTGACATTTGAATCGTAAATTCATTCTATTATATGTATCCTAAACCTATGTTTACTCACCAACTTTTTAGTTTACTCTTTACTTTTAATACATGTTAAAGGAAATGCAGTTTGAGTTTCTTTCAAGTTGATGCTACACATAGGATGCAATGGACCTAGTCTAAAAACTTCAAACAATACTTTATGTTGATGTTTTGACTGCAAACTATTTGTTTCTTGTATGATTATATAATTTGGTTTGATTAAATAAAGAAACTTTAGTTAGTGTCATGAGTTATGAACAATCTCTATGCCCCAACGTATTCCATCTTCGGTTGGGGTATTATAATAGAAACAAAGAGTATTACTATTTTGTAAACGAACAATTTGAGAGTAAATGTTACACAACCTCCAAGATTATTTCCCTCATATAATTTGACAACTTTGCTTCAAGACACAATATTATTGTTCAATTTTGTGTATTTTAATTGGTCTAACCCATCTTTCTCTCTCTCCTGCATCTGTCCAGCTTTCTCTTTCTCTCACTGCCTTTCTTTCACACAATTGCCTTCATTCTTTCTCACTTAAATCCTCCATCACCACCATACCACCCCATCACGCCAGACACCTCCTTTTTAGTTTTTCCACCCAACTGGCATGCACCACCAGTTCTCCTCCTGAGGTATTTCCCCCTTCCACGAGACCACATCTCATTGGTGTTGATGGCGACAACAACAATTAAGTGATGGGGCGTTGGATGGAGAGGGTGGTGCGAACAATCGTAGGGTGGCTGAGACGAGGCGGCGACTATTTTCAAACGTGACTATGGGGAGTAATTGAGACGACGGAGAAGATACGTCAAAGGAGAGTTTAGTTAACAATGACAAAGAAGACCAAGACGACGTCGAAAATGGCGGTGGTTTGTAGATGTTGCCTCCGCCACAGACTAATCCATCCATGTCGGCCGTTTCATTCTCACCACCACCACCGTGTGTGCGAATACTCGAGTAGGGGTGTTTCATTGTGGGTGTGTTTGTGGTGATGGTGGTGTTAGGGAGCTAGAGACAATGCGTTGGAATGAGCTTAGGGGAATATATGCTAAAAAGGATGACAAATTTTTGTTATATTACAGAAACAATGCCCGAGTTAAATCACAATGCATATATGAATGTTTTAAATGATTAAAAGACCATGAATATTTCAAAGGACTGCAAAAACAACATAAAACAGAAAAAGTTAGTACTTTCTCTTTAATAGATTTAGATAAATTAATTTATTAATGTTATATACTTTATCAAGCTAAATAATTAATTTTATAAATTACATTGAGAGACTATAAGATATATTAATTACTATCTTGAATGATCAAAAGTATTTGTATTTACGGTGTCGTTCACAAAGATATAGTAGCCTAACAAACTAAGGGTATCTTCATAGTGTATCGGTTTTACGTTTATTTTTTTTAACAGTACCGCCTTTTCGTTTTTTAATTTTTTTTATCGGTTTACATTTTGCGAGTTAACACGTCGCAACGCACATGCATGGTTCAACACTTTTGCGTCTATTATTTTCGGTTTAACAGTTCCGCCGCAACGCGCGGGTTCCGAATACTCGTTTATTAAAAAGAGAAAAGAAAAGCAATAGATCCTCAATTTCTATATTAGATATCCTAGTTTGACACCAAGAAATGAATTACAAAAATAGAAAAGAAGGTTGAGAAATTTTAATGAAGTAGAAATTTTTAATAAGAGTCTTAGATTACCACAAATCACTTTCATACTCAAAATTAAATATTGTAAGCGACCCTAAGTTAATAAGGTATTTCGCCGTAAAAATGAGAAAAATGACTGAAATCGGGCAATGGGGCGAGCCAATTTTTTCACGGTTATCCAAGAATTTCAATGTTTTAATTGAAGGTTTATACAAACTTATTTGATCTTCTCAATTGCTATCATTTTTCTTGAAAAAATTCATGAATTTATAGGATACTGTTTGTCAAGATCTTATTGAAAACTTGCAGCTTGTCAAACAATGACTAAAAGAAAAAAGAACAGGAGTATAACTTGCATAATATCTACATTGGATTAAAAAAAACATGGGCTTCATATAGGGAATAATTAAGACAAAACAAGCATACCATACATTTTTTTCGTCGAGATCATTGCATTTTGATTGGGTTATTGATATAAGGAAAAAATAAGAAAGTAAGGTAGACAAAAAAAAAAAAAAAAAAAAACTTCTTTTTTCACTTACTAAAAAATCCTCCAATTCTCAAAGGAGAATATAAGAAATCATACTTTCATACAATATTTTAGTTGAATTACATGTAATGATCACTAAATTCAATCAAATTCTAGATATACACATGTCAATATTCCATCAACGAATCAATAATAAATTCTATAAAGAAGAAAGATTTTCTACAAATATTTGGATTGGATTTCACGAATATTTAATACCAAGATTATTCATTATTAGTATTAGTGTCCAATAGAAATAGAATTGGGGGTAGCCAAGCAATAAGGCAACGGGTTTTGGTCAGTCTCAGAGCATATCCCTTGTATCCAGATATTTCCTTTTTATTCAATAAGGTTTTGTTTCAAGGTCTAATATTAGATAGAATAGCATGCTTCTTTTTGGAATCATATCTTAATTTTTCACAAACTGATATATACACAAAATTAAAAAGGATGGTAAATGGACACACATATACACACACAAAATTAAAAAAAGATAGTAAATGAATAGTGATTATTATATAACACATTTTTTTTTTAATTTTCAGTTTACCTTTATACTTTAAATAATGAAAGTCTTTAACTAACTGACTTTTCATTTTATTTGATTTTCTTCTAATAACTTAAGTATGTTAACTTTTTTTTTTTCTCAAAACTAATCTAAATAAGCAAGTGTGTTTAATTTGTTTTTCTCGACATTCCAGAACAAATTTTATTGAAAATGAAGCTGTATTCAACAAATATCGTAATCTATAGCGATTACTGAAACAAGGACGAACCAATCCAATACTAACATCGGTACCGGTATAAGATATTATCAGAACCCGTATCAGTGTTCGTATATATAAACACATGTTGATATCCTTTTATACGTATCCCGACTCTTTTTTTATAGTTTTATTGTTCGGTTGCTATATGAGTGCTGGTGCCATAATCAATCGAACCAATAACAACCGAAACCGAGCTTTAGCTGCATCGTCCGAGGGAATCCACTATATATTAGTTCCAATGGACAATGAACAGTGAAATTAATATATATATTTTTTTAAGTTTTAATTTCACCCATTGTACGTAAATAATATACGCCTTAATTAGTCCATTTTATTTTTATATAACTTGATTTCCTTTAATAACTTGCATAAGTTAACTTAAATTTTTTTTTTTAAAAAGCATGTACATTTAATCATTTTCGTGTTTAATCATTTTTCTTGATGTTCCGGTATATAATTTGTGGACAACAAAGTTTTATTCAAAGTACAATACATTTTTTTTGTATTGTAAGCTATAACGATTGCGGGTACCGTGATGTGATGAATTGAACCAATACCGACATCGGTATTGGTATTGGTATTGCTATTGGTATTGAATATTATCAGAAAACTCAATAATAATGAACACAATCGAAGAACTCGAATTTTATTATCAAAAACTCTTCAAGGTTACAAGAGAATCAGTCATCACAGATTGATTGACTGAAGAAATAAAGATAACAGGGCTGAAAAAATAGAGACGGCTGAGCCGCTAAAGGTCTCGCGCAAGACCTGCGAGTTGAAGATGATGCAATATGTTGATGAAGGGACAAAGTGTGTGTCTTCTCTTGACAAACACACCAACCAGCAGCATAAATAGCAAAAACCAAACCCTAGAAGGGCCTTCACAGCAACACACGACCACAACCCAAAGGAGCCCAGCAAAGCCCAAAGGCAAGACAAGAACTGTCCCACCTTGCAACACAAAAAATGACCGTTAAAGAAAAAAAAGGCAAAAATAAGAATTGGTATGGTACTAAAACAGAAGTGTTAATTTCTTTAACACCCCCCTCAGTTTTAATACCAAATAGATTAGTGAGCGCCAAAGACTTACACATTTTGAGATGATCAGCCGGTTGTAAACCCTTGGTAAAGAGATCCGCATATTGATTTAAGGAAGAGACGCCAAACGTTTTTACCATTCTAGATGCATTTTTTTCCCGAAGGAAGAACAAATCAATTTCAAGGTGCTTAGTTTTGTCATGAAAGACTGGATTCGCTGCTATGGACAACGCAGCAGTGTTATCACATCTTAACTCAATCGGCAAAGTAACTTTGATGTGTAACTCTTGTAAGATGTTAACCAGCCACATTATCTCACACAAGGCAGCATACATAGATCTGTATTCTGCTTCAGCAGAAGATCTAGATACAACGCTTTGTTTTTTTACTTTTCCAGGAAATCAAAGACTTTCCCAAAACATACTAAATCCTGTAACTGACCTTCTGCTATCAATACACTTAGCCCAATCAGAGTCAGCATAAGCAGATAACTCAAATTTATCACCCTTTTTAAACATTAAACTAGTACCAGGAGCACCTTTCAAATACCTCAACAACTTGAATGCAATTTGAGAATGAGCCATAGTAGGCTTGTGCATATATTGAGAAAGAAAGTGAACAACGTAAGCTATGTCAGGTCTGGTATGAGACAAGTAAATTAGTTTCCCAACCAGTCTTTGATAATTATGAACATTAACAAAATTATTTTCTTCTTTTTTACACAGATTTGTTATAACATAGTTTGCTTCAATAGGACATGAAACAGGTTTACATCCACTCATACCAAACTCATTCAATAAATCCATACAATACTTTCTTTAAGTTAAACATGTTCCTTCTTGAGTTTTAATGACTTCAATTCCCAGAAAGAACTTCAAAAGACCTAAATCTTTGATTCTAAACTCAGACTGTAATAAATTTTTCACACTATCAATTTCTTGTTTGCTATTACCAGTTAGAATGGTATCATCCACGTAAACTAGCATAACAACAAACGCATTTTCATCAGATTTTATAAACATAGAATAATCACATTTTGACCGATAAAATCCCATTTTCAAGAGAACGTTTACAAGCTTTTCATTCCACATTCGGGGAGCTTGCTTTAGACCATACAAGGATCTGTTTAGTTTACACACCTTATTAGGATGATTGTTATTCAGACCTTTAGGCATAGACATGTAAACTTCCTCTTTTAAATTTCCATAGAGAAACGCATTGTTAACGTCTAGTTGATACAGAGGCCAATCATTTTGAACATATAGGCTAACTATACATCTAATAGTAACCATTTTTACGACATGGGAGAAAGTTTCATCAAATTCTATTCCTTCTCTTTGGTTGAACCCTTTAGCTACTAACCTAGCTTTGTACCTCTCAACTTCTCCATTTGACTTATATTTAACCCTAAAGATCCATTTACAGCCCATAGGTTTTCTCTCATTAGGAAGATCAACAATGGACCAAGTATTATTCTTATGAAGAGCAGTGAGCTCTTCATTCATGGCATTCACCCAATTACTATCCTTAATAGCTTCTTGATAT
Organism: Helianthus tuberosus; assembly: GCA_030545235.1. Taxonomy (NCBI): domain Eukaryota; kingdom Viridiplantae; phylum Streptophyta; class Magnoliopsida; order Asterales; family Asteraceae; genus Helianthus; species Helianthus tuberosus. The sequence goes on along the minus strand of CM060411.1, from coordinate 53,099,139 downwards.
GAACTAGGTTCAAGAATTTTATTGACATTTGAAGCAAAACAAATATTATTAGGAGGTAAGTTAGCATAATTAACAACTCTCTCGTAACCAAATTTAACCTTGCCTTCAACTACATAATCACCAAATTTCTTAGGAATAGACACAGACCTCGTGGATTTTTCTAGTAGTGGTATGAGTACCCTCAGGAACGTTTGATTCTTCATTGCTACTACTAGACTCAACCATCACAGGATTAGGTTCAGGCTCATCCACTTGTTGATTACCAGCCATACCATCACCAGAGGATGGCTGCTGAGTATCAACATGAGGTGTTGATTCGCTTGAACTACTGTGTTGCTGAGTTACAGTAGCTGAATCAGTTTCCACCTTCTCATCATCATCGGGATTTATGTCACTTAAAGGTTCATAAAGATAAAAAAAAATTGAATTATTTAAAAGCTCAGTGTTATCTAGATCAGATTTTGAAAATAGCTTACTTTTATAGGGAAAGACATTTTCATGAAAGCTGACATCCCTAGAAAAAATAAATTTCTTCTGATCCAGACTCCAAACTTTGTAACCCTTTTTTAAATTTGAATACCCCATAAAAATACATTTTTCAGCTCTTTCATCAAGTTTATTAGGATTATTCAAAACAGTAAAGAAGCATAAACAACCAAAAATCTTCATGTGATTAAGAAAAGGTTCAAATCCAAAAAGTAACTCATAAGGCGATTTACCATTTAACATAGAAGAGGGTGTCCTGTTAATTAAGTATGAAGCAGTGAGAACACACCCAGACCAAAATTTTAAAGGAACACCTGACTGAAACAATAGAGCTCTAGCAACATTGAGTAAGTGTCTGTGCTTTCTCTCAACAACACCATTTTGTTGAGGAGTGTAAGCACATGATGTTTGGTGAATGTTCCCATGTGACTTAACAAAGTTGGACATTTGAGAATTTATAAATTCAGTTCCGTTGTCACTCCTAAAAACCTTGATATTTACTTCAAATTGAGTTTTCACAAGATTATAAAAACTTTGAATATTTTCAAAAACTTCAACCTTAGATTTCATGAGATACACCCAAACAAACCTAGAATAATCATCCACAACAGTGAGAAAGTATTTGAACCCCTTCTATGCTTGGGACCTTATAGGGACCCCAAACATCTAAGTGAATTAAGTCACCTATTCTAGATGTTTTATGTTCACTTAAAGGAAAAGGGACTCTGTGTTGTTTTGCTTTATGACAAACTTCACAAGGTTCAATAATAGTTTTATCAGATTTAAAATTTAAAACATTTAAGACTTGATCAGCAGGATGACCAAGTCTTGAGTGCCAGAGCTTTATAGTTTCAGCTTTATTAAAACAGGCAATCACAAAATTGAAAGAATTACCACAGAAATAAAGACCACCGGTTTGTCTACCAGTCACCAGGGTTTTCTTTAAGTACAAATCCTGAATATAACAAGTATCTTCATCAAACACAACTCTAAGTTGATTATCTTTGTCTAATTTATGCATAGAGATCAAATTGACACAGTATTTAGGGACCATAAAGACATCAACAGAGTTGGATAATTTGTAGCACCCTATTGTAGTAACTTTGGCATCAGTACCATTAGGGTGTTTAACCGTTATATTATAATCAGAAACATCAACTTTATTGAACATATTTTCACTTGACATAATCATGTGCTGATTTGCACCAGAATCAATAATCCAACTCATATTATTTTGTGACCAAGTTTTACTGTTAAAACAATAAGATCTTTTGTAACAACCTAAAGATGAGATCACATTATGACATTTACCTCCAACATTTGTCTTAGACCCATCATTAGCCTTTTTCTCATTAAGCAAGCCTAGAAGTTTAGTGAACTGATCTGAAGTAAGAGAATTCAAAGAATTGCTAACAGATTTGTCACTTACAGAGTGATGAACAGTACTGTTTATAGAAGAATTAGCTGAATTATTAGGTTTAGACCATTGATTCTTATTCTGATTAGGTCGTGGTCTAAAATTAGATGGGTATCCATGAAGCTCAAAACATTTATCCACCACATGTCCTATTTTATTACAGTGAGTGCACTTCAAGTTGGGATTAGAAACGTTTTTTTATTTTCATTGAATTGATTAGTTTTAGCAGCGAACCCAACATTAGGAACCTTAGAGGAACTATTTGAATCCCTATGTGATTCCTCTCTAGATATTATAGAAAAAGCAGTTTTGACAGTTGGAAGAGGATCTCTGGTTAAAAGATTTGTTCTAACCGGTTGATAAACGTCATCTAATCCCATCAAGAACTGCATGAGTTTAATTAAATGATTAAATTCATTGAACTTAGTAGAAGCATGGCAAGTACAAGAAGGCAGTTGCAGTATAGCGTCAAATTGTTTCCACATAGTATTAATTCTGTGATAATATTTAGACACACTAGTTCCATTTTGACTGATCGAGTTAATTTTTTGAAATAAGCCAAATACAACCGAGCCATCTATTTTATTATAAGTTTCCTTAAGATCATCCCACACCTCAGATGCAAGTTTATTGTTTAGAATAAACTTGACCAACATACAGTTCATCAGAAACAGAGTTCAAAATCCAAGTTAAAACAATTGATTTGCATCTATCCCACTGACTAGCTATGACATAATCAGTTGTTGACCTTTTACAAGATCCATCAATAAATCCTAATTTATTTTTAGCCATTAAAGCAAGTTGCATAGCATTTGACCATACCACATAATTTTCTGTTCCATTCAACTTGATATTAACAACACTAAGACCACAAGAATCACTGGCATGCAAATAAAGTGGATCACTAGCATCAAGTTTACTAACCAAAGTGACAGATTATTTCGGACTTTTCAGTATTATCCCCTATAGAAAATCAACACACTAAACAGATAAGATAGTAAGGAACACAAGACCAGCAAGTAGGTATAGAAAAAAAAACAAGTCACAGACAGACAACCAATAAGATCAGCAAATAGATAAACAATAAGACACAAAAAAAAAAACACGAATAAATAAACAGAGAAGACACAGAACAAGGGTCAGCGAAACTGCACCAGTGTTCCCGATTGCTGGTTCGTCACTCAATAGGTGCCAGCGAAGGTCTTAGTGCAGGAGCCACTTACCTACAACTTAACACTTACGAGCAGAAAAAATAGAAAGGTCTCACCGAGGGGATTTCCCAATTTAGGGTTCCAAAAAAGAACTCACAGTTGTAACCTTCACTTAGGGTTACAGAATGTGAGGCAAAGAAGACAAGATCTGCACCCGTACAGCCGAACAACCCAGATCCGACGAACTGCTGAACAACCGAACAGCCCAGATCCGATGAAGATCAGAAACCCTAAATTCAAAGCTCAGGATAAACGACTAACAGAGACAGATTAGTCAACAATAATCAGCAGCGTAAGACACCAAGAGAATATGATTCACCCTTTAAGCTCGGATACCATATCAGAAAACTCAATAATAATGAACACAATCGAAGAACTCGAATTTTATTATCAAAAACTCTTCAAGGTTACAAGAGAATCAGTCATCACAGATTGATTGACTGAAGAAATAAAGATAACAGGGCTGAAAAAATAGAGACGGCTGAGCCGCTAAAGGTCTCGTGCAGGACTTGCGAGTTGAAGATGATGCAATATGTTGATGAAGGGACAAATTGTGTGTCTTCTCTTGACAAACACACCAACCAGCAGCATAAATAGCAAAAACCAAACCCTAGAAGGGCCTTCACAGCAACACACGACCACAGCCCAAAGGAGCTCAGCAAAGCCCAAAGGCAAGACAAGAACTGGCCCACCTTGCAACACAAAAAATGACCGTTAAAGAAAAAAAAAGGCAAAAATAAGAATTGGTATGGTATTAAAACTGAAGTGTTAATTTCTTTAACAAATATCATGGGAACGGATACTGATATCATTACATAATCGTGTGTCGATATCATTTTGGGCATACCATGACCTTTTTTGGGGGTTTCTAAAACGGATGCTACATCTAGTGCGAGTAACGTAACGAATCAAATCAATAGGGTTGAAACTGAATTTTCGCCGCAACGCATTGGAAATCCCATTAGCATACAATAAAAGTATGAGATGGGCTTTTTTGAGTGTTAATTATGAGCCTTTAAGCTATCACCACTTTGGTGGGATGGTAGAGGCTTTGTGCCTCTTGGGTAGAGACCAGGGTTCAATTCCTGACATATAAACTTAATGTAATTTAGAAGTAGGGATTATGTAACCTTTGCCGTTAAAAAAAATTATGAGCCTTTAAACACTAGAAGGTTTAAAATAATGAAAACTTTTAACTAAAAAGTAACAATATATTACAAAAAGGTATATCAAACCACTCAAATATTACATCAACATAAAAAAACATGAGAAAACACTCAAATATATAATCACGTAGAAATTGTAGAATGAAGGATCCTTCTACTGGCTAGATCGATGAAAGCTACCGGCTTTTCCTCTGGTCTAGCAGGAAATGACCCATGTCCATTGCCTACTTCTTGGATGGTGGTGGAGCGAAGAAAGGAATGTTTGGAAGAGTTGTTGGAAGATTTGGGATGGTAGGCATAGAAGGCAATGTAGGGAAGGATACTTTGGGCATACCCGGGAATGTAGGGATTGTCGGTATCGTTGGGATAGTTGGTATTGTTGGGATGGTGGGGACTGTGGGTATCTGTGGTTGTGGAAGTGTCGGGATGGTGGGTATCTGTGGTTGTGGTACTGTTGGATTAGCTTGCAGCAAACTGCGTGAAGCATAACACATCTCATTGGTTGTAATCGAAAATAGTGCAAGTGCAAAAACGTAAATGTAGCAGGTAGCTAGAAGCCATTGTAGGATGACTGCAAGTGGTTAAGGCTCTTAAACTTGATTAAATTGTGAGTTAGACCAATGCACAAAGATGTAAATATATATAGAGAATGAACCGAGTGATCTCAATAAATAAATAAATAAAAGAATGTAAGTAAAAAGTCACTAGTTTGTTAAGACTTTAATTGGTTTTTCGCGAATTGACATCTGGCATTATTATTAACCAAGTGGTTAAACAATCTCTAAACAACAAGAATTTGTTTATTGATATTCCTATTTTAGGTAAGCTAATTTTGCAGATGACGTGGCCCAAACTCAATCCCAAATATAACATTTTTTTTGCTTGTATTCTATATAAATCTGAATAGGTAGATAGATAGATTATTACTAGAAGATAGATTGAAGAATATAAAGGCTTAAATATTAGAATTACAACATTGGTGTAGGCGTTGAATAAAGTAGGAGTGCAAACGAGTCGAGCTACTCGAGAAAAAGCTCGAAATAAGCCGAGCCTTATCGAGCCTGAGCCGAGCTTGAGCCTAAAATAAAAGCTCATTTGTTTATCGAGCCCGAGCTCGAGCCTGGCATGTGAAGCTCGTTAGGCTCGTCGAGCCTTATCGAGCTTTAGTGTAAAAGAGCTGAGCCGAGCCGATCTTATTTAAACTTGTTTACGAGCCGACCCCGAACCTAAAAATAATCTTATTTAGTAAACGAGTTCGAGCCCGAGCTTCAATTATCGAGCTCACAAACCTGAAAAGTCTATTTTTTTTTATATAATATATTAGTTAATAGATAATAAACGAGCCGAGCTCGAGCTTGAGAAAATACCAACGAGCCGAGCTCGACTTTGAAAACAAAGCTCGAATCGAGCCAAGCTCGATCTCAAGCTCCCATAAGTTAATAAAGCTCGAGCTCAAGCCTGGTCAAGCTCTGGCTCGGCTCGACTCGTTTGCACCCCTAGAATAAACTTACGAGAACAAGTTAAATACAATAATAGGAAACTAATGTGAGTTTGCTATTATGTTACAATTTCAAGGTTATCGAAAACATCACAAATCTTCCATGACGGGCATCTAGAAATGTTTTATTATCTAACAAAAATTTCATGATCATGTTTACGTTAAATTTGAGCCAATAATGACCATCCAACAACGTAGAACACTATGTTCAAGAGATTAATAAACAAAAGGAATGAAAGGAAAGGAGAATTAGAGAAAAGAAGGGAAAGAAAAGAATAGAAGGGAAAAGGAATTATTCTAGACTTTAGAATATAATCTAGACTTATGGGTTACTAGTATTAATATCTATTAATTGTATACTATTAATAAACCAACTAATATATATACTATTAATAAACCAACTAAATGAACAGTAAAACTAAATGAAGATTAACTATTTGTTTTAAAGACTTTTTTATATGTGTTGTTTAGTGATTTTTTATATGTATTATTTGATTTTTTATATATCTTATATAACTTATGTTTTTTTTGATCCATGTAAATCACGTTTCAATATTTTTTGGTCATATCAATATTTTTTCTTTATGGGTTGTTGTAACGAGTTTAGGTAACATAACAAAACAAACCAATACCGATCAAATTCCCGCTGTGTTGGTATATTTTTAGTCATATCATTGATTTTTTTAGTTTTTTTTCTCTATTGGTTGCTATAACAAGTGTCAGTACCGAAGTTAAACGAACTAATACCCACCCACGGCGCAACGCGAGGATTTCCGCTTTTTTATATGTGTTGTTTAGTGGTTTTTATATGTATTATTTGGTTTTTTATATATCTTATATAACTTACGTTTGTTTTTTATGCATGTAAATCACGTTTCGGTATTTTTTGGTCATATCAAGATTTTTTTCTTTATGGGTTGTTGTAACGAGTGTAGGTAACGTAACAAAACAAACTAATACCGATCACATTCTCGCTGTGTTGGTATATTTTTGGTCATATCATGATTTTTTTAGTTTTTTTTCTCTATTGGTTGCTATAACAAGTGTCAGTACCGAAGTTAAACGAACTAATACCCACCAGCGGCGCAACGCGAGAATTTTCGGCGCAACGCGCGGATTTAATAGCACTAGTTAATATTAATGTTAGATTAATTAATTCATTATTAATTAATTATTATTATTAATTAATTAATTAATTTACCTATATATTAAAAATCGAAGTAAATGAACAGTAGAGAAATGAATGATTAGTCAATGAATAGTATCGGGTATCGGTACCGTTATCAAATTTACCAAACTGGGTGTGTTTTCGGTATCCGTTCGGCACCGTTATTCATCGGGTTTTACCCTCAAATACCGATGCCGTATCAGTACCGACCGTATCAAGCCGTACTGTACCAGGTATATTCGGTACCGGTACCCACTTTTGAGGATTTCGGTAACGGTATTTTCAGTAACGGTTGGTAACGAGCTCATCAAATCTTGCAGCAACGTAGCAATGCAAGTAATTGCACAGTTTAGATTACTTTTCATACACACAGTAAGTAAACTGTATTTCGTTTGAATGATGTACACAACAACTTATTTTGTTTTATTTTTTGTCTTTTTACGTAATGAATGAATTGTAGCATGTAAAATTAAATTGGATATTTAGATTATTGATGAGCAAATCGTATCAAATCCTGTAATAAAACCGGTATCGTATCGGTACCAAATTTACTATACCAAATCATTTTCGGTACCAATTTGGTACCCACCTTTTGGCGTTTTCAGAATCGTTACTTTCGATTCGACACTGGTCTAGCACCATACCTATATTTATTGATTTTTACCTTCAAATACCATACCGTATTGTACCGAGCATTTTCGGTGCCGGTACCTAATTTCTATGATTTTCCGGATCGGTACTTTCGGTGCCGTTACCGGTACCGATCTCATCCATATTTTAACGTGTTAGCACCGTAATAACTGAACTGAAAACAACCGAATTTCCAACGTGTAGGACGTGTGTGTCCTATTATTATATATTAGGTTATTTAAAAACGCTTTTTTTAGGACGGATTGACTATCCTTTTCACGACATTTTTATTTATGTTTTGATATTCGCTATCTGCTTGCCGTTACTGACACGCGTTTTGCAATCATTAGATCTCCGCCGCAACGCGCGGGCGGAAATTTAACTAGTTAATATTTTTAATATTAATATTTTTAATATTAATATTAGAAGTGAAATGAACAGTGGATAAAGTGGATTTTTCTAGGTGGGCTTTCATCATTGGGCCAACATTTGAGTTCATACTTTTCTAACAGGTGTAGAAGAGAACAGGCTTTAATAAAGCCACGTTTCTCTCCACTTTTACACCTCAAGGTTAATTTACATTAAAAAGAGGTTACAGGCTTATTTGGCAGAGAGAATAGGGGAAAGTGAAAGGGCCAGCCGGAAGTGCCGGCTGGTCACTATGCGGAAAGAGGAAAGAAGACGGTGGTGAAGGTGTTGTCTGTTCATCTAATGTTCGGAGACAAGACAATGGGTAAGCTTGAGCTACCGGAAAAAAAGCAGTGATGGAGGCGGATTCTCAATAATTTGAAACATAACCGAACAACAATAAATTCATGGTAACGACGATTACAGTATTTTGGGGTATTTTTGGTATTCTGACTATAAATGCTACGCGTCCCTGTCTTCTTCACTGATCTGGCTACACTGCCACCAACAGAAACACGTCGGCGAAGATTTCTTGAACCAGTACAACCCACTACTGCCTTGACACATCTGAACCGGCACCACCAACGCCAGATCCGGTCGGAGAGAGAGGCGATGGAGTAACGACAGTGGTGGCCGGCGGGTCTTTGGTTCAACTGCCAGATGGACTCATCGCCATGAATCGGCTAGATAGGGTCCCGATCTACCTCATATAAGGACCCTCAGATTGCCAGTGTTGCAAACGGCGCAACAATCAGGTGCTACAGTCGCACCGACAGTCGACAGGTGGCTTGAGGATGAGATGAACAGACGAGGGTGGGTTTAAAATGGTATCTTTTGTGGTGGATGGGCAGTCGGCAGGTGGTGGTGTCGAAGTGTGGCATTGAGAACTAAGGCAGATCAGTGAAAACGTATGCAGTTAGAAGGTTTATGTTGATCAGCGTGATCTACGAACTGGAAGGAGCATTAGTAGTTAAATGAAGTAGTAGATAAAGAAAGCTGTTAAATAGAGATAAAAAAAAATTTATTATGTCTTGGTGGTTGAGAAACTAATAAGTTTGAAGGTATTTTTTCTAGATTGTTTTTTTTTTTTATATCTACTATCTTTTATTCCGACTCTTAACTAATATTCATTAAATTAAATTTATATTTGCTTTATGTATATATATTCATATTTAAACAGAGTAGGCGAAAAAAAATTTGTTGAACGCAGAGTTGTATTCGTAATAACGACTAAACAAAACCAGTACCAGTACGAGTATTTGTTTTTTTTATGGTTTTAATAGATGCAAAACACATGTTGAGTAATATGTCGAGTTCCGGTATCATATTGGTACTGTAATTAACCGAACGGATACGGACTGAAATGTAAGGACCTGCAAAAATATCAAAAAATGACCCGTAAGTGAAAACCCGGACCCCTGAAACCCTAATGTGCATGAAAAACCAAGAAAACAAGATTTCTGGATTTCAGGCGGGCCGCGTAAACCATAAGGTAACATCTACGCGGGCCGCGTCAACTTAAAGTTGACCGGATAAGCGTTCCAGGCCACGTGTTGCACACGTGGCAACCCTACTCGTGACACAGCAGCCCTATACGTAGGATAGGGGCTCTCGCGGGCCGCGTAAAAGTCATGTTAAGGCTTACGCGGGCCGCGTAAAACTTAAAAATCAGCTATAAGTAGCCTGTGCATGGGACTTGCTTTTGTGTTCGAAAGTTTTGATAAAAAACAAAGTATACTGCCTAAATTCGAAGTTTTAATTAGGGAGACGCTGCTACAGATATAGGGTATTAACTCGATCACTGCTACGATACAATGTCCGATCGATTGAAACCGATCCGATGGATGTTTAAGTGCTTCCCAAATCAGGGCTATACTTTGTCATTCGTCGTGAGGGTTTTGATTTCGTGAAGTTTATCGTAAATGTTGTATTAAGTTACTAACCTAGTGTCGTGTGCATTGTCATTTAAATAGGTCACAAGGTTAAATTAGTAGGCTAAACTCTGCCCGTTTAAACCTGCAATGAAAGTCATTCTCTTTTTCTCAACAATGTTTTACAATACTCAAATTATTTCCAAAAGTTATAATTACAGGGATTAAGTCGTGGTTATCTTGAATCACTGGCTAGTGGGGTATTGTGTACATTACTAATTTCTCACGGTTAGGTAAACAAACCTAAGAGTGATAATCATCACTACTTGGATGAAAGGACCCAATAGTGGTATGACCATCGTCACCAGGGTGTGACACGGCTCCAGATAAAAATAAGATAGTAGCCATTGTAATCGCTCTTATGCTGTAATTTATAACTATGTGTCATTTTATCAAAGTTAAGTGACTCGCCAATATTTCCCCGCTGATAAAATATTTTTAAAACATGTTTCAGGTGACTTACTGTGTGATGTGTGCAAAATGCAACATATAAATTACATCAATTGTGGCATAAAACTAACCCTTTTTTAGTACTAATGTTGGAAAAAGTGTGTTTTTGTCTTCCTTTTGTATTTTCAGGATTAAATGAGCTCAAATGAACAAAAGAAGCAAAAATGCAGCTAAATCTAACATAAATACAAGAAAAGGAACAAACGTGGCATGCCCGGCATCCCCGACAGCATCTTCCCAAGCAAAACAAGAGAACAAAAGGCTGAACACGCCCCGTGCTCAATGAGCACAGGGGCGTGCCCAAGTGTCAGCAGAAAAGACAAACCTGTCGAAGCTTCTATCAGTCACCACGGGGTCGTGCTCAGTAGACACGGGGCCGTGGTCAACTCTAAGATTCGCAGAATCTGAGGAAATCTTGATAGTACAGATACGCTTCTGCACACGGGGGCGTGCCCAGCGGACACGGGGGCGTGGTCAACTAATGCAGGCAAACTGCAGTTAATGAAGAAAGAGAAGGAAGGTGGACACGGGGCCGTGCCCGAGCCTCTGTTATGCCTATAAATAGGGGTGCTTGGCTCATTTGCAAACCATCCCTTGGCACACCACCTCTCTCACACTTCACCCACCACCATCACAACACCATCATCCACCACCATCATCCATTGTCCATCATAGAGTGTGTGAGTCGTCTCGGGATCCAAGATTGATCGTAAGAGTTCTTGACAATCAAAGGCCATGTTTGCCTAAGTCTCTTACATCACTTGGTGAAGACAAGTGTCTAGTGTAATACTTTTTATTTTTAATCTTTTCGCACTTTTTACTTGATTATGTATTAATGACTTTAATAACTAGTTTCTTATGTTGAAGGTGATTCTTCCTTATCGTTTGTCCGTGGTGTCGTGGCATTATTTTACTGTCTATATAAAATAAAAGATTTTCACCATTTATATCTCCACGGTCTATATGGAGATATGTTGGCTACCTGGTCGGGGGTTAAGGGAACGGTTTGGTAAGAGTCTTGCCTTGTTCAGTGTATAGATCCTGCAAGGACCTGGGTCAAATTTAGTAGGACCTCCTTCAATACCCACCGGTATTGGATGGCGGGGGTCCAAACTCTTTGATCCCCTCATATGTAAACTACTATTAATACTTTAACCCGGCTACTTAGGACTGTATCCCTGCTGACTCAGACTACTTAGCCGAGGGTAACGCCACCTTCAAAAGAGGGGCCTACCATAATATGCATTAATAACTTAATTAATTATCTTTCAATAATCCGACCCTTTAGGATTGTATCCTTGCTGACTCAAACTACTGGGTTGAGGGTAACGTCACATTCAAAAGAGGGGCCTACTACAATAACTAAGATAATCTCTTAAAAAGTGCAAAAGTGCGGAAATAATCAAAGGTTACACTAAACACGAGTCGGAGCCAAGTGATTCATCTTGTCTATCTGTTTTTATTTTTATTTTTTTTCAGCATTTTAGTTAGTTTTATTTTTCTAGTTTAAAAACCTTTTTTTAACTTTTGATTTGATTAGACGTTGAGGATAAACCGGTACTAAAAGCTCTTGTGTCCTTGGACGACCTCGGTATCTTACCAACACTATACTACGCTCACGATGGGTGCACTTGCCCATATGTGTGTTTGGTGTTAGTAAAATATCGTGTTTTATAAATTTAAAACTTGACTAACGTGTAAAAAGTGCTTAAAATATACTTAAATATATATCACACCACACGCGCATCACTGTGAATCAAGGAAAACGTGCTATGGAGCACTAACAAGCTTGAAGTGGTGGCTCAGTAAAATAAATAAACATGTTTTGTAAGACAAGGGATTTCCTCGTGAAATTACCTTTACTGTAAATTATGGGGTTGGTCCCCAAATTGTGAAATAAAACAATCGGGCATTTTCAAGTTTTAAAAGATCTTATTAAACTTCCGCTGTCAAATCAAATAATAAATACCACGGGATTCTGTCCCGCGACTCCTGGACCGGGTTACACCGGGACTGGGACCGTGACAGAAAAAGGTGGTATCAGAGCCACTGATTTAAGCCAATTAAGTATTTAGAAATACTTAATTTTCTGATTGCCATTCTGTGAATTTAAGTTGATAAATGAAATTTTAACTTAGAATTGTGTGTGTTTCTTCATATGTGCTGACAGCATGAATGAGTTGTCTGAAGCTCTTCAGAATCTCACTATCTATTCTACTGACATGGAAGTTTCCCGGGGTTTTTCCGGTTATTGGGCTGACACTGAGAAACCTATAGAATTCCAAGCCCAGCCTTAGGAGAAACCGAAGCCGAAAAAGAGAAGAAGACTCGTAGGCTGGAGACGTATGCGTAGGAAGAAACCAGCGCTACAGAAAGTTATAAAGACTGAGGATCCAAAGGATAAAGGAAAAGGAAAAGAGATCGGGGAAATTTCCGGGCAAGCCCAGGAAATGCCACCATGGGAGGAGCTGGACCGCCAACTGGCAAATAGCGACCTCATCGGACCTGCCGATGAAAACCTCTTCAATTACCCAGCGGAAGCACAACTTCCAGTCAATCTGGAACCTGCTATCCCAGATCCTATTATCAACCCCCGACCTCTACCAGGAGAGCTGGAAGAATGGTGGACAACTGACTGGCAATTCCAGAATCTCTTAAATAACCCTAACACCTTTTCCCCCAGTTTGACCCCGAGCCTGCACTAAACCCACCTATGAGCACAGAAAACTTGGCTGAACTCCGCCACTATGGCGAGGAGCTGGTGGATGCAGGAAATAGAATCCGGGAAGTGGGGGAGAGGATATCATGGAAATACGACGAGAGGGAACGTCGTTTCTGAAGTGCCAGCTTACGGGATCGTATGTGGTTGTGTGGTTACGTGTTTAATAATAATAAAATAATAATAAACATTAACAAAAATATAACTATGTAAAATAACTTAAAATAAAACTTTTGTAACATATCTAGTGTGTACGGATGCATACTAAAATATATAAAATATGAAAGTCGCAAAGTCGACAATGTTGACTATACGTGTTGACGTGGTTATGTGCGATTGTTTTATTATGTTTGGTTGTTATTTATTTTGTGCTAATCACTTATATATATTAATTACCAGATGGAACATGCTGGTAATGAACCAGTTAACGAGGTTAACAATCTGAGCAAAACAATGAAGATCACTTTCTTAATAGGCAAGATATAGAAAACATCGTTGCTCAAGGAATAGCAAATGCTATCCCGGCAATCGTCGCTGCAGTTAAAAGTCCTGTTGAGCCTTCACAAGCTCACCCCAGTAAACGCACGCGCGACGATAATTTCAGTAATAGTGTTAACGGAGGTGGCAACAACAATAATAATAATGATGATGTGATGCAAGCCCCATTCCTTAAGAAAATGAAAGCTGCAACGCCTGGTTGCACTTACAAGGAAGTTCTTGCCTGTAAACCAATCGAATTTGCATGAAATGAAGGGGCAACTGCAGCACTGCGTTGGTTAGAGAAAACTGAAGCAGTAATTAAAATAAGTAAATGTGCCGAGGAAGATAAGGTCATGTACGTGTCGCATCTTTTTAAAGAAGGGGCCCTAGAATGGTGGAATACGGTACTACAAGCCAAGGGAAGTGATGTGGCTTATGCCATGAATTAGGAAGAATTTAAAAATCTGGTGGAAAGAAAATTCTATCCCGAATATGAAAAGGAACAAATGGCAAATAAGTTCCTAAACCACCGTATGGTGGATGTAGACTGTCGAGGGTATACTTCGACATTCTTCGGGTATGCTAGAGTTGTACCAACCCTGGCTTCGCCAGAACCGGTACTTATTTCTCGCTATATTTGGGGTTTAACTAGCGAGATTTGGGATATCGTCAAAGCTGCGAGACCCCGCACTATTGACGATGCTGTAGAATTAGCCAACACCTTAACCGACGGGTTGGTACGCACAAGAGAAGAAAATCGGAAAAAGGAAGTGGCCTAAAAGATTACCCAAGGATTCCGTGTGGGTAATAGTAGTAATTTCAAGAAAAAGGGAACTGGGAAATCTTCCACTGCTCCATTCTGCGGTACCTGTAAAAGAAAGCATTTTGGAAGATGCAAAGGATATTGCAATTTCTGCAAGATTCCAGGGCATCAAGAAGAAGATTGCAGAAGAAATAAATCGACAATCTGCTTCAACTGTGGAGAAGCTGGACATTTTAGACCAGACTGCCCTAAATTGGTCAAACCAGAAGACAACAAAGCCAAACCTGCAGAAGGAACTACCAAAAAGAATGCAAGAACATTCCAATTGACTACCCAAGAAGCAGAACTCATCCCAGATGTAATAGCTGGTACGTTCCTAGTTCACGACGTTTATGCAAAAGTATTATTTGACTCTGGTGCAAACCAAAGTTTTATAAATACTTCATTCTGCCAAGCTCTTAACCTACCCTTAACCAACCTTAGACAAATTTTTACTGTCGAAACGGCAGATGGTAATTCTGTCCACATAGATAAGGTCTTGCGAGAAGAAAAGATAGAACTCTTAGGCCATAAATTTTCTGCAAACCTGTTACCTATGAAATTAGCCGGATTCGATATTGTGTTAGGAATGGATTGGTTAGTAGCCAACCATGCTCGAATTCTCTGTGATAAAAATTCCATAGAAATTCATACACCCACAGGAGAAATAGTGGTGATTACAGGAGATAAGCCACTGAAATTCATTTCAGTAATGAAAATGGTCAGTTATTCGAGTAAACAAGGAATAGTGTATATGATGTCGGTAATCATTAACACTAAAGGTAAGGAACTTAAGGAAATTCTAGTAGTATCAGAATATCCGAATGTATTCCTAGAAGAACTACCTGGATTACCACCCGATAGGGAAGTAGAATTTAGAATTTATCTAATTCCTGGAACTACACCGATAGCCAAGGCACCTTATCGGTTAGCACCTACCGAAATGCTAGAATTGAAAAAGCAGTTAGATGAATTGCTTAGTAAAGGATTTATACAACCTAGTTCATCCCCTTGGGGAGCGCCTGTGTTGTTTGTGAAAAAGAAAGATGGTTCGATGTGAATGTGTATCGATTATAGGGAATTGAATAAGGTCTCAATTAAAAATCGATACCCATTACCTAGAATTGATGATCTTTTCGATCAACTTCAAGGAGCTAAATATTTTTCTAAGATAGATTTACGCTCCGGATACCATCAGTTGAAGGTACAAGAAGAAGACATACCTAAAACTGCTTTCAGAACTAGGTATGGTCATTATGAGTTTACAGTCATGCCATTTGGATTAACAAATGCTCCTGCAGCATTCATGGACATGATGAATAGAATATGTAAACCGTATTTGGATAAATTTGAAATTGTCTTCATCGACGATATACTCATTTACTCCAAAAGTCAGGACGAGCATTGTGAACACTTGCATGCACTCTTAACTTTGTTAAGAAAAGAAAAGCTTTACGCCAAATTCTTGAAGTGTGAATTTTGGCTACAGGAGGTACAATTTTTAGGACACATGGTGAATCACGAAGGTATTCACGTAGATCCCTCCAAAATAGAAGCGATCACCAAATGGAAGGTCCCGCAATCAGCTATGGAAGTTAGAAGTTTTCTAGGATTAGCCGGATACTATAGATGATTTATTAAAGATTTTTCTAAAATAGCTGTTCCATTAACTAAGCTAACCTGTAAAGCCGTAAAGTTTGAATGGGGATCTAGACAAGAAGAGGCTTTTAAGATTTTAAAGCAAAAGTTACCAGAAGGGACAGAAGATTTTGAAGTTTATTGTGATGCCTCTAAGCTAGGATTAGGATGTGTGATGATGCAACGTAAGAAGGTAATTGCGTATGCCTCAAGGCAATTGAAAAAGCATGAGGAAAATTATACGACGCATGACTTAGAGTTAGGAGCCATAATTTTTGCCCTTAAGATTTGGAGACACTATTTGTATGGCAGTAAGTTTACAGTCTATACAGATCATAAGAGTTTAAGATATATATTTGGGCAAAAAGAATTAAACATGAGGCAAAGAAGATGGATGGAAATTTTAAGTGACTACGACTGTGATATTCAATATCACGAAGGAAAGGCAAATGTAGTAACAGATGCCCTAAGTCGTAAATATCATGAAAAGCAAAAGCGAGTTCGTGCTCTTAGATTAAATCAACAGTTAGATTTAATGGAACAATTGAAAAACATTCAAGAAACAGCTATCAAGGATGATGCTGAAGGAATGAAAGGACGAATAAAGGAATTAGAGCAAGGAAGTGATGGAATTTGGAGATTCCACAAGAAAAGAATTTGGGTACCTAAGCAAGGAAATTTAAGAGATAAGATTTTAGAAGAAGCCCATAAATCTAGGTATACCATTCATCCTGGTAATTATAAGATGTACCAAGATTTAAGGAATAACTTCTGGTGGATAGGAATGAAAAAGGACATAGCTAGATATGTATCTAAGTGTCTAACTTGTTCACAAGTTAAAGCAGAACACCAGAAACCCTCAGGATTACTCCAACAATTAGAAATGCCTGTATGGAAATGGGAACTAATAACCATGGACTTTGTTACTAAGTTACCCAAAACCAGAAAAGGTAATGACGCGATTTGGGTAATTGTGGATCGATTAACCAAATCAGCTCATTTTCTACCCATGAAGGAAACCTTTAGCATGGAAAGATTAGCAAAATTGTATGTAGACGAGGTAGTATCCTTACATGGAGTTCCACTCTCCATTGTATCAGATAGGGATAGTCATTTCACTTCTCATTTCTGGCCCAGTTTCCAGGAAGCAACGGGAACCCGACTAAATTTAAGTACTGCATACCATCCTCAAACAGACGGACAAAGTGAAAGGACGATCCAAACCCTGGAAGACATGCTCAGGGCATGCGTGATAGATTTTGGAGGAAACTGGGACAACCATTTACCTTTAATTGAATTCTCCTATAATAATAGTTATCATTCAAGCATCGAAGCTGCCCCGTTCGAAGCACTGTATGGACGATAGTGTAGAACTCCAGTTTGTTGGGCAGAAATAGGAGAAAGTCAATTATCAGGTCCCGAGATTGTGCAAGAAACCACCGACAAGATCACTCAAATCAAAGAAAGACTGAAAACGGCTCGAGATCGCCAGAAGAGTTATGCCGACACTCGATGCAAGCCATTGGAATTTCAAGTTGGAGACAAGGTACTCTTGAGTTTCTCCTTGGAAAGGAGTAATTCGATTCGGTAAGAAAGGAAAGCTAAGTCCAAGATACGTAGGACCTTTCCCAGTAATTCAACGCATAGGACTAGTTGCTTATCGCTTACAACTACCAG
This sequence comes from Helianthus tuberosus, assembly GCA_030545235.1. Classification (NCBI taxonomy): domain Eukaryota; kingdom Viridiplantae; phylum Streptophyta; class Magnoliopsida; order Asterales; family Asteraceae; genus Helianthus; species Helianthus tuberosus. The sequence goes on along the minus strand of CM060411.1, from coordinate 53,081,458 downwards.
AAGAGTTAGCCGGGGTACATGACGTATTTCATGTATCCAACCTCAAGCAATGTTTATCCGACGAATCCCTGGTAGTACCTCTTCAAGACATAGAGGTAAATGAAAAGTTAAAATTCGTAGAGAAACCACTTCAGATAGAAGACAGAAAGATTAAATTTCTCAAGCATAAAAGATTGGTACTGGTCAACGTCAAATGGGATTCAAAAAGAGGACCGGAATACACTTGGGAGCTGGAATCAGAAATGAAGCGAAAGTACCCTCACTTATTTCAGTAAATCTCGAGGATGAGATTTTAAATAAGGTGGGGAGGATGTAAGGACCTGCAAAAATGTCCAAAAATGACCCGTAAGTGAAAACCCGAACCCCTGAAACCCTAATGTGCATGAAAAACCAAGAAAACAAGATTTCCGGATTTTAGGCGGGCCGCGTAAACCATAAGGTAACATCTACGCGGTCCGCGTCAATTTAAAGTTGACCGGATAAGCGTTCCAGGCCACGTGTCGCACACGTGGCAACCCTACTCGTGACACAGCAGCCCTACACATAGGATAGGGGCTCTCGCAGGCCGCGTAAAAGCCATGTTAAGGCTTACGCGGGCCGCGTAAAACTTAAAAATCAGCTATAAGTAGCCTGTGCATGGGACTTGCTTCTGTGTTCGAAAGTTTTGATCAAAAACTAAGTATACTGCCTAAATTCGAAGTTTTAATTAGGGAGACGCTGCTACTGATACAGGGTATTAACTCGATCACTGCTACGATACAATGTCCGATCGATTGAAACCGATCCGATGGATGTTTAAGTGCTGCCCAAATCAGGGCTATACATTGTCATTCATCGTGAGGGTTTTGATTTCGTGAAGTTTATCGTAAATGTTGTATTAAGTTACTAACCTAGTGTCGTGTGCATTGTCATTTAAATAGGTCACAAGGTTAAATCAGTAGGCTAAACTCTGCCCGTTTAAACCTGCAATGTGAGTCATTCTCTTTTTCTCAACAATGTTTTACAATACTCAAATTATTTCCAAAAGTTATAATTACAGGGATTAAGTCGTGGTTATCTTGAATCACTGGCTAGTGGGGTATTGTGCACATTACTAATTTCTCACGGTTAGGTAAACAAACCTAACAGTGATAATCATCACTACTTGGGTGAAAGGACCCAATAGTGGTATGACCATCGTCACCAGGGTGTGACACGGCGCCAGATAAAAATAAGATAGTAGCCATTGTAATCGCTCTTATGCTGTAATTTATAACTATGTGTCATTTTATCAAAGTTAAGTGACTCGCCAGTATTTCCCCGCTGATAAAATATTTTTAAAACATGTTTCAGGTGACTTACTGTGAATCAAGGAAAACGTGCTACGGAGCACTAACAAGCTTGAAGTGGTGGCTCAGTAAAATAAATAAACATGTTTTGTAAGACAAGGGATTTCCTCGTGAAATTACCTTTACTGTAAATTAGGGGTTGGTCCCCAAATTGTGAAATAAAACAATCGGGTATTTTCAAGTTTTAAAAGATCCTGTTAAACTTCCGCTGTCAAATCAAATAATAAATACCACGGGATTCTGTCCCGCGACTCTTGGACCGGGTTACACCGGGACGGGGGCCGTGACATGAAAGCCCGCCGCAAAGCGGCGGAGGAATCCTACAAGTTATTATTTATATCATAAGAACTATATTATAGTTAGTGTAGGTCTCTGTTGTTAACAAATATAAGATCAAGGATAGTGGTTAGACTGGTTAGGTAAAAGGGTTCAAGGATTTTGGTTTGCCTAACGCAGGTCGTGGGGTTCCTCCACGTATGCAATACGTAGTGTTGGATCACTTTTTTATTGCTTGCTTTGAATTCTGGATTGAAGAATATTCAACCCAGAATGTTTGTGTGCAATGTGATTGTATTAAAGTAAGTGAAGAATAGAACATGCAAGAAACAAGTTCTAGAGAGAAGAAGTGAGATTTCTGGGAGTGTCCAACTGAATGACAATGTGTTGTCATTTATAGAGAAAGGGTCTGCTATAAGGAGACACCTTTGACTAGTGATCCAAGGTTGCAGTGGAGGGCTTGCCTTTTGGTAGGTTGAAGGCTTTGGACCTGCGGGTAAAAGGATGTCTCTTCCCACATGCTCCTTTTGCGGCTGAGTGGGAGAGATCACACGTGAAGTGTGATGTGACCTGTCATTGTTTTGTGCTTTTTGCTGTTCACAACAGCTGGTTGACTCCGAACCCTTTTACCTTTCAACCCTTTAAGCTGTATTGCACTTTTAGCCAGTTTATTAAGCTTGAGCTACACACGCCATCAGCCCCCCAAGTCAGAGGTGTTTGGGGTGTAAGCTCAAAGGCTTCTGACTTTTGCACAACACTTTTATTTGTTAAAGGCTTCAATGCTTCAAGGCTTGAAGGGATCTGGGCTTCGTGTTTTGGGCGGCGAAACTGTTGGGTTTGAATTTGAAAAGATAGTTGATGTGACTGATTAGACGGTTTTCTGTAGACGGCGTATTTTAGTCCCTTAGGTAATAATAGTAACCATCAGGCCTCATTTATGCAGTCATTTATCTAGAGAAACTAACTTTACTCATTTCTCTCAAACACTTTCAAGTTTCATCAAACACTTTCTCTTCCATCCAGGTTAGCTTTTCTTTATCTTTTTTTTTTTCCTTCGATCATTGCTCATGGGTGTCCGAAAGGATCAATCTGTTAGTTATTCTCGCCTTACTTAAGAAGAGGTTTAGGCATTTTGCACACAATGGGGAAGCGATCCAAAGTTTAATCCAGTGGCTCCGGGTTTGGACAAATCTATCGATCTATGTCATGCCGGTTCCATTTCTCTGTATTTCCGTCATTTTGAGTTTTCAAACCTCCATCACCCATTTTATGTTTTTGTTCTCAATGTTTTAGAATATTACCGCGTTTCTTTCGGTCAATTACACCCCCAGGACCTCGCTAGGGTTTTGCATTTCGAGGTTGTGTGTCGGGCTGCGGGGTATGATCCGTCTTTGTTATCGTTTCGCCTTTTCTTCCGTTTGGCTAAGAACGGCGACTGGTTTACTTTCGAGACGTCTCAAGTTGACGCATGTTTGATTTCGTCTATAGTGACCACCCTCGGTTCTTGGAAAGATCGGTTTTTTTGGGTTTCCGAGTCGATTGTTCCGTTCAAAATGGTTTGGAGGCATTCGGATGCTGTCCGTAATGAACTGGAACCCTCTGAATCCGAGTTGGATAGTTGGTTTTTGAAATCCATTAGGGCATGTCCTTCGAGTCTTCGTCCGTTTCCTGAACACTTGTTAATGTTAATGGGTATTAGCAAATTGTTTGATGAACCGGATCGAGATCCTGTACTCATGAGAGGTGGTCAGGGTATGCATTTTACTTTGTGGATTTCTTTATTGTTTTTCTATGTCTTTACTTATGTATGCATGTCTGCCTTGGATTTCATTAGGAGCGACGATACGTCCGATGTTGTATTCACGGATGCTGAAGCTACATAAGATGATGATGCTGTTGTTCGTGGTGTTGAGCATGGGTTTGAGGGTTCAACTTACGTGAATGTTCCCAATGTTAAGGGATTTACCAAGGTTGCTGTTTCTAAAGATTCCACTGGCCATTCCACCCGTCGCATGTTAAAGGGTTCTGAACAGCCATCCAGTTCTGAGATTGTTGATCTTAGCGACGATATAGAGATTCCAGATGATTTGGAAGCTGGGGTTGATAGGAAGAAGAAGGAGTTACCACTGGTTGTTCTAAAGAGAGTAAAGCAACAGGTAAAAAGGTTGTAGGGTTAAAGGGTTCATGTCACACCCCGACCGCGTTAAAACAACGAAACCGCGGCGGAAACGTCGGGGAGTGGAGCAACAGAATTATTGTTTCACAACCATGGATTCAAAAGTTTTGTTTTATTTAAAGATTAACCATTTACATTGTCTTAAGTTAAACAAACAAGTTAAACATAGTCTATCATCGTTATTAAATCACTAAGGCCTCGTTCAGTCCTAAGTGAGCATGCATCCTAGTCACAAACATCATCATCATTCACCACCTGAAACATATGTGAAAATAAAGTCAGCAAAGAAATGCTGGCGAGCACATAGGTTTTATGAGAGTGTCAGATTCATGGCTCGTTTACATGTTGCAATACCTCATTAGACTACAAGAGTCAAAAGTTAAAAACCTTGTTTTGAAAAGTGTATAGTATTGCAACATAATTAACCAACTCAAATCAAGTTGGTTATAGTTTATAAAATCTCGTAGCCATAATTCTTAACCCAAAACATTTGTTTAAGTAAACCAAATTGTAAATCATCTCGTTAGTAAAACTCGTATGGTTTATATCATTTAGTAAACATCGTTAAGTGACCTCGTTTTAACATCGTTTGCCCAAGTGAACTAAATAATGCCACGGAATGTAATATGATAAAATCACTTATATATAAGAAGTACCAGCAGCGTATCTACCATGCTTTTATCACATTACACCCGTCCCATTATCTAATCACAACCCAAAACCAATCGTTTGTTCAATTCGTTTAACTCGTTTCAATCGTTTAAACCGTTCTCGTTTTAATTGTGAAAACTACTTTTGGTCATCTGGCTAATAACATCCAAACCTTCGCAACTCGTCCATCGTTCAACTCGTATTAACAAACCACCATAGGGTAAGTTAACAATTAACAGGTTCAGTCGTTACCCACATAACTCCCACACATAACCATGGGTGCAGTCTGATAACGGGATTTGTCAGATCCTATGGTACCATAACCTAATACTGGTCGGTTCGGCCAAAACTAATGAATGTTATTCGTTATGTAACTACATCCAACAAGTTTGTTCACATTATCGAAATCATTATTTGTTTAATATAAACCATATTAATCGTTTTGAAACCATTGTTAAAAGCATCGAATCGTTTAAACTTATGAATCACCCCAAAACAATAAAAAACAGTAAAATAGGGGAACTATTGTCACATCCCGATATTTCCACGTATTACCGGTGGGCCCGGTGGGGAGTATCGTGACGTAGTTGATATCATCATAGACAATTAATCACAGTTTAATGCACAGCGGAAGTCTAAAAGTAAAATATACAAACCGAGTTGAAAGTACAAAATATTATACAACAGAATGTAAATGGATCCACAGGCGGATCTAAAATGGAAAGAAAGTATTGTTCAACAGATTTTAAGCATCAAAAGCTTGCAAGACTCTTTATTTGATACTAGGAGTAGCCAGCCCATTACGCGTAGTACCTGCACTTAATCTTTTTTAAAAATACGCCAGTTTACACTGGTAAATACAATTAACTGACTCTTTTTGAAAACATTTAAGAAAAATTGATTTAAATGCCCAAGGTACAGATAATCTTTTATAACTTGAGATAATTATTTAAAAATAAGTTTGTATACAGATTTATATGTTTGTCGTCGTTTTAGGACCCGGTTAGAAGAGCCGGATAAGATTAATAGACATGCCACTAGTATAGGCCCACAAGGAGTTTCCTTATAAGTGAGATACCGTTTTACATACGCAACTGTCAGGTGTATGCCTACACCCCGTGCTTAAGTCGTGGCCATCTCTAATGAATGAGCCGAGGATATCCAGAACATGGTCATTAACCCCCCAAAGGCATTGCATCAAACAAAACAGATTAAAACGGGTTATGTAAATTTATTAACCACAATCCGATTAAGAGATTTCATACCCGACCAAGCGGTATTATTAAATACCGTATCCCAAGCCCGTATAACGGAAAATAAGGTAAAAGTATTTACCTGAGCTAAAATATAAATTTAATCTCAGCCATATATCAAATCAGCAAGTACAGTAGCGTTTACCGGGCTCCTAATCTGGAACGAAGGTTTTAATAACCTATTAGATTCCTAACGGGTCTTACTTAAGTTTAAACTTAGAACGGTTAGTTTTAAAGAAAAGTTTACGGTTCAAAACACAAGATTAAGTGAAGACCGGATTAGAATGTGATTTAGACCCGACAAGTATGAAGACTTGTATAAAATGGGTAAACTAAACACATTCTGGATTTTGAAGTAAAAATGATAAGGTTTGACCCGTTTCGGTTAATTAATGCAAACTAGTTACATAAACCGTACCGAACGCGAATATGCATAACGGGTAACCAAATGAGTCATGTACAGGTTCCATAAGTTAATATGCTTAAAATATGTTATGATATCAGTAGGATATCTTCCATTATGCCCAAAACGAATTTAAAATCAATTTAAGCCCCGTAAGGGTATTTTGGTCATTTTAAAGTTTATAAAAGATGTTAAATAGCAATATGAGGTTCTGGTCTAAATTAATTAGTAAAAATATTTATTTTAAAAATTTATATCAGTAAGATATTATATATATGTGAAATTTATCATTTATGGCCAAACTATGCATCGTAGGGGCATTTTGGTCATTTCACATATGCTCTAAGGGTCAAATTTGGAAATCTGAGTTTAAAACTTTTACTTACTGTTAAAGTATAAAAATTTGCTTATAATATCTGTAGGTAATAAGTCTTAGGTGTTAAATATAGTTTTAACCCATACTATGTGTTTAATAAGCGTAAAAGTCGGTATTTGACGATTTCCGGGTTATTTAAGGAAATCTGAGATTTTGGTCAGTCTTAATTGTTTAAAATATTTTATTTAATATATGAAATCATTAGGAAAAGGTTTGGTATCAAAATGTTATGTAAAACTCATTTTATCAAAGAAAAGGGTAATTTTGTCAATACCGAATTTACACTAGAATTCTATAATATAATCAGTATAAAATTTGAAAAAAATTTCAAAAAATCCCTAAATATTATATTATAACAGTGGGTAGAAAGTTTGGTGCCAAAATTTGGGTTTAAATATGATTTATACTAAATATGCCACTTAATTAATAAAAAGCTTTCATTTTACGATATCGCGCATAACTTCTATTTTAGACCATGAACTGATGTCAAATTTTTAGGACATGCTTATAAATCAGTAATAAAGGTTTTTGTTCTCTCACATTTTCAAAAATTTCATTTTAATGTCAAAAGGGCATAACGATCAACTTTTAAGCATTTAACGGTAACATGCGAATGAATCGGATTATAACCTCAGAGGGTTTTACTAACATATAATATGGTCCAAAAGGAACCCTAAGGCATATCTAAACTAAGCTAAATCGGGTGAGAACTGAAAGTCAAAGCAAAAGTCTACTTTTGCGACTTTCGGTTGCGAACCAAGCCTAAACTCAGAATTGTTGGGTTGAACATGCCTAGACATGTTCTTATATTAGTTACCAAGTTATTTAAGTGTTAAAACATGCTCCATAACTTCAGCATTATGAGTTATGAATTATTTTGCAAAAACTGACCCATTTGACCTTTTATTAATAAGTTTGACCCGACAGTTGACTCAGATAACGTGATAATTTGAAGGTGCCCTTTTAAGGGTTTAATACCTACATAATTACCAACACATAGCCACTTTCAATTCGAATAATGGCTGGACCGTTTGTGATTAATCACTAAGTCAAAGCTTAATTACGATATCTTTGACTTTCGGTCATTAAGCTAATTAAACCTTAACTAAAGAAACTAAGAACACTTACTAGAGTCCTTAGCACGAAAATTGAATTAGAGGAAGCTTCCTTGAGCACCAGGAGCTTCAGAGAAGTTGTTTGAATGAAAATTTTGAAGTGTGAGTTCTAGTGAAGCAAAACAAGTCCCTTTATATAGTGTCTTGGATTGATTAAGATCAATGCAGGTGTCCCCCAGGTGTAATCTGATGCATACAGGTGTCTAGAGGTATTTCAAAACTGTTAACTAGCTGCTGGTTTCGAGAAAAGGGGTGTAGAAGGAGACAACCCGCATCTGTCCATTTTCACTGCCCAGTTACAGTCCTTACGGACCGTAAGCATAGGCCTTACGGTCCGTAACCGCTTTTTGAATTGTATCGCCCAGTTAAGCCTCCTTACGGTCCGTAAGGAGGACGACTTGCGGTCCGTAAGCCTTTGATCAGAGACAAAATTTTGAGAACTTTTACACTTGGCCATGCAACTTTTCATAACTCGAATCTATAGTCACTTTCAGCAGATGGGTCCTCTTGTTCAGTTCTGAATTGCCCTTGGAAGTAATGCCATGCATTAGTGTTGTCTTGGAGTCTTTTGAAAAGGTCATTGCATGAAGAATTGTCGTGATTAAACATGTGATCCCAAATTCTCGAATTTGAATTATTTCTCACAAGATTGAGTTGGAATTTATAAACTTTATTATCAGATATAAAAGAAGTTATAATAATGTATTACAAAGCTTTTGGAACGTTAAAAGGCCACTCAAAGGTAAAAATTAACATGTTGACACTTTTAACTCTTATGTTCCGTAACTTTTTATTTTTAAGCACAACGGCTTCCGGTGTCCATAAATTTATTCAATCATGAATATGAACATCTTATGAGGTCATTCAGGGGCACAAGTTTGGCATGATGACGCTTTTGGTCCTTCTATTTACATATTTACATTGTTTGACAATTTTAGTCCCTCTAGATTTATTCATTACACGTTAAACCTTTATGACACGTGTCATTATTATATTGGTCGATTTTGCGAGGTGTTACAACTATGTACTCACATCGAAGTGCAAATATATCCTTTACTAATGAACTAGCAAAGCTCGAGTAAACCAAGGAATTTCAAGTAGCACCTAGAAATCGGATTGCTAGATTAATAAATCAACACCTAAATCAGAAGATCGGGTAGAATGAGGTCTTGTAAACCAAATGAGTATTGGAACTCATGTGATATGGTTTAACAAAGCCTACATTCTAAATCAGAACGTATCCTAAGTGCTTTCGATCCGTTACGACCCATTAAGGTAGCTTATGCTACTTTAACTCGTCGTTCGCGCAAAAGCGCGTTCGAGATGCCTAACTAGTCCTATGACAAGTATTATATGTCTAAACATGTTTAAATATGTTGCATAATTAGTTCAAGTGACAAAAGTTAGGTTACATATGCTTAAAATTCAAGTATGCATGAAAATGGCATTTTGGTCATTTTCCTAAGGCATATAAACTACCTATCATACAACTAACTAAACTAAGTGACCATAAGGTATAACCTCGGAAGGTTATTCCCTATATAACTATGGTCACTAAACATGCTTGGTCGAATCCTAATGATCGACAAAACAGGCCGAGTTCGAAAGTCTAAGCGGTTGTCAAGACCACTTGACTTACGACTCTATACAAGCACTAGACTAAAAGTGATGAGTTAAACATGTTAAAACATGTTTAACTAAGTTAGAAAACAGGTTTGATATCAAAACAAAGTGTTTTGATACCCGAAAATAGCTTCGATGCAAAATACGCATAATCACGTATTTTGACCGAAACTTTGACTTGTCACTTCGACTAATCGACGTGGTAATCAGTAGGTATAGTCACAAGGGACTATAACCATCATGATTACGCTCACGTTGCAAAGTTCAAACGAACTTTGTGTTGACCAAAATGGTGGTCAAAGCAGAAAGTCAAACACTGTTTGACTTTCACGCTTGAAAAGCATAAACGAGGATGAAAGAAACTTACAAAGGGTCCAAGCAAATGAAGGTTTGATCTTAAAATACTCAGGTATGAAGCTAAGGCTTCAACTTAGAGCAATTCTTAGATCAAATGTGAAGAATGAAAGAAAATCAAGTGGGTATTTATAGAATTTCAAGAACCGTTAGGATCGTTTCTCGTAATTCGCGCTTTAATCCAGGCCTTACATGTGTTGCCCATGGTTTACAATACAATGGGACATCAAAAACTATCAAATGGTATTGCAAAACAAGGATCAAAACCAGCTCAAAAGACTAGATTCAATGTTTCTGTCTGACAGTCTATCGTGGGCCACGTAGACCCAGACTAATTCTTACGCGCCCCTCCTAGCATAGTTTGGCAGATTGTCACTTTTGGTCCCTGCAAGCCCAAAACTTGGTTTTTGATGCATTTTTGACACATTTACGCCCCGTTAACCCCATTTCAAGGCTCTAAAATGAAGTTAAAGTATAGGAAACATAAAATGTGCTCAAAAACATCTCGGATGTCGGTTCGTTTGGTCGTACGGTTGCGTTATTCGGTTAATTACGACGACAACTCGAACGGACGCAAAAACAATCCACAATACGCGACGAATGGTATTTTTGCATTCCAATCACTAAAATAAAATATTTTAATGATTAAAGTTTTTTTTGGATGTCTGGATATATTCAGAACGTAAGATATGCGCGAAAATGCAAACTTATGCACTTTTTGACGCTTTTAGTCCCTGTTTGATCAAAAAGTTTATTTTCGCATACCAAACCCCTCAAAGCCTATTTATAAGCTATGTAAAGGATATTTAGGGTATGTTTAACTTATGATCAAGTTACAGAATGTTCGTTACCATACGAATCGGCATAGTTTCGCAATTTGACACAAATAGTCCCTGCGATCGAATAGACTTGTTTTCGACACACTAAACCATCCAAAACTTATTTCTAAGTTATGTAGAGGTTATTTAAGGTATGTTAAGCCTATGTCACTATTCCGGAGTGTTTCTCGTGTTAAACTGATTACGTTTACGCACCAGTTTGCGTATAACCTTCCAGAAAGCGATTTAAAGCTTGAAACCGAACTCGATTCAAATCGTAAAATCATCAAACACAAATACACATATAATAACACCAAAACACATCGTTTTATTGATAATTGATATTGTTTTACATTGTACATCGTTTACAGAGCACAGTTGTCACAGTTCAGGGAATGTTACAGAGGGTTCTGCTAATGTTAGCCCGGGGGAAGTTTATGTGCCGGATTGGAAAGTTACTGTTGCTGATAGCTTTAAATCTTCATCTGTTTGTGAGGACATACTTACTCACTTTGCTCCTCTCTCTATCCGAGATTCTTGTTCATCAATGGATGATGATCAAATGATCTCCAAGATGATACTCGGTGCCTGTAACCTTGCAGACTGCTTCCAGAGGGGATATCTCATTTCCGCAAAAGGATGCAAGAATATGAGGCTTTTTCGAAGAAGAGAGGAATGAATGCTGCAATGGTTGCCTTAAAAAAGGAGAGCGAAGGCTTTACCGAGAAAGAAAAAGCTTGGGTGATGAAGGTTGGTGAACTCACCCAGAGGTATGAGGTGGAAGTGAATGAGCTAAAAAAACATATTGAAGCCTTGAGTGCTCAAGAAAAAGCTTCTTCAGAGGAGAAAGATGGCTTGGAGGCTTCCTTAGCCGAAGTGACCAAGGACAACAAATGGCTCATCGAGCATGGTTTTCAATAGGTGGTCACTTATCTTCTTCATTCTTCCGAATTTAACAAGGCTTTAGGAGATGTTTACACCAAGATTCTCGTCCATAAAAGGCACCAAGGCTTTACTGCTGGTTACGAAGCCTGCGAAGCTGAAAAACCTAAAGATAAGTCTTCTCTTTACCAACCCAAAGCCTTCGAAGTCTTCAAGGACTCTGTCTTGAAGATGGAGCACGTGACTTACCCTTATGTGGGTGAAGTCTTTGAATGCTTTGGGAAACCTCTCTCTGTCTTGTAGGAGCTAAAACCTCGCGACCTTAATGAGGCCGTTTGTGTTGAAGTGTTGAAGTCCCTTTCAAAGAAACGTCCGTGTTTTGGTGATAGCGAAGAGACGTGTTCTGAAGGTGGTGAGGGCTCAAAGGGTTCAAGCCTTGAAAAGCTTATGTGGCAGCAAGTGCAGGAGGGAGGAAGAAGAAGAAAGCTAAGAAGCCCCAAGACGTTGCAAACACCAAGAAGGTTGAGGCAGCAAAGTCTACCATCTCTAATGCTGCTAAGTGATTAAAAACTTTTATTCGTAGCTATCTTAGCACCTTGAACAATTTTATGTGATGTATGTTTGAACATGTTTTATTTTGAGGGAATCTAATAGGTCCCTTGATGGTTGAAGCCTTGAAGGCTTTGGACAACGCTTTAGGTTGGATGGCCAGTATGACACTTGTTATGTTTAACTTGTTATCTTTTATGTTATGTTGTTCTGTTTACTCCCTTGTGTTTTTGCTAATTTTGTGTGTTGTCTTTGTTTTGGGTTGTGTATCCTTTGTTACTTATACCTTGAATGGTTTAGTGCTGTAGACAATTAGCCTTAAAGTATTTTTAACAGGAAGATACAACACCTATCCTATTTATGACACTTGCTTGGTGACTTTTTGGTTCGTAAGCCATTGTTAAGGCTTAAGGAACATTGATGTTGATTTAGGAACTCACCCCTTATATAGATCCATTCAACCCTTGAACCTATTGAGTGATGTGGCCTAAGAGCTCATCCCCTTACATGGCCCTTGCCATTGAGTTTCTTGCTAGGTTCTCAACCTGATTATAGGATAGAAAGACAAACATTGATAAAAACTTCATTCATTCATTCATTCATTCATTTCAAAGTACTTTGATTACAAGGTGGATAGAACAATTCATTCTAACTCATTCTGACTAAACGTGGAACCTTTTAAGGTTTTGCCATTCCAGTGGTGGGGAAGTTTTTTGCCTTGTGTATCAACCAGTTTGTATGATCCTCCCTTGTGGGCTTCAAGGACAAATTTTTAGAATTTGAATGTATATATACTTTTCACATTTTTACCCTTTCCCACAAAATTGTGAGTTTTGATCCTTTAACGAGCATCCAATATCATATCTATACTAAATGCTCATTTTTCATTTCTTGTGTGAATAGCCCGCACCGCTCTTACAAATCTAGAACTTGACAAAACAATACATTCCTGGTCCTTACCGACTAATCCAAGTAAGTATATGATTGAGACATTAGGATTTTAAACCCCCTTTTCATTTCACCTTATTTTCTATTTTTATCTCCCCACAAAAACTCCCCTTGTATAGATAGCCTGGTTATGTGAACATACTGTGCTTACTTTGTTCTTATTTGTTTGCCATGATTATATCTGATTGATGTTATAGTCGATAAATATATGTTTTGAATAAAATCATTTATATTCATGAACTCACCAGTTTACGCTGAGTCCCAAATATTTTTCGGGCATACATCCTAGGTGCCATGTGATTGCAGGAATCGAGGATGATAAGACTAGCATATGAGGAGATAGATTTCTAGATGGTTGCTGAAGATTTAGAACGGTAGTATAGTTTAACTGATGAAAATGTTATTGTATAATAAATACATATGTATGTATAATACTCTTTAATGTTTAATAAAATATTAAAAACTTCCGTTGTGAATTCTCTAAGTACTATGTGTTCTGTATACCGACGTGTAACACTCCCCAGAGCTTATCCTGGGATGCGGGTGTTACATTAGCTTTGCCGAAAAGAGGGTCATTATGCAAACACATGCCCAAGTCTTTCCACTTTTACTCAACAAGCTCCAACACTTATGCAAACCTTGCTCAAGCGTTTCATGCAAAGTGTTACGTCATAAACGACACTCCATGCACCGACACGGGAGCAATCACACACATGACACCTTCTGTTGATGGTCTTGTGGTGTCTGCCCCTCATACCAGTAACGATTATATTACTTTCGGTAATGGTAACACTTTACTGGTGTCTCATGTTGGTACTAAGACTATTATAGATCGGATTTTGTTAAAGGATGTTCTTGTTGTTCCAAATCTTACCAAGAAACTCCTTTCCGTTAGTTCACTTACTTCCAATTTACCGGTTGACATTATGTTTTCTAATACTTATTTTCACATTCAGGACCACCGAAACACTAGAGAAGTTATTGCATAGGGAACCTGTAAATGGTCTCTACACTCTACAAAATGGCCAAGAAGTCTTCTTTGCAGCCGCTTCATCACATCGAGCCTCATTCGAGCGATGGCATAGTCGGCTAGGTCATGTTTCTTTTAATGTCATTTGTTTGTTAAATAAACTTGGTCATTTATGTGTTACTTCCTTGTTACCCAAACCTGGCTTTGTTCCTCGTGTCAATTATCTAAGAGCCATGGTTTACCTTTTAATAAAAAATCACAAACACACTTCAAATGTATTAGATTTAATTCATTGTGATTCCCATACCGTCAACCGATGGTTACTTGTACTATGTGGTTTTTTATTGACGATTTCTCCCGATTTACGTGGTTTTACCCCCTTAAAGCTACATCGGAATTTATAATGTTTTAATGACCTTTTTACCGTTTGTGCATATTCAATTTGCACGAAAAGTAAAAAGCTTTCAAAGTGGCGGGGGAACCGAATTCACAAATAATCGGGTCCAAAAGTTGTTTCCACAACACAATATTTATCACCATCTCTCATGCCCTTATACGTCTCCTCAAAATGGGCGAGCAGAACGTAAACATAGGCACATTACGGAGGCGGGTCTTGCAATGATGTTCAACTCCCATGCACCCTCAACTTTTTGGGTAGACGCGTTCACCTCGGCCACATATATTATAACCGTCTACCGACACCCGTGCTTCACAACAAAAGCTTCTCAAGTCCCATCGTATACTACTCTATGGGTTTTTGGGTGCCGAGTTTTTCCTTATTTTAGATATTATACCCGTCACAAACTCTTACCCGAAGTGCATCTTGCATCTTTATTGGGTATAGCTCAAAGTACAAAGGATATCGTTGCCTAGATCCTTCAACTAAACGCATTTACACTACACGTCACGCGATATTTGATGATGGTGTTTTTCCATTTAGTGGTAATGTTTCACCCCAAAATGAAGCTACACTAATTTTCTAAGACTATGGGGTGTGGAGGATGCTAGTCCTTGGAGGTTACCCCTCGACGTCACCTGCCACGTCAGCATCCAAGCAAGGATGATGCCCCTCCAAGGATGGACAAGGGGGTGCAGGATGGGCCTCCCCCCCATTTCTTTTCAAAAAATGTCCATATATACATATATACACATATATGTGTGTGTGAAATAATATATAGTAATAAACCTTTTAATGTAATGTAAATTAAATAGTACATTGTCCCTATTTTAAATCAATAAATAAAACCCCATTTCTTTTTCAAATCAACAATAAACTAAACCATTCAAAAAGTTCCGCTGCCATCACATGCTTCATCTTTTTCCTTGTCTTTTTCTTCACAAAAACCAGAGCTCGCTGAAAAAACGCATCTTCATTTTTCTCTTTCGTTTTACCCACACTACATAGACAACTAGAAGGGTCAAAATGGAAAGATAGAAAAGGCAAAAAAAAAAAAAAAAAAAACAAAAGAAAAAAAAGAAAAAAATCAAGTGGCCCGGCTTGGGCGTGGGAAAGAAGACGAGGACGGGCCCAGAGGGTGGTGTGCGAGCCCGACGCTGCACCGAGCCGACCTAGGCTGTACCCCACACCACACAGCCTTAGAATTTTGTGACACCACAATTAAACCCCACACACAAATTAATTTCCAATGTACCCAACCGTCATTTATTATCACCTCAAAATCCACACCCATGTGCACAATTAAGCCCCACACACAAATTAATTCCCAACAGTTATCTATTCCCACCTCAAATTCCATCCCAAAATCCCCCCTATATGCACCTTATGTCCTACTATTCTCCATGCAACTAACATACAAAAAGGTGGGATAGAAGTTAATGAAGGGTCATGTAACGAGGACAGTCTTTTCAGCAGTCCAAAGAAGGTGGGAGGTGAAGACTCATCTACGTTATATGTGGTGGGGCCTCCCGGAACTTTACACCTGGGATTGTGTCTACTGGGCTTAATGATGACAATCTAAGGGGGCTGTCCAAAACTGCCCGCAAGAAAAGGAAAGGAGTAACATTAAAGGATACTCGTAATAGTAATTTAAGGCCCAGTTCTTAAATTGGGAAAGGTAAATTACCTGACCCAAATATTGAACTGTCGGAGGAATCACGTCTGAGACCTAGAAAAAAAGCAACAAACAAGAAATCTAAGGCCATGTTTGGCTTAGCTTTTCAAAACAACTTATAACTTTTTGGAAAAGTTAATAAGTCACAATGAAGTAAATCTCACAAATGCAAATTATTCGGGATAGAGGTTAACGAAAGTAAGGTGGCTCGTCTCGTGCATGTGGTCAATTGTGAAGTTGGTTCTTTTCCTTTCATGCACTTGGGCATCCCTATCGGAGTAAATATGAAGAGGGCTAAGTTTTGGAAACCGGTTTTTGATAGATTCATCTCTAAATTATCAAAATGGAAAGCAAGATACCTCTCGTTTGCAGGCCATATGAACTTGGCCAAGTCGGTGATAGGGAGTCTTCCAACATACTATCACTCCTTGTTTGCCGTTCCTAAATGTATTATTAATAAACTTGAGAAGATTAGAAGGGATTTTATATAGGGGAAAATGGGCATGGGTCATAAACTAAGATGGGTCTGGTGGGAGCTTTTGGTGAAATCTAAGAAAGCAGGAGGAATTGGTATAGGGGGTATTCAAGGTTTCAATCACGCGATGTTAACTAAGTGGAGGTGGAGGTCCAAGCGAACCCGAACCAGTTTTTTTGGTGAAATCTAAGAAAGCAGGAGGAATTGGTATAGGGGGTATTCAAGGTTTCAATCACGCGATGTTAACTAAGTGGTAGTGGAGGTTCAAAGCGAACCCGAACCAGTTGTGGGCTGAAGTGGTTGCAGCAATCCACAAGGGTAACACAACAAATAATTCTTTTCCTTTAATCCTTTTAAAAAAGACGATCCCGGCGGTATGGAAGGACATCGGTTCAGTGCAGACGGTTTTGTCGAACATTGGTATCAACATGAATGAGAACCTGGTGGCGGAGTGATTCGGGAGAGTCTTTCTCAGTAAAACAGGTCTGAATGGATATTGAAAAGGCCAGTACGGAGGTTTCGAATGACAATATTGTTTTCGGTTGGAATAATTGGGCTCCTCCTAAAGCCAACTATCTGTTGTGGAGGGCAATGATGGGCAAGATTGCCTCTCTATAAAGGGTCTGATACATATGGGAGTACCACTGGATGACATATGGGAGTATCACTGGATGACATCAAATGCCCTCGGTGTGCGATTTACGATGAGGACCCGGATCATATTTTCATAAACTGCTTATGGGCTCAATGTATCTGGTGGAACGTGTTGGCTTGGGTCCGAATGAGTTTCCCTGCTGAATGTAACAATCTTAAAGATCTTATTTTATTCATAAAGAGAGTCCGGGAGGAAAAGTGTGGAAACGGCTAGTCTACCCGACAACGATTGCGACGGTTTGGAGGTTATGGAGTGCTAGGAATGAGAAAGTGTTTCAAGATAATTTCATTCCAGTTACAAGGTGATGGAACTTATTAAAGAGGATGCTTTTCTTTGGATTTGCAACCGATCTAAGCTCATGACGCCGAAGTGGGAGAACTGAAAGGTTTTTGATGTAATTGATTTGTTGTAATTTGTTTTGTTTGTTCTTTCGGTTTGCTTTTGTTGTTTTCAGCCTCTTGCTGGCTCTTTGTATATATATATATATATATATATATAGTGGAGAGTTCAAATGAGAACTAATTTTTTGTAATAAGAAAAAAGAAGAAATTTCAACCAATAAGAATGCTTTATTTTACTTCATTTAATATAAGTATTTAATGTTACTATATGGGTACATTGGTAAATCTACATAGGTCATTAATTTGTAGTCTTCCTCTTTAATAGCTAACTACATTAAAATTGGGTAACTTATCTTCAAAATATATATTTTTTCAAAAAAATAAAATAAAATAATTTAAAGTGTAGGATAAACTACGAGTTGTGTAGAATAAATTACGAGTTGTGTAGGATAAATTTCAACGTGTAGGATGAATTTCGAAAAATATAGGATAACTTTTGGTGTGTGTAGGCAAAAAAAAGCTAGTGTGGAGGATAATAGTCTTTATGACTAATTAATTAGTAAAAAATGATAATAAATGAGATAAGTGAAAAAAACTATTTAATGTTTTACAAAATTACCCTTTGTTCTTTTTCTTCTCAATTAAATTTTCTTCTCAAATGAACCTTCCCTTATATATATATATATATATATAGGGTCATGATTTAGAGAAAACGGTGAAAATAGTGAGAACGGTGAGAACGATTTTGGTGGTGACATGTGGCATTGATGCTAAATTACACCAAGGGGTAATATTGTCAAAAAACACACTCACATGAACTGGGTGTTCAAATAAAATTGCATAAAAACACCCAATTCAGAAAAACGCCATGAAAACACCCAGTTAAAAACGCCATAAAATACCCGGTTTAGAAAAACGCCATGAAAAAACTCAGTTGAAAACGCAATAAAACACTCTGTTTAGAAAAACTCTATGAAAATACCTAGCTAAAACACCATAAAAACACATGGTTCAAAAACACGCTATGAAAATACCTAGTCTAAAACGCCATAAAACACCCAGTTCATAAAAAACGCCATAAAACCCAGTTAATTTTTTTTCGAAAAGTATATCAATAGTATATTCGTTGAAAAGATAAAAAAACGCTGAGTTTTATGGCCTAATTTTTTTCAAAAATAATCATGTATAAAAAAGTTATTGTCGTTTAAATATGATGGGGGAAAATGACATGTGATTAGCATGTGCACTGTTGTTTGGATCTTCCTATTTTACCCCTCCTGGTAGTTCCAAGGCCCCTATTATTTACAAAAATGTCACCACGTCAATCTCAACCACAAACCACTAAGATCTTGTGGCTGAGAATCGTTCTCACACTTTGAGGCGTTCTCTCCTGATCCTGTTCCTATATATATATAAAGTGTGGTTGCCGTTCAAAAAAAAAGTCACAATGGAGTGACTTATTGACTTTTCCCCTCACATAAGAATTTCATGCAAAACATATTTTAACTTTTCAAAAAGTCAATAAGCTAATGTCACTAAAATAAGCAATCCTAAACACCCCCTAAAATTCAAAAGAGGAAAAACAAACTGAAGATTATGATGTCTGAAGAGGATCTGAATACATTCAAAGGAGGGGGCACAGGTATCGATGATGAATTAAATTCTGAATGGGAAGAGGAGTCAAATCCTGATGATACGGTGATACCTAAAACACAGGAGAAGAACAAAAATATTGAATTGACGGATAAGGAAGCCATAGAAACAAATGTCTTGGCCAAGGAGCTAGGTGTAGATTTAACACAAAAAGAAGACCAGGTTAGAAAGCTATCATCGATGAACAGGTGGATGCTCGACCCCAATGAATTATGGGTCGTTAAACATTAAGGGGGCTGGTGGAGCCAGCAAAGCAGCAGGGTGAGAAGTTTAATAACAAAGTTCAATTTGACGTTTCTTGCAATTCAAGAAACACATTTCAGAGAGCTACCAATAAACAAGATTTGAAGACTTTGGGATAACACAGAATTCGAATTCTCAAAAGTAGATGAAATGGGTAGATCAGTAGGATTATTGTCAATTTGGAACCCAGGCGTATTCAGAAAAAACTACGAATTGAAAAATCAGAATTTTCTATTATTGAAAGGGCAAGTTCAAGGAGAGGATGAGGAACTTATAATTGTCAATTTATACGGGTCCGCAATTCAAGCTAACAGAAGAAGATTATGGGAGGAGTTGTTAGAAGCGAAGAACAATATACAGGGACGGTGGATAATGCAAGGAGACTTTAACGAGGTAAGATTTCTTGAAGATAGATTCAATTATGAGTTCGATATAAACGGAGCGCTATGCTTCAATAATTTTATAAGTTGTGGCGGCTTTCAAGAATATAATATGGGGGGGGGGGGGGGTAAGAAATTCACATTCATGTCAGGAGATGGAAAAGATCTAAGCAAGATAGATAGAATTTTGGTGTGTACAAATTTTATGTTAAAATGGCCAAACACTTCGTTACTTGGCCCTGAATAGGAAAATCTCATATCATAGCCCACTTATACTCATGATAGTAATGAATTGTTTTGGCCCCTATCCTTTCCGCCTTTTTACTAGCTGGTTTGAGCAACCCGGTTTTAATGAGACGGTTAGGAAAGGTTTGGAGAAGGAAGTGTTTTCATCATTTAAGGGTGAAATATTGGCGATAAAATTGAAAGCAATAAAGGATGAATTAAAAAGTTGGAGAAATAATAATAAGGAGGAAAGAGAAAAAGCATACTCACAAAAGAGTCTAAAGGTACTGGATGTTCTGGATGAAAGCAGAAGTCTAACGACAGGGGAAATAAAAACGTGGCAAGACTGCATAGAAGTTATAAGGAAATGACATCACTCGAGATCTCTAGACTTAGAGCAGAAGGCGAGAAATCGTTGGATATGTTTGGGAGATGAAAACACCGGCTATTTTCACGCGATAGTAAAAAAATCATATCGCAAGAAATAAAATAAGCGGATTGTGGATTGAAGGCTAGTGGATCGCAGACACAAAAGAAATCAAAGCATAGTTTTTGAAGTCGTTTGCAACAAAGTTCGAGGAATCGGTGTTATCTGGACCATGCCTGGGACCGGGTGGGTTTCAATGATTGAATTCAGAACAGTCGATGGGTTTAATAAAACAATTTACTAGCAAGGAGGTGCGAGATGCAATTTGGGAATGTGGTATAAGCAAAGCCCCTAGTCCGGATGACATAACATTTAATCTGATAAAAAGTATTGGGAGGAACTGAAGGAGATAATTATGAAAGTTGTGAACCAATTCTACGTTCACGGGTCAATTCATCACACATGTAGTGCATCCTTTATTGCACTTATTCCAAAGGTAAATGATCCTATGTCCGTCTCTGATTTTCGACCAATCTCGTTGATAGGTGTGGTTAATAAAATCATATCAAAAGTCCTAGCTAATCGAATAAAAGGTGTGATCAAAAGCGTTATATCTAATGTACAATCCACATTTGTTTCGGAAAGGAACATTGTGGATGGACCGTTAGTCTAAAGAGTGTTGAAGACTATCGTTCATTTGGACCTTCGTTTAATATTACTATATTTCAATTGGACTTTTGTTATGTGACAAATGCTCAAACGATGAATATTGTTGAAAAGGACCAATCAGTAGGTATTAAATAAATGCTCAATGATAGTAGGTCGGTGTCTTGAATTATAGTGGGCTGGTGTCTTAAATATATGTAACACCCCGACCACGAAATAAAACAACACGCGGCGGAATCGTCGGGGAGTTAAGTTACAAATTGTTCAAAACACATGGTACTGAAAGTTTCATTGTATTAATAACATTGTCTTACAACACAAAGAATACAAGCAAATGTTTTTGCTTTAAAGAAGTCTAAGGCCCGAAAGTGTTCCTATGTGTAGCATGCTTGTATGTCAAAACCTGAAACATACGTGAAAATAAAGTCAACAAATGAATGTTGGCGAGTAACATAGGTTTTGTGGTCAAGTTCATGGCTTTGTGTTTATATTGCAATACCTTGTCCGACTACGAGAGTTGATGAATAAGATCTTTGGAATCAACTTGTAACAAAAGTGTTTGGTATTGCAACATGTTTTACCAACTACGAAAGTTGGTATGTTTAAAAGAAAAACTTGTAGTCATGAGACTCGACAAAATGTTTCTTTGTGTAATGGGATAAGAAATCAAAATGTTTTCTTGTAAAATTGTATGGTATATATATATAGGGTAAAGATCCGGTACAAATAGTTCTTAACCTAGAAAGTGTAGGAAATCGGGTCAAACGAACTCCGATTGAGCTCATTCCAGTGGCGTTGGAACCGGCTCGTCGAAACCTAACCAGAAACCCTAACCCCTTAAACCTAAACCCTAAAAAAACCCTAAAGCTAAACCCTAAGGCTAAATCCTATACTAAACTCTACGCTAAACCTTAAAATCTAAATTATAAACCCTAAAAGCTAAACCCTAAGGCTAAACCCTAAATGCTAAACTCTAAAGCTAAACCCTAAATACTAATGCCAAACCCTAAACCTAAACCCTAAAGCTAAACCCTTAAGCTAAAATCTAAAGCTAAACCCTAAAAGTTAAACTCTAAACCCTAAAAGCTAAACCCTATATATATTTGAATAGGATTCGACGAACCGGTTCTAACGCCGCTGGAATGAGGTTAATCGGAGTTCGTTTGACCCGGTTTCCTACACTTTGTAGGTTAAGATTGTTTTGTATTTGATCCTACCCCTATATATGGGTAAAGATCCGGTACAAATACTTGTTAACCTAGAAAGTGTAGGAAATCGGGTCAAACGAACTCCGATTGAGCTCATTCCAGTGGCGTTGGAACCGGCTCGTCGAAACCTAACCAGAAACCCTAACCCCTTAAACCTAAACCCTAAACCCTAAAAAACCCTAAAGCTAAACCCTAAGGCTAAATCCTATGCTAAACTCTACGCTAAACCCTAAAATCTAAATTATAAACCCTAAAAGCTAAACCCTAAGGCTAAACCCTAAATGCTAAACTCTAAAGCTAAACCCTAAATACTAATGCCAAACCCTAAAGCTAAACCCTTAAGCTAAAATAAATCGGAAGCGGGATCAATTGTTACACCTATAGCGCTATACTATACTACTGATCGTCTTATCAATGTTAATGTATGTTCTCGTGTCATAGATAATGCATCAACAAGTATTGTACAACATAAGCATATTTTCTCTTGGATATTGTTATATATAAACCACATATATTAGTGTTTTGGTAAACTTGGAAAATTGATAGTAGGCACATATGAATCACCTCAAAACATTTGGAAAACGTAAAAGAGGGGACTATGTACTCACTTGGGATTGCGTATATGCCTTGTGTAAACAAAGCTCAAGTGTTCAAGTGGCTCCTAATGTGTCAGATAACTATGTGTTAGTGTATCGAGGCTTTAATAGAAGGATTGGATAGAATAAGGTCTATAAACCAAACGAGAGAAGGATCTCGTATAATATGGTTTAATAAGCCTTACATTCTGAATAGATAAGATTCCTAAGTGCTTTGACCCGTTTCGCCTTGTTAAAGTGGTTTACGCCACTTTAACGGGTCGTAAGCGTAACTATGAGTTTGGATGGTTAAATAAGTCCTATGATGAGTCTAATATGTCAAAACAAGTTTAATTATGTTGCAACATCAGTTTAGATGTCAAACCATTGGCCTTATATGCTTAAAACCATTTTATGTGCCAAAAGGTCATTTTCAGAAAATTAAAAGTATTTAAAATTGACTCATCATATAACTAACCAAACCATATGACCGTAAGGTATAACCTCAAAGGGTTATTCCCTATATTACTATGGTCATAAAAATGTGCTTGGTCGGGTCAGATTCGAAAGTCAAAGCGGTAGTCAAACCGCTCGACTTACGACTAAATAAAAAGCATTAACTAGAAATGACGAGTTAGACATGTTTGAACATGTCTAAGAATGTTATAAAACTGATTTGGTGTCAAAACTTTAAGTTTTAATACCTAAAAACGTTTTCGTCATAAAATGCACTTTAAGTATTTTTGACTTTTAATTCGTAAAACTTTAACTCGTCATCTCGCCTACTAAACGTGGTAATCAGAAGGTGCAATCGCATGGGATTATAAACTTCTTGATTACGATCACGTTGCAAAGTTCAATTTGAACTTTAACTTGACCAAAATGGTCAGAATTGAAAGTCAAACAAAAAGTCAAACTGTTTGACTTTTGGCTCAAATAGCCAAAATAATGAAAAGAGACTAAGGAAGAACACTTACTTGTGTTCTATGGAAGCTTAGAACTCAGTAGGAGGCCTCTAAAGAGAAGCAAAGCTCCAAATAGGAGTGTATAGAGATAAATGAAGGAAATGAGGAAGGTGCAACAGTGAATAAGGAGGCTATTCATACTTGAAGCATGATCACAAGATCATGCCAAGTGTTATGGGACTTCTCAAGATGTACACAAGTGACCCATGAGGTGTTTAAAGCAGAAGGAGGGTGGCAAGTTCGTGCTAGGTGTCAAGAGGTGGTTGCAAGAACTTGGAGACCAAGCATAAAATCTGCCATTGGGGGGGTCCCATACGGACCGTATGGGCTTTGGCCTTACGGTCCGTAAGCCCTTTGCAAAAACAAAGTTTCATAGTTTGGCAGATTTAGACCCTAGACTTGTATTAATGCGTTTTTGTCATCTTTAACCCTTCTAACTTGTAGTTTAAGCTATATGAAGGGTATAAAAGCATATGAAACTTGGATTTTGTTCTGAATATGTCATGAATACCGTTTTGCTCGATCATACGGTTACGTATTTCGTAAATAAAATATAAAATTTTATAAATTACGAAAACTATCGAAAGTGTGCAATGGTTGAAATTTTGAAAATGTTATAATATATGCTCAAGAAAGACTTGATTATGAACGATAATTAACCAGTGGGATGATTATAAACGATCGTATTAGAGCTTTATATGGACCTCAGTTTTCAACTATACTTCATAATAATACCTATACATAATTAGCAATAGTGGGTGCAAAACAATTTACACAACAGTTAACTTTGTGTTTCAAGATGGGCCTTGAATTATATTGAACGAAAGTGAATTTATATGGCAAACAAGGGCTGGGATTTTATATTAAACGATTGTGCATGGGTCTTCAACGATGGACGGGGGTATGTTACTTTTATGAAACAATGGTGGGCCTTTAAAATGAACGATAGTGTGATAATGGCCTTCAAAATGATATTAGGATCTGATATATGAACGAAAGAGTAGTTCAAAGAGTACTAAAAGACTGTCGTTCAAATGGACCTTAGTTCAATATTATTATTGTTCAATTGGAACAAAAAAGCAAGTGACCTTCGTTGTGCACAGTATAATGAGACAACAATCTGCATATGTCTGACGACAAAGAGTACTGTTCCGCTCCACCTTATGATACAGGGCACTCAAATTTTGGTGTACTTGAAGTCGACATGAGCAAAAAAGGAGCTGTAGTTGGTATGCCTCATATCTCACGTCCAAAACAAGTATGTGAAGGATGTTTAGTTGCTAAACAGACCCGTAAACCGTTTCCGAGTGAAGCTCAGTGGAGGGCAAAGAAGCCGTTGGAACTTATACACGTAGATTTGTGCGGGCCCATAACTCCACAAACATGGGCAGGTAATCGGTACTTTCTATTGCTTGTTGGTGATTGTACGCGATATATGTGGGTTTATCTGTTGAAATCAAAAGACAATGCTTTTGCTCAATTTAAGAAATTCAAGAAACAGGTGGAACGAGAAAGCTCACAGAAAATCAAAACACTACGAACTGATCAAGGCGGTGAGTTTACCTGACATCAGTTCAACGATTATTGCCAACAAGAGGGGATTCGACGCCAATTGACGGCGCCCTACTCACCACAACAAAATGGTGTCGTAGAGCGCAGAAACAGAACAGTGTTAAGCATGACGCGATCACTACTGAAAACAATGAAGGTGCCAGATGCGTTGTGGGGGAGGCAGTACGACACTCTGTCTACTTGCTGAACCGAATCCAGACCAAATCGGTTAAAGAGACAACTCCATGTGAAGCGTGGAGAGGTAAGAAACCAAAAGTTCATTACCTAAAGGTCTTTGGATGCGTCGCTTATGCCAAAGAGGTTTCGAATAAGGGTAACAAGCTCAGTTATCGTAGCGTTGGAATGGTGTATTTGGGTGAAGAACCAGGTAGCAAAGCTCATCGTTTATTTTACCCTAAGAAGAAGAGAATTGTAATTTCACGTGATGTTGATTTTGATCAAAAAAGGCAGTGGCCTTGGAAGGTAGCCCAAAATAAAGAGCCCATGTTACAACCTAGCTGGGCTAAGGTGGTTGTTGAAAGTGAAGATGGACCCAGTCCACAAGATGTGGAAAACATCAATTTGGAAGATAACGTTATGTCACCAGCTTTACCTAATAACCCCAATTCCCTTTTGTTTGAGTCTCCAGTTGTACAAGAGTCACAGGGGAGCACTTCAGTGGAGCCGATTACTGATTCTCAAAATTCAAGTTATGAAAACTCAGATAGTAACAAGTCATACGAGCACACACCTGTTCAGGGGTTTCAATCGATTGAAGGGGTTTACCAGAGATCGACTGCTATGTCTAATGAGGAGATACGGAATTAGTATGATCAAGAATTGTTGTTGATTAACGATGAACCAACAACATATGATGAAGCAGCAAAGGATTCACAATGGATAGAAGCTATGAAGGTGGAATTGGCTGCAATTAACAAGAACAAAACCTGGACTTTGGTTCAATTGCTTCCCAATCATAAAGCAATTGGACTAAAGTGGGTTTTCAAACTGAAAAGAAATGCTGATGGTAAAGTGGTTAAGCATAAAGCTCGATTGGTCGCGAAGGGGTATGTTCAACAAAAGGGTGTTGATTTTGAGGATGCTTTCGCACCGGTTGCCAGGATGGAAACAATTCGGTTGATTTTGGCTATTGCAGCAAGAAATGGGTGGCTTGTACATCACCTTGATGTCAAGTCCGCCTTCTTGAACGTGACCTCAAGGAAGAAGTATATGTATCTCAGCCAACTGGTTATGAAGTCAAAGGTAAGGAGAATCTGGTTTATAGGCTGAACAAAGCCTTGTACGGGTTACGAGAGGCGCCAAGGGCATGGAATGCACGGTTAGATAAAGCTCTCAAAGATTTTGGCTTTGTTAAGTGTAAACATGAGCAAGCAGTTTATGTAATCAAGAAGGGAGTTTCGTTGCTGATTGTGGGTGTGTATGTGGATGAAATAACTGTCACAGGGTCTAGAGAACAAGATATAATCAGTTTCAAGAAGAAAATGAAGTCCATCTTTGATATGAGTGATTTGGGTAGATTGTCATACTACCTTGGTATTGAAGTGGAGCAACAGGAAACTGGGGTGATTCTAAAATAGTGGGCTTATGCTAAAAAGATACTTGATTTGGCAGGGATGGCGAACTGCAATGCAAGTCAATGGCCAATGGAACATAAATTAAAGTTGACAAAGGATGAAAAAGGGAAAGATGTCGACCCAACGCATTATCGACGACTTATTGGAAGCCTTCGTTATCTGATTCACACGCGTCCCGATCTTAGCTATTCGGTTGGTGTTGTAAGCCGGTTCATGGAGAGGCCTAAAGAGAGTCATCTTGTAGCCGTAAAGCACATACTAAGGTACATTAAAGGAACGATTCATTACGGGTTGAAGTATCAGTCCGGGGGAGATGGAAAGTTAGTCGGATATAGCGACAGTAGCTTTGGAACGGATGTAAGTGATGGAAGAGGCACTACAGGTACTGTTTTTTACTTTTCAGGAAATGCTATAACTTGGGTGTCGCAGAAACAACGTACGGTTGCACTCTCCTCGTGTGAGGCAGAGTTTATGGCTGCAACTGCAGCTACCTGTCAGGCCTTGTGGCTTCGAAATTTGATCAGTGAGATGAGATGACTGGAATGGAGCCTCAGTGTGTAAAGTTGTTGGTTGATAGTGAAGCGGCGAGAGCGTTGATGAAAAATCCCGTATTTCACGGTCTTAGTAAACACATTGATACCAAGTATCATTTTATCAGGGAGTGTGTAGAAGGGTGCTGATTTATGTTAAGCATGTGGATGGAAATTTGCAGAAAGCTGACATTCTTACCAAGTCTTTGGCTAGAATCAAATTTGGCGAAATGAGTAGCTTGATTGGGATTGAAGATCTCAGAGACACAAGTCAGGGGGAGAATGTTAGCTGAGGTGACTTGGTCTCGGTTGACTGAGCAAAAGAGTTGATCGAGAAAGTGGGAAAAAGGGTACCTGACTTAGGGAGATGTGGAAAGGAACGTGGACCAGTAACTTTAGGAAGTTATTTTGTTTTCAATTAAATAGTTTAGATGCAGCTTTATTTTCAGTTAAGAGTATTCCTTTCAGTTTTTTTCTTCCCTGTAATCACAGTTTTTGAGTTTTAACTTTGTGTTCTTTTTGCTGTTTTAACTTTGATATCCAACATTTGGTATCAAAGCTTCAAGGTTCAACGTGCATGCCCAAATACCCCCGTTACAATACGATGTCAGTTGTGGCGACTACCTCTTCAACACCGAAGGAAACTAACTCAGTTTCTCTTCAAATTCCGACACTCACACCAACGAATTACACTACTTGGGCCATCAAGATGGAGGCTGTGATGGATGCTCAAGGTTTATGGGAATCTGTCGAATCGGTAGACGGAATTGCGGTAGACGATAAGAAGAACAAAACTGCAAGGGCATTTATCTTTCAAGCAATTCCGGAGGACGTCTTGTTGCAGGTGGCAAAGAAAAAGACGGCTAAGGAGATCTGGGAATCGTTGAAGACGAGATATGTTGGTGCTGCTCGTGTGCAAAAGGCACACTTACATACTCTTACAAGTGAGTTCGAAAAGATGAAGATGAAAGATGGTGAGTCGATTGACGAGTTCGCGAGAAGATTGAGTGGGTTGGCTTCGAAGTATAACAGTGTCGGTTCTACACTTGAAGATGAAAAATTGGTGAGAAAGTTGCTGGATGGGGTCCCGGATATGTATCTTCAACTTGTTGCCTCTATGGAGCAATATTCGGATGTGGAGACGATGCCGTTTGAAGAGGCGGTTGGCCGATTGAAAGCGTATGAAGATCGTCTAAAGCTCCGTCAAGGTAACTCGAGTGGCGATAATGGTTTGTTACTTACAAAAGCACAAACTCCCAACATAAGAGAAGAAGAGAGACATAAAACTAAAGTTTCGTTTAATAATTTTATGCTATCTTTTCATTCATCAAACCATGCTTAAATACAAGAAAACTTAACAAACTAAACTAAGGAACATGCAGAGAACATGGAGTTCATGGGTCTCAAGGAATGAGACTTACATGGCTACCTGGAGGTATTAATGCAAAAGTGAAAATTAAATAATCTAATAAATTGTGCATAAAAATAAACGTGGGATCTTGACTGGTCTTCATGGGTCATTGAAGCATGGTCTGTATCAATACTCCCGCCCTAAAAAAATGTCCTTGTCCTCAAGGACCGAATGCGTGGTCCAAGGCAGTCGCCACTCGCGCCTTCCGAAAGCGTTTGGTTTAGTCTAAATGGGCTGCCACAGCGGCAGTTGCCACAGTGGTCGCCATTCTCGTCTTTGCTCCGGAAATGGATGTCTTGTTGTCCTATGCATGGTTCTTGTATCCATGCCCGTATTGAAACTTTGTGAAATATTATCATTTATATATTGTTTCTTTACTGCATGAGTGAAAGACTTTAGGTCTTCAGCTTTAGAAATTAGTTCATAGGGCCAACAAACAGTGATGAAAGGGACCAGCCATGAACTTCCATTTGCATTGAACGGAGGCACGAACCGCAGCGTTGGGCCAGGGAATGAGGACATGGTAATGTCAGTGGAGCCGGTGGAAAGCGAAACAAAACAAGGCGATAATGAAGGTGGTGGTAGCAGGGACGCGGTGGATTGTAGAGGGGATAACAGGGGTAATACGGGGCTTAGCGGTGGTGGTCGAGCAGGACAAGAAGGCGGTGATGGTCGGAAACGATGGAGCAATGCAGTTGTGAAATACTTCCATGTAAGGCGTTCGGGTCCTCGATACCATGAATTGAACCAAGAAAAAGGTTCATCGTCGAAGGACTCAACAACATAAGGAAACCGTTCTTCCTCATATATTGCATAAAAGGAAAAGAACCGTTCAGCATCATAAATCCACTGGGCAGGATTGGAACCGGTGAAGTGAGATAGAGACATGGAGTCCTCGAGTTCTTCCAAAGCCATGGAGGCTAAGGCTCAATGAAAGCACCAATTGATAGGTTTACGGAGAAAACCTACAAACACCCAAGAACATAAGAGAAGAAGAGAGACATAAAACTAAAGTTTCGTTTAATAATTTCTGCTATCTTTTCATTCATCAAACCATGCTTAAATACAAGAAAACTTAACGAACTAAACTAAGGAACATGTAGAGAACATGGGTCTCAAGGAATGAGACTTACATGGCTACGTGGAGGTATTAATGCAAAAGTGAAAATTAAATAATCTAACAAAATGTGCATAAAAATAAATGTGGGTTCTTGACTGGTCTTCATGGGTCATTGAAGAATGGTCCGTATCACCTTATGTCAACAAATGAGATTCAAACATAATTTGTACAATTCCAGCAACTTTTTTCGGCAACCTTCTCACCAGAAAACAATGGGGATTTGTGATTTTAACCTTACAACTCAACAAAACTCATGTTTTTGATTATCTTCATTTGTTTACCTAGTTTTATCCATGAACATCATCAAATAACATCAGATTTATGTGTTTTAATCCGTGTTTTTCAGTCAACATAAGTGGGTTTTGGGTTCTTGTGCAATAAACCTTCAAAACTCACTCAAAAACCTCACCGAGAACTCGATTTTCAACAAGAAATCGAGCCTAAAACTCTAATACAACTTGTTGGTTCCAACACGGATTGTCGAAGACAATGATTTCTTGTTTCGAGTGCCGTAACAAGTGAAGAATCCAAGTTATGGTACAACCGAGCGAGAGAGATGAACAATACGCAAAGATATCAACGTTAAACGGTTTTGTGTATTGATTTTGAGAGAGTTTTGTTACAATATTAAGAACAAAAAGAACTCCGATACTGTCTCTCCACTCTCTCTCTCTCTATGGTTCTTGCAAACCTTACCTTACAAGCCACATTCTACATTCTTTTACTTAACAAACACATAACCAAACGGAGGTTACAATTTCATGTGAAAGTGATATGATGCGACGGTCATGCATGATTTCAAAGGTCTTTGTGTATGAAGGTATAGTAAACCAACGAAAATCAACATGTGCGAAGGTAGCTTTGGTTCCTTGCGAAAGTGACATCAAGTAACCGAAAGTCATGCATGTGAAGGTGCACCAACGAAGGTAACATGAATATCTTCAACAATTGAGCTCTTGACTTGTATCATTGACAATCCTTGTACAAGGATTGTAAAATACACTCCTTGGATCACGTATCCATGTCGTTATCGTGTGTCGTCGTCGCTTGTATCTAATTCTCCGAGTCGCACGACGGAGGAACGTTGTCGACGTCGGACATGAGTTAAACCTCATTGGCGACATCCACAATAAGTGCATCAATAGTGGTCCAAAATATTTCTCAAGTTTCTCAAATAAGGTGGACTTCTCTGAAGATCCCTACCATATATATATAAATTGATTTTTAACACGTTAAGTTGAATTTTTAAGAGTGTTCCCCAATGAACCCTCACGTGTATATATATATATATATATATATATATATATATATATATATATATATATATATAGATTGAGGTTCCTATAAAAAATACCAAAAGTGTGAGAAGGGTAAGAAAGAATCTACACCATTAGATCTTTGATCTATTGGTTGAGATTAATAGGGACCAAATTGTAAAATTTGTTTTATTTTTTGGACTGAATTGAAAATTATAGGGGTAATAAAGTCTTTATATCCATTCAAAATAGGAAGCTGTAAATCAAAATCCCTACAATTTCGATCTCTCTCTCTACATCACACGACCAGATGATCTCTCTCTCTACAATTTCGATCTCTCTCTACATCGCAGTGGAGCGGCGGTTCCAACAGCACCAGTTCATCATCTCCGGCGGTGCAGCGGTTAGCGGCGAAGCGACAGCGGTGGCAGAGCGACAACGGTTAGCGGCGGTGCAGTGGTTAACATTAACGGTAGCGGTAGTGCCGGCCACCTCTACCCAACGGCGGCGGAGCGACAGTGGTGGTGCCGGATGTGGAGAAGATGATACAGAGATGTAATGATTATTGAATGTTGTTATAATGTGCTGAATGGTGTTATATACTTTTTTGAATGGTGTTATATTTGTGCTGAATGGTGTTATATACTTTATTGTATGGTGTTATATACTTTATTGAATGGTGTTATATATGTGCTGAATGGTGTTATATACTTACTGAATGGTGTTATATACTTACTGTATGTTGTTATATATTTGCTGAATGGTGTTATATACTTTATTGAATGGTGTTATATACTTACTGTATGGTGTTATATACTTACTCTATGGTGTTATATACTTACTGAATGGCTTTATATATTTTACTGTATGGTGTTATATATGTGATGAATGGTGTTTATAGAGATCTTTTAAAAAATCCAGTTCCTATAATTAAGGTAATTAATTGAATTAATGATAAAATTACTTGTTTGGTGTTATATACTTACTCTATGGTGTTATATACTTACTGAATGGCTTTATATATTTTACTGTATGGTGTTATATATGTGCTGAATGGTGTTTATAGAGATCTTTTAAAAAATCCAGTTCCTATAATTAAGGTGGCGGTTATGTGAAGTTTTTAATTAATTGAATTAATGATAAAATTACTTGTTTACCGTTTTGAATTAATTTAGATTTAGGACACATGTCATCTCCACAATATTTCTCACATTTCTCACACTTTTAACCTTTTTTACAATAACCTTACCCTATATATATATAGGGAGCCGCTAGAATGAGAACCACCACGAGTTATGAGAACCGCGAGAACCAAGTGCCACGGAGGGCCGTTGACCACGAAATTTTTTTTACACCTAGATCCGTATATTTTAAGACCGGGTGTAAAGTTTGGGTTCAAACGGCGCGCCCGAGGGGGTAGTTTTTTACGCCCAAAGTTTGGTTAAAAAAAAAAAGAAAAATTAAAAAAATTAAAAAAACCCAAACTTTGGGCGTAAAAAACTACCCCCTCGGGCGCGCCGTTTGAACCCAAACTTTACACCCGGTGTTAAAATATACACATCTAGTCGTAAAAATTTTTTCGTGGTCAACGGCCCTCCGTGGCACTTGGTTCTCGCGGTTCTCATAACTCGTGGTGGTTCTCATTCTAGCGGCCCTATATATATAGGAGAAGGATCCGTTAGGAACCACCCTTTATTGCGAGAACCAATGTGAATACAACAAAATACCTAACAATAGCTAAAAAGCTTAACAAAAGTTTTTGGTTTTTTGGGGATTTAGTTTTTAGCATTTAGATTGGGGGGGGGGGGGGTGGGGGTTAGGTTTTTTTAGCTATTTTTGGTTGTGTTCACATTGGTTCTCGCGGTTCTCATAATAAAGGTGGTTCTCGCATGAACCGGAATCATTACAGAACACTAATTATTGCGAGAACAAAAAGAACAACTCTAAATCACTAAATTTTAGGATTTAAGTTTCATATTTCTTAAATTTTATGTTTCTTACATTCATATGTGTATTATATGTACATAAGAAAATCATATATTTCTCCCTATACATAGTCTACATACATGTATGTAATTTAGCCTACACATAACCTACATGTGTGTAGGTTATTTAGAAACTGAGGATTTTTCATATTTTGTTTTAAAATCTAGTGTGAGAAACAATAAATATTACATTTATAACATTTTCATTTAATTTTTAGGTTTTTAGGATTGAAAAAATGAGTTATTCACTTTGTTCTGCGTGTTCTCGCAATATTTAGTGTTCTGCATAGAACCTTCCTATATATATATATATATATATATATATATATATATATATATATATATATATATATATATATATATATATATAGGATTAAGTTCATTTGTGAACAACCTCCTTGATTGTGAACAATAGTGAACTAATCCTAGTCCTTGATTATCAGTACAAAAGTGTAAATCAATGGCCAGGATTTAATGATGAAAATACACTAGTGTATTTTACAATTTGATGATATAAATCAATGGCCAGAATTTGTTCAATCAGTTCACAAATACTTTAGTGTTCATTCTAGAACCCCACCATATATATATATATATATATATATATATATATATATAGGGGATAGTTCATTGGGGAATACTAAAAATGTGGAGAATTGGAGAACACAATTAAAAATCCAACTTAACATTTAGAAAAGCAGTTTTTTTTTTTTAATTTTTGCTGCTTTTCCTTATAAATACATGTAGAAACATTTTTAATAAAAAAATAAAAAAATATAAATATAAAAAAAGTAAAAAAAAAACAGTAAAAAAAAGGCTAAAATATTTTTTTTACAAAAATGATTTTTTATTGAAATAGTTTCTACCCATTTTTATAAAGAAAAACACTGAATTTTGTTAAAAATGATTTTTAACATGTTAAGTTAATTTTATAAGAAATTTTTAACTGTTTTTTAATCTTTTTTTTTTATATTTTTAGTTTTTATTTTTTATTGAAATGCAAATACATTTTGATTATAAGGAAAAGCGCCGAAATGTTTAAAAAATTGATTTTTATCATGTTAAGTTGAATTTCTAAGATTGTTCCCCTGTTCCCCACCTTTTTAGTGTTCCCAATGAACCGCAAACGTACATAAAAACTCTAATGTAATCTCCCTGTGGGCCCTCTCTTGGCCGACCTCAAATAAATGGCCCCACACGGAGGTAAATAGCATGAACTCCCCGACCTGACCGATCGATCCAATCTCGGTAAAAAAGCTATATCAATGGTCCGAGGCGCATCTAGCTCCATCTCTTGTAATCTACCCATACACCTGTGGGCAACCGTACCTCGGGGGATCGCGCAAA
Organism: Helianthus tuberosus; assembly: GCA_030545235.1. Classification (NCBI taxonomy): domain Eukaryota; kingdom Viridiplantae; phylum Streptophyta; class Magnoliopsida; order Asterales; family Asteraceae; genus Helianthus; species Helianthus tuberosus. The sequence continues at coordinate 53,047,116 of CM060411.1, read as the reverse complement.
CAAACTGTGCCATTTCCGTAAAATCATCCACAGCCTCCTCCTCCTGACCTCGTTCCCCTCCCCGACCGCGTCCCCGACTTGCCCCTCGTCGACGTGCTCCAGCCGTTGATGACTCAGCCATATCGTCTTTAAACAATAACAATCACAGGTCGGTAAGGATTATACGATTAACGCTCATGTATTATACGAGGTGTATACGATCTGTACAAAACTCGTATAAGTTTCGTATACGAACGTAGTATTATACCCCTCATATAGGATCTGTACAACGGGCGTATACGTTTCATATACGGACGTAATCTACGTCTCGTACACGATCCGTGCACAGTACGTATACATTTCATATGCGGACGTATTATACGTCCCGTATATGCTAAAAACAATCAAGGAAAAGAAAGAAGAAATAAAACAGAAAATTCAAGTTGTATACATGTATACGATCGTATACATCTTGAATGTTCAAGCTGTATACGATTGTATATATTGTATATGGCCGTTGATCTGCGTAAAATACAACATATAAATTATATCAAATACGACGTAAAATCAACCCTTTTTCGGTACTAATGTTGGAAAAAGCATGTTTCTTTGTTTTTTTAATTTATAGGGTCAAAAGAGCTTAAGCATACAAAAGAAGCAAATTAACAGTAGAAACCAACATAAATACAAAGAAGGAGGATTGACACGACTCGCCAAGCCCCCATCTACATCCAAACCAACAAAATAACAAGAACAGAAGCTTTGGCATGGGGCCGTGCCCATTCAAGATTATCTACAGAAGAAAAGACAAAAACACAAGACAAACCAGACACATCAACATGGAGCCGCGCTAAGGCAACACGAGGCATGGTCAACTCTAAGATTCGCAGAATCTGAGATAGTACAGCAGGTACAATGGCCACGGGCCTTGCCGCTGACACACGGGGTGTAACACCCGTCTCATTTTTTAAGATTTTAAAGTAAAATAAGCAATTTTAAAACCAAAATGGATCATTTAGAAACTTAGTTATAAAAACTAAGATTTACATAGTGTTCTAATTTAACAAGCTAACTAGTTTAAGTATTCAGAACATTAAGTTAGTGTTTACAAAATGAACATTTTCTAAAACATGATTAAATTAGCACGGAAGCTTCAAAAGTTTGTGTTCGGTTCTTGATTTCTTGCTTGATCGGCATCCGGAATGAGACGAATATCACCTAAGGTCAAAACCACATCAATTGTTAGTTTTGACAACATTATAACATGTATAAATAAGTTCCGGTATCATACAAATAACAAAAAAAAAAAAAATTCTAATTTTTGGTCTGCCGCGCCACGCGGCAGACTCCGTTTAATCCTTAGCGTGCCGCGAGCGGCCTCGCGTGTCGCGCCCGCAACTTAACACCCCGGTGCATGTCGCGGGGGAACATGTTTTCCAGCAGGTCCGTTTGCTAGACCTGCATATCTGTCCAGCTCCAAAATTCTTAAAAATTCTAACTTTAAAAGCTCATAACTTATTACCATGTCCGTTTTATGCGATTCTTTTTCCTACGCGTTCGTAATTTAATTCTCCATCATATGGAGTTATAACTTGACATCCGTATTTATAAAATGTAGGATTTCAAACCTTCAGCTTGAAATTGGTTTACTATGACTTTTGACCCATTTAGGTTTAAAACCACCAATTTATTTTTACCTAATCAAAATACATGCTCCAAGGTATTTAACACAAAATCCTTAGCCCGGGTTTGAATTTTTTTTATGAATTATGCGACTAGTACGCAAGCTATGCGCATAAATCCATTTTGACCCGTTTAGTCGATTTGAACATCTTAGTCTTAAACTGGCTCTTTTCTTTTCGCACTTCGTAATTCCATATTCAAGGTATCTACCTATATTTCCTAATCAATATGCAAGTTTCCAAACAACCCATATGGGTCGTTTGCCTGTTGGGATTGAACCCTACTAGAGGAACAGATAATTAAAGCCAAAACTGGATTAGAGCAGTGGATCCAGAATAAGCAGATGTTACATACAAGTCTCTCCCCTTGATAGTGATTTCAACATCTGCTGACCTCCTATCTACTGATCGTGCAAACTGCTGATCCACAACTGCTGTTCAAGTAAAGACCTGATGAAAGACTAAAGCTCTGCTGTTCAATCTACTGCCTTGGTTCAAGCACTGCTGATCCGGACAAGTACTGCTGGGTTCACAGCAGTGGAAGGATGCAGCAGTTATTTATATGTCTTTTATGTAATGAAATGTAATAGCAGTACTTAGCATAGCAGTGTTTGTATTGATCAGAGGTTAGAGTTTGTTAGGAGGTTAGATGTCACTTTCATGGTGACGTCAGCTTAGATGCTCAGTGGTTTGCTAGTGCCTATAAATAGAACAGTGCTCTGTACTGTTCTATTAGCTCTTTGCAAAACCGTCTTCTCTGCACGAACAAACACTGAGCTCAGGCTGAGGGGGAGTTTGTATTAAACATTGCATTGTAATCGTTGATGAAATTAAATTCAATCTTTCGGTTCATTGTGAAAAGTGTTTGATAAAAGCAATACTCTCGTTTGATTGTATGCAAAGTTTGTTTCCATCTTAATTCCGCTGCACAACTCATCCATCTTCATTCTATTTCAAACGAAAAATACAATCAAAACCAAACTCAGATCCAACAATTGGTATCAGAGCTTGGACAGTCAAATTTGATTTAACAATCATTTTGACATAAATAGTTCAGCTCAAAATCCTTGATATCGATAGTTTGTTCGTTTTTGTTGAAAAACAGAGCAAGGTTTAATCACCATTAAAGTTGATTAATCAGTGCCTGTAAAACAACCAGGATGACGTCACAATCACAAGATGATAAGAATAATGTTGGCTCGCTTTTTAAACCACCCATGCTTAAACGTAATGAATACAACATCTGGGAGAGAAGGATGGGTCACATCCTTGCTCAACAGAACACTGGATGTTGGAGGTCTGTTGTTTTTGGTCCCCATGTTCCTATGGTGCCAAGTGCTGAGGGTCCAAAGAAGTTCGTACCAAAACCTTATGAAAACTATACTGAAACTGATTTTCAAAAGTTCGAACTTGATGCCAAAGCATTTAGCATCATAGCATCTGCATTACCAAATGAGATCTATGCTGGACTGTTACATTGTAACAGTGCTAAGGAGTTATAGGATGCGTTGAAGGAACAGTTTAGGGGGACTGAAGAAGTTATTGAAAACAATAGGGAAATTCTGAATCAGCAGTATGAAACCTTCTGTCACATTAAGGGTGAATCATTGACCCAACAATTTGAACGTTTTAGTTGTCTCATCAGTGAGCTAAGGCTTGTTAAGGTTGAATTTCCAAAATCAACACAAAATAGCAGGTTTCTTAGATCGCTACCTGATAAATGGGACACAATTGCATTTGTGACTAGAAACTCTGTTGAGTTCAAAGATCTGACCCTGACCCAACTTCATGGTAGACTCATGACCTATGAAAGGGAGTTGAACCAGAAAAAGAAGTTGCAAGAGTCTGGCAAAGTTACCGATGATTACTCATTCGGTAGCACAGCTCTTCTTGGTCAGGAAGAATCTGGTAGCAGTGGTAAGGAACAGGGTTATGATCATTTCATTGATATAACAGCTGGTGGAAACTTTACCAACCCTGATCCTCACTCTGCAAATTATGGTTTTACTGCAAACAGTGAAAACCAGATGTCAGATAATTTATGCTTTGAACTCAATGATTTGCAACATTTTGATCCCACTGACTTAGAGGAGATGGACATTTTGCATCAGTTGGCTTTGCTTAGTGTAAGAACAAGCAAATTCTACAAAAGAACAGGGAGAAAATTCCTAGGGTTACATGGGAATCTAAGGGTTGGGTTGGATAAATCAAAAATCAAGTGTTACAAGTGCAATAGGCTAGGTCATTTCGCTAGGGAATGCAGGAGTCAAACTACTGGTCCTATAATCACTCATCCTAGCTCAAACCCTAGACCTCAAAATCAAAGCACTGTGCACTATACCCAATATACCCCTGCAACTCATGTGAACACTGCTCATTATGCTGCTACCCCTGTGCCTGTGCATTATGTCCAAACCATTGTTCCACAGATTCAGTATGTTCAAACTCCTGTCCCCCAGGCACAAGTGCAACCTGTTGCACCTCAAACAGCTGCTCTAGTAGTGGGACAACTAGATCAGCAAAGCTTTTTCACTCAAGGCTTTGTTGACTGGAGCAGCATGCTTGATGAGCTTGGCGATGAAAATTTTGCACTCTATGCTTTTGATGAACCTTCTAATGATGAATTTTGTTTGATGGCATTAGAGTCAATACCAGAGGGGATTGAAACTGAAGGTGAACAGCTAAGTGATGAAACAGTGGATGAGTTGACTGAAGCAGTTGTTAATGTAGTTGCTGGTGAATTGCTGCTGGGAGAAAATTCAGAAACCCTGATTGAACCACTGACAGACCCATGGTCCAAAGAGGACAAAGAAGAAGAGGAAGAGAAGAGAGCAGGTGAGAAGGAAGTAAGAGCTGATGATGAAGAAAATCATCAATGTGATTGTGCAATGATGGCTGCTGCCAAGGTATCACCTCAAGTTCTTGAAAAACCGTGTTCTGACAATTGCATTATTGCTTTTGCTAACATCAAAGAGGTAAATGAAAACCTTCGGGATAAAATCTTAACTGATGAAGTCAAATTTGAAAGTTCTTTAAAAGAACTTAAAAACAAATTGACTGAAAAGGAAAAAGAAATCAACAGTCTGAAAGAAGAGCAAAGCATAACCAAAACTCAACTCCAAACTATGGTAGAAAAATACCAAGTTTGCAAAAAGGAGTTAGATCCACCCAAATCACATGTGAAAAATAGGTGGAATCATGCAAAGGGTATGAGGTTATGCTTGAAAAATAGATTAAAAGCAATGTAAAATTTGGTGTTGGTTATAGAAAACATGATGATGAAAACACTGCTTTTGAAAAATCTGTTCAAACCACTGATGTAACCACTGAGTTCATCCCCACAAACAAGAATGGCCAAGAAGTGAAAATCACTGATAAACTTGGTAACAAAATCACGCTTGACAGACCAGTGGGATCTTCTACTTTTGAGGAGCTTGAGAAATACCAGTTTAAACCCACCTGGTCTGATGAGTGTGACATTCTTGAAAATTTCAAGCCCATGGACTTTACAACCACTGACGGTGTTAAAGCTCCAAAAGCTAAAGTCATTCCTCTCAAGGACATCCCAACAGAGGTTAAAAACTCTGTTGCAAAGGAGTCCGAAAAAAGAAAGAAGAAAGAAAAGGTCAATAACCTGTTTTGTGAATTTTGTGAGAAAATGAATCATCTAACAAAAGACTGTTTCCATTTAAAAGCATATGATTTAAACAAAACAAGTGTCATTGTTCCTACTGAGAGCTGCATTGTCTGTGGTAAAACAAACCACAAATGTCACACCCCTATTTTCCACGTGTCACCGGTGGGCCCGGTGGGGAGTATCGTGAGCTGCATTGTCTGTGCTAAAACAAACCACAAATGTCAAACCCCTATTTTCATACCTGTCATTGTTCATTTCAACTTTAATAAAGTGTAATATTAAATATCACTAATAGTCGAAACGGATCCACAGGCGGATCAAAATAAAATAAGATATTGTTCAACAGTTTATTGTCGTCCAAGCTTGCGAGACTTATTATGGACGCTCTAGAAGACAGCCAGCCTATTACGTGTAGTACCTGCACTTAATCTTTTGGGAAAATACGTCAGTTTACACTGGTAAATACAATTTAACTGACTCATTTTGAAAATGGTTGAAAATTGATTTGAATGCTCAAGGCACAAAACATTTTATAACTTGGGATAATTATTTAATATAATAATCTTGTGAACGAATTACATGTTACTTGTGCGTTCAGTAGCCCGGATCTTGTCCGGGTTAAAGATCAATAGACCCTCCACATTGAGTTATTCACTGACAGGTGTACGCCTACACCCCGTGCTCGGTCGTGGCCATCTCGTAAGATGATGCCAAGGATATCCGGGACATGGTCATTAACCCCCCAAAGGCTTTAAGTGAACAAGACTGTTTAAACGAGTCGATCAAATTATTCAATTAACCATTCAGAGATGTAAGATTTGATGCTCGATCAAGCGGTATTCTATATACCGTAACCCAAGCCCGTATAAGGAAAATAAGTTAAAAGTATTTACCTGAGTATAGTATAATTCTCAACAAGCAAAAAGGCAAGTAGCTTTTACCGGTGCTCCTAATCTGGAACGAAGGTTTATAATAACCTATTAGATTTCTAACGGGTCTTTATTTAAGCTTAAGCTTAGACCGGCTAGTTTAAAGGACGATACGGTTCAAACGCACGATTAAGCGAAGACCGGATAGAATGTGATTTAGACCCGACAAGTTTGAATACTTGTATAATATGGGTATACTAAATACATTCTGGATTTTGAGACAGAAATGATAATGTTTGACCTGTCTCGGTCAATTTATGCAAACCAGTTACATAAACCGAACCGAACACGAAAAGAGCGTTACGGGTAACCGTAAGAGTCATATGCAAGTTCCCTGAGATAATATGCTCTAAATATGTCATAATATCAGTAAGTTATTTTCTATTATGCCCAAAACGGATTTAAACACAAATTAGGCCTCATAAGGGCATTTTGGTCATTTAAAAGATTATAAAAGAGTTAAATTAGAAATCTGAGTTACAGGTCTGGTTTATACAGTAAATATACTTAATTTAACATGTTATAACAGTAGGGTATGACCCATATGTGAGACTTATCATTTAAAACCAAATTATGCACCTTAGGGGTATTTTGGTAATTTCACAAGGGCTAAAAATGTCAAAATTGGAAGTCTGACGGGTGGTCCATAGGACAACCCTTAAGTGCCTTAAAAAGATTAAAATCCCATGCTTTACACGTTTAATTGTTTGAACTTGGTAACTACTAGTTGTTTGGACGTCCAGGTGCAAATGGAGCATAAAATGGAAAGAATTTGGAGCATCAATAAAAAATCAATTTTTGGAATTGAAGAATTAAGAGGATATCATGATAGAGGACGAAATTACGAGAACGTAGGCGAAAACGGTGAAGAAAACGGAGTTGAAACGAAAAAGTTATGCTGAAAACAAGTTTTCAACATTGCCAGCCGTAAGACAGGAGCTCCTGGCCGTAAGACTCACTGCTTGGCGTAACCTACGGCTGGGAGCCGTAGGTTACGGCTCCGACTGATCCAAACTTGTAACTCACGCATTTAATGACCATTTTGAGGGGATTTATGGAGACTTATCATTGGTTTTCGGTTACCACTTGCTTGTACACGATTTTGGGAGTATCTTGGAGACTTTGGCAAGGAAAAACACTATCTTTTCATCTAGCTTTTGTTGTTTTTGATCTTGATGAACAATAGAACTTTTGTTATGATGTTGCTTTAAGCCATGAGTGGCTAAACATTTGTGATCATCCTGGATTGAAGGTTTACTTTAGACATTTCATGTTTGATTTCATTATTTCTAGAATAACAATCTTTATCTTAATGGTTTGTTTGTTATGGTGTGTGATTGATTGTTAGTAACTTGTTAATTCTTGCGTTAAACTAATTAGAAACCATACGTTCTTGGTGCCGTTGGCAATCGAGATATCATGGGTATAGTTAGGCTTGGGTAAGGGTTGATTGATCATCGGGTAACAACCTCACGTTCTAGGAATCTGAGTACTTAGTTCCCTTTCATCACTGCAAGTAGTCACACATGAACTATGTCTATGTAGTTCTTTCTAGTGGAATGATAACATGAATGTCAATTGAAACCGGAAATCTAGGATGGTCATTTGTCTCTAATTTACTTACAACCAACACTCCTCATTTGCAATTTATTTAGTTAAATTTAGTTCTTAAACCAATTCACTCAAATCAACTCTTGAATTTTATTTTCTTGCAATTAGTCTAATTTAGTTAATTTAGAGAAACAATTGAAATAGCACATTTTCCACAAACTCCCTGTGTTCGATACCCACTTACTGCTATCTACTTAGTTGTAATTGGATTAAATTTGATTGTGACCGCGACATCACGTCAAATTTTGGCGCCGTTGCCGGGGAGTAATGCGCAACGTGTGTTATTTTCTTTCTTTTTTTTTTAATTTGTTATTTTTCCGGTTTATGCTGGGTGTGTTAGTGTGCAGGTATTAACAGGTTCATGCGTACTAGGAGCTCTCACAAGCTATCACCTTTGGCATTTGATCCGGAAATTGAGCGAACGTTAAGAGGAAACAGAATTTTGCTAAGAGAGAACAGAATCAGTGGTTCACCAACAACACCAACCACACCAATTCGATACATGGATCCACCACAACCACCACCCACTACGGGTGAACTCATACCACCATTTATACCATCATCTACTCAACCTTCACCAAATACCACCATGCCTAGTTCTACTACCGAATTTACTTCACCATTTGATATTCCATCACCCAATACTACATTACCTACCACTACTCAAACTGAACCTACCATTACCTTTAGCCCTGCTTCTACAATTCCACCACTCACCCATTTCTTCCCAGCTTCAGGTCAATCATCATCCACCTATACATTACCACAAGGCTCAACTGTTGTTCATGCTACTTCATCATTTGGAGTACCAAACCAATCAGGTTTTCAATACTCATCTATTCCATTTGGGCCATCATCGGGGGGTATAGAAGGAGATGGATATGAAGAAGGATATGAAGATTTTGAGGGTTATGAGGAAGAGGGTTATGCTTATGTGGGTAGTGGAGATCAAGGGGAGTTGACTTATGTACCTGGTCAAACGCAAAGAATGTCAAGTGTTGGTGGGATTCCACAACAACAACTCATACCACAACACATTAGACCAAGGTCACAAGGGCCACCAATGCAACGCCCTATACCATTGCAGCAAGTTCGGCCACAAAATGTTCAGCCACAATTTCCAAGGCCAATTCAACACCCACCGATGCCGCAACAACAATTTCAACAACCATTGGCACCACAAGGGCGTATGCCAAGACCTATGGGTCCTATTCGTCCAAGGGGTCGATTGGGTGTTCCAAGAAGGCATCTTAGGGAACAAGCACGAGGGATAGAAGCACATTTCAGGCCAATCATTACTCAAAACCCTTCACCGGTGGTTATCCCTCACAACAACCAAGGGAGAACTTTTGAAGTGAGGACCAACTCTTTGCAAAGTTTACCAAAATACAAAGGGTTGGCAACGGAGGAGCCTTACTTTCATTTAGAGGCTTATGACTCGATTTGCAACACTCTTGGGAGTCAAGGGTTCTCGGCTGATGACATCAAATTGGTATTATTCCAATTTTCTTTGGAAGATAAGGCGAAGAAATGGTTCTACACGTTACCTTCGGCATCCATATATACATGGGGGGAGATGCAACAAACTTTCTTGGATGAGTTTTACACCGCCCAAAAGACCAACGATGCAAGAAAGGGGTTGAGAAGCTTCCAACAACAACATGGTGAGATGTTTCATGAGGCATTCGAGCGTTTCAATATGATGATTAAAAATTGCCCTCACCATGGAATTGAATTATGGGAGTTGATGAATGCCTTTCACGAGGGGTTGAGTGCCGAAGATGCACGTGACTTGATGTCTATTACCGGTGGGACTTTTGGAACAAATTATGAGAATGATGATTGGGAGTTCTTGGAAAGCATGGCAACTACATCAAAGAGGAAAGCTCAAGCCTCAAGAAGAGCTCGACCGGCCATTGCCCGATCACAAGTGCATGCCATAGATGATGGTAATGTTCAAACTACTAACCAAATTTATGATGTTTGTGCTTTGTGTAATGAAATAGGTCACGCGGCTGAAAATTGCCAAGGAATGGTGGAAGGGCAATACGAAGAAGTGCATGCGGTTCAAGGTCAAGGTCAAGGAGGGGGTGGTAGAAACTACAACAACATGAATTCTAATACCTACCACCCCGGGTTGAGGAACCACCCAAATTTTCGCTATGGGAATCCTTCAAATCAAGCTAACCCGAATTTCCAAGGAAACCAAGGATTTCAAAGGCAATATCAAACGGGTCAAAGCTCTTCGGGTGGAAACGAAGTAATGGAGATGTTGAAGGCAATGCAAGTTGAAATGCAACGAATGAATCAACGTGATGAGGTTCGGATGCAAAAGGACGAGGTTCGTGACAAAAGCATCCAATCGTTGACCACTCAAATGGGTCAACTTGCAAGTGACGTGGCGATGTTAAAGAAAGCAAAAGGCCAGCTACCGAGTGATACGGTGCCAAATCCCAAGAACACAAAAAGCATTAACATCAATGTGGTAAGCACCGTTCCAAATACCAAATTTAATGAAACATTGCTAACTTCTTCGTATCAAGTGAATGCAGGTTTGAAAAAAGATGACGAAGTCGACAATGATAAAGAGTGTGAAGCGCCAATCGTGCCTATCCGTGTGGGAAAATTAAAAATCCCTCACGCATTGTTGGACTACGGGGCAAGCGTGAGTGTGCTACCAAGCGATCTATACGATATGTACGACTTTGGTCCACTCGAAGGTATAGACACCATGGTGAGCTTGGCGGATGGAAGTTGGAGGCGTCCACGGGGAATGGTTAGGAATGTTAAAATTCAGTTGGGAGAGTTTGAATACCCGGTGGATTTCCTAGTTTTGGACTATGCTTCTACCAACATGGCATCACAACAAAGGGTAATTTTAGGTCGACCGTTTCTATACACAGCAAATGCTCAAATTAATTGTAGAGACGAGATTATTACCATGACCGAAAAGAACCGTAGGTTGTACTTTGATGTTCAAACTAGAGGGATTAATTATGAGTCCATTGAGAGGAAGGGTGGTGAGTTTAGTGATTGTATGAAAAATGTGTTACAACGAACGAGAAAAAAACACCCACCGGACCGTGAAGAAACACATATGGGTTCAAGCAGGAGTGTATTTGATTACCCACCGAGTCAAAATGAGACGGATGTATTTTGCCCAAAGACAAGCTACAGTGGGGGAGGTGATAGGAACCGATTCTTTGAGCCACCATAAATGGTGGTGGCACGGTCTGGCTGAAGACCTGAAAACTTAGCGCTGCTCGGGAGGCAACCCGAGGTTTTTCACTGATCTTGTTATTTCTTTAGTTTTTTTTTATGTTTCAGGGTCATGGCAACACTCAAGTGTGGGGAAGATGTGCGGATATTTGTGTAAAGGTGGTGAAGGGAAATTGGATCATTTACAATATCTGTTGTGCCAAACTTTACCAGGTCAATGTACTTTTTCCTTAGACTTGTCATGTTCTTTAGCTTTGAAATATTGTTAGTTTGTTAGTTTGCTTTTGTTTATAAAAAAAAAAAAATCCAAAAAGAAATTTGGGGTTTGTGAGTTTAAGCAAAGGCTGATGTTTTGGGTTAAAAGCGATCCTTCCCTCAAAGCCATACATTGGGACAATGTATCCCAAGTGTGGGGATGGGGGAAACTTTTGATAATTTTAAAAATTTTGTAAATCCGAGCGAAAATTGTTAAAATTTGAAAGCTTGATATTGTGCCATTTGACACACCGACACCCATTCCTAGTCTTTTCTTGGTGAGGATTTGAGCCACACATGATTGTTATTGATATTTCATTGTTTGAGTGGCGGTGTGTGTTGTGTGTTAATAGAACTTGTGTGTGAATACTTGTTAAATCCTAGAATTAGCATGCTTTTGAAAATGATAGGGGGACTTTTAGGAAGCCTCGTCTAGATGTGTGAGAGTGCGGGATTGGTGGGTTGGACCTCATACTTTACATATATGAGTTTGGTATTGCGAGGGGTGGGGGTTTGGTCCTTAGAAAGCCATGTTGAGCCTTATACCATTCGGTTGTGACCCAAACCTACTTCCTACAAAATTTTACCTATTGAGATGACCCGGTTTAAGAGATTTAGCATGTGGTGTTGATGTTCTTGTATATATTGTTGAGTTTGATGTGTTAAAAAAAAAAAGAAAAGAAAAAAAGAAAAAAGAGAAAAATATGAAAAATACAAAAAGAAGTATTTAGTTGCAATAGAGTTGAGAATGTCAAGAAGCTTTGTATTTATTTTTGGTGTTTGCTTCGTTGTAGTAGAAATAAAAACCGGGTCAAATCAATTAGTTCTCGCATATATATTTTCCCATTTTCCTACCTTGACACCTAGCCCCGTTACAACCCGCAAGTCCCTTTGATTCTAAAGCATGCTAGATATTTGTTAGGAGGAAACTTGATTTATATACAAGCTTATTGTCGCGCACACACACACACGCATTGAGTGGTTTAGCATTATGCTAATAATTCTTGTTACCGAGAGATTATTGTGAGGGGTGTGTCATGTGGTATGATTGGAAGTTAGTAAAAGGACGGCATATTTAGCTTGGTTTGCATAATTGATCGCTAGTGGTTTTGAATAGTTTTTGAATGGGTTGCTTGGGACAAGCAACGGGTAAGTGTGGGGATGTGACGGGTGGTCCGTAGGACAACCCTTAAGTGCCTTAAAAAGATTAAAATCCCATGCTTTACACGTTTAATTGTTTGAACTTGGTAACTACTAGTTGTTTGGACGCGCAGGTGCAAATGGAGCATAAAAAAGGAAAGAATTTGGAGCATCAATAAAAAATCAATTTTTTGAATTGAAGAATTAAGAGGATAGCATGATAGAGGACGAAATTACGAGAACGTAGGCGAAAACGGTGAAGAAAACGGAGTTGAAACGAAAAAGTTATGCTGAAAACAAGTTTTCAACATTGCCAGCCGTAAGACAGGAGCTCCTGGCCGTAAGACTCACTGCTTGGCGTAACCTACGGCTGGGAGCCGTAGGTTACGGCTCCGACTGATCCAAACTTGTAACTCACGCATTTAATGACCATTTTGAGGGGATTTATGGAGACTTATCATTGGTTTTCGGTTACCACTTGCTTGTACACGATTTTGGGAGTATCTTGGAGACTTTGGCAAGGAAAAACACTATCTTTTCATCTAGCTTTTGTTGTTTTTGATCTTGATGAACAATAGAACTTTTGTTATGATGTTGCTTCAAGCCATGAGTGGCTAAACATTTGTGATCATCCTGGATTGAAGGTTTACTTTAGACATTTCATGTTTGATTTCATTATTTCTAGAATAACAATCTTTATCTTAATGGTTTGTTTGTTATGGTGTGTGATTGCTTGTTAGTAACTTGTTAATTCTTGCGTTAAACTAATTAGAAACCATACGTTCTTGGTGCCGTTGGCAATCGAGATATCATGGGTATAGTTAGGCTTGGGTAAGGGTTGATTGATCATCGGGTAACAACCTCACGTTCTAGGAATCTGAGTACTTAGTTCCCTTTCATCACTGCAAGTAGTCACACATGAACTATGTCTATGTAGTTCTTTCTAGTGGAATGATAACATGAATGTCAATTGAAACCGGAAATCTAGGATGGTCATTTGTCTCTAATTTACTTACAACCAACACTCCTCATTTGCAATTTATTTAGTTAAATTTAGTTCTTAAACCAATTCACTCAAATCAACTCTTGAATTTTATTTTCTTGCAATTAGTCTAATTTAGTTAATTTAGAGAAACAATTGAAATAGCACATTTTCCACAAACTCCCTGTGTTCGATACCCACTTACTGCTATCTACTTAGTTGTAATTGGATTAAATTTGATTGTGACCGCGACATCACGTCAAAGTCTGAGTTCAAAAACTTGTACTTACTGTTATTTTATAAAAATATACTAAAAACATCAGTAGGTATCAACCTTATATGTTTAATATGGTTATAGTACATACTATGCGTTAAAAACGCTTAAAAAGGCGATTTAGAGCCGTTTCCGGGTTTTTAAAAGAAAGCTGATATTTTTATATTTCCAGAATGCTCAAAATATTTTATTTAACAAATAAAATCAGTAAAAAAAGGTTTGGAGTCAAAATGATTTGTAAAACTCATTTTCTGGCTTAAAAGGGCAAAATCGGTATTTACCGAATTAAACTTAGAGACCTATGATATGATCAGCCAAAAATTAAATAAAAATCATTAAAAATCCAAAAATATTATATAACATCAGTGGGTAAAAAGTTTGATATCAAAAAGTAGGTTTAAATAGGTTATATACTAATTACGCCGTTTAAGTAACATAAAGCTTTCAAATTACGATATTGAGCATAACTCTTAATCTAGACCTCAAACTGATATCAAATTTTTGTTGCAAGTTTATAAATCAGTAAAAAATGTTTCTACTCTTTCACTTTTTCAAAAATCACGTTTTATAGTAAAAAGGGCATAATAGTCAACTTTTAAGCATTAATCGGAAACATGCATATGAACTGGATAAGTGTTGAACCAAGTTGTAAAATCTCAGAGAGTTAAACTTATATGAAAATTGGTCCAAAATATGCTCTAATGCAGATCTCAAACATGCATGAACGGATCAGAACTGAAAGTCAAAGAAAAAGTCAATTTATGCGACTTTGGGTTCCGATTCGGGTTTAAACTGAAAATTGTCGAGTTGATCATGTTGACACATGTTCTTACATTAATTACAAAGTTATTTTGATGATCAAACAGGTTGCATATAGCCTACATTGTTAATCATGCTTAAATTTGCAAAAACACATTCTGTTGACTTTTTAAGAAAAGCTTTGACTCGACAATTAACATACTTAGAGTGGGAATCTGAAAATAGCCTTTTAGGGGTTTGTTACCCACATAAATACCAACTTGTAGGTACTTTCAATTTGAGAAATGACAGAGCCAATCTCGTTTAATCTCAAAGTCAAGTTTAAATTACGATGGTTTGACTTTCGGTTGATAAACTAAGCTAGAACGAATTTGCAAAGGTTATGAATACTTACAAAGGTCCTAATAAAGCTTAGAGATCACTAGGAAGATGTCTTGACGTACAGAGAGCTCCAGGAATTGATCTTGTGAATTTTGAAGTTGCAAGTGTTCATAGTTTGCAACTTTAAGATCCTTTTATGCAGATTTTGATCACATATGAGGCTGCCACAGAGGTCTAGGATTGTTGTAAGAAGTATACAAGTGTCCCTAAATGCATGTAAGTCGATTGGTGAGTCCCTGGAGTCGTATACAGCTGGTTACAACTCGAACATAACAGCAACTGGCATCTGCAGGTTGTTTTTGTCGCTGGCAGGTCGCAGGCGGGCCGCGACAGGCCCCTCGCGGGCCGCGTACAAGCGCAGAACAGGTTAAACATGTTTTTAAGTTTTACATTTCAGTCCTTGACCTTTGTAACGTTGTTTTGGGTCCTTTTCTTGCACATTAGACCCTAAATTCTGATTTTTAAGGGCCTTGGGATATTTACAAACATGGTAAAGTCCTTGAACAACTTTGTGCTTACCCGAAAAGTCACGAAATCAACGTTAACGTATTTAACCCTTCGTGTACGGTTTTGATCATAACTTTCTCATACGATAACGAAATTTGATGAAATTTTTATCACATGTTCTAGTGAGTATATTTTATCATTTCAAAGCTTCGGGTTTGCCAAAAGGTCACTCAGAGGTATACTTTCAACATGTTGACACATTTAGCCCCTGTAGTTTGTAACTCCTCACTTTCTTTCATTTT
This sequence comes from Helianthus tuberosus, assembly GCA_030545235.1. Taxonomy (NCBI): domain Eukaryota; kingdom Viridiplantae; phylum Streptophyta; class Magnoliopsida; order Asterales; family Asteraceae; genus Helianthus; species Helianthus tuberosus. Next base: position 53,031,519 of record CM060411.1, on the reverse strand, counting down.
CCGCTTCGTATGATCCATGATTTATCCGTTTAAGATTATTAACATCATGTAGGGTTATTTTAGAGCCTATTTATCCATTGTTGACACTTTGGACCCTTATATTCACATAGTTTCACTGTTTGTCAACTTTAGTCCCTCTAAAGTATGTTTTCACATATTCAAAGCCCATGACACGTGTCAGTGCATTATTGGACGTAAATTTTCGAGGTGTTACAACAAAACTCAAGCATGTGTGTATCTCAAAAACTTTGATGTGAAAAAGAATGAGTACATTGCTAAAACATCCTTGAGTCCATCAACATCATCTGTCAAATTCACCAAAAACCAACCACTGTTTGTGCCAGTTCAAACAGCTGTCACAAAACAGCTGAACCAAACATCTGTCAAAATAGATGTTCAGGTTACTGATGCACCCCCTGCCAATCAATTCAGAAGAGGTAAGGAGAAACAGTCTTACCAAAGGATTCCACACGTTTATGGGACCTACAAAAGGACCTCTAAACCTAAAGTGAACAGGCATCCTTTTGGGTACCAACAGGTGATTGGTTTAGACCCCCAATAGTGGTTAGCAAGAAACAGTACTAAAACTGTCCAAACCCCTGACCTAACCACTGTCCATCATTGTGCATCCATCCCAGACACTGTTGAGACTCCATCCAAAGCCTTATTGGCTTTGGAAACCCTAATGAACTAATCCTTTTACTTCATGTTCAGGGAGCTTCTGCCTGTTTAGATAGCCTTTGGTATGTTGATAGTGGAGGCTCCAGGCACATGACTGGATGTAAAGCCCTACTCAAAGATTTCAAAATTCATGGAGGGGTGATATATACTTTGGGAATAACAGTAAAGGGAAAGTTCTGGGGTCTGGTACAGTACAATCTGGCAATGTAAAATTTGAAAATGTCAATATGATAGACAGTCTGAAATTCAACCTCCTGAGTGTTTCACAAATGAGTGACAAGGGGTATGGGTCATTCTTCACAAAGGAGTGTTGTAGGATTGTTGGACCAGAAATGGTCAAAAAGATTGAAGCAATAATAAAAACTTGTCAAACAAAACTTGTTGCTCAAAGAAGTGGCAATGTTTATGTTGTTGATATTTCTAAAGAGTGTCCTAGAGCTGATGCCTGTCTGTTCTCAGCTGCCTCTAACAAAGAGACAGAACTTTGGCACAGGAGACTGGGGCACACAAATCTTAAGACAATCACTGAAATTTCAAAAAATGGTTTGGTAAGAGGCCTACCACAAAAATTATTTTCATGTCCTGAACATTGCATTTCCTGTTTAAAAGGAAAACATCATAAAAGTTCTTATAAGTCCATTGAAGAGTCCAAAACAACCCAGTGTTTGCAAATGCTGCACATGGATTTGTTTGGCCCAGTTCAAGTCATGAGTCTCAAGAAGAAAAGATATTGTTTGGTTATTGTTGATGACTTCTCTAGGTTTACATGGACTTTCCTTTTTCACTCAAAAGATGAGACTGCAGGTATTTTGCAAGACTTTGTGACACAGGTTGAAAAGCAATTTGACCTTCCAGTAAAAGTCTTCAGGAGTGGCAATGGCACAGAATTTAAAATAAGGAGTTGGATGCCTTCTGTGTGAAGAAAGGGATTGTAAGGCAGTACAGCATCCCTAGAACACCAGAGCAAAATGGGGTAGTTGAAAGAAAGAACAGAAATTTGATTGAGGCTGCCAGAACCATGCTTGCTGATTCAGGTTTTCCATTAACTTTTTGGGCAGAGGCAGTAAACACTGCTTGCTATGTCCAAAACAGAGTTTTAATAAACCCCAGGCACAAAAAGGCTGCTTATGAAATTATGTATAAAATCACACCACTGATCTCATACTTCAAGGTATTTGGCTGCCCATGCTTTATTTTGAACTTAAAAGATTCCATTTCAAAATTTGCAGCCAAAATTGATTATGGTTATCATCTGGGATACTCAACCACTGCCAAGGCCTACAAAGTGTTTAATACACGGACCAAGGCAGTGGAGGAGACCTTGAATGTAAAGTTTAATGAACTTTCATCAATGAAAATCCCAGCAAATCCTGCAGATATGTTTGATCTTGATAAATTCACTTTTGAAAATACTGCTGTCAAGACTAACAGTGCAGGTCCATCAGAGGATTCAACACCAGACTATGGGTATGAAATCATCATCCCTCAAAGGTCTGCCACAATGGGAAAAGCATCAGTTGTTCAAAACAGCTGTCAAAGCTCAACCACTGCTACTTCAACAGTTGTTGACCAAAGTAGCCCATCAACCACTGCTTCCACATCCTCAAACACTGCTGATAAAAGTCCCCAAACAGTGGATAAAAGTCAGCATGTGTCCACTTCATTACCTCCCATTCCACCACCTTTTGAAGCCACTGCTAGATCATCAAAGTCCCCAGCAGTGGTTAGCTCAGATGATACATATTTGCAGCCTTCACCAACAAATGCCATCATTCCATACCAAGGAGATTTAATCTACTTGAGATCTCATCCACCTGACCAAATCATTGGCAACATCAATGAAGGGGTGCTCACAAGAAGCCAAACCCAAAACATTTGTCTTTTTGCTGGCTTTCTATCGCTCCATCAGCCAGTCAAGTACCAAGAGGCACTGAAAGACAACAGCTGGGTAGAAGCCATGCAAGAGGAGCTCCAACAGTTTAAAAGACAACAAGTATGGGAGCTTGTACCACTGCCAGAAGAGGTTAGTCCCATTGGCACAAAGTGGGTCTTCAAAAACAAAACTGATGAAAGGGGTATTGTTGTCAAAAATAAAGCCAGGCTTGTGGTTCAAGCTTACAGACAGGAAGAGGGGATTGACTATGATGAAACTTTTGCCCCTGTAGCAAGATTGGAAGCTATAAGACTGTTCCTGGCCTTTGCTGTCAACCACAACATGAAGGTGTTCCAAATGGATATCAAAAGTGCTTTCCTCTATGGTACAATTCAAGAAGAGGTATATGTGTGTCAACCTCCAGGTTTTGAGGATCCATTTTATCCAGATCATGTCTACAGGCTGAACAAAGCCCTGTATGGCCTGAAACAAGCACCAAGGGCCTGGTATGAAACTCTTTCCACCTTTCTACTCTCAAATGGTTTCAAAAGAGGTACCATTGATAAAACATTGTTTCTAAAATGGAGAGGAAAGGATTTAATGATTGTACAAATTTATGTGGATGACATTATTTTTGGAAGCACATGTAATACAATGTGTGAAGAGTTTAGGGAACTCATAACAGCTGAGTTTGAAATGAGTGCAATGGGTGAGCTGCAATGCTTTCTTGGTCTCCAAGTTCAGCAAATGCAAAATGGTACTTTCATTCATCAAAGCAAATATGCAAAATAACTTTTAAACAAATTTGATATGAATGATTGTAAACCATGCAACACACCCATGGCAACAAATAAGCTTTTCATGTCTGATGAAAAGGATGAGCTGATTGACTAAACTCTATATAGAAGCATGATTGGGTCTTTGTTGTACCTAACTGCATCTATGTGACACCTGTGTCATTTCAACCATCAAACAAATGCCAAACCAATGAAATATTGTATTTCATACTTGGGATTTGTAAAAATATGTGTATCGTTTGCACATATCAACTCTTGTTCAATTCCAAACTCTAAATCGCTTTCTGGAAGGTTATACGCGCGCTGATGCGTAAATATAACCAGTTTAATCCAACGAACACTCCGGAATAGTGACATATACTTAACATACCTTAAATAACCTTTACATAACTTAGAAATAAGTTTTGAAGGCTTTGGTATGGCAAAATCAAGTTAAATCGCTTACAGGGACTAAAGTTGACAAACTGCGAAAGTATGCCAATTTGAACTGTAACAGACATTTCGGAACATGACCATAAGTTAAACATACCATAAATATCCTTTACATAGCTTAGAAATAGGCTTTGAGGTGTTCGGTATGCTAAAATAAACTTTTGTGTCATTCAGGGACTAAAAGCGTCAAAAAGTGCACAAGTTTGCACTTTCGCACATAACTTACGTTCTGAATACATGCGGACATCCAAAAATTTATGTAAGCACTAAAATATTTTATTTTAGTGTTTGGTATAAGAAAAATCCATTCGTTTCGTCATTTGGATCGTTTTTCGCGCTTATGCGCATTCCGTCGTAATTAAGCGAACATCGCGTTCGTACGGCCAAACGAACCAACATCCGGCATATTTTTGAGCATGTTTCATGTCCACAATGTTTAGGCATCATTTTAGGGCCTTAAAGTTGGCTTTACGGGCCTTAGAAGTGTCAGAAATGGCCTTAAACACATGCAGGGACTGGAACTGTCAAAATGGAAACATGTTTGCTGATCAGAAGTCCCAGGCGGCCCGCATTATGTTTGTCTGATCCTGAAGCGGGCCGCGTCTGCCTTCTGGACCAGATTAACTGCATTTAATAGCATATCCAGCTGTTTAATCCACAACCGCACACTCACACATGCTTAGTCAGCTGATAAGAACCATTTTTAGCCACCATAACTTTCCGACAAGTGTACGCATGAGATTCGAGCACGGTTTCCATGAAACGATCTTAACGGTTACCCGAAAACTATAAATACCCCACCCCACAACTTCAAAACCCACTAGAATTTTGATCTTAGAAACTCTAAGTTGAAACCATTGTTTCATACCTGAGATTCTTGGATCGAGATTAGCATTCGGGGACCCTTTGTAAGTATTCTTTCATTCTTTTATTGCTTTTCGAGTCTTTTCGAGTCTGAAAGTCAAACTTTGTTTGACTTTCTGCATTGACCAGTTTATGGTCAATGCGAAGTTCGTTTGAACTTCGCAACGTGAGTGTAATCACGTTGGTTATAGTCCCTTGGGACTATGCCTACTGATTACCACGTTGTCTAGGGTCGTAGGGTAAGCGATCTATAAAATCGCTTATACCTCGAACCCGACCCATTTGGTCGATCATTAGGATCCGACCAAATACATTAGGTGACCATAGTAGGTAGGGAATAACCTTCCGAGGTTATACCTTATGGTCACGACGTTTAAGTAGTTGTATGATAGGTAGTTTATATGCCTTAGGTAAATTACCAGAATACCCTTTCCATGTATAATTGGTAATTAAGCATATGTAACCTAAACTTTTGTCACATAACTGATTATGTAACATGTTTAGGCATATAACACTTGTCATAGGACTAGTTAGACGGTCCGAACACGTTTCACGCGCACGACGCGTTAAAGTAGCACAAGCTACCTTAATGGGTCACGATGGGTCGAAAGCACTTAGGTTAGGTTTCATTTAGTATGTAGGCTGTGTTAAACCATATGACACGAGTCTTTATACTCGTTTGGTTTACGAACCCTCATTCTATCTAAATCCTCCGATTTAGGTCCGGTATATTAATGTAGTTACCTATATTAGGTACCGTTTGATTTCCGTGATCTCTAGCATTGTTTGGTTGTTACTCAAGGACTTCTAAACAATCTCAGGTGAGTACATAGTTCCCCTCTTTTACCGTTTTCAAACTGTTTTGGGGTGAAGCATGTGTACCTATCTGTTATTTTCATGATTTCAAAGTATAATTGATTATACATGTTATTACTTATCATTTGACAAACTAAATGTCTATCTATGGTTTAAGCAGTGATTTCTCAAAGAACATAAAATAAAATTGTTGAATTGTACTTATTTTATGTTCACCAGACCGGTTGTTAGTATGATATAGCGCTATAGGATTAGACACCCCATTCCTTTTGTCATGGAATGTCTGAAACCAATTTGTTTCTCCATCCAAATAGGGATTTCCTTTGTGGTATCCTTATAGTCTCAAAGGTGTATTTTGATGCACTAGGTCTGAATGAATTCTTAAATCACACCTTTAAAGTATATTTTGATATACTCCCAAAAGTATAATTTGATATACTCTCATGTGTGGTATTGTACAAAACCAACATATATATTCTATCAACAAACCAAAACATATTTTGATATGTTATTTATGAAACCAAAACATAGTTTAATATGTTATTTACAAATCCAAAGTATACTTTTAATATGCTACTATAAGGTTATTCGTTTAACCTTACATTTATTTATACATATCATTTTGGCTACACATTTCATGATTTACATTGGACACATAAACATTATTGACATTGGTTATACATTACATGACTTACATCTTAACATAAACATTTTGACATATTATTCAATACGTTTGGCAATTGGTTTAAACATAGACATCTTACATTGTTGGTTTGGTTTGAGTAAGTGATTAAGTAACGAGGCATGTGTAATATGATACAAGCATGGTGGATATGCCGCTGGTACTTCCTATATATAAGTGTTTGTATGGTATTACATATTGTATCGTTATCTGAATCATTTCAATTTGAGACATATAACATTTTATACAAATAACATACTTTTCACAAGACATTAATTTACAAACAACTTATCTTATACAAACTCATTTTACATGGTTATTCATTTAACCATACATTATTCTCTTATTTATACATATCATCTGATCTTATCGTTTTTCAAATGATTTACAAGACAAAGCAAATTACAAGGTTTATGGCTAAACATTTTCTCAAACATAAGTCATGAATCCTATTTTCACAAAACCTATGTATCTCACAGACATTTTTATGCTGACGTACCTATTTTTACACATGTTTCAGGTACTGCTTTGCAATGATTGTTGATACATGCTACATTTAGGATGGACTCGTGCCTTAGCTACTTTAAAACTTGGAAGATCATAGTTGTACTTATTTGATTGTATTAAAACAATGAGTTCATTTATTCAATAAAACAGAATTTATTTATTCCATGGTTACGAAACAATGATTCTGTTACAACACTCCCCGACGTTTCCGCCACGTCTGGTTGCCTTACGTGGTCGGGGTGTGACAATCTAGGCCAGACATCATGTTTACAACATGTGTTTGTGCAAGAAGTCAATCAGCCCCTAGAAAATCCAACCTTATTTCTGTAAAAAGGATATTCAGATACATAAAAAGTGCTCCCACACTTGGTATCTGGTATCCAGCTAATGGGAATATCAAGCTTTCAGGATTTTCAGACAGTGACTTTGCTGGATGTAACACCACAAAGAAGTCCACATCAGGAGGGTGCCAGTTTCTAGGTGATTGCTTAGTTTCATGGCAAAGCAAAAAGCAAGCAGCTGTTTCAACATCCACTGCTGAAGCTGAATACATTGCTGCTGCAAGCTGTACAGCCCAACTCATGTGGCTTCAAAATCAGTTGCTGGATTTTGGTATCACTGCCTTAAAGACACCACTCATGTTGGATAGCCAGACAACAGAAAATATCATCAAAAATCCAGTTTCCCATTCAACCACCAAGCACATCGACATCAGACATCACTTTGTGAGGGATTGCTATGAAAAATGTTTGATTTCTCTGCATCATGTTCCAACTAAAGACCAGCTGGCAGATGTGCTCACAAAAGCATTAGATACTGCCACCTTTGAAAGCTTGGTCTCTAGGATTGGCATGCTAAACATGGAATAACAAGCAACATCTTGTTATTCTATGAATAAAAGCATTAAAATGTTTTCAGAAAATCAAAAATCCATCCTTAAAAATAGCTAAAAATGAAGTTTTCATTAAAATCCTTAAAAGTCTGCCATAACCACTGTTTGTTCAAAAGTCTGCTCTACTTCAAAGTCTGTCCACTGCTGAAAGCCATCCCCTGTCCTCTCATTTCTTTGATAAACTCTGTTTTTCAAAAGCAGTGTCTTATCCACTGATATGCTATTCACTGATAGTGAAAATCATCCACTGCTTCCATTTTACCGTTGTAACCACTGCTTTCATCAGTAACTTTCATAAAAGTACTGTCCTTCATTTCATCAGAGTTTGGCATATGGGCAGTACATAGTGGTCAGTACTTTTGTAACCGCTGCCACGTCAGCCTTCACTTTTTCTTCTATAAAACCCCCACTTCACACCAAAAACAGGGTTTTACTGTCGAATTGAATTCTCAAAAATTCTCTTCTCAAAACAGTTTTCTTCAAATTCCTTCACAAATCTCTTCGATCATCATCTCCAAAATGACAAAATCGAAGCCATCTGCAAAACCCACTTCCAAATCAACGTCTAAACAAGCCTCTCAAAAGGCAACATCCACCGAAATTCCACACAAACCATCTCACAATCTTCTGGGTTTACTCACAAAACCTGGCACCACAGAAATTTTCGATTCCACCATTGATACCATCTCCGCATCAAAGTACAAAACTTTGTTAACAGCGGATGCACCAATTTACTTGACAACCCAACGAGAGTTTTGGAAGAATGCAACCATTGAAAAACAGGGAGACACCGTAATAGCCATCAACTCTTCCCTAAAGGGTAAAGCCGTCAAGATTACAACACAATCAATTTCAGAGGTCTTTCAACTCGATGATCAGGAAGGTACAATTTCTTTCCCAAAAAATGAGTTAAAAAATGATTTTCTGGAAAGAGGGTATAATGCAGAAGTAAAAAAGGATACCTTACAAAAAGGTTACTTCCCTTCTACAACAAGGTTTTTATTTCATACCCTTCTAATGTGTGTTTCAAACAAAACCATTGCTTTTAATGAAATACCATTAAAAATTCAAAATCTGGGATATGCTATTCTTCAAGAAGAAAATTTTAATTATTCCCGGGAAATTTTTAATGATCTGGTTAAAAATGTTGAAACAAAATCATTCTTACTGTTTCCAAGATTTCTAAGCTATTATTTTGAAAAGAAATTCAGTAAGGATGATATTGCTGTAATAAACCAAGGTGACTCTTTACAAATGCACAGCTTAACTGCTAAAACTTTTACCAGAATGTCAACACCTTGCAAAACACAAGCAGAGGTGCCTGAGCAGAATTTAGCAGCTACCACTACTCCTCAGGTATCTGCTGTTGAGCCCACTGCTCAAGGTGATCAAAGTAGCAGCATAACTGCTTTGAAACCCACACCTAAAATCACCAAAAAGCCAACAAAAAGAAAAACACAAAAACCCCCCAAACCCATCAAAAAGGCAACTCTGGAGGATGAGATACCAGAGCAAATGCCTGGAACAACACAAAAGTCACAAGAAACCACTGTTGCTTCTTCCTCACAGCAGTTGGTACAAATATCTCAACCCATAACCGAAACTCCTACTGCTTCTTCTCAAAAAGAAGAGGTTGTACACATAGGGACTCCACATCATGATGCTCTGGATTCACTTGTTTCCATCATCCACAGCCCAATGCCCGGGGCAAATCCTCTTTCTACACCAAACATCACATCCACAATTCCTCCACCAACTAAACTTCTGTTGGATGCAATCGATTTGAACCAGGCACTAACCAGTCCTTCTCAATCACCTATTAATGAGAATATACCTCAACAAATGACTGGTTCTGATGTATCAATCCTTGCTAACCCACCAACACAACCTGAGGAGGTTACACCCCTTGAGTTACAAGTAACTCTTGGTGGTATTCCAAGTGAAGCAGCCACTACAAATGTTGAACCCACTAGTTTATATTTGGACAGTGGTTACATCAATAAGACTTCCTTGGAGGCAATTCCTTACATAGCACCTCTGCCAACCACCAGTGGATTTATTTTCACCACTGGCAACATCAAAAGGTTGTCAAGTGTTGAAGGAAGAAGACCCCAGTACCAAGAAAAAGGGGCATCAGTGGTTAATGTTTGGAGTACACTCCCTACCTCAACCACTGATAAAACCACTGCTAGTGGGAAATCATATGATCCCATTAAATTGGGAGATGGTTTAAAATATTTGGAATTGACGGAACGTGTTGATAAACTAGATACTTCAGTTGCAGATATCAAAGTAATGCTGCAACAGTTGTTGACAGTACAGAAGATGCAATCCACTGTTGTTCCCCCTCAAGCACCTGCTCTACCACAAGCTTCTGCTACAAATGAGCTCTGGAACCTTTTCCAACCTTTTCTCCAACAACAAAAAGAAATGGCTGATCAGCAACATGAAATACATGTCCAAAAGCTGAGAAACATCATGGAGTTTAGGTTCAAGAACACTTAAGCAGGCATTAAGGCAATCAAGGCCCATTTATTGGAAACCACTGGCACTGCTCCTCCTACAGTTCTTTTCATTGATCAACTTCCCCCAGATAATGCCAAAAAGGGGGAGAAAATTCAGGAGTGGAAGAAGAAGGGAATAGATGATGGTCTTTACATTGAACCAGAAAGGGATGCTATGACCAGAAAAATTCCTGTGCCAGATGGTAGTAAAAAGGTTGATGCTACCCAAGAAGCACTTGATGAAGGAGTAGCAAGTGTAAAAAGGGACAGAGTGGCAAAGGATATTTCAAGGTGGAATGAGGAGAAAAGAGCTTTCATGGAGCTGTATGCGCAGGGTTGTTTTGGGTCAAAGGATACTAAAAATCCTAAGCCAAAGAGGAAACCTAAGTCCATCCCATCCAGAATTCCAAAGCATATTCCAAAACCACCATCCAAAAGCCATCAGCATCAAACCTCCACCCAAACAGCTGTTGTAACTCCTGCTGTATCAACTACTGCTGGTACTTCAGAGGTTTCAACATCTGTTATCACTTCAACACACACCACTTCAACACACACCACAACCATTGTTTTACCACCACCACCATCACCATTAAAAACAACCTCACCATCACCTTCTCCTGCCAAAAACCAGAAGACAACAGATGTTACAACATCTGCTGTAATGACAACAGTGGTTGAGACACCAGTTGTTTCAACAGCTGTTAGTCAATCACAAACCACTGCCACTCAAACTATCACCACTGTTCCACCCAAAGCATCATCAGTCCCTCCTCAAACAAAAAGGAGAAGGCTAATTCTAAAAGATGATGACACATCTCCACCACCAACATCTTCAAAATCTTTGTCACTTGTCACAATTCCAAAACCCATGCCTCTCTCTTCAGCTCAAATTCTAAAGCCATTACCTCCTGCTGGTGTCTCATTTCCTCTGGAACTCATTGCAGTTAGGGAAGAAATCAAATCTTTTTACTATGAGGATGACCCAGCTAAAAGGAGTTTGCCATCAGTTGAAGGATATCCCAGGCCTAACAATATTGAAGAATATTTGAAACTCAAGGCCAAGCAAGCCGAGGATATCTCAATCAAAAATAAACAAGGGAAATCTGATAGAGAATTTTAGCAAAACTATCAGTTTCTACTCACACAGGTCAGAGCTATGGAGCAATTTGCCAAAAATGTATGTCAGCAAATCTTAGAAAGGGCAGATGAGTCCTTGAGAAAAGACTACATTGAGAACATCATGACCTACAAGAAATACAAGGGGGAGAAACACATGTACAAAAACTGGACCATTCCTGAGCTTGAAAAAAAGGCAGCCAGGATTCAAGAAATGATCAAAATAAGGTCAAGCAGACTCCTCCTGAAAAATTCAAACAATTTGAAGCTGATAAGATCTTATAGTTGAAGAGAATGAAAGAGGAGCTGATAGCAGCTGATTATGGGTCAAAGAATTCTGTGAGAAAGTGGGGAGAAGATAGGGTCAGGGCTACCTACAAAAAGTTAGAGGAACTTAGAAAGAAAGATCCAACAGTTCCACAAAAGCCTGACTACTCCAAAGCAGAGGTCTCAAAAAGACCACCAAAGCTGCAAGTCAAAAGAAGCACTGCTCCAGCTGGTGCTGCCATCTACAAAAGAAGGAGTCAAAACCAGTCAGGTGCTGAAACAATTCAAGATCTAAAAGCTGGAAATGCTGTTGTAAAAGAGGGTATTAGATTAATGATGAAAGAAGATCTTGAATTAGAACAATCTGCAAGTACTGCTCAGCCAGTCATGAATAGGCCAACATCTCCAAACTCCTCATCAAATAAAAATCTCCCAAGAAACCCATCAGGCTCAAAAGTACTAAAGTGGGAAACTGACAAACAGACCCATGTACTGACTATGTTCAGGTCTGATGGAGAAGTGAAGAAAATATCAAGGGAACAAGCACTTGGCCTAAGTCTTGAAGATTTGCAGGATCTCCTTGATCTTCCACTTAGCAGGGATGATGATGATACAGATGTCTTAACCTTTGAACTACAACTTAAAGGGCAAATAAGGGAACTGTTGATGAGGCAATAAAGTTCCACAATAATGAAGAGTTTTGGCATTATCTGTTCCAGGGGGAGATTGTTGGGATTGAACCCTACCAGAGGAACAGATAATTAAAGCCAAAACTGGATCAGAGTAGTGGATCCAGAATAAGCAGATGTTACATACAAGTCTCTCCCCTTGATAGTGATTTCAACATCTGCTGACCTCCTATCTACTGATCGTGCAAACTGCTGATCCATAACTGCTGTTCAAGTAAAGACCTGATGAAAGACTAAAGCTCTGCTGTTCAATCTACTGCCTTGGTTCAAGCACTTCTGATCCGGACAAGTACTGCTGGGTTCACAGCAGTGGAAGGATGCAGCAGTTATTTATATGTCTTTTATGTAATGAAATGTAATAGCAGTAGTTAGCATAGCAGTGTTTGTATTGATCAGAGGTTAGAGTTTGTTAGGAGGTTAGATGTCACATTCATGGTGACGTCAGCTTAGATGCTCAGTGGTTTACTAGTGCCTATAAATAGAACAGTGCTCTGTACTGTTCTATTAGCTCTTTGCAAAACCGTCTTCTCTGCACGAACAAACACTGAGCTCTGGCTGAGGGGGAGTTTGTATTAAACATTGCATTGTAATCGTTGTTGAAATTAAATTCAATCTTTCGGTTCATTGTGAAAAGTGTTTGATAAAAGCAATACTCTCGTTTGATTGTATGCAAAGTTTGTTTCCATCTTAATTCCGCTGCACAACTCATCCATATTCATTCTATTTCAAACGAAAAATACAATCAAAACCAAACTCAGATCCAACATTGCCCAATTTACCCATCAAGGGCTTTTTGGTCAATTTTAGTCCCTCATTTTACGACAAAGGACTTCCACTAATTAATTGACCAAAATACCACTTTTAACTATAAATCTAATTATGTGTACCTGGCACGGGTCATAGCATTGACCCGTTTACATACCTCTTGCTTAAAATTCTCTAGTTAAGGCAACGCAATATATGTTATTTCCTGTAATCACAAAAACTCAACAAGTGGTCATCAATTATTAATGTCAAACGGTATTAACACACCATTTGACCCATCTATTCGAAATGACCATTTTTCAACATATGATGGTGTTTTTAATACCATCTCACCCCTTGACCTGTTTTGGTTTGCACCGAGAGTTTTATTTACCTAAAAGACAATTTCTCATTTTGTTTGACCCGATATAACTTTCATCAAAAGGTGTTCTTTCAAATCTATTATCTATTCGCTAATCCATGCCCGGATGACTACTTTACCATTTTACCCGCCACGTTTACACCCAACATAGTGTTTCAAAATTTTATATTTGTTCATCATCTCACATCAGGTTTACCTTATTTACCCTTTTGACCATAATCTATGGTTTTGGCCATTCTCACTTGTTCCAACCCGTCTTATATCGTGCCGGAACATCTTATTTCATCCACTTATTAGAATTCATAAACAATACTTGCAATTCAAATATTTTGTAAATAATGTAAAGGGGCGTAAGCTTTACTTACCTCGTATCCAAGCTACGCTTTTCTTTTCCTTCTTGATTCGTTTGACCCGCTTCTTTCCAAGCCCCCACCTTGCTCGTTAAGCGTCAAACTATCGTCATCATTCACTAGGTGGTTAGATTAGTAATTAACAACCACGACTATTCCACCTTACGTATTTTCTATGTCGAACTACCATTCGACTTCATCATTGGCTAGTTTAGTTTTTCCGAAAATTAACTACCTTTGATCACATAATATACACAGTTAAGTCTAAATCAACATTATGTTTAGAACCCTTATCGCTACTTATTTCGCCTAATTTTCCTTATTATCCAAATATGCGTTTCACTCGAAATTTCAACATTTTAGCTTTCATTTAGGCATTTCTACAAACACCTAAAGGGCATTACTTCATACAATTTATAGTCAAGTTCATGACTACTTATTTAGCCAAGCTTAAACATCAATTAGGCAAGTTCATATCGAATTTTCACATCAAAATCTGAAATTGCTTCATAGAACTCAAAATACACTAGAATGATAAATATAATCCTAGTGTTTAACATGTTTCTACAAAACCCACTAGACACCTACATTGGCGATTATGGAATTCACAAGTAATGAACAAAATTTCAACAAGTAAATGACTAGGGTTTATTCCTAGTCATAATATCATTCCAAATTCATCCAAACCACAATCATGCAAACTAAATTTCGAATTATAAGTGTTCATCCAGAATTTTAGATGGAACCAAATAGTGAATTTTTACATACCTTATGATCCCTTTACTAAGAAGATCACTAATCTTTGCTTGGATTTCGTTTTGGAATCGATTTGATCCTTCAATTTGGCCAATTTTAGCAAGAATTAGGGTTTGGAGGAGAGCTTCTGGTTGCCCCCTGTGTTTAGTCGAACCAGACACACACACCAGTGTGTGTTTGGGTTTTAATTTTAAGTTTTAATAAAAACCTTATTTCAATTGCCCATTTTTGGTCCTCAACTTTTAAAGGTTTATAGGTGAGCCACTTTACTACAAGTTTCTTTATTGTCTGTAAGTTATTATTAACTAGGTTAGTAAATCCTAGTTACGTTATCCTTCGGTTAAACCAACATATATACCATATGCAATTAAATATAAATTTCTAATATTTTCGGGGTGTTACAAGTCTACCCCCTTAAAGAGGTTTCGTCCCCGAAACCTTATTTACGTAGTTCTTTAATTTAGAGTATACAAACTTAGTTTTGTTTTTATGAAATTCATTCTTTCAGTGTCTTTTATGTGTAAGTCCTCACGGACCGAGGCTTTCGCCTCTTATTTCTTGTCCTTATCACCTTTTTGACCGATTTGACATTTGACCACTCAGTAGTGTTAGTCCTCAACATGTTTATTTCATTTTAATCCTATATTGACAAGCGCTTTGCACAATTTATGACACTATCTTGCCTCTGTATCGTTCTACCAGCTAGACTAATTAGTCGCCGTCACTTTATACCCCGTCACCCGGGTATACTATTTTGCCATCTCCGGCCTTATGTGTGTTTAAGATTTTCTAACTCACCTTATACCACTTACGTTTTGTTAAAACTTTGCTTTTGACTAAAAACTAAATTTTTAGTTTACGCTTCCTCTTTATCTTACCTCTTTCTCTCATTTCTAGGAATGTTACTTCCGAGGATCTATTCCTTTTCGTTATTATTTAATGCGGGGAATTATAACTAATTCCCACGCTTAACCCATATGACCCGTAGGTTCTTTCACTTAGCCTCGTAGGCTATTTATTTAGATTTTCACCTTTTTAACCTTTTAAGGTGAGACCCCTACAATTCGTTTCTTTCTATTTGTGTCCCAAAGGTCTTTTTAGTCCCGTTAGATTTTAACACTACTTATAATCTCATAGGTTATGATGATCCCGTAGATCGTCTTTTATTCGAGTCTCTATTCAACTATATATATATATATATATACATATGGCGTCAATGCATCCCTTTTTATGTTTAGAATTATTTATTTTGCTTTTGAATTTCATTTGACCTTGTTCGTAGTCTAATGCTACATTCGTTTTCTTTTTGGATTATTCTTCCGACTCTATGACTTTTTACGTCATTTACGCGTCGGTTCATTCTACGCTTACCGTTACCCGGTTCGTACTTATACTTCTTTACAACCCGTTAACCGGGTTCTTTTATCTGAATGCTTTTAGCGCCCATAACCCCTTGCATAAGTTTATTAATATTTCGCGTTTTCATTTATTTGATTTGCGCTTACTTACATTAGCAAGCGTTATTCTTTATTTAACTCGTTTGACTTGTTCATGTGAAATTTCATTACTTGTGAACGCCGAACTTCATTCTTTACCCTACCCGTTCAACTTTGAAATAGTCGAACGAAATTTTCAAAATTTATGTTTGCAAAATTTTGACGTCTTTTAGTCATAACTCTCAATCCGAGTCTTTTGACCTTCAATTCGCGTTCCCGTCTCTTGGTTTACGCACAGACTCAAAATCCTACCCATCTATCAGGTATTTTACCGAAGTCATTATTACAGCAACCGTCCCGGTATGTATTAAGACTTTGTTTTAATTTATTTGGTCGTTTTAGCGAAATCCATCGCTTTCATTCAATCAAGTCCTTTATTCTTTATTTAACTCGTTTGACTTGTCCGCGTGAATTTCATCACTTGTGACAGTCAAACTTTTATCCCTATTCCTTAGCATTCCTATTAGTCGGTCTGTGTTTTCATTTACTTTGTTCCTTGTCCCTTCTCTTGGGCTCGTTATTCTACCGTAATACGCTTCCGTAATCCGACTTGCGTTTACGCTTATCATCAAACATTTTGCTTATTTTATTCTATTGGGTACCCTTTTTAAATTGTCCCATTCACCCCATCCTTATTACATCGGATGTAAATGTGTCCACTACAAGAAGTTCATGACATCATGTGTTCACTACTTACTTGGCCAGAGTAAGCGATTAACACATGACACATATGACCTTTTTATAATTTTCACATTACACCTCATGTAAGTAACGCCTCTAATTCTTCCCATATTCATGGTTTTTGTCACACCCCAAAAACGTCGCAGCGGAATATAAAACGTAGTGGTGACGGAAGCTAGTGCCCATTTATATCTTGTCGATCGATGCATTTAATTGTTGGACATTTTAGTATATTTTAGATGTAAGTTATTTAAACATTACGTTTTAAGACACAACACAACCATGACATAGTTAAGTTGTTTTTGATCCTCAAGGATCTTATTACATTCGTCCCAGAAAGTTTTAAAAGTCAGTCCAACATCTTAAGTAACAAAACATGCATCAACAACCACAAGATATGCCATAAATTCCCGAAGCCGAACTCAAGTACCTGTAGAACACGTTAAAAATCAAGTGTCAACACAAAGGAAGGTGAGTTCACGTATTCACTTACTACCAATTTTATTTCAAGGAAAACTTTCTGATTAGGTGTTTATTTGAAAACATCCATACAAATTTTAGAAAGTCCATTTTACTTCCTTATTAAAAATCCATGGGCCATCCGCCGGTTCATCGATCCGACAACTGTAATATATATTGCCCAGGTTTTGTATATTAAATTATAGCGTCAATTTTCAGACTCGTATGTTAGCTAGACGATACGAACTATATATTAACCATGTAGGGATAATCAAAACTAGACAATGAACAGAATATTAATTCGTCGTTTGACATTGACACGGGGCGACCGGTCAAGACGGGGTTGTCAACCCGATAGATCTACCAACAATTCCTCGCGTACAATACTTATCTGATTAAACGACATCATGGGCGCATAGTTCTTTCTCGAAGAACAATATGATGTCTGCCTCACGTACAATATATATATCCTACTAATATGACAATTTAATACACGTAGTTGCACGAATCACCAGAATCTCCTTCACTCGAAACTCAGGTTGGCATCCGTCCCAACTTTATGGTCTGTTTCGCCTCGGAAATACCGTACCATCCCAATGTCCCACATTTATTCATAAAAAAACGTTTTACTTCGAAACGTATAACTTATCAAACCTCATATATTTTCAGCGAAAATATTTTATATTAAAAGGTATGTTTTATTTCGAAAACATTATTAAATCCTTTTAACGACGTGTTCTACCCCCAAAATATATACAAAGCAGTAAAAATAGGGGTTTAGTGACACTCACCTTTGGGTGCGTATTTTAATATCGCAATCCCAGAGATTGGTTTTTACATACGTCCTAGTATAGGAACAATTCTAAATCAATATATTTATATATAACACAAAAATCCTAAGTTTCTCCGTTTCTTAGAATTATCACATAACTTTGAGATTTTCTCGAAAAGTTGTCATTTTTGATTATGTTGGCACGTTAAAATATATATATATATATATATATATATATATATATATATATATATATATAAGTCCATATACATATATATATTTATTATGATTTTTGAGTCTTGAATGATTTTATTGGAGACCATTATTGTGTAAATCCGTTAACTCGCACGTTTATACGCAACATATTTATGATTTGCGCGTCGTAATATATATATATATACACAACGTTCATAGAATTTATCACCGAACACACAAAATATAACTTAACTTATCTATTTTGTCATTTTTAAAGCAATTATACATAAATCATCTCATATGTACCAAATTTCATGCTCGACAAACAAGTTACATGTTTAACGCAATTTTACCGTTTCTACCGCACAAAACGTACATGCATAGTCTAATTTTCCCATTATCAATTTAACACTTAACATATTATCACATTTACATTGTTTAAACCACTTAACACATTTTATCACATAAGGTTCACCCAAAGTTTACCTATACTAGTGTATATTGAAAAGTGCGTATTTTAGCGATTCGGTAATGTTTTCGGGCGTCGGAAGTCACGTATAACCAACCAAACACCAAGTAAACTTAACATTAGTTAAAATACTTATTTTTAAACTAAAAATATCAGTTTACTTACTGATTTAAATCAGTTTTATAAAATCACTCGAAAAGCCGATTTTTGACTGTTTTAACGCATAGTTTTGCGTTAAACGTTACCATAACCATCCCAACTCGAAACGACTTGATATTTTAACACAATACAAGTTATTTACTGATTAAAATAGTGGTTATAATCAGATTAGTGCAGTTTTTGTATAATTCACATAAAACATGCGATTTCACGTATTTTACAACTCCTAATGCACCAAGTACAACATGCAAGGTTAGTAAACATTATCACAAGTTTACATATCATTTAAACACTTCAAAATAATCTTATTTTAGTGTTTATATTCTGACCATAATTTATTTTTATCAAATCTTGTTCAAATCATCATCACATCATCATATCATCAAATGCATGTAACATGTTCTTACACATTCAAGAACTAAAGAACAAAAATCCATATATACCCATACATGCATGTATATACACGGCTATATACATATATCCAACTATGAATTTTCATCAATGTACTTAAATCACAAATCATTTTCATGTAGATCACCTTCAATTACACATGCATGAACCTTTTAAGTATCATTTCTTTCAAAACATGACTTATTAACTAAACACAAGTTCTTACACACACTCATACATACTTACGGCCACATGTATACATATACATACTTTTTAAAATCAACTTTTCACACATTTATCTCTAATCATAAGACTTTCATAAAGATCCTTTTGATCATGCATGCATTAATCTTCCAATAATCACATCAATCAAGAATCAACAAAATAAAAACATAAATATTCACCCACATATACACAAACTTTCGGCCATACATACATATGCATACACTCATTTTTATTTCTTAAAAAAAAACCCATTTGTTTTTAGTTTCAAGTTTGTGATAAATTTTACAAGATTCAAGAGAAACTTCCAACATTATCATCTCTAAAAACCAAGAACATGGTTTTAAAAACAAGTTTATACCTTTTAAGTTTTTAGTGGGTTTTAACAAGATTCTTGATGGTTAGAAGCTAGTTTCACCAAGAAAACACTTTTGGATACCCAAAACATCTTGAAACCTTCTTGGATTGAACTTTAATCTTCATGAACAAGTGAAGAATTTCGAAATTATGGAGGTGATATGGGGATTTTCGGCTGAATTTAGGAGAGAGAGAGATGAAGTTTTTGAAAATGTTTTTTGATTCTTAATTGTGAAGTCACGGGGGAACATAGAGAACATACATATGCATGCACCTCCAATTTGGCCAATGCATGGAAGAGAGAAGAGAGAGAGTATGATCTTTGGCTGCCAAAAACTCTCTTCTCTCTCATATATACGATACACACACACACACATATATATATATATATATATACAATATAGATTAAAAACTGGTATTTTACTGGATACTAGGTATTTTATCTAGCGTTTTAATCCCGTTTTAGTGCGTTTTAAATTATTTCTAACACTCTATAAATATAAACTCACCAAAATATTGCTGAACAATATTTTGTTTGTCTGGTCGGGCTACGATGCCGGTATTTGGCAGTATGCGCGCTGTACTGCGCGGTACGCGCTTAAAATCGCAAAATAGGGATTTATGCGTTTTTATTTATTTTTATCATTCTAAAGTGATAACCTCATCAAATTATTACTAAAATGATTATAAGTTGCCTTGACAGGCTGCGATGACAGTATTTTGTCGGTATACGCGCTGCATCGCGCGGTACGCGCTTAAACTCGAAAAATAGAGTTTCTTAGCGTTTTAATTTTTTCCTCACTGATATGATCATAACAGACTATTTTTAGGATTTTAACACTGATCGGGTGGTCACCGACGTTCGTTTCGCATTTTAACCGTTACACGATAAGCGTTTATCTTACCGTTGCCAACATAATTTTTATCAAAGTTTAATTTTACCAACTCATTAAATTTCACATATAAACATCATAATCAGTCAAATATAGCCTTTTATCTATTCACAACACGTGTTATAATTGTACGGTACGACCTGAAAAGCCGGGTGTCACAGTCTCCCCATGTTTAGGAAATTTCGTCCCCGAAATTTTTACTCTACATGTTTTGTTTTCGCACAAGGTGGAAATAGCAAAAACAAACTTGACGAATATGGTCTTGTAGTTTCTGTGAGAAACTTTGATTCTTACGAAGAATCTCTGTAGACCTATATTACACACATCCTCAATTCCTAATCTTACATCTCAACGCTCTCCACCGTTACAAAGGTCCAATAATTAAGAGCACTTAGTCAAGAAGATTAACTTATAATCCCACCAATTCGGGTTCTACATACGTATATTTACATAGTGGTTATAATCAGATTAGTGCAGTTTTTGTATAATTCACATAAAACATGCGATTTCACGTATTTTACAACTCCTAATGCACCAAGTACAACATGCAAGGTTAGTAAACATTATCACAAGTTTACATATCATTAAAACACTTCAAAATAAACTTATTTTAGTGTTTATATTCTGATCATAATTTATTTTTATCAAATCTTGTTCAAATCATCATCACATCATCATATCATCAAATGTATGTAACATGTTCTTACACATTCAAGAACTAAAGAACAAAAATCCATATATACCCGTACATGCATGTATATACACGGCTATATACATATATCCAACTATGAATTTTCATCAATGTACTTAAATCACAAATCATTTTCATGTAGATCATCTTCAATCACACATGCATGAACCTTTTAAGTATCATTTCTTTCAAAACATGACTTGTTAACTAAGCACAAGTTCTAACACACACTCATACATACTTACAGCCACATGTATACATATACATACTTTTTAAAATCAACTTTTCACACATTTATCTCTAACCATAAGACTTTCATAAAGATCCTTTTGATCATGCATGCATTAATCTTCCAATAATCACATCAATCAAGAATCAACAAAATAAAAACATAAATATTCACCCACATATACACAAACTTTCGGCCATACATACATATGTATACACTCATTTTTATTTCTTAAAAAAAAACCCATTTGTTTTTCTTTTCAAGTTTGTGATAAATTTTACAAGATTCAAGAGAAACTTCCAACATTATCATCTCTAAAAACCAAGAACGTGGTTTTAAAAACAAGTTTATACCTTTTAAGTTTTTAGTGGGTTTTAACAAGATTCTTGATGGTTAGAAGCTTGTTTCACCAAGAAAACACTTTTGGATACTCAAAACACCTTGAAACCTTCTTGGATTGAACTTTAATCTTCATGAACAAGTGAAGAATTTCGAAATTATGGAGGTGATATGGGGATTTTCGACTGAATTTAGGAGAGAGAGAGATGAAGTTTTTGAAAATGGTTTTTGATTCTTAATTGTGAAGTCACGGGGGAACATAAAGAACATACATATGCATGCACCTCCAATTTGGCTAATGCATGGAAGAGAGAGAGTGTGATCTTTGGCTGCCAAAAACTCTCTTCTCTCTCATATATACGATACACACACACACACACATATATATATATACAATATAGATTAAAAACTGGTATTTTACTGGATACTAGGTATTTTATCTAGCGTTTTAATCCCGTTTTAGTGCGTTTTAAATTATTTCTAACACTCTATAAATATAAACTCACCAAAATATTACTGAACAATATTTTGTTTGTCTGGTCGGGCTACGATGCCGGTATTTGGCACTATGCGCGCTGTACTGCGCGGTACGCGCTTAAAATCGCAAAAATAGGGATTTATGCGTTTTTATTTATTTTTATCATTCTAAAGTTATAAACTCATCAAATTATTACTAAAATGATTATCAGTTGCCTTGACAGGCTGCGTTGACAGTATTTTGTCGGTATATGCGCTGCATCGCGCGGTACGCGCTTAAACTCGAAAAATAGAGTTTCTTAGCGTTTTAATTTTTTTCCTCACTAATATGATCATAACAGACTATTTTTAGGATTTTAACACTGATCGGGTGGTCACCGACGTTCGTTTCGCATTTTAACCATTACACGATAAGCGTTTATCTTACCGTTGCCAACATAATTTTTATCAAAGTTTAATTTTACCAACTCATTAAATTTCACATATAAACATCATAATCAGTCAAATATAGCCTTTTATCTATTCACAACACGTGTTATAATTGTACGGTACGGCCTGAAAAGCCGGGTGTCACAGTCTCCCCCTGTTTAGGAAATTTCGTCCCCGAAATTTTTACTCTACATGTTTTGTTTTCGCACAAGGTGGAAATAGCAAAAACAAACTTGACGAATATGGTCTTGTAGTTTCTGTGAGAAACTTTGATTCTTACGAAGAATCTCTGTAGACCTATATTACACACATCCTCAATTCCTAATCTTACATCTCAACGCTCTCCACCGTTACAAAGGTCCAATAATTAAGAGCACTTAGTCAAGAAGATTAACTTATAATCCCACCAATTCGGGTTCTACATACGTATATTTACATATACATTACCCCGTACCTAAGATAATCTGAGTTTACACCCGATTGATTCAACTCGAGATGGGCTCTCGAAAGAATCAAATCTCATTAACTCGTCTTCCTTCCTTTTGGTATTCATTTCAGGTATCCACAAATTGCCAAATCAATAAATTCACATACACGTCCAGAATGCTGTAATTGCCTGTCCGGTTATTAGCATAACTCTTCTAGCTCTACGTACTGCTTCTACGGTGCTTCGATAAACTTCCGTTTATCTTCCAAACAAATCTCTATAAAGAACAAAATCAGTGTATTATCCATTATACACTTTCTCAACTGAACCCAAACAATGCATCACGTATACTACTCCATTCTGATGGTAGCTTGAGCCTATAAGCGACTGATCCAACTCAAGATGGGCTCTTGAAAGGACCAAGTCAATGTGGCTCAGCTTTTCTTCTCTCTGCTAAGCCTAATAGCATCACTGCAAGATAACTCCTTTATCAGAACCAAATCTTCAATCTGGAATCGCAATAGTTCCTTCAATTGTCCATGTAATCCTTTTGTTGATCAATTGGCGACCTTTAACCTGCCCTTGATCGAGGCAAATCCTGTCGCTGGTTTCCTAGATAACTCGGGTCTGGTTAATTGTCCTTTGTCACGTCAGCTAAACAAAGTGATAGTCAACACTTCCATCCATGCAAGGCTTCAAACGGAGCAACCTAAATACTAGCGTGTTACGTATTGTAGGATAACTCTGCCAAGGGCATGTGAGTATCCTAACTTTGTTCGAAATCCATGGTACACGCTCTCATCATTCACCAACTACATAATTAACTTCAAATGTTACTCATGGTCCTCCTTGGTTCGCACAAAGGAAAGTACGTCGTCGATGAATATTATCGCGAATTCATCAGAGTAGGGTTTCCATACCCTGTTCATGAGATTTATGAATATAAATGGCGCATTGTCAAAAGGCATGACTAATAACTCGTAATGGCCATATCGTGTTCGAAAAGCAGTCCTCAGCATATCTTCATCAGCAACCTTCAACTGATAATATCCCGATCGTAAATCGATCTTCGTGTAGCAGCTGGATCCCGGTAGCTTGATTGAACAAATTGTCAATTCTCGGTAAAGGGTACCGATTCTTGATAGTCAACTTGTTCAACTCTCTAAAATCCTCTCACATCCTGAAGGATCCATCCTTCAGTCTCTTAACAAAACAGATGCGCCTCAAAGCGAAAAGCTTGATCGAATGAAACCCTTGTCCAGTAGCTCTTGAAACTGACTTGACATTTCTATCATTCTCAGACGGTGCTTAATCTATCATGAGATTGTGCGATTAGGCGCACACCGGGTACCAGATCGATTTGGAATTTGATCCGTCTCGCAGGGGGAAATCCAGGTAAGTCTTTTTAGGAAGACTTCTGGATAATTGCGAACAATAGGAATCTCTCCGGTATTCCTACATTCGGCTTTCGTATCCACCACGTTAACAAAGAACGCAAGGCAGCTTTTTCACAACAAATTGAGCATCCTCACAATACTAACGACTCTCAACTACCAACACTCAACATTCGAAACTCGACACTCGAATCGGTCGGTTTTCCTGAACAACTATCACCTTTCTACCGTCATCAGAACGAGATATCCTAGCTAGCTTCTTCCAGCGATAGTCCTCACTTCGCTCTTGGAAAATCAATCCATTCTCACATCCGCGTCAAGGGTCCCTAGCTCTAATGGAAACAAACCAACACTAGAACTACGATCACCTAACTAAATACTACAACCGCAAGCGACCTCATTAGTTTCCATCAACTTATCAATTGTTAGTTCTATCGGGCACTTTATACTCAGCTTACTTGTTGGTGAACACAAAAATGGTTTAGAGTTTTTTCGAACAAAACTCAAGTCAGCTTTGGTATTAAAATTATGAACGTAGATTGGTTTTTGATTTGAAACATACCGGTAACAACAGCAAGATCGTCTCGTGCCTTCCCAACGTTTAGCTCGAATGCTCTACCCCTGGCATCCTGACCCTTCATTCTCAGACAATCTCTCTCTCGAAATGTCCTTGCTCACCACACTCGTAGAATCCTTTGAGTGTAACTCCATCCAATGTACTCTCAGCATAACACTCGGAGGTCACATGTCTAGTCCGACCACATCTGACGCACTTTCCCCGCTCATCCTCGTGAGTCTTCCTCTCAAAACTACTCCTGCCATCCCTGGCATTATCCTTTCCTGACTCTTTAGGGTTAGCTACACACGATTCCTCCCATCTGCGTTCCACACCACGCTTCTCATCGGTATCTTTCCTCGAACTCTCAGACTTTTGCTTTCACGAATCCCTAGATCTAGGCTCGAAATGCGGAATTATTGGAATGGTCGATCCGCTGTGACGGCCCGACATCACGCATACCGTTGCCACGTCATTCCATAGGGTACAAGCAAATGATCTTGGTTTACAACCCTGGATTGTTTTATGTGTACATCTATGTACTGTTCATAAGGTTAATGAAAATCAGGAATACGCTCCGATTATATCATAACACAGGAACTACTAAAACTCTCCGATCATTATATCACCTGAAGGGTTTTCGATTCTGTGTCCTACCAAAACCATGCCCATGAGCATCACATCCACGTTCCTGGCCATTATTTTGGTTAGCATCGCGCTGTTCCATGGTAGTATTAACGTGTTGAGCTATGAGTTGTGCTAACTCTTTCGGGGTAATAGGTAGTCCATAACCCTGTCTTGCTTTTGGCGGCCTTTCGTCGTTTCTATTATTACAACATAATATCAACATAAGACGATATCCCAAAAATAATTCGATCATTAAAAGTTAGTGGACCAAACATTGCGCATGCATAATATCCACATATTAATGAGAACAATTTTTAAACCAAAAGGAACCGATTCGATATTTTTACTAGAAATTACAAAGCTTGTATTTAGTACCAAGACTAATCAAAATTTGGGATGTCTACATCAACACCCTCAACAAGCCTATATGAAATTTCCTCCTAAATATCTGAAAATTTGGCATGCAAGCCATAAATAGGGTTCATCAATTAAGACATACAAAACAAACAACAACTAACGCTCCAATCCCTGGAAGTCCAACATCTTCCTAACAAGCTCTTCTAGCTCAAAATAACAGTCCATATGAGTCCTTTATCGTCTCCATGCCTCCGCGTAATATGGCGAACTGACAATCACAGTGAGAGCGATTGACCCAAATCTCCTTCTGCTTCTTCAAAGCGAACGCTGTCTCAGCTCTCGAAGTCAATGCGATTTCTCTAACGGGTCGAGTCCTCTTCCTAGGCGAGTGTAGACTAAAAGAGGTGTAGCAAAACACGTGACTCGAGTAGCAGAATAAACGATTCTGTAACGACGGGCGAAAGAATCTCAAGTATAGGCTCGACAGTATCAGTGAGCAGGACTACTAATGGCTCTATAGATCGAGACGTGACATATCGTAACCGTACAAAGTAAGTGTGTGATCAACATGAATAGTAACACATAAGGCCCAAAATAAACAGAAAATCACGTATACACATAAACACATAAGGGTTTTCATACATGATGCAATTTTTCTATGCTTATTTAAAATTCTTGGCTTCGAGAATTTTGGATCTTATATTTCAAAATTCTCCGGTTGAAGTCTAGTGTTTTCCTCCGAAAACATCTAGTTCCCTAACAACCAATGGCTCTGATACCAACTTCTGTCACACCCCAAAAACGTCGCAGCGGAATATAAAACGTAGTGGTGACGGAAGCTGGTGCCCATTTATATCTTGTCGATCGATGCATTTAGTTGTTGGACATTTTAGTATATTTTAGATGTAAGTTATTTAAACATTACGTTTTAAGACACGACACAACCATGACATAGTTAAGTTGTTATTATCCTCACGGATCTTATTACATTCGTCCAAGAAAGTTTTAAAAGTCAGTCCAATATCTTAAGTAACAAAACATGCATCAACAACCACAAGATACGCCATAAATTCCCGAAGCCGAACTCAAGTACCTGTAGAACACGTTAAAAATCAAGTGTCAACACATAGGAAGGTGAGTTCACGTATTCACTTACTACCAATTTTATTTCAAGGAAAACTTTCTGATTAGGTGTTTATTTGAAAACATCCATACAAATTTTAGAAAGTCCATTTTACTTCCTTATTAAAAATCCATGGGCCATCCGCCGGTTCATCGATCCGACAACTGTAATATATATTGCCCAGGTTTTGTATATTAAAT
This sequence comes from Helianthus tuberosus, assembly GCA_030545235.1. Taxonomy (NCBI): domain Eukaryota; kingdom Viridiplantae; phylum Streptophyta; class Magnoliopsida; order Asterales; family Asteraceae; genus Helianthus; species Helianthus tuberosus. The sequence goes on along the minus strand of CM060411.1, from coordinate 53,004,222 downwards.
TATAACGTCAATTTTCAGACTCGTATGTTAGCTAGACGATACTAACTATATATTAACCATGCAGGGATAATCAAAACTAGACATTGAATAGAATATTAATTCGTCGTTTGACATTGACACGGGGCGACCGGTCACGACGGGGTTGTCAACCCGATAGATTTACCAACAATTCCTCGCGTACAATACTTATCTGATTAAACGACATCATAGGCGCAGGGTTCTTTCTCGAAGAACAATATGATGTCTGCCTCACGTACAATATATATATATCCTACTAATATGACAATTTAATACACGTAGTTGCACGAATCCCCTGAATCTCCATCCCTCGAAACTCAGGCCGGCATTCGTCCCAACTTTACGGTCTGTTTCGCCTCGGAAACACCGTACCATCCCAATATCCCACATTTATTCATCAAAAACGTTTTACTTCGAAACGTATAACTTATCAAACCTCATATATTTTCAGCGAAAATATATATTTTATATTAAAAGGTATGTTTTATTTCGAAAACATTATTAAATCCTTTTAACGACGTGTTCTACCCCCAAAATATATACAAAGTAGTAAAAAGAGGGGTCTAGTGACACTCACCTTTGGGTGCGTATTTTAATATCGCAATCCCAGAGATTGGTTTTTACATACGTCCTAGTATAGGAACAATTCTAAATCATTATATATATATAACACAAAAATCCTAAGTTTCTCCGTTTCTTAGAATTATCACATAACTTTGAGATTTTCTCGAAAAGTTGTCATTTTTGATTATGTTGGCACGTTAAATATATATATATATATATATATATATATATATATACGGGATGGTTCAAATGAAAACCACTTTTATTGTGAAAACTCGAAAACTAACTAAAAAAAGCCTAAAAAACACACAAAATTTTTTTTCAAATTTTTTTATAAAAATTGTTGCTTTTTATGTATAAATTTTTTTTTTGTGTAGTGCACATGTGTAATACTACACATGTGTAGTATTACACATGTGCGCTACACAAATTTTTTTTTTTTTTTGAAATTTTTTTTATATAATAAAACCTGCGAAAATTGGTTTGCAAAAAAAAAAAAATATTTTTGTATGTTTTTTTGGCTTTTTTTAATTAGTTTTCGAGTTTTCACAATAACTAGTGGTTTTCATTTGAACCTTCCCCTATATATATATATATATTATGATTTTTGCGTCTTGAATGATTTTATTGGTGACCATTATTGTGTAAATCCGTTAACTCTCCCGTTTATACGCAACATATTTATGATTTGCGCGTCGTAATATATATATATATACACACAACGTTCATAGAATTTATCACCGAACACACAAAATATCACTTAACTTATCTATTTTGTCATTTTTAAATCAATTATACATAAATCATCTCATATGTTCCAAATTTCATGCTCGACAAACAAGTTACATGTTTAACGCAATTTTACCGTTTCTACCGCACAAAACGTACATGCATACATGCATAGTCTAATTTTCCCATTATCAATTTAACACTTAACATATTATCACATTTACATGTTTAAATCACTTAACACATTTTATCACATAAGGTTCACCCAAAGTTTACCTATACTAATGTATATTGAAAAGTGCGTATTTTAGCGATTCGGTAACGTTTTCGGGCGTCGGAAGTCACGTATGACCAACCATGTTGGTGCAGTCATCTGTCGACTACGTCTTAATATCGAGTCTCGATATCGTTGCGGGTCCGATCGGGTATGACATCACGAGTGACATCACCAAGGTGACATCACAAGTGATGTCATGATATAAGAAATGGCAGTTTACATTATCTTACACAAAAGACAAATACATGTGTTGGTTTTGATTGGACCACTAGGAGGTCCAATGAGATGCCTATTGAAGGACCAATGAGGAGTTTCCATATTATGGTTCAATTATTTGAAATGGCACAAGAATTATGTTAGCCGTTTGAAGTTAAAGGATATAAAAGTTCACAAGAAGACATAAGAATGGATGGTCCAATGAGGTGTAAAGAATGAATGGTCAATGAAGAGGTTCGCTTATACGGCAACATGATGGTTCGCTTATACGGATTTGTATGGGATCGCTTATATGGATATTCACATGGTTCGCTTTTATGGTGATGCCCTATGAGCGGACCATAATTAGTATAAATAGGCTTATTGTCAATTCATTTGTAACGTTGTTCAGATCTGATACCGAGGTATTGCCGGTGTTCCTTGTCAATGTAAATGCTGTAAAATCAATATACAAGAGATTTAAAGTGTGATTCTAGCTGTGTACACGTCCGTTTCTTTGTTTCCGCCTTTGAAACGGATTTGAGCTCTTCCGAACGACTCGTTTAGGTCGAATTCGATCCTACAATTGGTATCAGAGCCAAGGAGGAGGAGATCTCGCATATACAGCTCGTTTTCATCATTTTTTCTGCTTCTACACCTTTCTTTTTAAAAAAAAACAGAACTTTTTACGGTCAAAATCGCTTAAAATTCACACAGTGTGTGCGTAATCATGAATTAACAAAACCTGGAAGTTTTCAGAACTTAAATCGGACTAAAATTGGTTCAAATTGAGTTTTCGCTTGCATTCGGTTCGTGTTTTGCTGACGTCACATAGATCCGCTCCAAAAATTGCTTAGATTCGATAATAAAAGTCTGGTCCGCTTTTATGACAAGTCTGATCCGCTTTTGTGACAAGTCTGGTCTGCTTTTGTGACAAGTCTGGTCCGCTTTTGTGACATGCTTGGTCCGCTTTTTCGAACATCAATTGAGATTCGCTCTTTGTGACACTTGAGATCCGCGTTTTAGTGCAATTTGTGGTCCGCTTATAAGACTACACCGCCCCCCTTGAATATCATTGGCCCAAGTCGTCGGCCCAATCACAGCAAACTATGTTGATTAGCCCACTTGATCACTTTACCACCGCCCCACTATTGTGTAAAGGTCCAATCCCATTTGTTGTCTAAAATTTTGATCCTATCACAATCAATCAACCGCACCGACCATTCTTACCTATCTGGTCATTTAACCGCCCATGTTGTCAGTTCATTCATTGTTATTGTGAAGGTTGCCATCCACATTGATTGGAAGTCAGGCAAGGTCATTTGAAAGTCAGTCAGTTTACACGAAAAAGGGTCACGCCATTCGTATTTGATCCAAGTCATATCAGTCTGCACAGTTTGTCAAGCTTCAGTCCGCACAGAAATTTCACCAGTTCAAGTACCAGTTCGTTTCCATAAATTGGTAAATTTTTAAACTGATTGTGTTTTTTGTTTGTGTGTTATCAGGTATTTCCCGAAGCATCATCTGCGTTTTGAGACATGGCTGAAGAGTTCTACAATGCGTTCGCGACACCCGTTGCCCCTGTAACTCCTGCTGAAGCGTTGTATAATGAGAATGAGACAGGCACTCATCAAAAACCGCCGAAACTCATGTATATTGAAGATTTTCAGGGTTGGAAGAACCGATTCGAGAACTGGGTTCAAGCTTACAGATTCGAAGCATGGTGTTCTTTACTGAAAGATTACGAGAAGCCAAAGAATGAACGTGGTTTGGAAAAGGGTTTCAATGATTTTACAGAAGCTGATAAGTTGAAGTACACTAGTGAGAAGATGATGATCAGCATCCTTCAGCAAGCTGTTAAAGAAGACATCTTTGTCTTACTTCAACATAACGGAACTGCTAGATCCATCTGGGAAGCTTTGATTCAGAAATTCAGAGGGAGTGCGGAAATGATCAAAAACAAGAAGGCATTATTGAAGAAATCATTTGACATGTTTACTGCATTTGATCATTAAACAACCAAACAGACTATAGATAGATACTGTCATTTAGTTTTGGAAATGGGTAGGTTGGATATCAAGAAAGAGGACGATGAGTGGGTTGACAAACTAGCTGAGGCGTTACCACAGCACAAGTGGGGAACATATTTGATGGTTGTGAAACTTATGAGAAAGTCTGAGAGTATGAATTTGGCTCAGTTTATTCAGAAAATCGAAGAGCAGGAGCTGGATATTCAAAAGACAGCTATCATGACCAATCCAAATGCAAAGCAAGATGTCAGTCTGTACTATCGAGGAAACAAGTTTGATACCACTCCTAATCAAAGTCCAAAGATTAGTACCGCATTCAGTGCTGATGGTTCTGCAAGTCCAAATGCAAGTATTACAACTCAAAGTGGTGGATCTACTTCATCATTTTCAAGCTTTGATCCAAACAACAATACACCTAGCCCTCAAAATCAAAATTCTACAAATCTGCAGTGCAATGTGACACTGAACATCCAGAATGGTCAAGCTCTTTCTCCTAAGGTGGCAAAGCAACACATGGCATCTCTTGTCGCCATGTTAGAGTCGTATGAAAGCCTGATTGCCGGAAGAATTGGTAATCCGATGCTTACAAAAGAAGATTACGACCAAATTGATGCAGAAGAGCTTGAGCTGATGGATGTGAAGTGGTGCTTAGCTAGTGCCTGCAGGAGAGCTGAAAAATTTCAACAAATTACTGGCAGAGACGAGTTCCGAGGAATGGCTGCTTCTCCACTTGGTTTTGACAAGTCAAAAGTTACATGTTTCCGATGTAAAGGAAAAGGTCACTTTAAACGAGAATGTAAAAACCAAGAGTCAACTGGAAGTCAAGAAAAGAGCAATTATTATCAGAAATCAATCTTTCATCAAATCGATCAAAAACCTCAACAAAAGGAACCACAAACTGCTCATGGGAGAATGATTGAAGAAGCCAATAGGAAAGCTTATTATGGGATAATTGATCAGAATGATGAGGTTGTTGAAAAGGGATTTAGCTGGGACAAGTATATACCTAGTGAAACTAAATCTAATGTGGCACTTGTTACCAGGATTCTGGATCAAAACGAAGATTGCCAGAAAAGAATTCCGATATTTCCAGATCTTGGAAGTGATGTTGATACGGATGATGAGGAAGAGTATCTTAACAAATGTAGAAAAAGCATTGATCCTGACAGTTTTAATTTTTTCTATGCAGATAAAGTTGAGATACTGAATCAGAAGAAGATTGCTCGATTGTAGAGAGAGCTAGAAGCAGCAAAGCTACTCGCTGATGAAAAGGCGAAGACTGAAGCTGTAGAAACAAAAGATGAAGCAACTACTGAGATTGCAATAGAGAAGATTGTTGAAGTAGAGAAAGTAGTGGAGAAAATTGTCGAAATCGAGAAACTCGTGGAAGTTGAGAAAATTGTTGAAAAGATAGTAGAAGTTGAAAAAATTGTCGAAGTCGAGAAACTTGTGGAAGTTGAGAAAATTGTTGAAAAGATAGTAGAAGTTGAAAAGACTGTCGAAGTTGAAAAGATAATTGAAAAAGTAGTTGAAGTTACAAAGCCTTGTGAGAAATGTTCAGAATTTTGCAAAGTTTGTGAAGAAAAAGACAAAAAGATTGCTGAGCTAGAGAAAAGGAAAGAAGATTTACTGTTTGATGTGAAGTATCTGAAAGAGTCATACGACGTATTGAACAGGACAGTTGACAGTTTAAAAAGAGCAAATGCAGAATTTGAAAAGGCAAATGACAAGATGAGTGCAACTTTAATGACAAAGCAAAGCGTCATCAATGACTATATTGAAGACTGTGCTAACTTGAAGAAGGAGTTGGAACTTGAGAAAATTGAGAGTGAAAGGATCAACAGATTACTTTTGAGTTATACTACTTGTGATTATCTGATTGATCGTGTTTATCCTACTGTTGCAGGTCTTGAAGCGTTCAAGAAGAAAGAAAAAGAAGAGAATATTGGTAAGAAACCAAGTGTCAAGTATAACAGATGTCCGCCTCCTATCTTTGAGAGTTATTCCCCCAGGAAACCAAACGAGGAACAAGTAGACAAGGCTCTAAACATCAAATTAAAGTCTGAAATCACTGATGAATTACCAGACAATATTGATGTTACATTCACAGCGTCTGACACTGATCATGAGTCCGAGTTAGTTAAAAGAGTTGTCGATCAGGTGTTGGATATGGATGAAGAGTCAAAATCGGAGTCTAAGTCTGATAGTTTGAGTTCGTCTGAGAAAAGTCCGAGTTCGCCGATTAAGAGGGTTTACAATAAAGAATTCTTGTTATCAAAATCTAATTTGAATGACGAATCAATCAAAGTAGCGTATACATTGAATGATTCAGACAAATTATATTCTGATGAGGAATTTCCAATAAGAAGTGTAAAAACTGAAATGATCAAACAGGTTTTCAAATTAACAGAAATTAATATTTCTGAAATAAAAGATTTAAATCTTCATGAAAATCCTAAAAAATACACTTCAAGAGTTCAACAGAGATTGAACAAGAAAAAGGGTTACGGTTATGGTTCACGTTATCAAAAGAAACCAAACCACAGCCGTAATTTCAAAAAACAAGGTCTGGGTTTCAATTCTTCAGAAAATTATAAAAATCAGAAAATTTATAAACCAAAAACAAAATTTGTTTTAGGAGGAAGTTTAGAGGATGAACAGAAGAAACCGTTCTGGAAGCAGTCGAATCAAGAGTTTCTTGCTGAAGTGAAAAAGAATGTGAGAAGGTTTGCTGAAAGAGTTGACAGAAGAACCTGTTTTAAATGCCAAGAAGTTGGACATATAGCTTGGAATTGCCCCAAGACCAACTACCAAAAACATGAAGTTTTTTCTAACTCTGGTTTGAGAAAGACTTGTGTTGATAAGAAAGAACAACCTGTAAAAATTGTTAAAAAGTTTGAAAATTCTACTTCTGAGGAAGGAGAAAGTTCAAACAGGTTTTACAAAAGAAGAGGTGATTTATGTAAACAAAAATGGGTTGTTAAATCTGAAGGTAATTCTGACAATGAATCTGATTCTATAAAATCAGAGGAGTCTTTGGTTGAGAAAAAGGTTGTGAATTCCGTTCCTGAGGTGAACGATGAGAATTTTCCGTCATTGTCAAAGGAAAATTTGATGAAGAAAGTGGGAAAGATAGAGATCTCAAATCAATTCTTCGCTGATAAGGGAGATTTTGATGTTGAGAAAGTTTTTAATGGAAATGTTAAACATATTTTTGGAAAGATGGTTGACAGGAAAGTGAAGGATGCTAAAGAGTTTTACAAATCAAAATGTTGGTGGGACAGATGTTTGCAACCAAAATCACCCAAGGTTGGTCAGGCTTGGGTGACAGCATTTTCACCATAAATTCCTGACTTGCCGGAGCTCCCAGGTTGGTAAGAGTGGAGCAGGTATCGGCATCTTTCTTAGCAAATGATCCTACAATTGGTATAATTGGTAAAGTACAGGTGGTATTTTTGAATTGTTATATTTTGATGTGCAAGTGGTTATGGTTGGTAAAGTGAACCTGCTAGTAGTTGTTGAAGGTTTTCACTGACAAGTGGTTAATCAAGGTCATTTAGTTGAACTTGATTGGACCATATTTACAAATGATTGTTTGGAAAAACAACATGATGAACCCCTAACTTTACAAGTGGTAAAATCAACAAAACTAATTTTCCGGAAAAACCATTTGATTAAAACAAACTTAAGTGTTTTGAAATCACAATGGGAAAATAGTTTGTTGTAAGGGGGAGTTCTGATTGTTTATGCCAAGTGGATGGCGATCTGAAGCGATTTGATATCAGTTGTCACTTTATTGTATAGTTTGTTTTCAAATTTCCTAAAATGTGTTTGCATTTTAGGGGGAGTAAAAATTTCAGAAAATCCAAAAACATTTGAAAATTTGAAAAAGACAAAAACATGATAAAATGAAAAATGAGTTTTGTTGTATAAAAGAGGAAATGATAGTACATCAGTGGACGATCACGGCATGCTAAAGAAATGGAAAGTTAAAAAGTGATAAACGATCTCACTGTGGATGTGTCAGTAGGTTTTTACACATTTAGTAAATTGTGACGAGATATAAACATAAATTTCAAACTTGCTTGTTCGGTGGGTTAACACAAACTTGGATATATAGGTAACCCCTGAAATCTTGTTTGAAAGGTCCCTTATTCTGAGATACTAGGTCTTTATGCTCAGTGATATCTGGGGTATTATCCCGGGACTTCTGCTGAAAGAAATTTCTGACCTAGTCCCCGGATAATGCTTTCTGCAAATGCTTGGAACATAGCATCGCCCTCAGCAAGCTGATGAAACAATAAAATTGATAGTCGCTGCTGTTGTAATGCAAAAGATCCTCTAAAGGGGACCCACCAAAAGTCGAAGCCGTCATCTCTCTACGTATCGAAAGATCGACCTGAGCTCTCACGGCCCTCGCACTATAATTTATTCCCTTACAGATATCATCTGTGGTATACTCACCTGTAAGACTGAATATTGGGATCTGGATACGGGAGTATATTCAAGTAGTGGGACACACGAATAAGTTCAAGAGCTTAAAACATTAATCTCGTATCTCGGATCAATTGAACTTTGTGTGAAAATTTAAGTGGATCAATATACTGACAATCTAGGTGAATTGTTTAGAACTGAAAATGAAATGAAGCTTAACGGTGTTGGTGATTTGTCTCATAAACTGATATGATCCTCTTACACGAACTCACAAAAATAATGTCTGTAAAAATTTCTTTGTTGCATTTTATTTCTCTTATGTAAAAAATCCAAAAATATTTTCAGTGTGTTTTAGCATAAATTTTTTTGAAAAATTCAAAAAGATTTTCGACAACTGGTATTGAAAAGTTGATGTTCAAAATTCCGAGTGCTAAACATGACGAACAGATGGTTTGGGAGAGTGTGTTGGTTTTTGAAAACAAAAAATGATATATATCTTCAAGTGGTTCTTCAATTTGTAAAATCAATTTTTGTTGGTGTACTGTCTGCAAATGATTCATTAGATCTTTACATGTTATGATCAGAAAATTTATATTTGGGTAGAGAATGTACAGGTTTTGAAGATCAGGTTCCGATACCTGAAGTCTTTATGATTACAACATGCCAGACTGCGATCCCAGCATATCGAAAGGGGGAGTCTGAAGACATCCAAGTAAAGATTGTTCGTGGAGAGTTTATTGGTGATGATGTAAAGAGAAGAGAAAGATTTGAGTTGTTAAAGACTGAAGTCGTTGAAGACTCGACACTTAAGACTCGTCAACATCTGAGGGGGAGTCTGTTGGTGCAGTCATCTGACGACTACGTCTTATATCGAGTCTCGATCTCGTTGCGGGTCCGATCGGGTATGACATCACGAGTGACATCACCAAGGTGACATCACAAGTGATGTCATGATACAAGAAATGGCCGTTTACATTATCTTACACAAAAGACAAATACATGTGTTGGTTTTGATTGGACCACTAGGAGGTCCAATGAGATGCCTATTGAAGGACCAATGAGGAGTTTCCATATTATGGTTCAATTATTTGAAATGGCACAAGAATTATGTTAGCCGTTTGAAGTTAAAGGATATAAAAGTTCACAAGAAGACATAAGAATGGATGGTCCAATGAGGTGTAAAGAATGAATGGTCAATGAAGAGGTTCGCTTATACGGCAACATGATGGTTCGCTTATACGGATTTGTATGGGATTGCTTATATGGATATTCACATGGTTCGCTTTTATGGTGATGCCCTATGAGCGGACCAGAATTAGTATAAATAGGCTTATTGTCAATTCATTTGTAACGTTGTTCAGATCTGATACCGAGGTATTGCCGGTGTTCCTTGTCAATGTAAACGCTGTAAAATCAATATACAAGAGATTTAAAGTGTGATTCTAGCTGTGTACACGTCCGTTTCTTTGTTTCCGCCTCTGAAACGGATTTGAGCTCTTCCGAACGACTCGTTTAGGTCGAATTCGATCCTACAAACCAAACACCAAGTAAACTTAAAATTAGTTAAAATACTTATTTTTAAACTAAAAATATCAGTTTACTTACTGATTTAAATCAGTTTTATAAAATCACTCGAAAAGCCGATTTTTGACCGTTTTAACGCATAGTTTTGCGTTAAACGTTACCAGAACCATCCCAAATCGAAACGACTTGATATTTTAACAAAATACATGTTATTTACTGATTAAAGTAGTGGTTATAATCAGATTAGTGTAGTTTTTGTATAAGTCACATGAAACACGCGATTTCACGTATTTTACAAATTCTAATGCACCAAGTACAACATGCAAGGTTAGTAAACATTATCACAAGTTTACATATCATTTAAACACTTCAAAATTATCTTATTTTAGTGTTTATATTCTGATCATAATTTATTTTTATCAAATCTTGTTCAAATCATCATCACATCATCATATCATCAAATGAATGTAACATGTTCTTACAAATTCAAGAACTAAAGAACAAAAATCCATATATACCCATACATGCATGTATATACACGGCTATATACATATATTCAACTATGAATTTTCATCAATGTACTTAAATCACAAATCATTTTCATGTAGATCACCTTAAATCACACATGCATGAACCTTTTAAGTATCATTTCTTTCAAAACATGACTTATTAACAAAACACAAGTTCTAACACACACTCATACATACTTACGGCCACATGTATACATATACATACTTTTTAAAATCAACTTTTCACACATTTATCTCTAATCATAAGACTTTCATAAAGATCCTTTTGATCATGCATGCATTAATCTTCCAATAATCACATCAATCAAGAATCAACAAAATAAAAACATAAATATTCACCCACATATACACAAAATTTCGGCCATACATACATATGTATACACTCATATTTATTTCTTTCAAAAAAACCCATTTGTTTTTAGTTTCAACTTTGTGATAAATTTTACAAGATTCAAGAGAAACTTCCAACATTATCATATCTAAAAACCAAGAACATGGTTTTAAAAACAAGTTTATACCTTTTAAGTTTTTAGTGGGTTTTAACAAGATTCTTGATGGTTAGAAGCTTGTTTCACCAAGAAAACACTTTTGGATACTCAAAACACCTTGAAACCTTCTTGGATTGAACTTTAATCTTCATGAACAAGTGAAGAATTTCAAAATTATGGAGGTGATATGGGGATTTTCGGCTGAATTTAGGAGAGAGAGAGATGAAGTTTTTGAAAATGGTTTTTGATTCTTAATTGTGAAGTCATGGGGGAACATAAAGAACACACATATGCATGCACCTCCAAATTGGCCAATGCATGGAAGAGAGAAGAGAGAGAGTGTGATCTTTGGCTGCCAACAACTCTCTTCTCTCTCATATATACGATACACACACACACACATATATATATATATATATAATATAGATTAAAAACTGGTATTTTACTAGATACCGGGTATTTTATTTAGCGTTTTAATCCCGTTTTAGTGCGTTTTAAATTATTTCTAACACTTTATAAAAATAAACTCACCAAAATATTACTGAACAATATTTTGTTTGTCTGGTCCGGCTACAATGCCGGTATTTGGCAGTATGCGCGCTGTACTGCGCGGTACGCGCTTAAAATGGCAAAATTAGGGATTTATGCGTTTTTATTTATTTTTATCATTCTAAAGTGATAAACTCATCAAATTATTACTAAATTGATTATCAGTTGCCTTGACAGGCTCTGTTGACAGTATTTTGTCGGTATACGCGCTGCATCGAACGGTACGCGTTTAAACTTGAAAAATAGAGTTTCTTAGTGTTTTAATTTATTTTTCCTCATGAATATGACTAAAAATATTATTCTAATCATAACAGACTATTTTTAGGATTTTAACACTGATCGGGTGGTCACCGACGTTCGTTTCACATTTTAACCGTTACGCGATAATCGTTTATCTTACCGTTGCCAACATAATTTTAATCAAAGTTTAATTTTACCAACTCATTAAATTTCACATATAAACATCATAATCAGTCAAATATAGCCTTTTATCTATTCACAACACGTGTTATAATTGTACGGTTCGGCCTGAAAAGTCGGGTGTCACAGTTTTAGTTGGTAAAACTTTATTTAATTGTTATTTAACGATCAATAGTTTTACCCGTGTCATTCTTGAACATATAGAATGTTTTCCTTTTTATTGAACTATTATATAATCACACTCATTATTGTGATCGCTACTTTTCTCAATAGGATTATATTGAGAGTTTTCCACTTGGAATATTGCCCCCCATCCAAGTTTCCACATAACTTGACTCTATTGTTGTTTCGTTATTCACAATCATAAATAACACATTTTTCTACTAAATTTTCTCTTGGAAACCTCTTCCCGAATAGATGTCTTATTCATGTTTTCCAAGTTTCATTTTACGTATGCAATAGTCATTCTCTACAAGTTTGTTGCATATTGCTATTTGTGCGATTAAATTTAAAACGTGCACCTGGTAATGCTTGCCCTAACGGGCCTTCCATGCCTTTATCCTTGTTCGCGGTCATTACACAATTTAGGCCCTTGATGAGTATGCTCTGCTCGTCATAACTCGGATTGTTTCACCGTCATATCCGTAATTCGTTCAACTCTCGTCATCTTCAGGTGCAAGTGTCCTTTAATTAAAACATTCACAAAAGTTAGTAATGTCTACATCAATAATCGCCCGTATTATAATACGAGGCTTTCCGTTATACGTGTCAACACACGTAATTCCGTTAACTATATCGATCCTTAATCGATTTAATTGGGGTAACGTGTATTACACGATAATCCTATCTGTTATTCACAACATTTTAATTATACTAAACAATTAATATACATGTACTTACCGGATTTGCGATCAAGCCTCGAACGGGACACTTTATCCTTTTAACCTTGAGCTCTGATTACAAACTTGTAACACCCGTCTCATTTTTTAAGATTTTAAACTAAAATAAGGAATTTTAAAACCAAAATGCATCATTTAGAAACTTAGTTATAAAAACTAAGATTTACATAGTGTTCTAATTTAACAAGCTAACTAGTTTAAGTATTCAGAACATTCAGTTAGTGTTTACAAAATGAACATTTTCTAAAACATGATTAAATTAGCGCGGAAACTTCAAAAGTTTGTGTTCGGTTCTTGATTTCTTGCTTGATCGGCATCCAGAATGAGACAAATATCACCTAAGGTCAAAACCACATCAATTGTTAGTTTTGACAACATTATAACATGTATAAATAAGTTTCGGTATCATACAAATAACAAAAAAAATAAAAATTCTAATTTTTGGTCTGTCGCACCATGCGATAGACTCCGTTTAATCCTTCGCGTGCCGCGAGCGGCCTCGCGTGTCGCACCCGCAACTTAACACCCCGGCGCGTGTCGCGGGGGAACATGTTTTCCAGCACGTCTGTTTCCTGGACCTGCATATCTGCCCAGCTCCAAAATTCTTAAAAATTCTAACTTTAAAAGCTCATAACTTTTTACCTACATTTCCGTTTTATGTGATTCTTTTTCCTACGCGTTCGTAATTTAATTCTCCATCATATGGAGTTATAACTTGACATCGATATTTATAAAATGTAGGATTTCAAACCTTCGGCTTGAAATTTGTTTACTATGACTTTTGACCCGTTTAGGTTTAAAACCACCAATTTATTTTTACCGAATCAAAATACATGCTCCAAGGTATTTAACACAAAATCTTTAGCCCGGGTTTGTAATTTTTTTATGAATTATGCGACTAGTATGCAAGCTATGCGCATAAATCCATTTTGACCCGTTTAGTCGATTTGGACATCTTAGTCTAAAACTGGCTCTTTTCTTTTCGCACTTCGTAATTCCATATTCAAGGTATCTACCTATATTTCCTAATCAATATGCAAGTTTCCAAACAACCCATATGGGTCGTTTGCCCAATTTACCCATTAAGGGCTTTTTGGTCAATTTTAGTCCCTCATTTTACGACAAAGGACTTCCACTAATTAATTGAACAAAATACCACTTTTAACTATAAATCTAATTATGTGTACCTGGCACGGGTCATAGCATTGACCCGTTTACATACCTCTTGCTTAAAATTCTCTAGTTAAGGCAACGCAATATATGTTATTTCCTGTAATCACAAAAACTCAATAAGTGGTCATCAATTATTAATGTCAAACGGTATTAACACACCATTTGACCCATCTATTCGAAATGACCATTTTTCAACATATGATGGTATTTTTAATACCATCTCACCCCTTGACCTGTTTTGGTTTGTACCGAGAGTATTATTTACCTAAAAGATAATTTCTCATTTTGTTTGACCCGTTATAACTTTCATCAAAAGGTGTTCTTTCAAATATATTATCTATTCGCTAATCCATGCCCGGATTACTACTTTACCATTTTACCCGCCACGTTTACACCACAACATAGCGTTTCAAAATTTTATATTTGTTCATCATCTCACATCAAGTTTACCTTATTTACCCTTTTCCCCATAATCTATGGTTTTTGCCATTCTCACTTGTTCCGACCCGTCTTATATGGTGCCGGAACATCTTATTTCATCCACTTATTAGAATTCATAAACAATACTTGAAATTCAAATATTTTGTAAATAATGTAAAGGGGCGTAAGCTTTACTTACCTCGTATCCAAGCTACGCTTTTCTTTTCCTTCTTGATTCATTTGACCCGCTTCTTTCCAAGCCTCCACCTTGCTCGTTAAGCGTCAAACTATCGTCAACATTCACAAGGTGGTTAGATTAGTCATTAACAACCACGGCTATTCCACCTTACGTATTTTCTATTTTGAACTACCATTCGACTTCATCATTGGTTAGTTTAGTTTTTTTCCGAAAATTAAATACCTTTGATCACATAATATACACAGTTAAGTCTAAATCAGCATTATGTTTAGAACCCTTATCGCTACTTATTTTGCCTAATTTGCCATATTATCCAAATATGCGTTTCACTCGAAATTTCAATATTTTAGCTTTCATTTAGGCATTTCTACAAACACCTAAAGGGCATTACTTCATACAATTTTTAGTCAAGTTCATGACTACTTATTTAGCCAAGCTTAAACATCAATTAGGCAAGTTCATATCGAATTTTCACATCAAAATCTGAAATTGCTTCATAGAACTCAAAATACACTAGAATGATAATCATAATCATAGTGTTTAACATGTTTCTACAAAACCTACTAGACACCTACATTGGCGATTATGGAATTCACAAGTAATGGACAAAATTTCCACAAGTAAATGACTAGGGTTTATTCCTAGTCATATTATGATTCCAAATTCATCCAAACAGCAATCATGCAAACTAAATTTCGAATTATAAGTGTTCATCCAGAGTTTTAGATGGAACCAAATAGTGAATTTTTACATACCTTATGACCCTTTACTAAGAAGATCACTAATCTATGCTTGGATTTCATTTTGGAATCGATTTGATCCTTCAATTTGGCCAATTTAGCAAGAATTAGGGTATGGAGGAGAGCTTCTGGTCACCCCCTGTGTTTAGTCGAACCAGACACACACACACCAGTGTGTGTTTGGGTTTTAATTTTAAGTTTTGATAAAAACCTTATTTCAATTGCCCATTTTGGTCCCTCAACTTTTAAAGGTTTATAGTTGAGCCACTTTACTACAAGTTTCTTTATTGTGTGTAAGTTATTATTAACTAGGTTAGTAAATCCTAGTTACGTTATCCTTCGGTTAAACCAACATATATACCATATGCAATTAAATATAAATTTCTAATATTTTCGGGGTGTTACACGGGGCCGTGTTAGTACAAGGTCTGACACTACAGTTAATGAAGAGGAGATAGATGAAGGTCACGGGGCCGTGTTGACTGTCTGACTTCAGCTATTAATAGGGGTGCTTGGTTTCATTCTAATCCATCCCTTGGTAAACCACTTCTCTCACACTTGCCACCACTCCACCACCACTACAACACCAACACCCACTACCATCATCCATCTTCTATCATTTAGAGTGTGTAGTAGTCTCGGGATCCAAGATCGATCGTAAGAGTTTTTGTCAAACAATGGTCATGCTTGGCTAAACTCTTACATCACTTGGTGAAGACAAATATTTTATGTATTACTTTTTGATTTCCAAGCTTTGGCTCCTTTTTATTTGTATTGTATCAAGTAATCCCTTTAATAAGTAGTTTTCTATATTGAAGGCATATTTTATTTAATCATTCTTCATATTTTGTTGATTCACTCATTCATGTCTTTACGGTCTATATAAAGCACGTTAAATTCCTGGAAGGGGGTTAGAAGGGTGGTTGGGTAATTCTATGTCTTGTTCAGTGTATAGATCCTACGAGAACCTGGTTCAAGCTTAGTAAGACTTCACGAGTGGGCGGTACAATCTGCCCCGGGAGAAGTAAGAGCCGCTTGAATCCCTTATCTATAAACTACTATTAAAACTTTAAACCAACTTTGTGGGACAGTATCCTTGCTGACTCAGACCAATAGGTTGAGGGTAACGCTGCTTGGAAGGGGGCCTACCACTTTTTGCATTAATAACTTACTTAATTATCTTTCAATAATCCGACCTTGCGGGACTCTATCCCCGCTGACTCAAACCAATAGATTGAGGGTAACGCTGTCTGTAAGGGGGCCTACTACTATAACTTAAAGATAATCTCTTAAAATGCCCAAAGTGCGGAAATCAATAAAGGATACGTAAAAGAGGAGTTGGAACCAAATGATTCCTTCTTTTCTACTTGTTTTGCTTATATTTTTATTTTCTAGTTTATATTTTTAAACTTTCAAAACATTTTATCAAAATTTAGTTAGATTAGACGTTAGCGATAAGCCGGTACTAAAAGCTCTTGTGTCCTTGGGCGACCTTGGTATCTTGACATCACTATACTACGTCTGCGATGGGTGCACTTACCCTAACATGTGTAGAGTGATAGTATTATATTGCGTTTTATAAATTTAAAACTTGATTCGCGAGTAAAAAGAGCTTAAAATATATCTAAAAATTATATATACACACGCACACATCAGCCGTATACACTTGAATGTTCAGTTTTTTTTTCAAATTCAATCAAACAATCAATTTTGTTACGCTAATCTACGCTATTCGATATGCTATACGATACCATAATCTAACAAGTTACGTAATCTGAAAGTCTATTCTACGAACGAGGCTTAGAAACGTACTGTAATAGAAGAACGAAAAGAAGACGTCACTATCGCTGAAGAACGTTATCCAAGAACGATCCAAGAGAAAACATTGAGAGTTTTAGTGAATTTTTAGCTCGTATGGTGGTTATGTGGTCGTGTAGCTTATTATACGATCATTTATTGATTGTATACGGGTCGTATAACGTTATACGGGTCGTATACAACCTTTATTAATTTTTTATTTGCTCGTATACTCAATATACGAGCACTGTTTTATGTCTTGTAGACGGGTCGTATAACATTATACGACCCGTATACAATTAACCAACTATTTTTTTAATTAGTATATTTGGAATTGATGAAAACACAGTCGGTATGTGCTCAGAACATGAAATAAGATCAAGCTTATCTTGCTTTTGCTTTATGTTTATCAACTGGTCACCTTAACTCAAAATTTTCATCATTACATCTAAGATCAAACTGTCGGAATATCAAATAAG
Source organism: Helianthus tuberosus (assembly GCA_030545235.1). Taxonomy (NCBI): domain Eukaryota; kingdom Viridiplantae; phylum Streptophyta; class Magnoliopsida; order Asterales; family Asteraceae; genus Helianthus; species Helianthus tuberosus. Next base: position 52,986,757 of record CM060411.1, on the reverse strand, counting down.
ATCAAACTTTTCATTAACTCAAACTTTTCATTATTACAAATTGTTGAAACATCAAATAAGATCATAACCAATGACTACAGAAATCGAACAACTCTTATCAACTTGTCACCTTAACTCAAAGTTTTCATCATTACATCTAACCTATACCCACGAATTCCCGCATCTTGTATTCATCAATGAGATTCTGATATCGAGTAATACGTTCCTTGTAAAAGCTTGCCCAACTCGCTGCCGATGTATGCCGTGTGGGTTGTCGCCAGAACCCTGACGGGGTAGGCATTGGATATTCCCCCTCTAACTTGACGTGAATAAAATGGTTCGTGTTAACATGAACGAGCGTAACGGTTTGATGAGGAACACTCTGTTCGGTTGTTGTCAACAAGGGAAAACGTAGTACAACCGACGTCGCTTAATAAGTGACAAGTCACATTCCACCGGCTAGCTATCAGATTTCCAGATTAGCAGCCCTGCTGGCTTCGGTGCAAACTCTATACTGTTCCAATCCAAGGAGTTTTGAACTAACTGAAACTTAACTGAATCTATGCTATTCCACAGGTCTTGGTACCAGTTGCACTCACCTAGAAGCTCCTACCGTATTAACGGCCACTCCGTCTGATGAAGCTACAAGCCGATCGCTATATATCGAAACCCACAATTACCATCGCCCCGAACATCTTGAATGTGACTTAGGTATGGATGGAAGAAATGTGGTATGAACTGTTGGTAGTGCTTGAATATGTTAAATTGTACTGCAGGCAGTAAGGTAACGTCAGTGCCTCTTCCACTGATTTTGCCACCTTCTACTTACCCTTCCTTTGCCTAGCACCCTTCGCAATCTCATCGATGAACGTTGGTACTTCACGATGATCACTTTGTAACTGGACAAATGAGTTATGCCTTGCAGGTTGGGTGTATGACTCTTGTGTAGCAATGCCCACTGAATCACCCACATCTTGTAAACAAACGGCACACGCATGTACCATTAGCTACTTTTAAGATCTCTATTACGTGAACTTCGTTTGATAACAGGTCCAGGTATGCATATGAAACCTTCTTTCGAATGAGATAAAAAACAGGTTCGTTATATGGACCCATTATCCGGCTCCTGCTTGCTTAAATGCTGGCTTTTATTGTAGCGACCTGGTTTTTCATTAGCTTACCGATAAGCGGTACAACCTTATCCAGCGTGTGGTTGGGTTCGCCGAGGTACTTCTTCAAGAGCGCATGTTGTCTCTCTACCCTGTTGGTTGTGCGCTGTCTGAAGTTCAAATGCTGGTCGGTCCAGCAAGAAACAAACCGGTCTCGATATGGTTCTAACCAGTTTTAGAACAAGTAGTCCATGATCTACGAATACAAAGTGAAGTGCAGTCAAGACAAGTCATAGAAGTACGATTAATAAGAAAATTACTAGGAGACTTAACGTTGTGTTTATTTTTTTGCAGTCCTGCTCGTATATGCCTGTACCAGTAGTTGTGGTCGTAATCGGTCGTTGAGTTAATCAGCCTGCCCCACTTGTATACAAACTTTTCCCAGCCTTCTTGCGTTTTAAAGCTTGAATTGCAATATTTTGCGATGTTTTGTTGTATGTGCCACCTACAAAGTGAGTGTCTAGCGTTCAGTAACACGCTTGCACATGCGTTCATGAGGGCGAGATCTCCGTCCATTACTATTACACGGGACTCCATAACACCGTCTAGTGAGTCTTTCAACCTCTGTAGCAGCCACATGAAGTTTTTCTCTTTCTCGTTCGCTATGAACGCATGTGCAACACATAACGATAAGTATGTGGACGTGACCCCAATAATCTGAACGAGCGGCATTTTGTACCGGTTCGTCTTGTAGGTGGAGTTTATAAGCAACACATGCGGAAAGGCGCGCAACAACCTGTTCGACTCCGGGTGGATAAAGAAAACATCCTGTACCCTTTCTTCGTTTTCAGTTGTTCTGTGGAAGAAAAAAACCCAAATATCTTCAAGCCGTGGAAAAGTATCTGCGTTGGGGTCTCGCCGACTTGCTCAATTCGACCCAATTTGGCACAGGCGTTGTATATGGTGTTTCTTGTTGAGACATTCTCGGGGTTCTGCTCCTTAATGATAGTAAGAATGTCTCATGGTTTCATATCCTGGTACGCTAGTTGCTCCAACGTCCTCTCTTCTTCTAAAGTCAGCCTCATTAGAGACGGATGACCCTCTAGATACAAAAATGGTTCGTGGTTATGCGGAGCATGGTCAACCCTTAGATCCCAATACCATGACCTCTTTCCATATGTTCCAATCAGTTGGAACTCGCAACCGGTTTTCCTGTTATCAGTCCGTCTCACCGTGGCTGTTGGCTTGTGGTGGCCGGCACAATCGCACGTTTGCCAAATTTTTAACGGCTGCCCACTTGGGGGTTTCTCGTAGATCATGCGTTTGGTGACTATGGCATACCCATTTTCACGTCCGACTTCTCTACACCACTCCACCAAATCATCCATGCTATCGAATTTCTAACGAAACACTTATATGTAAGAATTATTGAATGTATACGTCTCGTATGACTTTATACGGGTCGTATATAAGATTTATTATTTTTTTTATTCGCTCGTATACTCAATATACGAGCACTGTTTATGTCTTCTAGACGAGCCATATGATAGTATACGGCCCATATAGAAGTAACAAACTTTTTTTATTCGTATAGGTGAAATTGAAGAAATCGTACTTGGTATGTGTTCTGAGATTAAGTTTACTTTGCTTTTGCTTAAGGTTTATTAACTAGTCGTTTGTTTGACTTCAAACATATGAACTGTAATATCAAACGTACGACAAATAAACGTATAAATAAATGTTATACCTGATCGGTTTTAAACTCACTAGGTTCCTTGTCACCGTTTGGACCCTAAGACGGTCCACCACTACTGGGAAGAGATTGAAAACTACCAGGCAGCGGTCCACCACTAGCAGGAGGGGATTAGAAACCAACAGGCGGCGGTGGATAATAACCAGCATAATTACCTTCAAAGGCATCCAAACCCCAAGGATCCTGACTTGCATCAAACGCAAGATTGAGAACGAACGAAACATTCAGATCAAATTAACCCGGATTGTTAGTTTGATTGTTTTGATCACCCTCCTGATTAGACTCGTTAGCCGAGTCACTACCGAAAAAGTTTCCCCAAAACTACATTGATAACGTAATATAATTTGAATAAAGAAAAATAAAGAAGAAACGAATAGAAGTTCAATGAAAATGAATAAGATTAGCGTGGTTTATATAGACGTTTCTGCGAAATATTACATCATCTTCCTTAGAATGGAACGCACGTCACAGGAACCCTAATAGCATATTTTCTTTTCCATTTTTTTAATCTAGATTTCTAAAATATTTTTGGGAATCATCAAAATGAATTTTCAAGTTGGGGAGCAGTGAAGATTAACGAACAACTTAAAGTACCATTATTGCAAAAGTTATGAGGTGTTAACACTTTGACAGCCACAATGGTTTCCTGTAATGACTCGCATTAACATATGATCTCCGTTGGCGATTCGTCCTCTTGAGTAAACCCTCAAATTTGATCCATGTGTCCCCGGGTTTCGTTGTTAGGTTGCCGACCAAAACATCTGATCGTGGTTGTTTGGGCGGTTGAATGTTCACAAGGATGACTGCCAATTCACACATGTTGGTTGGTTGTGGTTTTCCTTTGTTTCTTTCATAATAATCACGTAGCCAAAAGGTCGCCCCTTTCCGTTGTTTACACGGCTCTTTCAAGTCTTTGGTGTGGGGTTGTTACTATACCAAAACAAAATGGGATTATGGTTATGAAATAAGCACTCTTCGATTCAATTAGGGATTGATGAAGAGCAAGGTGCTGATAACGTGTTACAAACAAGAGATAAAGAGAACCAATCCATTCATCACAATATTATGTACATAATATAGATCAATACAATAACAACCCTAGAGCCCTTAACATTAGGTTGGGCTTGGCTTGTTGTAGGTTCGAGATTCGGACAGAAATCCGATATTAGTGTGTGATTACATTCAAAGACGAAAGATTAGAGACGGATAAACAACTTTCTTGTATAAATTTGGTAGCATAACGTTACAAATCGGCCTGATTACAAGCTAGCCAAACTATACCAAAGGAGCATACATCCGGGGAGAGACCAAGTGGTGATCTCTCCCCCAATTCTAAAACCTTCAAAACTTGCAAATGAACTAAGGGCAGTATTTATAGCCACACCACCTCCACATGAACGACCACCTTTATGTGGAAGGTCACTTGCAAACGAACACGGTCAAACGAATAACCCTTTCGTTTGACCACTTCAGACGAGCGGGTCTATGCACGTTCGTTTGACCGTTTCACTAACTATTACATAATCAGCATAAAAAGTAATCTAATCTATTCGAACAACATCGGACACAAAAACTGCACCAACAAATTCCCCCTTGTCCGTTGCTGTCGAATGATGAAAAGCAACTGCAATCGATCTTCAGTCAAGTATTTGTTGATGTTATCTTCTCTGTGTTAATAAATTCCCTCTTGACCGATGATCCAGGTAAGTAGTATCTTGACTTGAGTCTTCATAGTAATACCAAACCCTTGAAGCTTCTCGTATAATATTTCCCCTTCAAAGTACGCGTATGCGTGTTGGGTGTTGTGCAATCTCCTCGCAAGGGTAAACTGACCGATCGTCCGCTGATCTTCCAATACTCCAACCGACATTTGATAAGGGTTCCATTCTTTAAAAACTGCATCAAGTCTTGATCTTTCCATAAGAATTCTATTTCATTCAAACATACTACATTGGTAGAGTTTTCTGGTGAACTGTCTCCTATAAACCATCTTTGTGGAATCGACCAAGTAATGCACTTTGATCATCAACATCAACACTCAGGAAGTCAGCTAGACCGAGTATATCATTTGCAAGCTCAACCAGCACGCTTAGTTGAGCTACATCCAGATCTCATTGTCTCGCCTTTGTGAAGTTGACCACGTAATGCACTACGAATCTTCAGCATTAGTACTCAGGATGTCAGCTTGACCAAGTACATCGTTTGCAAACTCAACGAATTGAATTATACCCAGATCCCTGTAAAATCCTAAAGAGACATCAAACCCAAAACCGAATCCTGCAAATTCCCTCTCAACTATAACTTCTGATAGAGTTGAAATCCACACTTGTCAGCCTTGAACTATCAGCTCCATAAAGATTCCCCATGTCTTTAGTGAACAACGTTTTGAAACTACTGTTGACTTTAGATACCTGTATGTTTCCGTGCAAAACCCTTCACGCTGGCTGGAGAATTAATTAAAATCCTCAAATATGTGTTTGTGCAAAACATTCCACGCAGAACCTTTGGTATCACCAGAAAATCACAAACTTTACCACCTGTTATTGCGTTTAGAAATTTACTGTAGAAATTCCAAAAAACATGTGAAAAACTTTTATCCCCCCATTTCTTTGGTGAAATCTCTAAACCTTAACAAATTCCCTCCTCTAGCGGAACTGTCGTCAACTTTACTGAACAAATTCTCTCAACTGAGCATAATCTTTCAAATGTTCTCGGTTTTTCGAAAAATCACGAAAGCGACTTTCTTCTTTTCATATTCAAGTTGATAAAGAAAGTCCCCTAGCCCCGTAGGATCCAACTTGTATCCCCCCAAAGTTCTGCAAACACCTAATCCGAAAACTTCCATCATAGGCATAACTCTTCGACTTTGTGAACTCATTAGGACCTCTCCAGGTTCCTTTAATCGTTTCCAAATGCGAGAATATGCAATAAACAAAATGCTTTCGAGCATTTACGAACACCGATGACAAAATAAATCTTCACGTGCGGAAATAAATATACGGTTTTTGCCCATAATAGTCAAGTCACCAAATTGGACGTTTGCATCGGTAACCGTGACTACCCCACATTCTTAAAAATCATTTGTTTTCATTATCCCAAACTGATCTGGCGCGCTCTCAAACTCGTACCCAATACTTAAAATTCTCGGCCCACCAAAATAGTCTTGTACTCTTGGCCCGGTTCGAACTTCTAGAAAATTTTGATGTTCCAAACCAACTTTCACGAGGCCCAAAATTTATAATTCTTTTGTAACCCAGCCCACTAAAAAACATAACTTGTTGGATCCAATCTACTATAGTCCGTGGCCCAAAGCTAAATGTAACAGCTATTGTTTTACCAAATAATGTGGCCCACCAATTTGCAGTAAGAATCTTTAAAATTGTCCCAAATAAAAATTGTCAAATCAAATAGGCCCAACATGCCCCACAACATTCACTCTAATTCCACTAAAACAACATCAGTGGCTACCATCAAAGACCAGCCGACATCACCTTCCATTCTCTCTCTCTCTCTCTCTCTCTACGATACACAACATCAGCAGCCGTAATCCGTGTCATCCTCCACCTTGAATCTCCCCCAAACAACATCATTTAGTTCCTATATTTCAGCGGCTCACGAACACCATACTGGTCTGAACATGATCCCACGAAAGACATGCCCTTACGAAAGACTATGGTCTTTCGTGTACTTAGACCAGCGAACAATACAAATGACCAAATATGTTTTTTGTTACATTCCTAAAATTTTAAATTTTAAATAAAGTTATTACACGAATAAATCATGGGTAAATTTAATATTAGAAATTATAAAGTACATAGACAGGCCTTGGAACCGTTTGATAATTTAATTATAAAAATACATTATATTTGAACATACTCCGTTTTTAATAAAACTTGGTTCAAAATGTAGATACAAATATTCTCGTTCTAAGGACATGTTCATTGTTTTATAAAACATCATATTTTAAAAGTTATAAGCGCCAAATGAGTGAATCAGTTAAATTAATTATAATATATATAATAATAAAATATAAAACTTACAATTGAAAATGCATATGTACGTATGCATTGTACATGTACATTATAAAATAAAAACATTTAATATATGTCTATGTGTACGTGTCACCTACACCAAATCAAAACAATTGAAGTAAAATGATAAGTGGCATATGCATTAAATGTAAAAATGTGTAGCTGGCAAAATAATAGGAGTGTCCACTAAGGAACTTCCAATATAAATAGAAGACGTAAGTTCAAGTTTTCCTCTGCACTCTCCATCTTTCGTCTCTCTCTTTCTCTAAAATTATATGTTATTTATAATAATAATAAAAGCCCTGCTCCATTTTAAGTATTGTAACCCCTGGTCACCGAGTCAATACCCTGTCCGATTGATTTAGGACCCACCAACGCATGTCAAGGCTCTGCCCGACTAAGTACGTTGGGGTTCTGTCTCGTGACGTAGGGATAAAGTTGAATTGGGTTACTATACTTAATATAAGTGCACTATTTATTTTATTAAATAGTCCAGGAGCTATACCCAAAATATAACAACTCTCTTTAAAATATTTAAGACACCCCTAAATGTCCCAAAATATACCCCGTATATGAATAACGGACCCGAATAACCTTTAATTTAACAAATAACAAATAAAACAAAATTCAAGGGGCGCTCGCGGGGCGCGAAGTCCTTGGCTCTACTCGTCGCGGGCCACGATAGCTCAACGTCAGGGAAAGACCAGGTGCCGCCACGTGCCGATGACTCAGCGAACCTCGTTGCTGCCTTAGGGCCCTCGCGGGCCGCATAAGCCCCCTTGTTCTTCTTCGCGGGGCGCGAGAGACCGACGATCAGACCTATAAATAAGGGGCCTCGAGCTTCAGACATTCCTTGTTCATTTTCTTTCAATCTCTCTCAAATTTCTATATAGTAGAAGCTATACCCGGGCATTATACCCCATAAATAGCGAAGCTCTGCCTCGTTGTAAGTATTATAACCCCCGGTTACGTATTAGATACGCTGACCGATTGATCTAGTGTTCCGTAACGGCTGTCGAGGTTCTGCCTGACGTAGTCGTTGGAATGCCGTCTCGGGGAGGGTATTATTAATGTAAATATTGGGTTATTATACTAACGCGTGTGCATTTGTGTATTTAATAGTTAATCACCAGGAAATCCTTAAGGAAAACCCTAAGACATCAATGTGAGTAATCTCCCTTTTGTAAACTGTTTTTACAAAACCTTATTTATTTTAAATTGTAAATAGCAGTGATTGAGTCTTTGTAATTCTTCATTTACTTCCAGTATTATGGGATTTTGTATACACTACTTGATAATCTTCACAATTGGACAATGGGTTAGCCAATGTGTGATATGACCATAGCCACAGATCCGGTCGAGTGGCAAGTACTGAATGAGTAATTATGTAGATATAAACATTGTAATCGCTCTTAATACTGTAAAATGATAAAACTTGTTTTGATTAAACTGTGATTCACTCACCAGTATTTCTTGCTCATAAAATATTTTAAACACGTGTTTCAGGTAACTTAGACTTAGTAGGAAGCCAATAAAAGCCAGCTGGAGAGCAATGAATGCTTAGAAAAGTGGCCATAAAAGTTACCTAATTAAAAAGGAAAATCGTTTTCAGTAATTAGGGATATTCCCTATAAATATATTACAAATGAAAATTGGGTTTCATCCCATTTATCTATTTTAAACAATTTGGTGTTTAACTCTGATAACAATATTTCCTAACTATGTTCCTGATGAAACTTTTCGCTGCCAAATTTATAAACACCGATACCATCTAACTTGCTCGCGGCCGCCCACTATCGGGACAGGGGTCGGAGGCTGTGACATTTTTCATGGGAGTTCTTTCCCGGTGTCAGTTCTTCGTGGATGAAGAGTGTTCTTCATAAGCTGATGTTCTTCGTCTAAGGGAGGTTTTTTGGTAGGGGGGTTCTTCGGCTAAGGGAGGTTCTTCGATAGGGGGGTTCTTCGGCAAGGGAGTTCTTCACAGACTTGGTTTTTCGTCTAGGTTCTTCGGCAGCCTTGGTTTTTCGGCTTGGTGGAGGGTTCTTCGCAGTTCACTCTGAAGAAAACCTAGTTCTTTTCTTAACAACCGCCACCCACCTCAAGAACACAGTGAAGAGTTCATCCGCAGATCTGACCAAATACCCCTCAAAAGTTATAATTGATGATGAAAACCTTATATACTTGGTGTGAAACATAAAATCCAACCCTCTTGTATGGTCCGTTTCATCTCAGATCCATAATTTTTCTAGTCCAGAATTGGGTTTTTCTTGTTTACACCACATTTACATCTTGAACAAAAACACCACAAAAATCACTAGTCAAGAGCTCATGTGACTTAGCCAATGGTTAGATTCACTAAGTCGGGTACCGTGGCTCTGATACCAATTGTAGGTTCGAGATTCGGACCGAAACCCGTGATTAGTGTTTGATTATGTTCAAAGACGGAAGATTAGAGACGGATAAACAACTTTCTTGTATAAATTTGGTAACATAACGTTACAAATTGGCCCGATTACAAGCTAGCCAAACTATACTAAAGGAGCATACATCCGGGGAGAGACCAAGTGGTGATCTCTCCCCTAAGTCTAAAACCTTCAAAACTTGCAAATGAACTAAGGGTGGTATTTATAGCCACACCACCTCCACATGAAAGACCACCTTTATGTGGAAGGTCACTTGCAAACGCACACGGTCAAACGAATAACCCGGCCTTTCGTTTGACCACTTCAAACGAGCGGGTCTATGCACGTTCGTTTGACCGTTTCACTAACTGTTACATAATCAGCATAAAAAGTAATCTAATCTATTCGAACAACATTGGACACAAAAACTGCACCAACACTTATGGGCCTAAATGTCTTCATTCATTACAGTTTACACGATTTTAAGATATTTTAAGTGTAATTTTATGTTTTTAAGTAACGGCTTCCAAGTGGTCATATTTTTTTAATCTGATTTGATCAAACCATTCTTTTGATTTTCTCTTTAAATATTCACAACAAAACCTCCATGGTAATCACCTCACTTTATATGTATGTTAGGACTACATCACCATGACTATTTATTTAGTTCTTAAACGATTTTCATAAGAATAAATAGTAGATAAATCAATTTTTCCATATTAATTAAATATGAGGCTTTAACACTAAAAGGTTTAAAATACTAGAACTTTTTAAATTTACAGTAACAATATATTACAACAAAGTATATCAAACCACACAAAGAACGCAGAAAAAAACAAACAAACAAAAAGTATATGAGAAAACAATCAACAATCATGTAAAATAGTTGTATCAAGGACCCTTTTAATGTCTAGATCAATGAATCTACGCATTTTCTTCGGATCTAGCAGAGATCGTCCATTGTCTACTTTTTAGATGGAGGTGGAGCGAAGAAAGGAATGCTTGGAAGAGTTGTTGGAAGGTTTGGGATGGTAGGCATAGAAGGCAATGGAGGAAAGGATACTTTGGGCATATTAGGGAATGTAGGGATTGTTGGTATGGTGGGCATCTGTGGCTGTGGGAGTGTGGGGATGGTGGGTATTTGTGGTTGTGGGAGTGTGGGGATGGTGGGCATCTGTGGTTGTGGAAGTGTCGGAATGGTGGGTATTTGTGGTTGTGGCACTGTTGGAGTAGCTTGCAGCAAATTGCGTGAAGCATAACACATCTCATTGGTTGTGACGGAGAATAGCGCAAGGGCAAAGACGTAAAGGTAGCAGGTAGAAGCCATTGTAGGATGACTGCAAACTGTTAAGACTCTAGAACTATATCAGATTGTGAGTGAAAGCACAACAGATCAGTGTATATATGGAGAACGCACAAAGGAGTGTGTATATATAGAGAATGCACCGAACGATGGTCCCAATATATATTAAAGAATATAAGAAAAAGTCACTAGTTTTGTTAAGACTATAATTGGTTTGTTGGAAACTGATATCTGGCATTATTATTGGGTTCTAGGTCTAAAGTTGTTAAACAATCTCCAAACAAGAAGAATTTGTTTATCGATATTCCTATTCTTAGGTAAGCTATATTTGCAGAAAAGTTGACCCAAACTCAATCTCAAACATTTACATCATGCTTTTTGCTATAATGTTTATGTAAAAATGTCGTAAAATATAAAATGTATTTCTGACTAGGACGATAGAAAGAATAGTAACCTTAAAAGACTGAATAAGAGTAAAAGCTAAAATATTATAATTTAGCATTGATGTAGGCTGTGACTAAACTTTCGAGAGCAAATTAGAGACAATAATAAGAAACTAATGCCTTAATTATGATTATAACAAGCAGTATAATCCTAATAAGTGTCATAATGACCGTGATCTGAAAGTAATTATTTGAACTCATAGCTGTCTACTACTCCTACATAAGGTTATAAGGACAAGATTCTACTTCAACTTGAACTCTAATGTAGACGTGTTATTTTTAATATATCAGACTATCGATAATGGTTACCCCATAAGAGGCATTTTTCACCACATCAGCATTTTAACACCCCTACAAAAAATGTTTAATGGTTAATGCCCCGTTAGATACTAAATAACTTAACAATGTTCGATTAGATTCTTGGATACTAAAAGGGTCTACATATTTACACACCTTTATGCCTATTTTGACACCCTTCAGGACGCCTCGTATAGACCTATACGAGGCGTATAGGGTTACTTTTCCGACCATCTCTGCAACAAAGCACAATGTCAAATCAGTCACATCAGACGGGGAGTATAGGTCTGTACGAGGGATGGATACGAGGCAATAAGACGCCTCGTATAGACCTATACGAGGCGTCTTCTACAGGTGACAAAAAGATATACGAGGGGTCTAGAGCTATACGAGGCGTCGATGGCTTATGAAAAAGTGCAACATACAGTGTATGGTTTGTCCCTAGCATCCGACGTTAGCCTTAAAACATTTGCTTGTTCCTCTTTCATTCTGCTTCTTCTTCTTCTTCTTTCATTCTGGGACGACATTTAATTTGTGTTCTTATCATCCCGAAGTGTTGAAATGTCATCATACTGGGACGACAACTATGTCTTCGGGCAGTATTATAGCGAGAACTGGGTGCCCGAAAGCGATCCGGTAACAGTACAGGTACTTAAATGTTTTAATTAGTTTTTGTTTTAGTTTATTATTTTCTAATGATGATACGGTTCTTTATTTTGGAGTAGTCTTGCGTTCCCGATTCTAATGAGCAAGAGGAGGTTGTGTCTAGTATACAAGGAGAACAAAACAAACCGTTTCTAGATTTGAACAATCATCCCCCTGTTGATGAAACACCCCCTGTAGATGACTCATACCATGCTTTTCAACCAAGTTATCTGACGCAACAAGGGTATCCGGATTATAGATACGGGTGTGAATACGGAGGAGACGGTGGATACGGAGGAGACGGTGGATACGGAGGGGACGGTGGATACGGAGGAGACGGTGGATACGGAGGAGACGGTGGATACGGAGGAGACGGTGGATACGGAGGAGATGGTGGTTACAGTGGATACGGAGGAGACGGTGGTTATGGTGGATATGGTAGATATGGTGGTGAGACACCTCCCATCCAGGACAGTCCGTACTTAAAAAAGCAGGTATTAATTACTATTTTTGTATTATTTAATTATTTAATTATTATTATTAGTATTATTATTAGTATTATTATTAATATTATTATTATTATTTATTTATTTATTAAAATTATTTATTATTATTGTCGATATTACAGGTTTTCAACTCTTTAGATGAACTAAAGAATCGGATTCAAGAAATAGCAAACGCGGATGGTTTCGTTATTGTCACCCGTCGATCAAAGAAAACCGGTGGAATAATCCGGAGGGTATGGCTTGAATGTGATCGTGCTGGTGAGCACCAGACTACAGCAACACTTAGAAAAGCCGGAAGCAAAAAAACCGGTTGCCCGTTTTACCTGCTGGCTGTGCCAAACCACCCGTATGAAACCTGTGGGTTGCCCTGTGCTTGCAGGATACAAAAGTACATGCTTGAAGGTAATAATTGTTAAACGTACAACACTTGTGTGATATATTTCCGTTAATCATGTGACTTAAACAATGTTGTTTTTAACCGTGCAGAGCGTCCGATTCAACTCGAAGACGTGGACGTCTTCTCGCGGAGACTTAACTTCCAAAGTTGTAAATTGATAGACGATGACGTGGACGTGGTCGAAGAGCTAAATATTGTTAGACAACAATTAGAGTCGCACCCCCCAGCTCAGCAAAAAAGCCTGATTTCAAAGATTAAAGCGGTGTTGACTCCAAAGAAATCTACCAATAAACCACCGGTTGTCCAACAAAATACTCGTGGCCGACCAACAACAAAGCAGGTACAACAAAGGTTGGACGAGGCCTCTCGTATAGATGCAGAATTGAGGAGAAGCTCATTCGGTGATGCAAACACGTGCTTTGAAGGTTCCCGACAAAGTAAGTACGACAAACCTCGTCACAGCTCGTACGTTCCGTCACAGGCCTCTCAACAGTCGGTTATAAGGTCCCAAAAACCCAAAGCGAGCCTAAGCCGTTCAAAGAGTTCTAAGAAGAAAGAGACACGAGATGCTCACGGTTTTCCGTTAATCATTGGGGACGAGTACGTGGGAATCATCGAACAGTTTCAGGATGACATTCCGCTAGTGTTCCATCCGTACGTCTCGTGCATACGAGATGTGATGCCGGACGGTCATTGTGGGTTTCGGTCTGTGGCTGTGGGCTTAGGTATGGAACAGAGTTCATGGGGGCTCATTCGAAGGCACCTTGTTCAAGAAATGGATAAGAACAAATCGATCTGGTTCCCAATATTTGAAGCATGGGATAAAGGTTATTTTTACACGCATCGTCAGGGCCTAATTTGGGATTCAGTGTCCGGTTGTGGGGGGGATCACTGGATGGACTTCCCCTATGCAGGACTTCTTATTGCACAAACGTACGGTATCGGGGTGCACCTGTTAACGACAACCATGGGTGCGAGTTCCACTTTCTTCCCGATACTAAGTCCTCCGGCTAATCAACAACCATTGTTCATAACGCTTACACATGTAAACGAGAACCACTTCATACATGTTAAGCTGGAAGGGGATTATCCAATGCCACCAGCACACGGGCTATGGTTGACCAACCGAACACCCCATACGAAACAATGGGAAGATATGTACTTGCCACGTCTAGAATGGTATACATCGATAATGAATCCTCCGCCAAGATCAAACCCCAGTCTTAATTACATCGATAGTGATACGGAAGAATGATTTTTGTAATTTGAATGTATTTTTTTTATTAATTCCTAAAATTTTCTACAATTTCTATAATTTTTTTTATAATTTGTATCATTTTTCAATAATTAAAACAGTGTAATATCATTTTTTAAAAAAATTAAAAATATACGACGCGTATAGAGCTATACGCGTCGTATAGATATGCCCAAAAGACCATTCTGCCCCTGTTATGCCCCCAATCTAGGCTTATTTCAGGGGCTAAAAGGTTATTTCCTAAACCACAGACGCCTCGTATAGATCTATACGAGACGTCTAGTTGAGCGGGTTTTTGAAATTTTGAATTTTGAAAATTTGAAAATCAAAATTTGAATTTTTTGAATTAGGACGCCTCGTATAGATCTATACGAGACGTCTACAGTGTCTGCAACAATTCTTTTTTTTAAATTTTGAATTTTGAAAATATTTTATGTTAATTACCATTTTGCCCCTGTAAAGCCCCCAGTATAGACCATTAACAGGGGCTTAAAGGTAATTTTGAAACCCCAGACGCCGCGTATAGATCTATACGTGTCGTCTTCTGAGGCGGCAACTTTTTGAGATTTTTTGTTTTTTAATTATTAAAAAAAGTTTATTAAATTACCATTTTGCCCCTGTAAAGCCCTCAGTATAGGCTTTATTCAGGGGCAAAATGGTAATTAACCATTCCAGAAATATCTTTTTGGAATGGTTAATTACCATTTTGCCCCTGAATAATGCCTATACTGGGGGCATACCAGGGGCTAAATGGTCATTTAATAAAAGAGGAAGACGCCTCGTATAGAGCTATACGAGGCGTCTAGGCCTCGTATAACACATGGGGGGTCTAGACGAGGCTGCTTTTACCCCAAACAAAAAACAAACACACATACGGAGAATACACCTCTATACGCCTCGGATACGTATTTCGACCGGATTTTCGAAGATTTGAAGCATCACCGGTATGTATTTCGCCCCGTAGTTTAGTATTTTTGCCATGTTTTTGCCTTTAGACCGTAGGTTTGCCCTGAAATTTGATTTTTGTGAGGTTTGGGGGTTTGAGTTTTGAGGTTGAAGATGAATATGGAAGAACAGGACGCCGAGTATAGCCCTATACGAGGGCTATACGAGGCTCTGTGTTTTTTTTTTTTAATTAATTATTATTATTAGTTTTATTTTTATTGTTATTATTAATGTTGTTATTATTATTGTTAATGTTATTATTATTATTATTATTATTATTATTATTATTATTTATTATTACTATTATTTATTATTATTGTTATTGTTATTTATTATTATTATTATTATTATTATTATTATTATTATTATTATTATTATTATTATTATCCAAAAACACATCTTCAATAAAAAACACATCTTCAAAAACTATCCAAAAACCATACCAAAACCCACCAAAACACCCTTCATTTCAGCCAAAAAAAAAACTCAATCTTAGACGCCTCGTATAGCTCTGTACGAGGCGTCTAGTGTTCCTTAAACTTTGTGCCTGACACCCTCGCAGACCCCCTTGAATTCAGTGCGTAGACGCCTCGTATAGACCTATACGAGGCGTCTAGGGCACCAAAGGTGTGAAAATAGGCGCGATGGGTGTCCAAATATCTCCAGCCTACTAAAAACCTTGTCATATATCATACCGACCGTGGACAAATTGTCCCTCGAAATTCATAAAACCGGACGAGCATCCGAGTAATCAACTCTGAAATATGTGAAGGTTTTATACCTGTAGAGTTATTAATAATTCTACTCATTTGATATTTTTTTCCAGGCGTAAGATGGACAATGGCACCGGTTTTTTATTGGAGTTGTTTTCTTTTTTTTTCTTTCTTTTTTTTTTTTTTTTTGAAAAAGTAAAGAAAAAGGTCCTATTGTTTATCTGATTTGATCAAACAACTATGATTCAGATTTTCTCTTTGAATGTTCACAACAAAACCTCCACGGCAATCACCTCTCGTTCAAAGTATTTTAGGACTACATCACTTCGGCTACTAAATCCACACCTCAAAACCACTTATAATCCAAAACAATTGATATTTTGAATAAGCTCCTCATTCGATATGATTTATTTATAACTCTCCAACACTTCTTCCTTTATAACCCGGAAAGACCAATTCAATATCTTCGTTGGCGTTACTCTTGCAAACAGCAATTTTCATCCAACAAGATCACTGAATGGTTCCGCTGCTTTTCATTTAGTTATTAAACATTGTCATCAGCATAAATAATAGATAAATCAAATTTTTCTCTATTCATTAATATGACGCTTTAACACTAAAAGGTAAAAGTGGGACTTTTAAATTTACATTAACAATATATTACAACAAAGTATATCAAACCACACAAGAATACAGAAACAAGAAAACAAAAAGTACATGAGAAAACACTCAACAATCATGTAAAATAGTTGAATCAAGGACCCTTCTAATGGCTAGATCAATGACATGTCACAAGCTTCTTCTGATCTAGTAGCGATTGTTTCTTGTCTACTTTTTAGATGGAGGTGGAGCGAAGAAAGGAATGCTTGGAAGAGTTGTTGGAAGGTTTGGGATGGTAGGCATAGAAGGCAATGGGGGAAAGGATACTTTGGGCATATTAGGGAATGTAGGGATTGTGGGAATAGTGGGCATCTGTGGTTGTGGGAGTGTTGGGATGGTGGGTATTTGTGGTTGTGGGAGTGTCGGGATGGTGGGCATCTGTGGTTGTGGAAGTGTTGGAATGGAGGGTATTTGTGGTTGTGGCAATGTTGGATTAGCTTGCAGCAAATTGCGTGAAGCATAACACATCTCATTGGTTGTGACGGAAAATAATGCAAGCACAAAGACGTAAAGGTAGCAGGTAGAAGCCATTTTAGGATGATTGCAAACTGTTACGGTTCTTGAACTGGATGAAATTGTGAGTGAGAATGCCTTAGAGGAGCGTATATATAGAGCATGCACTGAATAGTGGTCCCAATAAATAAATAAAAGCATATAAGAAAAAGTCAATGGTTTTGTTAAGACTACAATTGGTTTGTTGGAAACTGATATCTGGGATTATTATTGGGTTCTTAGGTCTAAGTTGTTAAACAATCTCCAAACAGCAAGAATTCGTATATCAATATTCCTATTTTTAGGTAAGCTATATTTGCTGATAATTTGACCCAAACGCAATATCAAAAAGATATACGAGGCGTCTTCTACAGGTGACAAAAAGATATACGAGGCGTCTAGAGCTATACGAGGCGTCGATGGCTTATGAAAAAGTGCAACATACAGTGTATGGTTTGTCCCTAGCATCCGACGTTAGCCTTAAAACATTTGCTTGTTCTTCTTTCATTCTGCTTCTTCTTCTTCTTCTTTCATTCTGGGACGACATTTAATTTGTGTTCTTATCATCCCGAAGTGTTGAAATGTCATCATACTGGGACGGCAACTATGTCTTCGGGCAGTATTATAGCGAGAACTGGGTGCCCGAAAGCGATCCGGTAACAGTACAGGTACTTAAATGTTTTAATTAGTTTTTGTTTTAGTTTATTATTTTCTAATGATGATACGGTTCTTTATTTTGGAGTAGTCTTGCGTTCCCGATTCTAATGAGCAAGAGGAGGTTGTGTCTAGTATACAAGGAGAACAAAACAAACCGTTTCTAGATTTGAACAATCATCCCCCTGTTGATGAAACACCCCCTGTAGATGACTCATACCATGCTTGTCAACCAAGTTATCTGACGCAACAAGGGTATCCGGATTATAGATACGGGTGTGAATACGGAGGAGACGGTGGATACGGAGGAGACGGTGGATACGGAGGAGACGGTGGATACGGAGGAGACGGTGGATACGGAGGAGACGGTGGTTACAGTGGATACGGAGGAGACGGTGGTTATGGTGGATATGGTAGATATGGTGGTGAGACACCTCCCATCCAGGACAGTCCGTACTTAAAAAAGCATGTATTAATTACTATTTTTGTATTATTTAATTATTTAATTATTATTATTAGTATTATTATTAGTATTATTATTAATATTATTATTATTATTATTATTATTTATTTATTTATTAAAATTATTTATTATTATTGTCGATATTACAGGTTTTCAACTCTTTAGATGAACTAAAGAATCGGATTCAAGAAATAGCAAACGCGGATGGTTTCGTTATTGTCACCCGTCGATCAAAGAAAACCGGTGGAATAATCCGGAGGGTATGGCTTGAATGTGATCGTGCTGGTGAGCACCAGACTACAGCAACACTTAGAAAAGCCGGAAGCAAAAAAACCGGTTGCCCGTTTTACCTGCTGGCTGTGCCAAACCACCCGTATGAAACCTGTGGGTTGCCCTGTGCTTGCAGGATACAAAAGTACATGCTTGAAGGTAATAATTGTTAAACGTACAACACTTGTGTGATATATTTCCGTTAATCATGTGACTTAAACAATGTTGTTTTTAACCGTGCAGAGCGTCCGATTCAACTCGAAGACGTGGACGTCTTCTCGCGGAGACTTAACTTCCAAAGTTGTAAATTGATAGACGATGACGTGGACGTGGTCGAAGAGCTAAATATTGTTAGACAACAATTAGAGTCGCACCCCCCAGCTCAGCAAAAAAGCCTGATTTCAAAGATTAAAGCGGTGTTGACTCCAAAGAAATCTACCAAGAAACCACCGGTTGTCCAACAAAATACTCGTGGCCGACCAACAACAAAGCAGGTACAACAAAGGTTGGACGAGGCCTCTCGTATAGATGAAGAATTGAGGAGAAGCTCATTCGGTGATGCAAACACGTGCTTTGAAGGTTCCCGACAAAGTAAGTACGACAAACCTCGTCATAGCTCGTACGTTCCGTCACAGGCCTCTCAACAGTCGGTTATAAGGTCCCAAAAACCCAAAGCGAGCCTAAGCCGTTCAAAGAGTTCTAAGAAGAAAGAGACACGAGATGCTCACGGTTTTCCGTTAATCATTGGGGACGAGTACGTGGGAATCATCGAACAGTTTCAGGATGACATTCCGCTAGTGTTCCATCCGTACGTCTCGTGCATACGAGATGTGATGCCGGACGGTCATTGTGGGTTTCGGTCTGTGGCTGTGGGCTTAGGTATGGAACAGAGTTCATGGGGGCTCATTCGAAGGCACCTTGTTCAAGAAATGGATAAGAACAAATCGATCTGGTTCCCAATATTTGAAGCATGGGATAAAGGTTATTTTTACACGCATCGTCAGGGCCTAATTTGGGATTCAGTGTCCGGTTGTGGGGGGGATCACTGGATGGACTTCCCCTATGCAGGACTTCTTATTGCACAAACGTACGGTATCGGGGTGCACCTGTTAACGACAACCATGGGTGCGAGTTCCACTTTCTTCCCGATACTAAGTCCTCCGGCTAATCAACAACCATTGTTCATAACGCTTACACATGTAAACGAGAACCACTTCATACATGTTAAGCTGGAAGGGGATTATCCAATGCCACCAGCACACGGGCTATGGTTGACCAACCGAACACCCCATACGAAACAATGGGAAGATATGTACTTGCCACGTCTAGAATGGTATACATCGATAATGAATCCTCCGCCAAGATCAAACCCCAGTCTTAATTACATCGATAGTGATACGGAAGAATGATTTTTGTAATTTGAATGTATTTTTTTTATTAATTCCTATAATTTTCTACAATTTCTATAATTTTTTTTATAATTTGTATCATTTTTCAATAATTAAAACAGTTTAATATCATTTTTAAAAAAAATTAAAAATATATGACGCGTATAGAGCTATACGCGTCGTATAGATATGCCCAAAAGACCATTCTGCCCCTGTTATGCCCCCAATCTAGGCTTATTTCAGGGGCTAAAAGGTCATTTCCTAAACCACAGACGCCTCGTATAGATCTATACGAGACGTCTAGTTGAGCGGGTTTTTGAAATTTTGAATTTTGAAAATTTGAAAATCAAAATTTGAATTTTTTGAATTAGGACGCCTCGTATAGATCTATACGAGACGTCTACAGTGTCTGCAACAATTCTTTTTTTAAATTTTGAATTTTGAAAATATTTTATGTTAATTACCATTTTGCCCCTGTAAAGCCCCCAGTATAGACCATTAACAGGGGCTTAAAGGTAATTTTGAAACCCCAGACGCCGCGTATAGATCTATACGTGTCGTCTTCTGAGGCGGCAACTTTTTGAGATTTTTTGTTTTTTAATTATTAAAAAAAGTTTATTAAATTACCATTTTGCCCCTGTAAAGCCCTCAGTATAGGCTTTATTCAGGGGCAAAATGGTAATTAACCATTCCAGAAATATCTTTTTGGAATGGTTAATTACCATTTTGCCCCTGAATAATGCCTATACTGGGGGCATACCAGGGGCTAAATGGTCATTTAATAAAAGAGGAAGACGCCTCGTATAGAGCTATACGAGGCGTCTAGGCCTCGTATAACACAGGGGGGGTCTAGACGAGGGTGCTTTTACCCCAAACAAAAAACAAACACACATACGGAGAATACACCTCTATACGCCTCGGATACGTATTTCGACCGGATTTTCGAAGATTTGAAGCATCACCGGTATGTATTTCGCCCC
This sequence comes from Helianthus tuberosus, assembly GCA_030545235.1. Classification (NCBI taxonomy): domain Eukaryota; kingdom Viridiplantae; phylum Streptophyta; class Magnoliopsida; order Asterales; family Asteraceae; genus Helianthus; species Helianthus tuberosus. The sequence goes on along the minus strand of CM060411.1, from coordinate 52,966,072 downwards.
GTAGTTTAGTATTTTTGCCATGTTTTTGCGTTTAGACCGTAGGTTTGCCCTGAAATTTGATTTTTGTGGGGTTTGGGGGTTTGAGTTTTGAGGTTGAAGATGAATATGGAAGAACAGGACGCCGAGTATTGCCCTATACGAGGGCTATACGAGGCTCTGTGTTTTTTTTTTTAATTAATTATTATTATTAGTTTTATTATTATTGTTATTATTAATGTTGTTATTATTATTGTTAATGTTATTATTATTATTATTATTATTATTATTATTTATTATTACTATTATTTATTATTATTGTTATTGTTATTTATTATTATTATTATTATTATTATTATTATTATTATTATCATTGTTTATTATTATTATTATCCAAAAACACATCTTCAATAAAAAACACATCTTCAAAAACTATCCAAAAACCATACCAAAACCCACCAAAACACCCCTCATTTCAGCCAAAAAAAAACCCAATCTTAGACGCCTCGTATAGCTCTGTACGAGGCGTCTAGTGTTCCTTAAACTTTGTGCCTGACACCCTCGCAGACCCCCTTGAATTCAGTGCGTAGACGCCTCGTATAGACCTATACGAGGCGTCTAGGGCACCAAAGGTGTGAAAATAGGCGCGATGGGTGTCCAAATATCTTCAGCCTACTAAAAACCTTGTCATATATCATACCGACCGTGGACAAATTGTCCCTCGAAATTCATAAAACCGGACGAGCATCCGAGTAATCAACTCTGAAATATGTGAAGGTTTTATACCTGTAGAGTTATTAATAATTCTACTCATTTGATATTTTTTTCCAGGCGTAAGATGGACAATGGCACCGGTTTTTTATTGGAGTTGTTTTCTTTTTTTTTCTTTCTTTTTTTTTTTTTTTTTGAAAAAGTAAAGAAAAAGGTCCTATTGTTTATCTGATTTGATCAAACAACTATGATTCAGATTTTCTCTTTGAATGTTCACAACAAAACCTCCACGGCAATCACCTCTCGTTCAAAGTATTTTAGGACTACATCACTTCGGCTACTAAATCCACACCTCAAAACCACTTATAATCCAAAACAATTGATATTTTGAATAAGCTCCTCATTCGATATGATTTATTTATAACTCTCCAACACTTCTTCCTTTATAACCCGGAAAGACCAATTCAATATCTTCGTTGGCGTTACTCTTGCAAACAGCAATTTTCATCCAACAAGATCACTGAATGGTTCCGCTGCTTTTCATTTAGTTATTAAACATTGTCATCAGCATAAATAATAGATAAATCAAAATTTTCTCTATTCATTAATATGACGCTTTAACACTAAAAGGTAAAAGTGGGACTTTTAAATTTACATTAACGATATATTACAACAAAGTATATCAAACCACACAAAGAATACAGAAACAAGAAAACAAAAAGTACATGAGAAAACACTCAACAATCATGTAAAATAGTTGAATCAAGGACCCTTCTAATGGCTAGATCAATGACATGTCACAAGCTTCTTCTGATCTAGTAGCGATTGTTTCTTGTCTACTTTTTAGATGGAGGTGGAGCGAAGAAAGGAATGCTTGGAAGAGTTGTTGGAAGGTTTGGGATGGTAGGCATAGAAGGCAATGGGGGAAAGGATACTTTGGGCATATTAGGGAATGTAGGGATTGTGGGAATAGTGGGCATCTGTGGTTGTGGGAGTGTTGGGATGGTGGGTATTTGTGGTTGTGGGAGTGTCGGGATGGTGGGCATCTGTGGTTGTGGAAGTGTTGGAATGGAGGGTATTTGTGGTTGTGGCAATGTTGGATTAGCTTGCAGCAAATTGCGTGAAGCATAACACATCTCATTGGTTGTGACGGAAAATAGTGCAAGCACAAAGACGTAAAGGTAGCAGGTAGAAGCCATTTTAGGATGATTGCAAACTGTTACGGTTCTTGAACTGGATTTAACTGTGAGTGAGAATGCCTTAGAGGAGCGTATATATAGAGCATGCACTGAATAGTGGTCCCAATAAATAAATAAAAGCATATAAGAAAAAGTCAATGGTTTTGTTAAGACTACAATTGGCTTGTTGGAAACTGATATCTTGGATTATTATTGGGTTCTTAGGTCTAAGTTGTTAAACAATCTCCAAACAGCAAGAATTCGTTTATCAATATTCCTGTTTTTAGGTAAGCTATATTTGCTGATAATTTGACCCAAACGCAATATCAAATGCTTTCTTCATGCTCTGCCTGCTAATGTAAATATGTTGTATATAAATAATCAAGCTTAAAAGACAGATTGAGAGTTAAAGCTTAAGTACTATTATTACAACGTTTTGACTAAACTTTGGAGAGCACCTGGAACACAATTACGATATTGTCTAATTAATAATCCTACACAAGGTCATAAGGACAACATCCTAGTTCAGCTTGGATTGTAACTTGGTGGTACATCCACTAATTTGTGATGGGAGTTTTGGAGATTTCATATATGGTTGCGGATATTTTCAATGAATTGAATAAAATTAGGGACACTGAAAATCTTTTTTCTAAGAACGTGAAAGAACTTTGGAAGGTAAATGGGCAAAAGCTATTGGCGTAGAGCTGGCAGATAAAACACATTGCAAGAAAACGCTAACTTTGTAACTCTATATTCTATGATTTTTATTATATTTCAATTTCCCAAAGCTAGGTTAATTGACATATAGGTGCACTCAAGATTGTAAGAACACCCCTTTTTTATTTGAAATACGGTTCTATATCGTGATATTTTGTTGCAGCCTGTAAGTAGGCAAAAGTCAAAGAAAAACAAGATTAAGAAGAAATCCAATTTTGGGGCAATTTTATGTGTTTTTCATTCAATGTAAAAGGAACTATACATAACAAACTTGGGAGTACATGTCCACCATGCCACTAATGCATGTTCACCATGTCATGTACCTTATTTCTATCCATGCAACCTACCCACTACTATTTTAACTGGTGAAACACATAGGACGATAGTAGGAATATTCATTTATTAAAGTTAGAGTGAATTCCAAGTTTTGTCATTTATTTTTATACCAATTTCAAGCGATGTCTTTTGTCTTTGTCTTTAAAATTAACGACTATTGTACTTAAAGTTTCAAAATCTTGCACGTTATGTCCGTTGATACTAACTCAATTAAATCTTTCTATTAAATCTGGTCATATGACTTGCACATGAGGGCAATTTTGTCATTTTACCTTTTAAGGACTAATTATATAAATAACTAACCATTTTATTAAAAAAACATTAACACTAAAGATTCAAAAAAACCAATTTTCTTTTTCTACTACACCCCTCTCCTTTTGTACTTTCACCACACCACCACCACAAACTCCTTGCACCACCACTACCGTGTTTCCAACATAACCACCGCCACCTATTTCCACCATAACCACCACCGATGCAACCGCACCATCACTACCCATCCACCAACCACCACATCATCCACCCCTAACACATCAACTTCACGATATTTCAAATCTACATTTCAACCACATAAATCCAAAACATCACTTATGAATCTTTCCTATAAGTTTAACACCCAAAACCCTATCCATCTTCGCCAAAACCATCTGATTCAGAACCGTCAGTCGGTCAATAGCCTCCACTTGCTCCGCCTCATCGAGCTTCGTGTTTGAATCAGGTCCTCCGCTATCGTTCCAAGTCCTCCGTTGCTAGAGCCTTTTTGTTCATTTTGAACCGTCATGTTCTTCACTGTTTGAATGTTTGAATGATTTTCAACATTTAGGTGGAAAGAGAGGGAAGTTAAGAGAGAGAGAGAGAGGGAGGTTAACAGAGAGAGGAGAGTAAAGTTGTTTTAGAGAGAGAGAGATAGTATAGATTTATTTTATATATCTTTTTAAATATTTTACACAATAGGCCCTGGATGTTAAATATTTGTACAATAGTCTGTGTAACAGTGAAAAGATAAATATGCCCTGATGTACAAGTCACATGTCAAGATTTAACAGAAAAATCTAATTGGTTTAGTGCTAAAGGACACATGCTGTAATTTGGAACATTACGTACAAAACTCATCGATTTCAAAGACAAAGGACAACGTCTAAAATTAGGTATAAAGATAAAAGACAAAACTTGCAATTCACTTTTAAAGTTAATGGTTATGTTGGTTGTCATTTGACGAGGCTGTTTAGCTGCTTATATAGGTGAAATACATGGGTAGATAGTAGGGATTATTTGTTATCCGGGAAAATTAAACCTACCACTCACCACTCCATTTCTCCCTTGATTTCACTTACCTACAACAACCAATACCGTCACTCTTCAAAAGCCCCCTTTTACTTTTGATAAGCAGGAAAAGAAAACCTTTGTTTCTCTCCAAAAAGCCCCCCCCCCCCTTTACTTTTCTCATTTATACAATCTCTATGATATGATGATACCTGCAACCCCACCACTCACCCTCCCTTTCACCATCAACACCCCCCCCCCCCCATCAACACCGCCGTCGGCCATCAAAACACCACCGTCACCATCAACACCCCCCCAACTGTCAACCACCACCTCCTGCAACCACATGTCTGTTCGGAGAATTAACTCATTCAAATGGATCTGAAAGAAGAAGGTGAAGAAAAGAAACAAAATAAAATGGACTCACCCGAGTAGGATGCCGCTGAAACCACCGGAGCCGCACCTTCGGAGCTCGTCGCTGGAAAATCAGTTACTGGAAACACAGAGAACATCGTCGCTGGAAAATCAGTTACCGGAAAAGATGGAGGAGGTGGTTGTAGGGTGAGGTTGTCGGTAAACGGGGAAAAGGAGGATGGTGGTGTGTGACGGAGAAGTCGTCGGTGAACGGAAACGAGGGAGCTCGGTGGGTTTTTGGGGGTTGTCGGAGGTGCTGGGCGCCGGAGTACCGGATGACATCCGGCTCCGGTTGCCGATGAGATCAAAATATGTGAGAGAGATGGTGGTAAAGATTCTTTTACACATGATGAAAGGACGGAGTTTTATAAGGAGAGATAATAAAATTTTGAAGAAAGAGAAAGGAGAGAGATTTTAAATCTCTGGTGTCATTATTGGAAGAGAGAGAGAGGGATTTGATGTTTGGGGTAAATGACCAATATAGCCTTTCTGTTGGCATATTCTGATTGGTTGAGAGTGGTTCTCGCGGTTCTTACAACTGGGGGTGGTTCCTATTTTAGCGGCTCCCTATATATATGGGGTGGTTCCTATTTTAGCGGCTCTATATATATATATATATATAGGGGTCAGCTAAAATGAGAACCACCTCGAGTTGTAAGAACCGTGAGAACTACACCGTACGGGGCGAGGTGGACCATTTTTTTTTTCACAAACGTAGATGCGTGTATTATAAACACATTTGTAAAAAAAAATTCAAAAATTTTTTTTTTTGAGCACCACAAGTGTGTGTTTACGGGTACTGTAAATTTTCCGGTAGGATTTATGGTACCCGTAAACACAAACTTGTGGTGCTCAAAACTACACACACGACATTTTTTTTGAATTTTTTTTGAGTAAATTGCCATTTTAGTCCCTGAGTTTTGTCCAAATTTGTCATTTTAGTCCAAATAGTTTTTTTTGCCTCTGGGTCCCTGACTTTTACATTTTGTTGCCATTTTGATCATTTTGTCTAACTCCATCTAAAAACCCAGTTTGTAACAGGGGTATTTTGGGGATTTCCTTAAAAAATGTTTTCAGTTGCCATTTTGATCAAATTCCAAAAAATTCAAAAAAAATCTAAAAATCAAAAAAATTCTAAAAAATCATAAAAATTCTAAAAAATCAAAAAAATTCTAAAAAATCCAAAAATCATTAAATGTTTCGGCACGAACCGTTTCGACCCGTACCGTTTTGTACCCGAACCGTTTCGAGCCGAACCGTTTCGACGCGAACCGTTTCAACGCGAAGCGTTTCGACCCGTACCGTTTCGAACCGTACCGTTTTGACGCGAACCGTTTCGAACCGTACCGTACCGTTCGAAACGGTTCGGTTCGAAACGGTACGGTTCGAAACGGTACGGGTCGAAACGCTTCGCGTTGAAACGGTTCGGCTCGAAGCGGTTCGGGTACGAAACGGTACGAGTCGAAACGGTTCGTGTCGAAACAGTTCGGATCGAAACGGTTCGGTTCAATACGGTACGGGTCGAAACGGTACGGTTCGATACGGTACGGGTTCGAAACGGTACGCGTCGAAACGCTTCACGTCGAAACGGTTCGCGTCGAAACGGTTCGCGTCGAAACGGTTCGGTTCGAAACGATTCGCGTCGAAACGGTACGGTTCAAAACGGTATGGGTCGAAACGCTTCGCGTCGAAACAGTTCGGCTCGAAACGGTTCGGGTTCGAAACGGTACGGGTCGAAACGGTTCGTGTCGAAAAGGTTCGGCTCGAAACGGTTCGGTTCAATACGATACGGGTCGAAACGGTACGGGTTCGAAACAGTTTGCGTCGAAACGGTTCGGTTCGATACGGTACGGGTCGAAACGGTACGGTTCGATACGGTACGGGTTCGAAAAGGTACGGGTCGAAACGCTTCACGTCGAAACGTTTCGCGCCGAAACGGTTCGGTTCGAAACGGTTCGCGTCGAAACGGTACGGTTCGAAACTGTATGGGTCGAAACGCTTCGCGTCGAAACGGTTCGGCTCGAAATAGTTCGGGTTCAAAACGGTACGGGTCGAAACGGTTCGTGTCAAAATGGTTCGGCTCGAAACGGTTCGGTTCGATACGGTACGGGTCGAAACGGTACGGTTCGATACGGTACGGGTTCGAAACGGTACGGGTCAAAACGCTTCGCGTCGAAACGCTTGGCGTCGAAACGGTTCGCGTCGAAACGCTTCGCGTCGAAACGGTTCGGTTCGAAACGGTATGGGTCGAAACGGTATAGATTTATTTATATATCTTTTTAAATATTTTACACAATAGTCCCTGGATGTTAAATATTTGTACAATAGTCTGTGTAACAGTGAAAAGATAAATATGCCCTGATGTGCAAGTCACATGTCAAGATTTAACAGAAAAATCTAATTGGTTTAGTGCTAAAGGACACGTGCTGTAATTTGGAACATTACGTACAAAACTCATCGATTTCAAAGACAAAGGACAACGTCTAAAATTAGGTATAAAGATAAAAGACAAAACTTGAAATTAACTTTTAAAGTTAACGGTTATGTTGGTTGTCGTTTGACGAGGCTGTTTAGCTGCTTATATAGGTGAAATACATGGGTAGATAGTAGGGATTATTTGTTATCCGGGAAAATTACACGTTTTGTCCTTTAGCTTAATATGATTTTTCTAGCGGTGTCCTTTGATGCTAAAACATACAACTTTACGTGTTACGCAAATCTTTTTACGTTTTACGTAAAACTTTTTTACGTTTTACGTTTTACGTTAAAAAGTTTACGGTTTAACTTTTTTATTTTTAACAAAAACTTTTTTACGCAAAAACGAACGCACCCTGAAAACGCAAACTCTGGAGGTGTCTTAGATATATATATATATATATTGTTATCATCATCGACTAGGGGGGAAAAATAAAAAAAACCAACAATATCAAAACAAAGTGTATCTCACAAAAAAAAATAAACAGGGTTTGGCTCAGATTATCCGATAATCAAAATGCTGCAAAAGTGGGGTTACAGGTTCAAAAAACCTACCCTCCGCCGTTGTTGCCGCGCCACGGTCATCAAAATCTATGATTTTTTTTCCATCATCGCCGCCCAATCCAACGGATCAAAACCCACACAATCAAGAATACAAATAAAAAACAGAAATCAAAGAACCCAATTCAAACCCCCAAAACATATAAAAAATACCAATTAGAATCAAGAACTCAATTCAACCACCAATTCGGGCACCATCGGCGCAACGGGGCACCATCGGCACCACCGGGCACCACCGAGCACCATCGGGACCACTTTCAATCGGTCACCTGTAAAAAACAAACAAACCCACAGAATCAAGCAAACCACCCCATCGGCGGATCAACAACAACACCGACATCCACTTCTCACCAACACACCTACCACTCACTACTCCCTTTCTCCTCTGATTTCACCTACCTACAACAACCAATACAGTCACTCTTCAAAAGCCCCCTTTTACTTTTGATAAGCAGGAAAAGAAAACCTTTGTTTCCCTCCAAACCCCACCCCCCCTTTACTTTTCTCATTTATACAATCTCTATGATATGATGATACCTGCAACCCCACCACTCACCACTCCCTTTCACCATCAACACATCCCCCCCATCAACACTGCCGTCGGCCATCAAAACACCACCGTCACCATCAACACCCCCCCAACTGTCAACCACCACCTCCTTCAACCACATGTCTGTTCGGAGAATTAACTCATTCAAACGGATCTGAAAGAAGAAGGTGAAGAAAAGAAACAAAATAAAATGGACTCACCCGAGTTGGATGCTGCTGAAACCACCGGAGCCGCACCTTCGGAGCTCGTCGCTGGAAAATCAGTTACTGGAAACACAGAGAACATCGTCGCTGGAAAATCAGTTACCGGAAAAGATGGAGGAGGTGGTTGTAGGGTGAGGTTGTCGGTAAACGGGGAGAAGGAGGATGGTGGTGTGTGACGGAGAAGTCGTCGGTGAACGGAAATGAGGGAGCTCGGTGGGTTTTTGGGGGTTGTCGGAGGTGCTGGGCGCCGGAGTACCGGATGACATCCGGCTCCGGTCGCCGATGAGATCAAAATATGTGAGAGAGATGGTGGTAAAGATTCTTTTACACAGGATGAAAGGATGGAGTTTTATAAGGAGAGATAATAATATTTTGAAGAGAGAGAAAGGAGAGAGATTTTAAATCTCTGGTGCCATTATTGGAAGAGAGAGAGAGGAATTTGATGTTTGGGGTAAATGACCAATATACCCTTTCTGTTGGCATATTCTGATTGGTTGAGAGTGGTTCTCGCGGTTTTTACAACTGGGGGTGGTTCCTATTTTAGCGGCTCCCTAACTCGTATCCTATATATATAGAGTGGGGATCCTACAGAAAGTGTGTTTTTCTTAAAAAGTGTAAAAAGTCATAAAACACAATAATTTCAGGTATAAAACACACCTAAAACTCACAAATAATAGAATGAATATTACTAAAACACCATATTCAAACTCTAATTGTCCATAAAAACTTCAAACACACCATCGTAGAACTATGAATATAAAACACACAATGCTAAACAACATAAAACACAATAATATTTTTCATTCCACAATCAGAGCCTTAACATCTAAAACACAACACAAAACCCACATACATGAAGTTTTAGTAATCTTCATCATATTATTTGTGGGTTTTTGGTGTGTTTTATGGTTGACATTATGGTGTTTTATGACTTTTTATACTTTTTAGGAAATTTGGACTTTCTGGCCAACTCCTATATATAGGGGTCCGCTAAAATGAGAACCACACGAGTTGTAAGAACCGTGAGAACTACACCGTACGGGGCGAGGTGGACCAAATTTTTTTTCACAAACGTAGATGCGTGTACTATAAACACATTTGTAAAAAAAATTCAAAAAAAAAAGTTTTTGAGCACCACAAGTGTGTGTTTACGGGTACTGTAAATTTTCTGGTAGGATTTATGGTACCCGTAAACACAAACTTGTGGTGCTCAAAACTACACACACGACATTTTTTTTGAGTAAATTGCCATTTTAGTCCCTGAGTTTTGTCCAAATTTGCCATTTTAGTCCAAATAGTTTTTTTTTTGCCTCTGGGTCTCTGACTTTTACATTTTGTTGCCATTTTGATCATTTTGTCTAACTCCATCCAAAAACGCAGTTTGTAACAGGGGTATTTTGGGGATTTCCTTAAAAAATGTTTTCAGTTGCCATTTTGATCAAATTCCAAAAAATCAAAAAATTTCCAAAAAATTCAAAAATGGCAAAACGGTATTTTGGGGAATTTTTTTGATTTTTTGGAATTTTTTTGATTTTTTGGAATTGGATCAAAATGGCAACTGAAAACATTTTTTAAGGAAATCCCCAAAATACCCCTGTTACAAACTGGATTTTTGGATGTAGTTAGACAAAATGATCAAAATGGCTAGAAAATGTAAAAGTCAGGGACCAGGAGGCAAAAAAAAAACTATTTGGACTAAAATGGCAAATTTGAAGAAAACTCAGGGACTAAAATAGCAATTTACTCTTTTTTTTACAAATGTGTTTATAATACAAGCATGTACGTTTATGAAAAAAAAATTTGGTCCACCTCGCCCCGTACGGTGTAGTTCTAACGGTTCTTACAACTCGAGGTGGTTCTCATTTTAGCGGTCCCCTATATATATATATAGGGAGGAGTTCATGCGAGAACCACCCTTATTGTGAGAACCGCGAGAACCAATGTGAACACAACCTAAAATAGCTAAAAAAACCTAAAAAAAACCTAACCACCACCCCCCCCCCAAAATACCTAAACCCCCTCCCCCACCCCCCAAAAACCTAACCCCCTCCCCCCCCCCCCCCCCAAGCTAAAATGCTAAAAACTAAACCCAAAAAAAAAAAAAAAAAACTAAAAAAATCAAAAAGAAATCTAAATTTTTTTTTAATATTTTTTATGCTCAAATCGCTACTTTTAGTGGCAAAATTTTTTTTTTAAAAAAAATGTTTTTTTAATTTTTTTTTTCTTCGAAAAGTAGCGATTTTTAAATAAAAAATATTAAAGTTTTTTTTGTGTGATTTTTAGCTATTTTTAGGCATTTTTGGTTGTGTTCACATTGGTTCTCGTGGTTCTCGCAATAAGAGGTGGTTCTCGCATGATCTTATCCCTATATATATATATATATATATATGTATATATATATATATATATGTATATATATATATATATATATGTAGGATCGTGTACGGACCCGAAATGAGTCGATCAGAGGCGTTCTACACAATATGAAAGGCGGAAACAGATATATTGTGTGTGATTCAGCAAGATATTCAATTTAACTGTTGTTCTGATTAACTTGACAAAGTTTTACAGCGAAACAACACTTCGACAGCACCTCGGCTTCGAAAATACACATACAACACACACATCAAACGAAATCAGGACAACTCTATATATAGGCCAGCTAATTCCGCTTGAACATGACTCAAGCGGAATCACCTTTCATACGGAATTATGATTTCAAGCGGGATTACCATTTCAAACGGAATTAACAAGTTAATTTCGTTTGAAATGACATGTTCACTTCAAGAAGAATTAAACTTTGTAATTTCGTTTGAAACTGCCTGTTGACCTATTTTTGACAGTTTTCTCGTTTTTCGTGCCCTGATCTATCTAGTACAATACAAGACTCGATACAAGACGAAGTCGACAGACGCATGCACCAACAGACTCCCCCTCGAATGTTGACGAGTCTTAAGTGTTGAGTCTTCAACGTCTTCAGTCTTTATCAGTCTGATCGCTTTCTGAAGTATTTGACAGTGTAAAACTTCTTCAATCTTCTCTTTTCTTTTCATCAGCACCAACATACTCCCCTCGAACAAATAATCTTTCCTCGGATGTTGATCGCAATCTGTCTTTCACAGGATCAGGATCGTGTCCTGGCTCTATACTCTTTCCACAGATTCTGGACCAATTTCTGGCTCTACTGTTTCCTGCACAAATCTCTACCCAAAAATAAATTTCACCAATTTTAAAATTTGACAAATTTATACACTACTAGCAGGTAACTTTCCAGAATGATTTAATCATTTTAAAAACTTCTGATGATCACTTGTATACTAAATGCTCATCATGTTTAGCACTCGGAATTTTGAAAATCAGCTTTTCAACATCAGTTGTCAAAAAATCTTTTTGAATTTTTCAAAGTTTATGCTAAAACACACTGAAAATCTTTTTGGATTTTTTGAATTTTAAAGAAATGCAGTAAAGAAATATTTACAGACAATATTTTTGTGAGTTTGTGTAAGAGGATCATATCAGTTTTTTACAAGTCACAAGTACCGTTGAGCTTAGTTACACATTAAGAATTAAACAGTTCACTTAGATTGCTGATATATTGATCCACTTAAATTCTCACACAAATTTCAACTGATTCAGGATATGAATTAGGTGTATTAAGAATTTAAACTTATTCATGTGTCCGACCTCTTGAATATACTCCCGTATCCAGATCCCAATATTCAGTCTTACAGGTGAGTATACCACAGATGATATCTGTAAGGGGTTAATTGCGAGGGCCGTGAGAGCTCAGGTCAGAACTTCCGTTCAGCAGAGAGATGACGGCTTCGACTTTTGGTGGGTCCCCTTTAGAGGATCTTTTTTACAATAGCACATGAATAGCATTTTTCAATGTTTCATCATTTTTTATGCTGAGGGCAGGCTTATATTTCAAGCAAGCGTAAAGTATTCTCCGGGGACTAGGCCATTGCTTCCGCAAAATCAGAAGTCCCAGGATAATACCCCAGATATCACTGAGCATAAAGACCTAGTATCTCAGAAAGAGGGATCCTTCAAACGAAATTTCATGGGTTACTTATATATCCAAGTAGAGTTCCCCACGAAATAAGCAAGTTTGAATTTAAGTTTATATCCCGAAAAAGCTTACTAAATGTTTAAAAACCTATCGGCATATCATTAGTGAGACCGCTTAACGCTATTTAAACATTACATTTCTTTAGCATACTGTAAATGTTCACTGATGTACTATCATTTCCTCTTTTTTACAACAAAACTCTTTTTGTATTTTATCATGTTTTTGTCTTTTTCAAATTTTCAAATGTTTTTGGATTTTCTGAAAATTCTTACTACCCCTAAAATGCAAAATCATTTAAAGGAAATTTGAAAACAAACTGTACAAATAAAGTGACAACCGATATCGAATCACTTCAATTCGCCATCCACTTGACATAAACAGTCAGAACTCCCCCTTTCAACAAACAATTTTCTCATTATGATTTCTAAACACTTAAGTTTGTTTTAATCAAAATGATTTTTCCAGAAAATTAGTTTTGTTGATTTTACCACTTGTAAAGTTGGGGTTATGATCATCACATTGTTCTATCAATCACTTTGAAAAATGTAACAATTTTAAGTTCAAACACCAAATATCACTTGTAGAAAATCAAGTACAAATTAATGTCCCTGATTTACCACTTGAAAGTCGAAATCACTTTCGTGAATTTCTCAAGAAAGATGCCGATACCTGCTCCACTCTTACCAACCTGGGAGCTCCGGTAAGTCAGGATTCTACTTGTGAAAAACTTCCATCCAATCCAAGCCTGACCAAACTTGGATGTTTCCTCCTCAATTTCACTTGGGTAAAAAGTTGCTTTCTTTGTTTCATAAAAGTCCTTTACCCCTTTGGCCTTTCCCTCGACCATTTTTCCAAAAATCTTTTTAACATTTTCATTAAACACTTTCTCAACATCAATTTCTTTCTTCTCAGAATAGAATTGATTCAACATCTCAACCTTTTCAACTTTTGATTTAAAATTCTCAGCCCTCAATGGTGGAAAATTAACATCATCCATTGGAGGCACTGAGGTTTCTTCTTTTACCTCAACCTGTGGCTCCTCTGACTTTGTGGAATCAGATTCATCGCCAGATTTCACATCAAAGTTCTTAACATCTTCATGAAACTTCTTAACAACCCACATTTGGTTGTCATGCTTAGCTCTCTTTTTATAAAAACTTGTCTTTGAACACTCACCAACTTCATATGTTGAATTTTCAAAAATTTTAAATTTGTTAGTTGGTGGTTCTTTTTTCTCAACAACTTTTTCTTTGCGTTTTTTAGAGACTTCCTGTTTTGTTTTTGTTGCTTGAGAACAGTTCCATGCAATGTGACCCACTTCATTGCATCTGTAACAGATTCTTGTCTCTTTTTTCTGATTAGCTTCACTTTTCAATCTGTCCCAGCGAATCTGATCGTCTTGAACTTGATTATTTTCGAAAGTTTGTGGTTTGAATGAGACGGTGTGACAACGTATTAAACAATGGAACTCTACCAAGGCTAAGTCATCAGATCGGATGGGAATCACCCCGTTTGATCAGTTTAACTGTCCTTGACGGTTGTTCGTGTTCAACCCGTTAACCGGTCATCTAGTCGATAGAAATCAGTTCTCAAACCGACACTTCACTATAGAATGAGTAGGAGGTCTGAACGAGCTCCGATTCTATCGGTTTTGAGTAAAAAGTTAAGAAAGCTTGAGAGAAATTTGAAATACTTAGATTCGGCTTAGATGTAGGTGCTATTAGTGTTTTCATACCGTGGAATCCATTAGATCTGAATTGTTCTTGATGAGGTGAGGTCACGCTTCATTGTTCCTAAGAACTCCATGATGACATCACCTTAGAACGCACCAAATCAGAGGATTTTACGGTGAAAGGTGAGATTTGTTGTCGGAAAAGATGAAGGAGTGCGTGTAGATCATAGAAGTACAAGATTTGAGGTAGAAACTTACAAGAATCGCGAGAAATCGAGAGAAAATAGCCCCAAAGTGTGCTGGTCGAGTGAGTGCTGTCACATCACTGTTCAAGTGACGTGACAAGTGCTATTTATAGGTGAAGAGGAGAGAAAGTGATGGAGTGCCATGGATCGGATGGTTATTCGATTGGTGGTCTCCGGCGAATTGCGTTTCGATGTTTCGTTTTGTTTGTTAAGCGTTGCGATAGTCTGGTTACACATTTTCGTACCCACGTTCTCATATTTATTATAATTAGTCACAAAGGGTCGTATAAATATCCACATTTCAAAGTCTGCGTTGCGAAAATCGACCTGCGCGTTTCGATACCTTGCCTTAGTAGCCGCTAAGCAATAGCGATGTACATATCCATCTGATATTTATTCCTATAATCATATAGCTCAACAAACCATTAGTCGATATTGTCAAAGGGTGATAATTTCACCTTTTGACCCGTTTGGTCTAAAGGACATGAAACTCTATGAGATGATATTTATTACCATCTTACCCATACAACTAACTCCGGTTTACACCTATAGTCGTTTTACTTGTAAATCGTCAATTGATTCCCTTGACCCATTATAGCCCACGCTATGACGTATCTTTCCCCAAACTAACAGTTATTGTCAGCAAATGACTAAAGTACTATTTTACCCTTATTATTTGCCTTGGTTTACCATACAAGTTAATTATTAAAAACTCGTTATCTTTAAGTCATTTCATGACTATTTAACCATATTTGCTCCTTTTTATTCATTCAACATGTTTATGACCATTGTCTTTTGTTCCGGACCGCACTTGTCGTGTCGGAACATCATAATTTAAATAAGACTTATCATTCATAACCTATAAAATTATTAGGTATTAAATAATTAGAGTGTAAGCTTTACTTACCTTGCATCCATGCCACACTTTTCTTTCCGTACTCGCTCCGTTTGACACGCTTCATCCACAAGCTTCCACCTAGCTTGTTAGGCGTCAAACTATCATCATATTTCATAAGATGGTTAATTTAGTCATTTTCAATCATAACTATTCCATCTTACGTATTTTTCTATCAAAATTATCATTCGATCTTATTAATGGTCGGTTTGACTACTAAAAGTCAAACGCCCATTAGCATATAAAATGCACATTCAAGTTCGACAACTAGTTTCAGCATTCCAATAATTACCCGGTAGGCATTATTTTTAGGCCCCCGTTTTAACTAAAGTTCTAACTAAGTCCATTGTGTTTTCAACACTTCAACTAGCTCAAGCGATTATCAAAACTAGTTTATTCATTCGTTTCACAAGAACTAAGGGTCTCTCATATACGAGCGAAAACCCGTTTCATCCTATCACTAGCATTCATCCGAACATTTAATAAAACCAAGTTCTATCTATCAATTAGTAGATAATATGATCTCATACACTTAGTTACATGAACATAGCTACCGAATTTCATCATAACATTCAAAACCCATTTCAATCATGTAGGAACAAGTACCCAAATCACGTAATTTGTTTGAGTGCCTTGTTTCAATTATCAAATATGATGATTTTAAACATAAACTTATCATCATCTTCACTATTATATCAAACCCCACTTCCTAGTTTACTTGTTAATCACATACAAGTAATATTACTTCAAGTTCTTCATAATTTCATCATAACTAACAAAATTAAACATGCATATACATTCAATTTCGACTTTGGATCATAACCCAACCATCTATTTGCAAGTAACCTACTTGTCTCGAATTTCAACTTTAACCAATCTAGGTTTTGTGACATACCTTATGATCTCCACGACTTGGTGATCGTTTATACGTGTTCATGCATTTGATTTGGGTTAGATTTGACCTTCAATTTGATCCTTTTGGTGAATTTAGGGCTAAAGCTCCATGGAAGCTTTCTCCTGGCCATCCCCACGCACGCACACACACTTAAAGTGTGTGTTGTGTTGTTTTTTTTTTTATTAAAACCATTTTTCAAGATATCCTAGTTTGGTCCCTCATGTTTGGTTAGTTATTAAGTAGGTTAAATATTTCTATCACTATTCCCACTTATTAACTAGGTTAAATATTCCTAGTTAACTTAGTGGGTTCGGGGAAATTATGACTCAGTTTATTTTAAGTCCCGTTAATTCAGGTTTCTTATAAACTTTATTTCCTTAAAACCATTTATTCACGTTTTATTAAATATTAGGTTTATTTATTTTAAATCCTAATATTTATCGGGTTAACTTTACCGCTAACAGTATTTTACCCGTGTATTAGTATTAACGGGGTTTGATTACCAAACCCGTTTTCGAGGTGTTACACTATTGACCCGTAGGTTCTTTCACATAGCCTCACAGGCTTTTTCCTTAGATTTCCACCTTCTAAGGTAAAACCCCTTCTGTTCGTTTCTTTATATTCGTGGCCCGAGGGTCTTTTGGGTCCCGTAGATCTTATCACTACGTTTAATCCTGTGGGTTATGATGATCCCATAGATCACCTTTTATTCACGTCTATATTCAAATGTATATTTATACATATATAGCTTCAAGGCATCCCTTGTTATGCTTGGAATCATTTATTTTTGCTTTTGAACTTTAGTTGACCTTGACCGTAGTCTAAGGTTTCATTTGTTTACTTTCGGACTAATCTTCCAACTTTATGACTCCTTACGTCATTTACTCGTCAGTTTGTCCTACTCTTACCATTATCCGGTTCTTACCTGTACCTTTTTACAACCCGTTACCCGGGTTCTTTATCTTAATATTTTTTTTAACATTCTTGTTTCGCTAGTTTGCGTTTTTCCTATCTACATTCCTTTACGACCCATCACATAGGTTCATTAATATTCCGTGCTTCTATTATTCGGTTTGCACCTATTTGTACTACCAATTTCTTATACTTTATTTGTCTCGTTTGACTTATTCGTGTGAGGTTTTATCACTTATGACAGCAAACTTCGTTCTTTATTCGACCCGTTCACTCTAAATAGTTGAACATAGTTATCAAAATTTCTGTTTGCAAATTCTCACCGTCTTTTAGTCATGACTCATATTCCGAGTCTTTTGACTTTCTTTTTCGCGTTTCCGTCTCTCGGTTTACGCATTCACCTACCCGTCCATCAGGTATCTTTACCAAAGTCATCGTCAAGTAACCATTCTTATATGGTATTAGACATCATCTTAATTTATTTGATCGTCTTAGCGAATTCCATTGCTTTTATTTAGTCAAGTCTTTTATTCTTTTATTCTACCTCTTTGACTTGTCTGTGTGAATTTCATCACTTATGACAGTCAAACTTTATCCTTTATGCCTTAGCATCCTCATTAGTTGGTTTGTTTTTTCATTTACTTTAATCGTTGTCCCTTCTTTCGGGCTCATTATTCTAACGTAATACGCTCCCTGTCATCCTTCTTGCGTTTACGTTTACTATCAAACATCTTACTTGTTTGACTCATTTGGGTACCATTTAAGTTAGTCCCATTCACCCCGTCCTTACTACATCGGACGTAAATGTGTTCGCTACAAGAAGTTCATGGTATCATATGCCACTACTTTCTTGGCCAGAGTAAGCGATCAACACATGATACACATGACCTTTTTGTAGTTTTCACATCACACCCCATGTAAGTAACGCCCCTATTTATTTCATATCTCTGATTTCATTTAGTAAAACTCTATTTAATTGCAAAACAACAACCATTAGTTTTACTGGTTTTACTTTTGTACATATAAAATGTTTTCTTTTCTATTGAACTATTATATAATCACATCCGTTAATGTGATCGCTACTTTTCTCAATAGCATTATATTGAGAGTTTTTCACTTAGATAATTACCCCCCGTCCAAGTTTCCATATGAACTAATCCTATTATTTCTTTGTTATTCATCATCGTGAATAACACATGTTTCTATTAAACTTCTCTTGGAAACATCATCCTGAATAGACATCCTATTCAGGTTTTATTAGATATATGCAACCGTCATTCCCTACGAGTTTGTTGCATATTACTACTTATACGATTAAATTTAAAAGTGTGTACCTGGTAATGCTTGCCCTTACGGGCTTCTCTTGCCGTTATCTTTGTTCGCAATCGTCACGCGATTTAGGTCCTTAATGAGTATGCTCTGCTTGTCATACCTCGGACCGTTCCACCGTCATGTCCGTCACTTGTTACACTCTCGCCATCTTCAGGTGCGAGTATCCTTCAACTAAACATTTACAAAAGTTAGTAATTTCGACATTAATAAACGCCCGTATTGTAATACAAGGCTTTTTACGATATGTGTCAACGCATGTAATTTCGTCATCTATATCAATCATTTTAATTGGGGTAACGTGTATTACACGATAACCCTATGTGTTGTTTACAACACTTTAGCATGCTAAACCATTAACATACATGTACTTACCGGATTTGTGATCAAGCCTCGAACCGAACACAATTTACTCTTTAACCATGAGCTCTGATTACCAACTTGTAACACCCTTTAAATTAAATCAAGGTTTAACGTATAGTTTACAAAAAGGATCATGTAATTAAGTTTATATATACATCGGAAATACGGGTTTATTAAAAACTTTTACAATTTAAAAGTTTACAACGTAATGTAATTAAGTTCGTCATTTAAAAGTAACACCGAGACGTCATGCGGAAGCTTGTTTCTTGATCGTGTTCGGTTCTTCATTGAGCTTGATCGTCCTCCGGTACTAGAAATATACCTACAACTCATAAAACATGAGTTAGATTAGTCATACGTAGCTTAAAACGTATTTAAACGGGTTCGCAATGCATATAATATTAGAATAAACATTTTTTGAATTTTTGGAACCCGTCGCGTTGCGCGACGGCTCCTTGCTTTTGCCATAAAAATGTAACACCCTTTAAATTAAATCAAGGTTTAACGTATAGTTTACAAAAAGGATCATGTAATTAAGTTTACATATACATCGGAAATACGGGTTTATTAAAAACTTTTACAATTTAAAAGTTTACAACGTAATGTAATTAAGTTCGTCATTTAAAAGTAACAACGAGGCGTCGTGCGGAAGCTTGTTTCTTGATCATGTTCGGTTCTTCATTGAGCTTGATCGTCCTCCGGTACTAGAAATATACCTACAACTCATAAAACATGAGTTAGATTAGCCATACGTAGCTTAAAACGTATTTAAACGGGTTCGCAATGCATATAATATTAAAATAAACATTTTTTCGAATTTTTGGAACCCGTCGCGTCACGCGACAGCTCCTTGCTTTTGCCGTCGCGTGGCGCGACGGCCTGCTTTGTCCATAATTGTTTGTTGCTGAACTGCAGATTCCCAGCTCAAAACTCAAACTTATAATTCACAAAAACGTGCATAACTTTTGTTCTACTTATCCGATTCACGTGATTCTTTTTCTCACGCGATCGTAATTTAATTCTCCATCTTATGGAGTTAAAAATCCGTCATTCAAACTAATAAAATTCTAGAATTTTAAGCATTCGGCTTATTACCCAAAATCAACATTCTGACCCGTTTGAATTTAAGACGTCCAGACTTGTTTCTAGTTAATCATAAATCATATATCAAAGTGTTTAACTCAATTCTCTATCTCGGATTCTTAACTTTTGTGAATTACGCGGCAAACACCAAAGTTACGCGTGTAATATATTTTGACCCAAAATCGTACATATAACTAATATCTTATTTATGCGTACCTGGCCCGGTCAACATATAGACCCGTTTCATTTTTTTATACCTTGATTTTATTAGCCGCTAATTCAAGCGACGCAATTATTCAATTTCTGTTCAATCCTGTGAACATATAACTTGACAAACAAATGTTAGTCGATATTGCCAAATGGTGTTATCATCACCATTTGGCCCGTTTGGCCCGTTTGTCCTATATGGCCAAACATTTACATACATAACAAAACATGGTTTTTAACTACCAATTCGCCCATCCGACCCATTTCGGTGTTTACCATTAGATCTTCTTTTTTTTTTTTTTACTAACCAAGGTTTTTCATCCTCTTATATGTTTCGTATTGTTTCATGTCAGAAACATATTCCGGGTATAGCTTTTTATCGTACTTACAATCTATGGATAAATACATGTTAATAAAAGGGTGTAAGCTATTACTTACCTCGCATCCAAATTACGCTTTCCTTTTCGTACTTGCTCTGTTTGACCCGCTTCATTCCCAAGCCTCCATCTAGCTTGTCAAGAGTCAAACTATCATCATAATTCACAAGGTGGTTAGATTAGTCATTATAACCACGACTATTCCACCTTACGTATTTTCTATGTCAGAACTACTATTCGACTCCGTCCATGGTTAGTTTAACTTTTCAAAAGTTAACTACCCTTAATTATCTGATATGTGCATATAACCTAAATCGACTTCATAATTATAATTTGTATTACCCCACATCACACGTAATTAGTTGAACTAGGAAATTACGCGTTTGATTCATAATTTCAACATATGAACATTGTGGGCATGATTTATAACATCAACAATCAAGTTTCGTGTCACTGAAAATAGGCTGTTTTTGGTGATTTGTTTAACATGTTTACAAGTCTTCAAAAATTATGATTTTTTTTATGTGGCGTACCTCTTGGAGGGTTAGCCTTGTGTTAAAATTTCAAGATCTAACTCTTTACAAAAAATTCATAAAAATTCATTTACTAAGCTGCAATCAGATTCGTCACTTCTAACTGCAGCTTACGGAAAAATTCATTTAAAATTACTCGTTTATCCGATTGACGAAATTTCAATTGGCGATTCTTTTAATCACTAAAATCTATCTACAGTAAAAATTTGAGATCATAACTAAATTCCTAAATTGAGTTATGACATTCGTAATGAGCTGCAAATTTTGCCAGAAAACGCAGCTTGAACCTTCGATACGGAAAAATTCATAAAACGCTCAATTTTCGTCGAAAAAATGCGATTCTGGTGGGGTTTTAAAAATATTTCCTGGAATTACATTTTAGACTCAAGAAACACATGTTTTTGTCATGTTTTGTTCAGGTTACAGCCAATACAAGTCGGCTGTAAATTCTGATCATGAGCTGTTTGAATTCAACTTTCAATTTAAGCATGTTCTTGACATCATAACACTATTTTTAGCAATCAAAACCCTAAAAACATCTCATACATGAATTTAGTATCAAAAAAAAAATCTGAATTTACTTGAGCTAAGCATTGTTTAAACATATACTTGTCTAGGGTTTACTCCTAGACACTACTATGTTCCTATTTCATCCGTATAACAATCTTGCATCAACAATTTCCGATTTCTCTAAGTTCATCAGAATGTCAAGTAGAGATTTTCTATCAAATTTCACATACCTTATGACCCCTTGCAATGGAGATCACCAATCTAGGCTCGGATTTCGTTTTGGAATTGATCTTGACCTTCAATTTGATCTAACTTCAAGAACTAGTGTTCAATTGAGGGAGCTTGGTCGCCCCCTGTGTTTTCCCAGGACAAGACACACTTAAGTGTGTGTTTGATGTGGGTTATTTTGATTTTATTTATTCAAGTTTCTAACTTTACAACTTAGGCCCCTCAATTTTTGTTTTATTTATAATTTAGGGGTTTCCATCCATGGTTTATAAAAGGCTTACTAGTCCATGCTTTCTTTATTGTTTTTAAACTAATAATTAACTAGGTTAATTACCCCTAGTTAACTTAGTGAGTTCTGGGAGTTCTACCCCGTTTATTTTAAGTTCCGTCAACTCGGCCCTTTTATCCATTTTATTTCTCGAAAGTTCTTGTCCGCTTTTAATTAATATTAGGATTGTTTATTTAAATCTTAATATTTACCGGGTTACTTTACCACTAACGGTACTTCACCTGTCTTTTAGTATTAACGGGGTTTGATTACCAACCCCGTTTTCGGGGTGTTACAAAAAATTAACTGAGTTAGGGCTAAAGAACATAACCTGCAAGGGTTTGTAAACATCGAGTACGTTTTCTATAATTATTGAAGACAAAGGACACAATTTGCAATAAGTGACATACGTAAATGATGATTTTTGTAATTTACTCTATAATAAAAGTTACTATACTACAAATAATATTATTTATTATTTTTATTATTATTATTATTAATATTATTATAAAAGTTATAATAATATTAATAATAATAATAATAATTATAATAATACAAATTTTAATAATAATAACAATTCATAATACTAATAATAACAATTAATAACAATAATAACAAGAGTTAATTACATAGTTAGTCCCTTTGGTTTGCACAAAGTAGCATACTTAGGTACTAATAGTTTAAAAACCACTTTCTAGGGTATTAACTTTTTATTTTGTAACGTTTGGAGGTATTAACGTTAATTATTTGTTAAACTATTAGTACCTAAGTATGTTACTTTGTGCAAATCACATGGACTAACTATGTTAATACTCTAGAAGTTAATGCCTCCAAATGTTACAAAATGAAAAGTTAATACTCAAGTAAGTGATTTTAAACTATTAGTACCCAAGTATGTTATTTTTTGCAAACCGCAGGGACTAACTATGTAATTAACTCAAACAACAACAATAACAACAACAACAAAAAAAACAACAACAGCAAATAATAATAATAATAAATAATAATAATAAACAAATTTTAATAATAATAAAAATTAATAATAATAATAATAATAATAATAATAATAATACAATAACAATAATAATAACAATTTTAACAATAATAATAACAATAATAATAACAATTTTAACAATAATAATAAAATTTTTAATAATAATAATAAGAATGCTAATAATAAAAATTAATAACAATAATAATAACAATAACAATAATAATAACAATTTTAAGGATAATAACAATTAATCAGTCTAACGTAACTAAATAAATTTGATATCTGCTTTGTGAAGTACGGATTGCCCGGGAGGGGAGGTGCCTCACCACCATAACCCCATATCCTCCAACGTCCGAATAGTTTTGTTGAACGTAAGGATTGCTCCGGGAAATGAATTGCTGATGACCACCGTCTCCTTCGTATCCATCAGGATAGTGTTGTTGCATGTAAGGATATTCACACCCGTATCCAAAATCCGGATACCCTTGTTGCGCCGGATAACTTGATTTATCAGCATGGTGGTATGAGTCATCCACAGCGGATGTTTCATCAACAGGGAGATGCGTGTTCAAATCTAGAAATGGTCTGTTTTGTTTTCCTCCTACACTAGACACAACCTCCTCTTGCTCGTTAGAATCGGGAACGCAAGACTCCTCCAAAAAACAGTATCATCATTAGTAAATAATTAATTAAAACAACAAGTAATTAAAACAGTTAAGCTAATAACTGTTACCGGAACATTTTCGAGCAGAACGATGGGTGGTTGAAGAATGCTCTGCATGTCACTATTTATTTCCAATATGTATGCCTCGTATAGCCCTAGACGTCCCATATTACTTTATGTCGCATGCCAGACACATAGTCAAATCAGTCCTCAAGATGCCTCGTCTAGGCCTAGACGAGGCGTCTTGCTTTATGGTATTGCGATGCCCCGTCTGATGTGATTGATTTGACCTGTTACGAGGTTCAGTGACTGGTCGGAGAATGGGGACACTGGTACTCTAGATATCTTTATTTATTAAGTAGTGAGTAGGTTGCATGGATAGAAATAAGGGGAGATGACATGGTGAACATGCATTAGTAGCATGGTGGACACATAAAATTGCCCCAAAATTGGATCTTATTCTTATTCTTGTTTTTCTTGGAGTTTTGCCTACTTACAGGCTGCAACAATATATCACGATATAGAACCAGAAATTTCAAATAATTATTGGGTCTTATTACAATCGAATTTCAAATAAAAAAATGGGTCTCCTTACAATCTTGAGTGCACCGATATGTTGATTAATTAACCTAGCTTTGGAAAATTGAAATATAATAAAAACCACATAATATACAGTTACAAAGTTAGCGTTGTCTTGAAATGTGTTTTATCTGCCAGCTCTACGGCAATATATTTTGCCCATATGCCTTCCAAAGTTCTTTCACGTTCTTAGAAAAAGATTATCACTATCCTTAATTTTATTCAATTCCTTGAAAATATCGGCTACCATATATGAAATGTCCAAAACTCCCATCACAAAACGATGGCTTTACCACCAAGTTAGAATCCAAGCTGATGTTGTCCTTATGACCTTGTGTAGGAATATTAATTAGACAATATCTTAATTGTGTTCCAGGAGTTATCCAAAGTCTAGTGAAAGCGTTGTAATAATAGTACGTAATCTTTAACACTCAATCAGTCTTTTAAGCTTGATTATTTTCTTTCTATCTGCCTATTCAGATATAGCATTTGAGATTGCGTTTGGATCAAATTATCTGCAAATATCGCTTACCTAAAACTAGGAATATTGATAAACGAATTCTTGTTGTTTGGAGATTGTTTAACAACTTAGACCTAAGAACCCAATAATAATCCCAGATATCAGTTTCCAACAAACCAATTGTAGTCTTAACAAAACCATTGACTTTTTCTTCTATGCTTTTATTTATTTATTGGGACCACCATTCAGTGCATGCTCTATATATACGCTCCTCTAAGGCATTCTCACTCACAATTTCATCCAGTTCAAGAACCGTAACAGTTTGCAATCATCCTACAATGGCTTCTACCTGCTACCTTTACGTCTTTGTGCTTGCACTATTTTCCGTCACCACCAATGAGATGTGTTATGCTTCACGCAATTTGCTGCAAGCTAATCCAACAGTGCCACAACCACAAATACCCTCCATTCCAACACTTCCACAACCACAGATGCCCACCATCCCGACACTCCCACAACCACAAATACCCATCATCCCAACCCTCCCACAACCACAGATGCCCACTATTCCCACAATCCCTACATTCCCTAATATGCCCAAAGTATCCTTTCCCCCATTGCCTTCTATGCCTACCATCCCAAACCTTCCAACAACTCTTCCAAGTATTCCTTTCTTCGCTCCACCTCCATCTAAAAAGTAGATAATAAACAATCGCTACTAGATCAGAAGAAGCTTGTTACATGTCATTGATCTAGCCATTAGAAGGGTCCTAGATTCAACTATTTTACATGATTGTTGAGTGTTTTCTCATGTACTTTTTGTTTTCTTAATTGTTTCTGTATTCTTTGTGTGGTTTGATATACTTTGTTGTAATATATTGTTAATGTAAATTTAAAAGTCCCACTTTTTACCTTTTAGTGTTAAAGCGTCATATTAATGAATAGGGAAAATTTGATTTATCTATTATTTATGCTGATGACAATGTTCAATAACTAAATGAAAAGCAGCAGAAACATTCAGTGATCTTGTCGGATGAAAATTGCTGTTTGCAAGAGTAACGCCAACGAATATATTGAATTGGTCGTTCCGGGTTATAAAGGAAGAAGTGTTGGAGAGTTATAAATAAATCATATCGAATGAAAAGCTTATTCAAAATATCAATTCTTTTGGATTATAAGTGGTTTTGAGTTGTGGAATTAGTAGCCGAAGAGATGTAGTCCTAAAATACTTTGAACGAGAGGTGATTGCCATGGAGGTTTTGTTTTGTTGTGAACATTCAAAGAGAAAATCTGAAGCATAGTTGTTTGATCAAATCAGAAAAACAATAGGACCTTTTTCTTTACTTTCTCAAAAAAAAAAAAATTCTCCAATAAAAAAACCGGTGCAATTGTCCATCTTACGCCTGGAAAAAAATGTCAAATGAGTAGAATTATTAATAACTCTACAGGTATAAAACCCTCACATATTTCAGAGTTGATTACTTACTCGGATGGTCGTCCTGTTTTATGAATTTCGAGGGACAACTTGTCCACGGTCGGTATGATATATGACAAGGTTTTTAGTATCCAAGAATCTAATCGAACGTTGTTAAGTTATTTAGTATCTAACTGGGCATTAACCATTACACATTTTTTGTAGGGACGTTAAAATGCTGATGTGGTAAAAAATGCCTCTTATGGGGTAACCATTATGGATAGTCTGATATATTAAAAAGAGAAAAATGCCCGGATAGTCCCTGTGGTTTCACATTTTTTCACCTATAGTCCCTATCTTTCTAAAACTACTTGAATAGTCCATGTGGTTTTCCGTTTTGTTCTCGGATAGTCCCTGGGTCTAACTTCAGTTACTTTTCTCTGTTAAAATGATGTGAAATGACAAAAATACCCTTTCCTTAAAAGGCTAAACCACAGGGACTATCCGGGCATCTTCTTCATTTTTATTTATAAAACCCCACCACCACACTTCATCTTCAACCTCCACCCACCATCACCCTCCTCCACCCTCCACCATCACCGCTGCCCCGCAGACGGCGGTGCCGCTGTCCCCGTCGTTCCTCTTTCCCCTTGACAAGATTAAAGCAGTTGTAGCACAAGTTCAAATGGTGTTCCATTGTTGTTAACTTATTTCAAGACTTTCAAGACAAAAATCTACATTCTTTGTTTTTTTAACCTCAATTAACACGAGTATTTGGACTCGTAACTGGGTCATCCACTCATCTGCTGAGAAGTGAAGATGTTTGAAATTTCTTATTTTGTAAATGTCCCTATAGTAGTAATAGTTTGACATGTTTTTATGGAATCCCTTAATCCCACAACTCGCTTGTAGATCTATCAATACTCTAAATAACATATGAGTCTATATCCTGTTAAAATGAAATGAGTCAATCACTGTTAAAATAACACTGAAGTTAGACCCAGGGACTATCCGAGAACAAAACGGAAAACCACAGGGACTATTCAAGTAGTTTTAGAAAGATAGGGACTATAGGTGAAAAAAGGTGAAACCACAGGGACTATCCGGGCATTTTTCTCTATTAAAAATAACACGTCTACATTAGAGTTCAAGTTGAAGTAGAATCTTGTCCTTATAACTTTTTGTAGGAGTAGTAGACAGCAATGAGTTCAAATAATTATTTTCAGATCACGGTCATTATGACACTTATTAGGATTATACTGCTTGTTATAATCATAATTAAGGCATTAGTTTCTTATTATTGTCTCTAATTTGCTCTCGAAAGTTCAGTCACAGCCTACATCAATGCTAAATTATAATATTTTAGCTTTTACTCTTAGTCAGTCTTTTAAGGTTACTATTCTTTCTATCGTCCTAGTCAGAAATACATTTTATATTTTACAACATTTTTACATAAGCATTATAGCAAAAAGCATGATGCGAATGTTTGAGATTGAGTTTGGGTCAACTTTTCTGCAGATATAGCTTACCTAAGAATAGGAATATCGATAAACAAATTCTTCTTGTTTGGAGATTGTTTAACAACTTTAGACCTAAGAACCCAATAATAATGCCAGATATCAGTTTCCAACAAACCAATTATAGTCTTAACAAAACTAGTGACTTTTTCTTATATTCTTTAATATATATTAGGACCATTGTTCGGTGCATTCTCTATATATACACACTCCTTTGTGCGTTCTCCATATTTTCACTCACAATCTGATATAGTTCTAGAGCCTTAACAGTTTGCAGTCATCCTACAATGGCTTCTACCTGCTACCTTTACGTCTTTGCCCTTGCGCTATTCTCCGTCACAACCAATGAGATGTGTTATGCTTCACGCAATTTGCTGCAAGCTACTCCAACAGTGCCACAACCACAAATACCCACCATTCCGACACTTCCACAACCACAGATGCCCACCATCCCCACACTCCCACAACCACAAATACCCACCATCCCCACACTCCCACAGCCACAGATGCCCACCATACCAACAATCCCTACATTCCCTAATATGCCCAAAGTATCCTTTCCTCCATTGCCTTCTATGCCTACCATCCCAAACCTTCCAACAACTCTTCCAAGCATTCCTTTCTTCGCTCCACCTCCATCTAAAAAGTAGACAATGGACGATCTCTGCTAGATCCAAAGAAAATGCGTAGATTCATTGATCTAGACATTAAAAGGGTCCTTGATACAACTATTTTACATGATTGTTGAGTGTTTTCTCATATACTTTTTGTTTGTTTGTTTTTTTCTGCGTTCTTTGTGTGGTTTGATAATTTGTTGTAATATATTGTTACTGTAAATTTAAAAAGTTCTAGTATTTTAAACCTTTTAGTGTTAAAACCTCATATTTAATTAATATGGAAAAAATGATTTATCTACTATTTATTCTTATGAAAATCGTTTAACAACTAAATAAATAGTCGTGGTGATGTAGTCCTAACATACATATAAAGTGAGGTGATTACCATGGAGGTTTTGTTGTGAATATTTAAAGAGAAAATCAAAAGAATACTTTGATCAAATCAGATTAAAAAAATATGACCACTTGGAAGCTGGTACTTAAAAACATAAAATTACACTTAAAATATCTTAAAATCGTGTAAACTGTTATGAATGAAGACATTTAGGCCCAAAAGTGTTGGTGCATTTTTGTGTCCGATGCTGTTCGGATAGATTAGATTACTTTTTATGCTGATTATGTAACAATTAGTGAAACGGTCAAACGAACGTGCATAGACCCGCTTGTTTGAAGTTGTCAAACGAAAGGCCGGGTTATTCGTTTGACCGTGTGCGTTTGCAAGTGACCTTCCACATAAAGGTGGTCTTTCATGTGGAGGTGGTGTTGCTATAAATACCACCCTTAGTTCATTTGCAAGTTTTGAAGGTTTTAGACTTAGGGGAGAGATCACCACTTGGTCTCTCCCCGGATGTATGCTCCTTTGGTATAGTTTGGCTAGCTTGTAATCGGGCCAATTTGTAATGTTATGCTACCAAATTTATACAAGAAAGTTGTTTATCCGTCTCTAATCTTCCGTCTTTGAACATTATCACACACTAATCACGGGTTTCGGTCCGAATCTCGAACCTACAATTGGTATCAGAGCCATGGTACCCGACTTAGTGAATCTAACCATTTGCTAAGTCACATGAGCTCTTGACTAGTGATTTTTGTGGTGTTTTTGTTCAAGATGTAAATGTGGTGTAAACAAGAAAAACCCAAATCTGGACCCCAAAAATTATGGATCTGAGATGAAACGGACCATACAAGAGGGTTGGATTTTATCTTTCACACCAAGTATATCAAGTTTTCATCATCAATTATAACTTTTGAGGGGTATTTCGTCAGATCTGCGGATGAACTCTTCACTGTGTTCTTGAGGTGGGTGGCGGCTGTTAAGAAAAGAACTAGGGTTTCTTCAGAGTGAACTACGAAGAACCCTCCACCAAGCCGAAAAACCAAGGCTGCCGAAGAACCTAGACGAAAAACCAAGTCTGTGAAGAACTCCCTTGCCGAAGAACCCCCCTACCGAAGAACCTCCCTTAGCCGAAAAACCCCCTGCCAAAAAACCTCCCTTAGACGAAGAACATCACCTTATGAAGAACACTCTTCATCCACGAAGAACTAGCACCGGCGAAGAACTCCCATGAAAAATATCACAGCCCCCGACCCCTGTCCCGGGAGTGGGCGGCCGCGAGCCAGTCAGATGGTATCGGTGTTTATAAAATTGGCAGCGGAAAGTTTAATCAGGACCATAGTTAGGAAATATTGTTATCAGAGTTAAACACCAAATTGTATAAAATAGATAAATGGGATAAAACCCAATTTTCATTTGTAATATATTTATAGGGAATATCCCTAATTATTGAAAACGATTTTCCTTTTTAATTAGGTAACTTTTATGGCCACTTTTCTAAGCCTTCAGTGCTCTACAGCTGGCTTTTATTGGCTTCTTACTAAGTTACCTGAAACACGTGTTTAAAACATTTTATCAGCAAGAAATACTGGTGAGTGAATCCTAGTTTAATCAAAACAGGTTTTATCATTTTACAGTATTAAGAGCGATTACAATGTTTATATCTACACAATTACTCATTCAGTACTTGCCACTCGACCGGATCTATGGCTATGGTCATATCACACATTGGCTAATCTATTGTCTAATTGTGAAGATTATGAAGTAGTGTATACAAAACCCCATAATACTGGTAGTAATTGAAGAATTACAAAGACTCAATCACTGCTATTTACAATTTAAAAATAAATAAGGTTTTGTAAAAACAGTTTACAAAAAGGAGATCACTCACATTGATGTCTTAGGGTTTTCCTTAGGGTTTTCCTTAAGGTTTTCCTTAAGGATTTCCTGGTGATTATCTATTAAATACACAAATGCACATGCGTTGGTATAATAACCCAATACTTACATTAGTAATACCCTCCTCGAGACGACATTCCAAATACTACGTCGGGCAGAACCTCGAGAGCCGTTTCGGAACACTAGATCAATCGGGCCGGGGGTTATAACACTTACAACGGGGCAGAGCTTCGCTATTTAGGGGGTATAATGCCCGGGTATAGCTTCCACTATATAGAAATTTGAGAGAGATTGAAAGAAAATGAACAAGGAATGTCTGAAGCTCGAGGCCCCTTATTTATAGGTATGATCGCCGGTCTCTCGCGCCCCGCGAAGAAGAACAAGGGGGCTTACGCGGCCCGCGAGGGCCCTAAGGCAGCAACGAGGTTCGCTGAGTCATCGACACTTCGCACCTGGTCTTTCCCTGGCGTTTAGTTGGCGCGACCCGCGACGAGTAGAGCCAAGGACTTCGCGCCCGCGAGCGCCCCTTGAATTTTGTTTTATTTGTTATTTGTTAAATTAAAGGTTATTCGGGTCCGTTATTCATATACGGGGTGTATTTTGGGACATTTAGGGGTGTCTAAAATATTTTAAGGAGAGTTGTTATATTTTGGGTATAGCTCCTGGACTATTTAATAAAATAAATAATGCACTTATATTAAGTATAGTAACCCAATTCAACTTTATCCATACGTCAAGAGACAGAACCCCAACGTATTTAGTCGGGCAGAGCCTTGACATGCGTTGGTGGGTCCTAAATCAATCGGACATGGTATTGACTCAGTGACTAGGGGTTACAATACATAAAATGGAGCAGGGCTTTTATTATTATTATTATAAATAACATATAATTTTAGAGAAAGAGAGAGACGAAAGATGGAGAGTGCAGAGGAAAACTTGAACTTACGTCTTCTATTTATATTGGAAGTTCCTTAGTGGACACTCCTATTATTTTGCCAGCTACACAGTTTTACATTTAACGCATATGCCACTTATCATTTTGCTTCAATTGTTTTGATTTGGTGTAGGTGACACGTACACGTACACATAGACATATATTAAATGTTTTTATTTTATAATGTGCATGTACAATGCATACGTACATATGCATTTTCAATTGTAAGTTTTATATTTTATTATTATATATATTACAATTAATTTAACTGATTCACTCATTTGGCGCTTATAACTTTTAAAATATGACGTTTTATAAAACAATGAACATGTCCTTAGAACGAGAATATTTGTATCTACATTTTGAACCAAGTTTTATTAAAAACGGAGTATGTTCAAATCTAATGTATTTTTATAATTAAATTATTAAACGGTTCCTAGGCCTATCTATGTACTTTATAATTTCTAATATTAAATTTACCCATGATCTATTCGTGTAATAACTTTATTTTAAATTTAAAATTTTGCGAATGTTACATCCTTCCCACCTTGTTTTAAATCTCGTCCTCGAGATTTGGACTACGATATCTTCTTGGGTTTGCGTCATGTCTTTTAGTTGGTTATCAAGGTGTCTGGGAGAGAATCAAATATGAATATAAAGATATCATAGGATAATTGGAATTCAATGGTCTCAGTTTCAGTGATGTTAACTGAATAAGATGAAATGGTACAGTCAAGGTGACTAAGTTTCATAAATCAAAAGAGAGATTTGATAGGTATAGAATTCGAAATGCAATGACTTGTTGAAACAATAGGATTCAATGCCAGAAAAGAACTTACTTTGATTGTTAAAAAAGAACTTTGAATCAATCATTTCAATTGAAGATAGAAGTATGAAAAATGATTTGTCAATACACTACAAGAATAGGCAGCCTTTAGCGACGACAGGCGTCGCCGGTATTGGTGCACTTTGTCGCCGCTATTTACTTTTAGCGGCGACGTGTCGCCGCTAAAGTGTGGCAGGTATTGCTTGGCCGGTATTGGCCCCCTGTCGTCGGTAAAAGTAATCATCGCCGGTATTGATCTTGACCCTTTAGCGACGACACAATCATCGTCGCTAAAGAGTCGCCGGTATTGCCATTGGTCGTTAAAGGTCAATATGTCAATAGCGGCAACACATGTCGCCGCTAAAAGTCTTTTTTTTAATACAGCTGCTGTATTTACAGCACCCAGCCATTTTTTTCGGCCGAACAAACAAAACCTGCCTATTTCAAACAACACAAACAAACGCCACGAACATATACTAAAGGTAATATAATTAAAAACTACGTTTAAGTCGTACATTATAATCCTACAACGTTTAAATCTAAATCATACATTAAAAACAAGTCACTCATCGTTATCGTTGGTTTCATCGTCGGATTCATTATCGAATAAGTTGTCAGAATCGTAGTCTTTTGACTTTCCTTTTCCTTTTCCTTGTGAAGCAAGATAGTTGTTAAGTTGGTTCAAAAATGACGGGGTTTGAAACAAGCTGTTAACAAAATCCTACAATAATAGATAGCAAAACGTATATTAGCATATTAATTAACGCTACCAACATATATTTAACAAGGAAACATGCGTTCGTTTGTCATTTTATAAATTGCGTAGTTTACCTCGGAAAAGGGTTCTTGCGTCCGAGCTTGCGAAGACGACATGTTAGATGACGAGTGCGAGGACGTGTTGGAAGAAGGTTTAGGCCCCATCCCGCGGTACCATCCTCGCCGCTCACCCAATGCTTCCTGATACGGGGCAATTGGCGGACCCTCACCGCTCCATTCACTTGTGGCCTGTTGTATGTTCCGCTGTATTTTACGAAGATGATTAAATATATATGTGTATATATATATATATATATATATATATATATATATTTGTTATAGAAAATAATACTTAAAAGAAATATTTACGTAATTTTGTTCAGCAACCGGATCAACCCAATTCCCTTGATTGTCCGTGTGGGTTTTAGCATACGTAGGTACCCAATCCATATCCTGTTTAACATTAAACTTAGATTAGACATTAAATAAACAAAAGCTTACACACACGCACACATACATAAAACATTACATTTTTATAGGCGGTGCTACCGTACGACGATGTCCCCCCACGGTATGGGAATTGTTGTTTGTCGCGTACTACTTTGTTGGCCTTGCTTTTTTTTAATATATTTTTCTTGCCGGAAACCTTCGATGGTTCTCAACCAGTTTTCATAGGGCATATCCGCGGGATGGTGTGTCCTTGCACTCTCAAGATCATCGTAACCTCCCTTGCTATCAAATAACTGTCTAGCTTCATACTAACATACACCTACATACACAAATACATAGATTTTCATATACACATTTTCCCCAAATACACCTACATTATACATTTGACATACTAACATACACCTACATACATACATTCATAGACATGCATACACACATACATGCTTACATACACCTACGTACACAAATACATAGATTTTCATATACACATTTTCCCCAAGTACACCTACATTATACATTTGACATACTAACATACACCTACATACATACATTCATAGACATGCATACCTACATACATGCTTACATACACAAATACATACACCTACACCTACATATACTCATTTTCATCAATTACACCTACATTATACATTTTCACAAACATTTACATACAAATATACATCCTTACATACACCTACATACACATACATACACCTACATACACAAATACATACACCTACATATACTCATTTTCACCAAATACACATACATTATACATTTTCACCAATTACACCTACACCTACATATACTCATTTTCACCAATTACACCTACATTATAGATTTTCACAAACATTTACATACAAATATACATCCTTACATACACCTACATACACATACATACACCTACATACACAAATACATACACCTACATATACTCATTTTCACCAAATACACCTACATTATACATTTTCACAAACTAAACAAACATACATTCTTACATATACATTTACATAACAAACATACATTCTTACATTATACATTTACATACAAACATACATTCTTACATATACATTTACATAACTAAACAAAAAATTATACAATTTCTAAACTTTGAAAAAATTCATATAAAACTAACCGTAATTTGAAGCTTTCAAGTAGATGTAGACCGCAGAGACGAGGTGGTGACCGGAGACGTGATGGTGGTGACCGGAGAGGTGATGGTGGTGAGCCGATTTCTCTAGCATAAACACAAAAACACACAAAAATCATAGACTATAACATGTATATAACAAAATAGAGAAGAAATTTAACAACATACAAACTTAAACTAACCGATTTGGGGTAAAATCGCCGGAATTCGCCGCTGCTCGAAGAAGAAATGGGGGGAAAGTGAGGAAAGAGGGAAAACTGCGCGCCTGGTAGACTTTATGTCGTAAGGGCATTACCGGCGACACCTTGTCGCCGCTATTAGTTATTCGTCGCCGGTATTGGACTCGATCAGGATAAGATATCACTGGTTGGGGTTTAATGAGGGTCCACAGATCTTTAGCGGAGACACGTTGTCGCCGCTAATACCCTAAATGAGTCGCCCTATTAGTTATTAAGTCCCCAACCGTTGGATCATGGTAAGGATCAACGGCTGGGGATTGATGTTAGGTGGTAGCACGCGGATCGACCAATAGCGGCGACACTGGGCCCGTCGCCGCTAAAAGTATCACTTTCTTGTAGTGATAATCTGACCAGAAATCAGTTTATTTAAATGACAAGGATACACCGGACAATATAATAGAATTTAGTATATCATGGTCTTAATACATAATTGTATCAAGACTACTTAAATAATGAGTCAAACGAATGACGTATGATTTGACAAGATTAGGGTTTACTATTAGCACAAGCTACGAATTTATACAGACACCACAAGGTGTTGTAGTGATTGAAAGAATTCAATGATTATGGTGACTGAACGAATTCACCATTTCCAAAAGTAACTGAAAATTTTAATGAAGTGAACCTGGATATTCAAAAGATAGGATGTCCAATTGAATAACTGAATATCGTAGGATTGATCAAAGAAATGTTGGAGGTATATTGGAATAAGAATTTAGATACCTTTATCTTAACACAAAATTGTATTAAGACTTGTTTAGGATAATGAATCAATAAATAGATAAATTCGTACCTCAGGTGTGAAAATGAAATGAGTCCAAGTTTCAAAGAAATCGCCACCACAAGGTGTCGTGGTTTAACAAATAATACATTGAAATTGAAGACTTTCAACAAGTTATTATGATTCAAATAATAAGATTACCTGGAATATGATGATCTCAATTCATCATATGGGATTTCGAATTGAATGTATATTGTGAACAAGTTCAAACAATTGAGCTTGGTTTGGACATATTACCACAATGGATATATGTATTGACAAGAAATGGTTTCAATGAAAATCTGGTAAGTAACTTTGAAAAGAAAAAAGAGTTTTCCAAGAAATTTGTTGACTTGATTATTAAAAGTCAACATTATATAATCACATAGATTATTAGAGTGAGTATAACGAAATATTTATTAGAATTTAGGAATAAATGAACTTTTGAAGTGAATTCACATGCATGACAAGCAACGCACGTATAACATAGAAATTTGTCAAGAGATGAGACAAATGAGAATTGACTCTATAAAAGTAAAATAAAGACTTTTTATTGAGGAAGTTTTGATCGGAATCAAAAGTCAACTAATACTAAAAATATAGGGGTACTTATTCTAAAAGTTGCGGTTATCTCTGGTGTTGTAAATATTTATGCGTTCTCCTTAGCTTCCTTTGGGTTTCTATTCTCGTTGTCGGATGCCTTGGATAGTTTCGGGCAGTAGAGACGGAAGTGACCTGGATCTCCGCATTTGTAACATACATTAGTTTCCCTTTTCTTTCTACATTCTTTTTCTGTATGCCCAGCCTTCCTGCAGAAGTTACAGTGAAGTGTCATCTTAAAATGGCGTTTTCTTGCGTGCTTCTTCTTCTTGTTGTTGTTGTTGTAGGTGGGCTGCGTGATTGCTGGTTTCATTCCTTTGTTCTTGGAGGATTCGCTAGAGCAGAATTCTCTATAGGAGTAACAATAGGTTGTGGTTTTCTTTGGTTTGGAAGATGGAGTTTTGATACGAGTATCTTGACCTCCATTGATACTAGGGTTAGGTTTGAAGTAATGGGTATGCTTACAGTGTATAGTGGGATTTTCGTTTGTAGGCACAGAAATTTTAATAGCTTCAATAATGATTGATGGTATAGCATTCGATATTCCTTGAGCTATTATATTTTCTATTGTATTTTTATCCAATGTATTTTCGTTACTAGCTTGAATTTCCTGATCACATGCTATTTCCTTTGACATCTGATTTACAAATATGTTCAGATATAATTATCATAGAATGCAACAATTATACAGGCACATTTTGTTGCTCAAATCATGTTTAGCACAAATATAGTCATACTTATCAATATTATGCGTTGATAATTATGTATTAAGGTAACATATACATATGTTATATTTTAACATTTTCTCTTACTATATATCTTATCAAAATATAAGGAAAATATATATCTTATATGTGTTGTTTCTTCCTTTGATGTAATAGCTTTTGTATTGCCTTAATTTAATTATATTTATAGGGCTTATGGCTGGATAGGTATTCAGAAAATAAAGATAAAAACTTTATATGAAATTCTGAGATTTTCTGTCATCGACTCATTTATTGTTTTTCAAGAGGTGGTGCTAACACATATATCCTTAAGGTATCTTTTGAATTAAAGCTGGGTATGATAATAGATGTAGGTTTGTTTCTTCTGTTATATAAAAGCTTGTCCTTTTACACAAGGCATTTGATTATTATATTGAATATACTATCAAGAAATTGTGTACGGCATATACATACGTATAAATATAAAGTTTTAAAATTTCCTGTAATATATACATATAATATCAAATTATAAGAATCCAATAGTATAACTAATTATTTTAATTATTCTGTGTATTCTTATGACTTTGTTTATTACTTTATATCTGAATTGCATTTATCTCATAATAATATTAAAATATTAATATTAACATTGTATTATTATTATAAAATTTATATAACATTATGTTCCCACATATACATATGGATATAATAGATATATAAGATATCATAAAATTTACTAAGACATGATATTATTAATATATCTCATTTATATATCTTATAGCATAAGCGTAATATGCAGATATAGGTAACACATATTGGGAATTTAAGATTCGTGAAATAACACAGAAATCATAATAAACACATTAAGATTTTTATGTTCACAGGATAACACATAAGATATTAATTTCCTAACACAATTGGTTAAGGGTTTAGGCATTGGAAGAACACCTAAAGGGCTTAAACCAGTGGCATAGCTCTGATACCACCTTCTGTCACAGCCTCTGACCCCTGTCCCGGGAGTGGGCGGCCGCGAGCCAGTCAGATGGTATCGGTGTTTATAAATTTGGCAGGGGAAAGTTTCATGAGAACCGTAGTTACGAAATATTGTTATCAGAGTTAAACACCAAATTTTTTAAAATAGATAAATGGGATAAAACCCAATTTTCATTTGTAATATATTTATAGGGAATATCCCTAATTATTGAAAACGATTTTCCTTTTTAATTGGGTAACTTTTATGGCCACTTTTCTAAGCCTTCAGTGCTCTCCAGCTGCCTTTTATTGGCTTCCTACTAAGTTACCTGAAACACGTGTTTAAAACATTTTATCAGCAAGAAATACTGGTGAGTGAATCACAATTTAATCAAAACAGGTTTTATCATTTTACAGTATTGAGAGCGATTACAATGTTTATAACTACACAATTACTCATTCAGTACTTGCCACTCCACCGAATCTGTGGCTATGGTCATATCACACATTGGCTAACCCATTGTCCAATTGTGAAGATTATCAAGTAGTGTATACAAAACCCCATAATACCGGCAGTAATTGAAGAATTACAAAGACTAAATCGCTGCTATTTACAATTTAAAATAAATAAGGTTTTGTAAAACAGTTTACAAAAAGGAGATTACTCACATTGATGTCTTAGGGTTTTCCTTAAGGATATCCTGGTGATTATCTATTAAATACACAAATGCACACGCGTTAGTATAATAACCCAATATTTACATTAGTAATACCCTCCCCGAGACGGCATTCCAACGACTACGTCGGGTAGAACTTCGACAGTCGTTACGGAACACTAGATCAATCGGGCGGCGTATCTAATACGTAACCGGGGGTTATAATACTTACAACGAGGCAGAGCTTCGCTATTTAGGGGGTATAATGCCCATGTATAACTTCCACTATATAGAAATTTGAGAGAGATTGAAAGAAAATGAACGAGGAATGTCATGTCTGAAGCTGGAGGCCCCTTATTTATAGGTCTGATTGTCGGTCTCTCGCGCCCCGCGAATAAGAACAAGGGGGCTTACGCGGCCCCTTATTTATAGGTCTGTTTTTGAAGTTACTGTTTGTTCAGCTTCATCTGTTTATTGTTTCAGTTTACTGTTTGTACTTACCTTTTTGAGATTTTGACGTTTTGTATTTTTAATGTGGTTTAGATAAAGATGGCACTTTGTTCTATTCTCTTGTACCTTGTTTTATACTTTTTTTTTGAGTTTTTAATTATACTTGTCCAAAGTAATTTTATTATAGTTTGGGAGTTTTGGGCATTTTATGGCATGATGGTGTTTCACAAGCATTTTTCTGTGTGACGTTTTATTATATTTTTTAGAGAAACAATGTATTTTGTTCTTAGCTGAAAATTAGATAACAAACAACAGAAAAAGAAAATTAAAAAAAGAAATAATTCATCTTCCAAATCTTCACTGTCACCGGTCTTTTTCTTCTTGGAACATCTTCACTGGCGGTTTGACTTTGGTATGATTCATTTGTTTTTTGTTGTTGAAGTAGCATTTTTATGGCCGTTTGGAAGTACAAAATGACATGGCTTTTAGTTCATCTTTATCTTCATCCCATTCTTAAGTGTCATCTGTGTCTTCATGCAATTCAAATATTTATCAAGAACAAACCACAGAAAATGACCTAATTCTAACATCATCATCTTTTTCTTGAAGATTTGTCCATCTCATGCAGCAAAATGTTATTGAGTTACACTCCTCAGCTAACAATCCATTCGGCCAAACGTCGCGTAGAACAATATTGAAAATCCAAGAAACGATGTTTGCCATTTTTGATTTTTTTAATTTTTTGGCGTTTTACCGAGAGAATAGTGTATCTCAAAGAAACGACGATTTTGGAATCTTTGATGTTTGGGTTTTTTGACGTTTCTAAAATGAATGGTATATAGTAAAATATGATGTTTTGGGTTTGGTGTGTGTAATGGAAGGTCTGAGATGTTGTTTATATAGGATGTTTACGCGCGTATTTTAGGTGAGATTTTATTATAATAAATGCTAGTAATTAAGTTCCGTCGTTTCAGTTACTGTTTGTTCAGCTTTATCGTTTAAAATTAAAGTTTGTGGTTTTATATCTAATGGCGTTTAGATTAGGATGATGTGTGTTTTGTATTTTAATCCCGGGAATTTAATGGCGTTTTATTCATGAGTTTGGCGTTTTGTGTAGAGAAGTCAAAAGACCTTTTTACCCTTATTGAAGCGCGTCCACGTAATAAAATTGTTGTTATTTACGAAAACGCCAACGGGCCAATCTAGTACATAGATTGTTTTGATCTGACGATCCATAAGCGTTCTCACTGTTCTCACACTTTCCACCGTTTTTTCCTAAATCCTGACCCTATATATATATATATACATATATATACATACATATATATAAGTAAACCGTTATATAGAACCACAAATTTCAAAAAACTAATGGGTCGTATTACAATCGTATTTCAAATAAAAAATGGGTCTTCTTACAATCTTGAGTGCACAGATATATTAATTAATCTAACTTTGGAAAATTGAAAGGGCAAATGTCATAAAAACCAACATATTTCCTGTTTTTTCTCATAAAAGTCCTTACACTTTTTTGCGCTTTAAAAACCAACATACTTTCTTTTTTGTTTCATGAAAGTCTCCTCACTTTTTTTGCACATATAAAACCAACATACTTTCTTTTTTGTGCCAAAAAATTCCCCTAATCACATTTTATACATAAAAAACAACATACTTTTTACTCTTGTATGATAGAAGTCACTTAAAATATTAAACTTTAACAAAAATGTCTTAATTATAATAAGATGAAATAAGGAAAACATGACAAATTATGTTATTCTTTTTAATGATTTTAGATTTATACATACCATTTTATATGTTTGTTATTTTATTATATTTTGAGTTATGTCATCCACGCTCGTAAATTTTGTTATATTGAACATTGAAGATAGTTTTGTTTGCCATATATACAATTTAAAACATTAATTCATCTCAATTCTTTTCTAAGGTGATATTTATAAGAGTAAACTGCCATTTTGGTCGCTGTGGTTTGGGCACTTTTGTCATTTTAATCCAAATCTCAAACTTTTTACATCTGGGTCCCTGTGGTTTGCATTTTGTTGCCATTTTAGTCCAAAACTCAAAATCCCTGATTTTTTACTGTTGAAAACTGATTATTTTGTCCTTTAGTGCAGGGGCATTTTGGTCATTTTTAAATACAATTTCATTTGTGCAACCAGCAGATCAAATAAATCATCATCATCCCCAACATAATCACATCTCTCTCTCTCTCTTCTCTCTCTCTCTATAGCACCACCACCGCCGCCGCCTTCTCCCTATCTCTCTCTTCTCTCTCTCTATAGCACCACCACCACCACCACCGTCGTCCCATCCAACAGTCACACCCACACCTCCTTCCTCGTTTTCCGGTGACAGCGGCTCCGCAAATAAAACCCTGAAGTTGTCGATGATGAAGATGAACACCAGCAGCAGCAAACACCAGCCACCACCGCCCCCATCTGCCACCACCGCCCCCATCTCTCTACACCACCTCTCAATCCCGCCACCTGCCGTCACCCACTCCCACCCCCATAACCACCGTCACCACCACCCACCTGCAACCACCAACACCACCATCCACCTGCCACCACAACCATCGTGAAAGCCCCTCAAATCCGAAAACCCACCATG
Organism: Helianthus tuberosus; assembly: GCA_030545235.1. Lineage (NCBI taxonomy): Eukaryota > Viridiplantae > Streptophyta > Magnoliopsida > Asterales > Asteraceae > Helianthus > Helianthus tuberosus. The sequence goes on along the minus strand of CM060411.1, from coordinate 52,924,502 downwards.
AAAAACCCTCAAATCCACCACTGTAACCACCCAAAATCCCCAAATATTCACTAGAAACAAAAATTCAAAATCCCCAAATATTCACTAGAAACCTCATAAAACACCCAAAATCCCCAAATACTCACATTATCACTTACCAGACGATGTATCCCTATCACCGGAGTTGCCGCCGTCACCACCTTCACCAAACTCAATGCAAACCCAAACCCGAGCCACACCATAACCACCTCTACTGCTGTCGTCAACCACCCACTTACATCATCATCATAATCACCGTCCATCATCATCATCAGTCATCATCATCATAATCAGTCATCGTCAACCACCCACTATTTACAGATCTGAAAAGAAAGAAGGATGGAGGAGAGATCTGTGTAGAGAGAGAGAGAGAACTGAGAGAGAGAGAGAGAGTGTGTATGGCGGTGGACGGTGGTGATCAGTGGTGGTGACGGTGGTGAACAGTGTAGAGAGAGAGAACTGAGAGAGAGAGTGTGTGGTGTATCTGTGTTGTTTTAGTGAGAGAGAGAGATCGAGGGATATATATATATATATATATATTATATAATATATAATTAATTTTGTTTTAATTTATTAGAAGAGTAAAATCAGAATAACCAAAATGCCCCTGCACTAAAGGACAAAATAATCAGGTTTCAACAATCAAAATAGAGGGTTTTTGGATTTTGGACTAAAATGGCAACAAAATGCAAACCACAGGAACCCAGATGTAAATAGTTTGAGATTTGGACTAAAATGGCAAAAGTGTCCAAACCACAGGGACCAAAATGGCAGTTTACTCTATTAATAATTAAAAGAATATTCACTATTTTGTTCAACTTTAACATGTGGAGGTACTTTTATATACAAAAAGTTATTTACGGACATTTATAAGATAAAAAAGAAAGTATGTTGGTTTTTTATATGCAAAAAAGTGGAGTGACTTTTATGAAACAAAAAAGAAAGTATATTAGTTTTTCAAGTTAAAAAAAAAAGTGGAAGGTGTTTTATTTGCCTACGCCAATAGCTTTTTGCCCATTTACCTTCCAAAGTTCTTTCATGTTCTTAGAAAAAGATTTTCACTATCCTTAATTAGAAAAAGCTTTTTGCTAGCTTTTTGCCCATCTACCTTCCAAAGTTCTATCATGTTCTTAGAAAAAGATTTTCACTATCCTTAATTTTGTTCTGTTCCTTGAAAAAATCGGCTACCATATATGAAATGTCCAAAACTCCCATCACAAATCGATGGCTGTGTGACAACCTGTGATTTACGACCGTTAATTTCGTGATTAACAGGTGATTAACGCGATAATAAATAGTGTTTACAGCACAAATTAACTTAATTAGGCCTTTGAAGTGCATAGAAACGGATGACCGGCTTTACAGTGCGCGAATGGTGGTTTACGGAAAAATCTGCGGAATATTACGCGACAACGAACTGATACCGTACATAATACTGACAACGCCGACGAATACTAAATTTTTACGACATATTCTAGCTTCATAATTAAATTTTAGCAATCGTAGTTGAAACTGGCTCGAAAAACGGATAAAAGACGGCAACGGTGAATTTTTTTTGGCGATTATTACCGTCATCAACGCACTAACGCGACTACGACGGATACCGACATTACTTTTGCATGAAATATTATTTTACTAGGCTACGGTGATTTCGGTTTTAAAAACGTGTCTCGTGGGAATTACGGGCCACTTACACCTGAGATGGCCTTGTGGGCCATGGGCCCAAGCCCAACACCCACAAGCCTAAACCTGCACATAATGCAAGATCTATACAAGATCTATACAAAATCTTCACAAGATTCATAAATCTTACCAAATCTATAATAAATCTATACAAAATATTTTGTGCAAGATCTCAAGATCCCCAAGATATCATCAATCTCTATAAAACACCTAACATTTGACAATACACACACACCCTCAATCTTTCCTCCCTCCCTCTCGGTTGTATAGCAGATTACACCAAACCACTCATCTCTCAAAACACTCCCTCTATCGATTTCTACTGGACAAAAAGAGAAGGGATATGCACCTTTCTACTTTACATACACAAACAACTCACACAACACCCAAAACCCTTCCCCTCTTCCTCTCGTTCGTTCGTCTGACCCGACCACCGGAGCATCACCGGTAGGTCACCGGTCTCCTTTTCTTTGTTCACCGACAACACCCACCTACCAGTCCCCCCCCTCTTCCGAGCAACAGGAACGACCACCACCACCACAGTCCGATGGTGGTGCGACAGTGACACGAACAGAGACGGGAGAGAGTAAGAGGAGAGAGAGACCAGAGAGAGAGAGAAGCACCGAGAAGAGGGAGAGAAAGAATGGCGTAGAAGGAGCGGCGCCGCCGCTCACGGCGGCGGCAGTGGCGACGGTGTTCCGGTCCGTCGAGCTTCACAGTAAGATACCCCCCTGTCCGATTCATTTTTTATTTTCGTTTTTGGTCCGATGAATGATGATGAAATGTTCCTGTTTGTAATGATGATGATGGCGGCGGAAAGGAGGTGGTCCGACAGGTGGCTCGGTTCCATTTCAGACTTGGGGTCGGGTTTTGGTTCGGGTTCGGTTCACCCACGGTTCAGACTTGATGGTTTAGTTGCTCGGGTTATGTTACGGCTCGGGTCTCGGTTTCGGTTCGGGTCAGATCTATGTCGTTCGGGTTCAGTCAAAGCAAGTCAGAGTTAATACGGGTCAAGGGTTCGCGGTTCGGGTCCGACACGGCTATATTCAGTTTTAGTGCGGTTCGGCTCGACTCAGTTCAACTCGGTCAAACCGAGTCAACTCAGTTGACTCGGTCAACTCAGTCAAGCGGCTCGACATAAGGACTTGGTAAAATTTTTCGTGAACGAGCTCGAACCGAACTGAATTAGTGTTTATCTTATACCTTGACGTTTTTATGAAAATTTTATATATTAATGATTGATTATTAATTATATTGTTGAATTTTGAAAATAACGACTACTTGTGTTGTCGGGGGCGTCCAAAACAGAGGAAACTCTGCCCGTTTTTCGAGAAAAAACGAAAACACGTTTTTTTATCCAAACGACTTACATAAAACAAGACGCGGATGCACATTTTCTCAACGGCACTTTATAATTTACAAATGTGTCTATAACGCTAAGTATTTTACAAAATAAATATAATAATTTTTATATTTATTTTTAAACGTTTAACGGCTCGAATTCTCTTATAAAAACAAAAAGAATAGTTTTTATACTTACTTCGGACATTATGTACGACGATAAATATAGTTATTATATTTATTTTAAACTCCAAAAAGTCGACAAGTCTTTTACGAAATCAATATAATCATTTATATAGTTTCAAACGCCAAAACCCGATTTCGTTTATCCAATTGCATTTAGCTTGCTTACTTATTTCAAACGCAGAACAAGCCTTCGTTTCATAAAATAAATATAGTTTTATATTTATTTCAAACATCAAACGACTCGTATACTTTTATAAAATAAATTTAGTTTATCTATTTATTTCAAACAACTCGACGATCCTTTTATAAAATAAATATAACTTTTCAAATTTATTTTATACGCCTAAACGGCATATACGAATATTTTGGCTAAGATCATACGAAACGCGATATATAATACGAGTTTGTTATATATTATTTTCGTATAAATATTCTTTTATACACATACGATTTCTCGAGACAACTAACGCGATTATAACAATATATTTATATACTTTTATATAAATATTCACATATTTTAAACCTCTCGAGAACTAAGTCTTTTCAAGACTTCTTAAATACCGACGAATAAACGAACTATGCAAGCATAACTCCTTCGCTTCTTCCAAGTTTACAACAAACCGTCGAATCGTTCGGTCAACGATTCGGTAGAGCTCGGTGACACGTAGTTTAGTTACCGCTTTTATTTAGAAACTTATCAGATATTCCATGTTAGGAATATTGTAGAATGCACGCCAGCGAGTCTCATCTTGGAAACGACATCACGAAGTCGTAATTAGCTCGCTTTGCACAAGACAATTCAGGTAAGTTCATAACCCCCACTTTTTCTAGTTTTACATTTTTATAAATGTTTTCGGGGTGGAAAGACATGCACGTTTTGCAGAAAAGACACAAAGTTCTCGATGAACAGAGACTGCATATCTTTAGACAAAGCACGTTGTGCAAGAACATACAAAGCTTTTGAATGAACGAAAACTCATATTTCTAAATCATATTACGAATGGATTTCGAGGAAACTCAAATGATTTACGAATGAATTATACTAAATATACTGGTTTTTACAAAACAAATGCGTATTATCGAAATGTGAGTGATTTTCATGACTAGGGATGGATCGTCTGGTGATAATATATAGAGACTGGGGAGGTTCAGCCTTAGTGGCTGGGGAGGTTCAGCCTTAGAGGCTGGGGTAAAATACAGGTTACAATTATTACGGACATTTTATTACATGGTATGATTAGCTTAAGGAGGGTTTGGACGTTCAGATCATGTGAGTGGTGGGTACAACACTTAAAGCCATTAATCCTCGTCGTAGGACCGAGGGACATGAGTGATAGATCTATTTGGGTGTAGCGACCCCACACCCATGAGGCCAGGGGGCGGCCCATAGAGGTGACTGTGTCTTACAGCCGAGACCCGGTACAAATTTGCTAGTTTTGAGTTTTCCTGCATCACTTCACACATACCAGTGGCTTTGCAACCCATTGGTGATCTCTTTTTCCTTAATTGCTACATACCTGGGACATTTATACATACAGGACATACTTTAAAGGTTTTATACAAATTAAAAACATAGGATTAAGCGGGCATGGAGTCAAAGTCAGGGTGGGCATTGACGGTTATACGAACATTACAAATACGGGAGTTTACAAATACATGGTTTTATGAACATAATGCGTTACAAATACAAAGTTTCCATGTAAATTGGCAAGAAAATGATTTTAAATTCGTTTTCTCAACAATACTTCAAGGACCGGTTATTCAAAAAGATTTATTTCAAATCTTTTACAAGCAAACTATGAACTAGCTCAACTTTATGTTGACTTTTTCGCATGTTTCTTTCTCAGGTTGCATTGCAGAAATTATGGCACGGTTGAATAAGAGAACCATGTGGAGTCTAGTACTTAGTGGGCGTTCAATTTTCTAGAAGTCTTATCATATTTGCTTCCGCTGTGCAATGAAGATACCAGTCCAGTCACGCCAGCTCTGATAATTTCGGGGTGTAACAGATTGGTATCAGAGCTATAGGTTACAGCGAATAAGGTTTTCTGTAGGAATACCTAGGCTCTAACCTCACATTTCCTCTGGGAACTTAGAATATTAAAACCTGAATACATACAGAACGCCTAGTACTCGAATATGGTCTCCAACCGTTGCCGAAAAACAAACAGTCAAGATTTTGTTTTCAAACATACATTATTGTGGTGTTTACACACGGTACACAAGACAGTCGCATACAGTACACAAAACTCTGAGAGTTTAGGAAACATGCATTTAAGACCTTCGGAAACTTATGTTAAAGTTCATTAAAGGTCGTCACGTGGGAACCGCGAATATTAACTCGGGCATACACTATTATCCATATTGTCTATTATATTTTAACTTCCCGAGCAGGCAGCCTACGCAGAACGAAATGCTAGTGCACGAGAATACTTGGAACTTAAATATTACGTCAACGGATGTCAGGGTACATCACATTCTACGCGGAACGAAACACTAGTGCACAGGTATACGCGAAACTCAATATGTACGTCAACGGAGGTTGAAGTACGTCACATACGACTACCTAGGCGAGGCCTTTGAAAAGGAACGATGGCGCAATTCAATGACGACGCTAGATTCCGGTAAGCAGGAGAACTAACGACCAGGAAACGGCAACTTGTCACGCGATCCTGCAACGGCACGAATCACGCCAAGGAGAAGACGTATGTCTCCACATCCCCCTATATCAGTTAACGACGAATACGCTATGTTCGACATTCCATGGTAATGTCAACTAACAACCGGTCATCACATGAAACCCCAGGTAAAGTCCTCAAATTTCTTCTATTGAAATTTCGACTTTCACATTTACTAAGTATATTTTCGTATCTCTACTCCTCTTAGTGGTCATTGTGTCACCATCATCTCTTTCATTATAGCGAATATTCATTTGCTTCTTTCTTGAAAAATTCATATGTTACGCATGCATTGTTTGTTACGCATGTGGTTTCGTTTCGAATAAGTGTTTCATCAAAGTTCCAATATTATTTCGCTAAGCCTAATTATTGATTTGTGATTCGAATGACCCGTATTATTGTAATTATTGGCTCCTTTGTTATCAAGTCAACACATTTTCTTGAAAATTATTTTCTTTTCAAGTTACATACATGGTTTTTCGTTGTGACCATGCCGAAAGTCTTTCTTGTCGATACACGTATTTATTGTCGGATTGCGTCGAAACCAAGTTCGTTTGTTTGAACTTGTTCATTACACATATTCGATTCAGGACACCATATGATGTATTGGGAACATCATATTCAAATCAATTTTAACGAGCACTTCATTTGTTCCGAGTCGTGGTAAACTTGTTTGGTATTCGACTCCATTAAATTGTTTGTTGATTTCGACACCTTGTGGTGGTGGTGTCACTTATTTGAAGCTTGCGCTAAACTCGTTTACATATCTCATGCACGGATTTAAATATTTGTTTATTGATTTGTTTTAAATCCGCTTTAAATTATCATATTAAAGCAGCCTTAACACAATCGTGTGTTAAGACGATGGTAAACAAAATTCATTGCATATTCCGGTGTACCTACTAACGGTTCTTTCAACATCGATCGAATATTTTACGATATTTATTGTTTCTTTATCTTCGATCGAAAACATTAATTCTTTGATGTTCCATCCTCAATTGAAAATCTTATGATGTCGTTTGAATCAAATTTTCAATTTGCTTCATTGTACTTTCGCTTGACTTCAAACATAGTGAATTTGTTTGATCACCGCTATTATTGAATTGTTTCATTCATTGCGACACCTTGTGGCGTCGGTGTGACTTGCAGCTTGCGCTGATCACGATCGAGCGTTCCATGCAAACTATTACATTTGAGATTGTTGAGTCTAAGTTCATCCAATGGGTGTTATTGCTTCTAAAACTCATTTACACGTTATAAATGTTCATATGGAACTCAATTGGTCGAAGTTCTTGTTCATTGTTGGGTCCCTGTTGACTTAGTCACACTAGTGACTGTATCTATACGACTTGTTTCCTTTGACATCGATTTGCTGAAACACACTTATTGTAAACCATTGTGTCCTTATTGTTGAGGAATGTCATTAAATTCACATGATTCGAATAAGTCTTGTTTCGATTACGCGGTCATTCACTTTGTTATTATTCGGACTTACCTGCGAACAACACAATTCTGAGGAGATAACACAGTCCAAATTTCGAGGACGAAATTTCTGTAACAGGGGGAGAATGTGACAACCTGTGATTTACGGCCCATAATTTCGTGATTAACAGGTGATTAACGCGATAATAAATAATGTTTACAGCACAAATTAACTTAATTAGGCCTTTGAAGTGCATAGAAACGGATGACCGGCTTTACAGTGCGCGAATGGTGGTTTACGGAAAAATCTGCGGAATATTACGCGACAACGAACTGATACCGTACATAATACTGACAACGCCGGCGAATATTAAATTTTTACGATATATTCTAGCTTCATAATTAAATTTTAGCAATCGTAGTTGAAACTGGCTCGAAAAACGGATAAAAGACGGCAACGATGAATTTTTTTTCGCGATTATTACCGTCATCAACGCACGAACGCGACTACGACGGATACCGACATTACTTTTGCATGAAATATTATTTTACTAGGCTACGGTGATTTCGGTTTTAAAAATGTGTCTCGTGGGAATTACGGGCCACTTACACCTGAGATGGGCTTGTGGGCCCTGGGCCCAAGCCCAACACCCACAAGCCTAAACCTGCACATAATGCAAGATCTATACAAGATCTATACAAAATCTTCACAAGATTCATAAATCTTACCAAATCTATAATAAATCTATACAAAATATTTTGTGCAAGATCTCAAGATCCCCAAGATATCATCAATCTCTATAAAACACCTAACATTTGACAATACACACACACCCTCAATCTTTCCTCCCTCCCTCTCGGTTGTATAGCAGATTACACCAAACCACTCATCTCTCAAAACACTCCCTCTATCGATTTCTACTGGACAAAAAGAGAAGGGATATGCACCTTTCTTCTTTACATACACAAACAACTCACACAACACCCAAAACCCTTCCCCTCTTCCTCTCGTTCGTCTGACCCGACCACCGGAGCATCACCGGTAGGTCACCGGTCTCCTTTTCTTTGTTCACCGACAACACCCACCTACCTGTCCCCCCCCTCTTCCGAGCAATAGGAACGACCACCACCACCACAGTCCGATGGTGGTGCGACGGCGACACGAACAGAGACGGGAGAGAGTAAGAGGAGAGAGAGACCAGAGAGAGAGAGAGAAGCACCGAGAAGAGGGAGAGAAAGAATGGCGGAGAAGGAGCAGCGCCGCCGCTCACGGCGGCGGCAGTGGCGGCGGTGTTCCGGTCTGTCGAGCTTCACAGTAAGATACCCCCCGTTCGATTCATTTTTTTTTTGTTTTTGGTTCGATGAATGATGATGAAATGTTGCTGTTTGTAATGATGATGATGGCGGCGGAATGGAGGTTGTCCGACAGGTGGCTCGGTTCCATTTCAGACTTGGGGTTGGGTTTTGGTTCGGGTTCGGTTCACCCACGGTTCAGACTTGATGGTTTGGTTGCTCGGGTTATGTTACGGCTCGAGTCTCGGTTTCGGTCCGGGTCAGATCTATGTCGTTCGGGTTCAGTCAAAGCAAGTCAGAGTTAATACGGGTCAAGGGTTCGCGGTTCGGGTCCGACACGGCTAGATTCAGTTTTAGTGCGGTTCGGCTCGACTCAGTTCAACTCGGTCAAACCGAGTCAACTCAGTTTACTCGGTCAACTCAGTCAAGCGGCTCAACATAAGGACTTGGTAAAATTAATGGCGCGTTTAATATTGTGTTTTTATAGATTTAATCTTTCGTGAACGAGCTCGAACCGAACTGAATTAGTGTTTATATTAATGATTGACTATTAATTATATTGTTGAATTTTGAAAATAACGACAGTCGGGGGCGTCCAAAAACAGAGGAAACTCTGCCCGTTTTTCGAGAAAACCCTTAAAACGAAAACACGTTTTTTTTATCCAAACGACCTACATAAAACAAGACGCGGATGCACATTTTCTCAACGACACTTTATAATTTACAAATGTGTCAATAACGCTAAGTATTTTACAAAATAAATATAATAATTTTTATATTTAGTTTCAAACGTTTAACGGCTCGAATTCTCTTATAAAAACAAAAAGAATAGTTTTTATACTTACTTCGGACATTATGTACGACGATAAATATAGTTATTATATTTATTTTAAACTCCAAAAAGTCGACAAGTCTTTTACGAAATCAATATAATCATTTATATTGTTTCAAACGCCAAAACCCGATTTCGTTTATCCAATTACATATAGCTTGCTTACTTATTTCAAACGAAGAACACGCCTTGGTTTCATAAAATAAATATAGTTTTATATTTATTTCAAACATCAAACGACTCGTATACTTTTATAAAATAAATATAGTTTATCTATTTATTTCAAACAACTCGACGATCCTTTTATAAAATAAATATAACTTTTCATATTTATTTTATACGCCTAAACGGCATATACGGATATTTTGGCTAAGATCATACGAAACACGATATATAATACGAGTTTGTTATATATTATTTTCGTATAAATATTCTTTTATACACATACGATTTCTCGAGACAACTAACGCGATTATAACAATATATTTATATACTTTTATATAAATATTCACATATTTTAAACCTCTCGAAAACTAAGTCTTTTCAAGACTTCTTAAATACCAATGAATAAACGAACTATGCAAGCATAACTCCTTTGCTTCTTCCAAGTTAACAACAAACCGTCGAATCGTTCGGTCAACGATTCGGTAGAGCTCGGTGACACGTAGTTTAGTTACCGCTTTTATTTAGAAACTTATTAGATATTCCGTGTTAGGAATATTGTAGAATGCACGCCAGCGAGTCTCATCTTGGAAACGACATCACGGAGTCGTAATTAGCTCGCTTTGCACAAGACAATTCAGGTGAGTTCATAACCCCCACTTTTTCTAGTTTTACATTTTTATAAATGTTTTCGGGGTGGAAAGACATGCATGTTTTGCAGAAAACACACAAAGTTCTCGATGAACAGAGACTGCATATCTTTAGACAAAGCACGTTGTGCAAGAACATACAAAGCTTTTGAACGAACGAAAACTCATATTTCTAAATCATATTACGAATGGATTTCGAGGAAACTCAAATGATTTACGAATGAATTATACTAAATATACCGGCTTTTACAAAACAAATGCGTATTATCGAAATGTGAGTGATTTTCATGACTAGGGATGGATCGTCTGGTGATAATATATAGGTTCAGCCTTAGTGGCTGGGGAGGTTCAGCCTTAGTGGCTGGGGTAAAATACAGGTTACAATTATTACGGACATTTTATTACATGGTATGATTAGCTTAAGGAGGGTTTGGACGTTCAGATCATGTGAGTGGTGGGTACAACACTTAAAGCCATTAATCCTCATCGTAGGACCGAGGGACATGAGTGATAGATCTATTTGGGTGTAGCGAGCCCACACCCATGAGGCCAGGGGGCGGCCCATAGAGGTGACTGTGTCTTACAGCCGAGGCCCGGTACAAATTTGCTAGGTTTGAGTTTTCCTGCATCACTTCACACATACCAGTGGCTTTGCAACCCATTGGTGATCTCTTTTTCTTAATTGATACATACCAGGGACATTTATACATACAGGACATACTTTAAAGGTTTTATACAAATTCAAAACCTAGGATTATGCGGGCATGGAGTCAAAGTCAGGGTGGGCATTGACGGTTATACGAACATTACAAATACGGGAGTTTATAAATACATGGTTTTACGAACATAATGCGTTACAAATACAAAGTTTCCATGTAACTTGGCACGAAAATGATTTTATATTGGTTTTCTCAACAATACTTCAAGGACCGGTTATTCAAAAAGATTTATTTCAAATCTTTTACAAGCAAACTATGAACTCGCTCAACTTTATGTTGACTTTTTCGCATGTTTCTTTCTCAGGTTGCATTGCAGAAATTATGGCACGGTTGGAATTAGAGAACCATGTGGAGTCGAGTACTTAGTGGGCGTTCAATTTTCTAGAAGTCTTAGCATATTTGATTCCGCTGTGCAATGAAGATACCAGTCCAGTCACGCCAGCTCTGATAATTTCGGGGCGTGACAGGCTGTACCACCAAGTTACAATCCAAGCTGAAATAGGATGTTGTCCTTATGACCTTGTGTAGGAATATTAATTAGACAATATCGTAATTGTGTCTTCCAGGTGTTATCCAAAGTCTAGTGAATGCGTTATAATAATAGTACTTAATCTTTAACACTCAATCAATCTTTTAAGCATGATTATTATCATTCGAACTGCCTATTCAGATTTATATATATATATTTACAACATATTTACATTAGCTGGTAGAGCATGAAGAAAGCATTTGAGATTGCGTTTGGGTCAAATTATCTGCAAATACAGCTTATCTAAATATAGGAATATTGATAAACGGATTCTTGTTGTTTGGAGATTGTTTAACAACTTAGACCTAAGAACCCAATAATAATCCCCGATATGAGTTTCCAACAAACTGTTGGGAATCAGACATCATATTTGCAGCGGAAGATTGAGATATGGATGCATTCATATTCATGGTGAAACCGAATTGAATGTTTAGAAAGATGATATGAATGCAGGAAGTTCAAAAGAAACAATTGGACAATTCGTATGAAACTGAATGTCTTGATACCGGAAGTTAGTGCCAGGAATCAAGATTATATACCTTAATATTTGGCGGTTAATAATGGCGGGAATAATTGCCTTGCAGTTTGAATTATACCCGCTTATCTAACCCGCTTATCATCCATTACATAAGTGATCATAATACCGGAAATTTACAAGTTCTAATACTTATACATAATAAACATAATAAAGTTTATATCATCTCTAACATAACCCCCCTCCCCCCCCCCCCCCTTAAACTTGTTTATGTTTCCTAGCATGCAGCATGACGCTCCTGTTTGCTTCTTCAACGGCCTTCTTCGCATGATTGAAATCAAAGCGCCTCCGTTTCTTTTGCTGGTTCCATGTATCCTCCCATTCGTTTCCGGCATAGAGAGCATAATGTTCCGAAACAGCCTTGTCTTGAGCATCACCAGCACTTTTCCTCCTCTCATGGCAGCCGAATGATGAACCTTCTCCTTCTTTCACCACCTCCTTGTCACACACCTTCTCCTGAACCGTCTTAAACTTGTAATAATATGCTAAGACATCGAGATACATAACATAGATCATTATCATGTATTCACCGTCGTGGTAATCGTATCCCATATCCTTAGCAATCACTTGCCATAAGTTGTCATTTGTGACACTCCGGTAGCCACCATCTCGTTCCACTATCACGTATAAACCCAGAAAATCTATCTTTCCTTTATTCGGTGTATAAGGAGGAATCGACCTTGACGAGATTTGCATTTTGACGTTTAAGAACCACGTCACCATCTCCTCAAACTTTGCCTCCAAAACATGTTTCTATTTTAATACAAACTCCCTGTGATCTATCATGTCAAGTAAGGATTTACAATCAGCTAAATCATGGAACTCCATGGCCTTGATAATCATCAAACTCCAATCCGTGTCTTGTGATGACAGATTCAAGTCTTCAAAATAAGAGTTAAGATATCTTTCTTTAAATTTATCATCCACTGTACTCACGTCAATAATTCCCTGTTTTTCTTTTAGTCTGATATCCTCTTCCTTTGTCAAGCCGTTCATATCATTCACGGAATTAATGACCGGTGTTGAGAACATGGGAAAAATTTTGCAAGTGTCACCCGATTTGTTAACGGTGTAACCTTGCAATGTTAGTTGGTCCAAACTCAACACGTTCCGATTTAATTCCAGAGTGTAGAATACACTTTGTATTCTCATTGTCTCGTTGCTTGATTTTATTTCTACCGCCCCCACCCCTCGAGTAAATAAGAAATTATTTTTACCGGATGTTGTATGGACCCCAACTATGTGTTTAATACGTTTAAACACATTCAGATTTCCAAGCAATATGATGGGAAAATACAGGACTCACGTACCAGATGTCGCCCCATTGGCCTCCTTCGGTACCGATAACAATCATCTCTTGATGATCATTGATCACTCCTTGTTTCTGTATTCCTACGTTCACTGCATGATGAATCAGTTGGGTCGCTTCATCGTTTTCCTTTGCCATACACGAATAAATCTGGTGCCCTGGTTGATGACAATAGTAACAAAGTGTCACTCGAGGAATTCGTTTTTCTTTATCGTTCTCTTCGTCAATGCAGTGTTGACATGGCAACATGGTTGACGTGGCTTTGATTTCTGTCTTCCTTCCCAATGGTGCTCCGATACCACTATGTTGGGAATCAGACATCATATTTGCAGCGGAAGATTGAGATATGGATGCCTTCATATTCATGGTGAAACCGAATTGAATGTTTAGAAAGATGATATGAATGCAGGAAGTTCAAAAGAAACAATTGGACAATTCGTATGAAACTGAATGTCTTGATACCAGAAGTTAGTGCCGGCAATCAAGATTATATGCCTAAATATTTGGCGGTTAATAATGGCGGGAATAACTGCCTTGCAGTTTGAATTATACCCGCTTATCTAACCCGCTTATCATCCATTACATAAGTGATCATAATACCGGAAATTTACAAGTTCTAATACTTATACATAATAAACATAATAAAGTTTAATATCATCTCTAACACAAACCAATTGTAGTCTTAACAAACCCACTGACTTTTTCTCATATGCTTTTATTTATTTATTGGGACCACCATTCAGTGCATGCTCTATATATACAGCCCTCTAAGACATTCTCACTCACAATTTCATCAAGTTCCAGAGCCTTAACAGTTTGCAATCATCCGACAATGGCTTCTACCTGCTACGTATACGTCTTTGTGCTTGCACTATTTTCCGTCACAACCAATGAGATGTGTTATGCTTCACGCAATTTGTTGCAAGCTAATCCAACAGTGCCACAACCACAAATACCCTCCATTCCAACACTTCCACAACCACAGATGCCCACCATCCCGACACTCCCACAACCACAAATACCGACCATCCCCACACTCCCACAACCACAGATGCCCACTTTTCCCACAATCCCTACATTCCCTAATATGCCCAAAGTATCCTTGCCCACATTGCCTTCAATGCCTACCATCCCAAACCTTCCAACAACTCTTCCAAGCATTCCTTTCTTCGCTCCACCTCCATCTAAAAAGTTGACAATGGACAATCTCAGCTAGATCAGAAGAAAATTCGTTAGATTTCAAGGCCCTTGATTCACTATTTTACATGATTGTTGAGTGTTTTCTCATGTACTTTCTGTTTGTTTGTTATTCTTTGTGTGGTTTGATATACTTTGTTGTAAGGTATTGTTAATTTTAAGTCAAAAAGTTACATTGTTTTAAACCTTTTAGAGTTAAAGCCTCCAGCTAAGTTGATGACTATCTTTGGCTAACTAAATTAAAAGCAGTGGAACCATTCAATGATCTTGCTGGATAATAATTTGCTCAAGCTTGCAATAGTAACGCCAATGAATATATTGAATTGGTCATTCTGGGTTATAAAGAAAGAAGTGTTGCAGGGATATAGTCTATAACCAAATCATATCAAAATCTGTAGGTCCCTCGGAGGTTGAGGTCAAACCTATTCCTTGTTATGTTTAACACACTAGCAAGTGCGGAATCCAAGCTAGAATGCAAACCGGTAGTTTATATGAGAACACAAGCCACAAAGAGAAAGGTAGACACACGAGATATCAAAGTTTTCTCTTGTATTTCAGTGGACACGGTTACAGCCCTTGACCACAGAAAATAAGCTCTCTACAAGACAAAGTTCACTCACTTCTCACACACTTTTGTCTCTCTCTCTCTAATGAAGTGAACACATTACATGGGTATATATACCCAAACACAGATCGTCTGGTCGAAGGATCAGATAGACTGATCGAAAGATCATCTATCGATCTGAAACCTACCGAAGGATCACATATACTTCGAAGGATGATATCCTTCGAGGTCCATCTATATCCTTCGAAGGTTTATCCTTCGAGCTCATCGAAGCATATAAACAATCCTTCGATGACTCATCCTTCGACACAAGCATCTTACAAACAATGTGCTAACTGTTTGGCCAAGTCAAACCAGGAGGATGGTTGACTTGGACAAACTTACATCGAACACACATAATAACAAACCTAAGACGTAACTCAGACTTACACAAGACATCGTTTTGTATCATGACAAAATACAGACAAAGTACAGACACAAGTGCACCAACAAACTCCCCCTTGGCTGTAGCTTTGTCTCGATTTTCATGTCTTCAAGTCTTTGACGTCTTTTCAAGTCTTCAATGTCGGAGGATCTTTAAAGTCTTCACGTCTTGAAAGCAGAAAGTGTACCAACAAACTCCCCGTTTCATGTAGGAAGTGTGCTGAAAAACTCCCCCTTAACATAAGCTCCCCCTTGAGTTATGCTCGTGAAAGTCTTGATCTTCACAACTTGAGATCCTTGTGGTGTTGATGATGGCCAGCGGCAACTCGATCATCTTCATCATTTGAGTGCCTTCACGTCGTGTCTTCATTCCAAAGCTTGTCATCGACCATGTTCTCCTTGCCTTTAGAATCTGCACATGCAAGAAATCTAAACGCGTAATGAGAACAACTGCTTGGAATATCATAAGTAAACGACACACATGTGACCATTGTTCAATCAATCACCGTCCGACAGTTTGAAAGTTTAACAAATTGTTCAGTTTCAGGATTTTAACTTTCAAAACTAGCAAATTTCGACCGTTTATGAAGAATCAGTCGTTTCGGTTTTCAATCAGGTTTCAGGTAACGAAGACTCGAGATCCAACATCTTACAATCGAAAATAAGACAGAAATAAAATCTTTTTGGCTTTTATAAAGTTTATATTAAAACGCACCTAAAATCTTTTTGGAATTTTTGAATATTTCAAACTTAAAGACAGAAAGCAGTAAATAAATATATACAAAGGTGCAGAAACTGAAAGCATTAAATAAATATTTACAGACATTCTTTTTGCGAGTTTCGAGGGTAAGAGAATCATATCAGTGTACGGTCATGCCAAAACGCTCTTGTTGTTCAATTAGTTAACATTAAGATAAGCATCCTATAACAATTATCGGTATTGTTGTCCACTTAAGCTCAACTTATCAGATGTAATCATGGCGAGGGGATACGTTAAGGTATGATTTATACTTACCGACCGGTGTTCATCCACATCACGACACATTCCCGTATCAAGGTATGCACGAGGGTTCATCTTACCGGTGAGTATACCGATTATCATCTGTTTGACCGTATATGATGTGAGATTCTCACTTATTTTGATTTGAAAACAAGCCCTATGTGATAGAATCACTTATTGATGAGGAACTTGATTTTCGAATGCATGAGGGCACAAGAGCAAGTCCGTGAACAGGTCAGTACTTTCGTACAGCAGAGAGACGAACTTGACTCCCGGAAAGATGTGATATATTATCACTTATTTGATTTGGACATGTGATTGTTGATCACTTATTGAGGTCGAATGCAATATGTACACGTATGTATAGTATCATGGAAGATCCAGACTTGCGTACCCATTATTTTTCGGTAAAAGATACAACCATGATACCCAGATGATAAGCAGCATAAAGACCGAATATCTCAGAACCTCGGCAATCTCTCAAACGAAATTTCGGTACCAAGACCATATGCCAATGAGTGGTTCCCACCTGGTCTTCAGTCGGATTTAAGTTTATTTCACCCTGCACACTTTAAAATGATTGTGAGCCTACCGATACATCTTATATAGAGCTGCTTATCGTTTTTCATTTAAGGTTTAAAGAGGTTTGGACAGACCACTGATGTACTATCATTTTCTCTTTTGCTCGCCAGGAAACTCATTTTTGTTTTTCTATTGTTTTTGTGTTTTTGAAATTTTTCAATGTTTTTGGATTTTCAAATTTTGGATTTACTCCCCCTAAAATCAATAAACTAAGACAAATTTAAAACACAAAGATATTTACAAAAATGATTTTCCGATGTTGGTTTTACTCTTGCTTGACCTTAATGCCGTTTACCAATAATAAATAGTCAAATCTTGATTTGTAAAATGCTTTGGTAAAAAGGTCGGAACGTTGGTCATCGGTGTGGACGTAAGCAACATCGATTAGCCTTTTCTCAAAGCTATCACGTATGAAGTGATACTTAATTTCGATGTGCTTAGTCTTTGAATGCTGCACAAGATTTCTAGTGATCTGTAAGGCAGCAGAATTATCAACGTAAATAGGAGTAGTTAGGAATTCAAAACCGTAGTCGCGCATTTGTTGTTGGATCCATAGGACTTGGGAGCAACAACTTGAGGCAGCAATGTATTCAGCTTCGCATGTTGATGTAGCGACGCACGTCTGCTTCTTGCACTGCCATGAGACTAGGCGATTTCCCAAAAACTGACATCCAGCCGTTGTGGATTTGCCGTCAATTTTGCATCCGCCAAAATCAGAATCACTGAAAGCGATCAAGTCAAAGTTATTATCCCTAGGGTACCATAGACCGGTGTCAGGGTAACCCTTCAAATAACGAAAAATCCTTTTTACAGCTGCAAGATGTGAGGCCTTCGGGTTGACTTGATATCTGGCAAGCAGGCACGTTGGGTACATTATATCTGGTCTTGATGCTGTGAGGTACATAAGAGATCCGATCATCGCGCGGTAGTATGAGGGGCTAACAGCTTCACCCTTCAAGTCTCGAGTAATTCCGTGATTTTGCGGCAATGGGGTACCGATGGGCGTTGCATCAGACATCTGGAACCGGCTCAAGATGTCACCAACATATTTAGTCTGATGGATGAATATCCCAGACTCAGTTTGTTGCACTTGTAGGCCCAAAAAGAAAGTCATTTCCCCCATAGCACTCATCTCGAATTTATCCTGCATAATGCGCTCGAAATTCCTACACAAAACATCATTAGTAGAACCAAAAATAATATCATCAACGTATACCTGAACAAGTAGAAGATCTCCATCTTGTTCTTTGATGAAAAGAGTACAATCGATAAGACCTCTGCGAAATCCATTCTCCAGCAGATAATTAGATAAGGTTGCGTACCAAGCTCACGGTGCTTGATGTAGACCATATAGAGCTTTGTTGAGCAACCAAACCCGATCGGGATGGATAGGATCTTCAAAACCTGGAGGCTATTCGACGTACACCTCTTCTTCCACCACACCATGTAAGAATGCACTTTTCACGTCCATCTGGTATAACTTGAAACCTTTGAATGAGGCATAAGCCAGAAAGATCCGAATTGCTTCTAGACGTGCAACAGGTGCATACACTTCGTTGTAGTCGATCCCTTCAATCTGACGAAAACCTTGAATGACTAGCCTTTCTTTGTTTCGAATAACGACTCCACGGTCATCCTTTTTGCATTTAAACACCCAACGGGTACCAATCTTCTTGTAACCAGCAGGTTTCTCTACGAGTTTCCAGACACCAAGCTTCTGGAATTGTTGCAGCTCTTCCTGCATCGCTTCAACCCATGAGTTATCTTTCAAAGCTTCTTTCCAAGTTCTTGGCTCTTCCTGTGAGACATAACACGCGAAAGACCAATCATTTTGTTGACCAGATTCTCTAATCGCCGCATACAAGCCTGCATTGTTGTTGTTTCGAAACATGTTTCTTGTTTGAACGCCACTCTGTACATTTCCGATGATGTTTTGTTGAGGATGGGTATTGTGAATCCTTGTTTCTGGATTATCTTGAACTGGAATGTTTGTTCCCAGATTGTTGAGATTGAGATCAACAACCAATTCAATGCCCGGAATTGACGAAGAGGATGATGCAGTAGCTTCAGCTGTTCTAGGGACGTCCACTGGAGGAGTACCCTCTGAAGTACCATGAACTGCTGTTATTGGAGCTTCTTGATCTGCATCGAGGAATTCATCATCCTCTGAAGATTCGTTCAATTCGGTAGCATCGTGAAAATCCTCATTATCGAGAGCATTATTATTCACTGAAGATGGTTCTTGATTGACAATAATGGGACTAACCAACGGTGAATCTGTTGCATTGTCACTCTCGAAAAACATCCTTGCCGCAGCGTTTTCTTCAACTGCTTCAACATTGATCGAAATGAAAAAGTCATCGTACTCAAACATCCAAGGCTGACCAGGATTTCTAACTGGCAAAGTGTGCCTTTGTACTCTGACTTCAGACCATTCCTCGACCCTTTTAGTCTCTAGATTCCAGACTCTTAAGTTCGGGGTGGAATACCCAAGAAAGTATCCTTCAATGGCTCTTGCCCCAAACTTTCCATTAGGATCGATTAGTGTGCACGGAGCTCCAAACGGTTCAAGATATGACAAATCTGGTTTCCGTTTGTTAATAAGCTCAAAGCAGGTCTTGTTGTGCCTTTTGACTGTAAGGACTCGGTTCAACGTATAACATGCAGAGGCCACAGCTTCAGTCCAGAATGGAATCGGCAATTGTGACTCTACCAACATAGTCCTAGCAGTCTCGATCAATGTGCGGTTCTTACGTTCAGCGACGCCATTCTGTTGAGGAGTATAAGCTGCACTAAATTCGTGAAGAATACCTTTTGAAGTGCAAAACTCCGCCATGGCATGATTTTTTAATGCAGTACCATTGTCGCTACGTATCCGCCTAACCTTCAACTTATAAAGATTCTCAATCTGAATGATCAAGTTTTTGATAATACCGAAGGTTTCGCTCTTGTGTGCCATGAACGCCACCCAAGAAAATCTTGAATAATCATCAGTTATCACGAGGCAATATTGATCATTCCTAATACTTTTGTGCTTGACAGGACCGAACAAATCCATGTGCAAACGTTCAAGAGGAACAGCCACCGTGTTGATTTTCTTTGTAGGGTGTCGCTTCTTCGTTTGTTTTCCTTTCTGGCACGAGACACAGACGTCTTGAAGATGGAAGTTTTTAAGAGGAACACCATTCACTAATTCATTTGACACCAAATGATTCATTTTGCGTAAGTGAATGTGACCCATTCGTCTGTGCCAAGAGATTGAGTCTTTTTCTGTGGCTTTGGAAACGAAACAAGTTGCTTGTGCAGATGTTGTGATTGCTTGGCTCATATCAAGGACATACAGATCATTTATCCTTGGAGCCGATAAGAGAATCCATTCTTTTGGAATTTTGAAGCCGGGTTTCAGCACATAACATCCATTTGCATCAAAGTGTACTGAGAACTGCTTATCACAAATTTGAGAAACACTAAGAAGATTGTGATCAAGTTGTTGTACGAAGTTGATCTTATCAAAGCTAACAACCCCGTTAGAAATCATCCCTTCACCCGTAATATATCCGCCTTTATCTCCAGCAAAAGCAACATAACCTCCTCTAATAGATTTGACGTCGTAGAGAAGCTTCATGTCGCCTGTCATGTGCCTGGATGCCCCACTATCAACAATCCAATGACTACTGATAGTTCCTCCTGGAACACCCTGCACATGAACTCACATGATTAGTTGGAGATGGGGACCCAAGCCATTGTGGTCTTGGGTCTTCCATTTTCATCAACAACAATAACTTCCACTTTCTGATGGTTAGGAAATGATGATGGTCCCCCTGAATTTGTGGTCATTTTAGGTTTCCATGTCTGTTGAGTTTTACCAGTTTGATTGTTTGTAAATTTAACTTCGTGATTGTTTGAAGTTTTTGAAAATTTTGAACTTTCTAGTTTAACTGGAACAGATTGTTTTTGAACCACTTCAGTTTTAAGTGCTTTCTCAATTACCTTGACCTGTTGGCGTTTCTGTTTCTTTTCCCTTTCTTTTACAAGGCGGGGATCTTGTTTTGAAGAAACAGATCGTTTTTGGTAATTTCATTCACGGGGATCATCTTCTTTGGCTTTTAATTTATGAAGATACGGACAATTTCGAATGATATGCCCAATTTCACCACATTCAAAACATGATCTTCGTTCAACAAACCCCGAAGTATCATGTGATCGACTTGCCGATGATGAACTTTGTGATCCCGAAGTACTAGGTTTTGAACTATTTGGTTCATTTCTTTTCATCACAGTCGCTTTCTTGACAAAATCTAAGTTAGATTGGTTTTCAAACGTTTCAATTTTGTCCGTTCCCTTAGATTTCACAAAGTTCACATTCTTTTTCTTCTTTTGATTTGGCTTCTTTTGACTTTGAGCCGGCAATTTTCCTTTTTGTTTGTTATGATTTTGCTGCCTTTTCTCTGTTGGTAATTTCTGATTGCCAAATTGTTTTCTAACTTCAGCCTTTGGGATAGGAGGGCACTGTGTTACCACAACGTGTGATCCTTTCTTTCCCAGAAACTTACTTGTCGAATTCTCAAAAACTTTAATGATTAGGGATTGATTTACATTCTTAATCGGAAAATCTTTGTCAGAATAAATTTTATCATCACCAACAAGAGTGTACAGCAAATCCACACTCTCCGACTCTTGTGCAGACAAAGACTCGGTTGCAGCAGTCTTAGCGGGCTTTGCGGGAGGATCACATAGAATATGATTCTCAAGAGGTATGTCCTCTTCTTTGATTACCGCATCAGACTTTGCTGAATTAGTATCATCAGATTCATCATCAGAAGAATCAGCATCCTCAATCACAACTGGAGGATCCTGATTTTGTTCAGCAGTTACAAATGTATCTGCTGACGCATCTGAATCTGATGATACTTCCTTCTTGTATCCGAGTCCTGTTGCAAATTCCTCAACATCTAAAGGAACAGATGGTTCAAAGAAAACTCTATCTTCCTCATCCGGCATGGCATCATAATTATGTCTCACAGGTGGTGGACATTTCTTGTAACCTATGCATGTGACATCCCGTTTCTCTTTCTGAACATCAATGATGTGATCCAACACATAGCTAGAGCTCAAATAACTGTCTAGCTTAAGTTGGATCGCCTCACTTTCAGTTTTGACACAAGCCATAGCTAGAGATCAATGATGTGATCCAACACATAGCTAGAGCTCTGATACCACTTGTAGGTCCCTCGGAGGTTGAGGTCAAACCTATTCCTTGTTATGTTTAACACACTAGCAAGGGCGGAATCCAAGCTAGAATGCAAACCGGTAGTTTATATGAGAACACAAGCCATTTCCTTTTGCATTACCTCAAGACGAGTTATATACAAATTAATGTCAGTTTGTTTTCTGGAAACCATTTTAGTTAACTCGGTTTTATCTTTCTTTAATTTTTCAATTACCGATTTAAACTCCTTTTCATGGTTTTCATAAAACATGTTGGCTTCAGTGAACTTCGAAAGATCAACGGTCAATTTCTGATTGTGAATGAATGTCACATCATATTTCTCTTGCAAAGCCTCGTGTTTGCTTTGCAATTCACAACACTTATCATTCAAAGAAACATGTTTGTCTTGCAAGTCAAACAAACTAGCTTGTAAAGCATCATGTTTGCCTTGCAACTCAGACATGTTTGCCTCTAAATCACCACACTTAACACTCAATCTATCACAATTATCACAAATAACATCAGTGGGTTCATCGACACATACCTGACTTGATGAACTGTCGACATTAGCCATAAAGGCTGAATGGAGAGAAGACGAAGAATAAGCAGCTTGATCCACCAAAATAGATCTTCTTTCAATTCCTGATGTAGCTTCTTCCAAAAGCTCATCAATATCTGCATCGACTGACGCACTTGATGTCTCATCCACATGATCATTGCCTGAAGTGGAGGATTCTTCATCTGAGCTTCCACTATAACCAGAACTGTCTTCATCTTCAGAAGATTCATCACCATTGGTGGAAGATTCTCCACCACTGGCGTGATTTAAATCCTTAACCACTTCAGCAAAACATGCTGTTCCATCTGGAGCATCACCACTCAGCTGAATTGACCAATCACAACCTTCATCTACTTGAACCACAAGTGCCTGGTTGGCATTAGATGGTCCTGCTTGACACTGGTTGTTGACAGGCACCAATGTGCGCTCATTGTTCCTTACTTGGTTCTGATTTGCCCTGTTGCCTTGACCTCTGAAAGGATTTTGGTTTCCATGTTGAGATGGCCTCGTACATTCACGTTTGAAATGACCACGTTCACCACAATTGAAGCACTTAACAGCCTGCTTATCAAACCCATACTTGGTGTCTTTCTTGCTTTCCAAGCTGGTTCTGCCAGTTCTTTCCATGAAATCCTTTGGTCGCCTAACAGCACTGGCAAAGGCCCACTTGATGTCCATCATCTCCATCTCCTCTTTATCGATCTGCTGATAGTCTTCTTGTGTCAGATTAATGTTACCAATCTGACCTTCCACTAATCCACAGTATGCGCTCACAAAAGTGTTTAGCAGCTCCATGTGTTCCTTTGCTACTTCCACACTGACTTTAGAAAAGCTTGAGGTGTCGAGCCGTACTGTATTTGGCTTTGATTGCTGACCAGCAGATGATGTGCTTCCATAACACGCTTGCTGTTGAGGAGGAAGTGGATTCCCGTATAAATCTGTTGGTCCGGTAGATCGAACAGGTAATGGATTTCCGAACATATCAGTTGCTCTGATTGGTCGTTGGCTTTGTTGTTGTGGTACTGGTTGAGGGACTGGTTCAAGCGGATTTCCATACATGTCTGTTGTTGGAGGAGGATTGCCATACAAGTTAGTGCTAGACACAAACGCTGTTTGAATTGGAGCGTGTGAAGAAGGTTTTGTAGAAGTGCTAGAAGTTCCATAATACATATCAGGATTTTGTGGCACTGGAACTCTTTTCGCCTTGAGAGTTTCTTCCTGATTCTTGTTTTCCAGGAGTTGAGCAAAGTCATTGAAGTTTGTTGTAGCTAAAGTGCCATTGTACTTCATGATTTCCAAGAAAGTATTCCATTGAGGTGGCAGTGCATCTGCAAACTTTTTCACTACCTCTGCTGAAGTTGTTACAACCCCAATATTTGCCAATTCAGTCAGCAAATGATTAAATCGACTTGTCAAATCTCCTAAACATTCATTCTCCATACAAGTAAAACCATCAAACTCTTTCTTTAGCAGGTCTTTTCTCAATTGACGTGTCGCTTCATTTCCTACGCCCCTTATCTTCAATGCGTCCCACAACTTCTTCGTTGTCTTGAAACTGACAAATTGATGATAAATATCTTTGCTTAACGCCTGAGTAAGAATGGCATACGCTTTCTTCTCTAAGTCATAGACCTTCTTCTGATCTTCCGTAAGATCGGCAAACGTAGCAGCAGATGAAGCGGCAACCTCTATTGTTTCATCAAAATCTGTGATGAAACGCAACCACAATTCTGTATTTTGACCAAGGACGTATGTATGAAATCTATCAAACCATCCCGGATATTCACTTAAGTGCATCAACTTTGGAGGCCTATTCAAACTTCCCGTTTCACTCTCGCTTAACAAAATGCTTTGAATACTTGGAGTTTGATTTGATACGAATGCCCATTGACCGGTAGATATAGCATTAGCTTGCGAAGATACAGGTACGGGAGATTCGGCCCATGCAGGAGATAAACTGGTATTTCTATACTTTCTAGAATCCGGAGACGGAGTACCATAATACATTTCTGTATTTATCGGAACACCCCACATCGAATTCATTTTTGATCAAAAAAGATTGTTACACTAGTTCTCTCGGGTTCTCCTTGTTAACAACCAACCAGCCGAAGGATCCCTGATCGAAAGACCTGAAAAACACAAACTTGTTAAACTTAAACAGACTAGGATCGAAGGATCAATACTTGTTCGAAGGATCAACAGTGTTCGAAAGATCACTGTTGAATTTCGAACAATGATTTTGAAGGATTCTCCAATCGAAAGATCCTTATGTTACGAACCAGAACTGTAAATCGAAAGATGTATCCTTCGAAAAGATTCCTTGGATCGAAGGATAAGTCACAGACTTCGAAGGATGTTCGAAGGATGATAATCTATCGAACTTCCTTTGATCGAAAGATGATCTTTCGACTTCGAAGGATATCCTTCGATCTGTACTGACACAATTGACAAAAGTGACAGGTTGGTGAAAAGGTGATGGGTTGGTGGAAATCTTTCGGCAGAAGGCAGAAGGTATGGTCAGACCATGCTTTCTGCCAAAACAAGATTTGACAACTAAAATATAACTTAAAAAGTCCAGAAAACCGGTCACCGGAGTAAGCCGGAATTTGGCCGGAAATTATCAAACTTCTTAAAAACAAGTTTTTAAGTTACCCAACCCGTCCTTTAACACACCCGGTTAGTTTAGAACACGTTTTTACGTCAAGAAATGCGAGAAAAACACTAAAAACGGGTGCTAAACCATGTGAGTTTTTGTCCAAAACACTCCAAAGTCTTGTATAAACACGGTTTTTAACAAGGAAAAGAGCCACGGCTCTGATACCACTTGTAGGTCCCTCGGAGGTTGAGGTCAAACCTATTCCTTGTTATGTTTAACACACTAGCAAGTGCGGAATCCAAGCTAGAATGCAAACCGGTAGTTTATATGAGAACACAAGCCACAAAGAGAAAGGTAGACACACGAGATATCAAAGTTTTCTCTTGTATTTCAGTGGACACGGTTACAGCCCTTGACCACAGAAAATAAGCTCTCTACAAGACAAAGTTCACTCACTTCTCACACACTTTTGTCTCTCTCTCTCTAATGAAGTGAACACATTACATGGGTATATATACCCAAACACAGATCGTCTGGTCGAAGGATCAGATAGACTGATCGAAAGATCATCTATCGATCTGAAACCTACCGAAGGATCACATATACTTCGAAGGATGATATCCTTCGAGGTCCATCTATATCCTTCGAAGGTTTATCCTTCGAGCTCATCGAAGGATATAAAAAATCCTTCGATGACTCATCCTTCGACACAAGCATCTTACAAACAATGTGCTAACTGTTTGGCCAAGTCAAACCAGGAGGATGGTTGACTTGGACAAACTTACATCGAACACACATAATAACAAACCTAAGACGTAACTCAGACTTACACAAGACATCGTTTTGTATCATGACAAAATACAGACAAAGTACAGACACAAGTGCACCAACAAAATCTGAAGCTTATAAAAATATCAATTGTTTTGGATTATTATAGTGGTTTTGAGGTGTGGTTTTAGCTAGCCTCAATGATGTAGTCCTAAAAAAATAATATGTTAAATTAATTATAATGATTAAAATTTATGTTGTTAAAACATTTTAAAAATATATTTTAAAGCTTCATGTTGTTAAAATATTATATTTTCTGATTAACATGCCCCTTAAATTAAAGCTTCATGTTGTTATGTGCTTGCTTCAAGGCTTGATCCACTCGTTTGAAATCAATTTTGTCGCTTAAGTAGCTTCCTATGACCGGCTGGATCACATCCCGTGTACAATTCTTGTTCAGGAATTCAATTGGTTTTACATATATAACTTCAAGACTTCATATTGATGATTATGCTATTGATTCTTCCTTGTTGCATCTGAACAAATTGAAATAACACTCGACAATGTCTATTGAGCATATGTGATCCTTAAGTTCATTCCTTCTCGTCATGGCAAATTCATATCTCTTGCAATCCTTATCCAAAAATTATGAGCCCGTAGAGATTTGCATCCTCCTTTCCTTATGAGAATATACCATGTAAAATGATCTATATCCTTGCCATCTTTGGCTCTTGGGGCGAGAGTTATAAAGGAAGTGTTGGAGAGTTATAAATATATCTTATCAAGTGAAAAGCTTATCAAACTATCTGTGGTTTTGTATTACAAGTGCTTTTGACGTGTGGATATAGCTAGTTGTAGTCATGTAGTCCTAAAATTCTTTTAAGGAGAGGTGATTGCCATGGAGGTTTAGCTTCAATTGGGTGCGGCACCAAAATTCAAATGGCAGTCGATGATGCCTGAAGTGGCACGTCCTGGAGCTGATGTGTAGCTATGCCAATCTTATTTAGAGCGGCCATTACGAGCACCCATTTCGTTGTCCTTTCATGTCTTGACACTATCATGCCACGACCACTGATGTGCTACTTTCACGCTGGTTTTAGCCATCGTCTGTCCTTCAAATTTCATTTACTTTCAAAGTAAATTCCACAAGAACTATAAAGAATCAAAGCATGACATGAATCCTAAATCAAGAATCCAAATTAACAGATGTGGAGCCCATGCAAGGAGCCCCTCTCATTAATCATGTAGCAGTGTAGCACAAATTATTTGAAACAACGTAAAATAACAAAATTCTACCATCTCATATCATAAAAAAAAATACACGTTTTGTCCTTTATCTTAATACCATTTTTAGACGGTGTCCTTTCGCGTGAAAATTGATTAGTTTTGTACTTACCGTATCAAAATCTTACACTTTACATCCTCTAGTCCTAACCCAATTAATATTTCTTATTGAATCTGGTCATCTGGCCCCTATATATTGGTATTGTCGTCTTTCACATCCAGATATACAAATAACCTTTTTCTTTTTTTATTAGATAAAACCCATTCTCCCCATCCCACCCACCTTCATCATCTACAACCAGCGCCACCCATCAATCTCCACCACAACGTACATGATTACAAGTAATTTGAAACACTAATATCATCCCGAAACCCAACGCAAATCACCTGCATCTTCATCAAAGCCCTAGAGTTTGCAGGTGAGATCTAAGATGGATGGTGGCAGGCTATGGCGATACTGATTATGGGTGATTCATATGCTGTTATGGGCGGTGGTAGCAGATTATGGTGATGGTGGGTTATTGTGATGGTGATTGTGGGTCTGTTGTGGGTGGTGGTATCAAATGGTGGGTGGTGGAAGGTTGTGCTTTAGGGTGGTGGTAGGTGGTGTTTGAAGAACTATAGAGAGAGAGGGAGAGAGAGTTGTGGGAGAGAGTGTTTGACATGTATTAGTGGTGGGTATTTCTGGTGGCGGGTGGTGGTGGGTTGATGGTGTTGGTGGTGGGAGGTGGTTGTGGTGGAGAGAGACTAGTAGATAGAGTTGTGTGTGTGTGTGTCTCTCTCTCTCTCTCTCTATATATATATATATATATAGGATTAGGTTCAAGAGTGAACACTAGTGTAGCTTGCAAACTGAGTGAACTAATCCTGACCATACACGTTTGTAGGTCAATGGCCAGTATTTGATGTTGAAATACACTAGTGTATTTTACGATTTGATGATGAGATCCTGGCCATACACGTGTGTAGATCAATGGCCAGGATTTGTTCACTCAATTCGTAAATACACTAATGTTCACTCTAGAACCCCACCCTATATATGTATAGCCGCTAAAATACCAACCACCCCCAGTTGTAAGAACCGCGAGAACCACTCTCAACCAATCAGAATATGCCAACAGAAAGGGTATATTGGTCATTTACCCCAAACATCAAATCCCTCTCTCTCTCTTCCATTAATGACACCAGAGATTTAAAATCTCTCTCCTTTCTCTCTCTTCAAAATATTATTATCTCTCCTTATAAAACTCCATCATTTCATCCTGTGTAAAAGAATCTTTACCACCATCTCTCTCACATATTTTGATCTCACCGACGACCAGAGCCGGTTGTCAGCCGGTACTCCGGCGCCCAGCACCTCCGCAACCCCCCAAAAACCCACCGAGCTCCCTCGTTTCCGTTCACCGGCAACTTCTCCGTCACACACCACCATCCTCCTTCTCCCCGTTTACCGACAACCTCACCCTACAACCACCTCCTCCATCTTTTATGGTAACTGATTTTCCAGCGACGATGTTCTCTGTGTTTCCGGTAACTGATTTTCCAGCGACGAGCTCCGAAGGTGCGCCGAGCTCCCTCGTTTCCGTTCGCCGGCGACTTCTCCGTCACACACCACCATCCTCCTTCTCCCCGTTTACCGACAACCTCACCCTACAACCACCTCCTCCATCTTTTATGGTAACTTATTTTCCAGCGACGATGTTCTCTGTGTTTCCGGTAACTGATTTTCCAGCGACGAGCTCCGAAGGTGCGGCTCCGGTGGTTTTAACAGCATCCAACTCAGGTGAGTCCATTTTATTTTGTTTCTTTTCTTCACCTTCTTCTTTAAGATCCGTTTGAATGAGTTAATTCTCCGAACAGACTTGTGGTTGCAGGAGGTGGTGGTTGACAGTTGGGGGGTGTTGATGGTGACGGTGTTGTTTTGATGGCCGACGGCGGTGTTGATGGGGTGGGGGTGTTGATGGTGAAAGGGAGTGGTGAGTGGTGGGGTTGCAGGTATCATTATATCATAGAGATTTAATAAATGAGAAAAGTAAAGGGGGGCTTTTTGGAGAGAAACAAGGGTTTTCTTTTCCTGCTTATCAAAAGTAAAAGGGGGCTTTTGAAGAGTGACGGTATTGGTTGTTGTAGGTAGGTGAAATCAGAGGAGAAAGGGAGTGGTGAGTGGTAGGTGTGTTGGTGAGAAGCGGATGTCGGTGGTGTTGTTGTTCCGCCGGTGGGGTGGTTTGCTTGATTCTGTGGGTTTGTTTGTTTTTTACAGGTGACCGATTGAAAGTGGTCCAGATGGTGCTCGGTGGTGCCGATGGTGACCGGTGGTGCCGATGGTGCCCCTGTGGCGCCGATGGTGCCCCTGTGGCGCCGATGGTGCCCGAATTGGGGGTTGAGTTGTGTTCTTGATTCTGATGGGTATTTTTTATATGTTTTGGGGGTTTGAATTGGGTTTTTTTATTTCTGTTTTTGATTTGTATTCTTGATTGTGTGGGTTTTGATCCGTTGGATTGGGCGGCGATGATGGAAAAAAAATCGTAGATTTTGATGACGATGGCGCGGCAAGAACGGCGGAGGGTAGGTTTTTTGAACCTGCAACCCCACTTTTGTAGCCTTTTGATTATCGGATAATCTGAGCCAAACCCCGTTTTTTTTGTGAGATACACTTTGTTTTGATGTTGTTGGTTTTTTATTTCCCCCCCTAGTCGATGATGATAACAATATATCTGAGACACCTCCAGAGTTTGCGTTTTCTGGGTGCATTCGTTTTTGGGTAAAAACGTTTTTGTTAAAAATAAAAATGTTAAACCGTAAACTTTTTAACGTAAAACGTAAAAACGTTAAACGTAAAACGTAAAAAGTTTTACGTAAAACGTAAAAAGATTTACGTAACATGTAAAGTTGTATGTTTTCGCATCCAAGGACACCGCTAGAAAAATCATATTAAGTTAAAGGATAAAACGTGTAATTTTCCCGGATAACAAATAATCCCTACTATCTACCCATGTATTTCACCTTTATAAGCAGCTAAACAGCCTCGTCAAATGACAACCAACATAACCATTAACTTTAAAATTGAATTGCAAGTTTTGTCTTTTATCTTTATACCTAGTTTTAGACGTTGTCCTTTGTCTTTGAAATCGATGAGTTTTGTACGTAATGTTCCAAATTACAGCACGTGTCCTTTAGCCCTAAACCAATTAGATTTTTCTGTTCAATCTTGACATGTGACTTGCACATCAGGGAATATTTATCTTTTCATCATTACACAGACTATTGTTCAAATATTTAACATCCAGGGTGTGTAAAATATTTAAAAAGATATATAAAATAAATCTATACTATCTCTCTCTCTCTCTCTAAAACAACTTTACTCTCCTCTCTCTCTCTCTCTTAACTTCCCTCTCTTTCCACCTGAATGTTGAAAATCATTCTAACATTCAAACAATGAAGAACATGACGGTTCGAAATGAACAAAAAGGCTCTAGCAACGGAGGACTTGGAACGATAGCGGAGGACCAGATTCAAACACGAAGATGATGTATGCCAGGAAGCTCGACGAGGCGGAGCAAGTGGAGGCTATTGGCCGACTGACGGTTCTGAATCAGATGGTTTTGGCGAAGATGAATAGGGTTTTGGGTGTTAAACTTATAGGAAAGATTCATAAGTGATGTTTTGGATTTATGTGGTTGAAATGTAGATCTCAAATATCGTGAAGTTGATGTGTTAGGGGTGGATGATGTGGTGGTTAGTGGATGGGTAGTGATGGTGCGGTTGCAATGGTGGTGGTTATGGTGGAAATAGGTGGCGGGGGTTATGTTGGAAACACGGTAGTGGTGGTGCAAGGAGTTTGTGGTGGTGGTGTGGTGAAAGTACAAAAGGAGAGGGATGGAGTAGAAAAAGAAAACTGGTTTTTTTTGAATCTTTAGTGTTAATGTTTTTTTTAATAAAATGGTTAGTTATTTATGTAGGTCCCGATTCTCGGAGGATCGCTAACAAAACCAAATCTCTTGTTTATCACAAACACGGTCACGAGTGCGGAATCCCCGTGACTATGCCAAACCAAACATAGATAGTAATTACACGAAATAACCAATGAATCACAGTCAATTGATTAACAGGATGAGAACAATGGTTCAAACAGATACACACACAGTTTGAATTAAAAGTCTTAGAAGGTTATGCTCTCATGGTTTCAGTGTGAAACTATGAGGTGTTTATATAGCAGCCCAGGCCCAACAGTGACGAAAGCTGGATTGGGCCCGACGAAACCTGGCTTGGGCCTGACGAAACCTTATAGATGAGGAAACTCTAGGAGTTTCGTCACTATTCACGGCGAACCCTTGAGTTTAGAGCATTTGGGGGTTTCGTCATGTAGTGCTCGACGAAACCTAGGGTTTCGTCGAAGGCTGCAAATTGTGATGTGCTGCAAACTGTTAACAGTTTGCTGCAAACATACAAACACACAAACGTACATAACTGATCACATGCAACATGCATTGTTCATTAACATTTACATAACGGACGAGACAAACTTTGTCGGACACAAGTAGGATAGGAGGATATCCGACTTGGTCGACGGCGAATTACAGACTCGATAATATAAAAGACCGTATAAATTACATCATTAAATAAAAAAAGTTACATACACCAAAATAATGCATCAACAAACTCCCCCTTGTATGTTACTGTCTTCATTCTTCGATCTTCCGCCTTTAGTGTTTCAGCATCCAGGTGCTTCCCGCATGAATTTCTCGATAAAAGCAGTAACAAGTGACGCGCTGAAATCGCAACGCTTGATGCGCATCATTGTCATCATAGAATATATCATGACGGAACAGCTTGCTGATGTCGTTCCCCGGCATATTCAAGATCCACATCGGATCTAGCATTCGAAAGTTTTCACGATCGCCATCTAAATACAATCACCGCTTCATGAGTATCCGATTCGTAACACCATAACCTCATATCATCAAGAAAGTTCCGCTTCATCGGCATTAAAGGGATCTTGTACATGACCTTAGCGGGCTGATACACAAGCTTGTAGCGCGCCATGTTGGTCGCTGGATCTAAAGTGAACTTTATTTGTTGATAAATGGGGAACTGAGGCTTGTACGACTCATCTTCCCAGCCTGACCTTTTGTTAAACTTTATCTTTTAGTCGAACAATGTAGCTCCTTCGAAGTTTGAGCGATTAATGAGCTCAAGCTTCATCAAAGCTGCAACATCGTAAAAAGGTAAGGACAATATGCTCAGCAATGATCAGAAATATTGAATACCGAATTCCCGTTTGATGGCGACGCAATGGATTTCTTTAACGAACATCCAGCAAAGAATTCTTCCATGCGGCTTCACTTTCTCAAACTGTAGGAAATCAACCTGTGCTTCCGGTGGTGTAGGCTTTTCAACTCTGGACAAGAAATGTTTTCTCCATTCTTGGAATGCACCAGCCGGATTATCAGAAGACGTACGATTCTTCAACTATTCATCAATGTCTTCCTGATTCTCTTGAATCTATTCTTCATCAAATGGATCAAACTCCGTTCCGTCAACACGAACATAAGTTGATTTCTTCTCATTTCCTTCAAACACAATCTCTTCAATATTTTCAACATCGGCAGTTTCAGGTTCACTCGGCATTTTATTAATCTCAGCATCGTCAATCTCTTTCATTGCGTTCAGAGCAAGT
This sequence comes from Helianthus tuberosus, assembly GCA_030545235.1. Lineage (NCBI taxonomy): Eukaryota > Viridiplantae > Streptophyta > Magnoliopsida > Asterales > Asteraceae > Helianthus > Helianthus tuberosus. Next base: position 52,891,285 of record CM060411.1, on the reverse strand, counting down.
AACTGCTCATGTGAAAGATCCGAGATGATTTCTCCTTCTTCATGTAATTCTCCAGTAATCGGATGTACAACCTGCAATGCAAGATCAGCAGTGCTAGGAACAGAAGAATTACCAGGCAAAGATTCAATCTGTTGTATTTCTTTAACTGTTCCACTGGAGGTTCCTTGAGCAGATTCGAGCTGTGAAGCTTTGAAAACAACAATCTGAGAAGAGGTAACAGCTGGAGGTTGCTCTAATGTAGCAGAAGAATCAGGGTTCCCTTGATCTTCAGGATCGTCATCCCTTTTCTTCATTACTTATTGCGGTTTACATCGTTCGTTCCACAGAGTATTGACGCGCTTTCTAAGAAACTCATAGCCTTCATTTATCTTCTTGACCCCATCAACTATCGTGGTGTTTCGAGAATCGTACCACTGCTTCATAAAGTCATGTCTTTCTTTTAGACCTTCGGCCAACTTCTGAAGTATAGAGTTGCTTTCTTTCATGCGGTTCATTTAAATACCGCGTGTATTATCCGCCGCACGCATCTGCTGTAGTTGACGCTCTCTAACTTCATCTGCAGCTTTCAAACTAGCGTGTTCAGCCTTTAATTGCTCTATTTCAGCCTGTTGACGAGTGATCTCTGCTGCTTGTCGTCCAACAGTGGCATCAACGTGTTAATTTCCAACTGTTGCTTGATCGAGTCAGCTCTTGTAGCTTTGATCACGTTCGTATGCCTGGTGATCAGACCTGCAGCAGCTTGAAGTTGAGAAAATAGGAAATCTATCTTCTCATCCTGCTGCATCTGTTCAAATCTACTTTGCCTGCGTTCCGCGGCAGGCAGGGAGGTCGTTGCACCTATGGTTGATGCAATGGAGCGAGTAGGTGCCTGAGGAGTTACTGCAGGAGTTTCAGGTGTTGAACTCACTGCAGGAGTTGGTTCTGTAGACCTCGGAGGAGACGACACCATTGTAGAATCTTCTTCAGCTGTGTATTCAAGGTTTGGATCCATTTGCGCTTCTTGAGAAGGCTCTTGAGGAACGGATTGCTGCACAGATGTAGTACCAATGTACTTTCTAGCTTTCTTCTTTCGTTTGATAAACGTTTCCTTTTTCTTTGAACGCTCTGCTTCGGTATCCGAAGGAACGTATTCAGGATCATCTTCTTGTCTAATCCTCCTGATCCTTTTCACACCGCGTTCATCGTAATAAACTTCGTATCCAGGTTCCGGTAGATTATCATCAGATTCAGAATCCTCCTCGTCGTTACCAGCAGAAGTGCCACCAGCAACACCAGCAGACGATGCACCAGTATCGGAAATACCAACAACACCAGCACCTGCATCACCCCCATCACCATCATCATCATCATCACTATCACTTTCAAACGAACCTGAATCCTCTGGACCAAACTTTTCAACCATCCTCTTCTTTAACTCCGGCTCTTCGTTATCAGATTGGCTGTCATCATGACACCATTTGTCATTTTGTAACACCCCGAAATCGGGTTTGGTAATTAAACCCCGTTAATACTAAAGACGGGAAAGTACCGTTAGTGGTAAAAGTAAACCGGAAAATATTAGGAATAAATTGAATAATCCTAATATTTATTTAAAGTGAATCAGAGTTTTCAAGAAAAATAGGATAGATAAAAGGCCCAATTTAACGGGACTTAAAGTAAAACGGGTTATGATTTCCCGAACCTACTAAACTAACTAGGAAATAAATAACCTAGTTAGTTGGTTGTCTTGTGTTAAAGCATGAATAAAGTTAAATTGCCAAAGATATAAGTTAAACAAAAGGGGAGGGACCAATGTTGTTAAATTTGAAACTATTATTATTAGTTTTAAAACAAAAAAATAAAACCAAACACCTCAAATGGAGGTCCTGGTCGAACAAGAACACAGGGGGCGACACTGGCTCCCCATCAAACCCTAGTGCATGTCAAATTTGGTCAAATTGAAGGTTCAATTCAGTCCCAAATCAAGTTCTAAACACGAATTAGTGATCACCTCACTGAAGGGATCACAAGGTATGCAAAATTTTAGTATTTTGATTATTCTCAAGTTCTAGGTTAATTGTGAAAAACTGAAATTGAGCTTGATTATGTCTTGCATGGATGGAATTAGAAGTAATATGGCATCTAGGGATAAACCCTAGATGATTTCTTTTTAAAATCTAGCATTATACTTGTGGGGTTTATAATCACCATTGAAGGTGATTAGTTAGTTTGTAGAAACTAAATAAACACTAGAATTATGGTTCTTATTCTAGTGAAATCTGAATTCATGTGGTGAATCCGAAATTATTCATGTTAAAATTTAGTATAGATTTGTTAATTGAAGTGGATGTAGATGAAAATAACATGTCAAGAACCTAGTAATGGTTATGTAAAAATCTGACCCGCTAGGTGTTTGTTAAAACGCCTAAGGGAGGAGTAAAACGTTAAAGATCGGACAAAAACGCAGATTTGAATATTATAATGAATTGTCCGATTTTTGGTGATAAAAAGAGTTCTAAATTAGGTTGTGAATGGAACTCTATAGGTAAAGAATCCGTGTCGTCAAGTGGACAAGCCGGAGGTGATACACGCTTGAAAAGTATGCTTTAAAGGTACGTAACTATGGTTTCGTTACGATACGCTCGATTACTTATTTTCACTAGTAGACTTTAAATTATCATAATAGATGAAATTGGTATTTAGTTAAAGTGACGAAGATCACTAAATAGATAAACGGGTCAAAAGGTGAGATTATCACCCTTTGACAATATCGACTAATGGTTCGTTGAGTTATATGATTATAGGAATGAATATCATATGGATGTTTACGGCGCTATCACTTAACAGCCACTAAGGCAAGGTATTGAAACGGGTCAATATATTGATCCGAGCCAGGTATGTATAATAACACAACTCATCATGTAGAATTTGGAGTTCTATAGGAGTTAGACAAGGTTAAAGTGTAGATATTCGGTTATCTTTAAGGTAAACCGAATAAATTGAATTATGTTCGTGGTGTTTTAGAAGCACATGGGTTTATAAATAAGATTATAGTTAAAAGGGTCGGATTTTGGGTCAATCAAGTATTTAAAGGACCCTTGTAGTTAAAGTAGTATGAAAAATTAACTAAATTGCCCTTGTAAGCTAATTCAGACGAACGACCCTTAAAGGTGGTTCGGAAATAAGTTTTATGATTATATAAATGCTTAGGATAAGTTAGATAGTGAAAAACATAAATTCTTGAGTCGAATGGCTTTATATGAGTCTTTGCCGTAAAATGGTAATCCGAGGGGTAAAACTCAGAACATATAGATATTCACATTAAACCCAATACATATATAGTTGTCGTGGGTGATCATTTGATAAGAAATGTGGACATATGTATTTAGAATCGAATGAAAGTGATTTGTGATTAAAATTTGCTTAAATACCCTTAACGGGTCAAAATAAGCATATGAGTGAAAATGGGTTAAAGAAGGTATATAAACCTGTAATTGGACCCTAAAATGTTAAACATCATTGAATTTAATAGGTTTAAGAGAAATAAGGGTCAAACAAACTTGTTTGCTTGATAGATTACGAACGGGTCAAATTTTGGTAAAAAGGGTAATTAGCCGAAGACTTAAAAGTCTGAATTTTTGTTAAACCGGATGTTGGATTTTAACCTCATAAGGTGGGGAATCAAATTACAATCACGTAGGAAGAAACAGTAGGTCAAACGGACAAGCAGTTTGAAAGATACGAAAGTTTTCGTGTAAAAAAGTGGCAAAATGGAAAGGTTGGATGCAGGGGCCACCGTAACTTACGGTGCCACCGTAAGTTACGGTGGAGCCAAAAGTGCTACGGTAGGATACCCCTGATTTACGGTAGGGGAAATGAAGATTCAGGGGCCACCGTAACTTACAGTGGTCACCGTAAGTTACGGTGGAGGCCAGAAATCAATTGTTTGTTTGTGGATCAAGATATAAATGTTGGATTTTCCTAATTTCCTTGTTATATTGGTTATTTAATTATCAAAACTGACCTTTAAGTTAGTTTTGATCACAGGTGAATGTCGAGATTCCCGAATGAAGATCAAGCATCGAGCAAGAACCGAACACACGTTAAACAAAGCTTCCGCAACGTTGTTTTGTCGATATTCTATAACGACGAATTAAACCACATTATGTTATATCACTTTAAATTGTAAAAGTTTTTAACAAGCCCGTATTTTCAGTATATTTGTGACTATAATTACATGATTATGAGTTTAAATTATACGATAAACGTTAAATTATAACAAGGGTGTTAAAACTTGGTATCAGAGCCTTGGTTTAAGAGATTCAAGTATGGTGGGGAAACTATGCTTGGACTTAAACCTTATGCTCTTAATAAAGATTGGTGTTCGGTTCAAGGCTTAATCGCAAATCCGGTAAGTACAAGTATGATACTAGTCTAGTATGATTAAAGTGTTGTGAACAACACATAGGGTTATCGTGTAATACACGTTACCCTAATTTATAATGATTAATATAGTTGACGAAAATACGCGCGTTGACGCATATAGTAGAAAAAGCCTTGTATTATAATACGGGCGATTATTGAAATTGATATTATTAACTCTTGTAAATGTTTTAGTTGAAGGACACTCGCATCCAAAGATAGTGGGAGTCTAACAAGTCATTGATTTGACAGAGGAACAGTCCAAAGTATGACAAATAGAGCACGATCACCAAGGACCTAAATCGCGCAACGATTGCGAATAGTTAATGGCAAGGGGAGCCTGTTAGAGCAAGCATTATCAGGTGCACGTTTTAAATTATTGCATAAATAGTAATATGCAACAAATATGTAGAGATTGAAAGTTGCATATGTAGATTGAAAACTTGGAAAAACCTGAATAGAAAACCTATTCGGGATATTGTTTCCAAGAAAAACAAATAAAGGCATTACTTACATGGGGTGTAATGTGAAAATTATAAAAATGTCATGTATACCAGGTGTTGATCGTTTACTCTGGCCAAGTAAGTAGTGAACATGTGGTACCATGAACTTCTTATGATGGACACATTTATGTCCGATGTAGTAAGGGTGGGGTGAATGGGACTAACTTAAAAAGTGCCCAAATGAATCAAATGAGCAAATTATTTGATAATAATGTAAACGCACAGCCGGGTGACGGAAGCGTATTACATTAGGATGATGAGCCCGAGTGAAGGGACAAAGATTAATGTAAAATGATTAAGGTATGCAATTGGGAGGGGTGTGTTTACACTCGAACCCGAAGAATGCAAATACGACTCTTAACGGGCCTATTTTGTAAAACACCAAATTTGAGAACAAAGTAGGAATATAAAAGCGAAGTGAAGTCATAATGCATACCGTAAGGGTTGCAATAATAACGACTTCGGTAAAACACCCGGTTGGTGGGTAAGGATTTAAACGCATGCGTAGACTGAGAAACAGGAACGCAAAATAGAAAGTCAAAAGACTCGGAATATGAGTCATGACTAAAAGAGGACAAAAAAATTTTCGCAAACGTAAATTTTGGTAATTACGTTCAACCATTTCAAAGTTGGACGGGTCAAATAAAGGATGAAGTTTGACATTCATAAGTGATGAAAATTCACCCAAAATGAGTCAAACGAGTCAATTAAGGAACAACGCTTAATATAATATGAAGACGCAAACCGGTGAAGCCGGAAAGCTAAAAACGATAAGATAGAAGGACCCGGGTAATGGGTGGTAAAGGAGTATAAGTACGAACCGGGTAACGGTAAGCATAGGACAAACTGACGTGTAAATGACGTTAGGAGTCGTAAAGTCGGAAAGATAGTCCGAAAGTAAACAAATGAAACCTTAGACTACGGTCAAGGTCAACTAAAGCTCAAAAAAAAAAATTAAATGATTCCAAACATAACAAAGAATGCTTTAAAGCTATATATGTATAAATAGACAACTGAATAAAGACTAGAATAAAAGCTGATCTACGGGATCATCATAACCTACGGAATATTAATTAGTGTAAAGGTCTACGGGGCCAAAATGACCTACGGGTCATGAACAGTAGTGAAGGGATCATAAGGGCCTTGTCTTAAAGAGATGAAAGCCTAAGGAAATTGCCTACGAGGTTAAGTGAAGGAACCTACGGGTCAATTGTGTAAGGTGAGGGAACTTGTTACGATTCCCCGCGTAAAACGAGAATGGAAAACAATAAATTATGGGTTGTCAATTTCCTTGATATGAGTAATTGACATAGTTAAAGAGAAAAATGTTAGACTAAAATTCAGTTTTAGTAAGAAATAACATTTTTACAAATATAAATTCTGATAGGAAATTGAATAGTAAGCATGAAAGATTCAAGTCTTGAAACTAATAGGCGCAAGACGATATATTCGAAAAAGTTATGTTTTCGAGAATGAAAGGTTGATATGAATTAAACATGATGTGATACGATCACGGTCAAGAAATGCAATGTGAGGTAAAATCACATTATAACCAAGCGAGCGGTAAAAGTAACTGGACTAATAAGTCTAGTTAGTGATACCGGTTAAGGTCAGCAATTCAAAATCAAGAAATTTGGTTTGCTTGTAAGCGGTAGATTCGGTATAACTGAACCGAATAAATAAATTTGAGAATAAAAGAATTTGTTGCTAAAAGTGAAAGATTTCACTAAAGACCTTTAAACGGGACAAAGTAACGGATTCATAAAGAATTCGACAGTATATGAAAGCGATGGATATCGCTAAGGTAATTAAACTAGTGGAAATAACGAGATTAAGTTATTTCAAGTCGCATTATGTCATGTAAGATACGTAGATGATTAATAACCGAAAGGATATTACCATACTTTTCTGGTAATACTAACAATTGGTTAAAGTATGAGTAATGCTTAAGAGATTACTCAGGTCAAATACATTGAGTTTAAAACTCCATGAACTAAGTAAGAAAGGTTTCGAGGAAGAAACCTCTTTAAGGGGGGTAGACTTGTAACACCCCGAAATCGGGTTTGGTAATTAAACCCCGTTAATACCAAAGACGGTAAGTACCGTTAGTGGTAAAAGTAAACAGGCAAATATTAGGAATAAATTGAATAATCCTAATATTTATTTAAAGTGAATCAGAGTTTTCAAGAAAAATAGGATAGATAAAAGGCCCAATTTAACGGGACTTAAAGTAAAACGGGTTATGATTTCCCGAACCTACTAAACTGACTAGAAAATAAATAACCTAGTTAGTTGGTTGTCTTGTGTTAAAGCATGAATAAAGTTAAATTGCCAAAGATATAAGTTAAACAAAAGGGGAGGGACTAATGTTGTTAAATTTGAAACTATTATTATTAGTTTTAAAACAAAAAAATATAACCAAACACCTCAAATGGAGGTCCTGGTCGAACAAGAACACATGGGGCGACACTGGCTCCCCACCAAACCCTAGTGCATGTTAAATTTGATCAAATTGAAGGTTCAATTCAGTCCCAAATCAAGTTCTAAACACGAATTAGTGATCACCTCACTGAAGGGATCACAAGGTATGCAAAATTCTAGTATTTTGATTATTCTCAAGTTCTAGGTTAATTGTGAAAAACTGAAATTGAGCTTGATTATGTCTTGCGTGGATGGAATTAGAAGTAATATGGCATCTAGGGATAAACCCTAGATGATTTCTTGTTAAAATCTAGCATTATACTTGTGGTGTTTATAATCACCATTGAAGGTGATTAGTTAGTTTGTAGAAACTAAATAAACACTAGAATTATGGTTCTTATTCTAGTGAAATCTGAATTCATGTGGTGAATCCGAAATTATTCATGTTAAAATTTAGTATAGATTTGTTAATTGAAGTGGATGTAGATGAAAATAACATGTCAAGAACCTAGTAATGGTTATGTAAAAATCTGACCCGCTAGGTGTTTGTTAAAACGCCTAAGTGAGGAGTAAAACGTTAAAGATCGGACAAAAACGCAGATTTGAATATTATAATGAATTGTCCGATTTTTGGTGATAAAAAGAGTTCTAAATTAGGTTGTGAATGGAACTCTAAAGGTAAAGAATCCGGGTCATCAAGTGGACAAGCCGGAGGTGATACACGCTTGAAAAGTATGCTTTAAAGGTACGTAACTATGGTTTCGTTACGATACGCTCGATTACTTATTTTCACTAGTAGACATTAAATTATCATAATAGATGAAATTGGTATTTAGTTAAAGTGACGAAGATCACTAAATAGATAAACGGGTCAAAAGGTGAAATTATCACCCTTTGACAATATCGACTAATGGTTCGTTGAGTTATATGATTATAGGAATGAATATCATATGGATGTTTACAGCGCTATCACTTCACAGCCACTAAGGCAAGGTATTGAAACGGGTCAATATATTGATCCGAGCCAGGTATGTATAATAACACAACTCATCATGTAGAATTTGGAGTTCTATAGGAGTTAGACAAGGTTAAAGTGTAGATATTCGGTTATCTTTAAGGTAAACCGAATAAATTGAATTATGTTCGTGGTGTTTTAGAAGCACATGGTTTTATAAATAAGATTATAGTTAAAAGGGTCGGATTTTGGGTCAATCAAGTATTTAAAGGACCCTTGTAGTTAAAGTATGATGAAAAATTAACTAAATTGCCCTTGTAAGCTAATTCGGATGAACGACCCTTAAAGGTGGTTCGGAAATAAGTTTTATGATTATATAAATGCTTAGGATAAGTTAGATAGTGAAAAACATAAATTCTTGAGTCGAAGGGCTTTATATGAGTCTTTGCCGTAAAATGGTAATCCGAGGGGTAAAACTCGGAACATATAGATATTCACATTAAACCCAATACATATATAGTTGTCGTGGGTGATCATTTGATAAGAAATGTGGACATATGTATTTAGAATCGAATGAAAGTGATTTGTGATTAAAATGTGCTTAAATACCCTTAACGGGTCAAAATAAGCATATGAGTGAAAATGGGTTAAAGAAGGTATATAAACCTGTAATTGGACCCTAAAATGTTAAACATCATTGAATTTAATAGGTTTAAGAGAAATAAGGGTCAAACAAACTTGTTTGCTTGATAGATTACGAACGGGTCAAATTTTGGTAAAAAGGGTAATTAGCCGAAGACTTAAAAGTCTGAATTTTTGTTAAACAGGATGTTGGATTTTAACCTCATAAGGTGGGGAATAAAATTACAATCACGTAGGAAGAAACGGTAGGTCAAACGGACAAGCGGTTTGAAAGATACGAAAGTTTTCGTGTCAAAAAGTGGCAAAATGGAAAGGTTGGATGCAGGGGCCACCGTAACTTACGGTGCCACCGTAAGTTACAGTGGAGCCAAAAGTGCTACGGTAGGATACCCCTGATTTACGGTAGGGGAAATGAACATTCAGGGGCCACCGTAACTTACGGTGACCACCGTAAGTTACGGTGGAGGCCAGAAATCAATTGTTTGTTTGTGGATCAAGATATAAATGTTGGATTTTCCTAATTTCCTTGTTATATTGGTTATTTAATTATCAAAACTGACCTTTAAGTTAGTTTTGATCCCAGGTGAATGTCGAGAGTCCCGAATGAAGATCAAGCATCGAGCAAGAACCGAACACACGTTAAACAAAGCTTCCGCAACGTTGTTTTGTCGATATTCTATAACGACGAATTAAACCACATTATGTTATATCACTTTAAATTGTAAAAGTTTTTAACAAGCCCGTATTTTCAGTATATTTGTGACTATAATTACATGATTATGAGTTTAAATTATACGATAAACGTTAAATTATAACAAGGGTGTTAAACATTTGCAGGAGCAACGTAGTCTGGTTTTCCAAGAGCACCTATCAACTTCCTAGGAGGATCTCTTTCTTTGTATCTCTTGGATGCAAGACTCTTGATTATCCTTAAAGATTGCAAGATCATAGGTTCTATCTTCAAGATGTCGTCGTTAGCTTTTGGAAGGTTAGGATGTTGGACGTTCATGATCATTTGAAGAAACCGAGGATACATCCAGAATTTGTTCCCGGTTATTCTACTACCAGTCCTCGTCATATTTTCTTTCATGTTGGCGAAGATATACTTTGATATGCTAAACGGTTTGTTCAGCACCAAAGCCACCATAAGACCAACAAGATCGTTGCCTGCCATATCATATCCTGCACGTCTGTTGCTGATACACTGAATGAGAATGTGCAAGAGAAACTTGCAACGTAACGACAAATCTCCTTTGTTGATTTAAGAACTGAAGATGTCACCAATACACTTCATCCGTAATAAACAGCCATGCGTACACATGATTGGAATCGAGGATGGTGCATCCGGATCGTCTTGCAACTCTAAAACAGCGTTCAATATTTCCGAAGATACAATCACATCCAAATCATTCACTCTCCCTTGAATTACTTCATTTCCATCAACCTGTACAACGCTTGCAGAGTTCCATAATTCTTTAACGAGTGTCTTGTAAACAGGCGTTGAAAAGGTAACAGCTTTATGTATCCGCGACTCTCTAATCCACCGAGTAATTTCTTTAAATTCAGAGATCTTTTCTTCGGGACCCAGAAAGGCAATTTGGTTGTGACGCTTCTCGGACATCACCTCCTCTTCTGATTTTTTTTCTTTCTTAGTCGCGGGCTTGCGTTTTCGCTCTTTCGGTGCCATCTGTATGTGTACAACATCCACAATAAGTGATAATGGTATAACATGTGCATTAGACGTATGTTAATACAAGTTCAAGTGCCCAATTGACATTTATCATTCAAATGCAAGTCTACTGTGAAAGGGCACCAAAAAAGAAAAGTTACTAAGTCCTGGACGACGAAACCTCAACACTTCGACGAAACTCCCTTCCTCACGACGAAACCTTCTTGGTCAAACAAAGTCAGCGTTGACCGTTAACCAGAGGAGTTTCATCGAAAGTTTCATCATAGTGGAGTTTCGTCGTGTACAGCATGAAGAAACTTAGGTTTCGTCGATTTGGGGGTTTATAACAGTTAGGGTTTCGCCGATTTGGGGGTTTTTCAAATTCAAAGGGGTTTCGTCGAAAGGCGGTTAATCGATGACCGATTCAGCAAACAAACACAATTTTGACACTTTGTATATACCCAGACCAACTGAAAACAACCTAGACTCGCTCAATCGACATGATTTTTGACCGAAAACCCACCCAAAGGATAAACATTCAAACAAATTTCAATCCTCTGTTTTTGTTGTCTACAACCCAAATCAAAACAGTGTATATCTATCAGTTTTTATCAAGATCATAAACAATGAACAATGATTCATAAATATAAATCGAACAAGGATGGGGTTTCTGAGGGTTTGTCGAACGATCAGATAAAACAAATGGTTTCCAAATGTTCAAAACATGAAGATAAGCACTTTGTATACCTTTGATTTACAGAAAAATGGTAAAGAAAATGGGGGGTATTGAGTCGGTGTAAAAGGAATGGGAGATGGAATATCGGAGAAGATGAACATGCAAGTGGTTTGAAAAAGATGACTTCTCTGACACTGGGACCCCTTAAATACTCATAACCACTCGGCGAAACCTTATCTTCGACGAAACCTCATGTGGGCTTGACGAAACCTTAAATTGGGCTTGGATTGGGCTTTAACATTTAGCCCATGACAAAACTTAAAAGGGCCAATGGGGTTTCGTCGTAACCTCGACGAAACTAGGAGTTTCGTCGTAAACCAAACAGTTTTGACCAAATTTTGACCAAGTTCGAAAAAGTTGACTTTGACCATGGAGTTCCGTTGACATAAAGGGGTTTCGTCGACCTTAGGAGTTTCGTCGACCATTTTTCCAAAAATTCACTAAGGCATGGAAACTTGAAATTTTGCACACTTTTTGAACAGTTTTTGTTTATTTGAACACATTTCCATTTTGATTGAGTTTTAACAAATGCAAGGACATTTTATGAAGTAGGTTTCAGGCTTCCGGCAGAAAACACCAAGTACACTAAAACAGAATTTAAAGCCCGGTAAACTAATCGAAAAGATATAAAAAGGGATAAACAACTGTACAAAAGCAATCTTTTTGCGAATTTCAAGGATAAGGAATCATACCAGCTTACGGTCTTAGTCAAACATGATTTTTATTCTGTTTAAAGCTCTGGATAAGTATACTACCTCGACTATCGCTATTGTTGTCCACATAAGCTCAAACTGATCAGATGTAATCATAATAAGGAGATACGATTAATGGTAAGGATTATACTTACAAGTCGATGTTCATCCACTCACGACACATTCCCGTATCAAGGTATGCATGAGAGTTCATCTTACCGGTGAGTATACCGTTTATCATCTATTTGACCGTATAAAAGAATGTGAGATACTCACTTATTTTTAGTTTTTGAAAACAAGCCCTATGTGATAGAATCACTTATTGATGAAGAACTTGATTTTAGATGCATGAGGGCACAGGAGCAAGTCCATGAACAGGTCAGTACAACGTACAGCAAAGAGACGAACTTGACTCCCGGATAAATGTGATATTTTATCACTTATTTGTTTGGACATGTGTTGGTTGATCACTTATTGAGGTCGTATGCAATATGTACACGTATGTATGGTATCATGGAAGATCTAGATGATAAGCAGCATAAAGACCGAATATCCAGATGATAAGCATGATACCCAGATGATAAGCAGCATAAAGACCGAATATCTCCGAACCTCGGCAGTCTCTCAAATGAAATTTCGGTACCAAGACCATATGCCAATGAATGGTTCCCACCTGACTTGAAGTATGTTAGGTTTGTATCATCCTGCACATTTTAGTCTGATTGTGAGCCTACCGATACATCGTTAGTACGAGATACTTATCATTTCTCAATTTTTTTTGTTTTACATTTTGAACATGTTGACCGACCACACTAGTGAATATCATCATCTTCCTTTTTCCAAGAAACTCATTTTTGATTTTCTAATTTTTTTTGAATTTTGAATTTTTCAAACGGAAAGAAAGAAAGTAAAGACATCTTTTTGGATTTTTGAAATTTTCAGATGTTTTTGTATTTTCTTGAATTTACCCCCCCTAAAATGCTAAAAGGTGAAAATCTTTTTGAATTTTTAGAGTTTTTAAAGAAAATATTTACAAAAACGATTAGCCACAGAAGTTACTCGGGTATCACCTTAATGCCATTGACCAAAAGTAGATAATCAAAAACGTGATTTATCAAAATCTTTTGTAAACAGGTCGGCACGTTGGTGATCGGTGTGAACTTTAACAACATCGATTAATCTTTTGTCAAAACAATCACGTATGAAGTGATATTTAATTTCGATGTGTTTGGTCTTGGAATGCTGCATAGGATTTCTAGTGATCTGTAAGGCAGCATTGTTATCAACAAAAATAGGAGTAGATAGGAATTCAAAACCGTAGTCGCGCATTTGTTGTTGTATCCACAAGACTTGGGAGCAACAACTAGAGGCAGCAATGTATTCTGCTTCACAAGTTGATGTAACAACACATGTTTGCTTCTTGCACTGCCACGTGACCAGGCGATTTCCTAAGAATTGACATCCCGTTGTTGTTGATTTGCCATCAATTTTGCAACCACCAAAATCAGAATCACTATATGGAATCAAGTCAAAATTATCATCCCTAGGGTACCAAAGACCGGTGTCAGGGCAACCCATCAAATAGCGAAAAATCCTTTTGACTGCAGAAAGATGTGAGGCCTTCGGGTTGGCTTGATATCTTGCAAGCAGGCACGTTGGATACATGATGTCGGGCCTCGAGGCTGTAAGACATGAGAGATCTGATCATAGCGTGATAGTATGAAGAGTTAACGCTTTCACCCTTCAGATCCGGAGTAATCCCGTGATTCTGCGAAAGTGGGGTACCAATGGGCGTTGCATCAGACATCTGGAATCGGCTCAAGATGTCACCAACGTATTTAGTCTAATGGATGAATATACCAGACTCGGTTTGTTGTACTTGTAGGCCCAAGAAGAAATTCATTTCCCCCATTGCGCTCATCTCGAACTTTTCTTGCATCACACGCTCCAATTGCCTGCACAAAGAATCATTAGTTGAACAAAAAATTATATCGTCAACGTATACCTGCACCCATGGTTGCAGAAATCGGCCTAGGCGGTCATCTACTGCCTAATTTTGAGCTAGGCGGTCAATTAATCGGTCATGGTCAAAAATCGGTCAAAATCGGTCCTAGGCGGTCAAAAATCGGATTAATCGGACAATATTAGTCGGTCAAAATCGATCAAAATCGGTCCTAGGCGGTCAAAATTGGTCAAAATCGGTCAAAATCGAACCATACTATCTGAAACTTGAAGTATTTATGTGAATTTTGAAGTATTATTTTTATATTATTGGGTATATATATATATAATTTTGAAAAAATACATATAAAAATCCCATTCTGATTAATCCCGATTAATCCCTAGGCTGTACCTCACCGCCCGACTAGCGCCTAGCGCCTTCTACAACATTGCCTGCACCAGCAGAAGATCTCCATCTTGTTCCTTGATAAAGAGAGTGCAATCAATAAGACCTCGTTGAAATCCATTCTCCAGAAGATAGTTGGATAAGGTTGCATACCAAGCCCTAGGTGCTTTATGTAAACCATAAAGAGCTTTGTTGAGCAACCAAACCCGATCGGGGTGAACAGGATCTTCAAAACCCGGAGGTTGTTCGACATGCACCTCTTCCTGTACTACACCATGAACGAAAGCACTTTTGACGTCCATCTGGTAGATTTTGAATCCTTTGAATGAAGCATGAGCTAGAAAGATCCGAATAGCTTCCAGACATGCAACAGGTGCATAAACTTCATTGTAGTCAATGCCTTCGATCTGGCGAAATCCCTGAATAACCAATCTCGCCTTGTTACGAATAACTACTCCACGATCGTCCTTCTTGCATTTGTAAACCCAGCGTGTGCCAATTTTCTTGTAGTTCTCCGGCCTTTCAACAAGCTTCCAAACACCAAGCTTTTGAAATTGCTGCAGTTCATCCTGCATGGCTTCAACCCAAGAATTATCCTTTAAGGCTTCCTTCCAAGATTTCGGTTCTTCTTGTGAAACATAACACGCGAAGGACCAATCATTTTGAAGACCAGATTCTGTAAGAACTGAATACAAACCAGGATTCTGGTTGTTTCTCAGCTGATTACGCGTCTGCACCCCGCGTTGGACATCTCCTATGATATTCTGCTGCGGATGGGTATCGTGAATCCTCATTTCATGATTTTTAGGAACTCGAGCATTAATACCCAAATTGTTAATATTAAGACTAACAACCAACTCCACACCAGGAATAGGCGTCGAAGTGGATGCATTCCCTTCAGCAGTATCAACATTCTTCACATGAGGAGTATCTACAGAAGCACCCTGAACAGGAACAACTGGAGCTGAAGTGCCTTCATGCGCATCATGATATTCATCATCTTCTGATGACTCATTGTAATCAGCAGCATCTTTAAATACCTCATTTTGAACCGTATTGTTGACCGAATTAGAACCTTGGGGGTTAACGATAACAGGTCTAACCAATGGCAAGCCAGCAGCGTTGTCACTATCAAATAGCATTCTAGCAGTTGCAGATTCTTCGTCAAAGGTTGGCAGATTAAAGGAGTCGAATAGCCCATCATAATCGAACATCCAAGGATCATCCGGAGCTCTAACAGAACTTGTATACCTTTGAACCCTTACTTCACTCCATAACTTAATCTTTTTGATCGCCAGATTCCATACACGAAAATTCGGAGTAGCATATCCAAGGAAGAAACCCTCGATAGCTTTGGCGCCAAACTTTCCATCAGGCTCAATCATAGTGCATGGACCGCCAAAAGGTTCTAGATAAGAAAGATCCAGTTTCCTTTTCTGTAGAAGTTCGAAACAAGTTTTGCCATGTCTCTTAACTGTAAGAACTCGGTTCAACGTGTAGCAAGCAGTCGACACAGCCTCCCCCCAGAACTGAACAGGAAGCTCCAACTCTACCAACATCGTTCTTGCAGTCTCTATTATCATCCGGTTCTTCCTCTACGCGACACCGTTTTGTTGTGGAGTATAGCGAGAACTGTATTCATGAAGAATGCCCTTAGAAGTAAAGAACTCATCCATCACACGGTTTTTGAACTCAGTTCCATTGTCGCTTCTGATCCTCTTCACTTTCAACGTGTATAAATTTTCAAGCATTGTAAGAAGATCCTTGAGGATTCTAGGAGTATCACTCTTGTATGCCATAAACGCTACTCAAGAAAATCTAGAATAATCATCAGTAACCACTAGACAATAAGCATCCCGAATGTTGTCTTGTGTTTCATAGGTCCAAAGAGGTCCATATGAAGACGTTCGATAGGCATGCTAACAGTGTTGATTTTCTTCAGAGGGTGAGACTTCTTCGTCTGTTTCCCTTTCTGGCATGAAACACATATGTCTTGTAGATGAAAACATCTCACAGACACACCATTCACAAGATTTTTTTTCACCAAGTGGTTCATTTTTCTTAAGTGAATGTGCCCCATTCTTCTCTGCCAAGATATAGACTCCTTCTCTGTGGCTTTTGAGACAAAACATGTGACTTGCGCAGACGTCGTAATCGCCTGGCTCATAACAAGAATATAAAAATCATTAACTCTTGGAGCCGATAAGAGAATCCATTCTTTTGGAATTTTGAAACCAGGTTTCAGCACATAACAACCGGCATCATCAAAATGCACGGTGAACTTTTTATCGCAGATTTGCGAAACACTGAGAAGATTATGATCAATTTGACGAACATAATTGATCTTATCAAAACATACAACACCATTGGAGATCATTCCCTCTCCAGTGATGTATCTGCCTTTGTCTCCAGCAAACGCGACATAGCCTCCTCTAATATTTCTCACATCATACAGAAGTCGTAAGTCGCCTGTCATGTGCCTAGATGCTCCACTATCAACAATCTAATGACTATTAATAGTTCCTCCTAGAACATCCTGCACATATCATCCAACGATCAGTTGAGGATGGGGACCCAAGCCTTAGTGGTCTTGGATCGTCCCTGAGCATCACGAAAAGTGATCTCGATTTCCTGATGATTTTGTAACACAACACCTCCCCCTAAACTTTCACCCATCTCAGGTCTCCCAGTTTGCTTTTGTTTACCAGTTTGGTTTTTAAGAAAAGATTTTGAAACCTCTAGTTTTAACGATTTTGAAGAACTTGGTTCCCTATTAACATATTTGACTTCAGATTTTAAAGCCTTTTCAACTGCTTTCACATTTTGACGTCGCTGTTTCGTTTCTTGTTCCTTAATAGTTATTTATTATGTTTTGGTGAAATGGGACGACATTGAGGGTGAACCTTTTCAGGTGGTGCTTACTCAACAAATTTATCCTTGGGAGTGTTTGTACAATTTTTAATGATGTGTCCAAACTCCCCACATTTAAAACATGTTCTCCTTTCTACAAAATTAGGAGAATCCGATCGACGAACAGATGTCGAACCCGTAGAACCTGAGGTACTTGCTTTTTCATCACACCCGTTTGTATGTTGAGTGTAATAGTTTTGACTGTTATGTTTTAAAATCTTGACTTGTTGGACAAAATCGGTGTTTGATTTGTTTTCAAAAGTCTCAATTTTATCCGTACCCTTCGATGCTACAAATTTGACATTACTGTTTTTCTTCTGGTAACGAGCTCCTTTTGTTTCAAATTTTGATTGAGAAACGTTAGGCCTTTGAGCTCATTGAACTGGTTGTTTACCCTTAGAAGCAATAGGTTGTTGCTTTGTCGGTTGTTTTTTATTTCCAAATTGCTTTTTGATTTCAGCTTTAGGAATTGGATCACATTGAGTTACAATAACCCCTGGGATCGTCTTTCCCAAAAATTTGCTTGTGTTATCTTCAAAAACTTTATCAATCGAAGATGGATTGACATTTTTGATTGGAAAATAGTTATCTGAATAGATTTTAACATCCCCGACCAAAGTATACAACACGTTATTGCTCTTAACAGCAGACACACATTCCTTGTCATTTTTGACATCCTTGACAGGATCTATCACTTGTTTGACAACTGATTGAACAGCAGGAGTAGGAGGATCACAAAGAATGTAATTCTCAATTGGAATGTCTACTCCTTTCATTTTATCAAGTGATTTATCCTGATCGCTTACATCTGATTTATCATCAGATGACTCATAGTCCTCAATAATTGGAGCACTTTGATGCGTCGATGTTGAAGTTTCGGTTTCATCAGATGAGGTACTCGTGGAACTATCTGATTTTAACCCTAGGCCAGTAGTAACTTCCTCATAATCAAGAGGCACACTAGGTTCAAAATGTGGCATTTCTTCTTCATCGGGCATATGAGTATAATTATGTCTCAAAGGGGGAGGACACTTCTTATACCCTACGCCTTTCTTGTTTCCCTTCAGTTGTTGAGCGTCAATGATGTGATCAAGCACATATCGGGAGTTAGAATAACTCTCCAATTTGAGCTTGATTGCATCAAGCTCGCATTTGGCAATGGCTAGCTCCTTTTTGGTTTCCTCGATGATGTTAATGTAATTGTTAATACCAATTTGTTTATTGAAAACAATTTTGGTCAATTCGGAAACACTTTTCTTTAAGGTTTCAATTACAGATTTAAAATCCTTTTCGTTTCTAGCTAAAGCCATATTTGCCTCTTTGCACTTTGAAAACTCAATAACCAAACTTTGGTTATGACTATTCAAATCTGCACAAACATTAAAAACATTAGGAGCAGGAGTTTTAGATTTTACCTAACTCGTAGAGGCTGAGACATTTGCCATAAAGGCAGTCTGATAAGAAAAATATCCGTCTTCTAAGAAGAACTTCTCCATTTCTTTTGATGTGACTCCAGCCTTCTTGATGAGAATAGATTTCTGACTCTTCAACTCCTCTACTTCATTCAATAAATCATCAACATCAGAATTCCCCTCTTCTTTCACATCAGATTCCGAATTATAACCACCCGAATTAGAACTTTCTTCATCAGAACTCCCGGTATAACCCGAACTGTCGTCACTTTCAGAAAATTCTTCCCTGTGAACGTGCTTGATGTGATTTATGATCTTTGCATAACACGCTATTCCTCCTCCTTCTTGATCACCTTCCCCAAATTGTACAGACCAATTACACTCTTCATCAGCTTGGACAACTAATGCTCTGGTGGTGTTTGAAGGTCCAGACTGATTCTAGTTCTGGTTGTTGTTCACCGCTACCATCCTTCGTTCATGATTGTCTTGATTGGCATTAGAAGTACTCGTCTGATTACGGAATGGATTCTGATTGCCTTGTTTGCTTGGTTGGGTGCACTCACGTTTAAAGTGACCCTTTTCGCCACAATTGAACTTATCAAATCTGTACTTCGTATCCTTCTTACTATCCAAGGATGTTCTTCCCGTTCGAATCATGAAATCCTTTGCCCTTCTAACAGCACTTGCGAATGCCCACTTTATATCCATCAACTCCATTTCATCACGGTCGATTTGTTGATAATCTTCATTGGTCATATTGATGTTTCCAATTTAACCTGCAACCAATCCGCAGTATGCACTGACCATAGTATTGATGATTTCCATATGTTCCTTCGCTACTTCAATGCTAACTTTCGAGAGGTTTGAGGTATCAACTCTGACCGTGTTGGTGTTTTGGGGTGGAGGATTGTTGGTATAATGTGCTTGCTACTGCTGTTGCTATTGTTGTTGTGGCTGGGCTTGGGGTTGAGATTGTGGAAGATAAGCACTTGGATCGAACTGAGGTTGAGTAGTGGTAACTTGAGATGGAGGTTGGGGTGTTGGTAGCCATGCACTCGGATCTAGTTGAGGTTTAGAAAAAGCATGAGCTTGAGCAATCATATGTGCTGGCGGATGATAAGCCCTCGGATCGAAAACCTGAGGTGGAGCTGATTGTGGAAACGGAAAAGAGCTTGTATTTGACATAAACGCCGTTTGAAGCTTCGGTTGCTGAACGAAACTAGAACTAGCTGAAGGATTAAAACCATTCAGATACATTTCTGTGTTTTGAGGAACTGCAATCCTTTTAGCTTTCCGAATTTCCTCTTCGTTCTTATGCTCTAACTTTTGAACGAACTCGTAAATACTAACAGCATCCAAGACGCCCGTGTGCTTTAAAAGTTCAATGAATTGAAAGGACTCCACTTCGAAGGTAGAGCATCAGCAAACCGTGCAACCATTTCCTGTTGAGTTGCAAGAACGGTATAAGAATACATTTCACTAATCCAATGATAAAAACATGTAGTCATATCATTTAGGGTTTCATTCACCAGGAACTAAAATGATTCAAACTCTTTCTTCAATAGATCATGGCGTGTCTTTCTAGTAGCTGCATTTCCTTCTCCTCTCGCTACCAATGCATCCCATAAAGCTTCCGTGCTCGTACAATAAGAGAATTGATGATAGATGTCTTTGTGGAGTGCTTGCGTAAGAATAACAAGCGCCTTCTTCTCTAAATCATATGCTTTCTTGTCGTCTTCAAGCATATTTGCCAATGTCGCCGCACTTGAACCTGCTTCTTCGAGGGCTGTGTTGTACGTAGAGGTGAAACACGTCCATAATTCTGTGTTTTGCCCTAGAACGTAAGTATGGAAATGACCCTTCCATGATGGATAGTCGTTCATGTGATTCAACTTTGGCGGGCGATTGTTGCTACCCGTCTAACTCTCATTAAGCAACAGATTTTGAATGCTTTGATTTTGATTCGACACCAATGTCCATTGACTTGCACTTATTGATTGTGGAGGCATGACATTCCTTAACCACGCGGCTGCCGAGGTTTGATCTTGACCTGTTCGTGGGTCCGTACTCCAATCCCATTGACTTGTACTACTCATATTTGATATATGAATGATAATTCCTAATTACACACTTGAAAACACAATGTTAAATCACTTTTGCAAGTCCTCTGTTTAAAATGACAATGATCTCAGAAGTTTCGTCGAAGTGCCTTTGACGAAACTCTAGGGGTTTCGTCGAAGATGCTTATGGCGAAACTATAGGGGTTTCGTCAGAAATCCTTGTGACGAAACTCAAGGGGTTTCGTCGCGTATAGGTTTCGTCGGGATAAGGTCTCAGACAGTTGGTGAAAGTTGGTGAGATTTTCTTTGAAATCTTATCTTTTTACTGACACACAAAACACTTGTTTTCAACTCACAACATACCTCTTTTAACAAACAAGTATGGTCACAATATTTAATCCATTTTAATCCTTTTTCAATTTCCTTTTTAATTTTAAATTCAATAAATACTCAAGAACACTTTGAAGGTTTGTTGAAGATATGAAGAACAATCCCAGATTTTATGAACTTTCCGGCCACTGAATAACTCTTCGAAACACGAAATTGCTTAAAACTTTCACTAAAAACCCGGTTTATCACGTGAACAATCGAACTAACGAGGTTTTTGATAAACTTTTTAGCAAACCAACAAGATCAACAGTTTTTATGAAAACTTTTCCAGAAATGCATGAACTTTTCAAGAACAATTTTCAGAAAAACAACAATAACCAGTTTTAACACTTGATGAAAACCGAACTATGTTTGATTTTAAACAAGGATAAGAGCCAATGCTCTGATACCAATTATAGGTCCCGATTCTCAGAGGATCGATAACGAAACCAAATCTCTTGTTTATCACAAACACGGTCCCGAGTGCGAAATCCCCGTGACTATGCCAAACCAAACATAGATAGTAATAACACGAAATAACCAATGAATCACAGTCAATTGATTAACATGATGAGAACAATGGTTCAAACAGATACAAACACAGTTTGAAGTAAAACTCTCTGAAGGTTATGCTCTCATTGTTTCAGTGTGAAACTATGAGGTGTTTATATAGCAGCCCAGGCCCAATAGTGATGAAACCTGGATTGGGCCCGGCGAAACCTGACTTGGGCCTGAAGAAACCTTACAGATGACGAAACTCTAGGAGTTTCGTCACTGTTCACGGTGAAACCTTGAGTTTAGACCATTTGGGGGTTTCGTCATGTAGTGCTCGACGAAACCTAGGGTTTCGTCAATGGCTGCAAATTGTGATGTGCTGCAAACTGTAACATACAAACACACAAACATACATAACTGATCACATGCAACATGCATTGTTCATTAACATTTACATAACGGACGAGACAAACTTTGTCGGACACAAGTAGGATAGGAGGATATCCGACTTGGTCGACGGCGAATTACAGACTCGATAATATAAAAGACCGTATAAATTACATCGTTAAATAAGACAAGTTACAGACACCAAAATAATGCATCAACAATTTATATAATTAGTCCTTAAAAGGTAAAATGACAAAATTGCCCTCATGTGCAAGTCATATGACCAGATTTAATAGAAAAATTTAATTGAGTTAGTATCAACGGACATAACGTGCAAGATTTTGAAACTTTAAGTGCAAAACTCGTTAATTTTAAAGACAAAGACAAAAGACATCGCTTGAAATTGGTATAAAAATAAACGACAAAACTTGGAATTCACTCTAACTTTAATCAATGAATATTCCTACTATCGTCCTATGTGTTTCACCAGTTAAAATAGTTGTGGGTAGGTTGCATGGATAGAAATAAGGGACATGACATGGTGAACATGCATTAGTGGCATGGTGGACATGTACTCCCAAGTTTGTTATGTATAGTTCCTTTTACATTGAATGAAAAACACATAAAATTGCCCCAAAATTGGATTTCTTCTTAATCTTGTTTTTCTTTGACTTTTGCCTACTTACAGGCTGCAACAAAATATCACGATATAGAACCGTATTTCAAATAAAAAAGGGGTGTTCTTACAATCTTGAGTGCACCTATATGTCAATTAACCTAGCTTTGGGAAATTGAAATATAATAAAAATCATAGAATATACAGTTACAAAGTTAGCGTTTTCTTGCAAAGTGTTTTATCTGCCAGCTCCTTCCAAAGTTCTTTCGCGTTCTTAGAAAAAAGATTTTCAGTGTCCCTAATTTTATTCAATTCATTGAAAATATCCGCAACCATATATGAAATCTCCAAAACTCCCATCACAAATTAGTGGATGTACCACCAAGTTACAATCCAAGCTGAACTAGGATGTTGTCCTTATGACCTTGTGTAGGATTATTAATTAGACAATATCGTAATTGTGTTCCAGCTGCTCTCCAAAGTTTAGTCAAAACGTTGTAATAATAGTACTTAAGCTTTAACTCTCAATCTGTCTTTTAAGCTTGATTATTTATATACAACATATTTACATTAGCAGGCAGAGCATGAAGAAAGCATTTGATATTGCGTTTGGGTCAAATTATCAGCAAATATAGCTTACCTAAAAATAGGAATATTGATAAACGAATTCTTGCTGTTTGGAGATTGTTTAACAACTTAGACCTAAGAACCCAATAATAATCCCAGATATCAGTTTCCAACAAACCAATTGTAGTCTTAACAAAACCATTGACTTTTTCTTATATGCTTTTATTTATTTATTGGGACCACTATTCAGTGCATGCTCTATATATACGCTCCTCTAAGGCATTCTCATTCACAATTTCATCCAGATCAAGAACCGTAACAGTTTGCAATCATCCTAAAATGGCTTCTACCTGCTACCTTTACGTCTTTGTGCTTGCATTATTTTCCGTCACAACCAATGAGATGTGTTATACTTCACGCAATTTGCTGCAAGCTGATCGAACATTGCCACAACAACAAATACCCTCCATTCCAACACTTCCACAACCACAGATGCCCACCATCCCGACACTCCCACAACCACAAATACCCACCATCCCAACACTCCCACAACCACAGATGCCCACTATTCCCACAATCCCTACATTCCCTAATGTGCCCAAAGTATCCTTTCCCCCATTGCCTTCTATGCCTACCATCCCAAACCTTCCAACAACTCTTCCAAGCATTCCTTTCTTCGCTCCACCTCCATCTAAAAAGTAGACAAGAAACAATCGCTACTAGATCAGAAGAAGCTTGTGTGCAAAAGCATGATGTAAATGTTTGAGATTGAGTCATCCTACAATGGCTTCTACCTGCTACCTTTACGTCTTTGCCCTTGCGCTATTCTCCGTCACAACCAATGAGATGTGTTATGCTTCACGCAATTTGCTGCAAGCTACTCCAACAGTGCCACAACCACAAATACCCACCATTCCCACACTTCCACAACCACAGATGCCCACCATCCCCACACTCCGACAACCACAAATACCCACCATCCCCACACTCCCACAACCACAGATGCCGACCATACCAACAATCCCTACATTCCCTAATATGCCCAAAGTATCCTTTCCTCCATTGCCTTCTATGCCTACCATCCCAAACCTTCCAACTTTTCCAAGCATTCCTTTCTTCGCTCCACCTCCATCTAAAAAGTAGACAATGGACGATCTCTGCTAGATCCAAAGAAAATGCGTAGATTCATTGATCTAGACATTAAAAAGGTCCTTGATACAACTATTTTACATGATTGATGAGTGTTTTTGTAGGACTGAGTTTCGAGACCGAAACCGTGATTCGTGTGAGATCGGTTCAAGACGGGAGAGATTAGAGATAAACAAACAACTTTGTATTAATCGGTTGTAAAACATTACAAATCGGCCCGATTACATGATAACCGAACTAATACCAAAGGAGTATACATCCGGGGAGAGACCAAGTGGTGATCTCTCCCCCCACACAATGAAGCTCACAGGGAACTCTCAAATGAGCTCCCCTTCTCTCTATTTGCAAATGAGACAAAGGGTTGGTATTTATACCCACACCCATTTGTCTAGCAAACACACATGGTCAAACAAATAACCCTCTCGTTTGACCACTTCAAACGAGCGGGTCAATACACGTTCGTTTGACCGTTTCACTAACTATTACAAATTCAGCGTAAAATAATAACTAATCTATTCGACAAGCATCGGACACAAAATCTGCATCAACAAATTCCCCCTTGTCCGTTGCTGTCGAATGCTGAAAATGCAACTGCAATCGATCTTCAGTCAAGTATTTATCTTCTTTGTGTTAACAAATTCCCCCTTGACCGATGATCCAGGTAAGTAGTATCTTGACGCTTCTTGTATAATAGTTCCCCCTCAAAGTATGCATATCCGTGTTGGGTGTTGTGCAATTTCCTCAAAAGGCTCAATTGACCGATCTTCCGCTGATCTTCCAATACTCCAACCGGCATTTGATAAGGGTTCCATTCTTTAAAAACTGCATCAAGTCTTGATCTTCAAGCATACTACATTGGTAGAGGTTTCTGGTGAACTGTCTTCTGTAAACCGTCTTTGTGGAATCGACCAAGTAATGCACTTTAATCTTCAGCATCAACACTCAGGAAAGTCAGCTAGACCAAGTGTATCCCTTGCAAGTGTAACACCTCGAAAATTTACGTCCAATAATGTACTGACACGTGTCATAAGCTTTGAATATGAGAAAACAAACTTTAGAGGGACTAAAGTTGACAAACGGTGAAACTATGTGAATTCAAGGGTTCAAAGTGTCAACGATTGATAAATAGGCTCTACAATAACCCTACATGATGTTTATAACCTTAGACGGGTAAATCATGGATCATACGAAGCGAAAAATGAAAGAAAGTGAGGAATTACAAACTACAGGGGCTAAAAGTGTCAACATGTTGAAATTATACCTCTGAGTGATCTTTTGGCAAACCCGAAGCTTTGTAATGATAAAATATACTCACAAGAGCATGTGATAAAAATTTCATGAAGTTTCGTGAACGTATGAGAAAGTTATGATTAAAACCGTATACGAAAGGTTAAATACGTAATCGTGAATTTCGTAACTTTTCGGGTAAGCGCAAAGTGAACCGAGGACATACCCAATCTTATAAAAGTCCCAATGTTCCTACAATTTAGATTTGAGGGTCTAGAGTGCCAAATAAACGAACAAAACACGTTACAAGAGATAAGGGACTGAATTGTATAATTGATGAAACTTAAAGAGCTGGTAAAACACTTGGTCGCGTCACGCGAGGGGGTCCTCGCGCTACGCGAGCGACTGCCCAGCGACGAAAAGACCTACAGCTGCCAGTTCTTGGCTGTTTCGACTTGTTACCAGCTGTTCTCAACTCTAGGGCCTGACCAATCGTATTACATGCAGCTGAGGACCCTTGTATAAGTCTTACAACCCTTATAAACACTTGTGGCACCTCTAATTCAGATCAAAATCATCATAAAGTTCACCATTGTTGCAAAACCAAGAACACTTGAACTTTCAAAAATTCTCAAGAACTTTTCTGGAGCTTTCTGGACATCAAGGCTGATTCATAGTGATCTCTAAACTTGTCTAGGATCATTGTAAGTGCTCATATCATCCTATATTTCGTTCTAGCTTAGTGCATTCACCGAAAGTCAAACTATCGTAAATAAAACTTGACTTTATGATTAAACGAGATATGCTCAGTATTTTCTCAAATTGAAAGTACCCATATGTTGGTATTTATGAGTATAACAAACCCCTAAAAGGGTATTTTCAGATTCACACTCTAAGCATGTCGATTGTCGAGTCAAAGCTTTTGTTAAAAAGTCAACAGAAAGTGTTATTGCAAAAATTAAGCATATTTAGCAGTGTAGGTTACATGCAACCTGTTTGATCATCAAAATAACTTTATAAATAATGTAAGAACATGTTTCAACTTGATCAACTCGACAATTTTCAGTTTAAACACGAATCGGAACCGAAAGTCACATAAATTGACTTTTTCTTTGACTATCGGTTCAGATCCGTCCATGCATGTTAAGATCTGCATTAGAGCATATTTTGGACCAAGTTTCATGTATGTACAACCCTCTGGAATTTCACATATTGGTCCTATGTTTAACCGATTCATATGCATGTTTCCGATTTATGCTTAAAGTTGACTATTTTGCCCTTTTTGCTATAAAACGTGATTTTTGAAAAAGTAAAAGAGTAGAAACCTTTATTACCAAATTATAAACTTGCACCGAAAATTTGATATCAGTTTGTGGTCTAGTTTAAGAGATATGCTCAATATCGTAAATTGCAAGCTTTATGTTACATAAATAGCGTAATTAGCGCATAGCCTATTTTAACCCACTTTTTGGTATCAAAATTTTTACCCACTGAAGTTATATAATATTTTGGGATTTTTAAAGATTTTTATTAAATTTTTGGATGAGCATAACATAGGTCCTTAAGCTAAATTCGGTAAATACCAAATTTGCCCTTTTTGGCAATAAAACGAGTTTTACAAATCCGATTGACCCCAAACCTTTTTCTACTGATTTTATTTATTAAATAAAGTGTTTTGAGCCTTCTGGAATTATAAAAATCTCAGCTTTCTTTTACAAAACCGGAAACGGCTCCAAATCGCCTTTTTAAGCGTTTTTATCGCATAGTATGTACTATAAACATATTAAACATGTAAGGTTGGTACCTACTGATGTTCTTAGCATATTTTTATAAAATAACAGTAAGTACAAGTTTATAACCCAGGTTTCCAGTCTTGACATTTTTAGCCCTTGTGGAATTACCAAAATACCCCTAAGGTGCATAGTTTGGTTTTAAATGATATTTTCCACATATGGGTCATACCCTACTATTATAATATGTTAAAATAAGTATATTTACTGTATAGACCAGACCCGAAACTCAGATTTTATTCAAACTCTTTTATGATCATTAAAATGACCAAATTACCCCTACGGGGCTTATTTTGAGATTTAACTCGTTTTGGGCATAATAGAAGATATCATACTGATATCACAACATATTAAAGGCATATTAACTTAGGAAACCTGTATATGACTCTTTTGGTTACTCGTTACGCACTTGTCGCGTTCGGATCGGCTTAGGTGACTAGTTCATTTATATTAGCCGAAGCGAGTCAAACTTTATCATTTTTGTCTCCAAATCCCGAATGTGTTTAGTATACCCATATTATACAAGTCTTCAAACTTGTCGGGTCTAAATCACATTCTATCCGGTCTTCGCTTAATCGTGCGTTTGAACCATATGTTTTCCTTAAGACTAACCGGTCTAAGCTTTGGCTTAATTAAAGACCCGTTAGCATTCTAATTAATTATTTATGTCATCATTCCAGACTAGAGCCTTCCGGTAAATGGTACCTACGCTTACTTAAGCGAACACGGCTGAGTTATTAAATTCTTATTAATTAAGACAGGAGCTAGCTCAGGTAAATACTTTTAACTTATTTTCCCTTATACGGGCTTGGGATACGGTATTATAAAAATACCGCTTGGTCGGGTGTAGAAACCTTTTGATCGGAGAAGATTGAATTGCATAATCCGGTTTTAATTCGTATTGCTTGATAACAAATAACATTGGGGGTTAATGACCGTGTCCTGGATATCCTTGGCTCATTTTAAAAAGTAAATGGCCACGACGTAAGCACAAGGTATAGACAAAACACCTCCTGTTGCATATGTAAAACGTATACTCACTCGTGAGGATAACTTCTTGTGAGATTATATTTGTGGTGTGTCGATTAATCTTGTCCGGCTTGTATTGTATTGTATTGTATAATCACCGGCCCTAAATGTTGGACAAACATGTAAATCGGATACAGGATTTTTATTAACAAAATTGTCCCAAGTTATAAAAGATTAATCTTGCCTCTGTGCATTTTAATCAATGCGTCAAAAGATTTTGTGCCGTTTGCACTCAAATAAATTTTCAAACTCTTTTCAAAATGAGTCGGTTAAATTGTATTTACCAGTGAAAACTAACGTATTTTTCCAAAAGGTTAAGTGACAGGTACTGAACGTAATTGGCTGGAAGCTCAGGGCGATTATAAGGAATCTTACGAGTCCTAGGCGTCTAAAGTCTGCTGAAAAATGATTATGATTATTCGATCCGCCTGTGGATCTTTTACTATCCGTTGTAATACTCTGATATTACTTTATATTCGGATTGTAATATATTTATCTTTTGCTTCCGCTGTGCATATATATATTGTGTTGTTTGACTATGATGATATCAATTACGTCACGATACTCCCCCACCGGGCCCACCGGTGACACGTGGAATTTCGGGGTGTGACAGGTTGGTATCAGAGCCAACATTGAGTGAATTAAACACTATCCTTTTTGTGTTTAATCTCAATGACACAATTAGCACATTCTTTGACCTTCTAAGTCTAGACTTAACATAGGAATAATCTCAATCCTAACCTGGAAAATTTTTGCTGTCAATCCTAATTGAAGACGTCGCCAAGCGAAGAAGCTGTAATAGGAATCCCCCACACCTGGAGCCTTGAAATGCTGAGCTTCGTACCGCGGCCAGGATGAAACGAGCCTACAAGGAGAAAGCATTCAGAAATAAGAGTGAAGAAGAAACTCCTCTCACTGAAGATCGTTTCCTTAATAGTCCTTCTAAGGACGTAGTTATTATATATATATATATATATATATATATATATATATATATATATATATTCTTTCAGTCTCTTCGAGGATACATTATTCCTTTCGAAGACCCGCTTAGGGCAACTCTGTACTTTTATCTCCATATAATGGATTTATTAAACAAAGTTTCATTCTAAACATGAAACATGAAATAAATGGAAAGTAACATCCCTTAGAAGGGAAGTGCCTACGGGCTATAGTTAACGTCTTCTGAGACTAAAGACAGTAGTAGCCTACAACTCCCTGTCAAGAAAAGGTAATGAACGTTGATTCACACCTAATTGCCTCGACTCTCTGAAATCATGGCTTACAAACTTGTCTACGTGACTAGGCCACTTGTGCCATTATTAAAACTTTAATGCCTCGACTCTCTGAAATCATGGCTTATAAACTTGTCTACGTGACTAGGCCATTTGTGCCATTAATGAAACTTTAATGCCTCGATTCTCTGAAGTCATGGCTTATGAACTTGTCTACGTGACTAGGCCATTTGTGCCATTATTAAAAACTTGAATGCCTCGATTTCTGAAGTCATGGCTTATAAACTTGTCTACACGACTAGGCCATTTGTGCTATTATTAACTTGTAAATTAGGATTTATGAGGAAAATCCCGAATGAAATAAATATCCTTCCTTCCCTGTCAGTATGCATTTAAAAAGAATCTTAAAGGTGAAACCTAGCCTACGCGGCCAAGATGGTGAAACCTACTCTCGGGATTCAGATCCCTGTTAACACCTGAGAACGTGTTAGCACTCCTGACAAATGTGATTCGACAAAATCACAACAGTCATCCCTATATTGGAATTTTTTTCTTTCTAATTTACCTTGTAATCATGGCTTATATCATCTTATAAGATGATCATATTACAAACATCCGTAAGTGATGAAGTGCCTACGGGCTAAATTGGCTGCCCGATAAGACGACAGTGGTGATCTTTGACCTCCTGTCTAAAAACGTTGGACCATGTCCAAGCATAATAGTCGGTATGATCCAAACGATCTTGACTAATAGCATCTGAAGAGATGATCATATCATAAACATCCCTCAGAAAGGAATGCCCACGGGCTATATCTATTGTCCTAAAAGACAAAAGGCAGTTGTAGTCTTCAACTCCCTGCTAAGAAAAGTAACCGACTATGCTCAAACCTTAAATGCCTCGATCCCAAACGATTATGGCTTATAAATTTAAAACTGTCCTTGTGACTAGGCCTTCTGCGCCACTTTAATACCCTTAACGAGTTATAACTAGGATAAATTATAATGGAGAGTACAAATTTAAAAATAACTAACAAATTAACCAATATGGTTTATATTACCATGGTTGATGAATCGTCAAAAATGGGGATTCCATAATAACCTCTGAATAAATCATTACCATTGTTTATGTAGCAATCAAGCTACATGGCTGGATCAGAGGAGGCCAACAGTCACCCGAAGAAGAACAATGATGTTACCAGAATTAGCATGACTGAAGCGGAACTGCAGGCACTAATGAATAGTGCTATTACTCAAGCTCTTGACAGTCAGTATAATGAATCAAATGATAACCACTCTACGACTCCATCTGTGGCTCGTATTAAGCCCCCTCCTAAATCAAATGAGTTAGAGGAAGACGATGTTCATAACTCATCGCATCGAAGGAATATTCCGCCTATTCAGGTCATGTTTCACCAAGAGGCACCAGTTAAGACCTGCACATATAAATATTTTGTCTCCTGCAGGCCCAGAGACTTTACAGGAGAAGAAGGGGCCATCGATTGCATGACATGGCTCGATGAGATGGACGCTGTTGTGGATATCAGCGGTTGTGCAAAGCAGAATGTTGTGAAATTTGTTTCACAGTCATTCAAAGGAGAAGCGTTAGCATGGTGGAGATCATTGCTCCAAGCCACGGGAAAGGTTCTACTATACAACTTATCTTGGGATCAATTTGTTGCATTAGTCAAGGAAAACTTTTGCCCTCAACATGAGGTAGAAGAGATAGAATCAAACTTCTTGACTCTAGTCATGAAGGATTTAGATTGCCAGGCATACGTGACAAGTTTTAACACTATGTCCCGCCTAGTTCCTTATCTAGTCACCCCTGAACCTAAACGTATAGCGCGTTTCATTGGGGGCCTAGCACCAGAGATAAAAGGAAATGTTAAAGCATCTAGGCCAACCACATATAGGTCCGCAGTAGACTTATCCTTATCTCTCACCTTAGATGCAATCAGAAATAAGTCTGTTAAGGCTTCTGGTGAAGGAAAAAGGGAAAGAGAGGAAGAGAACTCTCATCGATCTGATAAGAAGAAAAAGGGAAGCTTAAGGAACAATAAAGAATCCGAGTCTAGGAAAAACTCGAGTCAGTCTAATAACAGACCTAAGTGCAGTAACTGCAAAAAGCAACATTCTAGGAAGTGTACAATTGACCCAGGTGCCAAACTGTGTGGAATTTGCAAAACCAAGGGTCACAAGACTTTAGATTGCAAGGAGTTGAAGAACGCAACCTGTTACAATTGTAACGAGGAAGGGAATATCAAGACTAACTGCCCAAAGACTTTAAAGAAGCCGAGAAAGGCCAGGAAAAACAAAAGCATGAGTCTTCCAGAGGAACGCCCGTGAGGTGGTACAGAATACTAACCATATAGCAGGTACTTTTTCTTATCAGGAAGTTATGCATAAAATTATTTTTCTTTATGCTGGCACATATGATTCTTTAATGAGAGATAAATGTTAAGAACTGTTGTCTTCGCCTGATTTAAACTCCGGTCATTTGACGTGAGGTAGAGATTGGCCGATGATATCTTGGAGAATGCTCCGACGAACCCTAGAAAGATATTTTATATCTAATAGGGACCACTCTTTTTCTAATATCCTTATGGCAAGCTTTCAAGCTATCCAACTTCATCAATATAATAAAGACAGTTGTGACATTTCGATCCCCTGTCAAAAAGGTGATGGACTAGGTCCAGACCCTAAATGCCCTCGATGGTCTCTTATGGCCTAGGCTAAGTAAAATTAATAAGTATACATATCTAAACAATGTTCATTTAGAATATTCATGTTATATTGGCCTATGGTCTAATGGTACCATGGATAGTATATGATAAATTGCCAGGATGATGAATAGCGGTTGTCGGATGGCAATTAAGTAATTGTTTCATCAATGTTAGGAACCAATATCAAGTATGGCGAGCTCAGATAAGACAGCCGTTGATCGTGCTATGGATGATGCGACACATGCCAATGATACTACAATTGTAAATCTTAGAATTTCCAATGTTGTCCTTCAAACTATGATTGACGCAGCTGTTGGAAAAGCTGTGAAGGAGGTCGTGAAAAAGTTCAAGGAGCCCAATGCTAATCGCTCAAAGTCTCATCCGAGACCACACGACCTTACTCACGAGAAGGACCTCGTTCATGCCTCCGATGCAAAGGATGAACTAAAAAGGAAAAGGGAGGTAGATAACTCCCAGAGTTCTAAGAAAAAGAACTAACAAAAGTCCGACCAGAAACCAGTATGTGGGACCTGCAAGAAGCGCCATTATGGGAAATGCAGGTTCGAACCAAAATCCAAATCGCAGCCCAGAGCTTGTGGAATTTGCAAATCTAGGAAACATAAAACCATAGATTGCAAGAAGTTGAAAGATGCAACCTGTTATGGTTGCAACGAGAAGGGGCATATCAAGACCAACTGCCCTAGGAATCAGAAGAAGCCCGAGTAGGCCAAGATAACAGACGCACGAGTTGTCAGGATGAACGCCCAAGAGATGGGGCAGGATAATAATAGTATAATATGTACCTTTCGTTATCAAGCAGTTTATGTAGAAACTTATTTAATACTGGCACGTATAAATATGTTATGAATGATAAAGGTTGAGAACTGTTGTCTCCACCTGATTAAGACTCCGGTCATTTAATGCCCGGTAGAAAGTGACGATGTTACGTCGAAAATGCTCCAACAAATCCTATATTGATGTTAATATCTATTAGAAATCATTTTTCTAATATCCTTATAGCAAACTTTTGGTTGCATACTTAAGGACTCAATATAATGATAAAAATCGATTGGTTGCCTTAAGAATCAAGCCCATATTGTGAGTGATAAGAAGCAATTAATTATCAAGACTCCTTATGAGACAACCCTCGTAATTACACGGGTCCGTTCGATTAATTAATATTAAACATAAAAAAATGGTGGAACTGACCGTCCCCGGAATCGAACCCGGGTCTAGGCCGGCCGCACCCTTTCGCGCGCCTAGCCAACTGAGCTAGGTGCCTAGTTTGTGAAAATCTCCATTCTAATGTAATATAAACACTTGTACAATAAACTTCCTTATCATTTATCAATGATAATTTCTGCTAAGTGTCCTGTTCTTAATACAGGCAATAATAAATATTCATGAACCATAAACTTAGCAAAAAAAAAAAAAAAAAAAAAAAAAAAATTTATCATCCACAAGGTATAACTACCAAGGAAACCATAGTAACCGATTCTTATAGATCGGCAAGGAATCCTTCCGAAAATCTAAGAGCACTCTTTCTTCGAATAGAGTACGACAACATATGTTATTTTAATTATTTTTCTCATTGTTTTTCTATCGCCTGCGAATACCAAACTATGTTTGATAAAAGTGTCATATGAGGATTGGCGTATCCTAGTGTGTCCCATAGATTATTTCCATGTCTGATCAGCATGGAGGTTTAATACATGGAACCCCTGAGATATCCCA
Organism: Helianthus tuberosus; assembly: GCA_030545235.1. Classification (NCBI taxonomy): domain Eukaryota; kingdom Viridiplantae; phylum Streptophyta; class Magnoliopsida; order Asterales; family Asteraceae; genus Helianthus; species Helianthus tuberosus. Next base: position 52,857,216 of record CM060411.1, on the reverse strand, counting down.
ATGGTCATATAGTACAAAAATTGACTAGTAGTATTCAAGGAAGATATCCAATATAAAAATGTCCTATAAGTACCTCTACTTAGGACATCCTTGTATTATAAAGAGAATGTGTCATTTATCTGACACCGACATCGATAGATAAACTCAAGCCTGAAAATACAGACACCTCTGGCATCTCTATGTGTCATAATTATCTTCTACTAAGACTATCATGTTTACCTTCTGAGAGGCAAGTAGAGTTAAGATTAACATCCCGCTTAAGGTTAGAGTGTGGTAGGAACTCCGTGTTGATCATGGAATAATCAAAACCCTGATTAAGTAAATTTTAAGATATAGATTCATATAGCCTGACTCAATATCCGGAGAATTCGGTATAGTTAAGTGTGAAAGACGGTTCATTTTGCTTATGCATTGATTACCGCAACCCTAATTGGACAACAATTAAGAATTATCATTAAGCTGCCCAGGATCGACGATTTGGTCAACTAACGCAAGGATTAACTATTCCTTGGGATTTGTTCTAAGCAATGGTTGGAATAACCATTTCACCTTAAGATAAGTTTTTACAATAGTTGTTATATAAGTATCAAGGCTGCTCTTCTGGAAAACCTTGTATAGATTGAATGATAAACATCTATTAAGACAAAAGATTGGTAAGTCCAATCGTCAGGATCTAAGAGTTGCATTGGAAACAACGAATAAGATCAAACAAATCCATAATCGATTATAAGTTGCCATTATTCGGCAGAAAATCAAAGATTAATGAAGTTAGCAACCCTCCTAAGTTTTTGTTAAGAAATAAGGATCAACAAAAGATATCACCCTGGAAGGATGTGCAAATTTGTAAATCATCAGACTAGTTGAGCTCTGAATATATCAAATCATTCGAAGGAATCGAATGTATCAGGATCAAATAGCTTATAAGCTAAAACCTGTTTAAGGAGCTTGGCGGAGCTCGCAACACAATAACACACTAATGATTTAAGGATGTGTTTCACCAATAAGTTGAGAAGCATTATCACATAATGATATGCGTATTTATAATATGTTGAGCAAACCGTATCGATTTAGGATCGGCAGGTTAAGAAACTCCAAAAGGATACATGACCTATTATAGAGGTCAGCTGGAGGGCCATAGAGGCCCAAATGTACTGAGGAAGGTTAAGTTCAGTATAGGGCAGAAAGTACTCCCTTTACTTTAAGTAAATCTCGAGGTCGAGATTTCTTTTAAGGGGGTGAGGATGTAACACCTCGAAAATTTACGTCCAATAATGTACTGACACGTGTCATAAGCTTTGGATATGAGAAAACAAACTTTAGAGGGACTAAAGTTGACAAACGGTGAAACTATGTGAATTCAAGGGTTCAAAGTGTCAACGATTGATAAATAGGCTCTACAATAACCCTACATGATGTTTATAACCTTAGACGGGTAAATCATGGATCATACGAAGCGAAAAATGAAAGAAAGTGAGGAATTACAAACTACAGGGGCTAAAAGTGTCAACATGTTGAAATTATACCTCTGAGTGATCTTTTGGCAAACCCGAAGCTTTGTAATGATAAAATATACTCACAAGAGCATGTGATAAAAATTTCATGAAGTTTCGTGAACGTATGAGAAAGTTATGATTAAAACCGTATACGAAAGGTTAAATACGTAATCGTGAATTTCGTAACTTTTCGGGTAAGCGCAAAGTGAACCGAGGACATACCCAATCTTATAAAAGTCCCAATGTTCCTACAATTTAGATTTGAGGGTCTAGAGTGCCAAATAAACGAACAAAACACGTTACAAGAGATAAGGGACTGAATTGTATAATTGATGAAACTTAAAGAGCTGGTAAAACACTTGGTCGCGTCACGCGAGGGGGTCCTCGCGCTACGCGAGCGACTGCCCAGCGACGAAAAGACCTACAGCTGCCAGTTCTTGGCTGTTTCGACTTGTTACCAGCTGTTCTCAACTCTAGGGCCTGACCAATCGTATTACATGCAGCTGAGGACCCTTGTATAAGTCTTACAACCCTTATAAACACTTGTGGCACCTCTAATTCAGATCAAAATCATCATAAAGTTCACCATTGTTGCAAAACCAAGAACACTTGAACTTTCAAAAATTCTCAAGAACTTTTCTGGAGCTTTCTGGACATCAAGGCTGATTCATAGTGATCTCTAAACTTGTCTAGGATCATTGTAAGTGCTCATATCATCCTATATTTCGTTCTAGCTTAGTGCATTCACCGAAAGTCAAACTATCGTAAATAAAACTTGACTTTATGATTAAACGAGATATGCTCAGTATTTTCTCAAATTGAAAGTACCCATATGTTGGTATTTATGAGTATAACAAACCCCTAAAAGGGTATTTTCAGATTCACACTCTAAGCATGTCGATTGTCGAGTCAAAGCTTTTGTTAAAAAGTCAACAGAAAGTGTTATTGCAAAAATTAAGCATATTTAGCAGTGTAGGTTACATGCAACCTGTTTGATCATCAAAATAACTTTATAAATAATGTAAGAACATGTTTCAACTTGATCAACTCGACAATTTTCAGTTTAAACACGAATCGGAACCGAAAGTCACATAAATTGACTTTTTCTTTGACTATCGGTTCAGATCCGTCCATGCATGTTAAGATCTGCATTAGAGCATATTTTGGACCAAGTTTCATGTATGTACAACCCTCTGGAATTTCACATATTGGTCCTATGTTTAACCGATTCATATGCATGTTTCCGATTTATGCTTAAAGTTGACTATTTTGCCCTTTTTGCTATAAAACGTGATTTTTGAAAAAGTAAAAGAGTAGAAACCTTTATTACCAAATTATAAACTTGCACCGAAAATTTGATATCAGTTTGTGGTCTAGTTTAAGAGATATGCTCAATATCGTAAATTGCAAGCTTTATGTTACATAAATAGCGTAATTAGCGCATAGCCTATTTTAACCCACTTTTTGGTATCAAAATTTTTACCCACTGAAGTTATATAATATTTTGGGATTTTTAAAGATTTTTATTAAATTTTTGGATGAGCATAACATAGGTCCTTAAGCTAAATTCGGTAAATACCAAATTTGCCCTTTTTGGCAATAAAACGAGTTTTACAAATCCGATTGACCCCAAACCTTTTTCTACTGATTTTATTTATTAAATAAAGTGTTTTGAGCCTTCTGGAATTATAAAAATCTCAGCTTTCTTTTACAAAACCGGAAACGGCTCCAAATCGCCTTTTTAAGCGTTTTTATCGCATAGTATGTACTATAAACATATTAAACATGTAAGGTTGGTACCTACTGATGTTCTTAGCATATTTTTATAAAATAACAGTAAGTACAAGTTTATAACCCAGGTTTCCAGTCTTGACATTTTTAGCCCTTGTGGAATTACCAAAATACCCCTAAGGTGCATAGTTTGGTTTTAAATGATATTTTCCACATATGGGTCATACCCTACTATTATAATATGTTAAAATAAGTATATTTACTGTATAGACCAGACCCGAAACTCAGATTTTATTCAAACTCTTTTATGATCATTAAAATGACCAAATTACCCCTACGGGGCTTATTTTGAGATTTAACTCGTTTTGGGCATAATAGAAGATATCACACTGATATCACAACATATTAAAGGCATATTAACTTAGGAAACCTGTATATGACTCTTTTGGTTACTCGTTACGCACTTGTCGCGTTCGGATCGGCTTAGGTGACTAGTTCATTTATATTAGCCGAAGCGAGTCAAACTTTATCATTTTTGTCTCCAAATCCCGAATGTGTTTAGTATACCCATATTATACAAGTCTTCAAACTTTTCGGGTCTAAATCACATTCTATCCGGTCTTCGCTTAATCGTGCGTTTGAACCATATGTTTTCCTTAAGACTAACCGGTCTAAGCTTTGGCTTAATTAAAGACCCGTTAGCATTCTAATTAATTATTATGTCATCATTCCAGACTAGAGCCTTCCGGTAAATGGTACCTACGCTTACTTAAGCGAACACGGCTGAGTTATTAAATTCTTATTAATTAAAACAGGAGCTAGCTCAGGTAAATACTTTTAACTTATTTTCCCTTATACGGGCTTGGGATACGGTATTATAAAAATACCGCTTGGTCGGGTGTAGAAACCTTTTGATCGGAGATGATTGAATTGCATAATCCCGTTTTAATTCGTATTGCTTGATAACAAATAACATTGGGGGTTAATGACCGTGTCCTGGATATCCTTGGCTCATTTTAAAAAGTAAATGGCCACGACGTAAGCACAAGGTATAGACAAAACACCTCCTGTTGCATATGTAAAACGTATACTCACTCGTGAGGATAACTTCTTGTGAGATTATATTTGTGGTGTGTCGATTAATCTTGTCCGGCTTGTATTGTATTGTATTGTATTGTATAATCACCGGCCCTAAATGTTGGACAAACATGTAAATCGGATACAGGATTTTTATTAACAAAATTGTACCAAGTTATAAAAGATTAATCTTGCCTCTGTGCATTTTAATCAATGCGTCAAAAGATTTTGTGCCGTTTGCACTCAAATAAATTTTCAAACTCTTTTCAAAATGAGTCGGTTAAATTGTATTTACCAGTGAAAACTGACGTATTTTTCCAAAAGGTTTAGTGACAGGTACTGAACGTAATTGGCTGGAAGCTCAGGGCGATTATAAGGAATCTTACGAGTCCTAGGCGTCTAAAGTCTGCTGAAAAATGATTATGATTATTCGATCCGCCTGTGGATCTTTTACTTTCCGTTGTAATACTCTGATATTAGTTTATATTCGGATTGTAATATATTTATCTTTTGCTTCCGCTGTGCATATATATATTGTGTTGTTTGACTATGATGATATCAATTACGTCACGATACTCCCCCACCGGGCCCACCGGTGACACGTGGAATTTCGGGGTGTGACAGCAAGCTCAACCAGCATGCTTAGTTGAACTACATCCAGATCTCATTGTCTCGCCTTTGTGAAGTTGACCACGTAATGCACTACAGATCTTCAGCATCAGTACTCAGGAAGTCAGCTAGACCAAGTACATCGTTTGCAAACTCAACGAATTGAGTTACCCCCAGATCCCTGTAAAATCCCAAAGAAACATCAAACCCAAAACCGAATCCTGCAGGTCTTCAGTCTTGAACTATCAGCTTTCATAAAGATTCCCCAGGTCTTCAGTGAACAGCGCTTTTGTAACTACTGTAGATTTAAGATGCCTGTATGTTTCCGTGCAAAACTCTTCACGCTGGCTGGAGAATTAATTAAAATCCTCAAATATGTGTCTGTGCAAAACATTCCACGCCGAACCGTTAGTATCACCAGAAAATCACAAACTCTACCACCTGTGATTGCGTTTAGAAATTTACCGAAGAAATTCAACATACGAAAAATTTTATTCCCCCATTTCTTTGGTAAGATCACTAAACCTTAACAGATTCCCTCCACTTTAAAGGAACTGTCGTCAACTTTCAAATGTTCACCAATTCCCTTCACTTAGCGGAACTGTCGTCAATCTTTACTGAATGTTCTCGGTTCCGAAAAATCACGAAAACGACTTTCTTCTTTGCATATTCTAGTTGAATAAGAACGTCCCCTAGTACCCCGTAGAATCCGACTTGTATCCCTCCAAAGACTTTGTGAACTCGTTAGGACCGGTATTGACATTCTAGGTTCATTCATTCGTTACCAAATGCGAGAATATGACAATAACCAAAAAGATTTCTTCGTTGCATATTCTAGTTGATAAAGAAATTTCGCCTAGTACCCCGTAGGATCCGACTTGTATCCCTCCAAAGACTTTGTGAACTCGTTAGGACCGGTATTGACATTCCAGGTTCATACGTTCGTTTTCAAATGCGAGAATATGACAAAAAACAAAATGCTTTCGAACATTTACGAATAACCGATAACAATCATAAACATTGACGTGCGGAAGTGAACATACCGTTTTCGTTTTCGGCCCATAGTAGTCAAGTCACCAAATTTGACGTTTGCATCGGTAACGGTGACTACCCCACAATTTTCAAAATATCATCATCTTTTGTTTTCATCATGCCGCATCATCCCGCACGCTCCCAAAACCCGTACGAATTTTGATGTTGAAATTTGGAAGCCCGGTTCAAATAATCTCCGCGAACACCCGATCCCACTCCGCAAATAACCCAACTTCCATCAACGAGTCAACCACCATTATCATATTTCCTCCATGTGGGTCTAGATATTATTATTATTATTATTAAAGAACACATGCCATCATTTTTGAGTGGACCCAAAAGAAAACTAGCTGCCAAATCACATGTTCCTGTCGACATGTAACTTGTTTAAATAGCCATTTCATCAAAAGGCATCACCCAAAAGTCAAAGACCCTAGCTGCCATCTTAATAGGTAAAACAACTATTCAGCCACCATGTCTCTGCAACACACAATCACCAACCCTCTTTTCCTGCGATATACCAGCTGAAACCCTTTTTTTTTTTCGATACACATCCCTCGATTCCACCTTCAAAGAGCCCATCAATTAGAGTGCAATCTTTAATATACCCCAAAAGTCAACAACCCTATATTAACTTTTTCAAGAATTTACCAGCTAACTTTCATTGTCAGCCGCTAACATCATTTTTGTCTTCCTCTTCACACTTCCATCAAATCTCTTTCAAACTTTTCGATACTCAAAAACCAAAACTAATTTCCACTAAAACAACATCAGTGGCCACCATCTCTAAGACCAGCCAACATCTCTTTTCTGCGATACAACAAAACTCAAAACCCCCAAAAATTGAGCCCCATCTAAGACCACCGTCTACTAACCACCGGCGACCAGTTAGCATCTGAACGGAGACCCGTTAACATCTGATAGGAGACCAGTGATTCTTCGCTGACATGTAGGTGATTTCGTCACTGATGTATGGTGATTTCGTTGACTGATGTATGGTGATTTCGTTGACATCAAGTTGGACCAAAATGGTGTGATTTTGTCCAAGACAAGTGATTTCGCCCAAGGTGATTTCGTCCAAGACAAGTTGATGAAATCTGGTGATTTAGTCACTGTGATTTGTTTGACGAAGTTAGTGATTTCGTCAGCTGGGATTTCGTCGTAGGGTATCAACAGGAACCCTAGTGTTTCTTACCAGCCGCCATACTCATCTCAAGAACACAGTTAACTGTTCGTTTCCAAATCGGACGAAAATCATTGTATAGATGATATTTGATGATGAAAACATGTTTATTTAGGTGTAAAAAATAAAACCCAACATTCGTATATGTTCTGTTTCATCTAGAACCGAGAATTTCAGTCTAGATCTGGGTTTTTCTTCATGTTTCCCCATTTTTACATCTTGAACAAAAAGCACAAAAATCACAGATCTAGAGCACATGTGACTTAGTAAACGGTTAGATTTACTAAATCGGGTACCATGGCTCTGATACCAATTGTAGGACTGAGTTTCGAGACCGAAACCGTGATTCGTGTGAGATCGGTTCAAGACGGGAGAGATTAGAGATAAACAAACAACTTTGTATTAATCGGTTGTAAAACATTACAAATCGGCCCGATTACATGATAACCGAACTAATACCAAAGGAGTGTACATCCGGGGAGAGACCAAGTGGTGATCTCTCCCCCACACAATGAAGCTCACAGGGAACTCTCAAATGAGCTCCCCTTCTCTCTATTTGCAAATGAGACAAAGGGTTGGTATTTATACCCACACCCATTTGTCTAGCAAACACACATGGTCAAACAAATAACCCTCTCGTTTGACCACTTCAAACGAGCGGGTCAATACACGTTCGTTTGACCGTTTCACTAACTATTACAAATTCAGCGTAAAATAATAACTAATCTATTCGACAAGCATCGGACACAAAATCTGCATCAACAGTTTTCTCATATACTTTTTGTTTGTTTGTTTTTTTCTGCGTTCTTTATGTGGTTTGATATACTTTGTTGTAATATATTGTTAGTGTAAATTTAAAAAGTTCTAGTATTTTAAACCTTTTAGTGTTAAAGCCTCATATTTAATTAATATGGAAAAACTGATTTATCTACTATTTATTCTTATGAAAATCGTTTAACAACTAAATAAATAGTCATGGTGATGTAGTCCTAACAAACATATAAAGTGAGGTGATTACCATGGAGGTTTTGTTGTGAATATTTAAAGAGAAAATCAAAAGAATAGTTTGATCAAATCAGATTAAAAAAATATGACCACTTGGAAGCCGTTACTTAAAAACATAAAATTACACTTAAAATATCTTAAAATCGTGTAAACTGTTATGAATGTAGACATTTAGGCCCATAAGTATTGGTGCAGTTTTTGTGCCCAATGCTGTTCGAATATATTAGATTACTTTTTATGCTGATTATGTAACAGTTAGTGAAACGGTCAAACGAACGTGCATAGACCCGCTCGTTTGAAGTGGTCAAACGAAAGGCCGGGTTATTCGTTTGACCGTGTGCGTTTGCAAGTGACCTTCCACATAAAGGTGGTCTTTCATGTGGAGGTGGTGTGGCTATAAATACCACCCTTAGTTCATTTGCAAGTTTTGAAGGTTTTAGACTTAGGGGAGAGATCACCACTTGGTCTCTCCTCGGATGTATGCTCCTTTGGTATAGTTTGGCTAGCTTGTAATCGGGCCGATTTGTAACGTTATGCTACCAACTTTATACAAGAAAGTTGTTTATCCATCTCTAATCTTCCGTCTTTGAACATAATCACACACTAATCACGGGTTTCGGTCCGAATCTTGAACCTACAATTGGTATCAGAGCCATGGTACCCGACTTAGTGAATCTAACCATTTGCTAAGTCACATGAGCTCTTGACTAGTGATTTTTGTGGTGTTTTTGTTCAAGATGTAAATGTGGTGTAAACAAGAAAAACCCAAATCTGGACCCGAAAAATTATGTATCTGAGATGAAACGGACCATACAAGAGGGTTGGATTTTATGTTTCACACCAAGTATATCAAATTTTCATCATCAATTAAAACTTTTGAGGGGTATTTCGTCAGATCTGCGGATGAACTCTTCACTGTGTTCTTGAGGTGGGTGGCGGCTGTTAAGAAAAGAACTAGGGTTTCTTCATAGTGAACTGCGAAGAACCCTCCACCAAGCCGAAAAACCAAGGCTGCCGAAGAACCTAGACGAAAAACCAAGTCTGTGAAGAACTCCCTTGCCGAAGAACCCCCCTACCGAAGAACATCCCTAAGCCGAAGAACCCCCTGCCAAAAAACCTCCCTTAGGCGAAGAACATCAGCTTATGAAGAACACTCTTCATCCACGAAGAACTGGCACCGACGAAGAACTCCCATGAAAAATGTTACAGCCCCCGACTCCTGTCCCAGGAGTGGGCGGCCGCGAGCCAGTCAGATGTTATCGGTGTTTATAAATTTGGCAGCGAAAAGTTGCATCAGGACCGTTGTTAGGAAATATTGTTAACAGAGTTAAACACCAAATTGTTTAAAATAGATAAATGGGATAAAACCCAATTTTCATTTGTAATATATTTATAGGGAATATCCCTAATTATTGAAAACGGTTTTCCTTTTTAATTAGGTAACTTTTATGGCCACTTTTCTAAGCCTTCAGTGCTCTCCAGCTGGCTTTTATTGGCTTCCTACTAAGTTATCTGAAACACGTGTTTAAAACATTTTATCAGCAAGAAATACTGGTGAGTGAATCTCAGTTTAATCAAAACAGGTTTTATCCTTTTATAGTATTGAGAGCGATTACAATGTTGGCTATGGTCATATCACACATTGGCTAATCCATTGTCCAATTGTGAAGATTATCAAGTAGTGTATACAAAACCCCATAATACCGGCAGTAATTGAAGAATTACAAAGACTCAATCACTGCTATTTACAATTTAAAAATAAATAAGGTTTTGTAAAAACAATTTACAAAAAGGAGATTACTCACATTGATGTCTTAGGGTATTCCTTAAGGATTTCCTGGTGATTATGTATTAAATACACAAATGCACACGCGTTAGTATAATAACCCAATATTTACATTAGTAATACCCTCCCCGAGACGACATTCCAACGACTACGTCGGGCAGAACCTCGACAGCCGTTACGGAACACTAGATCAATCGGGCAGCGTATCTAATACGTAACCGGGGATTATAACACTTACAACAAGGTAGATCTTCGCTATTTAGGGGGTGTAATGCCTGGGTAAAGCTTCCACTATATAGAAATTTGAGAGAGATTGAAAGAAAATGAACGAGGAATGTCTGAAGCTCGAGGCCCCTTATTTATAGGTCTGATCGTCGGTCTCTCGCGCCCCGCGAAGAAGAACAAGGGGGCTTACGCGGCCCGCGAGGGCCCTAAGGCGGCAACGAGGTTCGCTGAGTCATCGACACGTGGCGGCACCTGGTCTTTTCCTGACTTTGAGTTGTCGCGCGAGCGCCCCTTGAATTTTGTTTTATTTGTTAAATTAAAGGATATTCGGGTCCGTTATTCATATACGGGGTGTATTTTGGGACATTTAGGGGTGTCTAAAATATTTTAATGAGAGTTGTTATATTTTGGATATAGCTCCTGGACTATTTAATAAAATAAATAATGCACTTATATTAAGTATAGTAACCCAATTCAACTTTATCCCTACGTCACAAGACAGAACCCCAACGTACTTAGTCGGGCAGAGCCTTGACATGCGTTGGTGGGTCCTAAATCAATCGGACAGGGTATTGACTCAGTGACCAGGGGTTACAATACATAAAATGGAGCAGGGCTTTTATTATTATTATTATAAATAACATATAATTTTAGAGAAAGTGAGAGACGAAAGATGGAGAGTGGAGGAAAACTTGAACTTACGTCTTCTATTTATATTGGAAGTTCCTTAGTGGACACTCCTATTATTTTGCCAGCTACACATTTTTACATTTAATGCATATGCCACTTATCATTTTACTTCAATTGTTTTGATTTGGTGTTGGTGACACGTACACATAAACATATATTAAATGTTTTTATTTTATAATGTACATGTACAATGCATACGTACATATGCATTTTCAATTGTAAGTTTTATATTTTATTATTAAATATATTATATAATTAACTTAACTGATTCACTCATTTGGCGCTTATAACTATTAAAATATGATGTTTTATAAAACAATGAGCATGTCCTTAGAACGAGAATATTTGTATCTACATTTTGAACCAAGTTTTATTAAAAACGAAGTAGGTTAAAATATAATGTATTTTTATAATTAAATTATTAAACGGTTCCTAGGCCTGTCTATGTACTTTATAATTTGTAATATTAAATTTACCCATGATCTATTCGTGTAATAACTTTAATTTAAATTTAAAATTTTGCCAATGTTACATCCTTCCCACCTTGTTTTAAATCTCGTCCTCGAGATTTGGACTACGATATTTTCTTGGGTTTGCGTCAAGTATTTTAGTTGGTTATCAAGGTGTCTGGGATAGAATCAAATATGAATATAAAGATATCATAGGATAATTGGAATTCAATGGTCTCAGTTTCAGGAATTGATGTTAACTGAATGAGATGAAATGGTACAGTCAAGGTGACTAAGTTTCATAAATCAAAAGAGAGATTTGATAGGCATAAAATTTGAAATGCAATGACTTGTAGAAACAATAGGATTCAATGCAAGAAAAGAACTTACTTTGATTGTTAAAAAAGAACTCTGAATCAATTATTTCAATTGAAGATAGAAGTATGAAAAATGATTTGTCAATAATCAGACCAGAAATCAGTTTATTTAAATGACAAGGATACACCGGACAATATAATAGAATTTAGTGTATCATGGTCTTAATACATAATTGTATCAAGACTACTTAAATAATGAGTCAAACGAATGACGTATGATTTGACAAGATTAGGGTTTACTATTAACACAAGCTACAAATTTATACAGACACCACAAGGTGTTGTAGTGATTGAAAGAATTCAATGATTATGGTGACTGAACGAATTCACCATTTCCATAATTAACTGAAAATTTCAATGAAGTGAACCTGGATATTCAAAAGATAGGATGTCCAATTGAATAACTGAATATCGTAGGATTGATCAAAGAAATGTTGGAGGTATATTGGAATAAGAATTTAGATACCTTTATCTTAACACAAAATTGCATTAAGACTTGTTTAGGATAATGAATCAAAAAATAGATAAATTCGTACCTCAGGTGTGAAAATGAAACGAGTCCAACTTTCAAAGAAATCGCCACCACAAGGTTTCGTGGTTTAAAAAATAATACATTGAAATTGAAGACTTTAAACAAGTTATTATGATTCAAATAATAAGATTACCTTGAATATGATGATCTCAATTCATCATATGGGATTTTGAATTGAATGTATATTGTGAACAAGTTCAAACAATTGAGCTTGGTTTGGACATGTTACCACAATGGATATATGTATTGACAATAAATGGTTTCAATGAAAATCTGGTAAGTAACTTTGAAAAGAAAAAGGAGTTTTCCAAGAAATTTGTTGACTTGATTATTAAAAGTCAACATTATATAATCACATAGATTATTAGAGTGAGTATAATGAAATATTTATTAGAATTTAGGAATAAATGAACTTTTGAAGTGAATTCACATGCATGACAAGCAACGCACGTATAACATAGAAATTTGTCAAGAGATGAGACAAATGAGAATTGACTCTATAAAAGTAAAATAAAGACTTTTTATTGAGGAAGTTTTGATCGGAATCAAAAGTCAACTAATACTAAAAATATAGGGGTACTTATTCTAAAAGTTGCGGTTAGCTCTGGTGTTGTAAATATTTATGCGTTCTCCTTAGCTTCCTCTGGGTTTCTATTCTCGTTGTCGGATGCCTTGGATAGTTTCGGGCAGTAGAGACGGAAGTGACCTGGATCTCCGCATTTGTAACATACATTAGTTTCCCTTTTCCTTCTACATTCTTTTTCTGTATGCCCAGCCTTCCTGCAGAAGTTACAGTGAAGTGTCATCTTAAAATGGCGTTTTCTTGCGTGCTTCATGTTGTTGTTGTTGTTGTTGTTGTTGTAGGTGGGCTGCGTGATTGCTGGTTTCGTTCCTTTGTTCTTGGAGGATTCGCTAGAGCATAATTCTCTATACGAGTAACCATAGGTTGTGGTTTTCTTTCGTTTGGAAGATGGAGTTTTGATACGAGTATCATGACCTCCATTGATACTAGGGTTAGGTTTGAAGTAATAGGTATGCTTACAGTGTATAGTGGGATTTTCGTTTGTAGGCACATAAATTTTAATAGCTTCAATGATCGATGGTATAGCATTAGATATTCCTTGAGCTATTATATTTTCTATTTTATTTTTATCCTAAGTATTTTCGTTACTAGCTTGAATTTCCTGATCACATGCTATTTCCATTAGGGATGGCAATGGGTCGGGTTCGGGTCGGGTATTGGTAATCCCATACCCATACCCGGTTATAAAATCGTGTCCCATACCCGACCCAATACCCGTCGGGTATTTGTCGGGTAATTACCCGTCGGGTCTCGGATATACCCGCGGGTATCGGGTATACCCATTAGTTTGTTAAAAGATATACGCTGGGATTTCTAAATACATTTTTTTACTATTATAATTATTATATAATTTTATTTATACAACAACTATTATAAATTAAAAATGTACATTACATACATATAACTTTTATTATAAATAATAATAACTTTATAATATTTATACACTTACATGTATATACTTCACAACATACATATAAATACTAATATCAAATTCATATAGTAAAAGAAAATGATTTTTTTCACATTATGAACATACTAAAATAAATCAACAATAGACAATTGTTAATGGAAAATAAAAATATAAATTAAAAAAATCGGGTATATGATCGGGTATATAGTTTGGGTAAATGGGTATGTGGTTTCGGGTAATCGGGTCGGGTATCACCTAATCCCATACCCGACCCATACCTGCGAAGTTTTTTAAAACTAATCCCATACCCGGCCCAATACCCGTCGGGTATCGGGTATACCCGTCCCATTTGTGTCGGGTTTCGGGTATACCCATCGGGCTCGGGTATTTTTGCCATCTCTAATTTCCATTGACATCTGATTTACAAACATGTTCAGATATAATTATCATAGAATTCAACAATTATACAGGCATATTTTGTTGCTCAAATCATGTTTAGCACAAATATAGTCATACTTATCAATATTATGCATTGATAATTATATATATTAAGGTAACATATACATATGTTATATTTTAACATTTTCTCTTACTGTATATCTTATCAAAATATAAGGAAAATATATATCTTATATGTGTTGTTTCTTCCTTTGATGTAATAGCTTTTGTATTGCCTTAATTTAATTATATTTCTAGGGCTTATGGCTGGATAGGTATTCAGAAAATAAAGATAAAAGCTTTATATGAAATTCTGAGATTTTCTGTCATGGACTCATTTATTGTTTTTCAAGAGGTGGTGCTAATACAGATATCCTTAAGGTATCTTTTGAATTAAAGTTGGGTATCATAATAGATGTAGGTTTGTTTCTTCTATTATATAAAAGCTTGTCCTTTTACAGAAGTCATTTGATTATTATATTGAATATACTATCAAGAAATTGTGTACGGCATATACATACGTATAAATATAAAGTTTTAAAATTTCCTTTAATATATACATATAATATCAAATTATAAGAATCCAATAGTATAACTAATTATTTTAATTATTCTGTTTATTCTTATGACTTTGTTTATTACTTTATACTAACAAAAATTTCTATTAAATTTATTGGACATGATATTTTGGAATAAAAAGAAAATTTATTAAAAGGAATAAATTTAATAAATATATAAATCTTCTGAATTCTTTTAGAACAATTAAATCTTTAATTGATAGGTTGACTTATTCAGATTGTAACATATTTAGGACTTAAAATTTATCATAACAGAAGATACAAAATTTAATGTTTTTAAATTTAATAAAGTATGATTCTCATCTCAGAATATATGTACATATAACTTAAACATGGTTTAAGGAATGAATTAAACTTATCAAATGCTAAAAGTTGTTGTTTGTGCACTTGTGTCTGTACTTTGTCTGTATTTTGTCATGATACAAAACGATGTCTTATGTTAGTCTGAGTTACGTCTTAGGTTTGTTAATATCTGTGTTCGATGTAAGTTTGACCAAGTCAACCATCCTCCTGGTTTGACTTGACCAAACAGTTAACACATGGATTGTAAGATGTTGTGTCGAAGGATGAGTCATCGAAGGATTGTTTATATCCTTCGATGAGCTCGAAGGATAAACCCTCGATGGATATAGATGGACCTCGAAGGATATCATCCTTCGAGGTATATGTGGATCCTTCGATAGGTTTCAGATCGATAGATGATCTTTCGATCAGTCTATCTGATCCTTCGACCAGACGATCTGTGTTGGGTATATATACCCATGTAATGTGTTCACTTCAAATAGGAGACAAGTGTGTGAGAAGTGAGTCTGGTAGAGAGCTTATTTTCAGTGGTCAAGGGCTGTAACCGTGTCCACGGAAATACAAGAGAAAACTTTGATATCTCGTGTGTCTACCTTTCTCTTTATAGCTTGTGTTCTCATATAAACTACCGGTTTGCACTCTAGCTTGGATTCCGCACTTGCTAGTGTGTTAAACATAACAAGGAATAGGTTTGACCTCAACCTCCGAGGGACCTACAGTTGTTTCTTTTGAGATATATGTACATACTAGTGGGTAACCCGCGCTTTGCGGCGGAGCCTACAAATTATAACCCAGTTTTCATTTTCTATTAGTTTATCAATTGTCTCGTGATATGTCATGAGCCTCTCGATTAAATAATAACAAACACGCGAAAAAAAACATAACCATAAACATAGTAATCTTGAAATAAAAATCCGAATAATAAGAAAAGATAAGTCATCAACATATAGATATTTAAAAATATTAGTCATGGGGCCGTATGAAAGGGCTAAGATGAAAATATAGTACATATAAGAGTGTATTTCGAGCGCATCAAAAACGTATACTATAACCCTTTTTAGGGAAGTGGACTTTTAAATGTGTTCTTACAAACATTTTTCTTGCAAAAAAAACCCTTGGAATGAAAAATGTGTAATTTGTTTCTAGAACGTTGTAATTACTATATCTTAAATAATAACATAATTGTAAACTAAACGATTAATTTTATTTTCTTCTAATAAAGAAACATAGATATGTTTTCTAATTCCCTTTTTTTCTCCAAGGTTTTCTTTTCCTTTCCTCCGGGTACAGAATGTATATGGAAAAAGATCTCATCTATACACAATATATATTTATACTTGCATTGTTTTGGTGATATAATTATGGGATAAATGGTTGGACCAACCAAACGACCAACATGTTGACCACTTGGACCATCATCACTGTCAAAAACCAAGTGATCACCGTCTCGAATTAGCTCAATTTCAAAACCCTCCATGATCATAACCTTGGATACCAAGAAACCAAACTTTCCAACACCAATATTCAACTCTTGGAAGGCTTGTCGCAACTTCGTGTAGACGGGTCAGATCAATGTGGGGTCGCTTTTAAACCTCCCAAGGAATTATTCTTTGTCCGTTGAGAACCAAATGCTGAGTATTTAGTTACTCACCTTGGTTTACAACATCAAGATAATCATCATCATTTTCATTCAAAGGCTCATCTTCATCATCATCTAAGGCGTCATTTTGATTAATCAAAGCAGGAGTCAGTGCTTTGTAGTTCTGAATGAATTCAAACAACACAAAATATCAAATTCAAACCCAATGAAAACAAAGAAGGCAGAAATATCTATTCTAAAGCAAAAAATTGACATATTTACCTAGTGGAGCTGGTGTGTTTGCTACATTTTAGTCTTAACTGACTACTCCTTGATAAACAATTAATCAGTTATCAATCATGAATGCAAACTCTCTGCTTTGTTTATTCAAATATTAAAACTTTATGTAACAATATGTTTTAAAAATAAAAAACCAGCACTTATATATTCATATATAATAATATAGAAGCTATAACGATAATATGTCCTCATACGCTAGATTTCTTACAACAACAATCCGCCATAACCCAAATTTACCAGTCAAAGTACATGAAAATGTGTGTAAACAACTTCAATGTATTTGGAGCTATTATATATATATCGTATTTAATATAGTAAAAATTTATCCAACCCGACTCGATCCATCTAACCCATACTAAAACATGTTCTGCGCCTAACAAGTTTTGACACATTACATGACCTGCCCATTTTGCCACCTCTTATTAAAAAAATTATTGTGGGGTCACCAAAATAATTGCTAGATGCATATCTTCTTTGGGTTCGTCCAAGCATTTGCAGGTCAAATCAAGATGATTCAGGCCATGTTGATCACCCTAAAAACATGACCCATTTCAACATACTCCCTTTGCGACCCATGAAGACGAAAATACATGAGATGTTATGAATATAACCCTTAAAAATAATCAAAAATCACAGGTACATTATTGAGGTTACCTCAAGTATTTTCCCCTAAAAATTTCTTCCTCATGGAAGGCAAACCATCTTTCATTTACTGCAAACCACTTTTGACACAAAAACAAATTCTGCCATATCAGTGTTGTCTATATTCTATATTCAAAAGGGAGATTTTGACACACCCCTTCAGCCCAAATTCTCCATGTATAACTTGAAGCCCCCTTGGTACAAAAATCAACAAATCAAAGTCTAATCATGTGAATATAAACCAAAACAGACTTCACCAAATTGTAAGAGTTTTTCCGAGCATAAAGGTGATCTTTGGCAACATCGAAAAAAATTGACAGATCGACAATAGCAAATTGTTGAATGATCTTAAATGGGAAATATGTACTATAAATGATAAAAACAACTTTAAATATAAAAGAAATTATAAAGAAAGAGCAGCTTTTTTCCTGTAGACTCTTGAAGAACTCATAACTTTTGTATCTTTCTTTAATGGTTTTCACAACACTTTCAAACTGAAACAGAGATGTTGTTCAACCTCATAAAGTTCTCATATGCAATAGCATTTTCAGCCTGTATATAAAATCAGAACAGTAAACACTTTTACCACATCCTTTGTCGGTCACTATGAGATACAAATCAAACACACCTACCATAGCAACAGATTTAGAAAACACTAAAGAGGGAAGTAAATTCATCTAATACAGGTGACTTGTGGAACGTAAGATTTAAAATACTGAGGTTTCGTTTATATAAGATTCAAAATACACCTTACCTTAGCCAAATGCAGGCATGAACTGTAGTTAAAAAAATCCAGACATTGAAGTAAAACCCTAGATCTGCAACCAATACGATAACGATACGACCAACAGTATTCTGTAAAATTACATGAATTATAACAAGTTAATAACACGTTAATAACAAGTGAAGAAAAAGAAACCTGAGTTCGGAGAGGACAGGGAAGAGCCGGAACCCTAGATATGAACACCGTGAGTTATCTTTATGATGGGGATGCTTTTGTTAGAGAGGAGAAGGGAACGATTGCTGGTGCAATTCAATACAATTGATTACCTTATCGATTCATATACTCTCATCATGATGATTTACCAAACCCCACAATGCTTACCTTGTGAGACCGAGCAGCGGAGCAAGTAGCAGCGCTGATCGCTGACGAATCAGCGGGGGGATTTTTCCGGCCAGGTCAATAGGTCTGCGATGAAAGTGTCTGCTTTACTCTAAATGAAGATTTAAAGTGGGTGAAAATAATTACCTTCAAACGGATATCATCATCGCCGCCGCCTGAAGACTCCATCGTCCTCTCTCTTTTGATTTCCTGGTCACGAATCGCCACTAGTTGGTTGGACGACAAATGATTCATTTACCTGCTATTATATTAGGGTTTTTTAGAAGGTGAGACCCTTCCTTGGCCGGCTTCAATTGATGAAGATTAATTTAGCGTTCTTTTAGAATTCCTTGTGAAATTCCAAGACTAACCCTCCAGGCGTCTTAAAATGGCTGTTGAGTTCCCTTTGTATGGCATCAACTGTTTTGTACATCCTGTTTAACAACTTGTATAAGTGGTAAAATTACATTTTGGTACATGGGAAATGCTTATATATAGTATATAGATATTTTAAACCATATAGTTATACCGTACTAAATGTTTTTGTACATATTTTTATTTCATGAATGAAATATTATTTATATAATATTGATACAAGTTGTATATATATAAAAAAATATATAATTTGAGAAATAAGTTCTAAGCTATTTCGTGTTGATATCTAGGTATTATGTATTAAAATCATTAACACAGTATCAATTTGTTGTACATATTTCTGATTTATAAATTTGTATCTCCCATTGTATACGTATATGTGTTTAAATTTTAGAATCGTCAAATTGTAATAATTCTTGTTCATTATTAGTATAAATTAAAAATTTTGTCTTATAAAATTCTTTTAACATAACTTTATTTGAGAGCCAAACATTTTATTTTTCTAAAAATATTATTATTATTAGTTTTAATTTAAAACAGAACTTAATAATATTTAATTTAGTGTATTATAATGATAATAAATAATAACAGTATATATTAAAGACTTTTAATAGAGAGCGTTTATGTATTAAGAATTTCTCTAGCATGTTAATTATCATCAATATTGACTATACACATAATTTCTGAATATTACGTAATTTATCAAATTTTAGTGAATAATCTACATATACAATATTTAATAATACGATAAAGAATTATACAGTGATTTACAAAGTATTTTAATTATTGTATCTAAACAATGCTGAAACATTATATCTTAACAAAATTAGTATAATTATACGTGTTATCAAAATTTTGACAAATACATATCTTTAAAACGAATAAAACTTTTTGGATTATATCATAAATCATAAAATATACTGCTTTCATTGAATAATATTATGATATTTTGGTGATATCATACCTAAGGGTGTTATCTTGTATCTTTGATTAAGATATTAGTATCAATATTATAATATTATTATCATTTATTTTGAATTGTATTCACATAAACATGTGAATATGATATATATCACAAAATTGAATATTATATTACGGATATATCTTCTTTTTATTTTTATAGCCTAACATGATGTAAGATACAAATAGGAGTTACATATCCTAAGAATTTAAATGATATAAAAATCATTTAGATATAATAAGTATTATCTAAATATTTATATTATGATATTTTAAAGTATCATATCTGAATTGCATTTATCTCATAATAATATTAAAATATTAATATTAACATTGTATTATTATTATAAAATTTATATAACATTATGTTCTCACATATACATATGGATATAATAGATGTATAAGATATCACAAAATTTACTAAGACATGATATTATTAATATATCTCATTTATATATCTTATAGCATTAGCGTAATATGTAGATATAGGTAACACATATTGGGAATTTAAGATTCGTGAAATAACACAGAAATCATAATAAACACATTAAGATTTTTATGTTCACAGGATAACACATAAGATATTAATTTCCTAACACAATTGGTTAAGGGTTTAGGCATTGGAAGAATACCTAAAGGGCTTAAACCAGTGGCGTAGCTCTGATACCACATCCTGTCACAGCCCCCGACCCGTGTCCCGGGAGTGGGTGGCCGCGAGCCAGTCAGATGGTATCGGTGTTTATAAATTTGGCAGCGGAAAGTTTCATCAGGACCGTAGTTAGGAAATATTGTTATCAGAGTTAAACACCAAATTTTTTTAAAATAGATAAATGGGATAAAACCCAATTTTTCTTTGTAATATATTTATAGGGAATATCCCTAATTATTGAAAACGGTTTTCCTTTTTAATAGGTAACTTTTATGGCCACTTTTCTAAGCCTTCAGTGCTCTCTAGCTGGCTTTTATTGGCTTCCTACTAAGTTACCTGAAACACGTGTTTAAAACATTTTATCAGCAAGAAATACTGGTGAGTGAATCCCAGTTTAATCAAAACAGGTTTTATCATTTTTCCAGTATTGAGAGCGATTACAATGTTTATATCTACACAATTACTCATTCAGTACTTGCCACTCCACCGGATCTGTGGCTATGGTCATATCACACATTGGCTAACCCATTGTCCAATTGTGAAGATTATCAAGTAGTGTATACAAAACCCCATAATACCGGCAGTAATTGAAGAATTACAAAGACTCAATCACTGCTATTTACAATTTGAAATAAATAAGGTTTTGTAAAAACAGTTTACAAAAAGGAGATTACTCACATTGATGTCTTAGGGTTTTCCTTAAGGATTTCCTGGTGATTATCTACTAAATACACAAATGCACACGCGTTAGTATAATAACCCAATATTTACATTAATAATACCCTCCCCGAGACAGCATTACAACGACTACGTCGGGCAGAACCTCGACAGCCGTTACGGAACACTAGATCAATCGGGCAGCGTATCTAACCGGGGGTTATAATACTTACAAGGAAGCAGAGCTTCGCTATTTAGGGGGGTATAATGCCCGGGTATAGCTTTCACTATATAGAAATTTGAGAGAGATTGAAGGAAATGAACGAGGAATGTCTGAAGCTCGAGGCCCCTTATTTATAGGTCTGATCGTGGGTCTCTCGCGCCCCGTGAAGAAGAACAAGGGGGCTTACGCGGCCCCTTATTTATAGGTCTGTTTTTGAATTTACTGTTTGTTCAGCTTCATCTGTTTATCGTTTCAGTTTAGTGTTTGTACTTACCTTTTTGAGATTTTGGCGTTTTGTATTTTTAATGTGGTTTAGATAAAAATGGCACTTTGTTCTATTCTCTTGTACCTTGTTTTATACTTTTTTTTGAGTTTTTAATAATACTTGTCCAAAGTAATTTTATTATAGTTTGGGAGTTTTGGGCGTTTTATGGCATGATGGTGTTTCACATGCATTTTTCTGTGTGGCGCTTTATTATATTTTTTAGAGAAACAATGTATTTTGTTCTTATAGCTGAAAATTACATAACAAACAACAGAAAAAGAAAATTAAAAAAAAAAGAAACAATTCATCTACCAAATCTTCATTGTCACCGGTCTCTTTCTTCTTGGAACATCTTCACTAGCGGTTTGATTTTGGTATGATTCATTTGTTTTTTGTTGTTGAAGTAGCATTTTTATGGCCGTTTGGAAGCACAAAATGACGTGGGTTTTAGTTCATCTTTATCTTCATCCCATTCTTAAGTGTCATCTGTGTCTTCATATAGGATGTTTAGGCGCGTATTTTAGGTGAGATTTTATTATAATAAATGCTAGTAATTAAGTTCCGTCGTTTCAGTTATTGTTTGTTCAGCTTTATCGTTTAAAAATAAAGTTTGTCGTTTTATATCTAATGGCGTTTAGATTAGGATGATGTGTGTTTTCTATTTTAAGCTGGGCAATTTAATGGCGTTTTATTCATGAGTTTGGCGTTTTGTGTAGAGAAGTCAAAATACCTTTTTACCCTTATTGAAGCGCGTTCACGTAATAAAATTGATGTTATTTACAAAAACGCCACCGGGCCAATCTAGTCAATAGATTGTTTTGATCTGACGATCCATAAGCGTTCTCACTGTTCTCACACTTTCCACCGTTTTTTCCTAAATCCTGACCCTATATATATATATATATATATATATATATATATATATATATATACATATATATAAGTAAACTGTTATATAGAACCACAAATTTCAAAAAACTAATGGGTCGTATTACAATCGTATTTCAAATAAAAAAATGGGTCTTCTTACAATCTTGAGTGCACCGATATGTTAATTAATCTAACTTTGGAAAATTGAAAGGGCAAATGTAATAAAAACCAACATATTTTCTGTTTTTTCTCATAAAAGTCCTTACACTTTTTTGCGCTTTAAAAACCAACATACTTTTTTTTTTGTTTCATGAAAGTCTCCTCACTTTTTTTGCACATGTAAAACCAACACACTTTCTTTTTTGTGCCAACAAATTCCCCTAATCACATTTTATACATAAAAAACAACATACTTTTTACTCTTGTATGATACAAGTCACTTAAAATATTAAACTTTAACAAAAATGTCTTAATTATAATAAGATGAAATAAGGAAAACATGACAAATTATGTTATACTTTTTAATGATTTTAGAATTATACATACCATTTTATATGTTTGTTATTTTATTATATTTTGAGTTATCTCATCCACGCTCGTAAATTTTATTATATTGAACATTGAAGATAGTTTTTTTTTGCCATATATCCAATTTAAAACATTAATTCATCTCAATTCTTTTCTAAGGTGATATTAATAATTAAAAAAGAATATTCACAATTTTGTTCAACTTTAACATGTGGAGGTACTTTTATATACAAAAAGTTATTTACGGACATTTATAAGATAAAAAAGAAAGTATGTTGGGTTTTTATGAAACAAAAAAGAAAATATATTAGTTTTTCAAGTTTAAAAAAAAGTGGAAGGTGTTTTATCTGCCTACGCCAATAGCTTTTTGCCCATTTACCTTCCAAAGTTCTTTCATATTCTTAGAAAAAGATTTTCACTATCCTTAATTAGAAAAAGGTTTTTGCTAGCTTTTTGCCCATTTACCTTCCAAAGTTCTATCATGTTCTTAGAAAAAGATTTTCACTATCCTTAATTTTATTCAGTTCCTTGAAAAAATCGGCTACCATATATGAAATGTCCAAAACTCCCATCACAAATCGATGGCTGTACCACCAAGTTACAATCCAAGCTGAAATAGGATGTTGTCCTTATGACCTTGTGTAGGAATATTAATTAGACAATATCGTAATTGTGTCTTCCAGGTGTTATCCAAAGTCTAGTGAAAGCGTTATAATAATAGTACTTAATCTTTAACACTCGATCAGTCTTTTAAGCATGATTATTATCTAACTGCCTATTCAGATTTATATATATATTTACAACATATTTACATTAGCTGGCAGAGCATGAAGAAAGCATTTGAGATTGCGTTTGGGTCAAATTATCTGCAAATACAGCTTATCTAAATATAGGAATATTGATAAACGGATTCTTGTTATTTGGAGATTGTTTAACAACTTAGACCTAAGATTAAGAACCCAATAATAATCCCAGATATGAGTTTCCAACAAACTATTGGGAATCAGACATCATATTTGCAGCGGAAGATTGAGATATGGATGCATTCATATTCATGGTGAAACCGAATTGAATGTTTAGAAAGATGATATGAATGCAGGAAGTTCAAAAGAAACAATTGGACAATTCATATGAAACTGAATGTCTGGATACCGGAAGTTAGTGCCGGGAATCAAGATTATATACCTTAATATTTGGCGGTTAATAATGGCGGGAATAACTGCCTTGCAGTTTGAATTATACCCGCTTATCTAACCCGCTTATCATCCATTACATAAGTGATCATAATACCGGAAATTTACAAGTTCTAATACTTATACATAATAAACATAATAAAGTTTAATATCATCTCTAACACAAACCAATTGTAGTCTTAACAAACCCAGTGCCTTTTTCTTATATGCTTTTATTTATTTATTGGGACCACCATTCAGTGCATGCTCTATATATACAGCCCTCTAAGACATTCTCACTCACAATTTCATCAAGTTCCAGAGCCTTAACAGTTTGCAATCATCCGACAATGGCTTCTACCACTACAAGAAAGTCGACCAATGGCGGCGACAAAAGTCGCCGCTAAAAGTTAGCCGCTAAAGGGGTATTTGTCGTCGCTATTGGCTTCGCTAAAAGGTCTTCGCTAATAGATAACATTAATAGCGGCGACATGTGTCGCCGCTAAAAGTCAATTTTTTTTTTTAAATTTGCTGCATTTCCTGTATTTCCCATTATATACAAACCTGCCAATTTTCAAATACGACGCAACACAAACAGACTAAAACAAACATAATGCTTTACATACTAAAATCGCATAAAAACATTTCCGTACAATAACATCCTAAAATATCCGTACAATAATACTAATTACTCCTCATCATCCTTGTCAAAAAGGTCGTCATCTTCATAGTCATAGTCATCGTCAGTTGCAGCTTGCTTTCCCCTCGCCGCAAGAAAGGATTCAAGTTGGTTAACAAATGCCGGACTTTGGAACAAAGTCGAAACATACTCCTACATTAACACATATCAAACCCAATAATATATGAGTATTCAGAGCGGCTAAAGGTACAACAATATGTAAAAAAAAAAGAACCAAAACTAAAAGCCTAATTTATATTGAAAACCTCTAGTGTTAGATTGTAATATTATATATTGTTTGGATACATGCTATATGGGAACACCCCAGCCGTTGGATGATCACAACAATCGTGTGGCTAGGGTTAAAGATGGGACACCGGGTGCGGATTGGACCAATAGCGGCGACATATTGGATGTCGACGCTAATAACGTCGCCGCTATTACTCGTATTTCTTGTAGTATACCTGCTACCTTTACGTCTTTGTGCTTGCACTATTTTCGGTCACAACCAATGAGATGTGTTATGCTTCACGCAATTTGCTGCAAGCTAATCCAACAGTGCCACAACCACAAATACCCTCCATTCCAACACTTCCACAACCACAGATGCCCACCATCCCGACACTCCCACAACCACAAATACCGACCATCCCCACACTCCCACAACCACAGATGCCCACTTTTCCCACAATCCCTACATTCCCTAATATGCCCAAAGTATCCTTGCCCACATTGCCTTCAATGCCTACCATCCCAAACCTTCCAACAACTCTTCCAAGCATTCCTTTCTTCGCTCCACCTCCATCTAAAAAGTAGACAATGGACAATCTCAGCTAGATCAGAAGAAAATTCGTTAGATTTCAAGGCCCTTGATTCACTATTTTACATGATTGTTGAGTGTTTTCTCATGTACTTTCTGTTTGTTTGTTATTCTTTGTGTGGTTTGATATACTTTGTTGTAATGTATTGTTAATTTTAAGTCAAAAAGTTACATTGTTTTAAACCTTTTAGAGTTAAATCCTCCAGCTAAGTTGATGACTATCTTTCGCTAACTAAATTAAAAGCAGTGGAACCATTCAATGATCTTGCTGGATAATAATTTGCTCAAGCTTGCAAGAGTAACGCCAATGAATATATTGAATTGGTCATTCTGGGTTATAAAGAAAGAAGTGTTGCAGGGCTATAAGTCTGTAACCAAATCATATCAAAATCTGAAGCTTATCAAAATTTCAATTGTTTTGGATTATTAGTGGTTTTGAGGTGTGGTTTTAGCTAGCCTCAATGAT
This sequence comes from Helianthus tuberosus, assembly GCA_030545235.1. Taxonomy (NCBI): domain Eukaryota; kingdom Viridiplantae; phylum Streptophyta; class Magnoliopsida; order Asterales; family Asteraceae; genus Helianthus; species Helianthus tuberosus. Next base: position 52,830,928 of record CM060411.1, on the reverse strand, counting down.
GTAGTCCTAAAAAATAATATGTTAAATGAATTATAATGATTAAAATTTATGTTGTTAAAACATTTTAAATATATATTTTAAAGCTTCATGTTGTTAAAATATTATATCTTCTGATTAACATGCCCCTTAAATTAAAGCTTCGTGTTGTTATGTGCTTGCTTCAAGGCTTGATCCACCCGTTTGAAATCAATTTTGTGTCTTAAGTAGCTTCCTATGACCGGCTGGATCACATCCCGTGTACAATTCTTGTTCAGGAATTCAATCTGTTTTACATATATAACTTCAAGACTTCATATTGATGATTATGCTATTGATTCTTCCTTGTTGCATCTGAACAAATTGAAATAACACTCGATGTTGATACATATTGTGTGGATACGGCTCGGCTCGGTTCGACTCGGTTACGAAGTGAAGGCCGTAGTCAAGATATCCTCCAGTCTTGACTCGGTATGCTATTTACTTTGTATCGTACGATGTAAATGCTACTGCGTGTGTGCGGTATACATATTGTTATGTTTATGTGTTTACTGTTTGTTTGAAGCCCAACATGAGAAGAACCCCAAGTGACGAAATCCCTTAGGCCCAACAAGTGATGAAATCTCTTTGACCGGCGAACTTCCTTTGTCTCGACGAAATCCATGATTTCGTCACATGTGACTTCGTCACATGTGGGATTTCGTCGCAACTTGAGAACTTGGTCGATGCTTCACTATATATACATCAAACAGAACAGAGCACAATAGAGACAAGTCTGTAGAGATTTGAGAGAGAACACACACACACACAACTGAGAGTTTATAAGGATACCTTGTAAACATTGCATTGTAACCGTTTCAGAGCATTAATACATTGCGTGTTAATCATTGATTCTTTGTGTTTGTGTTCGTAACTTGGTTTTAAAAGACGTTTATGGTGTAAATTTCTGAATGAATCATTAACCCAATATTAACATCCCTTATATAGGGGAAAATACAATAATCTCTGACCACTATTCTAGGAAACTAGATAAACAGCAATATTACAAATATTCTAACTAATCACAAAATTATCTCTAAGATAATCAGAATAATTATCGCTAAGATACCCCCGCAGTTTGAGCGGGAGGAGGGCAGACGCTCAAGCTGGAACGAAACGACTGAAACATCTGTCTTGATAAGCCCTTTGTGAATATATCTGCATACTGAAGTGAAGACGGTACATGGAGAACTCGGATATGGCCCACTCGAACTTTATCGCGAACAAAATGAATATCGATTTCAATATGCTTGGTTCGCTGGTGTTGGACCGGATTGTTGGACAAGTAAACAGCAGAAACATTATCTCAATAGACCACAGAAGCTTGCCATAAAGGAGTATGCAGTTCAAGTAACAAGTTCCGTATCCATGTCGCTTCAGCTACGGCATTAACAACCCCCCTATACTCTGCTTCGGCACTAGATCTAGAAACCGTAGGCTGACGCTTTGAGGACCATGAAGTTATATTATCTCCAAGAAATACACAATAACCCGATGTAGAACGGCGCGAGTCGGGACACCCACCCCAATCGGCATCCGAATAAGCTACTAATGTGTGTTGAGAGGACTTAACGATACGAATTCCATAATCAAGTGTGCCTTGAACATACCGGATAATTCTTTTCATAAAAGCAAAATGAGAATCCCTTGGCTCATGCATGAATCGGCAAACTTGTTGTACGGCGTAGGCAATATCAGGCCGGGTGAATGTTAGGTATTGTAAAGCACCAGCGAGACTCCGGTATAGAGTCGGATCAGCAAATAAATTCCCAGCAGTTGCACTTAGTTTTGCGGATAAATCAACTGGTGTTGAGCAAGATTTGCATGAGGACATAGAAGCACGGGCAATGATATCTTTCGCATATTGACTTTGAGACAAAAAAATACCCTGCGAATCCTGAGTAACCTTAATCCCCAGAAAATGATGAAGACGACCCAAATCAGTCATAACAAACTCTCGTGAGAGCGTTTGAATGATATCATTCAGAAGAGTATCATTTGAGGCCGTTAGAACAATGTCATCGACATATAACAATAAATAGGCAACATTAGAAGCATCCCGCTTATAAATGAACAATGAATTATCACACGCACTACTTCGAAAACCATGAGAAGTAATATAGGTAGCAAATCGGGTATACCAAGCTCTAGGTTCCTGTTTAAGCCCATACAAAGATTTCTTCAAATGGCACACATGATTAGGGAACCGCCTATCAACAAACCCTGGCGGTTGATGCATAAATACCGTTTCATGTAAATCCCCATGTAAAAATGCGTTCTTGACATCTAATTGATGAATTGGCCAAGATCGCGAAACCGCTAAAGAAAGAACAGTCCGAATAGTTGCCGGTTTAACAACCGGGCTGAAAGTATCCTCACAATCAATACCAACTGTCTGTGAATTCCCATTGACCACCAACCGCGCCTTGTACCGTTCTAAAGCCCTGTCGGACTTAAATTTATGGCGAAAAAGCCACATGCATCGTATGACAGGGCGATCCGTTGGGCGAGGAACCAACTCCCAAGTTGCATTTTCCTGTAGTGCGGTAAACTCAGTTTGCATAGAATTTGACCAATTCGGATCGGCAAGGGCCTTTGAGTAGGAGGTTGGTATGGGTGAGAGGTGGGTCATGTTAAAGGCAGAATGGGAGGTGGAGGTTGTTGTGCGGGATTTGGAACGGGTGGTCATGGGATGAAAATTTGAGGAGGTTGGTGGGACAGGTTGGGTGGCCGGGTTGGGTGTTGGATGACTGGTTGTGGGAGGTGGGGCAGACGGTTGGGCAGTGGGCGGTTTCGGACGACGAGAATAAGTGAACGTGAAAGGTGCAGTGACAGAGGGTCGTGGCATCGGAGGCTGGAAATTAAAACCCAAGGGGATGGGATCGTCTAGGAAGGAGTAGGTAGTAGGTTTTTGGGGAATTGTATAAGGAAATGTGTGTTCATCGAAGGTCACATGCCGGGAGATGTGAACCTTGCCGGTAGTAGGATCAAAACATCGGTACCCTCGGAAAGCTGGTGGATACCCGAGAAAAATGCATCTTACCGACCGCGGATAGAGTTTGTGAGGTTGGGTGGCTGAGGTGTTAGGGTAGCAAGCACAACTAAAGACGCGTAAATGTTCATACTCGGGGTGTCGTAGGTAAAGGGCAAAGGTGGGAGTGTAAAAGTTGAGACATTTAGTGGGTAAAATGTTATGTAGATAAACGGCCGTGTGGAGAGCTTCCACCCAAAAAATAGGCGGAAGGTTAGCGTGAATAAGAAGGGCACGAATGATATCGTTTAAACGATGAATCATACGTTCCGCTCTGCCATTTTGGGAGGAGGTTTGAGGACATGAAAAACGGAATAAGAGTCCATGTTGGGATGCAAAAGATTTCAATGCATGGTTGTCAAATTCGCCTCCCAAGTCACATTGAAATGTTTTGATTTTACGTTGAAACTGGGTTGAAATGAGTTGGTAAAATTTGGCAAAGGTGGGGAAAGTTTCAGATTTATATTTGAGAGGGTAAATCCACACAAAATTAGAAAAGTTGTCAACAAGAACCATATAATATTTATAGCCGGATTTACTAGTGATCGGGGATGTCCATAAGTCGCAAAGAATAATGTCAAACGGAGCAAAGGTAAATGAATTCGATGAATAAAAAGGTAACCGTTTACTATTTGAAAGTTGACATGAATTGCAAACATGAGACAAACTGTCTTTATTACATGAAAAATTAAAATTACGACTTAAAATAGCTAAAACTTGGGCGCCGGGGTGCCCGAGCCGGTCATGCCATGGAAGAGAAGGAGAAGCAAGGAAACAAGCTTGAGGCGGAAGTTGTGGCGGAGTGAATGGATAGAGATCCCCGATGCTATTGTGGCGAGAAAACGTCCTTTTAGTTTTGAAGTCCTTCAAAGAAAAACCAAAAGGGTCAAATTCAACAGATACATTATTGTCACGAGTAAAACGACGGACGGATATTACGTTTTTGATGATTTGAGGGCTGTAAAGTATGTTTGGCAAAATATAAGTACGGTTTGGTAATGGGTGAAAACCAGTGCCAGATCCGAGAATTGGTAGACAGCTGCCATTGCCTACCAAAATATTACCGCGTACAGGAGATGAACTTGGAATTAAAATTTTACCTGGATCCTGAGTGAGATGAGATCTAGCTCCGGTGTCCATAATATCCATGTTCCATGACGAGTTGGGCTGATTAACCTGCATGTGAGCAAAGGCAGCACTTAAATCAGAAGGGCTCAAAGCATTGTACCCGCTATATTCCTGCTGTGTATAGACCGGATGGGCTGTGGGGTCAGCCACCCCGCCGAACTAGGCCTGAGGGAAAGCAGCAAAGTGGGCCTGTGGAGATGGAGTACTCGGCTGGGTATTGTTGGGCCGCCAAGAATTTTGGGTCGGGTATGGGCATGGAGGAGTAGTCCACCAGGCCCAATTCGGATAAGGGGGATGTTGACTAGCCCATTGAGAAAATTGTTGTCTTCCACCTCCTCTGCCTCTGCCACCTCGTTTATTCCAGGAACCCCAGCCCCTGCCCCGCCCAAGAGACGTGAATGAGTTGCGGTCAGGTGAGTTATTATGGTTGGCACTGCTGTGATGTTTGCTGGATGGAGTCTGAGACGACACAACAGGGGCTGCAAGAACTGTTGTGGTTGCACCTTTGCGAGCTTCGATCCGGAGGACTTCGTCATGGAGCATAGTGAGGGCTTGATCCCAGTCGACACCATTTTGATTAATTAAGGAGGTTGTGGTGTTGTATTCTTCTGGAAGACCACGAACCAATTGTAGGACTAAACGCGATTCAGAAACTGGTTGATCAACATCCACAAGTTGATTTGATAGTTCGGTCAGTCGCTGACAATAATCTTCAACGGAAGAGCAAGCGTTGAGGGTGAGGTTGCAGAATTTTGTTTCGAGGGCGGCGGCTCGTGCCTTTTTGTTACTGAGAAAAATTTTCTCAAGCTTTGTCCAAGCCGCGTGTGCCGTGGTTTTGGTGTCTAAGATACGACTCAACAAATCGTCAGAGACGGTACTGTAAATCCATTGGAGGACAAGAGCATCAAGCTCCTTCCAGACTTCAAGTTCTGACGAGGCATCTACGGGAGCGGGTGTGCCATCGATGTGGTTATGGACTTTGTAGGCAACCGCATGCAGTCGAAACAGTTTGACCCAGGAAGAGTAAGTAACTTTGGTTCCGTCCAAGGTGCGGATTTTTGTCTGAATATTTGTAACTGAATATGCAGGATGCAGTGAGTTCGGTTTGGATGATGATGAGTATCATCTTTTGGCATGATGATCAGCCGGACTTATAATCGGAAAAGAAAAGTGACCTGAAAAAAAAAAGAGGAAGAAGAAGGGGTATTCAGAACCGTGGTTCTGATACCATAAAAGACGTTTATGGTGTGAATTTCTGAATGAATCATTAACCCAATATTAACATCCCTTATATAGGGGAAAATACAATAATCTCTGACCACTATTCTAGGAAACTAGATAAACAGCAATATTACAAATATTCTAACTAATCACAAAATTATCTCTAAGATAATCAGAATAATTATCGCTAAGAGGTTTAACTTACCCGTTTAGATTCTGCACTCTCGGGTTCGTCGAAAAACAGGAATAGAGGTTGACTCGATCCTCCGGGTGGACCTACAATTGATATCAGAGCATTGGCTCGATTCCTTGTTAAAACCAAGTTGATTTCTTGTGTTTTGATAGATTTTGAAAGTGTCTTTCAGTTTATGTTCTTGTTGAAAATCATTTTTCTGAAATTTTTTTTACAAAACCTTGAAAATCATGATGTTTTACTTCTTGTTTTAGTGGAAACCTTGTTATATTACATGCTTGTATGTTATTGTAGGTTTTTATTGAAAGTTTTAGCAAAAATTTGGGTCGCGAAAATTTTATCTGTTGATAAGTTTGGCCAGAATCATCATAGTGTTCTTGGAATATTCAAACTATTCTTGATATACATGTGTATTTGATCTGTGTGTTGTTTGAATCAAAGTGTTTGTCAATTATAATATATTATGTTGACATTGTGTACATGTGTGATGATGGGTTGTTGAGAAAAAGAAGCTTCGAAATCAGATAAAAGCATGCTGTGTTGAAATTGTGTCACCAACTTCTTGTCAGAAGATAAGATTTTATTTGGTTTTGAAAATATCTTCTGTATCTGGTCTCATTTGTCAACGAAATCGGTTCTGGACGAAATCTCTAATTTCGTCAAGGGTGGTTCTGGACGAAATCACTATTTTCGTCAAAAGTCGTTTTGGACGAAATCTCTAAGTTCGTCATATAGGATTTTGTCAAACATCCTTGAAATTTTAACAGAACCTTTGCAAAACTTATTTAACTGTTTGTTTGAAGTGTGTAAACAGGTTTTTCATCAATAGACATCCAAAATGAATCCGGATTGGTGGGGCACTCCGTCTAATACGGAAAGTAAGTATAGAAGCACGGGTTTATCGCCATCATGGGCTGAATCTCCCGCACTCGCATCTAATACGGAGAGAAAGTATAGAAGCACGGGTTTGTCACCATCATGGGCCGAATCTCCCGCAACCGCATCTTCGCAAGCGAATCCAATTTCGACCGGTCAATGGGCTTTTGTTTCAAATCAAACTCCAAGTATTCAAAGTATACTTCTAAGCAAAAGCGAGACCGGAAGTCAAAATCGCCCACCAAAACTAATGCACATAAATGAATATCCTGGATGGGTACATAGATTCCATACGTATGTCCTTGGGCAAAACAAGGAATCGTGGTTATGTTTTACTACAGATTTCGATCAAGCTCTTGAGGTTGCCGCTTCAACTGCCGCGACATTTGCAGATCTTACGGAAGACGAGAAAAAGGCATATGATTTAGAAAAGAAAGCATATGCTATTCTGACTCAGGCGTTGAGCAAGGATATATATCATCAGTTTGTCAGCTTCAAGACGTCAAAGCGATTATGGGATGCATTGAAGACAAGAGGTCTAGGAAATGAGAAGTCACGCCAATTGCGACATGATTTACTCAAGAAGGAGTTTGATGGCTTCACATGTATGGAAAATGAATCTTTGGGAGATATGACAAGTCGATTTTATCACTTGCTGACTGAATTGAGTAATTATGGGGTAGTAACAACTCCAGCAGAGGTTGTCACAAAGTTTGCCGATGCACTGCCACCTCAATGGAATGATTTCTTGGAAATCCTAAAATACAATGGCACATTGGCTGCGACAAACATCAATGACTTCGTTCAGCTCTTGGAGAATAAAGATCAGGAAGAAACCCTAAAGGCGAAAAGGGTTCCAGTGCGACAAAATCCTGATACGTATTATGGAACTTTTAGCACTTCTGCAAGACCTACTTCCCACGCTCCAATTCAAACGGCGTTTGTCACAAGCACAGATTTATATGGCAATCCGATACAAGTTCCTGTAAAACCAGCTCCAACCATAGACTTGTATGGAAATCCACTACAACCAGCTCCACAACAGCAAAACTATCAGCCATCTACCATAGCAACTGATTTGTATGGGAATCCACTTCCTGTTCAACAACAAGCTTGTTATTGAAGCACATCATCTGCTGGTCAGCCATCAAATTCAAATACAATACGGCTTGACACGTCAAACTTCTCCAAAGTTAGCGTTGAAGTAGCTAAAGATCATATGGAGATACTAAACACATTGGTGAGCGCGTATTGTGGGTTGATTGCAGGGCAGATCAGAAACATCAATCTAACTCAAGAAGATTATCAGCAGATCGATAAAGAAGAGATGGATATGATGGACATCAAATGGGCTTTCGCCAGTGCTATTAGGCGAGCAAAAGACTTCATGGAACGAACTGGTCGAACCAGCTTGGAAAGCAAGAATGTGACACCCCAGGAAAACCAGGTAAACTACACAACACAACTAGCTTCCTCAGTAACCACGTGCTAAATTTCGGGACGAAATTTCTTTCAAGTTGGGGATAATGTGACAACTCGAGTTTCCAAGATTTCCATCTTCGCATTAATTGCGCATTAATTGTTTAGGTTGTTTGTTTACATGACTTGTTTGTATCACAACTGTACATGTTTGTAATATGTTAATCGTATTGTGACTAATATGTTATATATGGTGTGTATAAAGTGAGTCATTTAAATATGGGTCTAAAATACACACGGAAATTTATTTTGATTGGGCCGATTAAAGCCCAAGTAGATCATGGTTGGGGGCCGGTTGTTGAACTGGATTTTTATATTCACATCTAGCTGAATATCGATAATAACACATCACTCAAATAAACCCTACCTATTCTAAACATGCATGCGGCTGTGGAACCCCCCCTCTCAACCGAAACCTTTTGATCCTTTCAATCCGTACCCTTGCCTGCGGTTAGTGAATTTTTATTGTTAATCTAATTGTTGTTACTAATGATAGACATAAATAATGCTCCTACATGCTAACTAGTACATGGAATATTAGTTGCAACATGTTTGTGGACCAAGAATTGTTTCGTGATATTGGATGCAGATAATCATATAATATTAGGGTCATCACAATAATTGCTTGATGTGCTTTAATTTGAAAGGCCCAATCATCATCATTCTATTATGAAAGATGTCGGCCATACTTGTTTATGTTGCATGGAAATTGTCAATAACATGTGATTGTTATTATATGGGAATTGTCAGTAGCATGTGATAGTTGAAATCTTGATGAATGCTTTGTGGAAATAAACTGATATGATCGATGTTGTGCACATGATTATTCATGCATGAACCGTTGATAATTTAGTGAGTATACATGTATGGCTTTGAGTGGAGGGGTAGATCTAATGTTATGAAGGCAGTTGTGTAGGTCACGGTGCATGTTCGGTTAATGCGTGATGATCATATTTATTGGGTGTCGAATGATTAGGTGTTACTATTTGGTATGCTTGGATAGAAAATGACCTACTGGAATTATGATTCATCGTATATGTGTGGTGTTGTATGGATTAATTTGATATACACATAAACTAGGATTACATGTTAGTGTTCTAATTCACCAAAACTGATGAGCCGATTGCATAATTCGTGGGATATTGATGATTGTTTATGCTTAGAGAATAATTAGGATTCATAACAAATAAATTTGATGATCCATTTATTTAATTGATTTGATCGAATCAATGTAAAAGATGGAAACTCTTTGGGTGGGTCGGGTGAGTGTAACTAATTACATGAATTAAGGAAAACATAACTGATCGCACAAGATCAATTCCTTGATGATCTGATCGCACAAGATGTCTTCAGTCGCACAAGTTGTATTGAATCGCACAAGCTGTTTATTCGTTTACTTGTTTGGGCCGTATGTATGTTGGATCTGCTTGTTATTTGGGTCGGGTGTTTAACTGAATCGCACAACATGTTGTGGATCGCACAAGGCTGTGCTGAACGCACAACATGTTGGGGCCGCCTGTTATTGGGCTTTATCTTCTGGATCGTACAAGTTAGACATGATGAGTACTTGACTGTTACTATTAATATGTTAACATGTATTATGTGTTTGCCATGATCAATGTGTGTTCATAATCTGTTAAACTATGTGAAACATATGTGCACTACTTGAACCTAGACCTGACTTGTATGGTAACCATGTTAGGACATGGTTGACCTCTAGCAGCTCGATTGACCTTTCGTTTATCTGCCGAGATAACCTAAGGTGAGTTCACACTTTCTACAAAGCATGGGATTCCCAGGGGTTGGGAATGGGTTTAAGGAACATGGTTTCCTCGTCCTTTCTTGGGTAGGACAGTACTGGTTCAGGAATATAATTCCTCGTCCTCATGGACAGTTAACTTTTACTAGACCAAAACTCTATCACGAAGTCCCTCCTTTTTATATCGACTTAATCGCCGGGCCAATGGCGAACGGGTCATTAGTTAGATAGTGCTATTTAGGTCTGACAAGCCTCACACCGTGCCGAAGAGGACGGGCGTGAACTAATGGATCTGGGCACATCAATGTTGATAGACATTGACAGGTCAGGGCACATAAACATGACTACAGTCAACAGTCGATATGGTAACAAGTCTAGTAGTATATGCATGGGGTAGCCCCCACGTCCGAAAAGCCAGATAACTAAACATGGGGTAGCCCCCACGGCTGGATTGCCAGAGTAAATGGGTTAAACAAATCACGTTTTCAACTATGGGGTAACCCCCACGGCAGGATGCCAGTTAAAGGAAACTGTTTTCGAAACAACTTAAAACGAACACCCAACTGTGAACTCGCTTAACATTGTTGTTGACTCGTTACTAAATGCTTTGCAGGTCAATAGGTACTTAGCTCGAGCTTGCATGGGGAAGAGTCGTTGTGGGGCATGGACAGCTGTGTGCCATGTTAAACTTTGGAATATTTAAACTTATGTTTTGGTTTTAAACATTATGCTTCCGCTCACAACTTAAACTATGTTTGTTTGGACACCAATTGTATTGGTTGGACTTTTATAATTACTTATATGCTTGTTCAATATGATTGGTGGCTTGATCCTGGTCAGTCACGCCTCTAAGCGGTGATACTCCGCGGGTGGATTTTGGGGGTGTGACAGATTGGTATCAGAGCCAATTGTTATAGTGAACTTGGTTTTAGTAAGGGAAAAAGTTTTGTTAAAACTAGACTATAACCTGTACAGTGCTCAATGGTCCACAACGACACTTCGCTCCACGTGCAAGGCTCGACATTCTAGGTGATATGATTTATGTTTACATTGCCTACTTGCTAGATTACAAAGAACATTGCTTATGGTATGCTTAGATAAACGTAGCAACTATAGTTTGAAAACACATGCGTGTTTGCTCCCTTCTGTCACTTCACATTTACACACATTCGCGACACCTTTCCTACTTGTGTTTCCTTCGATGTGAAGACCATGAATGGACGTGTGAACCTAACTCAAGCCCAGCTGACGGCTCTTGTCAACAAACAGGTTACGGCAGCACTTGCAGCCGCTCAGGCAGGAGGTGTAACCTGCTAATCCGAACCTAACCTAGGATGTTAGATCCTACTCTCATGACCCAACTCTCGCGCTTAACCCTGTCTTTTCTTCCTCGCGCAACAAGGTCAGAATGCTCAGCCACCTGTATGCATGTTCAAGACATTCATGGACTGTCGTCCTAATACTTTCAGTGGCACTGAAGGAGCCGTTGGACTCCTCCATTGGTTTGAAAAGCTCGAGTATGTCCTCTAGATGGGTGAATGCCCTGAGGCACGTAGGGTGAGGTACCTCACTGGTACTCTCGAAGGCACTGCGCTAACTTGGTGGAACGCGCAAGTTCAGATGCTGGGGCTGGCGGCTGCTAAGGCCACCCCATGGGATGATTTTAAGGAACTGATCAAATGTGAATACTGTAGTCGTGATGACATCCACAAGCTGGAAGTGGAGTTCTTTAACCTGAAGATGACGGGATCAGAGATAGAAGCGTACACGAAACGATCCAATGGACTGGTAGTGTTGTGTCCAACTATGGTGGATCCTCCCATCAAGCTCATTGAGCTGTACCTCAAAGGCTTAATACCAGAGATTCAGAGCCATGAGACTGCTGCTAACCTTGCTACCATCTAGGATGTTACTCATCTTGCTCATCGTCTCACAGACCAAGCAGTGGAATAGAACAAGCTGACTAAGCATATCGGTACTACTACTTCTGCTACTCCCAGTGACAACAAACGGAAATGGGATGGAGCTTCAAGCAAGGGTTCGATTTCTGTTCAATCTCAGTCTCAGCAGAGAAGGACTGACGACTACAAGAGCCCTAGTCAGCAATCATATGGTAGTCAAAGTCATGGTGGGTACAAGGGAAATCACCCCAAATGCAATCGCTGTAACCTACACCACAGCGGGCCATGCACCAGGAGTAACTATCATCGGTGCAACAAGCCAGGCCACGCCGCAAAGGATTGTAGAAGTTTTTACCCCGCAAACAAGAATCATCAACAACAAGCCCCACAGAATCAACGCCAGCAGCAGCAGCAGCAGGGTATCAACAAAGGGTGCTTTCAGTGTGGTGCTGAAGGTCACTTCAAGAGACACTGCCCACAGTTGAACTAGAACCAGAATCAGAACCACAATCAAGGAAGTGGGAACAATAATGGAGGCAACAACGGGGGTAATAACGACGGCAATGGTGCTGGGGTTCGAGTGTTCGTGATTGGTCAGGGCGATGCTAGGAATGACCCCAACGTCGTGATGGTTTCGATATCGTTATTGGTATGGACTGGCTACCTCAATATCGAGCAGAGATCCTTTGCAAAGAAAAGATCGTCCGCATTCCTCGTGCTGGTGGAGAACCTTTGGTAATTCATGGTGACGAGGGTGGTGCTGTTGAGAGCTTCATCTCCTTCCTTAAGGCTCAGAAGTGCTTACGAAAGGGCCATACTGCCATTTTGGCTCTCGTTACTAACACCTCGAAGAAAGAGAAGAAGATAGAAGATTTTCCGATTGTACGTGACTTCCCTGAGGTATTCCCTGAGGAATTACCTGGCCTTCCGCCTCATCGACAAGTCGAGTTTCAAATTGAGCTAGCTCCTGGAGTAGCACCCATAGCTCGAGCACCTTATCATTTAGCCCCATCAGAGTTGGAAGAACTCTCTACGCAACTACAAGAACTCTTGGATAAGGGTTTTATTCGTCCTAGCTCTTCGCCCTGGGGAGCTCAAGTCTTGTTTGTGAAGAAGAAGGACGATACCTTCCGTATGTGTATCGACTATCGAGAACTCAACAAGGTGGCCGTGAAGAACCGCTATCCTCTTTCACGCATCGACGACCTATTCGACCAGCTGCAAGGGTTGAGCTTTTACTCGAAGATTGATTTGAGATCAGGATATCACTAGCTGAGAGTCCGAGAAGAGGACGTCTCCAAAACAGCCTTTAGAACTCGTTATGGACACTATGACTTTTTGGTAATGCCTTTTGGGCTGACAAACGCACCTGCGGTCTTCATGGATTTGATGAATCGAGTGTGCAAGCCTTACCTAGACAAGTTCATTATAGTTTTCATCGACGACATCCTGATCTATTCTAAGAGTCAGGAGGAGCACGAGCAGTATCTACGACTCATTTTGGAACTTCTTCGAACAGAACAGCTTTACGTAAAATTTTCGAAATGTGACTTCTGGCTTCGTGAAGTCCATTTCCTAGGTCACGTGGTAAACAAGGATGGGATTCATGTTGATCCATCTAAGGTAGATTCGATTAAGAACTGGCCTGCACCTCGTACACCAACGGAAATTCGCCAATTCTTGGGCTTGGCAGGTTATTACAGAAGGTTTATCAAGGATTTCTCCAAGATTGCACAACCTCTCACCTCACTAACGCAGAAGGGCGTTACTTATCGATGGGGTGATGCACAGGATACTGCGTTTCAACACCTAAAGGATAGACTTTGCAGCGCACCTATTCTTTCATTGCCAGAGGGCACAGACGACTTTGTGGTTTACTGCGACGCATCAATACAGGGTCTTGGTTGTGTATTGATGCAACGGGATAAAGTTATTGCTATGCCTCACGCCAACTAAAAGTTCATGAAAGGAACTACACTACGCATGATTTAGAGCTGGGAGCTGTTGTTTTCGCACTTAAGATATGGAGACATTATCTATACGGTACCAAGTGCGCTATTTACACTGATCACAGGAGTCTCGAGCATATCTTCAAACAGAAGGAACTGAACATGCGACAACGATGATGGGTCGAGCTACTGAATGACTACGAATGTTCGATCAGGTACCACCCAGGCAAAGCTAATGTTGTGGTTGACGCCCTCAGCCGAAAAGACACTAGGCCTAAGCGCGTACGAGCTTTACAACTCACTATTCAATCTAGTCTTCCTGCATAGATACGAGACGCTCAGACAGAAGCATTGAAACCAGAAAACATCAGGGCTGAAGCCCTACGCGGCTCAAGGCAATGATTAGAACAAAAGGAAGACGGTGCTTACTACGTAACAGGACGCATTTGGGTCCCACTGTATGGAAACCTACGAGAGCTTGTGATGGATGAGGCACACAAGTCTTGCTACTCGGTACATCCTGGTTCAGATAAGATGTACCACGAATTGAAAACTACATACTGGTGGCCTAGCATGAAGGCCCACATAGCAACTTACGTCAGCAAGTGTTTGACTTGTGCGAGAGTCAAAGTCGAATACCAGAAACCTTCAGGCCTACTCCAACAACCAGAGATACCACAGTGGAAATGGGAGCAAATTTCCATGGATTTTGTTACTGGCCTGCCTAGATCTCAATGTGGTAACGATACTATTTGGGTGATCGTGGATCGACTCACAAAGTCTGCACACTTCTTGGCTATCAAGGAAACGGATAATTTCTCCACTTTAGCAGATGTATATCTTAAGGAAGTTGTCTCGAGGCACGGGGTGCCCACCTCTATTATCTCTGATCGTGACGCACGTTTCACTTCAGAACTTTGGCAAGCGATGCACAAATCCTTTGGCTCACGTTTAGATATGAGCACAGCTTATCACCCGCAAACGGATGGGCAGTCTGAACGCACCATCCAGACCCTTGAAGACATGCGTAGGGCATGTGTGATTGACTTTGGCAACGGCTGGGAAAAGCATCTGCCACTTGTGGAATTTTCGTACAATAACAGCTAACACACCAGCATTAAAGCTGCTCCGTTTGAGGAATTGTACGGGCGTAAATGCCGATCACCTCTTTGTTGGGCAGAGGTGGGGATAGTCAGATCACTGGCCCAGAACTTGTGGTAGACACAACAGAACGGATTGCTCAAATACGACAACGAATGGCGGCAGCTCGTGACCGTCAGAAAAGCTACGCCGATAAGGGCAAGAAACCACTTGAGCTCCAGGTTGGGGAGCGAGTGCTACTCAAAGTTTCACCCTGGAAGGGTGTGGTTCGTTTTGGTAAACGAGGCAAACTTAACCCGCGATACGTCGGACCTTTTGAAATCATCGAGAAAATAGGCAAAGTGGCCTACAAACTGAACCTACCAACAGAACTCAGTGCAGTTCACAACGTTTTCCACGTGTCGAATCTGAAGAAGTGTCTGTCAGATGAGACCCTCATAGTTCCTTTAAAGGAGCTCACTATCGACGAGCAGTTACGATTCGTCGAGGAACCAGTTGAAATCACGGACCGGGATGTTAAGGTCCTCAAGCGCACTAGAATACCTCTCGTTCGAGTTCGTTGGAACTCACGCCGTGGCCCAGAATTCACCTGGGAACGCGAAGATCAGATGAAACAAAAGTATCCCCAACTATTCGCAAACAGTACAACCACTACTGAGGCTGAAGCTACAGAATTTCGGGACAAAATTCTAGATCAACGGGGGGAGGATGTGACACCCCAGGAAAACCAGGTAAACTACACAACACAACTAGCTTCCTCAGTAACGATGTGACACCCCAGGAAAACCAGGTAAACTACACAACACAACTAGCTTCCTCAGTAACCACGTGCTAAATTTCGGGACGAAATTTCTTTCAAGTTGGAGATAATGTGACAACTCGAGTTTCCAAGATTTCCATCTTCGCATTAATTGCGCGTTAATTGTTTAGTTTGTTTGTTTACACGACTTGTTTGTTTCACAACTGTACACGTTTGTAATATGTTAATCGTATTGTGACTAATATGTTATATATGGTGTGTATAAAGTGAGTCATTTAAATATGGGTCTAAAATACACACGGAAGTTTATTTTGATTGGGCCGATTAAAGCCCAAGTAGATCATGGTTGGGGGCCGGTTGTTGAACTGGATTTTTATATTCACATCTAGCTGAATATCGATAATAACACATCACTCAAATAAACCCTACCTATTCTAAACATGCATGCGGCTGTGGAACCCCCCCTCTCCACCGAAACCTTTTGATCCTTTCAATCCGTACCCTTGCCTGCGGTTAGTGAATTTTTATTGTTAATCTAATTGTTGTTACTAATGATAGACATAAATAATGCTCCTACATGCTAACTAGTACATGGAATATTAGTTGCAACATGTTTGTGGACCAAGAATTGTTTCGTGATATTGGATGCTGATAATCATATAATATTAGGGTCATCACAATAATTGCTTGATGTGCTTTATTATGAAAGATGTCGGCCATACTTGTTTATGTTTCATGGAAATTGTCAATAACATGTGATTGTTATTATATGGGAATTGTCAGTAGCATGTGATAGTTGAAATCTTGATGAATGCTTTGTGGAAATAAACTGATATGATCGATGTTGTGCACATGATTATTCATGCATGAACCGTTGATAATTTAGTGAGTATACATGTATGGCTTTGAGTGGAGGGGTAGATCTAATGTTATGAAGGTAGTTGTGTAGGTCACGGTGCATGTTCGGTTAATGCGTGGTGATCATATTTATTGGGTGTCGAATGATTAGGTGTTACTGTTTGGTATGCTTGGATAGAAAATGACCTACTGGAATTATGATTCATCGTATATGTGTGGTGTTGTATGGATTAATTTGATATACACATAAACTAGGATTACATGTTAGTGTTCTAATTCACAAAAACTGAGGAGACGATTGCATAATTCGTGGGATATTGATGATTGTTTATGCTTAGAGAATAATTAGGGTTCATAACAAATAAATTTGACGATCCATTTATTTAATTGATTTGATCGAATCAATGTAAAAGATGGAAACTGTTTGGGTGGGTCGGGTGAGTGTAACTAATTACATGAATTAAGGAAAACATAACTGATCGCACAAGATCAGTTCCTTGATGATCTGATCGCACAAGATGTCTTTAGTCGCACAAGTTGTATTGGATCGCACAAGCTGTTTATTCGTTTACTTGTTTGGGCCGTATGTATGTTGGATCTGCTTGTTATTTGGGCCGGGTGTTTAACTGAATCGCACAACATGTTGTGGATCGCACAAGGCTGTGCTGAACGCACAACATGTTGGGGCCGCCTGTTATTGGGCTTTATCTTCTGGACCGTACAAGTTAGACATGATGAGTACTTGACTGTTACTGTTAATATGTTAACATGTATTATGTGTTTGCCATGATCAATGTGTGTTCATAATCTGTTAAACTATGTGAAACGTATGTGCACTACTTGAACCTAGACCTGACTTGTATGGTAACCATGTTAGGACGTGGTTGACCTCTAGCAGCTCGATTGACTTTTTGTTTATCTGCCGAGCTAACCTAAGGTGAGTTCACACTTTCTACAAAGCATGGGATTCCCAGTGGTTGGGAATGGGTTTAAGGAACATGGATTCCTCTTCCTTTCTTGGGTAGGACAGTACTGGTTCAGGAATATAATTCCTCGTCCTCATGGACAGTTAACTTTTACTAGACCAAAACTCTATCACGAAGTCCCTCCTTTTTATATCGACTTAATCGCCGGGCCAATGGCGAGCGGGTCATTAGTTAGATAGCGCTATTTAGGTCTGACAAGCCTCACACCGTGCCGCAGAGGACGGCGTGAACTAATGGATCTGGGCACGTCAATGATGATAGACATTGACAGTTCAGGGCACATAAACATGACTACAGTCAGCAGTCGATATGGTAACAAGTCTAGTAGTATATGCATGGGGTAGCCCCCACGGCCGAAAAGCCAGATAACTAAACATGGGGTAGCCCCCACGGCTGGATTGCCAGAGTAAATGGGTTAAACAAATCACGTTTTCAACTATGGGGTAACCCCCACGGCAGGATGCCAGTTAAAGGAAACTGTTTTCGAAACAACTTAAAACGAACACCCAACTGTGAACTCGCTCAACATTGTTGTTGACTCGTTACTACATGCTTTGCAGGTCAATAGGTACTTAGCTGGAGCTTGCATGGGGAAGAGTCGTTGTGGGGCATAGACAGCTGTGTGCCATGTTAAACTTTGGAATATTTAAACTTATGTTTTGGTTTTAAACATTATGCTTCCGCTCACAACTTAAACTATGTTTGTTTGGACACCAATTGTATTGGTTGGACTTTTATAATTACTTATATGCTTGTTCAATATGATTGGTGGCTTGATCCTGGTTAGTCACGCCTCTAAGCGGTGATACTCCGCGGGTGGATTTTGGGGGTGTGACAAAGAAAGATACCAAGTATGTGTTCAACAAGCAGTCTGTTAAGTGCTTTAACTGTGGCGAAAGGGGTCACTTCAAGAGGGAATGCACAAAGCCAGCACAGCATGGGAACCAAAATCCTTTCAGAGGTCAAGGCAACCAATAGAATCAGAATCAAACAAGGAATGACGATCGCACCTTGGTCCCTGCAAACAATCAAGCAGGACCATCGAACACCAATCAAGCTCTTGTGGTGCAAATAGATGAAGGTTGCGACTGGTCAATGCAATTAGGCATTGGTGGAGCAGCTTGTTTTGCTGAAACTGCTAAGGATTTGAATCACGCCAGTGGTGGTGAATCTTCAGATGAAGAGAGTTCTGGTTATTCAAGGAGTTCAGATGAGGAAATCTCAACCTCAGGCGAAGATTATTCTGATGATGTATCTAGTGGGAGAATCGATGCAGATATTGATGAACTGTTAGGAGAAGCTACAGTAGGGAATGATAGAAGATCTATTCTGGTGGATCAACCTGCTTATTCTTCTTCTTCTCTTCATTCAGCCTTTATGGCTAATGTTGGCAGTTCATCAAGCCAAGTATGTGTCGATGAACCAACTATCGTTAATTGTGATAAGTGTGCTGATTTAGATGCTAATATGTCTGAGTTGCAAAGCAAACATGATGCTTTAAATGTTGAATTGTCTGACTTGCAAAACAAACATGTTTCTTTAGATGCTAAGTGGTGTGATTTGCAAAGCAAACATGAGGCTTTGCAAAACAAATATGAAGTGACATATATCCACAATCAAAAGTTGATAGTGGATCTTTCGAAATGAAAAGAGGCTAACATGTTTTATGAAAACCATGAAAAGGAGTTTAAAACAGTGGTTGCAAATTTAAGAAAAGATACAACCGAGCTGACAAAAATGGTTTCAAGAAAACAAACTAACATAAACTGTTATATCAATCGTCTTGAGATAATGCAAAAAGAGTTAGCTTGTGTTAAGTGTGAAAGTGAGGAGATCCGGCTTAAGCTAGACAGTTATTCAAACTCTAGGTATGTGCTGGATCACATCATTGACACACAAAAGGAGAAAAAGGATGTCACGTGCATTGGATATAAGAAATGTCCACCACCTGTTAGACAAAATTATGATGCAATGCCTGATGAGGAGAATAGAACTTATTATGAGGAATCTGTTCCTTTAGACATTGAGGAATTTGCAACTGGACTTGGATACAAAAATGAAGTATCATCAGATTCGGATGTTTCAACAGTTTCAACTGTGTCAACTGCTGAACAAAATCACGATCCTCCAGTCATTGTTGAGGATGCTGATTCTTCAGATGATGAATCCGATGATACTGACTCAGCATAGTCTGATGCGGTAATTAAAGAAGAGGACATACCTCCTGAGAATCATATTCTATGTGATCCTCCCGCAAAACCTGCTAAGACTGTTCTGGTCGAGTCCACGTCTGCAAAAGAGTCCGAGAGTGTGAATTTGCTGTACACTCTTGTTGGTGATGATAAAATCTATTCTGACAAAGATTTTTCGATTAGGAATGTAAATCAATCTTTAATCAGTAAAGTTTTTGAAGATTCGACAAGTAGGTTTTTGGGAAAGTCGGGTTCACACGTTGTGGTAACACAGTGCCCACCGATTCCAAAGGCCGAAGTTCAAAAACAATATGGCAATCAAAAATTACAACAGTGAAAAAGCAGCAAAATCATACCAAACCAAATGGTAAATCAACGACTCAAGGTCGAAAGGAACCGAACCAAAAGAAGAACAAGAAAGTGAACTTTGTGAAGTCGAAGGGAACAGATAAACTTGAAACATTTGCCAATAAATCTAACTTAGATCATGTTAATCAAGTTAAAATGTTGAAAAGAAATGAACCAAACAGTTCAAAACCAAGTACCTCGGGATCACAAAGTTCATTGACAAGACAATCACATGTTACTTCGGGGTTTGTTCAACGAAGATCATGTTTTGAGTGTGGTGAAATTGGACATATCATTCGAAATTGTCCATATCTTCATAAACTAAAAGCCAAAGTTGATGATCCCCGTGACCAAATTGGCCGCAAGCTATCTGTTTCATCAAAAGCAGATCCCCGCCTTGTAAAAGAAAAGGAAAAGAAATAGAAACGCCAACAGGTTAAGAAAATTGAAAAAGCAATCAAAACCGATGTGGTTAACAAAACATCTGTTTCTGTCATACCAGACAATTCAAAAACTTCAGACAATCATGAAGTTAAGATTTTAAAGAATAAAACTGGTAAAACAAAACAGACCTGGAAACCAAAAACGGTTACTGAATCAGGGGGAACATCACAATTTCCACAACATCGAGAAGTTCAAGTAACTTACGTTGATGAAAATGGAAGACCCAAGACCACAAAGGCTTGGGTCCCCATCTCCAACTAATCATGTGAGTTCATGTGCAGGGTGTTCCAGGAGGAACTTTCAGCAGTCATTGGATTGTTGATAGTGGGGCATCCAGGCGACATGAAGCTTCTCTACGATGTTAAATCTATTAGAGGAGGTTATGTTGCTTTTGCTGGAGATAAAGGCGGATATATTACTAGGGAAGAAATGGTATCTAACGGGGTTGTAAGTTTTGACAAGATCAACTTTGTACAACAGCTGGATCACAATCTTCTCAGCGTTTCACAAATATGTGATAAACAGTTTTCAGTAAACTTTGACGCAAATGGATTTTATGTGCTAAAACCCGGCTTCAAGATTCCAAAAGAATGGATTCTCTTATCAGCTCCAAGGATAAACGATTTATATGTCCTTGATATGAGCCAAGCAATAACAACGACTGCACAAGCAACTTGTTTTATTACCAAAGCCACATAAAAAGACTCAATCTCTTGGCACAGAAGTTTGGGTCGCATTCACTTACGGAAAATGAATCATTTGGTGTCGAATGAATTAGTGAATGGTGTTCTTCTTAAAAATTTCCATCTTCAAGATGTCTGTGTTTCATGCCAAAAAGGAAAGCAAACTAAGAAGCGACATCCGACAAAGAAAATCAACACGGTGGCAGTTCCTCTTGAACGTTTGCACTTGGATTTGTTCGGTCTTGTCAAGCACAAAAGCATCAGGAATGATCAATACTGCCTCGTGATAACTGATGATTATTCAAGATTTTCTTGGGTGGCGTTCATGGCTCACAAGAGTGATAAATTCGGTATTATCAAAAACTTGATCATTCAGATTGAGAATTTGTATACTTTGAAGGTTAAACGGATACACAGCGACAATGGAATAGAATTTAAAAATCAAGCCATGAAGGAGTTCTGTACTTCAAAGGGTATTCTTCACGAATTTAGTGCGGCTTACACTCCTCAACAGAACGGCTTCACTGAATGTAAAAACCGTACATTGATCGAGACTGCTAGGACGATGTTGGTAGAGTCACAATTGTCGATTCACTTCTGGACTGAAGTTGTGTCCTCTGCATGTTATACATTAAACGGAGTCCTTACAGTCAAAAGGCACAACAAGACCTGCTTCGAGCTTCTTCCCAAACGGAAACCAGATTTGTCATATCTTGAACCGTTTGGAGCTCCTTGTACAATGATCGATCTTAATGGAAAGTTTGGGGCAAAAGCTATTGAAGGTTACTTTCTTGGTTATGCCACCCCGAACTTAAGAGTCTGGAATCTAGAGACTAAAAGGGTCGAGGAATGGTCTGAGGTCAGGGTACAATGGCACTACGATGACTTTTTCAATTCGATCAATATTCAAGAAGTCGAAGAAAGTGCTGCAGCAAGGATGTTTTTCGAGAGTGACAATGCAACAGATTCACCGTTGGTTCGTCCAATTATTGTTAACAATCAAGAACCAACTTCAGTGAACAATAATGCTCTCGACAATGAGGATTTTCATGATGCTACCGAACTGAACGAATCTTCAGAGGATGATGAATTTCTCGATGCAGACCAAGAAGCTGTTCATGGTACTTCAGAGGCTACACCTCCAGTGGACACCCCTAAAACAGCTGAAGCTACTGCATCATCCTCTTCGCTAGTTCAGGGTATTGAATTGGTTGTTGATCTCAATCTCAACAATCTGGGTACAAACATTCCAGTTCCGGAAAACCCTGAAACAAGAAATCACAATACCCATCCTCAACAAAACATCATCGGTAATGTACAGAGTGGCATTCAAACAAGAAACATGTTGCGAAACAACAACAATGCAGGCCTGTATGCGGCGATTCGAGAATCTGGTCAACAAAACGATTGGTCTTTCGCGTGTTATGTCTCACAGGAAGAGCCAAGAACTTGGAAAGAAGCTTTGAAATATAACTCTTGGATTGAAGCAATGCAGGAAGAACTGCAACAATTCCAGAAACTTTGTGTCTGGAAGCTCGTAGAGAAACCTGCTGATTATAAGAAGATTGGTACCCGTTGGGTGTATAAATGCAAAAAGGACAACCATGGAATCGTTATTCGAAACCAATCAAGATTGGTCGTTCAAGGTTTTCGTCAAATTGAAGGTATAGACTACAACGAAGTGTATGCACCTGTTGCACGTCAGGAAGCAATTCGGATCTTTCTGGCTTATGTCTCATTCAAAAGATTCAAGGTTTTCCAGATGGACGTAAAAAGTGCATTCTTACATGGTCTAGTCGAAGAAGAGGTGTATGTTGAAAAACCTCCAGGTTTTGAAGATCCTATTCATCCCGATCGGGTTTGGTTGCTGAACAAAGCTCTCTATGGTCTACATCAAGCACCACGAGCTTGGTACGCAACCTTATCTAATTATCTATTGGATAATGGATTTCGCAGAGGTCTTATCAATTGCACTCTCTTCATAAAAGAACAAGATGGAGATCTTCTACTGGTACATGTATATGTGGATGATATTATATTTGGTTCTACTAACAATGTTATGTGTAGGGATTTCGAGCGTGTAATGCAGGATACATTCGAGATGAGCGTTATGGGGGAGATGACTTTCTTTTTGGGCTTGAAAGTGCAACAAACGAAGGTTGGGATTTTCATCCATCAGACTAAGTATGTTCAAGACATTCTGAACCGATTCCAGATGTCCGACACATCGCCCATTGGTACCCCACTGCAGCAAAATCACGGAGTCAATCCAGACTTGAAGGGTGAACTCGTTATCTCTTCATACTACCGCGCGATGATTGGATCCCTTGTGTACCTCACATCATCAAGACCAGATATAATGTATCCAACATGCCTGCTAGCCAGATATCAAGTGAACCCGAAGGCCTCACATCTTGCAGCTGTAAAAAGGATTTTTCGTTATTTGAAGGGTTGCCCAGACACCGGTCTATGGTACCCTAAGGATGATAACTTTGATTTAGTCGCTTTCAGTGATTCTGATTTTGGCGGATGCAAAATCGAAGGCAAATCCACAACGGCTGGATGCCATTTTTTAGAAAATCGCCTCGTAACATGGCAGTGCAAGAAGCAGACTTGTGTCGCTACATGAACTTCTGAAGCTGAATACATTGCTGCCTCAAGTTGTTGCTCCCAAGTCCTGTGGATACAACAGCAAATGCGTGATTACGGTTTTGAATTCCTAACTACTCCTATTTTAGTCGATAATTCTGCTGCCTTATCTATCACTAGAAATCCTGTGCAGCATTCAAAGACCAAACACATCGAAATTAAGTATCACTTCATACGTGATTGCTTTGATAAAAGGCTTATCGATGTTGTTAAGGTCCACACCGATGACCAACGTGCTGACCTTTTTACCAAAGCATTTGATAAATCAAGATTTGACTTTTTATTATTGGTAAACGGCATTAAGGTCAAGCAAGAGTAAAACCGACATCGAAAAATCATTGTTGTAAATATCTTTGTGTTTTTAAAATTATTGTAAGTTTTTACATTTTAGGGGGAGTAAATCCAAATTTGAAAAATTCAAAAACATCGAAAAAATTTCAAAACTCAAAAAACATTAGAAAAACAAAAATGAGTTTCCTGGCGAGCAAAAGAGAAAATGATAGTACATCAGTGGTCTGTCCAAACCTCTTTAAACTGAAATGCAAAATGAAAAACGATAAGCAGCTCTATATAAGATGTATCGGTAGGATCACAATCATTTTAAAGTGTGCAGGGTGATATAAACTTAAATCGACTGAAGACTGTGTGGGAACCGCTCATTGGCATATGGTCTTAGTACCGGAATTTTGTTTGATAGATTGCCGAGGTTCTGAGATATGTGGTCTTTATGCTGTTTATCATCTGGGTATCATTTTTGTATCTTTTACCGAAACAAACGGAGACGGAGTCTAGATCTTCCATGATACCATACATACGTGTACATACTGCATACGACCTCAATAAGTGATCAACAATAACATGTCCAAATAAAATAAGTGATAATATATCACATTTATCCGGGAGTCAAGTTCGTCTCTTTGCTGTACAATGTACTGACCTGTTCACGGACTTGCTCCTGTGCCCTCATGCATCTGAAAATCAAGTTCCTCATCAATAAGTGATTCTATCACATAGGGCTTGTTTTCATCAAAATAAGTGTGTTTCTCACATTTTCATATACGTCAAAACAGATGATAAATGGTATACTCACCAGTAAGATGAACCCTCGTGCATACCTTGATACAGGAATGTGTCGTGTGTGGATGAACACCGGTCGGTAAGTATAAATCATACCTTAACGTATCCCCTCGCCATGATTACATCTGATAAGTTGAGCTTATGTGGACAACAATACCGATAATCGTTATAGGATGCTTATCTAAATGTTAACTAAATGCACAACAAGAGCGTTTTGGCATTACCGTACACTGATATGATTCTCTTACCCTCGAAACTCGCAAAACGAATGTTTGTATATATTTACTTTTCTTAGTTTCTGCAACTCTGTATATATTTATTTACTGCTTTATGTCTTTAAGTTTTAAATATTCAAAATGCCAAAAAGATTTTAGGTGTGTTTTAATATAAACTTTATAAAAGTCAAAAAGATTTTATTTCTGCTTTAGTTTTGATTAACCAATGTTGGAACTCAAGTCTTCGTTGCCTGAAATCTGATGAAAACCAAAAACGACTGAATCTTCATAAACGATCAGAGTTTGCAAGTTTTGAAAGTTAATAATCAAAATTGAAAAATCTGTTAACTTTTCAAACTAAATTGTCGGACGGTAGTTGAATGAGAATTGGTCACATGTGTGTCATTTGTTTTAATTTTAACTATATTCCAAGCGTTTGTTCTCATTACGCATTTAGATTTCTTGCATGTGCAGATGCTAAAGGCGAAGAGAACATGTTCGCTGATAAGCTTCGGAATGAAGACATGACATGAATGCACTCAAATGATAAAGATGATCGAGTTGCCGCTGACCAATCATCAACACCACAAGGATCTCAAGTATTGAAGATCAAAAGATTCACGAGCATAACTTAAGGGGGAGTTTGTTAATACACTACCTGTTTGTTGAAAAGGGAAGTTTGTTGATACACTTTCTATGTGTGATACGTGAAGACTTTGAAGATCCTTTCCGAGAAAAAGAACCATCAAGAGATGGAGAACCAGATTACGAACCTCGTGAGTAGCATCCAAGGGGGAGTTTGTTGATACATATTGTGTGGATACGGCTCGGCTCGGTTCGACTCGGCTACGAAGTGAAGGTCGTAGTCAAGATATCCTCCTGTTTTGACTCGGTATGCTATTTACTTTGTATCGTACCATGTAAATGCTACTGCGTGTGTGCGGTATGCATATTGTTATGCTTATGTGTTTACTGTTTGTTTGAAGCCCAACATAAGAAGAAGCCCAAGTGACGAAATCCCTTAGGCCCAACAAGTGATGAAATCTCTTTGACCGGTGAACTTCCTTTGTCTCGACGAAATCCATGTGATTTCGTCACATGTGGGATTTCGTCGCTACTTGAGAACTTGGTCGATGCTTCACTATATATACATCAAACAGAACAGAGCACAATAGAGACAAGTCTGTAGAGATTTGAGAGAGAACACACACACACAACTGAGAGTTTATAAGGATACCTTGTAAACATTGCATTGTAACCGTTTCAGAGCATTAATACATTGCGTGTTAATCATTGAATCTTTGTGTTTGTGTCCGTAACTTGGTTTAACTTACCCGTTTGGATTCCGCACTCTCGGGTTCGTCGGAAAACAGGAATAGAGGTTGACTCGATCCTCCGGGTGGACCTACACTCGACAATGTCTATTGAGCATATGTGATCCTTAAGTTCATTCCTTCTCGCCTTGGCAAATTCATATCTCTTGCAATCATTATCCAAAAATTATGAGCCCGTAGAGATTTGCATCCTCCTTTCCTTTTGAGAATATATGATGTAAAATGATCTATATCCTTGCCATCTTTGGTTCTTGGGGCGAGAGTTATAAAGGAAGTGTTGGAGAGTTATAAATATATCTTATCAAGTGAAAAGCTTATCAAACTATCTGTGTTTTTGTATTACAAGTGCTTTTGACGTGTGGATATAGCTAGTTGTAGTCATGTAGTCCTAAAATTCTTTTAAGGAGAGGTGATTGCCATGGCGGTTTAGCTTCAATTGGGTGCGGTACAAAAATTCAAATGGCAGTCGATGATGCCTGAAGTGGCACATCCTGGAGCTGATGTGTAGCTATGCCGATCTTATTTAGAGCGGCCATTACCAGCACCCATTTCGTTGTCCTTTCATGTCTTGACATTATCATGCCACGACCACTGATGTGCTACTTTCACCCTGGTTTTAGCCATCGTCTGTCCTTCAAATTTCATTTACTTTCAAAGCAAATTCCACAAGAACTATAAAGAATCAAAGCATGACATGAATCCTAAATCAAGAATCCAAATTAACAAATGTGAAGCCCATGCAAGGAGCCCCTCTGATTAATCATGTAGCAATGTAGCACAAATTATTTGAAACAACGTAAAATAACAAAATTCTACCATCTCATATCATAAAAAAAAATTACACGTTTTGTCCTTTATCTTAATACCATTTTTAGACGGTGTCCTTTCGCGTGAAAATTGATTAGTTTTATAATTACCGTATCAAAATCTTACACTTTACATCCTCTAGTCCTAACCCAATTAATATTTCTTATTGAATCTGGTCATCTGACCCCTATATATGGGTATTGTCGTCTTTCACATCCAGATATACAAATAACCTTTTTCTTTTTTTATTAGATAAAACCCATTCTCCCCATCCCACCCACCATCATCATCTACAACCAGCGCCACCCATCAATCTCCACCACAACGTACATGATTACAAGTAATTTAAAACCCTAATTTCATCCCGAAACCTAACGCAAATCACCTACATCTTCATCAAAGCCCTAGAGTTTGCTGGTGAGATCTAAGATGGATGGTGGCAGGCTCTGGCGGTACTGATTCTGGCGATTCATCTGCTGTTATGGGCGGTGGTAGCGGATTATGGTGATGGTGGGTTTTGTGATGGTGATTGTGCGTCTATTGTGGGTGGTGGTATCAAATGGTGGGTGGTGGAAGGTTGTGCTTTAGGGTGGTGGTAGGTGGTGCTTGATGGTGGTGTTTGAAGAACTATAGAGAGAGAGAGGGAGAGAGTATTTGACATGTATTAGTGGTGGGTATTTCTGGTGGCGGGTGGTGGTGGGTTGATGGTGTTGGTGGTGGGAGGTGGTTGTGGTGGAGAGAGACTGGTAGATAGAGTTGTGTGTGTGTCTATATATATATAGGATTAGGTTGAAGAGTGAACACTAGTGTAGCTTGCGAACTGAGTGAATTAATCCTGGCCATACACGTTTGTAGGTCAATGGCCGTATTTGATGTTGAAATACACTGGTGTATTTTACGATTTGATGATGAGATCCTGGCCATACACGTGTGTAGATCAATGGCCAGGATTTGTTCACTCAATTCGCAAATACACTAATGTTCACTCTAGAACCCCACCCTATATATATATATATATATATATATATATATATATATATATATATATAGGGAGCCGCTAAAATAGGAACCACCCCAGTTGTAAGAACCGCGAGAACCACTCTCAACCAATCAGAATATGCCAACAGAAAGGGTATATTGGTCATTTACCCCAAACATCAAATCCCTCTCTCTCTTCCATTAATGACCCCAGAGATTTAAAATCTCTCTCCTTTCTCTCTCTTCAAAATATTATTATCTCTCCTTATATAACTACATCCTTTCATCCAGTGTAAAAGAATCTTTACCACCATCTCTCTCACATATTTTGATCTCACCGGTGACCGGAGCCGGATGTCAGCCGGTACTCTGGCGCCCAGCGCCTCCGAAAACCCCCAAAAACCCACCGAGCTCCCTCGTTTCCATTCACCGGCGACTTCTCCGTCACACACCACCATCCTCCTTCTCCCTGTTTACCGACAACCTCACCCTACAACCACCTCCTCCATCTTTTTCGGTAATTGATTTTCCAGCGACGATGTTCTCTGTGTTTCCGGTAACTGATTTTCCAGCGACGAGCTCCGAAGGTGTGGCTCCGGTGGTTTCAGCAGTATCCAACTCGGGTGAGTCCATTTTATTTTGTTTATTTTCTTCACCTTCTTCTTTCAGATCCGTTTGAATGAGTTAATTCTCCGAACAGACTTGTGGTTGCAGGAGGTGGTGGTTGACAGTTGGGGGGGTGTTGATGGTAACGGTGGTGTTTTGATGGCCGACGACGGTGTTGATTGGGGGGGGGGTGTTGATGGTGAAAGGGAGTGGTGAGTGGTGGGGTTGCAGGTATCATCATATCATAGAGATTGTATAAATGAGAAAAGTAAAAGGGGGCTTTTTAGAGAGAAACAAAGGCTTTCTTTTCCTGCTTATCAAAAGTAAAAGGGGGCTTTTGAAGAGTGACGGTATTGGTTGTTGTAGGTAGGTGAAATCAGAGGAGAAAGGGAGTGGTGAGTGGTAGGTGTGTTGGTGAGAAGTGGATGTCGGTGGTGTTGTTGTTCCGCCGATGGGGTGGTTTGCTTGATTCTGTGGGTTTGTTTGTTTTTTACAGGTGACCGATTGAAAGTGGTCCCGGTGGTGCTCGGTGGTGCCGATGGTGCCCGGTGGTGCCGATGGTGCCCCGTGGTGCCGATGGTGCCCGAATTGGGGGTTGAGTTGTGTTCTTGATTCTAATGGGAATTTTTGATATGTTTTGGGGGTTTGAATTGGGTTCTTTGATTTCTGTTTTTGATTTGTATTCTTGATTGTGTGGGTTTTGATCCACTGGATTGGGCGGCAATGATGGAAAAAAAAATCATAGATTTTGATGACCATGGCGCGGCAAGGACGACGGAGGGTAGGTTTTTTGAACCTGCAACCCCACTTTTGCAGCATTTTGATTATCGGATAGTCTGAGCCAAACCCTGTTTTCTTTGTGAGATACACTTTGTTTTGATATTGTTGGTTTTTTATTTTCCCCCCTAGTCGATGATGATAACAATATATCTGAGACACCTCAAGAGATTGCGTTTTCAGGGTGCGTTCGTTTTTGCGTAAAAAAGTTTTTGCGTAAAAAAGTTTTTGTTAAAAATAAAAAAGTTAAACCGTAAACTTTTTAACGTTAAACGTAAAAAAGTTTTACGTAAAACGTAAAAAGATTTGCGTAACACGTAAAGTTGTATGTTTTCGCATCAAAGGACACCGCTAGAAAAATCATATTAAGTTAAAGGACAAAACGTGTAATTTTCCCGGATAACAAATAATCCCTACTATCTACCCATGTATTTCACCTATATAAGCAGCTAAACAGCCTCGTCAAATGACAACCAGCATAACCATTAACTTTAAAAGTGAATTGCAAGTTCTGTCTTTTATCTTTATACCTAATTTTAGACATTGTCCTTTGTCTTTGAAATCGATGAGTTTTGTACGTGATGTTCCAAATTACAGCACGTGTCCTTTAGCAATAAACCAATTAGATTTTTCTGTTAAATCTTGACATGTGACTTGCACATCAGGGCATATTTATCTTTTCACTGTTACACAGACTATTGTACAAATATTTAACATCGAGGGACTAATGTGTAAAATATTTAAAAAGATATATAAAATAAATCTATACTATCTCTTTCTCTCTCTAAAACAACTTTACTCTCCTCTCTCTGTTAACCTCCCTCTCTCTCTTAACTTCCCTCTCTTTCCACCTGAATGTTGAAAATCGTTCAAACATTCAAACTGTGAAGAACATGACGGTTCAAAATGAACAAAAAAGGCTCTAGCAACGGAGGACTTGGAACAATAGCGGAGGACCTGATTCAAACACGAAGACGATGTATGCCAGGAAGCTCGACGAGGCAGAGCAAGTGGAGGCTATTGACCGACTGACGGTTCTGAATCAGATGGTTTTGGCGAAGATGGATAGCGTTTTGGGTGTTAAACTTATAGGAAAGATTTATAAGTGATGTTTTGGATTTATGTGGTTGAAATTATAGGTCCCCTTGATTCGTATGGATCTTCCCAGAATTGTCAATCTAATCAAGAGTGCGGAATCCTCTTGATCAGAATATAGCAGAAAACGTGTAGGAACAGAAATCAGCAATTCACTTTCAAACTGGGTTTCTATTGATTATCAAACCAAAGTATTACAATCAATCAAAACCCTAACAAACACAATTTCGTCCAAGATAAGTCTCTCACGAATTCTCTCTAAAAACTGTTTTTGCTGATTAACCTAAACCCTAAAGCTTAACCTTGTTTATATAACACAAGGTTTGCTACTTGGTCTAAGGTTTCCTACATGGGCAAGGCCCATTTCGCCCACCCTTGTCCCAACTGGGTTTTGTTTAGCCCAAACTCTATTATCTCACTAATACAAAGCTAAACCCGCTAACTGTTTATCGTTTATCTAATTACAAGATATCCAAAGACCAAATCTAAGCTGTTGTCACAAATATGCACCAACAAACTCCCCCTTGACAATTGCTTCATAAAATAACTTTGTCTTCAGTCTTCTTGCAATCTTCATGTAGTCTTGCACTGTCTTTGGTCTTTGGATAGCTTCAGCTTCAATAGCTTCTGTCAGCAACAGACTCCCCCTAAGCTGATGCATCCAATCACCAAAGGAGGTTCAAACTCTTCAAACTCCAGTTCAACATTTGTAAAGCAATCTTCAAACTCTTCATCTTTGTTTGCAATATAGAAAGGAGGTTCTACCATGCATCCAATCAAACTCTCATCTTCACAGCAACTTCTCAGCAACATACTGCTTCAATCTGTATACTATAAAATAAACATCTCGAGAAACCATAAGAATTTTTCAACATAGTTAAATAAATTATTATTTTTCAAGAGACAGTTAAACTGTATCATAGATTAAGCATTTTCAATTTATCACCAACACGCAAAACTTTTTAACCACACACCCTATAACCCGCATGATTTAAAATTTTGAACTCACTTTCTAACACCGTGTCCCCCTATCAGTAACAATTCCTCCAAGAATAACAGTTTTCCGTACGTTAAGAATTTTAAATAGAAAAAGACACTATTTTTGGATTTTTGTATTTTCTGAAAGCAAGTAAATAACAAAAGCAATAAACACTCTATTTTTGTGAGAATCACTGGTAAGAAGATCATATCAACAAAATCAAACTGTTTCACACTATTAGATAATTCTTTATTTAATTTTTCATGAAAAGCAGTCCAAGACGATTACCAGTATGTTTGTCCACTTAAACAAAATGCATGAACATTTCAAGTTCCATTACCGTATGATACGTTAAGGTAATTTTATTACTGATATACTAGTGTGTCCCACTTCAGGATATACCCCCGCGATCAAGGTATGCTCAAAGATTCATCGTAGTAGGTGAGTATACTGAATTCATCTGTTTTGTATTTAAACGTTTAGATAATTGGTGAACAGGTCAGTACTTCCGTACAGCAAAGAGACAAAAATATCTAACGAGGGCTAAGACAAATACTATTTTTTGGTACGATTTATGCATTTTGCACATTTTGAACGACTCTCTATGAGAGCTTCTTCATTTTTGGGTTTTGGCATTTTTAGCTCTTTTAAGATATCCTGGGTGTGTCTAGGTCAGCATATATCTGGATGCAGCAGAAGGACACCCCTGATATCCCCAGATGAAATAACAGTATAAAGACCCAAAACTTCAGATTTTGGCAATCTATCAACGCAAGATTTAAGGTCATTAAACCATACACCACTGATGTGTTCCCCACTCATACACAGTTCATTTAAGTTTATATCACATTGGTAAGTTGATTATTTCATGCTTTTTGCCTACTGATACATCGTATAATGAAGCTGCTATCACACTTAAGCACTTTAAGTTCAATTTCAGTGTGACAGTCTAACATGTTGATGTACTATCATTTCTTCTTTTTAACGCAGTGATAACTCATTTTTGATTTTATATTTTTTTTTATGTTTTTGATTTTTCAATGTTTTTGTATTTTTTGATTTTAAAGAAAAGCAGTAAACTATTTACAAAATTCTTATGAAAAACCAGTTATTCAGGATTCCTCATCCCGTTGAGTTCGACTAAATGTTCAAAGCGAGCCCTGTCAAATGCTTTAGTATAAAGATCTGCCAGGTTATCTAGTGTGTCAACTCAGCACTTTGAACTTCAATTTAAATCAATCAATATATATATATATATATATATATATCAACAATCTCACATCCCCTGTCATGTGCCTAGAGCAGTCACTATCAACATAAGTTGATAATCCTCCTTAGCAGCTCCGGCACGCACCAAATAAGAAATTAGTTAGATTGGGGGACCCAAGCCTTAATGGTCTTGGGTCATCCAAATTCACCAACTACTGGAACATCCATCCAATATCCATTACTCCTAACTGGAGTCTTGGATCTCAGACCTGTTGATGGAATTTGATTTTGATTTCCACTAGGTCTTTGGTGCTAAGGGTTCCTATACGTGTTTGGACTATTTGACATTTGGAAATTTTGATTTTGGTACCTAGAATTTTGATTCCAAGAAGCATTATTGTTGTAATTTCTAAAGCCATTGTTATAAAAAGTTCGACCACCATCATTTTGGTATCGATTTTGATATTGACCTTGACTTCTGAAATTATTAGCATTATAATTGTTCATTCTTGGTGAACTGCTTC
The DNA here is from genome assembly GCA_030545235.1 of Helianthus tuberosus. Taxonomy (NCBI): domain Eukaryota; kingdom Viridiplantae; phylum Streptophyta; class Magnoliopsida; order Asterales; family Asteraceae; genus Helianthus; species Helianthus tuberosus. Next base: position 52,797,754 of record CM060411.1, on the reverse strand, counting down.
TAGGTCTCTCAAATCTGCCTGGTGGAGATCTAGGCTGAAATTTTGGTTGATTTCTTTGAAAACGAGGAACTTGTGGAGTTCCTTTTTCAGCCTTATCTTCACCAACAGCAACATTTTATGGTTGCTTAGGAGCAGATTTCTTTGGAGAATTTGCAACTTTCTCCTCATTATCACCTTTCTTCTCAGGTGATTTCCCTCTATGTTTTTCACTAAGTTGTGCTTCACTCTTTTTGTTAGGACAGCAGCTAGCTACATGTCCCTTTGTGTGACACTTGAAGCACGATCTCCTTTTCAAAGACTTCTTAGCTTGAGTCTCTGAGGTAGATCCCTTATCAGATGGTGATGATCCCTTGGATGAACCTTGTTTAGTTTGCTTGTATTCAGATTTTTCTTTGTTTTTATTTTTAGCAAACTCTACATTTTATTCATTTTCAATAACAGTTGTTTCATTTTTCATATCACTACCTTGAACAAAATTAATCTTTTTAACAAAAGCTTGATTTTTATCCTTAGGCGGTGAATTTTTCCTTTTCAAAAGTTCCCTGTTATTGCTCTTCTTAGCATCATCACTCTCAGATCCATCACCTTGACTTGATGTGGATCCGAAACTACTTGGTGCAGATGCCATAAAGTCTGCTAGCTCATCTTCACTAGGCAGGAATGAATAGTCATGACTAAGAGGAGGTGGAACTTCATTAAAGCCCTGGAAGCCCACACTGGTCTTGTCATTACTCTTCTTTAACCCACCCATCATGTGTTTCATTACAAAAGACGAATCTCTGAATTGACTCAATTTCTTTTCAAGTTCAACAATTTTGAGTTGTGCATCTGACAACTCTTTGCATTTTTCAGAAATCTCTTTTGTTTTCTTAGCCATCATGTCATGAGCTAAGTCTATGACTTGAAGTTTTTCATTTAGTTTGCAAGACCAGTGAAAAGCACAAGTACATAATTTCTCAAGTACATAATTTCTCAAAATAAAATGAGTGAGTATTTGTCTTTTGAGTTTTTAATTTGTGATTTTAACTACGATTGAAGAATGGTAAAAGCCATTAGGGTTTATGAGCTTGGTGGCCCTGAGGTTTAATTTCATCTGATTTTCATTCTTTTTCAGATTCATATTTCGTTTTCTGTTTCACTATTTCAAATCCACCTCTTTACAGGTTTTCAATTATTTCTTTAGATCTTTACTGTTTGCCTTTATTATTCGATAAAATCACCTTTGTTATTTCTTAAAATCACTCTCCTGCTCATTACTCCACCTTCACTTGTTTCTTCTACACAACACTACGATTCTCATTGGTTTAAAATTCATTGAGAAGCTAGTTATTATAAGTTGCACGCCAGGTGTTCGATGAAATGTCGAGAAGAAAAACCATTTATTTTAAGGCTGAATGTCAGTTGTTTACTACAACTGATTGAATAATCAGCTGTTTCAAATAGTTTCCGTTGGGGTTTTAGATGTGATAAAGATGTAGATGTCGGATTTGGAACTTCGTTTGTATTTGGAACATCGAAAATAGATGTCGGTCTGGAGTGGGGGTTTTGTCCGGGGCTTTGACTGTTTGTGGGGCTCCATCCGAGGAGGGGGTTGTTGGTTCCTCAAGGGGTGTCTGGTTGTGCCCTTTTAAAAGCTTCCATTGTTGCCCTGATGGACAAGCAGGGGCTAAGGGGTTCCCGAGGTTGGTGGCCCATATCAAGCGGCTTCATTTGTCTTCCGATGACAAGAAGTGGGCCATGCGGGATGCCGTAGCTGTGGATAGGGATTTGTTTGTTTCAGTTGGTGAGGCTCTTAAGGTCTCTGGCCAATGGTTATGTGGGGAGTGTATGTGTTTACATGCTCTCAGTCGGGGGTGCCACCATGCAGATGGGGTGGCACGGTTCAAGTTGGTTACGGGAAATGCTGAGGAGTTTATGGTGCGGTTTCCTACGTCACATATTGGAAAGGAGATTGTTTCTTTTGGAGGTATGGGGGTGGATGTGAGTCTGCTTGATCGTGTCTTCTCTCTTCCCATCAAAACAGTTAAGAGCATCCCTCATAGTTGTCGAATGGCCTTTTCCCAGGCTTTAACGACATCTTTGTGCAAGGTGGTGGCTACGCCAGAGTCTGTTGAGGCGTGGGTGAGACTTTTGTTGTTGCCACGTTGCACGTTGCGGATTTTCAGGCCTTCTAACCGTCAGGAGCGCAGGTCGGGGAACAGGAAGTCCTTACAATGTCTTAGTATTCAGCGGGCCCTAGCAGCGTGGGGCAATGAGGATGGTTTTGCTGAACTCATCCTATCCCTTTTTGCCGAACCATTAGAGGTGGTTACGCGCCCTAATGAGCCTCCCCATGGGTCTAATAATTCTAGGGTGGGCACCAACGTTAAGCAATGTTTACGGAAAGTTGTAGATGGTCATTTCACTGCGGCGGTGAAAGTTTTATGTTCTTCGGGGGTTGCACCTCTTGGTGAGAATACTATGAAAGCGTTGGTTGCTAAACATCCTGTCCTACCTCCTCCGGTTATGCCTAGTTCCTTACTATCGGAGCCACCCCTTATTGTGGATGTTGATAACGTTCTTGGGTGCATTAAATCTTTCCCTAAAGGGACCTCTTGTGGGAGGGATGGGTTGAGGGCACAACACATTTTGGATGCTCTTTGTGGAGAGGGGTCAGTGATCGCTTGCGGGCTGCTTAAGGCTATTTCTGAGATGGTCAACTTGTGCTTGGGTGGGAGGTGCCCTAGGGTCTTGGCGGAGTTCGTTGCTTCTGCGCCCCTCACGCCCTTACTAAAACCGGACAACGGGATTAGGCCTATTGCCGTGGGCGCAATTTGGAGGAGGTTAGTTTCTAAGGCGGCTATGAGGGGGGTCGGGAAAGAGATGGCTAAATATCTCGGTGATTTTCAATTTGGGGTGGGTATTCCTAGCGGGGCTGAGGCTGTGCTCCATAGTGCGAACAGGTTCTTAAACGCGTTCCACTCGGATGGGTCGTTGGCCATGATTACTGTTGATTTCTCTAATGCTTTCAACCTGGTGGATAGAACCGCCCTTTTGTTAGAAGTTCGGACCCGATGCCCGTCCATTTCCTTATGGGTGGATTTTCTATATGGACAACCGGCCAGATTATATGTCGGAGACGATCATATTTGGTCCACCACTGGGGTTCAGCAGGGAGACCCCTTGGGGCCTCTTCTCTTTACCTTAGTTTTGCATCCCCTCATTCATCAGATACTAGATAGATGCAAGTTACTCTTCCATGCTTGGTACTTGGATGATGGTACGATTATAGGAGATGCTAAAGAGGTGGCTAAAGCTTTAGAAATCATCAGGACTAAGGGGCCTTGTTTGGGGCTTCAACTTAACGTCAAGAAAACATAAGTTTTTTTGCCATCGTGCAATGGAGTTAAGGCGCAAAAGGGTTTGTTTCCTAGTGGGATTGGAAGGCCGGTGTCGGGTGTCAAACTCGTCAGGGGCGCTGTTAGTCGGGATGCGGGTTTCATTAGTAGGTTGGCCGTGAAAAGGGCATCTTGTGCAGTGGATCTGATGAGCTATCTTCCACATCTGCGGGACCCTCAATGCGAGCTTCTCTTGCTGCGCTCTTGCATGGGTGTTGCTATGTTGTTGTTCGGCCTCAGAACGTGCCAACCCACCTTTGTTGGGGAGGCTGTTTCGGTTTTTGACAAAGGCCTTCGAAGAGCTATTGAGGATATTGTGGTTTGCGGGGGTCCGTTTTTTGGGGATCTTTAATGGAGGCTTGCATATCTTCCGACACGTTTTGGGGGTTTGGGTTTATGTTCGGCTGAGGATGTATCTACGTATACTTTCGTGGCATCGAGGGTGCAATCTTGGAGTTTGCAGGACCACATTCTTCGGGACTGTGGTATTGCCGGGTTAGATTCTGATTATGTGTGTGCGTTGGATTGCATGCACATGTCCCTTCCGGATTTCGATATTGGCGGTTTCTCTAATAAGGACACCGCCCCTCCTAAAGCCCAGAATGCTTTGGCGAGTGCCCTATTTAGTAGAACTGTCCAGAGTTTGGGAGAGAAGTTTAGTCTATCCCCCCGTCAGAAAGCCGTGTTCGATTGTCTCCGGGCTCCTCATGCTCAAGATTTTCTGACAGTCATCCCCATTGAAGGACTAGGCCAACACATGTCTGCAGTGGAATACCGGGTAATCCTTAAGTACCGGCTAATGATCCCTCTGTTTCCGGTTGATGAGCCATGCCCAGTTTGCCGCAAGGTTTGTTTGGATACTTTTGGCGAGCATGCGGTTCATTGTAAGGAGTTGCCTGGTTTTAAATACAGGCATGATTTGGTAAGGGATATTTTGTTTGATATTTTAAAGCGGGCAGGGATTTCAGCAAAAAAGGAGGCTCCGGTGAACTTTCTGACCGATCCGCTCGATGGGAGGTCTAGTCTTCGACCAGCTGATATTCTTGTGTTTGGGTGGGCCAGGGGAAAACACGCTTGTGTGGACCTTACAGGAGTGTCCCCTCTTGTTGGGCTCAGGGATAATGGGTTTGTTGCTGGCCAGGCTGCGTTGAAGGTGGAATCAAGTAAGGTCGCTAAACATGAGAAGGCTTGTTTAGAGAATCAACATGTGTTTATCCCATTTGCTTTTGATACATTTGGTTCCCTAGCCCCAGAGGCTGTGGAATTCCTAAACCGAGTTCAACGGGTTGTGAATAGTAATCTCTCAACCTTTAAGGGTCGTTTCGTCTTTAGCAGGATTGGTTTTGCAATTTAAAAGGGGGTTGCGGCGCAGCTTGTTGCCCGTTTACCTGCCACTTGTTTGTAAATTGTTAGTTTGGCATTTTAATGAAATTTTTATATTAATATTTGCAAGTTAAAGCTTCAATTTCAGCTTCATAACCTTTTATCTTCTTCAAGTATGATGATTCATTTCTTTTAGCAAAAAAAATTGACTCTTTAATCTTAGACATCTCGCTTAACAAACTTTGGTTTTGTGTTGACAACCTGTCAACTTCACCCTGTAGTTCACGACATCTCAAACATACAGAATTAGATTGTACCTCTTTCTCATGAACTTCTGAGGTTTCATCAGCAACAACCTGTTCAGCTTCACCCTCTTTCTCTACTTCAGCATCCACTTTTGCTTCAGCATTCTCCACTTGAGCTTCAACATTTTTCACTTCAGATTCAGCATCACTCACAGTAGTTTCAGCCTCATCAACTGGCACTATCTCTGCCATGAATGCCTGAGTGGCACCCTCATTACCCTGATATCGCTTTTGTAATGCATCCCACATATCCTTTGAATTATTGTACTTTTTGAAGGTATGCTTGATGCTATCAGGTAATGACAACTTTATCGTAGCCAAGGCTCTCTTTTCAGCCTCATACATCTTTTTATCATCCTCTTGCATGTTCGCATAGTCTATTCGACGTGGTCTGCCCTCAAAATTGTCTGTTCGCATGTTCAATACAGATCCACATGCGTGCATCCTGAGATTCAATGAAGGATTTGAAGTTGTCCTTCCATGTAAGATAATTCTCCACCTTCATCATCTTAGGTGCATTCAAATTCTTCATATTCGACATTTTAACGCAACAGACTGGTAAAACCGTACAAAATATCTCCGAAAACAGTGGTTACCAAATTACACTGTTAGAATCGTCTCGAAAAGACGAATCCAATGATATCTAATGTCGAAAACCGAATTCGGGATTTTCCAGAGTCCTAAAAATACGAGGAATTTAACGGTGCAGACGGTTCTGTCAAACGAGCTACGGATCAATTTCTATTTGCAAAACACTGAAATTTTATTTCGCCGATAAGTTCGCAGGTCTAGTAATTTCGCAGGTCCAGTAATTTCGCTGGTCTGTAAAATTTGGAAACTTAATCTTTTCGAATTCCGGATTATTTTCCTGATCCTCCTAACAACTTCCTGCAAAATCGAAACAGCAAATCAGCAAACTTTTTACAAAAATTTTGATAAACTTAATGAAGAACACGAAGAACAGTCTAAGAATCTTCAAGTCTATCAGCCGAAAACTTTTCCAGAATCAACTAATTCTTTCCAGAAATCCTACAAAACAGCAATAAAACAAAGCAGAAGATCAAAACAGCCAAAGAATTTCGAAAATTTATCAAAAACACAAAAAATTTCGAAACCCTAGTTTTTCAGGTTTCAAGATTTTCGAAAATACTCCCTGTTTCTGCCAATCACAATTCTGAACTGAGACTTCAAGAGCCTAATGCTCTGATACCAATTGTAGGTCCCCTTGATTCGTATGGATCTTCACAGAATTGTCAATCTAATCAAGAGTGCGGAATCCTCTTGATCAGAATATAGCAGAAAACGTGTAGGAACAGAAATCAGCAATTCACTTTCAAACTGGGTTTCTATTGATTATCAATCAAACTAAATTACAATCAATCAAACCCTAACTCACCAACACTCCAAATTCGTCCAAGCTAGTAATGCTCTCACGAATTCTCTCAAAAAACTGTTTTTGCTTATTAACCTAAACCCTAAAGCTTAACCTTGTTTATATAACACAAGGTTTGCTACTTGGGCTAAGGTGGCGGTGGTTATGTTGGAAACTCGGTAGTGGTGGTGCAAGGAGTTTGTGGTGGTGGTGTGGTGAAAGTACAAAAGGAGAGGGATGGAGTAGAAAAAGAAAATTGGTTTTTTTGAATCTTTAGTGTTAATGTTTTTTTAATAAAATGGTTAGTTATTTATATAATTAGTCCTTAAAAGGTAAAATGACAAAAATGCCCTCATGTGCAAGTCATATGACCAGATTTAATAGAAAAATTTAATTGAGTTAGTATCAACGGACATAACGTGCAAGATTTTTAAACTTTAAGTACAAAACTCGTTAATTTTAAAGACAAAGACAAAAGACATCGCTTGAAATTGGTATAAAAATAAATGACAAAACTTGGAATTCACTCTAACTTTAATCAATGAATTTTCCTACTATCGTCCTATGTGTTTCACCAGTTAAAATAGTAGTGGGTAGGTTGCATGGATAGAAATAAGGGACATGACATGGTGAACATGCATTAGTGGCATGGTGGACATGTACTCCCAAGTTTGTTATGTATAGTTCCTTTTACATTGAATGAAAAACACAGAAAATTGCCCCAAAATTGGATTTCTTCTTAATCTTGTTTTTCTTTGACTTTTGCCTACTTACAGGCTGCAACAAAATATCACGATATAGAACCATATTTCAAATAAAAAAGGGGTGTTCTTACAATCTTGAGTGCACCTATATGTCAATTAACCTAGCTTTGGGAAATTGAAATATAATAAAAATCATAGAATATACAGTTACAAAGTTAGCGTTTTCTTGCAATGTGTTTTATCTGCCAGCTCTACGCCAATAGCTTTTGCCCATTTACCTTCCAAAGTTCTTTCACGTTCTTAGAAAAAAGATTTTCAGTGTCCCTAATTTTATTCAATTCATTGAAAATATCCGCAACCATATATGAAATCTCCAAAACTCCCATCACAAATTAGTGGATGTACCACCAAGTTACAATCCAAGCTGAACTAGGATGTTGTCCTTATGACCTTGTGTAGGATTATTAATTAGACATTATCGTAATTGTGTTCCAGGTGCTCTCCAAAGTTTAGTCAAAACGTTGTAATAATAGTACTTAAGCTTTAACTCTCAATCTGTCTTTTAAGCTTGATTATTTATATACAACATATTTACATTAGCAGGCAGAGCATGAAGAAAGCATTTGATATTGCGTTTGGGTCAAATTATCAGCAAATATAGCTTACCTAAAAATAGGAATATTGATAAACGAATTCTTGCTGTTTGGAGATTGTTTAACTTAGACCTAAGAACCCAATAATAATCCCAGATATCAGTTTCCAACAAACCAATTGTAGTCTTAACAAAACCATTGACTTTTTCTTATATGCTTTTATTTATTTATTGGGACCACTATTCAGTGCATGCTCTATATATACGCTCCTCTAAGGCATTCTCATTCACAATTTCATCCAGTTCAAGAACCGTAACAGTTTGCAATCATCCTAAAATGGCTTCTACCTGCTACCTTTACGTCTTTGTGCTTGCATTATTTTCCGTCACAACCAATGAGATGTGTTATGCTTCACGCAATTTGCTGCAGGCTAATCCAACATTGCCACAACCACAAATACCCTCCATTCCAACACTTCCACAACCACAGATGCCCACCATCCCGACACTCCCACAACCACAAATACCCACCATCCCAACATTCCCACAACCACAGATGCCCACTATTCCCACAATCCCTACATTCCCTAATATGCCCAAAGTATCCTTTCCCCCATTGCCTTCTATGCCTACCATTCCAAACCTTCCAACAACTCTTCCAAGCATTCCTTTCTTCGCTCCACCTCCATCTAAAAAGTAGACAAGAAACAATCGCTACTAGATCAGAAGAAGCTTGTGACATGTCATTGATCTAGCCATTAGAAGGGTCCTTGATTCAACTATTTTACATGATTGTTGAGTGTTTTCTCATGTACTTTTTGTTTTCTTGTTTCTGTATTCTTTGTGTGGTTTGATATACTTTGTTGTAATATATTGTTAATGTAAATTTAAAAGTCCCACTTTTACCTTTTAGTGTTAAAGCGTCATATTAATGAATAGAGAAAAATTTGATTTATCTATTATTTATGCTGTTGACAATGTTTAATAACTAAATGAAAAGCAGCGGAACCATTCAGTGATCTTGTTGGATGAAAATTGCTGTTTGTAAGAGTAACGCCAACGAAGATATTGAATTGGTCGTTCCGGGTTATAAAGGAAGAAGTGTTGGAGAGTTATAAATAAATCATATCGAATGAGGAGCTTATTCAAAATATCAATTGTTTTGGATTATAAGTGGTTTTGAGGTGTGGATTTAGTAGCCGAAGTGATGTAGTCCTAAAATACTTTGAACGAGAGGTGATTGCCGTGGAGGTTTTGTTGTGAACATTCAAAGAGAAAATCCGAAGCATAGTTGTTTGATCAAATCAGATAAACAATAGGACCTTTTTCTTTACTCTTTCAAAAAAAAAAAAAAAAAAGAACTCCAATAAAAAACCGGTGCAATTGTCCATCTTACGCCTGGAAAAAAATATCAAATGAGTAGAATTATTAATAACTCTACAGGTATAAAACCTTCACATATTTCAGAGTTGATTACTCGGATGCTCGTCCGGTTTTATGAATTTCGAGAGACAATTTGTCCACGGTCGGTATGATATATGACAAGATTTTTAGTATCCAAGAATCTAATCGAACATTGTTAAGTTATTTAGTATCTAACGGGGCATTAACCATTAAACATTTTTTGTAGGGGTGTTAAAATGCTAATGTGGTGAAAAATGCCTCTTATGGGGTAACCATTATCGATAGTCTCATATATTAAAAATAACACGTCTACATTAGAGTTCAAGTTGAAGTAGAATCTTGTCCTTATAACCTTATGTAGGAGTAGCAGAGAGCAATGAGTTCAAATAATTACTTTCAGATCACGGTCATTATGACACTTATTAGGATTATACTGCTTGTTATAATCATAATTAAGGCATTAGTTTCTTATTATTGTCTCTAATTTGCTCTCGAAAGTTTAGTCACAGCCTACATCAATGCTAAATTATAATATTTTAGCTTTTACTCTTATTCAGTCTTTTAAGGTTACTATTCTTTCTATCGTCCTAGTCAGAAATACATTTTATATTTTACAGCATTTTTACATAAACATTATAGCAAAAAGAATGATGTAAATGTTTGAGATTGAGTTTGGGTCAACTTTTCTGCAGATATAGCTTACCTAAGAATAGGAATATCGATAAACAAATTCTTCTTGTTTGGAGATTGTTTAACAACTTTAGACCTAAGAACCGAATAATAATGCCAGATATCAGTTTCCAACAAACCAATTATAGTCTTAACAAAACTAGTGACTTTTTCTTATATTCTTTAATATATATTGGGACCATCGTTCGGTGCATTCTCTATATATACACACTCCTTTGTGCGTTCTCCATATATACACTGATCTGTTGTGCTTTCACTCACAATCTGATATAGTTCTAGAGCCTTAACAGTTTGCAGTCATCCTACAATGGCTTCTACCTGCTACCTTTACGTCTTTGCCCTTGCGCTTTTCTCCGTCACAACCAATGAGATGTGTAATGCTTCACGCAATTTGCTGCAAGCTACTCCAACAGTGCCACAACCACAAATACCCACCAATCCGACACTTCCACAACCACTGATGCCCACCATCCCCACACTCCCACAACCACAAATACCCACCATCCCCACACTCCCACAGCCACAGATGCCCACTATACCAACAATCCCTACATTCCCTAATATGCCCAAAGTATCCTTTCCTCCATTGCCTTCTATGCCTACCATCCCAAACCTTCCAACAACTCTTCCAAGCATTCCTTTCTTCGCTCCACCTCCATCTAAAAAGTAGACAATGGACGATCTCTGCTATCCTAAGAAAATGCGTAGATTCATTGATCTAGGCATTAAAAGGGTCCTTGATAGAACTATTTTACATGATTGTTGAGTACTTTCTCATATACTTTTTGTTTGGTTGTTTTTTTCTGTGTTCTTTGTGTGGTTTGATATACTTTGTTGTAATATATTGTTAATGTAAATTTAAAAAGTTCTAGTATTTTAAACCTTTTAGTGTTAAAGCCTCATATTTAATTAATATGGAAAAATTGATTTATCTACTATTTATTCTTATGAAAATCGTTTAACAACTAAATAAAGAGTCATGGTGATGTAGTCCTAACATACGTATAAAGTGAGGTGATTACCATTGAGGTTTTGTTGTGAATATTTAAAGAGAAAATCAAAAGAATGGTTTGATCAAATCAGATTAAAAAAATATGACCACTTGGAAGCCGTTACTTAAAAACATAAAATTACACTTAAAATATCTTAAAATCGTGTAAACTGTTATGAATGAAGACATTTAGGCCCATAAGTGTTGGTGCAGTTTTTGTGTCCGATGCTGTTCGAATAGATTTGATTACTTTTTATGCTGATTATGTAACAGTTAGTGAAACGGTCAAACGAACGTGCATAGACCCACTCGTTTGAAGTGGTCAAACGAAAGGCCGGGTTATTCGTTTGACCGTGTGCGTTTGCAAGTGACCTTCCACATAAAGGTGGTCGTTCATGTGGAGGTGGTGTGGCTATAAATACCACCCTTAGTTCATTTGCAAGTTTTGAAGGTTTTAGAATTAGGGGAGAGATCACCACTTGGTCTCTCCCCGGATGTATGCTCCTTTAGTATAGTTTGGCTAGCTTGTAATCGGGCCAATTTGTAACGTTATGTTACCAAATTTATACAAGAAGGTTGTTTATCCGTCTCTAATCTTCCGTCTTTGAACATAATCACACACTAATCACGGGTTTCGGTCCGAATCTCGAACCTACAATTGGTATCAGAGCCACGGTACCCGACTTAGTGAATCTAACCATTTGCTAAGTCACATGAGCTCTTGACTAGTGATTTTTGTGGTGTTTTTGTTCAAGATGTAAATGTGGTGTAAACAAGAAAAACCCAAATCTGGACCCGAAAAATTATGGATCTGAGATGAAACAGACCATACAAGAGGGTTGGATTTTATGTTTCACACCAAGTATATCAAGTTTTCATCATCAATTATAACTTTTGAGGGGTATTTCGTCAGATCTGCGGATGAACTCTTCACTGTGTTCTTGAGGTGGGTGGCGGCTGTTAAGAAAAGAACTAGGGTTTCTTCAGAGTGAACTGCGAAGAACCCTCCACCAAGCCGAAAAACCAAGGCTGCCGAAGAACCTAGACGAAAAACCAAGTCTGTGAAGAACTCCCTTGCCGAAGAACCCCCCTATCGAAGAACCTCCCTTAGCCGAAGAACCCCCCTGCCAAAAAACCTCCCTTAGACTATGAAGAACACTCTTCATCCACGAAGAACTGGCACCGGAAAAGAACTCCCATGAAAAATGTCACAGCCTCCGACCCCTGTCCCGGGAGTGTGCGGCCGCGAGCCAGTTAGATGGTATCGGTGTTTATAAATTTGGCAGCGGAAAGTTTCATCAGGACCGTAGTTAGGAAATATTGTTATCAGAGTTAAACACCAAATTGTTTAAAATAGATAAATGGGATAAAACCCAATTTTCATTTGTAATATATTTATAGGGAATATCCCTAATTATTGAAAACGATTTTCCTTTTTAATTAGGTAAGTTTTATGGCCACTTTTTTGAGCCTTCAGTGCTCTCCAGCTGGCTTTTATTGGCTTCCTACTAAGTTAGCTGAAACACGTGTTTAAAACATTTTATCATGTAGGTCCCGTTTTTCCGGTGGATCGATAACGAAAACCTATCCTTGTTTATCACAAACACGGTAACGGGTGCGGAATCCCCGTGACGGTGCAAAGCAAACAAAAGTGTAAAACACACGCGTAACCAAAGATTCAATATCTATTGATTAGGACGAGAACGGATACAAACATATACAAACAATGTTTTACAGACTCTCTCAAAGTCTCACAGCTCTCATCTGTTTCACATAGAAACTGTGAGGGGTATTTATACTAGACTGACACAGAATACGACGAAACACAACGATCCCACGACGAAACACTAAAGTCGACGAAACACTATCTGTTTCGTCGACATACATTTTGTTATCATTCTTGTTTCGTCGTTTGATAAGAAGCCCAAATACAAGTCAAAGTCCAATTCAAGATTTCGGCCCATGTAGAAAGAATTACGGCCCAATGTTGATTCTGGTGACAACTTTCATTTAGTCAAGGTTATGACATCATCATGATGATGTCATGATGATGTGTAAACGAGACGTAGCTTGCGGCGCTCCGTGCTTCGCGTGTCGAACTCTGGGGCGCACGACGGAGGAATGTCGTGACGTCGGGCTTGAGCCGGACCTAACCGAATCGAAACCAAGTTGAACCGAACCGAGTCGAACCGAGCTGAGTCGCGTCCACATAAAGTGTACCAACAAACTCCCCCTTGGACGCTACTCGTGATGGTTCATCTTCCGTTTCTTTCATGTCTTTCATGTCGGAGGATCTTCAAAGTCTTCACGCGTCGTAAGTAGAAGTGTATCAACAAACTCCCTTTTCATTTAAGAAGTGTGTTAACAAACTCCCCCTTAAAATAAACTCTCCTTTGAGTTATGCTCGTGAATCTTTTGATCTTCAATTCTTTAGATCCTTGTGGTGTTGATGAGTGATCATCTGCAATCCGATCATCTTGATCTTCTGATTGCATCAACGTCGTGTCTTCACTTTACGGCTTGTCATCTAACACGTTCTCTTTGCCTTTAGCTGATTCTGATGTCGCATCTGCACATACAAGAAAGCTAAACACGTAATGAGAACAACCGCTTGGAATATAGTTAACCTAAACAAACGACACATATAAGATCAAATCTCAATCAAACACCGACCGACAACAGTTTAAAAGTTTAGAAAATGATCAATTTTAATCCTTTAACCTTCAAAACTTGTTAACTTCGACAGTTTATGAAGATGCAATTGTTTTCCGGCTTACGATCAAGATTTTCGGTAGGATAGACTCGAGTTCCAACATCGGTCAAACAAAACTAAACTAGAAGCAAAATCTTTTTGGATTTTATAAAGTTTATATTAAAACAAACCTAAAATCTTTTTGGAATTTTCATTTTTCAAACGTAAAGTCGGAAAGCAATAAATAAATATATACAAAGATGCAGAAACCGAAAGCAGTAAATAAATATTTACAGACATTGTTTTTGCGAGTTTCGAGGGTAAGAGAATCATATCAGTGTACGGTCACGCCAAAACGCTCTTTTTGTTCAATTAGTTAACATTTAGATAAGCATCCTATAACAATTATCGGTATTGTTGTCCACATAAGCTCAACTTATCAGATGTAATCATGGCGAGGGGATACGATTAAGTATGAATTATACTTACCGACCGGTGTTCATCCACACACGACACATTCCCGTATCAAGGTATGCACGAGAGTTCATCTTACCTGTGAGTATACCGATTATCATCTGTTTGACCGTATAAAAGATGTGAGAAACTCACTTATTTTGATTGAAAACAAGCCTTATGTGATAGAATCACTTATTGATGAGGAACTTGATTTTCAGATGCATGAGGGCACAGGAGCAAGTCCGTGAACAGGTCAGTTTTTCGTACAGCAAAGAGACGAACTTGACTCCCGCAAAAAATATGTGATATATTATCACTAATTTTGTTTGGACATATGATTGTTGATCACATATTGAGGTCGAATGCAATATGTACACGTATGTATAGTATCATGGAAGATCTTAGACGTCGACTCCGTTATTTTTACGGTTTGATACAACCATGATACTCAGATGATAAGACAGCATAAAGACCGAATATCTCAGAACCTCGGCAATCTCTCAAACGAAATTTCGGTACTAAGACCATATGCCAATGTGCGGCTCCCACCTGTTCTCCAGTCGATTTAAGATTTATATCACCCTGCACACTTTAAAATGATTGTAAGCCTACCGATACATCTTATATAGAGCTGCTTAACATTTTTCATTTTGCATTACAGTTTAAAGATGTTTCAACAGACCACTGATGTACTATCATTTTCTCTTTTTCTCGCCAAGAAACTCATTTTTGTTTTTCCAATGTTTTTGAGTTTTGAAATTTTCCGATGTCTTTGAATTTTCAAATTTAGATTTACTCCCCCTAAAATCAACAAACTAAGATAAATTTTAAAAACACAAAGGTATTTACAAAAACGATTTTTCGATGTCGGTTAACTCATGTTTTACCTCAATGCCGTTTACCAAAATTAAACTATTGTCAGAAATGATTTATCGAATTTTGGAAAAATCAGTTGGCATGTCGTAAGCGGTGCGGACCATGACAACATTGACGAGTTTCTTAGTGAAACGATCACGTGTGAGGTGATATTCGAGATCAACGTGTCAGGTCAAAGAGTGCTGAACGAGAGGATAACAATTTATAAAGCAGCTTAAATATCGACAAGTATAGGAGAGATTAGAATTTTAAAACCGTATCCTGCAACTGCTTCGTGCATTGCAAGGAATCTGAGCGCTCTTCCAAACTGGATATCCACCCGGTGTGGACTTCAAAGTCGATTTTGTAGCTACTTCAATTAACCCGAGAAAACTCTTCACAGCAACAAGATCATAAACCTTTGGTTCCGGCTGGTCTTCCACATTGCACCAGCGAAGGTCTTTGTCTTTCTCTTTGAGAAGTAGTGTGCGGTTGTTCAATCCACGCCAAGGCATCCGCACACCCGGCTAGTTTGTTCAACAAACACATTTTCTTCAATCACACCGTGAAGAAATGTACACTGCACGTTCATCTTGTTGATTTGAACTTCAGACGTGCTGCAGGTGTGTACATTTTGATTGAATCTATCCTGGGGACCCGATTAAAGCCTTGAACAATCAAACTTTTGAATGATTTGCATTTTGTCGAAGCTTTCAATCTCTTTCGACAGACAATTCTGTCTTCTTTCCTTTTTCTCTCCATCAAAGGCAACAGTTTCTTTTGTCGCCGATCTTGTGCATGGACACTCCACTATCAACAATCCTATGACTATCGATAGTTCCTCCTGGAACATCCTGCACACTCACTCAGAGATTAGATGGAGAGGGGGACCCAAGCCTTAACAGACTTAGGTCGCCCATGTTCATCGACGTAAGTTATCTCAACTTCTCGATGATCTAGAACTGATGGTGCTCCCCCTGAAACCTTATCCGTTTTAGGTCTCCAAGCTTGTTTCCATTTACCAGATTGTGTATTATGTACAATTTCTGGTTTTAATGGTTGTGATGAACTTGGTTCCCTTTTAACAGATTTTACATCCGGTTTTAATGCCTTTTCAATTTTCTTTACACTTTGACGTCGTTGTTTCGTTTCCTGTTCTTTAACAGTGTGTTTATCATGTTTAGGAGAAACAGGACGACGTTGTGAGTGACCTTGTTCAGAGGGGGCTCTTTCAACAAAATTTGGTTTGGGTGAGTTTGTGCAGTCTTTAATGATGTGCCCAAACTTCCCACATTTGAAACAAGTTCTCCTTTCAACAAACTTAGGAGAACCGGTTCGACTTTCACGTGTTGAACATGTATACCCAGAGGTACTTGTTCCTTCATCACACCCGTTTGTGTGTTGGGTGTAATTGTTATCACCATTACGTTTCAAAATGTTGACTTTTTGAACAAAATCGGTATTTGACTTATTTTCAAAAGTCTCCACTTTGTCAGTACCCTTGGATGCTACAAATTTAACATCATTGTTTTTCTTCTTGAAACGAGCTCCTTTGGTCTCAACCTTCGGTTGTGATCCTTTAGACTTTTGAGCTCGCTGCTGCTGCTGTTGCTGTTTACCCTTAAAAGCGACAGGTTGTTGCTTTGTTGGTGATTTTTGATTTCCAAATTTTCTTCTAACTTCAGCTTTTGGAATCGGATTACACTGAGTTACTGAAACTCTCGGAATCCCCTTTTCCAAAAACTTGCTGGTAGTATCTTCAAACACTTTATCAATCAAAGATTGATTGACATTTTTAATTGGAAAAGCTGTGTTTGAATAAATTTTGTCATCACCGACTAAAGTATACAACACGTTATCACTTTTAATGGTAGACACCGACTCAGTGATAGGATCTATCTCTTGTTTAGCACCAGTTGATTGCACAACAGGAGTAGGAGGATCACACAGAATGTGATTCTCAAAAGGCACTTCTACTCCTTTGTTCTTCTCAAGAGATTTATCCTCATCACTCACATCTGGTTCATCATCGGACGAATCATAGTCCTCAACTGTGGGAGGACTTTGATTTGAAGCACATGATGACTTTTCTTTCCGATCAGATGAGCGTTTTGGCGTGACCGTACACTGATATGATTCTCTTACCCTCGAAACTCGCAAAAAGAATTTTCATCAAACACCGACCGACAACAGTTTGAAAGTTTAGAAAATGATCAGTACTTGTCACTCGACCGGATCTGTGGCTATGGTCATTCAGTACTTGTCACTCGACCGGATCTGTGGCTATGGTCATATCACACATTGGCTAACCCATTGTCCAATTGTGAAGATTATCAAGTAGTGTATACAAAATCCCATAATACCGGAAGTAATTGAAGAATTACAAAGACTCAATCACTGCTATTTACAATTTAAAATAAACAAGGTTTTGTAAAAACAGTTTACAAAAAGGAGATTACTCACATTGATGTCTTAGGGTTTTCCTTAAGGATTTCCTGGTGATTATCTATTAAATACACAAATGCACACGCGTTAGTATAATAACCCAATATTTACATTAGTAATACCCTCCCCGAGACGGCATTCCAACGACTACGTCGGGCAGAACCTCGACAGCCGTTACGGAACACTAGATCAATCGGTCAGCGTATCTAATACGTAACCGGGGGTTATAATACTTACAACGAGGCAGAGCTTCGCTATGTAGGGGGTATAATGCCCGGGTATAGCTTCCACTATATAGAAATTTGAGAGAGATTGAAAGAAAATGAACAAGGAATGTCTTAAACTCGAGGCCCCTTATTTATAGGTCTGATCGTCGGTCTATCGCGCCCCGCGAAGAAGAACAAGGGGGCTTACGCGGCCCGCGAGGGCCCTAAGGCGGCAACGAGGTTCACTGAGTCATCGACACGTGGCGGCACCTGGTCTTTCCCTGACGTTGAGCTATCGTGGCCCGCAACGAGTAGAGCCAAGGACTTCTTGAAGTTAAGATTTTAAAGAATAAAACTGGTAAAACAAAACAGACCTGGAAACCAAAAACGGTTACTGAATCAGGGGGAACATCACAATTTCCACAACATCGAGAAGTTCAAGTAACTTACGTTGATGAAAATGGAAGACCCAAGACCACAAAGGCTTGGGTCCCCATCTCCAACTAATCATGTGAGTTCATGTATAGGGTGTTCCAGGAGGAACTTTCAGCAGTCATTGGATTGTTGATAGTAGGGCATCCAGGCACATGGCAGGCGACATGAAGCTTCTCTACGACGTTAAATCTATTAGAGGAGGTTATGTTGCTTTTGCTGGAGATAAAGGCGGATATATTACTGGGGAAGGAATGGTATCTAACGGGGTTGTAAGTTTTGACAAGATCAACTTTGTACAACAGCTTGATCACAATCTTCTCAGCGTTTCACAAATCTATGACAAACAGTTTTCAGTACACTTTGACGCAAATGGATGTTATGTGCGGAAACCCGGCTTCAAGATTCCAAAAGAATGGATTCTCTTATCAGCTCCAAGGGTAAACGATTTATATGTCCTTGATATGAGCCAAGCAATAACAACGACTGCACAAGCAACTTGTTTTGTTACCAAAGCCACAGAAAAAGACTCAATCTCTTGGCACAGACGTATGGGTCACATTCACTTACGGAAAATGAATCATTTGTTGTCGAATGAATTAGTGAATGGTGTTCTTCTTAAAAATTTCCATCTTCAAGACGTCTGTGTTTCATGCCAAAAAGGAAAGCAAACTAAGAAGCGACATCCGACAAAGAAAATCAACACGGTGGCAGTTCCTCTTGAACGTTTGCACGTGGATTTGTTCGGTCTTGTCAAGCACAAAAGCATCAGGAATGATCAATACTGCCTCGTGAATACCCATCCTCAACAAAACATCATCGGTAATGTACAGAGTGGCATTCAAACAAGAAACATGTTGCGAAACAACAACAATGCAGGCCTGTATGCGGCGATTCGAGAATCTGGTCAACAAAACGATTGGTCTTTCGCGTGTTATGTCTCACAAGAAGAGCCAAGAACTTGGAAAGAAGACTTGAAAGATAACTCTTGGGTTGAAGCAATGCAGGAAGAACTGCAACAATTCCAGAAACTTGGTGTTTGGAAGCTCGTAGAGAAACCTGCTGATTATAAGAAGATTGGTACCCGTTGGGTGTATAAATGCAAAAAGGACGACCGTGGAATCGTTATTCGAAACAAATCAAGATTGGTCGTTCAAGGTTTTCGTCAAATTGAAGGTATAGACTACAACGAAGTGTATGCACCTGTTGCACGTCTGGAAGCAATTCGGATCTTTCTGGCTTATGCCTCATTCAAAAGATTCAAGGTTTTCCAGATGGACATCAAAAGTGCATTCTTACATGGTCTAGTTGAAGAAGAGGTGTATGTTGAACAACCTCCAGGTTTTGAAGATCCTATTCATCCTGATCGGTAGATAGAGTTGTGTGTGTATCTCTCTCTCTCTCTATATATATATATATATATATATATATAAATATATATATATATATATATATATATATATATATATATATATATATATATATATATATATATAGGATTAGCTTGAAGAGTGAACACTAGTGTAGCTTGCGAACTGAGTGAACTAATCCTTGCCATACACGTTTGTAGGTCAATGGCCAGTATTTGATGTTGAAATACACTAGTGTATTTTACGATTTGATGATGAGATCCGGGCCATACACGTGTGTAGATCAATGGCCAGGATTTGTTCACTCAATTCGTAAATACACTAATGTTCACTCTAGAACCCCACCCTATATATATATATATATATATATATATATATATATATATATATATATATATATATATAGGGAGCCGCTAAAATAGAAACCACCCCTAGTTGTAAGAACCGCGAGAACTCTCTCAACCAATCAGAATATGCCAACAGAAAGGGTATATTGGTCATTTACCCCAAACATCAAATCCCTCTCTCTCTTCCATTAATGACCCCAGAGATTTAAAATCTCTCTCCTTTCTTTCTCTTCAAATTATTATTATCTCTCCTTATAAAACTCCATCCTTTCATCCTGTGTAAAAGTATCTTTACCACCATCTCTCTCACATATTTTGATCTCACCGGCGACCGGAGCCGGATGTCAGCCGGTACTCCGGCGCCCAGCACCTCCGACAACCCCCAACAACCCACCGAGCTCCCTCGTTTCCGTTCACCGACGACTTCTCCGTCACACACCACCATCCTCCTTCTCCCCGTTTACCGACAACCTCACCCTACAACCACCTCCTCCATCTTTTCCGGTAACTGATTTTCCAGCGACGATGTTCTCTGTGTTTCCGGTAACTGATTTTCCAGCGACGAGCTCCGAAGGTACGGCTCCGGTGGTTTCAGCAGCATCCAACTCGAGTGAGTCCATTTTATTTTGTTTCTTTTCTTCACCTTCTTCTTTCAGATCCGTTTGAATGAGTTAATTCTCCGAACAGACTTGTGGTTGCAGGAGGTGGTGGTTGACACTTGGGGGGGGGGGGTGTTGATGGTGACGGTGGTGTTTTGATGGCCGACGACGATGTTGATGGGGGGGGGGGTGTTGATGGTGAAAGGGAGTGGTGAGTGGTGGGGTTGCAGGTATCATCATATCATAGAGATTGTATAAATGAGAAAAGTAAGGGGGGGCTTTTTGGAGAGAAACAAAGGTTTTCTTTTCCTGCTTATCAAAAGTAAAAGGGGGCTTTTGTAGAGTGACGGTATTGGCTGTTGTAGGTAGGTGAAATCAGAGGAGAAAGGGAGTGGTGAGTGGTAGGTGTGTTGGTGAGAAGTGGATGTCGGTGGTGTTGTTGTTCCGCCGATGGGGTGGTTTGCTTGATTCTGTGGGTTTGTTTGTTTTTTACAGGTGACCGATTTGTAGGTCCCGTTTTTCTCGGTGGATCCGATACGAAAACCTATCCTTGTTTATCACAAACACGGTAACGGGTGCGGAATCCCCGTGACGGTGCAAACCAAACACAGTGTAAAACACACGCGTAACCAAAGATTCAATATCTATTGATTAGGGATGAGTACAACCCAAACATATACAAACAATGTTTACAGACTCTCACTAAGTCTCACAGCTCTCTCATACTCATCAGTTTCACACAGAAACTGTGAAGGGTATTTATACTAGACAGACACAGACTATGACGAAACGCATAGAGGACACGACGAAACAATAAAGTCGACGAAACACTTTCTGTTTCGTCGATATACACTTTAATCCTAAATCTCTGTTTCGTCGTTTGCTTAAGTGGCCCAATTGAAAGGCAAAATCCCACTTCAAGATTCAAGCCCAAATGAAAGTTACGGCCCAAATTACTTTCTGTTGACAACTTTCATTCAATTCAACATAGGACAAACTTGTGACATCACAATGATGATGTCATGGTGATGTGTAAACGGGAATGGGTCCGCGACTCTCCGTGCTTCGCGTGTCGAACTCTGGGGCGCACGACTGAGGAATGTCGTGACGTCGGACTTGAGCCGGACCTAACCGAGTCGAAACCAAGTTGAACCGAACTGAGTCGAACCGAGTCGAGTCGCGTCCACATAAAGTGTACCAACAAACTCCCCCTTGGACGCTACTCGTGATGGTTCGTCTTCCGTGTCTTTTGTGTCGGAGGATCTTCAAAGTCTTCACGTGTCGCAAATAGAAAGTGTATCAACAAACTCCCTTTTTCATTCAGGTAGTGCATTAATAAACTCCCCCTTAGAATGAACTCTCCATTGAGTTATGCCCGTGAATCTTTTGAACTTCAAATCTTTAGATCCTTGTGGTGTTGATGAGAGATCAACTGCAACCCGATCATCTTGATCTTCTGATTGCATCAACGTCGTGTCTTCACTTTACGGCTTGTCATCTGACACGTTCTCTTCGCCTTTAGCTGATTCTGATGTCGCATCTGCACATACAAGAAAGCTAAACACGTAATGAGAACAACCGTTTGGAATTTAGACAAATTAAACAAACGACACATATGAGATCAAATCTCAATCAACTACCGACCGACAACAGTTTGAAAGTTTAGAAAATGATCAATTTTAATCCTTTAACTTTCAAAACTTGTTAACTTCGACTGTTTATGAAGATGTAATTGTTTTCCGGCTTACGATCAGGATTTTGGGTAGGATAGACTCGAGTTCCAACATCAGTCAATCAAAAATAAAATAGAAGCAAAATATTTTTGGTTTTTATAAAGTTTAATTTAAAACACACCTAAAATCTTTTTGGGATTTTTCATTTTTCAAATGTAAAGACGGAAAGCAATAAATAAATATATAAACAAATGCAGAAACTGAAAGCAGTAAATAAATATTTACAGACATTCTTTTTGCGAGTTGGAGGGTAAGAGAATCATATCAGTGTACGGTCATGCCAAAACGCTCCTTTTGTTCAATTAGTTAACATTTAGATAAACATCCTATAGCAATTATCGGTATTGTTGTCCACATAAGCTCAACTTATCAGATGTAATCATGGCGAGGGGATACGTTAAGGTATGACTTATACTTACCGACCGGTGTTCATCCACACATGACACATTCCCGTATCAAGGTATGCACGAGAGTTCATCTTACCGGTGAGTATACCATTTATCATCTGTTTGACCGTATAAAAGAATGTGAGAAACTCACTTATTTTGATTGAAAACAAGCCCTATGTGATAGAATCACTTATTGATGAGGAACTTGATTTTCATATGCATGAGGGCACAGGAGCAAGTCCGTGAACAGGTCAGTACTTTCGTACAGCAAAGAGACGAACTTGACTCCCGGATAAATGTGATATATTATCACTTGTTTGTTTGGACATGTGATTGTTGATCACTTATGGAGGTCGAATGCAATATGTACACGTATGTATAGTATCATGGAAGATCTTAGAGTTCGTCTCCGTTATTTTTATGGTTTGATACAACCAGGATACCCAGATGATAAGACAGCATAAAGACCGAATATCTCAGAACCTCGGCAATCTCTCAAACGAAATTTCGGTACTAAGACCATATCCCAATGTGCGGTTCCCACCTGGTCTTCAGTCGATTAAAGATTTATATCACCCTGCACACTTTAAAATGATTGTGAGCCTACCGATACATCTTATATAGAGCTGCTTATCGTTTTTCATTTTGTATTTCAGTTTAAAGAGGATTCGACAGACCACTGATGTACTGTCATTTTCTCTTTTTCTCACCAGGAAACTCATTTTTTATTTTCTATTGTTTTTGAATTTTCAAATTTGGATTTACTCCCCCTAAAATCAACAAACTAAGATAAATATAAAAGACACAAAGATATTTACAAAAACAATTTTCCAATGTTGGTTAACTCATGTTTTACTTCAATGCCGTTTACCAAAATTAATTTAATCAGAATTGATTTATCGAATTTTGGAAAAATGAGTTGGCATGTTGGTAAGCGGTGCGGACCATGACAATGTTGACGAGTTTCATATTGAAACAATCACGTGTGAGGTGATATTCGAGTTCAACGTGTCAGGTCAAAGAGTGCTACGAGAGGATAACAATTTATAAAGCAGCTTAAATATCGACAAGTAAAGGAGAGATTAGAAATTTAAAACCGTATCCTACAACTGCTTCGTGCATTGCAAGGAATCTGATCGCTCTCCCAAACTAGATATCCACCCGGTGTGGATTTCAAGGTCGATTCTTTGTAGCTACTGAGAAATATCTTCACAGCAACAAGATCAGAAACCTTTGGGTCCGGCTGGTCTTCCACGTTGCACCAGCGAAGGTCTTTATCTTTCTCTTTCAGAAGTAGTGTGCGGTTGTTCAATCCATGCCAAGGCATCCGCACACCCGGTTGGTTTGTTCAACGAACACATTTTATTCAATCACACCGCGAAGAAATGTACACTGCACGTTCATCTTGTTGATTTTGAACATCAGACGTGCTGCAGGTGCGTACATTTTTATTGAATCTATCATGGGGACCCGATTAATGCCTTTAACAATCAAACTTTGAAAAGATTTTCATTTTGTCGAAGCTTTCAATCTCTTTCGACAGACAATTCTGTCTTCTTTTCTTTTTCTCTCCATCAAAGGCAACAATTTCTTTGTCCCCGATCTTGTGCATGAACACTCCACTATCAACAATCCGATGACTATCGATAGTTCCTCCTAGAACATCCTGCACACTCACTCAGAGATTAGTTGAAGAGAGGGACCCAAGCCTTCATAGACTTGGGTTGCCCCTGAGAATCAAGAAATGTAATTTCAATCTCTTGATGATTTGGAAATTTCACGCCTCCCCCTGAACCTTCACCTGTTTTCGGTTTCCAAGCTTGTTTCCGTTTACCAGATTGTGTATTAATTACAATTTCTGGTTTTAACGGTTGTTGTGAACTTGGTTTCCTTTTAACATTTTCCGGTTTTAAAGACTTTTCGATCACGTTCACATTCTTATGTCGTTGTTTTGTTTCCTGTTCTTTAATAGTGCGTTTATCATGTTTTGGAGAAACAGGACGACTTTGTGAGTGACCGTGTTCAGAAGGGGCTCTTTCTACAAAATTTGGTTTTGGAGAGTTTGTGCAGTTTTTGATGATATGTCCAAACTCCCCAAACTCCCCGCATTTGAAACACGATCTCCTCTCAACAAAATTGGGAGATCCGGTTCGACTTTCACGTGTTGAACCTGTAGACCCAGAGGTACTTGTTCCTTCATCACACCCGTTTGTGTGTTGGGTGTAATTGTTTTGAGCGTTACACTTTAAAATTCTGACTTTTTGAACAAAATCGGTGTTTGATTTATTTTCAAAAGTCTCCACCTTGTCAGTACCCTTGGATTCTACAAATTTAACATCATTGTTTTTCTTCTTGAAACGAGCTCCTTTGGTCTCAACCTTCGGTTGTGAACCTTTAGAATTTTGAGCTCGCTGCTGTTGCTGTTTACCCTTAAAAGCGATAAGTTGTTGCTTCGTTGGTGATTTTTTATTTCCAAATTTTCTTCTAACTTCAGCTTTTGGAATCGGATCACACTGAGTTTCTGAAACTCTCGGGATCACCTTTTCCAAAAACTTACTGGTAGTATCTTCAAACACTTTATCAATCAAATATTGATTGACATTTTTAATTGGAAAAGTTGTGTTTGAATAAATTTTGTCATCACCGACTAAAGTATACAACACGTTATCACTTTTAATGGTAGACACTGTCTTAGTGATAGGATCTATCTCTTGTTTAGCACCAGTTGATTGCACAGCAGGAGTAGGAGGATCACACTGAATGTGATTCTCAAAAGGCACTTCTACTCCTTTGTTCTTCTCAAGAGATTTATCCTCATCACTCACATCTGGTTCATCATCGGACGAATCATTGTCCTCAATGGTTGGAGGACTTTGATTTGAAGCACATGATGACTTTTCTTTTCGATCAGATGAGCCCTCCGATGAATTGTCCGTTTTGAACCTTAAGCCAGTTGTAACTTCCCCATAATCAAGAGGTACAGTTGGCTCAGAACGTGGCATTTCTTCCTCATCGGGCATTCGAGTATAATTTTTTCTCAAAGGGGGCGGACACTTCTTATACCCAACACCTCTCACGTTTCCCTTCAGTTGTTGAACGTCAATAATGTGATCGAGCACAAATCGGGAGTTAGAATAACTCTCCAATTTAGCTTGATCGCATCATGCTCGCATTTGGCAATGGCTAGTTCCTTTTTGGTTTCCTCAACAGTGTTAATGTAATCGTTAATACTAACTTGTTTATGATAAACATATTTGGTCACTTCGGAAACACTTTTCTTTAAAGTTTCCATTACAGATTTAAAATCCTTTACGTTTCTAACCAGAGCCATATTTGCCTCTTTGCACTTTGACAGTTCAATAACCAAACTCTGATTGTGACTATGAACCGTTTAAAATTCACGTTTCAATTCAGCACATTCATGTTTCATATCAGCACAAATACTACATATGCTAGGAGTTTCAGATTTTACCTGACTTGTAGAAGCTGTGACATTAGCCATAAAGGCAGTCTGAGAAGAGAAAAATCCATCTTCAGTGAGAATCTTCTCCATTTCTTTCGATGTAGCATCAGCTTTCTTGATCAAGTCCGATTTCTCGTTAGCATCATTCGACAAATTATCAGCTTCAGAAACAGTTCTTTCATTCAAATTCGATTCTTCATCCGAACTGCCACTGTATCCCGAACTATCATCTTTTCCTGAAGATTCACCATCATTGACATTCTTGACAATTTCAGCGTAAAACACAGTTCTTGTTTGATCACCGTTTCCCAACTGTATGGCCGGACCACAATTGACACTTGGATCGAATTGAGGTTGTGTTGTGGAAACTTGAGGTTGAGATTGGTCTTGTGATGATGGTTTTGGAATATAGGCATTTGGATCAAATTGAGGTTGAGTGAGAGGAACTTGTGGAGGGGGTTGAGGTATGGAATTCATTAAATATTCGGCCATCGAAGTCTGATGTGGAGGGGGCTGAGGTATGGTACTCCTTAAATATTCGGCCATCGACATCTGTTTTTGAGCTGGTTGTGGATCCGTACTCCAATCCCAAGGGCTAGTACAACTCATGTTTGATGTATGAATAGAAAACCTGGTCACACACTTAATAACACACTGTTAAAACACTTTTAGAAGTCCTCTGTTAAAAATGACAAATGATCACGACGAAACACTCTGTTTGATAATGAACGACGAAACAGAATCTTGAACTATGGTCGACGAAACTGATTTGATGTTGTCTTGTGCGACGAAATTCAGAATTCCGACGAAACTGATTTGATGTGAGCGACGAAACTGATTTGATGTTGTCTTGTGCGACGAAACTCAGAATTCCGACGAAACATAATAATGTTTGATGAACGACGAAACACAATTTAAATAAGGTCCGACGAAACAGAATGTGATTATGTTGATAATCGACGAAACAGTTCCTTGGTCGACGAAACAGATGAAGCCCAATAGTGAAGCCCAATTCAGTTTTGTTGGATCCTTTTTGTTCGACGAAACAGATCTGATAAGAATGATACTTTGACGAAACAGGTTGTTTGTGTGGATATTTTACAAATAAAGCAACTCTTATCCCTGACACAAGCGACAATATTCAAAGTATACACTACTGTTGATCACAATTTTCAAGTAAACAACCATCATTTTATGTCACAAATGTCAAACAATTTATACTTTAATCACAAACACTTTAATTCAAACAAGAAACGGATCAAACACTCATATATTATGAAGAACAATTTGAAGATAGCTTATGAACTATATCAATATCAGATGAACACAATTTTTGAAAACAAGATTTTGCTTAAATTTTCAACAAAAACCCACTAGTAACATGTAAACATTTAAACAAACAAGGTTTTTGAACAAACTTTTAGCAAAAACAATAGGATAAACACTGATTTTAACGACTTTTTCCAGAAAAAAATATAACCTTTTCAAGAACTAAATCTGAAAAAAAAAATCACAATAACACTTGTTTCAAACACGACAATGTTTGGTTTTAAACAAGGAAAAGAGCCAAGGCTCTGATACCAATTGTAGGTCCCGTTTTTCTCGGTGGATCCGATACGAAAACCTATCCTTGTTTATCACAAACACGGTAACGGGTGCGGAATCCCCGTGACGGTGCAAACCAAACACAGTGTAAAACACACGCGTAACCAAAGATTCAATATCTATTGATTAGAGATGTGTACAACCCAAACATATACAAACAATGTTTACAGACTCTCACTAAGTCTCACAGCTATCTCATACTCATCAGTTTCACACAGAAACTGTGAGGGGTATTTATACTAGACAGACACAGACTATGACGAAACGCATAGAGGACACGACGAAACAATAAAGTCGACGAAACACTTTCTGTTTCGTCGACATACACTTTAATCCTAAATCTCTGTTTCGTCGTTTGCTTAAGTGGCCCAATTGAAAGTCAAAAGCCCACTTCAAGATTCAAGCCCAAATGAAAGTTACGGCACAAATTACTTTCTGTTGACAACTTTCATTCAATTTAACATAGGACAAACTTGTGACATCACCATGACATCACAATGATGATGTCATGGTGATGTGTAAACGGGAATGGGTCCGCGGCTCTCTGTGCTTCGCGTGTCGAACTCTGGGGCGCACGACCGAGGAATGTCGTGACGTCAGACTTGAGCCGGACCTAACCGAGTCGAAACCAAGTTGAACCGAACCGAGTCGAGTCGCGTCCACATAAAGTGTACCAACACGATTGAAAGTGGTCACGATGGTTCTCGGTGGTGCCGATGGTGCCCGGTGGTGCCGATGGTGCCCCGTGGCGCCGATGGTGCCCGAATTGGGGGTTGAGTTGTGTTCTTGATTCTAATGGGTATTTTTGATATGTTTTGGGGGTTTGAATTGGGTTCTTTGATTTCTGTTTTTGATTTGTATTCTTGATTGTGTGGGTTTTGATCCATTGGATTGGGCGGCGATGATGGAAAAAAATCGTAGATTTTGATGACCATGGCGCGGCAAGGACGGCGGAGGGTAGGTTTTTTGAACCTGCAACCCCACTTTTGCAGCATTTTGATTATCGGATAATCTGAGCCAAACCCTGTTTTTTTTTTTGTGAGATACACTTTGTTTTGATATAGTTGGTTTTTTATTTTCCCCCCCTAGTCGATGATGATAACAATATATCTGAGACACCTCCAGAGTTTGCGTTTTCTGGGTGCGTTCGTTTTTGCGTAAAAAAGTTTTTGCGTAAAAAAGTTTTTGTTAAAAATAAAAAAGTTAAACCGTAAACTTTTTAACGTAAAACGTAAAAACGTTAAACGTAAAATGTAAAAAAGTTTTACGTAAAACGTAAAAAGATTTGTGTAACACGTAAAGTTGTATGTTTTCGCATCAAAGGACACCGCTAGAAAAATCATATTAAGTTAAAGGACAAAACGTGTAATTTTCCCGGATAACAAATAATCCCTACTATCTACCCATGTATTTCACCTATATAAGCAGCTAAACAGCCTCGTCAAATGACAACCAACATAACCATTAACTTTAAAAGTGAATTGCAAGTTTTGTGTTTTATCTTTATACCTAATTTTAGACGTTGTCCTTTGTCTTTGAAATCGATGAGTTTTGTACGTGTTGGTGCACTTGTGTCTGTACTTTGTCTGTATTTTGTCTTGTTACTGAACGATGTCTTTATAGTCCTATAAGTTTGACAAAGTCAACCATCCTCCTGGTTTGACTTGGCCAAACAGTCAACCTTATGTTTGTAAGATGTTGGGTCGAAGGATGTGCCATCGAAGGATTGCCTATATCCTTCGATGATCAGCTCGAAACATGAACCTTCGATAGATGGACCACGAAAGATCACATCTTTCGAGGTACATCTGGATCATTCGAGCTCTTTCTGGTCGACAGATGATCTTTCGATCAATCTGTCGGATCCTTCGACCAGACATGCTGTGTCGGGTATATATACCCATGTAGTGTGTTGTGTTCATTAAGACACAAAAAGTTAGACAAGTTAGACACACAGACAGATAAGGAACACACACACACACACACTAGAGAGTTTGCAGAACTGATTTGTAAACATTGAGCTTGTAACCGGACCTTTCATACGTTTAATACAAGTGGTGTTAATCGTTGAGTCTTGTGTGTTGATTATTTGCGTGTTCTATCTCGGTTTGCTATTTCGGTTGGATTCCGCACAACCGGAGTGGTTCGTACACAAGGATTAGGCGACTAGATCCTCCCCTAGCCGGACCTACAAGTGGTATCAGAGCCGTGGCTCTTTTCCTTGTTAAAAACCGGGTTTTTACAAGTCTTTGGAGTGTTTGGATAAAGCTCTCTGTTTTAGCATCCGTTTGTAACTGTTTTTATCTATTTTCTTGATGTTAAAACGTGTCTAAACTTACCGGGTGTGTTAAAAGACGGTTTGGGTAACTTGAAAACTTGTTTTTTAAGTTGTTTGGTATTTTCCGGCCATAATTCCGGCTTCTCCGGTGACCGGCTGTTCTGGATAAGTTAATTATATTTTATGTTTCAAATCATGGTTTTGGCAGAAAGCATGGTCTGACCATATCTTCCGCAGAAAGTTTCTACCAACCCATCACCTTTTTCACCAACCTGTCCTCCTTTGTCAACTGTGTCAAAACCGTTCGAAAGATATCCTTCGAACTCGAAAGACCATCTTTCGATCAGTGGAGGATCGATAGATCATTATCTTTCGGTCCAAGGAATATTTTCGAAACATATATCTTTCGGTCTTCTGCTCATTTTCGAAAGACTAGGATCCTTCGATTGGGGAGTCTTTCGAAGTTATCTTTCGTGTTCATCTTTCGGTCTACAGTCCTTTTTCGAAAGATAAGGATCCTTCGGTTGGAGAATCTTTCGAAAAACATTGTTCGAAATTCAACAGAGATCCTTCGAACCCTGTTGATCCTTCGAACAGGTGTTGATCTTTCGATCCTTAGTCTGTTTATGATTAACAGTTTGTGATTTTCAGGTTATTATTTTTCTTGATAAAAATGAATTCGATGTGGGGTGTTCCGGTAAATGCCGAGATGTATTTTGGTACTCCAGCTCCGGATTCGGGTTCGCAAACTAATGCTACATCTACCGGTCAATGGGCATTCGTATCTAATCAAGCTCCAAGTGTTCAAAGCATTTTACTAAGCGAAAGTGAAACGGGAAGTTTGAATAGACCTCCAAAGCTGATGCATTTAAGTGAATATCCGGGATGGTTTGACAGATTTCATACATATGTCCTTGGTCAAAATACAGAACTGTGGTTGCGCTTCATCACAGATTTTGATCAAACGATAGAGGTTGCTGCTTCATCTGCTGCTACGTTTGCAGATCTTACAGAAGATCAAAAGAAGATCTATGATTTGGAAAAGAAGGCATATGCCATTCTTTCTCAGGCATTAAGCAAAGATATTTATCATCAATTTGTCAGTCACAAGACAACGAAAAGGTTGTGGGACGCATTGAAAACAAGGGGCGTGGGAAATGAAGCGACACGTCAACTGAGAAAAGAATTGCTGAAGAAAGAGTTCGATGGTTTTACTTGTATGCAGAATGAATCTTTAGGAGATTTGACTAGTCGATATACTCATTTGCTGACTGAATTGGGAAATATTGGGGTTGTAACAACTTCGGCAGAGATAGTGAAGAAGTTTGCAGATGCACTGCCACCTCAATGGAATAATTTCTTAGAAATCCTGAAGTACAATGGCACTTTGGATACAACAAACTTCGGTGACTTTGCTCAACTCCTGGAAAACAAGAATCAGGAAGAAACTCTCAAGGCTAAAAGAGTTCCAATGCCACAAAATCCTGAAATGTATTATGGAGTTTCTAGCACTTCTACAAAACCTTCCTCACACGCTCCACTTCAAACAGCATTTGTGTCTAGCACTAGTTTGTATGGCACTCCTCCTCCAACAACAGACATATATGGAAATCCGCTTAATCCAGTTGCTCAACCAGTGCCACAACAGCAAAGCCAACAACCTATCAGAGCAACTGATATATTCGGAAATCCACTTCCTCCTCAACAGCAACAGCAAGCTTGTTATGGAAGTACATCATCTGCTGGTCAACAATCAAAGCCAAATACAGTACGGCTCGACACATCAAGCTTTTCTAAAGTTAGTGTTGAAGTAGCAAAAGAACATATGGAGCTGCTAAACACTTTGGTGAGCGCCTACTGTGGATTAGTAGAAGGTCAGATTGGCAACATTAATCTGACACAAGAAGACTATCAGCAGATAGATAAAGAGGAGATGGAGATGATGGATATTAAGTGGGCCTTTGCCAGTGCTGTTAGGCGAGCAAAGGATTTTATGGAAAGAACAGGCCGAACCAGCTTAGAAGGCAAGAAAGACACCAAGTATGGGTTTGATAAACAGGTTGTTAAGTGCTTCAATTGTGGTGAACGTGGTCATTTCAAGCGTGAATGTACAAGACCATCTCAGCATGGAAACCAGAATCCCTTCAGAGGTCAAGGCAACCAGCAGAACCAGAATAGGAACAATGTTCGCACATTGGTGCCTGTTAACAACCAGACTCAAGCAGGACCATCAAATGCCAACCAGGCACTTGTGGTTCAAGTAGATGAAGGCTGTGACTGGTCAATCCAATTGGGAAATGATGCTCCGGATGGAACAGCGTGTTTTGCTGAGATTGTCAAGGATCTTAATCACACCAGTGGTGGAGAATCTTCCACCAATGGTGTTGAATCTTCTGAAGATGAAGACAGCTCCGGGTACAGTGGAAGTTCAGATGAAGAGTCCTCTGCTTCAGGCAATGATCAGGAAGATGAAACATCAACTGCATCAGTTAATGCAGACATTGATGAACTTTTGGAGGAAGCTGCAGCAGGAATTCAAAGAAGATCTATTTTGGTGGATCAAGCTGCTTATTCTTCGTCTTCTCTCCATTCAGCCTTTATGGCGAATGTCGACAGTTCATCAAGTCAGGTATGTGTCGACGAACCCACTTCTGTTAGCTGTAATAACTGTGATAGATTGCATGTTAGATGTGCTGATTTGGAAGCAAACATGTCTGAGTTGCAAGGCAAACATGATGCTTTACAAGCTAGTTTGTTTGACTTGCAAGACAAACATGTTTCTTTGAATGATAAATGGTGTGAGTTGCAAAGCAAGCACGAGGCTTTGCAAGAGAAGTATGATGTGACATTCATTCACAATCAAAAGTTGACCGTTGATCTCTCAAAGTGCACAGAAGCCAACATGTTTTATGAAAACCATGAAAAGGAATTTAAGTCAATGATTGAAACGTTAAAGAAAGATAAAACAGAGTTGACAAAAATGGTTTCCAGAAAACAAACTGATATTAATTTGTATATAACTCGTCTTGAGGTAATGCAAAAGGAAATGGCTTGTGTTAAAACAGAAAGTGAGGCGATCCGACTCAAGTTAGACAGTTATTTGAGCTCTAGCTACGTGTTGGATCACATCATTGATGTACAGCAAGAGAAACGGGATGTCACATGCATAGGTTATAAGAAATGTCCACCACCCGTGAGACATAATTATGATGCCATGCCGGATGAGGAAGATAGAGTTTTCTTTGAACCATCTGTTCCTCTAGATGTTAATGAATTTGCAGGACTCGGATACAAGAAGGAAGTATCATCAGACTCAGATGCGTCAGCAGATACATTTGTAACTGCTGAACAGAATCAGGATCCTCCAGTTGTGATTGAGGATGCTGATTCTTCTGATGATGAATCTGATGATACTGATTCAGCAAAGTCTGATGCGGTGATAAAAGAAGAGGACATACCTCTTGAGAATCATATTCTGTGTGATCCTCCTGCAAAGCCCGCTAAGACTGTTGCAATCGAGTCCGTGTCTGCAAAAGAGTCGGAGAGTGTGGATTTGCTGTACACTCTTGTTGGTGATAATAAAATTTATTCAGACAAAGATTTTCCTATTAAGAATGTTAATCAATCCTTAATTAGTAAAGTCTTTGAAAAGTCTACAAGTAAGTTTTTGGGAAAGACAGGATCACGTGTTACTGTAACACAATGTCCTCCTATTCCAAAGGCCGAAGTTCGAAAACAATATGGCAATCAAAAATTACCAACAGTGCAAAAACAGCAAAATCATACCAAGCCAAAAGGAAAGGCACCGGCTCAAGGTCAAAAGAAGCCGAATCAGAAGAAGAAGAAAAATGTGAACTTTGTGAAATCTAAGGGAACGGACAAAATTGCAACGTTTGAAAACCAATCTAACTTAGATTTTGTCAAGAAAGAAACTGTGATGAAAAGGAATGAACCCAATAGTTCAAAACCTAGTACCTCGGGATCACAAAGTTCATCATCGGCAAGACGATCACATGAGACTTCGGGGTTTGTTGAACGAAGATCATGTTTTGAATGTGGCACAATTGGACATATCATTCGAAATTGTCCGTATCTTCATAAATTAAAAGCCAAAGAAGATGCCCCCCATGGTAACAATTACCATAAAAGATTTGTTTCACCAAAACAGGACCCTCGTCTTGTTAAACAACAAGAAGTGAAACAGAGAAAGAAACAACGGAAAAATGTTGAAAAGGTTTTAAAACCGGACGTTGTCCAAACAAAATCTGTTGAATCAAATGTTAAACTTGAAAACCAAAAACAGATTTGGAAACCAAAATTGAAAATTGTTTCAGGGGGAGCCACATCAATTCCGAATCATCGGGAAATGGATGTCACAATCCTCGATGATGACGGACGACCCAAGTCTGTGAAGGCTTGGGTCCCCCTCTCCAACTAATCTCTGAATGAGTGTGCAGAATGTTCCAGGAGGAACTATTGATAGTCGTAAGATTGTTGATAGTGGAGCGTTCTTGCACAAGATAGGCGACAGAAGAAGTTGTTGCCTTTGATGGAGAGAGGAGAAAAGAAGACAAACATTCCGATAAAGGAATGATGGTGAAAGAATGTGGTTGAATGAAGTGAAAAAATTCGACCAGATGAAATATGTTCCAAAGTTTGGTTGTTATGGTTTTTGATTGGGTCAACATGAAAGATTCTAATGAAAAGTACGCGCCTGTAGCACGTCTGAAGCTTTTCGAAGATTCATGGATTTTTCTTCCACAAGAAGTTCAAAGTCCACAAGATGAACGTGTAGGGTATTTTTCTCTACGGTGTGATTGAAGAAAATATGTTGGTTGATCAAACCAACCGGGTGTGCGGATGCCTTGGCATGGATTGAACAACCGCACACTACTTCTCAAAGAGAAAGACAAAGACCTTTGCTGGTACAATGTGGAAGACCAGCCGGACCCAGAGGTTTATGATCTTGTTTGCTGTCAAGAGATTTCAGTAGCTACAAAATCGACTTTGAAGTTCACACCTGGTGGATATCCAGTTTGGGAGAGCACTCAGATTCCTGGCAATGCACGAAGCAGTTGCAGGATACGGTTTTAAAATTTCTAATCTCTCCTATACTTGTCGATATTTAAGCTGCTTTATAAATTGTTATCATCTCGTACAGCACTCTTTGACTTGACACGTTGATCTCGAATATCACCTCACACGTGATTGTTTCACTATGAAACTCATCAATGTTGTCATGGTCCACACCGATGACCAACGTGCCGACCTTTTTACCAAAGCATTTGACAAATCAAGATTTGACTATTTATTATTGGTAAACGGCATTAAGGTCAAACAAGAGTAATCCACATCGGAAAATCATTTTTGTAAATACCTTTGTGTTTTAAATTTATCTTAGTTTATTGATTTTAGGGGGAGTAAATCCAAAATTTGAAAATCCAAAAACTTTGAAAAATTTCAAAAACAAAAACAATAGAAAAGCAAAAATGAGTTTCCTGGCGAGCAAAAGAGAAAATGATAGTACATCAGTGGTCTGTCTAAACCTCTTTAATCCTAAATGAAAAAGCGATAAGCAGCTCTATATAAGATGTATCGGTAGGCTCACAATCATTTTAAAGTGTGCAGGGTGATATAAACTTAAATCGACTGAAGACTGGGTGGGAACCATTCATTGGCATATGGTCTTAGTACCGAAATTTCGTTTGAGAGATTGCCGAGGTTCTGAGATATTCGGTCTTTATGCTGCTTATCATCTGGGTATCATGGTTGTATCTTTTACCGAAAAATAACGGGGACGCAAGTCTAGATCTTCCATGATACTATACATACGTGTACATACTGCATACGACCTCAATAAGTGATCAACAATCACATGTCCTCAAATAAGTGATAATATATCACAAATTCTTTCCGGGAGTCAAGTTCGTCTCTCTGCTGTACGAAAATACTGACCTGTTCACGGACTTGCTCCTGTGCCCTCATGCATATGAAAATCAAGTTCCTCATCAATAAGTGATTATATCACATAGGGCTTGTTTTCAATCAAAATAAGTGAGAATCTCACATCATATACGGTCAAACAGATGATAATCGGTATACTCACCGGTAAGATGAACCCTCGTGCATACCTTGATACGGAAATGTGTCGTGATGTGGATGAACACCGGTCGGTAAGTATAAATCATACCTTAACGTATCCCCTCGCCATGATTACAAATGATAAGTTGAGCTTATGTGGACAACAATACCGATAATTGTTATAGGATGCTTATCTTAATGTTAACTAATTGAACAAAGAGAGTGTTTTGACATGACCGTACACTGATATGATTCTCTTACCCTCGAAACTCGCAAAAAGAATGTTTGTATATATTTATTTACTGCTTTCAGTCTTTACATTTGAAATATTCAAAATTACCAAAAAGATTTTAGGTGTGTTTTAATATAAACTTTATAAAAGCCAAAAAGATTTTATTTCTATTTTATTTTCGATCGTACGATGTTGGAGCTCAAGTCTTCGTTACCTGAAACCTGAATGAAAACCGAAACGACTAAATCTTCATAAACGGTCGAAATTTGCAAGTTTTGAAAGTTAAAGACTAAAATTGATAAATTTTCTAAACTTTCAAACTGTCGGACGGTGTTTGTTTGAACAAATGGTCACATGGGTGTAGTTTGCTTATGATATTCCAGGCAGTTGCTCTCATTACGCGTTTAGATTTCTTGCATGTGCAGATTCTAAAGGCTAGGAGAACATGGTCGATGACAAGCTTCGGAATGAAGACACGACGTGAAGGCACTCAAATGATGAAGATGATCGAGTTGCCGCTGACCATCATCAACACCACAAGGATCTCACTTCATAAAGAACAAGTATTTCACGAGCATAACTCAAGGGGGAGCTTATGTTAAGGGGGAGTTTGTCAACACACTTCCTACATGAAACGGGGAGTTTGTTGGTACACTTTTTGCCTTCAAGACGTGAAGACTCTAAAGATCCTCCGACATTGAAGATGTGAAGAGACGTTAAAGACTTGAAGACACAAAGATCGATGGCTATACAAGATCGAAGATCGAGACAAAGCAACAGCTGATTGTTGATAAGCCAGACAAAGCTACAGCCAAGGGGGAGTTTGTTGGTGCACTTGTGTCTGTACTTTGTCTGTATTTTGTCTTGTTACTGAACGATGTCTTTATAGTCCTGTAAGTTTGACAAAGTCAACCATCCTCCTGGTTTGACTTGGCCAAACAGTCAACCTTATGTTTGTAAGATGTTGGGTCGAAGGATGTGCCATCGAAGGATTGCCTATATCCTTCGAT
The DNA here is from genome assembly GCA_030545235.1 of Helianthus tuberosus. Classification (NCBI taxonomy): domain Eukaryota; kingdom Viridiplantae; phylum Streptophyta; class Magnoliopsida; order Asterales; family Asteraceae; genus Helianthus; species Helianthus tuberosus. The sequence continues at coordinate 52,760,803 of CM060411.1, read as the reverse complement.
GATCAGCTCGAAACATGAACCTTCGATAGATGGACCACGAAAGATCACATCTTTCGAGGTACATCTGGATCATTCGAGCTCTTTCTGGTCGACAGATGATCTTTCGATCAATCTGTCGGATCCTTCGACCAGACATGCTGTGTCGGGTATATATACCCATGTAGTGTGTTGTGTTCATTAAGACACAAAAAGTTAGACAAGTTAGACACACAGACAGATAAGGAACACACACACACACACACTAGAGAGTTTGCAGAACTGATTTGTAAACATTGAGCTTGTAACCGGACCTTTCATACGTTTAATACAAGTGGTGTTAATCGTTGAGTCTTGTGTGTTGATTATTTGCGTGTTCTATCTCGGTTTGCTATTTCGGTTGGATTCCGCACAACCGGAGTGGTTCGTACACAAGGATTAGGCGACTAGATCCTCCCCTAGCCGGACCTACAGTACGTAATGTTCCAAATTACAGCACGTGTCCTTTAGCACTAAACCAATTAGATTTTTCTGTTAAATCTTGACATGTGACTTGCACATCAGGGCATATTTATCTTTTCACTGTTACACAAACTATTGTACAAATATTTAACATCCAGGGACTATTGTGTAAAATATTTAAAAAGATATATAAAAAAATCTATACTATCTCTCTCTCTCTCTAAAACAACTTTACTCTCCTCTCTCTGTTAACCTCCCTCTCTCTCTCTTAACTTCCTTCTCTTTCCACCTGAATGTTGAAAATCATTCAAACATTCAAACTGTGAAGAACATGACGGTTCAAAATGAACAAAAAGGCTCTAGCAACGGAGGACTTGGAACAATAGCGGAGGACCTGATTCAAACACGAAGAAGATGTATGCCAGGAAGCTCGACGAGGCGGAGCAAGTGGAGGCTATTGACCGAGTGACGGTTCTGAATCAGATGGTTTTGGCGAAGATGGATAGGGTTTTGGGTGTTAAACTTATAGGAAAGATTCATAAGTGATGTTTTGGTTTTATGTGGTTGAAATGTAGATCTGAAATATCGTGAAGTTGATGTGTTAGGGGTGGATGATGTGGTGGTTGGTGGATGGGTAGTGATGGTGCGGTTGCAACGGTGGTGGTTATGGTGGAAATAGGTGGCGGTGGTTATGTTGGAAACTCGGTAGTAGTGGTGCAAGGAGTTTGTGGTGGTGGTGTGGTGAAAGTACAAAAGGAGAGAGATGGAGTAGAAAAAGAAAATTGGTTTTTTTGAATCTTTAGTGTTAATGTTTTTTTAATAAAATGGTTAGTTATTTATATAATTAGTCCTTAAAAGGTAAAATGACAAAATTGCCCTCATGTGCAAGTCATATGACCAGATTTAATAGAAAATTTTAATTGAGTTAGTATCAACGGACATAATGTGCAAGATTATGAAACTTTAAGTACAAAACTCGTTAATTTTAAAGACAAAGACAAAAGACATGGCTTGAAATTGGTATAAAAATAAATGACAAAACTTGGAATTCACTCTAACTTTAATCAATGAATTTTCCTACTATCGTCCTATGTGTTTCACCAGTTAAAATAGTAGTGGGTAGGTTGCATGGATAGAAATAAGGGACATGACATGGTGAACATGCATTAGTGGCATGGTGGACATGTACTCCCAAGTTTGTTATGTATAGTTTCTTTTACATTGAATGAAAAACACAGAAAATTGCCCCAAAATTGGATTTCTTCTTAATCTTGTTTTTCTTTGACTTTTGCCTACTTACAGGCTGCAACAAAATATCACCATATAGAACCATATTTCAAATAAAAAAGGGGTGTTCTTACAATCTTGAGTGCACCTATATGTCAATTAACCTAGCTTTGGGAAATTGAAATATAATAAAAATCATAGAATATACAGTTACTAAGTTAGCGTTTTCTTGAAATGTGTTTTATCTGCCAGCTCTACGCCAATAGCTTTTGCCCATTTACCTTCCAAAGTTCTTTCGCGTTCTTAGAAAAAAGATTTTCAGTGTCCCTAATTTTATTCAATTCATTGAAAATATCCGCAACCATATATGAAATCTCCAAAACTCCCATCACAAATTAGTGGATGTACCACCAAGTTACAATCCAAGCTGAACTAGGATGTTGTCCTTATGACCTTGTGTAGGATTATTAATTAGACAATATCGTAATTGTGTTCCAGGTGCTCTCCAAAGTTTAGTCAAAACGTTGTAATAATAGTACTTAAGCTTTAACTCTCAATCTGTCTTTTAAGCTTGATTATTTATATACAACATATTTACATTAGCAGGCAGAGCATGAAGAAAGCATTTGATATTACGTTTGGGTCAAATTATCAGCAAATATAGCTTACCTAAAAATAGGAATATTGATAAACGAATTCTTGCTGTTTGGAGATTGTTTAACAACTTAGACCTAAGAACCCAATAATAATCCCAGATATCAGTTTCCAACAAGCCAATTGTAGTCTTAACAAAACCATTGACTTTTTCTTATATGCTTTTATTTATTTATTGGGACCACTATTCAGTGCATGCTCTATATATACGCTCCTCTAAGGCATTCTCACTCACAATTTCATCCAGTTCAAGAACCGTAACAGTTTGCAATCATCCTAAAATGGCTTCTACCTGCTACCTTTACGTCTTTGTGCTTGCACTATTTTCCGTCACAACCAATGAGATGTGTTATGCTTCACGCAATTTGCTGCAAGCTAATCCAACATTGCCACAACCACAAATACCCTCCATTCCAACACTTCCACAACCACAGATGCCCACCATCCCGACACTCCCACAACCACAAATACCCACCATCCCAACACTCCCACAACCACAGATGCCCACTATTCCCACAATCCCTACATTCCCTAATATGCCCAAAGTATCCTTTCCCCCATTGCCTTCTATGCCTACCATCCCAAACCTTCCAACAACTCTTCCAAGCATTCCTTTCTTCGCTCCACCTCCATCTAAAAAGTAGACAAGAAACAATCGCTACTAGATCAGAAGAAGCTTGTGACATGTCATTGATCTAGCCATTAGAAGGGTCCTTGATTCAACTATTTTACTTGATTGTTGAGTGTTTTCTCATGTACTTTTTGTTTTCTTGTTTCTGTATTCTTTGTGTGGTTTGATATACTTTGTTGTAACATATGTAAATTTAAAAGTCCCACTTTTACCTTTTAGTGTTAAAGCGTCATATAAATGAATAGAGAAAAATTTGATTTCTCTATTATTTTTGCTGATGACAATGTTTAATAACTAAAAGAAAAGCAGCGGAACCATTCAGTGATCTTGTTGGATGAAAATTGCTGTTTGCAAGAGTAACGCCAACGAAGATATTGAATTGGTCGTTCCGGGTTATAAAGGAAGAAGTGTTGGAGAGTTATAAATAAATCATATCGAATGAGGAGCTTATTCAAAATATCAATTGTTTTGGATTATAAGTGGTTTTGAGGTGTGGATTTAGTAGCCGAAGTGATGTAGTCCTAAAATATTTTGAACGAGAGGTGATTGCTGTGGAGGTTTTGTTGTGAACATTCAAAGAGAAAATCCGAAGCATAGTTGTTTGATCAAATCAGATAAACAATAGGACCTTTTTCTTAACTTTTTCAAAAAAAAAAAAAAACTCCAATAAAAAACCGGTGCAATTGTCCATCTTGCGCCTGGAAAAAAATATCAAATGAGTAGAATTATTAATAACTCTACAGGTATAAAACCTTCACATATTTCAGAGTTGATTAGTCGGATGCTCGTCCGGTTTTATGAATTTCGAGAGACAATTTGTCCACGGTCGGTATGATATATGACAAGATTTTTAGTATCCAAGAATCTAATCGAACATTGTTAAGTTATTTAGTATCTAACGGGGCATTAACCATTAAACATTTTTTGTAGGGGTGTTAAAATGCTAATGTGGTGAAAAATGCCTCTTATGGGGTAACCATTATCGATAGTCTGATATATTAAAAATAACACGTCTACATTAGAGTTCAAGTTGAAGTAGAATCTTGTCCTTATAACCTTATGTAGGAGTAGCAGACAGCAATGAGTTCAAATAATTACTTTCAGATCACGGTCATTATGACACTTATTAGGATTATACTGCTTGTTATAATCAATTAAGGCATTAGTTTCTTATTATTGTCTCTAATTTGCTCTCGAAAGTTTAGTCACAGCCTACATCAATGCTAAATTATAATATTTTAGCTTTTACTCTTATTCAGTCTTTTAAGGTTACTATTCTCTCTATCGTCCTAGTCAGAAATACATTTTATATTTTACAACATTTTTACATAAACATTATAGCAAAAAGCATGATGTAAATGTTTGAGATTGAGTTTGGGTCAACTTTTCTGCAGATATAGCTTACCTAAGAATAGGAATATCGATAAACAAATTCTTCTTGTTTGGAGATTGTTTAACAACTTTAGACCTAAGAACCCAATAATAATGCCAGATATCAGTTTCCAACAAACCAATTATAGTCTTAACAAAACTAGTGACTTTTTCTTATATTCTTTTGTTGGTGCACTTGTGTCTGTACTTTGTCTGTATTTCGTCTTGATACAAAACGATGTATTTGTTAGTCTTGTAAGTTTGACCAAGTCAACCATCCTCCTGGTTTGACTTGGCCAAACAGTTCGTACAATGGTTGTAATATGGCTGTATCGAAGGATGTGTCATCGAAGGATTGTTTAGATCCTTCGATGAGCTCGAAAGATAAGCCTTCGATGGATGGACCTCGAAAGATCTCATCCTTCGAGGTACATGTTGATCCTTCGATGAGTTTCTGGTCGATAGATGATCCTTCGATCAGTCTATCTATCCTTCGACCAGACCTGCTGTGTTCGGGTATAAATACCCATGCAAGTGTTCATTTCAGTAGAGAGTTCAAAAGTGAGACACATAGAGAGCATTCTGTCCAGAACACACACACACGAAAGTTAGAGAGAGTTTATAGAATACATCTGTAAACCTTGTGCTTGTAACCGAACCTTTCATACGCATTAATACAAGTGGTGTTAATCGTTGAATATTGTGTGTTTGTGTTTATCATTGCTTGTTCTATCTCGGTTTGCATGCTAGCTTGGATTCCGCACTCGCTAGTGTGTTAGACATAACAAGGAATAGGTTAAACCTCAACCTCCGAGGGACCTACAAGTGGTATCAGAGCCGTGGCTCTTTTCCTTGTTAAAAACCGGGTTTTTACAAGACTTTGGAGTGTTTTTGGACAAAAATTCACTGTTTTAGCATCCGTTTTTACTGATTTTCTCGTATTTCTTGTCGTAAAAACGTGTCTAAACTTACCGGGTGTGTTAAAAGACGGGTTGGGTAACTTAAAAACTTGTTTTTAAGAACTTTGGTCATTTCCGGCCAAACTCCGGCTTACTCCGGTGACCGGTTTCTGGGTTGGTCTTTCAATTTTTAATAATATTTTATTGTTCAAATCTGGTTTTGGCAGAAAATCATGGTCTGACCATACTTTCTGCCGAAAGATTTCACCAACCCATCACCTTTTTCACCAACCTGTCACCCTTTGTCAACTGTGTCAGATCAGTTCGAAAGATATCCTTCGAAGTCGAAAGATCATCTTTCGATCATAGGAGGTTCGATAGATTATCATCGTCTGTGACTTATCCTTCGATCCAAGGAATCTTTTCGAAGCTTACATCTTTCGGTCTACAGTTCTTTTTCGAAAGACAAGGATCCTTCGATTGGAGAGTCTTTCGAAATTCGGTCTACAGTTCTTTTTCGAAAGACAAGGATCCTTCATTTGAAGAATCTTTCGAAAACATTGTTCGAAACTCAACAGTGATCTTTCGAACACTGTTGATCCTTCGAACAAGTCTTGATCTTTCGATCCTTAGTCTGTTGATTTTTAACAAGTTTGTGATTTTAAGGTTTTATTTTTCTTGATCAAAAATGAATCCAAGATGGGGTAGACCGGTAAATACAGAAATGTATTTTGGAACTCCGACTCCGGATTCATCTTCGCAAGCTAATGCTATATCTACCGGTCAATGGGCATTCGTATCAAATCAAACTCCAAGTGTTCAAAGCATTCTCTTAAGCGAGAGCGAAACCGGAAGTTTGAATAGGCCTCCAAAGTTGATGCACTTATATGAATATCCAGGATGGATTGACAGATTTCATACATACGTCCTTGGTCAAAATACAGAGTTGTGGTTGCGGTTCATCACAGATTTCGATCAAACAATAGAGGTTGCCGCATCATCTGCTGCTACGTTTGCAGATCTTACGGAAGATCAGAAGAAGGTGTATGATTTGGAAAAGAAGGCATATGCCATTCTTACTCAGGCTTTAAGTAAAGATATTTATCATCAATTCGTCAGTTACAAGACAACGAAGAGGTTGTGGGACGCATTGAAGACAAGGGGCGTAGGAAATGAAGCGACACGTCAATTGAGAAAAGATTGCTAAAGAAAGAGTTTGATGGTTTTACTTGTATGGAGAATGAATCTTTAGGAGATTTGACAAGTCGATTTAATCATCTGCTGACCGAATTGTCAAATTTTGAGGTTGTTACAACTCCAGCAGAGATTGTGAAAAGGTTTGCAGATGCGTTGCCACCTCAATGGAATACTTTCTTGGAAATCATGAGGTACAATGGTACTTTAGCTACAACAAGCTTCAATGACTTTGTTCAACTCCTGGAAAACAAGAATCAGGAAGAAACTCTCAAGGCGAAAAGAGTTGCAGTGCCACAAAATCCTGATATGTATTATGGAACTTCCAGCACTTCTACAAAACCTTCTTCACACGCTCCAATTCAAACAGCTTTTGTGTCTAGTACTGACATGTATGGAAATACTATCCAAGTTCCAGTCAAGCCTCCTCCAACAGACATGTATGGAAATCTGCTTGAACTAGTTTCTCAACCAGTACAACAACAGCAAAGCCAACGACCTCTCAGACCAACTGATATGTTCGGAAATCCATTACCTGTTCGATCTACCGGACCAACAGACATGTATGGGAATCTACTTCCTCCTCAATCTACCGTACCAACAGACATGTATGGGAATCCACTTCCTCCTCAACAGCAAGCGTGTTATGGAAGCACATCATCTGCTGGTCAACAATCAAAGCCAAATACAGTACGGCTCGACACCTCAAGCTTTTCTAAAGTCAGTGTGGAAGTAGCAAAGGAACACATGGAGCTGCTAAACACTTTGGTGAGCGCATACTGTGGATTAGTGGAAGGTCAGATTGGTAACATTAATCTGACACAAGAAGACTATCAGAAGATCGATAAAGAGGAGATGGAGATGATGGAGATCAAGTGGGCCTTTGCCAGTGCTGTTAGGCGAGCAAAGGATTTCATGGAAAGAACCGGCAGAACCAGCTTGGAAAGCAAGAAAGACACCAAGTATGGGTTTGATAAGTAGGCGGTTAAGTGTTTCAATTGTGGTGAACGTGGTCATTTCAAACGTGAGTGTACGAGGCCATCTCAACATGGAAACCAAAATCCTTTCAGAGGTCAAGGCAACAGGGCAAATCAGAACCAAGCAAGGAACAATGAGCGCACATTGGTGCCTGTCAACAACCAGAGTCAAGCAGGACCATCTAATGCCAACCAGGCACTTGTGGTTCAAGTAGATGAAGGTTGTGATTGGTCAATCCAGTTGGGAAATAATGCTCCAGATGGAACAGCTTGTTTTGCTGAAGTGGTTAAGGACTTAAATCACGCCAGTGGTGGAGAATCTTCCGCCAATGGTGGTGACTCTTCTGAGGATGAAGACTCTTCTGGTTATAGTAGAAGTTCAGATGAAGAATACTCGAGTTCAGGTGAGGATCATGTGGATGAGACATCAAGTGTGTCAGTCGATGCAGAGGTTGATGAGCTATTGGGAGACAATGCAGCAGGAAATCACAGGAGATCTATTTTGGTGGATCAAGCTGCTTATTCTTCGTCTTCTCTCCATTCAGCCTTCATGGCTAATGTCGACAGTTCATCAAGTCAGGTATGCGTCGACGAACCCACTTCTGATAGTTGTGATAACTGTGATAGTTTGCGTGTTAAATGTGCTGATTTAGAGGCAAACATGTCTGAGTTGCAAGGCAAACATGATGCTTTACAAGCTAGTTTGTTTGACTTGCAAGACAAACATATTTCTTTGAATGATAAGTGTTGTGAATTGCAAAGCAAACATGAGGCTTTGCAAGAGAAATATGATGTGACATTCATTCACAATCAGAAATTGACCGTTGATCTTTCGAAGTGCACTGAAGCCAACATGTTTTATGAAAACCATGAAAAGGAGTTTAAATCGGTAATCGAAAAGTTAAAGAAAGATAAAACCGAATTAACTAAAATGGTTTCCAGAAAACAAACTGACATTAATTTGTATATAACTCGTCTGGAAGTAATGCAAAAGGAAATGGCTTGTGTCAAAACTGAAAGTGAGGCGATCCAACTTAAGCTAGACAGTTATTTGAGCTCTAGCTATGTGTTGGATCACATCATTGATGTTCAGAAAGAGAAACGGGATGTCACATGCATTGGATACAAGAAATGTCCACCACCTGTGAGACATAATTATGATGCCATGCCTGATGAGGAAGATAGAGTTTTCTTTGAACCATCTGTTCCTTTAGATGTTGAGGAATTTGCTACAGGGCTCGGATACAAGAAGGAAGTATCATCAGATTCAGATGTGTCAGCAGATACATTTGTAACTGCTGAACAAAATCAGGATCCTCCAGTTGTGATTGAGGATACTGATTCTTCTGATGATGAATCTGATGATACTGATTCAGCAAAGTCTGATGCGGTGATCAAAGAAGAGGACATACCTCTCGAGAATCATATTCTCTGTGATCCTCCTGCAAAACCCGCTAAGAATGTTGCAGTTGAGTCCTCGTCTGAAAAAGGGTCGGAGAGTGTGGATTTGCTGTACACTCTTGTTGGTGATGATAAAAATTATTCAGACAAAGATTTTCCTATTAGGAATGTTAATCAATCATTAATCAGTAAAGTCTTTGAGAATTCGACAAGTAAGTTTTTGGGAAAGACAGGATCACGTGTTACAGTAACACAATGTCCTCCTATTCCAAAGGCCGAAGTTCGAAAACAATATGGCAATCAAAAATTACCAACAGTGCAAAAACAGCAAAATCATACCAAGCCAAAAGGAAAGGCACCGGCTCAAGGTCAAAAGAAGCCGAATCAGAAGAAGAAGAAAAATGTGAACTTTGTGAAATCCAAGGGAACGGACAAAATTGCAACGTTTGAAAACCAATCTAACTTAGATTTTGTCAAGAAAGCAACTGTGATGAAAAGGAATGAACCCAATAGTTCAAAACCTAGTACCTCGGGATCACAAAGTTTATCATCGGCAAGACGATCACATGATACTTCGGGGTTTGTTGAACGAAGATCATGGTTTGAATGTGGTACAATTGGGCATATCATTCGAAATTGCCCGTATCTTCATAAGTTGAAAGCCAAAGAAGATGATCCCCGTGAACAAATTGACCGCAAGCGATCTGTTTCATCAAAACCAGATCCTCGTCTTGTAAAAGAAAGGGAAAAGAAACAGAAACGCCAACAGGTCAAGAAAATTGAAAAGGCGATTAAAACTGATGTGGTTCACAAATCATCTGTTTCAGTTAAACCAGAAAATTCAAAGTGTTCAAAAACTTCAAACAATCATGAAGTTAAATTTTCAAATAATCAAGCTGGTAAAACTCAACAGACCTGGAAACCAAAATCTGTTATTGAATCAGGGGGACCATCACAATTTTCAAATCATCAAAGAGTAGAGGTTATTGTTATTGATGAAAATGGAAGACCCAAGACCACAATGGCTTGGGTCCCCATCTCCAACTAATTATGTGAGTTCATGTGCAGGGTGTTCCAGGAGGAACTATCAGTATTCATTGGATTGTTGATAGTGGGGCATCCAGGCACATGACAGGCGACATGAAGCTTCTCTACGATGTCAAATCTATTAGAGGAGGTTATGTTGCTTTTGCTGGAGATAAAGGCGGATATATTACGGGTGAAGGAATGATTTCCAACGGGGTTGTTAGTTTTGATAAGATCAACTTCGTACAACAACTTGATCACAATCTTCTTAGTGTTTCTCAAATTTGTGATAAGCAGTTCTCAGTACACTTTGATGCAAATGGATGTTATGTGCTGAAACCCGGCTTCAAAATTCCAAAAGAATGGATTCTCTTATCTGCTCCAAGGATAAATGATTTGTATGTCCTTGATATGAGCCAAGCTATCACAACGTCTGCACAAGCAACTTGTTTCGTTTCCAAAGCCACAGAAAAAGACACAATCTCTTGGCACAGGCGAATGGGTCACATTCACTTACGCAAAATGAATCATTTGGTGTCAAATGAATTAGTGAATGGTGTTCCTCTTAAAAACTTCCATCTTCAAGACGTCTGTGTCTCGTGCCAGAAAGGAAAACAAACGAAGAAGCGACACCCTACAAAGAAAATCAACACGGTGACTGTTCCTCTTGAACGTTTGCACATGGATTTGTTCGGTCCTGTCAAGCACAAAAGTATTAGGAATGATCAATATTGCCTCGTGATAACTGATGATTATTCAAGATTTTCTTGGGTGGCGTTCATGGCACACAAGAGCGAAACCTTCGGTATTATCAAAAACTTGATCATTCAGATTGAGAATCTTTATAACTTGAAGGTTAGGCGGATACGTAGCGACAATGGTACCGAATTCAAAAATCATGCCATGGCGGAGTTTTGCACATCAAAAGGTATTCTTCACGAATTTAGTGCAGCTTATACTCCTCAACAAAATGGCGTCGCTGAACGTAAGAACCGCACATTGATCGAGACTGCTAGGACAATGTTGGTAGAGTCACAGTTGCCGATTCCCTTCTGGACTGAAGCTGTGTCCTCTGCATGTTACACGTTGAACCGAGTCCTTACAGTCAAAAGGCACAACAAGACCTGCTTTGAGCTTATTAACAAACGGAAACCAGATTTGTCATATCTTGAACCGTTTGGAGCTCCGTGCACAATAATCGATCCTAATGGAAAGTTTGGGGCAAGAGCCATTGAAGGATACTTTCTTGGGTATTCCACCCCTAACTTAAGAGTCTGGAATCTAGAGACTAAAAGGGTCGAGGAATGGTCTGAAGTCAGAGTACAAAGGCACACTTTACCAGTTAGAAATCCTGGTCAGCCTTGGATGTTTGAGTACGATGACTTTTTCAATTCGATCAATGTTGAAGCCGTTGAAGAAAATGCTGCGGCAAGGATGTTTTTCGAGAGTGACAATGCTACAGATTCACCGTTGGTTCGTCCCATTATTGTCAATCAAGAACCATCTTCAGTGAACAATAATGCTCTCGACAATGAGGATTTTCACGATGCTACCGAATTGAACGAATCTTCAGAGGATGATGAATTTCTAGATGCAGATCAAGAAGCTCCAACAACAGCAGTACATGGTACTTCAGAGGGTACTCCTCCAGTGGATGCCCCTAGAACAGCTGAAGCTACCGCATCATCCTCTTCGCCAATTCCGGGCATTGAATTAGTTGTTGATCTCAATCTCAACAACCTGGGTATTAATGTTCCTGTACCAGATAATCCAGAAACAAGGATTCACAATACCCATCCTCAACAAAACATCATCGGAAATGTACAGAGTGGCGTTCAAACAAGAAACATGTTGCGAAACAACAACAATGCAGGCTTGTATACGGCGATTAGAGAATCTGGTCAACAAAACGATTGGTCTTTCACGTGTTATGTTTCACAGGAAGAGCCAAGAACTTGGAAAGAAGCTTTGAAAGATAACTCATGGGTTGAAGCGATGCAGGAAGAACTGCAACAATTCCAGAAGCTTGGTGTCTGGAAACTCGTAGAGAAACCTGCTGGTTACAAGAAGATTGGTACCCGTTGGGTGTTTAAATGCAAAAAGGATGACCGTGGAGTCGTTATTCGCAACAAAGCAAGGCTAGTCGTTCAAGGTTTTCGTCAGATAGAAGGGATCGACTACAACGAAGTGTATGCACCTGTTGCACGTCTAGAAGCTATTCGGATCTTTCTGGCTTATGCCTCATTCAAAGGTTTCAAGGTATACCAGATGGACGTGAAAAGTGCATTTTTACATGGTGTGGTGGAAGAAGAGGTGTACGTCGAACAGCCTCCAGGTTTTGAAGATCCTATCCATCCCGATCGGGTTTGGTTGCTCAACAAAGCTCTATATGGTCTACATCAAGCACCGCGAGCTTGGTACGCAACCTTATCTAATTATCTGCTGGAGAATGGATTTCGCAGAGGTCTTATCGATTGTACTCTTTTCATCAAAGAACAAGATGGAGATCTTCTACTGGTACAGGTATACGGTGATGATATTATTTTTGGTTCTACTAATGATGTTTTGTGTAGGAATTTCGAGCGCATTATGCAGGATAAATTCGAGATGAGTGCTATGGGGGAAATGACCTTCTTTTTGGGCCTACAAGTACAACAAACCGAGTCTGGGATATTCATCCATCAGACTAAATATGTTGGTGACATCTTGAGCCGGTTCCAGATGTCTGATGCAACGCCCATCGGTACCCCATTGCCGCAAAATCACGGAATTACTCCAGCCTTGAAGGGTGAAGCTGTTAGCCCCTCATACTACCGCGCGATGATCGGATCTCTTATGTACCTCACAGCATCAAGACCAGATATAATGTACCCAACGTGCCTGCTTGCCAGATATCAAGTGAACCCGAAGTCCTCACATCTTGCAGCTGTAAAAAGGATTTTTCGTTATTTGAAGGGTTACCCTGACACCGGTCTATGGTACCCTAGGGATAATAACTTTGACTTGATCGCTTTCAGTGATTCTGATTTTGGCGGATGCAAAATCGACGGCAAATCCACAACGGCTGGATGTCAGTTTTTGGGAAATCGCCTAGTCACATGGCAGTGCAAGAAGCAGACGTGCGTTACTACATCAACATGCGAAGCTGAATACATTGCTGCCTCAAGTTGTTGCTCCCAAGTCCTATGGATCCAACAACAAATGCGCGACTACGGTTTTGAATTCCTAACTACTCCTATTTACGTGATAATTCTGCTGCATTACAGATCACTAGAAATCCTGTGCAGCATTCAAAGACTAAGCACATCAAAATTAAGTATCACTTCATACGTGATTGCTTTGAGAAAAGGCTAATCGATGTTGCTTACGTCCCCACCGATGATCAACGTGCCACCTTTTTACCAAAGCATTTGACAAATCAAGATTTGACTATTTATTATTGGTAAACGGCATTAAGGTCAAACAAGAGTAAAACCAACATCGGAAAATCATTTTTGTAAATACCTTTGTGTTTTAAATTTGTCTTAGTTTATTGATTTTAGGGGGAGTAAATCCAAAATTTGAAAATCCAAAAACATCGAAAAATTTCAAAACACAAAAACAATAGAAAAGCAAAAATGAGGTTCCTGGCGAGCAAAAGAGAAAATGATAGTACATCAGTGGTCTGTCTAAACCTCTTTAAACCTAAAATGAAAAACGATAAGCAGCTCTATATAAGATGTATCGGTAGGCTCACAATCATTTTAAAGTGTGCAGGGTGATATAAACTTAAATCCGACTGAAGACCCACTCATTGGCATATGGTCTTAGTACCGAAATTTCGTTTGAGAGATTGCCGAGGTTCTGAGATATTCGGTCTTTATGTTGCTTATCATCTGGGTATCATGGTTGTATCTTTTACCGAAAAATAACGGGGACGCAAGTCTAGATCTTCCATGATACCATACATACGTGTACATACTGCATTCGACCTCAATAAGTGATCAACAATCACATGTCCCTCAAAATAAGTGATAAAATATCACATTTATCCGGGAGTCAAGTTCGTCTCTCTGCTGTACGAAAGTACTGACCTGTTCACGGACTTGCTCCTGTGCCCTCATGCATCTGAAAATCAAGTTCCTCATCAATAAGTGATTCTATCACATAGGGCTTGTTTTCAAATCAAAATAAGTGAGAATCTCACATCATATACGGTCAAACAGATGATAATCGGTATACTCACCGGTAAGATGAACCCTCGTGCATACCTTGATACGGGAATGTGTCGTGATGTGGATGAACACCGGTCGGTAAGTATAAATCATACCTTAACGTATCCCCTCGCCATGATTACATATGATAAGTTGAGCTTAAGTGGACAACAATACCGATAATTGTTATAGGATGCTCATCTTAATGTTAACTAATTGAACAACAAGAGCGTTTTGGCATGACCGTACACTGATATGATTCTCTTACCCTCGAAACTCACAAAAATAATGTCTGTAAATATTTATTTATTGCCTTCAGTTTCTGCATCTTTGTATATATTTATTTACTGCTTTCCGTCTTTACATTTGAAATATTCAAAAATTCCAAAAAGATTTTAGATGTGTTTTAATATAAATTTTCAAAAAAAAAAGCCAAAAAAATTTTATTTCTATTTTTTTTATTTTTTTTATTTTTTTATTTTTTTTTATTTTCGATCGTACGATGTTGGAGCTCGAGTCTTCGTTACCTGAAATCTGAACGAAAACCGAAAATGACTAAATCTTCATAAACGGTCGAAATTTGCAAAGTGTTGAAAGTTAAAATTTGAAATGGATAAAGTTATTTGTTAAACTTTCAAACTGTCGGACGGTGTTTGTTTGAACAAATGGTCACATGTGTGTCGTTTGCTTATGATATTCCAGGCAGTTGTTCTCATTACGCGTTTAGATTTCTTGCATGTGCAGATTCTAAAGGCAAGGAGAACATGGTCGATGACAAGCTTCGGAATGAAGACACGACGTGAAGGCACTCAAGTGATGAAGATGATCGAGTTGCCGCTGACCATCATCAACACCACAAGGATCTCAATCCATAAAGAACAAGTATTTCACGAGCATAAGTGTTGGTGTAGTTTTTGTGTCCGATGCTGTTCGAATAGATTAGATTACTTTTTATGCTGATTATGTAACAGTTAGTGAAACGGTCAAACGAACGTGCATAGACCCGCTCGTTTGAAGTGGTCAAACGAAAGGCCGGGTTATTCGTTTGACCGTGTGCGTTTGCAAGTGACCTTCCACAAAAAGGTGGTCTTTCATGTGGAGGTGGTGTGGCTATAAATACCACCCTTAGTTCATTTGCAAGTTTTGAAGGTTTTAGACTTAGGGGAGAGATCACCACTTGGTCTCTCCCCGGATGTATGCTCCTTTAGTATAGTTTGGCTAGGTTGTAATCGGGCCAATTTGTAACGTTGTGTTACCAAATTTATACAAGAAAGTTGTTTATCCGTCTCTAATCTTCCGTCTTTGAACATAATCACACACTAATCACGGGTTTCGGTCCGAATCTCGAACCTACAATTGGTATCAGAGCCACGGTACCCGACTTAGTGAATCTAACCATTTGCAAAGTCACATGAGCTCTTGACTAGTGATTTTTGTGGTGTTTTTGTTCAAGATGTAAATGTGGTGTAAACAAGAAAACCCCAAATCTGGACCCGAAAAATTATGGATCTGAGATGAAACGGACCATACAAGAGGGTTGGATTTTATGTTTCACACCAAGTATATCAAGTTTTCATCATCAATTATAACTTTTGAGGGGTATTTCGTCAGATCTGCGGATGAACTCTTCACTGTGTTCTTGAGGTGGGTGGCGGCTGTTAAGAAAAGAACTAGGGTTTCTTCAGAGTGAACTGCGAAGAACCCTCCACCAAGCCGAAAAACCAAGGCTGCCGAACAACCTAGACGAAAAACCAAGTCTGTGAAGAACTCCCTTGCCGAAGAACCCCCCTATCGAAGAACCTCCCTTAGCCGAAGAACCCCCTGCCAAAAAACCTCCCTTAGACTATGAAGAACACTCTTCATCCACGAAGAACTGGCACCCGCAAAGAACTCCCATGAAAAATGTCACAGCCTCCGACCCCTGTCCCGGGAGTGTGCGGCCGCGAGCCAGTTAGATGGTATCGGTGTTTATAAATTTGGCAGCGGAAAGTTTCATCAGGACCGTAGTTAGGAAATATTGTTATCAGAGTTAAACACCAAATTGTTTAAAATAGATAAATGGGATAAAACCCAATTTTCATTTGTAATATATTTATAGGGAATATCCCTAATTATTGAAAACGATTTTCCTTTTTAATTAGGTAAGTTTTATGGCCACTTTTCTGAGCCTTCAGTGCTCTCCAGCTGGCTTTTATTGGCTTCCTACTAAGTTACCTGAAACACGTGTTTAAAACATTTATCATGTAGGTCCCGTTTTTCCGGTGGATCGATAACGAAAACCTATCCTTGTTTATCACAAACACGGTAACGGGTGCGGAATCCCCGTGACGGTGCAAACCAAACAAAAGTGTAAAACACACGCGTAACCAAAGATTCAATATCTATTGATTAGGACGAGAACGGATACAAACATATACAAACAATGTTTTACAGACTCTCTCAAAGTCTCACAGCTCTCATCTGTTTCACACAGAAACTGTGAGGGGTATTTATACTAGACAGACACAGAATATGACGAAACGCAACGATCCCACGACGAAACACTAAAGTCGACGAAACACTATCTGTTTCATCGACATACATTTTGTTATCATTCTTGTTTCGTCGTTTGATAAGAAGCCCAAATACAAGTCAAAGTCCAATTCAAGATTCCGGCCCATGTAGAAAGAATTACGGCCCTATGTTGATTCTGGTGACAACTTTCATTTAGTCAAGGTTATGACATCATCATGATGATGTCATGATGATGTGTAAACGGGACACAGCTTGCGGCGCTCCGTGCTTCGCGTGTCGAACTCTGGGGCGCACAACGGAGGAATGTCGTGACGTCGGGCTTGAGCCGGACCTAACCGAGTCGAAACCAAGTTGAACCGAACCGAGTCGAACCGAGCTGAGTCGCGTCCACATAAAGTGTACCAACAAACTCCCCCTTGGACGCTACTCGTGATGGTTCATCTTCCGTTTCTTTCATGTCTTTCATGTCGGAGGATCTTCAAAGTCTTCACGCGTCGTAAGTAGAAGTGTATCAACAAACTCCCTTTTCATTTAAGAAGTGTGTTAACAAACTCCCCCTTAAAATAAACTCTCCTTTGAGTTATGCTCGTGAATCTTTTGATCTTCAATTCTTTAGATCCTTGTGGTGTTGATGAGTGATCATCTGCAATCCGATCATCTTGATCTTCTGATTGCATCAACGTCGTGTCTTCACTTTACGGCTTGTCATCTGACACATTCTCTTTGCCTTTAGCTGATTCTGATGTCGCATCTGCACATACAAGAAAGCTAAACACGTAATGAGAACAACCGCTTGGAATATAGTTAACCTAAACAAACGACACATATGAGATCAAATCTCAATCAAACACCGACCGACAACAGTTTGAAAGTTTAGAAAATGATCAATTTTAATCCTTTAACTTTCAAAACTTGTTAACTTCGACAGTTTATGAAGATGCAATTGTTTTCCGGCTTACGATCAGGATTTTGGGTAGGATAGACTCGAGTTCCAACATCGGTCAATCAAAAATAAACTAGAAGCAAAATCTTTTTGGATTTTATAAAGTTTATATTAAAACACACCTAAAATCTTTTTGGAATTTTCATTTTTCAAACGTAAAGACGGAAAGCAATAAATAAATATATACAAAGATGCAGAAAATGAAAGCAGTAAATAAATATTTACAGACATTCTTTTTGCGAGTTTCGAGGGTAAGAGAATCATATCAGTGTACGGTCATGCCAAAACGCTCTTTTTGTTCAATTAGTTAACATTTAGATAAGCATCCTATAACAATTATCGGTATTGTTGTCCACATAAGCTCAACTTATCAAATGTAATCATGGCGAGGGGATACGATTAAGTATGAATTATACTTACCGACCGGTGTTCATCCACACACGACACATTCCCGTATCAAGGTATGCACGAGAGTTCATCTTACCGGTGAGTATACCGATTATCATCTGTTTGACCGTATAAAAGATGTGAGAAACTCACTTATTTTGATTGAAAACAAGCCCTATGTGATAGAATCACTTATTGATGAGGAACTTGATTTTCAGATGCATGAGGGCACAGGAGCAAGTCCATGAGGGCACAGCAAAGAGACGAACTTGACTCCCGCAAAGAATCTGTGATATATTATCACTTATTTTGTTTGGACATGTGATTGTTGATCACTTATTGAGGTCGAATGCAATATGTACACGTATGTATAGTATCATGGAAGATCTTAGACTTCGTCTCCGTTATTTTTACGGTTTGATACAACCATGATACTCAGATGATAAGACAGCATAAAGACCGAATATCTCAGAACCTCGGCAATCTCTCAAACGAAATTTCGGTACTAAGACCATATGCCAATGTGCGGCTCCCACCTGGTCTACAGTCGATTTAAGATTTATATCACCCTGCACACTTTAAAATGATTGTGCGCCTACCGATACAACTTATATAGAGCTGCTTAACATTTTTCATTTTGCATTACAGTTTAAAGATGTTTCAACAGACCACTGATGTACTATCATTTTCTTTTTTTCTCGCAAGGAAACTCATTTTTGTTTTTCCAATGTTTTTGAGTTTTGAAATTTTCCAATGTTTTTGAATTTTCAAATTTGGATTTACTCCCCCTAAAATCAACAAACTAAGATAAATTTTAAAAACACAAAGGTATTTACAAAAATGATTTTCCGATGTCGGTTAACTCATGTTTTACCTCAATGTCGTTTACCAAAATTAAACTATTGTCAGAAATGATTTATCGAATTTTGGAAAAATCAGTTGGCATGTCGGTAAGCGGTGCGGACCATGACAACATTGACGAGTTTCATAGTGAAACGATCATGTGTGAGGTGATATTCGAGATCAACGTGTCAGGTCAAAGAGTGCTGAACGAGAGGATAACAATTTATAAAGCAGCTTAAATATCGACAAGTATAGGAGATATTAGAAATTTAAAACGGTATCCTGCAACTGCTTCGTGCATTGCAAGGAATCTGAGCGCTCTTCCAAACTGGATATCCACCCGGTGTGGACTTCAAAGTCGATTTTGTAGCTACTTCAATTAACCCGAGAAAACTCTTCACAGCAACAAGATCATAAACCTTTGGTTCCGGCTGGTCTTCCACATTGCACCAGCGAAGGTCTTTTTCTTTCTCTTTGAGAAGTAGTGTGCGGTTGTTCAATCCACGCCAAGGGATCCGCACACCCGGCTGGTTTGTTCAACAAACACATTTTCTTCAATCACACCGTGAAGAAATGTACACTGCACATTCATCTTGTTGATTTGAACTTCAGACGTGCTGCAGGTGCGTACATTTTGATTAAATCTATCATGGGGACCCGATTAAAGCCTTGAACAATCAAACTTTTGAATGATTTGCATTTTGTCGAAGCTTTCAATCTCTTTCGACAGACAATTCTGTCTTCTTTCCTTTTTCTCTCCATCAAAGGCAACAGTTTCTTTTGTCGTTGTTTTGTTTCCTGCTCTTTAATAGTGCGTTTATCATGTTTTGGAGAAACAGGATGACTTTGTGGGTGACCGTGTTCCGAAGGAGCTCTTTCTACAAAATTTGGTTTTGGAGAGTTTGTGCAGTTTTTGATGATATGTCCAAACTCCCCGCATTTGAAACACGATCTCCTCTCAACAAACTTGGGAGATCCGGTTCGACTTTCACGTGTTGAACCTGTAGACCCAGAGGTACTTGTTCCTTCATCACACCCGTTTGTGTGTTGGGTGTAATTGTTTTGAGCGTTACACTTTAAAATTCTGACTTTTTGAACAAAATCGGTGTTTGATTTATTTTCAAAAGTCTCCACCTTGTCAGTACCCTTGGATGCTACAAATTTAACATCATTGTTTTTCTTCTTGAAACGAGCTCTTTTGGTCTCAACCTTTAGAATTTTGAGCTCGCTGCTGTTGCTGTTTACCCTTAAAAGCGCGATAGGTTGTTGCTTCGTTGGTGATTTTTGATTTCCAAATTTTCTTCTAACTTCAGGTTTTGGAATCGGATCACACTGAGTTACTGAAACTCTCGGGATCACCTTTTCCAAAAACTTACTGGTAGTATCTTCAAACACTTTATCAATCAAAGATTGATTGACATTTTTAATTGGAAAAGCTGTCTTTGAATAAATTTTGTCATCAACGACTAAAGTATACAACACGTTATCACTTTTAATGGTAGACACTGTCTCAGTGATAGGATCTATCTCTTGTTTAGCACCAGTTGATTGCACAGCAGGAGTAGGAGGATCACACAGAATGTGATTCTCAAAAGGCACTTCTACTCCTTTGTTCTTCTCAAGAGATTTATCCTCATCACTCACAGTTGGTTCATCATCGGACGAATCATAGTCCTCAATGGTTGGAGGACTTTGATTTGAAGCACATGATGACTTTTCTTTCCGATCAGATGAGCCCTCCGATGAATTGTCCGTTTTGAACCTTAAGCCAGTTGTAACTTCCCCATAATCAAGAGGTACAGTTGGCTCAAAACGTGGCATTTCTTCCTCATCAGGCATTCGAGTATAATTTTGTCTCAAAGGGGGCGGACACTTCTTATACCCAACACTTCTCACGTTTCCCTTCAGTTGTTGAACGTCAATAATGTGATCGAGCACAAATCGGGAGTTAGAATAACTCTCCAATTTGAGCTTGATCGCATCATGCTCGCATTTGGCAATGGCTAGTTCCTTTTTGGTTTCCTCAACAATGTTAATGTAATCGTTAATACTAACTTGTTTATGATAAACAGTTTTGGTCACTTCGGAAACACTTTTCTTTAAAGTTTCAATTACAGACTTAAAATCCTTTACGTTTCTAACCAGAGCCATATTTGCCTCTTTGCACTTTGACAGTTCAATAACCAAACTCTGATTGTGACTATGAACCGTTTCAAATTCACGTTTCAATTCAGCACATTCATGTTTCATATCAGCACAAATACCACATATGCTAGGAGTTTCAGATTTTACCTGACTTGTAGAAGCTGTGACATTAGCCATAAAGGCAGTCTGAGAAGAGAAAAATCCATCTTCAGTGAAAATCTTCTCCATTTCTTTCGATGTAGCATCAGCTTTCTTGATCAAGTCCGATTTCTCGTTAGCATCATTCGACAAATTATCAGCTTCAGAATCAGTTCTTTCATTCAAATTCGATTCTTCATCCGAACTGCCACTGTATCCCGAACTATCATCTTTTCCTGAAGATTCACCATCATTGACATTCTTGACAATTTCAGCGTAAAACGCAGTTCTTGTTTGATCACCGTTTCCCAACTGTATGGCCGGAGCACAATTGACACTTGGATCGAATTGAGGTTGTGTTGTGGAAACTTGAGGTTGAGATTGGTCTTGTGATGATGGTTTTGGAATATAGGCATTTGGATCAAATTGAGGTTGAGTGAGAGGAACTTGTGGAGGGGGTTGAGGTATGGAATTCATTAAATATTCGGCCATCGAAGTCTGATGTGGAGGGGGTTGAGGTATGGTACTCCTTAAATATTCGGCCATCGACATCTGTTTTTGAGCTGGTTGTGGATCCGTACTCCAATCCCAAGGGCTAGTACAACTCATGTTTGATGTATGAATAGAAAACCTGGTCACACACTTAATAACACACTGTTAAAACACGTTTAGAAGTCCTCTGTTAAAAATGACAAATGATCATGACGAAACACTCTGTTTGATAATGAACGATGAAACAGAATCTTGAACTATGGTCGACGAAACTGATTTGATGTTGTCTTGTGCGACGAAATTCAGAATTCCGACGAAACTGATTTGATGTGAGCGACGAAACTGATTTGATGTTGTCTTATGCGACGAAACTCAGAATTCCGACGAAACAGAATAATGTTTAATGAACGACGAAACACAATTTAAATAAGGTCCGACGAAACAGAATGTGATTATGTTGATAATCGACGAAACAGTTCCTTGGTCGACGAAACAGATGAAGCCCAATAGTGAAGCCCAATGAAATGTGAAGCCCAATTCAGTTTTGTTGGATCCTTTTTGTTCGACGAAACAGATCCGATAAGAATGATACTTTGACGAAACAGGTTGTTTGTGTGGATATTTTACAAATAAAGCAAGTCTTATCCCTGACACAAGCCAAAATATTCAAAGTATACACTACTGTTGATCACAATTTTCAAGTAAACAACCATCATTTTATGTCACAAATGTCAAACAATTTATACTTTAATCACAAACACTTTAATTCAAACAAGAAACGGATCAAACACTCATATATTATGAAGAACAATTTGAAGATAGCTTATGAACTATATGAATATCAGATGAACACAATTTTCGAAAACAAGATTTTGCTTAAATTTTCAACAAAAACCCACTAGTAACATGTAAACATTTAAACAAACAAGGTTTTTGAACAAACTTTTAGCAAAAACAATAGGATAAACACTGATTTTAACGACTTTTTCCAGAAAAAATATAAACTTTTCAAGAACTAAATCTGAAAAAAAAATCACAATAACATTTGTTTCAAACACGACAATGTTTGGTTTTAAACAAGGAAAAGAGCCAAGGCTCTGATACCAATTGTAGGTCCCGTTTTTCTCGGTGGATCCGATACGAAAACCTATCCTTGTTTATCACAAACACGGTAACGGGTGCGGAATCCCCGTGACGGTGCAAACCAAACACAGTGTAAAACACACGCGTAACCAAAGATTCAATATCTATTGATTAGAGATGTGTACAACCCAAACATATACAAACAATGTTTACAGACTCTCACTAAGTCTCACAGCTATCTCATACTCACACAGAAACTATGAGGGGTATTTATACTAGACAGACACAGACTATGACGAAACGCATAGAGGACACGACGAAACAATAAAGTCGACGAAACACTTTCTGTTTCGTCGACATACACTTTAATCCTAAATCTCTGTTTCGTCGTTTGCTTAAGTGGCCCACTTGAAAGTCAAAAGCCCACTTCAAGATTCAAGCCCAAATGAAAGTTACGGCCCAAATTACTTTCTGTTGACAACTTTCATTCAATTCAACATAGGACAAACTTGTGACATCACCATGACATCACAATGATGATGTCATGGTGATGTGTAAACGGGAATGGGTCCGCGGCTCTCCGTGCTTCGCGTGTCGAACTCTGGGGCGCACGACTGAGGAATGTCGTGACGTCGGACTTGAGCCGGACCTAACCGAGTCAAAACCAAGTTGAACCGAACCGAGTCGAATCGCGTCCACATAAAGTGTACCAACACGATTGAAAGTGGTCCCGGTGGTTCTCGGTGGTGCCGATGGTGCCCGGTGGTGCCGATGGTGCCCCGTGGCGCCGATGGTGCCTGAATTGGGGGTTGAGTTGTGTTCTTGATTCTAATGGGTATTTTTGATATGTTTTGGGGGTTTGAATTGGGTTCTTTGATTTCTGTTTTTGATTTGTATTCTTGATTGTGTGGGTTTTGATCCATTGGATTGGGCGGCGATGATGGAAAAAAAATCGTAGATTTTGATGACCATGACCATGGCGCGGCAAGGACGGCGGATGGTAGGTTTTTTGAACCTGCAACCCCACTTTTGCAGCATTTTGATTATCGGATAATCTGAGCCAAACCCTATTTTTTTTGTGAGATACACTTTGTTTTGATATTGTTGGTTTTTTATTTTTCCCCCCTAGTCGATGATGATAACAATATATCTGAGACACCTCCAGAGTTTGCGTTTTCTGGGTGCGTTCGTTTTTGCGTAAAAAAGTTTTTGTTAAAAATAAAAAAGTTAAACCGTAAACTTTTTAACGTAAAACGTAAAAACCTTAAACGTAAAACGTAAAAAAGTTTTACGTAAAACGTAAAAAGATTTGGGTAACACGTAAAGTTGTATGTTTTCGCATCAAAGGACACCGCTAGAAAAATCATATTAAGTTAAAGGACAAAACGTGTAATTTTCACGGATAACAAATAATCCCTACTATCTACCCATGTATTTCACCTATATAAGCAGCTAAACAGCCTCGTCAAATGACAACCAACATAACCATTAACTTTAAAAGTGAATTGCAAGTTTTGTCTTTTATCTTTATACCTAATTTTAGACGTTGTCCTTTGTCTTTGAAATCGATGAGTTTTGTACGTAATGTTCCAAATTACAGCACGTGTCCTTTAGCACTAAACCAATTAGATTTTTCTGTTAAATCTTGACATGTGACTTGCACATCAGGGCATATTTATCTTTTCACTGTTACACAGACTATTGTACAAATATTTAACATCCAGGGACTATTGTGTAAAATATTTAAAAAGATATATAAAATAAATCTATACTATCTCTCTCTCTCTAAAACAACTTTACTCTCCTCTCTCTGTTAACCTCCCTCTCTCTCTCTCTTAACTTCCCTCTCTTTCCACCTGAATGTTGAAAATCATTCAAACATTCAAACAGTGAAGAACATGACGGTTCAAAATGAACAAAAAGGCTTTAGCAATGGGGGACTTGGAACGATAGCGGAGGACCTGATTCAAACACGAAGACGATGTATGCCAGGAAGCTCGACGAGGCGGAGCAAGTGGAGGCTAATGACCGACTGACGGTTCTGAATCAGATGGTTTTGGCGAAGATGGATAGGGTTTTGGGTGTTAAACTTATAGGAAAGATTCATAAGTGATGTTTTGGATTTATGTGGTTGAAATGTAGATCTGAAATATCGTGAAGTTGATGTGTTAGGGGTGGATGATGTGGTGGTTGGTGGATGAGTAGTGATGGTGCGGTTGCAACGGTGGTGGTTATGGTGGAAATAGGTGGCGGTGGTTATGTTGGAAACACCGTAGTGGTGGTGCAAGGAGTTTGTGGTGGTGGTGTGGTGAAAGTACAAAAGGAATGGGATGGAGTAGAAAAAGAAAATTGGTGTTTTTGAATCTTTAGTGTTAATGTTTTTTTTAATAAAATGGTTAGTTATTTATATAATTAGTCCTTAAAAGGTAAAATGACAAAATTGCCCTCATGTGCAAGTCATATGACCAGATTTAATAGAAAAATTTAATTGAGTTAGTATCAACGGACATAACGTGCAAGATTTTGAAACTTTAAGTACAAAACTCGTTAATTTTAAAGACAAAGACAAAACTTGGAATTCACTCTAACTTTAATCAATGAATTTTCCTACTGTCGTCCTATGTGTTTCACCAGTTAAAATAGTAGTGGGTAGGTTGCATAGATAGAAATAGGGGACATGGTGAACATGCATTAGTGGCATGGTGGAGATGTACTCCCAAGTTTGTTATGTATAGTTCCTTTTACATTGAATGAAAAACACAGAAAATTGCCCCAAAATTGGATTTCTTCTTAATCTTGTTTTTCTTTGACTTTTGCCTACTTACAGGCTGCAACAAAATATCACGATATAGAACCGTATTTCAAATAAAAAAGGGGTGTTCTTACAATCTTGAGTGCACCTATATGTCGATTAACCTAGCTTTGGGAAATTGAAATATAATAAAAATCATAGAATATACAGTTACAAAGTTAGCGTTTTCTTGCAATGTGTTTTATCTGCCAGCTCTACGCCAATAGCTTTTGCCCATTTACCTTCCAAAGTTCTTTCGCGTTCTTAGAAAAAAGATTTTCAGTGTCCCTAATTTTATTCAATTCATTGAAAATATCCGCAACCATATATGAAATCTCCAAAACTCCCATCACAAATTAGTGGATGTACCACCAAGTTACAATCCAAGCTGAACTAGGATGTTGTCCTTATGACCTTGTGTAGGATTATTAATTAGACAATATCGTAATTGTGTTCCAGGTGCTCTCCAAAGTTAAGTCAAAACGTTGTAATAATAGTACTTAAGCTTTAACTCTCAATCTGTCTTTTAAGCTTGATTATTTATATACAACATATTTACATTAGCAGGCAGAGCATGAAGAAAGCATTTGATATTGCGTTTGGGTCAAATTATCAGCAAATATAGCTTACCTAAAAATAGGAATATTGATAAACGAATTCTTGCTGTTTGGAGATTGTTTAACAACTTAGACCTAAGAACCCAATAATAATCCCAGATATCAGTTTCCAACAAGCCAATTGTAGTCTTAACAAAACCATTGACTTTTTCTTATATGCTTTTATTTATTTATTGGGACCACTATTCAGTGCATGCTCTATATATACGCTCCTCTAAGGCATTCTCACTCACAATTTCATCCAGTTAAAGAACCGTAACAGTTTGCAATCATCCTAAAATGGCTTCTACCTGCTACCTTTACGTCTTTGTGCTTGCACTATTTTCCGTCACAACCAATGAGATGTGTTATGCTTCACGCAATTTGCTGCAAGCTAATCCAACATTGCCACAACCACAAATACCCTCCATTCCAACACTTCCACAACCACAGATGCCCACCATCCCGACACTCCCACAACCACAAATACCCACCATCCCAACACTCCCACAACCACAGATGCCCACTATTCCCACAATCCCTACATTCCCTAATATGCCCAAAGTATCCTTTCCCCCATTGCCTTCTATGCCTACCATCCCAAACCTTCCAACAACTCTTCCAAGCATTCCTTTCTTCGCTCCACCTCCATCTAAAAAGTAGACAAGAAACAATCGCTACTAGATCAGAAGAAGCTTGTGACATGTCATTGATCTAGCCATTAGAAGGGTCCTTGATTCAACTATTTTACATGATTGTTGAGTGTTTTCTCATGTACTTTTTGTTTTCTTGTTTCTGTATTCTTTGTGTGGTTTGATATACTTTGTTGTAACATATGTAAATTTAAAAGTCCCACTTTTACCTTTTAGTGTTAAAGCGTCATATAAATGAATAGAGAAAAATTTGATTTGTCTATTATTTTTGCTGATGACAATGTTTAATAACTAAAAGAAAAGCAGCGGAACCATTCAGTGATCTTGTTGGATGAAAATTGCTGTTTGCAAGAGTAACGCCAACGAAGATATTGAATTGGTCGTTCCGGGTTATAAAGGAAGAAGTGTTGGAGAGTTATAAATAAATCATATCGAATGAGGAGCTTATTCAAAATATCAATTGTTTTGGATTATAAGTGGTTTTGAGGTGTGGATTTAGTAGCCGAAGTGATGTAGTCCTAAAATACTTTGAACGAGAGGTGATTGCTGTGTAGGTTTTGTTGTGAACATTCAAAGAGAAAATCCGAAGCATAGTTGTTTGATCAAATCAGATAAACAACAGGACCTTTTTCTTTACTTTTTCAAAAAAAAAAAACTCCAATAAAAAACCGGTGCAATTGTCCATCTTACGCCTGGAAAAAAATATCAAATGAGTAGAATTATTAATAACTCTACAGGTATAAAACCTTCACATATTTCAGAGTTGACTAGTCGGATGCTCGTCCGGTTTTATGAATTTCGAGAGACAATTTGTCCACGGTCGGTATGATATATGACAAGATTTTTAGTATCCAAGAATCTAATCGAACATTGTTAAGTTATTTAGTATCTAACGGGGCATTAACCATTAAACATTTTTTGTAGGGGTGTTAAAATGCTAATGTGGTGAAAAATGCCTCTTATGGGGTAACCATTATCGATAGTCTCATATATTAAAAATAACACGTCTACATTAGAGTTCAAGTTGAAGTAGAATCTTGTCCTTATAACCTTATGTAGGAGTAGCAGACAGCAATGAGTTCAAATAATTACTTTCAGATCACGGTCATTATGACACTTATTAGGATTATACTGCTTGTTATAATCATAATTAAGGCATTAGTTTCTTATTATTGTCTCTAATTTGCTCTCGAAAGTTTAGTCACAGCCTACATCAATGCTAAATTATAATATTTTAGCTTTTACTCTTATTCAGTCTTTTAAGGTTACTATTCTCTCTATCGTCCTAGTCAGAAATACATTTTATATTTTACAACATTTTTACATAAACATTATAGCAAAAAGCATGATGTAAATGTTTGAGATTGAGTTTGGGTCAACTTTTCTGCAGATATAGCTTACCTAAGAATAGGAATATCGATAAACAAATTCTTCTTGTTTGGAGATTGTTTAACAACTTTAGACCTAAGAACCCAATAATAATGCCAGATATCAGTTTCCAACAAACCAATTATAGTCTTAACAAAACTAGTGACTTTTTCTTATATTCTTTCACATATATTGGGACCATCGTTCGGTGCATTCTCTATATATACACACTCCTTTGTGCGTTCTCCATATATACACTGATCTGTTGTGCTTTCACTCACAATTTGATATAGTTCTAGAGCCTTAACAGTTTGTAGTCATCCTACAATGGCTTCTACCTGCTACCTTTACGTCTTTGCCCTTGCGCTATTCTCCGTCACAACCAATGAGATGTGTTATGCTTCACGCAATTTGCTGCAAGCTACTCCAACAGTGCCACAACCACAAATACCCACCATTCCGACACTTCCACAACCACAGATGCCCACCATCCCCACACTCCCACAACCACAAATACCCACCATCCCCACACTCCCACAGCCACAGATGCCCACCATACCAACAATCCCTACATTCCCTAATATGCCCAAAGTATCCTTTCCTCCATTGCCTTCTATGCCTACCATCCCAAACCTTCCAACAACTCTTCCAAGCATTCCTTTCTTCGCTCCACCTCCATCTAAAAAGTAGACAATGGACGATCTCTGCTCGATCCGAAGAAAATGCGTAGATTCATTGATCTAGACATTAAAAGGGTCCTTGATACAACTATTTTACATGATTGTTGAGTGTTTTCTCATATACTTTTTGTTTGTTTGTTTTTTTCTGTGTTCTTTGTGTGGTTTGATATACTTTGTTGTAATATATTGTTACTGTAAATTTAAAAAGTTCTAGTATTTTAAACCTTTTAGTGTTAAAGCCTCATATTTAATTAATATGGAAAAATTGATTTATCTACTATTTATTCTTATGAAAATCGTTTAACAACTAAATAAATAGTCATGGTGATGTAGTCCTAACATACATATAAAGTGAGGTGATTACCATGGAGGTTTTGTTGTGAATATTTAAAGAGAAAATCAAAAGAATGGTTTGATCAAATCAGATTAAAAAAATATGACCACTTGGAAGCCGTTACTTAAAAACATAAAATTACACTTAAAATATCTTAAAATCGTGTAAACTGTTATGAATGAAGACATTTAGGCCCATAAGTGTTGGTGCAGTTTTTGTGTCCGATGTTGTTCGAATAGATTAGATTACTTTTTATACTGATTATGTAACAGTTAGTGAAACGGTCAAACGAACGTGCATAGACCCGCTCGTTTGAAGTGGTCAAACGAAAGGCCGGGTTATTCGTTTGACCGTGTGCGTTTGCAAGTGACCTTCCACATAAAGGTGGTCTTTCATGTGGAGGTGGTGTGGCTATAAATACCACCCTTAGTTCATTTGCAAGTTTTGAAGGTTTTAGACTTAGGGGAGAGATCACCACTTGGTCTCTCCCCGGATGTATGCTCCTTTAGTATAGTTTGGCTAGCTTGTAATCGGGCCAATTTGTAACGTTGTGTTACCAAATTTATACAAGAAAGTTGTTTATCCGTCTCTAATCTTCCGTCTTTGAACATAATCACACACTAATCACGGGTTTCGGTCCGAATCTCGAACCTACAATTGGTATCAGAGCCACGGTACCCGACTTAGTGAATCTAACCATTTGCTAAGTCACATGAGCTCTTGACTAGTGATTTTTGTGGTGTTTTTGTTCAAGATGTAAATGTGGTGTACACAAGAAAACCCCAAATCTGGACCCGAAAAATTATGGATCTGAGATGAAACGGACCATACAAGAGGGTTGGATTTTATGTTTCACACCAAGTATATCAAGTTTTCATCATCAATTATAACTTTTGAGGGGTAATTCGTCAGATCTGCGGATGAACTCTTCACTGTGTTCTTGAGGTGGGTGGCGGCTGTTAAGAAAAGAACTAGGGTTTCTTCAGAGTGAACTGCGAAGAACCCTCCACCAAGCCGAAAAACCAAGGCTGCCGAAGAACCTAGACGAAAAACCATGTCTGTGAAGAACTCCCTTGCCGAAGAACCCCCCTATCGAAGAACCTCCCTTAGCCGAAGAACCCCCCTGCCAAAAAACCTCCCTTAGACTATGAAGAACACTCTTCATCCACGAAGAACTGGCACCCGCAAAGAACTCCCATGAAAAATGTCACAGCCTCCGACCCCTGTCCCGGGAGTGTGCGACCGCGAGCCAGTTAGATGGTATCGATGTTTATAAATTTGGCAGCGGAAAGTTTCATCAGGACCGTAGTTAGGAAATATTGTTATCAGAGTTAAACACCAAATTGTTTAAAATAGATAAATGGGATAAAACCCAATTTTCATTTGTAATATATTTATAGGGAATATCCCTAATTATTGAAAACGATTTTCTGTAGGTCCGGCTAGGGGAGGATCTAGTCGCCTAATCCTTGTGTACAAACCAACCCGGTTGTGCGGAATCCAACCGAGATAGCAAACCGAGACAGAACACGCAAATGATAAACACACAAGACTCAACGATTAACACCACTTGTATTAAACGTATGAAAGGTCCAGTTACAAAGCAATGTTTACAAATCAGTTCTGTAAACTCTCAGAGAGTGTGTGTGTGTTCTCTGTGTTCCTTATCTGTCTAACTATCGAAATGAACATAACACACGGGTATTTATACCCAACACAGCAGGTCTGGTCGAAGGATCAGACAGACTGATCGAAAGATCATCTGTCGACCAGAAATAGCTCGAAGGATCCACATGTACCACGAAGGATGATATCCTTCGTGGTCCATCTGTCGAATGTTTATGTTTCGAGCTCATCATCGAAGGATCTAAGCTATCCTTCGATGACCATCCTTCGACCCAGCCATATTACAACCAATTTCAAACTGTTTGACCAAGTCAAACCGGAGGATGGTTGACTTGGTCAAACTTACAGGACTACAAAGACATCGTTTTGTATCAAGACGAAATACAGACAAAGTACAGACACAAGTGCACCAACAAACTCCCCCTTGGCTGTAGCTTTGTCGCTGTAGCTTTGTCTCGATCTCGATCTTAATCCTTGTAGGTCCTTCGTGTCTTCAAGTCTTTGACTTCTTTTCAAGTCTTCAATGTCGGAGGATCTTTAAAGTCTTCACGTCTTGAAAGCAGAAAGTGTATCAACAGACTCCCCGTTTCATGTAGGAAGTGTGTTGACAAACTCCCCCTTAACATAAGCTCCCCCTTGAGTTATGCTCGTGAAATACTTGTTCTTTATGAAGTGAGATCCTTGTGGTGTTGATGATGGTCAGCGGCAACTCGATCATCTTCATCACTTGAGTGCCTTCACATTGTGTCTCCATTCCGAAGCTTGTCATCGACCATGTTCTCCTTGCCTTTAGAATCTGCACATGCAAGAAATCTAAACGCGTAATGAGAACAACTGCCTGGAATATCATAAGCAAACTACACACATGTGACCATTTGTTCAAACAAACACCGTCCGACAGTTTGAAAGTTTAGAAAATTTATCAATTTTAGTCTTTAACTTTCAAAACCTGCAAATTTCGACCGTTTATGAAGATATAGTCGTTTCGGTTTTCGTTCAGGTTTCAGGTAACGAAGACTTGAGCTCCAACATCGTACGATCGAAAATACGGCAGAAATAAAATCTTTTTGGCTTTTTGAATATTTCGAAATGTAAAGACTGAAAGCAGTAAATAAATATATACAAAGAGGCAGAAACTGAAAGCATTAAATAAATATTTACAGACATTCTTTTTGCGAGTTTCGAGGGTAAGAGAATCATATCAGTGTACGGTCATGCCAAAACGCTCTTGTTGTTCAATTAGTTAAGATTAAGATAAGCATCCTATAACAATTATCGGTGTTGTTGTCCACATAAGCTCAACTTATCATTTGTAATCATGGCGAGGGGATACGTTAAGGTATGATTTATACTTACCGACCGGTGTTCATCCACATCACGACACATTCCCGTATCAAGGTATGCACGAGGGTTCATCTTACCGGTGAGTATACCGATTATCATCTGTTTGACCGTATATGATGTGAGATTCTCACTTATTTTGATTTGAAAACAAGCCCTATGTGATAGAATCACTTATTGATGAGGAACTTGATTTTCGATGCATGAGGGCACAAGAGCAAGTCCGTGAACAGGTCAATACTTTCGTACAGCAGAGAGACGAACTTGACTCCCGGAAAGAATTTGTGATATTTTATCACTTATTTTGAGGGACATGTGATTGTTGATCACTTATTGAGGTCGTATGCAATATGTACACGTATGTATAGTATCATGGAAGATCTAGACTTGCGTCCCCGTTATTTTTCGGTAAAAGATACAACCATGATACCCAGATGATAAGCAGCATAAAGACCGAATATCTCAGAACCTCGGCAATCTCTCAAACGAAATTTCGGTACCAAGACCATATGCCAATGAGTGGTTCCCACCTGGTCTTCAGTCGGATTTAAGTTTGTATCACCCTGCACACTTTAAAATGATTGTGAGCCTACCGATACATCTTATATAGAGCTGCTTATCGTTTTTCATTTTGCATTTCAGGTTTAAAGAGGTTTGGATAGACCACTGATGTACTATCATTTTCTCTTTAGCTCGCCAGGAAACTCATTTTGATTTTCTATTGTTTTTGTGTTTTTGAAATTTTTCGATGTTTTTGGATTTTCAAATTTTGGATTTACTCCCCCTAAAATCAATAAACTAAGGCAAATTTAAAACACAAAGTTATTTACAAAAATGATTTTCCGATGTTGGTTTTACTCTTGCTTGACCTTAATGCCGTTTACCAATAATAAATAGTCAAATCTTGATTTGTCAAATGCTTTGGTAAAAAGGTCGGCACGTTGGTCATCGGTGTGGACGTAAGCAACATCGATTAGCCTTTTCTCAAAGCAATCACGTATGAAGTGATACTTAATTTCGATGTGCTTAGTCTTTGAATGCTGCACAGGATTTTTAGTGATCTGTAAGGCAGCAGAATTATCAACGTAAATAGGAGTAGTTAGGAATTCAAAACCGTAATCACGCATTTGTTGTTGGATCCATAGGACTTGGGAGCAACAACTTGAGGCAGCAATGTATTCAGCTTCGCATGTTGATGTAGCGACGCACGTCTGCTTCTTGCACTGCCATGTGACTAGGCGATTTCCCAAAAACTGACATCCAGCCGTTGTGGATTTGCCGTCGATTTTGCATCCGCCAAAATCAGAATCACTGAATGCGATCAAGTCAAAGTTATTATCCCTAGGGAACCATAGACCGGTGTCAGGGTAGCCCTTCAAATAACGAAAAATCCTTTTTACAGCTGCAAGATGTGAGGCCTTCGGGTTGACTTGATATCTGGCAAGCAGGCACGTTGGGTACATTATATCTGGTCTTGATGCTGTGAGGTACATAAGAGATCCGATCATCGCGCGGTAGTACGAGGGGCTAACAGCTTCACCCTTCAAGTCTGGAGTAATTCCGTGATTTTGCGGCAATGGGGTACCGATGGGCGTTGCATCAGACATCTGGAACCGGCTCAAGATGTCACCAACATATTTAGTCTGATGGATGAATATCCCAGACTCGGTTTGTTGTACTTGTAGGCCCAAAAAGAAAGTCATTTCCCCCATAGCACTCATCTCGAATTTATCCTGCATAATGCGCTCGAAATTCCTACACAAAACATCATTAGTAGAACCAAATATAATATCATCAACGTATACCTGTACCAGTAGAAGATCTCCATCTTGTTCTTTGATGAAAAGAGTACAATCGATAAGACCTCTGCGAAATCCATTCTCCAGCAGATAATTAGATAAGGTTGCATACCAAGCTCGCGGTGCTTGATGAAGACCATAGAGAGCTTTGTTGAGCAACCAAACCCGATCGGGATGGATAGGATCTTCAAAACCTGGAGGCTGTTCGACGTACACCTCTTCTTCCACCACACCATGTAAGAATGCACTTTTCACGTCCATCTGGTATACCTTGAAACCTTTGAGTGAGGCATAAGCCAGAAAGATCCGAATTGCTTCTAGACGTGCAACAGGTGCATACACTTCGTTGTAGTCGATCCCTTCTATCTGACGAAAACCTTGAACGACTAGCCTTGCTTTGTTTCGAATAACGATTCCACGGTCATCCTTTTTGCATTTAAACACCCAACGGGTACCAATCTTCTTATAACCAGCAGGTTTCTCTACGAGTTTCCAGACACCAAGCTTCTGGAATTGTTGCAGTTCTTCCTGCATTGCTTCAACCCATGAGTTGTCTTTCAAAGCTTCTTTCCAAGTTCTTGGCTCTTCCTGTGAGACATAACACGCGAAAGACCAATCATTTTGTTGACCAGATTCTCTAATCGCCGTATACAAGCCTGCATTGTTGTTGTTTCGCAACATGTTTCTTGTTTGAACGCCACTCTGTACATTTCCGATGATGTTTTGTTGAGGATGGGTATTGTGAATCCTTGTTTCTGGATTATCTGGTACAGGAACATTAATACCCAGGTTGTTGAGATTGAGATCAACAACCAATTCAATACCAGGAATTGGCGAAGAGGATGATGCAGTAGCTTCAGCTGTCCTAGGAACAACCACTGGAGGAGTACCCTCTGAAGTACCATGAACTGCTGTTGTTGGAGCTTCTTGATCTGCATCTAGAAATTCATCATCCTCTGAAGATTCGTTCAATTCGGTAGCATCGTGAAAATCCTCATTATCGAGAGCATTATTATTCACTGAAGATGGTTCTTGATTGACTATAATTGGACGAACCAACGGTGAATCTGTTGCATTGTCACTCTCGAAAAACATCCTTGCCGCAGCATTTTCTTCAACGGCTTCAACATTGATCGAATTGAAAAAGTCATCGTACTCAAACATCCAAGGCTGACCAGGATTTCTAACTGGTAAAGTGTGCCTTTGTACTCTGACTTCAGACCATTCCTCGACCCTTTTAGTCTCTAGATTCCAGACTCTTAAGTTCGGGGTGGAATACCCAAGAAAGTATCCTTCAATGGCTCTTGCCCCAAACTTTCCATTAGGATCGATTATTGTGCACGAAGCTCCAAACGGTTCAAGATATGACAAGTCTGGTTTCCGTTTGTTAATAAGCTCAAAGCAGGTCTTGTTGTGCCTTTTGACTGTAAGGACTCGGTTCAACGTGTAACATGCAGAGGACACAGCTTCAGTCCAGAATGGAATCGGCAATTGTGACTCTACCAACATTGTCCTAGCAGTCTCGATCAATGTGCGGTTCTTACGTTCAGCGACGCCATTCTGTTGAGTAGAATAAGCCGCACTAAATTCGTGAAGAATACCTTTTGAAGTGCAAAACTCCGCCATGGCATGATTTTTGAATTCAGTACCATTGTCGCTACGTATCCGCCTAACCTTCAAGTTGTAAAGATTCTCAATCTGAATGATCAAGTTTTTGATAATACCGAAGGTTTCGCTCTTGTGTGCCATGAACGCCACCCAAGAAAATCTTGAATAATCATCAGTTATCACGAGGCAATATTGATCATTCCTAATGCTTTTGTGCTTGACAGGACCGAACAAATCCATGTGCAAACGTTCAAGAGGAACAGCCACCGTGTTGACTTTCTTTGTAGGATGTCGCTTCTTCGTTTGTTTTCCTTTCTGGCACGAGACACAGACGTCTTGAAGATGGAAGTTTTTAAGAGGAACACCATTCACCAATTCATTTGACACCAAATGATTCATTTTGCGTAAGTGAATGTGACCCATTCGCCTGTGCCAAGAGATTGTGTCTTTTTCTGTGGCTTTGGAAACGAAACATGTTGCTTGTGCAGACGTTGTGATAGCTTGGCTCATATCAAGGACATACAAATCATTTATCCTTGGAGCCGATAAGAGAATCCATTCTTTGGGAATTTTGAAGCCGGGTTTCAGCACATAACATCCATTTGCAACAAAGTGTACTGAGAACTGCTTATCACAAATTTGAGAAACACTAAGAAGATTGTGATCAAGTTGTTGTACAAAGTTGATCTTATCAAAACTAACAACCCCGTTGGAAATCATTCCTTCACCCGTAATATATCCGCCTTTATCTCCAGCAAAAGCAACATAACCTCCTCTAATAGATTTGACGTCGTAGAGAAGCTTCATGCCGCCTGTCATGTGCCTGGATGCCCCACTATCAACAATCCAATGACTACTGATAGTTCCTCCTGGAACACCCTGCACATGAACTCACATAATTAGTTGGAGATGGGGACCCAAGCCATTGTGGTCTTGGGTCTTCCATTTTCATCAATGACAATAACCTCTATTCTTTGATGATTCGAAAATTGTGATGGTCCCCCTGAATTTTTGGTTATTTTAGGTTTCCATGTCTGTTGAAATTTACCAGTTTGATTGTTTGAAAGTTTAACTTCGTGATTGTTTGAAGTTTTTGAAAATTTTGAACTTTCTGGTTTAACTGGAACCGTTTGTTTTTGAACCACTTCATTCTTAAGTTCCTTTTCAACCACCTTGACTTGTTGTCGTTTCTGTTTCTTTTCCCTTTCTCTTACAAGTCGGGGATCTTGTTTTACAGAAACAGATCGCTTTTGGTGATTGTGTTCACGGGGATCATCATCAATTGCTTTTAACTTATGAAGATACGGGCAATTTCGAATGATATGCCCAATTGTACCACATTCAAAACATGATCTTCGTTCTACAAACCCCGAAGTATCATGTGATGGTCTTGCCGATGATGAGGAACTTTGTGACCCCGAGGTACTAGGTTTTGAACTACTTGGTTCATTCCTTTTCATCACTGTTGCCTTTTTGACAAAATCTAAGTTAGATTGATTTTCAAATGTTGCAATTTTGTCCGTTCCCTTAGATTTCACAAAGTTCACATTTTTCTTCTTCTTCTGATTCGTCTTCTTTTGACTTTGAGCCGGTGCCTTTCCTTTTGGCTTGGTATGATTTTGCTGTTTTTGTACTGTTGGTAATTTCTGATTGCCAAATTGTTTTCTAACTTCAGCCTTTGGGATAGGAGGGCACTGTGTTACAGTAACATGTGGTCCTGTCTTTCCCAAAAACTTACTTGTTGAATTTTCAAAGACTTTACTAATTAATGATTGATTAACATTCTTAATAGGAAAATCTTTGTCAGAGTAAATTTTATCATCACCAACAAGAGTGTACAGCAAATCCACACTCTCCGACCCTTTTTCAGACGAGGACTCAACTGCAACAGTCTTAGCGGGTTTTGCAGGAGGATCACAGAGAATATGATTCTCGAGAGGTATGTCCTCTTCTTTGATCACCGCATCAGACTTTGCTGAATCAGTATCATCAGATTCATCATCAGAAGAATCAGTATCCTCAATCACAACTGGAGGATCCTGACTTTGTTCAGCAGTTACAAATGTATCTGCTGACACATCTGAATCTGATGATACTTCCTTCTTATATCCCAGTCCTGCTGTAAATTCATTAACATCTAGTGGAACAGATGGTTCAAAGAAAACTCTATTTTCCTCATCCGGCATGGCATCATAATTATGTCTCACAGGTGGTGGACATTTCTTGTATCCAATGCATGTGACATCCCGTTTCTCTTTCTGAACATCGATGATGTGATCCAACACATAGCTAGAGCTCAAATAACTGTCTAACTTGAGTCGGATCGCCTCACTTTCTGTTTTAACACAAGCCATTTCTTTTTGCATTACTTCCAGACGAGTTATATACAGATTTATGTCAGTTTGTTTTCTGGAAACCATTTTAGTTAACTCGGTTTTATCTTTCTTTAACTTCTCAATTACCGACTTAAACTCCTTTTCATGGTTTTCATAAAACATGTTGGCTTCAGTGCACTTTGAAAGATCAACGGTCAATTTCTGATTGTGAATGAATGTCACATCATATTTCTCTTGCAAAGCCTCATGTTTGCTCTGCAATTCACCCCACTTATCATTCAAAGAAACATGTTTGTCTTGCAAGTCAAACAAACTAGCTTGTAAAGCATCGTGTTTGCCTTGCAACTCAGACATGTTTGCCTCTAACTCAGCACATTTAACAAGCAAACTATCACAGTTATCACAACTAACAGAAGTGGGTTCGTCGACACATACCTGACTTGATGAACTGTCGACATTAGCCATAAAGGCTGAATGGAGAGAAGACGAAGAATAAGCAGCTTGATCCACCAAAATAGATCTTCTTTGAATTCCTGCTTCAGCTTCTTCCAATAGTTCATCAATATCTGCATTAACTGATGCAGTTGATGTGTCATCTTCCTGATCATTCCCTGAACCCGAGGACTCTTCATCTGAACTTCCACTATAACCAGAAGAGTCTTCATCCTCAGAAGATTCACTACCATTGGTGGAAGATTCTCCACCACTGGCATGTTTAAGATCTTTGACAACTTCAGCAAAACAAGCGGTTCCATCTGGAGCATCATTTCCCAACTGGATTGACCAATCACAACCTTCATCTACTTGAACCACAAGTGCCTGGTTGGCATTAGATGGTCCTGCTTGACTCTGGTTGTTGACAGGCACCAATGTACGAACATTGTTCCTGTTCTGGTTCTGCTGGTTGCCTTGACTTCTGAAGGGATTTTGGTTCCCATGTTGAGATGGCCTCGTACATTCACGCTTGAAATGACCACGTTCACCACAATTGAAACATTTAACAGCCTGTTTATCAAACCCATACTTGGTGTCTTTCTTGCTTTCCAAGCTGGTTCGGCCAGTTCTCTCCATGAAATCCTTTGCTCGCCTAACAGCACTGGCAAAGGCCCACTTGATATCCATCATCTCCATCTCCTCTTTATCTATCTGCTGATAGTCTTCTTGTGTCAGATTAATGTTGCCAATCTGACCTTCCACTAATCCACAGTATGCGCTCACCAAAGTGTTTAGCAGCTCCATGTGTTCTTTTGCTACTTCCACACTAACTTTAGAAAAGCTTGAGGTGTCGAGCCGTACTGTATTTGGCTTTGATTGTTGACCAGCAGATGATGTGCTTCCATAACATGCTTGCTGTTGAGGAGGAAGTGGATTCCCGTACATGTCGGTTGGTCCGGTAGATCGAACAGGTAATAGATTTCCGAACATATCAGTTGCTCTTGGTTGTTGGCTTTGCTGTTGTGGTGCTGGTTGAGGAACTGGATCAAGCGGATTTCCATACATATCTGTTCGAGCAGGCTTGACCGGAACTTGGATAGTATTTCCAAACATGTCAGTGGTAGACACAAACGCTGTTTGGATTGGAGCGTGTGAAGCAGGTTTTGCAGAAGTGCTAGAAGTTCCATAATACATTTCTGGATTTTGTGGCACAGCAACTCTTTTCGCCTTTAGAGTTTCTTCCTGATTCTTGTTTTCTAGGATTTGAACAAAGTCATTGAAACTCGTTGTAGCTAAAGTACCATTGTACTTCATGATCTCCAAGAAGGTATTCCATTGAGGTGGCAACGCATCTGCAAACTTTTTCACAATCTCTGCTGGAGTTACAACAACCTCAAAATTTGACAACTCAGTCAGCAGATGATTAAATCTACTCGTCAAGTCTCCTAAAGACTCATTCTCCATACAAATAAAGCCATCAAACTCTTTCTTTAGCAATTCTTTTCTCAATTGGCGTGTTGCTTCATTTCCTACGCCTCTTGTCTTCAATGCGTCCCACAACCTTTTCGTTGTCTTATAACTGACGAATTGATGACAAATATCTTTGCTCAACGCCTGAGTGAGAATGGCATATGCCTTCTTTTCCAAATCATAGATCTTCTTTTGATCTTCTGTAAGATCTGCAAACGTAGCAGCAGATGATGCAGCAACCTCTATTGTTTGATCGAAATCTGTGATGAATCTCAACCACCACTCTGTATTTTGACCAAGAACGTATGTATGAAATCTATCAATCCATCCTGGATATTCGTATAAATGCATCAACTTTGGAGGCCGATTCAAACTTCCCGTTTCACTCTCGCTTAAGAGAATGCTTTGAATACTTGGAGTTTGATTTGATACGAATGCCCATTGACCGGTAGACATTGCATTAGAAGATACCGGTGCGGGAGACGGAGTACCAAAATACATGTCTGTATTTACCGGAGTATTCCATCTTGGATTCATTTTTGACTAAAGATAACAGCCGAAGGATACCTGTTCGAAAGACTTGAAAAACACAAACTGTTAAACACAAACAGACTAATGATCGAAAGATCAACACCTGTTCGAAGGATCAACAGGGTTCGAAAGATCTCTGTTGAATTTCGAACAATTGATTTCGAAAGAGTCTCCAAACCGAAGGATCCTTATCTTTCGAAAAAGAACTGTAGACCGAAAGATGAACACTGTTGAGTGTCGAACAATGACTTCGAAAGACTCCCCAATCGAAGGATCCTTGTCTTTCGAGAAAGAGCAGTAGATCGAAAGATGTATGTTTCGAAAATATTCCTTGGAACGAAAGATAAGTCTCAGACTTCGAAGGATGCTCGAAGGATGACTATCTATCGAACCTCCTTTGGTCGAAAGATGATCTTTCGACTTCGAAGGATATCCTTCGATCTTACTGACACGGTTGACAAATGTGACAGGTTGGTGAAAAAGTTGACGGGTTGGTAAAAACTTTCTGCAGAAAGTATGTTCAGACCATATCTTTCAGGTCTGAATATGCAGGCTTTCACCAACCAGGTAAGGATCCCAATATTTTAATCAGAAAACAACTTCCAACACAAACAAACACTTTGTAATTTAAAATTTTTAAGATCAAAAGTGTAGTTTTATCAAGAACACTATGAATATAACAAGAACACTTATAAATTTTCGGTGAAATTTAAACTACCAAACACAAGATTTTGCTAAAATGTTTAATGAAAACCAAAAACTAACATGAGAACATGATGAACAACAAGGTTTTCAACAAAACACCAAGCAAAAATACAAGCTTACACCCGATTTTAACAAGTTTTTCCAGAAAAATATAAACTTCAAACACCCGGAAAACACTCGGTTTTAACAAGGAGAAGAGCCAAGGCTCTGATACCACTTGTAGGTCTGGCTAGGGGAGGATCTAGTCGCCTAATCCTTGTGTACAAACCAACCCGGTTGTGCGGAATCCAACCGAGATAGCAAACCGAGACAGAACACGCAAATGATAAACACACAAGACTCAACAATTAACACCACTTGTATTAAACGTATGAAAGGTCCAGTTACAAAGCAATGTTTACAAATCAGTTCTGTAAACTCTCAGAGAGTGTGTGTGTGTTCTCTGTGTTCCTTATCTGTCTAACTATCGAAATGAACATAACACACGGGTATTTATACCCAACACAGCAGGTCTGGTCGAAGGATCAGACAGACTGATCGAAAGATCATCTGTCGACCAGAAATAGCTCGAAGGATCCACATGTACCACGAAGGATGATATCCTTCGTGGTCCATCTGTCGAATGTTTATGTTTCGAGCTCATCATCGAAGGATCTAAGCTATCCTTCGATGACCATCCTTCGACCCAGCCATATTACAACCAATTTCAAACTGTTTGACCAAGTCAAACCGGAGGATGGTTGACTTGGTCAAACTTACAGGACTACAAAGACATCGTTTTGTATCAAGACGAAATACAGACAAAGTACAGACACAAGTGCACCAACATTTTCCTTTTTAATTAGGTAAGTTTTATGGCCACTTTTCTGAGCCTTCAGTGCTCTCCAGCTGGCTTTTATTGGCTTCCTACTAAGTTACCTGAAACACGTGTTTAAAACATTTTATCATGTAGGTCCCGTTTTTCCGGTGGATCGATAACGAAAACCTATCCTTGTTTATCACAAACACGGTAACGGGTGCGGAATCCCCGTGACGGTGCAAACCAAACAAAAGTGTAAAACACACGCGTAACCAAAGATTCAATATCTGTTGATTAGGACGAGAACGGATACAAACATATACAAACAATGTTTTACAGACTCTCTCAAAGTCTCACAGCTCTCATCTGTTTCACACAGAAACTGTGAGGGGTATTTATACTAGACAGACACAGAATATGACGAAACGCAACGATCCCACGACGAAACACTAAAGTCGACGAAACACTATCTGTTTCGTCGACATACATTTTGTTATCATTCTTGTTTCGTCGTTTGATAAGAAGCCCAAATACAAGTCAAAGTCCAATTCAAGATTTCGGCCCATGTAGAAAGAATTACGGCCCTATGTTGATTCTGGTGACAACTTTCATTTAGTCAAGGTTATGACATCATCATGATGATGTCATGATGATGTGTAAACGGGACACAGCTTGCGGCGCTCCGTGCTTCGCGTGTCGAACTCTGGGGCGCACGACGGAGGAATGTCGTGACGTCGGGCTTGAGCCGGACCTAACCGAGTCGAAACCAAGTTGAACCGAACCGAGTCGAACCGAGCTGAGTCGCGTCCACATAAAGTGTACCAACAAACTCCCCCTTGGACGCTACTCGTGATGGTTCATCTTCCGTTTCTTTCATGTCTTTCATGTCGGAGGATCTTCAAAGTCTTCACGCGTCGTAAGTAGAAGTGTATCAACAAACTCCCTTTTCATTTAAGAAGTGTGTTAACAAACTCCCCCTTAAAATAAACTCTCCTTTGAGTTATGCTCGTGAATCTTTTGATCTTCAATTCTTTAGATCCTTGTGGTGTTGATGAGTGATCATCTGCAATCTGATCATCTTGATCTTCTGATTGCATCAACGTCGTGTCTTCACTTTACGGCTTGTCATCTGACACATTCTCTTTGCCTTTAGCTGATTCTGATGTCGCATCTGCACATACAAGAAAGCTAAACACGTAATGAGAACAACCGCTTGGAATATAGTTAACCTAAACAAACGACACATATGAGATCAAATCTCAATCAAACACCGACCGACAACAGTTTGAAGGTTTAGAAAATGATCAATTTTAATCCTTTAACTTTCAAAACTTGTTAACTTCGACAGTTTATGAAGATGCAATTGTTTTCCGGCTTACGATCAGGATTTTGGGTAGGATAGACTCGAGTTCCAACATCGGTCAATCAAAAATAAACTAGAAGCAAAATCTTTTTGGATTTTATAAAGTTTATATTAAAACACACCTAAAATCTTTTTGGAATTTTCATTTTTCAAACGTAAAGACGGAAAGCAATAAATGAATATATACAAAGATGCAGAAAATGAAAGCAGTAAATAAATATTTACAGACATTCTTTTTGCGAGTTTCGAGGGTAAGAGAATCATATCAGTGTACGGTCACGCCAAAACGCTCTTTTTGTTCAATTAGTTAACATTTAGATAAGCATCCTATAACAATTATCGGTATTGTTGTCCACATAAGCTCAACTTATCAGATGTAATCATGGCGAGGGGATACGATTAAGTATGAATTATACTTACCGACCGGTGTTAATCCACACACGACACATTCCCGTATCAAGGTATGCACGAGAGTTCATCTTACCGGTGAGTATACCGATTATCATCTGTTTGACCGTATAAAAGATGTGAGAAACTCACTTATTTTGATTGAAAACAAGCCCTATGTGATAGAATCACTTATTGATGAGGAACTTGATTTTCAGATGCATGAGGGCACAGGAGCAAGTCCGTGAACTGGTCAGTACTTTCGTACAACAAAGAGACGAACTTGACTCCCGCAAAGAATCTGTGATATATTATCACTTATTTTGTTTGGACATGTGATTGTTGATCACTTATTGAGGTCGAATGCAATATGTACACGTATGTATAGTATCATGGAAGATCTTAGACTTCGTCTCCGTTATTTTTACGGTTTGATACAACCATGATACTCAGATGATAAGACAGCATAAAGACCGAATATCTCAGAACCTCGGCAATCTCTCAAACGAAATTTCGGTACTAAGACCATAAGCCAATGTGCGGCTCCCACCTGGTCTACAGTCGATTTAAGATTTATATCACCCTGCACACTTTAAAATGATTGTGCGCCTACCGATACATCTTATATAGAGCTGCTTAACATTTTTCATTTTGCATTACAGTTTAAAGATGTTCAACAGACCACTGATGTACTATCATTTTCTTTTTTTCTCGCCAGGAAACTCATTTTTGTTTTTCCAATGTTTTTGAGTTTTGAAATTTTCTGATGTTTTTGAATTTTCAAATTTGGATTTACTCCCCCTAAAATCAACAAACTAAGATAAATTTTAAAAACACAAAGGTATTTACAAAAACGATTTTCCGATGTCGGTTAACTCATGTTTTACCTCAATGTCGTTTACCAAAATTAAACTATTGTCAGAAATGATTTATCGAATTTTGGAAAAATCAGTTGGCATGTCGGTAAGCGGTGCGGACCATGACAACATTGACGAGTTTCATAGTGAAACGATCATGTGTGAGGTGATATTCGAGATCAACGTGTCAGGTCAAAGAGTGCTGAACGAGAGGATAACAATTTATAAAGCAGCTTAAATATCGACAAGTATAGGAGAGATTAGAAATTTAAAACCGTATCCTGCAACTGCTTCGTGCATTGCAAGGAATCTGAGCGCTCTCCCAAACTGGATATCCACCCGGTGTGGACTTCAAAGTCGATTTTGTAGCTACTTCAATTAACCCGAGAAAACTCTTCACAGCAACAAGATCATAAACCTTTGGTTCCGGCTGGTCTTCCACATTGCACCAGCGAAGGTCTTTGTCTTTCTCTTTGAGAAGTAGTGTGCGGTTATTCAATCCACGCCAAGGGATCCGCACACCCGGCTGGTTTGTTCAACAAACACATTTTCTT
Organism: Helianthus tuberosus; assembly: GCA_030545235.1. Classification (NCBI taxonomy): domain Eukaryota; kingdom Viridiplantae; phylum Streptophyta; class Magnoliopsida; order Asterales; family Asteraceae; genus Helianthus; species Helianthus tuberosus. Next base: position 52,716,014 of record CM060411.1, on the reverse strand, counting down.
CAATCACACCGTGAAGAAATGTACATTGCACATTCATCTTGTTGATTTGAACTTCAGACGTGCTGCAGGTGCGTACATTTTGATTGAATCTATCCTGGGGACCCGATTAAAGCCTTGAACAATCAAACTTTTGAATGATTTGAATTTTGTCGAAGCTTTCAATCTCTTTCGACAGACAATTCTGTCTTCTTTCCTTTTTCTCTCCATCAAAGGCAACAGTTTCTTTTGTCGCCGATCTTGTGCATGGACACTCCACTATCAACAATCCTATGACTATCGATAGTTCCTCCTGGAACATCCTGCACACTCACGCAGAGATTAGATGGAGAGGGGGACCCAAGCCTTAATAGACTTAGGTCGCCTATGTTCATCGACGTAAGTTATCTCAACTTCTCGATGATCTAGAACTGATGGTGCTCCCCCTGAAACCTTATCAATTTTAGGTCTCCAAGCTTGTTTCCATTTACCAGATTGTGTATTATGTACAATTTTTGGTTTTAATGGTTGTGATGAACTTGGTTCCCTTTTAACAGATTTTACATCCGGTTTTAATGCCTTTTCAATTTTCTTTACACTTTGACGTCGTTGTTTCGTTTCCTGTTCTTCAACAGTGCGTTTATCATGTTTTGGAGAAACAGGACGACGTTGTGAGTCACCTTGTTCAGAGGGGGCTCTTTCAACAAAATTTGGTTTGGGTGAGTTTGTGTAGTCTTTAATGATGTGCCCAAACTTCCCACATTTGAAACAAGTTCTCCTTTCAACAAACTTAGGAGAACCGGTTCGACTTTCACGTGTTGAACCTGTATATCCAGAGGTACTTGTTCCTTCATCACACCCGTTTGTGTGTTGGGTGTAATTGTTATCACTATTACGTTTCAAAATGTTGACTTTTTGAACAAAATCGGTATTTGACTTATTTTCAAAAGTCTCCACTTTGTCAGTACCCTTGGATGCTACAAATTTAACATCATTGTTTTTCTTCTTGAAACGAGCTCCTTTGGTCTCAACCTTCGGTTGTGATCCTTTAGACTTTTGAGCTCGCTGCTGCTGTTGTTGCTGTTTACCCTTAAAAGCGACAGGTTGTTGCTTTGTTGGTGATTTTTGATTTCCAAATTTTCTTCTAACTTCAGCTTTTGGAATCGGATTACACTGAGTTACTGAAACTCTCGGAATCCCCTTTTCCGAAAACTTACTGGTAGTATCTTCAAACACTTTATCAATCAAAGATTGATTGACATTTTTAATTGGAAAAGCTGTGTTTGAATAAATTTTGTCATCACCGACTAAAGTTTACAACACGTTATCACTTTTAATGGTAGACACCGTCTCAGTGATAGGATCTATCTCATGTTTAGCACCAGTTGATTGCACAACAGGAGTAGGAGGATCACACAGAATGTGATTCTCAAAAGGCACTTCTACTCCTTTGTTCTTCTTAAGAGATTTATCCTCATCACTCACATCTGGTTCATCATCGGACGAATCATAGTCCTCAACTGTGGGACGACTTTGATTTGAAGCACATGATGACTTTTCTTTCCGATCAGATGAGCGTTTTGGCGTGACCGTACACTGATATGATTCTCGTACCCTCGAAACTCGCAAAAAGAATTTTCATCAAACACCGACCGACAACAGTTTGAAAGTTTAGAAAATGATCAGTACTTGTCACTCGACCGGATCTGTGGCTATGGTCATTCAGTACTTGTCACTCGACCGGATCTGTGGCTATGGTCATATCACACATTGGCTAACCCATTGTCCAATTGTGAAGATTATCAAGTAGTGTATACAAAATCCCATAATACCGGAAGTAATTGAAGAATTACAAAGACTCAATCACTGCTATTTACAATTTAAAATAAACAAGGTTTTGTAAAAACAGTTTACAAAAAGGAGATTACTCACATTGATGTCTTAGGGTTTTCCTTAAGGATTTCCTGGTGATTATCTATTAAATACACAAATGCACACGCGTTAGTATAATAACCCAATATTTACATTAGTAATACCCTCCCCGAGACGGCATTCCAACGACTACGTCGGCCAGAACCTCGACAGCCGTTACAGAACACTAGATCAATCGGTCAGCGTATCTAATACGTAACCGGGGGTTATAATACTTACAACGAGGCAGAGCTTCGCTATTTAGGGGGTATAATGCCCGGGTATAGCTTCCACTATATAGAAATTTGAGAGAGATTGAAAGAAAATGAACAAGGAATGTATTAAACTCGAGGCCCCTTATTTATAGGTCTGATCGTCGGTCTATCGCGCCCCGCGAAGAAGAACAAGGGGGCTTACGCGGCCCGCGAGGGCCCTAAGGCGGCAACGAGGTTCACTGAGTCATCGACACGTGGCGGCACCTGGTCTTTCCCTGACGTTGAGCAATCGTGGCCCGCAACGAGTAGAGCCAAGGACTTCGTGAAGTTAAGATTTTAAAGAATAAAACTGGTAAAACAAAACAGACCTGGAAACCAAAAACGGTTACTGAATCAGGGGGAACATCACAATTTCCACAACATCGAGAAGTTCAAGTAACTTACGTTGATGAAAATGGAAGACCCAAGACCACAAAGGCTTGGGTCCCCATCTCCAACTAATCATGTAAGTTCATGTGCAGGGTGTTCCAGGAGGAACTTTCAGCAGTCATTGGATTGTTGATAGTGGGGCATCCAGGCACATGACAGGTGACATGAAGCTTCTCTACGACGTTAAATCTATTAGAGGAGGTTATGTTGCTTTTGCTGGAGATAAAGGCGGATATATTACTGGGTAAGGAATGGTATCTAACGGGGTTGTAAGTTTTGACAAGATCAACTTTGTACAACAGCTTGATCACAATCTTCTCAGCGTTTCACAAATCTATGACAAACAGTTTTCAGTACACTTTGACGCAAATGGATGTTATGTGCTGAAACCCGGCTTCAAGATTCCAAAAGAATGGATTCTCTTATCAGCTCCAAGGATAAACGATTTATATGTCCTTGATATGAGCCAAGCAATAACAACGACTGCACAAGCAACTTGTTTTATTACCAAAGCCACAGAAAAAGACTCAATCTCTTGGCACAGACGTATGGGTCACATTCACTTACGGAAAATGAATCATTTGGTGTCGAATGAATTAGTGAATGGTGTTCTTCTTAAAAATTTCCATCTTCAAGACGTATGTGTTTCATGCCAAAAAGGAAAGCAAACTAAGAAGCGACATCCGACAAAGAAAATCAACACGGTGGAAGTTCCTCTTGAACGTTTGCACATGGATTTGTTCGGTCTTGTCAAGCACAAAAGCATCAGGAATGATCAATACTGCCTCGTGAATACCCATCCTCAACAAAACATCATCGGTAATGTACAGAGTGGCATTCAAACAAGAAACATGTTGCGAAACAACAACAATGCAGCCCTGTATGCGGCGATTCGAGTATCTGGTCAACAAAACGATTGGTCTTTCGCGTGTTAAGTCTCACAGGAAGAGCCAAGAACTTGGAAAGAAGCTTTGAAAGATAACTCTTGGGTTGAAGCAATGCAGGAAGAACTGCAACAATTCCAGAAACTTGGTGTTTGGAAGCTCGTAGAGAAACCTGCTGATTATAAGAAGATTGGTACCCGTTGGGTGTATAAATGCAAAAAGGACGACCGTGGAATCGTTATTCGAAACAAATCAAGATTGGTCGTTCAAGGTTTTCGTCAAATTGAAGGTATAGACTACAACGAAGTGTATGCACCTGTTGCACGTCTGGAAGCAATTCGGATCTTTCTGGCTTATGCCTCATTCAAAAGATTCAAGGTTTTCCAGATGGACGTCAAAAGTGCATTCTTACATGGTCTAGTCGAAGAAGAGGTGTATGTTGAACAACCTCCAGGTTTTGAAGATCCTATTCATCCTGATCGGTAGATAGAGTTGTGTGTGTGTGTCTCTATATATATATATTTATATATATATATATATATATATATAGGATTAGGTTGAAGAGTCAACACTAGTGTAGCTTGCGAACTGAGTGAACTAATCCTGGCCATACACGTTTATAGGTCAATGGCCAGTATTTGATGTTGAAATACACTAGTGTATTTTACGATTTGATGATGAGATCCGGGCCATACACGTGTGTAGATCAATGGCCAGGATTTGTTCACTCAGTTCGTAAATACACTAATGTTCACTCTAGAACCCCACCCTATATATATATATATATATATATAGGGAGTCGCTAAAATAGAAATCACCCCTAGTTGTAAGAACCGCGAGAACCACTCTCAACCAATCAGAATATGCCAACAGAAAGGGTATATTGGTCATTTACCCCAAACATCAAATCCCTCTCTCTCTTCCATTAATGACCCACAGAGATTTAAAATCTCTCTAATTTCTTTCTCTTCAAAATATTATTATCTCTCCTTATAAAACTCCATCCTTTCATCCTGTGTAAAAGAATCGTTACCACCATCTCTCTCACATATTTTGATCTCACCGGCGACCGGAGCCGGATGTCAGCCGGTACTCCGGCGCCCAGCACCTCCGACAACCCCCAAAAACCCACCGAGCTCCCTCGTTTTCGTTCACCGGCGACTTCTCCGTCACACACCACCATCCTCCTTCTCCCCATTTACCGACAACCTCACCCTACAACCACCTCCTCCATCTTTTCCGGTAACTGATTTTCCAGCGACGATGTTCTCTGTGTTTCCGGTAACTGATTTTCCAGCGACGAGCTCCGAAGGTGCGGCTCCGGTGGTTTCAGCAGCATCCAACTCGGGTGAGTCCATTTTATTTTGTTTTTTTTCTTCACCTTCTTCCTTCAGATCCGTTTGAATGAGTTAGTTCTCCGAACAGACTTGTGGTTGCAGGAGGTGGTGGTTGAAAGTCAAAAGCACACTTCAAGATTCAAGCCCACTTCAATCCTAGACAGACACAGACTATGACGAAACGCATAGAGGACACGACGAAACAATAAAGTCGACGAAACACTTTATGTTTCGTCGACTTACACTTTATGTTTCGTCGACTTACACTTTAATCCTAAATCTCTGTTTCGTCGTTTGCTTAAGTGGCCCAATTGAAAGTCAAAAGCCCACTTCAAGATTCAAGCCCAAATGAAAGTTACGGCCCAAATTACTTTCTGTTGACAACTTTCATTCAATTCAACATAGGACAAACTTGTGACATCACCATGACATCACAATGATGATGTCATGGTGATGTGTAAACGGGAATGGGTCCGCGGCTCTCCGTGCTTCGCGTGTCGAACTCTGGGGCGCACGACTGAGGAATGTCGTGACGTCGGACTTGAGCCGGACCTAACCGAGTCGAAACCAAGTTGAACCGAACCGAGTCGAGTCGCGTCCACATAAAGTGTACCAACAAACTCCCCCTTGGACGCTACTCGTGATGGTTCGTCTTCCGTGTCTTTTGTGTCGGAGGATCTTCAAAGTCTTCAAGTGTCGCAAATAGAAAGTGTATCAACAAACTCCCTTTTTCATTCAGGTAGTGCATTAATAAACTCCCCCTTAGAATGAACTCTCCATTGAGTTATGCCCGTGAATCTTTTGAACTTCAAATCTTTAGATCCTTGTGGTGTTGATGAGAGATCAACTGCAACCCGATCATCTTGATCTTCTGATTGCATCAACGTCGTGTCTTCACTTTACGGCTTGTCATCTGACACGTTCTCTTCGCCTTTAGCTGATTCTGATGTCGCATCCGCACATACAAGAAAGCTAAACATGTAATGAGAACAACCATTTGGAATTTAGACAAATTAAACAAATGACACATATGAGATCAAATCTCAATCAACTACCGACCGACAACAGTTTGAAAGTTTAGAAAATGATCTATTTTAATCCTTTAACTTTCAAAACTTGTTAACTTCGACTGTTTATGAAGATGTAATTGTTTTCCGGCTTACGATCAGGATTTTGGGTAGGATAGACTCGAGTTCCAACATCGGTCAATCAAAAATAAAATAGAAGCAAAATCTTTTTGGTTTTTATTAAGTTTAAATTAAAACACACCTAAAATCTTTTTGGGATTTTTCATTTTTCAAATGTAAAGACGGAAAGCAATAAATAAATACATACACAGATGCATAAACTGAAAGCAGTAAATAAATATTTACAGACATTCTTTTTGCGAGTTGGAGGGTAAGAGAATCATATCAGTGTACGGTCATGCCAAAACGCTCCTTTTGTTCAATTAGTTAACATTTAGATAAACATCCTATAGCAATTATCGGTATTGTTGTCCACATAAGCTCAACTTATCAGATGTAATCATGGCGAGGGGATACGTTAAGGTATGACTTATACTTACCGACCGGTGTTCATCCACACATGACACATTCCCGTATCAAGGTATGCACGAGAGTTCATCTTACCGGTGAGTATACCATTTATCATCTGTTTGACCGTATAAAAGAATGTGAGAAACTCACTTATTTTGATTGAAAACAAGCCCTATGTGATAGAATCACTTATTGATGAGGAACTTGATTTTCATATGCATGAGGGCACAGGAGCAAGTCTGTGAACAGGTCAGTACTTTCGTACAGCAAAGAGACGAACTTGACTCCCGGATAAATGTGATATATTATCACTTGTTTGTTTGGACATGTGATTGTTGATCACTTATGGAGGTCAAATGCAATATGTACACGTATGTATAGTATCATGGAAGATCTTAGACTTCGTCTCCGTTATTTTTATGGTTTGATACAACCATGATACCCAGATGATAAGACAGCATAAAGACCGAATATCTCAGAACCTCGGCAATCTCTCAAACGAAATTTCGGTACTAAGACCATATCCCAATGTGCGGTTCCCACCTGGTCTTCAGTCGATTTAAGATTTATATCACCCTGCACACTTTAAAATGATTGTGAGCCTACCGATACATCTTATATAGAGCTGCTTATCGTTTTTCATTTTGCATTTCAGTTTAAAGAGGATTCGACAGACCACTGATGTACAATCATTTTCTCTTTTTCTCACCAGGAAACTCATTTTGGATTTTCTATTGTTTTTGCGTTTTGAAATTTTTTGATGTTTTTGAATTTTCAAATTTGGATTTACTCCCCCTAAAATCAACAAACTAAGATAAATTTAAAAGACACAAAGATATTTACAAAAACAATTTTCCAATGTTGGTTAACTCATGTTTTACTTCAATGCCGTTTACCAAAATTAATTTAATCAGAATTGATTTATCGAATTTTGGAAAAATGAGTTGGCATGCTGGTAAGCGGTGCGGACCATGACAATGTTGACGAGTTTCATATTGAAACAATCACGTGTGAGGTGATATTCGAGTTCAACGTGTCAGGTCAAAGAGTGCTACGAGAGGATAACAATTTATAAAGCAGCTTAAATATCGACAAGTAATGGAGAGATTAGAAATTTAAAACCGTATCATGCAACTGCTTCGTGAATTGCAAGGAATCTGATCGCTCTCCCAAACTAGATATCCACCCGGTGTGGATTTCAAGGTCGATTCTTTGTAGCTACTGAGAAATATCTTCACATCAACAAGATCAGAAACCTTTGGGTCCGGCTGGTCTTGCACGTTGCACCAGCGAAGGTCTTTATCTTTCTCTTTTAGAAGTAGTGTGCGGTTGTTCAATCCATGCCAAGGCATCCGCACACCCGGTTGGTTTGTTCAACGAACACATTTTATTCAATCACACCGCGAAGAAATGTACACTGCACGTTCATCTTGTTGATTTTGAACATCAGACGTGCTGCAGGTGCGTACATTTTGATTGAATCTATCCTGGGGACCCGATTAAAGCCTTTAACAATCAAACTTTGAAAAGATTTTCATTTTGTCGAAGCTTTCAATCTCTTTCGACAGACAATTCTGTATTCTTTTCTTTTTCTCTCCATCAAAGGCAACAATTTCTTTGTCCCCGATCTTGTGCATGAACACTCCACTATCAACAATCCGATGACTATCGATAGTTCCTCCTAGAACATCCTGCACACTCACTCAGAGATTAGTTGGAGAGAGGGACCCAAACCTTCATAGACTTGGGTTGCCCCTGAGAATCAAGAAATGTAATTTCAATCTCTTGATGATTTGGAAATTTCACGACTCCCCTAAACCTTCACCTGTTTTCGGTTTCCAAGCTTGTTTCCGTTTACCAGATTGTGTATTAATTACAATTTCTGGTTTTAACGGTTGTTGTGAACTTGGTTTCCTTTTAACATTTTCCGGTTTTAAAGCCTTTTCGATCACGTTCACATTCTTATGTCGTTGTTTTGTTTCCTGCTCTTTAATAGTGCGTTTATCATGTTTTGGAGAAACAGGAAGACTTTGTGGGTGACCGTGTTCAGAAGGGGCTCTTTCTACAAAATTTGGTTTTGGAGAGTTTGTGCAGTTTTTGATGATATGTCCAAACTCCCCGCATTTGAAACACGATCTCCTCTCAACAAACTTGGAAGATCCGGTTCGACTTTCACGTGTTGAACCTGTAGACCCAGAGGTACTTGTTCCTTCATCACACCCGTTTGTGTGTTGGGTGTAATTGTTTTGAGCGTTACACTTTAAAATTCTGACTTTTTGAACAAAATCGGTGTTTGATTTATTTTCAAAAGTCTCCACCTTGTCAGTACCCTTGGATGCTACAAATTTAACATCATTGTTTTTCTTCTTGAAACGAGCTCCTTTGGTCTCAACCTTCGGTTGTGAACCTTTAGAATTTTGAGCTCGCTGCTGTTGCTGTTTACCCTTAAAAGCGATAGGTTGTTGCTTCGTTGGTGATTTTTGATTTCCAAATTTTCTTCTAACTTTAGCTTTTGGAATCGGATCACACTGAGTTACTGAAACTCTCGGGATCACCTTTTCCAAAAACTTACTGGTAGTATCTTCAAACACTTTATCAATCAAAGATTGATTGACATTTTTAACTGGAAAAGCTGTCTTTGAATAAATTTTGTCATCACCGACTAAAGTATACAACACGTTATCACTTTTAATGGTAGACACTGTCTCAGTGATAGGATCTATCTCTTGTTTAGCACCAGTTGATTGCACAGCAGGAGTAGGAGGATCACACAGAATGTGATTCTCAAAAGGCACTTCTACTCCTTTGTTCTTCTCAAGAGATTTATCCTCATCACTCACATCTGGTTCATCATCGGACGAATCATAGTCCTCAATGGTTGGAGGACTTTGATTTGAAGCACATGATGACTTTTCTTTCCGATCAGATGAGCCCTCCGATGAATTGTCCGTTTTGAACCTTAAGCCAGTTGTAACTTCCCCATAATCAAGAGGTACAGTTGGCGCAAAACGTGGCATTTCTTCCTCATCGGGCATTCGAGTATAATTTTGTCTCAAAGGGGGCGGACACTTCTTATACCCAACACTTCTCACGTTTCCCTTCAGTTGTTGAACGTCAATAATGTGATCGAGCACAAATCGGGAGTTAGAATAACTCTCCAATTTGAGCTTGATCGCATCATGCTCGCATTTGGCAATGGCTAGTTCCTTTTTGGTTTCCTCAACAATGTTAATGTAATCGTTAATACTAACTTGTTTATGATAAACAGTTTTGGTCACTTCGGAAACACTTTTCTTTAAAGTTTCAATTACAGACTTAAAATCCTTTACGTTTCTAACCAGAGCCATATTTGCCTCTTTGCACTTTGAGAGTTCAATAACCAAACTCTGATTGTGACTATGAACCGTTTCAAATTCACGTTTCAATTCAGCACATTCATGTTTCATATCAGCACAAATACTACATATGCTAGGAGTTTCAGATTTTACCTGACTTGTAGAAGCTGTGACATTAGCCATAAAGGCAGTCTGAGAAGAGAAAAATCCATCTTCAGTGAAAATCTTCTCCATTTCTTTTGATGTAGCATCAGCTTTCTTGATCAAGTCCGATTTCTCGTTAGCATCATTCGACAAATTATCAGCTTCAGAATCAGTTCTTTCATTCAAATTCGATTCTTCATCCGAACTGCCACTGTATCCCGAACTATCATCTTTTCCTGAAGATTCACCATCATTGACATTCTTGACAATTTCAGCGTAAAACGCAGTTCTTGTTTGATCACCGTTTCCCAACTGTATGGCCGGACCACAATTGACACTTGGATCGAATTGAGGTTGTGTTGTGGAAACTTGAGGTTGAGATTGGTCTTGTGATGATGGTTTTGGAATATAGGCATTTGGATCAAATTGAGGTTGAGTGAGAGGAACTTGTGGAGGGGGTTGAGGTATGGAATTCATTAAATATTCGGCCATCGAAGTCTGATGTGGAGGGGGTTGAGGTATGGTACTCCTTAAATATTCGGCCATCGACATCTGTTTTTGAGCTGGTTGTGGATCCGTACTCCAATCCCAAGGGCTAGTACAACTCATGTTTGATGTATGAATAGAAAACCTGGTCACACACTTAATAACACACTGTTAAAACACTTTTAGAAGACCTCTGTTAAAAATGACAAATGATCATGACGAAACACTCTGTTTGATAATGAACGACGAAACAGAACCTTGAACTATGGTCGACGAAACTGATTTGATGTTGTCTTGTGCGATGAAATTCAGAATTCCGACGAAACTGATTTGATGTGAGCGACGAAACTGATTTGATGTTGTCTTGTGCGACGAAACTCAGAATTCCGACGACACAGAATAATGTTTAATGAACGACGAAACACAATTTAAATAAGGTCCGACGAAACAGAATGTGATTATGTTGATAATCAACGAAACAGTTCCTTGGTCGACGAAACAGATGAAACCCAATAGTGAAGCCCAATGAAATGTGAAGCCCAATTCAGTTTTGTTGGATCCTTTTTGTTCGACGAAACAGATCCGATAAGAATGATACTTTGACGAAACAGGTTGTTTGTGTGGATATTTTACAAATAAAGCAAGTCTTATCCCTGACACAAGCCACAATATTCAAAGTATACACTACTGTTGATCACAATTTTCAAGTAAACAACCATCATTTTATGTCACAAATGTCAAACAATTTATACTTTAATCACAAACACTTTAATTCAAACAAGAAACGGATCAAACACTCATATATTATGAAGAACAATTTGAAGATAGCTTATGAACTATATGAATATCAGATGAACACAATTTTCGGAAACAAGATTTTGCTTAAATTTTCAACAAAAACCCACTAGTAACATGTAAACATTTAAACAAACAAGGTTTTTGAACAAACTTTTAGCAAAAACAATAGGATAAACACTGATTTTAACGACTTTTTCCAGAAAAAATATAAACTTTTCAAGAACTAAATCAGGAAAAAAAAATCACAATAACATTTGTTTCAAACACGACAATGTTTGGTTTTAAACAAGGAAAAGAGCCAAGGCTCTGATACCAATTGTAGGTCCCGTTTTTCTCGGTGGATCCGATACGAAAACCTATCCTTGTTTATCACAAACACGGTAACGGGTGCGGAATCCCCGTGACGGTGCAAACCAAACAAAGTGTAAAACACACGCGTAACCAAAGATTCAATATCTATTGATTAGAGATGAGTACAACCCAAACATATACAAACAATGTTTACAGACTCTCACTAAGTCTCATAGCTATCTCATACTCATCAGTTTCACACAGAAACTGTGAGGGGTATTTATACTAGACAGACACAGACTATGACGAAACGCATAGAGGACACGACGAAACAATAAAGTCGACGAAACACTTTTTGTTTCGTCGACATACACTTTAATCCTAAATCTCTGTTTCGTCGTTTGCTTAAGTGGCCCAGTTGAAAGTCAAAAGCCCACTTCAAGATTCAAGCCCAAATGAAAGTTACGGCCCAAATTACTTTCTGTTGACAACTTTCATTCAATTCAACATAGGACAAACTTGTGACATCACCATGACATCACAATGATGATGTCATGGTGATGTGTAAATGGGAATGGGTCCGCGGCTCTCCGTGCTTCGCGTGTCGAACTCTGGGGCGCACGACTGAGGAATGTCGTGACGTCGGACTTGAGCCGGACCTAACCGAGTCGAAACCAAGTTGAACCGAACCGAGTCGAATCGCGTCCACATAAAGTGTACCAACACGATTGAAAGTGGTCCCGGTGGTTCTCGGTGGTGCCGATGGTGCCCGGTGGTGCCGATGGTGCCCCGTGGCGCCGATGGTGCCTGAATTGGGGGTTGAGTTGTGTTCTTGATTCTAATGGGTATTTTTGATTTGTTTTGGGGGTTTGAATTGGGTTCTTTGATTTCTGTTTTTGATTTGTATTCTTGATTGTGTGGGTTTTGATCCATTGGATTGGGCGGCGATGATGGAAAAAAAATCGTAGATTTTGATGACCATGGCGCGGCAAGGACGGCGGAGGGTAGGTTTTTTGAACCTGCAACCCCACTTTTGCAGCATTTTGATTATCGGATAATCTGAGCCAAACCCTATTTTTTTGTGAGATACACTTTGTTTTGATATTGTTGGTTTTTTATTTTTCCCCCCTAGTCGATGATGATAACAATATATCTGAGACACCTCCAGAGTTTGCGTTTTCTGGGTGCGTTCGTTTTTGCGTAAAAAAGTTTTTGTTAAAAATAAAAAAGTTAAACCGTAAACTTTTTAACGTAAAACGTAAAAACGTTAAACGTAAAACGTAAAAAAGTTTTACGTAAAACGTAAAAAGATTTGGGTAACACGTAAAGTTGTATGTTTTCGCATCAAAGGACACCGCTAGAAAAATCATATTAAGTTAAAGGACAAAACGTGTAATTTTCACGGATAACAAATAATCCCTACTATCTACCCATGTATTTCACCTATATAAGCAGCTAAACAGCCTCGTCAAATGACAACCAACATAACCATTAACTTTAAAAGTGAATTGCAAGTTTTGTCTTTTATCTTTATACCTAATTTTAGACGTTGTCCTTTGTCTTTGAAATCGATGAGTTTTGTACGTAATGTTCCAAATTACAGCACGTGTCCTTTAGCACTAAACCAATTAGATTTTTCTGTTAAATCTTGACATGTGACTTGCACATCAGGGCATATTTATCTTTTCACTGTTACACAGACTATTGTACAAATATTTAACATCCAGGGACTATTGTGTAAAATATTTAAAAAGATATATAAAATAAATCTATACTATCTCTCTCTCTCTAAAACAACTTTACTCTCCTCTCTCTGTTAACCTCCCTCTCTCTCTCTCTTAACTTCCCTCTCTTTCCACCTGAATGTTGAAAATCATTCAAACATTCAAACAGTGAAGAACATGACGGTTCAAAATGAACAAAAAGGCTTTAGCAACGGGGGACTTGGAACGATAGCGGAGGACCTGATTCAAACACGAAGACGATGTATGCCAGGAAGCTCGACGAGGCGGAGCAAGTGGAGGCTAATGACCGACTGACGGTTCTGAATCAGATGGTTTTGGCGAAGATGGATAGGGTTTTGGGTGTTAAACTTATAGGAAAGATTCATAAGTGATGTTTTGGATTTATGTGGTTGAAATGTAGATCTAAAATATCGTGAAGTTGATGTGTTAGGGGTGGATGATGTGGTGGTTGGTGGATGGGTAGTGATGGTGCGGTTGCAACGGTGGTGGTTATGGTGGAAATAGGTGGCGGTGGTTATGTTGGAAACACGGTAGTGGTGGTGCAAGGAGTTTGTGGTGGTGGTGTGGTGAAAGTACAAAAGGAGTGGGATGGAGTAGAAAAAGAAAATTGGTTTTTTTGAATCTTTAGTGTTAATGTTTTTTTTAATAAAATGGTTAGTTATTTATATAATTAGTCCTTAAAAGGTAAAATGACAAAATTGCCCTCATGTGCAAGTCATATGACGAGATTTAATAGAAAAATTTAATTGAGTTAGTATCAACGGACATAACGTGCAAGATTTTGAAACTTTAAGTACAAAACTCGTTAATTTTAAAGACAAAGACAAAAGACATCCCTTGAAATTGGTATAAAAATAAATGACAAAACTTGGAATTCACTCTAACTTTAATCAATGAATTTTCCTACTATCGTCCTATGTGTTTCACCAGTTAAAATAGTAGTGGGTAGTAGGGATGAGCTCGGTACCGGACCGGTACCGAACCGGTTCCGGTACTTAGGGATGAGCTCGGTACCGGACCGGTACCGAACCGGTACCGGTACCGGAAGTACCGGAACCGATTTTCATGAAACCTTGGTACCGAGTACCGTACCGAAAATACCGGTTCGGTACCGGTACCGGTACCGGTTCGGTACCGGTTTTTCGGTACGGTACCGATTTGGTACCGAATTTTACAAAAGTTATTGATTTGGATTTGGTGCAATGTAATCACATTCTCTTCTTCAGTCAGTCCGATTCAAAGGCCAAAAGCTTCACTGATACATAATGATATTAGTACTATTAAGTATTAACATGAACCAACTTTAAGATTTCAAAACATATGTTTATTATGAAGTATTAAGGATTAAATTTTGCATGACTCTGTTTAAAAATAACTTGCAGAATTCAGTGATAATACATATGAAAAACTAAACATTCACACAAAATAAATATATTATGAAGCAAACATTCCATTAGGAAATGGTTCACACCAAAACACATAATTTGTTACAAGTGTTTCAAGCACAAACCATACCAAAAATGGGTATCATTATGAGTTTGAGCAACCCATCTCATACACAAAAACTTAACCTCACATCAGGAGAGTTAAAAGACACTTAGGTCAAATAATAACAAAACAAAAGTGTAACTCCATGTGAGCAAAAGTATAAACATTGAACCGCACTCAAACTCCGTTTCCTTCGGTTTGCTTAAGCCTTGTCATGCACCATCCCTTTCCCTTTGTCATTTTGTTTTTGAACCGCATCTTCAATCTCTATAGAAAAAAAAAGAACCGAATAAAGTTAACACCCCATTATATGACAATAAGGAAATCAATCAAGAACTTGTAGTCTTTACCTATGGCAACGTCGTCATCCTTTAGTATATCGTTTATGTCATCCACAATTGGTTTTCTTGACTTTCTCACCCAATCTTGGGTGCAAATCAAAGCTTCAACGATGTTAGTTGACAACCTTGTTCTATAAGCGTCTAGTACACGACCGCCGGTGCTAAACGCCGATTCAGATGCGACCGTGGAAATTTGAATTGCCAAAATATCTAACAATTATACAAGTTAAAAAAAACTATAATATAACCAAGTAATGATAAAAAAAACATTATAAAAGGTAAATCAATTTACCTTTAGCCATCCGAGATACAATTGGGAATCTAATCGCGTTTTGTTTCCACCACTTAAGTATGTCAAAATTGATACTAAAATTCACTTTTGGCTCATTTAAGTACCTCTTTAACTCAGTTTCCATACCAACCGATTGACTTTCTTCCTTATTTAGAAACTCCATGAAGAAGTCATTTCCATCACATTCAACAACATCGTCGTTACGCGCTTCTTGCGATGCCGAATTGTAATCTACATTGTCAAATCGGTCCTTGTATGTTTGAAATAGCACATGTAACCTACTCTCAAGATCAAACGACTTCATCGATACCACCTTTTTAATGTCTTCTTTTGTCACATGATCATCCTCGGTTATGTTAGAGATAATCATCTCTGTAAAACAATGTTCAACAAAACGTAATTTCATGGTGGGATCCAAGATAACAGCAAAATACATGTAGTCGTTAAGGTTGTCAAACTCCCCCCAATACTTGTTATATTTCTCACGCATTGAACTAACCATTGTACAAAAACTTGGATCGCAATCCCACACCCGTAGATGTTTTTCTACATCTAGGATTTCTCTAAAAAATATGTGAGCTAACGGCTTTGATGTGGATGACACAATTTCTGTTTTAGTCTTAAACTTTTCTAGAAATTTAACCAACTTTTCACAAGCACCAAAGTCGGAATGTTCCGGTAGTCTTTCCAAATCATGAATGTACCCGCTATCTTCAAGTTCAAAAGAGAAAAATATATCCCTTAAATCCACCGCCGTTTTCAACATCTCATGGGTAGAATTCCACCTAGTAGGCAAATCTGCAGACAAAAACTTTGTTGATTCAAGATCCGAACCCTCCATGCACTTTTTGAACTTGGTTATTCTTTGCGTTGAGTTGCGAATATATCTAACCGCTTTTCGTAAACAATCAACATGATAATTGTTTTCTGTTAAACCATCCTTGACAATTAGGTTTAGTATGTGTGCCATACACCTAATATGAAAATGTTTCCCCTCAGCATACAAATTGGTCAACTTTCTCCGGAGATAATCAATCGCCTTATCATTACTAGATGCGTTGTCAACCGTCATGGTCATAACATTTTTAATACCCCAACCATGAATGCAATGTAATAACTCTTGACCAATATCCTCCCCCTTATGGCTATGAATGGGTCTAAAATTAATAATGCGTTTATGCATTACCCAATCATCATCGATGAAATGTGCCGTTACAACCATATAATACTTCCGACTCACTCCATCCTCGTCTTCTAGATAGACAATATCAAAATGAACCCAACACGCGGCCCTCTCCTTGCCTCCTTTTTTGCCTCCCTTTTCGCCTTCTTTTTTGCCTCCCTTTTCGCCTCCTTTTTTGGCTTTCTTTTGGGGAGCTTGTTTCTTTGTTGGTCTTTTTCTCTTACGGCTTGATTCCATCCCATTACCCGATCCCGAATCAATACCTAGTTGGTCATCATGAGGGGTCTCATCGACAAGCGTTTCATCTTCATCATCCTACAAACCACACACAACAATAAGGTTTATACAAAACAAACTGAACTGTTGAAGTAACCTACATTAACTGATGAAAAACCAACAAACTTACTTGACTAAGATTGGGTTCATTCAAAGAAGGAGATGTCATTTTTGAGCAAGTTGCTGAAGAAACCTACAATAACTGATGAAAGAAAGAACACATTAACCATCGACTTTTTCAGAAGGTCGACATATTACATTATCAGCTAATATGGTGTACATTATCACTATCTGTTGCTGAAGTAACCTACAATCACTATCTGTTGGTTACCAAACATGATGTACATTATCATAAATGTGAGCTTTGAAAATATCTGGGCTGGTTCGAGATGGGTTTGTTTTCAACCCTGTTTCAAAACTATAATCATACAGTACTCAGGGAACTCTTTTTCAGTTCAAAAAAAAAAAAAAACATGCTGTACCAACAGATGTAGAACAATAAGTGTAGAACAATAAATCATCTTTGTAATAAATGTGAAACAATAAGTGTATACTGAACAAATCATCTTTGTAATAAATGATGTACCAAACATGTTATATAACAATAACAATAATCATTTGAATGAATCAGATCAAAGGCATCATCATACACACTAAACAAACAAATAAAAAGTCTCTTTTTTATTTTTAGGTGAACAAAATCATGGTATACTGAACAATCACTAAAAACCCTAGAAATATGAGTACCTTGTCAAGCTTGAATCGCATAAATTAGCGCTGGTTTGGTACAGGTGGTGGCCGATGGTACCTGCATATTCATAAACACACTTCAATTTTAGAAAATTCTGATGTACAGGAGGTTGAGTTCCGGTGTTGAGAAGTTTTTACCCTAGGAGACAAGAAGGAACAATGAGTTTTTCATTTGGGGAAGAGATCTTCTGAAGATTTTTATGACTTAGGTTGTACATAGGAGTGTAGTGTAGTAGGGGTATACAGTTCACCACCCTTTTAACTTCTGAACTTTCAAATCAACTTTTAAATTATAAAACTTCAAGTTGAAAGTTAATCAATGGGATTCGGTACCTTGGATACATAAACGGTACTACATAATTGGTGTATATATAACCGGTACTCAGTCGGTATTACCGGAAAAAACCGGTACCGGTACCGAAATTCCCGGTCCCGAAATTTATTAATATTTGGTACCGGTACCGGTACCGAATATGGCCGGTTCGGTACGGTTCCGGTTCGGTACCGGTTCGGTACCGGTTCGGTACCGGTACCGGGTCCATTTTGCTCATCCCTAGTGGGTAGGTTGCATAGATAGAAATAGGGGACATGACATGGTGAACATGCATTAGTGGCATGGTGGAGATGTACTCCCAAGTTTGTTATGTATAGTTCCTTTTCCATTGAATGAAAAACACAGAAAATTGCCCCAAAATTGGATTTCTTCTTAATCTTGTTTTTCTTTGACTTTTGCCTACTTACAGGCTGCAACAAAATATCACCATATAGAACCGTATTTCAAATAAAAAAGGGGTGTTCTTACAATCTTGAGTGCACCTATATGTCGATTAACCTAGCTTTGGGAAATTGAAATATAATAAAAATCATAGAATCTACAGTTACAAAGTTAGCGTTTTCTTGCAATGTGTTTTATCTGCCAGCTCTACGCCAATAGCTTTTGCCCATTTACCTTCCAAAGTTCTTTCGCGTTCTTAGAAAAAAGATTTTCAGTGTCCCTAATTTTATTCAATTCATTGAAAATATCCGCAACCATATATGAAATCTCCAAAACTCCCATCACAAATTAGTGGATGTACCACCAAGTTACAATCCAAGCTGAACTAGGATGTTGTCCTTATGACCTTGTGTAGGATTATTAATTAGACAATATCGTAATTGTGTTCCAGGTGCTCTCCAAAGTTTAGTCAAAACGTTGTAATAATAGTACTTAAGCTTTAACTCTCAATCTGTCTTTTAAGCTTGATTATTTATATACAACATATTTACATTAGCAGGCAGAGCATGAAGAAAGCATTTGATATTGCGTTTGGGTCAAATTATCAGCAAATATAGCTTACCTAAAAACAGGAATATTGATAAACGAATTCTTGCTGTTTGGAGATTGTTTAACAACTTAGACCTAAGAACCCAATAATAATCCAAGATATCAGTTTCCAACAAGCCAATTGTAGTCTTAACAAAACCATTGACTTTTTCTTATATGCTTTTATTTATTTATTGGGACCACTATTCAGTGCATGCTCTATATATACGCTCCTCTAAGGCATTCTCACTCACAGTTAAATCCAGTTCAAGAACCGTAACAGTTTGCAATCATCCTAAAATGGCTTCTACCTGCTACCTTTACGTCTTTGTGCTTGCACTATTTTCCGTCACAACCAATGAGATGTGTTATGCTTCACGCAATTTGCTGCAAGCTAATCCAACATTGCCACAACCACAAATACCCTCCATTCCAACACTTCCACAACCACAGATGCCCACCATCCCGACACTCCCACAACCACAAATACCCACCATCCCAACACTCCCACAACCACAGATGCCCACTATTCCCACAATCCCTACATTCCCTAATATGCCCAAAGTATCCTTTCCCCCATTGCCTTCTATGCCTACCATCCCAAACCTTCCAACAACTCTTCCAAGCATTCCTTTCTTCGCTCCACCTCCATCTAAAAAGTAGACAAGAAACAATCGCTACTAGATCAGAAGAAGCTTGTGACATGTCATTGATCTAGCCATTAGAAGGGTCCTTGATTCAACTATTTTACATGATTGTTGTGTGTTTTCTCATGTACTTTTTGTTTTCTTGTTTCTGTATTCTTTGTGTGGTTTGATATACTTTGTTGTAACATATGTAAATTTAAAAGTCCCACTTTTACCTTTTAGTGTTAAAGCGTCATATTAATGAATAGAGAAAAATTTGATTTGTCTATTATTTTTGCTGATGACAATGTTTAATAACTAAATGAAAAGCAGCGGAACCATTCAGTGATCTTGTTGGATGAAAATTGCTGTTTGCAAGAGTAACGCCAACGAAGATATTGAATTGGTCGTTCCGGGTTATAAAGGAAGAAGTGTTGGAGAGTTATAAATAAATCATATCGAATGAGGAGCTTATTCAAAATATCAATTGTTTTGGATTATAAGTGGTTTTGAGGTGTGGATTTAGTAGCCGAAGTGATGTAGTCCTAAAATACTTTGAACGAGAGGTGATTGCCGTGGAGGTTTTGTTGTGAACATTCAAAGAGAAAATCCGAAGCATAGTTGTTTGATCAAATCAGATAAACAATAGGACCTTTTTCTTTACTTTTTCAAAAAAAAAAAAAAAAAAAACTCCAATAAAAAACCGGTGCAATTGTCCATCTTACGCCTGGAAAAAAATATCAAATGAGTAGAATTATTAACAACTCTACAGGTATAAAACCTTCACATATTTCAGAGTTGATTACTCGGATGCTCGTCCGGTTTTATGAATTTCGAGAGACAATTTGTCCACGGTCGGTATGATATATGACAAGATTTTTAGTATCCAAGAATCTAATCGAACATTGTTAAGTTATTTAGTATCTAACGGGGCATTAACCATTAAACATTTTTTGTAGGGGTGTTAAAATGCTAATGTGGTGAAAAATGCCTCTTATGGGGTAACCATTATCGATAGTCTGATATATTAAAAATAACACGTCTACATTAGAGTTCAAGTTGAAGTAGAATCTTGTCCTTATAACCTTATGTAGGAGTAGCAGACAGCAATGAGTTCAAATAATTACTTTCAGATCACGGTCATTACGACACTTATTAGGATTATACTGCTTGTTATAATCATAATTAAGGCATTAGTTTCTTATTATTGTCTCTAATTTGCTCTCGAAAGTTTAGTCACAGCCTACATCAATGCTAAATTATAATATTTTAGCTTTTACTCTTATTCAGTCTTTTAAGGTTACTATTCTTTCTATCGTCCTAGTCAGAAATACATTTTATATTTTACAACATTTTTACATAAACATTATAGTAAAAAGCATGATGTAAATGTTTGAGATTGAGTTTGGGTCAACTTTTCTGCAGATATAGCTTACCTAAGAATAGGAATATCGATAAACAAATTCTTCTTGTTTGGAGATTGTTTAACAACTTTAGACCTAAGAACCCAATAATAATGACAGATATCAGTTTCCAACAAACCAATTATAGTCTTAACAAAACTAGTGACTTTTTCTTATATTCTTTCAAATATATTGGGACCATCGTTCGGTGCATTCTCTATATATACACACTCCTTTGTGCGTTCTCCATATATACACTGATCTGTTGTGCTTTCACTCACAATTTGATATAGTTCTAGAGCCTTAACAGTTTGCCGTCATCCTACAATGGCTTCTACCTGCTACCTTTACGTCTTTGACCTTGCGCTATTCTCCGTCACAACCAATGAGATGTGTTATGCTTCACGCAATTTGCTGCAAGCTACTCCAACAGTGCCACAACCACAAATACCCACCATTCCGACACTTCCACAACCACAGATGCCCACCATCCCCACACTCCCACAACCACAAATACCCACCATCCCCACACTCCCACAGCCACAGATGCCCACCATACCAACAATCCCTACATTCCCTAATATGCCCAAAGTATCCTTTCCTCCATTGCCTTCTATGCCTACCATCCCAAACCTTCCAACAACTCTTGCAAGCATTCCTTTCTTCGCTCCACCTCCATCTTAAAAGTAGACAATGGACGATCTCTGTTAGATCCGAAGAAAATGCGTAGATTCATTGATCTAGACATTAAAAGGGTCCTTGATACAACTATTTTACATGATTGTTGAGTGTTTTCTCATATACTTTTTGTTTGTTTGTTTTTTTCTATGTTCTTTGTGTGGTTTGATATACTTTGTTGTAATATATTGTTACTGTAAATTTAAAAAGTTCTTGTATTTTAAACCTTTTAGTGTTAAAGCCTCATATTTAATTAATATGGAAAAATTGATTTATCTACTATTTATTCTTATGAAAATCGTTTAACAACTAAATAAATAGTCATGGTGATGTAGTCCTAACATACATATAAAGTGAGGTGATTACCATGGAGGTTTTGTTGTGAATATTTAAAGAGAAAATCAAAAGAATGGTTTGATCAAATCAGATTAAAAAAATATGACCACTTGGAAGCCGTTACTTAAAAACATAAAATTACACTTAAAATATCTTAAAATCGTGTAAACTGTTATGAATGAAGACATTTAGGCCCATAAGTGTTGGTGCAGTTTTTGTGTCCGATGCTGTTCGAATAGATTAGATTACTTTTATGCTGATTATGTAACAGTTAGTGAAACGGTCAAACGAACGTGCATAGACCCGCTCGTTTGAAGTGGTCAAACGAAAGGCCGGGTTATTCGTTTGACCGTGTGCGTTTGCAAGTGACCTTCCACATAAAGGTGGTCTTTCATGTGGAGGTGGTGTGGCTATAAATACCACCCTTAGTTCATTTGCAAGTATTGAAGGTTTTAGACTTAGGGGAGAGATCACCACTTGGTCTCTCCCCGGATGTATGCTCCTTTAGTATAGTTTGGCTAGCTTGTAATCGGGCCAATTTGTAACGTTATGTTACCAAATTTATACAAGAAAGTTGTTTATCCGTCTCTAATCTTCCGTCTTTGAACATAATCACACACTAATCACGGGTTTCGGTCCGAATCTCGAACCTACAATTGGTATCAGAGCCACGGTACCCGACTTAGTGAATCTAACCATTTGCTAAGTCACATGAGCTCTTGACTAGTGATTTTTGTGGTGTTTTTGTTCAAGATGTAAATGTGGTGTAAACAAGAAAAACCCAAATCTGGACCCGAAAAATTATGGATCTGAGATGAAACGGACCATACAAGAGGGTTGGATTTTATCTTTCACACCAAGTATATCAAGTTTTCATCATCAATTATAACGTTTGAGGGGTATTTCGTCAGATCTGCGGATGAACTCTTCACTGTGTTCTTGAAGTGGGTGGCGGCTGTTAAGAAAAGAACTAGGGTTTCTTCAGAGTGAACTGCGAAGAACCCTCCACCAAGCCGAAAAACCAAGGCTGTCGAAGAACCTAGACGAAAAACCAAGTCTGTGAAGAACTCCCTTGCCGAAGAACCCCCCTATCGAAGAACCTCCCTTAGCCGAAGAACACCCCTGCCAAAAAACCTCCCTTAGACGAAGAACATCAGCTTATGAAGAACACTCTTCATCCACGAAGAACTGGCACCGGCAAAGAACTCCCATGAAAAATGTCACAGCCTCCGACCCCTGTCCCGGGAGTGGGCGGCCGCGAGCCAGTTATATGGTATCGGTGTTTATAAATTTGGCAGCGGAAAGTTTCATCAGGACCGTAGTTAGGAAATATTGTTATCAGAGTTAAACACCAAATTGTTTAAAATAGATAAATGGGATAAAACCCAATTTTCATTTGTAATATATTTATAGGGAATATCCCTAATTATTGAAAACGATTTTCCTTTTTAATTAGGTAACTTTTATGGCCAGTTTTCTAAGCCTTTAGTGCTCTCTAGCTGGCTTTTATTGGCTTCCTACTAAGTTACCTGAAACACGTGTTTAAAACATTTTATCAGCAAGAAAGAAATACTTGTGAGTGAATCCCAGTTTAATCAAAACAGGTTTTATCATTTTACAGTATTAAGAGCGATTACAATGTTTATATCTACACAATTACTCATTCAGTACTTGCCACTCGACCGGATATGTGGCTATGGTCATATCACACATTGGCTAACCCATTGTCCAATTGTGAAGATTATCAAGTAGTGTATACAAAATCCCATAATACCGTAAGTAATTGAAGAATTACAAAGACTCAATCACTGCTATTTACAATTTAAAATAAACAAGGTTTTGTAAAAACAGTTTACAAAAAGGAGATTACTCACATTGATGTCTTAGGGTTTTCCTTAAGGATTTCCTGGTGATTATCTATTAAATACACAAATGCACACGCGTTAGTATAATAACCCAATATTTCATTAGTAATACCCTCCCCGAGACGGCATTCCAACGACTACGTCGGGCAGAACCTCGACAGCCGTTACGGAACACTAGATCAATCGGTCTGCGTATCTAATACGGAACCGGGGGTTATAATACTTACAACGAGGCAGAGCTTCGCTAGTTAGGGGGTATAATGTCTGGGTATAGCTTCCACTATATAGAAATTTGAGAGAGATTGAAAGAAAATGAACAAGGAATGTCTGAAGCTCGAGGCCCCTTATTTATAGGTCTGATCATCGGTCTCTCGCAACCCGCGAAGAAGAACAAGTGGGCTAACGCGTCCCGCGAGGGCCCTAAGGCGGCAACGAGGTTCGCTGAGTCATCGACACGTGGCGGCACCTGGTCTTTCCCTGACGTTGAGCTATTGTGGCTCGAAACGAGTGGAGCCAAGGACTTCGTGAAGTTAAGATTTTAAAGAATAAAACTGGTAAAACAAAACAGACCTGGAAACCAAAAACGGTTACTGAATCAGGGGGAACATCACAATTTCCACAACATCGAGAAGTTCAAGTAACTTACGTTGATCAAAATGGAAGACCCAAGACCACAAAGGCTTGTGTCCCCATCTCCAAATAATCATGTGAGTTCATGTGCAGGGTGTTCCAGGAGGAACTTTCATCCGTCATTGGATTGTTGATAGTGGGGCATCCAGGCACATGACAGGCGACATGAAGCTTCTCTACGACGTTAAATCTATTAGAGGAGGTTATGTTGCTTTTGCTGGAGATAAAGGCGGATATATTACTGGGGAAGGAATGGTATCTAACGGGGTTGTAAGTTTTGACAAGATCAACTTTGTACAACAGCTTGATCACAATCTTCTCAGCGTTTCACAAATCTATGATAAACAGTTTTCAGTACACTTTGACGCAAATGGATGTTATGTGCTGAAACCCGGCTTCAAGATTCCAAAAGAATGGATTCTCTTATCAGCTCCAAGGATAAACGATTTATATGTCCTTGATATGAGCCAAGCAATAACAACGACTGCACAAGCAACTTGTTTTATTACCAAAGCCACAGAAAAAGACTCTGTTGGTGCACTTGTGTCTGTACTTTGTCTGTATTTTGTCATGATACAAAACGATGTCTTGTGTTAGTCTGAGTTACGTCTTAGGTTTGTTATTATGTGTGTTCGATGTAAGTTTGACCAAGTCAACCATCCTCCTGGTTTGACTTGGCCAAACAGCTAGCACATTGTTTGTAAGTTGTTTGTGTCGAAGGATGAGTCATCGAAGGATTGTTTATATCCTTCGATGAGCTCGAAGGATAAACCTTCGATGGATATAGATGGACCTCGAAAGATATCATCCTTCGAGGTATATGTGGATCCTTCGATAGGTTTCAGATCGATAGATGATCCTTCGATCAGGCTATCTGATCCTTCGACCAGACGAGCTGTGATGGGTATATATACTCATGTAATGTGCTCACTTCATAAGTGTGTGAGATGTGAGTGAACTTAGTCTTGTAGAGAGTGTATTTTCAGTTTGGTCAACGGCTGTAACCGTGTCCACTGAAATACAAGAGAAAACTTTGATATCTCGTGTGTCTATCTCTCTCTTTGTAGCTTGTTTTCTCATATAAACTACCGGTTTGCATTCTAGCTTGGATTCCGCACTTGCTAGTGTGTTAAACATAACAAGGATTAGGTTTGACCTCAACCTCCGAGGGACCTACAAGTGGTATCAGAGCCGTGGCTCTTTTCCTTGTTAAAAACCGAGTTTATACAAGACTTTGGTGTGTTTGGACAAAACTCACATGGTTTAGCACCCGTTTTTAGTGTTTTTCTCGCATTTCTAGACGTAAAAACGTGTTCTAAACTAACCGGGTGTGTTAAAGGACGGGTTGGGTAACTTAAAAACTTGTTTTTAAGAAGTTTGGTAATTTCCGGCCAAATTCCGGCTTACTCCAGTGACCGGTTTTCTGGATAAGAACAGTCCTTTTTAAGTAATATTTTATTGTTCAAATCTTGGTTTGGTAAAGGTATGGTCTGAGCATACCTTCTGCCGAAAGCTTTCTACCAACCCATCACATTTTCACCAACCTGTCACTTTTGTCAACTGTGTCAGTGCAGATCGAAGGATATCCTTCGAAGTCGAAAGATCATCTTTCGATCAAAGCAAGTTCGATAGATAATCATCCTTCGAACATCCTTCGAAGTCTGTGACTTATCCTTCGATCCAAGGAATCTTTTCGAAGGATACATCTTTCGATCTACAGTTCTGGTTCGTAAGATAAGGATCTTTCGATTGGAGAATCCTTCAAAATCATTGTTCGAAATTCAACAGTGATCTTTCGAACACTGTTGATCCTTCGAACAAGTATTTATCCTTCGATCCTAGTCTGTTTAAGTTTAACAAGTTTGTGTTTTTCTCGTCTTTCGATCAGGGATCCTTCGGCTGGTTGGTTGTTAACAAGGAGAACCCGAGAGAACTAGTGTAACAATTTTTCTTGATCAAAAATGAATTCGATGTGGGGTACTCCGATAAATACAGAAATGTATTATGGTACTCCGGCTCCGGATTCGGGAAAGTATAGAAATAACAGTTTATCTCCTGCATGGGCCGAATCTCCTGTACCGGTATCTTCGCAAAGCCGACGACCTATCATACCAACAGATCTGTACGGAAATCCGCTTCAACCAGTTCCTCAACCAGTGCCTCAACAGCAAACCCAAAGGCCTCCTGTGACAACTGATCTATATGGCAATCCAATACAAGTTCCAGTAAAGCCAGCTCCAACAACAGACTTGTATGGAAATCCTCTACAACCAGCTCCACAACAGCAAGTCTATCGGCCATCTACTGTAACCGCTTGTTTTGTTGAGGTTGTTAAGGATCTTAAGCACGCCAGTGGTGGAGAATCTTCCACCAATGGTGATGAGTCTTCTGAAGACGAAGACAGTTCTGGTTACAATGGAAGCTCAGATGAAGAATCCTCAACTTCAGGCAATGATCATTTGGATGACACGTCAAGTGTGTCAGTTGATGCAGATGTTGATGGGCTATTGGGAGAAGCTGCAGCAGAAAATCATAGAAGATCTATATTGGTGGATCAAGCTGCTTATTCTTCTTCTTCTCTTCATTCAGCCTCTATGGCTAATGTCGACAGTTCATCAAGTCAGGTATGTGTCGATGAACCTACTGTTGTTGATTGTGATAATTGTGCTAGTTTAAGTATTAAATGTGCTGATTTGGAGGCAAATATGTCTGAGTTGCAAGGCAAACATGATGCTTTAGAAGCTAGTTTGTTTGACTTGCAAGACAAACATGTTTCGTTAAATGCTAAGTGGTGTGAGTTGCAAAGCAAACACGAGGCTTTGCAAGACAAGTATGATGTGACATTCATCCACAACCAAAAGTTGACTGTGGATCTTTCTAAGTGCACAGAAGCCAACATGTTTTATGAAAACCATGAAAAGGAATTTAAATCGATGATTGAAAAATTAAAGAAAGATAAAACCGAGCTGACAAAAATGGTTTCCAGAAAACAAACTGACATAAATTTGTATATCACTCGCCTTGAGATAATGCAAAAAGAGATGGCTTGTGTTAAAACTGAAAGTGAGGCGATCCAACTTAAGCTCGACAGTTATTTGAGCTCTAGCTATGTGTTGGATCACATCATTGACGTACAGAAAGAGAAGCGGGATGTCACATGCATTGGATACAAGAAATGTCCACCACCTGTGAGACACAATTATGATGCCATGCCTGACGAGGAGGATAGAACTTTCTTTGAACCATCTGTTCCTCTAGATGTTAATGAATTTGCAACAGGACTCGGATACAAGAAAGAAGTATCATCAGATTCGGATGTGTCAGCAGATACATTTGTAACTGCTGAACAAAATCAGGATCCTCCAGTTGTGATTGAGGATGCTGATTCTTCTGATGATGAATCTGATGATACTGATTCAGCAAAGTCTGATGCGGTGATAAAAGAAGAGGACATACCTCTTGAGAATCATATTCTGTGTGATCCTCCTGCAAAACCCGCTAAGACTGCTGCAACCGAGTCCACGTCTGCAAAAGAGTCGGATAGTGTGGATTTGCTGTACACTCTTGTTGGTGATGATAAAATCTATTCTGACAAAGATTTTCCTATTAAGAATGTTAATCAATCCTTAATCAGTAAAGTCTTTGAAAATTCGACAAGTAAGTTTTTGGGAAAGACAGGATCACATGTTACAGTAACACAGTGCCCACCTATTCCAAAGGCCGAAGTTCGAAAACAATATGGTAATAAAAAATTACCAACAGTGAAAAGGCAGCAAAATCATAACAAACCAAAAGAAAAGACACCGACTCAAACTCAAAGGAAGCCGAATCAGAAGAAGAACAAGAACAAGAATGTGAACTTTGTGAAATCAAAGGGAACGGACAAAATTGAAACGTTTGAAAACAAATCTAACTTAGATTTTGTTAAACAAGCAACAGTGTTGAAAAGAAATGAACCAAACTGTTCGAAACCTAGTACCTCGAGATCACAAAGTTCATCATCATCATCATCAAGCTCCTACAGTTATGATACTCCGAGGTTTGTTGAGCGGAGATCATGTTTTGAATGCGGTGAGTACGGGCACATTGTCAGAAATTGTCCATATCTCACGAAAGGAAAGGCAAAGGTTGATGTCCCCCATGGTAACAATTACCATAAAAGATCTGTTTCACCAAGACAGGACCCTCGTCTTGTTAAACAACGGGAAATGAAACAGAAAAAGAAACAACGACAAGAGGTTGAAAAGGTTTTAAAACCAGAGGTTGTCCAAACACAGTCTGTTAAGTTAGAAGTTAAAAATGAAAAACAAAAACAGATTTGGAAACCAAAAACGGTAACTGTTTCAGGGGGAGCTACATCAATTCCGAATCATCGGGAAATGGATGTTACAATTCTCGATGATGACGGACGACCCAAGTCTGTGAAGGCTTGGGTCCCCCTCTCCAACTAATCTCTGAATGAGTGTGCAGGATGTTCCAGGAGGAACTATTGATAGTCTTAGGATTGTTGATAGTGTAGCGTCCATGCACAAGATCGGCGACATGCGGCTCCGAAATATTGTTACATTTAGGAGAATGTTGTTGCCTTTTTGATGGAGAGAGGAGAAAAGAAGACAAAAATTCCTGATGAAGGAAAAAGGAATGAAGTTGAAAAATTCGACCAGATGAAATATGTTCCAAAGTTTGGTTGTTATGGTTTTTGATCGGGTCAACATGAAAGATTCCAATGAAAAGTACGCGCCTGTAGCACGTCTGAAGCTTTTCGAAGACTCATGGATTTTTCTTCCACAAGAAGTTCAAAGTCCACAAGATGAACGTGTAGGGTACTTTTCTCTACGGTGTGATTGAAGAAAATGTGTTTGTTGAACAAACCAACCGGGTGTGCGGATGCCTTGGCGTGGATTGAACAACCGCACACTACTTCTCAAAGAGAAAGACAAAGACCTTTGCTGGTACAATGTGGAAGACCAGCCGGACCCAGAGGTTTATGATCTTGTTGCTGTCAAGAGATTTATCAGTGGCTACAAAAATCGACTTTGAAGTCCACACCGGGTGGATATCCAGTTTGGGAGAACACTCAGATTCCTGGCAATGCACGAAGCAGTTGCAGGATACGGTTTTAAATTTCTAATCTCTCCTATACTTGTCGATATTTAAGCTGCTTTATGACTTATGATCATCTCATACAGCACTCCTTGACCTGACACGTTGATCTCGAATATCACCTCACACGTGATTGTTTCACTATGAAACTCATCAATGTTGTCATGGTCCACACTGATGACCAACGTGCCGACCTTTTTACCAAAGCATTTGACAAATCAAGATTTTACTTTTTATTATTGGTAAACGGCATTAAGGTCAAGCAAGAGTAAAACCAACATCGGAAAATCATTTTTGTAAATACCTTTGTGTTTTAAATTTTATCTTAGTTTGTTGATTTTAGGGGGAGTAAATCCAAATTTGAAAATCCAAAAACATCAAAAAATTTCAAAAAACACAAAAACAATAGAAAAGCAAAAATGAGTTTCCTGGCGAGCAAAAGAGAAAATGATTGTACATCAGTGGTCTGTCTAAACCTCTTTAAACCTAAAATGAAAAACGATAAGCAGCTCTATATAAGATGTATCGGTAGGCTCACAATCATTTTAAAGTGTGCAGGGTGATATAAACTTAAATCCGACTGAAGACCAGGTGGGAACCATTCATTGGCATATGGTCTTAGTACCGAAATTTCGTTTGAGAGATTGCCGAGGTTCTGAGATATTCGGTCTTTATGCTGCTTATCATCTGGGTATCATGGTTGTATCTTTTACCGAAAAATAACGGGGACGCAAGTCTAGATCTTCCATGATACTATACATACGTGTACATACTGCATACGACCTCAATAAGTGATCAACAATCACATGTCCACAAATAAGTGATATAATATCACATCTATCCGGGAGTCAAGTTCGTCTCTCTGCTGTACGAAAGTACTGACCTGTTCACGGACTTGCTCTTGTGCCCTCATGCATCGAAAATCAAGTTCCTCATCAATAAGTGATTCTATCACATAGGGCTTCTTTTCAGCCAAAATAAGTGAGAATCTCACATCATATACGGTCAAACAGATGATAATCGGTATACTCACCGGTAAGATGAACCCTCGTGCATACCTTGATACGGGAATGTGTCGTGATGTGGATGAACACCGGTCGGTAAGTATAAATCATACCTTAACGTATCCCCGCGCCATGATTACATCTGATAAGTTGAGCTTAAGTGGACAACAATACCGATAATTGTTATAGGATGCTTATCTTAATGTTAACTAATTGAACAACAAGAGCGTTTTGGCATGACCGTACACTTATATGATTCTCTTACCCTCGAAACTCGCAAAAAGAATGTCTGTAAATATTTATTTAATGCTTTCAGTTTCTGCACCTTTGTATATATTTATTTACTGCTTTCTGTCTTTACATTTGAAATATTCAAAAATTCCAAAAAGATTTTAGGTGTATTTTAATATAAACTTTATAAAATCCAAAAAGATTTTACTTCTGTCTTATTTTCGATTGTACGATGTTGGATCTCGAGTCTTCGTTACCTGAAACCTGATTGAAAACCGAAACGACTGATTCTTCATAAACGGTCGAAATTTGCAAGTTTTGAAAGTTAAAAACCTAAAACTGAACAATTTGTTAAACTTTCAAACTGGGGAAGGAATGGTATCTAACGGGGTTGTAAGTTTTGACAAGATCAACTTTGTACAACAGCTTGATCACAATCTTCTCAGCGTTTCACAAATCTATGATAAACAGTTTTCAGTACACTTTGACGCAAATGGATGTTATGTGCTGAAACTCGGCTTCAAGATTCCAAAAGAATGGATTCTCTTATCAGCTCCAAGGATAAACGATTTATATGTCCTTGATATGAGCCAAGCAATAACAACGACTGCACAAGCAACTTGTTTTATTACCAAAGCCACAGAAAAAGACTCTGTTGGTGCACTTGTGTCTGTACTTTGTCTGTATTTTGTCATGATACAAAACGATGTCTTGTGTTAGTCTGAGTTACGTCTTAGGTTTGTTATTATGTGTGTTCGATGTAAGTTTGACCAAGTCAACCATCCTCCTGGTTTGACTTGGCCAAACAGTTAGCACATTGTTTGTAAGTTGTTTGTGTCGAAGGATGAGTCATCGAAGGATTGTTTATATCCTTCGATGAGCTTGAAGGATAAACCTTCGATGGATATAGATGGACCTCGAAAGATATCATCCTTCGAGGTATATGTGGATCCTTCGATAGGTTTCAGATCGATAGATGATCCTTCGATCAGGCTATCTGATCCTTCGACCAGACGAGCTGTGATGGGTATATATACTCATGTAATGTGTTCACTTCATAAGTGTGTGAGATGTGAGTGAACTTAGTCTTGTAGAGAGTGTATTTTCAGTTTGGTCAAGGGCTGTAACCGTGTCCACTGAAATACAAGAGAAAACTTTGATATCTCGTGTGTCTACCTCTCTCTTTGTAGCTTGTTTTCTCATATAAACTACCGGTTTGCATTCTAGCTTGGATTCCGCACTTGCTAGTGTGTTAAACATAACAAGGATTAGGTTTGACCTCAACCTCCGAGGGACCTACAGACTCAATCTCT
The DNA here is from genome assembly GCA_030545235.1 of Helianthus tuberosus. Classification (NCBI taxonomy): domain Eukaryota; kingdom Viridiplantae; phylum Streptophyta; class Magnoliopsida; order Asterales; family Asteraceae; genus Helianthus; species Helianthus tuberosus. The sequence continues at coordinate 52,684,103 of CM060411.1, read as the reverse complement.
TGGCACAGACGTATGGTTCACATTCACTTACGAAAAATGAATCATTTGGTGTCGAATGAATTAGTGAATGGTGTTCTTCTTAAAAATTTCCATCTTCAAGACGTCTGTGTTTCATGCCAAAATGGAAAGCAAACTAAGAAGCGACATCCGACAAAGAAAATCAACACGGTGGCAGTTCCTCTTGAACGTTTGCACATGGATTTGTTCGGTCTTGTCAAGCACAAAAGCATCAGGAATGATCAATACTGCCTAGTGAATACCCATCCTCAACAAAACATCATCGGTAATGTACAGAGTGACATTCAAACAAGAAACACGTTGCGAAACAACAACAATGCAGGCCTGTATGCGGCGATTCGAGAATCTGGTCAACAAAACGATTGGTCTTTCGTGTGTTATGTCTCACAGGAAGAGCCAAGAACTTGGAAAGAAGCTTTGAAAGATAACTCTTGGGTTGAAGCAATGCAGGAAGAACTACAACAATTCCAGAAACTTTGTGTTTGGAAGCTCGTAGAGAAACCTACCGATCATAAGAAGATTGGTACCCGTTGGGTGTATAAATGCAAAAAGGACGACCGTGGAATCGTTATTCGAAACAAATCAAGATTGGTCCTTCAAGGTTTTTGTCAAATTGAAGGTATAGACTACAACGAAGTGTATGCACCTGTTGCACGTCTGGAAGCAATTCGGATCTTTCTGGCTTATGCCTAATTCAAAAGATTCAAGGTTTTCCAGATGGACGTCAAAAGTGCATTCTTACATGGTCTAGTCGAAGAAGAGGTGTATGTTGAACAACCTCCAGGTTTTGAAGATCCTATTCATCCTGATCGGGTTTGGTTGCTGATCAAAGCTCTCTATGGTCTACATCAAGCACCACGAGCTTGGTACGCAACCTTATCTAATTATCTGCTGGAGAATGGATTTCGCAGAGGTCTTATCGATTGAACTCTCTTCATAAAAGAAGAAGATGGAGATCTTCTACTGGTACAGGTATATGTGGATGATATTATATTTGGTTCTACTAACAATGTTATGTGTAGGGATTTCGAGCGTGTAATGCAGGATAAATTCGAGATGAGCGCTATGGGGGAGATGACTTTCTTTTTGGGCTTGCAAGTGCAACAAACGAAGGCTGTGATTTTCATCCATCAGACTAAGTATGTTCAAGACATTCTGAACCAATTCCAGATGTCCGACACATCGCCCATTGGTACCCCACTGCAGCAAAATCACGGAATCAATCCAGACTTGAAGGGTGAACTCGTTAGCTCTTCATACTACTGCGCGATGATTGGATCCCTTATGTACCTCACATCATCAAGACCAGATATAATGTATCCAACATGCCTGCTAGCCAGATATCAAGTGAACCCGAAGGCCTCACATCTTGCAGCTGTAAAAAGGATTTTTCTTTATTTGAAGGGTTGCCCAGACACCGGTCTATGGTACCCTAAGGATGATAACTTTGATTTAGTCGCTTTCAGTGATTCTGATTTTGGCGGATGCAAAATCGACGGCAAATCCACAACGGCTGGATGCCAGTTTTTAGAAAATCGCCTCGTAACATGGCAGTGCAAGAAGCAGACTTGTGTCGCTACATGACCTTCTGAAGCTGAATACATTACTGCCTCAAGTTGTTGCTCCCAAGTCTTGTGGATACAACAGCAAATGCGTGATTACGGTTTTGAATTCCTAACTACTCCTATTTTAGTCGATAATTCTGCTGCCTTATCTATCACTAGAAATCCTGTGCAGCATTCAAAGACCAAACACATCGAAATTAAGTATCACTTCATACGTGATTGCTTTGATAAAAGGCTTATCGATGTTGTTAAGGTCCACACCGACAACCAACGTGCCGACCTTTTTACCAAAGCATTTGATAATCAAGATTTGACTTTTTATTATTGGTAAACGGCATTAAGGTCAAGCAAGAGTAAAACCGACATCGAAAAATCATTTTTGTAAATATCTTTGTGTTTTTAAAATTATTGTAAGTTTTTACATTTTGGGGGGAGTAAATCCAAATTTGAAAAATTCAAAAACATCGAAAAAATTTCAAAACTCAAAAACATTAGAAAAACAAAAATGAGTTTCCTGGCGAGCAAAAGAGAAAATGATAGTACATCAGTGGTCTGTCCAAACCTCTTTAAACAGAAATGCAAAATGAAAAACGATAAGCAGCTCTATATAAGATGTATCGGTAGGATCACAATCATTTTAAAATATGCAGGGTGATATAAACTTAAATCGACTGAAGACTGTGTGGGAACCGCTCATTGGCATATGGTCTTAGTACCGGAATTTCGTTTGATAGATTGCCGAGGTTCTGAGATATGTGGTCTTTATGCTGTTTATCATCTAGGTATCATGGTTGTATCTTTTACCGAAACAAACGGAGACGAAGTCTAGATCTTCCATGATACCATACATAAGTGTACATACCGCATACGACCTCAATAAGTGATCAACAATCACATGTCCAAACAAAATAAGTGATAATATATCACATTTATCCGGGAGTCAAGTTCGTCTCTTTGCTGTACAATGTACTGACCTGTTCACGGACTTGCTCATGTGCCCTCATGCATCTGAAAATCAAGTTCCTCATCAATAAGTGATTCTATCACAGAGGGCTTGTTTTCATCAAAATAAGTGAGTTTCTCACATTTTCATATACGTCAAAACAGATGATAAATGGTATACTCACCAGTAAGATGAACCCTCGTGCATACCTTGATACGGGAATGTGTCGTGTGTGGATGAACACCGGTCGGTAAGTATAAATCATACCTTAACGTATTCCCTCGCCATGATTACATCTGATAAGTTGAGCTTATGTGGACAACAATACTGATAATCGTTATAGGATGCTTATCTAAATGTTAACTAAATGCACAACAAGAGCGTTTTGGAATGACCGTACACTGATATGATTCTCTTACCCTCGAAACTCGCAAAACGAATGTTTGTATATATTTACTTTTCTTAGTTTCTGCAACTCTGTATATATTTATTTACTGCTTTCAGTCTTAAAGTTTGAAATATTCAAAATGCCAAAAAGATTTTAGGTGTGTTTTAATATAAACTTTATAAAAGTCAAAAAGATTTTATTTTTGCTTTAGTTTTGATTAACCGATGTTGGAACTCAAGTCTTCGTTGCCAGAAATCTAATGAAAACCAAAATGACTGAATCTTCATAAACGGTCAGAGTTTGCAAGTTTTGAAAGTTAATAATCAAAATTGAAAAATCTGTTAACTTTTCAAACTAAATTGTCGGACGGTAGTTGAATGAGAATTGGTCACATGTGTGTCATTCGTTTTAATGTTAACTATATTCCAAACGTTTGTTCTCATTACGCGTTTAGATTTCTTGCATGTGTAGATGCTAAAGGCGAAGAGAACATGTTCGATGATAAGCTTCGGAATGAAGACACGACGTGAAGGCACTCAAATGATAAAGATGATCGAGTTGCCGCTGACCAATCATCAACACCACAAGGATCTCAAGTATTGAAGATCAAAAGATTCACGAGCATAACTTAAGGGGGAGTTTGTTAATACACTTCCTGTTTGTTGAAAAGGGAAGTTTGTTGATACACTTTCTATGTGTGACACGTGAAGACTTTGAAGTTCCTTTCCGAGAAAAAGAACCATCAAGGGATGGAGAACGAGATTACGAACCTCGGGAGCAGCATCCAAGGGGGACCTACACTCGACAATGTCTATTGAGCATATGTGATCCTTAAGTTCATTCCTTATCGCCTTGGCAAATTCATATCTCTTGCAATCATTATCCAAAAATTATGAGCCCGTAGAGATTTGCATCCTCCTTTCCTTTTGAGAATATACGATGTAAAATGATCTATATCCTTGCCATCTTTGGTTCTTGGGGCGAGAGTTATAAAGGAAGTGTTGGAGAGTTATAAATATATCTTATCAAGTGAAAAACTTATCAAACTATCTGTGTTTTTGTATTACAAGTGCTTTTGACGTGTGGATATAGCTAGTTGTAGTCATGTAGTCCTAAAATCCTCTTAAGGAGAGGTGATTGCCATGGAGGTTTATCTTCAATTGGGTGCGGCACCAAAATTCAAATGGCAGTCGATGATGCCTGAAGTGGCACGTGCTGGAGCTGATGTGTAGCTATGCCGATCTTATTTAGAGCGGCCATTACGAGTACCCATTTCGTTGTCCTTTCATGTCTTGACACTATCATGCCACGACCACTGATGTGCTACTTTCACCCAGGTTTTAGCCATCGTCTGTCCTTCAAATTTCATTTACTTCAAAGTAAATTCCACAAGAACTATAAAGAATCAAAGCATGACATGAATCCTAAATCAAGAATCCAAATTAACAGATGTGAAGCCCATGCAAGGAGCCCCTCTCATTAATCATGTAGCAGTGTAGCACAAATTATTTGAAACAACGTAAAATACAAAATTCTACCATCTCATATCATAAAAAAAATTACACGTTTTATCCTTTATCTTAATACCATTTTTAGACGGTGTCCTTTCGCGTGAAAATTGATTAGTTTTATACTTACTGTATCAAAATCTTACACTTTACATCCTCTAGTCCTAACCCAATTAATATTTCTTATTGAATCTGGTCATCTGGCCCCTATATATGGGTTTTGTCGTCTTTCACATCCAGATATACAAATAACCTTTTTCTTTTTTTATTAGATAAAACCCATTCTCCCCATCCCACCCACCTTCATCATCTACAACCAGCGCCACCCATCAATCTCCACCACAACGTACATGATTACAAGTAATTTGAAACCCTAATTTCATCCCGAAACCCAACGCAAATCACCTGCATCTTCATCAAAGCCCTAGAGTTTGCTGGTGAGATCTAAGATGGATGGTGGCAGGCTATGGCGGTACTGATTCTGGGCGATTCATCTACTGTTATGGGCGGTGGTAGCGGATTATGGTGATGGTGGGTTATTGTGATGGTGATTGTGGGTCTGTTGTGGGTGGTGGTATCAAATGGTTGGTGGTGGAAGGTTGTGCTTTAGGGTGGTGGTAGGTGGTGCTTGATGGTGGTGTTTGAAGAACTATAGAGAGAGAGGGAGAGAGAGTTGTGGGAGAGAGTGTTTGACATGTATTAGTGGTGGGTATTTCTGGTGGCGGGTGGTGGTGGGTTGATGGTGTTGGTGGTGGGAGGTGGTTGTGGTGGAGAGAGACTGGTAGATAGAGTTGTGTGTGTGTCTCTCTCTCTCTCTTTATATATATATATATATAGGGGAGCGCTAGAATGAGAACCACCTCGAGTTGTAAGAACCGCGAGAACCACACCATCCGGGGCGAGGTGGACCAAATTTTTTTTTTTACAACTAGATGTGTGTATTATAAACACATTCGTAAAAAAAAAATTAAAAATGCCGTGTGGGTAGTTTTTTACACCACAAGTTTGGTGTTTTTTTTTTTTTTTTTTTTTTTACACCAAACTTGTGGTGTAAAAAACTACCCACACGGCATTTTTTTTTTTTTTTTTACATATTTGTTTGTAACACACACATCTAGTTGTAAAAAAAAATTTGGTCCACCTCGCCCCGGATGGTGTGGTTCTCGCGGTTCTTACAACTCGAGGTGGTTCTCATTCTAGCGGTCCCCTATACATATATATATATATATATATATATAGAATTAGGTTAAAGAGTGAACACTAGTGTAGCTTGCGAACTGAGTGAACTAATCCTGGCCATACACGTTTGTAGGTCAATGGCCAGTATTTGATGTTATAATAAACTAGTGTATTTTACGATTTGATGATGAGATACTGGCCATACACGTGTGTAGATCAATGGCCAGGATTTGTTCACTCAATTCGCGAATACACTAATGTTCACTCTAGAACCCCACCCTATATATATATATATATTGGGAGCCGCTAAAATAGGAACCACCCCCAGTTGTAAGAACCGCGAGAACCACTCTCAACCAATCAGAATATGCCAACAGAAAGGGTATATTGGTCATTTACCCCAAACATCAAATCCCTCTCTCTCTCTTCCATTCATGACCCCAGAGATTTAAAATCTCTCTCCTTTCTCTCTCTTCAAAGTATTATTATCTCTCCTTATAAAACTCCATCCTTTCATCCTGTGTAAAAGAATCTTTACCACCATCTCTCTCACATATTTTGATCTCACCGGCGACCGGAGCCGGATGTCAGCCGGTACTCCGGCGCCCAGCACCTCCGACAACCCCCAAAAACCCACCGAGCTCCCTTGTTTCCGTTCACCGGCGACTTCTCCGTCACACACCACCATCCTCCTTCTCCCCGTTTACCGACAACCTCACCCTACAACCACCTCCTCCATCTTTTCCGGTAACTATTTTTCCAGCGACGATGTTCTCTGTGTTTCTGGTAACTGATTTTCCAGCGACGAGCTCCGAAGGTGCGGCTCCGGTGGTTTCAGCAGCATCCAACTCGGGTGAGTCCATTTTATTTTGTTTCTTTTCTTCACCTTCTTCTTTCAGATCCGTTTGAATGAGTTAATTCTCCGAACAGACTTGTGGTTGCAGGAGGTGGTGGTTGACAGTTGGGGGGGTGTTGATTGTGACAGTGGTGTTTTGATGGCCGGCGACGGTGTTGATGGGGGGGGTGTTGATGGTGAAAGGGAGTGGTGAGTGGTGGGGTTGCAGGTATCATCATATCATAGAGATTGTATAAATGAGAAAAGTAAAGGGGGGGGGGGCTTTTTGGAGAGAAACAAAGGTTATCTTTTCCTGCTTATCAAAAGTAAAAGGGGGCTTTTGAAGAGTGACGGTATTGGTTGTTGTAGGTAGGTGAAATCAGAGGAGAAAGGGAGTGGTGAGTGGTAGGTGTGTTGGTGAGAAGTGGATGTCGGTGGTGTTGTTGTTCCGCCGATGGGGTGGTTTGCTTGATTCTGTGGGCTTGTTTGTTTTTTACAGGTGACCGATTGAAAGTGGTCCCGATGGTGCTCGGTGGTGCCGATGGAGCCCCGTGGCGCCGATGGAGCCCCGTGGCGCCGATGGTGCCCGAATTGGGGGTTGAGTTGTGTTCTTGATTCTAATGGGTATTTTTGATATGTTTTGGGGGTTTGAATTGGGTTCTTTGATTTCTGTTTTTGATTTGTATTCTTGATTGTGTGTGTTTTGATCCATTGGATTGGGCGGCGATGATGGAAAAAAATCGTAGATTTTGATGATCATGGCGCGGCAAGGACGGCGGAGGGTAGGTTTTTTGAACCTGCAACCCCACTTTTGCAGCATTTTGATTATCGAATAATCTGAGCCAAATCCTGTTTTTTTTTTTTTTTTTTTTTTGTGAGATACACTTTTTTTTGATATTGTTGGTTTTTTATTTTTCCCCCCTAGTCGATGATGATAACAATATATCTGAGACAACTCCAGAGTTTGCGTTTTCAGGGTGCGTTCGTTTTTGCGTAAAAAAGTTTTTGCGTAAAAAAGTTTTTGTTAAAAATAAAAAAGTTAAACCGTAAAGTTTTTAACGTAAAACGTAAAAACGTTAAACGTAAAACGTAAAAAAGTTTTACGTAAAACGTAAAAAAAATTTACGTAAAACGTAAAAAAAATTTGCGTAACACGTAAAAAGATTTGCGTAACACGTAAAGTTGTATGTTTTCGCATCAAAGGACACCGCTAGAAAAATCATATTAAGTTAAAGGACAAAACGTGTAATTTTCCCGGATAACAAATAATCCCTACTATCTACCCATGTATTTCACCTATATAAGCAGCTAAACAACCTCGTCAAATGACAACCAACATAACCATTAACTTTAAAAGTGAATTGCAAGTTTTGTCCTTTATCTTTATACCTAATTTTAGACGTTGGCCTTTGTCTTTGAAATCGATGAGTTTTGTACGTAATGTTCCAAATAACAGCACGTGTCCTTTAGCACTAAACCAATTAGATTTTTCTGTTAAACTTAACATGTAACTTGCACATCAGGGCATATTTATCTTTTCACTGTTACACAGACTATTGTACAAATATTTAACATCCAGGGACTAGTGTGTAAAATATTTAAAAAGATATATAAAATAAATCTATACTATCTCTCTCTCTCTAAAACAACTTTACTCTCCTCTCTCTGTTAACCTCCCTCTCTCTCTCTTAACTTCCCTCTCTTTCAACCTGAATGTTGAAAATCATTCAAACATTCAAACAGTGAAGAACATGACGGTTCAAAATGAACAAAAAGGCTTTAGCAACGGGGGACTTGGAACGATAGTGGAGGACCTGATTCAAACACGAAGACGATGTATGCCAGGAAGCTCGACGAGGCGGAGCAAGTGGAGGGTAACGACCGACTGACGGTTCTGAATCAGATGGTTTTGGCGAAGATGGATAGGGTTTTGGGTGTTAAACTTATAGGAAAGATTCATAAGTGATGTTTTGGATTTATGTGGTTGAAATGTAGATCTGAAATATCGTGAAGTTGATGTGTTAGGGGTGGATGATGTGGTGGTTGGTGGATGGGTAGTGATGGTGCGGTTGCAACGGTGGTGGTTATGGTGGAAATAGGTGGCGGTGGTTAAGTTGGAAACACGGTAGTGGTGGTGCAAGGAGTTTGTGGTGGTGGTGTGGTGAAAGTACAAAAGGAGAGGGATGGAGTAGAAAAAGAAAATTGGTTTTTTTGAATCTTTAGTGTTAATGTTTTTTTTTTAACAAAATGGTTAGTTATTTATATAATTAGTCCTTAAAAGGTAAAATGACAAAATTGCCCTCATGTGCAAGTCATATGACCTGATTTAATAGAAAATTTTAATTGAGTTAGTATCAACGGACATAACGTGCAAGATTTTGAAACTTTAAGTACAAAACTCGTTAATTTTAAAGACAAAGACAAAAGACATCGCTTGAAATTGGTATAAAAATAAATGACAAAACTTGGAATTCACTCTAACTTTAATCAATGAATTTTCCTACTATCGTCCTATGTGTTTCACCAGTTAAAATAGTAGTGGGTAGGTTGCATGGATAGAAATAAGGGACATGACATGGTGAACATGCATTAGTGGCATGGTGGAGATGTACTCCCAAGTTTGTTATGTATAGGTCCTTTTACATTGAATGAAAAACACAGAAAATTGCCTCAAAATTGGATTTCTTCTTAATCTTGTTTTTCTTTGACTTTTGCCTACTTACAGGCTGCAACAAAATATCACGATATAGAACCGTATTTCAAATAAAAAAGGGGTGTTCTTACAATCTTGAGTGCACCTATATGTCAATTAACCTAGCTTTGGGAAATTGAAATATAATAAAAATCATAGAATATACAGTTACAAAGTTAGCGTTTTCTTGCAATGTGTTTTATCTGCCAGCTCTACGCCAATAGCTTTTGCCCATTTACCTTCCAAAGTTCTTTCGCGTTCTTAGAAAAAAGATTTTCAGTGTCCCTAATTTTATTCAATTCATTGAAAATATCCGCAACCATATATGAAATCTCCAAAACTCCCATCACAAATTAGTGGATGTACCACCAAGTTACAATCCAAGCTGAACTAGGATGTTGTCCTTATGACCTTGTGTAGGATTATTAATTAGACAATATCGTAATTGTGTTCCAGGTGCTCTCCAAAGTTAAGTCAAAACGTTGTAATAATAGTACTTAAGCTTTAACTCTCAATCTGTCTTTTAAGCTTGATTATTTATATACAACATATTTACATTAGCAGGCAGAGCATGAAGAAAGCATTTGATATTGCGTTTGGGTCAAATTATCAGCAAATATAGCTTACCTAAAAATAGGAATATTGATAAACGAATTCTTGCTGTTTGGAGATTGTTTAACAACTTAGACCTAAGAACCCAATAATAATCCCAGATATCAGTTTCCAACAAGCCAATTGTAGTCTTAACAAAACCATTGACTTTTTCTTATATGCTTTTATTTATTTATTGGGACCACTATTCAGTGCATGCTCTATATATACGCTCCTCTAAGGCATTCTCACTCACAATTTCATCCAGTTCAAGAACCGTAACAGTTTGCAATCATCCTAAAATGGCTTCTACCTGCTACCTTTACGTCTTTGTGCTTGCACTATTTTCCGTCACAACCAATGAGATGTGTTATGCTTCACGCAATTTGCTGCAAGCTAATCCAACATTGCCACAACCACAAATACCCTCCATTCCAACACTTCCACAACCACAGATGCCCACCATCCCGACACTCCCACAACCACAAATACCCACCATCCCAACACTCCCACAACCACAGATGCCCACTATTCCCACAATCCCTACATTCCCTAATATGCCCAAAGTATCCTTTCCCCCATTGCCTTCTATGCCTACCATCCCAAACCTTCCAACAACTCTTCCAAGCATTCCTTTCTTCGCTCCACCTCCATCTAAAAAGTAGACAAGAAACAATCGCTACTAGATCAGAAGAAGCTTGTGACATGTCATTGATCTAGCCATTAGAAGGGTCCTTGATTCAACTATTTTACATGATTGTTGAGTGTTTTCTCATGTACTTTTTGTTTTCTTGTTTCTGTATTCTTTGTGTGGTTTGATATACTTTGTTGTAATATATTGTTAATGTAAATTTAAAAGTCCCACTTTTACCTTTTAGAGTTAAAGCGTCATATTAATGAATAGAGAAAAATTTGATTTATCTATTATTTATGCTGATGACAATGTTTAATAACTGAATGAAAAGCAGCGGAACCATTCAGTGATCTTGTTGGATGAAAATTGCTGTTTGCAAGAGTAACGCCAACGAAGATATTGAATTGGTCGTTCCGGGTTATAAAGGAAGAAGTGTTGGAGAGTTATAAATAAATCATATCGAATGAGGAGCTTATTCAAAATATCAATTGTTTTGGATTATAAGTGGTTTTGAGGTGTGGATTTAGTAGCCGAAGTGATGTAGTCCTAAAATACTTTGAACGAGAGGTGATTGCCGTGGAGGTTTTGTTGTGAACATTCAAAGAGAAAATCCGAAGCATAGTTGTTTGATCAAATCAGATAAACAATAGGACCTTTTTCTTTACTCTTTCAAAAAAAAAAAGAACTCCAATAAAAAACCGGTGCAATTGTCCATCTTACGCCTGGAAAAAAATATCAAATGAGTAGAATTATTAATAACTCTACAGGTATAAAACCTTCACATATTTCAGAGTTGATTACTCGGATGCTCGTCCGGTTTTATGAATTTCGAGAGACAATTTGTCCACGGTCGGTATGATATATGACAAGATTTTTAGTATCCAAGAATCTAATCGAACATTGTTAAGTTATTTAGTATCTAACGGGGCATTAACCATTAAACATTTTTTGTAGGGGTGTTAAAATGCTAATGTGGTGAAAAATGCCTCTTATGGGGTATCCATTATCGATAGTCTGATATATTAAAAATAACACGTCTACATTAGAGTTCAAGTTGAAGTAGAATCTTGTCCTTATAACCTTATGTAGGAGTAGTAGACAGCAATGAGTTCAAATAATTACTTTCAGATCACGGTCATTACGACACTTATTAGGATTATACTGCTTGTTATAATCATAATTAAGGCATTAGTTTCTTATTATTGTCTCTAATTTGCTCTCGAAAGTTTAGTCACAGCCTACATCAATGCTAAATTATAATATTTTAGCTTTTACTCTTATTCAGTCTTTTAAGGTTACTATTCTTTCTATCGTCCTAGTCAGAAATACATTTTATATTTTACAACATTTTTTACATAAACATTATAGCAAAAAGCATGATGTAAATGTTTGAGATTGAGTTTGGGTCAACTTTTCTGCAGATATAGCTTACCTAAGAATAGGAATATCGATAAACAAATTCTTCTTGTTTGGAGATTGTTTAACAACTTTAGACCTAAGAACCCAATAATAATGCCAGATATCAGTTTCCAACAAACCAATTATAGTCTTAACAAAACTAGTGACTTTTTCTTATATTCTTTCATATATATTGGGACCATCGTTCGGTGCATTCTCTATATATACACACTCCTTTGTGCGTTCTCCATATATGCACTGATCTGTTGTGCTTTCACTCACAATCTGATATAGTTCTAGAGCCTTAACAGTTTGCAGTCATCCTACAATGGCTTCTACCTGCTACCTTTACGTCTTTGCCCTTGCGCTATTCTCCGTCACAACCAATGAGATGTGTTATGCTTCACGCAATTTGCTGCAAGCTACTCCAACAGTGCCACAACCACAAATACCCACCATTCCGACACTTCCACAACCACAGATGCCCACCATCCCCACACTCCCACAACCACAAATACCCACCATCCCCACACTCCCACAGCCATGTTGGTTATCAGCCCAAGATCAAACACACAAAGTTTACTACTTTGATTCTTGCTTAAATAAAAAATGAGAGTACAAGAGATATGAATTCTACGTACACTGCTAATGCTATTTATAATGAAAAACATAAACAAACACATGCTAAAATAAACCCATGTTCTCCTGTTATTTTGGAACAAACCCCATGTTCACTTCCAAACGTCCACCTCCAGGAAACTCGGTCAACATGGACCAAATATTCTGCTGACCCATTCCAGCTCCATGACCCACGGTTCTAACCCGTATCCATGCTCTAGTGACCCGTTTTCTACTTAGCAACTCATTTAACCACTACCGGTATCCTACTCAACCCGTACTTGACCCGTAAATAACCCGCAACATCAAGATTACCCAACATTCACCCCCGTAATCTTGATGTGGGTTCTTTCTCCTTGCTACTTGCTTGATTCTTTCTGATTCGAAGTCTCTCGCTTGCTTGCTTCGAATCTCCTTGCTGATTTTCTATTCGAACCACACATGGCTCAGATCTTGCTCTTGCTAAACGAACCACACGGGTCCGATTTCTTTCTTTCTTGCGGCCTGCTACTTTCTTTCTTTCTTGCAGTACCACCGGGCTCTTTCATTCTTGCTAAACGACTTGCTTCAGTTACTTGCTATCATGCTATAACCGGAATCGGTTTTCATGCTTGATTCGATCCATTCTTGCTTGCTTACATCGAATCTTCTTGCTCCTCATGCTTGCTGACTTGCTTCAATAAATCACAGGCCACTTGCTACCTGATTTTCATGCGTTCGAACCTTCACTTGATCACTCTTGCAATTAATTCTTGCTCTTCCTTGCTTTTATTTCCATCGATGAAGGCTTGGAAAACAATTCAGATGTGTGCTGGTTGCTTGCTAACTTCACCACCCTACTTGCTTGATTGTTAATTTTTTTCCCTTTCTTGATGGAGGTGAGAGAATTCACCTGTAGGGTTGCTTGCTAATTGAATCAATAACCTAGATTCAATTCTCTTGAATTCACAGCCCCTCCGATCTGCTTTCTATCTACTACGGTGACTTGCTTTCCTTTTTTTTTGTTGGCTTGATCGATCACATGTGATCAACCTCCGACACTTCTTTCTTCTGATCACTGAATGTGATCAACGTTGCTGGCTTGCTGCTGCTTTCTTTTTCCGATCACATAATCATCTCATATTTCACTACTTTCTGCTCCAGCTCTACAGCCAAAGGCTGCACCCCGTTTCTCACCACCGACTCTCAAAACGGCCTCCTTCTTCAGCCTTGCTCTGATACCAAATGTTGGTTATCAGCCCAAGATCAAACACATAAAGTTTACTACTTTGATTCTTGCTTAAATAAAAAATGAGAGTACAAGAGATATGAATTCTACGTACACTGCTAATGCTATTTATAATGAAAAACATAAACAAACACATGCTAAAATAAACCCATGTTCTCCTGTTATTTTGGAACAAACCCCATGTTCACTTCCAAACGTCCACTTCCAGGAAACTCGGTCAACATGGACCAAATATTCTGCTGACCCATTCCAGCTCCATGACCCACGGTTCTAACCCGTATCCATGCTCTAGTGACCCGTTTTGTGACAACCCTCAAATTTGCATGTAACCATACAGTTTATTAATGATAATAAAAGTACTTGATGACTGTGCTGAATCATTTAACTGCTCTCTGATTACTGTGTTATACTTACATGTGCGTGTTAGCATACTAGCAGTATACAGAAAAGTTACTAAATAGTCCGGTATATTTTCCTGTGTGTTAGGAATAAATTTCGTTACAAAAATATATGTATAAGACGCTATACGGTGAAATTAAACGCTTTAAGGGAACGATACGTAACCAAACAACCAGACATTTTCCGGGACACTAAAATATTTTCAGAAATATTATTTTATCTTTCTTAATTATTTATGGTCACAAAAATCCCATGCACCATGTAAACATGACATACACCCACTATACTTGGAAATACCCTTAACCTTCTAACTTAATACCTATTAGTCACCAAAATTTACATTTTACCCCCCCCCCCTAACCGAAAATCTGCCATAATCATCAAAGATATTTTGTTTAGATATGGTGAAAAGAGAATCCTTGTTCTATTGGCCAAGAGTTTGGGTATGATTACCCTAGGAATCTAGAAATGCATGTTTCCAAGGTTGCTCATCATTTCCTCTAAACCCACACTCAACCTCCTCCCTCCTCCCTCCTATTTCGGCTCACATACCCCCCCCCCCCTCTCTCATAACCGAAATCACCACCATCATTCTTCACCATCTCCATTTCTTCCACTAAAAGCTCTCATTCAAAGGTTGAAGTTCATCCATAGAAGTGTAAGATTTAAGGGCTTTCAAGGAAGTTTGATTCAAGCTTTGTCACCAACTTTTCACCATCATCTCATCCTAAGATTACTACCCTAGCCTTGTGCTAGTAGTAAGTCCATTCATACTCTTGTTCCACCTTGATTCTTGTTACGATTTGTTGAATGTTTATGACACACACAAAAGTTTAAACACTAATTCTGCATAGAAACCTTACATAAAAAGTTTGTTTGAAGTTGAAATCTGGTTAGTTTGGGTTTGGTAAATGCATGCATGATGTTTGAACATTTATCCTTCGATACACCATGGTTAGAGTCTTTGTTTATGCGTTTTTAGTCACTTCTACATATAAATGTTGGCCCGAACTTGGATCTTGATCTCTAAATGAGCGTGAATAACTTTGAATAACAACAACATGAATAACTTGATGATAACCGAATGTATACAAAATCGAATTGAGAGTATATACAATTGATTTCGAATGTAATGAACTAGTACAAATGAATCTAACTATCTCTATTTATAGTTTCCTATGGGTACGAGTAAATAGACGCGTCTCTTCGTGAATGGACACGTCTCTTGGATATGTGGTTGAGATTGGATCTTGAAGAGGTGTGTTGATTCTCGTCCGCATGATCAACAGTCGCGTCCCTTTATGTTTTCCTTGTATTGATTCCGAAATGGTGTGTGTGTAGAGACACACCCATTCGGTTAGTGAGGGTAGTTTCCAACTTCCATGTTGTCAACTTCGGTCCTTTAACTTCATAACCGCCATATGTAATATTAATTCTAATTATCTATCTAACTAACTATGTACATGATGTTAAGAGATTAACCGGTTTCATTCACCCCCTTAATCTCGAACATCCATGAGTTGCTTTAAGTCTTGAATTCCGAGCAGTTCCCTCATTGTAGCAAACTTGATCCTTGCTAGTGCCTTCGTTAGTATATCTGCTCGTTGTAGTTCTCCACTTATGTGTTCCACAGTGATATCTTCGTTTTCCACGCATTCTCTTATGAAGTGATAGCGTGTGTCAATGTGCTTGCTTCTTCCATGAAAGACTGGATTTTTCATGAGTGCTATTGCTGAAACATTATCCACTCTAAGTGTTATCTTTTCTTCCTTCCAGCCTGTGATTTCACTTAACAATCTTTTAAGCCATAGTGCTTGACATGCTGCTGCGGTGGCTGCCATGAATTCTGATTCGCAATTTGTTGGCCCGAACTTGGATCTTGATCTCTAAATGAGCGTGAATAACTTTGAATAACAACAACTTGAATAACTTGATGATAACCGAATGTATACAATATCGAATTGAGAGTATATACAATTGATTTCGAATGTAATGAACTAGTACAAATGAATCTAACTATCTCTATTTATAGTTTCCTATGGGTACGAGTAAATAGACGCGTCTCTTCGTGAATGGACACGTCTCTTGGATATGTGGTTGAGATTGGATCTTGAAGAGGTGTGTTGATTCTCGTCCGCATGATCAACAGTCGCGTCCCTTTATGTTTTCCTTGTATTGATTCCGAAATGGTGTGTGTGTAGAGACACACCCATTCGGTTAGTGAGGGTAGTTTCCAACTTCCATGTTGTCAACTTCGGTCCTTTAACTTCATAACCGCCATATGTAATATTAATTCTAATTATCTATCTAACTAACTATGTACATGATGTTAAGAGATTAACCGGTTTCAATAAACAGCTTGCTGATTGAAATTTCCAGCCTGCTTCAACAGGCTGTAACGGGTTCATCTTTAATCGAAAAATTTAAGTTCTGGAGTCTAAATTGTGTAATTTTGAATATCTGAACAAATGGAACTGGAATCGCAATTTTCCGAGGTCGTTTACTATTTTTAAAGTATTATTTTAGACAGCAGCTCAAAGCTGAAATATTTCTGCTGAAAAAGTGTGTTGTAATGAGAGTCCAAACTTAAAACCTGAGCGGAGTCAGCTCATGGAATTTTTACCGTAGATAGTCACGGTTGTTTTTGTGACCCTCCAACTGGAATTTCGACGATCCGACTTACGATTGATTTTTAGTGAATTTTTCCGTAAAACTGCAATCAGAAAGTATCAAATCTGATTGCAGTCGAGTAAAAGAATTTTTATACAAAATTGGTAATGAACTGATATCCGAAATTTTTACACAACAAATCGTGGGTTATATACGACCTTCTGTAAAAATTTGAGAATTTTTGGAAAAGGTTAACTATTTTATTAAAATGCTCGAAAACAGTCCAGTTTCGGATTAATAAAGCTGAAACGACATAAGGAGTGATTTGCGTGTCTAAATGTCGAGTAGGTTATCCGAGAATGATAGAACATGTTACATGTCAATAAAAGTGTTATGTGCAATGTTGTATGTTTGTCTATGAGTGGGGAATAGATGGGAAGGTTATATGGGCATGAACCGTTAAAGTGATGCATGTTATGTGATAGATACGTGTAGGAACTTTGTGTCCTATTTGAAATCACTAATAAATTAAGTGGTAATCATACTAGGACGTGACTGACCGACCTCGACTATTAGCTATATTTGAGAGTCAAACCGAGCAACCAAGGTGAGTTCACACTCTTTCTAAGGCATGGGATTCCCAGGGGTTGGGAATGGGAGTAAATAACTACTTGTACTATCATTACTATTAAACTACTTTTACTGTCCTCGGATTGAAGGGCACGTACGTAAAACCTACGTACACTCATACTTACTACTGTCCTCGGATTGAAGGGCACGTACGTAAAACCTACGTACACGATCATAAGACCATCAACTCTATCACTTTAAGTCCCTCATTTATCGACTTAATCGCCGAGGCCTATGGCGAGCGGGTCATTAGTTAATAGCGCTATTAGGTTTAACAAACCTCACACCGTGCCAGTCGGACGGGCGTGTACTAATGGACTATGGGCAAAGGGTCAATGCTGATAGACATTGACTTAGGGCACCTCTTACATTTTCGTAGCAGTCGATACGCGTGGTCTAGTAACACATGGGAAACCCCCACTAATCTTCGCAAACATGTCAGAAAGACCGCGATGCAAACTTATACGATACATGGTTTTCAAAACGAACAGATGATTTACGAAACGAATGCTATAACTAAACAACCAACTGTGAATTCACTCAACTTTGTTGTTGACTCATTGTTACATGCCTTACAGGTCGCTAATCATTTGGAGCTTGCACGAGGAAGGAGTCGTTGTGGTGTGCGGACGGCTATGTCCAGTGTTTAATGTTTAAAACATTATGAACTTATTAAACCTATGTGTTGGTCTTTAAACTTATGAACTGCGAACTTATGTTTTGAAACTTTATGTTTATGCTTCCGCTGTCTAAATTAAAAACTGGGTTAACTAGCTTTTGGTCACCAATCATATTGTGGTTGTCTTTACCTACTTAAGTACGTTGTTCAGTATGATTGGTGGCTCGATCCTGGTCATGTCACGCCTCCAAGCGGTGATACCCCGCATGGTGGATTTTGGGGGTGTGACACGTTTTCTACTTGGCAACTCATTTAACCACTACCGGTATCCTACTCAACCCGTACTTGACCCGTAAACAACCCGCAACATCAAGATTACCCAACAAGCCACAGATGCCCACCATACCAACAATCCCTACATTCCCTAATATGCCCAAAGTATCCTTTCCTCCATTGCCTTCTATGCCTACCATCCCAAACCTTCCAACAACTCTTCCAAGCATTCCTTTCTTCGCTCCACCTCCATCTAAAAAGTAGACAATGGACGATCTCTGCTAGATCCGAAGAAAATGCGTAGATTCATTGATCTAGACATTAAAAGGGTCCTTGATACAACTATTTTACATGATTGTTGAGTGTTTTCTCATATACTTTTTGTTTGTTTGTATTTTTCTGTGTTCTTTTTGTGGTTTGATATACTTTGTTGTAATATATTGTTACTGTCAATTTAAAAAGTTCTAGTATTTTAAACCTTTTAGTGTTAAAGCCTCATATTTAATTAATATGGAAAAATTGATTTATCTACTATTTATTCTTATGAAAATCGTTTAACAACTAAATAAATAGTCATGGTGATGCAGTCCTAACATACATATAAAGTGAGGTGATTACCATGGAGGTTTTGTTGTGAATATTTAAAGAGAAAATCAAAAGAATGGTTTGATCAAATCAGATTAAAAAAATATGACCACTTGGAAGCCGTTACTTAAAAACATAAAATTACACTTAAAATATCTTAAAATCGTGTAAACTGTTATGAATGAAGACATTTAGGCCCATAAGTGTTGGTGCAGTTTTTGTGTCCGATGCTGTTCGAATAGATTAGATTACTTTTTATACTGATTATGTAACAGTTAGTGAAACGGTCAAACGAACGTGCATAGACCCGCCCATAAGTGTTGGTGCAGTTTTTTGTGTCCGATGTTGTCCGATCCGTCTCTAATCTTCCGTCTTTGAACATAATCACACACTAATCATGGGTTTCGGTCCGAATCTCGAACCTACAATTGGTATCAGAGCCACGGTACCCGACTTAGTGAATCTAACCATTTGCTAAGTCACATGAGCTCTTGACTAGTGATTTTTGTGGTGTTTTTGTTCAAGATGTAAATGTGGTGTAAACAAGAAAAACCCAAATCTGGACCCGAAAAATTATGGATCTGAGATGAAACGGACCATACAAGAGGGTTGGATTTTATCTTTCACACCAAGTATATCAAGTTTTCATCATCAATTATAACGTTTGAGGGGTATTTCGTCAGATCTGCGGATGAACTCTTCACAGTGTTCTTGAGGTGGGTGGCAGCTGTTAAGAAAAGAACTAGGGTTTCTTCAGAGTGAACTGCGAAGAACCCTCCACCAAGCCGAAAAACCAAGGCTGCCGAAGAACCTAGACAAAAAACCAAGTCTGTGAAGAACTCCCTTGCCGAAGAACCCCCCTATCGAAGAACCTCCCTTAGCCGAAGAACCCCCCTGCCAAAAAACCTCCCTTAGACGAAGAACATCAGCTTATGAAGAACACTCTTCATCCACGAAGAACTGGCACCGGCAAAGAACTCCTATGAAAAATGTCACAGCCTCCGACCCCTGTCCCGGGAGTAGGCGGCCGCGAGCCAGTTAGATGGTATCGGTGTTTATAAATTTGGCAGCGGAAAGTTTCATCAGGACCGTAGTTAGGAAATATTGTTATCAGAGTTAAACACCAAATTGTTTAAAATAGATAAATGGGATAAAACCCAATTTTCATTTGTAATATATTTATAGGGAATATCCCTAATTATTGAAAATGATTTTCCTTTTTAATTAGGTAACTTTTATGGCCACTTTTCTAAGCCTTCAGTGCTCTCCAGCTGGCTTTTATTGGCTTCCTACTAAGTTACCTGAAACATGTGTTAAAAACATTTAATCAAAACTGGTTTTATCATTTTACAGTATTAAGAGCGATTACAATGTTTATATCTACACAATTACTTATTCAGTACTTGCCACTCGACCGGATCTGTGGCTATGGTCATATCACACATTGGCTAACCCATTGTCCAATTGTGAAGATTATGAAGTAGTGTATACAAAATCCCATAATACCGGAAGTAATTGAATAATTACAAAGACTCAATCACTGCTATTTACAATTTAAAATAAACAAGGTTTTGTAAAAACACTTTACAAAAGGGAGATTACTCACATTGATGTCTTAGGGTTTTCCTTAAGGATTTCCTGGTGATTATCTATTAAATACACAAATGCACACGCGTTAGTATAATAACCCAATATTTACATTAGTAATACCCTCCCCGAGACGACACTCCAACGACTACGTCGGTCAGAACCTCGACAGCCGTTACGGAACACTAGATCAATCGGTCAGCGTATCTAATACGTAACCGGGGGTTATAATACTTACAACGAGGCAGAGCTTCGCTATTTAGGGGGTATAATGTCCGGGTATAGCTTCCACTATATAGAAATTTGAGAGACATTGAAAGAAAATGAACAAGGAATGTCTGAAGCTTGAGGCCCCTTATTTATAGGTCTGATCGTCGGTCTCTCGCGCCCCGCGAAGAAGAACAAGGGGGCTTACGCGGCCCGCGAGGGCCCTAAGGCGGCAACGAGGTTCACTGAGTCATCGACACGTGGCGGCACCTGGTCTTTCCCTGACGTTGAGCTATCGTGGCCCGCAACGAGTAGAGCCAAGGACTTCGTGAATTTAAGATTTTAAAGAATAAAACTGGTAAAACAAAACAGACCTGGAAACCAAAAACGGTTACTGAATCAGGGGGAACATCACAATTTCCACAACATCGAGAAGTTCAAGTAACTTACGTTGATGAAAATGGAAGACCCAAGACCACAAAGGATTGGGTCCCCATCTCCAACTAATCATGTGAGTTCATGTGTAGGGTGTTCCAGGAGGAACTTTCAGCAGTCATTGGATTGTTGATAGTGGGGCATCTAGGCACATTACAGGCGACATAAAGCTTCTTTACGACGTTAAATCTATTAGAGGAGGTTATGTTGCTTTTGCTGGAGATAAAGGCGGATATATTACTGGGGAAGGAATGGTATCTAACGGGGTTGTAAGTTTTGACAAGATCAACTTTGTACAACAGCTTGATCACAATCTTCTCAGCGTTTCACAAATCTATGATAAATAGTTTTCAGTACACTTTGACGCAAATGGATGTTATGTGCTAAAACCCGGCTTCAAGATTCCAAAAGAATGGATTCTCTTATCAGCTCCAAGGATAAACGGTTTATATGTCCTTGATATGAGCCAAGCAATAACAATGACTGCACAAGCAACTTGTTTTATTACCAAAGCCACAGAAAAAGACTCAATCTCTTGGCACAGACGTATGGGTCACATTCACTTACGGAAAATGAATCATTTGGTGTCGAATGAATTAGTGAATGGTGTTCTTCTTAAAAATTTCCATCTTCAAGACGTCTGTGTTTCATGCCAAAAAGGAAAGCAAACTAAGAAGCGACATCCGACAAAGAAAATCAACACGGTGGCAGTTCCTCTTGAACGTTTGCACATGGATTTGTTTGATCTTGTCAAGCACAAAAGCATCAGGAATGATCAATACTGCCTCATGATAACTGATGATTATTCAAGATTTTCTTGGGTGGCGTTCATGGCTCACAAGAGTGATACATTCGGTATTATCAAAAACTTGATCATTCAGATTAAGAATTTGTATACTTTGAAGGTTAAACGGATACGCAGCGACAATGGAACAGAATTTAAAAATCAAGCCATGAAGGAGTTCTGTACTTCAAAGGGTATTCCTCACGAATTTAGTGCGGATTACACTCCTCAACAGAACGGCGTCACTGAACGTAAAAACCGTACATTGATCGAGACTGCTAGGACGATGTTGGTAGAGTCACAATTGTCGATTCCCTTCTGGACTGAAGCTGTGTCCTCTGCATGTTATACATTGAACCGAGTCCTTACAGTCAAAAGGCACAACAAGACCTGCTTCGAGCTTCTTCACAAACGGAAAACAGATTTGTCATATCTTGAACCGTTTGGAGCTCCTTGTACAATGATCGATCCTAATGGAAAGTTTGGGGCAAAAGCTATTGAAGGTTACTTTCTTGGTTATGCCACCCCGAACTTAAGAGTCTGGAATCTAGAGACTAAAAGGGTCGAGGAATGGTCTGAGGTCAGGGTACAATGGCACACATTGCTAGTCAAATGTCCAGGTCAACCATGGATGTTTGAGTACCATGACTTTTTCAATTCGATCAATATTCAAGAAGTCGAAGATAGTGCTGCGGCAAGGATGTTTTTCGAGAGTGACAATGCAACAGATTCACCGTTGGTTCGTCCAATTATTGTTAACAATCAAGAACCAACTTCAGTGAACAATAATGCTCTCGACAATGAGGAATTTCATGATGCTACCGAACTGAACGAATCTTCAGAGGATGATGAATTTCTCAATGCAGACCAAGAAGCTGTTCATGGTACTTCAGAGGCTACACCTCCAGTGGACACCCCTAAAACAGCTGAAGCTACTGCATCATCCTCTTCGCCAGTTCAGGGTATTGAATTGGTTGTTGATCTCAATCTCAACAATCTGGGTACAAACATTCCAGTTCCGGAAAACCCTGAAACAAGAATTCACAATACCCATCCTCAACAAAACATCATCGGTAATGTACAGAGTGGCATTCAAACAAGAAACATGTGGCGAAACAACAACAATGCAGGTCTGTATGCGGCGATTCGAGAATCTCGTCAACAAAACGATTGGTCTTTCGCGTGTTATGTCTCACAGGAAGAGCCAAGAACTTGGAAAGAAGCTTTGAAATATAACTCTTGGGTTGAAGCAATGCGGGAAGAACTGCAACAATTCCAGAAACTTGGTGTCTGGAAGCTCGTAAAGAAACCTGCTGATTATAAGAAGATTGGTACCCGTTGGGTGTATAAATGCAAAAAGGACGACCGTGGAATCGTTATTCGAAACAAATCAAGATTGGTCGTTCAAGGTTTTTGTCAAATTGAAGGTATAGACTACAACGAAGTGTATGCACCTGTTGCACGTCTGGAAGCAATTCGGATCTTTCTGGCTTATGCCTCATTCAAAAGTCTCAAGGTTTTCCAGATGGACGTAAAAAGTGCATTCTTACATGGTCTAGTCGAAGAAGAGGTGTATGTTGAACAGCCTCCAGGTTTTGAAGATCCTATTCATCCCGATCGGGTTTGGTTGCTGAACAAAGCTCTCCATGATCTACATCAAGCACCACGAGCTCGATACGCAGCCTTATCTAATTATCTGCTGGAGAATGGATTTCGCAGAGGTCTTATCGATTGCACTCTCTTCATAAAAAAACAAGATGGAGATCTTCTACTGGTACAGGTATATGTGGATGATATCATATTTGGTTATACTAACAATGTTATGTGTAGGGATTTCGAGCGTGTAATGCAGGATAAATTCGAGATGAGCGCTATGGGGGAGATGACTTTCTTTTTGGGCTTGCAAGTGCAACAAATGAAGGCTGGGATTTTCATCCATCAGACAAAGTATGTTCAAGACATTCTGAACCGATTCCAGATGTCCGACACATCGCCCATTGGTACCCCACTGCAGCAAAATCACGGAATCAATCCAGACTTGAAGGGTGAACTCGTTAGCTCTTCATACTACCGCGCGATGATTGGATCCCTTATGTACCTCACATCATCAAGACCAGATATAATGTATTCAACATGCCTGCTAGCCAGATATCAAGTGAACCTGAAGGCCTCACATCTTGCAGCTGTAAAAAGGATTTTTTCGTTATTTGAAGGGTTACATGAACTTCTGAAGCTGAATACATTGCTGCCTCAAGTTGTTGCTCCCAAGTCCTGTGGATACAACAGCAAATGCGAGATTACGGTTTTGAATTCCTAACTACTCCTATTTTAGTCGATAATTCTGCTGCCTTATCTATCACTAGAAATCCTGTGCAGCATTCAAAAACCAAACACATCGAAATTAAGTATCACTTCATACCTGATTGCTTTGATAAAAGGCTTATCGGTGTTGTTAAGGTCCACACCGACGACCAACGTGCCGACCTTTTTACCAAAGCATTTGGTAAATCAAGATTTGACTTTTTATTATTGGTAAACGGCATTAAGGTCAAGCAAGAGTAAACCCGACATCGAAAAATCATTTTTGTAAATATCTTTGTGTTTTTAAAATTATTGTAAGTTTTTACATTTTAGGGGGAGTAAATCCAAATTTGAAAAATTCAAAAACATCGAAAAATTTTCAAAACTCAAAAACATTAGAAAAACAAAAATGAGTTTCCCGGCGAGCAAAAGAGAAAATGATAGTACATCAGTGGTCTGTCCAAACCTTTTTAAACTGAAATGCAAAATGAAAAACGATAAGCAGCTCTATATAAGATGTATCGGTAGGATCACAATCATTTTAAAGTGTGCAGGGTGATATAAACTTAAATCGACTTAAGACTGTGTGGGAACCGCTCATTGGCATATGGTCTTAGTACCGGAATTTCATTTGATAGATTGCCGAGGTTCTGAGATATGTGGTATTTATGTTGTTTATCATCTGGGTATCATGGTTGTATCTTTTACCGAAACAAACAGAGACGAAGTCTAGATCTTCCATGATACCATACATACGTGTACATACTGCATACGACCTCAATAAGTGATCAACAATCACATATCCAAACAAAATAAGTGATAATATATCACATTTATCCGGGAGTTAAGTTCGTCTCTTTGCTGTACAATGTACTGACCTGTTCACGGACTTGCTCATGTGCCCTCATGCATCTGAAAATCAAGTTCCTCATCAATAAGTGATTCTATCACATAGGGCTTGTTTTCATCAAAATAAGTGAGTTTCTCACATTTTCATATACGTCAAAACAGATGATAAATGGTATACTTACCAGTAAGATGAACCCTCGTGCATACCTTGATACGGGAATGTGTCGTGTGTGGATGAACACCGGTCGGTAAGTATAAATCATACCTTAACGTATCCCCTCGCCATGATTACATCTGATAAGTTGAGCTTATGTGGACAACAATACCGATAATCGTTATAGGATGCTTATCTAAATGTTAACTAAATGCACAACAAGAGCGTTTTGGCATGACCGTACACTGATATGATTCTCGTACCCTCGAAACTCGCAAAACGAATGTTTGTATATATTTACTTTTCTTAGTTTCTGCAACTCTTTATATATTTATTTACTGCTTTCAGTCTTTAAGTTTGAAATATTCAAAATGCCAAAAAGATTTTAGGTGTGTTTTAATATAAACTTTATAAAAGTCAAAAAGATTTTATTTTTGCTTTAGTTTTGATTAACCGATGTTGGAACTCAAGTCTTCGTTGCCTGAAATCTAATGAAAACCAAAACGACTGAATCTTCATAAAGGGTCAGAGTTTGCAAGTTTTGAAAGTTAATAATCAAAATTGAAAAATCTGTTAACTTTTCAAACTAAATTGTCGGACGGTAGTTGAATGAGAATTGGTCACATGTGTGTCATTTGTTTTAATGTTAACTATATTCCAAGCGTTTGTTCTCATTACGCGTTTAGATTTCTTGCATGTGCAGATGCTAAAGGCGAAGAGAACATGTTCGATGATAAGCTTCGGAATGAAGACACGACGTGAAGGCACTCAAATGATAAAGATGATCGAGTTGCCGCTGACCAATCATCAACACCACAAGGATCTCAAGTATTGAAGATCAAAAGATTCACGAGCATAACTTAAGGGGGAGTTTGTTAATACACTTCCTGTTTGTTGAAAAGGGAAGTTTGTTGATACACTTTCTATGTGTGACACGTGAAGACTTTGAAGATCCTTTCTGAGAAAAAGAACCATCAAGAGATGGAGAACGAGATTACGAACCTCGCGAGCAGCATCCAAGGGGGAGTTTGTTGATACATATTGTGTGGATACGGCTCAACTCGGTTCGACTCGGCTACGAAGTGAAGGCCGTAGTCAAGATATCCTCCTGTCTTGACTCGGTATGCTATTTACTTTGTATCGTACGATGTAAATGCTACTGCATGTGTGCCGTATGCATATTGTTATGTTTATGTGTTTACTGTTTGTTTGAAGCCCAACATGAGAAGAAGCCCAAGTGACAAAATCCCTTAGGCCCAACAAGTGATGAAATCTCTTTGACCGGCGAACTTCCTTTGTCTCGACGAAATCCATGTGATTTCGTCACATGTGACTTCGTCACATGTGACTTCGTCACATGTGGGATTTCGTCGCAACTTGAGAACTTGGTCGATGCTTCACTATATATACATCAAACAGAACAGAGCACAATAGAGACAAGTCTGTAGAGATTTGAGAGAGAACACACACACACAACTGAGAGTTTAGAAGGATACCTTGAAAACATTGCATTGTAACCGTTTCAGAGCATTAATACATTGCGTTTTAATCATTGAATCTTTGTGTTTGTGTTCGTAACTTGGTTTTACTTACCCGTTTGGATTCCGCACTCTCGGGTTCGTCGGAAAACAGGAATAGAGGTTGACTCGATCCTCCGGGTGGACCTACACTCGACAATGTCTATTGAGCATATGTGATCCTTAAGTTCATTCCTTCTCGCCTTGGCAAATTCATATCTCTTGCAATCATTATCCAAAAATTATGAGCCCGTAGAGATTTGCATCCTCCTTTCCTTTTGAGAATATACGATGTAAAATGATCTATATCCTTGCCATCTTTGGTTCTTGGGGCGAGAGTTATAAAGGAAGTGTTGGAGAGTTATAAATATATCTTATCAAGTGAAAAGCTTATCAAACTATCTGTGTTTTTGTATTACAAGTGCTTTTGACGTGTGGATATAGCTAGTTGTAGTCATGTAGTCCTAAAATTCTTTTAAGGAGAGGTGATTGCCATGGAGGTTTAGCTTCAATTGGGTGCGGCACCAAAATTCAAATGGCAGTCGATGATGCCTGAAGTGGCACGTCCTGGAACTGATGTGTAGCTATGCCGATCTTATTTAGAGCGGCCATTACCAGTACCCATTTCGTTGTCCTTTCATGTCTTGACACTATAAAGAACTATAAAGAATCAAAGCATGACATGAATCCTAAATCAAGAATCCAAATTAACAGATGTGAAGCCCATGCAAGGAGCCCCTCTCATTAATCATGTAGCAGTGTAGCACAAATTATTTGAAACAACGTAAAATAACAAAATTCTACCATCTCACATCATAAAAAAAATTACACGTTTTGTCCATTATCTTAATACCATTTTTAGACAGTGTCCTTTCGTGTGAAAATTTATTAGTTTTATACTTACCGTATCAAAATCTTACACTTTACATCCTCTAGTCCTAACCCAATTAATATTTGTTATTGAGTCTGGCCATCTGGCCCCTATATATGGGTATTGTCGTCTTTCACATCCAGATATACAAATAACCTTTTTCTTTTTTTATTAGATAAAACCCGTTCTGCCCATCCCACCCACCTTCATCATCTACAACCAGCGCCACCCATCAATCTCCACCACAACGTACATGATTACAAGTAATTTGAAACCCTAATTTCATCCTGAAACCCAACGCAAATCACCTGTATCTTCATCAAAGCCCTAGAGTTTACTGGTGAGATCTAAGATGGATGGTGGCAGGCTATGGCGGTACTGATTATGGGCGATTCATCTGCTGTTATGGGCGGTGGTAGCGGATTATGGTGATGGTGGGTTATTGTGATGGAGATTGTGGGTCTGTTGTGGGTGGTGGTATCAAATGGTGGGTGGTGGAAGGTTGTGCTTTAGGGTGGTGGTAGGTGGTGTTTGAAGAACTATAGAGAGAGAGGGAGACAGAGTTGTGGGAGAGAGTGTTTGACATGTATTAGTGGTGGGTATTTCTGGTGGCGAGTGGTGGTGGGTTGATGGTGTTGGTGGTGGGAGGTGGTTGTGGTGGAGAGAGACTGGTAGATAGAGTTGTGTGTGGGTGTGTGTCTCTCTCTCTCTATATATATATATATATATATATATAGGATTAGGTTGAAGAGTGAACACTACTGTAGCTTGCGAACTGAGTGAACTAATCCTGGCCATACACGTTTGTAGGTCAATGGCCAGTATTTGATGTTGAAATACACTAGTGTATTTTACGATTTGATGATAAGATCCTGGCCATACACGTGTGTAGATCAATGGCCAGGATTTGTTCACTCAATTCGCAAATAAACTAATGTTCACTCTAGAACCCCAACCTATATATATATATATTGTTGGTGCATGCGTCTGTCGACTTCGTCTTGTATCGAGTCTTGTATTGTACTAGATAGATCAGGGCTCGGAAAACGAGAAAACTGTCAAAAATAGGTCAACATGCAGTTTCAAACGAAATTACAAAGTGTAATTCCGCTTGAAGTGAACATGTCATTTCAAACGAAATTAACTTGTTAATTCCGTTTGAAATGGTAATCCCACTTGAAATCATAATTCCGTATGAAAGGTGATTCCGCTTGAGTCATGTTCAAGCGGAATTAGCTGGCCTATATATAGAGTTGTCCTGATTTCGTTTGATGTGTGTGTTGTATGTGTATTTCCGGAGCCGAGGTGCTGCCGAAGTGTTGTTTCGCTGTAAAACTTTGTCAAGTTAATCAGAACAACAGTTAAAGTGAATATCTTGCTGAATCACACACAATATGTATGTTTCCGCCTTTCATATTGTGTAGAACGCCTCTGATCGACTCATTTCGGGTCCGTACACGATCCTACAAGTGGTATCAGAGCTCAGGTGGAGGAGTTCTACCGATTTCAGCTTGATTTCATCAGTTTTTCTAACTTCTACACCTTCTTTTCAAAATTAAACAAATTTTTACGGTTAAAATCGGCTAATTTTCTCACAATATATGCGAAATTGTGTTTTAACAAACCCTTGACAGTTTCAGATCTTAAAACGGATTAAAACTTGATCAATTTGACAAAATTCAGTCCAAAATGATGACATCAGCCTAATCTCGTTTGAATTTGCACCTAATTTCGCTCGAAATCAGTAATTCTGTTTGAAAGTTTCTATTAATTCCGCTTGAAAACGTTATTTCGTTTGGCTGATTCCGTTTGAAATCACTATTCCGTTTCAAGGTGGTATTCCGTTTGAAAGTTCAAACGAAATCAGTAATTCCGCTTCAAGGTGATTCCGTTTGAGAGTGATTATGTTTAAATCATTTGATTTCATGTGAGGCTGGTATTCCGTTTGAAAAGGTATTCCGGTTGAAGAGGGTAATTCCGTTTGAGAAGTGATCTCGTTTGAAAGTGTCTGTTTTGTGAAAAAAGTTTACCAAATCATGGAAGAAGAATTCTATAACGCGTTTGCACCAACCCCGACTACTCCAGCTGCCATTGCTCAAAACATGAACATGGAAAATGAAACTGGAACAATGCAAAAACCTCCTAAACTAATGAGCATTGAGGAGTATTATGGTTGGAAAGATAGGTTTGAAAACTGGGTCCAAGCCAATCATTTGAGATCATGGGAGTGTGCTGAGAAAAAGTATGTGCTACCACGTACTGAGCTGGGAGTTGATAAAAAGATTTTTAAATTTACAGATAAAGAACGAGACATGTACAAAGCAAAGAAAATGATGATCAGTTTACTCCAGCAAGCTATTAAAGAAGACATCTTCATATTGCTTCAACATGATAAAACTTCACGTTCTATTTGGGAAGCACTCAGAATTAAGTTTGAGGGAAGTGAGAAGATGATTAAGAGTAAAAAGGCATTGCTTAAGAAAGAATTTGATCTATTCACAAGTCTGCCAGGAGAAGATACAAAGAAGTTGATTGAAAGATACTGCCACTTAGTGCGTTCAATGTCTTTGTTGAGTATCAATAAAGAACGAGAGGAATGGGTAGACAAATTAGCTGATGCTTTACCTCAGAAAGAATGGGGTACATTTTTTATGATCTTAAAGAACACCGGAGAATATGATGGTTTGATGATTTCTCAGTTCATCGAAAAGATTGAAGGTCAAGATCTTGAACAGCAAAAGATTGCAAGGATGAACAATCCGAGTAATCAACAAGATGTGAAAATGTATTACAAAGGCAGTGTTCAAGAGGTTG
Source organism: Helianthus tuberosus (assembly GCA_030545235.1). NCBI lineage: Eukaryota > Viridiplantae > Streptophyta > Magnoliopsida > Asterales > Asteraceae > Helianthus > Helianthus tuberosus. The sequence continues at coordinate 52,653,871 of CM060411.1, read as the reverse complement.
AAATGAGTCCAAAAATCCAAACTGCTTTTAGTGCTGGAAACTCATCTGGAACTATTGATCAAAATTCAAACAGTAGCAGTGGATTTTCTTCATATCCGAGTGTTAATCCAAAGAGTTCAACTTCAAGTTTTCAGTCTCAAAGCTCAAAAAGTGGAAATGGTTGTGTTATACAATGTAACATTGCATTGAGTCTTCCGAATGGCCAAAGTTTTTCTGAAGAAGTTGCTAAAGATCACATGGCACTACTTGCTACAGTGCTAGAATCTTATGAAGGATTGGTTGCAGGAAGGATCGGAAATCCTATGCTGACGAAAGAGGATTACGATCAGATAGATGCAGAAGAGATGGAACTCATGGACATCCAATGGTGCTTAGCTAGTGTCTTGAGGAGAGCAGAAACGTTCAAAATGAATACAGGAAGAAATGATTTTTTGGATGCACATGTTTCTACTTTGGGTTTTGATAAATCTGAAGTTACTTGTTTTCGATGCAGGGAGAAAGGTCATTTCAAGAGAGAATGCAAAAATCAAGAGGCTAGTGGAGCAAAGAATCCGTTTGGAAAAGATGATTACTATCGGAAAGCTATATATCAACAAGTTGCTCATCAACCGCATCAACAAAAAGAACCACAAACTGCTCATGCTAGAATGATCGAAGATGCAAATAAGAAAGCTTATTATGGTATCATTGATCAAGATGATGAAAAAGTGGCAGAAGGATTCAGTTGGGATAAATACATTCCACCTGATTCAAAAACAGTAGCACTTATTGCAAAAATTGTTAAAGAACCAGATTTATTTACAGAATGGATGAAAGTGGTTGGTGTTAATGAGAATAATCAAGAGGAAGAGTCTGTTTCATCAGATGAAAGTTCAGAAAGAACAACATTTTTTGATCAATCACCATCTGTTTCTAGTTCTTCAGATGATAATTCAGAAAATACGATAGAGTTTGATCAATCACCAACTGATGACAGTGGTGATGAAGAGGAAGAAAAACATATTAATGTTGCAAAAGCTCATTTATCTCATGAAAGTTTTCAATTTTATTTTGCAGATCGCTTGGAGAAGCTGAAGGAGAGACAAGCAGCAAAAGAACAGAAAAAGAAGAAATGTGAAAGTGTTGATGAAGAAAGGAATTCTGAACATAGTGAGGAAGTTAAATTTGCTGAGCAGGTAGTTGAAGAAGAAAAGGTGATTGAAGTTGAGAAAGTTGTTGAAGTTGAAAAGATCATTGAAGTAGAAAAGATTGTTGAGATCATCAAACCATGTCTAAAATGCTTGGAATCTTGTAAGCTATGTGAAGAGAAAGATGAAAAGTTGAGTAAGTTAGATAAGATGAAAGAACAATTACTGTTCAATCTCAATTATGTGAAAGAGTCGTATGACGTATTGAACAGAACGGTAACTGGTCTACAAAAGACAAATTCTGAAAGAGAAGATGCACTGACAATGATGAATGCTGTGATGATGTCGAAGCAAAAAGCTATCAATCATTACATTGAAAAGTGTGCAAAGTTAAAGCAAGAGTTGGAGACTGAGCGGATTGAAAATGAGAGAATTAGACGTTTACTGCAAAGTTATTCTAGTTTTGATTATCTAATTGATCGAATCTATCCAACTGTTGCAGGTTTAGAAGTTTTTCTAGATGAGAAGCCAAAGAAGAAGGATACTGGTAAGAAACAGAGTGTCAGTTATAAAAAGTGTCCGCCTCCGATCTGGGAAGGTTATTCTCCCAGAAAACCAAATGAGGAGCAAGTCAAAAAGGCTGTCAATATAGAGTTAAAATCTGAAACAACTGACGAGTTACCAGAAAATATTGACGTCACATTCACATCGTCTGACACTGATCATGAGTCTGAGTTAATAAAAAAAGGTGGTCGAACAGGTGTTGGGTAAAGATGAGGAGTCGGAGTCAAAGTCTGAGTCAGGGAGTTCAAGTTCATCATCAGTTGATAGTTCAAAGTCGTCGGTTAAAAGAGTTTATAATAAAGAATTCATGTTATCAAAATCTAATTTGAATGACGAACCAATCAAAGTGGCATATACATTGATTGATTCAGACAAATTATATTCTGATGAGGAATTTCCAATAAGAGGTGTTAAATCAGAAATGATCAAAAAGGTTTTCAAACTAACAGAAATCAATATTTCTAAAATAAAATATGTAAATCTTTCTAAAAAACCTAAACCTTACACCTCAAGAGTTCAACAACGTTTAAACAAGAAAAAGGGTTATGGTTCTGGTTCTGGTTTCCAAAAGAAATCAAATCATAACGGTAATTACAAAAAGAAAGGATTAGGTTTTATTCCACCTGAAAATTATAAACATGAAAAAACTTCTAAAACAAATACAAAATTTGCTCCAGGGACAAGTTGTGAAGAGGAATCAAAAAGTTCATTCTGGAAGCAATCGAATAAAGATTTTCTTGCGAAGAAGCAAGAGGTTATGAAAAGTGAAGCTAATCAGAAAAAAGAGACAAGAATCTGTTACAGATGCAATGAAGTGGGTCACATTGCATGGAACTGTTCTCAAGCAACAAAAACAAAACAGGAAGTCTCTAAAAAACTCAAAGAAAAACTTGTTGAGAAAAATGAACCACCAACTAACAAATTTAAAATTTTTGAAAATTCAACATATGAAGTTGGTGAGTGTTCAAAGACAAGTTTTTATAAAAAGAGAGCTAAGCATGACAACCAAATGTGGGTTGTTAAGAAGTTTCATTAAGATGTTAAGAACTTTGATGTGAAATCTGGCGATGAATCTGATTCCACGAAGTCAGAGGAGCCACAGGTTGAGGTAAAAGAAGAAAACTTAGTGCCTCCAATGGATTATGTTAATTTTCCACCATTGAAGGCTGAGAATTTTAAATCAAAAGTTGGAAAGGTTGAGATCTCGAATCAATTCTATTCTGAGAAGAAAGAATTTGATGTTGAGAAAGTTTTTAATGAAAATGTTAAAAAGATTTTTGGAAAAATGGTCGAGGGAAAGGCCAAAGGGGTAAAGGACTTTTATGAAACAAAGAAAGCAACTTTTTACCCAAGTGAAATTGAGGAGGAAACATCCAAGTTTGGTCAGGCTTGGATGGAAGTTTTTCACAAGTAGAATCCTGACTTGCCGAAGCTCCCAGGTTGGTAAGAGTGGAGCAGGTATCGACATCTTTCTTGAGAAATTCACGAAAGTGATTTCAACTTTCAAGTGGTAAATGAGGGACATTAATTTGTACTTGATTTTCTACAAGTGATATTTGGTGTTTGAACTTAAAATTGTTACATTTTTCAAAGTGATTGATAGAACAATGTGATGATCATAACCCCAACTTTACAAGTGGTAAAATCAACAAAACTAATTTTCTGGAAAAATCATTTTGATTAAAACAAACTTAAGTGTTTAGAAATCATAATGAGAAAATAGTTTGTTGAAAGGGGGAGTTCTGATTGTTTATGTCAAGTGGATGGTGAATTGAAGTGATTCGATATCGGTTGTCACTTTATTTGTACAGTTTGTTTTCAAATTTCCTTTAAATGATTTTGCATTTTAGGGGGAGAAAGAATTTTCAAAAAATCCAAAAACATTTGAAAATTTGAAAAAGACAAAAACATGATAAAATACAAAAAGAGTTTTGTTGTAAAAAAGAGGAAATGATAGTACATCAGTGAACAGTTACAGTATGCTAAAGAAATGTAATGTTTAAATAGCGTTAAGCGGTCTCACTGATGATATGCCGATAGGTTTTTACACATTTAGTAAGCTTTTTCGGGATATAAACTTAAATTCAAACTTGCTTATTTCGTGGGGAACTCTACTTGGATATATAGGTAACCCCTGAAATTTCGTTTGAAGGATCCCTCTTTCTGAGATACTAGGTCTTTATTCTCAGTGATATCTGGGGTATTATCCCGGGACTTCTGATTTTGCGGAAGCAATGGCCTAGTCCCCGGAGAATACTTTACGCTTGCTTGAAATATAAGCCTGCCCTCAGCATAAAAAATGATGAAACATTGAAAAATGCTATTCATGTGCTGTTGTAAAAAAGATCCTCTAAAGGGGACCCACCAAAAGTCGAAGCCGTCATCTCTCTGCTGAACGGAAGTTCTGACCTGAGCTCTCATGGCCCTCGCAATTAACCCCTTACAGATATCATCTGTGGTATACTCACCTGTAAGACTGAATATTGGGATCTGGATACGGGAGTATATTCAAGAGGTGGGACACATGAATAAGTTTAAGTTCTAATTCATATCATGAATCAGTTGAAATTTGTGTGAGAATTTAAGTGGGTCAATATATCGGCAATCTAAGTGAACTGTTTAATTCTTAATGTGTAACTAAGCTCAACGATACTTGTGACTTGTAAAAAACTGATATGATCCTCTTACACAAACTCACAAAAATATTGTCTGTAAATATTTCTTTACTGCATTTCTTTAAAATTCAAAAAGATTTTCAGTGTGTTTTAGCATAAACTTTGAAAAAATCAAAAAGATTTTTTGACAACTGATGTTGAAAAGCTTATTTTCAAAATTCTAAGTGCTAAACATGATGAGCATTTCGTGAGGGGGAGTTTGTGCTTAAATAAGCATTTCTGAGTGCTAAACAAGTGATCATCAGAAGTTTTTAAAATGATTAAATCATTCTGGAAAGTTACCTGCTAGTAGTATATAAATTTGTCAAATTTTAAAATTGGTGAAATTTATTTTTGGGTAGAGATTTGTGCAGGAAATAATAGAGCCAGAAATCGGTCCAGAATCTGTGGAAAGAGTATAGAGCCAGGACACGATCCTGATCCTGTGAAAGACAGATTGCGATCAACATCCGAGGAAAGATTATTTGTTCGAGGGGAGTATGTTGGTGCTGATGAAAAGAAAAGAGAAGATTGAAGAAGTTTTACACTGTCAAATACTTTAGAAAGCGATCAGGCTGATAAAGACTGAAGACGTTGAAGACTCGACACTTAAGACTCGTCAAAATTCGAGGGGGGGTCTGTTGGTGCATGCGTCTGTCGACTTCGTCTTGTATCGAGTCTTGTATTGTACTAGATAGATCAGGGCACGGAAAACGAGAAAACTGTAAAAAATAGGTCAACAGGCAGTTTCAAACGAAATTACAAAGTGTAATTTCGCTTGAAGTGAACATGTCATTTCAAACGAAATTAACTTGTTAATTCCGTTTGAAATGGTAATCCCGCTTGAAATCATAATTCCGTATGAAAGGTGATTCCGCTTGAATCATGTTCAAGCGGAATTAGCTGGCCTATATATAGAGTTGCCCTAGTTTCGTTTGATGTGTGTGTTGTATGTGTATTTTCGGAGCCGAGGTGCTGCCGGAGTGTTGTTTCGCTATAAAACTTTGTCAAGTTAATCAGAACAACAGTTAAAGTGAATATCTTGCTGAATCACACACAATATGTCTGTTTCCGCCTTTCATATTGTGTAGAACGCCAAGGATCGACTCATTTCGGGTCCGTACACGATCCTACACTTCAAACTTGCAAGGCTCTTAACGTTGAACGGATTGTCGTCCGATCAGATTGCCATCTGATCGAACGACCATCCGACCAGCTGACATTTGGAACTTCGACACTTAAAAAATTTTCATAACGGATTGCCAACCGATCGGATTGCTATCCGATCGAGTGACAATCCTCCTGTGAACTGGTTCTCACTAAGTGTCTTGCCCAATCGGATCACTATCCGATCGAACAACCGTTCGATCGACCGACCTGAAGGGTAGAGATACTTCTTTGTTTTCAAAATGCTACAACGAAAACTTCAAAGCCATCATACACAAACACATCCTGACTAAACGAATGTCAATCCGACCGAATGGCCATCCGATCGGGTTACCATTTTACACTTGGTTCACTCGCCACCGTTTAATGCACTGTTCAATGCTTACGCTATCGATCTGTAATCAGGCTAATCTCAGAGGCGCTCCCTTCAAATCCAAACAAGTTGTGTTTACTTGCTGAACACCGACTGTGAGTATACTCGAACCCCTTTTTATCACATTTTGGGTGTAACATACGTTCCTATCAAATCGAAATTATCAAAACAAATTATTCAATCAAATTGTTTATCACTTGCGAATAACTGTTATGCATATTTACACGTGATGCTAGTTACATATGTGTTAGGACTTTTACTCGCGAGGTCCCGCCTTAACTAGTATAGTACTATAGTACTATAGTACCCGACGGGGTCTAGTTAGGATTAATAGCAATCGCAATCGCAGCTCGAGAGACTTAGCTGGTAATATCTGTCTGATATATGTGTTGTGGTATCTCGTTTATGTATGTGGTAATTCGCAGCACTTTTTATCTACTATGTTTCGCTATCAAAACTTGTATACTCACCAATACTTTTGTATTGACTTTGTTTTAACGTATGTTGCAGGTTTAATCGCAGTCTACATCACATCGAGCTAGGAAGTCTAGAAACTCACTTAAAATCTAGGTTGTCGGGTTCGTATTGTTTGAGAGGACAAGAAATCTGTGATAACTTATGTGATTGTATTGTTTGTTAGTATGGGATAACAAAGGTAATAAATATTGTCGCTTTATAGTTGTTATGGATTATCTTGAGTGTAACACCCCGAAAACGGGTTTGGCGATCAAACCCCGTTAATACTAAAAGGTGGGTAAAATACAGTTAGTGGTAAAACTTACCCGGTAAATTTTAGGATTTAAATAAATAAATCTAATATTTATTAAAATGATGAGAAATACTTTGAGAAAGCATAGTATATAAAAGGCCCGAGAATTAACGGGACTCAGAATGAAAACGGGTTATAACCCCCGGAATTAACTAAGTTAGCTAGGAACAATTAGCCTAGTTATTAATTGTGTAATTAAGTGAATGAATAAAGATCAAGAACTTTTAACCCTCTTTATAAAAGCTTCTAAACATGAGGGACCTAAATGACCAAACTTGATTTTTATAAAAATAAAACAAATTAAACACACACACACATCGGTGTGTGCGTGTGTGGGAGCGACCAGGAGAGGGGAAGAACCCCCAAACCCTTATTTCATCTAATTTGATCAATTGAAGGGTGAATTGGGCATGTAATCACTGCATGAATCAAAAATCTTGATCACCTACACTTGTCTAACACTAGGTAAGTTGCAATTTCAGATTTGGTGATGTTTGATTTTTTGGGTTAAGTTTGATTAGTAGAAATTCTTGAATGATTGAGTAATGTTATGATTCAAGGACGTGTGATTAGAGTGTAGAATCATAAACCTAACTGAAATCATGTGAAAAAATTGATAAATTGTGTGTTAATATAGCTATGTGCCATATCATGAAGTGGGTTTCTATCTAGAATGAGAAACCCCAACATATTGTATGAACTATGTGAGTAATAATCTAAGTTGATTGAACTAGTATGATGGTATGGGCTGTGATGAGCAATGAAGCTTGAATAAGAATGAAATTCTTATATTTACCAAGGGTTAATTAAATAAAAATGGCTAATTAAGTAGTATGCACATAAGGTGCTCGACAAAATGCCTAAAAGACGTTGATAGACATTAATTGTGGTGTTTGGAAAAGTAAAAAGCTTTAGTTATGAGCCGGAAGGTTCTAATGATAATTGGCTTGTATATTCTAGGTAACACAAGCGAGGCGTCGGGAAGTCAAGTCGATGCGGATGCTCGTTTGAAGGGAAAGCTTTGAGGTAAGTGGCTTGCCACCCCGTTAAATTTATATAGACAACCTTAGTCTAAATACGTGTAATGTTGATGTAACGAAAATGGTTGTGTTTGAAATGTTATTGAAGTGATAGAACTCACTCGACAACCAAATGGGTCAAATTGATAGTTAAAATAAAAGCGATCAAAATGGAGACACCATTTGGTAAAAGTTATAATGGGTCGAACAATTTAAAAATATTTTTTTAAGTAATAAGAACCATGGCGCGATCCGGAATAGGTTCAAGGGGCATGATGGTATTAATCTATTATCATACGTTGACGAATGGTCATGTCGACTAAACGGGTCAAATAGTGTACAAATACCATTTGACAATAATAACTGATGACTACTTGTTGAGTTTTGTGATAACAGGATATAACATGTGATTGCATTGCTTTAACTAGAAAATTTAAAGCAAAAGGTATGTATATGGGTCGATGCTATGACCCGAGCCAGGTATGCATATTTAGAGTTTAGTAGAAGTGATACTCTAGTTAAGTTATAGCGAGAGTCCTACGTTATAAAGAAAGAAGGACTAAAATTGACCAAAATGCCCTCGTAGGCTAAATAGTACAAACAACCCTTAAAGGTTGTTTGGGAACGAGTTTTACGATTAGATAAATACTTAGGACGGGTATAGAAGTTGAAAGATGTAATACGTTAGTCAAATGGCTCCAATTGAGTCCTTGCCGTAAGATAATGAGTCAAGAGGTAAAACTCGATTTATATAGATTACCATAGTATACCATCATAATTACAGTTGTGGTGGAAAATTATATGATAAGAAATGTGGTAATGTAATGCTAGAAACAATTGAAAGTGAATTTAAGTTAGAAGGTGCTTAAATACCCTTAACGGGTCAAAATATGAACTTGAACGTAAACGGGTTTCTAATATGTAAGAAACCCGTGATTTGAGAATAATATGATAGGAGTTATGGAAAGCATGAATTTCGTGAGTTTATAGAGCGAATAAACATGTTGGTTGATAAAAAAATCGAACGGGTCAAAATTTGGTAAAAAGGGTAGTAAGCCGAGGACTTAAAAGTCTGAAATTTTGTTAAACCGGATGTTGGATTTCAACTCCATAAGGTAGAGAATCAAATTACAATCACGTAGGAAGAAACGGTAGGTCAAACGGACAAGCGGATTGAAAGATACGGACGTTTTCGTGTCAAAAACGGCAAAATGGAAAAAGGGCTGATGCAGGGGCCACCGTAACTTACGGTGCCCACCGTAAGTTACGGTGGGGTTGAAGTTGTTACGGTAGTTTCCCCCTGAGTTACGGTGGGGAAATTCTCAAACAGAGACCACCGTAACTTACGGTGTCACCGTAAGTTACGGTGGAGGCCAAAGTGAGGTCATTGTTTTTGGATCAAGAGATTTACATTGTGATTTCTTTCCATTATCATTTATCTTGTCTTGTACCGTTATTTAAATTGTCAAAACTAACTTTTAAGTTGGTTTTGAACACAGGTGTATTTCGAGAGCCCGGATGAAGATCAAGCGTCGAGCAAGAACCGAACACGTGTTAAATAAAGCTTCTGCAAGTTGTTCCGTCGTTATTCTAAAGCGGCGAATTAATTCATATTATGTTATATCACTTTAAATTGTAAAAACTTTTAACAAGTCCGTATTTTCAGTATAAAAGTGAGTGTAATTACTTAATTATGAGTTTTAAATTATACGATAAACGTTAAATAGAAACTAGGGTGTTACATTGAGCAATCTGATTCGCCTAGTGCCGCGCCCCGATGATTCCGCCATCGGTTGGGGTGTGACAGATTGGTATCAGAGTCATAACTATAGGGAATTAGGCCAGACTTGACCTAGTCCGGGTTGATGTCTTAGAAACGACCTAGTCTATAGTCTAAGTACCAACGGGCCGACTCGTACAAACCCAGTAGGAATTATACGCTAAAAACTATAACTTCGCGTGGACACCGTATACTACAACTTCACACGAAGAGCCTTTCCTAAGGATGGAATGTTACCTAGCCTTTCCTAAGGCCAACACAATACACACGTTTTCAAAAATATTCGCATAACACAACCGGGTGGTCCAATCGAGATCAGGCGTGAAAACCAAGAACTCTTGACAGGATTGCTCCCTCAGCGCATTTTTCTAGCATGAGAACTTTTCGTTGAGCTAGGAGTGACATCCACAACTCAGCGGAAGTTCCATTTCAAAATCTAGTGGAACTCCCAAATTTATTCGTAGCGCACAACCACAACTAGGAGCGAAGTTATTAAGTCAGGGGTGAAACCCGTATCTTAACAAACCGTTCCACTCTCTATAAAATGGTTTTCAAAAGCTCCCACCAAGGACTCGACCATAACGATGACTCGAGCCACGCGATGACTAGGAGGACGAATGCCATGCGCTGCATCCCAGTGGAAGCATAGTCTTCTAGGGCAACGCGCGTGCACGAACTTGTTGGGTATAGTTGGGTTACCTTGTGTAGTCGACGCCTAAACACCCGAGGCACTCTATCTATCTATCTATCTAGCATACGAATCGCCGATTTTATACTTTATGGAACTTATTTACGCTTATGTGTTTACAATTTAAAACTTTACACTTTATTGATTTCCCGATTTATCGATTTTCGCTCCCTGCTTTATAAACGCACAACTTGCACAGCCATCGCAATCTAAAACGAAAACCGAATGTTCGCAACAAAACTAATGTCTAATTACTCGCTCTCGCTCTCTCTTTCTCTCTCTCTCTCTGCATCGCGTCCTCGCGCTACCTATACAAGCATAAAGGTGCAGTTTATACAAACCTATATATATATATATATACGTATACAAACAAATCAGTTGTGTGAGAACTTAGGAATCTCGTGTCTCCTATGTGGCTCCTATCTGAAATCTACTATGTTAACCGCAACAAGTTTTGATCATGCTCAATCGCATCGCAAAACTCAAAAATCATTATGATCGAATCTCACTCCAAATCTCTCTCTATTTAGATGTCTTCAAACGACTCTACCTCGAGACAAACAGCTAGGAGAAGAGCCAAACGAAGTGCCGAGAAGAGGATTGCCTCGCTTGTGGCCAAGGAAGTGGCCAAGGTCATTCCTCAAATTGTCGCTCAAGTGCACTCTCTCAGCAACTCTTGAACCTCGGAAGACACTAAGACGGAAGCGCCGCAATCTGCTTTCCTCTACAAACACTTCAAAGCCTGTGACCCGATGGAGTTCACGGGTGAAGGAGGTTTGTCCCAGCTACTCCAGTGGTTCGATTCTATCAAAGTTACCCTTCGTCAGAGTGGGTGTCCCGATAGTTTCCGTACTACTTGCGCAACCAGAGTATTTCAATCGCGAGCACTCGACTGGTGGACAGCCGAACGTAACAAACGTGGGATCTCGGTAGCTTATGCTCTCTCTTGGAAGGAGCTGAAAGAGTACTGCCCTCCCCACGAAGTTCGGAAACTAGAAGACGAATTTTGGGAAATCAAGCAAGTCGAAGGTGACAATACTGGCTACACTGTAAGGTTCAAACAGCTCAGCGTAATCTGCCCAAGTCAAGTCAACACTTCAGAAAAAGCCATCACGAAGTACATTCGCGGCTTGCCTGAATGTGTGGGCGATTTTGTCAAAGCTGCAAGACCTGCTACCATCGAAGAAACCTACCGCTAGGCCGCAGAAATCAACGATAAACAAGTCTTGGACAGATTCTTCTTCAAGAATCCTGTCAAACAAGCTCACCAAGCAATCGTCATTGATTCTTTCGACGATTCTTCCGACGATTCTACCGACGAATCCTCCGATGATAACGCATCGCTTTAGGAAGCTCAGCTCAGTCGCAAATGAAAGACCATGAGCCCAAACTCTTCAGCAACTGAATTGTCACAACCAGAACCTCTCTAAGCAATCCCAATCCACTCGAAGCACGCCTACAACGGAACTCGTCCCCTGTGTCTAACGTGTACGTATCATCACCTGCCAGAATCTAACTATCGCTATTGCGTAAATTGCAACCGGTATGGTCATCTTACCCAGCACTGCCGCACGGGGCCATAGACTTGAGGAATTTCAGCAACAATCGCAGTCTCCGCAGAAGTCCTCCATAATAACATTAGTTATGCTTCCAATGTTGTTGTAATGATACGATTTTCGCCGTTAATTTCTTTTATATGTTGAACTTGTTCTATTTCTCGACGCAACGTGAACTCTATCTATCTCTCATTTCTCTCGCACTCGCGCACCGAAAAATTACTAGCACTATGTACTATATAATGTGTTTTACCCCTACTATGCGTTCTTGAAACGAGTTGCGATAAACGTGCAAGGGACAACTTAATCACGGGTACACACGGGATTACTGTGATCTGTGCACGGAGATCGTAATGAGTTTCAATGATGTCATAACGTTAAAAGCATGGTTAAGCGTGGTGGATACGCCGCTGGTACTTCCTATATATAAGCGTCTTGACCATGTCGACACAGTGTGACACCTATTCACGGGGCAGAGGCGTGTGGTGGAAGCATGGTGGATATGCCGCTGGTACTTCCTATATATAAGTGCTTCGCCATGCCAACCAATTCCTTGTAAAGAAAGTACCATACAAGTTGAACGATATTAGCCCAAGTATACTATTAAATCTATTTCGACACACTAAACTACTTCGCAAGGCGTAACAATCTCAATCGCAACTCAAAGCGTGTAATCGCTAGACTTTTCATAAGTCAACACGCTCGCAATCGCATTATCGCTGGAATCTATCTCGCAATCTCAATCGTTTATTGAGTGTTTCGCTCAATCACATATTATGTGTATCGCGCTATCACTTATCGTGTGTATCGCCATATCGCTTTGTGTATTGCTCTATCGCTCATCGTGTATCGCTTAATGTTTATCGCCATCGCTATCGCCTACCGTTATCTATGTTATTCTGTATTATGTTAGCACATATGACCTCGCTTCACGAGACGAAACTGATAGGATTAAAACATGGTGGATACGCCGCTGGTACTTCCTATATATAAGTGTTTTAGCCATATCAGCAGACTTTTGTGGAAAAGGCCATGTGGGGCCTAATGTCAGTTAAAATTTGTGGTGTTGTTGAATCTAATCAAATCGCATGTTCCCATCGCTTGCAACGCATCGATCGTCGCCCATCGCTCGACAGTTGTCGCTATCGCTCATCGCTTATCGCTTTTCGCTTATCACTGTCGTCTTCGCTCGTTATGTTTGTGTTGTGCTATCAAATTTTCGCGTACCGCTTATCGCACTCGCCCGTAACGCTAAACTGAGTTTGTAAACGACTTCATCACTCAGTCTGCTCAATCTCTCTCTTACACTTGGTCCAACCATCTTTCGCTTGGACCGAGGGAATCGAAATCTATCAGTACTATGTCGACACACATGACACTGCCTCACGGGACAGAAGCCATATGGCTGAAACATGGTGGATACGCCGCTGGTACTTCCTATATATAAGTGTTTTAGCCATATTGTCGAACTTTCGGGGGAAAGTGCCATCCGGGGCCAACTTTAAATTTAAAATCTTTGATGTTATTTAAAACATTTGGGTAAACAAAGCTTTTTCTTACAAACTTTTTCCAAAAACTTAATCAAAATGTTTGTACAAAACGATATTTTCTTGTAACGTTGGTGTGACAATCGACTCAAGATAATGTCGTGTGACGAGAAAATTTAGTAAAACGAGTTTTAATCACCCTAAAATCTTTTAGTAACCTAATAAAACTCCTCTCATGGCCCTGGTGCGAACATCGAAACAGTTTGGCACCGCACTATGAGAAGATTTTTCATAAATAAGTTTTCTCCAACCTTTCGAATTAATCAACTTTTCAAGAATTCAAAACACTTTTGGATCGCTTTTCGTGTGTTGCCGTCTTTTATTATACGAATTGACTTACTCGCTGACATCGCCCAGTCTTCGCAACACCCTCGCTCGTCGAATTTCAATCGATCTCTTGCTTATTTTGACGTTTTTATCGCTACTCCCACTCGTATCAATTCTCGCGACCCTTCTTGTGGATTAATTTTGGGACGAAATTTCCTAAAGCAGGGGAGACTATAACAACCCGCACGTTCGTGTATTGTTACTACGCGTTATACTCATTACGCCTAGCACCAAAGATTCGGATCATAATGTAGCTATATCGAATACATCGCTACTTCGCAGTATTTTCGCATATTACGCATACTTTATCGCTGTAACACATCTCATCGCACGTATTAACATTCACAATGATGTTGAGTGAGGACCTATTCTACCCTCCTCGATAGCCGTGATGTGTCACAACGCAACACATATTCGAAACGCGCAGCTTGATTATCGCAACGCAGACTTTGAAATGTGGATATTTATACGACCCTTTGTGACTAATTATAATAAATATAAGAATGTGGGTACGAAAATGTGTAACCAGACTATCGCAACGCTTAACGAACAAAACAAAACATCAAAATGCAATTCGCCAGAGACCACCAATCGAATGACCATTCGATCGGATGGCCATCCGATCGGATTGCCATCCGATCGGATTGCCATACGATCGGATTACCATCTGATCCATGGCACTCTATCACCCTCTCTCATCTTCACCTATAAATAGCACTTGTCACATCACTTGAACAGTGATATGACAGCTCTCGCTCGACCAGCACGCGCTATTTTCTCTTGATTTCTCGCGATTCTTGTAAGTTTCTACCTCAAATCTTGTACTTTTATGATCTACACGCACTCCTTCATCTTTTCCAACAACAAATCTCACCTTTTCACCGTAAAATCCTCTGATTTGGGGCATTCTAAGGTGATGTCATCATGGAGTTCTTAGGAACAATGAAGCGTGACCTCACCTCATCAAGAACAGTTCAGATCTAATGGATTCCACGGTATGAAAACACTAATCGCACCTAGATCTAAGCCGAATCTAAGTATTTCAAATTTCTCTCAAGCTATCTTAACTTTTTACTCAAAACCGATAGAATCGGAGCTCGTTCAGACCTCCTACTCATTCTATAGTGAAGTGTCGGTTTGAGAACTGATTTCTATCAACGAGATGACCGGTTAACGGGTTGAACACGAACAAACCTCAAGGACAGTTAAACTGGTCGAACGGGGTGATTCCCATCCGATCTGATGACTTAGCCTTAGAAGAGTTCCATTGTTTAATACGTTGTCACACCGTCTCGTTCAAACCGCAAACTTTCAAAAATAATCAAGTTCCAGACGATCAGATTCGCTGGGGCGGATTGCCGTCTGATCGGATAGCCATCCGATTGGATAGCCATCCGATCGAACTGCTATCCGTTTGGATTGCACTTGGTTCCACACTTAAACTTTTTCTTCAAACTTGCAAGGCTCTGAACGTCGAACGGATTGACGTCCGATCGAACGACCATCCGATCACCTGACATTTGGCACTACGACACTTAAACAATTTTCATAACGGATTGCCAACAGATCAGATTGCTATCCGATCAAGTGACAATCCTGCTGTGAACTGGTTCTCACTAAGTGTCCTGCCAATCGGATCGCTATCCGATCGAATGACCGTTCGATCGACCGACCTGAAGGGTAGAGATACTTCTTTGTTTTCAAAATGCTACAACGAAAACTTCAAAGCCATCATACACAAACACATCCTGACTAAACGAATGTCAATCCGACCGAATGGCCATCCGATCGGATGACAATCCGAACGGATTGACATTCGATCGAATAGCCATCCGATCGGGTTACCATTCGACACTTGGTTCACTCGCCACCGTTTAACGCATTGTTCAACACTTACGCTATCGATCTGTAATCAGGCTAATCTCAGACGCGCTCCCTTCAAATCCAAACAAGTTGTGTTTACTTGCTGAACACCGACTGTGAGTATACTCGAACCCCTTTTTTATCGCATTTTGGGTGTAACATACGTTCCTATCAAATCGAAATTATCAAAACGAATTATCCAATCAAACTGTTTATCAATTGCGAATAACTGTTATGCATATTTACACGTGATGCTAGTGACATATGTGTTAGGACTTTTACTCGCGAGGTCCCGCCTTAACTAGTATAGTACTATAGTACCCGACGGG
The DNA here is from genome assembly GCA_030545235.1 of Helianthus tuberosus. Classification (NCBI taxonomy): domain Eukaryota; kingdom Viridiplantae; phylum Streptophyta; class Magnoliopsida; order Asterales; family Asteraceae; genus Helianthus; species Helianthus tuberosus. The sequence continues at coordinate 52,638,108 of CM060411.1, read as the reverse complement.
GTCTAGTTAGGATGAATAGCAATCACAATCGCAGCTCGAGAGACTTTGCTGGTAGTATCTATCTGATATATGTGTTGAGGTATCTCGTTTATGTATGTGGTAATTCGCAGCACTTTTTATCTACTATGTTTCGCTATCAAAACTTGTATACTCGCCAATACTTTTGTATTGACGTTGTTTTAACGCATGTTGTAGGTTTAATCGCAGTCTACATCAAATCAAGCTAGGAAGTCTAGAGACTCACTTAAAATATAGGTTGTCGGATTTGTATTGTTCGAGAGGACAAGAAATCTGTGATAACTTTTGTGATTGTATTGTTTGTTAGTATGGGATAACAAAGGAAATAAATATTGTCGCTTTATAGTTGTTATGGATTCTCTTGAGCAATTTGATTCGCCTAGTGCCGTGCCACGATGATTCCGCCATCGGTTGGGGTGTGACAGTATACATCGATAATGAATCCACCACCAAACCCAAACCCGAGTATTAATTACATCGACAGTGAAACGAAAGAATGATTTTTGTAATTAATAAATTTTTTTTGTATTAATTTATATGATTATAATTATTATTATTTTAATGAATAAGATTTTTTTGTACTAATTTCTATAATTTTTTATAATTACAATTGCATAGAACAAGTTAATTACAAAAAAAATAAACATATATTCCTCATACAGGCCTAGATTGGACGTCTAAGATAATCCAAAAGACCATTTTCCCCCTAAAATGCCCCTAGTATATTCCTAATTCGGGGGTATAAAAGTCATTTTACCAAAACCAGACGCCTCGTCTAGGCCTACACTGGACGTATATATTGGGTGGCAAATTTGTTTTGATTAAATTTTGAATATTTAAAAGGGACTTGAAGAATTACCATTTTACCCCTGAAATGCCCCTAGTATAGTCCTAAGTCAGGGGTATAAAATAATTTTACCAAAAGCGGCCGCTTCATCTAGACCTAGACTGGTCGTATATGTCGAGCGGTAAATTTGTTTTGATTTAATTTAGAATATTTATACTGGAGTTAAAGAATTACCATTTCACCCCTGAATGCCCCTAGTACAGGCATCATTCAGGGGTACAAAGTTAATTTTAAAATACTAGACGCCTCGTACAGCCCTAGACGGTATGTATATGTTGAGCGGCAACTTTGTCGTGATTAAATTTTGAATATTTAAAAGGGATTTAAAGAATTACCGTTTTACCCCTAACATGCCCCCGGTATAGGTCTTATTCAGGGGTAAAATGGTAATTAACTATTTCAGCATAATCTTTTTGAAATGGTTAATTACCATTTCACCCCTGAATTAGGCCTATACTGGGGTCATTTTAGGGGTGAAATGGTAATTCACAAGACGAGTCGTCTAGAACTAGATGGATCGTCTTGCCTAATTACCATTTTACCCCTAAAATGCCCCCAGTATAGGCTTAATTCAGGGGTGAAATGGTAATTAACCATTTCAAAAGGAATATGTTTAAATGGTTAATTACCATTATACCCTTGAATGAGGACTATATTGGGGGCATTTCAGGGGTAAAATGGTAATTCAGCTGGTTCCATAGACGAGTCGTCTAGCCCTATACTAGGTGTCTATGCCTCGTATATCAGGGGAAGACCAGACAACCTCTGCATATCCCACCCCCCAAATATACCACACAGACATACATACGGATATACATATTGGAGCATATCTGGACCGTATTTTTTAGATTTGAAGCTTCCATGGTACGTATTTCAACCTATATTTTCGTATTCTTCAATGGTTTATACATTAAAAACGTAGGAATGACTGAATTTTGTGAGTTTTGAGGGTTTGGGGTTTGGGCTTTATTCTTGAGTGTTGAAGATGAATTGGGTAGAACAGGACGCCCCGCCTACCTCTATACGAGGCATAGACGGGGCAGTTAATTTTTTTTTTAATTCTTAGTATTAGATGTTTTTATTATTATCATTATTGTTAAAATTGTTATTATTAATTTTATTATTGTTATTATTTTTGTTATTATCGTTAAAATTGTTATTATTTTTATTGTTATTGCTATTGTTATTATTATTATTATTATTATTATTATTATTATTATTATTATTGTTATTATTATTATTATTATTATTATTATTGTTATTATTATTATTATTTTATGATATTTTGCTATATGTGCCACCTACAAAGTGAGTGTCTAGCGTTCGGTAACACGCTCGCACATGCGTTCATGAGGGCGAGATCTCTATCCGTTAATATTACACGGGACTCCATAACACCGTCTAGTGAGTCTTTCAACCTCTGTAGCAGCCACATGAAGTTTTCCTCTTTCTTGTTGGCTATGAACGCATGCGCAATACATAACGATAAGTATATGGACGTGACCCCAATAATCTGAACTAGCGGCATTTTGTACCGGTTCGTCTTGTAGGTGGAGTTTATAAGCAACACATACGGAAAGGCGCGCCACAACCTGTTCGACTCCGGGTGGATAAGGAAAACATCCTGTACCCTTTCGTCGTTTTCAGATGTTCTGTGGAAGAAAACAAACCCAACTATCTTCAAGTGTTGGAAAAGTATCTGCGTTGGAGTCTCGCCGACTTGCTTAATTCGACCCAATTTGGCACGGGTGTTGTATATGGTGTTTCTTGTTGAGACATTCTCGTGGTTCTGTTCCTTAATGATAGTAAGAATGTCTCATGGTTTCATATTATGGTACGTCAGTTGCTCCAACATCCTCTCTTCTTCTAGAGTCAGCCTCATTAGAGACGGATGACCCTCTGGATACAGAAATGGTTCGTGGTTATGCTGAGCATGGTCACCTTAGATCCCAACACCGTGGCCTGTTTCCGTATGTTCCGATCAGTTGGAACTCGCAACCGGTTTTCCTGTTCCCGGTTTGTCTCACTGTGGCTGTTGGCTTGTGGTGGCCGGCACAATCGCACGTTAGCCAAATTTTTAATGGCTACCCACTTCGGGGTTTCCCGTAGACCGCACGTTTAGTGACTATGGCATACCCATTTTGGCGTCCGACTTCTCTACACCACTCCACCAAATCATCCATGTTATCGAATTTCTAACGAAACACTTATATGTAAGAATTAATGAATGTATACGGCCCGTATAACGTTATACGGGTCGTATATAACATTTATTATTTTGTATTCGCTCGTATACTCAATATACGAGCACTGTTTACGACTTCTATACGGGTCGTATGATAGTATACGACCCGTATAGAAGTAACAAACTTTTTTTATTCGTACTTGGTATGTGTTCTGAGATTAAGTTTACTTTGCTTTTGCTTAAGGTTTATTAACTGGTCGTTTGTTTAACTTCAAACGTATAAACAGAAATATCAAACGTATGACAAATAAACATATAAATAAATGTTATACCTAATCGGATTTAAACCCACTAGGTTCCTTGTCACCGTTTGGACCCTAAGACGGTTCACCACTACCGGGAGGAGATTGAAAACTACCGAGCAGCGGTCCGCCACAAGCAGGAGAGGATTAGAAACCAACAGGCGGCGGTGGATAATAACCAGCATAATTACCTTGAAAGGCATCCAAACCCAAAGGACCCTGACTTGCATAAGACGTAAGATTGAGATCGAATGAACATTCAGATCAAATAAACCCGGATTGTTACTTTGATTGTTTTGATCACCCTCCTGATTCGACTCGTTAGCCGAGTCACTACCGAAAAAATTTCCCCAAAACAACATTGATAACGTAATATAATTTGAATAAAGAAAAATATAGAATAAACGAATAGAAGTTCAATGAAAATGAATAAGATTAGTGTCGTTTATATAGACGTTTCTACGAAATATTACATCATTTTCCTTAGAAAGGAACCCACGTCACAGGAACCCTAATAGCATATTTTCTTTTCCATTTTTTAATCTAGATTTCTAAAATATTTTTGGGAATCATCAAAATGAATTTTCAAGTTGGGGTGCAGTGAAGATTAACGAACACCTTAAAGTACGACTATTGCAAAAGTTATCAGGTATTAACACTTTGACAGCCACAATGGTTTCCTATAGTGACACGCATTAACATATGATCTCCGTTGGCGATTCGTCCTCTTAAGTAAACCCTCAAATTTGATCCATGTGTCCTCGGGTTTCGTTGTTAGGTTGCCGACCAAAACTTCTGATCGTGGTTGTTTGGGCGGTTGAATGTTCACAAGGATGATAGCCGATTCACACATGTTGGTTGGTTGTGGTTTTCCTTTGATTCTGTCATAATAATCATGCAGCCAAAAGGTCGCTGCTTCCTGTTGTTTACACGGCTCTTTCAAGTCTTTGGCGTGGGGTTGTTACTATATGTAGGACCGTGTTTCTGGACCGAAACCATGATTAGTGTGAGATTAGTTCAAGACGGGAGAGATTAGAGATGGACAAACAAAACTTCTTTGTATTAACCGGTAGTAAAACATTACAAATCGGCCCGATTACAAGATAACCGAACTAATACCACAGGAGTATACATCCGGGGAGAGACCAAGTGGTGATCTCTCCCCCACACAATAGAACTCACTGTGAACTCTCAAAATGAGCTCACCCACACTCTCTAACTCTCTCTAGTGCAAATGAAAGACAAGGGGTGGTATTTATAGTCACACCCACTTCACTTGCACACACACACGGTCAAACACATAACTGTCACACCCCGACTTCCACGTGTCACCGGTGGGCCCGGTGGGGAGTATCGTGACGTGGTTGGCAACATAATAGTCAAACAACACAATTATATAAATGCACAGCGGAAGCAAGAGATAAATATATTACAATCCGAATATAAAGTAATATCCAAGTATTACAACGGAAAGTAAAGGATCCACAGGCGGATCTTAAAACATAAACATTGTTCAACAGACTTTAGACGCCTTGAACTTGCAAGATTCCTTATTAACGTCCTGAGCCGCTTCCAGCCTATTACGTACTTGTACCTGTCACTTAGACTTTTGAAAATACGTCAGTTTTCACTGGTAAATACACTCAACCGACTCATTTGAAAATGTTTATGAAAATTGGTTTGGATGCACAAGGCACGTAAATATTTCGACACTTGGATTAAAATGCACAAGGCAAAATTAATCTTTTATACTTGATTAAAATGCACAGAGGCAAAATTAATCTTTTATACTTGGGGCAAACTATATCTCATGTTATCAGTTTTACATAACTTGCTCTACATACGGGGTCCGGATCTATGCCGGTTCATGATTAACCGGCACACCACTATTCCCTTATTGGGAATCCCTTATTGGGTATAATTAATTAATTAGCATATAGCATCTGTCAGGTGTATGCCTACACCCCGTGCTTAAGTCGTGGCCATTGTATTTAATGAGTCAAGGATATCCAGGACACGGTCGCATTAATCCCCAATGTTTCAGTTAAGCAGTACGAATTAAAACATGTTATTTGGATTTCCCAACTCATTGGTCTTTGAATCCCATACCTGACCATGCGGTATTTATTACCGTATCCCAAGCCCATAATAGGGAAAATAAGTTAAGAGTATTTACCTGAGCTAGCTCCTGTCTTAAATAGCAAGAATTATAATAACTCAGCCGTATTCACTTAAGTAAGCGTAGGTACAATTTACCGAATGGCTCTAGTCTGGAATGATGGTATAAATAACCAATTAGAATGCTAACGGGTCTTTAATTAAGCCTAAGCTTAGACCGGTTAGTCTTAAGGAAATATACGGTTCAAACGCAGGATTAAGCGAAGACCGGAATAGAATGTGTTTTAGACCCGACAAGTTTGAAGACTTGTATAATATGGGTAATCTAAACACCTTCTGGATTTTGAGATAAAACCGATAAGGTTTGACCCGTTTAGGCTAATTTATGGAAACTAGTTACATAAACCGAACCGAACGCGTAATAAGCGTAACGGGTATACATATGAGCCATTTACAGGTTTCCTAAGTTAATATGCTTCATATATGTTGTGACATCAGTAAGATGTCTTTTATTATGCCCGAAACGAATTTAAACACAAACTATGCCCCGTAGGGGTAGTTCGGTCATTTAAAGGTTATAAAAGAGTTTAAGTATTTACCTGAGTTACAGGTCTGATGTAATCAGCAAAAATACTTATTTTACTAAGTTATAACAGTAGGGTAAAGTAGATATGTGAAATTTATCAAATATAACCAAATTATGCACCGTATGGGCATTTTGGTAATTTCACATAAGCCGAAAAGCTCAAAACTGAAGTCTGAGTTTAACAACTTTTGCTTACTGTTAAAATATTATAATTTACCTAAAATATCAGCAGGTATCAACCCTTGTATGTCTAAAATAGTTCTAGTACATACTATGCGTTAAAAACGCTAAAAAGGGCGATTAGAAGCCGTTTCCGGGTTCTATATAGAAATCTGATATTTTTATCATTCCAGAAGGCTTAAAATAATTTATTTATCATTTAAGATCAGAAGCAAAAGGTTTGGAGTCGATTAGATATGTAAAACTCATTTTATAGCCCGTTAGGGCAAAACCGACAATTACCGGATTAACCCTACGACTATAAGTTATGCTCAGCCTAAAATTAATTAAAAATCTTAAAAAATCCCAAAATAATATATTACATTAGTGGGTATTAAGTTTGATATCAAAAAGTAGGTGTAATTAGGCTATATGCTAATTAAGCCGTTTAATCGCTAAAGAAGCTTCTAATTACGCTAATGAGCATAACTCTCAATCTACACCTCAAACTGATGTCAAATTTTGGGTGCAAGTTTATATATCAATAGTTAAAGTTTCTACTCTTTTACATTTTCAAAAATCACGTTTTAAGGTGAAAGGGGCATAATGGTCAACATATGAGCAATTAACGGAATCATGCGTATTAATCGGTTAACTAATGAACCATGGTGTATAATCACAGAGGGTTATACTAGCATGTAACCTGGTCCAAATGAAGCTCTAAGGTATTTCTAATTCATACCGAAACGGGTCAGAACTGAAGTCAATGCAAAAGTCAAAGCTTTGCGACTTTTGGTTCGGAACCGGGTCTAAACAGTAAATTGTCGGGTTGAACATGTTTAGACATGTTCTTACACTAATTACCAAGTTATATTAATGATCAAACAGGTTGTATGTGTTCTACAATGCTGATTATGCATAAATTAGAAATTAAGTATCCTGTTGACTTTTTCTTAACAAGTTTGACCCGACATTTGACCTAGTTAGAGTGGAAATCAGGGGGAACGCTTTTGGGGGTTTATTACCCACATAATTACCAACTTATAACTACTTTTGATTCGACTAATCACTGGACCATTAGTGATAAATCTTAAAGTCAACCGTTAATTACGACGGTTTGACTTTTAAGCTAATACTAAGCTAAAACTTAATTAAGAAGAGTTAGGCATACTTACTGAAGTCCTATGCACGAAATGTGAAGCTTAGAGAGGAGTCCTTGGATCCAGAAGTGCTCCAATATGCAGATGGAAGGTGTGAGGGACTTGTTGCACTCATGGCCTTTATATAGTGAATTTTTTTTCACCACAAAATGTTAACACACAAGTCTACAAGTGTCCACAAATCATCCACAGGTGTCCCTAAGTGTTTAGGGGTTGTTTAGGGGCCAAGAAGGATGAGGAAAATCGATTAAAGATCAGTTGCAACGTTTAAGACAGCCAACAGCCAACTTTCTGCATCTGGGGTGCCTTGCGCACCGTAAGGTTCCCAGTGTTGAGGTGCGCAAGCATGTTATCAGGGCCAAAAATCTCTTTTTCAGTTTGCATCCTTGGCTCTTGGTCCTCCGAAAGGTCAATTAACTTATTTTCTTGCACTTTGAACCCTCTAAATTGACATATAAGGGCTTTAAGACATTTACCCACTTTGTTTAGTCCCCGGTTAACTTTATTGTTACCCGAAAGGTCCAAACTTTCAACGTTGACGCTTTAAGCCCTCGTACACGAATTTGATCATAACTTTCTCATACGATAACGAAACTTTACGAAATTTATATCGTGCATTCTAGTGAGCATAATTAACAGTTACAAAGCTTCGGGTTTGTCAAAAGGTCACTCAGAGGTATAACTTAAACATGTTGACTCATTTAACCTCCGTAGTTTGTAATCTCTCACTTTCATTCACAATTAGCTTCGCATGATCCATGATTTATTCGTGTAAGGGTATGAGCATCATGTAGGGTTACTGTAAATTATATTTATACCTTGATGACATTTTAAACCCTTATATTCACATACTTTCCATGTTTGTCAACTTTAGTCCCTCTAGAGTATACTTTCACACGTTCAAGCTTATGACACGTGTCAATACTTTATAGGACGTGAATTTTCGAGGTGTTACATCCTCACCCCCTTAAAATAAATCTCGACCTCGAGATTTGCTTAAAGTAAAGGAAGTACTTTTCTGTCGTATCATGGATTTAATTTCCATAGTATATTTGGGCATCCAAGGGTATCCCAGTTAACCTATACAAGAGGTGCATACTTTCTTTTGGATTTCCTTAACTTGTCGATCCTCAATCGATACAGGATGCTCATCACATCATAAATCTGCATATCATTATGTGATAGTGTTTCTTGACTTATTGGCGAAACACGTCCTTAACTCATTAGTGTGGGGTGCATTGCGCGTTCCACCGAGCTCCTTAATTAGGTCTTAGCTCGTAAGCTATTTAATCTTGATACATTCGAATCCTTCGAATGATTCTATATATTCCAAGTTTAACTAACCTGAAAATTACTACTCGGCACACCCTTCCAGGGTGTTATCTTTTGTTGAACCTTATCTTTTAACCAGAACTTAGGAGGGTTGCTATATTCATTAGTTCTTGATTTCCTGCCGTATACTGGCAACTTACAATCGATTATGGATTTGTATGATCTTATTTGTTGTTTCCTAGGCAACTTTCAGATCTTGTTAATTGGACTTACCGATTCTCTATCTAACAATAGATGTTTAACATTCCATCTATACAAGGTCTCTAAAGGAGTAGCCTTGATACTTACATAATAATTGTTATAGAAAAACTTATTCTATGGTGAGATGGTTATTCCAACCACCGCTTAACTAATCTCAAAGAATAGCTAATCCTTACAGCTAGTCGAACCAATCGACGATCCTGGGCAGGTAATAGCGATTCTTAATTGTTGCCTAAATAAGGTTGCAGTAATCAATGTATAAGCAAGATGATCTGTCTTTATTATTTATATAAATTGGAGTTCTTAAAACTTTGAATTTTGGTTTTATGAAACCTTCTCTAAAAACTTATCGATTTGGCTCTTAGTTCTTCCTATTCCATTGGCACTAACAGATATAAGGCTTTTACATTAACTGCAGCCCTAAGCGGGATGTTTGTCCTAACATCCACTTGCCTCTCAGAAGGTAAACATGGTAATTCTTATAAAGAAGATAATTATGACACACAGAGATGGTAGAGATGTCTGTATTTTCAGGCTTTGGTTTATCTATCGATGTCGGGGTCAGATAAATGACACATTCTCTTTACAAATGCAAGGATGCCCTAAGTAGAGATACTTATAAGGACATTTTATATTGGATATCTTCTTTGAATACTACTAGTCGACTTTAGCACAATATGACCATTGGGATATCTCAGGGGTTCCATGCATTAAACCTCCATACTGATCAGGCATGGAAGCAATCTATGGGACACACTAGCATACGCCAATCCTCATATGGCACTCTTATCAAACATAGTTTGGCATTCGCAGGCGATATAAAATAATGAGAAAATAATAAAATAAAATAATATATATTGTCGTACTCTTTCTGGGGAAGAGTACTCCAGGTTCTTATGAAAGGATTATCTCCGAGGATGGGAGAGAGGGTCATTAAAGATTCCATTGGTAAATTATACCTCATTTTTAATATCTGAAGTTCTTATGAATGCAATCTAAAGTTTGCTAAGCTTATGGTTTACTAAAGGTTTATTAACCCTTGCATTAACGTAAAATACTTAGCAGATACAATCGATGCTAAAAGGTAAGGACGTACCTGATGCTATTATTGATATGTACTGTCTCTGTCATTCAATCGGTAGTTCAGGCGTTTCCTTCCTTATCCTTCCCAGACTTAGCTGCTCCTTTCTTGGCAGCCTCAGGGCAATTAGTACTGATGTGGCCCTTTTCGCCACAGCTGAAACAGTTTGCATTCTTTATGTCCCTACATTCGTGGGACTGGTGGCCAGTTCTTTTGCAGATGCCACATTGCTTTATCTTTTGGTTTGATCGACACTGTCCCTAGGGTCTTCTTTTGCAAGTTTTGCATGTAGGCTTCTTGTTGGAATCCGGTTGGTTATTGTTGAACTCAGATTTGCTCTTCTTAGGATTCGGGGAGTTATCTTCCTCCCTTTTACGCTTCCCATCTTCAGAGGCCTTGGCAGCCTTGTTTCTCACCACATCAAGTGTGAGAGATAGCGACAGATCTGCCGCTGACCTGAACGTAGTAGGTCTCGAAGCCTTAACACTGGCTTTGATTTCTAGGGCTAAACCCCCAATGAAGCGAGCAATTCTTTTGGGTTCTGGTGTTACTAGGAAAGGAACCAGTCTGGACAGGGTATTGAAACTGGTGAGGTAAGCTTGACAATTTAAGTTTGTCATAACCAATGATAAGAAATCTGACTCAATCCTCTCAACCTCGTGTTGAGGGCAGTAGTTCTCCATAATGAGAGCAACAAACTGTTCCCATGACATGTGGTAAAGTGGGATCTTCCCAGCAGCTTGAATGAGAGCCTTCCACCATGCTAGTGCCTCTCCCTTGAACGATTGGGATACATATTTCACTACATCCCTCTCAGCACAACCGCTGATATCGACAACTGTGTCCATTTCATCCAACCAGATCATACAATCTACTGCTCCTTTCTCCCCAGTGAAATCTCGGGGTTTACAGGAAACAAAGTACTTATAGGTACAAGACTTGGTATGCGGTTCATTATCGAACACTATCTTCTTGGATGGAACATTGTGTTCATTTGATGAATGTCGATCATCATCCTTCTTTGGCTCCTCTTTCTTAGAGGGCGGCTTGTTATGAGGCTCTGAATGAGTTTTAGGGACAGACTTGGAGTGGGGTACAGATGAGGCTCGACTATGCGTCCCACAATACTCCTTAAATTGTTCCTCTACAGCTTTAGATACAGCCGTGTCAATCAGTGTACGAAGCTCTCCTTTGGTTATATTAATCCTATCATTGTCATCGTGGTTTTCCAAAGGATGACTGTTTATCTCGTCAGAGTGAGCCATGTAGGGAGTTTTAATTGCTACACAAAGAAAAATAAGGGCAAGGTTTATTTAGAAGCCCATACAGTCTTATCGTTTTAAACGATTTATTAACCATGGCAATATAGACCATATTGGTTAATTTGTTAGTTACATTTATTTAGCATTTTTATTATAATTTATCCTAGTTATAAAACATTAAGGATATTAAGGTGGCGCAAAGGCCTAGTCACATGGACAGTTTTAAATTTACAAGCCATGATTTCAGAGAATCAAGGCATTAAGGTTTTAATAATAGCACAAATGGCCTAGTCGCGTAGACAAGCTTAATTTATAAGCCATGATTTCGGAGAATCTAGGTATTAAGGTGTGAATCAAAGTTCATTACCTTTTCTTGACAGGGAGTTGTAGGCTACCACTGTCTTTAGTCTCAGAGGACATTAACTATAGCCCATAGGCATTTCCCTTCTAAGGGATGTTTATAATATGATCATCTTATAGGATGATATAAGCTATGATTTCTAAATCAATAGACTAGATAAGAAAATTGGAAGGATCCAATATAAGAATGACTGTTGTGATTTTCTCGAATCACATCTGTCAAGAGTGTTAACACGTTCTTAGGTGTTAACAAGGATTTGAATCTCTTGAATAGGTCCTACCATCTTGGCCTTGTCATATAGGCTAGGTTTACCTTTAAGATTCCTTTTTAATAATAAACGTAGAACAATCCTAACTTAGGATGTTAATAAGGATCTGAACCTAAATTGAGGAACTGCCATCTTGGCCGCGTCTTAATAATGACACCAGGCTAGGTCTTGTCCCTTTTTAGATTTTGCCATTTTATTATAATGGTAGATCTTATAATATAGGAATGATATTTTAACCATAATCGTTCCTTTAAAATTTAAGCAAGTATATAGTTGCCCTAAACGGGACTTCTAATAAAAATGACTTGCCCATGCAAAGGCTAATCAGAAAAATAATCAAGGAAGTAATTAAAAGATAATGAAACGAATTGGAATTTATCCTATGTTCTTGTCTAGACTCAAGAATGTGCAACTGTGTAACTGAGATTAAACGCAAAAGGCTAGCGTTTAATTCACTCAGTGTTGGCTCTGATACCAACCTGTCACACCCCGACTTCCACGTGTCACCGGTGGGGAGTATCGTGACGTGGTTGGCAACATAATAGTCAAACAACACAATTATATAAATGCACAGCGGAAGTAAGAGATAAATATATTACAATCCGAATATAAAGTAATATCCAAGTATTACAACGGAAAGTAAAGGATCCACAGGCGGATCTTAAAACATAAACATTGTTCAACAGACTTTAAACGCCTAGAACTTGCAAGATTCCTTATTAACGTCCGGAGCCGCTTCCAGCCTATTACGTACTTGTACCTGTCACTTAGACTTTTGAAAATACGTCAGTTTTCACTGGTAAATACACTCAACCGACTCATTTGAAAATGTTTATGAAAATTGGTTTGGATGCACAAGGCACGTAAATATTTCGACACTTGGATTAAAATGCACAAGGAAAAATTAATCTTTTATACTTGATTAAAATGCACAGAGGCAAAATTAATATTTTATACTTGATTAAAATGCACAGAGGCAAAATTAATCTTTTATACTTGGGGCAAACTATATCTCATGTTATCAGTTTTACATAACTTGCTCTACATACGGGGTCCCGATCTATGCCGGTTCATGATTAACCGGCACACCACTATTCCCTTATTGGGAATCCCTTATTGGGTATAATTAATTAATTAGCATATAGCATCTGTCAAGTGTATGCCTACACCCCGTGCTTAAGTCGTGGCCATTGTATTTAATGAGTCAAGGATATCCAGGACACGGTCGCATTAATCCCCAATGTTTCAGTTAAGCAGTACGAATTAAAACATGTTATTTAGATTTCCCGACTCATTGGTCTTTGAATCCCATACCTGACCATGCGGTATTTATTACCGTATCCCAAGCCCGTAATAGGGAAAATAAGTTAAGAGTGTTTACCTGAGCTAGCTCCTGTCTTAAATAGCAAGAATTATAATAACTCAGTCGTATTCACTTAAGTAAGCGTAGGTACAATTTACCGGAAGGCTCTAGTCTGGAATGATGGTATAAATAACCAATTAGAATGCTAACGGGTCTTTAATTAAGCCTAAGCTTAGACCGGTTAGTCTTAAGGAAATATACGGTTCAAACGAAGGATTAAGCGAAGATCGGAATAGAATGTGTTTTAGACCCGACAAGTTTGAAGACTTGTATAATATGGGTAATCTAAACACCTTCTGGATTTTGAGATAAAACCGATAAGGTTTGACCCGTTTAGGCTAATTTATGTAAACTAGTTACATAAACCGAACCGAACGCGTAATAAGCGTAACGGGTATACATATGAGCCATTTACAGGTTTCCTAAGTTAATATGCTTCATATATGTTGTGACATCAGTAAGATGTCTTTTATTATGCCCGAAACGAATTTAAACACAAACTATGCCCCGTAGGGGTAGTTTGGTCATTTAAAGGTTATAAAAGAGTTTAAGTATTTACCTGAGTTACAGGTCTGATGTAATCAGCAAAAATACTTATTTTACTAAGTTATAACAGTAGGGTAAAGTAGATATGTGAAATTTATCAAATATAACCAAATTATGCACCGTAGGGGCATTTTGGTAATTTCACATAAGCCGAAAAGCTCAAAACTGAAGTCTGAGTTTAACAACTTTTGCTTACTGTTAAAATATTATAATTTACCTAAAATATCAGTAGGTATCAACCCTTGTATCTCTAAAATAGTTCTATTACAAACTATGCGTTAAAAACGCTAAAAAGGGCGATTAGAAGCCGTTTCCGGGTTCTATATAGAAATCTGATATTTTTATCATTCCAGAAGGCTTAAAATAATTTATTTATCATTTAAGATCAGAAGCAAAAGGTTTGGAGTCGATTAGATATGTAAAACTCATTTTATAGCCCGTGAGGGCAAAACCGACAATTACCGGATTAACCCTACGACTATGAGTTATGCTCAGCCTAAAATTAATTAAAAATCTTCAAAAATCCCAAAATAATATATTACATCAGTGGGTATTAAGTTTGATATCAAAAAGTAGGTGTAATTAGGCTATATGCTAATTACGCCGTTTAATCGCTAAAGAAGCTTCTAATTACGCTAATGAGCATAACTCTCAATCTACACCTCAAACTGATGTCAAATTTTGGGTGCAAGTTTATATATCAATAGTTAAAGTTTCTACTCTTTTACATTTTCAAAAATCACGTTTTAAGGTGAAAAGGGCATAATGGACAACATATGAGCAATTAACGGAATCATGCGTATTAATCGGTTAACTAATGAACCATGGTGTATAATCACAGAGGGTTATACTAGCATGTAACCTGGTCCAAATGAAGCTCTAAGGTATTTCTAATTCATACCGAAACGGGTCAGAACTGAAGTCAATGCAAAAGTCAAAGATTTGCGACTTTTGGTTCCGAACCGGGTCTAAACAGTAAATTGTCGGGTTGAACATGTTTAGACATGTTCTTACACTAATTACCAAGTTATATTAATGATCAAACAGGTTGTATGTGTTCTACAATGGTGATTATGCATAAATTAGAAAATAAGTATCATGTTGACTTTTTCTTAACAAGTTTGACCCGACATTTAACCTAGTTAGAGTGGAAATCTGGGGGAACCCTTTTGGGGGTTTATTACCCACATAATTACCAACTTATAACTACTTTTGATTCGACTAATCACTGGACCATTAGTGATAAATCTTAAAGTCAACCGTTAATTACGACGGTTTGACTTTTAAGCTAATACTAAGCTAAAACTTAATTAAGAAGGGTTAGGCATACTTACTGAAGTCCTATGCACGAAATGTGAAGCTTAGAGAGGAGTCCTTGGATCCAGAAGTGCTCCAATATGCAGATGGAAGGTGTGAGGGACTTGTTGCAACTCATGGCCTTTATATAGTGAATATTTTTTCACCACAAAATGTTGACACACAAGTCTACAAGTGTCCACAAATCATCCACAGGTGTCCCTAAGTGTTTAGGGGTTGTTTAGGGGCCAAGAAGGATGAGGAAAATCGATTAAAGATCAGTTGTAACGTTTAAGACAGCCAACAGCCAACTTTCCGCATCTGGGGGTGCCTTGCGCACCGTAAGGTTCCCAGTGTTGAGGTGCGCAAGCATGTTATCCGGGCTAAAAATCTCTTTTTCAGTTTGCATCCTTGGCTCTTGGTCCTCCGAAAGGTCAATTAACTTATTTTCTTGCACTTTGAACCCTCTAAATTGACATATAAGGGCTTTAAGACATTTACCCACTTTGTTTAGTCCCCGGTTAACTTTATTGTTACCCGAAAGGTCCAAACTTTCAACGTTGACGCTTTAACCCCTCGTACACGAATTTGATCATAACTTTCTCATACGATAACGAAACTTTACGAAATTTATATCGTGCATTCTAGTGAGCATAATTAACAGTTACAAAGCTTCGGGTTTGTCAAAAGATCACTCAGAGGTATAACTTAAACATGTTGACTCATTTAACCCCCGTAGTTTGTAATCTCTCACTTTCATTCACAATTAGCTTCGCATGATCCATGATTTATTCGTGTAAGGGTATGAGCATCATGTAGGGTTACTGTAATTATATTTATCCCTTGATGACATTTTAAACCCTTATATTCACATACTTTCCATGTTTGTCAACTTTAGTCCCTCTAGAGTATACTTTCACACATTCAAGCTTATGACATGTGACAACTCGAAATTTAGAACCTTTCATTGTATCTCGATGTAACATGCTTGAACGTTATGTAACTAGTTAACTTGACTGGCTTAATGAATGATATAAGTGAATTTATGTGATTATGTGTTGTGCTTGTATGTATGCGTGTACTTATATGACCCGAGACACAAGGACTCGACTCGAGACCATTCGGTCTCGAGTGAACCGCGTAACAGTGGGCCGGTTGGGCCATTTAGTCCATCCGGAAGCCCGTTAGGGTGCATCAAACGAGTATATAACATTGGTTGATAACCAACCTTGCCATTTCTTTGGACAACACACACTCTCCTACACACACACTCCTACTTTCTCTCTCTCTAAAACCCTAGAAGCACAAACCTTCACTCTCTCTCTCGGATCAAACCGGCCGACCACAAGAGGGTTCTCGGATTAGCTTGTGCACACCAAGTAAAGCTTCATCCTTCACCACTACTTCCCTAACCGGTTAGTGATTCATGTAATGTATTGTATTCGGTTAATAGTGATGTGTTTCGGTTGATGATGATGATGTGTAATGAAGTTACTTGGTAATGTGTTTGCTTGTTAAAGTTTTATGCATGATTAAGGTGTTGATTATGTAATAAAAACACATCATGACTATTGTTTGAACATGACAAAAAGTGCTTGTTTGATTTAATGAGTTCTTGTTGTTAAATGATACATGCTTAGGAGAACATGACTTTTGTAGAATAACTTTTGAACAAGATGTTTTGAATAACAAAAGAATGATAAGCTTAGGGTTATTCATGATCATCCGATTTTATGTTAAATGTTATAGAACAAGTATTTTGTTTGATAATGACCCACAGAAAAATGATTGTTGATATCTAGAGTATGTGTCATGATTCGGGTCCATGGAATGCATAGCTATGTGGGATGAATATGTTGATTTGATATAAAAACTTGAAAGATGAACTACTTGAAGATCATGAAAAATATTTGAAATTGATATGTTTGATCCATTTCGGTTAGTGTTAGACAAGGAAACATGTTAGTGCATTGTTATTGGCTAGTACACCATATCATGATCATGAAATTCTATTGGTTAGTAAACTATGCAGAATCAGCAGGTGCTGGGAGTCGAGACCACTGGTTTCGACTCGAGACCCACCCAGGACAACTCGAGACCGCGGTTGCAACATAGGTTGCGAGTCGAGAACCTCTAGTCTCAACTCGAGACCGCACAGTACCAGCATAGACAGCATGACTCGAGATCATGGTTGCGAGTCTTGTTGCGACTCGAGACATGACTCGAGACCGCCTAGTCTCGAGTAATGAAGCCTAAACCGAGACAACACTGTCTCGACTCGAGATCTCTAGTCTCGACTCGAGACCACGTACCCATACTCACTGAATTGGACTTGCATTGTTACGGGCTTAGGATTGGGCCGGACTTTTGGGCTTTGTTTACTTGTATACATGCTACTTTTCAACCCGTAGGTATCATTGTAAACCGCCATGTTTATACGTGTATGCCATGAATGATACCTGTATCCAACTTGCTAGTATACGTGTAGAAAACATACGTGCACTACTTGGATATGAACCTGACATGAATGGTATCTATGTTAGGACGTAGTTGACCACTTACAACTTGATTGACCTTTCTGTGTATCTGCCGAGCAAACCAAGGTGAGTTCACACCCTCTACCAAGCATGGGATTCCCAGGGGTTGGGAATGGGGTTAAGGAACGTGGGTTCCTCGTCCTCCTTAGGTAGGACAGCATTGGTTCAGGAATGTAATTCCTCGTCCTCATGGACAGATAACTCGTACTAGACCAAAACTCTATCACGAAGTCCCTCCTTTTTATATCGACTTAATCGCCGGGCCAATGGCGAGCGGGTCATTAGTTAGATAGCGCTATTTAGGTTTGACAAACCTCACACCGTGCCGCAGAGGACGGGCGTGAACTAATGGACTACTGGCACGTCAATGATGATAGACATTGACAGTTCAGGGCACATAAACATGACTACAGTCAGCAGTCGATATGGTAACGAGTCTAGTGTATACATGGGGTAGCCCCCACGGCCGAAATGCCAGATAACTAACATGGTGTAGCCCCCACGGCCGAAATGCCAGACAACTAACATGGGGTAGCCCCCACGGCTGGATTGCCAGAGTAACCGGGAATAAACAAGTCACGTTTTTCAACTATGGGGTAACCCCCACGGCAAGATGCCAGATAAAGGAAACTGTTTTCGAAACAACTTAAAACGAACACCCAACTGTGAACTCACTCAACTTGTTGTTGACTCGTTACTACATGCTTTGCAGGTCTTTAGGTGCTTAGCTGGAGCTTGCATGGAAGAGGGTCGTTGTGGGACATGGACAGCTGTGTGCCATGTTAAACTTTGAACAATTAAACTTATGTTTTGGTTTAAACATTATGCTTCCGCTTGCAACTTAAACTATGTTTTGTTTGGACACCAATTGTATTGGTTGGATTTTATAACTACTTATATGCTTGTTCAATATGATTGGTGGCTGGATCCTGGTCAGTCACTCCTCCAAGCGGTAGTACTCCGCAGGTGGATTTTGGGGGTGTGACAGATTGGTATCAGAGCCATTGGTTATAGTGAACTTGGTTTGAATAAGGGAAAAGTTTTATTAAAATCAGACTATAACCTGTACAGTGATCTACGATCCACAACGACGCTTCGCATGCAAGGCTCGACATTCTAGGTGATATGATCTATGTATATATTGCCTACTTGTTAGTTACATAGTACATTGCTCATGGTATGCTTGGTTAGTATAACTACTGTTGCTCGAACACGTGTGTGCTTACTCCCATCTGTCATCGCACTTTCACGAACCTCTCTCACTCACGTTCCTCTTGATACGAAGATCATGTCTGGACGCGTTAACATGACACAAGCCCAGTTGACGGCTCTGATTAACGAACGAGTTGTTGCGTCACTTGCAGCTGCACACGCAGGAGGTATATCCTGCAGTCCAAACTCATTCTAGGATCTTTAGAATCCTACTCTCGTGAACCAACCTTTGTGTTGAACTCTGTCTTTCTTCCGCCCACAATAGGTCAGCATGCTCAGCCACCCGTGTGCACTTTTAAAACTTTTATGGACTGCCGACCAACTACTTTTAGCGGCACTGAAGGAGCTGTAGGCCTCCTCCACTGGTTTGAGAAACTCGAGTCAGTCTTCGAAATGTGTGAATGCCCTGAGGCGCGCAGGGTGAAGTATGCTACCGGTACTCTCGAGGGTTTAGCTCTCACATGGTGGAACGCTCAGGTCCAAATGTTGGGGTTGGTTGCTGCCAACGACACCCCATGGGAAACCTTTAAGGAGATGATCAAGGAAGAATACTGCAGTCGGGATGACATTCATAAGCTGGAAGTTGAGTTCTTCAACCTCAAGATGACGGGGTCAGAAATTGAGGCGTATACCAAGAGGTCGAATGAGCTTGCACTACTGTGTCCTACCATGGTGGACCCTCCAATTAAGCGGATTGAACTTTTTCTCAAGGGCTTGGTACTAGAGATCCAACGTCATGTGACTTCAGCAAACCTCGCTACTATCCAGCAAGTTGTTCAGTTGGCTCACCGTCTCACGGATCAGGCGGTGGAGCAGAACAGGTTACCAAAGCGCATAAGTGCTGCAACTACTTCAGGTGTCCCTAGTGACAACAAACAGAAATGGGATGGAGCTTCAAGTAAGGGTTCGACTTCTGTTCAGTCCCAGTCTCAGCAAAGAAAGACTGATGACTACAAGAGCCCTAGTCAGCAATCATCTGGTGGTCAAAGTCATGGTGGGTACAAAGGGAATCACCCCAAGTGCAAACGCTGCAGCCTGCACCACAGCGGGCCATGCACCAGGGGTAACTGTCATCGGTGCAACAAGCCAGGTCACGCTGCAAAGGATTGCAGGAGCTTATATCCCGCCAACCAGAATCGTCAACAACAGGCCCTACAGAACCAGCGCCAGCAGCAGCAGCAAGGTGATAACAAAGGGTGCTTTCAGTGTGGAGCTGAAGGCCATTTCAAGAGGGATTGCCCCCAGCTGAACAGGAACCAGAACAACAACAACAACAATAACAACAATCAGGGGAATGGTAACAATGGGAACAACAACAACAATGGTGCCAGGGGGCGGGCGTTCGTGATTGGCCAAGGTGAAGCAAGGAATGACCCCAATGTTGTGGCGGGTAAGTTCCTTCTCGACGACTTTTATGTTACAGTTTTATTTGATTCGGGTGCCGATACTAGCTACATGTCACTAGAAGTTAGTCGAATGCTTAAGCGTATTCCAACACCTTTGAACAACAAGCACATTGTAGAGCTAGCAGATGGTAAGAGTTTAGAGGCCACACACGTAGTCAAGGGTTGTAAACTTGTCCTTGCTAACCAGACCTTCCCTATCGACCTCGTCCCTATCGTCTTGGGTAGTTTCGACGTTGTCATTGGGATGGATTGGTTATCCCAACACCGAGCAGAGATTCTTTGCAACGAGAAGATTGTTCGTATTCCTGGTTCCAGTGGTGAACCTCTCATGATTCGTGGCGACAGGAGGAGTGCTGTTGAGAACGTCATCTCTCTCCTTAAGGCCCAGAAATATTTGAGGAAGGGCCACATCACCATTTTGGCTCTCGTTACTGACACCTCGGAGAAAGAGAGGAAGATAGAGGATCTTCCAATTGTACGCGACTATCCTGAGGTATTTCCTGAGGAATTACCTGGCCTACCGCCTCATCGCCAGGTCGAGTTTCAGATTGAACTAGCTCCTGGAGCTGCACCTATAGCTCGTGCACCGTATCGTTTAGCTCCATCAGAGTTGGAAGAACTCTCTACGCAACTGCAAGAACTCTTGGATAAGGGTTTTATTCGTCCTAGCTCATCGCCCTGGGGAGCTCCAGTGCTATTCGTGAAAAAGAAAGACGGTACCTTCAGAATGTGCATCGACTACCGGGAACTCAACAAGGTGACGGTGAAAAATCATTATCCTCTACCACGTATTGACGACTTGTTCGACCAGCTACAAGGGTCGAGCTACTATTCAAAGATTGATTTGAGATCGGGATATCACCAGCTGAGAGTCCGAGAAGAGGACGTCTCTAAAACAGCCTTTAGAACTCGCTACGGGCACTATGAGTTTTTGGTCATGCCTTTTGGGCTGACAAACGCACCTACGATCTACATGGACTTGATGAATCGAGTGTGCAAGCCTTACCTGGACAAGTTCGTTATAGTCTTCATCGACGACATCCTGATCTATTCTAAGAGCCAGGAGGAACACGAGCAGCATCTACGGCTTATCCTGGAACTCCTTCGAACAGAACAGCTTTACGCAAAGTTTTCGAAATGCGACTTCTGGCTTCGTGAGGTCCATTTCCTAGGCCATGTGGTAAACAAGGATGGGATTCACGTTGATCCATCCAAGGTAGACTCGATTAAGAACTGGCCTGCGCCTCGTACACCAAAGGAAATTCGCCTATTCTTGGGATTGGCAGGTTACTACAGGAGGTTCATTAAGGATTTCTCTAAGATCACACAGCCTCTCACCTCACTAACGCAGAAGGGCGTTGTTTATCGATGGGGAAACGCACAGGAGGTAGCATTTCAGCACTTAAAGGATAGACTTTACAGTGCACCTATCCTTTCATTGCCAGAGGGCACAGACGATTTTGTGGTTTACTGCGACGCATCAATTCAAGGCCTTGGTTGTGTATTGATGCAACGAGATAAAGTTATAGCCTACGCCTCACGCCAACTTAAGGTTCATGAAAGGAACTACACTACGCATGATTTAGAGCTGGGAGCTGTTGTTTTTGCACTTAAGATATGGAGACATTACCTATACGGTACCAAATGCACGATTTACACTGACCACAGAAGCCTCGAGCATATCTTCAAACAGAAGGAGCTAAACATGCGCCAACGACGATGGGTCGAGTTATTAAACGATTACGAATGTGCAATCAAGTACCATCCTGGCAAGGCCAATGTTGTGGTTGATGCCCTTAGTCAAAAGGACAGTGCGCCTAAGCGAGTGCGAGCATTGCAGCTCACTATACATTCTAGTCTTCCCTCCCAAATACGAGCTGCTCAGATAGAAGCATTGAAACCAGAAAACGTCAGGGCTGAAGCCCTACGTGGCTCAAGGCAACGCATGGAACAGAAGGAAGACGGTGCTTACTACGTAACGGGACGCATTTGGGTCCCACTCTATGGCAACTTACGAGAGCTTGTGATGGATGAAGCACACAAGTCTTGCTACTCAGTACATCCTGGTTCAGATAAGATGTACCACGATATCAAAACTACGTATTGGTGGCCTAGCATGAAGGCCCACATAGCAACTTACGTCAGCAAGTGTTTGACTTGTGCGAGAGTCAAGTCTGAATACTAGAAACCCTCAGGCCTACTCCAACAACCCGAGATACCGCAATGGAAATGGGAGCAAATTTCCATGGATTTTGTTACCGGCCTACCTAGATCTCAACGAGGTAACGATACTATTTGGGTGATAGTGGATCGACTCACAAAGTCTGCTCACTTCTTGGCTATCAAGGAAACGGATAAGTTCTCCACTCTAGCAGACGTATACCTTAAGGAAGTTGTTTCGAGGCACGGGGTGCCCACCTCTATTATCTCGGATCGAGATGCACGTTTTACCTCAGAACTGTGGCAAGCAATGCACAAATCCTTTGGCTCACGTTTAGATATGAGCACAGCGTATCACCCTCAGACGGACGGGCAGTCCGAGCGCACTATTCAGACCTTAGAAGACATGCTTCGTGCATGTGTAATCAACTTTGGCAACAGCTGGGAAAAGCATCTGCCACTTGTGGAATTCTCGTACAATAACAGCTACCACACCAGCATTAAAGCTGCTCCGTTCGAGGCATTGTACGGACGTAAATGCCGGTCACCTCTTTGCTGGGCAGAGGTGGGGGATAGTCAGATCACTGGTCCAGAACATGTGGTAGACACAACCGAACGAATTGCTCAAATTCGACAACGCATGGCGGCAGCTCGTGACCGTCAGAAAGTCTACGCCGATAAGGGCAGGAAACCACTAGAGCTCCAGGTTGGGGAGTGGGTACTACTCAAAGTTTCACCCTGGAAGGGTGTGGTTCGTTTTGGTAAACGAGGCAAACTTAACCCACGATACGTCGGACCTTTCGAAATCATCGAGAAAATAGGCAGGGTGGCCTACAGACTGAACTTACCAGCAGAACTCGGTGCAGTTCACAACGTTTTCCACGTGTCGAATCTGAATAAGTGTCTGTCAGATGAGACCCACATAGTTCCTCTGAAGGAACTCACTATCGACGAGCAGTTACGATTCGTCGAGGAACCAGTTGAAATCACGGACTGGGATGTTAAGGTCCTCAAGAGCACTAGAATACCTCTTGTTCGAGTTCGTTGGAACTCACGTCGCGGCCCAGAGTTCACCTGGGAACGCGAAGATCAGATGAAACAAAAGTATCCCCAACTGTTCGCAAACAGTACAACCACTACTGAGGCTGAAGCTACGGAATTTCGGGACGAAATTCCAGATCAACGGGGGGTGGATGTGACACCCCAGGAAAACCGGGAAAACCATACAACTTAACTAGCTTCCTCAGTGAGTGCTTACCAAATTTCGGGACGAAATTTCTTTCAACTTGGGGATGATGTGACAACTAGAAATTTAGAACCTTTCATTGTATCTCGATGTAACATGCTTGAACGTTATGTGACTAGTTAACTTGATTGGCTTAATGAATGATATAAGTGAATTTATGTGATTATGTGTTGTGCTTGTATGTATGCGTGTACTTATATGACCCGAGACACAAGGACTCGACTCGAGACCATGCGGTCTCGAGTGAACCGCGTAACAGTGGGCCGGTTGGGCCATTTAATCCATCCGGAAGCCCGTTAGGGTGCATCAAACGAGTATATAACATTGGTTGATAACCAACCTTGCCATTTCTTTGGACAACACACACTCTCCTACACACACACTCCTACTTTCTCTCTCTCTAAAACCCTAGAAGCACAAACCTTCACTCTCTCTCTCGGATCAAACCGGCCGACCACAAGAGGGTTCTCGGATTAGCTTGTGCACACCAAGTAAAGCTTCATCCTTCACCACTACTTCCCTAACCGGTTAGTGAATCATGTAATGTATTGTATTCGGTTAACAGTGATGTGTTTCGGTTGATGATGATGATGTGTGATGAAGTTACTTGGTAATGTGTTTGCTTGTTAAAGTTTTATGCATGATTAAGGTGTTGATTATGTAATAAAAACACATCATGACTATTGTTTGAACATGACAAAAAGTGCTTGTTTGATTTAATGAGTTCTTGTTGTTAAATGATACATGCTTAGGAGAACATGACTTTTGTAGAATAACTTTTGAACAAGATGTTTTGAATAACAAAAGAATGATAAGCTTAGGGTTATTCATGATCATCCGATTTTATGTTAAATGTTATAGAACAAGTATTTTGTTTGATAATGACCCACAGAAAAATGATTGTTGATATCTAGAGTATGTGTCATGATTCGGGTCCATGGAATGCATAGCTATGTGGGATGAATATGTTGATTTGATATAAAAACTTGAAAGATGAACTACTTGAAGATCATGAAAAATATTTGAAATTGATATGTTTGATCCATTTCGGTTAGTGTTAGACAAGGAAACATGTTAGTGAATTGTTATTGGCTAGTACACCATATCATGATCATGAAATTCTATTGGTTAGTACACTATGCAGAATCAGCAGGTGCTGGGAGTCGAGACCACTGGTTTCGACTCGAGACCCACCCAGGACAACTCGAGACCGCGGTTGCAACATAGGTTGCGAGTCGAGAACCTCTAGTCTCGACTCGAGACCGCACTGTACCAGCATAGACAGCATGACTCGAGATCATGGTTGCGAGTCTTGTTGCGACTCGAGACATGACTCGAGACCGCCTAGTCTCGAGTAATGAAGCCTAAACCGAGACAACACTGTCTCGACTCGAGATCTCAAGTCTCGACTCGAGACCACGTACCCATACTCACTGAATTGGACTTGCATTGTTACGGGCTTAGGATTGGGCCGGACTTTTGGGCTTTGTTTACTTGTATACATGCTACTGTTCAACCCGTAGGTATCATTGTAAACCGCCATGTTTATACGTGTATGCCATGAATGATACCTGTATGCAACTTGCTAGTATACGTGTAGAAAACATACGTGCACTACTTGGATATGAACCTGACATGAATGGTATCTATGTTAGGACGTAGTTGACCACTTACAACTTGATTGACCTTTCTGTGTATCTGCCGAGCAAACCAAGGTGAGTTCACACCCTCTACCAAGCATGGGATTCCCAGGGGTTGGGAATGGGGTTAAGGAACGTGGGTTCCTCGTCCTCCTTGGGTAGGACAGCATTGGTTCAGGAATGTAATTCCTCGTCCTCATGGACAGATAACTCGTACTAGACCAAAACTCTATCACGAAGTCCCTCCTTTTTATATCGACTTAATCGCCGGGCCAATGGCGAGCGGGTCATTAGTTAGATAGCGCTATTTAGGTTTGACAAACCTCACACCGTGCCGCAGAGGACGGGCGTGAACTAATGGACTGCTGGCACGTCAATGATGATAGACATTGACAGTTCAGGGCACATAAACATGACTACAGTCAGCAGTCGATATGGTAACGAGTCTAGTGTATACATGGGGTAGCCCCCACGGCCGAAATGCCAGATAACTAACATGGGGTAGCCCCCACGGCCGAAATGCCAGACAACTAACATGGGGTAGCCCCCACGGCTGGATTGCCAGAGTAACCGGGAATAAACAAGTCACGTTTTTCAACTATGGGGTAACCCCCACGGCAAGATGCCAGATAAAGGAAACTGTTTTCGAAACAACTTAAAACGAACACCCAACTGTGAACTCACTCAACTTGTTGTTGACTCGTTACTACATGCTTTGCAGGTCTTTAGGTGCTTAGGTGGAGCTTGCATGGAAGAGGGTCGTTGTGGGACATGGACAGCTGTGTGCCATGTTAAACTTTGAACAATTAAACTTATGTTTTGGTTTAAACATTATGCTTCCGCTTGCAACTTAAACTATGTTTTGTTTGGACACCAATTGTATTGGTTGGATTTTATAACTACTTATATGCTTGTTCAATATGATTGGTGGCTAGATCCTGGTCAGTCACTCCTCCAAGCGGTAGTACTCCGCAGGTGGATTTTGGGGGTGTGACATGACACGTGTCAATACTTTATAGGACGTGAATTTTCGAGGTGTTACAATAACCCTCTCGTTTGACCACTTCAAACGAGCGGGTCAATACACATTTGTTTGACCGTTTCACTAACTATTACATATTCAGCATAAAATAAATCTAATCTATTCGATAAGCATCGGACACAAAATCTGCATCAACAAATTCCCCCTTGTCCGTTGCTGTTGAATGCTGAAAATGCAACTACAATCGATCTTCAGTCAAGTATTTATCTTCTTTGTGTTAACAAATTCCCCCTAGACCGATGATCCAGGTAAGTAGTATCTTGACGCTCCTTGTATAATAGTTCCCCCTCAAAGTACGCGTATCCGTGTTGGGTCTTGTGCAATTTACTCACAAGGCTCAATTGACCGATCTTCCGCTGATCTTCCAATACTCCAACCGGCATTTTGTCACACCCCTATTTTCCACGTGTCACCGGTGGGCCCGGTGGGGAGAATCGTGACGTAGTTGGTATCATCATAGACAAACAACAGAATATATAAATGCACAGCGGAAGCAAAGATAGATTCATTTCAACTTTAATAAAGTGTAATATTAAATATCACTAATAGTCGAAATGGATCCACAGGCGGATCAAAAATAAAATAAGATATTGTTCAACAGCTTAATGTCGTCCAAGCTTGCGAAACTTATTGTGGACGCTCTAGAAGACAGCCAGCCTATTACGTGTAGTACCTGCACTTAATCTTTTGGGAAAATACGTCAGTTTACACTGGAAAATACAATTTAACTGACTCATTTTGAAAAGAGTTGAAAATTGATTTAAATGCACGTGGCACAAAACATTTTATAACTTGTGATAATTATTTATTATAATGATCTTGTGAACGAATTACATGTTACTTGTGCGTTCAGTAGCCCGGATCTTGTCCGGGTTAAAGATCAATAGACCCTCCACATTAGAGTTATACACTGACAGGTGTACGCCTACACCCCGTGCTCAGGTCGTGGCCATCTCGTAAGATGATGCCGAGGATATCCGGGACACGGTCATTAACCCCCCAAAGGCTATAAGTGAACAAGACTGTTTAAACGAGCCGATCAAATTATTCAATTAACCATTCAGAGATGTAAGATTTGATGCTAGATCAAGCGGTATTCTATATACCGTAACCCAAGCCTGTATAGGGAAAATAAGTTAAAAGTATTACCTGAGTATAGTATAATTCTCAACAAGCAAAAAGGCAAGTAGCTTTTACCGGTGCTCCTAATCTGGAACGAAGGTTTATAATAACCTATTAGATTTCTAACGGGTCTTTATTTAAGCTTAAGCTTAGACCGGCTAGTTTAAAGGACGATACGGTTCAAACGTACGATTAAGCGAAGACTGGATAGAATGTGATTTAGACCCGACAAGTTTGAATACTTGTATAATATGGGTATACTAAATACATTCTGGATTTTTGAGACAAAAATGATAATGTTTGACCCGTCTCGGTCAATTTATGCAAACTAGTTACATAAACCGAACCGAACGCGAAAAGAGCGTTACGGGTAACCATAAGAGTCATATGCAAGTTCCCTGAGATAATATGCTCTAAATATGTTATAATATCAGTAAGTTATTTTCTATTATGCCCAAAACGGACTTAAACACAATTTATGCCTCATAAGGGCATTTTGGTCATTTAAAAGATTATAAAGAGTTAAATTAGAAATCTGAGTTACAGGTCTGGTTTATACGGTAAATATACTTAATTTAACATGTTATAATAGTAGGGTATGACCCATATGTGAAACTTATCATTTAAAACCAAACTATGCACCTTAGGGGTATTTTGGTAATTTCACAAGGGCTAAAAATGTCAAAGTTGGAAACTGAGTTCAAAACTTATACTTACTGTTATTATATAAAAATATGCTAAAAACATCAGTAGGTATCAACCTTATATGTTTAATGTGGTTATAGTACATACTATGCGATAAAAACGCTTAAAATGCGATTTAGAGCCGTTTCCGGGTTTTTTTAAGAGAAAGCTGATATTTTTATATTTCCAGAATGCTCAAAATATTTTATTTAACAAATAAAATCAGTAGAAAAAGGTTTGGGGTCAAAAAGATTTATAAAACTCATTTTATGGCTTAAAAGGACAAAATCGGTATTTACCGAATTAACTTAGAGACCTATGCTATGATCAGCCAAAAATTAAATAAAAATATTTAAAAATCCCAAAATATTATATAACATCAGTGGGTAAAAAGTTTGCTATCAAAAAGTGGGTTTAAATAGGTTATATGCTAATTACGCCGTTTAAGTAACATAAGGCTTTCAAATTACGATATTGAGCATAACTCTCAATCTGGACCTCAAACTGATATCACATTTTTGGTGCAAGTTTATAAATCAGTAACAAATGTTTCTACTCTTTCACTTTTTCAAAAATCACGTTTTATAGCAAAAAGGGCATAATAGTCAACTTTTAAGCATAAATCGGAAACATGCATATGGACCGGATAAGTGTTGAACCAAGTTGTAAAATCTCAGAGAATTAAACTTATATAAAAATTGGTCCAAAATAAGCTCTAATGCAGATCTCAAACATGCATGTACGGATCAGAACTGATAGTCAAAGAAAAAGTCAATTTACGTGACTTTCGGTTCCGATTCGGGTTTAAACTGAAAATTGTCGAGTTGATCATGATGAAACATGTTCTTATATTAATTACAAAGTTATTTTGATGATCAAACAGGTTGCATGTAGCCTACATTGCTAATTATGCTTAATTTTGCAAAAACACATTCTGTTGACTTTTTAAGAAAAGCTTTGACTCGACAATCAACATACTTAGAGTGGGAATCTGAAAATACCCTTTTGAGGGTTTGTTACCCACATAAATACCAACTTGTAGGTACTTTCAATTTGAGAAACGACAGAGCCAATCTCGTTTAATCACACGGTCAAGTTTAAATTACGATAGTTTGACTTTCAGTTAAATAACTAAGCTAGAACGAATTTGAAAGAGTTATGAACACTTACAATGGTCCTAAATAAGCTTAGAGATCACTAGGAAGATGCCTTGTCGTCCAGGAAGCTTCAGAAGTTGATCTTGTGAATTTTGAAAGTGTAAGTGTTCATAGTTTACTACTTCAAGACCCTTTTATGCAGATTTTGATCTGATTTGATGATGATACAGGTGTTTGTAGATGTTGTATGATCAGTCCAAGTGTCCTTACATGCATGTAAGTCGATTGGTGAGTTCAGGAATCGAAAACAGCTGGAAACAACTCGCAAAACAGACATAACTGGCAGCTGGTCGCTGCATCTGTCGCTGGCAGCTGGTAGGCAGGCCGCGACAGGTCCCTCGCGGGCCGCGTACAAGGGGATGACCAGCTTAACAAGTTTCAATCAATTGCAATTCAGTCCTTGCACTTTGTAACGTGGTTTTGGCGATTTATCTTACTCATTAGACCCTCAAATCTGATTTTTAAGGACCTTGGGACTTTCATAAACATGGTAAAGTCCTTGGTTAACTTTGTGCTTACCCGAAAAGTCATGAATTCAACGTTAACGCAATTAACCCTTCGTGTACGGTTTTGATCATAACTTTCTCATACATTCACGAAACTTCATGAAATTTTTATCACATATTCTTGTGAGTATATTTCATGATTACAAAGCTTCGGGTTTGCCAAAAGGTCACTCAGAGGTAGACTTTCAACATGTTGACACGTTTAGCCCCTGTAGTTTGTAATTCCTCACTTTCTTTCATTTTTCGCTTTGTATGATCCATGATTTATCCGTTTAAGGTTATAAACACCATGTAGGGTTATTGTAGAGCCTATTTATCCATTGTTGACACTTTGGACCCTTATATTCACATAGTTTCACTGTTTGTCAACTTTAGTCCCTCTAAAGTATGTTTTCACATATTCAAAGTCCATGACACGTGTCAATACATTATTGGACGTAAATTTTCGAGGTGTTACATCCTCACCCCCTTAAAAGAAATCTCGACCCCGAGATTTACTGAAACAAATGAGGGTATTTTTCTTTCATCGTGGATTCTACCTCCCATGTGTATTCGGGACCTCTACGGGCATCCCATTTGACCTTTACAATAGGTACGTGCTTCCTTCGAAGCTTCTTTACTTGTCGATCTTCAATCGATAATGGCTTTTCCATAAATTTCAAGCTTTCATCTATATGTACATCCGTATGCGGTATAACCAGTGATTCATCAGCGAAACACTTCTTCAAATTACAGATGTGGAACACATTATGGATAGCACTAAGCTCTTCAGGAAAGTTTAATTTATAAGCAACTGACCCGACACGTTCGATAACCTCGAAAGGTCCTATGTATCTCGGGCTTAGCTTGCCTTTCTTACCAAATCGCATCACCCCCTTCCAGGGTGATACTTTTAGCAACACTTTATCACCTACTTCGAAGTGAAAAGCCTTTCGCTTTGGATCCGCATAACTTTTCTGCCTATCCCTGGCAGCTTTCAAATGATCGCGAATCTGGACAATCTTGTCCGTCGTCTCAAAAACTATCTCTGGTCCTGATAGTTGGACATCTCCAACTTCCGCCCAACAAATGGGTGATCTACACTTTCTACCGTATAAGGCCTCAAAAGGCGCAGCTTTTATGCTGGTGTGGTAGCTATTATTGTAGGAGAATTCAATTAGTCGTAGGTTCTTATCCCAACTACCACCCAAATCGATCGCACATGCACGTAGCATGTCTTCCAATGTTTGAATAGTACGCTCACTCTAACCGTCAGTCTGAGGATGATAAGCCGTACTAAAATTTAAACGAGTGCCCAACGATTGTTGGAAACTTTTCCAAAAATGTGACGTGTATCTAGTATCTCTATCAGAGATAATAGACACATGTATTCCATGCAAAGCTACAATCTTATCAACGTATAACTGGGCTAACATATCGGAGCTATAAGTCTCCTTGATGGGTAGAAAATGTGCTGACTTCGTCAGTCTATCTACTATGACCCATATAGTGTCATTTCCCTTTCTCGTCTTTGGCAACTTGGTGATGAAATCCATCATCACCATCTCCCACTTCCATGTAGGAATTTCAGGTTGTTGTAACAAACCTGATGGCTTTTGATGCTCAGCTTTGACTTACGCACAAGTCAAACATTTAGCTACGTAGGCAGCTACAGACTTTTTCAAACCAATCCACCAATAGTTGGCCTTTAGATCCTGGTACATCTTATCAGCTCCAGGATGAACGGAATATTTGGAACTGTGGGCTTCCTGGAGGATAACATCCCGAAGTCCTCCATAAACTGGAACCCATATTCGTCCATTCAATCTAAGCATTCCGTCTTTGTCATAGGATAACTGCTCCTCAGTTATTCCTAGCTTTTCTTCAGGATAGTTAGCTTCCAACACAGCTTCCTTCTGTGCAACTAACACCCTTTCGTTCAAACTATTCCTGATTTCGATGCGCTTGACATTGATTCTTATTGGCTTCACTCTTTTTTTTCTGCTTAAAGCATCAGCAACTACATTTGCTTTGCCTGGACGGTATTTTATCTCACAATCATAATCATTTAGAGTTTCCATCCATCGTCTTTGTCGCATGTTCAAGTCCTTCTGATTAAACAAATGTTGAAGGCTCTTATGATCTGAATAGATCACACACTTGGTTCCATATAAGTAATGTCTCAAAAGTTTTAATGCAAATACAACGGCACCCAGCTCCAAGTCGTGGGTGGTGTAGTTCTTTTCGTGCACCTTTAGTTGTTGTGAAGCGTAGGCAATAACTTTGCCTTTCTGCATGAGTACACAACCCATACCAGTGTGCGATGCATCACAGTACACCACAAATTCTTCTATACCATCGGGCAATGTTAACACTGGTGCATTGCTTAACTTTTTCTTCAGAATGTCAAAGGATTCCTGCTGCTTAGGGCCCCAATCAAACTTAACCTTCTTACGCGTCAACGAAGTTAGGGGCGCAGCAATCCTTGAAAAGTTTTCGATGAAACGCCTATAATATCCTGCTAAACCCAGAAAACTACGAATCTCAGTAGGCGTCTTTGGCTCTTGCCAATTCATAACTGCTTCTACCTTAGCGGGATCCACTTGGATTCCACGCTCACTTACTACATGTCCAAGGAATTGAACTTCTCGAAGCCAAAATTCGCACTTCGAAAATTTGGCGTAGAGTTTCTCTTGATGTAGAAGTTTGAGAATACAACGAAGGTGTTTCTCGTGATCAGCTTGGCTCTTCGAGTAAATAAGGATGTCGTCAATGAAGACGATGACAAATTTATCCAGATAAGGCTTGCAGACGCGATTCATGAGATCCATGAATGCGGCTGGCGCATTAGTGAGCCCGAAAGGCATCACTAGGAACTCGTAATGTCCATAACGAGTCCTAAACGCTGTCTTGTGTACATCTTCATCTTTGACCTTCAACTGATGATAGCCTGACCGCAAGTCGATCTTAGAGAAGTAGCTTGCCCCTTGCAATTAATCGAACAGATCGTCGATCCTGGGCAGAGGATACCTATTCTTAATAGTGACTTTATTAAGCTCACGGTAATCGATGCACAAACGCATCGATCCATCCTTCTTCTTGACAAATAAGATCGGCGCTCCCCAGGGAGACGAACTAGGTCTAATAAAACCTTTAGCTAACAGATCATCTAACTGCGTCCTTAATTCCTTCATCTCTGTTGGTGCTAACCTATAAGGTGCTCTTGCTACTGGTGCGGCACCAGGGATGATGTCGATTCGGAATTCCACTTGCCTATCTGGTGGTAAACCAGGTAGTTCTTCGGGAAAACTTCAGGATATTCCGAAATGATAGGGATGTCTCCAATCTTGGGCTTTGGCTCATCAATAGTAACTTGTGCCATATAAATGACATAACCCTTTCCCAAGCATCTAGATGCCTTGAGCATGGACACTTGCTCAGGCAATCCATGCTGAGTATCACCTTGAATGGTAAGTGACTCCCCAGACGGGGTTTTGACTATCACTTGCTTTCTGTTGCACACAATCTGGGCTTGGTTATGCGATAACCAATCCATGCCTATAACTACATCAAAGCCGGCTAGCTTAAAGGGAAGTAAGGATAAAGGAAAAGAATGATTCCTAATGGATATAACACATCCATCTAAAACAGTTGAGGTTGTTTCTATGGTTCCATCAGCTAATTCCACCTCGTATTTTACGCTTAAGGTCTTAACAGGTAGGTTTAATAACTTACAGAACTTATCATCGACAAAAGACTTATCTGCTCCAGAATCAAACAATACTCTAGCAAAAACATCATTTACAAGAAAAGTACCTGTAATAACGTTGTCATCTTGAACAGCTTCCTTAGCGTCCATCTTGAAGACCCTCGCATTGGTCTTTTTCCCATCTTCGGCTTTCTTGGCGTACTTTGGGCAATTAGACTTAATATGCCCTTTTTCGTTGCAACCATAACATGTTGCATCCTTCAGCTTCTTACACTCCAAAGTCTTATGATCCGTGGATTTGCAAATCCCACAGGATCTCACGTGAGACTGTGATCTCGACTCCAAACGACACTTCCCAAAGTGGTTCTTCTTACAAGTTTTACATTTGGGCTTATCCCCCGATTGTTGCCCATCTCTCTTAGATCCCGACCCTTTCCTGTGGTCGTTATTTCCTCGGTGTCTCTTTTCTGATCTTCGTGAGGTATCGTCCTCACGCTTTCTCTTATTCTCTTCTGAGTTGCTGAGTGCTCTCAACCTGACTACGTCCAGGGTAAGAGAGAGAGACAGATCAGCTACTGATCTGAAAGTTGTAGGCCTCAATGCCTTAACACTTGCTTTAATTTCAGGGGCTAAACCCCCGATGAAACGGGCAATCCTTTTCGGTTCTGGGGTTACCAAGTATGGAACCAACCGAGATAGAGTATTGAAAGTGGTGAGGTATGCCTGGCAGTCTAGATTCTTCATCACCAAAGATAAGAAGTCTGACTCGATCCTTTCAACTTCATGTTGTTGGCAAAAATTCTCTTTAATAAGAGCAACAAACTGATCCCATGACATACTGTAGAGTGGGATCTTTCCAGCAGTTTGTAGGAGAGATTTCCACCATGCCAGTGCGTCTCCTTTGAACGATTGGGATACGTACTTCACTACATCCCGATCAGCACACCCGCTGATATCTACTATTGTATCCATTTCATCCAACCAAGTCATGCAGTCGACCGCTCCTTTCTCCCCAGTAAAGTCTCTGGGTTTACATGAGACGAAGTATTTATACGTACAGGACTTACTATGCGGTCCCTGTTTCTGCTTGATCTTCTTTATCGGGACACTGTTTTGGTTAGAGGAGTGATGATCCTCATCATCCCTATTGAGCTCATCTTTCTTAGGTCCAACTTTCTTAGAGGGCGGCTTGCTATGAGCCTCCGAGTGGACTTTCGGTTTGGAACGTGGTGCAGATCGGGTCCTACTCCGGGTCCCGGTCGATTCACTATACTGTCTATTTAGCGCTTCGATAACAGCATCATTCACTAATGCTTTCAACTCCGCACCCGTTACTAATATTTTAGTATTATCAGGGTTTTCTGCTGGACGACTGTTTAATTCTTCAGACTTAGCCATGTAGTCTAAATTGCTACATAAAAATAAGGACAAGGTCTATTTAGAAGTCTAAACAGTATTATCGTTCTTGACGATTTATTAACCATGGTAAATAAAAGCCATATTAGTTAATTTAATAATTTCATTCAGGATTTTTACTAATAATCTTTTTAGAATGAAATATAATATTGGCATAATAAGCCTAGTCATGTAGACAAATTTCTAAATTACAAATTTAGATCTTATAGGATCAAAGCTTGAATAAATAAGACAAATCAATCCTTTTCTTGGCAGGGAGTTTATAAGCTACAGCTGCCTTTTTGTTTTATATGACATTAATTATAACCCGTAGGCATTATGTCACAACCAAATATATAAAAATATAATCTTGGACAATTTATTAAAAAGGGTGGCGTGTGTGATTTTACGGATCACACTTAGTCAAGAATGTTAACATGTTTACAGATGTTAACAGAGATTTGAATCTTTTTAAACAGGTTCTACCATATTGGCTAGATTTATGATAACATAACAGCTAGGTTCTACCTTTTAAGATCCTTGTTATTTTATTAAAATGGTAAATCAAAATAATAAATGTTATTTTCATTTATTCATATACTATGTTTATGCACATAATTTAAAATGAAAATCTTAAATTAACCATTCAAATAAAAAAAAAATTTAAATCAGTACGATTTTGCCCTAAACGGGTCTTTTACATAAACCACATGCCCACGCAGGGGCCAAATAACAAAACAAACAAACCCACGCAGGGGTCAAATAAAAAGATATGCCCACGTAGGGGCAGAACAGAAAGAAATACCCTCGCAGGGGTAGAGTACTGAATTAAATAAATGTCCACGCAGGGACATGAGTACCACACTAAAATAACCAACAAACTAAGGATTCAATGACCCTTTTTGCTTTTACCCTTGATTAGATCCACCATCTTCTTAAACATCCCCCGATTATGCCTCCGATCATGCCGCAACTCATCTCGGATCTCTTGACGCACCTCTTGTATCTCATGAAGGATCTCTTGCATTTGGGGCGGTGACATCGCCGGTGCCTGAGGTGGTTGTTGGTAATGCTGTGGTTGAGGAGGCGGCGGTTGATAATACGGAGGTTGAGGAGGCTGTGACTGCTGATACCCATATGATGGGTACCCATAGGTCGAGGGTCCCGTAGCCCAGGGACCTCCGTAGGGACCTTCTTGGTGGAAAGTGTTGGAGTTTGCTACTATCCAGTAGGGATCCTCCGTAAAGTTATACCCCTTGTGAATCTGCTGCTCGAAGGGGTTGAATGCTGCAGCTCCAGTGTAAGCGGGAATTGGGTCTCCAAAACCCAATGGTGGCTGAGGCGTGACAGGCGCAGATGCTACTTCAGAGACGGGGTGTGAAGATTCACCCATCTCTGTTTCTTCGTGGACCGGTGAGTACCGGCTGCCACTCGAAAGTGGAGGGGTGCTAATACGCACTCCCCCTCGTGCGGACATCCGCAAGGTAGTTCTCCTTCGCCTCGGAGGCAAGGGAGGTTGAAGCTGAGGCGGTGGTGGCGGCGGAGTGACCGCGACCAGTCGAGAATCCTCAGAAGGATTCTGCTGCTGCTGTGGCTGGTGTAGGGGAGAGTGGTGAGGCAGGTGCAGGGGAGAGTTATGGTATGACTGGTGCAGAGGAGAGTTATGGTAAGACTGGTGAAGAGGAGAGTGATGGGGTTGGTGCAAAGGAGAGTTATGATAACTGGGGGTAAACACCCAGTCGTGCTGCTTGAAGTTCTCCTCAAAGCTATCGGGACCATTGTAAGGTGATCCCATAAACGGTGACCCATCTGAAATCTCGATGGGGTGGTTCGGTGTTCCGGAGGGTGGCATAGCAGGATCAGTATCCTCATCAATGTCCATCGGGTTGCCACCAGAAAAGTGGTCTTCTGGTCCAAGTGGGTTAAAACCCACTGCTGCTGCTAAGTAGTCATCAGGGTTGAACTGACCCTGGAAGACAGGTGATGGTTGGTTAAAAGGTGAATTGTGTCCTATTAAGGGAATGTAGGAATGTTGTGAGTTGTGGGGCTCATTCTCCGAATGAGGCCCAAAGGAGTGCGGGATTGAAGGAGAGGTACTCAGTGAGACTGAGCGCCTAGCAGGTTCGGTAAAAGACCTCCAAAGGTCTTGAGCATCAGTGTTGTGAGGGTCCGAAGGTGTTCGCCGGTGTGACGGCCCGGCCTCGTGGTCATTTGGAGCTACATGTGCTCCTTGTCCTCGGCCTCTACCTCTCATACGTGGTGGCATTCTGGCGATCCTGTCAAAAACAACAAGTGATACAACAAAAATATATGTAAGACAAAGTTAGAAAATTTAAACAAAAATTTGGAAATTTCCTAAGTTCTTTGTCTAGACTCGAGAATCGAGGATTGTGCAATTGTGTAACTGAGATTAAACACAAAAGAATAGTGTTTAATTCACTCAGAGTTGGCTCTGATACCAACCTGTCACACCCCTATTTTCCACGTGTCACCGTTGGGCCCGGTGGGGAGTATCGTGACGTAGTTGGAATCATCATAAACAAACAACACAATATATAAATGCACAGCGGAAGCAAAGATAGATTCATTTCAACTTTAATAAAGTGTAATATTAAATATCACTAATAGTCGAAATGGATCCACAGGCGGATCAAAAATAAAATAAGATATTGTTCAACAGCTTAATGTCGTCCAAGCTTGCGAGACTTATTGTGGACGCTCTAGAAGACAGCCAGCCTATTACATGTAGTACCTGCACTTAATCTTTTGGGAAAATACGTCAGTTTACACTGGTAAATACAATTTAACTGACTCATTTTGAAAAGAGTTGAAATTTGATTTAAATGCACGTGGCACAAAACATTTTATAACTTGTGATAATTATTTATTATAATAATCTTGTGAACGAATTACATGTTACTTGTGCGTTCAGTAGCCCAGATCTTTTCCGGGTTAAAGATCAATAGACCCTCCACATTAGACTTATCACTGACAGGTGTACGCCTACACCCCGTGCTCAGGTCGTGGCCATCTCGTAAGATGATGCCGAGGATATCCGGGACATGGTCATTAACCCCCCAAAGGATTTAATTGAACAAGACTGTTTAAACGAGCCGATCAAATTATTCAATTAACCATTCAGAGATGTAAGATTTGATGCTCGATCAAGCGGTACCGTAACCCAAGCCTGTATAGAGAAAATAAGTTAAAAGTATTTACCTGAGTATAGTATAATTCTCAACAAGCAAAAAGGCAAGTAGCTTTTACCGGTGCTCCTAATCTGGGACGAAGGTTTATAATAACCTATTAGATTTCTAACGGGTCTTTATTTAAGCTTAAGCTTAGACCGGCTAGTTTAAAGGACGATACGGTTCAAACGTACGATTAAGCGAAGACCGGATAGAATGTGATTTAGACCCGACAAGTTTGAATACTTGTATAATATGGGTATACTAAATACATTCTGGATTTTTGAGACAAAAATGATAATGTTTGACCCGTCTCGGTCAATTTATGCAAACAAGTTACATAAACCGAACCGAACGCGAAAAGAGCGTTACGGGTAACCGTAAGAGTCATATGCAAGTTCCCTGAGATAATATGCTCTAAATATGTTATAATATCAGTAAGTTATTTTCTATTATGCCCAAAACGGATTTAAACACAATTTATGCCTCATAAGGGCATTTTGGTCATTTAAAAGATTATAAAAGAGTTAAATTAGAAATCTGAGTTACAGGTCTGGTTTATACAGTAAATATACTTAATTTAACATGTTATAACAGTAGGGTATGACCCATATGTTGAACTTATCATTTAAAACCAAACTATGCACCTTAGGGGTATTTTGGTAATTTCACAAGGGCTAAAAATGTCAAAGTTGGAAACTGAGTTCAAAACTTATACTTACTGTTATTATATAAAAATATGCTAAAAACATCAGTAGGTATCAACCTTATATGTTTAATGTGGTTATAGTACATACTATGCGATAAAAACGCTTAAAAGGCGATTTAGAGCCGTTTCTGGGTTTTTTTAAGAGAAAGCTGATATTTTTATATTTCCAGAATGCTCAAAATATTTTATTTAACAAATAAAATCAGTAGAAAAAGGTTTGGGGTCAAAAAGATTTATAAAACTCATTTTATGGCTTAAAAGGGCAAAATCGGTATTTACCGAATTAACTTAGAGACCTATGCTATGATCAGCCAAAAATTAAATAAAAATATTTAAAAATCCCAAAATATTATATAACATCAGTGGGTAAAAATTTTGGTATCAAAAAGTGGGTTTAAATAGGTTATATGCTAATTACGCCGTTTAAGTAACATAAGGCTTTCAAATTACGATATTGAGCATAACTCTCAATCTGGACCTCAAACTGATATCAAATTTTTGGTGCAAGTTTATAAATCAGTAAAAAATGTTTCTACTCTTTCACTTTTTCAAAAATCACGTTTTATAGCAAAAAGGGCATAATAGTCAACTTTTAAGCATAAATCGGAAACATGCATATGGACCGGATAACTGTTGAACCAAGTTGTAAAATCTCAGAGAATTAAACTTATATAAAAATTGGTCCAAAATAAGCTCTAATGCAGATCTCAAAAATGCATGTATGGATCAGAACTGATAGTCAAAGAAAAAGTCAATTTATGTGACTTTCGGTTCCGATTCGGGTTTAAACTGAAAATTGTCGAGTTGATCATGATGAAACATGTTCTTATATTAATTACAAAGTTATTTTGATGATCAAACAGGTTGCATGTAGCCTACATTGCTAGTTATGCTTAATTTTGCAAAAACACATTCTGTTGACTTTTTAAGAAAAGCTTTGACTCGACAATCAACATACTTAGAGTGGGAATCTGAAAATACCCTTTTGAGGGTTTGTTACCCACATAAATACCAACTTGTAGGTACTTACAATTTGAGAAACGACAGAGCCAATCTCGTTTAATCACACGGTCAAGTTTAAATTACGATAGTTTGACTTTCGGTTAAATAACTAAGCTAGAACGAATTTGAAAGAGTTATCAACACTTACAATGGTCCTAAATAAGCTTAGAGATCACTAGGAAGATGCCTTGTCATCCAGGAAGCTTCAGAAGTTGATCTTGTGAATTTTGAAAGTGTAAGTGTTCATAGTTTACTACTTCAATACCCTTTTATGCAGATTTTGATCTGATTTGATGATGATACAGGTGTTTATAGATGTTGTATGATTAGTCCAAGTGTCCTTACATGCATGTAAGTCGATTGGTGAGTTCAGGAATCGAAAACAGCTGGAAACAACTCGCAAAACAGACATAACTGGCAGCTGGTCGCTGCATCTGTCGCTGGGAGCTGGTAGGCGGGCCGCGACAGGTCCCTCGCGGGCCGCGTACAAAGGGATGACCAGCTTAACAAGTTTCAATCAATTGCAATTCAGTCCTTGCACTTTGTAACGTGGTTTTGGCGATTTATCTTGCTCATTAGACCCTCAAATATGATTTTTAAGGACCTTGGGACTTTCATAAACACGGTAAAGTCCTTGGTTAACTTTGTGCTTACCCGAAAAGTCACGAATTCAACGTTAACGCAATTAACCCTTCGTGTACGGTTTTGATCATAACTTTCTCATACCTTCACGAAACTTCATGAAATTTTTATCACATATTCTTGTGAGTATATTTCATCATTAAAAAGCTTCGGGTTTGCCAAAAGGTCACTCAGAGGTAGACTTTCAACATGTTGACACGTTTAGCCCCTGTAGTTTGTAATTCCTCACTTTCTTTCATTTTTCGCTTTGTATGATCCATGATTTATCCGTTTAAGGTTATAAACACCATGTAGGGTTATTGTAGAGCCTATTTATCCATTGTTGACACTTTGGACCCTTATATTCACATAGTTTCACTGTTTGTCAACTTTAGTCCCTCTAAAGTATGTTTTCACATATTCAAAGTCCATGACACGTGTCAATACATTATTGGACGTAAATTTTCGAGGTGTTACACATTTGATAAGGGTTCCATTCTTTAAAAAACTTCATCAAGTCTTGATCTGTCATAAGACAAACTCTACCACCTGTGATTGCGTTTAGAAATTTACCGAAGAAATTCAACATATGAAAAAAAAAAATTATCCCCCCATTTCTTAGGTAAGATCTCTAAACCTTAACAGATTCTCTCAACTTCAAAGAAACTGTCGTCAATTTCACAGAACAAATTCCCTCCACTGAGTAGAATTTTTCTTCAAATGTTCACCAATTCCCTCCACTGGGCGGAACTGTCGTCAATCTTCACTGAATGTTCTCGGTTGTTCGAAAAATCACGAAAATTACTTTCTTCT
Organism: Helianthus tuberosus; assembly: GCA_030545235.1. Classification (NCBI taxonomy): domain Eukaryota; kingdom Viridiplantae; phylum Streptophyta; class Magnoliopsida; order Asterales; family Asteraceae; genus Helianthus; species Helianthus tuberosus. The sequence continues at coordinate 52,596,895 of CM060411.1, read as the reverse complement.
TTGCATATTCTAGTTGAATAAGAACGTCCCCTAGTACCCCGTAGGATCCGACTTGTATCCCTCCAAAGACTTTGTGAACTCGTTAGGACCGGTATTGACATTCCAGGTTCATTCAATCGTTACCAAATGCGAGAATATGACAATAAACAAAATGCTTTCTTCTTTGCATATTCTAGTTGATAAAGAAAATCGCCTAGCACCCCGTAGGATCCGACTTGTATCCCTCCAAAGACTTTGTGAACTCGTTAGGACCGGTATTGACAAAATGCTTTCGAACATTTGCGAATAACCGATAACAATCATAAACATTGACGTGCGGAAGTGAACATACCATTCTTGGTTTTTGGCCCAGAGTAGTCAAGTCACCAAAATTTGACGTTTGCATCGGTAACCGTGACTACCCCACATTCAAAATAAATCATTTTTTTTCATCAAGCTTCATCATCCCGCGCGCTCCCAAAACCCGTACAAATTTGACGTTGACATTTAGAAGCGCGGTTCAACTAAAATTCGCGAACACCCGACCCCACTTTGCAACTCACGAATAAAGACGGGTCCACGACTCCACGTCTTATCTTGACTTTTAGTTGCAGTCATGTGGGCCATAAATAAAATTGTGACTTCAAAATTTAGAAAAGTCACGTGAGCCCATAATGTGCTCCTGATCCAACTTTGGACTTGTAACAAATTTTGTTGATCTAAACCAATTCGGCCCAAGACATTAGTTTGTCAAACACTAAATATGTAAATGGCCCAAAATAAAAAAATTCCAACATGCATTCACGGCCCAGTAAATATGTAGTGTAGAATTGTGGGCCTAATCAACAAGCCCTAGACATATGTCAGCCACCAACCTCGTCTGCCCTCATTCTTGTCATCCTCCACTTTCAATCAAAACCCTTTACAAGAAAAACAAGCCGACAAAGACATGATTTGTCTTCCTCTCCTTCTCTTTCTGCGATACAACATCCAAAACAAACCTCTTCACCCTCTTCCATACACAACAACCAAAACAGAACCAGCCATCATAAGACATCCTCCATGATTCCTTCTGCGATGAACAACAGCAGCAACTGTCATCGCTCAAGTCTCTCTGCGATTCATGACCAAAACCCCTACAACAATCACCACACACCACCGTGCACTGTTCTGATTGTCTTCAGCCGTCGCCGGTTTCTCTCTGCGATACACATCTCCAAACAATCGGAGAAGTTCACATCTGGTTGATCCAGATTCAGAGTTTTTTTTTTTAACAATTTGTAGGTTCTTCGTCGATTGAAGATGACGATTGAAGTTGTGGAGGTTCGTCGATTGATAAAATTTCTGGGTTTTTGATTAACAAGGTCGACAAAATAAGCAGGAGTTTCATCATCATCAACAGCAGGAGTTTCGTCATCATCAGAAGCAGGAGTTTCGTCATCATCAACAGCAGGAGTTTCGTCAACATCAGAAGCAGGAGGTTCGTCAAGGTCTTCAGTAGGAGTTTCGTCAAGGCATGAAGAGCATGAGTTTCGTCAACAGCAAGATATTCAGGAGTTTTGTCGGAGCTGATATGAGGAAACCCTAAAGTTTCTTAACAGCCGCCACACCCTCTTCAAGAACACAACCAATGTTCATTCCCAGATTTGACGAAAATCACTTCAAAAGTGATATTTGATGATGAAAACTTGATTTGTTTGGTGTAAAACAGAAAACCTAAACCTCGGGTGTGATCTGTTTCAGCTCAGACCCATCTGTCGATCCAGATTTGGGTTTTCTTCATGTTTCCACCATGTTTACATCTTGAACAAAAATCACTAAAATCACAGATCTAGAGCACATGTGACTTAGCAAACTGTTAGATTTACTAAATCGGGTACCATGGCTCTGATACCAATTGTAGGACCGTGTTTCTGGACCGAAATCGTGATTAGTGTGAGATTAGTTCAAGACGGGAGAGATTAGAGATGGACAAACAAAACTTCTTTTTATTAACCGGTAGTAAAACATTACAAATCGGCCCGATTACAAGATAACTGAACTAATACCAAAGGAGTATACATCCGGGGAGAGACCAAGTGGTGATCTCTCCCCCACACAATAGAACTCATTGTGAACTCTCAAATGAGCTCACCCACACTCTCTAACTCTCTCTAGTGCAAATGAAAGACAAAGGGTGGTATTTATAGTCACACCCACTTCACTTGCACACACACACGGTCAAACACATAACCCTCTCGCTTGACCACTTCAAACGAGCGGGTCAATACACATTTGTTTGACCGTTTCACTAACTATTACATATTCAGCATAAAATAAATCTAATCTATTCGACAAGCATCGGACATAAAATCTACATCAACACTATACCAAAACGAGACGGGATTATGGTTATGAAATAAGCACTCTCCGATTCAATTAGGTATTGATGAAGAGCAAGGTGCTGATAACGTGTTATAAACAAGAGATAAAGAGAACCAATTCATTCATCACAATATCATGTACATATATATATAAATCAATACAATAACAACCCTAGAGCCCATTAACATTAGGTTGGGCTTGGCTTATGGGCCTAAATGTCTGCATTCATAACAGTTTACACGATTTTAAGATATTTTAAGTGTAATTTTCTGTTTTTAAGTAATGGCTTCCAAGTGGTCATATTTTTTTTTATCTGCTTTGATCAAACTATTCATTTGATTTTCTCTTTAAATACTCACAACAAAACCTCCATGGTAATCACCTCACTTTATATGTATGTTAGGACTACATCACCACGACTATTTATTTAGTTGTTAAACGATTTTCATAAGAATAAATAGTAGATAAATCAATTTTTCCATATTAATTAAATATGAGGCTTTAACACTAAAAGGTTTATAATACTAGAACATTTTAAATTTACAGTAACAATATATTACAACAAAGTATATCAAACGACACAAAGAACTCAGAAAAAAACAAACAAACAAAAAGTATATGAGAAAACACTCAACAATCATGTAAAATAGTTGTATCAAGGACCCTTTTAATGGCTAGATCAATGAATCTACGCATTTTCTTCGGATCTAGCAGAGATCGTCCATTGTCTACTTTTTAGATGGAGGTGGAGCGAAGAAAGGAATGCTTGGAAGAGTTGTTGGAAGGTTTGGGATGGTAGGCATAGAAGGCAATGGAGGAAAGGACACTTTGGGCCTATTAGGGAATGTAGGGATTGTTGGTATGGTGGGCATCTGTGGCTGTGGGAGTGTGGGGATGGTGGGTATTTGTGGTTGTGGGAGTGTGGGGATGGTGGGCATCTGTGGTTGTGGAAATGTCGGAATGGTGGGTATTTGTGGTTGTGGTAATGTTGGAGTAGCTTGCAGCAAATTGCGTAAAGCATGACACATCTCATTGGTTGTGACGGAAAATAGTGCAAAGGTTTGTTGGAAACCGATATCTGGCAATATTATTGGATTCTTAGGTTTTAGGTTGTTAAACAATCTCCAAACAAGAAGAATTTGTTTATCAATATTCCTATTTTAGGTAAGCTATATCTGCAGATAATTTTACCCAAATTCACACTTAAATGTTTGTTTCTGAGTTCTTTGTGTGGATTTGTTGTAATATACCTATTTGGTTGGTGAACAAAGAAGTGTGTGCTGACATTTTGCAAGTCATGGTTTTTTAGAAAAAAAAAAAACATAGTGCGCTGACAATTTGCAAGTCATGCTTTTTGAAAAAAAAAATATATATATATATATATATAGGGTGGGGTTCTAGAGTGAACGCTAGTGTATTTGCGAACTGAGTGAACAAATCCTGGCCATTAATCTACACATGTGTATGGCCAGGATCTCATCATCAAATAGTAAAATACACTAGTGTATTTCAACATCAAATCCTAGCCATTGATCTACACACGTGTATGGACAGGATTAGTTCACTCAGTTCGCAAGCTACACTAGTGTTCACTCTTAAACCTAATCCTATATATATAATCTAAATTTTAGTAAATTAAGTTTTGTATTATATATAAAACTTTAAATTTTAGTAAATTTAAGTGGGCAATAAGTTTTATAAGTGAGTAAACCGTAGGGAGCAAATATGTTATTTTAACCTTTTAAGTATATTTTTAAAATTTCTGATATATTTTTAAATGAGTAAATTACAAGTTTTGTCCTTTATGTTTACATCAAATTGTAGGCGTTGTTCTTTTGCCCAAACAGGCGGTGTCCTTAACCTTTCAAAATATTGCACGTTTTGTCCTTTAGGCCAAAACTGGCTAGAAATCTCAGTTAAAAACTGTCATGTACTAGTACAGATTTGATCAAAAGATGCGGTTAAATTGGCTATAAGATGCGGTTTTAGACCCGCATCTTATGGCATGGCATCTTTTGGCTATATGCCAAAGGGTCCAAGAGATGCGGTTCTAGAACCGCATCTTTTGATATATTAACAAAACAAACTACTTTTTCCTAATATACTCAATAGATGCGGTTCTAAAACCGCATTTCTTGGTGTTTCAAGTAAAATAATATATATATTTTTTGGTAATTTCATTAAAAATTCCCAATAAATTCTCATTATTAACAAATTATCAAATATTGAAAATAAAGTATACAAAAAACAAAATTAAATTAGAATCAATGTAATATAACACAAGAATATAAAATACAAAGGTTTCAAAATAACACAACATTACAAAAGTTTTAAAGTAACACAAATACATATAACTCTAAAGGTGAAAGTGATATACAATAACTTCCTGAACCGATGTCTTCATACTTCGACCTTAAACCGACGTCTTCAATCCATACTTGCAACCTGAACAGGAGAAATTGCGTAACAAAACATAGTTTTACCTTAATAAAAATGATGAAGCTTAAAAATATATGCAAATGTACATATGTAACTTCTTTGATCTTTGTTTGGATCTGTCACCAGCAGTCCAACACTAACGGGAGCAGAAGGTATACCAACTACAAAACAAAAGAGCAAGGATTATAACCCCACACAGTATAATCATTTTATGATCTCAAATTAACATTAATTCAGATTGATAACTTAATATGTCATTTACACATAGTATAATCATATGCATGCTTATTATCGATATATCAATCATGAGCTTCAGGGCTATCCGATAAAAAAATGTCCGGCTCTAATGCACTATATCAATCATTACCAGCAAATGCAATACAAACAGCCAAATCTTCGCTAAACATCTTCACGTTTGGACCAGATGCAACTGCAGAATCTCCCAGCACTGCTACCGTTTCTTGTACCACACTCTCGTCCCTACAATAGTGAGTTTTCATACACATATACTAGTGGTAATGTCTGCGCTCCGCAGCGGGTCGCGGGGGTGTTAAAATTTGTAACGGTCGATTTTGACGACTTTTACTTTAGCATTAACCTCGCGAAAATAGTAAGGCGTAACTATCATTTGTGTGAATAAAAGACCACATGTCATGCTTCTAAGTAATTAATAGATGAATCCTTATACTCAATGGTAAAAAAAAAAAAAAAAGAAGCCAAACACAGATAGTTACCTATGTCCAAATTTTAACGGGCCTATTAATCAGAAAAGAGTTACTTGTGTAGTCACCACCAAAAAGTTTTTGAGTGCAACAACCGCCTCCTTGAGAAGCCGACCTGTCTCTTCCACGTGAAGACTCATTTTCAAGGACCTTTATTGTTGCAAGTAAAAAATATAATGGGACTGCGACAACTTATTTCCAAAATTTGATTATATGGTATAAATTAGATCAATTTCACTTGCCTTCTCATTCTACATCTGGTCTGCTCTTTTCCTTAATCCAAGTGCAGATTGCTAATACCACAACCAACCCTGCGGATATTAACAAAGTGATTGTAATAATTATTCACCTCTCTCTTGAAATTCTAAAAAGAATTTCACGGTTTCCACTAATAGCCAGCATTGAGAAATTACCTGTAACATTTACAAATTAAGTTAAAAGAAACAAACTAATTTCAAATTTGAAGAATTAGTGGTATGAATAGCATGATAGTTTAGTGTATTAATATATGCTAGATAGTATATATGGTATACTATTGCTTTGGTTAAGACTTGCATGTTGAATTTAGAGTTCTAATGTTAACACTATTGATAAATCTAACCCAACCACCGAAAACTTTTGATTAATGAACCGCTACTGAGCGATGTCTTACCGACATATAAGGTAACAAGTCTCCTTAACCATGATTTAATGCATGAAACTATATAAATACAGAAATGATATGTTTTTAATCATATATGGCATACTAATTATTTATAAAAAATAAAGAAATATGGACAAATATTGTTTCAAGTTAGGCAAATCTAACCCGTTTTTTTTTTTTTGTATCAGTATTTATCCTTCTTGATTTGTATCTATTTTGACCCGTTACAAGACCCGCCCATTTTGCCATCAATTAAGTCCATTTTACTTGATTATGTTTGCTATTTTACAACAATTTAATTTACTTTCATTCACACGTGAAAATCATTGATAAAGCACATAAACTTATAACAGGAGTATGAAAATTAAACCAAAGCCAACTTACATTTTGTCAAGCAGATGATATGCTGCTTAAAATCCTTAGGATTAGACAATCGCAAACAACAAGAGTCCATAATTCCGGAGAGCGATCACCTTTTCCCCGACTATATATGACAAACCAGAGGCATGAGTTTCCATCCAAAGTTCAACGTATTGTTGTTGTACCTATAAACAAAGGCTTCTAAATAAGGTCAAATGGCAAGCTCAACAAGATTTTATTCAGCTACAACTTTAAATAATGTTAATACTAACACCTTAACAATATTTCTGATTATTGTAAGGAACTAAGGACAACTATTGAACTTTACGAAGACTGTTAGGACTCACGATCGGGGTAAAAAATAAACTGTGAATTCTACCATTGAAACAAAAGTCACTCCACACTTGTAATAATGATCCCTATTCGGGCAATGGTACCGGGTACCGGTACCAAACCGGTACCGAATTTACCAAATTGGGTACATTTTCGGTACCAACTTTTGACATTTTCGATACCGGACCGGTATCGATATTTACCGGTTTTTACCCTCAAATAACGGTACCGTACCGGGTATATTCGGTACCGGTACCCACTTTTGAGGATTTTTGGTGCCGGTACCAGTTGGTACTGAGCTGATCCCTAGACCAGAGCATAGCAATTCAGCCAAACCGGTTACCCAACCATGACTATCAGTTTCATCCATCTCCCCCTTCTCCAAAAACAAAATCTTTCAAAATGATTTCGAATAAATAACATATAACATTATAACCCCAGTGGTTATCATTGTGTAATCAAAAGCATCACAGTATACAACTAACCCATACATAGTAAAAAAAGCAATATCCTAACCAACCAACCTCGATCCACAACACACAACCAGCAAAGTATCCCTCAAATTACTCTTTGGAAGCGCCCCTTGCGATTCAAGCTCACTTATAATACTTTGCACAACCTAACAACAAACAAAACCCCAAAAATCAACTCCATTAACCCTAAAACAAAACACAACAATACCTTTCGAAAATAACGAGATTGAGTCGAATCATAAATCGGCCACACTTTATCAAAATCCTACAATATCGATCTCGATTTCAATCAAACAGATCATAATTACACATAAAACCATAGCAAAAACCTAAAAATAAGCAAACTTATACGTACTTTTGGACCTCTAAGAGAAGATAATATGAAGTGCTGAAGTTGTTCACCTAATTTAGGGTTTGAAAGATGAAAATTGTCGATACAAGGTCTACGTTATTGACTCCATTGATGATTGACGGATCAAGCCTAATAACAAACAGTTGGTTTACATCGCCCTCTCTAGCTTTATTGCTCTCTCCTGTTATCGGTCCATCATTACCAGCCATAAGCTTTCTCTCTGTGTATAAGATGAATTGGAAGTTTAGATTAGGTTATATGGAGGGGGGAAATTTTTGGGGGTTTTGTGAGGGGAAATCGGGCGGGGAAGGGAAATAGATGAAATTTTTAAGGGGATGGTATAAGATGCGGGTTAAATGTTGACCGCATCTTTTGAGTTGAGGAAATTGGGCGAACGAAGAAAAATAAGGTGAACTCTTTTGAGAAATGGTATAAGAGCATTCTTATCCAGTCCATCAAAGTAATATTTAACTCCAAAATATAAAAAAACTTTCTAAAATCCCACTCCATCCTGTCCACTATACCTATACCCTAACCCTAAATGTTAAAAAAAAAGCTACAGTAGCTTTTTATACATAAAAAGCTACTGTAACTCTCTATTTCCAACAACTGCCTCTCATTTCATCTTCTCCCGCCCCTCTCCTCCTACACATCGATTACCACCAGCAACAAATTCAACAAAACTACTGCACTTGCAAGGTTTGGATTTGAGGGTTACTGACAATCTTGGTACGTTCTTTATTCACAAACCCACTGTGTAATCTTGTTCCAAACCCGCTACCCCATTTGATCAATTTTTGATCTTTACTAAAGGGTTTTGTTCAATTGTTGGTAATCTTGTTGCTGCTCTGTTTTTGTATTGGTTTTCTTGACCGGTTATGTCGGTTGATTTGATTGGTTTTAGATCCGATTTGAGTTTTGTTTTCGTGGGGTATGTGCACAAATCATATATTCCGATTTGAGTTTTGTTTTCGTGGGGTATGTAAACTATAAAAAAAAGTGGTCTTGTGTGTTTTGGGGGAAATTAACGATGCAGAGTGGGAAACAAGGAGTGTGATGAAATCAAATTCTCAATTATGGATATTGTTAACCTCTCATCATCTATTCTATGTCACAATAAATTTGAATAATTAGGGTTCATACTCTAAATTGGGAGGGGGGTTGGTTTAATGTGACGAAATTGAGAATTCATATTCAAGTAAAGAAGCTTCTGTTGTTTTTGTACACCATATTGAATATCAATATATAATTTAATTTTGTTATACATTTGTGGCTTGAAGGATTTCCAGTATTTAAAACATATTATTTTTAAAATTTTGTAAGCTTTCTGATATGATATGATATGTATATTGTATTGGCTCTAAATTGTTCACATTATATCAGGAAAGAGAATTTTAATTTGTTGAATAGTCTTCTTTTGGTGAATTCTATAAATTTGGATTGAAATTTTGTACTTATTGATGGTAAATGTGGTTAATTGAGTTGTAATTGTAACAAGTTAACGAGAGGATTCAAAATGTGGAAGTAATTCATGTGTGTGGAGGCTAGAAGCATTATCATGATTCATGAAGTTGATAATAGTTATGTTATATGTTTAACTTCAGGAAGTCAACGGTGGATGGGAAGATCCAAGATGCAGTAAACCCTACGGTTGAATGTAACTTTATACAAAAAAAAAAATGGTAAAGTCATTGTGTATATTTGACATATACATAATGAAAATCCCAACTATATACGTAGCGTAACTTTTATAATATCATATTACTCACAACAAGTAATATTAAATACTAACTATTTTAGAAAAAACGGTTAAGTCATTGTGTATATTTGACATTTTTGACATATACCTCCATCAAATAGTAACTATATATGTAGTGTAACTTTTAATGACATGGCTTATTCTTATCCTGTGTTGCAGTTTTGAATATTAATATGTACACTTTATTCATTGCAGAGGATGGAAATGGTGTTCTATGGGAATTTGACAAATAAACTCGAGACACAAATGGTTGCTCATTCTCGGGAGGGAAGGTGTGACGGATAAAAGAATACGTATGATTGTCGTCGCTTAAAAGTGTTCAGGTATTCTGTTAGGATTGATTGTTTTGTGGCGTTTTATTGCCGAAAAACGCTGCTGTTTTTTAAGGTATTTTTGCTGAATTTAACTGCAGTTTTGAAAAACGACGCAGAACGCTGCCTTTTTTTTTATGTTTTTCGCTGAAAAACCGGCACTTTTTGGCGTTTATAACAATTTTTTACTTATAACATGTATGATGACAGGTTGAGTTAATTGCACCTTTGATCAAATGGTTCGTACATTCTTTCGCAAGTTGTTGAGATACCTATCTTCGGATGATGATAGCGATGATGATCTTTATGAGGATGTCGAAGAACAATGTACTCGCAAACGTCGTAAATTTATTCGACGCAATCATATTCAGGGACATGAGCGTTTATATCGTGATTATTTTGCAGAAAATCCGGTATATCCCTCGAATCTATTTCGACGAAGATTTCGGATGAGTCGTCCTCTATTTCTCCGTATTCTAAATGAGGTAGTAGCTAACGAGCCATACTTCGTCCAAAGAAGAGATAATATCGGAAGACTCGGTTTATCTTCTATGCAAAAGATAACGGCGGCACTTAGAATGTTGGCCTATGGGGTTAGTGCTGATTTTATGGATGAATACATACGCATCGGTGAAAGCACTGCAATGGAGAGTCTTAAAAAATTCTGTGAGACGATAGTAAGTATTTTTTCATCTGAATATCTACGGTCACCAAACACAAATGATATTACCCGATTACTTGCTGTTGCGGACCAACGAGGATTCCCTGGAATGCTCGGAAGCATCGACTGCATGCATTGGAAGTGGAAAAATTGTCCTACAGCCTGGAAAGGTATGTACTCTGGCCACAATCGTGAACCTACTATTATTTTGGAGGCGGTTGCTTCATATGATCTCTGGATATGGCATGCATTTTTTGGTACGCCCGGTTCACATAACGACATTAATGTGTTAGAGAGATCTTCTGTTTTCACGGAACTTGCACTAGGGCATGCTCCACCAGTCAATTACACAGTCAACGACCACGACTATACTATGGGGTATTACCTTGCAGATGGTATTTATCCTAAGTGGCAAACTTTTGTAAAAACGATTCCATCACCAAGAGGGAACAAGAATAAACATTTTGCAAAAGCACAAGAATCTGCAAGAAAAGATGTCGAGCGAGCATTTGGTGTACTTCAACAACGATTTGCAATCATTCGAGGACCTTCACGAATGTTCAAATTGAAGGTACTAACAAATATAATGAAAGCATGTGTTATTCTTCATAACATGATCATTGAAGACGAACGTGATGATGGTGATAGTCTTAACATTGAGTATGATCAACTTGACGATGATCTCCCCGAATTGTCGCGCACTCAAACAAATGAGTTTATGGACTTCATCCAACGTCGTCTTCATATTAAAGATACCTCGGCTCATCATCAGCTTCAAGAAGACCTAATTGAACATCAATGGCTACTCTATTCCCAACAATAAACGATGTCGCGCTATATTAGATTGTTTTGTGAATGTTATGAGTTTGATTTAGAAATATGTTATGTGATGATCATTAGAATTATATATGTATGAGTAGAACTTATTAGCTCAACTTTTGTTTAAGTTTGCATCTATTTGGACAATTAAAGTGTGTTACCATCTTAAATTGTGGGTTGTTGTTTTCGCCGGTCCAAAAAAAATTGCGGATAGGTATGGGGTGTTGGATTGTAGTTAAAATTGTAAATTGAAGAAAATATAATAAGACAAAATAGAGAGTAGTTAAAATTGTAAATTGGAGAAAGAGAATAAATGATAAAAAAAGAATATAGAGTTAGGTATGGGGTGTTGGATATGGAAGGTTTTTTAAAATATGATATAAATTTTAAAAAGTAAGCATTTTTAGTTAAATTATAAGGGTAAAGATGGTGGATTGGATGGGAATGCTCTAAGATGCGGGTTAGATAGTTAACCGCATCTTTTGAGTTTAGCCCATCACATCATTTGCTTCATTCTGTACTCACATGAGGGTAAAATGATAATTTCCCTATCAACTTTTAAACAAATAAACAAACCCAATCTCTCAATCTCAGTTATCTCTCTCACTCTTCAACCAACCCCCACCCCCATCACCAGTGTGCCAGCCGCTACCACCACCAGATCACCACCACTATGACAACCACCGCCACCAAACAATTATAAAGAAGCTCCCGTAAACTTTTTGACAGATCCGAGGGAAGAAAGATCCACATTGCGCCCCGCGGACGTTTTAGTTTTCGGGTGGGATGCAGGTAAACACGCTTGTGTTGATCTTACCGGGGTTTCCCCCCTTGTAGGCTTTCGGGATACAGGTTTTGTCCCTGGTCAGGCGATTGCAAGGGCGGCAGCAAAGAAAATGGACAAACATGCCAAAGCCTGCGAGGATAATCAACATTCTTTTATCCCTTTTGCCTTTGATACCTTTGGCTCGCTAGCCCCAGAAGCCATCAGATTTCTTGAACGGGTCCAACGGGTTGTTCACAACAACATTTCGTCTCCTAGAGATCGGGGTTTCGTTTTTACTAGGTTAGGTTTCGCTATTCAAAAGGGGATAGCGGCGCAGCTTGTTGCCCGCTTACCGGCTATCTTGGTGTAATTTGTTTGACTAATTATTATATCATGTAAAAAATATTGGTTTATGAGTACGTTATTGGGGTTGTTGGAGCCAAATTATAAACTATTTACAAAAATACAATAACCTCAGTCCCTCCAATCTAATGCCCTAACTGAATCTAGAGTGAACAACACCCATCGCTACCATAAATCACCCACGTCACTGTGACTGTCACCTTAAAAGCCCAAACTCCAGCTTTACACCCCGCCCCAAACTAACAATCTTAATTATTTCTACTTCAAACAAACATATCACCGGCCTGACGGCTAACCGTTGCCATAATCGGCGACCGTCTAGATAGGAATACGACTGTCCGGTTAAAACAAACCTATCTTCAACCACCATTGTTGTCGCCTCACCGGAAGAGGTGCAGCACCGACTGTCCGGTTAAAACCGTCGGAACAAATCGATTGAGGTATGCATTGTTTGAACTGGTTTGTGATCGCCGGAACAAATCGATTGAGGTTTTTAGTGGTCTAATTTGGTGGGCGTTGGTGGTGGTGCACACAGATTTTGGAAAGCTTAGAGAGACAAGTTCAATGAGAGAGATCTAGGGTAGATATAATTGGATATGGTGTTTACTTATTTTTAGGAAATTACCATTTTACCCTCATGTGCATTGCACATGATAATTTTTAACTGAGATTTCTAACCAGGTATGGCCTAAAGGACAAAACGTGCAAGATTTTGTAAGGTTAAAGACACCGCCTATAAACTTTTGGCCAAAAGGCCAGCGCCTGCAATTTTATGTAAACATAAAGGACAAAACCTGTAATTTACTCTTTTTAAATTAAGTTTTATATTATATATAAAAATTTAAATTTCAGTAAATTTAAGTGAGCAATAAGTTTTATAAGTGAGCAAACCATAGGAAGCAAACATGTTATTTTAAAAAATCAGGGACTAAAGATGAAACAATGGCAAAGCACAGGGACTATCCTGAAAATTAACTATATTTTAAATAAATAAGATTTATAAGTATTAAAGCAATAAGTTTTTCGGGTCAAAAAAAATAAAGCAATAATTTGTATAACTTTTAAGTTTTTATTATCTTATTTTAAATAATTATGATTTTAATTATTAAAAGAACTTGTTTTTTTATAAATCTAAAAAAGTTTTTGTTTGTATATATATATATATGGGAAAGTTAACGTGCAATATTCCTTAAGGTGCGATGGTACGGTATGAAATTACGCATGTTATAAAACTGAAAACTCTAATCACACATTTTGAACAACCATAATCACACGCATGGTTATGATTTTTCAGCATGCGTGATTATAGTTTTGTTCATGCCTGATTAAGGTTTTGAGTTTTATAACATGCGTAATTTGGTATTGTACTTTAAAAAATTGTGTTTTATACTTTCACTGTATATATACATAGAGAAAGTGTATTGTACAATATCCCTTAACGTACGATTCGTACGCGATTAGTGTATAACATGCTGATTGAGTGATATAACATGCGGATTTGTACATTTTGGTTGTCCGGGTTTGTGAGTCTGAGTTTATGACCATGCGATTTTGAGATATAACAAGCGAACAACCATTTTGTGAGTCCGAGTTTGTGAGTCCCTTGCGAGTTTATGAACATGTCCCGGTTCATAAATCGCGTTATCCGATTCATCTGGGGGCGACCAAGATGTACCGGGACTTAAAACAAAATTATTGGTGCCTCGGGATGAAAAGAGATGTGACAAAGTATGTCGAAAAATGCTTAACTTGTTTACAAGTAAAATCAGAGCATCAAAAGCCTTATGGCAAGCTTCAACCATTAGACATACCGGTTTGGAAGTGGAACATGTTACCATGGACCTACTAACCATGTAACACCCCGTGTTTCGGAAGTCAAAGTCAAAGTCAAGATTGAAGTCAAAGGAAGAAAAGATTGCTAATTGCGATCTGCCACTCCTTGCTCAATTCCTGTTTTGACTTCTTTGACTTGTAGATAATCTATTTATTTATTTGCTTTAGTTGTAATATGTGGAGTACATGTTAATAATCGAGATTTAATCGCTATTTATCGCTTATCGCATCGCAATCGCATTCGCAACCCGAATTATGCGTTCTAGATATTGTTTTACGTGTGTGTGCTATTATGTGTTACTTGTGCATGTTTACTTATGTTTATACTGTGGTGATTAACCGAAACGCAATCGAAACTCTATCGTAACCGAATCGCGGACGCCAAACGCAAGTAAATTATAGTGATTGTATGTTAGATATTGTAGTTGGGATTAATTGTGTATCAAATGGGTAATTCTATCACACCGCTCACTCGAAACGCATCGCAAAACCCAATGCACGAAACGAAACGCCGAAACTCAAATCGTCGGAGCCACTCGATCGAGTGACCGCTGGATCGGATGGCCATCTGATCGGATTGCCACCCGACTGGACAGTCATCCGATCGGTGACCCACTCGATCCTCCACCACTTTCCTTTTTGGGAAACCTATAAATACCCTCACATGTTACATCACTTGATGTGACAGCTCTCACTCTACCCAGCTGCACTCAAGCTCTCCTTTCCCTCGATTTCTCGCGATTCTTGTAAGTTTTCAACTCAGATCTTGTACTTTTATGATATACACGCACTCCTTCACCTTTCTATCTTTTGAATCTTAACTTTTAACCGCGAAATCAGTGGATTTGAGGTGTTCTAGGGTGATGTCATCATGGGGTTCTTATGAACTTCATGTTTTGGCTTCAATCAATCAATAACAACTTAGATCTGGACGATTTCCACATGAATAAACAAAGATCTTGCATAGATCCGAGCAAATTCGTGGTGAAAAGGATTGAAAGATGGTTTCTAACTTTCTTTCAACTCTTTTACACTCAATGCACTCAAACCCGATAGAATCAGAGCTCGTTCTGACCTTCTACCCTTTCTTAGTGTTGTGTCAGTTCAAGAACTATGTTCTATCAACGAGACAACCGACCTCGGGTTAAACACGAAGCTATGGATCCTCATATGCTTAGCAATTTGCAAACCAGCTATCAAGGCTTCATACTCAGCCTCATTATTAGTAGTTTGGAACTCACAAGCTATGGAGTGGGGTATTATGTCCCCTTGTGGCGATTTTAGTAGTATTCCAAGTCCTGTTCCTTTGACATTAGAGGCTCCATTAGTAAAAAGTATCTAAGGATCCTTAGTTTCTTCAAGCTGTTGGACTTCCAACTCAGCTTCCTTTTGCAAGTCACTACTAAAATCTGCCACAAAGTCAGCTAAGGCTTGGGATTTTATGGCAGTCCTTGGTTCATATCTTATATCATATGCACTAAGCTTCACTGCCCACTTAGCCATCCTTCCTGACATTTCAGGTTTCCTGAGAACATTCTTAATTGGAAAATTAGTCTTAACAATAATGGCATGAGTCTCAAAATAATGTCTTAATTTAGTAGATGCCATAATTAATGCAAGGATAAGTTTCTCTAAGTGTGAATACCTGGATTCAGCATCAAGTAAACTCTTACCTACATAATAAACAGGATGTTGTGTACCTTGGTGATCCTTAACAAGGACCGCACTTACTGCTTTTGAGGATACTTCTAGGTATAAGGATAATATATCCCCCTTTTCTGGTTTCATCAAGGCGGGGGCTGAGGATAGGTAATCCTTAAGAGCTTTGAGGGTACTTTCATGCTTCTCAGTCCATTCAAATTTCTTGTTCTTCCTCAGGATGTCATAGAATTCCTTGCCCTTTTCTGAGGATTTGGATATGAACCTGTTCAAGGCTGCGTTCCTGCCTGTCTATCTTTGCACATCCTTGGCATTCGCAGGAGATTTGATATTCATAATAGCCTTAATCTGCTCTGGACTTGCTTCAATGCCCCTCTTTGTTACCATATAGCCTAGGAATTTCCCTGCTTTAACACCAAAATGACACTTGGAAGGATTCAGTTTCATATTAAATTTATCAAGGATATTGAATGCTTCCTCCAAGTCTTTAAGGTGATACTCAGCTTTCTTGGACTTAACCACCATGTCATCTATATAGACTTCCATAGTGTGTCCAATTTGTTCCTTGAACATCATATTGACTAGCCTTTGATAAGTAGCACCTGCATTCCTTAGTCCAAATGGCATAGCAATATAACAATATATACCAGTTGGGGTCATAAAGGCTGTATCCTCTTGATCAGATGCTTCCATCTGAATTTGTTGAAATCCAGATGAAGCATCCATAAAAGTCAACAACTCATGACCCGCGGTAGCATCCACCATGGAGTCAATGTGGGGTAATGGAAAAGGATCCTTGGGACATGCCTTGTTTAAATCAGTAAAATCGACACATACCCTCCATTTTCCATTTTTCTTTTGAACAACAACCACATTGGCTAGCCACCTTGGATACTTAACCTCTCTTATCATACCTGCCCGAAGTAGTTTATCCACCTCCTCCTGGATAATAGCATTCCTTTCAGGTGCAAACTTCCTTCTTTTTTGATGAATTGGCTTGAATGACCTGTCAATGCCGAGTTTATGAGTAATTATATCTTTAGATATACCTGTCATGTCTTCATGCTTCCAGGCAAAGGTAGTTTTCCTTATTTTAAGGAAGGATACTAGATCATGTTCAATGTCGCTAAGGATCCCTGATCCTATGAAGATCTTGGATTCAGGATCATGAGGATCCATGAGGATTTCTTTTACATCCTGCTATCTTGCCTCCAAGACATCTCTTGAAGGATGCTTTAATTGCTATTGCTCCCTTGGTCTTGAGGCTGGCTTCATTGATGAGGTATAGCAATTCTTTGCTTCTTGTTGATCACTCTCAATTTTCACCACTCCCCATGGACTAGGAAGCTTTACGCATTGATGATATGTGGATGGGACTACCTTCATGTCATGTATCCATGGCCTGCCAAGGATAACATTACAACATGATAAGTAATCTATAACACAAAATTTTTGATAAGAATGAAGTCCTTCAATATAGATGGGAAGTTTGATGTCCCCCAATGTGTTCTTGGTTTCTCCACTGAATCCCACAAGGACTGAGGATCTTGGGACAATATCAGACTCCGGGATATTCATTTTCTTGAGGACATCAAGCTGAATGATGTTCACAGAGCTTCCTCCATCGATTAGGATCCTGCGAACAAAGTGGTTAGATATAAATAAGGTAATAACAAGACCATCATGATGAGGATCCTGGACATCGACACGATCATCCTCATCAAAGGTTATGACTTTATCCTGGGTAACAATGGAGGTCCGGATGGGTCTGTCTCCATTATCCATCTTGGTTTCCTTGGCATGTCTTTTAGCTGCTGAAAATGAGGTACCACAAATGTCTGATCCACCGGATATGAAGTTTATAACTTGTGCATCTGCTAGAGGAGCAGGAGCCCTTTCCGGGATCCTTTCAGGATCCTGGATCCTTGACTTCTTTCGTTCCAAAAGCTCCTTCAAATGTCCCTTGCTTAACAAGTAACCAATTTCCTTTCTAAGTGCAATGCACTCTTCAGTGAGATGCCCGAAATCCTCATGATATGCACACCACTTGGACTTATCCTTTGTAGCAGCTGGTTTATCACTTTTTCTCGGCCACCTAGCTTTCTCACCTAGATTCTGCATTGCAAGAATTAGTTCATTGTTATCAACAGCAAAACAGTATTCAGAAATGGGAGGATAATCCTTATCATCCTCTTCCTGTTCCACTGCATGCACGTTCTGGTTATCAGATTTGTTGTAGGACTTTGATTTGTTGTTCCTGAAGTAGGATCCTTGTTTTTCCTGTTTTGAGGATCCTGTCAGTCTTTCCTGGATCCTTTTATCATCCTCTAATCGGATGAATCTAAGGGCCCTGGTTCTTACTTCATCAAGATTCCTGCAAGGGGCCATGACAAGATCATCATAGAATAATGAATCCCTAAGCAATCCCATTTTAAAGGCTTCTACAGCCGTAGCAATATCCAGGTTAGGAATGTCTAAGGATTCTTTACTAAACTTAGTGATGTAATCTCTAAGTGATTCATTTTGACCTCGTGTCACCCTATATAGGTCACAAGTTAATCGTTCAAACTTTCTACTACAAGAGAATTGACTATTAAACAGATTAACTAGATTAGCAAATGAAGTAATAGAGTAAGGGGGAAGACTTAGCAGCCATTTAAGAGCAGATCTTGTGAGTGTGGATCCAAAACCCTTGCATAGACATGCTTCTTTTAACCTCTCAGGAATTGGATTGATCTCCATCCTCTCCCTGTATTGAGCTACATGCTCCTCTGGATCCGTTGAACCATCATACAGCTTCATGGATGGTATCTGGAATCTTTTGGGTATCTCAGCATCACATAAGGGTGGTGCAAAACGAGATATCCTATGGCTACCGTCTGCGATCTCAGGAATGGGCTTGACCACTCCTGGAACACTGGATATCATATCCTTAAGCTTCTGTAATTCCCTAGCCATAGCTTGATTGATACCTGTGTCCTGCATGGAGCCATGGTTAGTGTTATAAGAATTATTGAAAGTGTTACCTCCCAGAGGATTCATGTTTGGAATTCCAGATGTGAATCCATATTGACGGGACTCCGGTATGATCGAAGGACCAGATGAAGCAATGGTCTGCATTGGTATGAAGTCTCCTTGATGAACATCCGAACTTGGAGGCTGCATACTCCTTAAGAATGCTTGATCCTGAAAGATGTTGGATACTTGAACCTGAGAGGATCCCTGAGGCTGAGAGGATCCTTGAACCTGAAATGAGGATCCTTGAACCTGAGAGGATCCTTGGACCTAGAGGATCCTTGGACCATGGAGAATCCTTGGACCCCAGAGGATCCTTGGACCCTAGAGGATCCTTGAACCTGAGAGGATCCTTGGACTGTGTGCATTCCTAAATATCCTCCTGAGCTGACGAAGGATCCCTGATGCTGAAAAGAGGATCCCGAAGGCTGAAAATAGGATCCTTGAGGCTGGAATTGAGACCCAAAAGCCTGACTCATAGTTGTTGCTCCATAACGCCTTCCTGATGGTCCACTCTGATACTGGATGTCCGGAGCTACAGTCTGCGAGGCTGTTATAGCTGGAGTATCGAAATCCAATGACCTTGGTATCAGAGGAGAGTGATCCTCTACTGATTTCTTCTGTTTCTTGATGTCAGCGATCTCCCGGAGGATCCTTTCGTTGGTTTTGTCCTGCTCTTGTACATGATCTCTCATCTGCAAAATCAGAGTAAAAAGATCATTAATAGTAGGATTAGAGGAAACAGAAGAACTTGGTGGTTTTGGAAAAATGGGGGTTTGTTTCTTCGCAGCATTTTCAGCATTCTTCTGGGATCCAGAAGGTGGTAGAGGCAAAGGAGGAACGCCCTGTGAAGAACTCATTGCCGGCATAGAGCTTGATGTGTTCTTGTTGAAGAATCCATCTACTTGGTTGTAATGAACCGAAATGATCACAAGAACAATATTTTCTCAAGAACGAAGCACCAATTGCCCCACGGTGGGCGCCAAACTGTTTTGGTCAAAAATCAAGCAAAGATAATGCAACCAAATCTTTTGTTGTGAGGTGTGATGCTTGAATCAATGAACAATATTAAGGATCACTCAGAAATGTAATGAACAAGTGACACAACGATTTATACGAGGAAAAAGCCCTTGATCAAGAGTTGATCTCCGGCATAAAAAACCTCGAGTGATGGAAACTACCGATCACCAACTCAGATTAAACAGAAAATGTATTACAACTTTGGATGATAGCGAGCTTGTTACAAGGATCACTAGAGTGTAATGTGCAAAAAAGTGTGTAATCGCCGAGCAAACTGTAGAGAGCTGATGAGAGCAGTTACGAGTGTGTGTGTTTAGCCAAAAATAGCCAAGTGTTCTAATCTAGCTCGCTATCCCCTTATAAATTTGGAAAAAATCTAAGCTAACTAACTATCCGCATTTCGTGCAAGTCTTCCACGACCTCCATAACGTTCACTAAGCCATGCACGTGCGGAATAAAAAGGGAATATGCTCCAGGAATATCGCCAAGACCAAGTCCAAGCACGTACTCCTGCAAAACAACTTCATATTCAAAGCAGACAATCGTTAGTGTAAGGATCACTATGATGATCCTGGATCCTGATCCTACAATACTCTCTGAGGATCAGTAATTCAAACAGAATTGAGGATCCCTAAGCCCGACAATAATTGAGGATCACTGATCTTTGGAAAATCCTCCCCTAACACCGACCATGAGACATTTTGACTTCGACACTTAAACGAATTTCGACATGTTCTAACGGATTGCCATCCGATCGGTGGACCATCCGATCGGGTGACAACACTGCTGTGAACTTGTTCTCTGAGAAATACCTCGCCGAACGGGTAGTTGTGGATAGGTTGACGAAAAGTGCTCATTTCATTCCTATCTGTAAGGCTTATACTTCTGAAAAGATGTCGGAGGTGTATATGAACGAGATCATAGCGCGCCCCGGAGTGTCGGTATCCATCGTGTCCGATAAAGATTCCCGGTTCACTTCAAATCTCAGGCGTGATTTTCAAGAACAATTGGGTACTATACTGTTGATCAGTACGTCATATCACCCTCAAATCGTTGGGCAAAGCGAGCGAACAATTCAAACATTATAAGATATGCTTCGGGCATGTATTATTGATTTTGGCGGTAGTTGGGATGCTTACCTACCGTTAGTCAAATTTTCATACAATAATAGTTACCATTCAAGTATTGGTGTGGCCCCGTATGAAATGCTCTATGGAAGGAAATGTTGAACCTCGGTATGTTGGGGTGAAGTGGGCCCTCGTGAACTCGCCCATAAGGATGTGGTTAGAGCCACAAATGAGAAGATCGATGCGATCCGGGCCCATTTGAAAATGGCCCAAGATCAGCAAAAGTCTTATGCGGATAGAATGCGAAGATCTATCGAGTTTCAAATTGGTGATAGGTTAATGCTTAAAGTATCTCCGTGGAAGGGGATCATCCGATTTAGAAAGAGAGGAAAGTTGAGCCCAAGGTTTATTGGGCCTTTTAAGATTATCGATCGGGTGAGCAAAGTGGCTTGCCGACTAGAACTACCGGAAGAGTTGAGCGGGATACACAACACGTTCCACGTTACACATCTCTGAAAATTTTTGACTGATGAGACAGCCTACGTTCCCTATGGGGACATAGAAGTGGACGATAAACTCAATTATGTAGCTAAGCCAATCAAAATTCTTGACCGAAAGGTCAAAGGATTAAGGAACAAAGAAATTGACCAAGTGAAGGTCAAATGGGAGCATCGGAAAGGATCGGACACTACTTGGGAGTCTGAAGAAGAGATGATTAGACTATACCCTTCTTTCTTTGGTATGTATTCAAGTTTCGAGAATGAAACCTCTTTAATAGGGGTGGACTTGTAACACCCCAAAAATACTAGAGTTATATATAGAGAAAAAATACATATATACAAGTATGTGTGTATATATGTATTAAAACATAATAGTTAAGGATTAGTTAGTAACATGAAGTAGGTTATTAAAAACATCAAGTTGTAATTTAATATGGGCAAAAACTAACCTTAGGGGACCAAAGCTGTCAATCTTGAAACCAACATGTTAATATTGTAAAACAACACCAAAAACACACACCGGTGTGTGTTTTGGTTGACCAGAACAAGAGAAAGAGAGGGAGAAGCTCCTCACAACCTAATCCATCAATTCCCACTGATTGAAAGGGCAAAATCGGTTGGAATCTTGTGCATGAGTCGAAATATTGATCACCTAAACTAGGCGATCACAAGGTATGTCAAAAATTCTTGTTTAGCGAAATAGAGAAATTTTGATGAACCTCTAGAATTTCGATTCATGGATGGATTGTGGTGTTATGGTAAAACTGATATTATAGGAATGCTTAGAATCATGAAACTTTGTAATAATTGAGAAGAATTTTCCATCAACAATGTGTTTGGATTATTAGATGTGTATGTACGTGGCTTTATGTTTCGTAGTATTTCGTTAAATAATTTTTGTTATCGATGAATGTTGAAAAAGGAAGTAACACTCATGAAGTTTGGTTTGTTCATAAGTGATGGATTTCAAACAAACAACCAAACGGGTCAAAAATAAAGAATAATGATAAGTTTGGTTTGTTCATAAGTGATGGATTTCATACGAGCAACCAAACGGATCAAAAATAAAGAATAATGATAAGTTTGGTTTGTTCATAAGTGATGGATTTCACACAAACAACCAAACGGGTTAAAAATAAATAATAATGATAAGTTTGGTTTGTTCATAAGTGATGGATTTCATACGAACAACCAAACGGGTCAAAAATAAAGAATAATGATAAGTTGGTTTGTTCGTAAGTGATGGATTTCACAGGAACAACCAAACGGGTCGATAGCGTAAACTGAGTAATGGGAACGCGGATTATAAAATGGTGACCCCAAGGAATTGGATTAAAATATAGAGGATGTGAATTCCTCAAGGTAAATAAAAGTAAACTTTAAGTTTGGCCAAAGTTAGCTAAACGGGTCAAACTAGTGCGAACACAAACCAGGTAACGGGAGCGTAAAACGCAAGCTTAGTAAGCCCGGGTAAGAGGTAAAATTGTAAGGAATTAATCCTTACCATAAGGTGGGGATAATATAGCTTAAATGCTTAAAGATGAGAAACCGGTTAATTATGCGCATGAACCGGGTAACGATGGCCTGTTTCATAAAAAACTAAGAATCTGGGTTAAGGATTTTGAATAAATTACATAGATGAATGTTTTACGATCAATTAGAAAAAAAGTTTCGAGCAAAACGGATGAGAATTCAAGAAGTTACGAAGTTTTTACTTAAAAAGAGCAAAATTGGGATTTGCAGCCATAGCCTACCATAAGCTACGGCAGGAGCCTGCTGTTTCGTTTGTTGTTGTTGGCCATAAGCTACGGCAACCCAGTCGTAGCTTACGGCGGGTTGTTTGGCGAAGTGTTCCATTGTTGTTTTGGGCATTGTGGTTTGTTTGAATAGGTTATAAAGTCCATAAAACTAACGTTTTGATGATTTATATGAAATCTAGGTACCAATTTTGAAGTCACGGATGGCGATCAAGCATAGCAAAGAATCGAACACAGTCAAAGATCAAGCTTCCGCATTTTGTTTAGTCGTTTATGAAACCAAACAACGTTAATATGTTGAAATGTTTTAAATACTTATAAACTTTTATGAAACTCGAAATTACGAATGAACATGTATTTTCATTATTATTATTATTATTATATATAAATGCAATTCTTTTATAAAAATCTATGTTTATTAAGTATGGGTTTTACAATTAGTAACAAAAAAAAAACTAAATGTGAGTAACATGTGCATTTGTGTTTTAATTAATCATACACTACAGTGCTCACAACTCAATTTCGATAAAAATTTATATCGTGACTTAGATAAAGATAAACTGATATTTTCAAAATTTTATCAAATATCATATCCTATGTTAGAAGTTAGAGAAACAAAGGTTGCTTATAACTAAATACAATATAATAAAATAGTAGAAAAATAGTTTGTAAGGTTTGCACATTTTAGTTATGCTAATGCCGGAGGGTGTGGGGGCGCTATCCTCGCCAACTCATCATCTATAGCGTCCCGGGGCGCTATATCTCCACACCCTCGGATTTAAAGGCAGGCGCTATAGGAGGGGCTCCATCATTGTAACGAGGGAGAAGGGATTTATCAGGTGGGGCCCGCTTGATTTAAACCAATGAAATCTTTTTTTTTTAATTTTGTATAATAGGGGCTTCATCCACATCATGCAAATTAAAGAGGGCTCCATGGCTAAGGTGGATTCTAGGTGGTGCTGATATGGCCTGATAAAACCCCTAGGGGGCTCCAACCACACGCTCCAGCCTAATATTAAATTCAACGTTGGAGGGTAGGATCTAATTCAAACCAAGGAATGACGAATATTATTTTCTTTAATTATTATAGTGTTCACCCATGATTTGAAACTTAATTACAAAATTGCCATTTCCTTACTTTTCAATTGGGGTGACAGGGCCGGTTATCTGCATGTTCAGAGTGAGCCTGAGAACAGGGCCCAAACAATTAAAGGGCCCAAAATTTTTGTTTTCTTTATATGTATATAGCCCAATTTTTTTACTGATTATATCCTAGGCCCAAACCCGATCGGTCAAAATAGGTAACAAACCCAATCCCTGAACAGATTATAGGCCCACCTTTGTCAAAATACAATCAGTCGCTACTTGCAGGAAATCAAACGTCGCGTGATTCTTTGCTTTGCACCAGGGATTTCTGATCAAAGTCATCAAACGGCTGCAGGAGTGCGATTCAGGAGAATCATCAACATCCGGATTCCGGAGACATCCGCAAATCACGATTCAGCAGGTATTATTTGTTCGAAACTTTGAGTGTTTGTTGTCTTTTGAATTTTGATTTTTGTTTGTTGATTGAATATTGATGTTACTGTAATACTGTTGTTCCGAACGGCTGCAGGAGTGCGATTCAGGAGAATCATCAACATCCGGATTCCGGAGACATCCGTAAATCACGATTCAGCAGGTATTATTTGTTCGAAACTTTGAATGTTTGTTGTCTTTTGAATTTTGATTTTTGTTTGTTGATTGAATATTGATGTTACTGTAATACTGTTGTTCCGAACGGCTGCAGGAGTGCGATTCAGGAGAATCATCAACATCCGGATTCCAGAGACATCCGCATATCACGATTCAGCAGGTATTTGTTTGAATGTTTGTTGTCTTTTGAATTTTGATTTTTGTTTGTTGATTGAATGTTTGTTGTCTTTTGAATATTGATTTCTAGTTTATTTAGATAATTGTGATTGAATGGATTTTAATATTTTATTCGTCAATATGTAGAAATTATGCCTCCCGTTCCTAAATACAAACACCTATCCAGCCATCAAAAACGTAAGAGGAAGAAGCTAGAGGAAGAGAAAAGAAAGGCGGATGAAGTAAAACAAAACCGAATACACAAGTTTTTTTCAAAAGAAACTCAAAGTTCTAGTTCTAACTTGGGTGATGATAATGTGGGTGAAGACAATGTGAAAGAAGATGAAGAAGCTAATGTGGGCGAAGACAATATGAACGTAGATGTAGACAACGTGAACGCAGGTGAAGATAATGTTAATGCTACCGTAGATGAAGAAGCTACTATGGGTGAAGATGATGTTAATCCCGTTCCGGATATTGATATTTTTGATCCTAGAAATTGGGGTGGGCTTAGTAATGACATGATTAAAGAGTTGGTTACGAAAGGTCCAAAAAGAGATAGGGATGTTGTTAAGGGCCCCGTGGATAAATTTGGAAGACATTTTTCTAATACAATGTACACCAGAATTCTATCAAATAGGGAGACGTGCGATAGAGAATGGCTAGTGTATTCGAAAAAACTTGACAAACTCTATTGTTTTTGTTGTAAAGTTTTTAGAAGGGGGCATCCGAAAGGTGGGTTGGATGATGAAGGTTATAACGATTGGATACATGCCAGTGGTAGACTTAAACAACATGAAGTTGGTTTAGAACATTTCAAGAATATGAATGAATGGTTTGAATTGCGCCAAAGGTTGAAATGCAATGAAACAATTGACAAATCGGCATATGAGCAATTTAGAAAAGAAAAAGATTATTGGAAACAAGTCATCTTAAGGATTGTTGCACTTGTGAAGTTTCTTGCAAAATATGGCTTAGCGTTTCGTGGGTCAAATGAGAAGTTGTATCAAAAAGGCAATGGAAACTTTTTGGGTTTGGTTGAGATGTTGGAAGAGTTTGACCCGATTATGAAAGAACATGTGCGCCGAGTTTTGAATGAAGAGTGCCATGTACACTTTCTTAGCCACAATATTCAAAACGAGTTGATACAATTATTAGGGGATAAAGTTAGAACCGAAATCATCAAGAAGGCTAAGCAAGCAAAGTATTACTCCATCATCCTCGATTGCACGCCTGATACAAGTCACCAAGAGCAAATGTCCATAATTGTAAGGTATGCGAACTTTAACTCTAGTTCCATGACCATTGAGGAATCCTTTTTAGGTTTTTTAGTTGTTGATGATACCACGGGTTTAGGACTTTTTGAAATAACATGTAAGGAATTAGAGTCGCTAGATCTTGATATTGGTGATATGCGTGGTCAAGGCTATTTTTAGAGTAAATTATTTTTTAAGTATTGTTGATCAAGCTATTTTTTCACTTGAAACAAGATTTGAACAATACCAAAAATTCGAAAAAATATTTGGGTTTTTGTTTCCTAAAAAGTTGAAGACTCTTGATGAAGCCAAGCTTAAGGAGTGTTGTTATCGCCTTGAAAATGCATTGAAGTATGAAGGAGAATCAGATATTGATGCTAAAGAATTGTATACGGAGTTGAAGTTGATTACTACATTTTTACCGAGACACATTGACAACCCTTTTGACGTTTTAGACTATATCTTCCAACGCAGTACTACTTATCCTTATGCTATAAATGCATATAAAGTGTTGTTGACAATTCCGGTAACTGTGGCATCAGCAGAAAGAAGTTTCTCAAAGTTGAAGTTGTTGAAGACCTATTTACGTTCTACAATGTCACAAGAAAGGCTAAATGGGTTGGCAACAATATCTATTGAAAGTGAAATATTAGATACTATGGATTACAAGGAGTTGATCGAGAGCTTTGCTTCAAAAAACGCTAGGAGAACCACACTGTTTGCTTAGCAAGTAAGTTCGATACTTTGATCATTTTTACTATACTATTTTTGTTAATTTGTTTTATCTATTTCATAACAATTATCGTAGTATTATGACTTTTTAGTTATATAATTGAATGATTGATGAGTTTATGTTATATAAAGATTTGCGAATAGGGCCCAAATTTTTTATCTCGAACAGGGCAAAAAAATTTTTGGGATTTTCGGAGACGGCCCTGTGGGGTGATATTGTATGTTTTATCAGATTTTCACTTGGAGAGTGTTTTGAAATATTAAAATATCAAAGGAGTTTTTAGATTTTTTAAGACGATCATCAAGGAGTGATATTGTATTTTCTGTTATGTAGCTGTATATATTCACATTTTTTGCTTTACGATTTGGTCAATGTTTGTTTACTACTTAGCTTGGGACGGGGGTTAACTAAATGACTTTCTACCGCGTAGCACGTGGTGTTTTTGCTAGTTATTTTATACATATAAATAGAAAGTGGGCATGAATAGTACTTTGCCCAATAATAATTTTGGTTTTAATAATATATTTCTTTTCTAAATAATAGTTTTTTATTACTTAACCCTCTAATAATTTGTGATTATTAATTTTAAAAAAATCCAGATGCGTTGTTGTATTTAATTTTTTTACTCGACATTTCGGCATAAATTTTGTGTGACGTAGATACCATGATGAACCGAACTGATTACGATCGAACAACATAGATACCAATAGCAGTATTAATAGAAATGGTACCGATATTCGATTTCATAGTTTCTGATCGATGTAAAACATACGTTAATATATGCTGGGTATACCACAACTTAGTGCTTTAGCTTTCCAAACTAGTTCCACTACTTCACTTATGGACACCCAAGTAGTTTCCTAGTCCTAAAGTAACACAACTCTGCCGCATCTCCAACGTTTTCCATGATGGGTATGGAACCCCGGATTGATCTTACTTGGCTACTTGGCAAAACTAGTTAGTTGTATTTTCTTATCATTCATGACAAACCGAGTTTATCAACTATGTTGATAAACTTTATGCTTTGGTGAATTCATACAAAGAGGTATACATACCTCTATGCTTGACTTACATGAAATCTATGAAATCTATGATAATACATGATGGACCAATTATAATACTTTATAATATAACATATACTATATATATATATATATATATATATATATATATATATATATATATATATATATAGGGTGAGGTTTATCTACAAAGTGCGTTTTTCCTACAAAGTGTAGGAAGTGATCTTGACCATTGGATGAGTGTGTTTGATGGTTGAGATCATCTTGGTGACATTTTGGTAATATGTGTGTCTTAAAATAGGATGATTTAATTAATTAGGGGTAGATGTGTCATTTAGCTTGTTTTAAACATGTAAATAATAGTCATCCTATAAATCACTTCACATTTCTAGCGATTCTCTCTCTCTATCTCTTTCTTTCCTTCTCTCCTTCATGAAGAAACACAACGCTAAGGAAACACATCGTGAATCATACAATATCACACATCGTGAAGAAACCCAAGAAAACATATCGTGAATCATACAATATAACACAACGTCATTTAAATTGTATGGTGTGTTATACAATATAAAACATCGTGAAGAACCCAAAAATTATATAACACAAGATCAAGAAACCACAAAAGACAGGTTATTTGTGAATCATAACTGGTACAACACGTTGTGAATTAACCTGTAACTAGTAAAACACATCGTCAAGAAATTATAAATACATCTCCTTCCTAAAACATAAACTGCTATAACACACTGTGAATTAACTTGTAATTGGTAAAACACATCGTCAAGAAATTATTCATGAAGGATTGCAGCTGGTAAAACACATCGTCAAGAAA
This sequence comes from Helianthus tuberosus, assembly GCA_030545235.1. Taxonomy (NCBI): domain Eukaryota; kingdom Viridiplantae; phylum Streptophyta; class Magnoliopsida; order Asterales; family Asteraceae; genus Helianthus; species Helianthus tuberosus. Next base: position 52,568,006 of record CM060411.1, on the reverse strand, counting down.
TTGTTCATAAAGGATTGCAGCTGGTAAAACACATGTTACATTGTGAATGTTTAAAACATAACGACAACTAATCCTCTAATTAATCCAATTATAAAATCCTAAAGCACAACGGTATTAGTCTGCATGCTGTTAAAACACACTGTCAAGAAATCCTCCAACATTAATTCAATATCGTAATCATTGTTAGATAAATCATACAATTGCTACAACACATCAAACAAAAATTCAAGTTATGCAATATCATAAAACTTTACCATCACCACAATCAACCATAACATTTGACGCCATGATTTTGATCAATAAAGATGTTATGAAAAACCAGATGCAATATGAATGCTCTAGGAATATGTTGTATCAATTGTATAATTTAAACGAAACTGTCGATTTGATTTCAATGAGATATCTACTTTCCTTAATCATCTGCTTAGTTAGTTAATCTATTAATACTAGTGGGGAACCCGCGCGTTGCAGCGGAGTCGAGAATTCGGAACAGAACATAAGTCAAACCTTATCTAATATTGTTCGGTTGGTTACAGTATTGAAACAATACCGACACTCATGTTTAATGAAAACAAAAGACAACCATCTAATGTAAATAAAAAAATAGTAATAATAAACAGAGCACCATACGTCTGAAAGCGGGTGGATTCTGTTGGTATGATGTTTGTCATTAATAGCATTACCGAATCCTTTAAGTATAATAGACTTGTGAACACCACCAAGATTTCCTTCATAACCTATGTCTCCGTTTTCACCAATAAAAACCACAACTTTTGACAAGTCCATACCCCATCGGAGATATAAGTACCTGAAATTAGATGGTAAAAATGTGCAAGCATGACTTCACAGATGGTCCAAAGAATGGGACCTGTCCACAGCACAGCCCAACATGCCCGTAACCAGACCCGTGGGGACTGGTGGTCTCAAAAAGGACCTGGTATTTTTTTGCATAGACAACTCAACTACAAGGCACGACTACTTATAAATCAAGGTTGAGTAAAAAATATTACCGTACAACCAAATAAAAAACAAAAACATATAGCACGAACACACCTGAGCGTTTGGGAACGATACGCCCACACTGGAATATCATTAACTCTCCTCCCATTTTGGCAATAAATAATGTGATAAGAGAGCTTGAATTCTCATCATCTTCCTAAGCTCTTTTGCGGGCAGAACCTCCAACAGTTGAAAATCTCCAAATATATAGCGCGCTAATTAAATATATAGTATTTATGGGTCAACCAAACCTGAATTAACTTGTTTTAACATTTTACCCAGCCCGTCCGCCCACCCTACCAACATAGCAATTAATTTGGGGACAAATGAAGTAATAGATGTACTTACCAAGTTACCAGTGCTGGCTTTTGATAATTAAAAGCATAACAGTAGTTGGTAGAAACTGCTTCATCTTCTGTAACAACATGTTCATTTTATTCTGGGCCTTTTTGTCAATAATAGAAGAATCCCACCTTAGTAAAGTCTTCGTAATCCATTGACCACCCCACCGGTATGCAATGTGAGAATGAAATAAAGATCAAATACAAACAGCCTATCTTAAGGATGAGAAGATGTTAGTACAGATCAGCACCATTGTTGCAAATAAAGGCATCTAAATCGGAAGGATTAGGGTATTCGAGATAAAAAAACAAATGAACTTGGTTAGTCAAAGATAAATGGTGAGCCAGCGATAGAAAACATTGTACAAATGTGAACAAAATTATAGATTTTCCTGCAGTATGAAGCTTTCTATACACTGCTCTCCAATTGTTACAAAAAAGACAGGCCTTTCGAGTCAGTTATGTATACCGGTTTAGAAACATTAGTACCCGAAAATTAAATAATGACCATTAATATGTACAGGGATATTTTCCTCACACAAAAGTATACCAAAAATTAGTCATATACAAGCATTTTAGCTAAATTTGTATTTCTGGCAGCATGGTTTAGTTTCTCCAGTGCAACAAGGCCAACCTGCCTAACTCGTTCCCTTGACAACCCCTTCCTGAAATTATAATGTATATATATAAGATTAAAATGCAATACATATCACAAGTGGTGCATTTAGATCTGGAATAAATGCACAAAAAATACAAGTTAAATGAAATTCCTTTTTTTATATGGGTTGACTAAGGTTCCAAGGCCCATCAAAATTCAGTTTTGGGCCTCAAATTTAGAGTTGTCCATGTTAGGTTGCATATAAAGTCTAATATTTTTGTAAGTAATAGTATATTAGTGTGTCTCACATGAGACTGAATTACAAAACTATGTAATTTCAATAATAATCTGTTTTTTTTAAATTAAAATGATTTTGAAGGTTATGTGCATTAAAGATACACTTAGGCCACGTCATCCCGATAGCACCCCGCATACCGCTGCTCGGGCGTTGGGAGGGGGAGAGGGGTGTGTTTGGTTGTGCTATGGATCAATGCGGCAAAGGCATAACAAGGTTTAAAGGGATGATTGGAGACCCACTTGCATATCACAAATCAAATTTCCTTTTTTTTTAAATTTCTTTTTTCTATTTTTTATATAATTAAAGGAGGCTTTATTCCACACCGTGGAAGTTAAGAATGGAGCCCCCCGCTTACGTGGCGATGATCTGGCATAAACCCCTCCATGCAGCCTTGCGACGACTTTAGCCCCCTTTTAGCTTATACTATTGGCTATGCGTATTGACCCATTCATAGTTTCAAAATTATCAAAGTAGACCATTATATGGCAGTGGATATGTTATACCTTCTACTGATATCCTCCCAAGTAAGATATTCATTGTCCAGACCATAGTAAAGATGTATGATCTCTCTTTCCCGTTCCCCTAGAGTCGTCTGGATGAGATTTCTTACTTCTTCCTGCAAAATAGGAACAAATTCATTTATTTTAGTATCAGATGAAAGAGTCATTATTTTGATTTTTACATCTAAAACTTGTTTAATGAAGAGCATGATTTCATGGTAACAAGAACAAAAGAATCAAAAAGAGAAATAATGTATGAATGCAAAGTACCTTGAGAGCCCCTACATCTACCCCGTGCCATGGGTTGTTGTCTGGGCAATCTTCTGCGATGTACTGCAAAGAGTACAGAACTGAGGTTAAAAAAGTTTTTTATAAAAAAATTTATTGGTTCATCGTTTTGATTGATGTTACTTACACTATGAAGCGTATCTCCAGGAATACCGTTCAAAGAAGGGAAGGCTTCCTTGTTGTTTTGGTCAAAAATTACCGAAGCAATTAAGTGATCAAATTAGTTAAGTGAGGTAGTGTGCTAGAGATGTGTATTAAAAATATACTAGTTAGGTTGTTTGCAAAAACAGTTTCAGGATACGGCTCAGGATATAGAGTTGTATCTATGATCAAACAATAAGCGAAAACGTAAAAGGTGACATAGGATGTACGAGGAAAGCCCTTGATCAATCTAGATCGCTGGCACAAAACCTCGGGAGCTGACAATCGCAGTTGCCTTGTTCTTCTATTGCTTCAAATATCAGGATACAGTGCAGGATATGATGCGGATCCACTAGGTGTTACAAAGTAATTTGAGTACAAGTGTTTGTGTGTAGTGATTGCTAGTAGCTAGAGAGTAAAGTGTGCGAAAGAGAGTGAGTGCCTTAACTTGATCCGATCATACTATTTATAGTTAAACGAAATCAACTAACTATCCTATTAAACCGGTATGCTTCGAATATTCCTCTAGTTAACGTTGCAGTCCTAGTCTTTCGGGTTCAACGTCATTAATCTAACCGATTAGCCCGAGTCTTGGGGGGAAGAAGTCTTCTTGAACGTTGGAGACTTGCACCTCCTAATCTGCACGTGATTAATTCGGTCAATACCAGGATATCGTACCAGGATGTTACCAATATCCTGATCCGGTATCCTGATCACAAGTAAACAATCAAAAGCAGAATATTAGTCAGGATATATGTTCAGAAAATGACCTATAACAATTGTCCCCAAAATATATCTGTTGGTATACCAGTCCAACGGATATATTTTAAAACTTTATCTCGCAAACCGGGGTAATTAAAATGAGGCGACGTTTGAGGTAGCTTTATGCAACTTCCAACGCGGTTTTTACTCAATGGATATCCACTATGCCCCTATATCTTCTCTCTTCTTGTTTGAAAATCAAATATCAATAGAGTCTCCAGGTAATCGCTTATTCCTCCTTCATTTCCTGTTAATTTTCCCATCCTTCTTCCAATGGCCACCAGGACCCATTCCCAAACCGGTGAATCATCGGGCACCTTTGTTCAACAAAATCTTCTCAAAAATCCCGAGAGAGAGATCTGTGCTTTCGACAACGCGGATATTTCCGCGCTGAGGGCCTCCGGCGCTTTCCCTGATGGCACGATTTTCAGGCCATTTGACCAATCAATTCGGTCGGATGTTTCTTCTGCCGAATGGGTTTGTTTTCCAGCATACCCTTTCTAGTTAGGTCTTCGATACCCATTTCCTGAATTCATAATGCAGTTTTTTCGAACCACTGGTATGTCCTTTGCCCAAACAATGCCCATGGTTTGGAGGGTACTGATCGTGCTTAACCAAATCAAACATCTTCACTGTCCTGATCTGTGCATCGAAGATATCCCAATCGCTTACCGCCTCCGATCACACGGTTCCAGCCGATTCTTACTTTTTTCAACTTCCAGCAAACCTCTCATTCTTAAAGCCACCAAAAACGAAGATGGATGGCCACGTAAATTCTTTTTCGTCAAGCGAGATTCCATCGACGAGGGTGCTAGCCTTCCGGTGGAGTGGTTAACCACCGGTAGGGTTTAGGTTTCAAGAATATCCAAAGACACTTTCAGGCCTCTGTCTTGTGCTAATATTTTCTTATTTGGTCTTTCTTGCAGTGAATTTCAAGGAAGTAGCTCCCCCTACTGCAGAATCTGAAAAAAGGATCAAAGCAATTTACCAACTAGCAGAAGGTGACAGGAGTTTTTCCACACACCTCCCAAGTTCCAGCCAATACTCATCATCGGAGATGTCTGGTGTTAAGGGAGGATTTTCTGTAACAACTCTCATCAAAAGTCATAATTATTAAATTAATTAGTCCAAAAAGGAAACCCTAATTGGGACACCCAAGTGATTCTAAACAAACCCTAAAATTTTCATAATTTTCAGAATCAGGGTTAGGGCCCCTAAAACTCAGGGGGGGTAATACCCTTAGTAACGATTATCCAAATTGTGAGCTGTAGAAATCGAATTTAAGAAAACTGTCAACTCAGCTAAGCTAGTGACAACCGTGGCAACCTATACCTAAAAAATAGGTCTCACGCGGCCCGCCTCAGGTTTACCTATTTCTCACGCGGGCCGCCTCAGGGTAAAATTTCACCTATAAATAGAGGGCAGTGGGACTTGAAATCTGGAAAAACAACGACATAAAAATTCACAATATTCACTGAGATACGAACAGTATACTCTAAATCCACACACGGGTCTCGAAATTCTGCCGCAAAACAGGGTATTAGCACAATCGCTGCTACGATTCATTTTCCGACGATCAATATATCCAATGAATGTTTAAGTGCCGCCCACATTAGGGTTATACTTTGTCGTTCGTCATTAATTTGACGGATCATCGTTAATTCGATGGATGAAGTATTATACTTTGTCGTTCGTCATTAATTTGACGGATCATCGTTAATTCGATGGATGAAGTATTATACTTTGTCGTTCGTCATTAATTTGACGGATCATCGTTAATTCGATGGATAAAGTATTGCACTTTATCGTTCATTGTGAGAATTTGATCTCGTGAGTTATCGTAATTGCTGGATTGATTACTAACCCAGTTTTGTGTGCATTGTTATTTAAATTAGGTTAACAAGGCTAAATCATAGACTAGACTCTGTCCGTATTAAACCAGCAAAGTGAGTCATTCTCTTTTTATCAAATTACTTTACAAAACCCTATTTATTTCAAAGTTATAATTACAGGGATTAAGTTTATGTAATCACCATATTACAGCCGGTATGTGGGGTTTTGTATACATTACTTGATAATCTTCACCATTGGGGCAGCCAATGGGTGATATGACCATAGTCACAGACACCATTGGACGGAAGGGCCAATGGGTCGAGTGACAAAGTACTGTGGGTAATTGGTTTGATATCAGAAACATTGTAATCTTCCTTAATACTGTAAATTATAACAAATGTGTCATTTTAATAAATAGAATGATTCACTCAGTATTTCCCGCTGACAAAACCTTTTTCAAACATGTTTCAGGTGATCTGTTGTAATTCAGGAAAAGTGCTGGGGAGCATTTCAAGCTTAAGATAGTGGCTCATTATAAAATAAAGAAATAAATTTTGTAATATCATGATTTCATAATAAAAACATAATATTGTAAATTATCGGGGTTTTTATCCCGAATTGTGAAATAAAATAAATCGGGAAAATTTTAGCTTTAAACGATCCTGTTAAATAAACTTCCGCTGTTAAACTCAATTAAATAAATACCACGGGATTTCTGTCCCGCGGCTCCTGAAACGGGTCAAACCGGGTCTGGGGCCGTGACAGAAAAAGGTGGTATCAGAGCCACTGAGTTAAGCTAATTAAGTATTTAGAAATACTTAATTTTTCCTGATTACTATTATGTGATTATTTGTATTATTAACTGATTATTTGTTAGTTACAGTATGGGTAAGCAAAAGCTGACAAGCATCTATCTTAAATTAGATAGATCATCCCATGAGAAGGGAAGTTCATCCCGAACCAAATCCTCGATTCAGGCTGAAATTCCTGAAGAAGGAATATTTGTGCGAAAGTCACAATACGAGGAATCACTTTCTCCTAGAAGGAGGGAGATGATTATTAAGAAAAGTAAAGAGAAAATCCGAGAAAAGAAGATTAAACGTGAAACTCAGGAATTAATTGATAAATCACCTTGGGAAGATAAGCTAGATGAAAAATGGGCAAATTTATATATGCTAGCCACAGTAGCAGAAAATATAAATCTTTAAATATTTTAAAGTTTTAGCACCTTACCCTTACAATCTAGAAACCCTGTGCAATAAATAAAATATCAAAACCTAAGTGTGTTTTCCAGTTATCTTTGTAATAAATTAGTACACAGTATGTAATAAATTAAACGGTTATTTATGAATTTTAACTTAGTATTTTATGCATTTTGCATATATGCTACATCAGCATGAGTGAGATATCTGAAGCCTTTCAGAACCTTAATCTTTACCCGGTGAATATCGAAGTTTCCAAAGAATTTACTGGATACTTTCCTGATATAGAACAACCTGTAGAATTCACTGCTCCACCCTTGAAAAAGCCAAAACCCAAGAAAACAAGTTATGTAGGATGGAGGAAAATACGTAAGAAAAAGCCAGCTACAAAACTTCCCAAAATAAACAATCCTTTGAAAAAGGGAAAGGAAATTATAACCGGAGAGAGTTCTAAACAGCAAGAAATGGAAACTAAAAACAAGGAAGAGGTTGAGGAGATAGGAATACAGATGGAGGAAGTTACTAAAGAAGTAGTAATGGATGTTGGGCAAAGCTCTAGACCAACTCAGATAGAAATCGGAGAGAGCTCCAATCCAAACCAGGAAAGGACTTTTCAAGATGAGATAGATTTCCTATTGGCAAGCTGTGAAACTATTCAGCCTGTCAATAATAATAATAATAATAATAATAATAATAATAATATTTTTACTTATTCCCTTGAAAACCAACTCCCTATGAATTGGGAACCAGCAATTCCAGACCCAATAGTTCATTCCCAACCCATAGGAATGGACGAATGGTGGACGAACGATTGGCAATTTCAAAATATTGTCAACGATCCTTACTCTTTTCTTCCACAATTCGATCCAGAACCCCTACCTAATCCACCCATGAGTAATGAAAACATGGCTGAACTTCGCCACTTTGGTGAAGAGTTGTTTGATGCTGGAACTAGAATCAGGGAAATAGGGGGACAGATTGTCTGGAAGTACGATGAGAGGGAACTGTGTTTTTAGAACAGCAAGTGACTATAGATAGTAGGATGGTAAAACGGTGTTTGTATAATAGTAATAGTAAAATTAGTCTGTAAATAACAAATAAAACTCTGTATGATATTTGTGAGTAATGATGCATACTATGATAGATATAAAATGAAATCGATTGTTTTGACTATATTTGTATTATAAAATTTTCTGATTGTTTGTATGTAATTATTATTTAGCATATACTAATAAAATTTATATATATATTATCAGATGGCAAACAGTGGTAATGAACCTATAAATGAAGTTAATCAGTCTGAGCAACATTCAAGAGATCAATATATGACTCGGCAAGATATCGAAAACTTTGTTGCTCAAGGGATAGTCAATGCTATTCCAGCATTAGTTGCTGCTATAAAGAATCCAATCGAACCGCAACAAATTGTCCCTAGTAAACAGATTACTGAAGATAACTTCAGTAATAGTATAAATGGAGGCAATAATCATGTTAATCATAATAAGGAACCACATCAAGCTCCATTACCCAAGAAAATGAAAACTGCAACGCCTGGTTGCACTTTCAAAGAATTCCTTGCTTGTAAACCCACTGAATTTGCAGGCAATGAAGGAGTAACTGCATTACTGCGTTGGTTAGAGAAAACCGAAGCAGTCATTGCAATAAGTAAATGTGGTAAAGATGATCAGGTCATGTATGCATCAAATATCTTCAAAGAAGGAGCACTCGAATGGTGGAACACTGTGTTACAATCAAAAGGAAGAGTAATAGCTTATGCTATGACTTGGGAAGAATTTAAGGGTTTGGTAGAAAGAAAATTATGTCCCGAGTATGAAAAGGAACAGATGGAAAATAAGTTTCTAAATCATCGGATGATGGGTGTGGATTGCCGTGGTTATACCTCGACATTCTTTGAATATGCAAGAGTGGTACCAACCCTGGCTTCGCCAGAACCGGTACTCATTTCTCGCTATATTTGGGGGCTAATTGGTGAAATCCGCAATATTGTTAAAGCTGCGAGACCTCGCACTATTGATGATGCGGTAGAATTAGCCAATACTTTAACCGATGAATTGGTGCGCACAAGAGATGAAGATAGGAAAAAGGAACTAGCTCAGAAGATTACCCAAGGATTTCGGGCGGGTAATAGTAATAATTTCAAGAAAAGAGGAACATGGCAATATTCAAATCCACCTTTCTGTAGAAATTGCAAAAGGAAGCATTACGGAAAATGTAATTTAACCTGTAACCTTTGCAAGGGTATAGGACACCGTGAAGAAAACTGCAGAAAGAAAACCGTAATCTGTTTTAACTGTGGAGAAGCAGGGCATTATAAAACAGAATGTCCTAAATTGATCAAACCAGTAGATAACAAACCCAAGGCGACCGAAGGAACCACAAAGAAGAATGCCAGAGCATTTCAGTTAACTACTCAAGAAGCAGAGCTCATTCCGGATGTGATAGCGGGTACGTTCTTAGTTCACAACGTGTACGCAAAAGTATTATTTGACTCTGGTGCAAACCAAAGTTTTATAAATACTTCATTTTGCCAAGCTCTTAGTTTACCTTTAACCAATATTAGCCAGATTTTTACAGTTGAAACAGCAGACGGAAATTCAGTTAAAATAGATAAAGTATTGCAAGAAAGAAACATAGAACTTTTAGGACATAAATTCTCTGCAAAACTATTGCCGATGAATTTGGCTGAATTTGATGTTGTATTAGGAATGGATTGGTTAGTAGCCAACCATGCTAGAATCCTTTGTGATCAGAATTCCATAGAAATTCAATCACCTACCGGAGAGGTGATTAGGATTACAGGAGATAAACCGCGTAAGCCCATGAAGTTCATATCAGTAATGAAAGTTGCTAATTATGAACGAAAACAAGGAATAGTGTATATGATTTCGGTAATCATTAGCACTAAGGGTAAAGATCTTAAGGAAATACCAGTAGTCTCAGCATATCCTGATGTATTTCCAGAAGATTTACCGGGATTACCTCCAGATAGGGAAGTAGAATTTAGGATTCATCTAATTCCAGGAACTACACCGATAGCCAAGGCACCTTATCGGTTAGCACCCACAGAAATGTTAGAACTGAAAAAGCAATTAGATGAATTACTAAGTAAAGGATTCATACAACCTAGCTCATCCCCTTGGGGAGCGCAAGTGTTGTTTGTGAAGAAAAAGGATGGTTCAATGAGAATGTGTATCGATTATAGAGAATTGAATAAGGTTACAATTAAGAATCGATATCCATTACCTAGGATTGATGATCTTTTTGATCAACTTCAGGGGGCTAAATATTTTTCTAAGATAGATTTACGCTCCGGATATCATCAATTAAAGGTACAAGAAGAAGATATACCTAAGACTGCTTTCAGAACTAGGTATGGTCATTACGAGTTTACAGTCATGCCCTTCGGATTAACAAATGCACCTGCAGCATTTATGGACATGATGAATAGGATCTGTAAACCGTACTTGGATAAATTTGTAATTGTCTTCATAGACGATATACTTATTTATTCCAAAAGTCAGACAGAGCATTGTGAACATCTTCATGCACTCTTAACTTTGTTAAGAAAAGAAAAGTTGTACGCCAAATTCTCGAAATGTGAATTTTGGCTAAAGGAAGTGCAATTCTTAGGACACATGGTGAATCATGAAGGTATTCACGTAGATCCTGCTAAGATAGAGGCAATTACCAAATGGAAGGTTCCACAAACAGCAATGGAAATAAGAAGTTTTATAGGATTAGCTGGGTATTATAGACGGTTTATTAAGGATTTTTCCAAGATAGCTGTACCATTAACTAAGCTAACCTGTAAAGCTACTAAGTTCGAATGGGGACCCAAACAAGAAGAAGCTTTTAGAATTCTGAAACAGAAACTAACCCATGCTCCAATCTTAGCCTTACCAGAAGGAACTGAAGATTTTGAAGTATATTGTGATGCTTCAAAATTAGGATTTGGATGTGTGCTTATGCAATGCAAGAAGGTAATTGCGTACGCATCAAGGCAATTGAAAAAGCACGAAGAAAACTATACGACTCATGATTTAGAATTAGGAGCCGTAATTTTTGCCCTTAAAATTTGGAGACATTATCTGTACGGAAGTAAGTTTACTATCTATACAGATCATAAGAGTTTAAGATATATATTTGGGCAAAAAGAGTTAAACATGAGGCAAAGGAGATGGATGGAAATCTTAAGCGACTACGACTGTGATATTCAATATCATGAGGGAAAAGCAAATGTAGTTGCAGATGCCTTAAGTCGTAAGTATTATGAGAAACAACGACGGGTTCGTGCTCTCAGATTAAATCTACAAATAGATTTAATGGAACAATTGAAGAATATTCAAGCTACAGCAATCAAGGATAATGCTGAAGGAATGAAAGGACGAATCAAGGAATTAGAACAAGGAGTTGATGGAATTTGGAGATTCCACAAAAGTAGAATTTGGGTACCTAAGCAGGGAGACTTAAGACCTAAAATTTTAGAAGAAGCTCATAAATCTAGGTATACTATTCATCCAGGAAACAATAAAATGTACCAAGATTTAAGAAAGAACTTTTGGTGGATAGGAATGAAAAAGGATATAGCGCGATATGTTTCTAAATGTCTTACTTGTTCACAAGTTAAGGCAGAACATCAGAAACCTTCAGGACTACTACAACAGTTAGAGATGCCAGTGTGGAAATGGGAACTTATAACAATGGATTTTGTTACTAAGTTACCCAAAACCAGAAAAGGTAATGATGCGATTTGGGTAATTGTGGATCGATTAACCAAATCTGCTCACTTTCTACCTATGAGAGAAACTTTTAGCATGGAAAGACTGGCTAAATTGTATGTAGATGAAGTTGTATCCTTACATGGAGTTCCACTCTCCATTGTTTCGGATAGAGATAGTCGATTCACTTCCCATTTTTGGAAAAGTTTCCAGCAAGCTATGGGAACTCGATTAAATTTGAGCACTGCATATCATCCCCAAACAGATGGGCAAAGTGAAAGAACGATCCAAACTCTAGAAGACATGCTCCGAGCATGTGTGATAGATTTTGGTGGAAACTGGGATGATCACTTACCCATTGATTGAATTCTCCTATAACAATAGTTATCACTCAAGCATTGAAACTGCTCCATTTGAAGCACTATATGGAAGAAAGTGCAGAACTCCAGTTTGTTGGGCAGAAATAGGAGAAAGTCAATTATCAGGTCCTGAAATTGTGCAAGAAACGACTGATAAGATTACTCAAATCAAAGAAAGGCTGAAGACGGCTCGAGATCGCCAGAAGAGTTATGCAGACAATAGAAGCAAGCCGCTAGAATTCCAAGTTGGAGACAGAGTACTGTTGAAAGTTTCTCCTTGGAAAGGAGTTGTTAGATTCGGTAAGAAAGGGAAGCTAAGTCCAAGATACGTAGGACCATTTTCAGTGATCCAACGTATAGGACCAGTAGCTTATCGTTTACAACTACCAGAAGAATTAGCTGGAGTACATGATGTATTTCATGTATCCAATCTCAAGAAATGTTTAACAGATGAATCTCTGGTAGTACCTCTTCAAGACATAGAGGTAAACGAAAAGTTAAAATTCGTGGAGAAACCTCTTCAGATAGAAGACAGGAAAGTGAAGTTTCTCAAGCATAAACGACTAGTACTAGTTAAAGTAAAGTGGGACTCAAAGAGAGGAGCTGAGTACACTTGGGAGCTGGAATCAGAAATGAAGAAAAAGTATCCTCAATTATTCCAATAAATCTCGAGGACGAGATTTTTATTAAGGTGGGGAGAATGTAACAACTCTCATCAAAAGTCATAATTATTAAATTAATTAGTCCAAAAAGGAAACCCTAATTGAGACACCCAAGTGATTCTGAACAAACCCTAAAATTTTCATAATTTTCAGAATCAGGGTTAGGGCCCCTAAAACTCAGGGGGGGGGGGGGGTAATACCCTTAGTAACGATTATCCAAATTGTGAGCTGTAGAAATCGAATTTAAGAAAACTGTCAACTCAGCTAAGCTAGTGCCAACCGTGGCAACCTATACCTAAAAAATAGGTCTCACGCGGCCCGCCTCAGGTTTGCCTATTTATCACGCGGGCCGCCTCAGGGTAAAATTTCACCTATAAATAGAGGGCAGTGGGACTTGAAATCTGGAAAAACAACGACGTAAAAATTCACAATATTCACTGAGATACGAACAGTATACTCTAAATCCACACACGGGTCTCGAAATTCTGCCGCAAAACAGGGTATTAGCACAATCGCTGCTACGATTCATTTTCCGACGATCAATATATCCAATGAATGTTTAAGTGCCGCCCACATTAGGGTTATACTTTGTCGTTCGTCATTAATTTGACGGATCATCGTTAATTCGATGGATGAAGTATTATACTTTGTCGTTCGTCATTAATTTGACGGATCATCGTTAATTCGATGGATGAAGTATTATACTTTGTCGTTCGTCATTAATTTGACGGATCATCGTTAATTCGATGGATAAAGTATTGCACTTTATCGTTCATTGTGAGAATTTGATCTCGTGAGTTATCGTAATTGCTGGATTGATTACTAACCCAGTTTTGTGTGCATTGTTATTTAAATTAGGTTAACAAGGCTAAATCATAGACTAGACTCTGTCCGTATTAAACCAGCAAAGTGAGTCATTCTCTTTTTATCAAATTACTTTACAAAACCCTATTTATTTCAAAGTTATAATTACAGGGATTAAGTTTATGTAATCACCATATTACAGCCGGTATGTGGGGTTTTGTATACATTACTTGATAATCTTCACCATTGGGGCAGCCAATGGGTGATATGACCATAGTCACAGACACCATTGGACTGAAGGGCCAATGGGTCGAGTGACAAAGTACTATGGGTAATTGGTTTGATATCAGAAACATTGTAATCTTCCTTAATACTGTAAATTATAACAAATGTGTCATTTTAATAAATAGAATGATTCACTCAGTATTTCCCGCTGACAAAACATTTTTCAAACATGTTTCAGGTGATCTGTTGTAATTCAGGAAAAGTGCTGGGGAGCATTTCAAGCTTAAGATAGTGGCTCATTATAAAATAAAGAAATAAATTTTGTAATATCATGATTTCATAATAAAAACATAATATTGTAAATTATCGGGGTTTTATCCCGAATTGTGAAATAAAATAAATCGGGAAAATTTTAGCTTTAAACGATCCTGTTAAATAAACTTCCGCTGTTAAACTCAATTAAATAAATACCACGGGATTTCTGTCCCGCGGCTCCTGAAACGGGTCAAACCGGGTCTGGGGCCATGACATTTTCCAATCCTAAGGATCACGGATCCTCATGTGCTACCAGGATCATGGATCCTCAATTCTGTTTGAATTAAGGATCCTCAATAGGTGTTGCAGGATCAGGATTCAGGATCCTTGTTGTTATCCTTATACTAACGATTGTCTTCATTGTACGTAAGCTTGTTTTGTAGGAGCAAAGGCATGGACCAAGTCTTACCGAAATTCTTGGAGCATATTCCCTCAATATTCCGCACGTGCTTGGTTCTTGTGAACGTTATGCAGATCGTGGGGAGCTTGCACAATTTGCGGATAGTTAGTTAGTTTAGTTATTTCTAATTTAAAATGGGGATAACAAGCTTGAGTTAGAACACTTGGATAATTTTAGCAAATACACACACTCTCGTAACAGCTCTCAATAAGCTCTCAAACACTACTTGGCAATTTCATACATTTTTGGACATTGCACATTAGTGATCCTTGTAACAAGCTTGTTATCATCCCGAGTTGTAAACTTCTTTTGATTAATTTTAGTTGGTGATCGGTAGTTTCCATCACCCGAGGTTTTTTATGCCGGAGATCAACTCTTGATCAAGGGCTTTTTCCTCGTATAAATCTTTGTGTCAATTGTTCTTTACATTTCTGAGTTATCCTTCACATTGTTCGTTGATTCAAGCATCATTCCTCACAACAAAGATTTGGTTACATTATCTTAGTCTGATTTTTTACCAAAACAGTTTGGCGCCCACCGTGGGGCAATTGGTGCTTCATTCCTAAGAAATTCTTGTTTTTGTGATCATTTCGGTTCATTACAACCGAGCAGATGGCTTCTTCAGCAAAGAGCACTTCAAGTTCAATGCCGGCAATGAGTTCATCACAGGGCGTTCCTCCTTTGCCTCCACCACCTTCTGGATCCCAGAAGAATGCTGAAAATGCTGCAAAGAGACAAAGCCCCATCTTTCCAAAACCACCAACTTCTTTTGTTTCTTCTAATCCTACTACTAGTGATCTTTTTACTTTGATTTTGCAGATGAGGGATCACATACAAGAGCAGGACAAAACCAACGAAAGGATCCTCCGGGAGATCGGTGACATCAAGAAACAGAAGAGATCAGGGGAGGATCACTCTCCTCTGATACCAAGGTCACTGGATTTTGACACTCCAGCTATAACTGCCCAGCAATCTACAGCCTTAGATATCCAGTACCAAACTGAACCATTGGGAAGGCGTTATGGAGAAACAACTATGAGTCAGGCTTTTGGGTCTCACTTTCAGCCTCAAGGATCCTGTTTTCAGCCTTCGGGATCCTCTTTCCAGCATCCGGGATCCTTCGTCAGCTCAGGAGGATATATGGGAGCGCATACGGTTCAAGGATCCTCTCAGGTCCAAGTATCCTCTAAGGTCCAAGGATCCTCACAGGTGCAAGGATCCTTTCGGGTTCAAGGATCCCCCTTACAGGTTCAAGGATCCAACGTCTTTCAGGACCAAGGATTCTTGAGAAGTGTACAACCCCCAAGCACAGATGTTCATCAAGGAGACTTCATTCCAATGCAGACCATTGCCTCTTCTGGTCTTTCAATCATACCAGAATCCCGTCAATATGGATTCACATCTGTAATTCCTAACTCAAATCCTATGGGAGGTAATACTTTCAATAATTCTTATAACACTAACCATGGCTCTATGCAGGATACAGGTATCAATCAAGCTATGGCTAGGGAATTACAGAAGCTGGAGGATATGCTATCCAACGTTCCAGGAGTGGTTAAGCCCATTCCTGAAATTGCAGATGGAAGCCATAGGATATCTCATTTTGCACCACCCATTTGTGATGCTGAGATACCCAAAAGGTTCCAAATACCAACTATGAAGCTGTATGACGGTTCAACGGATCCAGAATAACATGTAGCTCAATATAGAGAGAGGATGGAGATCAACCCCATCCCAGAGAGGTTAAAAGAAGCATGTCTATGCAAGGGTTTCGGATCCACACTAACAGGATCAGCTCTTAAATGGCTGCTAAGTCTTCCCCCTTACTCTATTACTTCATTTGCTAATCTAGTTAATAGTCAGTTCTCATGTAGCAGAAAATTTGAACGTTTGACTAGTGATCTATATAGGGTAACACAAGGTCAAAATGAATCACTTAGAAATTACATCACTAAGTTTAGTAAAGAATCCTTAGATATCCCTAATCTGGATATAGCTACGGTTGTGGAAGCCTTTAAAATGGGTTTGCTTAGGGATTCATTATTCTATGATGATCTTGTTATGACCCCATGCAAGAATCTTGATGAAGTAAGAACCAGGGCCCTTAGATTCATCTGATTAGAGGATGATAACAGGATCCAGGAGAGATTGGCAGGATCCTCAAAACAGGAAAAGAAAGGATCCTACTTCAAGAATAACAAGTTCAAGTCCTACAACAAGTCTGATAACCAGAATGTGCATGCAGTAGAACAAGAAGAGGATGATGAGGATTATCCTCCAATTTCTGAATACTGTTTTTCTGTTGATAACAATGAACTAATTCTTGCAATGCAGAATCTAGGTGAGAAAGCAAGATGGCCAAGGAAAAGTGATAAACCAGCTGCTACAAAGGATAAGTCCAAATGGTGTGCATATCATGAGGATTTTGGGCATCTCACTGAAGAGTGTATTGCACTTAGAAAAGAAATTGGTTACTTGTTAAGCAAGGGGCACTTGAAAGAGCTTTTGGGAAGAAAAAAGTCAAGGATCCAGGATCCTGAAAAGGTTCCAGAAAGAGCTCCTGCCCCTCCAGCAGATGCACAAGTTATAAACTACATTTCGGGTGGATCAGACATTTGTGGTACTTCCTTTTCAGCAGCCAAGAGACATGCTAAGGAAACCAAGATGGATAATGGGGATAGACCCATTCGAACCTCTACTATCACAAAGGAAAAAGTTATAACCTTTGATGAGGATGATCGTGTTGATGTTCAGGATCCTCATCATGATGGTCTTGTTATTACTCTGTTTATTTCTAACCACTTTGTTCACAGGATCCTGATAGATGGAGGAAGCTCAGTAAACATCATTCAGCTTGATGTCCTCAAGAAAATGAACATTCCTGAATCAGACATTGTCCCAAGATCCTCAGTTCTTGTGGGATTCAGCGGAGAAACCAAGAATACATTGGGGGACATCAAACTCCCCATCTATATTGAAGGACTTCATTCTTATCAAAAATTTTGTGTTATAGATTGCTTATCCTGTTGTAATGTTATCCTTGGCAGGCCATGGATACATGACATAAAGGCAGTCCCGTCTACCTATCATCAGTGCGTAAAGCTTCCTAGTCCATGGGGGGTGGTGAAAATTGAGAGTGATCAACAAGAAGCTAAGAATTGCTACACGTCATCAATGAAGCCAACCTCAAGACCAAGGGAGCAATAGCAATTAAAGCATCCTCCAAGAGATGTCTTGGAGGCAAGAGAACAGGACGTGAAAGAAATCCTTATGGATCCTCATGATCCTGAATCCATAGTCTTCATAGGATCAGGGATCCTCAGCAACATTGAACAGGACCTAGTATCCTTCCTTAAAAGGAGAAAAACTACCTTTGCCTGGAAGCATGAGGACATGACAGGTATATCTAAAGATATAATTACTCATAAAATTGGCATTGATAGGTCATTCAAGCCAATTCATCAAAAAAGGAGGAAGTTTGCACCTGAAAGGAATGCTATCATCCAGGAAGAAGTAGATAAACTACTCCGGGCAGGTATGATAAGAGAGGTTAAGTATCCAAGATGGTTAGCCAATGTGGTTGTTGTTCAAAAGAAAAATGGAAAGTGGAGGGTATGTGTCAATTTCACTGATTTAAACAAGGCATGTCCCAAGGATCCTTTCCCATTACCCCACATTGACTCCATGGTGGATGCTACCGCGGGTCAAGAGTTGTTGACTTTTATGGATGCTTCATCTGGATTTCAACAGATTCAGATGGAACCATCTGATCAAGAGGATACAGCCTTTATGACCCCAACCGGTATATATTGTTATATTACTATGCCATTTGGACTAAGGAATGCAGGTGCTACTTATCAAAGGCTAGTCAATATGATGTTCAAGGAACAAATTAGACACACTATGGAAGTCTATATAGATGACATGGTGGTTAAGTCCAAGAAAGCTGAGGATCACCTTAGAGACTTGGAAGAAGCATTCAATATCCTTGATAAATTTAATATGAAACTAAATCCTTCGAAGTGTCACTTTGGTGTTAACGCAGGTAAATTCCTAGGCTATATGGTGACAAAAAGAGGCATTGAAGCAAGTCCAGAGCAAATTAAGGCTATTGTGAATATCAAATCTCCTGCCAATGCCAAGGATGTGCAAAGATTGACAGGCAGGATCGCAGCCTTGAAAAGGTTCATATCCAAATCCTCAGAAAAATGCAAGGAATTCTGTGACATTTTGAGGAAGAACAAGAAATTTGAGTGGACGGAAAAGCATGAAAATGCTCTCAAAGCCCTTAAGGATTACCTATCCTCAGCTCCTGCCTTAATGAAACCAGAAAAAGGGGATATATTATCCTTATATCTGGCGGTATCCTCTAAAGCAGTAAGTGCAGTCCTTGTTAAGGATCACCAATGTACACAACATCCTGTCTATTATGTTAGTAAGAGTTTGCTTGATGCTGAATCCAAGTATTCACATTTAGAGAAACTTATCCTTGCTTTAATTATGGCATCTACTAAATTAAGACATTATTTTGAAACTCATGCCATTATTGTCAAGACTAATTTTCCAATTAAGAATGTTCTCAGGAAACCTGAAATGTCAGGAAGGATGGCAAAATGGGCAGTGAAGCTTAGTGCTTATGATATAAGATATGAACCAAGGATTGCCATCAAATCCCAAGCCTTAGCTGACTTTGTGGCAGATTTTAGTAGTGACTTGCAAAAGGAAGCTGAGTTAGAAGTCCAACAGCTAGAAGAAACTAAGGATCCTTGGGTACTCTTCACTGATGGAGCCTCCAATGTCAAAGGGACAGGACTTGGAATACTACTAAAATCGCCACAGGGGTACATAATACCCCACTCCATAGCTTGCGAGTTTCAAACTACTAATAATGAGGCTGAATATGAAGCCTTGATAGCTGGTTTGCAAATTGCCAAGCATATGAGGATCAGGTATCTTGAGGTACATGTAGATTCATTGTTAATTATTAATCACTTTAATGGATCCTATGTTGTTAAAGGTGAAAAGCTAATCAAATATCTAGAGATAGTCAAAGAATTGGCACTCTCTTTTGTTTCCTTTAGTTTGACACAGATACCCAGAGAAGAGAATGCAGAAGTTGATGCATTGGCCAACCTAGGATCATCCTTGAAGATTCCAGAGGATATCAAGATCCCTATTATCCATATCCTAACCCCTGCTATTGAGGATCATGTAGCCATGGAGATAGGAGAAGACTCTGCAATTATCCCTAGTGATGATACACAATCCCATTCAGGATCATGGATCCTTCCAATCAAAAGATATATCCAACATGGAGAGATTCCTACAGGAGAAAACCCCAGGGCTTTCAAAATTAAGGTATCTCAGTTTACAATATTGAATAATATGTTATATAAACGATCTCTTGCAGGACCATATCTAAGATGCATTGAGGATCCTGAAATCCAAGAGGTCCTAAAGGATTTTCATGATGGAGATTGTGAAAACCACACTGGGGGCAGGGCATTATTCTCAAGGATCCTGAGGACAGGATACTATTGGCCTACTATGAAGAAGGATGCTGTGAATTATGCCAAGAAGTGTGATCCTTGTCAGAGACATAGTAATATCCTTCATCAACCAGCAGAACTTTTGCATCCTATATCCTCTTTTTGGCCATTTATGAGATGGGGAATGGATATAGTTGGTAAACTTCCTAAGGCACCTGGTGGAAAAGTATTCATGCTTGCTATGACTGATTACTTCTCCAAGTGGATAGAGGCTGAAGCCTTTGCTCAAGTCAGAGAAAAGGAAGTGATATCCTTTATTAAAAGAAACATTATTACTAGATTTGGTATTCCTTCTGAAATTGTTTGTGATAATGGATCCCAATTTATTGGGAGTAGAACTACTAACTTTTGTGACAGCTGGGGGATTAAGATGAGAACATCAACACCAGTCCACCCATAAGCTAACGGTCAAGCAGAATCATCCAACAAGATCATCATCAACAACTTGAAGAAAAAGCTTGGGTCCAAGAAAGGAAAATGGGCAGAAGAACTACCTTATGTATTATGGGCTGATAGGACGACTCCCAAGAATGCTACTGGCCAAACTCCATTCTCTTTGGTATTTGGAGCAGAATCAGTGATCCCTACAGAGATGGTGGTTCCTACTGCAAGAACAAGCATCCGTGATCCTAAGGGAAATGCTGAAAACTTGGTTCAAGACTTGGATACTATAGAAGAACTCAGGGATTTGGCAAGGATAAGGATGGCTAGTTATCAACAAAGGATGGCTGGAGCCTACAACAAAAATGTCAGGATCAGGAAATTCCAAGTTGGTGATATGGTATTAAGGAAAGCATTTCAAAATACCACAAATCCTGCCGATGGAAAGTTGGCACCAAAGTGGGAAGGCCCCTAACAGATTGAAGCTGAGGCAGGAAAGGGGGCATATAGATTGCTATCAATGGAAGGTGATTTGCTACCAAGAGCTTGGAATGCTTTCCACTTGAAGAAATACTTCATGTGATAAGGATCCATGATCCTTAGCCATTTTCATAACAAGTATCCTTGAAGGATCCTTAGAAGATAGGTGATCCTCATCCTGGTAATGATCTAATCTCAATCTATTTCATTCTTTAATTATCCTATATATAAGGATAAGGATCCTGGATCCTTTATCCTCCTTTCACTTGATTCTGAGTTTTGCAGAAGGTTTAGGTATCCTCAACAAAGGATTGAGTATCCATAGAAGTATCCAGTTATTTGGGCTTGACCCCAGTTATTTGGGCCTGTCCCCAGTATCGCCAGTAGCGCACGATGATCCTGGTACAGTTCATGCAATGGGACCAGTACTCGCTTTAGGGGCTGACAATTTCATTGTACTGGCTGTATCTGGGATCCTACGTATAATGGTAGACGTACCATACATCCGTTCCTAAGGTTTCTAACGTTTTCAAGTTAGCTAAGGTTTTGGCATTCTCATGTCACTAAGTTTGGATAGTCGCCAGTGAGGGCCATACTCCAGTTTACACAAGATCCTTTGGGCTTGTCCCCAGTTATCCTTTGGGCTTGTCCGTAGTTATCCTTTGGGCTTGTCCCCAGTTATCCTTTGGGCTTGTCCCCAGTATATTGGGCTTGTCCCCAGAATTGTTGGGCTTGTCCCCAGTTACTAACTCTTCTCTTATATTGGCTTAGTCCCAAGTTATGTTCTGTTTCAGGTTTTTGAAGTTAAACAACTAAGGATTCCTGATCCTTACCTTTTACTAAGGTTTGTCTTTTGGTTATCCTGATTATAAATGTTAAAGGGTTAGGATCCTAACTTGGATTCTCAGGTATGATCCTTAATCATGTTGATTTTATTCATTATTTATATAAGTGACCCTTATCCTTTGACAACAGAACTAATGATCCTTAAGTTACATAACTTTTTCTGAATTTGTCGACTATAGGATATTTGATCCTTGATCATATCCTAAAACTTTTAAACATGATTTGTTAAACTTTTCTTCTTTACTTGATAAATTCAAACAAAGTATATGACAACAGTAGAAAAATAAAGAATTCACAAGGATAACAACACGGGAAATAGCCAAAAAGTTAAAGTTTTATTAATTCACAAAAGTTAAACCCTTAAAGGTTGTCAAAATTGCCAACCCAAATTTCTACCAGCAATACGTGGCCCGTCCACTTGGGTTGGCAAAGGGTGTCCATTGTTAACAGGTCTTGAAAGTGCAGGAAATAAAAGATGGCAGGATAACAAGTGGTTTCATCCCCCAAACAGAGGATCCCTCCACCACCTATTATCCTACCTATTGTCTAAGGATCCATGATCCACAATCCTAAAAACTATTGTTCAAAGTACAACCCAACATTGTTTCAAAACATCACAACCAAAAAACTTTCAAATCCTAAAAAATGGGCTCCGGCCGCGTCTAGAAATGTCCATCATCGCCCATTTCTGCAGCTCACACCTTGGCTGCATCACCACCAGCATCATCACCACCGGCTTGATCCTTCCCGCTGCCGCTTACCTCAATCGCCAAGACCTCTATAGCCTCCTCTTCATCGTCTAGCTCAGCCAGCTTCGCCTTCCAGCCCTCCTTGTCCCAAGTGGTCCTGTCAAAGTCAGGATCCTCAGCCTCCTGAGCCATTTGCAGCTTGATCTTATACATGGTGATGGCAGCAGAGACTTTAGCGTCCTCCAGCAGGTCGTGCTTCTCATGATCAGCATTTATCTGGGCCATGACCACCTGCTGCTTTGCCAGAGCGAGATCCTTTTCAAGGCAAGAGATGGTTTGATCCTTGGCCAAGAAGATCTTCTGGAACTCCACATGCTTCTGCTCTGCCTCCTCAACATATGCATCAAACAGCATTTCGACCTCAGCGAATTTCTGCAAAAAAGACAAGGTAAAGTTCAGGATCCGTGATCCTCAAGTGGGCAGGATAATCAAGCAGAGTCAGTGATCCTTACATCAGCGAAGTATTCTTGGAACTGGTGACGGATAAGAGGCAAGCCTTCAAGATTTTCAGCTTCAGTGGCCTTCCTCTTCTTTCCCCCCTTGGAGGTGACAGGCTAGGGGACTATGGTACTTGGGCTAGCAGCAGTTTTCTTTTTTCCGGAAGGGGAGCCACAGTGCTGAGATCACTGACACTAAAGCGGGAGGCTGACCTTGAGGATTTTCCAGCACCTATCAATCCAAAACAACAGATAAGTATTCTTGTTTTTTTGCATTTCAACATTTAATCATATATAAACTCGGATACTTACTTGACATTGTAACTGAGCCTGAGGATACTTCTTGGGAATCCTTGGTGTTTGCTTGAAATGATCTTGTTGCAGGATCAAGATTCCAGAAAGCCGCGATCCTTTCCTTGGTTACAGGTGATGAAATAATATGAGAAACAGAGATAGCTGCACAAAAGATGTTAGTGATCCTCAAAGGAAACAGGGTTACACTATGATCCTTCTATAAGGATCCTCTATCCTACCGTGGGTGGTCCATTTTAAGGGGAGATCCTTCCCATCCGGGATAGAATCCCTCCTAACAAAGAAGAATCGCTTCTTCCAGTTGGTGTCGTTTTTGGTGGTCTTCAGGATCGGGTGTGCCTCACCGGGTTTGTGTTTGAATAGAAAGCGATGTGAACCGTGGCTAATGAGGTTGTATAGTTCAGACAACTCTGACATTCCCAACTCTATATCCACCTGCTCAATGATTCTCTCAAGGGTATATAAGACCCTCCACATCATTGGCATAGCCTGGATATAGGATATGCCGATAAGGGAGAAGAAAGACTGGGTAAAAGTAGGGAAAGGATAGGAGTATCCTATCAGAAATGGGGTAGCTAGAAAAGCAACCCATGTTGCAGAAACGAAGTCACTCAAGGCGGTAGGGTCAAAGGGTTTAAAAACAGAGTCTGCCGGAAATCAATGACGAATCATGTCGACATCAGGATCAGTAAAGCAGCAACGTTCCTTCGGAGAATCTTTGATGATCCCTTGGCTTTTCAAAGGACTATCTTTCTGGTGATCCTTGGCAGGGGATGATCGTAACTTCATTGTGATTCAAGGGTTTCAAAGAAGAACAGAGTAAGAAGGAGAAGAGAGAAAGGGGAGAGAAGTACCTGCTTGATCTTCGAATGAGGATTTAAAGGGTGTAACGGATGAATTCAAATGCTTCCTAACCCTTATCTCTAACTTGAATTTATAATGATGATTCTGCAGGGATGTCACTTCAATGACGTAGGATCTGCAACGGATAGTTAGATCCTAACGGCTATATATCCGTTAGTTTGTTGCAGATAATATCAAGAAAATATAACTCGCTAATTTACACTTTACTCCTTATATTTTGGGGGCAATTGTTAGGGGAGGATTTTCCAATCCTAAGGATCACGGATCCTCATGTGCTACCAGGATCATGGATCCTCAATTCTGTTTGAATTAAGGATCCTCAGTAGGTGTTGCAGGATCAGGATTCAGGATCCTTGTTGTTATCCTTATACTAACGATTGTCTTCATTGTACGTAAGCTTGTTTTGCAGGAGCAAAGGCATGGACCAAGTCTTACCGAAATTCCTGGAGCATATTCCCTCAATATTCCGCACGTGCTTGGTTCTTGTGAACGTTATGGAGATCGTGGGGAGCTTGCACAATTTACGGATAGTTAGTTAGTTTAGTTATTTCTAATTTAAAATGGGGATAACAAGCTTGAGTTAGAACACTTGGCTAATTTTAGCAAATACACACACTCTCGTAACAGCTCTCAATCAGCTCTCAAACACTACTTGGCGATTTCATACATTTTTGCACATTGCACATTAGTGATCCTTGTAACAAGCTTGTTATCATCCCGAGTTGTAAACTTCTTTTGATTAATTTTAGTTGGTGATCGGTAGTTTCCATCACCCGAGGTTTTTTATGCCGGAGATCAACTCTTGATCAAGGGCTTTTTCCTCGTATAAATCTTTGTGTCATTTGTTCATTACATTTCTGAGTTATCCTTCACATTGTTCGTTGATTCAAGCATCATTCCTCACAACAAAGATTTGGTTACATTATCTTAGCCTGATTTTTGACCAAAACATCTGGTAAGAGTTATTTTACAAACAATTGATAATATAACGAAAGAGCAATAAAAGTTTAGAATTCTCCTTTTATGCAGCACCAGCAAAAATCCCTGAAGTTTTCGACCTCGAGGAGTTAGACAGTTACTCCGATCAGGTCCAGATCAAGAAGGAGCCTAGTCCCAAAGCTACAGCTACATCTAAGCCCAGCAGTTCCAAAGCCATCATCATTCCCAAGCCATCACCAGCTACTAAACCTCGGAGTTCAAATTCCCGCAAAAGGAAAGAGACCGATTCACCTTCGATTTCTGATACGTTTCCCTATGAAAATCATGGGTTCATCGAAGCGAGCGGGTTCATGACCTCTTTTCTAAACCAGGTATATAGTCTTATTCCTTATCATGCACATATATGTCAAATCAATATCCTGGTTATTATAATACATGTGCTTTTGGATGTAGGGCCTTGAACGTCTGGTTCATCTATATCAAGAATCCTGTGAACTCAACAAGAGATTTGAGTCCAAATTGAAGAAAGTCGAGGTCACCATTTCCGACCAAGGCGTGATTGCTGCTGCCAAATCCCGGCATTACGAGGATAATTTCAAGGCTATGACCCAGGAACACCAGGTTGCAATTAATAAAGCTACTCTCGAGGCCCAAGCTCATCTCGACGCCGCCCACGCCCAACATGAACGGGACATGATCACTTACCGGGAGGGCCTTAAGAGCTCCGCCGTTACTTCCCTTCTTCAGGCCAGGCTAAAGATGGCCAATGAAGCCAAAGCCCTTGGGTTCGAATGCCCTTCTTGGGATGTCGACGCTTGGGAGACCAAGCTAAGGAGTCTCGGTGGTGATCCTGTTAAACCTGCAGCTGAAAGGCCTTCAAAAGCGGTTAAAAAACCAACTGGTGCCAACGACGAGGCTGAGACGGATGTTCAAGCTAATCCTGAGACAGATGCTGTGATGAACGAAGAAGGCGCTGCCTCCTAAAACTTACCCATTTCTTTTCCTTAATTTTGATTGTTATGGTTTGTTAAACAATTTACTTTTCACGTCTTTGAACAATTTTTGTTTAAATTTCAACAGTCAGATAACCAAAGGTGGATGGGTCCTAGGTTCTAGGATGAAGCCTTCGGTTATCCCCTAGTATTGCTTATAATATTACCTTGTGTTCTACTTAATTTAAATTTTAGCTTTGCAAAATTTACGCAATTATTTTTTGAAAATATCCTGATCAATATACTCAGTGACATCCTACGAAGACTTTCGTCAAATAGGACTTCTCAAAATCCACACAATTTAGACAAAGTTTCTAAAAATAGTTTATTCTTCAAAATCTCAAATAATTTAAATATAGTTTTCAAAGGAAAAAGACGGTTTACTCAGCATTTATAAACAAATTCAACTCTGATTTTTAAACCCAAGTATTGTATCCCAAATATTCCAACCAAACATCCTGAATCATATTTCGAGAACACATTTTAAGATCATATCCTGAAGATATATTCTGATCAGGATATTTGAGCCTTAGTTTCAAAAGTTAGACAACTTATGTAAGGTTCACAAAGGAAAGACCATACCAGGAATAGAGTGTAACCCTAGTACCGAACCTTAATCCTTTTGCAACTTCTTCAACTAAGATGTCCCCGGTCTGAAATATTCAGTACATTAGGTTTGAGTTTGATTCTTCAAGCCTTACACAATCGCCTTGGGAGGAGTGTCCCATGTGCATAAAGCCTTCAAACACTTAGTTAATTTTTGAATTCAAATTCTAACTGTTTGGGCAGTTCTTGTGTCACTAGGGTAAAACCCAAAAACATACTAGAGATAAATCCTTAGTGTCTTGGGGGAGATCCCATATTTTCATGTGCTACAGGCGGGAGTGTATAAACTCCAAGACTTAGAAAGGCGATAACCTTTAAACCTTAGAGAGTATGAAAATACCCTTCCGTGAGAGATGGTGATCAATCCTCATATACCTTGAGAATCCAGGATATAGCCAATAGTGACGAAATTGTCAGCCACTTTTACATGAACTGGTCGCGCCACCTTGAACTATTCCTGGATAACTTGTGCTCCAGGCGGGGTGTTTAAACCTAATTCGAGAGAAAGGTAAATACCTTTAAACCTGTGAAGGGATCAGGATCCCTTAAACGTGAGAGAGGGGGCCAATCCTCTAATCTTTCGAAGTATCCTGAATGTATATCCTGGAGCTATATCCTGAAGCATATACTGCAAAACAGTTGTAAGCTAAGGTGGGTGTTAGCCTGGCTAACACCCCTCCGATGCTTAAATCAGTAATGGGTTCAAAACAATAAATAATATTAAAATTTAATAAAAGAGATAGAATCCATACCATTCTGAGTTAGAATTTAAATTTCAAACTCACTTGAAATAGAGCTTTAGATGTATAGCATTCCAGGATCTTGGTAGCATATCCCCCTCCATATCCTTGAGTCGGTATGCTCCTTTTCCTGATTCTGATACAATCTTATAGGGTCCTTCCCATTTTGGAGCCAACTTTCCATCAGCAGGGTTAGTAGTATTCTGGAAAGCCTTTCTCAATACCCAATCTCCGACCTGGAACCTTCTAGTCCTTATATTCTTGTTATAAGCTTTAGATATCCTCTGTTGATATGCTACCATCCTTAGCCTTGCCGCGTCTCTTGTCTCATCAACAGTATCCAATTCCTCACATAGGACTTCAGGATTCTGCTCAGGATCCCGGAAGTTGGATCTTGCTGTAGGTATTACCATTTCTGTCGGGATCACCGCTTCTGCTCCAAATGCCAAGGAAAACGGGGTTTGGCCAGTTGCATTTTTCACCGTCGTCCTATCAGCCCACAAAACAAATGGTAGCTCTTCTGCCCATCTTCCTTTTTTAGCCCCTAGTCTCTTTTTCAGGTTGTTGACAATTATCTTGTTTGAGGATTCTGCTTGTTCATTTGCTTGAGGATATATTGGGGTGGAAGTGATCATTTTGATTCCCCAACTCTTGCAAAAGTCAGTAGTCCTCTTACTTATAAACTGAGATCCATTGTCACAAATTATCTTAGCTGGTACTCCAAACCTAGTCATGATATTCCTTTTTATGAAGGATACCACTTCCTGATCTCTGACTTGAACAAATTCTTCAGCTTCAACCCACTTAGAGAAATAATCAGTCATTGCTAACATGAAGACTTTTCCTCCTGGAGCTTTTGGCAGTTTTCCTACTATATCCATTCCCCACTTCATGAATGGCAAAGGGGAAGCTATAGGATAAAGTGGCTCGGGGTGCTGATGTAATATATTACTGTGTCTTTGACATGCATCACATCTTCGAGCATATTCCGCAGCATCTTTTCTCTTCGTCGGCCAATAATATCATGTTCTTAATGCCTTTGAAAACAACGACCTGCCCCCAGAATGGTTACCACAATCCCCTTCGTGTATATCCTGAAGCACTTCTTTGGTTTCGGGATCTTCTAAGCACCTCAGATATGGTCCTGCAAGAGATTTCTTATACAAGACATTATTTATAATAGTGAATCGTGATACCTTCATTCTAAAGGCCTTAGGATTTTCATCCTTTGGGATGTGTCCTTCCTTGAGATATCTTATGATTGGAGCCATCCAAGACTTAGGATCCTTCTCAGGATACTCATCAGGATCCTGGACACTTAGTACTTCCTTATCCTGAGGATCTGTCACGGGATATAGGATATGTAATACTGGTATTCGGGTTCCTTCCGGTATCCTGACTGATGATCCCAGATTTGCCAGGGCATCAGCTTCAGCATTATCCTCTCTTGGTACCTGTTCAAGTGTAAAAATACCGAAATATCCTGCTAATTTTTTGAGAATTTCGAGATACTCGATTAACTTCTCACCTTTAACTGCATAGGTTCCATTAAAATGATTAGTAATTAACAAAGAATCAACATATACTTGCAAACTCCTGATATTCATAGTTTTAGCCAATTCTAATCCTGCAATTAAAGCTTCATATTCTGCCTCATTATTAGTGGCAGGAAACTCACATCTAATAGCCTGGGGTAATATGTCCCCCTGTGGCGATTTTAGTAGTATACCCAAGCCTACACCTCTTACATTCGATGCACCATCAGTATACAACGTCCAGGATTCTAAGATTTCTCCTGTTTTGGTCAAAAATTACCTAAGCAATTAAGTGATCAAATTAGTTAAGTGAGGTAGTGTGCTAAAATTTATATGTGAAAAATGTGTTAACCAAATTAGTTGTGAAAACAGTTTCAGGATACGACTCAGGATATAGAGTTGTATCTACAATCAAACAATGAGCGAAAATGTAAAGGTTGACACGAGATATACGAGGAAAGCCCTTGATCAATCTAGACCTCTGGCATAAAACCTCGGGAGCTGACAATCGTCGACTGCCTTGTTCTTCTTATTGCTTGAATAACAGAATACAGTGCAGGATATGGCTCAGATCAATGCTAAGTGGTACAACGAATGAAAGTGTTGAGTGTTTGTGCGTAATAGAAAGAAAAAAGAAGTGTGAGTTCGAGTGTTGAGAGTGGAGTGTGTGTTCCTATTGATCTGGCCTCCTATTTATAGTTACAAATAACAAACTAACTCTCCTATTATTCCGGGATGCTGGGAATATTCCATTCTGAACGTTGGGGGACTCTTTAAGCTTGTTTTCCACGTGCATATTGACTATAGAAGCAGGTCTTCAGCTCATATAGCCGTTACAACCTCAATAACTTTGACCAGCATCCGATATTCTCGCGGAATATGCCTTTCTTCTATTCTGACCGTTACAAGACCCATTCTTCCACCATCAACGTCCATTTTTCAACCACCTTGAGCGAATCTTCAGGTAGATCAAGTCCTTTAACGTTGGTACCTTGCAACCAAAGAAAATCGTTAGTAGCAAGCAGGATACCCCAGAGGATGTTACCAATATCCTGGTTCAGTATCCTGGCCGCAGCATCAAGCATATAATATAGGATATGCTTTAGGATATAAGCTTGAAATTTCACCCATAACAATTGTCCCCAAAAATATATCTGTTAGGATTCTGAAATCCAAACGGGTATATTTTTCGTTGTATTGTTCGATACACTTAATGGGATGTAGATGTTGATGTGACTTCGTGCAACTTCCAAGGTTATACTTTCTCATAACTAGATAGTCTTCTGGCACGTCTGGTAAGGATATCTGTTTTAAATATTCCTTGGTGAAAAAGGAGCCATATGTTGCCATCAGCTCTAAGCCCTCTGCTGCTGCTGCCGAAGGTTTCTCTTATGGTGACCTTGGCTTCATGGAATCCATCGAGCCCATGATCTCCTTCCCTAATAAGGTAAGTATCCAGATCCTGTATCCCGTACACATATACTGAACATGTATCCTGGTTAGTTTGTCTTTAATGATACATGTATTTTGTAGGGTCTAAATCATCTGGTCGTCCTGCACTTAGAACAATTTTAATTTCCTGCAAGTAGAATAGTTTGACAGTTGAAGGTGAAGGGATCCTGTGTTTTCAGAACGAAGCCTTCAACTGTTTATGCTTTAAAAACTTAATTGTGTTCTCGGTGAATGGGTCTCTCTTTTTGAGATGAAACCAAGAATACAATTTTTTTAGACCAATAACAATAAACTAACCTTTTCGACCTTATCTCCGTGTTATATGTTATTTTGAAAAATTTGTTCTGAATATCCTGATCAGGATACTGGTATGATACTTAATTGCTTTGTCCCCTTTGTTCAAAATGTTTGACAAAAACTTAGTTAAATACAAATTTTCATAAAAACTTAACTTACTCAGATAATGCCTTTAAACTTAAGCAAAAGTAAGAATCCATACCAGAAACACCTAGGCAATAATCTTCATTCTTAAACCTTTGAATCATTCGCAATGTCCCCAGTGGGATATAATGTTGGCATAGGTTTCCTTCTCGCTCCAGCATAAATGTCCCCAGTAGGATATAGTATCAGCATACGTCATGTTCCATCACGGATGTCCCCTGTCTGTGCAGGACCAGTATGTTGTACCGGGATATGATGCTTTATCAATTCTTCAACCAGTTGTTTAAACTTAGCAATCTTTTTTCAAAAATTTATGTAGACTCGTAAATGATTATGTTTTTTGAAAATATACTTTGGGATTATCCAAAAACTTTGTATTTTATTGGGACTAAACCCATTTTCCAGGCATTTAAGCCGGAGTATAAGAACCTCAAGACTTGAAAAGGTGAAAACCTTTAAGTCTTTGAGTTTTACTGGGGATTTTACCCACATTTCGTGCGCTACAGGCGAGGGTGTGGAAACCCCAAAACTTAGAAAGGTGAAAACCTTTAAACCTTAGAAGAGTGTGAAAACACTCTTGTTTTCGTGCGCTACAGGCGGGAGTGTATAAACTCCAAGACTTAGAAAGGTGAAAACCTTTAAACCTTAGAGAGTATGAAAATACCCTTTCGCGAGAGAGGGTGATCAATCCTCATATACCTTAAGGATCCAGGGTATAGCCAACAGTAACGAAATTGTCAGCCACTTTTACATGAACTGGTCCCGCCACCTTGAACTATCCCTGGATAACTTGCGCTCCAGGCGGGGTGTTTAAACCCAATTCGTGAGAAAGGTGAATACCTTTAAACCTGTGAAGGGATCAGGATCCCTTAAACTTGAGAGAGGGGACCAATCCTCTAATCTTTCGAAGTATCCTGAGTGTGTATCCTGGAGCATATTCTGCAAAACAACTGTAAACTAAGGTGGGTGTTAGCCTGGCTAACACTCCTCCGATGCTCAAGTCAGTATTGGGTTCAAAAGAATAAATAATATCAAATATATTAAAAGGGATAAAATTCATACCATCCTGAGTTAGAAATTAAATTCTAAACTCACTTGAAATAGGCTTTGAGATGTATAGCATTCCAGGATCTTGGTAGTATATCCCCTCCATATTCTTGAGTCGGTATGCTCCTTTCCCTGATTCTGATTCAATCTCATAAGGTCCTTCCCACTTTGGAGCTAACTTTCCATCAGCAGGGTTAGTAGTATTCTCAAAAGCCTTTCTCAATACCCAATCTCCGACTTGGAACCTTCTCGTCTTTATATTCTGGTTATATGCTTTAGATATCCTATGTTGATATGCTGCCGTCCTCAGCCTTGCCGTACCTCTCGTTTCATCTATAGTGTCCAAATCTTGACACAAAGCTTCAGGATTCTGGTCAGGGTATTCCTCTTTATGAAGGATACTACTTCTTGGTCTCTAACTTGAACGAATGATTCGGCTTCAACCCACTTAGAGAAATAATCAGTCATTACCAGCATAAAGACTTTTCCTCCTGGAGCTTTTGGTAATTTCCCTACTATGTCCATCCCCCATTTCATGAATAGCCAAAGGGAAGCTATAGGATATAGTGGTTCAGCCGGTTGATGCAGGATCTTGCCGTGTCTTTGACATGCATCGCATCTTCGAGCATATTCTGCAGCATCCTTTCTCATGGTCGGCCAGTAATATCCTGTTCTCAACACCTTAGAGAACAGAGATCTGCCCCCAGTATGGTTGCCACAGTCTCCTTCGTGTATATCCTGAAGTACTTCCTTGGTTTCAGGATCTTCCAAGCACCTTAGGTACGGACCTGCAAGGGATTTCTTATACAAAATATTATTTATAATAGTAAAACGAGATACCTTCATCCTAGAAGTCTTAGGATTTGCATTCTTTGGGATATCTCCTTCTTGAAGATACTTCACAATTGGATTCATCCAGGATTCAGGATCCTTCTCAGGATATCCATCACCAGGATCCTGGATACATGCTACTTCTTTATCTTGAGATTTGAAATGTTCTATTGCAGGATACAAGATATGCACTATTGGTATCTGAGTTCCCTCTGGTATCCTGATAGTAGATCCTAAGTTTGCTAGAGCATCAGCTCCAGCATTCTTTTCTCTTGGTACCTGTTCAAGTGTAAAAATTTCGAAATTTCCTGCTAATTTTTCAACAATTTCAAGATATTCAGTTAACCTCTCACCTTTTACTGCATAAGATCATTGAAATGGTTAGTAATCAACAGGGAATCAACATACACTTGCAAACATCTAATATTCATATTTCTAGCCAATTCTAATCCTGCTATCAGAGCTTCATACTCAGCTTCATTATTGGTAGCAAAAAAATTCACATTTAATAGCCTGGGGTAGTATGTCCCCCTGTGGCGATTTTAGTAGTATACCTAATCCTACACCTCTCACATTAGATGCACCATAAGTATATAATGTCCAGGATCCTGAGGATTCTCCTAATTGTTGTACTTCTAGATCTACCTCATCCTGAATGTCACTACTGAAATCAGCCACAAAGTCAG
Organism: Helianthus tuberosus; assembly: GCA_030545235.1. NCBI lineage: Eukaryota > Viridiplantae > Streptophyta > Magnoliopsida > Asterales > Asteraceae > Helianthus > Helianthus tuberosus. The sequence continues at coordinate 52,534,653 of CM060411.1, read as the reverse complement.
CTAGAGCCTGTGATTTTATGGCATTTCTAGGTTCATATATTAGATCATATGCACTTAAGTTTACTGATCATTTAGCCATTCTACCCGACATCTCAGGTTTCCTAAGCACATTTTTAACAGGATAATTGGTTTTAACATGAATCCTATGTGTTTCAAAGTAATGTCTAATCTTTGTCGATGCCATCACTAAGGCTAATGAGAATATCTAGTTTCAGCATCTAATAAACTTTTACTAACATAATAAACAGGATATTGCTGACCTTCATGGTCTTTTATAAAAACGGCACTTACAGCATTCCCTGATACTGCGAGGTATAGGGACAGTGGTTCACCATTCTCAGGCTTCATCAATAGAGGTGCAGTTGAAAGATACTGCTTCAAATCCTGCAGGGCTGCTTCATGCTTCTCTCCCCATTCGAACTTCTTGTTTTTCTTCAGGAGATCATAAAATTCTTTGCATTTCTCGGAGGATCTTGAGATGAATCTGTTCAATGCTGCCACTCGGCCTATCAATCTTTGTACATCTTTCATGTTGGAAGGTGATTTGACGTCCAGGCTGGCTTTGATCTGTTCTGGGCTTGCTTCTATCCCTCTTTTAGTCACCATATATCCTAGAAACTTTTCTGTCCCCACTCCAAAATGGCATTTGGCAGGATTCAGCTTCATCTTATACTGATCCAGGATATCAAATGCTCCCTTGATATCCTGGAGGTGATCCTCAGCCTTCTTAGATTTTACTACCATGTCATCACGTTTACCAGCCTCTGATATGTTGCACCTGCATTTTTCAAACCAAAAAGGCATAGCAGTATAACAATAAATACATGTTGGTGTCATGAAAGCAGCATCCTCCTGGCCCGAAGGTTCCATTTGGATCTGCTGGAATCCTTTCATGTCTTCGTGTTTTCATGCAAACGTGAATATCCTGCATTTCAAAAAGTTAGTAAGTTGCTCCTCAATATTCTGAGGGATATTGGTTCCACCAAGATATCTGGATTATCCTGGTCCAGGATAATTTTCTTAACATCCTACTCTGAACACTCCGCGATATCCTGGACTCGTATCTTTAATTGCTATGCTGCATTGGGCTTGGTTGAGGATTTCATCGAGGATGAGTAACACTCCTTCGCCTCCTGCTGATCACTATCAACTTTGACAACCCCCCAAGGGGTAGGGATCTTGATGCACTGATGATAAGTCGATGGCACAGCCTTCATGTCATGGATCCATGGCCTACCCAATATAATATTGTAGCAGGATAAGGAGTCCATGACACAGAAGCGTTGCATTGAGTTGACCACTTCAACATACACATGCAACTTTATTTCTCCCACGGTACTCCTGGCTTCTCCACAGAACCCAACAAGCACAGTGGATTTCGAAGTAATATCCATCGGGGATACATTTATCCTCCCCAGTGTTTCCAGCTGAATTTTGTTGACAGAGCTGCCATTATCCACCAGTATCCTGCGCACAAAATCATTAGCAACATATAAAGTTATTACCAAAGCATCATGGTGAGGATCCTGGACAGTATCCCTGTCATCATTGCCGAACGTGATCACTTTATCAGTTGTGAGGGTTGACATCCTGGTTGGCTTATCTCCCCTTTCTGCCTTAGCCTCTTTTGCATGTCTTTTTTGCTGCAGAATAAGAGGTCCCACAGATATCGGATCCTCCTGAAATAAAGTTAATTATCTTGGTATCTGCAGGAGGTGATGCTGCTCGTTCAGGATCCTTCACAGTATCCTGACCCTTATTCTTCTTTCTTCCCAGGAGATCCTTCAGATATCCTTTGTTCAGCAGATAGCTTATTTCTTTCTTCAGGGCAATGGAATCATCTGTCATATGCCCAAAGTCTTCATGGAAGGCACATCATTTAGATTTATCCTTCCAACCTGTATTCCTTAGATTCTTTTTTGGCCACCTAGCTTTGTCCCCCAGTCCCTGCATAGCATACATTAACTCAGGAACATTTACAGAAAAACATTACTCTGGGATTTCAGGATATTCTTCAGGATCCTCGTCTTCAACAGCATTCACTTTCTTATTATCGTTCTTACCATATGGCTTTGAACAATACTGTTTTAGGAAGATTCCGACTTCCCATTCGTCAATTCATATGTTGAAGATGTGTTCATCCTCTCATGCATTTTCTTATCATCTTCAAGCCTTATGTATCTCAAAGCCCTATTCCAAGCTTCATCTAAATTCCTGCAAGGATTCATTACAAGATCCTGATAAAATTGACAATCCTTCCGTAACCCCATTTTGAACGCTTGTACTGCCGTAGCAATATCAAGGTTCGGGATATCCAGGGATTCTCTACTAAATTTGTTAACATAATCCCTTAGGGATTTCTGTGATCCTTGTATTATCCTGTAAAGATCACTTGTTAGTATCTCAAAGCTCCTGCTACAAGAAAATTGACTGATAAACAAATTAACTAAATGAGAAAATGATATAATTGAATAAGGTGGAACATTTAAAAGCCATTTTAAGGCCGATCCTGTTAAAGTTGAACCGAAGCCTTTGTATAAGCATGCTTCCTTAAGTTCTGGTAGGATTGAATTTATTTCCATACTATCCCTATTCTGGGAAATATGCTCCTCAGGATCTGTCATCCCATCATACAACTTCATGCTGGGAGTCTGGAATCTTTTTGGAATTTCAGCATCACAAATTGGATGAGCAAATCAGGATATCCTGTGACTATCCTGAGATACTTCCGGTATAGGCTGCACTACTCCAGGAACGCTTGATATCATATCCTTCAATTTTTGAAGTTCCCTGGTCAATGCTGGTGTTACACCTATATCCTGCAAAGAATCATAATTATTAGTAGCAGGGATACTGATATTGGCAAACATGTTACCAGCCTGTTGACTTTTTCCATATCCTGGGCCATATCCTGGATCATATCCCGGATCCCTCACGGTCGATATCCTGGCGGACGATGGTATCTCCAGCATGTCGCTCCGGGACTGACTTGGTATCATGTTGCCTTGATTATCCTCGGTAAATGTTGCTGAACTAAAGTTCAGCATCCTGGGCTGTAGAGTCTCCCTATACTGGGCAATATGCTCCTCAGGATCCGTCATCCCATCACGCAGCCTCATGTTAGGGGTTTGAAATCTCTTCGGGATCTCAGCATCACAGATAGGATGTGCGGAACGACATATCCTGTGGTTGTCTTGGGACACTTCCGGAATTGGCTGGACCACTCCATGTACACTGGATATCATGTCCTTCAATTTCTGAAGCTCCCTAGTAAATGTTGACGTCATACCTGCATCCTACAAAGATCTACCACTATTAGTAGCATGAATATTATTATTTGACATATTACCAGTCTGAGGATTCTGGCCATATCCTGAAGCATATCCTGAGCTCCTCACAGTTGACATCCTGATCGAGGAGGGTATTTCAGGAGTATGATTCTGGGAATGGTTAGGTACAATATTTCCCCTATTATCTTCAGTATACACAGCCGAACTGAAGTTCAAAGTTCTGGGTTGTAAGGGAGTGACGATATCCTCAGCAGATCTGCTCGAGCCAGACTTCAGGAGTTGTATTTCCTTCAACAGCATTTGGTTTGTTTCCTGTTGCTGCCTCATTTGTTCCTGCACACTTCCAAACAAGGTTAGAATTTCATCATTAGAAGCTAAAATGGGAGCAGATTCCTGAACACTCCGAGTAGGGATAACATCTTGAGTAAATGAAGAAGCTGGAATCCTTGGAGGAGGTGGTGGAAGCACCGAGCCAATAGTTACGGAAGTTGTAGCCGACACGGTGGAAGAGCTCATGTTTGATCTAGAGGCCATTGTAAATGATGTGGCAAAAAGTTTTGAAAACCAAAAAACCGATTAACGATTTCACAAAAATTTTTAGTAAAGAGAGCACCACTTGCCCCACGGTGGGCGCCAAATTGTTTTGGTCAAAAATTACCTAAGCAATTAAGTGATCAAATTAGTTAAGTGAGGTAGTGTGCTAAAATTTATATGTGAAAAATGTGTTAACCAAATTAGTTGTGAAAACAGTTTCAGGATACGACTCAGGATATAGAGTTGTATCTACAATCAAACAATGAGCGAAAATGTAAAGGTTGACACGAGATGTACGAGGAAAGCCCTTGATCAATCTAGACCTCCGGCATAAAACCTCGGGAGCTGACAATCGTCGGCTGCCTTGTTCTTCTTATTGCTTGAATAACAGAATACAGTGCAGGATATGGCTCAGATCAATGCTAAGTGGTACAACGAATGAAAGTGTTGAGTGTTTGTGCGTAATAGAAAGAAAAAAGAAGTGTGAGTTCGAGTGTTGAGAGTGGAGTGTGTGTTCCTATTGATCTGGCCTCCTATTTATAGTTACAAATAACAAACTAACTCTCCTATTATTCCGGGATGCTGGGAATATTCCATTCTGAACGTTGGGGGACTCTTTAAGCTTGTTTTCCACGTGCATATTGACTATAGAAGCGGGTCTTCAGCTCATATAGCCGTTACAACCTCAATAACTTTGACCAGCATCCGATATTCTCGCGGAATATGCCTTTCTTCTATTCTGACCGTTACAAGACCCATTCTTCCACCATCAACGTCCATTTTTCAACCACCTTGAGCGAATCTTCAGGTAGATCAAGTCCTTTAACGTTGGTACCTTGCAACCAAAGAAAATCGTTAGTAGCAAGCAGGATACCCCAGAGGATGTTACCAATATCCTGGTTCAGTATCCTGGCCGCAGCATCAAGCATATAATATAGGATATGCTTTAGGATATAAGCTTGAAATTTCACCCATAACATCTCCTAGCTGCTGTACTTCCAGGTCTACTTCACTTTGAATATCACTACTGAAATCAGCCACAAAGTCAGCTAAAGCCCGAGACTTTATGGCATTTCTAGGTTCATAAACTAGATCAAAGGCACTTAATTTCACTGACCATTTAGCCATCCTACCTGACATCTCGGGTTTCCTAAGCACGTTTTTAACAGGATAGTTGGTTTTAACATGAATTCTATGTGTTTCAAAATAATGTCTAAGTTTTGTTGACGCCATAACTAGGGCTAAAATCAGTTTCTCTAAGTGGGAATATCTAGTTTCAGCATCTAATAAACTTTTACTAACATAATAAACAGGATACTGCTGACCTTCATGATCCTTTACAAGGACAGCACTTACTGCATTCCCTGATACTGCAAGATACAGGGATAATGGTTCGCCATCCTCAGGCTTCATCAATAAGGGTGCGGTTGAAAGATACTGCTTCAAATCCTGCAAGGCTGCTTCATGCTTTGCTCCCCATTCGAACTTCTTATTCTTCTTGAGGATATCATAAAATTCCTTGCACTTTTCCGAGGATCTTGAAATAAATCTGTTCAATGCTGCTACCCGGCCTGTTAACCGTTGAACATCCTTCATATTTGAAGGTGACTTAATGTCCAAGATAGCTTTAATCTGCTCTGGGCTTGCCTCTATCCCTCTTTTAGTCACCATATATCCTAGAAACTTTCCTGCCCCCACTCTGAAATGGCACTTAGCAGGATTTAGCTTCATGTTATACTGATCCAGGATATCAAATGCTCCCTTGATATCCTGGAGGTGATCCTCAGCCTTTTTAGACTTTACTACCATGTCGTCGATGTATACCTCCATAGTGTCCCCCAGCTTGTCTTTAAACATCATGTTCACCAATCTCTGATATGTTGCACCTGCATTTTTCAAACCAAAGGGCATAGCAGTGTAACAATAAATACATGTTGGTGTCATGAAGGCAGTATCCTCCTGGTCTGAAGGTTCCATTTGGATCTGCTGAAATCCTGAAGATGCATCCATGAAAGTTAACATCTCATGGCCGGCAGTAGCATCCACCATTGAGTCAATATGAGGAAGAGGAAATGGGTCTTTGGGACAAGCTTTGTTTAAGTCCGTGTAATCTACACAAACTCTCCGTTTCCCATTTTTCTTTTGCACCACAACTACATTCGCCAGCCATTTAGGAAACTTTACTTCCCTAATCATCTTGCTCCTTAGTAGTCTTTCAACTTCCTCTTGGATGATCACATTTCGCTCCGGAGCATATTTCCTTCTCTTTTGTTGGACAGGCTTGAATGACCTATCAATACCGATCTTATGTGTTATGATATCCTTGGAAATACCGGTCATATCCTCGTGCTTCCACGCGAACGTTGACATCCTGCATTTCAAAAAATTAGTTAATTGATATTCAATATCCTGAGGGATATTGGTTCCCACGAGCACCGAGATATCCGGATTATTCTGATCCAGGACCACTTTCTTTACATCCTGCTTCAAAGCCTCCATGATGTCCTGGCCTCGCATATTTAATTGCTATGCTGCACTAGGCTTTGTTGAGGATTTCATCGAAGAAGAATAACACTCCTTTGCTTCCTGTTGATCACTTTCCACCTTGACAACTCCCCAAGGAGTAGGGATCTTGATGCATTGATGGTAGGTTGACGGAACAGCCTTCATATCATGGATCCAAGGCCTACCCAGTATAATATTATAGCAGGATAGAGAGTCCATGACACAAAAGCGCTGCATTGAGTTGACCCCTTGAGCATACACGGGCAACTTTATTTCTCCCACGGTATTCCTAGCTTCTCCACTGAAACCAACGAGCACAGTGGACTTCGAAGTAATGTCCATCGGAGATACATTCATCCTTTTCAATGTTTCCAGCTGAATTATGTTGACTGAGCTGCCATTATCCACTAATATCCTGCGTAGAAAATGGTTAGCAACATATAACGTTATCACTAAGGCATCATGATGGGGATCCTGGACAGTATCCCTGTCATCATTATCGAACGTGATGACTTTGTCAGTTGTGAGGGTTGACATCCTTGTCGGCTTATCTCCCCTTTCTGCTTTAGCTTCCTTCGCGTGTCTTTTTTCCGCATAATATGATGTGCCGCATATATCGGATCCTCCTGAAATAAAGTTAATTAATTTTTCATCTGCAGGAGGCGATGCTGCCCGTTCAGGATCCTGACCTTTATTCTTCTTTCTTCCCAAGAGGTCCTTCAGATATCCCTTACTCAAGAGATAGCTTATTTCCTTTCTCAAAGCGATACAATCTTCAGTAACATGCCCGAAATCCTCATGGAAGGCACACCACTTGGACTTGTCCTTCCAATCAGCCTTTTGTTGATTCTTTCGGGGCCACCTTGCTTTGTCTCCTAAACCCTGCATAGCATACATCAGTTCGGATATGTTAACAGAAAAACAATATTCAGACAACTCAGGATACTCCTCAGGATCCTCGTCTTCAACAGCATTCACTTTTTTGCTATCATTTCCGCCATACGGTTTAGAACGGTATGGTCTATACGAGGATTCTGGTTTCCTGTTGGTTGAATCATAGGTTGTGGACGAGTTCATCCTCTCTTGCATCTTTTTATCATCCTCCTGGCGAATGTATCTCAAAGCCCTGTTACGAGCCTCGTCCAGATTCCTGCAGGGATTCATTATAAGATCCTGGTAGAATTAAGAATCTTTTTGCAACCCCATCTTGAACGCTTGCACGGCCGTCGCAACATCAAGATGTGGGATATCCAAGGATTCCGGACTAAACTTGTTCAGCTAATCCCTCAAGGATTCCTGAGGTCCTTGAGTTATCCTGTAAAGGTCACTGGTTAATTTCTCAAAACTCCAGCTGCAAGAAAATTGACTATTAAATAAATTAACTAAATGAGCAAAAGAAGTAATTGAGTGAGGAGGAACGTTTAACAGCCATTTTAAGGCTGATCCTGTTAAGGTGGAACCGAAACCCTTGCACAAGCATGCTTCTTTGAGGTCTGGAGGGATAGGGTTGATTTCCATCCTTTCCCTGTACTGGGCAATATGCTCCTCAGGATCCGTAATTCCGTCATAGAGCTTCATGTTGGGGGTTTGAAATCTTTTTGGGATTTCAGCATCACAAATAGGATATGTAAACCGGGATATCCTGTGGATGTCCTGGGATACTTCAGGAATTAGCTGAACCACTCCAAGTACACTGGATATCATGTCCTTTAGTTTTTTAAGCTCCCTAGAAAATGCTGATGTCATAGCTGCATCCTGCAAAGATCCAACACCATTAGTAGCAAGAGTATTATTATTATTAGATACATTACCAGCTTGGGGGGTTTTGGCCATATCCTGAAGCATATCCTGAGCTCCTCACAGTTGATACTCTCACTGAAGAAGGTATCTCAGGAGTATGATTCTGGGAATGGCTAGGCACAATATTCCCCCGGTTATTCTCCGTATAGACTATAGAACTGAAGTTCAAAGCCCTGGGTTGTAAGGGAGTGACAGTATCTTCGGCAGGCCGACTCGGGCCAGACTTCAAGAGTTGTATCTCTCTCATCAGCATCTGGTTGGTCTCCTGTTGCTGCCTCATCTGTTCCTGTACACTACCAAACAAATTTAAAATTTCTTCATTAAAAGCTAAAACAGGACCGGATCCATGGACATTGCGAGCAGGGATAACATCCCGAGCCACATGACTTTCAGTTCCTTGCGAAGAGGCTTGCATTCTCGGAGGAGGTGGTGGGAGCACCGAACGAATTGTTGCGGAGGTTGTGGCAGACACGGTGGAAGAGCTCATATTTGATCTTGAGGCAATTGAAAATAGTGTGGTAAAAAGTTTCGAAAATAGAAAACCAAGTAACGATTTTGCAAAAGCTTTTAGTAGAAATAGCACCACTTGCCCCACGGTGGGCGCCAAATTGTTTTGGTCAAAAATTACCGAAGCAATTAAGTGATCAAATTAGTTAAGTGAGGTAGTGTGCTAGAGATGTGTATTAAAAATATGCTAGTTAGGTTGTTTGCAAAAACAGTTTCAGGATACGGCTCAGGATATAGAGCTGTATCTATGATCAAACAATAAGCGAAAATGTAAAGGGTGACACAGGATGTACGAGGAAAGCCCTTGATCAATCTAGATCGCCGGCACAAAACCTCGGGAGCTGACAATCGCAGCTGCCTTGTTCTTCTATTGCTTCAAATATCAGGATACAGTGTAGGATATGATGCGGATCAACTAGGTGTTACAAAGTAATTTGAGTACAAGTGTTTGTGTGTAGTGATTGCTAGTAGCTAGAGAGTAAAGTGTGCGAAAGAGAGTGAGTGCCTTAACTTGATCCGATCATACTATTTATAGTTAAACGAAATCAACTAACTATCCTATAAAACCGGGATGCTTCGAATATTCCTCTAGTTAACGTTGCAGTCCTGGTCTTCCGGGTTCAACGTCATTAATCTAACCGATTAGCCCGAGTCTTGGGGGGAAGAAGCCTTCTTGAACGTTGGAGACTTGCACCTCCTAATCTGCACGTGATTAATTCGGTCAATACTAGGATATCGTACCAAGATGTTACCAATATCCTGATCCGGTATCCTGATCACAAGTAAACAATCAAAAGCAGAATATTAGTCAGGATATATGTTCAGAAAATGACCCATAACACTTGTCAAGTGAGAACACTTTACAGACTGCCTAGATGGAGAGACATGCATACAAGGGTAAGCACATAACAAACGAATTGAAACTGAAAATCAAAATTCAAAATACAAGTTTGTTAAATAATTTGAGTACCTCAGTGGCGTGTGTAACTTTCTTTCTTGACATATTCAGGGTTTCTGCAATTATCTGCAGGAAAAAAATTACCAACAAGCTCATCAGATGGAACATCCTCTGCACCATCACCATCAAACATCTGTTCAACATGGGCTTCAAGGCGAGCTGCTTGCATCTCCAATCTGGCTGCCACATCTTCAGCGTTTCTTCTAATTATATGACCAACATTCTCACCACCAAGGTTTTTGTTGGGTGGTCGCCGGGCAACACGAGCGCCGTTTGCATCACCTTCCGCCCCCTCGAGTTCTCGTAAATGGTGAAAATAGTCCCTCGGTGATGTAGCTCCAAGAAATATGAACACGATGCTCGCAGAGAGTAAGAACCCGTGAAGACAGTCGGGTAGAATAAAAGTAGGAGATATATGGCTCAGAAATAGCCTCTGAGCTTCACCGAAACTCCTTACGAATGAGAAGCGCCATATCCAGAAAGTAATAAATGGTATGATCACAAGCTAAACGAAAAGTACAAATGTGAGCTGTAAGAAGAACTGGAACACATGATAGGCTTTTAATGATATTCCGGCCACAAACTCCTGGAAAGGAAGCTTCGCAGGGGCATTCTCGGCATACACAGGAGAAAATGAAAATGGATGCGTGCAAACCTGCCAAACATGTATTTCGGTTATAGAGTTACAGTTATTTATTTTGGTGTTTTAACAGAATATTCAAGTTATCAAACATATCTACATTTGCATATGGAAGTAACACATTTATAGTAGATACTAACTACTCAGTTGATTTTATTAGAAAAAAAAATGTTGTTGAATAATATATCTAAGTAACAGGAAGACACATGTTACGAAGTTAGAAGGAATGTGAATGCAAATCCCATACAAAGAAAATAACAATAAATCTGTATCCTCTAATCGAGATTCAAAGGCCACTGCTTCAATCATATGTTTAAGCATATAACAACTTACACTTCTACCATCTATCATATGTTTTTCCTTCACAACTTTTTCAGCAACAACAGGGTCAAAAAACACAACAAACCCAAACCCACGAGCACGGCCCGTGGTTCGATCCTTCATTATAACCGCTTCAATCACTTCACCAAACGTTTGAAATGTCACACCCCTTTCTACGGCGGAAGCACGAGGTGTGATCATGAAAGGTTATCATTGCATATGAAGAGTAAACATGCTACATGCTCGTAAAATAACATCAAATACCATAATTTGAAAACATAAGTTTAGCGTTTATATCGCTAGACAGCATAAAACATTGTCTTAAAAGTTTACAACTTTATTTAAAGTTAAACACAAGCGACATCCACGAGCATAAGCAAGACCACGCGCACATCCATCCTAGTTACCTGAAATACATGTGAGTTTTTGGAAAAACGTCAACATAAAGTTGGTGTGAATTCATGCAGTTTTGTATTTCACGTTTGTATACTTGTATAAAAACATAGTTGTGAATAAATCAAGTTTTTCTTGAGTACTCCACGTACTTCAAGTTATATATCAATCTTCTTGAGTACCCCACGTACTTCAAGTTATATATCAATTTTAGTATGGCATGAATTTTATATAAATACAGTATTTCTGTAAATATCAGGATTGTTAATGGGTTGCAAAGCCATTAACATGTGACACGACATAGGAAGTCACCAAACCTAAGGCATTTAATTGGTATATTCTGAGACACAAAAGCACTACTCGATTCTCGCCCTCACCGAGAGTGTGGCTGCCAGGCACCCGTTAGATCTAACCTTTTGTTCTGCGGTCTAAGTATGTACACGATTAATGGTGCTTCTGTACCCTATTCGTGACACTATTTCTCATAACGCATCCTGCTTGGTTCTCGTCCTCACCAAGCGCGTTTCTTTTTATCATTTCTCATAACGCATCCAACTTGGTTCTCGTCCTCACCAAGCGCGTTTCTTTTTATCATTTCTCATAACGCATCCAACTTGGTTCTCGTCCTCACCAAGTGCGTTTCTTATTATCTTATATTTTGTCACACTTGGTTCTCGTTCTCACCAAGTGTACTTCTTGTATTTATATCATACCAATTATAAATATTGTACTTCTGTACATGTATTTCACCCCCGAAGTTATAAAAACTGAAAACAATTAAAAGAAAAGGGGGAGCATGAACTCACAACTTTGCGTTCCTTGCGTCGTAAACTTCACCGGATTTGCTTAGTTAACGTCGTAACCTATACGCGTTTTCTTAACGTTAGTCACTAGACTTGCGTCGCACAAGTACAGTCACTCTCTTTTGTGTATATTTTCTTGTGTTAAAAATATTCTTATATTTTTAACTACGTATCTTACTTATATTATTTTCTCTAAAATAAATATAAGTCTTTTGTGTTTTGCACTTTGCACCCGAATTATGTATCTTGTATATTGTATGTGTATTTTTATGTTTATACTCCTCATGAGTATTTAGTGCTTTTTTTTTAAGTCTTAATACACTAGCACGTATAACACATACTTTATACACTTAGCACAAAAAATTAGTGATAAAATAATATATATTTTTCTCTCAAAAATATATATACATAATATCCATTTTTATTTTTGAAGAAATCACCATTTCTTATCATCAAAAATTAGGGAAACCTTGGTAATACTTTTAAATACATTTTTAGGGAATAAGTTTCTCAAAAACTTATATTTTTCTAAGTGTAAAAATTTATAAAAATTTTGACAGAGTTTCCCCTAAAAATGGACGTTTCCCATGTTTTCAAAACATGTGTTTATTTTCTTTTAAATCGTCATCGATCATCAACAACAATTATCAACAATAATCATCAACAATAGTCGCTAATTTCTCCATTTCATGAACTTGAATATTTACAAAAATGTGTAGTAACTTACTAGCACATTTAGTAAGTCTCGTTATCTTTAAAAATAATTTTAGTTTCTTAAAAACTTTAATTTTAAAGATGTTGAAGTTTCACAACTTCTAGTCATGATTTACCAAACATATTTCTTGTTAAATTTTTCTTGTGACACAAGTGTTTACACACTTGTTTATTCACTAAAATGCTTTTAGTGTATGTAAGATTCGGGTTTAAAACAAGACTTGTATATTTTACTTGGTTCTTCCGAAAAACCACTTGTAGATTCGTAGATCTACTAATTTTGAACAATATTTCATAAGTAAAATCGTTTTTACACAAGTTCATGATTAGTGTGTGGTAGGGTTTCATCATTTAACCCTTTTTACACTTGAGCATACCCTATGTCATGTTTCATGAACATGACCAATCCGGGTTAGATGATGATCCGAGCTACCACAACATAGATCGGCACTAAATAATCACCACAAAACAAGTCTTACAAGTTTTACACAACATCATAGCTTTTAACCATCATTTTTAACATTTTAGTAGACTTTTAACACTTCATCTTGTAAGTTCATGAGTTTTAACCGTCATATCTTATTTTAACCACTTTAAAATAGATCGAGAAGGTGTTTAAAGCAACTTACTACTAGCTCGAGGCTAGGGAAGGAAACTAGTCGAAAATCGCGTGGATAAAAGCAAATGGTTGAGGTTCTTCAACTTCTGAAAGCTCCCGGCTTCTTTGTGCACCTTCTAACACCCTTGTGTGTTAAGAGAATGGATGAAGCAATATCGAATGATGGTGGTAGTGTGGTGGATGGTTTCGGCCAATGATGAGGGAAAGGAGGAGAGAAAATGATGTTGGTGAAGATGAAATGAACTAGTGTTACTCTTATAACCATCTAAACTCCTTACCTAATGTGTATTGTGTCTATAAAGTACCCAACATATCCTTACACAAATCTTTGAGAAAGATTAGGGTAGATTGTGAAGCTTATGTGATCTTAGAGTGGGGCCACTCATATGGGCCGTCCACTTTGAGAAGGGGGGGGGGCAATGTGTAACTTGCAAGATCTTAATTAGATTTACCAAATCTAAGTGTATCAAAGTGAATCTATGAAAGATCTTGTGAATCTAAAAGAGATCTATGAAAGATCATGTAAGATTTTAAGGGATCTTGGCAAGATTATTATGGATTTGGAAAGATCTAGTAAATATTTGGATGTTCCGGGTAATATCCGGTTGTTCGGTTAGATACCGATTCGTTAAAGTGCTAAATTACACTTTTTAGTGTCGTTTAAGTACCTTTCTTGTACTCTTTCAATTCCCAACACTTAGGGAAATATTCTGGATAATAAAACGACATTTCCGCATAATATTTATATGTCCAAATGCTGATTTATTGCTGAATTATATAAATTCTGCACTTAAAGTGCGTTTCGGGTGCTTTTTAGTGCTTATTTTTGCTTTCGTATTGCATATATATTAACCCTTGTATGTACTCTTGGGTTTTAATGCATTCTTGTTGTCGGACCTACACCTAGGCTCCAATTTTATTGTCTGACTGCTTTCTGCAGTTCTGTTGACACATTGTGTCTTACCGGTGAGTTTACTATTATTTTTGACGCAACGCTCTCGTTTATGCATAAAGCAATATTTTGTAGTATACAACGTGCATGAATTCACTTGTTTAATCATGTGTTCAGACATTGCTGACAATTAAGCACATAATTGCAATCATTAAATAATGATTAAAGTGTACGGAAATTACCGGTTTGTGCCAGTTGTCACAGTCTCCCCCCGTTAAAAGAATTTCGTCCCGAAATTCAGGCTGAACTCACTCTCGCAGGAGTCTTCTTGAATAGGTGGGGATACTTTTTCTTGAACTGGTCTTCACGTTCCCATGTGTACTTGGGTCCGTGCTTAGAGCTCCAACGTACTTTGACAAGCTTCACATTGCTCCTCCTGGTCTTGTTGACTTTCCAGTCGGTAACCTCGACGGGTTGCTCTATAAATCGGAGGGCTTCATCAATATGCACTTCATCCATTGGGATGATCACATTTTCTTGTGTTGGACTCTTCTTCAGGTTGGATACATGAAACGTATCATGTACTCCATTAAGTTCTTCCGGTAACTCCAACTTGTATGCCACGGTACCAATTCTCTTCAAAATTCTGAATGGTCCGATGTATCGTGGATTCAGCTTTCCACGCTTTCCAAATCTGACTACGCCCTTCCATGGTGAGACTTTTAACAACACTTTGTCTCCCACCTTGAATTCTACCGATTTTCTATTCGGATCTGCGTATCTCTTTTGTCGCTCTCGAGCCGCCTTAATGCGCTGTTGGATCTGCGCAATCTTGTCGGTTGTCTCTTGTACAAGTTCAGGACCAACCATACGTTTATCTCCGGCATCTGCCCAACATAAGGGCGATCGGCATTTGCGGCCATACAGAGCTTCGAACGGTGCGGCTTTTATGCTAGTATGATAACTGTTATTGTAGGAAAACTCAACTAAAGGTAGATGAGTATCCCAGCTGCCGCCTAGATCCATGACACATGCGCGAAGCATATCTTCTAACGTTTGTATAGTCCGTTCGCTCTGGCCGTCTGTTTGCGGATGGAATGCCGTGCTCAGATCTAACTGAGATCCAAAGGCTTCCTGAAATGATTGCCAGATTCTTGAGACAAAGCGTCCATCTCTGTCTGAAATGATTGAGATTGGCACTCCATGACGTGCCACAATTTCTCTTAAGTATATTTCAGCAAGCTTTCCAGTGCTGTCCTTTTCTTGGATCGGTAGGAAATGCGCAGATTTCGTTAACCGATCAACTATTACCCATATCATATCGTGCCCTCTCGGGGTCCTGGGTAATTTCGTTATGAAGTCCATCGAGATTTGTTCCCACTTCCACACGGGAATCTCTGGTTGTTGTAGTAGGCCGGACGGTTTCTGATATTCTGCCTTAACCTTAGCACAGGTTAGGCATTTTCCAACATAGACAGCAACGTCGCTCTTGAGTCTCGGCCACCAATAATATTCTTTCAAGTCTTGATACATTTTGTCCGACCCTGGATGGATCGAATATCTCGATTTGTGGGCTTCATTAAGGATGACTTCTCGTATGCCACCATAGAGTGGAACCCAAATACGCTTCTTGAAGTATAAGGCTCCCTCTTCGTTTGGCACCATGTATTTCAGCATACCCCGTAGGTATTCAGTTTTACGGTTCTCTTCTTTAAGAGCTTCTTGTTGTGCATCACGAATGCGTGCAGTGAGGTTCGTTCGAATCGTCATTTCCAATGCTCGAACCCTTAGGGTCTTAACCCTTTCTTTTCGGCTCAACGCGTCCGCTACAACGTTCGCCTTTCCAGGATGGTACTTAATCCCACAGTCATAATCATTCAGCAGCTCAACCCAACGTCGCTGGCGCATATTCAATTCCTTCTGATCAAATATGTGTTGTAAGCTTTTGTGATCTGTGAAGATTGTACATCGAGTACCATATAAATAATGTCGCCAAATCTTCAAGGCGAATACCACTGCACCCAGCTCCAGGTCGTGAGTGGTATAATTTCTCTCGTGAACCTTCAGTTGTCTTGAAGCGTAAGCGATGACTTTTTGGCGCTGCATAAGCACGCAACCCAAACCTTGTCGTGAAGCGTCACAGTATACCACGAAGTCGTCAGTGCCTTCGGGTAATGATAGTATCGGTGCATCGCATAGCTTGTTTTTAAGTAACTGGAAGGCTTCTTCTTGTTTAACACCCCAGTCGTACTTCTTGTCTTTCTGCATAAGGGTCGTTAGCGGTTGAGCTATTTTTGAGAAATTCTCGATGAATCGCCGATAATAGCCCGCTAAGCCCAAAAATTGACGAACTTCGATTGGGGTCTTGGGAGCTTCCCAATTCTTTATTGCTTCTATCTTGGATGGGTCTACATGAATGCCCTTCTCATTCACCACGTGACCAAGAAATTGTACTTCGCGAATCCAAAATACGCACTTCGAGAATTTTGCATAAAGCTTCTCTTTCTTCAGTAGTTCCAAGATGGTTCTAAGATGTTTCTCGTGCTCTTCTTTCGTTCGCGAATAAATCAGGATATCATCGATAAATACAATCACGAATTTATCGAGATATGGTTTGCATACGCGGTTCATCAGATCCATAAAGACCGCTGGTGCATTCGTCAATCCAAATGGCATCACAAGAAATTCGTAGTGCCCATAGCGTGTTCTGAATGCAGTCTTTGGCACGCTTTCCTCTTGGATTCTCAGCTGATGGTATCCAGATCGAAGGTCGATCTTGGAATAGTAGCTTGATCCTTGCAGTTGATCAAATAAGTCATCAATCCTCGGTAGCGGATACCGATTCTTGATCGTGAGTTTGTTCAGTTCCCTGTAATCGATACACATCCGCAGTGATCCATCCTTCTTCTTCACGAACAATACTGGAGCTCCCCAGGGTGAGAAGCTTGGCCTTATGAATCCTTTATCCAACAACTCCTGGAGCTGTGTAGATAATTCTTGCATTTCAGATGGCGCAAGTCGATAGGGTGCCTTGGCTACAGGAGCAGCTCCCGGAACCAAGTCTATGCGGAATTTGACTTGTCGTTGCGGAGGTAGTCCTGGCAGATCTTCAGGGAACACATCAGGAAATTCCTTCACTACAGGAATGTCTTCAAGTTTTGGCTCCACAGCCTTCTTGTCTACAACGTGTGCTAGGAAAGCAACACATCCTTTCCTTAAGCACTTCTGTGCCTTCATACAACTGATGATTCGTAGAGGCGCGTTTCGTCTTTCTCCATGCACGATGAGAGTTTCACCATTCGCTAAAGGGATGCGAATGATTTTCTCATGACAAATAACTTCAGCTTTGTTCTTGGACAACCAGTCCATCCCGACTACTACATCGAAGCTACCCAATTGAACAGGTAGGAGGTCGATGCTAAATCTTCGTTCACCAAGTTCTAGTGTGCAGCCTCTAACAACTTCGCCCGATTCAACGAGTTTACCATTGGCTAGTTCTATGGAATAAGGAATTTCTAATCTACTAGATTCTATTCCGAGTATGCGTTTAAATTCCACAGACATGAAGCTATAATCGGCGCCAGTGTCAAATAGTATGGATGCAAATTGATTGTTAATGAGAAACGTACCGGTGACCACGTTAGGGTCCTCGCGTGCGTCTCTTGCTCCAATCACAAATGCTCGAGCCGAAGCGTTATTTCTCTCTGGGCAGTTCTTCATGAAATGATCATTGCTTCCACACTTGAAGCATCCTTGGTTCTGCCCTTTCCCGTTACCATTCTTGTTGCCAGCACCGTTTCCATTTCGGTTCTTTCCTTTTCCCCAACAGTCTTCTATTTGATGACCCAATTTACCACATTTGTCACACCTTGGAATGCGACAAGCTCCTTCATGATGACACCTACATTTTTGGCATCTAGGTATGGAGCCTTGGTATGCTTTGGTTGCATGGGTTTTCGCCTCCTGGGACGGGTTAGCATCACGCTTCTTGTTGTTGAAACCCTTATTGTTACGAGTTGCTTGGTTCAGGTTTGCATGTTTTCTCTTTTTGTCACCGGACGACTCAGCATGTGTCTCGGTCTTCTCTGTTGGGTTCAGTGATAGCTTCTTCATACGCACACAATCTTCAGTAAGGCTGACAGCCAGAGTTACAGCCTCGGTGATTGTTTGTGGTTTGGCCGACGTCACCATGCCACGAAACTCTGAGGCCAGTCCCCAAATGTAGCGTTCCACACGCTTAAATTCAGGAGTCACCATGTAGGGAAGCACTCTTGACAGATCGTGGAACCTTCGAGTGTAACCATTGATGTCAGCACCTTCCATAGTCAAGTGCCAGAACTCTGTTTCCAGCCTTTGGAGTTCCGCACGAGAGCAGTACTTCTCTCTCATTCTTTCCTTCAGTTCCTCCCAAGTTAGGCCATAAGCGGCATCATCACCCAAAGTTTGGGCTTGCAGGTTCCACCAAGTCAGAGCTTCATCGACGAATAACCCAGTAGCAAAAGTGACTTGCTGATCCGCGGTACACTTGCTCATACGGATAGTAGCTTCAGTCTTCTCCGTCCAGCGCACAAATGCTACTGCACCTCCTGTGCCGTCATAGTTCATCGGCTTGCAGTTGAGGAACTGCTTGAAAGTGCAGCCTGGAATTGATTCAACCAATTCACATGTGAGCAATCGAAGAAATAATGAAACAAAGACCGTTCATAAATTTCCTCATGCTTAGTACAGTGTCTCAAGGTTACCTTGAGCTGCATTGCCTCCAGACGAATCTCCATTCCCATTACGCCTAGCGTTGCTTGGTCCTCCACTGTCTTGGGTTCGGTTCGCCTCGTACTGGGCGATAGCAGCGGAGATCCTTTCCTCTAGCAAAGCGTTCAGCTCTTCAGCAGTTCTTGGCAGTGGGGGAGGTGGAGGTTGATCATCATTGCGAGCATTCACAGCTTTCCTGGGTGCCATGTTCTGACAGAACATAACACAACAGGGTTAGACATTTGTTCGATATCGTCACCCTAGACAGTAGTATCATATATATTCACATATATATATACCACATAAGTGACATCAAACAATTATTACTCTAGCAGAGTACTTAGTAGGCTTGCACTGAGGGAATCTATACGTGACTAGGCTTGCTGTGATTTCTGTGCACTGAATTCCATAATTATGTATGCATCCATAATTACGTAACTCCTTGCATAGTCCGCACAGTTCGCTTTATCCTCGTATCTCTTCCTTCAGATGGGCCATCGTTTTTAGGTAAAGTCACGTATACTTGTGACATTCTACTTCTAGTACATGCTAATTGTCACACATAATTGCAAGTAATTTCTATTCAACGACAAGTGCTACTCAAGTGCACTCTAAGTCTCGTAATGTCTTTTCTAGACTCATGTAAACTATTTCAGGTAGTGGATGTCGCGGGACGTTTTATGCAATGAAAACTCTTTGAAAATTGTTTTCGTGAATGGATCCTAGAGATTGTAGACTAGACTCGAGAAGGAATCCTGGTTCACTACAATCGCAGCTCTGATACCAATCTGTCACACCCCTTTCTACGGCGGAAGCACGAGGTGTGATCATGAAAGGTTATCATTGCATACGAAGAGTAAACATGCTACATGCTCGTAAAATAACATCAAATACCATAATTTGAAAACATAAGTTTAGCGTTTATATCGCTAGACAGCATAAAACATTGTCTTAAAAGTTTACAACTTTATTTAAAGTTAAACACAAGCGACATCCACGAGCATAAGCAAGACCACGCGCACATCCATCCTAGTTACCTGAAATACATGTGAGTTTTTGGAAAAACGTCAACATAAAGTTGGTGTGAATTCATGCAGTTTTGTATTTCACGTTTGTATACTTGTATAAAAACATAGTTGTGAATAAATCAAGTTTTTCTTGAGTACTCCACGTACTTCAAGTTATATATCAATCTTCTTGAGTACCCCACGTACTTCAAGTTATATATCAATTTTAGTATGGTATGAATTTTATATAAATACAGTATTTCTGTAAATATCAGGATTGTTAATGGGTTGCAAAGCCATTAACATGTGACACGACATAGGAAGTCACCAAACCTAAGGCATTTAATTGGTATATTCTGAGACACAAAAGCACTACTCGATTCTCGCCCTCACCGAGAGTGTGGCTGCCAGGCACCCGTTAGATCTAACCTTTTGTTCTGCGGTCTAAGTATGTACACGATTAATGGTGCTTCTGTACCCTATTCGTGACACTATTTCTCATAACGCATCCTACTTGGTTCTCGTCCTCACCAAGCGCGTTTCTTTTTATCATTTCTCATAACGCATCCAACTTGGTTCTCGTCCTCACCAAGCGCGTTTCTTTTTATCATTTCTCATAACGCATCCAACTTGGTTCTCGTCCTCACCAAGTGCGTTTCTTATTATCTTATATTTTGTCACACTTGGTTCTCGTTCTCACCAAGTGTACTTCTTGTATTTATATCATACCAATTATAAATATTGTACTTCTGTACATGTATTTCACCCCCGAAGTTATAAAAACTGAAAACAATTAAAAGAAAAGGGGGAGCATGAACTCACAACTTTGCGTTCCTTGCGTCGTAAACTTCACCGGATTTGCTTAGTTAACGTCGTAACCTATACGCGTTTTCTTAACGTTAGTCACTAGACTTGCGTCGCACAAGTACAGTCACTCTCTTTTGTGTATATTTTCTTGTGTTAAAAATATTCTTATATTTTTAACTACGTATCTTACTTATATTATTTTCTCTAAAATAAATATAAGTCTTTTGTGTTTTGCACTTTGCACCCGAATTATGTATCTTGTATGTTGTATGTGTATTTTTATGTTTATACTCCTCATGAGTATTTAGTGCTTTTTTTAAGTCTTAATACACTAGCACGTATAACACATACTTTATACACTTAGCACAAAAATTAGTGATAAAATAATATATATTTTTCTCTCAAAAATATATATACATAATATCCATTTTTATTTTTGAAGAAATCACCATTTCTTATCATCAAAAATTAGGGAAACCTTGGTAATACTTTTAAATACATTTTTAGGGAATAAGTTTCTCAAAAACTTATATTTTTCTAAGTGTAAAAATTTATAAAAATTTTGACAGAGTTTCCCCTAAAAATGGACGTTTCCCATGTTTTCAAAACATGTGTTTATTTTCTTTTAAATCGTCATCGATCATCAACAACAATTATCAACAATAATCATCAACAATAGTCTCTAATTTCTCCATTTCATGAACTTGAATATTTACAAAAATGTGTAGTAACTTACTAGCACATTTAGTAAGTCTCGTTATCTTTAAAAATAATTTTAGTTTCTTAAAAACTTTAATTTTAAAGATGTTGAAGTTTCACAACTTCTAGTCATGATTTACCAAACATATTTCTTGTTAAATTTTTCTTGTGACACAAGTGTTTACACACTTGTTTATTCACTAAAATGCTTTTAGTGTATGTAAGATTCGGGTTTAAAACAAGACTTGTATATTTTACTTGGTTCTTCCGAAAAACCACTTGTAGATTCGTAGATCTACTAATTTTGAACAATATTTCATAAGTAAAATCGTTTTTACACAAGTTCATGATTAGTGTGTGGTAGGGTTTCATCATTTAACCCTTTTTACACTTGAGCATACCCTATGTCATGTTTCATGAACATGACCAATCCGGGTTAGATGATGATCCGAGCTACCACAACATAGATCGGCACTAAATAATCACCACAAAACAAGTCTTACAAGTTTTACACAACATCATAGCTTTTAACCATCATTTTTAACATTTTAGTAGACTTTTAACACTTCATCTTGTAAGTTCATGAGTTTTAACCGTCATATCTTATTTTAACCACTTTAAAATAGATCGAGAAGGTGTTTAAAGCAACTTACTACTAGCTCGAGGCTAGGGAAGGAAACTAGTCGAAAATCGCGTGGATAAAAGCAAATGGTTGAGGTTCTTCAATTTCCGAAAGCTCCCGGCTTCTTTGTGCACCTTCTAACACCCTTGTGTGTTAAGAGAATGGATGAAGCAATATCGAATGATGGTGGTAGTGTGGTGGATGGTTTCGGCCAATGATGAGGGAAAGGAGGAGAGAAAATGATGTTGGTGAAGATGAAATGAACTAGTGTTACTCTTATAACCATCTAAACTCCTTACCTAATGTGTATTGTGTCTATAAAGTACCCAACATATCCTTACATAAATCTTTGAGAAAGATTAGGGTAGATTGTGAAGCTTATGTGATCTTAGAGTGGGGCCACTCATATGGGCCGTCCACTTTGAGAAGGGGGGGGGGGCAATGTGTAACTTGCAAGATCTTAATTAGATTTACCAAATCTAAGTGTATCAAAGTGAATCTATGAAAGATCTTGTGAATCTAAAAGAGATCCATGAAAGATCATGTAAGATTTTAAGGGATCTTGGCAAGATTATTATGGATTTGGAAAGATCTAGTAAATATTTGGATGTTCCGGGTAATATCCGGTTGTTCGGTTAGATACCGATTCGTTAAAGTGCTAAATTACACTTTTTAGTGTCGTTTAAGTACCTTTCTTGTACTCTTTCAATTCCCAACACTTAGGGAAATATTCTGGATAATAAAACGACATTTCCGCATAATATTTATATGTCCAAATGCTGATTTATTGCTGAATTATATAAATTCTGCACTTAAAGTGCGTTTCGGGTGCTTTTTAGTGCTTATTTTTGCTTTCGTATTGCACATATATTAACCCTTGTATGTACTCTTGGGTTTTAATGCATTCTTGTTGTCGGACCTACACCTAGGCTCCAATTTTATTGTCTGACTGCTTTCTGCAGTTCTGTTGACACATTGTGTCTTACCGGTGAGTTTACTATTATTTTCGACGCAACGCTCTCGTTTATGCATAAAGCAATATTTTGTAGTATACAACGTGCATGAATTCACTTGTTTAATCATGTGTTCAGACATTGCTGACAATTAAGCACATAATTGCAATCATTAAATAATGATTAAAGTGTACGGAAATTACCGGTTTGTGCCAGTTGTCACATGAAAATACTCCTTCAAGAGTTCTTCACTGGTGTCCCATGAAATCCCACCAATGAACAGCTTCCCACTCTCCATTTCCATCCTGTATAATCAAAATCACCAATAAATTCAACCAAAATTCAAACACAAACCTGACACACAGATCTCATCAAAACCGAATTTTATGGGGTAAATCTGGATGGTAATGAATAGGTGCTAATGAAACCACTAATATTGTTCCGTAACCTAATTCTCCAAACAAAAGAAATTAATAATCTGTAAGGAGGGATTCGTACCTGTTGGATACAATGACACGTATCTCTGGCAATGAATTGGGTTGTGCAGGTTACCCCAAACCAAAATGAACACGAAAGAGGAACTCACGGGAACCCTAAAAATTGGTAAAACTGAACACGAATCGGCACCATTTACTTGAATGACAAACGATTCATTCACAAATCTGGCAACCACGGACAAAAACTACATTGATCAGTTTAACAAGGTTTAGATTGTCTTACCAGGTTGCAAGCTTGATCGATTTAAGAGGATGATGGTGCCATTCAACCCTCGGTTAATCCATCACCTGATCTTTAACCACCACCAGATCAGCCCAACGACCAGTCTTTTCGGATGATCGACCACCATCCAAGTATCGGGCGCTGCCATCGGAAATCCGAGCTTCAATCCGCCGTCGTCATCGATGTCGCTGTGGCCGGAGAGCCTTGGGCCTTCTCCCCCTCTATGTATTCTTCTCTTTCTCTCCCTCATCCAATTAATTTCATCTATAATTGTTTCGACCCTTTCATTTGCTATATTCACTCCTGGTTTGATTGTGAGAGTCTGTTAGGTTTCTTTCAAGGGCAGTGAAGGAAAGAAATTTGGGTGTGTGAGTGTGATGGGTCGGTCGAATTACTATTATACCCTCCCAGTGTCTTAAAATTTCATCCTCATTCCAGTTTTACCCTTATAAAATAAGCATTGTTTAGTTGTACATATTGCATAAAATGATGGACGCCATGTAAAATTACATGTGTGTACATCACTTTTCCTTTTTAATATATTATAGATAATCCATAATTACAATGATAATTAAATTACCTTAATACCCTTTTGATTAAAAACTCCAATTGCCACATGTCACATGTAGGAGACTTCCTACACTTTGTAGGAAAAAAATGGCTTTGTAGCCAACTCCTACTATATATATATATATATATATATATATATATATACATATATATATATATATATACATATATATATATATATATACATATATATATATATATATACATATATATATATATATATATATTAGCCGAATTCATGATACTAACCAGTTTGTGGTTATGTGTTATGAACTTATGTTATCTTTATCTTTGTTCTAAATTTCTCGTTGATCATTCTAATGGGCAAGTTAGGACCCATGAAATCACATGAGAACTTAGTGTCAAAACGAATACTTAGACAAGATATACCTTCGCGTATACATACTTTGTACTTAAATTCCAAATCCGAATCCTTTGTCAAAATCCGAATACTCACACACCTTCGTTTCCCCATTGTAGGGTAACATCGGTGTTCCAAACCTCACATTCATCAACTCACGGATTATTCGGAAAGCTAGCAAAACCGTGAGTATACATGACTCCCTTTTTACTTTTAACATTTTTGGGTGCAATACGTTTATGCTATTAAACTCACGCAATCACATACTTTATGCTTAAATCACAAACAAACAATCCATCATATATGCTTAATCCGTTATACTTGAACTCTTATATGCTTGAATCTTTATGCTTTATACTTGTCATTAACTTCGTACAAGCCCCCTTAACATGTATAGCATTATAGGATTAACGCACCGCCCGTATTCTTGAGGTCATGTTATGTAAACAAAACGATCTATTCATTGCTATGATTAGATTATGCTAGCGGGAATCTTTGGGTTGACATGTATAATTGCATGCTAGTATTATATGATAGTTTTAAGTTAACAATTATGTCATGTGGATTCGTTTAAACTTTTATACTTATGCTAGTAATCAAACTCGTGTACTCGCCATACTTTTGTGTTGAACTATACTTTAATACGTGTTGCAGAATTTGATAAAGATGATGATGAACGGAATCTAGTAGGATGAACTAGAAACCCATCTTTAATTTAGAGCTTATATTGTAATTTGTATCATTGCGTATGTTGTTGTACTTTGTTTCCAAACGATGTATTTGATTTTAGAAATTAAATGAAATATTATTTATTAAATACTTGTCGCAAAATAGTGTTATGAAGTCTCTTGTAATCTCGCTTTCGTCTCACTCCGATATTTTAATACTTGTTTTCAAATGTTTAAAAACTAGTGGGATTACCCGCACTTCGCAGCGGGTTTCGATCAGTATCAGTTCGGTTCGATACGGTACCAACACTCAGAATAGCAACCGAAAGAGATACGCACAAGAAGATATCGACACATGTTTTACATCGATAGAAAACCATGAAAATGAATACGTTCTTCAGCTGGTAACGGTTCGATTCGTCACGCTAAAGTTATCATACCGCCACTCGTTATAGCTACGGTATAAAAATACTCCATTGCAAATACAACTCTATTTTCAATAAACTTTATACCGCCACGTCAATAAAATTAGAAAAATAAATACGGTGCCCGTACCGATGTAGTTCAGATGGTATCAGCCCAATATTTCTCACGATAAAGAAACAAAATCGGCTATATTCTACTTGTTCAGATATACAAAGTTATAAACGAAAAACAAAATATACTTGAAAGTAGTAGTAGTAATAATAATACAATAAAGAAAATTTTAAAGTTAAAAAAAAGAAAATAATAAAAACTATTAGTAAATGTAAAAGTAAAAAAAAACAATAACAATAAAATAGTAATTTATTGCTAGTTAAACTTGCTTGATACATACATAAATAATAAAACTTAAATAAAATATATTTATAAGTATTACTGTACATCCTCTTTGAAAATGTTAGGATATATAATAAAACACTTCAAAAAATAAAAATGGACCGCTTAAAGAACTGTTATTAAGGCTCTTAAATTTCATTATCCTTATCAACATTGATCATAGTTTAACGTAAAAGTAACTCTGTAAGTCTTTGATGGCATGGCATATAATGTTATATATACTTAGCAATCTCAGTATCTTACAACTTTATATTCTTATACCTTACATTTTGAAAGTACTTGTACAGTACCTTATTTTAATTTATATTTTCTTAATTACTTTTAAATTGAATTGTTAGTGGAGTCTATTAAAAGTTATTTTGTTTTTTTTATAACTATTTTTAATTCCTTTTGAATAGATTAAGTTTTTTCTTTATAACTTAACATTATGATGTTTTATAAAATTCTGAGTACGCCATTACGATGTGCATATTTTTATCAATCTTTAGACATAAATTCTATTTAAAACCGAGTCTTACACAGTAACATGAAATGATGCAGTTTACCCCTTTCCTTATTTAAGCAATATAATATGACGTTTTATAAGAAGTTTACCCTTTTCGTTATTTGAATAATATAATATGACGTTTACTAAACTTTAGAATATATCATTACGAAGTGTTTATTTTTATCTACGATTCGATAAAATTTTTATTCGAACGAACACCGATAAGAGTGTTGTATTTGGTTTTATGGTTTTCTGGACATGGTGATACAAAATTCGTTGAGTTATTTATGTACAGCTACATTGTTTACCTTTTTTTGTTATTTGAGTAACATAATATAAAATTTTGAATACACCGTTGCAACATGCTTATTTTAACCTACGATTCGATAAAAAATTTAATCAAATGGGTAAAAGCAGTTGAATTTTTTTGTTCTATATGGTTACCATACTACTTGAACTATATCGTTACCATTAGCGTATTCCTTTTTATGATTTTCACGACGTGATGGTACAAAACTGATTAAAAATAAAGTTTGTATTGGCAACAGAGTATTTTTAGTACTATATGTTATAACAAGTGCGAGTGACCGAACTGATGGCCACCTAAACATCGGTACCGGTATTAGTATTTGTTTCTATAGTTTTCGATCGATATAAAACACGCGCCAATATCCTTTTGGGTGTATCTCTTTTGGTTGTTATAAGAACCGGGCCGATACGGTTTTGATACATTAACGAACCGAGTCAATGTCAATCGTAAGCCCGCCGTGAAGCGCGGGAATCCCACTAGTTAGATAAAAAAAATTAAATAGAACTTAAATTTTTGGAAAAAAAAAAGAGAGATAGAAAAAGATAAGTAAATAAACTAATGAGGCCCAAAAGCTATCCTAAACCTGTGTCACAGTGGGATGGTCCTTGGTTCCATGGCTGTAACATAGAGATCATTGACATTTCCACTATTCAAATCTTCATCCATTTACCACTGGTTTCAAGTTTGGAGGGTAGGTTTTAATTCAAAATTAGGAAGTACGATTGATTTGTTTAATTATACTATATATTTCTTATCGGCTAGCACACACTATATTGTTTTCGTTACAGCGTCTACAATAGTAACGAAATATTAAATATAAATATTAAATAGAGCAATTTTATTAGATTAAAGTTATTATTTCTATTCTTACAAAAAAAATTTCTTCTAATTTGAACCCTTTATCGTATATGTTGGTATATAAGGGAATATTATGGTTCTGAACATACTTTTTAAAAGTACATATGTGTTTAAAATTGAGAACTTAGTATGGTGCGTATATGTTTAATAATGTACACATATAATATAATTAAAAATTGACAATATATACATGTGTACAACTATAGAAAAGAATGGAGAAAGGTCGTTTAACAAAAAAAAATTTTGCTTAGAGAAAATGAGTGTTCTACATTGGTTCTCATAACTCTCAATTGCCATATTATTCTCTTAGGATCCCTACCCCCTTTCTATATATGTGTGTAATATATTCAGAATATTCGAACCTGAATTGAATTGAATGGTGGACACCGATGGCAACGGAAGTTGTGAGGTTGAAGACTAGATGGTGTTTGCGATTGAGTTTGGAAATGTCTTATTGACTTTGACTTATTAAGCAAATAAGTCATTTCCAAAAGCCTGGATTGGATTTGGAGATTTTCCAAATAATTTATTTGGAGATTTTCCAAATAATTTATTGGCTCCACTAAATTAATAAGTTATTTTCAAACTCAACACTCCTAAGAGTTATCAATCTTTTAGGGTTTATGGTTAATATTTGAGTAGTTGTTTAAGCAAAACCACTTACAAACATTTTTTTTTGGGTGGTTATGACTTTTTTTGATACGGTTTAGAGTTATTGAATATTTTAATACTTTTTTTCAAAGGTTTAAAAATAAAACACTTCAAAAATAAAAATGGACCGCTTAAAGAACTGTTAGTAACACTCTTAAATTTCATAATCTTTATCAACAATGATCATAGTTTAGACCATGGGGTATGGTGGGGCGGGGGTTGGGGGCATGAGTTGACACGTGGAGTTCGGGTTCCCCCACCGGTCAGTGACGTGTCCGTGGGGTATGGCGGGGCGTGGGTGAACCGCGTGGCTTGGCCAAACGGTTAGATTTTGAATTTTAAAATGCCCCGCTATGACCTAGCCAACAAGCGAATAGGAGCCGGCCACATAGGATCGCTAGCCCGCCCCACGCCCGGCTTTAAACTCCCGCCCTTTGGGCCACGCCGAAACCCTAGCCCACCCGGGGTGGTGGCTTAGACGTTTTCAGCCCACCCACACCCCAACCCCCGCCCCATACCCCACAGTCTTAACGTAAAAGTAACTCTGTAAGTCTTTGATGGCATGGCATTAAAATGTTGTATATAGCAATCTCAGTATATCACAACTTTATATTAGATAAAAATTTAAATAGAACTTAAATTTTAGGAAAGAGAAAGAAAGAAAGAAAAAGATAAATAAATAAACTAATGAGGCCCAAAAGCTATCCAAAACCTGTGTCATAGTGGGATCGTCCCTGGCTCCATAACTGTCACATACAGATCATTGACATTTCCACTATTCAAGTCTTCATCCATTTTCCACTGGATAACATGTAATTGGAAATTACTAGTTTCAAGTTTGGAGGGTAGGTTTTAATTCAAAATTAGGAAGTACGAACGATTTGTTTAGTTATACTATATATTTCTTATCGGCTAGCACACGTGTTTTCGTTACATCATTCCAAACTATAAACCATTCTAAACTTCGACATCATACCCAACTTTTTACACTAAGAAACAAAAACAAAAACAAAAAAACGTTTGTGAGCAGATAGTCCCCACAATTCCAAACCATGCAAGTCCGGTGGAACAAAACGGACCACTATGGTCAAACCCTCACAACAAGACTCAGTAAACTTGGGCAGCAAATCTGTTTTTGTAGATGCACTTATATATAAGCTTACAAGCCATCATTAATTCGTATACATTTATATGCATCCTGAATGCCATCAAAGCAAAATAATAACTTGAGAGTAAATACTTACTAAAAATTGCAAAATAAAAACTTGAAAGTAAATACTTATTAAAAATTAAATAAGATTTCAATAACTGAACCTATTTCTATATTAATTAACAAAATTTAGATGTGAATAATTTTTACTAGGGGAAATGTCATAGAAATGTAACCAAGTTTCTCTAGTGTTCCAATTAAGTCATCTAAACATTTTTTGTCTCTTTAAAGTAACTAAACTTTAATTTAGTGTTCTAATACTATGTAATTATCATGTCATCAGGTTATCACTTTTTTTCTTTTATTGTTTTATTTTCTTTTAATGCTTATGTTTATGTTAATGTTTATATGTTCGATGGATTTTATAAAATTAAAACATATTTTAAACTACCTTTCAATCATCTTGTATGTTCGATTCATAGGTAGTGATTTTGAAAGAGTTTCAGAGAGTTGCATGGATTTTTGGAAGATTCGTGAGATCACAATGGTGCTTTTGTAATTGAATTTTATTAATATTTAAAATTTAAAATTCATTTTTGATGCTGCATCTTTAATTTATTTAGTGGAAGATGGCCTTCATCAGAGACGAGGAAGAAGAATTTTTTATTTGAAAAGGTTCATTATAATAAATTTTAGTATTATATTTTAAGGTAAAGATAAAATATAATTATTTATTCAAGTTTAAAGACTAAATAAAGAAACATGACCTGCTATATTATTAGGGTAACCTGGTAACCTGGAAATTGCATAACATTAGAACAATAAATCAAATTTGAGTGATTTTTGAGAGAATAAATTTGAATGACTTTAGTGGAACATGTTAAAAACTTGATTACTATTATGTAAAGTTACCCCTTTTTACTATTCAAATTTAGAGAATTTTATTTTTCCACATGTCACTTTATCACATTTTCAGTCCTACAACACAACCCAAAACCATTACAATACAAAAAGAAATGGAATTTTCTATCTTGTATACTTTCGTACTTTTCAAACTAAGTGATTTTTTTTTGTACATTATGCTTTATGATTAATACTTTTTTTAAAATTTTATCTTTTTTTCCAACTTCTTTGCTTAGAGTATTAATAAGTTTTACTTTTATTCATTTAAATATTAGTAAAAATACAATATAACCCTTATACTTTTGTTTGAATTTGAATAAACCCTATACTTTATAAGTATATTTAACTATTATTACTATTATTATTTGAGCTAAGTTTTTTTTCTTTTTTCTATTTAACGTGGGTATTTTATCATTTCTACTTATTTTTTACAAGAATGTTTTACGTTGTATATTATGCGGTTCAATTTTCTTACATCTACTTTTTGTTTGGTTAAACAATCTCCTAGCTAGCAACAGACGTGGTCTTAATTACTAGTTACTAATTCATTCACAATTTAACATTGAAACACTTAATTTTTACTTTTATGGTCAACAATAATCATCTTTCTAATCTATAAAAGGAGACTAAGTGCTGACCTAATTTTGCTGATGTGTCATGTTCTTAGATATGCCACATTGGATTCGCTGACATCATAATTCCGATTTTAATATATATATATATATATATATATATATATATATAGGGGTGGGCTCTATAAGAAACCCCATCTTTTTTAAGAAACCTTGGAAACCCTAGATTCACCCTTGATTTGGTTTCACTTTAATAGATCAATGGCTCTTCTTTTTTTGTGTATATATTAGATTTAAATTAATGCATAAAGGGCATTTTTGGTAGTAAAAAAGACTTTTTGAGCATTGGAAATCAAAAACCCATCTGCCATGTTGTACTGTCAAATCAAATAAGAGATTTCAAAATCATATCCCTTTTTCTCTCTCCCACTCTCTACTCACAATTATCACATCTCTTTCCTCCCCCACCCCACAAACGTGAAGAAGAACAAGAAGATGTTCTCATTTCAGAATTAAAATATCTACCTTCAAGATTTCAAGAAATACTAATCCCAGATTCAGTTGCAGAAGACGATGGTGGTTGCAGATCAAAGCATGATTCAGTTGCAGAAGACGATGGTGGTTGCAGATCTGGTGGTTGGTGGAAGGTGGTGACTGGTTCATTCTGGGGTGTTGGTGGTTGATAGCGGCGACAGTGGGTGGTTGTAGAAGGTGGTGGAGGGTGGGTGGTTGGTGGCGCCGGAGTTCGGAACGTCGTCGGAGTCAAGATCTAGTAATGGTTAATGTTCTCTCTCTCTCTCTCTCCTCTCCTCTGTCTTCAATCAAGATCTAGTAATGGTTAATGTTTATGTATTTTAAATAAATCGAAAACTTTAGGATGAGATTTTGAACGAGATTTTTTGTTGGTTTGGTTGCTTGTCTGGGGATTTTGATCTTAACAATAATTGTTTTTTTTTGTTGGTTTGGTTGCTGGTTTGGGCTTTTAATCTGAACAGTAAGTGTTTTTCTTTTGTTGGGTTGTTTGATTTACAGAAACAGACCCATAACATGTGTTAAGCACCTGTTAGAATGATATATAACGTGTGTTGATTTACAGCAATAGATCCATAAAGATATTCAATTGACAAGCTGGATGGATGTAGGCGACGTTAATGCGGGGACATTGAATAAGTCAACTCTTTTGGGAAAGAAGTTTTCGTTCGTTTATAACATGTGTTAGTGGTTCATGCTGTAACAGATCTATAAAGAAGTTTTCATGCTGTAACAAGTTTTCGTTCGTTTCTAACATGTTTTGCACATTTTGGAATGTATAACATGTGTTAAGCCTCTGTTATAATCTTTTTGTAACCTGACATGTATTCATGTATAAGCTAGTGGTTTACAAAACACCATGATGTGTATATACTGATCTAACATGTGTTACAATGTGTCTGTTCGGAACATGTAATTGATTAACATGTGACAAGGGTGAAAACAGTCGACGGGGGCGATGAGTTTAATGGTGAGCTTAGTTAATATCGTAATCTTGTTGTAACCCCACTTGTATACATATGATAATATGTAAGCATCCATTATAACCCGACTTGTATTCATGTATATCAAAAGTGGTTTGCAAAACACCATGATGTGCATATACTGATCGTAACACGTGTACAAGTTAATATGGAACATACAAGTTAATATTGTAACACCGTATACCTGGGATAACATGTGTTAAGCCTATGTTATAATCTTGGTTTAACCCAACATGGTGTCATGTATAAGCTAGTGGTTTCCAAAAGACTATTAACTTGTATAATCTTGGAACATACAAGTTAATATTGTAACACTGTGCTATGTCCAAAATAAAAGGATGAAAAGCTAAATTTCGAATGTTTGCTCCTTTGGTTATAATAATATTGTTGGTTAATTAGTGTAATGTAATCTCGGGAAATAGTATAAATATTATTTATAATAGTTTAATGATATCCACAGTTAAAAATACTAGTTTTCTGTAGTTAAAAATAAAGTTATATAGAAACGAAACAAGGTGTCACTCGCGATCTCTCTGCCTCACTAATGTAAAAGATTTGTCAACAAAGTTCTGGATGGATAGATAGAATGAACAATTATTCTTAAAAGACAGATTGAAGAACTAAATCTTAATTATTGCAATGACAACAATTCTATAGGCATTGAATAAACTTGTTGGTTCAAATACATGGAATTCTAAAACTATGAAATCGTAGAAAGGGTATCAAACGAACTTCGGGTCTGCTTGTGTTGGATCTGAGTTTCTTTTTTATTGTATTTTCGTTTGAAATTAAGATAAAAATGAAAGAGTTGTGCAGCGGAATTAAGATGAAAACAAACTTTGCATACAATCAAACGAGAGTAATACTTTAATCAAACATCTTTACACAATGAATCGAAAGATTGAATTTGTTTCAACAACGATTACAATGATTGATGAATGAATGCAAACTCCCCCTCATCCAGAGCTCAGTAGTTTGTTCGTGCAAAGAAGACAATGTTGTAAAAGAGCTAATAGAACAGTACAAAGTACTGAACTATTTATAAGCACTTGCAAACCACTGAGCATCTTAGCTGACGTCACCATGAAAGTGACATCTAACCTCCTAACAAACTCTAACCTCTGATCTATACACACTGATGTACTAAACTACTGCTATTACATTACATTACATAAAAGACACTTTAAACAGCTGCTGCATCCTTCCACTGCTGTGAACCTAGCAGTGCTTGTCCGGATCAGCAGTACTTGACTCAAGGCAGTAGATTTAATCAGCAGAGCTTTGGTCTTCCATCAGTCTTTGACATTTGTCAGTAGATGCAAAGCAGCAGTTGTAGGACAGCACTTAGTAAGATCAGCAGATAGGAGGTCAGCAGATATAAAATCACATTCAAGGGGAGAGATTTGTATGTAAACATCTGCTTATTCTGGTTCCACAGCACTGATCCAGTTTTGGCTTTAATTATCTGTTCCTCTGATAGGGTTCAATCCCAACAATCTCCCCCTGGAACAGATAATGCCAAAACTCTTCATTATTTGTGGAAAACTTTATTGCCTCATCAACAGCTCCCTTATCTGACCTTTAAATTGTAATTCAAAGTCTAGGGCATCTGTATCTTCATCATCCCTGCTAAGTGGAAGATCAAGGAGATCCTGCAAATCTTCAAGACTCAGGCCAAGAGCTTGTTCCCTTGATATTTTCTCCACTTCTCCACCAGACCTGAGCAAATTAAATACGCATGTCTGTTTGTCAGTTTCCTACTTTTGTATTTTTGAGCCTGGTGGGTTTCTTGGGAGATGTTTATTTGCAGAAGTATTTGGTGAGGCTGGCCTGATCATAATTGGCTGAGCAGCACTTGCAGATTGTTCCAATTCAAGATCTTCTTTTATCATTACTTCCGTGCCTGCTTTTACAATAGCATCTCCAGCTAATAGATCTTGAATTGTTTCCATGCTAAACTGGTTTTTGCTCCTTCTTTTGTAGATGGCAGCACCAGCTGGAGCAGTGGTTCTTTTGATTTGCAGCTTTGGTGGTCTTTTTGAGACCTCTGCTTTGGAATAGTCAGGCTTTTGTGGAACTCTTGGATCTTTCTTTCTAAGTTCCTCTAAGCTTTTATAGGTTGCCCTGACTCTATCTTCTCCCCACTTTGTCACAGAGTTCTTTGACCCATAATCAGCTGCAATCAGCTCCTCTTTCATTCTCCTTAACTCTAACATCTTCTCAGCTTCAAATTGTTTAAACTTTTCAGGAGGAGTCTGCTTGACCTTATTTTTGATCATATCTTGAATCCTGGCTGCTTCTTTTTCAAGCTCAGGAATGGTCCAGCTCTTGTACATATGTTTCTCCCCCTTGTATTTCTTGTAGGTCATGATGTTCTCAATGTAGTCTTTCCTCAAGGACTCATCTGCCCTTTCAGAAATTTGCTGACATACATTTTTAGCAAAACGCTCCATAGCATTGACCTGTGAAAGTAAAAACTGATAGTTTTGTTGAAACTCTCTATCAGATTTCCCTTTTCTGTTTTTGATTGCAGTATCCTCTGCTTGTTTGGCCTTGACTTTCAAGTATTCTTCAATATTGTTAGGCCTGGGATATTCTGCAATTGATGGCAAACTCCTTTTGGCTGGGTCATCCTCATAATAAAAAGATTTTATTTCTTCTCTAACTGCAATGAGTTCTAGAGGAAATGAGACACCAGCAGGAGGTAATGGCTTTAAAATTTGAGCTGAAGAGAGAGGTATGGGTTTTAGAATAGTGACAAGTGACAGGGATTTTGAAGATGTTGGTGATGGAGATGTGTCATCATCTTTTAAAATTAGCCTTCTCCTTTTTGGTTTAGGAGAGACTGATGATGTCTGAAATGGAACAATGGTGGTAGATGTAGTGGCAGTGGATTGTGATTGACTAACAGCTGTTGAAACAACTGGTGTTTCAACCACTGTTGTCATTACAACAGATGTTATAACATCTGCTGTCTTCTGCTGTATGTCAGCGGGTGTTGTTTTTGGTGGTGATGATGGTAAAGCAGTGGATGTTGTGTGTGTTGAAGTGGTGTGTGTTGATGGAACAACTGTTTGGCAAGCAGTAGTTTTTGTAACTCCTGTTGCATCAGCTGTTTTGTATGATGGTTTTTTAGCAGACTTTGAATGTCTGGTTGGAATGGATTTGGGTTGCCTCACTTTTCTAGTAGGCTTCTTCTTTTCCTCAACAGGATTTTCATGATCCTTTGACCCAGAAGTACCCTGATCTGGATGATCCATTCTGTCCACCCTGGCTTTCCTTTTGGCCTCTCTATCCCTTTTTACACTTGCAACTGCTTCTGCTAGTGCATTTGTTGTCACATCAATTTTCTTGCTTCCATCTGGCAAAGGGATCTTTTTGGTCATGTTTGAATTTTCTGGTTCAAGATAGAGACCATCCTCTATACCCTTCTTTTTCCACTCCTTAATTTTCTCCCCCTTTTTGGCATTATCTTCGGGGATTTGATAAATGTAGCGGACTTTTGGAGGAGCATTGCCAGTGGTGTGCAAGATCTGAGTTTTGAGAGCCTTTAAATCAGCCTGGGTGTTCTTGAACCTTGACTCCATTGCATTTCTCAGCTGTTGTACATGTTTTTCATGTTGCTGATCTGCTAATTGTGCTTGTTGTTGGAGAAAAGATTGAAACAGATTCCAGAGCTCATTTGTAGCAGGTGCCCTTTGTGGAGCAGGTGCTTGAGGTGGAACAGCAGTTGATTGTACCTTCTGAACTTGTAACACCTGTTGTAGCATATCTTTGAGTTCTGCAACAGAGTTATCAAGCTTTGCAATACGATCCGTCAATTTCTGGTACTTTAAACCATCACCCAAGTTAATGGGATCATCTGATTTCCCACTAGCAGTGGTTTTATCAGTGGTAGATGTAGGGAGTATACTCCAAACATTAACCACTGATGCCCCTTTTTCTTGGTACTGGGGTCTTCTTCCTTCAACACTTGACAACCTTTTGATGTTGCCAGTAGGATAAATGAATCCACTGGTGGTTGGCAGAGGTTCTATAAAAGGAATTGCCTCCAAGGAAGTCTTATTAATGTAACCACTGTCCAACTGTAAACCTGTAGGTTCAACAGTTGTAGTGGCTGCTTCACTTGGATTACCACCAAGAGTTACTTGTAACTCATGGGGTGTAACCTCCTCAGGTTGTGTTGGTGGGTTAGCAAAGATTGATACATCAGACCCAGTCAGTTGTTGAGGTATATTCTCATTAGTAGGTGATTGAGAAGGACTGGTTAATGCCTGGTTCAAATCAATTGCATCCAACAGTGGTTTTATTGGTGAGGGAATTTTGGATGTGATGAGTGGTGTAGAAATAGGATGTGTCCCGGGCATTGGACTGTGGATGATAGAAACGAGTGTTTCCAGAGCATCATGATGTGGAGACCCTATTTGTACAACCTGTTCTTTTTGTGAAGAAGCAGGAGGAGTTTCAGTTATGGATTGAGATATTTGTACCAACTGCTGTGAGGAAGTAGCAGCAGTGGTTTCTTGTGACTTTTGTGTTGTCACTGCCAGGAGCTCTGGTATCTCATCCTCCAGAGATGCCTTTTTGATGGGTTTTGTGGGTTTTTGAGTTTTTCTTTTTGACTTTTTGGAGATAGTAGGTGTGGGTTTCAAAGCAGTTGTGCTGCTGCTTTGATCACCTTGAGCAGTGGGCTCAGCAGCAGATACCTGAGGAGCAGTTGTAACTGCTAAAATCTGCTCAGGCACCTCTGCTTGTGTTTTGCAAGGTACTAACATTCTTGAAAAAGTTTCAGTTGTTAAACTGTTTATTTGAGTAGAATCACCTTGGTTTATTATAGCTAAATCATCCTTACTGAATTTCTTTGTAAAATAGTAACTTAAAAACCTTGGAAACAGTAAGAATGATTTTGTGTCAACATTATTAACCAAATCTTTAAAAATTTCCCGAGAATAATTAAAATTTTCTCCTTGAAGAATTGCATATCCCAGATTTTGAATCTTTAAAGGGATTTCATTGAAAGAAGTGGTTTTGTTTGAAACACATAGTAGGAGGGTATGAAATAAAAATCTGGTTGCAGACGGAAAATAACCTTTTTCTAAGGTAATTTTCTTCATCATTGTGGCTTCATACCCTCTCTCAATGAAGTCAGTTTGTAACTCGTTTTTAGTGAAAGAAATTTTACCTTCCTGATCACCGAGTTGAAAGACCTCTGAAATGGATTGTGGCGTGATTTGGACAGCTTTACCCTTTATAGAAGAGTTTATGGTGGTTGCAGTGTCTTCTTGTTTTTCAAGGGTTGCATTCTTCCAAAACTCCCGTTGGGTCGCCAAATAGATTGGGGCATCGGCGGTGAACAAAGTTTTGTACTTTGATTTTGCCATGATGTCAATGATGGAATCGAAAACTTTGGTGGTTCCTGGTTTTGTGAGAAGACCCAGGAGATTGTGAGATGGTTTATGTGGAATTTCAGTGGAGATTGCCTTTTGAGAGACTGTTTTCGATGATGATTTGGATGAGGGTTTTGAAGATTTCTTTGATTTTGTCATTTTGAGGATGATTGATCGAAGAAATTTGTGAAGAAATGAGAAGAAAAACTGCTTTGAGAAGAGAATTTTTAAGAATTCAATTCGACAGTAAAACCCTGTTTTGGTGGTGAGTGGGGGATTTTATAAGGAAGAAAGTGAATGCTGAGGTGGCAGCCGTTACAAAAGGTCTGACCAATATGTACTGCCCACGTGACAACCCCTGTTGAAAGTGAAGGACAATACTTGTGTGATAGGGACAGATGAAGGCAGTGGTATGAAAGCAGTGGATGATTTTCACTATCAGTGGATAGCATATCAGTGGATAAGACACTGCTTTTGAACAATAGAGTTTATCAAAGTAATGAGAGAGCAGGGGTTGACTTTCAGCAGTGGACAGACTTTTGAAATAGAGCAGACTTTTGAACAATCAGTGGGTAATGGCAGACTTTTAAGGATTTTAATGAAAAATATCATTTTTAGCTATTTTTAAGGATGGAGTTTTGATTTTCTGAAAACATTTTGTTGCTTTTATTCATAGAAAAACAAGATGTTGCTTGTTATTCCATGTTCAGCATCCCAATTCTAGAAACCAAGCTTTCAAAAGTGGCTGTATCAAGTGCTTTTGTGAGCACATCAGCCAGCTGGTCTTTAGTTGGGACATGATGCAGAGAAATCAAACCTTTTTCATAGCAATCCCTCACAAAGTGATGTCTGATGTCAATGTGTTTGGTGGTTGAATGGGAAACTGGATTTTTGATGATATTTTCTGCTGCCTGACTGTCCAACATGAGTGGTGTCTTCAAGGCAGTGATACCAAAATCCAGTAACTGATTTTGAAGCCACAGGAGTTGGGCTGTACAGCTTGCAGCAGCAATGTATTCAGCTTCAGCAGTGGATGTTGAAACAGCTGCTTGCTTTTTGCTTTGCCATGAGACTAAGCAATCACCTAGAAACTGGCACCCTCCTGATGTGGACTTCCTTGTGGTGTGACATCCAGCAAAGTCACTGTCTGAGAAACCTGAAAGCTTGATGTTCCCATTAGCTGGATACCAGATACCAAGTGTGGGAGCACCTTTTATGTATCTGAAGATCCTTTTTACAGTAATGAGATTTGATTTTCTGGGAGCTGATTGACTTCTTGCACAGACACATGTTGCAAACATGATGTCTGGTCTAGATGCAGTTAGGTACAATAAAGACCCAATCATGCTTCTATAAAGTGTTTGGTCAATCAGCTCATCCTTTTCATCATACATGACCAGCTTATTTGTTGCCATGGGTGTGCTGCATGGTTTACAATCATTCATATCAAATTTGGTTAAAAGTTCTTTAGCATATTTGCTTTGATGAATGAAAGTTCCATTTTGCAATTGCTGTACTTGGAGACCAAGAAAACATTGCAGCTCACCCATAGCACTCATTTCAAACTCAGCTTTCATGAGTTCTCTAAACTCTTCACACATTGAGTTACATGTGCTTCCAAAAATAATGTCATCCACATAAATCTGGACAATCAATAAATCCTTCCCTCTCCATTTTAAAACATTGTTTTATCAATGGTACCTCTTTTGAAACCATTTGAGAGTAGGAAGTTGGAAAGAGTTTCATATCAGGCCCTTGGTGCTTGTTTCAAGCCATACAAGGCTTTGTTTAGCCTGTAGACATGATCTGGATAAAATGGATCCTCAAAACCTGGAGGTTGACAAACATACACCTCTTCTTGAATTGTACCATAGAGGAAAGCACTTTTGATATCCATTTGAAACACCTTCATATTGTGATTGACAGCAAAGGCCAGGAACAGTCTAATGGCTTCCAATCTTGCAACAGGGGCAAATGTTTCATCATAATCAATCCCCTCTTCCTGTCTGTAACCTTGAACCACAAGCCTGGCTTTATTCTTGACAACAATACCCCTTTTCATCAGTTTTGTTCTTGAAGACCCACTTTGTGCCAATAGGACTAACCTCTTCTGGCAGTGGTACAAGCTCCCATACTTGTTGTCTTTTAAACTGTTGGAGCTCCTCTTGCATGGCTTCTACCCAGCTGTTGTCTTTCAGTGCCTCTTGGTACTTGACTGGCTGATGGAGTGATAGAAAACCTGCAAAAAGACAAATGTTTTGGGTTTGACTTCTTGTGAGCACCCCTTCATTTATGTTGCCAATGATTTGATCAGGTGGATGAGATCTCAAGAAGATTAAATCTCCTTGGTATGGTATGATGGCATTGGTTGGTGAAGGCTGCAAATGTGTATCATCTGAGCTAACCACTGCTGGGGACTTTGATGATCCAGCAGTGGCTTCAAAATGTGGTGGTATAGGAGGTAATGAAGTGGACAACTGCTGACTTTTATCCACTGTTTGAGGACTTTTGTCAGCAGTGTTTGAGGATGTGGAAGCAGTGGTTGATGGGCTACTTTGGTCAACAACTGTTGAGGTAGCAGTGGTTGAGCTTTGACAACTGTTTTGAACAGCTGGTGCTTTTCCCTTTGTGGCAGACCTTTGAGGGATGATCATTTCATACCCATAGTCTGGTGTTGTATCCTCTGATGGACCTGCACTGTTAGTCTTGACAGCAGTATTTTCAAAAGTGAATTTTTCAAGATCAAACAGATCTGCAGGGTTTGCTGGGATTTTCATTGATGAGAGTTCATTGAACTTAACATTCAAAGTCTCCTCCACTGCTTTGGTCCGTGTATTGAACACTTTGTAGGCCTTGGCAGTGGTTGAGTATCCCAGATGATAACCACAATCAATTTTGGCTGCAAATTTTGAAATGGAATCTTTTAAGTTCAAAATAAAACATGGGCAGCCAAACACTTTGAAATATGAGATCAGTGGTTTAATTTTATACAGAATTTCATAGGCAGTCTTTTTGTGCCTGGGGTTTATTAAAACTCTGTTCTGAACATAGCAAGCAGTGTTTACTGCCTCTGCCCAGAAAGTTAATGGCAAACCTGAATCTGCAAGCATGGTTCTGGCAGCCTCAATCAGAGTTCTGTTCTTCCTTTCCACTACCCCATTCTGCTCTGGTGTTCTTGGGATGCTGTACTGCCTTACAATCCCTTTCTTCACACAGAAGGCATCCAACTCCCTATTTTTGAATTCTGTGCCATTGTCACTCCTTAAGCTTTTCACTGGAAGGTCAAATTGCTTTTCAACCTGTATTACAAAGTCTTGCAAAATGCCTGCATTTTCATCTTTTGAGTGCAAAAAGAAAGTCCATGTGAACCTAGAAAAGTCATCAACAATAACCAAACAATATCTTTTCTTTTTGAGGCTCATAACTTGAACTGGGCCAAACAAATCCATGTGTAGCATTTGCAAACACTGGGTTGTTTTGGACTCTTTAATGGACTTGTAAGAACTTTTATGCTGTTTTCCTTTTAAACAGGAAATGCAATGTTCAGGACATGAAAACAATTTTTGTGGTAGGCCTCTCACCAAACCATTTTTTGAAATTTTTGTGATTGTCTTAAGATTTGTGTGTCCCAGCCTTTTGTGCCAAAGTTCTGTCTCTTTGTTAGAGGCAGCTGAGAACAGACAGGCATCAGCTCTGGGACACTCTTTTGACATGTCAACAACATAAACATTGCCACTTCTTTGAGCAACAAGTTTAGTTTGACCAGTTTTGATTATTGCTTCAATCTTTTTGACCATTTCTGGTCCAACAATCCTACAACAGTCTTTTGTGAAGAATGACCCAAATCCTTTGTCACTCATTTGGGACACACTCAAAAGGTTGAATTTTAGATTGTCTATTAGATTGACATTTTCAAATTTTACATTTCCAGATTGCACTGTACTAGACCCCAGAACCTTCCCTTTACTATTATTCCCAAAGGATATATCACCCCCTCCATGGATTTTAAAGTCTTTGAGGAGGGCTTTACATCCTGTCATGTGCCTGGAGCCTCCACTATCTACATACCAAAGACTATCAAAGCATGCAGAAGCTCCCTGCACATGAAGTAAAAGGATTAGTTCATTAAGGTCTCCAAAGCCAACAAGGCTTTGGATGGGGTCTCAACAGTGTCTGGGATGGATTCAGAATGATGGACAGTGGTTAGGTCAGGAGTTTGAACTGTTTTAGGACAGTGTTTCTCTAACCACTGTTGTGGGTCCTGACCAATCATCTGCTGGTAACCAAAAGGATGCTTGTTCACTTTGGGTTTAGAGGGCCTTTTGTAGGCCTCATAAACGTGAGGAATCCTTTGGTAAGACTGTTTTTCTCTGCCTTTTCTGAACTGATTGGCAGGGGGTGCATCAGTAACCTGAACATCTCTTTTGACAGATGTTTGGTTCAGCTGTTTTGTAACAGTTGTTTGAACTGGCACAAACAGTGGTTGTTTCTTGGTAAATTTGACAGATGTTGATGATGATGATGATGATGGACTCAAGGATGTTTTAGCAATGTACTCATTCTTTTTCACATCAAAGTTTTTGAGATACACACATGCTTGAGTTTTGTGGTTTGTTTTACCACAGACAATGCAACCTTCAGCTGAAACAATGACACTTGTTCTGTTTAAATCATAAGCTTTTAAGTGGAGACAATCTTTTGTTAGATGATTTCTTTTCTCACAGAATTCACAAAACAAGTTATCAATTTTTTCTTTCTTCTTTCTCTTTTCAGACTCCTTTGCAGCAAAGGTTTTAACCACTGCTGGGATGTCCTTGAGAGGTATGACTTTAGCTTTTGGAGCCTTGACACCATCAATTGATGTAAAGTCCATTGGCTTGAAATTTTCAAGAATGTCACACTCATCAGACCATTTTGGTTTAAACTGGTATTCTTCAAGCTCCTCAAAAGTAGAGGATT
The DNA here is from genome assembly GCA_030545235.1 of Helianthus tuberosus. Taxonomy (NCBI): domain Eukaryota; kingdom Viridiplantae; phylum Streptophyta; class Magnoliopsida; order Asterales; family Asteraceae; genus Helianthus; species Helianthus tuberosus. Next base: position 52,491,911 of record CM060411.1, on the reverse strand, counting down.
CCATTGGTCTGTCAAGTGTGATTTTGTTACCAAGTTTGTCAGTGATTTTCACTTCTTGGCCATTCTTATTTGTAGGGATGAACTCAGTGGTTACATCAGTGGTTTGAATAGATTTTTCAAAAGCAGTGTTTTCATCATCATATTTTCTATAGCCAACCCCAAATTTCACATTGCTTTTTCTCTGTTTTTCAAGCATAACCTCATATCCTTTGCAGGATTCCACCCATCTTTCACAAGTAATCTGGGCGGACTCCAACTCCTTTTGCAAACTTGGTATTTTTCTACCATAGTTTGAAGTTGGGTTTTGGTTATACTTTGCTCTTCTTTTAGACAGCTGTTTTCTTTTTCTTTTTCAGTCAATTTGTTTTTAAGTTCTTTTAAAGACCTTTCAAATTTGACCTCATCAGACAAGATTTTATCCCGAAGGTTTTCATTCACCTCTTTAATGTTTGCAAAAGCAATTATGCAATTGTTAGAACACAGTTTTTCAAGAACTTGAGGAGATACCTTGGCAGCTGCCATCATTGCACAATCACATTGATGATCTTCCTCATCATCAGCTTTCACCTTCTTTTCACCAGCCTTTTCTTCCTTATCTTCTTGTTTGTCCTCTTTGGACCATGGATCTGTCAGTGGTTCAATCAGGGAACCTGAACTTTCTCCCAACAGTAGTTCACCAGCCACAGCAGTAACCACTGCTTCAGTCACCTCTTCCACTGTTTCAAAGCTCTGCTGTTCCTCCTCAGTTTCAACCCCCTCCTGTATTGACTCTAATGCCATCAAACAAAACTCATCATGAGAAGAATCATTAGAAGCATAGAGTGCAAAATTTTCATCATTAAGGTCTTCAGGCATACTGCTCCAGTCAACAAACCCTTGAGTGAAAAAACTTTGTTGATCTGGTTGTGCTGCTGCTGGAGCAGTGGTTTGAGGTGCAACAGGTTGCACTTGTACCTGTGGAGCAGGGGTTTGAACATATTGGATTTGTGGAACAGTAGTTTGGACATAATGTACTGGCACAGGGGCAGCAGCATAGTGAGCAGTGTTCACTTGAGCTGCTGGGGCATATTGGGCATAGTGCATAGTGTTTTGGTTTTGAGGTCTAGGATTTGAGCTAGGATGAGTAATTATGGGACCAGTAGTTTGACTCCTACATTCCCTAGCGAAATGTCCCAACCTATTACACTTGTAGCACTTGATTTTCGATTTATCCAACCCAACCCTTAGATTCCCATGCAAACCTGGGAATTTTCGCCCTGTTCTTTTGTAGAACTTGCTAGTTCTAACACTTAGCAAAGCCAGTTGGTGCAAGATGTCCATTTCCTCTAAATCAGTGGGATCAAAATGTTGCAAATCATTTAGTTCAAAACTTAAATTGTCTGACATTTGGTTTTCATTTGCAGTGAATGCATAACTAGCAGAGTGAGGATCAGGGTTGTTAAAATTTGCACCAGCAGTTATGTCAATGAAGTGATCAAAACCCCGATCCTTACCACTGCTCCCAGATTCTTCTTGACCCAGAAGAGCAGTATTACCGAAAGTGTAATCATCGGTAACTTTTCCTGACTCTTGTAACCTCCTTTTCTGGTTCAACTCCCTTTCATAGGTCAAGAGTCTACCGTGGAGTTGGGTCAAGGTCAGATCCTTGAATTCAGGTGAGTTTCGGGTGACAAAAGCTATGGTGTCCCATTTTTCTGGCAGTGACCTGAGGAACCTGCTATTTTGAGTTGAGTTTGTAAAAGTGGTGTTAACAAGCCTCAGTTCACTGATGAGACAACTGAAACGCTCAAATTGTTGCGTTAGTGATTCACCTTTAACGTAGCAAAATGTTTCATACTGTTGGTTCAGGATTTCCCTATTGTTTTCTATGACTTCTTCAGTTCCCCCAAACTGTTCCTTAAGTGCGTCCCATAACTCTTTGGCACTGTTACAATGTAACAGTCCAACATATATTTCATTGGGCAGCGCTGATGCTACGATGCTAAACGCTTTAGCATCTAGTTCGATCTTTTGAAAATCGGTTTCGGTATAATTTTCAACTGGTTTTGGAACGAACTTTTTAGCATCTTCAGCACTTGGCACTGAAGGAACATGGGGACCATAAATGACAGACTTCCAACAACCTGTGCTTTGTTGAGCGAGGATGTGACCCATCCTCCTCTGCCAGATGTTGTACTCATTTCTTTTTAGCATAGGTGGTTTAAAAAGCGAGCCGATGTTGTTTTTATCATCCTGAGATTGTGACGTCATTCTTGTTGTTTTACAGACACTGAGAAATCAACTTTAATGGTGATTAATCCTTGCTCTGTTTTTCAACGGACGAACAAACGATCAGTATCAACTGTTATGAGCTGAACTATTTATGTCAAAATGATTGTTAAATCAAATTTGACTGTCCGAGCTCTGATACCAATTGTTGGATCTGAGTTTCTTTTTGATTGTATTTTCGTTTGAAATTAAGATGAAAATGAAAGAGTTGTGCAGCGGAATTAAGATGAAAACAAACTTTGCATACAATCAAACGAGAGTAATACTTTAATCAAACATCTTTACACAATGAATCGAAAGAATGAATTTGTTTCAACAACGATTACAATGATTGATGAATGAATGCAAACTCCCCCTCAGCCAGAGCTCAGTAGTTTGTTCGTGCAAAGAAGACAATGTTGTAAAAGAGCTAATAGAACAGTACAAAGTACTGAACTATTTATAGGCACTTGCAAACCACTGAGCATCTTAGCTGACGTCACCATGAAAGTGACATCTAACCTCCAAACAAACTCTAACCTCTGATCTATACACACTGATGTACTAAACTACTGCTATTACATTACATTACATAAAAGACACTTTAAACAGCTGCTGCATCCTTCCACTGCTGTGAACCCAGCAGTGCTTGTCCGGATCAGCAGTACTTGACTCAAGGCAGTAGATTGAATCAGCAGAGCTTTGGTCTTCCATCAGTCTTTGACATTTGTCAGTAGATGCAAAGCAGCAGTTGTAGGACAGCACTTAGTAAGATCAGCAGATAGGAGGTCAGCAGATATAAAATCACATTCAAGGGGAGAGATTTGTATGTAAACATCTGCTTATTCTGGTTCCACAGCACTGATCCGGTTTTGGCTTTAATTATATGTTCCTCTGATAGGGTTCAATCCCAACAGTTTGGTATGGCGTAATGGAATAGATGAGGGAATGGAATGGACGAGGTAATGGAATGGACAAAGGAATGAAATTGATCATTACATTCCGTAGTCTTGTTTGGTTACCATGCAGGAAAGGAATAAATCATTACATTGTGTTGTTTGGTAGGTAAGAAAAGATGAATGAATTAAATCGGCAAGAGGTGGTGGCGGTGATCGGTGGCGGCTAGTGGCGGTGGCAGCGATGGGTGGCGGTGGTAGCAATGGTAGGTGGCGGTGGTCGGTGGGTGACGGTTGTTAGCGGTGGCGGCAGCGATGGTCGGGGTTGGCGGTGGTTTGGGGTGGCAGGTGGCGACGATGGTGGTGGCGACGACGGTGGGTGGTGGAGGTTGACGGTAGCGGGTGGTGGCCGCGGAGGATGGTGGTGGTGGTCGGTGGAGGGTGGCGGTGGTGGCCGGGGTGGCGGTTGTCGGTGGTTGCGGGTGGCGACGATGGCGGTCGATGGTGATGGCGACGACGACGGTGGGTAGTTGTAACATCCCTATTTTTCTATAAGAATTATAGGTTTGGTTAAATTTATTAACCACTAGTAACTAGTAACTAGTTTATTTTTAATATAAATATTCAACCCAAATAGTTTTAAACACTATTTTTATAGTTGGTTGAAATATTATATTAGCTTGTATACGAGTGCCCTTTCTAATAAAATAAAAACTTATATTATAGAAAGGTAGCTTACAGGTAAGTTGACCATTAAAAATATGAAGTTCTTAGACGGGCCTAGGAACCGTATAATAATTAAACTATAAAAATATATTGTATTTTGAACTTACTCTATTTTTAATGAAACTTAGACCCAAATGTAGACAAAAATATTCTGGTTCCAATGACATATTTATTATTTTATAAAACGCTATATTGTAAAAGTTATACGCGCCAAATTACTGAAGTAGTTAAATTAATTATAATATATATAATAAAATAATAATAATAATAATAATAATAATAATAAATCTTAATTTACAATTCAATTGTTTGAATTGTCAACGTATATCAAAAAATCGAAAAAACAAAATATATTTAATATAAAATAAAACTTAACATAACTAAAAATGATTTGTGTATGCATGTAATTAGGGGGTACGTGTATAGTGGAAAACAAAAGAGAAACATGTGTCATGAATAAGGATACGTGTCCTCAAAATATTCAATTGCTGTACACTCCAAAACATTAGGAAACTCACTATAAATAGAAGCAACATTCAACATATGAAGTTATTCATTCTGTCTTCTCTAGTTCGCCCCTCTCATTTTATAAATTTAATTTTTCTTTAAACCTAAATACTACAAAGCCTTGCCCTGTTTTAAGTGTTTTAACTCTCGTTCACCGCTACCCTTTCTGATTGATCTGAGCATCATAACGCATGTCAGGGCTCTGCCCGACTAAGTTTGTTTGGGTTCTGTCTCGGGACATCGGGACAAGGTTGAATTAGGGGTACTATACTTACCACGAGTGCACTATATATTTTTATATAGCTCAGAAGTTATACCCAAAATTTATACCAGAAGGCTTTCCAGTTGAACCCTAAATATACAAAGTGGGTCCATTCTCTTTTCTTATTATTTTATTCCCTTTTTCTTTGTAATATAATTATATTCAAAAATGTTCCAAATTGATCCGTTAGTAAAAGCCCGGACCCCTGAAACCCCAATCCATATCAAAAATAAAGAAAATCATATTTTACACCCTCTCGCGGGCCGCGTAAAGAAAGACGGGCGGTCACGCGGGCCGCGACAGCTCAACGATAAGCGAAAGCTTGGTGCCGCCACGTGTCGATGACTCAGCAATCCTAATCGTAGACTGGGCGGCTACGCGGGCCGCGTAAGGATCAAGCCAGGGTTCACGCGGGCCGCGTGAAACCCATATTTTTGCTATAAATAGCCTGGACATCGAGCTTTCATTCTGTGTCGACCAAATTCTCAAATCCTTCATAATTCTGTTCGAAATTTACTTTCAAAGTAGTAGGGTGCTGCTACGATACAGGGTATTAACTTAATCGCTATTACGATTCATTTTCCGACCGATCAATATATCCAATGGATGTTTAAGTGCCGCCCACATTAGGGTTATACTTTATCGTTCGTCATTAATTTGACGGATCATCGTTAATTCGATGGATGAAGTATTATACTTTGTCGTTCGTCATTAATTTGACGGATCATCGTTAATTCGATGGATGAAGTATTGCATTTTGTCGTTCATTGTGAGAATTTGATCTCGTGAGTTATCGTAATTGTTGTATTAAGTTACCTACCTAGTTCGTGTGCACTAGGTTACAAGGCTAAACAAATAGGCTAAGCTCTGCATGTCTCAATCTGCAATATATCAAGGATTATCTGTAGACTAAATTATGGTCGTATGAATCTGCATGATTATATGTGAGTCATTCTCTCTTTTTATCAAATCTATTTACAAAACCCTATTTATTTCAAAGTTATAATTACAGAGATTAAGTTTATGTAATCACCATATTACAGCCGGTATGTGGGGTTTTGTATACATTACTTGATAATCGTCACCATTGGGGCAGCCAATGGGGGATATGACCATAGTCACAGACACCATTGGACGAATGGGCCAATGGGTCGAGTGACAAATACCGTGGGTAGTTGGCTTGATATCAGAAACATTGTAATCGCTCTTAATACTGTAAATTATAACAAATGTGTCATTTTAGTAAATAGAATGATTCACTCAGTATTTCCCGCTGACAAAACCTTTTTAAAACGCGTTTCAGGTAATTACAGTAGATTGGAGTAAAAGATGGATACGGCACAGAAAGGCATCAAGAAGTGGCTTATTTTATTAATTAAAATCAAATTAAGAAATATTGTTTTATATAATAAAATTTATCTTTATTTAAGCTACCTTTGTAAAACATGGATTTATTCCATCTATTTAATAAATAAAATCCGGTGTTTTCTAAACTCTGATATTTTCCTAACTCACGGTCCTGATGAAATTTCCGCTGCAACGTTTTCAAAATAAAAATAATCACCGGTACCACGGGCTGTTCACGACTCCCGATTCCGTCCAGGGTGGGTCGGGGGTCGTGACAGAAGGTGGTATCAGAGCCACAGATTTAAGCCTTTAGGTGTTGTAAACATTAAAACCTAAATTTGTACAAAAGAGTTAGGAGATTGATGTTAACTGGTAGCACACATAATAGCATTTAGACTTGAACTTAAGAAAAGATGCCTTAGTATCAGCTTCAGGATAAGCTAAGTACTTGTGTAAATAAAATATGATGGGTTTTGATATACCATAAGAATGGTAATTAGAATATTGCAAGATATGATAAATAAGCAAGAATTAATAGTAATTATTGCTTATTGATATTACTTGGGCTAGAATAAGATATGTTACGTGAATACAAATTTCCCCTAATTCTGGATAAAATCTCTAATAAAAGAGGCACTTTTAAAATCTTGAAAAGATACTATTTATGGGAAATGGAATATTTTCTCCGACAAGACTGGGTATGGTATGGCAGACCCTCCAGTTTGTCCGGATATAATGAGGTTACCGCTCCGGCGCGAATCGGATAAGACGGGATATATAATATGTCAAACAAGTGACAAGATTTCCCTAAATAGTATCATGATCAGATATTTGATTGGTTTTTGGAAATATGAATCTGTTAAATACATTGACCTGATAGATGGTATGTTTATTTCAGCATGTGAAATATATGATTATATAGATATATATATATCTATAAGAAATTTCAAAAGTCAATTTGGAATAAAGCACAAGCATCTGTGTCTAGACTTCTTTATTAGGAATATCTTTTCCTATATCAAACATTATTTCGTTTGATCATCTGTCTCGTAGCTCGTGTGATAAAATAAACAATGGAAACCCTTTAAGCTAAAACGCCATCAAAAGAATTTCTAACGCGTTACCATAAACTATTAACGCAAGTAAGAACCATGTAAAGTTGTGCTAGTGCACAAGAAAACACATGAAACTTAAATTTTACGTCCACAGACGTTAAAGTATGTCACACACGACTTCTAAAGGCAAGACCTTTGAAAAATATAATTGGGCACAATGGCAACAAGGCTAATCCCGTTAGTGGAAAAGCTACTAATAAAAAAGGAGCACTTTGCCACATGATCCTACAAAATGAATATCGCTGAGGTACTTTGAAACAATATTTCACAATCATCGGTGCACAGTCTAATCAAAGTCATAATTATTATCACTGCAAAAGGAGTTACATACTTTGCAAATTCCCTATTTCATTTTATTTGATATTCCTTGGTAATATCACTTAATAACGATTATCATACAAAATTTTCAGATAAATTTTTTTTTTCTTTTCTGACTTCTGCATATAAAGAATTGACTTTCGTGTTTTTACTTTCCCTAAAGGTCGTCATACCATGAGGATTTCTTTCATGGTGACAAATATTGATCTATTTCATTTTTTGATAAATCCATACGTTACACATGCACTATTTGTTGCACATATGGTTCATTTGATTTATGAAACCAACTGGAGGACTTCATTCTAATTTGTTGTTTTATCCAAACTCAAATATCATTTCGCTATACTCGATTTTTTTTTTGGCACTGTATACCGCAGTAATGCAAAACAATGACCCTTTTATATTGAGTCAATAAATTTCTTGAGAAACTCAATTTTCTTTGGCATACATGATTTTGCTGTAACCATGTCCGAACTTTCTTATTAATACATGAACTCGTTGTGATTAAACCAAGTTCAATTGCTTGAACTTGTTCGCAATACATATTCATTTCAAATTCCCATATGATGGATTAAAGCTATCATATTCAACATAATCCCAACAAACACTTCAATTCTCTTGAACTATAAAATGCTTATTTGGTCTTCGACTTCACTAAATCATTTCTTTGATCACGGTCACCTTGTACTAATGTTTTCATAAAATTTAAAACTTGCACTAATCTCATTTATATATATATCATATACGGATATTTATAAAAGTTATCTTAACACAAATCATGTATTAAGATAATGATACACAAATTCTTGTCATATTTTAATGTATCTCTTAAAAGATTTTTACAACATCAATCTAGCCTTTCATGATAAATTATTATTTTAACATCTTCAATCGAAAAACATTATATAAAATTTATTTTATATATGGAAACTTACATAAGTGATTACCCAATAGTATGACTATATTATTATTAGTCAACATAAGGAGGAGAAGTATGTGACTTATAATAAGAAGTACAGAATTTATTGTACATGTGCTTATATTTAACAAAAATAGAAATTTTCACAAACTAGGCACTTAGCTCGGTTGGCTAGGCGCGCGAAAGGGTGTGGCCTAGACCCGGGTTCGATCCTGGGGACGGCTGGTTTCACCATTTTTATTAGAAATTTTTTTCCATTTAAGTGTATGTTTAGTTATGTAATACTAATATCAGTTTTATTATTAGTAAGAAAATATTAAATAATAATAGTGTTAGTATTATTTTAAAATACTAGGGTTATTGTAAAGGGCAAATATTGGGTAACCTAGCCTTAGTTAGGCATGGACTGGCCACCTATGCTTAAACAAGGCAGCACTAACCAATATCTAACCATGATAATGACTAGTTAAAAAAAAAATATTTATTTTCTTATGAAACGTAGACTCCATATCTATATGGAATTTTATCACATAAATATATCTTCATATATTCATAAAAATCGATATATATAATCCTATATAAATTTTCTTTATAAAAATATTTGATATAAAGTAAATTTTTCTCTATATATAAATATATATATATATATTTTTATATATAAGAAAGATTATTTATAACTGCTAAATTATACTGTGATAACTAGATATATATATAAGAAAAATCGAATATACAGTATAAATCATGTATATGTATATCATATCAAAATTTATACATAAAGGTGACCGGAAATTTAAAATACTAAATAAGAGTTTAACATATCTAAATATAATTATAACAATATTATAGGATTTCGCGATCATCTAGACGTAATCTATTATCTCACGATCATCACTTAAGATACGAACTCTAAAATAAAGATACACTAACTTTATTGTCTTTTGGTGTATCCCTGCAATTCACTCATCTCAACACTTTGATTTTCTTATAAATATTTGACAAATCATTTTTCATACTTCTATTTCATTCAAGCTTGTAAATTCTAAGTCTTCCTCAATTGCCAATCAAAGTAAGCTTTCTTTTGACAAAGAATTTTATTAATTCTAGAAATCTTTCACATTCATTTTAAAATATCTATTGATCATATATATCTTTTGACTTGAACCTAGTCACTTTGAAAATTATACCATTTCTTCTCATTCATTTGTTATCTATTTCTTGAACTAATTCAGTTGAACCATTGAGTCCTACTTATTGTACAACTCATATTCACAAAATTTAATATTTTGATTCTGATTCGTCTACCTTAAATATTGTTTTTATTGACTAAAATATCACATAAGTCTAAAAGAAATATCATAACCCAAATCTCGAGGACGAGATTTAAAACAAGGTGGGGAGAATGTAACATCCCTATTTTTCTATAAGAATTATAGGTTTAGTTAAATTTATTAACCACTAGTAACTAGTAACTAGTTTATTTTTAATATAAATATTCAACCCAAATAGTTTTAAACACTATTTTTATAGTTGGTTGAAATATTATATTAGCTTGTATACGAGTGCCCTTTCTAATAAAATAAAAACTTATATTATAGAAAGGTAGCTTACAGGTAAGTTGACCATTAAAAATATGAAGTTCTTAGACGGGCCTAGGAACCGTATAATAATTAAACTATAAAAATATATTGTATTTTGAACTTACTCTATTTTTAAGGAAACTTAGACCCAAATGTAGACAAAAATATTCTGGTTCCAATGACATATTTATTATTTTATAAAATGCTATACTGTAAAAGTTATACGCGCCAAATAACTGAAGTAGTTAAATTAATTATAATATATATAATAAAATAATAATAATAATAATAATAAATCTTAATTTACAATTCAATTGTTTAAATTGTCAACGTATATCAAAAAATCGAAAAAACAAAATATATTTAATATAAAATAAAACTTAACATAACTAAAAATGATTTGTGAGTATGCATGTAATTAGGGGGTACGTGTATAGTGGAAAACAAAAGAGAAACATGTGTCATGAATAAGGATACGTGTCCTCAAAATATTCAATTGCTGTACACTCCAAAACATTAGGAAACTCACTATAAATAGAAGCAACATTCAACATATGAAGTTATTCATTCTGTCTTCTCTAGTTCGCCCCTCTCATTTTATAAATTTAATTTTTCTTTAAACCTAAATACTACAAAGCCTTGCCCTGTTTTAAGTGTTTTAACTCCCGTTCACCGCTACCCTTTCTGATTGATCTGAGCATCATAACGCATGTCAGGGCTCTGCCCGACTAAGTTTGTTTGGGTTCTGTCTCGGGACATCGGGACAAGGTTGAATTAGGGGTACTATACTTACCACGAGTGCACTATATATTTTTATATAGCTCAGAAGTTATACCCAAAATTTATACCAGAAGGCTTTCCAGTTGAACCCTAAATATACAAAGTGGGTCCATTCTCTTTTCTTATTATTTTATTCCCTTTTTCTTTGTAATATAACTATATTAAAAAATGTTTCAAATTGATCCGTTAGTAAAAGCCCGGACCCCTGAAACCCCAATCCATATCAAAAATAAAGAAAATCATATTTTACACCCTCTCGCGGGCCGCGTAAAGAAAGACGGGCGGTCACGCGGGCCGCGACAGCTCAACGATAAGCGAAAGCCTGGTGCCGCCACGTGTCGATGACTCAGCAATCCTAATCGTAGACTGGGCGGCTACGCGGGCCGCGTAAGGATCAAGCCAGGGTTCACGCGGGCCGCGTGAAACCCATATTTTTGCTATAAATAGCCTGGACATCGAGCTTTCATTCTGTGTCGACCAAATTCTCAAATCCTTCATAATTCTGTTCGAAATTTACTTTCAAAGTAGTAGGGTGCTGCTACGATACAGGGTATTAACTTAATCGCTATTACGATTCATTTTCCGACCGATCAATATATCCAATGGATGTTTAAGTGCCGCCCACATTAGGGTTATACTTTATCGTTCGTCATTAATTTGACGGATCATCGTTAATTCGATGGATGAAGTATTATACTTTGTCGTTCATCATTAATTTGACGGATCATCGTTAATTCGATGGATGAAGTATTGCATTTTGTCGTTCATTGTGAGAATTTGATCTCGTGAGTTATCGTAATTGCTGTATTAAGTTACCTACCTAGTTCGTGTGCACTAGGTTACAAGGCTAAACAAATAGGCTAAGCTCTGCATGTCTCAATCTGCAATATATCAAGGATTATCTGTAGACTAAATTATGGCCGTATGAATCTGCATGATTATATGTGAGTCATTCTCTCTTTTTATCAAATCTATTTACAAAACCCTATTTATTTCAAAGTTATAATTACAGAGATTAAGTTTATGTAATCACCATATTACAGCCGGTATGTGGGGTTTTGTATACATTACTTGATAATCGTCACCATTGGGGCAGCCAATGGGGGATATGACCATAGTCACAGACACCATTGGACGAATGGGCCAATGGGTCGAGTAACAAATACCGTGGGTAGTTGGCTTGATATCAGAAACATTGTAATCGCTCTTAATACTGTAAATTATAACAAATGTGTCGTTTTAGTAAATAGAATGATTCACTCAGTATTTCCCGCTGACAAAACCTTTTTAAAACGCGTTTCAGGTAATTACAGTAGATTGGAGTAAAAGATGGATACGGCACCGAAAGGCATCAAGAAGTGGCTTATTTTATTAATTAAAATCAAATTAAGAAATATTGTTTTATATAATAAAATTTATCTTTATTTAAGCTACCTTTGTAAAACATGGATTTATTCCATCTATTTAATAAATAAAATCCGGTGTTTTCTAAACTCTGATATTTTCCTAACTCACGGTCCTGATGAAATTTCCGCTGCAACGTTTTCAAAATAAAAATAATCACCGGTACCACGGGCTGTTCACGACTCCCGATTCCGTCCAGGGTGGGTCGGGGGTCGTGACAGTAGTGGTGGTCGACGGTAGTGGGAGGTGGCCGCAGAGGATGGTGGTGGTGGCCGGCGGAGGGTGGCGGTAGTTGTCGGGGTGGCGGTGGTCGGTGGTGGCGGGTGGCGGCGATGGTGGTGGCGACGGGTGGTGGTGGCGATGACGACGATGGGTGGTGGTGGTCGACGGTAGCGGTGGGTGGCAGCAAAGGATGGTGGGGTGGTCGGCGGAGGGTAGTAGTAGTGGTCGGGGTGGCCATGGTTTGCGATGGCGGGTGGCAGCGATGGCTGTCGATGGCGGTGGCGGCGGGCGGCGCGGGTGGCGGAGGACGGTGGTGGTGGTCGGCTAAGGTTGGTGGCGGGTGGTGACAATGGCAGGTGGTGGTGGTGGTGGTAGATGGTGGAGGTAATGGGCGGTGTTTGTGATGTAGGCTTAGAGAGTGAATGGAATGGATAAAAAACAGGGGGAGTAGATGGAATGAATTTGAGGGAATGAAATGACTTATGTAATGGGTGATTCCATTACGTTGACCAACCAAACACATTTTTTTGCATTCCCTCGCAATAGTTTATTCCATTCCACCTCCCATTCCTGCATACCAAACACTACCTTCATTTTATTCTAGTGGCATTTGAACCGTTTCTTTAAACCCTACGATTTTATATTTTAGTTTTTTGTTTTTAAATTTTTAGCTTGTAGATTTTATAACTTTTTTTCAGATTGTCGTGTTTTTTTTTATATGGCATTATGTTTTTTTCGCCATTGTGTCTTTTTTTTTACCATTCATTGTGTCTTTTTTCCTAGGCATTGTGTTTTAATTTGCGATCTATTGTGTCTTTGTACCCTTCCTGAATTTAGGAGACTTTGTACGATAGCTTATTCCTACAAGTTAAATACAATTATTACAGGAATCAGATAACTAATCAATCCCCCCACTTGTGGCCTGGTGGTATGAGACTTGGGTTTTCCAATAGAGACTCAAGTTCAATTCTCACTTGTGTCATATTGGGGTGGATATTGGGCAATGATGGTGACAAACCCACCGACGGGGGTTCGATCTTGAGCCGCACCCTGGTTTTCTTCTGGATGTTACTTCAGCGAGGCAACTCGTGTGGAGACAGTACGATTTCCTGGGAAACGCCGTAACCAAGTCTAGCGAACCCTGCACGGGCTCGGTTAATACAAGGTAAGTCTGGACAGACTTGGCTAGGGCCGCCGATTAGACGTGTGACATTAGGTTATTCAAAAATAAAGTCACCGTTAAAAAAAATAACCAATCATCCTACTTCTAATAAACAATTATATGTAGCCACATCTCCTTCTCCTTAAAAAAATTCTATATTTTTTTTTTCTAAAATATATTAAATTGTAGGTTCCATGTGTTTAAACTTTGAATTATTGTCGGTTAATGCTAGAATTAATTTTAACATTAATTACTTTTATAATATAAAGTTAAATGTATCAGATTTTAATTAATCAAACCCCCTAAAAGAGATTTTAATTTAAAAAAATTGAACTGCAAACCAGGGTGGGGTTCGGCTACAAAGTCTATTTTTCCTACAAAGAGTACAAAGTAATAAAACACCACAATTTCAGCCATAAAACACACCAAAACCCACAAATAATAGAGTGAAGATCACTAAAACACAATAATAAAACCCTAACAGTCCATGAAAACTTTAAACACACCATCGTAGAACTATGAATATAAAACACAACATGATAATCAACATAAAACACACTAATGTTAGTCATTCGATAATCAAAGCCTTATCATCCAAACACAACACAAAACCCACAAATATGACGTTTTAGTAATATTCACTTTGTTATTTGTGAGTTTTGAGTGTGTTTTATGGTTAACATTATGGTGTTTTATGACTTTCTACACTTTGTAGGAAAAATTGACTTTATAGCCAACTTCCGCCCCTGTAAACCATATATATATATATATATATATATATATATATAGGGTAATGCTCCATAGAAAACCTTAGATTTTTAGAAAACTTTGCAAACCCATCTAATGGCCTACATGTTGCCACGTGTCTCAGCCACCTTCATATCCTTTTTAGCTTTTGAGAGCACATTGGTAAATTTACATATTCATACCACACTCCCAAAATATTTTGACCAACCTGATTTGACACTATCACCCATCACATCATTCTCACCCATCATCCTCCATTTTGTTTACTTTATTTCAAATTAACCAGTTTTTTTTTTCAAAATATGTTAATCTTCTTAAACCACTCATTTCACACTAGATCCGCCATTAATGCACTATGGAGCATCCATCAACAATGGTAGATCTAAAGGAAAATGGAGGATACTCTGATGTGCTCGACCATGAAAACCCAAAACATCTTGATTGACAACGATGATGTGTTCTACAATGAAGATAATGTTCCAGGTGTGCTCTACAATCTTCATCATGTTTATCAAGAACACCAAGAACACATAGAGAGAAGTAAGTTTGAAGATCTTCATCGTGTTCATCGCATGGTTCTAGATCCGGTAAGTGTTTTAGAGAAAGAAAGTTGATGTTTTAGAGAGAGAAACAACAATCTCTTGAGTATTTTATTTTAAAAAATCATTTCACACTTGATGTTTTTGTTAAAATGGTTGTTAATAGGTTTTTGTGTAATGGTTCTTTTAGAGATGAAACATGATTTTTTTTGTTAAAATGGTTCTTAAAAGGGGTAAATGTTTATGTAATTTGCAGGTTTTTATTTTTGTGTTAAAAAGTTGTGCTTGGTTTGGTTGCTTGTTTGGGCTTTTGATCTGAATAGTAACTGTTTTTTGTTGGTTTGGTTGCTTTGTTTGGGGCTTTTGATCTGAATATTAACTGTTTTTGTGATGTTATTTGAGAAAAAAGTTTTCTGGCTATGGATGTGTTAATATTTATGTTTGGTTAACGACTTAACGGTTATCTTATCTTTTTGTTATTAGGACGGTGATGGATACAAGGGAAATAAGATCCAATTCTCGGGACCGTTGGTTTCGTCAAACGTGGATCAGATGCTCAAGGATCATGACCATGTTTATGTTACAGCACAACACAACTAACACGTGTTATAGCTTGAACTTCTCAGACATGCATGTGTTACATGTGACATGAAACCCATGTACAACGTAACACGTGTTACGTGTGACATGAAAACACATTTTTATAACTTCCCTGGCATACACACACCCACATGTTTACAAACCGTTTCAAGACCGACCCAAACAAGAAAGGGTAGCCGCCGAAAAGCTAAGGCAGCAAAGGTAGCCGCTGAAAAGCTAAGGCAGACTGTCAAAGGAAGCTCCACCATTTTCTTAGTGCTATGTATTTTCGTTTACTAGTAATATGTAATGTGAGACTCTTATTGTTTTGTCTATTACATGATGTTAAAACGGTATGGACTTAACACATTCTGGAAGTCTTAACACACGTTATAAAAGAGGCTTAACACACGTTATATCAGGTATACTATGTTGTTATTAAGTTACTATTGGAGTTTATGCATCCATTCTGGAAGTCTTAACACACGTTATAATAGAGGCTTAACACACGTTACACATGTTACAGTATGTATATACAAATCATGGTGTTTTGGAAACCACTAGCTTATACATGACACCATGTTGGGTTAAACCAAGATTATAACAGAGGCTTAACACATGTTATCCCAGGTATACGGTGTTACAATATTAACTTGTATGTTCCATATTAACTTGTACACGTGTTACGATCAGTATATGCACATCATGGTGTTTTGCAAACCACTTTCATATACATGAATACAAGTCGGGTTATAATGGATGCTTACATGTTATCATATGTATACAAGTGGGGTTACAACAAGATTACGATATTGTACAAGTGGGGTTACAACAAGATTACGATATTAACTAAGCTCACCATTAAACTCATCGCCCCCGTCGACTGTTTTCAACCTTGTCACATGTTAAGCAATTACATGTTCCGAACAGACAAATTGTAACACATGTTAGATCAGTATATACACATCATGGTGTTTTGTAAACCAGTAGCTTATACATGAATACATGTCAGGTTACAAAAAGATTATAACAGAGGCTTAACACATGTTATACATTCCAAAATGTGCAAAACAAATGACTCGTTTCATATTATATATTCCAAAATTACCGGTACATGTGTTACCATAAATGGCTCGTTTTATATTACACGTTACATACTAACTTGTACATTTATTACTTGTACAAGTTTTACGCTCAGTATCCACATTATCGGATATTTTAAACATCAACAAAAATAAAATAGATATTACTTGTTTTTTTAATTAACAAAAGGTTAACACACGTTATATATCATTCTAACAGGGGCTTAACACATGTTATATATGAACACATGTCAGGTTACATCATGGTGTTCTGTTACAGCATGAACCACCAACACATGTTATAAATGAACGAAGACTTCTTTTCCAAAGGATGTGACTTATTCAATGTCCTCGCATTAATGTCGCCTACATCCATCCAGCTTGTCAATTGAATATCTTTTATGGATCTGTTTCTGTAAATCAACACACGTTATATATCATTCTAACAGGTGCTTAACACATGTTATGGGTCTGTCTCTGTAAATCAAGCAACCCAGCAAAAAAAAACAATTATTGTTAAGATCAAAAGCCCCAAACAAGCAACCAAACCAACAAAAAAACCCGTTCAAAATCTCATCCTAAAGTTTTGGATTTATTTAAAATACATGAACATTAACCATTACTAGAACACGCATTAACTTCGCCTACATCCATCCAGCTTGTCAATTGAATATCTTTATGGGTTTGAACATACGTTATATAACATTCTAACAGGGGGCTTAACACATGTTATGGGCCTGAGTCTGTGAATCAAGCAACCAAACAAAAAAAACACTTACTGTTCAGATCAAAAACCCAAACAAGCAACCCAAACCAACAAAAAAACAGCTACTGTTAAGATCAAAAGCCCCTAACAAGCAACCAAACCAACAAAAAAACCCGTTCAAAATCTCATCCTAAAGTTTTTGATTTATTTAAAATACAAAATCATATTAACAACCATTACTAAAACACTTTCAGCACACAAAAACATATTAATAACCATTTCAACAAAAAAATCAAGTGTGAAATGATATTTCAAGAACACTTACCGGATCTATAACCGTCCGATGAACACGAAGAAGATCTTCAAACCTTCTTCTCACACACACACTCATGCGTGTGTCATCGTTCTCTCTCTAAAACAACATACTTCAAACTTCTTCTCTCTCACACACTTGTATGTGTGTCTTGGTGTTATAGATGAACATGATGAAGATTGTTGTTTCTCTCTCTAAAACAAAAAATTCATCTCTCTAAAAACCTTCATCCTGCCGTCGTTCTCTCTCTAAAACAACAATCTTCAAACATTTTCTCTTTCACATGATTTAGATCTGAACTTGAAGATCGAAATTTGTGTTTGGTGTTCATCATGATCTTGATTGAAGAGAGAGGAGAGAGAGATAACATGTGTGTGTAAGAGAAATAAAGTTGATGTGTGTGAGAGAAAAGTCTGATTTTAAATACCTTAAATGCCCTTCTCCTTTACTTTTTTTATAATTTATGGTTTTATTTAAATGTAAAAGACACCAAAAAAAAAGCTCAACCATTGATCTACTTGGATGAAACAAAATCAATGGATGAGGTTGGGTTTCCAAAGTTTTCTAAAAAAGATGGGGTTTTCCATATAACCCAACCCTATATATATATATAGAAGAAGGATCCGTTAGGAACCACCCTTTATTGCGAGAACCAATGTGAACATAACAAAAAATACCTAAAAAACACACACACAAAAATAATAATGTTTTTTATAAAAAAATCGCTGGATTTCGATAAAAAAACACACAAAATTGTAAAAAAAAAAAAAAAATTGGCTATATAAGTAGCGATTTTAATGTAAAAAATATTAAAAAAAATTGTGTGTTTTTTTATTTTTTTTAAATTTTTTTAGGTTTTTTGGGGGTTTAGTTTTTAGCATTTTAGCTTGGGGGGGGGGGGGGGGGTTAGGGTTTTTTTGGGGGGTTTAGTTTTTAACATTTAGCTTGGGGGGGGGGGGGGTTAGGTTTTTTTAGGTATTTTTGGTTGTGTTCACATTGGTTCTCACCGTTCTCGCAATAAAGGTAGTTCTTGCATGAACCTTACCCCGTATATATGTATATTAAATTTGAATAATTTAAAAAGTAAATATAGTAATCATACCGTATTTACTTTTATTTCAAATTAATTAAACCCGTAAGACCATCCGTAATGGTTAATGTCCTTTAAGAGTCATTTTTCGCCACATTAGCATCATAACGCCCCATGTAATGGTTAAGGTTTCATTCATTACTTTCGATGTTTTTCCTTCTCATTGGGCATTATTCTATAAATATCTCTCCCTCTTCGTACCCTTATAATGTCCATCAGAGATGGTGTGAGGGCATTACCAAACCATTTCAAGCTCTTATAATGTCCATTACGCATGACCTAATAAGCGTTCATTTGTTTGTGATAAAAATAACTCAGTTAAGTAAATTTTGTTCAGGCATTATAAACTTACATAATATCTATCATGAATCTATAACCTAACAAAGTAATAAACCATTACAATCCTAATACATATTAATATATCATAAATCATAATAAATTCCTGACATATTCTAACTCAGTATTGTTGAATACACCTACACAATGTAAGACCAAGATCTTAAGCTTGAACTATAACTTCCCACTTAACATAACTCATTTTTTAGAAGAAAAGAAATGAAGGGTGGTTGTATAAACAGGATATAATGAAAGGGACATGAACCTTAAAGCAAACATAATTGGAATGATTGCACCACATGGTTTGAAATTTTTATTCTCGCTCCTTTAGAAGAAAAGAAGTGAAGGGTGGTTGTATAAACATGATATAATGAAAGGGACATGAACCTTAAAGCAAACATAATTGAAATGGTTGCACCACATGGTTTGAAATTTTTATTCTCGCTCCTAAACGTTCTAGATTTTTTTTCATTTTCAAGCTAGGAATAAAATGAGTGCCCCATATGAAAAATTGACTCAAATACAGTGGCGAAGCTTAAGATTTTCAACCGGGTGTCAAAAACGTATATTCCCAAAAACTTTATAAAACCAGGGGGTCAAAAACGTATATACCCAAAAAAATTATACGAAAACTACATACTCCCGATTTCCGGTGGGCCCGGATGGGCCATGATGATTGGATAACAGTAACACAAATAATAATGCAGCGGAAGTAATTGAGTAAAAATATTATTTCAATAAAAGCTCGAATATATAAATAAAAGTTGTACAAGCGTTTCAGTATAAGCACACAGGTGGAATATAATAAAAAGAGTTTTAGACATCATAGGCCTTAGCTTGAGGAGTTGCAAATTTCTTGGCCTTCATTCTAGTCGACCCGAATTTCCAGCCTATTATAAGGTTCGGTACATTCGGTTCAATCTTTTGAAAATACGTCAGTTTTCGCTGGTAAATACAATTAACTGACTCGTTTTGAAAACAGTTTTTCAAAAAGAGTTTTATATATCAGAAAACCCGTATGTGATAATTTAATATTTCTTGGGATTTTATATTTTCACCAGATTTACATACTTGTCACACAATGGGAACTAAAGATCAGAGCCGGTCATTTTCAGTGCTATAATGATTAAGGGTACACAACAAAGTTGAATAAAACATGTCTTACAGGCGATATACCTACCCCTGCACGCTATTCCATATGGCCATAATAGTTAATAAGTCGGGACGCCCGGACACGGTACCAATAACCCCCAATTGTTTCAGTTATCAAGTAAAACGGATTAAACCAAGTTCTTACATTATGAGCAATCATAGTCGGCTCATTTATGTAATACCAGCTCCAAGTGGCGTATTCGCCATACCCCAAGTTTAAAAACAAAATAAGTTAAGAGTATTTACCTTTTGCTAGCTTCCAATCAAGTATGATTATAATTTAGCAAAAACCGCAAGTAAAAGTATTATTGACCCAAGTCCATTATCTGGGGGGTTCTATAGTCTGGAATGAACAGAATTATTAATCTGTTAGAATGTATACGTGTAACAACCCAAATTTCATATGTTATAAAATAATAATATGTTTGTGATGCTTAAATAATAGAAACGATAAATATTGAATTGTACCGTAAGAAAATGATGATAAGTTTAAAATGTATATTTATAACCTAAGTTAACCAAAGGAAAGATGACCAAGTTAGAATGTGAAGTAGGAATGTGACATGTTTTAAAAAGAGAAGGGGCTGAAAATATGAATTAAGAATTTCATAAAACAAAAACGTGTTCAGTGTGTGGGGATGTGGGCGTACGATCGAGAGAGAGAGCAGGGGATGAACCAAAACCCTAACAACATAAATCCATCAAATTGAAAGGGGAATTGAAGGCTAATTGAATGCATGAACCAGGAATGTTGATTACCTAAGTGTTTCTAACATCAAGTAAGTCGAATTTGGTGTTTTAGTGATATACTTCTTGATCGTCATGTCAGGTGTTGCCACCTGGCCTGGACAAATGATACTCAGCTGTTTGAAGCGGGCAGTTAGACCAGCGTTATCGCCACCGTCTTCTTGATATGCCAGAACTCATTCTCCAGCTTCTGGAGCTCGTGAGGTGGGCAAAATTCCTTCATCATGAGGTCTTTCAACTCCTCCCAAGTGAGCCCCAAGGCTGCATCATTCCCACGTTTGTTCCTTTCGGCTGTCCACCACTCCAGAGCCCTGGACTGGAAGACGCCGGTAGCGTTGACAGTTCGTAGGTGTTCCGGACATCCGCTCTGATGAAGCGTGACTTCGATTGAATCGAACCATTGAAACATCACGGTTGGTCCGTCTTCGCCCGTAAAGTCTTTTGGGTCGCAGGCCTTAAACTGTTTAAAGCTGAAAGTAAACTTAGGCGAGTCAGTCCTTGATTCCTTAGAGGACATACTGGCATTCTCGATCAGTTCACTGATGATTTGCGGGATAACTTTCGCCATTTGCTTAGCGACGAGGGCATCGATGCGTTTGTCCTCATGGTTACGACGGGCAGTGCGAGAGTGATGCGATCCAAATGACGACATTGTCTGCAACAGACATCGCCATAGGACTCAAACACTATATAATCGAATCTCACCTCACACGCACTACTACTAAATAAAGCTCAGGAACACATTAATCACATAATCACAAAGGCATATAAACACATAGGCACGTAAGCATATAGAACACATAGGCACGTAGTCCACATAAATCACACTATATTTTGCACGTATTCACCTACATATATTGCATGCATTCACCTACATTCAAAGTTCGCGCGTGTGACAACCCTCAAAACCCCATGTATTCCGTACAATTCATTAATGATAATTAAAGTGTTTGACGACTGTGTGGAATTACTTAACTGCTTTCTGATATCTGTGTTACTTACATGTGCGTGTTAGCATACTAGTAGTATGCAGAAAACTTGACTAA
This sequence comes from Helianthus tuberosus, assembly GCA_030545235.1. Classification (NCBI taxonomy): domain Eukaryota; kingdom Viridiplantae; phylum Streptophyta; class Magnoliopsida; order Asterales; family Asteraceae; genus Helianthus; species Helianthus tuberosus. The sequence continues at coordinate 52,470,092 of CM060411.1, read as the reverse complement.
ATGGTCCTGAATATTTTCCTATGTGTTAGGAATTAATTGTGTTACAAAATATAGGTATAAGACACCTTACGGAACAATTAAACAACTTAACGAAACAGTATCCGACCGAACAACCGGACATTACCCGGGACACCACATTTTTGCCTAGTACATTATTTTACTATTTTGGGCTAGTCATGATCCCCGTTAGCCATAACACCCATTTAAATTCAATCCACCACACATAAGGGTCCATACTAACAACTTAACTACTAGTTACATTTTAGTTGGAAAATATTTACCTTAACCCCCCCCCCTTGTCCGATTTTGGTCCCTTGTTGGACCCACCACATGATCTTCACCATGCCTTTTATCTTTTCCTTGGATTTGATCCTTTATTATATTAGATGGCTTACTTGTTTGCTTAGACAAAATATAAGCAATAATGGTTATATGTAACACATAAGATCACAACCATTCCCTATCTTTTCACACCCTCATTTCACTCATCTCTCCCTCTCACTTTCGGTTCCCACAAACCGCCACCATCACCCTCACTTTCACACCATTTCTTCCATTTTTACAAGTTCATTCCAAGCTTGAAGTGAGCCATGGAAGGTGCATCTTGAAGGAGCTTGTTTCAAGACTTTTCATCATCTTTTCTTATCAACTTTACACTAGATTCATCCCTAGCTATAAGCTAGTAGTAAGTCTCTTGTTACACTCTTGTTAATCTTGTTTCTATGATCAAAGGGTGTAGTATGTTTAAAATCACTATAGTGTCAAGAACAAATAGATAAATATAAAAGTTTACTTATGATTGATACATAAAGATGAAAACTTGTTGGTTTAAGGGTAGTTAATGTATATATGATCTTTGATCGTCAAACTTTTGATAAACCCGTTGTTCGGACACTTGTTAATACGTTTTAGTAACGTTTAAACCACAAAACAGCAAGCTGAGTAATGATTTCAGCCGACTTCATCAGGCTGTAACAGGACCATAACTTAACGAAAAATGTATTTTCTGAAGCCTAGATTTATGTGTTATAAAATACGGTTCTAATGGCACCGGAATCGTAATTTTTGGACTTCGTTTACTATTTTTAAAGAACCGATTCGTAACAGCAGCTTAGGCTGAGTTTTTACAGCAATAAATGAGTGTTGTATTTTCTGTTGTAACTTGTATTCTGTGTAGAATCGGACCATGAGATTTGTACAGTAGATGACAACCGGTGCATTTGTAATTACCCCACTGGAATTTCATAAATCGGACACTCGATGAATTTTTAATAAATTGTTCCGTGGACTGTGGTCAGAAATGCATAAATCTGAGTTCAGTCCGGAATATGAATTTTTATAAAATATTGGTACTGAACTGGACCCCGATATTTTTACACAATAAAATATGGAACGTTTAAGACATCCTGTAAAAATTTGGGAATTTTTGGAATAATTTAACTATTTTATTAAAATGTCCGAAAACAGCCGGTTTTGAATATAAATGCTGAAAAGACATAAGTTGTGACTCGCGTGTTTAAATGTCGAGTATGCTATCTGTGAATGATCTAACATGTTATATATGTTATGTGCATTATCGTATGTTTGATTTTGAGTGGGGAATGGATGGGAAGTATATATGGGCATAAACCGTTAAAGTGATGCATGTTATGTGATAGATACGTGTAGGAACTTTGTGTTCTATTTAAAGTCACTAATAAACTAAGTGGTAATCGTACTAGGACGTGATTGACCGACCTTGACTATTAGCTACTTTTGAGAGTCAAACCGAGCAACCGAGGTGAGTTCACACTCTTAAGGCATGGGATTCCCGGTGGGTTGGGAATGGGATTGAATAACTACTCGTACTATCATTACTGTTAAACTACTTTTCACCGTCCTCGGATTGAAGGGAACGTACGTAAAACCTACGTACACTCACACTCGCTACGGTCCTTGGATCAAGAAGGGCACGTACAAACACGACTAGTCGACACATGGGAAGCCCCCACTAATCTTCGCACACATGTTTGGGAAACCGCGATACGGCCACTAATCATCGCACACATGTTTTGGAAACCGCGATCCGGCCACTAATCATCGCAAACATGTTTGGGAAACCGCGATACAGATAACTAAGATACTTGGTTTACGAAATGAACAAATGATTCACGAACACTATAACTAAACAACCAACTGTGAATTCACTCAACTTTGTTGTTGACTCGTTGTTACATGCCTTGCAGGTCGTTAGGTATTTATGGAGCTTGCATCGGAGTGGAAAGAGTCGTTGTGGGACATGGACAACTGTGTACCATGCTAAACATTTGAAACGTTTAAACTTATGATTTGGTTTTAAACTTTATGCTTCCGCTTGTAACTTAAACTATGTTTTGTTAAGACACCAATTGTATTGTGTTGGATTTCACAAACTACTTACATGCTTGTTCAATATGATTGGTGGCTTGATCCTGGTCACGTCACGCCTCCAAGCGGTGGTACTCCGCATGGTGGATTTTGGGGGTGTGACAGATTGGTATCAGAGCCATTGGTTATAGTGAACTTGGTTTTAATAAGGGAAAAACTTTTTGTTAAAACCAGACTATAACCTGTACAGTGTTCAACAATCCACAACGACGCTTCGCTCCACGTGCAAGACTCAACATTATAGGTAATATGGTTTATGTTTGTATTACCCACCTGCTAGTAGCACATTTGATCATAGTATGCATTAGCTAGTGTAATAACTGCTATTTGAACCTTGTGTGCTTACTCGCTTCTGTCATCCCACACTTACGCACCTTGCGACACCTTCTTACGTGTGTTCCTTCTATATGAAGATCATGAGTGAATGTATCGACATGACCTAGGGTCAGCTGACGACCTTGATTAACGAACGGATTGCTGAAGCCTTAGCAACCCAAACAGGGAGTCAACCCATGCACCTTCAAACACGCATGGGCACCTTCAAGGCGTTCCTGGAATGCAAACCTACCACTTTTGACGGCACTGAAGGGACAATCGGCCTTCTACACTGGATCCGAAGAATCGAATTTACATTCGAAGAAAGTGAAAGCCCCACCAACAAACGAGTGGAGTACGCTACTGGCATGTTGCAGGGGAAAGCATATTCTTGGTGGAACGCACAGGTTCAGATGCTCGGGTTGGCAGACGCGAATGCCACCCTCTAGAGCGACTTCAAGGATTGGATTAAGGAAGAGTTCTGCCACCTGGACGACATACTGAAACTTGAGATAGAGTATTATGGTTTGAAGATGGAAGGATCAGAGATCGAGGCATACACAAAGAGGTCCAACGACTTGGCTGCCTTATGTCCTAACATGTCACAACCCATATCTAGGCTAATCAAGCTATACCTCAGAGGCTTAGTCCCGGAAATCCAAGGGTCTGTAAGTGCGGCCAACCTTCCCATAATCCAGCAAGTCATTCGTTTGGCACACCAGCTCACCGATCAGGCGGTGGAAGAGGGCAAGCTGCCCAAGCGTATTAACGCTACTACTACTGATGCTCCCAGTAACAACAAGCGCAAGTGGGATGGAAATTCGGGCGAGGGTTCTACTCCAGTTCAGTCTCAGTCCCAGCAGCGAAAGACAGATGAACACAGGAACCCCAGTCAGCAGCCTTTTGGAAATCAAGGTCAGGGTAGATACAGGGGAAATCACCCAAAGTGCAATCGATGTAGTTTGCACCACAGCAGGCCGTGCAACAAGGGTCGTTGTCAGAGATGTAGCAAGTTGGGACATGAAGCCAAAGATTGCCGAAGCTTACGTCCTGCGAAGCAGAACCGACAACAGCGGCCACAAACTCCCCAAAACCAACAGCAACACCAGCAAGGTAATAAGGGATGCTCCCAGTGCGGTGCTGAGGGTCACTTCAAGAGGCACTGTCCTCAGCTGAATCAGAATCAGAAAAACAACCAAGGAAATGAGAACAACAATGGAGGCAAAAACGGGGGTAACAATAACGGCAAAGGTCGCACCTTCGTGATTGGCCAGGCTGACGCAAGGAACGATCCCAACGTTGTGATGGGTAAGTTTCTTCTAGATAATTTCTTTGTTACTGTTTTATTCGATTCGGGTGCCGATACTAGTTATGTGTCCTTAAAAGTTAGTCAAATGCTTAAGCGCACCCCAACACTTTTGACCGCCAAACACACGGTAGAGCTAGCAAACGGTAAAAGTCTCGAGGCCACACACATAGTTAAGGGTTGTAACCTCGTTTTAGCTGGTCAGACTTTCTCTATCGATCTCATCCCTATCACACTTGGTAGTATCGACGTCGTTATTGGGATGGATTGGCTATCTCATCATCAAGCGGAGATTGTTTGCAAGGAGAAAATCGTCCGCATTCCTCGTTCTGGTGAAGAACCTCTGGTGATTCAGGGCGATAAGAGTGGTGCTGTTGTAAGCATTATCTCTTTCCTTAAAGGCCCAGAAGTGTTTGCATAAGGGCCACACTGCCATTCTAGCGCTCATTACTGACACATCAACGGAAGAGAAGAAAATTTAAGACATTCCTATAGTGCGCGATTTTCCTGAGGTATTTCCTGAGGAATTACCTGGTCTTCCGCCTCATCGACGAGTCGAATTCCAAATCGAGCTAGCTCCTAGAGCAGCGCCCATAGTTCAAGCACCTCATCGCTTAACCCCAACCGATGGAAGAACTGTCCAAGCAATTACAAGAACTTTGGAAAAAGGTTTTATTCATCCTAGCTCTTCGCCCTGGGGAGCTTCAGTGTTATTCGTAAGGATGAAAGACGGTACCTTCAGAATGTGCATCGACTACCGTGAACTCAATAAGGTGACCGTAAAGAATAGTTATCCTCTCCCGCGCATTGATGACTTATTCGACCAGTTGCAAGGGTCGAGCTATTACTCCAAGATTGATTTGAGATCGGGATACCATCAGCTGAGAGTCCGAGAGGAAGACGTCTCCAAAACAGCATTCAGAACTCGCTACGGCCATTACGAGTTTCTGGTCATGCCTTTCGGGTTGACGAATGCACCAGCGGTTTTAATGGATCTCATGAACCGAGTATGCATACCTTACCTGGATAAGCTCGTTATTGTGTTCATCGACAATATCCTGATCTATTCTAAGAGTCAGGAGGAACACGAGCAGCATCTACGACTTATGTTGGAACTTCTTCGAAAAGAGCAATTGTATGCCAAGTTTTCAAAATGTGACTTCTGGCTTCGCGAAGTCCACTTTCTAGGCCATGTGGTAAACAAGGATGGAATTCATGTTGATCCATCCAAGGTTGACTCAATTAAGAACTGGCCTGCACCCCGTACACCAACAGAAATCCGCCAATTTTTGGGTTTGGCAGGATATTACAGAAGGTTTATCAAAGACTTCTCCAAGATTGTGCAACCTCTCACTTCACTGACTCAGAAGGGTGTCATCTATCGTTGGGGTGATGCACAAGAGTCCGCATTTCAACATCTAAAGGATAGACTTTGTAGCGCGCCTATCCTCTCATTGCCCGAAGGCACCGATGATTTCGTGGTTTACTGCGATGCTTCCATTCAAGGACTTGGTTGCGTGTTGATGCAACGTGACAAGGTCATTGCCTACACATCACGCCAACTCAAGGTTCACGAAAAAAATTACACTACTCACGATCTGGAGCTGGGAGCAGTTGTATTCGCGCTTAAGATATGGAGACATTACCTGTACGGTACCAAGTGCACCATTTACACCGATCACAGGAGTCTCGAGCATATCTTCAAGCAAAAGGAGTTAAACATGCGACAACGCCGATGGGTCGAGCTCTTAAATGATTACGAATGCGCGATCAAGTACCATCCAGGCAAGGCCAATGTTGTGGCCGACGCCCTCAGTCGAAAGGATACTATACCTAAGCGTGTACGTGCATTACAGCTTACCATCCAATCTAGTCTTCCTGCTCAGATTCGCGATGCTCAGGTTGAAGCATTGAAAGCAGAGAACATCAGAGCTGAATCCTTACGAGGATCGAGGCAGCGCCTGGAACAAAAGGAAGACGGTGCCTACTATGTTAACGGACGCATCTGGGTTCCACTGTATGGAGACCTACGCGAGCTTGTAATGGATGAAGCACATAAGTCTTGTTATTCGGTACATCCTGGTTCGGATAAAATGTACCACGACCTCAAGGCTACGTATTGGTGGCCTGGCATGAAAGCCCACATAGCAACCTACGTCAGTAAGTGCTTGACTTGTGCGAGAGTCAAGTCTGAATATCAGAAACCATCAGGCCTACCGCAACAACCGGAGATCCCTAAATGGAAATGGGAGCAAATGGCCAGCCCAGATCTCAACGCGGAAACGATACCATTTGGGTGATCGTAGATCGACTGACCAAGTCTGCACATTTCTGGCTATAAAAAAAACGGATAAGTTTTCTACTCTTGCAGACATTTACCTAAAGGAAGTGGTGCACGGAGTGCCAACCTCTATTATATATATGATCGTGACGCACGTTTTACTTCTGAACTGTGGCAAGCAATGCACAAGTCCTTTGGCTCACGTTTAGATATGAGCACCGCTTATCACCCGCAGACGGATGGGCAATCTGAACGCACCATCCAAACCCTTGAAGACATGCTTAGGGCATGTGTAATCGATTTTGGTAATGGCTGGGAAAGGCACCTCCCGCTAGTGGAGTTTTCGTACAACAACAGCTACCACACCAGCATCCAAGCCGCTCCGTTTGAGGCATTGTACGGACGCAAATGCCGATCACCTCTCTGTTGGGCAGAAGTTGGTGACAGCCAAATCACTGGCCCAGAACATGTGGTAGATACCACCGAGAAAATTGCTCAGATACGACAGCGAATGGCGGCAGCTCGTGACCGTCAGAAAAGCTATGCTGATAAAGGAAGAAAACCACTCGAGCTCCAGGTTGGGGATCGAGTGCTACTCAAAGTCTCACCTTGGAAAGGTGTAGTTCGCTTTGGCAAACGAGGTAAACTCAATCCGCGTTATGTCGGACCATTCGAAGTCATTGAGAAAATTGGCAAAGTCGCCTACAGGTTGAATCTACCTGAAAAACTCAGCGGAGTTCACAATGTTTTCCATGTGTCGAATCTGAAGAAGTGTCTGGCAGATGAGACCCTCATAGTTCCTCTGAAGGAACTCACTATCGCCGACCAGCTGCGATTTGTCGAGGAACCTGTAGAGATTACTGATCGAGATGTTAAGATCCTCAAACATACCAGGATACCTCTGGTTCGAGTTCGTTGGAATGCTCGTCGTGGCCCAGAGTATACCTGGGAACGAGAAGACCAAATGAAACTCAAGTATCCCCAACTGTTTAAGAAAAACGCAACCACTACTGAGGCTGAAGCTACTGCAGAATTTCGGGACGAAATTCCAAATCAACGGGGGGATGATGTGACACCCCAGGAAAAATCAGGAAAACAACGCAACTTAACTAGCTTCCTCAGTAACCACGCGCTAAATTTCGGGACGAAATTCTCTTAACAAGGGGGGAATGTGACAACCCTCAAAACCCCATGTATTCCGTACTATTCATTAATGATAATTAAAGTGTTTGACGACTGTGTGGAATTACTTAACTGCTTTCTGATATCTGTGTTACTTACATGTCCGTGTTAGCATACTAGTAGTATGCAGAAAACTTGACTAAATGGTCCTGAATATTTTCCTATGTGTTAGGAATTAATTGTGTTACAAAATATAGGTATAAGACACCTTACGGAACAATTAAACAACTTAACGAAATAGTATCCGACCGAACAACCGGACATTACCCGGGACACCACATTTTTGCCTAGTACATTATTTTACTATTTTGGGCTAGTCATGATCCTCGTTAGCCATAACACCCATTTAAATTCAATCCACTACACATAAGGGTCCATACTAACAACTTAACTACTAGTTACATTTTAGTTGGAAAATATTTACCTTAACCCCCCCCCCCCTTTGTCCGATTTTGGTCCCTTGTTGGACCCACCACATGATCTTCACCATGCCTTCTATCTTTTCCTTGGATTTGATCCTTTATTATATTAGATGGGTTACTTGTTTTCTTAGACAAAATATAAGCAATGATGGTTATATGTAAGACATAAGATCACAACCATTCCCTATCTTTTCACACCCTCATTTCACTCATCTCTCCCTCTCACTTTCGGTTCCCACAAACCACCACCATCACCCTCACTTTCACACCATTTCTTCCATTTTTACAAGTTCATTCCAAGCTTGAAGTGAGCCATGGAAGGTGCATCTTGAAGGAGCTTGTTTCAAGACTTTTCACCATCTTTTCTTATCAACTTTACACTAGATTCATCCCTAGCTATAAGCTAGTAGTAAGTCTCTTGTTACACTCTTGTTAATCTTGTTTCTATGATCAAAGGGTGTAGTATGTTTAAAATCACTATAGTGTCAAGAACAAATAGGTAAATATAAAAGTTTACTTATGATTGATACATAAAGATGAAAACTTGTTGGTTTAAGGGTGGTTAATGTATATATGATGTTTGATCATCAAACTTTTGATAAACCCGTTGTTCGGACACTTGTTAATACGTTTTAGTAACGTTTAAACCACAAAACAGCAAGCTGAGTAATGATTTCAGCCGACTTCATCAGGCTGTAACAGGACCATAACTTAACGAAAAATGTATTTTCTGAAGCCTAGATTTATATGTTATAAAATACGGTTCTAATGGCACCGGAATCGTAATTTTTGGACTTCGTTTACTATTTTTAAAGAACCGATTCGTAACAGCAGCTTAGGCTGAGTTTTTACAGCAATAAATGAGTGTTGTATTTTCTGTTGTAGCTTGTATTCTGTGTAGAATCGGACCATGAGATTTGTACAGTAGATGACAACCGGTGCATTTGTAGTTACCCCACTGTAATTTCGTAAATCGGACACTCGATGAATTTTTAATAAATTGTTCCGTGGACTGTGGTCAGAAATGCATAAATCTGAGTTCAGTCCGGAATATGAATTTTTATAAAATACTGGTAGTGAACCGGACCCCGATATTTTTACACAATAAAATATGGAACGTTTAAGACATCCTGTAAAAATTTGGGAATTTTTTGAATAATTTAACTATTTTATTAAAATGTCCGAAAACAGCCGGTTTTGAATATAAATGCTGAAAAGACATAAGTTGTGACTCGCGTGTCTAAATGTCGAGTATGCTATCTGTGAATGATCTAACATGTTATGTATGTTATGTGCATGATCGTATGTTTGATTTTGAGTGGGGAATGGATGGGAAGTATATATGGGCATAAACCGTTAAAGTGATGCATGTTATGTGATAGATACGTGTAGGAACTTTGTGTTCTATTTAAAGTCACTAATAAACTAAGTGGTAATCGTACTAGGACGTGATTGACCGACCTTGACTGTTAGCTACTTTTGAGAGTCAAACCGAGCAACCGAGGTGAGTTCACACTCTTAAGGCATGGGATTCCCGGTGGGTTGGGAATGGGATTGAATAACTACTCGTACTATCATTACTGTTAAACTACTTTTCACCGTCCTCGGATTGAAGGGCACGTACGTAAAACCTACGTATACTCACACTCGCTACGGTCCTTGGATCAAGAAGGGCACGTACAAACACGACTAGTCGACACATGGGAAGCCCCCACTAATCTTCGCACACATGTTTGGGAAACCGCGATACGGCCACTAATCATCGCACACATGTTTTGGAAACCGCGATCCGGCCACTAATCATCGCAAACATGTTTGGGAAACCGCGATACAGATAACTAAGATACTTGGTTTACGAAATGAACAAATGATTCACGAACACTATAACTAAACAACCAACTGTGAATTCACTCAACTTTGTTGTTGACTCGTTGTTACATGCCTTGCAGGTCGTTAGGTATTTATGGAGCTTGCATCGGAGTGGAAAGAGTCGTTGTGGGACATGGACAACTGTGTACCATGCTAAACATTTGAAACGTTTAAACTTATGATTTGGTTTTAAACTTTATGCTTCCGCTTGTAACTTAAACTATGTTTTGTTAAGACACCAATTGTATTGTGTTGGATTTCACAAACTACTTACATGCTTGTTCAATATGATTGGTGGCTTGATCCTGGTCACGTCACGCCTCCAAGCGGTGGTACTCCGCATGGTGGATTTTGGGGGTGTGACAGCGCGTTCGAGAGCAGCGATTGCGATTAGTGAGTACACGTCGAGTAGCATAGCGAGTAGTATAGCATAAACGAGTAACATAGCATGTGATTATCCACAGAGTAGCAGTGATTTGTTAGCGTATTGAGGTAAATGTGCAGTGCGTGTTGATCAAAGCGAAAAAGGTATAAATCACCAAAATCAGAACACATAAACATGTAAAAACCATATAAATCACATAAAAGTTCTCATAGAAAAAGCGATAAAATCACAGAGTCAGCGGTTCCAGGCTCAGAATCAAAACACATAAAATCAGTGATTGCGAGCTTGAAATCGAAGATGGATTGTCTTGGCTTGATAGGCATCGACTACCCAAAGTGATTCGACTATTCTCAGGGACCTCGAATGCACGTTTTGGCCTAGTAGACTGTGCTCTATCACCGGCATGCGGTGAATAGCACACATCCTTTTGGTTATTCACGCGGCTCAAGTCATTGGAATCCATCGAGACTTTGGTGAGAGTTTTGTAAAACCAAAATTGGGGATGGAACGAGTCATCAAGGTTCGGGTTTCACCCCTAACTTAGCGACTATGTTCCTGTTTATGTTATAGAATCACGAGAGAGTGTGGGAGAATTTCATCGAAGTGCGGATTTCACTCCTGATCCAACGCAAATTCTCATGTTTATAGTAGAATGCGCGTCATCGAGAGTTTGCGATTTTCACACCTAGTCTCGATCTAATCACTTATTCATTTTCGAAAATAGTGTGTAGTGTTAGCCTTAGGAAAGTCTAAGTGATAGAGTATAACATGATTGCGAGTCGATCGAGTAACAGGATTAGGCTCACGCGGAACCCCTACCGGGTTCGCACAAGGCGGTCTGTTGGTACTTAGACTATAGACTAGGTCGTTTCTAAGACATCGACCCGGACTAGGTCGAGTCTTGCCTAATTCCCTATAGTTATGGCTCTGATACCAATCTGTCACACCCCAACCGATGGCAGAAACATCGGGGTGAGGCACTGAGCGAACCAGATTGTCCAGGAGAAATCCATAACAACTAATTTACCGGATAATTAACATTATGTCCCATACCATAACTTATCAAGTAAAACAATTATTACAGACATAAGTATCTCAAGGCAAATCATTGTTCCGACAACTCAAAATACAAATTACTTTTATTTCTAGACTCACCTACTTGATTCCACAAAAGCAAGCATCCTGGCATCTCAAACACCTGTCACATACGTTAAAATAGAGGTCAATACACATAGTGTAAAGATGAGCATACAAGTTTAATAGTATAATAGATAGCAAAATCATTTTACGCATAACCAGCATGTAACATGTAGCAAAGTGAAGCTAGTAGGTTATCGACTCTGAAATATGCACAGACGTGACTGCGAGTTGTAGAATGCGCAACACATATCACCACTGTGACACGTGAAGTAAAGCCCTCAACAACCCCTGTCCACGACAGGTACTGAGTCCAAACTATAGTACTATCGTTGCTAAGGTGTCAGGAAACAATCACTGTGTAAACATAACATACAAGCATTCATCGAGTAACACGTATAACATGCAGTAAAGGTCAGCGTATAAAAGTGTTTGCGTTGTATCTCGATTGTGATTTGAATAAGTAACGTATGTAACACCCAAAAGTGCATAAAGCAAAAAGGATTCGAGTATACTCACGGATAGCATTTAATAAATAAACACCGTCTTGGATTGAAGGGAGCGCTAGAAAGTTAGCCTGATTACAGAACGATAGCATAAGCGATGAACGGCGCGTTAAACGGAGACGAGTGTGCTGAATGATGAATGGTCATTCGATCGGATGACAATCCGATCGGATGGTCATTCGATCGGATTACAATCCAGACGGATGGTCATCTGGTCGGATGGCCATTCGGTCGAATTGACATTTGCTTGGGATGGATGTGTTTGTGTTTGATGGCTTTGAAGTTTTCGTTGTAGCATTTTAAAAATAGAGAAATATCTCTACCTTTCAGGTCGTTCGATCGAACGGTCATCCGATCGGATGGCGATCCATCCATTTCAGGGAGAACAAGTTCACAGCAGGATGGTCATTCGATCGGATGGTCGTCTGATCGGATGATAATCCGTTAGAAACTAATGATCTTTGAAATTTTGTAAAATTGTTAAAGTGGTGAAGATCATGGGTCATCCGATCGGATTGTCGTTCGATCGGATGGCAATCCGATCGGATTGTCATTCGATCGGATGGCAATCCGATCGGACGGCAATCCGATCGGACGGCAATCCGTTCCACGACCTAATCGTTTGAAACTTGAAGTATTTTGTTAAGTCCGAAAGTTTGCGGTTTGACCGAGACGGTATGAAACGCGTTTAAACAACGGAAACTCCATCAAGTCTGAGTCATCCGATCGAAGTGAGAATCACCCCAGCCTGATCAGTTAATTGTTCATGACGGTTGTTCATGTTTAACCCGGAATCGGTTGTCTCTTTGATAGGAATCAGATCTCAGACCGCACTTCACTAGAAAACGAGTAGAAGGCCTGAACGAGTTCCGATTCTATCGTTTTTTAGTGCATGAGTGTAAAAGAGTTTAAAGAAAGTAATGAAAAACATCTTTTAATCTTTTTAATCTTGAAAATGTTTAGATCTAGATGAAATAAGTGTTTAAATATGTTGAAATCCCTTAGATCTGAGTTGTTCTCGGTGGAATGAAGCCAAATCTTGAAGTTCATAAGAACCCCATGATGACATCATCCTAGAACACCTAGAATCAGTCGATTTCATGGTTAAAAGTTAAGATTCAAAGGTGAAAATGATGAAGAAGTGTGCGTAGATGATAGATGTACAAGATTTGAGGAAGAAACTTATAAGAATCGCGAGAAATCGAGAGAAAATGGGCTGAGAAGTCGAAGAGTCGCACCAGAGCTGTCACATCACTGTTTGTGATGTGACAGGGCTATTTATAGGTGTCCAAAAGGGGAAAGGTGGTGCACAAGTGACGGATCGGATGGCAACCCGATCGGATGGCCATCCGATCGGATGGTCATCCGCACGAATAACCATTCGATCGAATGGTCATTCGATCGAAGGGTCATTCGATCGAAGGGTTGCCGCGAGTTGGTTTTCGATGTTTCGTTTCGTGAGTTGAGCGTTGCGATACGTTTGAGCGACTATCGATTAAGCGATGCGATAGATTAAATAATAGTCACATAAATAACATAACTAACTTACAACAACATAAACAAACTTGCGTTTCTAGTTCGCGATGTGATTGCGTTGTGATAGAGTTGCGATTGCGTTTTCCATTAATCACCACAAACATAAAGTAAGCATGCACAGGTAACACATAAATAGCACACACACGTAAAACAATATACATGACCTAGCATTCAAGTTGCGATGCGATTAGCGATAAATAGATTAGCGATTAACATCGATTAAACTGCGATTATTATAGATGCTCCACATAACTAAAGCACATTAATTAAAGGATTCGATTTACAAGTCAAGGTGTACAGTCAATAATTAGGCAAGGAGTGACAGGTCGCAATTAGCAATATTTTCTTCATTTGACTTTGACTTTGTGTCACACCCCGATATTTCCACGTATTACCGGTGGGCCCGGTGGGGAGTATCGTGACGTAGTTGATATCATCATAGTCAAACAACACAATTTTAAATGCACAGCGGAAGCAAAAGATGAATCACATTACAAACCGAATATAAAGTAATATCAAAGTATTACAAACGGACTGTAAAGGATCCACAGGCGGATCAAATAAAAAGGAAACATAGTTCATCAGATTTAAAATGCATCCAAGCTTGCAAGACTCTTATTGATGCTAAGGAGAGGCCAGCCTATTTCAATTAGTACTTGCACTCAGCCTTTTTGGGAAAATACGTCAGTTTACACTGGTAAATACAATTAACTGACTCATTTTGAAAAGGTTTAGAAAAATTGATTTGAATGCACAAGGCACAAAACATTTTATAGCTTGGGATAATTATTTATATATAAACTTGTAAAAGAATTACATGTTCGTTATATGTTCAGTAGCCCGGGTTGAATACCGGGTTAAAGATTAATAGACACGCCACATGATATAGTCCCGCGGCGAGTTATTCTCGAAATCGGCGGTTATACCATTTTATTTATATATGCACTGGCGGGTGTATGCCTACACCCCGTGCTTAGGTCGTGGCCATTTCTATGAATGATGCCAAGGATATCCGGGACATGGTCATTAACCCCCCAAAGGCTTTAAGCAAACAAAACAATTTAAACGGGTCATTTCAATAAATTAACCTTCATACGATTAAAGATTCAATGCCCGACCAAGCGGTATTTTATATACCGTACCCCAAGCCCGTATAGGGAAAATACGTTAAAAGTATTTACGTGAGCAAGTATGATTCACAAACAGCAAGTGCAAGTAGCTTTTACCGGGTCTCCTAATCTGGAACGAAGGTTTTTAATAACCTATTAGATTCCTAACGGGTCTTTAATTAAGCCTAAACTTAGACCGGTTAGTTTTAAAGGAAGATACGGTTCAAACGCACGATTAAGCGAAGACCGGAATAGAATGTGATTTAGACCCGACAAGTTTGGAGACTTGTGTAATATGGGTAAACTAAACACATTCTGGATTTTGAGACAAAAATGATAAGGTTTGACCCGTTTCGGTCAATTTATGCAATCTAGTTACATAAACCGAACCGAACGCGAAAAATGCATAACGGGTAACCATAAGAGTCATATACAGGTTTCCTAAGTTAATATTCCTTAAATATGTTGTGACATCAGTAAGATATCTTCTATTATGCCTAAAACGAATTTTAACTCAAATTATGCCCCGTAGGGGTATTTTGGTCATTTAAGGGGTTATAAAAGAGATTTAATATAAATCTGAGTTTCAGGTCTGATATAATCAGTAAATATACTTAATTTAATAGGTTATATCAGTAGGGTATTACATATATGTGAAATTTACCATTTATAACCAAACTATGCACCGAATGCGCATTTTGGTAATTTCACCTAAGGTTTAAAGGTCAAATCTGGAAATCTGAGTTTAAAACTTTTGCTTACTGCTAAAGTATAATAATTTACTTAAAATATCAGTAAGTATCAAGTCTTATATATTTAAAATAGTTTTAATACATACTATGCGCTTAAAACGCGTAAAAAGACGGTTTTAAGCGATTTCCGGGTTTTATATGAAAAGCTGATATTTTTATTTTTCCAGAAGGCTTAAAATATTTTATTTATCATATTAGATCAGTAGAAAAAGGTTTGGTATCAAAAAGATTTGTAAAACTCAATTTATAGGCCAAAAGGGCAAAACCGACAATTACCGAATCAAAGCTAGAACCCTATGTTATGCTCAGCCTAAAAATAAATAAAAATCTTCAAAAATCCCAAAATATTATTTTATATCAGTAGGTAAAAAGTTTGGTATCAAAAATTGGGTTTAGATAGGCTTTATGCTAATTACGCCGTTTAATTAATAAAAAGTTTTTCATTTACGCTAATGAGCATATCTACTAATCTATACCTCAAACTGATGTCAAATTTTAGGGACATGTTTATAAATCAGTAATAAAGATTATTGTCCTCTCACATTTTCAAAATTCTTGTTTTAAGGTCAAAAGGGCATAATAGTCAACATTTAGGCATATAACGGAAACATGCATATGAATCGGATAACTAATGAACCAAGTTGTATAATCACAGAGGGTTATACTAACATGTAACCTGGTCCTAATGAAGCTCTAAGGCATTTCTAAAACATGCTACATTGGGTCAGAACTGAAAGTCAAAGCAAAAGTCTAATTATACGACTTTCGGTTTCGAACCGAGCCTAAACTGAAAATTGTCGGGTTGAACATGTTTAGACATGTTCTTAAATTAATTACCAAGTTATATTAGTGATCAAACATGTTGCATGGCTTCAACATTGTTAATTATGCGTTTATTTGAAAATAAGCTTTCTGTTGACTTTTTATGATTAACTTTGACCACCGACAATTGACCTAGTTAGAGTGGGAATCAGAGGGTGCCCTATTAAGGGTTTATTACCCACATAATTACCAACTCATAGGTACTTTCAATTTGAGATTTGACTGGACAAATTGTGAATAATCACGAAGTCAAACCTTAATTACGACGGTTTGACTCTAGGCTAATTAACTAAGTAAAACTGAATTAAGGAGGGTTAAGGAAGCTTACAATAGTCCTATGCTCGACTAATGACCTCTAGGAAGTGTGCTTGAGCTCCAAAAATCTCCAGGAAAGAGTTGTGAGAGTTTGAAATGCAAGTGCTCAATGTTTACAACTAAGAGCTTCTTATATAGGGGATTTAATGCAACAAGATGGTGCCAAACAAGTCTACTACTGATGTTAGATCACCCCCAAGTGTCCCTATGCATGTAAAACTACTGTCCACGCTCCTAGAATCCAAAAACCATGCATATAAGTCGGTTACACAGCTGAAACAGACACCTGTGCAATGTTTCTGTCGCTGGCAGGCTGAGGCGGCCTGCGTAAGAGTCCCCAGGGGGCTTACGCGGCCGGTATGGCTCCCCAGAACAAGTTAAACAAGTTTCGTTTATTACATTTTGGCCCCTAGTCCTTTTCAAACGTGGTTTTAACTTTATTTCTTGCATTTTCAACCCTCTAACTTGACTTTTAAGGGCTCCAAGACATAACCAAACATTGCTAAGTCCTTGGTTAACTTTATGCTCACCCGAAAAGTCATAAATTTCAACGTTGACGCTTTTAACCCCTCATATACGAATGCTATCATAACTTTCTCATACGGAATCGAAACCCCGTGAAATTTTTATCACTTATTCTAGTGAGTATAATTTATTGTTACAAAGTTTCGGGTTCGCTAAAAGGTCACTCAGAGGTATACTTTAAACATGTTGAGACATTTAACCCCTGTAGTTTGTAATCTCTCACTTTCTTCCACAATTAGCTTCGTATGATCCATAATTCATTCGTTTAAGGGTATAAACATCGTGTAGGGTTATTGTAAAGTATATTTATCCGGTGTTGACATTTTGAATCCTTTTATTCACATACTTTCTTTGTTTGTCAACTTTAGTCCCTTTAAAGTAATTCTTTACACGTTTAAAGCTCATGACACGTGTCGATATATTATTCGACATAAATTTTCGAGGTGTTACACTTTGACTTGTACTTTGACTTTCAAAACGCGGGTTGTTACATCTTCTCTGTGTTTGTAGATTCCGAAACGCTCTAACTCAATTTTCAAATGACAAAATCTTTCTAACATTTGTCTAACAGTCTCTCCTTTCATACAATCAAACAAATCAAACTCCTTTTTCAGTAACGAGATTTTGTTTTTCTTGATATCTTTTCGCCCTTCAGCTTTTAGCTTTAAAGCTTCCCACATTGACTTTGATGTTTCACCATGCTGAAGTAGAGAAAGAATATCCTCTCTTATTGACTGTTGTAATAATGTTACCATTCTTAGCTCTTCAGAATGTTTTTCTCTCTGAGTTTTTGAATATTATCGTACTGGGAGTAAAACATTTTGTTCAGTTATAGGTTTTTCATAACCATAAATCATCGAAACCCAACTTTCATAAGCATAAGCCTTCACCCAATTTTCAAATCTCGAACTCCACCAATAATAATCTTCGATATTCATTAGTTTAGATGGTCTTTGGTGATTTCCATAAACATTATCACGATTTATGTTATCAGTTATGGTTTTTGAAATGCTTTTCGGTGTACCAGTTGTTTTGTTCAGATGTCTCTGAAGTAAATGCATTGTAAAATGTATTATAAAACTCTTCTTCCATTATCCCGATCTTTAAACAAACTGCAGACAAAGAAACACTTGATCAAATCAGCAAATCAAACACAAACTGCGCGTTCGTACGAAGCTAAATACTGCATTCGTTCGAAGATGCAAACCAAACAAACAAACCCTTGTGCGCTCGTATGAAGCTGGGTTCGTACGAGGCTACTGATGTGTGGCTTCGTTCGAAGCTGTAACAGTGGCTTCGTAAAACAATTTTTCGCAAAAAATCAAAATTTCTATGTGGCTTCATACGAGACTGCCTTTGTACGAGGCTACTCTGCGATGAACAAGTTCATATTTTTCATGTTTTTCACTTATTTGGATCTGTTATTGTTTGAATTTTGATATGAAACTTTGTAGGATTGATTAAAATTGTTTTTCACACGTTATATCAAAAATCTAGACAATTTTAACCACGAGAGCACCGTAAATCTAAGATTAAAATTCAAAGATAATGAGATGAAGATGAGAAGAAGTAGAAGTATGATGTAGAAGATGAAATCAGCTATGAATCTGATGTAGAAGTATAATTCTCTGTGTCTTCAATCCTAGCAATCAAGCACCTGCTCTGATACAACTTGTGAATTCAGGATCGTGATCGATTCCTTCTCCGTTGAATGCGTACTAACACATATAATGTGCGGAATCCATATACATGTGTGGATCAGACACTTCGTTGTAAATATAATTGGTTTCTACTACTGATCTGACAACGTTTACACCATGAAACCAAACGGACAGAGCTTCACCTCTAGAAAGCTCAAAGTTCTTAAATGACAAAGACTAACCATCTATTTATAGAGGTGTAGTCCCCATTTATTTGGGGACTGAAAAATCAGTATCTGATGCATAAGAATCAGTCTCTAATGGTTATCAAGGACTGATTTGCCAGTCCCCAGCTAGTCCCGGATACCTAGTACTAGATACGGGTTTTAACAACTAAGAATCAGTCCCTATTGTATGACACCAAACAGGACTAATAGTCAGTCTCAGATACATAAAAATTCAGTCCTAAACTTACCTCCCGGTACCACGTCATTTCAGTCCCTGATGCATTTCTTCCATGACTAAAAAATTAGTCTCGGATACTACGATAGTTTATTCCCAGGTGTATTACTTGAAGGACTGAAAATCGGTCCTATTCACGTGTCTATATTGTCCCTAATAAGTTTTGTTAAGTTCATGATTCCATGTCAAATCAGTATCCAATAAGATGTTTTAAAGACTAAAAATTAGTCTCAAGTACCACATGATTTCGGTCCTTAATATGCTTCTTTTAAGTACTAAAAATTAGTCTCACATACTATGTTATTTTAGTACTTAATATGTACTTTTAGGGACTGATAATCAGTTTAAGATAACAAATATTTTTAGTCTCCAATATGTTTATTTAGGGTCTGAAAATTAGTCGCTTAAGTTAGTCCCTAATATATTTTTTAATGACTATCTTTTAGTCTCTAATACTATGTGTCGCTTTCAATATGGTTTTTTACATATTGAAAAATAGTTTCATAAACAATTTCAGTTGTGTCCCTAACATGCATTTACAATTCCTAACAAATATATTCTAGGACCAAAAAGTAGTCCCGATAGATTTATAGTTTTATATATTAAACCATTCTTATTAACACAACATTAATATTATTCGTCAAAATGATTCTTGCTTTCTTAAATTCACAATAAACTCAAGCAGTAATGTTATAACAATAGCCAATGAAAATCAAAATAACACCAGTTCATCAATTCTAAAATTTAGAAGAGTATTAGAGGTAAAAAATAATAAACGTCTTAAATAACTGCCTAGATAGTGTTGTCACTTTCGTTGTGTAGTCCATTCAAACCATCATCTTCACCAACATCATTTGCAGATATTGTGCTCTCGAAATCCGGATATTTTCGGCTCAAAAACTCTATCACTCTTTCGTATTTTTCGTTACTCTGTTTCAATTCCTCCTTGAGTTCAGTAACCTCATTTCTCAAAATTTTGTTCTCAGTTGAATCTCGTTGAGATGATTCGGCTGCCGATTTCATCCAGTTATCTTTTTTCCTTAACACGGGACCAACACCTACCTCCCATGCTGATTGTATTGTTTTAGCCCTTCCACATACACTTTTGATGGCTTCTCTCTCCTCGTCGTGTTCCATAGCAGTAGTAACGATGGTTCCTTCGTTATTCAATCTAGCCATGGCCGCCTCTTTATGTTTACATATATTATCCTAACATAATAAAAGGTAGAAGAATAACATTTAAAACTTTTTGAGACCCAAAATAAATATTTGACAAAAAAATCTAAATCAAAAGCTTTTAACAGGGAGATGCTTACATATACAATATGTGAATCTTCATTTAGCCATCCTTTTTTCTTGGCATTATAGTGCAGCTTGTAGTAAACTTCCAATGGGCTAGGTGGCAACTGAGTCTCGGGATTTCTCTGCCATCATAAAACTTATATAATGAAGAATAAATATATTCTAAAAAGAGTGAAACTTTTTATAACATATATAAACCTACTAGTTGCTTATTCAAACAATTAAAATTTTCTATAACATTCTACAACTACATAAAAATAACTTATTAAATTATGGGTCGAAAAGCGTAAACTTACAATTTTGAAAGCATGATTGGCTATGGACCGAGAGCCCCCTGCTTATATTTACTTGTTTTCTTCTGTTAAGTTCCATTTGATCACTATATTTCTACAAAATTAAAACTCGGCATACATGTCAGAACCCGAAAAAATAAGAACATCATTAGTGAATATAAATTATGATTTGTAAATAAAATCAACATACTAACCCGGGTTTTTTCTGACTCCCAATAGTCGCATAGATGATTCCAATCGTCTTGATTCCGACAATCACCATGCATATTCGATCTTGCCAACCTTGGATTCGTTTTTCCTCCATTGTTCTTCTAGTGCTGACTCAAAACACCTCTGCTGCGTTTCCACTGGATATGTAGTCGACTATTTACATACTCCATTAAAGCGTTGTTGTTCGCAGCAGCTCAAATTTTCCCTGCATTTAATACATATGTTAGTAATACAAATGAAAACGTAAGGTCATAATAGCTTCTCAATGATAACGCTAACCCGCGCGTTGTGGCGGGACATAATCAAAGTAGAAAATATATATAAAAAACTTTTAAAACTGACAAAAAGTGTTTGATTATATGTTAAAATGACACCGATCGAAACCAAATTAGACGACGATTTATTTATTTGAGATGAGTAATTTCAATACTTAAAGCAATTTCGCCCTCACCATTCTAGAACATGTCATAGTGCAACCCATAAATATCTAAGTAGAACGTCATGTATTGACATACAAATGAAAGTTTCCATGAATAGTTGATTTTATGAAACTGTACTTTTCTTACTAGTTAAGCCATAATTTAATGCATATGAAGTAACAATTCTCTGAATAAGGTCAAGAAGGAATTCCCATCATAATCATAAATATAATTTTTATTGAATCATTGTATCTTTTTACCATACATTTACACTTGTAGTTGATGTTTAAACAAACATTACAAAATTTAATAATCAAGGGTTTATGATATTTACCTGTAGTTGTAATTTCTTTAGACTTGCGTCTACGGATCTTGCTCGGCACTCTAGCAGATGCGCTTCCCTCGGCCACCAACGGATATGTAGGTGCTCGGGAATCTTCTTCAGGCCTAGCTCTTGTAAGGACCATCATCATTAACATAAATATCCACATTGTACTACAAGGAAACCGATAGTTAATTAACATAACAAAAGGATATATACATTACACAACCAATGTTTTGAACCAAAAATAAACAAATTAACTACTTATTAGATGATAAAAAAAATTGTAGTTGTTGATTTTACCTTGCATTCTCAATTTGCACAGATGGCTTAGTTCATAAAAGAAAGAATAACTTTTGTTAACCCCTTACCCAATGGAAATACCCAAAAAAACTATAAACGTTATAGATAATCAAGAAAATACATATACATAATGATAACAAAACAAATACATAATGATAAGCATTAAATTGATTACTGACTTAACATCCCCCAAATTATATATGCAAAGTTGCAAACCCAATAAACCAAACGGTATGACATAATAGCATGAAATTTGAAATCTAATAACAATGCAACTACAAGGTCTCCCTTCTGCTGTTGTGAAAGTCCTATTGAAGACCATATATCCCTGTACTCTTTAGAAGAAGAGAAGATAAATACAACAAAAGAGAACCCTTATATCTAACAATGGGAAAGAAAATGCACTCCACCAAACACCTATTACCTATAATTTATCTCCAAATAATAATCCAGCAAAAAAAAAAAAAAAAAACTCCATTCCATAGTAGACAGAAAATGAATTTTCACCCTCACTTACGTCTCTCCATAACCATAAGACACTTAAGTAACAATTTTCCACATAAACCAAAATTAAACATATTCACATATCATCTATTATTGTCGAATATGTTGACAGTGTTCATTATATCGAAAAAAGTTCAATTGATACCTTAATCTTCTGCAAACCTCGATCGATTGAGTGAGTCTCCGCCAAAACTTCTTCGACTTCAAGAGCGGGCATATAATAGAGTCAGAGCAGAGGGTTTCATGAGAGAGTAATTGGAGCGTAATGGGGTTTGAAATTTTGGAAATAAACGTGGATATGGAAGGGATTGACATCCCGATTTCTCTGGTTATTTGTTGCAAGAGTTTCGCAAAGATGATAGGAGTGAGTTTTGTTAAGATGTGGTTTCCCAACTTAAATAATACTGTGTATTTTTTTTCTTTCTGAATGGAAGATGCCATGTATATTTTTTATTTTGATTTGATATTGTTAGACCAAGCGGTATGGGGTCTCTCGTGAAAACCGGCTCCCACAAGACGGAGAGGACGGGTCTCTCTCCTCTCTCCTTCTCTCACATATACCTATACATACATATATATATATATATATATATATATAAAGAGGTTCATCCCCCACCCCCTAAGAGCATTCACATTGTAACCATCAAATTATGTGAGGAGGGGTTTTTATATTATAAAGGGTATAAAAAGTGGTTGTGAGTAGAGGAGAGAGAAAATGTTACTGTTCATCTGTATATTTGGGGGGACACTGTTCACCCGTTATAATTTTTTAATATATTTTGAAAGTGGTTGTGAGTGGAAGTGAGAGAAAAATGTAATGATAATATTATTTAATTGAAAGGAGAGAGAAAAAGTATTTGTTTTTAGTGGAAATATATTTATATAGGAGTTGTTTTTTAGTGGAATGTATGTATAATTTGATGGTTTGGATGTGAATGCTCTAAGTCCATCACCCTCAAGCCCTTCCTACGTGACTGTGACATGGCGGCCCATCCTCTTGAGGATGGGGCTCTCCATACCCTCTAGTCTTAGTGACATTAATTTAAAAATGGGTTTGCTTTATGGTTTCTAGATTAAATTAACAACAGCCATAACTCTAAACTTTTTTATATTAATTTAAGATGTTATATATTCATGCGATGAAAAATTAGAATAACTTAATTCTTTTCAAAAATTGACTTTTGGGGCTGGTTAAATCAATTGTTACACATTACCTGATTGTAATTATTGTTTTTAAATTTTTTAGGTTAATGAAAGTGAAATAAACCTATAACGAAAGACTATGACACAAAAAATTTAGGAGGCTTGGTTATGATCGAGTGGTTTCGCTGGTTGTATAATGATACTCTAGTGGTCCACCAGTGATCCAAATTTGTCGTTCAAAAAGAAAACTAAGCCTATCAAAATGCACGGGTAACCGGCTTGAGTCAAACCCGGGTCATTTAGATACAGATTGTTTAAACAAAATATCAAGTTTACGATGGTCCTTTCAAAGGTAGCGTAGGCAGTGAAGTTAATGATGGATCACATGTTGTATTATGTTTGTATTGGTCGACCAAAAATTAACTTCATTAATAAAAATCAAACTAAGTCAAATTCAGCCACTCGTGACTAGGGGTGTAAACGAACTGAGCTACTCGAGCTCGGATCGAAACCACCTGATCTTTAATGAGCACGCGCATGAGCCTAAAAATAAGGGGCTGTTTGGCAACATCTGAATAGTTAAGTGTTGAATCACTAAGAGGTCTGAACCATTAAGTACTAAACCAGTAAGATGTCTGAACCACTTAGAGCCTGTATAATGCTTAACCGTTTAGAGGCATATATGGGCCAATTCAGATTAGAGGTCTTAACCATTCAGACTCATAATGCTTAACCATTCAGAGGCAAACGTCTGAACCATTCAGACATCTGCTCATGATCAAAAAGTCTGAACCATTAAGTGTTGAACCAATAAGAGCTCTGAACCATTAAGAGCCTCATTAAGAGGTAAACGAACTCCCCCTAAGTTTGTTTACTAAATGATTCTGGAGAGGGTGGGATGTAGGCAAGCCCTACCTCTATCGCAGGGGATAAATAGACTGCTTCCGGTGAGACCCCAACTCCAAGGACACACCCAACCATAAGAGTTTCCACAGTTCTAACTATGGTCGTCGTCTGTCTCCTCCTCACATGCCCTCAACCTCTCCTCCCGTATCTTATCTGATAATAATAACAATAAATAATATATTTTATTTTAGAGTAAATTACGATTTTGGCCCCTTTGGTTATATCACTTTTACCCTTTTAGCCCAAAAAAGAATGTTTTTATCATCTGAGCCCCCAACGCCTTTTTTCTAACCCTTTTGGCTAAAAGGGTAAACGTGATATAACCACAGGTTTGAAACGTTGGCATTTTAGTTCAAATAGTTTCATATGTTTCCATTTAGTCCACTAGGTTAACTCCATCCATTTTTTATGTTAGCTAGAAGGGCCTTTCGGTCATGGTCATTTTAGATGAAATTCTGTTAACTAGAAGGGCAATTCGACCATATAAAATGACCGAATTGCCCTTCTTGCTGACAGAAAAAATGGATGGAGTTAACCCAGTGGACTAAAATGGAAACATTTGAAACTATTTGGACTAAAATGGCAACATTTCAAACCTTTGGACTAAACTGGCAAAATGGCCCAAACCACAAGGACCAAAATGGCATTTAACTCCTAATAATAATAATAATAACATAACAATAAATCATATAAAGAAAGTACCAGATCATCCATTCAAAAAAAGATCATATAATTGATCATCCATCCTAACAATAAATGATATAAAGAAAATGCCAGATTGTATAATGGATCATCCATCCTATTTAAACCTTGGACATCGCTACCTTTCCCCAATTTGCAATCCCTTCGAGAAATCGGCCGACGATTTGCAAAATCATTAATGGATCATCTATCCTATTTAAACCTTGGACATCGCTTTCTAATGTTGGACCCCTCTGTTTTGTAGCTGTGAACCTCATAGCCTCACGCCACCGCGCCGATTGTGTTCCAGTTTTAGAGCTTGACGCCGATGCTGTACTTGTAAGTTTTGAATAAATTATTTCGAGTTTCTAGTAAAATATACATATGTTTTCTTATATAAACACATAGGTGTTGTTTTATATCTTTGAAATTTAGGATTTTAATTAACTTGTCAGGCAGCTTAAACTCATCAAGTTCAAAGGCATCTGGAGACAGAATATTAGTCTCCAACAAAGATGTGTCATTTTTCATTATAGAGAGAACATATTTGAGACTAAAATTTAGTAGTTAATAATCGTCCTTCCAGAACGCTATACCATGCAAACATATTTGCAACTGAAATTCAGTCTCGAATAAGGTGTTTAGATATTAGAGACTGATTTCTAGTAACTAATATAAGGTGCATAGAAATCAGTCCCTAATATTATCAGTGACTGATTAATCAGTCTCAAATATTACGTATTGGAGACTGATATATCAGTCCCTAATAAATTAGTATCTAATGGTCACTTTTCTTGTAGTGTCAGTAACGAGATTTTGTTTTTCTTGATTTCTTTTCGCCCTTCAGCTTTTAGCTTTAAAGCTTCCCACATTGACTTTGATGTTTCACCATGCTGAAGTAGAGAAAGAATATCCTCTCTTACTGACTGTTGTAATAATGTTACCATTCTTAGCTCTTCAGAATGTTTTTCTCTCTGAGTTTTTTAATATTCTGTGTCACACCCCGACCACGTCAAAACAACGAAACCGCGGTGGAAACGTCGGGGAGTGTTGCAACAGAATTATTGTTTCACAACCATGGATACAAAATTTTCGTTTTATTGAATTATTAGATAATTTACATTGTCTTAAAACAAAACAAATAAGTTAAACATCATCTATCATCGTTATTAAGTCACTAAGGCCTTGTCCAGATCCTATATGAACATGCATCCTAGGAACCAACATCATGCAACACCACCTGAAACATATGTAAAAACAAAGTCAGCAAAGAAATGTTGGCGAGCACATAGGTTTTATAAGAGTATCGGATTCATGGCTCGTTTACACATTGCAATACCTTATTAGACTACAAGAGTCAAAATTTACAAACCTTGTTTTGAAAAGTATATAGTATTGCAACATAATTAACCAACTCAAAATCAAATTGGTTATAGTTTATAGAATCTCGTAGCCATGATTCTTAACCCCAAAACATTTGTTTTTAGTAAACCAAATCGTAAAACATCTCGTAAAAACTCGTTAACAAAACTCGTATGGTTTATATCCTTTCGAAAACATCGTTATGTGACATCGTTTCAAAATCATTTATCTAAGTGAACTAAATAATGACACGGAATGTAATATGATATAAGCACTTATATATAAGATGTACCAGCGGCGTATCTACCATGCTTTTATCATGTTACCCCCGTCCCATTATCTAATAACAACCCAAAACCAATCGTTTGTTCAATCGTTTGTCTCGTTTAAATCGTTTCAAATCGTTTAACTCGTCCCAAAATCGTTTTCGTTTTAACTATGAAACTACTTTTGGTCGTCTCGCTAATAACATCCAAACCTTCGTGACTCGACTATCTCGCTTCTCGCATTAACAAACCACCAAAGGGTAAGTTAACAATCACAGATTCAATCGTTACCTATAACCCCCACACATAACCATGGGTGTAGTCTGATAACGGGATTTGTCAGATCCTATGGTACCATAACCTAATACTGGTCGGCTTGATCAATGCTAATGAATGTTATTCGTTATGTAAATACGTCCAACAAGTTTGTTCACATTATCGAAATCGTTATTAGTTTAATATAAACCATGTTAATCGTTTTTGAAACCATCGTTAAAATATCGAAATCGTTTTAATATATATGAATCACCCCAAAACAATTGAAAACAGTAAAATAAGGGAACTATGTACTCACATAGTTACCACAAAACATGTAAAAAGAGGGGATCTATGTACTCACATTGAAGTGCAAATATCCTTGATCTAAAGAACTCAACAAGCTTAGGCAAACCAAGGAAAGTCAAGTAGCACCTAGTAATCGAATCACTAGTAAATAAATCGACACCTAAATCGGAAGATCGGAAAGAATGAGGTTTCGTAAACCAAATGAGTATTGGAACTCATGTGATATGGTTTAACAAAGCCTACATTCAAAATCGGAACCTATCCTAAGTGCTTTCGACCCGTTACGACCCATTAAGGTAGCTTACGCTACTTTAACGCGTCGTTCGCGTAAACGCTCATTCGAGACGTCTAACTAGTCCTATGACAAGTATTATATGCCCTAACATGTTTAAATATGTTGTATAATCAGTTTAAGTGACAAAAGTTAGGTTACATATGCTTAAAATCCAATTATGCATGAAAAGGGCATTTTGGTCATTTTCCTAAGGCATATAAACTACCTATCATACAACTACTTAAACTATGTGACCATAAGGTATAACCTCGGAAGGTTATTCCCTATACAACTATGGTCACTAAACATGCTTGGTCGGATCCTAAAGATTGACCAAACGGGTCGAGTTCGAAAGTCTAAGCGGTGGTTTAGACCGCTTGACTTACGACTCTAAACAAGCACTAAACTAAAAGTGACAAACTAAACATGTCGGAACATGTTTAACTAAGTTAGAAAACAGGTTTTGATATGAAAACAAAGTGTTTTGATACCCAAGAGTAGTTTGGTTGCAAAATACGCATAAATGCACATTTTGACCGAAACTACGACTCGTCACTACGCCTAGTCAACGTGGTAATCAGTAGGTATAGTCACAAGGGACTATAACCATCGTGATTACGCTCACGTTGCAAAGTTCAAAAGAACTTTGTGTTGACCAACTCATGGTCAAAGAAGAAAATCAAACACTGTTTGACTTTCACGCTCGAAAAGCAATAAAAGAACGAAAGAAGCTTACAAAGGGTCCAAGCTAGGGAGAACTTGATCTATAATACTCAGGTATGAAGCAATGGCTTCAACTTGGAGTATTAAAATGATCAAGGGTGCAGAAAAATGAAAGAGGGCATGGCTATTTATACTTTTCGGTTCACCGTTAAGATCATTTCTTGCTAAAGAGGGAATGATCTTGGCCATCCATGTGGGCTAGTGGTTTTAGAATACAAGGGGACATGAAATACAAGCAAAATTCAGCATATGGTATTCCAAAACCATAGAAAAATCCCCTGAAAACAGCTGCCATGGCCAGATTCAATGTTTCTGTGCTGGCAGGCTATCGCGCCCCGCGTAGGAATAAGCACAGGCTTACACGGCCCACCTGGACACTTTGGCATATTGACAATTTCAGCCCCTGCAGCCTAGAAACTTGTGTTTTGATGCATTTTTGACACTTTTAAGCCCCGTTAACCCCATTTCAAAGCTCTAAAATGAAGTTAAAGTATAGGGAACTTAAAATATGCTCAAAAACATCTCGGATGTCTGCTCGTTTGGTCGTACGGTTGCGTTATTCGGTTAATTACGACGAAAGTCGTAACGAACGCAAAAACGATCCAAATTAAGCGACGAATGGAATTTTATCATGCCAATCACTAAAATAAAATATTTTAATGATTACATAAATTTTTGGATGTCCGGATATATTCAGAACGTAAGATATGCGCGAAAATGTAAACTTATGCACTTTTTGACGCTTTTAGTCCCTATTGAACAAATAAGTTTATTTTAACATACCGAACCCCTCAAAGCCTATTTCTAAGCTATGTAAAGGATATTTAGGGTATGTTTAACTTATGATCAAGTTCTGGAATGTTCGTTACTATACAAATCGGTATAGTTTCGCAGTTTGACACAAATAGTCCCTGCGATCGAACAAACTTGATTTTGACACACGAAACCATCCAGAACTTATTTCTAAGTTATGTGAAGGTTATTTAAGGTATGTTAAGCCTATGTCACTATTCTGGAGTGTTTTTCATGTTAAGCTGATTACGTTTACGCACCAGTTTGCGTATAACTTTCCAGAAAGCGATTTAAAGCTTGAAATCAAAATCGAATCAAATCAAAACATCATCAAACAAAAATAAACACATAATAACACCAAAACACATTGTTTTATTGATAATTAACATTGTTTTACATTGTACAACAATTACAGAACACAGTTGTCACAGTCTCCCCTACTTTAGGAAATTTCGTCCCGAAATTTTAACTAGAGGAAACTTGTGAGAACAATTGCGGATATTTCGCCTTCATTTGGTCCTCACATTCCCAAGTAAACTCTGGGCCACATTTGGATTCCCAGCGAACCTTGACCAATCGAATCCGTTTGTTCTTCTACTGTTTGAATGCACGGTCCGTTATCTCTACGGGTTTCTCGACAAAGTGCATTGTTTCATCGATTTGGATTTCGTCGAGTGGAATGTGAAGATCAGCGTCAGCTAAACACTTTCGCAAATTGGACACGTGAAAAGTCAGATGAATATTTCCAAGCTCTGGAGGTAGCTCTAGTCGATAGGCAACCTTTCCAACTCTTTCGACAATCTTAAATGGTCCAACATATCGTGGTGCAAGTTTTCCTTTCTTTCCAAATCTCACCACTCCCTTCCAAGGTGACACCTTGAGTAGGACATGGTCTCCGACTTGAAATTCTAAGGGCTTGCGTCGCATATTCGCATAACTCTTTTGACGGCTTCTAGCTGTCACAAGATTATCGCGAATTTTCTTGATTTTGTCTGTCGTTTCCAGAATGAGCTCAGGTCCAGTAAGCTGAGCTTCACCGATCTCATTCCAGCAGACAGGTGAACGACATTTTCGACCGTAAAGAGCTTCGAATGGTGCCATATTGATGCTAGCATGATAACTATTGTTGTAAGAGAACTCGATCAACAGTAAATGAGAGTCCCAATTACCACCAAAGTCTATTACGCATGCTCTAAGCATATCCTCCAAAGTTTGAATCGTCCTCTCAGATTGTCCATCTGTTTGGGGATGATAAGCAGTGCTTAGATTTAGTTGGGTTCCCATAGCAGATTGCATGGTCTTCCAAAAATGAGATGAAAATCGAGCATCACGATCAGATTTGATGTCCAAAGGAACACCATGTCGAGATACAATCTCATCAACATAAATCTTTGCAAGTTTATCAGCAGATAGATCCTCGCGAATCGGAATAAAATGAGCTGACTTCGTTAATCGATCGATGACAACCCATATAGCATCATGACCTCTAGATGTACGCGGTAACTTAGTGATGAGATCCATCGCAATGTTCTCCCACTTCCAAACCGGTATCTCTGGTTGTACAAGCAAACCAGATGGTCGTTGATGTTCAGCCTTGACTTTGAGACAAGTTAGGCATTTCGAAACATACAAGGCAATATCCTTCTTCATACTAGGCCACTAGTACTGAGTATGAAGATCCTTGTACATTTTATCAGCACCAGGATGGATAGAATATCAAGACTTGTGAGATTTGTCCATTACCAAGGTGCGAAGATCGTCTTGTTTCGGAATCCACAAACGATCTTTAAAATAGAGTAAACCATCGTCTTTCGCTTCGAGTTTAAGCTCAAGTTGACGTGGTAATTCCTTACCCATCAAATTTTGTGAAACACAAGATTGCTGAGCTTGAAAGACACGAATTTGAATATTAGACAGAATTCAAACAGAATGACGCTTGACTCGCTCCTTTCGACTAAGCGCATCGGCTACGACATTCGCCTTACCAGGATGGTAGCGAATTTCTCAATCGTAATCGCTCAAGAGCTCAACCCAATGTCGTTGCCTCATGTTCAGCTCCTTCTAATTTAGAATATGCTAGAGACTTTTGTGGTCTGTGAAAACCACACACTTCGTTCCATAAAGATAGTGTCTCCAGATTTTAAGGGCGAAAACTACAGCTCCCAATTCAAGGTCATGAGTGGTGTAGTTCTTCTCGTGAACTTTCAATTGTCTAGACGCATATGCTATCACTTTACCTCGTTGCATAAGGACACAACCAAGGCCTAGATTTGATGTCTCTGAAGTAAATGCATTTTACAATGCCTAGATTTATGTTATCAGTTGGGGTTTTTGAAATGCTTTTCGGTGTAACAGTTGTTTGTTCAGATGTTTCTAAAGTAAATGCATTGTAAAATGTATTTTAAAACTCTTATGCCATTATCCTGATCTTTAAACAACCTGCAGACAAAGAAACACTTGATCAAATCTGCAAATCAAACACAAACTGCGCGTTCGTACGAAGCTTACTGCCTTCGTTCGAAGATGCAACCCAAACAAACAAACCCTTATGCGCTCGTACGAAGCTGGGTTCGTACAAGGCTATTGATGTGTGGCTTCATTCGAAGCTGTAACAGTGGCTTCGTAAAACAATTTTAAGCAAAAACTCAAAATTTCTATGTGGCTTCGTACGAGGCTATCTGCGATGAACAAGTTCATATGTTTCATGTTTTTCACTTATTTGGATCTGTTATTGTTCGAATTTTGATATGAAACTTTGTAGGATTGATTAAAACTGTTTTTCACACATTATATCACAAATCTAGACGATTTTAACCGCGAGAGCACAGTAAATCTAAGATTAAAGTTCAAAGATAATGAGATGAAGATGAGAAGAAGTAGAAGTATGATGTAGAAGATGAAATCAGCTCTGAATCTGATGTAGAATTATAATTCTCCGTGTCTTCAATCCTACCAATCAAGCACCTGCTCTGATACAACTTGTGAATTCAGGATCGTGAACGATTCCTTCTCCATTGAATGCGTACTAACACGTATAATGTGCGGAATCCATATACATGTGTGGATCAGACACTTCGTTGTAAATATAATTGGTTTCTATTACTGATCTGACAACATTTACACCATGAATCCAAACAGACAGAGCTTTGCCTCTAGAAAGCTCAAAGTTCTTAAATGACAAAGACTAACCATCTATTTATAGAGGTGTAGGTTCGAACAAGACAAGACAAGATATGGTTGGCTTCGTACGAAGCTGCCTTTGCTTCAATATTTGATTTCTTCAATGTTGTACCAGTCTTGTATCATTTGTTCTAGCTACGTTCCGTGATTGACGCAAGCGATAGACATATGCACTCACACTCATTTTTTAGAAGAAAACATGTGAAGGGTGGTTGCGCCAATGCTCGCTCCTAAACGTTATAGTTTTTGTTTCGTTTTCAAGCTAGGATTAAAACTGGTGCCCCACATAAAATAATTAACTCAAATGTGTGTTTAAGACATTTGTCCTTGAGTAAATTATGATTTTGACCTACGTGGTTATATTACTTTTATCTTTTTAGCCCAAAAAGGAATCTTTTAACATCTGAGCCCCCAACGTCTTTTTTTCCTAACCCTTTTGGCCCCTAAAAGTAAATGGATGGGGTTAGTGTTAGGGCCAAAGGGTTAGAAAAAAAGACGTTAGGGGCTCAGATGTTAAAAGATTCATTTTTGGGCTAAAAATGTAAAAGTGATATAACTACAGGGGCCAAAAATGGTAATTTACTCTTTGTCTTTTATATAGCTTTATTTAAAAATCAAATTACAATTTTAATATTATAATATCTTTAACGAATTATTATTATTATTTTATTATTATTATTATTATTATTATCATTATCATTATTATTATCATTATTATTATTATTATTATTATTATTATTATTATCTTTCTATACTAATAAATGAAAATATTTTTTAGACACGTGTCACTTCCTGGTTCTTTCTCACCTTATTTTCCTATTTATCTCATATTAAATAACAATAATTTTAAACAAAATATTATATAAGAATAAATATTTAAATGGGGATAAAAGCTTGTTTTTATTATGATCATATTAAATAATAATAATAATAATAATAATAATAATAATTTTAAACAAAAAATTAGTAATAATAAGTTTAAACAAAAAAATGGATAAGAATAAATATTTATTTTTCTATAAATAATTCTAAATAAAAATTTAGATAAGCATAAACGTTTTTTTATTATGAGTAGATAGATATACTTTGGAATTCGGTGATTGAAATTATAGTAAACAAGGAATCAAAGGTTCCTGTTTGATATATACTTAAATATTATATTATTATTTTTTTACTAAAATGAAATAATTATTCTAGGTCTGGGCATAAGCTTCTATCAAATTGTAAGTGTTTTAACACGCATAGCTATAATAGTAGGCGTACTGTTATAATTGGTTTAAACCTATCATTTATCGCACATTACATCAACATGTAGAAAGAACACCATTTTTAAATATAACAATTCTATACTCTATTCAAAGAGAATTTAATTCTCGATTTTACGGTATAATTCATAAAAATGATGAAATATATAAAAACGTAGGAATCGGTCTCCACCTTTTTGTACCGCAAACTCTCTTGAATACAAATTTAAGACGAGTGTTTTATAAATGAAATAAACAAATAAGCATGAGGGTGCATAAAACTAACTAAAATAATTGTATCTCATAATTTGAATGTATCATAAAAACGGGATTCAACCCCATGTAATACATGTGTTTTTAACATAATAATAAATAAAAAAATAAAATGTTATAATAAGTAATAATACATCAAAGTTCATTTTTAAAAGATAAATCTTGATGACTATTTTAACATATAACATTATATATTATTCAACATTTGAAATATACAAGTTTTTTTAAAGATTTATCTTTTTATTATTTATTATATAAAGTTACATTTATGCAAAATAAAAAAACAAAGTAAATTGTTATAATAAGTAAATAGTACATCAAAGTTCATTTTTAAAAGCTAAATCTTAATGACTATTTGTGTTAACATATGACATTATATTTTATTCAACATGTGTAATATACGAGTTTTTTTTAAATATGTATCTTTTTTTATTATTTATTATATAAAATCTCATTTATACAACTCGTGTAATACACGGGGTTCTAATATAGTTATATATAAAACAACAAGTTGTTAGCTACAATAGAGTTTTTACTTTTGAATTTCGGCCACAATGTTTTTCTTACTTTTTAATTTTAGCCTTTGACTTTTTTAATTTATATTTTTTTAGAAATTCTATAATCTATTAAAACACCATGATCGTGTTTTCATTTGATTGGTGAGCTTGGGCTCTGCCCTTTTATTTATTTTTTATTTTTTCAACAGTTTTGTATTAATTAGAACACTTTGCTAGGTTTATCAACAATTTATTGTTAGCTACAATAGAGTTTTTTTTACTTTTGAATTTTGGCCACAATGTTTTTCTTACTTTTTGATTTTAGCCTTTGACTTTTTGAATTTGTAATTTTTTTAGGAATTCTATATAATCTATTAAAACACCATGTCGGTGTTTTCATCTGATTGGTGAGCTTGGGCTCTGCCCTTTTATTTTTCCAACAGTTTTTTTATTAATCAAACACTTTGCCTGGTTTACCAACAGTTTAGACGAAAAAATAAATTAGTTAAAGAAATTAGCTTTCACCCTCTTATAGTGGATTAAGATTTGTGACGATACGATATGAATGTTTCCTTACTGTTTCATATAATCACACGCTAATATTGATTTAATTTAAGATTATGTATATCATTAACTCTAAAATATATGAGGACTTTAATATTTTGATTTTTTTCTCTTGGTTGCTACAACGAGTGTCGGTACCATAACTAGTTAAACTGATACCGATCGGATTCCCGCCGCGTAGCGCGGGGAATCTCACTAGTTAACTAAAATGTGTGTTTAATACATTTGTCCTTTATATAGCTTTATTTAAAAATCAAATTACAATTTTAATATTATAGTATCTTTAAGGAGTTAAATTTGGCTCCATGCAATCCATGGCTATGGCCAGATGGGATGAGCCAACAATCAAAGATAACTACAAGAAACTAAAAGGTTTTAGAGCAAAAGATCTCTCAGTCCCTAAAAGGCAAAACTATGAAGAAATAGATAATCCCATCAAATCTCTTTGGTTGATCTCTCAAAGCTTCCCACTGCAAAGAATATCTTTTCAGCTGTTAGAAGCTACCTTAAAAGGCAAAAAGAGATGTTTGCAGAAGACTTGAAGAAATATGAAGATGAAATAAGAAAAGAATGGATCAAGAATGAATTGATGTATGGGCACCCAGATGCAAAACCAGAAAGTCTATTTGGCCAAGTCTTGGGAAAACAATTTCCCTCAACTCATCAAATAACATCTGCCCCAAGAAATCCATCTAACTTAAAAATCCTAAGATGTGCATCTGATAGGACAAGCCATGAAGCGACAATAGTCAGAGCTAATAGAGAAGTGAAAATGTCACACCCCGATATTTCCACGTATTACCGGTGGGCCCGGTGGGGAGTATCATGACGTAATTGATATCATCATAGTCAAACAACACAAATTATAAATGCACAGCGGAAGCAAAGATAAAATATATTACAAACCGATATAAAGTAATATCAAAGTATTACAAACAGAATGTAAAAGATCCACAGCCGGATCAAAAGATAAAAAGAAACTTTGTTCAACAGACTTTAAGGCATCCAAGCTTGCGAGACTCTTATTGATGCTAAGGAGAGGCCAGCCTATTACGAGTAGTACCTGCACTTAACCTTTTTGGGAAAATACGTCAGTTTACACTGGTAAATACAATTAACTGACTCATTTTGAAAAGATTTAGAAAATTGATTTGAATGCACGTGGCACAAAACATTTTATAACTTGGGATAATTATTTGAATATAATACTT
Source organism: Helianthus tuberosus (assembly GCA_030545235.1). Classification (NCBI taxonomy): domain Eukaryota; kingdom Viridiplantae; phylum Streptophyta; class Magnoliopsida; order Asterales; family Asteraceae; genus Helianthus; species Helianthus tuberosus. The sequence continues at coordinate 52,434,089 of CM060411.1, read as the reverse complement.
GTAAAAGAATTACATGTTTCTTATGCGTTCAGTAGCCCGGTTTGTGCCGGGTTAAAGATCAATAGACACACCACATTATTTGTTTAGGCACTGACGGGTGTACGCCTACACCCCGTGCTTAGGTCGTGGCCATTTCGTAAAATGATGCCAAGGATATCCGGGACATGGTCATTAACCCCCCAAAGGCTTTAAGCAAACAAAACATTTCCAAACGGAGCATATCAATGGTTTAACCTCTATTCGATTAAAGATTCAATGCCCGACCAAGCGGTATTTTATATACCATGCCCCAAGCCCGTATAGGGAAAATAAGTTAAAAGTATTTACCTGAGCTAAATATAAATTCAATCCCAGCCGTATCAAATTAGCAAGTACAGATAGCTTTTACTGGGCTCCTAAATCTGGAACGAAGGTTTTTAATAACCTATTAGATTCCTAACGGGTCTTTAATTAAGCTTATGCTTAGACCGGTTAGTTTTAAAGGAAGATATGGTTCAAAACGCATGATTAAGCGAGAACCGGATTAGAATGTGGTTTAGACCCGACAAGCTTGTATACTTGTGTAATAAGGGTAAACTAAACATATTCTGGATTTTGAGATAAAATGACAAGGTTTGACCCGTTTCGGCTAATTTATGCAAACTAACTACATAAGCCGATCCGAACGCGAAAAGTGCGTAACGGGTAACCAAAAGAGTCATATACAAGTTTCCTAAGTTAATATGCCTTAAATATGTTGTGATATCAGTAGGATACCTTCCATTATGCCCAAAACGAATTTAAAACCAATTTATGCCCCGTAGGGGTATTTTGGTCATTTAAAAGGTTATGAAAGAGGTTTAATATAAATCTGAGTTTCAGGTCAGGTTTAATCAGTAAAAATACTTAATTTAATAAGTTATATCAGTAGGGTGTTACACATATGTGAATTTTATCATTTATAACTAAACTATGCACCGAAGGGGCATTTTGGTAATTTCACATAAGCTTTAAAGGTAAAAATTAGAATTATGAGTTTAAAACTTTTGCCTACTGTTTAATTATGAAAATTTACTTAAAACATCAGTAGGTATCAAACCTTATAGGTTAAAAATAGTTCTAACTTATACTATGCGTTAAAAACGCTTAAAAGGCGATTTTGAGCTATTTCCGGGTTTTAAAGAAAAGCTGATATTTTTATTATTCTAGAAGGCTCAAAATATTTTATTTATCATATTAGATCAGTAGAAAAAGATTTGGTATTAAAAGGATTTGTAAAACTCATTTTATAGCCCAAAAGGGCAAAACCGGCAATTACCGAATCAAGCCTAGAACCCTATGTTATGCTCAGCCTAAAAATCAATAAAAATCTCCAAAAATCCCAAAATATTATTTTATATCAGTAGGTAAAAATTTTGGTATCAAAAGTTGGGTTTAGATAGGCTATAGGCTAATTACGCCGTTTAGTTAATAAAAGCTTTTCATTTACGCTAATGAGCATAACTCCTAATCTAGACCACAAACTGATGTCAAATTCTAGGGACAAGTTTATAATTCAGTAATAAAGGTTTCTATTCTTTCATATTTTCAAAAATATCGTTTTAAGGTCAAAAGGGCATAATTGTCAACATTTAAGCATATAACGGGAACATGTAAATGAATAGGATAACTAAGGATCCAAGTTGTATAACCTCAGAGAGTTATACTAACATATAACATGGTCACAAAGGAACCCTAAGCCATAATAAAACTAAGCTAATTCGGGTCAGAACTGAAAGTCAAAGCAAAAGTCAACTTTTGCGACTTTCGGTCCCGAACCGATCTTAAACTTGAAATTGTCGGGTTGAACATGCTTAAACATGTTCTTACATTAATTACCAAATTATACAAGTGTTAAAACAGGTTCCATAGCTTCTTTATTGTTAATTATGAATTTATTTGCAAAACAAGTTGTAGGATCGTTTTCTGACCCAAACGAGTTGTTCAAAAGAGTTTATCTCAATACGAGTGGCGGAAACACAAGTATCAAGTTCAATTCAGCAAGATTCACCCTATAAACTGTTCGTATATTGATTTAAGATTGATTAAAAGTCTGAGAACACTTCGGCAGAGCTTCGCTACCGGAAACAAGATTCTTACAAATGAATTCGCTTGAGTGGTATTTATAGGCAGTTGAGTTCGCTTGAAGGAGACAAGAAGTCAGTTCAAGCGAAACAGGTAATGTTGAGTTCGCTTGAAACTGCACAATGTCCTTTCAAGCGAACTAGCCATCTTCAAGCGAAAATACATCTTTCAAACCCTAACATCTCATACTTTCTAGTACATTGCACTCTGATCTATCATTCTAGGTACAAGACTTGATACAAGACAAAGTCGACAGACGTATGCACCAACACAAGTTTCTGTTGACTTTTTATAATTTAAGTTTGACCTGACATTTGACCAAGTTAGGTTGCTAATCAGTAGGTGCCCTCTTAGGGGTTTATTATGTACATAATTACCAACTTATAGCTACTCCTAATTAGACTAACTACTGGACCGTTACTGATTAATCACTAAGTCAATTCTTAATTACGATAAGGTTGACTTTAGGTCATTAAACTAGTCAAAACTAGAATTAGGAGGCTAAGGACACTTACAAAGGGTCCTTAGTATTGAAATGAACTCCAAGGAAGTTCCACAAGCTCAGAATTCCTACAGAAATTCAGTGAATAAGCAGAATGGAATGAAGGTGTGAAGGAACAAGTGAACTCACCTCCTTTATATAGTTTTCGGGACCTTACGAGATCGCGACAAGTGTCGGGAGGTCATAACCAGATTATGCCAGGTGTAAAACCATTTTTAAAACCTGTGGGCTGCCCCTAGAGTCGGTTATGTGAGATAGAAACCAGTTTTGAGCAAAAACCAGCAACGAACAGGCTGTTAGCAGCTGTTCATCATTCTGTGCAGGCCTCGCGGCCCGCGTGAGGATCTGTGTGGCCTTACGCGGCCCGCCTCCCAGTCCAGACCAGCAACACAAGTTTAAAAGATGGCAGTTTTGGTCCCTGTTTGCAAGAAAGGTCATTTTTGGCACATTAAAGGCCCGTTAACCTCGTTTTAAGGCTCCACTATGATTTTTAAACATAGAGAACATGAAACATGCTCAAAAACATGTCGGATGTCGGTTCGTTTGGTCGTACGGTCACGTTGTTCGGCTAATTACGACGAAACACCGACGGACGCGAAAAACGATCCAAATTACGCGACGAATGGAATTTTATTAATCCAAACACTAAAATAATATATTTTAGTGCTTACATAAATTTTTGGGTGTTCGGAGATATTCAGAATGCGAGATATGCTCGTAAATGCAAACTTGTGCACTTTTTGACACTTTTTAGTCCCTGCATGACTTAAAAGTTTATTTTTGCGTACCAAACACCTCTAAGCCTATATCTAAGCTATATAAAGGATAATTAGGGTATGTTTAACTCATGGTCATATTCCGGAAGGTTCGATACCCTACGAATCGGCATACTTTTGCCGTTTGACGCAAATAGTCCTTTAATTGCGCAAAGTAGAGCGCGAAATGTCGTTTACTGACATCCAATCCTTCCATGGCTCATAATGGGCATTACCAAGCATATACTTAAATATTACTACACTCCTGTTTGCTTAAATGGTCACCGAAAGGCGTAGATTCAAAAGTTGACGCTTTAGGTCCCTCTATTGTGCAAACTTGCGCATCTCATCATTTAATAGCATTGAAGCCTCATCTAATCCATATTAGGAATTCTTGAAAGTATTATTAAACATCACGATTCTTCGGGTTCACTAAAAGGTCATTCAGAGGTATGATTAAACATATTGACGCTTTTAGCCCCTCTAACTTGCAAAGTTACGCGTAACTTTACTTATAGGCATAAAAAATTTAGACGGCCAATAATTGGCATTCCCGAGAGTATAATCAAATATCATGAAGCTCCCGGTTTGTTAAAAGGTCACTCAGAGGTAAGAATTAACATGTTGACGCTTTTAACCCTTTATTGCGCAAACTTTCAATTAATTACGCAAACGGCTACACTCGATCAATAAGTGGCTCATTTGTGAATATAAACATCGTAAGAGGTTATTCAGAAACTTATTTTTAGTATGCTAATACTTCCAGTCCTTTCATAATCAAGGTTTTTGATTTTTCGAAAAATTAGTCCCTTAAATTCAACACTTGACTTCATTAGGGTTTATTACACGTGTCAATACACCATTGGACGTGATTTTACGAGGTGTTACATCCTCACCCCCTTAAAAAAATCTCGACCTCGAGATTTGTTAAATGCTGGAAGCACTTTTTGTCGCATAATGGACTTAACTTCTATAACATACCTGGAGCCTCTTCAAGCTCCCAAGTTGACCTCTATAATAGGTACATATATCCTTTTTGGAGCTTCTTAACCTGTCGATCCTCAATCGACACAGGTTGCTCATCATATCATAAATCTGCATATCATTATGTGATAGTGCTTCTCTACTTATTGGTGAAACACATCCTTAAGTCATTAGTGTGTGATGCATTGCGTGCCCCGCCAAACTCCTTAAATAGGTTTTAGCTTATAAGCTAATTGATCTTGATACATTCAATTCCCTCGAATGATTCTATATATTTAGAGCTTAACTAGTCTGATAATTAACAAATTGGTACACCCTTCCAAGGTGATATCTTTTGTTGAACCTCATCTCTTAACATGAACTTAGGAGGGTTGCTACTTTCATTAATTCTTGGTTTTCTGTCGAGAACTGGCAACTTACAGATGATTACGGATTTGTTTGATCTTATTCGTTGTTTCCAAGGCAACTTTCAGATCCTGATAATTGGACTTACCAAGCTTTTGTCCAACAATAATTGTTTAACATTCCACCTATGCAAGGTCTCCAAAGGAGCAGCCTTGATACTTATATAATAATTATTATAGAAAAGCTTATTTTAAGGTGAGATGGTTATTCCAAGCACTGTTTGAAACTAGTCTTAGGGAATAGCTAATCCTTGCCGTTAGTCGAACAAATCGACGATCCTGGGCAGCTGATGGAAATTCTTAATTGTTGCCTAAATAGGGTTGCGGTAATTAATGCATAAGCAAGATGAACCGTCTTTCTTAATTAACAATACCGAATTCTCAGAATATTGAGTTAGGCTATATGAATCTTCTATCTTAAAACTTAATTAATCAAGGTTTCGGTTCCTCCAATGATGGTACTAGCCGTCTTGGAGATTTCATAATAACACAGCCCTAAATGGGATATAAATCTTTACTCTATTTGCCTCTCAGAAAGTAAACAGGGTTATCTTAGGAGAATATGATCAAAACACAAGGAGGTTACAGAGATTTTCCAAATCTCAGGCTTCGGTTCATCAATCATATTCTGTGTCAGACAAGTGACACATTTATGTTACGAGTCCACGAATTCCTTAATCAAAGACATTTACTTGGACAATTCCATTCTGGATGTCCTCTTTGAACACCATTAGCTGATTTTAGTACCATATGACCATCGGAATATCTTTGTGGTCCCATGCATTAAACCTCCATACTAATCAGGCATGGAAACAATCTATGGAACATATTAAGATACACGAATCCTCATATGGCGCTTTTATCATACCATCTGGTATTCGTAACCGATAGAGGTTAAAGAGATATCAACTATATATGCTGACGCACTTCCCCTAGAGAGAGGATACTTCTAAAATTCTACGACTGAAGGTTCCTGACAGGGACAAAAGAAATGGTTCTTATGATTTTGCCTGTAAGTTTTACCTTACACTTAATATCTGAGGTTTTTACGGGAAAATTCTAAAAGTTTGCTAAACTTAGGGTCTTATGGAAGACTTAGCAGCACCTGAAACCAAACGTAACTTCCTAGTAATAAAATTACTATAAGGGATTTATCTGGTGTCATTAATGTGAGCTGCTTCTAATCCTTCATCAGGAGGGTTAAACGCCTCCATTCTTAATCCTTTTAAACTTAGCTACGAAATCTTTGACAAATTTTAGGGCAGTCTTAGCCTTGACTGGTTATTTCTTAATCTATAAAATGTGAGTAACTGAGGTAGATCCATAATGGATTTATAATGAGCAGGCTTTGAAACTTTAATGTGCCATCTTATTGCTGTTGCTAACCACCAATAATTATCGCATTAAGCTTAGATTTTGGGTAAACTGAATAGAGCACTAACTCAGCCAATGAATTAAAATTTGCGACCTACTGTCGACAGTCTAGAACTTTTATGGCGAGAGTCAGAAAATTCTTATTCCATCTTTTTCCATTTTGTGATGTGGATAATAGGTTTTTCTAATAAGGTCCTTAAAACTTGGACCATCCCATAATGTATAAGGGGATCTTTCTTGTGGACTCCATTAATGTCCTCACTAATCAAGGGTATTGCCATCGAATGACTGTGATGCACACCTCACTGTGTGCTTTCCAGCATAACTGCTGATATACCTAATGGTTTCTACTTCATCCAACAATTTCTTGCAATCGATGGCCCCTTTCTATTATTGAAGTCTCTTGACTTCCAAGAGACGAAGTACTTTTAAGTACATCCTAAAAAGAATGGGGCTCCTTGCCACATATGATTTTGTTGGGTTTATTCTTCGCATTTGAAGTATGAATATAGCTCTTCCTATGAGCAGCGACATGTCTTTTAAAGCGAGCGGCATTCGGCTTCTTGGACCTTTCCATGACTTTTCTTATAGCCTTTCTAATAGCTGCGTTAATTACAGTTTTGGAGATTAACTCCATTAACATTGAGGTTCACATTGGATGCACCATTAACATTTGCCGCATCTCCAGTATCGCAACTGTTGTTTGTCTTTTCTGAGTTTTCCATACTCGAGTCTTTGGTATTAAATGCCATATTCAACAAGTGCTTAGGCAATCCATACCCAGTGTCCTTGAATTGTCAAAGGCTCACCATAAGGAGTCTTGATAACTACTTGCTTCTTATCACACACAATTTGGGCTTGATTTTTAAGACGACCAAATCCATTCCTATTACTATATCAAGTTCCTCTATTTTAATGGAAACAAGGACAGCGGAAAAGAATGATTCCTAATGGATACAAAACATCCATCTAATATTGCTGAAGCAGTCTCTGAGGTAATATTGACAAATTCGACTTTATACTTAACGCTTTGAGTTTTAACAGGCAGATTTAATGATTTACAAAATCTATTGTCTACGAAAGACTTATCTGAACCTGAATTAAATAATACTCTAGCATGAGCGTTATTGATAAAGAAAGTACCTGTTGTGACATTGTCATCCTGAATAGCCTCTTGAGCGTCCATTTGAGAGCTTCCAACTTTGGTCTTCTTAGCCTCCCCAGGCTTCTTGGTTTTATTTGGGCAATTTGTCTTGATGTGCCCTATTTCATTGCAACCATAGCAGGTTGCGTCCTTTATGTCTTGGCACTCCAAAGTCTGGTGCCCTTTCTTATTACAAATCCCACAAGGCCTAGCTTGTGACTCTAGAGTGCATTTCCCTTTAGTCGCCTTCTTCGGGCAGCGGGTCTTTATGTGCCCTTTCTCGCCGCAACCATTGCATGTGGCGTCCTTCAAGTCCTTGCACTCAAGGGTCTTGTGATCCATTTCTTTACAAATGCCGCATCCCCCGGTCTGTTCATAGAAGCATTTTCCGAAGTGCTTCTTCTTGCAGGTTTTACATTTGGGTTTTGCCTCCTTTGGCTTGGACGGGTTATAGTTTGAACCGGTCTTACCCTTTTTGTAACCTTTATTTGGGGTATTATCGCGCTTTCGCTTATGACCCTTCAACACACGGCCCACAGCGTTGTTTACGGTTGTATCTATCATAGCCTATAACTCGGTGCTCGTTAAGTTCAGTCTTGCATCATTATTCTGATCAGCTGGATGATTGTGAGCTTCAGATGGGTCAGCCATGGTGAAGCTTTGAAGGCTACAAACCAAGTAGTAATAATTTGTTTAATTATAGTGAATTGTCGAATTTGATGATTAAATAGCCATGGTGCAAAATAAACCATATAGGCCAATAGATAGTATTTAATTTATTTGATTATGTTTTGCCTAGGTTTTTAAATAAACCATCTTTGGCGTTTAAACGGAATGTGATCTTTCATATTTATTAGACAAGGGACATAAGTCACGACTGTCAATGTCGTACTGACATTTTATATATAGCACAAAGGCTTGTTCCAAAGGACTTTTTGATGGCATAAATGCCTTGTCACTAGGAAATTTTAAAACAAAATCTATGATTCCTTTGAATCGGAAAATTTCATAGTTCATTGTCTTGACAAGAAGTTATGAAATAAAACAATCTTTTTCATGTATACATCTTTGCCCGAAGGTATTCATCCCAATGGATGTTTTGATGTGTACATCATTGTAACACCCTAGTTGCTATTTAACGGTTTTACATGTAAATACCACAATTAGATGTGTAGTTAAGACTACACATACTATAAAAATACGGGTTTATTAAAAACTTTAACAAATCATAAGTTATTCAACATAACATAATCGAATTCGTCGTTTAAAATCTACGACGAGGCAATGTGCGGAAGCATGAATCTTTATCGTGTTCGGTTCTTCGTTGAGCTTGATCGTCTTCCGGTATCCAAAAGTACCTACATTTCATAAACATGAAATGCTTTAGTCATACGGGGTTTAAAACGTGTCTAAACGAATTCGAGAAGCGAAACTAATTAAAATATATTTTATTTCAGGGTCCACCGTAAATTACGGTGGGTACCGTAATTTACGGTAGCCCCTGAAAATTAAATCTTCCACCGTAACTCAGTAGGCAACCACCGTAACTAAATCAGCTCCACCGTAACTTACGGTGGACACCGTAAGTTACGGTGGTCCTTGCATTCAACCTTTCCATTTTGCCGTTTATTGACACGAAAACTTTCGTATCTTTCAATCCGCTTATCCGTTTGACCTACCGTTTCTTCCTACATGATTGTAATTTGATCCTCCATCATATGGAGTTTAAATCCAACATTCGGTTTAACAACATTTCAGACTTTTAAGTCTTCGGCTTATTACCCTTTTTACCAAATTTTGACCCGTTCGATTCTTTATCAAACAAACAAGTTTGTTTGACCCTTATTTCTCATAAACCTATTAAATTCAATGATGTTTAACATATTAGGTTCCAATTACAGGTTCATATACCTTCTTAAACCCATTTTCACTCATAGGCTTCTTTTGACCCGTTAAGGGTATTTAAGCATATTTTAAGCACAAATCGCTTTCATTCGTTTCTAAATACTTATGTCCACATTTCTTATCAAATGATCTCCCACCACAACTATATTTGTGGTGGATTCAATGTGGTGATTTATATATTCCAAATTTTACCCTTCAAATCATTATTTTACGGCAAAGACTCTTTATAGAGTCATTTGACCAATATTTTACATCTTTCGCTTTTCATACTTATTCGAAATATTTATTTCATCCTATCACTTATTTCAAAACAACCTTTATGGTTCGTTTGCTCAGTTTCGCTTACAAGGGCGTTTTAGTCAAAAAAAATTAGTCCTTCTTTTACGACGAAGGACTTTTAGTACTTGTTTGACCCAAAAATCCGACTTTTTAACTATAGTCTTGTTTAGAAACCATTATGTTTCTAAAACGTTATAATCATAGCTAAATTTATTCGGTTTACCTAAAAGATAACCAAATATCTATGTTTTAACCTTGTCTAACTCTTATAGAACTCCAAATTCTACATGATGAGTTGTATCATTATACATACCTGGCTCGGATCAATATATTGACCTGTTTCAATACCTTTCCTTAGTGGCTGCTAAGTGATAGCGATGTAAGCATCCATGTGCTATTTATTTCCTAAAATCATACAACTTGACAACCCATTAGTCGATATTGTCAAAGGGTGATAATTTCACATTTGACCCGTTTGGTCTAAATGACCAATTACCGTCGTCAAATTGTCAAATTACTATTTTGCCCTTAATGGTTATTATGATTTAACTTATATGATAACCATTAAAAGTACATATTTCATTCGTCATAATATGATCGAATTACCGATTTAACTCATTTTTAGCCATCACTATGTTTTCTTATCATATTTGATTATCTTGTTCCGTACGACTACACGCCGGAACACTATATCTCAATTAGGTATTTGTCCTTTACGTAATTAATACGACAAAAGAATATTCTAAAATATATGACTAGTGTAAGATATACTTACCTTGCATCCATGCCACGCTTTTCTTTCCGTACTCGCTCCGTTTGACCCGCTTCCTCCACAAGCTTCCACCTAGCTTGTTGGGCGTCAAACTATCATCATATTTCATAAGATGGTTACTTTAGTCATTGTTAATCATAACTATTCCACCTTACGTATTTTTCTATCAAAATTATCATTCGATCTTATTAATGGTCGGTTTGACTACTAAAAGTCAAACGCCCCTTAGTATATAAGATGCACATTCAAGTTCGACAACTAGTTTAAGCATTCCAATAATTACCCGGTAGGCATTATTTTTAGGCCCCCGTTTTAACTAAAGGTCTAACTAAGTCCATTGTCTTTTCAACACTTCAACTAGCTCAAGCGATTATCAAAGCTAGTTTGTTCATTCATTTCGCAAGAACTAAGGGTCTCTCATATATGAGCGAAAACCCCATTTCATCCTATTACTAGCATTCATCCAAACATTTAATAAAATCAAGTTCTATCTATCAATTAGTAGATAACATGATCTCATACACGTAGTTACATGAATATGGCTACCAAATTTCATCATAACATTCAAAACCCATTTCAATCATGTATGAACAAGTACCCAAATTCATGGTTAAATCGAACACCTTCTATTTGTTATCATGCATGTTGATTCTAAGCATAGTTATATCATCAAAATCATCATAACATTAAAGTCCACTTATCTAAGTGTGTTAATTGATCAAATCCTTCAATTCATAGCATGTTATGTATGATTTTCACTTAGGGTTTCGTTCCTAAGTAAGTATACATCACTAATCTAGCCCTATCTTCTCTAATCCATGCCTAATTCGCGATTAGGATGATTATCAACTTTTTACAACTTCATGAATGTTAGAAATTCGACATACCTTAAGATCCCCTTGACTTGGTGATCACGAATATGTTCTTGAATTTCGATTTGGGTTTGATTTGCCCTTCCAATTTTCTTGATTTGTGCTTGTTAGGGTTTTGAGCTCAAGATGTTCTTGGCTCCTATGGATATCTCGACCAGAACACACACTTTAAGTGTGTGTTTTGGTGTTTAACTTTTGTTTTAATAAAACAAGTTCCCCACTTGACAATATTAGTCCCTCATGTTTCCTTTTGATCAAATGAAGCTATAACTCACTATTAGTCACTTAATCACATGCTACTAACTAGGTGAATTATTCCTTGTTACTTTAGCGGGTTCGGGAAGTTATAACCCATTATGTTTTTAAGTCCCGTTAACTCGGGCCTTTCGTAACTTTATTTCCTCAAGCATTTATTTTCCTTTTTAATTAATATTAGGATTATTTGTTTAAGTCCTAATACTCGCCGGTTTAGTTTTACCATTAACGGTATTTTATCCGTCTTTTAGTACTCACGTGGTTTGACTACCAAACCCGTTTTCGGGGTGTTACAAGTCTACCCCCCTTAAAGAGGTTTCGTCCTCGAAACCTTTTCTTACGTAATTCATTGAGTTTAAACTCAATGTATTTGATCCGAGAAATCTTTTAAACATTACTTATACTTTTAACCAATTGTTAGTATTACCAGAAAAGTATGGTAACATCTTTCTGGTTACTAATTGTCTACGTATCTCATACATCATAGTACAACTCGAAATAACGTAATCTCGTTATTTCCACTAGTTTAGTTAAATTAGCGATTTCCATCGCTTTCATATACTCTCGAATTCTTTATGAATCCGTTACTTTGGCCCGTTTAAAGGTCTTTAATGAAATCTGTCACTTTTCGCAACGATTTCTTTTGTTTTCAATTTTATTTTTTCGGTTCAGTTATACCGAATCCACCGCTTACAAGTAAACCAAATTTATTTAAATGACCTTAACCGGTCTCACTATTTAGACTTATTAGTCCAGTTACTTTTACCGCTTGCTTGGTTATAATGTGATTCTACTTCACATTGCATTTCTTGACCGTGATCGTGTCACATCATGTTTAATTTATATCAAAATTTCATTTTCGAAAATATCACTTTTCGAATAAAACATCTTGCGCCTATCAGTGTCAAGACTTGAACCTTTCATGCTTAATATTCAATTTCCTATCAGGATTCATATTTGTAAAAACGTTATTTCTTACTAAAACCAAAGTTTTAGTTTAGGATCTTCTCTTTATCTTTTGTCAATTATCCGTACCAGGACATTGACAGTCTGTAATTTATTCTTTTACAGTCTTAGTTTTATGTGGGAATTCTCTACTGGTTCCCTCGCTCGTCTAAGTAATCCGTAGATTCTTTCACTTAGCCTCGTAGGTTTTTTCTTTCGGCTTTCACCTCTTTAGGGCGTTGCCTTTATGATTATTTTCCTTTTTATTCATGACCCATGGGTCAGTTTAGTCCCGTAGACCATTACACTGTTTATAACCCGAAGGTTATAATGATTCCGTAGATCGTCCTTTTTATATTTGAAAATCATTTGTTTTTGCATCAAAATTTCGTTCATTCTGACTGTGATTCGTGTCCACAATCATTTCATATTTAATTCCGACCCATTACATGGGTTCATTAATATCTCGCGCTTTCCTTTATTAGGTTTGCGCTCATATTTGTATTCAATCTCGTCCCATTACCGGGCTCATTATCCTTTCCAATATTACGTTTTATCTAACCCGTTTAACTTATTTGTGTGAGTTTCACCACTTTTGATAGTCAACCTTATCCTCTATGCCTTAGTATTCTTAGTAGTCGGTTTGTATTTTCATTTACTTAGTTATTGTCCCTTCCCTTGGTCCATTGTACTAACATAATACGCTTCCGTCTTCAGGCTTGCGTTTACGTTTATTATCAAATATTTTACTTATTTGATCTGTTTTGGGCACCTTTTCGATTCGTCCCATTCATCATGTCCTTACTACATCGGATGTAAATGTGTCCGCTATAAGAAGTCCATGGTATCATACGCCACTACTTACTTGGCCAGAGTAAGCGATTAACACATGACACACATGACCTTTTTACAGTTTTCACATCACACCCCATGTAAGTAACACCGCTATTTAGTTTTCTTGGAAATAATATCCTGGATAGGTATTCTATTCAGGTTTCCCAAGTTTCTAATTTACATATGCAACAATCATTCTCTACATGTTTGTTGCATATTGCTAATTGCGCGATTATATTTAAAAGCACGCACCTGGTAATGCTTGCCCTGATGGGCGTTTCTTGCCATTAACCTTGTTCGCAGTCGTTACGCGATTTAGTCCTTAGTGAGCATGTTCCTCTTGTCATACCTCGGACTATCCCTCTATCACATCCTTAATTTGTTTAACCTTTGTCATCTTTAAATGCAAGTGTCCTTCAATTAAGACATTCACAAAAGTTAGCCATGTCAACTTCACAAAACGCCCGTATCATAATACAAGGCTTTTCTACTATATGTGTCAAAGCACAAAATTTCGTTAGTTATCTCTATCATTTAATTGGGGTGACGTGTATTACACGATAACCCTATGTGTTGTTTACAACACTTTAATACGCTAAACTATTAACATACATGCACTTACCGGAATTGCGATCAAGCCTCGAACCGAACACCAATCTTTGTCAAGAGCATAAGGTTTAAGTCCAAGCATGGCTTTTTTTTCCCACAATACTTGATTCCCTTAAACCAAGGCTTTGATACCAACTTGTAACACCCTAGTTGCTATTTAACTGTTTTACATGTAAATACCACAATTAGATGTGTAGTTAAGACTACACATACTATAAAAATACGGGTTTATTAAAAACTTTAACAAATCATAAGTTATTCAACATAACATAATCGAATTCGTCGTTTAAAATCTACGGCGAGGCAATGTACGGAAGCATGAATCTTTATCGTGTTCGGTTTTTCGTTGAGCTTGATCGTCTTCCGGTATCCAAAAGTACCTACATTTCATAAACATGAAATGCTTTAGTCATACGGGGTTTAAAACGTGTCTAAACGAATTCGAGAAGCGAAACTAATTAAAATATATTTTATTTCAGGGTCCACCGTAAATTACGGTGGGTACCGTAATTTACGGTAGCCCCTGAAAATTAAATCTTCCACCGTAACTCAGTAGGCAACCACCGTAACTAAATCAGCTCCACCGTAACTTACGGTGGACACCGTAAGTTACGGTGGTCCTTGCATTCAACCTTTCCATTTTGCCGTTTATTGACACGAAAACTTTCGTATCTTTCAATCCGCTTATCCGTTTGACCTACCGTTTCTTCCTACATGATTGTAATTTGATCCTCCATCATATGGAGTTTAAATCCAACATTCGGTTTAACAACATTTCAGACTTTTAAGTCTTCGGCTTATTACCCTTTTTACCAAATTTTGACACGTTCGATTCTTTATCAAACAAACAAGTTTGTTTGACCCTTATTTCTCATAAACCTATTAAATTCAATGATGTTTAACATATTAGGTTCCAATTACATGTTCATATACCTTCTTAAACCCATTTTCACTCATAGGCTTATTTTGACCCGTTAAGGGTATTTAAGCATATTTTAAGCACAAATCGCTTTCATTCGTTTCTAAATACTTATGTCCACATTTCTTATCAAATGATCTCCCACCACAACTATATTTGTGGTGGATTCAATGTGGTGATTTATATATTCCAAATTTTACCCTTCAAATCATTATTTTACGGCAAAGACTCTTTATAGAGTCATTTGACCAATATTTTACATCTTTCGCTTTTCATACTTATTCGAAATATTTATTTCATCCTATCACTTATTTCAAAACAACCTTTATGGTTCGTTTGCTCAGTTTCGCTTACAAGGGCGTTTTAGTCAAAAAAAATTAGTCCTTCTTTTACGACGAAGGACTTTTAGTACTTGTTTGACCCAAAAATCCGACTTTTTAACTATAGTCTTGTTTAGAAACCATTATGCTTCTAAAACATTATAATCATAGCTAAATTTATTCGGTTTACCTAAAAGATAACCAAATATCTATGTTTTAACCTTGTCTAACTCTTATAGAACTCCAAATTCTACATGATGAGTTGTATCATTATACATACCTGGCTCGGATCAATATATTGACCTGTTTCAATACCTTTCCTTAGTGGCCGCTAAGTGATAGCGATGTAAGCATCCATGTGCAATTTATTTCCTAAAATCATACAACTTGACAACCCATTAGTCGATATTGTCAAAGGGTGATAATTTCACCTTTTGACCCCTTTGGTCTAAATGACCAATTACCATCGTCAAATTGTCAAATTACTATTTTGCCCTTAATGGTTATTATGATTTAACTTATATGATAACCATTAAAAGTACATATTTCATTCGTCATAATATGATCGAATTACCGATTTAACTCATTTTTAGCCATCACTATGTTTTCTTATCATATTTGATTATCTTGTTCCGTACGACTACACGCCGGAACACTATATCTCAATTAGGTATTTGTCTTTTACGTAATTAATACGACAAAAGAATATTCTAAAATATATGACTAGTGTAAGATATACTTACCTTGCATCAATGCCACGCTTTTCTTTCCGTACTCGCTCCGTTTGACCCGCTTCCTCCACAAGCTTCCACCTAGCTTGTTAGGCGTCAAACTATCCTTATATTTCATAAAATGGTTACTTTAGTCATTGTTAATCATAACTATTCCACCTTACGTATTTTTCTATCAAAATTATCATTCGATCTTATTAATGGTCGGTTTGACTACTAAAAGTCAAACGCCCCTTAGTATATAAGATGCACATTCAAGTTCGACAACTAGTTTAAGCATTCCAATAATTACCCAGTAGGCATTATTTTTAGGCCCCCGTTATAACTAAAGGTCTAACTAAGTCCATTGTCTTTTCAACACTTCAACTAGCTCAAGCGATTATCAAAGCTAGTTTGTTCATTCATTTCGCAAGAACTAAGGGTCTCTCATATATGAGCGAAAACCCCATTTCATCCTATTACTAGCATTCATCCAAACATTTAATAAAATCAAGTTCTATCTATCAATTAGTAGATAACATGATCTCATACACTTAGTTACATGAATATGGCTACCAAATTTCATCATAACATTCAAAACCCATTTCAATCATGTATGAACAAGTACCCAAATTCATGGTTAAATCGAACACCTTCTATTTGTTATCATGCATGTTGATTCTAAGCATAGTTATATCATCAAAATCATCATAACATTAAAGCCCACTTGTCTAAGTGTGTTAATTCATCAAATCCTTCAATTCATAGCATGTTATGTATGATTTTCACTTAGGGTTTCGTTCCTAAGCAAGTATACATCGCGAATCTGTCCCTGTCTTCTCTAATCCATGCCTAATTCGCGATTAGGATGATTATCAACTTTTTACAACTTCATGAATGTTAGAAATTCGACATACCTTAAGATCCCCTTGACTTGGTGATCACGAATATGTGCTTGAATTTCGATTTGGGTTTGATTTGCCCTTCCAATTTTCTTGATTTGTGCTTGTTAGGGTTTTGAGCTCAAGATGTTCTTGGCTCTTGTGGATATCTCGACCAGAACACACACTTTAAGTGTGTGTTTTGGTGTTTAACTTTTGTTTTAATAAAACAAGTTTCCGACTTGACAATATTAGTCCCTCATGTTTCCTTTTGATCAAATGAAGCTATAACTCACTATTAGTCACTTAATCACATGCTACTAACTAGGTTAATTATTCCTTGTTACTTTAGCGGGTTCGGGAAGTTATAACCCATTGTGTTTTTAAGTCCCGTTAACTCGGGCCTTTCGTAACTTTATTTCCTCAAGCATTTATTTTCCTTTTTAATTAATATTAGGATTATTTGTTTAAGTCCTAATACTCGCCGGTTTAGTTTTACCATTAATGGTATTTTATCCGTCTTTTAGTACTCACGTGGTTTGACTACCAAACCCGTTTTCGGGGTGTTACAATCATGTTCGACGTTTATTAGCCATGATTCCTATTGATCATTAGGCTAAATAAGGGGTTTGGAAAAAAAATCCCTAATATGAAGATGACAAGTGTGATTTTTATCGTATCACTGTTGTCAGGAGTGTTAACATGTTTTCAGATGTTAACAAGGATTTGAATTTCTTTTGAACAGGTTTTACCTTCATAGCTAGGTCTTTAATGACATTCAAGCTAGGTTATACCTTTTAAGGTTCTTTTTAACATGAATACTGGCAGGAAAGGAATGATATTTATTTTATTCAGGATTATTATCATCCTAAATTTAATTAAAATATAACTATGGCTCAAAATGCCAAGTCACAAGGACAAAATTATAAGCCAAGATTTTATAGAATCGAGACATTAAGGCTTGAATCAAAGTTCATTACCTTTTCTTGACATGAAGTTGTAGGCTACGACTGTCTTTAGTCTCAGAGGACGTTAATTATAGCCCGTAGGCATTATATCCTTAATGGATGTTTAATTCTTCGAAATAGGAAAGGATTTCGGGAGAATCCATTATAAGGATGATTTGTGCGATTTTTATCGAATCACATTTTGCCAGGAATGTTAACATATTTGCAGATGTTAACAAGGATTTGAATCTTTTGAATAGGTTTTTACCATCTTGGCCTTGTCTGAAATGACATGTGGCTAGGTTTACCTTTAAGATTCTTTTTAATATTTAACGCAGAACAATCCTAAATTGAGATGTTAATAAGGATCTGAATCTAATTGGGGAACTGCCATCTTGGCCCTGTTCTTAAAAAGACACATGGGCTAGGTCTTGTCTTTTTAGATTTTGCCATTTTTTTATAATGGTAGATCTTATAAAAGGAATGTTAATATTTCATATTTTATGTTCATATGCAATGATGAATAAATTTAGATAAAACATTCCAATGATTTTTTTTTAAAGGAGGTACAGAATTGCCCTAAACGGGACTTGAAAGAAATGATGTTGTCCATGAAGGGACTGAAAGATAAGTATGCCCTTATAAGGACTTACTAAGGAAACGAACTTCAGCAAAAGGAGTTTCTTCTTCATTTTACTTCTGGATGTCTTCTCCTTGGTTGTACGTTAATCCTAGTCGCAACACGAAGCTCGGCCTTTCCTAGGCTTCAAATGGGGAGAATTTCCATTACGGCTTCTTTGCTTGGCGACATATTAAAATATATAGAATGTAAAGCAATAATCCTCCGAATGGAGACGAGAGTATTCCTATGTTAAGTCTAGACTCAGAAGGTCAAAGAATGTGCTATTGTGTCATTGAGATTAAACACAAAAGGCTAGTGTTTAATTCACTCAATGTTGGCTCTGATACCAACCTGTCACACCCCGATATTTCCACGTATTACCGGTGGGCCCGGTGGGGAGTATCGTGACGTAGTTGATATCATCATAGTCAAACAACACAAATTATAAATGCACAGCGGAAGCAAAGATAAAATATATTACAAACCGATATAAAGTAATATCAAAGTATTACAAACGGAATGTAAAAGATCCACAGGCGGATCAAAAGATAAAAAGAAACTTTGTTCAACAGACTTTAAGGCATCCAAGCTTGCGAGACTCTTATTGATGCTAAGGAGAGGCCAGCCTATTACGAGTAGTACCTGCACTTAACCTTTTTGGGAAAATACGTCAGTTTACACTGGTAAATACAATTAACTGACTCATTTTGAAAAGATTTAGAAAATTGATTTGAATGCACGTGGCACAAAACATTTTATAACTTGGGATAATTATTTGAATATAATACTTGTAAAAGAATTACATGTTTCTTATGCGTTCAGTAGCCCGGTTTGTGCCGGGTTAAAGATCAATAGACACACCACATTATTTGTTTAGGCACTGACGAGTGTATTCCTACACCCCGTGCTTAGGTCATGGCCATTTCGTAAAATGATGCCAAGGATATCCGGGACATGGTCATTAACCCCCCAAAGGCTTTAAGCAAACAAAACATTTCCAAACGGAGCATATCAATGGTTTAACCTCTATTCGATTAAAGATTCAATGCCCGACCAAGCGGTATTTTATATACCATACCCCAAGCCCGTATAGGGAAAATAAGTTAAAAGTATTTACCTGAGCTAAATATAAATTCAATCCCATCCGTATCAAATCAGCAAGTACAGATAGCTTTTACTGGGCTCCTAAATCTAGAACGAACGTTTTTAATAACCTATTAGATTCCTAACGGGTCTTTAATTAAGCTTATGCTTAGACCGGTTAGTTTTAAAGGAAGATACGGTTCAAAACGCATGATTAAGCGAGAACCGGATTAGAATGTGGTTTAGACCCGACAAGCTTGTATACTTGGGTAATAAGGGTAAACTAAACACATTCTGGATTTTGAGATAAAATGACAAGTTTCGGCTAATTTATGCAAACTAACTACATAAGCCGATCCGAACGCGAAAAGTGCGTAACGGGTAACCAAAAGAGTCATATACAAGTTTCCTAAGTTAATATGCCTTAAATATGTTGTGATATCAGTAGGATACCTTTCATTATGCCCAAAACGAATTTAAAACCAATTTATGCCCCGTATGGGTATTTTGGTCATTTAAAAGGTTATGAAAGAGGTTTAATATAAATCTGAGTTTCAGGTCAGGTTTAACCAGTAAAAATACTTAATTTAATAAGTTATATCAGTAGGGTGTTACACATATGTGAATTTTATCATTTATAACCAAACTATGCACCGAAGGGGCATTTTGGTAATTTCACATAAGCTTTAAAGGTAAAAATTAGAATTATGAGTTTAAAACTTTTGCCTACTGTTTAATTATGAAAATTTACTTAAAACATCAGTAGGTATCAAACCTTATAGGTTAAAAATAGTTCTAACTTATACTATGCGTTAAAAACGCTTAAAAAGGCGATTTTGAGCTATTTCCGGGTTTTAAAGAAAAGCTGATATTTTTATTATTCTAGAAGGCTCAAAATATTTTATTTATCATATTAGATCAGTAGAAAAAGATTTGGTATTAAAAGGATTTGTAAAACTCATTTTATAGCCCAAAAGGGCAAAACCGGCAATTACCGAATCAAGCCTAGAACCCTATGTTATGCTCAGCCTAAAAATCAATAAAAATCTTCAAAAATCCCAAAATATTATTTTATATCAGTAGGTAAAAATTTTGGTATCAAAAGTTGGGTTTAGATAGGCTATAGGCAAATTACGCCGTTTAGTTAATAAAAGCTTTTCATTTACGCTAATGAGCATAACTCCTAATCTAGACCACAAACTGATGTCAAATTCTAGGGACAAGTTTATAATTCTGTAATAAAGGTTTCTATTCTTTCATATTTTCAAAAATGTCGCTTTAAGGTCAAAAGGGCATAATGGTCAACATTTAAGCATATAACGGGAACATGTAAATGAATAGGATAACTAAGGATCCAAGTTGTATAACCTCAGAGAGTTATACTAACATATAACATGGTCACAAAGGAACCCTAAGTCATAATCAAACTAAGCTAATTCGGGCAAAAGTTAGGTTGCTAATCAGTAGGTGCCCTCTTAGGGTTTATTACCTACATAATTACCAACTTATAGCTACTCCTAATTAGACTAACTACTGGACCGCTAGTGATTAATCACTAAGTCAATTCTTAATTACGATAAGGTTGACTTTAGGTCATTAAACTAATCAAAACTAGAATTAGGAGGCTAAGGACACTTACAAAGGGTCCTTAGTATTGAAATGAACTCCAAGGAAGTTCTACAAGCTCAGAATTCCTCCAGAAATTCAGAGAATAAGCATAATGGAATGAAGGTGTGAAGGAACAAGTGAACTCACCTCCTTTATATAGTTTTCGGGACCTTACGAGATCGCGACAAGTGTCGGGAGGTCATAACCAGATTATTCCAGGTGTAAAACCATTTTTAAAACCTGTGGGCTGCCCCTAGAGTCGGTTATGTGAGATAGAAACCAGTTTTGAGCAAAAACCAGCAACGAACAGGCTGTTAGCAGCTGTTCAGCATTCTGTGCAGTCCTCGCGGCCTGCGTGAGGATCTGTGTGGCCTTACGCGGCCCGCCTCCCAGTCCAAACCAGCAACACAAGTTTAAAAGATGGCAGTTTTGGTCCCTGTTGCAAGAAAGGTCATTTTTGGCACATTAAAGGCCCGTTAACCTCGTTTTAAGGCTCCGCTATGATGTTTAAACATAGGGAACATGAAACATGCTCAAAAACATGTCGGATGTCGGTTCGTTTGGTCGTACGGTCACGTTGTTCGGCTAATTACGACGAAACACCGACGGACGCGAAAAACGATCCAAATTACCCGACGAATGGAATTTTATTAAGCCAAACACTAAAATAATATATTTTAGTGCTTACATAAATTTTTGGGTGTCCGGAGATATTCAGAATGCGAGATATGCGCGTAAATGCAAACTTGTGCACTTTTTAACACTTTTAGTCCCTGCATGACTTAAAAGTTTATTTTTGCGCACCAAACACCTCTAAGCCTATATCTAAGCTATATAAAGGATAATTAGGGTATGTTTAACTCATGGTCATATTCCGGAAGGTTCGATACCCTACGAATCGGCATACTTTTGCCGTTTGACGCAAATAGTCCTTTAATTGCGCAAAGTAGCGCGAAATGTCGTTTACTGACATCCAAGCCTTCCATGGCCCATAATGGGCATTCCCAAGCATATACTTAAATATTACTACACTCCTGTTTGCTTAAATGGTCACCGAAAGGCGTAGATTTAAAAGTTGACGCTTTAGGTCCCTCTATTGTGCAAACTTGCGCATCTCATCATTTAATAGCATTGAAGCCTCATCTAATCCATATTAGGAATTCTTGAAAGTATTATTAAACATCACGATTCTTCGGGTTCACTAAAAGGCCATTCAGAGGTATGATTAAACATATTAACGCTTTTAGCCCCTCTAACTTGCAAAGTTACGCGTAACTTTACTTATAGGCATAAAAACTTTAGACGGCCAATAATTGGCATTCCCAAGAGTATTATCAAATATCATGAAGCTCCCGGTTTGTTAAAAGGTCACTCAGAGGTAAGAATTAACATGTTGACGCTTTTAACCCTGTATTGCGCAAACTTTCAATTAATTACGCAAACGGCTACACTCGATCAATAAGTGGCTCATTTGTGAATATAAACATCGTAAGAGGTTATTCAGAAACTTATTTTTAGTATGCTAATACTTCTAGTCCTTTCATAATCAAGGTTTTTGATTTTTCGAAAAATTAGTCCCTTAAATTCAACACTTGACTTCATTAGGGTTTATTACACGTGTCAATACACCATTGGACGTGATTTTACGAGGTGTTACAGAAAATGATCTAATGAATAGTTCCTCTAGACTAAAAATTGAAGATCTGCAAGACTTATTGAGTCTTCCACTTGAAAGGGGTCTAAATGACTCTCTATTTCTATAAAATTTGAGAATCGATTCAAAGCCTAAATCATAGGAGAAGTTGATGAGAAATAAAAGTTGATCTAATAAAACAGTTGTTATGGCATCATTTGTTCTAGGGGGAGATTGTTGGACCTACAAAAGAACAGATGATATTTAAAAGCCAAAACATGATCAAATGATCAAGAAATAAACAGTAGGTGGAGCATTCTCCTCCCAAAGATAGTGAATCTTGAATACTAATTAGAACATCTGTTGAAGACATGCTAAGAGCTATTCAAGCCTTGGAAACCACTATGGAAAAGAACCAAGCACTGATCAAGGCTAAAGCCCTGTTGAAGCAAAGATCTTTTCAAGAAGACCAAACATGTGTTCAAGCCAAACAGATGTTTGGAACAAAGCAACAGTGGTTTGAAGATCAACGGTTTCATCAATGTAATAGTATTTTGCTTGTAACAGAGTTTTAGTATATTAGATCAGATGTTAGATCTCCGCAGACGGTTGCTAACATCTGTGGAATCTTTTCTGTTAGGAATGTTAGATGTCACTATCAGGGTGATGTCAACTGATTGCAAACAGATCTTTTATACTTAGCATAAATAGATCTCACCTGTTAGAGATCTATTCACCACTTCACACACATTCTATTTTGTACGAACAGATTTGTAAGGGATCAGACTGAGGGGAGATTGTATAATCATCATATTGTAATTGTAACAATTTGATTTGAATGAAAAATAATTGTTGATATATCTTCTTGCTTGTGTGTTTGCATTATTTGTCTTTCAATTTTTAAATTGTCTGTTTTTATTTTGCTTAAAAACTACAAGTATCAAACTCGTATCCTAATAAATTATCATCAAATAAAATTCTACCACTTACCACTTGTTTCCAATCACTAGATCATTAGAAATCCTTAATCGTGCAAGCATTTAGGGTTGAATTCCATGATCAGTTTCAGGATTTAGAGTGGTTTGAGAGAACCCTTTTTTCTCCTTGTATATGTCAGCACACACACATATCCAGAGGTTTTTATTTGTAAAGATCTTAATTCAAACTTTGAATTTCAGCCCCCTCATGTTTGTCATTTGATATCATTTGTCACAAAAATCATTCCTTACTGTTTAACTTATATTCTAACTAAGTTAAATAGCTTAGGTATTTTATTTCATGCCATAACACAAGAAAACACGCTAATAAATAAAAAATTCATATTTTGGGTGTTACAAGAAAATGCAAGGAACAAAAGACGAGCTTGACAAAAGGTTTAGCATACAAGACCTTGGGAACCTCAAGTATTTCCTTGAAATTAAGGTGGCTTGAACCTCGAAGTGATTAGTTTGAGTCAAAGAAAATAGATTCTTGACATCTTAGAATATTGCGGTTTGCAAGGTTTCAAACCAAGTCCATATCCTATCAAGCAAAACTTGAAATTCGATAAGGGCAAGGATGAACCAAAGGTTGATGTTGAACGATACTGACAAACTGCTTGGAGATTTACTTATCTACAAGCCACAAGACCATATATTCCTCACTCAGTAAATGTGTTGATTCAGTTTGTCGCAGAGACGCATACCAAGACAATCTCACAGGAACGTCGTTCACAGAGTCCTTTGATATTTAAAGGCGACATCGACTGACTCACTTGTTAAGATGCCCTTACATTAGAAAATCCTGAACATGACACCCCCTTCTTCTTGGTAGAGCTCCAGATTCTCAGAAAACTAAAAAGCAATCAGTACTTTTCCATTCATCCGCTAAAGTTGAGTACCGATCCATGGCATCCATAGCCAGTTGAGTCCTTTGGGTAAGATGGATTTGCCACCCAACTATTCATCAGATTCAGACTTGGAAGAGAGTTGATAGTTATTGTGGTTCAAGCAGGGTCCAACTATTAACTGACCACCATGAAACCTCACAACCATGTACATGACGAGCTCCACTTGAACACAAACGCAAGGCTGCTAATAACCGTTTGGTATATGATTATTTTCCTAAAAATCCATTGTATGATTTTAATACTTTCTAGTGTCATTTTCGCATGAGTCGCCAACTATTCATAAGAATTATTGGCGATATAGAGCACAAGTTTTCATATTTCCAATAAAGGGAAGGTGCTAGGTGTAAACTAGGAGTCACTGGTTTGCAAGAGTGTACGTCGGCAATTCGTTAAATGGCATATGACACTTCGCACGATTTATGGAACGATTATTATTATTGGTCCTTTATATTTTATATGTATTAATATTTCTATATATTTATAATTTTAATTTAAAAGAGTTAATACATGTTAGTTGTTGAATTAACATTGATTAATTACATAAAAAAAGTTAATACATTAGTTAAAAATAACTTAACAAAATTTATAAATGCAACCTCAAAGTTCATTTTTAAAGATGTTGATGACTGTATGTGTTTACTTATGACATCATATTTTATTCAACTCATATAATACATAGTTTTATTCAACCTGTGTAATACACAACTTTTTAAAGACGTTCTTTCTTTTAATTACTAAGTATATAACATTAGATTTGTTCAACCCTTGTAATACATGAGATTCTAATCTAGTCTCTCACAAAGGGAAGGTTCTAGATGTAAACTAGAATTCACTGGTTTGCAAGAGTACACGCCCGCAATTCGTCAACTGGTGTATGGCACTTCGCACGATTCACGGGAATTGGGACAATTATTATTATTATTATTATTATTATTATTATTATTATTATTATTATTATTATTATTATTATTATTATTAAGGTGTGGTTGATCTTTATGGCAAGAGATATTTCAGAAGACCGACGTTTAGCGATATCCAAAACTATATAAGGTCCATCAAGAAGTACACATTTTTCTAGGGATGCTTAGTAGCATCGATTTGCACACATTAGTTATGAGCCACATGTAGAACTAGTTGGCGAGGTCAACATTGTCGGGGTGATCATGACGGCCCAACCTTAATGGTTGAAGAAGTAACATCATATGATCTTTGGATTTAACATGCGTTCTTTAGTTGCGGCTGACACAACCAATGATATTAATGTTATTAAACGACTTCATATATTGGATGATGTCATAGATGGAGTTACACCCGTGTCTTTATTATGCTAATGACGTGGAGTACGAGTACAAGTATTATCTTACTGATGCCATTTTACGAATATATTGCAAGAAAAAACAAGATTCGGGGAAAAAAATATTGAAGGAGCATTCTAGGTTTTAAAGATACAGTGGAGTATCATTGCCCAACCTACACACTACGATGATGACATCCAACTAGCAACTGTACTACTAAACGCCAAAGAGAAACAAGCATTCTAAGGAGTATACACAGTTTGAAAACACATATTAACCTTCGCTCGTACTTTATAGACTATCTATAGATGAATCACGGCGATGATAATGTTGACGATTAATAATTCTAGATGTTATAGTATTTATACGTGTTTTTTTCTTTATGTTTTTATAATTGTAATTTTTTTATTCATATATGCTTTTTCTTATTATAATCAATATTTTAAGGTTTTTTTATTTTAAATAAATAAAAATAATTACCAAATTATTCAAATATTTTTAGTAGTATTGTTTACTTCATAGTAATGTGATTTAATTTTCTTCTGCTTATTAATTAAACCATTACATATCTTAGATATAATAAAAGATTTTAGTTAATGTCATGTGTCATTCTCTCTTTCAAACTTATTATTTTTTTTATTATTATTATTATAGAAAATTAGAAAACGTGAACGGAAAAGCTGTCTTGATCCAACCCATAAGTCATCCATTATCCATTACGACTATGAAGTTGTTTGTTTAGTTTTTAATGAAGCTCTTAATGGTTCAAACCTCTTATGAGTTCAGCATTTAATGGTCCAGACTGTTTATTTTCTGAGCAGATGTCTGAATGATTCAGACTGCCTCTAAATGGTTAAGCATTATAGTAAGTCTGAATGGTTAAGACCTCTTATTTGAATTTGTCAGACATTTGCCTTTGAATGGTTAAACATTATATTGGATCTTAATGGTTCACACATCTTACGGGTTCATCACTTAATGATTCAGAACTCTTACTGTTTCAGCACTTATTCATTCAAAAGTTACCAAACAGTCCCTGTAACTCAAAAGATTGTTTTATTGTTAAAATATATGTATTCTTACAAAAACACTTTCATAAAAGTATTTAATTTTTAATAATATCCATTATCCATCACGACTATGACTAAAGATTGTTTTGTTGTTAAAATATATTTATTTGTTTGTTTATTATTGTTTTATTTTTTTTACAACTTCATCTTTAATTATTGGGTGTTAATATCACACACCTCTCGACTCTATCTCTCTCTATATACATAGATAGATTTAGAGAGAGATAGACTGAAAAAGATGTAGAAATAAGATTTTAAGGGTGTGGAAATAAGACAAGCCTTATTTATACCTTTGGATTGATTAACGTCATTTATAAAAAAAATGATATTATTCAAAGTCAATGGTAATAAAACATATATTATTAAAAATATATTAAAATCAGTTTCTAAGTTTTGATAAAGGAAAATGTCACAGAAATGTAACAAAGTTTGTCAAGTGTTCTAATTAAGTCATCCAAATTGTTTTTGTCTATCTAAAGTAACTAAATTTTAACTAAATATCATAGAAATGTAACAAAGTTTGCCAAGTGTTTCTAAGTTTTGACAAGGGAAAATGTCACCGAAATATAAATTCTACTTTCACTTTTTACTGTTGTATGTAACAAAAATTTTAAATAATTTTATTTTAAATCTCTCCCAACCAAAATATTAACATGTATGTATTTCATAAAATGGAATTGAACTGGGCTGATTAAGAAAAGGAAAAGAAACTGTCCAGCCCATATTACATGGCCCAATCAAACTAGGGTTTCTCTACTACCTATAAATTCAAATCATCCCGTCATCGTTCCATACTTCGCCCAACAACACAAAACTCAGAGAAAACCTAAGAGATCTCATCCAAGATGCGTGCCAAGGTAACTTCATCTTCATCTCTTTTTTTTTATTTTCCTATGATTTCGTTTCTATTTGTTTGATCTGCTCATTTTCGATTTCTTCCCTTTAATTGCTTTTTATTTTGTTGATAATTTCTGATTTAATGCCTAACATATGCTTAGATAATCTTCACTAGATCTGATTTGCTTTCAACAACTTGTCAGTTTGTTTTGATTTCTAGTTTTGTTGATGGTATTCATTTTGTGTTCAAGTAATTTGTTCAGGCGCTCTTAATTCTATATGAACTAATTTTATCTAATGATTTTATATTTGTTGAATATATTCTGTTGATTTAGGATTTATATCGGTTTACACAGTCATTTCTATTGTCTCTAGATCAGCTATATGCAAGTAATTTGTAAAGGCACTTATAGTTCCATCTATTTTTAAATATTATCTAATATAAATTCATTTAATTGTTCTGATTCTACGTTTTTGATTACATATGTTTTTAACATTTTTTTATTACATATATATTTTTAACATTTTTTAAATCATCTTTATTCATATTTAACTTCGGTTTACTTGATTATAACTAGCATCTCTAAATTAGCTAGATAAAAGTATTTTTTTTTTGACATTATAAGTTCTCTTCGTTTCAAATTGTTTTTTGGTTCGTTTTAAATTGTCTTAATATAAAGTTTTTGTTTATTGTATTATTGGTCTTTTATATCTGATTTAAATTCAATTTACACAATTGTGAATAGTATAACTGTATTGACAAGATGCATCTATTTGTTTTATTAATCGGTGAATTTGATGTAATTGAGGGATCTGTTGTTGCAGTGGAAGAAGAAGAGAATGAGGAGATTGAAGAGGAAGCGTCGAAAGATGAGACAAAGATCAAAGTAGAAAATGAAAACTAGAATGGCTTTATCCAATCTTTCTTCATGCACATACATGATCTCCTGTAGATGCAGGGAGTTTGTATGTAAAAGATGGATCTTTGTGTTGAAGCTGTTCATAGTTTAGGTGGTTGTTTTCTACTTGTTGGCTTTAGTTTCTTTCTTGTTTT
Organism: Helianthus tuberosus; assembly: GCA_030545235.1. Taxonomy (NCBI): domain Eukaryota; kingdom Viridiplantae; phylum Streptophyta; class Magnoliopsida; order Asterales; family Asteraceae; genus Helianthus; species Helianthus tuberosus. Next base: position 52,405,485 of record CM060411.1, on the reverse strand, counting down.
AATGAGATAAACTCTGTCTTAGTTTGTTTTTGTTGAGTGTTTCCAATTGCTTATCTTAACTACTTTATTTATATTATTCATGTCTTTTGATTATGAAGTATGTTGATGATGGTAGTTTTTAAATTTTTAAACAATTTATTTGATTTAGAAAGCCCCAACGGGCTTTATCATGCCGCTTTAGTGCCACCTCACCATGTTGTCACATAGGGGCTTTAAAGCCTCCCCTTTAACTATAGTGGCTCTTCATTTTGACCATTCTCCATTGATCAACTCAATTTGGCCTCGTTAACGCATTGGCGGAAGCAGGATGGCGTCCCCCCTTTCATTTGCTCGGTGTGGTTGATGGTGCCCTAGGGGCGCTATGGTTGCCTAGTTGATTGAGTATGATTGATCGAGGGGTTTTGTTGTATACTCACCGAATGTTTGAGTATGATTGAGAGTTTAATGTTGGGTCTTAATCCCTTTCAACCAATTTTTTTTTTTTAAATTCTTTACCACTTTCTAGGTGTTTGAAGCATACCTAGTGATTGAGTGCAAAATGGGGAGTGAAATGGGGACTTGACATGACATAATATTATTAGTTAGAGAATAACTCAAACACCCTAAAGTGATTGAACGATACCCTTCACCCTAAGGTCACCTGTAGTGTTTTTGTTATTGCGCGTGGAACACCGCCTTCTTCTCTTTTAGTTGTCTTTGTAGTGCGGCACCCGTTAAACCACGCGATTGATTTGTAAATTTTGATAGAATAATACTGTTTCACATAGGGACAAAGCTAGCCCATTAATTTAGGAGTATCCCATTTTTTTACCATGCAATCAAAGGACCAGAAAACTCACAAATCATAGGTCAACATTGGTCAACGATCAACAGGGACGACTTCAGGAGATCAAAAGGGGCGTGAATTCCGAATCAACGAACATCAGGGACGATTCCAGTGATCATCAAGCCAACAGGGACGATTTTAGGTTTTCAGCACTCAGCAGACAACAACCAACACTTCAGAGTTCAGGCAGCAGGGACAATGTCAATTTCAAAAGCTATATTTTGTTTGACGTTTGGTTTCCAAATTGCCGCCATAATCAAAAGGTGTATTTTGTTGTTTTCGATATTGGGCTAATCTTTGTTATTTATTAATTGAGCATCCTTTCAATTCTATTATTATTATTACTAGGGGGAACACCCGTGCGATGCACGACATGCATAATAGTTATTGTTTTTTCCTGGAACGACGACTGATATAGATAGTGCGTGACACGGTACGAAAGTGCGAATATAGTATAGATTTTTAAAACAAAAACCGGTTTTTTTTAAAGTTAGCCGTTTGACCATGGTTATTTTGACCAAAGTTCACTCCTCGTTCGGCGCTTTGTGGTAGCACTACCAGTCAAAAAAGGCCCAAAACGCCCGAGGGTACAGTGTTCCCCCGCGTTTTTAAGACGCTTTGAGAGAGGTTTGCGCCCCACCACATGTGGTCTCACAAAACTTCAAATCTATGGACGTGTGGTTTCTCAACCCTCTTCAAAAGATGTCACAGTTTTCAAATTTTTTTATTTTTATTTTTTCTTTTTCATTGTTTTAGATGGTGTAAAATAGATGTTAAATATATATATTATACTACATACACATATACATATAAATTCAGTTTTGACATCTAAAAGTCAAATTGCAGGTTTTGTTCCCTTTTATAGATAAGAAAGCAGTTTATTATTTATTACTAAAATGTTGTATTAACTTTATTCTGCAACATATTCTTTATAAACTATGCTTACCTTGACATAACCTAATAGCTATATTTCCTTATTAGAAGTCTCTGATAATTGAAAATTAGTACATATTATTACCTTGCTGGTGAACACATTTACTCTATGTTTAGGGAACAATTTGATTAGGTTGCTGATACTGAATTGAATATTACACCAAATTACAATAGCAGTTTATATTGCTACTATTCACCCAAATCAAGCACCTTAAATAAGTCAGTGTTTCTCTATATTCAAAAAACGAACTATAACTGACGATTATTAAATTGCAACAGTCAATTCAATCCAAATACTGCAATAGAAACATAAAATCTACCACAATTCGTTGGTTAATCATGTATAGTTCTTAATCGATTAGAATCAGAAAAAAGGAAATTGACTCACCGTAACTTAAAATCAGGAAGAAAACGAACAAAGGGGCGGAGTTTTTCGAAATCAATGACCCCTGTCTTTCATTGTTATTCCTTGAATGAGGTAAGCAAGACCCCATACTACACACTGCATACACATACATAAAAATTGGGTTCTATATTATTTGTATAAACACCGATTGGAAACCCTCACATTGCATTTGATGAAACCCTAATCAATATAAACACACACACTAACACTCACGAATCGAATCGAATTTATAAAAGGAAAAATTCGGGCTGTTTTTACCTCTTGCTGCTCCAAATCTTCATTACCATACATTATCTTCATCTTAGAGATATAGATATTGCACTTAAAGGTTGCTGGAGAGTCGGAGGATGATGTGTAATTAAAGGAGCAAGTAAATGACCCATTTTGATTCCAATTGAAGTTGCCGACTGATGGAGAGCCTGTGCAGGAGATCAATCGAAGATATATGTCTGAGAATTGTGTGCCAAATCGATGAAGATCTTCAATTGGGGAGAAGTTAATTACGATTCCAATTGAGTTGCCGAGTGATGGAGAGCCTGATGGCGAGCCTGTGCAGGAGATCAATCGAAGATATATGTCTGAGAGTTGTGTGCCTAATCGATGAAGAACTTCAATTGGGGAGAAGTTAATTATGGATTGGAGAGCATATATTGAGAGGTGAAAGATGAATATCACGAACTCCAAAGTCCCCACAAACGCCAATTAAACAACCCTTTCACTTCCGGAAGTCCTCTTCTCGCCGTTGCATCCGTCTCCGGCGACTCCTCCACTACCTCATGTTTTTCCTTTGCACATTCTTCAACTAATGAGACGTCGTACGGAGGCGAAACCGTAACCTCTGGCGGAGGATTTAAAGCTTTTCCGGCGAACCTCCGATGACTCGCCTTCTCTTTCTTCTGGTTAGGTTTACGGCCGCGGCAGTTAACCTGTTCACTACTGGTAAGGTTTTCTTCAAATGCTTCAATAACTTGATGAATTAACTCTCGGTTAACAAACGTGTCCCACCGGAACCAGTAGTTCATGTAACAATCGAAGCAATCACAGTCGAATACCGGAGATTTGTGTGCGGCCGGTGCTTTCTTCTTATTGTTATTATCAGATGATCTAGGGTTTGTGGAATTATTTTTGACACAAATGATTAAAGTAATGTAACTATTAATTTGCATTAGGGATAAGTTATTTTTGACACTTAGATTAGTTTAGTTAAACCATAAGGTTAACCGAAATTATGGTTCATGTATGGTTATGGTGTGTGGGCGCATGGCGTAATCGCATTAACCAAACAAATTATACATAACAAACTTACATAAATTTTAACTATTCTGATTAGGTTTTCATAAGAAATAACAAACTTATTTCCTTAGTTAACCATTTAAAATGAATAAATCATTTAGTAATAAAACAGAGTTATAAACTAAAATACTAAATTTATCAACAATAATACGTACAACTTTTATAACAAGTTAAACTCTATTCAATTTATGACATTCTAAAACTAAATTAAATATACAGAAAAAAACAACTTTGAATTATTTATACATATAAATGTATTATATGGGCCTTCTTCCCCTCTACTCAACAACTTTGAAGTACTTCTTAGCCTTTGATTACCTGGTCATGATTCATAGATTAGAAAAAATATAAGCCAAGAAGATCTCAACCATCAAAATACGATCCAAGGGCTAAAAAGTGGTTCCTAATTATGCAATGGTTATCATTTGAACCTTATTCCATGAGACTTGAGGTAAGATGCAAGGAGCATTCTTTTGAGTTTTAAACCATCTATAATTAAGTTCATTATTTAATCATTATTGTTGCAATTATTAGGTATTATAGATAATAATACCCCATGAAATTACCTTTTAGTAATTTTCGTTTCTAATTGGTTAGCATCTTTTAAGTTTTAAAACCATTTATAGTTATAATTAAATTCATAATAACGTTGATTAAGTTTTTTATATTTAATTATTATTATTATTATTATTTTTATTTTTATTTTTATTTCATATGATGTTCATCAACTATGTGATAAAATTGCAAAAAATGTTGTAACCTTATTTGTATGATGTTTAGCAATTACTAAACCAAATAATAATGACTTAATTATAAAATTCAATCAAGTAATCGGTTACGGAGAACTTGAAACGGAAAAGCAATGTAAATAGGAGGAAGGTGATGATGTTCAACTAAGTCAAATGATTTAATTCTTTATCAAGTATTTAACAATACTTAATTTATAAAGTTATCAATTTAATTGTATTTATCAATTTATACTCATGTAGAAAGACTAATTTATCCCTTTACTAACTTCATTGAGTTGTTGTACTATAAGCATAATATGTTGCAATTATTTAAATTCGGTTGGAACCCTTGTGAAATGCTTTATACGATAGTATAGATAAACGCAATCAATTTAAATCTTTTGCGCGGGTTGAAAACATCCGAGCCCTTAAAGTTTGCTGCCCAATCCTGTCAAACAATACCTCCTCAAATATTTCCTCTTCATCTATATTGCCTATATATAGTATCAATTAAATCACACAAAAGCATCATATGTTCAAAAAAAAATAGTAAAGTAGAAATTAAAAAAGGAAATCCCAATAGGCCAAATAAATGTCTATCTCCAAATGAATAACTTTTCTCGTACCCACCCTTTTACACCTCCATATACATGAAGCTGCAAAAAGGAAAAAGACTATAAATTTATGAACAATTAAACAATACATTGGTAAATGGTTTCAGATACTATAGTCATGCAAGGGTACCTTGATGAAGTATGAAGTGTCTGTCTTTTTGTATCCAATAACCTGTGTGTATACTTTAAATGTAATATAAAATCATAATTTGAAAAAAAAAAAAACAACTAAATCACCACAAACATAATAAAACATCAATATAAACTCATAGATTATGTAAAAGAAAACTGTTATCCCATTTGAATATTTTAAGAAACAAACCAAAGTTTTTTCGAATAAATGTTGAAATGGGTATAAAAGAACACACCTTTCCACCAAGATAAATAAATTTCATATCAACTTATCTCTTTCTTATCTATTTCTTTTCGACTCTAACTCGCACAATAGTAGACAAAGGAGTTGATGTTGAGTGAAATGGTGAATTTATAGCAATGATAGGAGATTCCTTAATCGATCAAATTTATTACATATTGATTGAAATTGGACCTTTGGAGTGCTTTTGCGGTTTATCCCAATAGGTTTCGTTTATTAATTGCATTTAAGTACCGAACTTATTATTGTATTATTATAATTAATTGTGATTATATTCTCATTTAATTATTTTTTTATTTTTTAATATTAATGTAGAAAGACCATTTCACCCCTTACTAACATCATTAAGTTGTTGTACCATAAGTATAAAAGATTGTAATTACTTAAATTTGGTTGGTATCCTTATGAAATGCTTTATAATATAGTATATATTGATTGAAATTGGACCTTTGGAGTGCTTTTGCGGTTTATCCCAATAGGTTTCGTTTATTAATTGCATTTAAGTACCGAACTTATTATTGTATTATTATAATTAATTGTGATTATATTCTCATTTAATTATTTTTTATTTTTTAATATTAATGTAGAAAGACCATTTCACCCCTTACTAACATCATTAAGTTGTTGTACCATAAGTATAAAAAATTGTAATTACTTAAATTTGGTTGGTATCCTTATGAAATGCTTTATAATATAGTATAGATAGATAGATATAGATATAGATATAGATAATTGTTTTTTTTATTTTTTAATATTAATGTAGAAAGACCATTTCACCCCTTACTAACATCATTAAGTTGTTGTACCATAAGTATAAAAGATTGTAATTACTTAAATTTGGTTGGTATCCTTATGAAATGCTTTATAATATAGTATAGATTAGGTTCTAGCATTAATGTACTGTACTATATGTTAATATGGTGTTTCATGCATTGCTTTGTTGCAAATTGTGTTGTTTTATTTGTAAATTATTATTATTATTTATAATAATCTAATTAATTTAGCCAAAATCTTGTTAATAATATATTAGAATATATATATATATATATATATAGGGAGCCGCTAGAATGAGAACCACCACGAGTTATGAGAACCGCGAGAACCAAGTGCCACGGAGGGCCGTTGACCACGAAATTTTTTTTACACCTAGATCCGTATATTTTAAGACCGGGTGTAAATTTTGGGTTCAAACGGCGCGCCCGAGGGGGTAGTTTTTTACGCCCAAAGTTTGGTTAAAAAAAAGAAAAATTAAAAAAATTAAAAAAACCCAAACTTTGGGCGTAAAAAACTACCCCTTCGGGCGCGCCATTTGAACCCAAAATTTACACCTGGTCTTAAAATATACGGATCTAGGTGTAAAAAAAATTTCGTGGTCAACGGCCCTCCGTGGCACTTGGTTCTCGCGGTTCTCATAACTCGTGCTGGTTCTCATTCTAGCGGCCCCCTATATATATATATATAGTTATTTTAATACTTTTATTATTTTAATATTATAATAATAATTCCTTTTTTTTACTGTTTAACTTTAATTTAATGATTTTTTAGTATCACGGGGTGGGATAAGCTTGGTGTCAACCGGTACTGGTATCGAAAATACCGGTACGGTCTTGTTTGGTATCGGTACAAATTGTAATTTTAATATTTTAATAATATACATAGTTTTTTAAATATTTTTATTATTTTAATATTATAATAATAATTCTTTTCTTTACTTTTTAACTTTAATTTAATGATATTTTTATGATACTTATGATCTTTCGGTTTAAATTTTATCTTAATCTATTAAATTCTGATACTAATATCATGGATAAGTTCTTAATATTTGATATCATTTGGATCCCTTTACCTATTTTTTTTATTATATGTTTTCTTTGAAAATATATTGTTGTGTTTTTATTACGAATTATATTTGAGCTACTTTTAATATATTAGTTACTTCGAAATTTAAATTTATGGTTACCTTGTCAAAGATCATTTTATAGAATAATCATAAGTTTGGAATAATTATCTTTAAACCAATTATTAAAAAAAAAAATTAAGATCAAAGTTAACTTTAAACTAATCTACCTTTATCTATAATATATTATTTAGTATAATGTGTTATTGATTGATATTAATTTTAATGATTATTGATATATAATTATTTTATTTTAATTTTTATCTTATCTCTTATTTATTTAATGTAAATTAAATGCAATTAATAGGATTTTTATAGGATGATGCATTTAAAACAACCATAAATTTTGGTTTTAAAATAGAGCATATAACTAAACTTTAGAATATATATAATGCATTGCTTTGTTGCAAATTGTGTTGTTTTATTTGTAAATTATTATTATTATTTATAATAATCTAATTAATTTAGCCAAAATCTTGTTAATAATATATTAGAATATATATATATATATATATATATATATATAGTTATTTTAATACTTTTATTATTTTAATATTATAATAATAATTCCTTTTTTTACCTGTTTAACTTTAATTTAATGATTTTTTAGTATCACGGGGTGGGATAAGCTTGGTGTCAACCGGTACTGGTATCGAAAATACCGGTACGGTCTTGTTTGGTATCGGTACAAATAGTAATTAATATTTTAATAATATATATAGTTTTTAAAATATTTTTATTATTTTAATATTATAATAATAATTCTTTTCTTTACTTTTTAACTTTAATTTAATGATATTTTTGTGATACTTATGATCTTTCGGTTTAAATTTTATCTTAATCTATTAAATTCTGATACTAATATCATGGATAAGTTCTTAATATTTGATATCATTTGGATCCCTTTACCTATTTTTTTATTATATGTTTTCTTTGAAAATATATTGTTGTGTTTTTATAACGAATTATATTTGAGCTACTTTTAATATATTAGTTACTTCGAAATTTAAATTTATGGTTACCTTGTCAAAGATCATTTTATAGAATAATCATAAGTTTGGAATAATTATCTTTAAACCAATTATTAAAAAAAATTAAGATCAAAGTTAACTTTAAACTAATCTACCTTTATCTATAATATATTATTTAGTATAATGTGTTATTGATTGATATTAATTTTAATGATTATTGATATATAATTATTTTATTTTATTTTTTATCTTATCTCTTATTTATTTAATGTAAATTAAATGCAATTAATAGGATTTTTATAGGATGATGTATTTAAAACAACCATAAATTTTGGTTTTAAAATAGAACATATAACTAAACTTTAGAATATATATTTTAACTTTAATTTAATGATATTTTTGTGATACTTATGATCTTTCGGTTTAAATTTTATCTTAATCTATTAAATTCTGATACTAATATCATGGATAAGTTCTTAATATTTGATATCATTTGGATCCCTTTACCTATTTTTTTATTATATGTTTTCTTTGAAAATATATTGTTGTGTTTTTATTACGAATTATATTTGAGCTACTTTTAATATATTAGTTACTTCGAAATTTAAATTTATGGTTACCTTGTCAAAGATCATTTTATAGAATAATCATAAGTTTGGAATAATTATCTTTAAACCAATTATTAGAAAAAATTAAGATCAAAGTTAACTTTAAACTAATCTACCTTTATCTATAATATATTATTTAGTATAATATGTTATTGATTGATATTAATTTTAATGATTATTGATATATAATTATTTTATTTTATTTTTTATCTTATCTCTTATTTATTTAATGTAAATTAAATGCAATTAATAGTATTTTTATATGATGATGTATTTAAAACAACCATAAATTTTGGTTTTAAAATAGAACATATAACTAAACTTTAGAATATATATAGATTGTTGTTGTTGTTGTTATTATTATTATTATTATTTTTATTATTATTATTATTATTATTATTATTATTATTATTATTATTATTAATGTGGTCTTATCTAATCATTCGGGCTTAATTATACTACAAGTTTTGGGTTGTAAAATGTTTAAGCTTATAAAAGATTGAGATTTTAGTAATATCAAGTATCCGATCTTTTGGTTAAGGATATCCTCGTATTTTTTAGGGGTATCCTTTGTATAAAACCGAATAAATAAATAAATAAATACACTACGAATACATGGTTGAGTCATAGCCCGTGCTACGGCTTCTAATACACTTGTTCCGCCCTGGTTTCACATTATACTTCAAAATAAAATTTTGAAATGTCCTCCATTGTTTTAGCATGCGAAGCTCTACACTGTTATAACGGTTAAACGTGTGATTATTGCATTTGCGTATAAAATTGTTACTCCGCTTGATCAAACATGAGAAGTAGATACACCATTGCAATGAGATATATCATAGACGCTTATATACAAGTGCGTCAAATTGTAACCAAAATGAATTAAACCTTAAGAGCTAGACGTGTCATTACAATGGGTTAGGTGCACTATTATATGAATTAAACCTTAAGAGCTAGATGTGTCATTACAATGGGTTAGGTGCATTATTATATACATGTGTCAGCTTATCATAACAGTGGATTGAACCTCGGTAGGGATGGTAGTGGGTCGGGTTTGGGATGGGTTTAGGTAATCTCAACCCCAAGCCCGATTAGATATGTTTGTCCCAAAACCCGCTGGGTTTTTAGCGGGCAAATACCCATCGGGTATCGTGTATACCCGCGGGCTTCGGGTAACCCATTAATTTTAATAAGTTTACCCGTTTGGTATACCCGACCCAAAACCCACCGGGTAACTACTAATCAGTTACTTTTAGTATTATCACTAAAGAAATATATCAAATAACTAATGTATACGTGATAAAATACCTATGTGTATAGAAAAAATGATGTATTATATATTTATATATTTAAAAATATAAAAGAAATTATGAAAACTAATAAACAATATTATGGAAAACATATCAATAAATGGCTACACGTACATATATGTACATATCAGTTTGCCCAACTATAATACACATGCGTACTTTCTCTTTTACACATGTGTATTATTACATTCGCTAAGTTCACAGAGTACACCATTTTAAAATTGGCAGAAATACACAACATATCACAATGTTTCATTATGACGTTTGAACTAATACTATAACACCCCAAATTTCGTATGCTATAATATGTAACGCCCCAAAACTCGAATTGTTTAATTCGCTAATATGTGTCCATATTCTATATGTAACGACTCTCATCAAAAGTTATAATTATTAAATTAATTTGACCAATAGGAAATCCTAATTAAGACATCCAAGTGATTCTACGCAAACCCTAAAATTTTCAGAACAATCAGAATCAGGATCAGGGCCCTTAAAACTCAGGGGGGGGGGTATTTCCTAGTTACGCTTATCCATATCAACAGCTGTCCAATTCGAATTTTCAGAAACTGTCGACTCAGCTGAGCTAGTCCCACACGTGGCAACCCTATACATGAAAATTGTTGCTACGCGGGCCGCGTAAGGATAAGCTTAGATCTCACGCGGGCCGCCTGAGGGACAAAATTCGGCTATAAATACAGGAGATTGGGACTTGATTTCTGGCTTCAGAACGACGAAGAAATTCCAATTCTACACGGAGTTATGTTCTGTATACTCCAATTAACACACACAGGCACTAAATCGACGCCACAATCAGGGTATTAGCACAATCCCTGCTACGATTCATTTTCCGATCGATCAATATATCCAATGGATGTTTAAGTGCCGCCCACATTAGGGCTATACTGTGACACTTCGGGTTTTCCCGAGCAATCTGTGTATATTAACTTGCGTGTACATAATATTAAATGAAAGTCGTGATTTATCTTGAGGTGCTGTGTAACGATAATGTGTAAATATTATATACGTAGTTATATATATATATAAGTGAATCGAGACCACGAGCCCGACTCGAGACCGCTTGGTCTCGAGTAAACAGTGAAGCGATTGGGCCGGTTGGGCCATGCCGCTCGGAAACCCACTAGGGTGCACCAAGCCGGTCCGGGTATAAAACCCACAAGAGGGGTCAACTTTGCCACTTTTCACCATTTGCAACAATTCCTCATTCACTCACTCCCACACACTCTCCCTCACCCTCTCAACAAAACCCTAACAATCAAGCTCACCTCCTCTCCTCTCCCTCTCTCGGATCAAACCGGCGACAACAAAAGGGGCTCTCGGATCATCTCGGATTAGCTTGAGATCACCACTCGGAACTTAGTCCATCAATCCCTCATACTCTTTCATCTAGCCGGTTAGTTTCCTTTTAGTTGTTTGGCCAAAAATGATGATTTATGAATACAAAGTGATAAGATAATTGGATGATAAATGATGGATGAAATATGTGATAAATGATAAATATGTTCATGTTTTAATGGGAAAATTGTTAGATAACTTACAAGGTTATGTAGGATGAACATATGATGTGTATGTGTTGAATATGCTTGAATGTTGTTATGAATATATGAAAAATTATGTGTTTGATATGTATATTAGATTCAGGAAATCGATGATGCTGATTTGAGTATATGTTAGGATAGGATTGTTTGAATAATCATGTTATAAAGAAAACCCTAAGAACAACATGAATGTCATGAAAACATTTGAAATATGCTTTGTTTGACCTATTTTGAATTGCATTTAGACAATAAAACATGTTTAAACATTCTGGTTGGATAGTACATGTTATCATGAAATTGCAATCTCATTGGTTAGTACATCAGAGGTTCTAGAAGGATTCTTGTGCACGTATCCGAGGTTGCGACTCGAGACTAAACCATGACAACTCGAGACCGTCCGGTTGCGACTCGAGACTAAGTGGTTGCGACTCGGAACTAAACCATGACAACTCGAGACCGTCCGGTTGCGACTCGAGACTAAGTGGTTGCGACTCGGAACTAAACCATGACGACTCGAGACCGCCCGGTTGCGACTCGTACCGGCATTACTCGAAATCTCGTGGTTGCGACTCGAGACCGCACGTTCTCGGGTCGAGACCACCGTACCTCGAATGGGCTGCTTGTCTCCGTTATTGGGCCAAACATGTGTGGACTATGCATACCGTTCCATTGAGAGTTCCGTGATTCTGTTAACTGTTAGTATAATCGGATAAGACCCATTAACACTTATGACTTGTATGAAAGGTGTAGACGTTACTGTTTAACTGCTACGTTTTAGAATAGGCCCGATAACTTGCTGGATGATCATGTGTTATGTATGCTATGTGTTAGCTATGTATAGATTATACGTGAATACTTGTTCCCCAACTTGACCTATATTGGTAACCATGCTAGGACGTGGTGACCAACGTGATTGACCAAGTAAATAATCTACCGAGCAACCCAAGGTGAGTTCACAACTAATAAAGCATGCATTCCCGGTGGTTGGGAAACGGAAGCTTAAATCAACGCTATCCCCTCGTAAGGGATACAAACCTACTTCTCTCCCCTTAAATGGGACCTTTGGTTAATTACTGTTTATACTAGATGCAACAAGCAACACTAAACAAAACTCTATCACTCAAGTCCTCACTCTTAATACCGATTAGTCGCCGGGGTCAGGCGAACGGGTTATTAGTTGATAGCGCTATTTAGGTCTCACCAACCTCACACCGTGCCCGCGTATGGGATCGGGCGTGAACTAATGTACTCTGGCAACCGTCAATGATGATAGAACATTGACAAACGGGGCACTCTACGGAAACGTACGGATGAATAGTATTCGGTATTGTAAAAAAAAAAAAAAACAGTTTAGTCGCTTACTTATGGGGTAGCTCCCCATCGCACGTATAAACGGATTAATTAACTGGTGAAACAAGTTTTTGATAATTAAAAACTGGACAACACGTGGACTCGCCAACAATTTTTGTTGATACCCTACTGCATGCTTTGCAGGTACCCAGTGATTCAGGAGCTTGCAGCTTGGGAAGTGTAGTGGTCGTCTAAACCCATGTGTTGGGTTCTAAATAATCTTGAACTATGAACTTTGTTTCGAAACTATTTGGCTTGTGCTTCCGCTACTTACTTAAAATGTCATTTGAACTTAAACTATTACACCTTAATGCTTACTAACCATTTTGGTTGATGAACATTCTTACTCTTAACCAATACTCAGTATAATTGGTGGCTGGATCCTGGTCAGTCACGCCTCCAAGCGGTGGTATTCCGCATGTGGATTTTGGGGGTGTGACAGATTGGTACCAGAGCCAATGGTTATAGTGAACTTGGTTTTAAAAAGAGAAGAAGATCTTTTTGAGAAAAACCAGACTATAACCCGTGACTCGCGACGACACTACACTCCAAGGGCAAGACTCGGCATATTAGACCTCATAGCTCGAACTTCTGTTTACTTGCTTGTTTATCTTATATTGACTGCTCTACTATACATACTAGTGTGCCTAATTAGATAGATACACATCTCTCTTCTGTCTTATTCTCGCTACGTTACGACACCACACTCATACTGTGTTTTCTGGTTATGAAGACAATGAGTGGACGCGGAAGAGGAAACGTTAACATGACTCAGGCTCAGTTCACCAACTTGCTCAACACGGTGGCTGCAGCTTTCGCAGCTCACCCTGGAGGTCAGCCTGCGCCTGCGCAACCACGTGTTTGTACTTTCAAAACCTTCATGGATGGCAAGCCTCTCCCTTTCAACGGCACTGAGGGTGCCATAGGCCTTCTGCACTGGATTGAAAAGGCCGAAGCTGTCTTCGCTGTCTGCGAGTGTCCCCCTGCTAACTGGGTTAAGTACGCAACTGGTACGCTTGAAGGAAACGCGCTTTCATGGTGGAAAGCACAGATTCAGATGCTTGGTCTGGAAACTGCTAATGCTACCGCATGGGAAGATTTCAAAGATATGATCAAGGAGGAGTACTGTCACTGTAACACCCGACTCTTTTTTACTTTCCCTTTATAGAAAGTTTTGTTCGTATTTCATTTTTGGAAACTTTGTATTCTTGTAATCGTTCTTTCCTTGTAAACCGTTGTAAAATCCGAGACTTAGATCATGAATGAAACTCGCATTTTGTTAATTACATGTTACACATACTTTATACATGCTCAAACATTCAATTTCGTGGAACAAATGATACTTATTCACAATTCTTGGAAACTGTGTGCCAAAATTGTAAATACATGAAACTTATGCAAGATACGTACTTTGAACATAAACGACACTTGATTATAATACTTTACACTTAATTATACTTGGTTTATACTTCTCGTGCTTGAACTTACCCTAAAATATGCTTATATGACAAGAATGGCCCTTGAAAGTCCTTAAATCATCAATTAAACAACTTCAGGGACTAAAATGTCATTTTTGAAAGTTTATGTCTGATAAGCCAGCCCCCGGGCGGCCCGCTTTGACTTAAGGGATACCTAATGCGGGCCGCATTAGACCTCTGTTACGCGAAAATGTAATCTGCTTCAATCAGACGCGTTTTGGCACGAATCCCACACTCATTCTACTCCCCAATCACCTTCCTTCCACCTCTAAACACCTCCAATCACCACCAAACTTCACCATTATAAATACAACCCTTCTTCACACCATTTTACACTTTCACAACACTCAAAACTCTCCAAAATACTCTCTAGTTCTTGCAAGAATCTGCATTTTCGGGTAAACACATACCCTTGCACTAAAGTGAGCATATCTTGCTCATTTCTTAACCAAATCACTTGATTCTTCTTCCTACTTGTTTGGATAATCATAGGGTATGATTCCTTGACTTCTCCTTGGAGAAATCAGACCCGGAAATCCCCTGAAATCATCCACAAACTTTCTGTTTTGTTTAGGGTATTTAACCCACAAATCATGTTCAAGCTTGTGCTTTGATGTAGAGTGATTATGGAGCAACTTGGGTTGTTCCAACATAAAATCCTCACATGGTTTGATGATTTCTCTTAGAATAGCTTGTTATATTATTGTACATACCTTAGTTCTTGACCCTCCTTGGTTGTTTTTACATCAAGTGTAGTGGTGAACATACAAGGGGTTCCTAAATGGAAGCTCGTCCTTCCTACCCCGTACATGACTTATATGATAAACTTGAGGTACCTAAATGGGGATTTAATCCTCTACCTCCTACTTGAATCATTGGACCTAATAATATACTTACCCTATATACGTATATACGCTCATTCGAACCTTTAATGTTAAACTCGTGTTTATATGTTAAAGTAAGTAGAATATCATCTAAAGACCTAGAACACCAAGTATGATTCTAATGGGCGTACTACCCATGAAAACATTTTAACCCTAGTGGTTACATAGTGTCATACAAGGGTTACTAAGTTAAAAAGATGATTATTTTCCGTAGCATACTTTATTTTACCTTGTGATATGTTAAAACTCCGAATCTTCCGTTAAACGCCAAACTCATACACTTTGTTCCTTTGTGTAGAAGGACAAGGTGCTCCAACTTAGCTAATCCAACCACCAACACACTCTCGGATTCTCAAGTTCAAGACTTGCAAAACCGTGAGTATACTCGTATTTTCCCCTTTTACTTTTACCACTTTTGGGGTGTAACATGTTTACTTATCACAAACTTGCACATGAACATTTTGCTTAAACACATGAACATTTCTACTAATATGCTTGTATACGTGATTGCTTGATACATAAATTTGGGTGAGACTTATGTGTAGAACTTATCATTAACTTCGTACGAGCCAAACCTTGACATATGTAGCGCTATAGGATTAACGACCCGCCCGAAACTTGGGGTAATGTCATGAGCATATTGCGTTTCTTGGTTTGATATGTTAGACACATGCCATATTTAGTGGATATCTTGGATCACATGCTTATTATGAGGAATTGTTCAAAACTTATCTTTTGCTATGTATGTACCAAACTTGTATACTCGCCATTGCTTTTGCATTGAATTGTATTTTTAAACATGTTACAGGTTGATGATGATGGTACTATGAAAAGAAGTAGCGTTGATGCCTAGATACACATATAGACGTTAGGTTTAATATGTTGTATCAATTTTTCTTATGTACTTCTTCGAACTTGTTGTATTTGAATTTCTTGTAATGTTGACAATCACTTTATGCAATGAAATCGGTTTATTAAATATTGTCACAAATAGCGTTATGATGTCTCTAGCAATCTTCACACTTCGTCTCATCCCGATGTTTCCGCCATTGGTTGGGGTGTGACAGATTGGTATCAGAGCCATAACTATAGGGAATTAAGAAAATTGCCATGCTTTTGCCCTAGTCTATAGTTTTAGGAACTTTGTCTCTTATTTGTTGTTTAAAACTTATGCATTCTACCTTTCATGCTTCCTAGCTACACTTCTTGTTGTTAAATTTACATGCCTTTCCTAAGGCTAACACAAAGACACTTTTGATTATTTGTATACTCTTGTAACACAAACGAGACGACCTTACCAAAATAGGCGTGAAACCCACAATTTGGTAAACGACTCTCATTCTACCTTGATCTATTTTTGCACGAAATTTCACCATTAAGCTAGGAGTGAAATCCACAACTTAATGGTAATTTCCTTTTCAACTCTAGTGGACCCTTGTCAAAGTGTTGAAATTTTATTTTGACCCGACAAGTACCAACCACATTTAGGGTACGAAATCTTCAAGTTAGGGGTGAAACCCGCACCTTGTCGATTAAGTCCCACTCCTCGATTTTCGATCTCGCCAAAGTCCCGATTGTTTGATCGATTAGAGACGTGTAGTAACTGGAAGGGTAAGATACCGTTAATCGCTCCTCGACGAGAGTATCTTACCTATAGGCCAAAGCACGTTTTCTCTAATTCGAAAGGACTTTCGACCCACTTTGGAATAGTCGACGTTTCTCTACCCGAAACAATCCAATGTTTTATTGAGCCTCTCTTTTATGTATCTCAATTTATATGTGATTTTATACTTGAGCATTCTTCATTTCAAATTTTTTTAAACTCGTTTTGCACGTCATCGCAACCAAGAACAATAATAATCCTCGTGAACAAACTAAATTTACATCTTTTACGCAAATCATACGTGTTATGCTTGTTGAATACATGTTGGAAAACTTATGCTTTATGTGAACTTACATGATACATGAACAATTACATGCTTTTACATGCAAAAACCTTACTTTTAATTCATGATCAAAGTCTCATCCTTTCCTTCTCTTTCAATCTTCTAGATGTCGACTAGCGTTTCCAAGAAAAGCAAGTCAAAGAAGGGTTCAACTTCCAAAACCATGTCACAAAAGGATTGCATGAGATTCATGGCCAAACAATTTGCTAAGGTCCTACCCGATGTTGTTAGCAAGATTCAAACAAACACCGATTCGCCACATGACTCTGTCGACTCAAAGGCAGACAAACCCAAATCAGCCTTCCAGTTTAAGCAATTCATGGCTTGTAAACCCTTGGAGTTTACTGGCAAAAATGGCGCTACCGCCATGATGAACTGGATCGATGCAATCGAGCTTACCTTCCTGCAAAGTGGCTGCCCTGATGAACTAAGAACCTTGAACGCAACTGGGGTGTTCCGTGAAAAGGCACTCGAATGGTGGACAACAGAACGCAACAAGAGGGGCAACGAGGTTGCACACGCTATGCCTTGGGATGATCTCAAACAACTCATGAAAGACCATTTCTGTCCTCCCCACGAAATCCAGAAATTGGAGAACGAATTTTGGAACCTTGCTCAGAAGGGGAGCGATATAGATGGTCTGATCACGCGCTTTAAGCAGCTTAGTGTCCTTTGTCCTGGACAAGTTGAGACTATCCCCAAGTCCATAGCCAAATTCACGCGTTGTGTTGCACCTTCCCTGACCAACCACCTTGCCTCTGCCAACCCCCAAACCTTAGAAGATGCTTTTCGCATAGCCACCGAACTTAACAACAACTGCGTTCTTCATGGAACCTTTGACAAGGTTTCAACGAAGAGTGCACGTCAGGCTACAGTCGACTCTACTACCGATGAACCTGTATCTTCCCAATCATCCAGGAGAAACCAAGGCAGGAAGCGGAAGGCTTCTAGCCAAAATTGTGCGGTTGTCACTCCGCCAAACCCACAACCCCTACAAACCGTACCCGCTAATGCCAACGAGGAAGCCCCACACAAGGGTTATGTTGGGACGCTACCTAAGTGTGGAAAATTCCAATATCATCACCCTCCAAACGCTCAATGTCGAAAGTGCGACAAGTGTGGCCGAAATGGGCATACAGCGCCATACTGCCGCATGACATCAGATCAAGTCGCTCCTGCGCGAGCATGCTTCATTTGTGGCGATACCAAACATATGGCCAACGTCTGCCCTCGGCGATACCAACCACAGCAGCCTCGACATCAACAACCCCAACAACAACCCCAGCCACAACAACAGCAGCAGCAACAGGCCCTACCACCCGCTAGAGGACGAGCTTTTCTTCTCACTACTGCTCAGGCGCAGAATGCGAACGATGTCATTACTGGTACGTTTCTTGTTAACCATGTTTATGCTTCATGCCTATTTGATACCGGTGCCGATAAAAGTTTTGTGTCGTTAGAATTCGAGTCTTTGCTCAAGTGTAAACGCTCTAAGTTACCACAATCTTTCGCCGTCGAAGTCGCTAATGGCAAAACCGTCGCCGTTGATTCCGTCCTCTCCAATTGTTCTTTGATCCTTAACGATCATACGTTTTCAATCGATCTCATACCTATGCAAATGGGTAGTTTCGACGTCATAGTAGGCATGGACTGGCTTAGGCGAGTCCGTGCTGAAGTTGTCTGTTCGGAGAAGTTTGTTCGCCTACCTCTCCCAAACGGTGACTCTCTACACGTCTATGGCGAAAAGCCTTCTCAAGGCCTTAAGCTTATGTCGTGTACCAAGGCAAACAAATGCTTACGCAAGGGTACCTTCGCCTTTCTCGCCCACATTGTGAAAAAGAGGGACAAAGGCCCAAGCATAAGCGACGTCCCCGTTGTACGTGACTTCCCTGATGTTTTTCCCGATGACCTTCCTGGTCCGCCCCCTGCTCGTCCTGTCGACTTTCGAATCGATTTAGTGCCTGGCGCAACGCCTGTCGCTAAATCTCCTTATCGTTTAGCACCCTCTGAGATGCAAGAGCTCTCAAGTCAACTTCAAGAGCTTCTTGATAAAGGCTTTATACGCCCTAGTACTTCTCCTTGGGGCGCTCCCGTTCTGTTCGTCAAAAAGAAAGATGGGTCATTCCGAATGTGCATTGACTATCGCGAGCTCAACAAACTTACCATAAAAAACCGATACCCTCTTCCACGTATCGACGACCTCTTCGACCAGTTGCAAGGCGCAACCTGCTTTTCAAAAATCGATCTTCGTTCTGGGTATCACCAACTTCGAGTCCTCGAAGAAGATGTGCCTAAAACCGCCTTCCGTACACGTTATGGTCACTACGAATTCGTGGTCATGCCCTTTGGTTTGACCAACGCGCCTGCGGTGTTCATGGACTTGATGAACCGCGTGTGCAAAGCGTATTTGGACCGTTTCGTGATCGTTTTCATTGACGATATTCTCATCTATTCCAAGACACAAGAAGAGCACAAACAACACTTACGTCTTATTCTCGAACTTCTTCGTGCTGAACGTCTGTACGCCAAATTCTCCAAATGCGAATTCTGGCTAAAAGAGGTTCAATTCCTTGGTCATACTGTCAACGAACTTGGTATACACGTCGACCCCGCTAAAATCGAAGCTGTGAAAAATTGGGTCACACCTACATCTCCATCTGAAATTCGTTCGTTTCTTGGTCTTGCTGGTTACTATCGTCGCTTCATCTCCAACTTTTCGAAAATCGCCGTCCCCTTAACCTCCTTGACTCAAAAAGGGGAACCTTTTGTTTGGGGTTCCAAGCAAGAGGAGTCTTTTCAAATGCTCAAGGACATGCTTTGCAACGCTCCTATCCTCACACTTCCTGATGGGAACGACGACTTTGTCGTGTATTGCGATGCCTCCCGCCTCGGCCTAGGTTGTGTGCTTATGCAACGAGACAAAGTCATCGCTTACGCGTCAAGGCAACTCAAAATACATGAGAAGAACTACACTACTCACGGCCTTGAACTTGGCGCAGTGGTTTTTGCATTGAAGATTTGGCGACACTACCTTTATGGTACTAAGTGTGTGGTCTTCACCGACCATAGGAGCCTACAACACATCTTCGATCAAAAAGAACTGAACATGCGTCAACGCCGTTGGGTAGAATTGTTAAACGACTACGATTGTGAAATCAAATACCATCCAGGCAAGGCGAACGTAGTAGCCGACGCCCTTAGTCGTAAAACTCATGTAATGGGTATTCGCTGTCATCAAATGGTTAACGATCTTCAATGCCGCATACGTAAAGCTCAATATGCCTCCGTTAACGAAGGAAACTTCGCGGCAGAGGTACATGGCGCTAAGGAACATGAACTCGTGTCTAAATCCGATGGTATCTTATACTACCTCAATCGTGTCTGGATCCCAAATCGCGAAAACCTTCGAGACTTTCTCATGGATGAGGCACACAAAACAAGGTATTTTGTTCACCCTGGAGCTGACAAGATGTACCACGATATGCGTACATCCTATTGGTGGCCTGGGATGAAGAGAGATATCGCCTCATACGTTGCAAAATGCCTCACGTGCTCAAGGGTAAAAGCTGAACATCAACGCCCCTCTGGCTTACTTGAACAGCCAATAATTCCTATGTGGAAGTGGGAGAACATTGCCATGGATTTTATCACCAAGCTCCCCCGTACTTCTTCTGGTTACGATAGTATTTGGGTGATCATAGATCGATTGACCAAATCTGCCCACTTCCTTCCCATTCGTGAAGATTATAAGGTCGAGAAATTGGCCCGAATCTACACGGATGAAATCATTTGTCGTCACGGTACACCCTTAGACATCATTTCCGACCGTGATGCTCGTTTTACGTCTCGTCTTTGGCAAACCTTTCAATCTGCTATGGGTACTGCTCTCAACCTTAGCACCGCTTTCCATCCTCAAACAGACGGTCAAACCGAGCGTACTATCCAAACCTTAGAGGATATGCTTCGTTCATGCGTATTAGATTTTGGTGGTAACTGGGATAGACACTTGCCCTTGGTCGAATTCTCGTACAATAACAGTTATCACTCGTGTATTAAAATGGCACCTTTCGAAGCATTGTATGGTCGCAAGTGCCGTTCGCCTAGTGGTTGGCATGAGGTTGGTGACTCTCAACTCTCTGGTCCCGAGCTTATACAAGAAGCAACGGACAAGATTTTACAGGTTCGAGACAACTTACTAAAAGCCAGGGAACGACAAAAGGTTTACGCTGACAAAGATCGCAAACACATGGAATTCGAGGCAGGAGACTTAGTACTTCTCAAGGTATCCCCTTGGAGAGGCGTAGTTCGATTTGGTAGGAGGGGAAAACTCGCACCACGCTATGTGGGACCTTTCAAGGTTCTTGAAAGGATTGGCACGGTGGCGTATAAACTGGATCTGCCTGAGGAGCTCAACAATGTACATCCCGTCTTCCATGTTTCCAATCTAAAGAAGTGTCACGCCGAGGAAAGACTTCAAGTTCCCCTCGAAGACCTCCAGATAAACGACACTTTGCATTTTGTGGAGAAACCCGTCGAAGTCGTGGATCAAAAGGTCAAGTTATTGAGGCGCAGCAAAATTCCTATCGTCAAGATTCGATGGGAAGGTAAACGTGGCGCCGAATACACTTGGGAACTCAAGAGTCACATGAAGGAAAAGTATCCACACCTGTTTCCTAAGTCTTCTTCAATTTCGGGACGAAATTCCCAAAAGGAGGGGAGACTGTAACACCCGACTCTTTTGTACTTTCCCTTTATAGAAAGTTTTGTTCGTATTTCATTTTTGGAAACTTTGTATTCTTGTAATCGTTCTTTCCTTGTAAACCGTTGTAAAATCCGAGACTTAGATCATGAATGAAACTCGCATTTTGTTAATTACATGTTACATATACGTTATACATGCTCAAACATTCAATTTCGTGGAACAAATGATACTTATTCACAATTCTTGGAAACTGTGTGCCAAAATTGTAAATACATGAAACTTATGCAAGATACGTACTTTGAACATAAACGACACTTGATTATAATACTTTACACTTAATTATACTTGGTTTATACTTCTCGTGCTTGAACTTACCCTAAAATATGCTTATATGACAAGAATGGCCCTTGAAAGTCCTTAAATCATCAATTAAACAACTTCAGGGACTAAAATGTCATTTTTGAAAGTTTATGTCTGATAAGCCAGCCCCCGGGCGGCCCGCTTTGACTTAAGGGATACCTAATGCGGGCCGCATTAGACCTCTGTTACGCGAAAATGTAATCTGCTTCAATCAGACGCGTTTTGGCACGAATCCCACACTCATTCTACTCCCCAATCACCTTCCTTCCACCTCTAAACACCTCCAATCACCACCAAACTTCACCATTATAAATACAACCCTTCTTCACACCATTTTACACTTTCACAACACTCAAAACTCTCCAAAATACTCTCTAGTTCTTGCAAGAATCTGCATTTTCGGGTAAACACATACCCTTGCACTAAAGTGAGCATATCTTGCTCATTTCTTAACCAAATCACTTGATTCTTCTTCCTACTTGTTTGGATAATCATAGGGTATGATTCCTTGACTTCTCCTTGGAGAAATCAGACCCGGAAATCCCCTGAAATCATCCACAAACTTTCTGTTTTGGTTTATGTTCTTCAAAGTTTACTTAAACTCATACAACTTGTGTCAAACACATCTCATACCTATGTCCCAATGCTTACAACCTCTCCCATGGTTGGTTAGGCTTAAAAAACAAGGTTGAGACATTATAAATCAGAGGTTAAAACCTCAAATAATTATGTTTTGTTTAGGGTATTTAACCCACAAATCATGTTCAAGCTTGTGCTTTGATGTAGAGTGATTATGGAGCAACTTGGGTTGTTCCAACATAAAATCCTCACATGGTTTGATGATTTCTCTTAGAATAGCTTGTTATATTATTGTACATACCTTAGTTCTTGACCCTCCTTGGTTGTTTTTACATCAAGTGTAGTGGTGAACATACAAGGGGTTCCTAAATGGAAGCTCGTCCTTCCTACCCCGTACATGACTTATATGATAAACTTGAGGTACCTAAATGGGGATTTAATCCTCTACCTCCTACTTGAATCATTGGACCTAATAATATACTTACCCTATATACGTATATACGCTCATTCGAACCTTTAATGTTAAACTCGTGTTTATATGTTAAAGTAAGTAGAATATCATCTAAAGACCTAGAACACCAAGTATGATTCTAATGGGCGTACTACCCATGAAAACATTTTAACCCTAGTGGTTACATAGTGTCATACAAGGGTTACTAAGTTAAAAAGATGATTATTTTCCGTAGCATACTTTATTTTACCTTGTGATATGTTAAAACTCCGAATCTTCCGTTAAACGCCAAACTCATACACTTTGTTCCTTTGTGTAGAAGGACAAGGTGCTCCAACTTAGCTAATCCAACCACCAACACACTCTCGGATTCTCAAGTTCAAGACTTGCAAAACCGTGAGTATACTCGTATTTTCCCCTTTTACTTTTACCACTTTTGGGGTGTAACATGTTTACTTATCACAAACTTGCACATGAACATTTTGCTTAAACACATGAACATTTCTACTAATATGCTTGTATACGTGATTGCTTGATACATAAATTTGGGTGAGACTTATGTGTAGAACTTATCATTAACTTCGTACGAGCCAAACCTTGACATATGTAGCGCTATAGGATTAACGACCCCCCGAAACTTGGGGTAATGTCATGAGCATATTGCGTTTCTTGGTTTGATATGTTAGACACATGCCATATTTAGTGGATATCTTGGATCACATGCTTATTATGAGGAATTGTTCAAAACTTATCTTTTGCTATGTATGTACCAAACTTGTATACTCGCCATTGCTTTTGCATTGAATTGTATTTTTAAACATGTTACAGGTTGATGATGATGGTACTATGAAAAGAAGTAGCATTGATGCCTAGATACACATATAGACGTTAGGTTTAATATGTTGTATCAATTTTTCTTATGTTGTTATGTACTTCTTCGAACTTGTTGTATTTGAATTTCTTGTAATGTTGACAATCACTTTATGCAATGAAATCGGTTTATTAAATATTGTCACAAATAGCGTTATGATGTCTCTAGCAATCTTCACACTTCGTCTCATCCCGATGTTTCCGCCATTGGTTGGGGTGTGACAGTCACAGGGATGACATCCACAAACTCGAGAACGAGTACTACGCGCTCAAGATGGTTGGATTAGAGATTGAGACCTACACTAAGCAGTCCAACGACTATGCTGCACTTTGCCCAAACATGTCCCGACCTATGTACCGAAGGATTGAATTGTACATCAAAGGCTTGGTCCCTGAAATCAGAAGTCATGTGACCTCAGCCAACCTCAATACCATACAGCCCGTGGTTCGTCTTGCTCACAAACTCACCAATCAGGCTGTGGAAGAGGGCAAGCTGCCCAAGAGGATCGGTGCTACTGCTGGAACTTCTGGCGATAACAAACGAAAGTGGGATGGAAGTCAGGGAAAGGATGCTAACCCCACTCAGGCCCCAGTTCAACAAAGGAAGACTGAAAGCAACAAGGGCCCTCAGCAACAGGGTGGCTATCGAGGAAACCACCCTAAGTGTAACAAATGTAACCGACATCACAGTGGGCCATGTGGCAAAGGTCAATGTCAGCGATGCAACAAGATGGGGCACGAAGCCAAAGACTGCCGAAGCCAGTTCCCAGCTAGGCAGAATCAGCAACAACCACAGCAACAGCAGCAACAAGGAAACAACCGTGGATGCTTCAAGTGTGGAGCAACGGGGCACATGCGAAAGGATTGCCCTGAACTGAATCAAAACAACAACAATCAGGGTGTTGGGAACAATAACAACAATGCTGGAAATGGTGCTAGAGGAAGGGCTTTTGTGATTGGAGCTGGGGAAGCAAGGAATGACCCCAACGTTGTGGCGGGTAAGTTCCTACTTAATGATCGTTATGTTTCCATGCTATTTGATTCCGGAGCAGATGCTAGTTATGTATCCCTACGTATTAGTAAGAAACTTAAACTCACTCTTACGCCGCTAAGCTCTAAGCACACCGTTGAAATAGCTAATGGTAGAAACCTCGAGGCCTCACACATAATTCGTAACTGCAAATTAGAGTTGTCTGGTCAGACCTTCTGTATCGATCTCTTCTCCATCATTCTTGGAAGCTTCGACGTCATCATTGGTATGGATTGGTTATCCAAACATCGAGCTGAAATCCTCTGCCAAGAGAAAGCTATTCGGATTCCCCGTCCCCCTGGCAAACCTCTTATAGTTCAAGGCGACAAGAGCGGAGAAGTCACAGGCATCATTTCATTCTTAAAGGCCCAGAAGTGTCTACGAAAGGGACACACCGCTATCTTAGCACTCGTGGCTGACACACAGAAAAAGGAAAACAGGATTGAAGATTTTCCAGTTGTACGCGACTATCCCGAGGTATTCCCGGAGGAACTACCTGGACTCCCTCCTCACCGTCAGGTCGAATTCCAAATCGAGCTAACTCCCGGAGCAGCACCTATAGCTCGTGCACCTTATCGCCTAGCTCCTGCAGAACTCAAGGAACTCTCTACTCAGCTACAAGAACTTTTGGACAAAGGTTTTATCCGTCCTAGTTCATCACCCTGGGGAGCCCCAGTGCTCTTCGTCAAAAAGAAAGATGGCTCATTCCGAATGTGCATTGACTACCGCGAACTTAATAAGGTTACCATCAAGAATCGTTATCCACTTCCCCGTATCGACGACCTGTTCGACCAGCTGCAAGGGTCGAGCTATTATTCCAAGATCGATCTGCGATCGGGTTATCACCAGCTGAGAGTCCGTGATGAGGACATCTCTAAGACTGCTTTCAGAACCCGCTATGCTCACTACGAATTCCTTGTTATGCCTTTCGGAATGACCAACGCCCCTGCGATCTTTATGGATCTCATGAACCGAGTATGCAAACCCTACCTCGACAAGTTCGTAATTGTGTTTATCGATGACATCTTAATCTACTCGAAGAGCCAAGAGGAGCATGAACGACACCTGCGTCTCATTCTCGAGCTTCTTCGCAATGAGCAACTGTATGCCAAATTCTCGAAATGTGATTTCTGGCTTAGAGAAGTCCATTTCCTTGGGCACATCGTCAATCAGGAAGGGATTCATGTTGACCCTGCTAAGATTGAGTCCATTAAGAATTGGCCTGTACCCAAGACTCCGACCGAAGTTCGCCAATTCTTGGGATTGGCAGGATACTATCGAAGATTTATCAAGGGATTCTCTAAGATCGCTCAACCACTTACGACACTCACTCAGAAGGGTGTTGCTTACAAATGGAGTGATGCTCAGGAATCTGCCTTCCAGGAACTAAAGAAAAATCTTTGTAGTGCTCCGATTCTTTCCTTACCTGAAGGTACCGACGACTTTGTTGTTTACTGCGATGCTTCTATTCAAGGGCTTGGTTGCGTGCTGATGCAACGCGAGAAGGTTATTGCTTACGCTTCGCGACAACTCAAGACCCACGAACGGAACTACACGACGCATGACTTAGAATTCGGAGTTGTGGTCTTCGCGCTCAAGCTTTGGAGACACTACTTGTACGGCACCAAGTGCACGATTTACACTGATCACAAGAGTCTCCAGCACATAATGGGACAAAAGGAGTTGAATATGCGGCAACGCCGATGGGTCGAACTCCTAAATGACTACGAGTGTGCAATCAAATATCACCCAGGCAAGGCTAATGTGGTAGCCGATGCCCTCAGCAGAAAGGAGACCAAACCCAAGCGTGTTCGTGCCTTACAGCTCACTATCCACTCGAACCTCCCTAATCAAATTCGAAATGCTCAGGTTGAAGCATTGAAAGCCGAGAACATCAGGGCTGAGTCCCTACGAGGATCGAGACAACGATTGGAACAAAAAGAAGACGGTGCTTACCACGTAGCCGGACGCATATGGGTTCCGCTTTATGGAAATTTACGTGACCTTGTGATGGATGAAGCCCATAAGTCCCGTTACTCAGTACATCCGGGTTCAGATAAGATGTACCACGACTTAAGGACTACCTATTGGTGGCCTGGCATGAAAGCCCACATAGCAACTTCCATGGATTTTGTTACTGGCCTGCCTAGGTCTCAACGCGGAAATGACACCATTTGGGTGATCGTGGATCGCTTAACTAAGTCTGCACACTTTTTGGCTATCAAAGAAACAGACAAGTTCTCCACCCTAGCAGAGGTATACTTAAAAGAAGTGGTTTCGAAGCACGGAGTGCCTACCTCTATTATTTCTGATCGAGATGCACGTTTTACTTCTGAATTGTGGCAAGCTATGCACAAATCTTTTGGCTCGCGTTTAGACATGAGCACCGCTTATCATCCGCAAACGGATGGGCAATCGGAACGCACCATCCAAACCCTCGAAGACATGCTTAGGGCATGTGTGATCGATTTTGGCAAGAATTGGGAGAAGCACCTACCGTTAGTGGAATTCTCCTACAACAACAGCTACCACACCAGCATTCAGGCGGCACCCTTTGAGGCATTGTACGGTCGTAAATGTCGATCGCCTCTCTGCTGGGCGGAGGTTGGTGACAGCCAGATCACAGGCCCGGAACATGTAGTTGACACTACCGAAAAGATTACCCAGATTAGGCAACGCATGGCGGCAGCTCGTGACCGTCAGAAGAGATACGCGGATAAGGATAGGAAACCACTAGAGTTCCAGGTTGGTGAGCGGGCTCTACTTAAGGTCTCACCCTGGAAGGGTGTGGTTCGTTTTGGAAAACGGGGCAAGCTTAATCCAAGATATGTCGGACCCTTTGAAGTTACCGAAAAGATCGGTATGGCCGCTTACAGATTGAATCTGCCTGAAGAACTGAGTGCTGTGCACAACGTCTTCCACGTGTCTAATCTGAAGAAGTGCCTGTCAGATGAAACACTCGTCATTCCTTACAAGGAACTTACTATTGACGAACAGCTACACTTTACTGAGGAACCGGTTGAGATCACGGATCGTGAGATCAAAACCCTCAAACGTAGCCAGATACCCCTCGTGCGAGTTCGTTGGAACTCACGCCGTGGCCCAGAGTTTACCTGGGAGCGGGAAGACCAGATGAAGCGCAAGTATCCCCAGCTGTTCCCAAATGAAACCCTCAGCACTGAAGCTACAACTGAATTTCGGGACGAAATTCCAAACTAACGGGGGGATGATGTGACACCCCGTTGAAACGCTCTCACTTTTACTAGCTTGTCAGTGGCTGCTTTAACTTTCGGGACGAAAGTTCTTAAAACTTGGGGATAATGTGACACTTTGGGTTTTCCCGAGCAATCTGTGTATATTAACTTGCGTGTACATAATATTAAATGAAAGTCGTGATTTATCTTGAGGTGCTGTGTAACGATAATGTGTAAATATTATATACGTAGTTATATATATATAAGTGAATCGAGACCACGAGCCCGACTCGAGACCGCTTGGTCTCGAGTAAACAGTGAAGCGATTGGGCCGGTTGGGCCATGCCGCTCGGAAACCCACTAGGGTGCACCAAGCCGGTCCGGATATAAAACCCACAAGAGGGGTCAACTTTGCCACTTTTCACCATTTGCAACAATTCCTCATTCACTCACTCCCACACACTCTCCCTCACCCTCTCAACAAAACCCTAACAATCAAGCTCACCTCCTCTCCTCTCCCTCTCTCGGATCAAACCGGCGACAACAAAAGGGGCTCTCGGATCATCTCGGATTAGCTTGAGATCACCACTCGGAACTTAGTCCATCAATCCCTCATACTCTTTCATCTAGCCGGTTAGTTTCCTTTTAGTTGTTTGGCCAAAAATGATGATTTATGAATACAAAGTGATAAGATAATTGGATGATAAATGATGGATGAAATATGTGATAAATGATAAATATGTTCATGTTTTAATGGGAAAATTGTTAGATAACTTACAAGGTTATGTAGGATGAACATATGATGTGTATGTGTTGAATATGCTTGAATGTTGTTATGAATATATGAAAAATTATGTGTTTGATATGTATATTAGATTCAGGAAATCGATGATGCTGATTTGAGTATATGTTAGGATAGGATTGTTTGAATAATCATGTTATAAAGAAAACCCTAAGAACAACATGAATGTCATGAAAACATTTGAAATATGCTTTGTTTGATCTATTTTGAATTGCATTTAGACAATAAAACATGTTTAAACATTCTGGTTGGATAGTACATGTTATCATGAAATTGCAATCTCATTGGTTAGTACATCAGAGGTTCTAGAAGGATTCTTGTGCACGTATCCGAGGTTGCGACTCGAGACTAAACCATGACAACTCGAGACCGTCCGGTTGCGACTCGAGACTAAGTGGTTGCGACTCGGAACTAAACCATGACAACTCGAGACCGTCCGGTTGCGACTCGAGACTAAGTGGTTGCGACTCGGAACTAAACCATGACAACTCGAGACCGTCCGGTTGCGACTCGAGACTAAGTGGTTGCGACTCGGAACTAAACCATGACGACTCGAGACCGCCCGGTTGCGACTCGTACCGGCATTACTCGAAATCTCGTGGTTGCGACTCGAGACCGCACGTTCTCGGGTCGAGACCACCGTACCTCGAATGGGCTGCTTGTCTCCGTTATTGGGCCAAACATGTGTGGACTATGCATACCGTTCCATTGAGAGTTCCGTGATTCTGTTAACTGTTAGTATGATCGGATAAGACCCATTAACACTTATGACTTGTATAAAAGGTGTAGACGTTACTGTTTAACTGCTACGTTTTAGAATAGGCCCGATAACTTGCTGGATGATCATGTGTTATGTATGCTATGTGTTAGCTATGTATAGATTATACGTGAATACTTGTTCCCCAACTTGACCTATATTGGTAACCATGCTAGGACGTGGTGACCAACGTGATTGACCAAGTAAATAATCTACCGAGCAACCCAAGGTGAGTTCACAACTAATAAAGCATGCATTCCCGGTGGTTGGGAAACGGAAGCTTAAATCAACGCTATCCCCTCGTAAGGGATACAAACCTACTTCTCTCCCCTTAAATGGGACCTTTGGTTAATTACTGTTTATACTAGATGCAACAAGCAACACTAAACAAAACTCTATCACTCAAGTCCTCACTCTTAATACCGATTAGTCGCCGGGGTCAGGCGAACGGGTTATTAGTTGATAGCGCTATTTAGGTCTCACCAACCTCACACCGTGCCCGCGTATGGGATCGGGCGTGAACTAATGTACTCTGGCAACCGTCAATGATGATAGAACATTGACAAACGGGGCACTCTACGGAAACGTACGGATGAATAGTATTCGGTATTGTAAAAAAAAAACAGTTTAGTCGCTTACTTATGGGGTAGCTCCCCATCGCATGTATAAACGGATTAATTAACTGGTGAAACAAGTTTTTGATAATTAAAAACTGGACAACACGTGGACTCGCCAACAATTTTTGTTGATACCCTACTGCATGCTTTGCAGGTACCCAGTGATTCAGGAGCTTGCAGCTTGGGAAGTGTAGTGGTCGTCTAAACCCATGTGTTGGGTTCTAAATAATCTTGAACTATGAACTTTGTTTCGAAACTATTTGGCTTGTGCTTCCGCTACTTACTTAAAATGTCATTTGAACTTAAACTATTACACCTTAATGCTTACTAACCATTTTGGTTGATGAACATTCTTACTCTTAACCAATACTCAGTATAATTGGTGGCTGGATCCTGGTCAGTCACGCCTCCAAGCGGTGGTATTCCGCATGTGGATTTTGGGGGTGTGACATATACTTTGTCATTTGTCGTTAAATCGATGGATGTTTAAGTATCGTACTTTGTCGTTCGTCGTTAATTCGATGGATCATCGTTAATTCGATGGATAAAGTATCACACTTTGTCGTTCGTTGTGATGGTTGATCTCGTGAGTTATCGTAAATGCTGGATTGATTACTAACCCAGAATTGTGTGCTTGTTATTAAACTTAGGATAAAAAGGCTAATCAGTAGGCTAGACTCTGCCTGTATAAATCTGCAATATATCAAGGCCTATCTGTAGACTGAACTTTGTCCGTATGAATCTGCATGATTATAATGTGAGTCATTCTCCTTTTCTCACAGTTTGTGAGTCATTCTCCTTTTCTCACAGTTTGTGAGTCATTCTCCTTTTCTCACAGTTTGTGAGTCATTCTCTTTTTATCAAATTACTTTACAAAACCCTATTTATTTCAAAGTTATAATTACAGGGATTAAGTTTATGTAATCACCATATTACAGCCGGTATGTGGGGTTTTGTATACATTACTTGATAATCTTCACCATTGGGGCAGCCAATGGGTGATATGACCATAGTCACAGACATCATTGGACGAATGGGCCAATGGGTCGAGTGACAAAATACTGTGGGTATTTGGTTTGATATCAGAAACATTGTAATCTTCCTTAATACTGTAAATTATAACAAACGTGTCGTTTTATTAAATAGAATGATTCACTCAGTATTTCCCGCTGACAAAACCTTTTTAAAACACTTTTCAGGTAATTACAGTAGATGGGAGTAAAAGATGGATACGGCACTGAAAGGCATCAAGAAGTGGCTTATTTATTAATTAAAATAAGAAATATTGTTTTATGTAATCAAATTTATCTTTATTAAAGCTACCATTGCAAAACATGGGTTTATCCCATCTATTTAATAAATAAAATCCGGTGTTTTCTAAACTCTGATATTTTTCCTAACTCACGGTCCTGATAAAAGTCCGCTGCAACGTTTTCAAAATAATCACCGGTACCGCTGGACTGTTCACGGCACCCGATTCCGTCCAGGGTGGGTCGGGGGTCGTGACACTATAGTATGAAATACAATAATTAGACTAATTGACCTAGTTAAAATATTTAACCAAAACAAATAAAGAATGAATGATGGGGCAAGAAAAATGAATGGCAAACTTAAGGGACCATAGTTGTAAAAAGGAGAACTTGATTTTATAAAAAAAAAATTAGACACAACACACACATGTGTGTGTGTGTGCACGCGACGTGAAGAGCAGGAGAAAGGGGGGAGAACAAAACCCTAACAACACAAAATCAGTCAAATTGGAAAGGAATTTGAGGGCTAAATGAATGCATGATCTAAGAACTATGATCCCCTAAGTGTTCCTAACATCAAGTAAGTTAAATTATGTGTTTTAATGATAGTTGATGAAGTGGGTTTTAGTCAATCCGTGAAATCTTATGAAATTGAACATGTATATATATGTTAGATTCACCATATAGAAGATGTCTTATGCTTGAATCTGAATGTATTGAAGATTTGAGGAGAAACCCACTTGTTCAAGTAGCATGATAATCTTGTAGTTGTATAAGTTGAGTAATTTTGATAAATGAATGATTATGTACTAATGTATTGTTAGCTAATCATGTTGTAGGATGTATGAATCATGTGAAATTGGTTGAATGATTGAGTTTTTGTGGTTTACTAATGGGTTATGCATAAAACTCATGTACATGATGCTTAAAATGTTGTACGCCCATCAAGTGTTTGACAAAATGCCTCAACGATAATCCATGTAGTTTTGAATAGATTGGGAAGTGTTGTGATGCATAAGGATAACATAATATACATATATTGTGAAACATGGTATGAAGTATGAATGATGCGTGAATGTAATTGTTATGTAAATAAACGGCGCAATCTAAAATGAGATTGGATTATATATAGGATTAAGGTTAGAAGGTAAATTTTGTATGCAAGAACTTATGTGTTATGTACTAGCTAATTTGCGTGTCATGTACGCTAGTAATGAAGCATGATGATACATATCCTATATGTGCACTAATAAACTAACGAAAGTCAAATACTGTATGACTTGATAGCCGAATGAATAAATG
This sequence comes from Helianthus tuberosus, assembly GCA_030545235.1. Lineage (NCBI taxonomy): Eukaryota > Viridiplantae > Streptophyta > Magnoliopsida > Asterales > Asteraceae > Helianthus > Helianthus tuberosus. Next base: position 52,372,395 of record CM060411.1, on the reverse strand, counting down.
CATGTAAGCAAACTGTGTTATGAATGTGACGGCATGTACAGATAGGAGTCATGTCAACATGGATACAAACATGGAAGTTCCACGGGTCAAAAGTAAACATGGGAGCTATGCGTGAATTCGGATGAACGATGTAAGTATTTCTCGGACTCCCTCTTTAGTAGTAAAGAGATTATTCACATGATAAAGGTTTGTAGTTGTGTCGAAACGTAAATTTGATGATGATATCAAGTATTAGTATCAAGTGAGTGATTTCCGGATTCACTCCTTAGTTTATTAAAGAAAGGTTATGTACTAGTTAATTAAGTATGATAATGGAGTCAAGAAAGATTTGGGTATGTAGATGTGAAGGTTTCCGCTAAGTCGACCAAACGGGTCAAAATGAGAGTTAACTCATTTCGGTATGATTTGCATAAGTTACGACAAAGGTAATATAATCGGGTAATGGATAGAATTTCTTATAAATGCGCTAACATGTGGGTTTTGAGTATAAACAAGTGAGTTGTTTGGTGAAAGCACGAACGGGTCAAATAACTAGTAACTAAATATTAAGTCGAAGAAGTATAACTTAAGAATTTTCCTTAGTCCGGATATTAGATTTTGAGTCCATATGTTAGAGGACCGAATTACGATCACGTAGGAAGAAACGGATTGGAAATCGGATACGTAAAATGAAAGTAATGCACATTTTTATGCATTATGGAATTGTGTTCTAAGAGCTGGGGATCTGCAGCTAAAGAAAACGGAACATTCTGTTGAAACGAGACCGTCACGCTACGCGACGACGAATGAGGATAACCGTCGCGTCACGCGACGCGTGTAGCGGCCCGCAAAAGAAGTGGTCAAGGCTCTCGCGGCCCGCGAGAGCCCATGTTGCTGGCGATTTGTTTGTTTTTGCTTGTTTTGGTTATGGAACTTGCCTTTAATGGTTTCCAAGGCCTCATATGTATTGTTTAAGTTGGTTTTGAATGTAGAAGAATGTTATGGGCTTCCGGATAGTATTAGGATGGACTTACCTTCGTGTTAACAAAGGAAATCTACATGTAAACGTGTATAGGAATGAGTAAATATATGTATGTCAATCTGTATAATACCTATATTATGGAAAGTTGCGTATATGACCTGTTAGTACAAGTTCAGGTGTATGTAAGTAGCAAACAAGTATTCGTATGTATGTATGTACAAATGTATGCATGTTAGTAGGTGTATATGGTGGTATGTAAGTATGTAGGAATATATGCATGTATGAATGTAAGTTGCTATGAATGTACGTAGAAATGGCTTCAATACATTTGAGTATTGTTGTTACTAATTGGGTGCCTTGAGATTGGAATAAAATACAGGTATACGAACACCGGGTTCATGAAGCATCGAAGTCAAACTCGGAACAAGAGAATTTCAAGAGGATAGTCAAAGGAATCAAGTTTATATTATTGAATGTCATTCGATGTTTAATTATATAAGAATATTGTTATATAATATTATCCATGACTAATGGTTAATTTGTATGTGATTGTCCACAGGTACTACACAGATTTCTTCTATCGTCAATGAAGATAAGCCGGCATAGATCAAGTCGCAATGCAAGGATTGTACGGATAGATCGGTCGCATGGCTTCAATCATGTAACGCCTTAAAGTGTTAATTCAAAGTGAATGATGTATATTTATCTTAGTTAATGTTTAACATTTCGTATTTGAGCCTTCATGTAAGAAATACATTCAGTAAAGAAAGAACTTTTTCGGCTTGTTTTCCGCTGCGTCGTTTTTAAGTCGTTACGAACTTAGTGCGTTTCAAATACACCTCTAATCGGTTCGTTTTACACAGCACACCTAACTGTACAAAGCAATATTTTGTATGTTATACATATAAGTACATTTCAGTTTGTCCAACTTTAATACACATGTGTACTTTTTGTCAATTACACATGTGTATTATTACAACCGTTAAGATAACAGATTACACCATTTTATACAAACCTCATTACAAAACATTTTTTTAATAAACAATGAAATCGATTGAGCCAGAAAAGGCCAAACTACATGAGTTTAAGATATTGGCTTAACTACACAAAAAATCATGATGCAACAGTATGTAATCAATCCTATTACACACAATCTACTTTGTTCAAACACAATAACTAAACCAAACTTTAAATTGAACGGATTTCACTTTCCCGATGTGTACACATGAACAGGGTATCCATATCAATCGTTGAGCAGTTATTTTAAATGGATTAGAAGAACAAATAATTATGATACTGCCCTTGAGCAGTTATTTTAAATCAGGTTTTTGATTTTTATTAGTTAAAAAATCCCTTTAAAACCTAAGATCATGATTTCCTCATCCAATAGCTAGGAGCTGTTCGTTTTTTTTACAAAATCAACTTTGTTCACTCTTGATCCCCACCCTATATGTATGTATATATATAGGGTAGGGTTCATGCGAGAACTATCATTTAGATAGAGAACCCAAGAACTAGTGTGGACACAAACAAAATAATAATAAATAAATAAAACACAAACAATCCCCCACCCCCACCATCAAAAAACCTAAACCCCCACCCCATCCTCACCCTTGAAAGAAAAACATAACAAACCCCCCTCCCCCTCCCAATCCTTAAGCTAAACCCCAATAATAAATGCGAAAAAAAATTAAAGAAATTTTTCCATTAAAATCGCGAGTTTTTATTAATAATTTTTAAAAAAATATATAAAAGAAAAGTCGCGATTTTATTGGAAATAGTTTTAATTTTTTTTTTTTTTTGTGTTTTTTAAAGCTTTTTAGGTAGTTTTGTTTATGTTTACACTAGTTCTCAAGTAGGGGTGCAAACGAGCTGAGCTACTCGCGAGCTACTCGAGCTTAGCTCGAAATAAAGCTCGAACGAGCCGAGCTTAAACGTGTCACACCCTGACTTTTGCGGAAGCGTATGATGTGTGACTGGTTTAATATCATTGCATTCAATCATAATAAACAACTACATGATTAAAACGATGTTCATCCATTCATAAAATTTGAGTATTACAAACACCGGTTATTTAAGTTTTAAAACACAACCTTCGACTAGGTTACAAACCAACAAAAGTGGATGACATCTAAACTTTAAGTCTACTTCTAGAAACAACACTCGCGCCCAAGATCCAACCTTTCACCTGAAATACATGTAATTTTGGAAAACATCAACAAAAGTTGAGCGAGTTCATGCGTTTTGTGTGAGTACTTGTAATCTTGTAAACCTTTGAGAGACTCCTTTGAAAACAGGTATGAAAAGCGTGTATGAACATACCAAGTAAATGTTTTACAAGGACATTAAGGCATATGAGGACATAGGGAGCACTCGAAATGAGTAGGCTTATACCCTTGTCGATTTTCCCTCGACTATGTCGAATTTCCCTTCGACTATGTCAATTCACCTTAACTATGTCAATTTCCCTTAACTATGTCGATTTCCCTCGACTGGGACACCGAAGCACTCAAGTGATCACATGAGGACCATGAGTGGGGCTCGGCCGTACCCATTAGATCTAACCTTCGTCCCTAATTAAGTATTAATGGCATTTCAATATTTAGTCTATGCTCACATGATCTAGTAGTTCATTTCATAGGCAATTCATACCGTTTAAGTATTCGTAACATGTATTCCACCCCCGAGAGTTATAAAACCAAAAACAGTTAAGAGAAAAGGGGGACATGAACTCACTGTTTTGCGTCTTCGATACTCGTAACTCAAATCTCCTCAGCAAACACGACTCCCTACAATGTACTAGGGTCTATTAGACGAACGGGCCGTGCCTTGCCTTAGTATTTACGTTTTTGAGTTACGTTTCTTTTATGTCCTTGATATTATTCCAAGTTATAATTAATTGTTAAAATAATAATTATTTTAACTTTAATATATATTTAATTTTGGAATAATTGTTAAACAATATTTTTGTGACAATACTTCTCAAGTATTTATTTTCGTATTTTCTTCCCAAGGATGGGGTATCTCATGTATGTGTATTCGTATTCTCGTATTTGTAGTTTCCAAAATAATATATTTTCAAGTCTCACTTAGAAAATACATATAACTTATTTTGTCCAAAAATAATGTATTTCAAGAAAATATATATTTTTCCCAAAAATCATATATCTTCTAAATATTCCAAGAAAATATATTTTAACTTCGAAAAAATAATATATCTTCTCCTTGTCGAAAATATGATATACTTTGTAATAATAAAAATCATATCTTCATTCCTTATCCAAAATAATATTTACCAAAAATATGCTCAAAATGTAGAATCCGGGATATCTTGTAAGTTACGTCCTTGCGTTCGGTTCCACAATATTAAGTGGGTAACTTATATATGTATTCCTTGATATGTTTGGTATTATTTTGGATTGTAAATTCTTGGCATTTTGTTAAGTTATATTACTTTAAATGCTAAAATAATATAACTAATGCACAAAGTATACAATTATTCATACAAGTGTCTTTAATATATATATATATATATATATATATATATATATATATATATATTTACCCATTTTTATTTATAAAAACCAGCCTCCAATATTTGTATTTTTGTTACAAAATCTATGGCAAAGTTTATATTGAAAACCATAGTTAAAACACTCTTGTAAGTATTTGTTTAGAAAGTATTTTTCTAAGTGTTTATATTTTTAGAAAATTTTGCCATAGTTTCCCCTAAAAATGGAGGTGTCCATGCTATCAAAACATGTCATTTTCTTTTCAAAATCATCACAAACAATCAACAATTAATCTACACTCACCAAGTGCTAAAACAAAGCTATCTACATAATAATCATGAACTTGAACTTTCATAAAAACTTGTAGTAACTTGGTAGTGTGTTTAGTAGGTTTAGTTACCCTTTAAAGTGTGTTCACATCTTTAAAAATCTCATTCTTAAAGGATTTAGGTGTTTACAACTTACTAGATGATTTTTCCAAAAATCATTCTTTTGTATTTTTCTTGTAAACAATGTATGCTTATACTTGTTTCAACACAAGAAATATGATTAGTTCTTTTAAAACAATGTTCATGTAAATCTTTGTGATTTAGCTTGGTTTCTTTGGAAAACTATTTTAGAAATCATCCACTTACAAGACTTGTATTTTATTTAGATCATCATCATATGAAAATAACTTTTATTATTCAAGTTCATGAAAGACATAAAGCATGATGATCTTGGTTTTTCACAAGATTACCACCTTAACTTACTAGATCACGTGTTTAATCATAATCTTGTTGGTTTCTTATGATGTCTAACATTACTAACATAAATCATCAATCATCAAGAGGCAAATAAACACAAATCAACATGATTTCATATGTAAATGAGCTTATGTTAGAGATTTATGATTATGTTCCTTAGTGTTCATCAAGATTATGAAGTAACAAAGGGTTATGAGGGCCTTACTACTAGCACAAGGCTAGGAAAGAACACAAGAGGTTGAAGATGACAAATGTGGAGGATGATAGCAAATGATGAAGGCCCTTCAAGATCCAAGACCACCAAGCTTCATAAGACACCTTCTTACACCTTTGTGAGTATATGGAATAGATGGAAGATTGAATGAAAGTGGTGGTGGTGGTGTGCTTGTTTGCGGCCGAGAATGGCAAGGGGGAGAGGAGAAAGATGGATGGTGTGTGAGATGATGAGTTCTTGTTCCACTTATAACCATCTTGTAGCTTTGTCCATTGGTTAAAATCTCCCTCAAGTACATAACATAATCTCTAAGTAATCTAAGGAAGATCAAGAAGGATTTTGCAAGATCAAGAGAAGATTATGGTGGGGGCCACATGGTGACCGTCCATATGAGGGGGGGGGGGGGGTCTTGGTTGGGTTTTAATGTTAAGTTAGATTAAATAGCTAGAAGTTAAGTGTATTAGTTAGTGTCCATGCATATGATGTGTTATATAGTGTGTCAGGGTGTTCGGGGACCATAACTAGCTCAGAAACATTAAAACAATGCTTCTAGTATAATTTTGGTGTTTCGGGTAATGTCCGGTTGTTCGGTTAGATACCGGTTCGTTAAAGTGTCAAACTATACCGTTTAGTGTTCTTTATGTACCCTTTTGTGACACTTTTAATTCCCGACACTTAGGAAAGCATTCAGGACCATTTAGTCATATTTTTGCATGTAATAAACTTGTTAAAATGCTGAATTTTGCTGATTTATGCAGAATTCTGCACTTTTTTGTGGGTTTTAGGCACTTTCCGGCACTTTATCTATCACCTAGAAAAGCAGTTTTGTGGTCCTTACTTCCCTACACACTATACTAGTGTAGTACTTAGTCTCTGGCTCATACTGGGTCTCAAAACACTGCCTGTCTATGTACTGAACTCCCGTCAGTGCTTTTAGTTTGTCTGATAATTGTGCCAATTCTGTTCTGTGCATTATTAGACCTATATCGTGTTGCATGTAGTAATGATAAAAGTCTTGCAACATGAAATGCCATTGTATGTATATAACAGTAATCAGAATTTCATTTCTCTTGTAAACTAGATCGTGCACAGTTATCAAAGCACAAACTATTGTCAATTATTGTACGGAATGTACGGAAAAGTGACAGTTGTCACAAAAAGAGCTCGAGCCCGAGCCTAAAAACAAGCTTGTTTAGTAAACGAGCTCGAGCCCGAGCTTCGCTTATCGAGCTCGAGCCGGCTCGCGAGCCTTAACGAGCTTTCTTTTTATATATTTTTTATTAATATATTAAACATATATTTAAATAATAATATTTACCATTTATATAAATATAAAAAATAACTAAACTATATGTATAAGTGTATAACAATAATTATAATTAATAAAAATTAATTAATAAATACTAAACGAGTCGAGCCCGAGCCGAGCCGAGCTCGAGATTGAAAAATTAACTTCGAGCCGAGTCGAGCTTTAGAAATAAGCTCGAATCGAGCCGAGCTCGAACTCGAGCTTTCATATGTTAAACGAACTCGAGCTTGAGTCTGGTCGAGTTCGGGCTCGACTCATTTGCACCCCTATTCTCAAGTTCTCGACCTAAATGTTTAAAAAGAAATTAAACGAGAAATAAAGAATGATAAGCATTTGTATAGTTAAAAGATGAAATAACGAAGATGGTGTAAACATTCTACTATAACTTAAAAGGCTATGTCGGTGGGGGTGACCCACCGACATTGCCTTACACCCCCTAAACTTTTTCCATTTTGCGTTTTAAGCCCCTCAGCTTTGCTACTCCCTTAAACTTTTTCAATATTTCATTTCAAGCCCCTCAGCTTTGCTACGACCCCTCCACTTTTAGAGTAATCATAACTTAAAAGGCTATGTCGGTGGGGGTGACCCACCGACATTGCCTTACACCCCCTAAACTTTTTCCATTTTGCGTTTCAAGCCCCTCAGCTTTGCTACTCCCCTAAACTTTTTCAATATTTCATTTCAAGCCCCTCAGCTTTGCTACGACCCCTCCACTTTTAGAGTAATCAATTTTAGTCCCTTATCTAACTTTACTATTCTTCTACTTTAACAATTGGCATTTTTAGCCCTTAGCTTTTTACTAATTTCTGTATTACTTAAAGTACAAAGTCGGTGAAACCACCCCTCTTTGACTTCCAAAATTTCCAATTTTAGCTTATAGTTTTGTAATTCATATTTTTTGCATATAGAATTTTCCTTTTATTTACTCTCTACTTTTGTAACTTGCATTTTTTACCTATACTTTGGTAATTTACGTTTTTTTCACATATGCTTTATACCGACTCCTCAACTTTTAAACTTTTCTTTTTACATTTTGATGTAAATTTGGTATACGTTTTCGGCCTTTATTTTGTATGTTTCCTACATATGAATCGGGTCACATATAATACGTTTTGACTTGATGGTATAAATTGGAGTTAGTCGAGTCGCATATAATACGTTATGATTGTACACTATAAACTCGATTTGCTTTACATTTTAATCCAATTACAACACATATATAGGTTACATTGAGTTCAGTCGGATACTTCGAAACGCACATTATTATATGATTAACACATCACATAACGCTTTGACTAATCCGTTCGACGTTTGCGATGTACCCGCGCGGGTCTTATTACTAGTTTTGGATTAAAAGGATTACTTTTGGTTAATTGTGAAATGGTTTAAAAATATCGGGAAAAACTAAAATCCAAAACGCATCGTACGGCCATTAAAAAAACAAAAAACCCACCGTACGTGGCGTAAAACAAAGAAAAAAGATATTCCACGTAATCCTCCATTGCTTGCACTATCAACACGTGTCACCCGCCACCGCCACCACCTTCATATATACACCACCAGCACAACAGTCTTCAAATTCATATGATTGTTAAAAACACTTGAAATGGCGAAGAACAAGGATGATATCAAGTATGCCACTGCACAGGCGAAGCTATCCGAAGATGAATCGCTGCGAGTTGCGTACGTAGCCAACACGCCCTTAGAAGCCGGCAAGATAGCAGATTCCGAGCCCGTTGATCTCTTCGCGGCCGCTCATAACATCTCTAATCAACAACAACAAGATAAACGTGTGATTGCGGAATCAAAACCCCTTGATTTATTCTCGGCTGCTAAAGGCGTCTCTGATGCCAACCAGATGGATGAGGGTACGGCTAACCGTCAGCCATCCGGTAAATAATTAGTTTACCAGCCTGCGGTTTGAGTTATGTGGTTTGTTTTTTCATGCTTTTGTTTCGAGTTTTGGTCTAAATGATGGTGAATGGTAAAGTAAAACGAGAAAACTGATGTACTATACGATCGAAATGGTATTTTTTTTGTGTTTGTATTTGAAGTTGTATTGGATTTTCATTGCAGATAATTATTTAAAATAAATAATGTTACTTCATTCATTGTTTTTTTTTTTTTAAGTTGGCTATGAGTGGAAAAAATTAGAAACAGTCCCAACACGACGATAAACAAGCAAATTTAATGTTTTCTCATTTTGTTCTTTGATCAATTGTGTGTAGTAGTAACGCCTATGGGAGGTTCTTGAATCCACGTACTTCATTAAACATCAAATAGAGTAATTAACTAATTGTTGTAATATCCTCGATATCAAAATTAGCGTAGATAATAGGACCGTATTACCGAATACCAATGAAGATGTGGTGGTTACTTTTAAACATATGGGTTTGAGGTTTGAGGGCGGGGGAGCGAGCAAAAAAGCGGTGCAGGATGGGCTCATCTATTTTCAATCAATAGAATCTTTTTTTTTTATTAATTTTGTTTAATATGAGGCTTTAAATTATTGCATAGAAGCTAAAGGGATGGGCTTGTGTGATAAAACCTGTAGAGGTTTTATATCACACTTTATATCACACCCTCCGGCGGAGGTCTCATGTGTTCAAGTTCTAAAAACGATGTAATGTAGTATCTGTTTATTATGTATTCAACCCATATACTTAAGTTATTTTATTAGATAACTAGTATTAAGCCCTAGCGTTGCAGCGGTTGTTGTAAAACTATGTCAAGTAGTACCAATGCTATACCACTGTCAGCGGCCACCAACACCGGAAAAGCTTGTAAAAACAAATTAAATAAAAACGAAAAAAATAACGCCGAGCGAAAAGCAGACGTAAAATCTTTGAATCACGAACGCTCGTTGTGGAGAAATTAAATCAAAACGTAAAAATAGAAAAAATAACTAAGTCAATCCAGGACCCGCGCGTTGGTCGAACTTGTTAAACGGAGAAAAATAGATGTGCTGCGACTGGGAAAAATATACGAAAAAATTGATGAACCCCACACGCACGTTGCGGTGCATTAACTCACAAAATTTAGAACGAAATGAAAAACTTGGGAAAGATGATAAGTATGATGGACCAAAATTGTAAATAAAAAAGGAGTTGGAATTAAATTGCAAAAGATGAAAAATTTTGGGTTAAACGTAAAAAAAACAAAGGGTCTAAATTACAAAATTAAAGTTATTTATTAATATTAGATAAAGATAAGGATAAAAATAAATGATATTTATATATTAGTTATTAATATTAATATTAAAAGAAATTTATTAAATAATTATAAATAAAATTTATGAGGTTGAAGGAGAGAATGACATGTGGCATTATTTGGAGTCTTTTATCTATACTATCTATAAGAGGAGCTTAGAGCATGACCTCACTTTGCTTACTTGTCATGATATTAGGTATGCCACCTAGGATGCCACATAGATTCCTCTGATGTCATAAATCCGATTTTTTTTAAAATCTTTTTAAATCTCAATGTATATACAAATCAGTATTTCAAATTAGAGGTAATTTGAATTTTAAAAAGACATGGCCCGCCCAATCTCATCACAAACATCAGATCCAGTTTCCCTCTTCCCTTTTCCTCTGGCGATTTTTTACCCTAAATTCCAAAAACTCACTACAAAGTTCTGGATCTACTCTAACCTACCGATCTGCTTATGCGGCTCTCCATCTCCGATCAGGCCTCCAATCATCTACAAGGTAATCATAATTAACCTAATTTTGTTTCATTATGGATAGTTTATGATTGTGACTATTCGTCCATTCTTCCTCAATTCTTCACTTCCGACACTTCAATGGCTTCCAACAACTCTACTCCACCTCTCACTGTTGATTCCTTAAACCCTAAGGTTGTTTTCTTATCTGTTTTACTTCTGTAACTTGATTTGATTTTTAGCACCACTTAGGGTTTTGTTGTTTTGGTTTATGTTGATTTCAAGTGTTGATGTTTTGATCGGTGATTTGATAAGATGTGAAATTAGATTGGATTGATACAGTTGATATAATAATAAGTTGATTTAAACGAATGATTGTATGGATGATTTGTGTGTTGATGTTTTTTTTTTTTTTTTTTTTTTTAGGTTTTGAAATGTGAGTATGTTGTTCGTGGTGAAATTGTGTCTCTGGCTCAGGTAAGTTTAAAAAACCTAAATTTGATTAAGCTTGATTAATATATATGTATAGATTGCTAAAGAAGTTGTAAATTTAGTTGAATGAATAGTTTTTTTTAATGTTTTTATATTATATTTAGTTGTTGTTACAGAAATTACAGCAAGATTTGCAAGCAAATCCAGGTTCTCATCCTTTTGAGGAGGTATTGTTTTCTATGTGCTTTTGTTTTTTTATAGGTAGAATTACAAACGAGCCAAGCCGCTTGTGAGCTACTCGAGATCGGCGAGTTAAAAGCTTAAACCGGGCCGAGTTTAGACGAGCTTGAGCTCGAGCTCTTTTATTGTTTATTAAACAAGCCTTGATAAACACTCCTACAGTTATAGGAAGGTATAAGTTTTGATTTGCTGCTCACGTCTTTAAAATATATTTGCAGATAATTTACTTTAACATTGGAAATCCATAGTCTCTTGCTCAGCAGCCAATCACCTTCTTCAGAGAGGTTTGCATTCTGCAATACTTTTTATTGTTGTATTTATATGTTATTGTTGCTTAATGCTGTGTTGCTTAATGCCGTTGATTTAGATTTAAGACCTTCACATGTCGGCAACGCTTCAGTTATGGTTTCTCTTATCAGTTTTGTTATTTCTTTTTTGGTAATTAAATTCCAATTTAAGTTCTTTTTCTTTTGTTGTATTTTAGAATTAGAAGAAAGTAAGCAGATGTGGAGTTTTAATTGAACAAAGTTGGTATGTGTTAATTGTTTGATTTTTTTTTTCAGTTTAGCTACTGAAATCAAGTTGATTTGTATATTTGTAGGTGGAAGCTGTTAGATTTTATAGAATTTAATTTAATGTATCAGTCTTGATAATCAAGAAAGAAAGAGCCATTTTGTGTTGGTCCATATGCAAGAACAAGACGTGAGTTCAGTAATGGATGTTGCTGAATCGGAATCACGACCGGTACTAGGGCCTGCGGGGAACAAGACGAGATCGGTTGTGGAATTGCGTAAACCGGTTGTGAAACCTAAGAGTAAAGTAGGAAAACGGGAGGAAGTTAAGAAATCGTCGTCGTCTGTCGCTGTGACGGTCAATTTGTCGCTACATTCTAAGTCAATTACGCCTCATTTTCAAAATTCAAAACATGACTCAGTCATCTTCACACCTCTCTCTCTCTTCCTTCAGACTACCATATTTCTCCTAGAACTGAACCCTCCACAAAACCAAACCCTCCTTAGTCCATCACAAGCCAGTTGGCCACCTTATCTCCCAAACCCATCTCATCTGCTGCTCCACCAGTTATTGATTTCTCCACCGGAAAAAGAGGCAAAATCCGGCCACCCACCACCGGAAAACTTGACCAACAACCACCACCAAAAGATATGGAAAGTTTAGGTAATAAAGATTGTTTCTTGATGTTAAAGTTTGAGTCTTTATTTCTTTTTATCAGATTTAACAGTTTAAAGATTGTTTTTTGATGTTAAAGTTAGAGTCTTTATTTGTTTTTGATCAAAGGGTGGGACCTAAACAAGTTCAAGTTCAATTCTTGATGATATTGAGTTACAACCGAGGTCAAAATCAGATAATGAGAAAATGTCATTGCTACCAAAACATGGTATGATTTGTTTCTAAACTTTGACTTTTTTAAATCGTTGTATTTCGTAACCATTTCTTACTTAAACGGGCACTTGAATGATGATTTGTCTGTAACTAAACACCAAGTATGTTGACTCAGATGTACGTTTTTAAATTTATATGAATTATTTACTTAAAAAATGTTTTTTGGGATATGACCAGAGAATACGAACAAGAGAAGACATGTCTCATCGACTTCTTCGGCTTTGTTGATAGGTGCCATGCTTGGTCTAATCCAAGCTTTTTTGCTCATTGTCTCTGCAAAACCATTGTTAAGTTATATGGGTATTAAATCTGTAAGTTTTAGGTTCATTCAAAGTCAAAATTATTTAACTGCCCCTATATGATATCATTGATTTAAGATATTTGACTGATATTGTTGGGTCCAAAAGCTTGGGTGGGAGTGAAGCGTTACAGGGTACAGTTTCAGCAGATTGTATCTGATGAAGGCATTGCATGAAAACTATGAAGAAAGAAGAAAAAGAGCACATTAAGTTACATGGATGATGCTCTCGTAATGCATGTGAATTCCTTTGATTGTCATTTTATGTTTCTCAAATTGTCGCTTCGGTTGCCTTACACCGAATAAGAAATCTAAATGGGGTAAGGTATCACATTTTGTAGGATTTGTTCAGTTTTTATGTGTCGATATTATGATATAGGATCTAGCTTGTCAAGCTGATTTCATTTCTTGCGTAAATTTTAAATTTATTTTTTTGGTTCTGTTTTGAGCAGTAAGAGAAGCTAGAAATGAAGGCAGGCGTGGTGGACATGGCGATCATGGGTTCTGGCATGGTGGCTGTCAAATTTTTTTAGGTTATTCACGCGGAAAAAGGTCCCAACCGGAAAACTTAAGTCTTTAAAATTTGCAGGAAAGTAATTCTGCTGTGGATAGTTCACGCGGAAAAAGGTCCCAACCTTCGGCAGGTGTGGTAATACTAATTGGGCTCAAGTTCGGTTGGGTTGGGTTTGTTTGACATGAAACACATTTTGTCTCTCACCCCTGAATAAATTAATGTGACAACCATAATCTCTTGGTAATAAAATGCCCGCATACGTGATGAGCGCGCTACGCCATCAACTTTTGGGATCAAAATGCATCGGAGCACCACATGTTTTTTTAAAACCAAGATTCATATTAGATAATGGGATCAGTTAAGAAAATAGGTTCAGTTTGCTTCTTCTATGGAATATGGATAATTAACAAGATAGTTTCTAGGCTCTTTTGTGCTTTTGTAATTAACAAGATAGTTTCTAGGCTCTTTTGTGCTTTTGTTGATTTAGGTGACTGTACTGTACAGTGGTGGCGGAATCAAAAAGGTGGCGGCGGCTACGGTGGCGGCGGTGATAGACGTAGAGACAACAACAGAGATGGTGGGCCAGATAGGAATTATCATGGAGGAAACCGCTCTCGTCCTTACTGAAGAACAAACAAAACTGAGCGCAGTTAAATTAGAGTAAAACTGTGAACGAACTTTATTGTTTGCAAGGAGATTAATAGGTAGGTTAAACCCACTTGCCCCTTTTCTCCTTCTCTTTATCTTTATCTTTATCTTATCTTTGGAACATGTTGAGTTGATCTGAATTGTGTGAAATGTTTTTATAGAGGCCGGTGCACGGTTCTTCCAATAGTACTTGTATTACTTTAATTAGAGTTTTTTTTAAACAGTTTTAGTGTTAGGTTTATTGTTGTGCCTTTTAAAGAAGTTTTGTTATATTCCATGTTGAAAGTGAAGATAAAGTTTCTAAAATGATAACTGATGAGAGATTTTGAAGAGAGGTTAGATGAATGCATTTTGAGGCTATGAATTTGCTGTAAGCTGGTTATCAGTTTACAAAAACATGATTGGAATACACTCAGATCACTAATAGAGGCTATCAGTTCAACTTAAACATGGCTGCCCAGTAAATAAAATAAAGAATAAAATGTCATTTTCGTCCCTGAGGTTTGGCGTCAACCCTTTTATATATTATTAGTTTGGTGAATTCGATTTACAAAAACATAATTTTTTTCAATTAATTATGTTAATGTAGTAACTTCCATTCATATGTCAATTAGTTGAATATGCCATCTGTACTCACTTTTCTTACTGATCTTATATTTAACTGCACAAATTCTTCTGGTTTGCATTGATAGGGAGACTGGAATGGTGCAGGATGGCACACTAACTACAGGTATTTGCTTTCTTATACATGCTAATTATTAGCATTAAGAATTAAAACCAATATTTTCATGTTTTTCAAACTTTATTACTTTTTTATAAACAATTTTGCAGTACAAAAGCCATGAGAGAAGATGGTGGATTTGAGGTGATTAAAAAGGTGATTTTGAACCTTTCACTTCGCCACACAGAGCACATTAGTGCTTATGGAGAAGGAAACAAGAGAAGGTTGACCGGGAAACACGAAACCGCTAACATCAACCATTTTTCATGGGTATATACGAAACACTTTCTACTAAATTCTATAAAAAAATCATAAGTTTTTCTCAACTTATATATTTGCATTCTACCAACTTTCAGGCAGTTGCTAATCATGGTTGCTCAATCCGTAAAGGCCGTGATACTGAGGCCGCTGGCAAAGGTATTGAATTCTCTTTTCCTATTTCTAACATTCTTAGTAAAGGATTATGGCTTCTTAGTTGTGTTATGGCCTACGGGCCAAGGTGAGTGGACATACATTCTTAGTTGTGTTTTATCATGAATGAGTTAAATTTGTTGTGTTTTTAGCATTTGTTTTTTAATTTTACGATTAAGCCAAATTGACCCGTTTTAGCATAAATGAGCTGAATTTGTTGTCTTTTTAGCAATTGTATATTTGTTTTACTTACGAGTAACCCAAACTGACACGATTTGTATTCTTTTTTAGCATTTTTATTTTAGTGTTAATCCAAACTGACCCTTCTCACATAAAATGGTCAAATTTGTCATCTTTTTAGCGATTTTATAACTACTTTACTTTTGGTTAACCCATATTGACCCGTTTTCACATATATGAATTGAGTTTGTCATCCTTTTAGCAATTTTATTGACATAGCCGGGATAGAGACTCAGGTGGAGGAGAAAGGGGGATGACTAGCTACCGCATCAGGTGGAGATGGTGGAGATTAGGGTGGTTTTTTTAATCTCTTTTGAAGATTTGATTTTACTCTGAATTTCGTAAGTTTGCTTATTTATATCTTCCTTCGTTAGGTGGTGATTATGGTGGGAAGGGGCTTTTGGCCAGAAAAAAAAAACATAATTACAACTGCATTTAGCAAGGATAAAGATAAGAAGAGACCTATGTCCTGGTCTGTTAGAGTTGGTCTCTAGGTATGGACATAAACACCGGCTATATCTTGCGTTTGATTTTCTTATAGTTTTTGTTTAATGTCTAGACCTAGATCAAGTTGTGACAGTTCTCATTTATCTCTTTGTCCTTCGACGAGACAGGCACATGCATAGGTCAATTGTGCTAGGTGAGCTTTGAAGATTGAAGATTTAATAGTCTAATGGCAGGATATGATATAGATGTAAGCAACTTTGGAATTCGAAGTTCCAAGTTCCACTTTCTTTGTTGTTTATAGTCACTTTGTTGTTTAAGCCCAATCGTTTGTATCTTTAACGGTGAGGAAGAGTTTCTTTAATTATTTAAACATAGACTCATTATGATTGTTTCGGTTAA
The DNA here is from genome assembly GCA_030545235.1 of Helianthus tuberosus. NCBI lineage: Eukaryota > Viridiplantae > Streptophyta > Magnoliopsida > Asterales > Asteraceae > Helianthus > Helianthus tuberosus. The sequence continues at coordinate 52,356,238 of CM060411.1, read as the reverse complement.
TTATTGTGTTTGTTCTTTTAGGTTGTGTGATATGAGAGGGCATATCGGTCCTGCCTGTAAGTTGTGACAAACTGTTATCATCTATAAAAACTTTTGTGGGTTCGTTATGCTTCTCTTGTGTCTAAACTTTTATCATTATATTTATAATACTAACAACAACACGTCCATCTGTTTTTTAGTATTTGATTTCGATCATTATTAAACATACCCATGTGTCCACTGAATTTTACACTAACAATGTGTCAAAAAAAATAATAATAAGGTCATATATAAGAAGTTATTAGACAACATAAAATTAGGTCATGCTTTCATTTTAGACAAAATATTATCAATTACTTACCTTATTTTCTATATCAAACATGTAGACTAAAACAATAAACATTTAACATTGTTTTATAAAGATATGTAACTAAACACAAAGAATTTAAATAATATATTATAATATGTTTTTTAGTATTTGATTCCGATCGTTATTAGAACAAACCCGTGTATTCACACGGGTGTACACCTAGTTATAAGTTAGATTAGATGTAATATCCGTACATATTCTTAAAATTTTAAAATGTAATTGTCTTTTACAATTATTGATAATAGGATATTATTTAAAAAAAAACTTCATGTATTCTCTTCAATTTTAACCATTGAATTCTTTAAATCGAGTATAGTAATGTTATACTTTAAAAAAATCGACCTTTTTGTGTTGTGCGTATATCTTGATTATTACCTATGTATATGCGAATAAATAGGTTGTGTTATTATCATGTAAGTTACACAATTATTATTATTATTATTATTATTATTATTATTATTATTATTATTATTATTATTAATATTAATATTAATATTAATATTAAAGTTGTGTAATTATGTAGGTGCGTTATTATAACATGACTTGCTTAATTATCAGTACTATTACATAATTATAACGTTTTTCAATCTATTATTATATATTCAACCCATGCAATATACAAGAATCTAAAAATTTACTAAATTTAAAATTATGATTATAATAAAATATCCTAAATATATAACGGAATAATATATTTTATCTAATATGATTTGTATTAGTATCTCCTTGCAAAATTTATCCGATTTTCTTTTCAATATTACAATTAATATATTCGTTATTTCGTTGTATAATTTCGTTATTTAAATTTTCACATTTTAACAATAAAATTTAATTCATTGTTATTTTGTTTCTATTTTTCTAAATTATGTATTTAAGGGTTATGTTTCTCATTTTTCTCTTTTGCCTTTTATGATTTTACATCTTTTAAAATTAAAAGATAAAACCAAATGTTAATTCACTCAAACCGTGTAAAACACAGGATTTTAAGCTAGTTTTCTTAATAATGTATTATAAATAATTGGTTATAAAAAATGATTGTACATTGACAAAAGAACTTTTTCTTGGATTTAGTTTTATTTATGGTGGATCAAGATCATGCAAGTAGTTTAATACAAGAGAACTAATATATATGATTCAAGTTCACAATTGATTAGGGCTGTAAACGAACCGAACGTTCAGCAAACAGTTCGTTAACCGTTCGGCGGAAAGTTCCTTTATGTTCGTTCGTTTAATAAACGAACGAACATGAACAAGAAATTATGTTCGATTAGTTAAATGAACGAACATGAACAGAGGTCTCGTTCATTCGATTGTGTTCGTGAACGTTCGGTAAGATGTTCGTGAACATTCATTCATTTGCGTTCGTTTATGTTCGTATGTTTGTGTTTTAATAAAAGATTTTGGTACTTTCGTATATTTTATCTATACTTTTTATATTATTAAACTTTAATTTAATTTATTACCCTAACAATTAAACTAGGAAACCCTCTTTCACATTGTTTGTACACCATTTCTCTTTCCTTTCTCATTATTTATATCGGCGAATATGATTGACCTCCGTTCCACAATAAGGGATTCAAGTTCCAGTGCTACTCTCTGGGTCATCTACCTTTATCCTTCGTCGCGTTCGCCAAATTTATTTGTGTTCGTGAACCGTTCTCGAGCACGCTTATTTCCTTAATGAACGAACACGAACATAACATCTCGTTCTGTAAGTGTTCATGAACCGTTCGTGAACACATTTATTTCCTTAACGAACGAACACGAACAAGGCCTTGTTCGTGTTCGTTCGGTTCGTTTACAGCCCTACAATTGATAGTTATTTGAGCTTTAAATATATGAAACAACATAGAGAAATTGAGTAAATTGAACAATGAGATCCATAAAGTTAATCAACCTTTTACTCAACTGACTTTACCAAAAGTCCTTGCTCGATCAATTGACTTCATTGAAAGTCCTTGGTAGGGGTGTGCACGGTTCAGTTTGTTTTTTAACAAAACCGAAATCAAAATGTCGATTTTTTTAAACCGTTCGGTTTCGGCATTTTCGATTCTAGTTTTTTCAATCGGTTCGGTTCTGTTATTTCGGTTTTGTGAACAAAATTATGTAAAACTCACAAAATAAAATGTATAATTTAAAATTTAAGAATCTTTCTTATATGTTTACATTTAAGGTATTATATTTAACCTTTTTAATTAATAATTGTCACATAAACGTAACTTTCTAATCTATTTTTATGTTTTTTCAAAGTTTTTATTAAGACATTGTCTTTTATAATACTGTGAAGATTGTTTAATTTTATATTAAATTTTGTTATATTTTGTACGCAATAAATAAATCATTTCGATTATAAATAAACATGTTAATGATTTTATTCTAACTACATAACATTCAAAAATAAAATTAATAATTTCTCAAGAATAGGTTAAACACTTAAACACCCTTAACTTAAACATAAAAATATATGGACTAGACCTACTATAATAATCTCGGTTCGTTTCGGTTTTTTTCGGTTATTGAAAGTAGTTATCCAAAAACTGAACCGTAGTTTTCGGTTTTTAAAAATCCAAAACCGAACCGAAATTTTCGGTTTTTTTAAATCCGGAAACCAAACCGTCGGTTTTGTTTCGATTCGGTTTTTTTCAGTTATTCGGTTACGATTTGATTATTTCGGTTTTCTGCTCACCCTTAGTTTTTGGTGAGATTTATCATCATAAACAAAGGGGAGTTCACTCATAATTATTTCAAATCTAGCTCATATATTTGCCAATTTTAATTTGCTTGAAGTTCTATTTATTTCAAATGTATGTTACCAACCGAAAGTTTCTGCTGGACGAGATAAACAAGGACTTTGGTATTATGATTCACATCGTACCATGATTTTGACAACCGGTTGTTTTTTTTAACGGTTTATAAATTAATCTTGAGCTCTCTCGGGGTACCAACTGGACAAACAGAGTACTTCGAAAGTAATCCGAGTCATCCACCACCAATTCCTGACAACCAAATATCCAATTCCTGACAACCAAATATCAATTTGGTATTGGTAGACACTAGTGATCGTCTGACAACCGGTTGTTGCTCGTTATATGTGGCCTTATCAATTAGGTAATATCTGTCTATTCATATTTTGATGTTCATAGTTGTAATTTTTTTTAAATGACAATTTTTACTTTCTTCTAGTTTATACCAATTTTAATCTTAAAGTACTTTTTGTTTGGGATTTAACCCAAAATCTCTCATTAAGAGAAAAGAGTGTCTACCAAATGAGCTAGCCACACATTAGCAATAATCGTCACAAAAAATAAAGTATATAAGCATCAAAAGAAATCAGGCAATCACTAGCATTACATGCTCATTTATTTTGCAAAATATAGGGTTTGTTTGGTATAAAGTGATAGAAAGAATAGAATAGAGAAAGGAATAGAATTCATTGTGTTATTTGGTTACCCATATGTGAATATAATGAATCATTATTTTGTATAGTTTTGTAGGCAAAAAAATACGAGTTGTGAAATACAATTTAATAGAAACGACAAAAATAATTGTCGTCGTAATAATAATAATAATAATAATAATAATAATAATAATAATAATAATAATAATAATAATAATAATAATAATAATAATAATAATAATAATAATAATAATAATAATATAGGGAAATTGGCATGTAATAATCCCACCTAAATCTTTTTTTTTTGAACGGCAAATTTTGGATCACTGGCAGACCACTGGAGTATCATCGTGCCACCAGCGGAACCACCCGATCATATTCATCTCCAATAGGCATAATGCCTATACACCAGTTCAGAAGGAAACCTAATAAATATGAGAAAAACCCCCTTTGTGGGAATCGAACGCCTACCTCAGAATATTCCCCTCACCAGTCCCACCTTTCACCTATTTTTCCTACAACGGTTCCCCGTTAAAAAAACTTAACGGAGTTAAGTTTTTTTTTCTAAATTACAAACAGATTTTTAGGGCTTTTTATTAGAACGATGATACGAGTCCATTGATGTATAACTTGCCTCGAAACGGTGCACCAAACAATGAAAACGGCGCTTCAATTCGGGTGTTTAAATTTCCAATTAACCAAAATAAAGTCACTTGGAGCACCATTTCGAAGTAAGTTTTATATCAATAGACTCGTATCATCATTCTGATCAAAAGCCCTAAAAATATGTTTGTAATTTGAAAAAAAAAAACTTAACGGTTAAGTTTTTTTAACGGGGGACCATTGTAGGAAAAATAGGTGAAAGGTGGGACGGGAGGGGGGGGGGGGGTATTTTGAGGTGGGATTATTAATGGCCAATAAGATTTAGGTGGGATTATTGCAGACCAATTCCCCAAAAATATATTAATAGTAAAAAAAAAAAAAATAATTGAGATGCATTTCCATTCGAGGAATGAAAAAAAAAACCACCAGGAATCACATTATCAACTACTACAAAAGGAAGTCTGCCCACCGATAGGGCAATAGGTATGGCGCTTCATTGGGCAAAATGGGCGGCAGACTAATAGTGTCAGGCAGCTGCCTGACATTCCCATATTGGCCCAACAAATTTACGACTTTATCCCACTTTAAAATTACGATTTTGCCATTAGTTCAAAATTATGGGTTTGCCCCCGCTTAAAAATAAATTTACGTTTTTACTCCCAGCTAAATATTTTAATTTTGTCCCCGGTTCAAAATTACGATTTTGCCCCGTTTCAATTTATAGTTTTGCCATTAGTTTTTTTCCCTTAAAATTACGATTTCCCCATCTGGTCAAAGTTATGTTTTTACCCCCACTTAAAAATAAATTTACGCTTTTGCTCCCAGCTAAAAATTCCACTTTTGTCCTCGGTTCAAAATTACGATTTTGACCCGTATAAATTTATAATTTTGCCATTAGTTTTTTTTCTCACACCCAAGTTACGATTTTGCCATCAACTTAAATTTACATTTTGCCCATCGATTTTGTTTGTTTTCATGGTGAAATTACAATTTTGCCCCCAACGTAAAATTACAGTCGTGCCAGCAGCTTCCTAGCACTCCTCCGTTGGTCCATTTAATTTACGATTTATCCCCGAATTAAAATTATGATTTCGCCCTCAGTTAAAAATTACGTTTTTCCAATCGTTTTAGTTTTTTTAGCAAAACTATAAAGTTTTTTTTTAATTGGTTTACTAGATTTAATTTTTTTTCGTGTCAAGGAGCTGCCTAACACTCGCTCATTAGTCCTGAAAAATTACAGTTTTCCCCTGAGCCAAAAATTACGGTCTTATCATCGTTTTTGTTTTTTTTTTCCTAACAAAATTATAGTAGTCTTTTTTTAATTGGTTGAGAATTACTCGGCCATCGCCCCGCAACGCGGGCGGGGCATCTACTAGTTGTCTATAAGTATTAATTTACAAATGTCGGAGGAACAATAAAATATCAATGTATTGGAGATTGTTACAACTCTTTTCAACCTTTACACATTTGGTCCCTTAACGAATTTTAAAGTTAGCTTTTAAACACATTTCCATTTACTGGCTTTTTGGCTTCATTTGTAACTTGTAAGCATTTAGAGAGGGAAGGGGAGACATTGGAGAACAGATAAAGGAAGGCGACAGGCACTAAGGCGGAGTATGAGATGATGTTCTTTCTCACTCTCCGGCGAATCACTGCTACAGCGGTGGTGAATGGTCGATCGAAGGTATGACTTCAGTACTGATGAAACAATGGTTAACCTGGTGGGGTTAACTCACTGGTCTCGTCAAGAGGGTTAATCCCTTCTTTCCGAGGATCGTTGGCTGGATCGTCTGGTGGTGGCTTTCCTGCACAAGGAAACAAGCCGTGACTCGCAACAAGGAGGATGGGGTGGGGGGTGCTCCTTGTTACCACTCTCCGGCGTGAGAATCAGTAGTTTGCTTGGGAAGCAAAGTGTGATAGTAGTAGTATTGAGAGAGTTGAGAAGTGATACCTCAAACCTGGTTTGGGGTCGGTATTTATAGCCGAGGAGTGAAGGAGGGTAGTTGAGTAGCTAGTCTGACATCGTACAACTGCTTGCAGGTGTGTCAGACCTGTCGGTTGCGGAGGTGATGCCACGTCCTGCTGTGATGTCAGACTGTTGTACATGTGCAGGCCAGTGGGTGACTGTTCTCAGTACCACTTGTACTGTGGTGTCAGACCCACTTGCCTTGTAGGCAGGATGCGGTGCCAGGCCGCATCGCTGCTTGCGGTCATTGATGTTGTTCCCGCGTTGGTTGTTCCATCCATGATTTATGCGGGATGCGGTGCCATGCCGCATCGCCGCTTAGTGACTGTTACTGTTGTCCAGACCCCTTGTCGTGACGAAAATGTTCATAGGATGCGGTGCGGGGCCGCATCGCTATGCGTAACATTGGTTTCCGTCTTTAAGGTAAATCTTCTCATCACTGGACAGATTGGACCGCTGTGTTCGCGCGTGCCGACGCGGACACAGGTGAGTTATTGCTTGGTGGGGGTTTTTGATAAGGGTAATGGTCATCCTCGGTCATGATGACACCAGATCTGGGACCATACCCCTTCAAGTCCCCCCAGTCTAGTGTTCCTTCCTTATGCAAGTTGCATGTGGGAGGGATACTGGACTATGTTGTCTAGAAGGTAGAATATGGGCCATGCGGATGGCTCCTTCTTTCAGTAACTCGAGATGTTGACTGTTTGGTTGACAGTTTGGTTGGTCGGTAGGCCTTTCGAGTGGATTGTTTCTTCCTTTGAGAAGGATATCCGGTGAGCAAGTTCCGTCTGATGCGGAATTCTCAGCCAAGGAGTTGACTCTTGGTCTACCTTTTTCTGATGTCATCAGCCACCTGTTGGTGTTTCGAACCAACCTTTGAAACGGTGACTGAAGGTGTTAGCAGGGTTCGAACCAACCTTTGAGACCGTGACGGAAGATGTCCGTCTCCGCCATTCTAGTTGTAACCTCTGCGTCAGCTAGTGCAAAGTTGTTAGTACTTTGCTCAAGCTCTATGTTCAGCAACTGGACATGTAACGATGATCCCTGTTTTGTGGGATGTTCGTATTCTCCAGTTAAGGTGTCTAGTAACCGTACGTCCTCTGCGGTTTGCCTTTCTAGTAACCGCACGTCCTCTGAGGTTTAGCTCTTTAGTAACCGCACGTCCTTTGCGGTTACCTCGTTGCCGCACCTTGTTGGCCATGTTTGTTTGAGAAACGTGGGGTAGTTACGCCATTGTTGGTCGTGTTTGGTCGAACAATGTGAATATGGACTATGGGCAGATAAACATGGTCATAGGCAGGGTTGTGCCCACCATTGTTTATTCTATGCGGTCCATAGGTGGGTAACTAGTCATAAGCAGACTTGTTACCACTCTTCTGGAGCTACTTTCCTTCACGCTTTGGTGGAAAGTAGCATTTCTTTAAGTAGTGTTGCCGGAGGAGATCATCTTAAATACTTGGGAAGTTGGTTGAAACTCTTCCGCATTCGTTTTGTAGCCACTTTCCTTCATGCTTAGTTGAAAAGCAGTTTTCCTTGAAGTAGCTTTGCTCCTCCGCGTGGTGGTTTAGTTGTGGCTCTTCCGTAGCTACCGTTCGCATAGTTGCGGTTTGTAGTAACTACTCACGAGTGGTTGCGGTTTGCAGCAAAGAACTCGCTTCTAGAAGTCTTGTAGCCTGGATGTAGCTCTTGAAGGTTCAGGAGACAGGGTTGCTGATGTGCGGTTGCTCAGCATACTTGTCCTTTTCCTTAAGGAGAAGCTGTTTGCGTTCCCTCCGTGGTTGTGAACCGGATACGAGGGATTTGAAGCCTGAAGAACCGCATCCTGAGAGGCGGTTTTCGTATTTCAAGGAACGACGCTGGTTCTGAGTATCTGACGCACCAGTGCGGGTTTGTGTGCGTCATCCCCGCATATTCCACGTGTGCTCGTGGGTATGTGCGGTTTATTGTTTATACCCCCTTATATAATTCAGATATATATTTTTGCCTTTTTTGAGGGGTATGTAAAAAACGACATGCGGTATGGGTTATGGTGCTGTAAACCAGAGAAACCGCATGCCGCTTGTGTTTGGATAATGTTTGTCGCTTTTGTGCTGCCTGCGTGGCTGATGGCATGTGTGAGTTGTTGAAAGTTGGTAGGATTCTGACATTTGATGATCTGAAAGGACGTTTGCACTAACCGAGGTCATAACTGCACTGTAGCAAGTAGTGTAAAGGTCTTTTCTGTCAGGCGCGTGAGCGGCAACGCGCGCGTGATAACCGTCAGCGGAAAAGTCGCCGAATACGTGGCGTCTCGTGATTGGTCTATTTTGAACGTGGTAAGTCGGTTTACTGCATCGCATTAATTGCGATGAGTATAAAAGGGGAAACCGTTCGTGGTTTCCTCACTTTCTTCAAAATTTCAAAAATTTCTCCGGTGAATAGAGTGTGCTCTCTGTCTTCTCCGATTGATCTGTCTGTATTTCCGGCAATTTTCTGAGTTTTTGTGCAACTCAATCATTCTCTTCTTTATACTTCTTGATGGCTGAACCATCCAATCCACACAATGTGGAGGGTGAAAACCCTGAACCTTCTTCTCCGGTAGTGGCCGAAGAAGAAGACGATGGTGGTAGTGGCCCGGGCGGGGGTCTACCGGTGTTAAAATGGTCGAAAGTGTCATTCAATCGACTGATGACTAGCATCCAGATGCCCCCGGAATTTGGGGCTGTTTATCCTCAGGACGGTGACACCGGTGCTTGTGCTCCGGCCGGTCATGTCACCATGTGGGCCGATTCATTCATTGATGGTAACATTCGTTTACCATTAACCGTTTTTGTTGCTGAGGTCCTGGAGTACTACAAGGTTCACATCTCCCAGATGAGTCCTTTTGGGATGATTCGTATTAGAAATTTTGGGTACACTTTTCGTGCTCTTGGTTTGCCGGTTACCGTTGATAATTTTCGGGGGTTCTATGAGTTGACGGTGAACACCGGGTTTTTCTCTTTTAGCCAACGTTATGGAAGTCCCAAGCTGATGACCCCTCCGAAGGGTATTTCAAAATGGAAGTGCAAGTTTTTTTATGTCAAGGCTGCTGTTGTTGTTGCTAGCATGGCCTTGCGGAATGTGAATGAGACCATTCCGGTGGAGGATATTGTGCTTCCTAGCACGGAGACTGTGGAGTGGTTCTCGAGGTTGAGGAGTATTGATCATAAGCAGCTGGATAATGATGAATTGTGGGTGCTGCGGATGATGTTGACTAGGGCTGATAAGCATGCAAAGCCCGTTGTACGGGAAAAAACTGGTGGTAAGTATTCTTACGCTTGTGCGGTTTCTTATTCCTTTGCATGTTATTGATTTGTATGTGTATTATCAGAAGTTGCCGAGTTGTGGAAGATCTTTGATCCAACCTTTACCGGCAAGGTTGATATTGTTAAGTGTGCGGCAGGTGAAGGCTTTAACCTGACCATCCTCCACAACTTCCGCGTTCCTAAACGCGATGCGCTGAATGCACCCTTGCCGCAAGGAAAAGGTATAATCCATAACCTTCCTTCCTGCCTTATATTGTTCACCTTGCTGACTTCTTGCACGTAGGTACTCTTGGGGTCCTTGGTAAATTTGAGTCGAAGGGTGCGCCCAAAAAACATGCAGAGAAAAAGCAAGGGGATAAACTCGTGCGGGGTCGAGGCAAGAAGAAACCTGAGCCTCCTGTTGTTCCGCCTTTGGTGCCGTAGGCGGCAGGTATCTCTTGTTCTCATATCCGCAGATATACCGATTACGTGGTAGTATCTGACCCTTGAGGGTTTGGGTGTTCCAGGTGGTGGTGCGGCTGCAGGTGGGACCTCTGCGGGTTCCAAGCCTGCTGATGAGAAAAAGAGGAAGGCCGAGAAGGCTGTTGATGTTGGTGAGAAGAAGAAACCAAAAATTCAGACCCGACGGAAGGCTGTTCTGAAGTCTGTTGATCCTGCGGTTGTTTCTGGTAAGTAATTCATGATTTTTTACAAGTATTGTTTTTGTACTTGTAGTTTAAAGCCTTTTTTCTTTGATTACAAGACCGCAAGATGAAGGTTTCTCCATTTTTGATGCTCCTCATTCTCCGCCGCATGAGACAGTTGCGGATGAGGGGGTTAAGGTGGTGCCTGAGCCCTCTGCGCGGGCGGAGGAGACTGGGGAGGGTCTGCGGCCAAGATCTATGATACAGTGGACTCTGCTGATAATCTGATCTCCCCGCAGGATACGGATGATCTGAATTTGAAGTTTGCTTATGCTGAGAAGCAGAAATCTCCTGCTACTGAGAAAGCTTCTGGTTCCGCTTCTGGGGGTGCGGGTTTTACAGAGACTCCCATTCAGCCTGAAGAGTCTGAATTGGAGTATTATTACCGCACCTATACTGAAGACCGGGCCATGACTTATCACCGCCCCCCATGGACTGTAATGCGTGTAGGGAGATATTGGGTGGTTTGGGCACCCCTTTTGAAGTCAATCGGGCCCGTTCTCTGACAAGTGAGGCCCAGATTAATCAACTTTCCTCCATGCTTGTGGGGAGTTCCGTAATGGCGAATGCCATTATGGGAAATTACAAGGTGCTGGGGCGCAAGGAGGAGGAGAATGCGCGCTTGCGTGCCGAAGCGGATTAGTTGGTGAAGGCTGCACGTGAGGGTGCAAAGCAGCTTGAAAGGGATAGGGCTGCCTTTGAAAAGCGCAAGCAGACTGAAGAGTGGGCTGCAACTACTGAGCTTAAACAGGTTCGTACCCTTGCAAAACTGCTTTCTGATGAGCGCAAGAGTTGGAAAGAAACTCTTTCTAATGAGCGTAAGACGCTATCTGATGAGCGCAAGACTTGGAAAGAATCTTGGGCCAAACAGAATGAAATTCTCTTTCATGTTCGTCAGGAGCTTACAAATGCCAAGGCAGCGAACGCTGCGTTGGCTAAGGAGAAGGCCGCAGCTGTTGCGGCTGCCCAAGAGGCCAAGGAAGCAGAAGCTCGCCTTGCCAAGGCTCTTGAAGAGGCCAAGGAGGCGGAGGCCCGTACTGCGAAGGCTCTTGAAGGGGAAAATGTTGACCGCACCAACTTAACTAAAACTATCTTGGGCCTCCAGGTATAAGTCTCTTCTGTCTTTGAATTTGTACATGTTTTACAAGTATGTTGATTATTTTTGTATACTTGTGTTTCCCTTGTTAAAAGGCTGAAGTGCGTACCCGGGGGGCCGCTATTGAGGAGGTCTCTGCCCGTGCTGCTGAAACTGAAGCGCGGGCAAGAGAGGCTGAAGAGGCTCGAGACAGCCTTGCGTCTTCACTTAATCTGCTAAAGGCTGATCGCGAATGGATGCGTATGCGCGGTATCGGGCATGTAAGTATCCGTTGGTTTTGCCATCTTTTTTAGGTTTGCACTTGGTAACCGTAGTACTCTTGTTTCGCAGATTGTTACGACCATTCTTGACGCACCTGAGAACGTATCAGGTGTCAATGAGATTAAGGAGCGCGCCCGGGATGCTAGTTTTAAAGCTGGTTACAATCGTTGCATTGGCCATATGAATGTTATGGCCCAGGGCCAATATACTGATGAGTGATCCGGGTTCCACGGTGTGGATACTGAAGCGCTTCTTGCTGCTGCGGTCACGGCGTATAACGAAACAACGTTCACCGCTCTTGAGGATCTTGAAGAATGCCTAGAGGCGGAGGACTATGTGGACCGCTTGCGAGTGTTATATGCTGATGAGGAGGATGAGGAAAAGCCTGTTGTTGAAAGCAAGGATGGTGCGGGCTCCAGCGGTACAAAGAAAGACTAGGCTGGCCTGCGTGCCTTTTTTTTTTGTTTCCTTATGTAAATGTTAAGAACTTTATGTAAATCCCTTGTGCACCGCGTAGGTGTAGAAATTTTTTGAATATAAAGTTTAAACCGCTCCGTTTAATTTGTACAAGTGTTTTTATTACTTGCATGCTTGAACTTGTATGAGTTTAATGTTATTGTGAATCACACTAAGTCTGTAATTGCCTTTTGCATATCTAGATGATATGCAAGTATGAAAACTGTATCCAGCCGGATAGACAGTGTTGCCCTTGTTGGCCTATTATAATAGTTCGTGTGGTTACCACTCTGTGTAGGTATCGCGAATGAAGATTTTGCCAGTCTGTTTTTGCAGATACCGCAGAGTGGAACACGTATTTGTAATAGAAATAAATAAACAATATTGCATTGAATCGTCTATTTATTTATTTGCGAATGGCCTGCGGCCCGATAGGTTACATAGTGAATGTAGAAAACATGGCTTACATATAACAGCGTCGAAGCTGCTGCGCATTCCATGTGCGTGCGATAGTTTCGCCCTCTAATGTTTGCAGTTTATACGCGCCTTTGCCCAGGACCTCTTGGATGAGGTAGGGTCCTTCCCACTTGGGGGCAAGTTTCCCTGGGCGCTCCGCGTTAGATGCTTCATTGTCACGAAGGACGTAGTCTCCCGGGTTGAAAGTACAAATGCGGACGCGTGCATTGTAGTACTTTTCCAGTTTGGTTTTGTATTTGGCCTCGTTGATGGCAGCGTTTTCGCGCCTTTCTTCCAAGAGGTCCAAGTCAACCCTGCGTTCTTCATTGTTGTCTATCTTGTTGATAGCCAACATTCTTGGTGAAGGGAGGCCTATTTCTGGGGGGATCACCGCTTCAGTCCCGTAGACAAGGCTGAAGGGTGTCTCACCGTTACTTGTCTTTGGGCTTGTCCTGTGGGCCCATAAGATACTTGGGAGTTCATCAACCCAGCCGCGTCTGGCTGTTCCCAACCGTGCTTTGATGCCTTCGACTAAACTTTTATTGATACTCTCGACTTGGTCATTCCCTTGCGGGTGTGCCACTGAGGAGAATATGTGTTCAATGTTTAGTTCCTTTAGCCATTTTTGAAAGTCATCGGCCGCGAAGTTGGTACCGTTGTCGGTAACAATGCACATTGGTAGACCGAAACGGCAGATGATGTGTTCCCAGACGAATTTTCTTGTTATCATAGCGGTGGTTGAGGCGAGTGGTTTTGCCTCTACCCATTTTGTAAAGTAATCAACAGCTACTATGATAAATTTCACTGCACCTGGTGCGTCTGGAAATGGTCCTACCACATCGATTGCCCATTTTTGGAATGGCCATGCGGTGGTGACGGGGATCAGGTTGTTCTTGGGACGCAAGGTCTTGGGCGCATGCTGCTGACAATTGAAACACTTGTGCAAGACTTTTACTGCATCCAGGTGCATGCCGGGCCAGTAGTATCCGACATTCATGATTTTGGCCACCACCATGCGTGGGCCCGCGTGTATGCCACATATTCCTTCATGTATTTCTCTGATAAGGTACGTGGCATCTTGAGGGTCGACGCATCGTAGCAGGTATGATTTACGGTATAAGATACCGTCTCCCATTTGGTAATGACACGCTTTGTATTGCAGCTTGCGTGCCTCTGCCTTGCTTTCGGGAGTAACACCTGATTGTAGGTATGCAATGATCGGTGTCATCCAGGATGTTGTACCGTACTGGATGACAGACTTGGCGCAGGGGTACTGAGGGATTTTGCAGAACCTCGATGCGTACCTCTTTTTCCAGGTGTTGGAAGCTGGTGGATGCAAGTTTTGATAGTGCATCCGCGGGTTTGTTATCACTCCTGTTGATATGGTGGATATTAAAGGAGGTGAACTTTGATTTTAGTTGCAAGGCTTGTTCGAGGTAGAGGATCATGATATCCCCTCTTGTTGCATAGTCGCCGCGTATCTGCCCTGCCACTAAGAGTGAGTCGACGTGTGCTTCCAAATGTTTGACGTCGAGTTTGACTGCCAGCTGCAGCCCGGCCAGTAGAGCCTCATACTCTGCCTCGTTATTTGTGCTTTGAAAATCGAGGCGGATAGCATAGGTAAGTTCTTGGCCGTCGGGGCTGACGAGGTGCAGACCTGCACCTGCACCTGCACCATCTTCGTTGGACGCACCATCCGTATATAGCGCCCAGGTTTCTGTGGAGGAAGGTGGTGATGCAGGGTTTTGTTCTTCTTCGCATTCAAGGATGCGATTTGCTGGTATTTCAGCAACGAAGTCAGCCAAAACCTGGCCTTTGATTGCGGGGCGCGGCTTGTAGGTCAGTGTAAGTGCGCCCAGCTCGATTGCCCATTTTGCTAATCTACCAGAGATGTCGGGTTTTGATAGGATCGGGCCGATCCTGTAGTTGGTTAACACTGTAATGGCGTGGTTTGCGAAGTAACGTCGCAACCGTCTTGATGCGTGTACTAGTGCTAATACCAATTTCTCCATGATGGAATACCTCGTCTCTGGGTCGTTGAGCATTTTGCTGATATAGTAGATGGGTGTTTGAACTCCTTCCCGCTCCACTATGAGTACCGCACCTACCGTGTTGTCCGCGGCAGATAGGTACAAGATAAGTGGTTCATCCTTGTGAGGTGCGGTTAAAGTTAGGAGTTGAATCAAACACTCTTTCATTTCCCGGAAAGCTTTTTCGGCTTCTGCGGTCCATTGGAATTGTTCCTTTTTTAAACAGCTCCGCAGGGTCTTGATGAAGGGATAAGACTTAGCTGCGTGGTTGGCTAAGAATCTGTTAAGTGCGGCTAGCCTGCCGGCTAGTCGTTGCATTTCTTTCATCGTAGAGGGCGATGGCATGCGTTCGATCGCCGGTACTTTTTCTGGGTTCACCTTGAATCCATTTTTGGTTACGATGAATCCAAGGAACTTGCCTTCTTCCATTCCAAACGAGCATTTCCCTGGGTTGAGCTTAATGTTAACGCTTCGCAGAGTTTGGAATGTTCTTTCAATATCGTTGAGCATGGTGTCTTCTTCCATGCTCATGACGACTAGGTCGTCCATATAGATTTCGACACTTTTGCTGATTTGGCCGCGAAAAGTGTCGTTCATCAACTTCTGATAGGTTGCGCCGGCGTTGCGCAACCCGAACGACATTTTTGTGTAGCAGTAGTTCCCGGTAGGAGTGCGGAATGCCGTTTTATCTTCATCCTCGATTGCCATCTGCACCTTGTGGTAGCCTTTGTAACAATCGAGGAAGCACTTCCATCGAAATGGTGTGAGGTTATCGACATTCTCGTCGATCTCTGGAAGTGCGTAACAATCCTTGGGGTAGGCCTTGTTGAGGTCTTTGTAATCGACACACATGCGCCAGCCCCCGCTTGGTTTTTCTACCATGACTGGGTACCAAGTCTGGTATTTGACTTCCCGTAGGATGCCTGCGGAGAGCAGTTCCTGTACCTGCTCTTCCATCGCCGCGTTTTTTGCTGATCCAAGGTGGCGTTGGCCTTGGATCACCGGCTTGATACCTGGCATGGTATTCAAGAAATGCTGTGCGATTTCACGTGGCACCCCTGTCATGTCTGCTGGTGTCCATGCAAAAATATCTTGGTTCCTGAAGAGGAGTTGCTTCAGGCGCGCTCTGATGGTCGGTGACAAGGCATGGCCCAACGTGACCGTTTGCTCTGCGTGTCTTGCGTTAAGCACCCATTTTTCTTGTTGCGTGTTGGGGGTAGGCCTTGCTACCTTGGCTGGACGCAGGTCGTCCGTAGACATAACTTCTCTCCGGGCGTATATTATCGCGACCCCCGTCTCGGTTGGGAAACCGATGGCAGAGTGAGGGACGGATGTGATCATGTTGAAGTCGCCCTGTGACTCTCTCCCGAGAAGTACGTCGTACTTGGAGGTGTGCGGTAAAACCATGAAGTTTACCTCCTCCGTTCTTGTGTGCCTCCCGTTGGTGAGGCGCACAGGAAAAGTAATCTGGCCCAGGGGGAATACGGTTTCCCCTGCAAACCCGGCCAACGGGTAGTCCCCTGGCTGCAGTCGATCTTTGTCTTCTTGATCGAACTGGTTGAAGCATTGCTCGTATATAATATCGGATGTACTGCCCGGGTCGATGAACAATCGCTCGGTGCAGTAGTGAGCCAGGTGGCCTGTGATAACCACGGCGCGCCTATCGCGCGGGCCGCCTCGGACTTTTGGAAAGACGACTTGCTCGTCTTTCCAGTCATTGTCCGGTCTTCTCGCCGCCTTGCGCGGTCTTCCTTTTCCTCCGTTGATCATGTGGGTAGAGGCCACGTACATGGTCCTTTTACCCGTGGAGGTGCCCTCGTTGTGGGGGGTGATGCGCTTGGTAGCTTTTTGTGCGCCTGTCAACAGGTGTTGCAGTTTCCCCTCTTTTAGGGCTCGCTCAATCTCCAGTCGGAGACTGATGCAGTTGTTTGTTGTGTGGCCCGAGTCCTTGTGATACTCGCAGTAGAGTGCGGGATCTTGGTTCTTTTTGGACTTCATTGGTTGGGCCGGTCGCAGGAATTGCGCGTCCGTAAGGAGGACGTCGCTTGGCGACTGGTTGATCTCGGTCCAGCTACGGTCCCGAGACTCTTTCTTTGACGCCCGGTTTTCACGTTAGGCGTTGATTTTAGCCCTTGCGTCGGGCTGGTTGTTTCGTGGGACATACGGTCTGGGATCGCTGCCGCGATTCCATGTGTCCCTGTTGCGCTTGTGTTCTTGGTGGGAGGATTGGCCTTCCGTTTGGGGCTGTGCCTTTGCTACGTGCGGTCTGAGAGACCGCTGAGTCTGGGCGTATGTCTTGACCGCAGCCATGACATCTTCCCATTTTTTAGGCAAGCTGTCCTTGCCAGAGATATTCATAACCATTTGTTCGTCTTTGACCGCAACGATAAAATGGTTACGTGCCATCTGGTCGGCAACGTCGCCTATCTCTAGGCACTCTTTATTGTAACGGACAACGAATGCCTCTAGCGATTCGTTGTCTCTGCGCCAGATGTTCATGACGTCCATAGAATCACGTTCATAACGTCGCTGCTGGCTAAAGTGTGCGAGGAACTTTTCTTGCAAGTCCTCGAATGAGGCCAGTGATCCCACCGGCAAAGAATCGAACCAAGCCCTGGCCAGACCTGTTAGGGTCTGCGGGAAGAATTGACACCAGGTGGGTTCATCCCATCTGCCGTTGCACCCAGCGCCGGTGAAGATGTTCATGTGGTCATCTGGGTCGGCTGAACCGTTGTACTTCCCAATGTTTAATGGGAATTTGGTGGTGGTCACATCAGCGTTGGCAATCTCTGGGACAAACTTGGAGTTTTCAGCCGCATATTTCGGCCTGTAGGGTTGGCTCTGGTGGCGCTTTGCAGCGCGGAGGTATGTAGTACGGGGGTGAGTGGGAGGGACATAGTTGCGTCCTCCCGGTCAACTGCTGGTGGCATGAGACTCCGCGCGGTATGTACCGTCGTCTGGATCGGTATGGCCTTGCCCTTCATGGTGGGACTGGGGTCCCAGTCGGCTATGAATGCCGAGGCCGCGGTGGGCTGTAGACTGTCGCCTATTCTCGCCATGGGGGCCTAGGCGGCTATGTATAGGGTTACTGTGGCGGGACCCATATGAGGAATCGTCCGCATCAAGTGTGCGGACGTCGCAGTATGAGGAACCGCGGTCTTCTTGCCTGCTTCGTGAGGCTGGATGTGTTGGGGCCCTGTTGTCGTATTGTAAAACACGACCCGCAGGGGTATGCGGTGCTGGGGTAGGCCCCGCAGATATCTGCGCTTCTGCGCAGGCTCTGTTGTATGCTGCGGCCAGCAAAGCTTGTTGCTGGTCGTACCAGGTATGAAGGTTTATGTCTGGAGGTATCACAGAAGCATACTGTGATAGATCGTGCCCAAACGTAAGGGATGCGCCCCCTTGCGCTGAGGTACCAATATGTTCAACATTTGGGGCTGGAGGGGCAGTCCCCATCGGTCCTGTGTTTGCGGGGTTTAGGTTATCCCCGGTAGTGTTGTTTTGACGATCAGACATGATTTTTGGAGAGAAAGGGATGGTTGGAAAAAAGTGCTAAGAGTAGCGGTGGGCGCCAATGATGAAACAATGGTTAACCTGGTGGGGTTAACTCACTGGTCTCGTCAAGAGGGTTAATCCCTTCTTTCCGAGGATCGCTAGCTGGATCGTCTGGTGGTGGCTTTCCTGCACAAGGAAACAAGCCGTGACTCGCAACAAGGATGATGGGGTGGGGGGTGCTCCTTGTTACCACTCTCCGGCGTGAGAATTAGTAGTTTGCTTTGGAAGCAAAGTGTGATAGTAGTAGTATTGAGAGAGTTGAGAAGTGATACCTCAAACCTGGTTTGGGGTCGGTATTTATAGCCGAGGAGTGAAGGAGGGTAGTTGAGTAGCTAGTCTGACATCGTACAACTGCTTGCAGGTGTGTCAGACCTGTCGGTTGCGGAGGTGATGCCACGTCCTGCTGTGATGTCAGACTGTTGTACATGTGCAGGCCAGTGGGTGACTGTTCTCAGTACCACTTGTACTGTGGTGTCAGACCCACTTGCCTTGTAGGCAGGATGCGGTGCCAGGCCGCATCGCTGCTTGCGGTCATTGATGTTGTTCCCGCGTTGGTTGTTCCATCCATGATTTATGCGGGATGCGGTGCCATGCCGCATCGCCGCTTAGTGACTGTTACTGTTGTCCAGACCCCTTGTCGTGACGAAAATGTTCATAGGATGCGGTGCCGGGCCGCATCGCTATGCGTAACATTGGTTTCTGTCTTTAAGGTAAGTCTTCTCATCACTGGACAGATTGGACCACTGTGTTCGCGCGTGCCGACGCGGACACAGGTGAGTTATTGCTTGGTGGGGGTTTTTGATAAGGGTAATGGTCATCCTCGGTCATGCTGACGCGAGATCTGGGACCATACCCCTTCAAGTACCATCCTTCCGTCTTTGACCTTCGTCGCTAGAAACCTAACTAGCCGGGACCCCTCTTTTCCGGTGGTGTAAACGCCACCTAAAACGTCTGTCACTATACCCTCTGTATCCTAGCTTGCCGTATGCGATTGTGTCCAGCGGCGGTGCCGCCGCTCACCAACAACCGATTCCGTTCAAAACCCCAACCACTATTATCCTCATGCGCTGTGATTTACGGAAAGATGAAGATGACGACGATGGAGGTTTTGTGGTGGTGTTTTGTGATTGTAGTCTTTTGTGGTTATGGTGTTTTGTAGTGGTGGCATTATTGATGGCGGTTGTAGACACTAGAGAGAAAACCCTGGCTTTGCATTAATGCCCATAGGCTTTCTTTGAAGAACACAAAAGATGGCACGTGACATGTTGTACTTACAAAACTTGAACTTTTAATAACTTTAAAATTGAAGCAGCTACTTCAACTATTAATTATAACATAACTATTGGTTCAAATGAAAAGGTTAAACACCAGATAAGGAAATATAACTAAAC
The DNA here is from genome assembly GCA_030545235.1 of Helianthus tuberosus. Taxonomy (NCBI): domain Eukaryota; kingdom Viridiplantae; phylum Streptophyta; class Magnoliopsida; order Asterales; family Asteraceae; genus Helianthus; species Helianthus tuberosus. Next base: position 52,336,711 of record CM060411.1, on the reverse strand, counting down.
ACATTGATGTGGCCTTTGCTAAATAACAAGTTATTTAATAGTAATATAAAAAGGTTGGTAATAAACAAATTAACAACATAGTAATAAATAAAGGTTGGTAATAAACAAATTAGCAACGGCATAATAGGCTAACAAAATGGTCATGTTGTATTACATATTTTCATTTACTCAACTTTTGAGAAAAAATGTTAGATGAATTAATAGCATGTTGACGAAAACTATGATATTAACAAATAACTTAAATTTTTTAACAATACATCTATATAAATTCTATTATGAAGTTCGAAAATAATAATTTAATACCAACGTGACTTAATTGTTCAGTAAAGTTCATAATATTATGTTTTATAAAATTTTGTCTTTATTGTTTTAACGTTTTTATCTTTATCAGCGTCATGATGGAGCCTACCGCCACAACACGCAATCATTAGCACTAAAAGTTTGCTAAAATTTGTACTTAAAATTGAAAAGGTTAGATATGATTAATTTATTTATGATTACAACTTTATTTTTTAGGATTTATATTTCGATTGCTATAACGAGTGAGTGTTAGTATTAGACCGATATCGTAATTAACCGAATTGCTACTGATTGAACTTCTGCCGCAACGCGGCGGGAGAATCCACTAGTTTTTATGAAATGATAACAATATCTATGTTTCTTTTCGTTCAATTAGAATGATATGTTATATTTCACCTCCAATTCCTTTACACCAAACACTAACTAAGCGTTTTTCATCGGTCAAGTGGGGTCGATACAAAAATGATCTATCTCACTTTCTACATACATCATTTACAAATTAAATAATATGACCATCTTATTGAAACATGCAAATAATTAGGTATGAGATCTAGTTAAACGTAAATGTGTAAAACATAAATACCAATCATGAAATTCAATTCATTATAACATGATGGTTGGACGCAAAGGCTTGCATGTCACATGTCTCGTTGAATATAAGAATTAAACGAACCGATATGGCGATATTTAGGTATTAGAGCGTCATATGGATAATGAAAAGTTATTATTTCTCACCGTCCAACCTCATATGCATAAAAACAAATTTAAAATCCTAAAAACCTCCTTATAAACACATGACCACAAACTTCCATGTTCGTAATTAGTTTGCCAAACCACAAGTACTCATAAGATGATTTAGATGTGTTAAATAATATATACAAAATAGGTGAGATAAACAAACGAAACTAAAAAGTTTTATAATTTAAAACAAATTTTAAACAAAGAATTTAAATTATAATGTAATATAAGTTTTTGGTCATAAGATGATTTCGATGTGTAAAATAATATATACAATGAGATAAACAAATGAAACTAAAAAGTTTTATAATTTAAAACAAATTTTAAACAAAGAATTCAAATTATAATGTAATATAAGTTTTTGGTTTCGTTGGTAGTTATTAATAGGTAACGGGTCATGTGAGCTCGTAGATTTTCTGTTTTGATGTTTAACTAGAATTACCACCTGCCGTAATGTGGCAGGGATTCATTAGTTATATATCATGTTAGATGAAAGGCAAATGTTTCTCACATGACCCGAGCCTGTGTGTAAAACCGAGAAAAAAATAACTAAGTCGATCTCTGACTCGCACGCTGCGACAGACCTATCAAACGAGAAAAAATAGACGCGCTGCGACGGACATGTCAAACAGGAAAAAAATAGATGAAAAAACGTTGAACCCCACACGCACGTTGCGACGTGTTAAGTTGGAAATTTAGAACGACACGCTAAACGGAGAACTTATGAAAGATGAAAAGTATATAAGATACTAAAGTTGAAAGTAAAACAAGTGTTGAGATTAAATTGCAAAATATGAAAAACTTTTGGTTGAAAGTAAAAAAAATTAAAGGGGTTAAATTGCAAAAGATGAAAACTTTTGAATTAGAAGTGAAAAATTAAATTAATCAAAAGGGTTAAAATACCAAAGATTGAAACTATAGACTTAAATTGCCAAAGATTGAAATTTTAGAGTTAAAAAAGAAATCAATTAAACAAAAGAGATAAATAGATTTAGTTAAATTGATGTTTAATATTATTATTATACATATTAAAAAGAAGTCTTCATGAACAGTAATAAAAATTTTAAAAAATATTGTTTATAAATTTGATTATTTTATTAGTTAAGACATATTAAAAGCAAGTCTTTATGAACAGTAATAAAAGATTCTTAAAATATTGTTTATAAATTTGATTGTTTTATTAGTTAATTGATTTTTATTGGACATATATCGATTCGGTTTATTACGGTACCAGTATGATATACGCATTCGGTATATAAATTAACATATCTTTTACATCGATAAAAAATGATAAAAACGAACACCGGTACCAACACCGATATTGTTCAAACGCTATTAATCGGTTGAGAGTCACGATAGTTGTACCATTGTAGACAGAGTGGATAAAATAAAAAAAAATGAATCCGGAAAGCATAAAAATAAATACAGATACCGTGATATAGTGATATAGTGTCAGTTTATTGAAAGATAACACAACAAAATAAATATGGGTATCGAAAGCGTTAGGTGTCAATTTATAGAACACAAACGAATCGAATCGAATCGAACCGAATCGAACTGATGCAACTGAACATCAGTATCTGTATTGATATTCTTTTTAATTGTTTCTGATCGATGTAATGTTTTCTCTTTTAATTACAATAGCGAGTATCGGTATCGTAATGAGCCAAACTGATACCAACCAAATTCCCGCCGCAAAGCGCAGGGAAATATCACTAGTTATTATTATTATTATTATTATTTAATAAAAGAGATAAATAAAAAATAAGGGTGAGAAATTACGAGAATAACACGTGTCCAAAAAGAATTTTTGTTTATTAGTATACTAGGTTATATACCCGTGAGCTTCACGGGTTATGGGTTGTGTTAAAAAATCTATATCTATAAAAGTATTTTTTTTTGTATGATTCTATATAGACATGTCGAGGGAGAGACGTAACCTGTGCTTGAGTAACAACAATCAACTTTGATCATAGCTTCAACTCATTTGGGTTGCGAAATATATTCATATGTCATATATTTTAAAATAAAATTAAAGATAAAACAGGATGAAAACGATTCCGTCATCAAATAGACCCAACCGACAACATTATATATGTAACAAAAGAAAAACAATAGCAAATAAAATTCAATTTAAAAGGGTATAAACTACATCACGCAATGAATTTTCGTTACATAATCCAAATGTATGATTTCAAGTGTGTTTATAGACCCGTGAGATTCACGGATTATGGGTTATGTTAAAAAAAACAGAAATTGAATTACTTATGGCATTTACTTCACAATAAAATATTTTATTTAGCAGTGTTGACATAAACCATTTAATGAAAGACACGTTCAGGAAACTGTAACGTATGTGTTAACCTTCCTGCGTCAACATCTGAAATCTCTTTTGCATACAATTCTCTCAAGCTCAAGCCTTCTTCCGCTTTAAGCTCCTATAAATACAGATGAAAAAAATAAAATAATTAGTAACTTACATAATTAAAAATAATAATTCACTTAATTTAATGATTGAAAAACGATGTGATTTTACCCAATAATTTTCCTAATAGCAAGCATTTTTCCATCGAAACTCCAAAGATTCAATCCTATCATGCCATTTTTTACAAACAGTTGAAAAGCGGTTGAAAACTTTCAAAGGTACCTATGGTTATCACATTTTTTATACACATATAGATTGTTAATTTGCTGTACGCACACAAATTGTTAAAGTTGATGACTAAAATACTAAATAAAAGGGTGATCTATTCAAGAACTTATTATTAAAAGGCCAATTTAAAATTAATAACTATTAATTTTAGCAAATAGCCCTTTGATAATAAAAACCTTAAATTAACAACAGTTTTTTAATTCATAGTTGGTAAAAAATAACAAATATGGTTATAATGTTGCAACAAATTGAGTACAAAGTTTTATAGCTATAAGTTACACGTTAGATTGCAACCTGACTCGCTACCAACATAATGTGACCTGCAATCCGACCCATGACCAACAAAATGCAAATACAATGACCTTTGCCACCCCATACAGCATGCATCACATGACCTCTTCTTTGCGCTTTTGGAGATCCATCTTCAGTAGTTAGGCTGAAATCAAATAACCCAACAGCAATAATCATACCCTTCTTAGAACAAAATGCATGAAAAAAATGTTAAGTTGACTAAATAAATGGGACACATTGCTTCTCATAATTTTTATTTTTGGGAATATTTGGATATAATATTTCATCAAAGGAATTCGATCATGGAATTTACCGATAGTCGACCTCTATTTTAACTGCGGCTTCCGGTAACAGTAAGCGCCATATCCTTCTATCCAGTGTTCCTATTTTAACTGCGGCTTCCGGTAACAGTAAGCGCCATATCCTTCTATCCAGTGTTCCAGTTTATAAAGTTTCCCCTTACTGGCCTTGACATGAAAACTCATTCTTTCAAAGTTTATCAAGTTCATAATATTCAAATCAAAATGAAACTACGAAGCAATTGTTCATGTTGACACGGTGAATAAAGCTAGAATCAGAATTTTTATTTTGAATTTTGGAATATACAAATTAGCAACTGCCATTGACAGTTGGCTTGTATTTAAAAGTACAAAAAAGTAAGAATAAGGAAATCAAATCTTCCTTAATAAGTGAGTAGAGTACATACCCAAACGAATGCACACTACATATAACAATGATATAAAGACTTGAAAATATTGATAAACAAAGCTTTACAAAAACATAAGTGAAAATATCACTTACTCTTTGGAAACCAACTATTAATGTCATAGGTAACATTCTATCATCATCCATTTGTAACTTAAAATAGATGTCTTTTACCAAATTAGCATCACTGCATTTAACAAAGGAAGTGCATTAGCCATAAATAATAATGAAGTCCATTTAAGTATCAAACGAAGCAAGAAGGATTCATATAAAGTACATATATGTAAGTAAGCTCTATGAGGAAAAATAGGTGCACCACCCCTTATAAAGTTGAGGGGCTAGTGTTGGAATATATACATATGGTAGGGATGAGCAAATGGTACCGGGTACTGGTTTCGAACCGGTATCGAATTTCCCGAACCGAAATATATTCGGTACTGACTTTCGATGTTTTTGGTACCGGTATTTACCAGTTCTACCCTCAAATACCGGTGCCGAATCCGGTATACCGGTACCCATTTTGGGGATTTTCGATACTGGTTGGTACCGAGCTCATCCCTACATATGTTGCGCCCATTTTCAAACATGAGCACTTGAACTGTATCATTATGCAATTTATATATGTAACTAAATGCATCTTACCTTAAAAACTTACATAATCTTCATTTTTGGCGGTATTGACAAAGATTATATTCTATGAAAAACTTAAGTGGAAATTAAAACATTTCTCACTGCTTATGGGAGTAGATTTCAGGCATGAATACCGGTCAACATCACTATAATCATCTTCAATAAAAATTGTTAGTTCCTTGCATGCCATTAACCTTTTCGATTAGTCATCAGAGCATATGATGCTTCATTGCCTCATACTCTCTGCTGGAAATAGAAAATAACAGTAAATTAAGTTTAAAACTAATGTTTGTAGTAGAGCTTTTAACCCACTTTACATGTATGTATCATAGTTATTAAAGTGAGCGCCCAGACGCAAATAAAGCCACGGGCCCAACAATCGCCCTGAGTGCACATCGCGCCTTTAATCTTCAGGTTAGTTCATAATCTTCTGCATAGTTATTAAAGCGAGCGCCCAGGCGCGCCTAGGCGCAGATAAAGCCCCGGGCCCAACAAATCGCCCTGAGTGCGCCTCGTGCCTTTAATAACTATGGTATGTATAGATGGCATATAGAAGTTGACATGATGCTAGAAGCAAGAATACTTACCTTACAATGTTAATAACCCATTCTTGATCAATGTCATTTCCATATAAAAGCACCACAACACATAACCCTACATGAAAATAGAAGGAGAAAAAGATTAATGTAATGCTAAAAAAGATTGAAACTAATAAGCATAATTAATTTGATAACGGGGCCTTTCTTTAGAACTGATTCATTCATGACACCATCAAGAGGTGTTTTCAAATATCTAAACAATAATATAAATTAAAAATACATTAGTGCTCTGTTGAAGAACAAATTCTAACCATCGCAAAAAATTGTAATTAATTCATAAAGGAAAGACAAACTTCCTTTTGCGGATAAAAATAATTACTTACTTTCGATCCTATATTTATGAACTCCTCTTTTCCTGTAATTTTATGTAAAATTGACATACCCATAATTGTTATAGGCAAGGAAAAAGGCATATTAAAAGTTATAAGAACTAATATATACACATGAAGATAAAGTAAAAATAAAAGAAAGGATAAATTTGAGGCCTTAAAACATGGGAGGCCTAAAGCAATAGCCTTACTTGGCTCTGGCACACCCAAGAGCCGGCATTGTTCGGTTTGTATTTGTAGGTCTGAAGAACCCATTGTTGCACCTATAAACTGCATTACAACACCAATTGTGTTAGCATCAAACCATCAGCAACTAATAACTGACTACAAGAAAAGTTGACTTCTTGTTTGACCAGCATTTCGACTTTATGATAGTGAGAACTGCTTGGTCAACATGACTATTTTTGTAATTTTCCCCACTAAAAATGAGTCACAAAAATATAAGATCTCTTCTAATGGTTATAAATGAAAACTTAAAACATACCCATCTTGAATGTGTGAGCACCGGACCGTGACCGGAGACTACCCAGATTTAATTTATATTAGAGATAAGCTACTTATGGGTTTTTAGCAAGAGCAAAAAAAATGAATTTAAGAAAAATTGCCCGGATTCGAACCGGGGACGAACACGTCCCTTTTGTTGCGACATATGTCCAACTTAGTGAATATGTTGCTCGGAAGTTCATTTATACACAAACTTATGTGGTTCATTAACTTATTAATATAAGAAAACCAAAAAGAAGCAACGACAACCAGGGAGCCGGGTCGAACCCGCGTCCCTCATTTGATGTCCACACACCCCAACCCACTGTACAACATATCATAAATTCTGAAAATGTTTTGGTTTTTAATTCATTTGAACAGTTTATCTTCTTTACTTATATAAACCCAGCCAAACAAAAACCCAGCCCAACTGTTTCTGTTTTGCTCTTGCTAAAAACCCATAAGTAGCTTATCTCTAAAAACCCATAAGTAGCCCAACTGTTTCTGTTTTGTAAAAGTTAGATGCCCTTTTCCAAATTTCATTGTTATATAATAAACAAAAAAAAAAGTTTATCACTAAAAGGATTAACTTTCTTTTACAAAATAATACAAATTTCTTTCGTATGTTATGTAACAGATAGATTGAGTACACAAGTGACCAGCCTCAACCTGATTAGTCTCAAGACTCAAATCAAATTATTCAAAAATGAGCAAATTTGGTTTTTATCAATACAAAAAATAGTGATACAGAACTCCTTTTTACTTCTGTAAGATCCAATACTTCTTTCCACCTAAAACTAACACAAAAACTGCAATAGACAAAAACTTCTTTTGGAGCTTAATTCGATGAAAATTTCATACTTTTTGGCACAAATTGGCTTCATTCAGTGCAAAAAATAATGTTTTACCCAACAAATTCAAAGTCTATAATGTTGATTTATCAATAGTTTACTGATTTGGCAAAGCTTAAAAACAAAACAGCAAAAAAGAATCAAAATATCTACATAAAACAAAAGACAATCTCACTAAATAAAAACAAAACATACAAAAACGAAACCAATATGTAAGTACCTTTCAGGCTTCTAACAACTTCAGTTCCTTTCTTCAAAGTTTAAACAACTCCATTGTGCTCCTTCCGTAAAAAACCAAAAAACCTACATAATTTCGCCTGTTGGGTTCTCGAGTGTAGAGCTATCACCCTATTGGAAATGGTTCCTTTCCATTCACAACTTCCCAGACCTAGTTTTGTTAATTTGTTCCATCTACTTCTGCCTGATGGTTGATAAATTGCACTGACGGCCCAAGAACTATGCATAAACAAAATTAAAAATTGGAGGCCCTTATGAATTTGGGGCCTAAAGCCCTAGCTTTATTTGAATCACCCTTAAGCCGGCCCTGATTATACAAATTACAATGCATATTAAACACATAAAACAAATAACTCAAACGAACGAACGAAATAGATCGATCCGAGAACAAAAACTTACAGATTACACAGCAAAACACTTATAGATGAAGATCGATCGGCTGAATCAAGGGCATTTCCATCAGGGTTTCAAAGAGAAGATGGAAATGTGAAGAATAAATGTGTGAATACAACAAATAAATGGTCGTCTCGTCTCTCTCTGGGTTATGGAAATTGTTTTGCAGATCTGGGAAATAATGAATTTGAATTTTGAATGAGAAACTGTTTGAGGAAACTGGAAAGTTTGAAGCTTTCTGACGTTTGAACCAGGTAAGCTGGTTTGAGCATGTAGGGTTTTGGAGGTTTTCAGGGAAGAGAGATAGAGGTTTTGTCGGCAACCTCTCTCAACACACGTGATGAAGTTTGACTTTGGAATTTATTAAAAAAAAAAAAGAAAATTTTTGAAAATTTGGCACATCAGGGGAAACAAACGTGGATAGGTTGTTATGTTGACACCTCAGAAGAAACAAACGTGGATAACTTGTTATGTTGACACCTCAGCCTTTTAAGCTTTGCTTTATTATATTTAGAGATAGAAGGATCTTTAGATTCAAAGGATTTAAAGAGGCCTAGAGGGCTCGTTAACCCTTTGACAAGCAAAATTTTATTTGATAAGGGTATATAATTGCTACGTGTTTTTGTAATATGGGGAAGGATCCATTAAAAAGTGGATTTTGCCTAAGTAGCCTAAGAATGATTGTGATGATGACATGTGACACTCCTAATAAGTAGAAATGAAGGGCATTTTGGTCCTTATAAATAGAAGTAAAAATGACATGTGGCACCCCTTTTGTTTTTTAAAAATACAACAAAAAAATCTAGTACAAAAAAATTTAGCACAAAAAATGTAGTACAAAAAAATATAGCACAAAAAAATCTAATACAAAAAAATATAGCTCAAAAAAATCTAGTACAAAAAAATATAGCACAAAAAAATTCAGCAAAAAATGTAGTACAAAAAAATCCAGCACAAAAAATTGAGAAAAAAAAATTAAGACAAAAAATTCAACACAAAAAATTTAGCACAAAAATATAGTACAAAAATACAGCACAAAAAATGTTATACAACATAGAAATACAACACATTTTAGTGGGTTTTTTTAGTCTTCATATTTTATATAGCAATATGGTACTCAAATTAAATATAAAAAGACGCTCGATTTTACGATGAAATTTTTATGAAAAAATAATGTCGTATAAAAAAGTTATAAACGTTTAAAAAACGGGGGTGGAATATGCATGTGACTTGCATGTGGAGAGAGAAAGTCCATAAATATGATTTTTCTCAAGATACCCTTGCCCTTCTCTTTTCTCTTTTCTCCTACACTTTCATCTTAACCATTTAAAAAATGAATGGTTAAGATTCCTTCTCATCCTACTTAGGCAAAATAAACTTTTTATTTGATCTTACCCCCTTTTAATATGACTACCAGTTATTATAGATGGAGACGTAAAATAGTTAAGGTGAAAAAGAAAAATGACGAAAGCATGATCATATATATTTTCTAGTCGTCGGTGGTGAAGGCAGTAAGAGGTGCGATTGGTTTATGGTCATGTAAAAGAACAAGTGACATTATAATACATATTGTTTTACATGGCTAAAGTGTTCATACACGCTATATGACTTTGTCAGTGATTACATCAGTCATTTATATATAAGTCAAACACCTCATATGGCTGATCGGGGTGTCGCACCCCAGTCAAAGATAATAATAAGATAATAATTTATATGCCCAAATTATCCTTAACAATGCATTAGTGGTAGTAAGGGATCAAACCACGAAGAGTTTATGATTTGTATAAGAACTTGATTGATTGTAAAAGTTGTCACAATTATGAAGCTTGTAATTTGTTTTAATTGTTTGATTGGTTGAAAAGAGTGTTGGAGTTAACCAACGAGTTTAATGATAAATTGATTAACTACTAAAACTTGAACAATTTGATTGCTCGAAACTTGGTTATTGGATTAAAACGATAATTTAGAACAAGGTTCACACCCGGTTTAAAATTTGCATAGCCTAGGGTTGCTACACATTTTTAACTTGATTTAGTTGAATTCGTCATTAACGGTTTTAGTATCACGAGGCTTAGGTGCCAATTGCTATCTGTGATTCTAGGAACCGGCGAGTTTGACGGAGCTTCGGTCCCGATACGACGTGTTCGGTTCGTTATTATTACTAAGAAATGAGTAGAAGATAGATACGACACCGAGCAGTCACTTATAATCTGGTCTCCTATTCACATCTTGACAAGTTACAGCACCATGAGACTAGTTGGACAGCATGTCCCCTCTGGGATCCAAAAGCTTGTCCAAATGGGAACCCCAACTCCCTATTTATAGGCAACAGCCTATCCGGTTCGAATGAGCTAATGTCCATCCGTCCGGATGTCCATCCGTCCGGATGACCATCCGTCCGGATGGACTTTACAATATCAATACCTATTCGACCGGATGGGGTTTGGACTATTCTATTGTCCATCCGACCGGATGGACTTGTTCATCCATCCGGATGGACCTTTACAGTATCAACATCGTGTCCAACTGATCCTATTCTATACAATATTCAACACACGCTATATCTAGCTATTCGCATAGTGGCAGACGTACGAAATATGCACCAACAGATTCCCCATCGGTTGTCACTGTCGAATCGTCACTAACACTTTTAGAACCTTGAGCCATGTTTGAATATTTTGTAATCTTCAACTTTTCTGCAACTTCAATCAGGCATCTTGAAATCTGACAATAGATTCCCCCTTGATTGATGATTCGGGTTTGCTTTTGACAGTATAGAGCACTAATTCCCCTGAAATGAATCTTCAGGTCTTTTGCACAGTTCACGACTCTCCTCTGATTTGCTAAACTGCAACATTCACGAACAATCACCAACTTGAAACTAGTCAATGCAGCATCCTCTGTTTCAGCTTTAACCACATCCGAGCTCAGTTTTTGATATAACATTTCAGCACCACTGTAACAACCCGACTTTTTGAAGTCAAAGTACAAGTCAAAGTCAAAGGAAGAAAAGATTGCTAATTCGATCTGTCATTCCTTGCTTAATTATTACTTGTACTCTCGAACCTCGTTAATCGATACTTTAGTTTATGTTGTTTTAGTTGTATTATGTGAAGTAACAATGCAATAAACGCTAATCTACTTAACCCTAATCTCATCGCAACTTGAATCGTAGTTCTGGATATTGCTTTACGTGTGTGTGCTATTATGTGTTACTTGTGCATGTTATGCTATGTTTTGAGGTGATTAATCGCAAACGCAATCGCAACTCTATCGCAACGCAAACTGGAAATGCAAGATTAATTATGATGTTGAACTATTATTTAAAACTATCGCATCGCTTAATCAACACTCGCTTAATCAACACTCGCTTAAACGCATCGCAATGCTCAACGCACGAAACGAAAATCGGAAAACCAACTCACTCGAGCCATCCGATCGGATGACCCTTCGATCGAATGGTCATCCGACCGGATGACCATCCGATCGGATGGCCATCCGATCGAAAGGCCCTCCGATCGAACAGCTTCCACCGCCTTTCTCCTCCTTTCCCTATAAATACCCACATGTCACATCACTGTTCATGTGATGTGACAGCTCTCCTCCGACCCACACACTCTCAGGCCATTTTCTCTCGATTTCTCACGATTCTTGTAAGTTTCCACTCCAAATCTTGTACTTCTATCATCTACACACACTTTCTCATCGATTTCACCCACAAATCACAACTTTTAACCTTAAAATCACCTGATTTCGGGTTGTTCAAAGATGACATCATCACGGAGTTTTATGAGCTTCGGAGAATGACTTCATTCCAGCAAGAATGATCCGAATCTAACAGATTTCTACAATGTTTAAACACTGATTTCACCTAAATCTAAGCATAATCGAAGTGTTTTAAACTTTTCTTCAACATTCTCAACTTTTGACATAAAACCGATAGAATCTGAGCTCATTCGGGCCTTCTACTCATTCTCTAGTGAAGTGCCGGTCTGAGAACGGGTTTCTATCAAAGAGACAACCGATTCACGGGTTGAACATGAACAACCGTCAGGAACAGCTGGTTTGGATCGAACGGGGTGATTTCCGTTCGACCGGATGAGTTGGGCCTAATGGGGTTCCCGTTGTTTAACACGTGTCGTACCGTCTCGGTTCAAATCGCAAAACTTTCTAACTTAACGGATTTACAAGTTTCCAATGAACAGGTCGCTGAACGGATTGCCGTCCGATCGGATCACCATCCGATCGAACGACAATCCGAACAAATGAATTGTGGTTTTCAATACTTAAACATTTTGAAAACTTCAAAAATATCAGTCTCAACGAATAGTCATCCGATCGGACGACCATCTGATCGAATGACTATCCTACCAAGGGACTGGATCTTTGAAATATCTCGCTTGAACGGATCTCCATCCGAGCGAATGGCCATCCGTCCGGATGACCGTTCGACTGGACGACCTGATAGGTAGAGATACTTCTCAACTTTTAAAAAGCTACAATGAAAACTTCAAAGTTCACATCATACACAACACATATCCTTTCCAAACGAATGACTATCCGACCGAATGGTCATCCGTCCGGAAGGTCATCCGATCGGATCACCCTTCGTCACTTATTCCACCAACACGCTGTTTCACGCACTGTTCATCGCTTATACTATCGTTATCTGATCAGGCTAATCTCTCAAGCGCTCCCTTCAATCCCAGCTTGTGTTTAATTATTTAAACATGAACTGTGAGTATACTCGAACCCTTTTCGCTTTTCACACTTTTGGGTGTTACATACGTTACCTATTTCAAATCACATTCGACACACAAAGCAGACACTTTTATACGCTAACCGTCTCTGCATGTTATACGTGTTATTCGATGAATGCTTGTATGTTATGTTTACACAGTGATTGTTGTCTGGCACCTTAGCAACGATAGTACTATAGTTTGGACTCAGCACCTGTCGTGGACAGGGGTTGTTAAGGGTATTACTTCACGTGTCACATTGGTGATATGTGTTGCGCATTCTGCAACTTGTAGTCATGTCTGTGCATATTTCATTGTCGATAACCTGCTAGCTTCACATATCTACGTGTTACATGCTGGTTATGCGTAAATCGCTTTCGCTACTATTACACTATTAAACTTGTATGCTCACCTTTACACAATGTGTATTGACCTATTTTAACGTATCTGACAGGTGTTTAGGATGCTTCTATTTGTTGGATGTCATGGAATCAAGCTTAGGTGGTCTAGAAACAAACTAAATAATTTATGAGTTGTCGGAACAGTCTTTATCTGTCTTTGAGAACACTTTGTCTGTAATAACTGTGTTACTTTATATGTTACGGTATGGGACGTAATGATTAAGTATTTGGTAATTATAGTTGTTATGGAATCTCTTGGACAATCTGTTTCACTCAGTGCCTCACCCCGATGTTTCCGCCATCGGTTGGGGTGTGACAACCACGATCTCACATTCCGCTTGCTCGATCTAAGAATGTACAAAAACTCAACCGTCAATTGATAGAAACTTTAAATACCCCACTGGTTAATTTCAAATCCGTGATTCCCCCTGAAGATCTGATATCCCGTTTTCCGTGATCAACGTTAACGCACCGTAAATATGACAGATCCATGTAAACGGTATTCTCCACAATCAGCAAATCTTCATCGGAAAACAAATCACCTGGTAATGTAATCCGATCTCTGAAGCATTCGTCCACAATCAGATTCATCTCCTCGGATAATCTAGATCTCAGAAGCTATCATCCACATCACTCTCAGATCTCCGATGCTTTCGTCACGATCAGATATCAACACCTCGAATCATCTAGATCTCGGAAGCTTTAACCCACGATCAGATTCACATTCCCCCTGACAATCAGAAGTCGAAACTACCCGAATACTGTTGCAGCGTAATAAATTTCAAAAATCCTGGAACATCTGAAAATTTTTATTCCCCCTCATTTTTGCAAATTCTGACGTCTCTATCACTGAATTCCCCCTCAAACTGAGCAATTCAGACCTCTTTTATCTGTGAAAAACTCGAGTATGCCGAAAATATGACAATTTTCCCCAAACGTCAGTTTTTCATCATTGCGGATTTTACGTTTTGGCCCATAAATAGTCAGATAACCTGAATGATAAACATTCTGCACCCATATCATGACTACCCCACTAATTTCCACAATCCGTGATCGCATCATCAAATCTGTTCATCGCAACCCCAGACGGTGTCCCCGAACAACCTAGCTTGGTTGTTAAAAACCCGAAAAAAATTTCAATCACCAAATTTTTTCTGGAGACTCTCCTTGTCGTTGTGATTAAAAAATGCCTTTTTCTAGGCATTAGTTCATCCGTTCGAATGGGATAGGTCCATTCGTCCGGATGGACTGATCTTGGACCACCTTGAGAGTTAGCCACTTGAGTGTCTTCATCCGAATGAGTATATGGTTCGAATGACATATGGTCCGGATGGTCATCCGAGTGAAAGTCACTTTATATGGTACGGATGGTCATCCGATCGGATGATCAGTCGATTGAATGAGCTTATATGGTTCGGATGATCATCCGCTCGGATGGTCATCCGAGTGATTATGTTCTAAGAGCTCAAGAACACTCCAAATCACGTTTTTTCGATCCAGAATCTTTATTTGTGTGAATTTCATGATGAAACTTCATAGGATTGTGCGCGAATCAACTCCGAACAGATTGATGTCTTCAATTTCAAAATCCATCCGTGAATTGACCTTTATTTTGATAATTTTCTCTGTTTTAACGTCAAAACTCCCGTTTAACCCAAAATTGATGAGCTTGGATGATTTAACCGACTGTTAGATCGATTAAATCGGTACCGTAGCTCTGATACCACTTGTGATTCCAGGAACCGGCGAGTTTGACGGACCTTCGGTCCCGATACGACGTGTTCGGTTCGTTATTATTACTAAGAAAGGTGTAACACCCCAAAAACGGGTTTTGTAATCAAACCCCGTTAATAGTAAAGACGAGTAAAATACCGTTAGTGGTAAAATTAACACGGTGAATATTAGGATTTAAATAATTAATCCTATATTAATCAAAAATAAGAATAAACGCTTTGAGAAAACACGGTTTATTAGAAGCCCGAGTTAACGGGACTTAAAAAAAATAAAACGGGTTATAATTCCCCACACCCACCAAGTTAACTAGGAATAGTAACCTAGTTAGTAATGGGTAACTAAATGAAAAGCTATGAGATATAGCTTCTTTTATAATAAATGAAACAAGAGGGACTAATATGGCCAAGAAGGGAAACTTGTTTTATTAAAATTAAAATTAAAACACAACACACACACTCAGTGTGTGTGTGTGTGTGCATGGATCGACCAGAGGACAGGGGAAAAAGAAGCAAACCCTAACTCTCACAAATCTCTCAAATTGAAGGTCCAAATCAAGTCTAAATCAAAATCCGAGTACGAATTAGTGATCCCCACTGAAAAAGGAGTCACGAGGTATGTAAATTTCATGAGAAATCTCTAGTTGAATTTCTGAGCAAACCTAGAGAATTCGAATTAGATGATTGCATGCTTGTTATATGATGAGATAGGAACATTGTAGTGTCTATGAGTAAATCCTAGACAAGTATATGATGAAATTATGTAACACCCCAAAAATGGGGTTTGATAATTTAAACCCGGTTAATATAAAGGAACGGGTAAATTACCGTTTGGGGTAAAAGTGACCCGTAAATAAAAGTTGACTAGGAATAATTTACCGAGTGGTGACATGTATATATAAGTAACAAGATAATGAGTGTTAGTCTCTTTATTAATTGAAACGAAGTTGAGGGACCAAAACCGTTAAAAAGGAAACATGATTTATTAAATAAAGGAAAACCCACACACACACACACACTTCGTGTGTGTGTGAGACGATCAGGAAGAAGAAGAACATGGGTTCAAACCCTAGTTCTTGATAAATCTTCAAATTGAAGGGTGGAATGAAGTCTAAAATCATAACCGAGCATGGATAAATGATCACTATCACGAGGGGATCATAAGGTATGTCTTAAATTTAAGATTGGTGATCATGGGTGAAGTGGGTTATGTTCTAATCCGTGAGTTAATATGAAATTAATCATGTACAAGGGTTAGAACCTTCGTATAGAACATCGGTTACGTATGGTTAGTGCTAATTTGATGATTAGAGGTGAAACCCGTTAGTTATGGTGAAGATGATGACTAGAATCACCATCTATGTCCAAGTCTTGTGGAAAGATTGATGTATTATGTGGGTATGATGAATTCTTGTTAGATGAATTAGGAGAAATATGATGATGATATGCTTGATGTTTATGTGCTAATGATACTTGTTGATTAGTAAGAAGATTTGATGAAATATGAATGAACTAGGAAGATTATGCATAAACTAGTTGTACATGGTGCCTAGGAAGTAGTACGCACGCCACGTGTTTGATGAAATGTCTAAATGGCAATAATATGTGAAGGTTGTGTTATGATGATGTTGAGTATGCTATATTGTCACACCCCGATTTCCACGTGTCACCGGTGGGCCCGGTGGGGGAGTATCGTGACGTGGTTGGCAACGTAATAGTCAAACAACACAATATAATAATGCACAGCGGAAGCTAATTTAAAATAAGATACAACCGAATTTATTTATTGTAAACAAAGTCACAATTATCCGGTGTTTATCCACAGTAGGATCGAAACAAAATAATATTTAATTGTTCAACAGACTTCGGCATCTAAAGCTTGCGAGACTTCTAATGATGCTTAGGAGAATCCCAGCCTATTTCGCCTAGTACCTGCATTTAATCTTTTTGGGAAAATACGTCAGTTTACACTGGTAAATACATTCAACCGACTCATTTTATAAAATGATTAAAAATTGGTTTGGATGCACATGGCATAAACATTTTATTTAACTTGGGAGAATTATTTAATATTATAATCTTGTGAACGATTTACATGTTACTTATGCGTTCAGTAGCCCGGAACGTATTCCGGGTTAAAGATCAATAGACACACCACTTATGTGAGTTATACACGGGAGTACGCCTACACCCCGTGCTCAGGTCGTGGCTATCTCGTAAGATAATGCCAGGGATATCCGGGACATGGTCATTAACCCCCCCAAAGGCTGTAAAGTAAACACATCTGTTTAAAACGAGCCGATCAAATTATTCAATTAACCACTAAGCGTGGAAGATTTGATGCTCGATCAAGCGGTACGCTATGTACCGTAACCCAAGCCCGTATAGGGAAAATAAGTTAAAAGTATTTACCTTTGCAAGTATAAATCCTTAATTGAATAAACTGCAGATAGCTTTTACTGGTTCTCCTAATCTGGAACGAAGGTTTAATATAACCTATTAGAATACTAACGGATCTTTAATTAAGCTTAAGCTTAGACCGGTTAGTTTAACGATACGGTTCTTACGCACGATTAAGCGAAGACCGGATAGAATGTGATTTAGACCGGACAAGTTGAGGACTTGTTTAATATGGGTTTACCATTCACATTCTGGATTTTGAGATAAAAATGATATCGTTTGACCCGTTTCGGCTAGTTTATGCAAACTAGTTACATAAACCGAACCGAACGCGTATAATGCATAACGGTTAACCGAAAGGGTCGCGAACAGGTTTCCTAAGTTAATACGCTTTAAATATGTTGTGATATCATTATGATATCTCCCATAATGCCCATAACGAGTTTATTCCCTAATTATGCCCCGTAGGGGTATTTTGGTCATTTTAACGACCATAAAAGGGATTTATAGTATTTCTGAGATACGGGTCTGATTAAATCAGAAAAACATCTTAACTTAACAGGTTATGTCTACTGGTATTAAGTCTTACGTGGCAAAATGGTTTTAATACTAAACTACGCGTTTAATACGCGTATAAAGCCGTTTTAAGCGACGTACGGGTTAAAATACCAATCTGAGTTTTCTGATCAGCAAAACAGGTTCAAAATACTATATTTATTATTTTAGATCAGTGGCAATTGGATTGGTATCAATCGGATTCGTAAAACTCGTTTTATGGCCTAAAAGGGCATATTCGGTATTAACCGAATCAATGCGATAAGCCTAGCTTAAGACCAGCTTAAAAATAATTAAAAATCTTCAAAAATCTTAAAATATTAATTAACATCAGCGGGTAAAAGTTTTGGTACCGAAAATCGGGTTTAGATAGGCTATGCGCTAATCGCGCCGTTTAATTAATAAAAAGCTTATTATTTACGCTTATGCGCATATCTTCTAATCTAGACCTCCGCTTGACGTGAAAATTTACGTACATGCTAAATAATCAGTAACTAAGATTATAGTACTTCCACATTTTCAAAATTCTCGTTGTAGGGTCATAAGGGCGTTATGGTCCAATTTAAGCGATTAACGGAAACGTGTGCATGCATCGGATAATCAATGAAACAAGTACAGAGACTTATACTAGCATGTAACCCAACCCTAATGAGACTTTAAGGCAGGTCTAATTCCAACTAAAACGGGTCAGAACCGAAGTCAACGCAAAAGTCAAAGTTTTGCGCCTTTCGGTTCCGAACCGGGTTTAAACAGAAATTTGTCGAGTCGGGCAAGCGTAGACAAGTTTTTATACTTATTACCAAGTTATATTAAGGTTAAAACAGGTTGCACACCTTTCGGATCAATAATCGTGTATTAAATCATAATTTGCAATTCTGTTGACTTTTTCGGTCAACGTTTGACCCGACAAACGACCTAGTTAGGTCTGGAATTGGTACTTGCCCTTCTAAGGGTTTAATACCCATATAATTACCTATCTAACGGTACTTTTAATTCGACACACGACTGAGCTATCGTTAATTAATCGCGAAGTCAAACCGTAGTTACGTCGGTTTGACTTTTAAGCTAATTACTAAGCTAGAATTAATTTAGAAGGGTTTAGCAACTTACTAGATGAATAATGGATGATTAGAAAGGCTCTTGATCAGTTTGCAAGCTCCCCAAAAATCAGAATGCTTGAATATGATGTGTGAATGAAAGTAGCACTTGAAGGTCCTTTATATAGTGGGTTTACACACCACAATCAATTGACACAAGAGTCTATGATCAGCCACAAGTGATAAACACATGTCTCTAGCATGTAGGGGTGTCTAGGGGCCATGCATGTGCAAGAGAAACCGGCTAAGGAGGTCACAAACGCACACAACAGCCAACAGCAAGTCTGCTGTCGCTGGGCGCACCCTCGCGTAGCGCGAGGGGCTGTCGCGCTACGCGACGCCTTGCTCTGATCCAAATTTTGTTGTTTGTTGATGGTTTGAAAGGGCAGCCATTATATACGACTTGTGGACTTCATTTTATCAATAGGGGACCCTCAATAAGTGTCTAATACTGTAACATACCCTACCATCATCCATTATTTCACTTGATTGCATATACAAGACCCGTAAATGACGGTTTACCATTCATTTTCTTCTTGGGATCAATCATACTTTTCCAATTCCATTATTGGCAATAATTCCCTGAATTTAGGGTGCATAGATGTGTAATATATTATATCGGGTCTTGGGATTTATAATTGAGGTGTTCAGAGGTAATAAATTAACATGACGCCACTTTAAATCCTACCGAAAACATCTTTATTATATCCGGGTTTTCAACGCGTTTTTGTCTTACATGACACGTGTCGTTTTAATATTAAACCCGAAATTTGCGAGGTGTTACATCCTCACCCCCTTAAAATAAATCTCGACCCGAGATTTACTGAAACAAATAAGGGTATTTTTCTTTCATGGTGGATTCCAACTCCCACGTATACTCGGGACCTCTTCGGGCATCCCATTTGACCTTTACAAAAGGTATGTGCTTTCTTCGAAGCTTCCTTACCTGTCGATCTTCAATCGACAAAGGTTTTTCTACAAACGTTAAGCTCTTATCTATTTGCACATCTGTATGTGGCATGACATGTGAATCATCAGCGGAACACTTCTTTAGATTGCAAATGTGGAATACATTGTGAATTCCACTGAGCTCTTCTGGTAAGTTCAACTTGTAGGCAACTGACCCGACACGTTCGATAATCTCGAAAGGTCCTATGTATCTCGGGCTTAGTTTACCTTTCTTACCAAATCGCATCACCCCCTTCCAGGGTGACACTTTAAGTAGGACTTTGTCACCTACTTCGAAGTGAAAGTCCTTTCGACTTGGATCCGCGTAACTCTTCTGCCTATTCCGGGCAGCTTGGAGATTGTTACGAATCTGGACAATCTTGTCCGTCGTTTCGAACACGATCTCTGGTCCTGATAACTGGACTTCTCCAACTTCCGCCCAACAAACTGGCGATCTACACTTTCTACCGTATAATGCCTCAAAAGGCGCAGCCTTTATGCTGGTATGGTAGCTATTGTTGTAGGAGAATTCGATCAATGGTAGGTTCTTATCCCAGCTACCTCCCAAATCGATCGCACATGCACGTAGCATGTCTTCCAACGTTTGAATAGTACGCTCACTCTGACCGTCTGTCTGAGGATGGTAAGCCGTACTAAAGTTCAAACGTATGCCCAAGGATTGCTGGAAGCTCTTCCAAAAGTGTGACGTATACCTAGTATCCCGGTCAGAGATAATAGCTACAGGTATGCCGTGTAGGGCTACAATCTTGTCAACGTATAACTGGGCTAACATATCGGAGCTATAAGTCTCCTTAATGGGTAAGAAATGAGCTGACTTAGTCAGTCGGTCAACTATAACCCATATCGTATCATTTCCTTTCCTCGTCTTGGGCAACTTGGTAATAAAATCCATAGTTACCATTTCCCACTTCCATGTAGGAAGTTCAGGCTGTTGTAGCAAACCTGACGGTTTCTGATGCTCGGCTTTGACTTGCGCACATGTCAAGCATTTTGCTACATGGGCGGCCACAGACTTTTTCAAGCCTATCCACCAATAATTTGCCTTTAAATCCTGGTACATCTTATCAGCTCCAGGATGAACGGAGTATTTGGAACTGTGGGCTTCTTGGAGGATGACATCACGAAGTCCTCCAAAAATTGGAACCCATATTCGTCCGTTTAACCGTAAAATTCCGTCCTTGCTAAGAGTTAACTGCTCCTCAGTTACTCCTAACTTTTCATTAGGATAGTTAGCTTCCAACACAGCTTCCTTCTGTGCAGCTAACACCCTTTCTATCAAACTGTTCTTTATCTCCATACGCTTGGCGTTAATTCGAATGGGTTTAACCCTTTCCTTTCTGCTCAAGGCATCAGCGACTACATTCGCTTTGCCGGGATGGTATTTGATTTCACAATCATAATCATTTAAAGTTTCCATCCAACGGCGTTGCCTCATATTTAATTCTTTCTGGTTAAACAGATGCTGGAGGCTCTTGTGATCAGAAAAGATCACAAACTTGATTCCATAAAGATAATGCCTCCACAGTTTTAGTGCGAACACAACGGCACCCAATTCCAAGTCATGGGTGGTGTAATTCTTTTCGTGCACCTTTAACTGTCGTGATGCATAGGCAATCACCTTGCCTTTCTGCATAAGCACACACCCCATGCCAGTGTGTGATGCATCACAATAAACTACAAATTCTTCAGCGCCTTCCGGTAAGGTAAGCACAGGAGCATTGCTCAACTTTTGTTTCAAAACATCGAAGGACTCTTGCTGCTTAGGGCCCCATACGAATTTTACTTTCTTCTTGGTCAAGGAAGTTAGGGACGCAGCAATCCTTGAAAAATTTTCAATAAAACGCCTGTAATAACCCGCCAATCCCAGGAAGCTACGAATCTCCGTAGGTGTCTTTGGCTCTTGCCAATTCATAACAGCTTCCACTTTAGCGGGATCCACCTGGATACCACGCTCACTAACCACGTGTCCAAGGAATTGGACTTCTCGCAGCCAAAATTCACACTTAGAGAATTTGGCGTAGAGCTTCTCCTGATATAGCAGTTTGAGAATACAACGAAGGTGTTTCTCGTGGTCAGCTTGGTTCTTAGAATAAATAAGGATGTCATCAATGAAGACGATAACAAATTTATCTAAGTAAGGCTTGCAGACACGATTCATGAGATCCATGAACGCGGCTGGTGCATTGGTGAGCCCAAAAGGCATCACTAGAAACTCGTAGTGACCGTAACGAGTCCTAAATGCAGTCTTGTGTACGTCTTCATCTTTGACCTTCAGCTGATGGTAGCCCGACCTCAGATCTATCTTTGAGAAGTAACTTGCCCCTTGAAGCTGATCGAACAAATCGTCGATTCTGGGCAGAGGATATCTGTTCTTGATCGTGACTTTGTTAAGCTCTCGATAGTCGATGCACAGACGCATCGACCCATCCTTTTTCTTGACAAACAGGATTGGTGCTCCCCAAGGAGATGAACTAGGTCGAATGAAACCCTTAGCTAGCAATTCATCTAGCTGCGTCCGCAACTCCTTCATTTCCGTGGGTGCCAATCTGTATGGAGCTCTAGCAACTGGTGCCGCTCCGGGGATGATATCGATCCTGAATTCGACTTGTCTATCTGGTGGTAGACCAGGTAGATCTTCAGGAAACACTTCTGGGTATTCCGAAATGACAGGGATGTCTTCTAACTTTGGTTTAGGCTCGTCAATGATCACTTGCGCCATGTAAATGACACATCCCTTTTTCAAACACTTTGAAGCCTTGAGCATAGTCACGTGCTCAGGCAGTCCGTACTGGGTATCTCCCCGAATGGTAAGTGATTCACCAGACGGAGTCTTTATCACTACTTGCTTCATGTTACAGACGATTTGGGCCTGGTTATGAGATAACCAGTCCATACCCAGAACTATGTCAAAACCGGCTAACTTAAAGGGAAGTAGAGATAGAGGAAAAGAATGGTTCTTAATGGATATAGCACATCCATCTAACTCAGTAGAGACGGCTTCAATGGTACCATCTGCTAACTCTACCTCATAATTCACTTTTAGGGTTTTGACCGGTAAATTCAACAATTTACAAAATTTATGATCTACGAAGGACTTATCTGCGCCTGAATCAAATAGTACTCTTGCAAAAACATCGTTTACAAGGAAAGTACCTGTTATGACGTTATCATCCTTCACAGCTTCCTTCGCATCCATCCTGAAGACTCTGGCGTTAGTCTTCTTAGCCTCCTCAGGCTTCTTGTTGTACTTAGGGCAGTTAGTCTTTATGTGGCCCTTTTCATTGCAACGGTAGCACGTTGCATCTTTCATCTTCTTGCAATCCAAGGTTTTGTGTTCCTTGGACTTGCACAAACCACAAGCATAAGACCTTGACTCGTTATTTGAGTTTGATTCGAGTCTGCACTTTCCAAAGTGCTGTTTCTTGCAAGTTTTGCATGTGGGCTTCTCTCCAGAACGATGCCCATCCTTCTTCGAATCCGATCCCTTCTTGTGATCACCGCTCCAACGGTGTTTCTTGTTCGACCTACGCGAACCATCATCTTCATGCTTCCTCTTCTCGGCCGCCTTATTCCTCTGCGATCTCTGCCGGACCGCATCCAGAGTGAGGGATAAGGAAAGGTCAGTTACAGACCTGAAGGTAACTGGCCGAGAAGCCTTTACACTGGACTTGATCTCGGGTTCCAAACCACCAATAAAGCGAGCAATTCTTTTTGGCTCCGGGGTTACCAGATAAGGTACCAACCGGGATAGTGTATTGAAGCTCGTCAGATAAGCTTGGCAATCGAGGTTCTTCATTACCAGTGATAGGAAGTCATATTCTATCTTTTCCACCTCATGTTGAGGGCAGAAATTTTCCTTGATCAAGGCAATGAACTGATCCCACGTCATGCTATACAACGGGATCTTTCCGGAGGCCTCCATCAGAGATCTCCACCAAGCTAACGCCTCACCCTTGAAGGACTGTGAGACAAATTTAACCACATCACCTTCAGCGCATCCGCTGATGTCCACGACCGTGTCCATTTCATCTAGCCACGTCATGCAGTCTACGGCTCCTTTCTCTCCCGTAAAATCCCTGGGTTTGCAAGACACAAAGTACTTATATGTGCAACCCCTGTTACGGTGTCCCTGATGCAGTACCAACTGCTGAGATGGATTACTTTGGTGGTTGGTGGACTGGCGATCATCACCATTTTTCTTTGGTACATCCTTTTTGGGAGGAGGCTTGTTATGAGCCTCTGAATGCGTCCTTGGCTTTGAATGGGATACAGAGTGGGTCCTACTCCGAGTACCACTGTATTCCTCGTACTGTCTATCCAAAGCTTGAGTAACAGCACCGTCTATTATTGCTTTTAACTCGGCACCCGTTAATGTAATCTGGGCGTTCTCATTCGGCTCCACAGGATGACTATTGACTTCATTAGAGTTAGCCATTTGTATTGAACTGTTGCAGAAAACAAGGACAATAATTTATTTGGGAGTTTATTATGGAATTACCCCTTAGGGTAACTCGTTAACCATGGTAAACAGAGACCATATTTGGTTAACTTATTAATCGTATTAATTTAGGATTTCAATTAAAATTTATCCTAAACATAAATAATAACAATATTAATACATATTAGCACATAAGGCTTAGTCATGTAGACAATTATAAGCTATGATTTCAGAGAATCAAGGCTTTTAAGGTTTGAACCTAGTTCATTACCTTTATCAGACAGGGAGTCAAAGCTACCACTGTCTTTTGGCTCATATGGAAATGAGCAGGGCCCGTAGGCATTATATTACCACGTATGGTAAAATGTGATCATCTTAATTGATGATGTACCCAGGATTTAGAGATCATTAAACTGGGTTAGGAATCTTCTAAAGAATTCCTTTATAAAATGACGTATGTGATTTTAACGAATCACTTCTGCCAGGAGTGTTAACATGTTTTAAGATGTTAACAGGGAATGGAATCTTTTAAACAGGTCTTACCATTTTGGCCCGGTCTTATATTTGACACGTGGCTAGGTTTCACACTTTAAGATCCTTAATTAAATAAATTTCATAGGCAGATTAATTTAAAAGGAATGATTTTAATTTATTTATTTCATTTATAATTATATATGCACATAATGGCAAACATGAAATTTATAAAACAAACATTCCATTAATATACGTAGGTTACATATTGCCCTAAACGGGTCTTTTCACACAAACCATTTCCCACGTAGGGGTCAAACAAGTACTTACCCACGCAGGGGTTAAATTTAAAACACAAGTCCTCGCAGGGACTGATTACTTAAATAGATGTCCACGCAGGGACTAGGTACAAAGATAAATGTCCACGCAGGGACTACATACACACATAAATGTCCACGCAGGGACTTAATTTTAAAGTAGACATACACACATAAAGGATTTACTGATCCTTCTTGCTCTTTCCCTTGATTAAGTTCGTCAAGGTCTTGAACATCCCCTGGTTACGCCTTCGGTCTTCCCGTGCCTCATGCCGCACCTCCCTAATACTTTGTAGGATTTCCTGATGCAGTGGTGGCGACATCTGCAGAGACGGCGGGGGTTGTTGGTAGTACGGGGGTTGTGTAGGCATCTGGTATCCCTGTGCTGGGTAGCCTACTCCCCAAGGACCTCCATACGGTCCCTCCTGGTTAAGGGCGTTGTAATTAGCTGCTACCAAATACGGGTCGGCTTCAGCGTATCCGAGGTTAGGGTGAGTCGGTGGCTCAAACGGGTTGTACATCGAAGGACCCGTGTATGCTGGTATCTGATTATCGAAACCCGTCGGTGGCGGTTGCTGCGCGTAGGGGTTTGATGGTCCACCTATCTGTGGAACTTCTGGAAGCGGCTGATAATTTCTGCCACTTGATTGTAGAGGAGAGTTGAGATGAAACTCTTCTCTTCGTGTGGACATCCGAGCTCCGGATCTCCTATGTCTTTGCGGCTGTGGAGGCGCCGGCTGAACTGGTGGCGGTGGAGGCGGTGGCGTAACTGCCTCAAACTGGTGATTCCCAGAGGAATCTTGATGATGCTGCTGCTGCTCATGTGGCGAAGAATAGTGAGGCTGATGCTGCTCATGCGGCGACGAATGGTGAGAAGGTGTAAAATACCATTCGTGCCGAGTAAAGATAGCCTGGAAGCTATCTGGACCATTATAGGGTGGTCCGTGGTAAATGGAACTATCCGAGACCTCGATTGGGTGGTTGGGAGTTCCTGATGCGGGCACTTCGGGGTCGTCTTCCTCATCCATATCGTTTCCTCCAGAAAAATGGTCCTCCGGCCCCAATGGGTTAAAACCCACTGGTTCTTGTATATAATCCGCCGGGTTAAACTGGCCTTGAAAGATTGGAGTGGGGTCTCCAAAAGGGCGGTGCGACATAGATCGCTGTAACGGTATGTGTGAATGGTGGGGGTCTCTAGGCTCATTTTCTGAGTGTGGCCCGTATGAGTCTTGAGCGGGAGTCGTAGAGCTGTTCGAAACCGACCGTCTTGCCGGTTGAAAGAGACCTCTCTGGTTCCGCCGAGTACCGTCACTCTCGGCGGGGATAGGAGCTTGTGTATTGGACGGCCCAGCTTCATGGTCGTTGGGGGCGGTGGTCGGCCCCTTTCCTCCTCGTCCTCGCATACGTAAAAATCTCGGAGGCATCTTTGTTATTCCTGTCAATAAAACGTAAGATAACAATAACAAAAATATAAAGTTTTAAAGGACAACAAAAACCGAATAAGGTGGAATTTGTCCTATGTTATAAGTCTAGACTCGAAAGTTTAAATATGTGCAATTGTGTAACTGAGATTAAACACAAAAGGCTAGTGTTTAATTCACTCAGAGTTGGCTCTGATACCAACCTGTCACACCCCAATTTCCACGTGTCACCGGTGGGCCCGGTGGGGGAGTATCGTGACGTGGTTGGCAACGTAATAGTCAAACAACACAATATAATAATGCACAGCGGAAGCTAATTTAAAATAAGATACAACCGAATTTATTTATTGTAAACAAAGTCACAATTATCCGGTGTTTATCCACAGTAGGATCGAAACAAAATAATATTTAATTGTTCAACAGACTTCGGCATCTAAAGCTTGCGAGACTTCTAATGATGCTTAGGAGAATCCCAGCCTATTTCGCCTAGTACCTGCATTTAATCTTTTTGGGAAAATACGTCAGTTTACACTGGTAAATACATTCAACCGACTCATTTTATAAAATGATTAAAAATTGGTTTGGATGCACATGGCATAAACATTTTATTTAACTTGGGAGAATTATTTAATATTATAATCTTGTGAACGATTTACATGTTACTTATGCGTTCAGTAGCCCGGAACGTATTCCGGGTTAAAGATCAATAGACACACCACTTATGTGAGTTATACACGGGAGTACGCCTACACCCCGTGCTCAGGTCGTGGCTATCTCGTAAGATAATGCCAGGGATATCCGGGACATGGTCATTAACCCCCCCAAAGGCTGTAAAGTAAACACATCTGTTTAAAAAGAGCCGATCAAATTATTCAATTAACCACTAAGCGTGGAAGATTTGATGCTCGATCAAGCGGTACGCTATGTACCGTAACCCAAGCCCGTATAGGGAAAATAAGTTAAAAGTATTTACCTTTGCAAGTATAAATCCTTAATTGAATAAACTGCAGATAGCTTTTACTGGTTCTCCTAATCTGGAACGAAGGTTTAATATAACCTATTAGAATACTAACGGATCTTTAATTAAGCTTAAGCTTAGACCGGTTAGTTTAACGATACGGTTCTTACGCACGATTAAGCGAAGACCGGATAGAATGTGATTTAGACCGGACAAGTTGAGGACTTGTTTAATATGGGTTTACCATTCACATTCTGGATTTTGAGATAAAAATGATATCGTTTGACCCGTTTCGGCTAGTTTATGCAAACTAGTTACATAAACCGAACCGAACGCGTATAATGCATAACGGTTAACCGAAAGGGTCGCGAACAGGTTTCCTAAGTTAATACGCTTTAAATATGTTGTGATATCATTATGATATCTCCCATAATGCCCATAACGAGTTTATTCCCTAATTATGCCCCGTAGGGGTATTTTGGTCATTTTAACGACCATAAAAGGGATTTATAGTATTTCTGAGATACGGGTCTGATTAAATCAGAAAAACATCTTAACTTAACAGGTTATGTCTACTGGTATTAAGTCTTACGTGGCAAAATGGTTTTAATACTAAACTACGCGTTTAATACGCGTATAAAGCCGTTTTAAGCGACGTACGGGTTAAAATACCAATCTGAGTTTTCTGATCAGCAAAACAGGTTCAAAATACTATATTTATTATTTTAGATCAGTGGCAATTGGATTGGTATCAATCGGATTCGTAAAACTCGTTTTATGGCCTAAAAGGGCATATTCGGTATTAACCGAATCAATGCGATAAGCCTAGCTTAAGACCAGCTTAAAAATAATTAAAAATCTTCAAAAATCTTAAAATATTAATTAACATCAGCGGGTAAAATTTTTGGTACCGAAAATCGGGTTTAGATAGGCTATGCGCTAATCGCGTCGTTTAATTAATAAAAAGCTTATTATTTACGCTTATGCGCATATCTTCTAATCTAGACCTCCGCTTGACGTGAAAATTTACGTACATGCTAAATAATCAGTAACTAAGATTATAGTACTTCCACATTTTCAAAATTCTCGTTGTAGGGTCATAAGGGCGTTATGGTCCAATTTAAGCGATTAACGGAAACGTGTGCATGCATCGGATAATCAATGAAACAAGTACAGAGACTTATACTAGCATGTAACCCAACCCTAATGAGACTTTAAGGCAGGTCTAATTCCAACTAAAACGGGTCAGAACCGAAGTCAACGCAAAAGTCAAAGTTTTGCGCCTTTCGGTTCCGAACCGGGTTTAAACAGAAATTTGTCGAGTCGGGCAAGCGTAGACAAGTTTTTATACTTATTACCAAGTTATATTAAGGTTAAAACAGGTTGCACACCTTTCGGATCAATAATCGTGTATTAAATCATAATTTGCAATTCTGTTGACTTTTTCGGTCAACGTTTGACCCGACAAACGACCTAGTTAGGTCTGGAATTGGTACTTGCCCTTCTAAGGGTTTAATACCCATATAATTACCTATCTAACGGTACTTTTAATTCGACACACGACTGAGCTATCGTTAATTAATCGCGAAGTCAAACCGTAGTTACGTCGGTTTGACTTTTAAGCTAATTACTAAGCTAGAATTAATTTAGAAGGGTTTAGCAACTTACTAGATGAATAATGGATGATTAGAAAGGCTCTTGATCAGTTTGCAAGCTCCCCAAAAATCAGAATGCTTGAATATGATGTGTGAATGAAAGTAGCACTTGAAGGTCCTTTATATAGTGGGTTTACACACCACAATCAATTGACACAAGAGTCTATGATCAGCCACAAGTGATAAACACATGTCTCTAGCATGTAGGGGTGTCTAGGGGCCATGCATGTGCAAGAGAAACCGGCTAAGGAGGTCACAAACGCACACAACAGCCAACAGCAAGTCTGCTGTCGCTGGGCGCACCCTCGCGTAGCGCGAGGGGCTGTCGCGCTACGCGACGCCTTGCTCTGATCCAAATTTTGTTGTTTGTTGATGGTTTGAAAGGGCAGCCATTATATACGACTTGTGGACTTCATTTTATCAATAGGGGACCCTCAATAAGTGTCTAATACTGTAACATACCCTACCATCATCCATTATTTCACTTGATTGCATATACAAGACCCGTAAATGACGGTTTACCATTCATTTTCTTCTTGGGATCAATCATACTTTTCCAATTCCATTATTGGCAATAATTCCCTGAATTTAGGGTGCATAGATGTGTAATATATTATATCGGGTCTTGGGATTTATAATTGAGGTGTTCAGAGGTAATAAATTAACATGACGCCACTTTAAATCCTACCGAAAACATCTTTATTATATCCGGGTTTTCAACGCGTTTTTGTCTTACATGACACGTGTCGTTTTAATATTAAACCCGAAATTTGCGAGGTGTTACATATATGCTTGTTTGAATCGGCTAATGGAATGTATATGTGAGATATGAACTTGATATGATCGTTCATATGAATAATCATGTATGCTAATAAGGATGTTAATGTAATGACATGAAAGTATAGGAATCATGTCAAGATGGATGGGAGCGTGGAAGGCTAACGGGACAAGAAGACTCAAGTAAGCGAATACAAATACGGACGAGTAAGGTAAGTAAATCCCGGACTTACACTTTAGATGTAAAATATATTGTACTATGATCATTATTGTGATACATGTGAAAGTATTAAATAATGGAAGTAAATAGGTAAGTTTACGGAAAAAAAAAAAGAAGTCGAAAGTGAATAGGAAAGTATAATGATGCTAATTGTTTTCTATTAAGAATGAAATGAAAGTGCAGGTATACTAATAATGGAGAGTGAAGGTTAAGTATGGGAGTCGTACGAGAGTGTCCGAATGGATGGACGAATGGACTTATATGAACGAGAATAAGAGATGTTGATGCTTGATTATGCACGTTTTAAAGTTTATATATTATGTCACTGGTTGCTAATGAAGTAATTGGTTGTGGTGACTGCAGGTTGTACAGGTTATTGAATGTTTGTTCAAGATGTGTAGGCGGTTGAAGATCGAGTCAAGACATGGGTTGTACTTGGGTGTGTATGTGGTCACTTAATTCGATATACGTATGTTAGTTTTTAATTAATTTATGAAAAGGGATTAATGTATTTAAGTGAAAGAAAGAATAACTTATAAAGAAATTTTTAGTATGTATTTTCCGCTGCGTCAAAATTTGGTTAAAACGTGTTAGGGCGTTACAAATTAGGTCTAATTCTTGTGAATTCATGATCACCATTGAAGGTGATAAGTGGGTTTTGACTAAATTCGTGTATGTGATGTTTTTAGGGTTTTTGATTGCTAAAAATAGTGTTATAATGTCATAAACATGTTTTAATTGAAAGCTGAATTCAAACAGCTTCTGATCAGAATTTACCGCCGATTTGTATTGGCTATAACGTGGACAAAACGTGACAAAAACATGTGTTTCTTGAGTCTAAAATGTAACTCCAGGAAATATCTTTAAAACCCCACTGGAATTGCATTTTTTCGACGAAAATTGAATATTTTATAATGCAAGTCAGAATAAGTGAGAATGGCAAGAGTAAGTGAGAATGGCAAGAAACCATACATTATGGTAAAAAGGGTAAAAACGGTAAAATGATAATCCGAACATGGGTTAACGCATAAATAAAAAGGGTTTGAAAGGACACCAGTTGGCATAAGTCAAAATGGGTCAAACAAAGCAAGAAACGACCTTTAAGCAAGATGAATTTAAAGAGTAAATCGGAATAGGTTTAAGGGATGAAATGTTAATTAATTACCATCTCATAATTATAATTGGTCATTTTGACTAAACGGGTCAAATGGTGTATAATATCTTATGATTGCGTGTTGAGTTTTGTAATCGCAGAAATTTAACACATGGTTCGCGTTGCTAGTTGACTAGTAATTAATAGTGAAAGGTATTTTAACGGGTCAATCTTATGACCCGAGCCAGGTACGCATGTTTAGAATTATACTTAAAAAGCAATATTTTGGTCAAATATTAGCAAAAGTCCTTCGTAGTGAATAAGGGACAAAAATTGACCAAAAAGCACTCGATGGGTAAATTAGGCGAACAACCCATAAAGGTTGTTTAGTAACTTGCATTTGATTATGGAATCATTAAATTTGAATTAAAGTTATAGGTATGCACCTTCGTGGGTCAAATGCCTAAAAATGGGTCAATTGCGTAATATGACCAACCGAAAAGTAAAATTTGGGAAAATTGGTTAATTATGTTAAATCCATCACAAAAATTAATTGTGGTGGAATGTAAGTAGTTATCCTAATATGAGAATGCAAAGTGTGAAATGAGATGAGCAAGTTAGATGCTTAAATGCATGAAAACTTCTAAACGGGTCAAAATAAAGTAAGTGGTAAAATGTTGGTTTAAGTGTAATAAAGAAAAACGTAAACCGGGTAACGGGAGCGTAAACTATATGAATAATGGATCCGGGTAATGGATCATAGCTTAGATATGTTAAGAAACGAACCCCAAGCGATTAAAATGAGTTTGGATAGCTTTGGATGTAAATTGGGTGAAAAATAAATGTGCAGAGTTGACACGGCCGGGTGAACATTTGACACGGCCGGGTGAAGGGGCTGTGAGAAATACATGTTTAGCTGACACGGCCAGGTGAACATTTGACACGGCCGGGTGAAGGGAATGAAAAAAAAATTTATTGTGTTCAATTATTTTGTTCAAATGCTTTGATTTCTAATCGTTTGAATGAAATATAGGTTTAATATGCGATGCCGGAGGACGATCAAGCTCGTTAAAGAACCGAACACAATCAAGATTCAAGCTTCCGCGAAATGATTAGTCGTCACGTTTTTAAACGGCGAATTCTCTATGAAATGTTGAGTTGTGTTATTTCTTAAAGTTTTTAAGAAATGCATATTTTTGTAATGTATGTGTAAAAATATTTAAATAATTATAATCGAAATTTATATAAAAACGTATAAATGGACTAAGGGTCTTACAAGTTGGTAATCAGAGCTCAAGGTTAAAAGAATAAAGTGTTCGGTTCGAGGCTTGATCGCAAATCCGGTAAGTACATGTATGTTAATAGTTTAGCATGCTAAAGTGTTGTAAACAACACATAGGGCTATCGTGTGATACACGTTACCTCAATTAAATGATAAATATAGTTGACGAAATTGCGCGCGTTGACGCGTATAGTAAAAAAGCCTTGTATTATAATACAGGCGATTATTGAAGTTGATGTTACTAATTCTTGTAAATGTTTTAATTGAAGGACACTCGCATCTGAAGATAGCGAGAGTTTAACAAATTGCGGATATGACGGTGGAACGGTCCGAGGTATGACAAGCAGAGCATACTCATCAAGGACCTAAATCGTGTGACGATCGCGAACAAGGTTAACGACATAGAAAGCCCGTTAGGGCAAGCATTTACAGTGCGCATTTTAAATTATTACGTGAATAGTAATAAGTAGAGATTGAAAGTTGCATATGTAGATTAAAAACTTGGAAA
The DNA here is from genome assembly GCA_030545235.1 of Helianthus tuberosus. Taxonomy (NCBI): domain Eukaryota; kingdom Viridiplantae; phylum Streptophyta; class Magnoliopsida; order Asterales; family Asteraceae; genus Helianthus; species Helianthus tuberosus. Next base: position 52,303,471 of record CM060411.1, on the reverse strand, counting down.
AACCCGAATAGAAAATCTATCCGGGATATTGCTTCCAAGAGAAACAAATAGAGGCATTACTTACATGGGGTGTAATGTGAAAATTATAAAAAGGTCATGTATACCAGGTATTGATCGCTTACTCTGGCCAAGTAAGTGGTGAGCACGTGGTACCATGAACTTTTTATGATGGACATGCTTACATCCGATGTAGTAAGGACGGGGTGAGTGGGACAAATTAAAAAGTACCCAAATGAATCAAATGAGCAAAATATTTGATAATAATGTAAACGCACAGCCGGGTGACGGAAGCGTATTACATTAGGATAATGAGCCTGAGTGAAGGGACAAAGATTAATGTAAAATGATTAAGATATGCATTGGGAGGGGGTGTACTTACACTCGAACCCGGAGAATGCAAACATGTAAAATGATTAAGATATACATTGGGAGGGGGTGTACTTACACTCGAACCCGGAGAATACAAACATGTAAAATGATTAAGATATGCATTGGGAGGGGGTGTACTTACACACGAACCCGGAGAATACAAACATGTAAAATGATTAAGATATGCATTGGGAGGGGGTGTACTTACACTCGAACCCGGAGAATGCAAATATGTCTCTTAACGGGCCGTTTTTGTAAAACGTCAAACTTGAGGACAAAGTCGGAATATAAAAGTGAAGCGAAGTCTTAATGCATACCGGAATGGTTGCAATAACAACGACTTCGGTAAAACACCCGGTTGATGGGTAAGGATTTAAACACATGCGTAGACCGAGAAACGGGAACTCGGATGGAAAGTTAAAAGACTCAGGTTTTGAGTCAAGACTAAAAGACGACAAGTTGATGTAAATAGAAATTTTGATAAATCATGTTCAACTATTTTAAAGTTGAATGGGTCGAACAAAGAATGAAGTTTGACATCCATAAATGATAAAATTTCACATGAATAAGTCAAACGGGTTGAATATAATATAATGCCGGATGGCATGAGTAAGCGCAAACGGGATAACGGTAACGTCAAAAGCAAAAGAATAATGAGCCCGGTAATGGGACATAATCAAATACGAATATATTTAAACTGGATAATGGTGAGCATAAGATGAACCGACACACAAATGACGTGAGAAATCATAAAGTCGGAAAAATTGTCCGAAAGAAAACAAATGTAGCCTTAGACTACGGTCAAGGTCAAAGGAAATATCAAGACGAAAATAAATGATTTTGAACATAAAAGGGTACCTTAACGCCATATACATATATAGGTATATATACCTTTGAATAAAGACTTGAATAAAAGATGATCTACGGGATTATCATAACCTACGAGATTATAAATGAGGCTAAGGTCTACGGGACCAAAAAGACCTTCGGGTCCCAAATAGAAAGAAATGAATTGTTAGGGTCTCACCTTAATAAGGTAAAAAGGTGAAAATATAAAGAAATAACCTACGAGGCTAACAAGAGAACATACGGGTCAATAGTATACAACAAGGAAACTGGTTGTAACTTCCCGCGTAAAATAATAACGGGAGATAAAGTTAGTATAAAAGCGACAGGTTTCGCTAAGTTAATTAAATGGGTTAAAAGCAAAGAGATTGTAAAAGGTCTGGTTGGCAAAAGTGAAAAATTTCACTAAAACATTAAACGGGCAAAAATGACAAAAGAGTTCACAATTATTTAAATTGTGCTACGTCGCAAAAGTGAGTGAAGTCATTATCGAAATGACAATAGAAGGGGATAAGTCCTTGGACGTAAATTCCTTGGAATTGACATGAGCTAAAATGAAAACGTTAAACTAAAAAAAATTCAATTTTTGGTAAGAAACAACGTTTTAACACGTATGAATACTATGAGACGAATTCGGAAATGAGTAAATCAAAGAACGTGGGTCTTAACACCGATGGGTGCGAGACGATACGTCCGAAAAGAAGAAGCATGATAAAGAAAAGTGGAATTAGACTTAAACGTGACGTGACACGCTCACAAACAAGAAAAGAAATATAGAGAATGATATAGAATACAGTCAAGTCGTAACGTGAGTTGCGAGATATGAAAATCAGAAAACAAGCAAAAAGGCAAGGTTGGCAATAAGATATACCCGAATGACGGGGAATAAAGTGACGGCGACTAATCAGTCTAGCCGATAAAACATTTCAAAGTCAGATTAGTGTTACGACTTATACAAAGCACTTGTCGATATGAGATTAGCTTGAAGTAAGCATGTTGAAAATAAATATAACTGAGTGATCAGATGACAACTCGGTCGAATAAGTGACCAGATTAAGAAATACAAGATGAAAGTATCGGCCTATGAGGCCATACACGTAAAAGACGCATATGCTATGAAACCGAAAAGACATTACCATACTTTCCTGGTAAGAGTATTATGCGTGAGCAATGCTTAAGTGAACACCAAGACTAAGGTCCGAATGATCTAAGCTGATAAAGTACGTGAGAAAGGTTTCGGGGACAAAACCTCTTTAAGGGGGGTAGACTTGTAACACCCAAAAAATGGGTTTTGTAATCAAACCCCATTAATAGTAAAGACGAGTAAAATACCGTTAGTGGTAAAATTGACACAGTGAATATTAGGATTTAAATAATTAATCCTATATTAATCAAAAAGAAGAATAAACGCTTTGAGAAAACACGGTTTATTAGAAGCCCGAGTTAACGGGACTTAAAAAAAATAAAACGGGTTATAATTCCCCACACCCACCAAGTTAACTAGGAATAGTAACCTAGTTAGTAATGGGTAACTAAATGAAAAGCTATGAGATATAGCTTCTTTTATAATAAATGAAACAAGAGGGACTAATATGACCAAGAAGGGAAACTTGTTTTATTAAAATTAAAAATAAAACACAACACACACACTCAGTGTGTGTGTGTGTGTGTGCGTGGATCGACCAGAGGACAGGGGAAAAAGAAGCAAACCCTAACTCTCACAAATCTCTCAAATTGAAGGTCCAAATCAAGTCTAAATCAAAATCCGAGTACGAATTAGTGATCCCCACTGAAAAAGGAGTCACGAGGTATGTAAATTTCATGAGAAATCTCTAGTTGAATTTCTGAGCAAACCTAGAGAATTCGAATTAGATGATTGCATGCTTGTTATATGATGAGATAGGAACATTGTAGTGTCTAGGAGTAAATCCTAGACAAGTATATGATGAAATTAGGTCTAATTCTTGTGAATTCATGATCACCATTGAAGGTGATAAGTGGGTTTTGACTAAATTCGTGTATGTGATGTTTTTAGGGTTTTTTATCGCTAAAAATAGTGTTATAATGTCATAAACATGTTTTAATTGAAAGCTGAATTCAAACAGCTTCTGATCAGAATTTACCGCCGATTTGTATTGGCTATAACGTGGACAAAACGTGACAAAAACATGTGTTTCTTGAGTCTAAAATGTAACTCCAGGAAATATCTTTAAAACCCCACTAGAATTGCATTTTTTTCAACGAAAATTGAATATTTTATGAATTTTTCGGTATCGAAGGTTCAGGCTGCGTTTTCTGGCAGAATTTGCAGCCCATTACGAATGTCATAACTCAATTTAAGAATTGATTTATGATCTCAAATTTTTATTGTAGGTAACCTCAGGTAATTCCAAAAACCTCCAATTGGAATTTCGTCAATCGGATAAACGAGTAATTTTAAATGAATTTTTTCGTAAGCTGCAGTCAGAAGTGACGAATCTGATTGCAGCTTAGTAAATGAATTTTTATGAATTTTTGTTAAAGAGTTATATCTTGAAATTTTAACACAAGGCCTATCCCTCCGAGCAGTACGTCACATAAAAAAATCATAATTTTTGAAGGCTTGTAAACAGGTCACCAAAAACATCCTATTTTCAGTGATATGAAATGTCTACTTGGTTGTGTGTAAAACGTGATTATATTAGGTGTTCGGATGAATGCTAATGATAAGAAATGTGTGAGGTGGAATAGTCGTGATTGTTAATGACTAATTTAACCGCCTTGTAAATGATTGACAATAGTTTGACGCTTAAACGAGCTAGGTGGAGGCTTGGGAAAGAAGCGGTCAAATAATCGAGTACGAGAAGGGAAGTGTAAACCGGATGCGAGGTGAGTTAAGCTTACGCCTTTTTATTCTTACTACCAAATACTTATAATGCAAGTCAGAATAAGTGAGAATGGCAAGAAATCATACATTATGGTAAAAAGGGTAAAAACGGTAAAATGATAACCCGAACATGGGTTAACGCATAAATAAAAAGGATTTGAAAGGACACCAGTTGGCATAAGTCAAAATGGGTCAAACAAAGCAAGAAACGACCTTTAAGCAAGATGAATTTAAAGAGTAAATCGGAATAGGTTTAAGGGATGAAATGGTAATTAATTACCATCTCATAATTATAATTGGTCATTTTGACTAAACGGGTCAAATGGTGTTGTTAACACCATTTGACAATAATATCTTATGATCGCGAGTTGAGTTTTGTAATCGCAGAAATTTAACACATGGTTCGCGTTGCTAGTTGACTAGTAATTAATAGCGAAAGGTATTTTAACGGGTCAATCTTATGACCCGAGCCAGGTACGCATGTTTAGAATTATACTTAAAAAGCGATATTTTGGTCAAATATTAGCGAAAGTCCTTCGTAGTGAATAAGGGACTAAAATTGACCAAAAAGCCCTCGATGGGTAAATTAGGCGAACAACCCATAAAGGTTGTTTAGTAACTTGCATTTGATTATGAAATCATTAAATTTGAATTGAAGTTATAGGTATGCACCTTCGTGGGTCAAATGCCTAAAAATGGGTCAATTGCGTAATATGACCAACCGAAAGGTAAAATTTGGGAAAATTGGTTAATTATGTTAAATCCACCACAAAAATTAATTGTGGTGGAATGTAAGTAGTTATCGTAATATGAGAATGCAAAGTGTGAAATGAGATGAGCAAGTTAGATGCTTAAATGCATGAAAACTTCTAAACGGGTCAAAATAAAGTAGGTGGTAAAACGTTGGTTTAAGTGTAATAAAGAAAAACGTAAACCGGGTAACGGGAGCGTAAACTATATGAATAATGGATCCGGGTAATGGATCATAGCTTAGATATGTTAAGAAACGAACCCCAAGCGATTAAAATGAGTTTGGATAGCTTTGGATGTAAATTGGGTGAAAAATAAATGTGCAGAGTTGACACGGCCGGGATAACATTTGACACGGCCGGGTGAAGGGGCTGTGAGAAATACATGTTTAGCTGACACGGCCGGGTGAACATTTGACACGGCCGGGTGAAGGGGCTGAAAAAAAAAATTATTGTGTTCAATTATTTTGTTCAAATGCTTTGATTTCTAATCGTTTGAATGAAATGTAGGTTTAATATGCGATGCCGGAGGACGATCAAGCTCATTAAAGAACCGAACACTATCAAGATTCAAGCTTCCGCGAAATGATTGGTCGTCACGTTTTTAAACGGCAAATTCTCTATGAAATGTTGAATTGTGTTATTTCTTAAAGTTGTTAAGAAATGCATATTTTTGTAATGTATGTGTAAACATATTTAAATAATTATAATCGAAATTTATATAAAAATCGTATAAATGGACTAAGGGTCTTACAAAAGGAGTAGAAGATAGATACGACACCGAGCATTCACTTATAATCTGGTCTCTTATTCATATCTTGACAAGTTATAGCACCATGAGACCAGTTGGACAGCATGTCCCCTCTGGGAGCCAAAAGCTTGTCCAAATGGGAACCCAACTCCCTATTTATAGGCAACAGCCTATCCGGTCCGAATGAGCTAGTGTCCATCCGTCCGGATGACCATCCGTCCGGATGGACTTTATAATATCAATACCTATTCGACCAGATGGGGTTTGGACTATTCTATTGTCCATCCGACCGGATGGACCTTTACAATATCAACACCGTGTCCAACTGATCCTATTCTATACAATATTCAACACACGCTGTATCTAGCTATTCGTACAGTGGCAGACGTACGGAATATGCACCAACACTATCAACGTTCATGACGGACCGCAATGCACTTCGTTACCCTTGACAAGTAAATCCTCTGGAAATAAGGCATAAATACACAAACTTCTTTTACGAAGTCAAATTTTATAATCACTCGACAATTCACAAATATAGTTCAAATGCAAGACAATTATCAATCAATTCAAATACAAACTCAACTTGTCTCAAATCAACTAATAAACATGTATCAAACCCTAAAACCTTACAAAAGTCTACACTAGGATGAAACCGAAGAGACTAGCGGCTCATGGTGAACGGAACATGATCACCAAATGATGAGGGTTAGGGTCTGTGGTGGATTGTGATGGTGAATGGATTGGTGCGATGATGATGGTGATTGTGGATTAGGGTTAGGATGTTGAAGATGGAAGATGATTGTGGATGATGGTAGGGTATGGAATGGATTGAGAATTATGATGAAGGTGTTCTTGGCTCTAAGGATGGTATTCAAACTCTCAAAACTCGTAACTCCCCACTAATGACCCAAAAGTGGGTTATATCTCGTCAAAAACACTTAAACAAAGAAAAACTGTCACAGCCCCCGACCTACCCTGGGAGTGGGAGCCACGAGCCAGTCAGATGGTATCGGTGTTTATTAAATATGCAGCGGAAAATTTTCATCAGGACCGTAGTTAGGAAATATTTATCAGAGTTTCAAAACACCATATTTTAATAATAAACAAGTGGGAGAAAACCCATGTTTTGTTTACAATACATTTATAGGAATAGTTATTGAAAATATAATCTCCTTGTTATTTAGGTAACTTTTATAGCCACTTTTCTAAGCTTTCAGTGCTCTCCAGCTGGCTTCTATTAACTTCACATTTAAGTTAACTGAAACGCGTTTTAAAAAGATTTTATCAGCAAGAAATACTGGTGAGTGCATCCCAGTTTAATCAAAACAGGTTTTATAACTTTACAGTATTGAGAGCGATTACAATGTTTAAATCTACCAATATACTCATTCAGTACTGTCAATCCTGACTTGTGGGTCATGTTACTCATTGGCTAACTCTTCGTCCAATAGTAACGAATTTCAAATAATGTATACAATACCCCAACATATCGGTAACAATTGTAGAATACATAGATTTAATCACTGTTAAGTATAATTTAAAACATTTGAGGTTTTCACAAAAAGGTTCACAAAAAGCGAATGTACTCACAAAAAGGGTGACAAAAATAAGATGTACTCACTTTGTAGACTTAGGTAGTTATATAGCTTCCTGTTGGTGTTCCTGATTATATTCTATTAAAATAGACAATGCACACATGTTAGTAAGATAACCCAAATCACATTAGCCGTACAACACGAGACAGAACTCCAACGAACTGAGTCAGACAGAGCCTTGACATGCGTTACGGAGTCCTAGATCAATCGAGCAGGGTAACAAATACGTGATCGGGGTTATAATACTTACAACGAGGCAGAGCTTCGCTTTTTAGGGGGTATTTGTCTATAGCTTTAGCCTACAGAAATTGAGAGAGAATCAGAGAAAATGAACGAGAAACAATGAGGTCTTTGCCTCCTTTTATAAGCTAATCGAAGGGCGGCTCGCGCCCCGCGACGCCTTCATTGAACTCCCTCGCGGGCCGTGAGGCCTGTAGCTAGGTTATAGGGTTGGTGAGTCATCGAGTGTAGGCTTGACGGGTGTCCAACACGTAGCTAGGTTATAGGGTTGGTGAGTCATCGAGCTACACTCCGTCGCGCCCCACGAAGGGATACCCTTCGTTTGTCGCGGGCTGTGACGACACTAAATTATTAAATTTTTCATTTTTCAATTAATATAATGTTATATGGGTTTGGTTCTTTGATTACGGAGCGTTATAGGGTGATTTTCGAGGGTTGTTATAAAAACAGCGTTGGAGACCAGGGCTTGGCATCGCCGACGGCCAGCCCTGGCGTCGCCGACGCACCCCAGGAAACTCAAAAACTGACGATGGCCTTTTCCACTGCCTACAACTTCTCGGTGTCGACGCGATACGTCGCCGACGGCCCAGGAGGGCGTCTGCGACTTGTAAGATGGTTTTCCTGTTTTGTCCATTTTACACACCTGGTTGATCCCGTTCGCTCCAAGATGCTCCGTAAAGATCCCGAATAGCTCCTTAAACTCCGTTAAACCTGCAAAACACAATTCTAATCAAATTAGACCATTCGAAACCAAAAGTCACGTAAACACATAAACTTAATTACGAATAAACATCGGTTTTCGACACACATAAATGGCTCGTATGATTTGGCAAACACCACTTTATACGAGTCCTCATACGACCCATATGACCAGTTTTTTGCTGTCGTACTATCTGTGTGACATCGTACGACCCATATAATACATCAATTAGGGGTGTGCAAAGTTGGTTTGGTTCGGTCATGAAGGCTTAACCATAACCATAACCGATGATCGGTTAACCATTGGTTATAGTTCAGTTTCGGTTATGTTTGGTTAATTTTCCAATGTGTTTTTTTGTTTTTTTTTAACTGGAAGTGGTTCGATTATGATGTTTTGTGCTTGGTTATACATAGAAATATGCATGGTTCATGTCGAAAACATAATCGAAAACATGTTCTTGAAAAATGAACAACAAATCTATCGATTTATAAAATTTGAAATGAACTATAAAACCGAATGATTTCTATTAGTTTCTAGAAACACAAATATGATATATAAATAAATAATCAATAGTTAAGACTGTATATCTTGAATATCAAGTAAAAACAAATGTTTTAAGCTATAAAAAAAGTAAAACATTATGTATATTAAGTTGAATTATATATTTTAAAATTCGATTTTGGTTAATTCGGTTACGGATGATTGCTTAACCATAACCGATACTCCAACTATAAAGATACATGTAATCATAACCGACCAGTTTAATTAGTGTTCAGTTAATTTCATTTACCAGTTTGATTTTCAATCATAGTTCGATTTTAATGTTAACAACTAGAGGTACATGTATGCTATCAAGGGACAACATATAGAACTCAAAATATAGTGCTTTTCTTTACAAGAAGTTTGATTTTTCATTGTTTATTTATTAATGTGTAAAAATGGCTTGATGCTTTGTTATAATTTGGTTATGACTTTATTTTTGTTGGAGTGGCTAGATTTGTAAAGAAAAAAACTAGCCATTAACGACACCTAAGAACCGCCTAACTTTCTATTTCTTCTACTCAATAAATCCCACCAATAGCAAAACTAAGGTATGGTCTCAAAAGGGTAAGATGTAGACAGCTTTACCTCTACCCTGTAGGAATAAAGAGGCTGCTTCCAGTGAGACCCCCGACTCGATGGTAATATTGCATCAAGCCTTGTACATAAGACGCATAACACTCGCCAATTAAGACAAAGACCAATTAGTGCATGTATTCCCGTGTCTTTCAGCTATCAACGCCACCACATGATGCATGATTAATCATCCTCCTCTTTTAACATTATTTTCACGAAATTAGTAAAATAATGTTAAAATTAATGCACTTTCACTTTTGCCCCCGAGCGCCCACACATATATACATTATATACGCATACCGCAAACATGACGTATTTATGTTTCTTCTACCACACCACTAATACTAATATGAATAATTCATAATAAAATAAAAAAGAAAATCATTCAGCCCGTTATTCTGGGAGAAAATAGTGTTGTTCCTAAATCTTCAAATGACCCACCACATCATTAGTAAAATACCTTGAGTGAGTTTCCTTTTCTTTTTGTCCATTTGAAGCAAATCCATACAAGCAAGCATACCCGAGGGGATTAACAAGCATACCCCTTAAATATCCACTTGACGAGACATCTAGAGATTTGAAAATAACGACCCAAATCCTTCCTATAATATCGCAACTCCCAAACTGTTCGATAGATTCCCCTCTTTATTACATATCAGTTAATTTATTTTTATGATTTATTATTTTGTAACTTTTTTTATTTTTTTCTAAATAATTTTATAATTTGTAAACATTTTTATTGTACAAATGTTCCTTCATTAAATACCTTGATATAAGTAAATAAAAAATTACTTGTTACATTTTGTAAATACATATTGTCGCAACCCCCGACCCCTTGCCCCGGGAGGCGGGCGGCCGCGAGCTTCGCACATTCGGTGGTATCGGTGTTTATTTCATTTTGGCAGCGGAATTTACATCCGGACCGTAGTTCGAAAATATTTTATCAGAGTAAAACACCTCATTTTATAAATAACAAACACATGGGTAAAACCCAAGTTTCCATTCATAATCAGTTTGTAGGGATAAACCCTAATTTATTGAAATAAAAACATCCTCTTTATTTAGGTAACTTTTATAGCCACTTTTCCAAGCCTTCAGTGCTCTCCAGCTGGCTTGTATTTGGCTTTCACATTTTGTTACCTGAAACGCGTTTTAAAAACATTTGTCAGTGGGAAATACTGGTGAGTGAATCCCAGTTTAATCAAAACAGGTTTTATCATTGTATAGTATTGAGGGCAATCCAGCAGTTACATTTGTTTACATCTACTTTAATTACCACCCACGACACTGTCAATCCTGACTGGTGGAAATGTTACTACTCACAGTGTAGTAACAAATTTTGTATACAAAACCCCAACATACTAACGATAATTGTAGAATTACAAATACTCAATTACTGTTAATTATAGTGTAAAACAATTGAGGTTTTGTAAAACAGTTTATAAAAGAATTTACAAAAAGAGGATAAATTCACATTGCTACTTTTGGTTTTTCCTTGTGAGTTCCTAGTTATAATCTAATAAATTAAACAATGCACACGCGTTAGTATAATAACACAATATTTACATTAGTTATACCCTCCTCGAGACAGAACTCCAACGACTAAGTCAGGCAGAGCCTCGACATGCGTTACGGAGCACTAGATCAATCGGGCAGCGTATCTAATACGTAACTGGGGGTTATAATACTTACAACGAGGCAGAGCTTCGCTAATTAGGGGGTTATTATACCCGATACTACTTCAAATATTTAGAAATATAGAGAGAATCACGAAAATTGAACGATTTGCAACTGAATGCAATGGCCCCTATTTATAGGGTCTGATCAGCAGTCTCTGGCGGCCCGCGAAAGAGAGGCAAGGGTCTTTTGCGGCCCGCGAGATAGGGGGAGTAGGGCGTAGCTTGGACCAGTCACCAGCATAGGTTCGACGAGTGTTATGCCACATGGCGGGCTGGGGTTTCGCCACCCGTCACTCGCTCGCGCCCCGCGACGGACCAAAGGGGGTCTGTCGCGCCCCGCCAGAGACCCTAAAATCATGTTTTTATTTAATTTTTATTAAAATAAAGTGTTTGGGGCACACTTTTCGTAAACGGGGTGTGTTTTAGGGCGTATAGGGATGTTATAAATATTTTTAGGAGGGTTGTTATACATATGAAAGCAGTACTAAAAAGAATTACAATAGGTATTGTATATATTGTACATGGATTAAAGAAATTGATGATTAATGTTCACCTGTGATCGAAAACTAAATTTGTACCATGACTCTATAATTAAAAATTTTTGGCTCTACTGATGATTTTTAATATCAAAAGCTGTTGTAAAAATCGTGACTAGGCGGCGACTAGTCGGCGATTAATCGCTAGTCGGCCAGTAATTGAGTAATTTTTCGTTAATTAGTTCATTAATCGCTAGTCGGTCCTAGTCGGGCCTAGTCGGCCAGCCAAAAAATGGCGATTCCGATCAGATTCCAGCAAAAAATCTGTATATTCCAGCCAAAACCTCCAAATTTCGGCATGTTTCCAACCAAACCATGTGAATTCCAACAATTAATCTTGTATACTTAAAAAAATGAGTTGAGTAAGAGTTAACCTAGCTACTTAAAATATTTACTTATAAAAATATGTATATGTATACATAAAACTGAAAATTACATATAAAAACTTGATCCGATTAATCTCGAGTAATCCCGAGTAGTCGCTAGTCCCCACCTCACCAACCGACTAGCGAGTTCTCCAACCTTGATCAAAAGTCACACAACCACGTAGGTTATTCAAAAATGACACTTATAAATCAATTGGGCAATGGAAGCAATATAAGTCATTTTGAAAAATAACATGATAGACCGGGTGTTAGACATGTAACACCCCGAAAACGGGTTTGGTAATCAAATCGCGTTAATACTAAAAGACGGGTAAAACACCGTTGGTAGTAAAATTTACCCGACGAATATTAGGATTTAAATAAATAAACTTGATGTTAATTAAAAAGAAGGGTAAATACTTGGAGGAAAACAAAGTATATAAAAGGCCCGAGTTGACGGGACTCGAAATATAAAGGATAGGGAAACACCCCAAAGATATATAGGTTTCGTACATATATATTAAATATCGGTTATGAACAAGATAAAATAACTAGGAAGTAAATAACCTAGTTAAATTACAAGTCTTGTAGTAATAAAGAAATTGGTTAAAATACACTCAATGTAACTTGGGTGAATTAGAGGGGCCATAAGGGACAAACTAGAAACAAGTTTTAATTAAATAAAACTCTCTACACCAAAACACACACCTTGAGTGTGTGTTCTGGTCGATGTCTTCCACAGGAGCAAAGGAGTTCCTTTGTTCAACCCTAACTTGCCTAAATCCAAGAAATTGAGAGGCCAAATCAGTCCCAAATCGAAATCCAAGCTCGTATTCATGAACACCTAGTTGAAAGGATCACAAGGTATGTAAAATTGTGACGTTTTGATCCATCTCAAATTCTAGGTTATTTGTAAGAAACTGAAATTGAGCTTGATTATGTCATGCATGAGTGAATCTTGAAGTAATATGATGTCTAGGAGTAAACCCTAGTCAATAACATGTTAGATTGTTGGAAAAACTATGAGATTCATGATGATCCATTGATAAGCTAAGTGGGTTTTATGTTAATATGATGAACACTAGGAAATAGATTGTTGATCTAGTGTAAATTGACGATTTTGAAGTGAATTCAGAAATTATAGAAGTTAACCACTTTGTAAGATGGTTGATTTATGTGAAATTTGGGGTAAGAGATAAGCTAGAGACATGATAAATAAACATGTAAAATTCTGCCCTTAAGGTGTTCGTTGAAATGCCTCAAAGAATGCTCGAAACTAGAATTTTGTAGTTAAAACACCTAGTTGTGATGTTTCGACTATTATGCAAAAAGTGATTAAAGAGAGTTCTAAATGTGTTAAACGCGATTAGAACTTTGGTTAAAACGGAGGTCTAAAGATAACGCCTACCGAGTAATTTAAAGAGTGCTAAAACTAGTTGATAACTCGAAAATGCAAATTAGTATACTAATGGGCATTTGACTATTAAAAAGGTCAAACTGACCTATAATACGATAAATAGCAATTTTGATATGAAATGCATAAGGTGGAATAATCGTATTAGAGTATGATTAAACTAACCACCTTGAAAACGATGATGATAGTTTGACGCGTAACAAGCTAGGTGGAAGCTTGGAGTGAAAGCGGGTCAAACAAGTCAAGCATGGAAGAAAAGCGTAGCTCGGATGCAAGGTAAGTGAAACTTACATAATTGTGTAGATTACTTGTTCATTCTATACGTTATAGATGCAATAATGCTAATATTGAAAATATGGATTTCCGACGTGATTGATACGAGTCGGAACATATAAAGATGATAAAAACCATGGTTTATGGCAAAAAGGGCAAAACGGTAAATTAATTATGTAAAGACTAGGAAATTATGAATTTCCGTCAAAGTCACCTTGTAGTATAACCTAATAATGATAGAAAGGGTAAAATGGAAATTGGTCAAGTATTGACTAATGTAAACCGAAGCCTAAAGGAAACTTTTGGCGTAAGCCGAAACGGGTTGAAATTGCAAGAAAAGAAATTAAGAGAAAATGGGATTCGGTAATGAAATCCGGGACGGGATGGATGTATGAATTAGAAGTCAAAAACCATGTTTTTGATTTAATAGGCAACGTTGGGCATATAGGCCGAACGGGTCAAATGGTGGTGATAACACCATTTGACAATATCGACTAATGCGATTGTCAAGTCTTGTGTTAACAGGAGCGATTAGCGATTCGGTTAATTTCGCCACACTAAGTGTGATAATAAAAGCGAGGTATAAATTGGGTTTATATGTTGACCCTAGCCAGGTACGTATGCATACGATTATAGTTAACATACAAACTTGGTCAAATAGGTAGTGAAAGCCCCTCGTAGTAAATGAGGGGCTAATGTTGACTAAAATGCCCTTGAAGGGTAAATTGAGCAAACAACTTATAAAGGTTGTTTAGGAACTTATCTTATGATCTTGTAACCTTTAGACGCGCATGAAAGTTGTAGACATAAACTTTCAAGAGTTAAATGCTTAAATTGTGTGTGTTACCGCAAAAATAACACATCCGTGGGATTTAACTCGGAATAACTAGTCCATTTCGTTAAATCCACCACATTCATAGTTGTGGTGGAAGACTAGCTAATAACAAACTGGTGGAACTATGAGGTACATGAGAAATGAGCACAGTTCGTGCTTAAATGGTCGTAAATACCCTTAACGGGTCAAAATAAGATTCTAAACAAAAACGGGTAAATAATTGCGTAGAAACCCGTGTTCAGTACTTAATATGATTGACAATATTAGAATTTAAGGGTTCATGATGAATGGTGGTCAAACAAACATGTTTGTTTGATAAACACATAGTCGGGTCAAAATTTGTTGAAAGATAATAAGCCGAAGGCTTAAAAGTCTCAATTTTATTTAATCCGGATGTCAGATCTTAACTCCATATGATGGAGAATTAAATTACAAACATGTAGGAAGAAACGGTAGGTCAAACGGATAAGCGGTTTGAAAGATACGAAAGATTTCGTGTCAAATTACGGCAAGATGGAAAGGTGAGATGCAGGTGCCACCGTAAATTACGGTGCCACCGTAATTTACGGTAAACCTGAAATGGCTTACGGTGAAACACTCCTGATTTACGGTGGAAACAAATCAAAACAAGGACCACCGTAAATTACGGTGTCCACCGTAATTTACGGTGAACCTTGTACAAAAATGTATTTTTGATCAGTTTTGTTTTTCCGGATTCGTTTAGATGCGTTTTAAATACCGTATAACTAAAGCATTTCATGTTTATGAAATGTAGGTACTTTCTGGGATGCCGGAAGACGATCAAGCTCAGCGAAGAACCGAACACGATAAAGATACACGCTTCCGCACATAGCATCGTTGTAGATTTCAAACAACGAATTTGATCACGTTATGTAGAATAACTTATGATTTGTAAAAGTTTTAATAAACCCGTATTCCCGAGGTATATGATAGTGATTAATTACATGATTATCTTTCAAAATTTACGTTAAACCTTGGTTTACAAGAACGGGTGTTACAAGTTGGTATCAGAGCCTTGGTTTAAGAGATTCGAGTATGGTGGGGAGGAACCATGCTTGAACTTAAACCTTATGCTCTTGATAAAGAATAGTGTTCGGTTCGAGGCTTGATCGCAAATCCGGTAAGTACGTGTATGCTAAAGTGTTGTAACCAACACATAAGGCTATCGTGTGATTCACGTTACCCCAATTAAAATGATTGAAATAGTTGACGAAAATACGCGCGTTGACGCGTATAGTAGAAAAAGCCATGTATTATAATACGGGCGATTATTGAAGTTGACGTTACTAACTTTTGGGAATGTTTTAATTGAAGGACACTCGCGTTTGAAGACGAAGAGAGTCAAATGAATTGTGGATATGATGATGGAACGGTCCGAAGTATGACAAGAGGAGCATGCTCACCGAGGACTAAATCGCGTAACGGCCGCGAACAAGGTTAATGGCAAGGAACGCCCGTTGGGGCAAACATTACCAGGTGCATATTTTAAATAATCGCACAAATAGTAATATGCAACAAATATGAAGAAATTGAAAGTTGCATATGTAGATTAAAAACTTGGAAAAACCCGAATAGAAAATATGTTCGGATATTGTTTCCAAGAGAAACAAGTAGAGGCATTACTTACATAGGGTGTGATGTGAAAACTATAAAAAGGTCATGCGTGTCATGTGTTAATCGCTTACTCTGGCCAAGTAAGTAGTGGCATATGATACCATGAACTTCTTATGGCGGACACGTTTACATCCGATGTAGTAAGGGCGGGGTGAATGGGACTAATTAAAAAGTACCCAAATGAATCAGATAAGCAAAATATTTGATAATAATGTAAACGCACAACCGAGTGACAGAAGTGTATTACATTAGGATAATGAGCCCGAGTGAAGGGACAAAGAAGCATGTAAATTGATGTAGACAAGTATTGGGAGGGAGTGTACTTACACTCGAACCCATAAATCGCAAGCAAGTAAAATGATTTAGACAAGTATTGGGAGGGAGTGTACTTACACTCGAACCCATAAATCGCAAGCAAGTAAAATGATTTAGACAAGTATTGGGAGGGAGTGTACTTACGCTCGAACCCAGAAAACGCAAGCATGTAAAATGATTTATAAAAATATTGGGAGGGAGTGTACTTACACTCGAACCCAGAAAACGCAAACATGTAAAATGATTTATACAAGCATTGGGAGGGAGTGTACTTACACTCGAACCCGGAAAATGCGAATATGTCCCTTAACGGGTCGTTTTTGTAAAACGTCAAACATAAGGACAAAGTCAGAAAATTACGCCCGGAAATAAACAAATGAAGCCTTAGACTACGGTCAAGGTCAACTAAAGCTCATAAGCAAAAATATACGATTTTAAACATAGCAAGACATGCTTTGAAGCTATATATGAATATATATATATACATTTGAATGTAGATACAAATAAAAGATGATTTACGGGATCATCATAACCTACGGGATTAAACACAGTGTTAAGGTCTACGGGACCAGAATGACCCTTGGGTCACGAAAAGAAAAGGAAATAAACCTTAGTGTTTTCAGTAAAAAGGGGGTGAAGACCTAAGGAAATAGCCTACGAGGCTACGTGAAAGAACCTACGGGTTACTTAACAAAGCGAGAGAACCAGTTAAAAATCCCAGCATAAAAACTAAGATTGTAAAAGAATAAATTACAGACTGTCAGTGTCCTGTTACGGATAATTGACGAAAGATAAAGAGAAGATCCTAAACTAAAACCTTGGTTTTAGTAAGAAATAACGTTTTTACGAATGAGAATCCTGATAGGAAAATTTAATATTAAGCATGAAAGGTTCAAGTCTTGACACCGATAGGCGCAAGACGTTATATTAAAAAAAGTGATATTTCGGAAAGGAAATTTTGGATATAAATTAAACATGATGTAACACGATCACGGTCGAGAAAGGTAATGTGAAGTAGAATCACATTATTACCAAGCAAGCGGTAAAAGTAACTGGACTAATAAGTCTAAGTAGTGAGACCGGTCAAGGTCATTTAAATAAATTTGGTTTGCTTGTAAGCGGTAGGTTCGGTATGACTGAATCGAATAAGTAAAATTGAAAACAGAGGAAATTGTCGCTAAAAGTGAAAGATTTCACTAAAGACCTTTAAACGGGTCAAAGTAACGGATTCATAAAGAATTCAATAATATATAAAAGCGATGGAAATCGCTAAGTTAACTAAACTAGTAGAAATAACGGAATTACGTTATTTCGAAGTTACACTATGTCGTATGAGATATGAAGACAATTAGTAACCAAAAGATGTTACCGTACTTTTCGGGTAATACTAACGATTGGTTAAGAAGTATAGGTAATGTTTAAAAGACCTCTCGGCTCAAATACCTTGAGTTTAAACTCAATGAATTATGTAAGAACAGGTTTCGGGGACGAAACCTCTCTAAGGGGGGTAGACTTGTAACACCCCGAAAACGGGTTTGGTAATCAAATCGCGTTAATACTAAAAGACGGGTAAAGCACCGTTGGTAGCAAAATTTACCCGACGAATATTAGGATTTAAATAAATAAACTTGATGTTAATTAAAAAGAAGGGTAAATACTTGGAGGAAAACAAAGTATATAAAAGGCCCGAGTTGACGGGACTCGAAATATAAAGGATAGGGAAACACCCCAAAGATATATAGGTTTCGTACATATATATTAAATATCGGTTATGAACAAGATAAAATAACTAGGAAGTAAATAACCTAGTTAAATTACAAGTCTTGTAGTAATAAAGAAATTGGTTAAAATACACTCAATGTAACTTGGGTGAATTAGAGGGGCCATAAGGGACAAACTAGAAACAAGTTTTAATTAAATAAAACTCTCTACACCAAAACACACACCTTGAGTGTGTGTTCTGGTCGATGTCTTCCACAGGAGCAAAGGAGTTCCTTTGTTCAACCCTAACTTGCCTAAATCCAAGAAATTGAGAGGCCAAATCAGTCCCAAATCGAAATCCAAGCTCGTATTCATGAACACCTAGTTGAAAGGATCACAAGGTATGTAAAATTGTGACGTTTTGATCCATCTCAAATTCTAGGTTATTTGTAAGAAACTGAAATTGAGCTTGATTATGTCATGCATGAGTGAATCTTGAAGTAATATGATGTCTAGGAGTAAACCCTAGTCAATAACATGTTAGATTGTTGGAAAAACTATGAGATTCATGATGATCCATTGATAAGCTAAGTGGGTTTTATGTTAATATGATGAACACTAGGAAATAGATTGTTGATCTAGTGTAAATTGACGATTTTGAAGTGAATTCAGAAATTATAGAAGTTAACCACTTTGTAAGATGGTTGATTTATGTGAAATTTGGGGTAAGAGATAAGCTAGAGACATGATAAATAAACATGTAAAATTCTGCCCTTAAGGTGTTCGTTGAAATGCCTCAAAGAATGCTCGAAACTAGAATTTTGTAGTTAAAACACCTAGTTGTGATGTTTCGACTATTATGCAAAAAGTGATTAAAGAGAGTTCTAAATGTGTTAAACGCGATTAGAACTTTGGTTAAAACGGAGGTCTAAAGATAACGCCTACCGAGTAATTTAAAGAGTGCTAAAACTAGTTGATAACTCGAAAATGCAAATTAGTATACTAATGGGCATTTGACTATTAAAAAGGTCAAACTGACCTATAATACGATAAATAGCAATTTTGATATGAAATGCATAAGGTGGAATAATCGTATTAGAGTATGATTAAACTAACCACCTTGAAAACGATGATGATAGTTTGACGCGTAACAAGCTAGGTGGAAGCTTGGAGTGAAAGCGGGTCAAACAAGTCAAGCATGGAAGAAAAGCGTAGCTCGGATGCAAGGTAAGTGAAACTTACATAATTGTGTAGATTACTTGTTCATTCTATACGTTATAGATGCAATAATGCTAATATTGAAAATATGGATTTCCGACGTGATTGATACGAGTCGGAACATATAAAGATGATAAAAACCATGGTTTATGGCAAAAAGGGCAAAACGGTAAATTAATTATGTAAAGACTAGGAAATTATGAATTTCCGTCAAAGTCACCTTGTAGTATAACCTAATAATGATAGAAAGGGTAAAATGGAAATTGGTCAAGTATTGACTAATGTAAACCGAAGCCTAAAGGAAACTTTTGGCGTAAGCCGAAACGGGTTGAAATTGCAAGAAAAGAAATTAAGAGAAAATGGGATTCGGTAATGAAATCCGGGACGGGATGGATGTATGAATTAGAAGTCAAAAACCATGTTTTTGATTTAATAGGCAACGTTGGGCATATAGGCCGAACGGGTCAAATGGTGGTGATAACACCATTTGACAATATCGACTAATGCGATTGTCAAGTCTTGTGTTAACAGGAGCGATTAGCGATTCGGTTAATTTCGCCACACTAAGTGTGATAATAAAAGCGAGGTATAAATTGGGTTTATATGTTGACCCTAGCCAGGTACGTATGCATACGATTATAGTTAACATACAAACTTGGTCAAATAGGTAGTGAAAGCCCCTCGTAGTAAATGAGGGGCTAATGTTGACTAAAATGCCCTTGAAGGGTAAATTGAGCAAACAACTTATAAAGGTTGTTTAGGAACTTATCTTATGATCTTGTAACCTTTAGACGCGCATGAAAGTTGTAGACATAAACTTTCAAGAGTTAAATGCTTAAATTGTGTGTGTTACCGCAAAAATAACACATCCGTGGGATTTAACTCGGAATAACTAGTCCATTTCGTTAAATCCACCACATTCATAGTTGTGGTGGAAGACTAGCTAATAACAAACTGGTGGAACTATGAGGTACATGAGAAATGAGCACAGTTCGTGCTTAAATGGTCGTAAATACCCTTAACGGGTCAAAATAAGATTCTAAACAAAAACGGGTAAATAATTGCGTAGAAACCCGTGTTCAGTACTTAATATGATTGACAATATTAGAATTTAAGGGTTCATGATGAATGGTGGTCAAACAAACATGTTTGTTTGATAAACACATAGTCGGGTCAAAATTTGTTGAAAGATAATAAGCCGAAGGCTTAAAAGTCTCAATTTTATTTAATCCGGATGTCAGATCTTAACTCCATATGATGGAGAATTAAATTACAAACATGTAGGAAGAAACGGTAGGTCAAACGGATAAGCGGTTTGAAAGATACGAAAGATTTCGTGTCAAATTACGGCAAGATGGAAAGGTGAGATGCAGGTGCCACCGTAAATTACGGTGCCACCGTAATTTACGGTAAACCTGAAATGGCTTACGGTGAAACACTCCTGATTTACGGTGGAAACAAATCAAAACAAGGACCACCGTAAATTACGGTGTCCACCGTAATTTACGGTGAACCTTGTACAAAAATGTATTTTTGATCAGTTTTGTTTTTCCGGATTCGTTTAGATGCGTTTTAAATACCGTATAACTAAAGCATTTCATGTTTATGAAATGTAGGTACTTTCTGGGATGCCGGAAGACGATCAAGCTCAGCGAAGAACCGAACACGATAAAGATACACGCTTCCGCACATAGCATCGTTGTAGATTTCAAACAACGAATTTGATCACGTTATGTAGAATAACTTATGATTTGTAAAAGTTTTAATAAACCCGTATTCCCGAGGTATATGATAGTGATTAATTACATGATTATCTTTCAAAATTTACGTTAAACCTTGGTTTACAAGAACGGGTGTTACAAGTTGGTATCAGAGCCTTGGTTTAAGAGATTCGAGTATGGTGGGGAGGAACCATGCTTGAACTTAAACCTTATGCTCTTGATAAAGAATAGTGTTCGGTTCGAGGCTTGATCGCAAATCCGGTAAGTACGTGTATGCTAAAGTGTTGTAACCAACACATAAGGCTATCGTGTGATTCACGTTACCCCAATTAAAATGATTGAAATAGTTGACGAAAATACGCGCGTTGACGCGTATAGTAGAAAAAGCCATGTATTATAATACGGGCGATTATTGAAGTTGACGTTACTAACTTTTGGGAATGTTTTAATTGAAGGACACTCGCGTTTGAAGACGAAGAGAGTCAAATGAATTGTGGATATGATGATGGAACGGTCCGAAGTATGACAAGAGGAGCATGCTCACCGAGG
Organism: Helianthus tuberosus; assembly: GCA_030545235.1. Classification (NCBI taxonomy): domain Eukaryota; kingdom Viridiplantae; phylum Streptophyta; class Magnoliopsida; order Asterales; family Asteraceae; genus Helianthus; species Helianthus tuberosus. Next base: position 52,281,995 of record CM060411.1, on the reverse strand, counting down.
ACTAAATCGCGTAACGGCCGCGAACAAGGTTAATGGCAAGGAACGCCCGTTGGGGCAAACATTACCAGGTGCATATTTTAAATAATCGCACAAATAGTAATATGCAACAAATATGAAGAAATTGAAAGTTGCATATGTAGATTAAAAACTTGGAAAAACCCGAATAGAAAATATGTTCGGATATTGTTTCCAAGAGAAACAAGTAGAGGCATTACTTACATAGGGTGTGATGTGAAAACTATAAAAAGGTCATGCGTGTCATGTGTTAATCGCTTACTCTGGCCAAGTAAGTAGTGGCATATGATACCATGAACTTCTTATGGCGGACACGTTTACATCCGATGTAGTAAGGGCGGGGTGAATGGGACTAATTAAAAAGTACCCAAATGAATCAGATAAGCAAAATATTTGATAATAATGTAAACGCACAACCGAGTGACAGAAGTGTATTACATTAGGATAATGAGCCCGAGTGAAGGGACAAAGAAGCATGTAAATTGATGTAGACAAGTATTGGGAGGGAGTGTACTTACACTCGAACCCATAAATCGCAAGCAAGTAAAATGATTTAGACAAGTATTGGGAGGGAGTGTACTTACACTCGAACCCATAAATCGCAAGCAAGTAAAATGATTTAGACAAGTATTGGGAGGGAGTGTACTTACGCTCGAACCCAGAAAACGCAAGCATGTAAAATGATTTATAAAAATATTGGGAGGGAGTGTACTTACACTCGAACCCAGAAAACGCAAACATGTAAAATGATTTATACAAGCATTGGGAGGGAGTGTACTTACACTCGAACCCGGAAAATGCGAATATGTCCCTTAACGGGTCGTTTTTGTAAAACGTCAAACATAAGGACAAAGTCAGAAAATTACGCCCGGAAATAAACAAATGAAGCCTTAGACTACGGTCAAGGTCAACTAAAGCTCATAAGCAAAAATATACGATTTTAAACATAGCAAGACATGCTTTGAAGCTATATATGAATATATATATACATTTGAATGTAGATACAAATAAAAGATGATTTACGGGATCATCATAACCTACGGGATTAAACACAGTGTTAAGGTCTACGGGACCAGAATGACCCTTGGGTCACGAAAAGAAAAGGAAATAAACCTTAGTGTTTTCAGTAAAAAGGGGGTGAAGACCTAAGGAAATAGCCTACGAGGCTACGTGAAAGAACCTACGGGTTACTTAACAAAGCGAGAGAACCAGTTAAAAATCCCAGCATAAAAACTAAGATTGTAAAAGAATAAATTACAGACTGTCAGTGTCCTGTTACGGATAATTGACGAAAGATAAAGAGAAGATCCTAAACTAAAACCTTGGTTTTAGTAAGAAATAACGTTTTTACGAATGAGAATCCTGATAGGAAAATTTAATATTAAGCATGAAAGGTTCAAGTCTTGACACCGATAGGCGCAAGACGTTATATTCAAAAAAGTGATATTTCGGAAAGGAAATTTTGGATATAAATTAAACATGATGTAACACGATCACGGTCGAGAAAGGTAATGTGAAGTAGAATCACATTATTACCAAGCAAGCGGTAAAAGTAACTGGACTAATAAGTCTAAGTAGTGAGACCGGTCAAGGTCATTTAAATAAATTTGGTTTGCTTGTAAGCGGTAGGTTCGGTATGACTGAATCGAATAAGTAAAATTGAAAACAGAGGAAATTGTCGCTAAAAGTGAAAGATTTCACTAAAGACCTTTAAACGGGTCAAAGTAACGGATTCATAAAGAATTCAATAATATATAAAAGCGATGGAAATCGCTAAGTTAACTAAACTAGTAGAAATAACGGAATTACGTTATTTCGAAGTTACACTATGTCGTATGAGATATGAAGACAATTAGTAACCAAAAGATGTTACCGTACTTTTCGGGTAATACTAACGATTGGTTAAGAAGTATAGGTAATGTTTAAAAGACCTCTCGGCTCAAATACCTTGAGTTTAAACTCAATGAATTATGTAAGAACAGGTTTCGGGGACGAAACCTCTCTAAGGGGGGTAGACTTGTAACACCCCGAAAACGGGTTTGGTAATCAAATCGCGTTAATACTAAAAGACGGGTAAAGCACCGTTGGTAGCAAAATTTACCCGACGAATATTAGGATTTAAATAAATAAACTTGATGTTAATTAAAAAGAAGGGTAAATACTTGGAGGAAAACAAAGTATATAAAAGGCCCGAGTTGACGGGACTCGAAATATAAAGGATAGGGAAACACCCCAAAGATATATAGGTTTCGTACATATATATTAAATATCGGTTATGAACAAGATAAAATAACTAGGAAGTAAATAACCTAGTTAAATTACAAGTCTTGTAGTAATAAAGAAATTGGTTAAAATACACTCAATGTAACTTGGGTGAATTAGAGGGGCCATAAGGGACAAACTAGAAACAAGTTTTAATTAAATAAAACTCTCTACACCAAAACACACACCTTGAGTGTGTGTTCTGGTCGATGTCTTCCACAGGAGCAAAGGAGTTCCTTTGTTCAACCCTAACTTGCCTAAATCCAAGAAATTGAGAGGCCAAATCAGTCCCAAATCGAAATCCAAGCTCGTATTCATGAACACCTAGTTGAAAGGATCACAAGGTATGTAAAATTGTGACGTTTTGATCCATCTCAAATTCTAGGTTATTTGTAAGAAACTGAAATTGAGCTTGATTATGTCATGCATGAGTGAATCTTGAAGTAATATGATGTCTAGGAGTAAACCCTAGTCAATAACATGTTAGATTGTTGGAAAAACTATGAGATTCATGATGATCCATTGATAAGCTAAGTGGGTTTTATGTTAATATGATGAACACTAGGAAATAGATTGTTGATCTAGTGTAAATTGACGATTTTGAAGTGAATTCAGAAATTATAGAAGTTAACCACTTTGTAAGATGGTTGATTTATGTGAAATTTGGGGTAAGAGATAAGCTAGAGACATGATAAATAAACATGTAAAATTCTGCCCTTAAGGTGTTCGTTGAAATGCCTCAAAGAATGCTCGAAACTAGAATTTTGTAGTTAAAACACCTAGTTGTGATGTTTCGACTATTATGCAAAAAGTGATTAAAGAGAGTTCTAAATGTGTTAAACGCGATTAGAACTTTGGTTAAAACGGAGGTCTAAAGATAACGCCTACCGAGTAATTTAAAGAGTGCTAAAACTAGTTGATAACTCGAAAATGCAAATTAGTATACTAATGGGCATTTGACTATTAAAAAGGTCAAACTGACCTATAATACGATAAATAGCAATTTTGATATGAAATGCATAAGGTGGAATAATCGTATTAGAGTATGATTAAACTAACCACCTTGAAAACGATGATGATAGTTTGACGCGTAACAAGCTAGGTGGAAGCTTGGAGTGAAAGCGGGTCAAACAAGTCAAGCATGGAAGAAAAGCGTAGCTCGGATGCAAGGTAAGTGAAACTTACATAATTGTGTAGATTACTTGTTCATTCTATACGTTATAGATGCAATAATGCTAATATTGAAAATATGGATTTCCGACGTGATTGATACGAGTCGGAACATATAAAGATGATAAAAACCATGGTTTATGGCAAAAAGGGCAAAACGGTAAATTAATTATGTAAAGACTAGGAAATTATGAATTTCCGTCAAAGTCACCTTGTAGTATAACCTAATAATGATAGAAAGGGTAAAATGGAAATTGGTCAAGTATTGACTAATGTAAACCGAAGCCTAAAGGAAACTTTTGGCGTAAGCCGAAACGGGTTGAAATTGCAAGAAAAGAAATTAAGAGAAAATGGGATTCGGTAATGAAATCCGGGACGGGATGGATGTATGAATTAGAAGTCAAAAACCATGTTTTTGATTTAATAGGCAACGTTGGGCATATAGGCCGAACGGGTCAAATGGTGGTGATAACACCATTTGACAATATCGACTAATGCGATTGTCAAGTCTTGTGTTAACAGGAGCGATTAGCGATTCGGTTAATTTCGCCACACTAAGTGTGATAATAAAAGCGAGGTATAAATTGGGTTTATATGTTGACCCTAGCCAGGTACGTATGCATACGATTATAGTTAACATACAAACTTGGTCAAATAGGTAGTGAAAGCCCCTCGTAGTAAATGAGGGGCTAATGTTGACTAAAATGCCCTTGAAGGGTAAATTGAGCAAACAACTTATAAAGGTTGTTTAGGAACTTATCTTATGATCTTGTAACCTTTAGACGCGCATGAAAGTTGTAGACATAAACTTTCAAGAGTTAAATGCTTAAATTGTGTGTGTTACCGCAAAAATAACACATCCGTGGGATTTAACTCGGAATAACTAGTCCATTTCGTTAAATCCACCACATTCATAGTTGTGGTGGAAGACTAGCTAATAACAAACTGGTGGAACTATGAGGTACATGAGAAATGAGCACAGTTCGTGCTTAAATGGTCGTAAATACCCTTAACGGGTCAAAATAAGATTCTAAACAAAAACGGGTAAATAATTGCGTAGAAACCCGTGTTCAGTACTTAATATGATTGACAATATTAGAATTTAAGGGTTCATGATGAATGGTGGTCAAACAAACATGTTTGTTTGATAAACACATAGTCGGGTCAAAATTTGTTGAAAGATAATAAGCCGAAGGCTTAAAAGTCTCAATTTTATTTAATCCGGATGTCAGATCTTAACTCCATATGATGGAGAATTAAATTACAAACATGTAGGAAGAAACGGTAGGTCAAACGGATAAGCGGTTTGAAAGATACGAAAGATTTCGTGTCAAATTACGGCAAGATGGAAAGGTGAGATGCAGGTGCCACCGTAAATTACGGTGCCACCGTAATTTACGGTAAACCTGAAATGGCTTACGGTGAAACACTCCTGATTTACGGTGGAAACAAATCAAAACAAGGACCACCGTAAATTACGGTGTCCACCGTAATTTACGGTGGACCTTGTACAAAAATGTATTTTTGATCAGTTTTGTTTTTCCGGATTCGTTTAGATGCGTTTTAAATACCGTATAACTAAAGCATTTCATGTTTATGAAATGTAGGTACTTTCTGGGATGCCGGAAGACGATCAAGCTCAGCGAAGAACCGAACACGATAAAGATACACGCTTCCGCACATAGCATCGTTGTAGATTTCAAACAACGAATTTGATCACGTTATGTAGAATAACTTATGATTTGTAAAAGTTTTAATAAACCCGTATTCCCGAGGTATATGATAGTGATTAATTACATGATTATCTTTCAAAATTTACGTTAAACCTTGGTTTACAAGAACGGGTGTTACAAGACATGAGTCAAATACTATACCTATGGTATAAAGGCGCAAAATGCAAATACAACCCCTTGGAGTAGGAGTGTGCATAGGTCGGTTTGGGTCGGTTTTGACCAAAAACCATAACCATAACCGATCGGTTATGGTGGTTATGGTTATTCGGTTTTGATGGTTATAGCGGGTCAGTTATGGGCGGTTAACCGTATATTTAGCTTAACTAAAAATAGTTTAATTTTTTTTAATATGGAATAAATTGTTATTGCATATTTGTATATATTAGTATATTACATAGTATTAAAAAATACATATAATCTATAATATTAATACCAATTATTATCGAATATTAAAATAAAGTGATATGATACATTCATAAATTCAAATAAACATTCAACCAAAACTACAAAATGATATGAAAAACAGATAAGTACTAAAAATCTTTAGTCAAAAACATCAAATATTAAAAAAATGGTAAAAAGTCCTAAATCCTACAAAGATTTATTACATGTCGGTTCGCTTCAGTTATGATGGGTTTGGAAAAAATGATAACCATAACGACCCGCTACTTTCGGTTTTCAAAAAAACCATTAACTGACCCACCGGTTTTTTATTTGGTTCGGTTTTTTTGGTTCGATTTTGTCGGTTAATGTCACACCCCGATATTTCCACGTATTACCGGTGGGGAGTATCGTGACGTAGTTGATAACATCATAGTCAAACAATCACAGTTAAATGCACAGCGGAAGTCTAAAGTAATAATATTACAAACCGATTCGAAAGTAACATAAAATATTACAACGGTTTGAAAAGTGGATCCATAGGCGGATCTAAACAAAAGGAATATTGTTCAACAGATTTAAGCATCAAAAGTTTGCAGGACTCTTTATTTGATACTAGGAGTAGCCAGCCCATTTCGCTTAGTACCCGCACTTAACCTTTTTGGAAAATACGTTAGTTTACACTGGTAAATACAATTAACCGACTCATTTTGAAAATGTTTAAGAAAATTGATTTAAATGCACAAGGCACAAAATTCTTTTATAACTTGGGATAATTATTTAGAAATAAACTTGTAAAAGATTTATATGTTTGTTATACGTTCAGTAGCCCGGGTTAGAAGTACTGGGTTAAAATATTAATAGACACACCACATAATATACCCACAACGAGTTATTCTCAACGAGCGGGTTTATCTTTTTACATACGCACCGGCAGGTGTATGCCTACACCCCGTGCTTAAGTCGTGGCCATTTCAATGAATGAGCCGAGGATATCCAGGACATGGTCATTAATCCCCCCAAAGGCTTAAAACAAACAAAACAGATCAAACGGGTTATCTCAATGATTTAACCATTATTCGATTAAAAATTCAATACCCGACCAAGCGGTATTATTAAAAACCGTACCCCAAGCCCATATAAGGGAAAATAAGTTAAAAGTATTTACCTGAGCTAAAATATAAATTTTAATCCTAGTCGTATAACAAAGCAGCAAGTACGGTAGCTTTTACGGGTCTCCTAAATCTGGAACGAAGGTTTCAATAACCTATTAGATTCCTAACGGGTCTTTCTTAAGTTTAAACTTAGACCGGTTAGTTTTAAAGAAAGGTTTACGGTTCAAAACGCAAGATTAAGCGAAGACCAGATTAGAATGTGATTTAGACCCGACAAGTATGAAGACTTGTATAATATGGGTAAACTAAATACATTCTGGATTTTGAGGTAAAAATGATAAGGTTTGACCCGTTTCGGTTAATTTATGCAAACTAGTTACATAAACCGTACCGAACGCGAAAAATGCATAACGGGTAACCATTTGAGTCATGAACAGGTTCCCTAAGTTAATATGCTTAAAATGTGTATGATATCAGTAGGATACCTTCCATTATGCCCAAAACGAATTTAAAATCAATTTAAGCCCCGTAAGGGTATTTTGGTCATTTTAAAGCTTATAAAAGAGGTTAAATAGTAATCTGAGGTTCTGGTCTAAAATGATCAGTAAAAATATTTATTTTAGTGAGTTATATCAGTAGGATATTGCATATATGTGAAATTTATCATTTATGTCCAAACTATGCACCGTAGGGGTCAAATTTTGAAATATGAGTTCAAAACTTTTACTTACTGTTAATGTATAAAAATTTATTCATAACATCAGTAGGTAACAAGTCTTAGGTGCCTAATATGGTTTTAAACCATACTATGCGCCTAAATCGCATAAAAGTCGGTGTTTGACGATATTTGGGTTTATTAAAGAAATCTGAGATTTTAACCAGCCTTTACAAATTAAAATAACTTATTTATTATATAAAATCAGTAGAAAAAGTTTTGATATGTAACGGATGTGTAAAACTCATTTTATTAGCAAAAAGGGCATGATCGTCAATTACCGAGCCTATGCAAGAACTCTATGTTATGATCAATTTAAAATTTAATAAAATTTTCAAAAATCCCTAAATATTATATTACATCAGTGTGTAAAAGGTTTGGTGTCAAAATTTGGGTTTAAATAGGATTTATGTCGAAAATGTCGTTTAATTAATAAAAAGGCCTTCATTTACGATATTGAAAGTCAAAGCAAAAGTCTACTTTTGCGACTTTCGGTTCCGAACCGAGCCTAAACTCAGAATTGTTGGGTTGAACATGCTTAGACATGTTCTTATATTATTTACCAAGTTATTTTAATGTTAAAACAGGTTCCATAACCTCTGCATTGTTAGTTATGAATTTATTTGTGAAAATAGATTATGTTAACTTTTTAATAACAAGTTTGACCCGACAATTAACCAAGTTAGAGTGATAATCAGTGGGTGCCCTTTTAAGGGTTTATTACCCACATAATTACCAACTCATAACCACTTTCAATTCGAATAATGGTTGGACCATTAGTGATTAATCACTAAGTCAAAGCTTAATTACGATGACTTTGACTTTTGGTCATCAAACTAACAAAACTTGAACTTAAGAGGCTAAGAACACTTACTATGGTCCTTAGCATGAAAATAGAACTGAGGAAAGCTTTTTTGAACTCCTGGAAGCTCCAGAGAAAGAGTTTGAATGAGAAATTTGAGAGTGTGCAAATGACAAGTGAAGAACAAGGCCTTTATATAGGATTTTTCACTTCACAAGATCATTCCACATGACCCTATACTGATCCCTGATGTTAACAAGTGTCCCTAGTGCATGAAAATCTGTTGGCACAGTCCCTGGTATCGAATTCAGGCTTGCAAAGGCGGTGGAACTGGCTGGACATGCAGCTGTCCACATTTTTCTGCATCTGGGTCTTTCACGCGGGCCGCGTAGACTCTTTAAGAGTCTTACGCGGGCCGTTTGGCTCCTGGTTGACCGGAAACCAACTTTCAAAGTTTGCAGTTTTGGTCCCTGGTCCATATAAACTTTATTTAACTTTTATTTATTGCATTTAGGACCCCCATAGTTAACTTTTAAGGACCTTGGGTCATAAACTAACTCCGTTAAGCTCCCGGTTAGTTGTACGATCACCCAAAAAGTCTTGAATTTCAACGTTGACGCATTTGATCCTTATTTCTTAGAATTAACACTTTGATTATTTATGTGCGTCGAAACTCCACGAATTTATTATCCAACATTCATGGAAGTATAAGGAAGTATTGCAAAGTCTCGGAAACGTTGAAAGGTCACTCAGAGGTAACTTTAAACATGTTGACACATTTAACCCTTATGCTTTGTAAACTTTTCAATTTAAGCACAAACGACTTTCTAAGTTCGATATTTTATTTATTAAAGAATACGAACGTCGTGTGAGGTCAATCAGAGGCATAAGAAAGGCATGTTGACACTTTGGATCCTTATACTTACATATTTACATTGTTTAACAACTTTAGTCCCTCAAGATCAATCCATTACACATTTAAAGTCCATGACACGTGTCTTTATTATATTGGTCGTGATTTTACGAGGTGTTACATCCTCACCCCCTTAAAAGAAATCTCAACCTCGAGATTTACTGAAATAAATGAGGGTACTTCTGTTTCATAGTGGATTCAACCTCCCACGTGTATTCTGGGCCTCTTCGGGCATCCCATTTAACCTTCACAATCGGCACATGCTTCTTTCGAAGCTTCTTAACCTGTCGATCCTCGATCGACAAAGGTTTCTCAACGAACTTCAAGCTTTCATCTATTTGCACGTCCTTGTGCGACATTGCTAGCGAGTCATTGGCTAGACATTTCTTTAAGTTGCAGATGTGAAACACATTATGTATTCCACTAAGCTCTTCTGGCAGATTAAACTTGTAAGCTACAGTCCCGACACATTCGATGATCTCGAACGGTCCTATGTATCTTGGGCTCAACTTGCCCTTCTTTCCAAAACGCATTACCCCTTTCCAGGGTGATACCTTAAGTAACACTTTATCGCCTACCTCGAATTTCAGAGGTTTACGCCTCTTATCTGGATAGCTTTTCTGCCTATCCCTGGCAGCTTTCAGACAATCACGTATCTGCACAATCTTATATGTCGTCTCTAGGACTATATCAGGTCCTGACAGTTGGACATCTCCAACTTACGCCCAACAAACTTGCGTCCTACACTTTCTTCCATACAAAGCTTCAAAATGTGCTGCTTGAATACTCGAATGATAGCTATTATTGTACGAAAAGTCAATCAACGGAAGATAGTCATCCCAACTCCCTCCTAAATCAATAACACAAGCTCGTAGCATATCCTCAAGTGTTTGAATCGTACGCTCGCTTTGGCCATCCGTATGAGGATGATAAGCTGTGCTGAAGTTTAAACGTGTGCCTAATGATTGCTGAAAGCTTTTCCAAAAATGCGATGTGTATCTAGTATCCCTATCAGAGATACTATATACTGGCACTCCGTGAAAAGATACAATCTCATCTATGTACAGCTGAGCTAGCTTGTCTAAGCTGTGTGTTTCCTTAATAGGTAAGAAGTGGGCTGACTTAGTCAACCTATCGACTATCACCCAGATAGTATCATTCCCATGCTTTGTCCTTAGTAACTTAGTGATGAAATCCATAGTTACCATTTCCCACTTCCAAGTGGGAAGTTCAGGCTGTTGCAGCTGTTGGTGCATGCGTCTGTCGACTTCGTCTTGTATCGAGTCTTGTATGTTTGTAGACTTGATCATAAATTCAAAATAAGTTTGCAAGTTTAAGCATGTAAGCATGATGTAACACGTATGGTTCACATAGTTAGCATGATTTCAACAAGTAATCAACAAGTATAAACACGTATGAGTGCGTGAAAAGAGTATAAATTTAGTTTGTTCACGAGAATTATTATTATTTTTTATTGCGCGAGACGTGAGAATTGTGTAACGGTTTTGAAATGAACGAGGTAACAAGTATAAAATCACATATAAATTGAATCACATAAAAGAGAGGCTCATAAAACATAGGATTGTTTCGGGTAGAGAAACGTCGACTATTCCAAAGTGAATCGAAAGTCCTTTCAAATTAGAGAAACGTGCTTTGGCCTATAGGTAAGATACTCTCGTCGAGAAGCGATTAACGGTATCTTACCCTTCCAGTTACTACACGTCTCTAATCGATTGAAACATTCAAAACCTTGGCGAGAACGAAAATCGAGGAATGGGACTCAATCGACAAGGTGCGGGTTTCACCCCTAACTTGACGATTTCGTACCCTAACGTGGTTGGTACTCGTCGGGTCAAAATATAATTTCGACACTATGAAGAGGGTCCACTAGAGTTTGAATTGGAAATTTACCATTTAGATGTGGATTTCACTCCTAGCTAAATGGTGAAATTTCGTGCAAAAATAAGAATAAGCGGAATGAGAGTCGTTCACAAAATTGTGGGTTTCACGCCTATTTTGGTAAACTCGTCTCTTTTGTATAAAGAGTGTCTTCAAGTCTTCAAGTGTATTGTGTAAAATGTCTTAGGAAAGACATAATGTAAGTATTAAGACCAAAAGAAGAGAAAGGAGCAAAGAAGGAAGCATAAGTTTTAAGCATGAAACGAGAATGGTAAAAAATATGGTTCCTACTATAGACTAGGTCGAACATGGCAATTCTACCTAATTCCCTATAGTTATGGCTCTGATACCAATCTGTCACACCCCAACCAATGGCGGAAACATCGGGATGAGACGAAGTGTGAAGATTGCTAGAGACATCATAACGCTATTTGTGACAATATTTAATAAACCGATTTCATTTCATAAAGTAAAATTGTCAAAATTACAAGAAGTTCAAGTACAACAAGTTCAAAGAAGTACATAACAACATAAGCAAAAATTGATTCAACATATTAAACCTAAACGTCTATATGTGTATCTAGGCATCAACGCTACTTCTTTTCATAGCATCGTCATCATCAACCTGTAACGTGTTTAAGATACAATTCAATGCAAAAGCAAAGGCGAGTATACAAGTTTAAGCATAAGTATAAGTATAAAAGTTTAAAACGAATCCACATGGCAACTTAGTCTATACGAGATCAACCTAGCGTGGCATGCAATATTGTAGCCAACCTCAGTTTACGCAAGAAAGTTTAATTAATTCAACATGACCACAAGTTTAAGGGGGGCGGTGCGTTACTCCTATAGCGCTATACATGTCAAATGGAGGCTCGTGAAAGCTAATGACTAAAACATATCACATAAGTATGGTCCACGTAAGCATCAACTATCACAACATAGTATTCATGTATAAGGATTGTTTTCGTGAATTGCATAAAGAATAAGTTTAAGTGTGTTTTAATAAGGTAACATGTTACACCCCAAAAAGTGGTAAACATAAAAAGGGGTTGCGAGTATACTCACGGTTTTGCAAGTCTTCTACTTGAATCCGCGAGTGAGTTGGTTGATTAGGAAGTTGGAACACCAAGTCCTTCTACACAAAGGAAATATAGGTGTGTGAGTTTGCGCATTCGGAAGATTTAGAGATTTTAGGAAGTTAAAACACAAGAATGTATATATTCGAAAGTAATCATCCTTCAACATTAAGTACTTGTTCTTGACACTATGAAACCTCAAGGGTTAATGTTTTCATGAGTAGTATACTCATTAGAATCGTAACAAGTCTTATGTCTTGGATGATGTATTTCTACTACTTTGACGAGTGAACACAAGTCCACCATCAAGAGTTCGAATGGTAAATATATGTATAAGTATTATATGTATTATTTAGTCCAATAATCAAGCATGAGGTAGAAGATTAATCTTCATTTAGGTACCTCCATTGTGTCATAGAATTCATGTAGGAGGTAGGAAGGACATGCTTCCATTTAGGTACCTCTTATGGTTCACCACTACACTTGATGTAAAAACATACAAGGAGGGTCATGAACTAATATCAATACAAGATTAAGAAACATCTACACTATGAGAAATCATCAAGGGATGTGGGGATTTTATGTTGGACAACCCAAGTTAGTCCACAATCACACCTTTATCAAGCTTGAAGCTTGAACACCTCTTGTGGGTCAAAAACCCTAAACAAAACAGAAAGTATTTGAGGATTAACCTCTGATTTTGTATGTCTCAGCCCCGTTTTTAAGCTTAACTAACCATGGAAGAGGCATAAGGACGTGGGTTTGAGTGAGTTAAACTCAAGTTTGAACAAGGATTAGTAAAGATAAATGAAAATAGTGAACTTTGGAGCTTATTTGCCGGAGTTCCAGGGCCTTATTCTCTGTGAAATACCCATGGAATCGAAGCTAAGGTCAAGCCAAGCGTTCTGGAAAAAGAATGAGCTAAAACGGATGAGAAATGAAGAAGTTATGCTCACTTTAGTAGAGCTTGGTACTTCTATCCGAACCTGCACTTTCAGCTACGAATTTAGGGAGTTTGAGAGAGTTTTGAGAGTGAGATTAGAGTTTGTAAAGTGGAAAAGTGGCTGGGATTAGAGTGGTATTTATAGGAGAAGTATTAGGGTTAAGTTGGGTTGGTATTAAATGCAATTAGTTGGTTGATTAATATTAAACAAATAAATAGAAACACAACCCTCAAGGGCTGCCGGACACAAGGCTGTTGACAGCCTACTTCTTTTCTTCTTCTTTTTTTATGTTGTTTGATTTTACTATATTAGTTATTATGGGTGGAGATACAATAGGAAGTTTATTTCGCTAGGAAGGATAGGAAGTAATCATAACCGTCCAATTGCACAATCTACGGTCAAGATCAAAATCAAATTAAAAACTGTCATTTAAACACGCTCTCTGGAGTTTCAGGGGTATTATCGTCAAATTTCAAAATAACCGCCGTTGATTATACACAGAAACTCTTCGAAACAAAGTGCATTACGTTTTACACTTCCATTGAACGATCAAACACATACAGAAATTTGAGAAAATCATACTCCATTAAAGTTCATGGCGTCGTCGAGAGATAATTTGAAGGTTTACATTCGAGTTACTCAAAACAAATCAGTCTCTGAAAACCCTAAATCATCAAAGAAGCGAAAAACATCAACAGCTGAAGAGAACATTGATGAACAAGAAAATATTAGCCGAAAATCAACAATCAAACAACAAAGAACTAGAAAACGCAAAGATATTTCAGACAATGGTATATTTATCTATTTTTTGCTCTTTAACTGAATTCAAGTTACGTTTTATGAAGTACAATAGACCTAATATATCATATCCGTTCCGAAAAATAGTTAATGAGTTATATCATCCCCTATCTTAACATTTTTGTTACTAGAGACTATATTGCGTTTTATGTTAAAACTATAATCTAAGATACTAATGCTTCTTACGGGATTTATATATTGTGAATTAATGCGTTTTACCCTAATAAATTTGCAGAAACAATGAGATTATTATTATGATAATTGTAATCGAATTTTACTACATTGCTGAGATACATGTGTTGTTAACTATTGCGTTTTATATTAATATATAATAAAAAAACAAAATGAGATTATGTAATGTTAATTTGGTGTGTTAAATAATATGATGTAAAGTATTGCGTTTTATCTTAAACTTGTGAATTACTGCTTTTTATCTTTATAGTGTTAGCTAATGCGTTTTATCATTAATTTCTTAATTGACATTGTTGACTAATGCGTTTTACATTAATAAATCATAAAAAACAATATGAGATTATGTAATGTTAATTTGGTGTGTTAAATAATATGATGTAAAGTATTGCGTTTTATCTTAAACCTGTGAATCACTGCTTTTTATCTTTATAGTGTTAGCTAATGCGTTTTATCATTAATTTCTTAATTGACATTGTTGACTAATGCGTTTTACATTAATAAATCATAAAAAACAAAATGAGATTATGTAATGTTAATTTGGTGTGTTAAATAATATGATGTAAAGTATTGCGTTTTATCTTAAACCTGTAAATCACTGCTTTTTATCTTTGTGGTGTTAGCTAATGCGTTTTATCATAAATTTGTTAATTGACATTGTTTCATTATTCTATTTAAAGTTAAAAAACAAGAGGAAAAACAACAACAGGAAAAACAAAAAAGGCGAAGAAAGAAAGTGGTGATAGAATCATCAGAAGAAACAGTTTCTGATTCAATGGATGAAAAATCTAGTCGAGCTATTGTTCTGCATACTTCCGAACAACAACAAGTAAATTCAGGTAACATAAAACGCATTTAACAAATTTCATGAAAAAAATATATGTTTTTAACACAATTCAATGTATCAGATGATGATTTTGTTGATCCACAACCAAGAGTTAACCCGACAAAAAATCAAAAGAAGGAAAAGGCAGAATCAAAACCAAAGAGATCACTGAGGAATGATAAAACAAAAGAACAACCAGAACAACAACCATATTATGATTACGACGGAAAAAAAATTAACATAAGATGTGCGGTCAATAATCTAAAAGATTATATTGAAGGTTTGTCAAAAGAGCAAAGGAATGTTGTTAGAGAAATAGGGTTTGAGAGCATACTAAAATTCAAGCTGCATTCAGTTCCACACAAATTTGGATATTGGCTGGTAAAAAACTTTGATGCTGAAAATGATGAGATAAATATTAGAGATGAAAAGATTAAGATCACAGCTGAATTCATCCAAAAGGTATTTCAAATACCAAATGGAAAAACAGAGATTGTGGAAAAACTGAGACCAAAAGACACTGATCTTATAATTAAATTCTGGCGCGATCAATTCACCAAAGATATTTTGCAAAGAATGTATGCGCACAACTTGATTACTTATTTAAAATCAAGAAATGAGCTTGGAAGATTGTTCAAACTGAATTTCTTGGTTATATTTTTTACGATCATGGCGGAGGCAATGCAGAGTAGTAATGTTAATCAAAGATTCCTGCCATCAATGAAAAGTGACAAAAAACCCCAGGATTTTAATTGGTGTGAATATATGCTGACCGTTTTAAAGCGTACAAGAAGACAATGGCCTGGAAATGAGAAGCTCTTCAATGGACCTATTGCATTGTTAGCGGTATGAAATCTGATCTTTCATTATTGCTACATATTTGCTGAATGCTTGTTTAGGCTGCTTGTTTATATTATTTGTTTGTTTAAAACTAGACTTTATAAAACGCAATGTATATTTTAAAAAGCAATTATCTTTCATTTTTGTTTATTTATATTCTTTGTTTGTTTAAAACTATTCTTTGCTTGAGTAAAACGCAATGTTTTTGTAAAACGCTATATATTTAAAGTTACAAAACAATAGTTTTGTAATTTGTTTACAATGATCTATATTTTAAAACGCAACAAATTATGAATTGATTATTTATCTAAAACGCAATGAATCATACAGATACTATATGCATACAAAAAACAAGGATTTGACGATACTAAAAACACTGAAGAGTTCTCACTTGATAAAATTGATTCTACAACATTACAAGAATTTGAAGATGAATTGGAAATTGCTGCACAAAATGAGGGCAGATGTCTTGTAAAGGATAAAGTGAAAAAAGTCAGAAAGACTAAACAAAAAAAGAAAGATGAAAAGAATGAATTTTATGCTTATCCAAGTGAATCCGAGAATGAAAACGAAGAAATTTTTGAAGATGAATCTGAAGAAAAACATGAAGACGATGCTGAAGAACAACCAATCACCTTACTTAAAGCTGCAACAGACTGGATTGATCAAGAGAATGTTCAAAACAGCCAAATTATAACAAATGAAACTGAGAAAACACATACAGAAAGTGGAGGATCATGGGGGCAATTCTTCATTAAACCATCAATAGGAAATAAAGATAAAATGTGGGTAGACAGTCAAAGCCGACTGCGTAATTTCATGCCATCACAAAATCAAAGTGAAGGTCTTTCTGACATTCATTCAACAAAAAGTGGCGATGAAAATATGAAGAACATTAAAGATAAAAAATCACATGAAGAATATCTTGTGACTGCTTTGGATCATCATTTTAAAGGAATTGAAGATATTTTCGAAAACATCTAATCACGCATAGATGAGATTGTGGAGGAATATCCAACGAGTGAAGCTCTTCATAACAAAGTTAACGAATGGGTGTCATTGATTGAAAAATTCCACCATCAAGCAAAAAAGCACATGAAAGTTAATATTGATTCAACTATGATTGAAACACCATCAAGATTTCTAAATTTGAGCCAAAATGAAGACACTGAAAATCAAATCATTTCAACACCATTGATTGTAAAACGCAATGATGATGATACAAAACGCAATGAGGATAGCTCACCTCTAGTTCAATCATCCAATCCAGAAAAAATCAGTGAGAATGAACCTGCATCTGTTCTGCAAACACACATTGAAAAACCTTCAATGGTACAATCATCATTTAGCGAAGAAACTCCATCATTAATGTTGGAGATTATCAAAAAGACTGATGAAGAAGAAAAAAAATCAAATCAAAAGAAATTTCATGATGATGAGGTACCATCCTTTGATTTGAAAATTTCTCAGTTGTCTTCAAATGTTGATGAAAATGAAGTTGAAGCTGATGCTACTCGAGACGGTGCACAAACCGAAATTCAAGAGGAATCTGAAAAAAAAAAAACAATCGAACAAGATGTTCAAATTACTGGAATACAAACAATGTTTGATAGAATTGAAGAACAGGATACTGAAAAGGAAATCAGTGATCTACTTCAAAACACATCATTCCTACATCCACAAGAAGATCCGTATAAAACACCTGCAAAATCAGTTCATCAAGAACAACCAACAAGTGATATAAGCAAAACAGAAGAAATAATCACAAAGATGGCACGACCAGATCGAGAGAAAAATGTTCCTGAAGTATTTTGTTCACCATATTATCTAAGACAAGTAGCAATGAAAGAATCAAGAACAGCACACGAAAACAACATATCGGGATATGCATTCCATGCAAAAGGAGAAATGATGTAAAAATTCATTTATATACACTAAAACAAAAAAAAACAAAAATCTAAATATTATAATTTAATTATTATTATTATTTTTTTTTTGCAGGGATACTCTCTTTGAAATTAAAGAACTTGCATTTCTATATAGATATGCTGCTGAAACAATGAGGCCAGGATTGGAAATCACCGGAGAAGTAATCAATTGTTGGTCATATATTTTGAATGAAGAAGAAAAAAGAAGATCAAAAGACAACAAATCTCCAAGATTTTTCTGTACTATTCGAATGCTGGTATGATATTTAAAACGCAATTTTTCTGTATTCGTATAATGAAGTATTTTGAAGTTTAATTGAATGATGTTTTATAAAACGCAATTGAATTTTTATTTCTTTAATAAAACGCAATGCTTTCTTTGTTTGAATGAAGTTTTATAAAACGCAGCTGTATGTTTTATTAACTTCATAAAATGCAGCTTTATGTTTATTTACCTTCATAAAACGCAATAATATGTTAATTTGTTTAATTTTATACAGGCTTTACCAAATTGTAACAAAGAAGAAACTGAAAATAAAGAAAAGATGATAAAGGCATTCACAATGAACATAGAAAAAAATTCTTAAAGGTGCAAAGCTTAAAAGCATAAAGGATTTTAAAATTATCCTTGTCCCGATTCTCCATATACAATATTTCTTTGTTATATCCTTCAATCTTGAAGAGAAACAAATATTCATCATTGACAACAGTGCGAAGGAAGAAACAAATGAATCTAAATATGGAAATGTCCCTGAAAATACAGTAAGTATTCTTAATTATGCTTTTAAAACACAAATATAAACCACCTAATCTTTTTGTTTTGTTTTTTGTTTTTTTTTTCTATAGAGGGATGCTTTGGCAGCTTACCTTAAATCTGTTGGACATGAAAAAGCAGATGATATAAAGGGAATAATCCCTGTTAGAATGCAGATGAAATGGAGGACACAACATAATGGCATTGATTGTGGTATATTCACAATGCGTCATATGGAATGTTATAATGGAGAACCGGTCGAAAAATGGGATTGTGGGTTTAACGTGGAATATGAAGAACCTGCAAATATCAAGAAGGTTAAAAACAAAAAACCAGTCAACAAGCAGACCGCATAACTTGAAGATTTAAGAAGAAAGTTCATCGCGAAGATATTATTGCACGAAATCAACGAACAAAGAGATTATGTTATTGAGGACTCAAAGAAGTTTCGAGACCTCAGTGCGAAACTTAAAAAACAATCTTATGACACTAGTTTAGATAGGATTAAAGACAGGCTTGCTCTTGCTGGTTTACTTTGATTTTGAAATGATACTTATTATAAAACGCAATGTTTTTTTCATTTATCTTGGTTTTTATATAAATCATTATTTTCTTGATCTTGCTAGTTACTTTGAGTTAAAAATGCTACTTACTATAAAACGCAATGTTTTTTATTTTAAAATACCAGTTATTTTTTTGTTATCTTAAAACGCAATATGTATCATTTAAAATTATTTAATCATTATTTTGAAAAAAATTTATACAATTTATATAAAATTTATAAAACGCAACATTTTAATATATGCTATTGTCTATTTAAATTATTACAATGTATTAAAATGCTAAAAACTATAAAACGCAATATTTTTTCTAATTATTCATTTCCAAACATATAACGCAATATATTTATAACGCATTGATTTTTTTTTTACAATTTTATAACACAAAAAACAAAAAAAATAAACTGATATCTTAAAACGCAATATGTATCATTTAAAATTATTTAATCATTATTTTGAAAAAAATTTATACAATTTATATAAAATTTATAAAACGCAACATTTTAATATATGCTATTGTCTATTTAAATTATTACAATGTATTAAAATGCTAAAAACTATAAAACGCAATATTTTTTCTAATTATTCATTTCCAAACATATAACGCAATATATTTATAACGCATTGATTTTTTTTTTTTTACAATTTTATAACACAAAAATCAAAAAAAATAAACTGATATCTTATTGACAAGAAATGATTAGACCAAAAGCCTTAAAAAGCCTTTTAGATTCCTGATATAAAATACTGTATGTATGATGGAAATATCAATTCAAAGAAAAAAATAAAAAATAATCATTATTATTATTAAGACAATTGATTCAAATTCCTCTACCAGTAGATTATATAAGAACAGAAACCCTAAACTATTTTCACATTGCTCTCATCATACACCAAAAAACACCAAATACCCAACACACACAAACCCTAAAATGGATAATCAACAACTATCAGTTTGGTGGGTTAAAAGAGGCAATTTCTTTCTTCAATTCCTTGATGGAAAAAAAAAATACCATTCCGTTGCTTCTGTTCTTCAAAACTGCAATGAAAATGTTTTGAAAAGGATGAACGAAATAGGTATACCACCTTCTTGTTACACAGATCAAACAGCCGCACTGTTCAGCATTCTACACAAAAGATATGGTAATCCGAATCAAACAGCAACTGAAGATGCCCAGGTTACATCTTGGGAGTTCATTGAGGAAACTTTCAAAGTTTCAGTGACTTGGGACGATGGTAATGTGGAGATGTATGACCCAAAGGACATATCTACCAGTGAGGATCTAAGTTTTTTGAAGCAGTTATCTGAAATACCAATCATCAACAACTCTGCTAGCAAATTTGCAGAGAAGCTTCAAAACGCAGTACTCTCACAGGTTGAACTTTGGGTTGAATCTGAAAGTGATGAAGAAATCCCTGATGGAAGCTTAGGGTTTTCATCCGATGAAGAAACAAACTTTGATCCATGAAGCTGATCATGCTAGTAATTTTTGTTTAATTTTCTTGTTTGAAAACATCATCTTTGTTTAGAACTATCATTATCTATATAACGCAATGTTTATTATATCCACTTGAATTTCTTGTTTAATTTTATGTTTAATATTTGTTACAATAAAACGCAATAATCAAAAAATACATATTAAAGTATATTGTTCTATCTATAAAACGGAATAACAATATACTGCTATCATAAAACGCAACTTTCCAAAAAAAGCTGATAAGTGATTTGGAAATCCCTTATGGAAGCTTAGTGTTGTCATCATTTCTTGTTTAATTTGATCTATGATCTGTGTTACAATAAAACGCAATAATCAAAAAATACAATTTAAAGTATATTGTTCTATGTATAAAACACAATAACAATATATTGTTGGTATGATAAAACGCAATTAACCAAAACATACTGATAACTATGAAGGATATTATAAAACTCAGTAACAAAATGAGATGAAACATATACATCATAAAACGCAATGACAAATTTTTTTTTTTACTTATTGATATCTGATTTTGTCACAATTTCTTTACATAATTACATTGCATTGCTAGAACCTATAGCATTAGAAGAAACCTTATCTTTACATGTGCGACTGTTATGTCCTTTTTCACCACATACACGACACGATTTCTGGATCTTTGATGATTTCTGAATTGCAATCTCTCGATTTGACTTGATCCTTTTTTGTACACCGCATCCTTTGGTCCTTGTTTTGATCGGCACACGAATAATAGAATCTGATTTTTCTATGTTCCCTCCAATTTCAGCAAATCTTTCTTTGCGACTAGGAGGCGGCGCAGCAACCATAACCTCATCCGCTTTATCAATATAACTTTTAATATGATCCCTGTAACGACACAACTCATCTATATCGCCAACCAGCCTATTAACCACATACTCATTTGCAACAACGATTTCTCTATAAACTTTATCAATTTCACTATTCCTACCAATTTCATCAAACCGAATATTTGAATGATTTGATCCAACAGAAACAACATCTCTCATCCATCTTCTATGAACATATCTTCTAGGAAACTCATTTATATCATCATACCGTAATACGTAAAATATATGCCGGCATAATATACCAAATTGTTCAAACCGTTTGCAAGAACAACTTATTGTTAAACTATCTTCTTGTTTGCTGTATTGCACCTGTAAATAAGATTAAAAAGCTATATAAAATTAGTGATATGAAATATAAAACGCAATGAATCTTAATTATAATACAGATAAAACTATATTTTCATATAATGATAAAACGCAATGAAAGATGGAATAATAAAACGCAATAGATATTAAAAAATCTATAAATTTAAAAAATACCTTCAAAAAAGATGTGCATGGCTGTCTGAAATCCTTTATTTCAAAATATTGAACATCACCCACAATATCAAGAGACTTTGACATACACTTTGTAATGGCAGCATCAATTTCAATCTGAATATCCTTAAAAATTGTTTTGGTATATATTTCTGATGCTTGTTTCTCCAATACAAAGTCACTCCAGGGCTTAGACTCAATATACCTTGTATCATGATCATTCCTCCTATGCTCATGCCTTTGAATATCCATTGCAGTCTCAAAATGAGTGAAAAATTCAACAAGTGTACATCTTGGATTACAAATCTGACCAAAGAAGTAATTCTCGCTTTCACATCTCGACGTAGTACGCATAAGACCAGCCAAATCCTCTCCATGGTAATAAGCAGGAATCCAGTCAAATCGAAGATCGTACATATCTTTTAACCACTCATGATTTTCCAATCCAAAAGTAGACATTATTGAATGCCACTCAGTTTCAAAATCTTCTGGACTAATAGTATCATTCCAAACAACATGAGTCATTCTTGTATTAAAATCTGTGTTTGCTGACAAAACAGGACCAACCTGAATAAAAAAGTAATAATATTATTAAACATAAAACGCAATAATTTAAAAACAATATATTGAAAATGATAAACATATTGAATTGATGATAAAACGCAATTCTTTTGTAATTCTATTGATAAAAATATTTGGTGATCTTATTGTATAATACATAAAACGCAATAATAAAACAATTAAAATTGCAGTTTGTTATATCATAAAACGCAGTTAATACCTTTGTCTTCAATTTCTCCCATATATGCCACATACATAACCTATGCCTACTTCTTGAAAGTACATCCTTAATAGCTCTCTTCATTGCAGCATCTTGATCAGTAACAACAACTTTAGGCTCACTTCCAAAAGCATTAACAAAACACCTTAAAAGCCATCTATAAGAATCTGCAGTCTCCGAACCAAGTAATGCACCACCAAATGTGACATTCCTATAATGATTATCAATACCAGTAAATGGTACAAAAACCAAATCATACCTGCATAAAAAACAAATTAAAAAAGCATTAGAAAATTAGAACAGCATATATAACGCAATAGAATATATATAACGCAATAAATGAAAAAAACCTTACTTGCTTGATTTATAAGTAGCATCAAAACCAAATATGTCACCAAACACTGTATAATTTTTTTTTTGATTGCTCATCAGCCCTTTCAATCTTCTATCTTCACCAATAACATAATCACATGTGAAACCAGGACAACATTCTTTCTTCCTAATAAGACGCCTAACTACCATTTCTGTATCATACTCTCCGATATAAAGATTCAAATCCCTTCTATAATTCTTACAATCAACTTTACTAGCACCAACTTCACCAAAACCACCATACATTGTTTTCATAATATTGAATGCTTTAACAGGTCCAATATTGATTGCAGACAATCCAGATATAAAACTTTCTTTCACATAATCGATACTTCGTGCAGCCGGCAAGAAATGAATATCTTCATCTTCCACAAAGATATGATTATGTTCTTCTTCAAAGTAGTAGATTTTATACATATTATTGTTCTCTAATATTAATTTCACATGAGCATTGCATCCAACTCTTTTTGAACCTCTATTACGTCTAACAATCTTTTTACTATTCTCAACTGAACCAGAATCTATTTCTTTGCTAACATGAAATCCTTCTTTTGAACAGACAATATATCTTATTTTCACTAAACCATCACCATTTTTCCAAGAGGTATTTTTTCTTGCAGAAAAACCTGCAGCAAGTGCATATCTCTGATAAAACGCAAAAGCCTCATCAAATGACTTAAAAAACATTCCAACAGCAGGTGTAATGGATCCACTGACTTTAGGTTTGAAAAACTTTCTTCCACTGTTTATGCATACACGTTCCTCCCACTTGGAAATGTTATCTGAAACAATTAAAAAAAACTTTAAAACGCAATTCATCTTACATAATAATGTTTTTATTGTTAAACCAAAAAATATGTTAATAAAAAATTAAAATTCAAACATTTAAAGTTTATATATACACTAATATGGATAAAAAGCATAAAAAGCAATACTTTCAGTAAAACGCATCATATGATCTGAAACACTTAACAAATAATCATAAAACGCAATACATCCTATATAATAATGTGTTTAGTATTAAATCACAAAATAAGTTAATAATAATATAAGTAATACAAACCTTTAAGGTTTGTATATGAACTATTAGCTAAAAAATCATAAAACGCAATACATTCAGTAAAACGCATCAAATGATTAATAAACAAAACATTGTACAACAATAACAGTTATAGACAGTTAAAGCTTTATATTACATAAAAATAAAAGTTTTATATGCATATAATTTAATTAATATCATAAAACGCAACTATTCACTAAAACGCAATAAATGATGAAGAAAAAAAACAAACAAATTATGTTTAATTATACAACAATAACTATTAAACTTATGAAAAATCAAATATTACTTACAGAACCACGAATTATAAAACGTAAAACAATGAAATTCGGAAAAAATAACAAAAATTTACTCCGAATTGAAGCTAAACATACCAGCAGAGTCTGAAGAAGACATTGAAGTTATCGAATTGACGAACGATAGAAGATTAATGTTTGAAAAGAGTTGAATTTGCGATCGACGGCGATTTAGGGTTACAGAAACTTCAATTATGTTATGAGAGTGATGAACTAAGAAAAGAAGTAACAGAATCTGTAATTGAATTAGAACGAAGATATGATAATGTAAAAAGACGAAAATGCCACCGCGTACAAAAATTTAAAAAAAGATGATGAACGGCTAAGATTGCTTCCTATACTTCCTAGCCAAAATAAACTTCCTATTTGATCTTTACCCTAGTTATTATACATATACATTATTATAATATCTCAACATAAGAGTCAATAATAAATTATCATTGGCTTAAGTGATTTAGACTAAATAAAAAAAAAAAACAAAACATAAGCCTAAGGCTGATCATCGTAGCTTTCAATTGCCTTACATTTATTATTTTTGTTTGCAAAGTAATTTTTTTGAAAGAACAACATCAACTTTCGTTGATGTTTAGTTTTTTTTAATTATTATTATATTATACTACTATTATTATATTATACTATTATTATTAACCACATATTATACATATTAATATAAACCGATGATGAACAGTAGTTGATGATTTTTTTTAATATTATAGTTTTTTTAGTTTTCTTTATTTTATTATTTTATTACTTTAATTTATTATTTTATTGTTTCCTTATCTTATTATTTTAAGTTTTCTCATGTAATATTATAGTTTTTAAGTTTTCATTATTTTATTATTTTAAGTTTTCTCATATAACATTTAAGATAATGTCTTAGCAACATTGATGCCCTGGCGATCTCGACGGTATAACGTCGGTATCGGTATCCTTATTATCAGAACCGTTACTGATATTCGTATTTATGGTTTTTGACCGATTTAAAACACATATCCATATTATTTTGGTTATATCGTGACTTTATTTTTTGGGTTTTATCTTTCGTTTGATATACCGAGTGGCGATACCGTACCGATGTCGTAATGAATCGAACCCATACCGAATGAATACCCGCTGCAACGTGCGGGGGAATTTAACTAGTATTTAATAGTTAGCAAGCATGTATAAGTTACGAGTACCAGTATGTCGAGTATCGGTTGCGCGTATGCATTCAAGATTGGTAACGTATAACCCGAGTATTGCAACACGTATAAGCATGTATATAAAAAAAATAGTATTCCATATAAAAGATTCATTTTATTACGATCAAAGTCTCGGATTTACAATGGCTTGAAACGAAATACGATAACAAGAATTACAAGACTTCCAAGAATAGAAATACGAACAAGACTTGCTATAAATGGAAAGTACAAATAAGCAGGGCGTTACACTCATGAACATCGAAGAGTATAAAGGTTGGGAAGGACGTTTTGAAAACTGGGTTCAAGCAAATTATTTGGATGCTTGGGAATGTGTCAAAACAAAATATGTTAGACCGACGAATGATGACGAAGAGGAGATTGCAATTAAAGATATGAGTGCTGATGATATAAAGAAATACAAAAACGAAAAAATGATGTTAAGTCTACTACAACAAGCTGTAAAAGAAGACATCTTGGTTTTATTGCAACATAATGGAAGTGCTTATTCGATTTGGAAAGCTTTAAAATCAAAGTTTGTTGGTAGTCAGGAAATGGTTAAAAACAAAAAGTCACTTTTGAAGAAAGAGTTTGATCTGTTTCGTGGTTTGAAAAATGAGAGCACAAAGCAAATCATAGAAAGATATTGCAATTTATTAGCAAACATGAAGAGATTGAGCATCACTAAAGATAATGAGGAGCTGATTGAAAAGCTAGCTGATGCGTTGCCACACGAGACTTGGGGCACATATCTCATGATGCTAAGGAACAAGAAAGGATTTAGTAGTCTGACACTGAGCAAGTTCATTGAAAAGATTGAGGCTCAAGAAATGGAACAGAGAAAGATTTCAAGAATGAAAGATTTCAAGAATGAAAGATTTCGATGGTGAACAAGACATTGGGCTTTATTACAAAGCAGGGATGAATGACAAAACCACCAACAGGTCACCAAAAGTTGAAACTGCATTCAATGCCAAGAATTCACCTGGAAGTTCATCCAAAGGATCAAACAGCAATACAAGTTTCTCATCATTTCCGTCATTTGATCCGAACATTTCAGCAAGCAAAAATGGCAAGAAGCTACAATGCAATATTGTACTAAATCTTGAGAATGAGCAGGAGTATTCTGAAGTTAGCAATGATTCCGATTCATCAAAATCAGAGGAGCTAACTTCGGGAGATGAATCTGATTCCATAAAGTCAGATGAGCCACATGTTGTGGAAAAAGGTGAAAAATCAGTGCCGATAGTGGATGATGTGAACTTTCCACCACTTAGGGCTGAAAATTTTAAGAAGAAAATTGGTAAAGTTGAACTTTCAAACCAATTTTATTCTGATAAAAAGGTTTTTGATATTGAAAAGGCCTTTAACTCCAAAGTGAAACATATTTTTGGTAAAATGGTTGATGGGAAGGTAAAGGGAGTTAAGGAATTTTACGAGAAGAAAATGAAGAAACCAGGTAACAATGGGTCATCCCAGGTTTGTGACTGGGATGAAACCTATTATGATGAATAAAAAATCTGAACTTGCCGGAGCTCCCAGTTTGGTAAGAGTGGAGCAGGAATCGGCATCTTTCTTAAGAAATTCACAAAAGTGATTTCGACTTACAAGTGGTAAATCAGGGACATTAAGTTGTACTTGATTTTATACAAGTGATGTTTGTTGATTGATCTAAAAAATTGTTAAATCTTTTAAGTGGTTAAATAAAGGGGATCAATTCATATTATATAAGACAAACAAAATGATGAACTAAACCCATTCTTACAAGTGGTAAAATCAACAAAACTAATTTTCCGGAAAAACCATTTGATTAAAACAAACTTAAGTGTTTTGAGATCTAAATGGGAAAATGTTTTGTTGTGTGGGGGAGTTCTGATTGTTTATGCCAAGTGGATGGCGAATTGAAGTGATTCGATACCAGTTATCATTTTACCTTGTACAGTTTGTTTTCAAATTTTCTTAAATGTGTTTGAATATTAGGGGGAGTAAGAATTTTTCAGAAAATCCAAAAACATTTAAAAATTTGAAAAAGACAAAAACATGATAAAATACAAAAAAGAGTTTTGTTGTGAAAAAGAGGAAATGATAGTACATCAGTAGACAGTTACAGTATGCTAAAGAAATGTAATGATTAAATAGCGTTAAACGGACTCACTGATGTTATGCCGATAGGTTTTTACACATTTAGTAAGCTTTTTCGGGATATAAACTTAAATTCAAACTTGCTTATTTCGTGGGGAACACTACTTGGATATATAGGTAACCCCTGAAATTTCGTTTGAAGGATCCCTCTTTCTGAGATACTAGGTCTTTATGCTCAGTGATATCTGGGGTATTATCCCGGGACTTCTGATTTTGCGAAAGCAATGGCCTAGTCCCCGTATAATACTTTATGCTTGCTTGAAATAAAAGCCTGCCCTCAGTACAAAAAATGATGAAACATTGAAAAATGCTAATCATGTGCTGTTGTAAAAAAGATCCTCTAAAGGGGACCCACCAAAAGTCGAAGCCGTCATCTCTCTGCTGAACGGAAGTTCTGACCTGAGCTCTCGCGGTCTTCGCATTTAACCTCTTACAGATATCATCTGTGGTATACTCACCTGTAAGACTGAATATTGGGATCTAGATACGGGAGTATATTCAAGAGGTGGAACACATGAATGAGTTTAAGTTCTTAATATACCTAATTCATATCCTGAATCAGTTGAAATTTGTGTGAAAATTTAAGTGGATCAGTATATCGGCAATCTAAGTGAACTGTTTAATTCTTAATGTGTAACTAAGCTCAATGGTACTTGTGACTTGTTAAAAACTGATATGATCCTCTTACACAAACTCACAAAAATATTGTCTGTAAATATTTCTTGTCTGCATTTCTGTTTAAAATTCAAAAATCCAAAAAGATTTTAGTGTGTTTTAGCATAAAATTTTGAAAAAATGCAAAAAGATTTTCGACAACTGATGTTGAAGAGCTGTTTTTCAAAATTCAAAGTGTTAAACATGATGAACAGGTTTGGGAGAGTTGATTTGAAATGAGAAAAATCTTTTGAATATTTTGCTTACAAGTGGTCATTAGAAGTTTTAAAATGTTAAATCATTTTATTCATACAAGTGGTAAGCAGAGAATAAATTTGTCAAAATATTAAATTTGTGAAATTTATTTCTGGGTTAAGAATGTGTAGGATAGCAAGGTTTTGATCCTGAGCAGGATGTGAGCCAGATCACGATAATGAACCTGAAGAAGCCAGACTGCGATCCCAGATTATCGAAAGGGGGAGTCTGAAGACATCTGAGTTGAAGATAAAGCCAGGTTGAGATTCTGGAAATGATAAAGAAAAAAGAGAAGATTTGAGGATGCTTTACATTGTTAGATACTTTCAGAGTTCGAGAGGACTGATAAAGACTGAAGTTCAAAGACTCGACACTATGAAGACTCGTCAACATTCGAGGGGAGTTTGTTGGTGCATGCGTCTGTCGACTTCGTCTTGTATCGAGTCTTGTATGTTTGTAGATAGATCAGGACACGTTATACGAGAAAAATGTCAAATATAGGGTGAAAGGTCATTTCAAACGAAATTAGTTTGGTAATTCCGCTTGAAATCACCATGACACGTTCAAACGAAATTAGTAATTCTGTTTGAATGTGATTTCGCTTGAGACAGTTTCAAGCGGAATTACCACGCCTATATATATGTGTATCCTGATTTCGTTTGAAATGGTCTTGAACATTCCGGTTGAGAGCCAAAGTGCTGCCGAAGTGTCTACTCGCTGTAAAACTTTGTCAAATCAATCTATAGACAGTTTAAAGTGTATATCTAGCTTAATTGACCTCAATACGTCTGTTTCCGCCTTTCGTATTGAGAAAAACTCTTCTGATCGACTCGTTCGGGTCAAAAAATGATCCTACAGCAGCAAACCTGACGGCTTCTGGTGTTCGGCTTTAACTTGCGCACACGTCAGACATTTAGCCACATAAGTGGCTATAGATTTCTTCAAACCTATCCACTAATAATTTGCCTTTAAATCTTGGTACATCTTATCACTGCCAGGATGGACAGAATACTTGGAACTATGGGCTTCTTGAAGAATCACTTCCCTAAGTCCTCCATAGATTGGAACCCATATTCGTCCGTTCAATCTTAGGATTCCATCCTTGCCATACGACAACTGTTCAGCAGTTACGCCCAACTTCTCATTCGGATAGTTAGCCTCTAACACGGCTTCTTTTTGAGCGGCTAACAATCTTTCATTCAAACTGTTCTTTAACTCAATGCTCTTGGTATTGATTCAAATAGGCTTAACCCTTTCCTTTCTGCTCAAAGCATCAGCGATTACATTCGCTTTGCTTGGAAGATATCAGATTTCACAATCATAATCATTCAGAATTTCCATCCATCGACGTTGTCTCATGTTAAGATCCTTCTGGTTAAACAGGTGCTGAAGGCTCTTATGATCAGAATAGATCACGCACTTGGTCCCATAAATGTAATGCCTCCAAAGCTTCAGTGCAAATACAACGGCACCCAACTCCAAATCGTGGGTGGTGTAATTCTTCTCGTGCACCTTTAATTGTCGTGAAGCATAGGCAATAACATTGCCTTTCTGCATAAGCACACATCCCATGCCTGTGTGCGATGCGTCGCAATAAACCACAAATTCTTCAATACCTTATGGCAATGTCAGCACAGGCGCATTGCTCAACTTCTGTTTAAGAATATCAAAGGATTCTTGCTGCTTGGGACCCCAGTTAAACTTGACATTCTTGCGGGTCAGTGAAGTTAGGGGCACAACAATCCTTGAAAAGTTCTCAATGAAACGTTGATAGTATCCTGCTAGACCTAAGAAGCTGCGTATCTCTGTAGGAGTCTTAGGCTCTTTCCAATTCATAATCGCTTCAATCTTAGCGGGATCCACCTAGATACCACGCTCACTCACCACGTGTCCAAGAATTGGACTTCACGAAGCCAAAACTCGCATTTTGAAAACTTGGCGTAGAGATTTTCTTGCTGTAGAAGTTTAAGGATACACCGAAGATGTCTTTCATGATCGGCTTAATTCTTCAAGTAAATAAGAATGTCATCAATGAAGACAATGACAAACTTATCTAAGTATGGTTTGCAAACGCGATTCATGAGATCCATGAACGCTGCTGGTGCATTAGTGAGCCCAAAAGGCATCACCAAGAACTCATAATGACCATAACGAGTTCTGAATGCAGTCTTATGCACGTCTTCATCTCTGACCTTCAATTGATGGTAACCTGACCTTAAATCAATCTTGGAGAAATAACTTGCTCCTTGAAGCTGATCGAATAGATCATCGATCCTGGGTAACGGATACCTGTTCTTGATTGTCACTTTATTCAGCTCGCGATAATCGATGCATAGACGCATCGAGCCATCCTTCTTTTTCACAAACATAATCGGTGCTCCCCAAGGGGACGAGCTAGGTCGAATAAAACCTTTTGCCAACAAATCATCCAACTGAGTCCTTAACTCTTTCATCTCAGTTGGAGCCAAACGATAAGGTGCTCTTGCAATTGGTGCTGCTCCAGGAATGATATCTATTCTGAACTCCACTTGCCTATCTGGGGGTAAACCAGGTAGTCCTTCAGGGAATACCTCTGGATATTCAGAAATAACAGAGATGTCTTCAATCTTAGGCTTTGGTTCATCAACAGTTACCTGTGCCATATAAATGACACGACCTTTCTTCATACACCTTGATGCCTGAAGCAAGGACACTTGCTTAGGTAACCCGTACTGAGTATCTCCTTGTATGGTTAACGGTTCACCATAAGGAGTCTTGATAACCACCTGCTTCTTATCACATACGATTTGGGCATGGTTATGAGATAACCAATCCATACCTATTACTATGTCGAATCCAGCTAATTTCAACAGAAGCAAGGAAAGCGGAAAAGAGTGGTTCCTAATGGATATAAAACAACCATCTAGAACTGTTGACGCGGTTTCTAAGGAACCATCGGCTAATTCTACCTCATACTTTATGCTTAGAGTTTTAACAGGCAGATTTAATAACTTACAAAACTTATTATCCACAAAAGACTTGTCTGCACCCGAATCAAACAGTACTCTAGCATAAACATCATTGATAAGAAAGGTACCTGTTATCACATTGTCGTTTTGAATGGCCTCCTGAGCATTCATTTGAAAGACCCGAGCATTGGTCTTTTTACCTTCTTCAGGTTTCTTTGCATACTTTGGGCAATTAGACTTGATATGCCCCTTCTCGTTACAGTTGTAACAAGTCGCATCCTTTATCTTCTTGCAATCCAACGTTTTATGCTCACTTGATTTGTAGATCCCACAAGCTCTAGGCTGCGATTGGGATTTTGATTCGAACCTGCACTTCCCTAGATGACGCTTCTTGCAGGTTTTACACTTGGGTTTTTCACCCGACTGCTGATTATCCTTTTTAAATCCGAAACCCTTCTTGTTCTCAGAGTTCCCCTTATGCTTCTTCTCATAACGGCGTGAGTTCTCATCCTCACGTTTCCTTTTCCCCTCGTCAGAAATTCTGAGCGATCTCTGCCTGACTACATCGAGAGTAAGAGATAATGACAAATCAGCCAGTGACCTGAAGGTGGTAGGTCTTGATGCTTTCACACTTGCCTTGATTTCTGGAGCTAGACCTCCAATAAAACGAGCTATGCGTTTTGGTTCCGGTGTAACCAAGTATGGAACCAATCGAGACATGGTATTGAAACTTGTAAGGTATGCCTGACAGTCTAAGTTCTTCATGACCAAGGTCAAGAAGTCAGTCTCAATTTTCTCAACTTCATGTTGAGGATATAAATTTTCCTTGATAAGAGCGACAAACTGATCCCAAGTCAGATTATATAACAGGATCTTCCCAGTAGCCTGGATTTGCGACCTCCACCAAGCTAGAGCTTCACCTTTAAACGATTGTGACACAAACTTCACAATATCCTTATCAGCGCAACCACAGATATCAACCACGGTATCCATCTCGTCAAGCCAAGTCATACAATTAATGGCTCCTTTCTCCCCTGTGAAATCCCTCGGCTTACAGGAGACAAAGTATTTATAAGAACAGGTTTTGATTCGAGGCTCCTGATTAAGCACAACCTGTCTAGATGGAACACTACTCTGATTTGATGAATGATGAGAATCGCTCTTGCGAGCTGTATGAGTCTTGGAGGGTGGTTTTGAATGCGGTACAGACTGAGTTCTGACGCGAGTACCACTTGATTCATTAAACTGTCTGTCAAGAGCTCGAGTAACGGCATTATCTATTAATGTCTGCAGCTCCGCACCAGCTACATTAACTCTGGTAGTGTCATTATTCTCCCTCGGGTGGCTGTTAAACTCATCTGATCCGGCCATGTAGCTTGATTGCTACATAGAATATTAATAATGGTTAATTCAGAAATCTTATTATGGTATTGTCATTTTGACAATTTATTAACCATGGTAATACTAAACCATATTGGTTAATTTAGTTCATTTAAAATTTATTATATTTTATCCAGTTATAAACTATTAAGGATAATAGGGTGGCATACAAAAGGGCTAGTCACAAGGCCAATTTTAAATTATAAGTCATGATCTTATAGGATCGATGCATTTAGGTTTGAACGTAGTTCATTACCTTTCTTGACAGGGAGTCATAGACTACAACTGTCTTTTGTCTTATTTGATAATTATTATGGCCCGCAGGCACATCATCACTAATGGATGTTTAATTAATAAAGGAAAGGAATGGGAAGAATCCAATATAAGGATGACTTATGTGATTTTATCGGATCACATTTGCCAGGAGTGTTAACATGTTTTCAGATGTTAACAAGGATTTGAATCTTAAAAAAGATCTACCATCATGGCCTTGTCTTAGAATGGCACATGGGCTAGGTTTTTACCTTTAAGATTTCACTTAATAATCAGTGACATATTAATTACAAAAAGGAATGGTGTTTGATTTATTTCATATATTATATTCATGCATATGATGACAAATGAAATTTTAAAATTAAAACATTCCATAAATAATTAAAGAGAAGTACATAGATGCCCTAAACGGGACTGTTACATAAATAACTTGCCCATGCAAGGGCTAAACAAGAAAGACAGGTCCACGTAGGGACCAAAGATAGAAAGACAAGTCCACGCAGGGACTAAGTACATAAATAAATGTCCACACAAGGACTTGATTGAAATAAAGAAATTACAACACAAATAAATAAGGAATTTTCAAAAATCCCTCTTCTTTTTCCCCTTGATCAGATTCGCCAAACCCTTAAGAAATCCCTGGTGGCTTCTACGCTCCTCTTGAACCTCTCGTTCCACCTGGCTCAACCTCTGAAGAATATCCTGTTGTTGCGGCGACTGGATCACAGGCGGCTACGGCGGCTGCTGCTGCGGAGGCTGAGGAGGTGGCGGGTATTGATACCCATATGCTTGGTACCCAGATTGGTACGAAGCGGCGAAAGGTCCTTCGGGATGAAGAGCATTGTAGTTTGCCGCTACGAGATACGGGTCAACATTAGGGGCATTGTAGTAGTTGTACCCCGGGTAGGCTGGCTGCTCAAAAGGGTTATACGCCGCTGCACCGGCGTAGGAAGGAATTGGGTTATCATAACCCACTGGTGGTGGTGCGACCGGAGCTAAGTCGACCTCTGAAACTGGGTTTGAAGGCCCACCCATTTGCGGGTCTTCATAAAGTGGCGGGTAGTGACTGCCACTGGAATGTTGGGGGGTGCTGAAGTGGAAAACCCCTCGCACGGACATCCGTGCACCTGATCTCCTTTGCCTCGGTGGTTCTGGAGGCGGCTGTTGCTCTGGCGGCGGTGGTGGCGGTGGCGTAACCGCCTGGAAGGGATAATAAGTAGTTGTACCCCGGGTAGGCTGTTGCTCAGAGGGATCCTGCTGCTGCTGTTGAGGTGGGTTGAAATGTAAGGACCGCATTCGTCTTTATAAATTAACTTACAAAGATAATTAAAAGACTTCAAATTAACAACATTAATACATGCTTTTGACAAAAATTGGGCATGACCCGTCCGTAAGACGGATATACCCCTGTTATCAACAAAAGTAAGACAAATACCATTCTACAATTCGTTTGACAAGACCCTACTAAAAACCTAGACATCAAGTGTTAAAATGTATGTCTACTAACAAGTTATACAAAATAGAAATTTTGACCCAAAACATTAGTGCAACTAGCGGAAGCGCTTGATATGACATATCATGAACATGTGCTCGCTCCAATTCTCCAAGTCGCCTAAATTGAGGATTTACCTACATTCAACAACAAAGATTTAAAAAGTTAGTTGTTATACTTATTTTCTTATAAAACCGTCATTTTAGTTCCATTCGTGTATGTACTTTCATTTCTCTTACGCATTTGATTACCCAATTAAATGAGTATGACATATACTCTCATACAACTAACCCGTTAGTAGGTGGTGACGACCAAACATAAAATATTGTATAAACTAACCGCATAAGTTACTTCAACCCGATTATCCTTTCAACATTCAACTGTTTCATTATTATATCAACACTTCGAAAGTCCGACATTCATAAACCTGCACTTTCAAACATACTCAATAATAACTTGGTCAGCAAACCCGTAATCTCAACATATTCAAGTACTACATCTTCGTAAAAAGGACGTCAACCATTTAAATGCATCTAATTAACTTACATTCCAAACCCAAGGGCATTATTAGTAACACTAATTCTCAAATGCATCCAAATCATGCATTCGCACATACTTGCACACATATATACTTACAATCATACACATCTACATACATAATATACATTTAATCATACCTACAAGCGTGTATTCATACCTACGTGTTTCGTACGCATTCTTGTATACCATTTACATGTAATACATGTCCAACTTCATTACATACATCTATCATACTCTTATATAAATTACATGAGGCTTAGACTTAGGTTTACAACTTATAATCGTCAAGGAAACACTCGAAATCATGTTTGGGAGGCCCATCGTAGTCCACGGATAATATACCGAAGCCTACGATGCATAAATCACATAAATAATATTTTTGACAGAACCTTCACCCGGCCGTGTCAGCTCACCACCCGGCCGTGTCAACTCTGCACTTTTCCTAGCCATTAATTCTAACCGAAACGGACATAACTCTCTCATTTTTCATCCGTTTTGCGTCACGTTTCTTCCTACATGATTGTAAATTAATATTCTATCATGTGAACTTGAAATCCAACATCCGAGTTAAGGAATTTCTTAACTTATACGTGTTCGGCTTGTTATTTATCTACGAACTATTCGACCCGTTCGTGCATTTATCAAAATAATCTATTGATTTGATCTCAACTTCATATGAACTTAATAATTAAAACATTATATTACTTAAACAAACTAAGAAGTGATTACTGAAATCACTTACCTTGTGCTCGCCATGTTTATGCTAGTTTCTTTGCCTCCTCTTTGACCCGTTTGCTTCCCATGAGTTGGTCCATCTTGACATGGTTCTTATTCTTTCAAGCTATCATGTTTACAACATTGTTAGCATATATGCTTATACATAATAACATCCATTTCCAACACATGGGTCACATTGACTTTCACTAGTCCATTATAACATACACAAGTCCTATTTTAACAATTATTTCATTACAATTCTATACAATTTAACGTATCATCAAATCATGGTATGTTAGAACATACCCATTATACTATATATGCTTCACACTCATGTAGTAAGACACATACAACCACATTCACCTAGATTCCACGTATGTACATAAACAACTTCCATTCATACTAGTATTTAGGTAATCCTACATGTAGCATCATAATCCATGATTCGCCAACCTAAATCACCATTCGAATATTTCTTCTTCCTTGTACATTCATGTTCTTACAATTAATTCATAACCATATTTAGAAAGTTCGGCAACACATGGAGTCCATTGTATCATTTAAGCATAAGGTACCATTCCTAAAGCATACTACTACCACATGATACTAGCAAATCCAATCTTCTACATGAATCATATCTAAAGCACACTTCTTATGTTAATTCACTATTCAACACACCATTTTTACTTCCTATACACATTCATTCATTGTTTACATCCAATCTCATCCAATAATCTCACATATGCATTTCATCAAACACTTGGTGTGCATGCCATCATTTGAGCATATAGTACAAGTACTTTATGCATACTCTTCCTAGTTCATAACATAGATTATCAATTTCAACTAGAATTATATAACTTTTATACCATTATCTAACAATTACTTCTTGCAATCAATATCAAATATCAACATCACACAAGCATTGAACATGCATAATCATCCATATCATCATCTCTACTACTACAAATAGGTTTATAAAATTTTCTTTCAATTAAACTAAAAATCAAGCATGATTTCCACTCTATGGAGTAACCCTAACATCTAATTACCACAAATCATACCACGAATTCATGATTGGGTTGAAACCCTTTTTCTACAATTCACCAAATCCAGAAATTCGACTTACCACTTCACTAGGTATGCTTAGATGATCGATAAGAGGGCTCATGCACTGGATTTTCTTATGATTTTAGGCTTCAATTGCTTGATTTCTTGAGTTTAGGGTTTCCCCCTCCTCCTGCCTTGTTCGATCGATCCCCCAGACACACTCACTGTGTTTGGGGTTTTATTTGTTATTATTTTTTTTATTAATTTAAGTTTAATCACTTTGCACTTTACCCCCTTCACTTAGTTGCAAATTACAAATCTAATCTTTAAACCACATTTAACTACCATCTTGCCATAAATTCTTAATTATGTTACGTTTGTTATTTATCCTCACTTGTTTTATTGAGTTTTCATTTTTGGGGCGTTACATGAAAGGGGGAGTAAACTCCCAGTGGTAAGTGGCCCACCTTTCTTGGAAACTGTCAGGGCCCCGATATGGTGATCCATGAAAAGATGACCCATCTGAAATCTCTATGGGATGCGTGGGCGTCCCAGTTGGTGGTTCGGCAGGATCTGGATCTTCGTCCATATCCATCTCTTGATCACCGGAAAAATGATCTTCTGGTCCCAATGGGTTATAACCCATTGGTTCTTCACTCACGTTCGCCGTATTAAACCGGCTCTGAAAGTAGGGGGTTGGGTCTTGGAAGGCCCGGTGTGATCCCGATCGTTGCAACGGGAGGTAGGAGTGGTGAGAGTTATTGGGCTCATTTTCTGATTGTGGCCTAAAGGAGTGGAGGTACGAAGGCGAATAGCTAAGCGAGACAGATCGCCTCGCGGGTTCCAAATACGTCCTCCATTCTTCTTGAGGACTAGTGCTCATGGTTGCTAAAGGAGTTCGCCGGTGTGAAGGCCCGGCCTCATGATCTTTAGGAGCAGTGAATGGCGCCTTGCCTCGTCCTCCTCGTCTGAATCGTGGCGGCATTTTTGTTTGTACCTATCAAAATAAACAAAGGAAACCAACAAAAGAAAACAATAAAATTAAGATTAGTCCTATGTCGTTAGCCTAGACTCGAAGGTCGAGGAATGTGCAAACTATGTCATTGAGATTAAACACAAAAGGCTAGTGTTTAATTCACTCAATGTTGGCTCTGATACCAACCTGTCACACCCCGATATTTCCACGTATTACCGGTGGGCCCGGTGGGGAGTATCGTGACGTAGTTGATATCATCATAGTCAAACAATCACAGTTAAATGCACAGCGGAAGTCTAAAGTAATAATATTACAAACCGATTCGAAAGTAACATAAAATATTACAACGGTTTGAAAAGTGGATCCACAGGCGGATCTAAACAAAAGGAATATTGTTCAACAGATTTAAGCATCAAAAGTTTGCAGGACTCTTTATTTGATACTAGGAGTAGCCAGCCCATTTCGCTTAGTACCTGCACTTAACTTTTTTGAAAAATACATCAGTTTACACTGGTAAATACAATTAACCGACTCATTTTGAAAATGTTTAAGAAAATTGATTTAAATGCACAAGGCACAAAATTCTTTTATAACTTGGGATAATTATTTAGAAATAAACTTGTAAAAGATTTATATGTTTGTTATACGTTCAGTAGCCCGAGTTAGAAGTACCGGGTTAAAAGATTAATAGACACACCACATAATATACCCGCAGTGAGTTATTCTCAACGAGCGGGTTTATATTTTTACATACGCACCGGCAGGTGTATGCCTACACCCCGTGCTTAAGTCGTGGCCATTTCAATGAATGAGCCGAGGATATCCAGGACATGGTCATTAATCCCCCTAAAGGCTTAAAAAACAAAATAGATCAAACGGGTTATCTCAATGATTTAACCATTATTCGATTAAAAATTCAATACCCGACCAAACGGTATTATTAAATACCGTACCCCAAGCCCGTATAAGGGAAAATAAGTTAAAAGTATTTACCTGAGCTAAAATATAAATTTTAATCCCAGCCGTATAACAAAGCAGCAAGTACAGTAGCTTTTACTGGTCTCCTAAATCTGGAACGAAGGTTTCAATAACCTATTAGATTCCTAACGGGTCTTTCTTAAGTTTAAACTTAGACCGGTTAGTTTTAAAGAAAGGTTTACGGTTCAAAACGCAAGATTAAGCGAAGACCGGATTAGAATGTGATTTAGACCCGACAAGTATGACGAATACATTCTGGATTTTGAGGTAAAAATGATAAGGTTTGACCCGTTTCGGTTAATTTATGCAAACTAGTTACATAAACCGTACCGAACGCGAAAAATGCATAACGGGTAACTATTTGAGTCATGAACAGGTTCCCTAAGTTAATATGCTTAAAATGTGTATGATATCAGTAGGATACCTTCCATTATGCCCAAAACGAATTTAAAATTAATTTAAGCCCCGTAAGGGTATTTTGGTCATTTTAAAGCTTATAAAAGAGGTTAAATAGTAATCTGAGGTTCTGGTCTAAAATGATCAGTAAAAATATTTATTTTTGTGAGTTATATTAGCAGGCTATTGCATATATGTGAAATTTATCATTTATGTCCAAACTATGCACCGTAGGGGCATTTTGGTCATTTCACATAAGCTTTAAGGATCAAATTTGGAAATCTAAGTTCAAAACTTTTACTTACTGTTAATGTATAAAAATTTATTCATAACATCAGTAGGTAACAAGTCTTAGGTGCCTAATATGGTTTTAAACCATACTATGCGCCTAAATCGCATAAAAGTCGGTGTTTGACGATATTTGGGTTTATTAAAGAAATCTGAGATTTTAACCAGCCTTTACAAATTAAAATAACTTATTTATTATATAAAATCAGTAGAAAAAGTTTTGATATGTAACGGATGTGTAAAACTCATTTTATTAGCAAAAAGGACATTATCGTCAATTACCGAGCCTATGCAAGAACTCTATGTTATGATCAGTTTAAAATTTAATAAAATTTTTAAAAATCCCTAAATATTATATTACATCAGTGGGTAAAAGGTTTGGTGTCAAAATTTGGGTTTAAATAGGATTTATGTCGAAAATGTCGTTTAATTAATAAAAAGCCTTCATTTACGATATTGAGCATAACTCCTAATTTAGACCACAAACTGATGTCAAATTTTTAGGACATGCTTATAAATCAGTAATAAAGGTTTTTATCCTCTTACATTTTCAAAAATCTCGTTTTAATATCAAAAGGGCATAATGGTCAACATTTAAGCATTTAACGGAAACATGCAAATGAATCGGATTACTAAGGAACCAAGTTGTATAACCTCAGAGGGTTATACTAACCTATAATATGGTCCTAAAGGAACCCTAAGGCATATCTAAACTAAGCTAAATCGGGTCAGAACTGAAAGCCAAAGCAAAAGTTTACTTTTGCGACTTTCAGTTCCGAACCGAGCTTAAACTCAGAATTGTCGGGTTGAACATGCTTAGACATGTTCTTATATTATTTACCAAGATATCTTAATGTTAAAACAGGTTCCTTAACCTCTGCATTGTTAGTTATGAATTTATTTGTGAAAATAGATTATGTTGACTTTTTAATAACAAGTTTGGCCCGACAATTAACCAAGTTAGAGTGATAATCAGTGGGTGCCCTTTTAAGGGTTTATTACCCACATAATTACCAACTCATAGCCACTTTCAATTCGAATAATGGCTGGACCATTAGTGATTAATCACTAAGTCAAAGCTTAATTACGATGGCTTTGACTTTTGGTCATCAAACTAATAAAACTTGAACTTAAGAAGCTAAGAACACTTACTATGGTCCTTAGCACGAAAATAGAACTGAGGAAAGCTTGTTTGAACTCCTGGAAGCTCCAGAGAAAGAGTTTGAATGAGAAATTTGAGAGTGTGCAAATGACAAGTGAAGAACAAGGCCTTTATATAGGATTTTTCACTTCACAAGATCATTCCACATGGCCCTATACTGATCCATGATGTTAACAGGTGTCCCTAGTGCATGAAAATCTGTTGGCACAGTCCCTGGTATCGAATTCAGGCTTGCAAAGGCGGTGGAACTGGCTGGACATGCAGCTGTCCACCTTTTTCTGCATCTGGGTCTTTCACGCGGGCCGCGTAGACTCTTTAAGAGTCTTACGCGGGCCGTTTGGCTCCTGGTTGATCGGAAACCAACTTTCAAAGTTTGCAGTTTTGGTCCCTGGTTCATATAAACTTTATTTAACTTTTATTTATTGCATTTAGGACCCCTATAGTTAACTTTTAAGGACCTTGGGTCATAAACTAACTCCGTTAAGCTCCCGGTTAGTTGTACGATCACCCGAAAAGTCTTGAATTTCAACGTTGACGCATTTGATCCTTATTTCTTGGAATTAACACTTTGATTATTTATGTGCGTCGAAACTCCACGAATTTATTATCCAACATTCATGGAAGTATAAGGAAGTATTACAAAGTCTCGGAAACGTTGAAAGGTCACTCAGAGGTAACTTTAAACATGTTGACACATTAACCCTTATGCTTTGTAAACTTTTCAATTTAAGCACAAACGACTTTCTATGTTCGATATTTTATTTATTAAAGAATATAAACGTCGTGTGAGGTCAATCAGAGGCATAAGAAATGCATGTTGACACTTTGGATCCTTATACTTTCATATTTACATTGTTTAACAACTTTAGTCCCTCAAGATCAATCCATTACACGTTTAAAGTCCATGACACGTGTCTTTATTATATTGGTCGTGATTTTACGAGGTGTTACAGTTAATTCGGTTATGGTTTGATTAATTCGGTTTTTTGCACACCCCTACCTTGGAGTACCAACTAGTTATGTTAAAGTACAGATCAACCATTTATTAAAAGTATATAAATAGTACATTTTTTTTCCAAACAAGTTTTAAGGTTGACATATATATATATATATATATATATATAGGGTGGGAGTTGGCTACAAAGTCTATTTTTCCTACAAAGTGTACAAAGTCATAAACCACCACAATTTCAGCTATAAAACACACTCAAAACCCACGAATAACAAAGTGGAGATTAGTAAAACGCCATATTTGTGGGTTTTATGTTGTGTTTTGGATGATAAGGCTTTGATTATTGAATGACTAACATTAGTGTGTTTTATATTGATTATCATGTTGTGTTTTATATTCATAGTTCTACGATAGTGTGTTTGAAGTTTTTATGGACTGATAGGGTTTGGATATTGTGTTTAGTGATCTTCACTTTGTTATTCGTGGGTTTTGAGTGTGTTTTATGGCTGAAATTGTGGTGTTTTATGACTTTGTACACTTTGTAGGAAAAATAGACTTTGTAGCCGAATCCCACCCTATATATATATATATATATATATATAAAAGGATTAATTAGAAAATCAGAAAGTCCTCATAGATCTACAGGTTTTTTAGTAAGGAATCATAGTGAGATAAAAAGAGGAAAAGCTAGAATAGTTTACAATTATAAAAGATTAAATGATAATACAATAGATGATGGGTATAATATTCCTAACAAAGATAGTTTGTTAAATCTTATACAAAACAAAAAAGTATTTTCAAAATTTGATTTAAAATCAGGATATAATCAGTTAAAATTAGAAGAAAGTTTTAAACCATGGACAGCTTTTACATGTTCAGAAGGACAATATCAATGGAATGACCTTAGTTTTGGACTAAAAAATGCACCTTCTATTTTTCAAAGATTTATGGACAACATATTTCTAAAGTTTGATTTTTGTTTAGTTTACATTGATGATATTTTAGTTGCAAGTAATACAGTGCAGGAACATGAGAAACACCTACAACAAGTTTTTGAAGAAATAAAGAAAAATGGTATAGTAGTTTCAAAAAGAAAAATGGAACTTTTTAAAAGAAAATTTTCCTTTTTAGGATTAGAAATTGGAAATGGAAAAATAGAATTACAACCACATATTTCTACAAAAATTCTAAATTTTCCAGAAAAATTTGAAAACTTAAAACAAATACAAGCCTTTTTAGGTCTAGTAAATTATGCTAGAAAGTTTATTCCAAACCTGTCAAAATTGGTTGGACCTCTATATGGTAAAACCACTAAAAACGGTCAAAGGTATTTTAACCAAGAAGACATTAAATTAGTTAAAGAAATTAAGAAAGCAGTTAAAAATATTAAACCATTAGAATTACCATTAGTTACAAATTATATAATTATTGAAACAGATGGATGCAAAGAAGGATGGGGAGCAGTCCTTCTATGCAAACCAAACAAATACAGTCCCAAGGAAGAAGAGAAAATTTGTGCTTATTCAAGTGGTAATTTTCAAAACAAAACAAATTGGACTACAATTGATTTTGAAATACAGGCATTAATAAATGCACTAGAAAAGTTTAAGATTTTTCTTAATAAAGAATTTACAGTAAGAACTGACTGTGAAGCAATAGTTAAGTTTGTAAAAAATGATCAAAGTAAAAAGGTAAATAGAACTAGATGGGTTAATTTACAAAATATTATACAAGGAAATGGATATTTTATAAATTTTGAACATATTAAAGGAAAAAATAATGGGATACCTGATATGTTATCTCGAAATATAAACAAATGGTTTGTTTTAGATGGACAGGAAAAACGATAAAGAGAAGTTAAAGCTTATACATCCAAAACAAAAGCAACAGGAAAATTCTTCATCAGAAGAAGAACAGATTCAACAGGCATATTTACAGTCAATAGAAAAGATATATAGTTCTTCTCAAAGAGTATTACCACAAACAATGACAAGACAGTTTTATACATAACAGCAATCAAAGGCAGCTGGAAAACGCCCTTTGTATACAAACTTTCCACCCAAGCCGGTGATGGAATTTGGAACATATGCTCTACAAATATGTAATGAAGCTGACAAGAAGTTTCGTCCTATTATGGGAATGAAACTAACAGATAAACAGCAATGTTTATTAGACAATTTATGGCATATTCAAACCATGCCACAAGTTTCATCATTCAAAGTACAAGTTTTAAATGCTTTAAGCATTTACTTTCAGGAACAAAGTTCAAAAACTCCTGAAAGACAGTTTAAACAGAAACCAAATTATACACATTATGTTATATTTAGGGGAACAAAAATTGGAATTTTTAACAAATGGGAAACAGTTATACGACACATAACTTGTGTTGTAGGAGGAGCATATTGGAAAGGTTATACAAGTTTTGCTGAAGCCCTTCAAGCAGCAAGAACAGAATTGGGTCCCAGTTTTTACATAGAACCTGAAGAGGTTAAAAGTTTTTCAGATATGGCAAAAATAAACCCTGAGCATTACATAAAAGCTCAACAAGAAATTATTTCTGAATTAAAAAGACAACTTGAAGAAAAAGCAAAAAATGCACAAGATATACAATTGAAAATTGAAAACAGTTTATTAAAACAAAAAATGATTTTATTAGAAGCAAAAAATACACAGTTATTACAAAAGCTTGAGAAAAAAGAAAACAAAGACAAAACAGAGGTACACAGAACTTTTGAATGTTTTAGGACAAGGATTCTTGATACACCTTGGCAGCAATGCCTAAAACCAGTTACAGAAAGATTCCCAGAATTTGAGAATCTTGTTTCACAGAAAGTTTGTGCAGAATTTTCTTTAATTTTGTACAATTTACAGCAACAGCTGGTAGACATGGCGTTCAAATTTGACAGTGAACAGCAAGGTTTCAAAGTTGTAGAAAGAACAGATGAAAAAGGAGACGGAACTGGTCTTCTATTACTTCAAATACACCATCCTACAAAGTTGACAAATGAGCAAATAATTCAATTTTATCATCATGGTATGATTGATTATTTGGAAATAAAGTTAGACAGAAAAGCAGAAGATCTTCTCAACCAGCTTGGAGAAAAGATGATTCTAATTGCAGGAAATATGGCAATTAGAACAGTGACTTC
The DNA here is from genome assembly GCA_030545235.1 of Helianthus tuberosus. NCBI lineage: Eukaryota > Viridiplantae > Streptophyta > Magnoliopsida > Asterales > Asteraceae > Helianthus > Helianthus tuberosus. The sequence continues at coordinate 52,237,209 of CM060411.1, read as the reverse complement.
GATCATTGGTTGTAAAATAATTTCTTCATTCCCTTATACAGATGCATACACATACAGACCAGCAAGAAAAAGGATTTTTATTGAACATAAAAGTAATATATGTCATCAATATCATCTACAGACATCAATGACAAAAACTGATATAGAGTTTTCAACTCTACCTTGGTTAAGTCATTCAGATGAAAAAAATTCCAGACAGTTTTACACAATTTATCAAAGACCATCAGGAAACCCCAGAACTTCCTGATTATTATCCATGGAGGAATTATCATTTGGTAGGTGAAGGTCATTACATACAAGTCTACACAAAACCAGTTTGGACAATGCTTCTACCCTTTGCAGGGGAAGGAGATCATCTACAGTTACAACACATTATCAACTTAGAAGATGAAGAAGGCAATAATTTGGAAGATTGCTCTAGTCCACAGTCCATAGACAGTACACACAGAGATTTCTAGAAGATATCGTAAGCAGTGACGACACAAGACAGAAGACAAAAATCATGACGTAAGCAATGACGTTTTGGAATCTCAATTATACACAGACAGTGGTCGACAAATGGCAAAACTTTTCAACACCTACTTTTGTTTTCTTTTAAGCTTTATTCGATGAATTTTCTTTTTCTTTTCTTTATAGATTAGGCTTTTTGACTTAGTTGTTAAGCATAGATGCTTTGTGTTTCTTATTTTCGCCTATATATTTGGCATTTGTATTCAGTTGTATGTACGAGTAACCATTGAGAGCAATAAGATTCTAACTTCAATGGCACACTAAACTCTCTCCACATCTCTTTAGCTCCAATCCCTTAACATCCCAGATTTTCTCTAGCTCTTCATATTATATTCCAACCTAGAAAAAAAAAAAAAAAAACTCTTTTTGCAACTCTCTACTCCGCTGTGTATATCTCCATCATCATCCGCTGTGCATATCTCCATAATCATTGTAAGCATTCTTAGCTTATTTTAATTTTCAATTTTAATTTTAATTTTCAAGTTTTACCACCCTCTCTGATATATTGGTATCAGAGCAAAGGCTTTCTTGAAATCTAAAAGACTAAGACAAGTCCCTTTTATGGCATGTTAAGCCAGTGTTTTTGGGAAACTCTCTTAGGTGAAGATTGTGGGAAAGATAGTTGCTTTGATAACATTATAAAAGAAAGGATTTTATATTATGACTACTAGTTTTTATATTAGACCTCTTTTAAATAGATTAAAAAGATATGATATTTTAATTTATGATTTAGATTCAAGAGATTGGTTAGATTATATAGATGAATATCGTTTAAGGTATTATATTTATGAACGGGCTAAGTTAAAAGAACAAATATATAGAGCAAATCGTTTAATAGATTAGCTTGTAAATTATTATTTTTATTTTCTTTAATAGTTGGAATATAAGAAAATATTTAAAGAGAAATCTAGAATAAGGGATAAAAAGCTAAAGAGAGTCGGAATTAATTAATCATTGGTACTTCTCAAACACTCAAACGTTTAGAGTTCTTAAATTTAGAATTTGCTGAAAAATCTCACCGAAAAACTTTTGCAACAGATAGTTTTACTATAGTTTGTAATCTTAATAATATTGGTGAACATAGTCTACATACAAATAATCCACAAATAAACACGTTAGTAGATTTATTGATAAATTTAAGTATTAGTTTACAACAAGAAGCTATAAATAATAAAAAGATAATAGAAAATTTAACAGTAGAAGTTAAAAAATTATCACAAAATCTTGATTATATAAAAAATCAGTCTAATACACTAACAGGAGAAAATATACCTTTAGAAGTTGAAAAACTTACAGAAGCCTTACAAAAATTGAAAATAGAGAAAAAACCTACTCCATATAAACATTGGCAACCAAGAAAATGAGTAATCATTTCTTAGGAAGAAGTAGAACTATACAAGAAGCTAGAAATTCTACAAGTAATATAAATGATAGTATAACATCAGACAGTTTTTTAAACAGAATAGTTAGAAGAGGATCAGGATCTAATAGTAATAGACATATAATACAACTAGAAGAAGAAATAGATTTAGATAGAAACTTGGAATTATATAATCAACATCAATTAGACATATTAAATCCAAGGATATTATATCAAACAGGAAGATTTAATATAAACACAACTCTTATAAGAAGTAGTAGAGAAGAAAGTTTAAGGGTAGTAGATAATACAGTAATTTTAGATCTTTTGTCACCAGATACTATTGAAAAAATTAAAAAGCAAAGTAAACATTTCGTACATATAGGATTAATAATAATAGGAGTAAAAGCATTAGGAAGAAAAAATTTAGGAAAAAAATTATTAGCCTTAATACTAGATAAAAGTTGGAAATCAGATATGAAAAAAGCTATAATTTCAGGAATGGAAGTGGATTTAAGTCAAAACATAGCTATATTTTATTGTACACCAGATATTTTAAAAGATATTAAAGATTTACAAAATATAAAAATAGCTTTACAAACAAAAGGATATGAAGGAAATAATTTAGTAGTAAGCATAGGAGTATTAGGAAGGGCTAGTAACAGTTCAGGAATGAAATATAAAGTAAATATAGAAGGAATAGTTAAAACAATTGCATCAAAATCTATAAAAATGATAGAACCTATAAAAATAGATCCAGAACAATTAACAGGATTAGAATGGGATTTAGATGATTTACAAGAAAAAGAAGAAGATACAGTTTTAGTACCTAAGAAAAGTTATATATATGAAGAAACTGATGGAAAACAAAAATTAAGATACATTGATTTTAAAGAAAAACAAACAAAGAAAAATAATGAAGAAGAAACTCTTTTTATGAATATTGAAGAAAATGAAAATGAAATATTATATGATATAAATAATGAGGAAGATGAAATAGATATAAATTTTTTAAAATTTGAAGAAGAAGAAAAAATGGATTATACACTACTAGATTATGAAGAAGAATCAATAGATTGTTTTAAAATAGAAGAAACAAATAAAACAATAGAACAAATTATAAACAGAAAATTTACAGAAATAAATATACAACAAGAGGTAGATGATATGCTTATGGAATGTATAACAGAATTAGGATTAGATTATGAAGAAAGTTATAAAAAATTACAAGAATATTATAATTTACCATTAGTAGAAGATATTATGAATGGAAAAGCTATGTTATCAGATTTTTTATAAACAAGAACAAAGTTTTATGGATACACAAATGTTTAATCCTTTAAAAAGACCTAAAATAGAATGGGGAGAAGGATATAGTGGTACATACGAAAGTCATGGTAGAGAACCATGGACACAACCAACAGTCAATTATCAACAAGAGTCTAATGTTATAGGAAAAGGAAGAAGAATGCCTATAGGACAAATATACAGTGGAAATATGTTATTGTTAGAGCAACAAAAACCACAGTTATGGATAGATGAAGTCTTAACATGGGAACAAAATGTAGTAAGATTATGGGAAACAAATAAAAAAGATAGTATGGATATGTTTTCATATTTAGAAACTACATTAGGACCAATAGCATTAGGAATATGGCAAAGTAAGAAAACACAAAATCCAGAAGAAATTAATAATCTTAAAGCATTAGGAGATAATCCTTATAATTTTACATCACAAATTAGAACACTTATATTAGGAGTTGATCCAGCAAAAAATAACTCTTTAATACAAGATACAACTATTAGAAATTTAGAACAATTAAGTATAGCAAATATGAAATATATAAATGAATTTACATTAGATTTTACAAGAGTATTACCACAAACAATGACAATACAGTTTTATACACAACAGCAATCAAAGGCAGCTGGAAAACGCCCTTTGTATACAAACTTTCCACCCAAGCCGGTGATGGAATTTGGAACATATGCTATACAAATATGTAATGAAGCTGACAAGAAGTTTCGTCCTATTATGGGAATGAAACTAACAGATAAACAGCAATGTTTATTAGACAATTTATGGCATATTCAAACCATGCCACAAGCTTCATCATTCAAAGTACAAGTTTTAAATGCTTTAAGCATTTACTTTCAGGAACAAAGTTCAAAAACTCCTGAAAGACAGTTTAAACAGAAACCAAATTATACACATTATGTTATATTTAGGGGAACAAAAATTGGAATTTTTAACAAATGGGAAACAGTTATACGACACATAACTTGTGTTGTAGGAGGAGCATATTGGAAAGGTTATACAAGTTTTGCTGAAGCCCTTCAAGCAGCAAGAACAGAATTGGGTCCCAGTTTTTACATAGAACCTGAAGAGGTTAAAAGTTTTTCAGATATGGCAAAAACAAACCCTGAGCATTACATAAAAGCTCAACAAGAAATTATTTCTGAATTAAAAAGACAACTTGAAGAAAAAGAAAAAAATGCACAAGATATACAATTGAAAATTGAAAACAGTTTATTAAAACAAAAAATGATTTTATTAGAAGCAAAAACTACACAGTTATTACAAAAGCTTGAGAAAAAAAAAACAAAGACAAAACAGAGGTACACAGAACTTTTGAATGTTTTAGGACAAGGATTCTTGATACACCTTGGCAGCAATGCCTAAAACCAGTTACAGAAAGATTCCCAGAATTTGAGAATCTTGTTTCACAGAAAGTTTGTGCAGAATTTCCTTTAATTTTGTACAATTTACAGCAACAGCTGGTAGACATGGCGTTCAAATTTGACAGTGAACAGCAAGGTTTCAAAGTTGTAGAAAGAACAGATGAAAAAGGAGACGGAACTGGTCTTCTATTACTTCAAATACACCATCCTACAAAGTTGACAAATGAGCAAATAATTCAATTTTATCATCATGGTATGATTGATTATTTGGAAATAAAGTTAGACAGAAAAGCAGAAGATCTTCTCAACCAGCTTGGAGAAAAGATGATTCTAATTGCAGGAAATATGGCAATTAGAACAGTGACTTCGATCATTGGTTGTAAAATAATTTCTTCATTCCCTTATACAGATGCATACACATACAGACCAGCAAGAAAAAGGATTTTTATTGAACATAAAAGTAATATATGTCATCAATATCATCTACAGACATCAATGACAAAAACTGATATAGAGTTTTCAACTCTACCTTGGTTAAGTCATTCAGATGAAAAAAATTCCAGACAGTTTTACACAGTTTATCAAAGACCATCAGGAAACCCCAGAACTTCCTGATTATTATCCATGGAGGAATTATCATTTGGTAGGTGAAGGTCATTACATACAAGTCTACACAAAACCAGTTTGGACAATGCTTCTACCCTTTGCAGGGGAAGGAGATCATCTACAGTTACAGCACATTATCAACTTAGAAGATGAAGAAGGCAATAATTTGGAAGATTGCTCTAGTCCACAGTCCATAGACAGTACACACAGAGATTTCTAGAAGATATCGTAAGCAGTGACGACACAAGACAGAAGACAAAAATCATGACGTAAGCAATGACGTTTTGGAATCTCAATTATACACAGACAGTGGTCGACAAATGGCAAAACTTTTCAACACCTACTTTTGTTTTCTTTTAAGCTTTATTCGATGAATTTTCTTTTTCTTTTCTTTATAGATTAGGCTTTTTGACTTAGTTGTTAAGCATAGATGCTTTGTGTTTCTTATTTTCGCCTATATATTTGGCATATATATATATATATATCTCAAAACCTAAGGTGACATTAAAATCACCTTTAAAATGACTTATATACCATATCAAATCGAAAATCCTATTTCTACACCGAAAAATTTGAACATTACAACACGATAAATAGGGTTGAGCAAGTCTCGGTTTTGAACCGTCAAAATCAGTGAACTAACACTGAACCGCTAGATCCGAACCGAAGTGGTGTTACAGATTTGGTTTTCAGGTTCTCATTTTTTGGCAAAAACGGTTTATGGTTCGGTTCCGGTTAAAACCGACATTCCTGATTGAAGAACGTTGGAACCAGTTAGGATTAAAATATATAAAACCCTATTTATAGCTGGATACTAATTGATAATTTTTAGGGTGCTACTTTTGAAAGTAAAGGCGTTACAACAGGTACCATAATTGGGACCGATAGGATATTTTTTCAAATAAAAAAAATTAAAATACGATTAGGACCTTTGTGTAATTTGAGACTATATATTTTACAAATTACGATAAAACCAAGTAGAATGCGGTGGTTTTGCTTGTATTGTATGCCATGATAAATTCTCATCTAACGTTGGATTTGTTCTACAACAGTTCATTCACTTCGTATTTATGTATGAATCCAACTTATATGTATACATGTATGCGTGAGCGTGAATGTGAATGTGAATGTTAATAAAGTTACCTTGAACCTCCTATAGTTAGACATCTGGTCTTTAGCTCGGAAACATCTGATATTTAATTGCTAATTCTAGGATTTAATTGATGATTGGTTCCGAACCAGAATCATTTTCGTACCACACCGACAGGTTATTATAGGTTCCGGTTATCATATTTTGGTAAAAGAGGTCCCAATTTGATTCTAAAATCTGGTTCTGAACTGTTGTACAACCCTACCGATAATTAAAATTTGTAGATCCATAACATCTAACATCGACGAATACATTGTTATAAAAATATTATAAGAAAATAATAATTGTTTAGGAGGCGATCGATCTACAATCGTTGAAAATCAAGGGTTTTCTTTCCCGTTGGACCTTTTTATTATGTCGTTCACCGTCGTTTATCTACGGACCACTTATTATTATTTTCTTACTCTAAATAATCCAACAACATATCTCCATTTCTTTTCCCCTAATTCTTCTTCTCAAACCCTAAATCGATCTAGGGTTTCCTACCTTAATCTTCTTCTTCCTTTTAGGGTTTAGCGATTACTTATAGTTCAGAATCTTATTCTTTTATCAACTTTCGTGTTTCGTTTCGTTTCGTTTCTTCTGGATTCACAGTGGAACAAGAACTTGCAACATGGAGAGATTCGGAGGCGCTGGTGGTGATACTCTACAACTTGATTCGAATTCATCAGGTTTTATGCTATCTTGCTTGATTTTATCGTAGCGTCTTTCAGATTTGTTGTTTAGGTTTTAGACTTCATTCATGCTGTGTAGATCTTGTTTTCATGTGTTTGATTTCATAATTTCGTTGTTATTTTGATTCACATGTTCGAATTATGGAATAGTGACGTTGAATTGATTATGCTATGATGTTACGTACACTTAGATTCATTCTGAACTTGTTTAACTTGTATAATTGCTGTAGTTAGGGTTCTAGCTTGTGATTTGTAAGGTTTGTTAAGAGTTGTATCTATTTGCAAAATTGCACAGTTTACCGGTTTTTATATGATGTCAGTGTTCTTTATTTGTTGGTTCTAGCTGTGGTTTGAATCTGTATGCAGCACGAATTGACGTGGACTCATGAATTTTGTTATGCAGGTGGTGCTGTATTTGATGCGTCACAGTATGCGTTCTTTGGTAATGAAGTGCTTGAAGAAATTGAGTTGGGAGGGCTGGAGGATGACGGAGATCTTTCGGAAGCTAAGTTAGAGGATGATGAGCATCTGTTGGAGCAGGAAGAGGTATACATTTTTGTGTATATATGTTTTTTTTTTGTTAAGAGCTTTATGCCCGTGTCTTGATTTTGTTGTCTTGAAGTCACTGTCATTTCTCATTTAACATGATTCAGTTAATACTTTTGTGTATATATGTTAGGCTTCTCATTGTAACTCTATTACCGGACAGTGGACATGAACTTAGACAAGCAGTGTACTCTTTTTAAGCCTTTTATATTCTTTGAATGTACCAAGTCATGCTGCCTTTTTCAAAGCAGTGACATTATTGTAGAGCTGCATCAGCTGATAACACTGAGAAATAGCTTTTGCAGTCTCACTCATGGTTTAAAAAGGCTTTCTGAGGCCCGCCTCGAGGCTTACGCCTCGGCTGAGGCTATGAAAAAACGCCTTAGAGGCTTAGCCTCATAGGGGTCAACTGAAACCTAGGCCTCAGTCATCTGAGGCTGTCCGAGACGCTGAGGCAGTGAGGCAAGGCGGTGAGGCTTAAGCCTCACTAGACCTTGTGAAAATTGAAAAAAAAAGGTTTTCTGGACTTTATTTTAGCCCATTTAATGTTTATTGGGCTTAATTGGTGGGCCAACCCAAATACCCAATAGCTAATAGTTCACTTAAAAAACATCTATAAGGTTAAAAAACCTAATCACTTACACAGTACGTAGAATAGAATCATGTCTAATGTAAAATAGGAGATTAAAACAAAAGTTTATAAAGAAGACGAATCTAAAAGATGATGAAGACCCGATTGTTGCCAATGATGTTTTGTCGGATGACGAGTGGATAGCTAACCCAAGTGGGGATGAAGATGGCATTGGTGGAGTTGGCGGGTCAAATGAGGAAGAAGGGGTGAGAGTTCATCATCTAGGAGGAAAAGGAAAAGAGTTACTAATTTGGTTGATGAAGATGACAATGACAATATAACTACGCCAGATGAAAACTTTGAGGATGATGATGCGGAGGAAAACGAGTACTATGATACTTAGATATCATAACATTACTAATTTAATTTGTTCGAACTATTTTATGATGTTTGTTTTACGTTAAACCTTGCTTGTTGAACTATTTTCTATTTATGATGTTTGTTTTATGTTAATTTGTGATATTTATGAGATATATATATATATTTTCTTTAATCTTTTTTAATAATGTTTTAAGGCTTACGCCTCGACCTGCCTCGAGGCTTACGCCTCGTGAGGCTAAGGGAAAACGCCTCAATACCCGTTTCAGCCTTTTTAAACCTTGGTCTCACTTTGGTCAAAACATCTGATAATCATATTTTTTGGGAGAATCAAACTATGGTTCAGTATTGCCAATTGCCAAATATCAATGGCAGGCATATTAGGTTTTGTTCTTGTGCATTTTTACAAACCAAGTTTCTTTATTCTATAGTTGTATGTATACAAGTATTCGCTCAGAAAATATGTATACAAGTTTCTTTTGCTAGCCTATATCCTCCAGACTTGTGACAGTAGCTTTGATTGAAAACCTTATACCTTGTGTAAACAAGGTACATTAGTCTTTGATGTTTTGAAGCTAATGAGGAAGTTTGTTGGTAAAATTGGCATGCCGTCCACATCTGTTGGTAATCGAACTTATTTTGGATTGTTGTCAGTTTGAAAAAGTTTGTAACTGTTGTAGGAAAAGTTACTTATTTGCTCACATCTCAACTCTCTTCAGATTGGTGTTTTTGTTGTCATACTATCAGCTTTGTCTCTCTTAAGAAAAACTTAGGTAGAAAAGCTTAAGAGTAATATATGGACTAGTAGTGTTTGTTACCTGTGGGAATTATCCCGATAGGTTTAGAGAGTAGTTATTGAAGATTGTGTGTATTGAACAGCTAATCAACACAAGTTCCTAATGATCTTTCCAAGTAAACCAGTATCATGCATATTGTAACTTGTAAGCTTCTTTATTCAAATGGGAATCATGTCCTGCTTGAAAATGCGTAAGATCTTGGCATGATAACTTAAAGCAACTCTACAAACCCCTCTTACCTGAGCGCTTTTACTTGTACATGCAACCTCAAGAACGTCAATGTTTTGGAATTTTTGTTTGTGAGCAGTTGCATGCAAGCAACTTGAGATTACTTCAAGAGAAACTGCAGCTGACCACTGTCGATATTCATGTTCATGCTGAAGTAACCAACTAACCAGAAACTCGAAGGCACATGCTTTTGTCGCATGAGCTGACGAGGAACTTTGTTTCAAAAGCGCACCTAGGCGCAAGCTTCTGCGCCTGGTTGTACATAAAGCGAGCGCCTATGGCGCTTTTCTGGTAAAATGCTGAAGCGAGAAGCGAGTGCTTCATGTACAGGGAGATAAAATCGAGCCTTTTTGCTTTCTGTTCATATATGTTAGATTGTTAGAATAAGAAGAAAATAAAGCTTACCTGTAATGAAGATGTGCGATAGAGATGAGCAGATGTAGTGACGATGGGAAAAAGATGAGCAGATGGAAAGGATTTTGGATGGCGGCTGGATTTTAGGTTAGAAAGAAAGAATGCGATCGAGATAGAAGTAGGGTTACAACTTACGCATCTTCTTATTTTGTATTTTTATCTTTTTACTAAGTCTTTATCAAATTTGATCTTAAACTTCTCCTAATATGTTTATTTGTTTCTTAAGTGTATCATGAAGATTTTTGCTACTTCAGGTTGTACGTTTAGCTTTTTATGTTATACAAAGAAGTCATTAATATATTTAACTGTATACATCTTTTAATTATCTAAATTTTAGGTTTAAAAATTTTAACATTATAGTAAATATTATATGTAATTTATTAAAAATACTATATTAATACCTTGCATTGCGCTTAACGTACGAAAAGCCCTGTGCTTTTGCGCTCTGCACCTCGGTTTTAGATCTTGTCACTTTATTGCGCTACTCGCTTTTTAAAACTAAGATGAGGAATGACCAGACCAAGTGCCCAATATTCTTAACAGATGTAGGGATATATTTCTAGGCCATTTGTTTCATACAAGTTGCTGTTTGGCTGTTACACCCAATATTATACAAGAATGTCAAAGTCGACCCCCACCTAAATATGGTTTTAATGGTTCTGACAAGGATTTCAAAAGTTTGTGGTATACATGCTGTTTTTGGTAGTTGTTAGTATAGTCGGGCTATTAAGGGGGTTATGTGGGGACAAATTTGGGTGATGGAAGTAACATAGATATGTGATGTACTAATAGTTTGCGGGTTTAGCCGTTTAGGTCGTGTATGGCTCATTCTTTTTGTTTTCTCATCTTGAAAATAATCGTTGATTGTAACAGTGTACTCAGCTCTGGTTGCACCTTTTTCTCTGACTTCCTGGCGATGGAACCAATTTTATAAGAACACTAATCTAAAGAATTTTTGAAGAACAAATTGCTACGGAAGAGAAAGGACATAATATATCGAATGATTAATAAGCAATCAGTAGATCACAATTATTCATTTTTAGCATGTTCTTTATTGTTCATATATGTGCAATCTTTTCAAGTTATAGAGAGTCAGTAATTGTCTTTTAAGGCAGATTTGTTAACTAAAAGATCTGCATGATGCACTGGATCATTGAATATTTCTGGTTTTATGCACAACATTTGTTTGTAACATGCCCTCCTGTCCCCCATAAACAAACATCTTTTTGCGTATTTCCGCAAATTTCTACAGTATGTGAAGATGTGACATGATATGGTTTTGTGTTGCAGGGTGTGTTTCCAGGAATTGACGATCTTTCGACAACATTTTTGAAGGTTAGCTATACTGTTATAAGTAATTATTGATATAATTCTGTCATTTTAACTTCACCTCTAGCAGGGTTGGGTAGCATATTCTCCGTGTTCCCAGATAATGACAGATTTTGTTTTAGGAACTCATATTTAGTTTTTTTTAATCAAAATTTTACTGAACAAAGTGTTCAGAAAGTATTTACTACTGATGAAATACAGATGCCCCTCAATATCCAAGGTGCAAAACTTGTTACTGTGTGTGCGCTTTATGAAGATATGAAAATAGGCAACTGAACCTTAAAGGCTTTCCAAACAGATACAGTTGCACCATGGCATTAAGGGAGCAAGCTCTGTTAATTTCTATACCCATCACGTTTATGTAGTTTTATGTACATGCTACTAAATACTGATTAAGTATCAAACCCTTTATTCTTAATTGTAGAGTGATTGTATTACTGGAGTAATGAACTGGTCACCTTGAGAAGTAATTATACCAAAATAATGTAGCATAGAATTCTTCATTCCTATTTGTAAAGTAAATAGTTCTTTTTACTCGATTCTCTAAAAAGTCCACTTAATCTCTGCTTAGACAATTAATCTTTAGAAGATTATTTTACCACCTAGCTAAGCTTAACATTATCCGAGACGGTCGGTGCTTAACATGATAAGTTATTCACGTACACTTACTTTCATATCTTCTCTGCAGCTCAACAAAGATGGCATGGGACCAAGCGTTGGAGGTTTTGGTGACCGAGGATCCAGAGAAAGTGAGTGCACCACTGCACCTACTCTTAGTTATGGTCATTTATAATCAATTTGGGCTGTATTTTCTTTTCTCACGTGCTAACATGAAGAGTTTATTTATTTATTTATTTGTTTATTTTTGTGATATTGCTAGCTTCATCTGCAGCTGACTGGGCACAGGGAGGAGACTACACCAACTGGGTGCTAGATCTAGATAATTTCGAAGCAGAAAGGGGTCAACAACAAACCAATAAATGGTCAAACTCTTCGTTTCCTCTTCAAGATCCATCAACGCTTCTTCACAGAACATCATCCTATGAATCAAACCAATATCTTCACAGAACATCATCGTACCCCGAGCAACATCAACAACACAACCTTAACCAGCACCTGATAGATGAATCAAAGAATCTTCATAGAACATCATCTTACCCTGAACAGCAGCAACACCACCACCTTGGTCAGCAGCATTTGCTTTTCTCTAGTGAACCGGTTCCTGTTCCTAAATCATCCTTCATTTCATACCCTCCTCCAGGTGGCGGTGGGTCCCCCCAATTTTCACCAAATCATCAATCACGCTATCTTAACCCTCCGTATCACCCCACTGGACCCCAGGCTGGACCATCGTTTTCCAGTATATCTCCACAGCTTCAGATGGGTGGGGTGCCACATGGATCACCATTTGGCAGTAATTTTAATCTGCCTCAGTTTCGTCCTCCTGCTCCACCTGTCAATAACCGGCTACAAAACCAATTTGGCGGAAATTTGCCTGATCTTTCAAATGGTATGATGCAACAACATTTCACTCACAATAACAGTATACCGCCTCAACAACACAGGATGCACCAACAATTTCAGCCGCCTTTTGGTGGACATTTATCCGGGATGCAGCCGCTAATGAACCAGCATCCACCTCTAATGAACAATTTTGAACCCCTTGGGATTGGTTCAAGAGATTTGAGACCTAAGTCATTGGCCAAAGGTAGACCGGGTCAGGGACCGAGGGGCTTTGACACCAGTGGATGGCCACAGTTCAAATCAAAATACATGACATCTGATGAGATTGAAAATATTCTCAGAATGCAACTTGCCGCTACACACAGTAATGATCCTTATGTAGACGATTACTATCACCAAGCTTGTTTAGCAAACAAATCTAGCGGTGCAAAATTAAGACACCATTTTTGCCCCACCCAATTAAGGGACTGCCCACCCAGAGCCCGTGCTGCTAACGAACCACATGCATTTCTTCAAGTTGATGCTTTGGGCCGGATCTCTTTTTCCTCCATACGACGTCCCCGCCCACTTCTTGAAGTTGACCCACCAAAGTCAACCACTGGTGGGATCACTGATCAGAAATTGTTGGACAAACCTTTGGAACAAGAACCTATGCTTGCAGCTAGAGTCACCATTGAAGACGGTATTTGTCTTCTTCTAGACGTTGATGATATTGATCGTTTTCTACAGTTCAATCAGCTCCAGGATGGTGGGGCCCAGTTACGGCAGAGGCGACAAGTCCTTCTGGAAGGTTTAGCAACGTCGCTTCACCTTGTTGACCCGTTTGGCAAGAACGGTCAAACGGATGAGTCGGCTCAAAAGGACGATTTCATCTTTTTACGGCTGGCTTCTCTTTCAAAGGGACGGAAGCTGATTTCAAGTTATCTCAAACATCTTGAGCCGGGTAGCGAGTTGACTCGTGTGGTTTGCATGACAATTTTCCGCCATTTAAGGTTTTTATTTGGAGTTGTTCCTGTTGATCCACAAGCAGCAGAAACTATTAATAATCTTGTAATTACCGTTTCGTCCTCGGTTCGTGGGATGGAGCTTAGATCACTCGGTACCTGTCTTGCATCTGTTGTTTGTTCTCCAAAGCAGCCCCCACTTCGTCCTGTTGGAAGTCCTGCGGGGGATGGGGCTTCTGTTGTGTTGAAATCTGTACTCGAAAGAGCAACCGAGCTTTTAACCGACCCAAATGCTGCCACGAGCTGCAGCCCAACAAATCGGGCTTTTTGGCAGGCATCTTTTGACGCTTTTTTTGGGCTTCTCACCAAATACTGTGTTGGTAAATATGAAAGCGTTGTCCAGTCGTTGCTGAGTCAGGGGTGTGGTCCATCCGAGACGGCGGTTATGGGGTCAGATGCTGCAAAAGCTATTAGTCGGGAAATGCCCATTGAACTCTTACGGGCCAGCCTTCCTCATACAAACGAAAACCAGAGGAAGGTGTTACTTGATTTTGCTCAACGGTCCATGCCTGTTCATAGCGCTTGATATAATCAGGTACAGCGAAACAAATGAAGATATGAAAAAATTACATGATGAGCTGATTGATGAATAAGACAGAACAATGAAGCATGCTGTTGGTGATATAAGGTTGGCTTTGACTTTGGTCAAAGAACCGATGAGCATGCACAGTTGATAATAGAAAGTAAGTTTGGTTCTTTTATTACAATGTTTACATGTGTTTTATGATGAAACTTAGCTGTGTACTTGTTTAAATTTTGTTATTGGGGGGTGGTCGAAAAAGGAGCTTGTTTTGTTGCGCTCTTATGTCATGTTGATCCATGCCTTGTAGTAGTAATGAGGATTTAGAAGGTTAGAAATGTGTATAGGGTTTGGAGCCATTGATATTCAAGGAGACGGGAAGCCTGTTAAGTTTTTCAAATGAATCCTCTTTTTCTCTTTTCGACAATTTTAGAACTGAATTTTTTTTATTTTTTTATTTTGCATATGTTGTGATGTTCATTATGGAATTGAACTTCTAACCACAATCAGATGATTGGTTTTGGTTTCTTTGATTGTTGTACTGTTTTATTTTCTGAATAATGGGCTATTTTGGGTTTAACAAAATAAGGGAATGGGACTGCGTTCTTGATTTTCTCCTTGGTGATCTTAGAAGTTTCAGCCATAAAAGCTTGGCTAATAAAAGCTGCTTCACGATTATTGTTTGTATTCTTTTAGACTTGAAAGATAAATTGAACGTCACATATAAGTTTCGATCTCAGTTAATGCAGAATGTTAATTCATGTTATAGAAAGCGATCCTCGGTTGGTGAAAAAGATAAGTACCGTACTTGGGAGTAAATAATGGGAGGACTATCAAGTATACTTTCTATAATCGTATACTTTCTAAACGCTTAAAGCCAACACAAGTCACATATAGGAGTGAGCCAGAATTGGAACAGACAGGACCGTAACCTTAGGGTCGGCCCAATGTTTTTTAGAGGCCCTAAGCGGCGCGACCCCTTTGAATTGGTATAAAGAATACATCAATTTTGCTTTAAAGTATAAATTAGGGATATATAGCACATGGTTTAAAAAGGCTTTCCGAGGCCCGCCTCGAGGCTTACGCCTCGGCTGAGGCTATGAAAAACCGCCTTAAAGGCTTAGCCTCACAGGGGTCAACTGAAACCTAAGCCTCGGTCATTCGAGGCTTTCCGAGGCTTTTCGAGGCGCCGAGGAGGTGAGGCGAGGCGGTGAGGCTTAAGCCTCACTAGACCTTGTGAAAATTGAAAAATTTTAGGTTTTCTGGACTTTATGTTAGACCCATTTAGTGTTTATTGGGCTTAATTGGTGGGCCAACCCAATAGTTCACTTAAAAACATCTATTAGGTTAAAAAAACCTAATTGGATGATGAGTGGATAGCCAACCCGAGTGGGGATGAAGATGGCATTGGTGGAGTTGGCGGGTCAAATGAGGAAGAAGGTGAGAGTTCATCATCTAGGAGGAAAAGGAAAAGAGTTATTAATTTGGTTGATGAAGATGACGATCTAAATACACCAGATGAAAACTTTGAGGATGATGATGCGGAGGAAATCGAGTTCTATGATATTTAGATGTCATAACATTACTAATTTAAGTTGTTCGAACTATTTTATACTATTTTATGATGTTTGTTTTATGTTAAACCTTGTTTGTTGAACTATTTTTTATTTATGATGTTTGTTTTGTGTTACTTTGTGATTTTTATGAGAGATATATATTTTTTTTAATATTTTTAATAATGTTTCGAGGCTTACGCCTCGACCTGCCTCGAGGCTTACGCCTCGTGAGGCTAAGGGAAAACGCCTCGATACCCATTTCCGCCTTTTTAAACCTTGATATAGCATTGAGTGAATCGGAATATGTAGAGATTACTATAAAAATAGCCGTTAACCAACCAGCATTATCCTTGCGGCACCACTAATTTCACCTCTAATTTATCCCCAATCCATGACTCCATTGAGGGAGATGAGCATGTGTAACATTACAGTTAGCGAGAATAATGATGTTGGCCTAAATTAAATATGAATTGCATATTGCTTGAAATTGGATTTGGACTACTTTTATTTTAAAATCGGTTTTTCAGTTGGGTCTTGCAATAAACAATATTTTTGTTTTGTTCATTTGGGCCTAATACAGTAATACACATATGCTATATAAAGATTTTAAAAAAAATTGAGGCCTTAGGCCATTGCCTAGATTTGAAAGCCTCAAGGTCCGGCCATGCAGAACCTTCTATACGGTTTTGAAGACTAATGACATATAGGGGTGAGCAAGCTAAGGTTCTAGACCTTTAGAACCGTAAACCAGAACCGGAACAACAAGGACCCGAGCCGTGTATGTTTTAATGGTCAGTTTTCAGTTCTAGGTTAACAACTAAATTCGTTTCCGGGTCAGTTACGGGTTTGGAACTGCTGTTCCTAAAATAGAATCACTACGAAGCGATAATCAAAAACCATCGCATTTCCGTTGGATTTTCACAGAGAAGCCATCGGACTTCACGAATTCAAAAACATACGCTGTTTCTTTTCCTGTGTAAACTGCAATTTGAGTTCGTGAAGTTGACACCGGATTGCACATTAAGGCCTTTCTTTTCTAATTTGAACAATCAAGTCTCTGACATTGCTCAATTTGAACAATTGAGTGCCAACACTTTATTCCCGTTTCAATTGATAACGGCTTCAAGGGCATTTTGGTAATTTCACCCCAAACCTCACCCTAAACACAATTATCATTCCTAATCTTTCCCCCAAAGCAACGCTTCACTAGTCCCTCCCAACCAACCACTGTCGTCGTCCCTCTGATAACCTTGGAATCTCTAATCATGTTGCAGCTTCAAGAGATTGTTGATGTTGAAGGTAAGTCGATCAAAATGGCGGTAGCACAAGTTGCTCTTGTAGGAGCTGGACAAGAATCAACAGGCACATAATTTGTGTTTTTCGTATGTCCATCTATGTTTTTAATGTTGATGGCAGGTATGGAATCCTGATTTGATTGATTCTAAGATGACTGATTCTGTCAAACTAACAGAGCGTAATTCACTTAATTGCCCCATGAAGAATCAAGACACGGAGGCGTAAAAAAACGTCCTCGTTATCTTTTGATGGCTAATTCCTCTTTTGGTTTTTGGGTAACTATGTGGTGGGTGTGTGTGAAATGTGATAACACTTTAAAGTGTTTTTTTTTTTTTTTTTTTCTTTTTTTATGAGCGGGAGGGGTTGTCATGTTGGCTTGTTTTTAGTGGAAAAAATTGTTTAAATGGGTTCCCCCTTTGGCCGTTTGTGGTTATGTGTTCTTTAATCCTAAAACTATGCATTATGTGTTGGAAGACACCCCCTGGAAACTATATGTTTGGATTAGAAGCATGTTCAGCTAATCTTTTATTTTATATTGTATTCTCGTTCGCTATTTCCTTGCTTGTGTGGGCAACATTTAATGCCTACACTTTTATATGGTCGCGAACGCTTATTTTTGGAAAAAAATGTCCATCCAAACCACCTCGTCCGTTGCAAGCCGTATATCAGTACCTTTTGTTGTAACATATTTATAGTAATGTTTCATATAGTAGCGTTTTGACGTTATGCTATGTTGTACATTCAAACCCATTCGGGTGTTATAAACATAACAATTAGGGGTGAGCAAAAACCGAACCGAAAACCGAAACCGCACCAAAAACCGTAAAAACCGAAACCGCAAAACCGCAACCGACACAAAAACCGTAAAAACCGAAACCGCAAAAACCGAAACCGCAAAGGTATGGTGCGGTTCGGTTTTAGCTTTAAAAACCGCACCAAAAAACCGAAACCGCACCGCAAAATTATTATTATTATATATATATATATATATATTATATATAATATACTTAAAGATTTAAATATAAAATTCCCTATATATTATATAATCTGTGTTTGTTAAAAAAAAAAAATACAGACTTGACTTTGTTAAGTTAACTATCGTCTGCTCCCTCTCAAAAAAAAAATGATGTTAACCTACTAGTTACAAGCCCATTAAATTAGCACTCCAAACAGCCCAACTTTCAACCCAATAAGAGGATGGCGGGTTTAAAAATTGGTAAGGTTTTCTTTACATGTGTGAGTTTATATTTCAAATACCTACTAACATATATTTTTTGTTTTTTTTTTCTATCTAGGAAACACTAATGGCAAATGATAGTTGGAAACATTGAAAGTTGGAAAGATTGAAAGTTGGAAACAAGAATGAGTTGGAAACAATATTACATTTTTATTTGGATACGACTATGTGATTAAGCTTTCACCGTTTCACATAGCAACTATTATTCTAGACATGTTTCTAGTACAAACTCTTGTTTTGATTGATGTCCTCTAGCCCATACATATGCTCTTCACATTGCTCTTGCAAAAATTATATTCTAATTACCATCAAGTATTAGATGTATTCCAGTATTAAAACCGAGAGTTTTTTTTTTTGATGTATTCAAGTATTGCTGAGAGTTTTTTTTAGATGTATTCAACTATTAAAACCGAAACCGCACCGAAACCGAACCGCAACCGCAAATAAACCGCAAAAACCGTACCGCAAAAAAACCGCAACATGTGGTTTTAAAAAAATAAAAACCGCACCTCGCGGTATGAGTTGCGGTTTTATGCTAAAACCGCACCAAACCGCACCATGCTCACCCCTAATAACAATCGTGTTCTATATTTTTTTATTAAAAAAACACACCGTGTATTTTTTCTTACAACACCTTAAAAAGGTGATACAGAGTGGCACTTACACAGTACGACACAAACAACAAAACGTTGACTTAGATGGACCACTGAGGAAAAAGGCGAAAAACAAAACAACAAACTAAGGGTTTTAGGGGAGTCCCCTCTCTTACGCACGGCCAATCAGCACGCGCCACGTCAACTCCCGTCTTAACTCCCTTCACACCCTCAATTTGATGGCGGCACTCCACTCACACAATTATTTTTTATAAAAAAAGAAGAAAAAAATATGATTGGTGGAAAAAGGGTGAACCCACATTAACAACCAATCACCCCCTCTCTCTCTCCTCTCTCTCAAGCGGTGAACCCTCCTCGATCCCCCTCCCCGAATACCCTCCCCACGGTGATGGCGGCGTTGTTCCCGCTCGGGGACTTGGGTCACCGCCCCACTCCCCGCATGGTGCCCCGTATACCCTAAGGACTTTGCATTGACTCTTTAAAAACCCTCTTTTTACCAACGCCTCTTAGGGCTCCACCTTGCATTAATGTCGGTTTCATCGTCGGACGGCCAACTAAAACCCCTTGGGCTGTCAGAGGGGTCCGTGTCAAGTGTTGGCCAGTCCTCATATTCGGGCACATCTTCCCATTCAAAATCTGGTGGTGGCAACAGGGCTTCCCACGGTTCCTTGTGCCTACTTATCTTCCGCGTAGCAATGGGACCCTCTTGCTCATGGCTCAGACCTGGCTTTTGCCTAGATGCAGGTTGGGTCTCCTTACTTGTGTTGGTAGCCCTGAAAGGTTGGTTGTTGTTGCCCCTGACCGAGTAAACGTACATTCCCCCATCCTATATAGGCAAGTTGGGTCCTCTAGGAACCCTGGTCCTAGTGCCCCCAACCATTCGGACTCCTCAAGTGCCATGACCACCAGACCCCCTGGGCTTCCCACCATCCAAGGTGGTGTCCCTGGTACCAATGTTTGACCACTCGCTGTTGACTGCGATCCCTTATAGCCAGAACCGGACAATCCTCGGTGGCGTAAAAGCACGTGTAGGTGCCCCATGTACTTGTTGGCCATGTCATAGCGGGTGTTTGAATTTTTTTTTTTTTTAATAAACTGCCAAGCCACGCCCTAACCCAAGCCCCGCCATACCCCACGGACACGTCACTCACCGGTGGGGGGGGCTCCAACTCCACGTGTCATCTCATACCCCCAACCCAAGCCCCACCATACCTCACGGTCTTTCCCCAAAAAAAAAAAAAAGGTTACATATAAGAATAACAAAAAAAACTAAGAAACCCCAATCAAACTTGTACGCTCTTTCCCGAAAAAAAAAAACTAAATAACTTCCATTTACTTTCACGACTTTCTTTCACAAGGTTATTTATCAATCCATTGACATGCCCAACAGATGTTCTATTATTTAAATCAATCTCAGCTGTTCTCGTTATCATGATCATCAGCTTGTGTTCTTCATCATAATCTCAGCTGATAATTATTTATCTCCACCACCTGCTCCAGCTTCTGACTCCCTATCTCTCAGTTGTTGCCTCGGTTACAGTCTTAGTAGCTTGTGAACTACTAGGCTGTTCCCTAGACTTCGATGCTTCAGGATCGTTGTCATGATCAAAGTCATCCTGTAATTTCTTTAGCTCATCAAGTTTGCATCGTAGTTAATCATTCTCCCCTTGAGCAGCTAGTAGTTCGCAATTTCACTAACAAGTTTACGCATCTTGTCATTCAAGGAGATCATTCTCTTATGCCATTCAATGTAGACCTTATCATAATGCTCAAAAGTTTTCAAGTGTTGTGATGGACTTTAAGTGTTGCAGTCAATTCAACAATCTTCCATTCATTATCTTGAATTATTATATGATGTGCGTCAATAGTCTTTTGCTGCTCTTTGATCAGAGTATAATTTTTATATATCTCTCTTGTCTGATCTTCCATAAATTTGTGAATTTCACCATATTTTTGCATCACATATTCAGAAAACCTTGGTTTCTCTGCAGCACCACCTGCACCCGTACCTTGTGAAGAACCTTCAGGTTGAGAAACACTAGGCCTTGGGGCAACAGGTCTTTCAGCTC
The DNA here is from genome assembly GCA_030545235.1 of Helianthus tuberosus. Taxonomy (NCBI): domain Eukaryota; kingdom Viridiplantae; phylum Streptophyta; class Magnoliopsida; order Asterales; family Asteraceae; genus Helianthus; species Helianthus tuberosus. The sequence continues at coordinate 52,216,204 of CM060411.1, read as the reverse complement.
TAGGTCTTGGTCCAACTGGTTGTTCAACACTTACTCAATGTACATGTCTTTTCAATCTGGGACCCACTTGACGTGGTCTAACATCTGATGGTGGGGTTCTCCAAGGCATACTAAAAGAACCAGGAGGTCTAGCAAACAAATTACCAGAACCAGGTTGACGACGCATAGATGTAAATAATTATGAAATAGGCACTCTTGGTGGAAACAAAACACAAAGAGGTTGTGGATTTCCACAAGGATCACAAATAGTATGAGTAGCAGATGAAAAAGGAATACCTCGAGGGGACACTGACATTAGAGAACTTACAGGCATAGAAGGCCTAACATCACCATTAGAACTTGAGACTGGAATATCAGCAAAAGTAACAGGTAAACCGAACTTGTAACAACAGGAGATTCTGCTGCAGAGCTTGAACCTTCACCTGTTCTTCTTCGTTTACAAGTCTTCAACTCAAACCGACTAATGTCATCATGTGAAGACTTCGAAGATGAAGAGGGACCAGCAACATCCTTTTAACTTCTCATCCCCTTCACGTAACTTGATTGCACACTTAGAAGAGGGACTGAGGGAACCAATCTTACTTCTCATCTTAGCATGTTCTTTCTTCACCAACTGTCTATACTCAATTTCATTTACCATCACATCATCATCAGCAGCAGCAAGATTCTTCTGTTTTCCTCTTAAAGATACTAACACTGGACTTGGAGTTGCTAATTCAGTATCAACAAACTTGTTGTTCACCTCCCACAGCCACATTTTCATCATTGTCTGGTTCTTGAACATCAACATTATGTGGCTCTTGCACTGCTTGGTTCATCTCGATGTCGAGGTTGTTCTTAAATCATTGGCTCTTCAATCACTGGTTCTTGAACTTGTGCTTCAACTTGGGGTTGTGGATTAACCACCGGAGGCTGTTGAACATTAACCGGTGCATTAGGAGCATCTCCACCATCTTCAAATATTTGAACTACACCATTTGAAATTTGAACCCAAGTTTGATCTTCATTTGGATTATAGTTATTGGCTTGAACAATAGCTCCCAAGAAGTTTGTAACAACTGGATGTCTATTAGAATGTCGTGAAGGATTAGCTCTTTTGCAATCCTTGAAAATTCTTCGGCTCATAACATCTAATCTATAAGCTTCCAATTCATCAATCTGTAAATTCGGAATTAATCTGCGAAAGCACAACATAAGGAACCTCGGATACAAACAAAGCAACTTCACCTTTCCTGCTCTATATCCCAATTGCGTCTGAATAGCGTTTATAATCATTCTTGAAAAGTTGTAAGGCTGATTAAATGTCCCATGCCATCCATTTCCGACTTTCTTGGAGCAAACATTGCATCAAGAAGTGATAAAAATAATGCCATTGGCCAAGAAGCATACCCTTATATATCTGCTTTATCTGGCAAGTTAACAGCATACCCAAATTCCCTAAAAGCTCGCTCTCTGATCAAACCAGCATATCTGATATCACCTTGATCCAATGCTCCCAACTGTAAAACTTGACGAACAACATCCTCAGTGAAGAAACACAGAATCACCGCCGGGATGACTGGACCGCGTTCTACATAAGGGTGAAGAATCACACCTTGTTCTTCCTCTTGAACCTAGATCTGCAATGGAGAAGAGAAGAAAAATGGAGCTGTAGAGATGACCGGTAGGGGAAAAGATCCCCTGTTTCCAGTAACCAAAGTGTGTGGCTCCATATCCTCTACCCCAATAAGAAGGTGAAGACCTCTTTATATAGGGGGATATGGACCTCCCCTAACCTCAATGAGCCAGGCCCAGTTAGGGGTTATCTCTACAAGCCCCGACCCAAAGTAGTGTAAACTACATCGCGTTGGGCCTCGCGGTTGGGTTAGTAAGCAACAATAATAAATAATTAATATAAAAACAACAAGTGACGGGAAGTCTGACCGCTCGGGTCGGGTTTAGTACCGTACTACATCAAGTCCCCCAGTCTAGTGCTGCTCCGCGTGCAAGCGTGGTAGGAGTACTAGACTTGTTAGGAGTGCTCGAAAGTAGATTGAGTTTTAGGCTTACCTGTCGCCCAGGTGCGGGAAAGTTGTTGGCCATGCTTGTTGCGTCTGTCTTTCGCTGTGAGTAGAGATAATGGAGCAGTGAAATAGTACATGATTGTTCATCGTGGGAATTGGTTGTGCAAAACTTGGTGCACGCTGATTGGTTTGCTCTTCTGCCACTCGTACCTTTCATGCTTCCTAGAATGAACCTGCGCTGCCACCGTTGCGCGGCCTTTGGTGTGTGTGTCCAACCAGCCGGCGCAAGGTTTAGGGATTGAGGGCCTACATTCAGGATGCTAAGTGCTGAATCTGATCTTCAATCCTGTTTGAACCTCGCGCGCGGCTTAGGTTTTGTCTAAGCAACCCGCGCGTGGTCTGTAGATTAATTTGATTAACGTATAAGGAGTATGGTCTGCACGGCTTTTTGGGACCATACCCCTTCAAGTCCCCTCAGTCCAGTGCTGCTTCCGTGCGCGAAGTGAATGGTTGGAGCTCTGGACTCAGAAAAAGGAAAAAGGAAAAGAGTGCTGGTCCTTAAAGCATTTGCTAGGACTTGGTAGCTGGCGCGCGTGTAAGTGTTTGTCAATTGCTACGATGCGGCTACCATGCTTGTTAATTGATACCTGTTGCTTTTGAGAGCTGGCGCGCATGATCATTGGCTGGTGATGCATGCGGCGCAACCCTTGCTAACTTCAACATGAAGTTTCGTTGTAATTTTAGGCGAGAAATTTCTCGAATTTTAAATTCTGACAAGTTGGTACAAATGTCGTTGATGGTGACCATTGAGTTGACTGCTGACACGGCGATTATTATGTTGTCACTGATGGTTCGCCTTTGTCAGGCGAGTGTGGCCCAGCTTTTAGCGGTGCGCACACAGTCGTGTGGCTATTGTAAAATATTCACCCTATGGTGTGACTTCTGTTGGTTAGCGCAAGGTGCGCGCGTGTCTTAAGTCATGAAGCGTATGTATATATAGTGTTTGAATCTTTGTAAACTGTTGTCTACAATATTTGCACGTGTTTATCCACTTTGAACAGGTATCGCGAATGAGAATTGGCATAAAGTTGCGTCAGGAATAATGAAGTGGGGATCCGAGCCTGCGTCAGGAATAATGAATTGGCATGACGCAAGGAGATGTGGCTTGTCTTGAAGATTGTAGGTGTAAGCGAAACTTTATTTCAGCCGATGCGTTTTTGCGTATACCCAAAGTGGTGCGTGCATTTGTAGCACAGTTTACGTTTTGTAAGCGTTTTCATATATGGCTAAGCATGCGTGCGTGGGCGACACACACGCTCGTATGTAAAGCAGCAGGGCCGCGTGGAGATTAGCGTGCTTACATGTGTAGCAGCAAGGCTCGCATGGAGGCTGAGATGCTCGTATGTAGAGCAGCAGGGCTCGCATGACGGTTGAGATGCTCGTATATAGAGCAGCAGACTCGTATGGAGACCGGCGTGCTCGTATGTAAATGAGCATGCGCGTGTGGCGACTTACGTGCTCATAAGTAAAGGAGCAGGCGCATGTGGCGGCTTACGTGCTCGTATGTAAAGGAGCATGCGCGAATGGCGACTTACGTGCTCATAAGTAAAGGAGCATGCGCGCGTGGCGACTTACGTGCTCATATGTAAAAGAGCATGCGCCGGCCGGCGACTTACGTGCTCATGTGTAAAAGAGCATGCGCCAGCCGGCGACTTACGTGCTCATATGTAAAAGAGCATGCGCTAGCCGGCGACTTACGTGCTCATATGTAAAGGCGCTTTTTAGGCTTTCATCGGTGTGCGTGAGGATCGCTCGTTGCGTTTCACCGATTGAATGTATTGCCTAACCTGCAAATAAGTTGACATGGTAAATTGTAATAAAGAGTGATATGTGGAAAGCGTTATACCGAAACTTCATCCTTAGGAGGTGTTTGTTCCGTGCATCCGTACTTCACAATACTCTGAAAGCAATTTTGAACCTCGAAATGGAGTTACACCATGCATGCTAGTGTGATTGTCTATTGCTGTCACATAACTGTTAGTTGCATTGTACTAAAATTGATCATAGAGAAGTAACGAATGCACTCGTATATCACGTTATTGCGTAAACAAAAGAAATGGACTCATGTCGGTATAGTAGCAATAAAATCTCACTTTTATGCTTTTTATTTGTTACAGGTCCCCAGATGTGAATATTTTGTTTAAATACATCCCAATGTTAATGTTTTATTTGAAAACGTCAACGGGATGGCTTTGTTTGACCAAGCGCGAAAAATCCATTAACTTTCATGAGCATTTAGATGTCAAGAATCTTGAATTAAGAATGATGAGCATTCAAGCCTTTTGCAATGTGTTTCTCTCTCATTTTATTTCTTTGTAAAAAGAAAAATTTTTACAACACGAGAGGAGTACATTTCGTATAACCTTTATTATACAATGCTTTCTACACAATCTTGCATAAAGAGAAAAATTGGCCAACCCAATCTAGCATGCAAAGTAATAAACGTCAAAGTGTTGACCTATTTAATTTGATTTCCCCCATGCACATGGTTGAGGAATAATATATATGTATATGTTAAATTATCCAGGGAGTATAAAATGTCCTTGTATAATATTTGAAGGGGTGATTTGTATGTAAAGTTGTAAGTTGTTGTGAAAATTTGAAAAACTTGCATGTGAACACCAAAGCACATGCCTTTTTGTTTTTGTGTAATTGAATTTTTTTTTTTTTACATGGGTTGAATATTAGCCAGTGGAGATATGTTTCTGACACAAGAAAGTGTATGCTTTATTTTAATGGTGACAACATAAAACGTGCTTTCTAACACGAAAGTAATTTCTCAAAGTTCACTACTTTTTGTCCCAAGTGAGGAATGCATTAGTTTTTTTTTTTCTCTTGAAAAAACTGTAAGGCATAAGACAAGCCACGGCTCTCTCCGCCAGCTTCCCCAATACGAGATTCTCGGCTGGCGCCGCCAAACAGATTGCACGACGGGGGTTACCCGTATCGGCGAAGTGTGTCGGCAGGCGTTGTAATTGCGCAACAGAGATGACCTCGCGCGGCGGGTATGCTCGCACAAAAGAGATTATCCGCTCGGCGGAGTATACTCGCGCAACGGAGATGACCCGCGCAGCGGAGTATGCTCACACAAAAGAGATTACCCGCGCGGCGTAGAATGCTCGCGCAACGGAGATATCCCGCGTAGCGGAGTATGCTCGCGTAACGGAGGTTACTCGCGGCCGCGGAGCTAATCCGAAGGTGGCGAACGTTGTCCTAACGGCGTAGGTGGTCTTGCAAGTGCGGATCATGTTTACGTTTTGAGGGATTGTTCAAAACGACAATTTCCTTTTTAATGAAAGCTTTATTTAACAAAATTGTAAGTGGGTTTTTATCCCATAAAATTGCAAACCCATTTTTTGATGACAGGTGTCTTGGTGAGAATGCCACTAAATTCCAACAACATTAATTGTAGTTGGCATGCAAGGTTCTGCATGCTTCGCTTATTTGATGTAAAATAAGACATTTAAACTTTCAAGTTTCCGCTCAGAACAGTTACGTGATGTTAATGGTCCGAAATTTATAACAAATTTGCCGATCAAAATATAAGCGTTGTTATAGTGTTGTGTTTAAGGAACATGGCGAGACTCTAACAAGCAGGTGCCTCCAGCTCGCGGGTGACAAAGGGTGTGTCTTACATGCGCAAGGGTGGAAAGCACTCGCGCGTGAAAAACTTACTCACGCATGAAGGCTTGGTCACGCGGCGTAACCGTGCCCGCGCATGAAGAACTTACTCGCGCATGATGGCTTGGTCACGCGGCGTAACCTTGCCTGCGTATAAAGAACTTGTTCACGCGGCGGACCGTACTCGCGCACGGAGAACTTGCTCATGCGTCGGGATCATTCTCGCGCATTAAGAACTTGCTCATGCGGTGGGATCATTCCGCGCATGAAGACTTGCTCATGCGGCGAGATCATTCCCGCGCATGAAGAACTTGCGGCGGTAGGGGTTATACCTTGTTTGAGACGTAATATAGATGAACGCAAAGTTGTACCTTACTTGAAGTTTACTTGCGTCACATGTCGGAGAAAAATAGTTCATCCTTGTTGCGCGCGATATGCTTGATGCTGTAGATGACAGGTGGTTTGTTGCGCGACGTTGTTAGTGCGGAAGATGGCAGGCTGATTTGATGCGCGCGACGTGGTTGATAACGGGTGTTTGAAGCGCAGGTGATACAAACAGAGCAAACCATGAGTGTCTGTGACACATAAACGTGTGGCCGGACACTGTTGTCGTTCAGATGGTTGGCGTACAGGACCAGTTTCGTGGCGGAGCTTGGTGGAGCGTGATTGTAGCTCACCAAAGATGGTAGGTGGTGGAGACACAAACATGGTGACCCGGTTATCGCGGTTGTATGATAAAAGAAAATTCAATTTGCAAGATGACAAAAATGGGGGTGCGAAGATGTACCACACATTGTACCCTTTTTTCTGCAAATGTCAGTTTGTGTCCCCTAAAGAAAAGATGGGTGTGCAATAAGGGTTATACCTTATGCAATAGTGATTGTGCCTTGACAACTATACATTGTACTCTCTTTTTGAAAAAGAGGATGTACGATTTCCTCCATGTTAAAGAATAATTCATATATATATATATATATTTTTAAAAAGCATATGAGATCAAATCATGTGTCATAGGAATATGCATCCGATAAAAACATAAATTCTTCTTTGTATTCAGATTTATGACAATGATAGGACTGGCCTTTAATGAAGGTTGTATGTCTGGAGAAACGTGTGTCAAACTTGGGAGGAATCGGAATCGCCTACCCATGAATTGCTTGTTTAGCTTCAACTAAATAGATCTGGGTAATTATTATCCATAATCGTCTCTTTTTTTTTTCTTTTTGGCACCAACCAAACAAATCTCAAGGTGTAATCTTGAACAATCTTCATGAAAAGCTCAGATCTAGAGAGAAACAGAGGAAAAAACGTGATGTGATGAACAAGATCTGGAGGCTTCTAGATCCTTTAATCCCAGAAAAAGCCTTAATGAACTTGGATCTGAAGAGTTTTTCAAGCAGAATTTATGTATGGATTTTAAGCAAAACACAAATCTAGAATGTTTGCTAGAGAAAAGCAACAAGAGAAAAGTAACACAGATCTGAAGATCTGAGGATAGAACGAGATGTGATCAACAAATGTGTAGCATATACTCGGTGGGCGCCAATGAAGAAACACAGAATCACCGCCGGGATGACTGGACCGCGTTCTACATAAGGGTGAAGAATCACACCTTGTTCTTCCTCTTGAACCTAGATCTGCAATGGAGAAGAGAAGAAAAATGGAGCTGTAGAGATGACCGGTAGGGGAAAAGATCCCCTGTTTCCAGTAACCAAAGTGTGTGGCTCCATATCCTCTACCCCAATAAGAAGGTGAAGACCTCTTTATATAGGGGGATATGGACCTCCCCTAACCTCAATGAGCCAGGCCCAGTTAGGGGTTATCTCTACAAGCCCCGACCCAAAGTAGTGTAAACTACATCGCGTTGGGCCTCGCGGTTGGGTTAGTAAGCAACAATAATAAATAATTAATATAAAAACAAGTGACGGGAAGTCTGACCGCTCGGGTCGGGTTTAGTACCGTACCACATCACTCAGTAAGCTCAATTTCTTGACCAACAACTGTCGCACGAACACCATTCTCTGTTGGATTTGCTGATGCCCTAAAATCATTTCTTTTGTGATGGCAAATATAATCCACGAACGTCTTAAAGCAGATAATCTGCGATCACTAGAGGACTCAACTCTAAATTTTCTTGTTTTCTTCCTTGCCTTCGATTTCTTCCGCTGACCTGTATACGTTATCAAACCATGTCAAACTCATATATGTGTTATTACTAAAATCAGGATTTAAATTTATTACTGTTTTCTCACATCTAATGGTATTTGGATGATTACCTGTTGTGCTAAAAGTTATGCATGTAATTTCTTTCTTTGAAACCACCTAAGCCACTTTTTTTTTCTCACTCTCACGTGTGCTTGCCACCATTTTCTGCAATCACCCACATTTTTTCCATGGATAAAAAACATAAAAAAAAACACATTGAAGAAACACTGAACTAATTAAGGGACTAATCAGTTTGGTTTATGTTTCTACCATGATGGTTAATCTTCTTTATGTTTTCCTGAGCTCCTTAATGACCGTGGTTATCTGCAAAACAGAACACCGTTACTCGTTAAGAGGGGAATGTGGGGGTTTCCCTCTTAACCGGGCTCCGGCGTGAGAATAAGCGATTGCTTTTGGGAGAGAATTAAGTATTAAGTGAGAGTAGAGGGAATGGAATGTTTAACCTGTGAAGTCAGGTCTCTATTTATAGCCGGAGTAGTGTAAGAGGGTGTGGGCTGATGGGCCTTGGGCCGGAAGGCGACAACATGGAGGATATGCCTCTTGTCTCACTGGTGTCGACCGTTAGTGGCTTCTAGGAGCTTTCTGGAGCTGGCGCAATGTGATTGGAGCCACGTGTCACCGTTGTCGGCCTGACCGCCCTTCTGCCATCAGCAGGTAAGTGGAGATCGTGGGGCAGTTGTCTCTGCCTTATGATTGGTGCCATGTAGGCGTCCTTAAGTACTTTTTGTCTCCTGCATGTCAGATGATCGTGGAGCACGATTGATCAGAGCCAGAGGGACGTTGATTGGCTCTTTTCTTCTGCCACTTGTACCTTGTGTACTATCTGGAGCAGCCTTGCGCTGCTTCCCTGCACGAGTCTTGATGGGCACGTTAACTAACTCGCGCGGGGTTTAGTTGACTGAGTATTCTTTCCGCATGCTAAGTGTTGTTATTGGAGCTTCTCATTGTCTAAATCTCGCGCGACGTAAAATAGAATATGGTGCAACTCGCGCGAGGTTAATGATAGGAAGCTTTTTTAATAAGGAGTATGGTCCCGCGCGCAACCTTTACGGAGGTTTGCGCGGCTTTTTGGGACCATACCCCTTCACACATCAACTTAGATATTCAGAAAATCACTAAGGCTGTAATTTTTTTTAAACACAAAACACTGTCATGTGTTGCTTTCTTTTCATTTTAAAATATTAAAACAATGGGTAAAATACAATAGACGTCAAATAATCAATCTACACTATTGATCTTTTGTTGATCAAGGTTTCTATTTTAGCCATTCTAGGATCAAATGTGAACCACTTTCTTAATTGTGAACTAATACTCTGTTCCCGAGTCTCATTTATCAGGGGGGGGGGGGGGGGAGGGAGGGAAAATGAGGGAAAAGATATGAAAATATAAAAAAACCATGTTCTCGAGTCTCATTTAACAGGGGGAGGAGAGGGAAAAGGGAAGAAAATATGATCATATATTCATCCTTCCAAATTAGAGAGCTTAGGAGAGAAAATTTTCATTCCCCTCCCCTCCCCTGTTAAATGAATCAATCCAGACTACTGATTTTGTTTACTTTTGCTTTTCATTTTTTTTTATTCAAAAGGGCTTTTAAGTAAAATTACACTCCACCATTTTAGGTAATTATTTTTATTTTATTAGAAATCCCTTGATACACTACTTCAAAATCAAATTTATTTTGACCAACTCATCTCTCAAAGTTCAAAACTATAAAATCAAAACGATCGATAAAAAAGGTTTGTGTTCATCAAAAAATCTCATCGCCAGTTCATCTCAAATTGAATGGTGGTGGAGCAATAATCAAAGGTGGTCGGTTCATCGAAAACAAAATGAAATCGGATAAATAATCAAAAGTGAGTTCATCCCAAATTCCTTTAAAGTTTCAAAATTATATATGTTTTTTTATTGTTGATTAGTGAAGAATATTAAATCGAAGACTAATAATTTATGTCCTGGAACAGTATTTAAAGCACATTTAAATCTCAAATTAGAAAAAAAAAAAAAACAATCAAAATTAAAAACAGATGAAACATCCAAATTTAAATTGTATCCGTTATTATTCTCACGAAGAACAGGTTATAGATTCGTTCAAATAACCACCGTTGGAAGAACAAAAACTCACACTTACTCTTTCTCTTTCTCGTTACCTTAAAACAACAGCATCAGCACCGAATTCACCACGGTTAACCATTCGTTTCCAAGCATTGTCATTTGTCAGGGTTAATGGCGAGATTCGTCAATGGATCGTCAGTTAACGGCGAATTGATGGTACATTTGACTTAGTTTTGAATTTTTTAATTCAGGTTGATATCGAAGAAGAAAAAGATGAAAGCGAATAAGATGATGATGATGAACTCGATCAGATCAGTGGCGAAACTTGAGATTTTCGACCGAGGGCGGAAGTCACCGGACCTAAAAATTTCTATAAAACTGGGGGATCTAAAATGTATATACCCAAAAATTTCTATACGAAAACTACATAGTCTCCACTACTGAGCGAAAAGTTTGGAGGGTAGGCCGCCCTCTCGCCCTTTAAAAGCTTCACCCATGAACTCGATCAAGAATTTGGTCATGAAGATGATATGTGTACATACGTTTCTAAAATGTGAATACGCATAACACATATATTTACATTCAATTATACAGCCTTTTTAATCATGTTCTAGATGGAACAACATTTGAATTTTTTAACGACAAATTTGGATCACTGACGAACCACTGGAGTATTATCGTGCCACAAGCGGAACCCCCGATCATATCCATCTATACTAGGCAATAATGCCTATACACCGATCATATCCATCTCCACCCCCAAGATGCCAGTAGGCTATAATGCCATGGCCATGGGTGAAACAATATTTGATAATGGATGTATCTTTTAAAGTTAGTTAATTGATGAGAGAAAAGAGGATAGAGAATGTAATTAAATATTTTTTTGATTCGAGTGAAAAATCAATCAATTAATTAAATGGGGGGAGAACAATAAACAAGTTACAATTAATTTTTAGAGTAAATTGCAATTTTACCCCCTGAGGTTAGGGGCCATTGGCACTCTTACCCCCCCTAAGGAAATAAATGCAAAATTACCTGTAACACCCGTCTAATTAAACTTGATTTAATCATTCTTTTTAAATAGTGGCGTATACCATAGAAAATAAAGGATACTTAACTAACATAACATTCTTACAAGAGTTTCATAAGTAACAAAAAGTTTAGTCGAACCCGACTATTAACAAGTTTCTAAAGTTGTTTAACAAACATTTACAACCCATGCACAAAAGTATTAGAGATTTAAAAGACAATATTGCGGAAGCTTCAAAATATAGTGTTCGGTTCTTCATACAGTGCTTGATCGCCATCCGTAAAAATCCCGACATAACCTAATGTCAAAACACGACAAAAGTTAGTTTTGACAACATATATAACATGAATAATTTACATCTAGGGTGATGGATTGGTTAAAGACAACATTTCAAGATCATGGAAGTAAACGGGATATATAACGTACGACCGAATCAATCGAAACGAGTCAAACGTCGAATTTCGGAAGTGTGTAACCGGAGTGGCGTCGGAGACGCCACATCTGGCGTCGTCGACGCCTAACGGCGTCGGCTGTAAGATAAGTCGCGTCGACCAGAAGACATCGGCGTCAATGATTCAATAGGCGTCGGCGACGCCACTTCTTGCGTCGTCGACGCCTAGCTCGTGGTCAGTTTGGCAGATTTGAATCGTTTTTGTTCAACGGGCATATCTTTCGACTCGTAGGTCCGTTTTATGTGATTCTTGTCCCTATTCGTCTGTAAATTTATTACCATCATACCTATTATGCATATCATATTGTAAGACTCATTTACGGACCGAAAGGCCATAGGCCATTACAAGATTATTCGACCCGTTCTACTCTTACCCGTTTTCACTATCCTTTAACTAATAAATTTATGGCGACTTACGCCCAAAATCTGTAACTCATTAACACTCACTTATCTTACCAATCTCCTGGTTGATGCTCGTGTAATTATATCGCCATTATTGACGTTCAAAATGCTTAACATACAATTTTCAAAATTAACAAACCACTGGCCCATCTTGTGGAATCGTCCACTCATGATGGCTACCGAATGGTTCATTGACTACACTAAGTCTAATAATTCCAACATTCAACTATAAACGATGCAATTTCAACGCGATGTCAATTAAATAGTGAGATTTACGAAACATTATCAACAATGCGCTTAATGTAACTGATCAAGTTACGTACCTTCAAAGTTTGCCCTTTAAACGTGGTTCGCCTCCCGCTTGTCCACTTGACGCTCCCGCGTCCGTTCCTATAGAGTTCATTCATGATGCATTTTAGAACTCTATTTAACTCATAACTCGCATAATACACCAAAACATCATGATTATGCGTTTAAGCTCAGAATTTCAGTTTTAGGCCTTCATAGAGGCATTTCAACAAACACTATGAAGGCAGAATTTTATAACTTCCATTTTCAAGTTTATAGCTTGCTAGTTTGCTAACTTAACCATCAATATAATCTTCTTATATCATTTAAATATCATGCATTTCCAGAATTCATTTTCCAAGATCAAATTATACCAAAATATTCATTCAAAATCCTAGTGTTCATTATCATATTATAAAACCCACAACCCACCTTCAAGGTGTTCATGGAACTTCCTGAAATTGATCATGATTTCACATGTAGTTGGCTAGATTTCACATCTAGACACCATATCAACTCTAATCTAACTACATATCACACATGCAACCTCTAATTCCAGATTTTACAAAATCATGAGAATTTCAAGTTGAAGGATTTCATCAGATTTTACATACCTTAGAATCCTCTCGCGTTGAGGATCACGAATCTAAGCTCTAATTTCAATTTCGACTTGGATTGAGCCTTCAATTGAGAGTTCTAGTGAAGTTTAGGTTTTGTGAGAGTGGGGTGTCGCCCTGCTCTTCTTCTTGTGCGACCAGGATTAGAAAAAATGGGGTTTTGTTTTTGTTTTTATTAAAAACATTATTATAGTTTCAATTTTTAACAACTAAGGCCCCTCTACTATATTCAACCTATAGTTTGTTAACTTTTAGCCATGTAATGACTCATTTCAAAGAATTTATCTAACTAGGTTAAAATTCCTAATTAGTGAATTCTCGTTATTTAACCTTATAATTTTAAATATAAGGTTTTATATTTTCGGGGTGTTACAAGTCCACCCCCCTTAAAAGGGTTTCGTCCCCGAAACCGCTTTACGTACCAAATAAAGTAGGGTGGAGACGCCGCATCTCCTCTTCGGACTCCCACGTAGTGTCCGAACCCTTTCTATGCTCCCATTTGACTTTGACTTGATCAATTTGTTTATTTCGTAGATGTTTGACTTTTCTGTCCAAAATCTCCACCGGTCTCACCACATAGTTCAAACTATTATCCACTTCGATATCATCGTAATGAATATAGTCCGTTTCGTCCGCTAAGCACTTTCTTAGTTGTGACACGTGGAACGTGCCATGTATTCCACTTAACTCCTCCGGTAATTCAAGACGGTAAGCTACTTTGCCAACTCTCCCGATAATTTTAAATGGTCCAATAAACCTTGGGCTTAGTTTTCCCCTTTTTCTGAATCTAATAACACCTTTCCATGGGGAAACTTTTAGCATGACCCTGTCACCAACTTGGAATTCAATTGGCCTTTTCCTTTTATCGACGTACGCCTTTTGCCGGTCTTGAGCCGCTTTCAAGTGTGCCCGAACTTTATCGATCTTTTCATTTGTGGCTCGTACTATATCTTGGTGGGCGAGTTCACGTGGACCCACTTCACCCCAACATACCGGAGTTCGACACTTCCTACCGTAAAGCATTTCGTACGGTGCCATCTTAATACTAGATTGGTAACTGTTGTTATACGAAAACTCTACTAACGGTAGATGAACATCCCAACTGCCTCCAAAGTCGATTATACACGCCCGTAGCATGTCTCCCAATATTTGTATCGTTCTTTCACTTTGCCCATCCGTTTGAGGATGGTACGCGGTGCTAATGAACAATTTGGTTCCCATTTGCTCTTGGAATTCTCGCCAAAATTTCGAAGTAAATCGGGTATCCCTATCAGACACGATGGACACCGGCACCCCATGACGGGCTATTATTTCATTGGTGTAAACTTCCGACATCTTTTCTGACGTGTAAGTCTCACGAATCGGAATGAAGTGAGCACTTTTTGTCAATCTATCCACCACTACCCATATGGCATCAAAACCACGATTTGTCCTAGGCAGTTTGGTTAACAGGTCCATTGTAATATGTTCCCATTTCCAAACCGGAATTTCCAACGGTTGGAGTTTGCCATAGGGTTTCTGATGCTCCGCCTTGACTTGTAAACATGTCAAGCATTTCTCCACATATTTCGCCACATCCCTCTTCATTCCGGGCCACCAATAATTTTGTTTCAAGTCATTGTACATCTTGGTCGCACCCGGATGAATTGAATAACGGGATTTATGAGCTTCATCAAGTAGAAGCGCCTTTACTCCACAGGTATGTGGGACCCATACCCTTCCGGATCGAGTCTTTAACCCGTGATTCCCATCCGACAAGTCTTTCAACTGACCAATTATTCTTTCCTTCTTCCAATTCTCTTCTTTTACCGCTTCTAATTGCGCCTCTCGAATACGTTCAAGTATACCCGAGGTTACCACGAGTTGCATCGATCGTACTCGTATCGGAACATAATCCGCTTTTCTGCTCAGAGCGTCCGCTACCACATTTGCCTTTCCGGGGTGATAATGTATCTCACAATCATAGTCTTTCACCGTTTCTAACCACCGCCTTTGTCGCATATTTAACTCCTTCTGATCGAAGAAGTATTTCAAGCTCTTGTGGTCGGTGAATATGGTGCATTTTACCCCATACAAGTAATGCCTCCATATCTTTAATGCAAATACCACCGCTGCCAGCTCGAGATCGTGCGTGGGGTATTTCTTCTCGTGTATCTTCAATTGCCTCGAGGCATAGGCTATTACCTTGCCCCGTTGCATCAACACGCAACCGAGCCCCGATAATGAAGCATCCGAATAAACCATCATGTCTTCGATTCCGTCCGGCAATGTCAGTACCGGAGCTTGAGTTAGCCTTTCTTTTAGCGTCCGAAAAGCTTTTTCTTGATCGACTCCCCAGACAAACTTTGCTTTCTTTTGGGTTAGTCTTGTTAGCGGCGACGCAATCTTGGAGAAATCTTGAATGAATCTCCTATAGTATCCTGCAAGCCCCAAAAAGCTTCTAATTTCTGAAGGGTTCTTCGGGGGTTTCCATTTTGACACAGCCTCTATCTTTGACGGATCCACCAATACTCCGTCAGCATTTATAACATGGCCTAAGAATTGAACCTCTCGTAACCAAAAGGCGCATTTAGAGAATTTTGCATATAATTTCTCTCGCCTAAGCGTCTCTAACACTTCTTGTAAATGGTGTGCGTGTTCAGCTTCATTTTTCGAGTAAACCAAGATATCATCGATAAACACGATGACCGACTTATCCAACATTGGCTTGCAAACCCGGTTCATGAGGTCCATGAAAGCCGCGGGCGCGTTTGTTAGCCCAAATGACATCACGAGAAATTCGTAATGTCCGTATCTTGTGCGGAAAGCCGTCTTCGGTACATCTTCTTCTTTGACCTTTAATTGGTGATATCCCGACCTAAGGTCAATTTTTGAAAACCAACTCGCGCCTTGTAGTTGGTCAAATAAGTCGTCTATCCTCGGAAGCGGGTATCGGTTCTTTACCGTGAGTTTGTTTAACTCCCGGTAATCAATACACATGCGCATGCTCCCGTCCTTCTTTCTCACAAACAACACCGGTGCGCCCCAAGGAGACACACTCGGCCTTATGAATCCCTTGTCAAGCAAATCTTGGATTTGGGACATCAACTCTTGTAATTCCGACGGTGCAAGTCGGTACGGGGCTTTTGCTACAGGTTTCGCGCCCGGAATCAGTTCGATCCCGAACTCTACTTCCCGTTCAGGTGGTATCCCCGGTAAATCTTCCGGAAAAACATCTTCAAAATCTCGTACTACCGGTACATCTCCAATCTTTCGTGATTCTTTCTCGGTCTCATTTGCATAAATTATAAATGCCTTGCATCCTCGCTTCATGAGCTTGTGAGCTTTCAACATGGAACATACTATGGGGTTGCCTCGTTTTTCGCCATAAATGGTGACGTGTTTTCCGCTAGGAGATGTTAGTTTTATCTCTTTGCGAAAACACACGACCTTTGCATGGTATTGAGATAGCCAATCCATCCCCACGACTACTTGAAATTCTCCCATCGACATCGGGATTAGATTTATCAAATATTCTTCATCATCGATGCTCAGTTTACAATTTTCACATACATCACAAACAATAAAGCTTTTGTCATTACCTATCTCTACTTCTAAAGGCACAGGTAATTTTGTTAATATAAATGAAGGATGTCGAATAAGTCCATATGAGACAAAGGATTTATTCGCACCCGTATCAAATAACACATGTGCAGGAATTGAATTTACAGCAAATATACCTGAGACCACGTCAGGTTCAACCTTTGCTTCTGCGGCGGTTAGTTGGAAAGATCTTGCTTTTGCTTTCGGGGCTTCACCTTTTGATTCTTGCCCATCCTTCTTTCCGACTAATTCCGGCCATTCCGACTTCTTGTGACCCGTTCGATAACAGTTGTAACAAACCGTCACTTTCTCCGGGCATGACATAGCCATATGTCCCGTTTTCTTGCATATGGGACAAGGCTTATCCTTGTAACGACATTCACCTTTATGATTTTTCCCACAAATTTTGCAACCTGATGTACTACCTTTAGCACCTGATTTCTTGGCTGATTCATTCATTCTTGCTTTCTTGGTAGGGCTTGGGTTCACATCTTGTGCCCTTCGTTCACCCCGTTCTATACTCTTCTTCAATTCGATCTCCCTTTCCCGAGCAGCATTGACAATCTCGGTAAGGGTCTCATACTTTGAAGGGGTTATGAACTCTCTATACTCCGCGCTTAGCATGTTATGATAATAATAGATCTTTTGCTCTTCATTCGTTATCAAATCATCACAGAACTTCATCTTGTCCATAAACATCCCCGTGATCTTGTCTATGGATTCACCTTTGTGTCTGAGTTGCATGAATTCTTCCTTGATTTTATTTATGACCGCCTTGGGACTATGGTGTTTAAGAAACGGCGTCTTAAACTCCTCCCAAGTCATGGCCTTAACCGCTTCACTTCCAATCTCCTTCTTTTTGTTATCCCACCAATCTTTCGCTTGACTCCTTAGTTGACCCGTACCATAAGCCACGTAGTCTTCTTCGTCACAATGATTTCTCTCGAATACCCCTTCGATGTCACTTAGCCATCGTTGGCACACTATTGGGTCAACCTCCCCATTATATATTGGTGGTTTACATGCCATGAATTCCTTGTATGAACAAGGCTTTCGTCCTCCACGCTTTTCCTTTGCTATATTTGAACCTTCTTCTAGTTTCTTGATTCTATCTTCTACTATTGATAAAACCGTGTTTTGGATTTTATCAATAAAACCCGACAAACTATTTTCGATCGCCTTTCCAACCTCTTCGGCAATCACTTCCCTCACTTGTTCGGTGACTCTTAGCACCGCATTATCATTGCCTCCATCAGCCATCTCGATTTCTGAAATGTTTACATAGATTGTTAAACATTTCATTTATAACACATGCTTTACTTGTTTGATTTAATCAAGTTCGTAACTTGATTTAATCATTCTTGTTTTAATTCAATCAAGTTTGTAACTTGATTTAGTAATTCTTGTTTCTATTCAATCAAGTCCGTAAGCTTGATTTGATAATTCTTGTTTTGATTCAATCAAGTTCGTAACTTGATTTGATAATTCTTGTTTTGATTCAATCAAGTTCGTAACTTGATTTGATAATTCTTGTTTCATGCATTTCCTGTTTTTTTTTTTTTTTTTTTTTTTTTTTTTTTTTTGAGTGAGCTTACACACTCTTTTCATTTTCATGCATATTTATTCATTTCTCGTTCTATACATGATACATAATTTATTAACACAATAAGTAAATTCTTACCGGACGACCGATCAAGCTTGAACCGAACACTTATTGACAACCTAGAGCTCTGATTACCAACTTGTAACACCCGTCTAATTAAACTTGATTTAATCATTCTTTTTAAATAGTGGCGTATACCATAGAAAATAAAGGATACTTAACTAACATAACATTCTTACAAGAGTTTCATAAGTAACAAAAAGTTTAGTCGAACCCGACTATTAACAAGTTTCTAAAGTTGTTTAACAAACATTTACAACCCATGCACAAAAGTATTAGAGATTTAAAAGACAATATTGCGGAAGCTTCAAAATATAGTGTTCGGTTCTTCATACAGTGCTTGATCGCCATCCGTAAAAATCCCGACATAACCTAATGTCAAAACACGACAAAAGTTAGTTTTGACAACATATATAACATGAATAATTTACATCTAGGGTGATGGATTGGTTAAAGACAACATTTCAAGATCATGGAAGTAAACGGGATATATAACGTACGACCGAATCAATCGAAACGAGTCAAACGTCGAATTTCGGAAGTGTGTAACCGGAGTGGCGTCGGAGACGCCACATCTGGCGTCGTCGACGCCTAACGGCGTCGGCTGTAAGATAAGTCGCGTCGACCAGAAGACATCGGCGTCAATGATTCAATAGGCGTCGGCGACGCCACTTCTTGCGTCGTCGACGCCTAGCTCGTGGTCAGTTTGGCAGATTTGAATCGTTTTTGTTCAACGGGCATATCTTTCGACTCGTAGGTCCGTTTTATGTGATTCTTGTCCCTATTCGTCTGTAAATTTATTACCATCATACCTATTATGCATATCATATTGTAAGACTCATTTACGGACCGAAAGGCCATAGGCCATTACAAGATTATTCGACCCGTTCTACTCTTACCCGTTTTCACTATCCTTTAACTAATAAATTTATGGCGACTTACGCCCAAAATCTGTAACTCATTAACACTCACTTATCTTACCAATCTCCTGGTTGATGCTCGTGTAATTATATCGCCATTATTGACGTTCAAAATGCTTAACATACAATTTTCAAAATTAACAAACCACTGGCCCATCTTGTGGAATCGTCCACTCATGATGGCTACCGAATGGTTCATTGACTACACTAAGTCTAATAATTCCAACATTCAACTATAAACGATGCAATTTCAACGCGATGTCAATTAAATAGTGAGATTTACGAAACATTATCAACAATGCGCTTAATGTAACTGATCAAGTTACGTACCTTCAAAGTTTGCCCTTTAAACGTGGTTCGCCTCCCGCTTGTCCACTTGACGCTCCCGCGTCCGTTCCTATAGAGTTCATTCATGATGCATTTTAGAACTCTATTTAACTCATAACTCGCATAATACACCAAAACATCATGATTATGCGTTTAAGCTCAGAATTTCAGTTTTAGGCCTTCATAGAGGCATTTCAACAAACACTATGAAGGCAGAATTTTATAACTTCCATTTTCAAGTTTATAGCTTGCTAGTTTGCTAACTTAACCATCAATATAATCTTCTTATATCATTTAAATATCATGCATTTCCAGAATTCATTTTCCAAGATCAAATTATACCAAAATATTCATTCAAAATCCTAGTGTTCATTATCATATTATAAAACCCACAACCCACCTTCAAGGTGTTCATGGAACTTCCTGAAATTGATCATGATTTCACATGTAGTTGGCTAGATTTCACATCTAGACACCATATCAACTCTAATCTAACTACATATCACACATGCAACCTCTAATTCCAGATTTTACAAAATCATGAGAATTTCAAGTTGAAGGATTTCATCAGATTTTACATACCTTAGAATCCTCTCGCGTTGAGGATCACGAATCTAAGCTCTAATTTCAATTTCGACTTGGATTGAGCCTTCAATTGAGAGTTCTAGTGAAGTTTAGGTTTTGTGAGAGTGGGGTGTCGCCCTGCTCTTCTTCTTGTGCGACCAGGATTAGAAAAAAAGGGGTTTTGTTTTTGTTTTTATTAAAAACATTATTATAGTTTCAATTTTTAACAACTAAGGCCCCTCTACTATATTCAACCTATAGTTTGTTAACTTTTAGCCATGTAATGACTCATTTCAAAGAATTTATCTAACTAGGTTAAAATTCCTAATTAGTGAATTCTCGTTATTTAACCTTATAATTTTAAATATAAGGTTTTATATTTTCGGGGTGTTACATTACCCCTACTGTTAACTCTTATGTCGCACAATTACCCCCCGGCTTCAAAGTCAATGACAGATCTGTTGACTCTTAGTTGAAATGACTATATTACCCTTCCATTTTACCCCCCAACATTTCTGTTAAGTCGCACAATTACCCCCCATTGGTAAATTACTAATTTGTCCTTTGTTATTACCCCCTGTACTTTGAGTTAAGATACAACATTACCCCCTGCAACTTCCAAAAACCTTCCCGCCAAAATCAAAAACCTGATCTATGATTCTATAATCAAAAATCTTAACCTGTTCTATGATCTGAAACCTAATTCTGAATCAATTCACATGTAATCTGATTTTGATCATATAAACACCTGATTCTGAATCAATTCACAGTTATTTTGTTTTATTTCTTAAATCATCAAGCATACCTGTTACATACCTGCTTACCTGCTGCAATGTGTTTTATACTCAAGCATACATGTTGCATACCTGCTGTGGTGACTATTAACCACTGATTAAGCATACCTGCTGTGGTGACTATTAACCACTGATTAAGCAAACCACTGCTGCACATTTTGACTATTAACCAGACTAGAATATGTATCAAACCACTGTTATGATTGCTAACAGCTTGTTGATCAAATGCACAAAATGTAACTGCCATAACCATGTTCAGTAACTTCACATACACCTGTTGATTAAGCATACCTGCTGTGGTGACTATCATCAACTATGATCATGTAACTGCCATAACCATGTTCAGTAACTTCACATACACCTGTTGATACACCTATTGACCTATTGATACACCTATTGACCTATATGCATTTGTAGAGACTGGGTATTAAAACTGCACATCCTGTATATGCATTGTACAAACCTGTTTGACTAGAAATCAAACTGCACATCCACATTACACATAATTCATTACCTCAGGTATTAAAACTGCACATCCTGTATATGCAACTTAACATTAACAGCAGCAAGTCAACATTAACAACAGCAGCTTAAGTCACATACACCCTCTTTCACTTATGCATGGGACTGAAAGTGATGGTGATTGCACCAAGTGCCATGACAGCACCTCTGCATCAGAAGTATTGCAGAGGTTCTGTTCTGTTCTATGATCAAATCAAATACAACAGCAACTTAACAGTCAAATATACACAATTGCAGAGGTTCTGTTATGTTGTGATCAAACATTAACCCACTTAACAGTCAAATACATAACCTGTTCTATGATCAAACATAACCTGTTGTGATCAAGCAAAAGATCCTACACATTAACCCAAAAGATCCTAGAAGATTAGAGTTTAAGAATCCTACACTACATATTAACCCAAAAGAACCTAGAAGATTAGAGTTTAAGTATCCTACACAACCATTTCCTGCTGAGGCGGAAACTGGAAATGCAGGAACGGGCGGCCTCGCATCTTGAGCACCAATGAGACCACAATCGATCTTAGTGAAACATGAATCCTCATGTCCACTGCAAATACACAAACATCCATTACTAGTTGTTTGATTTTACCCCACAATCAAAATTGTTGTTTGATTTTACCTGAAAATTGCGAGAAAAGGGAGGATCTCTGGACCACATCTGGATCGATGGTGGCCGGTGGTGTGGTCGCCGGCCCTGGCTCAGCCGGTGGAGCTCGATGCATAATGCCATTCTGTTCAGTCATCTTGTGCTAGTGTGGTGAAGGAGTGGTGAAGAAGATGGAGTGGATGTCGCCGGAGGGTGAAGGTCGCCGGAAGCGATGAAGAAGAAGAGGGGAAATCTTAGGGGGTAAGGTTGTGAGGTTATGTTGAGTTTGAGGGGTTATTTTAATATATAAAGTACAAGTTTTGGTGAAATTACATTTATACCCTTTGACCCTCCCTTGTTTATATTGACCGGTCAAGAAAAATGAATCCGGGGGGTAATTGTGCGACATAAGAGTTAACAGTAGGGGGTAATTTTGCATTTATTTCCTTAGGGGGGGGTAAGAGTGCCAATGGCCCCTAACCTCAGGGGATAAAACTGCAATTTACTCTAATTTTTAAGTTGTTCAGATCAACAAAAGAATTAATAGTCAAAATTTATTCATTTTGTTCTCAAATAACCCTACATTCTCTTAGGGGAAGGGGTGGTTATTAGTGATAAAATTTCATCACTCACAATATCCAATCATGTTCCGTCATGTCAGCAACCATTTTTTCATCACTCACAACCTTTTTTTAGTGGGGGTGGTCATCACTCACCACCACACCCAACAATTTCCCCCCAACCAACAACTACCCTCACAAAATAATATCATCACGGCGTTGAAAAAATCATGGAATCGATTTTCATTAAACTATCACGCGTTGATCTTTCGAGTGGCGGTGGGAATATCACGCGTTAAACTATAACGCACTGCCACGGGCGGCCTTAGGTTATATATTTCCTATACTTACATTTACCAAATGGGGGAATAATGCCAGACAGCTGCCTGGCACTCCCCCATTTGACCAACCAGTTTACTATTTTTTAACCCTTTTAAAATTACGTTTATACTCCTGTTTAAAATTACCGTTTTGCCTCTAGCTCAAAATAAAATTACGCTTTTGTCCTCATCTCAAAATTACGATTTTGCCCTCAATGCAAAATTACGATTTTGCCTGGTACTCCCTGTAACACCCGTCTAATTAAACTTGATTTTTAATCATAACGTATACCATTATAAAGAAAAGAAACTGCTTGATTAACTTACAAATTAAACAAAAGGTTCATAAGTAACAAAAGTTTAGTCATATAAGACTAAACAAAACGTTTCAAAAGTTGTTTAACAATCAATTACAACCCATAATCTAAGTCTAGTAAGGATTTAAAACATTGCGGAAGCTTGAGGATAGTGTTCGGTTCTTCAAAAGTTTGCTCGATCATCTTCCGATTAGTTACTATCAACACCTAGGATTAAAACACATCATAAGTTAGTTTTAATCAAATATAAAGGGTTATAAACAAGTTCCAAGCATCAACAAATAAAAAAAATAACATTTTCCGGCCTGAAGGCGTCGCGCGACGCGACGGGGTCTCGCGCTACGCGAGGCCCTAGTTTTCACAGAAGGTTGTTTGCTGATGCTGATTAATTCCCAGCTCCAAGTGCAATCAAGTTCAAACTTTAAATAGCCATAACTTTTGACTCGTAAGCCCGTTTTAGGTGATTCTTTTTCCTATGCGTTTGTAAATTCATTACCGACGCGCCTATTACAATTATGATACCGAAAAATCTATTCACGGACTGAAAGGCTATAATTCCTTATACGTTTATTTGACCCATTCTAACTTTAGTCAATTTACTACCCATTTAACTAGTATGTTTATGGTGACTTATGCCTAACATCCGGGACTTATTGTCGCTCACATTTCATTATCAATTCTCTTGGTTTGATGCTTTTGTGAGTATTATCGCCATTATTACCCCTAGATCAACAAAGCCACAACTTACGTTATTAATCGACCCATTGGCTCATCTTGCGGAATTCCTCCATTATGATGACTACCAATGATTTATTGACAACTCTAAATTTATTCTCCAAGTAATAATCATGATCACTTCCAATCAACACGACTCTTTATCAACTACGTATAATCTAACAACGTTTCGCTTAATGTAACGGGTTAAGTTACATACCTTCAAAGTTTTCCCTTTAAACGTGGTTCGCCACCCGCTTGTCCGCTTGACGCTCCTGCGTCCGTTCCTATAGAGTCCATTTATGATGCGTTTTAGAACTCTCTTTAAATCATAATTCGCATAATACACCAAAACATCATGATTATGCGTTTAAGCTCAGAATTTCAGTTTTAAGCCTTTATAGAGGCATTTCAACAAACACTTTAAGGGCATAATTTTATATCTTTCATATTCAAGTTTATAGCTTGCTAGTTAGCTAACTTAATCATCAATATAGCCTTCATATATCATTTAAACATCATGCATTTTCTGAAATCATTTTCTAAGATCAAATTACACTAAAATATTCATTCTAAATCCTAGTGTTCATCATCATATAGTAAAACCCACAACCCACCTTCAAGGTGTTCATGGAATTCCCTGAAATTGGACATGATATCACATGTAGTTGTCTAGGTTTCACTTCTAGACACCATATCATTCCTAATCTAACCAAATAACACACATGCAACATCTAAATTCAGATTTTCCAAAATCATGAGAGATTCAAGTTGAGAGATTTCATCAGATTTTACATACCTTAGAATCCTCTCGTGATAAGGATCAATAATCTATGTTCGGATTTTGATTTGGACTGAGTTTGATCCTTCAATTTAGAGTTTTTATGCTGACTAGGGTTTGAATGGACTTGGGGTCGCTCCTGGTCGATCTCCACCAAGAACACAGACAATGTTTGTGTTTTATTTTTTTTGATTATATAAATTCTAGTTTCATTTTAAACACAAATGGTCCCTAGACTTGCCTTGGATTCAATTATAGCATTTTTAACCCACTTGTAGGTTACTACTAAACTTTCACCTAATTGGGTTAAATAAAATCCTAGTTAGTTATCTAGTCTATTTATCAACTTTATATTTATTTAAATATAAATTTGCATTTTTCGGGGTGTTACACTCCCCCATTGGACCAACCAGTTTATTATTTTATATCCATTTAAAATAACGTTTTTGACCCCAGTTCAAAATAAAATTACCCCAGCTCAAAATTATGATTTTTCACTCGATTCAAAATAAAATTGTGGTTTTGCCCTCAGCTCAGAATTACCTTTTCGCCCCCCAATTCAAAATCAAAATCTGTTTTTCCCCCAGCTAAAAATTACGATTTTGCCCTCTGTTCAAAAAGGTGATTTTCCCCGTTTAAAAAATTATGATTTCGCCCTCAGTTCAAAATTACGTTTTTTCCCAGTTCAAAATAAAATTATGCTTTTGCTCCCAACTCAAAATTACGATTTTGCCCTCGGTTCAAAATAAAATTGTGGTTTTGCCTCCAGCTTAAAATTACGATTGTGCCCTTAGTTCAAATTTACATTACGCTGTTACCCCAAGTTCAAAATTACGAATTTGGGCCTGTGAAAATTTACAATTTTTCCCTGGTTCAAATTTACAGTACTGCCATCACTTTAGCTTTTGGTAAATTACACTTTTACCCCAGTCAAAAAATACAAATTTCCCTCAGTTAAAAATTACAATATTGCCATCGTTTTAGTTTTTTTTACCAAAACTATAAAAATGTTTCGTTTTAATTGGTTGACTCGATTTAATTGTTTTTCGTGTCAATGAGCTGCCTAACACTCGCTCTTTATTCAGCCATCGCCCCGCAACGCGGGCAGGGCATCCACTAGTTTATATACATATATAAAGAGAGAGAGAAGAGGGTTCAAGAGAAAACTCGTATTATTGAGAAAACTCAAAAACTTTGTATTACATATGTGTAACGTATTAACGTATTATATATTGCAAATGTGCAATATATATTACACATGTGTAACGTATGATATATTACACATATGCAATATATATTGCACATATGCAACATATGATATATTGCATATATGTAATAGATATTGCACATAATATACAAAATCATATGTAATATAGAGTTTTTGAGTTTTCTCTCTAACTGTGAGTTTTTAATTGAACCCCCTCCCCCGCCCCTTTTATATATATATATATATATATATATATATATACACACACACACATATAGGGTAACGTTATTGTACAAATGAGCTTAACATACTAAAAGTGAAGGAGGGAATTTTTTTAGATAATTTTCCCATCTTATCAAATACGTATTTTAGCCTCAAAATCTAAAAAAAATGTATTTACACTAGTAGAGTCATTATATAATCACTCTAGTGCAATTGCACATAATTACTCTACTAGAGTAAATACACGAAAAAAAAACTTTTTTTTTACATTTTGCAACAAATATCATGCTTAAGTAGATAGAAAAAAATATATTAAAAAACTATCTTTCCTCACTTCTCATGTTTAGTGTGTTAAGACCTATCTGTATTTAATCTTTATTATATATATATATATATATATATATATATATATAGGGGACCGCTAAAATGAAAACCACCTCTAGTTATGAGAACCATGAGAACCACTTATTAGCCCTTAGATCAACTTGATGGATGGATGAGATTAAAAGTAACAAAAATTAATATTAAATGGTTTTTGTCTTATTATGTCTTTAATATTATAATCCAAAAGGGTATTTAAGTAATTTTGTTTTTATTTTGTCTTATTAAGTTTATTTTTTTTTATTAAAATTTTGTCCTATTACATTAAATGTTTTTTTTTTCTTAAATCACATTTTTTTATATTAAACAAACATCAGTTTTTTTTTCTAAAATCTGTTTTTTTTTTCTAAAATCAGGTTTTTTTTTTCTTTCTAAAATCAGTTTTTTTTTTCTAAAATCAGTTTTTTTTACGCTCCGTTTTTTACGCCGTTTTATGACCCGTTTTTACGACCCGTCTTACGCCCGACTTTTTCAAGCGACGTTTTTTTAACACGCCGTTTTTTAACGCGCCGTTTTTTACGCGCCGTTTTTTACGCGCCGTTTTTTTAACGCGCCGTTTTTTACGCGCCTATTTTCTAACGCCGTTTTTTACGCGCCGTTTTTTACGTTTTACTAAAAAAAATTTACGTTTTACGTTTTAGGTTTTTTTACGCTTTACAAAAAACTTTTTTCGTTTTACGAAAAACTTTTTACGTTTTTACGTTAAAAAAATTTATGTTTTTACGTTTTACGTTAAACTTTTTACGTTTTACGTTTTACCTAAAACTTTTTACGCTTTACAAAAAACTTTTTACGGTTTACATAAAACTTTTTACGTTTTACGAAAAACTTTTTACGTTTTTTACGTTTTTACGTTTTTACGTTTTACGTTAAACTTTTTACGTTTTACGTTTTTACGTTAAAAAAGTTTACGTTTTTACGTTTACGTTAAACTTTTTACGTTTTACGTTAAAAAGTTTACGGTTTACACAATTGTTTTTTACAAATAACTTTTTTACGCAACACGAACGCACCCAGAAAACGCAAACTCGGTAGGTGTCTCAGATAGATTGTTATCGTCATCGACTAGGGAAAAAATATAAAAAACCAACAACATCAAAACAAAGCGTATCTCGAAAAAAAAGGGGTTTGGCTCAGATTTTCCGATAATAAAAAAGGCTGCAAAATGGGGTTGCAGGTTCAAAAAACCTACCCTCCGCCGTCTTTGCCGCGCCATCGTCATCAAAATCAACGTTTTTTTTTTTTTTTTTTGCATCATCGCCCCCCAAAATCTAAACCGATCAAAACCCACATAATCAAAGAATTCAAATCAACAGAATCAAGAATTCAAATCAACCCCAATCCCATATTCAACCGATTTTAGAACATACCACCATCAGATTCAAGAACACCCAAATCAAACCCCCCAACATACCACCATCAGATTCAAGAACAGTAGAACATATGAATCATACAAAAAAATACCATCATCAGATTCAAGAACACCCAAATCAAACCCCCAACATACCACCATCAGATACAAGAAAAGTAGAACATAAAAATCAACAGATTAAACCAACAAAATCAACACACAAATCAACAGTCGAAAACAAACATGAACCAACAGATCAAACCAACAATCAACAACCGAAAAACAAACCTGAACCCGTTTAAACCAACAAATCAACCACCGATAGCCATCACTCAAATCACCGGCACCACCTCTAGCCACCACTCAAACACCGGCACCATCGACGTCGATGGCACCACCGGCACCACCAACATCGCCGGCACCACCGACATCATCATCGCCATTAAACTATCAGATGAAGAACAAGGCTCATGTGTGGGTTTCCACATCATCATCGCCCTTTAATCTCTCAGATGAAGAACAACCAGAAGAACTGGTCTTTGAAAACTAGAAAAAAAAAACACACAGAAGCTTGATCTCCGGTGGTCCGGAGAGTGATATCCGGTGGCGGAGGGCGGAGGAGACAGAAGCTTGATCTCCGGTGATGGATTTCAAGTTTTGAGAGAGAGAAAGGAAGATATAAAATAGAGAGAGAGAAGAGAGATGGTCTGATCATAATAATGAAGAGAGAGATGGTAGGATATGACATTTAGAGTAAATGACCAATATACCCCTTTTGTTGGCCGAATGTTATTGGTTGAGAGTGGTTCTCATGGTTCTCATAACTGGAGGTGGTTCTTATTCTAGCGGCTCCCTATATATATATAAGATGAGAATCCGTTAGGAACCACCCTTTATTGCGAGAACCAGTGTGAACACAACCAAAACTACTTATGAAGGGGTATGGTCCCAAAAACACTGAGCAAGCGCATAGGACCAAGATTTGGAGAAGGAACAGTCTTTAATGACCGTGCGCCGGAGAAAGGAAGGACAAACACTCAACTAACATCCTTGCGCGGGCTCGCGCAAAGGTACAGTTAAGCTTAAAGATAAAGTCCTAAACATCTCCGCGCGCCTAAAACCAAGACTTGAACAAAAGAATCTTTTCTGTTGCAACAGAATAGACACGTGGCAAAGGCACAATGGTTTACAGCTGTGGAGCTTCTAGAAAGCCTTAAATGCTCATCGTGCATGGTCATTTGGTTACAACTGAATGTGACGTGGCACAATCTTAGACGCTCATCTAAATCACGATAATGGCACTAGCTTGAAGAAGGATCTACCCAAAACCCCTTTCCACGTGGCAACTCCCCAACCGTCGATCAGACTCACGATCCGTGTACCTGGACGTGAAGTTAACAATTGACGGAAAAGGGAGATAACTGCCAACGGAAAAGTGCTTTCCGTTACCAATCTCCGTCACACCCTTTTCCCCCCAAAATCCGGTTATAAATAAGATACACCAGGTATGATCTCACAGGTTACTTTCACTCACTCTCACACTTATTACTTCATTTTCTTCCTTTGATATCACTGTACTTATTCTCACGCCGGAGGGTGGTCACGGAGAGAACCCCCATTCTCCCCGTGGCGAGTGTAACGGCTTTCTGTTTTGCAGCGATCATCGGAGAAGAAGTTCAGCCAACCACCGGATCGACGAGGAGATTAACCCTTTTATGCAGAGACAAAACCCCCGATCTAATTGATTCCGGTCAATTTAGATCCACTGTTTCTTCAACTTAAAAAGGCTTAAAATACACACAATTTTTTTTTTAATTTTCTATTAAAAATTGTCATGGAGGATAATGACGTAATGGTTAATCAAAAAGTTAAAAAAAGTTGTTTGTTATTTAATGATGCAGTTGGGAAGATATGCACATGTGCATCACTTTATAAATGGTGTTGTCATCTGTATGCACATATGCATTTTGATTAATTTTATTTGGTGGTTGATAGTTTGGTTATATTTGTCTGTTTATGATGTAATATATTGTTTGGTATGGTATGAAGGTTGGTGATGCACATGTGCATAGTTTGAAATATTATACATATTGGCAATGTATTACGAATGGTAGTGTAGACGGAAGTGAAATTGTATAATATTGGTAATGTATTATGGATTGTAGTGTAGATGGAAGGGAAATTGCATAGGTGTTGTCAAGAAATATGAAATATGCACATGTGCATCAGTAATTGTTATTCAAAACGTATGAAATATGCATATGTGCATTAGTAATTGTTATACGGATTTAAAAAATCAAAAAGAAATTATAAATAAAAAGTTGTGATTTTTATAGGAAACTTAAAAAAATTGTGTTTTTTAAGTTTTTTAAGTAGTTTTGGTTGTGTTAACACTGGTTATCGCGGTTCTCGCAATAAAGGGTGATTCCTAACCATGGGCGTAGCATTATTGGGGCTCGGGGGCGCTCAACCCCCCGAACTTTTCGCTCATTAGTGTCCGATGTGTAGTATACGTTTTCGACCCCCCGGTTTATAATTTTTTAGGTATATACGTTTTCGACCCCCCGGTTTATAATTTTTTAGGTATAATTTTAGGTACGGTGACTTCCGACCATCCGGTCGGAAATCTCAAGCTTCGCCACTGTTCCTAACGCATCCTCATCCTATATATATAGGGGTCCGCTAAAATGAGAACCACCTCGAGTTGTAAGAACCGTGGGAACTACACCGTACGGGGCGAGGCGAACCAATTTTTTTTTCACAAACGTAGATGCGTGTATTATACACACACTTGTAAAAAAAATCAAAAAAAAAAGTTTTTGAGCACCACAAGTGTGTGTTTACGGGTACCGTAAATTTTCCGGTAGGATTTACGGTACCCGTAAACACAAACTTGTGGTGCTCAAAACTACACACACGACATTTTTTTTGAATTTTTTTTTTACAAATGTGTTTATAATACACGCATCTACGTTTATAAAAAAAATTTGGTCCACCTCGCCCCGTACGGTGCAGTTCTCACGGTTCTTACAACTCGAGATGGTTCTCATTTTAGCGGTCCCATATATATATATATATAGAGAGAGAGAGAGAGAGAGAGAGAAGATCATTTAGGAACCACTATTTATGTCGAGAACCGGTGTGAACAAAACCAAAACTACTTAAAAAACACACAAGTTTTTTTTTAATTTTCATTAAAAGCGCAACTTCCTATTAATAAAAAAAGAATTTATTTTATAAAAAAAGTCGTGATTTAACTGTAAAAAATAAAAATAAAAACATTTTTAGCATTTAGTTTTGGGATTTAGCTTTAGAGTTTAGTTTTTAGCATTTAGCTTTAGGGTGGGGGATTTATGTTTTTTTAGGTTTTTTGGGTAGTGGAGGTGAGGGTTTAGGTTTTGAAGGGGTGGATGGAGGATTTAGGTTCTTTCAAGGTTTGGGGGGGGGGGGGGGGGGGGGGGTTGGGGGTTTCATTGTTTGTTTTGAGTTTATTTTGATTGTGTTCGCATTAGTCTTCATGCTTCTGCCCATTGTTTTCATGAGTATGACCCCAACCCCAGGAAAACACCCAACCACCGCCACCCAACTCAACATGTCACCACTGCCACTCCTACCCAACCCCCAGGAAACGCCACTCTACACTACCCCTCTTCATCTTCAAGATCTTACGTCATCACCATCACCCCTTTTCGGTGAATCTTGAATTCTTCATAAAGAAACCCAATTCATCTTTATCAACCTTTATGAGTTCTTGTTAAACCGAGTATCTATCTTTTCAAAAACCCAATTACCTTTTTCATATTATCGATCGGGTCAACAAGAATTGGGATTTTGTTGGTTCGATGGATCTGAAAGTGGTGTTTTGATTATGATGGTTGTGGGTTATTAGAGTAGTTTGAGTATCTATGTGAACATTTGGTTATAACCCCTACTGCTTAGCGATCTAAAGATCCAGTACTAAAACTACTTCTAACCCGTTCAAACCATTCAAGACCGATCAAAAATTTCAGAAATTGTATTACGGTTTACAGAAGATACGAGAGCATAAGTGTAGATTGGAGAAGATGAAATCATCTGGGGTGGAGCAATGGCTCGTCGTTGTCGAATGTAGGAGATGAAGACCGATGTCGGAGATGAAGACCGGATCAAGGATCGGGTTGTGTAAAATGGAGGAGATACAAATTGATGGGTTGTGAAATGGTACAAGTGAAAGGGGTAGGGTTTGTGTGGATATGTGAAAAGACAATATTACCCCTTACTGTTAACTTTTTAACAGCAAAAAGTAACAGCGTTACTCAGAGTGACTCAAGAGTGTAGCAGATTGTAAACCCTAGGGACTTTGAAGTATCCAACTTTTGCACTCTAATCATGTATTACTTATCAAAGTTGATTTAAAAAGTATTGATATAGATGATTACATCACTGGTTCACCGTTTGTGCGTACAAATCATGAGAATCTGACTGTAGTACAATTTTAGCTATACCAAGTTTTTCCAGAAATTATAATTACATTATATGTGACCAGTCTTAGCTTTAAACTTCAAAAAATTAAACAATCGTAGCTTCTTCTACATGAATAACAACCAAATTCATTATACAAAGTGAAACTAAAATGAAGCAAACCCAGATTCAAATGTCAATTAATTAACTTCCATTGAAGTACCTTCTAAATGAAAGACATCCACAACATAAATCATCATAATGAACGCAAACCAACTGTTATGAAGGAATGACCAATGAGAATTAGCATGTGTAATTTCTGAAAACCAATAACCAAAACCGAAAAATAACCTTTCCATTGGACTATTCATGTAACATATCCATAAACCAAAACCGTAGTTTTCAGATTTTTGTAGATCTAAATACAGCAACTAAACAAGACCAAATCGTTATAGACCGATACAACCTTTGTTCCTATTCAGGTTCCATATTTACGCACACTCAGAAAATAAAACAGTACAAAAATAAAAAAAAAACAAAAAAAAACAAAATCAATCATCTGATTGTGGTTAGAAGTTCAATTCCATAATGTACATCACAACATATGCAAAATTAAAAAAAAAAAAAATCAGTTCTAAAATTGTCGAAAAAAGAAAGAGGATTCATTTGAAAAACTTAACAGGCTTCCCATCTCCTTGAATATCAATGGCCCTATACACATTTCTAACCTTCTAAATCCTCATTATTACTACTATAAGGCATGGATCAACATGACATAAGAGCGCAACAAAACAAGCTCCCTTTTCAACTACCCCCCAAAAGCAAAATTTAAACAAGTACACAACTAAGTTTCTTCATAAAACACATGTAAAGATTGTAATAAAAGAACCAAACTTACTTTCTATTATCAACTGTGCATGCTCATCGATTCTTTGACCAAAGTCAAAAGTGGACCTTATATCACCCACAGCATGCTTCATTGTTCTGTCTTTTTCATCAATCAGCTCATCATGTAATTTTTTTCATATCTTCATTTGTTTCGCTGTACCTGATTATATCAAGTGTTATGAACAGGCATAGACCGCTGAGCAAAATCAAGTAACACCTTCCTCTGGTTTTCGTTTGTATGAGGAAGGCTGGCCCGTAAGAGTTCAATGGGCATTTCCCGACTAATAGCTTTTGCAGCATCTGACCCCATAACCGCCATCTCAGATGGACCACACCCCTGACTCAGCAACGACT
This sequence comes from Helianthus tuberosus, assembly GCA_030545235.1. Taxonomy (NCBI): domain Eukaryota; kingdom Viridiplantae; phylum Streptophyta; class Magnoliopsida; order Asterales; family Asteraceae; genus Helianthus; species Helianthus tuberosus. Next base: position 52,182,958 of record CM060411.1, on the reverse strand, counting down.
GGACAACACTTTCATATTTACTAACACAGTATTTAGTGAGAAGCCCAAAAAAAGCGTCAAAAGATGCCTGCCAAAAGTCCCGATTTGCTGGGCTGCAGCTCGTGGCAGCATTTGGGTCGGTTAAAAGCTCGGTTGCTCTTTCTAGTACAGATTTTAACACAACAGAAGCCCCATCCCCCGCAGGACTTCCAAGAGGACGAAGTGGGGGCTGCTCTGGAGAACAAACAACAGATGCAAGACAGGTACCGAGTGATCTAAGCTCCATCCCACGAACCGAGGACGAAACGGTAATTACAAGTTTATTATTCGTTTCTGCTGCTTGTGGATCAACCGGAACAACTCCAAATAAAAACCTTAAATGGCGGAAAATTGCCATGCAAACCACACGAGTCAACTCGCTTCCCGGGTCAAGATGTTTAAGGTAACTTGCGAGAAGCTTCCGTCCCTTTGAAAGAGAAACCAGCCGTAAAAAGATGAAATCATCCGTTTGAGCCAACTCATCCGTTTGACCGTTCTTGCCAAACGGGTCAACAAGTTGAAGCGAGGTTGCTAAACCTTCCAGAAGCACTTGCCGCCTTTGCCGTAACTGGTCCCCACCATCCTGGAGCTGATTGAACTGTAGAAAACGGTCAATATCATCAACATCTAGAAGAAGACAAATACCGTCTTCAATTGTGACTCTAGCTGCGAGCATAGGTTCTTGTTCCAAAGGTTTGTCCAACATTTTCTGATCAGTGATCCCACTAGTAGTTGACTTTGGTGGGTCAACTTCAAGAAGCGGGCGAGGACGGCGTATGGAAGAAAAAGAAATTCGGCCCAAAGCATCGACTTGAAGAAATGCATGTGGTTCATTAGCAGCACGGGCTCTGGGTGGGCAGTCCCTTAATTGGGTGGGGCAAAAATGGTGTCTTAATTTTGCACCGCTAGATTTGTTTGCTAAACAAGCTTGGTGATAGTAATCGTCTACATAAGGATCATTACTATGTGTAGCAGCAAGTTGCATTCTGAGAATATTTTCAATCTCATCAGATGTCATGTATTTTGATTTGAACTGTGGCCATCCACTGGTGTCAAAGCCCCTTGGTCCCTGACCCGGTCTACCTTTGGCCAATGACTTAGGTCTCAAATCTCTTGAACCAATCCCAAGGGGTTCAAAATTGTTCATTAGAGGTGTATGGTGGTTCATTAGTGGCTGCAACCCGGATAAATGACCACCAAAAGGCGGCTGAAATTGTTGGTGCATCCTGTGTTGTTGAGGCGGTATACTGTTATTGTGAGTGAAATGTTGTTGCATCATACCATTTGAAAGATCAGGCAAATTCCCACCAAATTGGTTTTGTAGCCGGTTATTGACAGCTGAAGCAGGAGGACGAAACTGAGGCAGATTAAAATTCCCGCCAAATGGCGATCCATGTGGCATCCCACCCATCTGAAGCTGTGGAGATATACCCGAAAACGACGGTCCTGACTGGGGTCCGGTGGGGTGATACGGAGGGTTAAGATAGTGTGATTGATGATTTGGTGAAAATTGGGGGGATCCACCGCCACCTGGAGGAGGGTGTGAGATAAAGGATGATTTAGGAACAGGAACCGGTTCACTAGAGAAATGCAAATGCTGACCAAGGTGGTGGTGTTGCTGTTGTTCAGGGTAAGATGATGTTCTATGAAGATTCTTTGATTCATCTATCAGGTGTTGGTTAAGGTTGTGTTGTTGATGTTGCTCGGGATACGATGATGTTCTGTGAAGATATTGGTTTGATTCGTAGGATGATGTTCTGTGAAGAAGCATTGATGGATCTTGAAGAGGAAATGAAAAGTTTGACCATTTATTGGTTTGTTGTTGATTCCTTTCTGCTTCAAAACTATCTTGATCAAGCACCCAGTTGGTGTGGTCTCCTCCCTGTGCCCAGTCAGCTGCAGAAGAAGCTAACAATATGGCAAAATAAACACATAAATCAACTCTTAATGTTAACACGTGACAAAAGAAAATACAGCCCATATTGACTATAAATGATCATAACTAAGTGTAGATGCACTCACTTTCTCGAGATCCTCGGTCACCAAATACTCCAACGCTTGGTCCCATGGCATCATCTTTGTTGAGCTGCAGAAATGATATGAGAGTAAGTGTATGTGAATAACTTATCACGTTAAGCACCACCCTGCTAGAGGTGAAGTTAAAATGACATAGAATTATAACAATAAAGCTAACCTTCAAAAATGTTGTCGAAAGATCGTCAATTCCTGGAAACACACCCTGCAATGCAAAACCATAATTATGTCACATGTTCACACTTAACCCAATATCCACATACTACAGCAATTTGCAGAAATAAGCAAAAAGATGTTTGTTTATGGGGAAAAGGAAGGCCTGTTATAAACAAGTTTTGTGCATAAGACCAGAAATATAAAATGATCCGATGCATCATGCAAATATTTTAGTTAACAAATCTGCCTTATAAGACAATTACTGACTCTCTATTAACTTGAAAAAATTGCACATAAATGAACAATAAAGAACACTATTACAATCAAGGATTCTTATGGTAACTGATGTAGAAGATGCTATGTATTAATATTAAACCCAACGGTCCTTGGACCTAGATTTTGTGTAGGAGAAAGAAATGGAGGAAATTTTATTTATTTACATAGAGCTGTGTTCATTTCTAAACCAATATTATGTTGAAAACCGCGAGAACCACATAAGCACATGTACATGGCGTTTCAACTAAAATGGTAAAGTTGAAAAAAAATTGGTTTATTTCTCTTAACCTGTTTCTTTCATTTTATCTCCTGTAACCTGAATATTTTTTTAAAAAAGAAAAAGTATAACAATGTGCACATGTGAATGTACTTGAGGGCCCTAAGCATCCTCTAATGGATTTGGGTGCAACGCTTATAGTTGTAAATGCATTAGGAGCTTTGTCTGCTTTGCCCTTTGCCCCGCTCCCGATCTAATTCTGATTTCTTAACAGAGTGATGCTTGTTATACTGCGGGTCCTTATTCTCAAACAGTTAAACGTTGTTGTAGAGCTTAGTAGTATGACATCAATATACAACATATCTTCCCCAATGCTCAACATTCTGATGACCACCAACGGTCACACTATACAGCTTGCGTAGTATCATTTCTTGACTACTACATCTGGTCTAGTGATCTTCACTATGTGGAAAGAGCAAAACCTAAAACTCACTTTGGCTAATAAATCTGAACAAATGTGAGCTGCAAAACAACTGTGAGCTGCAAGGGGTCTCCTCAACTCTCCTTGATCTCTTATCGTTGAAGTTCTGGCCAGATGATCGATTGGCGCAGTTGACATCAACGAGATATTCTACACCTTCCCGCCATGTAAAATGTTTGGCTACACATGTTCTTACTCCTTATCAGTAACTATTATTGGATTCATTTACACACAAGAAACAAATATGATTCTAACAAAGTGGGAACCATTATAAGATAGTTAAATAATATTTGCATGTGTGAATGTGAATGCTAAATTGCATTAACCATGCAAGTCATTAACAGACTAACATTCATTCAAAAGAGTGACTGTGACTCATCATCAAAGTCTATCAACTGCCCTGTATATCAAGTATATCAGGTGTGTAACTGAATTCTACCTTAGTTTTCTTAAGAGAGACAAAGCTGATGCCTGATAGAATGACAACAAAAACACCAATCCGAAGAGAGTTGAGACGTGAGCATATAAGTATTATTTTTTTCCTAAAACAGTTACAAACTTTTTCAAATTGACAACAATTCAAAATAAGTACAATTACCAACAGAAGTAGACAGCATGCCAAGCTTACCAACAAACTTCTTCATTAGCTTAAAAACATCAAAGACTAATGCACCTTGTTTATACATTCACAGAATATAAAAGGCTTAAAACGAGTAAACTACTTGTCTAATTTCATGTCCACTGTCCGATAACAGAGTTACAATGAGGAGCCAACAGCACGATATTCATTGTTTATCACGAAATAATCAAATATTTTCACTACACTCCCTTTACGTACATGCTTGTGAAACACCCAATAATAGGAAGAAAATATAGCCTAACTTGCTGAGGAACCAATGTAATAAACCAAAATACAACCAACTCATGAGCTTTCAATACCACTCAGTGAAGCCCCATAAGCTGAATCATGTTAAATGAGAAATGACAATGCTTCAAAACAACAAAACCGTGAAACAAGCATATATACACAAAAATGTATACCTCTACCTGCTCCAACAGATGCTCATCATCCTCAAACTTAGCTTCCGAAAGGTCTCCGTCATCCTCCAGCCCTCCCAACTCAACTTCTTCAAGCACTTCATTACCGAAGAACGCATACTGTGATGCATCAAATACAGCACCACCTGTATAACAAAATTCATAAGTCCACGTCAAATCGTGCTGCATAGAGATTCAAACCACAGCTAGAACCAACAAATAAAGAACACTGACATCATATAAAAACCGGTAAACTGTGCAATTTTGCAAATAGATACAACTCTTAACAAACCTTACAAACTACAACCTAGAATCCTTTTTACGACAATTATACAAGTTGAACAAGTTCAGAATGAATCTAAGTGTACCTAACATCATAGCATAATCAATTCAACGTCACTATTCCATAATTTGAACATGTGAATCAAAATAACAACAAAATTATGAAATCAAACACATGAAAACTAGATCTTCACAGCATGAAGGAAGTCTAAAACCTAAACAACAAATCTGAAAGACGCTACGATAAAATCAAGCAAGATAGCATAAAACCTGATGAATTCGAATCAAGTTGTAGAGTATCACCACCACCGCCTCCGAATCTCTCCATGTTGCAAGTTCTTGTTCCACTGTGAATCCAGAAGAAACGAAACGAAACACGAAAATTGATAAGAAGAACAAGACTCTGAACTATAAATAATCGATAAACCCTAAAAGGAAGAAGATGATTGATTAAGGTAGGAAACCCTAGATCGAATTAGGGTTTGAGAAGAAGAATTAGGGGAAAAGAAATGGAGATATGTTGGATTATTAGAGTAAGAAAATAATAATAAGTGGTTCGTAGATAAACGACGGTGAACGACATAATAGAAAGGTCCAACGGGAAAGAAAACCCTTGATTTTCAACCATTGTAGATCGATCGCCTCCTAAACAATTATTATTTCGTTATAATATTTTTGTAACTATGTATTCGTCGATGTTGGAGGTTATAGATCTACAAATTTTAATTACCCCACTAGGGTTGTACAACAGTTCAGAATCAGATTTTAGAACCAAATTGGGACCCTTTTTACCAAAATATGATAACCGGAACCCATAATAACCTGCTAGTGTGGTTCGAAAATGATTCTGGGTCGGAACCAAGTATCAATTAAATCCTAGAATTAGCAATTAAATATCAGATGCTTCCGAGCTAAATACCAAATGTCTAATTATAGGAGGTTCAAGGTTACTTTATTTAACATTCACGCCTTACGCATGCATGTATACATATAAGTTGGATTCATACATAAATACGAAGTGAACAGCATTAGATGAGAATTTATCATGGCATACAATACAAGCAGAACCATCGCATTCTACTTGGTTTTATCGTAATTTGTAAAATGTATAGTCTTAAATTACACAAAAGTCCTAATCGTATTTTAATTTTTTTTTTCTAATTTGAAAACATATCCTAGTCTTGGTCCTATTACCAGTTGTAACGCCTTAACTTTCTAAGTAGCATCCTGAAAATTATCAATTAGTATCCATCTATAAATTGTGACAATCGCAAATTTTCAGGTTAACTTGTACATCCTAATCAAATTAGTATCCATCTGCACCCCCCTCTTCTTTAGCGCTTCGGCAGTAGGTTTCCTATCCTCCGCAGCTCTCCACATTAATAAGTTTGCCTTTGGTGTTGCAATTTTGCTCCATTCAAAACAGTTTGCTATATTGTTCAAGTTCACAATTCCACCCAACTCTTTTCTGATTTCCTTTACCGAAAACCCAAACATTGCACTGTCTTTCCATCTCCATTAGTCGTCTCCATACCCAGATCTGCCATTTCGCTCCTCTCTTCGTCACAGTTTGGCACCCTGCGCCACTTCAAATCCCAAAGCGTTCCACCTTGATTCGCTTTGTAGTTTTGTGCTACTAATGCTTTCTTATTCTTCGCCAGATTGTAAATAAGTGGGTACTCCTCTTTCAGAGGTCTGTGTGATGCCCAAACATCTAACCAGAAGAACATTTTATCCACAGGCCCTACTTTGATTCTGAGACATTGCTGTACATCGATGTCGATCTTTTTAAAATCCTCTTCCACCCCCACAATCGTTCTCCAAACCCCTGATACTGTTTTCTTTATTGGAAAGCTTTGTATTACCCTCATATTCTAATGAATTGAATTAATTACCTTGACCCACAGTTGATTCGGCCCTTCTTTTAACCTCCACCTCTATTTCATTAATAGTGCCAAGTTCATCTCGCGGATCACACCCCCCCCCCCACCAAGCCCACCCATGTTCTTTCCGGTTACAATTCTTTCCCATTTCATCCACCGAATTTTCTTCACCCCGCCACACCCACCCCATAAGAACCGTCTTCTAATACCCTCCAATGCTTTTGTCACATTTTTGGGTGCTTTATATAGAGACATAAAATAGTTAGGGGTGCTACCTAGAACTTGTGACAACCAGTAATTTTTGGGTTTTAATCACGCAAATAACAAATGTTTAGATGATTAAAAATAGTGTTTAAGACACAAATTAACTTAAACAGGCCTTTGGAATGCCTAGGAACGCCTATTCGACTTTACGGTACGCGAATGGTGATTTGCGGGAAGTTTGTTGAATGTTAAACAGTAACAAACTGACACCGGACAAAACACCACCAAAACCAGCCTTGCCACCCCTCCACCTTCTTTGGCCACCAAAACCAGTAGGGCCTTTTCAATATTAAGTTTTTTTTCTCTTATAAAATAGCAATAAATAACCACACCATGAATCGAGACATACTATCCTTCGATGGTGGAGACAGATTAGGCTTTTCTCAAGGGAAAGTGAGAGATTTAGGGTTTTCTGATAATCGCCATAGATGCGATCAACAATAATGGAATGGAAGAACCCTAAAAATGGAATCAATGTGATGCGATCAGATTTGAGATTTAGGATTTTCTGAAAATCACCAATGAAATCAGAAAGGATTGAAATCCCATGGCTTTGACTATCTAACATACTCATCAACAAAACCTCTTCACAATAAAAACCCTAAAAAAATTGAATCAGTAGATTTAGGGTATACCAGTGAACGAAATCCCTGCCAAGCATGTTAGGGTTCGTTCAAAAAAGAAACCTTTGATTGAAATTTTAGATGAATCAAAACACCTACGACTTACCATTTGATGACTGATGGAAAGAAGATAAAACATGGATGGATGGCTCCAACCACCACTTGTTTCCATTGTCTCTCTCTCAAGCTTCAAACTTTTCTGAAGATTTTAGGGTTTCTCAATGGACGGATGAAAGGAAGGAGAGTAACCAACATCACAAGTTTCATAGGATTGTCAGATTAAAAGCTTGAATAATCGATGTAAAAACAATAAACATACCTGGATTCAATTCCACTGGTTACAATTTAGGGTTTCCAATAATCACTTTGATGAGAATCGCCCTTGCTAGAGATTAAGTGTTTCGAATAAAATCGCAGATGTATGAAATCGCCAGAGAATCACCCCACCTATATGATAATTAGGGTTTTTGAATGATACGATGAAAAGCGTGTCTAAAAAGCCGCGTGAAAAGGAAAATAGAGGAAAAGAGTTTGGCGCCCATGAGGGAATTCTTTGGCCTAAAAGGGTGTCCAAATCAACAAAATGATTGGCTAAGAATATGCCATGTGGCTAAGATGCATTTTTTTAGTATAATAGATAGATAAGGCTCCATTCTTATCTAGTTTCATCACTTTTCAAAAACAAGAAAAACCTTCCTCTCACCCCTCATGTTCACGGCTCACAAGACCCCCATAAAACCCATCTTAAATCACCATTAAACACCATAAATTACCCACATTCAAGGCACTTTAAGGTCATTAATGCAAGGATTAAGCATGGAGAAGCATTAGGGAGTTCTTTGGAGGCCTAATCACTTCTTAATCACCTTGTTTAGCTTATGCAAAGTTGTAAGTTTCTTCTAACCATTTTTAAGCTTCTTATTATGTGTAGATTTAAGAAGTACAAGTTGATTATCTTGAAGCTTAAGAAAAACATAATCAAAAACCCCAAACTCAAACTTAATAATCTACTAATCATAACTTATTATGTGATTATTTGTGTAGATTATTGTAGTTAGTTGGTGTAATCTTGATGATTATGTTGATTTTGTAAAGATTAGTGGTTTAAAGTCAAAATTTATGATGATCTTGTGATTTATATCATGTAGTAATTTTGATTAGTGCTAATCTTGCCATGTTACACTTAAAAATGTGATTTAAACATATGTATGTTTAAATCACACAAGATCATCAACTCCAAAGATTATGAGCATTATGTATGTGAACTTTGATTAGTGATTCTTGAAAGATTAAACTTAGAATGATCATGAATCAAGGCTTTTAAAACACTAATGAACTTGATTTTTAACATTAAACAAGTTTATGTAATTTTATTTATACGAAGTGTGGTATAAAAGTCTTGGAAAATTTTACATAAAGATGTGATAATTTTTAAAAGTGAAAAACAAGTATAATCAAGTTTATGTAAATAATTAACTTGAAAAATAGTTACTTTAAAGTCTTGAAAGTTTAATAAAAGTAATGCTCATAAGAATCTTTGAAGGAATAAGCATGATTGGTGATGTAAACTTAATTTTTGTGATATTTGGTAGTTGTGGTGATTTTTGGAAAATTAATTGATGATTTAATCGCGTTTTGAAAACGTGGGAAACGTCATAGTTTATGGGAAACTATGGCGAAATTTTCTAAAATCATAATCATGATTAAATAGGGGTTAAAGCGTGATTAAAATGGCTAATCACACTTGAGGATTTTAATCATGGTTAAATAAACTTTTTGGGAAAAGTTTAAGTATTAAACATTTAAGTAAGTTTCTAAATTACTTATAATGGTTTTTATAAGTTAAAAATGGAAACTTATAAATATATATATATATATATGTATATTAGGTAATTATATATATATATATATTATGTGTTAAGTGTATGTATTTAGACACGATTATAGTAATCTAAATAATACACAAAGGATACTAAGAAAATACTTAAAAGATAACTGTTTTGGTCAAAAATCACACAAGGATAATGTAACGAAATCTGATTTTTGTGAGGTTGGATGCTTGGTTAAATGAACAAAAGTGTAAACAAGAAATGAATGAAAATGGTGATGAACACAAGGATTTATACGAGGAAAAAACCCTTGATCAATGAATGATCTCCAGCATAAAAAACCTCGGATAGTGAAACCTATCACTATCAACTATATTAAACAATAAAGGTTACAACTTTGGATGACAACAAGCTTGATACAACGATTTCTAGTGTGTTTGTGTGTGTATTCGCCAACTGGTTTCAGAGAGTTCGAATGTATATCAATGTGTTTCTAATAATAGCTTGTTATCCCCTTTAAAAAATAGAAAATATCTAGATAACTAACTATCCGAAATGTGCTTGCCATCCACGATCACCACAACGGTCATGAACCTCTTGCACGTGCCATAATAAGGTGCATATTCCCCTGGAATCTCGGTTAGAACAAGTCTTCTTCGAAATACTCCTGCAAAACAAGCTAAAAGATAATGGAAACAATTGTTAGTTTTAGAATATCAAAGAGGATCCTGGATCCTTAGCCTTCCTGCACCATTTCCTAAGGATCTTTGATCCAGGCTGAACTGAGGATCCGTGATCCATAATCAATAAAATTCTATCCCTAACAATTGCCCCCTAACATGACTAGTTGAAATTCAATCAGATGGTCATGTTTCAGCGAAATGCGGACTAGTCGTTAGAAATGGATAGAGCCGTTACAGGCTTACGTCAGCGAGGGTCATCCCTGCAACAAACAATCATTATAAATAGGATAAGGATAGGGGAGATATTTTGCATTAAATTCGAGATACTTCCCCTTTAAACCCTCATTCAAAGATCTCTACAGGTATCTCCTTCCTTCTTCTCTCTAATTTTCTTTCCTCTGATCCTCTGTTCTTTAAGAACCCATGGCCAAGATGAATATCCGATCCTCTCCTGCCAAGGATCCTCAACAAGATAGCCCTCCGAAAAGTCAGGGCCTTACTAAAAATCCCTCCATGGAGCTTTGTCGCTTCACTGATCCCGAAGTTGATCAGTTACGCCATTGCTTCCCGGACTGTACTATCTTCCGGCCATTTGACTCTTCGATGAAGAGTGACTGTTTATCAGAAATCTGGATCATCTTTCCTGCAGCCCCATTCCAAATAAGCTTCACATATCCTTTCCCAACTCTCATACAGAGTTTCTTCACACTAACTGGTATGTGCTATATTCAGGCCATGCCAATGGTGTGGAGAGTTCTGTATACACTTGAGCACATCATAGAACACGAGGGAATAGATATAGGTCTGTCCGAGTTGAGCCGTTTGTATAACTTAGTCAGCCATGGTTCTCACCGCTTCCTCTTAAAGCATAAGCCACAAAAACCCCATCCCTTGCTGAAGGTCACCAAAAATGACGGTAACTGGAGAAACCAGTTCTTCTTCATGAGGAGAGATTCCATCCCAAACGGGAATCATCTTCCCAAGAAGTGGAACACCCAGGGTAGGATATAGGATCCTTAGGCTAGGACCACGGTAAGACTTTTCTTTTCCGTTGAGGATAACTAATCCTTTTTCTTTTGTCTATGCAACTATTTCCCTGTCACATATTCAAGGTTCACCTGTCACTGAAGAGAGAATCACTGCCTTCTGGAAGCTTGATCCTGCTGTCAGAACTTATCTACCAAGAACAAAGGATTCTCAAGAAATTTCCTCCAGTTCCTACACCATGTCAAGTAAGTATCCATCTTCATAGATATGTAATTGAAATGTTAAATAATGAATACTTATCTATTTTTTTTTATGTTTGTAGGCGCTTCTAAGTCTCAACCTGTCACATCCCGATATTTCCACATATTACCGGTGGGGAGTATCGTGACGTAGTTGATATCGTCATAGTCAATACACACAATATAATAGCACAACGGAAGGCTTGGTGAATAATTACTATTACAAACCATAGTGTCCGAATGTCCAAATAAAAGAATATACAGACTTTGTTGCAATAGAGATCCACAGGCGGATCATAAAATAAAATACACGAAAACTGAAATACCAGACTTCAGGTATCTAAGGATTTGCAAGATCCTCTTATTCGACACCGAGTAGCTCCAGCCTAGTTACGTGAGGTACCTGTCACTTAGCCTTTGGGAAAATACGTCAGTTTTCACTGGTAAATACAATTAACTGACTCATTTGAAAAGAGTTTAAGAAAATTGATTTAAGTGCACAAAGCAGAAACCATTTATACTTGGGACTATTATTTAAAATAATCTTGTATGCCGTTTTACATGTTTGTCATACATATGGGGCAGGTTTGGAAGCCGGTCATGATTAACCGACTCACCACTATAAAACCTGCAAAGGAGTTATCCCCATCATGTGGGTTATTTAGCATTTTGCATCTGTCAGGTGTATGCCTACACCCCGTGCATAGGTCGTGGTCATTTACAAATGAAATGAGCCAAGGATATCCAGGACACGGTCGTATTAACCCCCAATGTTTATATTATCAAACAAAACAGATTAAAACGTTATGAAAATTTATTAATCACAATCCGATTAAATTATTTCACACCCGACCAAGCGGTATTATTATAATACCGTATCCCAAGCTCGTATAACGGAAAATAAGTTAAAAGTATTTACCTGAGCTAGATGTGTTAAGATGTAACTCAGCCGTATGTTTCCTAAAGCTTTATGTAAATATCTTCTACCGAGGCAACTCAATCTGTATGAAATGTTTATTAACCTATTAGGATACTAACGGGTCTTTATTTAAGTCAAAGACTTAGACCGGTTAGTTTGAAAGATACTTAACGGTTCTATATGCTAGATTAAGCGGAGACCGGAATGGAATGTGATTTAGACCCGACAAGTTTGGATACTTGTACAATATGGGTAAACTAATCACATTCTGGAATTTGAGGTAAAATGATAAGGTTAAACCCATTTCGGCTATTTTATGTAAACTAGTCACATAAACCGAATCGAACACATAAATGCTTAACGGGTAACCGAATGAATTATATACAGGTCTCATATGTTATTATTCTTAAAATATGTTAATACATCAGTAGGATGTTAATATATGTGCCCAAGAAGTATTTAAAACCAATTTAAGTCCCGTAAGGGCATTTTGGTCATTTTAATGTTTATAAAAGAGATTTTATAGTAAACTGAGGTTCTGATCTTTGGTAATCAGTAAAAATATTTATTTCATCACATTACATCAGAAAGATATCATATATATGTGAGGTTTACTATTTATGGCCAAACTATGCCCCGAAAGGGGATTTTGGTCATTTCACATATGCTTTTAGGGACATTTTTGGAAGTCTGAGTTCATGACTTATACTTACTGTAATAATATTAAAATTTGTTTAAAAATTCAGTAGGTAATAAGTCTTAGGTGTTGAATATGGTTTGAAACCATACTATGCACCTAATTAGCGTAAAAATCGCTAATTGGCGATAATTAAGGTGTTTATGGAAAATCTGATATTTTGATCAGTTTTAATTGTTCAAATTAATTTATTTAATGTATAAAAACAGTAGGAAAATGTTTGGCATTCAAATTATTTGTTAGTCTCATTTTATGCAATAAAATGGTATTATCGTCATTTACCGAATTATACAAGAACTTCATGATATGATCAGATTATAATCTGATCAAAAATTCCAAAAATCCTTAAACTAATATCTTAACAGTAGGTAATGATTTTTGGGTCAAAACATATGCTTAAACATGACTTATGCAAGATATCGCAATTTAAATAAATAAAAAGCTTCAATTTACGATATCGAGCATAACTTCTGTTTCAGACCAAGAACTGATGTTAAATTTTTGGGACAAACTTATATATCAATAACAAAGGTTTTTGTCCTCTCACGTTTCTAAAAATCTCGTTTATATTTCAAAAGGGCAAAAATGGCATTTATAAGCATAATAACGGACATGAGCATATAATTCAAAGTATTAAGGACCAAGTAATATAACTACAGGGGGTTATACTACTGCATAAAGTGGTCCTAATGGAAGCTTAAAACATGGAAGGATTAAGCTTAATCGGTTCAGAACTGAATGTCAAAGCAAAAGTCATGCTTTTGCGACTTTCGGTTGTGAACCGACCCTAAACTGATAATTGTCGGGTTGAACATGCTTAAACATGTTCTAATACTAATTACCAAGTTATTAGAATGATAAAATATGATTTATAAACTCTGTATTGTTAGTTATAATTATTATTTAAAATTCTGGTCAGTTTGACTTTTAACTTAATAGTTTGACCCGACAATTAACTAGGCAAACGCAATAATTAGAAGGTGCCCCTTTAAGGGTTAATCACCTACCTAATTATGGTCATATAACCACTTTCAATTCGGACAGTGGCTGGACCATTTGTGATTAAACCGAAAGTCAAAGTCAAGTTACGATAACTTTGACTTTTCGGTTTTTAAACTAAAAACTGAACTAAGGAAGGGGGCTAAGACACTTACAAAGGGTCCTAGCTATCTTTTCTACAAAAATAAGCTTTCCCTTGATTCAAGAACCTCCAGAGATGCTCATAACTCAAGCTTGGAGAGTTAAGAGTGATATTGAGTGAATGAGCAAATAAATTGCTGAACTAAAGGCTCTATATATACTAATTTCAAGTTGCTCCAGATGATAACAGGTGTTTGGGGATGCTATCAGATCTCTACAGGTGTCTTGGTGGTTTGCAAAAACCATTAACAAGCCATAGAATCGATCATAACTTGTTTGGAGCTCAAGAAAAGGAATAAACCTGCACTTGGCAACAGCAGGCTGTCGAAACAGTGCCGTCGCGTCGCGCGACGGCAGAGTGGCTTCGAGGTCGCGCCACGCGACTACTCTGGTTACCAGCCAAACAAGTTTCATTCTTTACATGTTCAGTCCCTGTACCTTTTCAAGCCTTATATCTTTCATTTTAAGCACTTTCGGCCCTTGTAGTTAGTTTGTAGATGATCTAGGGAGTATAACAAAACTCCGTTAGGCCCGGTTTCGTTAATTGATCACTGAAAACATAAGTTTCGCCTTGTTGACGCTTTAAACCCTAATTCTTGGGAATTTGCGTAAACAACGTATAACGATCTCGAAACCTCGTGAAATTTATATCACTTATTCTTGAGAGTATATTTGAATATTTCGAAGCCTCGGGTTCGTTAAAAGGCACTCAGAGGTGAGAATTAATATGTTGACACGTTTAACCCCTGTAGTTTATAATCTTTCGATTATTTTCATTAACAGCTTCTTATATTTAATTAATTACTCGTTTAAGAATATATTCTTCGCGTGTGGTCATTCAGAGGCACAAGTTTGGCATGTTGACACATTTAGTCCCTTTGGTTTCATTTTTTTTCGTTTGTCAACTTTAGTCCGTCAAACTCAATCTTTCACATGATTAGGGTTTAGGACACGTGTCTTCACATAAATGGACACATTTTTACATGGTGTTACATCCTCACCCCTTAAAAGAAATCTCAACCCCGAGATTTACTGGAATAAGTGAGGGTACTTCTGTCACATAGTGGACTCAACTTCCCAAGTATATTCAGGGCCTCTACGGGCATCCCATTTAACCTTTACTATGGGCACGTGCTTTCTTCGGAGCTTTTTAACCTGTCGATCCTCAATCGATATAGGTCTTTCTACAAACCACAGGCTTTCATCAATCTGTATGTCTTTATGAGACATTGCTAGCGATTCATCAGCTAGACATTTCTTTAAATTACAGATGTGGAACACATTGTGAATTCCACTAAGCTCCTCAGGCAAGTTTAGCTTGTAAGCTACACTGCCGACACATTCGATAATCTCGAATGGTCCAATATACCTTGGGCTTAACTTGCCTTTCTTACCAAAACGCATTACACCTTTCTAGGGTAACACTTTCAGTAAGACTTTGTCGCCTATCTCAAACTTTAGAGGTTTTCGCCTTTTATCAGCATAACTTTTCTGCCTATCCCTGGCAGCTTTTAGGCGATCGCGAATTTGGACAATCTTTTCCGTTGTTTCAAGGACCAAATCAGGTCCTGATAACTGAGTTTCTCCAACTTCCGCCCAACAGACAGGCGTTCTACATTTCCTTCCATATAATGCCTCGAAAGGCGTAGCCTGAATGCTAGTATGGTAACTGTTATTGTAGGAGAACTCGATCAAAGCTAGGTGGTCATCCCAGCTACCTCCCAAATCAATAACACATGCTCGAAGCATGTCTTCCAAAGTTTGAATTGTACGCTCACTTTGTCCATCCGTTTGAGGATGGTAAGTAGTACTAAAATTCAAACGAGTGCCTAATGATTGTTGGAAACTTTTCCAAAAGTGAGAAGTGTATCTAGTATCTCTATCGGATATAATAGATACCGGCACTCCGTGGAGAGATACAATCTTGTCCACATATAACTGAGCTAGCTTGTCGGAGCTATGAGTCTCCTTGATGGGTAAGAAATGTGCTGACTTAGTCAGTCTGTCAACTATGACCCATATAGTATCATTTCCATGCCTTGTTTTAGGTAACTTAGTTATAAAATCCATAGTCACCATCTCCCACTTCCAGGTGGGAAATTCTGGCTGTTGTAGCAATCCCGATGGCTTTTGATGTTCAACTTTAATCTGAGCACAAGTCAGGCACTTAGCTACATGTGTGGCAATAGATTTCTTAAAACCTATCCACCAATAATTAGCTTTCAAATCTTGATACATCTTGTCACCTCCAAGGTGAACTGAGTATTTGGAATTGTGAGCTTCCTGGAGGATTATATCTCGAAGTCCTCCATGAATAGGAACCCAGATCCTACCATTCATTATGAGGATTCCGTCCTTGCCAGGTGCTAACTGTTCAGCAGTTACCCCTAACTTCTCACCTGGAAGGTTAGCTTCTAAAACAGCTTCCTTCTGAGCAGCTAACAGCCTTTCATTCAGGCTGTTCTTAAGTTCAATGCTCTTGGCATTAACTCTTATAGGTTTTATCCTTTCTTTTCAGCTTAGAGCATTAGCGACTACATTCTCTTTGCCAGGATGATAGCGAATTTCACAATCGTAGTCGTTTAGGTCTCCATCCAACGGCACTGTCTCATATTGAGATCCTTTTGATTAAACAAGTGTTGGAGACTTTTGTGATTAGAATAGATCACACATTTAGTTCCATATAAATAATGTCTCCACAATTTTAGTGCGAATATAACGGCACCCAACTCCAAATCGTGGGTGGTGTAATTCTTTTCGTGCACTTTTAGTTGTCGTGATGCATAGGCAATCACCTTGCCTTTCTGCATAAGTACACAACCCATACCGGTGTGTTACGCATCACAATACACGACAAACTCTTCCATTCCTTCGGGCAATGTTAACACCGGAGCATTGCTCAATTTCTGTTTAAGAATCTCAAAAGACTCTTGTTGCTTTGGACCCCAATCAAACTTCACATTCTTGCGGGTCAGAGTAGTCAATGGTGCAGCTATTCTTGAGAAGTTCTCAATGAATCTTCTATAATATCCGGCTAATCCCAGAAAGCTGCGGATTTCAGTCGGAGTCTTTGGTGCTTCCTAATTCATTATGGCTTCTATCTTAGCGGGATCCACTTGGATAGCTCGCTCACTGACAACATGTCCAAGGAACTGGACTTTGCGAAGCCAGAATTCGCATTTTGAAAACTTAGCATACAGTTTCTCCTTTTGTAGCAATCCTAAGATACACCGAAGATGTTTCTCGTGGTCGACTTGGCTACGAGAATAAATAAGTATGTCGTCTATAAAGACGATGACAAACTTATCTAAGTATGGCTTGCAGACTCGATTCATGAGATCCATGAATGCTGCGGGTGCATTAGTGAGCCCGAAAGGCATCACTAAGAACTCATAATGTCCATACCTTGTTCTGAACGCTGTCTTAGGTACATCTCCAGTTCTAACCTTGAGTTGATGATACCCAGATCTTAGATCAATCTTTGAGAAGAAGCTTGCCCCTTGAAGTTGGTCGAATAAGTCGTCCATCCTGGGCAAAGGATAACGATTCTTGATCGTCACCTTATTTAATTCACGATAATCAATGCATAAACGCGTTGATCCATCCTTCTTCTCCACAAACAATATTGGAGCTCCCCAAGGCGAAGAGCTGGGTTGTATGAAACCCTTTTGTAGTAAGTCCTCCAATTGAGTTCTGAGCTCTTTCATTTCAGTAGGCGCTAAACGGTAAGGAGCTCGCGCAATTGGTGCAGATCCTGGCAGAATGTCTATCCTGAATTCAACTTGCCTCTCAGGAGGTAATCCAGGTAATTCATCAGGAAAGACATCAGGATACTCAGATACGATTGGAATATCTTCAATCTTGGGTTTTGGTTCATCAATAGTTACTTGTGCCATGTAAATGGCACATCCGTTCTTCAGACACTTCGATGCTTTGAGGATAGACACATTATCGGGCAAACCATATTATGTGACTCCATGAATGGTGACTGATTCACCAGATGGGGTTTTGATGTTAACTAGCTTTTTATCGCAGGCTATTTAGGCTTGGTTATGCGATAACCAATCCATGCCTAAAACTACATCAAACCCAGCCAACTTCATTGGCAAAAGGGATAGCGGGATAGAATGATTCTTAATGGATATACAACATCCATCAAGAAGAGTTGAAGCTGTTTCTAAGGTACCGTCTGCGAGTTCTACCTCATATTTTATGTCTAGAGTTTTAATAGGCAGATTCAGTAATTTACTAAACTTATGGTCTACAAAATACTTATCAGCACCTGAATCAAATAAAACTCTAGCATAAATATCATTAATGAGGAAGATACCTATTATAACATTATTGTCGTTCACCGCCTCCCTGGCGTTCATCTGAAAGACCCTTGCATTGGTCTTCTTTGCCTCTTCAGGCTTCTTGGCATTTTTAGGGCAATTAGTCTTAATGTGCCCCTTCTCGTTGCAACCATAGCAGGTCGCATCCTTGATATTTCGGCACTCCACAGTCTTGTGCCCTTTCTTCTTGCAAATCCCACAAGGTTTAGCTTGTGGGTCCTGATTTCACTTTCCAAAGTGCCTCTTGTTACATGTTTTACATCTGGGGTTGTCATCCGACTACCCCTTCTTGAAACCAGAGTTTCCTTTCTTCTTTTTGTTTGAGTGATGGGACTGATCATCCTCCCTTTTTCTCTTCCCTTCCTCGGTGGCTTTCTTTGCCTTATTCCTTACAACATCGAGAGTAAGTGATAAAGATAGATCTACAGCAGATCTGTAAGTAGCAGGCTTAGAAGCCTTGACATTTCCTTTAACCTCTGGGGATAAACCACCGATAAAACGCACAATGCGTTTGGGTTCAGGGGTGACCAAATACGGTACAAGTCTCGACATGGAGTTAAAACTGGTCACACAGGACCTGCAATCCAAATCCTTCATCACCAGAGTGAGGAAGTCAGTCTCTATCCTTTCCACTTCATGCTGAGGACAGTAAGTGTCCTTCATAAGATCAACAAATTTGTTCCAGGATAGGTTATACAAAGAAACCTTTCCAGTGGATTGCACCAAGGCTTTCCACCACGTTAGGGCGTCACCCTTGAAGGACTGAGATACAAACTTAACGATGTCCTCCTTTGCGCACCCACTGATATCAATAACTATTTCCATTTCATCTAACCACTTCATACAATCTATTGCTCCCTTTTCTCCCGTGAAGTCTCTTGGCTTACACGAGACGAAGTATTTGTAGGTACAACCTTTGTTGTACCTGGGAGTCTGATTCAACACAACATTCTGAGATTCAGATCTCTGGTTAGATGAATGCTGAGATTTATCCTTTTTCGATGCATGCGAATGTGATAAGGACTTTGTATGAGTTTTGGACCGAACATGACTCGGTTCTTTGAATATTTTATCCACAGCTTGAGCAACTACTGTGTCAATCATTGCTTATAATTTAGCATTTGTAAGATTTATCCTCGCTTCATTATTGTTCCCTTCTCTCGGTTGACTGTTTGCTTCGTCAGAGACAGCCATAATTTGGGTATTAAAATTTAACAATAATGATTTATTTAGATTAAAAATGATTCATCGTATTGATGATTAGATGGCCATGGTATTTATAAACCATATGGACCATTTTAATAACAAGTCAAAAATCTATTTGATCAAGATTTGCCTAGGCTACAATTGAACCATTATAGACAATCATTAGGATATAATCCTGTATATTTATCAGACAGGGGACATAAGTCACAACTGTCGATGTCATAGAGACATTTTTCATACGGCACAAGGCTCATCTCTAAGGACATTTAGATGGCACAAAAGGCCTCGCCACAAGGACGATTAAAACATGATCTCTCGGATCAGTGATCTTTAAGACATTAGTTCATCGCCCTTCTGACAAGGAGTTTATAAAATAAACTATCATTGTCATGAATACACCTTCGCCCAAAGGCTTACATCTCAAAAGGATGTTTTGATTTATACATCATATTTGATGTTTAATGGCCATGATCGCATTGATCATATAGGCTATGAAGGTGGCTTGGAAGAATCCAAGTACTTTTAGAAGCTAGTGTGGTCTCTCAAGTCACATAGCCAAGAATGTTAACATGTTTTCAGATGTTAACAAGGAATCACTTTCTTAAAAAGGTTGTACCATCATAGCCATTAATATTGGCTAGGTTATACCTTTAAGAATTTCTTTTGGTAGATCAATTTAAAAATTGAAATGATATTGACAAAATGATGTAATAAAATACCTATAAAAACTTTCCAAAAGAAATTCATTGAAATACTATGCGATTACAAGATATGCCCTAAACGGGTCTTGAAATAACAAACTGTCCACGTAGGGACTACAGAAAAGAAAATAAGTCCACGCAGGGACCAATTACAAAAATAAAATGTCCTCATAGGGACTTGATTGAAAATACAATACAAAATAAATAAACTTCTACTTCTTTTTGCCTTTTATGAAGTTCGCGAGGCCCTTAAGAAATTTGTTATGCTTTTTCTCGCGTTCCTCTGCTTTGTGTTCAACCTGATCCATCCTATGTAGAATTTCTTGTGTTTGCATTTGTGAAGGTGGGGGTTGTTGTTGGTAAGGAGGGTATTGATACCCATGCACTAAATACCCTTTTGGGTATGTTGGAGGAAAGGGTGAGGGATGAAGTGCATTGAATTGAATTGCCTCAAGATATGGATCCTGGGTAGGAGCTTGGTAATCAAAACCGGTAGGAGCGTGATACTCGAATGGGTTATACCCATACGAACCTTGATAAGTCGGTATGGGGTTATCATAACCCACTGGCGGCGGTGGTGCTAATGTAACTGGCGGGGGATCATCTTCCGGCACCGCATGAGAGGGTCCACCCATTTGTAGATCCTCGAGGATTGGAGGGTATGTGCTCGAAGCTTGAGGGGAACTGAACCTAGGTCCCCCTCACACGGACATCCGTGTGTTCCTCCTTCGCCTACGTGGCTCGGGAGGTGGTTGAGGTGGTTGTTGAGTTGGTTACTCAATGGGTAAAGGCGGTGGAGAAACCGCTTGAAGGTATGGTTCCTCCAATGGAAGTTGTGGAGAATTATGAAAAGAAGGAGTGAATTCCCATTCGAACTTGTTCCACCATTCGGCCCATGGGTCGGGGCCTTGGTATGGCGATCCTTGGTAAGGAGAACCGCTGGAGATGCTGATGGGATGAGTTGGTGTCCCGGTTGGCGGCTCAGGATCGGGGTCATCATCCATTTCTATATCTTGGGAGAAATGGTCCTCGGGTCCTAAAGGATTATAACCCTGTGGTTCGATAATATAGTCGTTCGGGTTAAATTGACCCAGTGAATAAAGATCGTGAGAACTAGAATGATGAAAGGAATCAGAATGTAGGGAGTGGTGTGAATGATGTGATTGGTGAGATTGGTGAGAATGTTGGGGCTCATCTAGAATAGGTAGCATAAAAGGTGGGTGATCTGAAGGAGAAGAACCTAACGAAACAGAGTGTCTCGCTGGTTTAAAGGAATGTCTCTAGTTATCTCTCGAATCGGAGCTAGTAAAAGACGCTGATGGCGTGCGTCTATACGAGGGTCCAGTTTGGCTGGATGGTCCTCCCCTCATTGGACCTTTCCCTTTTCCTTCACGTCCTCTAAATCTTGGAGGCATTTTGATTAATATCCTGTCAAAACAAGTAAGACAAAAAATATAAACGACAAAAGGAAAATTAAGAATAATCCTAGGTCATTAGCCTAGACTCGGAAGTCTAAGGAATGTGCTTATTGTGTCATTGAGATTAAACACAAAAGGCTAGTGTTTAATTCACTCAATGTTGGCTCTGATACCAACCTGTCACACCCCGATATTTCCACATATTACCGGTGGGCCCGGTGGGCAGTATCGTGACGTAGTTGATATCGTCATAGTTAATACACACAATATAATAGCACAACGGAAGGCTTGGTGAATAATTACTATTACAAACCATAGTGTCCAAATATCCAAATAAAAGAATATACAGACTTGGTTGTAATAGAGATCCACAGACGGATCATAAAATAAAATACACGAAAACTGAAATAACAGACTTCAGGCATCTAAGGATTTGCAAGATCCTCTTATTCGACACCGAGTAGCTCCAGCCTAGTTACGTGAGGTACCTGTCACTTAGTCTTTGGGAAAATACGTCAGCTTTCACTGGTAAATACAATTAACTGACTCATTTGAAAAGAGTTTAAGAAGATTGATTTAAGTGCATAAAGCAGAAACCATTTATACTTGGGACAATTATTTAAAGTAATCTTGTATGCCGTTTTACATGTTTGTCATACATATGGGGCCGGTTTGGAAGCCGGTCATGATTAACCGACTCACCACTATAAAACCCACAAAGGAGTTATCCCCATCATGTGGGTTATTTAGCATTTTGCATCTGTCAGGTGTATGCCTACATCCCGTGCACAGGTCTTGGTCATTTACAAATGAAATGAGCTAAAGATATCCAGGACACGGTCGTATTAACCCCCAATGTTTATGTTATCAAACAAAACAGATTAAAACGGGTTATGCAAATTTATTAATCACAATCCGATTAAATGATTTCACACCCGACCGGGCGGTATTATTATAATACCGTATCCCAAGCCCGTATAACGGAAAATAAGTTAAAAGTATTTACCTGAGCTAGATGTGTTAAGATGTAACTCAGCCGTATGTTTCCTAAAGCTTTATGTAAATACCTTCTACCGAGGCTACTCAATCTGTATGAAATGTTTATTAACCTATTAGGATACTAACGGGTCTTTATTTAAGTCAAAGACTTAGACCGGTTAGTTTGAAAGATACTTAACGGTTCTATACGCTAGATTAAGCGGAGATCAGAATGAAATGTGATTTAGACCTGACAAGTTTGGATACTTGTACAATATGGGTAAACTAATCACATTCTGGAATTTGAGGTAAAATGATAAGGTTAAACCCATTTCGGCTATTTTATGTAAACTAGTCACATAAACCGAATCACACACATAAATGCTTAACGGGTAACCGAATGAATTATATACAGGTCTCATATGTTATTATGCTTAAAATATGTTAATACATCAGTAGGATGTTAACATATGTGCCCAAGAAGTATTTAAAATAATTTAAGTCCCGTAAGGGCATTTTGGACATTTTAATGTTTATAAAAGAGATTTTTTAGTAAACTGAGGTCCTGGTCTTTGGTAATCAGTAAAAATATTTATTTCATCACATTACATCAGTAAGATATCATATATATGTGAGGTTTACCATTTATGGCCAAACTATGCCCCGAAAGAGCATTTTGGTTATTTCACATATGCTTTTAGGGACATTTTTTGAAGTCTGAGTTCATGACTTATACTTACTGTAATAATATTAAAATTTGTTTAAAAATTCAGTAGGTAATATGTCTTAGGTGTTGAATATGGTTTGAAACCATACTATGCACCTAATTAGCGTAAAAATCGCTAATTGGCGATAATTAAGGTGTTTATGGAAAATCTGATATTTTGATCATTTTTAATTGTTCAAATTAATTTATTTAATGTATAAAAACAGTAGGAAAAGGCTTGGCATTCAAATTATCTGTTAGTCTCATTTTATGCAATAAAAGGGTATTATCGTCATTTACCGAATTATACAAGAACTTCATGATATGATCAGATTATAATCTGATCAAAAATTCCAAAAATCCTTAAACTAATATCTTAACACTAGGCAATGAGTTTTGGGTCAAAACCTATGCTTAAACATGACTTATGCAAGATATCGCAATTTAAATAAATAAAAAGCTTCAATTTACGATATCGAGCATAACTTCTGTTTCAGACCAAGAACTGATGTTAAATTTTTGGGACAAACTTATATATCACTAACAAAGGTTTTTGTCCTCTCACATTTCTAAAAATCTTGTTTATATGTCAAAAGGGCAAAAATGTCATTTATAAGCATAATAACGAACATGAGCATATAATTCAAAGTATTAAGGACCATGTAATATAACTCTAGTGGGTTATACTACTGCATAAAGTGGTCCTAATGGAAGCTTAAAACATGGAAGGATTAAGCTTAATCGGGCCAGAACTGAAAGTCAAATCAAAAGTCATGCTTTTGCGACTTTCGGTTGTGAACCGACCCTAAACTGATAATTGTCGGGTTGAACATGCTTAAACATGTTCTAATACTAATTACCAAGTTATTAGAATGATAAAATATGATTTATAACCTCTGTATTGTTAGTTATAATTATTATTTAAAATTCTGGTCAGTTTGACTTTTAACTTAATAGTTTGACCTGACAATTAACTAGGCAAACGAAATAATTAGGAGGTGCCCTTTTAAGGGTTAATCACCTACCTAATTATGGTCATATAACCACTTTCAATTCGGACAGTGGCTGGACAATTTGTGATTAAACCGAAAGTCAAAGTCAAGTTACGATAACTTTGACTTTTCGGTTTTTAAACTAAAAACTGAACTAAGGAAGGGGGCTAAGACACTTACAAAGGGTCCTAGCTATCTTTTCTACAAAAATATGCTTTCCCTTGATTCAAGAACCTCCAGAGATGCTCAGAACTCAAGCATGGAGAGTTGAGAGTGATATTGAGTGAATGAGCAAATAAATTGCTGAACTAAAGGTGATGTGTGCAAAATGCAACATATAAATTTCATCAAATGAGGCATAAAACTAACCCTTTTTTAGTACTAATGTTGGAAAAAGTGTGCTTTTGTCTTCCTTTTGTATTTTCAGGATTAAATGAGCTCAAATGAACAAAAGCAGCAAAAAGGCAGCTAAATCTAACAAAAATACAAGAAGAGGGATAAACGTGGCATGCCCGACCCCCCGACAGCATCTTCCCAAGCAAAACAAGAAGACAGTAGGCTGAACACGCCCCGTGGTCAGTGAGCACGGGGGCGTGCCCAAGTGTCTGCATAAAAGACAAAGCTGTAAAAGCTTCTATCACCTACCACGGGGGCGTGCCCAGCGGACACGGGGCCGTGGTCAACTCTAAGATTCGCAGAATCTGAGGAAATCTTGATAGTACAGATACGCTTCTGCACACGGGGTCGTGCCCAGCGGACACGGGGGCGTGGTCAACTAATGCAGACAAACTGCAATTAATGAAGAAAGAGAAGGAAGATGGACACGGGACCGTGCCCAATGGACACGGGGTCCTGCCCAAGCTGCTGTTCAGGCTATAAATAGGGGTGCTTTGCTCATTTGTAAACCATCCCTTGGCACACCACCTCTCTCACACTTCACCCACCACCCACCACCATCACAACACCATCATCCACCACCATCATCCACCATCCATCATAGAGTGTGTGAGTTGTCTCGGGATCCAAGATTGATCGTAAGAGTTCTTGACAATCAAGGGTCATGTTTGCCTAAGTCTCTTACATCACTTGGTGAAGACAAGTGTCTAGTGTAATACTTTTTATTTTTAATCTTTTCGCACTTTTTATTTGGTTATGTATTAATGACTTTAATAACTAGTTTCTTATGTTGAAGGTGATTCTTCCTTATCGTTTGTCCGTGGTGTCTTGGCATTATTTTACTGTCTATATAAAATAAAAGATTTTCACCATTCATATCTCCACGGTCTATATGGAGATATGTTGGCTACCTGGTCGGGGGTTAAGGGAACGGTTTGGTAAGAGTCTTGCCTTGTTCAGTGTATAGATCCTGCAAGGACCTGGGTCAAATTTAGTAGGACCTCCTTTAATACCCACTAGTATTGGATGGCGGGGGTCCAAACTCTTTGATCCCCTCATATGTAAGCTACTATTAATACTTTAACCCGGCTACTTAGGACTGTATCACTGCTGACTCAGACTACTTAGCCGAGGGTAACGTCACCTTCAAAAGAGGGGCCTACCACATTATGCATTAATAACTTAATTAATTATCTTTCAATAATCCGACCCTTTAGGATTGTATCCTTGCTGACTCAAACTACTGGGTTGAGGGTAACGTCACCTTCAAAAGAGGGGCCTACTACAATAACTAAGATAATCTCTTAAAAAGTGCAAAAGTGTGGAAATAATCAAAGGTTACACTACACACGAGTCGGATCCAAGTGATTCATCTTGTCTATCTGTTTTTATTTTTATTTTATTTTTCAGCATTTTAGTTAGTTTTATTTTTCTAGTCTAAAACCTTTTTCTAGACTTTTGATTTGATTAGACGTTGAGGATAAACCGGTACTAAAAGCCCTTGTGTCCTTAGAAGACCTCGGTATCTTACCAACACTATACTACGCTCACGATGGGTGCACTTGCCCATATGTGTGTTTAGTGTTAGTAAATATTGTGTTTTATAAATTTAAAACTTGGCTAAAAAGTGTAAAAAGTGCTTAAAATATATATTAAAAACCAAACACACTTCACACGCATCAAGTTTTTGGCGCCGTTGCCGGGGACACAAGGATTTTAAGAAAGTTAGGAATCAACGGCCTAATCGTTTTTTTCTAAATTTTTCTGTTTTTTTAGGATTTTTCTTAGATTTTTCAGTTTCTGCAGAGCTCAGCACGGGCCGTGCCGGTCGGACACGGGGTCGTGCTCAGCGTTGTTACTGGCAGTTTTTATTTTCCGAGTTACAGTGAGTTGAGCACGGGGCCGTGTCGGTGCAGCACGGGGCCGTGTTGAACTCCCCAGTAACAGGGATCCGGAAAACAATTACTGCATCTCCGACCACGGGCCGTGTTCACCTGAGCGGTGGGCCGTGGTGAACCTTCTGACCAACTTTCTTTTCTGTTTTTATTGCTGGACTTGGAGCCCAGGCGCCACATCTGAACCTTCTACGTAGTGTATGAGCTCCAGTTCTGGTAGAGACATAAAAGAACCCCTAGAAGAACCCGAACGCTTTCTCAGAAAAAGACTTAAAGCTAAAAACCAAGAGAAAGTTTCGGGGGACCCACTTCCAATGGCGGACCAACGTACCCTCATGGATTACCTACGACCCACTATAGGTAATCTCGGCGCCGCTATCAATGCACCGAATGTCGAAGCCAACAACTTCGAACTTCGACCGCATTTGATACAAATGCTTCAAAACTCCGCAACCTTTCATGGGCTTGCGGACGAGGATCCCCATCTACATATCACTAATTTCTTAGAAATTTGTGATACTTTCCGGATCAATGGAGCATCAAACGATGCCATCCGCCTTCGAATATTTCCATTTCACTAAAAGACCGGGCTAAGGCTTGGCTTAATACCCTCCCAGTTGGCTCGGTAAACACCTGGGATGAACTAGCCCAAAAGTTTCTATATAAATATTTTCCTCCTGCTAAAACGGCTAAATTAATGACTGAAATTAATACATATTCACAAGAGGATGGGGAATCTTTATATGAAACTTGGGAAAGGTTCAAGGAGCTACTAAGAAAGTGTCCTCATCACGGTCTTGCGGTATGGCAACAAGTATCCACTTTCTACAATGGGTTGTTGCCACACACAAGACAAACACTTGACTCTAGCTCCGGGGGACTTTTAGGTAATCGTCGCCCAAATGAAATTTATAATCAAATTGAGGAAATTGCTCAAACCAATTTTCAGTGGCACACTCCCCGAGGCAATAAATCCATTGCCCGGGCGCCCATAAGGTTGATGAAAGCACTTCCTTGCAAGCCCAAATCGAGGCCCTCTCTTCAAAAATCAAAAAGTTAGAAATGGCAAAAACGGTCTCGGTTATGGCTTGCGAGGGGTGTGGTGGGCCACATGAAAATTGGAGTTGTATGAAAGAAATGGATAATCAAACAGAGTCAGTAAACTACATTGATAATAGACCTAGGCCGTCAGGTCCTCCAACGGGTACCTACAATCAAGGATGGCGTAACCACCCTAACCTTGATTGGAGAGAACCCGGCAATAGTAGTAACCAACAAAATCTAAACCAACGAACAAACTTTCAACAACCACGAAACGAGTCACAAAATTTCTCTCAACAACAAGGGGGACGAGAAAGGCTTGAAGATACTGTATCTCGCCTCATCTCCGACACCGAAAAGAAAAACTCGGATCGATTTCAACAATTGGAATCGAATTTTAGAAATCAACTAGCTAGTATCCAAAACGTTGAAAACAATTAAATCAACTAGCTCAAAATTTCGCCGAGAGACCACAAGGCGCGTTACCTAGTAATACCGAAACCAACCCAAAAGCGCAAGTACATCTCATCACACTGAGAAACCGTACCGTGGGTCCCGAGGAGGCTCCATTACCACCAACTGAAAGAAGCCAATCTAGCCAAACCTCAACTCCACCCTCGCCCCAACAAGAGAAGGCTTCTCCACCAATCCAAGAGTCTACTAAGACTCCTCCGGTTCCATACCCCGGTCGGTTAATTCGTCAAAAGACCGATGAGCAATTCGCAAAGTTCGAAAATTTACTAAAACAATTGCATGTTAATATTCCATTTATCAAAGTCCTAACTCAAATGCCTAAATATTCCAAATTCATGAGGGTGTTTCTCACTCATAAAAGGAAAATTGAATCATTGCAATTAGTTAACTTAGGCGAAGAATGCTCCGCCTTGCTACTCAAGAAACTCCCGCAAAAGAAGCTTGACCCCGGAAGCACTAGCCGATCTCGGGGCAAGCATCAACCTCATGCCTTCATCAATGTTCAACCGACTTGGCTTAGGGAAAACAAGCCCTACAAAAATAAGCATACAACTCGCCGACATATCCGTCAAATATCCACAAGGTATCGCTGAAAATCTATTGGTCAAAGTCGGCGAATTTGTCTTTCCGGCCGACTTTGTCATACTAGATATGGAGGAAGATACCGAAGTACCACTCATCTTAGGGAGGCCATTCCTAGATATGGCTCAAGCAGTGGTGGATATGAATGATGGAACATTGACAATAGGAATTGGGGACAAGGAAATGAAGTTTGGAGTTGGGAAAAGAGTAGAAGATGACGACTCGGTCAATTACATGAAGGTCATAGACTCAAGTTTGGATGATGCTCTACGACGGTGCAACATGGGATGCAAAACATCCCACTTGGGTAACATATGACCAGGCTTTGGGTCTAGCCAAGGACCCTTATAAACGTGGCGCACCACGGAGGCATTCCGCGGAACTATCCTTAGTTTAGTTTAGATTAATTTTTTTATGTTTTCAAGTTTAGGTTTAATTTTCAGGAATAAAACACACTCGGGATGGTGAAGGATACTAAGGGAAACTTGAACCAGCACCCCATGCACAAAAACAGGGCCATCCGACTAATTTTTCTTCATTACAGCAAGTTCAGCACGGGGCCGTGCTCACCCAACCGCCCCGTGCCCAACCATCTGCAGAAAATTGCCCAGTTTAGGTAACTGGACACGGGCCGTGCTCACCCAGCACGCCCCAGTGTCCAGGCTTCTGTTTCTTTTACTCAATTTCTGTTACTGGCGATCTGAACACGGGGCCGTGTCCAGACGCCCAGTAACATAAAATTTTGCTTTTCACACCTTTTTACACGTCCAATCAACCTAAAAACTTATTTTTGGGACACATTGAGGACAATGTGTAATTTAAGTGTGGGGGGGATGCTAAAACCTTGAATTTTGCAAGTCCTAATTACAAGCCTTACACAAAACACTATTGGAACCGCTAAACACCCCAATTTTTTTTCAAAAATCTTTCATTTTTCTTACTTGTCTAGGTTTAAATTGGGAATTTCAAATTTCTAAAAAGGTGATATTTTTACAAATTTACAACCGATAGCGTCGTGATAAAAAGAACCAACATAAGAAAATTATGAAACGGCATGACAAACCTAGTTAAAATTTGATTATATATACTTGATCACATAAAAACCCATTCCCACAAAAAGTGAGTTTTGAGCCTTTATTGAGCATAAAATACATATCTTTAAACTAAATGCTCATTTTTCGTTTCTTGTGTGAATAGCCGCTTGGTTCTTACGACTCTAGAACTTGCCACGACGATACATTCCCGGTCCTTACCAACTTAAACCCGAGTAAGTAAATGACAGAGGCATTAGGACTAACCCTTTTTATTTCTACACCATTATTTTTTTTACCACCTACCCAAAATCCCCCTAGTTAACCCCTTTGAGCCTAAACCTTTTCATTTCTTAACCCAAAACAAACACCCTTTTCACCCACCAAGACCCTTTTTCATTTTAAACCCTTTATTTTAGTAACGAAGCTCGGTTTTTGTGTGACTTTCTTATGTTAAAAAAAAATGAAGTTTGCAATAAACAAACAAAGCTCCCAAAAAGAAAACATGTTTGAGAAATACTTCATTGGAATAAAAAGTCACAAAAACAACATGTTTTGCAAAAACCGACGCTTTTTACGCCTTTTCGCCCTTTTCTACTAACCACTAACCCAACCACCTACCTTTAACCCAAGCCTAACCCTTCACCCCCAAAAGTCCTCTTGATATTTACAAAGGTATATAGTTAAAAAGGAGGAGGATTGATTGCTTGGCAAGCTTATGGTAGAAGTAAGTTCCTTGCCGCTCTCGAGTGTTTCACAAAAATACATCTTCGGCCGAGTGTTGAGTGATCCCCCGTGAGGTATGTGAACTTGTATATAAATGGAATTTAAAAAAAAAAGGCATGTTATGCCCTAATAAGTAATTTATCTTATGTAATGTTTTAAATAAATCATGACGAATAGGATTGTAAATAAATAAAAATAAAACTTAATAAAGAATCTTGGAAATCCCGACACTCTATGACAAGCCCAAAACCTTCTCTTCTACCTATTCCATTTGGGAGTGTTAAGCCACATTATAAAGAGTTTTGCTTGAGGACAAGCAAAGATTCAAGTGTGGGGGTATTTGATGTGTGCAAAATGCAACATATAAATTTCATCAAATGAGGCATAAAACTAACCCTTTTTTAGTACTAATGTTGGAAAAAGTGTGCTTTTGTCTTCCTTTTGTATTTTCAGGATTAAATGAGCTCAAATGAACAAAAGAAGCAAAAAGGCAGCTAAATCTAACAAAAATACAAGAAGGGGGATAAACGTGGCATGCCCGACCCCCCGACAGCATCTTCCCAAGCAAAACAAGAAGACAGAAGGCTGAACATGCCCCGTGCTCAGTGAGCAGGGGGCGTACCCAAGTGTCTGCAGAAAAGACAAAGCTGTAGAAGCTTCTATCACCCACCACGGGGGCGTGCCCAGCGGACACGGGGCCGTGGTCAACTCTAAGATTCGCAGAATCTGAGGAAATCTTGATAGTACAGATACGCTTCTGCACACGGGTTCGTGCCCAGCGGACACGGGGGCGTGGTCAACTAATGCAGACAAACTGCAATTAATGAAGGAAGATGGACACAGGACCATGCCCAATGGACATGGGGCCGTGCCCAAGCTGCTGTTCAGGCTATAAATAGGGGTGCTTTGCTCATTTGCAAACCATCCCTTGGCACACCACCTCTCTCACACTTCACCCACCACCATCACAACACCATCATCCACCATCCATCATAGAGTGTGTGAGTCATCTCGAGATCCAAGATTGATCGTAAGAGTTCTTGACAATCAAGGGCCATGTTTGCCTAAGTCTCTTACATCACTTGGTGAAGACAAGTGTCTAGTGTAATACTTTTTATTTTTAATCTTTTCGTACTTTTTATTTGGTTATGTATTAATGACTTTAATAACTAGTTTCTTATGTTGAAGGTGATTCTTCCTTATCGTTTTTCCGTGGTGTCTTGGCATTATTTTACTGTCTATATAAAATAAAAGATTTTCACCATTCATATCTCCACGGTCTATATGGAGATATGTTGGCTACCTGGTCGGGGGTTAAGGGAACGGTTTGGTAAGAGTCTTGCCTTGTTCAGTGTATAGATCCTGCAAGGACCTGGGTCAAATTTAGTAGGACCTCCTTCAATACCCACTGGTATTGGATGGCGGGGGTCCAAACTCTTTGATCCCCTCATATGTAAGCTACTATTAATACTTTAACCCGGCTACTTAGGACTGTATCCCTGCTGACTCAGACTACTTAGCCGAGGGTAACGTCACCTTCAAAAGAGGGGCCTACCACATTATGCATTAATAACTTAATTAATTATCTTTCAATAATCCGACCCTTTAGGATTGTATCCTTGCTGACTCAAACTACTGGGTTGAGGGTAACGTCACCTTCAAAAGAGGGGCCTACTACAATAACTAAGATAATCTCTTAAAAAGTGCAAAAGTGCGGAAATAATCAAAGGTTACACTACACACGAGTCGGATCCAAGTGATTCATCTTGTCTATCTGTTTTTATTTTTATTTTCTTTTTCAGCATTTTAGTTAGTTTTATTTTTCTAGTCTAAAACCTTTTTCTAAACTTTTGATTTGATTAGACGTTGAGGATTAACCGGTACTAAAAGCTCTTGTGTCCTTGGACGACCTCGGTATCTTACCAACACTATACTACGCTCACGATGGGTGCACTTGCCCATATGTGTGTTTAGTGTTAGTAAATATCGTGTTTTATAAATTTAAAACTTGGCTAAAAATTGTAAAAAGGGCTTAAAATATATATTAAAAACCATACACACTTCACACGCATCAAAAGGCTCTATATATACTAATTTCAAGTTTCTCCAGATGATAACAAGTGTTTGGGGATGTTATCAGATCTCTACAGGTGTCTTGGTGGTTTGCAAAAATCATTAACAAGCCATAGAATCGATCATAACTTGTTTGGAGCTCAAGAAAAGGAATAAACCTGCACCTGGCAACAGCAGGCTGTCGAAACAGTGCCGTCGCGTCGCGCAACGGCAGAGTGGCTTCGAGGTTGCGCCACGCGACCACCCTGGTTACCAGCCAAGCAAGTTTCATTCTTTACATGTTCAGTCCCTGTACCTTTTCAAGCCTTATATCTTTCATTTTAAGCACTTTCGACCCTTGTAGTTAGTTGTAGATGATCTAGGGAGTATAACCAAACTCCGTTAGGCCCGGTTTCGTTAATTGATAACTGAAAACATAAGTTTCGCCTCGTTGACGCTTTAAACCCTAATTCTTGGGAATTTGCGTAAACAACGTATAACGATCTCGAAACCTCGTGAAATTTATATCACTTATTCTTGAGAGTATATTTGAATATTTCGAAGCCTCGGGTTCGTTAAAAGGTCACTCAGAGGTGAGAATTAACATGTTGACACGTTTAACCCCTGTAGTTTATAATCTTTCGATTATTTTCATTAACGGCTTCTTATATTCAATTAATTACTCGTTTAAGAATATATTCTTCGCGTGTGGTCATTCAGAGGCACAAGTTTGGCATGTTGACACATTTAGTCCCTTTGGTTTCATATTTTTTTTTCGTTTGTCAACTTTAGTCCTTCAAACTCAATCTTTCACATGATTAGGGTTTAGGACACGTGTCTTCACATAAGTGGACACGTTTTTATGTGGTGTTTCACTAAGTCATCAAAGTCTGCCTCCAGATTCAATGTTGGTGATATCCAGGATATCGTATCTCCAAGGTCCATCAAAAAGGAGCTGGTTGCAAGCCAAAGCATACTAGAGGCCAAGGGAATGAGGAACAAGGGCAAGGGAACCAAAAGAAAGAAGCCCACTGGATCCTCTGAAGGTCTTCCTCAAATGGAACGTCAACTCCATGATTATGTCTCCGAGGTAAGGATTTTGTATCCTGAAACTTGCACTTTTTCCAAGGATAAAGGATCCTGAAAGTTGAATCTTTCTTTGCAGAAATTTGATGAGGTCCAAATCCTCCTAGATAAACAATTGGCCGATACTGAATAGAAAACCCTCGACCTCCAAAAAATAGCAACTGCCAAGGACAAGAAGATCTCCCAACTTGAGAAGGAGAAAAATGCGCTGCAAAAGGAACTGTTCCTTGCTGATATCACTGCTAATAAGGAGAGGTTGGAGGTTATCGACGGAGCCAAACACTCTGCTGCCATTGTGATTGTAACACCTCGCAAAATCATGTCCAATATTGTAATGACACGTATCATAAACCCTAAACGTGTAATAAGTTGATTTTGAGGGACTAAAGTTGACAAATAGAGAAAAGATGTATGTGGAAGGACTAAAAGTGTCAATATGTGAAAACTATGCTTTAAATAACCTTTCACGATGTTTGTAATCCTAAAACGATTGAATTATTAGGCGTAAGAAGCTATTTGTGAAAAACAAGTGAAAGTTATAAGGCGAAGGGGTTAAATGTGTCAACATGTTAATTCTTACCTCTGAGTGACCTTTTAACAAACCCGGAGCTTCGTAATGTCCAATTATACTTCCAAGAATGCCAAATGAAAATTATATATGGTTTCGGTATCGTTAATTAAAAGTTGTGCAAGATTTCAAGAAAAAGGGTTAAACGCGTCAACGAGGTGAAACTAGTGTTTTCGGTGATCGTTTAACGAAACCGGACATAACGGTGTTTGGTTATACTCCCAATATTTTCCACATACTAACTACAAGGGCTAAATGTGCCTAAAATGAAAGATACTATGTAATAAAAGATACAGGGACCAAACTTGCCAAGTTTCAAACTTGTTTGGCTGGTTACCTATGGCGTCGCGCTGCGCGACCCCTGACCCTATCTGCCGTCGTGCCACTCAACGGCCTGGTTTCGACAGAATCACCTGCACAGCTACAGGTTTGCATGCTTTCTTCACCAATCCTAGTTCCTTACCTCACAAGATCGAATTCTATGGATCTTTGATGGTTTTTAAAGCCACTTGGGACACTTGGAATCATTTGAAAACAACAAGAAACACCTGTGATGATTTGGGGAAGGCCTCATGCACTATAAATAGAGGCATTTGGGTGTCCTTCATACTTACACATTTCAAAGTTTCAATCCCTTCTCTTGCTTGAGCTTTTTGAAGCATTCTCTGGGATTCCGATCAAGAAGGAAGCCCTCCTCAGTATAAGTTTTGTGCTAGGACATTGTGTAAGTGTTCTTAGCCTCTGTTGTTCGGATTTTATATGTTTAAAGACCGAAAGTCAAAGTTATCGTAATAAAACTTTGACTTTTAGTTTAAACCTTAACGGTCCAGCCATTGTTCGAGGCGAATATGGCTACGTGATCGTAATTAGGTATATGTTAATCCCTTAAAAGGGCACCTCCTAATTACCACGTTTACTTAGTTAATTGTCGGGTCAAAGTAATTAACATAAAAAGTCAAACGGGTCAGTTTTTAAATAAATTCATATATGATAATGTAGAAGCTATAAAATATGTTTTGTCACTTTAATAACTTGATAAATATTATTAGAACATGTCTAGACATGTTCAACCCGACAATTCTGAGTTTAGGCTCGGTTCGCAACCGAAAGTCGCAAAAGTTGACTTTTGCTTTGACTTTCAGTTCTGACCCGATTAAGCTTAAATCCTTTATGTTTTAAGCTTCATTAGGACCATATAATGTTGTAATATAACCCTCTAAGGTTATATTACCTGGTCACTTAATATTCTGAGTTATATGCAAATTTTCGTTATTATGCTTTTAATTGACCATTATGCCCTTATAATCTAAAAATGAGATTTTTGAATATATGGTCATATAAATAACTTAGTTACTGATATATAAACATGTCTGAATTATTCTGACATCATTTTCTGGTCTCAAATTGATGATATGTTAGATATCGTAAATTTAGTTTTTATAAGGACTAAATTACCCTTTTGCATGCAAATAAAGTTTAAACATGATTTTAACATAAAAACTCATTACCCACTGATGTAATATCGTATTTAGGACTAATTGGGATTTCAAATCAGATTACTTGCTGAGTTTATGCATAAGTTTCAAAATATATTATTAAATGACGATTATGCCATTTTTACGCATAAAATGGATTTTTAATATGATTAACATGCAAAAACTTTTGTCACTGATATAACATGATAAATACATTATTTTGACCATATAAGGCTGGTCATAAACTTAGAATTTCCTAAACATCGAAATAATCGTCATTTACCGATTTTTTTGACATTAAGGTGCATAGTATGGTTTTAAACCATACTTAGCACCCAAAACTTTTTACCCACTGATTTTATAAACCATTTCTAATCTTTTTACAGTGAGTAAAGGTCATGAACTCAGAATCCCAAATAAGTCCTTATAACCATGTGTAAAATGACCAAAATGCCCCTACGGTGCATAGTTTGGTCATAAATAGAAAAACACACATATAAATGATATCCTACTGATATAATAACATAAATTAAATATAATTACAGAAGGTTTATGACCAGAACTTCAGTTTGCATGAAAATCCCTTTTATAAATTATAAAATGACCAAAATGCCCTTATGGGGTTTAATTCGGTTTTAAAATCTTTTTAGGCATAAATGTTGATATCCTACTGATATCATAACATACTTTAAGCATAATAACTTATGGAACTTGTATATGACTCATCTGGTTACCCGTTTATGCTTATACGCGTACGGTACGGTTTATGTGACTAGTTTGCATAAATTAGCCTAAACGGGTTAAACTTTATTATTTTTGTTTCAAAATCCAGAATGTATTTAGTTTACCCATACATACAAGTTTCCATACTTGTCGGGTCTAAATTACATTCCAATCCGGTCACCGTTAAATCTAGCGTTTCGTATCGAAATTCGTCCTTTAAACTAACCTGTCTAAGTCTATGACTTAAATAAGACCCGTTAGTAATCTAATAGGTTAATAAAACCTTCGTTCCAGATTAGGAGCCCCGGTAAAAGCTACTTGCACTAGTTTGATTAGGTATACGGTTGAGTAGACAAATCTCACATTTTAAGCTCAGGTAAATACTTTTGACTTATTTTCCCTTATACGGGATTGGGATATGGTAAAATATATTACCACTTGGTCGGGTATGGAATCATTTAATCGAATAGTGGTTAATTAATTACATAACCCGTTTTAATCGGTTTTGTTTGATAACATAAACATTGGGGGTTATACGACCGTGTCCTGGATATCCTCGACTCATTTCATTTGTAAATGGCCACGACTTAAGCACGGGGTGTAGGCATACACCTGACAGTTGTGTATGTAAGAAGATATACCCACTTGTTGGGGATAACTCCTTGTGGGTTTATATTAGTGGTGTGTCATTTAATCATGTCCCTGCTTCTATCCCGGGCCCTAAATGTATGACAAACATGTAAATCTGATACAAGACTATTTTTATATAATTGTCCCAAGTTATAAAAGATTATTTGTGCCTTGTGCACCTAAACCAATTTTCATAAATGTTTTCAAAAGAGTCAGTTAATTGTATTTACAAGTGAAAACTGACATATTTTCAAAAGACTAGTGACAGGTACTACTCGTAATTGGCTGGGAGCTACCAGACGTTAAATAGAGAACCTTGCAAGTTTGTAATGCCTTAAGTCTGTTGAACATGTTTTTCTTGTATTATATTTAGATCCGCCTGTGGATCATTTTCTTTACAACAATCTGTATATTCTTTTATTCGTACTTTACACTTTTGGTTTGTAATAGTAATTTCTACCAAGACTTCCGTTGTGCTATAAACTGTGTATATTTGACTATGATGATATCAACTACGTCATGATACTCCCCACCGGGCCCACCGGTAATATGTAGAAATATCGGGGTGTGACAGTGATGCTGAAGATCAAGCTTCAAATGGCTAAGGAAGCTACTGATCCTTCCTTTGACAAGTCGGAGTGGGACGTGGAGGCTTGGACAAAGAGGTTGGCAGAGCTTGGAGACGATGAGGAGACTAAGGAGGTGCTGGCTCTTGAAGCTGGTGGCAGTGGAGCTAAGGATCCTGAGGACACAGCAGTGGCTGGGGGCAGCGGTGAAGGTGGAGAAGAGAAGGTGGATGAAGTAGCCAAGGTATGAGCTGCACAAATGGGCGATGATGGAAATTTCTAGACGTGGCTGGAGCCCATTTTTATGATTTATTGGTTTTTTGGTTGTGATGTTTGAACAATTATGGTTTGTATGCTAAACAATAGTCTTAGGGTTAAGGATCACCGATCCTTTTGAACAATAGGGGGTAACAAAGGTGGATGGGTCCTTCTGTTTGTGGAGGATGAAGCCTTTGATGCCCCTCGCCTTTTATTTTCCTGCACTACTTTGAACCTTGTTAATATGGAAACCCTTTGCCAACCCAAGTGGACGGGCCACGTTTTGCTGGTAGAAGCTTGGGTTGACAATTTTGACAACCTTTAAAATGGTTAACTGATAAATAAATAAAACTTTAACTTTTGGCTATCTTTTGTGTTGTTGATTTTGTCTTTGAATGTTGTTTTACATACATCTATTTGTCAATTTCCCTTCTATAACTTTAGAATTTATAAACTGTTAGAAAAAGTACCAAATGTATGTTAAAATCAATTTATGTTAAAAGATTAAAAATTATATGATCAAGGATCACATATCCTGTTGTCAAAGGATAAGGGTAGTAATAAAGAATAAAACAAAGGCAAATAAGGATCATACTAGAGAATCCAAGTTAGGATTCTATATCATTAACACTTACAACTGTGCCAACAAAAGATAAAAACTAGTAGAAAGTTAGGATCCTGGATCCTCAACTGTTTTACTCTGGAAACCTGTAATAACATATAACTTGGGACTAGGCCAACCATTATAGAAAAGAGCCATTAGTAACTGGGGACAAGCCCTACAATCTGGGGACAAGCCCAATAAGCTGGGGACAAGCCCAATAAGGTGGGGACAAGCCCAAAAACTCTTGTAAACTGGAGTATGGCCCAAACTGGCGACTATCCAAACTTGAGTGACATGAAAATGTCAAAACCTTAGCTAACATGAAAATGTTAGGAACCTTAGGAACGGATGTATGGTACGTCTACCATTATATTTAGGATCCTAAATATAGCCAATAACAATGAAATTGTCAGCCCCTAAAGCGGGTACTGGTCCCATTGCCTTGAACTATACTAGGATAATCGTACGCAACTGGCGAAGGTGTTGAAACCTGATTCGTAGAAGGTAATAGATACCTTAGACTGGGGACAAGCCCAATAAACTGGGGATAAACCCAAAAACTTTGGAGATATGGCCAATCACTTGATTCTTTGTCAGAAATGCATCTAATTCTGCAAAACTTAAAACTTGATAAAAAGGATAAAGGATTCTAATACCTTCTCCATCTAATCAAATGAATTGATGAACTTGTTAAATAATAAGTAAATCATTACCAGAATGAGGATCATATATCCTTTGAGGATCCTTACCATGAACTAAGTATCAAGATGTCTAAGAATCATGGATCCTTCTTATATGAAGTACTTTTTCAGATGAACAACATTCCAAGTCCTTGGTAAGAGATCACCATCCATTGTTAGCAAATGATATGCCCCTGCCTCAGCTTCAATTAGATAGGGGCCTTCCCACTTTGGTGCTAGCTTGCCATCAACAGGATTCATCGTATTTTGGAATGTCTTCCTGAACACCATGTCACCAACTTGAAACTTTCTGATCCTGACATTCTTGTTATAGACTCCAGCCATTCTTTATTGATAGCTAGCCAACCTTATCCTTGCTAAATCCCTGAGTTCTTCTATGGTATCCAAATCTTGAACCAAGTTTTCAGCATTTCCTTCAGTATCACGGATGCTTGTTCTTGCAGTAGGGACTACCATCTCTGTAGGGATCACAGATTCAGCTCCAAACACCAAAGAAAATGGAGTTTGACCAGTAGCATTCTTGGGAGTTGTTCTATCAGCCCATAACACATAAGGTAGCTCTTCTGCCCATTTCCCTTTCTTGGATCCAAGCTTCTTCTTCAAGTTGTTGATGATGATCTTGTTGGATGATTCTGCTTGACCATTAGCTTGTGGGTGGACTGGTGTTGATGTTATCATCCTAATCCCCTAGCTGTCACAAAAGTTAGTAGTTCGGCTCCCAATGAATTGGGATCCATTATCACAAACAATTTCAGAAGGTATGCCAAATCTAGTAATGATGTTTCTTTTGATAAATGATATAACTTCTTTCTCCCTAACTTGTGCAAAGGCTTCAACTTCTATCCACTTGGAGAAGTAATCAGTCATGGTCAACATAAATACTTTTCCTCCTAGTGCCTTAGGAATTTTGCCAACTATGTCCATTCCCCATCTCATGAATGGTCAGGAAGAGGATATAGGATGCAGAAGCTCCGCTGGTTGATGAAGGATATTGTTATGTCTTTGACAAGCATCACACTTCTTTGCATATTCCACAACATCCTTCTTCATTGTAGGCCAATAATATCCTGTTCTAAGGATCCTTGAGAATAGTGCTCTGCCCCCAGTGTGGTTCCCACAATCTCCTTCATGAAAATCCTTCAAAACTTCTTGAATTTCTAGATCCTCAATGCACCTTAGATATGGACCTGCAAGAGACCGTTTATATAAGATGTTATTTAATAATGTAAATTGAGATACCTTGATTTTGAAAGGTCTAGGGTTTTCTCCAGCAGGAATCTCTCCATGTTGTATGTATCTCAGGATTGGAAGGATCCAGGATCCTGAATTCAATTGTGAACCATCACTAGGTACAATTGCAGAATCCTCCACTATCTCCATGGCTAAGTTATCCGCAATAGCAGGGGTTAAGATGTGGATAATGGGTATCTTAACATCCTCTGGAATCTTCAATGATGATCCAAGGCTAGCTAAGGCATCAGCTTCTGCATTTTCTTCCCTGGGTACCTGTGTTAAACTAAAAGAAGCAAAAGAGTCTGCCAATTTCTTGACTATCTCTAGATATTTGATTAGCCTTTCACATTTGACAGCATAAGAACCATTATAGTGGTTAGTAATTAACAAAGAATCTACATGTACCTCAAGATAGCTGATCCTCATATGCTTGGCAATTTGCAAACCTGCTATTAAGGCCTCATACTCAGCCTCATTATTAGTGGTTTGGAACTCACAAGCAATTGATTGGGGTATAATGTCCCCCTGTGGCGATTTTAGTAGTATGCCTAGTCCAGTTCCCTTGACATTTGAAGCTCCATCTGTGAAGAGTATCTAGGGATCCTTAGTCTCTTCAAGTTGTTGAACTTCCAATTCAGATCACTACTGAAATCAGCCACAAAGTTAGCTAAGGCTTGGGATTTGATGGCAATTCTTGGTTCATATTTAATGTCATATGCACTAAGCTTGACTACCCATTTTGCCATCCTCCCTGACATTTCAGGTTTCATGAGTACATTCTTGATAGGAAAGTTAGTTTTCACAATAATTGGACGAGTCTCAAAATAATGACGTAATTTAGTAGATGCCATGATTAAAGCAAGAATAAGTTTCTCTACATGAGAATACCTGGACTCAACATCAAGTAGGCTTTTACTTACATAGTATACCGGATGTTGAGAACCTTCATGATCCTTAACAAGATCCGCACTTACTGCCTTAGTAGAAACAACTAGGTATAAGGATAATGTTTCCCCATTTTCTGGTTTCATTAAAGTTGGAACTGAGGATAAGTAATCCTTGAGGGCCTTTAGGGCATTCTCATGCTTTTTAGTCCATTCAAACTTCTTATTCTTTCTCAGGATATCATAGAACTCTTTACATTTCTCTGATGACTTTGAGATGAATCTGTTCAAGGCTGCGATTCTTCCTGTCAACCTTTACACATCATTAGCATTGGCAGGAGACTTGATGTTCACAATGGCCTTGATTTGTTCTGGACTTGCCTCTATCCCCCTTTTTGTCACCATGTAACCTAAGAATTTACCAGCTTTTACTCCAAAGTGGCACTTGGAAGGATTCAATTTCATGTTGTATCTATCAAGGATATCAAATGCCTCTTCCAAATCCTTAAGGTGATCCTCAGCTCTTTTGGACTTAACCACCATGTCATCTATATAGACTTCCATTGTGCGTCCAATCTGTTCTTTAAACATCATATTTACTAGCCTTTGCTATGTAGCACTTGCATTTCTTAGTCCAACGGGCATAGCAATATAACAATAGATACCAGTAGGGGTCATAAAAGCTGTATCCTCTTGATCAGATGGTTCCATCTGAATTTGTTGGAATCCAGATGAAGCATCCATAAAAGTTAACAACTCATGACCCGCTGTAGCATCCACCATGGAGTCAATGTGGGGTAAAGGGAAAGGATCCTTGGGACATGCTTTGTTTAAATCAGTAAAGTCAACGCATACCCTCCACTTTCCATTCTTTTTCTGAACAACAACCACATTGGCTAACCATCTTGGATACTTTACCTCTCTGATCATACCTGCCTTGAGCAGTTTGTCTACCTCTTCTTGGATAATGACATTTCTTTCAGGTGCAGACTTTCTCCTTTTCTGATGTATTGGCTTGAAGGACCTGTCAATACCAAGTTTATGAGTAATTACATCCTTAGAAATACCTGTCATGTCCTCATGTTTCCAAGCAAAGGTAGTTTTTCTTCTTCTCAAGAAGGATATTAAATCCTGTTCAATACTGTCAGGGATCCCGGATCCTCTAAAAATCTTGGATTCAGGATCCTCCGTGTTCTGCAGAATATCCTTGACATCTTGTTCTCTTGCCTCCAGGACATCTCTTGGAGGGTACTTTAATTGCTATGCCTCCCTAGGCTTTGAGGCTGGCTTCATTGATGATGGGGAGCAATTCTTGGTTTCTTACTGATCACTTTCAATCTTCACCACACCCCATGGAGTAGGGAGCTTCACACATTGATGATAGGTCGAGGGGACTGCCTTCATATCATGTATCCATGGCCTGCCAAGGATAACATTACAGCAAGATAAGCAATCAATGACACAAAATTTTTGAACAAAATTTACTCCCTCTATATAAATAGGAAGTTTGATGTCCCCCAATGTATTCTTGGTCTCTCCACTGAATCCCACAA
Source organism: Helianthus tuberosus (assembly GCA_030545235.1). NCBI lineage: Eukaryota > Viridiplantae > Streptophyta > Magnoliopsida > Asterales > Asteraceae > Helianthus > Helianthus tuberosus. The sequence continues at coordinate 52,140,379 of CM060411.1, read as the reverse complement.
GGACAGATGATCTTGGGACAATATCGGATTCAGGAATGTTCATTCTTTTGAGGACATCTAACTGGATAATGTTCACCAAGCTTGCCCCATCATTGAGAATCCTACAAACAAAATGGTTAGAGATAAATAATGTAATAACTAGACCATCATGATGAGGATCCTGTATATCCACATGGTCATTCTCATCAAAGGATATGACTTTTTCCTGTGTAAGGATGGAAGTTCGAATAGGTCTATCCCCATTCTCCATCTTTGTCTCCTTTGCATGCCTCTTAGCTGCCGAGAATGAAGTGCCACAGATGTCAGATCCACCGGAGATAAAATGAATAATTTGAGCGTCGGCTGGTGGAGCAGGAGCCTTTTCAGGAACTTTCTCAGGATCCTGTATCCTTGATTTCTTCCTTCCGAATAGCTCCTTCAAGTATCCTTTGCTCAAAAGGTAACCAATCTCTTTCCTTAGTGCTATGCACTCATCTGTGAGATGACCAAAGTCTTCATGATAAGCACACCACTTCGATTTGTCTTTGGTTTCTCGGCCATTTATCACCTAAATTCTGCATAGCAAGGATTAGTTCACTATTATCAACAGCAAAACAATACTAAAAAATAGGAGGATAATCTTCATCATCTTCCTCTTGTTCCACGGCATGCACATTCTGGTTATCAGATTTAGTGTATGATTTGGATTTGTTATTCCTAAAATAGGATCCTTGTTTGTCTTGCTTTGAGGATCCTGACACCCTCTCCTGGATCCTTTTGTCACCCTCTAAACGGATGAACCTAAGGGCCCTATTCCTTACCTCATCAAGGTTCCTGCAAGGTATCTTAACAAGATCATCATAGAATTGTGAATCCTTAAGTAAACCCATTTTAAAAGCTTCAACAACTGTAGCAATATCTAAGTTAGGAATTTATAAGGATTCTCTACTGAATTTAGTTATGTAATCCCTTAATGATTCATTATGACCTTGGGTTACCATATATAAATCACTAGTTAACCGTTCAAACCTCATACTACATGAAAATTGACTATTGAACAAGTTAACCAGATTAGAAAATGAAGTAATTGAATAAGGAGGAAGACTTAGCAGCCATTTCAGAGCTGATCCTGTTAATGTGGATCCGAAACCCTTGCAAAGACATGCTTGCTTCCTTTAACCTTTCTGGAATGGGATTGATTTACATTCTCTCCCGGTATTGTGCTACATGCTCTTCTGGATCGGTGGTACCATCATAGAGCTTCATATTTGGTGTTTGAAACCTCTTTGGTATCTCTGCATTACATATAGGTGGTGCAAAGCGAGACACCTTGTAACTCCCATTCGGAATCTCAGGAATGGGTTTAACCACTCCTGGGACACTGGATATCATATCCTTGAGTTTTTGCAACTCCTTTGCCATAGCTTGGTTGATCCCTGGTTCCTGCACAAAACCATGGTTAGTATTGTAACAACCCGCGTTTCAAAGTCAAAGTACAAGTCAAAGTCAAAGTCAAAGGAAGGAAAAGATTGCTAAATGCGATCTGTCACTCCTTGCTTAATTATTGATTGTACTCCTTGACTTGTAATCAACACTCTAATTTAAGTTACTTTAGTTGTATTATGTGGAGTATATGCTATAAATCGCAGTTTAATCGTTAATCGACTTATCGCTAATCGCACCGCTATCGCATCGCAACTCGAATTACAGGTTATGGATATTGTTTTATGTGTGTGTGCTATTATGTGTTACTTGTGCATGTTATGATTATGTTGAGGTGATTAATCGCAAATGCAATCGCAACTCTATCACAACGCAATCTCATCGCAAACTCGAGATTTAAGGATTTTATTTATGTTATTTAGTAGTTAGGTTATTGGTGTAATTAATGGGTAATACTATCGCATCGCTTACTCACACCGCATCGCAACGCACAAAACAAAACGTCGAAAATCAACTCGCACAACCCATCCAATCGAATGACAATTCGATCGAACGGCAATCCGTCTGGATGACCAATGATGTTCAACACTTAAACAATTTCAACAAAAATTCAATATATACCCTCCACTCGGATCACCATCCGAGCGGACGACCATCGATGACCGTCCGACCGGATGACCTGAATGGTAGGATTACTTCTTGTTTTATAAAATGCTACAACGAAAACTTCAAAGTCACATCATACACAAACACATCCATCCCAAATGAATGACAAACCGACCGAATGGCCATCCGACCGGATGACCATTCGTCCGGATTGTCATCCGTTCGGATGACCCTCCGTCACTCTATTCACTCGCATCGTTTTACGCACTGTTCATCGCTTACGCTATCGTTCTGTAATCAGGCTAACTTTCCAGCGCTCCCTTCAATCCAAGAGAGTGTTTATTTACTAAACACAATCTATGAGTATACTCGATCCCTTTTTGGTTTAAGCACTTTTGGGTGTTACATACGTTATCTATATTCAAATCACAATCGACACACAACGCAAACACTTTTATACGCTAACCGCTCTGCATGTTATACGTGTTATTCGATGAATGCTAGTGTAATACTAGGAAATTCTAAACAACAACAACAACAACAACAACAAATATCATTGATGTTTATATCTTAAATTGGTAGTAAAATAAAATTTTGAATCAATTAATTATGAGTTTTATAAACTAAATTAGTATGAGTGAATAGATATAAAACTATATTTTTGTCTAAGTGTACATTGTGACGTATTATGGAATTTTGTAAAGAATATATATATATATATATATATATATATATATATATATATATGATTTACATGACAATTCATCCAAACCATAAATATACAAGTGATTGCCTGATAGCTAGACCAACTCCATAATTTCAAGTAACCAACCAAGTTACAAACATAATAATTATTTCTTTGACACATGACAATAGATATTTTTGTACAATACAAAAATAAATAAATAATAGCAATCCAATCCATCTTTCTCTTTTTGTTGAAATCTTTATTAAGGCCATACTTTCATTATTTTTCCTTTACTTACACACCATGGCATAAGGTAAAATAGTCTAAAACCCATGCTTTGTTTCTTATTTGGCCTTCCATGACTTTCAACCTACAAAACCAACTCTAAATTTAAAGAGTATACACATAATCAAATATCTAAGATCTTTGCTCTACCCATTTACAAAATCAAAGTTACAATAACTTTGAAACACCATCATGACCCACCGTAAGGACCTTCGAGAACCGTCGCACGACCGCCATCATCGCCGCCATGCATACACATGACCGCAGTTCGTATCCGCAAAACTAACCCGTTTGTTCGCGCTCATCGGTTAAGGTAAAGATTTGACCCACCTAATTTTCGTTAGTTAAAGCTATTTCCGATCTTTGTTTCGGAAACTAAGAATGGTATAAGCTAACTTTATTTTAAACTTTGCTATATGGGTTTGAACTATGTTGGGTTGGATTTTCGATCGGCAGGCGAAGTGTGCGTGTGTGATGTTGTGAGTGTATGTTGCGATGTGTGTGTGTATGATCAGAGTGTGTGTGTGTGCGTTGCTATGTATGTGTGAGTTTGTTTGTGTGTCGTGTATAACTTTTATATATGTGTGTGTATGATTATCGAAAAAAAAAAGATATCAAACAAATCATTTTGATTATTTTGACATACAAAGATATACTTCAGTAAATAAAGATCTAAATTAGCAACTAGTAAAACAAATAACAATTACTGTTAAGTTTGTATCAGTTATATCCTAAGCATGCATTATCTCAAACTTTACAAAGATATACTTCAGTAAATAAAGATGTAAATTTCTATGTTTATTGTTCTAAAAACCTATATGCAAATGACGTTAAGAAAGATTAAAAAATGTATATTTGTACTAATATTATTTTTTTGTGACTAAATAAATTATGGTAAGTGTAACCCGAAAGCATATGTTAACAAAGTATAAATGTTAGGTAAGTTTATCCGGGGTCGTTGGAGAAATTCAACGAAAGATCTTTTAATCTAAATAAATTATATAATACTAATCTTGTAAATACGAAATATAGGTTCGCATAAGTTTTGAGGACGACTCGATTTGTGGATTTTTTACCTTGCTTGCTAAGCTAAGGTACGGATCCTTTTTCTTTTTCATCATAGTATAACTTTTGGTACGGATTCTTTGGCCTTACCCTCATAGTATAAAACCGTATCCGTTACTTTGTAGTACGGATTCCTATTTTTGACATCATAGTATTTTTATCGTATCCGTCACTTTGCAGTACGGATTTTTGTGTGTTCCTCTTAACCGTTTGATTTGTGACACGTCATCTGAATCAGTCTAGTATTGTTTATATGATTATTAGTGTGATGTAGCATGCCACACCTCCGACTTGTGCTCATGGTCGCATGTTCTTGTTAGTATTATTTTCAGTTGCTTGTAAATTATTTACATGGCCTTAGTTTTTGTACTCTGTCACCCGGGCATCTGGCTTGCTGTTTGGGCGTCAACGGCATGGCACTTATTGTGCCAGTGCGTAATAAAAGTTCACGGCGTCTCTAGTTTGTGCTCGTGTAGCACCTTGGCCCCTAGAGGCGTATAGATCGATCTTAGTTTCGAGTTTGAGTTTGTTGTGTGGAGATGGAATAATGGGTGAACGCCACACTCGCCATCTCATAGGTGCATGGACTAGCTAGCTGTGTACCAGTCTGTTTTTAGCTCTGGGTGCTTCGTGATTACATGACTTATTGTTGTGACATTCAAGGTCACCTAATTAGTATATGCATCTGATACGTTTGTGATATGATATGATCCGTCCGCTACTGTGCCAATTATACTTTAGACGCATATTTCTAATTTGGTTCAACCTCTACTTCAGTTTAATTTCTGTACCCGTATTGATTTGTTATTTCAATATCGTTCGTTTTTTTTTTCTTTCTTTTCGTCCATCCTTACTTGCACTATTGATTTCTCCGTTACTGAGCAATTCTTGGCTCAGCCGTAGTTCTTTGTTGTGTTTTTCTTGTCTTGTTTTACAGATAATCAGGGATGATATGGGGAATCAGTAATGAGTGATTAATGGTTGTTCAAGAGTATTTAAAGACTCTTTATTTTGTTAAATCATGTACTTTTGATTGAACTTAAGACTTAGGGTATTTTGAGACGTGTATGTCACCTTGAATCCTATCTTATATTAAGTGGATGTATTTTGGTTATGATATTCGTAATAGTGACGCTCCAACCTGCCCCGGGTTGGGGTGTTACTGTTATGGTATCAGAGCCATGTCTCTTTCCTGTAGAAAACTTACACCTTAATAACAAAACACATGAGGTAATGGGTAGACATCGGGTTAGGATTCCTCTTTGCCATTTTTCCGCTTAATGTAAAATCTCATTGCTCATCTGAAAGTCTTCTTTTCAGATGGCTCCTAAAAGACGTATGGACACTCGTCGTAGTGGGACGAATACCTCAGACGACACTCCTCTTGAGGCTCTTGTTGCTAAAACCGTCAATACAGCTATTGCGGGTTTAGTTCCTAACTTATTACAACAGTTACAACAAATGAATCATGGAGGTAACCATAACGGACCACCACCAGGAGGTAACCATAAAGGACCACCACCAGGAGGTAACCATAACGGACCACCACCAGGAGGTAACCATAATGGACCACCACCAGGAGGTAACCACAACAGGCCACCTCCAGGAAATAATGTTAACCCTCCTATTAGCATCCATGAATGGCTTGCACACTTCCAAAAACAAAAGCCGAAATCATTTAGTACTGCTACTACACCAGTTGAGGCGGAAAACTGGATCGCTCATATCGAGAAATTGTTTGAAGTGTTAGGCGTTGATGATGTGCTCAAAGTCAGGCTTGCTACTTATAAATTGCAGGACGATGCTCATAGGTGGTGGAAGATTTTGAAAAGTTCTCGTGGAGGAGATAATTACGCAGCTACACTCTCATGGGATAAGTTTCGCTCATTGTTTTATCAGCAGTATTTCACTGATGCTGATCGTAGTGAATATCTGAGAGAATATCCATCCATCATGCAGAGAAATGATGAGCCTATCATGGAATTTAAGAACCGTTTCTGTCGCTTGGTTAGTTTTCTAGGCCCCGCCGCTGGCACGATAGAGCAGCAGACAAACACTTTCAAGTGGGCTATATGTGATCGGGATAGGAAGTTTATCCTGAATCTTCGTTTCAATGACATTAATGATATTGTTGACGCGGTTAAGAACTTGGATAACGATAAGAAGCATCGTCAGAAGGCGTTTGATGATAACCGCAAACGCCCAAGGGAAAATAATCAGGATCACTCTTCTTTTCGCGCTAGAAACGACCAGTCCTTGGCACCCCGAGACCGTAAACATCGTTCTGATAAGAATGTTTACAATCAATCACGAAATAGGGGGAATCGAAATCTAAATCATAAGCCCACACAGAACCAGACACAACAGAATCAGGCCCCCATTAGAGCACAACCACTGAATCAACAAAACCCACAACCGAATCATGATCCTCCTTGTGCCACTTACGGGAAACCTCACAAAGGTATTTATCACCGAGCTGAAGGCCTTTGTTTCAAATGTGGAGATGCAGGACACATGATTAAAGCTTGCCCTCAGCTTGCCCCTAAAGCCAATACTAGGAGTAATGCTAGACCTGCTGTGGGAGGACGTGTGTTCGCGCTGACAGCTGATGATGCAGCAAATGCCCCAGGTACGGTTTCCGGTTATTTACGCATTGGTGAACATGATATTTATGCCTTGTTTGATACTGGTGCGACACATTTTGTGGTATCTCTCTTATTTGCTAAGCACTTGATGATTATGCCTACTACTTTAGAGTATCCTTTAGTGATATCTACTCCCTTAAGAAATGCTACTATCATCTCTCATGTTTATCGAGATTGCCCGATCCAAATCGAGTCCATTATTCGTCCCGCAAATTTGTATCCCATTCAGATGAATGACTTCAATGTTATTCTTGGCATGGACTGGCTCTCTCGGCATAATGTCTCGATTGAATGTCAGACTCGCCGCATTCTTTTTGGAAATCCTCAGCGTCCTAAATTCATTTATCAAGGGACTCAACCACGTAAGCCATTGAAAATAATCTCTACATTTAAGGCCCAAAAGTTTCTTTCACACAGGTGTGTAGCATTCCTGGCTTCGATAAAAGCTATGTCTTTGAGTGAGCCTAACATCTCCGATTATCCAATTGTCCGTGAGTTTCCTGATGTCTTTCCTGATGAGCTGCCTGGACTCCCACCAGATCGTAAAGTGGAGTTCACTATTGATCTGATTCCTGGTGCCGAGCTGATTTCTAAAGCACCGTAACGCATGGCGCCTCTAGAGCTCAAGGAGCTCAAAGAGCAATTGCAAGAGTTGTTGGAACTTGGTTTTATTAGACTAGTGTCTCGCCTTGGGCCGCACCGGTCTTGTTCGTGAAAAAGAAGGATGGTTCTATGAGACTTTGTATTGACTATCGACAGTTGAACAAAATCACCATTCAGAATCGATATCCGCTACCTCGCATCGACGATTTGTTTGATCAACTTCAGGGTGCTAAATGTTTTTCTAAGATCGATCTAAGGTCTGGGTACCACCAGCTGAAGATCAAAGATTCAGACGTTCCTAAATCAGCTTTCCACACTCGGTATGGTCATTATGAGTTTTTCGTTATGCCATTCGGGTTAACCAATGCTCCAGTTGTTTTCATGGACCTAATGAACCGAGTCTTTCACGAGTTTCTTGATAAATTCGTCATAGTCTTGATCGACAATATTTTGGTTTATTCTAAGAGCAAGGAAGAACATGAGGACCATCTTCGTACGGTACTTGAAATTTTGCGACAAAAGAAGCTTTATGCAAAATTTTCGAAGTGCGAGTTCTGGTTAGACCAGGTAGCTTTCCTTGGTCATGTGGTTTCCGCTGAAGGTATTTCAATGGATCCTGCTAAGGTGGAAGCAATCTCTAAATGGCCTACACCTACCTCAGTCATCGAGGTTCGCAGTTTTCTTGGCCTCGCCAGATATTATCGTAGATTTGTCGAAGGATTTTCAACCATCGCCTTACCTCTAACTCAACTTCTAAGAAAAGGGGTTAAGTACGCTTGGAATGAGGATATAGAGAAAAGTTTTCAGGAGTTAAAGAAAAGGTTGGTGTCTGTCCCGATTCTCACACTTCCATCTGGTACAGGTGGATATCAGATTTATAGCGATGCTTCGAAGAAGGGACTCGGATGTGTTTTGATGCAACACAATAATGTCATTGCTTACGCCTCACGCCAGTTGAAGCCGTATGAGGTTAATTATCCGACGTGTGACCTTGAGCTTGCCGCTGTCATCTTTGCTCTAAAGATTTGGCGACATTATTTGTACAGAGAGACTTGTGATATTTTCACTGATCACCTGAGCTTGAAGTACATCTTTACACAAAAGGAGTTGAACATGAGACAACGACGTTGGTTAGAGCTTTTAAAAGATTATGACGCCAACATCTAGTATCATCCGGGAAAGGCCAATGTTGTGGCCGATGCTCTTAGCCGAAAGAACTTTGGGACAATTTCATCTCTCCGATTGCAACCTCATATTCTAACTGATCTTGAAAAGCTAGGTATTGGTATCCATCTTTGTGACACTGACGGTTATCTAGCCAGATTTCAGATTGAGCCTGACTTGATCTCGCGTATCAAGAGTGCTCAACAAGATGACGGAGAACTTTGGGCTATTATACAGAATTTGGAGGTTGGTAAGCAATCAGAATTTCAAATTGACGAAAATGGAGTAGTTTGGTGTGGGAAACGGTTATGTGTTCCTAATGATTCCACTCTAAGTGAATCATTGTTAGCTGAATCTCATAGTTCACCATTCTCTATCCACCCTGGATCTACAAAGATGTATCGAGATCTTCGTCAGCACTTTTGGTGGAACGCTATGAAAGAAGATGTAGCTAGATATGTTAGCAGATGTCTTACTTGTCAACAAGTGAAGGCAGAACATCAGAGAGCCGGTGGTTTGCTTCAACCACTAGATATTCCGATATGGAAGTGGGATGACATTTCAATGGATTTTGTAACTGGTTTACCAAGGACGTTCAAGAAGAATGATGCTATATGGGTTGTAGTCGACCGTTTGTCAAAGTCAGCTCACTTTCTTCCGATTCAACAGGGATTCTCAGTCAGTAGATTACCTGAAGTCTTTACTCAAGAGATCATTAGACTTCATGGTACCCCAATATCTATCGTGTTTGATCGAGACCCGCGGTATGTTTTTGGAAGGGATTTCAAGCCGCTTGGGGCACCAAATTAAGATTCAGCACGACATTTCATCCTTAGACAGACGGTCAGTTAGAGCGTACTATTCAAACACTCGAGGATATGCTTCGAGCTTGTACTTTGGAGTGGAAAGGAAATTGGGATAAATATCTTTGTCTTGTCGAGTTTGCCTACAATAATAGTTGGCAAGCTAGCATTGGCATGGCGCCGTTCGAACTTCTTTATGGACGGAAGTGTAGAGCACCTATCTGTTGGGAGGAAGTTGGTGAGAAAATCATTGAAGGACCCGAACTAGTGCAAATTACCAATGAGAAAGTTGCTATCGCTCGGGAAAAGTTGAAGGAAGCGCAGAGTCGACAGAAAAGCTATGCAGACCGACATCGTCGAGCTTTGGAATTTAATGTTGGTGAGCGTGTTTTCTTGCGAGTTTCGCCTTGCAAAGGCGTTCGTCGTTTTGGAATCAAGGGAAAGCTTAGCCCTAGATTCATCGGTCCATTCGAGATTCTTGAAAGAGTCGGTGAAGTTTCTTACCGTTTGGCATTGCCACCTCAACTATCGCATGTGCATAATGTCTTTCATATATCCCTCCTTAGGGGATATAACTATCATCCGTTACATGTTGTGAATTATCCTTATCATCTTATTCATGAGGACTCATCTTTTGAGGAAGAACCCGAAGCTATTATCGACCGCGAAGAACGAATTATGCGTAGGAAGACTATTCCTTTTGTTAAACTTCTTTGGAAGAACCATTCTGAACGTGAAGCTACATGGGAATTAGAAGTCACGATCCGCTCTCATTATCCAAATTTGTTTTCGTCTTAGTATCCTAAACTTTAATGTGTGTGAGCTTGTACGACCTTGGAATTGGTTCAGTCTCCGGTTACCTGCCCTTTTGTAACTCAGTGTTTTCGCTAATGTTTAATGTTTCGCTTATGCTTATAAGTGATCCAAATTATGTCCATATTGGTTATTAGCACCTTGCAATTTCGAGGACGAAATTTTTTTTAGAGGGGAAAAATTGTAATACTAGGAAATTCTAAATAATAATAATAATAACAATAATAATAATAATAACAATAATAATAATAAATATCATTGATGTTTATATCTTAAATTGGTAGTAAAATAAAATTTTGAATCAATTAATTATGAGTTTTATAAACTAAATTAGTATGAGTGAATAGATATACAACTATATTTTTGTCTAAGTGTACATTGTGACGTATTATGGAATTTTGTAAAGAATATATATATATATATATATATATATGATTTACATGACAATTCATCCAAACCATAAATATACAAGTGTTATACAAGTGATTGCCTAATAACTAGACCAACTCCATAATTTCAAGTAACCAACCAAGTTAAAAACATAATAATTATTTCTTTGACACATGACAATAGATATTTTTGTACAATACAAAAATGAATAAATAATAGCAATCCAATCCATCTTTCTCTTTCTGTCGAAATCTTTATTAAGGCCATACTTTCATTATTTTTCCTTTACTTGCACACCATGGCATAAGGTAAAATAGTCCAAAACCCATGCTTTGTTTCTTATTTGGCCTTCCATGACTTTCAACCTACAAAACCAACTTTACATTTAAAGAGTATACACACAATCAAATATCTAAGATCTGTGCTCTACCCATTTACAAAATCAAAGTTACAATAACTTTGAAACACCATCGTGACCCACCATAAGGACCGTCGAGAACCGTCGCACGACCACCATCATCGCCGCCATCCATACACATGACCGCAGTTCGTATCCGTAAAACTAACTCGTTTGTTCGCGCTCATCGGTTAAGGTAAAGATTTGACCCACCTAATTTTCGTTAGTTAAAGCTATTCCCGGTCTTTGTTTCGGCAACTAAGAATGGTATAAGCTAAATTTATTTGAAACTTTGCTATATGGGTTTGAACTAAGTTGGGTTGGATTTTCGATCGGCAGGCGAAGTGTGCGTGTGTGATGTTGTGTGTGTGTGATCAGAGTGTGTGCGTGTGCGTTGCTATGTATGTGTGAGTTTGTTGGTGTATCATGTATAACTTTTATATATGTGTGTGTATGATTATCGAAAAAAAAGATATCAAACAAATCATTTTGATTATTTTGACATACAAAGATATACTTCAGTAAATAAAGATCTAAATTAGCATCTAGTAAAACAAATAACAATTAATGTTAAGTTTGTATCAGTTATATCCTAAGCATGCATTATCTCAAACTTTACAAAGATATACTTTAGTAAATAAAGATGTAAATTTCTATGTTTATTGTTCTAAAAACCTATATGCAAATGACGTTAAGAAAGATTAAAAAAAAGTATATTTGTACTTATATTAATTTTTTGTGACTAAATAAATTATGGTAAGTGTAACCCGAAAGCATATGTTAACAAAGTATATATGTTAGGTAAGTTTATCCGGGGTCGTTGGAGAAATTCACCGAAAGATCTTTTAATCTAAATAAATTATATAATACTAATCTTGTAAATACGAAATATAGGTTCGCATAAGTTTTGAGGACGACTCGATTTGTGGATTTTTTTACCTTGCTTGCTAAGCTAAGGTACGGATCCTTTTTCTTTTTCATCATAGTATAACTTATGGTACGAATTCTTTGGCCTTACCCTCATAGTATAAAACCGTATCCGTTACTTTGTAGTACGGATTCCTATTTTTGACATCCTAGTATTTTTATCATATCCGTCACTTTGTAGTACGGATTTTTGTGTCTTCCTCTTAACCGTTTGATATGTGACACGTCATCTGAATTAGTCTAGTATTGTTTATATGATTATTAATGTGATGTAGCATGCCACACCTTCGACTTGTACTCATCGTCGCATGTTCTTGTTAGTATTATTTTCAGTTGCATGAAAATTATTTACATGGCCTTAGTTTTTGTACTCTGTCACCCGGGCGGCTGGCTTGCCGTTTGGGCGTCAACGTCATGGCACTTATCGTGCCAGTGCGTAATAAAAGTTCACGGCGTCTCTAGTTTGTGCTCGTGTAGCACCTTGGCCCCTAGAGGCGTATAGATCGATCTTAGTTCCGAGTTTGAGTTTGTTGTGTGTAGATGGAATAATGGGTGAACGCCACACTCGCCATCTCATAGGTGCATGGACTAGCTAGCTGTGTACCAGTCTGTTTTTGGCTCTGGGTGCTTCGTTATTACATGACTTATTGTTGTGACATTCAAGGTCACCTAATTAGTATATGCATCTGATACGTTTGTGATATGATATGATCCATCCGCTACTGTGCCAATTATACTTTAGACGCATATTTCTAATTTGGTTCAACATCTACTTCAGTTTAATTTCTGTACCTGTATTGATTCGTTATTTCAATATCGTTCGTTTTTTTCTTTCTTTTCGTCCATCCTTACTTGCACTATTGATTTCTTCGTTACTGAGCAATTCTTGGCTCAGCCGTAGTTCTTTGTTGTGTTTTTCTTGTCTTGTTTTACAGGTAATCAGGGATGATACGGGGAATCAGTAATGAGTGATTAATGGTTTTTTAAGAGTATTTAAAGACTCTTGATTTTGTTAAATCATGTACTTTTGAATGAACTTAAGACTTAGGGTATTTTGAGACGTGTATGTCACCTTGAATCCTATCTTATATTAAGTGGATGTATTTTGGTTATGATATTCGTAATAGTGACGCTCCGACCTGCCCCGGGTTGGGGTGTTACAGCTAGTACGTTATGTTTACACAATGATTGTTGCCTGACACCTTAGCAACGATAGTACTATAGTTTGGACTCAGCACCTGTCGTGGACAGGGGTTGTTAAGGGATTTTCTTCACGTGTCACAGTGGTGATATGTGTTGCGCATTCTACAACTCGCAGTCATGTCTGTGCATATTTCATTGTCGATAACCTACTTGCTTCGCATTATACATGTTACATGCTGGTTATGCGTAAAAACGATTTCGCTACCTATATACTATTAAACTTGTTTGCTCACCTTTACACTATGTGTATTGACCTCTATTTTAACGTATGTGACAGGTGTTTGAGATGCTAGGATGCTTGCTATATGGAACCAAGTTAGGAAGAGTCTAGAAACGAAACAATTAATATTTTGAGTTGTCGAAACTATGATTTGTCTTTGGGATATCTATGTCTGTAATAACTGCTTTATTTGATAAGTTATGGTATGGGACATAATGGTAATTATCCGGTAATTTAGTTGTTATGGATTTCTCTTGGACAATCTGTTTCGCTCAGTGCCGCGCCCCGATGTTTCTGCCATCGGTTGGGGTGTGACAGATTGGCATCAGAGCCATAACTATAGGGAATTAGGCAAGACTCGACCTAGTCCTGGTCGACGTCTTAGAAAGAACCTAGTCTATAGTCGAAATACCAACAGACCGACTTGTGCAAACCCGGTAGGGGTTTTCGTACAAGCTTACTTGGTATTCTCGCTCGAACTCACTGGACACTACAATCTAGCGCGAATATCGCATACTACAGCTTCGCGCATGGTCAGCCTTTCTTATGGTTGGCAACACACACAAACGAATGATCTGGTTGAGACTAGGTGTGAAAACCACAACTCTCGATCAAATCGCTCGTTCGACACGCATTTTTACTATAAACACGAGAATTTGCGTTAAATCAGGAGTGAAATCCATACTTCGAAGCGATTCTCCATAACTATCTCGTGATTCTATCACACAAACCAGAATGAAGTCGCTGAGTTAGGAGTGAAACCCGAACCTTGATAACTTATTTCGCTCTACATTTTGGTTTTACAAAACTCTCACCAAAGTCTCGATGGCTTCCATTGACTCGAGTTGCGTGAATAACCGAAAGGATGCGTGCCATTCACCGTATGCCAGTGATAGAGCACAGTCTGTTAGGCTAAAGCATGTGCTCGAAGTCCTTGATAATAGTCGAAACACTTTGGGTAGTCGACATCTATCAAGCCAAGACAATCTATTTTCGATTTCAACCTGCAATCACTAATTTTATGTGTTTCAATTCTGAGCCCGCAAACCGCTGACTCTATGATTATCGCTTTTATGTGGATTTTTATGTGTTTTATGTGGTTTTCCATGTTTATGTGTTTTGATTTTGGAATTTACACGCTTTTCGCACCTCACTTTATGGAACACATCGATCACGCACAGCTATTCACACCTCAAAACGCTGACAAATCGTAGATACACTACATTCGCAACGCTAACCGTTGTCTACGCTACTCGCTATTGCTACTCGCATTCACAACTCTCGATCGCTTATTCCAACTTTGAAAGATAGGTGGATACGTGCAAAATATGTAGGTGAATACGTGCAAAATATAGTGGAATATGTGCTTCTGTGCTCTATGTGCTTATGTGTTTCTGTGCTTACGTGCTTATGTGCCTACGTGATTATGTGCCTCTGTGATTATATGACGGATGTAAAAGTGTCCCTGAGCTTTATCATAAGTTAGTTAAGTGCTGTGTGGTGAGACTGAGTGTATCGTCTAAATCCGTGATGATGTCTGTTGCAGACAATGTCGTCATTCGGATCTCACACTTCTCGAGCCTCTCGCCGAAACCATGAGGACAAACGTATTGCTGCTCTAGTCGCAAAGCAGATAGCCAAGGTCATTCCGCTAATTGTCAGTGAGCTTCATGAAAACACTAACAAGTCCTCCGAAGAATCAAGGACTGACTCACCTAAAGGTACTTTCAGCTTTAAGCAGTTTAAGGCCTGCGGCCCAAAAGACTTCACGGGAGAAGACGGACCAAGCGCTATGTTTCAATGGTTTGAACCAATTGAAGTCACGCTACGCCAGAGCGGATGTCCCTACCACCTACGCACTGTCAACGTAACAGGTGTCTTCCAGTCCAGGGCTCTGGATTGGTGGACAGCCGAAAGGAACAAGCGTGGGAACGACGCAACCTATGGGCTTACTTGGGATGAGTTGAAGGAACTCATGATGAAGGTATTCTGCCCACCCCATGAGCTCCAAAAGCTGGAGAACGAATTTTGGAACATCAAGCAGGATAGTGGCAACACCTGAAATGACGATCAAGAAATACATCCGTGCTTTACCGGATTGTGTTGCTGACTTCGTTCAAGCTGCGAAGACGACAACTATCGAAGAGACTTACCTACTTGCTACCGAGATCAATAACAAGCGAGTATTGGCTGGTTACTTTGATAAACCCACCAAGAGTCTTCATCAAGTCATCGCTGCTCCAACCACTGAAACCGCCGCACCGCAAGCTTCCAAGTAATCACGCCGCAAGAGAAAGAACAACAACTCCAACAACAAGAACTGCGCTGTCACCGCCGCTCCACTCCAAGCTGTGCCTGCCCAACCGCAACCATCGAACCGCCAAGTAGCGGCGCCTGCGACCAATGCACCGCCGACCGAGCGTGCATATACTGGTCCACACCCACTCTACCCTACTTGTACCTATCATCACCCGGTTGGAATCGCGTGCCGGTTTTATGTTCACTGCAACCTGTACGGCCATTTCAGTGCTAACTGTCGTACCATTCCTCGCCAAGCCCCAGCTCAAGTTCAAGCTCCTGCTCTACCCGCTCCTCAGGGACAACAAGCAGCTCCTGCTCCAGCTGCTCACGCAAGAGCCTGCTTTACGTGTGGTGATCCCAACCACTTCGCAAATGTATGCCCAAACAGAGTGGTGAAGCAAGAGCCACAACAGCAGCAGCCGCCAACATAGCAACAACACCAACAGCAGCAGCAGCCAGCTCCGCAAGCAGCCCGCGGGTGAGTCTTCAACATCAATGCCCGCCAGGCCCAAGCAGACAACAACGTGGTTAATGGTACGTTTCTCGTAAATGGTATATATGCTTCGTGTTTATTTGATACTGGAGCCGATAACTGTTTTGTATCGTTCGAATTCGAAAGGCTCCTAAACCGTAAACGCATTAATCTCCCATCAACATTTGACATAGAAGTTGTCACTGGAAGAACCGTCACTGTTAGCTCCGTTCTGCGTGACTGTACTCTTGAGCTCAACAGTCACATTTTCCTGATCAATCTTATTCCGATGCAACTTGGTAGCTTTGATGTCATTGTAGGCATGGATTTCCTTCGGGAGAATCATGCTGAAATTGTCTGTTTTGATAAAATGATCCGTTTCTCTCTCGCTAATGGTGATCAATTGTGTGTTTATGGCGAAGTCGCTTCGAAGAAGTTACAACTCATGTCGTCTGTCCAAGCTAGCAAGTATCTCATCAAGGAATACTAAGCTTTCTTGGCACACATCGTAGTAGCGGAGGAAAAGGAAGCTAAGACAATAGACAAGGTGCCTGTGGTTCGTGATTTTCCTAACGTCTTTCCTGATGATTTACCTGGTTTACCACCCACTTGTGATATCAATTTTCGAATCGACCTCATTCCTGGAGCAAATCCTGTTTCTAGAGCGCCTTATCGTCTCGCTCCTTCTGAAATGCGTGAACTCTCGAGTCAGCTCCAGGAACTGCTTGATAAAGGCTTCATTCGCCCAAGCACCTCTCCGTGGGGCGCGTCTGTCCTTTTCGTCAAAAAGAAGGACGGATCGTTCCGGATGTGCACCGACTACAGGGAGTTGAATAAGCTTTCTATCAAGAATCGTTAACCCTTACCTCGAATCGATGATTTGTTTCATCAGCTACAAGGTGCTACGTGTTTCTCGAAGATTGATTTACGTTCAGGCGATCACCAGTTACGAATCCAGGAGGAAGATATACCCAAAACCGCTTTCCGAACCCGGTACGGCACTACGAGTTTGTTGTTATGCCCTTTGGTTTGACTAACGCTCCCGCAGTCTTTATGGATCTAATGAATCACGTGTGTAAACCCTTTCTCGACCACTTCGTCATCGTGTTCATCGATGATATCCTGATCTATTCCAAGTCAAAAGCCGAACACGCGCAACATCTCCGTTTGGTTCTTAAACTACTCCAGGGAAACCGTCTCTATGCCAAATTCTCCAAGTGTGAATTCTGGCTTGAGGAGGTTTAATTCCTCGGTCACATCGTCAATAGTCAAGGTATTCATGTCGATCCTGCGAAGATCGAAGCTGTTAAGAGTTGGGTTACACCAAAGGACCCGTCCGAAGTTCGTTTTTTTCTCGGATTGGCGGGTTACTATCGCCGATTCATCACTGATTTCTCGAAAATCGATGTGCCACTTACCTTGCTTACGCGCAAGGAAAAACCTTTTGTTTGGGGAACCAAACAAGTGGAGGCCTTTCAAACCCTGAAACTTATGCTTTGCAATGCTCCCATGCTCTCACTACCCGACGAAAACGACGATTTTGTAGTCTATTGTGATGCCTCTAACCTCGGTCTCGGTTGTGTTCTTATGCAACGAGACAAGGTTATCGCGTACGCCTCTCGACAGCTCAAGATCCACGAGAAGAACTACACAACCCACAATCTGGAGCTTGGTGCAGTTGTTTTTGCGTTGAAGATTTGGCGACACCACCTTTATGGTACAAAGTGTACGGTCTTCACCGATCATAAGAGCCTGCAACACATCTTTAACAAGAAAGAGTTGAATATGCGCCAACACCGATGGGTCAAACTCCTCAACGATTACGACTGTGAGATTCGTTACCATCCTGGCAAAGCAAACGTCGTTGCCGATGCTCTCAGTCGACGAAGCTATTTGCATAGCGTTCTGTGACATCTGTGCTTGTGTAATCATTGTACAATTCTGAACAATTCAATATCAATAAAACAATATGTTTTGATCTCAATAATTGTTTATTTATGTTTGACATTTTGCACGTTTTGATTTTTGATCGATTTTAAACTCTATATCGCTTTCTGGAAAGTTATACGCAAACTAATGCATAAACGTAATCAATTTAACACGAAAACACTCCAGAATAGCAACATAAGCTGAACATACCTTAAATAACCTTTACATCACTTAGAAATAAGTTTTAAAGGTATGGTATGGCAAAAACAAGTTTATTCGCTCACAGGGTCTATTTGCGTCAAACTACAAAAGTCTGCCGTTTCGTATGGCAACGTACATTTCGGAACATGATCATAAGCAAAACATACCATAAATAACCTTAACATAGCTTAGAAATAAGCTTTGATAGGTTCGGTATGCAAAAATACGCTTATTTGATCAAACAGGGACTAAAAGAGTAAAAAACGGCGTAAGTTTGCATTTACATGCATATCTTATGTTCTGACCACATTCAGACATCCAAAAATTTTTATAGTCACTAAAATATTTTATTTTAGTGATCGGAATGCAAAAAAAAAACCATTCGTCTCTTAATTTGGATCGTTTTCGCGTCCGTTCGAGTTTCGTCATAATTAACCGAACAACGTGACCGTACGACCAAACGAGCCGACATCCGTAATATTTACGAGCATATTTTGAGTCCCCTATACTTTGACGACCTTGTAGAGCCTTGAAGATGGCTTAACGGAGGTTAAATACGTCAAATATGCCTAAATATGCATGCAGGGACTGAAAGTGACAATTTCTGAAACTTATGGACAGTAGGTCGCGGGCCGCGAAGGCCAGCCCTATATGTTACGCAGGGCGCGACAGACCCCCAGCGACAGAATGTTGTTTTCAGCAAACAACTTGTAATTCAGGGACTTTTAAGCAATTTTCTATGTTTTGGGCAACAAGTTAACACCTCTCCAAGTAACATTAGCTGTCCTAAACACTTGTATGGTCCAGATTCATTGCTTGGGGAACACATATCCACTTGTAATGATCTTGATTCACCTCCACAACTATAAATACCCCTCCAATCTTCCTTGTTCTTTGCTCATTTCATACTTTGAACTCTAAGTGGAGGATTTCCATCTTTGGGTGCCACCTACCTGAGTTCTAGTTCATCTTTTCCAGCCTTTGAACACCTTGTAAGTGTTCTTTCATGGCTTAGTTCTTATTTTTCAGCCATTTAGAGCTGAAAGTCAAATAGTTTGACCAACAGTTTGACTTTCGGTTTTGACTATCAATTGGTCAAATCAAAGTTCAATTGAACTTTGCAACGTGATTGTAATCACGATGGTTATAATCCTTAGCGATTATACCTACTGATTACCACGTTGACTAGGCGTGGTGACGAGTCAAAGTTTCGGTCAAAATGCGTATTTACGCGCATTTAGCGACGGAATTACTTTTAGGTATCAAAACACTTTTTTTTATACCAAATCAGTTTTCTAACTTAGTTAAACATGTTTTAACATGTTTAATTCATCACTACTAGTTTAGTGCTTGTTTAGGGTCGTAAGTTAAGCGATCTCGACAACTGCTTAGACTTTCGAACCCGACCCGTTTGGTTGATCATTAGGATCCAACCAAGCTTATTTTGTGATCATAGTTGCATAGGGAATAACCTACTGAGGTTATACCTTATGCTCACTTAGGTTGGTTAGTTATCCATTAAGTTGTTTATATGCCCATTGAAAATGACCAAAATGCCATTTTATAGCATAAATTCATATTTTGCATATGTGAACAAGTTTTTGATATCTAAACTGATTTGGTAACATATTTAAACATAATTGGGCATGTAAGACTTGACATAGGACATAGATAACCATCCGACCTTAGAATTACGCAAACGACGCGTTATAGTAGCTTAAACTACCGTAACGGGTCGAAACGGGTCAAAAGCACTTAGGTAAACTTCCAAATCAGAATGTTAGGTCTATTAAATCATACCTTATGAGTTCCAATACTCATTTTATTTATAGAACCTCTTTATATCCTATCTTCCGAATTAGGATCCGATTATTAACGTAGTTACCTATATTAGGTGCCGTTTGATTTCCGTGATCCTTGAAGCTTTATTTGGTCTTTATTTCAAGACTAATAAGCAATCCCAAGGGAGTACATAGTCCCCTCTTTTACCTCTTTCAAATATTTTGGGGGTGATACACATGTGCATACTTGTTACTTTCATGCTTTCGTTGCTTTTTATGACATAAACATGCTATGTTCACTTAGTACACCTATAGTACATGATTTCAATTATGTTTTGCTATGTATGTTTACTGAGCATGCTAGCACATTGATTTCATAAACACTCTGTTGCATATGTTTACTCAGCATATGGACACATTGATTTACATAACATTTCTACAATGTATGTTTACTGAGCATGCTAGCACATTGATTTCATGAACATTTCTACTATGTATGTTTACTTAGCATACTTAGTACATGGTTTTCACATGATATGCTACATTGGTTATGACATTTGGTATGTTTAACGGGACAATAATACATTCATTAACACTGATCACGCCGCTCGGTAGTATGTAATGGTACCATAGGACTTGACAAATCCCGTTCCCGACTTCCTAGGTTTGTTTGGAAGTAGGGAATGACAGAATCCGATATACATAATTGATAAACCTTTAACTTGTTAAGGGTTTATCCGACAGTCTCAAGCCTCGAATGTATGCGATAAACATTACTGCATAAATGTTTGTAATCATAAAGCATTGGTTTTTTGCAAAACATAACTCTTGATTTAAACTTAGGTTTATTCAAAGATTTTGTTTTGTACATTTTACATACAGGGTTGAGTAAATACTTTTTATTCACCGTACATGACATTTGGTTACTCTTTGACATTATAAATATGGTTTGAGTAGATATTTTTACTCGCCATACATAAACATTTGATTATATATGACATGGTTTACATTTGACATTTGAACAATTGTTTATACATAAACATTTTGACATTTGTTTAAACAAGACATTTTGGGTGGTTATTGGTAAGTGATTTACAAAACGAGGAGATGTGTAATATGATAAAAGCATGGTGGATACGCCGCTGGTACTTCCTATATATAAGTGCTTTTATGATATCACATATCGTAGCGTTATTTAAACCACTTGACAAAGACATGATACATTTTTACAGAGACACGACATTGTTTTAAAAATGACATATTTTATACAAATTCATTTTTACTTGGTTATTTATTTAACCATGCATTATTCTTTTATATCATCTGATTTTCATATCGATTTTCACATGATTTTATAAAAGAAACATTTTACAAGATTCATGACTACTTTTTGTTAAATGCCTCTTTTAACTACAAGTCATGAATCGTTCATCAACAAAACCTATGTATCTCACATGCATTTTTATGCTGATGTACCTATTTTTACATGTGTTTCAGGAGCTAATGCTTGATGTTGATTGTGCTACACTTAGGCGGACTCGGGCCTTAGTGACTTAAAGACAGTTTAATTATGTTATGTTTTTCGTTAATGCAAAGACAATGTAAATTTTTACTTAATAAAACAAAACTTTAATTACCATGGTTGTGAAACAATAATTATGTCGCTCCACTCCCCGACGTTTCCGTCGCGGTTTGTTGTTTTACGCGGTCGGGGTGTGACAGAAGAGTTGGTATCAGAGCTCATGGTTATAGGGAATTAGGTTATTAGTAATGCTTTGACCTAGACTATAACCTTTCTAGGACCCTAACACAAGTTTTATTGTGTTTAGATCTTAAAACAATACACATCACCTATCCTTAGGTGATTACCAAAAACAAAACACAATGGAAGGCATGAAGCCAAAATGAATCATCAATCTCTTAAACCTTCCAAATTTTTCAAAATCTCGTCAAAGTTTGGGTCTAAATAATGTGAACACGTGGAATCTGGAAGGGTGGGTGCCTGTACCCTGAGTTTTCTGACTAAGGTTAGAGTGTTTGTACAAATCCGCAGTATCGGACCAGTCACTCTTACCTGGGAACTCTTGGGGTGAGTGTCCACTTATAGGCTAAAGCATGTCTTCGCGATACATTGTTATGACCCATTTACTTTGATTTGTCACTGTGCGTTGACTGTTTGTTACGAGGTAACGAACAAATGACCACCATCCTTACTTTTGTCGATATTTATGACATCTCATTTCTTTCATCACATCATCTCACTCGTTTTCTCTCATGTTTCCTCTTTTAGAATGCTTCCTCGACGTAACGCTCAATAACCCAATGCCGAACTGGCAACTATTATAGCATAGCAGATGACTGCTATGCAACCAAATCTCATCACTCAAATTAACCAAGCCAACAATAACAATAATGCACCTGCTCCGTGCAACTTTAAAAGTTTTAATTCCGCTAAACAGCTCAAGTTTAGTGGTTCTGAAGGAGCAACTTGGCTCCTCTAGTGTTTTGAGAGTCTTGAGAGCACTTTTCGCCATGTTCAGTGTCTAGACAATCGTAAGGTCAAGTTTGCTTCTAGCGTATTCCAAAAGAGGGCTCTCACCTGGTGGAATGGGATAATGAGAGATCGAGGTGCTGAGGTTGCTTTGGGTCAAACTTGGGAGGAACTTAGAGCTCTTATGATGAGAGAGTTTTGCCCTCTTCACGAGCAGAGGGCACTTGAAAATGAGTTCCATGACCTTAAGCAAGACAGTGGTGAACACCGAGCTTACACTGACAGATACGAGGAGTTAAGCTTGCTCTGTCCAACGATGGTCACGCCTTTGGATAAGGCTATTGAGAAGTACATAGATGATTTGCCAGATCCTGTTCAGGATATTGTCACTGGTAGCAACCCTACTACCATCCGACAGGCCATTGAGCTAGCTGCAACCCAAACTGACTCCCAAGTCAAGAAGGGTAAGCTCCACAGGAAGGGAGACAAGAAACAGAAACAGTCTGATAACACCAAGGAGCAAAAGGGTAAAAAGGCTGAGTCCTCAAAGAAATCTAGGAAGTGTAAGGCTTCCAAGAATTTCGTTGTTACTGCTCAGATAAACCAGGCAGCACAGAATCAGCCTGCACAACCTGCTGCCAAGAGGCAGTATGCTGGCAACGCACCTCTGTGCAACAAATGTAACAGCCACCATCAACCACATGTGCAGTGCCGCATCTGCACAAACTGTGGTAAGTCTGGTCATCCTGCAAACACCTGCCGCTTTGCTCCTAACCAAAATTAGGCAGCACAAAACCCTGCCCAAAATCCTGCACGACCTCACTACCCGCTTGGTTCGTGTTACAATTGTGGGGATCTGACCCATTACAAGAACAATTGCCCGAAGTTGGCAAACGCAAATCAGGCACAGGCTCGTGGTCGAGCTTTTAATCTAAATGCAAACGAGGCACGCGCAAATAACGAAGTGGTGAACGGTACGTTCTTTGTTAACAACCAACCTGCTTCTATTCTTTTTTATTCGGGTGCCGATAAGAGTTTTGTATCCTTAGCTTTTGAGCCTTTACTTTCGATGACTAGAACAAAACTAGGAAAGCTCTTGACAGTAGAAGTAGCTAGTGGTGAACCCGTTGTACTTGATTTTGTCCTTCGAAATTGCCAGTTGAACCTTAATAACCACCTTTTTCCTATTGACCTCACGCCGATGAAACTTGGGAGCTTCGATGTAATAGTAGGAATGGATTGGTTAGCCAAATACCATGCTGAGGTGGTTTGTTTTGAGAATATTGTCCGTATACCGCTTTCGACTGGTGAGATCTTAGAAGTTCATGGGGAGAAACCCGTTAGTAGCCTTAAACTAATGTCTTGTACCCAAGCCTAAAAATACCTACGAAAGAAATATGTGGCCTTCATGGCGCATGTCGTAGAGGAGAAAGGCAAGGGTAAGACTATCCAAGATATCCCTGTTGTTCGGGATTATCCTGAGGTATTTCCTGAAGAATTACCTGGTTTACCCCCTGTACGCCAAGTTGAGTTTCGCATCGATCTTGTACCAGGTGCAAATCCTATTGCTAAGTCACCTTACCGTCTTGCACCATCTGAGATGCAAGAGTTATCTAAACAGCTTCAAGAGCTTTCTGACAAAGGATTCATTAATCCGAGTTTTTCACCTTGGGGCGCTCCCGTTCTATTTGTGAAAAAGAAAGATGGATCTTTTTGAATGTGTATCGATTATCGTGAGCTCAACAAGCTTACCATCAAGAATCGATATCCCCTACCTCGCATTGATGATCTCTTTGATCAGCTACAGGGTGCTACTTGCTTTTCAAAGATTGACCTACATTCTGGGTATTATCAACTTCGAGTGATCGAAGAAGATATTCCCAAGACAACTTTTCGTACAAGATACGGTTATTATGAGTTTACTGTTATGCCCTTCGATTTAACAAATGCTCATGCTGTGTTCATGGACTTGATGAATAGGGTTTGTAAGCCTTATTTGGACAAGTTCATCATTGTTTTCATTGATGACATTTTGATCTATTCCAAGACACGAGCTGATCATGAACAACACCTCCGTCTTATAATGGATCTCCTGAAGAAAGAACAACTTTTCGCCAAATTCTCCAAGTGCGAATTTTGGCTTAGGGAAGTTCAATTTTTGGGGCACATCGTTAACGAACAAGGTATACATGTAGATCCCGCCAAAATCAGTGCGATTAAGGATTGGGATACACCTACTACTCCTACTCCTACCGAGGTTCGTTCATTTCTTGGTCTTGCGGGTTATTACCACTGTTTCATTGAAAACTTCTCCAAAATTGCGGTTCCTCTCACTGCTTTAACTCAGAAGAACAAACCTTTTGAGTGGGGATCCAAACAGGAAGAAGCTTTTCAGACCTTGAAACAGAAACTCTGCAATGCACCTATTTTAACCTTACCTGAGGGCAACGACGATTTTGTAATATACTGTGATGCGTCTAACTTGGGTCTTGGCTGTGTTCTCATGCAAAGAAACAAAGTCATAGCCTATGCATCAAGACAGTTAAAGGTACACGAGAAGAACTACACCACTCACGATCTTGAGTTAGGTGCAGTAGTTTTTGCTCTCAAAATCTGGGGACACTACCTTTACGGTACAAAATGTGTAGTGTTTACTGACCACAAAAGTCTCCAGCACATTTTCAATTAGAAAGAACTAAACATGAGGCAACAACGTTGGGTTGAACTTCTAAACGACTACGATTGCGAAATTCGCTACCATCCTGGTAAGGCGAATGTCGTGGCTGATGCATTGAGTCGTAAGGAACGTGTCAAGCTTCATTGTGTCCAAGTTCGATCTGGTATTCAAACCTGCATTTCTCAGGCTCAACATACTTGTGGTACACAAGACTTGATGGGTAAGGAATTACCATATCATATTAAACCTGAGCTTGAACTGAAAGACTTTGGGTTATTTTATTTCATGGGTCGTTTGTGGGTCCCAAGTCAAGACAATCTTCGCACCTTGTTAATGCATGAAGCTCATAAGTCTCGTTATTCTATTCATCCTGGTGCAGAAAAAATGTATAAGGATCTTCGAACCCAGTATTGGTTGCCGGGTATGAAGAAGGACATTGTCTTATATGTTTCCAAATGCCTTACTTGTCTCAAGGTTAAGGCTGAACACCAACATCCCTCTGGATTATTGGAGCAACCACAGATACCAGTTTGGAAATGGGAAAACATTGCTATGGGTCTCATTACCAAACTGCCACGTACTAAAAGACGTTATGACACCATTTGGGTAGTTGTTGATCGCCTTACAAAGTTAGCACATTTGTTGTAACAACCCGCTTTTGGGAAGTCAAAGTACAAGTCAATGTCAAAGTCAAAGGAATAAAAGATTGCTAATTGCGATCTGTCACTCCTTGCTTAACTATTGATTGTACGTCAATGACTTGTAATCGACCTTTTTATTTAATCTCTTTAGTTGTATTATATGGAGTATCTATTAATAATCGAGGTTTAATCGCTATTTAATCACATGTTTAATCGCTAATCGACTTATCGCATCGCAACTCGAATTAGGTGTTCTGGATATTGCGTTACGTGTGTGTACTATTATGTGTTACTTGTGCATGTTATGTTTATGTTGAGGTGTTTAATCACAATCGCAATTCTATCGCATCGCAACCTAATCGCGAACGCTAAACGCAAGTTATTTATAGTGATTGTATGTTAGATATAGTGGTTAGGTTATTTGTGTGACTAAGGGGTAATACTATCGCATCGCTCACTCGAATCGCATCGCAACGCTCCACACGCGAATCAAAACAACAAAACTCAAACACGCCGGACACCTGGATCGAATGGCCAACCGATTGAGTGGCCATCCGATCGGTGACCAATCCAACACTTGTGCACTTTCCTCTTTTGGAAACCCTATAAATACCCTCCTGTCACATCACTTGTGATGTGACAGCCCTCTCACTCGACCAGCTCGCTCCAAGCCTTCTTTCTCTCGATTCCTCGCGATTCTTGTAAGTTTTCAACTCAAACCTTGTACTTCTCAACTTTTAACCATGAAATCCATGGATTTGAGGTGTTCTAGGGTGATGTCATCATGGAGTTCTTATGAACTTCAAGATTTGGCTTCATTCCATCAAGAATAACTTAGATCTGAAAGATTTCCACCTGAATAAACAATGATTTTGCATAGATCTAAACATTTTAAAAGTGGAAAGGATTGAAAGATGGTTTTCCAACTTTCTTTCAACTCTTTTACACTCAATGCACTCAAAACCGGTAGAACCGGAGCTCGTTCTGATCTTCTACACTTTCTTAGTGATGAGTTGGTTCAATATCTGGTTACTATCAAGGAGACAACCGATTTCGGGTTAAACAAGAACAACCGCCACGAACCAGTAAACTGATCGGATTTGGGTGATTCCTGTTCGATCGGACGACTTGGGACTTGACGAGGTTCTGTTCTTTAGTACGATATCAAACCGTCTCGAACAAACCGCAAACTTTAAAAAATAATCAAGTTCAAAACGATCATATGCGTTGGGACGGATTGCCGTCCGATCGGATTGCCATCCGATCGAGCTGCAATCCGATCGGATTGCACTTGAGCTTCCAAAACTTAAAAATATTCAATTTTTTTTCAAAGAACAACAGTTTCCAACGGATTGCTATCCGATCAGATTGCCATCTGATCGAGTGACCATTCTGCTGTGAACTTGTTCTCACTAAGTGTCCTGCCAATCGGGTCGCTATCCGATCGAACGACCGTTCGATCGATCGACCTGAAGGGTAGAGATACTTCTCTATTTTCAAAATGCTACAACAAAAACTTCAAAGCCATCATACACAAACACATCCTTACCAAACGAATGTCAATCCGACCGAACGGCCATCCGATCGGATGACCATCCAAACGGATTGACATCCGATCGAGTGACCATCCGATCGGATTGCCATCCGATCGAATTTCCGTTCGACACTTGGTCACTTTTCACCGTTTTACGCACCGCCCTTCGCTTATGCTATCGTTAACTGTTCAGGCTAATAACCCTAGCGCTCCCTTCAATCCATTTCCATCGCTGTGAGTATACTCGATCCCTTTTTGCTTACGCACATTTGGGTGTTACATACGTTACTTATTCTAAATCACAATCAATCACACAACACAAACACTATTTATACGCTGACCGTTATTGCATGTTACTTGTTACTCGATGAATGCTTATATGTTATGTTAACACAGTGATTATTGCCTGACGCCTTAGCAACGATAGTACTATTTGTTTGGAGTCAGCACCTGTCGTGGACAGGGGTTGTTAAGGTTACCTCTTCACGTGTCACAGTGGTGATATGTGTTGCGCATTCTACAACTCGCAGTCTAGTCTGTGCATATTTCATTGTCGATAACCTACTAGCTTCGCATTATACATGTTACATGCTGGTTACGCGTAAACGATTTCGAACTCTATTATATCTATTAAACTTGTATGCTCACCTTTACACTCTGTGTACTGACCTCTATTCTAACATATGTGACAGGTGTTTGAAATGCTTAGGATGTTGTGCTCTTGCTTTTGTGGAATCAAGTAGGAGAGAGTCTAGAAACAAACAAACTATTTATATTTGAGTTGTCGAAACATTTCTATTTGTCTTTGAATTGTCTATAATAACTATGCTACTTGTTATGTCATGGTATGGGACGTGATGCTTAAAATAATTGGTAATCGTAGTTGTTATGGAAACTCCTGGACAATCTGTTTCGCTCAGTGTCATGCCCCGATGCTTCCGTCATCGGTTGGGGTGTGACGTTTCTTGCCGATCCGTGAGGATCTATCTGGACAAACTTGCTAAAATCTATGTGGATGAGATTGTATCCCGACATGGTGTTCCTTTGAACATTATATCTGACAGAGATGCTCGATTCTCGTCTCACTTTTGGAGAATCATGCAATCTGCCATGGGAACCCAACTTAATTTGAACACAGGATATTATCCTCAAACGGATGGTCAATCTGAGAGAAGAATCCAAACACTGGAGGATATGCTTAGAGCTTGTGTGATTGATTTTGGTGATAGTTGGGATTCGCATCTACCGTTGATCGAATTCTCCTACAACAATAGTTATCACTCTAGCATCAACATGGCTCCTTTCGAGGCTTTATACGGTCGAAAATGTCGTTCATTGGTCTGCTGGAATGAGATAGGTGAAGCTCAGCTTACTGGACCTGAACTCATTCTCGAGACTACAGACAAAGTCAAAAAGATTCGCGATAACCTACAGACAACTAAAAGCCGTCAAAAGAGTTATTCGGATCGACGACGCAAGCCCTTGGAATTTCAAGTCGGTGATCATGTCCTACTCAAGGTATCCCCTTGGAAAGGTGTGATTAGATTTGGAAAGAAAGTAAAACTTGCACCACGATATGTTGGACCATTCAAGATCGTTGAAAGAATCGGAAAAATGGCCTACAGACTAGAGCTACCTCCAGAACTTGGAAATATTCATCCAACTTTCCACGTGTCCAATCTCAAAAAGTGTTTAGCTGATGAGAACCTCCACATACCACTTGATGAAATTCGTGTTGATGACACGATGCATTTCGTTGAGAAACCTGTGGAAATCATGGACCGTGAAGTCAGAAAGCTCAAACGCAAGCGCATACCTATTGTCAAAGTTCGCTGGGAATCTAAACATGGCCCATAATTTACTTGGGAACGTGAAGATCAGATGAAAGCGAAATATCCACATATATTCTCACAAGTTTCCTCTAAATAAAATTCGGGATGAAATTTCCTAAAGTAGGGGAGACTGTGACATCTGTGCTTGTGTAATCATTGTACAATTCTGAACAATTCTATATCAATAAAACATTGTGTTTTGATCTCAATAACTGTTTATTTATGTTTGACATTTTGCACGTTTTGATTTTTGTTCGATTTTAAACTCTATTTCGCTTTCTAGAAAGTTATACGCAAACTGATGCGTAAACGTAATCGGTTTAACGCGACAAACACTCCGGAACAACAACATAAGCTTAACATACCTTAAATAACATTTACATAACTTAGAAATAAGTTTTAAAGGGTTTGGTATGGCAAAAACAAGTTTATTCGCTCACAGGGACTATTTGAGTCAAACTACAAAAGTCTGCCATTTTGTATGGCAACGTACATTCTGGAACATGATCATAAGCTAAACATACCATAAATAACCTTAACATAGCTTAGAAATAAGCTTTGATATGTTCGGTATGCGAAAATACGCTTATTTGATCAAACAGGGACTAAAATCATCAAAAACGGCGTAAGTTTGCATTTACGCGCATTCTTACGTTCTGATCACATCCGGACATCCAAAAATTTTTGTAGTCACTAAAATATATTATTTTAGTGAACGGAATGCAAAAAATACCATTCGTCGCTTAATTTGGATCGTTTTCGCGTCCGTTTGAGTTTCGTCGTAATTAACCGAACAACGTGACCGTACGACCAAACGAGCCGACATCCGTGATATTTCCGAGTATATTTTGAGTCCCCTATACTTTGATGACCTTGTAGAGCCTTGAAAATTGCTTAACGGAGGTTAAATACGTCAAATATGCCTAAATATGCATGCAGGGACTGAAAGTGACAATTTCTGAAACTTATGGACAGTAGGTCGCGGGCCGCGAAGGCCAGCCCTATATGCTACGCAGGGCGCGACAGACCCCCAGTGACAGAATGTTATTTTTAGCAAACAGCTTGTAATTCAGGGACTTTTAAGCAATTTTCTATGTTTTGGGCAACAAGTTAACACCTCTCCAAGTAACATTAGCTGTCCTAAACACTTGTATGGTCCAAATTCATTGCTTGGGGAACACATATCCACTTGTAATGATCTTGATTCACCTCCACAACTATAAATACCCCTCCATTCTTCCTTGTTCTTTGCTCATTTCATACTTTGAACTCTAAGTGGAGGATTTCCTTCTTTGGGAGCCACCTACCTGAGTTCTAGTTCATCTTTTCTAGCCTTTGAACACCTTGTAAGTGTTCTTTCATGGCTTATTTCTTATTTTTCAGCCATTTAGACCTGAAAGTCAAACAGTTTGACCAACAGTTTGACTTTCGGTTTTGACCATCAATTGGTCAAATCAAAGTTCAATTGAACTTTGCAACGTGATTGTAATCACGATGGTTATAATCCTTAGCGATTATACCTACTGATTACCACGTTGACTAGACGTACTGACGAGTCAAAGTTTAGGTCAAAATGCGTATTTACGCGCATTTTGCGACGAAACTACTTTTAGGTATCAAAACACTTTGTTTTGATACCAAATCAGTTTTCTAACTTAGTTAAACATGTTTTAACATGTTTAACTCATCACTACTAGTTTAGTGCTTGTTTAGGGTCGTAAGTTAAGCGGTCTCGACAACCGCTTAGACTTTCGAACCCGACCCGTTTGGTCGATCATTAGGATCCGACCAAGCTTATTTAGTGATCATAGTTGCATAGGGAATAACCTACTGAGGTTATACCTTATGATCACTTAGGTTGGTTAGTTATCCATTAAGTCGTTTATATGCCCATTGAAAATGACCAAAATGCCATTTTTAAGCATAAATTCATATTTTGCATATGTGAACAAGTTTTTGACATCTAAACTGATTTGGTAACATATTTAAACATAATTGGGCATGTAATACTTGACATAGGACATAGATAACCATCCAACCTTAGAATTACGCAAACGACGCGTTATAGTAGCTTAAACTACCATAACGGGTCGAAACGGGTCAAAAGCATTTAGGTAAACTTTCAAATCAGAATATTAGGTCTATTAAATCATACCTTATAAGTTCCAATACTCATTTGATTTATAGAACCTTATTCTATCCTATCTTCCGAATTAGGATCCGATTATTAACGTAGTTACCTATATTAGGTGCCGTTTGATTTCCATGATCCTTGAAGCTTTATTTGGTCTTTATTTCAAGACTAATAAGCAATCCCAAGTGAGTACATAGTCCCCTCTTTTACCGCTTTCAAATATTTTGGGGTGATACACATGTGCATACTTGTTACTTTCATGCTTTCATTGCTTTTTATGACATAAACATGCTATGTTCACTTAGTACACCTATAGTACATGATTTCAATTTTGTTTTGCTATGTATGTTTACTGAGCATGCTAGCACATTGATTTCATAAACACTCTGTTGCATATGTTTACTCAGCATATGGACACATTGATTTACATAACATTTCTGCAATGTATGTTTACTGAGCTTGCTAGCACATTGATTTCATGAACATTTCTACTATGTATGTTTACTTAGCATACTTAGTACATGGTTTTCACATGACATGCTACATTGGTTATGACATTTGGTATGTTTAACGGGACAATAATACATTCATTAACACTGATCATGCCGCTCGGTAGTATGTAATGGTACCATAGGACTTGACAAATCCCGTTCCCGACTTCCTAGGTTTGTTTGGAAGTAGGCAATGACAGAATCCGATATACATAATTGATAAACCTTTAACTTGTTAAGGGTTTATCCGACTGTCTCAAGGCTTGAATGTATGCGATAAATATTACTGCATAAATGTTTGTGAACATAAAGCATTGGTTTTTTGCAAAACATAACTCTTGATTTAAACTTAGGTTTATTCAAAGATTTTGTTTTGTACATTTTACATACGGGGTTGAGTAAATACTTTTTATTCACCGTACATGACATTTGGTTACACTTTGAAATTATACATATGGTTTGAGTAGATATTTTTACTCGCCATACATAACATTTGATTATATATGACATGGTTTACATTTGACATTTGTTTAAACAAGACATTTTGGGTGGTTATTGGTAAGTGATTTACATAACGAGGCGATGTGTAATATGATAAAAGCATGGTGGATACGCCGCTGGTACTTCCTATATATAAGTGCTTTTATGATATCACATATCACAGCGTTATTTAAACCACTTGACAAAGACATGATACATTTTTACAAAGACACGACATTGTTTTACAAATGACATATTTTATACAAATTCATTTTTACTTGGTTATTTATTTAACCATGCATTATTGTTTTATATCATCTGATTTTCATATCGATTTTCACATGATTTTATAAAAGAAAAAATTTTACAAGATTCATGACTACTTTTTGTTAAATGCCTCTTTTAACTACAAGTCATGAATTGTTCATCAACAAAACCTATGTATCTCACATGCATTTTTATGCCGACGTACCTATTTTTACATGTGTTTCAAGAGCTAATGCTTGATGTTGATTGTGCTACACTTAGGCGGACTCGGGCCTTAGTGACTTAAAAGACAGTTTAATTATGTTATGTTTTTCGTTAATGCAAAGACAATGTAAACATTTTACTTAATAAAACAAAACTTTAATTACCATAGTTGTGAAACAATAATTCTGTCGCTCCACTCCCCGACGTTTCTGCCGCGGTTTGTTATTTTACGCGGTCGGGGTGTGACACGTTCGTAATACTCAAGCTCAGCACAATCTCGAAGCTCTTATCTGTGACGCCCAACATGCTTGTTTTACCGAACGCACTTTGAAGAAAGAAAGGATTATCAATAACGGCGAACAACTGGTGAATAAATCGAAAGGTATATTCCATTATCTTGACCGAATTTGGATTCCCAAGCGCACTAACTTACGTCAGATTCTGCTAGACGAAGCCCACACTTCTCGATACTCCATCCATCCCGGTGCCGATAAGATGTACCAGGACCTTCGCTACAAGTACCGGTGGCCGGGCGTGAAGAGGGATATCGATATCTACGTTTCAAAGTTCCTGACTTGTTCGAAAGTCAAGGCTGAGCATCAACGCCCCTCTGGCTTACTCGTACAACCCGAAATCCCGATGTGGAAATTGGAGAGTATAGCTATGGATTTTATAACGAAACTTCCGCACACGCCATCGGGTCACGACAGCATCTGGGTTATTGTTGACCGTCTCACCAAATCTACTCACTTTCTACCAATACGAGAAGACTATAAGGTATAACGATTAGCACGAATCTACAACGACGAAGTCATTTGTCGACACGGGACACCTCGTGACATCATTTCTGACCGTGATGGTCGATTTACTTCGCGTATTTTGGAAACTTTTCAATCTGCCCTCGGTACTACTCTCAATCTAAGTACTGCTTTCCATCCCCAGACCGACAGTCAGACTGAATGCACGATTCGTACCCTCGAAGACATGCTTCGCTCGTGTGTGATAGACTTCGGTGGTAATTGGGATTCGCATTTACCTTTAGTCGAATTCTTGTACAATAACAGTTATCACTCTAGCATCCAAATGGCACCATTTGAAGCATTATACGGAAGAAAATGTCGATCGCATATTGTATGGCACAAGATCGAGGATGCGTAAATTACCGGTCCTGAGTTACTACAAGAAACGACTGACAAAATCCTCCAAATTCGAGACAATCTGCAGAAAGCTCGGAGTCGACAAAGGAGTTACGCCGATAGACGTCGCAAGCCCCTTGAATTTGACGTTGGCGATCACGTACTCCTAAAGGTTGCACCTTGGAAGGGGGTGATCAGATTCAGCAAGAAAGGAAAGCTCGCGCCTCGATACGTTGGACCCTTTAAAATTCTAGAAAGGATTAGCAAGGTGGCCTACAAACTCGAACTACTGGAGGAATTTAGCAACGTCCACCCTACTTTCCAGGTTTCGAACCTCAAAAAGTGTCTAGCCGACCAGGATCTACATGTCCCTCATGAGGATCTACAAGTGGACGAAACATTACACTTTGTGGAAAAGCCTGTCGAGATCATGGGCCGAGAAACCAAGGTACTCCGACGCTCACGCATTCCCATTGTGAAGGTTCGCTGGGAAGGCAAACGCGGCGCCGAGTTCACCAGGGAACTCGAAAGTGACATGAAGGCTAAGTATCCACAATTGTTTGTTATGCCTGCTTCTTAAATTTCGAGACGAAATTTCCTAAAGTAGGGGAGGCTGTAACAACCCGCGATTCGAAGTCAAAGTACAAGTCAAAGTCAAAGGAAGGAAAAGATTGCTAAATGCGATCTGTCACTCCTTGCTTAATTATTGATTGTACTCCTTGACTTGTAATCGACACTCTAATTTAAGTTACTTTAGTTGTATTATGTGGAGTATATACTATAAATCGTAGTTTAATCGTTAATCGTCTTATCGCTAATCGCACCGCTATCGCATCGCAAATCGAATTACAGGTTATAGATATTGTTTTACGTGTGTGTGCTATTATGTGTTACTTATGCAAGTTATGATTATGTTGAGGTGATTAATCGCAAACGCACTCGCAACTCTATCACAACGCAATCTCATCGCAAACTCTAGATTTAAGGATTTTATTTATGTTATTTAGTAGTTAGGTTATTTGTGTAATTAATGGGTAATATTATCGCATCGCTTACTCACACCGCATCGCAACGCACAAAATGAAACGTCGAAAATCAACTCGCACAACCCATCCGATCGAATGACCATTTGATCGAATGGTCATCCGTCCGGATGACTGTCCGATCGGATGGCCATCCGATCAAACCGCCCTTTGATCCGTCACCTCTACACCGCTTTCTCCTCTCTTGCCTATAAATAGCACCTGTCATATCACTGTTCATGTGATGTGACAACTCCTCCTCTGACCAGCACCCACTTGGGCTATTTTCTCTCGATTTCTCGCAATTCTTGTAAGTTTTCAACTCAAATCTTGTACTTCTATCATCTACACACACTTCTTCATCATTTTCACCATCAAATCTTAAATTTTCACCATGAAATTGGCGGATTTGGGTTGTTCTAGGGTGATATCATCATGAATTCTCATGAACTTCAAAGTGTAACCTCATTCCACTGATGTGTGTAAAATGCAACATATAAATTACATCAAATGAGGCATAAAACTAACCCTTTTTTAGTACTAATGTTGGAAAAAGTGTGCTTTTGTCTTCCTTCTGTATTTTCAGGACTAAATGAGCGTAAATGAACAAAAGGAACAAATATGCAGAAAAATCTAACATAAATACAAGGAAAGGAATAAACGTGGCATGCCCGACACCTCGACAGCATCTTCTCAAGCAAAAACAAGCAAACAGAAGGCTGAACACTCCCCGTGCCCAGCGGACACGGGGGCGTGGCTAGTTGTCTGCAGAAAGGACAAAGCTTTAGAAGCTTCTATTCCCGACATGTAACCTGGTCCTACTAAAGCTCTAAGGCATTTCTAAAACATGCTACATTGGGTCAGAACTGAAAGTCAAAGCAAAAGTCAAATTATGCGACTTTCGGTTCTGAACCGAGCCTAAACTGAAAATTGTCGGGTTGAACATGTTTAGACATGTTCTTACATTAATTACCAAGTTATATTAGTGATAAAACAGGTTGCATAGCTTCTACATTGTTAATTACCAAGTTATATTACCAAGTTATATTTCTGTTGACTTTTTAAGATTAACTTTGACCCGACAATTGACCTAGTTAGAGTGGGAATCAGAGGGTACCCTTTTAAGGGTTTATTACCCACATAATTACCAACTCATAGGTACTTTCAATTTGAAATTTGACTGGACAAATCATGATTAATTACGAAGTCAAACCTTAATTACGACGGTTTGACTTTAAGCTAATTAACTAAGTAAAACTGAATTAAGAAAGGTTAAGGACACTTACTGAGGTCCTATGCACGACTAATGACTTCTAGGAAGTGCACTTGAGCTCCAAAAATCTCCAGGAATGAAGTTGTGAGAGTTTCAAGTGAGGAGCTCAATTGTTGCAACAATGGGTTTCTTATATAGTGACTTTACTCAATTAGGATCATGACAAATAGGTCTATGGGATGATTCCTGATCATCCCAAGTGTCCCTAGGCCCTTCTAAACCATCAAACAAGCCCATAGAATCGAAAACCAAGTTTTAAAGTCGGTGTAACTTGCTGAAACAGGCACCTGGCATATTTTTCTGATGCTGGTAGACTCAGGAGGCCCGCGTAAGGCTTGGGCCTGGTCTTACGCGGCCCGTGTCAAGGTTGGCTCCGGTCAACAAGTTTGCAAAAATTGCATTTTAGGTCCCTGGTCCTTCTAAAGGTGGTTTTAACTTCCAATTTTGCATATTTAACCCTCTAACTTGACTTCTAAGGGCTCCAAGACATATACAAACTTCGTTAAGTCCTCGGTTAACTTTGTGATCACCCGTAAAGCCTTAAATTTCAACGTTGACGCTTTTAACCCCTCGTATACGAATATTATCATAACTTTCTCATACTTTATCGAAACCTTGTGAAATTTTTATCACTTATTCTTGTGAGTATATTTTATCGTTACAAAGCTTCGGGTTTGCTAAAAGGTCACTCATAGGTATACTTTAAACATGTTGACACATTTAACCCCTGTAGTTTGTAATCTCTCACTTTCTTCCACAATTAGCTTCGTATGATCCATGATTCATTCGTTTAAGGGTATAAACATCGTGTAGGGTTATTGTAAAGTATATTTATCCATTGTTGACATTTTGAACCCTTATATTCACATACTTTCTTTGTTTGTCAACTTTAGTCCTTCAAAAGTAATCTTCTACATGTTTAAAGCTCATGACACGTGTCGATACATTATTGGACATAAATTTACGAGGTGTTACATCCTCACCCCCTTACAAGAAATCTCGACCTCGAGATTTACTGAAACAAATGAGGGTATTTTTCTTTCATTGTGGACTCTACCTCCCACGTGTACTCGGGACCTCTGCGGGCATCCCATTTAACCTTGACAATTGGCACATGCTTCCTTCGAAGCTTCTTAACTTGTCGATCCTTGATCGACAAAGGTTTTTCCACAAATTTCAAGCTTTCATCTATATGCACATCCGTATGTGGTATGACTAGCGATTCATCAGCTAGACATTTCTTTAGATTGTAGATGTGGAATACATTGTGAACACCACTGAGCTCTTCAGGTAAGTTCAACTTATAAGCCACTGTTCCTACACATTCGATGATCTCGAATGGTCCTATATACCTTGGGCTTAACTTACCTTTCTTACCAAATCGCATCACTCCCTTCCAGGGTGATACCTTAAGCAGAACTTTATCACCTACCTCAAACTTTAGAGGTTTTCGCCTTTTATCAGCATAACTCTTCTGCCTATCCCTGGCAGCTTTCAGGCGATCACGAATCTGGACAATCTTGTCCGTCGTTTCAAGGACTATATGAGGTCCTGATAACTGAGCTTCTCCTACTTCTGCCCAACAAATAGGCGTTCTGCACTTCCTACCATATAATGCCTCAAAGGGTGCTGCCTGAATGCTTGTATGGTAGCTATTGTTATAGGAGAACTCGATCAATGGTAGGTGGTTATCCCAGCTACCACCTAAGTCAATCACACATGCACGAAGCATGTCTTCCAAAGTTTGGATGGTACGCTCACTCTGCCCGTCCGTCTGAGGATGGTAAGCCGTACTAAAATTTAAGCGTGTGCCCAAAGACTATTGGAAACTTTTCCAAAAATGAGATGTGTATGTAGTATCTCTGTCAGAGATAATAGACACTGGTACGCCATGCAAGGATACAATCTTATCTACGTATAACTGGGCCAATGTG
Source organism: Helianthus tuberosus (assembly GCA_030545235.1). Taxonomy (NCBI): domain Eukaryota; kingdom Viridiplantae; phylum Streptophyta; class Magnoliopsida; order Asterales; family Asteraceae; genus Helianthus; species Helianthus tuberosus. The sequence goes on along the minus strand of CM060411.1, from coordinate 52,102,348 downwards.
TCGGAGCTATGAGTCTCCTTGATGGGTAGAAAATGTGCTGACTTAGTCAGTCTATCTACTATCACCCAAATAGTATCATTTCCTTTCTTTGTCTTTGCCAATTTAGTGATAAAATCCATTGTCACCATTTCCCACTTCCAGGTGGGAAGTTCAGGTTGTTGTAACAAACCCGACGGCTTTTGATGTTCAGCTTTAACTTGTGCGCACGTCAAACATTTGGCTACATAGGTAGCTATAGACTTTTTCAAGCCTATCCACCAATAGTTTACCTTCAGATCCTGGTACATCTTATCATATCCAGGATGAACGGAGTACTTAGAACTGTGGGCTTCCTGGAGGATAACATCCCGAAGTCCTCCATAAACTGGAACCCATATTCGTCCATTTAATCTCAAGATTCCGTCTTTGCCATAGAATAACTGCTCTTCAGTTACTCCTAGCTTTTCATCAGGATAGTTAGCTTCTAATACAGATTCCTTCTGCGCAGCTAACAACCTTTCATTCAAACTATTCTTTAATTCAATGCTCTTGGCATTGATTCTTATGGGCTTGACCCTTTCCTTTCTACTTAAGGCATCGGCGACCACGTTCGCCTTGCCTGGATGGTATCGTATTTCACAATCATAGTCATTCAAAGTTTCCATCCACCGTCGCTGCCTCATGTTCAAGTCCTTCTGATTAAAGAAGTGTTGAAGGCTCTTGTGATCAGAATAGATCACACATTTGGTACCATTCAAATAATGCCTCCGTAGCTTTAGTGCAAATACTACGGCACCCAACTCCAAGTCGTGGGTGGTGTAATTCTTCTCGTGCACTTTTAGTTGTCGTGAAGCATAGGCAATAACCTTGCCTTTCTGCATAAGCACACATCCCATACCGGTGTGTGATGCATCACAATATACTACAAATTCCTCTATTCCATCAGGCAATGTCAACACTGGTGCATTGCTCAACCTTTGCTTAAGAATGTCAAAGGATTCCTGCCGCATAGGACCCCAGTCGAACTTAATATTCTTACGCGTCAACGAAGTTAGGGGTGCAGCAATCCTTGAGAAGTTTTCAATAAATCGCCTATAATATCCTGCCAGTCCTAGAAAGCTGCGAATCTCCGTAGGCGTCTTCGGCTCTTGCTAGTTCATAATAGCTTCAATCTTAGCGGGATCCACTTGGATACCACGCTCACTAACAACATGTCTAAGAAATTGGACTTCACGAAGCCAAAATTCACACTTTGAAAATTTGGCATAGAGCTTTTCTTGTTGAAGCAGTTTCAGAATGCAACGGAGGTGCTTCTCATGGTCAGCTCGACTTTTTGAATAAATCAGAATGTCGTCAATGAAGACGATAACAAACTTGTCCAAGTATGGCTTGCAGACACGATTCATGAGATCCATGAACGCCGCTGGTGCATTAGTGAGCCCAAAAGGCATCACTAGGAACTCGTAATGACCATAACGAGTCCTAAATGCAGTCTTGTGCACGTCTTCATCTCTAACCTTCAACTGATGGTAGCCTGACCTCAAATCGATCTTGGAGAAATAACTCGCTCCTTGCAACTGATCGAACAGATCGTCGATCCTGGGTAATGGATATCTATTCTTGATAGTGACCTTGTTAAGCTCGTGATAATCGATGCATAATCGCATCGATCCATCCTTCTTTTTCACAAACAATATTGGCGCTCCCCAAGGAGACGAACTAGGTCTAATAAAACCTTTAGCTAACAAATCATCTAGTTGAGTTCTCAGCTCTTTCATTTCTGTTGGTGCCAACCTATAAGGCGCTCTTGCGACAGGTGCCGCTCCAGGGATGATGTCAATTCTGAATTCTACTTGCCTATCTGGTGGTAAACCAGGTAGTTCTTCCGGGAAAACTTCTGGGTATTCAGAAATGACAGGGATATCTTCAACCTTGGGCTTCTGCTCATCAATAGTTACCTGTGCCATATAAATGACACAACCCTTCTTTAAACACCTTGATGCCTTGAGCATAGACACTTGCTCAGGCAGTCCATACTGGGTATCTCCCTGAATGGTAAGTGACTCACCAGACGGAGTCTTGATCACTACTTGCTTCTTGTTGCACACAATCTGAGCTTGATTGTGGGATAACCAATCCATGCCTATTACTATGTCGAAACCGGCTAATTTCAAAGTAAGTAAGGACAATGGAAAAGAGTGGTTCCTAATGGATATGAAACATCCATCTAACATGGTTGATGCGGTTTCTATGGTGCCATCGGCTAATTCAACCTCATATTTCACACTTAGGGTTTTAACAGGTAGGTTTAGCAACTTACAAAACTTATCATCTACAAATGACTTATCAGCTCCTGAATCAAATAACACCCTTGCATAAATATCATTTATGAGGAAGGTACCTGTGATCACATTGTCGTCCTGAACAGCTTCCCGTGCATCCATTCGGAAGACCCTTGCATTGGTCTTCTTGGCTTCCTCTGGCTTTTTAGCGTATTTAGGGCAGTTGGTCTTAATGTGCCCTTTTTCATTGCAATTATAGCACGTAGCATCCTTAATCTTCTTGCAGTCTACTGTCTTGTGTTCTTTAGACTTGCATAACCCACATGCAGGTGGTCCTGACTGACACTTGGTCTCAAGCCTGCATTTTCCAAAGTGGTGTTTTTGGCAAGTCTTGCACTTAGGCTTCTCCTCTTCTCGTTGACTACCCTTTCCAGACCCAAACTTCTTCTTGTGGTCCGTGTCTCCCTTAAACTTCTTCTCAGACTGTCGTGAGTTGTCGTCCTCACGTTTTCTCTTTCTGTCTTCCGAGTTCTTAAGCGATTTTAGCCTAACCGCATCCAAAGTAAGAGATAGGGATAGATCAGCTGCCGACCTAAAAGTAGCAGGTCTAGATGCCTTAACACTGGCCTTGATCTCTGGGGCTAAACCCCCAATGAAACGAGCAATCCGTTTGGGCTCCGATGTTACCAGATACGGAACCAATCTAGACAGGGTATTGAAACTGGTGAGGTAAGCTTGACAATCTAATTTTTTCATTTCTAAAGATAAGAAATCTGACTCAATCCTCTCAACCTCGTGTTGAGGGCAGTAATTCTCCTTAATAAGAGCAACAAACTGATCCTATGTCAGATTGTATAGTGGGATCTTTCCAGCAGCCTGAATGGGAGACTTCCACCACGTTAATGCCTCTCCTTTGAATGATTGGGATACATACTTCACTACATCCCTTTCAGCACAACCGCTGATATCGGCCACGGTGTCCATTTCATCCAACCAGGTCATACAATCAATCGCTCCTTTCTCCCCAGTAAAATCCATGGGTTTGCAGGAGACAAAGTATTTATAAGTGCAGGACTTGGCATGTGGTTCCCTGTCAAATACTATTCTCTTAGATGGAACACTGTGTTGATTTGAGGAGTGTTGAACATTCTCTTTCTTTGGTTCATCTTTCTTAGAGGGTGGCTTGCTATGAGCCTCTGAATGAGTCTTAGGGACAGAGTTAGTGTGGGGTACTGATGAGGTTCTACTGTGCGTCCCACTAGACTCCCTGAATTGCCTATACACAGCTTTAGATACAGCTGTATCAATAAGTGTACGGAGTTCTTCTCTGGTTATATTAATCCTAGTATTCTCATTATTCTCCAGGGGATGACTGTTTACTTCTTCTGACCTAGCCATGTAGCTTTAATTGCTACATAAAAGAAAATTAATGACAAGGTTTATTTAGAAGCCTATACAGTACTATCGTTCTTGACGATTTATTAACCATGGTCTTTAATAACTATTTTGGTTAATTTGTTAAGCATGCATATATTCAGGATCTTTATTATAATCCCTAATTACAATTTAATAATAGCACAAAAGTCAAGTCACATGGACAGATTTAATTTTGTAAACCAGGATTTTACAGAATCGAGGTATTAAGGTTGAATCAAAGTTCATTACCTTTTCTTGACAGGGAGTTGTAGGCCACCACTGTCTTTAGTCCCAAAGGACGTTAATTATAGCCCGTAGGCACTTTATCCTTAAGGGATGTTTATATAATTAAGGGAAATTGGTATAACCCAATTTAAGAACGACTTATGTGATTTTATCGAATCACATTTTGCCAAGAATGTTAACGTGTTTTCAGATGTTAACAAGGATTGGAATCTTTTGAATAGGTTTTACCATCTTAGCCATGTCTGCAATGACATATAGACTAGGTTTTACCTTTAAGATTCTTTTTAATATTTAACGCAGAACAATCCTAAATTGAGATGTTAACAAGGATCTGAATCTAATTGAGGAACTGCCATCTTGGCCCTGTCTTAAGATGACACATGAGCTAGGTCTTGTCCTTTTTAGATTTTGCCATTTTATTATAATGGTAGATCTTATAAGAGGAATGATATTTTAAATCTAACCGTTCCACTAAAATTTAGACAAGTACATGGTTGCCCTAAACGGGTCTTCTAACTGAAATGACTTGCCCATGCAGGGACTAAACAGAAAATAACAAGGAAACAAATAAAGGACAAAATAAAACGAACTAGGATTAGTCCTAAGTTCTTTGTCTAGACTCGAGAATCGAGAAACGTGCAACTGTGTAACTGAGATTAAACACAAAAGGCTAGTGTTTAATTCACTCAGTGTTGGCTCTGATACCAACCTGTCACACCCCGATATTTCCACGTATTACCGGTGGGCCCGGTGGGGAGTATCGTTACGTAGTTGATATCATCATAGTCAAACAACACAATTTTAAATGCACAGCGGAAGCAAAAGAGATGAATCACATTACAAACCGAATAAATAGTAATATCAAGTATTACAACGGACTGTAAAGGATCCACAGGCGGATCAAAAGATAAATAAGATCATTGTTCAACAGACTTTAGCATCTAGAGCTTGCGAGACTTAATTAATGATGCCAGGAGTAGCCAGCCTATTTCGTCTAGTACCTGCACTTAGCCTTTTTGGAAAATACGTCAGTTTACACTGGTAAATACAATTAACTGACTCATTTTGAAAATGTTTAGAAAAATTGATTTGAATGCACATGGCACAAAATTCTTTTATAACTTGGGACAATTATTAAAAATAATCTTGTATACAGTTTTACTTATTTGTCGTCCGTTAGGGCTGGTTGGTAGAGCCGGTCAAGATTAACTGACACGCCATAGGTATAATGCCCACAAGGTTGATTCCTTTAAGTGGATTACCAGTTTTTACATAATGCAACTGTCAGGTGTATGCCTACACCCCGTGCTTAGGTCGTGGCCATTTCTTTGAATGATGCCAAGGATATCCGGGACATGGTCATTTAACCCCCAAAGGCCATACACCAAATAATACAGAATAAAACGAGTTATGTAGATACATTAATCACAATCCGATTTAAATGACTACATACCCGACCAAGCGGTATTATTATAATACCGTATCCCAAGCCCGTATAGGGAAAATAAGTTAAGAGTATTTACCAGAGCAAAGTATAAATCACAAACAGCAAGTGCACGTAGCTTTTAATGGGCTCCTAATCTGGAACGAAGATTTTTAATAACCTATTAGAATCCTAACGGGTCTTTAATTAAGCCTAAACTTAGACCGGTTAGTTTTAAAAGAGGATACGGTCCAAAAACGCATGATTAAGCGAAGACCGGATTAGAATGTGGTTTAGACCCGACAAGGTTAGATACTTGTTTAATATGGGTAAACTAAACACATTCTGGATTTTGAGATGAAAATGATATGGTTTGACCCGTTTCGGCTAATATATGCAAACTAGTTACACACGCCGATCCGAACGCGAAAAGTGCGTAACGGGTAACCAAAAGAGTCATATACAAGTTTCCTAAGTTAATATGCCTTAAATATGTTGTGACATCAGTAAGATATCTTCTCTTATGCCCAACACGGATTTAAACTCAAATTACGCCCCGTAGGGGTATTTTGGTCATTTTAAAGGTTATAAAAGGGTTTAAATATTAATCTGAGTTACAGGTCTGATATAATCAGTAAAAATACTTATTTTTATAAGTCATAACAGTAGGGTACTACATATATGTGAAATTTATCTTTTATAACTAAACTATGCACCGTAGGGGCATTTTGGTAATTTCACATAAGCTTAAAGGGTCAAAACTGGAAATCTGAGTTTAAAAATTTTGCTTGCTGTTAAAATATAAAAATTTACTAAAAATATCAGTAAGCGTTAAACCTTATATGTTAAAAATAGTTTAATACATACTATGCGTTAAAAACGCGTAAAAAGGCGGTTTTAAGTGATTTCCGGGTTTTTAAAGAAAAGCTGATATTTTTATTATTCCAGAAGGCTTAAAATATTTTACTTATCATATTAGATCAGTAGAAAAAGGTTTGGTATCAAAAGGATTTGTAAAACTCATTTTATAGCCCAAAAGGGCAAAACCGGCAATTACCGAAACAAGCTTAGAACTCTATGTTATGCTCAGCCTAAAATTAAATAAAAATCTTCAAGAATCCCAAAATATTATTTTATATCAGTAGGTAAAAATTTTGGTATTAAAAATTGGGTTTAGATAGGCTATATGCTAATTACGTCGTTTAATTAATAAAAAGCTTTCTAATTACGCTAATGAGCATAACTCCTAATCTAGACCTCAAACTGATGTCAAATTTTAGGGACAAGTTTATAAATCAGTAACTAAGGTTTCTATACTTTTACATTTTCAAAAATCATGTTTTAAGGTCAAAAGGGCATAATAGTCAACATTTAAGCATTTAACGGAAACATGTATATGAATTGAGTAACTAAAGAACCAAGTTGTATAATCACAGAGGGTTATACTAACATGTAACCTGGTCCTACTAAAGCTCTAAGGCATTTCTAAAACATGCTACATTGGGTCAGAACTGAAAGTCAAAGCAAAAGTCAAATTATGCGACTTTCGGTTCCGAACCGAGCCTAAACTGAAAATTGTCGGGTTGAACATGTTTAGACATGTTCTTACATTAATTACCAAGTTATATTAGTGATAAAACAGGTTGCATAGCTTCTACATTGTTAATTATGAGTTTATTTGAAAATAAGCTTTCTGTTGACTTTTTAAGATTAACTTTAACCCGATAATTGATCTAGTTAGAGTGGGAATCAGAGGGTACCCTTTTAAGGGTTTATTACCCACATAATTACCAACTCATAGGTACTTTCAATTTGAAATTTGACTAGACTAATCATGATTAATTACGAAGTCAAACCTTAATTACGACGGTTTGACTTTAAGCTAATTAACTAAGTAAAACTGAATTAAGAAAGGTTAAGGACACTTACTGAGGTCCTATGCACGACTAATGACTTCTAGGAAGTGCACTTGAGCTCCAAAAATCTCCAGGAATGAAGTTGTGAGAGTTTCAAGTGAGGAGCTCAATTGTTGCAACAATGGGTTTCTTATATAGTGAGTTTAATCACTTAGGATCATGACAAATAGGTCTATGGGATGATTCCTGATCATCCCAAGTGTCCCTAGGCCCTTCTAAACCATCAAACAAGCCCATAGAATCGAAAACCAAGCTTTAAAGTCAGTGTAACTTGCTGAAACAGGCACCTGGCATGTTTTTCTGATGCTGGTAGACTCAGGAGGCCCGCGTAAGGCTTGGGCCTGGTCTTACGCGGCCCGTGTCAAGGTTGGCTCCGGTCAACAAGTTTGCAAATATTGCATTTTAGGTCCCTGGTCCTTCTAAAGGTGGTTTTAACTTCCAATTTTGCATATTTAACCCTCTAACTTGACTTTTAAGGGCTCCAAGACATATACAAACTTCGTTAAGTCCTCGATTAACTTTGTGATCACCCGTAAAGCCTTAAATTTCAATGTTGACGCTTTTAACCCCTCGTATACGAATATTATCATAACTTTCTCATACTTTATCGAAACCTTGTGAAATTTTTATCACTTATTCTTGTGAGTATATTTTATCGTTACAAAGCTTCGGGTTTGCTAAAAGGTCACTCAGAGGTATAATTTAAACATGTTGACACATTTAACCCCTGTAGTTTGTAATCTCTCACTTTCTTCCTCAATTAGCTTCGTATGATCCATGATTCATTCGTTTAAGGGTATAAACATCGTGTAGGGTTATTGTAAAGTATATTTATCCATTGTTGACATTTTGAACCCTTATATTCACATACTTTCTTTATTTGTCAACTTTAGTCCTTACTTTAGTCCTTCATAAGTAATCTTCTACACGTTTAAAGCTCATGACACGTGTCGATACATTATTGGACATAAATTTACGGGGTGTTACATCCTCACCCCCTTAAAAGAAAACTCGACCTCGAGATTTACTGAAACAAATGAGGGTATTTTTCTTTCATTGTGGACTCTACCTCCCACGTGTACTCGGGAACTCTGCGGGCATCCCATTTAACCTTGACAATTGGCACATGCTTCCTTCGAAGCTTCTTAACTTGTCGATCCTCGATCGACAAAGGTTTTTCCACAAATTTCAAGCTTTCGTCTATATGCACATCCGTATGTGGTATGACTAGCGATTCATCAGCTAGACATTTCTTTAGATTGCAGATGTGGAATACATTGTGAACACCACTGAGCTCTTCAGGTAAGTTCAACTTATAAGCCACTGTTCCTACACATTCGATGATCTCGAATGGTCCTATATACCTTGGGCTTAACTTACCTTTCTTACCAAATCGCATCACTCCCTTCCAGGGTGATACCTTAAGCAGAACTTTATCACCTACCTCAAACTTTAGAGGTTTTCGCCTTTTATCAGCATAACTCTTCTGCCTATCCCTGGCAGCTTTCAGGCGATCACGAATCTGGACAATCTTGTCCGTCGTTTCAAGGACTATATCAGGTCCTGATAACTGAGCTTCTCCTACTTCTGCCCAACAAATAGGCGTTCTGCACTTCCTACCATATAATGCCTCAAAAGGTGCTGCCTGAATGCTTGTATGGTAGCTATTGTTATAGGATAACTCGATCAATGGCAGGTGGTTATCCCAACTACCACCTAAGTCAATCACACATGCACGAAGCATGTCTTCCAAAGTTTGGATGGTACGCTCACTCTGCCCGTCCGTCTGAGGATGGTAAGCCGTACTAAAATTTAAGCGTGTGCCCAAAGACTGTTGGAAACTTTTCCAAAAATGAGATGTGTATGTAGTATCTCTGTCAGAGATAATAGACACTGGTACGCCATGCAAGGCTACAATCTTATCTACGTACAACTGGGCCAATGTGTCGGAGCTATGAGTCTCCTTGATGGGTAGAAATTGTGCTGACTTAGTCAGTCTATCTACTATCACCCAAATAGTATCATTTCCTTTCTTTGTCTTTGGCAATTTGGTGATAAAATCCATTGTCACCATTTCCCACTTCCAGGTGGGAAGTTCAGGTTGTTGTAACAAACCCGACGGCTTTTGATGTTCAGCTTTAACTTGTGCGCACGTCAAACATTTGGCTACATAGGTAGCTATAGACTTTTTCAAGCCTATCCACCAATAGTTTGCCTTCAGATCCTGGTACATCTTATCATATCCAGGATGAACGGAGTACTTAGAACTGTGGGCTTCCTGGAGGATAACATCCCGAAGTCCTCCATAAACTGGAACCCATATTCGTCCATTTAATCTCAAGATTTCGTCTTTGCCATAGGATAACTGCTCTTCAGTTACTCCTAGCTTTTCATCAGGATAGTTAGCTTCTAATACAGCTTCCTTCTGCGCAGCTAACAACCTTTCATTCAAACTATTCTTTAATTCAATGCTCTTGGCATTGATTCTTATGGGCTTGACCCTTTCCTTTCTACTTAAGGCATCGGCGACCACGTTCGCCTTGCCTGGATGGTATCGTATTCCACAATCATAGTCATTCAAAGTTTCCATCCACCGTCGTTGCCTCATGTTCAAGTCCTTCTGATTAAACAAGTGTTGAAGGCTCTTGTGATCAGAATAGATCACACATTTGGTACCATTCAAATAATGCCTCCATAGCTTTAGTGCAAATACTACGGCACCCAACTCCAAGTCGTGGGTGGTGTAATTATTCTCGTGCACTTTTAGTTGTCGTGAAGCATAGGCAATAACCTTGCCTTTCTGCATAAGCACACATCCCATACCGGTGTGTGATGCATCACAATATACTACAAATTCCTCTATTCCATCAGGCAATGTCAACACTGGTGCATTGCTCAACCTTTGCTTAAGAATGTCAAAGGATTCCTGCCGTATAGGACCCCAGTCGAACTTAATATTCTTACGCGTCAACGAAGTTAGGGGTGCAGCAATCCTTGAGAAGTTTTCAATAAATCGCCTATAATATCCTGCCAGTCCTAGAAAGCTGCGAATCTCCGTAGGCGTCTTCGGCTCTTGCTAGTTCATAATAGCTTCAATCTTAGCGGGATCCACTTGGATACCACGCTCACTAACAACATGTCCAAGAAATTGGACTTCACGAAGCCAAAATTCACACTTTGAAAATTTGGCCTAGAGCTTTTCTTGTTGAAGCAGTTTCAGAATGCAACGGAGGTGCTTCTCATGGTCAGCTCGACTTTTTGAATAAATCAGAATGTCGTCAATGAAGACGATAACAAACTTGTCCAAGTATGGCTTGCAGACACGATTCATGAGATCCATGAACGCCGCTGGTGCATTAGTGATCCCAAAAGGCATCACTAGGAACTCGTAATGACCATAACGAGTCCTAAATGCAGTCTTGTGCACGTCTTCATCTCTAACCTTCAACTGATGGTAGCCTGACCTCAAATCGATCTTGGAGAAATAACTCGCTCCTTGCAACTGATCGAACAGATCGTCGATCCTGGGTAATGGATATCTATTCTTGATAGTGACCTTGTTAAGCTCGCGATAATCGATGCATAATCGCATCGATCCATCCTTCTTTTTCACAAACAATATTGGCGCTCCCCAAGGAGACGAACTAGGTCTAATAAAACCTTTAGCTAACAAATCATCTAGTTGAGTTCTCAGCTCTTTCATTTCTGTTGGTGCCAACCTATAAGTCGCTCTTGCGACAGGTGCCGCTCCAGGGATGATGTCAATTCTGAATTCTACTTTCCTATCTGGTGGTAAACCAGGTAGTTCTTCCGGGAAAACTTCTGGGTATTCAGAAATGACAGGGATATCTTCAACCTTGGCCTTCTGCTCATCAATAGTTACCTGTGCCATATAAATGACACAACCCTTCTTCAAACACCTTGATGCCTTGAGCATAGACACTTGCTCAGGCAGTCCATACTGGGTATCTCCCTGAATGGTAAGTGACTCACCAGACGGAGTCTTGATCACTACTTGCTTCTTGTTGCACACAATCTGAGCTTGATTGTGGGATAACCAATCCATGCCTATTACTATGTCGAAACCGGCTAATTTCAAAGGAAGTAAGGACAATGGAAAAGAGTGGTTCCTAATGGATATGAAACATCCATCTAACATGGTTGATGCGGTTTCTATGGTGCCATCGGCTAATTCAACCTCATATTTCACACTTAGGGTTTTAACAGGTAGGTTTAGCAACTTACAAAACTTATCATCTACAAATGACTTATCAGCTCCTGAATCAAATAACACCCTTGCATAAATATCATTTATGAGGAAGGTACCTGTGATCACGTTGTCGTCCTGAACAGCTTCCCGTGCATCCATTCGGAAGACCCTTGCATTGGTCTTCTTGGCTTCCTCTGGCTTTTTAGCGTATTTAGGGCAGTTGGTCTTAATGTGCCCTTTTTCATTGCAATTATAGCACGTAGCATCCTTAATCTTCTTGCAGTCTACTGTCTTGTGTTCTTTAGACTTGCATAACCCACATGCAGGTGGTCCTGACTGACACTTGGTCTCAAGCCTGCATTTTCCAAAGTGGTGTTTTTGGCAAGTCTTGCACTTAGGCTTCTCCTCTTCTCGTTGACTACCCTTTCCAGACCCAAACTTCTTCTTGTGGTCCGTGTCTCCCTTAAACTTCTTCTCAGACTGTCATGAGTTGTCGTCCTCACGTTTTCTCTTACTGTCTTCCGAGTTCTTAAAGCGATTTTAGCCTAACCGCATCCAAAGTAAGAGATAGGGATAGATCAGCTGCCAACCTAAAAGTAGCAGGTCTAGATGCCTTAACACTGGCCTTGATCTCTGGGGCTAAACCCCCCAATGAAACGAGCAATCCGTTTGGGCTCCGGTGTTACTAGATACGGAACCAATCTAGACAGGGTATTGAAACTGGTGAGGTAAGCTTGACAATCTAAATTTTTCATTTCTAAAGATAAGAAATCTGACTCAATCCTCTCAACCTCGTGTTGAGGGCAGTAATTCTCCTTAATAAGAGCAACAAACTGATCCTATGTCAGATTGTATAGTGGGATCTTTCCAGCAGCCTGAATGAGAGACTTCCACCACGCTAATGCCTCTCCTTTGAATGATTGGGATACATACTTCACTACATCCCTTTCAGCACAACCGCTGATATCGGCCACGGTGTCCATTTCATCCAACCAGGTCATACAATCAATCGATCCTTTCTCCCCAGTAAAATCCATGGGTTTGCAGGAGACAAAGTATTTATAAGTGCAGGACTTGGCATGTGGTTCCCTGTCAAATACTATTCTCTTAGATGGAACACTGTGTTGATTTGAGGAGTGTTGAACATTCTCTTTCTTTGGTTCATCTTTCTTAGAGGGTGGCTTGCTATGAGCCTCTGAATGAGTCTTAGGGACAGAGTTAGTGTGGGGTACTGATGAGGTTCTACTGTGCGTCCCACTAGACTCCCTGAATTGCCTATACACAGCTTTAGATACAGCTGTATCAATCAGTGTACGGAGTTCTTCCCTGGTTATATTAATCCTAGTATTCTCATTATTCTCCAGGGGATGACTGTTTACTTCTTCTGACCTAGCCATGTAGCTTTAATTGCTACATAAAAGAAAATTAATGACAAGGTTTATTTAGAAGCCTATACAGTACTATCGTTCTTGACGATTTATTAACCATGGTCTTTAATAACTATTTTGGTTAATTTGTTAAGCATGCATATATTCAGGATCTTTATTATAATCCCTAATTACAATTTAATAATAGCACAAAAGTCAAGTCACATGGACAGATTTAATTTTGTAAACCAGGATTTTACAGAATCGAGGTATTAAGGTTGAATCAAAGTTCATTACCTTTTCTTGACAGGGAGTTGTAGGCCACCACTGTCTTTAGTCCCAAAGGACGTTAATTATAGCCCGTAGGCACTTTATCCTTAAGGGATGTTTATATAATTAAGGGAAATTGGTATAACCCAATTTAAGAACGACTTATGTGATTTTATCGAATCACATTTTGCCAAGAATGTTAACGTGTTTTCAGATGTTAACAAGGATTGAAATCTTTTGAATAGGTTTTACCATCTTAGCCATGTCTGCAATGACATATAGACTAGGTTTTACCTTTAAGATTCTTTTTAATATTTAACGCAGAACAATCCTAAATTGAGATGTTAACAAGGATCTGAATCTAATTGAGGAACTGCCATCTTGGCCCTGTCTTAAGATGACATATGAGCTAGGTCTTGTCCTTTTTAGATTTTGCCATTTTATTATAATGGTAGATCTTATAAGAGGAATGATATTTTAAATCTAACCGTTCCACTAAAATTTAGACAAGTACATGGTTGCCCTAAACGGGTCTTCTAACTGAAATGACTTGCCCATGCAGGGACTAAACAGAAAATAACAAGGAAACAAATAAAGGTCAAAATAAAATGAACTAGGATTAGTCCTAAGTTCTTTGTCTAGACTCGAGAATCGAGAAACGTGCAACTGTGTAACTGAGATTAAACACAAAAGGCTAGTGTTTAATTCACTCAGTGTTGGCTCTGATACCAACCTGTCACACCCCGATATTTCCACGTATTACCGGTGGGCCCGGTGGGGAGTATCGTTACGTAGTTGATATCATCATAGTCAAACAACAAAATTTTAAATGCACAGCGGCAGCAAAAGAGATGAATCACATTACAAACCGAATAAATAGTATTATCAAGTATTACAACGGACTGTAAAGGATCCACAGGCGGATCAAATGATAAATAAGATCATTGTTCAACAGACTTTAGCATCTAGAGCTTGCGAGACTTAATTAATGATGCCAGGAGTAGCCAGCCTATTTCGTCTAGTACCTGCTCTTAGCCTTTTTGGAAAATACGTCAGTTTACACTGGTAAATACAATTAACTGACTCATTTTGAAAATGTTTAGAAAAATTGATTTGAATGCACATGGCACAAAATTCTTTTATAACTTGGGACAATTATTAAAAATAATCTTGTATACAGTTTTACTTATTTGTCGTCCGTTAGGGCCGGTTGGTAGAGCCGGTCAAGATTAACTGACACGCCACAGGTATAATGCCCACAAGGTTGATTCCTTTAAGTGGATTACCAGTTTTTACATAATGCAACTGTCAGGTGTACGCCTACACCCCGTGCTTAGGTCGTGGCCATTTCTTTGAATGATGCCAAGGATATCCGGGGATAGAGGATCCTTTAAGAGACTTGGGTTGCCTTTCCGGTTACTCCATTCCTGATAGGATACCCCTATCCTCTCCCTGCCTTCACCCAGTCCTTCTTCTCCCTCACCGGCATGTGCTATATCCAGGCCATGCCAATGATGTGGAGGGTTTTATATACCCTAGAGAACATCATTGAGCAGGAAGGCATCGAGTTGGGAATGTCGAAACTGGCTGAACTGTATAACCTTGTGAGCCATGGTTCACACCATTTCTTATTCAAACATAAACCTGGTGATGCACACCCAATCCTCAAGACTACAAAGAACGATACCAACTGGAAGAAGTGTTTTTTCTTCGTTAAGAGGGATTCTATCCCAGATGGGAAGGATCTCCCAAGAAAGTGGGCCACCCATGGTAGGATAGAGGATCCTTATAGAAGGATCATAGGATAACCCTGTTCCTGTTGAGGATAACTGATCCTTTTCTGTTTTGCAGCTATCTCTGTCTCTCATATCATTCCATCACCTGCAACAAAAGAGAGGATCGCTGCTTTTTGGAGCCTTGATCCTGCAATTAGATCATTCCAAGCAAACATAAAGGATTCTCAAGAAGTATCCTCCGGCTCAGTCACAATGTCAAGTAAGTATCCAAGTCTGTATATGATTAAATGTTTAAATGAAAATAAAACAAGAATACTTATCTGTTGTTTTGCATTGGTAGACGCTGGAAAATCCTCAAAGTCAGCCTCCAGATTCAGCGTCACTGATCTTGATGCTGTCTCTGGCCAGTCTGGAAAGAAGAAATCTGCTGCTAGCCCAAGTGTTCAAATCCCTAAGCCTGTCACCTCCAAGGGCAAGGGAGGAAAGAAGAGGAAGTCCACTGAAGCCGATAACCTTGAAGGCCTGCCCCTCATCCGTCATCAATTTGAAGAATGCTTCAATGATGTAAGGATCCCTGAACCTTAATTCTATCCTGCCTATTTGAGGATAAGTGATCCTGAAATGAATCCTTCTTTCTTTGCAGAAATTCGCTGAGATCCAGATGCTCTTTGATGCATATGTTGAAGAGGCTGAGATGAAGGAGCTGGACTTCCAGAAGATCTTCCTGGCTAAGGATCAAACAATCTCCAACCTCGAGAAAGAGCTCAATGTGGCAAAGAGGCAGGTGGTCCTGGCCCAAATAACTGCTGATCAAGAGAAGAGAGAGGTGATGGAGGATGCCAAGGTCTCTGCTGCCATTGCTATGTACAAGACCAAACTGCAGATGGCCCAGGAAGCTCAGGATCCTGGCTTTGACAGAATCAACTGGGACCAGGAGGGCTGGAAGGCTAGGCTGGCCGAGCTGGATGATGAAGAGGAGGCTACAGAGGTCTTGATGCTTGAGGCAAGCGGCAGCGGGGCTAAGGATCAGGCTGGTGATGCTGGAATTGGAGGTGCTGGTGATGGTGATACAGCGAAGGTGTGAGCTGCAGAAATGGGCGATGATGGATTTATCTAGACGCGGCCGAAGCCCATTTTTTATGGTTTGGTAGTGGTTTTTGTTTTGATGGTGTTTTTATCGAACAATAATGGTCTGTAATAACTTAGACAAAAGTTTCTAGGGTTGAGGATCATGGATCCTTGGACAATAGGTAGGATAATGGGTGGTGGATGGATCCTCTGTTTGGGGGATCAAACCACTTATTATCCTTCCGCCTTTATTTCCTGCACTTGGACCTTGTTAAATATGGACACCCTTTGCCAACCCAAGTGGACGGGCCACGTTTTGCTGGTAGAAACTTGGGTTGGCAATTTTGACAACCTTTAAAGGGTTTAACTTTTGATAAATAAAATCTTAATCTTTTGACTATCTCGTGTGTTGCTACATTTGTGAATACTTTACCTTTCAGTTACTGTTACACACTTTGTTTGAATTCATAAGTTAAGAATAAAAGTTTAATAGATTATGTCAAAAAGTTTAGGATATGATCAATGATCAAATATCCTATAATCGATAAATTTAAAAAAAAAGTAGTGAACTTTAAGGATCATGTGTCATGTTGTCAAAGAATAAGGGTCACTTAGATAAACAAAGAATAAAATCAAAGTGATCAATGATCATACCTGAGAATCCAAGCTAGGATCCTAAACCTTTAATATTTACAATCAGGATAACCAAAAGACAAACCTTAGTAAAAGGTAAGGATCAAGGATCCTTAGCTATTTGGCTTCAAAAACCTGAAATGGAACATCACTTGGGACTAAGCCAATATAAGAGAAGAGTTAGAAACTGGGGACAAGCCCAAAAAACTGGGGACAAGCCCAAAGGATCTTGTGTAAACTGGAGTATGGCCCTCACTGGCGACTATCCAAACATAGTGACATGAAAATGCCAAAACCTTAGCTAACGTGAAAACGTTAGAAACCTTAGGAACGGATGTATGGTACGTCTACCATTATACGTAGGATCCTAAATACAGCCAGTACAATGAAATTGTCAGCCCCTAAAGCGAGTACTGGTCTCATTGCCTTGAACTGCATCAGGATCATCGTGCGCTACTGGCGATACTGGGGACATGCCCAAATAACTGGGGTCAAGCCCAAATAACTGGGGTCAAGCCCAAATAAAAGCCCAAATAACTGGAAACTTCTGTGGATATGCAATCCTTCATTAAGGATATATCAACCTTCTGCAAAACTCAAAACTAAGTGAAAGAAGGATAAAGGATCCAGGATCCTTCTCCTTATATATAGGATAACTAAAGAATTAAATAGATTGGAATTAGTTCATTACCAGAATGAGGATCATCTATCCTCTAAGAATCCTTCGAGGATATCGGTCATGAATATTGCTAAGGATCACGGATCCTTATTACATGAAGTATCTTTTCAAGTGGACAGCATTCCAAGCTCTTGGTAGGAAATCACCTTCCATTGTTAGCAATCGATATGCCCCCTTTCCTGCCTCAACTTCAATCAGGTAGGGGCCTTCCCACTTTGGTGCCAACTTTCCATCAACAGGATTTGTGGTATTCTGAAATGCTTTCCTCAATACCATATCACCAACTTAGAACTTCCTGATCCTGACATTCTTATTGTAGGCTCTAGCCATCCTTTGTTGATAACTAGCCATTCTTATCCTTGCCAAATCCCTGAGTTCTTCTATGGTATCCAAGTCTTGAACCAGGTTTTTAGCATTTCCTTTAGGATCACGGATGCTTGTTCTTGTAGTAGGAACCACCATCTCTGTAGGGATCACTGATTCTGCTCCAAATACCAAAGAAAATGGAGTTTGGCCAGTAGCATTCTTGGGGGTTGTCCTATCAGCCCATAGTACATAAGGTAGTTCTTCTGCCCACTTTCCTTTCTTGGATCCAAGCTTCTTCTTTAAGTTGTTGATGATGATCTTGTTGGATGATTCTGCTTGACCATTAGCTTGTGGGTGGACTGGTGTTGATGTTATCATCTTAATCCCCCAGCTGTCACAAAAGTTAGTAGTTCTACTCCCAATAAATTGGGATCCATTATCACAAACAATTTCAGAAGGGATACCAAATCTAGTAATAATGTTTCTTTTAATAAAGGATATCACTTCTTTTTCTCTGACTTGAGCAAAGGCTTCAGCCTCTATCCACTTAGAGAAGTAATCAGTCATGGCAAGCATGAATACCTTTCCTCCTGGTGCTTTGGGAAGTTTACCAACTATATCCATTCCCCATCTCATGAATGGCCAGGAAGAGGATATAGGATGCAAGAGCTCTGCTGGTTGATGAAGGATATTACTATGTCTCTGACAAGGATCACACTTCTTGGCGTAATCCACAGCATCCTTCTTCATTGTAGGCCAATAGTATCCTATCCTAAGGATCCTTGAGAACAACGCCCTGCCCCCAGTGTGGTTTTCACAATCTCCTTCATGAAAATCCTTTAGGACTTCTTGAATTTCAGGATCCTCTATGCACCTTAGATATGGACCTGCAAGAGATTGTTTATATAACATGTTATTCAATATTGTAAATTGAGATACCTTGATTTTGAAAGCCCTGGGGTTTTCTCCTGTAGGAATCTCTCCATGTTGTATATATCTCATGATTGGAAGGATCCATGATCCTAAATGAGACTATGCACCATCACTAGGAACCATCGCCGAATCCTCTTCTATCTCCATAGTTATGTGATCCTCAATAGCAGGAGCCAAAACGTGGATGATAGGGATCTTGATATCCTCTGGAATTTTCAAGGATGATCCTAGGTTGGCCAATGCATCAGCTTCTGCATTTTCTTCCCTGGGTACCTGTGTCAAACTGAAAGAAACAAAAGAGAGTGCCAATTCTTTGACTATCTCTAGGTATTTGATTAGCTTTTCACCTTTAATAGCATAGGATCCATTAAAGTGATTAGTAATTAACAATGAATCTACATGTACCTCAAGATACCTGATCCTCATATGCTTGGCAATTTGCAAACTAGCTATCAAGGCCTCATATTCAGCCTCATTATTAGTAGTTTGAAACTCACAAGCTATGGAGTGGGGTATTATGTCCCCCTGTGGCGATTTTAGTAGTATTCCAAGTCCTGTTCCTTTGACATTAGAGGCTCCATCAGTGAAGAGTATCCAAGGATCCTTAGTCTCTTCAAGCTGCTGAACTTCTAACTCAGCTTCTCTTTGTAGATCACTACTGAAATCTGCCACAAAGTCAGCTAAGGCTTGGGATTTGATGGCAGTCCTTGGTTCATATCTTATATCATAAGCACTAAGCTTCACTGCCCATTTAGCCATCCTTCCTGATATTTCAGGTTTCCTGAGAACATTCTTAATTGGAAAGTTAGTCTTAACAATAATGGCATGAGTTTCAAAATAATGTCTTAATTTAGTAGATGCCATAATCAAAGCAAGGATAAGTTTTTCTAAATGTGAATACCTGGATTCAGCATCAAGCAAACTCTTACTTACATAATAAACAGGATGTTGTGTACCTTCGTGATCCTTAACAAGGACCGCACTTACTGCTTTAGAGGATACCGCTAGATACAAGGATAATATATCTCCTTTTTCTGGTTTCATCAAGGCAGGAGCTGAGGATAGGTAATCCTTAAGGGCTTTGAGAGCATTTTCATGCTTTTCAGTCCATTCAAATTTCTTGTTCTTTCTCAAAATGTCATAGAATTCCTTGCACTTTTCTGATGACTTGGATATGAACCTATTCAAGGCTGCGATCCTCCCTGTCAACCTTTGCACATCCTTGGCATTGGCAGGAGATTTGATATTCACAATTGCCTTGATTTGCTCTGGACTTGCTTCTATGCCTCTTTTTGTTACCATGTATCCCAGGAACTTGCCTGCTTTAACACCAAAGTGACACTTTGAAGGATTCAACTTCATATTGAATTTGTCAAGGATATTGAATGCTTCCTCCAGGTCTCTAAGGTGATCCTCAGCTCTCTTGGACTTAACCACCATGTCATCTATATAGACTTCCATAGTGTATCCTATTTGTTCCTTAAACATCATATTGACTAGCCTTTGATAGGTAGCACCTGCATTCCTTAGTCCAAATGGAATAGCAATATAACAATAGATACCAGTTGGGGTCATAAAGGCTGTATCCTCTTGATCAGATGGTTCCATCTGAATTTGTTGAAATCCAGATGAAGCATCCATAAAAGTCAACAGCTCATGACCCGCGGTAGCATCCACCATGGAGTCAATGTGGGGTAATGGGAAAGGATCCTTGGGACATGCCTTGTTTAAATCAGTGAAATCGACACATACCCTCCACTTTTCGTTTTTCTTTTGAACAACAACCACATTGGCTAACCATCTTGGATACTTAACCTCTCTAATCATACCTGCTCGGAGTAATTTGTCTACCTCCTCCTGGATAATGGCATTCCTCTCAGGTGCAAACTTCCTCCTCTTCTGATGTATGGGCTTGAATGACCTGTCAATACCAAGTTTATGAGTAATTATATCTTTAGAGATACCTGTCATGTCTTCATGCTTCCAGGCAAAAGTAGTTTTTTCTCCTTTTAAGGAAGGATACTAGATCCTGTTCAATGTTGCTGAGGATCCCTGATCCTATGAAGACTTTGGATTCAGGATCATGAGGATCCATAAGGATTTCTTTCACATCCTGTTCTCTTGCCTCCAAGACGTCTCTTGGAGGATACTTTAGTTTCTATTGCTCCCTTGGTCTTGAGGTTGGCTTCATTGATGAGGTATAGCAATTTTTTGCTTCCTGTTGATCACTCTTAATCTTTATCACCCCCCATGGACTAGGAAGCTTTACACACTGATGGTATGTAGATGCAACTGCCTTCATGTCATGTATCCATGGCCTGCCAAGGATAACATTGCAACAGGATAAGCAATCTATTACAAAAAAAATTTTATAAGAGTGAAGTCCTTCAATGTAGATGGGAAGTTTAATGTCCCCCAATGTATTCTTGGTTGCTCCGCTGAATCCCACAAGAACTGAGGATCTTGGGACAATATCCGATTCAGGGATGTTCATTTTCTTGAGGACATCAAGCTGAATGATGTTCACCGAGCTTCCTCCATCGATTAGGATCCTGCGAACAAAATGGTTAGAAATGAACAAAGTAATGACAAGACCATCATGATGAGGATCCTGAACATCAACACGATCATCCTCATCAAAAGTTATAACTTTCTCCTGTGTGACAGTAGAGGTCCGGATGGGTCTGTCTCCGTTATCCATTTTGGTCTCCTTGGCATGTCTTTTGGCTGCTGAACAGGAAGTACCACAAATGTCTGAACCACCAGATATGAAGTTTATAACTTGTGCATCTGCCGGAGGAGCAGGAGCTCTTTCTGGAACCTTTTCAGGATCCTGGACCCTCGACTTTTTTCTTCCCAAAAGCTCCTTCAAATTCCCCTTACTTAACAAGTAACCAATCTCTTTTCTTAGTGCAATACACTCTTCAGTGAAATGCCCGAAATCCTCGTGATATGCACACCATTTGGATTCGTCTTTTGTTGCAACTGGTTTATCACTTTTTCTAGGCCATCTTGCCTTTTCACCTAAATTCTGCATTGCAAGGATCAGTTCATTGTTATCAACAGAAAAACAGTATTCAGAAATGGGAGGATAATCCTCATCATCCTCTTCCTGTTCTACTGCATGCACGTTCTGATTGTCAGACTTGTTGTAAGGTTTGGACTTGTTGTTCCTGAAGTAGGATCCTTGTTTCTCCTGCTTCGAGGATCCTGCCAGTCTTTCCTGGATCCTTTTATCATCCTCTAATCGGATGAATCTAAGGGCCCTGGTTCTCACTTCATCAAGATTCCTACATGGGGTCATAACAAGATCATCATAGAATAATGAATCCCTAAGCAAACCCATTTTAAAGGCTTCTACAGCCGTAGCTATATCCAGATTAGGAATGTCTAAGGATTCTTTACTAAACTTAGTGATGTAATCTCTAAGTGATTCATTTTGACCTTGTGTTACCCTATATAGATCACTAGTTAAACGTTCAAATTTTCTACTACATGAGAATTGGCTATTAAACAGATTAACTAAATTAGCAAATGAAGTAATAGAGTAAGGGGGAAGACTTAGCAGCCATTTAAGAGCCGATCCTGTGAGTGTGGATCCAAAACCCTTGCATAGACATGCTTCTTTTAACCTCTTAGGAATTGGATTGATCTCCATCCTTTCTCTGTATTGAGCTACATGCTCCTCTGGATCTGTAGAACCATCATACAACTTCATGGTTGGTATTTGGAACCTTTTTGGTATCTCAGCATCACAAATAGGTGGTGTAAAACGAGATATCCTATGGCTCCCATCTGCATTTTCAGGAATGGGCTTAACCACTCCTGGAACGCTGGATATCATATCCTTCAGTTTCTGTAATTCCCTAGCCATAGCTTGATTGATACATGTATCCTGCATAAAGCCATGGTTAGTGTTACAAGAATTATTCAAAATGTTACCTCCCGGAGGATTCAAGTTTGGAATTCCAGATGTGAATCCATGTTGACGAGATTCTGGTATGACTGAGGGACCAGAAGAAGCAATGGTCTGCATTGGAATGAAGTCTCCTTGATGAACATCTGAACTTGAGGGCTGCACACTTCTTAAGAATCCCTGATCCTGAAAGATGTTGGATCCTTGATGTGCTGTGACTGGGGGTCTTGGAGGATAATCCATGGATCCGTAAACCTGAGATGAGGATCCTTGAACCTGAAAGGAGGATCCTTGAACCTGAGAGGATCCTTGAACCTGAGAGGATCCTTGAACCTAAGAGGATCCTTGAACCTGAGAGGATCCTTGAACCGGAAAGGATCCCTGATGCTGGAAGAAAGATCCTGAAGGTTGAAAGTAGGATCCTAAAGCTTGAGTCACTGCTGATGATCCAGAGCGCATTCCTGTTGATCCACCCCGGTATTGGATATCTGGAGCTGCAGATTGCTGGGCAGTTATAGCTGGAGTGTCGAAATCCAGTGACCTTGGTATTAGAGGAGAGTGATCCTCCCCTGATTTCTTCTGTTTCTTAATGTCACCAATCTCCCGGAGGATCCTTTCATTGGTTTTATCCTGCTCTTGTATGTGATCCCTCATCTGCAAAATCAAAGTAAAAAGATCACTGTTAGTAGGGTTAGAAGAAACAGCAGAAGTTGGTGGTTTTGGGAAAATGGGGCTTTGTCTCTTTGCAGCATTTTCAGCATTCTTCTGAGATCCAAAAGGTGGTGGAGGCAAAGGTGGAACGCCCTGTGAAGAAGTGACTGCCGGCATAGAGCTTGAAGTGTTCTTTGCTGAAGAAGCCATATAGTTGAAGATAGCGAACCGAAATGAAGACAATGAGCAAAATTTTTCAGAGATGAAGCACCAATTGCCCCACGGTGGGCGCCAAACAGTTTTGGTAAAAAATCAGGCTAGGATAATGTAACCAAATCTTTGTTGTGAGGAATGATGCTTGAAACAATGAACAAATGTATGAATCACTTGCAAATGAAATGAACAAGAGACACAAGGATTTATACGAGGAAAAAGCCCTTGATCAAGAGTTGATCTCCGGCATAAAAAACCTCGGGTGATGGAAACTACCGATCACCAACTATAATTAAACAAATGATTGTTACAACTCGGGATGATAACAAGCTTGTTCAAGAGTGCAATGTGTATGAAATCGCCAAATGAACTGTTGAGAGCTTGCCAGTGTGTGAGTGTTAGCTAACTTAGCCAATTGTTCTAATTCAAGTTTGTTATTCCCTTTTAAAATTAGAAATAACTCAAATAACTAACTATCCGCAATTCGAGCTAGCCCCCCACTACTTCCATAACGGTTACTCCAGCTGAACATGTGCGGAATATTGAGAGCATATTCTCCAAGAATATCGGCAAGACCAAGTCCAACATGTATACTCCTGCAAAACGAACTCAAACATAGCGAAGGCAACCGTTAGTGTAAGGATAACAATAAGGATCCTGGATCCTGATCCTGCAATGACTTCTGAGGATCCTTAATTCAAACTGAATTGAGGATCCGTGATCCTGGCAGTACTTGAGGATCTGTGATCCTTAGGTATAGAAAATCTATCCCTAACAGTTAGTAGGAGCAGAAGAAACAACAGTAGTTGCTTTTGTGAAAACGGGGGTTGTCTTATTCGCAGCATTCTCAGCATTCTTCTGGGATCCAGAAGAAACAGGCGGCAAAGGTGGAATGCCCTGTGATGAGGTGATCGTTGACATGGAGCTCGAAGTGTTTTTCCCTTGAGAAGCCATGTGGTTGAAGGCAATGAGCAGAAATGAATGAAATGAACAAGTTTTTCAAAGATAAAGCACCAATTGCCCCACGGTGGGCGCCAAACTGTTTTGGTCAAAAATCACACAAGGATAATGTAACCAAATCTGATTTTTGTGAGGTTGGATGCTTGGTTAAATGAACAAAACAGTAAACAAGAAATGAATGAAAATGGTGATGAACACAAGGATTTATACGAGGAAAAAGCCCTTGATCAATGAATGATCTCCGGCATAAAAAACCTCGGATAGTGAAAACTATCACTATCAACTATATTAAACAATAAAGGTTACAACTTTGGATGATAACAAGCTTGATACAATGATTTCTAGTGTGTTTGTGTGTGTATTCGCCAACTGGTTTCAGAGAGTTCGAATGTATATCAATGTGTTTCTAATAATAGCTTGTTATCCCCTTTAAAAAATAGAAAATATCTAGATAACTAACTATCCGAAATTTTTGCTTGCCATCCACGATCACCACAACGGTCATGAACCTCTTGCACGTGCAATAATAAGGAGCATATTCCCCTGGAATCTCGGTTAGAACATGTCTTCTTCGAAATACTCCTGCAAAACAAGCTAAAAGATAATGGAAACAATTGTTAGTTTTAGAATATCAAAGAGGATCCTGGATCCTTAGCCTTCCTGCACCATTTCCTGAGGATCCTTGATCCAGGCTGAACTGAGGATCCGTGATCCATAATCAATAAAATTCTATCCCTAACAATAACAAGTATAAATACACATAAATACATATACACAATATCCTCAATTTACCAATAAATGCTAAATTAAACGGATTAAACGAACGAGCAGACAATACGGACGACGGAACCAAAAATTACAAGATAAATATTCCTAGGAAATAAAGTATATTTCAATCGACCAAATAATGACATATAAACAAATCGGTCGAAAAAGTAATACATAACAACTGACGACAACAAAATGGGCGTATCGTCATCTCGAGGAACTGCTACGATGACGAGTCTAAAAATAACATATTTTTAGATGCTTAACGAATACATATATTTTATTGATAACCAAATTCAGAAAGTTGAAAATCTATAAAAGTTACTAAGTATTTTATAAGCAAATGAGCACATTAAAAAAATGCCATACTTAGTAACCTTGCAAGATCATTAAAATTATGGACTCATAACACTTATTTGGGCTAGGCCCAATTATTTGAATACATGGGCATGGCCTAATGGCAAAATACATGGGCCAAGGCCCAATAACAATAAATCATGGGCAAGGGCCCAATAACATTAAAACATGAGCAAGACCCAATAACATTAAAACACGGGCAAGGCCTAATGACATAAAAGACATGGGCTCAGCCCAATGACATAAAAACATGAGTTTGGCCCAATAACATAAAAGACATGGGCTAGGCCCAATGACATTAAAACATGGGCAAGGCCCAATGACGTAAAAGACATTGGCTAGGCCCAATAACATAAAACGTGGGCTAGGCCCAATGACATGGGCTCGACCCAATGACACGCGTGCGAAGCACGAGGACATGTGAAGGGCGAAGCCCGTTCACACACGATTCAATACACACAAAGTATATATATACTTGTGAAATAATTATACATATAACAATCGAACGAACAAACTACCAACACTCTAAAATACAAAGTTGTTCCAAATATGACAAGTGAAAACATAATAAGAATTCAAGATGAACAACTTGTACGAGGTCCGATAAGACCTGAGTGTCAAATAAAGTTAGTACACATGTAGGTTACTCACGCGTACGGACGCTCACTTACGGTATTACAATACACGGAATGCAAGCTTGTGAGTTCATGTCCCTCCTTTCACTTATTTCAATGTTTTGTTTTAAAACAATCGAGGGGAAATACATGTTAAGTAAACAGTATGTTAGCTATGGATTTAGATGATAACATAATAAATGTGCGTAAGTAGGATGATGACATTAGTAACCATTAATCACTTAGTGACCAAGGTGCAAAAGGTATAGATCTATCGAGCTTGAGGCGCGCTCCACTCCAGGTTGGTATACCCTTAGGAGTGCTTTTGTGATCCCTATGATGTCAAAGCTGTCTCGGGTTGGTTATTACTTATGACACATATGTCAGGGTGCAAGCTACGCACTGATAGATCCTTAAAATCCATGAATGCTAATTACATACCATGATTTCATTACAAGAGAACACTTATGAGATTTCATATGATAACAATAACTGCATGAACTCGCTCAACTTTTGTTGACTTTTTAAAACTACATGTATTTCAGGAAACAAGTCTTGAGCCGGTGATACACTACGGGAAATAGGAATGACAATGACAACGATTGCCGTTTTTGGAGGATTTGTCTTCTATATCCTAACTTCGTATGGGTATATAGGGGACAAAACCGCAATATGTTTTATGTCAAAAACAATCTTTTGTGAAGTGTAATAGAACTTAAAATCTATGTTTTGGATAACGTTGTGAACGTTGATGAAACTTGAAACTATGTTGGAAAACTTGTGAACTTTTGTTGAAATCAATATATCTATGGCATCGTTGTTTGTTTATATTGTTTACACATTTGGATGTAATGATTACCTTTCTTACGTCACACACAATACACTTCCGCTACTAGCAGGGTGTGACAAACACTACCGTATTTGGGTTTTCTTTTCCGTTTGCTATACCAAGTTTTGACTTCGTACGAACCAAACGATAACGACGAAATTCCCACCGCGCATACTCTCCGCGAAGCGCGGGCATAAACCTAGTTATATATACAAGAACGATTGTGATTTTTCTAGCATTACTTTCATAGTGAAGGTAATGTTATTAATAAGGGCATATAGGTAAATTTCTAATTGTAATTAATTAGCTAACTAATTAAACTTGTAACTCACTTTGAAATATACTCTTTCAAGATAAAATAATTTAGGATGAAGGACAATTTTCGACATGTGTAGAATAAATTTTAGTATACGTGTAGGATAAATTCTTAAATGTGTATGATAAATTTAGATATGCGTAGGGTAAATTTTGGTAAGTGTAAGATACATGTAGGATAAATTTTGAAATGTATAGTGTTTTGGTCAAAAAATCTGTTGAGGATATTGCAACCAAACTCTTTGTTTCGGGGAATGATGCTTAAAATGTGTAACAGCGATGAGGATCACTTCACTGTAAATTGCACAAACAACACAAGGATTTATACGGGGAAAAAGCCCTTGATCAAGAGTTGATCTCCGGCACAAAAAACCCCGGGTGATGGAAACTACCGATCACCAAGCTCAAATAAATCAATAAATGTTTACAACTTCGGATAGTAACGAGCTAGGTACAAGGATCGCTAGAATGTAACGTGTAAAAGGTGTATGAAACTGCTAAGTGTTTGAACGAGAGCTGGTATGAACGTTTGAATGAGTGTGTGTGTAACTCAGAAAATGACTAAGTGTTTTTCTACTAGCTCGTTACCCCTTTTTAATAGAAATTTAACTACCAAACTAACTATCCGACTTTCGTGCCATGCCTCCACGTTCTCCACAACGTCTATTTTTGGCCAAGCACGTGCAGAATAGTTTGGGAATATTCTCCAGGAATGTCGCCAAGACTTGGTCAAGCTTGTTATACCTGCGAGATAGTACAAAACATAAGTAAACAATCGTCAGTACGAGGATCCTTAAAGTGATCCATGATCCTGATCCTGAAGCTCTTCTGAGGATCACCACCTGTCACAGAAGTAAGGATCACTAATTAGGATAACGAATAAGGATCACTAATTGTTAGAAAATCCTCCCCTAACAATTGCCCCCAAAATATAAGGAGTAATTTGTAAAATTAGCGAGTTATATTTTCTTGATCTTATCCGCAACTAACTAGCGGATATATAGCCGTTAAAATAGAACTAGCCGTTAAGATCATGACGTCACAGAAGTGACAATCCTGCAGAATCATAATTATAAATAGAGATATAGATAGGATCAATATGCATTCGAATTCGAAAGAAACTCCCTTTATATTCTCAGTCGAAGATCAATCAGGTATCTCTTTCTTCTCTTTCTACCTTTCTTACTCTGTTTCTCTTTCTTTATCACCATTGCTCTAAGAATGATGCTCCGAAGCTCACCGGGCAAGGATCACAAGAAGGATAGCCCTTTGAAGAGTCAAAAGATCCTCAAAGACTCAGCGAATGAGAGGTGTTGTTTTAACGATGCACAAGTAGATAAAATCCGTCACTATTTTCCGGCGAGTGCCTTTTTCAAACCCTTTGATCCCACTGTTCTTAGCGACTATGTCTCTGAAACATGGGTTGCCTTTCCAGCTACTCCATTCACTATAGGGTACACCTATCCTTTCCCAGAATTCACACAATCCTTCTTTTCCCTGACCGGCATATCTTACATCCAGGCCATGCCGATGATTTGGAGGGTTTTATATACCCTAGAAAGGATCATCGAGCAGGAAGGCATTGATTTAGGGATGTCGGAATTGGCGGAACTGTATAATCTTACTACCTTTGGTTCCCACCGTTATTTGTTCAAGCGAAAACCCGGTGCAGATCATCCTCTTCTCAAAGTCACCAAGAACGATAAAGATTGGAAACGTCGCTTCTTCTTTGTCAGGAGAGATTCCATTCTAAACGGAAAAGATCTCCCTAAGACATGGTCCACCCATGGTAGGCCGGAGGATCATGAGAAGGATCACCAGGTAGTCTTGTTTGTGTGATAGGATCACTAACCCTTTTTATCTTGTATCATGCAGCTATTTCTGTCTCACATATCATCACATCACCTGAAACCAAGAATAGGCTCGCTGCTTTCTGGAACCTTGATCCTGAAACCAGAACTTTTAAGACAACAACCCAAGACTCTCAGGAGGTATCCTCAGGCTCTGTCACAATGTCAAGTAAGTATCCTTGTTTAAATAAATAGTAAAAATGTAAATTAAGAAAAGATACTTATCTTGTTTTGGTTGTGTAGGTGCTGGAAAATATGCCAAAGCTGCTTCAAGATTCAGTGTCACCGATCTCACCACTGTCAAGTCCTCCAAGAGAAAGGTTCCTGCCAGCCCGACAGCCTCAATCCCCAAGGCACCCCTCAAAAGAAAGGGAGTCAAGAGGAGAAAGGCCTCCGAGGCCGAGGATTTGCAGGGTCTGCCTCTAATCCGCCATCAATTCCTCGAGTACTTCAATGAGGTGAGGATCACTGTCTTTGCTCGTATATCCTGTTGACATATCCTGCTGATTACATGATCCTGACCTTATCCTTTTTGCAGAAATTCGCAGAGATTGAGGACTATGTGGGCCACGTTGAGGATCAGGATAAGAAAATTGCCGACCTCCAGCAGGTTGCCGTGCTCAAGGATCTTGCACTTGCTGATCTTCGAAAGGAACTCCAGGATACCAAACAGGAGATGGCTAAGGTGCTGGTCAATTTTGACTATGAAAGGCAGGAGATCACGGATGATGCCAAAGTCTCTGCCGCCATAGCAATGTACAAAACCAAGCTGCAAATGGCCTTGGAAGCTCAGGATCCTGCCTTCGACAAAAGCAGCTGGGAAATTGAAGAATGGAAAGCAAGGCTGGCTGAATTGGGTGATGAAGAGGAGGCTAAAGAGATCCTGACGATTGAGGCTGGAAGCAAGGATGAAGCGGGTGAAGCAAGTGGAGCCGGAGGTGGTGATGCAGCAAAAGTTTAGGCTGCTTGATTGGGCAATGATGGACATTTCTAGACGTAGCCGGAGCCCAATTTTTTAAATTTGGTAGTAGCTTTTGTGGTTGTGATGTTGAACAATTTAATGGTTTGTACTTTGAATAATAGGTTTTAGGATTAAGGATCATGTATGATCCTTGGGACAATAGGCAGGATTGCAATTGGTGGAGGGATCCTCTGTTTGGGGGATGAAGCCATTGTGATCCTGCCGCCTTTCTATTCCTGCACTACTTTTGAACTTATTATCATGGACACCCTTTACCTACCCCAGCGGACGGGCCACGTTTTGCTGGTAGATGCCCGGGTAGGTAATTTTGACAACCTTTTAAGGGTTAGTCTTTTGTTAATAAATAAAATCTTAACTTTTGTCGCTTATCTTGTGTTGTTATCCTTGTTAATATCTTACTCTCCCATTGTTGTAATGTTCATTCTGTTTATACTTATCAAGCCTTGAAAAATTAAAAAAGATATCCAAAAAGTTTAGGATATGATCAAGGATCACATATCCCATAACCGATAAGTTCTAAAAAGTGATATAGTTTAAGAATCACAAGTTCAGTTGTCAAGTATAAGGGTTATTCAAATAAATAATGAATAGAATTAAAAATAGTTAAGGATCATACCTGAGGGTCCAAGTTAGGATCCTAACCATAATAAGGATAACTATAAGATAAACCTTAGAATAAAGTAAGGATCAAGGATCCCTAGTTGCCTATCTTCAAGAACCTGAAATAGAGCATAACTTGGGACTAAGCCAACATAAGAAAAGAGTTAGCAACTGGGGACAAGCCCAAGGATAACTGGGGACAAGCCCAAGGATAACTGGGGACAAGCCCAAGGATAACTGGGGACAAGCCCAAGGATCGTATGTAAACTGGAGTATAGCCCTGACTGGCGACTATCCAAACTTAGTGACATGAAGATGCCAAAACCTTAGCTAACGTGAAAACGTTAGAAACCTTAGCTAACGTGAAAACGTTAGAACCTTATGAACGGATGTATGGTACGTCTACCATTATACGTAGGATCCTAGGTATAGCCAGTACAATGGAATTATCAGCCCCTAAAACGAGTACTGGTCCCAAAGCCTTGAACTATACCAGGATCATCGTGCGCTACAGGCGGAACTGGGGTCAAGCCCAAATAACTGGGGTTAAACCCAAGGAACGGATTGCTTCGGGAGATAACCAATGTTATGCTAAGGATACCTGAACTTTCAAAACTTAAACTCACGTGAGAGATGGATAAAGGATACATGATCCTTATCCTTATATGAGAAAATAAAGAAATGAGATAGTTCAAGTTTAGGATATTACCTAAGTAAGGATCACCAATACTTTGAGGATCCTTTAAGGATATCCCTATCGTGAGGATCATCTGTGCCATGAGGATCCTGCTCACATAAAATATTTCTTCAAGTGGACAGCATTCCAAGCTCTTGGTAGCAAATCACCTTCCATGGTTAGCAATCTATATGCCCCCTTTCCTGCTTCAGCTTCAATCAAATAAGGGCCTTCCCATTTTGGAGCCAATTTTCCATCAGCAGGATTGGTGGTATTCTGAAATGCTTTCCTTAATACCATATCTCCAACTTGAAACCTCCTGATCCTGACATTTTTGTTGTAAGCACCAGCCATTCTTTGCTGATAACTGGCCATCCTTATCCTAGCCATATCCCTGATTTCTTCAATAGTATCCAGGTCTTGAGCCAAGTTTTCATTATTTTCCTCAGGATCATGAATACTTGTTCTAGCAGTTGGAACCACCATTTCTGTTGGGATCACCGATTCTGCCCCAAACACCAAAGAGAATGGTGTTTGACCAGTAGCATTCTTAGGGGTTGTCCTGTCAGCCCAAAGCACATAAGGTAGTTCTTCTGCCCATTTCCCTTTCTTGGATCCAAGCTTCTTCTTCAAATTGTTGATGATGATCTTGTTGGATGACTCTGCCTGACCATTAGCTTGTGGGTGGACTGGTGTTGATGTTATCATCTTAATCCCCCAGCTGTCACAAAAGTTAGTGGTTCTGCCCCCAATAAATTGGGAACCATTATCACATATAATCTCAGAAGGAATTCCAAATCTAGTTATAATATTTCTTTTAATGAAGGATATAACTTCCTTTTCTCTGACTTGGGCAAAAGCTTCAGCCTCTATCCACTTGGAGAAGTAATCAGTCATAGCTAACATGAATACTTTCCCACCAGGTGCCTTAGGGAGCTTACCAACTATATCCATCCCCCATCTCATGAATGGCCAAGAGGAAGATATAGGATGTAATAATTCAGCTGGTTGATGAAGGATATTGCTGTGCCTCTGACAAGGATCACATCTCTTAGCATACTCCACAGCATCTCTCTTCATGGTTGGCCAGTAGTATCCTGTCCTCAGAATCCTTGAGAATAATGCCCTGCCCCCAGTGTGGTTTCCACAATCTTCTTCATGGAAGTCTTTTAATACTTCTTGGATTTCAGGATCCTCAATGCATCTCAAGTATGGTCCTGCAAGAGATCGTCTATACAACATGTTATTTAAAATTGTGAATTGAGATACCTTAGATTTGAAAGCCCTAGGGTTTTCTCCTGTAGGAATCTCTCCATGTTGTAAGTATCTCATAATTGGTGAGATCCATGATCCTGATCCTGAATGGGGTTGAGTATCCTCACAAGGAATAATTGTAGAATCATTTCCTATCTCCATAGCCTCGTGATCCTCGATAGCCGGGGTCAGGATATGGATAATAGGGATCTTGATATCCTCCGGGATCTTCAAGGATGATCCTAAATTAGCCAATGCATCAGCTTCTGTATTTTCTTCCCTTGGTACATGTGACAAGCTAAAGGAAACAAAAGAGAGTGCCAAACTTTTGACTATCTCCAAATATTTGGTTAACTTTTCACCTTTAACAGCATAGGATCCATTAAAGTGGTTTGTAATTAACAATGAATCTACATGTACCTCAAGATACCTGATCCCCATATGCTTTGCAATTTGCAAACCAGCAATTAAGGCTTCATATTCAGCCTCATTGTTAGTGGTTTGGAACTCACAAGCTATAGAATGGGGTATTATGCCCACCTGTGGCGATTTTAGTAGTATTCCAAGCCCTGTGCCTTTGACATTTGAGGATCCATCAGTATAGAGTATCCAAGGATCCTTGGTTTCTTCTAGCTGCTGGACTTCTAACTCAGCTTCTTCTTGTAAATCACTACTGAAATCAGCCACAAAGTCAGCTAATGCTTGGGATTTGATGGCTGTCCTAGGCTCATATCTTATATCATCTGCACTCAGCTTCACTGCCCACTTAGCCATCCTTCCTGACATCTCTGGTTTCCTGAGGACATTCTTAATTGGAAAATTAGTTTTAACAATGATAACATGAGTTTCAAAATAATGTCTTAACTTAGTAGATGCCATAATTAATGCAAGAATAAGCTTTTCAAGGTGTGAGTACCTGGATTCGGCATCAAGTAAACTTTTACTTACATAATAGACAGGATGTTGTGTACCTTGATGATCCTTAACAAGGACCGCACTTACTGCTTTTGAGGATACTGCAAGATACAAGGATAACACATCACCTTTTTCTGGTTAGATATGAAAAGAGTAATAACTAAACCGTCGTGATGAGGATCCTGGATATCAACACGATCCTCTTCATCAAAGGTTATGACTTTTCCTTCGGAGACACTTGATGTTCGAACTGGTCTTTCTCCATTATCCATTTTAGTTTCCTTTGCATGCCTTTTTGCAGCTGAGAAGGATGTGCCACAAATGTCTGATCCTCCAGAAATGAAGTTTATCACTTGTGCATCTGCTGGAGGGGCAGGAGCCTTCTCAGGGATCCTTTCAGGATCCTGAGTCTTTGACTTTTTCCTTCCCAACAATTCTTTTAGATGCCCCTTGCTCAACAAGTATCCAATCTCCTTTCTTAGTGCGATGCATTCTTCTGTGAGATGTCCAAAATCTTCATGGTATGCACACCATTTTGATTTATCCTTAGTTGCAGCTGGCCTATCATTTTTTCTTGGCCATCTAGCTTTATCACCTAGGTTCTGCATAGCAAGGATTAGTTCGTTGTTATCAACACAAAAACAATATTCAGAAATTGGAGGATAATCTTCATCATCCTCTTCTTGATCAACAGAATGCACGTTCTGGTTATCAGATCTGTTATAGGATTTGAACTTGTTGTTCCTGAATGAGGATCCTTGCTTATCCTGCTTTGAGGATCCTGCTAACCTCTCCTGGATCCTCTTGTCATCCTCTAGCCAGATGAACCTAAGTGCTCGTGTTCTTACCTCATCTAAGTTCCTGCATGGTGTCATAACAAGATCATCATAGAAAGACGAATCCCTAAGCAATCCCATTTTAAAGGCCTCAACAGCCATGGCTATATCTAAGTTGGGAATGTCTAAGGATTCTTTACTGAATTTGGTAATGTAATCCCTTAATGATTCATTATGACCCTGGGTTATCCTATATAGATCACTAGTTAATCGTTCAAATTTTCTACTACAAGAAAACTGATTATTAAACAAGTTAACTAGGTTAGCAAATGAGGTAATAGAATAGGGAGGAAGACTTAGCAGCCATTTGAGAGCTGATCCAGTAAGAGTGGATCCGAATCCCTTGCACAGGCATGCTTCCTTTAACCTTTCTGGAATTGGATTGATCTCCATCCTCTCCCTGTATTGTGCTATGTGTTCCTCAGGATCTGTCGAACCATCATACAGCTTCATTGTTGGCACATGGAACCTCTTGGGTATCTCAGCATCACAGATTGGTGGTGCAAAGCGAGATATCTTGTGGCTCCCATCGGCAATCTCTGGGATAGGTTTGACCACTCCTGGAACACTTGATATCATATCCTTTAACTTTTACAATTCTCTGGCCATGGCATGATTGATACCTGGATCCTGCATAAGACCATGGTTAGTAGTGTAAGAATTATTAAAAGTGTTACCTCCCATAGGATTCAGATTAGGAAGATTGGATGTTAATCCATATTGCTGAGGCTCTGGAACGATTGAGGGACCAGTAGAAGCATTGGTCTGCATTGGAATAAAATCTCCCTGATGGACATCTGAACTTCCTGTTTGCAAACTCCTCAAGGATCCTGGCATCTGGAAGGATCCCTGAAACTGAGACGATCCTGGAACGAAGGAGGATCCTTAAACCTGGGATGATCCTGGAACAAAGGAGGATCCTTGAACCTGGGATGATCCTGGAACAAAGGAGGATCCCTGAACCTGGGATGATCCTGGAACAAAGGAGGATCCCTGAACCTGGGATGATCCTGGAACGAAGGAGGATCCTTGAACCTGCTGCAATCCTGAATATCCTCCTGAATTCGTGAGGGATCCCATATGCTGAGGATAGGATCCCGCTGGCTGGAAATATGAACCTGATGCCTGGGTCATTGTTGTTGTTCCGTAGTGAACTCCTTTTGGTCCACCCACATATTGAATGTCTGGAACCACTGATGGCTGAGAAGTAATCACCGGAGTATCAAAATTCAAGGATTTTGGCACCAGTGGGGAATGATCCTCTGCCGTTGTCTTTTGTTTCTTGAGATCTCCGATTTCTTTGAGAATCCTCTCATTGGTCTTATCCTGTTGCCGTATCTGATCCTTCATCTGCAAAATCAAAGTAAACATGTCACTAGTAGTGGGAGTGTAAGAAGCAGAAGAAGTTGGAGGTTTTGAGAAAATGGGAGTTGGTTTCTTCGCAGCATTCTCAGCATTCTTCTGGGATCCAGAAGGTGGTGGAGGCAAAGGGGGAACGCCTTGTGAAGAAGTGAATGCGGACATCAAATTTGAAGCATTCTTCGCTGAGGAAGCCATTTGCTTGATTGTAGTGAACCGAAATAAGCACAGAAATGCGTATTTTCCTAAGGACAAAGCACCAATTGCCCCACGGTGGGCGCCAAACTGTTTTGGTCAAAAAATCTGTTGAGGATATTGCAACCAAACTCTTTGTTTCGGGGAATGATGCTTAAAATGTGTAACAGCGATGAGGATCACTTCACTGTAAATTGCACAAACAACACAAGGATTTATACGGGGAAAAAGCCCTTGATCAAGAGTTGATCTCCGGCACAAAAAACCCCGGGTGATGGAAACTACCGATCACCAAGCTCAAATAAATCAATAAATGTTTACAACTTCGGATAGTAACGAGCTAGGTACAAGGATCGCTAGAATGTAACGTGTAAAAGGTGTATGAAACTGCTAAGTGTTTGAACGAGAGCTGGTATGAACGTTTGAATGAGTGTGTGTGTAACTCAGAAAATGACTAAGTGTTTTTCTACTAGCTCGTTACCCCTTTTTAATAGAAATTTAACTACCAAACTAACTATCCGACTTTCGTGCCATGCCTCCACGTTCTCCACAACGTCTATTTTTTGCCAAGCACGTGCAGAATAGTTTGGGAATATTCTCCAGGAATGTCGCCAAGACTTGGTCAAGCTTGTTATACCTGCGAGATAGTACAAAACACAAGTAAACAATCGTCAGTACGAGGATCCTTAAAGTGATCCATGATCCTGATCCTGAAGCTCTTCTGAGGATCACCACCTGTCACAGAAGTAAGGATCACTAATTAGGATAACGAATAAGGATCACTAATTGTTAGAAAATCCTCCCCTAACATATAGGATAAAATGTTTTTTGCTTTATTAATTAGAGATAACATAATTAATGGGATAAGTTATAAACTATTTAATGTTTTACCATTATGCATTTTCTTCTTTTTCTTCTCACATTAAATTTCTTCTTAAATGAACCTTCCCCTACTTTCATTTTCATATGTATATAAAGAATTTAACTAATGATTTCTTTTACTTGTATCAAAGTATTTTATGAAGAAAAATCTCTACGTATTTAAAAAAAAATGATTACAAATTATAAAACTATTTAGAAAAGAATCAGAAAGACTTTCAAAAATTAATATAAACTAGTTTTAAGCCCCCGCGTTGCGGGGCGGGGGCGTAAAACCATGCTACCATTGTTTGAGGCGGTGTAGAACCGTGCTAAGTAGCAAGCGAACAACAACCAGAATCGGGAAAAGCGGAAAAGAAAAATACTAAGTTATAACAGCAAGTAACTCACGTGATGTAAATATAGACGAAGTCACATTAATACCAACACGTATTAGACTAGAGGGTATGGAGAGCCCCATCCTCAAGAGGATGGGCCGCCACGTCACCGCCACGTAGGAAGGGCTTGAGGGTGATGGACCTAGGGGGTGGAGGATGGGCCGTCACGTCATCGCCACGTCACCGCCATGTATGTATGTATAGGTATATGTGAGAGAAGGAGAGAGGAGAGAGGCCCGGCGACTTCGGCTGTGGGGAGCCGGGGATGACGGAACGGAAGGGAGGGGGGCGGTGTGGGGGACCGGCGCGGGGCCTCGCCGGGCCTAAGTCGAAATGGTCAAAAAGCTTTTCAGAAAATTAGGTGAAAAGTGACATGTTTAAAACTTAGATGCAAGTAAAATAAACTTCAGTTAAATGACTAAAAAGAAAAACACCTTGAGAAAAATGACTATTTTGTTGGCCAATTAAATCGGCTAGGTGCTGGTGGTTCTCTTAGCAAATAATAGGACAAGTGATACACTGGCAGAATTGTAATTATCATTTTAAGGGTTGTCCAATTACTACACTGTAGCTAAAAAGCTACGGAAAATGTTATATATAGTAATAGTAATTACTAATCTTCCTATATACTAATAAACAAAAATCTTTTTGTACACGTGTCACCCTCTAGTGCCTCCTCCCTTTTAATAATAGTATTACATATTAATTTTTATACACAAAATATAATATAATATTAATTAATATAGTTAGAGATAAACGTATAAATTCAAATTTAATTAATAATTATCTATAACAAATATAAATGTATCAAATAATATAATAAGTATTATATTATTTAATATATTTAGAGATCAAACGTATAATTTCAAATTTAATTAATAGTAAATTACTTTTTAAGTCCCTATGTTTTAGTGGTATTAGCAATTTGAATCCAAAATCAAAAAGTTTAACGTCCTGAGTCTCTAACTGCTCATTCACACCCCCTGTAAAAAAAATTCAAAAAACCTTTTGTAAGGCCAAGTTCTCTAAGTTCTCACAACTTGTCGAAATTTTCATTTTACCCTAACCATATATATTTGTTAAGATAAAATATATTATTTGGATATAAACAATAATTATTAATAAAGTATCAAATCACATGTACAAGTACTTATAGTATATAACTTAGAAGACTAAAATTACAAGCGGATTATCTAAATAAAGTACCAAATTATCTTTAAAGCGAACACTAAATGGTTTTTAAAAGACATTTTTTTTTTTGCTATTAAGTATATAACATTATATTTACTTAAGTCGTGCAATACACGTCTTCAATATTTTCTTCCAATTTTAAATTTATGTTACTATCAATATGTTTTCATCTTAAAAAATGGTCCAACTTCCTAATAACATTGAGTTTTAAATATTAAACTTAATTTCAATCATATTACGCAACTAAAGACATTATCATCAGGCTAAATAAAGACATTATATAATATTATAAAAATTTTAATTTCAATATTTAAATGTCAACTACTAATTAAAAAAGTTGTTGTAGACGCTCAAATTTATAGCTTAAAAAACTTTAGTCCTACTTTTTTAAACGTATACTTTATTTTTAGTATGATTTTTTAAATATGTAATATTTTCTATATAATGATGATATTTGTATCTTGTCTCATGATCCATATATCTAAAAGTAGTATTTATATCAAAGTATTTATTATATCATTAATATACATAGTAGAATTTAATTACAATTCATTTACCATAACCTCATAACTTATAATTATTTTTAAAAATACTTACAATTTTATGATCATTATTTTTTTATTTTTTAGTGTTACTTCTTTTGAAGACATAATAAAATGGATTGTAGTATCTCAAAAGAGAAGTGAAAACTTAGAAAATTATTTTGAATAGCAAAAATATAACTGTTCTTTTGTTTTACTATTTTATCTAAATAAGTCATTTCATTAATAAGGATTATATACAAGTTTATAATTTACATTTTTTGTCATTTAACCCGTGTAATACACGGGGTTCATAAAATAAATAAAAGTCAACCAAATTAAATATAACCAAACATTAAGCATTTGTATACATTAATAAATAAACCAATATAAAGTTAAACTCGATCAACAAAGTACAAAAATTGGATTTCTATGCGTTATTACTTTTTTTAACGACAAATTTGGATTACTGACAGACCACTGGAGTATCATCGTGCCATCAGCAGAATCACCCGATTATATCCATCTCCACTAGGCATAATGCATATACACCAATTCAGAAGGAAACCCAATAAATATGGGAAAACCCCCTTGTGAGAATCGAACTCAGAACCTATTGGTCCAAAGTCTTATCTCACCCCCAAGGTACCACTAGGCTATAAAGCCATGAGTCTATGCGTTACTACTTGATGGCATACATGTGCCTCTAGCGGTTAACATCTTCCTTTTAGACTCCTCTTTTAGAAATAATAACATATCACAATATCGGTTTCTTTAAGTTAATGAGACATGTGACATGCAAGCCTTTGCGTCCAACCTTCGTGTTATAATATGATTGGTATTTATGTTTTACATATTTAAGTGATCAAGATGGATGTTTCGCATCGACCCCAACTGGAGATTAGAAGTGAAATTGTAATTTGTTCGTGACTTTTATTTAGTTAATTAATAGGCTGATTATTTTACAAAACAAACGAGCAATTAATTATAACTATGAATACCAAAATACACATGGACAAATATAACCTAATTGAGAATACCACATATAATTAGATACAACCAGCTGTCAAAATCATGGTACAATTTTTTTTTTTTTTTAACGGCCAACAAACTCAATCCCGAGCACTCTCGGGGTACCCACTGGACAAACGGAGTACTCCGAGAGTAACCCGAGTCCACCACCAATTCCGGGGAAAACCCGGTAACCCACCCGCCCGTAGGCACGACGGTGAAATTACCGGTAAAACCCGTTTGGCTCAAGGATCCAACCCAGGTTTCCCTGGGTCTCCTATCATTGCCCACCAGTGCCTTACTCTGCACCAAGTGAGAGTCGAACTTGCATCTCTCAAGAGAAATGCAAGCACTCCACCACTTGATCTAGAGATCATTGGCGTACAATGTAAAATCATAATCCCAAAGTCCTTGTTCATCTATAGTCTAACATAAACTTTTGGCTGATAACATACACTTGAAATAAATAAATTTTAAGCATATTAAAATAGGCAAATATATGAGATTTGAAATAGTCATCAATGAGAAAATACTTGTTATGAGTGAACTTCCCTTGGTTAAGTCAATTGAGCAAGGACTTTCAATAAAGTCAACTGAGTAAAAGGTTGATTAACTTTATGCATCTCATGTTGATCAGTTCTGTTTAGATATAATGGAAAACATGAAAACATACCTAATTGCATCAGTACAGACCAGCAGGGAATCCAGATGTTGACGCAGCAATAGTGTTTGACATGATTGTCAGCTTGATCTGGTTCCTCCTTAGGGTGCAATCTAATGATGGTGATGATGAAACCGAATAAGGTGTTCGGTTGGGAGAGAGAGGTCGATTGATGTTATGAACTAATAAGGTTGTCTCAATTGTCTAACCTTGTAACCTCTACATTAGTCTCCTTATATATGCACCCAGGAGGAAACCCTAATTAGTTAATAAGGGTAATTAGGCCCATCAACAATTACCAACTAATTATTTAATAGGTTGTTATATATTTTGATCCATATAATGTAAATGATTATAATGACTACTAGATTAAATATAAAATAAAATATATTTAATCTTACATTCTCCCACTTAGCCGAGTAATCATTTACTATGAGCATTAGATAAGCCTGATCAGGAGTTAACACTCATTTTAGCATTAAACAAGAACTATAGCAGAGAAATACAGCCGTTGAATCATTATGCGACTCAGGACCCCCATTAGTCATACTATAGCCTTAATTTAAAACATAATCGTCATGATCAAAATATGCATAAGCCCTTTGTTTGATTTGTAACTTTATTTGTCTATATGCCATTATGTCGACTTGACATATTCTTAGAGACATACAAAATCAAACTGATGAGGAAAATTAACTAATACTTAGTCATTCATAGCACGATATACAATTGCGCACGACCATTAATTAATACCCGTCTATGAGCTCTCTTAATAAGACTTATGGGTAATAGCCCTTCAGTTATAGGATCCTTAAGCATATCATGAATGTATTCGATACAAAACTTAGTTTCCTCAATTCGTTCATAAACGAATAATTAATTGCGTATCGAAATTTAATGCAGCACCTCTCGAACTGTTACTGTTCAAGGAGTCATGGTAGCTGACTTTATCACACTAAGTCTTCAAAAACATTAATTATATGGAGTTAATAAACTTATGAGTCCACTGATAAATTTCCAACAACATTTAGTGACTATATTATGTCGTTATAACTTAGGTTTGTTGATATCAGTTTATCATGACTCCTCCATGAGATAGGTTTTGTCTGCTGACATAAAGAAATACCCGAAATAACATTTTGTCATCTTTGAACATTACAAAGTTAAAAGTAATCAACCGGTTTTTAGTTCTCACATTTTCTTCAAATTTTAGCCTCTCGTTTCTTTTAAAGATATTGTAATACTCCATTAGATGCTTCACATTAATCTAGACAAATCTAGTGTGTTGCAATGTGAGTAATATCTAAACGAGTATAGACTTGAACTTACATAAGGCTTCTAATAAATAAAGCGTAAGGAAATAATCTCATTTATCTTATTATCCTCTAAAAGAGAGCAGTATTGTTTGTTACATATGTAAGGACCCATTTAAGGTTAAACTTATGGAACGAAACTAATGTCTCATTGGGTCTATCTCGGTGTGTTATGATATCTATTACATAAGAGATAACTCTGAGATCTATTATATCAAAGTTTGTGTTAACAATGCTTTGACTTATGT
Source organism: Helianthus tuberosus (assembly GCA_030545235.1). Taxonomy (NCBI): domain Eukaryota; kingdom Viridiplantae; phylum Streptophyta; class Magnoliopsida; order Asterales; family Asteraceae; genus Helianthus; species Helianthus tuberosus. The sequence continues at coordinate 52,060,393 of CM060411.1, read as the reverse complement.
AACATATACTTGTCAAAAGAATATCATCCATATAGACAAGTTTATTTTAGTTGCTCCCACTCATCTTGAGGTAGGTACATTAATCCACTTGATTGTTTGTGACAACCCTCAAAATTTCATGTATCCGTACAATTTAATTATGTAAATTAAAGTGCTTGATGACTGTGCTGAACTACTTAACTGCTTCTGATTATTGTGTTATATTTACATGTGCTTATTAACATACTAGTAGTGTGCAGAAAAGTTACTAAATAGTCCGGTATGCTTTCCTGAGTGTTGAGAATTAAAAATGTTACAAAATATATATATAGGACACTTTACGGATTAATTAAGCACTTTAACGGAACAGTATCGAACCGAAAAACCGGACACTACCCGAAACACAAAAATATTGTTAAACACATTGTTTTTATTTTTCTAAGCTAGTTAGGGTCCCCGAACACCCTAACACACTATATATTACATAACCCACTTATAACACTAACTACATACTTAGAATCTAACTAAGATCACAAACTACATAGTTGAAACCCAACCCTATACCCCCCCCCCCCTTCTTACGGTTTCAAGGGTGTACCCCACCCTTGATTTCCTTCATTTGTTTATTATGTTTGTATGGTACTTTGGGGACATGTAATCCAAGGGTTAATATGAATGTTGGAAGATTTCTATTTAAACCACAAGTCCATCACCATTCATCATTCTCTAACTAAAACAACACTCTCACTCTCTCCCCTCTTCTTGATCTCGGCCGACCCCAAGAACACCACCACCACCATCACTTGATCACTTTCAAGCATTCTAAGAGCATACATAGGTGTTAGAAGGCATACAACGAAGCTCCGTGTGTTCGGAAGTTGAAGGACCTCTCTTATCTTCTTTTATCCACAACATTTCTTCACTTGAACTTCCTTAGCCTTGAGCTAGTGGTAAGAACTTAGATCCTTTCATTTTTCATCTTGTTTAAGTGGTTAATGATGTATCATGATAAAAAACATTAAGAACATTAAGGAATCATATGAAGAAAACATGAACATAAACTAACTTGGTGATGAAATAAGAAGGAAACTTGGAAAAAAAAAATGAAGTTGTTGTAGTTATGTTGTTGATATTGTGATGATTACTTGCAATATGATGTTTGATCATCATATGAAGCTTGTAAAGTTATGATTAAAAACATGACTTAACAAGTTAAAGATGATTATGTGTACATAAAATAATCATCTTCTTTTTAAAGCATGAACTTAGGAATAGAAGTGATTTTTTCCTAGAAAATAATAAACCTAGTGGACTAGTAAACTTGTAAACTCGAGACTTGTGTATGAGTCATTTTAGAAAACCAAGTTTAAAAGGCGGTTTTTGAAAAAGTATGATTTTTACATATACTTACACCATCTTTAAAATAAACTAAGTGTATGGATGCTAGTGAAGCATGAAAATATTGAAAATGGATATTTTTGTAAAATAAGTTCACAAGTTGTGAACATCTAAAGATCCCGAGAATAAGATTTTAACGAAAGAAAACACACTTTGGAGGGTAACTAAACCCACTAAACACCCCACTAAGTTACTACGCGTTTTTATGAAAAACCAAATTCATGTTGTCATGTAAATTGCATAGTTTATGCACTTGACTAGTGTAATATTGTTTAGTAACATGTTATTGATTGATTGGATGAATTTTTAAAAGAAAATGATATGCTATAAGCATGGACGCCTCCATTTAAAAAGGAGACTCTGGCGAAATTTCCTAAAAACTCCAACACTTGGACAATATTTTTCTAAACAAGCGTTACAAATATATTTTATAACTTGTGTTTCGAATATAAACTTCGCCATAATATTTGTGACAAAAATACAAAGTGTCGGATGTTGATTTTATAAATAAAATGGTTAAATATATATATTTAGAATATATATTTTATACTAGGACACTTGTGTGGATACTTGTTTATTTTGTGAGATAGTTATACTATTTTAAGGGTAAAATAACATAACTTAACAAAGTACCTTGACGTTTGAATTGTGTGGTATGTGATAGAAAATAAACCGTACGTAGGATACGTGTTATGCATGAGAAACTGATTGTTATCCGTACCTTATTAGGACGTGCTTGATTTCTGATTATTAGAGTAACTAATCTAACCGAGCAAACCAAGGTGAGTTCACACACTTTCTAAGGCATGGGATTCCCGGTGGTTTGGGAATGGGTTAAAGAATTAAAACGAAACCTACATATCCTCCTTGGGTAGGATATGTACCGCCATCCTCCTTGGGTAGGATGCCAATATAAATCCTGCGTATTCTCCTTGGGTAGAATACGTACGTTCGTCCTCCTTGGGTAGGACAACAACCTTAAAACTTACTAGACAAAACTCTATCATTAAGTCCCTCATTTTATATCGACTTAATCGTCGAGGCCAATGGCGAGCGGGTCATTAGTTAATAGCGCTATTAGGTTTAACAAACCTCACACCGTGCCGTTCGGACGGGCGTGTACTAATGGACTATGGCAAACTGTCAATGATGATAGACATTGACGTAGGGCACAACTATTGTTCGTCAGTTGTCGATATCATACGGTCTAGTGGTTCACATGGGGAAGCCCCCACTGATTATGAATATGGTTTGGGTAATAAAGAAGGAACTGGTTAATCATACTTTCAACTATGGGGTAACCCCCACGGCAATTAAGCCAACGAAAGACAAACCATGTTTTCGGAAATAACTTAAAACTAAACAACCAACCGTGAACTCACTCAACTTTGTTGTTGACTCGTTGTTACATGCCTTACAGGTCGCTAGATGCTTATGGAGCTTGTACGAGGAGGAAGTCGTTGTGGAATATGGGTTGTTATATCCCATGCTAAACATTTAATCCTTATGAACTTATTAAACCTACGTTTTGGACTTTAAACTTATGAACTATGGAACTTATGTTTTAGTCTTACGTTTTATGCTTCCGCTGTTAACTTAAAGTTGGTTACTGTTTTATGGTCACCAATTGTATTGTGGTTGGTTTTACTTACTCATTTACGTAGTTCAATATGATTGGTGGCTCGATCCTGTTCATGTCACGCCTCCAAGCGGTGATACTCCGCATGGTGGAATTTGGGGGTGTGACATTGTTGATGAAAATAATTGCGTTAAGATTTCATCACATTATGATGTTTGCATTAACCCATACATGGATTTTATTGGCTTATAGACAAACTATTCTTTAACCTTCAGTATAGAACTTTAGGTTGTTATCTAATGAACATGTAAATATGCCAGCTATTTATTAGGGAAAATTGTTTTTAATGTTCATCTAATGTAGCTTTAAATTGTTATAAGCTACTAGAACACTGATGATCCTCAAAGAAATCTTTAATAATTTATCTCTTCCTAAGTATAACCTTTGACAATCAATCATGCCTCTTCGTGTCTTAACGCTTATATCAGGATTTGGTTTAGTTATGAACACTCTTAGGTAATTCAATCAAATCCCAAACGTTATACGAACACATAAAATCTGTTTTACTAGAAAACTGTTTTATTCCATTCAGATGATTAATTGACACTAATGGCTTAATTTTGAAGAGATAGGATCAGTAAACATTTCCAAAATCCATTTCAACTTCAGTTAGTGAGGTTATGTAATCATCAAAGTTAGTAAGTTTTTAAACCTAGATGACCTCCTGAGTTGATTATTGGGTTTAATAGAAGTTTCAGTTTTATGGATTAGCACTTGTTTAGGTTGCTATCATTTTCAGGATTCTAAGTTTGTAAGAGTTGGTGCAGTATGATGTACAAGAGGTGTAATCGGAGTTAAATTCGGAGTGAACTTTAATGACACTCTTCCCCCGCCTCTTGTATTCCTTGCAAATCATGATAAGGACTTTAACTGCTCCCACTGACCTTAGAAAACTTTAGGAACTCAGCATGCTTAGGGTCAATTTTTAACGACCAACAAAATTTTAATAGAGAAACAAGTTAATGACGTTAGTCGTTGTGATTTCTCTTGTTGAGGATTATGTTAGTTTAGGTAAGAAATATAAGTGCGCCCACAATTAGGAAACAATGAAACTTTTGTAAGAGTAGCATTAGATTTAAGGAGACAAGTTTTGATAGAACATTGTCGTGATGGAGCGGTGTCTTGTACAAGAGGTGGAAATTGAGGTAATGTAAAATTTTCACTCCCCCACCTCTTGCAACTATTGCAAGTTATTATTAAGACACTTAATGCTCCCACTGATCTTTAATATCTCTAGAATGCTACAAGAGAAGTTTCAATGAGCTACGTGACGTGGGAACCTATCACATATACGTTAGACTTTATTTGATTTCTTTAATGTCCAGATATCATAAGAAACTTTAGGGACATATCTAATAGAAATCTTATTAAGTACATATATGAATAGATTTCTTCTAAGACCATGGGCCATATGCGACAAAATTTAGATACAAGTTGATAGTCTTTCAAATGATAAATGAATTATGTCTGAATATTCCATTTGGAATAAGTTCCACGAATGTCAATGAATGACTTATGATGGACCCATACTTATTCCTTAAGCCAAGTCATATTTAGGGCTTTAACGTCATGATTTAAAATCACTTAGAATGAGATTAGATAAAAAATCATCCTCATTAACCATGTCATGATTTCTCATGAGTTTTGGTTATAATGGATGAAATTTATAAGTCTCATTTTTCTTTTGTCAAATTCTCATTTGCATGAGAACAAAAGTTGTGAAAATGTAAGGTATCATCTAGTTTTATCTTAGTAATGTTTCTACCCAGATATTTAGAACAAATAAAATGAGAGTTTAAGGTAAGTGTGCCTTTATGTTGACTATGCAAACCTCCCAACCTTCATAACATTATGTAATTATGATACTATATTCTGACTAATCTTCAGAATATATATATATATATATATATATATATATATATATATATATATATATAAGGTATCGAAAAACGTTGTTAGAAGACTGCTTATTATGGTTCTTATAGCCTTAACATTTAATTTTGTCACTAACTCTCATGTTAGTTATTTGTTGACTTCTGGTAAGGAAACGTATGGAACTAGAGTCAACTAATCATGTGTTAATTGGAATATTAAAAATTAGCAGACTTAGATATCATAGGAAGTGACTACCTGATTAATTTATCCTACCGTTCTTCTGAATAATGGATAGTCTCGTTGCTTATGCCTAGTCTAATGGCATAATTTTGCTGTGAGATTCTCCCTTTAAGAACCTTAGAGTTGGAATTTTGTACTTGTATTTTGACTATGGACCTTAAAACAATCCTCTTTTAAAGTTTAAGTGGTTGTAAGGTGAGTAACAATTTATTTTCCAGCTTCAAACATTTATTTCTTTGTACATATGTTGCTTATCAACACACTCATTATACTTTGATACTTTTGAGTGTTATAGTTGATTTATAAGGCATCAAATTGCACAAGTGAAAATCTTAGTATGTCATGTACTGAAAAACTGTACTTATTTCCATGCGTAAGCCCTTAACTTTATGGGTCACGGTATTGTACATTATAATGTATTCACATATACCACTTAACTTTATAGTTTAGAATTTTAAATGAAGGCATGCATCTTAGGAATTCTTGTGATTATTCCATATATAATAGATTAGTCTTAGGAAAAACTTAATCTGGAATAACCTTTTAGTGACAGCACTTATGTTAGACAGTTCTTGATTATCATAAGAGCCATCATGTTCGATTTGTCCTATTCATCATGCTCTAATTTTTCTTCTGTAGTAATCATTATCAGAAGAGAGCAGTAGGATTATCGTGTCTTAATGGATAATCAAGGATTCAATTTAAGAGCTAATTCTTATATAAACTTTAAGTAAAGCAAAACATATTAGATTTAGGAATTAGAGTGGATGAGATATAGATTTATAGAAGAAAATTACAGTGAGTAAAATTATGGGTACTAAAAGATAAGGCAGACGAAATTATCATAAAATTAATGAAGGATCATTAATATAAGGATCATTATGTGAAGAGGTTGTGATATGTCTATTATTAACATCAAAATAATAGACTCATTTAAAGTTCTACTTAAACGAAGACAAATCAGCTTTGGCCAGAAGTGTAATCATTTAAGCATGTGTGCAAAGTGGTTGTAACAAATCAGCTTTGGCCAGAAATTGAGACAAACACTTTAGTTATGCACTTGTTAAGTATGTCATCTATGAAGGAATTAAATCAGCTTTGGCCAGATATTAAGACATTCATGTTTATGATGCACACTTAACATAGCTTTCGTAATACTTGGATGATAAGTAGATGTATCAAATCAGCTTTGGCCAGAAATGATACATCAGAAGCTCATTCAAGTAAAGCCATTTTGGTTTTGTAAAACATTATTTGATCCTTATTAATTAACTAAGTATTTACAAAACCAATCATTTAATAGCAAACCACCTGTTAGCGCGGATCGCTGGGGGTTGCAGGGGGACAGCGTGCCCCCGCACGGGGTTCGGGGCGAAGCCCCGAGCTAAGTCTTAGTTCACATTAAACAGCCTAAAATAATGAGGTTTCGAGTGAGATCTCGACTCAGTTATGAGGTCTCGAGTGAGATCTCGAGTCAAGTCTCGACTCATCTTGCAACATTATGAGGTCTCGACTCATTAATGGTCTCGAGTCGCAACCTCAGTGTCTCGAGTCGTAATCATGGTCTCGACTACTGTGTTTTATGAGATCTCGAGTGCATGATGAGATCTCGAGTCGCAACCTCAGTGTCTCGAGTCGTAATCATGGTCTCGACTACTGTGTTTTATGAGATCTCGAGTGCATGATGAGATCTCGAGTCGCAACCATGGTCTCGAGTTGTGAAGATTGAAGCCCTTAGTCGAAACCTTATGGTCTCGAGTCGAAATCGTTGTCTCGAGTTGTACACATTTGAGAACACTTATGATTTCGAGTTGAGGCCTTGTGGTCTCGAGTCGAGATCTTGGTCTCGAGTCGAAACCTGATGGTCTCGAGTCCACTGTTACAGCTGTTAATGTAAAAGCATAACTGAAAATTCGAATTCTTAGGAATTGTGATAGAGTTTCCTGTTTTAACATTGATCTAATTTTAACAGAATATTTCGAAAATCATAATCTGTTTATCCTTTTAACAGATTTCGAAAATTCTCTTTAGACAAAACAGATCAAAATTAGGAAAAACATTCAACAATTCAAATTATATTCCAAAACATAAAGGAATTTTCGAATTTTCCTAAGAACATGTGATGAACCCTAAACTTAAGAATAAAATTCTGGAACCCGAAACCTGAAAATTAAGGCTTCTAAAACATATTTCGGACATAATTTTACCCGTTTTGATTTCGAGATATTCATAAACCATCCTTTTTTTTCAGATTTTCGAGTATCAGTGTTTTCGTAATTTTATTAGATCTCGAAACAGTAATTTCGAGAACAATGACCCGAAACGTGGCTGTTAATTTTATTAGGCTTTCAAAATTTCTGTTTTCCAGATTTCAATCCAAGAATAATGGATACGAAAATAGAACTGATTAATCAACATATGCTCTGATACCACATGTTGATCAGTTCTGTTTAGATATAATGGAAAACATGAAAACATACCTGATTGCATTAGTACAGGCCAGCAGGGAATCCAGATGTTGATGCAACAATAGTGTTTGACATGATTGTTAGCTTGATCTGGTTCCTCCTTAGGGTGCAATCTAATGATGGTGATGATGAAACCGAATAGGGTGTTCGGTTGGGAGAGAGAGGTCGATTGATGTTATGAACTAATAAGGTTGTCTCAATTGTCTAACCTTGTAACCTCTACATTAGTCTCCTTATATATGCACCCAAGAGGAAACCCTAATTAGTTAATAAGGGTAATTAGGCCCATCAACAATTACCAACTAATTATTTAATAGGTTGTTATATATTTTGATCCATATAATGTAAATGATTATAATGGCTACTAAATTAAATATAAAATAAAATATATTTAATCTTACATCTCATGGTTCAACTTACTCAAGTTTTATAAATTTAAATCTCAATTAACTATCAGTTGTGAAATTTAACCTAATCACATAAAACTTGTAACTTTTTATCACTGGAAAGCTAACTTAGAGTTCTCGTGTTTAGTTAGGGGCGGACCTACCTTAGGGGAAGGGGTAGCCTCCGCTACCGCTTGGTGCTCCGGTGATAGTGTAAATTTTGAAAAAAATTGACCTTATTTTACGTTTTTCGATTTCCTTACCGTTTTTTTTTTATAAAACGTTATCCACCACTGTGTTTAGTGGTGGATCTAGGATTTTTTTTTTCACTAGGTTCACTTTTCTAGATGTTCCAACTTCATACGACTGAACATGAAAGAAATTCGGGTCGGTTCAACGGTTCGGATTAGACACATAATAAAAGTACGATACAATAATGAAAAAAACATCGTCATCAGAAATTTAAAAACACATAATATAAAATACGACGGTCTTTACAAATAAAAAACTATCTAGAGTTGTTCCCTATGAGTTTTAGTCTTTTGAAAACATTGCATTACACTCTTGACTGAAACTTGTTGTAAGAACTCATTTTCAATGTAAATGCAAGAATCGTTCATGTATCCATCACTCATCTAATTACGCAAATTCAAGTTTCAATATATTATAATTTAACATCACTGATCGTAATTTGAAGCAGATTAAAACAAAATACGTTAAAAACCAACATTCGTAAATGGCTAAATTCTAAGTTTCAACACAACAAGTTAAAATTAACATCAAAGTAATCTAAGTTTAACACATTAAAACACAACACAATTAACAATTTAACAAGATACCAGCAACAAATTATAACAATTATTCAGTTAACACACCTGAGAGAATGAGACAATTAGACTGTGATAAAGATTTAAAGTGGTGAAAACTTTCGAATTGGATTCGGCTGCTAGAAAGGTCGGAGGAGGAGCGTGGACGGCCAGAGGTGGAGCGCAAACGGCCGAAGGTGGAGGAGTGGCGGCACCAAAAGGTCTCTTATGTTAAACTACTTGCATGATCTAAGCAAAAGTTCTTTTGTCAAGGTACAATCATTTTTTATAACTAACTATAATTCCTTGCTAAACTTGTAGATCACTACCATAGTTTAAAGCATCACTAAACTCAAATACATGCACGTGATATCAAGAATCAGTTCGTAATCGAATCAACCATGAAGAATTATAACTTTACTAAAAAAACCAGCCATCCCTGTAATTTGAACTTAACATAAACTCAAACATGACATAAACCCAAAACTGAAAATCATATGAGACACATGACCCGTGAATTTCATATAAGTTTACACTTTACCACAAATTTGTTATCCCCATGCCATCATGATTGTTTCCCGTTTGACTTAAATCTAACTCGTATCTTTGTCTTTTCTTTATGGAAAAATAGACTTTTACTTTTGCGACTTTCAAAACTATGAACCAATCATCTGTAGACACTTGGTGTTATACGCGCTAACTAACTGGCGCATAGAGTATGGTCAAAAACCAATTCATTTGCGACACGTGGCATTATACACACCAACTAGCATGTAAAGGATGGCAAGAACGCGCTAGGCGCAAGCAACAACAACAACAACAACCATACCCAGTATATCCCACAGATAGCAGAGCTATTTGTAGGGTCTGGGGAGGGTGGGATGTAGACAGACCTTGCCTCTATCCATAGGGATAGAGAGGCTGCTTCCAGAGAGACCCTCGGCTCGAAAGCGAACAGCAAACCAACATACCAAGTCAAAGAATACAGAAATAAGAAGTCGGCCATACTAAGAAAGTGATAAGAGTGGGACAATATAATGTGAATCATGTATAATGGCATGTAACATCATTTTGGGCGTACACATAATGTAAATCATGTATAATAGCATACAACATCATAGACACAAGAAGGCAATCATCGGAAAAGTCCCTTAAAGAAAAGGAAAAGCCTACGTCCATGAAAAACACCTAAGACCTTTCTACAATACCCTCTAGAAGTCCTTAACCCTAATCCTACGCCTCCACGAAGTCCTATCGTGGACCATGTCCTCAGAAAGATGCAACTCTAGTAAATCATGCCTAATCTGCTCATCCCATGTCAGTTTGGGTCTGCCTCTTCCTCTCCTCCCCTCCACAGTAAGAGTTTCCACTACTCTAACCGGTGCTGTCGCTTCCCTCCGCTTCACATGCCCAAACCATCTCAATCTCCCCTCCTTAATCTTCTCTGATATACTAGCCACTCCTAGTCTATCCCTAAAAACCTCATTTCTTATCCGATCTAACCTTGTGTGTCCACACATCCACCTCAGCATCCTCATCTCTGCTACCTCCATCTTGCGCGCTTGTGTCTTCTTGATAGCCCAACAGTCTGTTCCATATAGCATAGCTGGCCTAACTGCTACCCTGTAAAATTTCCCTTTTAGTTTAGTTGGGAACCTCCTATCGCACAAAACCCCACTGGCTGCCCTCCATCTACACCAGCCGGCCTGTATGCGATGAGTTACATCACTATCTATGTCACCATCTCTTTGTACAAACGACCCCAGATACTTAAATCTGGTTACCTGCGGGACCAATTGATCCTCAATGGTGATTTGGGTTTCATCGTCAATGGCTACACCGCTGAAATCACAGTGTAGATATTCAGTCTTAGATCGACTAATCCTAAGGCCCTTGCCTTCTAAAGCTACTCGCCACTCCTCTATCCTCGCGTTTAGGCGCTGTTTAGTCTCTGCAATCAACACAATATCGTCTGCAAAAAGCATGCACCACGGAACTGTCTCCTGAATCAACTTAGACAACTCATCCAAGACAACCGCAAAAAGAAAAGGGCTCAACGCAGACCCCTGGTGGAGTCCTACCTCCACAGGAAAGAAGTTTGTATCTCCTACAGGCGCGCGAACACTAGTTTCCGTTCTATCGTACGGAATGTAAGGGTGTTCTTTTGTTTTTTTAATCGGGTTTTGGATAAGAAAAAACTTACCTAAAAACTGAATCACTTAAAGCTCGGGTTAGTTGGGTTTAATCGGTAATTGGCTTATTTTAACATTAAGTATGCATTATTTTTTTAATGATTTATTGAAAAGAATTAAAAAAAAAAAAAGAATCATAGGCTTTTTCAAGTTTCTTTTTCTATAAACAAATGGAACACTTATATAAATGAAGGAAAAAATAGTAAAAAATTACACCGTTGGTTCTTATGGTTTCTACCAAATTTCAATATGTGGTACTAATAGTTTTTTGTTGCAAAATCAGGTATTAACTTTCTAATTTATCACAATGTTGAGTATTAAGGCCAAACTTGTTAACTTTTTTGTTAAGTCTTTACTAGAATGAATAAATTGCTCTTTAATAACTAGAGAATCTATTTTTTAATTAATTATATTTGACTATAATAATTTAAAGTTTTACTTATATTTTTTGTTTTATTTATATTTTTTATAAAATAATATGGATTTGAAGTTTATTATTTATAAACTTTGAGTTTATATATAATATTATTTAGAATAAGTTAAAAAGTTTATTTTACTAGCATATTATTATATATAAACTCAAAGTTTATAAATAATAAACTTCAAATCCATTTAATTTTATAAAAAAATATAAATAAAACAGAAAAATATAAATATAAATAAAACTTTAAATTAGTTTAGCCAAATATAATTAATTAAAAAATAGACTCTCTAGATATTAAAGGGCATTTTAGTCACTTTAGTAAAACTTAACAAAAAAGTTAACAAAGTTTGCCCTTAGTACTCGACATTGTGACAAGATCGGCCTTAGTACTCAACATTGTAACAAATTAAAACATTAATACCTGATTTGCAACAAAAAACTATTAATACCCGACATTGAAATTTGGCAGAAATCACAAGGACCAACGGTGTAATTTTTCCTAACTGAAGTCACTGAATATTTAGAAGTGAAAATAAAAAACATAGCCGTAGTAATAAATATACGAGTAAATTACAAGTTTTGTCCTTTATGTTTACACCAAATTGCAGGCGTTGTCCTTTAGCGCAAAAGTTGACGAGTTTTGTACTTTATATTTCAAAATTTTGCACGGTTTGTCTTTTGAGCCTAACTCGGTCAATTTTTTTGGTTATGTACCTTGCACATTAGGGTATTATTGTCATTTTACCTCTCTAGGGGTTATTTTTGTTTCATGTTTTCTTTTATAAACTGTTGAAACAAAAATACTCATGTTTCTTTTTATAAACTGTTGAAACAAATATATAAATATAATTAATTAACATTTAATAGGAATGTTTGGGGGTGGGATAAGGCTTCGGTACCAATAGGTCCTGGGTTTGATTCTTATAAGAGTGTTTTTCTCATATTTATTGGGTTTCCTACTGAATTGGTGTATAGTAAAGATGGATATGATCGGGTGGTTCAGCTAGTGGTACGATGATACTCCAGTGGTCCAAATTTGCCATAAAAAAAAGTTAAAAAATAAGAAAAATTATAATTCATGTACGTTGTACAATTAAATAAGCAATATCACAACAGGTTTCGAGAATATTCATTGGTAGGTAGATCTACAAATAATCAACTAAATTGGTCCAAAACTTAACGACTTACTAAAGAAACCGGGATTATTGGACCATGTACCCTAGATCTGTTTGTAAACCCGGGCCACAGCCCACAAATTTCTGTGCATAGAATCTCACTGTGTAAACAATATAATAACTTAATTGAATAGTATACATATATTATTAAGAAATAAATAATTTAATATAAAAAAAATTAAAAACACGCACATTCATTAATTCACTTAATTAATTGTTGTTGTTTCATGGTTAATCAATTTATTTGTCCAGATAATACTTTTCAGTGACCGGTGACAATAATAGTGGTAGCGATTTCGCGGTGGCAGAGACAACAACAATGGCGGGGATGCAAGTGGTAATGGCTAGGTCCAATGTTGGTGGAAGCGACAAATACGGTTGGAAATTGGGTCTTTGTTTTAATTGGTAGAGGCATTTGTCACTAGAATTTGCTAGTAGTAAGTAAGTTTCTTCACTAGCCAAGATTGAGTGAAGTCGATAGTGATTCGGGCTCACACCCACAAATAATACGAGTAGAGCTGGCTTGTCTCGATATTTCAAACCAAGACAAAAACCAAGCTTGTAATGACGAGCTGACTAAAATTTCAATTTTGATTGTTTTGTATGCTTTTTTATTAAGTTTTTAAATAACAAGTTAACGATCTCAAATTAAACAAGTTTCCATTAATACAATACCAAACTACAATATACAAGGACGTTTGGCAAACTTATATGAGTAAACGAGCAGCTCGTAAACCAATTAACCCTAAGCCCAATCAACTCGGGCTTTTGTAATTAGAGCGACCTACCTTAAGCTTGGACATTTATACAAGCCGGCGAGCTCAAGCCAAGTCAGCTCAAATTTTTAACAAGCTTATTTATACAAGTCACATAAGCGAGCCACATACTATTTGTACCCCTATAAATAGTAGTCGCGTGAGTCTTTCTACCGAATGTTTCTGATTTTGATTATTTTAAACGTTATGTATTTTGTTTTAAACATTGTGCTCTAAACACGTCACAACTATATATAGATGTTTTGATAGTTACATATGTCTTATACCTAATGATGGAGATATGACTCTTGACCAAACAAATAATTATAATAAGATCATGACTTGAAGTTGAGTGATTTGTTCATACACTTGAATGTTTGAGTGAATATTGTGAGGTCTCGGAATATATATTTTGAAATTAAGAATCAATATAGGTGTTTCATTTATCTGGTTTTTATGCTTATAATTTTAACTCAAGGCGTTTTCACTTCTTGTTAAGATTCTTTTTTTAAATTTTGTTTACACATCGGATGCTCAAAGATGTGAAAAGACATGCTAGATGTTAGTATGTTACCACTTACCAAATGTGTCCCCGTCTCTCACAAACTTGATGGGCAGGGCTGATTAAAAAGCTAACAGTTCAGCTCGTAGCTCGTTCGAAAAAAAAGCTTAGCAAAAAAAACTCGATTTGAAACGATCTGAGCCGAGCCGGCTCAGTTTTAACCGAGCTCGACTTTTTCTTAGACTCATTTAACTTCAAGCTCGAGCTCGAGCCAAGCTAAACTGCCATAGTTTTATAAAAAAAAAATTAATTTACATAAATCTATAGCGTGTAAGTATGATCAAAATGTAATATTTTTTAAATGAAATATTTTGAATGATTACGTATTAAAAATACACTTCTAGAAAATTTCGACACATTCACATGTTAAAAATCACACTTTTTATTCACGCATCCTTCCTCACACAAAGATATATACATGCATACATAAACATATATAGATAAAGATTAGAGTTAAATGTCATTTTAGTTCATGTGGTTTGGTCTATTTTGCCAATTTAGTTCAAAGGTTTGAAATGTTGTCATTTTAGTACAAATAGTTTCAAATGTTGCTATTTTAGTCCACTGGGTTAACTCCATCCCTTTATTCTGTTAATTAGGAGGGCATTTCGGTCATTTTATATGTAATTATGTTAACTAGAAGGGCAATTCGACTATATAAAATGATCGAATTACCCTTCTAGCTAACAGAAAAAATGAACGGAGTTAACCCAGTGGACTAAAATGGCAACGCTTAAAACTATTCGGACTAAAATGACAATGTTTCAAATCTTTGGACTAAACTGGCAAAATGACCCAAATCGCAAGGACTAAAATGGCATTTAACTATAAAGATTATAAGGAAGATATAAGTTTTTTGTTATCCTTTATCCGTCACAACTCACAGTCACAACCCTTTTTAGTCAAACCTGTTGGGATTCAGTGGTGTCAACTTAACTTTTAATCAAAAACGGGTTTGATATATTTTATTAACTAAATATATAATTAATAAAACGCAGCGGAATAAATATAAATAATTAACACCAAAAGTGAACCGAACAGGATCATGGTTACAAACATGCAAATACGGTGTATAAAATAATTAATCTACCGATGAGAAAAATTATACCCTTTTGGTTAATAATAACCGTGTGAGACACCGAGGTACAACGAACGGGTGCTAGACACAAACACGAACCGAGCGGCGGTGGCTTTGGCTTGGCCTGTCAACTGTCGTAATATGATAGAAAAAGGATGGCACCAATTTTGTGAAGGTGGCAATTGCTTTTCTTCTGTGACAGTCTCACGAAAACAAAAAAGGTGAAATTCCCTTTTTTTTATTAGGGCAGAACCAGTGGCGGACCTAGAAAAAAAGTTCAGGGTATCCTAATTTTCTTTTACTTACGCCCGCCCATGAGAATTCGAGGGCCCCTAAGGGGCCTTGTCGGCTAAAAAGTCCCTTAAAATTTTCTTTTTACCTAAGGTCATCCATGAGAAATTAAGAGCTCTCAGGGCCCATGTGACAAAATAGAAGTTTTATCAAATCTTTTTTTATAAACTTTAAACGCTATTTAGAAGTTTTATTCATGTTTATATAATATTTCTTTACTGTTAAACAAAAAAAGACAATTTATTAAATCATATTCATGTTTATATAATATTTATTTACTATTAAACAAAAAAATACAATTTATTAAATCAAATATTTTAAAGAACTATTTTTGTTTTTTCCATTATTATTATAACTTTTAACTTTTTTATGTTTAAAAGAGAACCGCCAAGTACTGTTTGCGAAACTGTAGGTAAATATACTTTTCAAGGAATCTTATAAACATGTAATATTTTTTTTAACAGCTAGATCACCCGGTTAGACCTTTAGCTTTTGATCACCCAGGTCACGAGTAGGAATCATGTGGTTGGCATATTATTGTCAGTTTAAACCGGTACCAGAGTTTGCCTCACGCAAGATTCAACCCTAAGACCTTCCGGACATGTACCCCACATAAGTAGGCAAACTTTCCCACCTCCCCAAACTAATTGTTCTGCGGATCATTGGCTGTAAGCAGGTAAAATAGTAAATAAACAGAATAATGAAAAGTATAACAAAAAGATAATTTTATAATAAATTAGAAAAGTAAAATTGTTTAATATTAATTGAAATTTTGACTAAATTTGAGTTCTGATTTGCAGTTTTTAGTTTCCCAATGGTTATATAACTTTATCTATTTTATTCTTTTTTAATAAACATCTTCTTTTTCATTCTTTAAAGAGAAGTTGCTGCAAGTTCCCGTCACCGGAAAAAAATTCCGTCAACCATCAAATTGAAAATTTTCATTTCATCTTATATTTATTTACACCTAGGGGTATCCTAACATTTGCTTAGGGGTATCCCAATAAATAAAACAAAGATTTTTTAAAAAATTTATACTACATCAAGAAAGTTGAGGGGTATCCCAGGCAACCCCTGGTCTCCTTATAGATCCGCCCGTGGGCATAACACACTTTTAACATTAGGGATAACTAAATATATATATAGTGATATATTTAGGTTAACATCCCTAATTATCTCTTAGGCCCTAAAGCCCAATATAATAATTTCAAGCCCAAACGCGATACGAAGCCCGAAAAACGAAGTTTAATTAAATAAGTAATTAAACGTTATATTATTTATAACCCGTATAAATAATAAATCCCGTTTTTCGCGGATATATAATTATTCTAGATAATTATATATTTCGTTCCGTTAATTGTTCGTGATCACCAGTTAATCGAGTTAAGTGGATTTAATGTTCGTTGCCCAAGGTGTAACTCTTACGGGTCATAGCCCGGTCAGCAGCGTTGACTTATCGAACCCGTACATATAAATCCAACAAAACCTCAACCCGTTGCTGCATTTCTCTAATAAAAAAATAAAATAAAAAAAAGACTATGATATGTCAAACATAAACATCCAAAACAAAGAAAAAGCTCCCCGACATGTATGTTGCATGTGCTGCTGCATCATCTCACACTTTTATAGACATAGACATGTTCGATTTTGTAGCGTAGTAAAACTAGCTAAATGGTAAAAATCGGACCGATCAATCAACCCACATCATCAATCACTTCGCTTCAGATTTACATGGTTTTATACGCAAACGTATTTTTTAAAAGTTGTATTGTTGATAAGAACGTGTAAAAGTCACAATGATAGTCGACGATAATGTAATAAGTTAATCATCATAATGTTAAGGGTTATAGAATTGTAGCTAGATGGTTAAGTTCATAAGTTGTTGCAAACGGTTGGGAGTCTTTGGGCACTTTAGCACGAATCAAAAGGGCAGCGACAGGAAGAATAGGATTCCTACCCCGGCTGGTACTACACATCTTGTATCTATATATACAACTTCCATATGATATTGAGATCAATAATATTGACTTGGTACTTTTGAGAGCGATATATATATCCGTTAGAAACCACCGAGAACCGCGAGAACCACTCGATCTTTTGTGTGTTTTTAATTTTTTTTAGTTATTTTTTGTTATATTCACACTGGTTCTCGTGGTTCTCACAATAAAATGTGGTTCCTAATGGATCCTTATCCTATATATAGGGAGGTTAACTACAATATTCCTTAATATGCGATAGTACGATATAAAATTACACATGTTATAAAACTTAAAACCCTAATTACACATGACCTAAACCATGAATCACGCATGAACAAAATCATAACCATGTGTGATTAGGGTGTTTTTTTCATGCATGATTAGGATTTTGAGTTTTATAACATGCATAGTTTCATATCGTATCATCACACATTAAGAAATATTGTATTTTACACTTTCAACACACACACACACACACACACACACACATATATATAGAGGAAGGTTAACGTACATTACGGCTTAACGTACATCACGTATGACAGGTAATTACGCACGTTCATTTTAAAATCACGCACATTGTTGTACATGAAGTACGTTAAGCCGTAATGTACGATATACTTTCTATATATATATATATATATATATATATGCATGGTTGTAAAAGTCCCGCCTAGGCTTCGGGTACTCCCCGAGTAGTCGCTACAAGGTAGGCTGCCGATGCCCGAGTATTGTTCGCCCAGGCCGATTACTCCCCGAGTAATCTCCGCCTAGGCCGAGCACTTCCCAAGTGCTCTCATATCCGACTAGGGAGCGTCTAGCGACTTTTGCAACCACATATATGTGTGTGTTTTGTACGTATTTTAATTAGACTAATCGAATAGAAATGTTGTGTCTCTTTTATAGAGAGGTAACATGTTACAATCTGTTGCACGGAGTTCGTATTTGTCTACATTTGCTTGGAAGCTTCCCATGGTTTGAAAATAGACCACATGCATACATCCATACTCAAGACCTTTGTGTGGTAGGGGCTACTACATTGGACGACTCTCAACTGGCCATAATAAATAACAGTATTATTATGGCCTACTTGGTACCCTAAATCTTTATGGGGCATTCATAAGTTTTGGAGAATTTCAATACATTTGTTTTCATCTGCTTTTGTAGGGTAACGTACATGTATAGCCAATTTGTTACATGAGAAACTAAATATTCTTTAGAAAATAAACTGATTCAATAATTTTAATTGTAGTACTCATTCATAGCTTTTCAATGCACTTAAATTTGTGTATTTGTGAACCTAAACTATTAATTAATCAATTTGCGCTATTACGTGTGCCTCTAAATATCTCTCTTTCGTGATAGGGTGGAAAAATCGGGTGAAGAGGGTAACGGTGGTATGATGTGGTGGTTGCAACTTGAGGTGCCGCTAGTTAGGCGACATTGCGGTCCATGAGTGGGGCTAAAGTGGTGACCATGAGGCGAGACACGACGTGGATGTACAGTGATCAAGGACCTAATGATGGGTAGATGGCTCATGATTGGTAGAACCATGTGGCGTCACATGTTACGTTAGTGGAAGTGGTGAACCGAATTGTTGCATGATGATCGTATCATTACTAGGATTTTAGCAAAGTTAACTGAATCTTAATGACGTTGGTGAAGATGGAAGTAGTATATTGTTGTACAAACGAGTGACATGAGGGAAGAAGGTTTGATTGTTATACGTTTTTTTATTTATTTTAAGTATTAGGGTAAAATGGTTGTTTTGGGTATTAACATAGCAACTATTTTATTACAGTCTACTAAATAGTGAATCAAACCCGTTATCGGAAAAAAAAGAACCAAAACCATAAGATATACATATCACAAGTACAATTAGTGTAATTTGTATATACACACATGTATAGGGGTTTGTTCCAATAAAAAATGGATTTCGGCTAAGAAGCATAGACAACAATGAGAAGGTAAAACATGTGCACGCATGAGTTTTACGAGTGAGGTTATTTCCACCCATTTACGTACGCTTGTTTCCATCATCAATAACTATTCCATGTGAAAGGGGGATAACTACAACCTGGTTTTGCAATCAAAATACCATTTCAAACCTAGCACAAGTCCATCCTGTGTAAAATTATCTGCCCACATACCTGCACCATGTAATTGGTATAAACGCACAATGATATCGCATAAAACATTACACCCTTTTTATTAAACAAATATAACAATAATTCCCATATTAAAGAGAATTAATTCTCGAATTCATGGTATAGGTTTTTTAAACTATAATGAAGTACATAAAAGTTATTTGAGTTTAAAAATTGGTTAAGAATATTTCGTGAAAAAAAAATCAACACAATAGGATAAATACACCGTACAAAAAGTTTGCGTTGTTTAAATAAGCTGGAGCATTAGAAGGATAGTGTTTCCTTAGATAAATGAACAAATGTGGACACTCTTGATTGGCTGAGCCGGTGGTTGAGGGTTACTGTGACATGTGAGTTAGTACTAATGAGTTAGCACTACTCCAAGAGCAGTAGTAAGTTCCTACTTAAGATTTCTACTGACCACATGCCTCATGTCAGTATTGAACGGTTAGCTAAGGTTTGTATTTAGTATTTTTTTTATTGAACGATGAATCCCCCTAAAACCTACTCCTACAATCAACCTATTGCTCACTTAACGGGACCCGAACCCGCACCATTTAGGTGAAGATAAACATATGGTGCCATTAGGTTAAGAGGTCATCGGCTATTGAGCAATTTCTACTACTTAGTTAGTGCTGAAGTTTCCAACGTTGCTCAATTAATGTTGAGCAATTATAAATGAAGTCATGAGTAATATGATAGTTATGTTGAACTATAAAGCAGTATCGTTTTGCTTGGTACAAAAATAAATATAAGTTAGGGTTTTTTATAGTGAGTGTAAATCTGAAATAAAGATGTTGAAACACCAAATACTAGAAAAATATGAATCAAGAAAGAAAGAGACGAGCAACCAACTTCAGCAAGATAAAGAGTATAATTCTCATGAATACCATCATATGAAGCACAATTTCTTTTTTCCACAAAATACTAAAACACCAAAAGCCCAACAGTATAGTTATTGTTGTTATGACCGTTAGTATTAAAGTCATGTAATAATGAAGGTTAGTTCTACTCCTGGAATCCACATGTTGCTCGCATTGTGTCACCCGAACCCTCTAAAGGCGGAGATAAAACGTGCTGCCACTATACTAAAAGATCATCAGTCATTAAGCAACTAGTGCTAATACCTGCGAACTTCGTGATTTTGACGAAATAATTTTTTTGTGGTATTGCCAAAGAACATTATATGTTTATGAATCATAACGAAATTTTGCGAATGAAATTATTATGGAAGTCTGAAGTTCTAAAGTAAATCAAGATTTGTATGTGTGTTGTATATATGTAACCATAGTGAATGTAAGTAATGTGAACATATATGTGAGATTATGTGTTACTAATCATGTTTTCATTTTGAGTTCAAGTACTTCCCATATAAATATTTATGGATGTTTGTGTTTAGGATGTTGTAGTATATTCATATGGGAATGTGAGAGGTATATAAGAGTTTGGTTATGGATGTATGTATGTATGTAAGCATGTATGTATAGACGTAAATATGTATGCATGTTTGTATTTAGGTGTATGTGTATAAATATATGAATGTATGTACGTATGTATGAAATGGATTGAATGTACACGAAATAATAGGGCTTGTATATATGTATGCATAGCTTCAATAAGTTGAGGGTTAACGTTACTAATCATGTGTCTTGAGAATGAAAGGAGAGTGAAGGTACATTATTGTTGACTCACTAAAGATTAGACACGGAGATGAAATGCTGGAATTCAGAAAGATAACCAAGTGGAAATATACGGGAATAGAATGAGACGAGACCATATAATTATGAATCTTAGACATGTATATATATATATATATAATGAGTACTAACGAGGCGAATGTATGTGGTGAGTGCAGGTTGTATGAAATCATGGATCGTCATCATGAAGAACAAGCGATTGAAGATCGGATTAGAGAGGAATGGATTGTACGGAATGGGTGGTCAAACAAATTTTGTATTTGTATGTTATATTTGATACACAAATGAAGGATGAATTATGTAATTCTTTTAAAGAAATTGTTTCTAAATGGTTTTCAAGTATGAAAGGATATTAATACAGAAAGAAATTTTACGGTACGTATTTCCGCTGCGTCTTTTTGGTTAAAACGTATTAGGGTGTTACACATGAAGAGCTTCTATCAAAGGCGACATTTATAATGATCGCATGTGATCAACTCCACGTCACTACTCCCACTCTCCATCTCCATGCCATGGCTGATCACGGTCCTGCAGGCGTGAGTACACGCCTCCTCCCAATAAAAATCATGACTCAATGTAGGTGTTTTAATTCTCTTTTGTCTGGCTTTTTAGTGGTTGTGAAAAACATATCATTTATTTTGTATTCGTAATTATGAATTGTTTAGGTCTGTTTCACCTCATGGAAAAAAGCATGGTCGAGAAAGGTTATATTCGCCCTCACCAGCAAGAGAGGGTTTTCCACCTTACAATGGTGGGTCTATGATGTGCGCGTGTTTACGCAGGTATTTACAGTGAATTTTACACACGAACACGGTTTTAATCTTCATAAAAATGATTTATACCTTAACATTAAAACGCACACAAAAGGACAAGTGTATCATGTCATATATGTAGCAAAGTATAGGTAAGAACCAGATATCGATCCATGGAACATGGGCAGAGTATGAGTACTAAATCTTTGTCATTGATTTACCGGATAAAAAGATAAGTGGATAAGTTTTTAACTAAAATTATCTAACACTATATTTAAGACTTAATAGACTCCAAATATGAAAAATATCTATTATCTTGTTTCGCAAACAACCTAAACATGTTATCTACATCATATATGTCACAAAAGCACTTGATCAACTTTCCAGTTACAAGACAGTTAGTTACCTGTTCTGGATTTCTAACATGATGATTCTTTGGAAAGTTAACGCGATGGTCACACGTTAACCACCTAAAATCATTCATTAGCGAGCTATTGATATACATTCATGCGAATCTTTAAAGATAGGTTATTTACCTGGTCTGGATTCCTAACCTCACTTATCAAAGAAATCAATACCAATGGTCACAATACAGCCATGAAGACAAGCATTAAAGTAGATCATACCATAAACTATTTCATTTTACAAGTCTTAAACACAAATCTACCAAGATAGTAATTTCAACCAAAACTACTAAACAAAGATCATAAACCGCGTCAAGAACTTATAACAACACTATATAATTCATTAGAACCCTTACGTGTAAGAAAACATTCTTAATCAAAATCCAATTTATCTTGTCTAAAACCAATACCCTGGTCTGGTTTCATGGTGTAAACATATTAACAAGTTAAAAGTTTACAAATAAGTGATTAATCAAGGAATTGTTAACAATCTTCACTAACCACATATTCATCATCCAAGACAATCAAACATAATCAAGAATCTAACATCAATGAAACATTCATCATATAATCATGAAGATTCAAACATGAAAAAGTACTAAAGATTCATACAAATGAGATTACAAACTAAAGATTATTCAATAAACAAGTTCACTAATACTATTACACAATACTACATAAACATAACATAACATAACATCAGCTCAATACTTGAAGAATGATCAGAAATACATGTTTAAGAACAAGAAATCAAACCATAAACAAGCAAGGAATTGATGGATTGGATTGGTTAAGCTTCTATTCAATCTTGAGGCTTGAAATCGGTCTGATCAGGAGAGTCTCGAACCTCAGAAATCACCCAGAAACTTGGAGAAAAGCCCAACACTTTGATCAGTAGCGAATGCTGCTATTTATAGGCAATTTTCTGATCTGCACGACTGTGCACTTGGGTCGCACGGTCGTGCGGATCTAGTTGTCGGGTGACGTCATTTATTCAAAAAGGGTCAGACAAGTGGACAAGTTGACCTCTGACACTCGGATGTGCACGGTCGTGCATTTAGTCGCACGGTAGTGCAGTATCATCAGAATGTCTAGAATTTCATCAGAATGTGTGGTCCAGGTAGTGCACGGGAGTGCACTTGGGTCGCATGGTCGTGCATTCCGAGTAAATCAGTGTACTGGCTTATGCACTGGAAGTGCTTCCGAGGCCGTTGGTAATGCACAGTCATGCAGTAGAGGTGCACGGCCGTGCAACATCTGGTAGTCCATCAGAATCTTCAGAATTCATCAGAAATGTCCTTAAATCGCCCCGTTTTCTCCAGATTTGTCTTTTGTATACAGTTTAAGACCTGAAATAGAAAAGTACCTGATTTGGTACCTAAACCACGAAGTTTCGGTCAAAAACGTTTAAACGGAAGTTAAATGTGGGACTAAAACATGTATAATTTAATGAATATCAGTCTAGGAGTCATAGTCAAAGTCCTCTCAAGGACCGAGCCCAATCCCAGGTCGTGAAAGAGTGAAACTGTCGCCAACGAGCTGAGGTCCTGATCCACGTGACTACTCGAGGGGCAAACCAGACAGGGATGCTTTGGTTAGCCCTTGGGTCAGCACCCGAGTGATTTAGTTGCCAAAAGGGTTGTTGTGTTTTTAGAATTTCATGTTTTAGCTCTTTTTTCTGGTGTTGGTAGTGGACAGTTGTTTTGGTACTTTGAACCTATATATTATTGCTGTGCAATTGCTAATGTTTTAGACATTAGATCAAAAGCTTGTTTATTTGGTGTTTTGATTCATGTTTCATCTTGAAAATATGGAAAAAAAAAAAACTCTGGTCTTACTTTTATACACCAACATCCCAGCTTGCCAAACTTTTTAATAGCTGGAAATAAGGTACATAAAGATGCATGTTAGGTATTGTAAAGTAAATATTAGTATGCATTATTTGACTTTGGAAGTAGAACTTTCTAAATTATGTACTATGATGTTTAAAATATGTAACTATTAGAAATTTATATTGTTAAATACGTTGATAAAAAATTTAATCGTCATGCTAAATTTACTAATATTTGAAGTATAAAATTGTTGAGGTAAAGAAAAATTAAGTTTGACCTTGTTTCAAACTATGAGCATATTTTTGTGATGTTTATTGCTATAACATTAATCGTCGTTAAAAAAACTTGTTTATATAATTCATTATGCCAAACGACTTTTTTATGGCTCGACCGAGGCACTTAAATCCTCAGGACAACTCTGTAACTGTGGTACAACGGTATTTTAGGTGCTACATCATGTCCCCGTCTGATATGTATTTCTCAAATTTCCCCAAGGACTTTGAAATTTGTTTGCAACACATATGCATAGTGATTATTTTTAAAAATTAGGGTTTAGTTAAACTTTGTTAGTATTAAACTAGAAGATGATGAGATTAGGGTTTTGTGGTAGAATAAGATGTGTATGTGTTTGAATAATATATGTTAATTAGAATTAACGGAAAAAGACACGAAAGAAAAACCAAAATAAAACGTGTACAACACTGGAAATTGTTCACTCCACCGGATCGTGCGGGTTCCCGACCAGTACATATCTATGTCGGTTGTGTGTGAGAATCTATGTGCGCGCTTGAGACATTGTCTTTTTTAAGGGTCTACATATTCACACACCCTAGTCCCTATTTACACACCTTCATATACACATCGTATAGGTCTCTACGCCGCATATAACATTTTACAATTTCCAAGAGAATCTCTGATTATGTCATATGTTGTCTTATATGCCTCGTATATGCCTCGTATAGGCCTATATAGGGCGTATAGATGAAAAAGGCCATTTTACCCCTGATTTGGGGCTGTACGCATGGGTAAATTGGTCTTTTTTGCCTCTCTTATATGCCTAGTATAGGCCTGTATGAGGCGTATGTATATAATGGGGTTTTTTAAAACACTTTTATAAATGGAAAATTACCATTTTATCCGTGAGTTAGGCCTAGACTGGGGGCAAAACAGGGCTATAATGGTCTTTTGGACCACACTATACGCCCAGTCTAGCCCTATATGCGGCATATATTTTTAATTTTTTTGTTTTCTCTTTTTAATATCCATAACACTAATATTAATTATAAAAAAACTTATATTAATATCAATAACACTAATATTAATTATAAAAAACTCATATTAATTATAATAACACTAATATTAATTATAAAAAACTCATATTAATTATAATAACTCTAATATTAATTATAAAAAACTACCTATATATTAAAATTAGAATGGAATGAATAGTAACATCACTAAGAGATTAGCAAATGGTCTCGGGTACTGGTACTGTAACAACCCGCTTTTTGGGAAGCCAAAGTACAAGTCAAAGTCAAAGTCAAAGGAAGAAAAGATTGCTAATTGCGATCTGTCACTCCTTGCTTGACCATTAAATCGTACTTTTGACTTGTAATCGAATTATATTATTTAATCGCTTTAGTTGTATTATGTGGAGTATCTATTAATAATTGCTATTTAATCGCATGTTTAATCGCTAATCGCTATCGCAATTGCAACTCGAATTATGTGTTCTTGATATTGTTTTACGTGTGTGTGCCATTATGTGTTACTTGTGCATGTTATGTTTATGTTGAGGTGTTTAATCGCAATCCCAATCACAATTCTATCGCATCGCAATCTAATCGCAAACGCTAAACGCAAGTTATTCATAGTGATTGTATGTTAGATATAGTAGTTAGGTTATTTGTGTAACTAATGGGTAATACTATCGCATCGCTCACTCGAATCGCATCGCAACGCTCAACACACGAACCGAAACGATAAAACTCATCGCGCCGGACACCTGGATCGAGTGGCCAACCGATCGAGTGGCCATCCGATCGGACTGCCATCCGATCGGACTGCCATCCGATCAGTGACCAATCCAACACTTCAGCACTTTCCTCTTTTGGAAACCCTATAAATACCCTCCTGTCACATCATTTGTGATGTGATAGCTCCTCACTCGACCAGCCATACTCAAGCTCTCTTTTCTCTCGATTTCTCGCGATTCTTGTAAGTTTTCAACCTAAATCTTGTACTTCTATGATCTATACACACTTCTTCATCATTTTCACCTTTGAATCTTAACTTTTAGCCGTGAAATCACCGGATTTGAGGTGTTCTAGGGTGATGTCATCATGGAGTTCTTATGAACTTCAAGGGTTGGCTTCATTCCACCAAGAACAACTTAGATCTAAAGGATTTCCACAAGATTAAACAATGTTTTCGCATAGATCTACACATATTCATGGTTGAAAGGATTGAAAGATGGTTTTCCAACTTTCTTTCAACTCTTTTACACTCAATGCACTCAAAACCGATAGAATCGGAGCTCGTTCTGACCTTCTACTCTTTCTTAGTGATGTGTTGGTCCAAGAACTGAATTCTATCCAAGGGACAACTGATTTCGGGTTAAGCATGAACCACCATCTCGAACAGTTGACTGGTCAGGCTAGGGTGATTCCTGTTCGATCGGATCACTTGGGTCAAGATGGGGTTTCCGTTGTTTAATACGTTGTCAAACCGTCTCGAACAAACCGCAAACTTCCAAAATAACCAAGTTCAAGACGATCAGATGCGTCGGGACGGATTGTCATCCGATCAGATTGCCATCCGATCGGATTGCACTTGAGCTTCCAAACACTTAATTATTTCCAAGTTTTCAAAGGGCTAAACGTCGAACGGATTGTCGTCCGATCGGATTGCCAACCGATCGAACGACCATCCGAGCATGTGACATTTGGAACTTTGGTACTTGATCATTTTCAAAGGGAAAAAGTTTCCAACGGATTGCTACCCGATCGGATTGCCATCCGATTGAGTAACCATCCTGCTGTGAACTTGTTCTTACTAAGTGTCTAGCCAATCGGATCGCTATCCGATCGAACGGCCGTTCGATCGATCTACCTGAAGGGTAGATATACTTCTCTGTTTTCAAAATGCTACAACGAAAACTTCAAAGCCATCATACACAAGCACATCCTTACCAAACGAATGTCAATCCAATCGAATGGCCATCTGATCGGATTACCATTCGACACTTGGTCACTTTTCATCGTTTTACGCACCGCTCTTCGCTTATGCTATTGTTAACTGTTCAGGCTAACCACTCTAGCGCTCCCTTCAATCCATTACCATCGCTGTGAGTATACTCGATCCCTTTTTGCTTTATGCACTTTTGGGTGTCACATACGTTACTTATTGTAAATCACATCAATCACACAACGCAAACACTATTTATACGCTGACCACTATTACATGTTACGTGTTATTCGATGAATGCTTGTATGTTATGTTAACACAGTGATTGTTGCCTGACACCTTAGCAACGATAGTACTATAGTTTGGACTCAGCACCTGTCGTGGACAGGGGTTGTTAAGGGTTTTACTTCACGTGTCCCAGTGGGGATATGTGTTGCGCATTCTACAACTCGCAGTCACATCTGTGCATATTTCTCTGTCGATAACCTACTTGCCTTCACTTTGTACATGTTTCATGCTAGTTATGCGTAAACGATTTCGAACTCTATTATTACTATTAAACTTGTATGCTCACCCTTACACTATGTGTATTGACCTCTATTTTAACGTATGTGACAGGTGCTTAGGATGCTTGCTTGCACTTTGATGGAATCAAGTAGGAGAGGGTCTAGAAACAAACAAACAATTTATTTTTAATTAAATCTGAGTTGTCGGAACATGTTTTGTTTTAAGGATATCTATGTCTGTAATAATTTGATTGCTTGGTAGGTTATGGTATGGGACATAATATTAACTATCTGGTAATCTAGTTGTTATGGAATTTCTCTTGACAATCTGTTTCGCTCAGTGCCATGCCCCGATGTTTCCGTCATCGGTTGGGGTGTGACAGATTGGTATCAGAGCCATAACTATAGGGAATTAGGTGAGACTCGACCTAGTCCGGGTCGATGTCTTAGAAACGACCTAGTCTATAGTCTAAGTACCAACAGACCGACTTGTGCATACCCAGTGTGGGTTTTGTACGGGCTTATTCGCTATTTCTCGCTTACACTTGCTAGACACTACACTTTTGCGCGAACCTCGCATACTACAGTTCTGCGCAAAAGCAGCTTTTCCTAAGGCTGGACATACACACAAACGGATGATCTGGTTAAGATTAGGTGTGAAAACCGCAAACTCTCGACCAGATTACTCGTTCGAATTACTATTTTTCCCATAAAACGAGAGAAATTGCGTCGAATCAAGAGTGAAATCCATACTTTGACGCAAAATCTCCTTGTCTATCTCATGATTTTATCATACAAACAATGATGTAGTCGCTAAGTTAGGGGTGAAACCCGAACCTTGATGACTCGTTCTACTCTCTAATGTGGTTTACAAAACTCTCACCAAAGTCTCGACGGACTCCAACGACTTGGGTCATACTATAACTGGAAGGATGCGTGCCGATCGCTTAAATTGAAGCGAGAGCACAGTCTAGAGGGCCTTAGTGTGCACTTACGAGTCCTTGTGAATAATCGAACCACTTTGGGTAGTCAATGTCTACACACACCCGAGACAATTTATCCACGATTTTATGTGTTTCGATTCTAGAATCTGCAGCAGCTAACTCTGTGATTTATCGATTTTATGTGATTTCTTGTGTTTATGTGTTTCGATTTTGGTGATTTACTCGCTTTTCGCTATTCGCTTTGATCAACACACACCACTCGCACTGCACATTTACCTCAAAACGCAAACAAATCACTGGTCTATGCTCGCTATGATACTCATTGTGTACTCGTTAATCGCAATCGCTATACGTGCTGTGAAGGATAGGTGAATAGGTGAATACGTGCAACATATGTGCTTAGGTTAGTTTATGTGCTTATGTGCTATGTGGTTCTGTGATTTTGTGCTTAAGTGAATTTTGTGAATTACTGTGTTCCTGAGCTTTATGATGAATCGCTAGAGTATACTAGGATTAATCGAAACTGTGTTTGAGTCCTATGAAGCTGTCTATTGTAGACAATGTCGTCATTTGGATCCCTGCACTCCCGACCTGCTCGCCGTAATCATGATGACAAACGCATTGCTGCTCTTGTCGCCAAGCAAATGGCGAAAGTTATCCCCCAGATTGTTAGTGAGCTGAATGAGAATTCTAGCAAGTCTTCTGAAGAGTCCAGGTCTGATGCTCCTAAAGCTGCTTTTAGCTTCAAGCAATTCAAAGCCTGCGGCCCGAAAGAGTTTACCGGTAAAGATGGGCCTACGGCCATGTTCCAATGGGTTGATTCTATCGAAGTCACCCTGCGCCAGAATGGCTGTCCTGATAATCTCCGTACTCTCAACGCCACTGGCGTCTTTCAATCCCGAGCTCTGGATTGGTGGACGGCTGAGAGAAACAAACGCGGAAATGATGCAGCTTACGGGCTGACGTGGGATGAGTTGAAAGACGTCGTGATGCAAGAATTATGCCCTCCCCACGAGCGCCAAAAGCTGGAGGACGAGTTCTGGCATATCAAGCAGAAAGATGGAGACAACACTGGTTTGACTGCTCGCTTCAAGCAGCTAAGCATAATCTGTCCTTGCCAAGTTACCACGCCTGAAATCGCCATCAAGAAGTATATCCGTGCTCTTCTGGATTGCGTGGCTGATTTCGTTCAAGCTGCAAAGACGACAACAATTGAGGAAACCTTTTTACTCGCTGCTGAGATCAACGACAAACGAGTCAAGTCTGGGTACTGGGATAGAGTTTCCAAGAATCTGCATCAAGATACCGCTATTCCAACCGCTGAAACCGCCACCGCTCCTCAGTTATCCAAGCTCTCTCGCCGCAAAAGGAAGAACAACAGTAGTTCCAGCAACAAGAACTGTGCGATCACTGCAGTTCCGCTCCAATCAGTTCCTGCTCAACCGCAGTCTCAACACCGCCAAGTAGTGGCACCGGTCACCAACGCACCACCGGCAAAGCGTGCGTATACTGGTCCTCACCTGGCTTGCCCTACTTGTACCTATCACCACCCTGTGGGAATCGCTTGCAGATACTGTGTGCATTGCAACATGTACGGCCACTTCACCGCCAACTGGCGTACAGGTCCACGTCAAACCCCAGCCCCAGTTCAAGGTCAAGCTCCTGCTCAACAAGCTCTACTTACTGCTCCTTAAGGCCATCAATCAGCTCCTGCACCCGCAGCTCAAGCTAGAGCTTGCTATGCGTGTGGTGATCCCAACCACTTTGCAAACATGTGCCCCAATCGAGTGGTTAAGCAAGAGCCACAGCAGCAGCCCCAGCAACAGCCAGCAGCCCGTGGACGTACCTTCAACATTAACACTCGCCAGGCTCAAGCAGACAACAATGTGGTTAATGGTACGTTCCTTGTGAATGGTATATATGCTTCGTGTTTGTTTGATACTGGAGCAGATAACTGTTTTGTATCGTTTGAATTCGAAAAGCTCCTCAATCGTAAGCGCGCTCATCTCCCCTCGATGTTCGATGTTGAAGTTGCCACCAGAAGAACCGTCACCGTCAATTCTGTTCTACGTGATTGTACGCTTGAACTCAACAATCACGTCTTCCCTATCGATCTCATTCTGATGCAGCTCGATAGTTTTGACGTCATAGTAGGCATAGATTTTCTTCACGAGAATCGTGCTGAAGTTGTTTGCTTCGATAAGATGATTCGCTTCTCGCTTGCTAATGGTGATCAACTTTGTGTGTATGGTGAAACTCCTTCGAAAGGTCTTAAACTCATGTCATGTGCCCAAGCTAGCAAGTATCTCCGCAAGGAATACAGAGTTTTCTTGGCTAACATTGTAGTAGCGGAGAAGGAAAAGAAAGGAAACTCAGGAGTGAAAGACGTTCCAGTTTTTTGTGAATTCCCCAACGTTTTGCCCGATGATCTACCCGGATTACCTCCCGCTCGTGATATTGACTTCCGAATCGACCTCATTCCTAGAGCAAACCCTATTGCTAAAGCGCCTTATCGTCTCGCTCCATCTGAAATGCGCGAACTCTCGAGTCAGCTCCAGGAACTACTTGATAAAGGCTTCATTCGCCCTAGCACCTCTCCATGGGGCGTGCCTGTCATTTTCGTCAAAAAGAAGGATGGTTCGTTCCGGATGTGCATCGACTATAGGGAGTTGAATAAGCTGACAATCAAGAATCGCTATCCCTTGCCTCGAATAGATGATTTGTTTGATCAGTTACAAGGTGCTACGTGTTTTTCTAAGATCGATCTACGCTCAGGCTACCACCAATTACGCATTCAAGAGGATGACATTCCCAAAACCGCTTTTCGAACCCGCTATGGTCATTACGAGTTTGTTGTCATGCCTTTTGGTTTGACCAACGCTCCCACCGTATTCATGGATCTAATGAATCGAGTATGCAAACCCTTTCTTGATCGCTTCGTAATCGTGTTCATCGACGATATCCTGATCTATTCCATCAGAATTTCTGATAAATCCATTAGAATTTACCAGAAAATCTGGTAAATTCATCAGAAGTGAATTTTTTTTTCTCAGAAAATCAAATGGGTTTATCAGAATCCATCAGAAAATCTGATAAATTCATCAGAATTTACCAGAAAATCTGATGATTTTATCAGAAAGTTTTATTTTCGTGGAGTAAATAAATAAACAACTGAGTATAAATAAATGAATGAATAAGCAGTTAACTAAATAAACAAATGAACAAGAATGAATAAATGTAACTGAAATAAATGAATAAATGAAATAAATAAATAAATATATAAGCGGTTCGATTCCGAACACGGGCATAAATATAAATATATACAGGAATGAAATGACTGAATTGAAATAAATGAATAAATAAATAAATGTAAATATAAACAGAAAGGAAATAACCGAAATGAATAAATAAATGAAATGCTGAATAAATGAAATAAATGAATGAAATAAATGAATAAATGGTTCGATCCCGAACACTTAATTGAATTAAATAAATAAATGAAAAATGTTAGTTGAACAATAAATAAAAAGTTAGTATGTTAGTGAGTTGGCGGTTAGTTAGTTAGTAAAGTTAGTCAGTTAGCTGGTTAGTTGGTTAGTAAAACAGAAAAGAATAGTTAGTCAAAAGTTAGTCCTAGTGGGCGTGCCAGGCTAGGTATTCACAAGTTAGTAAATAAAAGAAAATAAACACAAAAAAATGTACAAGTATTAACAGTTATTAACAGTTTGTACACCGGTAAGATATTGACTCGGATTGTTCCATTAATTTCGCCGTTTATTCCCCGGCAACGGCGCCAAAAACTTGGTAACGGGCGAAGCGCACATAATTTATACATTTATTTACAGTGAACTTCGCACTCACGTGGGTTTTAATATTTGTAAAAATGGTTTATACCTTAACATTAAAACACACACAACAAAGGACAAGTGTATCCCGTCATATATGCAGCAAAGTATTGGTAAGAGCCAGATATCGATCCATGGAACACGGGCGTTATTAAGTACTGAATCTTTGTCATTATTTTACCAGATATAAGGAAAGGTGAATGGCTGTTTAACTAAGTTATCTAAATTACAACTAAAACATAAATATACTATTATCTTGTTTCACAAACATCCTAAACATGTTATCTATATCAGATATGTCACAAAAGCACTTAATCAATTTTCCAATTTCGAGACAGCTAGTTACCGGGTCTGGATTTCTAGCATTATGATTCTTCGGAAAGTTAACGCGATGGTCACACGTTAACCACCTAAAATCATTCATTAGCGAGCTATTGATATTTATTCATGCGAACCTTTAAATATAGGTTATTTACCGGTTCTGGATTCCTAACCTCACTTATCAAAGAAAGCAATACCGATGGTCACAATACAGCCACGAGGATAAGCAATTATGTAGATCATATAACAAACAATTTCACCTTTACATGTCTTAAACACAACTCTACCATGTCAGCAATTTCAGACCAAAACTACTAAACAGGGATCATAAACCGCATCTAAGAACATGCAATCAACACCATATAATTCATTAGAACCCTTACGTGCAAGAAAGTATTCCTAATCAAAATAAGATATATCTTGTATAAAACCAATACCCTGGTCTGGTTTCATGGTGTAAACAAAGTCTACAAATAAGTGATTAATCAAGAAATAGTTACCATCCCACTAACCACAGATTCATTATGCAAGATAATTAAACATAATCAGGAACTCAACATCAATGAAACATTCATTATATAATCATGAAGATTCAAACATGAAAAAGTACTAAAGCTTCATACAAATAAGATTACAATGTAACGAATATTCAAGAAACAAGTTTATAACTATTATTACATAAACTACATTAAACATAAACTAACATCAGCTCATAACTTGCAAAATGATCAGAATAAATGTTCAAGAACAAGGAATCGAACCATAAACAAGCAAGGAATTGACGGGTTGGATCGGTTATGCTTCCACTCGATCTTTAAGCTTCAAATGGGTCTGATCAGGACTGCTTCGGAACCCAGAAATTGCCCAGAAACATGGAGAAAAACCCAACATTTTGATCAGTAGCGAATGCTGCTATTTATAGGCAATTTTCAGTTTGGCACGGCCGTGCCGTTGGGTCGCACGGCCGTGCGGTCAGGTGTTGTCGGGTGACGTCAGTTTCAGCGATCTCGAGTCAGCCAAGTGGACTAGTGGACAAGTTGCCTGGGTCATCAGATCGGCACGGTCATGCCGTTGGTAGCACGGTAGTGCGGTGTCATCAGAATGTTGATCAGAAACCTTGGTCTGGCCATTGCACGGTCATGCTGCCCGGGAACAGATCGGCACTGGCTGTTGCACTGGCAGTGCTTCCGAGATCGAACGATCAGCACGGTAGTGCCATCAGATGGCACGGCCGTGCCACACCTGGCAGTCATCAGAATTTTGTTCTTTTTATCAGAAATGCATCAGATTTTGTCCGTTTTCATCAGAATTTTCCTTTAAGCTCTGTTTAAGACCTGAAAATATAAAAGTACCGGATTTGGCACCTAACCGTAGTATTTTCGGTCAAAAATGCTTAAAACGGAAGTGTTTTGGGGTATAAAAACATGTATAATTTAACGTATATCAAACATCCCCACACTTGAACTTTGCTTGTCCTCAAGCAAACTTAAAATAAAACACGGAATCAAATCTGAATATTTACAAAGTTGCTAATTTGTTTGGTGGTCAAATTGGTTTTCAAAAAGTCATCATCAAAGATTTAAAACAAACAAGCTTTGTTGGATGTATGAAAGGATAACCATAAAGCAATGATTCTACGTTTGATTGACTTAGCATGCAAATCTTTACATTTCTCACGATGTTCACACACACTCGGTTAAATTTCTGAATCATACATATAATGTGTATGTAAAACACTCGATGCCTAGTCAATGAATCATGCAATATCATAAGCTTGTCAAAAGATCTAATCTCCACCAATTAATATGTGAAAAACATAAATCAAGAGGTCTTTGATGGGTTGTAACGTTAGGCTATGGTTAAGGGTGTGGAATGGATATTTAAAAGTGGCTAAATGGTTAAAACTCGGCGGTTATTTGTAACTAGCGTAAATGAATCAACAACTATACATAAATAACGCTTAAAGACGATTTTACCCTTTTCGAGCTATACAACATATCTTGTACTATTTAGCGCTTAAAATTGCTCTAACTTTATCGTCTTTTGATCTGTTTTTCGATCACTATTTTCTGTTTATTTTTATTTATTTATTTTGTTTATTACAAGGAAATAATTACAAACAAGCTAGTTGGATAATAATTTTGACCGAGTTTTAACACAAAGGTTTAAAAATAAAAAGGCTAAATTTGGTTAAGTAGGCTAAGTAGTTGGGTAAAATTGGAAAAACACGGAAAATAGGCTCAACATGGCGAACTAATGGATAATGTTGGGTGCGGGATATAAACAAAGAAAAAGGCTAACACAAGAAGGGTATCCTAAGTGCCTCTATCATATTCATGCCATTTTCACATATTCATGATCTTGAAAAGTATACTAATGATAAGTTATAATCTGCATAAAACATCCGGCTCACTCATATTCGAAAAAACAATAAGCATGTCAAGAAAGCAATAAAAGGCTCAAAAATATGCTCACGAAAACGGAAGGAATGGGTATAAATGTAAAGATAAACATGCTAGTATTTCTTTTTGTTTGTCACGCTTTTAGTTATCTTTTTTCAAAAATCGAATTGTCTTGTCGGTTTTGATCAAATCTGATGCTTTCTAAAGAACGCAATTGACCGTCTATGTATTTTTTTAAAGTTTTTTTTTTCAAAATAAATAAATACAAAAACGAGGACACTCAAGAACAAACAAAGTTAAATCCTTAAACCCCTCCCCACACTTGAACTTCACATTGTCCCCAATGTGAAACACGTCTTAGTTAAGCGATTATGAAGAGCTGAACTAAAGTGTGAAAAAGGATAGAAGTACTCCCTTAGAGTTGAAGTAGACTTGTATGAATAAACTTTGAATATAAGTCTTCTCAACTCAATGTGCATCCCTATATACATGCCAAGTACGTCACTATCCAAAACAACAAATAATACTATTGATCAAACCGTTAGATGACTAAAACCAAATCCATTATTTAAACAAAAACAAACACACACTAAAAACAAGTAAGTAATCATGTCTTGATTGAAGATTCGAGTTAAATCCTTGCAAAAATTGGTTGTTTTTAGGAGTGGGGGAGCCAAGAATGGGTGTGCGGCCAGTGTTAGTAATTTTGAAGGGTTTTTAATTTTTTATTGTTATGATTTTTTTTTGAAAAGTAGTTTTTATACCCTGAAAAATTACTGTTGCTAAAAAGTCGTGCACGGTAGTGCACATCAACCTGTGCACTGTGGTTCACAACGTGGTGCCGCTGTGCACGGTAGTGCAATCGGTCCGCACAGTAGTGTGTGTTCGACGACCACCTTATGCACGTTGTTCTTGGTCAGATGTGATTTATGAAGTGCGCGATCATGCGGATCAGGTACTTGACCGAGCGTCATCTGTACATTCTGCAGAAAGAAGTAACAGAATGCCCTTCAACTCCTTTTTCTCAATAGATTTCACAATATTTGCAAGGTTTTACATGTTTTAACTTTAAACCAACTTCAAAACTTCCTAAGACATGAATCAATCTTGTTCAATCCTACTAAAAACAGAATAAGATAACGAACAAGGAAATAAATGCGATAAATTAAATATTTACAAAAATACCCTTAACGTGTGAAAACACGCTCGCTAAATTTGTCAGCGAGTCGATAGCTAGACTCCTTCTCTTTCCCACACTTGTTAAACGTGCGGGGCATTGACACGCCCTTTCGGGTTTGGCTCCGTGTTACCTAGAAGACCACCCGGGGGTCTCTCAGACAACATTTTAGCCAACTGTCCCACCTGATTCTCAATGGTCTGTATAGAAGCTTTCTGACTCCGCATCTCCCCTTCTTGGGCCATGAAGCGTTCCTCGTGTTGTTGGTAGCGGTTCTCAGCTATCTGATTAGCACAATTGAAGTTTCCTAACAGCTGTGTCATCATCTCCTATAGCTTAGAGTTACTCTGAGAGGCTTGAGGCTGGGAACTGCTCCCGGAGCCTTGATGATGGTAATGTGGCTGGAAGGACTGACTTTGAGATTGGTAAGGCTGTCCCTGGGGCTGCTGTGGCGCGGGAGCACGCTGAGCGTATCCGAGTGGGTTTTGGTTTCCAGAACCGGATTTCCACCCAAAGTTTGGATAATTCTTCCACCCCGGATTGTACGTGTTGCCGTAGGGGTTATTTTGGGGCCTGATTTGATTGCCCAGATAGTCCACTTCTTCGTGGCCAGTAAATATAACACCCTTCTCACAAGTACCTGGCTCGTGTGACACTCCACACTGCTCACATGATGATTGTACCTGCGAAACGTTCTGAGCTTTGTCAAACCTTGCTGCCAAAGCTCCAATCTGTGCTGCAAGAGCCGTATATGTATCCACTTTATGAACTCCAGGAATAGATGACGCTTTATTTCGCACTCCACCGTGACGAGAACTTGACTTCAAGGTAGCTTTCTCTATAATTGCGTAGGCTTCATTGGGTGTTTTTGTTCCAAGATCGCCTCCTTCATAAACATCTATGCGTTCTTGTGAGTCGTAATTAAGTCCTTGGTAGAAGTTCAACATAAGTTGTCTTTTGGACAACCCATGATGTGGGACATCGATCAGAAGATCTTTGAACCTCTCCCAAGCTGCGTGTAGAGATTCTCCTTCGTCCTGTTTGAATGTCATGATACGGTTCTTAAGCTTAGCTGTCTTTTCCGGAGGGAAGTATTTTTGCATAAAAAGATCTGCCATCTCGTTCCAAGTCGTGATGGACCCTGCTGGAAGTGACAAAAGCCAAGATCGGGCTTTGTCTCGCAAAGAGAATGGAAAGAGCCGCAAATGGATTGCGTCTTCAGAAACGTCTCGTATTTTGAAAGTCGAACATACTTCGAGAAATGAAGCGATGTGTCGACCCGGATCTTCGTGATCCTTCTCATCGAACTGCACAGAGTTTTGTAACATGTTAATTATACTAGATTTGATTTCAAAACTCGGTGCTGCTATCGTAGGTCGGGCGATGCTGGGTAGCAAGCCCTCTCCTCCTGGATGGCTGGTCTCATTCAAAGGCTGGTCGTCCTCCACCATAATGCTTCCTGTGTCGTCCTCTGAACTCTCGCTGTCAGAAAGTATCACTGGTTCGTCGATTGCGGTCGCAATCCTTTGTGCCACGACAAGTGATCTTTCGCGAAGCCGCCTGCTTCTTCTTAGGTTATTTTCTGGTTCGTTGGCTAGCTCAGCAATAGCGGGTACAGGGGTTGTGGACATTAACCTGCAAGTAATAAGGAATGCATTATACGGAAAAATAACATAATAATAATAATATAAGTAATATAAATATAAATAATAATACTATTATATTATATAGAGTTAAATGCCATTTTAGTCCCTGTGGTTTGGGCCATTTTGCCAGTTTAGTCCAAAGGTTTCATTTTTAACCTGTGGGTCCAAAAAGATTTCACAGTTGCCATTTTAGTCCACTTGGTTAACTTCATCCATTTTTTCTGTTAACGAGAAAGCCAATTCGGTCATTTTGTATGTAATTCTGTTAACTAAAAGGGCAATTCAGCCATATAAAATGACCGAATTGGCCTTCTCGTTAACAGAAAAAATGGATGAAGTTAACCCAGTGGACTAAAATGGCAACTGTGAAACCTTTTTGGACCCACAGGTTAAAAATGAAACATTTAGACTAAACTGGCAAAATGGCCCAAACCACAGGGACTAAAATGGCATTTAACTCTATTATATAATATACATTTATTTACAATTTATTATACATAACTATATAATATTTACTTACTTATTTACATCCGAAGCAGTTAAGAGTTGGGTTACACCCGCGGCCGCCCAAACCGCGGCCGCCCGTTCCTGTATTTGTATAGGGGGACGGGGGTTACGACACACATTGTCAATAGTCAAGGTATTCACATCGATCCTGTGAAGATTGAAGCAGTTAAGAGTTGGGTTACACCCAAGAATCCGTCTGAAGCCCGCTCTTTTCTCGGACTGGCAGGCTATTACCGCCGTTTTATCGAAGGTTTTTCTAAGATCGCTGTGCCGCTAACCTCTCTTACGCATAAGGACAAACCTTTTGTTTGGGGAACTAAACAAGAGGGAGCCTTTCAAACCCTCAAAGCTATGCTTTGCATTGCTCCTGTGCTCTCACTGCCCAACGGAAATGATGACTTCGTAGTGTACTGCGATGCCTCTAACCTTGGTCTTGGTTGTGTTCTCATGCAACGAGATAAGGTTATCGCGTACGCTTCTCGACAACTTAAGATCCACGAAAAGAACTATACAACACACGACCTCGAACTTGGCGCAGTTGTTTTTGCGTTAAAGATTTGGCGACACTACCTTTACGGTACCAAGTGTACGATTTTCACCGATCATAGGAGCCTACAACATATCTTTGACCATAAGGAACTAAATATGCGTCAACGCCGGTGGGTAGAACTGCTCAACGATTACGACTGTGAGATCCGTTACCATCCAGGCAAAGCGAATGTCGTTGCCGATGCTCTCAGTCGACGAAGCTATTTGCATAGCGTTTGTAATATCCAAGCCCAGCATCATCTCGAAACTCTTATACGCGATGCTCAGCATGCTTGCTTTACCGAACGAACTTTGAAGAAGGAAAGGATTCTAAACGATGGCGCCCAACTCGAGAATAAGTCGAATGGTATCTTTCACTATTTGGACCGAATTTGGATTCCCAAGCATACAGATTTGCGACAACTTCTGATGGACGAAGCCTACAAATCTCGGTATTCTATTCATCCCGGTGCTGACAGGATGTACCAGGACATGCACTACAAGTACTGGTGGCCGGGCATGAAGAAGGATATCGCTATCTATGTTTCGAAGTGCCTGACTTGTTCCAAGGTCAAGGCTGAGCAACAAAGACCCTCTGGCTTACTCGTACAACCCGAGATCCCGACGTGGAAATGGGAGAGTATAGCTATGGACTTTATAACGAAACTCCCACGCACAACGTCAGGTCACGACAACATCTGGGTTGTCGTTGACCGTTTGACTAAATCAGCTTATTTCCTACCGATACGAGAAGACTTTAAGGTAGAAAATTAGCCCGAATCTACACCAATGAGATCATTTGTCGACACGGGACGCCTCGTGACATCATCTTTGACCGCGATGGTCGGTTTACCTCGCGTCTTTGAGAAACATTTCAATCTGCTCTCGGTACTACTCTTAATCTAAGTACCGCTTTCCATCCCCAAACCGACGGTCAGACTGAAAGAACGATTCGCACCCTTGAAGATATGCTCCGTTCGTGTGTCATAGATTTCGGTGGTAATTGGGACGCGCACTTACCTATGGTCGAATTCTCGTACAATAACAGTTATCATTCTAGCATATAAATGGCACCATTTGAGGCATTATACGAAAGGAAATGTCGATCACCTATTGTGTGGCACGAGATCGGAGACGCGCAAATTACCGGTCCCGAGCTGTTGCAAGAAACGACTGACAAGATCCTCCAAATTCGAGAAAATCTATTGAAAGCTCGGAGCCGACATAAAAGTTACACTGATAGACGCCGCAAGCCCCTTGAATTTGACGTTGGCGATCACTTACTCCTAAAGGTTGCACCTTGGAAGGGAGTGATCAGATTCGGCAAAAAGGGAAAGCTCGCACCTCGACATGTTGGACCCTTTAAGATTCTGGAAAGGATTGGAAAAGTGGCCTACAGACTCGAACTACCGGAGGAACTTAGTAATGTCCACCCAACTTTCCATGTTTCGAACCTCAGAAAGTGCTTAGCCGACCAGGAATTACATGTCCCTCTTGAGGATTTACAAGTGGACGAAACATTACACTTCATTGAAAAGCCTGTCGAGATCGTGGGACGAGAAACCAAGGTGCTCAGACACTCACGCATTCCCATTGTGAAGGTTCGCTGGGAAGGCACACGCGGTGCCGAGTTCACCTGGAAACTTGAAAGCGGCA
This sequence comes from Helianthus tuberosus, assembly GCA_030545235.1. Classification (NCBI taxonomy): domain Eukaryota; kingdom Viridiplantae; phylum Streptophyta; class Magnoliopsida; order Asterales; family Asteraceae; genus Helianthus; species Helianthus tuberosus. The sequence goes on along the minus strand of CM060411.1, from coordinate 52,019,596 downwards.
TGAAGGTGAAGTACCCGCAACTGTTTGTTACGCCTACTTCTTAAATTTCGGGACGAAATTTCCTAAAGTAGGGGAGGCTGTAACAACCCGCTTTTTGGGAAGTCAAAGTACAAGTCAAAGTCAAAGTCAAAGGAAGAAAAGATTGTTAATTGCGATCTGTCACTCCTTGCTTGACCATTAAATCATACTTTTGACTTGTAATCGAATTATATTATTTAATCGCTTTAGTTGTATTATGTGGAGTATCTATTAATAATCGCTATTTAATCGCATATTTAATCGCTAATCGACTTATCGCTAATCGTTATCGCAATCGCAACTCGAATTATGTGTTCTGGATATTGTTTTACGTGTGTGTGCCATTACGTGTTACTTGTGCATGTTATGTTTATGTTGAGGTGTTTAATCGCAATCGCAATCGCAATTCTATCGCATCGCAATCTAATCGCAAACGCTAAACGCAAGTTATTCATAGTGATTGTATGTTAGATATAGTAGTTAGGTTATTTGTGTAACTAATGGGTAATACTATCGCATCGCTCACTCGAATCGCATCGCAACGCTCAACACGCGAACCGAAACGACAAAACTCATCGCGCCGGACACCTGGATCGAGTGGCCAACCGATCGAGTGGCCATCCGATCGGACTACCATCCGATCGGACTGCCATCCGATCGGTGACCAATCCGACACTTCAACACTTTCCTCTTTTGGAAACCCTATAAATACCCTCCTGTCACATCATTTGTGATGTGACAGCTCCTCACTCGACCAGCCGCACTCAAGCTCTCTTTTCTCTCGATTTCTCGCGATTCTTGTAAGTTTTCAACCTAAATCTTGTACTTCTATGATCTACACACACTTCTTCATCATTTTCACCTTTAAATCTTAACTTTTAGCCGTGAAATCACCAGATTTGAGGTGTTCTAGGGTGATGTCATCATGGAGTTCTTATGAACTTCAAGGGTTGACTTCATTCCACCAAGAACAACTTAGATCTGAAGGATTTCCACAAGATTAAACAATGTTTTCGCATAGATCTACACATATTCATGGTTGAAAGGTTTGAAAGATGGTTTTCCAACTTTCTTTCAACTCTTTTACACTCAATGCACTAAAAAATGATAGAATCGGAGCTCGTTCTGACCTTCTACTCTTTCTTAGTGATGTGTTGGTCCAAGATCTGAATTCTATCCAAGGGACAACTGATTTCGGGTTAAGCATGAACCACCATCTCGAACAGTTGACTGGTCAGGCTAGGGTGATTCCTGTTCGACCGGATCACTTGGGTCAAGATGGGGTTTCTGTTGTTTAATACGTTGTCAAATCGTCTCGAACAAACCGCAAACTTCCAAAATAACCAAGTTCAAGACGATCAGATGCGTCGGGACGGATTGCCGTCCGATCGGATTGCCATCCGATCGACTGGTCATCCGATCGGATTGCACTTGAGCTTCCAAACACTTAATTATTTCCAAGTTTTCAAAGGGCTGAACGTCGAACGGATTGTCGTCCGATCGGAATGCCAACCGATCGAACGACCATCCGAGCATGTGACATTTGGAACTTTGGTACTTGATCATTTTCAAAGGGCAACAGTTTCCAACGGATTGCTACCCGATCGGATTGCCATCCGATCGAGTAACCATCCTGCTGTGAACTTGTTATCACTAAGTGTCTAGCCAATCGGATCGTTATCCGATCGAACGACCGTTCGATCGATCGACCTGAAGGGTAGAGATACTTCTCTGTTTTCAAAATGCTACAACGAAACTTCAAAGCCATCATACAGAAGCATATCCTTACCAAACGAATGTCAATCCAATCGAATGGCCATCCGAACGGATTGACATCCGATCGACTGGCCATCCGATCGGGTTGCCATCCGATCGGATTACCATTCGACACTTGGTCACTTTTCAGCGTTTTACACACCGCTCTTCGCTTATGGTATCGTTAACTGTTCATGCTAACCACTCTAGCGCTCCCTTCAATCCATTACCATCGCTGTGAGTATACCCGATCCCTTTTTGTTTTATGCACTTTTGGGTGTCACATACGTTACTTATTCTAAATCACATCAATCATACAACGCAAACACTATTTATACGCTGACCACTATTGCATGTTACGTGTTATTCGATGAATGCTTGTATGTTATGTTAACACAGTGATTGTTGCCTGACACCTTAGCAACGATAGTACTATAGTTTGGACTCAGCACCTGTCGTGGACAGGGGTTGTTAAGGGCTTTACTTCACGTGTCCCAGTGGGGATATGTGTTGCGCATTCTACAACTCGCAGTCACATCTGTGCATATTTCTCTGTCGATAACCTACTTGCCTTCACTTTGTACATGTTTCATGCTAGTTATGCGTAAACGATTTCGAACTCTATTATTACTATTAAACTTGTATGCTCACCCTTACACTATGTGTATTGACCTCTATTTTAACGTATGTGACAGGTGCTTAGGATGCTTGCTTGCTCTTTGATGGAATCAAGTAGGAGAGGGTCTAGAAACAAACAAACAATTTATTTTTAATTAAATCTGAGTTGTCGGAACATGTTTTGTTTTGAGGATATCTATATCTGTAATAATTTGATTGCTTGGTAGGTTATGGTATGGGACATAATATTAACTATCTGGTAATCTAGTTGTAATGGAATTTCTCTTGACAATCTGTTTCGCTCAGTGCCATGCCCCGATGTTTCAGTCATTGGTTGGGGTGTGACAGGTACCAATTTATCAAACCGGTGTATTTTCGAGACTGGTTCGACACCGGTATTCACCGGTTTTTACCCTCAAATATCGGGGCCGTACCGGTACCGACCGATACCGAACCGTACCGTACCAGATATATTCAGTACCGGTACCCACTTTTGGGGATTTCGGTAACGGTATTTTCGGTACCGGTTGGTACCAAACTCATCAAATCCTGTAGCAACGCAGCAATGCAAGTAATTACAAAGTTTAGATTACTTTTCATACACACAGTAAGTAAATTGTATTTCGTTTGAATGAGGTTTTATATACACACCAACTTATTTTGCTTTCTTTTTTGTCTTTTTCTGTAATGAATGAATTGTAGCATGTAAAATTAACTTGGATATTTAGAATATTGATGAGAAAATAGTATCAAATCCTGTAATCAAACCGGTATCGTATCGGTACCAAATTTACTATACCAAATCATTTTCAGTACCAATTTGGTACCCACCTTTTGGCGTTTTCAGAATCGTTACTTTCGGTTCGACACCGGTCTAGCACCATACCTGTATTTATTGATTTTTACCTTCAAATACCATACCGTATTGTACCTAGCATTTTCGGTGCCGGTACCTAATTTCGATGATTTTCCGGATCGTTACTTTCGGTGCCGTTACCGGTACCGAGCTCTACCATATTTTAACGTGTTAGCACCGTAATAACTGAACTGAAAACAACCGAATTTTCAACGTGTAGGACGTGTGGGTCCTATTATTATATATTAGGTTATTTAAAATCACTTTTTTTTTACGGAGTGACTATTCTTATCACGTTATTTTTATTTATGTTTTGATATTCGGTACCTGCTTGCCGTTGCTGACACGCCTTTTGTAGTCATTGAGTCACCGCCGCAACGCGCGGGCTGGAAATCAACTAGTTAATTATAAAAAAACTCATATTAGTTATTTATTTAAAACAGAAAACTTATTTTTGTATAAAAGTTTGCTAAAACGATTAATATTGTATAAAATGTTTGTTAAAAAAACCTTATATACGCCCCATATTGGCCTATAGCCATACATAGGGCATGAGTCATATACGAGACCTATACGAGGCATATAGGAGTAGCCAAATCAGAACTAACATGAGTCGGACACTGAGTTAGATGTAACACTATACGTCCCGTATAGACCTATATGAGGCATATACGAGGCAAAGGGTATACAAATAGGCAGATATGATGTGTATGGATAGTTTTAGCTGTTTTTACAACAAAGATGAAAATACAATGAATACTTGTACTTGTTTTCTATTTATTTATTTGTGAGCTAAGGAACATGGTTTTGTCGGGGCAGTCTGTGGTTTAGGTTAAAAGAAGACTAGTCTAAGATGATAGTAATGGCGCATCTGCATGGGATATGCGAGGCACGTGAATCAACTTGTTCTCTAAGTAACTCCTACTTATAACCTCTCTCACTTGTCCCCATCAACTCCAAAATAACCTAAATTTTCTATACTAAAATTGTTTCTTAACTTCAAGATTCATTATATATAGCCCATGTTATGTGTTCATATAAAAGTTTTAACATATTCATTTTCACTTTGTACTATATGACATGCTTGAGTTGACCCTACAAGCCGAATACCGAACCATATCTTGGTTTTAGTACTGATTTTTCATGTGAGGGCCAACCATATGTTTTTATTTATAAGATATATATTATAAACTTAACGTTTTACAGTTTTCATTTTTGTATCTCCTTTTAGGAAGAATCTATCAAATAATACGTAAATTTGAATGGAACAAAATATATAAACGTTCTAAAATGCAATGTAGACACGCTTACAACTTTTTAACGCATACAGGTATATACATTACTAGGTTAGGAATTCATGACTTCATGTATCATAAATTGAATAAATGAAATATCAATATTTTGAGATTAGATATATGTACAAATATACTAGATATAATATCAAGATGTGAAATAAAATAAGAAGAAAAAAATCTTATGCTCACAGAGTTTTGATATGTGACGCAACAAATTAAGTATTTATTAGTTATAGATTAGTTTGCATTACTCGTTTACTCATAAACTAAATTTGCTTTTGAGTAAATGTTAATGATATAATTAAATTATAGTGTATATGTATGTATATTGAGATACGTAGTATTTTTAATATAAAAAATAAAAGTCTTTGATATATCAATATTTGCTTTTTGAAAGTTCTTATTATTATTATTAAAAAATCTTCGATGTAACTTGCAAAAAACACACGTGTGTCATATTATATTATTTTATATTATTATATTCATTATATTATTATATACATTATATAAAATGCGGTCTACAATATGCTCTTTTTTAATCGGTTTACAATGACGGTGGCTCTTAGACATAAAATAGAAATTTTCCCGAAAACAACATAGTAAATTTGCCCAGCTCAAGTGGTTAAGAGCGATCAACTTATATAAAGAGCTCCAGGGTCGATTTCCCTTCCATTCCTTTTTTTTACAATTTAATTTTTTTAAATAATTCTAACAAATTGACAACAAAATTAATTTTGTGTTATTTTAAACCTCTTGCTTCACATAAGTTTGTATGTTTGTTATTACAATATTATATGTTTAATTGTTATTTCAAGAGCATACATTTAAAAGAACATTTTCTACATTTAAAGAGACTTGTGAGTATTTTAATATTTCAAGAGCAAACATTTTCTATGTTAAAAGAACATTTTCTTAACATTTAAAGAAACTTGTGGGTATTTTAATGATTAAAATTGTTTACACAAAAGAAGCAATAGTTTAATTATCATTTTTAGTCGATGGCTTTTCGAACACGTTTAAATGTTAATATTTTCATGGACTAAGCTTCCCCGCGTTGCGGCGGGGGCGTAAAACTATGCCAAATAGCACTAATGTCACACCACCGTCAGTGACTACCAACACTGAGTCGATCCAGGACCCGCGCGTTGCGACGAACTTGTCAAACGAAAAAAAATAAATGTAAAACATTGAACCACACGTGCATGTTGCGTCGTGTTAAATCGCATAATTTTGAACGAAACAAAAAAAAAACGTTAAACGATACACGCACGTCGCGCCGTCTTAACTCGCAAAATTTAAAACGAAACATAAAACGAAAATTTGCGAAAGATGAAAAGTATAGGGACCAAAGTTGAAGGTAAAAATATTGTGAGGTTAAATTGAAAATAATGAAACTTTTGAGTTAAAAGTGAAAAAAAAAAAACAATTTATATAGGTTAAAATTGCAAAATATAAAAAGCTTTTGGGTTAAAGTTAAAAAATCAACTTTTTTTTTTTTTTTTGAAAACCCCCCAAAACATGAATTAAAACACCTTATGCACAAAATTGTTCATAATTTATGGAATGTAAATGTAAATTTTAGGCTATTAGAATATCGGTAGTATGGATATTAAACGATGAGTGCTACATGGTCAGGTGTATAGCGACTTGGTCTACAACCCCACACGCGTGGGTTTGAGTCTAGACCCTTTGTGCCAAACACAAAATAATGGTGACCATGGGGCTTGAACCCAGGTCGCGTTGTTTTAAGACAAGATATATAATCAAGCCTCATACGCGTCTGTTTGCTTTTATAATTTATCAGTCATCCTTTTTGTTAGTATATGTTTTAGCTCTTTTATGTGATTAAGATTATAAATGTCTTATTAAATTTTATTTTTTTATTATAGGCATTGGTTTCAGTACTATCGAAACGATTACGGATATTAAACCTTATAGTTTTTTTGTCGATTTAAACATGTATCGACATCTTTTTGGGTATATCACGACCTTTCATTTTAATTTTTCTCAACCGATAGCGACTGAATTCCTGTAGCGTAACGCGGTGTAATTTTACTAGTTATAAATAAGTACATAACAGTTGATCAACACTTTGGTATTGTATCATTAATAAAAATCAATTTCTGATTGGGTTATAGTAAAATTAGCTTAATGGTATATCAATAAGACATAGATTTTTAAAAGTTAAACTTCAAAACGTTGTTTCTAATGTTTATTTACCAAATAAAAAATACTTAATTTAAATATGCTCAATTTACCCTAGTAATCTTTATATAAACAATCATGACACTATAAAAAATCATGACACTAAATATTTCGTACAAATAACCATGTGACATGTTTATATCACTACTTGAACTATAATTCGAGTAAATTTTGATTGATAACGTACGACTCTAATATTATAATTAAATTGTGTAATTTATCTGTTATAACTTTCATAAACCCATATAATTAAGTTTATGTATAAATAAATAAAAATAACAAAAACATCCTGTATATACACATCGAATCGTCAAATCTTGAATTTTAATTAACTAAATAAGTAATACAATATAGTGTTTTTTCTTTAGTAATAACTAAGTCATTGAAAAGATCTATCAAGATATTAAACAGAAACTAAGATTGAAATTTTCAATAGATTACGGTACCTTTTTTTTTTTTTTTTTTTTTTTGACAATGGAGTATTATTAAGTATATATTAATATAATATAGAAATTTAACTAAAAATCTAGTTTTTATCTATATATATTTTATAATCAACTAGTAACAATATATATATATATATATATATATATATATATATATATATAATGTAAGTATCTATAGAAAACCCTTATAATTTAGAAAACTTGGGAAACTCTAACATCCCGAACTTTTAAAAAAAAAAAAAAAATTACACATGTTATATACATGTTTTTAAGGGTTTTGGGCAAAAAAAATCAAAAAAGCGCCGAGTAGATATTTAAAAAAAAATAAACAAATTTTGGTGTAACACATGTTACAAATATGTCAGATGAATGTAACATGTGTTACACCAAAACTTGTTTATTTTTTTAAAAATATATACTCGGCGCTTTTTTGCCCAAAACCCTTAAAAACATGTATAAATTTTTTCAAAAAAAAAAAAAACATCGGGAGCTTTGAGTTTCCCGGGTTTTCTAAATTAAAGTGAGTTTTCTATACATCCTTCCCCTATATATATATATATATATATATATATATACACACACACAAGTAATACATTGTTTTAAACTTTATGAGACAATTTATCATTTTATAATTTTATGATGTGTATATAAATTAAAATATATGCAGTTCTAAACTTATAATATAAAAATATAAAATTTAAAGCTACATATATCAACTATTTTTTCTTTATTACATGAATAAATAAAAAATATTGCTGCTATTGCTTTTAATTTTTCTTTAATATGCACTAGTTTGATTATTCCGCGCTTCGCGGCGGGGCGAGTTGATTTAAAAAAAATGTAGACGCAATGTTAAAATAACGTTATATTGTGAAAAAAGTAATGTTTCGAAATCCAGAAGCGTGTTGTGGCGCGTTAAACATCGAATCGTTATTACAAACACAGTAAAATGAATAACAAAAATTTGTACGCTAAACAAAGAATGCTAGTACAAACATTGTAAAAAATTATAAAAAAGTTGCCGGCTAAAAACCTTGGCGTAAATTCACATCTTACGTTGCAACAAATGCGTTAAACGGTGGAAAAAATTGTGGTCGAATAACTTTTCATAAATAAATATATTAATTTGTTATGACAGTTTTAGTTACCTCATTTTATTTATTTTTTTTTACCAAAATAATCGAAAAGGATAAGTAAATTGGTTTATTTTGGAACTAAAACACAATTTGATTTTTCATCTTATTTAATTTTGTGATACTTGCATCCCTATACAATTCATGAGTATGTATTCATATTTAGGGTATGTTTGGCAAAAGTAGCTGGTGGCTGGTAACTGAAAGCTGGAAGCTTGTAGCTGGAAGCTTGTAGCTGAAAGCTGGAAGCTGGTAGCTGGAGCTGGTAGCTAGTAGCTGTAGTTTTTTAGATATATTTGGTGTTTGGTAGAGTAGCTGGAGCTTTTAATAAATGTATAAAATGACCTAAATGGACATAACTAAAAATTTAGAAAGTTGGTGCATTAAAAAGTTTCTTATTTTTAGAGGTTAAAATAGTCATTTTTTCCCTAAAAGCTTGTAGCTCCTTCTAAACGCTACTAGTAGTAGCGTTCAACTAAAAGCTTCAAGCTCCTAACCTAAAAGCTTTAAACTCCTTCAACCAAACAAGACTTTTTATTGATTAGGAGCTTTTTCTTAAAAGCTTAAAGCTAGAAGCTCCTAAAAGCTCCATGCCAAACATACAAAGTGAGATTCCCCCACACTATGCGGCGGGTGCCGCTACCTTACCAAATCTAATTGAAATCCACTGAACAACATATGTATCGGTACCTACTTTAATTTTTATGTTTTTGCTTTCGCTAAACTGACACCATATCGCTATTATATTGTATTGAACCGAACCGAACAACATTGGCACCGGTATGTATTCATTTTCATGGTTTTATGTTTGATAAACTGACACCGTAACGTAGCTAACATCGGTACCAGTACGGTGATAACCCGAAACAATCGATGTCGTCCGAACAACATCGGCGCTGGTGACGATACCGGTGTTCATTTTTATCAAAGGTGTAAATCACGTATTGTTTTCTATACCATATACGTATATCGTATCAGTACCATAACAAACCATTAATAAAACCAAAGTAAACAATAAACAAAACATTACTTAAAAATAAAAATAAACACTTTAAAATTATAAAGTACTTACTGTTCATCGAGACTTTGGATTCATATAGATAATAATATTTAAAATAAGGATAAATAGACAAGTAACCGTAAAATAATAAGAATATGACGGAGGGAACAGGGGCCCTCCATGTGAAGAAGCAAGGACAAAAATTCTGAACGTGCGCGTTAGTTTTTTTTTTAACTTGTATACAACTTGAATAATAATCTAGATAAAAGGGTTTTTTATTTTTTTTTATTTTTTATTTAATGATTTCTAAGTGGTCACAAACTTAGTATTTATCTAAGACTAAAAATTTATTAATTTTTAAATGTCATGTTAAGGGTCCTAATGGATGCATGTTTAATAAACTTATTGAGCTTTTTAAATTAGCATTATGATAAATTATTTTGAAAGCTCCTAACCCTTTTAATATGTATAATTCAATCGGATAATATTTGGATTTTAGCTTAAGATCACAGTCGTAACCAATGGTTTTCTATCTATTTTAAATTATTTTTAGACACTTATAACATCGTTATCCTCAGGTTAGTCGAGTTTTTGTTTAATGGTGTGTAACTGTTACAATAGAGAGACCAGTAACTGAAACAAACATTACGGTAGACGACATCCTTGTCAGATTAGTTGAGTTCATGTTTAGAGTGTATGTCAATGATGGTATTATGAGTTCAGAATAACTCGAGATTATGGGAGAGAAAAGACGAATTTGTTGTTGTGATGTTAATTATAAGAGTTAACCCTTTATCTCTTTATTATCCTCTTTATATACACCTACGGGGAAACCTATATTAGTTAGTAAAGGGCAATTATGCCCATCAATAATTACCAACTAATATATAATAGGCAAATTGGAAAATAATAATCACATCTTTCTGAAATTGGCCGATAATAATCCCAGGTCAGTTATTAACCAATAATAATCCGACCTCGTCCAATTTTTTTGTAAAATAGTCCACCGTTAAAATAGCTTAACGAAGTTAAGTGTTTTTCCGAATTACAAACCGATGTTTTAAGGTTTTTGATCAGAATGAGAATACGAGTCGATTGATGTAAAACTTACCTCGAAATACTGCCCCCAACCGACGAAAACGGTGCTTCAATTCAGGTGTTTAACTTCCAATTAACAAAATTCAAGCCATTTCGAACACAATTTCGAGGTAAGTTTTACATCAATCGACTCGTATTCTCGTTCTGATCAAAAGCCCTAAATCATCGGTTTGTAATTCGGAAAAACACTTAACTCCGTTAAGCTTATTTTAACGGCAGACTATTTTACAAAAAAAATGGACGAGGTCGGATTATTATTGGCTAATAACTGACTTGGGATTATTATCGGCCAATTTCAGAAAAATGGGGATTATTATTTTCCAATTTGCCTATATAATAAAGTATAATTAATATTTTGTCCTATTTATTATATAAATGATTAGCGATGGCCGTAAAATATCTATATAAATTATATTTAATCTTAGTAATCATTTATTATGAGCATTAGATACGCATGATCAGAAGTTAATAGTCATTTTAGCTTTAAATTAAAAACCGTAGCAGAGAAATACATTCGTTCAGTCGGTATTCAACTCAGGACCCCTATCAAATATATTACAATCTCAATTTAAAAGCTAAACACTTATGATCAAAATTTACAAGTAAGCACTTTAAACGTTTGATTTGTATAATAAATTGTTTATATGTCATTATGCATGCAGAACATATTTAGAGACATACAAATTCTAAACGAATGGGAAAAATTCAACAATTGATCATTCATAATACGATATGCAGTTGTACATAGTCATTAATAAACCTATCATTATTATAAGCGCTTACATAATACTTATGGAATATAGGCTTTTAGTTATTGGATCCATAGCATAACATGAATGTATTCGATACAAAATTTAGTTTCCTCAAATCGTCCATAAACGAACAACAATTTCGTATCAAAATTTAATACAACACCTCTCCAACTATTATTGTTCGAAAAAACATGGTAGCTGACTTATCACAGTAACTCTTCAATATATATTATTTATATAGATTTAATAAAAATATGAGTACATTGATAAATTTTCAACAACATTTAGTGAATATTCCTTTGTGATTAACAACATATTATGTCATTATAACTTAGGTTGTTGTTATCATTTCATTATGACTCCTCCATAAGATAGATTTTTCTACTAACGTAAAAATAAATTCCGAAAATACATTTTATTATCTTTGAATATAACAAAAGTCAGAGTAATCAACCGGTTTGAGTTCTCACTTCTTCTTTTAATTATAGTATCTCGTTTCTTATAAAGATATTCTAATACCCTATTAGATTTTTCACATTATTCTAGAAAGAGCTAGTGTTCTGCAATGGGAGTAATAGCTGAACGGGTATAGATTTAAACCTACATAATGCTTCTAATTAATGAAGCATAAGGAAATAATCTCATTAATTCTATTATCCTCTAAAGTGTTAATTGGAATATTAATATTAGCATACTTAAATATCATTAAATATGTGACTACTTATCTTAGCCAGTTGTCCCTTTGATTTATGGATAGTTTCATTGCTTAAGTCTAGTCTAATGACATAATTTTGAAGTGAGATTCTCCTTTGAAGAACTTAAAGTTGGAAGTAGTAGTTGTATTTTATCTTCGAACCTTAGAGCTATTTTTCTTTTTTAGGTTTTAGTGGTGGTGAGGTGAATAACATCTTATTTTTCAGTTTCAGACATTTCTTTTCTTGTATATATGTTGTTGATATTTCCTCTGGTACTTTTGAATGTTATAGTTGATTCTTAAGGCATCAAATTGTACTAGTGGAAAAGTTAGTATGTATGCACTGGAAAAGTATATTTATTTCCATGTGTAAGCCCTTAATTACATGGGTCATGATATTGTACATTATGATGTATTTACGAATGCCATTTAACCTTATAGTTAGAATTCAGGAGTAATGTAAGACCCTAAATCGTACATAACAAAAATCGCAGCGGAAACACGAACCATAAAATTCCTTTCATTACAACGACGTGACTTACTTGAAAGTTTGTTTTAAACATAGCTTTTACTCAAAACGACAGCATAACTTCCGTTATTTAAAATACATACTCGATTATTCCCGTACAATCTATCTTGTGACTCGATCTTCGATCTCTATTCCTTGTGATAATCGCCTGTGATCTATACAACCTGCACTCACCACATACATTCAAACCATTAGCACGCTACATAAAAACAAGATCATACGTGTACACTTCACATTTCATTCTTTTACAAACTTCCAGCATTTCATCTGCGTATCCATTTCCTGGTGAGGCTTCATGAATGTACCTGCATTACTTATCATTCTCAAGGTACACCATTAATAACGTTAACCCTAAATGTGTCTAAATCATACACACATACGTACTTACTTACATACATACATATACATCTACGTACGTACATACACTCATACATATCTTTCACATACCGACATACACAACTACATACTTACATACCCTTCCTACAGCTTTACATACATGCATACGCTCATACATATCCTTATACATACACACATACGCATCTACATCCGTACATACCCTTCCTACAACTAGACATACGTACATACACTCATACATATCTTTATACATACCTACATACACCATTACATATGTACATACCATTCCTACATCTTTACATACATGCATACGCTCATACTTACCCTTATACATACACACATACACATCTACATCCTTGCATACCCTTCCTACAACTACACATACGTACATACACTCATACATACATATCACATGTCTTCACACAATCCTACATACGTGCATACCTTCGTACGTACTCACTTGCGTACATAAAACTAGCTTTCCTACATACACACTTACATACATACTCTTAGAGTTATAAAACATACATACGTATAGTACCCACATACTATAAACGTACCTACGGTCACGCATACCTACTTACATAACTTCTACATACGTGTACAGATGCATACAAACATACATACTTGCTTATCTACAAAGGTGCATACCTATATGCTCATGAGAAGCTTTACGAATCATCGAGTGATACACCGGGATGCGTTACGGATCACTCGGAAATGCAACACAAAGTAAAATCAGAGAAACGGGCTAGACAACCCGTCGGCGACGGGGTGGATACCCGTCGGCGACGGCCTCTTAAAATACCCGTCGCCCACATTGTCCCGTAACCAGTCATTTAGGCCGTCGGCCACTTTTATGATATTGAGAGCCCGTCGGCGACGGGGTGGGAACCCGTCGGCGACGACCTGCAGAAAAACCACTTTTCTGCAGTTACGTTTCATCGTTCGTACGCACTAAAACGCGCATAACTTTTACGCCGTTTACCCGTTTAACCTCCCGTTTCTTCCTACATGCTTGTAAATTTACATTCTATCACACGAACTTAAAATCCCACATCCGGATTAATGAAATCCTTATCTTACGCCCTATCGGCTTATTATCACATTCCAATTATTTGACCCATTATGGGTATTTGCGCATTAATTGACTTATGACATACCAAGACCATACTTTTCGCTTCCATACTTGTTCAATACATTATACTAATCAAATAGCTTGCTTATCAACTACCTATTAAGATCGTTTGCCCAAAATACCCCTCAAGGGCATTTTGGTCACTTTAATTCCATCATGTACTACAAAAGGCTACGGCACCTGTTTGACCTCCACTCATCATGTTTAATTAATTAAAACACCATAATACTTAATCGAACTTAAAAGTGATTACAGAAATCACTTACCTTATGCGTCCGTGCTCGTATCCGATTCCTTGACTCTTCTTGACCCGTTAACACCACATGCTTGAGTCCGTCTCGACGTGATTCCTATACTTTCATTTCATCGAAATCACGCTCTTATTAGCATACACCTTTGTACATGTAACAATCATATCACTCGCATAATTCACACTTAACTTTCCTTAGTCATTTCTAACAAACATTAAAATATATAATTAACTTCATATAATCATATCCGTATGCGTTAAACTCATGTAACTCATCATGTCATTACATTTAACACGGATTGCTATAACATGTACCATACGACTTCCCATCAACCTACATTTACGATAACGAGTCAAATCATATTTCTTATACTTAGTTGACTTTCAAAAGTCAACTATTAACCATACTTAACTATCGACTTATCATCATATACCTGTAACATCATAATCGATTATACGGACGACACTATATACATCTTATCATACGCTTGGTGTGCGTACCACTTTTTAAGCATAACGTACAACTAATTCATGCATGAATCTTCTAAACTCATACACAACTCATCAAATCCTTCTACTAATCATCATACATCATTCCAAATGAACATTACACATAATATCATCATATTCCTATACTTTCATCTAACAATATTTCATCATAACCACATAATACATCAATCATTCAACAAGACTTGAACATAGAAGGTGATTCTAGTCATCATCTTCACTCTAATTAACGGGTTTTACCTCTAATCATCAAATTAACGCAAACCATACATAATCCATGTTCTATACGAGGATTCTAACCCTTGTACATGATCAATTTCACATTAACTCACGGATTAAAACATAACCCACTTCACCCATGATCACCAATCTTAGATTTAAGACATACCTTATGATCCCCTCGTGTCGGTGATCATTAATTCATGCTCGGTGGTGAATTTGGGCCTTGATTCATCCTTCAATTTGGAGCTTTTGATGAACTAGGGTTTGGGGCTCTTGAGATCCCCATGATCGATCCATCCAGAACACACATGAAGGTGTGTGTGTGTGTGTGTGTGTTCTTTTCCTTTTAATAACCCAATCTTTCATTTGTTCGTTTTAGCCCCTCGGGTTTACCTTTAAAACATAACTGACACTACCCTCATCATTTTATACTTTTGATCATACTCTTAACTAGGTTAAATAGCCTAGTTATTTATTTCATGACGTGTCACATAAGAACATACGACAAATATTAACATTCAGATTTTGGGGCGTTACAAGTAAATGCATGCTTCTTAGGAGTTCTTTTGATTCTTCCACAAAATAATAAATTAGTCTTAGGAAAATTCTAAATCTGTAATAACTCTTATGATAACATTTATTTAAATGAGTTTTTGATTATTATAAGAGACACACTGTGTAACACCCCGTGTTTCTGAAGTCAAAGTCAAAGTCAACGACCGATTTCGCAACTTGACTTGTAGTAAATTTCTGTTATGTGTTTATTTTAGTTGTATTATGTGGAGTAAGTGTCTATAATTACAATAATCGACGTGTGTTATTCGCCATTAATCGACGTACAACTGCGAACTATAGGGAGTAACAATGCGATAAAGTCAACTAAACACTAATCAAACCAATCTAATCAACATCGAATCGCAATCGAACTCGTATCGCAATCGAAATGGTATGATAATTAGTGGAGAAGAAATAGTGCGAGATATGAGTAGTTGGGATTAAAAGTAATTTGACTAGGAAACCCTATCGCATCGCCACACTCGCAATCAATATCGAAACGGCAAAACTCATCGCGCCGAGCACTCGAACCAGGTGCCAGCCGACCGAACAGCCACCCGGCCGGACTGCCACCCGAGCGAGGTGCCATCCGACCGAGGAGCCACTCGGCCGGGCTGCTACCCGGACGAGATGCCATCCGACCGACCAGCCCTTTCCACTTTGGGAATCCTATAAATACCTCTTATCACCATCATACTTTCCACTTTTGGAAACTCTCGTCCGACCAGCTCGTGCTCTCCACCTTTTCTTCGATTTCTCTCAATTCCGGTAAGATCTCGTCCTAAATCTTGTACTTCCTTGATCTACACGCACTCCTACACCTTTCTATCTTTTAAATCTTAACTTTTGACCGTGAAATCATCAAGATTCAAGGTGTTCTAGGATGATGTCATCATGTGTTCTTGAAGAACTTCATGTTTTGGCCTCAATCCACCAAGAACAACTTGGATCTAACCGATTTCCACATAAACGAACAAAGATCTTTCATAGATCTAAACATATTCACGGTGAAAAGGATTGAGAGAAGGTTTTCCAACTTTCTTTTAACTCTTTTACATTCAATGCATTCAAAACCGGTAGAATCGGAGCTCGTGCCGACTCACCACTCAATCTTGTGGTTGTGTTAGTTCAAGATCCGTATCCTATCCACGAGATTATCGATTTCGGGTTAACTAAGAACTATCGTCCTAAACCGGTGAACTGACCAAACTTGGGTGATTCCTGTTCAGTCGGGTCACTAGAGCTTAGGATGGGACTCTGATTGGTTAGCACGATATCAACACATCTCGATAACACGACAAACAAATCAAAACGACCAAGTGTAAGGCGAACGGAACAACCAGGCGGAGTGCCGTCCGATCGGACTGCTGTCCGAACGGACAACCATCCGAGCGACCGGCTGTCCGAACGACTTGCACCTTGGGTCCCACACTTAACTATTTTTCCAACAATTGGAGTCTGGTTGTTGAACGAGTTGTTGTCCGATCGGACTACCATCCGAACGGACAGCCACCCGAATCATGAGACATTTGGACTTCAACACTTAAACAATTTTCAACATGTTCAATGCACCAAGGATGCCACCCGGTCGAACAACCGTCCGACCGAGTGACCACCCTGCTGAGAACTTGTTCTCACTGAAGTGCCCAACTGAACGGGTTACCGTCCGATCGGACGACCGTCCGACCGACCGACCTGAAAGGTAGAGATACTTCAATGTTTTCAAAATGCTACAACGAAAACTTCAAAGGTCAAGCCATCATACACAAACACACCCTTCTCATAAGAAGAAACAATCCACTTGAATAGTCATCCGACCGGACTACCGTCCGACCGGATGACCATCCGAACAGATTGTCATCCGCCCGAACTGGTTGTCCGATCGGATTACCATTCGACCGAACTGTTGTCCGAGCCACTTACATCTTGTATCGTTTTACGCGTCGCTTATCGTTTTGCTATCGATCTGTTCAGGCTAACCCTACTCTCTAGTGCTCCCTTCAATCCATCAATTGCTGTGAGTATACTCGAACCCTTTTTGGTTTATGCACTTTTGGGTGTTACATACGTTACGAATATTCAAATCACATCGAACACACTACTCAATACTATTTTAAACGCTAACCGTTACTGCATGATATACGTGGCTTAATGAATGCTTGTTTGTTATGTTTACACATGGAATACTGTCTACCTGCCTTAGCAACGATAATACTATAGTTTGGACTCAGCACCTGTTCGCAGGGGTTGTTAAGGACCATTACTTGCATGGATTACGATGGTAATCATGTATTGCGAACTGCCTCGGGCAGTCAACCCACAGTCATTGGTATCGATAGATCTATGTCGATAACTAACGTGCTTCATTTCACTATGCGTACGTGCTGGTTATGCGTAAACGAATTTCGAACTTACTATATCTATCAAACTTGTATGCTCACCTTTACACTATGTGTATTGACTTTATTTTAACGTATGTGACAGGTGCTTAAATTGTTTGTATGCTTAGCTCGCTGTGAAATTGAGGCTAGGAAAGGTCTAGGATGCTCTTTGCACAGTGATGAAATCGAAGCTAGGAAAAGAGGTCCTAGAAACCAATAAATAAACTATCTATGTATAAATCTGAGTTGTCGGAATAGAACTACTTGACTAGAATTGTCTGTAATAATTTGTTTGCCTTTTAAGACATGGTATGGGACATGTTACTTTAAATTAATTGGTAATGATAATTGTTATGGAAACTTCTGGACAATCTGTTTCGCTCAGTGCCATGCCCCGATGCTTCCGCCATCGGTTGGGGTGTGACACACTATCTCACTTATCCCACTTGTGATGCTCTAGTTTTCTTCTATATTACTGTTATCAGAAAGAGGATTGTCAGGTCATGTCATGTCTTTATAGATAATCAAGATCCAATGAGAATAAATTTTATAGAAACTTTTATGAAGCAAAAGTTATTTTAGGTTTAGAAAATTATAGTGGATGATTTAGATAAGATACTAACTTATAGAAGAATTTTAATAGTGATTAATGTTATGGGGTATTCAAGTAAGGTAAACTGAAATTTATGATCATTAGATTAATAAAGAATCATTAATGTGAGGCTCAATATTTTAATGAAGATGTGGTATGTCTATTATTAACATCAAATTAATAAACTAAGTTAATAAAATTCCACTTAAACAAAAACCAGATCAACTTTAGGTAGAAGTGAAATCATTTAAGTATGTGTGCATAACAATTGTAACACATCACCTATGGGCAGAAGTGAGACACTATTTTAATTAGGCACATGTTAGTTCTGCTAGACATTAATGTAACACATCATCTTTGGGCAGAAGTGAGACATTCATGCGTATTAAGCAAAAGTAACAAAGCGTTTAGTTAGACTTGAACGATAAAACATATGTAACACGTCGCCTTTGGGCAGAAGTGAAACATCAAAAGCTCATTCAAGTTAAGCTATTGAATTTTGTAAAAATTTAACGTTTATTAGTATCTACAAAACCATTTAGTTAAGCTAATAGCAAACGACCAGGGTAACATTGGAATTTTCGAGAAAAAATAACTGTTTTTGAATATTTTATGTTTTCGATTTTGATAAATGGGTTTTCAGTAATGTGGGTTTTCTATAATATGGGTTTTCGATAAAACTAATGTTTTCGCGAAAATTGGTGTTTTCTAGAAAATTGTGTTTTCAGGAAAAATGTTCTTGAAATAATGGATTCGAAAACCCTCAAGAAAACCCATAAACTCTAAAACCCGAAAAATTAAAATTCCATAAACTCTTAAAATAAAATGCGAAAACTCAACGAAAAACCCCCCATAAACCCTTTAATCTGAAATCTGTTATAAAAACCCACAAACCCATTTAATCCAAAAACTATTATAAACTAATCTTGAAAATAGAAGGATAACTTATAATATATGTTTTCTAATTTAAGGGATTCAAATCTTTTCGAGACATACCTAAATATTCTTAGTGTATCTAAGATGTTGAAATTATACATAAATAATCTATTAACAGATTTTAATCAGATTTTTGAACCAAAACATAGTGATATTTCGAAAATTATGATGAATATCATGTGTTCTTAGGATGAGCATCTTCGAAATTTTAACAATTAAGACATAAATTTTCTGGAATCGAATATGCTTAATCACTAAAACATGAAACACATTTCGATTAATATGAACTCGGATTTAGTGAGATCATAATCCAATTTTTATTAACATGAAACATCCAGATTTTAATAAGAAAATACCTGAACAATCATAAAACGTTTTTCATCAAATTTTAATCAAATCAGTTTTATTTTCCAGTTTTAATTTCAGATTGGCCGAGTTCCCGTTTAAAGTGTATGTTAATGATGGTATTATGAGTTCTTAAAAACTCGAGATTATGGGAGAGGAAGAGAGAGAAAGAAGACGAATTTGTTGTTGTGATGTTAATTGTAAAAGTCTAACCCTTTATCTCTTTATTATCTCTCTAATATACACTAAGGGGAAACCCTTTATGAGTTAGTTTAGGTAATTAGGTCTATCAATAATTACCGACTAATATATAATAAGGTATGCTTAATATTTTGATCATGATTAATGATGGCCATATAAATATATTAATTATATTTAATCTTATAAGTGCCTCTCGTATCAAACCCTTAATATCAACCACTTGTAGCCTAGTGGTAGGGAGACTTGGATTCTTCAATGTAGACTCAAGTTCAATCCTCACTTATGTTACTTTGGTGGATTAGGCAATGATGGATAGAGTCTAGCCTCTTTGCAAAGCTGTCAGGCTCTACCTTGAGCCCACCCGGGTTTTCGTCCCACCGTGTGTTACGTCATAGAGTTCTGCTCTTGTGGCGGCACAACGATTATCAAGTAGCAGCCGGCGGTATGGTTTCCTGGGGGAACGCTCAAGCCAAACTCTGAAGCCAGCGTGAGCCCGTTAAGACAACATAGTATGGCCGAAGTGGGACAACGGGACTCTCCAATTTGGAAAGTGCGGTAGCCTAATACAAGAAAGTTGACGTTAAAATAAAATCAAACCCTCTATATTGGACCACCATATCTAAACAAAAAATCAACATTTCTAGGAATTTGTCATCCATTTTTCTAAGACCACATGAAGCGGTGAAGAAAAATAATGCCCCCATCATGGGGCATTATCCGACACGTGCCAGTCCAGTCAGCATGGGGCGTTATTGCAAAAGTGGCGTAGTGGGAATAATGCCTAATAATGCCCCTTCCAATCATTAAAAAAAAAACAAACTAATTGGTCATTGGCTAGTCAAACTCTCCTCCACTCCCATTGGCCACTTCAATAAACCATTTGACCACTTCCAGCGTTTTAATTAAAACGCCAAGATCCATTTTTTTTCAAAAATAACGCCTAATAACGCCGGGTGTAATGGGGGTGGGGGCGTTTTGGGGTGTTTTTTTTCAATTTTTTTTAAAATACCGCCCCACTACGGGTGGTCTAAGCAAAAATCAACGTTACTAGGAATTTGTCATCTATTTTCTAGACGTTAACACCCTAATTCCAAAACGTACGATGTGTGATGTCATTAAAATCAATACTAGCCCTACTCTACAAAACCACAATGAGACTACTTGGTCCCATATTAAAATGAAGAGTAAATTACATTTTTGGCCCCTGTGGTTATATCAGTTTTACTCTTTTGGCCCAAAATAAGAATTTGTAACAGATTTGCCCCCGTGGTCCCTATAACTAACCATTTTGGCCCCTAAGTCTAACCAAACCCTAACTCAGGTTAATTATTAGGCACATGACTTGCACATGATGGGTAATATGGTAATTTCACCTCCCCTTTAATGAGTTTATAAATAAAACCCTAGCCCACTTCATCTTCTTCCTGATTCCATCTTTTCTCTGTGATTCCATCTTCTCTTTATAAATAAAACCATACATACATAACACACACATACATACAGAACACACACACTCCCTCTCTCATCTTTCTCTCTGCTCTCTCTCTCTACTACCACCGTATCATCACCACCATCACCGTATCATCACCACCACCACCACCGTACCTACCACCACCACCACCTCCTCCACCGTATCATCACCACCACCACCGTACCTACCACCACATACGGTCTCTCTCTCTCTCATAAACTATCTCTGCTCTCTCTCTGTCTCTCTCTTCTCTCTCTCATAAACACCCCTTCTCTTTGATGGTGATGAACAACAGAGGTGGTTTGACAGGTTTGATGGTGATGAACGGCGGTGGTGAGTTTCTCGTTGTGGATGTTTATGGTGATGACAGTGGAGGTGGGGTGTTGCTGGTGATGATGGCAGAGGTGGGTGTTGATGGTGATAAACGGCGGCGCTGGGTTGTGGGTTTTGTAGGTGGTGATTGATTTGAAGATCTATGTGCGATTTGAACTTGGAGGTTGTGATTGATTGGGTTGGGGAGGTGTTTCAGTGAATTTGGGGGTTTTCTGTAACAGCGGCGGTGGTCAGGTGGCGCGGTGGCAGCGGCGGTGGTCAGGTGGCGGTGGGAGGTTCTCACAGTGGAAAGGATATGGTTATTGGGTTTGATTTTGTTTTTGTTTCAGATCATTTATCCAGGTATAACACAAATAGGCCTGTGTATGTTTGATTTTGTTTGTGGTTTGTTTGGATTTGATTTGATTCTTTCGTTAATTTGGATTTGATTTTGTTTGTGGGTTTGTTTTTTAATCTGTATGGATATGGTTATTGGGTTTTGATCAAACATTATTGGTGTGGCAGTTGTGGAGGTGATGGTCACCGACGGGGGACTGATGTGGTGGTGGCTGAGGTGTGGCTGAAGTGGTGGTGTGGTGGTGGTGGTAGGAGAGAGAGAGCAGAGAGAAACATGAGAGAGAGTGTGTGTTCTTAATGTATGATAATTATTGAAGATGAAGATCTGGGATTTAATTGAAGATGAAGATCTGGGATGATGATGGTTGAAGATGATGATGAAGATCTGGCTTTTATTCATAAAAGGGGAGGGAAATTACCATATTACCCATCATGTGCAAGTCATGTGCCTAATAATTAACCTGAGTTAGGGGTTGGTTAGATTTAGGGGCCAAAACAGTTAGATATAAGGACCATGGGGGCAAATCTGTTAGAAATTCTTATTTTGGGCCAAAAGAGTAAAACTGATATAACCACAGGGGCCAAAAACGTAATTTACTCTAAAATGAATAATAATATAAGAATAGATGTGTTAATACTAAAATTGAAGATCAAACACATGCAATATTTCATACTATAAATTTCTTATAAGTGGAAGAAATCGAGTTACAAAGGTTTATGTGTAGCGAAAGTACAAGCTAATAGTTAACTATCATAGAAAAGAAATTTATCAACCAATCAAGATTCACTTAGGATTCCTCAAGGGGACTTCCTGGTGGTTAAGGTGTGAGCTTCAAAACCAAAAAGTTAGAGGGTTCAAATCTTACAAATGCAGACGTTGTTGCATTTATTTTAGAAAATCAAAAAAATTACTTAAGGATTTTTTCTCACACGGAGAATACCCAAAATATTATGAGTTATTGGAGGGTCTAGCCTAAAGTCGCCAATGATGTTGCATTTTAGTGAAAAGGGAAGCCATTTGAAGGTCATTGGAGAATGCAAGTTTTGACAGATCATCCAAACCTATGTTTGCCAATTGAATTTCAAATATCCACTTCTAACATTAACATCTCAAATATTATTGTTTAATTTATTCGGTTATTCTATTTTATTAACTGTTCGGTTTTCAGTTAATCAGTTCGATTTATTCGGTTATTTTGTCAGTTTTCGGTTAGGTTCAGTTATTTTCGATTAATAACCGAAACTAAACTTGTACTTTTTTTTTGCATAGAAATACATGTAATAGAGGTATATGTACATGAAATAGATGTATAAATACATGAAACGAAGGTATAATTAAATGAAATGAAAGTATAAATACTTGAAATAGAGATATAAAACATGAAATACTTGAAATGGAGGTATACAAGGCTAGAAATATATGAAAATATAAATGGTTTGGTTCGGTTATTTTCGGTTAACCGAGAGTACAAAAAACCGATAACCGATTTTCGGTTAATCGGTTTTCGCTTAATTTGTTTTTCGGTTAATTTCGGTTCGGCTTCGTCAGTTTTCAGTTCGGTTTCGATTAACAATTCGATTATTGCTCATCCTTTACGTAACATATATGTTCAGTTTGAGAATTAGCTTCTTTTGTCAAAGATGAATCTCGATGTTGGATATGATCATACGAGATTTAATAAATACTTTACGCAATGGACAACTCATGTTAAGTATTTAATTATTAGGGTTTTAGTTGTTGATTATCCTGAGCTTGACTTTCTAAAAGTCGGATTAGCTTTCATGCACTAAGTTTTTTAAGCTTAATTTATTATACTCACTTTTACATGCAAACACTTTTTATTCAAAACTTATTTAGAAAAAAAAAAAAAACATTTTTGCTTCTTTTTGGTTGATTTGTTTCCATCGATAATTATATTTTTGCTTATTGTTGTTGGTTTGTTCTGTTATAAATAATTAATGATATTATGATTATCAATTCCTAATATAGTCCAACTTGTTTTCCAAGCCTTTTCCCCTTATAAATACTCAATGTATTCTAATGTAAAAGATGCACCATTAATATTAAACATCTCTTTCTCTCCCAATTATCTCTTCTCATCTTCTTGCTATTAGGCTTGTTCATAACACGTTATCAGCGCGTTTGCTTTGGATCACACAGGTATATTATATTGTCTAATTATTTCATCATTATTTATTATTCTCTCATACATAATCCATATTGTAATCCGTACAATTTCGGGTTGTGTTAAAGACTTGTTTTATTCTTCTCTTTAGTCTCCTAGAATAACATACTTAATTATATGTTATTCTTAATTATATCGTAACATAGTATAAGTTTCCGTGTAACCTCAACGAAAGATTTCATGGTGGTTACACCAAAACATTCTGATAGTTTTTATGAATTAAACCACCGATATTACAACCTAGAAAAAGAATATACAAAATATTAATTACTTTAACATATGATTTTATATTATAAAAAGAAATAATTTAGCATGTAGCAGACAATAAGGGTACCCCTCGTGCACCTATTTCTACCCGTACACGTGTACCCTGTTTTTGTTTTTGTATTTTTTTTAGTTAATTATTTGACTATGTACTTGGATTGTCCATAAATATTTTTATACTCTTAAAATCAAGATATGATTTTACATATTTCTGTTATATATATATACTAGGTTAGTTCCCCGTGTGTTACACGGTTGAAAAATTTAAACTATTTAATAAATATTTCTTGTAAATGCAAGACATTTATATACCAAATTGACATAAATAAGTTAGTATAAAGATGCTGTATGTTAGTATTATAAAATTCATCAGAGAAACATGTAATCAAACTGTCGTTGAAAATAATACAAAAATAAATATATTATATAATACGTATTATTGTATTTACGTATTATATTACATTTAAATTTAAAGATAAATAAAAAGTTAGAATGGATGTAAATTACAAAGACACACAATGTTTCAAAAAAAAAAGTAACATGAATAATGACAATCCGGATTTCGTAGATACAGATACCATGGGTTATATTTAACACAGTTCAGATTTAATGAATCCACATATTACAAAAGTTGTGATTATCGGGTTTGGTACCATATCTTATTTGATATTATGTAGTTACTTGCATCACTACACATGTATGAATGTTGTAATTAAATGACCTATGTTTGACAAACAAATAGAGCTCGACTTCATAATTTAGTGTGTATAACATATTATGTTTAATTTAATAGCTGAAAATATGTCATAAGATGTTTGACACCCATGTGTGAATGGTGTTGTCAAACAATTGGAGTTTGGTCATCCTTAATTACGTTATATGTTAAAATTATATAAAGATTATTATTTGAAAAAAAGATAAGGTCATATATTTGATTTGCTTTTATATGTTTAAACGAATAAATGATAATAATATTAAATTGATATGTGAAGGGAGATAAGATTTCAGGATTATTATTATTATTATTATTATTATTATTATTGTGAATTTATGATTAATTATGAAACTAAAGGGATTATATTTTAGGCGGGAAAATAAAATTCTAGATAGCTTCAATGAATGCCATGCGTCTCAAGTTGGTTTACTTTATTATATGTATAGATTTTTTAAATGCACACTTTTAATGACCTTATTTAAATAAACATAATATTGAAATCAGATTTTCTTATATTATTTAATTGTCTTTTGCATCTTATGATGAGTAATTCTACTCTTTATTAATATTAAGTCTTCGTATTCATGTTTCTATTTTTTTTATGCACAAACGACTTAATTCAACTAGATGATACTTTGCTATTTTCTTTTAATAAGAATTCAATAACTTTAATTACTTCAATAAGATAGATGTGGTTGCTGTCACACGAGGTTTAATATTAGGACCTTCTTAATATTATATGTATAATTTTTTTCTTTTATTAAAATATAACGTTAACCAAATCTTGAAAAGTTTTATATTTATTGGTTTACACTTCGAATAACATACATTAATGCATGTGTTTTTTTACAATATAGTTCATCATGACAAATCTTGCAAAACTTGAGTTCATGGCTTTAGATCTTACTGGGAAAAACTATTTGTCATGGGTATTGGATGCTGAAATACATTTGAATGCCAATAATCTGGGTGAAACAATTAAAGAAGGAAATAAAGCAAGTACCCAAGATAAGGCAAAAGCCATGATCTTTTTACGCCATCATATTCATGAGGCTTTGAAAAGTGAGTACGAGTGGATCAATTTAAGGTTGCAAGACTTTTAAGTCTATAAGCGAGTACAACTCGGCAATGTTTAGAATCACATCACAATTGATTCTATGTGGTGAAAATATTACTGATAAGGAAATGTTGGAAAAAACATTCTTAACC
Source organism: Helianthus tuberosus (assembly GCA_030545235.1). Lineage (NCBI taxonomy): Eukaryota > Viridiplantae > Streptophyta > Magnoliopsida > Asterales > Asteraceae > Helianthus > Helianthus tuberosus. Next base: position 51,993,202 of record CM060411.1, on the reverse strand, counting down.
TTTCACCCCTCGATTGTGATACTGCAACAACAATATCGTGAAAGGGGTTTCACCAAATATAGTGAGTTAATATCATGTTTGCTTGTGGCCGAGCAAAATAATGAACTCTTAATGAAAAATCATGAGACTCGTCCGGTTGGAGCAACCCTAATCCCTGAAGCTAATGTGGCAACATATAATGGCCAAAGTGAAAGTTACGGACGTGATCGAGGTTATCATCGTGGTCGTGGTCGTGGTCGTGGTCGTGGTCGTGGACGTGGCCGAGGAAATTATCATAGTGTTCAGTTTAAAAACAAAGGGACCCATCAAAAGTGGCATAATAATGAAAATAAATCCAATGATGAAAAAAATAAAAAGAAGGTGGGATCTTCATCGAATGCATGTTACCGATGTGGAAGTAACAATCATTGGTCGAAGACTTGTCGTACGGCCAAACACTTGGTGGAACTTTATCAACAATCCATCAAAGACAAAGCAAAAGAAATAGAGACAAATTTTACATATGAGGTTGCAAATGTTGATAAAGACCATAATGATACAACTAATCTGGATTATGATGATTTCCTTGTTGAGCCAACTAACTTGGATTCTGGTGATATCGTGACTGATACAACCCAGTTGGATGCTTGCAATTTTCCTTACATGTGAATTATTAGTTTTTAAGTTATGTTATTTCCTTTATTTCTTTAAGACATTTTGTTTGAGTATTTTGTTTTGTTTTTGATGCGTACGAAACATTTTGGGATTTGTTATGTTTGAAGCATGTTAGACATTTTATTTATATGATTTTGTTTTGTTTTGAAGCATATGGAGTGTTTAACTAAGATCCCTATTAATGGAGAAGATACATGTCTAATAGACAGCGCATCAACGCATATGATTCTTAAGAAAAAGAATTATTTCTCTACTTTAACCATGAAAAAGGAAAATGTTGGTACTATATCTGGTAAATCAAAATTAATTGAAGGCTTTGGAGAAACTTATGTAGTGTTGCCAGGTGGAACACCATTTAAAATAACCAATGCGTTATTTTCCCCAATGTCTCAAAGAAATCTAATAAGTTTTAAAGATGTTCGTTTAAACGGATATCATCTTGAGACTACATCTGAGGGACATGATGACTACCTTCATATCACAAATATTAGTTCGGGTAAAAAGCATGTGTTAGAAAAGTTGCCCGCACTTGCCTCTGGTTTGTATTATACTAAAATTAATGCAATCGAATCAAATGCAGTCATAAACAAGAAGTTTATAGACCAAGAAAATTTTATCATATGGCATGACCGGTTAGGCCATCCCGGATCAATAATGATGCGAAAAATTATAGAAAATTCAGTTGGGCATTCTTTGAAGAACCAGAAGATTCTTCAGTCCAAGGATATTACATGTGTTGCATGTTCACAAGGGAAGTTGATTACTCGCCCATCACCAATGAAGGTGGGGACTGAATCCCTGGTTTTTTTGGAAAGAATACATGGGGATATTTGTGGACCTATACATCCTCCTAGTGGACCATTTAGATACTTTATGGTCTTAATTGAAGCATAAACTAGATGGTCACACGTGTGCCTACTATCAAGTCGTAATATGGCATTTGCACGACTACTTGCTCAATTAATAAGGCTAAGAGCACATTTTCCCGATTACCCCATCAAGAATATTCGATTAGACAATGCTGGTGAATTTACATCCCAAACATTTAATGATTATTGCATGTCTATTTGGATAAATGTAGAGCATCCTGTACCTCATGTACATACACAAAATGGGCTTGTTGAATCGCTTACCAAGCGACTTAAAATGGTTGCAAGACCAATGATTATGAAATCAAAACTACCAGCATCTGCTTGGGGACATGCAATTTTACATGCAGCAACACTAATTCGCATCAGGCCAACGAGTTTTCATACTTCCTCCCCATAAGATGGTTCTTGGTCAGGAACCAAATATTTCCCATCTAAGGATTTTTGGTTGTGCTGTGTATGTTCCAATCGCTCCACCACAACACACACAGATAGGGCCTCAAAGGAGGTTAGGAATATATGTTGGGTATGAATCACCATCGATCATTAAGTATTTAGAACCTACAACGGGTGATTTATTTACAGCTCGATTTAATGATTGTCATTTTGTTGAATCAACATTCCCAACATTAGGGGGAGACAAAAAGCAGTTGGATAATAGTATTATTTGGAATGAATTATCATTATCTCATCTTGATCCTCGAACTAAACAATGTGAACTAGAAGTTCAAAGGATAATTCATTTACAAGGATTAGCAAATCAATTACCAGACGCATTCACTGACCCAAAGAGAGTGACTAAGTCACATACACCAGCTGTTAATGCTCCAGTTAAAATAGGTGTCCCACAAGGACAACCACTTATTGGTAATGAGTCTAATGCAGGCCTAAAACGTGGTAGACCAATCGGTTCTAAAGATAAAAATCCTCGAAAGAAAAAGGGAGCAAATAATGTAGATGGTCAAGTCGAGGTAACAATAACGCAAGAAAAGGAGTCTCCAGAAGAGACACTAGACATGATGGTTCTAGAAGAACCTCAAGTACCTGAAAACGAAGAGATCTCAATTAATTATATCATGTCTAGAAATGTATGGAACCGAAGCGAAATCGACGTCGATGATAGTTTTTCATATAATGTAGCGCTACAAGTAATGGAAAACAATGAGGATCAAGAACCAAAATCAGTTGAGGAATGTAAACAAAGAAATGATTGGCCAGAATGGAAAGACGCGATAGAGGCAGAATTGAATTCCCTAAATAAACGAGAAGTTTTTGGACCAGTGGCCCATACACCTGAAGGTGTAAAGCCTGTTGAATATAGATGGGTCTTTGTGCGAAAACATAATGAGAAAAATGAAATTGTACGATACAAGGCAAGATTAGTAGCACAAGGATTTTCGCAAAGACCTGGAATTGATTATGAGGAGACATATTCTCCAGTGGTGGATGCGACAACTTTTCGTTATCTTATTAGTCTAGTAATACAAGAAAGGATCAATTTGCGTCTAATGGATGTTGTGACAGCCTACCTCTATGGCTCACTTGATACTGATATTTACATGAAACTTCCTGAAGGATTTAAATTGCCAAACTCATGTAAATCTAGTTCTCGAGAACATCTTTCAATCAAACTAAACAAATCATTATATGGGCTAAAACAATCTGGGCGTATGTGGTATAATCGCCTTAGTGAGTATTTGTCGAAAGAAGGCTATAAAAATGATTCCGTATGCCTGTGTATTTTTATAAAAAGGTCAGGATCTGAATACGTTATAATTGCCGTATATGTTGATGACATGAATATAATTGGAACTCCAGGGGAGCTTCAAAAGGCAGTTGAATACTTGAGAATTTGAAATGAAAGACCTTGGGAAGACAAAGTTTTGTCTTGGATTACAAATTGAACACCTTAAGGGTGGAATCCTTGTGCATCAAGAAACTTACATAGAGAAACTACTAAAAAGATTTTATATGGAAAAATCACATCCATTGAGTACCCCAATGGTTGTAAGGCCGCTTGATGTGGAAAAAAACCCATTCCGACCTCCTAAAGATGGAGAGGAAATCCTTGGTCCAGAAGTACCATATTTAAGTGCAATTGGTGCATTAATGTTTCTTGCTAGCCATACACGACCTGATATATCATTTTCTTTAAATTTGTTGGCAAGATATAATTCATGCCCAACAAAGAGGCATTGGAATGGGGTAAAACAAATATTTAGATACCTTCAAGGTACAAAAGATATGGGTTTGTATTTTACAAATCAATCGAAAACAGGTTTGGTTGGTTTTGTAGGTGCAGGGTATTTGTCTGATCCTCACACTGGGCGATCTCAACCTGGGTATTTATTTACAAGTGAAGGTACTGCAATTTCATGGCGTTCGGTAAAGCAGACAATCACAGCCACATCATCTAATCATGCAGAAATATTGGCGATACATGAAGCTAGTCGAGAATGCATTTGGTTAAGGACTGTAATACAACACATTCATGGATCTTGTGGTATTTCTTAGGGAGATGAGGGACCGACAATCTTACATGAAGACAGCGCAGCATGCATTGCTCAACTAAAGGAAGGATACATCAAAGGTGATAGAACAAAGCACATTTTTCCAAAGTTCTTTTTTACACATGATCTATAAAAGAATGGAGATATTATTGTCCAACAAATTCGTTCCAGTGAAAATTTAGCAGACTTGTTCACTAAATCATTGCCGACCTCAACATTCAAGAAGTTAGTTCATGGGATCGGGATGCGTCGAATCAAGGAGCTTAAGTGATCATCATCAGGGGGAGATAATACGCGCTGCACTCTTTTTCCCTTAGTCAAGATTTTGTCCCATTGGGTATTCCTGACAAGGTTTTTAATGAGGCAGCATTAAGCGTATGGAATTGATAATCAAGGGGGAGTGTTATAAATAATTAATGATATTATGATTATCAATTCCTAATATAGTCCAACTTGTTCTCCAAGCCTTTTCCCCTTATAAATAATCAATGTATTCTAATGTAAAAGATGCACCATTAATATTAAACATCTCTTTCTCTCCCAATTATCTCTTCTCATCTTCTTGCTATTAGGCTTGTTCATAACATGTTTTATTTAATTACATCTATTATATATAATAAATGAAAGTGATTTGGGCCACATGTCACTTAATTAGGGCATCCTCAATCCCATTTTCCCACCCAATAGTAACACTCTCCTTTAATCTCTCCTAAAAAAAACCTAAATCATTCTGTCGCCTCATTTTCTCCTTCAGGCTTTCTCTTTTCTCTAAACCCTAAAGATCCTTTCCTTCATCCAGTTATTCCATCATCGATTCTTCTTTCTCACATTTATTCTCCGTAAACCCTAAGGGTTCTGCGGTTTTTCTCCTACAAGATTCTTTCATCTTCTTCGTCGGCAAGGTTCTTCCATTTGAGGTTTGATTTGTATGTTTATAGATCTGTGTTGATTTCTTCTTATTTTCATACAAAGTTTCTAATTAAACCCTAATTTCTACTCCTAATCTCATCATATGGTTCCAAGGTTGTTGTCATCGATGGTCATCAAAGTTGAGATCCGCTTACCTGCGGTTAGATTTCCGCCATGAACTGGTATGTTTGAATATGTTCAGAAACTAAGGGTTTTTTTCTTAACAGTGATGATATGAGTACAACATCTGTTGATTATTGATCTGTGAATATGTTCACCGATTATTCTTTTTGAAATTAGGGTTTCATTTGCTTGAGATTTGAATCTTCCGATTGTTGAAGCCTTTGAAGCCGATCCTTTTAAATTTCCAGTTCCCGAGGTATGATCTGTTTGTAACAGCAGTGGTTCAGCATCTACAGTGGATTCAACATCTACAGTGGATTCAACATCAGGTGTTTGGTTAATTTTTGGTCAGGTTTCCTATTCAGTTTTGATGTTCACTTATCTAATTTTCATTTTATTTTTAGGCTTCTATATGATTTTGAGGTTGATTGATTGGTCACTTGCTATTGTTGTTTGATGTTGTTTGCTATTATTGTCAAGTAAGGTAAAATGGCCATTCTAATTACCTGAATATTGCGTATGATATCCTTTTAATTTTAATCGCCCAACAAGTTTTTTGGTTTGTTTCTTTGTTTATTTGTTATACAACTACCTGATTTCATATTTCATTATGATTTGTATGCTTTTAGGGTTTGATTTTATATTGGTCATCACATTAATGGTGAGTACTCAAGAATATTGGATGGTTTAATTAGTTTTATTTTGGGTATTTTTGGATGATTTCATCCATTTCTTTAGATAGTTCATGATTGAAGATGCAGTTGAAGTTATCATTTGAGTGAAATGAATGTTGATTTATCAGAAGATGCAGTTGAAGGTATCTTAAATAAGGTAATAATTGCATTACATCCCTGTTGAAAAATAGAATTGATAAATTTAGGGAAAGTGAGGTTGAAAGATGATAACCCAACAGTGGAGATCTCATTCTACAGCTTCGATAAATTGAGCGGTATTCTCATATAATTCTTCCTAGATGCTTCCAATGAAGCGGCACTTTAGACATATGTTGTCTTCAAACATCTATTATCTATTATCTATTCTATCTATTATATATAATAAATGAAAGTTATTTGGGCCACGTGGACCAAATAACTTTCATTTATTATATATAATAGATAGAATAGATAATAGATAATAGATGTTTGAAGAACAACAGATGTCCAAAGTGCTGATTCTTTGGAAGCATCCAGGAACCATTATTTGAGAATACCCTTGAATTTATCGAAGCTGTAGAATGAGATCCTCCACTGTTGGGTTATCATCTTTCAACCTCACTTTTCCTAAATTTATCAATTCTATTTTTCAACAGGGATGTAATGCAATATTCCTCTCAATTAAATAGACCGACCCTTGCTTCCTCTCAAAGGGTTATGGAGTGGTTATAACAGCTGATCATGCTAAGGACTGTTATAACTAACCACTGCTCCTTATAAAGACTGATGGACTTAAAGACTGATGAGGCCTATCCACTGTTGAAGACAAATCCCTGTTAAAGACAAGCACTTATGTATCTCATCTCTGATTATTTGTTTCTTTGTTCTTTGATTATTTGTTAGATGTATAGATTCTACAGAATGTAGTTAAGAGCCGCACATAAATCTGACCAGTTATGGTTTCGGTAAGTATCGGTAAATTGTCTTTGATTTGTTATTGTTTATTCAGATGCTTGCATTGGTGTACCATGTGATTACCAGTAGATTGATTTTGATATGTTTGTAGTTTTTGTTTTTCACAATCTGTTTTGTTGTTTTATTCACCCATGTTTCATTCATAGATCTCTATAATCCATATTTATGGTTTCAAATCTGTTTCCTGAGTTATTTACAGTTGTAGCACACCAAATATTTATTATTTGTATTGAGTTGGTATATTTGGATGAAATACTGAACTGGTGGAATTACAGCAAGTCCAGGTTATGCTTCAAGCTGTCTCGATCTCTTTGGAGCTGGGTAGGTGGCTTTGGGAGGTCTGAAAAACAGAATTGATAAATTTAGGGAAAATGGGGTTGAAAGATGATAACCCAATAGTTGAGGATCTCATTCTACAGCTTTGATAAATTCAGGGTTGTTTTCAAATAATGCTTCCTAGATGTTTGAAGACCGAAAAATGTTAAAAGAAGCAGCACTGTGGACATTTGTCTGTCTTTGTCATTCTTCAAACATCTAGGAACCATTATTTGAGAATACCCCTAAATTTATCGAGCTGTAGAATGAGATCCTCCACTGTTGGGTTATCATCTTTCAAATCCATTTTCCCTAAATTTATGGATTCTTCTTTTCAACAGGGATGTAATGCAATGACTCCTCTCAATTGAATAGACGGACACTTGCTTCCTCTCAAAGGGTTATGGAGTGGTTATAACAGTTGATCATGCTAAGGACTGTTATAATTAACCACTGCTCCTTATAAAGACTGGTGGACTTAAAGACTGATGAGGCCTATCCACTGTTGAAGACAAAACCCTGTTAAAGACAAGAACTTATGTACCTAAAGCCTGATCAACGAAAGGAAAACCACTGCTCAGTAGCAGCAGTGGTTCAGCATCTACAGCGGATTCAACTTTAGTATTTATGTATCAGTGTTTCTTATGTAACAGTGTTTAGTGTAGCAGTGGTTCGCTATAGTTTATCTCTCGAGACAAACCCTATACAAACTCAAAGACGAACCCCTGCCCAACAACAACAGTGGTTCAGCATCAACAGCAGATATTCTACCTTTGTTTATGTTAACAGTGTTTATATGTAACAGTATTTATCACATCAATGTTTTATACTATGTTAGATTGTTAGATGTCATATCAGTGAGATGTTTATATGTAACAGTATTTATCACATCACCCCAGCATGCTAACTGATCTGTACTATAAATTGAACAGTGGTTTGATCTTTATACTACTAAATAAAAATGAAGTACACTTGGATGATTATTAAGCTTCTCATTTTGATTGTTTGGGTATAGTATTCTTGAAATTGGTCTTTTTTGCAAACAGATGTTTATGGGCCAACTTCTTTTTAAGGTCAAACATTTGTTTAAGCGCAAACATCTGTTTATATCCAAACAGATGTTTAAGGTCAAATATCTGTTTAACTCCAAACAACTGATATAGAAGGTCAAATATCTGTTTAAGGTCAAACATCCTCAAAATAGTTAAAAATGATAGTTTTCATTAATCCTTAAAAGTCTGTTACAACCACTGTTTTGGTTCAAACATCTGATTGTTAAATGTTATCCACTGCTGAAAGACAACCTGTGTTTCTTCAATCTTCATGTTGACCACTGACTGACTAAACATCAGTGTTTCAATCACTGTTGGCTATCCACTGATAGTTAAAAAATAGTCACTACTCACATTTTTATTGTTGACATCCACTTATATTGACCATCATTGGTTTTCCTAAAAAACATCCACTGCTCACATTTTTATTGTTGATGTGGTTAATTAATTATAGAATGAAATTATCAAATGAAAACTAGAATTACAATGAAATTACAATTTTACCTAATCGTTACAATCCAATGAGATAAGAGTTCCTCGAATATTGTTTTGGTGATAAAAATTAAAGTTAAAATAAAAAATAAAAAAAAACTGTTGATGACATTTTGTTGCATATCAAATCAGTAATTAATGCTAATTTCTTGAGCTTTGGACATTGAAAATATGCAAAATGGGAATTTCAAATTGACGGTTATTTTCTCTTAATTAAAGTTAAAATAAAAATTAGAAATGTCATGATGACAATTGCTTTCAAATCAAATCAGTAATTACTGATTATATCAATAACTTTTGAAATTCAAAATATGCAAAATGGTAATTTAAAATTGACGTTCTCTCTCTTTTTTTTCCTACAAACGCAACATAGATTCATAAGATTAAAATTTAATCATTTATTCATGACATTAAAAGTCCAATTATTACATAACATACTGAACAACTAAACTTTTAAATCTAACAATAACCGTAAGAATTAAGAAATGTCAGCTTCAACTCCATAGATTGCTGAACCTCTCGATGTATGTCCTTCAGCATCGCCATGAACTCCACGTCTCTATCACCGCACTCTATATTGCTAACAACACAAAGCTCACGAACTGAAGTTGAAGGCATCCGCATAAGATTTCTGGAAACCTGCTCTCTCGTGAACAGGCCAACTTGCAATCCATCAAAACATCTCTTCAGTTCTTGAAGAGTAGCCCTATCTTCATACACCAGTTCCTCTATATGCTTCCCAAAACGCTGCTTTAAATCATCTGATTTTACAGAAGTGAATGACGCCATTTCAATAAACTATATTACTCGATTTTCTTGAAAGTATGATATCTTCGTAGGAAATCGTGATGAAAAACATGTGAAGTGGCCATGAGTTTATATAAACATTTCAAAACAGCAGTCTTTTAATTCAAAAACCTTTTCAAACCCCAACTTTTATGGGAAAACATTAAAATTAAATACCAAGAAACCCAAGGGACAAATTTTCGAAGTTCAAAGAACAAAAGAAGATTATCATAATTACAATTAACCTCTTCATTTACCATGTAGACGCGTTTTTAAACTCTATAAAAGACCGATAATTACTTTTGATTCAAAACATCAACAAATTGTCCTACAAATCACTGTCTGTGAAAGATTGTTCCACATCAGAAAATCCAACAAATATCTACATGGCAAACTTCAGCTTCTACCACTGGTCAGACACCAGCGATGTTAAAACCCAATTCTCGATGTGGTCACTCAAAGAAAAAAGAACAGACGAAGAACTAAACAGTAAAGTCGACATAATCAATGACACTAATTACAAGAAAACCTGGAACAGCATAGCATTGCTTGATGAAGTCCTCCACTCTTCTCCATCAGATTTCCAGAAAAATGCAGAAGAGTTTCTCACACAACTTCTAAAACAGGATCAAAAAATCTGCAACATGCTAACTGACCTGAAAAACAAAAGAGAGCATGAAATCACATGGAGAAAGGCCAGAGTCTACGAAATCCTAACAAGTGTTAACTCTAGCGTGTAATAGTTTATAAATATTTCATTAAATTTCTATTTTTCTATGTAATAGTTTATTTTAATAATCTCAACATGCATCTTAACATATTCTAAAATGTCAGTGTCAATAAAAACTCTCAACATCATCAACAGTTAATCAAAATAAGAAACAAGCCTAAAATGCAAAGCTCTCCTCTCAACTGTTATATCACATCTAACTTTTCACGATATTCATTCATAGTTTTATGATACTTCAGTGTTTATTCATTCATACTGTTTAATCTAACATTGGTTTCCATCCAACAGTTGACCAAAAGTCAAACATATGTTCAAACCACTGATTGTGTTATTCAAATTTCTGTTGAATACTAAATGAGATGTTGACCAAAACTGAAACAGATGTTCATCAAAAGTCAAACTGATGTTCACCAATAGTCAAATAGATGTTGACCTTAAACAAATGTTTGGTTTAAGACCAAACATCTGTTTATGGGCAATCATCTGTTTAAGGTCAAACATTTGTTTAAGGCCAAACATCTGTTTATGGCCAAACAACTGTTTATGGCAAACATCTGTTTAAGGTTAAACATCTGTTTAACTCCAAACATCAGTGTTTGAATCACTGTTGGCTACACTGATAGTTGGTTTAAGACCAAACATCTGTTTATGGGCAATCATCTGTTTAAGGTCAAACATTTGTTTAAGGCCAAACATCTGTTTATGGCTAAACATCTGTTTATGGCCAAACATCTGTTTAAGGTCAAACATCTATTTAAGTCCAAACAACTGATATAGAACGCCAAACATCTGATTAAGCCCCAACATCTGTTCAAAACACTGTTCAATCTAACATGGGTTTCCATCCAACTGTTGACTAAAAGTCAAACAGATTTTCAAACCACTGATTGAGTTATTCAAATTTCTGTTGAATACTAAATGAGATGTTGACCAAAACTCAAACTGGTGTTGACCAAAAGTCAAACAGATGTTGACCAAAAACTAAATGGGATGATCCGACCCGGTTACATGGGATATTTTTAAACCTTCTAACTTTTTAAAGATCCTCACAAAATCTCGGTTCCTTTCTCTCTCCATGTTTCTTTGTACACTTTCTCCAAGAAACTCTGTCATCTTCTTCGATTTCTTCTGATCTTTATCAATATCATCTTGTATAATAACAAAGGTATTGTTAAATAATCTGATTTGTTTTGTATTTTTTCATGTTTATTCTTTTAGTTTTGAATTCCATAGCCGATTATGGTTCTTACTGTTTTAATGAAGAAGTTGTAATCGACGGTGGTGTATTCATATATCTCCCTGTTTTTTTTCAATCCATTGTTGGTTATGATTGTGTTTATTGTTGCGGCTTATACTGGAACAACTTCTGATAGTCCTAATTTTTTTGTATATCCGATTACTATGTAGTTATTATGCATGTTATGATAGACATATATAATTCTAAAAAATGTGATCTGCATTTCGTGTATCTACCATTTGTCTTATTTTGATTAGTAGTTGGTAACTGGTATTCTGAAGTATAATGTAAATTTCCGATTTTAATTGATGTATTCTCATGTGTATTTGAAAAGTTGAACTTATTTTGATTAGTAGTTGGTATACTGTTTTTAAGTTTTTGTTTGATATAGACACAAGTCACTATCCTGTCTTTCTATACAATTTATTCACCTGATGATCCTGCATGTCTATTTGTGATACTTAATCGGAAAAGTAGGTTTTAAGTTTTAATTATATGATTTGCTGTAAAAAATATATATATATATATATTTCGATATGATAAGAAATTACATGTATTCTCACCTTTTCGATGTTGTCTATTATTATTTTGATATATATTAGTTGTATCATCTTTTATTTAGATGTATTGCACACCCTAATGGATTGTATTCATTTGTTTCTTAATGTTATTTATTTTGATTCTATATGATTGATACTGTTACAGTTTTACGTGAGAATGATTTATGGATTTCCGTGTTACCTTGAAGACAGTAAAAGGAAATGTTTGGTTAGTAATTTTATCCGATCTTAGTTTAACACTTAATTTTAATTTTTTTGTATGATATCTAGCAATAAAAGTGTTTCTTTTATTTATGCTTAGATTTTGCCAAAACAGTATTAAAATTGGATTCAACAGTTTAATTATCCTACTGGAAATACAAACATCCGGACCACATCTGGAAATGTTCTTAAAGTCAAGATCTATCCTCTAAGCAATGTCAGATATTATTTCTATAATGGTTAGTCTCAGTTGGTAGACAGTTTGAAAATACCTTCAGATTTATGGTTGATATTTCATTATCAAGAAGCATTAGAAAGTTTCAGAATATTGTATTTTTATCAAGACATTGCTCTTGCTCCTTGTGAAGATTTTTACTACAAACCATCTGGTAACGAAGATTATGTGGTATGTAACTTCGAAGATTATTCATCATGTAATTTTTTTCGAGATACAGTTGTTTAATTGTTGTTTTTTATTTATTTACTTAATTTTCTGATATATTTTTACTAATGTACTATATAATGTGTTTTATTTTGATTGTAGAGTATTAATCGTTCTTTTGTTCATCACAAGATGTTAAACACTATTCCTTCATATCCGGTTCTTATTAAAGGATCTGGAAACCAGAACTGGTCTGTACGGATGGAAGATATCAACAATGAACTTTACATAACTACCGGATGGAAGGAGATAAAGAATGAGTTGTCATTAATTGCTGATTATCTCATTGTCTTTGAGATGATAGATCTTCAGACTTTTCATATCACGGTTTTCAATTGTGCTACCTGTGATTTAGTGCTTCCACCGGAGGTCTGTGCTGTTGTTAAAGAAAAGGTGATAGAAGAGATTGTCTTGTGTTCAGATACTGAAGCTGTTCAGGACATCGTTAATGTCAATGAAGGTGGTATGGTTGTTGTGAATGAAGATAATCAGATCATACCTATTTCTTTCCGTGTTGACGGTCATTTTGTAAGTTTGTGATTATGAGTTTACAAATGTATCATACTTTAGTAATATTTTAAAGATGTGTTAATTCTTTGTTTATTGAATTGTTCGTTGTTTGTTACAGCGCCTTTTTAAAAAACAGGCTGAAGATCTTGGACTGAATCGTAAGATGGGTTTGAAGATTGTGGACGTGGCAGGTGATGTTTGGAATGTTCAAGCTGCTATAGGTTCATCTCGTGGTCAACCAAGATATTATCTGCAAGGAATGAGAAAGTTTGTGAGAGATAAAGGCATGGCTCCAGGTGAAGCATTTACACTTAACTTTGTGAAAGGTAAAAAGTTTTTATGTTCGGATGAATGTTCATGGGATTGAAAAAGGCAAATGCAGAAGCATACATTGAACCAAGTTTTTGGGTTGTAGTTCTTTGATTTTCGAAACTGATGGTAGACTTATTTGTTTAGTTTTGAAGTTGTGATTCTAAAACTATATATGTACATGTAAATTATTAGGTCCATGTCTAACGGAAACAATGCGGAGATGTAAGCTAAAGACAATATACTCGGTTACTCGCTCGAAATGATTCCTTAATTGAAAATATAGTACAAACTAATAGCAAAATCATGTTCAAAGTTATAAGCGATATTCTTTGACAATGATAAGCTGGTTAATTATGCCATTAAAGGAATAAAAACATCAAGTTCTATTCTCTGATAATCATTTCAAGCAAATAGAAACACATACAGTTTCGATTATATTAAGAAACATATCGCCTTTTGCTTGGACTGGTGTCCACAATTTCCAAACTAAAACTGGAATTGATCAAATGAGACATGTTAAATATGTATAAGAAATCATGTATGGGTCACTTCGTTTGACTTTTGGTGAACATCTGCTTGACTTTTGGTCAACATCTGATTGACTTTTGGCTAACATCTCATTTAGTATTCAACAGACATTTGAATAACTCAAACAGTGGTTTTAACACCTGTGTGACTTTTGGTCAACAGTTCATGGAAACCCATGTTAGGTTGAACAGTGTTTTGAAGAGGAAAACAGTGCTAAAATATAAGAAGACAGTGGATCTGGTTGAACATCTGTTTCACTTTTGGTCAACAACTGTTTGACTTTTGGTCAACATCTGTTTGCCCGATCAGATTGGGTGTTAAACTATAGTTCTTTAAGTCATTGTTTTGTTTTCTTGAATTCTATGTAATTTTGTTAAGAAGTACAAGAACAAATATTTTTACAAAATCCTAAATCACCCGATCACGTAAGTGCATTGAAGTAAAAGTGGAAATGATGTTATTCATGTGGTCCTGTTGTGCTTTTCTGTCACACCCCGACCACGTGGAACATACAAAACGTGGCGGAAATGTCGGGGAGTGTTGTAACAGAATTAATTGTTTCAAATCCATGGCAATTGAAGTTTCATTTTATTGATTAAAAGTGTTACCATGTCTTAACAAACAAAGAAAATACAACATAATTAACTAGTCTTGCATCTTTTATTGTCACTAAAGCCCAAGTCTGTCTATGTGTATCTTGATCATCTTATGCAACAGCTCCTGAAAAACACATGTGAAAATAGGTACGTCAGCATAAAAATGCCTGTGAGATACATAGGTTTTGTGAAAATAAGATTCATGACTTATGTTTGAGAAAATGTTTAGTCATGAACCTTGTTATTTGCTTTGTCTTTTAAATCATTTGAAAAACGATAAGATCAGATGATAAGTATAAATAAATGTAAGGTTAAAATGAATAACCAAGTAAAATGTGTTTGTATAAGATAAGTTGTTTATAAATCAATGTCTTGTGAAAAGTATGTTATTTGTATGAAATGTTCTATGTTTCAAACTGAAATGATTCAAATAACGTTACGACATGTAATACCATACAAACACTTATATATAGGAAGTACCAGCGGCGTATCCACCATGCTTGTATCATATTACACACGCATCGTTACTTAATCACTTAATCAAACCAAACCAAACAATGTAAAATGTTCATGTCAAGATGTAAATCATGTCAAAATATCTATGTCAAATATCCATGTCAAATGTCTATGTCAAATATCCATGTCAAAATGTCAAATATCCATGTCAAATGTCTATGTCAAATATCCATGTCAAATGTCTATGTCAAATATCCATGTCAAATGTCTATGTCAAAATGTCATGTATGGCAAGTGAAAGGTCTCAACTAAACCATATGCACAAAAACAAAGTATTGAAGTAAAACTTGGTTTAAATCAAAGCTATGTTTTGTGTAAATGCATGATCAAATGTCAATCATGTTAAAATGTCTATGCCGAAATGTCTATGTCAAATGTCTATGTCAAAATGTCATGTATGGCAAGTGAAAGGTCTCAACTAAACCATATGCACAAAAACAAAGTATTGAAGTAAAACTTGGTTTAAATCAAAGCTATGTTTTGTGTAAAGGCATGCAAATATTTAATATGAACATTTATGCGGTATTGTGAATATGCATACATCCAAGCCTGGCGACTGTGGTGATAAACCCTTTAAACAAATTAAAGGTCTATCTGTCTTAATGTCAACGAATTCGGTCATTCCTTTCTGTCCCCTTTCCCTGGGATGTCCGGAACGGGAGTTGTCAATTCCTATGGTACCACTACCTACTAACGAACGGCGTAGCTAATGTTAATGAATGTATTGTCCCATGTAAACAAACCAAATGTCATACCAAAAATGTAAACATGTGAAAACAATGCACTAAGTATGTAATCAAATGAACATACATAGCGTGAAATGTCATGTAAAACGATGTACTAAGTGATGCACACAATGGGCACACCTAGCAGGAAATGTCATGTAAAACAATGTACTAAGTAATGCACACAATGGGCACACCTAGCAGGAAATGTCATGTAAAACAATGTACTAAGTAATGCACACAATGGGCACACCTAGCAGGAAATGTAATGAAATCATGTACTATAATGTACTAACGAACATAGCAGGTATATGATGTGAAAACAGGAAAGCATGAAAGTAACAAGTAGGCACATGTGTTCCACCCCAAAACAGTTTGGAAAACAGTAAAAGAGGGGTCTATGTACTCACTTGAGAGTGCTCAGAAGTCCTTGAGTAACAACCAAACAATGCTAGAGATCGCGGATATCAAACGGCACCTAATATAGGTAACTATGTTAATTAACCGGACCTAGATCGGAAGATCGGGTAGCATGAGGGTTCGTAAACCAAACGAGTGTAGAGACTCGTGTCATTTGGTTTAACAAAGCCTACATACTAATTGAAACCTAACATAATTGTATACGACCCATTACGACCCGTTTAGGTAGCTTATGCTACTTTAACGCGTCGTTCGCGTGTAACGCGTTTGGACCGCCTAACTAGCCCTATGACAAGTGTTATATGCCTAAACATGTTACATAATCCGTTATGTGACAAAAGTTTAGGTTACATATGCTTAATTACCAATTATACATGAAAAGGGTATTCTGGTAATTTACCTAAGGCATATAAACTACCTATCATACAACTACTTAAACGATGTGACCATAGGGTATAACCTCGGAAGGTTATTCCCTACCTACTATGGTCACCTAATGTATTTGGTCGGATCCTAATGATCGACCAAACTGGGTCGGGTTCGAGGTATAAGCGATTTATTAGATCGCTTACCCTACGACCCTAGACAACGTGGTAATCAGTAGGCATAGTCCCAAGGGACTATGACCATCGTGATTACAATCACGTTGCGAAGTTCAAACGAACTTCGCATTGACCATAACTGGTCAATGTAGAAAGTCAAACAAAGTTTGACTTTCAGACTCGAAAGACTCGAAAAGCAATAAAAGAACGAAAGAATACTTACGAAGGGTCCCCGAATGCTAATCCCGATCCAAGAACTCAGGTATGAAACAATGGTTTCAACTTAGAGCTCTCAAAATCAGAATTCTAGTGAGAAATGCAATGGGGGTGGATGGTTATATATAGTTTTCGGGTAACCGTTAAGATCGTTTCATGGAAAACGTGCCATGATCCCATCCGTACAAGTGTCGGAAAGTTGTGGTGGCTTAAATTGGTCCTTATCTTAGTGACTAAGCAACTTAAAACATGTGGTTAAGGATCAATTAGTTGCAACTTGTATTTAAAACATTGAATCTGGTCCAGATCATGCAGTCGCGTAGCGCGACTGATAAGGCTTTAGGCGTCGCGCTACGCCACTGACCCATCTGATTCAGAAATGTTTCTAAATTGGCAGAAATGGTCCCTGTTGTGTTTTAAGCCCTTTTTCGATGCGTTTGAACCCCGTTAACCTCATTTCAAGACTCTAAAATGAAGTTAAAGTATAGGGAACTCAAAACATGCTCAAAAATATGCCGTAGGTTGGTTCGTTTGGCCGTACGAACGCGATGTTCGCTTAATTACGACGGAATGCGCATAAGCGCGAAAAACGATCCAAATGACGCGACGAATGGATTTTTCTTAAGGCGAACACTAAAATATAATGTAGTCATGCTTACATAAATTTTTGGATGTCCAGATGTATTCAGAACGTAAGTTATGCGCGAAAATGCAAACTTGTGCACTTTTTGACACTTTTAGTCCCTGAATGACACAAAAGTTTATTTTAGCATACCGAACACCTCAAAGCCTATTTCTAAGCTATGTGAAGGATATTTATGGTATGTTTAACTTATGGTCATGTTCCGGAATGTCTGTTACAGTTCAAATTGGCATACTTTCGCAGTTTGTCAACTTTAGTCCCTGTAAGCGAATTAGCTTGGTTTTGCCATACCAAAGCCTTCAAAACTTATTTCTAAGTTATGTAAAGGTTATTTAAGGTATGTTAAGCCTATTCCACTATTCCGGAGTGTTTGTTGCATTAAACTGGTTATATCTACGCATCGGTGCGCGTATAACCTTCTAGAAAGTGAATTTAGAGTTTGGATTTGAACGAGAATTGATATGTGCAAAATGATACACATATTTTTACAAATCCCAAGTATGAAATATAATATTTCATTGGTTCGGTATTTGTTTGATGGCCGTGAAGGCACAGGTGTTACATTTTGTTTGACCTCTAATATGGGTTTATGATCTAATCCGGTGATGTGAAGACATTGTTGTTAAATCCAATGAGATGCTTGATGTAATGAGGTCGTATTAATAACAAATAATAATTGATATAACTAAGTTTCCCGAGCCCGGGAAGCAATCCCGGGTAATAACCTAGTTTTTATGAGTGTTTGGAACTCACAATAATATATGAGTGAGATTTTCTAAGACGGATATTAACAGTTCATACTGATTTTGATGCTTCAGACTTGACTCATCAAACACCATTTTCACACCCCAACCGATGGCGGAAACATCGGGGCGTGGCACTGAGCGAAACAGATTGTCCAGAAGTTTCCATAACAACTATAATTACCAATTATTTAAAGCATCATGTCCCATACCATGACATAAAAAGTAACATAATTATTACAGACAAGATCTAGTCAAATTGTTCTGTTCCGACAACTCAGATTTCAAATACAGACAATTTATTTATTGGTTTCTAGACCTTTCCTAGCCTCGATTTCACAGCAAGCCAAGCATATAAACATCCTAAGCACCTACCACATACGTTAAAGTAACAGTCAATACACATAGTGTAAAGGTGAGCATACAAGTTTGATAGATATAATAGAGTTCGAAATCGTTTACGCATAACCAGCACGTACACAGTGTGAAATGAAGCACGTTAGTTATCGACACGAACCTATCGATACCAATGACTGCGGGTTGACTGCCCAAGGCAGTTCGTAATACACACTCACCACTCTGAGCCATGTAATTAATTGTCCTTAACAACCCCTGAGTGAACAGGTGCTGAGTCCAAACTATAGTACTATCGTTGCTAAGGCAGGTAGACAGCATTCCATATGTAAACATAACAAACAAGCATTCATTAAGTCACGTATAACATGCAGTAACGGTTAGCGTTAAGGTATTGCGTAGTGTGTTCGATGTGATTTCGAATAAGTAACGTATGTAACACCCAAAAGTGCGTAAAGCAAAAAGGGTTCGAGTATACTCACAGCGATGATGGATTGAAGGGAGTGCTATAGAGCAAGATTAGCCTGATTAGAACGATAGTATATAAAGATAAGCGGCGCGTAAAATGAAACAAGGTGTTAGTGGGTCGGACGGTAATCCGGTCGGATGGCAATCCGATCAGATGGCCATGCGAGTGGATTGTTATGTCGTTTGGGATGGATGTGTTTGTGTATGATGGCTTGTCTTTTGAAGTTTTCGTTGTAGCATTTTGAAAACAGAGAAGTATCTCTACCCTTCAGGTCGGTCGATCGAACGGTCGTTCGATCGGACGGTGGTCCGAGTGGCGAGGCTCCTCAGGTTGAGAACAAGTTCACAGCAGGACAGTCACTCGATCGGATGGCAATCCGTACGTACTGAACATGTTGAAAATTGTTTAAGTGTTTGAAGTCAAACATTACATGGTCGGGTGGTAATCCGATCGGATGGCAATCCGTACGTACTGAACATGTTGAAAATTGTTTAAGTGTTTGAAGTCAAACATTACATGGTCGGGTGGTAATCCGATCGGACGACAATCTGTTCGATGTTCAAACCTCAATGTTGAAATAAAATTTAAGTGTGGGACCCAAGGTGTAATCCGACCGGGTGGCAGTTCGGTCGGTTGGCAATCCGAACGGACGGTAATCCGATCGGACGGCAATCCGTCCCAGATGACCTGGTCATCTTCTTCCTTGGTTGTTTTGGTAGTTTGTCGTCTTCTCGAGAATGTTCGATAGCGTGCTAAACAACAGAAATCTCGCCAAGACTTAGTGACCCATCGGACAGGAACCACCCTAGTCCGACCAGTTAACTGTTCGAGACGGTGTTTCATGTTTAACCCGAAATCAGTGTTCTCGTGGATAGAATCCAGATCTTGAACCAACACATCCACAAGAAAGAGTAGATGATTAGAACAAGCTCCGATTCCATCGGTTTTGAGTGCATTGAGTGTAAAAGAGTTGAAAGAAAGTTGGAAAACCATCTTTCAATCCTTTTCACCATGAATATGTTCAGATCTATAAAAGATCCTTACTTATTTGTGTGGAAATCATTCAGATCTAAGTTGTTCTTGGTGGATTGAAGCCAGAACATGAAGTTCATAAGAACACCATGATGACATCATCCTAGAACACCTCAAATCTAGTGATTTCACGGTTAAAAGTTAAGATTCAAAAGATAGAAAGGTGTAGGAGTGTGTGTGATCAAGAAAGTACAAGATTTAGGTGGAAAACTTACAAGAATCGCGAGAGATCTGAAGAAATAGCGGCTGGATCGAGTGGGGAGGAAGAGAGAGCTGTCAACATCAAGTGAGGTTGACATATGGGGTATTTATAGGGTTTCCATAAATGGAAATGAGGAGAAAAAGGCTGGTCGATCTAGTGGCAGCCCGTCCGTGTGGCATGTCGATCGAGTGGCAACTCGAGCGGGTGGCACCTAGGGCGGGTGGCAGTCCGGTCGAGTGGCACCTCGATCGGATGGCAATCCGGTCGGGTTGCAACTCGGTCGGCTGGCCACTTGATTCGAGTACTCGGCGCGATGAGTTTTGCGATTTTGATTCGAGTGTTAAGCGTTGCGATGCGATAGAGTTTCCTATTCAAATTACTTTTAATCCCAACTACTATATCAACATGCAATCATCCTAGTTTAACGTTCGTTTAGTGTTTGCGATTCGATTGCGATTGAGTTGCGATTACGTTTCGATTAATCACCACATCACAAAACATAAATAACACACACAAGTAACACATAAAGGGCACACACACATAAGAATCATAATCAGATGCGTAATTCGAGTTGCGATAAGCGATAAAGTGATGAAACATGCGATAAATGTCGATAAATAGCGATTAAACCTCGATTATTAACAAATACTCCACATAATACAACTAATCGTAAAAGCATAAATAGACTATCTACAAGTCAAAGAAGTCAAAACAGGAATTGAGCAAGGAGTGACATATCGCAATTAGAAATCTTGACTTTGACTTTGACTTTCGAAACACGGGGTGTTACAGCCTCCCCTAGTTGTGGGAATTTCGTCCCGAAATTAGGCCGTAACAAACAACTGCGGGTACTTCGCCTTCATGTCGCTTTCGAGTTCCCAAGTGAACTCAGCGCCTCGTTTGCCTTCCGATCGAACCTTCACAATGGGAATGCGCGAGCGTCTGAGCTGCTTGGTTTGGCGGTCCATGATTTCGACAGGCTTTTCCATGAAGTGTAGTGTTTTGTTTACTTGGAGATCTTCTAGAGATACAACTAAATCATGCTCAGCCAGGCACTTTCTGAGGTTCGACACTTGGAAAGTCAGGTGAACGTTGCTAAGTTCCTCCGGTAGTTCGAGTCTGTAGGTGTCACGGCCCCAGCCCCAGTTTGACCTGGTCAGGGGCCGCGGGACAGGAACCCGTGGTATTTATTAATTGATGCGACAGCGGAAGATTTATCAGGATCTTTTAAAAATTTAAAATGCCCGATTATTTTATTTCATAATTCGGGATAAACCCCATAATTTACAATAGAGGAATTTTACTAGGAAATTCCCTGATTTATAAAACATGTTTATTTATTTTAACTGAGCCACCCCTTCAAGCTTGTTAGTGCTCCGTATCACGTTTTTCTTGATTCACAGCAGGTCGCCTGAAACATGTTTTAAAAATATTTTATCAGTGGGGAAATACTGGCGAGTCATTCAAGTATATAAAATGACACATTAGTTATTAATTACAGCATAAGAGCGATTACAATGGCTTCTATCTTATTTTTATCTGGCGCCGTGTCACCTGGTGACAATGGTCATACCACTATTGGGTCCTTTCACCCAAGTAGTGATGATTATCACTGTTAGGATTTATTAGCCTAACTGTGAGAAATTAGTAATGTGCACAATACCCCACTAGCCAGTGATTCAAGATAACCACGACTTAATCCCTGTAATTATAACTTTTGAAAATGATTTGAGATATTGTAAAACAACTTTAATAAAAAGAGAATGACTCACATTGCAGATTTATATGGACAGAGTTTAGCCTACTGATTAGCCTTGTAACCTAATTTAAATAACAATGCACACGAACTAGGTCAGTAACTAATATAGCATTTACGATAACTCACGAGACTAAAACCCTCACAATGAATGACAAAGTGCTATACTTAAACATCCGTCGAATTCACGACTAATGACAAAGTATGGCCCTAATGTGGGCAGCACTTAAATATCCATCGGATAGTTTCAATCGATCGGACATTGAATCGTAGCAGCGATCGAGTTAATACCCTGTATCGTAGCAGCGCCTCGCTATTTTGAAAATGAAATTCGACTTTTGAGCAGTATATTTTTGAAAATGAATCCTTGGGTAACCTTTTGGGCCACTTCTTTCTTTCTATTTTCTTCCCGCGTACGTACTAATCCGTCAGTCAAAGTGTTGGCTAATTCCACTGCATCGTCAATAGTACGTGGTCTCGCAGCTTTAACGATATCACGGATTTCTCCAATCAATCCCCAAATATAGCGGGAAATAAGTACCGGCTCTGGCGAAGCCAAGGTTGGTACCACTCTCGCATACTCGAAGAATGTCGAAGTATACCCTCGACAATCTACATCCACCATCCGGTGGTTCAGGAACTTATTCGCCATTTGTTCCTTTTCATATTCGGGACAAAATTTCCTTTCCACTGGCTGCTTAAATTCTTCCCAACTCATGGCATAGGCCATATTTCTTCCTTTGGCTTGAAGTACCGTATTCCACCATTCTAGCGCCCCTTCTTTAAAAAGATGCGACGCATACATGACCTTGTCGCCCTCGACACATTTACTTATCATAATTACTGCTTCGGTTTTCTCCAACCAACGTAGTGCCGCAGTTGCCCCTTCATTGCCTGCAAATTCAGCTGGTTTACAGGCAAGCAATTCCTTATAAGTGCAACCAGGCGTTGCAGCTTTCATTCTTTTGAAAGTTGGGGCATGCAGTACATCATTGTTGTTATTAATATGCTTGCCACCTCCGTTTACACTATTACTGAAATTGTCACCGTGTGTGCGTTTGCTAGGAATAATTTGTTGAGGTTCAACTGGATTTCGGGCAGCAGCAAGTATTGTTGGAATAGCATTGGCTATTCCCTGAGCAACGATATTCTCGATATCTTGCCTATTCAGAAATTGATCTTCATTGTTATGCTCAGATTGGTTACCCTCGTTAACTTGTTCATTACCAGCATGTGCCATCTGGTAATTAATTTATATAAGTGATTAGCATAAAATAATTAATAACCAAATATAACAAAATAATTGCACATACTCATATCAACACGTATAGCCAAAATTGTCGATTTTTTGACTTTTGATATTTTATATATATAATAGGCATCCGTAAAAACTGGTTATCTTACAAAGTTTTATTTTTAAGTTATTACACATACTTATATTTTTTTATGTTTATATTATTATTAAACAAACACCATACAACCACACATGATTCCTGTTAGCTGGAATTTCAGAAACGACGCTCCCTCTCGTCGTACTTCCAAGATATCCTTTCCCCTACTTCCCTAATGCGATTCCCTGCATCAATCAGCTCCTCGCCATAATGACGGAGTTCGGCCAGATTTTCCATGCTCATAGGTGGGTGTAGTGGAGGCTCAGGATCAAATTGAGGGAAAAAGGTAATCAGGGTTATTTAGAAGATTCTGGAATTGCCAGTCGGTGGTCCACCATTCTTCTAATTCTGCTGGTAGAGGTTGGGAGTGGATAATAGGATCTGGGATTTCAGGCTCTAGGTCAACTGGAAGTTGTGCTTCCACTGGGTAACTAAAGTGGTTTTCATTGGCAGGTCCGATGAGGTCATTCAGTGCGAGTTTATGATCCAGCTCCTCCCAGGGTGGCATATCCTGATTTTGCCTAGAACTTTCTCCAATCTCTATTTCCTTGCCTTTACCTTTGGAATCTTCCTTCTTGACAACTTTCCGTGTCGCTGGTTTCTTCCTGCGTACACGCCTCCAGCCCACAATTCTTCTTCTCTTCTTTGGCTTAGGTTTCTCCGGAGGTTGGGTTTGAAATTCCATAGGTTCCTCTATGTCAGCACAATACCCGGTAAAGTCTCTGGAAACTTCCACATTAACAGGATAGAGATTGAGATTCTGAAGGGCTTCAGATAACTCATTCATGCTGTTTTAGCAAATATAAGGAAACATACAAAATTCTAGGTTAAAGATTTGTAACTTGAATTTTCACATAATCACAGAATGGCAATTAGAAAAAAAAATTTAAGTATTAATAAAAATATGAAATATTGTGATTATATATATATTACAAATTACAACTGAAAAAAAATATACCGGGGATAATTTATTTTATCTTTTCTTACTAAGTTATTTATCTAATGGACAGGTTTCTTTAAAGTTTCTAGCTTATAGATAATATGGGTGCTAATACTGGGTCGGGGTGTTGGCAGTTTAAAGGTTAACATTTACTGCTACAGTGGCTAACATGTAGAGATTTGCCCATTGTTCATCTAACTTATCTTCCCATGGTGGTATATCACCTGTTCCATGAGTCTCTTTATTAATTACCACTCCTTTTGGTTGTGACTTCCTCATTTTCTCTTGACTTTTTCTAATAATACAACTTCTTTTATTAGGGGTAAGTGGTTTTTCATACTGTGCCTTACGAACAAATATTCCTTCCTCAGTATTTGCTGAGTATCTTGAGGAATTTGATTGGGATAAAGTTCCCTTATCTTTCGGTGAACTATCTAATTTAAGATAGATATCCGAAATTCTTTGCTTACCCATACTGTATATTAACAGATAGTCAAGATAGAAACACATAATCATAAAATGACAATCAGAAAATTAAGTATTTTGAAATACTTAATTGGCTTAAATCAGTGGCTCTGATACCACCTTTTCCTGTCACGGCCCCAGCCCCGGTTTGACCCGGTCAGGGGCCGCGGGACAGGAACCCGTGGTATTTATTAATTGATGCGACAGCGGAAGATTTATCAGGATCTTTTAAAAATTTAAAATGCCCGATTATTTTATTTCATAATTCGGGATAAACCCCGTAATTTACAATAGAGGAATTTTACTAGGAAATTCCCTGATTTATAAAACATGTTTATTTATTTTAACTGAGCCACCTCTTCAAGCTTGTTAGTGCTCCGTAGCACGTTTTTCTTGATTCACAGCAGGTCGCCTGAAACATGTTTTAAAAATATTTTATCAGCGGGGAAATACTGGCGAGTCATTCAAGTATATAAAATGACACATTAGTTATTAATTACAGCATAAGAGCGATTACAATGGCTTCTATCTTATTTTTATCTGGCGCCGTGTCACCTGGTGACAATGGTCATACCACTATTGGGTCCTTTCACCCAAGTAGTGATGATTATCACTGTTAGGATTTATTAGCCTAACTGTGAGAAATTAGTAATGTGCACAATACCCCACTAGCCAGTGATTCAAGATAACCACGACTTAATCCCTGTAATTATAACTTTTGAAAATGATTTGAGGTATTGTAAAACAACTTTAATAAAAAGAGAATGACTCACATTGCAGATTTATATGGGCAGAGTTTAGCCTACTAATTAGCCTTGTAACCTAATTTAAATAACAATGCACACGAACTAGGTCAGTAACTAATATAGCATTTACGATAACTCACGAGACTAAAACCCTCACAACGAATGACAAAGTGCTATACTTAAACATCCATCGAATTCACGACTAATGACAAAGTATGGCCCTGATGTGGGCAACACTTAAACATCCATCGGATAGTTTCAATCGATCGGACATTGAATCGTAGCAGCGATCGAGTTAATACCCTGTATCGTAGCAGCGCCTCGCTATTTTGAAAATGAAATTCGACTTTTGAGCAGTATACTTTCGTTTTTGAAATTTGGTTTCGACACCAGTGAACTGCCCATGACCCATCCTATTTATAGCTGAAAAATGGGTCTTACGCGGCCCGCGTAAGATCCTTCAAGACCTTTACGAGGCCCGCGAGAGGGTCTAGTCGTAGATTAGGGCATTCGTGTCACTGGTAGGCATGCCACGTGGACGACACGTGGATCTGGACGCTTATCCGGTCATACTTAGAGTTGACGCGGCCCGCTTAAGGTTAAGCTTACCTTTACGCGGCCCGCCTGAAGACCAAAAATCTTATTTTCTTGATTTTTGATACGGATTAGGGTTTCAGGGATCCGGGTTTCTACTTACGGGTCGGTTTGGGACATTTTTAAAGGTCCTTACAGTAAGCAACTTTTCCGATTCTTTCCAGAATCTTAAAAGGTCCAACATATCGAGGCGCTAGTTTCCCTTTCTTGTCGAATCTGACCACACCCTTCCAAGGTGATACCTTTAGGAGTACGTAGTCGCCAGCGTCAAATTCAAGGGGCTTGCGTCGTCTATCGGCGCTACTTTTCTGACGACTCTGAGCTTTCAGCAGATTGTCTCGAATTTGGAGGACTTTGTCAGTCGTTTCTCGCAATAGCTCAGGACCGGTTAATTGCGATCGACATCTTCTTCCATACAATGCCTCAAATGGTGCTATTTGAATGCTAAAATGATAACTGTTATTGTACAAGAATTCGACTAAAGGCAAGTATGCGTCCCAATTACCACCGAAATCTATGACACACGAACCAAGCATGTCTTCAAGGGTATGAATCGTTCTCTCAGTCTGACCGTTGGTTTGAGGGTGGAATGCGGTACTTAGATTAAGCGTAGTACCGAGAGCCGTTTGAAACGTTTCCCACAGACGCGAGGTAAAACGAGCATCACGGTCAGAGATGATGTCGCGAGGCGTCCCATGTCGACAAATGATCTCATCGGTGTAGATTCGGGCTAATCGTTCTACCTTATAGTCTTATCGTATCGGCAGAAAATGAGCAGATTTGGTCAAACGGTCGACGACAACCCAGATGTTGTCGTGACTTGATGGTGTATGCGGGAGTTTCTTTATGAAGTCCATAGCTATACTCTCCCACTTCCACACAGGGATCAGTGGTTGTTCAAGTAAGCCAGAGGGTCTTTGGTGCTCGGCCTTGACTTTCGAGCAAGTCAGGCACTTTCCAACGTAGAGGGCGATATCTCTCTTCATGCCCGGCCACCAGTACTTTTAGCGAAGGTCCTGGTACATTTTATCGGCGCCGGGATGAATAGAATACCGAGATTTGTGGGCTTCGTCCATCAAAATCTGTCGTAAATATGTCCGTTTAGGGATCCAAATTCGGTCCAGATAATGGAATATCCCATTCGACTTATTCACAAGATGGGCTCCATCGTGGTAGATCCTTTCCTTCTTCAATGTGCGTTCGTTAAAACACGCGTGCTGAGCTTCACGGATGAGGGTTTTGAGATGATGCTGGGCTGAAACATTTTGAGCGCTATGCAAATAGCTTCGTCGGCTTAGAGCGTCGGCAACGACATTTGCTTTGCCTGGATGGTAACGAATCTCACAGTCGTAGTCGTTGAGAAGTTCTACCCATCGGCGTTGACGCATATTAAGTTCTTTCTGGTCGAAGATATGTTGCAGGCTCCTATGATCGGTGAAGATCGTACACTTGGTACAGTAAAGGTAGTGTCGCCAAATCTTCAACGCAAAAACAACTGCGCCTAGCTCGAGGTCATGGGTTGTATAGTTCTTCTCGTGGATCTTGAGCTGACGAGATGCGTAGGCGATAACCTTACCCGTTGCATGAGAACACAACCAAGACCAAGGTTTGAGGCATCGCAATA
The DNA here is from genome assembly GCA_030545235.1 of Helianthus tuberosus. NCBI lineage: Eukaryota > Viridiplantae > Streptophyta > Magnoliopsida > Asterales > Asteraceae > Helianthus > Helianthus tuberosus. The sequence continues at coordinate 51,965,370 of CM060411.1, read as the reverse complement.
GACAATGAAGTCGTTGTCTCCATCATGTAAAGTGAGGACAGGAGCATTGCAAAGCATATGCTTGAGGGTTTGGAAAGCAGACTCTTGTTCGGTTCCCTAAACAAAAGGCTTGTCTTTATGCGTGAGAGCGGTAAGCGGCACAACGATTTTAGAGAATCCTTCGATGAATCGACGACAATAGCCCGCTAGTCTGAGAAAAGAACGGACTTCAGACGGGTTCTTCGGCGTAACCCAACTCTTAACAGCTTCAATCTTCGCGGGATCGACATTAATACCTTGACTATTGACAATATAACCGAGGAATTGAACTTCCTCCAGCCAGAATTCACACTTGGAGAACTTGGCATAGAGTCGATTCCCCTGGAGTAGTTCGAGAACCAAACGTAGTTGTTGCGCGTGTTCGGTTTTCGTCTTGGAATAGATCAAGACATCATCGATGAATACGATGATGAAGTGGTCGAGATATGGTTTGCACACGCGATTCATCAGATCCATAAAAACCGCGGATGCGTTGGTTAAACCAAAAGGCATAACAACGAACTCATAATGGCTATATCGAGTGCGAAAAGCGGTTTTGGGAATATCCTCTTCTTGAATGCGTAGTTGGTGATAGCCTGAGCATAGATTGATCTTCGAGAAACACGTAGCACCTTGTAGCTGGTCGAACAAATCATCAAATCGAGGCAGGGGATAGCGATTCTTGATAGTCAACTTATTCAGTTCCCGATAGTCGATGCACATCCTGAACGACCCATCCTTCTTTTTGACGAAAAGGACTGGTGCGCCCCATGGAGAGGTGCTCGGGCGAATAAAGCCTTTATCAAGCAATTCCTGGAGCTGACTCGAGAGTTCGCGCATTTCGGATGGAGCGAGTCGATAAGGAGCTCTAGCGATAGGGTTTGCTCCAGGAATGAGGCCGATACGAAAGTCGATATCACGACTTGGCGGCAGTCCGGGAAGATCCTCAGGAAAAACGTTAGGAAATTCTCGAACCACTGGAACATCGTTTACACCTGGCCGTCCTTTCTTTTCCTTCTCCGCTACTACAATATTAGCCAAGAATGCCCTGTATTCCTTGCGGAGATACTTGCTAGCTTGGACACCTGACATGAGCTTAAGACCTTTCGAGGGAGTTTCACCATAAACACATAATACATCACCATTCGCGAGCGAAAATCGAATCATCTTATCGAAGCACACAACTTCAGCATGGTTTTCACGAAGAAAGTCCATGCCTACTATGACATCAAAACTTCCGAGTTTCATCGGAATAAGGTCGATTGGAAAGATGTGATTGTTGAGTTCAAAAGTACAATCACGAAGAACAGAATTGACGACGACGGTTCTTCCGGTGGCAACTTCGACATCGAGCATCGAGGGGAGATGGGAGCGCTTACGATTAAGGAGCTTCTCGAATTCAAACGACACAAAACAGTTATCGGCTCCAGTATCAAACAAACACGAAGCATAAATACCATTTACGAGAAACGTACCATTGACCACGTTGTTGTCGGCCTGCGCTTGACGCGCATTGATGTTGAAAGTTCGGGCGCGGGCGGCTTGTTGCTGTTGCTGTTGAGGCTATTGCTGCTGTTGTTGCTGAGGCTGCTGTTGCTGGGGCTCTTGTTTCACAACCCTGTTCGGGCACATGTTCGCGAAGTGGTTGGGATCACCACACGCGAAACAGACTCTGGCGTTGACCGCGGGTGCCTGAGCCGCTTGTTGGCCTTGAGGAGCTGGAAGTAGAGCTTGATGAGCAGTAGCTTGGGCTGGTGCTTGTCGAGGACCAGTACGGCAGTTGGCGGTAAAGTGGCCGTACATGTTGCAATGCACACAAAATCTGCAGGCGATACCCACTGGGTGATGATAAGTACATGTTGGGCAAGCAGGGTGGGGACCAGTGTAAGCACGCTTTGCAGGCGGTGCATAGGCGACTGGTGCTGGAGCTGATCGGTGCTGAGGTTGCTGCTGAGCCGGTACGGCTTGAAGCGGGGCAGCAGTAGTAGTGACGGCACAGTTCTTGTTGCTGGAGCTGCTGTTGTTGTTCTTCCTCTTGCGATGAGAGGACTTTGATGACTGCGCGGTGGCGGTTTCGGCGGTTGGTGCGGTGGTAGCTTGATGTAGACTCTTCGAAGCTTTATCCCAAAAACCTGCTTATACTCGCTTGTCGTTGATTTCAGCGGCAAGCAAGTAGGTTTCTTCGATTGTTGCTGGCTTTGAAGCGTGCACAAAATCTGCAACACAATCCGGCAGAGCGCGGATGTACTTCTTGATTGTCATGTCAGCAGTCTTCACTTGATCGGGGCAGATAATGCTGAGCTGCTTGAAGCGAGCAGTTAAAGCAGCGTTGTCACCATCCTTCCGCTTCAGATGCCAGAATTCGTCCTCCAACTTTTGGCGCTCATGGGGAGGGCAGAACTCTTCGAGCATAACGTTCTTCAACTCATCCCATGTCAGACCATAAGCTGCGTCATTTCCACGATTATTCCTCTCGGCCGTCCACCAGTCTAGTTTGCGGGACTGGAAGACGCCGGTAGCATTCAGAGTGCGGAGATTGTCAGGACATCCACTCTGTCGCAGGGTGACCTCGATTGAGTCGAACCATTGAAACAAAGCCGTAGGGCCATCTTCGGCAGTGAACTCTTTCGGTCCGCAAGCTTTGAACTGTTTGAAGCTAAAAACTGCGTTAGGAGTAGCTTTAGGAGCTTCGGTCCTGGACTCTTCAGACGATTTGCTCACATTCTCGTATAGTTCACTCACGATCTGGGGAACAACCTTTGCTACTTGCTTAGCGACGAGAGCAGCAAGGCGTTTGTCTCTCTGTTCTTGACGGGTAACTCGTGGGTGACGGGGTCCAGATGTGGGTCCAGATGACGACATTGTCTGCAACGGACATCGCCATAGGGCTCAAACACAACATAATCGAATCTCACCTCACACGTCTAGTACTACTAAAGCTCAGGAACACGATCACGTAAACACATAGGCACATAATCACAGAAGCGCATAAGCACAGAAGCACATAAGCACGTAAGGCACAGAATCACAGAAGCACATAAGCACAAGAGGCAATCAGAATATAGAAACCTATCATTCAAAGTCCACGAACGTTCGAGAATAGCGATCGCGATTAGCATAACGAGTAGTATAGTATAAGCGAATAACATAGCAAGCAACATGGCGTACAGTGGTTCCTCTTGGTAGTAGCGATTTGTCAGCGTATTGAGATAGAAGTGTAGTGCGAGTCTCATGTGTCGATCAAAGCGAAAAGTGAAATCGAATAAATCAGCAAAAATTGTAACACGTAAACAGATAAAATCACATAAAGCTCATAAAATCCACATAAAACGTCGAATATCAGAGTCGGCAGTAGCGAGCTCATAATTGAAACACATAAAAATCGAGAATAAAGTGGCTGCGGCTATTTAGACGTCGACTAACCAAAGTAGTTCGACTATTCACAAGGACCTCTAGTACGCACTTTGACCTTCGGGACTGTGCTCTCGCCTCGAATCTGGGCGAATGACACGCATCCTTTCAGTCATATCGTGACTTCAAGTCGTTGGAGTCCGTTGAGACTTTGGTGAGAGTTTTATAAAACAAAATAGAGATCGGAACAAGTCGTCGAGGTTCGGGTTTCACCCCTGACTTAACGACTTTGTTCCTGTTTTTGATAAAATAAGGAGAAATTATTCGTCAAAGTATGGATTTCACTCCTGATTTGGCACAATTTCTCCCGTTTGTAGATGAAAATGCGGGTCGAACAAGAAATTTAGCCTAGAGTTTGAGGTTTTCACACCTAATCCCGACCTAATTGCTCGTTCATTTTCGAAAGATAGAGTGCAGTGATATTGTAGCGTAGGCGAGAATATCGAAAAATAGTAAGTAAGCTCGTACATAACTCCTACAGGGTGTGCACAAGTCGGTCTGTTGGTACCTAACTATAGACTAGGTCGTTTCTAAGACATCGACCCGGACTAGGTCGAGTCTTGCCTAATTCCCTATAGTTATGGCTCTGATACCAATCTGTCACACCCCAACCGATGGCGGAAACATCGGGGCATGGCACTGAGCGAAACAGATTGTCCAGAAGTTTCCATAACTATAATTACCAATTATTTAAAGCATCATGTCCCATACCATGACATAAAAAGTAACATAATTATTACAGACAAGATCTAGTCAAATTGTTCTGTTCCGACAACTCAGATTTCAAATACAGACAATTTATTTATTGGTTTCAAGACCTTTCCTAGCCTCAATTTCACAGCAAGCCAAGCATATAAACATCCTAAGCACCTGCCACATACGTTAAAGTAACAGTCAATACACATAGTGTAAAGGTGAGCATACAAGTTTGATAGATATAATAGAGTTCGAAATCGTTTACGCATAACCAGCACGTACACAGTGTGAAATGAAGCACGTTAGTTATCGACATGAACCTATCGATACCAATGACTGCGGGTTGACTGCCCAAGGCAGTTCGTAATACACACTCACCACTGTGAGCCATGTAATTAATTGTCCTTAACAACCCCTGAGTGAACAGGTGCTGAGTCCAAACTATAGTACTATCGTTGCTAAGGCAAGTAGACAGCATTCCATGTGTAAACATAACAAACAAGCATTCATTAAGTAACGTATAACATGCAGTAACGGTTAGCGTTAAAGTATTGCGTAGTGTTTTCGATGTGATTTAGAATAAGTAACGTATGTAACACCCAAAAGTGCGTAAAGAAAAAAGGGTTCGAGTATACTCACAGCGATGATGGATTGAAGGGAGCGCTAGAGAGCAAGATTAGCTTGATCAGAATGATAGTATATAAAGATAAGCGGCGCGTAAAATGAAACAAGGTGTCAGTGGGCCGGACAGTAATCCGGTCGGATGGCAATCAAATCGGATGGCCGGTCGATCGGGTGACAATCCGTTCGAATAGTCATCTGATCAGATGACCATGCGAGTGGATTGTTACCTCGTTTGGGATGGATGTGTTTGTGTATGATGGCTTATCTTTTGAAGTTTTCATTGTAGCATTTTGAAAATAGAGAAGTATCTCTACCCTTCAGGTCAGTCGATCGAACGGTCGTTCGATCGGACGGTGGTCCGAGTGGCGAGGCTCCTTAGGTTGAGAACAAGTTCACAGCAGGACAGTCACTCGATCGGATGGCAATCCGTACGTACTGAACATGTTGAAAATTGTTTAATTGTTTGAAGTCAAACATTACATGGTTGGGTGGTAATCCGATCGGACGGCAATCCGATCGGACGGCAATCCGATCGGACGATAATCCGATCGGACGGCAATCCGATCGGGATCGGACGACAATCCGATCGGACGGCAATCCGTTCGATGTTCAAACCTCAATGTTGAAATAAAAGTTAAGTGTGGGACCTAAGGTGTAATCCGACCGGGTGGCAGTCCGGTCGGGTGGCAATCCGATCGGATGGCAATCCGTCCCAGATGACCTGGTCGTCTTCTTCGTTGGTGGTTTTGGTAGTTTGTCGTCTTCTCGAGAATGTTCGATAGCGTGCTAAACAACAGAAATCTCGCCAAGACTTAGTGACCCGATCGGACAGGAACCACCCTAGTCCGACCAGTTAACTGTTCGAGACGGTGTTTCATGTTTAACCCGAAATCAGTCTTCTCGTGGATAGAATCCAGATCTTGAACCAACACATCCACAAGAAAGAGTAGATGGTTAGAACAAGCTCCAATTCCATTAGTCTTGAGTGCATTGAGTGTAAAAGAGTTGAAAGAAAGTTGGAAAACCATCTTTCAATCCTTTTCAACATGAATATGTTCAGATCTATGAAAGATCCTTGCTTATTTGTGTGGAAATCGTTCAGATCTAAGTTGTTCTTGGTGGATTGAAGCCAGAACATGAAGTTCATAAGAACACCATGATGACATCATCCTAGAACACCTCAAATCTAGTGATTTCACGGTTAAAAGTTAAGATTCAAAAGATAGAAAGGTGTAGGAGTGCGTGTAGATCAAGAAAGTACAAGATTTAGGTGGAAAACTTACAAGAATTGCGAGAGATCTAAAGAAATAGCGGCTGGATCGAGTGAGGAGGAAGAGAGAGCTGTCAACATCAAGTGAGGTTGACATATGGGGTATTTATAGGGTTTCCATAAATGGAAAGGAGGAAAAAAAGGCTGGTCGATCGAGTGGCAGCCCGTCCGGGTGGCAGTCCGGTCGAGTGGCACCTCGATCGGATGGCAATCCGGTCGGGTGGCAGGCTTGATTCAAGTACTCGGCGCGATGAGTTTTACGATTTCGATTCGAGTGTTGAGCGTTGCGATGCAATAGAGTTTCCTATTCAAATTACTTTTAATCCCAACTACTATATCAACATACAATCATCCTAGTTTAACGTTCGTTTAGTGTTTGCGATTCGATTGCGATTGAGTTGCGATTGCGTTTCGATTAATCACCACATCACAAAACATAAATAACACACACAAGTAACACAAAAAGGGCACACACACATAAGAATCATAATCAGATGCGTAATTCGAGTTGCGAGTGCGATTGCGATAAGCGATAAAGTGTTGAAACATGCGATAAATGTCGATAAATAGCGAATAAACCTTGATTATTAACAAATACTCCACATAATACAACTAATCGTAAAAGCATAAATAGACTATCTACAAGTCAAAGAAGTCAAAACAGGAATTGAGCAAGGGGTGACATATCGCAATTAGAAATCTTGTCTCCTTTTGACTTAAATCTTGACTTTGACTTTGACTTTCGAAACACGGGGTGTTACAACCATTAAGGCTCATCACTGTAGAAAACTCCTTTGAGTCAGGTTTCAAACTTGAGACCTCTAAAGATCTCAAGCCTTAACCATCAACCCATATCATTAAACTACAAATCCCTTGGCTTCTATTTATTTACATGCTTTAAATTTTATTATTTTTTGTTATAGCACCCACAACAATGAAACAAATCCTTATAAGATCGTGGGGCACTATATACCCCAAAAAGCCAAAAATAGCGCCCAATGGCGCCCTCTACACCGCGATGAGGGGTTTTATCGGACAAAAAAAAGATGGCAGCGCCATCACCTTCGCGGCGCTATGGGGGTTGTTTTCAAAAAATGGACCAATCAAAAAATAGTTAGTGTTTTTTAATTAATTAATAAAAATGAAAATTAATAATTAGGTAGTGATTGGTAGGGGCTTTATGACTACGGGCTCTAGTGATATAACGCCCCATAAAGCCCCTGCGTGACGTGGCACGACACGTGTCGCATAACGTCCACAATGGGGCTTTATGACTACGGATGGCCTATGATTGCCTACTCAGCATGTCACATCATTCCAAATCACCACTACTTCAAACCTTCACTTTTTTCTCCAACAATAAGGCTAGACGGCGTGGGCTTCATCCCACACCCGTCCTCCCTCCATCCCCCCCCCCCGGCAGCGTCGAGATTGTCGGGATCTTGTCGTTCAAGCCGCACCACTACAGGACAAACCATACTCACACACATATACATATACATACAACTCATATATATATATATACACACATACACATTAGGTCCATCCCCCCATTTCCTTAGCTCCATCCTCTTTGCCCATCCTCACACCCGATCTACGTGGTGCCTACGTGGCGGATCATCCTCCAAGGGAGGAACATCACCATACCGCATAGCCTAAGATTATGGGGTGTGGTTCCCCTCATCATCCTCCCCTAAACATGGAGTGTGCTTCCCCCTTCCATTTTTTAATATTTTTTAAATTAATATATTTTATTTTTAAACACATTTTTTATTTGTCTAATGTATGTTATTTATAACAAATACGGATATTTTTTTAAGAAAATTCAAATTTGCATAAAAATAATATTCAAATTTGCATAAAAATTCTAGAAGATTACAATAAAAAACACAAATTACATATTAAAATCATAAAATAAGTTTTGCCTAAACCTACGAGCACCACTACTCGTCATCAACGTGATCGACACGGAAGTTATTCCAAATATAGTCGATTAAATCCGCACACAGGTTTCCATGCACGTGCTCACTGCGTAAACGGCCACAAATTTGATTGTTGTTGTTCCTCGTCAACCGGCTCACCGTTCCCTTGAATGTCATTTGGATCGTATTCGCATATTCCTTTACCATCATCTTCAATAATCAAGTTATGTAGTATTAAACAAGCATACATAATGTATCTCCATTTTTTGGTTCAAATGCACGAGTCGGTTGTTGTATTATCCCCCATTTTGCCTTTATCACACCAAACAACCATTCAACATCTTTCCTTGCCGATTCTTGGCACTTCACAAATAATATACCTTCGCGATCTCTATTTAATGCAGCGGCCCTCGTTCTTGGTTGTGACGTTTCTTCGTCTTCACCATCTTCTTCCATCGCAGCAATAATTTTAGCCGTCTCAAGCATCATGGTAAGAAAAAAATTCCCAGCATTTTCCCTCATCCGATGAAGAACTCATGGCGATTATTTTTTAAAAGATATAGATAAGAATATATAAAAGATGGAGAGTGTGGTGATTTTTTTGGGAATAAAATGAAGGTTATATAGTGTTTAAAATAAAAAAAAAATGTTTTTAATGTAAATAGCCGTTGAATGACGACATTATTTTGAAAAGACATCGGGATGAACGGGAAGAATTCCCTGACTTTACCGCAGGTGGGACCGGGGGGGGGGGGGGCGCTGTTCCCTGTCGGGGTCGCCAACCACGTCGGTCTCCCGATCTGTTTCCCGATACACACCCCACGGTCAAAACTAGGGTTGTTCACGAGCCGAGCCGAACCGAGCGGACCTTTGCTCGTGCTTGGCTCGTTTACAAATCGAACCGAGCAGAGCGGCTCATTTATAATCGAGCCTCAAATCAAGTGAGCATATTCTGAGCAATAATATTCCGAGCAAGCGTCGAGCGAAGTTCGAGCGATTTGGGAAACCGTGTCACCTGATTTAAATTTGCTAAAGAGATAGTGACAATGTTGGGTCTCAAGTTTTTATGTCTTTAAAAATAGACACATTTCATGGCATAATATTTTTCTTATAGATAACAATGTTGTGGCCGGCGAGGTGATGATCATATTGCATGGAGAAAGACGTTGAGAGCAGGAGACGACCGACTCAGGGTAACGGCATGTAACATTGAGGCGAGAAGCAGACTGTCTTTTATCGGTTTAGAGTTTAACTTTTAGATTTGATATTATTGGCGTAAATGAGCTAATACGTATAGATATAGTTGTAAATTTGTATATAGTGGACCAAAATCTAATAGAGTGGTATACATAAAACTATGAATTTAATTTATATTTAAGTATATATTTAGGTGTGTGTATGTATAATTTATATTTGGGTATATATATGCGTATATATATACTAATTAAAATAATAATTCGAGCCGAACCGAGCTGAGCGGGCCTTTGCTCATGCTTGGCTCGTTTACAAACCGAATCGAGCAGAGCGGCTCGTTTACAACCGAGCGTCAAATCGAACGAGCATTTTCTGAGCAATTTCCGAACGAGCGTCAAGCGAGCGACGAACGGTGAGCGGTTTGAACAACTCTAGTCAAAACGATTCCAAACCTCCACCTCATCACTCATTTTTCATTTTATTTAAATGTTATATATTTTATATCATTTTATTTTATTTTATCATAAATTATAATTATTTTTATTATTAAAAAAATAAAAAAAAATAAAATAGCAACAATTAATTTTTATTTTTTCGATATCTTTTTTATTTAATATAAATTCAAATAAAAGAGTAAAAAAGAATATCTAATTCTTAACAACGTCTCTTTTCCAAACGGCTACTTTTCCAACGGCTAGTTTTTGAAACGACTCCTTTTTCAACGGCTAGTTTTTACTGGATAAAAATCCAATTCGTATTTCAAGCAACTTGTGCATTTCAAAATTGATAATTCACTCAATAGATTCATAAAAAATGGCAAGAACCCTTGGACCGAGGAAGAAAAAGAGATGACTCTCGTCAGGTCTTGGTTGAACGTATGCGACGACACACAAATAGTGGGGTCAATTAAGGAACCCTTAATTGAAGTATTCCGTCAACCAATTGGAATTCGAACGCAACTTTGTCAAGGTTTTATATTCTCTCCGCTGATGTTCGCAGATTTCATGCTTGCTTCAACCACGTAATGGCTCAAGGTGACGGCATAACGGATGCACAAATGATCACACGGGCTCGTTGGGAATATGATTTTACAGAGAATAGAAGATGTATGTACATGGAAACCTGGCAAGTAATAATAAACTGTAACGCTTCGCATTTATGTAATTTCCTTATTTAGAAAGTTGTATTCGTATTTCTATTTTTAGAAACTTGTAATCGTGTCGTATTCGTGGTTCATTTCCAATCTTGTAATCCGAGGCTTTGATCATAATGGAAATTCATTTTATACATATACATGTTACCTTTCATATTTGTGTTATATACGCAATCAATCTTGAAATGCGTGTTTATACGCAAAACCGAGACTTAAAATACACTTTGGATACCTTAAAACAAGTTAAAATACAAGAAAACGCATAAAATAACCTAGTTACAAAGTGCATGGACTAAAAGTGAGCAAAACCAAAAGCTTTTTCACCCCCTTCCTTCTCCAATTACCTTCCACCCTTCTTTAGCCAATCAGATTTCACCCTTTTCCACCTCCTTTATCCTCCAATCACCTTCCACCCTTCTTTAGCCAATCATATTACACCCTTATCACACCCCAACCGATGGCGAAAACATCGGGGCGCGGCACTAAGCGTTCAGATTGCTCATGAGTTTCCATAACACTATAGTTTCAATAGTAATTAATCAGGTTTCATAGCATAAGCTTCAACCAAAGTTTCACAATCACAAGTGTCAAATACAAAACATTCCAAATATTGTTCAAAAGATTCTAAATTAACTAAGATGTGTTTCTAAGCAGCATCCTAGCAAGTTTCTTGATTGTCCTCAGTTACTATCAACCTGCAACATGTATTAAAATACTATCAACAATAATGTTGGCGAGTATACAAGTTTGAGTACATAGTAGCATAATAGTTTAAAAGACTCATATCCGTCATGTAAACACATAAAAGTTTCACCATGCTAGTTTACGCAGTCCAAGTGATAGCCCAAGTTTCCAATGCGTTAAATGCCTTTCCCAAAGACTAACGGGAGGTTAAATGTCTCCTCCTAACAATACCCCAAAGACTAACAGGGATGTGCATTACCCCTATAGCACTACCATTGTTAAGGCGGAACTACACACAAGGATTAAATGTTCACATAGCATAAAAGTCTCAAGAATCACAAGTTTCAAGTTTCATGTTCACAGTGGATAGAGTATGTTTCAAATAGTGTCAAGTGTCAAGTTTATTGAATACATGTTGCATCCCAAAAGTGTCTAAAACAAAAAGGGATCGAGTATACTCACAGTGGGTGCTAAGTATCTGCACCAATTATTTGGATCGAAGGGAGCGCCTGAGTTAGCCTGATTATAGTTTAACAGTATGAGCATTGGACGGAAAGTTGAATCGTGCGAAACCGAGTAAAAGTGTCTGACCAGTCTCCTGATCGGATGGTCATCCGGACGGATGGCCATTCGGTCGGATGACCGTTTGATCAGTTAGTGTGTTTTGTAAAATGTTTCAAACTTTTGAAGTTTTCGTTGTAGTACAAGTTCAAGTCATTCGATCGGATGGTCATCCGGTCGGATGGCCGTTCAATCGGAGGACTGTTCGAGTGAAAGTCTAATAGTTTCAAGTTATGATTCAAAATAGTTTAAGTGTTGAAGGCTACGGGGGAATAGGTCGTTCGGTCGGATGGTCGTTCGATCGGAGGGTCGTCCGATCAGATGGTCATTCGGCTATTACGATCTTGTTCCTTTGAAACCTTCGTATATTCCCAAGTTTGAGTTTAACGGAACGACATGGTAACGTATCAAGACAACGGGAACTCATTAAGTTTCAGCTCGTCTAATCGGATGGGAATCACCCTGTTCGATCGGATGACTGTTTTTGACGGAGTTCTATAACTGATCCGTAATTGGTCATCTCTCTGGTGGAAATCCATTATCGAGCCGACTCCAGACTAAGGAACTAGTCCTAGGCCTGTTTTGGCTCCAGATTTCACCGTGTTTGAGTAGGTAAGTTAAGATAAGTATGAAATTGACCGAAAATGTTTAGATTATGTAAAGATTTGTGGTAAATCGTGTAAAAATCTATTAGATCTGGACTAATTCTTGACAGGATGACGTTACTTAGCCATGATGACGTCATCTTCAAGTAGCCCAAATCTTAGTGATTTCAGGGTGAAAAGTATGATTTTGATGAAGAATCTAGTGAGAAGGTATGTAAAGATGAAAGTTGTACAAGAATTACGGAGAAAACTTACAAGAATCGCCTGAAAATGGAAGAAAAATGCCTTAGAACGAGAGAGAGTGCGTCTAGTTGGAGGAGGCTGTCATGTCACTGATGTGACAGGGGTATTTACAGTGTAAGAGGGAGAGTAGGGCGGTGCAGGCGAGGTCGGATGGCGGTCCTGTCGGATGGTCATCCGGACGGATTGCCATCCAGTCGGATGTCCATTCGGACAACCGATTCGCTCGGGTTAGTTATCAAATTTTTCGATTCGTTTTGCGAGCTGGATTAAGCGTTGTGTTGCGTATTATTATGTAAGATTAACACATGACAAGATTATATAGCTAACACAAAAGTTTCCATGTTTCAAGTCTACGTGTGAGCTAGCTAGTAAGTGTCAAGTTCCAAGTTTCTCGTTCAACAAAATCTCAAAGTTGCTCGTTCCATAAGTATCAAGAGTCTCGTTCAATAGTATCAAGAGTCAAGAATCAAGTATCGAGAGTCTAGTATCAAGTATCAAATATCAAGTTTCACCAAGAATCAAGATTCGTAATGTTTAAGTATCAAGTATCCAGTTTCACCAAGAATCAAGATTCATAATGTTTAAGTATTAGGCATAAAGAGTCAAGTTTCAAGTGTCAAAGTGTCTAGATTCAAGATACAAGTATCACAAAGTGTCACAAATGTTTCACACAGTTAGGTCTCAATTATTATAGGGGCTAAACTTGCCAAAAGTTAAAAGTTCAGGGACACAAGGCGTCACAACCCTTTTCCACCTCATTTCTCCTCCAATCAATTTCCACCTTCATTAACTCCCAAACCCTAATCCCCACTTATAAATACAAGCCTTCACCACCTTCCACACACCTAATCTTCTCTCAAGTTTTCTAATCCTCTCAAATATCTCAAAGCAAGGAAAAAACATTCAAGTGTTCTAAGTGAGTTTTCATTCACTTTTCTTCATATTTCTTCTTCTTTGTTCTTTCAAACTACTTGGATAACCTCTAGGAAGGTTTCCATAAGTTTGCCATGGCAAACTAAGGTGGAACCTCACCACATTTGAGGTCCAAAGTAGTATAAAAATTATGCTTTGATGTATCCTTTTATTTCATGTATATTTTACTTGAAACTTAATGGAATCTTGTACCTACCATGCTCCCAACTAAGCTCGTAGTTGTGGGTTTATGTTGTGGTTGATTTCCACAAGAAACAAGGCTCAAATCCTTCATAAAATTATGCCCCAAAAGTCCCAAGTGACTTCAAAAGTGTTGGAACCATCCAAGCTTTCAACCTTCAATGTTGAAAGACTTGTGTTTTGGTGAATGTGTGAACCATGGAAGCGTTGGCTCTCCAAACTTATTCCACTACCTCACTTGTTCATACTTTTAGCTTAAATTCATACACTAAGTCTCAAAACAATTTCCATTAAAGGGACAAGGCTACAACATGTCCCCAAACACTTTCCATGTTTGGGATGCACGCATCTAACTTGCTCTCTTGGTTGTTTTAAGATTTAGTAGTTTATGTACTTTTCATTATTAGTTCATATTCATGACCAACCGAAATCATCAACAAAGTTGATGGTTTTTGTGCTTTGGTGAATCATATAATGAGGTTAAATGGATGGAATTCATCCTACCTCCTTACATGACCATTTTCATGGTTCTTTATTTTATAATTGTTTATGATATTCTTTATAATCCTAATCCAATCCGTTAAACAAAAACCGCAACTCACACACCTCCGTTTCCCTCTTAGGGTAACTTCGGTGTTCCAACACTCAAGAACTCGTCCGACTCACTTTCGTGGAAACTCTACGCAAACTGTGAGTATACATGACCCCTTTTTCATTTTATCAATTTTTGGTGCAATATATATAACATATTAAAACTCACACAAACACTTATACTGATGCGCACAAAATGCAACATATAAATTACATCAATTGTGGCACAAAACTAACCCTTTTTTAGTACTAATGTTGGAAAAAGTGTATTTTTGTCTTCCTTTTGTATTTTCAGGATTAAATGAGCTCAAATGAACAAAAGAAGCAAAAAGGCAGCTAAATCTAACATAAATACAAGAAAAGGAACAAACGTGGCATGCCCGACCCCCCGACAGCATCTTCCCAAGCAAAATTAAGAAGACAGAAGGCTGAACACGCCCCGTGCTCAGTGAGCACGGGGGCGTGCCCAAGTGTCAGCAGAAAAGACAAAGCTGTAGAAGCTTCTATCACCCACCACGGGGACGTGCCCAGTGTACACGGGGCCGTGGTCAACTCTAAGATTCGCAGAATCTGGGGAAATCTTGATAGTACAGATACTCTTCTGCACACGGGGGCGTGCCCAGCGGACACGGGGGCGTGGTCAACTAATGTAGACAAACTGCAATTAATGAAGAAAGAGAAGGAAGGTGGACATGGGGCCGAGCCCAATGGACACGGGGCCATGCCCGAGTCTCTGTTCAGCCTATAAATAGGGGTGCTTGGCTCATTTGCAAACCATCCCTTGGCACACCACCTCTCTCACACTTCACCCACCACCCACCACCATCCCAACACCATCATCCACCACCATCATCCATTGTCCATCATAGAGTGTGTGAGTCGTCTTGGGATCCAAGATTGATCGTAAGAGTTCTTGACAATCAAAGGCCATGTTTGCCTAAGTCTCTTACATCACTTGGTGAAGACAAGTGTCTAGTGTAATACTTTTTATTTTTAATCTTTTCACACTTTTTATTTGGTTATGTATTAATGACTTTAATAACTAGTTTCTTATGTTGAATGTGATTCTTCCTTATCGTTTGTCCGTGGTGTCTTGGCATTATTTTACTGTCTATATAAAATAAAACATTTTCACCATTCATATCTCCACGGTCTATATGGAGATATGTTGGCTACCTGGTCGGGGGTTAAGGGAACGGTTTGGTAAGAGTCTTGCCTTGTTCAGTGTATAGATCCTGCAAGGACCTGGGTCAAATTTAGTAGGACCTCCTTCAATACCTACCGGTATTGGATGGCGGGGGTCCAAAGTCTTTGACCCCCTCATATGTAAGCTACTATTAATACTTTAACCCGGCTACTTAGGACTGTATCCCTGCTGACTCAGACTACTTAGCCGAGGGTAACGTCACCTTCAAAAGAGGGGCCTACCATAATATGCATTAATAACTTAATTAATTATCTTTCAATAATCCGACCCTTTAGGATTGTATCCTTGCTGACTCAAACTACTGGGTTGAGGGTAACGTCACCTTCAAAAGAGGGGCCTACTACAATAACTAAGATAATCTCTTAAAAAGTGCAAAAGTGCGGAAATAATCAAAGGTTACACTAAACACGAGTCGGAGCCAAGTGATCCATCTTGTCTATCTGTTTTTCTTTTATTTTATTTTTCAGCATTTTAGTTAGTTTTTATTTTTCTAGTTTAAAACATTTTTCTAAACTTTTGATTTGATTAGACGTTGAGGATAAACCGGTATTAAAAGCTCTTGTGTCCTTGGACGACCTCGGTATCTTGCCAACACTATACTACGCTCACGATGTGTGCACTTGCCCATATGTGTGTTTGGTGTTAGTAAAATATCGTGTTTTATAAATTTAAAACTTGACTAACGTGTAAAAAGGGCTTAAAATATATTTAATTATATATACACACTCGCACACATCAAGTTTTTGGCGCCGTTGCCGGGGACACAAGGATTTTAAGAAAGTTAGGAATCAACGGCCTAATCGTTTTTCTAATTTTTATGTTTTTTTAGGATTTTCTTAATTTTTCAGCTTCTGCAGAACTCAGCACGGGCCGTGCCTGCTGAACACGCCCCGTGCCCAATCATTGGAACTGGCAATCCTGTTTTAAGTCAGACAGTAAGCTGAACACGGGGCCGTGCCCACTCAACACGCCGCATGCCCAAGATTCAGTTACTGAAAACAGAACCGTAAGATCCCGACGGTTGGTAATTTCTGACACAAACATGAGTGGTACTGATATTTTTTACTTTCGGCACTCTTATGGTACGTGGTGTCAAATATGTGGCGGCTCTCATAAAGAATTAGAATGTTATTTTCTAAATTATAAGCCCCATTATATAGACCCTTTGTTTTCCTGTAGCCTTAAGAGGGGCGAAAGTAAAAATAATCCCTATCTCTCCCTCAAATGCTCTCAACCGGATCTTCTAGGAGAAATGCTTCTTGATGAACTATTTCAATTAGAAGATCTAATTCTTAATTGGTTAAAAGAACTTAAGATGGACTTCATTGATTCATCTCAAGACGATACCCAAGAAGAATTGTTGGGATCACATTCGAATGAAAACAACTTCGTTGTTCCTGATGTTACCTCTAACTCTAGCGAGGACTTGAGCGATAGTCGTCCCTGTGTCGATTGTGCCATGAAGGACTCCCCATCGACTTCGTTCGATGCATACATAGACCTGAGCGATTCGGCATACACCTTCTTTAACGAGAGCCCGGAAAAGGGTTGGACTTGTCCACCTACATATAGCATAGGAATCACCCTCACCGACAACCTCTTGCGTTCTCGTCTTAATCTAGAGCGATTAAGGTATCTTAGGCACTTTGCGGTTGTTCCATCCAGTAAGGAACCGCTCGATCTGGATAAGTCCCTTAGAAATAGACGAAACTTCATAAACAGCTTCTAGACACGGGGCTGTGCCCAGGTCAACACGCCCCCGTGTCCACCGAAAGATTCCTTTCTGACTTTTTGTCAGAATACGGACAAAATGTGTCAGGATCTTGTCTGCACACGGGGCCGTGTCCAGCCGACACGGGGCCGTGTGCAGCGTGCTGTCGTTTTCTATAAATGCAGCCAAGAGTCCTGCACATTTGGACCATCCAGGGACAGAGATTTGAGAGGATCTTCTCACCTACCATCCTAGGTATTTTCTAAAAGAAGGTTCTAAAAACCATCTTGTCCTTTCCTCTTTTATCCATTGCCTTCTTCTTCATCTTTCTTGCCTCAACACCTCCATTGAAGCTTGAGATCACTATGATTCCAAGCTTTATTGTGATGTTTGTTAACTTTTTGTTCAAGGAATCTTGTTAAAAATAAGTTGTACAACATTGTTTTAAGTTATTTCTGCTAAAAAATGCTTCATAAGTTGGAAAAATAATTTGAAACTCCAAGATTCCTTGTTCCAAAAAACTGCAGAAAAGTGAACACGGGGCCGTGCTCATTGAGCACGGGGCCGTGTCCGATGTTACTATTTCATTAAAATGAACTATTTTGGTTTGTTTTCGTAGAATGTCTAGTCAAAACAGTGGAACCTCTTCTGCACATTCCAGAAACAGTCGAAGGGAAAGAAGGTCTTCAATTGAAGCAACTCTCGTACGCTACGTAATGGCATTACGTGAAGCTCTTGACGAGATGACTTCGGTAGAGGAGGTCCTTATAGACCGTATAAATAATCTTACGGTAGGGTTGGAAAATAGTTTTAAAGAAATTAATCTCTTGCACCAGAGGTTAAACATTCTTGTAACACCTCCCATGGAACCAATCCTCCCTCAAGAGGATTGGAACCTAGCACTTGGAATCAACAATCCTACTGGGTGGGATGACCTTCCAGCGGAGCCTCCTCTTGAAGATCTACAAGAAGTCCCGGTGGAGGTTGCACCCCCTCAAACCGATGCCAATGAGCCCGCCTTTCTTCTCCCAAGGGAGATAGAGGAGTGGCTCGCCGACGTGTAAGGGACCCATGCCCGGAGAAAGAAGCTCTTCAAGCCGCATCAAACCAAGAGAACTATCTCTTTGGAAATTTTGCTAGAAGAATAAATTTTAGGCTAGAACTTCTTGGTTTAGATTTCTTGTGCCTCTTTGACCTATTTGTCTAGAATTTTAACTTTTAGGATTATTATGTAATTCTCTCTATGTTCTAATGAATGATGGTTTTAATTAATTTGGTGTTTGGATGATGTTGAAATGGATAAAACACACTCGGGGTGGTGAAGGATAACAAGGGAAACTTGAACCAGCACCCCATGCACAAAAACAGGGCCACCCGACAAATTTTTCTTCATTACAGCAAGTTCAGCACGGGGCCGTGCTCGCCCAACACGCCCCCGTGCCCGACCATCTGCAGAAAATGCCCAGTTCAGGTAACTGGACACGGGGCGTGCTCACTGAACACGCCCCCGTGCCCAGGCTTCTGTTTCTCTCTAACTTATTTTGTTACTGGCGATCTGAACACGGGGCCGTGCCCGGACACCACGGGGCCGTGTCCAGTCGTCCAGTAACACAAATTTTTGCTTTTTCACACCTTTTTACACATTCAATCAACCTAAAAACTTATTTTTGGGACACATTAAGGACAATGTGTAATTTAAGTGTGGGGGGGGGGGGTGGCGGGGGGGGGGGGATGCTAAAACCTTGAATCTTGCAAGTCCTAATCACAAGCCTTACACAAAACTCTATTGGAACCGCTAATCACCCCAAATTTTTTTTCAAAAATTTTTCATTTTTTTTACTTGTCTAGGTTTAACTTGGGAATTTCAAGTTCTAAAAAAGTTATATTTTTACAAATTTACAAACGATAGCGTCGTGATAAAAAGAACCAACGTAAGAAAATTATGAAACTGCATGACAAACTTAGTTAAAATTTGATTATATATACTTGATCACATAAAAACCCATTCCCACAAAAGTGAGTTTTGAGCCTTTATTGAGCATACAAATACATATCTTTAAACTAAATGCTCAGTTTTCGTTTCTTGTGTGAACAGCCGCTTGTTTCTTACAACTCTAGAACTTGCCACGACAATACATTCCCGGTCCTTACCAACTTAAACCCGAGTAAGTAAATGATAGAGGCATTAGGACTAACCCTTTTTATTTTTACACCATTATTTTTTTTAACCACCTACCCAAAATCCCCCTAGTTAACCCCTTTGAGTCTAAACCTTTTCATTTCTTAACCCAAAAACAAACACCCTTTTACCCACCAAAACCCTTTGTTTTAGTAACAAGCTCGGTTTTCCTTATGACATTCAAAAAAAAAAATGATGATGATGAAGCAAAAGAGAAATAAACAAACAAGTTAATCAAAAAAATAACTTTGTTTGAATAATCTCTTCATCAAAATAAAAATTTCAAAAAATAAAAAGTCTTACGAAAACCGACGCTTTTTACGTATTTTCGCCCTTTTACTAACCACTAACCCAACCACCTACCTTTAACCCAAGCCTAACCCTTCACCCAAAAGTCCTCTTGATATTTACAAAGGTATATAGTTAAAAAGGAGGAGGATTGATTACTTGGCAAGCCTATGGTAGGAGTAAGTTCCATGCCGCTCTCAAGTGATTCACTAAAATACATCTTCGGCCGAGTGTTGAGTGATCCCCCGTGAGGTATGTGAACTTGTATATAAGTGGAATTTTAAAAAAGGCATGTTATGCCCTAATAAGTAATTTATCTTATGTGATGTTTTAAATAGATCATGACAAATAGGATTGTAAATAAATAAAAATAAAACTTAATAAAGAATCTTAGAAATCCCGACACTCTATGATAAGCCCAAAAACCTTATCTTCTACCCATTCCATTTGGGAGTGTAAAGCCACATTATAAAGAGTTTTGCTTGAGGACAAGCAAAGATTCAAGTGTGGGGGTATTTGATGTGCACAAAATGCAACATATAAACTACATCAATTGTGGCACAAAACTAACCCTTTTTTAGTACTAATGTTGGAAAAAGTGTGTTTTTGTCTTCCTTTTGTATTTTCAGGATTAAATGATCTCAAATGAACAAAAGAAGCAAAAATGCAGCTAAATCTAACATAAATACATGAAAAGGAACAAACGTGGCATGCCCGACCCCCCGACAGCATCTTCCCAAGCAAAATTAAGAAGACAGAAGGCTGAACACGCCCCGTGCTCAGTGAGCACGGGGGCGTGCCCAAGTGTCAGCAGAAAAGACAAAGCTGTAGAAGCTTCTATCACCCACCACGGGGACGTGCCCAGCGGACACAGGGCCGTGGTCAACTCTAAGATTCGCAGAATCTGGGGAAATCTTGATAGTACAGATACGCTTCTGCACACGGGGGCGTGCCCAGCGGACACGGGGGCGTGGTCAACTAATGCAGACAAACTGCAATTAATGAAGAAAGAGAAGGAAGGTGGACACGGGGCCGTGCCCAATGGACACGGGGCCATGCCCGAGTCTCTGTTCAGCCTATAAATAGGGGTGCTTGGCTCATTTGCAAACCATCCCTTGGCACACCACCTCTCTCACACTTCACCCACCACCCACCACCATCACAACACCATCATCCACCACCATCATCCATTGTCCATCATAGAGTGTGTGAGTCGTCTCGGGATCCAAGATTGATCGTAAGAGTTCTTGACAATCAAAGGCCATGTTTGCCTAAGTCTCTTACATCACTTGGTGAAGACAAGTGTCTAGTGTAATACTTTTTATTTTTAATCTTTTCGCACTTTTTATTTGGTTATGTATTAATGACTTTAATAACTAGTTTCTTATGTTGAAGGTGATTCTTCCTTATCGTTTGTCCGTGGTGTCTTGGCATTATTTTACTGTCTATATAAAATAAAACATTTTCACCATTCATATCTCCACGGTCTATATGGAGATATGTTGGCTACCTGGTCGGGGGTTAAGGGAACGGTTTGGTAAGAGTCTTGCCTTGTTCAGTGTATAGATTCTGCAAGGACCTGGGTCAAATTTAGTAGGACCTCCTTCAATACCTACCAGTATTGGATGGCGGGGGTCCAAACTCTTTGATCCCCTCATATGTAAGCTACTATTAATACTTTAACCCGGCTACTTAGAACTGTATCCCTGTTGACTCAGACTACTTAGCCGAGGGTAACGTCACCTTCAAAAGAGGGGCCTACCATAATATGCATTAATAACTTAATTAATTATCTTTCAATAATCCGACCCTTTAGGATTGTATCCTTGCTGACTCAAACTACTGGGTTGAGGGTAACGTCACCTTCAAAAGAGGGGCCTACTACAATAACTAAGATAATCTCTTAAAAAGTGCAAAAGTGCGGAAATAATCAAAGGTTACACTAAACACGAGTCGGAGCCAAGTGATTCATCTTGTCTATCTGTTTTTCTTTTATTTTATTTTTCAGCATTTTAGTTAGTTTTTATTTTTCTAGTTTAAAACATTTTTCTAAACTTTTGATTTGATTAGACGTTGAGGATAAACCGGTATTAAAAGCTCTTGTGTCCTTGGACGACTTCGGTATCTTGCCAACACTATACTACGCTCACGATGTGTGCACTTTCCCATATGTGTGTTTGGTGTTTGTAAAATATCGTGTTTTATAAATTTAAAACTTGACTAACGTGTAAAAAGGGCTTAAAATATATTTAATTATATATACACACTCGCACACATCATATACGCAAATACTTTAATCATACAAGCGAATCCGACATACATGGTTTATTCGTTTATACTCTAGAAATACATACATGCTAGAAAGCCATTCCTGCACAATACTTTGTCATTAACTTCGTCCAAGCCTCCGTTAACATGTATAGTGTTATAGGAGTAGCACACCGCCCGTATTCTTGTGGTCATTTTAAGTACTATAAAAACGGTCTTGTCGTTGCAACGACAAGATTACGCTAGTGGAATCTTTGGGTTGACAAGTAGGTGTTGCTTGCTAGTTTATGTTATGTTATGCTTTAGTATACGTTATTGCCATGTGGATTTCGTTAAATTCTTTTTATACATATGCTAGTATCTCAAACATGTATGCTCTTCAATACTTTTGTGTTGACATGTTACTTTAATATATATTGCAGGAGCTTAATGTTGATGCGATTGAAAAGAAATCTAGTAGGATGGATTAGATACGCACTTAGTTAAAATTATATTTGTTGTTGAATTTGTTTTGTTCTAATTGTTGTAATTTCCTTTGAAACAATGTACTTCTATTAGTATGAAATGAAAATCGTTACTTTAAATACTTGTCACCAATAGTCCTTATGATGTCTCTTGCAATCCCGCTTTCGTCTCACCCCGATATTTCCGCCATCGGTTGGGTGTGATATAAACCATCCTCATATGTAACTCGCTCCCCCTTCGGATGCCGACTCCGACAGTTCAGGGGTTGACAATTAGGTTTAACTATCTCGTGTTATTTAGGTTTAATTACCCGGTGTGTTTAGCTTTAATTATCTCATCCTGTTTAGGTTTAATTATCTGGTGCGTTTATATTTAATTTTGTGGTGTGTTTAGGTTTAATTATGTGGTTTGTGTAGTGTTCTAAATTTTAATAAATTTGATTTTTTTAGTTTGTATTGTTTTTTTTATATTAGTTTTTTTAAACATAAAAAAAAGTTTTATTTATTTTACTATACCCACCTAAGGGGGCACACAAGGACACACCGGACTAGTCCGCTCAATCGGACCTAGCCCCTGCCGGACCACACCTAGTCACTTCCTTCATCGGTCTTCTCCTCGTCTACCCATCGGACCACACAAGCAGACGAGCCGTTGTGAATGCTCTTAGGATGACTTTTTAAATCTGACAACACTTTAACAACACACGTCTATTTTAAGAAATTATTCTATTACAAATTCCAGAAAATAGATCGATAAGTGTAATTTAACCACTTAAAGACCAAAAATATAACTGCATATAAATCATAGTGGTTATTTATGCAATTTTCTCTATTTTTAAATACCAATAAAGATAAGACCAAAAATATAACTGCATATAAATCATAGGGTTTATTTATGCATTTTTTCTATTTTAAATACCAATAAAGATATGGATGGACCATTTGGTTAACATGTTACATGTACGATACAAATGAGATATAGATGTAAGGATGTTTACACTAATTTGCACGTTTTGCTATTTCATGACCGAAAAAAGTAGGATACCGGCCTACAAATTCAGAAATCGGTTTTCTAGTCGTTGTCATTCCTTTTCTTGTAATAATACCAAGCTCATATACTATTACTCCTAAAATTTTATACCGACAATCTACTATATGTGCATTTTAAAAAACTTGGTAAATGAAAATAACGGGTCGAGTTAGGTTGAGTTTTTAACAAAAATGTGTTTATACTTTAATTATTACTAAGAAATGATTATAATCACTATTGATTTATGCTTATATGAAATAAAAAATCCTAGTAATATATGTGTATCTTTGACTACCGCATAGAAATGCTTATAATTTATGATCATTTTTGATTTGTGTTTATGTAAAAATCCTAGTGAAATATGTGTTTAATGGAACAAATTTGTGTTTACGTAAAAATTCTAGTGAAATATGTGTTTAATGGAACAAATTTGTAAAAAATGGGGAGTTTTGACTAAATTTGACCCGTTTTAAGAGATCGGCATTATAGTTGACCAAAAAAGGCACCCTATGCTCCCAAATATATTTATGAATATCCAATCCCAAGTAAAATTAATGTAGTGGGTTATGATCATTTGATTCAAGTAAAATTAATGTAGATGGGTTAATGTAGTGCAATTAGACTTCAATATGATTAAAATAGTGATTTATTTATTGGTGATTAATAGGCTCTTGCTAGAATTGTGACAAAGAACCCGTGATAGAATGGATCCAAGGTAACACTCTTCAGGAATTGTGAGTGTTCACTGATACGGGTTGTTCGGATTGAAATTTTTTCTGAGTGAAATCAAACCAAACCAAACCAAATTCAGAAGATTCAAACTGAAATGAAAACCAATTAAAAATCGTGGTTCGGTTTTCAATTGAATTAACCAAGCAAAATCTTTTTTCACCGAATAAAACCATTTTTTACCTCAAACTTGCCATGACCTATGAGCTATATGTATGCACAAGAAGATTAAAACTAAGTGTTTAAGCCGAATAAAAAAACAAATACAAAGTTCAAAGATTAAAGAATGGATTATTTGGGTCAATTGAATTGAACATTTGTGGGTTAGCCGAGTCGAAATGTTAGACCCTAATCATGATTTGACCCAAAACGACGCAACGGAAAATGAACCGTAAAATTTCTTTCTTTTAACTACTCTATCATACTTGAATACCGTTTAGGTCAACCTTTTTAACATAAATACATCATTCATCATTTATTTAATGTAACTATGTTAACAAATAACTAACCTGCGGTCACCATATATAACCAACACGTTAGTACATGGTAACATCATATATAATTTAATACATACACTTAAAAGGCTATATCACATTCTAACTACGTAAGGTATTCCATTGAAACATCCTCTCAATTTCATTTACTCGAGTCTGACATCAATTCCTCGAGAGTCCGGCATTCCCATACCTGCACTCCACTTATTTCATTCTCAATAGTAACATGGTTAGGAGTACGTAATCTCAAACATATTGAAAACCCACATTTTTATTATACGTATACTAGTGATCTACAATCATTAGATTACAACACGTGTATACACTTTCATATATCTAAGTACATTCATACGTATCTCATTCATAAGTACGTACATACAAGTTCACACTACTTACACACGCTACAGTTCCATATCTACATACATACATACAAGTCACATTCACTTATTTGTAAGTTGAGTCTTATCTACAATCATATCAACACAAATCAATGCAATTACAAACAAACATAACCGACTAACTTCCAACAAACATGATGAACATTCTATTAACATGATGAACATTCAGCAACATACTGAACATTCTATTTACACGATGAACATTCAGCAACATAATGAACATTCCATTAACACGATGAACATTCAGCAACATAATGAACATTCCATTAACACGATGAACATCCAGTAACATAATGAACATTCTATTAACACGATGAACATTCAGCAACATAATGAACATTATATTAACACGATGAACATTCAGCAACATAATGAACCTTCCATTAACACGATGAACATTCAGTAACATAATGAACATTCCATTAACACGATGAACATTCAGCAACATAATGAACATTCCATTAACACGATGAACATTCAGCAACATAATGAACATTCCATTAACACGATGAACATTCAGCAACATAATGAACATTCTATTAACACAATGAACATTCAGCAACATAATGAACCTTCCATTAACACGATGAACATTCAGCAACATAATGAACATTCCATTAACACGATGAACATTCAACAACATAATGAACATTCCATTAACACGATGAACATTCAGCAACATAATGAACATTCTATTAACACGATGAACATTCAGCAACATAATGAACCTTCCATTAACACGATGAACATTCATCAACATAATGAACATTCTATTAACACGATGAACATTCAACAACATAATGAGCATTCCATTAACACGATGAACATTCAGCAACATAATGAACATTCTATTAACACGATAAACATTCAGCAACATAATGAGCATTCCATTAACACGATGAACATTCAGCAACATAATGAACATTCCATTAACACGATGAACATTCAGCAACATAATGAACATTCCATTAACACGATGAGACTATCATCTTAATTTACATTAAGGATAGACGAAGTTCATATGAACTTACCTTGGTACTTACCCTTACCCGTAAATTCTTACATGGTTTCCTATAAACAACATACCAAACTTCATTTATAAATAAGAAGTGATTCCGGAAATCACTTACCTTAAGTGTCCGTATTCGCATCCGTTTCCTCGCCTCCTTTTGACCCGTTAGCCTTCCATGCTTCCATCCATCTTGACATGATCCCTATATTTTCATGTCATCGCATTCACATTCTTGTTAGCATGCATGATTGTACATATTAACGATCATATCAAATTCATGTTTCACATTTGACTTTCATCAGTCAATTCTAACAAGCATAAGGCATATTTCCACAAGTCAATCTTTTCAAACTCATATAATTCATCACGTCATCACATATAACACATATGGATATAACACGCATCATATAACTTTCTATAATATTACAATTGTGACAACAAGTCTAACATTGCTACTTATGCACAGTTGACTTTCAGAAAGTCAACGATTTATCATATGAACTTTTGACTTAACCTCATACATCTATGTCATTATAGTAGACTATACTAATGACACTATATACATTTCATACTCACGATGCAATAAGCATACAACCACATGATCATCTAGTTATATGTACACACCAAACATATTCAATTCCGTTCATTCTAGTAACATAATTCTACAACTAACACCATGACCTATGCTTAACAACCCAACATCATTCTAACTTCATCCTGTTCTAATGATCTCATATGCTTCACATTTAGAGTACTTTTACTTATCAATTTTGATTAAGCAATTATTCAAACATGTAGTAAACAACATACCATTCCAACATAGAGTACAATATCCTAATGCATACTTTTACCAAATAACATGGCCAACCAAATCCTACATGAATTCTATCTAAAAATAGATTTCTCATGTTTATTTATCATCAAATACATTATATCCCCATATTATACGATTGCATCCATTACTTGAATACCATTTCATCTATTAGTCTCACCTAGGAATTTCATCAAACACTTGGTGTGCATGCCACAATTTATGCATAATGTACAAGTGTTTCATGCTTTACTTCCTACTTCATGCTTTCATTCATCAATTAACACAAAAACATAAAAAAAAATCATATCACATTCAATCTACCTAACAAGAACGCATTACATACAACATAGCACAACAAGATTTGAACAAGGATTGGACATGGGTGACACACCCATGTCGCCATCTTCACCACTAGAAGTGGGTTTCACCTCCAAACATCAAATTACCCCAAACCACGCATAATCCATGTCCTATATGATGATTCTAACACATACTCATACTCAATTTCATACAATTTCGCGATGTCTAACATAACCCACTTCCTGCATAATCACCAATCTAAATTTTAAGACATACCTTATGATCCCCTTGTAAAGGTGATCATTAATCCATGTTCGGTTGTGAATTTAAGCCTTGATTCACCCTTCAATTTGATGGTTTTAGTTGAGTTAGGGTTTTGGCTCTTTGGAGCTCCTGAACGTTCAAGAACACACATGAAGTGTGTGTTTGTGTGTGGTGATATTTCATTTTAATAACCCAACTTCCATCTTGTTCCATTTGGCCCCTCGTGTTTGTCACTTGACATTATTTGCACTACTTTCTTCATTTAATACTTTTAACCACACACTTAACTAGGTTAAATAGCCTAGTTATTTATTTCATGCTAAGTCATATAGGAACATACGGCAAATATAAACATTCGGGTTTTGGGGTGTTACAAGTCTACCCCCCTTAAATGAGGTTTCGTCCCCGAAACCTTTCTCATTTCCACTAACACTAATTATCTTTCCCTTCCGCCACATCAACACGACTATGAGCCCTTCTAATGACGACCTTCTATCATCAAGGACCCGTCCCAGAGTTCTTATTAGTGTCACTTTCTCTAGCTGACGCTAGTTTCTAACGCACTTCGTAGCTAGCGGTTTATTCATCATTCCAATACTCGTATATCGCGCATAACATACCATTTTGTTTGCTTGAAACAATTCCAACATCCCAATAATAACATTCCTATTATTTTCATCGACCATGCGATCTAAATTCGTAATTTATACATACACATCTATGTTTAATTTCGACAGGTACATCATAATACTAAGTAACTATCCATTCTCGATTTATAACTATTCATATATTTGACTTCTTTCTAACAAGTCCATACTTTTCATACTTTACTTTTACATAACATTCTCATTTCCTTGGCCCGTTTGTAGTGGGTCAATATACATACTTCTTCACACTTATTATCGTACCTACATTCGTATGATCCGTTATAACGGATCTAATACCTTCATCCCACCTCTTAGATCATATTCTATACATATATCATATAACATTTAGTTCTTGTTTTGTTATCGCAACAAAACTACCATTTCATAATCACATATACACACTTAACTCCAAAGTTAACATCATTCTACGTTTCCTATAGTTATTTGTACTATACGTACCCTTACGTTAACTTCAACTCACCTCATTCATTCTACATTACTATTCCTCTCAATTCATGCATTACTTAATTTGCCTAAGCAAGCGTATCATGCAGGTTCTTCATACGAGAGTTTAACCAATACCTGAAATTTTTACTCAAAACTTTTAAGATCTAGTTCTTAATGACATAGTTCTCTTCTTACGTCAACTATTAAAAGTCAAACATTCCATACCCTACCATACCTATTCCATCATTCATCTTGTAAGTCGCTTTCAATTTACTAATCCATATTTATTCGGTATGAGTTAAAACATTATACTTACCACGATTTCATTTCATACTTCAGCAGTCCGTAAACCAGAGTGATCCGCTCCTTCACGAGTACTAACCGTACCAGGCCAGCTTTCATTCATCCTTGTAATGGGCTTCCACTCGTGCATAATATTTCACCAATTCGATTGGTTTCATCACATTCAGAATTCTACCATTAACATCTACAAAATCGGTGGTTAGCACCTTTCATTCAAATATTCATTATACTAGGTGATTACTCACCCATAATCCTTTTTACATCTTCCTACATACATGCTATAACACATCCCACATTTCATTCCTTACATGTAATTCTTTTATTCTGGTTACTTATTTTGTCGACCTTTGTAGTTTGACTTTTCAAGGTCAAACCGACATTTCTTACTTATCGTAGATATATTGAGATACACATTCATACTTCTTTCCCTTCATGCCTACCTGCAGAGACATTCATTACATCATTTCGGTATTCTTAACAAAACTTACCCTTCTCATTCATACTTAAATTATTGTCCGGGTCGTAGCCCGTCGTTCATTATGACTCCTAAGAGTCGATTACTAACACATCTAACACATAATTTGTTCAAACCTCTTTGTTTCATCTAAAATTTAGGTTTGCATGCCAATTACGATTATTCTTTTGTTCATTTGCTTTAGATTTACTTATATGACTCGTTTGACGCAACCATGGTCAAACTATAGACGCATCCTGAGGTGGGTTAATTTCATCATTTTTATGTTTTAAATCCGTCCCGTGAATTCAAACGTAACATCCATACCCTCCATTCCTTCTATGTTTGAATCCGTCTAGCGGTTTCAAACATATCATGCATACCTTTCATTCCTTACATGTGTTGAATCCGTCTCGCGGGTTCAAACAGGTCATTCATACTTCATTTCTTTCATGCTTCGAATCCATCTCACGGATTCTATCACATCATTCATACTTTCATTCCTGAAAGTCTTACATTTTTCTTCACCCTCACGTCCACCTACTACCTAATTCTAACAGACATACCTGTAACAATTATCACGGTCTCACGAACGTCATATGTTTCTTGTGTACTGGCCAGGTACACAATCCACATACTAGTTTCGTGTCTTCGTGTAATCGCCACCTTTTGTCCGAAGAATTAAGTTTCGGCACTTGTAACATTTTCAAAACTTCTTTACCATGTCATTATTATATTTCATTTAAAATTTTCTTTCACTTGCTAGATTATACCATTACATGCGCCCACATGTTAAATTTACGTACCTGGGTCAATTTGTCTTATTACATGCCTTGATGCCGGTCCTAGACCGCATTCACGGATCATCCTTTCCAAACAATTATGCTTACCTTACACATAACATACTATTAGTTTTCTTCAAATACATACTTAAGCACATACTTACCTTTACTTATACCCTTAGATCTTGATCGAGTCTCGGATTCTACGGGTTCCGTGTCATAAGAGCACACAGGTTTGAGTTCAAGTATTTATCTCCTCATACTTGATTTCACTCAAACCATGGCTCTGATACCAACTTGTTAGACCCTAAACATGATTTGACCCAAAATGACGCAGCGGAAAATGAACCGTAAAATTTCTTTCTTTTAACTACTCTATCATACTTGAATACCGTTTAGGTCAACCCTTTTAACATAAATACATCATTCATCATTTATTTAATGTAACTATGTTAACAAATAATTACAAACAACGTGACCACTTTCCCGTACAATCCTTGATCTTCAACTCGAACCTTGTTCACTTGTCCATCATGAATATCTAACTAACCTGCGGTCACCATATATAACCAACACGTTAGTACATGGTAACATCATATATAATTTAATACGTGCACTTAAAAGGCTATATCACATTCTAACTACGTAAGGTATTCCATTGAAACATCCTCTCAATTTTATTTACTCGAGTCCGACATCAATTCCTCGAGAGTCCGGCATTCCCATACCTGCACTCCACTTATTTCATTCTCAATAGTAACATGGTTAGGAGTACGTAATCTCAAACATATTGAAAACCCACATTTTTATTATACGTATACTAGTTATCTACAATCATTAGATTACAACACGTGTATACACTTTCATATATCTAAGTACATTCATACGTATCTCATTCATATGTACGTACATACAAGTTCACACTACTTACACACGCTACAGTTCCATATCTACATACATACATACATACAAGTCACATTCACTTATTTGTAAGTTGAGTCTTATCTACAATCATATCAACACAAATCAATGCAATTACAAACAAACATAACCGACTAACTTCCAACAATCATGATGAACATTCCATTAACATGATGAACATTCAGCAACATAATGAACATTCTATTAACACGATGAACATTCAGCAACATAATGAACATTCTATTAACACGATGAACATTTAGCAACATAATGAACCTTCCATTAACACGATGAACATTCAGTAACATAATGAACATTCTATTAACACGATGAACATTCAGCAACATAATGAACATTCTATTAACACGATGAACATTCAGCAACATAATGAACCTTCCATTAACACGATGAACATTCAGTAACATAATGAACATTCCATTAACACGATGAACATTCAGCAACATAATGAACATTCCATTAACACGATGAACATTCAGCAACATAATAAACATTCTATTAACGTGACTACTCGGAGTTCCAAGGTTCTTTACGTATGTGTATTATGTCACCTATATTAATGTTCTGTCGTATGTGCAAGTATGCGTTTATGTGTTCGTTATGTGAAACCCTAATAAAGGTGTTTGCTATGTTTGACTATTATGCATGAATTATGTATTCGTTATGTGAAACCCTTATGCATGAATTATGTGTTCGTTATGTGAAACCCTAACAAAGGTGTTGGCTATGTTTGACTTTTATGCACGAACTTATACGATTATTAACCACACCCTATGTGGGGTCGCACACCCCTATCTCTCTCTCACACACTTTTGGTCCGTATACCCTTGGGCTTGGCCCACACACTCCATCGAATCCAATTTAGTCCCCTTATGGGTACGAGTAATGCATGTAAAAACATATACGACTCCCTTCTTCACCGTTGGCAAACCCTAAACCTCCCCCCTCAACCTTGGTCGGCGACCCTATCTCTCTCCCTTTCTACTCGACGATCAAAGGCAGCAAGGGAGGGCCAGCGGCGGCAGCTTTGCCCTCCTCCGAAGCTTTACTCGTTCATTCTAGCCAGCACCCTGCACTCCTCCAGTTAGTATGTCGTTTTAATTACGTGTTAAAGTGTTATTACGTATTGATTTATATGAAATTGAAGTATGGATTAGGTTGACATGTTGGTAGGAACCTCGATGAAAGCTATGTTATAACGAACAGTATGGTAATTCTAGAATATGTTTGATGTTATTAAATGCATTAGGGTCGTTTGTATGTAAATTGATGATGGGTAATGGGTTTGGAGTGATGGTTATCATGGCTGAATGTTGTGTGACAAAGCTAGGGTCCGCACAATGATAAATATTCATGAAAATACTTGAGGAAATCAAGATGACTAGATCTGGTGGAATGGCAGTGATGATTATATAAATCACTGGATGATGAGTAGGGTTAATCACCATGAATTACAAATGGATTAGGATGTGTGATTCCTGATGTTGGGTTGGATGATAAAATGTCCTCGTATTATGCATATTAATGATAAAACTGTTAGACGATGATGATGATATGTTGCCAGTTCATGATGCTAGTGTTAATGATATGCCTAGGTTCGATTTAAATGTGCTATGTGCAAATCGCCATTAATGATAGAATGATGACCCATTGTAATTATGTTGAATGCTTAAGATTTATGATCTTCAAAGTTTGCAACTGGTTAGAATGGAATGATGATGAATGCTCGATGTAACAGATGGATATGTGATATTATGTGATTGATCCGATTTGTGTGATCTCATGTTAATTAGTAGTAACGCTTGAATGATGAGTAGAAGCCTTGTGTATTAGGAGAAATTATGTGCGTAGGGTTAACTGATAAATCTAAAGCAGGAACATGACTGATGGTTTGGGATTTCTAAATGATAGAATGCAATAGATTTGTCAGCCCACTATATAAATCGGTCCAATCATAATAATCTTCTGAATGCTTTATCAAGTTATCGGCCATTGTTGTTTGTTTTGATAATGATAATGCTTGATTATTGTTTGTGTTTTTATGGTCCAATAATACTTAATTGTCGATGGTTAGGGACAAAGTGAATTCTAGAATGATGATTAGGCTTTTGTGTGCGGGTTTGGTTACCTGGTAAGACCGATGAAACATGTGAAGTTTTGCCACCTCTCCTTGCCGATGAAACCCCATGTTTCGCCACACCTGGTGTTTCGTCTCTGTGATATTTGAAGTGTGAGCTTGTTATACGAATTTATATGTATGTATGTTTGTAACACTTGGTTCACGTAGGAAAGTTATGTGCCGATAATGATTGATGTGTTTATGCACCGTAAATAATTGACGTGTTTTCTTTAGATTGGGAATGAATGAATATGAATATGATCTTGGTAGTTAATCGATTGGTATAACAGTGGGCATGATAGACGTCCATGGGTTTGTTAAGGTTAATGGGTAGACTATGTTGTTGATTACTCATAAAATGAAGGGGATTGGGTGTTACTGAATGAGAACCAATAACAAGGATGAGTTCACAAAATTATGATGCATGATATTGTTGTTCAATTTGTTGTGATAATGTAAATTGTAGATGATCATTAGGCTCATAAACCTTAAGGTGAAACGAATTGATTATTGGAAAATAAGATGTGCAGTGCAAGTGATGATATGTGCCGTACTTGTGTGATGTATGACAACATATGTGGTTCAATGTGAAAATAAACTGATGGTTGATGGTAAACAATGATAGGACGTGTTTGACCGACTATTCAACAAGTAACTAATCTTACCGAGCAAACCAAGGTGAGTTCACACTTTCTATGAGGCATGGGATTCCCGGTGGTTTGGGAATGGGTTAAGAACTAAAATGAAACCTACATATTCACCTCTAACAGAATATGTACCTCCATCCTCGGTTGGGAAGGACGACTATATTTAACTTGCGTATTCTCGGTTGGGTAGAGTACGTACCTCCATCCTCGGTTGGGAAGGACGACTATATTTAACTTGCGTATTCTCGGTTGGGTAGAGTACGTACCTCCGTCCTCGGTTCGGAGGGACGACTACATTTAACCTGCGTATTCTCGGTTGGGTAGAGTACGTACCTCCGTCCTCGGTTGGGAAGGACGCCAACTTATAAGTGGTTCACATGGGGTAGCCCCCACTGGTTATGGTTTGGGAAACAAGGACTGATTAACTACAGGTTTTCGAATGAACTTATGATTTTTTGAAACAACTTTAAAACGGACAACCAACTGTGAACTCGCTCAACTTTGTTGTTGATTCGTTGTTACATGCCTTGCAGGCCTTTAGGTGCATGTTGTTGGAACTTGCTGTCTGGGAAGCTGGAGTAGTCATGGGTCGAGATACATAGAATCACAACACAGGACTACTGGCTTTTACATGTGGTTTATAAACACTTAACGAATGAATTATGCTTCCGCTATATACTGTGAATTATTTGTAACATTGTAACACTTAATGTTAATAAATGAAAGCTTTATTTAAATATAACTATCAGTTCAATGTGATTGGTGGCTAGATCCTGGTCAGTCACGCCTCCTGCGGTGATATTACGCTTGTGGGTTTTGGGGGTGTGACAGATTGGTATCAGAGCCATTGGTTATAGTGAACTTGGTTTTAAAAAGGAAAAAAAAAACGTTTTTGTAAAACCAGACTATAACCAAACAGTTCTGAAAACGTGAATACGACCATGACACTCAGCTCCAGATTGCAAGGTTCGTCTTTCTTACTTGTTGCATACATTATGTGACTAGTACACATTTGTTTATGACGAAACATACGAACACACACTCGTCACTATAGCATGATGGCATGGATTGCTTGCTTACCCTATGATGCGTTGATAACATGCCATAGTCCTTGGATTGTTGTGACCTTATTACCTTGACGACCCCCGTTTGACATCTGAGTTTGAGGAACCATTTGACATGAGTTAGGAGGAACTGAGATGAGCATGAAAATCGCAATATTATTATGGGTGCACACATAATAATAATGTGGGGTGCATGTGAGTACCAGTGAGCCTTAACAAGTGGAAAGGGGGTTTCGTTCCGTTATTTGATCGATGTGAAACATAACAAACCTATAGGGGTTATAGCAGTGATTGCCCCTACTCGAATGTGAACTCTTCATTCATCTCTAGATCCCTTCGAATCTCGATGCTATCGAGTATTACCTGAACACCCATCTGAACACCTAACGAACCGTGTAGAATGTTAGGTGCTTATACGAACATCCCTGAGTTGGATGTCGCAGCGTCGAATGATTGATCGATACCTTTCTTACTCTTCTTCGTTTGCTGGAACTCATGTATTGACGTCTTAGATTCCGAAGTGTGATCACTTCTGCAACACTCCCGCAACATACTGTGTATTACTCAAACAACTTGCAACATCGATGGACAGGAGGTTGAGCGTGGTACTTTACCGACCTCAGTACTTTGACGACCCTGATTACCGGCAACGAGCACCAGCGAATTGGCTTCAATCGAATCCTTAACCCTTGTCAGCGACTCATGGGAGTCAACCCTTACGAATCAATCAGGACATAAGCAATGACAATCGACTATGACGTGTAATGTGTAACTGCCAGCACAGTGAGTAGCACTTTAGGACGTGGCTCAGAATGTGAAAAGATGGACCTTGATGGTGAAGAATCGTAGGGCTTCGTTTCGAGCAACGACATTGGGAGCAGCAGTGACAGCGATAACAAGGTATTCGTAACCCTAGCCTACAGTATGGAAATAAAGGTGCCTACAACATGGATTGGCCGTGGTTAAGTTAAAAAGACAGCGACCAAAGGAACAATGACCGCGCTTGAAATCCTTGTAATGAAAACAACAACACTAGAAATGATGCTCATGGAAGGGCATTTAGGGTTGACGTGGGCGACACCGGGTTGGTGGCAACTTGGAAGCTTGAACGGGTAGCTAATTGCTTCGTCTCTGTCCTGTTTAACCCTGATGCTTCTCGAAAGGCTGATGGCAAGTCAATTGAGGCATCATATGTTTGTAGGGATGCAAATTCAACCGTGTGGGACAAGTTTTCGACATCGATCTTCCTTCTACTATCCACGATGGTGTTGATGCAGTAGTCAGTATGGGTTGGTTAACCAGACATCTCGCAGTTATACCCTGTGAGGGGAAAGTTGTCGTCTGTCATAAAGTATCCAAGTGGTGCAGAGGTTAGCATCAAATCAGCAGTGAAGGCCAAAAATGTCTACGGAAGGATTACCCCGCTATGATAGCACTCGTTACTAATGTCAAGTCTAAGGAAAAGAGGATCGAGGATCCACTAATTGTTCGTGATTTCTCCCTAAGTGCTACCAGAAGAACTATCAGGTTTAGCTTCACATCGTCAGATGGAATATCAGATCGGTATCATGTCAGAAGTAGCCCTTGTTACTAGTATTCCTTATTGTCTTGCACCAGGAAGGTTGCAAGAACTGTCTAATCAACTTCAAGGACTGTTGGACAGGAGTTTGTCAGACATAGTTCTTTTCGCTTTGGGGAGCCCCAGTTATACCAGTAAAGATAAGCCTTTTCGTATGTGTATCGATTTTCGAGGACGTAACAATGTGACAGTTAGGAACCGCTTGTCTCAACCATGCATTGGCCACCTGTCGACCAGTTACAAGGAACAAGCTTCCATTTGAGGATTAACTAATGACCGAACTATCATCAGAAGAAGGTCCAAGAGGAGAAGGCTCTTAGGACGACACATCGGACGCAAATGCGGCCACTTCGACTTTGTACACCATGATCATTGAATTGATCAACACACCAGCAGCTTTATGGACCACAAGAATCGACCGTGTTTGTTGTTGACGTTTAGAATCATTACCAGGAGCAAGGAATAACATGGGCGGCATATGTATTCTATTTTGGAGCTCTGGGGGAGGAGCCACTCCATGCAAAGACTTGTTAAATGGTAACGTCTGGATTCGAGAGGTACATTTTGGGTCATATAAACAAGGTGGGAATACACGTGGATCTCGCTGAGACTCATTTCGAAAGAAACCGATCGACACCAAAGATCCCTTCGAGGATACAGCAACTTCTTGGTCTCACTAGATGCTATCGCAGATTCATCTCTGGATTTTCAAAGATCGCGCAGCTTAAATCTCTTTAGCACAGCAGGGTGCTGTGTTCGTGGCAGACAAAACAGGAGGACGTCTTTTCAGCTTTCGAATTCCAACTCTGCAATGCACGGAGCATCGTCCTTATTCGAGAGTATTG
Organism: Helianthus tuberosus; assembly: GCA_030545235.1. Lineage (NCBI taxonomy): Eukaryota > Viridiplantae > Streptophyta > Magnoliopsida > Asterales > Asteraceae > Helianthus > Helianthus tuberosus. Next base: position 51,928,301 of record CM060411.1, on the reverse strand, counting down.
ATGATCTAGTGGCATACCATGATGGTTCGAATCAGAGTCCCAGTTACACGCCGATGCAACACGAGAAGATGATGGCTTACGTAGCGGAATTATAAGAAGAGTTGCAAGAATCACAACCTGCGATGGAAACCCCGGTCTTTGGATTTTAGATGGAGGCATCACTTGGACGGTACCAGATGTGTTATCTAGACCGATCACAAGGGCCTCCCGTGTACCTTGGCTTCGACAGAGCTAAATCAGTTAATGGCATCGCTGGAGGGAACTTTAGGAAGATTACAACTATGAAACTTGAATGTGCACGAGCTTTGCAGCTCACTATCGACTCTAACTTATCTGATCAGGCTCACTCTGTTCAAACTGGAGAACTGAAGGAAGAAGATTTTCAAGATTGACCCATACGGGGCATGGAGGAGCAACCTTTGGCAAGTCGGACGATATTCGCTACCTCACGGAACGAATGTGGATCTCCTTATACGGCAACTGAAAGGAACTTGTGTCGAACAAAACACAACACCCTCGACTTACGTCTAGACTCGAGCATTACTGATCACCGTAGGACAAACGGTCTGAGTAAACGAACCATCCTGGCACTCGAAGACATGCTGCGAGCATGTGTATGGCTAACTTTAGTAAAACTGGAAGGACGCTTACCTACTGCTGCAGATACCATTCTAGTATTCAGACAGCTCTGGGTGAGGCATTGCATGGGTGATAATTCCAATCTCCTCGTGGACTGAAGTGGATGACAACCTAATCACGGGTCCAGGACTTGCACTTGAAACTCTGGGGAAGAATATTTAGTTTTAAAATCGTATGGCGACAATGCGTGATCGCCATGACAGCTGATAAGTTAGGAAGACACTGGGAGTTCGCTGCAGGCGAACGTGTCCTGATTAAAAGTCTCACCCTGGGAGGGTGCAGTGCGCTTTGGGAAGTGTAGCAAGACGTTGGGCCATTCAAAATTCTGGAAAGAACTGGTGACATGGCCTACAAACTTGAGTTACCCGACGAATTAGGTAACGTTCACGATGTCAATTATGTCTCGAATATAAAGAAGTGTTGGTCCGATGAAACAACTATGATAACCTCACTAGGGCCTAAGGTTAACGACAAGTTGCCGTTGTCGAGAAATCCATCGAAAATATGGACTGGGAAGTCAAAGTTCGTTAACACAGTCGATGCCCAATCGCGAGAGTTCGCTGGGACTCAAAGCGTGGACCAGAGTTCACGTCAGAACGCAGAGATTAGATGAAGCTCTAGCATCCTCGATTGTTCAAACGGTTTAATCAACTTCTGATGTCATTGGAAAAATTTCGGGACGAAATTTCTTTCAAGTTGGGGATGATGTGGCACCTGGGGAAAATCCACAGTCATCCTGACCTAACACCGTGCTGTTTTGGATTGCTTATCAAATTTCGGGACGAAATTTCTTTCAAGTTGGGGATGATGTGACAACTCGGAGTTCCAAGGTTCTTTACGTATGTTTATTATGTCACCTCTATTAACGTTCTGTCGTATGTGCAAGTATGCGTTTATGTGTTCGTTATGTGAAACCCTAATAAAGGTGTTTGCTATGTTTGACTATTATGCATGAATTATGTATTCGTTATGCGAAACCCTTATGCATGAATTATGTGTTCGTTATGTGAAACCCTAACAAAGGTGTTTGCTATGTTTGACTTTTATGCACGAACTTATACGATTATTAACACCCTATGTGGGGTCGCACACCCCTATCTCTCTCTCACACACTTTTGGTCCGTATACCCTTGGGCTTGGCCCACACACTCCATCGAATCCAATTTAGTCCCCTTATGGGTACGAGTAATGCATGTAAAAACATATACGACTCCCTTCTTCACCGTTGGCAAACCCTAAACCTCCCCCCTCAACCTTGGTCGGTGACCCTATCTCTCTCCCTTTCTACTCGATGATCAAAGGCAGCAAGGGAGGGCCAGCGGCGGCAGCTTTGCCCTCCTCCGAAGCTTTACTTGTTCATTCTAGCCAGCACCCTGCACTCCTCCGGTTAGTATGTCATTTTAATTACGTGTTAAAGAGTTTTTACGTATTGATTTATATGAAATTGAAGTATGGATTAGGTTGACATGTTGGTAGGAACCACGATGAAAGCTATGTTATAACGAACAGTATGGTAATTCTAGAATATGTTTGATGTTATTAAATGCATTAGGGTCGTTTGTATGTAAATTGATGATGGGTAATGGGTTTGGAGCGATGGTTATCATGGCTGAATGTTGTGTGACAAAGCTAGGGTCCGCATAATGATAAATATTCATGAAAATACTTGAGGAAATCAAGATGACTGGATCTGGTGGAATGGCAGTGATGATTATATAAATCACTAGATGATGAGTAGGGTTAATCACTATGAATTACAAATGTTTTAGGATGTGTGATTCCTGATGTTGGGTTGGATGATAAAATGTCCTCGTATTATTCATATTAATGATAAAACTATTAGACGATGATGATGATATGTTGCCAGTTCATGATGCTAGTGTTAATGATATGCCTAGGTTCGATTTAAATGTGCTATGTGCAAATCGCCATTAATGATAGAATGATGACCCATTGTAATTATGTTGAATGCTTAAGATTTATGATCTTCAAAGTTTGCAACTGGTTAGAATGGAATGATGATGAATGCTCGATGTAACAGATGGATATGTGATATTATGTGATTGATCCGATTTGTGTGACCTCTCCTTGCCGACGAAACCCCATGTTTCGCCACACCTGGTGTTTCATCTCTGTGATGTTTGAAGTGTGAGCTTGTTATACGGATTTATATGTATGCATGTTTGTAACACTTGGTTCACGTAGGAAAGTTATGTGCCGATAATGATTGATGTGTTTATGCACCGTAAATAATTGACGTGTTTTCTTTAGATTGGGAATGAATGAATATGAATATGATCTTGGTAGTTAATCGATTGGTATAACAGTGGGCATGATAGACGTCCATGGGTTTGTTAAGGTTAATGGGTAGACTATGTTGCTGATTACTCATAAAAAGAAGGGGATTGGGTGTTACTGAATGAGAACCAATAACAAGGATGAGTTCACAAAATTATGATGCATGATATTGTTGTTCAAGTTGTTGTGATAATGTATATTGTAGATGATCATTAGGCTCATAAATCTCAAGGTGAAACGAATTGATTATTGGAAAATAAGATGTGCAGTGCAAGTGATGATATGTGCCGTACTTGTGTAATGTATGACAACATATGTGGTTCAATGTGAAAATAAACTGATGGTTGATGGTAAACAATGATAGGACGTGTTTGACCGACTATTCAACAAGTAACTAATCTTACCGAGCAAACCAAGGTGAGTTCACACTTTCTATGAGGCATGGGATTCCCGGTGGTTTGGGAATGGGTTAAGAACTAAAATGAAACCTACATATTCACCTCTAACATAATATGTACCTCCGTCCTCGGTTGGGAAGGACGACTATATTTCACTTGCGTATTCTCGGTTGGGTAGAGTACGTACCTCCGTCCTCGGTTGGGAAGGACGACTATATTTAACTTGCGTATTCTCGGTTGGGTAGAGTGCATACCTCCATCCTCGGTTGGGAAGGACGACTACATTTAACCTGCGTATTCTCGGTTGGGTAGAGTACGTACCTCCGTCCTCGGTTGGGAAGGACGCCAACTTATAAGTGGTTCACATGGGGTAGCCCCCACTGGTTATGGTTTGGGAAACAAGGAACTGATTAACTACTGGTTTTCGAATGAACTTATGAGTTTTTGAAACAACTTTAAAATGGACAACCAACTGTAAACTCGCTCAACTTTGTTGTTGATTCGTTTTTACATGCCTTGCAGGCCTTTAGGTGCATGTTGTTGGAACTTGCTGTCTGGGAAGCTGGAGTGGTCATGGGTCGAGATACGTGGAATCACAACACAGGACTAATGGCTTTTACATGTGGTTTATAAACACTTAACGAATGAATTATGCTTCCGCTATATACTGTGAATTATTTGTAACGTTGTAACACTTAATGTTAATAAATGAAAGCTTTATTTAAATATAACTATCAGTTCAATGTGATTGGTGGCTAGATCCTGGTCAGTCACGCCTCCTGCGGTGATATTCTGCTTGTGGTTTTGGGGGTGTGACAATTAACATGATGAACATTCAGCAACATAATGAACCTTCCATTAACACGATGAACATTCAGCAACATAATGAACATTCTATTAACACGATGAACATTCGGCAACATAATGAACATTCTATTAACACGATGAACATTCAGCAACATAATGAGCATTCCATTAACACGATGAACATTCTATTAACACGATAAACATTCAGCAACATAATGAGCATTCCATTAACACGATGAACATTCAGCAACATAATGAACATTCCATTAACACGATGAGACTATCATCTTAATTTACATTAAGGATAGACGAAGTTCATATGAACTTACCTTGGTACTTACCCTTACCCGTAAATTCTTACATGGTTTCCTATATACAACATACCAAACTTCATTTATAAATAAGAAGTGATTCCGGAAATCACTTACCTTAAGTGTCCGTATTCGCATCCGTTTCCTCGCCTCCTTTTGACCCGTTAGCCTTCCATGCTTCCATCCATCTTGACATGATCCCTATACTTTCATGTCATCGCATTCACATTCTTGTTAGCATGCATGATTGTACATATTAACGATCATATCAAATTCATGTTTCACATTTGACTTTCATCAGTCAATTCCAACAAGCATAAGGCATATTTCCACAAGTCAATCTTTTCAAACTCATATAATTTATCACATCATCACATATAACACATATGGATATAACACGCATCATATAACTTTCTATAATATTACAATTGTGACAAAAAGTCTAACATTGCTACTTATGCACAGTTGACTTTCAGAAAGTCAACGATTTATCATATGAACTTTCGACTTAACCTCATACATCTATGTCATTATAGTAGACTATACTAATGACACTATATACATTTCATACTCACGATGCAATAAGCATACAACCACATGATCATCTAGGTATATGTACACACCAAACATATTCAATTCCGTTCATTCTAGTAACATAATTCTACAACTAACACCATGACCTATGCTTAACAACCCAACATGATTCTAACTTCATCCTGTTCTAATGATCTCATATGCTTCACATTTAGAGTACTTTTACTTATCAATTTTGATTAAGCAATTATTCAAACATGTAGTAAACATCATACCACTCCAACATAGAGTACAATATCCTAATGCATACTTTTACCAAATAACATGGCCAACCAAATCCTACATGAATTCTATCTAAAAAATAGATTTCTCATGTTTATTTATCATCAAATACATCATATCCCCATATTATACGATTTCATCCATTACTTGCATACCATTTCATCTATTAGTCTCACCTAGGCATTTCATCAAACACTTGGTGTGCATGCCACAATTTATGCATAATGTACAAGTGTTTCATGCTTTACTTCCTACTTCATGCTTTCATTCATCAATTAACACAAAAACATCAAAAAATTCATATCACATTCAATCTACCTAACAAGAACGCATTACATACAACATAGCACAACAAGATTTGAACAAGGATTGGACATGGGTGACACACCAATGTCACCATCTTCACCACTAGAAGTGGGTTTCACCTCCAAACATCAAATTACCCCAAACCACGCATAATCCATGTCCTATATGATGATTCTAACACATAATCATACTCAATTTCATACAATTTCGCGATTTCTAATATAACCCACTTCGTGCATAATCAGCAATCTAAATTTTAAGACATACCTTATGATCCCCTTGTAAAGGTGATCATTAATCCATGTTCGGTTGTGAATTTAAGCCTTGATTCACCCTTCAATTTGATGGTTTTAGTTGAGTTAGGGTTTTGGCTCTTTGGAGCTCCTGAACGTTCAAGAACACACACGAAGTGTGTGTTTGTGTGTGGTGATATTTCATTTTAATAACCCAACTTCCATCTTGTTCCATTTGGCCCCTCGTGTTTGTCACTTGACATTATTTGCACTACTTTCTTCATTTAATACTTTTAACCACACACTTAACTAGGTTAAATAGCCTAGTTATTTATTTCATGCTAAGTCATATAGGAACATACGGCAAATATAAACATTCGGGTTTTGGGGTGTTACACGAAATTTCGAGAAACCGGAAACCCTACCTATTAATGAAATCGGTTTTCGGTTACAAAACCATGTTGGGGAGGCTTGACAAAGGGAGGGCATCCGGCCCTAGCCTTGGGTCGATCCACATGATTATGTCATAAGTGGATAACTTCTTCGGTTGAGACTAATCACAGGATCACATACTTGTAACGATTAGTAGAATAAACAACTACACATTGATCAAACGAATCTGGTTAGTAGGTACTCTTTATGGAAAATATCAATAGAATGTTTGTTACGAATAAAAGGTTCTTTATACTCAACATAGGTGAACTGAAATAGTTGTTTATTGTCAAAACCAAATCTTAAAAGTAAACTACAAAAATCCACCCTTATGTTTACACCATATTGCAAACTATGCCCTTTTTCTTCATAATATGCAAGAAATGTACTCGATGTTTGCAAATCCTTGCATGTTATGTCTTTTAGCCCAAACCTTGTTTATTTTCGTTGTTAAATCAGGTCATGTGGCCCCCGCCTGAGGGTAAAAACGTCTTTTCCACCCCAACTCATATATGTATGATCTTTCATGTGACATTTGTGCCTATACAACTGTCATACAAATACGAATCCAATGAAATCTTGTGTTTCATTCTTGGGATTTGTACAATTACATATCACACTATACATATCAAATCTTGTATGATTTCGAACTCTCGAGAAGCTTTTCTGGAAGTTTTACGTAAACTATTGCGCAAACATAATCAGTTTAACGCAAAAAACACTCCGGAATAGTGACATAAGCTTAACATACCTTAAATAACCTTTACATAACTTAGAAATAAGTTTTGGAGGGTTTGGTATGGCAAAAACAAGTTTATTCAATCACAGGGACTATTTACGACAAACTGTAAAAGTTTGCCGATTTGCATAGCAACGTACACTCCGGAACAAGATCATAAGCCAAACATACCCTAAATACCCTTAACATAGCTTAGAAATAAGTTTTGAGGGGTTCGGTATGCGAAAATATGCTTATTTAATCAACAGGGACTAAAAGCGTCAAAAACTGAATAAGTTTGCGTTTCTGACCATATCCGGACATCCAAAAATATTTTTAATGATTAAAATATTATATTTTAGTGATCAGAATGCAAAAATACCGTTCGTCGCGTAATTTGGATCGTTTTCGCGTCCGTTCGAGTTTCATCGTAATTAACTGAATAACGCGATTGTACGACCAAACGAACCGGCATCCGAGATGTTTCCAAGCATATTTCAAGTCCTCTATGCTTTAACATCCTTGTAGAGCCTTGAAATTGGGTTAACGGGGGTTAAACGCGTCGAAAATCAAGTTTTTAGGCTGCAGGGACCTGTTTTGACAAAATTCAAAACTTCTGACCAGACTACTAGGCTGGGCGCGACAGCTGTTGCTATTTCTTTCACGGCCCGCGAGGCCTGGAGCTGGCAGATTCAATGAATCCTTCAAATCAGCTGCTGAATTAGTTTTTAATCCTAGTTTTTGCATACTATGGGCTGGTTTAAGTGTTCCCCAAGCCCCCAAATCAGTAGCTAACATGTGTAGGGTCAAGATCATGCCTTGATCAATTCAAAAACACATGGCATTGATCCAAGGGCACTTGAAAATCTATAAATAGCAAGAGGTTTTTCCATTGTTCCTTGCTCATTTGCTTCATCTTCTCTAATCTGCTCTAAGTCGAGGCAATCACATTGTTGAAGGCCACCTACCTGAGCATTCTTAGTCTTCTTCTCATGCATTGGACTCTTGTAAATGTTCCTTCATGCTTATCTTGTTATATTAAGCAAGAAAGTCAAACAGTGTTTGACTTTCTGCTTTGACCATGATTTGGTCAAGACAAAGTTCGTTTGAACTTTGCAACGTGAGCGTAATCACGATGGTTATAGTCCCTTGTGACTATACCTACTGATTACCACGTTGATTGGTCGAAGTGACGAGTCAAAGTTTCGGTCAAAATGCACGATTATGTGCATTTTGCGACGAAACTATTTTTGGGTTTCAAAACACTTTGTTTTGATATCAAATCAGTTTTCTAACTTAGCTAAACATGTTTTAACATGTTTAACTCGTCACTTTTAGTTTTGTGTTTGTTTAGAGTCGTAAGTCAAGCGGTCTAAACCACCGCTTAGACTTTCGAACCCGACCCGTTTGGTCGATCATTAGGATCTGACCAAACATATATTGTGACCATAGTTATATAGGGAATAACTTTCCGAGGTTATACCTGATGGTCACTTAGTTTAATTAGCTGTATGATAGGTAGTTTATATGCCTTAGGAAAATGACCAAAATGCCCTTTTTGTGCATAATTTCATTTTAAGCATATGTAACCAAAATTTTGACACTTAAACTGATTATGCAACATAATTAAATATGTTTAGGCATATAATACTTTTCATAGGAGTAGTTAGGCCATCCGAACGCACATTTGCGCAAATGACACGTTAAAGTAGCGTAAACTACCTTAACGGGTCATAACGGGTCATAAGCACTTAGGATAGGTATCAAATCAGAATGTAGGCTTTGTTAAACCATATCATATTAGTTCCAACACTCATTTGGTTTACAAGACCTCATTCTATCCGATCGTCCGATTTAGGTACCGGTTATTTAATATAGTGATTCCATACTTGGTGCCACTTGATTCCTTGATTTCCCGAGCTTTGTTAGGACACTTAATCAAGGATACTTGTAATCTCAAGTGAGTACATAGTCCTCTCTTTTACTGTTTTCAAATGCATTGGGGTGAAACATATGTGCCTATTTGCTATTTTCATGATTTCAAGCTATATGTTTTTCACATGCATAGTACTTATCCTTTGACGAATTTAAACTGTTATTTATGGCTTAAATACTGATTTTCAAAGTTTGTAAGACTATTTGTTGCTTCATATTGTTACTTATACATTCATTAACAGTGATCAAGCCGATTGGTAGTACGATATAGCGCTATAGCACTTGACACCCCATTCCTGTTGTATGGAATGTCAGAAACCAAAGTTTTAACCAAATAGATTTGCCTTTGTGGTATTTCTATAGTCACCAAAGTATAGTTTGATACACTAGGTTTGAATGTATTGCCAAATCATGATATATGGTATATTTCGGTATACTACTAAGACATACTTCGATATGCTGCCAACGTGATATTATATTAACCAATGTATAGACTGCAAATGTTTTCCAATTAAGCCATAAAAAACTTATCTTATGTTGTTTCCAAAACCAAAGCATAGTTTGATATGCTATTGTTTACTAAAGTATAGTTTGATATACTGCCAAATCACGATTTAGGTATATTTCGATATACTACCAAAGCATATTTTGATATGCTACCAACGTGATACTGTTTTACTAAAGTATAGTTTGATATACTACCAAATCACAATTTAAGTATATTTTGATATACTTCCAAAGCATAGTTGATATGCTCCCAATGTGATATTGTTTACCAAAGCATAGTTTGATATGATATTTACAAAACCAAAGTATAGTTTGATATACTACCGACTCTGTTATTTCACAAACTAAAGTATATTTTGATATAATACCAAAGCATAGTTTGATATGCTATTTTCAAACCAAAGTATAATTTGATATACTACCAATGCTTTTATTCTTAAACCAGAGTATATTTGAGATATACTACCAAATCTATTATTTCGTTAACTAAAGTATATTTTGATATACTATCTATTTAACTATTTAAAAACTAATGTATATTTTGATATACTACTTATCCGATTATTTCAAAACCAAAGTATATTTTTGCATATACTACAAACCTTTTTATCAAAGCAATGTGTTTTAGAAACCAAACTTTTTACAAGGATTCCTGGCTATTTTTTGTAAACGCAAAACCTTTTCTTGTGCTATCCAAAGCCATGAATCTAATTCACAAAACCTATGTTACTCCCAGGCATTTTTATGCTGACGTTTTATTTTCACATATGTTTCAGATGCTACTATGTGATGATTGTTGACGCATGCTACACATAGGATGGACTCGTGCCTTAGTGACTTTAAAACTTGAAAGACAATTATTTGTATTTATTTGGTTTGTATTAAAACAATGAGTTCATTAATGGAATAAAACAAAACTTCAATCACCATGTGTTGTGAAACAATGATTCTGTTACGACACTCCCCGACGTTTCCGCCGCGGTTCGTTGTTTTACGCGGTCGGGGTGTGACATTTCACCCCCTCTCTCTTAGCCTCAACCCAACACCACCCATCACTACCAAGCACCACTTAGACTATACCCATCACCACCAAACACCACTCCTACCCACACCCTTTTATTTTAAGATTCGATGAGCACCAATCACAACCACACCCTAAAAAACGAACTTGGTCGTACAACAAAGGTTACCTTCAATGAAACCCTAAAAACAAACTCGACTCTTTTATTTGGTACTTGTTACACATTCAGACAGTCACTGCTCTAGATGCTCGAAAACACCACATCCAAGCCGTTGTCGGAGATACCGCATCCAAGTCGTTGTTCTGCAGATCCAAGCTATTGTTCTTCCAGATCCAGATCGAGGGTGGCGATATAAACCAAAAGGTAGAGATGGAGGGTCACCAGTAGTGGAGGGCGCGAGCTAGGGTTCTGTCGCATAAGGCGACGATGGCGATACGGGATGTTACTAGCAACAGACGGGTGGGCGTGAGGGTTCTTGATCGCCAGAGTTTGGCGGTGGTGCTTTACCGGAGCCGAAGACTGGGTGTGGCAGGTCGGTGGTGATAATGGGAGTAGGTCGTGGTGGTAGGGTAGTTAGAGATGAAGAGAGAGTTTGCGTCTTATGTACTTGTGTTGTCTGTGTATATATATTTATAAACACGATTTTTTTAGATTATATTATTATTTATTTTAGTATTCAGATAAAATGACCAAAATACCCTCACGTGGGGTCCATTTGGTCAGATTTAACAATGAAAACTAACTAACGTCTAAAGGACATAACATGCTAGGATTTGCAAACATCGAGTACGTTTCTTGCATATTTTGAAGACAAATGACATAGTTTGCAACATAGTGTAAACATAAAAGACGTTTTTTGTAATTTACTCAATCTTAAATGGAATGCTATCACCGATATGCATATCTAAAGAAATTTTCATATAATTTTGCACTTATCCCTTTGTTTAGTGAGATTTGAGCTTTATAAGAGCACCAACTTCATTGATGTAGATGTCATGGGCTAATCAAAAGAAAGTATTTTTGCTTAAATACCAATACTAGTACGGGTAAGTAAGGTCGTATTCGGAGGGAATTTGTGGTCAGTGTAAAAAGATTTGACTAATGAACTACTATTATCTAAATTGGGGTTTTGTTTGATTGTGTGATAAAAACGCAATGTTACGAAAAGTGTTTTCAGAATGAGAAGAAGTAGCCCTCACCCGAAATCCCGATTACTAGTTTAACACAATCACGGGATCTCACACTTGCAACGATTAGTAGAATAAACAACCATATATTGATCAAACAAATCTGGTTAGTAGGTACTCTTTATGGAAAATACCAATAGAATGTGTTATGTATAAAAGGTTCTTTATACTCAACATAGGTGAGCTGAAAATAGTTGTTTATTGTCAAAACCAAATCTTAAATGGAATGCTATCACCGATATGTGTATTTAAAGAAATTTTCATATAATTTCGCACTTATCCCTTTGTTTAATGAGATTTGAGCTTTATAAGAGCACCAACTACATTGATATGCTTAACATTTCGTTTGAAGTTTTAATGAAAACTCAGTTAGGTTATACATTTGGGAGCATACGCTAAATTTGTCGCATTTGTATGACAAGGCATTTTAGGTTTAGCCCCTTTGTTATAATTTTTTCTTTTTTTTTTCTTTCCGCTCAAAACTTTTGGTACATGGTAATGTGTTAAACCATCTTTTATACGATTGTGAAAGGGAAAAAAAGAAAGGAAGTGAAAACAAATAATATAGGGTCAGGATTTAGGGAAAACGGTGAAAAGTTTGAGAACAGTGAGAACGCTTATGGATCGTCCGATCAAAACAATCTATAGACTAGATTGGCGTAGTGGCATTTTCGTAAATAGCATCAATGTTATTACATGGACGCGCTTCATTAAGGGTAAAAAGGTCTTTTACTGCTCAAATTCAAAACGCCAAATTAAAATGAGAATACGCCATTCAAAACGAATAAAATACCATTAATACAAAAATGTCAAAGCTTAATGATAAAACGCGTTGCAGAGTTACAGGTAGAAGAAACAAACAGTAACTGAAAGTCAATTATTAACATTTATTAGAAGAAATTCTCTCCTAAACTACGCGCCAAAAATATCATTATATGAACGACGTTAACATCGATTCCATAATCACTTCTATTGATCATATTAAAAACGGCATCTTTTACCAAAACGCCAAATTTAACCAAAACGCCAAAATGGTAACCATCATTTCATGGAGATACACCCTGAGAATCAGAAGATTCGTCATACGTTTTGACAACAGAAGAAGGGTGTTTGTTAAAACAATCAAAGCAATTTTGAAAATGAAAGAAGAGGTACAGTGGGGTATCATATCGCTTGGCATCCCTCTTGATAACGAATGTGATGAAACACATAAGGTTATGAGAAGATTAACCAGAAAATTTGGACCAAGCAAAGCAAATGCAAAAATGGACCCAGTCATCACATCATGGCGTTTGATGAAGAAACAGACATGGTCCCCGTTATATGTGACAACAGAGCGCATGAAGACTACATGCTTGAAGACATCATGACCAAGCAGGGGGTTGGGTTCATGGAGAGTTACACAACGCCACATGCTTGAACACAGACATGGACATAAAAATGGCGTTGATTCAGGACACATTCAAATGGAGGCTTCAAAATCTTTAAGAACAAGAAGCCAATAAAGGTGAAAGCAATGACTTGGATGAGAGACTAAAAAAAGACTCCGAAGAAGAAGACGAAGGAAGTGATGGATACTTCTCATACAAAGTGTAACACCCGTCTCGATTATTTAATATTTTATCATAAAATATAGCTCTTTTAAAAGAGAATTACCATCTCATTAACTAAACAAAATAGTAGGAGTTTATAATGATAGTAACTTAGTTAACCAACAAACTAGTTTAAAAATCCAAAAGCTACAAGTTAAGTATTTACAACATAAACATTGTTTTCAACAAGATTAGATAAGCGCGGAAGCTTCAAAATTTGTGTTCGGTTCTTGGTTTCTTGCTTGATCGCCATCCGGGATAAGACCATCATCACCTAGTGCCAAAACCACGTTAAATGTTAGTTTTGACAACATTAAAACGTATATAATCGAAGTCAAATGCTTAAACAATGAAAAGAAAATAAAATTTCAGCTTTATGGGTCTGTCGCGCCCCGCGACAGATTGCCCTTAAGCTTACGCGCCCCGTGAGAGAGCCCCGCGTGTCGCGACAGAATGAGTGGCTCCCTCCGCGTGTCGCGGGGGAGACCATTTTCCAGCAGATGCAGGTTTGTGACCTGCATATTCAGCCCAGTTCTGTTTTTTCACAATTCCAACTTCAAAATCTCATAACTTTCTATCTAAGCGTCCGTTTTAGGTGATTCTTTTTCCTATGCGTCCGTAATTAAATTACCAACGCACCTATCATGATTATCATGTCAAAATCTGAATTTACGGACTGAACAGCTTATAGTCCCCTTTCTATTTATTCGACCCACTTAACTTTACACCAATTCTACTACTAATATTATTATAACCTCAAGGCGTATTTACCCAACATCTGGGGCTTACGATCACCGACGTTTCATTACCAAATCTATGGTTTCACGTTCTTGTGATTCATCATCGCCAAATGCTATTTAAAACACGTTTTTACTACTTACTAAACAATTATTCGACCCGTTTGGCTATTTATGGAATCCTCCATCTTTGATGACTACCAAACATTTTCTATTAAAGTTTTTTGACTCGTTTAACTAATAGTGACCTACGTCACTTTTACTAACGCTACCATTTCTAATAAACACAATTTCAAGTATCCATAATTATTCAAATAACATAATGTAACGGGATCACGGTTACATACCTTCAAAGCACACCCTTCAAACGCGCGTCACCACCGGCTTGTCCACTTGACGTTCCGGTTTCCTTTCCTATAGAGTTCAACTGCAAACCGTTTAGAACTCTTTTCTTAACATATAACGCATAGTTCGCCATAATTTACAAATATGCGTTTTAGTTCAAATTTCTAGTTTTAAGCCTTCTTTTAGGCATTTTTACAAACACCTTAAGAGCAGAATTTTACACAATTCATAATCATATTCATAGCTTGTTCTTTTAGCCAAGATTAGCATCAATTAAGCATGTTCACGTAAATTTTTCATATCATATTCTGAAATCACTTCTTAGAACTCAAATTACACTAGAATAACCATCATAATCCTAGTGTTTATCATGTTTCTACAAAACCCACTAATCACCTACATTGGTGATTATGGAATTCACAAGTATTGTGCATAATTTCATCAATCTAATGGCTAGGGTTTATTCCTAGGCACTATTTCACTTCAATTTCATCCACACAACAATCATGCAACATCAATTTCGAATTTCTTGTATTCATCTAGAAATTTAGATAGAAATTTTCTATGAAATTTACATACCTTATGACCCCTTTTTAGAGGAGATCACTATTCTATGCTCGGATTTTGATTTGGAACTGAATTTGATCTTCAATTTGGGCAATTAACATGAACTAGGGTTTGATGGAAGTTCCTTGGTCGCCCCCTGTGTTTTGTACGAACCAGACACACACTCTTGTGTGTGTTTTTAATTTTTGTTTTAATATTATAAGTTTCAAGTTTAACAATTCTAGTCCCCCAACTATAGTTTAGTTCATGTTTTAGGTGTTTTAACCCACTTACATGTCACTACGAGACTTTCATCTAACTAGGTTATCTTTATTTCTAGTTAGTTCGTTTTATTTATCAACGTCATCGAATTTAAAATAAAAAGGTTTATATTTTAGGGGTGTTACAAGTCCACCCCCCTTAAAAGGGTTTTGTCCTCGAAACCGGAATACGTACCGAATAATGTTGGGTAGAGACGCCGCATCTCCTCTTCGGATTCCCACATAGTATCCGAACCCTTTCTATGCTCCCACTTGATCTTCACTTGATCAATTTTCTTATTTCGCAAATCTTTAACCTTCCGATCTAGAACCTCAATTGGTCTTACCACATAGTTAAGGCTATTATCCACCTCGATGTCATCGTAGTGGATATAAGTCGTTTCCTCAGCTAAGCACTTTCGAAGTTGTGACACATGAAACGTACCATGGATTCCGCTCAATTCTTCCGGTAATTCAAGGCGATATGCTACCTTGCGAACCCGTTCAATGATTTTGAATGGCCCGATAAACCTCGGGCTTAGTTTCCCTCTTTTTCTGAATCGGATAACGCCCTTCCATGGGGATACTTTCAGCATAACTCTGTCGCCCACCTAAAATTCAATCGGTTTTCTTCTTTTGTCGGCATAAGACTTTTGCCTGTCTTGGGCCGCTTTCAAATGGGATCAAACCACGTCAATTTTCTCATTAGTGGCTTGAACTACGTCTTTATGGGCCAGTTCAAGTGGACCCACCTCACCCGAACACACCGGGGTTCTACATTTTCTACCATATAGCATCTCATACGGGGCTATGCCGATACTGGCATGATAACTGTTGTTATAAGAAAATTCTGCTAACGGTAAATACACGTCCCAACTGCCCCCGAAATCGATAATACACGCCCTCAGCATATCTTCTAGTGTTTGTATCGTTCTTTCACTCTGTCCATCCGTCTGAGGATGGTATGCAGTGCTGATAAAAAATTTTCGTTCCCATCTGTTCTTGGAAATCTCGCCAGAAGTTTGAAGTAAACCGGGTATCCCTGTCAGACACGATGGATACCGGTACTCCGTGGTGTGCCACTATTTCATTGGTATACACCTCCGACATCTTTTCTGATGTATAAGTTTCACGTATAGGAATAATGTGAGCACTTTTCGTCAGTCTATCAACAACCACCCATATGGCGTCAAATCCTCGGTTCGTCTTTGGTAGTTTGGTCAACAGGTCCATGGTGATATGTTCCCATTTCCAAACTGGAATATCCATTAGTTGAAGCTTGCCATAGGGCCTTTGGTGTTCCTCCTTGACTTGTAAACAAGTCAAACATTTTTCAACATACTTTGCCACATCCCTTTTTATTCCGGGCCACCAGTAATTTTGCTTCAGGTCATTATACATCTTGGTCGCTCCCGGATGGATAGAGTAACGGCTTTTGTGTGCTTCATCGAGTAGAAGCTTTTTGACTCCACACGAATTAGGAATCCATATTCTGCCAAACCGGGTTTTCAACCCACTGTTATTATCCGTTAACTCTTCCAACTGACCAACGATTCTTTCTCTTTTCCAATTTTCCTCTTTTATCGCCTCGGCTTGTGCTTCTCGGATTCGTTCAAGTAGACCCGAGGTTACAACAAGCTGCATCGACCGCACTCGTATTGGAACATAATCTGTGTTCCTACTCAAAGCATCCGCCACAACATTGGCCTTCCCGGGGTGGTAATGTATCTCGCGGTCATAGTCTTTTACCGTTTCCAACCATCGCCTTTGCCGCATATTTAACTCCTTCTGATCGAAGAAGTATTTTAAGCTCTTGTGGTCGGTAAATATGGTGCACTTTACTCCGTATAAATAGTGCCTCCATATTTTTAATGCAAATACCACCGCCGCCAATTCAAGATCTTGTGTGGGGTATTTCTTTTCGTGCACCTTTAGTTGCCTCGAGGCATAAGCTATCACTTTGCCTCGTTGCATCAAAACACATCCGAGCCCTGAATGTGAAGCATCCGAGTAGACTACCAAATCTTCGACTCCGTCCGAAAACGTTAATACCGGAGCGTGAGTTAACATCTCTTTTAGCGTTTGGAATGCCTTTTCCTGTTCAACACCCCATAAGAATCTTTCCTCCTTCCGAGTTAATTTAGTTAGCGGTGAATCAATCTTGGAGAAATCCTGAATGAATCTCCTGTAATAGCCCGCAAACCCTAAGAAACTTCTAATTTCCGAAGGATTCTTCGGAGGGCTCCATTTCGACACGGCTTCTTTCTTTGACGGATCTACCAATATTCCATCGGCACTTATGATGTGGCCGAGGAATTGTACCTCTCGTAACCAAAAGGCACACTTCGAAAATTTCGCCTACAATCTTTCTCGTCTGAGCGTCTCTAACACCTCCTGTAAATGATGCGCGTGATCCGCCTCATTTTTCGAATACACTAGAATGTCGTCGATAACACGATTACCGACTTGTCTAACATAGGCTTGCAAACCCGGTTCATGAGGTCTATGAAAGCCGCGGGTGCATTCGTCAATCCAAAGGACATTACGAGGAACTCGTAGTGCCCGTACCGAGTACGAAAGGCCGTTTTCGGAACGTCTTCTTCCTTGACGTTTAATTGATGGTATCCCGATCTAAGGTCAATTTTCAAAAACCAGTTCGCACCTTGTAGTTGGTCGAATAAATCATCTATTATCGGAAGCGGGTATCGATTCTTCACTGTGAGTTTGTTAACTCCCGGTAATCGATACACATTCGCATGCTTCCGTCTTTCTTTTTCACGAACAATACCGGTGCACCCCAAGGAGACACACTCGGCCTTATAAATCCTTTATCGAGCAATTCTTGAATTTGCGACATTATTTCTTGTAACTCTGATGGCGCGAGTCGGTATGGCGCCTTAGCTACGGGTTTCACGCCCGGAATCAATTCGATTCCGAACTCTACCTCTCGTTCGGGCAGTCTTCCGGGAACACGTCTTCATAATCACGCACCACCGGTACGTCTTCAATCTTCGGTAAATGTTTCCCTGGTTCATTCGCGTATATTATAAACGCTCTACATCCATGCCTCATAAGCTTGTGAGCTTTCAGCATCGAGCATATCATGGGATTGCCTCCTTTCTCGCCATAGATGGTAACATGTTTTCCGCTCGGAGATGTTAACTTTATCTCTTTACGGAAACACACGACTTTTGCGTGGTGTCGGGATAGCCAATCCATCCCAACAACCACTTGGAATTCTCCCATCGACATCGGGATTAGATCTATTGAGTATTCTTCGTCATCGATACTCAATTTACAGCCTTGACAAACATCACACACTATGAAACTCTTGTTATTCCCTATTTCAACTTCTAAGGGCACATATAATTTTGTCAATACAAATGAAGGATGTCGAAAAAATCCATGTGAAATAAAGGATTTATTCGCACCCGTATCAAATAATACACGTGCAGGAATCGAGTTTATTGTGAATATACCTTAGACCACATCAGGTTCTGTCTTTGCTTCAGCCGCAGTTAGTTGGAAGGATCTGGCCTTCGCCTTTGGAGTTTCTATTGGAGATTCTTTATTCTCCTTCTTCCCAACCAAGTCCGGGCATTATGACTTTTTGTTGCCCGGTTGGTAACACTTGTAGCAAACAGAAACCTTTCCCGGATATAGTGACGCTGTGTGTCCCGTCTTCTCGCATATGGGACACGGTTTGTCCTTGAAGCGACACTCACCCTTGTGCCCTTTCCCACAAACTTTACAACTCGGTGACCCGCTTTTCGCATCAACCTTTCGTGTCGGCTCCGATGTTCTCGCCTTCTTTGTAGGACTTAGATTCACATCCTGCGCCCTTCGCTTGCCCCTCTCTGTTTGTTTCTTTAACTCGATCTCCCGCTCCCGGGCGGTGTTAATGATTTCCGTGAGGGTCTCGTACTTCGAAGGAGTCATGAACTCCCGATATTCAGCGCTTAACATATTATAATAATAGTATATCTTCTGCTCTTCGGTAGTCACTAGCTCATCGCAGAATCTCAGCTTATCCATGAAAATACCAGTGATCTTATCAATTGATTCACCCTTTTGTCTCAACTGGATGAATTCCTCCTTGATTTCGTTGATGACCGCTTTGGGACTGTGGTGTTTAAGGAATGGTACCTTAAACTCGTCCCACGTCATGGCCTTTGCAGCTTCGGCTCCGATCTCCATCTTTTTATTATCCCACCAATCCTTGGCTTGACCCCTTAACTGACCCGTCCCGTAAGCCACATAATCGCTTACGTCACAATGGTTCCTCTCAAACACCCCTTCAACATCACTTAGCCATCTTTGGCATATTATCAGGTCAGCTTCCCCATTGTAAATTGGCGGTTTACACGCCATAAACTCTTTGTATGAATAACCCTTACGTTCTCTGGATTTTTCCTTCACAAGGTTGACATTATCTTCCAACCTTTTAACCCGTTCTTCAACTAACGAAAGCACCGTATTTTGGATTTTGTCTATAAAACCGGATAGATTATTTTCGATTGCCTTTCCTACCTCTTCGGCAATCACTTCTTTCATTTGTTCGGTGACCGTCGGCACCGCATCATTGCTACCCTTTTCCGTCATCTTGAAACTGAAATGTTTATACCAATTGTTAAACATTTCATTTATAACATATATTTTATTCACTTCGGTTTAGCCAAGTCTATAACTTTCTTTAACCGTTCTTATTTAGTGCACTTTCCGGGTTTGAGCGTGTTAACACATTCTTCCCGTGCACATCCATTCATATCTCTTTTTCCAACATTTAATAAAATCTACTAAAGTAACTAATTCTTACCGGATTTTTGATCAAGCTTGAACCGAACACACTTTGTTAAGAACCTTGGGCTCTGATTACCAACTTGTAACACCCGTCTCGATTATTTAATATTTTATCATAAAATATAGCTCTTTTAAAAGAGAATTACCATCTCATTAACTAAACAAAATAGTAGGAGTTTATAATGATAGTAACTTAGTTAACCAACCAACTAGTTTAAAAATCCAAAAGCTACAAGTTAAGTATTTACAACATAAACATTGTTTTCAACAAGATTAGATAAGTGCGGAGGCTTCAAAATTTGTGTTCGGTTCTTGGTTTCTTGCTTGATCGTCATCCGGGATAAGACCATTATCACCTAGTGCCAAAACCACGTTAAATGTTAGTTTTGACAACATTAAAACGTATATAATCGAAGTCTAATGCTTAAACAATGAAAAGAAAAGAAAATTTCAGCTTTATGGGTCTGTCACGCCCCGCGACAGATTGCCCTTAAGCTTACGCGCCCCGTGAGAGAGCCCCGCGTGTCGCGACAGAATGAGTGGCTCCCTCCGCGTGCCGCGGGGGAGACCATTTTCCAGCAGATGCAGGTTTGTGACCTGCATATTCATCCCAGTTCTGTTTTTTCACAATTCCAACTTCAAAATCTCATAACTTTCTATCTAAGCGTCCGTTTTAGGTGATTCTTTTTCCTATGCGTCTGTAATTAAATTACCAACGCACCTATCATGATTATCATGTCAAAATCTGAGTTTACGGACTGAACGGCTTATAGTACCCTTTCTATTTATTCGACCCACTTAACTTTACACCAATTGTACTACTAATATTACTATAACCTCAAGGCGTATTTACCCAACATCCGGGGCTTACGATCACCGGCGTTTCATTATCAAATCTATGGTTTCACGCTCTTGTGATTCATCATCGCCAAATGCTATTTAAAACACGTTTTTACTACTTACTAAACAATTATTCGACCCATTTGGCTCATTTATGGAATCCTCCATCTCTGATGACTACCAAACATTTTCTATTCAAGTTTTTTGACTCGTTTAACTAATAGTGACCTACGTCACTTTTACTAACGCTACCATTTCTAATAAACACAATTTCAAGTATCCATAATTATTCAAATGACATAATGTAACGGGATCACGATTACATACCTTCAAAGCACACCCTTCAAACGCGCGTCACCATCGGCTTGTCCACTTGACGTTCCGGTTTCCTTTCCTATAGAGTTCAACCGCAAACCGTTTAGAACTCTTTTCTTAACATATAACGCATAGTTCGCCATAATTTACAAATATGCGTTTTAGTTCAAACTTCCAGTTTTAAGCCTTCTTTTAGGCATTTTTACAAACACCTTAAGAGCAGAATTTTACACAAGTCATAATCATATTCATAGCTTGTTCTTTTAGCCAATATTAGCATCAATTAAGCATGTTCATGTAAATTTTTCGTATCATATTCTGAAATCACTTCCTAGAACTCAAATTACACTAGAATAACCATCATAATCCTAGTGTTTATCATGTTTCTACAAAACCCACTAATCACCTACATTGGTGATTATGAAATTCACAAGTATTGAGCATAATTTCATCAATCTAATGGCTAGGGTTTATTACTAGGCACTATTTCACTTCAATTTCATCCATACAACAATCATGCAACATCAATTTCGAATTTCTTGTATTCATCCAGAAATTTAGATAGAAATTTTCTATGAAATTTACATACCTTATGACCCCTTTTTAGAGGAGATCGCTATTCTATGCTCGGATTTTAATTTGGAACTGAATTTGATCTTCAATTGGGCCAATTAACATGAACTAGGGTTTGATGGAGGTTCCTTGGTCGCCCCCCTGTGTTTTATACGAACCAGACACACACTCTTGTGTGTGTTTGAGTTTTTAATTTTTGTTTTAATATTATAAGTTTCAAATTTAACAACTTTAGTCCCCCAACTATAGTTTAGTTCATGTTTTAGGTGTTTTATCCCACTTACATGTCACTACGAGACTTTCATCTAACTATGTTATCTTTATTTCTAGTTAGTTCGTTTTATTTATCAACGTCATTAAATTTAAAATAAAAAGGTTTATATTTTAGGGGTGTTACACAAAGTCCCTTCTAACGAGGAGTTTTATTTTTTTTTCTTTTGTGTAATTTTTTTTTCAAATAATAAAATACTATATTTCTCTCATTAGTTACAAAACGCCAAAAAATACCACAAAAGCCATTGAATACAAACGCCAAATAATAAAAACTATTTTTCCTGTGTGGTTTTTTCTATGTTAGTGTATTTTATTTTCTTGGACTACAAAACGCCATTGAATATAAAAACGCCAAACTTGGAAGATGGGACGTCTTACAGCCTTAACAGAGAAAGCTGATCAAAACAATAAATACAAGCAGTATCTAAAAGGACGGTAACTTTATTACTAGCATTTATTATAATAAAATCTCGCCTAAATTACGCTGCAAAAACATCCTATAAAGAGAAACGTCTCAGCACAATCCATTGATCACTCCCAAAAACAACGCCATGTTTCCTAAAAACCACTCACTTTAAAACGCCAACAAAATAGTTAAAAAAAACCACAGATGGCAAACCTCGTTTCTTGGATATTCAGTATTGTTCTGCATGAAATAAAAAAAACAGTTAAACGGCAGGTAGTTATTGAATCTAACTAAACGCCAAAAAAATCTTACACACAAAAAAAATGAAGCGGTGTTGTGAGACACATTGAAAAAAGGAATATAAAAGGACAAAAAAGCCCATTCCGCCCTTCATCATATCACGTGCCACGTGTTGAGCCAGGATCTGTTCTCACCGTTTGTTGGTGCATTATTCGTACGTCTGCCACTGTGCAAATAGCTAGATAGAGCGTGTGTTAAATATTGTATAGAATAGGGTGAAATACAGTACGAAACCAAGGTTCTTTGACGTAACAGTGCCTTCGTACGAAGCCCAGGAGTAGCTTCGTACGAAGCCACTACATAGTGGTTAGTACTGAATGTTCCAAGATCAAGTTGGCTTCGTACAAAGCCAGAGGTAGCTTCGTACGAAGGCCTGATGCCTATATATAGGTGCTTGGATCTTGTGTTGGACAAGCTTTTGGGTCCCTGAGGGGACATGCTGTCCAACTGGTCTCACGGTGCTGTAATGTTGGATTATCATTAAGAGACCAGAATATAAGTGACTGCTCGGTGTTCTATTCTATCTTCTACTCATTTCTTATCGTTTATTATCACCGAACACGTCGTTTCGGGACCAAAGCTCCATCAAACTCGCCGAATCCTGTTTTCAGAATTGGTATCAGAGCTATGGTACCAACTCAATCGATCTAACAGTCGTTTGAATCACCTACCCTCAATATTTTTGGAGGTGTAGTGAGTTTTGATGTTAAAACATAGAAAAACAACAAATTGAAGGTCAATTTACAGATGAATTTCAAAATTGAAGATATCATTCTGTTCGGAATTGATTTTCACACAATCCTGTGAAATTTCATCACGAAATTCCAAGAATTGAAGACTCTGGATCGAATTTAGTGTTCAAAAAGTGTTTTTGGAGATTTCAGCTTGACTTCGTACGAAGGCACAGCTCTGGGTTCGAACGAAGGTATGGGAGTGAAATTGTCAAATATTTTGTGGATTCGTTCGAAGGGGCTATGAAGCTTGAAATGTCATATCATAACAGCCTCGTACGAAGGCAGTAGACCTAGCTTCGTACGAAGGGACACTTGGTGCATAATTGTCAATTTGTTCGGGTCTTCAACATACAGATGATCACAGATTGTGAAGATTAGTGGGGTAGTCATGATACTGGTGCAGAACTGTCATCCGGGTTAGCTTTTGACAATGCCAGAGGTAGCTTCGTACGAAGGCCTGATGCCTATATATAGGTGCTTGGATCTTGTGTTGGACAAGCTTTTGGGTCCCTGAGGGGACATGCTGTCTAACTAGTCTCACGGTGCAGTAATGTTGGATTATCAATAAGAGACCAGATTATAAGTGACTGCTCGGTGTTCTATTCTATCTTCTACTCATTTCTTATCGTTTATTATCACCGAACATGCTGTTTCGGGACCAAAGCTCCGTCAAACTCGCTGGATCCTATTTTCAGACCGTTCTCACACTTTAGGGCGTTTTCTCCTGATCCCGTACCTATATATATATATATATATATATATAAATTTTATGTTTCCTACGTTCAAATGTGTATTATTTGTACATAAAAACTATATATTTTTACCTACATATAACCTATATATTTGTAGGCCATATCAAAACTGAAAATTTTTCATATTCTGTTTTGAATTCTAGTGTAAGAAACAATAAATCTTATATTTGTAACATTTTCATTTACTTTTTAGGTTTTTAGGATTGAAAAAATTGGTGATTCATTTTGTTCTGCATAGAACCTTTCTAAAAAGATTAAAAAAAAATTAAAAATTTTAATAAATCTTAAAAAGCAATAAAAAAAGGTTATAAAATAAACTTTTATAAAAATAATTTTCTATTAGAATAGCTTCTACACATGTTTATATGCAAAATAAATTGAATTTATATGATATATTTAACATGAAATATATTGAACACCTCTCTCTCTCACTATATATATATACACACACACACGATCATGATCAAGGGAAAACCCTCCCGAGTTGTGAGAACTTAGAGAACTCGAGCTTCCCGTGCGAGTTTTGCCCCCATTTTTTCACACCCCTAGATTAAAATGTTAGAAAAAACCGCCGTAAATTTTTTTTTTTTTTTTGGAGTGGTGTTTTTCGGTCCCTTATAGCAGCTGTTAAAAGCTGATGACATAAGCATGATATCACTTTTTACAGCATTTATAGTTGCCGTAAATGAAAAAACAAACCAGTTTTTTTTTTCTTTTGGAAAATTTGATTTTTTAGGATTTATGGTAAAAAGAATTTAGAAAAAATCTTTCGTAAGACCGAGTTCTCTAAGTTCTCACAACTCGTATAAGTTTTCATTATATATATATATATATATATATATATATATATAATTATGTTCAAGAGTGAACACTAGTATATTTGCGAACTAATCCTAGCTATACACGTGTTTAAATCAATGGTCATAGTTTGATGATGAAATGCACTATTGTATTTTATGATTTAATGATGAAATCCTAGCCATACACGTGTATAAATCAATGGTCAGAATTTGTTCACTCAATTCGCAAATACACTATTGTTTACTTTAGAACCTCATGGTTCATGCAAGAACCACCTTTATTACGAGAACCAATGTGAACACAAAAAAATAAACCCACTCCACCACCCACACCCACAACCAAAAACCTAACCCCCCCCCCCCCCCCCCCCCCCAAGATAAATGCTAAAAACTAAACCATAAAGCTAACCCCAAAAAAATCTAAAAAACATGCAAAAAAAAATTTTAAATATTTTTTATAAAAAAAATCGCTAATTTTCGTCATAAAAAAAATTTGTGTTCACATTGGTTCTCGCGCTTCTCGCAATAAATGGTAGTTCCTAACGGATCCTTCTCCTATATATATATGTGTGTGTGTATGTATGTATGTACAGACACATTGAGAGAGAGAGAGAGAGAGAGAAAGTATGTCTAATGATCGTTTATACAATATACTCTCTATTTATGGCTCATAGAAATAAAAGTATGGTTTGCTTAATCTTCTAGTTCCTTATGCATGACTAGCAGAGTTGTAACATCTTTAGCCACTTTAATCATAAATATCTCCACTTTAAACATTAACCACATTGCAACTCTATTAAAATGCCTCTTAATGTTTGCAACTTCCTAATGTCTGTTGTTGATGATTTAATTATGCAAGCTTATGTTAATTCATATTTCACACAGACTTTGAAAAAGAAACTTTCCATTTTAAAAGTACCTATCAAATTATTAACGATTATCATAACGTATTGATGAAATTAACTCTAGTATATACGTTCTCTAACATGTTCACTTTTTAAATAACTAAGTAGTTTTTGTAATACTCCAATGTTATTTTCTTATATTTATAAATCTTATCTTATTTTCCGTTCACATTCTAGGTTGTGTGTAGCAGATAAATGCCTAAGCCACATCCACCTCTGGGTTCTTTAAAGCCCATAGTGGCTTTATAGTGGCACGCAGTGGTGGACCCAGGATTTTATTTCAATGGGGTCCATTTTCGGGTCGGTCCTCGTTCGGGTCGAGTTAAAGTGAGGTTTGAACTAGATTAAAAAAAAAAATGAGCTTATCAATGATTGAACCCATGACCTCTTGGTGGAAAAAAAGGAGATTTACCACTACACCAACTTTCTTTTTATTTCTATGGTGTCCACCTAATTATATTTATGGGGTCCATATACAATTTAATATACCGAATCTACTATTTTTTTTTAAAAGATTGGGGTCCGGGGACCCCGGTGGCACCAATGTGGGTCCGCCCCTGGTGGCACGTCAGAGCTACGTACACACCACATAAGCGAGTGGTTTTATTGTTAACTTTCACGGTGTGGAATAAAACCCCAGCCCCAATTAAACATAATACAAAAAAGGGAAGTCGAAGAGGAAAAAATCTGATTAGTTGGAATCATTGGGCCCCACTTGCACATTTCATTGGCGCTCGTTACTTGAATGGAGCCCCCTCCATAGCGCCCCCTTTGACGCCTAGGAAATAGGGAAGGAGCGCAATAGACGCCATTTTAGTTGATTTAACAGGGAACAATATACCACACCGTCTGGTCTGGTCGTATAGCCCTTCAGGCGCTACAACGTTGCCGCTAGTGCTGACTCACATGAATCACACCCTTTTAGGTGACGCTTTGATACACAAAATGTCCACCCTCTTCCAAATTTAAATATATTTCAAGCATCTATCTAATAACATCCTACTGTCCAATAAAAATCTAATAACCCTAATTTTTTATACAACTGTGTACTATAATACAAAAACCATAAAAGAATATTATTTAACTATTGGACACAAGCTATTCTCTTTTGTGACGTTGCATTATATAATAAAAAATATAATTATAAAAAAATACATACATTAGATTATATTATTATACAATACAATGTCGGTTGACAAAATACACAGAAGCCCTTAAAACAAATCCATAATAAAATTAACCCCACGAATATAAAAAAGAGAAAACATTAAATTCCCATTTAACACATCGGTTACAAAAGGGACCACCAACTCCACTAACCATCCACATCACACCCACCAACTTTCCCATATTTACACATCACCCCCTCCCCTGCTATTTCACACACCACTATATATATATATATATCGTTATACATACCTTCATTCATCTCCACAAAAATCAACCATGAAGAAGATCAACCTGATTTTCAGAAAATGCAAGTCTTTATCTAAACAACTTTCTTCCAAAAGCATCGGGTCCAAATCCGCTAGACACCATCCGGACAACATTAGTAGTAGTAGTAGTAGTGGAATCATATGGAACACAAATGCTATATCCTCCGTTTATAGCCGTAACGATGACGTTAACAGTGACGGTGACGGTGACAGCGAGCAGCAGGAGCTGGTGTTCGTGGGAAGTACGAGGAAACGGTACGTCATTAGTTCAAAGTACATGAGTCATCCATTGATTAATGCATTGATAGAGAAATCAAAAAGGGTCAGTGATAACGATAACGATAACGATAATGGTAATGGTAATGGTAATGATAATGAAGATGTGTCGGTTATCAACTGTGAAGTTGTGTTGTTTGATCATTTGTTGTGGATGCTTGAGAATAAGGAGTTTAATGCGGGTTCGGATTGTTTGGATGAGCTTGCGGATTTGTATTCGGTTTGATTTGATTTGGAAGGAGATGTTGTGGGGATTTAGGGTTCCGAATGAATTAGTGCATCATCCATCTTTTAAGTTTAAGAGGTGTGATGTAATGAGTTTGGTTCATTAGGTTGAGTCCTGAGTTTGATATGTCTTGCTGTTGTTGTTGTATAATTTGTATATGGGGTTTAGTTATATTGTTTCGTTATTCATGATTTTACTAAATAAGATTTATTGGTTCTTACAGTTTTACCTTAGGATAAATTGCAATTTACGTTATTTATGTTTAAACGTTCTTTCAGGTGATGTCCTTAAACTATTAAAATTACACTGATTGTTGTTCTTTAAGTTAACACATATCATCAGACGATGTCTTTGCCTTCTAACCCTGTTAGATTTTTTGGTTAAATTCCCTCACATACAAATCACGTGAGGGTATTATTCTCAATTCGTTTATAACTTAAAGACTAAATTGCACTTTACGCTCTTTATGTTTGAACGTTCTTTCAAGGGGTGTCCTTAACTACCAAAATTACATTGGTTGTTCTTTAAGTTACACATATCATCAGACAGCGTCCTTTAACTATCAAAATTTCACATTTAAGTTAAACATCATTACAAAAGTTGGAACACAAAACCCATAAACAGGGATGACACTGGGTCGGGGTTGAGGTCGGTAATCGGGTATGAAACCGGGTTTGAGATTAGTTTTTGTTTTGTGGGTTAGGGACATGTTTGAGATTTGGTGATATACCCGTTTATCCAACCTGTTTATCCAATTGTATACCCGATATAATTTCTTTTATTTTTTAAATATTTATATATACTTTTGAGATATACCAAAGGTAGTAGGAAAGAAAATACCTACAAATGTATTATACATTTTCTTTTGCAGTTCTCAATATATATCTTGTTCTAATTTGAACATTTTGTTTTAAGGTAAAGAAATATTGGTTGTCACTTGTCAAATATTTTATTTTATTAAATAATTTATTTATTTATTTATGAGTTAATTATCATGGCTGGAAATTCACTTGCGTGTGCGGGGTCCCTCACCATATCAACTATATAGCAATTGAGTGGACAACCCAGTTAGCAAAGCCATATCTACTTAAAAGAATCAATTTGGTGGATTTGTTGGCATTTTGGGGGATTTGATCGCTGATGGATATGGTAGGTTCATACAATGGTTCTTTGCGACATGGAATAAGTCGACACTCAAGAGTTAGCAGTCATAGGAAATAGGTCGTTGGAGAGACGTCGTTGTAAGCTTTGTATAATCGAAAATTTGGCTTAATTGAATTTAGAATGTTGAGAGAATTTGAAACTGTGAAAATTTCTACAATGGACCTACAAACAAACTCGACTAAATACCAAGTTTAACAAATCAATTTGTACTCTTTAATAGTTGTGAAGGGAGGTGGGTTTGGTAACGGTGAATGATGAAGAAAAAGAAAGGGTGGTGGTGGTGTTTTGATGGAAAAGCGACGAAGAAGTGCGGGGGCCTAAGGGTGGGGGGTCATGGTTGATGTTTGAAGATCACACGTGAATAAGATGAGGTTGAGGTTTTTTTTTTTTTTGTTATTTTTTAATATTAATGGTAAAATGATAATTTTTGCGTGTAATTTAAAGGATCATGCACTTCTTAGATCAAATGTATGAGAGTTGAGTAGGGGTGTTCATTGGCATTGCTTATACTAGATTTCATTTGGGTTTCTGCTTTGAACCGAAAAGCCAGAGTTTAAACAAGATGGGTGAATAGTCCAGGTTTCTCGATTTTGTAATGATTTAAATGTTTATGGGCTGGACAAATTTAAAAATCAACATTTCAACGTATATTCATTTGGTTTCCTCGGTTTAACCGTAAATTCCTAAAAAAAAAAACAGTTGAATACCGAATAATCAATTTGCTTTAGCTAAATAACGCCAGTCGAATATATAATTTGGTTTCGTTTTATAACATCTTGAAAATCAAACACGTAATTTGGTTCAACTTTAAGGGTTTAATTTTGATTTGATTTTCCATTTGTAATCAAATATTTGACACTTCACTTGGATAGTAAACGTAGTTTTTTTATTAACGTAGTTAAATGCCATAAATGAATTTTCTTTTTTCTTTTTTTAATGGAATGTTTTTTGTTATATTTACAATATATTTTTAAATTATTTGATATAACTTAAAAAACTAAAATATTTTATTTCAACCTCATATATACTTAAAATAAATATAAATTATTGGATTGATGCTTCCGTCTAGGCCATGGCCCGAATTATATACGATCACTGTCCTATCATGCATATATCTGGGCCTGTTTATTTTTGCAATGGAATCTTTATATGATAAAAAAGTAATAAATTACTAGTACGCTGTACGCCAATTGGACGGTCCTTTCTTTAAAAGTATTTTCACGATTATCCACTCGGCCCAATGCTTCATGATTTTTGGGTCAGTTATAAAAGATACCAAGCCTTTTGTGTAGTGGTGCACAAATCGGGTTTTTTTAAAAACCGGGTTTCGGGTAGGATCGGGTTCGGGTAGGATCGGGTTTTACAAAATCGGGTTTTTTTAAAAACCGGATCGGGTCCGGTCCGGGTTTTCTACCAAAAATGTATACCCTATATACCCGGGTTCGGGTCGGGTTTTATAAAACCCGGGTATTATAATACCCTATTTCCGGGTTCGGGTCCGGTTCGGGTATTCATCGGGTAGGGTTCGGGTATGCATCGGGTTGGGAAAAAACCCACACCGGGTATTAAAAAAACCCGACCGGAACTATGCTTATAAAATGTATCAAACATAACTCTCACACATAGACATCAAATCTATTGATAAACAGAGGCACAATTTATAAACAGAGGCACAATTTATAGTTCTTCATGTGGTTATTCTTGAACTTTATAAACAGAGGCACAATTTATTAAATACAAAAACTAATAATGATATTAAACAAACAAAGAAAATAGAAGGGCCAACATATATTGGCATATTTGTTTCCACTTGTAATGAAATATACTAAATAATTAAGTAGCGGTGGCAAATATCATTAGAAACCTAATAATTAAATAAGATTACATCAAAGTGCATACATAATTTTGTTAAATCATAAGAACTAGAAGTCTTAATGCATACATAATTAAACAAGATTACATCAAAATCGGGTTTTTTTAAAAATCGGTTCCGGGTATTTATAAAACCCGGTTCCGGGTTCGGGTTCGGGTATTTATAAAACCGGGTTTCGGGTATAAACCGGGTATAAAAAAAAACTGGTTCCTGGTTCGGGTTTTAGATCAAATATGCATACCCGGTCCCTACCCTACGGGTAGGGTCGGGTTCGGGTATAAAAAAGCCGGGTTTTATAATACCCGGTTCCGGGTTTTTTTCTCGGGTCCGGGTCCGGGTTCGGGTTTTTTTTTTTTGGAAGGTGACTTTCTATGTACAGGACCTATTGGTCACCGGGTTCATGTCGAAGACAATCCCCCGTCAGCCCCGCACTACGGACGCGATGTTCGATTGGGCCCCGGCCGTCGCGCAAGCTGACTTCCGCCCGGAAACCATACTGCCCCCACACGAGAGACTCGCTGGGGTAACAGCTGGGTAAAACCGGGTTGCCCTCAAAACCGCACCATGCCACAGATGGGAGTCGAACCGGCGCCCCCAAGGGGTTTTTTGTGCACCACTACTTTTGTGTGCCCATTTGTTATATGCTTTATAATAATATATAGGGTGGACCCAAATAGTTTTTTTTTCTTTACATTAAATGATAGATAAGCCAATAGCATTATAGACTAGTGTCATTTTGAAGGTGAGACAAAGTTTAGTGGTCATTAGGTTCTGGGTTCGATTTTTACAAAGGAGTTTTTTTTTTCAAATTTATTGTGTTTCCTCCTGGATTGGTGTATAGTCATTATTGCCTAGTCGAGATGGATATGATCGAGTGGTTCTACTAGTGGCACGATGATACTCCAGTGGTCCGTAAGTGATCCAAATTTGACGTTCAAAAATCATGATAGATGAAACTCTAAAAGATAAAGATAAAAATATAGCTTTTAGTTTTTCAAATTCATCCTTCTCGTTTGTTTTTACTTCCACTAACAAAATCATGTTCGATAGCACAAGGTATTCAAATTATTGATGATATGTCTAAAGAATTCACATGCTAAGTGGAACAAAGCTACATTGATCCAATTTGAACAACTTGATTTGGCAGACCTGTAAGCATTGATGGAGAGCTATTAACTCAAAGAATCAAAGTAATTTGTTGTGTTTGGCATTTAAATGTAAAATCACATTCCACTATCCACTAATCTTGCTTGAAGAGGTATTTTAATAATATATCATCGAGTAAATTGCCATTTTAATTCCGGAGATTTCACCTAAAATACTACTTTAATCCAGATAGTTTTTTTATACCCTCGGTCTCTGACTTTTGCGAGTTTTTTTGCCATTTTCGTCAAACCCACTAACTTCGTTAGAAAATGTCAGTTAACTCACACTAAATAGTTTAGAGCTTGCCATATTAATCCAAAAACCTTTTTACCCCTTTAAACACATAAATAATAAATAATATACGTAATTTTATCTTTTTTTTAGAAAAAAGAAATAAACTATGATATTTTTTTTAAATACACACACTTATACCAGACTCTATATCTCTCTTCTTTCTCCTCCTCCTCCTCCTCATTCTTCTTCTTCTCTCTCACTCTCTAAAAAAACCATCACACCACCATCACCTCCACCTCTACCTCCAAAACCGCCTTCACCACCTCCACTTCCACCATCGTCACCCACACCGTTGAAACCGCAACTATGTAAACCCCCCAAAACCACCACACTCAACAACTTAACAAAAAACACATCGATTAACTTACGCAAATCAATTACGTAATCAAAACCTCACCTAACGGCATCACTCATCATCTATACACTCTGCACTCAATCGAATCAAAAACTGATCAATTCCGATTCATCTAGTATACACGTAGCTTCAAAACAACATCTGAACCCTAGAAAACAATGCCGAAAATAGATCTAACGATGCCAGAAGAATTGAGATATGTGATTTCTGAACTGAGATTGGTGTATATGTGGTTGTGATTACGGTGGAATGTGGTGGTGAAACTTCGGTGAAGGGGTGGGAAGGTTTTCCGGAATTTACGTTGAGGGGGTTAAAAGTGTCTTTTTTGGGGGTTTACATGGTGGTTGCGCTCTGGTATGGTGGTTGCGGTTGCAGTGGTGTTTAGCGGTGGTGTACATGGTCTCACACCCGCTCGTAGGCGGAAGCGCGAGGTGTGATCGTGATCAGTTCTCATTGCTTACGATGTAAGTAAACAAACTATATAAATAAAATAAATACGATGTCCATCCATAATATTGATTTAAGTAAAAATTACAACCCAACGTTTTGTTCATGAAACATAGTTCTAAAAGATTCAAGTTTGACATAAGACATGTTAACAAAAATATACTTTGAACAAGTTAGGTATTTTGTTAGGTCCTGTTTGTGCCGGATCTGATTTATGCAACCGTAGATGAACCGATCTTGAGCAAAGTGCGGAATCCTTTGATCAAGTCATAGAAATACAACACGCAATTCAACGTTTAAACATTGTCTGAATCTTTCTATTACGATATTGTGAAAGTACAAGAACCAGAAGAAAGTTCAGACGATGACAGAGTACACAAAGGCGTCAGCAGATCTAGAGATGCAAAAGTTCTGACTGAGATACCCGGACGGGGTATTTATAGACATCTCAGGAAAGTGATAGATGTTGTCCGAACGAGTGGTTATCCGCTCGGATTGCTATCCGGTCGGATGGCCATCCGACCGGATGACATACACCAACCGTCGGATATCATCTTTAACAAACCAAGTCCATTTCCTGAGCTGTCGTCCTATCGAACACATATACATTAATACATTACAAAGTACACAAATATACAAAACATGACTAAATGCTGACGGAAGCTACAGACGTATACACTAACAGACTCCCCCTCGGATGTAGCTGCAGTTCCTTCCAGCATAGTCTTTAATTCCTCATGTTGCGCCTTCGTTCTTTCGCTTTCTGTCTTCTCTTCTCTGCCCTTTCATCTAACATTCTTTTCCTTATATGTCTTCCTTCAGTCAACCACCATTTCCTGTAGACCGGATCACCATCACACTTCCGATCCCATTTGGGAATCTTGTTCTCTTCTGATTCAATCGGCGTTTGATCCGTTGGTATTGACTTCCCAAACTTGCGTTTGCCCAGCTCAGCTGCTCTTTTAGCAATAGCTTTTGATCTTTGTTCACGTTTATACTTTTTCAGAAATTCATCAATCTCGAGATCTCTCCATTTTGTCTTCCAGTATCTTCCCGAGTTGATGTCTTGAGCAAAGCACACATCCACTATTGTTTGATATTGCATTGCTTGCTCTTTATCAGGCCTTTCGTAGACTATCTTGTTGTAGAATAAGCAGTCTATGTCTTTCTTTGAACAATTTACAAGCCACATAGGATCTAACACACAAATCCTTCTTGCTTCTTTAGTGGACTTGTTGTATAAAGAAATGATAGCTTCGGCCGTCGTTTGATTGTATAACCACCCTTCAAACTCTTCGTGGAAATCTTGTTCCATTGCCCGTAAAGGCATATTCTTCAAACAACGAGGAGGCTTGATATCCAGAGTAATATCTTTTTGACCATTTTCTAAGATTCTAACAATCTGATCTGGGTAGTGTGGTTTCCAATTAGGATACCTTGCCTTTGCTTGCAGCTTCACATAGTTCCAAAGATGTTGATCATGCTGCTTCACATCCAAACCATAGTAAAATTCTTTAATGTTCTTCGTTTTCACCAACTCATCTACATCCCACCACGGAAGGGTTTTAATATCTGACAAAAACTCGAAGTACTGCACCCCTTGTTCCCGTCTGATGGCATAAACTTGTAAATCTTCCAGATAACCCCAAGAGAGAATGTCACCCCAAGAAAGATCTTTGTTGTGAGTGAAGAATTGAAGTGCCCTAAGTTTCTTTCTCTCCTTCGGCATAACTTTGAACCATTTCTTCCTCTCTCTTCAGCAAGATTTTCTCTGGGTATGGTTTCTGGAATACCCTCAGTGGATACTTTCTCAACAATCTTTCTCCTGATTTCATCTTCATTTCGGTCTTTGAACATTTCCGCCAAAGAGGGAAAAGTCTCATCAATTCCAGAATAGTGGAAATCAATTTCATCATCGGATGAGTCTGAAGCATCTTCAACAATTACATCATTGTAGTGATCGGCTTCATAAACATACCTAGGCTCAAATATGTCTTCGGATGACTTAGGAATATCATCTTCAATATCAAATTTAAATTTCCCATCCTCTAAACCCAATTCTTCCAACATTTCTGCTCTTGACCTCCTAACCTCAATCTCATCCTCATGTCTAGCATGAGTAAATAACAGTTGGGTTTGTGAGGAATACCTGGTCATCGTGCTGTTTTCCAGATGTAGAAGTTTCTTGCTGATCATCATCTTCTTGTTCGTTGATTTGATCATTCAGAAACTCCTCAAGTTTCTGTTCATCAATAGGATTCTCAACCAGCAATCCCGAAGCGCCTTGATCATTATCATCATTCTTTTTATCATCGTCATCTTTCTTATCATCTTTCTGTTTGGACTCGTCATTATCATTATTTTCATCTTCGTCTTCTTCTTCATTGCCATCAAGGATCTCCAAATCAGAATCACTATCCACAACTTCTCCACGAGCTCTCTTTGTTGCTTTTCGCCTTTCTTCAATTTTCACTTGGCGAACAATCTCTGGTATACTGTAAGGCACTGTGGATGGTCTTCCAACAAGGACAAACTGTTGTGTCTTCCATTCCAATAATAACATTTCTTTTGCCTTTCTTTTCTTTTGTATAGCAGCAACTCGACGAATAACTTCATCAAGATCAATGGATAGAGAAGACTCACCAACCAGCATGAAGTCTTGATCTTGTTCATTGTTAGCATCTTCAGCATCTTGTTCTTGAACATCCTCAATATTCTGTTCTTGAATAGTTTCAACATCAATCATTTCAATGTCAACTTGACTAGAAGACCCACCAGCTTCTTGAGTTTCCTCAATAACATGTTTGTTCTTTTGTGTGGCTTTTTCAGCTAGTCTCATTTCTCTTTCGATTCTTCTTTCCTCAACTCTTTTAACTTCAAGATCATTGAAAGCAACATGAACATCAATCTTCAAGTGACTTTCCATTACTGCATATAACATGCTGAGCTGATTGTCTTTCACTACTTTATCGGCTTTCATTGCTTCCATTTCTAACTTCATTGCCTTCATTTCGTTTGATGAAGCTTCACTCATTTCACTGAGAAGCTGATTCAGTGTCTAATTCACATCTTGAAGATTCTTTATCTTCACATTCAATGAAGCAATTTCTGCTGTCAGGAGTTCGAACACTTTAGAATTATCATTAGCATCATCTTTCATATTCTTTATCGTCTCCTCTTGATCTATCAACACCATTCTGATTTGATCGTGAGCTTTCGTCAGCTGTTCAACATGCTTCTTTAAGACATCACGTTCTGCTTCAGCTTTTATCTTTTCTTTTTCAAGCTCAGCAACTTTCTTTGCCAATATTTTTACTGCTTCATTGTTGAACACATCAAAGTCATCTCCAAAGTTTAAATCTTCTAAAGGATCCCCTGAGGCAGGTGGAAGATTTCCAAACAAATCATCTGTAATTTTGGGGCGTGAAGATTCTGGAATCTCAATATTTTCTGGAATTGGTGGAAACTTAGAACTAAGATCTCCACCTTCAGTCACTTCAACATAATCATCGTGACCAGCTTTCTTTTGAACTTCAACATTATCCACACTTTGTTTTTGAACTTCTGAAGCTTTTGGAGCTTCAACACTTTGACTCTTTTCTGATTCAGCAACTTTGAGCTTTTCACCATGCTTTTCACCTTTGCCTCCTTGATCCTTTTGTGATTTAGCTCCAGCTTTCTTTGCACGCACATTTCTCGGAATGACTCCTGCTTGAACAGCTTTACGCTTTGCCCTTTGTTTCTTTGGCTCATCAGGTTTATAAGTAGAGTCTTCTTCATCCGATGTTTTTTGCTTCTTAGAAGGCTTTTTCTTCAGTTGAGCTTTTCCTCTACCAAGCGTTGTTGGATCAAGCTCTGATTCAGACTCAGTACCCTCAGAATCATCTTCACTTGAATCATCTTGTACAACACCTTCAGGCTCTGTAACTTTGATACCTTCAGCTTGAACACTAGAACTTTGTTCTTTCTGTGCAGCAACTTCCTCATTCCTTTTCAGAAATCTTTCAAGAGAATGCTTCAATAAATCAACTCCTTCTTGAATAACTGCTGACGGTTCCAACACTGTTTCATCAATTAGTCTCTGTTGTGATTCTCCAGATGGCCCTGTAAAACAAACATTTAAGATAACATGAGAATAATATAGCAGGTTAAAGTTCTATCTTCTCTCATGACTGCCCCTCTCACTGTACCCTTAATCACAATCTTAGGAGATGACTCCTTTGGAATAGGAACTGCAGGGGACGTTTTGGGAGTTCTCTTCCTCTTCCCATCTTTAATAACCCACCATCT
This sequence comes from Helianthus tuberosus, assembly GCA_030545235.1. Classification (NCBI taxonomy): domain Eukaryota; kingdom Viridiplantae; phylum Streptophyta; class Magnoliopsida; order Asterales; family Asteraceae; genus Helianthus; species Helianthus tuberosus. The sequence continues at coordinate 51,891,007 of CM060411.1, read as the reverse complement.
GGTATTCTTCTCTTTTAGCTCACTCATCTTTACATCTTCACTATCTGAGTCACTATTTTGGTGTCTCCAAGCATTATTCTCTAGAGCAACATATCCTGGTCTGTTGATTTTACATATCATTCTTTTCGCTCCTGGATTAGGACCCTTAATTAGTCTACTTAAAGTATCTGTTGTCATGTGCCTTAGACCTAAAATATCATCATTACTCTTCTCAAGGTCCTTGAACTGATCATCAATCAACATCTGTACAAAGCGAGGATACATGATGTACTTCTTGTTTTCAGCTTTTGTATTCTTAGTCATGTAATCAAATATCACTTGAGAAACATTATATGGTCTATTTAAAACAAGGCATGTGATGATGTTCATAAGATAGTCCGATGTTTCATCATAAACTCCCTTCCTATGTGATAGAGCATGTGTCACACAATGAACCATAAATTTGTAAGCATGACTGAAATTTGTTTTTAACATTTTTCCATTTATGTGCCCTGTGAATCCCATTCTGCACCATAATCCTTTTGTTAGACATTTAGGGATAATGGTTGGATCATTATCAGAATCACCTAATTCTAACACACGTCTCACATCACCAACTTTTATCTTAATCTCCAAATCCACATTCTTTCCATTCTCATCTCTCTTTGTTACTGCAGAATAGATCATCTTATCTTTCTCTTCATATCGTGCAGAGTTCCAAAATCGTCTGACATGTGATTCGTAGACTATGGTTTTATCAGTTAGAGCCTTAGCAATCCTGCTTTCCCTTAAGAATTGTGCAATTTCTTCAATTACAGATTTTTCTGTATATTCTTTTTCTAACAGACAGTAGATGTTATGCGTTTTCTCCCAGTCCTGCAGAAAAAATTGGTTTTAAAAAAAATCTTGGAATTTCTTAAAAAATTTTCTAACTCTGAAGATTTCTCTCTACATAGTACAGAGACTCGGATTGCTATCTGACCGGATTGTCATCCGACCGGATTGTCCTTTTGAAAATTTAATTCCCATAAGTCAACAGTCTGAAAGCTTGTCCGACCGGATGGTCATCCGAACGGATTGTCATGACATGAACGCACAAATTTCCAAGATATAGAAATGTGAAGGACTTTGTTGTCCGGTCGGATTGCTATCCGATCGGATCACCACACAAGTTATGTAAAAATTGATTGTCCGCTCGGATTGCTATCCGACCGGATTACTATTTCAAGTAATGTGAATGAGTTGGTTGTCCGATCGGATGGTCATCCGAGATATGTGAAGGCATTGGTTGTCCGGTCGGATGGTCATCCGACCGGATTGTCATCCGAGTCATGACAAGGAATAAACAAATGAAGAAGTGTATTCTGAAATGAGTTGCCACTCAGTCGGATTGCTATCCGACCGGATAGCACAAATCCCCAGGCAAAATTTTATGAAGGCTATGAAACGGATTGCCATCCGACCGGATTGCTGTCCAACCGGATTGCTAAACAATTCAAAGCAATTTTGACAGTTAACAGATGCACAGTTTTCAAGAATCAAGTTATGGAACGGATTGCTATCCGACCGGATAGCCACACACATGAATAACAGTTAAGGAATATAGAAGAACATAAAAAATTTTCTAAGGCAAAACCTCTGATTGAACATAGATCTACGTAGAGAATCTAATTGCGAGCAAAACCCTATGTTCAAAGTTGTCTAATTCGTCCTAATCAGGGTTTAATTCGTCAAAAACTCTACCGAAGGTCGTAACGTTCAAACCTCAGATCTACTCAATTTAAACATGTTTTGACACAAATTAATCCGGTGAATCTCTAGATCTGAACCTTGCGAACAAAACCCTATGTTTGAATCTCATCAAAACTTGCTAAAACTTTCTAGATCTGACCTAAAGACTCCAACAGTGACGTCATCGGCCAAGAACAATCAATAAACATCAAATTTTTCATCAGATTTGAGCAAGAAATACATACCTTTGCCATTGTAAAAGTTGTGCTAACCAACGATCCAACGATTTGTGCAAAGAAGTGTGAAGAAAATAAGATCAGAAAATCAAAGTGTGAGAGAGAATGAAGGTTGTCTGAGCGGGTAACCTTTTGACTGACCATTGACCCTCTATTTATAGTGACACATGAGTCGGATGGCCATCCGACCGGATTGTCATCCGACCGGATTGCTATCCGAGCGAGGCACACATTTGACTTTTTGATATTTTCTCCAATTTTGTCAGATTAAAAATCCACTTAAGTATCTAGGTCCAAGTTAATGACCCTAGGCACTTAATTTGTCGACCAAGTCCAACTTAATGACCTTGGTTGACCCGATACAAAGCGTACTGACATTTTTCTTTATTCTTGTACAACCATTTTTCTGAAAATTACAAGTTTCAACTTAATGATCTTGTATTTGACTTTTCATTTCCACAAGATTAACATGATTAGCTCCCAACTTATCTGTCCAGCTCAGAAACTTCCAGCATCTTTCTCAAACTGCGAGTCTGAAGATCAGCTTTCCACTTTGGTTTGTCGGAAAAATAAAGCAGAAATGGAAAATCTTTTTGGATTTTAAGAAAGTTTCTAGACTAGAAAGCTAATAAATCTTTTTGATTTTTGAATGTTAAACAGAAATGAAATGCAACAAATATAAACTATTTACAAACATATTTTTGGTGAGCGTGTTAGGGAATCATATCAGCTGCCGACAAATTACAAGTACCGTTAAGCTTGATTTCATTCTCAGCATTAAACAATTCGCTTAGATTGTCGATATACCGATCCACTTAAGTTCTCACACAAATTTCAATCTATCCAGGATACGAATTAGGTGAATTAAGAACTTAAACTCATTCATGTGTCCCACCTCTTGAATATACTCCCGTATCTAGATCCCAATATTCAGTCTTACAGGTGAGTATACCACAGATGATATCTGTAAGGGGTTAAATGCGAGGGCCGTGAGAGCTCAGGCTATTGCTTCCGCAAAATCAGAGAGATGACGGCTTCGACTTTTGGTGTGTCCCCTTTAGAGGATCTTTTTTTTACAACAGCACATGATTAGCATTTTTCAATGTTTCGTCATCTTTTATGCTGAGGGCGAGCTTTTATTTCAAGCAGCATTAAAGTATTATACGGGGACTAGGCCATTGCTTCCGCAAAATCATAAGTCCCGGGATAATACCCCAGATATCACTGAGCATAAAGACCTAGTATCTCAGAAAGAGGGGTCTTTCAAACGAGATTTCAGGGGTTACCTATATATCTAAGTAGTAGGGCTGTAAACGAACCGAACGAACACGAACAAGGCCTTGTTCGTGTTCGTTCGTTAAGGAAATAAATGTGTTCACGAACGGTTCATGAACACTTACCGAACGAGATTTTATGTTCGTGTTCGTTCGTTAAGGAAATGAGCGTGTTCGCGAACTGTTCACGAACATAAACGAACACAAATAAATTTAGCGAACGCAATGAAGGATAAAAATAGATGGCCCAGAGAGTAGCACTCGAACTAGAATCCCTTATTGTGGAATGGAGGTCGATCGTATTCGCCGATGTAAATAATGAGAAATGAAAGGGAAATGATGCATAAACAAGGTGAAAATTGGTTTCCTAGTTTAATTTTTAGGGTAATAAAATAAATTAAAGTTTAATAATATAAAAAGTACAAATAAAATACAAGAAAGTACAAAGATCTTCAATTAAAACACAAACATACGAATATAAACGAATGCAAATCAACGAATGTTCACGAACACGTTCACGAACACCTTACCGAACGTTCACGAACACAATCGAACGAACGAGACCTCGGTTCATGTTCGTTCATTTAACTAATCGAACGAAATTTTTTGTTCGTGTTCGTTCATTTATTAAACGAACGAACATAAACGAACTTCCCACCGAACGGTTCACGAACTGTTCGTTGAACGTTCGGTTCGTTTACAGCCCTACTAAGTAGTGTTCCCCACGAAATAAGCCAGTTTAAATTTAGGTTTATATCCCGAACAAATCTACTAAATGTGTAAAAACCTATCGGCACATCATCAGCGAGACTGTTTAACACTTTTTAAACTTTCCATATCTTTAGCATACTGTAACTGTCTAGCTGATGTACTATCATTTTCCCTTTATACACTAGCTCTTTTTCGGTTTTCTATTGTTTTTGGATTTTGAAATATCTCATGTTTTTGGATTTTTGAATTTTTTTTTGTTTTTGTATTTTCAGAAAATATAACCTATCTCCCCCTAAATACCAAAACATCTAAAAATTCGACAAACCATTGCAGATTGCTTTTCAACATCATCTACAGTGGTACCTTCATCAACGCCAAGAATCCCTTCCGACACCGATAAAAGCTTCATACCGTTCAGTTTTAATAGATATTGAAAATGAGTTTTATCAAACGCTTTGGTATGTAAATCAGCTTTTTGTTCGTCAGTATTTTTTCTATTCGTATCAACTTCTTCTCGAAACAGTCTCGGATGAAGTGATGACGAATTTCAATGTGCTTGGTTTTAGCGTGATGAACAGGATTTTTTGTTATGTTTATAGCTGCCTCGTTATCAACAAAGATAGGGGAGTTAAGAAATTGCAAACCGTAGTCACGCATCTGTTGCTGGATCCACAAGATCTGAGAGCAGCAGCTGCTAGCAGATACATATTCGGCTTCACATGTGGATAAAGCGACAGAGGTCTGCTTCTTGCATTGCCAGGTGACCAATCGTGGTCCGAAAAACTGGCACCCCGCTGTTGTTGATTTAGCGTTCACTTTGCAGCATCCGAAATCGGAATCAGAATATCCCTCAAGCGTGAAATCGCCTTCTTTTGGATACCACAACCGCAGCGATGGAGTTCCTTTCAGGTAGCATAGAATCCTTTTCACAATTACCATATGCGATGCTCTGGGACTTGACTGAAACCGTGATGCGAGGCAGGTTGGATACATAATATCCGGTCTTGATGCCGTCAAATACATCAGCGATCCGATCATGGAGCGATATAGCGTTTCATCTACCTTATCTCCGGTGAGATCAGGGTTTATCCCATGGTTCGTCGCTAACGGGGTGGACATTGGTGACATTCCTGACATCCCGAATTTCTCCAGAACATCATGAACATACTTTGTCTGATGTATGAATGTTCCCTCGGGTAGTTGATCAACCTGAAGCCCCAAGAAAAACTTCATCTCACCCATTGATGACATTTCAAATTTCTGCTTCATAACTTTTTCAAAATCTTTGCAGAGTTGTTCATTTATCGACCCGAAAATTATGTCATCCACATAAATTTGGACTATCAGAAGATGGCCGTCGACTTCTTTTGTGAAAAGACTGGCGTCTACCTTTCCTCGGATGTAGTTGTTGGCTAACAGATATTGAGACAGGGTCTCATACCAGGCTCTCGGGGACTGATGTAAGCTGTATAACGCCTTATCCAAGAGATAAACTTTATCTTTGTGGATTGGGTCGGTAAAGCCCCGTGGCTGTCCGACATATACCTCCTATTTCACTTTGCCATAGAGAAACGCCGACTTCACATCTAGCTGAAAAACTTTAAATCCTTTCCAAGATGCAAATGCTAGGAAGATTCTGATTGCTTCAAGTCTAGCAATCGGAGCATATACTTCAGTGAAATCTATCCCCTCCTGCTGACTGAAACCTTGGACGACGAGTCGAGCTTTGTTGCGAATAATAACTCCTCGATCATCCCTCTTGCACTTGAACACCCACTTGGTGTTAATCTTCCTATGACCATCAGGCAGGTCCACCAGTTTCCAGACTCCCAACTTCTCAAACTGACTCAGCTCCTCTTGCATCGCGTTGACCCAAGAATCTTCAGTTAGTGCTTCCTTGTACATTCGCGGTTTAATCTGCGAAATAAAACAACTAAGTGAAAACTGTGTTTGTAAAGGAGCAACTGTAGAGTAAAAACAAGTAAGGCCTTGGTCAATTTGTCGTCTGGTGCGGACTCCTGATTGTAACTCTCCAATGATTAACTCTTCTGGATGATATGAAAGAGTTCTCGGCATCACCTTGCCTGGAACATCTACTTCGCTTTCCAAATTCGTAATATTCTGGTTTGCGACTTATTCACTGACTGGAATAGTTTGATCTTGAGTCTGGATTTGCTCCCCCTCAGATTCTGAATCACCACGATCGAATGTTGGCCTTCCATCAGAATCTGAATTATCATTGATTCCCGTCTGATTGTTAGGAGATTGTTCGCGTTCTGGAGATGAAGGAGTTTGCTGAATATCATCATGTTCACCAGCATTGCTTGGACCGGCTTCATCATCATTTGAAGTTTGCCGTTGACTTCTAGAAGACTCAGCTGGGAACCTTTCTTGTGATGACTCATACTCTCTTAGAATATCCAGCTCGTCAAAGAAATCTGAATCTTCCTCCTCATCAAATGACTTCCACAGAGTATCATAATCATAACGCCATGAGTCACCAAGATAATGAGGTTGCATATTATAACCTTGACACTCAACATTATATGCTTCGATGATCTTCTTATAGCTTGGAACAAAGACTCGTTTCATTGGATTTGCATATCCCATGAAAATTCCTTCGATGCTCTTCGGACCAAATTTACCACGAGGTTCTATAACTGTGCAGGGAGACCCAAACGGTTCAAGATATTTCAGGTTCGGTTTGCGGTTGTTGATCAGCTTGAAACACGTCTTGTTGAATTTCTTCACTGTAAGAACCCGGTTGAGTGTATAGCAAGCGGCTGACACTGCTTCTGCCCAAAAGTTGATTGGCAGTTTTGAATCTGCAAGCATCATCCTGGCCGTTTCAATTAGCATCCTGTTCTTTCTTTCAGCTACTCCATTTTGTTGTGGAGTGTAAGGAGCACTAAATTCTTGCAATATGCCTCTCTCATCACAATATTCTTCCATTTTGTTGTTCCTAAACTCTGTACCGTTGTCACTCCTGATTCTTCTGGTACGGATTTGGTACAAGTTTTCAATTTTCTGAACAACGTCATCAAACTTTCAAATGTCTCATCTTTGTTTTTCAGAAAGGTTACCCACGAAAATCTCGAATAGTCGTCTGTAACTACTAGACAATAGAGATCACCAGTTATGCTTTTAACATTCACTGGACCAAACAGATCCATGTGAAGTCACTCTAAAGGTCTCGAGACTGAATTCATCTTCTTTCCAGGGTGAGATTTCTTTCGCTGTTTACCTTTGATGCAACTAATGCACTCCCCCTCAAGATGAAAACCTTTCAGATGAACTCCATCTACTAATTTGTTATGTACCAGGTAGTTCATTTTTCGCAGATGAATATGGCCCATTTTTCTATGCCATAATTGTGACTCCTTCTCAGTGGCTCTTGACATAAAGCAGTGACCCTGACCCGTGGTAGTAGTTGCTACACTCATATCCAGTATGTACAGATCGTTGACTCTAGGTGCTCTCATGATCACCCACTCTTCGGGAACAACAAATCCTGGTTTCAATATCAAACATTCTTTGTATGTGAAGTGCGTCGAATACATACGATCACAAATCTGGGAGATGCTCAGAAGATTGTTTTGTAGCTCTTCGATATAATTTACTCTTTCAAATGTGACAATTCCATTCGATAAAGTACCCTCACCAATTATACGACCACCTTGATTGCCTGCAAATCCCACATATCCTCCATTAAACCCTCGAACATCATACAGTAGGGTTTTCTCCCCCGTCATGTGCCGAGAAGCTCCACTATCCATTATCCAACGTGAGACGGATCTTGGAAGCTCCTGCACATTTCAAAAACTTTTAATGAGATTTTGAAGCAACCCAAGCCTCTTTCGAATCAGGTTGTGGTACCTGAGGAAAATCCACAGTCATCCTAATCTAGCACTTTGTCGCTTGGTGTTACTTTTGGTTCACCGTGTCACTTTAGCAGTACTTATCAAATTTCAGGACGAAATTTCTTTCAAGTTGGGGATGATGTGACAACCCGAGATTTCAAGACCCTTCCTTTACGCGTCACCTGTTTTACAATCCCGCTTTACATTTCGTTGTATCATGTATATTATTTGGGAATGATTTTAGTTACTTGGATTAAGGTTAGCATTCACTTAAATCATGAGTTGATTTGAATAGTGGCCGACAAAAGGGTCTAAACAATTCATTTCATTGGACCTTTATAATGAATCTATATCTTCTAAAGAATAAAATGGATTGTGCACAGTGAATCATGTGAATTCTGTTGTAAAGTATTATGAGCCGACAACAATTGATTCAAACAACATCTAATAGGGCCGATAGAATTTAATGATCAATATGGACTTTGAATTTATCAACACATGGGCTACATGAGTGTTCAGTAAACAAACTAATTCGATTGGGCCGAGATCACATGATCATTGACTTATAAATCCCACCGATTTCAAGTAATGTTCCACGTGAATTACTGATAAAGTTGACTGACTAAGACAACAAAGTTGACCAAGTGAGGTTTTTGAATACCTTCGCCATCATCCATCTTCGACGAAACATGTGATTTTCGTCACACTCTTCACACGACGAAACATGAGTTTCGCCATCCATCTTCACGACAAAACTCCTTGCCAAATGGGCTTCGGCCCAGGATGGTTGCGACCCATATGCTTGTGCTTAAAACTGTTACGTAAACAAAGAAACCCTACTCCTCTTTGAGAACGCGACGGCAGTGGCAACCCCCCCCCCCCCCCTTCGAAGTCTCTTATTCTTTGGAACTTATCCTTCGGTGCTTAGTTCATACGTCGTCGGGTAAGTATATTTATAACAATTTCGTTTCCATCTGACTACGAGTGATTTCATGGAATGTGTTGTTAAGTTTGTCACCGATCATGAGTTTTATGTGACTATATGATTGTTGTTAATGTGTGGATTTATATGCTAGTTGTGATATCAAAGAATAATTGGTCATATCAAACCATATGGTCGATTTAGAAGCAGGTGCCTTATGTTAATGAGTAATTTAGGGTTGTTTGAGTATAAACAAATGATAAGCAACGAGAAAAGGGTTATTTGTAATCATGAATAGGATGTTACCTGATGAGGTTTGGGTTTGTATGAACCCTAATGTTCAACAGAATGATGTTATTATGTTTCGGAATTATGTACTCAATCTAAGATCGTACTTCTTACCGTCCTGCTTGCAAGAACTGTCAAATCAACTACAGAGACTATGGGACATAAGTTTTGTCGGACCTAGTTTTTCGCTCCGCGGAGCCCCATTCTATCCGTGAAGATAAGCCTTTTCGTATGCATACTAATTGTCGAAAGCTCAACAAAGTGGCAGTCAGAAACCGTTTGCCCCGGCCATGTATTGACAACCTGTCGACTAGTTGCGAGAGTCAAGCTCCCGTTCGAGGATTGGTTAACGAACGAACTATCATCAGATGGAAGTTCAATGGGAGAATGCTTTCAGAATGGCATATCCAGCGCAATGCGGCCAGTGCGACTTTGTACACCATAACCACCGAGATAATCAACACACCAGCAGCTTATGGACCACAAGATTCGACCGTGTTCATTGATGACGTTTTGAGTCATCTCCTGGAGGAAGGGACATCATGGGCGGTATCTGAATCTTATCTTAGAGCTCCTGAGGGAGGAGTCATTACGTGTGAAGTCTTGTTTAATGTAACATTTAGATTAGAGAGATGCATTTTGATCATGTAACCAACGAAGTGGGAATACGCGTGGATCGTGCTAGGATCCATTTTGTTAGAAACTGATTGACACCAAAGATCCCTTCGGGGGCACGACAATTTCTTAGTTTCGGTGGATGCTGTTGTAGATTCAACACCGGATTTTCGAAGATCGCGCAGCTTAGCTTCCTTAAGCACAGCAGGGTTCTGTGTCCGTGGGAGACAAAAAAGGAAAACGTCTTCTAAGCTTTCGAATCCCAACTCTGCAGTGCACTGAGCATCGCTTTTACCCGAGGGTGCGGGTAATCTAGTAGTATACCAGGATGAATCGAATCAGAGTCCCAGTTATGCGCCGATGCAACACAAGAGAATGGTGACTTACGTAATGAAATTACAAAGAAGAACTGCACGACACGCAACCTGCAGTGGAAACCGTGGTTTTTGGATTTAAATGGAGGCATTACTTGGGCAATACCAGATGCATTACTTAGACCGATCACAAGGGCCTCCCGTGTACCCTAGTTTCGAAAGAGCTAATCAGTAAATGGCATCGTTGGATGGAACTTTTGGGAGGATTACGACGGTGGAACTTGAACGTGTATGAGCTTTGTAGCTCACTATCGACTCTAACTTACCTAAACAGACGCGGGGCATGGAGAAGCAACCTTGGTAGGCCAGACGATATTCGCTACCTCACGGAACAAATGTGGACCTCATTATACAGTCACTGTAGGAAATTTGTGTTGAGTAAAGCACCCCGGCCTCGATATTCTAGTCGTCTGGGTTTTGATGAGAGACATTAGGATCTATACGCCTTGTACTGGTAATCGGGCATGAAGGCCCACCTAGCTATGTATGGGAATGATGTTTGACTAGTCGAAAAGTCAAGGTAAAGTATCAGCAATCAGAAACACCCATATGGAAGTGAGAATAGACTGCCGTGGATTCTGGCACTAGTCTACTTACAACTCGAAACGGAAACAATATCATCTGAGTGATCGTAAATTGTCTCACATAACCAGCACACTTTCTCGCAACCAAGGAAACTGGCGAGTCGTCACAACTTGTGAATATTCCTCTAGGAGAGGCGGCTTTTAGGCACGAGGTGCCAAGTCCTGTTACCTTTGATTTTGAGCCATACCCGGTTTATGACTAGCAATACACAACACCTTTGGCTCACGTCTAGGCATGAGCGTTGCTTATCACTGAAGGACAACCGGACGGAGTAACGAACCGTCCTGGCACACGAAGGCATGCTGTGAGCAGGTGCGTGATTAACTTTAGTAAGAATTAGAAGGACATTTATCTTTGGTTGAGTTCTACTGCAACAGTTACCATTCTGGTATTCGGACAGCTCTGTTTGAGACATGGCATGGACAATAACGCTAACCCCCCCCCCTTGTTGGATTAGGGTGGATGACAACCTAATCATGGACCCAGGACTCATACATGAAACTCTTGGGAAGATTGCTTGGATCGAAAACCGTTTAGCAGCAACACGTATCCATAAAAAAAAGTTGATAAGCTTAGGAAGCACTGGGAGTTCGCTGTAGGCGAACGTATCATTATCGAAAGTCTCACCCTGGGAGGGTGCGGTGCACTATGGAAAACGTGGCAAGTTTAGCTCACGATGCGTTGGGACATGTAGATTTCTGGAACGAATCGGGGACATATTCGTAAACTTGAGTTACCTGACGAATTGGGTAACGTTCACGATGTCATCATCTCTCAAATCTATAGAAACGTTTGATCGAGAAAATATTTGTGATACCTACTACCCTCGAGTTATCCCGTGGGGGTTCGTTGGAACTCAAAACGTGGACCGGAGTTCACGTGGGAACGCATTGATCAGGGTAAGCCCTACTACCCTTAGCAGTTCAAACGGTTGTATCAAGATATCATTGACGAATTTCGGGACGAAATTCCCTTTCATGTTGGGGATGATGTGGTACCTGAGGAAAATCCACAGTCATCCTAATCTAGCACTTTGCCGCTTGGTGTTACTTTTGGTTCACCGTGTCACTTTAGCAGTACTTATCAAATTTCGGGACGAAATTTCTTTCAAGTTGGGGATGATGTGACAACCCGAGATTTCAAGACCCTTCCTTTACGCGTCACCTGTTTTACAATCCCGCTTTACATTTCGTTGTATCATGTATATTATTTGGGAATGATTTTAGTTACTTGGATTAAGGTTAGCATTCACTTAAATCATGAGTTGATTTGAATAGTGGCCGACAAAAGGGTCTAAACAATTCATTTCATTGGACCTTTATAATGAATCTATATCTTCTAAAGAGTCAAATGGATTGTGCACAGTGAATCATGTGAATTCTGTTGTAAAGTATTATGAGCCGACAACAATTGATTCAAACAACATCTAATAGGGCCGATAGAATTTAATGATCAATATGGACTTTGAATTTATCAACACATGGGCTACATGAGTGTTCAGTAAACAAACTAATTCGATTGGGCCGAGATCACATGATCATTGACTTATAAATCCCACCGATTTCAAGTAATGTTCCACGTGAATTACTGATAAAGTTGACTTACTAAGACAACAAAGTTGACCAAGTGAGGTTTTTGAATACCTTCTCCATCATCCATCTTCGACGAAACATGTGACTTTCGTCACACTCTTCACACGACGAAACATGAGTTTCGCCATCCATCTTCACGACGAAACTCCTTGCCAAATGGGCTTCGGCCAAGATGGTTGCGACCCATATGCTTGTGCTTAAAACTGTTACGTAAACAAAGAAACCCAACTCCTCTTTGAGAACGCGACGGCAGTGGCAACCCCCCCCCCCCCTTCGAAGTCTCTTATTCTTTGGAACTTATCCTTCGGTGCTTAGTTCATACGTCGTCGGGTAAGTATATTTATAACAATTTCGTTTCCATCTGACTACGAGTGATTTCATGGAATGTGTTGTTAAGTTTGTCACCGATCATGAGTTTTATGTGACTATATGATTGTTATTAATGTGTGGATTTATATGCTAGTTGTGATATCAAAGAATAATTGGTCATATCAAACCATATGGTCGATTTAGAAGCAGGTGCCTTATGTTAATGAGTAATTTAGGGTTGTTTGAGTATAAACAAATGATAAGCAACGAGAAAAGGGTTATTTGTAATCATGAATAGGATGTTACCTGATGAGGTTTGGGTTTGTATGAACCCTAATGTTCAACAGAATCATGTTATTATGTTTCGGAATTATGTACTCAATCTAAGATCGTGATGAATATTGATGATAACAACCGTATTAGCGATTGATGTTGTTGATTAGATGATTTGATCGACTTGAGTAATATTGGAAACTGTTTGCTGAAATGGGTAACTGACCTCGACGAAACTTATGGGAGTTTCGCCATAAGCAACCTCGACGAAACACTAGAGGAGTTTCGCCATCTTTTGTGACGAATCATGGTGTTTCGCCGAGGAGCATGAATTGCATGAACTGTATGATGTCGATTGAACTATGTGATGTGTATGATGTTACATGAAACTGTCGCGAATAGGATAGTTGAATAATGGAAGTTTGTTATTACCTGTTAAGAATGTACATATTGACTGAGAAAAACATGGTTTGGTTGTCATGAATAGCACCCTTAAACTGTTTAAGCACTGTTGTGAAATGTATGTGTGAACTGTGAAATACGATTGTGTGGTATGCTCATAGAGTGTGAATGATTAGATGCGAACTAAATGTATGATACGTGATGCACACTGACACGGTAATAGACGCAAACTGTGACTGACATTGTTAGTAACCCTTGTTGGAAACAGGAACTTGTGATTATAGACGTGCATTAAACCTAAATATTTACTATGTGATACGTGTTTTGGATACGTGATTGTGGAACTGATTACTCTTGGTAACCACAGTAGGGTTTGGTTGACCAACTGGGAATGGGTAATGTAACGAAACATACCGAGCAAATCTAAGGTGAGTTCACTGCTCTTTTTCAAGCATGCATCCCGGGAAGGGATATCGGGTAACGTTCCAGGGAGGAATGCAGGTTAATGGGATGTTGGTTATTACTCAGTTCTATCATATAAGACCCCTTACATCTACCGATTGTTGCCGGTAAGGCAACGAGGTATTTAGTTGATAGCGCTATTAGGTTTGGCACCCTCACACCGGGCCGGAATGGACGGGAGTGAACTAATTACCTTGACCACTTGACCAATGCTTTGATAGAGGCATTGGGGTTTGGGCAAACACATCTAGTAGCCACATACGGTAATCGAGTTAATAACATCATCAAAACAAAACGTCGAACTGTTTTAAACACACATCTGGTAACTAAACGCGTTAACAAAACTTTGAACTCACCAGCGGCGTCTGACACACTTGTCTGCATGCTTACAGGTCTTTAGAGTCATAGCATTGGAACTTGCTATCTGGAAGGCTGGAGTGGTCATGGGTCGGGACACATGGATTCGCAATACAAGTTTATTGATTTACGTACGCGTGGTTTATGAAACACTTTACAATGATTTATGCTTCCGCTGTATTCTATGAATTAAATGTAATATTTTGTAACACTTTATGTCAATGAAAGAAAATTTTATTTAAACATCTTTATGAGTTCAATGTGATTGGTGGCTAAGATCCTGGTACGTCACACGTCCCGCGGTGTTTCCGCAAGTGGTATTTTGGGGGTGTGACACAGGTAGCTTAACGTTTAGAATTGTGGTCTTAGTGTACAATGGCGGAAAGTTTTTGTCATTTATCTTTAAACTTTCTTCATTTCCAACCTCAACCTCTTTGTATAGAAAAGATTCTTCTTTTTGAGGTTGACCAGTTGGTTGGTTTTTCTTCGGAACATATTTCTTTCCTGGAGTGGTAGAAGTTTGTTTCACAAGTTTCTCATAGTGATCCAAAGGAACATTCATCTTTACCGGTGTGGTAGAAGATGATTGTTTTGCAGACTCTGAAACCTTTGGTTTTGGAGAACTTGTTTTCTCTTCAACAGATTTCGGCTTCCATGTTTGTTGGGATGACGCAACCCGTTTGTAAAATTTGTCATTTTTAGTTACCAACTTCTTTACAGGTTCGGTTTTCTTAACTGACTCTTTTGCAGATTCAGTTTTAACTTCGACATTTTCCTTCTTTAAAAACTTTTTTCTCAACAAACATTGGAGCTTTTCCCTTTACATCATCTTTTCTTTTTGGATTCTCGACAACCACAGACTTAGGCTTCAAGTTGGTGCACTTTCGTGCAATGTGTCCAACTTGATTGCATTTGAAACATGTTCGAGTGTCAATTACCCGACTTGTGCCTTCGATCTAGGGTTTCGAGGCTTTCATCTCAAAGAATTCTTCATTGGTTTTTGAAAAAAATCTCAGATTCCTGCTCGGAGTGTGAACTCGAGCTTTTCACAAATACCTTTTTCTCAACAAACTTCTTGTTTTGAAAGTTCCTTCTTTGGTTATTCTTACCACCCTGGTATCCACCCGACCATTTGTTTTGATTGTTTTTAGAAAAACGTGGCGGTACAACAGGTTTTTTGTAGTAAGCTTTATCTTTTTTCAAAGTTTAATTGCCGTTTGGAATATTTCAAACCTTCGATTTCAGACACATCAATCTCAATTAACTTGAACACATTTCTCAATTTACCAACATTCACATTTTCCAAAGGAAAATCACGATCCGAATACAACTTATCAGATCCCGCCATCTTGTACATCACAAGATTAGGTTCTTCATTTAAGTTGTTTTTGGATTTTTATTTTGGAATGTATTTATCCAAAAAGCATTCATCATCCTCAGTAGTGTCACTTTCAGATTTTAAAACATTTCCAACCATGCTTTTCACAACTTCAGATTGGACACTATCTTCATCAGATGATGTGGTAAATGTGATGTCAATTGTTTCTGGTAGTTTGATTTCATTTGTTTCATCATTGTTAACCAACCCAGATTTTTTCTTTGAAAAGTTATTCAACACAGGAGGTGGAACTTGATGATACCCAACCCCTGTTCCATCAGCATATACATCTTCGCCTGCTTTGTTCTTCCCAATAGGTTTGGGAACAATATGTTGAAGAACAAAACTTGCGGAGTTGTAACTATTGAGTTTCAGATTGATACATTCATTTTCTATCTTAGCTTCCTGAAATTGAAGCTTCAAATTAGCAATCTCATCCAACTGTTGGTTGGTTGATTTGCTTTTCTTTCGAGTGAAGGACTCCTGACAATTGCATATTTTCTTTGCTTGTTTTACTGTTTCTCTCATCAGAATCTTTAATTGTTCTTTTTAACTTCTCATGATTTTCAAAGAGTTGACGGTTTTCATGAATTAATTTTTCGTTTTCTTTCCTGAGTTTGTCTACCTCAATTTTATCTTTTTCAAGTTTATCAGTTAATTCTTTGATTCTTTCATTAGAAGCTTTTATCAATTTATCACGACTTAAGATTTGATTTTCAACTTCTCTGACTCTTTCTGTCAGATCTTCAGTCTTTTTACCGTTGAGGTAAGCAAGTGTACTATAAACCTTGCAGTTTTTCATGCAATTTTTGCAGTCGCTCTCAATTTTTGCTTTCTTACCTGACTCGTTGGTTAAATCATTAGAACTGACCTTGCTTTTAGACTCAGTTCCAGACTCAGAAACTACCTCTAACTCTTTTGCTGCGAGTACTTTGTCAGCCATTTTTATCAGGTTATCTGCAGTGAACTCTTTGGTCGTGTCGATTATCCCATCATCGACCTTCTTTGACTGCAACTCCTTCTCTTTTTCTTCAGTTCCCCACCATAGTCTCTGTCTTTCTTCTTCCTCTTCTGCTAGTTGTGCAATAAGAGTTTCAACAGTAACTGATGAAGGTTCAACAACTATGTTTCCTTTGGGATCCAAATAACATTCCCGAGTTGCATCCCATCTTTTTGCACAATTTGCCTCTTTCCATGTTCGATAAATTTTATCTTTCATGTTTTGGGCTAACATCTTCCTGTTGACATATTTTTCTTCTTCAGTTCTGGTATCTTTGAAAGGAACAATCTTTGCCATGAATGCAAAACCCACAACATCTTCTTCTGGTAGCACATCACTCCAATCATAGCCCTCATCATCATACATAACAGCTAATGCTCTTGACTTTTCTTTTGGAGCATCTTCTAACTGTTTCATTCTTGGAGATTCTGCTTTGTTTTGATGATAGATAGCCCTTTTATAATAATCCTCACGGAAAGGATTGGCAGTTTCATCATCAGGAGCATTTCGACATTCTCGTTTAAAGTGCCCCTTTTGTTTGCACTTGAAACATGTAACTTTTGATTTGTCAAACCCTAATTTGGTTGACGGTCCACCAATGGAGTGTCTGCCTGTTATCTCCATGAACCTCTGAGCCCTTCTGACTGCACTTGCCATACACCATCTAATATCGATCAATTCCATCTCCTCAGGGTCGATTTGATCATAATCTTCCTTGGTGAGATTGTTGTTTCCGATCTTTCCTGCAACAAGGCTCTCGTATGATTCTAAGACAGATGCCAAAAACACCATTTGCTGTTTGACGGATTCTTCGCTGAAGTTTTGAGTATTTTTTAGGTCTACAGCAATATTGCACTGGAACTTGTTTTTCGGAACAGATTGTTGATGTTGACTTGAAGTTGATGAAGACGATCCTCCATGATATCCGCTGCTTGGAGCAGGACTGCTGTTATGATTCTCTTGATTTGGCACACTTGGATTTTCTGCTGAGAATGCAGTCTTTGGTGATACTGTTTTTGGAATCATACTTCCTCGATAATACAAATCAACATTTTGCTGATACTGAGTACTGTTGACTTTGTTTGTCTTCCTGATTTCCAACTCGTGACTTTCAAGCCTCTCGATTAGGAAATCAACTGTCAGATCCTTCTTTTCCATAGTATTTTTCAGCAACAGAGCAAAGTACAACCAATCTTTTTCATCCGGTAGTGAATCCATCAACTTATCAACTAATTATTCTTCTGTGAACGTAAACCCATGCCTAGTCAGCTCGATCTTCAAATGACAAAACCTTTCTATCATCTTTGAAACCGGTTCATTTTTCATACAACCAAATAAATCGAATTCTTTTTTTTAACAATTTTTTCTTGTTTCTGACAATTTCTGCTCCACCCACGCACTTTTTCTCTAATTTTGCCCATAAATCTTTGGAATCTTTGTAGTCAATTAGAGATATGATATCATCCCTTACTGACTGGTGTAGCAATGCGATACATTTTTGCTCAGAAATAAAATTTTCTTGTTCATTTTCAACTAAGTTCTCATAGTCACTTCTACCAATGTTA
Organism: Helianthus tuberosus; assembly: GCA_030545235.1. NCBI lineage: Eukaryota > Viridiplantae > Streptophyta > Magnoliopsida > Asterales > Asteraceae > Helianthus > Helianthus tuberosus. Next base: position 51,873,094 of record CM060411.1, on the reverse strand, counting down.
AACCCACTCTTCTAGCATTTCCAACTCTGGTATGCAAAAGCTTTTAACCAGTCTTCAAACCTAGGTGCCCATCTGTTATACTCTTCTATGGCCATCAACTTTGGTGGTTTGTTGTAGGTGCCATAGGCGTTATCAACGCTCAGAGAGTCAACAAAGGTCTTTTTGGGATTTGGGTTCGGAGCCGTTTCATTTGTGTTGCTTGATGTAGTATCTCCAGTGTTGCTGGTATAAGCAAAGCTGAAAGGATTGAGAAAATCGTCTCCCATTTTTAGAATACCTGAGACAATTTGCAAACACTTAGACAATTTTTATAAGTTTCAAATATTTCAAACAAAAGCACCTGGATCGGATGGTGATCCGGTCGAGTCACAATCCGAACGAGTGACACAAGTAATCAACTATACTGATGTGAAAAAGGCTATCCGACCGGATGGTGATCCGCTCGGATGGTCGTTCGTTCGGGTGACACTCTTAAATTTGAAAAGTTTGACTTTTAACCTTTCACCGCTCGGATGGTAATCCGACCGGATGACAGGTTAATTGTAAATGAAAACAAGAACTTCCAAATCCTATCCGACCGGATTGCTGTCCGACCGGATGAGATGATGAAGTAGATAAGCAAACTTGAACAATCTAAATCACACCACTCGGATGGTAATCCGAGCGAGTAACACTGATGATGTCAGCAAGTAACTAAAAGGTACTGTCTAGTCCAATCTGTTCGGACAGCTGTCCGAGCGAGTGGATGACGTCAGCAAACATGAACAGCTTATCATGTTTTTTGATGAATTTGACCTAGTTTATGATTGAATTTGATTATGAAACTTGGTAGGATTATACTTTGATTGATTGCGAATCGAATGATATCAGTTTTATCAAATTTTAACCGTAGATTCAAGTCTAATTTTGTGTTTTTCTGATTTTATGGTGACAAACTGAAAATCAATGTAAGAAATGAGTAGATAGTGAGAGAAAAATGTCAAATTTCCGGTGAAATTTGACTCTAATCAGCAAGAAAAGCTTGAATTCCGGTGAATTCGTTGTCGTAGATCTTGATTCAGCTCCCTGGATGCTCTGATACCACTTGTTAGGTCTTGTTTGTGCCGGATCTGATTTATGCAACCGTAGATGAACCGATCTTGAGCAAAGTGCGGAATCCTTTGATCAAGTCATAGAAATACAACACGCAATTCAACGTTTAAACATTGTCTGAATCTTTCTATTACGATATTGTGAAAGTACAAGAACCAGAAGAAAGTTCAGACGATGACAGAGTACACAAGGGCGTCAGCAGATCTAGAGATGCAAAAGTTCTGACTGAGATACCCGGACGGGGTATTTATAGACATCTCAGGAAAGTGATAGATGTTGTCCGAACGAGTGGTTATCCGCTCGGATTGCTATCCGGTCGGATGGCCATCCGACCGGATGACATACGCCAACCGTCGGACATCATCTTTAACAAACCAAGTCCATTTCCTGAGTTGTCGTCCTATCTAACACATATACATTACATAATACATTACAAATGACACAAATATACAAAACATGACTAAATGTTGACGGAAGCTACAGACGTATACACTAACATCTTTGCATTCTATATCTCGCTCAAGGAGTCGAGGGCGAGATATATGAACCAAACCCTCCAAAATGGATGGCATCGACTTCCGACTCTTGTTTCTTTTCTTGTCTCCTCATGCAAAGTCCACTAATTGCTTGAATGGAGCCCCCTCCATAGTGCCCCCTTTGACGCCTAGGAAATAGGGAAGGAGCGCAATAGACGCCATTTTAGTTGATTTAACAGGGAACAATATACCACACCGTCTGGTCTGGTCGTATAGCCCTTCAGGCGCTACAACGTTGCCGCTAGTGCTGACTCACACGAATCACACCCTTTTAGGTGACGCTTTGATACACAAAATGTCCACCCTCTTCCAAATTTAAATATATTTCAAGCATCTATCTAATAACATCCTACTGTCCAATAAAAATCTAATAACCCTAATTTTTTTATACAACTGTGTACTATAATACAAAAACCATAAAAGAATATTATTTTACTATTGGACACAAGCTATTCTCTTTTGTGACGTTGCATTATATAATAAAAAATATAATTATAAAAAAACTAGGTTATAACCCCGTGTATTACACGGGTTGAATAAATAAATTTTATATACTAAATAATAAAACAACATATCTTTAAAAACCTCCTTTATTACACGGGTTGAATAAATATAATTTTATATATTAAATAATAAAAAAGTTATATCTATAAGAATCATATTGTACGGGTTGAATAAATGTAATTTTATATACCAAATAAAAAAATTATATCTTTAAAACCACGTGTATTACATGTGTTGAATAAATGTAATATTTTTTGCTAAATAATAAAATAATACATCTTAAAAAAACCCCATTTATTACACTGGTTGAATAAATGTGATTTTATATACCAAATAATAAAACCCCGTGTATTGTACAAAGTTTGGTTTTCGTGATAAAAATAGATTATTCTGTTGTTACAAAATTTGTTAACGGAGTCTCAATAAATTTAACCATTTATTTAAAACTCCGTAAATATATAAATGATAAATAATATTAGTTAATTTTATTTTAAGTTTCGTAAAATCTATTTGATACTAAACTAAACAAAACGTTCAAATATATAGTTAAGATCAAATTAGATAACTAAGTTTGAATTTAAAGTAAATAGATAAATATAAAAGTAATAATTAATTGAGTTAATTACTGTTTTCGTCCATGTGCTTTTTCAAAAATCACTATTTCAGTTCATTAGTTTAAAAATTACGATTTCAGTCCCTGTGGTTTCACTTTCGTAACAATTTCTGTCCCTATGGTTTCAATTTCGTAACAATTTCAATCCATTATTCTGTTAATTACAGGGACTGAAATGATTACGACGTGGACTGAAATAGTTACGAAAGTGAAACCATAGGGACTGAAATTGCAATTTTTAAACTAATTGACTGAATAGTGATTTTTGACAAATCACAGAGATGAAAACAGTAATTAACTCTAATTAATTCAATAAATAATATTATAAATGAGAAGGAGATTAAACTAAATAATAATTATCTATAAGTAATTAGAAGAGATTAAACTAAAATAATAATTATCTATAAGGGATGGCCTAATATAATGACAAGTGTCCCCAAAGTGGTTTCTTTTATTATATAGTATAGATATAGATACATACATTAGATTATATTATTATACAATACAATGTCGGTTGACAAAATACACAGAAGCCCTTAAAACAAATCCATAATAAAACTAACCCCACGAATATAAAAAAGAGAAAACATTAAATTCCCATTTAACACATCGGTGACAAAAGGGACCACCAACTTCACTAACCATCCACATCACCCCCACCAACTCTCCCATATTTACACATCACCCCCTCCCCTGCTATTTCACACACCACTATATATATATATCGTTATACATACCTTCATTCATCTCCACAAAATCAACCATGAAGAAGATCAACATAATTTTCAGAAAATGCAAGTCTTTATCTAAACAACTCTCTTCTAAAAGCATCGGGTCCAAATCCGCTAGACACCATCCGGCCAACACTAGTAGTAGTGGAATCATATGGAACACAAATGCCATATCCTCCGTTTATAACCGTAACGATGACGTTAACAGTAACGGTGACGGTGACAGCGAGCAGCAGGAGCTGGTGTTCGTGGGAAGTACGAGGAAACGGTACGTGATAAGTTCAAAGTACATGAGTCATCCATTGATTAATGCATTGATAGAGAAATCAAAAAGGGTCAGTGATAACGATAACGATAATGGTAATGGTAATGGTAATGGTAATGATAATGAAGATGTGTCGGTTATCAACTGTGAAGTTGTGTTGTTTGATCATTTGTTGTGGATGCTTGAGAATAAGGAGTTTAATGCGGGTTCGGATTGTTTGGATGAGCTTGCGGATTTGTATTCGGTTTGATTTGATTTGGAAGGAGATGTGGGGATTTAGGGTTCCGAATGAATTAGTGCATCATCCATCTTTTAAGTTTAAGAGGTGTGATGTAATGAGTTTGGTTCATTAGGTTGAGTCCTGAGTTTGATATGTCTTCTTCTTGTTGTTGTATAATTTGTAAATGGGGTTTAGTTATATTGTTTCGTTATTCATGATTTTACTAAATAAGATTTATTGGTTCTTACAAATTTACTTTAGGCTAAATTGCAATTTACGTCATTTATGTTTAAACGTTCTTTCAGGTGTTCTTGCCTTCTAACCCTGTTAGATTTTCTGGTTAAATTCCCTCATGTACAAATCACGTTAGGGTATTATTCTCAATTCATTTATGACTTAAAGACTAAATTGCACTTTACGCTCTTTATGTTTGAACGTTCTTTCAAGGGGTGTCCTTAACTACCAAAATTACACTAGTTGTCCTTTAAGTTACACATATTATCAGACAGTGTCCGTTAACTACCAAAAGTTCACATTTAAGTTAAACATCATTACAAAAGTTGGAACACAAAACCCATAACCGGGGATGACACTGGGACGGGGTTGAGGTCGGTAATCGGTTATGAAACCGGGTTTGAGATTAGGTTGTTTTTTTTTTTTTGCGGGTTAGGGACATGTTTGGGATTTGGTGATATACCCGTTTATCCAACCTGTTTATTCGATTGTATACCTGATATAATTTCTTTTATTTTTTGAATATTTATATGTATTTTTTATATATACCAATGTGGGAAAAGATCAAATAAGAAGTTTATTTTGGCAACATTTAAAATAAAGAAAAAAGGTATTTTAGTTAATCCAACCCTTTCTTCTTCCTTTTCAAAACCCAGTAACTTCAAAACCCACCATCTTCAACCATTTCTTCACTTTCTATCTCAATAATCACTACATTATAGTGCGATTTTCATCACCAATCAATGATTCAAACACCCGATCAACGTGTTCTTCAGCTTTTTTTGAAGAAAACCCAGTTTAATTTCATACAAAATCTCGTTTTTTCCGGTGATTTTGAAGATAATCACTCGATTTGTTCGATTCGAGCGCTGATAAGTGTTTCAATCATTCAAAAATCGTCAATTGTTGAAGAAATCACTTCGATCCATGTAAGAAATTCTTTAATTTCATTTTCACGATCTGGGTTTTTATTTAGTCATTGCGTTTTACGATCTTGGCGGGGTCCCAGGGGCGGCAGCCCCTGGCGGGGTCCAAGGGGCAGAGCCACTGGCTGGGGTTGAGCTGCATTGGAAAATTGCTGTAATAAAAATGCATCAGAAAAATTAATTTTCTGTAAATTGCCTCTGGAAACTGCATTGGTCCAGACAGTTCACAGCACAGACAATTCACAGCACAGACAAAACTATTGTCATGGTTCAATGCGTTTTAGAAAGAACACTTTCTTTGGTGTTTTCTGGCCATTGCGTTTTAGAAAAACACATTCTTGAAGTGTTTTTGGTGCATTGCGTTTTAGGTAAAACACCTTTTTAGGTGTTTTCAGTCCATTGCGTTTTACAGAGAACACTTTCTTTTGTTTTTTAGGCAATTGCGTTTTAGAATGAGTCATTTTTAAGTGTTTTCTGGCCATTGCGTTTTACAAATAAGACATTTCTTTGTGTTTTTTGTGCATTGCGTTTTAGGTAAAACACTTTTTTATGTGTTTTCAGTCCATTGCGTTTTAGAAAACAGACATTTTAAGTGTTTTCTAGTCATTGCGTTTTACAAATAAGACATTTCTTTGTGTTTTTGGTGCATTGCGTTTTAGGTAAAACACTTTTTATGTGTTTTCAGTCCATTGCGTTTTAAAAACAGACATTTTAAGTGTTTTCTGGCCATTGCGTTTTAGAAATAAGACATTTGTTTGTGTTTTTGGTGCATTGCGTTTTAGGTAAAACACATTTTTATGTGTTTTTAGTCCATTGCGTTTTAGAAAGTACATTTTCTTTTGAGTTTTTAGGCTATTGCGTTTTAGAAATAAGACATTTCTTTGTGTTTTCTGGCCATTGCGTTTTACAAATAAGTCATTTATTTGTGTTTTTGGTGCATTGCGTTTTAGAAAAATGTCATTTTTTAGGTTTTTTTATTGCGTTTTACGTAACTGGGGGTTTTTCTATTGCGTTTTACGCAACTGGGTTTTAATTTTTTTTTTTAAATATAGCAATAGTATACTCGTTTTAAAGATAAAAAAACGCTCGTTTTTTTTGTGCAATTTTTATAAAAAAATAATGTCGTATGAAAGAGTTATTGACGTTTAAAAAATGGGGGGGAATTGGATGAGAGAGAAACTATTGGCTTGGATTGACTAGAATGCCCCTAAACAAACTTACGCGCCTCTTTTCTTCCCTTCAATTTCCCTGATTTAATCTTAGCCCTTGATTAACTAAATGGATGGTCAAGATCACTTCCTAGCCTTCCTAGCCAAATAAACTTCCTATTGTATCTCCACCCATACCAATGTTACGTAAATAAGGTATTGGAGATAATAAAGGTAGTAGGAAAGAAAATACCTACAAATGTATTTATACATTTTCTTTTGAGAAAAATGCAATTTGCGTCCCTGTGGTATGTCCCAAACATCAACTTGAGCCCCTAAATTAAATTTTTTGCATTTTGAGCCCCTGAGCTTATAAATTCATAACACTTTGAGTCCTTCTGTCACACTGCCGTCAGTTTGACTGTTTGAGCCAGGGGTAAGACCGTCTTTTGGCATATATTCATAACACTTTGCGTCCCTGTGGTATGAGTGAAACATCAACCTGAGCCCCTAAATTCTTTTCTTGTTTTTTTGTTAAGAAATCTAATAATTAAATGGTTTCATTTTGGATCACATAAATGGAATATATAATTGCTTAGAATCCAGACAACATAGTACTTTCACTACACTAAATTGCCATTTAACATATACAATGATCATGAAAAGCAGATCTACAAACTTTAAAAAAGAAATGCATCACACATAGGTAAGAAATATAATAAGGTACCTCATAATTCAAACAACTAACACCTTCACATTGAAATGCTCGTATGAGTCTTTGATTATGAGGCACATATTAACAGATTTCAAGTGTTATTACCAGAATGAGATATTAAGTAAATGATTGTTGATGTCATTATTCCCAATAACCCACCAACAATAACCTGCAAATAAACAATGATCACTACATTATTCAAGAATTTTTGTAATGTGCTCAACCACTCCTTCCTCCAATCAGTTTGTAAAACAAAGAGCAATCAGAAAAAAATATTAATTCAATAAAAGTTTAATCATTGAATGAAACAAACAAGAGCTTGTATTCACTCTGTACCTTTTTAACTGTATTCAATAATAATCCAAATCTTTGAAAACCAATTTTGAAGGTTGTATGCACCATAAATAGACTTTTGGTCACTTTCAACCCATATGACATGTAAGATTCATTTGTGATGTTTAACATAAATAACTACTCAAATCGACACAATAATGAAAACAGACCTGAGGAGGGGTGTGGCCGAGAAGTTCACCTAATGGACTGCTTTCAGCTAAGGGATGTTCAGCAGGAAGTCCATACACAATTTGATTCAGAACCTGCAAAATTTTACAAATTTTAGACATGACAATGACATATTTACCTATTTTTATAACCTTTATAACCATTTATCAACATGTTTCAATCTATGCTAGTAAAATGTAAGAAATTTATTAATTTCAGTACACACTAACATAAACGAACCTCTGCTTGGCGCCCAGCTTGCAATCGTACACCGGTTGCATCATACATCACCTGCCAAAAATTTCATTTTTAGGTAGTTGCAGTGTTGCACTTTAACCAATGGCAAATGATAAAGGGAAAATAATCATACGATAGTAGCTAAAATGAGGGCAGTTGCAAAGGTTGAGCCCCCAATGCCATCTTGTAAACCAACAGCAACGGCAAGAGCAGTGACTGTTGCGGAATGTGATGATGGCATGCCACCAGACCCAATAAGTTTGTTTTGGTGAAATTAGGGCTAATGGCAGGGGTGAATGTGTTTGGAAGATGTTTTGATATGGATTTTGGATTGTGGGGAGGGGGAGATTTGGGTTTTAAGTTTTTTAGGTATTTGTTGGAAGACGAAGATGAAGATGATGAAGATGAAGATGAAGATGAAGATCTGTGTTTTGGGGTAAGATCTGTGTTCTAAGCAATTAAATCATTGATTTCTTAACAAAAAAGCAAGAAAATAATTTAGGGGCTCAGGTTGATGTTTCACTCATACCACAGGGACGCAAAGTGTTATGAATATATGCTAAAAGACGGTCTTACCCCTGGCTCAAACAGTCAAACAAACGGCAGCTTGACAGAAGGACTCATACTGTTATGAAATTATAAGCTCAGGGGCTCAAAATGCAAAAAAATTAATTTAGGGGCTCAAGTTGATGTTTGGGACATACACAGGGACGCAAATTGCATTTTTCTCTTTTCTTTTACAGTTCTCAATATATATCTTGTTCTAATTTGAACATTTTGTTGTAAGGTAAAGAAATATTGGTTGTCACGTGTCAAATATTTTATTTTATTAAATAATTTGTTTATTTATTTATGAGTTAATTATCATGGCTGGAAATTCACTTGCGTGCGGGGTCCCCCACCATATCGGCATATCAACCCAATTAGCAAAGCCATGTCTACTGAAAAGAATCAATTTGGTGGATTTGTTGGCATTTTAGGGGATTTGATCGCCGATGGATATGGTAGGCAGGGGCGGACTCACATTCAACCGGTCGGGGTCCTCGTACCTCAATGTTTATCAAAAAGTTAGTAGATACGGTATATTAAATTTTATAAGGAATTCATAAATACAATTAGGTGGACACCATAAAAAAAGGAAAGTTAGTGTAATGGTAAACCCCCTTCTTTACCAACAAGAGGTCATGGGTTTAATCCTTGTATAACCTGTTTTTTTTTTAAATCTAATTCAAACCTCGCTCTGACCCGACCCGAACGAGGACGGACTCGAAAATTTTAACATTTTGTTATGAAAATTTTGAACACCGAAAAAATAGACCTCATTGGAAAAAATCTTGGGTCCGCCGTACATACAATGGTTCTTTGCGACATGGAATAAGTCGATCGCTCAAGAGTTAGCGGTTATAGGAACTAGGTCGTTGGAGAGACGTCGTTGTAAACTTTATATAATCGAAAAATTGGCTTAATTGAATTTAGAATGTTGAGAGAATTTGAAACTGTGAAAATTTCTACAATGGAGCTAACTATATTCTAGTTAGGAGGCTAATTACCTACAAACAAACTCAACTAAATACCAAGCTTAACTAATCAATTTGTACTCTTTAATAGTTGTGAAGGGAGGTGGGTTTGATAACGGTGAATGATGAAGAAGAAAGGGTGGTGATGGTGTTTTGATGGAAAAGCGACGAAGAAGTGCGGGGGCCTAAGGGTGGGAGGTATGGTTGAAATTTGAAGATCACAAGTGAATAAGATGAGGTTGAGTATTTTTTTGTTTTTTTTTTTAATATTAATGGTAAAACATAATTTTCTTGTGTAATTCAAAGGAGTCTCTCCCTTAGCTGGTTTAAGGGAAAATGGGTTTGTAGCAGGGCAAGCGGTAAAGAAAGCAGAATCTAAAAAGGTGGACAAACACGCTAAAGCATGTGCTGATAACCAACATGCATTTGTCCCCTTCGCCTTCGACACCTTTGGATCCCTGGCTCCAGAAGCTATCCGTTTGCTGACTAGGGTCCAACAGGTTGTCCACAGCAGTGGCTCATCAACAGGGGGGCATGGGTTTGTTTTTAATAGGCTAGGGTTTGCTATCCAGAAAGGGGTAGCGTCGCAGCTTGTTGCTCGCTTACCTGCGATATTGATGTAAAGTGCATTTTGTCTAGTAAAAAAATTCAAAGGATTTTTAAAGGATCATGCACTCATAGATCAAATTTATGAGAGTTGAGTAGAGGTACCGAACAGAATCAAAACTAAATTTCGTTTGGGTTTCTACTTTGAACCGAAAAGCCAGAGTTTTAACAAGATGGGTGGTCAACAGTCTAAGAGTCTAGATTCTTGATTTTGTAATGATTTAAATGTTTATGGGCTGGACGAATTTAAAAATCAATATTTCAACGTATATTCATTTGGTTTCCTCGGTTTAACCGTAAATTCCTAAAATTAAAAAAAAAAAAAAAACAGCTGAATACCGAATAATCAATTTGTTTTAGCTGAATAAAATATGTAATTTGGTTTGGTTTTATAACATCTTGAAAATCCAACACGTAATTTGGTTCAACTTTAAGGGTTTAATTTTGATTTGGTTTTCCATTTGTAATCGAATATTTAACACTTCACTAGTTCACTTGGACAGTAAACGTAGTTTTTTTATCAACGTAGTTAAATGCCATAAAAGATTTTTCTTTTTTTCTTTTTTCTTTTTTTTTTTTTTTAATGCAAATGTTTTTTTGTTATATTTACAATATTATTTTTAAATTATTTCATATAACTTAAAATAAATATAAATTATTGGATTGATGCTTCCGTCTAGGCCATGGCCCGAACTATATACGATCAGTGAGACAGTGACTCAGTGTCCTATCGGCTATCATGCTTATATCTGGGCCGGTTTATTTTTGCAATGAATCTTTACTTTATATAAAAAAAGTAATAGCCAATGGACGGTCCTTTCTTTAAAAATCTTTTCATGATTATCCACTCGGCCCAATGCTTCATGACTTTTGGGTCAGTTATAAAAGATACCAAGCCTTTTGAGTGCCCATTTTTTATATGCTCTATAATATAGGGTGGACCCAACTCAAATAGTTTTTCTTCTTTACATTAATTGATAGATGAGTCCACGGCATTATAGCTTAGTGGTATTTTAGAGGTGGGATAAAGTTTAGGTATTATTAGGTTTTGGGTTTGATTCCCACAAGTGGGTTTTTCCGAAATTTATTGGGTTTTCTCCTGAATTGGTATATAGACATTATTGCCTAATCAAGATAGATATGATCAGATGATTCTGCTAGTAGCACGATTATTTAAATTTGCGGTTCACAAAAACATGATAGATGAAACTCTTTTCTTTACATTAAATGATAGATGAAACTCTAAAAGATAAAGATAAAAGTATAGCTTTTAGTTTTCCAAATTCATCCTTCTCGTTTTTTTACTTCCACTAACAAAACCATGTTCGATAGCACAAGGTATTCAAATTAACTAGTATTTTTTCTTGTCGTGCGTTGCGGCGGCGTGCGCCGGGTGAAAACGTGTAGTAAAATAACAAACAATTCGTAAAACGCAATGTGTAAATGCCAATTTCAAAAATAGTGTAAAACACAATGCGTAAAAGACAATTACAAAAAAAATCTAAAATACAATGCGTAAAAGACCAGTGGCGGATCTTGCCCGTTGAACGTGCCAGGGCCGAAAGACACGAACACTATAAAAAAACCCGGGCAAGCCCGGGCCAAACATAGTATATATAAAAAATTTCGATCGGAATGCGGAAAATTAGCACTACGGCCGAAAAACTTGCCCCGTGGCCCTGCCATAGGCCTTCTAAGAACCGCCCCTGTAAAAGACAATTACAAAAAAATGTAAAACACAATGCATTGACATTTGCAAAAGCAGGAGTAGTAGTCTATAGATTACAATTGTAATTTTTTAATGTTGAGCGGGTGTAAAAATGGAGTGATAGTGCAAGGGGTAAAAATAAAAAGTCTAAAACTTTAGGGAAAATAGAAGTAGTAGGGTAAAAAATGGAAAGTATAAAAATAGAAGGGTGGTGGCGAAAATGTGTAAAAGCTGAGGGGGTGGCGGAAAAGCGTTGGGGGATGGGTAAAAAAGGCAAAGTGTAAAAGTAGAGTGTGGTGGCGGAAATGTATAAAAGATGAGGGGTGGTGATGGAAATGTAAAAGTAATGGTGTGGTGACGTAAGTGTGTAAAAGCTGAGGGAGTGATGATGAAAAAGTAAAGTAGAGGGGTGGTTATGACAAACTTTGAAAGATTAGGATGTGGTTGTGAAAATTCAAAGTAGAATAGGTAGTTGTGACAATGTCAGAAAGTTGGAGTGTTGGTGGTGTAAAAACCACGAATTTCCCCTTTAAGACTAATGGGTATGGTTAGGTTAGGCTTGGATGGGTTGAGCCGCCACGTAGGCGGCTCGTGGGGGATGAGCCTCCATCATATTTGAGGGGGATGGAGGCTCGTGGGGGATGGGGCCCCACCTCATTATTTTATAATTTTCTAAGTTTTAATTTATTAACTTAATAAAAACTTTATAAAAATAAAAAAATACAACATAAAACAACATAAATAATTTCATTTCATAACATAAAAAAAAATTACATTTCTTAAAAAAAAAATGACCGAAAAATAAAAATTAAAAATTACATTTCCTAAAAAAAACTACTCGTCTTCGTCCTCGTCTTCGTCCTCGTCACCGTCCGCTACGTTAAAGTTGTTCCAAATATGTTCTACCAAATCCTGTTGAAGGTTTGCATGCGTGAAGTCGTTGGTTAGCGAGAACGAGTTTAAATCCTGTTGTGGCGGATCTACCGGGACAGTATTCCCGATAGATGCATTCTCATCATACTCACAAATTGCCCGACCTTCGTCTTCAATAATCATGTTATGGAGCAAAATGCAAGCGTACATACACAGGCGCAACCTCTTCGGTGTGAACGCACGTGCCGGTTGTTCAAGGATGGCCCATTTTTTTCGTAAGACACCAAAAGCACGTTCGATGTCTTTTCTTGCAGCTTCTTGACGCTTGGCAAATTTTTTTCTTTTTTCGTCATCGGGATGTGGAATAGTCTTCACAATTGTAGACCAAGACGGATATATCCCGTCACCAAGATAATACCCACGTCTATACTCAACCCCAGAAACTGTAAAACGGGTGTCCGGACCGGTTCCATTAACGACATCGGTAAAGATCGCCGATTGGTATAACACATTGAGGTCGTTGAGTGAACCAGGGAGACCAAAGAAAGAATGCCAGATCCACAAATCTTGTGATGCCACGGCTTCAAGTATCACGGTTGGATAGCCGTGATCACCGCGAGTATATTGGCCGCGCCACGCAGTCGGGCATCTATGCCACGCCCAATGCATACAATCAATACTACCGAGCATTCCCGGAAACCCGTGCCGTGCTTCATGAGCTTGGTACAACTGCTGAACATCATACACGTTTGGTTTACGCAAATATTTTTTGCTATATAGTTTCACCACATTACGGCAAAACCGATACAAACATTCCCGCGTAGTTCTTGCCGACATTTGTAAGTATTCGTCCAAAGCGTCGGCCACTGTCCCGTACGCCAGTTGGCGAATGGCCGCAGTACACTTTTGTAACGTGGTGAACCCTTCATAACCGCGAGCATCGGGTCGTTGCGTGAAAAACGGGTCTAGCCCCGCCAAATCATCAGCAATCCGTGTGAATAACCGACGACTCATTCGGAATCTGCGTCTGAATATCTCGGCATTGTAAAGGGGTGCATCCGAAAAATAATCGTTCACCAATTTCTCGTGCGCTCCTGTCGTAAAAAATATATAAATACGAGGAAATAAGGATAATAAAATTTATTAATGATAAACCTTGGCGGTCTCTGTTAACCCGTATTCGTGTGGTAATAACGCTTTCAGACGAGACGTCTTCCTCTTCCTCCTCGATAAGAATCTCCGCCGCCCGTAGCACAACGTTCGCGATAAACATCTCCTCTTCCTCATCCGAAGACGAGGACCACCAAGAATTAGATGGCATTGTGGATGAAAACGTAAATTTTTTTTATAAAAGTGGAGAGAAAATGGTATAAAAATGAGAGGGTTGTGGGTTGAAAGTGGGGAAAAATGGTGAAAATTGGAGAGTTTTTATAGAAAAATAGAATTTTTTTTTTTTTTTGAAAAATAACCGTTGAAAAACGGTAATATATTGAAAAGTGTGAAATGGTGCTTCGTCTCATTCGGCGTGGGTGAGTCGTTTGGGCCGGGCCGGGGCTAAGGGGGGGCGGTGTGGGGGCTCGGCGCCGGAGCTAGCCGGGGCTAGCCGACCCCCATACCCATTAGTCTAAGGTTGTATTAATGATGATATGTGTAAAGAATTCACATGCTCAGTGGAACAAAGCTACACTGACCCAATTTGAACAACTTGATTTGGCAGACCTGTAAGCAATGATGGAGAGCTATTAACTCAAAGAATAAAGTAATTTGTTTAGTTTGGCATTTAAATGCAAAATCACATTCCAATGTCCCCTAATCTTGCTTGAAGAGGTATTTTAATAATATATCATCTAGTAAATTGCCATTTTAGTCCCAGAGATTTGACCTAAAATGCTACTTTAATCAAGATAGTTTTTTTTTCTCACCTGCGTCCCTGACTTTTGTGATTTTTTGTCATTTTCATCCAACTCACTAACTTCGTTAGAAAATGTCAGTTAACTCACACTAAATAGTTTGTGCCATTTTAATCCAAAAACCTTTTTACCCCTTTATACACATAAATAATAAATAATATACATAATTTTATCTTTTTTAGAAAAAGAAATAAACTAGGATTTTTTTTAAATACACACTCTTCTTCTTCTCCTCTAAAAAAAACCATCACACCACGATCACCTCCACCTCTACCTACACAACCGCCTTCACCACCTCCACTTCCACCATCATCACCCACGCCGCTGCAACCGCAACCACCCTAGACCACCGCCACTATGTAAAACCCCCAAAACCACCACACTCAACAACTTAACAAAAAACACATCGATTAACTTACACAAATCAATTACATAATCAAAACCTCACCTAACGTTATCACTCATCATCTATACACTCTGCACTCAATCGAATAAAAAACCTCAATTCCGATTCATCTAGTATACACGCAACTTCAAAACAACCTCTGAACCCTAGAAAACAACGCCGAAAATAGATCTAACATTGCCAGAAGAATTGAGATCGGTGATTTCTGAAATGAGATTGGTGTATATGTGGTGGTGGTTACGATGGAAGGTGGTGGTGAAACTCCGGTGAAGGGGTGGGAAGGTTTTCCGGAAGTTACGTTGAGGGGGTTAAAAGTGTTTTTGAGGGGTTTACATGGTGGCGGCGCTCTGATATGGTGGTTGCGGTTGCAGTGGTGTTTAGTGGTGGTGTGCGAGGTGTCACACCCGCTCGTAGGCGGAAGCGCGAGGTATGATCGTGATCAGTTCTCATTGCTTACGATGTAAGTAAACAAACTATATGAATAAAATAAACATGATGTCCATCCATAATATGGATTTAAGTAAAAATTACAACCGAACGTTTTGTTCATGAAACATAGTTCCAAAAGATTCAAGTTTGACATAAGACATGTTAACAAAAATATAGTTTGAATAAGTCAAGGCTTTACATTCTATATATCGCTCGAGGGTGAGATATATGAACCAAACCCTCCAAAATGGATGGCATCGACTTCCGACTCTTGTTTCTTTTCTTGTCTCCTCATGCAAAGTCCACTAATTACTTGAAATACATCTAAGTTTGAAAATTCTACAATAATGTTGGTGAATTCATGTGTTTGTTTTGTATCAAATGGATATTTAAAAGATTTGAAGTTCTTGTATAGAAAAACCGGTATGTAAAGCGTATATGAAATCGTTGATCATTAATGTTTTGAAAGGACACTAATTTGTGTGCCAACATAGGAATCAATCCAACCCTTGATGATTTTGTGTCGATTACCCTCGATTGGGACCATGGTTGTAAAACAAGGTTTCCAAGGCCGAGTACTCCCCGAGTAGTCGCTACAAGGTAGGCTGCCGAGGCGACTTGCTTTGACTCCGCCTAATTACTTGGAATCGGTCAAATGCGGTCAACCTCGGCCAAAATCGTATCTAGTATGTCAACTCGGGCCGAGTTTGACTTAAAAAATAATAAAACATAATTTCTATGCCTATCATATTAAAGAATGGATATCATTTTCACGTATTTTGTTATAGATATTAGTAAATTTATGTTATTTGACATATATTTAATTTCCAAAAACTAATTTCTTTATAATTTTACATGTCCGAGTACTCCCCGAGTACTCTTCGCCTAGGCCGAGTACTCTCAACTCCCCGGTCGACCGACTAGGGAGCGCCTAGCGACATTTGCAACCATGATTGGGACACAAAAGCACTCTAACAGGTCTCACGGACCAAGAGTGGGGCTCACCAAAACCCGATAGATCTACCCATTCCGTTCCTCGGTCTGTATGTGTGATTAATGGTGCTTAAGTTCCACCCTATGCGCACATGATCTATGTGTGTTTCATTCCCTAGCTTATCATACCAGTGTAACATGTATTTCCCCCGAAAGTTCGAAAACTGAAAAGCGTTTAAAAGAGGGGACATAAACTCACAGCTTGCATCCAAGTATAATATGCTAGCAACCGCGGGGTTCCGTACATTAATCGCAACCTACAAGTGTTCTAGTCTCATTAGACACTTAGGTCTATACTTGACCGTGTACAAGTCTCTCATTTTGAATATTCGTTAAGACTTATATTTGTTTGTTTGTTTGGGAACCCTTGTTTGTTTTAATACGTTGGTAGTTTGTTTATTCGCTTGTTATTGATATATATATATATATATATATATATATATATATATATATAGGGGGAAGATCATGCGAGAACCACCTCTTATTGCGAGAACCGCGAGAACCAATGTGAACACAACCAAAAATGCCTAAAAATAGCTAAAAATCACACAATTTTTTTTTAATATTTTTTATATAAAAATCGCTACTTTTCGAAGCAAAAAAAAAATAAAAAATTTTGGGCCACTAAAAGTAGCGATTTGAGCATAAAAAAAATTAGATTTTTTTAAGGTTTTTTGGGGGTTTAGTTTTTAGCATTTTAGCTTGGGGGTGGGGGTGGGGGGGTTTAGGTTTTTGGGGGGTGGGGGAGGGGGGTTTAGGTTTTTTTGGGGGGGGGGGGGGTTAGGTTTTTTTTAGGTTTTAGTTTTTAGCATTTAGCTTGGGGGGGGGGGTTAGGTTTTTTTAGGTTTTTTTAGCTATTTTAGGTTGTGTTCACATTGGTTCTCGCGGTTCTCACAATAAGGGTGGTTCTCGCATGAACTCCTCCCTATATATATATATGTGTGTGTGTGTGTGTACTCTTGTCGTGTATGAACGAGCCTAGCCCTTCATATGTCTTCGTGCCTCGCACGAGTGTAAATGATGCGTGCGAAGTGTCGTATATTTTAGGTGTATATTTTAAGCCCTTTTTAACACTTATTTTAGCCAAGTTTTAAATTTATAAAACACGATATTTCACTAACACTAAACACACATATGGGCAAGTGCACCCATCGTTGAGTGTAGTATAGCGTTGGTAAGATACCGAGGTCGTCCAAGGACACAAGAGCTTTTAATACCGGTTTATCCTCAACGTCTAACCAAAATAAAAAGTTTAGGAAAATGTTTTAAACTAAGAAAAATAAAACTAACTAAAATGCTGAAAATAAAAATAAAAGAAAAACAGATAGACAAGATGAATCACTTGGTTCCGACTCGTATCTAGTATAACCTTTGATTATTTCCGCACTTTTGAACATAATTAAGAGATTATCTTAGTTATTGTAGTAGGCCCCTCTTTTGAAGGCGACGTTACCCTCACCCCAGTAGTTTGAGTCAGCAGGGATACAATCCTAAAAGGGTGGATTATTGGAAGATAATGAATTAAGTTATTAATGCAGTATTGTGGTAGGCCCCGCTTTTGGCGGTGACGTTACCCTCGGCTAAGTAGTCTGAGTCAGCAGGGATACAGTCCTAAATAGCCGGGTTATAGTATTAATAGTAGTTAACTTATGAGGGGATCAAAGAGTTTGGACCCCCGCCATCCAATACCGTGAAGTATTGAAGGAGGTCCTACTAAATTTGACCCAGGTCCATTGCAGGACCTCTAAACGCTGAACAATGGCAAGACCTTTACCAAACCGTTCCCTTAACCCCCTACCAGGTAGCCAACATACCTCCATATAGACCGTGGAGATATGAATGGTGAAAATCCTTTATTTTATATAGACAGTAAAATAATGCCAAGACACCACGGACAAACGATAAGGAAAGATCACATTCAACATAAGTAACTAGTTATTAAAGTCATTAATACAAAACCAAATAAAAAGTGCAAAAGATTAGAAATAAAAAGTATTATACTAGACACTTTGTCTTCACCAAGTGATGTAAGAGACTTAGGCAAACATGGCCTTGATTGTCAAGAACTCTCACGATCAATCTTGGATCCCGAGACGACTCACACACACTCTATGATGGACAATGGATGATGGTGGTGGATGATGGTGTTGTGATGGTGGTGGGTGGTGGATGAAGTGTGAGAGAGGTGGAGTGCCAAGGAATGAGATGAAATGAATCCAAGCACTCCTATTTATAGGCTGAACAGAGAGCTGGACACGGCCCCGTGTCCGCTGGGCACGGCCCCGTGTCCGTCTGACACTCTCTCTCCTCATTAATTGTAATTCGCAATTACAATAAATGCGCCTGCTGTACTTTCGACACGGCCCCGTG
The DNA here is from genome assembly GCA_030545235.1 of Helianthus tuberosus. Classification (NCBI taxonomy): domain Eukaryota; kingdom Viridiplantae; phylum Streptophyta; class Magnoliopsida; order Asterales; family Asteraceae; genus Helianthus; species Helianthus tuberosus. The sequence continues at coordinate 51,854,560 of CM060411.1, read as the reverse complement.
TCCGCTGAGCACGGCCCCGTGATGGGCAATAGAAGCTTCTATGGATTTGTCTTTTCTGCTGCTTCTTGGGCACGGCCCCGTGCTGGCTGAGCACGGGGCGTGTTCAGCCTTCTGTCTTCTCCTTTTTGCTTTGGAAGGTGCCGTTGAGGGGTCGGGCAGTCCACTAATGTTCCTTTCCTTGTATTTATGTTGGATTTAGCTGTCTTTTTGCTTCTTTTGTGTTTTTGAGCTCATTTAATCCTGAAAATACAAAAGGAAGACAAAAACACTCTTTTTCCAATATTAGTACTTAAAAAGGGTTAGTTTTATGCCTCATTTGATGTAATTTATATGTTGCATTTTATACACATCAAATACCCCCACACTTGAACTTTTGCTTGTCCTCAAGCAAAACTCTTTAATATGTGGCTTTCACTCCCAAATGGAATAGGTAGAAGAGAAGGTTTTGGGCTTGTCGTAGAGTGTCGGGATTTCCAAGATCTTTTTGGGGTTTTATTTTTATTTACTTACACTCCTATTCGTAATGATTTATTTAGAACTTTTCATAAAAGAAATTACTTATTTGGGCATAACATGCTTTTTTAAAATTCTATTTATATACAAGTTCACATACCTCACGGGGAAATCACTCACACTCGGCCGAAGGTGTATTTTTAGTGAATCACTCGAGAGCGGCATGGAACTTATTCCTACCATAGGCTTGCCAAGAAATCAATCCTCCTCCTTTTTAACTTTTATACCTTTGTAAATATCAAGAGGACTTTGTGGGTTAAGGGCTAGGCTAGGGTTAAAGGTAGGTGGTTGGGATAGTGGTTAGTAGAAAAAGGGCTAAAAGCGTAACAAGTGTCGGTTTTCGTTTTTTTTTTTATTTTTTTTTTAGATGAAGCTTTTATTCAAACAAGTTATTTTTGATTAACTTGTTTGTTTATTTTCTTTTTGCTTCATCATTATCACACTTTTTTTTTTTTTTTTTTTTTACGAAAGAACCGAACTTGTTACTAAAATAAAGGGTTAAAAAGAAAAAAAAATTTGGTGGGTAAAAAGGGTTTTTGTTTGGGTGATGAAACGAAAAGGTTTAGGCTCAAAGGGGCTAACTAGGGGGATTTTTGGGTAGGTGGTAAAAGAAAAAGAAAAATAATGGTGTAGAAATAAAAAGGGTTAGTCCTAATGCCTCCATCATTTACTTACTCGGGTTTAAGTTGATAAGGACCGGGAATGCATTGTCATGGCAAGTTCTAGAGTTGTAAGAACCAAGCGGCTATTCACACAAGAAACGAAAAATGAGCATTTAGTCAAATGATATGTAATTGTGTGCTCAATAAAGGCTCAAAACTCACTTTTGTGGGAATGGGTTTTTATGTGATCAAGTATATATAATCAAATTTTAAATAAGTTTGCTATGCCTTTTCATAATTTTCTTATGTTGGTTCTTTTTATCACTACGCTATCGGTTGTAAATTTGTAAAAATATAACCTTTTTAAGAACTTGAATTTCCCGAGTTAAACCTAGACAAGTAAAAAAATGAAATTTTTTGAAAAAAATTTGGGGTGATTAGCGGTTCCAATAGAGTTTTGTGTAAGGCTTGTATTTAGGACTTGCAAAATTCAAGGTTTTAGCATTCCCCCCACACTTAAATTACACATTGTCCTCAATGTGTCCCAAAAATAAATTTTTAGGTTGATTAGATGTGTAAAATAGTGTTTAAAAAGCAAAAATCTGTGTTACTGGGCACTGAACACGGCCCCGTGTTATCCGGGCACGGCCCCGTGTTCAAGTGCCAGTAACAGAATTAAATTAAAAGAAACAGAAGCCTGGACACGGGGGCGTGTTGGGTGAACACGGCCCGTGTCCAGTTACCTGAACTGGGCGTTTTACTGCAGGTGGTTTAGCACGGGGCCGTGTTGGTTGGGCACGGCCCGTGTTGAACCTTCTGGAATGGTGAGACTTGTCGGGTTGCCTTGTTCTTTGTGCAAGGGTTCATTTTTCTCGTTCCCCTTTTCATCCTTTACCACCATGAGTGTGTTTCATTACAAACCATCCAAACCTTAAAACCATCATTTCATTTTATCATAGAGAGAACTTACATAGTCCTAATTTAAGCTAGATAAAACAAAGGAATAACAACCTATGGAGTCCTAGCCTATACTTTATTTTAATTAGCAAAATTTCCAAGAAGTAATTATTCTTGGTTAACCAAGGCCTTTTTGAACTCCTTCTTCCGCGTGCGGTCCTCCTCAAATGTCGGCGAGCCATTCTTCCACCTCCCTTGGGAGGAGAAAAGAAGGCTCATTGGCATTAGTTTGAGGAGTTTCAACTTCCACCGGGATCTCTTGTAGGTGTTCCATGGGAGGTTCCGCCGGTAAGTCTTCCCACCCGGTAGGGTTGTTGATTCCGAGTGCTAGGTTCCAATCCTGTTGAGGAAGGACTGGTTCCAGTGGAGGTGCTACAAGAATATTCAACCTCTGGTGCAAGAGGTTAATTTCTTGGAAGCTGCTTTCAAGTCCCATCGTAAGATCGTTAATACGGTCGATTAGGACCTCCTCTACTGAAGTCATTTCGTCGAGAGCCTCCCTTAATGCTATCACATAGTGCACAAGGGTAGCTTCAATGGAGGGTCTTCTTCCTCTCCGGCTGTTTGACGAATGCACAGAAGATGTTTCGCTGTTTTCACTCGACATCCTACGAAAAATAAACTAAAAATAGCTTATTTAATGAAACAGTGACCGGACACGGCCCCGTGCTCACTGAGCACGGCCCCGTGTTCATCTTTCTGCAGAGTTTTGGAGCAAGGAAACTTGGATTCTTAAGTTATTTTCTGAACTTGTGGGGCCTTTTTAGTTACAAATAACTTAAAACAATGTTTCATAACACGTTTTTACCAAGATTCTTTGAACAAAACTCATTTATCCCTACCATAGAGTTGGAGAAATTCCAAACTTTCAATGGTAGCTCTTTGGAGAAAGATGAAGAAGAAGGAAATGGCTAAAAGAGGAAAGGACAAGATGGGTTGTTGGAACCTTCTTTTAGACTTACCTAGGATAGTTTGAGAGAAGATTCCTGCAAATCTCTGCCCCAAGTTGGTCCAAATGTGCAGAATTCTTGGCTGCATTTATAGAAAATGACAGCATCCTGGACACGGCCCCGTGTTCAGTGGGCACGGCCCCGTGTGCAGGTGGTGTTCTGACACAGTTTGTCCGTATTCTGACGTACTGATCAGAAAGGAATCTTTCGATGGACACGGGGGCGTGTTGGCTGGGCACGGCCCCGTGTCTAGGGACTGTTTTATGAAGTTGTCTAGTTTTTTAAGGAACTTGCTAGTATCGGGTGGCTCCTGACTGGTTGGAACAACCCCAAAGTGCCTAAGATACCTTAATTGTCCTAGACTAAGGCGAGAACGCAAGAGGTTGTCGGTGAGGGTAATTCCTATTTTCATTCTAGGTGGACAAGTCCAACCCTTTCCCGGGCTCTCGTTAAAGAAGGTGTATGCCGAATCGCTCAGGTCTATGTATGCACCGAACGAAGTCGATGGGGAGTCCTTCACGGCACAATCGACACAGGGACGACTATCGTCCAAGTCTTTGCTAGGAACGAAGGTATTTTCGGGAGCAACGAGGTTGTCGGAATGCGGTTCCAACGTTTCTTCATGGTTATCGTCTTGGGGAGGATCAATGAAATCCTTCCTAAGCTCTTTTAACCAATTCAGAATTAGTTCTTCTAGTTGAAATAACTCATCAAGGAGCATTTCCCCTAGAATCTCTGGCTGGGCGCATTCGAGGGAGAAATAGTGCTTATTTTTACTTTCGCCCCTCTTAAGGTTGTGAGAAATCGGTGGGTCCATGTAGTGGGGCCTATAATTTAGAAAGTAGCATTTTACTTCTTCATGGTTGCCACCACATAATTGACACCACATACCATAAGAGTGCCGAAAGTAAAAACAATTACTATCACTCATGTTTGTGTCAGAAATTACCAACCGCCGGGATCTAACGGTTCTGTTTTCAGTAACTGAAACTTGGGCACGGGGGCGTGTTGAGTGGGCACGGCCCCGTGTTCAGCTTACTGTCTGATGTAAAACAGGATTGCCAGTTCCAAAAATTGAGCACGGGGGCGTGTTCAGCGGGCACGGCCCGTGCTGAGCTCTGCAGAAGCTGAAAAACTAAGAAAATCCTAAAAAAAATTAAAAAGAAAAATAAAAAATGATTAGGCCGTTGATTCCTAACTTTCTTAAAATCCTTGTGTCCCCGGCAGCGGCGCCAAAAACTTGATGCGTGCGAAGTGTCGTATATTTTAGGTGTATATTTTAAGCCATTTTTAACACTTATTTTAGCCAAGTTTTAAATTTATAAAACACGATATTTCACTAACACTAAACACACATATGGGCAAGTGCACCCATCGTTGAGTGTAGTATAGCGTTGGTAAGATACCGAGGTCGTCCAAGGACACAAGAGCTTTTAATACCGGTTTATCCTCAACGTCTAACCAAAATAAAAAGTTTAGGAAAATGTTTTAAACTAAGAAAAATAAAACTAACTAAAATGCTGAAAATAAAAATAAAAGAAAAACAGATAGACAAGATGAATCACTTGGTTCCGACTCGTATCTAGTATAACCTTTGATTATTTCCGCACTTTTGCACATAATTAAGAGATTATCTTAGTTATTGTAGTAGGCCCCTCTTTTGAAGGCGACGTTACCCTCACCCCAGTAGTTTGAGTCAGCAGGGATACAATCCTAAAAGGGTGGATTATTGGAAGATAATGAATTAAGTTATTAATGCAGTATTGTGGTAGGCCCCGCTTTTGGCGGTGACGTTACCCTCGGCTAAGTAGTCTGAGTCAGCAGGGATACAGTCCTAAATAGCCGGGTTATAGTATTAATAGTAGTTAACTTATGAGGGGATCAAAGAGTTTGGACCCCCGCCATCCAATACCGTGAAGTATTGAAGGAGGTCCTACTAAATTTGACCCAGGTCCATTGCAGGACCTCTAAACGCTGAACAATGGCAAGACCTTTACCAAACCGTTCCCTTAACCCCCTACCAGGTAGCCAACATACCTCCATATAGACCGTGGAGATATGAATGGTGAAAATCCTTTATTTTATATAGACAGTAAAATAATGCCAAGACACCACGGACAAACGATAAGGAAAGATCACATTCAACATAAGTAACTAGTTATTAAAGTCATTAATACAAAACCAAATAAAAAGTGCAAAAGATTAGAAATAAAAAGTATTATACTAGACACTTTGTCTTCACCAAGTGATGTAAGAGACTTAGGCAAACATGGCCTTGATTGTCAAGAACTCTTACGATCAATCTTGGATCCCGAGACGACTCACACACACTCTATGATGGACAATGGATGATGGTGGTGGATGATGGTGTTGTGATGGTGGTGGGTGGTGGATGAAGTGTGAGAGAGGTGGAGTGCCAAGGAATGAGATGAAATGAATCCAAGCACTCCTATTTATAGGCTGAACAGAGAGCTGGACACGGCCCCGTGTCCGCTGGGCACGGCCCCGTGTCCGTCTGACACTCTCTCTCCTCATTAATTGTAATTCGCAATTACAATAAATGCGCCTGCTGTACTTTCGACACGGCCCCGTGTCCGCTGAGCACGGCCCCGTGATGGGCAATAGAAGCTTCTATGGATTTGTCTTTTCTGCTGCTTCTTGGGCACGGCCCCGTGCTGGCTGAGCACGGGGCGTGTTCAGCCTTCTGTCTTCTCCTTTTTGCTTTGGAAGGTGCCGTTGAGGGGTCGGGCAGTCCACTAATGTTCCTTTCCTTGTATTTATGTTGGATTTAACTGTCTTTTTGCTTCTTTTGTGTTTTTGAGCTCATTTAATCCTGAAAATACAAAAGGAAGACAAAAACACTCTTTTTCCAATATTAGTACTTAAAAAGGGTTAGTTTTATGCCTCATTTGATGTAATTTATATGTTGCATTTTATACACATCAGTAAACGGGCCTAACCCTTATGCGTCTTCGTGCCTCGCACGAGTGTGAATAGGCCTAGACCTTATGCGTCTTCGTGCCTCACACGAGTGTTTTGTCGTTATGAATTATATATATTCTTCTAATATATATATTTGTGGGTTGTGAACCGTTGTTCACTTGTATATGTACGTTTGTTCCTTCATGTACATATTTGTTCTCAAATATATATATGTGTATCTTACCTAGATATATTTGTTAAAAATAAATATTTTTAACGTCGAACATGTGTGGGTGTACATGTATAAAGTTCTCTTGTATTTGTACACCTCATTCTAGTGTACTTGTGTATTTATACGTATACGTATACCATGTATGTATACTTCACTTGTATATTTTTAATGTAGGTATTTGTGTCGTATTTAGAGGTATATGTGTATACATGTACATTACTTGAAATCCTTGTATTTTACTAAGTGTTTTGGTGTACGTATTTTATATGTATAAGTATGCTTATATCCTCGTATTGTTACATTTAGTTGTTTTTATATAACTTTCCGGATTTATGATGGGTGAAATATGTATTAGTTAAGTGTCTAAAAATAATATATTTTTAGAACTTGTCGGCAAGTTTGTTCATATATATTTCTCGTCGATAAAATGCATATACTTTGTGTCGGTAAAATATATATTCTTGTCGTTATAATATATATGTTTCTTGTCGATAAGCTATATATATTTCTTACTTCAATATATATATATATATATATATATCTTCCTTTGTGTATTAGTCCATGTATCCAAGTATGGGTATGTGTGTATATGTGTAAACATATATTTATATACTTTGTCATGCTTTCAAGTATATTATGGTGCTTTGTATTTTTGGTGTTAGTATTTAGATTTGCAAGTATCCTACTTATTCTAAATACATACACTTATCACACAAGTATTTATACACACATGTAAGTGATTTAAATATACATTTTTTCATCCTAATATATATATATATATATATAGAGGTTGGTTAACGTACAATATGCCTTATCGTTTGATGCGTATGAGATTGCCTTACAACATGCGATTTCCTTTTTTCTTCAAGATGCGATTTTGTTTTGATTCATGTCACACCCCAACCGATGGCGGAAATATCGGGGTGAGGCATTGAGCGAAACAGATTGTCCAGGAGAATCCATAACAACTATTAAATTACCATATATTTAGCATTCACGTCCCATACCATGAACATATAAAGTAAAACAGTTATTACAGACATAGTTCTCAAAGACAAATCATTGTTCTGAAAACTCAAATATTATTTAGTTTGTTTATAGACTCCCCTAGCTTGATTCCGTAGAGTTCAGCAAAACACAGCATCCTAAACACCTGTCACATACGTTAAAATAAAGTCAATACACATAGTGTAAAGGTGAGCATACAAGTTTAATAGTATAATAGTAGCGAAAGCGATTTACGCATAACCAGCATGTAACACGTAGAAATGTGAAGCATGTAAGCTATCGACAATGAAATATGCACAGACATGACTGCGAGTTGTAGAATGCGCAACACATATCACCACTATGACATGTGAAGAAATACCCTTAACAACCCCTGTCCACGACAGGTGCTGAGCCCAAACTATAGTACTATCGTTGCTAAGGTGTCAGGCAACAATCACTGTGTAAACATAACATACAAGCATTCATCGAATAACACGTATAACATGCAGAGTGGTTAGCGTGTAAAAGTAGTTGCATTGTGTGTCGTAGTGTTTTGATATAAGTAACGTATGTAACACCCAAAAGTGCGTTAAGCAAAAAGGGATCGAGTATACTCACAGTTCGTGTTTAATAAATAAACACAAGCTTGGATTGAAGGGAGCGCTTGAGAGATTAGCCTGATCACAGTACAACAGTATAAGCGTTCAACAGTGCGTAAAACAGCGTGTCAGTGAGATGATCAAACGGATGGTGGTTCAATCGGATGGCCATCCAGACGGATGGTCATCCGGATGGATGACCGTTCGGTCGAATGGTCATTCGAATGTGGTAAGTGTGTTTGTGAAATGTTGAAATTTTGAAGTTTTCGTTGTAATATGAGTAAAGTCATTCGATCGGATGGTCATCCGGGCGGATGGCCGTTCGATCAGATGGCAGTTCGTTTTTATGGAAGGTTACAAGGAACTAAGTCTTCTGTCCGGATACTCATTCGATCGGATGGTCGTCCGATCGGATGACTATTCTTTTGGAAGCTGATGTTCTTTGAAGTTTTGTAGAATAGTTTAAGTGTTGAACTTGTAAAAAGAACTGTCACCTGACCGGATTGTTGTTCGATCGGATGGTGGTTCGATCGGACGAAAATTCGACCAAACAACTATTTGTTTGAAACTTATGGAAAAACATTTAAGTTAAAAAGTTTGCGGTTTGACAGAGACGGTATGACAGCGTGTTAAACAACGGAAATCCCACCAAATCTAACTCATCCGATCGGACGGGAATCACCCCGTTCGATCCGAACCAGCTGTTCTTGACGGAGTTTCATATTTAACCCGTGAATCGGTCGTCTCTCCGGTAGAATTCCCTTTTCTCACAGGTTCCCCACTAGAGAACGAGTGGAGAGCCATAACGAGTCCAGATTCTAACGGTTTCAAGTGAAAAGTGAAAGATGTTGAAGAAGAGTTTGAAATCAGTTGGAAAATGTTTGGATTATGATGAAATCAGTGTTTAAACATGTAGAAACCCATTAGATCCTAACCATTCTTGATGAGATGAGGTCACACTTCAATGTTCACAAGAACTCCATGATGACGTCACCTTAGAACAGCCCGAATCAGAGGATTTTATGGTGGAAATGTAAGATTTGATGGTAAAGATGATGAGAAAGTGTGTAAAGATTAAGGAAGTACAAGATTTAGAGTGAAAACTTACAAGAATCGCGAGGAATCGAGAGAAAAATGGCCTAAGAGTGTGTGGGTCGGAGGGAGCTGTCACAATAATGAATAGTTGATTTGACAGGTGAGGTATTTATAGGTGGAGGGGAGAAAGGCGGTGCAAGGTTGACGGGTCGGACGGCCTTTCGATCGGACGGCCATCCGATCGGATGGTCATCCGGTCGGATGACCATTCGATCGAACGGTCGTTCGATCGGACGGCGCGTGTGAGTTAGTTTCCGACTTCCGTTTCGTGCGTGGAGCATTGCGTTGCATTTAAGCGAGTTGCGAGTAAGCGATGCGATAGTATTAAACAATAGTTACACAAATAACATAACTAGCACATAACAACATACAAGTAAGTAAATCAGCGTTTAGCGTATGCGATTAGATTGCGTTGCGATAGAGTTACGATTGCATTGCGAATAACACCTTTAAACATATATAAAATGCACAAGTAAACACATAATAACACACACACACACATAGAACAATCAATTAACTGCGATTCGTGTTGCGATGCGATAGCGATGAGATAGCGTTAAGTAGATTAGCGTTTATCGCATTGTTACTTCATATATTACAAATCGTAAAACAAAATAGCGTCAGCTAATGTATCGATTATCGAGGTAGGGAGTACAAGCAATAATTAAGTCAGAAATGACAGATCTGATTAGCAATCTTTTCTTCCTCTGACTTTGACTTGTACTTTGACTTTAAAAGTCGGGTTGTTACAATTCAACATGCGATTTTTTTCATACACAACATGCGATTTTGTTTTTGTACACCATACGACTGTTTTTTTATAACATGCGATTGTAGTTTATAACATGCGAACTTGAAATGTCGTACGTTATACGATAAGGCATATTGTACAATACACTTCCACTATATATATATATGTATGTGTGTGTGTGTGTGTAGTTAGGGAAAATATTAGTAAGTTTTAGCTTAGACTTCCCCATCAAAAGTTTGCCTAATCATGGTTATGGTTGCTAATCACATTTTAGCCATGTAAACCCCTTGTTAATTACACATTAATCATGATTAGATTTTTAGAAAATTTCGCCATAGTTTCCCCTATACTATGGACGTTTTCACGTTTTCAAGACGTATTTAAATCAATTTTCCCACTTAACATAATCACCCAAAACTCATCAAGTCATCAAAGAATCATAAATCATGAAATTTCATCTATTAACAACACCAAGTATCATGAACTTGATATATATTTTGTTAAGATCTTCAAAAATAACCATTTCTTTAAGTTCATCTTTTATTTTACCAAGTTCATACAAACTTCTCTATGTAATTTTTCCAAGATCACAATCTTAACACATGTATTTTTAGTTTCTACATAAACTTTATGTTTTCAAAAATCATTTTAAGATCATAATAAAGTTCATGGCACTTCATGTTTGTAGATCTTGCTAGATTTAAACATATACATGTTTAGATCTAACTTTTAAACATAAACTTGCAAGATCTATAGTCTAAATATAATTAACATCTTAAATAAACATCAATAATCACCAAAATAACATATAAAGATGTTAGTTTATCTTGTTTTTAGTTAGGGTTTCATGTATTTATTTCTGAGCTTCCAGATGATCAACTTGTACATCTATAATCTACATACAACAAGAAGCTTAAAAACAGGTTTAGAAGCTTACTACTAGCTCTAAGGCTAGGGATGAACTTAGATTAAGAAGATGACGATGGTAAGGAGATGTTGAAGCTCCAAAAGAAGTGAATAAGCTCCTTGAAAGATCCTAGCACTTGAAACCTTTATTGATCATCTTCTTAAGCATCATGGAGTCTTGTATTTAGGGGTTTATGATTGAAACATGAAGAGGTGAGGGATAGGGTGTTGGGCCTTAGGTATAAGGGAGAGAGAGATGAGTTGTGTTGGTGAATTTTGAAGTTGAGAATGAAGTGAAGATGTGGTGAGTTGTGATGTTATGTTGTCTTATAATTCTTGCAACCATTTAGTCAAAACAAAATCTAAGAGACCATGCTTCTCCATCGTCATTCTCTAACTTAGGCAAGGGGCTTGTGGGCCCCTTTATGGCCGAAAATATGGGGGGTGTAGGTTATGGAGTGGTGAATTAATAAATCAAATGGACTTATGTTGTAATTCTTACGTGAAGATATTTACACCATTAGGTTAAGTATGGTTAATTAGGATACTAATTGTAGTTTAGTCTGTTAAATAAGCTTAACTAGTTTACTAGACTAGTTATTTTGATGTTTAGATGTTAAAATTGGCACTAGTTTCGTTATCGGATCGCCAATCGATAATTTATGTAATTCGTATGGTAATTTATATATAAGTATCCCTAAGATATTTTCAATATCTTTGATGTTGTTTATGATAATTAACATCGTTAATGGATCTTGTTATTACCACAAGATGTTGAATTTTGTTGTGGAATGCTGAATTTGTTGTTTCATAGTTCGGATCGGACAATTTAGGTGTTTAAGTGTTTTTTTTTCCGGAAAGTATATAATATTACAAGTAGTTTTCCCATTTAGGGTTTTGTGTAGATGTTTTCTTGGATAGGCTTTCATATAAACTTTTAGTCGTTTCAGGGAGTACCGGAGCTCTCCTGGCATGAATAGTGTTCGCATTGTTACCAACATAATTTGGACATAGTTTGTTTCGTTTCGTTTCGCGATATGGCGAATACGACGATATGATATGTAATGTGAATATATGTCCTGGAATTGCTAGACTTTATAAGACTCAATCTTTTAAAAATTAAGTTTAATGTACATAGTTAAATATATAAACAGTGATTAAGTTGTACGGAATTACCAGTTATTCTGCCGGTTGTCACAGGTGGTGGTGGAGGTGGAGGTGGAGGTGATTAGTTGTGTGTGGCAGAGGTGGGCGGTGATGAGTGGTAAAGGTATGTGGTGGAGGTGGGTGGTGGTGTGTGGCGGAGGTGGGCAGTGATGGATGATGGAGGATGGAGGAAGTGGTTGGAGGTGGTGGTGGTTGTGGTATGTGTGTGAGAGAGAGGGGGTTGGGGATTGATGGGTTTTATATAAAAGTTTTTTTAATTAAAGCGGCTATATATATAGAAACGGGATCAGGAGAAAACGCTCAAAAGTGTGAGAACGGTGAGAACACTTCCTGGCCCAACACATGTCACGCCGCTTAGAGAAGGGCAGAGGGGCTTTTTTTGTCCTTTCATATTTCTTTTTTTAAACGCGTGTCACTTCATCTTTCCATTTTTTGCGTTTAATAAATACGCGGCGTTTTTATTGTTTTTAGATCAAGATCATAGTAAATATTTTGGCGTTTTAAGTATTGTTTTGGCGTTTTTGTTGTTTTTTATATCAGGATGCAGGCCTTTAATGTAAAAAAACATCAGTAATTTTCTTGATTTTATTATATCAAGTGTTGTGCCATGTAGGATACAGGCCTATAATGTGACAGACAATTATGGCGTTTTGAAAAGATAAATAAATTCAATTTTCCATGTAGTGGCTTTTAATATAAATAAATATTTGACAATAATGATACCATCTCTTCATTTTACTGTTTTAGCAATTACTGTTTCTTTCAATTTTCATCTGTCAATTAGTGTTGATTTTTCCAGTAATATTTTGTTTGCGTTTTTTTGGCGTTTTATATAGCAACATCGTGCTTTGCTAGCATTCGTTCTCACAGTTTTTCACACTATCAGGCGTTTTGGTGTTTGTAGTTGTTGGCGTTTTATACTCATTTTTTTAAAATTAGTAGAGAATTAGATAATAAACAACAGAGAATTAGATAACAAAAAATAGAAAATGAAAAAAAAAATTAAAAATTATAATCTAATTTCTCATCCAAATCTTCATTGTCATCAGCCTCTTCTACTTTAACCTTTTTGGCGTTTTGAACCTGTTTTTGAATACCTTATGTAGATCCTTATTTTCCTACATAACGCCCGTCTTTAGAAGATCCTTATTTTTTGTGGCATCCTTTATGGTGAATGGATATATACTTGTTTGATGACATGTTGAAGACCAACGCCTGCTCTAATGTATTGATCCCTTCATGCCATCAATATATCCATCAAGAACAAAGTGACATGATGTCATATCAGTGTCATCAGTCTCTTTTTTTCTTGAATATTTGTCCATCTCATTCAGCAAAAGATTATAGAGATACCCAACTCAGAGAAGAATCCATTCAGTGAAACTTCATTCAGATCAATACTCAATATAGAAGAATCGAGGTTCTGCATATGTGACTTTTTTTAACTATTATTTTTGGCGTTTTAAAGTGAATGGTTTCTAGGAAATATGGCGTTCGTTTTTTGTTTGTGGTAAGTTGATTGTGCAGAGACGTCTCTCTTATAGGATGTTTTAGGCGCGTAGTTTAGGCGAGATTTTATTTATAATAAATGATATTAATAAAGTAGCCATCTTTTCAGTTACTGTGTATTTTTACTGTTTTTTGTTCAGCTTTTTATGAGTTTTTAGAGTCATAGACTTTCCATCTCCCAAGTTTGGCGTTTTTAATGGCTTTAAGTAGTTTTTGGCGTTTTTTTTTTCATTTTTAGCTTTTATTAATACTTCTGCAAACTACTTTCATTATAGTTTGGGAGTTTTTGGCGTTTTTACTGCATTATGGCGTTTCACATGCATTATGACTGTTTGGCGTTTTATTAATATAATGTATTTTTTTATTTTAAGTTGAAAAATACATAACAAACAATAGAAAAAGAAAATTAAAAAAATAAAAATAAAAATAGAAACAATTCATCTTCCAAATCTTCACTGTCATCAGTCTCTTTCTTCTTTGAATCATGTTCGCTGGCAGTTTGGCTTAGCCATGCTTGTGTTTTTGTGGCCGTTTGGAAAGACAAAATAACATAAGTTTTTTCTTTGAATATGTATCTTCAAACAACTCATCAGTGGCATTCGTCTTTTCATGCCATTATAATATTCATCAATAACAAAACACAAAAAATGACATAAATCTGACACCAGCATCTTTTTGTTTATGATTTATCCATCTCATGCAGCAAAATGTTATTTGAGTCACAGCACCTCAGGGAAGAATGCATTCTCCGAAAATTTGGCGTAGAACAATATTTTAATATACAAGAAATGATATTTGCCATTTTTGGTGTTTTACTGAGGAAATAGTGTATCTGAAAGAACCGTCGATTTTTTGGAATCTTTGATGTTTGAGTGTTTTGGCGTTTTCTAAGATGAATGGTATATAGTAGAAAATATGGCGTTTTTTGAGTAGGTGTGTTTGATGTTTTAGGGATTTTGGCGTTTGTAAGATGAATGGTATATAGTAGAAAATATGGCGTTTCAGGTTCTGGGGGGTGTGTTTTTATGTCTGGGATGTTTTTGGTTATATAGGGATGTGTTTTGGTCCGTAATGGCGTTTTATTCATTAGTATGGCGTTTTGGTATAGAAGTGTAAAGACCTTTTTACCCTTAATGAGGCGCGTCCACGTAATAAAATTGATGTTATTTACGAATACGCCACCGCGCCAATCTAGTCCATAGATTGTTTTAATCGGACGATCCATAAGCGTTCTCACACTTTCTACCATTTTCTCTAAATCCCGACCCATATATATATATATATATATTGTAGGTTTGGTTACGAGCTTATGTCGACACATGTATTAATGTCCTAGCTAAAAATTAATTTGATCAGCAGATTTCATTAGAACTATGCATACTGGTTTTTTCAAAAAAAAAATTAAATTCATTTGTGTTATGAAAACCTGTGAGTTCACTAACAATATGTTGACATTTTAAACATGTATTTCAAGAAAGTAAGTAGCGTCTCATGGCGTGAAGGTCAAGAATATGATGCATATGGTGATAGCACTTTTGAGGGGTTGCCTTGTATTTCCCACCCTCGTACGGGATATATTTGTCAAAGTCTTGTTTTATAAACTATAACTTTGTCTAAATATTTTTGCGAAACACATTTAGGCAATGTCTGATAACTCAAATGCTACGGTTTTGTAAACTTTTAAACAATATATTTTGTATCGTTGGTTTATTCTTAATCATGTAGACGTTTGCTAATCGAATGCTTGAAAACCTTTTGTGGTCGTGCATCGCATTTCCGCCTTGGATGGAGTGTGACAGTGAGGATTTATTCTCATCATAGCACTTTAACTTACAAGAGGGTAGGAATTGTCGGGATGTTGGTTCGGTTCTGTTGAAACGTAAAGGAAAACATGAAAACATACCTGTTACAGTAGACAGTGCAGTGGAGAATCCAGTCATAGAAGATGACATCCCATTCGACATAATTGTCAGTGTGATCTGGTTCCTCCTTAGGGTGCTGACTAATGATGGTGACTAAGAAAACCGACTAGGGAATCGGTTATGGGAGAGGAGGTCGATGATGATGATGTTATGATTAGGTTATCTGATTAAGTGTGTAACCTTTTGACCTCTACATAATTCTCCTTATATAAGCACCCAGGAGGAAACCTAATTAGTTAATAAGGGTAATATGGTCTATCAACAATTACCAACTAATTATTTAATAGGTTATTATATATTTTGATCTATATTATGTAAATGATTATAATGGCTATAGATTAAATATTAAACATAATATATTTAATCTTACATTCTCCCACTTAGCCGAGTAATCATTTACCATGAGTATTAGATAAGCCTGATCAGGAGTTAACACTCATTTTAGCCTTAAACAAGTACTATAGCAGAGAAATACAGCCGTTGAATCATTATGCGACTCAGGACCCCCATTAGTCATACTATAGCCTTAATTTAAAACCTAATCGTCATAATCAAAATACGCATAAGCCCTTTGTTTGATTTGTAACTTTATTTGTCTATATGTCATTATACCGGTTGAATATATTCTAAGAGACATACAAAATCAAACTGAGGAAATTTCATTAATCATAAAACATAAGCTAGTACAATATGCTTAAATAAGGTCTTTACTAAATCCCATATTCCGAACATGTTCTTCGTAAACCTTAGGAGGGAGACCTTTAGTCATCGGATCCACAAGCATATCTTTAGTACTAATATACTCGATACAAAGATTATTTTCCTCAACTCATTCACGTACGAACAGATATTTTGTATCGAGATATAAACCAGCTCCAGTCGAACTATTACTGTTCGAGAAACTAACGACAGCTGAATTATCACAATAAAGCTTCAATGGTCTAGAAATGGAATCAACGACTTTGAGTCCAGTGATCAAATTTCTAAGCAACATTCCATGACATGTTGCGTTATAAACAGCAATGTACTCTACCATCATTGTGGAAGTTGTGGTCAACTGTTGTTTATGACTCTTCCATGAGATAGGGCCGCCTGCTAACATAAAGATATAGCCCAAAGTGGATTTCTTGTCATCTTTGCATTTTGCAAAGTCAGAATCAGAATAGCCCACCACTTCTAAATGATCACTTCTTCTATAAGTCAGTTTATAGTCTTTCGTCCCTTGCAGATATCGAAGTACCTTCTTAGCTGCTTTCCAGTGATCTAGGCCAGGATTAGTCTGATAACGGCCTAGCATTCCAGCAATATAAGCGATATCTGGGCGAGTACAGACTTGAGCATACATCAGGCTCCCGACTACTGACGCATAAGGTATCTGGCTCATTTGCTCCTTCTCAACCTCTGTTGTCGGGCACTGGAATGAACCGAAAACATCTCCTTTAACTACTGGAGCGACGGAGGGTTTGCACTGTTGCATGTTATAACGTGTAAGAACACGATCTATGTAAGCCTTCTGGGACAATCCTAAGATCCCTTTGTGTCTATCTCGGTGAATTTCGATGCCAATGACGTAAGAAGCATCTCCGAGATCCTTCATGTCGAAGTTATGCGAGAGTAACCGCTTCGACTCATGCAACATGTCTAAACTATTACTTGCCAATAGAATATCATCTACGTAAAGGACAAGTATAGTAAAGTTTCTCCCACTCATCTTGAGGTAGGTGCATTGATCCACTTGATTCTTCATAAAACCTTGTTTCTTCATGACTTCATCAAACTTAAGGTACCACTGACGTGATGCTTGTTTTAACCCATAAATGGATTTCTTCAACTTACAGACTAGATGCTCCTGACCTTTAGGTTTAAAGCCTTCAGGTTGTTTCATGTAAACATCTTCGTCCAAGTCTCTGTTAAGGAAAGTGGTTTTAACGTCCATCTGATGTAACTCTAAATCAAAATGAGCTACTAGGGCCATAATGATCCTTAATTAATCTTTACGAGAGACAGGTGAAAATGTCTCTTGATAATCAATTCCCTCTTTCTGAGTGTAGCCCTTTGCAACCAATCTCGCTTTGTAGCGTTCAACGTTCCCATTCGGATCCAGTTTTGTTTTGAACACCCATTTACATCCTACGGGTTTGACTCCGTTGGGCAATTCTACCAAATCCCAAACGTCATTTTTCTTCATGGATTTAAGCTCATCAATCATTGCTTTATTTCATTCAGAAGACTGATCACTGCTAATGGCTTCATTGTAAGATATAGGATCATTGAGCTTTCCGGGATCCATTTCAGTCAGGTAGGTAACATAATCATCCCAATTAGTAGGCCTTCTTTTCCTAGATGACCTCCTGAGTGTATTATCGAGTTCAACGTTGTCTTGGTTTAGAGCATTTGATGTGCCTTCGTCATGAGGTATAATAGGTTCTGATTGTAGAGGTAAATTTGGAGTTGGTGCAGTAGCTTCGGGTACAGTAGTTGAATTGGGTACAAGAGGAGTAATCGGAGTAATGGTAAGCGACGAGTCTCTCCCCCCCGCGTCTTGTACTTCTTGCAATTCTTCGTAAGAGTTGGTACTGCTCCCACTGACCTTGAAATCCTCCAGGAACGCAGCACGCTTGGTTTCAACAATACAGGTGACATGGGAAGGACAATAGAAACGATAACCCTTAGAATTATCAGGATACCCAATAAAGAAACAGGTAACTGTTTTAGGGTCAAGTTTCCTTAGGAAAGGATTGTAAAGTTTTGCTTCAGCAATGCAGCCCCATACTTTCATATATTTAAGACTCGGTTTCCTTCATGTCCAAAGTTCAAAAGGAGTTTTAGGGACAGACTTAGAAGGAACTCTATTGAGTATATGAACAGCTGCTTTTAACGCTTCAGTCAAGAGAAATAATGGTAAATTAGTGTTGGCTAACATACTGCGCACCATGTTCATAAGGGTACGGTTTCTTCTTTCAGCGACACCATTCTGCTGAGGTGTACCAGGCATGGTGTATTGGTTCACAATCCTCTGGGCCTTACAAAACTCATAAAATGGACCAGGAGCTTGTCCCACATTAGTATGTCTTCCATAATATTCACCGCCTCTATCTGATCTCACAACTTTAATCTGACGATCTAATTTCTTTTCAACTTCAGCCTTGTAATCTTTAAAAGTTGTAAGAGATTCAGATTTCTCCTTAATTAGATACAAGTACATGTAACGAGAATAATCATCAATGAAAGTGATAAATGAAGTATGTCCTGTTATGCCAGCGATTTGGTAGGGACCACTAATGTCAGTGTGAATGAGTTCTAATAAATTAGAACTCCTAGTGGCACCTTTCTTATTCGCTAATGTCATTTAACCTTTAAGACATTTGACACATGTTCCAAAATCAGAGAAATCGAGAGGAGGTAAGACTTCATCCTTTACAAGACGATTTAATCGTTCTTTTGAAATGTGGCCTAAACGCTGATGCCAGAACATGGATGAAGTCTCTAAGTCTCGTTTCTCTTTCATCTTTGTGAGTGATTCATTAATGTTATATGACAATAAAGATTTGGAAAAGCCATCATCTAGTTCTAATCTATAGAGACCACCATCCAGAATACCAGTACCATAAAGAACAGAATCATAGAGGATAGAGAGTTTGCGATTACCATGGGAAACAATAAAACCGTCCATGTCTAACTTTGCTCCTGATACAAGGTTCCGAGTTACCTCAGGAACATATAAGGTATCATAAAGTTTAATACATAAACCAGTTTTCATAACTAATTGTAATGTTCCAATGGCCTTCACTTCTAATTCTCGATCATCCCCAACCTTAAGCGTTCTTTGGTTTCTTTCCAGCTTCCGGATTGAAAGGAATCCCTTAGTTGAATTGGTAACATGAACCATAGAACCAGAATCAAACCACCAAGAATTAGCAGGAACACTTAAATTATAGGACTCAAGTATCACAAAATAATTGTTACCTTTCTTAGCCAGCCACTCCTTAAAGTCAGGGCATTCCTTCTGTATATATCCTGCCTTTTTACAGAACTTGTAGCAGATTCTGCCTAAAGAGTTCTTAGAGCTGGATGGTGCACTTGTATTAGGATTAGGCCTTTGGACTTTTGAAGCATCCTTCCTCTGATGATTGTTCTTCCTCTTCTTAGAGTTGGAGGTGGTGAAGTTGGCAACATCAGTAGTGCGATCCATCCTCATACGCTCTTCCTCCTGTACGCACATAGCGACCAGCTCACTCATCGTCCATTTGTCCTTCTGAGTGTTGTAATTGATCTTGAATGCTTCAAAGGATGAATGAAGCGAAGTAATGATGAAATGAACAAGGAAACCATCACTGATCTCCATTTCCAGCCCCTTCAGCTTATTGGCCATGTCATTCATCATCATGATGTGCTCGCGAATGCCGCTCCTCCCATCATACTTAGTTGTCACCAGCTTGAGGATAAGGGTACTAGCGTGTGCTTTAGACGTCCCTTTGAACTGCGCCTCCACATATTCCAAGTAGGTTTTAGCATCTTCAGAATCAGGAATGGCTCCTCTGATTGCATTACTGATGGACTGCTTCATGAACATGAGAGACATGCGGTTACACCTAGTCCATGTTTCATGAACTATCTGCTCAGCAGCAGTACTTTGAGTGGTAAGGTCCGCTGGCTTATTCTCTCTTAGAGCATAATCAAAGTCCAGCAATCCAAGTGTAAGCATGAGGGCATCCTTCCATGCAGCAAAGTTATCACCAGTCAAAGGTGGAATCCCCTGATTTGGTGCTGATAGTGGAAATAAGATGAGCAAGTTATGATACTTAGGAAGAAGTTCTAATGTGATCTAAGGGCATGTTAAACTAAGGCAGGCATAAATAATGACCATTTTACATTATGAAGCTGTGATATTGTCTATTACTAACATCAAAATAATAGACTTAGTTAAAATTCTACTTAAACGAAGACAAATCAGCTTTGGCCAGAAGTGTAATCATTTAAGCATATGTGCAAAGTGGTTGTAACAAATCAGCTTTGGCCAAAAATTGAGACAATCACTTTAGTTATGCACTTGTTAAGTATGCCATCTATGAAAGA
Organism: Helianthus tuberosus; assembly: GCA_030545235.1. Taxonomy (NCBI): domain Eukaryota; kingdom Viridiplantae; phylum Streptophyta; class Magnoliopsida; order Asterales; family Asteraceae; genus Helianthus; species Helianthus tuberosus. The sequence continues at coordinate 51,834,369 of CM060411.1, read as the reverse complement.
ATTAAATCAGCTTTGGCCAGATATTAAGACATTCATGTTTATGATGCACACTTAACATAGCTTTCGTAATACTTGAATGATAAGTAGATGTATCAAGTCAGCTTTGGCCAGAAATGATACATCAAAAACTCATTCAAGTTAAGCCATTTTGGTTTTGTAAAACATTATCTGATCCTGATTAACTAATTAAGTAATTACAAAAACCAATTATTTAATACCAAACCACCCGTTAGCGCGGATTGAACTGCCAAATTTTATGAACACTCATGATTTCGGATGAATCATGTCTTGGATTCATCCGAAATGACTAATTTCGAATCATTTCGGACTATCCGAAATGGATGATTTCGAATGACTTCGGATGTGTCCAAGACCCGTAAGTCGAGTCATTTCGGATGATTTCAGATGATGATACTTAGTCCGAGATTCATTCGAAATGGTTAGTTCTTGATGATCCGTGATGGATTTCAGATGATTTCGGATGGTAATGCTTAGTCCGAGATTCATCTGAAATGGTCAGTTGCTGATCCGTAATGGGCGAACAATGTTCATCCGGAATGATCAGACGGTTGCTGATCCGTAATGGGCGAACAATGTTCATCCGGAATGATCATCCGTAATGATCATCCGTAATGTGTTCTTCAAGCTGTTACAGCTGTTAATGTGAAAACATAACAGAAAATTCGAAATCTTAGGAATTGTGATAGAGTTTCCTATTTTATCATTGATCTAATTTTATCAGAAAATTTCGAAAATCATAATCTGTTTATCCTATTAACATATTTTGAAAACCTTATTAGATAAAATTAGATCAAAATTAGGAAAACATTCCACAATTCAAATCATATTCCAAAACATAAAGGAAATTTTGAATTTTAACTAAGAACATGGTGAACCCTAAATAAAAATAACCTTAATACTATATCCGAATCTGGGAATTTATCAATCATTTAAACAATACTTGAACATTATGATTTCAGACAGTAACATAAGAATGAACATGTCATCCGAGATGCCATTCCGGATGACAGAAATCGAACAGTTAATGATTTCGGATGACAGAAAAACGAATTTAATTATCGCTTTAAAACCTGTTTTCCAGTTTTAATCCAGATTTACGGATAGAAAACAGAACTGACTAATCAACATATGCTCTGATACCACATGTTGGTTCGGTTCTGTTGAAACGTAAAGGAAAACATGAAAACATACCTGTTACAGCAGACAGTGTAGTGGAGAATCCAGTCAGAGAAGATGACATCCCGTTCGACATAATTGTTAGTGTGATCTGGTTCCTCCTTAGGGTGATGACTAATGATGGTGACTAAGAAAACCAACTAGGGAATCGGTTATGGGAGAGGAGGTCGATGATGATGATGTTATGATTAGGTTATCTGATTAAGTGTGTGTGTGTGTAACCTTTTGACCTCTACATAATTCTCCTTATATAAGCACCTAGGAGGAAACCTAATTAGTTAATAAGGGTAATATGGTCCATCAACAATTACCAACTAATTATTTAATAGGTTATTATATATTTTGATCTATATTATGTAAATGATTATAATGGCTATAGATTAAATATTAAACATAATATATTTAATCTTACAGATTCTAGTTAGTTTACAGAAAATCCTTGAGGCGTGCCTACACGCTTAGGGTCTTGGAAACCGAGGCGAAGCATAACATTTAATTTTTAAAAATACTTATATGTATAGGATTGTAATTAAAGACTCTGTAATTTGGTTGAAAGAGATGTATATTTCCCACTTATACAAACACAAGCTTGAAGATGTCGGCGGGAACAGGGAAAGTAAATGGTTGGACAAAAGTGGCGGCCAGTTTTAATTTTTTTTTTCAAAAAATAGTTATTTATAAGTCCTGTCAAATTACGATTTTATCCTCTGTTTAAAATTATGATATTGCCCCAGTTTAAAATTAAATTTAATGGCAGGGAATAGTATCACCCAGCCATTGGTTCAAATGGGTGGCCGCCTCTCCCTCATTGGACCAACCAGTTTATTATTTTATACACGCTTTAAAATTACGTTTTTGCCCTGAAATAGTGTTTCTCTCCCATTGGTTCAAATGGGCGGCGAGCAATACCTATTGGACCACCTAGTTTATTATTTTATATCCACTTTAAAATTACGTTTTTGCCCCCGTTAAAAAATACGGTTTTGTCTCAACTTCAAAATACATTTACCCTTTTGCCCCGAGCTAAAAAATACGATTTCGCCCTCGGTAAAAAAAATTATGCTTTTACCCTCAGCCAAAATTACGTTTTCGGCCCAGTTCAAAATAAAATTTTGTTTTTCCCCGGCTTAAAATTACGAATTTACACCAGTTTATTATTTTATACCTACTTTAACATTACGGTTTTGCCCACAGTTTAAAATTACTTATTTGCCCCCAGTTCAAAATAAATTTATGCTTTTGCCCCCAGCTAAAATTTACGATTTTCCCATCGGTTCAAAATTACGATATCACCCTCAATTCAAAATTACGTTTTTGCCCCCAGTGCAAAATAAAAAAATGGTTTTCCCCTAGCTAAAAATTAGGATTCTACCCTCGGCAATGTTTTAAAAACCGGTAAATACAGGCCGGTTATACCGGTATTACCGTTTAAAGATGTAAATCCGGTACGAAACACCCCGGTAAATAAGTGAAACGGCATAAGGTTTGTACCGGCGGTAAAATCCGGTATACCGGTTTGAAACATAATACCGGTACCGGCCCAGGGTTATTTTAGTTTGGGTTGTTACTTATTTTTATTATACATGTTACTTATCTTACGTAATTTTTATATATTATGATTATTCGTAACTAAAAGTTCTTATCTAATATTGTATGAAATGAAACTAGTTATCCTCTAGTTGACGAGGATGGCGATAATAATGAATTTCATCTTTTATACGATCGTGAACTTGATGTATTCAACATTCAAATGGCTTAAACATATCGTACACTTTCATCTAAAAGAGCTTGTTGGAAAATTGAATGATTTTCGATTATCTTTTGGATTATTTTTTATTATGGATTACTTTTGAATCATCTTTTAATATGTAATCATGCATTTTTTGATTAACTTTTGAGTTGATGTTATAATTTATGAAATTATAGAGTTAGCTAGTCAATCCGGTTGAACCGCTCGGTACAACCTGGCTCAACCGGTTGAACCATTTTTTAGCATAATCCGGTTTTATTTAAAAACCGGTTTTTAAAACATTGACCCTCGGGAAAAAAATTGATCTTTCCCCCAAGTAAAAATAAAAATATGACTTTGCACCCAACTAAAAATCGTGTCAAAGAGCTGCTTAACACTCTTTTTACTTTTTATTTCTAGCAAAACTATAGTACTATTTTTTTAATTGGTTGAGAATTATTCGGCCATCGCCCCGCAACGTGGGCGGGACATCACCTAGTTAGAATACGTAGTTGTTCAATGGGTAATAATCAATTTTCTAAATTGTGTGGAAGGTTTTTAATGCATTACCATTGAAACTATCAATAGGACGAATAGTCCGTTCTCTTTATTGTTTAGAAAAAAAAAACTACAAATTGAAAACAGTTGAAATTTATGTTCCAACATGTTTTCTTGAATATGATATATTTTGGTGATAAAAGCCGATACAACTATTCAACATCTTATATTAAAAAGACCATAAATAGAAACTACCTTTTAGACAAAAAATATTTATATATTTGTGAATAAAGCTAGGTATGGGCTTATCATGAAGTAATCAATTAGTTAAAATCAGTAAACTTTGAGGATGAAAAATGAACTAAATTCTTTATTTTCACGTTGGCTACACCACTTTTTTATTTTATTATGAAACTACGGTGACTTTACGAAGTGAAATTCATGTATATCATCTCATAAACCCTTTAACTGCATTCGAGCATTCAGAGTCGATTCTATACTTTATCTCTATAATTATAAAAATCAATGTCTTTTCTCTTTTTAAACAGTAACATTTTCTCTCTTATCTACTCACAATCTATACTATATAATAAAAGAAACCAATGGAAGGACACATGTCATTCATTGAAGCCATCTATTTTTATAGATAATTAATATCAATTAAAAGATAATTATAAAATTTAATTTAATATAAATTTAAACAATTCATAGGAGATAATATAATATTTTAAAATACTTATCAGATTTCAAAATTATTTATCCTGAAATTAACAAAATATGTATGCTAAATATAAATTAATATAATGTAAATGATTTATTTATTTTATTTAAAGTAGTTAAGGTTAGAATCTATTTCAAAAATGTTTATAAAGGGTAAACAAAAATATTAATCAATGTTTATTGGTTCTATACTTTTATTTTCGTGTTCAACTCTCAACTCAAATACGGTAATCACTATGTTTACGTGACATTTATAAGAACCATCACCGCAATCACCCAATCCATCGTATATCGAGTATATCCGTTAGTTTTTTTTTAAATATAATTTTTTATTAGATTCATTCAACCCGTGTAATAAACGTGGTTTTTTAAAGATATAACATTTTTTTACTACAAAATTTCATTTATGCAACTCGTGTAATACACGGGGTTTTTAAAAATATAACTTTTTTATTATGTAGTATATAAAATTAGATTTATTCAATCCATATAATACATAAGGTTTATAAGGATATAACTTTTTATTGTTTGGTATATAAAATTACATGTACTCAACCCGTATAACATATGAGGTTCTTAAAAATGTAACTTTTTCATTATTTAATATATAAAATTAAATTTATTCAACCCGTACAATACACAGGGTTCTTAAAAATATAAATTTTTATTATTTAATATATAAAATTGCATTTATTCAGCCCATGATTTTATAATTGGATTTATATGATTTTAATGTTGTATGACATATGGCCTTAAATTGGATTGTAGGGTTCGACCCACCATGGCTTTAGTAGAAGTAGAAGTCTGGCATTATTTTTACATATATGGTTCTAAAATTTTAATTTTGGATTTTAGAATGAGAAAATGTCCAGGTAAGCATTATTTTTCAAAGTTATTATGTTAATTGATACTGCTAGGAAGATATTAATTGGGGTGGGGTAATGGGTCGCCGGACATTAAGAAGGTGGGGTTGTGATGCCGGAGAGTGGACTGAAATGGATACAAAAGTGAAACCACAGGGACTGAAATCGTAATTTTTAAACCAATGGACCGAAATAGTGATTTTTGACAAACCACAGGTACGAAAACAGTAATTAACTCATTTAGATATCTTTTTGTTTGAGTTAATTACTGTTTTCGTCCCTGTGGTTTGTCAAAAATCACTATTTCAGTCCATTAGTTTAAAAATTGCGATTTCAGTCCCTGTGGTTTCACTTTCATAACCATTTCAGTCCACCTTCGTTAACCCCATCCATTTATTTTGTTAAGTACACGTGAATTGACCATAATGCCCTTATTAATAAAAAAACAAAAAAAATGTCTAAATGAGTTAATTACTGTTTTCGTCCCTGTGGTTTGTTAAAAATCACTATTTCAGTCCATGTGGTTTCACTTTCGTAACTATTTCAGTCCAGTCTCCTAACGCCGTCTATTTTACCGTTAAGTTTTTAATGAAATACCTAAATTACCCTTGTGTTAATTAAATTGGATTGTAGGGTTCGACCCACCATGGCTTCAGTAGAAGTAGAAGTCTGGTACTATTTTTACATATATGGTTCCAAAATTTTAATTTTGGATTTTAGAATGAGAAAATGTCCAGATAAGCATTACTTTTTAAAGTTATTATGTTAATTGATGCTAGGAAGATATTAATTGGGGTGGGGTAATGGGTCATCGGACATTAAGGGGGTGGGGTTGTGATGCCGGAGAAGATGACCGGAAACTTTTGCCGGAAATGAGAGCAGGGATGGAGTGGGGTGGGGTGGGGTAGCGTGGGGTTGTGTTTTAACAAGTGGGGTCCTAGAATACGATCTTTTTAATTTCCATGGTTTTTTTTATTTAATTAACACAAGGGTAATTTAGGTATTTCATTAAAAATTCAATGGTAAAATACATGGTGTTAGGAGAGTGGACTGAAATGGTTACGAAAATGAAACCATAGGGACTGAAATAGTGATTTTTGACAAATCACAGGGACGGAAACAATAATTAACTCATTTAGATATCTTTTTGTTTTTTTATTAATAAGGGCATTATGGTCAATTCACGTGTACTTAACAGAATAAATGGATGGGGTTAACGGAGGTGGACTGAAATGGTTACGAAAGTGAAACCACAGGGACTGAAATCGCAATTTTTAAACTAATGGATTGAAATAGTGATTTTTGACAAACCACAAGGACGAAAACAGTAATTAACTCTTTTTGTTTTTTATTAACAAGGGCATTATGGTCAATTCACATGTACTTAACAAAATAAATGAATGGGGTTAACGGAGGTGGACTGAAATTGCTACGAAAGTGAAACCACAGGGACTGAAATCGCAATTTTTAAACTAATGGACTGAAGTAGTGATTTTTGACAAACCACAGGGACGAAAACAGTAATTAACTCTTTTATATATTAAATAATAAAAAATTATATCTTTATGAACCCCGTATATTGTACGGGTTAAATAAATGTAATTTTATATATCAAATAATAAAAAATAGTTATATCTTTAAAAATCATGTGTATTACACAGATTAAATAAAAATCATGGAATGAGCCTTCTTTTATTATAGTAGATAGAAGATTATAGTATAATTAGACGCTGGTGGGGATGGAATTTAGTAGAATCAGATGCAATTTTATCCGAATCATATCGGATCAAGGATTAGTTGTACCTAACTTTGATATGATATAGACTTTTGTGTAAGGTACATTAAAGTGGGTATAGGGACCCAAATTCATATTTAAAGCATTGTGTGAGTAATTTCAAATATAAAGTATATAGGGTTGTGAATGGTCCAAATCGAATATAGAATATGGATTAGATTGGTTAAATATAAAGTTGGAGTTCAACAATGGGGAAGGAGAATGAGTCCTTTGACCCATAAACAAATAGAAAAAGGACTCATTTAATATACATATGGTCCAACCTCATTTTGGCCCACCTCTAGTGGCTAATATGTCATCATATTATTATTTTAAATTAAAATGCCCAACACTACTATTTTTGATGTATTGAATGTAGGCCACCTGGTTTGAACAATTATGAAAGCTGACACATAATTGTTTCAAAATTATTGACCTCCTATATGGATGATGTAGAGAAAGAGGAAAGTATTGATTTTTTAACTAGTATTAAGCACTCTTAGGGCTGTAAACGAACCGAACGAACACGAACGAGGCCATGTTCGTGTTCGTTCGTTAAGGAAATAAATGTGTTCACGAACGGTTCATGAACACTTACCGAACGAGATTTTATGTTCGTGTTCGTTCATTAAGGAAAGGAGCGTGTTCACGAACGGTTCACGAACTCAAATAAATTTGGCGAACGCGATGAAGGATAAAGGTGGATGGCCCAGAAAGTAGCACTAGAACTTGAATCCCTTATTGTGGAACGGAGGCAAATAATGAGAAAAGAAATGGAAATGGTGCATAAATAAGGTGAAAGAGAGTTTCCTAGTTTAATTGTTAGGGTAATGATATAAATAAAAGTTTAGTGGAAGGTTCAAATGAGAAGAATTTTTTTGTAAGAAGAAAAAAGAAGAGGTTTCAACCAATAAGAATGCTTCATTTTACTTCATTTAATAATTGCATTTAATTTTAATATAGGGGTATATTGGTAAAATTACATAAATCATTAATTTGTATTTTTCACCTTTAATAACTGTAAGACCCTAAATCGTACATGACAAAAGTCGCAGCGGAAACACGAACCATAAAATTTCTTTCATTACAAACGTCTTGACTTACTTGAAAGTTCGTTTTAATAATATCTCTTTTTCAAAACAAAAGCATAACTCCCGTTTACTAAAGTACATACTCGATTATTCCCGTACAATCTATCTTGTGACTCGGTCTTCGATCTCTATTCCTTGTGATATTTGCCCGTGATCCGTACAACCTGCACTCACCACATACATTCATAACATTAGCACACATTATATAATCAAGATTCATTCACGTACACTTCACATTTCGTCATTTTTCAAACTTTAAGCATTTCATCTGCGTATCCGTTTGCTGGTGAGGCTTCAATAATGCACATGCATTACTTTTCATTCTCAAGGTACACCATTAATAACGTTAACACTCAACGTGTCTAAATCATGCATACATACGTACTTACATACATACATACATACACATCTACATACGTACATACCTTTCCTACATTTTTACATACATGCATACGCTCGTACATATCTTTATACATACATACACACACATCTACGTACGTACATACCTTTCCTACATCATTACATACATGCATACACTCGTACATATCTTTATACATACATACATACACATCTACATTCGTACATACCTTTCCTACATCATTACATACATGCATACACTCGTACATATCTTTATACCTACATACATACACATCTACATTTGTACACGCATCCATAAAACAATCATAACTATAAACTTGCATACCTTCACTCACATGTTCATATACTTACATACGTTCAAACGTGCTTACGATTCTTGTTTAACTCATTTATATACACATATCATACTCGTGCGTTAGTTTCATGAGCTTAAACTGGGATTTAAAGCATTTAAACTTTCATCGGATCTCGTAAACATTCTACAATGAGTTTAGAATACATTTTGGGACCCCTTATAGGTTACGGGGCTGATTCGGATGAATTCTGCACATTCAGTTGAATTTTCAGCTGTCGCACGGCCATGCGTCCCAACCGCACGACCGTGCGGATCCTACGACGTCGGGGCACTGGTAGTGCACAAGCTAGTGCACTTGTTTTACTCGGAAACGCACGACCGTGCGACCAGGCGCACGACCGTGCGCCACCTGGGGTCGGGTCATTTCGCGTAGACAGTCATTTAAGGCGTCGGGCCAACTTATAAAATGCACGGGGCGTCGGCGACGGCCATTGGGGCGTCGGCGACGGCCCCTAGAACTTCCATTTTGCTGCAGATCCGTTTCGTCGTCCGAAAACGCTAAAACTTGCGTAACTTTTAAACCGTTTATCCGTTTAACCTCCCGTTTCTTCCTACATGCTTGTAAATTCACATTCTATCATATGAACTTAAAATCCCACATACGGATTAAGGAAAATTCTTAACTTACACGCATTCGGCTTATTGTCATTCTCTAATTATTTGACCCGTTCGTGCATTTATCAACAGAATTTGTTTAATTGACCTCAAACTCATATGAACTTAATAATTTCATTGACGCCTATCATAAAAGATTAAATTCTCGGATGCCTTGCATCCTCTTAACCCATTTCACTCAAAAGTTTATTTTTGACCCGTTATAGGTATTTGCGCATTAAATGGTCTATGACATACAAAACCATACTCTTCGCTTACACACTTGTCCAAAACATTACACTAATCAAATAACTTGTTTCTAAACCACTTTTAAGATCGTTCCCCCCAAAATACCCATCAAGGGCATTTTGTTCAACTTTATCCCATCATTTACGACGAAAGACTTTAACACATATTCGACATCAAACATCATGTTCAATTAATTACAACACTTTATTACTTACTTGAACTAAGAAGTGATTACGGAAATCACTTACCTTATGCGTCCGTGCTCGTGTCCGATTCCTTGCCTCTTCTTGACCCGTTAACACCTCATGCTTGTGTCCGTCTCGACGTGATTCCTATACTTTCATCTAACAATAATTCATCATACCCACATAAATACATCAATCATTCAACAAGACTTGAACATAGGAGGTGATTCTAGTCATCATCTTCACCCTAACTAACGGGTGTCACCTCTAAACATCAAATTAACGCAAACCATCCATAACCCATGTTCTACACGAGGATTCTAACCCTTGTACATGATCAATTTCATATTAACTCACGGATTAGAACATAACCCACTTCACCCATGATCACCAATCTTAGATTTAAGACATACCTTATGATCCCCTCGTGTTGGTGATCATTAATCCATGCTTGGTTATGGATTTCAGCTTCGTCTTGCCTTCCAATTTGAGCTTAAAGGCGATTTAGGGTTTGAGGCTCCATGGGAGCCTCCTGATCTTTCTCGAACACACACGTATGTGTGTGTTTGTGTGTGTTTAGTTATTTTATAACTTAACTTTCATTTGTTCCATTTTAGCCCCTCGGGTTTACTTTTAAAACATAACTGACACTACCTTAATCATTTAAGGCTTTTGACCATACCCTTAACTAGGTTAAATAGCCTAGTTATTTATTTCCTGACGTGTCACATAATAACATACAACAAATATTAACATTCAGATTTTTTGGGGCGTTACAAGTCTACCACCCTTAAACAAGGTTTCGTCCCCGAAACCTTTCTCACTTTCATCGAACACACATTATCTTTTCTTCCAGCCCATCCATACGACCACTAGCCCATACTTTCCTGATCATTCTTTCCTATTTCATTTGCATTTTCATTTTCATTTACTTGGCCTGTCAATAACTGGTCAATACACATACTCTTCCGTCCTTTAATATGATCCATTCTTAATGGATCTAATATTTCCATCTCACCTCTAAAAATTTACATTCTCTACATACTCTGTATAACATTTAACTTTTGTTTTGTTACCACCACAAAACTTACTATTTCATAGTCACACCTACGTGCTTAACTCTAACGTTAACCTTACTCTACGTTTTCTACAGTTACGTATACCTTGCATACCTTTATATTATCTTTAAATCATTTCGTTCATTTCACATTACTATTGCTTTCACTTCATGCATTACTTAATTCACGTGTATAAATAGTTCATATCTCTCCAATCATGAGTTAAACATTTTACTAACCTCTTTTTCATTTCCCAAACCACGATCCGCAACCCAGATCGATCATCTTCTCCTCGAGTACTAACCGTATAGGCCAGCTTTCATTCCTTCGTGTAATGAGCTTCCGCTCGTGCACGTCCTTTCATCAACACGATTGGTTTCATCACATCAATAGTTCTAACATTATCATCAACAACATCGGCGGTTAACATATGTCATTCAAACATTCATTACACTAGGTGATTACCCACCTATAACTCTTCTACAATTTCCTACGTGCCTGCTATAACGTGCCACACATTCTATTTCTTACATACAATCCTTTCATTCAATTTATCATTTCGCCAACTGAAGTACACGCTCGTACTTCCTTCCATTCATGCTTACTTGCGAAGACCTTATTACATCGTTTCAATATTTCTTACTAAGCTTACCATTCCCGCCCATACTCAAGTTATTGTCCGGGTCACAGCCCGTCATCATTCTGACTTCTAAGAGTCAATTACTAACACATCTAACACGTAACTTATACAAAACTTCGTCTATTATACTATCACTTTTTACTTTATACTTATTTCTATGACCCGTTATACTCAATCATGGTCAAACTGTCGACACCTTCTTATGCGGATTAATTTCATCTTTTTATATTCTTAAACCCGTCTCACGGATTCAGACGCATCATTCATTCTTTTTCATTCATTGAATCCGCCTTACGGGTTCAAACATTACATTCATGCCTTTCATTACTTCTGCGTTTTGAATCCTTCTCGCGGATTCAAACATATTATCCATGCCTTTCATCCTTGAATCCGTCTCGCAGATTCAAACATATCATACATGCTTTTCATCCTTGAATCCGTCTCGCAGATTCAAACATATTATACATGCCTTTCATCCTTGAATCCGTCTCGCGGATTCAAACATATCATACATGCCTTTCATCCTTGAATCCGTCTCACGGATTCAAACATATCATACATGCCTTTCATCCTTGAACCCGTCTCGCAGATTCAAACATATCATACATGCCTTTCATCCTTGAATCCGTCTCGCGGATTCAAACATATTATACATGCCTTTCATCCTTGAATCCGTCTCGCGGATTCAATCATTTCATTCATACATTTCATTCCTTGAATCCGTCTCGCGGATTCAAACATTTCATTCATACCTTGTTGATCCGCACTTTCTTACGGATTCAACATTCTTCATTCTTAACAGGCATGTTTTTCATTCTTACATAGTACTCTCATTTTCCCGAGAGTCTTACTTCCCATTTCACCCACACGCCCGCCTGCTACCCAACTCTACCGGACATACCTGTAACAATTATCATGATCTCACGAACGTCGTACGTTTCTCGTGTACTGGCCAGGTACACAATACACATAGTAGTTTCGTGCCTTCATGTAATTGCCACCTCATGTCCGTAGACTTAGGTTTCGGCGCGTGTATCACTTTCGGTACTTCATTACATACAATCCTTGTCTTTCATTCAAAATTTTCCTTCCTTTAATGAGTTTTACCATTACATATACCCACATATTAAATTCACGTACCTGGGGCTCATTTGCCTATTTGTCACTTGACGGTTCTAGTTATTCATCTTAAACTGCATTCACGGATCATCCTCTTGAAACACTTATGCTTACCTTGCACATACAAAACCGTCAGTTTCTTTATACGCATACATAAGTACATACTTACATTAGCTTCTATCTTTGGATCTTGATCGAGTCTTAGATTGTACGGGTTTCTTATCTCAAGAGCACACAAGTTTGAGTTCAAGTACTTACTTTCTCGTACTTGATTCCCTCAAACTAGGGCTCTGATACCAACTTGTAAGACCCTAAATCGTACATGACAAAAGTCGCAGCGGAAACACGAACCATAAAATTTCTTTCATTACAAACGTCTTGACTTACTTGAAAGTTCGTTTTAATAATATCTCTTTTTCAAAACAAAAGCATAACTCCCGTTTACTAAAGTACATACTCGATTATTCCCGTACAATCTATCTTGTGACTCGGTCTTCGATCTCTATTCCTTGTGATATTTGCCCGTGATCCGTACAACCTGCACTCACCACATACATTCATAACATTAGCACACATTATATAATCAAGATTCATTCACGTACACTTCACATTTCGTCATTTTTCAAACTTTAAGCATTTCATCTGCGTATCCGTTTGCTGGTGAGGCTTCAATAATGCACCTGCATTACTTTTCATTCTCAAGGTACACCATTAATAACGTTAACACTCAACGTGTCTAAATCATGCATACATACGTACTTACATACATACATACATACATACACATCTACATACGTACATACCTTTCCTACATCTTTACATACATGCATACGCTCGTACATATCTTTATACATACATACATACACATCTACGTACGTACATACCTTTCCTACATCATTACATACATGCATACACTCGTACATATCTTTATACATACATACATACACATCTACATTCGTACATACCTTTCCTACATCATTACATACATGCATACACTCGTACATATCTTTATACCTACATACATACACATCTACATTTGTACATGCATCCATAAAACAATCATAACTATAAACTTGCATACCTTCACTCACATGTTCACATACTTACATACGTTCAAACGTGCTTACGATTCTTGTTTAACTCATTTATATACACATATCATACTCGTGCGTTAGTTTCATGAGCTTAAACTGGGATTTAAAGCATTTAAACTTTCATCGGATCTCGTAAACATTCTACAATGAGTTTAGAATACATTTTGGGACCCCTTATAGGTTACGGGGCTGATTCGGATGAATTCTGCACATTCAGTTGAATTTGCAGCTGTCGCACGGCCATGCGTCCCAACCGCACGACCGTACGGATCCTACGACGTCGGGGCACTGGTAGTGCACAAGCTAGTGCACTTGTTTTACTCGGAAACGCACGACCGTGCGACCAGGCGCACGACCGTGCGCCACCTGGCGTCGGGTCATTTCGCGTAGACAGTCATTTAAGGCGTCGGGCCAACTTAGAAAATGCACGGGGCGTCGGCGACGGCCATTGGGGCGTCGGCGACGGCCATTGGGGCGTCGGCGACGGCCCCTAGAACTTCCATTTTGCTGCAGATCCGTTTCGTCGTCCGAAAACGCTAAAACTTGCGTAACTTTTAAACCGTTTATCCGTTTAACCTCCCGTTTCTTCCTACATGCTTGTAAATTCACATTCTATCATATGAACTTAAAATCCCACATACGGATTAAGGAAAATTCTTAACTTACACGCATTCGGCTTATTGTCATTCTCTAATTATTTGACCCGTTCGTGCATTTATCAACATAATTTGTTTAATTGACCTCAAACTCATATGAACTTAATAATTTCATTGACGCCTATCATAAAAGATTAAATTCTCGGATGCCTTGCATCCTCTTAACCCATTTCACTCAAAAGTTTATTTTTGACCCGTTATAGGTATTTGCGCATTAAATGGTCTATGACATACAAAACCATACTCTTCGCTTACACACTTGTCCAAAACATTACACTAATCAAATAACTTGTTTCTAAACCACTTTTAAGATCGTTCCCCCCAAAATACCCATCAAGGGCATTTTGGTCAACTTTATCCCATCATTTACGACGAAAGACTTTAACACATATTCGACATCAAACATCATGTTCAATTAATTACAACACTTTATTACTTACTTGAACTAAGAAGTGATTACGGAAATCACTTACCTTATGCGTCCGTGCTCGTGTCCGATTCCTTGCCTCTTCTTGACCCGTTAACACCTCATGCTTGTGTCCGTCTCGACGTGATTCCTATACTTTCATCTAACAATAATTCATCATACCCACATAAATACATCAATCATTCAACAAGACTTGAACATAGGAGGTGATTCTAGTCATCATCTTCACCCTAACTAACGGGTGTCACCTCTAAACATCAAATTAACGCAAACCATCCATAACCCATGTTCTACACGAGGATTCTAACCCTTGTACATGATCAATTTCATATTAACTCACGGATTAGAACATAACCCACTTCACCCATGATCACCAATCTTAGATTTAAGACATACCTTATGATCCCCTCGTGTTGGTGATCATTAATCCATGCTTGGTTATGGATTTCAGCTTCGTCTTGCCTTCCAATTTGAGCTTAAAGGCGATTTAGGGTTTGAGGCTCCATGGGAGCCTCCTGATCTTTCTCGAACACACACGTATGTGTGTGTTTGTGTGTGTTTAGTTATTTTATAACTTAACTTTCATTTGTTCCATTTTAGCCCCTCGGGTTTACTTTTAAAACATAACTGACACTACCTTAATCATTTAAGGCTTTTGACCATACCCTTAACTAGGTTAAATAGCCCCTCGGGTTTACTTTTAAAATATATACTTTTTTCAAATAAAAAAACAAATTAATTTAAAGTGCAGAATAAATTACTAGTTGTGTAGGATAAATTACGAGTTGTGTAGGATATATTTCGAGATATGAAGGATAAATTTCGACTGTGTAGGATAAAATTCTATAATGTGTAGGATATATGTAGGAAAATTTTGATATGTGTAGGTTTTGTAGATTATATATAGGATAATTAATGATTAGTTGACTAATTAATTAAAGAGAGAAAAATTAATGATATGAGTTATAAATGAAATAGTATTTTACTAATATGCCCTTTCTTCTTTTTCTTCTCACATTAAATTTCTTCTCAAATGAACCTTCCCCTAAAACTTTAATAGTATAAAAAGTATAGATAAAATATACGAAAGTATAAAAATCTTTAATTAAAACACGAACATAAATGAACGCAAATGAACGAATGTTCACGAACACCTTACCGAACGTTCACGAACACAAGTGAACAAACGAGACCTTTGTTCATGTTCGTTCATTTAACTAATCGAACGAAATTTCTTGTTCATGTTCGTTCGTTTATTAAACGAACGAACATAAACGAACTTCCCGCCGAACGGTTCACGAACTGTTCGCTGAACGTTCGGTTCGTTTACAGCCCTAAGCACTCTTGTGTTCGGTGGGGTGTAAAACTGTGTCAAATAGCATTAATGTCACACCACTGTGAGTGACCACCAACACTGAATTTGCAGTGAAAAAATTAGACCGAAATGTAAAACATAGAAAATAATAACTAAGTAGATCCAGGACCCGCACGTTATGACGAAACTGTCAAACGGGAAAAAATAGACGACATAAATACGTTGAACCACACACGCACGTTGCGTCGTGTTAACTCGCAAAATTTAGAACAAAGCGTAAAATGAAAAAAAATGCAAAAAATGAAAAGTATAGGAGACCAAAGTTGAAAGCAAAAACGTTGTGAGGTTAAATTATAAAAGATAAAAAGTTTTGGGTTAAAAGTAAAAAAAAAAACAAATAGTTTTAGGTTAAAAAAAAAAAAAATCAAACTTCTTTTTGAAAAACTCCCAGCCTATTAGTTATTAACACATATATGCATAACTAAGTTACTAAGTTACTAATTTATAGTATTTAAAATTTAAAATAAAATATGATGTACTCCCCATGCACCACAAGGAGGCAAAACATTGCCTTTTTAACACAAAGAAAGTAATGGATTGCTACATTGAATGACTTTATTTGACCACCTGTTGTGGTTCTAATGGTTTTGTTAGCCAGAGAAAATAGAAAGGAAATTAGAAGTATTACAGAGAGAATTTCGAAGATTATCATTCAGGTCAGAGATACTCCTAACATTACGTAGACATGGGAGCAAGGTTGTAAGAATCGCCAGGTGTTAGTCGGCTAGTGGGCTACCAACTAGGACTAAACGGATTAAGATTTTATATGTATTTTATTAAGTAAACATGTTTTAACACTTTCTTCGACTTATAATTTCAATTAAATAAGATTAATTGCTGGAACTTACAGGTTTTGATCAAGAATCTGCCCGGAATCACTAGACTTCCACCGATTTTTTGCCAATTTGGACTGGATTGGACCATTGATCGTCTACTAATTAACTGGCCGATTAAATAAAAATTACTCGGTGAATCTAGGACTAACGATTAACTGGCGACTAGTCAGAGGCTAGTCGGGATTTTTACAACCATGCATGAAAGATCATGGGCATCCACACTCTTCCCTTTATTTTACCGCAAAACTTAATTTAAATACTTAATTAACCGTCAAATGCATGAAAATAAAAGAACAAAAACACTTGTTTGCATGCAACCCACGTTCATAGTTCTACCTTTAATTAAAGGGCTTCGTTTTAGCTTATGGAATCTCAGTTTTGTAAAAGTTAGTTTTTGAGTTCATAAAATAAAAAGATCTTATAATTCAAATTAGATATTGAATGAAAGTGGTATGACAACCCAAAAAACCACTCCAACGGGGAGAGTTTTCTATTTGAGTTTCAGAAAAGAAAAGAAAGGAAAAGGGACTTTTGAAGCTTAAAGAAGTTTCTTTTTCAATCGCAAATGTGTATGTCATTAACTCGTATGCTTATTTATTTGTCGTCTAACTTAAATTTTCTTAAGTTAAATTTTGAATTTTAAGAGGTAATGGATCACCGTGTAAAACTTAAACCAATCGTTAAATAAAAAGTATTCTAGTGGAATCGGATTCGTTAATCAAAACAAAAGCTAAAGTTTTTTCTTTTCTGGTGGCAAAGAATACGATTCCAAATAAAATAAATCAAACAAATCCATATACTCAAAATAAATACAGAAAAAGGTAATAAACACATCATCTACTGTATATCCACTGATATTTATTAGTACTAAAATAAAATTATAAACAAACAAATATCTATAAAAAGATCAAAACTCATCAGCAATCGTCATCAACACGTAACTAGTAACTCTGATCATCTTTGCTAGCTCTAGAAGCATGCATCCAACACGCAACAGCAACATAGTGCTGCACAACTGCAAAACACACACAAAACATACATTAATGAGTTAATTACTGTTTTGTCAAAAATCACTATTTCAGTCCATTTGTTTAAAAATTGTGATTTCACTTTCGTAACCATTTCAGTCAATAATATCAAACCCTAAATAACATAAGATTAGAAATTTGTGTATTAAATAAAAAAATTACTAAAAAGTTAATGATAAATATTTTGAAATTATAAAAGGATCTTTTGAGAATCAAGTTTCAAAATTTCGTTATATATTTTGTAAAAGGTTTGATACTAATAAATTGTTATATTATGTTAGATTACCATCGGCTTTTTTAGTCAACTTTAAGAAAAGGATTAAAAAATAGAATACTATGGGTGAAACAGGTCATTTGTTACACATGACGTAACCAGTTACATGTTAGTACACTAATGTCTATCGCCTCCGTCAATTCAGATCGTAGCAGAAATCAGAAAAAGACATGGTTTTATAATGTAAAAATAGAGGGAAAAGTCAAGGTGGCATTATTGTAATGTTTACAAGATAAGATTATACTTACCATCCTTTCCAGAAGCCATCGCCTCTGCTCTGAGTATGTACCGGTGTCTGATTTTCCAATTTGGTGGTGCCGTCCCTATTCGGATACCCCACCGGTGGTGGTGCGGTCACGTATGACGCTCCTTGCGGTGCCGGAGGATACGCAACTGCATCGTCATCAATTCAAATAAGTTTAAACTTAAACCAATAACGCGAACACACTATTTACTATTTACTAATAAAATTTACCTACTATTTACTTTATGGTACTTAAACGCGCACCACTTTAATATAAATAAACATAAACATTGGTTACTCCGGAAAAGGCGAAAACTAACCTGGAATCTCGTTTTGATCGAAGCGATTCATGATTAAGATTGAGGATCGGAAAGATTTGTAATAGTTTAAGGTAAAGTGTGTTTTTGTGTGCTAATGATGTTGTTGAAGGTGTATGTATATATAGAGAGATATGAAGGAGGAGAGGAAGGTATCATGTTATATGGTCGGCGGGTAACTTACGACCAAAGTAGAAGAAAACACGGCAAAGAAACGACGTCGTAAAGTGACAGCAAAACGCGCTATATCTGTAAACTTTTTTTTTATTATTCTTTTGGGACATTGAAAGATTCACACGTAATGACTTAATTATATGCCGAAATTATATCCTCTTAATATCCTTTTTATTTATATAATAAATTGTAATGTGATGTAATTGTACATTATGATCAGAATAGTATTAGGCGGTAGGGGTGTTTACGATTCAATTTTAAACTGTGAAACCGTCCAAACTAGTCATCAGTTTGGTTTCGCGATCGGTTTTTTTCTTTAACTTTCGGTCGATCGGTTTGAAAATTTTCAAACCATAGCGAATGGTTTGGTTTGGTTTGGTTTACGGTTTATACCTAAAACCAACCATATAAAATCGGACCGGACCGTACGACTTTGTTAATTATATTGTTTTAAATATTATAGATAGATATGTGCGTGTGGAACTATATTGCATTAAAAATTAATAACAGAATTAATTCAAATGGGTTGTATGCTTGTATGAAATTAAGGCCCAGTAGATAACTTCAATTTACTAATTCCCGTATTATTTAAACTTCGCATCTATGTTCACAATTTGCAAATAATCTGTAGAATTATGATGCTTTTAGTATTATTCTTGATTTTGTTATGTATTTTGGATTACATTTCATTAATCAGCTACCTATATTTTGACCAATGATATTTGTTTTCGTTTTGTGTTCCTGTTTTTTGACATGTATATGTTAATAAATATTAAAATTGTTAGGGGGAGACTATTTGCACACTTGGTGTGTAGATAGTTAGCCCAAAAGAGACTTTTTTTGTCCTATATGCACACCCTGCAGTGTCGAGCTGTGACCAAAGCGCGACGTTTTGGTCCGGTCAACCAGACAAAGACTGACGGGTGTCTGACGGGTCTGTTGACCGGACCAAAACGCCGAGCTTTGGCCGCGTTTTGGTCCTGTCAACCAGACACCCGATCAGTCTTTTGTCTGGTTGACAGGACCAAAACGCGACCAAAGCTCGGCGTTTTGATCCGGTCAACAGACCCGTCAGTCTTTTGTCTGGTTGACCGGACCAAAACGTCACGCTTTGATCACAGCTCAACACTGCATGGTGTACATATAGGACAAAAAAGCCCTTTTTGGTGTGCATATAGGCATTTGGGTGTGCCAATAGGTACACCCTGTTGTTATTGGACTTAGGGGCTGTTTGTTTGCATCTGAATGGGTCTATTCAGAGCCTACCTCAGAATCGGTCAGAGGTATAGGCTGTTTGGTTCACAAAATATTCACCTCTTAATGGAACCATTCAGCTCTGAATGGTTCAGCTAGTTTTAGACGCTGAATGAAATATTTGACACTCATGCCTTTGCCCTAACAAAAGAAACAACCGCTCTTCTCATTACACAGCGACGCCATCATCTCCTCCCCTCCCATATCCTCTCCTTCACCACTCTGCCGCCCTCCACCACCACGTCGGCCCTCCTCCACCGTCGCAGCCTTCCCCACGTCGTCTTTCCTCTGCCGTCGTTTCCTCCTCTGTCGTTGTTTCCCTCGGCTCTCCTCCACAGCCGGAGCTTTTCTCGTTGCCTCTCCTTCGCAGCCGGTGTTCTCAGGTATGTCAAGTTTAAAGAAAAGTGTCAGTTTCTGTTTTGAGTCCTAATTTTTCATAGTTTATTCAAATATTAGATGTTATTGGAATGTGAAAATTGATGATATTGAGGTGATATTTTCATCGTATCATATTAGATTTGAGGTGTTAAAGAAATAGCAGTAGCTTTTCAGTTTCTATTGTGAGCCATAATAGATTTGAGGTGTTATTTTTAACGGTAGCTTTAGTTTCTATTGTGAGCCATATCATGTATGATGTGCACTTATTTTATTTGAAGATGGTGATATTGAATTGTGAAAATATATATGTATGAATACATGTGAAAATATATATGTATGATTAGCAACAATAGACAGTTTCAATGTGAAATTCTCTTTAGAAACAGTTTGTAGTTCAGTGGGGTAAAAATGACATTTTATACAGTCATTCAGAGGTGCAACAAAACAACACTTTACTGGTTCAGAGCCTCTTACTCATTCAGACCTCTTATTCATTCAGCACTTATTGGTTCAGATGTTGCCAAACAGCCCCTTAAACCGTGAAATCAAACCGGAACCAAACCGTAAGTAACGGTTTGGTTGGTTCGGTTTCATTTTTCTACGGTTCGGTTTTGGTTTTCGATTATCAAAAACTGATACTAACTGTTTGGCTTACAGTTTGACTTAAAAACCGTTCAAACCGGACCGCGAACACCCCTGTTAGGCGGTTTTAATAATAATAATAATAATAATAATAATAATATTATTATTATTATTATTATTGTTATTGAAATTTAAATAAGGCTAGAGGGTATAGGGTACGTCCCCGGAGCGTCCTGGTCCGGCGCCGGGCCAAACACCACGCCGCCCCCTCCCGGCTTCGTCCTCCACGTCGTCTGCCAGACGTTTGCGACGGTCCACAAAAGGACAAAAACTCTCCCTCCCCCTCTCACACACTCCTATACATACAATATATATATACACATTTTAGGTCCATCCTCTCATTTCCACACATCCATCATCTTTGCCCCATCCTCATGCCCATCCTACGTGTCGCTTACGTGACGGACCATCCTCCAAGAAAGGATCATCACCATACCGTGTAGACTAAGCATATCAGCATATGATAACTATTTTTTAACATATTATTTTATCAAGAGTTTCCAACTTTTAGGATTCATCATAATTTTTGTTTCGTGATTAAAAAAAAAGGAGGAAACGGGTCCCATCTAGGTCCACATGTATCGCATTCGACAAGTTGTTATCCTTATTCGTTATTTTCTATTTTCTAAACTACAACAAATTTAGGAGTTGGCGGGAATAGGGCCCTCCATTGATTGGAGGAGAGGGGAGGCAAGGGGAATAGTGTCAGGCATTTACCTGGCACTCCCGTATTGGCCCAATTAATTTACGATTTTATCCCGCTTTAAATTTACGATTTTGCCATCAGTTCAAAATTACGTATTTGCCCTCAGTTAAAAATAAATTTACGGTTCTGCTCCCAGCTAAATATTTCAATTTTTCCCCCGTTCAAAATTACGATTTTGCCCCGTTTCAATTTACAGTTTTGCCATTAGTTTTTTTCCCTTAAAAATACGATTTTGCCATCAGTTCAAAATCATGTTTTTACCCCCACTTAAAAATAAATTTACGCTTTTGCTCCCAGCTAAAAATTCCAATTTTGCCCTCAGCTTAAAATTACGATTTTGCCCCGTATAAATTTATAGTTTTGTCATTAGTTTTTTTCTCACAGCCAAGTTACGATTTTGCCCTCAACTTAAACTTACATGTTCTCCATCGTTTTTGTTTGTTTTCCTGGTGAGATTACAATTTTGCCCCCAGTGTAAAATTACAGTCATGCTGCCAGCTTCCTGGCACTCCCCCATTGGTCCATTTAATTTACGCTTTTATCCCTGAATTAAAATTATGATTTCGCCCTCAGTTAAAAATTACGTTTTTCCCATCGTTTTAGTTTTTTTAGCAAAACTATAAATGTTTTTTGTTTTAATTTGTTTACTCGATTTAATTTTTTTTCGTGTCAATGAGCTGTCTAACACTGGCTCATTAATCCTGAAAAATTAC
Organism: Helianthus tuberosus; assembly: GCA_030545235.1. Classification (NCBI taxonomy): domain Eukaryota; kingdom Viridiplantae; phylum Streptophyta; class Magnoliopsida; order Asterales; family Asteraceae; genus Helianthus; species Helianthus tuberosus. The sequence goes on along the minus strand of CM060411.1, from coordinate 51,811,801 downwards.
AGTTTTGCCCTGACCCCAAAATTACGGTCTTATCATCATTTTTGTTTTTTTTTTCTAGCAAAATTATAGTAGTGTTTTTTTATTGATTGAGAATGCCTGGCACTTCCCTATTGGCCTAATTAATTTATGATTTCATCCACGCTTTAAAATTATGATTTTGCCGTCCGTTCAAAATTATGTTTTTGCCCCCAGTTAAAAATATATTTACCCTTTTGCCCCCGCTCAAAATTACGACTTTGCCCTCGGTAGAAAAAATACGATTTGACCCTCAGCCAAAATTACGGTTTTGCCCCAGTTCAAAATAAAAATATGTTTTCCCCTAGCTAAAAATTACGATTTTACACCAGTTTATTATCTTACACCCACTTTAAAATGACGTTTTACGCCTCCAGTTTAAAATTACGTTTTTGCCCCCCCTAAAAATAAACATATGCTTTTGCCCCCCGCTCAAAATTACAATTTTACCCTCATTTCAAAAATACGTTTTCGCCCCCAGTTCAAAATACAAATATGGTTTTCCCCTGGTTCAAAATTACGATTTTACCATCAGTTCAAAATTATGATTTTGCCCCCAGTTCAAAATAAAATATAGTACTGTTTTTTTAATTGGTTGAGAATTATTCGGCTATCGCCCCGCAACGCGGGCGTGGCATCAACTAGTTGAATTATATATGTTAACTTGTATTTCAAAAATTCCTGTTTTTCAATAATAATAATAATAATAATAATAATAATAATAATTGACACTCTAATAGCATTCTGAGGCATCTATTTTGACTCCATATCAATTATTAAAAATTTATGTCATATAAAACAGATTTAATATGTGGATAACTTTAATAATAAATCTAAACAATTTTGATATAATCTTTAATCTTGTAGATAATAACTTATTTGAGTTATCAATTTTGAACCGACAAAATATTTCGGCAAATACCACTCTGAATGGTATCAGAGCCACACAGAATTCCTTCGCGGGGGCTCTAGATATTGATAGTACTTTGCATGAGATTGAGTTTGATAATTTAATTGTATTAAATTTAAACTTTATAAATAATAAAGTTATCATGCTTAGATTAAATCAACAAAATGATTTATTAGAAAACGAAAATTTAGATTCTGAAGTTGATTTTGATGAAAATTATATATCTGACGAAGATTTAAATCAACAAAATCATTTTGTTGATTTATTCCATATATAATTTTCATCAAAATCAACTTCAGAATCTAAATTTTCGTTTTCTAATAAATCATTTTGTTGATTTAATCTAAGCATGATAACTTTATTATTTATAAAGTTTAAATTTAATACAATTAAATTATCAAACTCAATCTCATGCAAAGTACTATCAATATCTAGAGCCCCTGCGAAGGAATTCTGCGTGGCTCTGATACCATTCAGAGCGGTATTTGCCGAAATATTTTGTCGGTTCAAAATTGATAACTCAAGTAAGTTATTATCTACAAGATTAAAGATTATATCAAAATTGTTTAGGTTTATTATTAAAGTTATCCACATACTAAATCTGTTTTATATGACATAAATTTTTAATAATAGATATGGAGTCAAAACAGATGCCTCAGAATGCTATTGAAGTGTCAGTTATTATTATTATTATTGAAAAATAGGAATTTTTGAAATACAAGTTAACATATATAATTCAATAACGAATAACGATAAGACCGGTGGGTATGGGGAGGATAGTCTCTTTTGAGACTACCCGCCATGTAGGCGCCACGTAATCACGGGAGGAGGAACATCCTCTTGGGGACTACCCAAGGGTGTGGGGGGACTACCCACTTTAATAAAAAAATAATATATATTCAAGGAGAGAGAGAGAGAAACAATGAAGGGGGCCCACCAATTTTGAAACTCAGCCCCGTCTCCACCGTCTGAAATCCGACGGAAGTGCCGCGACGGGCCCCTAGGGGGCGGTGTGCGACGGTCCTGGATGGGGGAGACAGCCCGGGGACGAGCCCCATACCGGGCAGTCTAACAACTTGTCGAATGTGATACATGTGGACCTAGATGGGACCCATTTCCTCCTTTTTTTTAATCACGAAACAAAAATTATGATGAATCCTAAAAGTTGGAAACTCTTGATAAAATAATATGTTAAAAAATAGTTATCATATGCTGATATGCTTAGGCTACACGGTATGGTGATGATGCTCTCTTGGAGGATGGTCCGCCACGTGAGCGACACGTAGGATGGGCATGAGGATGGGGCAAATAGGATGGATGTGTGGAAATGAGAGGATGAACCTAAAATGTGTATGTATATATTGTATGTATAGGAGTGTGTGAGAGGGGGAGGGAGAGTTTTTGTCCTTTTGTGGACCGTCGCAAACGTCTGGCAGACGACGTGGAGGACGAAGCCGGGAGGGGGCGGCGTGGTGTTTGTCCCGGCGCCGGACCAGGATGCTCCGGGGACGTACCCTATACCCTCTAGCCTTATTTAAATTTTAAAATATGTAAACTTTTACGTGTCGCTATTATTGTAACTCTGAAGAATTTTAGGGATGTTTTTATTCTGAAGAATTTTTGGAGTGATTTTAATAAAGTCAGAAGTTTCTTTCTTTGTAGCAAGGGTAAACCGGTGTAATATCCGTGTGGGTTAATGTTTTGAGTATATTTAATTGTGTATTAACTACTTGCTAAAAAAACACATGACTAAAAAACACAAGACTTCTTAATTAATTTATGTTACGTGGGTTGTTGGCCAACTTTTCATCAAGAACTAAGGGCTCGTTTGGTTCGTCGAATTTTTTTTAGGAATAGAAATTCAAAAAAGGAATTGGGATTTGTATTTTCTATATATGTTTGGTTTGCAAATTAAAAAGGTAATGGAATGATAAATAATTTAAATGACATCAATATCATTAATAAGCCTTCCCTAAATAATTCAAGTTAGAATATTGGGATGAAGCCTTCCCTAAATAATTCAAATTAGAATATTGGGATGAAGATTTATTTAAAGATGTGAGGGTTATTTGGTTATTATATAACATTTCAATGGAAAGTTTGAAATTCCATTAAAGTAGTGAAGAAAAGTTGAAATCACATGATTAAAGGTATTTGAAGGAAAATATTCCAATTCCCTTTTTCCTCTAATGCAAACCAAACATGATTTATAATGAAAATCAATCCAATTCTAATTCTAATTCCATATGATTCTGCGAACCAGACGCCCCCTAAGGGTATCCGGGGCGCCTCTTAGGTTCGCTTTATGGATGTCATGGTTTCACGGGAACATTGTCGTAAGTCCTGTGGGATGGAATAGCGGATCAACTCCGGGCGTGCTAGATAAATTTCATGGTTTCACCGGAAATCTTCGTAAGTACATGATGTGAGACGAGGCACAAATTTTAATGTTATTATTTAATTTGTAATGGACGGTGATGTTGCACAATATTATTGGATAGTGGGTTGAAGTAGGTAGTCGGTTCAACTACAAAGGAGCCCCCTCCGTTTAGGGTTGTGATGGGTTGGATTGAGTTTAAATGAGATGACATCTTCCTATTAATTGGGCTCACTAATAGAAATGGGTTGCTAGAGAGGCGCCCCTTCCACCTTAAGAAACCACCAAAGGCGCGTATACCTACATGATAAAATTCGTAGTCATAGTGTATTACAATATGGTGCACTTACGGTTTAAAACAATGTTAAGTTTGTTATAAATAGAAACTAGGGTCGTAGTAAGTTTGTGTTTCGGGGCGGGCGAGATTTATTTCTTTAAGAAGCGGTGGGGATTCGATCGGAGTTTCTTACATATAGAAAATTCGATCATTATTGTATCGATTCGTGACGGTATTCTCAAAGCATCGGCATTTGGTAACACCAAAATAATAAAGAGAAGGTAAAAGGTAAAAGAATAAAAAAGTAAAAAAAATAAAGGTAAAAATAAAAAAGAAAATGAAAACGAAAAAATTAAAAGAAACACAAAGGTAAAAAGGAGAGATAAAAGACATGTAAAAAGATAAAAGAAGAGGAAAATCTTTTGGTTAAGTAAAATAATTGTAAAAATAAATAAACATCTAGCTTACTTAGTTATACTGTTTTGAAACGAAGAAGTGTTTAGTTCGATTCTCATCGATACCAATATTTAGTTAAATTTTCATTTTGCCTAAATATAAAAGATAGAAGCCGTAGAAAAAAAAGCAAACAAAGCGGATCGAACCCGGGTCAAAAAAATAAAATAAAGAAGATACTGACTATGAAAACTTCTCATCTTTATATAGAAGACTAGTAGGGAACTCGACAATACACGACAGGACATTAGGCAATCAGGTGGTAGTGAAGTGACGATGTCATGGGAGGTTGTTGTACAACCTAGTCAGGAGCCCGCACAATACGACAGAGTGTAAATCACCCTGTAAACTCCATTAACACACGGTTTCATCATGACTATCCCAAATCCATTTCTTACGAAACCCATTAAAAAAATTGATCTGTCTCTTTGGGTATATAAAGAAATACCACTAAGACAAATACTGTAACATAATTGAAATCAATCTACCTCGCTTTCACGGCTTGAAAACGTTCGAGCATCTGAAGCCGATTGCCCAATCCTATCAAATAATACCTCTTCAAATATTTCCTCTGAATCTCTCTTGCCTATACGTAGGAAGACAATTAAAACACAAAAGCATCATGTATGTTTTAAAAAGAGTTAAGTAGAATTTAAAAAGGAAATTACCAATAGGCAAATGGATGTCGACTTCTCTCCAAAATTCACAAACTGCTTGTGTATGATTTGATAGTTGTTAAATTTCTCTTTTTTTTTCAATTTCCTGCAAATCTACTCCTATTGAGGGAGTCCTGGTAGGAAAATCTGTTATTATAATGCAATAAAATATTGTAAAAACACAACAATAGTAAGATCAATGAATGTAGAAGTTTACCTGTTCAAGTTAAAATCATGTCATAGGTTTCAACTACAGAGTAGGATAAAATTTTAGCATATTTAAAGTTGTAAATTTATAAGAAAGTTTATGACTCTACTAAAAATAAACAAGTAGAAACGAACTTAAACATAGTAGATTCAATGATATCATTATCATTCTTCATACTCTAAACTTAATAGAGTAACAAAATTAATGACACAACATCATGTTACTATTTTTTTTAAATACTTGTACAACTTGATCTAGCCAAAATCAACCGAATACTTGAGTTACTTCTAAAGTTGTGGTTCTAACTCGCGCAACAGCAGACAAAGGAGTTGATGTTGAGTGAAATGGTGTAAACCACTTATGAATTACAATAATATGCTTGCATGGGGAATGTGAAAAATGGCATTGGGTGTGTAGATGGACAAAATCGCATGTTGAAGATTGAATTCGCACCAGATCGTACGGCTGTGATGATGGCGTACGTATCGTACGATAAGCCCTATTGTATGTTAACTGGCCTCTCTCTCTCTCTCTCTCTCTCTCTCTCACTCACTATATATATAGGGCATGGTTATATGGAAAACTCTATCTTTTTGAGAAAACTCTGCAAACTCAATGTCATCCATTGATTATCTTTCATCTAACTTGATCAATGGCTCTCTTAATTTTGGTAAGAATTAGACTTAAAAGAAATCTTATAATACACATTAGTACAACTGGAAGGGCATTTTCGGTAGTGCAAATTGTCCTTGGAAAACCAAATCCCTGCCATGCAGTAGGCGTCTAATCAAAACTTCAAAGCATTTCAAACACTGTTCGTCTTTATCTTTCCCACTCGATTCTGACTGTTCATGTTTCTCTTCCGCCAAACAAAATCGCTCGGTACTTTCTAACCCTAAAACAGAAGTCGATAGTTTCCATCGTGGAGAATGAGGAAATCGTTCATAATCTTGTCGTCGTCGGTTAAACTGAAACGATTATGGAAGATGAAGAGTTCAAGTAAAAGGTTAGTTCTTGTAATCGGACCTGTAAAAGGGGGTTTTGTTCAATCGATTTCCCCAAAAAATGGCAACTGATTTTGTTTTGTTTTCTATATATAGCACTACGAGGCCTATATTAGGGCGGAAAAGGTCTAAAAGCCGTAGTGTTGTTATTATCTCAGATGGTTCCAAGGAAGGTCCTTCCAATCAACAATATGGCTTCGGTCCGACCCAAAGGGCGTTAGGTTAGTATTGATGTGTGTATGAACCGTGAACACAGTTGAAGGTGATGTATATATGTATAGTGTGTTGGATTAGTCCCTGTTCATAACATACTTTTGTTGGCTGCGTTGCAGTGTATGATGATACTGATAGTGGGTCACCAGGCCCTGGGAAACGACGGAAAACCGTTAAAGGTTAACTAGTAATATTGTGTATAGTTTGTATCGTTTCTGGGTGAAGTAATCGTTTTTGTTACTAATTTCTCAGGGCGTAAAGAAGCTTATGTGGAAGGCAAAGAAGGACAGACCAAAGATCATAAAGGTAAGTGCCTTTGGTTACAATAGTTGGTATTTGCGTATCAAAGTGAACTTGACTAACATGTGTTAAATGGCAGGGAAAAAAATCATTGCCGTGGATAGTTCTGGCTGTGGAACTAAAAGAAACCGTGGTTAGTTAAATATTATTGGCTTTGATTTGTTTGTTTGTCAAATAATTAATGGTCTGAGTTTGAAGTTTGCCTAACATGTGTTAATTGGCAGGGGAAAAAAACCATCGCGGGGGATAATTCTGGCAATGGAATGCAAAGAAACTGTGGTTAGTTAATTTTTAATGACTTTCATTTGTTTGATGTTCAATTGATTAATGGTTGGATGTTTGATCGTATAACTGTAATGTTACCGTTTGTGTTAGACAGATTTGTCATAAATGGTTGTAAAGTAGACTAATTTTTTTGGTTGTTTTGGTTGCGTATAAAACGTTATACCAGTACGTAGGGCAGATGTAACAGCTACATCAAGCGGGAGAACGTTACGGACAGGGAAGAAGAAAGTTTCAGAGGAGAGTGTGAAAGGTGAAGCACGGAAGCAAAAGGAAGTTGGTAACGAACAGGCAAAAGTTCCCAAAGCCCGTAAGCGAGCCAAGAAGGATGAATTTCCGGGAATAAGGACGAGATCCGCACCACTACAATTTTATAAGTGTGTACGAGCATTGATAGACCAACAACGTGAGGCAGTCAGGGAAATGGGCTTTGGTCGTTTACTTACTTTCAGCGTTGATGGGTTACCAGCTAAGTTAGGTTATTTTGTTATCGACAATTTTAATCCCGATAAGATGGTGATATGTACGCCTACTGGTAATATCAAGGTAAACGGGAAAGTGATACATCAGTTATTAGGGATTCCGACCGGTGGGAAAAAGTTTAGTTCGATTGATAAGCTGCCCATCTTGGTTGATGCCATTGCGGATTGGAGGACGAGATACCCGGGTGTACATGTACCTTCAACAAAGATGGTGAAATTGATAGATGAGTCAGACAGCGAAGACAGTTTTGATTTCCGTATGGATTTTGTAATGTGTTTTGTGGCAGTGCTGGTTGACTGTCATAAACAAAGTTGTTTACGGGAAGAAATCTTAGAGTATCTAGATGACGAGATGGATTTTGCAAAGGTAGACTGGTGTGACCTGGTGGTAGATAAGTTGAAAACTTGCAAAGATACCTGGGATCGGCTTGACCCACAAAGCATCTTCGTTGGGCCTCTCACGATTCTGATAGTAAGTGATATTTATTTATTTGGGAGAAGTAACATGTGTTAATATACTGGCTTGTTTTTGGACTGAACTGATCGCTGTTTCTTTTAGCTATTGTACGTTGATAGCATTGAGTGCACAGGAATGAAGGTTGACAAGGCGGTGTGTCCTTTGGCTTTCTGGAACTTGAAGAGATTGCGAGAGAGAGAGAGAGAGAGGCTGGAGATACTTGCTGGTGGGTTTGGTCTGGGACGGTTTAAAGGGTTAACACTTCCAAGTAACTATAACGTGGAACACTGGGCAAGTAAGGAGGTATTGTTATATGCAATAACATGTGTTTTTTACAATTAGTATATAATTTTGGTATGTAACTGTTGAAAAAAAAAATTGAAACAGGAGAGGCTGTTGATGGTACGACAGCTAATTAATGTGACAAACAAGAACAAAATCAAAATAGAGGGTATGTTAGAATCTATGTGTGTGGAGAGCCCTGATGACGAGGAAGTACAAACGTTAAAGGCAATGTATGAAAGTTTGTTTGAACAGAAAGCCTATGCAAGTACATATCACGATAAAGCGGTAGATTTATCGTCGCACCGTATCAATGAGGTGTTGGAAGATTTGAAAAATGATGAAAGTAGACACATTAACGAGGGAGAGAATGTTGGTTAGTCACTGTTATTCTTTGTAATATTGAGTTTATTAAGGTCGCCGGCATTTACTGATGTGCAACGTTTTCGTAGGGAATGGCGAGGATGACGAATGCTTGGATGGTTCGCCAATAGCTAGTTTGTACAGGAAGTAACTTAATCGGCTTAACCAAAGGATCAATAAAAGGAGATTGAAAGAAGTAGGATCTTCATCCATAGACTTTGATGCCCTGGAAGGTGCGAAGATTAAGTATCTTTCTGAAATGTATACTGTAACACATGTTAATGTGTTAACAATCGTATTGATTAACATATGTTGTGGTTGCAGCAGATGTTGCGGGGCAATCAAGCGTACCTGATGATGGAAAAGAGTATGCTGAAACGATGCAAGATGGTGGGAAGTTGTTACAGGTGAGGAGATCTGCTCGACTGGAGAAGTTAAAGGATGTTCCTGAGAAAGAAGAAGGCTGTGTGACCCCAAAAAGGAGTAAGACAAATATAAAGTTTGATGGGCCAAACACGGATGGTGGTAACGAAACAGGTAAAGAGTAACATGTGTTACCATTTTCAGTGTACGTTTACAGTTAAGTGTATAGATGGCAGCCTAGGAAGAAAACATAAGTACACATTGATGGTGACGCGTTGTTTATTGCTCGAGAAAGTTTATGTCCCTGTAATATGCGTACGGGTCTGAAATGTATAGTGTAACACATGTTAATGTGTTAACGATCGTATTGTTTAACATCTGGTGTGGTTGCAACTGATGTTGCAGGGAAATCAAGCGCACCTGATGATGATGGGAAAGAGTGTGCTGAAACGCTGCAAGATGGTGGGAAGTCGTTGCGGGTGAGGAGATCTCCTCGATTGAATAACTTAAAGGATGTTCCTGAAAAAGAAGTAGGCTGTGTGACCCCAAAAAAGGCGTAAGACAAATATAAAGTTTGATGGGCCAAACACGGATGGTGGTAACGAAACAGGTAAAGTGTTACATGTGTTACCAGTTTCATTGTACGTTTACAGTTAAGTGTATAGATGGCAACCTAGGAAGAAAACATAAGTACACATTGATGGTGACGCATTGTTTGTTGCTCGACAAAGTTTATGTGCCTGTAATATGCGTACGTGTCTGAACCCGGAAAATTAATGTGATGTTATAGGGTGCAACGAGACTGAGAAGCAACACGACGAAAGTAAAGGGGGGTGTAGTGAAGTTGGGGACGAAGCAATTGAAGGCGTCAACGGTGATAAGATTGTTCATGAGGCTGGTAATTCAACTGGAGGTGACTGTAGTATGGGTGGGGCGGAACATATTGAAGGACAATGGAGCGGGGATAAAAGTGATGTTGAACAAGTCCATAAGTCGTTGGGTTTAATGCGTGCGATACTGCGTTTTAAAGCAGCAGCGGTCCAGGGTGTACCTGGTAGTGCTCCGTACCATTTCATATTATTTGTTTTTTATAGTGTGCTTTATTAGTTTATTATGTTTTAACATGTGTCATGTTGCTTTGACAGTTGCCGGTGGCTCTGGCATGCAGTTGGTTGGTCAAGATGCATATAGTGTGGAGGCAGCAGGACATGTACCTCCACCTGTCAATAATGTGGATGAGAAGGACAATGATCAGCAGATCACCGATTTAGAAGCGACTGACGCAAAGAAGGATAAGATTTCTGAACTGGGGTTTAGCTGTGCTGAACAGGTAGCCAAAATTGCTGAGATGGATGTTAAGCTTACTGACCAGGTTGAAGGGAATGACAATGAAGGTAATCTTCAGAAACCATTTTATTTGTAGGGTCATAAAAACTCTAGACGCACCATGTTTAGCCATGTCTAATTTATTCGAGAATGTTTATGCAGCTTCAAATAGTAAGACTGAGCATGAAGTTGTGGATGCAACTGATACAAGTAAGGAAGAATGTGGTGGCGTCATGTTTGCCTCTGTGGAGGGTGATGTTATCGATAAGGATGAACAGGTGGTTTTGGATGGCAAAGGCAAGGCGGCTGTAGAGAAGTGTCACCGTGATTGTAACGGTAAATTTTTTATGCAGCTTCAAATAGTAACCTATGCATGAGATGTGATAAGAATGTTTTATGCAGCTTCAAATAGTAAGACTGAGCATGATGTTGTAGATTCAACTGTCGTAAATAAGGAAGAGTGTGGTGGCATGGTGGTTGGCTCTGTGGAAGGAGATGCTTTCGATAAAGCTGAGGAGGTGGTTATGGATGGTAAAGGCAAAGCGGCGGAAGAGGAGTGACAGCCGGATTGTAATGGTAAAGCTTTTCATTCTATAACATGTGTTAAATAGTTCCCTATTAGGAACATTTAGTGGGTTAACATGTGTTAATCATACGAACAGTGGACGGAGGCGATACGTTTATTGATGAAAGTAGTTTCGATGAGCCTAATTGGAGTCTTGGAATGACACAAATTGGTAGTGAATTTGACGAGTCACAGCAAACCTTTTTACGTAGGAGCATTAAAATGATTAGGATTGCTGATTTAGTGGGAGTCATTTAAATATATTTATTTGCATCGAACATGCATGTTGCACAAGTGCAAAGGTGGATGAGATGGTTGGGACAGAAACAGCGCCCGAACGTTCCGGTAAGCTTTACTATTTTCGTTTACTGTGAAAGTGTTATATTGGTTACAGAGTAACGTGAATTATTTTTTTTATACGTGTTTAGGCGATGTGGAGACTACCCCAAAGTTCAGTATGGTTATAATGGTAGAACCGGTTAGCTCATATGACCCCGCAATTGCAATCCACAAGGGGCAAGCTGGGCTGGAATTATTTGGTGGTGATGCGAATGAGGTGGAGGACAATTTGTCGCTAGCACACCGTGTACGTATGTTAGCTGAATTGGGGGCCCAAAAAAGGAAGCTCCCTTTTAGAGAGAAAGTGGCAGCGGAACCAAATAGATCACCTTACTATATAAGTTCTGTTGACATGGTACAACCAATCACTAAGAAGGAGGCGAATATGTGGGATTACATATACGCTGATGAATCCCCGACGCACTTGCTAAATGGGCATTGTCATAGGAAGCGGGCAATGGAGGCAAACAAGTAAGTAGAACTACTATGGGTTTTTTTGTTGTATAATAGCGTGTAAAACCATGAACCCAATGGATCTAGTTAATTGGTTATTTTTTTATTTTTTGCCGCAGGAATGAAAAGGGTACGTCATCAGTTGATGATGTAGATAGCCCGATACACATGGCTGTGTAAGTACGGGAGATATTGTTAAAAAATGAGTTAAATTACTGTAACGTGTGTTAAGATGTGGAAGTTAAGTTTTTATCTGTACATATGAAACTAGGGAGTTGCTGTTTCGAAGCCCTGCCCATGTAGAAGCGTCTCGGGCTATGTTCAAGAGTTTAAACGTTGGCAAGGAGGTGTCGGATGGTATTATCGACTGTTGGGCGGAGGTGCTAAACTTCCAAGAGAAACACAAATCAATGGGGGCTTACAGTAGGCTATTCTTTGGTACTAAAGTTGTGGTGAGTGTTTTGTATATAGACATGATTTGTGTAGATTGATGTTTTTTTGTGGAAAAGTAGTTAGGGTGTGGCGAGTGGTTATCCTTATTAATTTTTCTTTTGTGAAAGTTTTCGTGGATGTTAACAACTGAGGAAGGTAGAGTCGAGGCGCGGATGCACAAGTTTCGGGCTGGTATAAAAGGTGCGGTTAACAGCGCTGAAAAGGTTCCTGATTTGAGAAAGCACGACATTGTTTTGTTCCCGATCTTGGAGCAAAAACATTTTTACTTGCTAGTGTTTGAGTTACGGGACCCCAGAATTTATGTTGTTGATAATGACAAAACCAGACAAGCTCAGCCGATAGAAGACAGTGTATACTACCTCCACAAGGACACACCTTATAAGTTTGTAAGTTATTAAAATGACCCATGTTATACCGTAAGTGTGATTGTATTCAAGATGTGTTATTTAATTGAGCATGGCTTGTATCTGTATATGCAGAAAGATATGTTTGTGCAATACCTTTGTGAGGTTGGGAATCCGCGAGCCGATGACTTTGACGACTGCAACATCCAGCGTATGCCGGTTAGTTGGGCGACGACAGGAAACACAACTGATTGTGGGGTCTTCTTAATGCGGCACATGGAGTGCTACATGGGGAAAAACAAAAGTTTTAATTGTGGGTTCAACATGAGTGGGCCGAAGAAGATGTCTGAGGTGCGGAAGTTGAGAAAGAGGTATGCTGCGCACATGTTATGTTCGGAGGTGAATGTGCTGCTTCCTAAAATCCAGCAGGGTTGCCGGTTAGAGTAACGTGTGTTAGGGAGTGAATGGTATTTACTGTGGGATAGGTGTTGCGTTAAGTGTGCCAGCTCTTTTGGGGACACCTATTATATGTATATATAGACTTTGTTTTGGGTGTAGCATGTATTTTGTTTTGTGGATGTTGCTTTAAACTTATTCTCTTTTGGGGATAGACTGACTTTGTAAAAGCTGTCTGTGTAAAACTGATGTTTATTAACTTGGTAATTTTAGACTCTGAAGAATATTGACAACATACAAATCTTGCATGTGTTTGAATGTTATTGATGTAGTTGATAATGTTTTAAATTATATATTGGCAGGTGTAACATTTAAGGAAATGAAAATGCCCCTTCCTGTTGTCAGTGGGCCCACTGTTATAAAATGTAGTAGGATTCTTGGAAGTTGGGGAAAGTAGGTGGCAGAAGTCTAGTAACATAGGGGTTGGTGGCTAGAAAACAACTTTATTGGAAAGGAAAAATTGCTTTTTTGCCCCTTATGGTCACATCAAAGTCAAGTCACACCAACTACATTAACGGCTACACCACCAGGCATGGAGAAGCTGAAGCAAAAGGGGAAAGAAGCATGTGAGGGTCGGTACGGGGTGTGCTACGAAAGAAAAGTGTTTCACAAGAAGCCCCAAGACGTGAAAACTGGAGGCCCGGGTGGTGTCGATGCTTCAGAAAGCGGAACAAACAATGTAGCTGAAGTTATGTAACACCTCGATATTTCCACGTATTACCGGTGGGCCCGGTGGGGAGTATCGTGACGTAGTTGATATCATCATAGTCAAACAACACAATTTTAAATGCTCAGCGGAAGCAAAAGATAGATTTATTTCAACCGAATAAATTGTAATATCAAGTATCACAAAATAGTTGAAAAAGATCCACAGGCGGATCAAATAAAAAGGAAACATAGTTCATCAGATTTAAAATGCATCCAAGCTTGCGAGACTCTTATTGATGCTAAGAAGAGGCCAGCCTATTTCGAGTAGTACCTGCACTTAGCCTTCTTGGGAAAATACGTCAGTTTACACTGGTAAATACAATTAACTGACTCGTTTTGAAAAGGTTTAGAAAATGGATTTGAATGCACAAGGCACAAAATATTTTATAACTTGGGATAATTATTTATATATAAACTTGTAAAAGAATTACATGTTCGTTATACGTTCAGTAGCCCGGATTGACACCAGGTTAAAGATTAATAGACACACCACATGATATAGTCCCGTGGCGGGTTATTCCCGTAACCGGTGGTTATACCTTATTATTTATATATGCACTGTCGGGTGTACGCCTACACCCCGTGCTTAGGTCGTGGCAATTTCTTAAAATGATGGCAAGGATATCCGGGACATGGTCATTAACCCCCAAAAGGTTTTAAGCAAAAAAAACAATTTAAACGGGTCATTTCAATAAAGTAACCTTTATACAATTAAAAATTCAATGCCCGACCAAGCAGTATTTTATATACCGTACCCCAATACCGTATAGGGAAAATAAGTTAAAAGTATTTACCTGAGCAAGTATAATTCACAAATAGCAAGTGCAAGTAGCTTTTACCGGGTCTCCTAGTCTGGAACAAAGGTTTTTAATAACCTATTAGATTCCTAACGGGTCTTTAATTAAGCCTAAACTTAGACCGGTTAGTTTTAAAAGAAGATACGGTTTGAAACGCATGATTAAGCGAAGACCGGAAAAGAATGAGATTTAGACCCGACAAGTTTGAAGACTTGTATAATATGGGTAAACTAAGCACATTCTGGATTTTGAGACAAAAATGATAAGGTTTGACCCGTTTCGGCTAATTTATGCAAACTAGTTACATAAACCGCACCGAACGCGAATAATCCGTAACGGGTAACCAAATGATTCATGAACAGGTTTCCTAAGTTAATATGCCTTAAATATGTTGTGACATCAGTAAGATATCTTCTATTATGCCCAAAACGAATTTAAACTCAAACTATGCCCCGTAGGGGCATTTTGGTCATTTTATAGGTTATAAAAGAGTTTAAATAATAATCTGAGTTACAGGTCTGATATAATCAGTAAAAATACTTAATTTAATAAGTTATAACAGTAGGGTACTACATATATGTGAAATTTATCATTTATAACCAAACTATGCACCTTAGGGGCATTTTGATAATTTGACATAGGCTTAAAAGGTCAAAACTGGAAATCTGAGTTTAAAACTTTTGCTTACTGTTACAATATAAACATTTACTGAAAATATCAGTAGGCATCAAACCTTATATGTTTAAAATAGTTTTAATACATACTATGCGTTAAAAACACTTAAAAAGGCGATTTTGAGCTATTTCCGGGTTTTTAAAGGAAAGCAGATATTTTTATTATTCCAGAAGGCTCAAAATGTTTTATTTATCATATTAGATCAGTGGAAAAAGGTTTGGTATCAAAATAATTTGTAAAACTCATTTATAGGCCAAAAGGGCAAAACCGGCCATTACCGAATCAAGCTTAGAACTCTATGTTATGCTCAGCCTAAAAATAAATAAAAATCTTCAAAAATCCCAAAATATTATATTACATTAGTGGGTAAAAATTTTGGTATCAAAAATTGGGTTTAGATAGGCTACATGCTAATTACACCGTTTAATTAATAAAAAGCTTTTCATTTACGCTAATGAGCATAACTCCTAATCTAGACCTCAAACTGATGTCAAATTTTAGGGACAAGTTTATAAATCATTAACTAAGGTTTCTATTCTTTTACATTTTCAAAAATCACGTTTTAAGGTCATATGGGCATAATAGTCAACATATAGGCAATAAACGGAAACATGCATATGAATCGGATAACTAATGAACCAAGTTGTATAATCACAGAGGGTTATACTAACATGAAACCTGGTCCAAATAAAGCTCTAAGGCATTTCTAAAACATGCTACATTGGGTCAGAACTGAAAGTCAAAGCAAAAGTCAAATTATGCGACTTTCGGTTCCGAACCAAGCCTAAACTGAAAATTGTCGGGTTGAACATGTTTAGACATGTTCTTACATTAATTACCAAGTTATATTAATGATAAAACAGGTTGCATGGCTTCTATATTGCTAATTATGCATTAATTTGAAAATAAGCTTTCTGTTGACTTTTTAAGATTAAGTTAGACCCGACAATTGACCTAGTTAAAGTGGGAATCAGAGAGTGCCCTTTTAAGGGTTTATTACCCACATAATTACCCACTCATAGGTACTTTCAATTTGAAATTTGACTGGACAAATTATGATTAATTACGAAGTCAAACTCTAATTACGACGGTTTGACTTTAGGCTAATTAACTAAGCTAAACTGAATTAAGGAAAGTTAAGGACACTTACAATAGTCCTAAGCACGACTAATGACTCCTAGGAAGGGTGCTTGAGCTCCAAAATTCTCCAGAAGTGAAGTTGTGAGAGTTTCAAGTGAGTGTGCACAAGAGTTGCAACAAGTGGGTTCTTATATAGGTAATTTGATGCAAGTAGATCATGCCAAGCAAGTCTACAGATGTTATGGGATCAATACAGGTGCCCCTATTGCATGTAAAACCATTGGGGCAGCCCCTGGTATGCAAAACAAGCGAGTTAAGTCGGTTAATAGGCCTGAACTGGCAGCTGCCAAAGTTTTCTGTCGCTGGTGTGCTCAGGTGGCCCGCGTAAGAGTTCCCAGGGTCTTACGCGGCCCGTGTGGCTTCCTAGAACCAGCCAAACAAGTTTCATTAGTTTCACTTTAGGTCCCTGGTCCTTCCAAACGTGGGTTTACCTTTATTTCTTGCAATTTCAACCTTCTAACTTGACTTTTAAGGGCTCCAAGACATAGCCAAACATTGTTAAGTCCTTGGTTAACTTTGTGATCACCCGAAAAGTCATAAATTTCAATGTTGACGCTTTTAACCCCTCGTATACGAATATTGTCATAACTTTCTCATACTTTATCGAAACCTTGTGAAATTTTTATCACTTAATCTCGTGACCATAATTTATCGTTACAAAGCTTCGGGTTCGCTAAAAGGTCACTCAGAGGTATACTTTAAACATGTTGACACATTTACCTGTAGTTTGTAATCTCTCACTTTCTTTCACAATTAGCTTCGTATGATCCATAATTTATTCGTTTAAGGGTATAAACATCATGTAGGGCTATTGCGAAGTATATTTATCCATTGTTGACACTTTGAACCCATTTATTCACATACTTTCTCTGTTTGTCAACTTTAGTCCTTCATACGAAATCTTTTACACGTTTAAAGCTCATGACACGTGTCGATACATTATTGGACATAAATTTACGAGGTGTTACATCCTCGCCCCCTTAAAAGAAATCTCGACCTCGAGATTTACTGAAATAAATGAGGGTACTTTTCTTTCATTGTGGACTCTACCTCCCACGTATACTCGGGACCTCTGCGAGCATCCCATTTGACCTTTACAATAGGCACATGCTTCCTTCGAAGCTTCTTAACCTGTCGATCCTCGATCGACAAAGGTTTTTCCACAAATTTCAAGCTCTCATCTATATGCACATCCATATGTGGTATGACTAGCGATTCATCAGCTAGACATTTCTTCAGATTGCAGATGTGAAACACATTATGGATACCACTGAGCTCTTCAGGCAAGTTTAACTTATAAGCCACTGATCCAACACATTCGATGATCTCGAATGGTCCAATATACCTTGGGCTTAATTTGCCTTTCTTACCAAAACGCATCACTCCCTTCCAGGGTGATACTTTAAGCAACACTTTGTCACCAACCTCGAACTTTAGAGGTTTACGCCTTAAGTCTGCGTAGCTTTTCTGCCTATCTCTGGCAGCTTTGAGACGATCTCTTATCTGCACAATCTTGTCTGTCGTTGTAAGATCGTTTTCAGACCCGAACGAGTCAATCAGAAGAGTTTTACTCAGAATGAAAGGCGGAAACAGACATTCTGAGGTCAATTCAGCTAGATTATCACTTTAAACTGTCGTATTATTGATTAGATGACAAATTACAGCGAGACGACACTTCGGCAACACTTCGTTACACTGACCGGAAAGATTACCAATGATTTCTCTTAAACACATATATATAGTGTTCTGATTTCGCTTGAAGAAGTTTCAAGCGGAATTAGAATGTTTAATTCCGCTCGAAATTACAACATGCACATTCCAAGCGAAATCACTCTCTCAAGCGAAATTACCTATTATCTCGAACTACGTGCCCTGATTTAACATTCTAATACAAGACTCGATACAAGACGAAGTCGACAGACGCATGCACTAACAGACTCCCCCTCGAATGTTGACGAGTCTTAAGTGTCGAGTCTTCGCATCTTCAATCTTTATCAGCCTTCGGGCTTCTCTTTTGAAGTATCTGACACTGTAAGCATCCTCAGATCTTCTCTCTTCTCTTTTCATCACCAACAGACTCTCAAAATCAGAACCTGACTCTTTGTCATACAGACTCCCCCTCTGAGTAAGTTGGGATCGTAATCTGGTTTTCACAGAATCACAGAATCGTGATCTGGCTCAAACTCTGCTCAGGATCAAAACCTGGCTTTCATCTGAATATACCAAGATCTGTTGCTAGCTCTATCATTACCTGCACACAAACTCTACCCAAAAATAAATTTTCTAATGACAACTTGTAAAAACAAATAACATCAAATGATTTTACATAGATAATCTCTGTTAAACCACTTGTAGGCAAAAAATTTTCAATCAAACTTTTCACCCAAACCAGTTCATCATGTTTAGCACTTGGAATTTTGAAAATTAGCTTTACAACATCAGTTGTCGAAAATCTTTTTGTATTTTTCAAAAATTATGCTAAAACATACTAAAATCTTTTTGAATTTTTTTTAATAAAATGAAATGCAATAAAGAACTATTTACAGACAATATTTTTGTGAGTTTGTGTAAGAGGATCATATCAGTTTATGAGACAAATCACCAACACCATTAAGCTTTAAACATTTTAAGTTCTAAACGATTCACTTAGATTGTCAGTATATTGATCCATTTAAATTTTCACACAAAGTTCAATTGCTTCGAGATAAGATATTAATGTCTTAAGCACTTAAACTTATTCGCGTGTACCACTACTTGAATATACTCCCATATCCAGATCCCAATATTCAGTCTTACAGGTGAGTATACCACAGATGATATATGTAAGGGATTAAATTGCGAAACCGTGAGAGCTCAGGTCAGAACTTCCGTTCAGCAGAGAGATGACGGCTCGACTTTTGGTGTGTCCCCTTTAGAGGATCTTTTTTACAACAGCATGATTAGCATTTTGCAATGTTTTATCATTTTTATGCTGAGGGCGGCGCTATATTTCAAGCAAATGCAAAGTATTATACGGGGACTAGGCCATTGCTTCCGCAAAATCAGAAGTCCCGGGATAATACCCCAGATATCACTGAGTATAAAGACCTAGTATCTCAGAAAGAGGGACCTTTCAAACAAGATTTCGAGGGTTACCCATATATCCAAGAAATGTTCCCCACGATATAAGTAAGTTTGAAATTTAGGTTTATATCTCGTCACAATCTACTAAATGTGTAAAAACCTACTGACACATCATCAGTGAGACCGTTTATCACATTTAACCATTCCAATTCTTTAGCGTGCTGTGATAGTTCACTGATGTACTATCATTTCCTCTTTTTACAACAAAACTCATTTTTTTCATTTTATCATGTTTTTTACTTTTTCAAATTTTCAAATGTTTTTGGATTTTCTGAAATATACTCCCCCTAAAATGCAAACACATTTAAAGAAATTTGAAAACAAACTGTACAAGTATATGACAACTGATATCGAATCACTTCAAATCGCCATCCACTTGGCATAAACAATCAGAACTCCCCTTCACAACAAAACTATTTTCCCATTTAGATTTCAAAACACTTAAGTTTGCTTTAATCAAAATGGTTTTTCCGGAAAATTAGTTTAATTGACCAACCATTTGTAGGTTAGGGGTTCATCACTTTGTTTTTAAAATACTACTTGTAGGAAAAAGATAAATCAAGTACAACTTAATGTCCCTGATTAATCTTGTGAAAGATGCCGATTCCTGCTCCTCGCTTACCAACCTGGGAGCTCCGGCAAGTCATACTTTTTACTATTCATAATAAGTTCCATCCCAGTCACAAACCTGGGACGAAACAACCTCATCTGGTTTATTTAATTTCTTCTCATAAAATTCCTTTACACCTTTAACTTTCTTGTCAACCATTTTTCTGAAAATATGTTTCACTGCGGGGTTAAAGGCTTTTTCAATATCAAAATCTTTCTTTTCTGAGAAAAATTGATTTGAAATTTCTGTTTTTCCAACTTTCTTCTTAAAATTTTCAGCCCGAAGTGGTGGAAAATTCATATCATCCACAATCGGCACTGAGTTTTCACTCTTTTTCTCAACATATGGCTCATCTGATTTTGTGGAATCAGATTCATCGCCAGAAGATAGCTCCCCTGATTTTAACCTATTAGAATCATTGCTAGAACTGTTCTCTGATTTCTTAACAACCCATTTTTGGTTGTCAAGATTTGCCCTTCTCTTGTAAAACCTGTTTGAACATTCACCAATTTCAAAAGTTGAATTTTTGAAAAGTTTAGATCTCTCAATTGGTGATTCAAACACAACTTCTTTATCTTTCAGTTTACGAGAAACTCCCTGTTTTGATTGTATTGCCTTGAAACAATTCTTAGCAATATGACCAACAGTGTTGCATTGGAAACAGGTTCTCGTTTCTTTCATCTGATCAGCAATCTTCATCTCTTCTTGCTTTTTCGCAAGGAATTCTCTGTTCGACTGCTTCCAGAATGGACTCTTTTGTTCTTCTTCTGCACTTGTTCCTGCAACAAATACTATCTTTGATTTAAAATCTCTAACATATTTTTCATTTTTATAATTTTCTGGTGGAATAAATCCAAGACCTTTCTTTTTGAAATTACCATTATGGTTTGGTTTCTTTTGAAAACCAGAACCAGAACTGTAACCTTTTTTCTTGTTTTCTCTTTGTTGAACTCTTGAGGTGTACTTTTTAGGTTTTTCAGAAAGATTTACATCTTTTATTTCAGAAATATTAATTTCTGTTAGTTTGAAAACCTTTTTGATCATGTCATGTTTGACACCTCTTATTGGAAATTCCTCATCAAAATATAATTTGTCAGAATCATTCAATGTATATGCAACTTTGAATGTTTCGTCATTCAAATTAGATTTTGATAACAGGAATTCTTTATTATAAACTCTTTTGCCCTGTTTGACTGTTGATTTTGACTTGTCAGACTTTGACTCTGAGCTTGACTCCGACTTTGACTCCTCATTTTCATCGTTATCTAACACATGATCCACTACTTTCTTCATCAATTGAGATTGTTGATCAGTGTCAGACGATGTAAAAATCACATCAATATTTTCTGGCAAATTAGCTGAAGACTCCGACTCCCACTGTAAATTTGTTGCCTTTTCGACTCTTTCTGAATTTGGATTTATCAGAGAATATCCATTTTCAAGCGGGGGTGGACACTTGTTGTAACTGGCACTTTGTTTCTTACCATATGTCTTCTCTTTAGTATCCTTCTTCTTTTCTTTCTTCTTTTCTTTCTTCTTTTCTTCAGATACCTTTTGTTCTTCAGTTACTTCATCATCCTCAAATGCCTTCGTGCCTTCAACAGTTGGATAAATCATGTCAATGACATAAGAAGTACATGAGTAACTTTTTAACAAACGATTTACTCTTTCTGTCTCAATTCATTGTGTCTCCAGTTTTTGTTCAAGCACAGCACACTTCTCAATATAATTGTTTACAACTTTTTGCTTTATCATGAAAGCTCCTTGAAGTGTCTTCATTGCTGTTGCTTGTTCTTCACTTGATTGATTGTACTGATTCATTGTGTTAGGACCGGTTTTGACTCCGAAACGATTGCGAACCGAACGTGTGACGTGCGGAATCCGTACACGAACGTGACCGAACACACGAGAATGTAATTATAACTGTGATTCTATTGAAAGATCTGATAACGTACAGCACCTGAATCACGTACACGGAACTTTCTCTCTCTAGGCTTTCTCTCTCTAGCTCTAGATCTCCAAAGCTCCAAATGACCAAAAGTGTCAAAAGTCTTAAACTCTAACCCTAACACATCTATTTATAGGCCAAGGCTTATAAGAGCTTTCCTCTTATTTACAATATTGCCACCTTGCCTTTTACTCTAGATATTACAATATAAGGCTAGAATTAAACTGTTTCAGCTACGGTCTTGAGATGACGGAGGCGATAGACATACTGCACTAACAGACCCCCCTTGGATATTGTCGCAGTCAATCTCAAACATTTAGTCAAACTCGTAGCGTCTTATCTTTTTCTCTCTTTCTGAGTACAGAATCCCCGTGGATCTGTCTTCAGCTTCAGCTTCTTCCTTTCGATAAACTCTTCAGGCTCCCCCTTTCATCAAGCTTCCGTGCTTTTGGGATCGACACCTGGATTTTTGGTTAGAAGCTCCTCTGGGATAGTTACGTGGCTCCTTGAATGCACGCTCCCCCTTTCGTTGAGCTCGTCTTCAGACTCCCCCTTAGACTCGGCTATCGGGATCGTAATCTGGAATACCATCTGCAAATCTCATACATTCATAAGTAAAACATTTTACAGTGAAAACATTTTCAGTTGTCCAGGTATCGTAACCTGGCTCTATTAAACTTTCTAAATCAAGATCCTGGGACTAAGATATAATAATATGAATATATCCAGGATTACTTGAATCTCTCCCCCTATCAACAATCTTTACAGATTTGGCAGTTTCAGCGAACCGGATCGGAAACTGGCTCTTTTACAGATTTTAACAATCTAAGCATCCAAATCCCTCACAGTTAATCATCCAAGTCCAAATTAATGACCTTGGAGATATCACAAACTGTTTTTGATTTTTGATTTAACAAATTTCAAGTTTCAACTAAATGAACTTGTTTTATTTTCAGAAACATAATCAGCATACTTAGATTTTGAAACTTAGCATCTCAGACATCGGTTGTCGAAAATAAAGCAGAATCAAAAATCTTTTTGTATATTTCTGAAAATATAAAGCAATAAAGAAATATTTACAAACATATTTACACACACTATTTTTGTTTGAGTTTGCGTTAGAGGATCATATCAGTTTTTGACAAGTCACAAGTACCGTTGAGCTTAGTTACACATTAAGAATTAAACAATTCACTTAGATTGTCGATATACTGATCCACTTAAATTTTCACACAAATTTCAACTGATTCAGGATACGAATTAGGTGTTTTAAGAACTTAAACTCATTCATGTGTCCCACCTCTTGAATATACTCCCGTATCCAGATCCCAATATTCAGTCTTACAGGTGAGTATACCTAGATGATATCTGTAAGGGGAATAAATTATAGTACGAAACCGTGAGAGCTCAGGACAGAACTTCCGTTCAGCAGAGAGATGACGGCTCAACTTTTGGTGTGTCCCCTTTAGAGGATCTTTTGTTACAACAGCAATGACTATCAATTTTATGGTTTTATCAATTTGCTGAGGGCGGCGCTATATTTCAAGCAAGCAGAAAGTATTCTCCGGGGACTAGGCCATTGCTTCCGCAAAATCAGAAGTCCCGGGATAATACCCCAGATATCACTAAGCATAAAGACCTAGTATCTCAGAAAGAGGGACCTTTCAAACAAGATTTCAGGGGTTACCTATATATCCAAGTAGTGTTCCCCACAAAATAAGCAAGTTTGAATTTAGGTTTATATCCCGAAAAAGTTTACTAAATGTATGAAAACCTATCGGCATATCATCAGTGAGACTGTTTAACGCTATTTAAACATTACATTTCTTTAGCATACTGTAACTGTCTACTGATGTACTGTCATTTCCTCTTTTTACAAAAAAACTCAATTTTTGAATTTTATTATGTTTTTGGCTTTTTCAAATTTTCTAATGTTTTTGGATTTTCTGACAATATTACTCCCCCTAAAATGCAAAACCATTTAAAGAAAATTTGACAAACCGACACAGATAGCTTTGTCTCGCGATCCATTTTCTGCTTAAAGTGCTCTGATTTGCAGAAAATATGCGCATGAGAAGCAGAAATTATAACGTACCCCCATGATTTACAACACATTGATATTTTACAGTTTGAAAATCGTTTTTCAATCTTGTGAAATTAATCATGTTTGTTCCGCCGTGAGGGTTTCGGCATATCCAATCAGAACTCCCCCTTACAACAAACTATTTTCCCATAATGATTTCAAAACACTTAAGTTTGTTTTAATCAGAATGTTTTTTTCTGGAAAAATTAGTTTGTTTACCCATCACTTGTGGGTTCGGGGTCATCTCATCACCTTGTTCTCTTTTAATCATTTTGTAAAATTTTAATAATATAAGATCAAACATCACAATCACTTGTAGAAAATCAAGTACAACTTAATGTCCTTGATTAACCACTTGTAAGACGAAATATCACAGTTACCATCCTGTGAATTTCTCAAGAATGATGCCAATACCTGCTTCACACTTACCAACCTGGAAGCTCCGGCAAGTCAGATTTTTCTATTTGAAAAGTTTCACCCAAGCCTGACTGTCCTTGGGTGTATTTTGAGCTTTTCTCTTTTCTTCATAAAATTCTTTTACTCATTTTTCCTTACCATCAGCCATCTTACTAAAAATATGTTTAACATTGCTATTAAACATTTTTTCAGCATAAACACCTTTTGTTTTTAGGTTTTCAGCTCGTAATGGTGGAAATTTCTCATCATTCATTAAAGGAACTGTTTCTTCCTTTTTTACCTCAGCTTGTGGCTCATCTGATTTTGTGGAATCAGATTCATTTCCCGAACTTGGCTTGTCTGACTTAGATGAGCCAGATTCATCGCCAATAACTTTCTTTTTCTTCTTGTTTGTCCTCAGATTTGCATCTGAAGAATTCGATTTGCTTGACTTTGCCGTCGAGTGAATTGATTCATCAGAACTTTTATTCGAACCAACTGGTGAACCAGAAGACAAAATCTTCTCCAAATACTCTCTTGCCTTCTTCCTCTTTTTCCTCAGTCTGTCTTTTTGCCCCTACGAAAGTTTCACGTTCTGTTCTAGAACCTTCTGTTCTTTGGGATTGACATTGACTGGTTTCTTTATCGTTCTCTGAGATTCAACCCTTGATCTCCCCATCGATCTCCTTGGGCAATCTCTGGCAATATGTCCTCTGATATGGCAATTATAGCATCTTCGTGTTTCAAAATTCCAATTCTGGCAGTTAACAGCAATGTGTCCTCTAACACCACAGGTATAGCACACTCTGTTATCGTACCATCCACTTCTGTCAGTCCAAACCTTCAGATCATAACATTGTTTGGCTTGGTGATAATCATTTCTCCTCTTCAATGATGGATTTGTCTTTTGAGCACTGTGGTCAAACCTGCACCACTTATTACCATCATTTTGTGAGTTTTCATTTACAAATTTTTGTGATTTTTTATAATGATTGGATGACTGAACTGATGAGCTTTTATTTTCATTTTTAAAATTTTTTGAATTTTTAACTTTTTGTTTTTGTTCTACACTCTTCTTAACAGGTTTTTGCTTAGAACATTCACCTGTTTCAGTAGATTGTAAAACAGTATTTTTAAATTTTTCTTGTAAATCTAAAAATATTTTTCTTTTCTTTTCTTTTTCTTTTTCATCATCAGCTTTGTCATCACAATCTTCAATTTTGACTTTGTCAAAATTTGTGACTTTGTCACTTATTGGAACAGAATTGATCGGTTTTGGACATGGATAATCTGGTGTTGATGACGAAGTCTCAAAACCTTTCAATTTCTCTTCAAGCTCTTTGATTTTAATCCGAGTTTTTTCAGCTTCATTTTCAAGCCGAATGATTTTCTGAAGATGAGAGTTTATTTCAATCTGTTTTTCAAGATTATTTTTAAAAATAGCAGATTTTTCATCTTCTAAAATCTTCATTTGACTTTGAAAATCATTTTCTAATTTTTAAAAATTTTTGTTTTCTGATGACAAACTCTCAACATTCTTCAAAAGTTTGTCATTTTCAGATCTCAATTTCTCGTAGTTCAAACGCAACTCCAGAATCTGTTCATCATCAGCTTTCTTCCCATCTTTCAAAGCTTTGTTTTCCAATGTCAAATTCTCCGCATCACTCAAGAATTTGGCATT
The DNA here is from genome assembly GCA_030545235.1 of Helianthus tuberosus. NCBI lineage: Eukaryota > Viridiplantae > Streptophyta > Magnoliopsida > Asterales > Asteraceae > Helianthus > Helianthus tuberosus. The sequence goes on along the minus strand of CM060411.1, from coordinate 51,786,062 downwards.
GTCTGCTCCAAGTTTATCACATTTTGAGCATTTTTCATTCATCTTTTCAACATCAGCTTCTTTCTTTGTTTCCATCCTGAATGTTCCTGCACAAAAAATTTTAACAAAATCAAGAGGGTTTGCATATTCATCAATAAAACAACCTCTCTTAATATCATAATTCATGACATTTTTTGTAAGCAAGACATACAGAAAATCTTTTTCTCATTTCGATGATCACTTCCAAATTTATCTTTTCTAAATCCCTCTTCATCTCATACATCAACTCTTCTTTTCTTTTTTCTTTATCAAACTTATGTGATCTAAGCTCATTGATGAATTCTCTAAATGAAAACTTTGAGAAATTTGCATTCCTTTTTAGTTCACTAAAAAATTCATCCCATTCTAGAGGTAATGCATCAGCAAATTTTGAAATTTTTTCAGCATTTGAAAACTTTATCTCATATCTATCTATCTTATCAATCAATTCATCAAAACGTCTATCCAACTGTTCCAAAGATTCATGTTTCATGCATAAGAAATTTTCGGATCTTTTAATCCAAACGTCCTTCTTGTTCTTCTTATCAATCCAAGAATCAGAAATCCAAACGTTTAAATCTTTAAGATTCTCGTTTTCCTGTTCATCAAACATTTTAGCCATCTTGAATCACCTGAATCACGAACAAACAAGCACAATCAGTTTAAAGAATATCAAACAAATGAATAGGACGAGTATTCGATCAAATGAGTCAACAAAAGTCAACAATGAAAATAATCAGTGTTATTCGATCGGTTGGGAAAGCTGTTCGATCGGACGGGAAAGCTGTTCGATCGGACGGGATTGATATCCGATCGGCTGGGATTGCTGTCCGATCGGTTGGGATTCTTGAATAGAATGGCAATTCGTTCGACCCTCTGTTCGATCGATCAGCACTACGCGACAAAACTCTTGGTCGATCGGCTAGCTTGCTTTGATGCTGTCCTATCGGCTTGCACTAGACGACAAATATGATGTCCGATCGGCTGACGCTACACGACAAATATGTTGTCCAATCGGCTGACGCTACACGACAAATATGATGTCCGATCGGTTAGCTCAAGTGACTTGGAATCAGTTGACAACCCGTACGACCCTCTGTGCGATCGGCTGACACAAAACGACAAAAATGTTGTTCGATCGGCTGACTATGCTTTGAATAGAATGGGTTGTCCGATCGGCTAGCGTGTTGACTTCTTTGACCTGAACGATGAATCACATGCTAACTAACAATCATAGCATGCACTAGCCGACAATTAGTTAAAAGCTTATATGCAATTTCTTGAACTTTGCAAATGGTGGCCGACAACTATCAAAAGATCACATGCATTTCTGAATTTTCGAGACAATTGAACAGATCATATGTAATCAATTAATGAAGTTCTGAAAATGTTTCAACTTTATTAAGCCGATACCTTTCCTTATCTAAACAAAAATGAATCACGTGATATCTGTTGAAATTTATTAATAAAGCTGAGATAAAATCACATGCTCACCGAATTCAATTCATGACTCACATGAATGTTGACAAAGTAACTTGATCGGGTGGGATGTGTTGACACGTATTACCGACTGTGCGTGTGGGATGCTAGCCGATCGGTTGGGACGCTAGCCGTTCGGACAGCTGTCCGATCGGCTGACAGTCAACAAGTCAACAATTTATAAAGTCAGGTGCTTTGGAACGGACAGACGTTCGATCGGACTGCTGTCCGATCGGTCAGCAGTCAACAAAGTCAAACTTTTAATGAGATGTTATGCAACGGATGGTCATCCGCGCGGATTGCCATCCGGGCGGTGAACTTCAAAAACAATAACAGCAACAACAGTAAGCATTTTGTTCAACTTTTTCAAACCAAAAATTCTAGATATCTCCCAAATTACTTTGAATTAAGATCTGAAATTTTATAGACTTATCGATCATGTATTTTCGCACAACATATCAAAATTTTAGCAATTTTCGACCGTAAAAACCTGTATAATTTGACGATTTTCAGTTAAAAACGTGAATAAATGAAAAGATGAAGAATTTTGACAAATTTGAATGAATTTGACTCTGAATCTGCTGAAATCGAGTGCGTAATTGTGTGTTTGATCCGTGCAATCGAGCTCCTGCTCTGATACCACTTGTTAGGACCGGTTTTGACTCCGAAACGATTGCGAACCGAACGTGTGACGTGCGGAATCCGTACACGAACGTGATCGAACACACGAGAACGTAATTATAATTGTGATTCTATTGAAAGATCTGATAACGTACAGCACCTGAATCACGTACACGGAACTTTCTCTCTCTAGGCTTTCTCTCTAGCTCTAGATCTCCAAAGCTCCAAATGACCAAAAGTGTCAAAAGTCTTAAACTCTAACCCTAACACATCTATTTATAGGCCAAGGCTTATAAGAGCTTTCATCTTATTTACAATATTGCCACCTTGCCTTTTACTCTAGATATTACAATATAAGGCTAGAATTAAACTGTTTCAGCTACGGTCTTGAGATGACAGAGGCGATAGACATACTGCACTAACACATTGCTTTGTTCAGAACATCGTATGATTCCTTCAACCTGTTTATGTTGTTAATAAACTCGCTGTTTTTCTTTTTCATAATCTCACAGGTTTCACAAATCACAGGAATCTTTCTTGCATCAACTTCTTCATCAATTTTAAACTTTGGAACTTCCACCTTTTTCCTTATCACTGGAACATCTTCATCATCACTGCTGACTAGTGTTTTGACCTTTTTCTTTTTCTTTTTAGCCTTTTCATCTTCACTATCACTTTCTGCCATCATTTTCAAATGAGCTGCCATTCTTCTTGCATAATACTCTCTATCATCATCACTATCTTCTTCAACTCGAGCAACAAAGGCTTTGTGACTTGAAGTTTTGTTAGGATCATAGTCATCCCAACTGAAACCTTCCCAGTTAAAACCTTCTGGTAACTTTTCATCATCTTGGTCTATCAAACAAGCTTTACCGTCAGCTGGGATATACTTATCCCAATTGAAACCTGTTGAAGCTTTTTGATCATCTTGATTCACCAAACATGCTCTCTTTGAAGATTCCTCTGTTATTTTTCTACCATGTGCCACTTGTGGTTCTTGTAAATGTTGAGCAACTTGATGATAAATGGATTTTCGGTAGTAATCATTGTTGTTGAACGGATTTTGAGATCCACTTGCTTCGCGATTAGTGCACTCCCTCTTGAAGTGTCCTTTTTCCCTGCAACGAAAACAAGTGACTTTAGATTTATCAAAGCCCAAATTAGAAACAAATGCATCACGGAAGTCATCTCTTCCAGTGATTTGTTTGAATTTTTTAGCTCGTCTTAACACACTAGCCAAACACCATTTTATGTCCATTAATTCCATTTCCTCAGCATCGATCTGATCGTAATCCTCTTTTGTAAGCATTGGATTCCCGATTCGACCTGCCACAAAACTTCCATACGATTCCAACATGGTTCCCAACAAAGACATGTGACTCTTAGCAACTTCTTCAGAATAATCCTAATCATTCTCCAGATTCAGTACAATATTGCACTGTAGCTTCTTGCCATTCTTTGTTGCTGAAATATTTGGATCAAATGATGAATATGATGAAAAACTTGTGTTGCTGTTTGATCCTTTGGATGAACTTCCTGATGAACTCTTGGCATTGAAAGCTGTCTCAACCTTCGGTGACATGTTGGTGGATTTATCATTCAATCCTGCTTTGTAATAAGGCCCAATGTCTTGTTCACCGTCAAAATCTTTCATTCTTAAAACTTTTCTCTGTTCCATCTCCTGAGCCTCAATCTTTTCAATAAACTTGCTCAGTGTCAGATTGCTAAATCCTTTCTTGTTTCTCAACATCATAAGATATGTGCCCCAAGTTTCATATGGCAATGCATCAGCCAATTTTTCGATCAACTCTTCATTATCTTTGTCGATGCTCAATCTCTTCATGTTGGCTAACAAATTACAATATCGTTCAATAATTTGCTTTGTGTTTTCATTTTTCAACCCACGAAACAGATCAAACTCTTTCTTCAGAAGTGATTTCTTGTTTTTAACCATTTCTTGACTTCCATGAAACTTCGATCTTAATGCTTTCCAGATTGAATAAGAAGTTCCATTGTGTTGCAATAACACCAAAATATCTTCTTTCACAACTTGTTGTAGAAGACTTAACATCATTTTTTCATTTTTGTATTTCTTTTTATCATCTGCACTCATATCTTTAATTGCAACCTCCTCTTCATCATCATTTGTCGGTCTAATATATTTCATTTCAACACATTCCCAAGCATCTAGATAATTGGCTTGAACCCAATTTTCAAATCGTCCTCCCCAACTTTTATACTCCTCAATGTTCATTAGTTTAGGCGGTTTTTGCATCGTTCCTGTTTCATTTTCTAACATTGTCTGCTGAGTAACTGTGATCGGGGTAGCAAAGGTGTTATAAAATTCCTCTTCCATGTTTCGGATTTTAAAAGTTCACAAAAACTGATTGTTCAAACGAAATTATAATCTTCAAACAAAATCCCACTTCAAACAAAAACACCCTGTTCAAGCGGAATCCCTGTTCAAGCGAAATCTCTGTTCAAGCGAAATCTCTAATTTCGCTTGAATTAACACCTTTTCAAACGGAATAAGGACTTGAAGCGGAATTAGAACGTTTCAAACGGAATCAACAGAACTTTTCAAGCGGAATACTGTTTCAAGCGGAATTAACACAAATTCTCAAGTGAAATAACGGTTTCAAGCAGAATTAAGCTCTAATTCCGTTTGAAGAGCTGCTGACATCAACATCTCGTGCTGGTTTTTCAAACGAAATTACGATTTTTATCTGTTTTAGATCGATTTTAGGCCTGAAACTATCAAGGCTTTGTTAAAACACTAATGCGCACATTATGTGAGAAATTTAGCTGATTTTAACCGTAAAAACTTTTTAATTTTGAAAAAGAAGGTGTAGAAATCAGAATTTGCAGCTGAATTAGTATGAACTCTTCCTCCTAAGCTCTGATACCACTTGTAAGATCGTTTTCAGACCCGAACGAGTCGATCAGAAGAGTTTTACTCAGAATGAAAGGCGGAAACAGACATTCTGAGGTCAATTCAGCTAGATTATCACTTTAAACTGTCGTATTATTGATTAGATGACAAATTACAGCGAGACGACACTTCGGCAGCAGCACTTCGTTACACTGACCGGAAAGATTACCAATGATTTCGCTTAAACACATATATATAGTGTTCTGATTTCGCTTGAAGAAGTTTCAAGCGGAATTAGAATGTTTAATTCCGCTCGAAATTACAACATGCACATTCCAAGCGAAATCACTCTCTCAAGCGAAATTACCTATTATCTCGAACTACGTGCCCTGATTTAACTTTCTAATACAAGGCTCGATACAAGACGAAGTCGACAGACGCATGCACTAACAGTCGTCTCCAGGACTATATCAGGCCCTGTTAGTTGGCCATCTCCAACTTCTGCCCAACAAACGGGCGTTCTGCACTTCCTTCCATATAAAGCTTCAAATGGTGCAGCTTGGATACTAGAGTGATAGCTATTATTGTATGAAAACTCGATTAGTGGAAGATGATCATCCCAACTTCCACCTAGATCGATGACACAAGCTCTTAACATATCTTCCAGCGTTTGAATTGTTCGCTCACTTTGACCATCCGTTTGAGGATGATATGCTGTGCTAAAGTTCAATCGAGTGCCTAGGGATTGCTAAAAGCTTTTCCAGAAATGTGAGGTATACCTTGTATCCCTATCAGATATTATAGACACTGGCACTCCGTGGAGAGATACAATCTCATCCACGTACAGCTGAGCTAACTTATCTGAGCTATGTGTTTCCTTAATAGGTAGGAAGTGAGCTGACTTAGTCAGTCTATCCACTATCACCCAAATAGTATCGTTTCCTTTCTTTGTCCTTGGCAACTTGGTGATAAAATCCATTGTCACCATCTCCCACTTCCAGGTGGGAAGTTCAAGCTGTTGTAGCAAACCTGACGGCTTTTGATGTTCAGCTTTGACTTGAGCGCACGTCAAACATTTGGCTACATAGGTAGCTATAGACTTCTTCAAGCCTATCCACCAATAATTTGTCTTCAGATCCTGGTACATCTTGTCAGCTCCAGGATGAACGGAGTATTTAGAACTATGGGCTTCCTGGAGGATGACATCCCTAAGTCCTCCATAAATTGGAACCCATATTCGTCCATTTAATCTCAGGATTCCGTCTTTGCCATAGGATAACTGTTCAGCAGTTACTCCTAGTTTCTCATCAGGATAGTTAGCTTCTAATACAGCTTCCTTCTGTGCAGCTAACAACCTTTCATTCAAACCATTCTTTAATTCAATGATCTTGGCATTGATTCTTATAGGCTTTACTCTTTCCTTTCTACTTAAGGCATCGGCGACCACATTCGCCTTGCCTGGATGGTATCGGATTTCACAATCATAGTCATTTAGAGTTTCCATCCATCGTCGCTGCCTCATGTTTAAATCCTTCTAATTAAACAAGTGTTGAAGGATTTTGTGATCAGAATAGATCACACACTTTGTTCCATACAAATAATGCCTCCACAGTTTTAGTGCAAATACAACGGCACCTAACTCCAAGTCATGGGTGGTGTAATTCTTCTCGTGCACCTTTAATTGTCGAGAAGCGTATGTAATAACTTTACCTTTCTGCATTAGCACACACCCCATACCCGTGTGCGATGCGTCACAGTAAACCACGAATTCCTCAATCCCTTCAGGCAATGTCAACACAGGAGCATTGCTTAACTTCTGTTTAAGAATGTCAAAAGATTCTTGCTGCTTAGGACCCCAATTAAACTTAATATTCTTCCTAGTCAACGAAGTTAGGGGTGCTGCAATCCTTGAGAAGTTTTCAATAAAGCGCCTATAATACCCTGCCAGACCTAGAAAACTGCGAATCTCAGTGGGCGTCTTCGGTTCTTGCCAATTCATGACAGCTTCAACTTTAGCGGGATCCACCTGGATACCACGCTCACTAACTACATGTCCAAGAAACTGGACTTCGCGAAGCCAAAATTCACACTTTGAGAACTTGGCATAAAGTTTCTCTTGTTGAAGTAGTGAAAGAATACAACGAAGGTGCTTCTCGTGGTCAGCTTGATTCTTCGAGTAAATCAGAATGTCGTCAATGAAGACGATAACAAATTTGTCCAAGTATGTCTTGCACACACGGTTCATGATATCCATGAACGCTGCTGGTGCATTAGTGAGCCCAAAAGGCATCACCAGGAACTCGTAATGACCATAACGAGTCCTAAATGCAGTTTTGTGTACATCTTCATCTTTAACCTTCAGTTGATGATAGCCTGATCTTAAATCGATCTTGGAGAAATAACTCGCCCCTTGAAGTTGATCGAACAAATCGTCGATTCTTGGCAATGGATATCTATTCTTGATAGTAACCTTGTTGAGCTCGCGATAATCGATGCATAGACGCATCGATCCATCCTTCTTCTTCACAAACAGGATTGGTGCTCCCCAAGGAGATGAACTAGGACGAATGAAACCTTTTTCTAATAAATCATCTAACTGAGCTCTTAACTCTTTCATCTCTGTTGGTGCCAACCTGTAAGGTGCCCTTGCAACAGGTGCTGCTCCTGGAATGATGTCAATTCTGAATTCTACTTGCCTATCTGGTGGTAAACCAGGTAGTTCTTCCGGGAAAACTTCTGGGTACTCAGAAATGACGGGAATATCTTCAATCTTAGGCTTCTGCTCATCAATAGTTACCTGTGCCATATAAATGGCACAACCCTTCTTCAAACACCTAGATGCCTTGAGCATAGACACTTGCTCAGGCAGTCCATACTGGGTGTCTCCCTGAATGGTAAGTGACTCACCAGATGGAGTCTTGATCACCACTTGCTTCTTGTTGCACACAATCTGAGCTTTATTGTGGGATAACCAATCCATGCCTATTACTATGTCGAAACCGGCTAACTTCAAAGGAAGTAAGGACAATGGAAAAGAGTGGTTCCTAATGGATATGAAACATCCATCTAACACGGTTGATGCGGTTTCTATGGTGCCATCGGCTAATTCAACCTCATATTTTATGCTTAGGGTTCTAACAGGTAGGTTTAACAATTTACAAAACTTATCATCAACAAATGACTTATCTGCTCCAGAATCAAATAACACCCTTGCATAAACATCATTAATAAGGAAGGTACCTGTTATGACATTATCATTCTGGATCGCCTCTTGTGCGTTCATCTGGAAAACCCTAGCATTGGTCTTTTTCCCATCCTCAGCCTTCTTAGCAAACTTTGGGCAGTTGGACTTGATATGCCCTTTTTCATTGCAGTTATAGCACGTCGCATCCTTGATTTTCTTACAGTCTAATGTCTTGTGCTCAGAGGATTTACAAATCCCACATACTCTCGGCTGTGACTGGGATTTCGATTCATATCTGCACCTCCCGAAATGGTGCTTCTTACAGATCTTACACTTGGGCTTATCACCCGACTGTTGACCATCCTTTTTCGTTCCAGAACTCTTCTTGTGGTCATTGTTTCCCTTACGCTTCTTTTCTGAACGTCGTGAGTTGTCATCCTCACGCTTCCTCTTCTCAGCGTCTGTGTTTCTCAGCGATCTCTGCCTGACCGCATCCAAAGTAAGGGACAATGATATATCAGCTGCAGATCGAAAAGTAGCTGGTCTAGAGGCCTTCACACTGGCCTTGATTTCTGGGGCCAAACCCCCAATGAAACAAGCTATCCTCTTGGGTTCCGGAGTTACCAGATACGGAACCGGTCTTGACATAGTGTTGAAGCTCGTAAGGTAGGCTTGACAATCTAGGTTTTTCATAACCAATGACAAGAAATCAGCTTCAATCTTTTCAACCTCATGCTGAGGGCAGTAGTTTTCCTTGATGAGAGCAACAAATTGATCCCATGTTAAATTGTACAGTGGGATTTTTCCGGTGGCCTGGATCAAAGATCTCCACCATGCTAATGCCTCGCCTTTGAATGACTGAGATACAAACTTTACCACATCCTTATTAGCACAACCACTGATATCTACTACCGTGTCCATTTCATCTAACCATGACATGCAGTCAACTGCTCCTTTCTCCCCAGTAAAATCCATGGGTTTGCAGGAAACAAAGTACTTATGGGTGCAACCTTTAGCACGTGGTTCTTGGTTCAGCACAACTCTCTTAGATGGAACACTCCTCTGGTTCGATGAGTGATGAGAATCACTCTTGTGAGCAGTGTGAGTTCTAGATGGTGGTTTAGAGTGTGGTAGAGATTGGGTCCTGACATACGTACCACTGGATTCATTGAACTGCCTGTCCAAAGCTCGCGTAACAGCATTATCTATTAATGCTTGTAATTCTGCTCCTGCTACGTTGACTCTGGAGGTGTCATGATTATCTCTGGGGTGACTGTTGACTTCATCTGACCCAGGCATGTAGCTTGATTGCTACATAAGATAAATGATTTAATTCATTCAGAGGTCTATAACAGTTTTATCATTCTAGAAGATTTATTAATCATGGTAATTAAGAACCATTTTGATTAATTTGCTAGGCATATATTTTCAGGATTTTTCATTATAATAATCCCTAGGTATAATTAAAATATATTAATGGCATACAAGGCCGAATCACATGGACAGTTTTAAATTTTTAATCATGATCTTATGGGATCAAGGTATTGAGGTTTTAATTTCTAATTCATTACCTCCTCTTAACAGGGGGTCGAAGACCACGACTGTCTTTTGTCTTATATGACAATGAGTATAGCCCGTAGGCATTACATTCCTATTGGATGTTTAATATAATAAAAGAAATTGGGAGAATCCAATGTAAAGATGACTTATGCGATTTTATCGAATCACATTTTGCCAGGAGTATTAACACGTTTTCAGATGTTAACAAGGATTTGAACCTTTTGAATAGGTTTTACCGTCTTGGCCATATCTTGAATGACATGTGGCTAGGTTTTACCTTTAAGATTCTTATTATTTTATTATAATGGTAGGTCTTATAAAAGGAATGTTATATTTTCATTTATTTCACATATTATATTTATGCATATAATTTAATAAAATGAAAATTTAAATTAAACCATTCCACTACAAAAATTAACCAACTACAGATTTGCCCTAAACGGGACTTCTACAAGAATAACATGCCCGTGCAGGGGCTTAAACAGAAATAACATACCCACGCAGGGGCAGAATACAAAAAGACATGCCCACGCAGGGGCAGATTACAGAAACAAATGTCCACGCAGGGACATGATTAAACACTAAAAACAAACAAACAAATAAAGGATTTAATGATCCTTTTTGCTCTTTCCTTTGATTAAGTTCGCCAGACCCTTGAAAATTCCTCGGTTTTGCCTACGCCCTTCCCGAACCTCCTGCTGCACCTGATTCAATCTTTGAAGAATCTCTTGATGCTGTGGTGGCGATATTACTGGCAGCTGCGGGGGCTGCTGATACTGTGGAGGTTGAGGAGGTGGAGGTTGTTGATACCCATATGGTGGGTACCCATACGGTGAGTATCCAGCTTGATATGGGACTCCAAAGGGTCCATCAGGATGGAGAGCATTGTAATCCCATCCTGCCTGGTACGGGTCGACACTAGCCTAGTTATAGTTGGTGTGGGCCGGCTGTTCAAATGGGTTGTACGCCACTGGACCGGTGTATATAGGAATTGGGTCGCCAAAACCCAACGGTGGTGGCGCGACAGGCGCAGAGTTTACTTCCGTGATGGGGTTTGAAGGCCCACCCATCTGCGGGTCTTCATGGAGTGGCGGGTAGCGGCTGCCACTTGAGGGTTGAGGGGTGCTTATTCGCACTCCTCCTCGCACGGACATCCGTGCGTTCGATCTTCTTCGCCTCGGTAGCTCTGGAGGCTGTTGCTGGGCTGGTGGTGGTGGCGGAGTGACTGCCACAAAACGAGAATCCTCAGAGGGATCCTGCTGCTACGGTGAGTTATGGTAACTGGAAGTGAACACCCAGCCTATCTGTCTAAACCTTTCCTCATAGCTGTCGGGACCATTATAAGGTGATCCCACAAAAGGTGACCCATCTGAAATTTCGATGGGGTGGTTAGGGGTCCCGGTTGGAGGCTCGGCGGGATCCGTGTCTTCGTCCATGTCCATTGCATGGTCGCCCGAGAAGTGGTCTTCAGGTCCTAGTGGGTTAAAACCCACTGGTTCTTCAATGTAGTTTGCCGGGTTGAACCGGCTTTGGAAGACAGGTGTCGGGTCATCGAATGAATAGTGAGGGTTGGATCTCTGGAGGGGGATGAAAGATGGCTGCGGGTTATGGGGCTCATTTTCAGAATGAGGCCCGTAGGAATGGTGATAGGATGGTGACGAACTTAGCGAGACCGATCTCCTCGCTGGCTCTATATACGTCCTCCAATGCTCCTGAGGACTCGTACTCATTGAGGCCGGTGGGGTTCGTCTATGCGAAGGCCCAGCTTCATGGTCGTGGCCTGTGATTGGTGCCTTTCCTCTTCCCCTGTTGAATCTTGGTGGCATGATTTAACCTGTTAACAAAAACAAAGATAACAACAAGGAAATATATAAAAGACAAAAATAAAACAAATCGGGATTTGTCCTAAGTTCTTTGTCTAGACTCGAAAATTTAGGAATGTGCAACTGTGTAACTAAGATTAAACACAAAAGACTAGTGTTTAATTCACTCAATGTTGGCTCTGATACCAACCTGTCACACCCCGATATTTCCACGTATTACCGGTGGGCCCGGTGGGGAGTATCGTGACGTAGTTGATATCATCATAGTCAAACAACACAAATTTAAATGCACAGGGGAAGCAAAAGATAGATTTATTTCAATCGAATAAATTGTAATATCAAGTATCACAAAATAGTTGAAAAAGATCCACAGGCGGATCAAATAAAAAGGAAACATAGTTCAACAGATTTAAAATGCATCCAAGCTTGCGAGACTCTTATTGATGCTAAGGAGAGGCCAGCCTATTTCAAGTAGTACATGCACTTAGCCTTTTTGGGAAAATACGTCAGTTTACACTGGTAAATACAATTAACTGACTCATTTTGAAAAGGTTTAGAAAATGGATTTGAATGCACAAGGCACAAAATATTTTATAACTTGGGATAATTATTTATATATAAACTTGTAAAAGAATTACATGTTCGTTATACGTTCAGTAGCCCGGATTGACACCGGGTTAAAGATTAATAGACACACCACATGATATAGTCCCGTGGCGGGTTATTCCCGTAACCGGCGGTTATACCTTATTATTTATATATGCACTGTCGGGTGTACGCCTACACCCCGTGCTTAGGTCGTGGCCATTTCTTAAAATGATGCCATGGATATCCGGGACATGGTCATTAACCCCCCAAAGGTTTTAAGCAAACAAAACAATTTAAACGGATCATTTCAATAAAGTAACCTTTATACGATTAAAAATTCAATGCCCGACCAAGCGGTATTTTATATACCGTACCCCAATACCGTATAGGGAAAATAAGTTAAAAGTATTTACCTGAGCAAGTATAATTCACAAATAGCAAGTGCAAGTAGCTTTTACCGGGTCTCCTAGTCTGGAACAAAGGTTTTTAATAACCTATTAGATTCCTAACGGGTCTTTAATTAAGCCTAAACTTAGACCGGTTAGTTTTAAAAGAATATACGGTTTGAAACGCATGATTAAGCGAAGACCGGAAAAGAATGAGATTTAGACCCGACAAGTTTGAAGACTTGTATAATATGGGTAAACTAAGCACATTCTGGATTTTGAGACAAAAATGATCAGGTTTGACCCGTTTCGGCTAATTTATGCAAACTAGTTACATAAACCGCACCGAACGCGAATAATCCGTAACGGGTAACCAAATGATTCATGAACAGGTTTCCTAAGTTAATATGCCTTAAATATGTTGTGACATCAGTAAGATATCTTCTATTATGCCCAAAACGAATTTAAACTCAAACTATGCCCCGTAGGGGCATTTTGGTCATTTTATAGGTTATAAAAGAGTTTAAATAATAATCTAAGTTACAGGTCTGATATAATCAGTAAAAATACTTAATTTAATAAGTTATAACAGTAGGGTACTACATATATGTGAAATTTATCATTTATAGCCAAACTAGGCTATCACCCGGGAACATCCCGGGTTAGGAAAATTTAGCTTTCAATAATAAAATGTACATAAACAGTATTTTAAAACTCATTAGTATCTTCTTTCCCTTCCAACAATAATTTATTTGTTCCGTTTCATCAGTATCCTAACTTTGTCTCCACGTGTATTCATAGTTTTCGTGTAAAGCTAATAACCTTTTAATTCTTAAAGAGATCTCAGTTAAAAAATGTTTCGTAAACCCATACAAAATGTTCTATTGTTTGTTTTTAAATTATATTATATTATTCTTTTAGTTGAATTTTCAACTAATAAAATTCATAAACATATTATAAACAACGTTTTTTAGGAAATTTTATATATTTTTTTTTTCTTTTATTAAGACTCATCGACTAATGTCGAACTTAGTACTCTGGTCATTGTGATGAAATCCTTACACAACAAATGATAAGTTGATTAAGTTGGATTTAAATCATAACCCAATGTTGTTATATAAAAGTAGTTATCTCTTACCTAAAAAAATGTTTATATTTACATATGTATGTTAAGGTTTGAGGCAATTTCAAAACATAAATAGTTTGGAGAAACGAAAATTTAAGAAAAAAAAAAAACAAAAGTACATAAACAACACTTCGAACCTCTAAAGTCTCCTCTTTCGCTTCTCCACCGCAAATTTTTAGTTCGGTTTCATAAGTATCACAACTTTGCCTCCATATTTACTCAAAGTTTTCATGTAAAGCTAATTCCTTTTAATTCATAATGAGATCTCTGTATAAGAATGTTTTCGAAACCAATATGCCTAAGAAGACACGCCATGGTTGATGAATAGCCAAAGGAGACTATTGCCCTAACTTTTTTGGATCACACCAATTATTTAATTCAACAATATATTTCCCCTCATCATCTGAAGTAAAATAATTATATATGAAGTCAAACTTTATCATAATAACAAAATTATAAAACTACGCTGTTAAATGAGCATCACATGTAAAAGAACCTGTAGAATGTCCAGTTGTAATACACAGGTGACTCAAAGTAAATTATATTAAAAATTCTTTATACGTCACATTTGTTATTTTATCTGTAGGTTTGTCATTTTTTTCTAATATTAGTAATTTGACTCCATCTTTTGTTTTTACCCTTGATAAAGCGACATACAACTGTCCATGGGACCATGGGTGACTTTGTTAGACTTCTTCAACACGGGTTTAATAACGAAAACAATATAATTCATAACTATGTGAATATTTCTTGTGACTTAGTTTATATATAACATACCAAATAAGTATCAACATGTATAAGTCTATAAATAAATAAATGTTGCACTAATCTATAAAATTTAGAATTGGATTTAAATATAATATACATAATATATAAAATTTTAGTAAAAGTTCTTTTATTATAAAAACACTTTTAACATGAAAGTATCTATAAAACATGTAATAATGTGGAAATGTAAGGATTTGTAAGACCATCTCCAATGGAAGAGGTGCAAATGCGCTCCTTCGATGCCAACTTAACATGCCCTAACAATTTTTATGCCTCGCGTAGCCAAGGGTGTCACCCCGAAATGCACTCCCCTCCAATGGTTTCACTCCCACATATGTTGCCACATAAACCAAATGCACCAATATATGTGTGCATTGTCTATTGTCTAAGGATATCCGATTTAACAGCTGACAGACGTGTAAATGGAATTTTTTTAACCCTTTGCATTGTGATGTTCTTATAATATATACATTAATTACACCAAATGATCTTTTGCTGAACATTTCACAACATATAAGCTAATTAAGCAACCCGCCATTTTTATATTTTGTTTTGAAGTCACTTTATCCTTGCAAAAAGGTCTGTTTGTTTTGTATCCATGCAAGAAAGTCTTTGCAATTAAAGGCCAATAACTGTTGTTAAAAACAATACAACAAAACTTCAAAGTTTCCATATAGGACTCAAAAGCCAACAAATTAAACTAACAATCATATTGCATCCATCTTACATTCAACAATAAATAAGAAAATAAACTAAGCCCTATGATTATATCATTTAATCAATAAACAGAATGAAGCTGATTCTCAGTTCCATTCCATGCTATGTATGTCTATATATATATATATGTTATACCAACTAATTCCCGCACGCATACAAAGTAACATTTAGGATATGAGCAAACACAATCGAAAAGGGAGCAACGCTTATGGGCTCTGAAGAATCCACATTCACAGGCTCGAATTGTGGTATCTCGGCATTTGAATTTACTCCTAGTTCTTTACCATTAAGCATCATCACTTGACTGTGTATATCCCCGTCCTTAGCGGTTAAATGGTATTCTTCTCGTGTGTTTGTTCCACTAATCTTGGAATGGCGCAGTTTGTTTGATTTATGACGATGATAATGAACACATGATTTTAGTTTATGTAAACTCCAAGTTCTATCTAAAGACAAGCTTACATCAAGAGTACTTTTGCTGTCTAGATTGATCAATAGTAGTGTTAGAAGCTTCGTGAGAAATGACTTTATTACCCTTTCGAGTTTCGTTGCAATTTTCATAGATAAATGGGACAGGTCAAGTTAGGCCAACCCGTCAACATTTTTTGCAGGGGTGACATGTCGTGTTCGTTGGTTGGCGGGTTCAACCCGACCCGAACCTGGAAATTTTAGACAAACCTGAACACGACCCGTTCAACCTGAATTTTTTATCTTTTCATTTTTTCCACAAATTAATATCTTAATATTAAAATTTACTACAAAATACACAAATGCATATAATACGATTACATTTAAATTAAAAATTTTTATGTCAAAATCATTTTTTAAGTTATAATTACGGCATAAAGTACACACCCAATTTAATTTATGGCATAAAACGTATTGTAAAAAATATACTAAAATATAAAAGGGTTAAACAGGTCAACCCGCCAACCTGACTGGGTTGACCCGAACCCGACCCGTTTAGTTAAACAGGTTCTCGGGTTCAACCTAAAAATGACCCGAACCTGTTTAGACTAAACCCAAACCCGCGAATTTCGTGTTATGTTTGTGTCGTGTTTCACGTCATGTCAGAAATTCAAACACCTAATTTTTTGTTTTAAAAATAACTATTTGTATAATAAGCATCACATGTAAAAGAACCTCTAGAATGTCCAGTTGTAATACATAGGTGACTCAAAGTAAATTATATTAAAAATTCTTTATACGTCACATTTGTTATTTTATCTGTAGGTTTGTCATCTTTTTCTAATATTAGTAATTTGACTCCATCTTTTGTTTTTACCCTTGATAAAGCGACATACAACTGTCCATGGGACCATGGGTGACTTTGTTAGACTTCTTCAACACGGGTTTAATAACGAAAACAATATAATTCATAACTATGTGAATATTTCTTGTGACTTAGTTGTCTTTTGACTAAATAGTTTTAATCAGGTTAATTTCATAGTCTTTTGACCTACATATGAAAGTTACCTACATATATTGTCTTTTGACCCAAGTACCCAATCGACATAAAAAAAACAATCGAAAAATAAAAAAACATCAAAGGTGGAAACTGGTAAAGAGGTATGGTTTTGATGGGTGAAACGGACAAAGGTGGAAAATTTGACCCGCCATGGCATGTCAATCAACTGTCCAAAGCACTGATTTTCACCTAATTATAAGTGGGATTGGTTGACTTCAGCAAGGGGTGACGATTTTGACTTGTTATGACATGTATTAAGTAAAACATAATATTAATATATATATATATAATCTCTTCAATTTTTTGAATCAACAATAATAAAAAATATATACATTTCACACAAAAAGATAGCATATTGCCAATTGCATTATAAAAAAAAAGTTGTTGAAATGGGAAACAATATAATAAGAAACAAAAGGTGTACGAATCAAATTGAACTTAGACATCAATTTATGAATGAATTATCTTTACCAAAATGACAATTGTTTTCGTAGTTGAAGTATGCCATTCTTAGTCAAAAGGCTACAATTGTTAAAGAACGCTTGCATGTATCTGTTACCTTCATTAGCATCTACTTTTTCAAACGAATGGCCCGAAACACGCCTTTTTGACCGCCATCTTTCACAACGTGTTTGAGTCTCTTAGCTTCGAGGACATAAGACGAGCCAAACGGAGAAGATCTCTTTCACTTCTGTAATTAGCAACGTCGTACACAGGTAAGCAATCTTCTTCTTTTTGACAGATCCTTCACTCAACCCCATTGCTTCCCGAAATTTGTATGTAGTAATCAAAAGATAAATAAAGATTGGTATTTTAGAGGATTAATCATGTGGAAATAAAGAAAATGATGAAATGAATTAATACTTTATTTTTTACTCACTCCATCTCCATATACACACTCTGAATTCAACTTTCTCATGAAATAATTTAACAACTTAACTTCAGTTCTTCATCATTGTTCTTATACGTAGTAGCTACATTTGAATACCTTGTTATAGCAAGTAGGGGGTAAAACAAAAACTAACATGGTCAGTGGCAAAATAGTCTTTTCAAGTGAGCCAAACCTAAAACTTTGTCTATCTAGTTAAAAGAGTTCACTGCCTATCAGTAAAGAAACGCTCATATACAGGAATGTTGGCCTTTATAGGCTCTTTTGAAATGCTCTAAAGTTGATATTGTTTTTCCTATGTGGTGCTAAATCAGGGTCAGAATGGCATCTTGATTAACGTCAAGTTAATTTTTTTCCTAACTTCCAGTTATCAAGAACCAGAGCATCAAATGAAAATTAAGATGATTAATATTTCAAGTAACATGTTTACAATTATATGGAGTGATCGAATAAGTTAAGATATACTCACGACAACAACTAATGGGTTAAATTCAAAATAAATTATCATGTGAATGGGAAACAAAACCGATGACATCTGGCCCGAACCGAATCATTAAACCAAGATGAAAGTACCTGCAAACGCCCACGGGAAGTCCTCAACTACGGTAGTAGCTGCAGAACCACCAGCGGCAAAGTGAAAGCCCCCAAATCACTCAACATGATCATCCCGATGGTGACTTCTCCGAGCAGATGTAAAGTGTAAGCGAATTCTCGCGTCTCTTCTCCTTGTTAACCCTTCCATTTGAAACATATGTTGAAGTTCAGGATTAGATAACACAATGCAACAATTCAATTGTTGACTTACTTATCATCATTTACTTCAGTTTTATTTTTAGCTGTCTAATAAGCATTATTTTGCTATTGCTCAACGATCTCCATATTCTCAAACATATTAATCCCTAGTGTATATAATGTAAAGTCGCCTTAAAAAACACAAAAAGATAACCAAAAAACTAAGAACAGTTAATTATAAATTACTGAAATTTTCGTACCTTAGTTAATGTAACCACCAGCAAGTATGTTTTGAACTTTCAGTGTCAAAACAGTTTTTTTCCACTGCGGCCGTTCATATGGACGGTGGGGACTATCTCCATTCTCCACATCTCCATTAGCAAATCCACCATAACGACCACCATGGAAACTGCCATGAGATATATATATATATATATATAAAATAGGCGGTCTGTGCATCATATAATAGGTAGGGACTGTTTCTATTGCAACATAAAAACCAATTTCTATCATCTTCATTCATGTACATCGAGGTCTGTGCATGAGCCACAAGCAAAATAGTAAACTGCAAGATGACGAAAATATATATAATAGGCGGTGTCCATTAAGGATAGCCTGCGGATAACAAAAGCATGTCATCAAGAACCGAGATATTAACTTCTATCAAAGCAAAAGTAAATAATCTTAAAGAGAATAACTAACCTGAGTAAGGGAACCAGGCTGCCACCTAAATTCACCTGGTTGTCCGGCACATACATAACTCCCAACTCGTGTTTTTCTATCAGTTTGCTCATCCATGTGATGATATATTTATGTAACTTACTTTCTGGAGAAGTGAAAAAAAATTGAGATTCAAGAAAAGAAAGAAAAACTCGCAATTAGAACATTGGTAATTCAAACTGAAACGATAATAACACGCAAAGGGCTTCATGTCACGTATATTCAAGTTTAAATTACTTAATGTGGGGTCTTGCAAACCTCTGACAATTTTTTTCATTTTAAATCAAAATCACTTCTTTTTATCAACTAAACAAATGTTGCATGAAGTATCCCTTGCAAACCTCTGACAATTTTTTTCATTTTAAATCAATTAAGTTTGAATGGGGACCAAAACAAAGAAAGGAAATGATACAATCTAGGTGATTGTAGATAGGCTAACCAAGTCAGCTCATTTCCTACCAATGAAGGAAACTTTCAGTATGGAACAGTTAGCTAAATTATATGTAAATGAAATAGTTTCATTACATGGAATACCTTTATCAATCATTTCTGATAGGGATAGTCGCTTTACCTCTCATTTTTTGTCAAGTTTCCAAAAGGCAATGGGAACCAAGTTAAATCTAAGCACAACTTATCATCCTCAAACAGACGGACAAAGCGAAAGAACAATTCAGACAATGAAAGACATGCTTAGAGCTTGTGTAATTGATTTCGGAGGTAATTGGGACGATCACTTACCTTTAATAGAATTTTCTTATAATAATAGTTATCACACAAGTATCAATGCTGCACCATTCGAAGCACTTTATAGACGAAAGTGCCGAACCCCAGTCTGTTGGGCAGAAATTGGGGAGAAGCAACTATCTGGACCTGAAATAGTACAAGAAACAACCGACAAGATTATTCAAGTCAAGGAACGACTGAAAGCAGCACGTGATCGACAGAAGAGCTACGCTGATAACAGACGTAAGCCATTAGAATTTCAAGTAGGAGATAAAGTATTGTTAAAGGTCTCTCATTGGAAAGGAGTGGTAAGATTCATCAAACGGGGAAAGCTAAGTCCCAGGTATATTGGACCTATTGAGATTATTAGAAGAATAGGACCTGTAGCTTATCAGCTACAACTGCCAGAGAAAATGGCAGGAATACATGATGTATTTCATGTATCTAATCTCAAGAAATGCTTAGCTGATGAATCACTAGTAGTACCTCTTAAGGATATAGAGGTAAATGAACTACTCAAGTTTGTAGAAAGGCCACTACAGATTGAAGACAGGAAAGTCAAGAATCTCAAGCATAAGAGATTAGTTCTGGTCAAAGTGAAATGGGACTCCAAAAGAGGACCTGGGTATACATGGGAGCTTGAATCTGAAATGCAAAGGAAATATCCACACTTGTTCCAGTAGATCTCAAGGACGAGCTCTAAAACAAGGTGGGGATGATGTAACAACCCTCAATAAAACCGACACCCTCGATTATTTTCCGACACCCTAGTATATTTTAAAATATCCCAATATGTCCAAAAATACACCCCATACGTGAAAACGGGCCCCAAATACATTAAATAGTATTTAAAATAATAAAAAAAATTGAATTTTTAAGTTTAGGCGGGCCGCGTAAGGTAACCCATAACCCTTACGCGGGCCGCGAGAGGCTCAAAACCTGGCAAAGCCCGGTGCGGCCACGTGGCCCAACACCCGGCAAGTCTAGTCGATGACCCAGCCCAACTACGAGTTAACCTGGAGTCAACGCGGGCCGCGTAGGCCCTGTGCTTGTGTTACGCGGGCCGCGAGAGGACCAGACTCAGCAACTATATAAAGGAGCCATCGGATCTTCAGTCTGATCGTTCAAATTCGATTTCTTTCTCTCAATTTCTGATTGTAGGCATAATCTACGGGTATTATACCCCCCTAAATAGCGAAGTTCTGCTCCGTTGTAAGTATTATAACCCTTGGATACGTATTAGATACGCTGCCCGATTGATCTAGGGTTCCGTAATGGCTGTCGTGGTTCTGCCCAACGTAGTCATTGGAATGCCGTCTCGGGGAGGGTATTGCTAATGTTAAAATGGGTTATTATACTTACACGTGTGCATTTGTGTAATTTTTAGATTGTCACCAAGAAACCCTTACGGAAAATCTAAAACAGCAATGTGAGATGATCCACTTTTTGTTAACTGTTTATACAAAACCTTAAGTATTTTTCCATGCGAATGACAGTTATTGAGTATTTGTAAGAATACAATTATTATGAGTATGTTGGGGTTTTGTATACAAAATTTGTTACTACATTGTGAGTAGTAACATGACCACAAGTCGGGTTCGACAGTACCATGGATGTTAATTGTTATAACTTGGAAACAAATGTAATTGCGGGATCGCCCTCAATACTGTACACTGTGAAATGGTTTTTATTCGAACTTGATTAAACTGGGATTCACTCACCAGTATTTCCCACTGACAAATGTTTTTTAAAACGCGTTTCAGGTAACAAACTGTGAAAGCCAAATAGAAGCCAGCTGGACAGCACTGAAGGCTTGGAAAAGTGGCAATAAAGTTACCTAAAATAAAATAGATGTTTTTATTAAATAAAATAGGATTTATTCCCATGAAAACGTGTGTACTATGAACTTGGGTTTTATCCCATTTGTTTAATACTATGAAAATGTGGTATTTTACTCTGATCAAATATTTCCTAACTACGGTCCTGATGAAAAATTTCCGCTGCCAAATTAGACAATCATGCGATACCACCGAAACTGGCTCGCGGCCGCCCGTTCCCGGGGATCAGGGATCGGGGGTTGCTGCATATACGATTTCGTTAAGTTAGATAGAGAGACAAACCTTGAGCATTTAATTCCTCATCATTAGGGAAGTCACTGGTAATGAACCTGTTGGGGAGTAGATGACCCGGCGACATTAACTCGTTTGGTGGATTTGTCTCCATGGACATTAATGGAGAAAGGAAGAAATGAAGGAGTAGATGGTAAAGGAAGATATGCAGGACATTAATGAATGTCTTTATTATAAATGAAAAGGATAGAGAAATGGAGTTAGGAAAGATACATTGGAAATATAAGGGTGTAATAAATGTTGTCAAATCATAGTAGACAAAAGGTCAAGTGATATTTTGAATTGGGTAGGATATTGTTGAATTTACAAATGTGCCCTCAAAAGCAAAAGAAAAGATGGAGATGGCTGGGACACGTGGCCAATTGTAGGCCTTGTGATGGGTTTCCAAGGTTTTCTCAATTTATAGGGTTTTCTCCCTATCATTTCCCTATATATATATATATGAGAAGGATCCGTTAGGAACCACCCTTTATCGCAAGAACCAATGTGAACACAACCTAAAATAGCTAAAAAAACCTTAAAAAAACCCTAAAAAAAACACAACCCCCCCCCCCCAAGCTAAATGCTAAAAACTAAACCCTCCAAAAAAACCTAAAAAAAACCAACCCCCCTCCCCCAAGCTAAAATGCTAAAAACTAAACCCCCAAAAAACATAAAAAAATAAATAAAAAACACATAATTTTTTTTTTACTTTTTTTTACATTAAAATCGCTACTTTTAGTAGCCAAAAAAAATATATTTTTTTTTAAATTAAAAAAAAAATTGCTACTAAAAGTAGCGATTTTTTATTAAAAATGTTTTTTTTTTAATTTTGTGTGTTTTTTAGGTATTTTTGGTTGTGTTCACATTGGTTCTCGCGGTTCTCGCAATAAATGGTGGTTCCTAACGGATCCTTCTCCTATATATATATATATATAGAGAGAGAGAGAGAGGGGCCAGTTAACGTACAATAGGGCTTATCGTACGATACGTACGCGATCATCACCGCCGTACGATCTGGTGCGAATTCAATCTTCAACATGCGATTTTGTCCATCTACACACCCAATGCCATTTTTCACATTCCCCATGCAAGCCATTTCATTTACATGGATTTCACATGCGATTTCATTTGCATGGGATTTCAAAACATGCGATTTCATGCAAGCCATTGATTTTGTCCATCTACACACCCAATGTCATTTTTTACATTCCCCATGCAAGCCATTTCATTTGCATGGATTTCACATGCGATTTCATTTGCATGGGATTTCAAAACATGCGAATTCATTGCATTTTCAAGCCATGCGATTTCATTTGCCTTTTTATAACATGCGAAGATTGAATTCGCACCAGATCGTACGACTGGGATGATCGCGTACGTATCGTACGATAAGCCCTATTGTATGTTACACTTTATATATATATATATATATATATATATATATATATATATATATAGTGGAGAGTTCAAATGAGAAGAAATTACAAATTAAGAATAAAAAGAATAAAGGATACAAAGGTAATTTGAACAAATCATTTAATGAGTCTATTATTTATTTTTGCAATTCAAACTAATGAACTCTAATCATTTAATGAGTCTATCTTATAAAATAGTTGTGCATCTTACTGATCGGAGTGTCGCGCTCCGGTCAAAGATAATATTTATAACCCTAATTACCCTTAACAATTAGCTAGTGGTAGTAAGGGGTCGAACCACGAAGAGTATGTGGTTTGCGAATGGAGTTTGAATGAATTGTAATAGTTGTCACTTTTATGAAGCTTGCTAAATTGTTTTTATGGTTTTTGTTTATTGAAAAGATGGTGAACAAAGTTCACTAAATTAATTGGATTGATTATCTACTAGAAATTAAGAAATGCAAAAACATAATTGATAACTTAAACAATAATGAGAAAAAGGGTTCACACCCGGTTTCAGTAATTGCAAACCTAGGTTCCTACAAGTTTTAGAATTGACCTAATTGGATAAATGATTAACGGATTTAGTGTACCGTGACTTAGGTGCCAATAACTATCAACATTCCTAAGAATGGACAAGAATGCACTTTGTAATCAACACAAGTAAATCCTAACCAAGATAACGCATAAGTGCACAAATTCATTTCACAAAGTCATAACTTTATCATCGTTCGACAATTTGTAAATTCAATTCAAATACACGACAATTATCAAAGGTGTTCAAAATCAAAACACAAATTGTCACACAAGTCAAAACTAAACACAAATCAAAATTCTAGATAATACAACTACCTACCCCGGGGTGAAACCAAGGTGATTAGCCGCTCATGGTTGAAGGAACTTGATCACCAGATGATTGGAACTCAGTTTGGATCATCTTGAAGCTTGAAGAATGGTTGATGGTTAGGGTTTCGGTGAGAGATGATGGTGTAAAGAATGATGGATGAATGGTTAGGGTTTTGGATTCGTGATGAAGGTGAATTGAATGGTGATTCGGGTTGATTCGGGTGAAGGTTGATGATGGTAGATGATTGGTAATGGAAGAGATAATGATTTTGGCTCCAAAGATGATATTCAAACTCCCAATAAAGTGTAACTGCCGAAAAAATGGTCAAACCACATGTTATACTCGTCAAAGATCAACAAGAAACAAAGTTGCGCGATTCCTCAAACGGAGGCCCGTCGTCGACGGCTAAGGGCCCGTTGCCGACGGGGTCTGCAAAATCTGAAAACCACCGACGCCTAAATCTCCTGGTTACGCGAATTCCAGCCGACGGGACTTTCCACAGGGCGTCGCCGACGGCCTCCCCAATTCTTGTTTTCTCTTTTTCACTCCTTGAGTTCCCATGTGACCCGTAACGCGTCCCGGTGGTCTGTTTTTCATCCCGGTAGCTCGTAAAGCTCCTAAAAAGCTCCTTAAACTCCATCAAACCTGCAAAACACATTTTTAATTAAAAGTAGGCTATTCAGAATTAAAACTCATGTAAAAACATCAAGTTACACGATTACGAACACCGGTCTTCAACCACGTATCACATACACAATAAAAACAATTATGCACATAATCTTACATATTCAACGTTTCCTACACTATTAAAACAATGTTTTTTTTATTTTTATTTTTTTAATGAGGTAGTGGTGGAGTGGTTGGGGAAAGACTTTGTATTCCTTGTGACCCAGGTTCGACTCTCACTCTCCCCGTTATTTTCTGTGGCATCCAGGTGAAGTGCAAATACGGGTGGCACCGGTTCGTCTTGGATGGGAGGCGAGGTTTTACCGATTTGGGCTCGGATTGACGGGATGGAAGGGTTACCGAAGTTTGGTTTTCCGGCGATTTGCAGAGATGAAATTAGAACTTAGAAAGAATTGATGTTGGGGCTAATTGAAAGAGAATCAAGGGTCATGTATTTATACCAAATTCAAGCGATTAACTGATAAGGATGATTATTTGAATTTTTCTTGATTGGTTTCAATCGGTTTAAGCAAATTCATCAGATTTAAACGGGATAATGCGAGTTTTAAATTTAGTTTGGTTGGAGATAACTTTATCGCGAAACAAAACGGATTTGTATTACATAAATCGGAATTTCGGTTTGCCGGAATTCTTTTGTTTTCGCCGGAAGGGATGACGGGTTGGTGGGGATGAGTTTTATGATTTAAATGGTTTTTGAGAGTTGGAACAAGTCCCTGCGGTTTTAATATATTTTAAAAAATATATATTTAGGCTTAGGGTACAGGGTATAATATGCGGGGACTTGAGCGGGGAGTTATAGTCACCGATCGATGACTATACCTTGTTGATGAAGATGATCGGTGACTGAAGAAACACTATATAATTGACCGGAATTGAATTATCTAGGGGGTTTGAATCCGCATAAAAAGGGGTTTGTTCTCTCTCGTTTGATTCGATACGACTGATCTTCTTCTCCGGTAAAACTCTGCAAAACAAAACACCGTTAGCCTCGTCAAGGGGAGAAGAGGGGTTCTCTCCTTGACCCGACTCCGGCGTGAGAATAAGTATGTGTTTATGAAGAAGAAGAAGAAGAAGAAGAGGTATTGACGAAGTGTGTGTAACTTGAATTTCATACCTGAATGGTTCTCATATTTATAGCCGAGTGTTTTGGGCGGGAAAACTCGTTGGTGAAATGTTGACGGAAGATGCTAACCCCGTAAGCGGTTACATTTCCTTCTGTTAAGCTTCTCAATCTGACGTGAGTGCACACGGATCGCTGTTTAGATCTATGGCTGGGGGTTTGCCACGTGGAAAATGATCAAGTGGAGGTTTCTCTCCAATTTCATGTCATTATCGTGGTTTCAGGGATGCCTGAGGTGATGACACGTGTCCGGACGGTTGTAACCGTTTAGTGATGCACGATTGGGTCTTTCTAGAAGGTTATTGCCATAATCCTGTGTGACTCTTTATCGTGTGGCATCAGTTGGGTAAATAATATCCAAGTCTGGATATATTTAGGCGGAAGTGTTTAACTTAGGATTTTCATCCTTTGTTTATGGAGGAAAGCGCAAGGATTTGTGATTTCCTTTTGGCGCGCAAGTGTTGTCTGCTATTTGTCTCTTAAGCCTTCTTTGTAGGACCAGTGCGCGGCCGCGCAAGGTCAAAAGGGTTAAAAGGCAAAGTTGTGGTATGGTCCTAAGTACTTGTTACAAGGCTTTTGGGACCTTACCCCTTTAAGTCCCCCCAGTCTAGTGTTGCTCTTATGCAAGTAAGTGGAGCACTGGACTTATGAGAGGGAAATGCTTTTTGGCGCGAAAGTAGGGAATCTTCTATGAGAAGATTTACTTTGCTTATTAAAACTTTTGGGGGAAATTGTGATTTTTCCCTTTGATTTGACCCTTTTGTAATCATGGCCTGACGCTTGGTGACGTCAACTTGTAAAAAATTAGTATTTGCGGTACCTTTTCTTCTTACCTTGGGATACGTATTGACGCTTGTCAGACCTTATTTATGGGGATATGACCTTAGGTCCTGTAGCGCCGTTCAGAAGGGACGTTTTTGACAGTTAATCATGGTGATTAAGTTTTTCCCGGAGTTTGGTTCCTCTATATATATATATTTGAGGATTCTTGTCTCCTTCCTCAATTTGGGAGATATGAAGGCGAAAAGTTCCGTTCGTACCCGGCGACTTTTGAATATTCTGAGGGTTTACGAGGCCGCTGAGGGTCTCTTGCTTCTTGCTGGTTCATCACCATTAGTAGCTGACAGGGAAAGGGAGTCGTTCAACTCTGATTCTTTAATGGTTGCCGGTTCTGGTTCCAAAGCTTTCCGGCAAAAGGATGTTGTTGATGAAGAGGTTGGTGTACTATCTGCTGACGACCTGATGTCCCGCTTTCCGATGATTCGGAAGGGTGGTTGTCAACTAGTGTACAGTCGTCGGGAGAACCGCCGTGGTGATCAGTTGCCGATTGTTGATGATGGTCCTGGTGTTGGTTAGGTTAGGTTTGGAGAACAGTATGTTCCTTTTTTGATGCTTATAAATATGTTGGTCTTGCTACTGAAAATTTTTTGAAGATCACTGTCGTGATCTTTGTGGATGGTTGTTTATACTCCACTTGATGATATGTATATATTTTTTGATGCACTGTCGTGCATGTAAGTTTCAGGTTGTGTTTGGATTACAATATGTTGCATATGTTTAATTGCTTTGAATAGGTAGAGCGAATGAGAATGGTATTGTACTCATGTGTGAACGTTTGTCTAAGATGCGCAAGGTTGTGCCCTTTTTAGACTGTTCATGAAGCGTACAATGTTTTTCCATATTGTTTTCGCGTATACCAAAAGAATTATATGCAATTTGTAACAAACAGTGACATGAGTAAAGATGATGCTTGTATTAATAAGGCGCAAGGCCAATAATACAAAGGATAATAAAGAAATACATTGCCTGTATACTTTTATTTTTGCGGAATGATTTGGCTTATATGTAACACCTGCGCAGCTGCTGCGCGTTCCAGGTGCGGGGAACTAGTGTCCCGTCAATTCTTTTCAGGGTGTATGCCCCCTTGCCTAAGACTTCATTGATGATGTATGGTCCTTCCCATTTTGGCGCTAACTTGCCTGGTTTTTCCGCGTTGGAAGCCTCATTGTCGCGCAAGACGTAGTCACCAGGAACAAAGGTACATACGCGTACGCGCGCGTTGTAGTATTTTTCGAGTTTGGATTTGTACCTTGCCTCTGTGATGGCGGCATTCTCGCGCCTTTCTTCGAAAAGGTCTAAATCCAGTCTTCGCTCTTGCTCATTGTTTTGTGTTTGCATGGCAATCATGCATGGTGATGGGAGGCCAATTTCGGCTGGGATTACTGCTTCAGATCCGTAAACAAGGCTGAATGGAGTTTCTCCCGTGCTAGTCTTTGGCATGGTGCGATGAGCCCATAAGATGCTTGGGAGCTCATCAACCCATCCTCTGCGCGCTGTTCCAATTCGCGCTTTAATGCCGTTGACAATTTGTTTGTTGACACTCTCAACTTGGCCGTTTGCTTGTGGGTGTGCCACAGAGGCGAAATTGTGTTCGATCTTCATTTCTTTGAACCATTTCTGAAGATCTTCCGAGGCGAAGTTGGTGCCGTTGTCGGAGATAATGCGCAATGGTAATCTGAATCTGCAAATAATGTGTTCCCATATAAACTTGCGGATTACCATTGCTGTGGTTGAGGCCAAGGCCTTAGCTTCAACCCACTTTGTGAAGTAGTCGACTGCTACAATGAAGAATTTTACTGCGCCGGGCGCGTCAGGGAATGGTCCCACAAGATCAATGCCCCATTGTTGGAAAGGCCAAGCAGACGTGACTGGTACAAGCGGGTTCTTTGGTCAGAGTGTTTTTGGCGCGTGGCCCTGACATGCTGCGCATTTTCGTAGTAATTCTACCGCGTCTACGTGCATTCCCGGCCAATAGTAGCCCGCATTCATTATTTTTGCTACTACCATGCGCGGTCCGGCGTGTATCCCGCATAATCTTTCATGGATCTCCCTGACTAAATATTGTGCGTCTGTTTTGTCAACGCAGCGCAATAGTGGTCCCATGAATGACTTTCGGTACAGAATCCCTTCCGCCATTTCATAGTTTATTGCCTTATTCTGGATTTTTCGAGCCTCCGCCTTTCCTTCTGGGAGTTTTCCATGTTGTAGGTATAATATGATCGGAGACATCCAGGATGGATTGCCGATTTCTATAACGTTTACTTGTTTGAGAGGGACGGAAGGGTTGGACAATACTTCGATGCGTACCTCTTTGGCCAAATGTTTGAAGCTAGTGGCGGCCAACTTGCTTAGCGCATCCGCGTGCTTGTTCTCGCTTCTGTTTATGTGATTAACTCTGAATGTTTGGAATTTGCTGATTAGTATTCGCGCTTGTTCCAGGTATAGAGCCATTGCTTCTCCTTTTGCGTCATAATGACCATTGACCTGTTCAGCCACTAATTTTGAATCTACATTGGCTTCGAGGTTTCTTGCCCCCATCTTGAGCGCTAAACGAAGGCCTGCTAGGAACGCTTCGTATTCTGCCTCGTTGTTTGTGCTTCGGAAATCTAGGCGTATAGCATATGTAAGTTCGTGGTCATCTGGGCTGACCAATCGGAGACCCGCACCTGCTCCGTCATCATTAGAAGCGCCATCTGTGTGCAGAGTCCAGACCCTATCGTCGAAAACAGGAACAGGGTTTTGGATTGCCTCGCACTCTTGGACTTTGTCGATAGGAACTTCTGTGGCAAAATCTGCTAGAACTTGCCCCTTGATTGCCGGTCGTGGTTTGTATAGGATATTGTATCCTCCGAGCTCAATAGCCCATTTGGCCAATCTTCCCGCGACGTCGGGTTTGGATAAGATTTGACCTAAATGGTAATTAGTGAGAACAGTGATGACATGACCAGAGAAATACCGATGTAAGCGCCGTGATGCATGTACTAGCGCTAGGACTAGTTTTTCTATCATTGAGTAACGTGTCTCTGGGCCAGTGAGCATCTTGCTTATATAGTAGATTGGAGTCTGAATGTTTTCTCGCTCCACCATTAATATTGCGCCTACCGCTACTTCCGCAGCAGATAAATATAAGATCAGTGGCTCTTTTTCTCGTGGTGCTGTTAGCGTCGGCAACTGAATTAAACATTCTTTCATTTGCTTGAAGGCTGCTTCTGCTTCAGGTGTCCACTGGAAGTGGGTTTTCTTGGCGCAGTTTCGTAGTGTGCTAATGAATGGATAGGACTTTGCTGCATGATTTGCCAAGAATCTGTTCAAGGCTGCTAGACGTCCGGCGAGTCTTTGCATTTCTTTTATTGTTGCAGGTGATGGCATTAACTGAATGGCTTGTAATTTCTCTGGGTTTACTTTAAAACCATCCCTTGTTACTATGAAACCCATAAATTTCCCTTCTTCCATTCCGAAGGAACATTTCGTTGGGTTGAGTTTTAAGTTTACGCTGCGCAAAGAATCGAACGTGCAATGGATATTTGCGAGCATTGTATCTTCCTCGTGGCTCATGATGACGAGGTCATCCATGTATACTTCGACTGTCTTACCGATATCGCCCCTGAAGACTGTGTCCATTAGGCGCTGGTACGTTGCGCCTGCGTTGCGTAAGCCAAAGGGCATTTTTGTGTAACAGAAGATGCCCTTGTCTGTTCGGAATGCGGTCCTGTCTTCATCTTCTTCTTTCATTTGGACCTGATGATAACCTTTATAACAGTCAAGAAAGCACTTCCATCGAAATGATGCTAGAGAGTCAACTTTTTTGTCTATCTCAGGAAGCGCGTAGCAATCTTTTGGGCATGCTTTATTCAGGTCTTTGAAGTCGACGCATATTCTCCATCCGCCACTGTGTTTTTGCACCATTACTGGGTTGGCGACCCATGTATGGTATTGAACCTCGCGCAAGATTCCAGCATTAAGTAGCTCTGTCACTTGCTCATCCATGGCTTTTGCTTTCTCTTCGCTGAAGCTGCGCCTCCCCTGTGCAACAGGTTCTGCGGCGGGTCGGATGTTCAGACAATGTTGTGCTATATCGCGCGGAACCCCAGTCATGTCTGCTGGGCACCAGGCGAATATGTCTTTATTGTTGGACAGCAATTCTTTTAATTGTATTCGTGTTGCTGGGGAAATGGCGTGTCCTAACAGGATGGTCTGTTCTGGATATTCATCGTTCAGAACCCATTTCTCCGGTTCATTTGGTGCTGAGGGTTTGGCCACTTTTGCTGGCGGCTCATCGTCCACGTACATGACCTCCTTACTTGAGTATAGAATTGCAACTCTAGTCTTTGTTGGAAATCCGCATGCAGCATGTGGAATAGAAGTGATCATGCTGAATTCTCTTTACGACCTTCTTCCGAGCAACACGTCATGGCGTGATGTTGCCGGCATGACCATGAAATTTACTGTGACTGTGCGTGAATGCTCGCCATCAGATAGAGTCACAGGGGATACTATTTGTCCTAACGGGAATACAGCTTCATTACAAAATCCGGTGAGAGGGAAATCGACCGGCTCTAGACGTGCTTTGTCTTCTGGATCGAGTTGTTTGAAGCACTGCTCGTATATGATATCCATCGAGCTTCCTGGATCTATAAACATATAGTCTGTTCGATAATGGCCGAAGATGCCAGTAATAATTACTGGTCGCTCTTCCTGAGGGCCTCCAGGAACAACAGGAAACACGACTTGCTGTTCTCGCCAATGCTGATCATGATGTCGTTTGTTTGGCCTTCGTGAAGGGCCTCCTTGTACCATGTTTATTTGTTTTGGTTTAACTGTCTGACCATTGGTACCTTTTGGAGTTATCCTGGCATAACTGTCAGATTGGATGTCCCACTGATAAGGTATCTGTGGGTCCAATACTACAGTATCAATCGTACCACTGCTTCTTTGCAGAGTATCAGATCTGGTGTCTGGGGACTCAGATCTGTGAATTTGTGTGAAAATTTGGTTTAAAGCTATCTGGAATCTGCCGATCCAGTATTCTGGAGCTCTCTCTACGAGTTGATTTGAGGAGTCCTTTTTGTCTGAGTGACTGTCACTTGTATTGATTTCCATGATTCCGTCGATCTGAGTATCCGGAGTTGTAGAACCCTTGTATTCAGACCGAGGTCCTGATGGGAGAGGTGATGAATTCTCTGTCATGTGAAAACAGAGAATGAAGGAAACTGAATCAAAACGAGATAAAAGTGATAAGACAGAGAAATCGGTGGGCGCCAATGAAGAAACACTAGATAATTGACCGGAATCGAATTATCTAGGGGGTTTGAATCCGCATAAAAAGGGGTTTGTTCTCTCTCGTTTGATTCGATACGACTGATCTTCTTCTCCGGTAAAACTCTGCAAAACAAAACACCGTTAGCCTCGTCAAGGGGAGAAGAGGGGTTCTCCCCTTGACCCGACTCCGGCGTGAGAATAAGTATGTGTTTATGAAGAAGAAGAGGTATTGACGAAGTGTGTGTAACTTGAATTTTATACCTGAATGGTTCTCATATTTATAGCCGAGTGTTTTGGGCGGGAAAACTCGTTGGTGAAATGTTGACGGAAGATGCTAACCCCGTAAGCGGTTACATTTCCTTCTGTTAAGCTTCTCAATCCGACGTGAGTGCACACGGATCGCTGTTTAGATCTATGGCTGGGGGTTTGCCACGTGGAAAGTGATCAAGTGGAGGTTTCTCTCCAATTTCATGTCATTATCGTGGTTTCAGGGATGCCTGAGGTGATGACACGTGTCCGGACGGTTGTAACCGTTTAGTGATGCACGATTGGGTCTTTCTAGAAGGTTATTGTCATAATCCTGTGTGACTCTTTATCGTGTGGCATCAGTTGGGTAAATAATATCCAAGTCTGGATATATTTAGGCGGAAGTGTTTAACTTAGGATTTTCATCCTTTGTTTATGGAGGAAAGCGCAAGGATTTGTGATTTCCTTTTGGCGCGCAAGTGTTGTCTGCTATTTATCTCTTAAGCCTTCTTTGTAGGACCAGTGCGCGGCCGCGCAAGGTCAAAAGGGTTAAAAGGCAAAGTTGTGGTATGGTCCTAAGTACTTGTTACAAGGCTTTTGGGATCTTACCCCTACAGTGACCAAGAGAGAGAGTATGGAAATCGATGAACTTTCACCGAATTGATTGATGTGATTTTTTGACCGTTTCCCTTTAATTTTTTGACCGTTTCTTTTTTTGAACGTTATATTTTTTAACCGTTGGAGATTTTTTATATAAACCCATATTTTCAATCCATTTAAAACACACAATTCTTTCAAAAATCTCTCTTTCTAGACCCACAAACACCATGGATAAACAAAACAAAGGTGAACCCAAGAAAAAAGGTTTCGCTAGCCGAGGATCGGATTTAAGAAAAAAGGTTTCGCAAACGAGACAAGGTGATTTTAGAGGTCCAAGTGCACCAGTTCAAACCTCCTACAGATATTCACCAACCACTCAACCTCAATTTTTTTACCCTTAAACTTCACAGCCATCTTTTTTTAGCACCCAACCTACTTTTCCACCACAAATATTTTCACACCCAAGCTTCACAAACGACTTCGATCCATTTGGATTTAGGACCCCGCCAATTCAATCACCAAGAGAGAATGTCGAGCGCCCACTTCCTATCTACGATGATTTAGAGGTTGTCCCCGAAACACAACATTTGGATGTAGATAGTGGCGAGGACGAAGAAGAATATGAGGATGAAGACGATGATATTGGTGAAGCAAGTGACCCGAAACAAAAGGGAGTCAAGGCGGAGCGTCAAAGTTGGACGAAAACACATGAAGAGGCCTTAGCCAAGGCATGGGTTCATTGTTCTTTAAACAAGAAACAAGGAAATGCACAAAAAGGGGACAGTTTTTGTAAAAAAGTTCTCGCCCATTACAACGAAACGGTCGGCGGAAGTACTCGAACAGTTCATCAAGTATGTTCAAAATGGATGCCTATGTTGACTAAGATAAACCACTTCAACGGTCTTTGGCAACAAGCGGTAATATTTTATTTAAACATTTAAAAAATATTTTCCATAACATTGTTTATGTTTAATTTTTTTTTACTTTATATTTGTTATCTATGTAGGATCGTATTCGTGGTAGTGGGGTTAGCGATCTCGACGTCATGAATAGGGCTTTAGGTGATTTCAAAAAAAAATCCGAGTGGTTTTCAACATATTGAGGCATGGGAGGTCGTTCGTAAACATGACAAATGGGCACCGGTACCATTGTTGGGTGAAGATAGTGGAAGTTCGGGACAAAAAAGAAAGTCGCCTGATTCGGGCAACTACAATACGGGTACACCAGGAACTGAGTCACCGATCGATATATCGGACATAAACGTAGACCCGTCACCAACAAGACAAAAAAGGAAAGACAAGAGGCCCGCAACATCATCAAACGATAGCCAAGAGGCCCTCATCGAGAAGCTCGCGCAATACACTCTTATGAAAGAAGAAAAAAAAGCACGGGCGATAGAGTTGACGAATATACGAAAGAAACGCGAGGAAGACACCATAGCGTTAGTGGCGGAACAACGCGAGGCGGTGAAACAACTTATGTATGATCGGGATTTGAAGACATTTACTGAGCCACACGACCATGCTCCACCCGAGATGTTGCCGTTTATTCTCGCGAGGAAACGAGATATCGAAAAAAAATATAATTGGCCATGCCATTTCAAAATATTAGTTTAAAATATTAGGTTTATTTTATGGTTTAATTTTTTAGTTTTAAATGTAATGTGTTTTTTTTTTTTTAGTTTTAAATTTTAAATGTAATGTGTTTTTTTTATTTAGTTTAAAATATGTTTTATTTATTTATGCATAGTTTATAATTTCTAGAAAATAAAAAATATATAACTCAAATACCCTATGGTGATTAACCATTCCCCCTGATTGAGTGCAAAATGGGGAGTGGAATAGGGAGTTGACATGACATAATATAGGGGTGTGCATGGGTCGGTTTGGGTCGGTTTTTACTATTAACCATAACCATAACCGCTAGTTCGGTTATGGAGTTTTGGTAACCATAACCATAACCAAACTTCGATTATGGTTAGTCGGTTATGGTTTGGTTTTGGTTAATTTCGGTTACGTAACCAAGCAAGGTTTGAAATAAATAGGGTTGTGCACGATTTGAACTTAGCTTGAGCCTATTTTATAAGATAACGAAGACTAAATTTTTTTGTTAAACTACCGATTTAGAGTTCTTTTTAATAAGGTAATTCTCAAACAAAAACAATTATGGTCATAACACCTTAGTTCTTTCAAAATAAATGACATCTATATCAAGATCATTTTGTTACTAACATACTTTTATCTTAGTAAAAACCTTCTATATGGTTTTGTAAAACACAAATCTATTAAATAAAGTTAACATCACAACTTCGGTTCGGTTTCGGTTATATTCGGTTAACCAAAGCTTCATAACCATAACCATTGGTTATATTGGTTATCGGTTATTAGTGGTTCGGTTATATATGTTATGGTTTTGTTATCGGTTATGGTGGTTAATTTGCTCACCCCTAGGCCATAATATTATTGGGTAGGATTTCACTCAATCACCCTAGGGTGATTGACCATACCCTCCACCCTTATGAAGGTTGTATCTTTACAAAAAGAGCTGCTATGGTCCTCCGAGTTTGTTAAGTTTTAAAATGTATTCGCTAAAATTTATTAACTTAAAAAAACATTATCTAATATTTTAAACTGAAATCTTTTAAAGTTTTATTACTTAAATTTTTATAAAATTATTAATGATTTAATACTATTAATAATTAGTGTAAGGATCAAATCTAAATGAGTCTTAATATACAAAATGGCCTTAACATTAGAAGTGAAGTAGGAATTTTTTTTCCCATCTAGCATGATGGTTAGTTGCAAAAAAAAAAATCTATTTACTCTAGTAGAATAATTATACAAAATTACTCTAGATTACTTATAATTACCCTATGGTAATTATAATTACTCTACTAGTATTATTTACACATTTTTTTTCAATTCTGAGACTAAAATACGTGCTTAATAAAGTTAGAAAAAAAATTAAAAAAAAAAAACTCTTTTTCACTTCTTACGTTAAGCCGATCTGTATGTTAAGACTCATTTGTACCGGAACATAACTTTTAATAATTATATATTTAGTTTTATAAACTTTTATAAAACTGGAAATAATTTTATAATTTCTTTTAATTATTTACTTAACACCAAATTTTTATACATTTATAAGAATGAAATTTTATATATAATAAATTATATGCAAAACTAAATAGAATAACATGTTCAATTTTTTTTATTGGTCGAGAATATAATGCAAGTACCACGGGGAAGAAATACACATAGTTGAAAATCCTGGTGTTACAATTGCATTCCTCTATTTCCTCACGAAGACCTGAGATGGCATAAAAACATAACCTTAACCATGCATGACTTAAGTAAACAAGAGGTACTTTGTCCCCTTGAATTTAAAGCTTAAAATTTGTGTCTTAAGCGTGTATTCTCGAGAAGCATTGTGTGGAGCATAAGCTCGTTCAAGAGATAGCCAATGTTCATGAGATGTGGTGCCCTGAACATGATAAAATGAGGCTTCTGAAATTGTGGAGATAACAATCATACATACATGAACTTCATTGGCTATCTCTGTGAGAGAGTTGGGATTGGTAATAGTGGATACAACAAAATGAGATCTAGATGCCTACGTAATGACTTGGACAGGGAATTGATCTATCAATGTAACCAAAGAGATTGTTTGTGACCATTGGCGGATCTAGAAGACAAGTTTAGGGGTATCCTAAAACTTTTTTTTGGATACAGGGGTATCCTAATATTTGCTCAGGGGTATCCTCGATACATAAAACGGAGAGAAAATATTTTTTTGTACTAATTTTACACTCCACCGACAAAGTTGACCCTCCTTGTACATTACATCCGCCCCTGTTTGTGACGAGGAATGGTTCAATAAAGGTTTTCCAATAGCCATAATTTGTTGGTGAAAGAGTGAAGTCAAACTTGTGTGAATTTTGTGATGCCTTCTTAGTTGATGAGTTGATGTAAAGCTGATAAGATTTGCCATAATGTTGTGACAATGTGTGTGAGAGACTTATGTCTAATGAAATCTTGACTGAGAGTCAACAAATGTTACTAGGTGAACTTCAAACCACCAAGTAAAAGACAGTGTAAAAAGGGCAAAGTTAGAAGAAAGTTAATGTTGTAAAAAAAAAGATTAACTGCGCGAAAACTTGACCTAATCAAAAAAACCATGCGAACACTTATCGGGCCATGCGAAAACTTAAGGGGTCATGCAAAAACTTTGGTTCATGTGAAAAGTTAGGCGGGCTATGGAATCATACGAGAACTAGGCTATCTTAGGATATAAGGAACCTAATAGTATGTGAGAAGATGAAAACTAAAAAGTGGGGATTTCACACCAATTACCATGCGAGAACTAGAAACGAAGACTTAGGTGTTCGTTCAAGCAAACCTAAGCGAAAAGTTGGGTTTTCGTTCAGGCAAACCCTAAACCAAGTGTTGTTGACTTGTTGCTATAGCAATATTCGGATTTAAGATAGCTCCCTGATTATCTCTTAGGAGCCTTTGTACTCCAATGAAAAATCAGCATAATCAGGAGTAACAAAAGTAGTGGTGAATAGGGATTGTGAGGAATCATGGCAATGATGCTTTGATGAAGATCCGATGATCAGAGGAAGTTGTATGTTTTGATTGAAAAACAAAGCCGACAACTGTGACTGAAAAGGTGTTTGTTGATGGAAAACGGTTGTCTTCACCGGTTGTGTGATCCTGTGAGTATCTCCGATGAGCAAAGGTAAGAGAGCTAAAAATAGTGGCTCTATTACTAATCTCACAAAAGGAATTTCAAGTAAAAATGTTATTGTATTGGTTGAAATGTGTTGTTTGATTAGGTATTAAAGAGGGTATTTATACCCATTACGAATTTATATTTTCTACCCTTAGCTTCAATAGTCAATAGACAAACGGATACGACATCAATTTTTCTATTTCTAGCTTCAATCTTGCAAGATTAGATATACAATTCAAGTGTCCCTAATAGGACATCCTGATGTTTAAGTAGTATATTCCTCAACCAAAAGATTGAGAGTTTAAATCTTTCGTATGCTTTCACATTGTTGATATAGCAGTAAAGTGCATACACAAGTTTGTTTTTTCTCCTCGTGATCAAAGTCATCCCGAATATCTTGCTATTCTACTTACTTTAAAGTATCGAATTTATGAAAATTGTCATAAGAAATTTAAAGTTACGATACATCTAAAGAGTTCATATGTTAAACATCATGATATTTCATTTATCCCTAAGCAAGAAGTTATAACCATTTGAACTTAATTAAATGGAACAAAACTAAACACCAAGATATCATAAATGGGTCAAGTTATTCTATAAAGGCTCCTAATTGTAAGAAGTGTAAGAAGAATTTATAGAGTGACAAGTGTCCAATAACCTAAAATTAAACCCACTACATAACCACCCAAAACCTAAACACCCACCTCCCCTGCAAAAAAAAAGTAAAAAACCCCCTCCCTCCTCCCTCCCCCCTCCCGGGGAGGGGGTGGGTGGGGGTTTAGGTTTTTTGGTGGTGGTGGATGTTTAAGTTTTTTTTTTTTTTTTGTAGTGGGTTTTTTTAGAAGACTTTGTACCCTTCTTACAATTAGGAGCCTTTTTATTTTATTTTAGTCGATCATAAATAATCAAATTCAACTCGTGGTTGAATGCCAAATGGAAGCCATCCCGTTTCCAACTTTTCCACTCCATGAGGCTTGCAATTGTACTACCAAACACAGCCAGCACACCATTTCTATAAAATAAAATCAATCTTTTTTAACAAAGTTGATAACTCAATACGAAAAAAAGAAAATCAAACCCAGGAGAAAACCCATAGACTCGGAACATATTCGGGTATGAGATTAGTTAAAAAAAATTGTGGATTCGAGTATGATATTAGGTGATGTTTAACCCGATTGTCTGAAAACACATGTCCATTTACCAAAAACATGCTTATTTTCAATATTTTCTAAAATTCCAACCAGAGGAAATTTCTTATTTTCTTTAAAAAAACTCAAGATAAAAAATCTTAAGAAATTTTCAAAAAATCTTCATGAAAAAGAAAACAATAGCTTCCCACTTTTAATGCTTAAGGTATTATTGTTATTTCCCGCCAATATGTTTTATAATATATTTTTTAGATAATTTATGATAGACAAATTGGAAAATAATAATCCTATCTTTCTGAAATTGGCCGATAATAATCTCAAGTCAGTTATTAGCCAATAATAATCCGACCTCGTCCAATTTTTTTTGTAAAATAGTCTGCCGTTAAAATAGCTTAACGGAGTTAAGTGTTTTTCCGAATTAAACCGATGTTTTAGGGATTTTGATCAGAACGAGTATACGAGTCGATTGATGTAAAACTTACCTCAAACTTGCCTCATCCCCCTCCATATTTTTCTTTTCCTTCATGAATCTATATCTTTCAATACTTGCCGTGTGTCCATTTCCATATATATATTCCTACCCTTTTGACTACTAACATGTTTATAATAACCAATACATATGCTAGGGTAGAGTAGCTATCATATGTTTGGATTTAAACTGTAACATGTAACCGTTAGAAGGTGACTTAAGGTCGGGCACTCGGGCCTGGCCTGGCCTCGAGAGACAACGTGTTTCGGAGCGGTCAATTCATTAACGTAATAAATGTCTTATGGGGATCTAATGCTTCCTTCATAATTCACATAAGGGAGAAGTTCGGTGAAGCCAAGTTAGGGTCCAAGCCCAATAAAGGTCCAAATGTACATAAAAATAAATCGTGGAGACAATTTAAGATATGGGCTCAAGAAGACAAAGACTGGCCCATTACTTAAATTTGTGGTTCTATTAGGTATCAGTTACCCAACATATCATAGCCGGGCGCCCAGGTTATTGCGCCAAGGGTTGTAAACGAGCCCGGCCAAGCCCGAGCTCGACTAGGCTCGATCTCAACTCATTATGTTTTTATGAAGCTCGAGCTCGGCTCGTGAGTAAAACTTAAAGCTCGAGCTCGGCTCGAACTATTTTGAGAACAACCTTAAACGAGCTAAAAGCTCGGCTCGAGCTCGCTTCAACATCGCTTAAACAAGCCAAAGCTCGGCTCATCAATATTATCGTTATTATATTATATATAAAAAAACTAGAATTTTGTTTGGTCTGGTTTAGGCTCGCGAGCCTAAACGAGCTTGTTCTTCAGGTTCGAGCTCGGGCTCAATAACAAAACGAGCTCTTTTTCAGACTCGAGCTCAGGCTCGGCTCATTCGATAACCGAGCCGATCACGAATAGCTCTCGAGCATCTGGGCTTGTTTGCACTTTGTGCCATACTACATCTTCACTCGTCAGAGAAAATGGTTCAAGAAATGTCCGGTTTCAATGTTAGATTACAAATTTTCTTTTACACTATTATCCATTAATCTTCTCTTTTCAATAGCTTGTAACTTAAACTACATTTTGCAATTGTTTTAATATTATACAGTTATGAGGAAACTACAAACAAATTTTGAAATATATATTCAAGTAGCGGTGTGCTTAATTAATACATAACCAACTTTAAGTATAAAAATGTGAGATCTTTATAGCCCACTGGAGTTAAAAAGGAAAAGAGGGGAAGTTATTACATATTAGTCTTACGTATCATAGTCAAAGCAAAAGATATATGTGTTTATGTAGTTACCAGGGACCAAACTAAGGTTTATGGAAATATATTCCTCCATATGAGGTTTATTGTTCAATCCTTATACTAGACAAATGTGTAAAATTAAAAGTAGAAGTAAAGGATGTGTAAGTTCACCGGTAAAAATAGTTGATAACAACCCTTATAATTGGTTTTGTACGAGCGTCCCTTATTTACAAAAATGTATACATCTTTTGTCTCGAAATACCAAAGGGTGGTAATCTATTGTCAAAGGCAAAATATTTAAACATCTTGGGAGGAGGACGTCTTGGGTTATGTTAGTACATTTATGTCTATCGCCTTCGTCAATCCGAGCCGTAGCAAGAAACAGAAGAAAACGAGTCGTTATATTAGTGATAGCTAGACAAAAGGCAATGTGGCAATATTGTAATTAATGAGAAATCTCATTAAAAGCCAAGGCCTATAAATAGGAGCTTTATGTTTAGATTAGAGAATTTTGCTACATTTGTTATTTGAAGCTTTCTAGATCTAGAGAGAGAATCTAGAGAGAGAAAGTGATTCAAGGTGCTGTACGATTTCAAATTTCTAATAGAATCACGTTTATATTACGTCACGTGTGTTAGGTCGCGTTCGTGTACGGATTCCGCACGTTTCACGTTCGTTTCGCAATCGTTTCGGAGTCAAAACCGGTCCTACAAGTGGTATCAGAGCAGGAGCTCGATTGCACTGATCTATCACACATTTCCGCGCAGAAATTCATCAGATTCAGATCTGAATTTCATATATTTCTTCATCTTTTTCATTTTTATCACGTTTTTCACTGAAAATAGTCAAATTGAACAGGTTTTTACGGTCCAAATCGTCTGATTTTTTGATATGTTGTGCGAAAACACCTTATCTACAACCCTACCAAGTTTCAGATCCTAATTCCTAGCCGTTTAGGAGAAATCTGAGTTTTTAGGTCCGATTTCGTGATTAACTGCCTTAGTTCGCTTGAATCAGTCATATTCCAGTATTTCGCTTGAAAGTAATGAATGGTTTCGCTTGAAAAGTACAATATAATCAGGTTTCGCTTGAAATATCTGTTGGTTTCGCTTGAAAAAGTACTTTAAAACTGGGTTTCGCTTGACCGAACTGTACCCTATCGCTTGAAACACGTGGCAATTTGAAGCGAGACACACCCTTTCGCTTGATATATTTGAGTTCGCTTGAAAATACGTGTACCGCTTGAACAATTGTTTGAGATATATCTGACTTAACATTTTACGAGGTTGTCAGGTATTGAGAAAAGAGAGCATGTGAATATGCATTGGAACTGATAATTTGCAGACTTGTGAATTCTTTGCTGATTGACTTGAACTTGTCGGACATATATTGACAAAAGAAAGTCGACCAAATAGGAATTAAGACTAAAGTGATATTAAATCTTGGCTCATGAGCACGTGAATTACTTTTGCAGAATCTCGAGATATAGAGTCTGCAATACTCATTGTTGCGGTCCAATCTTTATTCAACAATAATTGAAATTGTCAGCACATAAATGGTTGCACATGTGACTTTGATTTTATCAATACAATGAAAATTGAGTGATTGACATTGTCTGCCATTTACATTGATTAAATTCATGTGATTGTAAGAGAGTGTTGGTTATCATTGTCTATTTTGAGGTCCAATCAAACTATGTTGTTGGTTTAGTGGATTTATCAGCCCAAGATACAAAGAATTTGGTCAAATTTGTTGTCGGCTTGTTATATTCAAGGGTCAAAAGAATAGTGTTGTTTGTGTCAAAAGTGATCGGCCCAATCAGCATTTGTTCTAATAGTTGCGGCCCAAGTAATTCAATTTGTTTGGAAGGTTCATTAGTCCATCTTCAAGCCCATATTACGTGGCCCACACAATCAGTTTTCATTCGATTAAGTTTTCTTCGACACGAGTCCTAGACCAATTTTGCTCTCACACTTTTACGTATACAGTTCGTTTAAACTGATTGTTTGTTTGTTTGTTTTCAGGTGATTAAAAGGTGCTGATATTCGAAGAGCTAAAATTCAAGGATCACATCATGGCTGAAGAATTCAACAATACGTTTTTCAACGCGTTCACATCCGAATCGTCCGAGATTACCACTGTTACACCAAAAACTATCACGAAAGCAATCAATGAGAACATCAAGCATGATAATTTCTACGGAACACATTCAAAGCCACCAACTTTGGAAAGCATTGAGGATTATACATGGTGGAAGGAACGGTTTCTTAACTGGGCGAAAGCGTATGCGCATGAAAGCTGGTTCTGTTTAGAGTTTGGATATGAAAGACCAAAGGATGATAAAGGTGAAGAGATTCCATTCAAGAAATTACAAAAATATGAAAAAACAGAATATGCAGCCGAACAGAGGATGATTGCTTTGATTCAGACGGCAATTAGAAATGATATTTTTGCATTACTAAACCATGACGGGTCGTCAAAATCTGTTTGGAAAGCTTTACAAGCTAAAGCTGAGGGGGGTAAACAGATTAAAAAGAACAAAATTGCGTTGCTTAAAAAGAATTCGATTTATTTGATAACATTAAAGGAGAGTCGGTGAGGCAAATGATAGAGAGATTCTGTCATTTAAAAATTGAACTTGAACGTTTCAAAATTGAGAAAACAAGAGAGGAAATTATCGACAAAGTGATTGAAGCGTTACCACGAGCTGATCAGTGGCAGACGTTTGTTTTTATTTTAAAAAATGATGCTTTGTATGATGAAATTTCTCTTGATGCATTGTTTGAAAAGATAGAGAGTCATGATCTGGAGCTACAGAAGCAAAGCAAGATGACTGGTTATTCACATCAACAGAATGTTGGCTTGTACTACAAAGGCAGTGTACCTTCGGAGGAAGGTGTTGGTTCACCAAAAACAGCATTTAGTGGAGAGAAGATGAAAGAACCTCAAACAACCTCATCAAGTTACAATTCTGGATATCATTCATCTTCAAAAGCAAGTACTGATGAAGCTGAAGAAATTCTATGCAACATTGCTCCCAAACTGAAGAATTCTCCATCGATGAGCATCAATGCAGCTAAGCAGCAAATGAGTTTCCTTGCATCTGTTCTGGAATCGTATGAAGGTCTTGTAGCTGGCAAAATTGGAAATTCAGAGTTAACCAAAGAAGACTACGACCAGATTGATCCAGAAGAGATGGAACTCATTGACATCCGCTGGTGTTTAGCTAGTTGCATTCGCAGAGCTCAGAGATATATGGAAATTACTGGGAAACAATCTCTTGGAGGTCCGTCAACGAAGCTTGGATTTGACAAATCCAAAGTGACCTGCTTCAGATGCAAGCAAAAGGGTCATTTCAAAAGAGAATGCAGAAATTCTGAAGTTGCTGAAGGAAATGAACGTCCTTTCAACGATGATTATTATCGAAAAGCGATCTATCACCGAAGCAAAGAAGAGCCGAAATTGATTGAAGATAAAACCAAATCAAGAGCTTGTTTTGTAATTCAAGATGATGAAGGTTTTGACTGGAGCTCAATTTGTCCAGAAGAAGATCGTTTGGAGAATGTTCGAAAAATAGCTCATGGCAGAGCTTTAACAGAGGAAAAAAGTTTGTTTTTGTTGCTGAGATTCAAGATGAAAACAAAGACAAAGATACAGCTGAGATCAAAGTGAAAACCAGAGAAGAGATTCTGAAAGAAAAGACTTACAAAGAAAGAAACTTTGTGTTGAACAGAATGGATGAAATGCAAGAAGAGTATGAGAGTGCCGTGAGCAACAGAAGATGGGATAAGAAGAGAGAGTGTTACTTCAACAGAGAAGGAGAACCAGTTGTTCCAAAGAAAGACATAATTTTTTATGATGTTCTTCTCATAGTTCCTTTAAGAGCCGAATATTATAGAAATGTGATGAAAGATGACAAATATGCTAAAAGACATGAAAAGGAGATCAGATATGCAATGACATCGTGTCTGAGAAAAAGGGATGAAGAGAGAATGAAAAAGAGTGTTGAAGAAACGGTGAACAATCTGAAGAAAACTGCTGAAGAGGTTAAAGCTGAAGAGGTTGAAGTTGAAGTTGTGAAAGAAGAAGCTTTGAAAGTTGGTGAGACAGAAAAGATTGAAGAAAAAGTTATTGTGAATGAAGATGTTGAGAAAGCTGTTACTGAAGAACAACAAATTAGAGAAGA
Organism: Helianthus tuberosus; assembly: GCA_030545235.1. NCBI lineage: Eukaryota > Viridiplantae > Streptophyta > Magnoliopsida > Asterales > Asteraceae > Helianthus > Helianthus tuberosus. The sequence goes on along the minus strand of CM060411.1, from coordinate 51,741,479 downwards.
TGTGAAGAAAGCAGAAGAAGAAGTAAAGAATGAGAATTTGAAAGCTGGTAATTCTGGTGATGAAGTCGATGTTGAAGAAAATCAAAATGTTGCTGAGTTGAAACAGACAGAGGCAGCTGAAAACACCAAGGTGCCAATCACTGAGGTAAATTCTAATTCTAACATCTTGACTGAAACTGTTGAACAGTGCAAGAAATGCATGGAACCGTGCAGAGCTTGTACTGAAAAAGATGAGCAATTCAGAACAAGAGATCTTGAATTTACTAAAATTGAAATCATTTTTAAAGAAAAATGCAAAGAAATGCTAGGAAAAAGAAAAAGTTTTAAAAGAAAATGATGAAAAACTTTCAGAAAAATGTAAAAAGTTAGAAACAGAAAATGAAGTTTTGAAAGAAAATGTTTTTAAAATGACAGGAGAATGTTCACAAAAAGAAATTGCTTGTCAAGAAATGAAGAAAGAATATGACTCAATGAAATTAGCATATCATATTACGAAAGAGTCATACGAAAAAGTAAAAGATGAAATGAAATATGCTCAATCACGAATAAATTATCTTTCTGAAACAACTAAAGAACTTAAACGAATGTATTCCATAAAACAAGATGTTGTTAATTCCTATATTGAGGATGTTGCTAAGCTAAAGCGACAGATTGCTGATCTAGAACAGGATAACAACAAGTTAAAGAGTTATCACGTGTCGTCATATGTGCTTGAACGAATTTTCAATATAAAACCGGGAGATGGTGAGTCTGAGCAAAACAAGAAAGGCATTGGCTCAGAGTTTCATCAAGTTCCACCACCGGGAAAATTTGCATTTTATGATGAGGAAAAGGTCGAAAAAGCTTTCAACATGGTAGAACAATTGCCAGACAACATTGACATAACCTATTCCAAATCTGATGATTCTCATGATTCAGAGGTGGTAGGTAAAGTCGTTGAAAGTGTGTTGAGAGAAGAGTCGGTTGATACAGGTAAATCTGAATCACAGGATGAAGATGAAGGAAATCTTCATGATAGTTATCTGAAAAACACAAAATCCGAGAAAAGTTTGAATGATGATTCAAAAGGACTGGTTTATACCATGATTGGATCGGACAAATTGTTCTTAGATGTTGTATTCTCGATTCAGAATGTGATTTCAGAAAAGGTTGATAAAGTTTTCAAAATGGTTGAGATTGAGAAGTCTGAGATTTCAAAGTTTGTTGGTAAGAGTCATAAAGGTTCGTATAACAAACCTGGTTACAAGAAGAAAAACATGAAGGCTGGGTTGGGTTATAAGAAGAAACAGAATCGAAACAAAAATGAAACGCCAAATTATCAGGCAAAAATGAGTTTTGTTCAAGGAAATAGTTTAGCAGAAGAAAAAGAACTCAAATTGAGACAGTCTAATGATGAGTTCTTTGCTAAAAAGAAAAAGCAACAACCACAGGTCAAAGATGTGTCCATGAGAACATGTTTTAAATGTGATCAAAAAGGACATCTTGCTCGCAAATGTTCAAATCTGAAACCTGTGGATGTTGACATAAAGAAGATTGATGCCGAGAAACAAAAATCTGAGAATGTGAGACAAAGATCAACAAGATTTGACTCAAAACAAACTTGGAGGTACAACACAAACAAGTTTGCTTCGAATCAAAACTGGAAATCAGACCCGAACAGGTTCGATTCTAGACAGATCTGGAATTCTCACACACCCAGATTTAGAACAACACAAAGTTGGAAAACGACTGTTGATATGACAAAACCACAAGAGTTTTGGAAACCAAAAGTTGTTCAAAAACAAAATGTTTAAAAAGAGTCTCATTTTTATAAAAGAGGTACACCGAAAGGTCAAACATGGTCTATTAAGAAACAAATGACTTCGGTAAAAGATGAGACAGTTGAAGTCAAAGTTGAAAAAGTCTTTGTTCAGAATGACAAAGATTTTCCGAAATTGAATGAAAATTATTGTGTTGAAATGCCTAAGGTTCAACAGACCTGGGCTAAATTGTTCAAGTAATCAAGTAGTCTGAATGTGCAGGTGCTCAACAAATCCGAAGATTGTGAGAATGGAAGTTGGAGCAGCCTGGCACAAGGTGGAGAGGAGGCTGCTGAATCCTGTGTTGGTTGAAACAGGAAGTTTGTTTGTTTTTCTGTACATAAATAAACAATATTTTCAAAAACCCTAAAAATTTGAAAAATTAAAAACCAAAAATATGTTTGTTTTTAATTTTTGTCAAAAATAGAAAATTACAAAAATATGTGTTGATTGAATACGCCGAAACCCTCACGGCTGAACAAACATGATTACTTTCATAAGATTGAAAAACGGTTTTCAAACTGTAAAATATCAATGTGTTGTAAATCATGGGGGTATGTTATAATTTCTGCTTCTCATGCGTATATTTTCTGCAAATCAGAGCACTTTAAGCAGAAAATGGATGGCGAGACAAAGCTATCAGTATTGGTTGTCAAATTTTCTTTAAATGGTTTTGCATTTTAGGGGGAGAAAAATTGTCAGAAAATACAAAAACATTTGAAAATTTTGAAAAAGTCAAAAACATGATAAAATTCAAAAATTGAGTTTTTGCGTAAAAAGAGGAGATGATAGTACATCAGTAGACAGTTACAGTACGCTAAAGAAATGTAATGATTAAATAGCGTTAAACAGTCTCACTGATGATATGCCGATAGGTTTTTATACATTTAGTAAACTTTTTCGGGATATAAACCTAAATTCAAACTTGCTTATTTCGTGGGGAACACTACTTGGATATATAGGTAACCCCTGAAATCTTGTTTGAAGGACCCCTCTTTCTGAGATACTAGGTCTTTATGCTTAGTGATATCTGGGGTATTATCCCGGGACTTCTGATTTTGCGGAAGCAATGGCCTAGTCCCCGGATAATACTTTCTGCATTGCTTGAAATATAGCGCCGCCCTCAGCAAATTGATGAAACAATAAAATTGATAGTCATTGCTGTTGTAATACAAAAGATCCTCTAAAGGGGACACACCAAAAGTCGAGCCGTCATCTCTCTGCTGAACGGAAGTTCTAACCTGAGCTCTCACGGTTTCGTACTATAATTTATTCCCCTTACAGATATCATCTAGGTATACTCACCTGTAAGACTGAATATTGGGATCTGGATACGAGAGTATATTCAAGAGGTGGGACACATGAATGAGTTTAAGTCTTTAAAACACTTAATTCGTATCCTGAATCAGTTGAAGTTTGTGTGAAAATTTAAGTGGACAAGTATATCGACAATCTAAGTGAATTGTTTAATTCTTAATGTGTAACTAAGCTCAACGGTACTTGTGACTTGTCAGAAACTGATATGATCCTCTGATGCAAACTCAAACAAAAATATTGTCTGTAAATATGTTTGTACATATTTCTTTACTGCTTTATATTTTCAGAAAAATTCAAAAAGATTTTTGATTCTGCTTTATTTTCGACAACCGATGTCTGTAATGCTAAGTTTCAAAATCTAGGTAAGCTGATTGTGTTTCTGAAAATAAATCAAGTTCATTAATTTGAAACTTGAAGTTTTAAAATCAAAAATCAAAAACAGTTTGTGATATCTCCAAGGTCATTAAGTTGGACTTGGATGATTAACTGTGAGGGATTTTGGATACTTAACACTGCTAAATCTGTAAAGATTGTTGATAGGGGGAGTGTTTTAGAAAGTTGAATAGAACCAGATTAAGATTTCTGGAAAATTTGGAAGTTTAAAATGTTGTTACTTATAAATGTTTGAGAATTGCAGATGTTGTACCAGACTACGATCCCGAAAGCCGAGTCTAAGGGGGAGTCTGAAGACGAGCTCAACGCAAAAGGAAGCGTGGATTCAAGGAGCCATGTAACTATCCTAAAGGAGCTTGTATACGGAAAGCAAGGTGTCGATCCCAAAGCACGGAAGCTTGACGAAAGGGGGAGCCTGATAAAGAAAAGAGTCTACAGAAAGGAGAAGCTGAAGCTGAAGACAGATCCACCGGGATTCTGTTCAAGAAGATTCAAAGAGAGAGAGAAAAAGAAGACGCTACGAGTTTGACTCAATGATCGAGATTGACTGCGGCAATATCCAAGGGGGAGTCTGTTAGTACATTTATGTCTATCGCCTTCGTCAATCCGAGCCGTAGCAAGAAACATAAGAAAACGAGTCGTTATATTAGTGATAGCTAGACAAAAGGCAAGGTGGCAATATTGTTATTAATGAGAAATCTCATTAAAAGCCAAGGCCTATAAATAGGAGCTTTATGTTTAGATTAGAGACTTTTGCTACATTTGTTATTTGGAGCTTTCTAGATCTAGAGAGAGAATCTAGAGAGAGAAAGTGATTCAAGGTGCTGTACGATTTCAAATTTCTAATAGAATCACGTTTATATTACGTCACGTGTGTTAGGTCGCGTTCGTGTACGGATTCCGCACGTTTCACGTTCGTTTCGCAATCGTTTCGGAGTCAAAACCGGTCCTACAGGTTAAGTACTAAAGACAAAAGAGAATAAAAAAATTGTCATTAAAAGAAATCTTCAGTCTAGAAATTATTAAAAAAAAAGTAGAAAAAAAAATAATTGCAGCTTATTATAAATGTTTAAATCTTTCATCGAAGTAATAAAGAGTTATGGTGATCCATCACCCAACATACTGACTTGGTCAGCCTAAATGTTACAGGAGACTTTATTCCAACGTTTTGACCGGAGAGGAAGGTATCATCATGATTGCATTGTTTATTTGGTTCATATATATAATAGGGTCTACATATTAACACACCCAACTCCCTATTTTCACACCCTTCAAGACGCCTCGTATACACCTATACGAGGCGTATTACCCTTTTCAATTTCCAAGAGAATCTCTGATTATGTCATATTTTGTCTTATTTGCCTCGTATAGGCCTATACTGGGCGTCTAGGCGAAAAAATACCATTTAACCCCTGATTTAGGCCTATACTGGGGGTAAATTGGTCTTTTTTGCCTCTCTTATATGCCTAGTATAGGCCTATATGAGGCGTATGTATATAATTCAAATTACCATTTTACCCCCGAGTTAGGCCTATACTGGGGGCAAAACAGGGCTATAATGGTCTTTTGGACACCAGTATACGCCCAGTATAGCCCTATACTGGGCGTCTATTTTTATTTTTTTTTGTTTTCTCTAAAAAATAAAAATAGACGCCCAGTATAGGGCTATACTGGGAGTATACTGGTGTCCAAAAGACCATTATAGCCCTGTTTTGCCCCCAGTATAGGCCTAATTCAGGGGTATAATGGTTTTTTGGTCCACATAGAAGACGCCCAGTATAGCCCTATACTGGGCGTCTATTTTTATTTTTTTTTGTTTTCTCTTTTTAAATATCAATAACACTAATATTAACTATAAAAAACTCATATTAATATCAATAACACTACTATTAATTATAAAAAACTCATATTAATTATAATAACACTAATATTAATTATACGAGACTTATACTACACTATACGATACGATACAACACGATAGGCCTATACAAGACCTATACGAGACTTATACTACACTATACGATACAACACGATATGGTATCGTATTGTATCGTATAGTGTATAGTATAAGTCTCGTATAGGTCCCATATAGGTCTATACGAGACTTATACTACATTATACGATACAATACAATACGATACTATAGGATATGATACAACGCTCGTATACGTCGATAGGCATATACAAGACCTATAAGGGACCTATACGAGACCTATACTACACTATATGTTAAAAACAATGTAATATTTCTACGATCGAATATTTTTAAAGGCCGATCTTGAAAACGGTAAAATATTTTTATAAAAAAATAAAACTTTTCTTAAAAAACAACTCAAATTACCACACCAAAACACCCATTTTTTTACTCAAAAAAAACATCACCCTCCAAAAACAATCAAATTACCCTATCAAAACATCCATTTTTCAACTCAAAAAAACACCAACGAGGGGTCCTAATATTAATTATTTAAAATAAAAAACTTGTTTTTGTATAAAAGTTTGCTAAAACGATTAATATTGTATAAAATGTTTGTTAAAAAAAAAACCCTTATATACGCCCAGTATAGGCCTATACGGGGCATATAAGGGGCAAAGGGTCATATATGAGACCTATACGAGGGGCCCTATACGCCCAGTATAGGCCTATACGAGGCATATTGAAGCAGTCAAACCAGAAGTGACATGAGTCAGACACTGACTTTGATGTAACCCTATACGCCTCGTATAGGCCTATACGAGGCATATACGAGGCAAAGGGTGTCTAAATAGGCAGATAGGGTATCCAAATAGATTGACCCATATAATAAAAGGAATAATTGCATATTTCCCCTTAAAAACACCCTTAATTGCATATTTACCCAAACCTAAATAAAAATTGCATATTTCCCCTTCTCTATTAAAATGACAAAACTACCCTTGTCAAAATTAAAGATCAGAAAAATCTTCACTTCATTCTAATTCAAACGACGTTCCCTTTTCTTCTTCACACAGGAGACATAGCAGACACAGGTCAGAGAAAGATCCGGCAGGCGATTCTTCTTCTTCTACGGCGATTTCCGGCCGGCAATTCTTGTTCAGGTTAGTTATTGTTATATGGCCGGCGATTATAACTTTATGTAATCCATAGAGGTCTCGATTATTAAATCCTTTATGATGCCTTATCCTTTATGAATAAAAAAAAATTATGATGCCTTATCCAGTTACCTTTGTCAAAGTAATCCTTAAATTTGTCAAAGTTTTCTCGATTATTAAACCCTAACTATTATTTAGGACCAATCTTTTAGCCATTTATCCATTTAACTGTTTTTAGTTTTGTTGATTATTAAACCCTAACTATTATTTAGGACCAGTGTTTTAGCCATTTATCCAGTTAACTGTTTTTAGCCATTTTTCCAGTTAATAGTGACTTTGTTTTGTTTTGTTTTGTTCTTGTATTATTTTTTTTGTTAGATTGGATTGATTCAAGATGGAAGATGATAATATAGATGCACCAACCTGGGAGAATATGGCTCAATCACCAACACTTGAGCCAAAAAATTTTCAAATAACATCCAAGTTGTAGGATTGCGTGCAGACCCAAACGAGTCAATCAGAGGTGTTCTAATCCATTTCAGGTGCGGAAAACAAGAAACGGACACGGAAAACAGCTTGTTTCACTAAATATTGCCTTGTATATTGATTTCACAGCTATTACAAATCAGACGGCACTTCAGCAGCAGTTTGGTACCGGAAACAAGGACCTACTTACTGATTTCGCTCAAGAGGGGTTTATATAGTGAAGGGGTTCCGCTCCTAATGACATTGTGTCATTTCGGGCGAAATCACTAACTTGTGATTTCGCTCCAAATGACATAATGTCATTTCGAGCGGAATCAACCTCTCGGGCGGAATCAGGACATTTACATACTAACTCAACCTATTTTCTCGTACAACGTGCCCTGATCTAACATTCTAAGTCTAAGACTCGATACAAGACGAAGTCGACAGATGTATGCACTAACAGACTCCCCCTCAGATGCTGACGAGTCGCACGTGTCGAGTCTTTGCATCTTCAGTCTTGATCAGTCTTCGGGCTTCCAGAATCTCTATCTATCTCTTGCATCTTCCAATTCTTTCTCTAGCAGACTTCCCCTCAAAACATGCTGGGATCGTAGTCTGTCTTTTACAAAATCAGGTATCGTAACCTGATTCACCTGCATATTCTCTACCCAAAACATAAGTTTCATAAAAAATAAGATATAACAAATTTAGAAATATGTTAACCTCTTGAAGACACAACCCTGAATACATCTTTTTCAAGTATCGAACAAAAAGATTTATCATGTAAGTCACTGATGAACCACTTGAATATATATCATTTTCATTTCACACATTTTCAAACAAACTTTCCCAAACCTGTTCGTCATGTTCAGCACTCGGAATTTTGAAAATCAGCTTTTCAACATCAGTCGTCTAAAATCTTTTTGAATTTTTCAAAATTTATACTAAAACACACCGAAACTCTTTTTGGAATTTTGATATAACCGAAATGAAATGTAGTAAAGAAATATTTACATACAATATTTTTGTGAGTTTGTGTAAGAGGATCATATCAGTTTTTGAGACAAATCAACAACACCGTTAAGCTTTAAACATTTTAAGTTCTAAACGATTCACTTAGATTGTCAGTATACTGATCCACTTAAATTTTCACTCAAACTTCAACTGTTTCGAGATACGAGATTAATGTCTTAAGCACTTAAACTTATTCGCGTGTCCCACCTCAGAATATACTCCCGTATCCAGATCCCAATATTCAGTCTTACAGGTGAGTATACCTAGATGATATCTGTAAGGGGTTAAGTGCGAGGGCTGTGAGAGCTCAGGTCGATACTTCCGTATACGCAGAGAGATGACGGCTTCAACTTTTGGTGTGTCCCCTTTAGAGGATCTTTTTTACAACAACAATGACTATCAATTTTATTGTTTAATCAAGTTGCTGAGGGCGGCGCTTTTTTTAAGCATTTGTGGAAAGTATTATACGGGGACTAGGTCAGTATTTCCATACAGCAGAAGTCCCGGGATAATACCCCAGATATCACTAAGTATAAAGACCTAGTATTTCAGAAAGAGGGGTCCTTCAAACAAGATTTCGGGGGTTACCCATATATCCGAGAGATGTTACCCACGAATTAAGCAAGTTTGAAATTTTAGGTTTATATCTCGTCACAGTCTATTAAATGTGCAAAAACCTATTGACACATCATCAGTGAGACCGTTTATCACTATTTAACTTTCCAATTCTTTAGCATGTCGTGATCGTCCACTGATGTACTATCATTTCCTCTTTTATACAACAAAACTCATTTTTGATTTTATCATGTTTTTTACTTTTTCAAATTTTCTAATGTTTTTGTATTTTCTGAAATTTTTACTCCCCCTAAAATGCAAACACATTTAAAAGAAAATTTGAAAACAAACTGTACAAGCAAATTGACAACTGATATCAAATCACTTCAAATCGCCATCCACTCGGCATAAACAATCAGAACTCCCCCTCACAACAAACTATTTTCCCATTGTGATTTCAAAACACTTAAGTTTGTATTAATCAAATGGTTTTTCCGGAAAATTAGTTTTGTTGATTTTCAAACCATTTGTAGGTTAGGGGATAAACTCATCAATTGTTCTCTAAAACACCACTTGTAAGTATGATCCAATCAAGTTCAACTTAATGACCTTGATTAACCACTTGTCAATGAAAACCTCTTTCAACCACTTACAGGTTCACTCACCAACCATAATCACTTGTAAATCAAAATATAACAATTTAAAGATATAACCTGTAGATTTATCAAACAAACATTTCAAGAATGATGCCGATTCCTGCTCCACTCTTACCAACCTGGGTGCTCCGGCAAGTCATAACTTGTAAAATTTAACAAACTTTAAGACTCATTTACCTTATCAATTTTTAAGAAAGATGCCGATTCCTGATCCACGATTACAAACTTGGGATCTCCGGCAAGTCAGGGTTTTACTCAAACATTATGTCCACCCAAGCCTGACCATCCTTGGGTGATTTTGGAACACATCTTTCCCACCAACATTTTGATTTATAAAATTCTTTGGCACCCTTTACCTTCCTGTCAACCATCTTACCGAAAATATGTTTGACTTTCCCATTGAAAGCCTTCTCAACATCAAATTCTCCCTTATCAGCGAAGAATTGATTTGAGATCTCTACCTTTCCCACTTTAGACATCAGATTTTCCTTTGACAATTGAGGAAAATTCTCATCGTTCACTTCTGGAACGGAACTCACAATCTTTTTCTCAACCAATGACTCCTCTGATTTTATGGAATCAGATTCATTGTCATAACAACTATCTGTTTTAACCACCCACTTTTGTTTACTCAAATCACCTCTTCTTTTGTAAAATCATTTTGAACTTTCTCCTTCCTTAGAAGTAGAATTTTCAAACTTTTTAACAGTTTTCACAGGTTGTTCTTTCTTATCAACACAAGTCTTTCTCAAAACAGAGTTAGAAGAAACTCCCTGTTTTTGGTAGTTGGTCTTGGGGCAATTCCAAGCTATGTGTCCAACTTCCTGACATTTGAAACAGGTTCTTCTGTCAACTCTTTGAGCAAACTTTCTCACATTCTTCTTCACTTCAGCAAGAAACTCCTGGTTTGACTGTTTCCAGAAAGGTTTCTTCTGCTCATCCTCTGAACTTCCTCCTGAAACAAATTTTGTTTTTGGTTTATAAGTTTTCTGATTTTTATAATTTTCTGATGAAATGAAACAAAGACCTTTCTTTTTGAGATTACCATTATGGTTTGATTTCTTTTGGAAATTATAACTACAACCGTAACCCATTTTCTTGTTTACTCTTTGTTGAATCCTTGAAGTGTAAGGTTTAGGTTTTTCAGAAAGATTTAAATCTTTTATTTCAGAAATATTAATTTCTGTTAATTTGAAAACCTTTTTGATCATTTCAGTTTTAACACTTCTTATTGGGAATTCCTCATCAGAATATAATTTGTCTGAATCATTCAATGTATATGCTACTTTGATTGATCCGTCATTCAAATTAGATTTTGATAACATGAATTCTTTATTGTAAACCCTTTTAACCGGTGAACTCGGACCCTTCTCAGACGAAATCGAACTATCTGACTTAGACTCCGATTTTGACTCTTCATCCATATCCAACACCTGATCAACAACTTTTTTTAACTAACTCGGACTCATTATCAGTATCAAACGCTGTGAATGTGACATCAATATTGTCTGGTAATTCATCAGTGATTTCAGACTTTAATTTGATGTTTAGAGCCTTGTCTACTCGTTCCTCATTTGGTTTCCTGGGGGAATAACTCTCAAAGATAGGAGGCGGACATCTGTTATACTTGACACTATGTGTCTTACCAGTATCCTCTTCTTTTTCTTTCTTCTTGAAAGCTTCAAGACCTGCAACAGTAGGATAAACACGATCAATCAAATAATCACAAGTAGTGTAACTCAAGAGTAATCGTTTAATCCTTTCGCTCTCAATCTTTTCTAATTCCAGGTCTTGCTTCAGCTTAGCACAATCTTCAATATAATCATTTATAACACTCTGCTTTGTCATCAAAGTTGCGCTCATTTTTTCCATTGTTTTCTCAATTTCTGAATTTGTTCTTTTCAGACCATCAACTGTCCTGTTTAGTACATCGTATGACTCTTTCACATACTTCACATCGGAAAGTAAGTCTTCTTTAATCTTTTCCATCTCAGCAATCTTCTTTTCTTTCTCTTCACAAACTTTGCAGGATTCTGAACATTTCTCACAAGGCTTAGTGACCTCGACCACTTTTTCAACTTCGATAGTCTTTTCAACTTCAACAAGTTTCTCGACTTCAACAATCTTTTCTATTTCAACAATCTTTTCAACAATCTTCTCAACTTCCACAAGTTTTTCAACTTCAACAATCTTTTCTATTTCAACAATCTTTTCAATTTCAACAATCTTCTCAACTTCGACAATTTTCTCTACCACTTTCTCCACTTCAACAATCTTTTCTGTCGCATTGTCAGTAACTGCTTCAACTTCTGTTTCTCCAGCTTCTATCTTTGCCTTTCCATCAGCGAGTAACTTTGCTGCTTCCAGCTCTCTCTTCAAACGAGCAATCTTCTTCTGATTCAGCATCTCAACTTTATCTGCATAGAAAAAATTAAAACTGTCAGGATCAATGCTTTTTCTACATTTGTTAAGATATTCTTCTTCATCATCTATTCATCTGTATCAACATCACTTCCAAGATCTGGAAATATTGGAATTCTTTTCTGACTAGCTTCATCTTCACCCAAAATTCTAGTAACAAGAGCCACATCAGGTCTAGTCACACCAGGTATGTAATTATCCCAGCTAAATCCCTCTGCAACAAACTCATCACTTTGATCTATTATACCATAATAAGCTTTCTTATTTGCTTCTTCGATCATTTTCCCATGAGCAGTTTTCTGATCCTTTTGCTGAGGTTGTTGATCGATCTGATGAAAGATTGATTTCTGATAATAATTGCTCTTATCTTGACTCCCAGTTGATTCTTGGTTTTCACACTCCCGTTTAAAATGACCTTTTCCTTTACATCGGAAACAGGTAACTTTTGACTTGTCAAAACCCAGTGGAGAGGTAGCCATTCCTCGAAATTCATCTCTGCCAGTAATTTGTTGAAACTTTTCAGCTCTCCTGCATGCACTAGCCAAACACCACTTTACATCCATCAGCTCAAGCTCCTCTGCATCAATTTGGTCGTAATCTTCTTTCGTGAGCATTGGATTACCAATTCTTCCTGCAATCAGGCTTTCATACGACTCTAACATGGCTACAAGAGATGCCATGTGTTGCTTAGCCACTTCAGGAGATAGATTTTGACCATTCTGAATGTTCAAAGTCACATTGCACTGCAGATTTGTGGAATTTTGCTTCTGAGGGCTAGGTGTGTTGCTGTTTGGATCAAAGCTTGAGAATGATGAAGTATATCCACCACTTTGAGTTGTAGTGCTAGCATTTGGACTTGCAGAACCATCAGTACTAAATGCAGTACTAGTCTTTGGACTCTGACTAGGAGTAGCTTCAAACTTGTTCCCTCTGTAGTACAAACTGACATCTTGTTTAGCATTTGGATTTGTCATGATGGCTGTCTTTTGAATATCCAGCTCCTGTTCTTCAATCTTCTGAATGAATTGTGCCAAGTTCATACTCTCAGACTTCCTCATGAGTTTCACAACCATCATATAAGTTCCCCACTTGTGCTGTGGCAACGCTTCAGCTAACTTATCGACCCACTCATCATCCTCTTTCTGAATGTCTAATCTTCCCATTTCCAGAACCAGATGACAGTATCTATCAATGGTCTGTTTGGTTGTTTCATGATCAAATGCAGTAAACATGTCAAACGATTTCTTCAATAAGGCTTTTTTGTTTTTTATCATATCAGCACTCCCTCTGAATTTCTGAATCAAAGCCTCCCAAATTGATCTTGCTGTACCATTATGTTGAAGCAAGACAAAGATATCTTCTTTAATTGCTTGCTGTAGAATGCTTATCATCATCTTTTCACTTGTATATTTCAACTTGTCAGCTTCTGTAAAATCATTAAAACCTTTTTCAAGCCCACGTTCATTCTTTGGTCTTTCATAATCTTTTAGCAATGAACACCATGCATCAAATCTGGAAGCTTGAACCCAGTTCTCAAATTGGTTTTTTCCATCCCTGAAAATCCTTAATGTACATCAACTTTGGTGGTTTCTGATGAGTACCCGTCTCATTCTCACTATACACTGTTTCAGCAGCAGTCACCGGGGCAACAGGTGTCGCGAATGCATTGTAAAACTCTTCAGCCATTATTTGGTAACACGTATTTCAAAAAACAGTGGTAAACTCCTTTCGAGTGGAATAGCTGATATCGAGCGAAATCACATAATTCTTTTTGGGGCGGAATCACAATTTTAACTTGGAGCGAAATCTCAAATAATGATTTGGAGCGGAATCTCTGATGTAACTTGGAGCGAAATCAACAAATATGTTGGAGCGGAATCACACGTTTTGCAGTCTGGAGCGGAATCAGTTACAAACTCTAGAGCGGAATCACAAGTTTGTTACACTGGAGCGAAATCAGCAGGCAGTTTGGAGCGGAACCAGACAGTTTCAGGCGGAATTAAGCAATCTGGAGCGGAATCAGACTATGTGTTTTCGAGCGAAATCACTCCACGAGTCCATTTTTGCTATTTTTAATGCGAATTTTGATCTGGTTCTTTCAAGGCTTTGATATTATGGACTTTTACACAGTTTGTGAAAATTTGAGCCGATTTTAACCGTTAAATCTTGTTCAGATGAAGAAAGAGGGTGTAGAAGTGAGAAATTGTAATGAAAACAAGCTGATATATGCATAACTCCTTCTCCTGAGCTCTGATACCACTTGTAGGATCGCGTGCAGACCCAAACGAGTCAATCAGAGGTGTTCTAATCCATTTCAGGTGCGGAAAACAAGAAACGGACACGGAAAACAGCTTGTTTCACTAAATATTGCCTTGTATATTGATTTCACAGCTATTACAGATCAGACGGCACTTCAGCAGCAGTTTGGTACCGGAAACAAGGACCTACTTACTGATTTCGCTCAAGAGGGGTTTATATAGTGAAGGGGTTCCGCTCCTAATGACATTGTGTCATTTCGGGCGAAATCACTAACTTGTGATTTCGCTCCAAATGACATAATGTCATTTCGAGCGGAATCAACCTCTCGGGCGGAATCAGGACATTTACATACTAACTCAACCTATTTTCTCGTACAACGTGCCCTGATCTAACATTCTAAGTCTAAGACTCGATACAAGACGAAGTCGACAGATGTATGCACTAACACAAGTATAAGATAAAATTAAAATATGGAGGCAAGTTAAAGGTATTCCATGTCTACATGTTGCTTTTATTGCTTTCACAAGGGATGTAAATTAGGAGAAGTTTGTGGATTCTTACTTCACTATTGAGAAATTTAAATCGGCTTATGCTCTAGAAGTTGCTCCGATGCCTACAAAGGATCAATGGGTGCATGTAGATGATGAGGAGAAGATATACCCACCTATTATCAAACGGCCACCCGGAAGACCAAGAAAGGTGAGAATTAGAGCAAATGATGAGCAAATAAAAAAATATAAGTGTCACCGGTGTGGTGTGTATGGACACCAACAAAAAAAATGAAAAAATTCAGCATTGCAAGATCAACCATCAACAAGTAAACGGGGAAAAAGAACAAAAACATGTGAAAATAACTAATCGAAGTCGAGCAATTTGCTTTTTTGGTACCAAATGGTCAAAACTTTGGCATTTGTCTTTTTCATTTTTTGGATATTGTTACATGAAATTTTTGTGGTTGTTCTTTTGGGATAATTTTTTGGTACCGTAATGGATTAAAGTTTTGGCATTTTGTTTTCTATTTAGATGATTGTTAATTGTATTTTTTATGACTGTTACTCTAGTTCGTGAGGAAAAATAATGAAAAAAAAAACTTAATGAAAAAATGCAAGTAGTGAAAAAAGAAAAAAAACTAGTAAAAAAAGGGTAAATATGCAATTTTCTAAAGTTTAGTTAAATGAAGGGTAAAACAGTCTTTTTATAATTTAATTTTAATAAATTAAATCAAAATGGGTAAATTTGCAATTTTACTAGTTAATAGAGGGGAAATATGCAATTTAATTTTTGGCTCGGGTATATATGCAATTTCAAAGTTTTTTAAGAGGAAATATGCAAAAAACCCATAATAAAATAAATCAATAATGTGTTTCCTCTAATCTTGTAGTAAGGCTACACGGTATGGGGGCGTCGCCTCACCCGTCTTGCTCCGGCGACGGCATCTACACCAACCGTCCCCGTCCTCACCGTCCGAATATGGACGTTTGCGACGGACCAAAACATGTGGGCCCCCCTCTTTCTTCTCGGCGCCGGCTCCGTCACCCCATCCCGCCCCCCCGTCTTCATCCCGTCACCATACCCACCAGCCTAATATTTGTTTTTTAAGTTGCAACTTTTGAAAGTAATTAAATAATTACAGAGTGGAGGGTACAAGATGAACATAATGGGCGTGAAGGTAGGAAATGACAGATACCCAAACGGTCAAATTATTGTTGTTGCCAAAAGTAAAAGTAAAATGAAAAAAAGACAATATCTTCGCAAGCAAGTCTGTCTGTTTCCAATGCATCAACCATTAATGATGATACTCTTTCCCGTACGTTCCTTTAACACAACAATAACCTTTTATCCCTCCATACCTTCAAAATAATTTATAAAAGAAAATGTTCAGAGAACTTGGTTCAGCGGTTAATTGGTCTATCCTTTCTAGTGAAGACGTAGATTCGATTCTCACTTGGGTCATTTTGTATAAAAATATGGGTGAAGTGATGAATTGGGGATTTAATCCCGGCTTCGAACCTGATGGGGGCGAGAGTTTATGGATTTCATCCGGTTCCCGCGCATCAGGGGAGTATGGTCTCATGGCGGTCGAGGAGTCGACCTTGGATATAACTCCGAACAGGGTGGATTTACATGTGAGATTCTTTGTCGTTCAAAAAAAATTATAAAAAAAAGTTATGATACATGGTCATCCAATTATTTTTCTTTCATGAATTAGAAGTGTTTTATTTAGTGATTTTGCAATATAGCATTAGACTACACTGCGTGGTGGGCAACAGGGCAAATTCCACCACGTATACACCACCTAGGCAATAGAGGCTTTGCCCTTCAAAACACAAAATAGAAGGCGTGGTACGCTAGGCTAGGCTAGGCAAGGCAAGGAGCATATTAAGAACCACACAAAATCCAGGTCAAAGCACAAGTCAACAACCCAGATATGCCATCGCGCCCAACGCCAGGCAAAAACATGCGGGGTGGTAGGCCTGTAAACGAACTAAACGTTCATGAACTGTTCGTGAACTTGTTCGACGGGAAGTTCAATTATGTTCGTTTATTTAATAAACAAATGAACACGAACAAAAAAATTGTTCGTTTAATTAAATGAACGAACATGAACACAACTTGTGTTCGTTCATTTATGTTCGTGAGCGCTTGTTCATTATGTTCGTGAACATTCATTTATGTTCGTTCATTTATGTTCGGGAACGTTCGTTTATGTTCGTCTAAATTTTAGTAAATACATAAATTTTTCTAACTACTTATATAAATAACTAATTAGTAATTGAGTTTTTAGTAATAAAAAATGAAATTTTAAAATTTTTCTTAGATCGTAACTGATCACTTACTTAATATTTATATAAAAACTACTTAATTTTATTATTTATGAACCCTAATTTAGATGTGTTTTCGGATAAACTGTAATATATTAGACTTGTTTGTTTGTGTTCACAATGTTAAATTGTGTTTGTTTATATATGTCCAGTTACGTTCATTTGTGTTCGTTTATGTTTGTTCAATCATGTTAATTTATGTTTGTTTATGTTTATTCAAATATGTTCAGTTAAATATTTTTTTAGATTATGTTCATTTGTGTTCATGAACTGTTCTGGCTTTAAACGAACACGAACATGCCAGATTTCTTAATGAACGACGAACACAAACAAAAAATTGTGTTCGATTATATGTTCGTGTTCGATTTGTTTACAAGCCTACGGGGTGGTGTTTGGGGCGTGAAGGGGCTTGCCCTCCCCCTCTCCACGCCCCACGCCGAGTAGCCTTAGATGTTGAATTAATGTATTCCAATGGTTAAAAGAAATGAAAAATAAACTGTGAAAATAATCCAAGGTTTGATCACAATTATAAAAATAATTCAAGGTTATCATGCAAGCATAGGAGTCACTTGATTCTAGTAATCTATCAAATGTGTGGATCACAATGGGACATTGGGAATTAACAGCTTTATTTCAATTTAAACATTATTTTTATGTGCCATGAAATTTAACATTGTTATTTTTTCACCTTTCTCAAACACCTCCTAGCCTTAAACCACCTCTTCTCCAACCAAGTTAGGGATGGCAATAAGTTTGATATGAATCAAATTGTGATATTCTTATCTTCGTACTAATAATAAAATTGTATCTCATATCTCAGACCGGTCGCTATTACAATATTACTCATAATGTTTCACTAGTTTCAAGATTAGGCGAAAAAAATGCTTGGGCCCCACATAAAAATATTGGGCACCCCCAAGGAAAGATCGAGCCTAAAAACCAAAGCTAATAAACCCAAAATCCTTGTAATGGATGTCACATTCACATTGGTTGTCGAATGCATAATTGAAAAAACAACCATATTCATCATGGATGCTCTAAAAAAAGAACCACACCCGAGTCACTAAGTTAGGACCTCATTGGAAGGTTGTACTAAGAATCTTTTTTTTTGAGTAAAGTCCTATTTGAGTCCTTGTGGTTTGTGCAGTTTAACCATTTGAATCCAAAAACCAAAACTGTCTTGATTTGAGTCCATGTGGTTTCTAATTTTAACCATTTGAATCCAAAAGTAAACAACATCCAAATCAGAAACATTTGGTTTTTGGATTCAAATGGTTAAAACTAGAGACCACATGGACTCAAATGGTTAAAATTAGAGACCACAGGGACTCAAATCAAGACAGTTTTAGTTTTTGGATTCAAATGGTTAAACTGCACAAACCACAGGGACTCAAATAAGACTTTACTCTTTTTTTTTTTCTCAATAAACTCATTTAAATAAGTTAATGGGTGATCTAGCAAACCTATGTTCCACTATATAATTTAATGACCACTTTTTAAATAACATGTATGGTTGACTTTGATGCCAAAATAACATAAATCATTTAGCTCCTATGGTAGAGCACTAAACAAAGTTTGAAAGTGGAAATGTGTGTTATGTGTACATTATATCCACTATCATATACTAGATCCTCTTTAATAAATTCATATTGATGGAAATTAGTGATATAAAGATAAAGATGATGATAATGGAGATGAATAAACTTAGGTATGTAAGTGAGTCAGATGTTTATGAACTTGCTTAGAGAGAAGTTCGTTTTTTTAATAAACAAACGATCATGGATGCAATTTTTTGTTCATTTAATTAAACGAACAAACATAAACACACGTTTTGTTTGTAAACGTTTGTTTATATTCGTTCATTTGCGTTCATTTATTCATTTGTTTACATTTGTTTATGTTTGTTTCGATTTAAATACATAAATAGTTATATCTATCTAAATATTAGACACAAAAGGAACTTTCTATCTTCGTATATAATAAATATAATTAATTGATAATTACGCTTTCGAGTAATAAATATAGGGTTTCCAATGGAATTTATCATAATTAATCACTAATTTATATTGAAAAATACTTTATGTTCGTTTATGTTTACTAAATCATGTTCATTTATGTTTATTTGTGTTGTTTATTGTTTGTTAAATTATGTTCGTCTATCTTTGTTTGTTTGTTTATGTTCGCTTACGTGCGTCAACTGTTCGTTTAGGTTTTAAACAAACAAACATAAACGAACACGAACATGCTCACTTTCTTAATAAGCGAACATGAACAAAAAATGTGTCCGATTATATGTCCGTATTCGTGTTCGGCTAAAGTTAAATGAATTAACACGAACATACCTCTATTCGTGTTCGTTAAATTCATTTACATGCCTAAAATAAACTTATCTAGCAAAGGTTTTAGATTTGAATTGTTTCCGTTGTCTTCTAGCTTTTAACCTTTATGAATGCTAAATTGTTTAAAAGAAATAGTTTACATTATCTATTCCGTTAAGGTCTAAGGGGCACGTATTTTCGGACTCGGACAGGGCATCTGAATTTTCAGAACCGACCATTTTCCGCATGTCCAACAAACTGCGTTTTACCGACTCTCGCTAGTTAACATGGTATTTATATACAGTGCCTCTTTTTTATTGCTTTTTTTGCTTAATAATATCATGAATATTAAAATAAGTAAAGGGAAAAGGTCATGAAGAAACTTGGTAGCATGCTTCGTTTCCAAGTGCTTGGTTTACCCTCTAAACAGGGGAACCACGTTACAAGGACACATGATCTCCTCAACTACATCCACCTTTATATTTATAATTTATAATTATTATAAGTTCCACAATCTTATGATGAAATTAAAAAATGACACCAAATCTTCAATATTAAATTCTTACTTCTTGTGATTAAAGTAATAATGATACCTTTTGTTTTATATTGTTATTATTATAAAATATTTAATGGTCGATGGTTTGGACATAACGGATGGTTTGGCAGGAAAGTGTTTTGTTTACACGATTTTAAAATAAAAGTATGATCGGTAACATAATTATATTATTTTTAGTGGCTAGCTTAATAATATATTGTTATAGTTTATAAACTATAGTTATTTGTTTAAACGATTTAAAAATAAAACTATGATCAGTAACATAAATATATTATTTTTAGTTACTTAATAATATTTTGTTAAGACTATAGTTATTAAACCGTAGAGGCAAAAAATATATATACTTATTTCATTAATCATATCAAACCATAGGAAGTTTGGTCAAGTTATTTTAATTCTTTGTTTACAAAAAATATGCCTGGTTTATAAATTATTTGATAGGTAAAGTTATTTTACAAAGTCTCTCAAATTTAAAAAGTATACAAAGACACAATGGAACGCCAAATATAACACAATGTCGTACAAAATATAACATAATGTCGAGAAGAAAAAACACAATGAGTCTCAAAAAGACACAATAACACAAATTTAGAAAAGACATAGTGCTAAAGAAAAAAACACAACGATATAAATAAAAATTCTAAAATCAACAAGCTATAAATCCAAAAGTAAAAACCTAAAATATGACATCGTAGTTCGATTAGACAGTTCCAATGCCGATCGAATGAGGTTAATCGAAATCCGTTTAATACACTTCTTACAACTTTTTTTAGGGTACTTAAGTAGTTTAAAACTACCCCATATGTTTTTTTTATCAAGAAAAGCAGCAGCAGTAACAACAATAATAATCAAGAATCACGGGGAAATTAAATGTAACGAGACATGATAATTTTTTTTTTATCGGCAAATTTGGATCACTGACGGACCACTGAAGTATCATCGTGCCACCAGCGGAATCACCCGATCATATCCATCTCCACTAGCAATAATGCCTATACACCAGTTCAGTAGGAAACTCAATAAATCTAAAAAAAAAAACCTTTTAAAATCGAACTCATGACCAAAAACTTGTTTTATTGTTTGGTCTAGTTGTAACCCAATATCCATCTACGCACTTTGGCACTTTATTTTATTACACTTTTTATTACTGATTATCTTTTTCTTTTTTTAGTGGGTTCATGAAGGGAATTTTACTTTTTGTAACTCAAATTTCAAACCCGGGAAAAGGTAAAAAGATTATAATATATATCTGTATCTCTCATTTTCTTTTAAAAATATACCTTTTCTCTTTATTTTTGTTATATGTCAAGGTTCTCTCTTTTATCTGTTATCTAAACTAAGGCAAGTGGACAGAAAGTTTTAAAAGAATCATAGTTAATTGCAAATACAAACATATAAGTTTTGCTATTTTGTTGTTTTCTTTTAAAAAATTATTAAATTATTAAGATCATGTTTCCCAGGGCCGGCTCTGAGAATTCATGTACCCTGTTCGAGCTCGAAAAAACGTACACTTAGGCCTTAACGAAATTGGGTATTAGGCTCACTAAAGGTCTAAACCTAATGCAAATGGGCTAATAACTAATCTAAACCATAAAAATAGTTTTGTAAGTGAGCCTATGTTGGTGTTTGTATGGGTATACCCAATTAACTTATTTATTTTTACTTATACATATCGGAGTTTTTTAAAAAATAATGTGACATTCGAAATATCGGACCCTGGCAGGTGGTCCTCCCCGCCTACCTTCAAGGCCGGCCATGATCTTTCCTCTTTCAAAGAGCTTTAAGATGTGGCATGGGAGATATGGAAAGCTAGAAAACGATCAACATATTCATTTTAATCAGACAACGGATTTGATAAAAGAAAATTCTCTTTTTTTATTTCTTGTAGATCTAAATTTTGTACCCACAGTTGGAATAGGTGGAGCGTTTTTAATATTCATGACATTATCTTGTAATTTCATATTTCAGTTGCTAGTTGGCCCGTTTTCTATATTTAATCTCTATAAGTTTTGTCGTTAAAAAACATATAAAATACAAATACACTTTGCTTTCTTCATCTTTATCATCATCGCCATCTTGTAGATGTACCCGCTTTTTTGGCGTTTTCGTATCGATACATTCGGTTTGGTACAATGCCGATATTTTACCTTCAAATACCGATCCTGTGATAGCGAACATTTTCGGTACCGATATCGGTATCCATATTTGACGAATTTTCGATACCGCTATTTTCAGTACCGATACCAAAACCATCCCTAGATAGATATAGCTCTCGGCTCCTTTGCTAAAGGGTTTTGATTTAATGGCACATGACATAATATTGCGTCTTTTTAGAGTTTCGGTTATCTAACATCTCATTGTGTAGGAATGTTATCTTTTATGTTCTGCTTCTAATATTAAAGTTTCAAGTAGAATTTATAAGGAACTTAATTAATTTGAAATATCATCAAAGCATTAGTCATAATAACATATATTTGTGGTGAAATAATATCACATTTTAATCTACTTTCTATTCGAGGGTATTTAGAAATCACTCAATCAGGGGTTTGAAATAACAAGTATGATATAGATTATTTAAAATGCTTAATTTAGTAAACCATGGAAAATGTTTTAAATTTACATCGTGATTAGAAGGTAAACGGGAGACAAGCTTTGCCACTACTTCTTTTTAAATAGTAAAACTAAGTTATTAAAAAAATGATTTAAGGAGTCAATTGGCATGGTGGGGGTGAATTTAGTCGATAGTGTATTAACTATTAAGTAAGTCTAAAGGTAAAACATGCAGAGCCGTCCCCGATAACTTTAAAAAAAAAATTAGGCCTCGGACGACAAAAAAGATTAGGCCCAAAATTGTGGTCAAGGGAAATGAATTAAAAAATAAAACCTTGGTGGTGGAGGCAAGACTTGAACTTGAGTCCTCTACATATCTTTGGATGATTTTTTTTCATTCCACCATCAACACTTCTTAGGATAATAAATGAATGCATATACTAAATATATATAAGCTTATAAAAACCTTTTTGGCCCTTCGAAAATTTGGGTCTCGATCGACAGCACGGTTTCGTTGGCCCAAGAGCCGGCCATGCATTTGACATGGATTTAATGTTGTGTAGCATGAGTTCTTTTGGGGGCTTATAAGAAAAAATAGAAGGTTTTTTCATGCCAAGAAATTTGTGATTACTTATAAAACAGTTTTATTATATCCCTCAAATCATAATCCAAATGCGTCCAAATGTGTAACCGATATGTTTGAATGAGCTTTTTCATTTCTCCTTATTATCTTTTTAACCTCCTTATCTTCTTGTTGGAAAAGTCACAGCCAAGTGATTTTTTTATTTCTCCTTTTCAATGTCTAAAAAGCTTTTTTTTACCTTATTACCTGAACATTATTTCACAAAAACTCTTTTTCCAGAAAGTCAATAAGTCATAATAAGAGGTAAAATATACTTTAACAAACCTATAACAAAATAGATAAAATAAATAAGAAAATCATCACTACAACCATCTACACAACAAACATGTCTTAGTCCTATATCATTAATGTTCTTAGGAACCTTACATGCATCAAGATTGCATAAAATTTGTTTAAGAAAGTCTTTCTTTTGATCCACACTATTTCCCTTATATCCCTTTGAAAAAACAAAACAACTAAAAAAGTTAAAAAGCATAACTAGCGGAGATAATCAATGCCAGGTATTAATGTGGAACTCTATGTTAGTGACCTTTAAGTTACATGTCACATTAATCTAGTTATGTCACCTTTAGTAGTAAGTGACATGTGACCATCATCAAGTTATGTCACCTTTTAACAAATTAAAAAAACAAACAGATAAAAAAAAGTAAATCTAAGTAATAAGTCACATCATTAAAAAAAGATGAAAGTAAGTAATCATCAAACTACTAAATGACCAAAGCCACCTCTTAAAGCAAAAACATTGAACTATACTCAACAAAACAAAAAAAATATGATAAACTTTTAAAATAAAAATAATATTTAATTATTTGATAACAGAGCCAAAAATAGAAAAAGAAAACACGTGTTCGGGAAGGCGTTACCCACGACCATGACCAAAGCCTATGGATTTGGTACTAGTTTTTGTCCCCAACTGCCCCTTTTGTTTTTTCCATATGGGTCCCACCCACGCATCATTTTCCGATACACGTGTCATCTACTGTCTACGTGGCATTTTATTTCTCGCCGTATATGTATATATATTTTTATTTAAATTTAAGGAATAGGACAAATACAAACCAAAATTCGAATACAAACTGTAAAATAATAACCTAAATAGTATCAATTATATTGAATTTCCAATAATTATGCTAACAAACAATTAATTCTTTATTTAGATCTTTTTTTTTTCAATGTGCTGATATAATTTTTTATAAAGAAAAGTGCTGATTTCATTTACATATGTGCTAAAATCAATTATCATGATTCATTTTCATGTGCTAATATAATTCAAAAGTGCTATTTTTATGTATGTATTGTTTTAGTATGTGTTAATTTAACTTTTTTAAGTGTTAGGATCTGTTCTCACAGTTTGTTGGATAACTATGGTTTGTACTGGAACCAACCCCTTAAATTTAAATACAGTTGATGTTAGATGGTGTAATCAATAAAGTAATAGATAAACGGGCAATAAGTTGTGTCATAATCTCTTTTATATGGTAAAACATAGGGCTATAAATGAAACGAACGAACATGAATAAGGGCTTGTTCGTGTTCGTGTTCGTATTCGTTGTTAAAAACGGTTCATGAACACTTATAGAATAAGATTTTTTTGTTCATGTTCGTTCATTAAGGAAATGAACGTGTTCATGAACGGTTTACGAACACAAATAAAATCGACGAAGTTCAATAATGAGAAGAAAGGGAAACAGTGCATAAACAAGGTGGAGGGAGAGTTTCCTATTTTATTAGTTCGGTAATGAGATAAATAAGAATTAAGTAATATAAAAAATTTAGATAAAATAAATAAATGCTAAAAAATATTTCATGAACAACATAAACAAACGAACATGAACGAATGTTCACGAACACATTACCAAACGTTTATGAACGCAATTGAGCGAACGAGACATATGTTATGTTCGTTCATTTAACTAATCGAACGAAATTTATTGTTCATGTTCGTTCATTAACCAAACAAACAAACGTAAACGAACTTCTCGTTAAACGGTTCACGAACTGTTCGCTAAAACGTTTAATTCGATTACAGCCGCTCATATTAAAAACAAAGCTTTAGGTCTTACGAATCGAATAATATACCATGCACGATCCATTGAGCCTTTTTTTTTAATTCCCCAACCTCTAGAGCTAGAAAACAAATGTATAAAAAAACAAAAGCGACAAATGTGTTGATTCAAATACAAATAACCTGATCCTTGAACTGAGCGGGTTTTACCTCACTGTACTGTCGCGCCTTCGGCGAGTGTTCACAGAATTTCGGGCCTAGATGAAGATTTTCACCGATTCAAAGACGAGTGTATCCCAATGCGATAAATTTCTTCACTAGCCGCCGAAAACTTATATCGTTTTCGAGTAAAACATTTTACCCTGAATTATCGCTCGAATTACGGAGTTGACCTAATTTTCTGTTGGTTAGACTAAAGGGTATGGGGGCCGGCTAGCCCCGGCTAGGACCGGCGCCGGTCCCCCACACCGCCCCCCTCCGGTTCGGCTCGGCACAACCGGCTCCCCACAGCCGGGCTAGCCGGGAAAAGTTTCACCATTTTCAAAATTGTGCCGTTGATTAACGGCTACTTTTTAATAAAAAAATATATTTTTCTATAAAAACACTCCCATTTTCACCATTTTTCCCCACTTTCAACCCACAACCCTCTCATTTTTATATCATTTTCTCTCCACTTTTATAAAAAAAAATTACCTTTTCATCCACAATGCCATCTAATTCTTGGTGGTCCTCGTCTTCGGATGAGGAAGAGGAGATGTTTATCGCGAACGCTGTGCTACGGGCGGCGGAGATTCTTATCGAGGAGGAAGACGAAGAGGAAGACGTCTCGTCTGAAAGCGTTATTACCACACGAATACGGATTAACAGAGACCGCCAAGGTTTATCATTAATAAATTTTATTATCCTTATTTCCTCGTATTTATATATTTTTACGACAGGAGCGCACGAGAAATTGGTGAACGATTATTTTTCAGATGCACCCCTTTACAATGCCGAGATATTCAGACGCAGATTCCGAATGAGTCGTCGGTTATTCACACGGATTGCTGATGATTTGGCGGAGCTAGACCCGTTTTTCACGCAACGACCCGATGCTCGAAATTATGAAGGGTTCACCACGTTACAAAAGTGTACTGCGGCCATTCGCCAACTGGCGTACGGGACAGTGGCCGACGCTTTGGACGAGTACTTACAAATGTCGGCAAGAACTACGCGGGAATGTTTGTATGGGTTTTGCCGTAATGTGGTGAAACTCTATAGCAAAAAATATTTGCGTAAACCAAACGTGTATGATGTTTAGCAGTTGTACCAAGCTCATGAAGCACGGCACGGGTTTCCGGGAATGCTCGGTAGTATTGATTGTATGCATTGGGCGTGGCATAGATGCACGTCTGCGTGGCGCGGCCAATATACTCGCGGTGATCACGGCTATCAGTGGCGAAGCTTGGAAAAAAAGTTCGGGGGGCGGAAGGCACCGGACCTAAAAAATTTTTTCTATGTTCGGGTCGGACGTCGGTGATTCGATTCGGGTCGGGTCAAACGCTAATATCACATAAAAAATGTTCTCAAACATTAAAACTTAAACATTGTTTAACAAACAATTGAACAAAGACACCAAAACATTAAAAAGAAGAGGAAGGTGGGGTACCCGGTTCACTTGGATGAAGAATTATAGTTCTGTCCCTAATTTCAACCTAAATCACATAAATTGCAGCCCTAATTTCAGTTCTGCCCCTAATTTCTACCTAAATCACAAGTTTAGGGCTAAAATTCACCTCTAATTTCAACAAGTTTAGGGCTAAAATTCAGTTCTGCCCTAATTTCTGCCTGAAGAATTATAGTTCTACCCCTAATTTCAACAAGTTTAGGGTTAAAATTCTCCCCTAATTTCAACCTAAATCACATAAATTGTAGCCCTAAATTAAACCTAAAGATAGAAAAACACATACCTTTAACCTTATGAAGATTGAAGAAGTCAAACAAGACCACAACAAGTAGCGCAGCAGCTTGCAGTCGAACAAGAGCAGGCACAGCAGCAGCCGGTCAATCCCATAGCATAATCTAATAACAAATTAACAAATCACCCCAAATTTCAAGTTAACATAAAGATTTAACAAGTTTAGGGCAAAAATTCGGCCCTAATTTCACCCCAAATGTCAACCAAAATCACATATATTGCAACCCTAAATTAAACCTAAAGATTAAAAACACATACCTTATGAAGATTCAAGAAGAATCCGTCGAAGATTGACAATTTCAACAAGTTTAGGGCTAAAATTCACCCCCAATTTCAACCTAAATCATATAAATTGAAGTCCTAGATTAAACCTAAAGATAATTGAAGAAGTCGAACAAGTACAAGACCACACATACCTGAGGATGAGCCGTGATTCGTGAAGAAATCGAGCAAGTTCAAGACCCCTGCCCTCGGACTCGAACAACAACAGCAGGTCAGCAGCGATTTGGGGTTTCTTTCCCCCTTCTGTTCTGTGCGTGCGACTGGTTATGCTCGTATTCCACCAGGACCGAATTTGGGTTTATTTTTTTTTTTGGATGGTGGGCTTTTATTTTGGGCTTGTATGATTTTGGTGTATAATAAATTGATTTGGGCTAATTAAGTATTTTATTTGGGCTACATAATAGAAAACCGGGGGTCGAATACGTATATACAAAAAAAAATTATAAAACCGAGGGGGTCGAACACGTATATACATAATTTTTTTTTAAATTCGGGGGGTGAAAACGTATATCCCTAAAAATTTCTATACGAAAAACACATACGTAACACTACTAACCGAAAAGTTCGGGGGGGCGGGCGCCCCCTCCCCGCCCCTTACATGTTGCGCCCCTGACGGCTATCCAACCGCGATACTTGAAGTCGTGGCATCACAGGATTTGTGGATCTGGCATTCTTTCTTTGGTCTCCCTGGTTCACTCAACGACCTCAATGTGTTATACCAATCGGCGATCTTTACCGATGTCGTTAATGGAACCGGTCCGGACACCCGTTTTACAGTTTCTGGGGTTGAGTATAGACGTGGGTATTATCTTGCTGACGGGATATATCCGTCTTGGTCTACAATTGTGAAGACTATTCCATATCCCGAGGACGAAAAAAGGAAAAAATTTGCCAAGCGTCAAGAAGGTGCAAGAAAAGACATCGAACATGCTTTTGGTGTCTTACGAAAAAAATGGTCCATCCTTGAACAACCGGCACGTGCGTTCACACCGAAGAGGTTGCGCCTTTGTATGTACGCTTGCATTTTGCTCCATAACATGATTATTGAAGACGAAGGTCGGGCAATTTGTGAGTATGATGAGAATGCATCTATCGGGAATACTGTCCCGGTAGATCCGCCACAACAAGATTTAAACTCGTTCTCGCTAACCAACGACTTCACGCATGCAAACCTTCAACAGGATTTGGTAGAACATATTTGGAACAACGTTAACGTAGCGGACGGTGACGAAGACGAAGACGAGTAGTGTAATTTTTTTAAATTTTTAAATCTAGTCTTTTTTTACAAATTTTAGGTAGCGTAAATTTTTTTTTTTAGGTTATGTAATTTTTATTTATGTTATGTAATGGATTTTATTATCTTCCTTTATGTTTTATTTTTATTTAAATATTGAATAGTTTTTATAAAGTTAAACAAATAAAAAATAAACAATAAAATTTAAACAAATAAAAGTTAAACAATAAAAAATTACGTGTGGTAGGCTCATCCTCCATCCCCCTCAAAAAGCATGGAGGCTCATCCCCATGAGCCGCCTACGTGACGCCTACGTGGGGATGAGCCTCACCATACCCTTTAGCCTTATTGTGTACCAGTCAGTCTAGTCACACGAGACACCCGTTCTCATAAATACACAAAACCCCACAACATATTCAATTTCTATCTAAAAATATCAAACACTTGAATAGAAAAACTTATTATAAACCTCAATCACGGAGATCAAATTCACTTGTTAATGGCGGACGCACTCTGAAAATGATATCAAACAGGTATTCATCTGAAAATTCATCATCTTCGTTCCTGTTAGTTTCAGATTTTGTTAGTTTTTGTTAAAAATTTGAAATTCGCGATGTTGTAGGGAGATGATTGATCACGGAAACATCAATGTGTACGGAAATGAGTTGAAATTCGGTTACGGAATGAATCAGATGGAGAACGGAGTGATTCCGATGCCGATGTATGTTCCGTCTGAATTAACTGATGCGATTTCGAAGAAACGATCTCGTGATTTGTGCTCGTTTGATCCGTCGGTTTCTTCGTTTCCGATCGGTCAGTTTGTGAATCAAAACGATATCAACATGAACATGAACAATCAAAAAGGAATCTTCACGTTTCTCGGTCAGGATATCTCCATGCAGATCTACGAACAACAACTTGAAATCGATCGGTTCATTTCACAACATGTATGTTTTACGATTCTGTGATTAATTGATTGAAATGAAATGACGAATCATGTTCATTTTTGATGCGTTTTGATCGCAATAACATGTTGAAACGGATCGATTCATTTCTCAACATGTATGCGTAACGAATCTAAGTTTAATTGATTGAATCGTGTTGATTATAGATGTTTTCTGATCGTAACAACGTGTTTTGAACGAACGAACGAACGTCTTATTGATTTGGAATTGTTGCTTGTTACAGACGGAGAAGATGAGATCTGAAATAGAAGCTTCTCGAAGAAGAATCACGATGAGATTACTTGCAGTTGCAGACGAAGGTATGAAACAATTAAGATCTAAAGAAGATGAAATCATTAAAATCGGAAGATTAAATCAAGCGTTAGAACAGAAGGTGAAATCACTCAACGTAGATAATCAAATCTGGCAACAAATGGCGCAAACAAACGAAGCAACAGCGAACGTTCTACGACGGAATCTGCAACAACTTCTAACGGAAATTCAACAACCGCAACGGAATCAGTTAGACGCCGTTAAAACTGGGGACGTTGAGTCGTGCTGCGGGAGTAATGACGACGATGGGCGCACGTTAGTGGGAGGTGGTGACGTGGAGGCGCACTGTAATAATGGTGGCAGGTGGTGCAGAAATTGTGGGAAAGAAGAGTTGTGTGTGTTACTGCTGCCGTGCAGGCATCTGTGTATCTGTACTGTGTGTGAATCCTCTATCAATGTCTGTCCCATCTGTAAATCAACAAAAAATGCTACAGTGCATGTTAATATGAATTCATTTTGATACAGATATTTGTCCTCATATTATTTTTGACTACCTTCCAAGTGAACTACTGTTATTATTATCTGTCCATTTTTGTTTTTAATTAACATTTTTTTTTTACCTTTTTGAGATGAAGTGGAGGAGAGAGAGATCATGGTACATATGGATGATTGTGAAAAACGTCCAAAAGCGGATTACGTGAGAGTGGAAGAGGAGGTCACTGTTGCGGAAATCGCGCCTAGGCGGTCATTAGTCTGTCATCGAAGGTCCGTCGCCTAGATTTTGCCAAATCGCTCAATCTAGGCGGTAAAAGTCAAATTAGGTCAAAGTTTGAAAAAAAGCGGTCAAAAGTCGCCTATAATCAGACTAAATCGGTTAAAACTGGATCAGATATTAGTCAAAATTCGACTAAGTCAGTTAAGTGAAACGAATTGTTACCTTAATTTGAACAAAAATAAGATGTTACTCCATGATTTTGAACCATTGTAGAGATAAATGGGTGCACTATTCTGATGAAGGAGACGGGGAACGGGAAAACGGCGTATGATGAAAGTGGGGATGCTTAGGGTTATTTAAGTTTGGGACTTATAACATATAACCCCCTCCATCTTCATTAGTTTATATTTAGTCCTCATACTTGTGAATTTATATATGAAAGATATAAAATTAATGGTATATGTATATAAATTCATAAAATTATACACATAAAGTCCATTCCGATTAATCCCTAGGCGGTACCTCACCGCTCGACTAGTGCCTAACACTTTCAAACCATTGGAGGAGGGTGCGAATGTTTTGGGCGTTTCTAAGGCGGTTTTTTTTTTATTGCGAGAGGGTAAAGTGTGAATAGAGGTGATGTGTAAATAGTGTAACTTGGCTATCAAGATGTTATTGATTAAGCTGGTATTATATGGTCGAATGAGATTGGTTAGCATTGGCGGATGTTAATGGAGGTCTAGGGGTGCCCTGGCCCCTACCGATTTTTAACTTGTAGTGTTTATTTTACCGAATTTTTTTGAATTTATTTTAGTGTAAAATATTGAATTTTTAAGAGTTCAGCCCACACCAAGTTTTAGTACAAGCTCCGCTATTGATGATCAGATTGGTTAAATCAACGAACCCCTCAATGATACGGGTTTCAAAGCATTTAATCTACTAGATTTAAAGTAGAACATATGGGTTGACCATATTCTTTTCTACTTATATTTACGTTTAATTTTTCATCACGTTTCTTATTATCTAACGTTAAATGTGCGTTTAATTTTTCATTGCGTTTCTTATTATATTATGTTGATAAGTTAAGTTTTTCAATTACTTCTCACCTAAATAGTAATTGTGACACTTATTTGGGTCAATTTGCCATCTTATATAACATTTTATATACTATTTAACATTTTACTCTTTTATTTTGATTCTAACATATGAATTAATCATATTTTTTCACTTTCACTTTTACTTTTCATTTTATCATGTCTCATAATTTTTTCTCCTTACTATTCTGTAAGTTATAAAATATACAATTATATTACATACAATAACAACCTTTGACGTATAAATTGAGAAAATGAAGGTAAAAAATATATAATGAACCTACTGTTATTTCCACCCATCTCGATAGTCAAGTTCCTAATTCAAGAAAAAGTCTACCCAATTATAATGGCAGTTATTTATGGCAATAATTTAGTTGATTTTCGGTTTGTTTAATTTGGTTGCCAAATTACATGAAAAGAAGGTCGCATCTATTTTGGGTATAGGATACCTACCCACTATAGCATAGTTTGAATTGGTCGATGGCCATGTTCAATTTGTGTTGTGTGGTCTTGTCTTGTTTTTATGTCTAGTTGAATGTGTTATAGATTCTCTAACTAGTAGTAGAATGTTGTGTTGTCTTTTGGTTTTTATAATGAGCAGTTCTTGTTTTGTTTTTGATGTTTTGGTCTTCAAGTTCTTGATTGGTGTTTGAAAACTATATCCATTTGGATTTCTCTATTGATGATGTGATCGTGTTATATTATTGGAGTTAGCATTGTAATCCTACAAGTTTTTGGCATTTTATTTGTTTTGATTCTAGTCATTGTCCTTTTCCTAATGGATATAAGTTATACCTAATCACACTTATCCATTTTGTTTGATTTAATTTAATTTTTGTTTAAGAAGGTAATCAACCGACTAAGATATATTTAAGTATGTAATAATGACAATAAGGTAACATCGAGAAAGAAAATAAATAGTTTAAATAAATTGTCGACTTAACAAAATAAACTTCAATCCGTGGGAGTGTGACATTCTCCATTTCTTCCCTATTAGGTGCAAATTATTATTTTAAAGCAAAGGGATGATATTAAATAAAGGACTAGAAAATATTTATTTTTTATATTTATAAACAACACTAAAAATAGCATACAATATTACATATTTATGTCAAAATATAGTTAGTGTTTTAACGTATTTGTAATAACTATTTAAAGAAGCGTAGAAGGATCGATCACATATGATTTAGATCTAAGTTTCAACCAGAAATTGATTTGTGTATCGAGGGATTACTTCGGTGGTTGAATCTACCAGAATATAAAACGTTATTAGTCTTGTCACAGGAAGGGGTTTTTTCTGTGACGTCTGAAATGAAAATAAGTATATGTTCATTAAAAGATAAATTAAAAGACAGATGGCTTTCATCATAAGCGTGGTTCCCTCTAGGGCATAACCTGCTATTGTTGACATATCATTTTCTTCGCTAATTGTGGAACGTTGTCATGCTACTCATGAGGTTTTCTCATGTCAGCATGGGTGGGATTTCGGACCCTTAATTGGTGATATGGGTCTAGCCCACCAGCGTTCATGTTTGGGCTATATTATCTTAGCCAATAACTATGGAATAAGTGGAATTATTTTACAAATTTGGAATCTTTGTGTATGTTTCGTCGCCTCCTTTCGAATTCTACGGGTAAAAATTTCCATAATATTAGATTTCATGTATCATATGAATTCCTATAGATGTACATCATTGATACAAAAACTTGTGAAATATTATGCATCACTTTTTTGCATGCATCATCCAGATTGCATTCATAATTACAATTTACTAGCTTTCATTCCATGTGTTGCATGCATATATACATGCACTAATTTTAATCTTTAAATAGATAACCACATAAACTTTTGTACTTCATGTTGGCCAAATATAATGGAAGCGAAATACAAAGGTGGTTGTGTTGTTACAACATGGTATTATGTATCACATTATAATACAACTAATACACCTGTTTATGTGGTTTTTGCAAATTCTCTACTCAAAATCAGTTATGTATTGAATGCCTATACGTGCCAGGGGCGGACCTATAGGTAATTAAGAGGTGGCGTCCGCTACCCCTTGGTCGGAAAAAAATTGGATTAGTGTAAATTTTGGAAAAATTTGACGTTTTTTCGATTTCGTTACCGCTTAATTATAAAACGTTACCGCTTGGTCGGAATCCTAGATCCGCCACTGATACGTGTGTGCTAGCATGATGCACTAACCTACCAAAAGGAGGCTGATATTTTTTGAGGAAGACTAATAAGGGCTATTTCTAAAGTCTAACATGTAGGTATACGCAAAGATCTCAGTGGTTGATACATATTTGTCAAATGGTATAATTGGAAGGTAAAGATAAGGTATCGTGGCTAGTATGATTGCAAGACATGCATATCTCATCTTCTTAGTTTCAAAGTCGCCAACTTATGACCAAAGATTCTTATTAGCACTAAGGTGTCCCAACAAGTATGATGGGTGTGTCCCAATCAATTAGTGAGAGCTCAAACGTTATCCTACAAAAATCATTACATTGTCCGATAAGATAGAGTTAAATGTCATTTTAGTCCTTGTAGTTTGGGTCATTTTGTCAGTTTAGTTCAAAGGTTTCATTTTTCGTTTGTGGGTTTAAAAAGGTTTCACCGTTGCCATTTTAGTCCACTGGGTTAACTTCATTCATTGTTTGGACCCCATTGTCCAAAAATCCTGGGTGCGCCACTGGTCATGTAGACCTCATATATGTTTAGTTAGGCCATAGGGTATAAGGGTCATGGTTGGGACATTATTTGCCACCTAGAAACATGAATGGAAGGCTATACCACCCCCTTGCTTGATCCACCATGGTTTGCATGGATAAAACCATGTCAACCATGGTTTTCCTTTCCATTTTTCAACAAATCATTTCCTTTTTTTTAGACAATGGTAAATTAAAATAAATAAGGGGCTAGTGGTTTAGGTCATGACCACACCCTTAGGGCAGTGGTTTTGGATGATGGATTAGAGGTGGATTACATGACACTGATGTGGAGGGTTATGGTGGTCATGAGGGTCATCACCACACCCTATAGCCTTAGAAGTGTATAAAACTCAATCTAAACCTAAACAATTGAATTTAGTATTGTATCAATTATACTGATAACTTTAGACTTTTTATGGTATAGACACCAATTGTTATAGAAAGTTAATATTCAATACACCAAGTAAAGTTCAATCGAATTGTGCGCATTTTTTTTTTCTATATTTATTAAACCATATTCTTTTGATGCAAAAAGTAGGACATCACTAGGTCGAAATTGAGTATTTGCAAAACTATTTCGAGTATCTAACGATACCATATATAGAGTAATATATAAGCAACCCAAAAATCATTCTAAATTTAAAATAGTAAAATGAATTTATAGTATTATAAAAGAGTGAATTTCTTTTTCTCAAATTTGATGTTTAAGTTGATATGTTAATTTTTTAATTGACTAACAAAAGTCCGATCATCCGGGTAAATCCAATGGCAAAAGACTACCCATGTCTGTGAACATAGACTGCGTTGTTGACTCGGCCCGTCACATTTTCAGAGGAAATCCACCACCCGAAAATTTACTGTGGCAAAATCTATGGCTCAACCCAGAGCAATTTTGCTCCAGGTGAGACGCGAATACATAACCTCCATATTGAAAGATCATGGGTTGCCAACACAACGGAAGGTAATTGACAAGTTGATTTGTTATTACTTTAATATTTAACTGGGTCAAAAACCTTTATAATACATAAGTTTAATAAATAAAATATTAAATAACAAACATTAAAAAATCATAATACGTTAATTAAAAATAAGTGGAAAAAAATCTTGAACTTACTTAATTCTAACATAACGCAATCAATTACCTAATTATTAGGTGTAGGTTTGATATAGAGGTACTAATTTAGGTTTTTTTGTTTTGAGAATGTGATGAAATACAAACACTTATGTTATGTTTGTAAGAACCGGAAGCCCAATTGTTGACCAAGAAAGCAAAGAAAGTTCTGAGAGGTATTGTGTACACGGCCATGTGGACTATTTGGAATGAGCGCAACAATCGCATCTTTAACAACAAGCATCGAAGGCCGATAGAGATCTTTGAGACTATCAAGTACACGACTTTCTTTTGGATTTGTAATAGGTCTAGATGGAAAGATGTAGATTGGTCTAGTTGGTATGTGTATCCCCTGGATTGAGTTGTTTTTTCCGGGTCGCAGGTTGGTCCTTGCTTTGAGGACCAATTGTGCGCTTTTTTGGTGAATGAAATTTTCCTTTCAAAAAAAAAAATGTTTGTAAGAACTGTAAGAACCAACACATAATTGACAAGTGTCACTCAATAAAAAAATTAGTTTAGGGGTAATTTAGACCTTTTGACCATATTTATTTATAACTAATTAAAAATAATTATTAAAACATCCCTAAATTCATGCAAGTTTAATTCAAATCAAAGTTTGAATTTTTTAACATATCCATGATCTAATAACTCTGCATGATCGAACCAACCTGTAGGAATCACCACAAAAAATATAATCAACACAACACTATATAATTAGCATAACATCTTTTAATCGTTCTCCATTATCAGCACATCGTCCTCAATCGTTCTCCATTATCAACAAAAACGACATTAGCACAACATCCTCAATCGTTCTCCATTATCAGCACATCAGATGTGCTGATTATATCTACTTTTGGTGTTTGTTTGTATTATATTGTAATTAACACATAATCAACACATTATCAGCACAATTATAAACAACTTTTGAAAACTTTTTTAAAAGTCACTTTTATAAAAAAAAAAGTATAGCAATATGGTACTCATATTAAAGATAAAAAAATACTTGATTTTATAGTATATTTAAAAAAAATAATGAAGTATATAAAAGTTATTTTAGTTTAAAAAACCTTGGTGGAATTTGTATTTAATTGAAAATGGTCAAATAACTAGCAATTTTACGAAATTACCCCTAGCTTGTTAGTAGTAATTTTTAATTATAAGAGTTTTATTTATAATCAACCTCAACCCTTGATTTAAATTATCAATGGTTCAGATCTGTTCTTACGGTTCTTACAGTTAGCACTGTTTGTACAGGATCTCAACTCTTTTGTTTTGAACGAGAAATTGTGTAGGACTGGCAAATCGTGTCTTATCGGATTTAACAGGTTTCTGACGATGCGAATAACATAAGTATTAAACATGAATACAACTTGTTTAACTACTTTATATTTCATGTATATAACACAGTTGTATGTTTTATGTAACAAGGAGAATAAATGATTAATCGTAGCCTCCTAATTCTATTTATTTTTAAAAAAGTAAAAAACCAAGTAGTGTATACTTTTTCAGTAAACAGTTTTAATCGTGTCTTATACAGAGATCTATTGTCAGCCCTACAAATTTGGATAACTGATGAACTATTATAATATCACCGCGCCACCAGCGGAATCATCCGATCATATCCATCTCCAATTGGTAATAATGTATATACATCAATTCAGAAGGAAACCAAATAAATCTGGAAAAAGAAAACCATTCTGGGAATCGAACTCGTAACCTAATGGTTTTTAAACCCTATCCAACCACAAGATGTCATTAGGCTATAATACCATGGGCGGTAGTAATCTAGTATTGACATGGATGTTCAGAATTCCACTTTCGTATCACATTATAAAACTATATCTCATCTATAACTTCTAATAAAAAAAACAATATTAGGCCACATGTCATCTTCTTACCCATGTGGCTGACACGTAGACTTGATTGTTTCCCCAATTTTTCCTTTGAGCGGCAAATCTGAATACACTCTTCCTATTCTACGATTGATAATCTTACACCAGAAGAATCCCAAATCCCACACATTCATCCTCTCTTCTTCTCTCAAATCATCTTCCAAAATATGAATCACTTTCCATATGTAAGAAATCATTTTCCTTCCGATCTTAATTGTAATCACAATAACCACGCTCTTTGTAATAGGCCATTCAGAAAACCCTAAATATCAAACACAAAAATTATCATCCAGGTATGTTTATCTCTCTATCTTTGATGTTGTAATCTGACAATTTTTTGATTCTTTCGCTTTAATCGATCTCTAATATGTTATTTGCAATCTCCAGACCCCAAGATTTCGTCATCTTCAATCGCAATTGAAAGCCACCAGTCTTTATGGAGAAATTGTTTGAAAGCAAAAACTAGGGTTTATATAATTAGAGGCAGAATTTATCAGGTTCTTTCAATCCATCTTCTTCTATGTAGTTTTCTAAATCATAATATGATCATCTGTGAAAAAGCTTGTATTGTCTGATTTAAGCTTAAAAGAAGTTCCTGATTCAAGTTGAACTCACAAATTCACGAATCAAGCATTCTAGATTTCAAGAGCTCCAAATTTTCCATTCTGATTCACAATTCAAAGGTATTTTCTAAATCGTTATGTTTTTGTATTCAAATGGCTTTAGCCTTTAGGTGTAGAACTCCTTCATTACAATTAATGGTGTAGAACTCCTTCATATTAAATAATTTGTTTACAATAAAAAAACAAGAATCTGGTATTTTAATTAGATTGATGGTGATGGTGGTAAGTAATTGGTTTGAAACCATCTTCAGTAAATTCTAACCCCTGATTTGTTGTTCTCCTACCTTCTTTGATACTTTTCACAAGATTAGGTAATTCTGACCCTCTTTGAGTTATAGCTTCTAAAATTCACATGTGCAACAGTAAATTCATGTTTTTTTGTTATTTAGACAAAGAAATGGGATTGGTCGAATAAGAGAGCGGGTAAACGAAAAGTTAAAATTTGTTGAGAAACCTCTTCAAATAGAAGACAGAAAAGTAAAGTTTCTCAAGCTTAAACGACTAGTGTTAGTTAAAGTCAAGTGGGATTCAAAGAGAGGACCTGAATACACTTGGGAGCTGGAATCAGAAATGAAGCGAAAATACCCCTACTTGTTCCAGTAAATCTCGAGGGCGAGATTTTTATTAAGGTGGGGAGAATGTAACAACTCTCATCAAAAGTCATATTTATTAAATTGATTCGTCCAATAGGAAACCCTAATTGAGACACCCAAGTGATTCTGCACAAACCCTAAAATTTTCAGAACAAACGGAATCAGGATCAGGGCCCCTAAAATTCAGGGGGGGTAAACCCTAATCGATAATATCCACACAGTTTGTTGTCAAAAATTCAAAATAACACGAAACCAACTCAGCTGAGCTATGCAGACACGAAGCAACCCTATAGTAGACTAGGGTCTCTCGCGCCACGCGACGCGAACAAGGGGACCTCTCGCGTGGCGCGAGGGGACGGTTTTTCATGTATAAATAGAGCAGTCTGTTTCATGCAATTGAGTGTTCGTTCGACGTTCAAATTCGAATTGTACGTTGAGTTATAGCATAAACAGTCCCACAAAACACACGATTCACGAAGTGCTTCCGCAATACAGGGTAATAACTCGATCGCTGATACGATTCAATGTCCGATCGATTAAACTATCCAATGGATGTATAAGTGCTGCCCACATTAGGGTTTTTGCTTTGTCATTCGTCGTTAATTCGATGGATGTTTAAGTATCGCACTTTGTTATTCGTTGTGAAGGTTTTAATCTCGTGAGTTATCGTAAATGCTGTATTAAGTTACTAACCGAGTTGTGTGCATGTTATTAAATTTAGGTTAAAAGGCTACTCACTAGGCTAGGCTCTACTCAAATTAAATCTGCAATGTGAGTCATTCTCTTTTATTCAAAGTGCTTTATAAATTCTTAAATATTTTCAAAGTTATAATTACAGTGATTAAGTATATGTAATCACCAAATTACAGCCAGTATGTGGGGTTTTGTATACATTACTTGATAAACTTCACCATTGGACAACGAGTTAGCCAAGGGGTGATATGACCATAGTCACAGACACCATCGGGCTAAGAGGCTACCGATGAATGTCAAGTGACAAATACTGTGGGTAGTTGGTTTGATATCTGAAACATTGTAATCTCTCTTAATACTGTAAATTATAACCAACAGGTCGTTTTATTAAAAAGAATGATTCACTCAGTATTTCCCGCTGACAAAACCTTTTTCAAACATGTTTCAGGTGATCTATTGTGATCAAGGAAAAGTGCCGAGAAGCACTACAAGCTTAAGGAAGTGGCTCTATATAAAATAAAGAAACATGTTTTGTAAAATAAAAGATTTCTCCGTGAAATCTTATGATTGTAAATTACCGGGGTTTTATCCCGAGTTGTGAAATGAAATAATCGGGAAATTGCAGTTTTAAAAGATCCTGAAGAAAACTTCCGCTGTTAAATAAATACCACGGGATTTTCTGTCCCGCGGCTCCTGAAACGGGTTAAACCGGGTCGGGGGCCATGATAGAAATAAGGTGGTATCAGAGCCACTGATTTAAGCCTATTAAGTATTTAGAAAATACTTAATTTTCTACTTGTCATTATGTGATTATATGTTTTCTTATTTGAATATTTGTGTACAGTATGGGTAAACAAAAGCTGTCAAACATCTATCTTAAATTAGATAGGTCATCCAACGAGAAGGGAAGTTCATCCCAAACCAAATCCTCAAATCACTCTGTAATTCCTGAAGAAGGAATATTTGTGCGAAAGGCACAATATGAGGAACCACTTTCTCCAAGTAAAAGAAGTCTGATTATTAGGAAAAGTAAAAAGAGAATAAAGAAATCTCGAGAAAAGAAAGTTAAACAGGAAACCCAGGAATTAACCAGTAAATCCCCTTGGGAAGACAAGTTAGACGAAAAATGGGCAGATCTTTACATGCTAGCCACTGTAGCAGTAAATGCAAATCTTTGAATAACTTGTTTTAGTTTTAGCAACCATATCAAACTACAAACTAGAAAACCATCCAGTAAATAAATAAATTTACCAATAAAACCTAGTATGTTTTTAATTTTCAGTTGTTTTGTAGTTATCCAGTCTGAAATAATATTTAAAGGTTTTCTATTAAAGTTGGTTATAATTTTTAACTTAATAATTGTGTGTATTTTGCAAAACAGCATGAGTGACTTGTCTGACGCCCTTCAAAACTTAAATCTCTATCCAGTAAAAATAGAGGTTTCAAGGGATTTCAATAGGTATATACCAGATATAGAAGAACCTATTGAATTTAATGCTTCACCACCACCGGAGAAACCTAAGCCCAAGAAAAGGAGAAGGTTCGTAGGATGGAGGCGTGTGCGAAGAAGGAAACCTGCCACTAGAAAGATTCCCAAGATAGAAAATCCGTTAGATAAAGGGAAGGGAATTGAAGTCAGGGAAGAGTCTAGGCAGATGAGAATATAGTTTGAAGAATATTCTAAGCAGATAGAAATGGAATTGGGAGGAGATTCTAGGCCACCGGGAATGGAATATGGAGAAGGTTCTAGGCAAACCCAGAGGGAAGTCGGGGAAAGTTCTAGACAGGTTGAGGAGTTACCTTTTCAGGAGGAACTAGATCGGGCATTGGCGAGCTGTGATGTCGTCAGGCCAATTAATAATAATCTATACCCTACTCTTGAAACACAACTACTAATGAACTTAGACCCCGCAATCCCAGAACCTATAATCCACACCCAGCCCCTAGGGATAGATGAATGGTGGACAAATGATTGGCAGTTCCAAAACCTGATCAACAGTCCTTATTCCTTCCTTCCTCAGTTCGACCCGGAACCATTACCAAATCCACCCATGAGTAACGAGAATTTAGCAGAACTCCGCCATTTTGGCGAAGAATTAATGGATGCGGGGAATAGAATCCGGGAGATAGGGGGACAAATTGCCTGGAAGTATGATGAAAGGGAGCTTCGTTTTTAGGAAGACAAATGACGAGAGATAGTGAGTTTGTGAACTTGTGGTTGTATAATAAATAACAAAATATAACTATGTAAAATAACCTAAAATAAGACTTTGTAAGATAAAAGTGTGTATGGACGCATATATAAAAGTAGAATCGAGAAATCGATAATTTTGGTTAAATTGTGTTATGAAATTTGTATGATTGTTTTGTGTATGATTGTTATTTATTAGATACTAATAAATTATATATATTAATTATCAGATGGAAAACGCTAATAATGAACCAGTTAATGAGGTTAATCAATCCGAGCAACAACCGGGGGATCAATATATGACTAGGCAGGATATAGAAAATATCGTTGCTTAAGGGATAGCCAATGCTATTCCAGCAATTGTTGCTGCTGTTAAAAAATCCAATCGAACCGCAACAAATCGTTCATAGCAAACGTATTTCTGAAGATAACTTCAGTAATAACGTAAACGGAGGCAATGATCATATTAATGAACCACGGCAAGCTCCGCTCTCTAAGAAAATGAAAGCTGCAACACCTGGTTGCACTTACAAAGAATTTCTTGCTTGTAAACCCACAGAATTTGCAGGCAATGAAGGAGCAACTGCGGCACTGCGTTGGTTAGAGAAAACCGAGGCAGTGATTACAATAAGTAAATGTGACAAAGACGACAAGGTCATGTACACGTCCAATCTTTTCAAAGAAGGGGCGCTAGAATGGTGGAACACGGTGTTACAATCTAAAGGAAGAAATAGGGCTTACGCCATGAACTGGGAAGAATTTAAAAGTCTTATAGAAAGAAAATTTTGTCCCGAATATGAAAAAGATCAAATGGCAAATAAGTTCTTAAACCATCGAATGATGGGTGTAGATTGTCGCGCTTATACTTCGACATTCTTTGAATATGCTAGAGTAGTACCAACACTGGCTTCGCCAGAACCGGTACTCATTTCTCGCTATATATAGGGATTGATTGGTGAAATCCGCAATATCGTTAAAGCTGCAAGACCTCGTACTATTGACGATGCAGTGGAATTAGCCAATACCCTAACTGATGAATTGGTGCGCACAAGAGATGAAAACAGGAAGAAGGAACTAGCTCAGAAAATTACCCAAGGATTTCGTACGGGTAATAATAACAGCTTCAAAAGAAGAGGAACAGGGCAATCTTCAAATTCGCCATTTTGCAGGAATTGCAAAAAGAAACATTATGTAAGATGTAATGTAACCTGCAATTTTTGTAAAATGGTGGGACATCGTGAAGAAGACTGCAGAAAGAAAACAAGAGTCTGCTATAATTGTGGAGAAACAGGACATTTTAAGCCAGAATGCCCTAAATTGGTCAAACCAGCAGATAACAAAGCCAAGACAGCCGACGGAGCTACTAAGAAGAATGTTCGAGCCTTTCAGTTAACTACTCAGGAAGCCGAGATGATTCCTGATGTGATAGCTGGTACGTTCTTAGTTCACAACATTTACGCCAAAGTATTATTTGACTCTGGTGCAAACCAAAGTTTTATCAATACTTCATTTTGTCAAGCTCTTAAATTACCTTTAACCAACCTTAGGCAAATCTTTACGGTCGAAACGGCAGACGAAAATTCTGTTAGCATAGATAAAGTTTTGCAAAAGGAGAATATAGAACTTTCAGGTCATAAATTTTATGCAAACCTATTACCTATGAAATTAGCCGAATTTGATGTTGTGTTAGGAATGGATTGGTTGGTAGCCAATCATGCTCGAATTCTTTGTGATAAAAATTCCATAGAAATTCAGGCACCTACCGGAGAAGTAATTATGATTACAGGAGACAAACCACGTAAGCCCATGAAGTTCATATCAGTAATGAAAGTTGCTAGTTATGAACGAAAGCAAGGAATAGTATATATGATTTCAGTAATCATTAGTACTAAGGGTAAAGAACTTAAGGAGATTCCTGTAGTCTCGGAATACCCAGATGTATTCCCAGAAGACTTACCAGGATTACCACCATATAGGGAGGTAGAATTTAGAATTCATCTGATTCCAGGAACTATACCGATAGCCAAGGCACCTTATCGGTTAGCACCCACAGAAATGTTAGAACTGAAAAAGCAATTAGATGAATTATTAAGTAAAGGTTTCATACAACCTAGTTCATCCCCGTGGGGAGCACCGGTGTTGTTTGTAAAGAAGAAGGATG
Source organism: Helianthus tuberosus (assembly GCA_030545235.1). Lineage (NCBI taxonomy): Eukaryota > Viridiplantae > Streptophyta > Magnoliopsida > Asterales > Asteraceae > Helianthus > Helianthus tuberosus. Next base: position 51,698,150 of record CM060411.1, on the reverse strand, counting down.
GTTCAATGAGAATGTGTATTGATTATAGAGAATTGAATAAGGTTACAATTAAGAATCGATACCCATTACCTAGGATTGATGATCTGTTTGATCAACTTCAGGGAGCTAGATATTTCTCTAAGATTGACTTACGCTCCGGATATCATCAATTGAATGTACAAGAGGAAGACATACCTAAAACTGCTTTCAGAACTAGGTATGGTCATTACGAGTTTACAGTCATGCCCTTCGGATTAACGAATGCATCTGCCGCATTCATGGACATGATGAATAGGATCTGTAAACCGTATTTGGATAAATTTGTAATTGTCTTCATTGACGATATACTTATTTATTCCAAAAGTCAGGATGAACATTGCCAGCACTTGCATGCACTCTTAACCTTGTTAAGAAAAGAAAATTTGTACGCCAAATTCTCGAAGTGTGAATTTTGGTTGCAAGAAGTGCAATTCTTAGGACACATGGTGAATCACGAAGGTATTCATGTAGATCCTGCTAAGATAGAAGCAATTACCAAATGGAAGGTTCCACAATCTGCAATGGAAATTAGAAGTTTTATAGGTTTAGCTGGATATTATAGACGGTTTATTAAGGATTTTTCCAAAATAGCTGTACCATTAACTAAGCTAACCTGTAAAGCGGTTAAGTTTGAATGGGGACCTAAACAAGAAGAAGCCTTTAGAATCTTGAAACAGAAATTAACCAATGCTCCAATCTTAGCCTTACCAGAAGGAAATGAAGATTTTGAAGTATATTGTGATGCTTCAAAATTAGGATTTGGATGTGTGCTGATGCAACGCAAGAAGGTAATTGCGTATGCTTCAAGATAATTGAAAAAGCACGAAGAAAATTATACGACTCATGATTTAGAATTAGGAGCTGTAATTTTTGCCTTGAAAATCTGGAGACATTATCTGTATGGAAGTAAGTTTACTATCTATACAGATCATAAAAGTTTAAGATATATATTTGGACAAAAAGAGTTAAACATGAGGCAAAGGAGATGGATGGAAATCCTAAGTGACTACGACTGTGATATTCAATATCATGAAGGAAAGGCAAATGTAGTTGCAGATGCCTTAAGTCGTAAGTATCATGAAAAGCAACGATGAGTTCGTGCTCTTAGGTTAAATCTACAGTTAGATTTAATGGAACAATTGAAGAATATTCAAGAAACAGCAATCAAGGATGATGCTGAAGGAATGAAGGGACGAATAAAAGAATTAGAGCAAGGAGATGATGGAATTTGGAGATTCCACAAAAGTAGAATATGGGTACCTAAACAGGGAGAATTAAGAAATAAGATTTTAGAAGAAGCTCATAAATCTAGGTATACCATACACCCTGGAAACAATAAAATGTACCAAGATCTAAGAAAGAATTTCTGGTGGATAGGAATGAAGAAGGATATAGCTAGGTATGTTTCTAAATGTCTTACTTGTTCACAAGTTAAGGCAGAACACCAGAAACCTTCAGGTCTACTACAACAACTAGAAATGCCTGTATGGAAATGGGAACTCATAACAATGGATTTTGTTACTAAGTTACCCAAAACCAGAAAAGGTGATGATGCGATTTGGGTAATTGTGGATCGATTAACCAAATCTGCTCACTTTCTACCTATGAAAGAAACCTTTAGCATGGAAAGATTGGCAAAGTTATATGTAGATGAAGTCGTATCTCTACATGGAGTTCCACTCTCCATTGTATCAGATAGGGATAGTCGTTTCACTTCTCATTTCTGGAAAAGTTTCCAAGAAGCTATGGGAACTCGACTAAATTTAAGCACTGCATATCATCCTCAAACAGACGGACAAAGTGAAAGGACGATCCAAACTCTAGAAGACATGCTCAGGGCATGTGTGATAGATTTTGGTGGAAATTGGGACGACCATTTACCTTTAATTGAATTCTCCTATAACAATAGTTATCATTCAAGTATTGAAACTGCCCCATTCGAGGCACTGTATGGAAGAAAGTGCAGAACTCCAGTTTGTTGGGCAGAAATAGGAGAAAGTCAATTGTCAGGACCTGAAATAGTGCAAGAAACGACCGACAAGATTACTCAAATCAAGGGAAGGCTAAAGACTGCTCGAGATCGCCAGAAGAGTTATGCAGACAATAGATGCAAGCCATTAGAATTCCAAGTTGGAGACAGAGTAATGTTGAAAGTTTCTCCTTGGAAAGGAGTTGTTAGATTCGGTAAGAAAGGAAAGCTAAGTCCAAGATACATAGGACCATTTCCAGTGATCCAACGTATAGGACCAGTTGCTTATCGTTTACAATTACCAGAAGAGTTAGCTGGAGTACATGATGTATTTCATGTATCCAATCTCAAGAAATGTCTATCAGACGAATCTTTGATAGTACCTCTTCAAGATATAGAGGTAAACGAAAAGTTAAAATTTGTTGAGAAACCTCGTCAAATAGAAGACAAAAAAGTAAAGTTTCTCAAGCATAAACGACTAGTGTTAGTTAAAGTCAAGTGGGATTCAAAGAGAGGACCTGAATACACTTGGGAGCTGGAATCGGAAATGAAGCGAAAATACCCCTACTTGTTCCAGTAAATCTCGAGGGCGAGATTTTTATTAAGGAGGGGAGAATGTAACAACTCTCATCAAAAGTCATATTTATTAAATTGATTCGTCCAATAGGAAACCCTAATTGAGACACCCAAGTGATTCTGCACAAACCCTAAAATTTTCAGAACAAACGGAATCAGGATCAGTGCCCCTAAAATTCAGGGGGGGTAAACCCTAATCGATAATATCCACACAGTTTGTTGTCAAAAATTCAAAATAACGCGAAACCAACTCAGCTGAGCTATGCAGACACGAAGCAACCCTATAGTAGACTAGGGTCTCTCGCGCCACGCGACGCGAACAAGGGGACCTCTCGCGTGGCGCGAGGGGACGGTTTTTCATGTATAAATAGAGCAGTCTGTTTCATGCAATTGAGTGTTCGTTCGACGTTCAAATTCGAATTGTACGTTGAGTTATAGCATAAACAGTCCCACAACACACACGATTCACGAAGTGCTGCCGCAATACAGGGTAATAACTCGATCGCTGATACGATTCAATGTCCGATCGATTAAACTATCCAATGGATGTTTAAGTGCTGCCCACATTAGGGTTTATGCTTTGTCATTCGTCGTTAATTCGATGGATGTTTAAGTATCGCACTTTGTCATTCGTTGTTAAGGTTTTAATCTCGTGAGTTATCGTAAATGCTGTATTAAGTTACTAACCGAGTTGTGTGCATGTTATTAAATTTAGGTTAAAAGGCTACTCACTAGGCTAGGCTCTACTCAAATTAAATCTGCAATGTGAGTCATTCTCTTTTATTCAAAGTGCTTTATAAATTCTTAAATATTTTCAAAGTTATAATTACAGTGATTAAGTATATGTAATCACCAAATTACAGCCAGTATGTGGGGTTTTGTATACATTACTTGATAAACTTCACCATTGGACAACGAGTTAGCCAAGGGGTGATATAACCATAGTCACAGACACCATCGGGCTAAGAGGCTACCGATGAATGTCGAGTGACAAATACTGTGGGTAGTTGGTTTGATATCTGAAACATTGTAATCTCTCTTAATACTGTAAATTATAACCAACAGGTCGTTTTATTAAAAAGAATGATTCACTCAGTATTTCCCGCTGACAAAACCTTTTTCAAACATGTTTCAGGTGATCTATTGTGATCAAGGAAAAGTGCCGAGAAGCACTACAAGCTTAAGGAAGTGGCTCTATATAAAATAAAGAAACATGTTTTGTAAAATAAAAGATTTCTCCGTGAAATCTTATGATTGTAAATTACCGGGGTTTTATCCCGAGTTGTGAAATGAAATAATCGGGAAATTGCAGTTTTAAAAGATCCTGAAGAAAACTTCCGCTGTTAAATAAATACCACAGGATTTTCTGTCCCGCGGCTCCTGAAACGGGTCAAACCGGGTCGGGGGCCGTGATAGAAATAAGGTGGTATCAGAGCCACTGATTTAAGCCTTTTAAGTATTTAGAAAATACTTAATTTTCTACTTGTCATTATGTGATTATATGTTTTCTTATTTGAATATTTGTGTACAGTATGGGTAAACAAAAGCTGTCAAACATCTATCTTAAATTAGATAGGTCATCCAACGAGAAGGGAAGTTCATCCCAAACCAAATCCTTAAATCACTCTGTAATTCCTGAAGAAGGAATATTTGTGCGAAAGACACAATATGAGGAACCACTTTCTCCAAGTAAAAGAAGTCTGGTTATTAGGAAAAGTAAAGAGAGAATAAAGAAATCTCGAGAAAAGAAAGTTAAACAGGAAACCCAGGAATTAACCAGTAAATCCCCTTGGGAAGACAAGTTAGACGAAAAATGGGCAGATCTTTACATGATAGCCACTGTAGCAGTAAATGCAAATCTTTAAATAACTTGTTTCAGTTTTAGCAACCATATCAAACTACAAACTAGAAAGCCATCCAGTAAATAAATAAATTTACCAATAAAACCTAGTATGTTTTTAATTTTCAGTTGTTTTGTAGTTATCCAGTCTGAAATAATATTTAAAGGTTTTCTATTAAAGTTGGTTATAATTTTTAACTTAATAATTGTGTGTATTTTGCAAAACAGCATGAGTGACTTGTCTGACGCCCTTCAAAACTTAAATCTCTATCCAGTAAAAATAGAGGTTTCAAGGGATTTCAATAGGTATATACCAGATATAGAAGAACCTATTGAATTTAATGCTTCACCACCGCCGGAGAAACCTAAGCCCAAGAAAAGGAGAAGGTTCGACTTGATATCAATACTGAGACAGTTTAAAGTGATTTTCTGTGTAATTCAGCTGAAACGACTTCGATACGTTTGTTTCCGCAACTCGTATTGAAAAGAACTCTTCTGAACGACTCATTTTGGTCGTGAAAACGATCCTACAAGTGGTATCAGAGCTCAGGAGGAAGAGTTCTTACCATTTCAGCTGCAAATTCTGATTTCTACACCTTCTTTTCAAAAATTAACAAATTTTTACAGTCAAAATGGCTTGATTTTCAAATATAAGGTGCAAAACACTGTTTTAACAAACCCTAGAAAGAATCAGATCTTAATTCGAAGTAAAACTTGGTCAATTTGTTCAAAAACTGTCCGAAACTTTCATTTCGCATGAAAGCTGATATCATTTCGTTTGAACATTGCTTTGATTTCGCGCGAAATCAGATTTCATTTCGCGCGAAACCACTATTTCGTGTGAAGCAGTTCATCAGTTCATCATTTCGTATGAAATCAGCATTTTATTTCGCACGAAACAGCTATTTCGCTTGAAAAGGTCATTCTGCACCAAAAGTCTATTTCGCATCAAGTTCATTTCGTGTGAACTTCATTTCGTGTGAAAGTTGTTTTCGCGAGAAAGGGGGTATTTCATTTGAAAGTTGATTTCGTTTGAACAAGCTGTGATTGTGAATTGATAAGAACCGAATCATGGATAACAAGTTTTATAATGCCTTTGCTAGTCCAATGACTGTTACTCAGAGTACGTTGCTTGAAAATGAAACGGGGACAACACAAAAACCACCTAAGCTCATGAGTATCGAGGAGTACAGTGGATGGGCCGAACATTTTGGGAACTGGGTTCAAGCATATCACTTAGATGCATGGGAACATACTGAATATCAATATGTTAGACCAGTCAATGACAATAGAGTAAAAATTGAAATTAGAGATATGAGTGTTGAAGAGAAAAAGAAATATAAAGATGAAAAAATGATAGTTAGTCTTTTGCAGCAAGCTATTAAAGAAGACATCTTGATTTTACTTCAACACAACGGAAGTGCATGTTCGATATGGAAAGAATTAGAATCAAAGTTTCTTGGAAGTGATGAGATGATCAAGAACAAAAGGTCACTTTTGAAGAAGGAATTTGATTTATTCCGTGGTTTAAGAAATGAAAGCACCAAGCAGATCATTGAAAGATATTGCAATTTACTGAAGAATATGAGCAGATTGAGCATCAATAAAGATAGAGATGAATTGATTGAAAAGTTAGCTGATGCGTTGCCACATGATGTTTGGGGCACGTATCTTATGATGCTGAAAAATAAACTGGATTTTGACAAAATGACGCTGAGTGAGTTTATTAAACAGCTTGAAGCTCAAGAGATGGAACAACAAAAAATATCGAGAATGAAGAATTATGATGGAGAACAAGAATTTAGTTTGTATTACAAAGGTGGCGTCAGTGATAAAACCAATATTTCACCAAAGATTGAATCTGCTTTCAATGCAAAGAGTTCTTCAGAAAGTTCATCTCAAGTATCAAGTAGCAAAATGGGTTTCTCTTCATATCCATCGTTTGATCCAAATTTTTCATCAACCAAGAGTGGGAAAGTGCTTCAGTGCAACATTGCTTTAAACCTTGAAAATGATCAAAATTACCCGGAAGAAGTTGCTAAAAGTCATATATCTCTGTTGGTGACTGTGTTAGAGTCATATGGTAGTTTGGTAGCAGGGAGGATCGGAAATCCAATGTTGACAAAAGAGGATTACGATCAGGTCGATGCTGAGGAGATGGAATTGATGGATATAAAGTGGTGTTTGGCGAGTGTGTTGAGAAGAGCTGAAAAGTTTAAACAAATTACAGGAAGAGATGATTTCCGTGATTCAAATGTTTCTACTTTAGGATTTGATAAATCTAAAGTTACTTGTTTTCGTTGCAGGGAAAACGGGCATTTCAAGAGAGAGTGCACAAACCGCGAAGCAAGTGGAGCACAAAATCCTTTCGGAAACAATGACTACTATCGAAAGGCGATTTATCATCAAGTTGCTCAACAGCCGTATCAACAAGAACAGCAACAAACTGCACATGCTAGAAAGGTGATTGAAGATTCAAAGAAAGCTTGTCTTGTTAATCAAGATGATGGAAGTTCATCAAAAGAAGACAGTTGGGATAAATATATTTCAGCAGAGAGTAAAGCATGTGTGATGAACAAAATGATAGATCAAGATGATGAAAGGCTTCTAGAGGGTTTCAGTTGGGATGATTATGATCCTAACAAAAACTTCTGGTCATAAAGCTTTTGTTGCTCAAATTGTTAATGATAATTGTGATGGTTATCTTGTTGATGATTATTGGGTAGAAAGAATAAGGAAACGTTTAAATAAAGACAAGAAAGATGAAAATGCTGAAGAAGAAGTTTGTGAGGAAAAGAAGCAAGACAAAGAAATTCCAGTGTTTGAAGTTAAAAAGGAAGCTGTTACAGAAAAAGTAACAGAGAGTTGTGAAAACTATGAGATTATGAAGAAGCAAAACAGTGAATTGATTCACAACTTGAACAGGATGAAAGAATCATATGATGTCTTAAATAAAGCAATGAATCAATACAACAAGTCAAGCAGTGAACAAGCTACAGCAATGAATACACTTAAAGGAGCATATAAGAGACAGCTAGATAGTGTTAACTATTACACTGAGATGTGTGCTGAGCTTGAAAAGAAATTGGAAATTCAGAGAATAGAAACCGAGAGAGTAAATAGGTTATTAAAAAGTTACTCATGTTCTACTTTTGTGGTTGACAGGATTTACCCTATAGTGGAAAGCATGAAGACATTTAAAGAAAAGACATCTGAAGAAAAGGATTCTGAAACAAAAGAAGTTACTGAAGAGAAGATTTCTGGTAAGAAACCAAGTGTTGTTTACAACAAATGTCCACCCCTGCTTGAAAATGGATATTCTCCACGAAATCCAAATTCAGAAAGAGTCAAAAAGGCAACCAACTTACAGTGGGAATCTGAGTTGTTAGAAAATTTGCAAGAAAGTATTGATGTCACTTTCACATCGTCCGACACTGATCATGAGTCCGAGTTAATAAAGAAAGTGGTCGATCAGGTGTTAGATAAAGATGAAATCGAGGAGTCAATATCGGAGTCAAAGTCGGAGTCAAAATCAGCGTCAAAGTCTGATACGTCAAATTCAACAATCAAAAAGGGCAAAAGAGTTTACAATAAAGAATTTCTGTTATCAAAATCTAATTTGAATGATGAAACATTCAAAATAGCTTATATTTTGAATGATTCTGACAAATTATATTATGATGAAGATTTTCCAATAAGAGGTGTTAAAACTGAAATGATTAAAAAGGTTTTCAAACTAACAGAAATTAATATTTCTGAAATAAAAGATGTAAATATTTCTGAAAAACCAAGATCTTACACCTCAAGAGTGCAACAAAGAGAAAACAAGAAAAAGGGTTACAGTTCTGGTTCAGGTTATCGAAAGAAACCAAACCATAACGGTAATTTCAAAAAGAAAGGACTTGGTTTCATTCCACCGAAAAATCATAAAAATGAGAAAAAATATAAACCAAAAACTGTTTTTGTTTTAGGAACATCATCCGAAGAAGAAAAAGAGCAGTTGTTCAGGAATCAATCAAACAAAGAATTCCTTGCTAAGAAACAAGAAGAAATGAAGAAGAAAATTGTTCAGAAGACGGAGACGAGAACCTATTTTCAATGCAAAACAGTTGGTCATATTGCCAGGAATTGTCCAAAGGCAATTCAAACAAAACAGGGAGTTTCTGATAAACTGAAAGGAAAGATGGTTGAAAATGAGCCACCAACCAAACAGTTTATTGTTTTCAAAAATTCAAAGTTTGAGGTTGGTGAATGTTCAAAAAGTTTTTACAAAAAGAAAGTAAAACTTGACAACCAAAAGTGGGTTGTTAAGAATTCTGATGCTAGTTCTGGCGATGAATCTGATTCCACAAAATTAGAGGAGCCACAAGTTGTTATAAAAGAGCAGAAATCAGTGCCGCCATTTGATGATGCTAATTTTCCACCATTGCGGGCTGAGAATTTAAAATCAAAAGTTGGCAAAGTTGAAATTTCAAATCAATTTTTTCCCGAAAAGAAAGAATTTGATGTTGAAAAGACTTTTAACCCCACTGTTCAAAACATTCTTGGAAAAATGATTGATGGAAAAGTCAAAGGGGTAAATGAATTCTATGAGAAGAAGATGGAAGGTAAGCAACCGAGTGTTGATAACTCGGAATCTCCCAAGGACTGCCAGGCTTGGGAGAATCTCTCTAACTAAAAACCTGACTTACCGGAGCTCCCAAGTTGGTAATTGTGGAGCAGGAATCGGCATATTTCTTGAGAAAATCATGTTTGTGATATTTCGATCTACAAGTGGTGTGTTTTATGAAAAACCTACAAGTGGTTATTGGTTATTCCTACAAGTGGTTCATCAAGGTCATTAAGTTGAACTTGATGTAATCTTCCTACAAGTGGTATTTGTGATTTGAACCTAAAACTGTTGTATTTTTCAAAAGGTTGAAGATGAAAGAACAAGATGATGAATTGATCCCCTAACCTACAAGTGGTTTTATGAAATCAACAAAACTAATTTTCCGGAAAAACCATTTGATTAAAACAAACTTAAGTGTTTTGAAATCATAATGGGAAAATAGTTTGTTGTAAGGGGGAGTTCTGATTGTTTATGCCAAGTGGATGGCGAATTGAAGTGATTCGATATCAGTTGTCACTTTGTTTGTATAGTTTGTTTTCAAATTTTTTTAAATGGTTTTGAATTTTAGGGGAATAAGAAATTTCAGAAAATCCAAAAACATTAGAAAATTTGAAAAAAAATCCAAAAACATGATAAAATCAAAAAAATGAGTTTTGTTGTGAAAAAGAGGAAATGATAGTACACCAGTGGACATTCACAACATGCTAAAGAATTGGAAAGATAAAATGTGATAAACGGTCTCACTGATGATATGCCAGTAGGTTTTTGCACATTTAGTAGATTGTGTCGAGATATAAACCTAAATTTCAAACTTGCTTATCTCGTGGGGAACATCTCTCGGATATATGGGTAACCCTCGAAATCTTGTTTGAAAGATCCCTCTTTCTGAGATAGTGGTCTTTATGCTTAGTGATATCTGGGGTATTATCCCGGGACTTCTGATTTTGCGGAAGCAATGGGCTAGTCCCCGTATAATACTTTTCGCTTGCTTGAAACATAGCACCCCCCTCAGCATAAAAAATGATGAAACATTGCAAAATGCTAATCACGTGCTGTTGAAGAAAAGATTCTCTAAAGGGAACACACCTAAAGTCGAAGCCATCATCTCTCTGATTTTGCGGAAGCAATAGCCTGAGCTCTCATGGCCCTCGCATTTAACCCTTTACAGATATCATCTAGGTATATTCACTTGTAAGACTGAATATTGGGATCTGGATACGGGAGTATATTCAAGTGGTGGGACACACGAATAAGTTTAAGTCTCTAAAACATTAATCTCGTATCTCGAAACAGTTGAACTTTGTGTGAAAATTTAAGTGGATCAGTATACTGACAATCTAAGTGAATCATTTAGAACTTAAAATGTTTAAAGCTTAACGGTGTTGGTGATTTGTCTCAAAAACTGATATGATTCTCTTACACAAACACGCAAAAATATTGTTTGTAAATATTTCTTTACTGCATTTATTTGATAAAAATCCAAAAAGATTTTCAGTGTGTTTTAACATTAAATTTTGAAAATTTCAAAAAGATTTTCGACAACTGATGTTGAAATGCTGATTTTCAAAATTCCAAGTGCTGAATATGATGAACAGGTTTGGGAGAATGTTTATGATGAAATTTTTACAAGTGGTCATCAGAGATTAAATCATTTTTTTAAGATGATACCTGTTTGTGATGTCTAATTTGTAAAAGTTTTAAATTTGAGAAATTTATTGTGAGGTAGAGTCTGTGCAGGATTGAAGATTGGAGGAAGCCAGGTTACGTTTTCTGTAGATAGGCAGATTCGAGCCAGGTTCCAGATCCTGTTGATTCAAAGATTCCAGACTGCGATCCCAGCTGATTGAAAAGGGGGAGTCTGAAGACTTCAAGAGGAAGTGGTTAGAGCCAGTGTCTGATCCTGGAAATGTGTCCAAGCAAGATGCTGATGCTGATAAACTTAAGGAATCAAGAGATCTGTTCAAGAAGTGTATAAAGCCAGGTTGTAATTCTGGAAGAAAGAGAAAGAGAGAAAGAGATTGATTAAAGTCGCTTTCAATGGATAATCTTTGGAGAGAGCGAGAAGGCTGATAAAGACTGAAGGTTTGACAACCGAAGACTCGACACCAAAGACTTCGTCAACATCCAAGGGGGAGTCCGTTGGTGCATATGTCTGTCGACTTCGTCTTGTATCGAGTCTTGTTTTAGTTTAGTTTAATCAGGGCACGTTATTCGAGAAAAGTGTGAAAGGTGGGTATTTCGCACGAAATAACATTTGCTATTTTGTACGAAATGACAAGGTCATTTCGTGTGAACCTGTTTCGTGCGAAATAGGCCAGCCTATAAATAGGTGTCTTGATGATTTCGTTTGTAACTTCTGATTCCGGTAGTGAAGCTCTGCCGAAGTGTCTCCAGCAGTGTAAATCGACTTGATATCAATACAGAGACAGTTTAAAGTGATTTTCTGTGTAATTCAGCTGAAACGACTTCGATACGTTTGTTTCGGCCACTCGTATTGAAAAGAACTCTTCTGAACGACTCGTTTTGGTCGTGAAAACGATCCTACATCATCTTCTCGACAAAGTAATGGATTCAGAATCTAGAGCGTCGTGCACAACGGCGACGACTAGGTTTCTTCCACTACAATTATGTGGGGGTAAACTAGACCAGCATCATAACAATCAAATCAAGCAATGACGTTTAATGAGTCGTCAATGGAGCCGAGTATTAAAGCTCTTCAGGTTTGGTTTCAGTTTTAGGTTAATTTGATTTGTGTTTTCCTGTGATTATCGTGTGGCTATGTTTATTCAGAACGCCCTTTAATTTAAATGATACATGTTGCTGGCTTCTCTATTGTTTGAACCAGTACGTAAAATACAAGTTGAAATGTAGACCCCACCCTCCGGGCGCCATTTAGATCACTGCAAGATTTAGCAATTCGTGGTGAAGCATCAAAGGTATGAAAATAAACCCGAGCACAAGAATCTATAATGAATTTTGAAACTTAAAGCGCGTTTGGGTTATTGTTTTTCAGATTATTCCGCCACCGATATCAAGAACCCATTTTGATAAAGTGTTGGAAAGATAGAAACCTACTTTAAGCAAATCAGACTTTGAAGTACATGATAGATTTACAGGAGAGTTTGGAGAAGAACGCTGATGACTGAATAAAAGTAAACACTATAAAATGTTTATATTTCATAAAAGTTAATAAATGATTATGTTTTTGGATGATTTATAACGTAAATTCTTTGCTTCAAGGGATGTTGGTTGTATTTCAATATATAAAATTTTATTAAAATACAAAAATTAATGCATTTAGGTGGAAGGAAACTTTTGGAGCATGGGAGGTTAGACCAGGTCACTTTGATGATATATGATTTTACAGTACTGATGATAACCTTGCCCACTACAAGTTCTTTCAGGTATAAAACATCTTTAACTCCATACCTGGTCATTTTAGACACAATTTTCTCTATACTCCATACCTGGTTATTTTGGACACCATTTTGCTCATAAAAATATTTGAATTATTGCAGTTGGGTAAAGATTAAGTGCAGCACCAACTCGGGTATTCAATAATGGTAATCTAAATCACCTTTTCCTTTCATAATGTATATAAAAATAATATGCATATTATATAATTTGAATGAAACTTTGACTCTTTTATTGGAATCTAAATGAACCAGTCGACAAGAGTCCGCTGATCCTAATCATAAGTGTCAAAAGGGTAAAGAAGTGGCTATAGGCATTTTGCTTCGTGTATTCTTCATTTGTTTGTTGGAAATGATGTGCTTCATAAAGATTGATTTAGCTACAATGTTGTAACACCCCGAAAACGGGCTTGGTAATCAAACCACGTTAATACTAAAGGACGGGTAAAATACAGTTAGTGGTAAAACTTACCCGGTAAATTTTAGGATTTTAAACAAATGAATCTAATATTTATTAAAAGGATGGGAAATACTTTGAGAAAGCAAAGTATATAAAAGGCCCGAGATTTAACGGGACTTAAAATAAAAAGGGTTTTGAACACGATAAATAACTAGGAAATAAATAACGTAGTACAAGTCTTGTAATTAAGTGAAAGAACAAAATTATTCAAGTTATAAACCAAACAAAAGTTGAGGGGCCTATGTTGTTAAATTTGAAACTTAATAACATAAAACATAATTAAAACACACCAAACACCCACTTTGGGGGTGTCTGGTTGATCAAGAAGCAGGGGGCGATAGGGGTTTTCTTCAAACCCTAAAATCCTCACAAAATTCACAAATTGAAGCCTCTAATCAAGTCTAAATCGAATCTCAAGCACAAATTCATGATCACCTAGTTGAAAGGATCATAAGGTATGTAAAATTGTGATGTTTTGATTCATCTTGAATTCTAGGTTAATTGTGAGAAACTGAAATCAAGCTTAAATATGTCATGCATGGATGAATCCTGAAATAATATGATGTCTAGGAGTAAACCCTAGTCAATAACATGTTGGATTAGTGGATAATCTATGAAATTCATGATAATCCATTGATAAGTTAAATGGGTTTTGTAAAATTTAGATGAATGCAAGAATCATGACTACCAAAAGTGGTGTTACTTGATTACTATGAAATGATTCTGAGATTAGTATGCATGCTTGACATAATGGGATCGATATGTATGTTTATATTGGGCAAAAATATCAAGTTATGAACTTGGTTTTAAATATGTAAAATTATACCCGTTTGGTGTTCGTTAAAATGCCTAGATGAAAGATAAATGTTGAAAATTGGACAAAAACACATGTTTGATGGATATGGCAAATTGTGCGTTAAGACTTATAAAAAATGGTTCTAAACGGATTGTGAATTGAACTCTTTAGGCGAGGAATCCGGATCGTCAAGTGGACAAGCCGGTGGAAATACACGTTTGAAAAGGATGCTTAAAAGGTACGTAACCACGATTCCGTTACGTTATGCTTGATTTCGTATTTTCGCTTGTAGACTTTAAATTAGCATAATACATGATATTTGCATTTAGTTGAAGTGACGAAGATCACTAGGTAAATAAACGGGTCAAACGGTGAAATTATCACCCTTTGACAATATCAACTAATGGTTTGTCGAGTTACATATTTATAGGAATGAATATCAAATGGATACGCACATCGCTATTACTTAGCGGCTACTAAGTCAAGGTATTGAAACGGGTCAATATATTGACCCGAGCCAGGTATGTATAATGATTCAACTCATCAGGTAGAACTTGAGATTCTATAAGAGTTAGACAAGGGTAAAATATAGTTATTCGGTTATCTTTTAGGTAAACTGAATAAATTGAGTTATGATTATGGTGTTTTAGAAGTACATGGGTTTATAAACAAGATTAGAGTTAAAAGGTCGGATTTTGGGTCAAACAAGTAACTAAAAGTTCCTTTGTAATAAAAGAAGGATGAAAATTGACCGAATTGCCTTTGTAAGTTAATTCGAACGAACAACCCTTACAAGTGGTTCGGAAACCAGTTTTATGATTAGATAAATGCTTAGAATAAGAAATGATAGTGAAAGATGTAAATTCTTGGGTCGAATGACTTTATATGAGTCTTGTCGTAAAGAGAAAATCCGAGGGGTAAAACTTGGAACATATAGAAGTCCACATTAAATCCAACACACATATAAGTTGTGGTGGAAGATTACTTGGTAAGGAATGTAGGAATAAGATGCTAGAAATGTATGAAAGCGAGTTCAGGTTCTAAAGTGCTTAAATACCCTAAACGGGTCAAAATAAGCCTACGAGCGAAAACGTATTTAAATTGTGTAAGAAACCTGTGATTAGAACTTAACATGGTAGGTAACATTAAATGGAAGAGGTGCATGTGAAATAAGGATTTAACAAATATGTTTGTTTGATAAAATGCATAAACGGGTTAAAATTTGGTAAAACGGCAAGGAGTCGAAGGTTTAGAAGTCTAAAAATTTATTATGTAGGATGTTGGATCTTAACTCCATATGATGGAGGATCAAATTACAAACACGTAGGAAGAAACGGTAGGTCAAACGGACAAGCGGATTGAAAGATACGAAAGTTTTCGTGTCAAAAACGGCAAAATGGAAGAATCTGACACAGGGGCCACCGTAACTTACGGTGGGCACCGTAAGTTATGGTGGGGACTGAATTGCTACGGCAGATACCTCCTACCTTACGGTGGATGTAGTTTAAATCAGGGGCCACCGTAAATTACGGTATCCACCGTAATTTACGGTGGACCCTGTACAAAAATGTATTTAATCAGTTTTATTTCCCGGACTCGTTTAGATATGTTTTATACCCCGTATGACTAAAGCATTTCATGTTTATGAAATGTAGGTACTTTTTGGATGCCGGAAGACGATCAAGCTCAACGAAGAACCGAACATGATAAAGATACATGCTTCCGCACATTGCCTCATCATAAATGTCAAACGACGAATCTGATCACGTTATGTCGAATAACTTATGATTTGTAAAAGTTTTAATAAAACCATAATTTTATAGTATGTGTAGTCTTAACTACACATCTAATTGTTGGTATTTACATGTAAAACCGTTAAATAGCAACTAGGGTGTTATAAATGTCGCATGAAGGTGCTGGAGACATGGTTTAGGGGCTGACACATATCTTAGGTAAGCTTTGCTTTATACCTTTTGTTCTAGATTACACGAAATATACTTAAAAAGACTATTTAAACTCTTTGAAGTGAGATGTGCAAGCGTTGGTACAGGAATAATATTCATGCCAAGAATTGCCTTATGGGCCCTAGAAACTTGCCATCAAGTCATTGATGAAAAAGAATCTGGTCCGAAATTATTTATACAATCCGATAACATGGGAAAATCTCAAGACTCGATCTTACGCACTTCTGACCTCTGGAGCTCTTTTGTTTAGCAAGCGGAGTCAATATTCATTTCTGCATCCATGACCATCTTGGTAAGACGATTTCTCTACGTTACATTATCAACTTTGACCATGTTGAGCTTTTCTAATGACTCTGAACGTGATACATGAAAACAAGTCTTCCACATCATGTGGTATTCTCTATTTATCTTATCGAATTGTTATTTTTATGCTTAAACAGGCTACATCAGATGTCCTATCTGAATTGCTCTCACCAAGAATAAAGGATTTTTTTCGGAAAAAATGAACAGAATCTAAGTCCTTCAAATCACAAGTGTCCGAGTTTGTATGAAAGAATGTGCCAACAAATGAACCCAATATGTTTATATAATATAAGCTTTTATGCCTATATTTCAATAATACAATTTAACTATATTGTGATTTTGCCGGGTTCTGCAACTACAGATGCGAGTTGTGGGGGGCGGGATGATAGTGATTCAGGGATCATGACGACAAGCGAGCGGGCGAGGCAGTGGTGTATTAATTATTGTTCTTTCTATATATTGGTGATGCAGTTAATTCTTATGATTGTAGCTATTTTAATTGTTTCCAAAGAGTAAGTATATTTTCATTTATGGGTATTTCCAAATTGCAACAGCATCCAAGGACATGGGAAGCTAAGTTTTAGTATAGAGGTACAAGTCAATGATGCACAATGAACAATGGCTTTTAACTAAATCAAAGATTGTTGTTTTCAACTCATTATAAGTAGTGCTTATACAGACCATTGCTATAATTGATGCGTCGGTGAATCTCAACTTAGCAACGGTGACAACGGACCTTCGGTGTCATGGCGATAGATAGAGAGAGAGAGAGAGGAAAGAGTCCCTGTTCGCTCGGTAATCAGAGGTATGGCCTACCTTCTTTGAAGTGGTTTTGCATTCATATTTTGGGTAACTTCTAATATGCTTTTGCTTTTATTTTTGTTACTTGATAGAAGTTTGCTGATTGAGTTTTTCTACTTACGGATTGGAAGTTATTGTTTTATAAAGTATTCATATTTTCTACTTATCTTTTGTTTTATGAAACCTAAATGTTTAACAATGCTATCATTTTAATGGTTTCAGAAAAGTGGTGAGAACAAGAATTGCTTAGGTGTTGTGAGTTCACATACTCCAAAGGTTGCTCTTAGTGAAGCCAACAAGAACAAGCGCTATTTACTCCTTGATTTGCGTCCAAAGAAAACCAAAGCCATTCGTAGGCGTCTGGCCACGTATCACGTAACCCCGTCAACGGATTTCATTTTTATGTTGATTTATGGCCTTATACTCTTATGCGGTACATTACCGACTTAATAAATAGTATTTTGAATTTAAGTTTTCTATAGTACAACTTGAGCTTTTATTGTATCCCCAGTCATTATCGTGGTACTGAGTTTGCCTAAGGACATCAACATATTGTGTCTATATGGATACGTATGAATATCACTAAAAAGAAACTAATACATGCAGTCTTTTTACAAACAATCTAGAGAATTTGGTCAAACTGGAATGAAAAAGTCTTTGAAGGCAAAACAAAACAACACCAGCAAGCAAAATGATTGAAGATATTAAGGAGGCCACGCAGGAATGGATCCTACATAGGTCAAAACTCACGTGTGTAGCTTGGAACGACTGGCGAAGTTTTAATTTAGCATATTGATATTGTTAGTTGTTTTTGGTTGTAATATAGCTTTTATTATCCGTTGTACTATGTGTGTGCCTCTATAGAAACTTGCTATGGAGATGGTTTTTTATTTTAATAATAATATGGATCCGTTTGGCCGTTCAAAAAAAAATGTAAATGACACATGCTTAGGTTTGGTCACTGTTTAAAGATTGACATGTTCCGTTAAACAGGTCGTGTTAGACAACCCAAAGCCTGTATTTTTTTCATGTCGTGTTTGGCTTCAAAGATGTTTGACCTAAAAGAGGGAGAAACATAAACTCTTATATCTACTATTTCATTTCAAAGTTTGTGTGAACACTAATAAATTATATAATTTACTTTGGGTAACCCGTGTAACACATGAATACTTAAACTATGCTCAATGTACCATGTAGACATTAGCTGTTTGCTAAGTATACATGTTTGTTTTCTTCTTTTAAGTGAATAAAAGCATGCTTTGGCTGGTAAAAAAAAAATACTAATTGCGTTGGTTTTGTAACTTCGTTTGATACATTACGTACCCGCAGGTAAAGAAATGAATTTCGTTACTTGACCGTTTATTTCTTTCAAAAGATTATTTCAACAATTTTAAGTTATATATTTGTGAGTTAGTCTACCCGGGAAACTCGCGAAATCTTAAACTAGTACACGTATAAAAAGGGTAATTAGGTAAGTTATTAAATTATATCATATTCCTATACCTATACACCCATCTCACCTGTACCAGAACTATATTTCCCTTTTTTAATCATGTTCATGTTGGTATTTTTTTACTATATTTGTGTAAAAAGATATAAAAAATAAAAAAAAGTGTAATTTAGTGGAGGTGTTGGGGAAAGGGTAACCTTAAAAGGGGGAGTGGGACCCATGGTACGGAGATGGCTTGTTGGAAACGCTGGTAGTGGGGTCAACCAGCCAGACAAAGTTATAGTGCCACGTACAGTAACAAAAGCCAGCCCACGTCAGGCCGGGCCCACCCAAGAGGATCATGGGTCCACGTGGCCTCCTTTATCTTTATCATATCATATCATGGGTGGTGGTTGCATATGCAGATGTCAAACCTTAACTTATTCGCTTCCTCTTTTTCCAACTTATGGATGGATGGGCGACTACTTGCCATTTATTATTTTTTTTCTTACTTTTGTCTCTTTATCTATCTTTTTTTATATTCTTTTCTCAATATAAAAATCTGTATATACTTATTGTAGAACTCTTAACCTTCTTTTTTTTTTTTTTATTATCTTTGAATAAAAAAATCAGTCATGCTCTTCCACATTAATTTGAATAAGTAGTTCTAATATGAACACATATAAATAATCCAGGTAAATCAAAACACAGCTTATTTAACCTATTTTTTTTTAAATATGGTATGTATTATAAACAAGTTGTTGGATTGTAAAGGGGCTATTAATAAAGGTGTTTAATAGTGTGTATAAGTGGGGCAAGTAGATAATATGGTATGACAAAGTTAATAATATTATGTTTAACCATGAAAAATGGAAAAACAAAAATTTTATGGGTTAACGAGTCAACCCGTTTTTATACGGGTCAACATGAATCCGGCTCGTTTTTTTAATCGGGTCGTGCTAGTCAACCAGTTTTTTTTCGTGTCGAGTTTTCGATTTGTGTCCAGAATTGCCAACCCTGGTTAATAGTATCCTAGGTAATGCTGTTTTTTTATTTAGTTATACTTTAAAGATTAAAATGGAGTTGAGAATATCAGCGGTATCAAATATTATGAGATCCGGTCGAAAAATCCAATTGCCATCAAGGACACTTTATTATAATTAGAAAAATCTTCCACACTTGTCTCACTCAAAGAATACGTATAATAAGCAAATCATAGAAGAATACAATCTTGATTCACTCAAAATATTCGCATAAGATTGAAGCCTCTTGTAATGTTGAACTTTTATGGACGGTTTAAGGGTGGAAGGGGCACCATCGGTGACACCTTCGATGATTGATGTTTACTGAGGGGTTAGGGGGCGCCACCCTCAGTTCGGTGAGCGGTGAATTGGAAATACGATGAGTAGTCACTGAAGGGAAAAGAATCCGTTGTATGGGAGAATAAAGAAGAGTTTTACACCGTTACAAGCGAATAACTCGTGGTTTCAAGAGGACGTAGATAGGAGAATGAAGAAGAGTTTTACACCGTTGCAAAAAGTTACATCGACAATTAGACAACTTGCAACCGGTAACCCTCCAGACAAGAACGACGAGTATTTAAGTATGGCCGAAATGACTTCTCATGAGCATCTAGGATATTTTTTGCGAAACGATATGTAATTTATACGCTTCTGAGTTCTTACGTATACCAACAAGCCACGACGTTGCGCTTTTATACCAAAGCTCATGAGGAGAAACATCACATTCCTGGGATGTTGGGTAGTGTTGATTGTACATATTTTGTTTGAATAATGTGTCCAACAGAGTTGCGGGGCCAATATATGAGGGGGGATCACAGGCACCCGACAATTATGCTCGAAGCGATGGCCTCTCAAGATTTGTGGATTTGGTATGCTTTTTGTGGTCCAGCAGATTCACAAAACGACATCAACGTGCTCCAACAATCTGCGTTATTTCTTACTCAATGAAATAGAATTGCACCAAAATGCCCATTTTACGTGAACAACCACTTGTACAAGCGTGGATACTATATTACCGATGGAATCTACCCTACTTGGTCCGTGTTTGTGAAATCATTTCTGTATCCTCATATTGTGAAAGAAAAGAAGTTCAAGAGGCAACACGAGGCGGCATGAAAAGACGTGGAATGGGCTTTTGGTGTTTTAAAGGCAAAATGGGGTGTACTTAATCGACCAATGCGTGCTATGAGTGTAAAAAAGATTAGGAATGTCGTATATGCGTGCATTATTATAACATGATTCTAAAAGATGACGAAAACGCGATTGCACCGGTACATATTCGGGATCCTCCAGTTGAGCCCGTTTTCGATGATACTGTTTATAACGAGCTCATTGATGAAGATACGCATTATAGACTAAAATATGATCTTGTGGAGCATCTTGGAGAACATGATTTACCCTACCTTTTGGCGGATTCCGACGACGAATAGTTAAATTAGTTTTAGTTTTAAAATATCTTTTTATATTTAGGTTATTGGATTTAATCACCCCCAACTATTGGTTATTGGCCGCTGCCACCCTTAAGTATCACTTTGACGCCCGTACCTCCAACTTAACACTTAGTGTGTGTTAGACCATTTGATATCGTCAGTACTTGAGTTTATTAGTTTTAGGTTTGCTTTGCAATTTTAGCCTGTAGTGGCGTCTTTGTAATCCCAACGTATTTATTAAATATGTTGGGTGGTCTGTTCCTATATATATATATATATATATACGATAATCTGAAACCCTTAGCCTCCAAGTTTCTTGGACTAAGGAATTTTGTGTTCATCTTGTGTTTGTGCTCTGATTATTGTTCTTGCATCCGAATATCCAGGATCTTTATTGATTACAACATTGTGGGATTACAAATCAACACTAGTTGATTAGGTCTTGGTCAAGAATCTTCACCTTCATATTGTTTTCTTACTTTTTATTATTCAAACACCTAATCAATAGGTGTTTGGGTGTTACCAATCACTATCACTGTGATCCGAATCTTGTTTGGGACTCACAATTTGGTATCAGAGCCTTTGTGCTCTTGATTGACTGAGTTTTGTTAAGATTTTCAAGTTTTGAAGGTTTTTCAAAAGTTTTTCAAAGTTTTCAAGTTTTTCAAAATGTTTGGACTTAAATGGCTTGATTTGGTGTGTTTAATGATTAGGTTGTTGTTAATCAGTGTTTAGGTAAACATTTGGATCATTTTGATGCAAAAAACATGGTTTTTGGGCTGTTTTGGTGCAATTAGAGGGTTTTTGTTCGTACTAAAACCCTGCTGGGAGTATTTGTGGTTGATGCCAGCGTCGATATTGTTGAAGGCAGCGTATTTGAGTTTGAAGGTCGTGTATTTGTAAATACATCGGTATTTCATCAGAGTAATTGTTCTGGTCAGCGTATTTATGTGTTAGCATTTTTAATCGAAGGCGACTTCGAAATCAGTGATAAAGATCCTCAGTGATTTATCATGGTGTTCAGCGACTTTAGCCAAACTCTTGTGTGTGATCGTTGTGTCAGCGTATTTGTTGTGTCGCCGGTCCAAGAAACAAGTCTTCTTCAGTAAGCGTCTTAGACAACTTCAGCGTATTTAACTGTGACCTCGTGACTAAACCACCAGTGAACTTAACATTTACGGCATATTTGTGCCTGGATCATCAAAACCAGCATATTTAACCTTCTGATTCCAATTTGAACATAAAATCAAACCAACATGTCACTTAATCAACTTAATCCGATTGCACAAGCCGAACTTGAGATCGGAACTGCAACCCGACCTCCAAAGTTGAAAGGATCAGCCGATTTCAGTAGCTGGAAGAACCGAATCAAGTCCTTCTTCGATTATACGAACTATAACTAATGGATCTCGGTCACTGTCGGACCCCACATTGCAATGACCGTTTGTGATAGCATGCGTGTAGTCAACAACGATCCCTCGACCTACACCGATGAAGACAAGGCATTGATCTAATGTGACAGCCGGGCTCATGCTGCTTTGACAATGGTCTTATCAACGAACAACTGCAACATGTTTGAAGAATACACGACAGCGAATGAGCTTTGGTTAGCATTGATTGATTTCTATGAAGGAAACGAAGAACCGATTCGGAACAAGAGAGACACGGTCCAGAAAGAATATGACATGTTCGGTAGCATTCGCGGAGAAAGCTTATCAGATCACATCAGTCGATTCTTGAACAGGATGACGAAGATGAAGAAGGCTGGTAACCCCATCACCAACCGTGCTGCAATCAAGAAACTTTTGGACTCTCTTCCAAAAGAATGGAGCCTTCAATGCATGATGATTAAAAGAGATTTCTTGAACAGTCCAAATCCTGTAACACTCTCAGGTCTGATCAACACTCTAAAATCCTTCAAAATGGATGTCAATAAGCGCGAAATGAATCAAGTTGGATATCCTCAGAAATCGACTCAATCAACTGCTGGTCTCAAGAATGTAGCGTTTCTTGCTTCAGAGGGCTCAAATCCACAAGTTTCAAATGTTTCTTACTTCAATGCTTCCGCAAGCGCTGCAAAGGCTCCACAGTCTAACGAGAAAGCAACTGTGGTCGGCGATGCTCAAGCTCTCAAGATCTCTACTGAACACGTGGCTCTGTTTAACACGTTTCTGAGCAGCTATGAAGACCTCATGTCAGGAGAGCTAAAACGAGATATTTTTACCGCTGAAGACATGTATCAGGTGGACCCAGGATATATGGAGGAAATGGATTTGAAGTGGCAGATGGCTATGATAACTTTGAGGTTGAAGAAATTACAAGACAAGACAGGAAATAGATTGTCACTCGGGAAAGCTGGCTGTGACAAATCCAAGCTTCGTTGCTACAACTACAAGAACCTAGGGCATTTCAAAAGAGATTTTTCATTGCTCAAGAATGTAAACACTAAAAGCTGCTCCACCTAAAAGTACGTTGGTCGTGGAAGATTATGTTTGGGCTGAGGAAATCGCTGAAGCGAAAGAGTAAGTCAACAAAGCTCTCATGGCAAAGATTTCAACTGGATCAGTTCCATCTTCATCAAACTTTGTTGAGAAACAAGTTGCAAGTATTCCCAAGGGAGATGAAGCTGCCAACAAAGGATTGAAAAGCATCGTCAACCCGACCGAGCCTGCAGTTGATAAAGGAAAGAAAGAAGATGAGAAATCCGAGCCAAAGGAGAAGGCTCAAGAAGCTAATAGCAGCACCAAGAAAGAGAAGGCTCAAGCTCCCGCAGCAGCAATGAAAGTCGAATCCGCAAAGGAAAAAGGAGGAAATGGATTTGGTAAACAGCATACCCTACGAATTTAAAGTCAAATTATGCTTCCAACCGTGTGTCAACATCGTGGCACATTATAAATCCCTTAACCGTGACCTGATTAGAGGAAAAAAAGGTTTTGCAATTTAAGAAAGAATTAAAACAAAACGAAGCAGCATATTAGAGAAAGTTGAATTCAACTTTAGCTAAAATGCAAACTTTGAAAGAATTTGTTTTCAGAAAAGATTTTGTCATAAATGATTTAACAGAAATGTTAGAAAAATCTAAAAATGGAAACAATAGATTGCAAATCACGATCGATAAATAGAATGTAAGCAAAAAGGCACTGGTTAATATTAAAAACTGCCAATAACCAACATACATGAAGGATGGAATTGGGTACAAAGATAAGCTTGGAAATGAAAGAAAACTCTTTCCTCCTCCTCACAGCAAAACTATGTACCCATGCCATCTCCTCATCCCAATAACGACCTAATTGATGAAAACGATTTAATTGCTCAAAATGTCACTTTGAAAAATGATAAAGTTACTAACATTTCTGAAAGCAATGCAGATGTGTTTGAGCGTTAGGAAGATGTGTGCAATGAGGACTGTGGAGGATCTATAATAGGGATAGAATATTCAGGCGACAATTATTCCACTATTAACTGGTTCGCCTGGAATTGTGATAAGACAAACAAAAATTCTATTTAGGATGATTTTAATAATTTAACTAGGATGGATGACTGTATTAAACCTAGTTTAAATATTCAGGATGACTATAAAAGGCATGTACCTAAACCTATGACCCACAACCATGGGTTGAATGTTTTGATTTGCAATCTGCTTTTTGTGATGAAAAAGTTGTGTGTGAACCTTCTGTGTTTGTTCTAGAATTGAAACAAAACAAATTCGGAAAATTCCTCACCGAGGAAATTTTAGAATTTGTTCCATCGCACACAAGTATGTCAGAGTCGGAGAA
Source organism: Helianthus tuberosus (assembly GCA_030545235.1). Taxonomy (NCBI): domain Eukaryota; kingdom Viridiplantae; phylum Streptophyta; class Magnoliopsida; order Asterales; family Asteraceae; genus Helianthus; species Helianthus tuberosus. Next base: position 51,673,741 of record CM060411.1, on the reverse strand, counting down.
AGAGCTAAATAAAGAAAGCAGTAGTGAAGACTCAAGCACCACAACTTCAAAGAGTGGTGTGAAGGAAGTTCAAGTGACGATCAAGGTTCAGATGATTCAAATGAAGATCAAGATCGGATGTTTCATCAAATATCGAGAATGATGAAGATTGCTTAGAAGATGAGAGTCGTCTTGACAAGAAAATAAAGAAAGTCAAAAGTTCAAGCTCCGCTGCATCATCGGACAATGCATCATGCAGTTCAAGACTCTCATCACATACATCATCTTCCAATGCGTCAACCTCCAAAAACAAAAAGGCTCATTGCATCAGATGCTTTTGTTGTGGTCATTTAGGGAACACTGCGAAACATTGCAAAAGCAAGAAATTTTCAAAACCAGAACATAATTTTGCCAAAAATTTCACAGAGCAATTTGACAATTTTAAGAAGTCGGTCAAAAATCTCGTTAATACAACTTGTATATATTTCTTGTTTGTTGTTGTATAACAGAATAAAATTCAGAAATGGCTTCGGATGCTCATGGAATACATTTGGCATGTGGACAGTGGATGCTCGAGGCATACGACGGGGTTAAAGGAACTGCTGAAGAACTTCTGATTCCTTGATGGCGACTTCGTGTCTTTTACCGGAGATGAAAAAGGAGGGAAAATATTTGGACTTGGAAATGTTGTCTCGGATGCTATTACCTTGGAAGATGTCTGAGATTCCAGGATCTGGCAAGTTTGACGGAGCTTTGGTCCCGAGATAACCGGTTCGGTGAAGTATTATTGATAAGAAAGGAGTAGAAGATAGAATCGACACCGAACAATCACTTATAATCTGGTCTTTATTGATATATGAAAGTTACATACCCGTGAAAGCAGTTGGACAGCATGTCCCCTCTAGGAACCAAAAGCTTCTCCAACACAAGACCTAAGCCCTCTATATATAGGCATTTGGGCCTTCGAATGAATCTGCACCCAGTGCCTTCGTATGAACCCAGCTTGGTCTTGGATTCAGTACGAAACTGACCATTGGGTGCCTTCGTACGAAGGGACTCCCTTCGTACGAAGGTACTACACATCATAATACCTTTCAGTTCGTCTGGATTTCACTCTATTTTATACAATATTCAACACATGCTCTATCTAGCTGTTCGCATAGTCGCAGACGTACGAAATATACACCAACAGATTCCCCCTCGGCTGTGACTATCGAATCGTCACGTTAAAAACCTTGAGCCGTGTTTGAATATTCTATAACTTCAAATATTTTGCAACTTCAAATCTTCAATAGATTCCCCCTTAATTGATGATCCGGGTTTGCTTTTGATAATTATGCACAAATTCCCCCTGAAAGAAATCTTCAGGTCTATGTTTGCACAGTTCCCGACTCCTCCTCTGATTTGCTAAACTGTAACCTTCACGAACAATCACCAGCTTGAAACTAATCAATGCAGTAATCTTTGTTTCAGCTTTAACCACATCCGCATTCAGTTTTTGATATAACCTATCAGCACCATCGATCTCGCATTCCACTTGCTTGATCTGAGTATTGTAAAAAACTCAACCGACAATTGATAGAAACTTCAAATACCCCACTGGTTAACTTTAAATCAGTGATTCCCCTTGAAGATCTGATATCCCGTTTTCCCTGATCACCTTTATGCACCGTAAGAATGATTGATCCGTATAAACGGTATTCTCCACAATCAACAAATCTTCATCGGATAATGAATCATCTGGTAAAGCATTCAGATCTCAGAAACATTCTATTACGATCAGAATCACATTCTTCCTCTTCAGTCACGATAACAGATGTATAGTCTTCTCCGCTAGTTCCGACAACAACTTAACCAACAAACATCATCATTTCCCGGTGGTTAGTCCGAAAAACAATTCATCTTCTCAAAGATTAACCATTCTGACACTTTAGACTATCACACGTCCGTGATATCTAAAAATTATCCACAATACAGATGCACCTCCTGATGCTAATTATAACAACCCTCCTAAAATCCTTAACACGACCCTAAATGTCCCTAATATATCCCGAATACTTGAGAGTACGAGTCGCGGGCCGCGACAACGTGACAATAGACGAACTCGTGAGCTGTCACGTGTCCTTGAACGTGTTAAAGCTAGGTCAATGACTGGCCAAGGCTAGAGCCTAGCCACTCTACCTCGCGGGCCGCAAAGGCCAGCCCTGTATCTGTCGCGGGGTGCGAGCCGCCATTTTTCCAGCCTATAAAAGGGGCCTCAGGCCTCTGTTCAATCTCGTTCAATTCTTTTCTTTTCTCTGATATAGTGGGCAATTATAATCGGGTATTATATCCCTAAAAAGCGAAGCTCTGCCTCGTTGTAAGTATTATAACCCCCAGTTACGTATTGGTTACTCTACCCGATTGATCTAGGGCTCCGTAACGCATGTCAAGGCTCTGCCAGACTCAGTTCGTTGGAGTTCTATCTTGGTAGTATGCCTAATGTAAATTGGGTTATCTTACTAACACATGTGCATTGTTTAATTTTAATAGATTATAACCAGGAAAGTCACCAGGAAGCTATAGTATTTTCTAAGTCAGTAATGCGAGTCATTCTCCTTTTCTACCAAACTGTTTTACCAAAACCTCAAGTGTTTCAAAATATGATAACAGTGATTGAGTCTATGTATTCTACAATTACTGTCGGTATGTTGGGGGTTTGTATACATTACTTGTTACTGTTGCGAATGGTAGCATGACCACAAGTCTGGATTGACAGTACCGTGGGGGGTAATTGGATAGATATAAACATTGTAGTCGCTCTCAATATTGTAAAATTATAAAAGCTTGTTTTGATTAAGCTGGGATGCACTCGCCAGTATTTCTTGCTGATAAAACCTTTTTAAAACGCGTTTCAGGTAACTTAATGTGAAGCTAATAGAAGCCAGCCGTAGAGCACTGAAGGCTTAAAGAAGTGGCTAGAAAAGTTACCTAAATCAAAAGAAGATTATGTTTTAAATAATTAGGGTTTTATCCCTATAAATGTATTATCAATGAACTTGGGTTTTATCCCATATTTATTATTTATAGAAAAATTTGATGTTTAAACTCTGATAAAATATTTCCTAACTACGGTCCTGATGTTTAAATTCTGCTGCCAAATTAATAAACACCGATACCACTGGCTCTGTGTAGCTCGCGGCTGCCCACCCCCAGGGCAAGGGATCGGGGGTTACGACAGGAGGTGGTATCAGAGCTACAGCCACTGGTTTAAGCCACATAGGTGTTCTGCTGACACCAAGATTTTTATCAATTGTGTTAGGAAATAATCTATGTGACTATGTGTATATATGTATATTATTGTTTTGTGTTATTTGACGATCTATTAGTTTACAGTATGAGTGAGCAAGGTACATCCGATGCTTACCGTCAATTAGTTAGTTCCCCAAAGAGTGAAGGAATCTCATCACAGCCTACTCCTTCGGGGTACTCTGCTGTAACAACACTCACCAAAACTATTATTATTTTGTCCATTAGGAAACCCTAATTGAGAAACCCAAGTGATCCTGCATAAACCCTAAAATTTTCAGAACAATTGGAATCAGGATCAGGGCCCCTAAAACTCGGGGGGGGGGGGGGGGGTAAACCCTAGTTGATAATATCAACACAGTTTGCTGTACGAGGCGAAGTTTATCATTCCGTCAACTCAGCTAAGCTAGTTAGGGACGTGGCTACCCTATGCTAGAACTGGTCCCCTCGCGCCACGCGACAGGCCCTCGCGCCACGCGAGGGGGACGTTTTTCCAGTATAAATTGAGGGCATTGGCACTTGATATTCTGCGTTCGTTCGACGTTAAAATTCACTTTACACTTCGAGATATCACCTGTTTACTATAAAAAACACACACTAGCACGAAACGCTGCCGCAATAACAGGGTAATAACTTGATCGCTGCTACGATTCAATGTTCGATCGATTAAAACTATCCAATGGATGTTTAAGTGCTGCCCACATTAGGGTTATGCTTTGTCATTCGTCGTGAATTCGATGGATGTTTAAGTAACGCACTTTGTCATTCGTTGTGAGGGTTTAATCTCGTGAGTTATCGTAAATGCTGTATTCGTTACTGACCTAGTTCGTGTGCATGTTATTTAAATTAGGTTACAAAGGCTAATCAGTAGGCTAAACTCTGCCCATGTAAATCTGCAATGTGAGTCATTCTCTTTTTATCAAAAGTATTTTACAATACTCCATTTTCAAATGTTATAATTACAGGGAGTAAGTCGTGGTTATCTTAATCACTGGCTAGTGGAGTATTGTGCACATTACTAATTTCTCACGGGTTAGGCTAATAAATCCTAACAGTGATAAACGTCACTACTTGGGGAAAGACCCAATAGTGATATAACCATCGTCACCAGGTGACACAGCGCCAGATAAAAATAAGATAGAAGCCATTGTAATCGCTCTTATGCTGTAATTGATAACTAATGTGTCTTTTTACATACTTGAATGACTCGCCAGCATTTCCCCGCTGATAAAATATTTTTAAAACATGTTTCAGGCGACCTGCTGTAAATCAAGGAAAACGTGCTACGGAGCACTAACAAGCTTGAAGAGGTGGCTCAGTTAAAATGAATAAACATGTTTTAATAAATCAGGGAATTTACTTGTGAAATTCCTCTATTGTAAATTACCGGGGTTTATCCCGCGTTATGAAATAAAATAATCGGGCATTTCGAGTTTTTAAAAAGATCCTGTTAAAAATCTTCCGCTGTCGCATCATAGATACCACGTGTTCCTGTCCCGCAGCTCCTGACCGGGTAAAACCGGGGCTGGGGTCGTGACAGGAAAAGGTGGTATCAGAGCTACTGAAAGAGCCACTGATTTAAGCCTATTAAGTATTTAAAATACTTAATTTTCCTGATTATTATCCTATAATTATGTGTTTTATTATTTTGACTATCTATTAGTTACAGTATGGGTAAGCAAAAGCTTTCGGACATCTATCGTCAATTAGATAATGTACCAAAAGATAAGCGATCCTCATCCCAATCAAATTCCTCAAGATATTCAGTAGAGACTAAAGAAGGAATATTTGTTCGTAAGGCACAGTATGAGGAACCACTTTCTCCTAATAAAAGAAGTTTGATTATTAGAAAAAGTCAAGAGAAAATGAGGAAATTACAATCAAAAGAAGGAATAATTAATAAGGAAGTCCAGAAAATAAGCAATAAACCACCATGGGAAGATGAGTTAGATGAAAAATGGGCAAATCTTTATATGTTAGCCACTGTAGCAATAAATGCTAACCTTTAGACTATCAATACCCTGACCCAGTATTAGCACCTATATTATCTATTAGCCAGAAACTTTAAAATAATATTAGTTGTATTAAAAATAAATATATTGTTTCAATAAAATGGTTTATAGATGTTTGTAATTAATATTAAAATTTTAATTACATTTGGTGATTATGTGAAAATTTAATTTACAAATTTTAACCTAAAATTTTGTGTGTTTCTTCATAAATGCTAAACAACATGAATGAATTATTTGAAGCTCTAGAAAATCTCAATCTCTATCCTGTAAAAGTGGAAGTTTCCAGAGATTTTACTGGTTACTTTGCCGATGTGGAAGAACCAATGGAATTTCAAGCTCCACCTCTGGAGAAATCAAAACCTAAGAAAATAAGAAGATTTGTGGGTTGGAGACGTGTGCGTAGAAGAAAACCAGCAATTAGGAAAATTCCCAAGATAGAAAATCCCATGGATAAAGGAAAAGGGATTGAGATCGAGGAAAGTTTTAGACAAGGAGGAATGGAAATTGGGGAAAGCTCCAAACAAACCAAGGAAATGACGTTACAGGAAGAGCTAGATTTCATACTAGCAAGCTGTGATACCCTTAAGCCTGTCAATGAAAACCTTTTTACTTATCCTGCTGAAACCCAACTTCCAATAAACCTGGAACCAGCCATCCCAGAACCTTTGATCCACACCCAACCACAAGGAATGGACGAATGGTGGACCAACGATTGGTAATTCCAAAACCTTCTAAATAATCCCTATACCTTTTTCCCTCAGTTCGACCCAGAACCTACACCAAACCCACCAATGAGTAATGAAAACTTAGCTGAACTCCGCCATTTTGGCGAAGAGCTAATGGATGCCGGGAATAGGATCCGGGAGATAGGAAACAGTGTTGTCTAATTAGCTCGCTACCCCTTTTAAATCTAGTAAAAATCTAAATAACAAACTATCCGCAAATGGTGCAAGTCCTCCACGACTCCACAACGTCCATTTCTGACCAAGCACGTGCGGAATAGACTTAGAATATTCTCCAGAAATATCGCCAAGACCAAGTCCCAATTGATATTCCTGCAAAACAGTTACGAATTCAAAACAGACAATCATTAGTATAAGGATCCTTAGGATGATCCATGATCCTGATCCTGAGGCACTTCTGAGGATCACTAACTGAAACAGAAGTAAGGATCACCAAACAGGATAATAATTGAGGATCACGGGTCATTTAGAAATCCACCCCTAACAATTGCCCCCAAAATATAAGGAGTTATATTGTAAATAAACGAGTTGTATTTTGTTGATCTCATCTGCAACAAACTAACGGATAACTAGCCGTTGAAGACGGACTAGCCGTTGTAAAGCTGACGTCACTGAAGTGACAATCCTGCAAATCATCATTATAAATAGGAGTTAGAGATAGGATCAATATGCATTTAAATCCGAAGAAACTTCCTTTAAATTCTCAGTCGAAGATCAATCAGGTATCTCTTCTCTTACTTCTCCTTCCCTTACTCTGTTTTACTTTCTCTACCACCATCTCGTTAAGAATGATGCTCCGGTCCTCCCCTGCCAAGGATCACCAGAGGATAGCCCCTTGAAGAGTCAAGGGATCATCAAAGACTCAGTGAACGAAAGGTGTTGCTTTTCCGATGCTCAAATAGATAAGATCCGTCATTGCTTTCCGGCAAACGCCTTTTTCAAACCTTTCGATCCCACGGTTCTGAGCGACTATGTTTCTGAAACATGGGTTGCTTTTCCGGTTACTCCATTCACCATAGGATACACCTATCCTTTTCCAGACTTTACCCAATCCTTCTTTTCCCTTACCGGCATCTCTTACATCCAAGCTATGCCGATGATTTGGAGGGTCTTGTATACCCTGGAGAGGATCATAGAGCAGGAAGGGATTGATTTAGGAATGTCAGAACTGACAGAGATGTATGATCTCACGACGTTTGGATCCCATCGATATCTGTTTAAGCGAAAACCCGGCGAAGAACATCCCATTTTTAAAGCCACCAAGAATGACACAAATTGGAAACGACGCTTCTTCTTTGTCAGGAGGGATACCATTCCAAACGGAAAACATTTACCCAGGAAGTGGTCCACCAATGGTAGGACAGAGGATCCTGAGAAGGATCACCAGGTAATCTTGCTCTTGTGAAAGGATCACTAACCACTTTTTGTCTTGTGTTATGCAGTTATCTCTGTTTCGCACCTTATCACAACACCCGCAACCAAGGAAAGGCTTGCTGTTTTCGGAAGCTTGATCCTGAAATAAGGTCATTCAAGATAGACACCCAAGACTCACAAGAAGTATCCTCAGGTTCCATCACCATGCTCGAAGTCAATTGCACCTCAACAAATTATTCCTAGCAAACGCACACAAGGAGATAATTTCAGTAATAGTGTAAACGGAGGCGGCAACCATATTAATAACGACAATGAGGGGATACAAGCTCCACTCCTTAAGAAAATGAAAGCTGCAACACCTGGTTGCACTTATAAGGAGTTTCTTGCCTGTAAACCAGCTGAGTTTGCAGGTAACGAAGGGGCGACTGCTGCACTGCATTGGTTAGAGAAAACTGAAGCAGTAATTACAATAAGTAAATGTGCTGAAGAAGACAAGGTCATGTATGCATCACATCTTTTCAAAGAAGGGGCGATAGAATGGTGGAATACAGTTCTACAAGCTAAAGGAAGAACTGTGGCATGTGCTATGAACTGGGAAGAATTTAAAAGTCTTGTAGAAAAAAAATTCTGTCCCGAATATGAAAAAGAACAAATGGCGAATAAATTTCTGAATCATCGGATGATGGGTGTAGACTGTCGAGGGTATACTTCGACATTCTTTGAGTATGCTAGAGTAGTACCAACCCTGTCTTCGCCAGAACCGGTACTTATTTCCCGTTATATTTGGGGATTGATTGGCGAAATCCGTAACATTGTCAAAGCTGCAAGACCACGCACTATTGACGATGCTGTGGAATTAGCTAACACCCTAACCGACGGAGTGGTACGCACAAGAGAAGAAACCCAGAAGAAGGAAGTAGCTCAAAAGATTACCCAGGGATTCCGTGTGGGTAACCGTAGTAATTTCAAAGGAAGAAGAACTGGGCAATCTTCCACTGTTCCATTTTGCAATTCCTGTAAAAGAAAGCATTTTGGAAGATGCAAAGGGTATTGCAATTTCTGCAAAATTCCGGGGCACCAAGAAGAAGACTGCAGGAAGAAGAAAACCACAGTCTGTTACAACTGTGGAGAAGCTGGACATATTAGGCCAGACCGCCCAAAACTGGTCAAACCAGTTAATAACAAAGCCAAAACTGCAGAAGGAACTAACAAGAAGAACGTAAGAGCCTTCCAGCTGACTACTCAGGAAGCCGAGCTAATTCCGGACGTAATAGCTGGTACGTTCTTAGTTCACAACATCTACGCAAAAGTATTATTTGACTCTGGTGCAAACCAAAGTTTTATAAATACTTCATTATGCCAAGCACTTAATTTACCTTTAACCAAACTTAGGCAGATTTTTACAGTCGAAATGGCAGATGGGAATTCTGTCAACATAGATAAGGTTTTGCGAGAAGGAAAGATAGAATTATTAGGTCATAAATTTTCGGCAAACCTGTTACCCATGAATTTAGCCGGATTCGATGTGGTGTTAGGAATGGATTGGTTGGTAGCCAATCATGCTCGAATTCTTTGTGATAAGAATTCCATAGAAATTCATACACCCACAGGAGAGTTAGTGTTGATTACAGGAGATCAGCCACGTAAGCAACTAAAGTTTATTTCAGTAATAAAAGTTGCTAGTTATGAACGAAAGCAAGGAATAATGTACATGATTTCAGTAATCATTAACACTAAGGGTAAGGAACTTAAAGAAATTCCAGTAGTATCAGAATACTCAGATGTATTCCCAGAAGAACTACCTGGGTTACCACCTGATAGGGAAGTAGAATTTAGAATTCATCTAATTCCTGGAACTACACCGATAGCTAAGGCACCCTATCGGTTAGCACCCACAGAAATGTTAGAATTGAAAAAGCAAATAGATGAATTACTAAGCAAATGATTCATACAACCTAGTTCATCCCCATGGGGAGCACCAGTGTTGTTTGTAAAGAAGAAAGACGGTTCGATGCGAATGTGTATCGATTATAGGGACTTGAATAAAGTTACAATTAAGAATCGATACCCATTATCTAGGATTGATGATCTTTTCGATCAACTCCAAGGAGCTAGATACTTTTCTAAGATAGATTTATGCTCCGGATATCATCAATTAAAGGTACAGGAAGAAGACATACCTAAAACTGCTTTCATAACTAGGTATGGTCACTACGAGTTTACAGTCATGCCTTTTGGGTTAAAAAATGCTCCTGCTGCATTTATGGACATGATGAATAGAATCTGTAAACCGTACTTGGATAAACTTGTAATTGTCTTCATTGACGATATACTTATTTATTCCAAAAGTCAGGATGAACACTGTCAGCATCTGCATGCACTCTTAACTCTCTTAAGAAAAGAGAAGGTTTATGCCAAATTCTCGAAGTGTGAATTTTGGCTACAAGAAGTGCAATTTTTAGGACACATGGTGAATCACGAAGGTATTCACGTAGATCCTGCTAAAATAGAAGCAATCACCAAATGGAAGGTCCCACAGTCAGCTATGGAAATTAGAAGTTTTATAGGATTAGCCGGATACTATAGACGGTTTATTAAGGATTTTTCCAAAATAGTTGTACCATTAACTAAGCTAACCTGTAAAGCAGTTAAGTTTGAATGGGGACCTAGGCAAGAAGAAGCCTTTAGGATTTTGAAGCAGAAATTAACAAATGCTCCAATTCTAGCCTTACCAGAAGGAACAGAAGATTTTGAAGTATACTGTGATGCTTCAAAACTAGGATTTGGATGTGTACTTATGCAACGCAAGAAGGTAATTGCGTAGGCATCAAGGGAATTGAAAAAGCACGAGGAAAATTATATGACTCATGATTTAGAGTTACGAGCCATAATTTTTGCCCTTAAGATTTGGAGACATTACTTGTATGGAAGTAAGTTTACTGTCTATACAGATCATAAGAGTTTAAAATATATATTTGGGCAAAAAAGAATTAAACATGAGGCAAAGGAGATGGATGGAAATTTTAAGTGACTACGACTGTGATATTCAATATCACGAAGGAAAGGCAAACGTAGTTGCAGATGCCTTAAGTCGTAAGTATCATGAAAAGAAAAAGCGATTTCGTGCTCTTAGATTAAATCTACAGTTAGATTTAATGGAACAATTAAAGAATGTTCAGTAAACAACAATCCAAGATGTTGCTGAAAGAATGAAAGGGCGGATAAAAGAATTAGAGCAAGGGGCAGATGGAATTTGGAGATTCCATAAGAAAAGGATTTGGGTACCTAAGCAAGGAGACTTAAGAAATAAAATTTTAGAAGAAGCCCATAAATCTAGGTATACCATGTGTTTTGGTCAAAAAATCAGACGAGGATAATGTAACCAAACTCTCTGTTACGGGGTATGATGCTTGAATTGGTTTATAGCAATAAGGATCACTATGAAAAATAAATAACAAGTGACACAAGGTTTATACGGGGAAAAAGCCCTTGATCAAGAGTTGATCTCCGGCACAAAAAACCCCGGGTGATGGAAACTACCGATCACCAACTCAAATTAATCAAGTAATGTGTTACAACTTCTGATGATAGCGAGCTAAATACAAGGATCACTATAGTGTTCTGTGTAAAAAGTGTACGAAATTCCTAAGTGAATGAACGAGAGCTGTTGTGAGCGGTTTTCAAAGTGTGTGTAGCCAAAAATAGCAAAAAGTGTTGTCTAATTAGCTCGCTACCCCTTTTAAATCTAGTAAAAATCCAAATAACAAACTATCCGCAAATGGTGCAAGTCCTCCACGACTCCACAGCGCCCATTTCTGACCAAGCACGTGCGGAATAGACTTAGAATATTCTCCAGAAATATCGCCAAGACCAAGTCCCAATTGATATTCCTGCAAAACAGTTACGAATTCAAAACAGACAATCATTAGTATAAGGATCCTTAGGATGATCCATGATCCTGATCCTGAGGCACTTCTGAGGATCACTAACTGAAACAGAAGTAAGGATCACCAAACAGGATAATAATTGAGGATCACGGGTCATTTAGAAATCCACCCCTAACAATTGCCCCCAAAATATAAGGAGTTATATTGTAAATAAACGAGTTGTATTTTGTTGATCTCATCTGCAACAAACTAACGGATAACTAGCCGTTGAAGACGGACTAGCCGTTGTAAAGCTGACGTCACTGAAGTGACAATCCTGCAAATCATCATTATAAATAGGAGTTAGAGATAGGATCAATATGCATTTAAATCCGAAGAAACTTCCTTTAAATTCTCAGTCGAAGATCAATCAGGTATCTCTTCTCTTACTTCTCCTTCTCTTACTCTGTTTTACTTTCTCTACCACCATCTCGTTAAGAATGATGCTCCGGTCCTCCCCTGCCAAGGATCACCAGAGGATAGCCCCTTGAAGAGTCAAGGGATCATCAAGGACTCAGTGAACGAAAGGTGTTGCTTTTCCGATGCTCAAATAGATAAGATCCGTCATTGCTTTCCGGCAAACGCCTTTTTCAAACCTTTCGATCCCACGGTTCTGAGCGACTATGTTTCTGAAACATGGGTTGCTTTTCCGGTTACTCCATTCACCATAGGATACACCTATCCTTTTCCAGACTTTACCCAATCCTTCTTTTCCCTTACCGGCATCTCTTACATCTAAGCTATGCCGATGATTTGGAGGGTCTTGTATACCCTGGAGAGGATCATAGAGCAGGAAGGGATTGATTTAGGAATGTCAGAACTGACAGAGATGTATGATCTCACGACGTTTGGATCCCATCGATATCTGTTTAAGCGAAAACCCGGCGAAGAACATCCCATTTTTAAAGCCACCAAGAATGACACAAATTGGAAACGACGCTTCTTCTTTGTCAGGAGGGATACCATTCCAAACGGAAAACATTTACCCAGGAAGTGGTCCACCAATGGTAGGACAGAGGATCCTGAGAAGGATCACCAGGTAATCTTGCTCTTGTGAAAGGATCACTAACCACTTTTTGTCTTGTGTTATGCAGTTATCTCTGTTTCGCACCTTATCACAACACCCGCAACCAAGGAAAGGCTTGCTGTTTTTGGAAGCTTGATCCTGAAATAAGGTCATTCAAGATAGACACCCAAGACTCACAAGAAGTATCCTCAGGTTCCATCACCATGTCAAGTAAGTATCCTGCTTTTTACATAGTTGAATATTAAAATAAATAGTTAAATTGAAATAGGATAAGGATACTTATCTTGCTTTAAATGTGTAGGTGCCGGAAAATCTTCCAAGCCTGCCTCCCAGTTCAACACAGCCGATCTTGATGCTGTTCGATCCAGGAAGAAGAGGACCACTGCCAGTCCTAGCGTCTCCATTCCCAAGGCACCCACTAAAGGAAGGGGTGGCAAGAAGAGGAAAACTTCTGATACAGAGGACCTACAAGGCCTACCACTGATCCGCCACCAGTTCCTTGAATACTTCAATAACGTGAGGATCATCAATTCTGCCTAGGTATCCTACTCATTGGAGGATCATTTGATCTTGAATTGCTTTGTCTTTTTCTTTGCAGAAATTTGCTGAGATTGAAGATTATGTGGGAAGCGTCGAGGAGCTGGATAGGAAGATTGCTGACCTCCAACAAGTTGTCGTGCTTAAGGATCTTAAGATTGCTGATCTTGAAAAAGCCCTTCAAGATGCCAAGACTAAGACAGCTAAAATCTTGATCGACATCGACTACGAGAAGCATGATCTCATAGAAGGTGCAAAAGTCTCCGCTGCCATCACAATGTATCAGACAAAACTAAAGATGACCCAGGAAGCTCAAGATCCTAACTTTGACAGAAGCAGATGGGATGTTGAGGGCTGGAAAGCGAGGTTGGCTGATCTTGAAGATGATGAGGAGGCTGAGGAGGTTTTAGCGATTGAGGCTGGAAGCAGTGGAAAGGATCTGGTGAAGGATACCGAAGCTGGAGGGGATGAAGATGCAGCGAAGGTGTAGGCTGCATGATTGGGCAATGATGGACATTCCTAGACGTACCGGAGCCCAATTTTTAAATTTGGCAGTAGTTTTTTGTGGTTGTGATGTTTTTAAAACAATGATGGTCTGTAATAACTAAACAATAGCTATTAGGGTTAAAGATCATGAATGATCCTTTGGACAATAGGTAGGATTACAACTGGTGGAGGGATCCTCTGTTTGGGGGATGAAGCCATTGTGATCCTGCCATCTTTTTAATTCCTGCACTACCAAGACCTTTAGACAATGGACACCCTTTACCTACCCCAGCGGACGGGCCACGTATTGCTGGTAGATGCTCGGGGTAGGTAATTTTGGCAACCTTCCATGGTTAAACTTTTGTTAATAAAATAACCTTAATCTTTTTTGGCTTATTTTGTGTTGTTATCCTTTTCTGTTCTTTTTAAATTTTCATTTATCTTGATATACACTTGTCTGAACAGAAAAAGTTGAACAAATTAGATAGAAAATATTTAGGATATGATCCAGGATCAAATATCCTATAGTTGAAAAATTCCGAAAAGTGGTATATTTTAAAAATCATGAGTTCAGTTGTCAAAGTATTAGGGTTATTCAAATAATCAATGAATAAAATCAAAATAGTTAAGGATCATACCTGAGGATCCAAGTTAGGATCCTAACTCTTAATACTATAAACAGGATAACCACAGAACACACCTTAGTAAAAGGTAAGGATCAAGGATCCTTGGTTGTTTAACTTCAAAGACATGAAATAGAACATAACTTGGGACTAAGCATTATAAGATAAAGGTTAGCAACTGGGGACAAGCCCAAAGGATAACTGGGGACAAGCCCAAGGATAACTGGGGACAAGCCCAAGGATCGTATGTAAACTGGAGTATGGCCCTAACTGGCGACTATCCAAACTTAGTGGCATGAAAATGCCAAAACCTTAGCTAACGTGAAAACGCTAGAAACCTTAAGAACGGATGTATGGTACGTCTACCATTATACGTAGGATCCTAGGTATAGGCAGTACAATGGAATTATCAGCCCCTAAAGCGAGTACTGGTCCCACTGCCATGAACTATACCAGGATCATCGTGCGCTACTGGCGAAACTGGGGTCAAACCCAAGGATAACTGGGGTCAAACCCAAATAACTGGTTGCTTGTGTGGATAATCATGCTTTTGCTAAGAGTACCTGAACCTTCAAAACTCAAAATCTCGTGAAATGGGAATAAAGGATGCAAGATCCTTATCCTTATGTGAGAAAGTAAGGAAATGAAATAGTTCAAGATTAGAATGTTACCAAAAATGAGGATCATCTGTGCTTTAAGGATCCTTTAAGGATATTTATCATGTGAGGATCATGGATCCTCATCATATGAAATATCTCTTCAAATGGACAGCATTCCAAGCTCTTGGTAGTAAGTCACCTTCCATTGTCAGCAATCGATATGCCCCCTTTCCTGCCTCAGCTTCAATCAAGTAAGGGCCTTCCCATTTTGGTGCCAACTTTCCATCAGCAGGATTGGTGGTATTCTGGAATGCTTTCCTTAGTACCATATCACCAACTTGGAATTTCCTGATCCTAACATTTTTGTTGTAGGCACCGGCCATTCTTTGTTGATAACTGGCCATCCTTATCCTTGCCAAATCTCTGATTTCTTCTATAGTATCCAGGTCTTGAACCAAGTTCTCATCATTTTCCTTAGGATCACGAATACTGGTTCTAGCAGTTGGAACCACCATTTCTGTAGGGATCACCGATTCTGCCCCAAATACCAAAGAGAATGGAGTTTGGCCTGTAGCATTCTTAGGGGTTGTCCTATCAGCCCAAAGCACATAAGGTAATTCTTCTGCCCAATTCCCTTTCTTGGATCCAAGCTTCTTCTTCAGATTGTTGATGATGATCTTATTTGAAGATTCTGCCTGACCATTAGCTTATGGGTGGACTGGTGTTGATGTTATCATCTTAATCCCCCAGCTGTCACAAAAGTTAGCAGTTCTGCCCCCAATGAATTGGGAACCATTATCACATATAATTTCAGAAGGAATACCAAATCTAGTTATAATATTTCTTTTAATGAAGGATATAACTTCCTTTTCTCTGACTTGGGCAAAAGCTTCAGCCTCTATCCACTTGGAGAAGTAATCAGTCATAGAAAGCATGAACACTTTTCCACCAGGTGCCTTAGGAAGCTTACCAACTATATCCATGCCCCATCTCATGAATGGCCAAGTGGAGGATATAGGATGTAATAATTCAGCCGGTTGATGGAGGATATTGCTGTGTCTCTGACAAGGATCACACTTCTTAGCATATTCCACAGCATCTCTCTTCATGGTTGGCCAGTAGTATCCTGTCCTCAGGATCCTTGAGAATAACGTCCTGCCCCCAGTGTGGTTTCCACAATCTCCTTCATGGAAGTCTTTTAAAACTTCTTGGATTTCAGGATCCTCAATGCATCTTAAGTATGGTCCTGCAAGAGATCGTTTGTATAACATATTATTTAAAATTGTGAATTGAGATACCTTAATTTTGAAAGCCCTAGGGTTTTCTCCTGTAGGAATCTCTCCATGTTGTATGTATCCCATGATTGGGAGGATCCCTGATCCTGAATGAGTTTGAGTATCCTCACTAGGGATAGTTGCAGAATCCTCTCCTATCTCCATAGTCACATGATCCTCGATAGCCGGGGTCAGGATATGGATAATAGGGATCTTGATATCCTCCGGGATCTTCAAGGATGATCCTAAATTGGCTAGTGCATCTGCCTCTGCATTCTCTTCCCTTGGTACCTGTGTCAAACTAAAGGATACAAAAGAGAGTGCCAATTCTTTGACTAACTCCAAATATTTGATTAGCTTTTCACCTTTAACAGCATAGGATCCATTAAAGTGATTAGTGATTAACAAAGAATCTACATGTACCTCAAGATACCTGATCCTCATATGCTTAGCAATTTGCAAACCATCTATCTAGGCTTCGTATTCAGCCTCATTGTTAGTGGTTTGGAACTCACAAGCTATAGAGTGGGGTATTATGTCCCCCTGTGGCGATTTTAGTAGTATTCCAAGCCCTGTTCCTTTGACGTTTGAGGATCCATCAGTGTAGAGTATCCAAGGATCCTTGGTCTCTTCTAGCTGCTGGACTTCCAATTCAGCTTCCTTTTGCAAATCACTACTGAAATCTGCCACAAAGTCAGCTAATGCCTGGGATTTAATGGCTGTCCTAGGCTCATATCTTATATCATATGCACTCAGCTTCACTGCCCACTTAGCCATCCTTCCCGACATTTCAGGTTTCCTGAGGACATTCTTAATTGGAAAATTAGTTTTGACGATAATAGCATGAGTTTCAAAATAATGTCTTAATTTAGTAGACGCCATAATTAATGCAAGGATAAGTTTTTCTAAGTGTGAATACCTGGATTCAGCATCAAGTAAACTCTTACTTACATAATAGACAGGATGTTGTGTACCTTCGTGATCCTTAACAAGGACGACACTTACTGCTTTTGAGGATACCGCAAGATATAAGGATAACACATCTCCTTTTTCTGGTTTCATCAAAGCCGGGGCCGAGGATAGGTAATCCTTAAGAGCTCTTAAAGCACTTTCATGCTTCTCAGTCCACTCGAATTTCTTGTTCTTCCTTAGGATATCATAGAATTCCTTGCACTTTTCTGAGGATTTGGATATGAATCTGTTTAAAGCTGCAATTCTGCCTGTTAACCTCTGAACATCCTTAGCATTGGCAGGTGACTTGATGTTCACTATAGCTTTTATTTGTTCTGGACTGGCTTCAATGCCTCTCTTTGTCACCATATATCCTAAGAATTTACCTGCTTTAACACCAAAGTGACATTTTGAAGGATTAAGCTTCATATTATATTTGTCAAGGATATTGAATGCTTCCTCCAAGTCTCTTAGGTGATCCTCAGCCTTTATTGATTTTACCACCATATCGTCTATGTAAACCTCCATAGTTTGTCCAATCTGATCCTTGAACATCATATTCACTAGCCTTTGATAAGTTGCACCTGCATTTCTTAGTCCGAATGGCATAGCAATATAGCAGTATATACCAGTTGGAGTCATGAAGGCTGTATCCTCTTGATCGGACGGTTCCATTTGAATTTGTTGAAATCCAGATGAAGCATCCATAAAAGTTAACAGTTCATGACCCGCAGTTGCATCCACCATGGAGTCAATGTGGGGTAATGGGAAAGGATCCTTGGGACATGCCTTATTTAAATCGGTAAAATCGACACATTCCCTCCACTTTCCGTTTTTCTTTTGAACAACAACCACATTGGCCAACCATCTTGGATACTTGACCTCTCTAATCATACCTGCTCGGAGTAATTTCTCTACCTCCTCCTGGATAATGGCATTTCTTTCTGGTGCAAATTTCCTTCTCCTTTGATGGATTGGTTTGAAGGACCTATCAATGCCAAGTTTGTGAGTGATTACATCTTTAGATATACCTGTCATGTCTTCATGTTTCCATGCAAAGGTAGTCTTTCTCCTTTTGAGGAAGGATACGAGGTCTTCCTTCATTTCACCAAGGATCCCTGATCCTATATAAACTTTAGATTCAGGATCATCAGGATCCATAAGGATTTCCACTACGTCCTGTTCGCTTGCCTCCAAGACATCCCTTGGAGGACACTTTGATTGCTATTGCTCCCTAGACTTTGATGCTGGTTTCATCGATGAGGTGTAGCAGTTCTTAGCCTCTTGCTGATCACTATCAATCTTCACTATTCCCCAAGGACTAGGAAGCTTCACACATTGATGATAAGTGGATGGGACTGCCTTGATATCATGTATCCAAGGCCTGCCTAGGATCACATTACAACAAGACAAACAGTCAATAACACAAAACTTTTGGTAAGAATGTAGGCCTTCGATATAGATTGGGAGTTTAATGTCCCCCAGAGTATTCTTAGTCTCGCCACTGAATCCCACGAGCACAGAGGATCTTGGTATGATGTCAGATTCAGGGATGTTCATCTTCTTGAGAACATCAAGCTGGATAATGTTCACAGAGCTTCCTCCATCTATAAGGATCCTGCGAACAAAATGGTTAGAAATAAAAAGAGTGATAACCAAACCATCATGATGAGGATCCTGGATGTCAACACGATCATCCTCATCGAAAGTTATAACTTTTCCTTCGGAGACACTGGATGTTCGAATGGGTCTATCTCCATTATCCATCTTGGTTTCCTTCGCATGTCTTTTGGCTGCAGAGAAGGATGTTCCACAAATGTCTGATCCTCCAGAAATAAAATTTATAATTTGTGCATCTGCTGGAGGAGCTGGAGCTTTCTCTGGGATCCTTTCAGGATCCTGAGTCCTTGACTTCTTTCTCCCCAATAATTCTTTCAAGTGCCCCTTGCTCAACAAGTATCCAATTTCTTTTCTCAATGCGATGCATTCTTCTGTGAGATGCCCAAAATCTTCATGGTATGCACACCACTTTGACTTATCTTTAGTTGCAGCTGGTCTATCATTTTTTCTGGGCCATCTAGCTTTATCACCTAAATTCTGCATCGCAAGGATTAGTTCATTGTTATCAACAGAAAAACAATATTCAGAGATTGGAGGATAATCCTCATCATCCTCTTCTTGTTCCACAGCATGCACATTCTAGTTGTCAGATTTATTATAGGATCTGAACTTGTTGTTCTTGAATGAGGATCCTTGCTTCTCTTGCTTTGAGTATCCTGCTAACCTCTCCTGGATCCTTTTGTCATCCTCTAGCCGGATGAACCTAAGGGCCCGGGTCCTTACCTCATCTAGATTCCTGCATGGTGTCATAACAAGATCATCATAGAATAACGAATCCCTAAGCAATCCCATTTTAAAGGCTTCAACAGCCGTAGCTATATCCAGGTTAGGAATATCTAAGGATTCTTTACTAAATTTAGTGATATAATCCCTTAATGATTCATTATGACCCTGGGTTATCCTATACAGATCACTAGTTAAACGCTCAAATTTTCTACTACAAGAAAACTGGTTATTAAATAGATTAACTAGATTAGCAAATGAGGTAATAGAGTAAGGGGGAAGACTTAGGAGCCATTTAAGAGCCGATCCAGTAAGAGTGGATCCAAATCCCTTGCACAGACATGCTTCCTTTAACCTTTCTGGGATGGGATTGATCTCCATCCTTTCCCTGTACTGAGCTATGTGTTCCTCAGGATCCGTTGAACCATCATACAACTTCATGGTAGGCACATGGAACCTCTTGGGTATCTCAGCATCACAGATTGGTGGTGCAAAACGAGATATCTTGTGGCTACCATCTGCAATCTCTGGGATAGGCTTGACCACTCCTGGGACACTTGATATCATGTCCTTTAACTTTTGCAATTCTCTGGCCATGGCATGATTGATACCTGTATCCTGCATAAGGCCATGGTTAGTAGTATAAGAATTATTAAAAGTGTTACCTCCCATTGGATTCAAGTTAGGAAGAGTGGATGTTAATCCATATTGTTGAGGCTCTGGAATGACCGATGGACCAGTAGAAGCAATGGTTTGCATTGGAATGAAATCTCCCTGATGGATATCGGAACTTCCTGATTGCAAACTCCTTAAGGATCCCGGGATCTGTAAGGATCCTTGAAACTGAGAGTATCCTTGGATCTGGGAGGATCCTGGAACATAGGAGGATCCTTGAACTTGGGAGGATCCTTGAACATAGGAGGATCCTTGAACCTGGGAGGATCCTAGAACATAGGAGGATCCTTGAACCTGGGAGGATCCTTGAACCTGGGAGGATCCTTGAACCTGGGAGGATCCTTGAAACGGCCAGTATCCTTGAGTCTGCTACGCTCCCGAGTATCCTCCTGAGCTTGCAAAGGATCCTATATGCTAAGGATGGGATCCTGATGGTTGAAAGTGTAAACCTGAAGCCTGAGTCATTGCTGATGACCCGTAATGCACTCCTTTTGGTCCTCCCACATATTGAACGTCTGAACCACTGAAGGCTGAGAAGTTATAACCGGAGTATCAAAATTCAAAGATCTGGCCATTAGTGGGGAATGATCCTCTGCCGATCTCTTCTGTTTCTTGATGTCTCCAATTTCTCTAAGGATCCTCTCATTGGTCTTGTCCTGCTGCTGGATATGCTCCTTCATCTGCAAAATCATAGTAAACAAGTCACTAGTAGTGGGAGTATAAGAAGCAGAAGAAGTTGGAGGTTTTGAGAAAATGGGAGTTGGTTTCTTCTCGGCATTTTTCTGAGGTCCAGAAGGTAGTGGAGGCAAAGGTGGAATGCCCTGGGATGAATTGACTGCAGACATCGCACTGGAGGTATTCTTTGATGATGAAGCCATCTGCTCATATGCAATGAACCGGAATGATCACAAAGGTGAGAATTTCTTAGAAATGAAGCACCAATGGCCCCACGGTGGGCGCCAAACTGTTTTGGTCAAAAAATCAGACGACGATAATGTAACCAAACTCTCTGTTACGGGGTATGATGCTTGAATTGGTTTATAGCAATAAGGATCACTATGAAAAATAAATAACAAGTGACACAAGGTTTATACGGGGAAAAAGCCCTAGATCAAGAGTTTATCTCCGGCACAAAAAACCCCGGGTGATGGAAACTACCGATCACCAACTCAAATTAATCAAGTAATGTGTTACAACTTCGGATGATAGCGAGCTAAATACAAGGATCACTATAGTGTTCTGTGTAAAAAGTGTACGAAATTGCTAAGTGAATGAACGAGAGCTGTTGTGAGCGGTTTTCAGAGTGTGTGTAGCCAAAAATAGCAAAAAGTGTTGTCTAATTAGCTCGCTACCCCTTTTAAATCTAGTAAAAATCTAAATAACAAACTATCCGCAAATGGTGCAAGTCCTCCACGACTCCACAACGTCCATTTCTGACCAAGCACGTGCGGAATAGACTTAGAATATTCTCCAGAAATATCGCCAAGACCAAGTCCCAATTGATATTCCTGCAAAACAGTTACGAATTCAAAACAGACAATCATTAGTATAAGGATCCTTAGGATGATCCATGATCCTGATCCTGAGGCACTTCTGAGGATCACTAACTGAAACAGAAGTAAGGATCACCAAAAAGGATAATAATTGAGGATCACGGGTCATTTAGAAATCCACCCCTAACAATTGCCCCCAAAATATAAGGAGTTATATTGTAAATAAACGAGTTGTATTTTGTTGATCTCATCTGCAACAAACTAACGGATAACTAGCCGTTGAAGACGGACTAGCCGTTGTAAAGCTGACGTCACTGAAGTGACAATCCTGCAAATCATCATTATAAATAGGAGTTAGAGATAGGATCAATATGCATTTAAATCCGAAGAAACTTCCTTTAAATTCTCAGTCGAAGATCAATCAGGTATCTCTTCTCTTACTTCTCCTTCCCTTACTCTGTTTTACTTTCTCTACCACCATCTCGTTAAGAATGATGCTCCGGTCCTCCCCTGCCAAGGATCACCAGAGGATAGCCCCTTGAAGAGTCAAGGGATCATCAAGGACTCAGTGAACGAAAGGTGTTGCTTTTCCGATGCTCAAATAGATAAGATCCGTCATTGCTTTCCGGCAAACGCCTTTTTCAAACCTTTCGATCCCACGGTTCTGAGCGACTATGTTTCTGAAACATGGGTTGCTTTTCCGGTTACTCCATTCACCATAGGATACACCTATCCTTTTCCAGACTTTACCCAATCCTTCTTTTCCCTTACCGGCATCTCTTACATCCAAGCTATGCCGATGATTTGGAGGGTCTTGTATACCCTGGAGAGGATCATAGAGCAGGAAGGGATTGATTTAGGAATGTCAGAACTGACAGAGATGTATGATCTCACGACGTTTGGATCCCATCGATATCTGTTTAAGCGAAAACCCGGCGAAGAACATCCCATTTTTAAAGCCACCAAGAATGACACAAATTGGAAACGACGCTTCTTCTTTGTCAGGAGGGATACCATTCCAAACGGAAAACATTTACCCAGGAAGTGGTCC
Source organism: Helianthus tuberosus (assembly GCA_030545235.1). Classification (NCBI taxonomy): domain Eukaryota; kingdom Viridiplantae; phylum Streptophyta; class Magnoliopsida; order Asterales; family Asteraceae; genus Helianthus; species Helianthus tuberosus. The sequence goes on along the minus strand of CM060411.1, from coordinate 51,651,360 downwards.
ACCAATGGTAGGACAGAGGATCCTGAGAAGGATCACCAGGTAATCTTGCTCTTGTGAAAGGATCACTAACCACTTTTTGTCTTGTGTTATGCAGTTATCTCTGTTTCGCACCTTATCACAACACCCGCAACCAAGGAAAGGCTTGCTGTTTTCGGAAGCTTGATCCTGAAATAAGGTCATTCAAGATAGACACCCAAGACTCACAAGAAGTATCCTCAGGTTCCATCACCATGCTCGAAGTCAATTGCACCTCAACAAATTATTCCTAGCAAACGCACACAAGGAGATAATTTCAGTAATAGTGTAAACGGAGGCGGCAACCATATTAATAACGACAATGAGGGGATACAAGCTCCACTCCTTAAGAAAATGAAAGCTGCAACACCTGGTTGCACTTATAAGGAGTTTCTTGCCTGTAAACCAGCTGAGTTTGCAGGTAACGAAGGGGCGACTGCTGCACTGCATTGGTTAGAGAAAACTGAAGCAGTAATTACAATAAGTAAATGTGCTGAAGAAGACAAGGTCATGTATGCATCACATCTTTTCAAAGAAGGGGCGATAGAATGGTGGAATACAGTTCTACAAGCTAAAGGAAGAACTGTGGCATGTGCTATGAACTGGGAAGAATTTAAAAGTCTTGTAGAAAAAAAATTCTGTCCCGAATATGAAAAAGAACAAATGGCGAATAAATTTCTGAATCATCGGATGATGGGTGTAGACTGTCGAGGGTATACTTCGACATTCTTTGAGTATGCTAGAGTAGTACCAACCCTGTCTTCGCCAGAACCGGTACTTATTTCCCGTTATATTTGGGGATTGATTGGCGAAATCCGTAACATTGTCAAAGCTGCAAGACCACGCACTATTGACGATGCTGTGGAATTAGCTAACACCCTAACCGACGGAGTGGTACGCACAAGAGAAGAAACCCAGAAGAAGGAAGTAGCTCAAAAGATTACCCAGGGATTCCGTGTGGGTAACCGTAGTAATTTCAAAGGAAGAAGAACTGGGCAATCTTCCACTGTTCCATTTTGCAATTCCTGTAAAAGAAAGCATTTTGGAAGATGCAAAGGGTATTGCAATTTCTGCAAAATTCCGGGGCACCAAGAAGAAGACTGCAGGAAGAAGAAAACCACAGTCTGTTACAACTGTGGAGAAGCTGGACATATTAGGCCAGACCGCCCAAAACTGGTCAAACCAGTTAATAACAAAGCCAAAACTGCAGAAGGAACTAACAAGAAGAACGTAAGAGCCTTCCAGCTGACTACTCAGGAAGCCGAGCTAATTCCGGACGTAATAGCTGGTACGTTCTTAGTTCACAACATCTACGCAAAAGTATTATTTGACTCTGGTGCAAACCAAAGTTTTATAAATACTTCATTATGCCAAGCACTTAATTTACCTTTAACCAAACTTAGGCAGATTTTTACAGTCGAAATGGCAGATGGGAATTCTGTCAACATAGATAAGGTTTTGCGAGAAGGAAAGATAGAATTATTAGGTCATAAATTTTCGGCAAACCTGTTACCCATGAATTTAGCCGGATTCGATGTGGTGTTAGGAATGGATTGGTTGGTAGCCAATCATGCTCGAATTCTTTGTGATAAGAATTCCATAGAAATTCATACACCCACAGGAGAGTTAGTGTTGATTACAGGAGATCAGCCACGTAAGCAACTAAAGTTTATTTCAGTAATAAAAGTTGCTAGTTATGAACGAAAGCAAGGAATAATGTACATGATTTCAGTAATCATTAACACTAAGGGTAAGGAACTTAAAGAAATTCCAGTAGTATCAGAATACTCAAATGTATTCCCAGAAGAACTACCTGGGTTACCACCTGATAGGGAAGTAGAATTTAGAATTCATCTAATTCCTGGAACTACACCGATAGCTAAGGCACCCTATCGGTTAGCACCCACAGAAATGTTAGAATTGAAAAAGCAAATAGATGAATTACTAAGCAAATGATTCATACAACCTAGTTCATCCCCATGGGGAGCACCAGTGTTGTTTGTAAAGAAGAAAGACGGTTCGATGCGAATGTGTATCGATTATAGGGACTTGAATAAAGTTACAATTAAGAATCGATACCCATTATCTAGGATTGATGATCTTTTCGATCAACTCCAAGGAGCTAGATACTTTTCTAAGATAGATTTATGCTCCGGATATCATCAATTAAAGGTACAGGAAGAAGACATACCTAAAACTGCTTTCATAACTAGGTATGGTCACTACGAGTTTACAGTCATGCCTTTTGGGTTAAAAAATGCTCCTGCTGCATTTATGGACATGATGAATAGAATCTGTAAACCGTACTTGGATAAACTTGTAATTGTCTTCATTGACGATATACTTATTTATTCCAAAAGTCAGGATGAACACTGTCAGCATCTGCATGCACTCTTAACTCTCTTAAGAAAAGAGAAGGTTTATGCCAAATTCTCGAAGTGTGAATTTTGGCTACAAGAAGTGCAATTTTTAGGACACATGGTGAATCACGAAGGTATTCACGTAGATCCTGCTAAAATAGAAGCAATCACCAAATGGAAGGTCCCCCAGTCAGCTATGGAAATTAGAAGTTTTATAGGATTAGCCGGATACTATAGACGGTTTATTAAGGATTTTTCCAAAATAGTTGTACCATTAACTAAGCTAACCTGTAAAGCAGTTAAGTTTGAATGGGGACCTAGGCAAGAAGAAGCCTTTAGGATTTTGAAGCAGAAATTAACAAATGCTCCAATTCTAGCCTTACCAGAAGGAACAGAAGATTTTGAAGTATACTGTGATGCTTCAAAACTAGGATTTGGATGTGTACTTATGCAACGCAAGAAGGTAATTGCGTAGGCATCAAGGCAATTGAAAAAGCACGAGGAAAATTATATGACTCATGATTTAGAGTTACGAGCCATAATTTTTGCCCTTAAGATTTGGAGACATTACTTGTATGGAAGTAAGTTTACTGTCTATACAGATCATAAGAGTTTAAAATATATATTTGGGCAAAAAAGAATTAAACATGAGGCAAAGGAGATGGATGGAAATTTTAAGTGACTACGACTGTGATATTCAATATCACGAAGGAAAGGCAAACGTAGTTGCAGATGCCTTAAGTCGTAAGTATCATGAAAAGCAAAAGCGATTTCGTGCTCTTAGATTAAATCTACAGTTAGATTTAATGGAACAATTAAAGAATGTTCAGTAAACAACAATCCAAGATGTTGCTGAAAGAATGAAAGGGCGGATAAAAGAATTAGAGCAAGGGGCAGATGGAATTTGGAGATTCCATAAGAAAAGGATTTGGGTACCTAAGCAAGGAGACTTAAGAAATAAAATTTTAGAAGAAGCCCATAAATCTAGGTATACCATGTGTTTTGGTCAAAAAATCGGACGAGGATAATGTAACCAAACTCTCTGTTACGGGGTATGATGCTTGAATTGGTTTATAGCAATAAGGATCACTATGAAAAATAAATAACAAGTGACACAAGGTTTATACGGGGAAAAAGCCCTTGATCAAGAGTTGATCTCCGGCACAAAAAACCCCGGGTGATGGAAACTACCGATCACCAACTCAAATTAATCAAGTAATGTGTTACAACTTCTGATGATAGCGAGCTAAATACAAGGATCACTATAGTGTTCTGTGTAAAAAGTGTACGAAATTGCTAAGTGAATGAACGAGAGCTGTTGTGAGCGGTTTTCAAAGTGTGTGTAGCCAAAAATAGCAAAAAGTGTTGTCTAATTAGCTCGCTACCCCTTTTAAATCTAGTAAAAATCTAAATAACAAACTATCCGCAAATGGTGCAAGTCCTCCACGACTCCACAACGCCCATTTCTGACCAAGCACGTGCGGAATAGACTTAGAATATTCTCCAGAAATATCGCCAAGACCAAGTCCCAATTGATATTCCTGCAAAACAGTTACGAATTCAAAACAGACAATCATTAGTATAAGGATCCTTAGGATGATCCATGATCCTGATCCTGAGGCACTTCTGAGGATCACTAACTGAAACAGAAGTAAGGATCACCAAATAGGATAATAATTGAGGATCACGGGTCATTTAGAAATCCACCCCTAACACCATGCATCCTGGTAACAATAAGATGTACCAAGATTTAAGAAATAATTTCTGGTGGATAGGAATGAAAAAGGACATAGCTAGATATGTTTCTAAATGTCTAACTTGTTCACAAGTTAAGGCAGAACACCAGAAACCTTCAGGTCTACTACAACAATTAGAAATGCCTGTATGGAAATGGGAGCTCATAACAATGGATTTTGTTACTAAGTTACCCAAAACCAGAAAAGGTAATGATGCAATTTGGGTAATTGTGGATAGATTAACCAAATCAGCTCATTTTCTACCTATGAAGGAAACCTTTAGCATGGAAATGTTAGCCAAGTTGTATGTAGATGAAGTCGTATCCTTACATGGAGTTCCACTCTCCATTGTATCGGATAGGGATAGTCGTTTCACTTCCCATTTTTGGAAAAGTTTCCAAGAAGCAATAGGAACCCGACTAAATTTAAGTACTGCATACCAACCTCAAACAGATGGATAAAGTGAAAGGACGATCCAAACTTTGGAAGACATGCTTAGAGCATGTGTGATCGATTTTGGTGGGAATTGGGACAACCATTTACCTTTAATTGAATTCTCCTATAACAATAGTTATCATTCAAGCATTGAAGCTGCCCCATTCGAAGCACTATACGGACGAAAGTGTAGAACTCCAGTCTGTTGGGCCGAGATAGGAGAAAGTCAATTATCAGGACCTGAAATTGTGCAAGAAACTACCTACAAAATCACTCAGATCAAGGAAAGACTAAAAACGGCTAGAGATCGCCAGAAGAGTTATGCAGACAGTAGGCGTAAGCCGTTAGAATTTCAAATCGGAGACAAGGTTCTTTTAAAAGTTTCTCCTTGGAAAGGAGTAGTTCGGTTCGGTAAGAAAGGAAAGCTAAGTCCAAGATACGTAGGACCATTTCCAGTAATCCAACGTATATGACCGGTCGCATATCGCTTACAACTACCAGATTAGCTAGCTGGAGTACATAACGTATTTCATGTATCCAATCTCAAGAAATGTCTATCTGACGAATCTTTGGTAGTACCACTTCAAGATATAGAGGTAAACGAAAAATTAAAATTTGTTGAGAAACCTCTAAAGATCGAAGATAGAAAGATCAAGTTTCTCAAACACAATTGACTTGTGCTTGTCAAAGTCAAGTGGGATTCAAAGAGAGGACCTGAATACACTTGGGAGCTGGAATCAGAAATGAAGCGAAAGTATCCCTACATGTTTCAGTAAATCTCGAGGATGAGATTTTTAATAAGGTGGGGAGAATGTAACAACACTCACCAAAACTATTATTATTTTGTCTATTAGGAAACCCTAATTGAGAAACCCAAGTGATCCTGCATAAACCCTAAAATTTTCAGAACAATTGGAATCAGGATCAGGGCCCCTAAAACTCAGGGGGGGGGGGGTAAACCCTAGTTGATAATATCAACACAGTTTGCTGTACGAGGCGAAGTTTATCATTCCGTCAACTCAGCTAAGCTAGTTAGGGACGTGGCTACCCTATGCTAGAACTGGTCCCCTCGCGCCACGCGACAGGCCCTCGCGCCACGCGAGGGGGACGTTTTTCTAGTATAAATTGAGGGCATTGGCACTTGATATTCTGCGTTTGTTCGACGTTAAAATTCACTTTACACTTCGAGATATCACCTGTTTACTATAAAAAACACACACTAGCACGAAACGCTGTCGCAATAACAGGGTAATAACTCGATCGCTGCTACGATTCAATGTCCGATCGATTAAAACTATCCAATGGATGTTTAAGTGCTGCCCACATTAGGGTTATGCTTTTTCATTCGTCGTGAATTCGATGGATGTTTAAGTATCGCACTTTGTCATTCGTTGTGAGGGTTTAATCTCGTGAGTTATCGTAAATGCTGTATTAGTTACTGACCTAGTTCGTGTGCATGTTATTTAAATTAGGTTACAAAGGCTAATCAGTAGGCTAAACTCTGCCCGTGTAAATCTGCAATGTGAGTCATTCTCTTTTTATCAAAAGTATTTTACAATACTCCATTTTCAAATGTTATAATTACAGGGAGTAAGTTGTGGTTATCTTAATTACTGGCTAGTGGGGGTATTGTGCACATTACTAATTTCTCACGGGTTAGGCTAATAAATCCTAACAGTGATAAACGTGACTACTTGGGGAAAGACCCAATAGTGATATGACCATCGTCACCAGGTGACACGGCGCCAGATAAAAATAAGATAGAAGCCATTGTAATCGCTCTTATGCTGTAATTGATACCTAATGTGTCGTTTTACATACTTGAATGACTCGCCAGCATTTCCCCGCTGATAAAATATTTTTAAAACATGTTTCGGGCGACATGCTGTAAATCAAGGAAAACGTGCTACGGAGCACTAACAAGCTTGAAGAGGTGGCTCAGTTAAAATGAATAATCATGTTTTAATAAATCAGGGAATTTGCTTGTGAAATTCCTCTATTGTAAATTACCGGGGTTTATCCCGCGTTATGAAATAAAATAATCGGGCATTTCGAGTTTTTAAAAAGATCCTGTTAAAAATCTTCCGTTTTCGCATCATAGATACCACGTGTTCCTGTCCCGCAGCTCCTGACCGGTTAAAACCGGGGCTGGGGTCGTGACATCTGCTGATACCGAGGAAGGAATTTTTATCTTTAAGATGCAATCCGAGGAACCATTCCCTCCAAAAAAGAGAGGATGGTTTGGTAGGGGAGCACATGAGAGGAGAAAGAGGATGAAGAAATTACAACAACAGAGAGCGTTAGCAAAAGCCAATAGAGAAGTGAATGCCCAAACCCAGGAAGCAGTTAATAGACATTTGGCAGATTTCCATATGCTAGCCACCACTGCAGCAGATCCAAACCTTGAACAAATAGATGAACCACAATCGTTGCCATTATTTCCAATCCAACCAATGGAGTTAGAACCTAACCAAGAAAACCAATTCCCCATACCAGCATTTGACCCTAATGAGATACCTAGAATCCCAACACCTAATCCATTAGAGTATGATCCATGGGAAGATGACAATAGGGTATATCAGGAACTATATCCTCAAGAAGAACCGATACCAAATACCATAGCACAGTATACCGACCTTAATCCTTTAGATCCATTCTGGAATGACGACAGGTATATTCGAAGTGTGTTATGTCGCAACCCCCGACCCCTTGTCCCGAAGGGCGGGTGGTCGCGAGCTACACAAAACTGGTGGTATCGGTGTTTATTAATTTGGCAGCGGAAATTAAACATCAGGATCGTAGTTAGGAAATAGTTTATCAGAGTTAAAACACCACATTTTTATAAATAATAAATACATGGGGAAAAACCCAAGTTTCCATTACAAGATGTTTATAGGGATAAACCCTAATTTTTTGAAACAAAACTTCTTTCTATTTTAGGTAACTTTTATAGCCACTTTTCCAAGCCTTTAGTGCTCTCCAGCTGGCTTCTATTAGCTTCACATTAAGTTACCTGAAACGCGTTTTAAAAAGTTTTATCAGTAAGAAATACTGGCGAGTGCATCCCAGTGTAATCAAAACAAGATTTTATATCTTTACAGTATTGAGAGCGATAATAATGTTTATATCTACCCAATTACCACCAACGGTACTGTCAATCCTGACTTGTGGTCATGCTACCATTCGCAATAGTAACAAGTAATGTATACAAAACCCCAACATACCGACAGTAATTGTAGAATACATAGACTCAATCACTGTTATTATAATTTAAAATTTGAGGTTTCGGTAAAATAGTTTGGTAGAAAAAGAGAATGACTCACTTTGCTGACTTAGAAAATACTATAGCTTCCTGGTGATTTCCTGGTTATAATCTATTAAAATTAAACAATGCACACGTGTTAGTAAGATAACTCAAATTATATTAGCCATACAACCAAGACAAAACTCTAACGAACTGAGCTAGGCAGAGCCTTGACATGTGTAAGGACCTTCAAAAATGTCCCAAAACTAACCGTAAGTAAAAACTCGGACCCCTGAAACCCTAATCCATAACAAAAATCAAGAAAACCAGATTTTATGGATTCACGCGGGCCGCGTAAACCTTAAGGTAAGGTTACGCGGGCCGCGACAACTCATCAAACCTCCAGATCAGCTAACCGGCCACGTGTCGACCACCTGGCAAACCTACTTGTGACACCGTAGCCCTAGTCTACGAATAGATGGCCCTCGTGGGCCACGTAAGTGTTAAGTATGGGATTACGCGGGCCGCGTAAAACCCATATTTCAGCTATAAATTGATTGGATCATGGCCTGTTCATCTGTGTCGAAAACAATTCTCGAAAACGAAGTTATACTGCTCGAATTTTACTTTCAATATGGCAAGGCGCTGCTACGATACAGGGTATTGACTCGATCGCTGCTACGATTCAATGTTCGATCGTTTGAAACTATATGATGGATGTTTAAGTGCTGCCCACATTAGGGCTATACTTTGTCATTCGCCGTGAATTCGATGGATGTTTAAGTATTGCACTTTGTCATTCGTTGTGAGGGTTTTAATCTCGTGAGTTATCGTAAATGTTGTATTAGTTACTGACCTAGTTCGTGTGCATTGTTATTTAAATTAGGTTACAAGGCTAATCAGTAGGCTAAACTCTGCTCGTTTAAATCTGCAATGTGAGTCATTCTCTTTTATCAAAAGTATTTTACAATACTCCATTTATTTTCAAAGGTTATAATTACAGGGATTAAGTCATGGTTATCTTAATCACTGGCTAGTGGGGTATTGTGCACATTACTAATTTCTCACGGTTAGGCTAATAAATCCTAACAGTGATAATCATCACTACTTGGGTGAAAGGACCCAATAGTGGTATGACCATCGTCACCAGGAGGTGACACAGCGCCAGATAAAAATAAGATAGAAGCCATTGTAATCGCTCTTATGTTGTAATTTATAACTATGTGTCATTTTATTAAATATGAGTGACTCGCCAGTATTTCCCCGTTGATAAAATATTTTCAAAACATGTTTCAGGTAACTACTGTGAACCAAGGAAAAGTGCTACGGAGCACTAACAAGCTTGAAGTAGTGGCTCAGTTAAATAAATAAACATGTTTTGTAAATCAGGGAATTTCCTTGTGAAATTCCTCTATTGTAAATTACGGGGTTTATCCCGAATTATGAAATAAAATAATCGGGCATTTCAAGTTTTAAAAGATCCTGTAAAATCTTCCGCTGTCAACTCAATTAATAAATACCACGGGTTTCTGTCCCGTGGCTCCTGGACCGGGTGAAACCGAGACGGGGGCCATGACAGAAAAAGGTGGTATCAGAGCCACTGATTTAAGCCCATTAAGTATTTAGAAATACTTAATTTTTCCTAATTACCATCCTGTGATTATGTGTTATTTTGACTATCTGTTAGTCTACAGTATGGGTAAGCAAAGAATCTCTGACATCTATCATCAATTAGATAATTCACCAAAAGATAAGGGAACTTCATTTCAATCAAATTCCTCAAGATACTCCGCAGATACTAAGGAAGGAATATTTGTCCGTAAGGCACAGTTGGAGAAACCACTTACCATTAAGAAAAGAAGTTGGATTATTAGGAAAAGTTAAGAAAAAATAAAGAAGTCACAACCAAAAGGAGTGATGATTAATAAAGAAACTCAGGAATTAGGCAATAACCCACCATGGTAAGATGAATTAGAGGAACAATGGGCAAATCTCTATATGTTAGCCACTATAGCAGTAAATGTTAACTTTTAACTGCCAACACCCTGACCCTGTACTAGCACCCATATTATCCATAAGCCAGAAACTTTAAAGAAACTTGCCCAATAGATAAATAACTTAGTAAGAAAAGATAGACTAAAATAAAATGTACAATCCCTAGTATATTTTAAATTTCAGTTGTAATTTGTAATATATATATATATATATATATATATATATATATATATATAAATCACAATATTTCAATTTTAATCAATCTGTTTAGATAATTGTAATTAAATTTTTCTGATTGCCATTATGTGATTATGTTAAAATTCAATTAACAAAGTTTTAACCTAGAATTTTGTGTGTTTCTTCATATCTGCTAAACAGCATGAATGAGTTGTCTGAAGCTCTTCAGAATCTCAATCTCTATTATGTTAATGTGGAAGTTTCCAGAGACTTTACCAGTTATTGTGCCGACACGGAGGAACCTATGGAATTTCAAGCCCAACCTCCGGGGAAACCCAAGCCAAAGAAGAGAAGAAGATTAGTTGGCTGGAGGCGTGTGCGCAGGAGGAAACCCGCGACACGGAAAGTTATAAAGACGAAGGATCCCAAAGATAAAGGCAATGGAATAGAAATTGGGGAAAGTTCCAGGAAAGATCAGGAAATGCCACCTTGGGAGGAGCTGGATCATAAATTGGCACTTAGTGACCTCATCGGACCTGCCGGTAAAAACCTCTTTAATTACCCAGCGGAAGCACAACTTCCAGTTGATCTAGAACCTGATATCCCCGATCCTATTATCCACACCCAACCTCTACCAGCAGAGCTAGAAGAATGGTGGACCACCGACTGCCAGTTTCAGAATCTCTTAAATAACCCTTATACCTTTTTCCCTCAGTTTGACCCAGAGCCTGCACCAAACCCACCAATGAGCAATGAGAACTTGGCTGAACTCCGCCATTTTGGAGAGGAGCTGGTGGATGCAGGGAATTGAATCCGGGAGGTGGGAGAACAGATCTCCTGGAAGTACGACGAGAGGGAACGTCGCTTCTGAGATGCCAGCAGATGGTGATGATGTGGTTGTATAATAACAAAATAATAATAATAATAATAATAATAATAATAATAAAAATATAATTATGTGAAATAACTTAAAAAAATAAAACTTTTGTAAGATAACCAGTTTGTACGGATGCCTATTATATATAAAATATCGAAAGTCGAAAAATCGACAATTTTGGCTATACTTGTTAACGTGATTATGTGCAATTATTTTATTATGTTTGGTTATTAATTATTTTATGTTAATCACTTATATAAATTAATTACCAGATGGAACACGCTGGTAATGAACCCGTTAACGAAGTTAACAAATCTGAACAAAACCATGAAGATCAATTTCTGAATCGGCAAGATATCGAGAATATCGTTGCTCAGGGAATAGCCAATGCTATTCCAGCAATCCTTGCTGCTGCCCGAAATCCAGTTGAACCTCAACAAATTATTCCTAGTAAACGTACACACGGCGACAATTTTAGTAATAGTGTAAACGGAGGCGGTAACCATACTAATAATGACAACGATGGAATGCAAGCCCCACTCCTTAAGAAAATGAAAGCTGCAACGCCTGGTTGCACTTATAAGGAATTTCTTGCCTGTAAACCATTTGAATTTACAGGCAACGAAGGGGCGACTACTGCACTGCGTTGGTTAGAGAAAACCGAGGCGGTGATTAAAATAAGTAAATGTGCTGAGGAAGACAAGGTTATGTACGCATCGCATCTATTTAAAGAAGGGGCGCTAGAATGGTGGAATACGGTACATCAAGCCAAGGGAAGTAATGTGGCCTATGCCATGAGTTGAGAAGAATTTAAGCGGCTAGTAGAAAGAAAATTCTGTCCAGAATATGAGAAAGAACAAATGGCAAATAAATTCTTGAACCACCGGATGGTGGATGTAGACTGTCGAGGGTATACTTCGAAATTCTTCGAGTTTGCGAGAGTGGTACCAACCGTGGCTTCGCCAGAACCGGTACTTATTTCTCGCTATATTTGGGGATTGATTGGCGAAATCCGTGATATCGTTAAAGTTACGAGACCTCGCAAAATTGACGATGCAGTGGAATTAGCTAACACTCTAACTGACGGGCTGATGCGCACAAGAGAAGAAAACCGGAAGAAGGAAGTGGCCCAAAAGATTACCCAGGGATTCTGTATGGGTAACCATAGTAATTTCAAGAAAAAGGGAACTGGGCAATCTTCCACTGTTCCATTTTGCAATGCCTGTAAAAGAAAGCATTTTGGAAGATGCAAAGGGTATTGCAATTTCTGCAAAATTCCAGGGCATCAAGAAGAAGATTGTAGGAGAAAGAAATCCACAATCTGCTACAACTGTGGAGAAGCTGGACATTTTAGGCCAGATTGCCCGAAATTGGTCAAACCAGCTAATAACAAAGCCAAACCTGCAGAAGGAATTCCAGTTGACTACTCAGGAAGCAGAACTAATCCCTGACGTGATAGCTGGTACGTTCCTAGTTCGCAACGTTTATGCAAAAGTATTATTTGACTCTGGTGCAAACCAAAGTTTTATAAATACTTCATTCTGCCAAACTCTTAACCTACCTTAACCAACCTTAGACAATTTTTTACGATAGAAACGGCAGATGGGAATTCTGTTAACATAGATAAGGTTTTGCGAGAAGAAAAGATAGAACTCTTAGGCCATAAATTCTCTGCAAACCTGTTACCTATGAATTTGGCCGAATTCGATGTGGTATTAGGAATGGATTTGTTAGTAGCCAACCATGCTCGAATTCTTTGTGATAAGAATTCCCTAGAAATTCATACACCCACAGGAGAATTAGTGGTGATTACAGGAGATAAGCCACGAAAGCCACTGAAATTCATTTCAGTAATGAAATTGGCCAGTTATTCAAGAAAAGAAGAAATGGTGTATATGATTTCAGTAATCATTAACACGAAAGGTAAGGAACTTAAAGAAATTCCTGTAGTAGCAGAATACCCAGATGTATTCCCAGAAGAACTACCGGGATTACCACCCAATAGGGAAGTCGAATTTAGAATTCATCTAATTCCTGGAACTACACCGATAGCTAAGGCACCTTATCGGTTAGCACCCACCGAAATGCTAGAATTGAAAAAGCAGTTAGATGAATTATTATGTAAAGGATTCATACAACGTAGTTCGTCCCCGTGGGGAGCTCCAGTATTGTTTGTGAAAAAGAAAGATGGGTCAATGAGAATGTGTATCGATTATAGGGAATTGAATAAGGTTACAATTAAGAATCGATACCCATTACCTAGGATTGATGATCTCTTTGATCAATTGCAAGGAGCTAGATACTTTTCTAAGATAGACTTACGCTCCGGATATCATCAATTGAAAGTACAAGAAGAAGACATACCTAAAACTGCTTTCAGAACTAGGTATGGTCATTACGAGTTTACAGTCATGCCATTTGGGTTAACAAATGCTCCTGCAGCATTTATGGACATGATGAATAGAATCTGTAAACCGTATTTGGATAAATTTGTAATTGTCTTCATCGACGATATACTTATTTATTCCAAAAGCCAGGACGAGCACTGTCAGCACCTGCATGCACTCTTAACATTGTTAAGAAAAGAGAAGCTTTATGCCAAATTCTCGAAGTGTGAATTTTGGCTACAAGAGGTACAATTTTTAGGACACATGGTGAATCACGAAGGTATTCATGTCGATCCCTCCAAGATAGAAGCAATCACCAAATGGAAGGTCCCGCAGTCAGCTATGGAAATTAGAAGTTTTATAGGGTTAGCCGGATACTATAGACGGTTTATTAAGGATTTTTCCAAGATAGCTGTACCATTAACTAAGCTAACCTGTAAATCAGTAAAGTTTGAATGGGGACCTAAACAAGAAGAAGCTTTTAGGATCTTAAAACAAAAATTAACAAATGCTCCAATTCTTGCCTTACCAGAAGGAACAGAGGATTTTGAAGTATACTGCGATGCTTCAAAGCTAGGATTAGGATGTGTGCTAATGTAACGCAAGAAGGTAATTGCGTATGCTTCAAGGCAATTGAAAAGGCACGAGGAAAATTATACGACTCACGACTTAGAATTAGGAGCCATAATTTTTGCCCTTAAGATTTGGAGACACTATTTGTGTGGAAGTAAGTTTACTGTCTTTACCGACCATAAGAGCTTAAGATACATATTTGGGCAAAAAGAATTGAACATGAGGCAAAGGAGATGGATGGAAATCCTAAGTGACTACGACTGTGATATTCAATATCATGAAGGAAAAGCAAACGTAGTTGCAGATGCCTTCAGTCGTAAGTATCATGAAAAGCAAAAGCGAGTTCGTACTCTTAGATTAAGTCTACAATTAGACTAAATGGAACAACTGAAGAACATTCAAGAAATAGCAATCGAGGATGATGCTGAAGGGATGAAAGGAAGAACAAAGGAACTAGAGCAAGAAAGTGATGGAATTTGGAGATTCCACAAGAAAAGGATTTGGGTACCTAAGCAAGAAAACTTAAGAAATAAAATTTTAGAGGAAGCCCATAAATCTAGGTATACCATGCATCCTGGTAACAATAAGATGTACCAAGATTTAAAGGAATAACTTCTGGTGGATAGGAATGAAAAAGGATATAGCTAATTATGTATCTAAGTGTCTTACTTGTTAACAAGTTAAGGCAGAACACCAGAAACCTTCAGGGTTACTACAACAATTAGAAATGCCTGTTTGGAAATGGGAACTCGTAACAATGGATTTTGTTACTAAGTTACCCAAGACCAGAAGAGGTAATGACACGATTTGGGTAATTGTGGATCGATTAACCAAATCAGCTCATTTTCTACCCATGAAAGAAACCTTTAGCATGGAAAGGTTAGCAAAGTTGTATGTAGATGAGGTAGTATCCTTACATGGAGTTCCACTCTCCATTGTATCGGATAGGGATAGTCGTTTCACTTCCCACTTCTGGACAAGTTTCCAGGAAGCAATGGGAACCCGACTAAATCTAAGTACTGCATACCATCCTCAAACAAACGGACAAAGTGAAAGGACGATCCAATCCCTGGAGGACATGCTCAGGGCATGTGTGATAGATTTTGGTGGAAACTGGGATGACCACCTACCCTTAATCGAATTCTCCTATAACAATAGTTACCATTCAAGCATTGAAGCTGCCCCATTTGAAGCACTGTATGGACGCAAGTGTAGAACTCCAGTTTGTTGGGCAGAGATAGGAGAAAGTCAATTATCAGGTCCTGAAATAGTACAAGAGACCACCAACAAGATCACTCAAATCAAGGTAAGACTGAAAACGGCTCGAGATCGCCAGAAAAGTTATGCCGATAATCGACACAAGCCACTAGAGTTTCAAGTTGGAGACAAGGTACTCTTGAAAGTTTCTCCCTGGAAAGGAGTAGTTCGGTTCAGTAAGAAAGGAAAGCTAAGTCCAAGGTACGTAGGATGATTCCCAGTAATACAACGAATAGGACCAGTTGCTTATCGCTTACAGCTACCAGAGGAGCTAGCTGGAGTACATGACGTGTTTCATGTATCCAATCTCAAGAAATGTCTATCTGACGAATCCTTGGTAGTACCTCTTCAAGACATAGAGGTAAATGAAAAGCTAAAGTTTGTTGAAAGACCACTTCAAATAGAAGACAGAAAGATCAAGTTTCTCAAGCACAAGCGACTAGTGCTGGTCAAAGTCAAGTGGGATTCAAAGAGAGGACCTGAATACACTTGGGAGCTAGAATCAGAGATGAAGCGAAAGTATCCTCACTTATTTCAGTAAATCTTGAGGACGAGATTTTAAATAAGGTGGGGAGGATGTAAGGACCTTCAAAAATGTCCCAAAACTAACCGTAAGTAAAAACCTGGACCCCTGAAACCCTAATCCATAACAAAAATCAAGAAAAACAGCTTTTATGGTTTCATGCGGGCCGCGTAAACCTTAAGGTAAGGTTACGCGGGCCGCGACAACTCATCAAACCTCCGGATCAGCTAACCGGCCACGTGTCGACCACCTGGCAAACCTACTTGTGACACCGTAGCCCTAGTCTACGAATAGATGGCCCTCCCGGGCTGCGTAAGTGTTAAGTATGGGTTTACGCGGGCCGCGTAAAACCCATATTTCAGCTATAAATTGCTTGGATCATGGCCTGTTCATCTATGTCGAAAACAATTCTCAAAAACGAAGTTATACTGCTCGAATTTTACTTTCAATATAGCAAAGCGCTGCTACGATACATGGTATTAACTCGATCGCTGCTACGATTCAATGTCCGATCGATTGAAACTATCCGATGGATGTTTAAGTGCTGCCCACATTAGGGCTATACTTTGTCATTCGTCGTGAATTCGATGGATGTTTAAGTATTGCACTTTGTCATTCGTTGTGAGGGTTTTAATCTCGTGAGTTATCGTAAATGTTGTATTAGTTACTGACCTAGTTCATGTGCATTGTTATTTAAATTAGGTTACAAGGCTAATCTGTAGGCTAAACTCTGCCCGTTTAAATCTGCAATGTGAGTCATTCTCTTTTATCAAAAGTATTTTAGAATACTCCATTTATTTTCAAAGGTTATAATTACAGGGATTAAGTCATGGTTATCTTAATCACTGGCTAGTGGGGTATTGTGCACATTACTAATTTCTCACGGTTAGGCTAATAAATCCTAACAGTGATAATCATCACTACTTGGGTGAAAGGACCCAATAGTGGTATGACCATCGTCACCAGGAGGTGACACGGCGCCAGATAAAAATAAGATAGAAGCCATTATAATCGCTCTTATGCTATAATTTATAACTATGTGTCATTTTATTAAATATGTGTGACTCGCCAGTATTTCCCCGCTGATAAAATATTTTCAAAACATGTTTCAGGTAACTACTGTGAACCAAGGAAAAGTGCTACGGAGCACTAACAAGCTTGAAGTAGTGGCTCAGTTAAATAAATAAACATGTTTTGTAAATCAGGGAATTTCCTTGTGAAATTCCTCTATTGTAAATTATGGGGTTTATCTCGAATTATGAAATAAAATAATCGGGCATTTCAAGTTTTAAAAGATCCTGTAAAATCTTCCGCTGTCAACTCAATTAATAAATACCACGGGTTTCTGTCCCGTGGCTCCTGGACCGGGTGAAACCGGGACGGGGGCCGTGACAGAAAAAAGGTGGTATCAGAGCCACTGATTTAAGCCCATTAAGTATTTAGACAATGAATCTAGCTGGATTTGATATTGTATTAGGAATGAATTGGTTAGTAGCCAATCATGCCAGCATTCTATGTGATCAAAAGTCAATGCAATTAAGTGCACCAAAGGGTGAAAAGATCACAATTAAAGGAGACAAGCCAACCAGGTCCACAAAATTCATCTCTGTGATGAAAGCTACAAGCTATGCAAGGAAATGATTACTAGTGTATATGATTTCCATAATCATTAACACTAAAGGAAAAGAATTAAAAGATATTCCCGTAGTATCAAAATTCTCAGATGTTTTTCTAGAAGAGTTACCTGGATTACCGCCAGATAGAGAGGTTGAATTCAGAACTCACCAAATACAAGGGATAACACCAATTGCCAAGGCACCTTATCGTTTAGCACCAACGGAGATGCAGGAACTGAAGAAACAAATGGACGAACTTCTGGAAAAAGGTTTCATACAGCCTAGTTCATCCCCCTGAGTAGCATGTTTGTCAAGAAAAATGACGGATCGATGCGTATGTGCATTGATTATAGGGAATTGAACAAGATTACGATTAAAAATCGGTACCCGCTACCGAGAATCGATGATCTATTCGATCAATTTCAAGTTGCTTGGTTCTTTTCTAAGATCGATTTACGCTCAGGATATCATCAATTGAAAGTAAAGGAAGAGGACATTCCTTAAACTACTTTCAGAATAAGGTACGGTCATTATGAATTTATAGTCTTGCCATTTGGTTTAACCAATGCCCCAGCTGCATTTATGGACATGATGAACAAAATATGTAAACTATATCTGAATAAATTCATAATTGTCTTTATAGATGATATTCTTATTTACTCTAAGAGTAAAGAGAATCATGCAGAGCATTTGTTTATACTTCTGAATTTGCTGAGAAAAGAAAAGCTTTACGCTAAATTTTCAAAATGCGAATTCTGGTTAAAAGAAGTGCAATTCCTTGGACACCTGGATAATCATGAAGGAATTCAGGTAGATCCCACAAAAATCGAGGCGATTACTAAGTGGAAAGTCCCTGAATCACCGACAGAGGTGAGAAGTTTTCTTGAACTACCAGGTTATTATAGACGTTTTATTCAAGATTTTTCTAGAATAGTCATCCCCTTAACCAAATTGACCTGCAAATCAATTAAGTTTGAATAGGGACCAAAAAAAGAAGAAGCTTTTAAGATTTTAAATCAAATGTTAACCAACACACCCATACTCGCGTTACAAGAAGGAACTAAAGACTTGATAGTCTATTGTGATGCTTCAAAGTTAGGTTATGGATGTGTGTTGATGCAACGTCAAAACGTTATAGCTTATGTCTCTAGACAACTTAAGAATCATGAAGAGAATTATACAACCCATGATCTAGAGTTAGGAGCTATAATTTTTGCCCTTAAGATTTGGAGACAATATCTTTACGGTAGCAAGTTTGTTGTCTTCACAGATCATAAGAGTCTAAGATACATTTTTGGGCAAAAGGAATTAAATATGAGACAGAGACGTTGGATGGAGATTCTTAGTGATTATGATTGTGATATCTAGTATCATGCAAGAAAGGCTAATATAGTAGCTGATGCTTTAAGTCGAAAGTATCATGAAAAGCCAAAACGAGTTTGTTTTCTTAAGTTAAATCTGAAGATAGATTTAAATGAGCAAATTAGAGAGATGCAGGAAACAGTAATCAAGGACGATACTGAAGGATTAAAAGGAATGAATAAGGAATTAGAACAAGGAACAGATGGAATTTGGAGATTCCATAAGAAAAGGATCTGGATACCCAAACAAGGAAACCTACGCCACCGAATTCTTGAAGAAGCCCATAAGTCTAAGTATACGATACATCCTGGTAATGATAAGATGTATCAAGATTTAAAAAAGAATTTCTGGTGGGTCGGAATGAAAAAGGATATAGAAACCTATGTTGTTAAATGTCTAACTGTGCACAGGTTAAAGCTGAACATCAGAAACCCTTAGGGTTATTGCAGCAACTAGAAATGCCAAAATGGAAATGGGAATTGATAACAATGGACTTTGTTACTAAATTACCCAAGATGCGAAAAGGTAATGACACAATCTGGGTGATTGTAGACAGATTAACCAAATCTGCTCATTTATTACCTATGAAGGAAACTTTCAGTATGGAACAATTAGCCAAGTTATATGTAAATGAAATAGTTTCATTACCTGGAATTCCTTTATCTATTGTTTCTGATAGAAATAGCTGTTTTACTTCTCATTTTTGGAAAAGTTTCCAAAAAGCAATGGGAACCAGGTTAAACCTAAGCACCGCATATCATCTTCAAACAAACGGACAAAGTGAAAGGACAATTCAAACAATGGAAGATATGCTTAGAACCCGTGTAATTGATTTCGGAGGAAATTGGGATGATCATTTACCATTAATAGAATTTTCCTACATTAACAGCTATCATACCAGTATAAATGCTGCACCATTTGAAGCACTTTATGGTCGAAAGTGTCGAATTCTAGTTTGTTGGGCAGAAATTGGAGAAAAGCAACTATCTGGACCAGAGATAGTACAAGAAACAACGGACAAAATTATTCAAGTCAAGGAAAGACTAAAAGCAGCACGCGATCGTCAAAAGAGTTATGCAGATAACCGGCGAAAACCGTTGGAATTTCAAGTTGGAGATAAGGTATTGTTAAAAGTTTCCCCGTGGAAAGTAATAGTCAGATTCGTTAAAAGAGGAAAGCTAAGCCCCAGGTATGTTGGACCTTTTAAGATTATCAAAAGAATAGGACCAGTAGCTTATCAGCTACAACTTCCAGAGGAAATGGCAGTAATACATGATGTATTCCATGTAGGTAATCTAAAGAAATGCTTAGCGGACGAATCATCAGTGATACCTCTTCAGGACATAGAGGTAAATGAGAAACTTAAGTTTGTGGAAAAACCACTTCAGATTGAAGATAGAAAGACAATGAATCTCAAACACAAGAGACTAGTTCTAGTCAAAGTAAAATGGGATTCCAAGAGAGGCCCAGAATACACTTGGGAGCTCGAATCAGAGATGTAACGGAAATATCAACACCTGTTCCAGTAGACCTCGAGGACGAGATCTAAAATAAGGTGGGGAGGATATAACAACCCTCCTAAAATCCTTAACACGACCCTAAACGTCCCTAATATATCTTGAATACTCGTTAACGGGCTTAAATAATAATTATTTTAATAAAAATCAAATAAAAACAAATATATATTACCCTAGCGAGGCGCGACCCCCTTGAGAGTATGAGTCACGGGCCGCGACAACGTGACACCAGGCAAACTCGTGAGCTGCCACGTGTCCTTGAACGTGTTAAAGCTAGGTCAATGACTGGCCAACGCTAGAGCCTAGCCACTCTACCTCGCGGGCCGCGAAGGCCGGCCCTGTATCCATCACGGGGCGTGAGCCGCCATTTTTCCAGCCTATAAAAGGGGCCTCAGGCCTCCGTTCAATCTCGTTCAATTATTTTCTTTTCTCTGATATAGTGGGCAATTATAATCGGGTGTTATACCCCTAAAAAGCGAAGCTCTGCCTCGTTGTAAGTATTATAACCTCCGGTTACATATTGGTTACTCTACCCGATTGATCTAGGGCTTCGTAACGCATGTCAAGGCTCTACCTGACTCAGTTCGTTGGAGTTCTGCCTCGGTAGTATGAATAATGTAAATTGGGTTCTCTTACTAACACATGTGCATTGTTTAATTTTAATAGATTATAACCAGGAAAGTCACCAGGAAGCTATAGTATTTTCTATGTCAGCAATGTGATTCATTCTCTTTTTCTACCAAACTGTTTTACCAAAACCTCAAGTGTTTCAAATTATGATAATAGTGATTGAGTCTATGCATTCTATAATTACTGTCGGTATATTGGGGTTTTGTATACATTACTTGTTACTCTTGCGAATGGTAGCACGACCATAAGTCAGGATTGACAGTACCGTGGGAGGTAATTGGATAGATATAAACATTGTAATCTCTCTCAATACTGTAAAATTATAAAAGCTTGTTTTGATTAAACTGGGATGCACTCGCCAGTATTTCTTGCTGATAAAACCTTTTTAAAATGCGTTTTAGGTAACTGAATGTGAAGCTAATAGAAGCCAGCTGGAGAGCACTGAAGACTTAAAGAAGTGGCTATAAAAGTTTCCTAAATCAAAAGAAGATTATCTTTTAAATAATTAGGGTTTTATCCCTATAAATGTATTATCAATGAACTTGGGTTTTATCCCATATATTTATTATTTATAGAAAAAATTGGTGTTTAAACTCTGATAAAATATTTCCTAACTACGGTCCTGATATTTTACCACCGGCTCTGTGTAGCTCGCGGTCACCCGCCCCCGGGGCCAGCGTTCTGGGGTTACGACACTAATCCTACTGACCGGCTTGACGAAAACCCGGGACTCAAACCCTAAGACGTCAATCTGACCTTGATCTGTAGAGTCTGAACTTTCTATGATCACGAATTCATAAATCCAGATCCTATGTATTTCCAGACAACCCTAAAGTCTGAACCACCCGAATACTGTTGTAGTGTCACGAATTTCAAAAATGCTGGAATTTCATCTGAAATTTTTATTCCCCCTCATTTTTGAAAATTCTGACGTGTTATCACTGAATTCCCCCTCAAATTGAGCAATTCAGTTCTCTTTTTATCTCTGAAAAACTCGACTATGCCGAAAATATAAAAATTTTCCCGAAAACGTCAATTATTCATCATTGCAGATTTTACGTTACGGCCCATTAATAGTCAGATAACCCAGATGATAAACATTCTGCACCAGTATCATGACTACCCCACTAATTTCCACAATCTGTGATCGCATCATCAAATCTGTTCGCTAAAGCCCAAGACGGTGTCCCCGAACAACCCAGCTTGGTCGTTAAAAACTCGAAATAATTTTCAATCACCAAATTTTTTCTGGAGACTCACCTCGTCATTGTGATCAAAAAATGCCTTTTTACGCATTTGTTCTAGATCAATTGACATTTTGCACCATGAGAGGTCCCTTCGTAAGAAGTCATATGCGCCATCGTACGAACCCATGTCCCTTCGTACGAACCCAGGGGTGTTTTCGTACTAACCCATATGACACTATATAACCTACCTTCGTACGAAGCGACGCTGAGGTCATCAAGAACACTTTCGAACACAATTTTTGATCCAGAATCTTTATTTCTACGAATTTCATGATGAAACTTCACAGGTTTGTGCGCGAATCAATCACGAACATAATGATGTCTTCAATTTCAAATTCCATCTGTGAATTGACCTTTAATTTGATGTTTGTTTGATGTTTAACATCAAGACTCCCTACACATCCAAAATTCATGAGCGTAGGTGATTCAATCAACTGTTAGATCGATTGAATTGATATCGTAGCTCTGATACCAATTGAGATTCCAGGATCCGGCGAGTTTGACGGAGCTTTGGTCCCGAGATAACCGGTTCGGTGAAGTATTATTAATAAGAAAGGAGTAGAAGATAGAATCGACACCGTACAATCACTTATAATCTGGTTTTTACTGATATATGAAAGTTACATACCCGTGAAACCAGTTGGACAACATGTCCCCTCTGGGAACCAAAAGCATCTCCAACACAAGACCCAAGCCCTCTATATATAGGCATTGGGGCTTCGTACAAATCTACTATAACGTCTCACACCAAAATGTCCTAAAACGCTCCGTAAGTAAAAACCCGAACCCATAGAACCTTACTTTGCATAAAAATCCAAGAAAAACAATAATTTTCATCTGTCGCGGGCTGCGACAGATTTAGAAGAGGTATTCGCGGGGCGCGACAGACCTAGGGTATCCGGATAAACATGAGGGCCACGTGTCCCTACACGTGTCAACCTGAGACTATGACTCAGCAACCTTCGCTCCTACCAGACTCCCTCGCGGGCCGCGAAGGAGAAGCTGATGAGCTTCGCGGGCCGCGACGCGCCCCGATATCAGCCTATAAATGGAAGCCGATGGTTTCATTTCAATTCGTTCAATTCTTTTCTTTCTCTTAGCCTATATTATAGCAAAGTAATAAACTCGGGAATAATACCCCTAAATCCCGAAACTCTGCCCGTTATTAGGGTAATAACTCTAATCACTGGTACGATACTATATCCGATCGATTAAAACCGATCCGATGGATGTTTAAGTGCTGCCTACATTAGGTTATACTTTGTCATTCATCGTGAGGGTTTTAATCTCGTGATTATCGTTAAAGTTGAATTGGGTTAATACGCTAATACGAGTTCCATTTTATCTAGAAATTAGAACTCGTAACCAGGGAGCTGCTAAGCTAGAATACTTAGCGATTAAGTAAACTTAATAGTTAAGTAAACTTAATAGTTAAGTAAACTTAATAGTTAAATAAACTTATTAGTTAAGATAACTTAGCGGTTAAGAAACCTTAATAGATAAGTAAAACTTAAACAACTAAGTAAGATTAAGTAAGATTAATTAATTAGTTAAGTAAGATTAATTAATCAATTAAGTAAGATTAATTAAGCTAAGTAAGATTAATTATGCTAAGTAAGATTAATTAATCAGCTAAGTAAGATTAATTAAGTTAAGTAAGATTAATTAATTAGCTAAGTAAGATTAATTAAGTTAAGTAAGATTAATTAATCAGCTAAGTAAGATTTATTAAACACCTAAATAGATATACATGAAAATATGTATATATGGGGTAGGTATTATCCAAGGAAAATATTATCTAAGGAAAGTAATATATAAGGAAGGTTTTATCTAGGGAAGATTCAACTGAGCAAGATAACACCTAGGGAAGTTCTATATAGGGGTAAGACTTATCCCCTTACCTATAAATAGGAAGCTTAGGATTCATTTTTCTTTGCTCATTCCTTCTATTCTTCTCTCTATACGTTGGTGTTCTAACCAATAATCACCGATACGATATTCTTTCCGATTGATTCGGGAACCAGCTAACGAATGCCAAAGTGCTGTCTAAATAAGACTATACTTTGTGAATTTCGTTAAGGTTCTGATCTCGTGACCATCGTTTGGTTTGATATGGTTTTACACTAAGACGTATTCCACTCTATTAAACTAAATGGTTAACTACCAGAAACTCTGCACTATACACTTACAATCAAAATAGATGCTTAGTTATCATAAGACTTAGAATCAGACGGCCTGTTAAATCAGACTATATGCTAACAAGGTGAGTCATTCTCTTTTTACCGAATGGTTTCCAAAACCCTATTTATTTTCAAAGTTGTAATTACAGGGATTAAGTCTTTGTAGTCTTCAATTACAGCCGGTATGTGGGGTTTTGTATACATTACTTGATAATCATCACCATTGGACAACGGGTTAGCCAATGGGTGATATAACCATAGTCACAGAAACGAGTCGAGTGACAAGTACCGTTGGGTAATTGGTTGATATATAAACATTGTAATCGCTCTTAATACTGTAAATTATAACAAATGTGTATTTGTACAAAAATGAATGAACTCACCAGTATTTCCTGCTGACCAAAACCTTTTTAAAACGCGTTTCAGGTGATTACAGTAGATCGGAATAAGAGTGATGATACGACACCGAAAGGCTTAAAGAAGTGGCTTATTCTATCAAATGAATTAAATATATTCGGGTTTATCCCATATTAAAGCTACCTTTGTAAAATATGGGTTTATTCCCATCTGTTTAATAAATAAAATCCGGTGTTTTCTAAACTCTGATATTTTTCCTAACTCACGTTCCTGATGAAATTTTCCGCTGCAATACTTTTCAAAATGAGCACCGGTACCGCTTGACTGCTCGCGGCTCCCATCCAGGGTGTGGTCGGGGGTCGTGACAGAAGTGGTATCAGAGCCACTGGTTTAAGCAATTAGGTGTTGTAATAATACCTAAGCTTAAACGAAAGAGTTAGGAAATTATTATTTGGTAGCAACAAGGATAGTATTTAGACTTGAACTTAAGAAAGATACTTTAGTATTAGCTTCGAGATAAGCTTGCATAAATAAAGTGTTAGGGGTATTGGTATGCCGTGAGGATGATGACTAGAACGTTGCAAGTACGGTAAATAAGCAATAACACTTGGCCACTGTTATTTCTTATTTATTGGTACTACTTGGTTCTGGAATATGATCTGTCATGTGAATACTAATTTCCTTGTTCTTTGATGAAAGCCCTAATAAAAGATTCATTTTTAAATCATGAATTGAGAAAATTCTATTTATGGGAAATACAATGATAAATTACCTCTCCGGCAAGACTGGGTATGGTGTGACAGACTCTCCAGCTTGTCCGGGTAAGATGGGGTTACCTCTCCGGCAAGAACCGGGTAAGATGGGGTATATGATATGTCAAACAAGTGACATAATTCCCTAGATAGTATCATGACCAGATGTCTGATTTGTTTTTGAAAACATGAATCTGTTAAATACATTAACCTTATGAATGGCTTGTATATTACAGTATATGCAATATATGATTGTATAGATATGTATATCTATAAGGAAATCCAAAAGCCATAAGGATTGACAATTTAGGATAAATCACGAGCATGTGTGTTAATGATAATTCTAGATTTCATTATTAGGAATCTCTCGTATCCATCTATAATTCTGATATCGAAAACTATTTCATTTGATCATCCGTCTCGTAACTCGTGCGACAAGATGAACGATGTGAACCCTTTAAGTTGGGACGCCCTCGAAAGTATAAGAATTCCCCTACGTTACCTTAGATTATTAACACATTAGGAAACCTGTAGCTAAAGTTGTACGAGGTACAAAGAGTCTAAAAACTTACACTAATAAGAGTAATTCTACTTTCTTTAAGAACTTATGTGAAGATAAAAGTAACCACGACTAGATGCACTTACAAAGACTCTCTTCACCTATAATCCTACTAAAGTTACCAGTAATAAAGAAGCTGTTACGATAATACTTGGGCTGCAAAGGACGAAAGTTGTCCAAACCCTTTAGTATATATGTTAAGAAGAATGAAGTAATGTATGCTTCAAAATTTAGACATTTAGATAGTGAGACCCGACTTTTGAAACACATGATCATGACGTATGCCATGAAATGAAAAGAATGAAAAGAACTGACAGAAAGGAAATTTTGTCTGCTTCATAAAAAGGAACAAATGGCAACAATGATTCCTGAGGTGATTGCTGAATTAGGATAAGATTTGCAAGCCAACCGGAGAAGTGACCACAAGGAGACAAGACAGACCAGCCGACAAAGTTCGTCTATGTGTTGAAAGCTGCGAGTTATGCATAGAAGTAAGACATAGCGTATATGGTCTTGGAGTTCATTAACACTAGAGGCATGGAACTGAAAGAAATTCCGACCGACGTTTTCCCAGAGGATCTACTTGGACTATCACCCGATCGTGAGGAGAAACTCAGAATTCCTCTGAGACTAGGAACAACACCGATTGTTATATAACAAACTTAAGACTAATGTAGTAGTTGATGTTTTTAGTCATACGTTTCATAAGAAGCCGAAACAAGTACGTGCTCTTAGATTAAATTTACGGATAAATTTAATGGAACAATTAAAAAGTATCCAAGAAACAGCAATCAAGGATGATGCTGAAAAATTTAAAAAGGGATAATGAAGGAATCAGAAAAAGGAACTAATGGAAATTTGAGATTCCATAAATAATTCGGGTACCTATTCAAGGAAACCTACAAGAAAGGATTCTCGAAGAAGCTCATAGAACTAAGTATTTGATACATCTTGTAAGTAATATGAGGTATCAAGGTTTGAATAAGAATTGCTGATAGATAGGAACGAAAAGGATGTAGCAAGTTATGTCTCTAAGTATTTAATCGATTACCAAGTTATAGCTAAGCATTAGAACCCTTTAGGTTTACCTCAGCAATTAGAAATGCAAGTATGGATGTGAGATTGATAACAATGAATATTGTTACCAAATTACCAAAAACAGGGAATGACACAATCTGGGTGATTATGGATCAACTAACCAAGTCTGCTCAATCCCTACCAATGAAGGAAACCCTTTAGTATAAGACACTTAGTTAGGTGGTGTGGAAACGAAATAGTCTCATTACATAGAATCCTGTTATCTATCAAGATAACCATTTCACTTCTCATTTCTAGTAAAAAAAAAATTTACTCGACTTATTTTAAGCAGTGTGAAGGAACACTACAAACATAGAAAGACATGCTAAGTACATGTGTGATAAATATTGGTAGCACTCTCACTTATCACTCATAAGATTCTCCCATAGTTAGTGTTGCTCATTTAAAGCACTTTATGGATAATAGTACCATCCAGTTCATTGGACAGAAAAATGAGAAAGGCAACTATCAGGCCATGAGATCGGCAAACCATTGGAATTTAAATCAGAGAAAGGATACTACTAAAAGTCTCTCCGGGAATAATCCGATGCGGCAAGAAAGAAAAGTAAGTCTAAAATTTGTTGAACCATTCGAAATTATTAAAAGAATTGGACCAGTAGCTTATCAGTTGAAATTTCCAAAGGAAATGGCAGGTATACATGATTTATTTCATGTATAAAACTTAAGAAAATACTTAACTGATAAATCTTTAAGTTATACCTCTTTAGGATATAGAGGTAAATAAAAGGTCCAAGTCAAAGATAAGAATCTCAAATAACAAGGAATGGTTATAGTCTAAATAAAGTGGAATTCAAAGCAAGGACCAGGGTGTATTTGGAAATTAGGATTAGTGACGAAGTAAGAATATTCCTCCAAGTTCCAGTAAATCTCGAGGACGAGATTTTAAACAAGGTGGGGAGGATGTAACGACTCACACCAAAATGTCCTAAAACGCTCCGTAAGTAAAAACCCGAACCCGTAGAACCTTACTTTTCATAAAAATCCAAGAAAAACAATAATTTTCATCTGTCGCGGGCCGCGACAGATTTAGAAGAGGTCTTCGCGGGGCGCGACAGACCTAGGGTTTCCGGATAAACTAGAGGGCCACGTGTCCCTACACGTGTCGACCTGAGACTATGACTCAACAACCTTCGCTCCTACCAGACTCCCTCGCGGGCCGCGAAGGAGAAGCTGATGAGCTTCGCGGGCCGCGACGCGCCCCGATATCCGCCTATAAATGGAAGCCGATGGTTTCATTTCAATTTGTTCACTTCTTTTCTTTCTCTTAGCCTATATTATAGCAAAGTAATAAACTCGGGAATAATACCCCTAAATGTAACACCTCGTAAAATCGTGTCCAATGGTGTGGTGACACGTGTAATGAACCCTAATAAAGTCAAACGTTGACTATGAGGGACTAATTTCGTCAAAATCGAAAACCTTGATTATAGAAGGACTAAAAGTGTCAACATGCCTAAACTAGGCCTCTGAGTGACCTTATACGGTGTCCGTAATCTCAAACGAGCCACTTGTTAGACGAGAGGAGCCGTTTGCGTAATTATGTGAAAGTATACGCGTGGAAGGGTTAAAAGTGTCAACATGTAAATTCTTACCTCTGAATGACCTTTTAACAAACCCGATGCATTTTGATGTGCCATCATACTTTTGAGAATCCTTAATATGGGCTACATAGGGCTTTGATGCCATTAAATGACGATAAGCGCAAGTTTACGCATTTAAGGGATCTAAAGCGTCAACTTTTGAATCTATGCCTTTCGGTGACCATTTAAGTTAATGGGAGCGTAGTAGTATTTAAGTACATGCTTGGGAATGCCCATTATGGAAGGCTTGGATGTCACTAATCGACATTTCGCGCCACTTTGTGCGATTAAAGGACTAATTGCGTCAAACTGTAAAAGTAGGTCGATTCGTATGGTAACGGACCTTCCAGAATATGACCAAGAGTTAAACATACCATATTTATCCTTTATATAGCTTAGATATAGGCTTAGAGGTGTTTGGTGCACAAAAATAAACTTTTATGTCATGCAGGGACTAAAAGTGACAAAAAGTGCACAAGTTTGCACTTTCGCGCATATCTCGCATTCTGAATATCCCCGGACACCCAAAAATTTATGTAAGCACTAAAATATTTTATTTTAGTGTTTGGCTTGATAAATTTCCATTCGTCGCGTAATTTGGGTCGTTTTTCGCGTCCGTGCGTGTTTCGTCGTAATTCGACAAATAACGTGACCATATGACCAAACGAACCGACATCCGAGATACTTCAGAGCCTATTTTGAGTCCTCTAAACATAATTGACCTTGTAGAGCCTTAAACGTGGCTTGGCGGGCCTCAGATGTGTCAAAAATGGCTTTTGGTAAGTGTAGGGGCTGAAACTGCCAAGCTGCCAAACTTATTTTTCTGGGCCAGACCCCAGGCGGGCCGCGTGAACCTGGACTGCTCATCTATGTGGGCCGCGAGGCCCAGAGCTACAGCAGTTTATATTTTTTTATTTTCCTGTTTTGCTTAGTGACCATTCCAATCCTTCTAAACCAATCCAAATCGTTTTCTTGGGCTTCAATTCTAAATTACAGCTGGTATACCACCTGTAATGATCTCATGTGTTCCCTAAACACTTGTCAAGATCTGAATCAAACCCAAAAACTATAAATAGGAGGAAAACCCAATTAGTTCATTGCTCATTTTTCATTCATTCCTCCCTTCTCTCAAATCTGGAACTCCCTAAGCTGAAGTGGAGCATAATCTTAGTAGAAAAGATAGCATGGACCATTTGTAAGTGCCTTAGCCCACTCATTAGTTCAGTTTCATAATTTTATAAACCGAAAAGTCAAGCATCGTAAATAAACTTTGACTTTCGGATTAAACTCTCATGGTCCAGCCACTAACAAATTAAAAGTGGGTATAAGACCATAGTTAGGTAGGTGATTAACCCCTGAAAAGGCACCTCCTAATTCCCTCGTTTGCTTAGTTAATTATCGGGTCAAACCGTTTAGGTAAAAAGTCAAACTTGGCAGCTTTGTGAATATTAATTAAAACCATAGATGTAGAGGTTGTAAATTATATTTTAACACTCTAATAACTTGGTAATGAATATTAGAACATGTCTAAGCTGGTCCAACCCGACAATTCTAAGTTTAGGGTCGGTTCACAACCGAAAGTCGCAAAGGCTTGACTTTGCTTTGACTTTTCAGTTCTGACCCGATTAAGCTTGACTCTTCCATGTTTTAAGCTTCCATTAGGACCATATTATTCAGTAGTATAACCCTCTGGAGTTATATAGCATGGTTCCTTGTGGTTTGAATTATACGCTAGTTTCCGCTATTATGCTTATAAACGCCCATTTTGCCCTTTTGTCATAAGGATGAGATTTTTAGAAATGTGAGAGGACAAAAACCTTTGTCACTAATATATAAGCTTGTCCCGAAAATTTGACATCAGTTCTTGGTCCTACATAGGAGTTATGCTCGATATCGTAATTAGAAGCTTTTAACTAAGTAAATTGCGATATCTTGCATAAAGCGTGTTTAAACTTGGATTCTGACCCGAAACTCATTACCTACTGTTAAGATATTATTTTTAGGGATTGTTGGAGTTATTGATCAGATTATAAACTGATCATATCATAGAGTTCTTGTATTATTCGGTAAATTACGATAATACCCTTTTCATGCATAAAATAAGATTTACAAATGATTTGAATGCCAAATCTTTTCCTACTGATTTCATATATTAAATAAAGTATTTTGAGCATTCAAAACTAATCAAAATCTCAGATTTCTATAAAACCCCTTAATTATCGTCAATT
Organism: Helianthus tuberosus; assembly: GCA_030545235.1. Taxonomy (NCBI): domain Eukaryota; kingdom Viridiplantae; phylum Streptophyta; class Magnoliopsida; order Asterales; family Asteraceae; genus Helianthus; species Helianthus tuberosus. The sequence continues at coordinate 51,620,655 of CM060411.1, read as the reverse complement.
AGCGATTTTTACGCTATTTAGGTGCATAGTATGGTTTTATACCATAATTAACACCTAAGACTTGTTACCTACTGAATTTCTAAACAAATTTTAATATTATTACAGTAGGTATAAGTCGTGAACTCAGACTTCCAAAAATGTCCGTAAAAGCATATGTGAAATGACCAAAATACCCTTTCGGGGCATAGTTTGGCCATAAATGGTAAACCTCACATATGTATGATATCTTGCTGATGTAATGAGATAAATTAAATATTTTACCAATTAGAAAGGACCAGAACTTCAGTTTGTTATAAAATCTCTTTTATAAGTATTAAAATTACCAAAATGCCCTTACGGGACTTAAAATGGTTTTAAATACTTTTTGGGCATATATGTTAATATCCTACTGATGTATTAACATATTTTAAGCATAATAACAATTAAGACTTGTATATAGTTCATTTGGTTACCCGTTACGCAATTATGCGTTCGGATCGGTTTATGTGACTAGTTTACATATAATAGCCGAAACGGGTTTAACCTTATCATTAAATCCTCAAAATCCAGAATGTGTTTACTTTACCCATATTATACAAGTATCCAAACTTGTCGGGTCTAAATAACATTCTATTCCGGTCAACGCTTAATCTAGCGTATCGTACCGCTTTAGATACTTTAAGCTAGTCGGTCTAAGTCTACGACTTAAATAAGACCATTAGCATTATGAATTGGTTATATATTACCATCACTCCAGACTAGAGCCACCCGGTAAAAGCTTCCTGCATTTAGATAGATTGGATACGACTGAGTTATTATGCTGTGAATCAAGTATTAGCTCAGGTAAATACTTTTAACTTATTTTCCCTTATACGGGCTTGGGATATGGTATAATATAATACCGCTTGGTCGGGTATGAGATCATTTATGTCGGATTGTGATTTAATAAATCTGCATAACCCGTTTTAATCTGTTTTGTTTGATAACATAAACATTGGGGGTTAACGACCGTGTCCTGGATATCCTCGGCTCATTAAAGTTAAAAGTGGCCACGACCTATGCACGGGGTGTAGGCATACACCAGACAGATGCAAATGCTAAAATATAAATAACCCACATGTTGGGGATTACTCCTTCATGGGTTTTGTAAGTGGTGAGTCGGTTAATCATGACCGGCTTCCAAACTGGCCCCATATGTATGACAAACATGTGAAACAGCATACAAGATTTTATTAAAGATTGTCCCAAGTTATAAATGATTTGTGCCTTGTACACTTAAATCAATTTTCATAAACCCTTTTTAAAAGAGTCAGTTAATTGTATTTACCAGTGAAAACTGACGTATTTTCCAAAGACTAAGTGGCAGGTACTACTCGTAATAGGCTGGGGGATTGCTCGGTGTCGAAATAGAGGATCTTGCAAATCCTTAAAGATGCCTTAAAGTCTGCTAAACTTCATTTTATACATTCTGTAATGATCCTCCTGTGGATTTGATATTACAGACTCGTCTATAATAAATACTTTGATATTTTCAGACATCTGAGTTTGTAATAATATTTTATATTCCAAGACTTCCGCTGTGCTATTCTGTGTATGTTTGACCATGATGATACAAACTACGTCACGATACTCCCCATCGGGCCCACCGGTGATATGTGGAAATATCGGGGTGTGACAGTAAATCCCGAAACTCTGCCCGTTATTAGGGTAATAACTCTAATCACTGGTACGATACTATATCCGATCGATTAAAACCGATCCGATGGATGTTTAAGTGCTGCCTACATTAGGTTATACTTTGTCATACATCATGAGGGTTTTAATCTCGTGATTATCGTTAAAGTTGATTTGGGTTAATACGCTAATACGAGTTCCATTTTATCTAGAAATTAGAACTCGTAACCTGGGAGCTGCTAAGCTAGAATACTTAGCGATTAAGCAAACTTAATAGTTAAGTAAACTTAATAGTTAAGTAAACTTAATAGTTAAGTAAACTTAATAGTTAAGTAAACTTAATAGTTAAGTAAACTTAATAGTTAAATAAACTTATTAGTTAAGATAACTTAGCGGTTAAGAAACCTTTATAGATAAGTAAAACTTAAACAACTAAGTAAGATTAAGTAAGATTAATTAATTAGTTAAGTAAGATTAATTAATCAGTTAAGTAAGATTAATTAAGCTAAGTAAGATTAATTAATCAGCTAAGTAAGATTAATTAAGTTAAGTAAGATTAATTAATCAACTAAGTAAGATTAATTAAGTTAAGTAAGATTAATTAATCAGCTAAGTAAGATTTATTAAACACCTAAATAGATATACATGAAAATAGGTATATATGGGGTAGGTATTATCTAAGGAAAATGTTATCTAAGGAAAGTAATATATAAGGAAGGTTTTATCTAGGGAAAATTCAACTGAGGAAGATAACACCTAAGGAAGTTCTATATAGGGGTAAGACTTATCCCCTTACCTATAAATAGGAAGCTTAGGATTCATTTTTCTTTGCTCATTCCTTCTATTCTTCTCTCTATACGTTGGTGTTCTAACCAATAATCACCAATACGATATTCTTTCCGATTGATTTGGGAACCAAATAACGAATGCCAAAGTGCTGTCTAAATAAGACTATACTTTGTGAATTTCGTTAAGGTTCTGAGGTGTATAGAGTATACAACACGATAACCAAGATGGTGATTGAATCCTACTATGTTGACTTTCAAGAAGGAAACTACACCAACACTGGAAGTGCTCCCGATTGGTTTTACAATGTGGGAGTTGTAGTCAACACCTTCAATACTCCCGAAATCGTTCCTAAAACCGAACCTGCTAAGGTCAATCCAATTGAACCATTGTTTGACTCGTCAGACATTGGTTTCACTCTTTTCACCACCCGTTTCACTCCCTTTGTAGCTGATCCGATTCTTCCCTTTGAAGAAGCAAATGGTGATATTTCGGCTGAGAATGCATCTAGAAATGATGCTTCTTCTTCACTGACGAATGTGGATGAACCAAATTAAGAAGACGGACCGCCAATCATCTCTGTCGATGAACACTTTACCAATCTTCCCCAACAAATTGAAACCCAAACCAATGCAGACTACAAGACAAATCGAAATCATCCTCTTGAAAATGTCATTGGTTATGTGGAAGATGGCATGCAAACTTGTGGACAGACATACGACATCAACAAAGGACTATACGATGCTTTTCTTTCACAATCTGTACCAAATGATATAGAAGAAGCAATCCAAGACTCCAGCTAGGTGCAGGCCATGCAAGAAGAACTGTCTCAGTTCCGAAAGCTTAAGGTGTGGGAACTTGTTGATCTACCTGAAGGCAAGTATCCAATTGGCACAAGATGGGTTTTTTCGCAACAAGATGGATGATCGTGGTGTGGTTATCAAGAACAAGGCGAGACTGGTAGTTTAGAGTTTCGATAAGAGAAAGGGATTGATTATGAAGAAGTTTTTGCTCCGGTCGCAAGATTGGAGGCGATTAGAATCTTTTTGGCTTATGCTTCATACAAAAACTTTAAGGTGTTTCAAATGGACGTGAAGAGTGTATCCCTCTATGGTAAGGTTAAGGAAGAAGTTTATATCTATCAACCTCCTGGCTTTGAAGATCCACACTTCCCCAAACGCTACTATAAGTTTGACAAAGCTATCTATGGTCTTCATCAAGCTCCTTGTGCTTGGTACGAGACTTTGTCAACATATCTTCTGGAATGTGGTTACACAAGTGGAAAAATCGACATGACTCTCTTCACAAAAAGGATCGGTGACGATGTAATACTGGATCAAATTTATGTAGATGATATCATCTTTGGGTCAACAGATGAAGCGTTGTGCAGAGAATTCGAGACGGTGATGAAAGCAAAGTTCAAAATGAGCATGATGGGAGAGCTCACATTTTTCTTCAGTTTGGAAGTAAAGCAGAGAGAAGACGGGATCCTCATTCATCAAGCAAAGTACATCACAGATATTCTTGCAAAATACAGTATCAACGATTGTAAAATCACAAGTACACCGTTCGCATCTTAGACCGAGCTCACTCTTGATCTTTAAGGAAAACCCGTGAACAAGTCCTTTTATCGCTCGATGATAGGTTCGTTGATGTATCTTACCGCAAGTAGGCCTGATATTATGTGGGCTGTTTGCATTTGTGCTCATTTTCAGACAAACCCTAAAGAACCTCATGAAGCTGCAGTCAAACGAATCTTCCGCTATCTGAAAGGAACACCTAAACTTGGTCTTTGGTATCTTAAAGATAGTAATTTTGATCTTATTGCATATTCTGACAGTGATCATGCGGGTTGCAAAGTTGACTGCAAATCAGTTTAAGGAGGATGTCAATTCTTAGGAAATCGTCTAATTTCATGGCAAAGCAAAAAGTAGACAACAGTCTCCACATCACCGCGCAAGCTGAATACACAGCGGCCTACAGTTGTTGTTCACAAGTTCTTTGGATAAAAATCAATTGCTGGATTACGGAATCAACATTATGAAGACTCCAATATTCATCGACAATGAGGCGTGTCTAGGAATCGTGAAGAATCCAATCCACCACTCGAAGACAAAACATATCGAGATTTGTATTCATGTGATTTGAGATGCGTACGAAAAAGGATATATTTAAGTGGTGCCAGTGGATACGACGCAACAGAAGGCCGCCATCTTCACGAAAGCCTTTGATAAGACTTGTTTCAACCAATTATTAACCTGGTTGGAAATGATCAATTTCCTTGAATGGAAATAAACTTTGTTGTTTTCATCATCTGTATATACTCTGTCATTTAGTTTTGTTGTTAAAAAACCATTGTTTAAAGTAAAACAAGTATCTTAAAAATGGTGCCCACCAAAAAAAAATTCTGTTAATTAAAATTTCATTTTTTTTGGGTAATGGACGTACGCAAATAAAATTTTAGGGGGGAAGTTCTCTAGAAAATAAAAAAGAGGAAATTTTGATTTCTCTTTTTGACACCTGTTAAGGAAATGATAGAACACTGCTAACACTTTGTCTATTTTTGAAACAGAAAAGCAAGGAGAATCAGGGTGCCAAGCAACAACGTGTCAGTAGATTCAGCAATACCATCGAGTAAATTGCGATTAGGCGACAAAAGATAAAGTCTACATAAAAGTTATGGATACCCACAATATTGTGCATCTTTAGGGTAATACGTTGCGGCATATGGCTTAATGGTCTTGAATCTTGCGTTGACAGATTGCCAAAGTCCAAGATTTCGGGTCTTTATATTGATTAATCATTCAGGGATATCATAGTCGTTCTTCTGTTGTATCCAAATATATGCAGACCTAGACACGATTATGATATCTTTTCAAAAGAGCCAAAGAGGCCAAAAACCCTATAATTGAAAAAGCTCAACTAAACAAGCCATTCAAAAGTAATTGTACCCAAAATGAGGTATCTTCCTAACCCTAGTCAGGTCAACGTTGGTCACTTTATTTGTACGAAAGTGCATACCTGTTCACCAATGCCCTGATCTTATATCTTTTAAACAAATGAAGTCAATATACAATCCTTTGTGCATACCTTGATCGCGGGGGTATGTCCTGATGTGGGACTCACGGGCATAATATTCTAATTATATAGCTTGAGTTGGGGCCATTGGAATTTTTGTCAATATTTCCAACACCTGATAAAACGTTCACCGAAAGCACGTTGAAAGAAGGATGCATGGATTTAAAGGGATAAACATACTGACAGTTTTTCTTGTGCCTCGATTAGTCGAAAACAAAATTTATAAACTGACAAGTTTTGCCAGTATGATCTTTTGCAGGAAAGTCGAGGAGCATCAAATTAAACGAAAATAGCGAAAAGAAACTTCTCGGATCGATAAATGAATTTCAGTGTCCAATTTTTTAATTTCCTTAAAGTATTTTCCATTTTTGTATATTTTCAAATAAAAAAGGGCAGGTTTTTTCAAAAAAGTTTGAAATTTACGAGCGTATTTGTTTGCGTTTTGAGAATTCAAAAGATTCCTTTTTAAACTTACAAACGCGACGTATGTAAGTTCTTGGCGTATTTGTTAAATATGATGGAAAGTAGATATGTTATGTATATATATGTATATACTCAGATACTTTCAATCTTTTATCATCAACAACATTCAAACACTCATATTTAAAAAATCTCGAATACTTAATACTCAATATCATTTTTATAGCGATTAAACCGATCAACCATCAAGAATCAAGTTACATTCGATTTGAATTTTGGATTGATAGATACTTAATCTCACATGGATCCAATTCAAATCATTGTTTTGATCAACATAGATCAGTTTTGAGAAGTTTGATGGTTTATCAAGAAAAACTTGAATCCAGCGTACTTGTTGAACATAGCAGAATTATCAGGAAGACAATAGGTCACGCATTTAAGTCTCGAACACGAGTTTGAGCAACCGGCATAATTGACAACTACACCGGTATTTCAGCGTGGATGAACATCTACGTAGACAGTGGTCTTGAGATCATACTTAAATATGTGACCTATTATCAGTGTAAATATTCGACTTTGATCAGTGGCTTTATCTTATTATCGACTAACGTTTTTAACCCTATTGACTGGTTTAAACAATCTACATTTCCGGCGTAGTTAATGGTAATCAGTATTGTTCCCAGTGTTTTTTCCAGCGAATTTAACTTAATTTTGTTTTTAAACTCTATCTTTATTTTCAAATTTTTGTTTTATGAAAATATTTTTCTAATTATTTTTGTTTTATTTTTTTTCTTTTGTAAATACCTTAACTAACAAATAATTACGTTTCAGAACCGAGATCTTACTTGACTCGTTTCCACGCATTTTAGAATGGCAAAGCAAATTGCATGGGATAAAACAAGAAAACACAACCAACCAACAACCTTGGTGCCAGCGGAAAAGGATTATGAGGATGTGATGGATTGGCTGGAAAGAAGCAAGATCAGTTTTGCAGTGCAAGCAAATCCTGTGATTTACAACATACACATAGAGGAATTCTGGAGAATAGCAAAGGTGAAAATAGTTGATAAAGTCAAAATGATCACAACTACCGTTTGAAACAAAAAAGTAATCGCTACGGAAGATAGAATACAAACAGTCCTGATTCTCAGAGATAACCATAAAGATCCAATGCGACTTTCAAAAGAAGATATTCTCGAGGGTTTTAGCGGAATGAAGTACATGGGAAATTTTCAAGGAAAGAACGAAATTAAGAGAAATGGGCTGACACAGGATTGGCGTTTTATCCTTCATACGTTTGCAATGAGCATGGTGCACAGAAAAGGCGGTTATGACGGTTTAAACTTGGAATGGTCCGCTGCAATGTTTAATCTCTGTACAAAGCAACCGCTCAACATTTCAGGCCTAATCTTTTATTGTATGGTCAACAATGCAAACAGAATGACTTGGGCAATGTATCCTCTTTTCGTCCAGTTGCTGATAAACGATCAACATCCACAGTTCCCTAACGACGAAAATCTGTACAAATTTCAATTGCCGGCTGGAAGACAAATTATAGAGTTAAAATCAATAAGTGGGTGATGCTTCACCATTGGATGTACAGGGAAGAAAGACTCCCACTGGACATGGCAGCGTATAAGAAAACTCGTGACGGAGTGAAGGAAGCTAGAAAGAAACAAGATGAAGAAGAGGATGAGGCCGAAGAAGGACCCCAGCTTGTTAGAAAACGAAAACATAAAGGAAAGCAAATAACTGAAGATGGGGATCAAAGAAGAAGATGAAAGATACACCAAATCCCGAGCGGATAATGGCTGATAGCATTCGTGCTGGATCTAGAAGAGAACATATCGAGAGATTGCAAAGCAGAAATGGATCCAAAATACTCACATGAATATCTCTTCCGATTCGATAAGTTAAAGGAAGAAGAAGAGAAACGTAAAGCCAAAGATGAAGAGAAAAATAGAAAGAGACTATAATCGGTGATGAATGTCAATGAAGACGATGAAAGTGAGAAGGAAGAAGTTGACAGAGATGAGATGCCGACACGGTTCATCGAATGGGGTTTGGAAAATGAAGTTGTGTACGAGACGGACGGAGGTGAGGAATTTGCCCCGCAACACCAAAATGGTTTAAGAAGGAACGTGAAAATCTTCCTGATTTCTATCAAGTAGTGACTATGGAGAAAACATAAGTTACTGATAAAATCATCAACTGGAAGTACTGTAACCTGAAGGGGATGTTCATCGTGAAACGCCGAGGTGGTGTGATCCAACATTTCAAGACAGGTCTCGATATGCAAAGTTTACCAAGATGGGACATTCATGAAATGGGAAGACTTGAAATGATTAATCCTACTAACAGCAGCATTGGTGCCGATTTTGAAAGACATATACTTCGTGAATGCGTGCGTGGATTCACCATCTTCGAGCCTTGACATCCATGAAGAAGGGTTTCGAAGACATCCAAGAATCCTATCACCGGAAAGGGCAATGTTACTTGGGTTTTAGATCCTGTAAAGGTGGTAACAAAAGTCAAAATCCCTCCTGAACATCCAGTGATGCTCACCAACTTTACGAAGTGGTTCTATGACGGTAAAACTGGTGAAGTTGTCATCCGATCGAATTCAAATGAAGACATTCATATCCTTGATCCGATAGATGTTTTTTTGTTTTGCTTGTCCGATCTCAACATCCTATATGGGCACAAAATCCATGTTGGATATGGAAACGAGTATAAAGAAGAAGGGATGTTATTCCAGTGTGCTGTGGAACGAGTTAGGGAGAGGAAGATAGAGATGATAGAGATTTTGAACAGAATTGAGAAGAAGAAAGGGCGAAACGAGGCCAAGAAAAAGAAAAGCAAAGAAAAGAAATAACAGAAGTCTCCTGCTCAACAAAAAGATCCATCATCTGAACCTGAGGTACAAGAGACTCAACCTCCAACTTCATCCACATATGAAGTCACAATGGAGGATCAATCAAAATCCAGTGAAGCTTATATCAACCAAACTCCACCGCAACAGACCGTTGAAGAAGCCGCAGCAAATCCTGAAACCGAAGCCAAAAATTGAAGACAGTCAAGTACGCAACGATCTAGGGGGATATTGTTAGACCATTTGAGACCGTCGGTACTTGAATTTATCAGTTTTAGGTTTGCTTTGTAATAGTTAGAAAGATAGAGGGACTAAAAGTGCAATTCTTATATTGTTAGCCTGTAGCAGCGTATTTGTAATCCCAGTGTATTTATTAAATACGTTGGTTGGTTTGTTCCTTTGTATATGATAATTTGAAACCCTTAGCCTCCAAGTTTCTTGGACTAAGGCATTTTGTGTTCATCTTGTGTTTGTGCTCTGATTATTGTTCTTGAATCCGAATATCCAGAATCTTAGTTGATTACAACATTGTGGGATTACAAATCAACACTAGTTGATTAGGTCTTGGTCAAGAATCTTCACCTTCATCTTGTTTTCTTACTTTTTATCATTCTAACACATCAATAGGTGTTTGGGAGTTGTCAATCACTATCACTGGGATCTGAATCTTTTTTGGGACTCATAGTGTGTTCTATCACCATGTCATTAACTAATCACTAATTTTGATGTCGTTTTTATACTTTTGGGGGGTGTCATAGGGATCTTAGGAAGGTTTTAGGGATCTTTGAACACGCCCAAAAGTATAGTAACAAGCTCAAAAGTTAGTGATCAATTAATGACGTGATGACAGAACAAAGTAAGTGTTAAATTGGGGGTGGCGGGCGTCAAAGTGATAGTCGAGAGTGGCAGCGGCTAATAGCCAATAGTTAGGGGTGATAAAATCCAATAATCCTTTATATTTTAATGTCATTTTATTTATTTTTCTTTAACGTGTTGTCTTATTTTTATATTAATGTAGTTTTATTTATTTTAATTTAATGTAATATCTTTTATTAATTAAATGTACTTTTATTTTGTTTAAAATATGTTTTATATATTAATGCATAATTTCTAGATATAAAGAATATAAAAAAAAGAAATAGATTCCCGATAGCACCCTTAGTGTTTGAGTGTAAAATAGGAAGTGGAGTGGGGAGTTGACATGATATAAGATTATTGACTAGTGAAAAAGTTTACCACTTCCCATTTGGGGAGCACCCCTTCCACCCTTAGTCCATGGTTGAAAACTAACTTAACTTGTATAATTATTCTAACATTATTGATTTGTTGAAGATCATGGGAACACATCAACGTGTTTTCTCAATGTTGGTTGAAGCCTAAATACCTATCAATATTAGTATTGAGATCTTGAGCATAATAATATGAGAAAATCTTCAACATGAACAATTACACTGTAAATGAGCTTGTAACTTGAGTCTTTAGCTTTATATGTGATTATTTATGGTTTAACTATCAACGATTAAACTATCTCCAACCTGAAAGGAATTGGTGGGCGCTTATCTGATGTGGAGATAAAGAGAGAAAAATAAAGATAGAGGGAGAGAGAAATGAAGGATATGTATATGTAGGAAAGCGCGAGGCCAATTGTGAAAGAGGAGATATAGAGGTAGGGAAGAAGATGCAGAGGATACGAGGGGCATTATGAAATCTTACAGTGCAGACCGATGTGGAGGATAAGGTGCCACATGTCAAGAATTCTCTTAAAACTAAGTACAAGAGTTAAACATACTTTTTATTAAACCTAAGTTATTATAATGAATGTTAAAACTGAATAAAGTATCCAACTGCTAGAGAATATGGCATGAGTTTTTAACTTCAATGGGTATGCAGAATCCCAGTGTTGCATGTATAATCTGATTAAATACAAAGACTTAGGTGTTGTTTTTTTTTTTTCGGAAAAGCTCTGCGCAGGCTCTTCTGTCTGTGCGGCGCAGACCACACGCAGACATTGCCACGCGCAGACTGTTTGCTTTTCCGAAGAGGTTTTATTAAAAAACGCCTGCGCGAGCTCTTCTTGGTGCAGACTTGGACTAGCCACTTCTAAGATCTTCTAAGATCTGAAGAGGGTTAAACACCACCACCCACCACCACCGTCCATCACCACCACCACCGTCCACCAGCCACCATCGTCCATCATGTCTCACCCCAACCAATGGCGGAATCATCAGAGTGCGATGAAGAAAGATTGCTCATCACACATAACGCTAATCGTGACAATAATTAAATCAAAACCGTTTTCATTTCATATTTCAAATTGTCATTACAATACATGAAACACAAATACAACATGTTCAATACAAGAAAACAACATAACAACAAGGACAAAATTGATACAACATACTAAAACCTAAGACGTCTATATGTGTATCTAAGCATCATCGCTACTTCAATTTCATAACATCATCATCCTCAACCTGTAACATGTTTAAAATAAAGTTCAATGCAAAAGGAAAGGCGAGTATACAGGTTTTTATACATAGCATAAGAATAAGTTTAAACAATTCCACATGGCAAGCTATTGAAACAAGATAAACATTAAAATCGGTATGTGTTTAACTAATCAAACGAATGATGAAACGCAATAAGCTCTTAACATCACCCAAAGTTTACAGATTCGTTAATCCTATAGCGCTATATATGTCAAGGATAGGCTCGTACGAAGTTAATGATAAGTATAACACAAAACGTATAACCCCAAGTTTAAAGTATCAAGTAATCAAGTAGGCATGCATGTATAAGGAATGTTTATGCATTTAAGAATAAAGTTAAGTGTAAGCTTTATAGATTAACATGTTACACCCCAAAAGGTGGTAAATGAAAAGGGGGATTTAAGTATACTCAAGGTTTTGTAAGCTTTCCACTTGTTAATCCGCGAGAGAGTTGTTGTCGTTGGAGGTTGGAACACCAAGTCCTTCTACACGAAGAAACGAAGGTGTATGAGTTTTGGAGGATAATGGAAGATTAAGGATTCGGAATAAGAACGATTATGGAAAGTAACATATGAGAAAATAACCATCTATCACATAATACTCATTCTTAACACTATGGGTTAAGGTACCCATTAGAATCGTGATGAGTAATATGTTCTTAGATGGTGTAACCCACTATTTTGACAAATAACCATTAGGTTATCATCAAGAGTTTAGTCACCATAAGTATTATATATCTTATATAGTATATATTTATAAGTTCTAGTCCATTTATCATACAAGAATGTCATAGAAGTCATGTAGGAGGTGTTATGGGTCGTTTTCTGAGCATATATATCCTGACTAATATTCTGCTTTTGATTGTTTATCTGTGACCAGGATACTGGATCAGGATATTGGTAACATCCTGATGCGATATCCTGGTGTTAACTAAATTGACCACATGCAGGTTAGAAGTTGTAGGTCACTAACGGCCAGATGGACTTCTTCTCCTTGAGACTCGGGCAAACCAGTTATTTGAGAGACGTTGAACCCGAAAGACCAGGTCTACAACGTTCAAGTGGGGAATATCCGCCGGATCCCGGTTTAATAGGGTAGTTTGTTGCATTTCTTTTACTATAAATAGATGGATCGGATCAGTTAAGGCACACACTTTTTCATTCGCACACTTTACTCTCAAGCTACTGGCAACTACTATACATAAAAACTTGTACTCGAATCACATTGTAACACTTAGTTGATCCGCATCACATCCCGCACTGTATCCTGATATTTGAAGTAATAGAAGAACAAGGCAGCTGCGATTGTCAGCTCCCGAGGTTTTGTGCCGGCGATCTAGATTGATCAAGGGCTTTCCTCGTACATCTCGTGTCACCCCTTTACCTTTTTGCTCATAGTTTGTGTAATAACCCTCGGTAAAACCGACACCCTCAGTATATTTTACGACACCCTATTATATCTTAAAATACCCTTATATGTCTTATATTATGCCCCGTATGTAAAACTGAGCCCGAAATATGTTATAGTTTAAAAAATAAAATAAAAATCTGAAATTAGAGCTGAGGCGGGCCGCGTAAGATCCCACCTCAAGCTCACGCGGGCCGTATCAAGACCAGACTTTGACTCCGCTGACTTCTTTAGTTCAAGCGGGCCGCGTAAGCCTTAGGCTTACTTTGACGCGGGCCGCGATAACTCATGAAACGCGGATACACCAGATGCCGACACGTGTCGACATCGTGGCGGTCTAGAGGATGACCGGGACAAGCTATAGGTTGACCATATGGTTGACGCGGGCCGCGTAAGGCTTAGCCTTACCTTACGCGGGCCGCCTGGAAGTCAGAATCCAGCAATATAAATAGAACTCATCAGTTTACGTTTTTCGTCGCTCACAATCTCAATTCTGTAGAGAAGTTATAATACACGGGTATTATACCCCTAATTAGCGAGGTTCTGCTCCGTTGTAAGTATTATAACCCCAGTTTCAAAATAGTTACGCTGCCCGATTGATTTAGGGTTCCGTAACAACTGTCGTGGTTCTGCCCGACGTAGTTGTTGGAATGCCGTCTCGGGGAGGGTATTATTAATATTTTCAAAGGGTTATGATACTAACCAATGTACATTTGTATAAATTATAGATTATATCCAGGAAACCCTTACGAAAAGCCTAAGATAGCAATGTGAGTAATCTCCTTTTTATTAACAGTTTTTACAAAACCTTAAATGTTTTACAATGCGATTAAGCAGTGATTGAGTCTTTGTAGTTCTTCAATTACTGCCGGTATGTTGGGGTTTTGTATACAAAATGTACTACACTGTGAGTAGTAAGTCGAGTATGACAGTACGTTACCATTGGACAATGAGTTAGCCAATGTGTAATATGACCCACAAGTTAGTGGATTGATAGTACCAAATGGAGTAATTGTGTAGACATAAACATTGTAATCGTCCTCGATACTGTTTTAATTGACAAAATGATTCTTGATCAAACTGGGATTCACTCACCAGTATTTCCCGCTGACAAACATTTTTAAAACATGTTTCAGGTAACCAAATGTGAAAGCCAATTAATAGAAAGTCAGCTGGAGAGCACTGAAGGCTTGGGAAAAATGTGGCTATAAAAGTTACCTAATAAACGATGTTTTAAATTCAGTAAAATGGGGTTTGTCCCTATAAATATATTTTAATAAGAACCTTGGGTTTTACCCATGTGTTTATTAATATTAAAGAAGGTGGTTTTTACTCTGAAAAATATTTCCTAACTACGGTCCTGATGTAATTCCGCTGCGAGATTAAATAAAACTGATACCACCAAACTCTGAGCTCGCGTCCGCCCGTTCCTGGGGATAAGGGATCGGGGGTTGCGACAGAAGGTGGTATCAGAGCCTAGCCACTGGTCTGAGCCAAAGAAGTGTTCTGCTGACACTTAAAATTCTAAATTCTGTGTTAGGAAATAAAATTATGGAAATAAGTACATAACTGTACTTATTTGTTATGTGTTATTTGACAATCTGATAGTTTACAGAATGAGTGATCAAGGACCCTCAGACATGAATCGTCTGTTGTCTGAATCACCTAAGAGTGAAGGTACTTCGTCACAGCCTGCCCTTTCTGGGTATTCTGCTGACCAGGAAGAGGGAGTGTTTGCTTTTAGAGCTCAGTCAGAAGAGCCATTTCCTAATAAGAAACGAGGATGGTTCAGTAAGGAAGCTTTTGCTCGTAGGAAGAGAATGCGAAAGTTGCAACAGTAAAGAGTTCTAGCAGCTGCTAAGCGTAGAACCGATGCCCATACACAGGATATGCTTAATAGAAGCCTAGCTAATTTCCATATCCTAGCTACAACTGCTGCCGACCCATGTCTGGAACAACTAGTAGCCCCACAACCACAAAACCCAGAACAACCCATGGAAATAGAAAATCCTGATAATCAAGTGGAGATGCACGACTTTAACCCAGAATAAATCCCTAGGATACCTGCACCAAACCCACTAGACCCGAATTACGACCCCTGGTGGGACGATAATAGGGACTTTGTGCAACGTTACCCTATCCAGGATTATCCACCCATACAAAACATAGAAGCCTACCCAGGTATGGACCCTTTTGATCCCTATTACCATGATGAATATATTAGGGAAATTTTAGAGGATCCTTACCATCTTCGAACTCATACCCCTCCATATCAGGAACCAGCGCCACAGATTCCGAACCCAGTCCTAGAACCTGCACCCCCAATGAGTGCAGAAAACGTCCAAGAACTTAGGACTTTCGGGGAGGAAATTTTAGAAAGCAGTGAGAGAATGCGTCAGGTGGGAGAGTGTCTCGTATGGAAATACGATGAGCGCAATATGGATTTTTGGATGAATCCATATCCATGAATGTTTGAATGGAGGAAGCGGTAGTAATAATAATATAATAAAATAAAATAAAATATGTGTGTACGGATGCATATTACTATTTTATTTATGTTAGTATTGTAATCTTTATTTTTGTACTAGTGTGTAATAGACACATAAGTATATGAAAAGAGTAAGTAGCAATGATCTACGTTTTTGGTTAGATTGCGTGTCATGTGAATTGTGATATTACTTATTATCTTGTGATATTAATATGGGATACATGTTTAAAAATTCAGATGGCCGACGAAGGAAATCAAGGAAATCTGAATAATGATAACCAGAGTAACATTAACGTGGTTAATGATAATCCGAGTATCCATAACAACGAAAACCAAATGGACAATAGTGCCGTTCAACACATTGTGGCACAAGGAATTATAGATGCAATGACTTTTATTATTCAAACGATTCAAGAAGCGAATAATAAAAGTAAACATAGCAGTAAGCGACCAATTGAACCAGAAAACAACGTGAACAATGGGCCTATACTTCAAATGCCTATTCCCAAAAGAAGAAGAACCGTGCCTAACGGTTGTTCTTATAAAGAATTCTGGTCTTGTAAACCAATGGAATTCTCGGGCAACGAAGGGGCCATTGCAACATTACGCTGGATAGAGAAAACGGAGGCAGTCTTAAGGATAAGTAAGTGTGCCGAAGAAGACAAGATACTGTTTGCTTCTAATCTATTTAAGAATGCAGCATTAGAATGGTGGAACACTATCCTCCAGACAAGAGGAAGTGATCAAACCTATAATATGGAATGGGAAGAATTTAAGAACAAGGTAGAAAGGAAATTCTGCCCACCCAATGAGAAGGAACAGATAGCAAACAAATTTCTAAATCTTAGGATGGCTGGTGTAGATAGTAAGGGGTACACTAAAATATTCTTTGAATATGCTAGAATAGTGCCAACTCTTGCTTCACCAGAACCAGTGTTAATCTCTCGTTACATTTGGGGATTAATTGGAGAGATTAGACACATAGTCAAGGAAGCTAGACCGCAAACCATATAAGAAGCTGTAGAATTAACAAATACCTTGACTGATGAATTAGTCCGTACTAGAGAAGAAGACCAGAGAAGGAACCTAACCCAGAGGCTTACTCAAGAATTCCGTTCGGGGAATTTCAATCGTAGGAATACAGGTTCTACCTCTGCACCATACTGCAAAGTCTGTAAGAAAAAGCATTCGGGAAAATGCTCCACTCTCTGCAATTATTGCAAGATGCCAGGACACAAGGAAGAAAATTGCAAGAAGAAATCCAGTAATGGATATTGCTACAACTGTGGAGAAAAAGGTCATATCAGGCCAAACTATCCGAAATTGACCCCAGCTGCAAACAACAAGAATACTAAAAATGCTAGAGCATTTGTTCTGACTGCAGATGAAGCCAAAATGATTCCAGATGTCATTGCTGGTACGTTTTTAGTTAATGATGTTTTTGCTAAAGTATTATTTGACTCTGGTGCAAACCAAAGTTTTATTAATACATCGTTTTGCAAATTTCTAAATCAGTCATTAACTAAACTACCACAAGAATGCGTAGTAGAGACAGCTAATGGAGAAACCGTTAGGATTTCTGAATCTTGCAGGGAGCAAGCATAGAAATTTTAAATCAGAAATTTATAGCAAACCTATATCCCATGAATCTGGTAGGATTTGATATTGTTTTAGGAATGGATTAATAGCCAATAAAGCCAATATTTTATGTGATCAAAAGTCAATTCAAGTAAATTCACCAAAAGGTAAAACGATCACAATTAAAGGAGATAAGCCCTCTAGATCCACAAAATTCATATCTGTGATGAAAACTGCAAGTTGTATAAGAAAAGGTTCTATAGTATATTTGATTTCTATAGTTACTAACACTAAAGGAAAAGAACTAAAAGACATTCCAGTAGTATCTCAGTTTTCAGATGTCTTTCCAGAAGAATTGCCAGGGCAACCTCCAGACAGAGAAGTTGAATTCAGAATTCACCTACTACCAGGAACATCACCTATTGCCAAAGCACCTTATCGTTTGGCACCCGCTGAAATGCAAGAATTAAAGAAACAATTGGACGAATTGTTGGAAAAAGGATTTATACAACCAAGTTCATCGCCATGGGGAGCGCCGATACTGTTTGTTAAAAAGAAGGATGGATCAATGCGTATGTGCATTGATTACCGTGAATTAAACAAGGTTACGATTAAGAATCGGTACCCATTACCGAGAATCGATGATCTGTTTGATCAACTGCAAGGAGCTCGATTTTTCTCAAAAATCGATTTAAGGTCAGGATATCATCAATTAAAGGTACAAGAAGAGGACATTCCTAAAACCGCATTCAGAACGAGGTATGGTCATTATGAATTTATTGTCATGCCATTTGGTTTAACCAATGCCCCAGCTGCATTTATGGACATTATAAACTGAATATGTAAGCCATATTTGGATAAATTCATAATTGTTTTCATAGATGATATTCTAATTTACTCCAAGAGTAAAGAGGATCATGCAAGACATTTGCACGCACTTTTAAGTTTATTAAGAAACGAAAAGCTTTATGCTAAGTTTTCAAAGTGCGAGTTTTGGATAAAACAGGTACAATTCCTTGGACACCTAGTCAATCATGAAGGAATTCATGTAGATCCAATAAAGATTGAGGCAATTACTAAATGGAAAACCCCTGAGTCGCCAACTGAGGTTAGAAGTTTCTTAGGATTGGCTGGTTATTATAGAAGATTTATTCAAGATTTCTCTAGAATAGCCATTCCTTTAACTAAGTTAACCTGTAAATCTGTTAAGTTTGAATGGGGAGTAAAACAAGAAGAAGCCTTTAGAATTCTTAAGCAAAGATTAACTCATACACCTATACTAGCATTACCAGAAGGAACTGAAGACTTCGTAATCTATTGTGATGCTTCTAAATTAGGTTATGGATGTGTATTGATGCAAAGACAAAAGGTTATAGCTTACGCATCTAGACAACTTAAGAATCATGAAGAGAATTATTCAACCCATGATTTAGAATTAGGAGCTATAATTTTTGCTCTTAAGATTTGGAGACATTACCTTTATGGTAGTAAGTTTACCATATTCACTGATCATAAGAGTTTAAGGTATATATTCAAGCAAAAAGAGTTGAATATGAGGCAAATACGTTGGATGGAATTTCTTAGTGATTATGATTGTGATATCCAGTATCATGAAGGAAAAGCAAATATAGTGGCAGATGCTTTAAGTCGAAAATATCATGAAAAGCCAAAAAGGGTACGTTCTCTTAAATTAAATCTGCAAGTAGATTTAAATGACCAAATAAGAAAAGCACAAGAATCAGCAATCAAGGATGATTCTGAAAAATTAAAAGGTATGCTAAAAGAATTAAAACAAGGAACATATGAAATATGGAGATTCCATGAAAAGAGAATGTGGATACCTAAATTAGGAAACCTACATCATCGTATACTAGAAGAAGCCCATAAATCTAAGTATACAATGCATCCAGGAAGTGATAAAAATGTACCAGGATTTAAGGAAAAATTTCTGGTGGATAGGAATGAAGAAGGACATAGCAGCCTATGTTACTAAATGTTTAACTTGTTCACAAGTTAAAGCTGAACATCAGAAACCCTCGGGTTTGTTACAGTAATTAGAAATGCCAGTATGGAAATGAGAATTAATAACAATGGATTTTGTTACTAAATTACCCAAAACCAAGAAAGGGAATAATACAATCTGGGTGATTGTAGACAGATTAACCAAGTCAGCTCATTTTCTACCAATGAAAGAAACAATTAGTATGGAACAATTAGCTAAGTTGTATATAAATGCAATTGTTTCTTTACATGGCATTCCTTTATCAATTGTTTCTGATAGGGATAGTCGATTTACCTCTCAATTCTGGTCAAGTTTCCAAAAGGCAATGGGAACTAAGTTGAAATTAAGCACAACTTATCATCCTCAAACGGACGGACAAAGCGAAAGAACAATTCAGACAATGGAAGACATGCTTAGAGCATGTGTCATCGATTTTACAGGTAATTGGGACGATCACTTACCTTTAATAGAATTTTCTTATAATAATAGTTATCACACAAGTATAAATGTTGCACCCTTCGAAGCACTTTATGGACGAAAGTGCCGCACCCCAGTCTGTTGGGCAGAAATTGGGGAACAGCAACTATCCGGACCTGAGATAGTGCAGGAAACAACTGACAAAATTATTCAAGTAAAGGAACGACTAAAAGCAGCACGTGATCGATAAAAGAGTTAAGCTAATAACCGACGCAAGCCATTGGAGTTTCAGGAAGGAGATAAAGTGTTGTTAAAAGTCTCTCCTTGGAAAGGAGTGGTAAGATTCATCAAACGGGGAAAGCTAAGTCCCAGGTATATTGGACCTTTTAAGATTATTAAAAGAATTGGACCTGTAGCCTATCAATTACAACTGCCAGAAGAAATGGCAGGAATACATGATGTGTTTCATATATCTAATCTAAAAAAGTGTTTAGCTGATGAATCACTGATAGTACCTCTTAAAGATATAGAGGTAAATGAACAACTCAAATTTGTAGAAAGACCTCTACAGATTGAAGATAGGAAAGTCAAGAATCTCAAACACAAGAGATTAGTTCTAGTCAAAGTGAATTGGGATTCCAAAAGAGGAACTGAGTACACATGGGAGCTCGAGTCAGAAATGCAAAGAAAATATCCATACTTATTCCAGTAGATCTCGAGGACGAGCTCTAAAATAAGGTGGGGAGAATGTAACAACCCTCGGTAAAACCGACACCCTCGGTATATTTTACGACACCCTATTATATCTTAAAATACCCTTATATGTCTTATATTATGCCCCGTATGTAAAACCGAGCCCGAAATATGTTATAGTTTAAAAATAAAATAAAAATCTGAAATTAGAGCTGAGGCGGGCCGCGTAGGATCCCACCTCAAGCTCACGCGGGCCGTATCAAGACCAGACTTTGACTCCGCTGACTTCTTTAGTTCAAGCGGGCCACGTAAGCCTTAGGCTTACTTTGACGCGGGCCGCGATAACTCATGAAACGCGGATACACCAGATGCCGACACGTGTTGACATCGTGGCGATCTAGAGGATGACCGGGACAAGCTATAGGTTGACCATATGGTTGACGCGGGCCGCGTAAGGCTTAGCCTTAACTTACGCAGGCCGCCTGGAAGTCAGAATCCAGCAATATAAATAGAACTCATCAGTTTACGTTTTTCGTCGCTCACAATCTCAATTCTGTAGAGAAGTTATAATACACGGGTATTATACCCCTAATTAGCGAGGTTCTGCTCCGTTGTAAGTATTATAACCCCAGTTTCATAATAGTTACGCTGCCCGATTGATTTAGGGTTCCGTAACAACTGTCGTGGTTCTGCCCGATGTAGTTGTTGGAATGCCGTCTCGGGGAGGGTATTATTAATATTTTCAAAGGGTTATGATACTAACCAATGTACATTTGTATAAATTATAGATTATATCCAGGAAACCCTTACGAAAAGCCTAAGATAGCAATGTGAGTAATCTCCTTTTTATTAACAGTTTTTACAAAACCTTAAATGTTTTACAATACTTATATCCATTTTCATTCTTGAAGAAATCCTCATTTCTTATCACCAAAAATTAGGGAAACCTTGGTAATACTCTTAAATACATTTTTAGGGAATAAGTTTCTCAAAAACTTATATTTTTCTAAGTGTCAAAATTTATAAAAAATTTGACAGAGTTTCCCCTAAAAATGGAAGTTTCCCATGTTTTCAAAACATGTGTTTATTTTCTTTTAAATCGTCAACAATCATCAACAACAATTATCAACAATAATCACTAATTTCTCCATTTCATGAACTTGAATATTTACAAAAATGTGTAGTAACTTACTAGCACATTTAGTAAGTCTTGTTATCTTTAAAAATAATTTTAATTTCTTAAAAACCTTATTTTTAAAGAATATGAAGTTTCACAACTTCTAGTCAAGATTCGCAAAAATATTTCTTTGTTAAATTTTTCTTATGACACAAGTGTCTACACACTTGTTTATTTACTAAAAATGCTTTTAGTTCGGATAAGATCCGGGTTTTAACAAAACTAATATTTTTGCTTGGTTCTTCCGAAAAATCACTTGTAGATCTTTAGATCTACATGTTTAGAGTCTTATTTTACAAGAAAATTTACTTTTACTCAAGTTCATGTTTCATGAGTGGAAGGGTTCATCATCTTTCACATCTCTAGCACTACATACTACTAGTTCATGTTCTTGAACATGATCTAGTATGGTTAGATGATGATCTATCCCACCTTTAGTAACAACAACATCAAATAATAACAACTATACAAGATTCACATGATTTACACACATATCTACTCTTTATCCAACTAGTTTATCTTTCTTTCAAAACTTTTAGTTTTGATCTTGTGTGTTCTTGAGTTTTAACCATTACATCTACTATTAACCACCAAAAACATGAACAAGATGAGGATTTGGAGCACTTACTACTAGCACAAGGCTAGGGAAGTTCAAGAGGGTAAATGAAGTGGATAAAAGCAAATGGCGAAGGTCCTTCAAGATCCGCTTGCACCGAGCTTCGTTAGAGACCTTCTTACACCTCAATATCACCTTGGAATGGATGGATGATGTTTGAAAATGAGGGTGGTGGTGGTGCTTGGTTGAGCCGAGAATAAGGAAGGGTGGAAGGGAGTGTTTTGTGAAGTTGGTGATGAGTGGGAATGGCCTTGAACTTGTGGTTTATAAGGAAGACCTCCCAACATACATTTATCCCTTGGTTTCTATGTCTCAATATCCACATACATATTACATAAAAAATTGCAAGAAGACCCCTAAATAGGACCCTCATGTAACCGGCCCAACTATGGGGGGGGGGGGGTATTGGTTGGATTCTAATTGTTATTTACTTAAACTAGTTAGAAGTTTAGGTGATTTAATTAGTGATATAAGTATATTAAGAAATATATAGTGTGTTAGGGTATTTGGGGACCCTAACTAGCTTAGAAAAATAAAAACAATGCTTCTAGCACTATTTTGGTGTTCCGGGTATTATCCGGTTGTTCGGTTAGACACTGGTTCGTTAAAGTGCTAAATCACACTTTTTAGTGTCTTTTAAGTACCCTTCTTGTACCCTTTCAATTCCCAACACTTAGGGAAATATTCTGGATGATAAAACGAAATTTCTGCATAATATTCGTGTGCTAAAAGCTGATTTATGTAAATTTCTGCACTTAAAGTGCGTTTCGGGTGCTTTTTAGTGCTTGTTTTTGCTTTCGCAATGTCTATAAATTAAACCCTTATATGTACTCTTTGGGTTTTAATCTATTCTTGTTGTTGGACCTACACCTAGGCTCCACTTTTATTGTCTGACTGCTTTCTGCAGTTCTGTTGACACATTGTGTCCTACCGGTGAGTTTACTAATATTTCTGACGCAACACTCTCATTTATGCATAAAGCAATATTTTGTAGTATACAACGTGCATGAATTCACTTGTTTAATCACGTGTTCAGACATTGCTGACAATTAAGCACAAAATTGCAGTCAATAAATAATAATTAAAGTGTACGGAAATTACCGGTTTGGTGCCAGTTGTCACAGTCTCCCCCCGTTAAAAGAATTCCGTCCCGAAATTCAGGCTGAACTAACTCTCGCAGGAGTCTTCTTGAATAGGTGGGGATACTTTTCTTTGAACTGGTCTTCACGTTCCCATGTGTACTCGGGTCCGTGCTTAGAGCTCCAACGTACTTTGACAAGTTTCACACTGCTCCTCCTGGTCTTGTTGACTTTCCAGTCGGTAACCTCAACGGGTTGTTCTGTAAATCGGAGGGCTTCATCAATATGCACTTCGTCCATCGGGATGATCACGTTTTCTTGTGTTGGACTCTTCTTCAGGTTGGATACATGAAACGTATCATGTACTCCATTAAGTTCTTCCGGTAACTCCAACTTGTATGCCACGGTACCAATTCTTTTCAATATTCTGAATGGTCCGATGTATCGCGGATTCAGCTTTCCACGCTTTCCAAATCTGACTACGCCCTTCCATGGTGAGACTTTTAACAACACTTTGTCTCCCACCTTGAATTCTACAGATTTTCTTTTCGGATCAGTGTAGCTCTTTTGTCGATCTCGAGCCGCCTTAATGCACTCTCGGATCTGCGCAATCTTGTCGGTTGTCTCTTGTACAAGTTCAGGACCAACCATACGTTTATCTCCGGCATCTGCCCAACATAAGGGCGATCGGCATTTGCGGCCATACAGAGCTTCGAACGGCGCGGCTTTTATGCTCGTATGATAACTGTTATTGTAGGAAAACTCAACTAAAGGTAGATGAGTATCCCAGCTGCCGCCTAGATCCATGACACATGCGCGAAGCATATCTTCTAACGTTTGTATAGTCCGTTCGCTCTGGCCGTCTGTTTGCGGATGGAATGTCGTGCTTAGATCTAACTAAGATCCAAAGGCTTCCTGAAATGATTGCCAGATTCTTGAGACAAAGCGTCCATCTCTGTCTGAAATGATTGAGATTGGCACTCCATGACGTGCCACAATTTCTCTTAAGTATATTTCAGCAAGCTTTCCAGTGCTGTCTTTTTCTCGGATCGGTAGGAAGTGCGCAGACTTCGTTAATCGATCAACTATTACCCATATCATATCGTGCCCTCTCGGGGTCCTGGGTAATTTCGTTATGAAGTCCATCGAGATTTGTTCCCACTTCCACACGGGAATCTCTGGTTGTTGTAGTAGGCCGGACGGTTTCTGATATTCTGCCTTAACCTTGGCACAGGTTAGGCATTTTCCAACATAAACAGCAACGTCGCTTTTTAGTCTCGGCCACCAATAGTATTCTTTCAAGTCTTGATACATTTTGTCCGATCCTGGATGGATCGAATATCTCGATTTGTGGGCTTCATTAAGGATGACTTCTCGTATGCCACCATAGAGTGGAACCCAAATACGCTTCTTGAAGTATAAGGCTCCCTCTTCGTTTGGCACCATGTATTTCAGCATACCCCATAGGTATTCAGCTTTACGGTTCTCTTCTTTAAGAGCTTCTTGTTGTGCATCACGAATGCGTGCAGTGAGGTTCGTTCGAATCGTCATTTCCAATGCTCGAACCCTTAGGGTCTTAACCCTTTCTTTTCGGCTCAACGCGTCAGCTACAACGTTTGCCTTTCCTGGATGGTACTTAATCTCACAGTCATAATCATTCAGCAGCTCGACCCAACGTCGCTGGCGCATATTCAATTCCTTCTGATCAAATATGTGATGTAAGCTTTTGTGATCTGTGAAAATTGTACATCGAGTACCATATAAATAATGTCGCCAGATCTTCAGGGCGAATACCACTGCGCCCAGCTCCAAGTCGTGAGTGGTATAGTTTCTTTCATGTACCTTCAGTTGTCTTGAAGCGTAAGCGATGACTTTTTGGCGTTGCATGAGCACGCAACCCAAGCCTTGTCGTGAGGCGTCGCAGTATACCACGAAGTCTTCAGTGCCTTCGGGTAATGATAGTATCGGTGCATGGCAGAGCTTGTTCTTAAGTAGCTGAAAGGCTTCTTCCTGTTTGTGACCCCGGTCGTATTTCTTGTCTTTCTGTGTAAGGGTTGTTAGCGGTTGAGCTATCTTTGAGAAATTCTCAATGAATCGCCGATAGTAGCCCGCTAAGCCCAGAAATTGTCGAACTTCAGTTGGGGTTTTGGGGGCTTCCCAATTCTTTATTGCTTCTATCTTGGACGGGTCTACATGAATGCCTTTCTCATTCACAACGTGACCAAGAAATTGTACTTCGCGAATCCAGAATTCGCATTTCGAGAACTTTGCATAAAGCTTCTCTTTCTTCAGTAGTTCCAAGATGGTTCTGAGATGTTGCTCGTGCTCTTCTTTCGTTCGCGAGTAAATCAGGATATCATCGATAAATACAATCACGAATTTATCGAGATATGGTTTGCATACGCGGTTCATCAGATCCATAAAGACCGCTGGTGCATTCGTCAGCCCAAACGGCATCACAAGAAATTCGTAGTGCCCATATCGCGTTCTGAATGCAGTCTTTGGTACGCTTTCCTCTTGGATTCTCAGCTGATGATATCCAGATCGAAGGTCGATCTTGGAATAGTAGCTTGATCCTTGCAGTTGATCAAATAAGTCATCAATCCTTGGTAGCGGATACCGGTTCTTGATAGTGAGCTTGTTTAGTTCCCTGTAATCGATACACATCCGCAGTGTTCCATCCTTCTTCTATACGAATAATACTGGAGCTCCCCAGGGTGAGAAGCTTGGCCTTATAAATCCTTTATCCAACAACTCCTGGAGTTGTGTAGATAATTCTTGCATTTCGGATGGCGCAAGTCGATAGGGTGCCTTGGCTACAGGAGCAGCTCCTGGAACCAAGTCTATACGGAATTCGACTTGTCGTTGCGGAGGTAGTCCTGGCAGATCTTCAGGGAACACATCAGGAAATTCCTTCACCACAGGAATGTCTTCAAGTTTTGACTCCACAGCCTTCTTGTCAATAACGTGTGCTAGGAAAGCGACACATCCTTTCCTTAAGCACTTCTGTGCCTTCATGCAACTGATGATTCGAAGAGGTGCGTCTCGTTTTTCTCCATGCACGATGAGAGTTTCACCATTCGCTAAAGGGATGAGAATGATTTTCTCATGACAAATAACTTCAGCTTTGTTCTTGGACAACCAGTCCATCCCGACTACTACATCGAAGCTACCCAATTGAATAGGTAGGAGGTCGATGCTAAATCTTCGTTCACCAAGTTCCAACGAGCAGCCTCTAACGACTTCGCCCGATTCAACAAGTTTACCATAGGCGAGTTCTATGGAATAAGGAATTTCTAATCTACTAGATTCTATTCCCAGTATGCGTTTAAATTCGGTGACCACGTTAGGGTCCTCGCGTGCGTTCTTTGCTCCAATCACCAATGCTCGAGCCTGAGCATTGTTTCCCTTTGGGCAGTCCTTCATAAAATGATCATTGCTTCCACATCTGAAGCATCCTTTGGTTGCAAGGGTTTTCATCTCCTGGGGCGGGTTAGCGTCATGCTTCTTGCTGAAACCCTTGTTGTTGCGAGTTGCTTGGTTCAAACTCGTATGCTTTCTCTTTTTGTCACCGGACGACTCAGCATGCGTCTCGGTCTTCTCAGTGGGGTTCAACGATAGCTTCTTCATACGAACACAATCTTCAGTAAGGCTGACAGCCAGAGTTACAGCCTCGGTGATCGTTTGTGGTTTGGCCGACGTCACCATGCCGCGAAACTCTGGGGCCAGTCCCCAAATGTAGCGCTCAACGCGCTTGAATTCGGGAGTCACCATGTAGGGAAGCACTCTAGACAGATCGTGGAACCTTCGAGTATAACCATTAATGTCGGCACCTTCCATGGTCAAGTGCCAGAACTCTGTTTCCAGCCTTTGGAGTTCAGCACGAGAGCAATACTTCTCTCTCCTTCTTTCTTTCAGTTCATCCCAAGTTAGGCCATAAGCGGCATCATCACCCAAAGTTTGGGCTTGCAGGTTCCACCAAGTCAGAGCT
Organism: Helianthus tuberosus; assembly: GCA_030545235.1. Taxonomy (NCBI): domain Eukaryota; kingdom Viridiplantae; phylum Streptophyta; class Magnoliopsida; order Asterales; family Asteraceae; genus Helianthus; species Helianthus tuberosus. The sequence goes on along the minus strand of CM060411.1, from coordinate 51,593,909 downwards.
TCATCGACAAACAACCCAGTAGCAAAGGTGACTTGTTGATCCGCGGTACACTTGCTCATGCGGATGGTGGCTTTAGTCTTCTCCGTCCATCGTACAAAGGCTACTGCACCTCCTGTGCCGTCATAGTTCATCGGCTTGCAGTCGAGGAACTGCTTGAAAGTGCAGCCTGGAATTGATTCAACCAATTCACATGTGAGCAATCGAAGAAATAATGAAACAAAGACCGTTCATAAATTTCTCCATGCTTAGTAAATCGTCTTAAGGTTACCTTGAGCTGCATTGCCTCCAGACGAATCTCCATTCACATTACGCCTAGCGTTGCTTGGTCCTCCACTGTCTTGAGTTCGGTTCGCCTCGCCTCGTACTGGGCGATAGCAGCGGAGATCCTTTCTTCCAGTAGAGCGTTCAGCTCTTCAGCAGTTCTTGGCAGTGGGGGAGGTGGAGGTTGATCATCATTGCGAGCATTCACAACTTTCCTGGGTGCCATGTTCTGACAGAACATAACACAACAGGGTTAGACATTTGTTTGATATCGTCACACTAGACAGTAGTATCATATATATTCACAGCTATATATACCACATAAGTGACATCAAACAATTATTACTCTAGCAGAGTACTTAGTAGGCTTGCACCGAGGGAATCTATACGTGACAAGACTTGCTGTGATTTTTGTGCACTGAATTCCATAATTATGTATGCATCCATAATTACGTAACTCCTTGCACAGTCCGCACAGTTCGTTTCATCCTTGTATTTCTTCCTTCAGGTAGGCCATTGCTTTCAGGTAAAGTCACATATACAAGTGCTACTCAAGTGCACTCTAAGTCTCGTAGTGTCTTTTCTAGACTCAAGTAGACAGTTTCAGGCAGTGGATGTCGCGGGACGTTTTATGCAATGAAAACTCTTTGAAAATTGATTGTTTTCGTGAAAGGATCCTAGAGATTGTAGACTAGACTCGAGAAGGAATCCTGGTTCACTACAATCGCAGCTCTGATACCAATCTGTCACACCCCTTTATGCGGCGGAAGCACGAGGTGTGATCATGAAAGGTTCTCATTGCATACGAAAGGTAAACATGCTACATGCTCGTAAAAATACTTCAAATATCATAATTTGAAAACATAAGTTTAGCGTTTACATCGCTAGACAACACAAAATATTGTCTTAAAAGTTTGCAACTTTATTTAAAGTTAAACACAAGCGACATCCACGAGCATAAGCGAGACCGCGCGCACATCCATCCTAGTTACCTGAAATACATGTGAGTTTTTGGAAAAACGTCAACATAATGTTGGTGTGAATTCATGCAGTTTTGTATTTCACGTTTGTATACTTTGTATGAAAACAAAGTTTGTGAATACATCAAGTTTTCATATATAAATTCAGTTTCATGTGTACACCACGTACTCATGTATAGTTCAATTTCTTCTTGAGTACCCCACGTACTCAAGTATAATTCCCATTTTCTTGAGTACCCCACGTACTTCAAGTATAATTCAATCTTTTCTTGAGTACCCCACGTACTCAAGTATTCATCAATTTTTAGTATGGTATGACTTTTATGTAAATAAAGTATTCCTGTAAGTATCAGGATTGTTAATGGGTTGCAAAGCCATTAACATGTGACACGACATAGGAAGTCACCAAACCTAAGGCATTTAATTGGTATATTCTGAGACACAAAAGCACTACTCGATTCTCGCCCTCACCGAGAGTGTGGCTGCCAGGCACCCGTTAGATCTAACCTTTTGTTCTGTGGTCTAGGTATATTGTTGATTAATGGTGCTTATGTACCCTATTCGTGACACTATTTCTCATAACGCATCCTACTTGGTTCTCGTCCTCACCAAGCGCGTTTCTTGTTATCAATTCTCATAACGCATCCTACTTGGTTCTTGTCCTCACCAAGCGCGTTTCTTATTATCATTTCTCATAACGCATCCTACTTGGTTCTTGTCCTCACCAAGTGCGTTTCTTATTATCTTATATTTCGTCACACTTGGTTCTCGTTCTCACCAAGTGTACTTCTTGTATTCTTATATTTCATCACACTTGATTCTCGTTCTCACCAAGTGTGCTTCTTATATTTATATCATACCAATTATAAATATTGTACATTTGTACATGTATTTCACCCCCGAAGTTATAAAAACTGAAAACAGGTAAAGAAAAGGGGGAGCATGAACTCACAACTTTGCGTTCCTGTGCGTCGTAAACTTCACCGGATTTGCTTAATTAACGTCGTAACCTATACGCGTTTTCTTAACGTTAGTCACTAGACTTGCGTCGCACAAGTACAGTCACTCTCTTTTGTGTATATATTCTTGTGTTAAAAATATTTTATATTTTTAACTAAGTATCTTACTTATATTATTTTCTCTAAAATTAATATAAGTATCTCGTGTTTTGCACTTTGCACCCGAATTATGTATCTTGTATGTTGTATGTGTATTTTTATGTTTATACTCCTCATGAGTATTTAGTGTATTTTTAAGTCTTAATACACTAGTACGTATAACACATACTATATACACTTAGCACAAAAGTTGGTGATAACATAATATATATTTTTCTCTAAAAAAAAATATACATACTTATATCCATTTTCATTCTTGAAGAAATCCTCATTTCTTATCACCAAAAATTAGGGAAACCTTGGTAATACTCTTAAATACATTTTTAGGGAATAAGTTTCTCAAAAACTTATATTTTTCTAAGTGTCAAAATTTATAAAAATTTTGACAGAGTTTCCCCTAAAAATGGAGGTTTCCCATGTTTTCAAAACATGTGTTTATTTTCTTTTAAATCGTCAACAATCATCAACAACAATTATCAACAATAATCACTAATTTCTCCATTTCATGAACTTGAATATTTACAAAAATGTGTAGTAACTTACTAGCACATTTAGTAAGTCTTGTTATCTTTAAAAATAAGTTTAATTTCTTAAAAACCTTATTTTTAAAGAATATGAAGTTTCACAACTTCTAGTCAAGATTCGCAAAAATATTTCTTTGTTAAATTTTTCTTGTGACACAAGTGTCAACACACTTGTTTATTTACTAAAAATGCTTTTAGTTCGGATAAGATCCGGGTTTTAACAAAACTAATATTTTTGCTTGGTTCTTCCGAAAAACCACTTGTAGATCTTTAGATCTACATGTTTAGAGTCTTATTTTACAAGAAAAATTACTTTTACTCAAGTTCATGTTTCATGAGTGGAAGGGTTCATCATCTTTCACATCTCTAGCACTACATACTACTAGTTCATGTTCTTGAACATGATCTAGTATGGTTAGATGATGATCTATCCCACCTTTAGTAACAACAACATCAAATAATAACAACTATACAAGATTCACATGATTTACACACATATCTACTCTTTATCCAACTAGTTTATCTTTCTTTCAAAACTTTTAGTTTTGATCTTGTGTGTTCTTGAGTTTTAACCATTACATCTACTATTAACCACCAAAAACATGAACAAGATGAGGATTTGAAGCACTTACTACTAGCACAAGGCTAGGGAAGTTCAAGAGGGTAAATGAAGTGGATAAAAGCAAATGGCGAAGGTCTTTCAAGATCCGCTTGCACCGAGCTTCGTTAGAGACCTTCTTACACCTCAATATCACCTTGGAATGGATGGATGATGTTTGAAAATGAGGGTGGTGGTGGTGCTTGGTTGAGCCGAGAATAAGGAAGGGTGGAAGGGAGTGTTTTGTGAAGTTGGTGATGAGTGGGAATGGCCTTGAACTTGTGGTTTATAAGGAAGACCTCCCAACATCCATTTATCCCTTGGTTTCTATGTCTCAATATCCACATACATATTACATAAAAAAATTTGCAAGAAGACCCCTAAATAGGACCCTCATGTAACCGGCCCAACTATGGGGGGGGGGGGGGGGTATTGGTTGGATTCTAATTGTTATTTACTTAAACTAGTTAGAAGTTTAGGTGATTTAATTAGTGATATAAGTATATTAAGAAATATATAGTGTGTTAGGGTATTTAGGGACCCTAACTAGCTTAGAAAAATAAAAACAATGCTTCTAGCATTATTTTGGTGTTCCGGGTATTATCCGGTTGTTCGGTTAGACACTGGTTCGTTAAAGTGCAAAATCACACTTTTTAGTGTCTTTTAAGTACCCTTCTTGTACCCTTTCAATTCCCAACACTTAGGGAAATATTCTGGATGATAAAACGAAATTTCTGCATAATATTCGTTTGCTAAAAGCTGATTTATAGCTGATTTATGTAAATTTCTGCACTTAAAGTGCGTTTCGGGTGCTTTTTAGTGCTTGTTTTTGCTTTCGCAATGTCTATAAATTAAACCCTTATATGTACTCTTTGGGTTTTAATCTATTCTTGTTGTTGGACCTACACCTAGGCTCCACTTTTATTGTTTGACTGCTTTCTGCAGTTCTGTTGACACATTGTGTCCTACCGGTGAGTTTACTAATATTTCTGACGCAACGCTCTCATTTATGCATAAAGCAATATTTTGTAGTATACAACGTGCATGAATTCACTTGTTTAATCACGTGTTCAGACATTGCTGACAATTAAGCACATAATTGCAGTCAATAAATAATAATTAAAGTGTACGGAAATTACCGGTTTGGTGCCAGTTGTCACATTTTCGACACTCATTTCTAGTACACTACCTCACTTAACTAATTTGATCACTTAATTACTTCGGTAATTTTTTACCAAAACAATTTGGCGCCCACCGTGGGGCAGGTGGTGCTATTTTTACTAAAAACTTTAGTAAGATCATTACTCGGTTTTCTATTATCAAAACTTTTTGCTACATTGTTTTCAATGGCCTCGAGATCAAACATGAGCTCCTCCACCATGTCTGCTACAACCTCTGCAACAATTAGTTTGGTGCTTCCACCTCCTCCTCCAAGAATGCAAGCTTCTTCACATGGAACTGAGAGTCATGTGGCTCGGGATGTTATCCCCGCTCCCAGTACCCAGGGATCTGGTCCTGTTTTGGCTTCTAATGATGAAATTCTGAATTTGTTTGGTAGTGTACAGGAGCAGATGAGGCAGCAGCAGGAAACTAATCGGATGCTGATGAGAAAGATACAACTCTTGAAATCCGGCCCAAGTAGACCTGTTGAAGAAACTATCACTCCTTTGCAGCCTAGGGCTTTGAACTTCAGTTCTGCAGTTTACACTGAGGATAACCGGGGGAATATCGTGCCAAGCCATTCTCAGAATCATACTCCTGAGATACCCTCCTCGGTCAAGATGTCAACTGTGAGGAGCTCATGATATGCTTCAGGATATGGCCAGAATCCTCAGACCGGTAACGTGTCAAATAATAATATTCTTGCTACTAACAATAATGGATCTTTGCAGGATGCAGGTATGACGTCAACATTTACTAGGGAGCTTCAGAAATTGAAGGACATGATATCCAGTGTACCTGGAGTGGTCCAGCCAATTCCGAAAGTGTCCCAAGACAGCCACAGGATACCCGCTTTGCATATCCTATCTGTGATGCTAAAATCCCAAAGAGATTTCAAACCCCCAACATGAAACTGTATGATGGGTCTACGGATCCTGAAGAGCATGTTGCCCAGTATAGAGAAAGAATGGAGATTAATCCTATCCCTCCGGAGCTCAAGGAAGCATGTTTGTGCAAGGGTTTCGGTTCTACCTTGACAGGATCAGCCTTAAAATGGCTGTTAAATGTTCCTCCTCACTCAATTACTTCATTTGCTCATTTGGTTAATTTATTTAATAGTCAGTTTTCTTGCAGCCGGAGTTTTGAGAAACTAACCAGTGATCTTTACAGGATAACTCAAGGACCTCAGGAATCCTTGAGGGATTATGTGAACAAGTTTAGTCGGGAATCCTTGGATATCCCACATCTTGATGTTGCAACAGCTATGCAGGCTTTTAAGATGGGATTACAAAAAGATTCTCAGTTCTATCAGGATCTTGTAATGAATCCCTGCAGGAATCTCAAAGAAGCTCGTAACAGGGCCTTGAGATATATTCGCTTGGAAGATGACAAAAAGATGCAAGAGAGGATGAATTCTACCTCAACCTACGAATCAACCGACAGGAAATCAGAATCCTCGTATAAACCGTATCGCTCCAAGCCATATGGCAGAAATGACAACAAGAAAGTGAATGCTGTTGAAGACGAGGATCCTGAAGAATATCCTGAATTATCCGAATATTGCTTTTCTGTTAATATACCTGAGTTAATGTATGCTATGCGGGGTTTAGGAGACAAAGCGAGGTGGCCTCGAAAGAATCAACAAAAAGCTGATTGGAAGGATAAATCCAAATGGTGTGCCTTCCATGAAGATTTCGGACATGTGACTGAGGATTGCATTGCTCTAAGGAAAGAAATAAGCTACCTATTGAGCAAGGGATATCTGAAGGATTTGCTGGGAAGAAAGAAAAATAAAGGGCAGGATCCTGAGAAGGATCCTGAACGAGCAGCATCATCCCCAGCAGATGCCAAAATAATTAACTTTATTTCAGGAGGATCCGACATTTGTGGGACTTCGTATTCTGCGGCCAAGAGACATGCAAAGGAGGCTAAGACAGAAAGGGGAGACAGACCAGCCAGAATGACTACCCTCACAACTGACAAAGTGATCACTTTCGACAGTGATGACAGGGATACTGTCCAGGATCCTCACCATGATGCTCTCGTAATAACATTATATGTTGCTAACCATTTTGTACGCATGATATTAGTGGATAATGGCAGCTCCGTCAACATAATTCAGCTGGAAACATTGAAGAGGATGAATGTATCTCCGATGGACATTACTTCGAAATCCACCGTGCTCGTTGGCTTCAGTGGGGAAGCTAGGAATACCGTAGGGGAGATAAAGTTACCAGTATATGTTGAAGGGGTCAACTCGATACAACGTTTCTGTGTGATGGACTCCCTATCCTGCTATAACATCATACTAGGCAGGCCATGGATCCATGATATGAAGGCTGTGCCATCGACTTATCATCAGTGCATCAAGATCCCTACCCCTTGGGGGGTTGTCAAGGTTGATAGTGATCAGCAGGAGGCGAAGGAATGCTACTCATCCTCAATGAAATCATCAACCAAGCCTAACGCAGCATAGCAATTAAAGATGCGGGCCCAGGATATCATGGAAGCTTCAGAGCAGTATGTAAAGAAAGTTATCCTGGATCAGGATAATCCGGATATCTCGGTGCTCGTAGGAACCAATATCCATCAGGATATTGAAAATCAATTGACTAATTTTTTGAAATGCAGGATGTCAACATTCGCATGGAAGCACGAGGATATGACAGGTATTTCCAAGGATATTATAACACATAAGCTCGGTATTGACAGGTCATTCAAGCCGGTCCAACAAAAGAGAAGGAAATTTGCTCCGGAGCGAAATGTGATCATCCAAGAGGAAGTTGAAAGACTACTAAGGAGCAAGATGATTAGATAAGTGAAGTTTCCTAAATGGCTTGCGAATGTAGTCGTGGTACAAAAGAAAAATGGGAAATGGAGAGTTTGTGTAGACTACACAGACTTAAACAAAGCCTGTCCGAAAGACCCGTTTCCTCTACCTCATATTGATTCAATGGTAGATGCTACTGCCGGCCACGAGATGTTAACCTTCATGGACGCCTCTTCAGGATTTCAGCAAATCCAAATGGAACCCTCTGATCAAGAGGATACTGCTTTCATGACACCCACATGTATTTATTGTTATACTGCTATGCCCTTTGGTTTGAAAAATGCAGGTGCAACATATCAGAGGTTGGTAAACATGATGTTTAAAGACAAGCTGGGGGACACCATGGAGGTATATATTAACGATATGGTGGTGAAATCTAAAAAGGCTGAGGATCACCTCCAGGATATTAAGGGAGCGTTTGATATCCTGGATCAATATAACATGAAACTGAATCCTGCTAAGTGCCATTTCGGAGTGGGGGTAGGAAAGTTTCTGGGATATATGGTGACCAAAAGAGGGATAGAGGTAAGCCCGGAGCAGATTAAAGCTATCCTAGATATAAAATCACCTTCGAATATGAAAGATGTTCAACGGTTAACAGGCCGAGTAGCAGCGTTGAACAGATTTATTTCAAAATCCTCGGAAAAGTGCAAGGAATTTTACGATATCCTCAAAAAGAATAAGAAGTTCGAATGGGGAGCAAAGCATGAAGCAGCATTGCAGGATTTGAAGCAGTATCTTTCAACCGCACCCTTATTGATGAAGCCTGAGGATGGCGAACCATTATCCCTGTATCTTGCAGTGTCAGGGAATGCAGTAAGTGCTGTCCTTATAAAGGATCATGAAGGTCAGCAGTATCCTGTCTATTACGCTAGTAAAAGTTTATTAGATGCTGAAACTAGATATTCTCATCTAGAAAAATTGATATTAGCCCTAGTTATGGCATCAACAAAACTTAGACATTATTTTGAGACGCATAGGATTCACGTTAAAACCAACTATCTTGTTAAGAACATGCTTAGGAAACCCGAGATGTCAGGCTTGATGGCTAAGTGGTCAGTGAAATTAAGTACTTATGACTTAGTGTATGAACCTAGAAATGCCATAAAATCTCAGGCTTTAGCTGACTTTGTGGCTGATTTCAGTAGTGACGTTCAAAATGAAGTAGACCTAGAAGTACAGCCGCTAGGAGAAAACTTAGAATGCTGGACATTGTATACTGATGGTGCATCTAATGTAAGAGGTGTTGGTCTAGGTATACTACTAAAATCGCCACAGGGGGACATATTACCCCAGGCTATTAGGTGTGAATTTCCTGCTACTAATAATGAGGCAGAATATGAAGCTTTGATTGCAGGATTAGAGTTGGCTAAAAATATGAGTATCAAGAGTTTGCCAGTATATGTTGATTCTTTGTTAATAACTAATCACTTTAATGGAACCTATGCAGTTAAGGAGAGAAGTTAATCGAGTATCTCGAAATTCTCAAAAAATTAGCAGCATATTTCGATATTTTTACACTTGAACAGGTACCAAGAGAGGATAATGCTGAAGCTGATGCCTTGGCAAATCTGGGATCATCGGTCAGGATACCGGAAGGAACCCGAATACCAATATTACATATCCTATATCCTGCGACGAATCCTCAGGATAAGGAATTAATAAGTATTCAGGATCCTAATGACGAGTATCCCGAGGAGGATCCTAGGTCCTGGACGGCTCCAATCATGAGATATCTCAAGGAAGGACACATCCCAAAGAATGAGAATCCTAAGGCCTTTAGAATGAAGGTATCACGATTCACTATTATAAATAATGTTTTGTATAAGAAATCTCTTGCAGGACCATATCTGAGGTGCTTGGAGGATCCCGAAACCAAAGACGTGCTTCAGGATATACACGAAGGGGATTGTGGTAACCATACTGGGGGCAGGTCATTATTCTCAAAAGTGTTAAGGACAGGATATTATTGGCCGACGATGAGAAAAGATGCTGCAGAATATGCTCGAAGATGTGACGCATGTCAAAGACATAGTAATATATTACATCAGCATGCTGAACCACTGTATCCTATTGTTTCCCCTTGGCCGTTTATGAAATAGGGGATGGATATAGTGGGAAAGCTTCCAAATGCTACAGGAGGAAAGGTTTTCATGTTGGCAATGACGGATTATTTCTCCAAGTGGGTTGAAGCAGAAGCATTTGTTCAGGTTAGAGACCAAGAAGTGGTATCCTTCATAAAAAGGAATATCCTGGCTAGGTTTGGAGTACCAGCTGAGATAATTTGTGACGATGGATCTCAATTTATAAGTAAAAGGACTACTGACTTTTGCAAGAGTTGGGGAATTAAAATGATCACGTCTACTCTGATACATCCTCAAGCAAATGGACAAGCAGAATCCTCGAACAAGATAATTGTCAACAACTTAAAAAAGAAACTAGGGGCTAAGAAAGGAAGATGGGCAGAAGAATTACCTTTTGTTTTGTGGGCTGATAGGACAACGGTGAAGAGTGCAACTGGCCAAACCCCGTTTTCCTTAGTGTTTAGAGCAGAAGCGGTGATCCCGACAGAAATGGTGATACCTACAGCGAGATCCAACCTCAGGGATCTTGAACAGAATCCTGAAATCCTATGCCAGGAACTGGATACTATTGATGAGACGAGAAACGCTGCAAAGCTAAGGATGGCAGCATATCAACAGAGGATATCCAAAGCATATAATAAGAATATAAGGACTATAAGATTTCAGGTTCGAGATTGGGTATTGAGAAAGGCTTTTCAGAATACTACTAATCCTGCTTATGGAAAGTTGGCTCCAAAATGGGAAGGACCCTATGAGGTTGAATCAGAGTCAGGGAAAGGAGCATACCGACTCAAGAATATGGAGGGGGATATGCTACCGAGATTCTGGAATGCTATACATCTAAAACTCTATTTTAAGTGAGTATGGAATTTAAATTTTAACTCAGGATGGTATGGATTCAGTCTCCTTTATTAAATTTTGATATTATTTACTATTTTGAGCCCATTACTGACTTAAGCATCGGAGGGGTATTAGCCAGGCTAACACCCACCTTAGCTTACGATTGTTTGGCAGTATATGCTTCAGGATGTAGCACCAGGATACACATTCAGGATACTTCGGAAGATTAAAGGATTGACCCCCTCTCTCACGTCTAAGGGATCCTGATCCCTTCACAGGTTTAAAGGTATTCACCTTTCTTCGGAATTGGGTTTAAACACCCCGCCTTGAGCGCAAGTTATTCGGGAATAATTCAAGGTGGCGGGACCAGTTCATGTAAAAGTGGCTGACAATTTCGTTACTGTTGGCTATATCCTGAATCCTAAAGGTATATGAGGATTGATCACCCTCTCTCACGAAAGGGTATTTTCATACTCTCTAAGGTTTAAAGGTTTTCACCTTTCTAAGTCTTGGAGTTTATACACTCCCGCCCGTAGCGCATGAAAATTTGGGATTTTCCCCAGGATACTAAGAATTTATCTCCAATATATTTTAGGTTTTACCCCTGTAACATAGGAATCGTCTATACAGTTGGAACTAATGTTCAAAAAAATTTCTAAGTGTTTGAGGACATCATGCATAGGGGACATTCCTTCTAAAGCAATTGTGTGAAGCTCAAAAGATCAAAATTGGGCTAAGTGTCTCGGACTGGGGACATCTTAGTGGGAGAAGTTGCAAAAGGGGTTGGTGTTTGATGCTAGGGTTACACTCAATTCCTGGTATGATCTTTCCTTTGTGAATCTTGCATGAATTATTTAACTCTGATTAAGGCTCAAGATTTCCTGAAAACGACATATCTTTAGGATATGTCTTCAGAATGTGCTTTTGGGATATGTTTTGGGATATTTGATTGAAATATTTGGGAAGTGATACTTGATTGAAAATAAAACTCTGATCAAACAAGTGTTATCAAAACAGGTTTTAGAAAATGGACTATCTTTTATTCTTTAGAAGTTTTGTCTAAAGTTGATTGAATTTTTAGAAATTCTATTTAATAAAAGTTTTCATAATATATCACTGAGTATATTGGTCAGGATATTTTGCAAAATCTACACTAAGAAATGCATGACAGAAATTAGGAGGCAACAACAAATAAGTCAAGAGGTGGTTATATTATTAACAAGTCAAAAGTTGTGCTTTTGGCTTCACCTCAAACCGAGGCCCATCCGCCAAAAGCACGATTGGTCTTAGCCATATTTACGCAACGGTTGAAGGTTTCATCTCAAAACGAGACTCGTCCGCCTCCAACCGTTGCATTATCCAAAACAACTTATACTAACCAATGACCAAGGGCTTCATCCTGAAACACAGGACCCATCCACCTTTGGCCATCATATTGTTCTAGTGCAGGAAATATAAATTGTTCAAAGACAGGAAATGTAAATTGTTTAAACGAACCACACCAACCAAATCTAAAAAAGTGGGCTCCGGCCTTGGCACATACATCCATCATCGCCCACATTGCTGCGCTTAGGGGGCAGCTCCTTCTTCCATCGTGACCTCTCCAGCAGCATCTTCTCCAGCATTCATCCCAACCTCATCAGCAGCATCGCTACCAGCATCCTTTGAAGCACCAGCATCATCCACCTTCTCGGTTACCTTAGCGGGCTCCTCTGCAGCAGGTTTTGAAGGGGGCTCCACAGGGTTGCCACCGAGATCCTTCAATTTCATCTCCCCAGCTTTGTTCTTCCACGAAGGGCATTCAACACCCAAAGCCCTGGCCTCATAAGCCATTTTCAGCCTGGCCTGGAGAAGGGAGATGATAACTGAATTCTTAAGGCTCTCCCGGTACGAAGCCATATCTTGCTCATATTGAACCTGGGCCGCGTCGGACTTAGCTTGAGCCTCTTGGGTGATCTTCTGGATGGCAGACTGGTGGTCCTGAGTCATGGCCTTATACTTAGCTTCATAGTGTTCCGACTTGGCGGTGGCGATTGCTGCTTGATCCGCGATGGTAGCCTCAGCCTTCTTCAGTTTGCTCTCTAACATGACGTTCGAGCCACATGCGTCCTCATAGAGGAATACCAGGCGTTCAAGGCCCTGCAAGGTAAGGAAACAGGTATCAGCCTAAATTAACATTTGTAATTAGCATGTGGTGCAGGATACAGGCCAGGATACTAACCTGGTTGAGGAAACCTGTCATGAATTTGCTGGAATCCGTGAACCCATGATTCTCAAACGGGAATACATGGGGAGTAGTAGGATGATCGGCTTCCTTCCTCTTCCGGGAGCTGGAGGCCCGGGTCCTGGATGCTGGAGGGGCTTTGGGAGCGATAGTAGTCTTTGAGCTGCTGGGCTTTGGAGTATCGGCTGGCTTCGGATTGATCTCTTGTTTGATGGGTGCAAGGCTGGAATAACTATCCAACTCATCGAGTTGGAAGCCTTCAAGGTTGATGACCGGCACTGTGTCAAGGGAAAAGTGTTTAATTTATGTCATTTATATTCTATAGTTAATTTACTCACGTATACTTACCAAACATTTCTGAACTAGATTACTGACTTGAGTTTGTGAGAGACAGGGAGAAAGTTCTTTCAGCGGCAGGAAGTCGGTAAATCTCTTTGATCCTGGATTGTGATTCTGCACTTGGGGATGCTAGGTCTCTGAAATTCGCTGCACAAATATTAGGATATCATTCAGAATACAGTTAAGGATATATTTGGGGATATTCCTAAAACCCTAAATCCTACCCTTGGTTAGTCATCTAACTGGCAGATCGAAACTCCCGTCGATGGAGTCCCTTTTTACGAAAAAGAACTTCCGTTGCCACTGATCTTCGTTCTTAGTGGCTGTTATGGGTGAAATTCTGAGCCCATATCCTGACTTTGTATCTTGATTTTCTATATGACCAGGATACCGGACCAGGATATTGGTAACATCCTGTGGCAGTATCCTGACTATTGCTAACAATTTGCTTGTATACGTTGGCTACAAGGGACTAACGTTCATGAAGACCTAGTCATCCTGAAGACCCGCTCAAATTGGTTAGGATAAGGACGTTGATGGCGGAAAAATAGCTCTTGTAACGGTCAGCATTGAAGATTGGCGTGTTTTATGGAAAGTTACGAAGATTGGTCAAAGATATTAATGTTGTAACGGTTATGGAAGCGGAAATCCCGGAGTTATAGTTAGTAAGCACGTGGAAAACGAGTGGAAACAGCCTGGAAACGTTCAGAAATGAAATAATCTCAGTATCCCGGATTTTTAGCATAATATCCCGGATTTTTAGCATAGTTAGTTATTTCCTTTTACTATATAAAGGAATGCACGGATCATAGGAACACACAACTTTCACACACACAATTTCTCGTACACTCTTGCTCTCTACCACCTGTAACCACTCACAAAAACTCACACTTGTGCTCGAATCACATTGTAACACTTAATTGATCCGTGTCATATCCTGCATTGTATCCTGTTATTCAGCAATAAGAAGAACAAGGCAGCCGACGATTGTCAGCTCCCGAGGTTTTATGCCGGAGATCTAGATTGATCAAGGGCTTTCCTCGTACATCACGTGTCAACCTTTACATTTTTACTCATTGTTTGATCGCAAATACAGCTCTATATCTTGAGCCGTATCCTGAAACTGTTTTCGCAAAACTAACAAACCAACATATTTTTCACAAAGTATTAGTAGCACACTACCTCACAAAACTAATTTGATCACTTAATTGCTTAGATAATTTTTGATGAAGCCCGAGGATGGTGAACCATTATCCCTGTATCTTGCAGTATTAGGGAATGCAGTAAGTGCTGTTTTGGTAAAGGATCATGAAGGTCAACAGTATCCTGTCTATTATGTTAGTAAAAGTTTATTAGATGCTGAAACTAGATATTCTCATTTAGAAAAATTGATATTAGCCTTAGTTATGGCATCAACTAAGCTTAGACATTATTTTGAGACACATAGGATTCATGTTAAAACTAATTATCCTGTTAAAAATGTGCTTAGGAAACCTGAGATGTCGGGTAGAATGGCTAAGTGGTCAGTAAAATTAAGTGCTTATGATCTAGTATATGAACCTAGAAATGCTATAAAGTCTCAGGCTCTAGCAGACTTTGTAGCTGATTTTAGTAGTGATGTTCAAGATAAAGCCGACCTAGAAGTACAACAACTAGGTGAAAGTTCAGAATTTTGGATATTACATACTGATGGTGCATCCAACATAAGAGGTGTAGGATTAGGGATACTACTAAAATCGCCACAGGGGGACATATTACCCCAGGCTATTAGATGTGAATTTCCTGCCACTAATAATGAAGCAGAATATGAAGCTCTGATAGCAAGATTAGAATTAGCTAAAAATATAAATATTAGATATTTACAAGTATATGTTGATTCCATGTTGGTTACTAACCATTTCAATGGATCTTATGCAGTAAAAGGCAAAAAGTTAGCTGAATATCTTGAAATTGTTAAAAAATTAGCAGGATATTTCAAAATTTTTATACTTGAACAGGTACCAAGAGAAAAGAATGCTGAAGCTGACGCTCTAGCAAACTTAGGATCTACTGTCAGGATACCAGAGGGAACTCAGATACCAATAGTGCACATCTTGTATCCTGCAATGGAATATTTCAAATATCAGGATAAAGAAGTAGCATGTATCCAGGATCCTGGTGATGGATATCCTGAGAAGGATCCTGAATCCTGGATGACTCCAATTGTGAAGTATCTTCAAGAAAGGAGATATCCCAAAGGATGCAAATCCTAAGGCTTTTAGGATAAAGGTATCTCGTTTTACTATTATAAATAATATTTTGTATAAGAAATCCCTTGCAGGTCCGTACCTAAGGTGCTTGGAAGATCCTGAAACCAAGGAGGTACTTCAGGATATACACGAAGGAGACTGTGGCAACCATACTGGGGGCAGATCTCTGTTCTTGAAGGTGTTGAGAACAGGATATTACTGGCCGACCATGAGAAAGGATGCCGCGGAGTATGCTCGGAAATGCGATACATGTCAAAGACACGGCAACATCCTGCATCAGCCTGCAGAACCATTATATCCTATCATATCCCCTTGGCCGTTTATGAAATGGGGGATGGACATAGTGGGAAAACATCCAAAGGCTCCAGGAGGAAAGGTTTTTATGCTGGCAATGACAAATTATTTCTCCAAGTGGGTTGAAGCCGAGGCATTTGTCCAAGTCAGGGATCAAGAAGTGGTATCCTTCATAAAGAGAAATATCCTGACCAGATTTGGGGTACCAGCTGAGATAGTTTGTGACAATGGCTCTCAATTCATCAGCAAAAGAACTACTGATTTTTGCAAAAGTTGGGGAATTAAGATGATCACGTCAACGCCAGTACATCCAAAAGCAAATGGACAAGCAGAATCCTCGAACAAGATAATCGTCAACAATTTAAAGAAGAGGTTAGGTGCCAAAACAGGAAAATGGGCAGAGGAACTACCATTTGTCCTATGGGCTGATAGAACAACTGTGAAGAATGCTACTGGGCAAACCCCATTTTCTTTGGTATTTGGGGCAGAAGCAGTGATCCCGACAGAAATGGTGATACCGACAGCTAGATCAAGCCTATGGGATCCTAAATCAAATCCTGAAATCTTATGTCAAGAACTGGATACTATTGATGAGACAAGAGATGCAGCAAAGCTAAGGATGGCGGCATACCAGCAGAGGATAGCCAAATCATATAACAAGAATTTAAGGACTAGAAGATTTCAAGTTGGAGAATGGGTGTTGAGGAAAGCTTTTCAGAATACTACTAATCCTGCCGATGGAAAATTAGCTCCAAAGTGGGAAGGACCCTATGAGATTGAATCGGAAGCAGGAAAAGGAGCATATCGACTCAAGAATATGGAGGGGGATATACTACCAAGATCCTGGAATGCTATACATTTCAAAGCCTATTTCAAGTGAGTTTAATATTTTTTTCTAACTCAAGATGGTATGAATTATGTCTCTTTTAAATATAATATAATTTATTTCATTTGAACCCAATACTAACTTGAGCATCGGAGGGGTGTTAGCCAAGCTAACACCCACCTTACTTTAAGGTTGTTTTGCAGAATATGCTTCGGGATATAGCTCCAGGATACACACTCAGGATACTTCGAAAGATTAGAGGATTGGCCCCCTCTCTCACGTTTAAGGGATCCTGATCCCCTCACAGGTTTAAAGGTATTCACCTTTCTCACGAATTGGGTTTAAACACCCCGCCTGGAGCGCAAGTTATCCAGGGATAGTTCAAGGTGGCGGGACCAGTTCATGTAAAAGTGGCTGACAATTTCGTTACTGTTGGCTATACCCTGGATCCTTAAGGTATATGAGGATTGATCACCCTCTCTCGCGAAAGGGTATTTTCATACTCTCTAAGGTTTAAAGGTTTTAACCTTTCTAAGTCTTGGAGTTTATACACTCCCGCCTGTAGCGCACGAAAATTTGGGATTTCCCCAGGATACTAAGGGTTTATCCCTAGTACATTAAGGGTTTATCCCCAGTAAAACTAAAGTTTTTATCAAGATTGCAAAGATATGACAAGCTGTGATTACACACGTTCTTTTGTGGATAAGAAGCTATGAAGTTTAATCACTAAGTGAAGAAATACTCAAGTATGTCATGCACTAACGCAATATCCTGCACAGACAGGGGACATCCATGCCGGGGACATTGCAAAGGATTCAAAAGTTAAGGTTGGAAATTATTGCCTAAGTATTTCTGGTATGATTTATTATTCTTCAAGTCTCGAAAACCTTATCTAAATGATCTAAGTTTTCTAAAAAGTCATATTCAACCAAGTTTTGTCTAACATTTAGAAGACATTTCATCAGTATCCTGACCAGGATATTTGATCAGGATATTCAAAACTTACCTTTCAAAATAAAAAAGACTAAAAGGTCAGTTTATTACTATTAGTCCAAAAGATTGTATTCTTGGTTTCGTCTCAAAAAGAGACCCATCCACCAAGAACACAATTAAGTTTTTAAAGCATATTTACATAAACAGTTGAAGGCTTCGTCCTGAAAACACAGGACCCCTCCACCTTCAACTGTCAAACTATTCTACTTGCAGGAGATTAAAATTGTTCTATGTGCAGGACGACCAGATGATTTAGACCCTACAAAATACAGGTATCATTAAAGACAAACTAACCGGGATACAGGTTCAGTATATGTGTACGGGATACAGGATCTGGATACTTACCTTATTAGGGAAGGATGTCATGTGCTCGATGGATTCCATGAAGCCAAGGTCATCAAAAGAGAAACCTTCGGTAGTAGCAGCAAAGGGCTTAGAGCTGGTGGCAACAGATGGCTCGTTTCTCATTAGGACAGGCTTTGGGTAGCTGTCAAGCTCCTCAAGGAATGTTCAAAATAGATATCCTTACCAGACATGATAGAATGACTAAAAAATATATCCGTTGGAATCAGGATATCCAACAGTTATATTTTTGGGGACAATTGTTATGGGTGAAATTCTGAGCCCATATCCTGACTTTGTATCTTGATTTTCTATATGATCAGGATACCGGATCAGGATACCAGACCAGGATATTGGTAACATCCTGTGGCAGTATCCTGACTATTACTAACAATTTGCTTGTATACGTTGGCTACAAGGGACTAACGTTCATGAAAACCAAGTCATCTTGAAGACCCGCTCAAATTGGTTAGGATAAGGACGTTGATGGCAGAAAAATAGCTCTTGTAACGGTCAGCATTGAAGATTGGCGTGTTTTATGGAAAGTTACGAAGATTGGTCAAAGATATTAATGTTGTAACGGTTATGGAAGCGTAAATCCCGGAGTTATAGTTAGTAAGCGCGTGGAAAACGAGTGGAAACAGCCTGGCAACGTTCAGAAAGGAAATAATCTCAGTATCCCGGATTTTTATCATAATATCCCGGATTTTTAGCATAGTTAGTTATTTCCTTTTACTATATAAAGAAATGCACGGATCATAGGAACACACAACTTTCACACACAGAATTTCTCGTACACTCTTGCTCTCTACCACCTGTAACCACTCACAAACACTCACACTTGTGCTCTAATCACATTGTAACACTTAGTTGATCCGTGTCATATCCTGCATTGTATCCTGTTATTCAGCAATAAGAAGAACAAGGCAGCCGACGATTGTCAGCTCCCGAGGTTTTATGCTGGAGATCTAGATTGATCAAGGGCTTTCCTCGTACATCACGTGTCAACCTTTACATTTTTGCTCATTGTTTGATCGCAAATACAGCTCTACATCTTGAGCCGTATCCTGAAACTGTTTTCGCAAAACTAACAAACCAACATATTTTTTCACAAAGTATTAGTAGCACACTACCTCACAAAACTAATTTGATCACTTAATTGCTTAGATAATTTTTGACCAAAACAATGGCTTTAAGGATTAGGGGATTTCTGGAAGTGGAGAACAAGAGGAAACGGCTATTGCCATGGGATCTCAATCGATATGCTATGGGAAGGTCTTCAATACACAGGTCAGGGCAATGGCGAGATTTGATTTGATCTAGCACCATCAAAATTTGCCAGACCATTGGCATAGTTTGGGCATAACTAAGGCCGGTGAGGTCGAAGAAACGAGAGATGAAGGGTGGAAATGGATACCGGAGTCCCAAAGAAAAGGGGTAGGGAAAAAAGCAGACCCACTCGTCTGATGACGCGTCTGATCGGACCTCCCGATCAAAAGGGCGAATGACTGTTCCGGCGGGAAAGGCGCCGGAATCCTTCAGGGCAGCGATATCGGCATTGTTGAAGGAGCAGATTTCTTTTTCTGGTTCTCGTATGAGATTTTGACTCATGAGGGTTGGGACTGGTTCATCCGAACGAGATCTTGTCCGTGATGCCATGAGGGGTATCAAGCAAACTATAAGAAATTCAAAGAAAAACAGAGGATGAAAGAAAGGATGAGTACCTGAAAATTGCTTGAAGAGTAATGATAACAATGTGAAATATCTCAGCTAATTATAAGCTGGATATAGGGGGGTGAAGAGTAAAAGTAGCATGGGAAGTTGCACAATGTCATCTCAAACGTCACCTCGTTTTAATTGCCTCGGTCTACGAGACAGAGTTTATAAAAATATATCCGTTGGATTGGTATACCAACATATATATTTGGGGACAATTGTTATGGGTCGTTTTCTGAGCATATATATCCAGACTAATATTCTGCTTTTGATTGTTTATCTGTGACCAGGATACTGGATCAGGATATTGGTAACATCCTGATGCGATATCATGGTGTTAACTAAATTGACCACGTGCAGGTTAGAAGCTGTAGGTCACTAACGGTCAGATGGACTTCTTCTCCTTGAGACTCGGGCAAACCAGTTATTTGAGAGACGTTGAACCCGAAAGACCAGGTCTACAACGTTCAAGTGGGGAATATCCGCCGGATCCCGGTTTAATAGGGTAGTTTGTTGCATTTCTTTTACTATAAATAGATGGATCGGATCAGTTAAGGCACACACTTTTTCATTCGCACACTTTACTCTCAAGCTACTAGCAACTACTATACAAAAACACTTGTACTCGAATCACATTGTAACACTTAGTTGATCCGCATCACATCCTGCACTGTATCCTGATATTTGAAGTAATAGAAGAACAAGGCAGCTGCGATTGTCAGCTCCAGAGGTTTTGTGCCGGCGATCTAGATTGATCAAGGGCTTTCCTCGTACATCTCGTGTCACCCCTTTACTTTTTTGCTCATAGTTTGATCATAGATACAGCTCTATATCCTGAGCCGTATCCTGAAACTGTTTTTACAATTAATTTGATTAACATATTTTCGACACTCATTTCTAGCACACTACCTCACTTAACTAATTTGATCACTTAATTACTTCGGTATTTTTTTACCAAAACAGGAGGTATGAAGATAAATCTTGCATTTAGGAACCTCTTTAGTTGTCACCAATACACAAGTTGTCATAAGACAATAAGGATGGTCATAGACATACATTAGGAAATGGAAATACATACTATCTAACTAAGAAAACATCAAGTGATGTGTGGATTTGTAGGTAGGATAGCCCAAGCTATCCAAATAATCACACAACTTCAAGTGCAGGACTTGTTCATCACTTGTAGGTTAAAACCTTATCAAAACAGAATGTTTATGATGATTAAACCTCTGGATTTACATGTCACTGTTGGATTCTGTATGCCCAAGACACATATTAAATTGATGTGACTAGTACGTTAAAATCCAAGTCGAGTCATACCCAAATACAAGCTAGACAAACACTTATAATATTTATTTATGATATGATCATACAAATAAATATTAACACTTAGAATATTTAGAAATTGGTTTTCTAAATGATTGCACTTGACAAACAAATAAATTATATGGATAATTTATTTTGAGAGAATATTTTATTTTGTTATTTAATTGGTTAAATAACATTTTAAAAGGTTGTGAGATATTGCATAAAGTCTTATAATATGATATGTTATATTTTATAATTGTTGTAATATATATATATATATATATATATATATATATATACAAGACTTATTTTTTAAAAGAAAATTTATTTTTTTAAATAAAAGGGGTGGGCCGCCCCCTCTTCCCAAGACAATGGTGGTCCAATAGCATTGCATGCAAATGCATGTGTTAGAGGCTCTCTCATTGGGTCTTTTTGGTGGCAAGATTCTCACAAGTTTTCATAAACATTTTTTATGATAAATAAAAGGAAGGAACTTGATAATTCCATATGGGAATTTTCGGCCAACTATGTACCATTTTTAGAAGTTTCTTTGAAGTTTCAAACTCAAGTAAATGCTCTCTAGAAATCAGCCATGAGATGGTTATTCAAAAGGGTTTTTTCAAGTTTGATATTCAAGTGCATAAAAAACTCCATGATCTTCACTACTATTTTCGGCCAAGGGGTTGGTTCCAAGAGGGGATTTTTCAAGTGAGTTGCAAGTGCAAAATCCTAGCTAAAATTAAGGTGTTTGTTGGAAGGCTTGGGGTATACAAGCTTGAGGTCTTCTACACTTGAAGGCAACCATTCAAGAAGCATCATCTTCTTCTTTTTTTTTTTTACTCCAAGAAGGTAGTATACTAAACACCCTATGGTTGTGTTTTAATTTTTGATAGCATGCATATTCGTATATGGATCCGGGTATTGGGTTTTACATATAAAATGGGTTTTATATCATAAAAGTAACATGTTTTTAAATAAATATTCCGCTGCGTTTTTATTTCATATGAATGAAATCACTTTGATAAACATGTGAAAAACCCAACAGTCACAACCTTGTTTTTAAGCTCACCTAATCATAGACTTGATTATGAGCATAAGGACATAGGAATGTGTTGAGAAATCTCAATTTAAAGTATGCTAAACAAGTGTTTATACAAAATCAGAAAGTTTATTGCACTTTGGAGCTTTATATGGTGATGTTCCAACCTTGGTTTTCCATGGAAAACTTGTGGAAACATACCTAAGGTTGTTCCAAGTGATTAGAAAGAAGAATCATTGAAAAAGATGGAGAAATGATGAAGTTATGCTCACTTTTGTGAGTTGTAGTGAATTTGCCTTTGCTCCTGATTTCAGCTGCGTTTTTGAGTGTTTGAAAGTGAGTTTAGAGTATTTGCAAAGTGAAAAATGTGTGGAGGAGGCTTGGGTTTTATAGAGGATAAATTATGGTTGATTACGTGGGTATTAAATGTAAGAAACATACCTAAAACACAAGAAGCAAGCTCAAAAAGTGACCAATCCCGTAGGCTGTTCGAGCTGGATGCGGATCCAAGAGACTGACCGGCCGCGAGCCACTTAAGTGGTCGGGTCGCGGGGTGCGAGCCAGGTGGGGGGGGGGTGGGTTTAAGTTTTAATTGTTGTTGATTTTAGTCCCTTATGTTTGTTATTGCAAGTTTTAAGGTGTTTCAAGGGTAAGTTATGGCATATAAGCATATTATAAGGTTTGTTAAGTATAAATAACATAAAACAAGTATAATGAAGTATGATTAAGTATATGTATGTCGCAAATAAGTATCATATGCATCCATATAACATATGATTAACGTATATCATGAATTTGCAAGTTTAACACATAGTTTCCAAGAATTACGAATAATGTATCAATTGTTTCACGAATTCAAACGAACGAACAAGTATGAAGTATGTATAACATGAATTTAAAGAAATACGAATTTTATTTATGATCCAAGTCTCGGATTTTACAACGATTACAAAGAAAGGACGAATACAAGACTACAAGATTACCAAAAATAGAAATACAAGTAAGCCTTTCTAATTACGGAAAGTACGAAGAAGCAGGGCGTTACACATCACCACCACCACCATCCACCACCCACCACCGTCCATCACCACCACCACTGTCCACTACCCACCACCACCGTCTACCACCATCCGTCCACCACCATTGTCCAGCACAACCATCACCACCCAATACCACTGCCCGTACACCACCACCAGTTTATTTTAGAAGTCTACATACGTTAAAAAACAAACATTCTTTTTGCAGACTGCAGGTGTTTGGTCCACCTCTTCTTCTACAGATGTCAGCAGATGTGGTCCGCAGACTGTAGAAATTTTACCTCTTAAAAAACAAACAACACCTTATACGTCGAGTCAACTTTTAGGTGGTGTTTATTTTCTAAAAAAGATCTACGCAGACCACGCGCAAACATTGTCATATGCGGACTATTTGTTTTTCCGAAGATGTTTCATTAAAAAAACGTTTGCGCGAGTTCTTCTTGGTGAAGACTTGGCCCAACCACTTTTAAGATCTTCTAGGGTTTGCAAAGGGTTAAAACACCACCACCCACCACCACCGTCCACCACCATCACCCACCTCCACTTCCACCACCGTCCACCACCGTCCACCACCATCACCCACCGTCCACGTCCACCACCCACCACCGTCCACCACCACCATCCATCACCACCACCAATTTATTTTTGAAGTCCGCCGACGTTAAAAAACAAATAACCTTCTTCTAGCAGATTGCAGGGGTTTGGTACACATTTTCTTCTGCAGACAGTGACGAAGCTTGAGATTTCCGACCGGGGGGTCGGAAGTTACCGGACCTAAAATTATACCTAAAAAATTATAAACCGGAGGGTCGAAAACGTATATACCTAAAAAATTCTATACAAAAACTACATACCGGACATTACTGAGTGAAAAGTTCGGGGGGTCGGGCGCCCCTGGCCCCCACTATGCCACGCCCATGTTTTCATATGTCTGGAGATGTGGTCCGTAGACCGTAAACATTTTATCTCTTAAAAAACAAACTGCACCTTAGTCTATAAGCCTTTTAAACATAGTTTTTAGTTCTTATTTTTAAGTATCCAGTTTTAAATTATGAGCAAATCTACATTAACTAAACCTATCTATCAATCTTTTTAGTGATAGTTTTTTTGGTTTAGCTGCATCAGTTATTTATCCCCACTAAAATGATACGCGAGTTCAAGTTCCACATAGGACGTAATCAGTGGATTTTAGAAGTACAGATTTTAGAGGATTGTCTTTGTTTGTCGTTCAAAACACAAACTTACCACCTAGAACAATTTATTCATAATCTTTTATCAAGTTTATTAGTTATATAAAACAAGAAACTTAAATAGACCAAAAAGTTGGTGAACACACATACATTACACATTTACTATACGTATCTATTTAATTAGGCTGAAATTGAAAGTTGATAATAAGAAGGTAACAATTGACAACCGTAAATGGTGGTGGATGGTGGGGATCACCGACGGTCACATTATTCAAGAATTTATTCGTTTAATTGAAAAAGCTTGACGTTTTGGTTAACATGGGGCCCTTTGTCTTTATACTCCCTCCTTGAGCGCATATATATATATAATACATGACATGATATAATGATACATATTATTATTATTTATATGACATGATGATCAATGATGTGTTGGTTGGATGTTAGTGCTGCCTGCCATGACCGTCACATTGGTGTCAAACAAACAATACAATGTTTCAATGGCTTTGCACGTGACCCACGCGTGATCTATGGCTTTTCCATCGGATCAAATCGTAAGAAACAAAACACAGTTTCATATCTTCTTTCTTTTCTTTTTCTTCCAAACTGGGTGGGTCCATTACTTGATGGCAATTTTTATTTTTATTATGTGATGTAAACTTGTTTATTTTAAGTTTCAGGAGGGCAGCTAAAAATTGTTTTTTATTGATTATATTCAATTGAGAAGTCAGTTTCATAGGTTTTTTCAACAAGTTAGATGTACTTTGATTATTTTATTTAATCTCAATTTTGCTGCTTGTTGAGAAGTCAGTTTCATAGGTTCTCTCAACAATTTAGATGTACTATGAATATTTTTTTTCATCTCTATAAGGCCATGTGTAGTCATAAAGCCCCTTGTGGGGCGTTATGCGACACGTGTCGTGCCACGTCACACGAGGGCTTTATGGGGCGTTATATCACTAGAGCCCGTAGTCATAAAGCCCCTACTCATCATTACCTATTTAATAATTTTCAATATTATTAATTAATTATAAAAAAGCTTACCTGTTTGTGATTGGCCAAAGCTTTGAAAGGAATCTCCACAACGCCGCGATAATTATCGCGCTTTCAAAATTTTTTTGGGCATAGCGCCCTTTGTTTTGGTGTGCAAGGCTCCATCTCGGCGCTATAGGTAGTGGTCGCGCCCCACTACGCAAGGTCTTAGTCTTGGATTGATTTTTAAATCTTAGATTTAAATATATATTTGCTATCTTGTAGAGATTTCCACATCCTATTTTATTACAAAATAATTGTTTCACCAAATAATTATACACTTAATCTCGAATGTGGACATGTGGTAATGCATTTTTAAGGGTGGAGATATAATAGAAAGTTTATTTCGCTAGGAAGCATAGAAAGCAATCATAACCGTCCAATTTCACAATCTACGGTCTAGATCAAAATCAAATTAAAAACTGTCATTTAAACACGCTCTCCGGTCTTTCAAGGGTATTATCGTCAAATTCCAAAATAACCGCCGTTGAATATACACAGAAACGCTTCAAAAAAAGTGCATTACGTTTTACACTTCCATTGAACGATAACACACATACATAAATTTGAGAAAATCATACTCCATTGAAGTTCATGGCGTCGTCGAGAGATAATTTGAAGGTTTACCTTCGAGTTACTGAAAAGAAATCCGTCTCTGAAAACCCTAAATCATCAAAGAAGCCAAAAACATCATCAGCTGAAGAGAACATAGATCAACAAGTAAATATTAGCCGAAAATCAACAATGAAACAACAATGTAGTAGAAAACGCAAAGAGATTTCAGACAATGGTAATTTTATGTATTTTTGCTTTTTAACTGAATTCAACTTACGTTTTATAAAGTGCAATAGACCTAATATATCATATCCCTTCCCAAAAATTGTTAATGAGTGATATCTTATCCCTATCTTAACATTTTTGTTATAAGAGACTACATTGCGTTTTATGTTAAAACTATGACCTAGGGTGCTAATGCTTTTTATGGGATTTATATATTGTGAACTAATGCGTTTTATCTTAATAAATTTGCAAAAACAAAGAGATTATTATGATGATAATTGTAATCGAATTTTAAAACATTGCGTTTTATCTTTGAATTTCCTGAGATACATGTGTTGTTAACTATTGCGTTTTATCATAATACTATCAAAATGCTTTTTTTACTTGACTAATGCGTTTTTATATTAAAATATCATAAAAAACAAAATGAGATTATGTAATGTTAATTTGCTGTGTTAAATTTAATATGATGTAAAGTATTGCGTTTTATCTTAAAACTGTGAAATACTGCTTTTTATCTATATAGTGTTAGCTAATGCGTTTTATCATAAATTTGTTAATTGACATTATTTCATTATTCTATTTAAAGTTAAAAAACAAGAGGAAAAACAAAAAAGGAGAAGAAAGAAAGTGGTGATAGAATCTTCTGAAGATACAAAGTCTGTTTCAAAGGATGAAAATTCTAGTCGAGCTATAGTTCTGCATACTTCCGAACAACAACAACTAAATTCCGGTAACATAAAACGCATTAGTTCTGCGACACTAGCACGGCTGAAGCTATTTTGTTACAAATACCATGGATATGAGTTGTTTTAATCTATTATTCTATTATCAAACTTGTATACTCGCCAATACGTTTGTATTGATATTTTAATACATGTTGCAGGCTGATAGGATGCTATGGAATGCATGGAACCAAGCTAGGAGATGCTTAGAAACGTCACTTAGTTAACTTAGAATCATTGAACTATTCGAACAATATTTGTTATGGTCTGTATTCGATACTTGTGTTGGCTGTCTTTGCTTTTAGACAATGATATGATGAATTTGATCTAAATTCTATTTAAACAAATAGTGTTGTGGATTTCTCATGAGCAATCTGAACGCTTAGTGCTCGCACCCCGATGTTTCCGCCATCAGTTGGGTTGTGACAGATTGGTATCAGAGCCATAACTATAGGGAAATAGGATAAGTAGGAATACTTGCCCTAGTCTATAGTTCTAGGAACTTGACTCTTATTTGTTGCTTAAGACTTATGCATTCTACCGTATCTGCTTCCTAGCAGCCCATGTTCCTCTTAAACTTACATGCCTTTCCTAAGGCTGCTATAATATACACTTTATACTATAAAGACACTGTTACACAGTGTTTATTTTTAGCACGAGAGTTGCCCACAGGATAGGAGTGACATGCGAACCTTGATGGGAAATCTCCATATTATTCTGGAAGGTCTTGTCTGCGGATAAGAGCCGACAACCTTTAGGGTACGATGTTGTCAAGTTAGAGGTGAAACTCAGACCTTGATAACTAGTCCCACTCTTTGATGATTTGATGTCTCGCCAAAGTCTCGTAACTGCCAATCAGTTGAGTGCGCAGAATGACTAAAAGGACGAATATCGTAGGCCTAACATCGATGACGTATTTGTCTAAGTAAGTCAAGACACGTTACCTCAATTCGAAAGGAGTTCGAATCAGTTTGGTTAGTCGCTGTTCCTCTACCCGGAACAATCCTGTGATTTGAGAGCCTATCTCGTTTTTATGTTATCTTGACTTTTGTGAAAGTGGTTTTATCTACGAGGTTTTGAACTTAATTCTTCGTTTATTTGTAAAACGTTTTTACGCAAAGCTGCACGTTGTCCGCAACCTAAAATGTTAATTCTAATCTCAGATCAAACTAAATTTACGAAGCTTTATTCTATGTGTAATCTATGTGGTAAACATTGATCGTCTATAGTATGATGTGTTGTGATGGTATGAAACACTAAGATGACATGGAAGTACGGGACAGAAGTGGTGTGTCTGAAGCATGGTGGATACGCCGCTGGTACTTCCTATATATAAGTGCTTCCGGCATATTACCAACTTCCGTACCAAGTGCCATGCGAGATTTAGTGTTTCAGACCGTTGTGGAACGTATATGAATCTATGGAACGTCTCTGAAATCTAAGGAACATCTGTATAAGCAATGGAACGTCTACACAATCTATGGAATGTCTATGGAGAGTCTATGTAATCTATGAGAATTCTAACATGAACTATGGTTAATCTATTCGTGCTAATTTATGATAATGTAGCGCGATAATCTATTTTGAGCTAAACTATGTTAAACTACCTGGAGTTGATGGTTTAATCTATGGTCATTTACTTGGTTAGTCTATGATTAAGCTATCTACTTGAGCAAGCTATGATAATCTATCAATATAATCTATGTCAATCTATGAGATGATCTATGTTAATCTATCTGGGTATTCTACGATGATCTATTGTGAGCATTCTAGGTGATGTAATTGAGTGATCTATGAGTAATCTACGGCAATCTATTAATCTATGTGAAACTATTTGGGAATATATGATGATAATGATGATGTTGATAGGTAAATGGTTATGTGTGGTGATTGCGACACGTAGCATGACACCGAGTACGAGGCCAGGCGACGTGTCCGAAGCGTGGTGGATACGCCGATAGTACTTCCTATATATAAGCGTTTTGGCATGTTTACCAAACTTCGTACAAACGTGCCATGTGAAGGTCGTGAATTTTGAGTTGGTTCAATCTGGAATCTTAAGTCTATCGTGTGAGTAGTCTATGTTGTGAGGAATTCATAATTTAGACTTATACAATCCCGTTTGTCGGATCTGTAGATGTCTACTCGTAGAACATCTGACGCTCTCAGGAGATCCAGAGAGAAGTCTCAAAAGAAGATGATGTCTTTCATGGCCGATCAGATCGCTCGAGTCATGCCAAGAATCTTCACTGAGCTTCAAGGATCAAACACTCCGCCATCCTCTGCGGACTCCAAGGCTGAGAAGCAGAAGCCTACTAAGTTTAACTACAAACATTTCATCTCTTGCAGCCCTAAGTCTTTCACGGGCAGTGATGGGGTGACTGCTATGCTCGAGTGGTTCGACAGCATCGAAGTTACCTTCATTAACAGCGAGTGCTCAGACCATCTGAAAACTAGGAGTACGACTGGAATGTTCCAAGGCAGAGCATTGGAGTGGTGGTCAAATGAGAGAAACATCCGTTCAAATGAAGAAGCCTATGCTCTTCCATGGACTGAGGTGCGAGAACTCATGATGCTCGAGTTCTGCCCTCCTCATGAGCAATTAAAGCTCGAAGAAGAATTCTGGCATCTAAAGTAAGTTGGTGATGACAACCTGGCGTATACTACTCGTTTTAAGTAGCTGAGTCTCATCGTTCCTCACTTGGTTTCGACTCCTAAGCGAATGATAACCAAGTACATCAACGGACTACCGTCTGCAATGCGTGATTCTATCGAAGCAGCTCAGTTGGGAACTATCGAAGAAGTCTATCGTCTGGCAGCAAGTTTGAACAACAACCGTGTGCGTGATAAATAGTTTACTACCCCTGCCCCTTCAAAGTCTGCTAATCAAGTCACTCAGCAACCTAGTGGCAGCAAGAACAAGAAGCGAAAAGCTCAGGGTTCAGGATGTAATGCTATCACTCCTGCTGCTAAGCCTGCTCCTGCTACTGCTGCTGCAAACCTTGCTGCTCCTGAAGCGAACGACGAGGTTGTTATGCACATGGTTAGTACGAGTACTCCTACGTAGCGGACGACGAGGAGGCATCTATAATAATAGACATAGGAGTTAAACCAAATAAGAGACCAAGTTGAATCCTATCATAGATATCTACCCATTCCTCACAGGTTTTAATTACTATCTTCAAGTTTTCTACAGGAAAGAGCCTTTGCTCTGATACCATAGCTGTAACACCCCAACCCGGAAGGGCTGACGTGTCACAATAACAGTAGTATCATAAACAAAAGTCATAATTCCATTTATTTATTTGGACAAGGATACAACCACATGACAACTAAACTTAAGGTTAATATACAAGCGGACACATTCGACTTCCTTAACTAACATCTTCAGATTTAATCCTATGCTTTTATTCTTCTCTCTTTTCCCCGCCCAAAGTAACATGCGGACCTGTATATACAAAAAGTTTACGGAATGAGCCGAATGCTCAGTACGGAATAATAGGCTCAAATAACAAATAACGCTTTATAGAAATGTTATTCGGATGAAACTTTATGTTAAAATGATATGATGCAAGTAACGTAATTTCATAATCATATCTTACGGATGTACCCATGAGCAAACTTAAAACGTGACAATATACAGGTAGCTACTCCTGCATAATTATCACATGAGATGGCGAGTTGGCATACCCGTTATCCACCTCCTTATACTTAAATCCTAGGATCGATATATACGCCTCCTAATAGCTTATATGTACCACACTTGTACTTAAGAGACGCCGTGAACTGATCTCTCCGTCACGGATGGAGCACATGATGTCGATGCCGCAACAACATGCTCGTGGGACACTCCACGAGAAGCGATACTCAGGGTATCAGAGTACAAATGGTCTTATTCACATAACTTATGAAAATATTTTCATAACAAGACGTAACATATATTGGAACATGCGATAATGAGTACAACTAACAGAATACTATCGCATGACATGAAAACTAAATCCAAGGTTATGATTAGAATAGGAATCTAACGGACTGTCAAATGAATCGATAATCAAAGACGTGAGGAGTTTTAAAAGATATATGAATTTAATGGGTTTATAACAATTTGAATATGAAGCAATAAGGAGTGAGGGTAAGGATCCGTACCTTAATAATTCCAAAGTGATGCTACCTTGTGATAATATTTCAGATTTATACGGGCAGAGTTTAGACTACTGATTAGTCTTTTAACCTAATTTAAATAATATGCACACAAACTAGGTTAGTAACTTAATACAGCATTTACGATAACTCACGAGATTAAAATCCTCACAACGAATGACAAAGTGCGATACTTAAACATCCATCGGATTCACAATTAATGACAAAGTGAAATCACTTAAACATCCATCGGATTCACAACGAATGACAAGGTGTAAACACTTAAACATCCATCGGAATCACAATTAATGACAAAGTGAAATTACTTAAACATCCATCGGAATCACGACTAATGATAAAGCATAACCCAAATTTGAGCAGCACTTAAACATCCATTGGATTGATTTCAATCAATCGGACATTGAATCGTATCAGCGATTGAGTTAATACCCTGTTCTGCAGCACCCCGCTATACTAATTAGTGTTTTCGTGTGTGTTAATTGTAGTAAACAGACGATAACTCGAAGTATATTACGAATTCTTTCGTCGTTTCAGCGCCCAGATTCAAGTACCAATGTCCTCTATTTATAGTCGAAATTTCACCTTGCTTACGGACCGTAAGCCTCACAATGTTGCGGTCCGTAAGGGTGCTTACGGACCGTAAGCCTCATATTGTTACGGTCCGTAAGGGACACCAAAGCACTATAGGGTTGCCACGCGTAGGAGTAGCCTAGCTGAGTCGACATTTCGAGAATATTTAATTTAGACAGCGAGATAAATGGATAATCGTCAATAGGGAATACCCCCCCTGAGTTTTAGGGGCCCTGATCCTGATTCTGATTGTTCTGAAAATTCTAGGGTTTGTACAGAAATACTTGGGTGTCTTAATTAGGGTTTCCTATTGGATAATTTAATAATAATAATAATAATAATAGTTTTGGTTGATATACAGAAAGATGGATCATAAAATAAATGTTTAGTTTATTATAAATTATTATTCTTTTATTTCTAAAATAATGATTTTTTTTAAATTTATGGTTATTACAACTATTACCCCCTTAAAAGAAATTTCGTCCTCGAAAGTTTTCAAATAAGAACATATAAGTAACGGAAACGGAATTTTCATAGCAGAGTTACTAACTTATATAACAATAATCTCCTAAACACACATGTGTATCTGAAATTCATAATTACGTTCATGACTATAATTGTCAATTACCTTACATATGTGCCCTAATGGTCCTCCTATAACGCATCTTAATAAAATATCTTACCGTACGAAAAGTCAATGGAGACTTACAGATAATAGAGTGACTTATTGGTACTGATATCTCCTACATAGATTTGCTTAATCATGGCTAAGATATATTCACATAAGATAAAGCATGAATGATCACAAACATAAACAAATGAACATAGATCAAAGAGCAAGATTTACCGTTACTTTGACTAAAATTCTATTACTAGAATAGATTAGGGTATAGAGAGCGAATTGATTCTTCATATTCCCATGTTGCTTCGCGTTCAGAGTGATTTTTCCAGAGGATTTTAACAAACGGAATTACTTTCCTACGCATAACCCTTTCTTGTCGATCTAAGATGGCTTCTGGTTCCTCTTCGTAGGACAAATCTTCGTGAATTGTAAGTAACGGATAACTAATGACATAGAGTGGATGATAATTATATCCTCTTAATGAGGAGACATGAAAAATGTTATGAACGTGAGAGAGATGAGGCGGTAGAGCTAGTCGATATGATACTTCTCCAATTCTTTCAAGGATTTCAAACGGACCTATGAAACGAGGACTAAGCTTCCCTTTAATTCCAAATCTACGAACGCCACGCCAAGGTGATACCTTTAAGAATACGTGGTCACCAATTTTAAATTCGAGTGGTCGTCTATCTTGATCTGCATAACTCTTTTGTCTGCTCTGAGCTTCTTTCAGTTTTTCTCGTGCCATAGTGACTTTTTCGTTTGTAATCTGAACTAGTTCTGGCCCTTCAATAATCTTTTCTCCAACTTCATCCCAGCATATCGGTGCGCGACATTTCCGACCGTATAAAAGTTCAAAAGGTGCCATGCCAATACTTGCTTGCCAACTATTGTTGTAAGCGAACTCAACAAGGCATAGATATTCATCCCAGTTTCCAGACCATTCAAGTGCACATGCTCGGAGCATGTCTTCCAAGGTCTGAATCGTGCGTTCTGACTGCCCATCTGTTTGTGGATGGAAAGCCGTACTAAACTTCAGTCGTGTACCCCAAGCTGCCTGAAAACCTTTCCAAAATCGTGAGGTGAAACGTGGGTCTCTATCGGAAACAATGGAAGATGGTGTGCCATGGAGTCGAATAATTTCTTGAAGAAATATTTCGGATAACTTATTAACCGAAATTCCTTGCTGAATTGGTAGAAAATGTGCTGACTTCGACAATCTATCGACAACAACCCATACAACATTATTCTTCTTGAATGTCTTAGGCAAACCGATAACAAAATCCATTGTGATCTCATCCCACTTCCATATGGGAATATCCAATGGCTGCAATAGACCGCTTGCTCGTTTGTGTTCAATTTTCACTTGTTGGCAAGTGAGGCATTTACTTACGTATCGAGCAACGTCTTCCTTCATGCATTCCACCAGAAGTTCTGTCTTAAGTCTCGATACATCTTGGTAGATCCTGGGTGAATTAAAAATGGTGAGCTGTGAGCTTCGGCTAACAATGACTCACGAAGGGTGGAGTCATCGGGTACACAAAGTCTTTTACCGCACCAAATCACTCCATGATGGTCTATACGAAATTCAGAATGCTTACCCACCTCAAGATTTTGCACAATTGCCCAAAGTTCTCCATCTTGCTTTTGTGCATCTTTGATCCGTGATATGAGGTCGGGTTCAATCTGCATTCTAGCTAGATATCCATCAGATTTACAAGCCTGAAGCCAAATGTTCATCCTTTCGAGATCCCTCCTAATACGAGGCTGAATTTGTAAGCAAGATATAGTCCCGGAACTCTTTCGACTCAACGCGTCAGCTACAACATTGGCTTTGCCTGGATGGTATTGAATATTTGTGTCGTAATCTTTTAAAAGTTCTAACCACCTTCTTTGCCTCATATTTAGCTCCTTCTGCGTGAATATGTACTTGAGGCTCTTGTGGTCGGTAAAGATGTCACAACTCTCACCATACAGATAGTGTCGCCAAATCTTAAGTGCAAAAACGACTGCGGCTAATTCTAAATCATGTGTAGGGTAGTTAACTTCATAAGGCTTTAACTGACGGGAGGCATAAGCGATAACCTTCCCATGTTGCATTAGCACACAACCTAATCCTTTTTTTGAGGCATCACTATAGACTTGGTAACCTCCTGATCCAGAAGGGAGAGTGAGTATCGGAGAGGATACAAGTCGTTTCTTCAATTCTTCAAAGCTTTTCTCTCGTTCCTCATTCCATGAGTACTTCACCCCTTTCCTTAGGAGTTTTGTGAGTGGTAAAGCAATTACCGAGAATCTTTCAACAAATCTTCGGTAATAGCCAGCAAGACCCAAGAAACTTCGTATTTCGGTAACAGAAGTGGGTCTTGGCCATTTTGTAATAGCTTCAACCTTTGTTGGGTCTACCATAATTCCCTCTGCTGATATAACATGACCTAGAAATGCCACTTGGCTAAGCCAAAAGTCACATTTGGAAAACTTAGCGTACAACTTCTCATGCCGCAAGGTTCCAAGTACTGCATGTAGATGTGCTTCATGCTCTTCGTGACTCTTAGAATACACTAGAATGTCATCGATAAAGACAATAACGAATTTGTCTAGGAATTTGTGAAATACACGATTCATCAAATCCATGAAGACTGCGGGTGCGTTAGTTAGCCCAAAGGGCATAACCAAAAATTCGTAATGACCATAACGAGTACGAAAGGCGGTCTTGGGAACATCATCATTTTTTATCTTTAGTTGATGGTACCCGGACCTCAGGTCGATTTTTGAGAAGAACTGAGCCCCCTGAAGTTGATCAAAGAGATCATCAATGCGAGGCAGAGGATACCGATTACGAATAGTAATCTTGTTCAGCTCTCGGTAGTCAATACATAAACGCATACTACCGTCTTTCTTCTTCACAAATAAGACCGGAGCACCCCAAGGTGAAACACTGGGTCTTATGAATCCTAGATCTAACAATTCTTGCAATTGTTCCTTCAACTCCTTCAGTTCCATTGGGGCCATACGGTATGGAGCTTTAGAAATAGGTTCGGCACCAGGGATCAAGTCAATGGTGAATTCTACCTGACGGTCGGGTGGTAATCCCGGGAGTTCATCCGGAAATACATCAGGATATTCACGAACAACGGAGTGGTTATCGATACTCTTAACACTAGCAGAAGTATCCTTAATCGATGCTAGGAATCCAGCATAACCGTTTGATAAGAATTTTCGAGCCTTAAGCGCAGAGATAATTTTAAGAGATTTATGAGCTTGAGTTCCCTGATATATAATATCAGGATGATGAAGATCACCGAAAATAACACGGCGAAAATGACAATCTATAGTTACGTGATGTCGAGACAACCAATCTATCCCTAGAATAACATCAAAGTCACACATATGTATTGGAAATAGGTCTGCCTTACACACAATAGATTCAATATGGATCGGACAATCTTTATATACGTAAGTGATTACGGATGAATTTTCCATGGGAGTGGGAATGGTTAGAGTATGATTTAAGAGAGTTGGTCTTATCGGAAGGTACTTAGTAAACGAGTGGGATACTAAAGAATGGGTCGCTTCTGTATCGAATAACACATAGATACTATGTTTACCAAGCTGAAGGGTTCCCGACACAGTACCTGGGGCATTAGCAGCGTCAGTAGCAGAAAGTGCGAAAACTCTTCCTCCAACATTGGATTGGTTATTCTTCTTAGTGTCTTTCTTTGTACACTCCTTGATCATGTGTCCAGTTTGGCCACATCTAAAGCATGCTCCTGTACTTCGGTGACATACGCCCTGATGTCTCTTACCACAAGTATTACATAGAAGATATGTAATTTGATTCGGGTTTACATGTTGATTCAGTGGTTGAGCTCTAATAGGTTCTGCATACAACTGAATCTGGTTTTGAGCAGGCCTCGGGTTTTGTGTTCTAGGTTGCCATGGACGTGCCTGATTTCCAGAGTTTTGATTTCCTTGCACTTTACGGTCTTGATGCTGTGGCGTAGTGGATGATTGGCCGATTGCCTGCTTAAATTGTCCTTCTCTGTTTCTCTTCTTATTATCCTCAGTTCGAGATAAAAATTATTTCCTCTCGAACTCAAAAGTTTTGATTGCATCGGCAACTTCAGTGATATCCTTAAATTTCATGTACATGATCGACTTGCGAATTCGATCATTGACTGCCCACTTGCATTTCTCTGCCTGGGCTTCTGCCGATCCTGCAACGTCTCCTACAATACTAGCTAACCTTGAAAATCGAGTAATGAACTCAGAGGCTGGTTCATCACTCCCTTGTCGAATCACTACATACTCCCTGATATAAGCTTCTTTATCAGCGGTCGAAAAATACTTGTCGTAAAAGATGGTACGAAAGTCGACCCATGAAAGATTAGCGTCAAAATCATCCCCTCCTTTGACTTGCTTATATCCTTCCCACCAAGTTTGTGCGTCATCTTCGAGTTTGTAGGTAGCCAATCTAACTTTGTATTGCTCCGGAACTCCAAGAACTCCGAAGATCTTTTCAACATGAGCTATCCAGTTTCTTGCATCGACTGGATTAGTAGCGTGACTAAAGGATTTCGGCTTTTGTTTTTGGAATTTAGCGATCCATATGTCTATACTATAGGTAGTATGGTTCGTGGTATTCTCACGAATTTCTTCACCAGAGATTGGATTCGTGTTATTACGTTCTGGATGACGAGTTTGTTGAATAACGGCCTTAGCTGTTTGAGCAACAAGGTTTGGAAGCAACCCGGCAACAGCCTGGTTGATAGCATTAATTATGTCTGGATCAATTGGAGTCTCATTCAAAGAAGTGTTGTTATGCACATGGTTAGTACGAGTACTCCTACGTAGCGGACGACGAGGAGGCATCTATAATAATAGACATAAGAGTTAAACCAAATAAGAGACCAAGTTGAATCCTATCATAGATATCTACCCATTCCTCACAGGTTTTAATTACTATCTTCAAGTTTTCTACAGGAAAGAGCCTTTGCTCTGATACCATAGCTGTAACACCCCAACCCGGAAGGGCTGACGTGTCACAATAACAGTAGTATCATAAACAAAAGTCATAATTCCATTTATTTATTTGGACAAGGATACAACCACATGACAACTAAACTTAAGGTTAATATACAAGCGGACACATTCGACTTCCTTAACTAACATCTTCAGATTTAATCCTATGCTTTTATTCTTCTCTCTTTTCCCCGCCCAAAGTAACATGCGGACCTGTATATACAAAAAGTTTACGGAATGAGCCGAATGCTCAGTACGGAATAATAGGCTCAAATAACAAATAACGCTTTATAGAAATGTTATTCGAATGAAACTTTATGTTAAAATGATATGATGCAAGTAACGTAATTTCATAATCATATCTTACGGATGTACCCATGAGCAAACTTAAAACGTGACAATATACAGGTAGCTACTCCTGCATAATTATCACATGAGATGGCGAGTTGGCATACCCGTTATCCACCTCCTTAGACTTAAATCCTAGGATCGATCCATACGCCTCCTAATAGCTTATATGTACCACACTTGTACTTAAGAGACGCCGTGAACTGATCTCTCCATCACAGATGGTGCACATGATGTCGATGCCGCAACAACATGCTCGTGGGACACTCCACGAGAAGCGATACTCAGGGTATCAGAGTACAAATGGTCTTATTCACATAACTTATAAAAATATTTTCATAACAAGACGTAACATATATTGGAACATGCGATAATGAGTACAACTAACAGAATACTATCGCATGACATGAAAACTAAATCCAAGGTTATGATTAGAATAGGAATCTAACGGACTGTCAAATGAATCGATAATCAAAGACGTGAGGAGTTTTAAAAGATATATGAATTTAATGGGTTTATAACAATTTGAATATGAAGCAATAAGGAGTGAGGGTAAGGATCCGTACCTTAATAATTCCAAAGTGATGCTACCTTGTGATAATATTTCAGATTTATACGGGCAGAGTTTAGACTACTGATTAGTCTTTTAACCTAATTTAAATAATATGCACACAAACTAGGTTAGTAACTTAATACAGCATTTACGATAACTCACGAGATTAAAATCCTCACAACGAATGACAAAGTGCGATACTTAAACATCCATCGGATTCACAATTAATGACAAAGTGAAATCACTTAAACATCCATCGGATTCACAACGAATGACAAAGTGTAAACACTTAAACATCCATCGGAATCACAATTAATGACAAAGTGAAATTACTTAAACATCCATCGGAATCACGACTAATGATAAAGCATAAC
The DNA here is from genome assembly GCA_030545235.1 of Helianthus tuberosus. NCBI lineage: Eukaryota > Viridiplantae > Streptophyta > Magnoliopsida > Asterales > Asteraceae > Helianthus > Helianthus tuberosus. The sequence goes on along the minus strand of CM060411.1, from coordinate 51,555,766 downwards.
CCAAATTTGAGCAGCACTTAAACATCCATTGGATTGATTTCAATCAATCGGACATTGAATCGTATCAGCGATCGAGTTAATACCCTGTTCTGCAGCACCCCGCTATACTAATTAATGTTTTCATGTGTGTTAATTGTAGTAAACAGACGATAACTCGAAGTATATTACGAATTCTTTCGTCGTTTCAGCGCCCAGATTCAAGTGCCAATGTCCTTTATTTATAGTCGAAATTTCACCTTGCTTACGGACCGTAAGCCTCACAATGTTGCGGTCCATATGGGTGCTTACGGACCGTAAGCCTCATATTATTACGGTCCGTAAGGGACACCAAAGCACTATAGGGTTGCCACGCGTGGGAGTAGCCTAGCTGAGTCGACATTTCGAGAATATTTAATTTAGACAGCGAGATAAATGGATAATCGTCAATAGGGAATACCCCCCCTGAGTTTTAGGGGCCCTGATCCTGATTCTGGTTGTTCTGAAAATTCTAGGGTTTGTACAGAATTACTTGGGTGTCTTAATTAGGGTTTCCTATTGGATAATTTAATAATAATAATAATAGTTTTGGTTGATATACAGAAAGATGGATCATAAAATAAATGTTTAGTTTATTATAAATTATTATTCTTTTATTTCTAAAATAATGATTTTTTTAAATTTATGGTTATTACACATTTCGTATGTGTATCGATTACCGTGAACTTAATAAGCTTACCGTGAAGAATCGTTATCCGCTACCCCGTATTGATGACCTGTTTGACCAGCTACAAGGCGCGTCCTGTTTCTCAAAAATTGACCTGCGTTCTGGATATCATCAGCTACGTGTTCTTCAAGATGATATTCCGAAAACCGCGTTTCGTACACGATATGGACACTACGAGTTCGTAGTCATGCCTTTTGGCCTGACCAACGCACCTGCAGTGTTCATGGACCTGATGAACCGTGTTTGTAAACCCTACTTGGATCGTTTTGTGCTAGTATTTATCGATGATATCCTCATTTATTCTAAGACTAAAACTGATCATGCTCGTCACCTACGTCTAATGCTTGAACTTTTACCTGGCGAGCGTTTGTATGCTAAATTTTATAAGTGTGAGTTTTGGATCGACAAAGTGCAATTTCTTGGTCATATTGTTAGTAGGCAGGGTATTCACGTTGATCCTTCGAAAATTGAAGCAGTGAAGAATTGGTGTACGCCTAAATCCGTGTCGGAGATTCGTTCTTTTCTAGGATTGGCGGGTTATTACCGCCGGTTCATCGCGGATTTCTCTAAAATCGTTGTTCCTCTTACTACGCTAACCCAAAAGCAGAGGCCTTTTGTTTGGGGTGCCGAGCAAGAGAACTCCTTCCAAACCCTTAAGAATCTTTTGTGTAATGCCTTTGTGTTAACTCTACCTGATGGCAACGACGATTTTGTGGTATATTGTGATGCCTCGAACCGTGGGTTGGGCTATGTGCTCATGCAACGGGACAAGGTTATTGCTTATGCCTCTCGTCAGCTCAAGGTACATGAGAAAAAACTACACTACTCACGACCTGGAGCTTGGTGCAGTCATTTTTGCGTTAAAGATCTGGCGACACTACCTGTATGGTACAAAGTGTGTGGTCTTCACCGACCATAGGAGCCTTCAGCATATCTTTGACCAAAAAGAGCTGAACATGCGACAGAGACGTTGGGTGGAATTACTTAACGACTACGACTGCGAAATTCGCTATCATCCCGGCAAGGCGAACGTAGTGGCCGAAGCTATTAGTCGTAAGACTCATGTTAAGTCTATCCGTATCTCCAATGACCTCCATGCTTGTATTCGAGAAGCCCAGTATTCATCAGCCAACGAAGGTAGTATAATCGAGGAAGTCCATGGTGCCCGTATTGACCAACTGGTAACAAAACCCGATGGACTCCAATACTACCTCAATCGCATCTGGGTGCCAGATCGCGATAATCTCCGTGAGCTCATTTTTACTGAGGCTCACAAATCCCGTTACTCTATCCATCCAGGTGCCGACAAGATGTACCAGGATCTGCATACAACTTATTGGTGGCCTGGCATGAAGAGGGACATTGCTGTCTATGTATCTAAGTGTCTTACCTGCTCGAAGGTAAAGGCTGAACACCAGCGTCCTTCTGGACTCTTGGAGCAACCTAAAATCCCTGTTTGGAAATGGGATAGCATTGCTATGGACTTTATTACCAAACTACCCCGTACCTCTAAATGTCACGATAGTATCTGGGTGATTATTGATCGATTGACCAAATCTGCTCATTTTCTTCCTATTCGTGAAGATTTCAGAGTGAAGAGACTCGCTCGAATCTATACCGATGAGATTATAAGCCGTCATGGCGTACCTCTTGACATAATCTCGGACCGTGATGGTCGCTTTACTTCTCGCCTTTGGCAAACGTTTCAATCCGCTATGGGTACGCACTTGAATCTTAGCACGGCCTTTCATCCTCAGACAGATGGTCAGACCGAGCGTACTATTCAGACCCTCGAGGATATGCTTCGTTCTTGTGTCAATGACTTTGGTGGTAACTGGGATGTACATTTACCATTGATAGAATTCTCTTACAACAATAACTACCATTCCAGTATTCAGATGGCGCCTTTCGAAGCTTTGTATGGGCGAAAATGCCGATCTCCTCTCAGCTGGCAGGTGGTTGGGGAAAAGCAGTTCACTGGCCCTGAGATTATTCAAGAGGCAACGGACAAGATTCTTCAGATCCGTGATAACTTGATCAAGGCTAGGAACAGACAAAAGAGCTATGCTGATAATAGGCGGAAGCCTCTGGAATTTGCTATTGGTGACCGAGTTCTACTCAAGGTATCTCCCTGGAAGGGAGTAGTTCGTTTTGGGAAGAAGGGAAAGCTTGCACCTCGCTATGTGGGTCCTTTCGTGATACTTGAAAGGATCGGCAAGGTGGCATACAGACTCGACTTGCCATAAGAGCTAAACAACGTGCATCCAGTGTTCCCCGTGTCCAATCTACGGAAATGTCTAGCCGATGAAGGACTGCAAGTTCCTCTGGAAGACTTGCAAATAAACAAAGTTGTTCAGTTTGTGGAGAAACCGGTCGAAATCATGGATCAGACTGTCAAGCTTTTGAGGCGCAGCAAAATCCCCATTGTTAAGGTTCGATGGGAAGGAAAGCGTGGCGCTGAATTTACTTGGGAGTTGAAAAGTGATATGAAGGCCAAGTACCCGCATCTCTTTGGGCAATCTTCTTCTAAGATTTCGGGGACGAAATCTCCTAAAGGAGGGGAGACTGTAACGCCCAGCATCCCTAAACCTTAGGCACATGGCAAGATCAGTCCCTGAACTCCTCTAACTTGTCAGTTTTAGTCCCTATAGTTTTGTGATATTGATATTTTGAAACTTTAGCATGAATCTTATCATGATACTTGACTCCTTAATCTAGATGATTGATTTTGAAACATAAACTATGAGACTTGATACAGATACTAGACTCATGATGCTTGACCCTTGATACTTAATCTAGATACTTGAATCTTTATGACTTAACTTGATACTTAGACTCTTGATTCTTGATACTTGATACTTGGACTCTTGATTCTTGATGTTTGAGAAACGATGATTCTTGACCCTTGAGACTCAAATTGGTGCTTGACTCCTTAGACTCGTGAAGCTTGATTCTTGGTTAAACGAGAGACTGGAGCCTTGTCACTGGCGAAATCTATGAAACTTTGAGACTCCGATGCTTGCAATGTAATCAAATTAATAAAGATACTTTACGTAATCTATATAACGCAACGCCTAACATAACGCGAAAAACGAATCCTAAACTGGAACGCGAGAAGGCTGGGTTGGCAAGAGTGACCAGCCGATCGGCTAGCCAGCCGATCGGACAGTCACCCTATGGGCTGACCAGCCGATCGGACAACTGACCGATCGGACAGCAAGCCGATCGGACAGCCAGCCGATCGGACTGCCAGCCGAACCGAACCAATTTTCCTCCTTTCACCCCTCACCTATAAATAGGCTGTCACATCACCATTTCAAGTGATGTATACTCGATCCCCTTTTACTTTAAACTTTTGGGGTGTAACATGTATTCTATGAAACTTAAACTTGAATCTTTGGAAACTTTTACTCTATCCTATGTGTTCGTGAAACTTGTGATTCTTGATTCTTGACTATTTGTGCTATGTGACGTTTAATCCAGAGTGTGTAGTTCCGCCTTAACAATAGTAGCGCTATAGGAAGATGCACCTCTCCCATTATTCTCAGGGGGTATTGTTAGGAGGATTCTAGTTTACATTGAGTCTTGGGTAAACACTAAAGCACCAGGATACTTGGGCTACCACTGTGTGGACTGCGACACTAGCACGGCTGAAGCTATTTTGTTACAAATACCATGGATATGAGTTGTTTTAATCTATTATTCTATTATCAAACTTGTATACTCGCCAATACGTTTGTATTGATATTTTAATACATGTTGCAGGCTGATAGGATGCTATGGAATGCATGGAACCAAGCTAGGAGATGCTTAGAAACGTCACTTAGTTAACTTAGAATCATTGAACTATTTGAACAATATTTGTTATGGTCTGTATTCGATACTTGTGTTGGTTGTGTTTGCTTTTAGACAATGATGTGATGAATTTGATCTAAATTCTATTTAAACAAATAGTGTTGTGGATTTCTCATGAGTAATCTGAACGCTTAGTGCTCGCACCCCGATGTTTTCGCCATCGGTTGGGTTGTGACAAATATACTGTTGTTGTCATAAAACGCAATTAACCAAAAAAACTGATATTTATGAAGGATATCACAAAACACAGTAACAAAAAGAGATGAAACCTATACATCATAAAACGCAATGACAATTTTTTTTTTCTTATTGATATCAGAATTTGACAGAATTTGTATACATACTTACATTACATTGCTAGAACCTACAACATTAGAAGAAACCTTATCTTTACGTGTTCGACTGTTATGTCCTTTTCCACCACATACACGGCACGATTTCTGGATCTTTGATGATTTCTGAATTGCAATCTCACGATTAGACTTGATCCTTTTTTGTACACCGCATCCTTTGGTCCTTATTTTGATCGGGGCACGAATCATAGAATCTGGTTTTTCTAAGTTCCCTCCAATATCAGCAAATCTTTCTTTGCGACTAGGAAGCGGCGCAGCAACCATAACCTCATCCGCTTTATCAATATAACTTTTAATATGATCCCTGTAACGACACAGCTCATCTAAATCCCCAACCAGCCTATTAACCACATACTCATTTGCAACAACGATTTCTCTATAAACTTTATCAATTTCACTATTCCTACCAATTTCATCAAACCGAATATTGCAATGATTTGATCCATTTGAAACAACATCTCTCGTCCATCTTCTATAAACATATCTTCTAGGAAACTCAGTTATATCATCATACCGTAGAACATAAAATATATGGCGGCACAATATACCAAATTGTTCAAACCGTTTGCAAGAACAACTTATACTTAAACCATTTTCTTGTTTGCTGTATTGCACCTGTAAATAAGATTAAAAAGCTATATTAAATTAGTGAAATGTAATATAAAACGCAATGAATAATAAATATAATACAGAAATAAGTATATGATCATATAATGATAAAACGCAACAAAAGATGGAAAAAGTAAAACGCAATAGATATTTAAAACAATATAAATTTAAAAAATTACCTTGAATAAAGATGTGCATGGCTGTTTGAAATCCTTTATTTCATAATATTGAACATCACCCACAGTATCAAGAGACTTTGACATACACTTTGTAATGGCAGCATCAATTTCAATCTGAATATCCTTAAAAATTGTTTTGGTATATATTTCTGATGCATGTTTCTCCAATACAAAGTCACTCCAGGTCTTACACTGAATATACCTTGTATCATGATCATTCCTCCTATGCTCATGCCTTTGAATATCCATTGCAGTCTCAAAATGAGTGAAAAAATCAACAAGTGTATATCTTGGATTGCAAATCTGACCAAAGAAGTAATTCTCACTTTCACATCTAGACGTAGTACGCATAAGACCAGCCAAATCCTCTCCATTGTAATAAGCGGGAATCCAATCATATCGAAGATCGTACATATATTTTAACCACTCATGATTTTCCAATCCAAAAGTAGACATTATTGAATGCCACTCAGTTTCAAAATCTTCTGGAATAATAGTATCATTCCAAACAACATGAGTCATTCTTATATTAAAATCAATGTTTGCTGACAAAACAGGACCAACCTGTGTAAAAAGTAATAAAATTATTAAACATAAAACGCAATATATTGAAAATGATAAAGATAATGCATTGATGGTAAAACGCAATTGTTTTGTAATTCTATTGATAAAAGTGTTTGGGGATCTTATTGTATAACACATAAAACGCAATAATAAAACTATATAAAATTGCAGTTTATTATATCATAAAACGCAGTTAATACCTTTTTCTTCAATTTCTCCCATATATGCCACATACATAACCTATGCCTACTTGTTGAAAGTACATCCTTAGTAGCTCTCTTCATTGCAGCATCTTGATCAGTAACAACAACTTTAGGCTCATTTCCAAAAGCATTAACAAAGCACCTTAAAAGCCATCTATAAGAATCTGCAGTCTCAGAACCAAGTAATGCACCACCAAATGTGACATTCCTAAAATGATTATCAATACCAGTAAATGGTACAAAAACCAAATCATACCTACATAAAAACAAATTAAAAAACATTAGAAAAAATAGAACAGGATATATAACGCAATAGAATATATAACGCAATAATTGAAAAAAACTTACTTGTTTGATTTATAAGTAGCATCAAAACCAACTATGTCACCAAACACTGTATAATTTGTTTTTGATTGCTCATCAGCCCAGAAAAGTCCTTTCAATCTTCTATCTTCATCAATAACATAATCACATGTGAAACAAGGACAACATTCTTTCTTCCTAATAAGACACCTAACTACCATTTCTGCATCATACTCTCCTATGTAAAAATTCAAATCCCTTCTATAATTCTTACAATCAACTTTACTAGCACCAACTTCACCAAAACCACCATACATTGTTTTCATAATATTGAATGCTTTAACAGGTCCAATATTGATTGCAGACAATCCAGATATAAAACTTTCTTTAACATAATCGATACTTCTGGCAGCCTGCAAGAAATGAATATCTTCATCTTCAACAAAGATATGATTATGTTCTTCTTCAAAGTAGTAGATTTTAAACATATTATTGTTCTCTAATATTAATTTCACATGAGCATTGCATCCAACTCTTTTTGAACCTCTATTACGTCTAATAATCTTTTTACTAGTCTCATCAACTGAACCAGAATCTATTTCTTTGCTAACATGAAATCCTTCTTTTGAGCAGACAATATATCTCATTTTCACTAAACCACCACCATTTTTCCAAGAGGTATTTTTTCTTGCAGAAAAACCTGCAGCAAGTGCATATCTCTGATAAAATGCAAAAGCCTCATCAAATGATTTAAAAAACATTCCAACAGCAGGTGTAATGGATCCACTGACTTTAGGTTTGAAAAACTTTCTTCCACTGTTTAAGCATACACGTTCCTCCCACTTGGAAATGTTATCTGAAACAATTAACAAATAACTATAAAACGCAATACCTCTTATATAATAATGTTTTTAGTGTTAAATCTCAAAATATGTTAATAAAAATTTAGAAATACAGACCTTTAAAGTTGTATATGAACTAATATGGATAAAAGCATAAAACGCAATACGTTCAGTAAAACGCATCATGTGATCTGAAACAATTAACAAATAACTATAAAACGCAATACCTCTTATATTATAATGTTTTTAGTGTTAAATCTCAAAATATGTTAATAAAAATTTAGAAATACAGACCTTTAAAGTTTGTGTATGAACTAATATAGATAAAAGCATAAAACGCAATATATTCAGTAAAACGCATCAAATGATGAACAAACAAAACAATGAATGAAACGAAAAAAACTCTAAAATTGTACAACAATGACAGTTATAGCTTTATATTACATCAATCTTAAATTTAAAGTTTGTATGCACATAATGTGAATCAAATTATAAAACGCAACTCTTCACTAAAACGTAATAAATGATGATGAAACAAAACGAACAAATTATGTTAAATTATACAACAATAACAATTAAACTTATGAAAAATCAAATATTAATAACAGAAACACGAATTATAAAACGTAAAACAATGAATTTCGGAAAAAATAACAAAAATTTACTCAAAATTGAAGCTAAACTTACCAACAGAGTCTGAAGAAGACATTGAGGTTATCGAATTGACGAACGAAACAAGATTAATGCTTGAAAAGAGGTGAATTTGCAATCGATTGCGATTTAGGGTTAGAGAATCTTTAATTCTGTTATGAAAGTGATGAACTAAGAAGAGAAGTAACATAATCTATAATCGAATTAGAACGAAGATATGATAATGTAAAAAGACGAAAAAGCCCATGCGTCCAAAATTTTAAAAAAGAAGATGAACGGCTAAGATTGCTTCCTATACTTCCTAGCCAAAATAAACTTCCTATTTGATCTTTTCCCATGCATTTAATCTCTTTTAAACATCTAGTTGGTTAGCGTTGCTTAGTGTGCGACCCATTAAGATCATATGTAAAAAAAGAATCTTGTCATGCGTTAAATTTTTAGGGATACATATCCAACAATCTCTCACTTACACACGAGTTAGGAGGTGTTTGTTTTTTCAGAAAAACCTTTTCTGACCTCTTATTTTTGCGCCGCGCAGACCATGCGATGTTTAGCTCTGCAGACCGTTTGTTTTTTAGAAGGAATTTTATTAAAAAAAATGTCTTCAAATCTCTGTGCGTCCTCTTCCTCACGCATACATTGTCCAATGTCTTCCCACCTCTTCCAACCTCTTCCAGCCCCCTCTCTACCCCTATCTTCCTAATCTTAAAACACAGACAATCACCAACAAAACTACAAAGAAATAAAGCAAAATCACATAACCTATAACATAACACATATATATAATATATATATATATATATATATCATATATCAATATATATCAACAGATTGAAGTCATAAGTGCGTTTACCCTACGACATCTGGACGACCGCTACCATCGAGAGGTAGATCGACACCTGACGCTAGAATCTGAAGGTGCCGGAGATTATCATGAGCTTTAAAAAGACTAAGCAACCGTTCCTTGTCGGAGAATTTGGATTTTACGCTGAAAACAGCACCGCGGAAGCTATCGTCGCTACTTGCAGCGACGGAAACGGAGATCGGAAGTGTAATTAATAAGAGTGAGATGTAGTTGGTCATTGTTGGAGTGAAGATTGGTGAATTGAAATTTTCCTTTTTTGTCATCAATTAAATCAATGTTTCCCACTTTTGATTTGGGTTATGGCTGAATTTGCTGAAGAAAGAATCAAATCTGAAATGTTCAAGAGAAAGGGGTTTGGAAGAAGAGAAAGGGAAAAAAGTTTGCAAATGTGGGGTAAATTGGTGAGATAATCAAACACTTTTTTTATTACACTCTGTAGACATTTGGTCCACCTCTTCTCGTGCAGACGTTTGCAGATGTAGTCCGCAGACTGCAGACCTTTTGCATCTGAAAAAACAAACACCACCTTACTCATATATCAATATAGGCAGTGATGGACGTACAACTTCACCCCACCGCCATAATGACAAAGGGCGTATAGTCATCCAAGATTACCAACTAATCTAAGCTCACTTAATTCAAAGTGATGGTATATGGCAAGCAATAAGTTATCCTTTATGCATTCGACAGATTGTAGGATCAATATCATTCTCATATAGTGTTAACGTATTTTGTTACTTATTCAAGTTTCACAATGTTTTAATAAAACTTATTTTAAGTATGACTATGCATTTTTATCAGTTTAAATAAATGAGAAAGTCATAGAGATGTCAACTCCTTATTAAAATAACGGAGCACATTTTATGTTGACTACATGGACATCTCACTAACTTTAAATCGTTACTAATGATAGTTCCTATAATTGCTTGGTTAAAGACCAATGAAGAACCATCACTACAAGAACGGGGCACCTTTAGCGGCGACATCTGTCGCCGGTATTGATGACATTTGTCGCCGCTATTGACTTTTAGCGACGACGTGTCGTCGGTATTGAGTCGCTGGTATTGCTCGGACGCTATTGCCATGTTGTCGCCGCAAAAGGTACATGTCGCCGGTATTGATCTTCAACCTTTAGCGACGACAACTGTCGTCGCTAAAAGTGTCGCCGGTATTAGTCATGGCCGGTAAAGGATGAAAGGGCAATAGCGGCGACAGCTGTCGCCGCTAAAAGTCTGTTTTTTTTAATACAGCAGCTGTATAAACAGCTGCCCAGCCAGTTTTACGGCCGAAAAAACAAAACCTGCCTATTTTCAAACAACGCAAGCATACGCCATGAACATAATCAACATATACTAAAGGTAATATAGTTAAAAACTACGTTTAAGTCATACATTATAATCCTACAAACATTTAATTAAATCATACATTAAAAACAACAAGTCACTCTTCACTGGATTCATTCTCGAATAAGTCATCAGAATCGTAGTCTTTTGACTTTCCTTTTCCTTTTCCTTGTGAAGCAAGATAGTTGTTAAGTTGGTTCAAAAAGGACGGGGTTTGGAACAAGCTGTTAACAAAATCCTACAATAATAGATATCAAAACGTATATTAGCATATATTTAACAAGGAAACATGCGTTCGTTTGTCATTTTATAAATTGCGTAGTTTACCTCGGAAAAGGGTTCTTGCGTCCGAGCTTGCGAAGACGACATGTTAGATGACGAGTGCGAGGACGTGTTGGAAGAAGGTTTAGGCCCCATCCCGCAGTACCATCCTCGCCGCTCACCCAACGCTTCCTGATACGGGGCAATTGGCGGACCCTCACCGCTCCATTCACTTGTGGCCTGTTGTATGTTCCGCTGTATTTTACGAAGATGATTAAATATATATGTGTATATATATATTTGTTATAGAAAATAATACTTAAAAGAAATACTTACGTAATTTTGTTCAGCAACCGGATCAACCCAATTCCCTTGATTGTCCGTGTGGGTTTTAGCATACGTAAGTACCCAATCCATATCCTGTTTAACATTAAACTTAGATTAGACATTAAATAAACAAAAGCTTACACACACGCACACATACATAAAACATTACATTTTTATAGGCGGTGCTACCGTACGACGATGTCCCCCCACGGTATGGGAATTGTTGTTTCTCGCGTACTAGTGTGTTGGCCTTGCTTCTTTTAATATATTTTGCATCCCGGAAACCTTCGATGGTTCTCAACCAGTTATCATAGGGCATATCCGCGGGATGGAATGCCCTTGCACTCTCAAGATCATTGTAACCTCCCTTGCTCTTAAATAATTTTTTAGCTTCGTACTTGCGGTCAGAGTACCGCTTCATAAGCACAGCCCTAATGCCACCCGTCAAGTTTTTGGCCTCTAAATCACGTTCCACTTCATCAAAATTGAAATTTTCCTACAAATTAAATAAAAAAGTTAAAATATCATATATAAATTAGATTTGCATGTGCTTAAATATTTGATAAAATTTTATGCATATAACTTATTTACCCGTAAGTGGTTCATGAGGGCATCCTTGTAATGTTGTTCAACGTTATCCCATCCAATTTAATCGAACGGGATGGACCGCCACATATACAGGCCGGCCTCCCGTGAAAACAGATCTCTTGTTTTACCAACAGGGGTATACGTGACCTGCCTGTCAAACGTAAGCGATACAGGCCCCCCCGCTTTTACCAGACGCCTTAGTTTCTCGTTTTTTGCTTTCCCCCTAACCCTCTTCGGGGGAACCGCTGCAATTAAAACAAAAATAATTAGTAACAACATTTATAATATATAAAATATAAGGACTACAAAATAATTTAGTAAAAGACTTACCGTCTGTCTCGTATGTGCCACGAAATCCACCAGGAGGAAGCGGTGGATCACCAGCGCCGTCACCCCCATGTCCCCAGGGGGCCACATCCGCCATCAGATAAGCGAATATCAACAATACAGAAAACATAATCCCTATAAAGTTACAAATTTTATAGCATGTGTATCTAATAGAAATTAAGGGAAAGTACAACAAGTGTAACTCAAATTCAAATAAATATTTCAAACAAGTGTTTATCAATTACAAATCAATATAAATTACAATAACTTTTCTTTTAGTCAGACTCCACATAATCGGGATCATCCTCATCATAATCAGCCTCGACCTCATCACAATCAGTCTCGACTTCAAACACTTTGTTAGTGCATTATCTGTCTATCGCCTTCGTCAATCTAGTCCGTAGCAGAAACCGAAGAATCAAGCTTATATTGTTATATCTAGTTAGAAATAGCAAGGTGGCATTTTGGTAATTAATGAGAAGTCTCATTAATTCCAAGAGCTATAAATAGGAGCTTTATGTCATCATTTAGAAGACTTTTGGCTCATTTGGAGATTTAGAGATCTAATCCTAGAGAGAGAAAGTCTAGAGAGAGAAAGTCTAGAGAGAGAAAGTCTTTCCACGTGATTCACGGCTTTGTACATGACATCATATCAATAGAATCACGTTATTTGTACGTTCTTGTGTGTTCGGTCACGCACGTTCACGGATTCCGCACGTCGAACGTTCGTTCGTTACGCAATCGTACGGTGTCAAAACCGATCCTACACACTTCATCGACGGTGGCCATTGGGGGATCAACTTCAATTGAAGGCTCACCCGCAGTAATATGAGAAGATCCAATTTGAAAGTATTGGGTCAAGTCAATGACAAGTGGACAGTCAGATGAAGAGTTGTTGTCGACAATGTCACTATCTTCTAAGTGTTTGTCAACATTTTGAACCTTATTGACGCGGTCATCACTTAATGGCCGATCCCAAATTCTTCGATGATTAACATTTTTGACTACCCACCTATGTTTATTTTTTTGGTTTCGAGACGTTTCTTGGATGAAGAACACTTGTTTGGCTTGCGAAGCAAATATGAGTTGATCGTCTTTGTCCCATTCATGTTCAATGCTTATACTGGTGATATTATTGTCATGGTTTACACCCCTTTGAGTATCAAACCACTTGCACCGAAATAGGACAGTGGAATAATCATTTGTATAACGCAACTCAATAATTTCTTCTAATTGGCCATAAAATTTCACACCGTTCTCTCCAACCACTTCCACCCCAGAGTTTTGCGTTGCGCATTTTGCATCACGTTCAAGTGTCTTAAACCTAACATCGTTGACTATGCAAGCAGTGTAAGTGTAAGCAGTCATTTTCGCACAAATTGAAAGAGCATACAACTCCGGGTGGAATTCTGGAGAATTTTGTGTTTTCATCGAATAGACCTAACAAATATAGAGTAATAATGTTTGTTATATATGTATTACCTAGCAAGTATAGTGTAATGAGTGTTATATATGTATTATACCTTATGGAGAAACCATCCCAGAAATTTGGTTTTAAGATCATCTTGGGGATGTGTATGTTTGAATTCACTACATTGATGACAAATATAAGAAAGGAATGAAAAATACCTTATGGAGAAACCATCCCGGAAATTGCTTAAGCTCATCCACTAACGGTCTAAGGAAAACGTCCATGTCTTTCCCCGGTGATTTAGGGCCAGGAATCTACAAGGTCAACATGAATGTGGACTCTCGCATGCATAGCCAGGGAGGCAGATTATATGTGGTGAGTATAACCGGCCACGTGCTATGAGTCGAGGATCCACTACCGTTGTTAAAGGGATTAAAACCGTCAGCAGCAAGCCCTAAGCGAACATTTCGTGGCTCCATCACGAAGTTTGGGTACTTTTTATCAAAGTCTTGCCATGCAGATCCATCAACTGGATGACGCATAGTCCCATCTTCCGATCGTCCGGTACTATGCCATATCATATCTTTCGCTGTGTGCCTTGAACAATACAAACGTCGTAGTCTAGGTGTCAAAGGAAAGTATCATAACACCTTACGAGCCACCTTCGTGCCTTTTGTGTCTTTATCGACCCATCGACTCTCATTACAAACGGGACAATTTTGCAAGGACTCGTTTTCTTTCCAAAAGAGAGCACAATCATTTATGCACACATCTATCATCTCATATGCCAAACCAATCTTCTTAAATGTCTTCTTAGCTACATAATACGAAGGGGGGATCTTGTTGCCTTCTGGCATTGACTCTCGCAACAACGAGAGGAGTTGATCTACTGCTTCATTTTGCAAATGGTACGTATCCTTTATATTCAAAAGCTTTGCTAAAAAGTCGATAGAAGAAAACTTGGTACAACCAGGATATAATTCTGTTTCAACTTCCTTTACCAGGTCTTCAAAATCATCAACAACACCGCTACTATCTCCATTCGAGTTCTCTTGGTTAAGGTATGTATCTTCTTCCATACGCTCCCCCCTAATGTCTTCAATAACGTTTACCATACCGTCTTGTGGCGCAACATCGTTTACTTCTGCATTTGGAGTCGTGTCCCTGTGATAGGTCCACTTCGTGTATTCCTTCCAAAAACTGTTAATACGCAAATGGTATTTCATTTCTGCCATAGTTTTTAAGCCGGAATTTTTACATTGGGTACACGGACATCTAACTTCATCGTGGTTTTTTATCACTCTTTCACACATATCGATAAATGACTTGAGTCCTTGCTTGTAGTGAGGTGAATGACGTGGGGAATCAATCCAACTTTTATAGATAGGCATTATGCAACTGAAAGAAAATCTAAGTTAGGATTAACAAGACAAGGGTAGGCTGCTAAACCCACTTTTTGAACACTTTCTCATATGTGAATGTGTATTACATGATTGTTTGTTTAAGAAAAATTCGGCAGCATTTCCTCTTAGCTCCCAAGTATATATGTAACGATATATATACCCGAGGAGCAAAGAGAAAATGATAACCGAATCCTTCTTAAACAAACAATCATGTAATACACATTCACATCCTAAATGAGATAAAGTATTCAAAAAGCAGTCCCAAGATAAACGGGGACAACCCGAAATTAATTTCTAAATCAATTTCGGGCTGGTATTTCTAAGCTCGTTATGTTTAAAATGATTAATTCAAACACGGGCACAGTTTTTTAAGCTTGTTATTTTCTTAATGATTATTTTAAATTTTGGGCGGAACATTATGTTTTAAATCATGATTTCAATTTCGATTGGGTGTTTTCTTAGCTCGTTATGTTTGAAATGATGAATTAAATACCAGGCACAATTTTTAAGCTCGTAATGTTGTTCATAATGGTTTATATTTCGGGCGGGTATTTTCTTAGCTCCTTTTGTTTTAAATGATGATTTCAATTTTGGCGGGTATTTTCTATGTTCGTTATGTTTTAAATGATGATTTTAATATAAAGAGGGTATTTCCTAACTAATATATATTTGTCAAATTTAAATATAAATGTTTTAAAACCTAAACACAAATATACAAATTATCAAACTTAAACTTTTTTTCTCAAACCTAAACATAAACATAGAAATTATCAACTTAAACATATATATTTTTTTTTCAAACATGACCATAAACATAGAAATCATGAAACTTAAACATAATGTAACATACTTTATTTATAGACTTACAAACCCACATACATGCTTACATGCACCTACATAAACATACAAACATTCATCCTTACATACACATTTACATACTTTATACAAACATACATAAACATAGAAATTATCAACTTAAACATATTTTTTTTCAAACATGACCAAACACACATTTTGGCCAAAACCACATCATTTATGCATACTTACATACACATTTGCATACTTTATAGAAACATACATACTAACATACACATTTTTCACCAACATAGTAACATACACCTAGATACATACATTCATTCATTCATACACTTACATACCCACATACATGCTTACATACACCTACATACACAAATACATAGACTTTCTTATACAATTTGACCAAAACCACAAAATTTATACATACTAACATACACATTTTTCACCAACATACTAACATACACCTACATACATACATTCATTCGTACACTTACATACCCACATACATGCTTACATACACAAATACATAGATTTTCATATACACATTTTCCCCAAATACACCTACATTATACATTTAACATACTAACACATACCTACATTATACATTTACATACCAAAACAAAAAATTATTCAACATCTAAACTTTGAAAAAAAATACATATAAAACTAACCGTATTTTCAAGTTTCCAAGAGATGTAGACCGCGGAGACGAGTTGGTGACCGGAGAAGTGATGGTGGTGATCGGATTTCTCTACCATAAGCACAAAAACACACAAAAATACACAAAAATTAAAGCCTATAACATGTATATAACAAAATAGAGAAGAAATCTAACAAAAACAAAGTGAAACTAACCAATTTGGACAAATTTCGCGATTTACCAGCGGTGTTCGAAGCTCTTTTTGGGGGAAAAGTGAAGGAGGAGGGAGAAATTGGCGTTGTATAGGGGTTTGGTACGTTTAACCTTTAGCGGCGACAAGATGTCGCCGGTATTGCCCTTTATCGCCGGTAATGACTTTAATGAGGTTGACCAGATATAAGATTTGTGTGGCTAGGGATTAAAGTTCTGACATTTACTTTTAGTGGAGACTAGCTGTCGCCGCTATTACCCTGTCCCTGTCGCCGCTATTGACTTTTAAATCCCCAACCGTCAGATCATGATTTTGATCAACGGATGGGGTTTGGTTTCAGATCCTGTGACGCGGATCGACCAATAGCGGTGACATTTGACCTGTCGCCGCTAAAGGTGTCGCCGCTAAAGGTGTCCCTTTCTTGTAGTGCATGCTAAAGAACATCGTTACATATAACCAAGTCCAAGTATGTATCTCAGGTTAAATGATACAAAGTTGATACTATATCTAATACCTATTTATCACATCGATATATGAAGTCATTCGGTGTGTGTGTGTGGTGGGGGGGGGGGGGTTGTAGTCTAAGTTAACCAACACAAAAAATAGTCCTAGTTCATAACCATTCCTATTACTTTGTGCGACTACAAACAACTTAAGAATTAGCTACTTATTGATGGACTTTCAATTGATAATATAGAAAATAACGATAAATAATGTAAAGGGTCATAATCATTATGTCAAATAATATAAAAGATATCATTATAATGTTCATAGATATCCAAGTGGTAAAATACATATCAAATTTAATCACTAGCATAACATGGTCCCATAGAACCACCATGTGTTTTATGATTAATCGGACAAATATTCCTATCTGCCTATCTATTCAATACTGGAATAGGTGGATTGGTCCGAGTGAAGAAAAAAGTAGAAAAAATTAAACTGATAATCTTTTCTGGAGATATTCATTTTCCTGGAAAGACAAATAAGGCATTCTGACTGATACCACCGGGAGGGGGGAAACGAAATTCCAAAGAATACAAAAAATTTAAAAATTGGATCTATATCCAACGAATGAAACTTTCCAGGTATGAAAAAAAGTATTTTGTTTTGGTTCAACCCATAGTCCCATATAAAAAACGGATGGTATAAATTTAGGAAGACTTTTCCCGACGGATCTCTTGCAGGAAAGTGATAGGCTACAACTTCAAGTTGACAATTATATCCTTTATTACGACCCAATTCTTGAAATTTGGGACACAGGTATTCAATTAGTTCGGACTTGTTTAGTGTTGAATTGGGACCCAGACAAAAAGATCGAAAAGGCCTGTGCTTCCTTTGTTGAAATAAGGACAAATGGTTTGATTAGAGATTTTCTAAGAATCGACTTAGCGAAGTCACCTATTTCATATACCGGAAAAAGGAACGATCTGCCGGGTTCAGGATTGATCTCTGAGAATGGATTAGATCGCGCTAGTGGCAATCCGTTTTCTTCCATTTATTCCTATTCCAAAGCAACGATTCAAGAATCCCTTAATCCAAATTAAGGAACTATTCATACATTGTTGAATTGAAATAAGGAATCTCAATCTTTGATAATTTTGTCAGCATCCAATTGTTCTCGAATAGGCCCATTGAACGATGTAAAATATCCTAATGTGATAAAAGAATCAATAAAAAAGGACCCCCTAATTCCGATAGCAATAGGTTGATTATTTCGCTCCTGTATCTTCCAAAAGGAAAAAAGATCTATGAGAGTTTTTTCCTGAATTCAAAAGAGAGTACTTGGGTTCTCCCAATAACTAAAAAGTGTAGCATGCCTGAATCTAACTGGGGTTCGCGGTGGTGGAGGGACTGGATCAGAAAAAAGAGTGATTCTAGTTGTAAGATATCTAATGAAACCATCGCTGGAATTGAGATATTATTCAAATAGAAAGATCTCAATATCTGGAGTTTGTCTTTGTATATTATAGGGATGATCCGATCCGCAAGGACCATGGTTGGGAGTTTTTTTGATCGTCTTTCTCTGAGAAAGAGGCAAAATAGAATCAACTTGAATTCGGGACCACTATTCGAAATCTTAGTGAAACACTGGATTTGTTATCTAATGTCTTCTTTTCGTGAAAAAAATACCAACTGAAGTGGAGGGTTTTTTCAAACAACAAGGGGTTGGGTCATCTATTCAATCAAATGATATTGAGCATGTTTCCCATCTCTTCTCGAGAAACAAGTCCCGGTTATTCACGGAACGTGAGAAGCAGATGATTAATCATATGCTTCTGGAAGAAATCGAAGAATTTCTTGGGAATCCTACAAGATCCGTTCGTTCTGTTTTTCTCTGACAGATGGTCAGAACTTCATCTAGGTTCGAATCCTACTAAGAGGTCCACTAGAAATCACAAATTGTTGAAGAAGCAACAAGATCTTTCTTTTCTCAGGCAATCGGTCTGAGACATGCGATTTGAGAGTAGGCCGACCAGATTCAGATATGTATGACTATGCATACATATCCCTAGTCATAGTATCTCTCATATATTATGCATGTTTTAATCTCTTATATCATTTTGGGACATTGAGATTTACTAGAGATAATACCATGTGCTATGGGCAAGAAACCATGCTTGGAATCTTCCATGGAAAAGCACTGAACAAACTTTCAAAACATACACTTTTATTATCTCAACAGATCTTTATTCCAAGTATATATGCGGTTTCACCAACACCTTACATTCAGAAGCACTTTCCAAGCCATGGCTAAAGATCTTTTAATATTGGAATATTTCTAATGAGTAGTATGTCATATGCATACAAGTTCTAGAAAATAACAACACACTCACTAGCTTTCTAGTAAACACATGACTCGTCTCCATTCTTGATAAAGCCAGATTCTTTAATTTTCTCATTTAAACAAATATTCTAGCTTCTAGATGTCAACTTTAATCCATAAATGAATTTCTTAAGCTTAAATACTTTATCAGGGTGTTTAGGATCGACAAACCTTCAAGTTGTGCCATATAGACATCTTTGCAAAAATGTCCATCAAGGAAAGTCGTTTTGACATCTATTTATAATATTTCAAATGCATCCCGATAAATTTAAGCATGGCACATGGAGAATATGTTTCATCAAAATCAACCCCTTGCTCCTTTTTGGTTTTAAGGTTCTTTTCTACACCATCGCCTCCATGGTTGCATAATCATGCAACCCATGCCTAACCAATGTGGTGGATACCCACTCATATGACGGATTAAATGCGAACACATCAATATTTTTCTGCAACAATCTTATGAGTTCTTGCTTTACCATTATCGATATTACATATGATGGTTTGTTCCAGATCGATTATCCATTTTCTTGTATATCTCATGTTGTTCACTCATAGAGACTTCATCTTCACCATTATTCATATTTGAAAGCATTTCTTAACATTCTTTCTATCTTCTCACTTTAATGTTGTTATACCCTTAAGAGAATAAAACTTCATGGCTAAATGAACACTAGATACTTGCTACTAGCTTGAGAGTCCTTTCTAGAATGATATTCTTGAAAGATTGTCCTTAGGTCACATGAAAATCCATCTATATTGTATGTTATACCATGAGCCTCCCCAATGTATGTTACATCATGTGCTTCCCCAAGATGAATATGTTGTGCCATTGGAAAATGTATATGATCAAGAGGTTGCTCCACCTCCCCCGTCACTTTGGAAACTTTAAAATATATGACAAAGTTTATCATAATAAAATTTGTATTCAAACATAGATAAAAATATAACATACTTGAATTTATATAGATATCATATATTAAAAGTAACAAAATAAAATTAAGATTATAAAACTCAAATTATTACTAAAATCATAAATCACCGTGTAAAAATACACAAATAGTAACTTAAAATGTGTAATTAGATTAACTCAAACAAAATAGCATGGAAGGGACCAGAAATCCTCCCTTCCCTAAAACCTACAACTAGGCCACCTATGACAAAAAACCACGGCCTCAATCTATGTGTTTTTAAAGCTTCCTAATATTTGCCGTTCAAAAAAAAAAAAAAAATTCTAAAATAACTCATATGTTTTAATGTTCTTTTTAAATTTTAGGCGGCTCTTGTGACCACTAAGGTCTATGCAAACTTGTCCCAACCTAAGGGGAATTTTCAGGCTTACCAACTAGGGCTAGCATATGTGTCAACCCAATCTGTTAAAACACGAACACGATAAGACATGAACCCAAAACACGTAAATACGACATGAAATCTTATCGTGTCAGATTTTCGAAACACGAACACGAAACTGTTAAAAAAACAGGTTACACGAAATGACCTGTTAAGACACGAAAAAATTAACAACGTATCATACGATCTATTTAAGACATGAACACGACATGTTAAAACACGAACACGACTTGTTTAAGACACGAACACTACCGAATTGGGGAAGTTGTGAACCGAATTAGGAATGGTGGAGTTTGTGAGAGAGATTTAAAAATTAGGGTTTGGATTGTGGAAAAAACCGCGTGTGTTTGTGTATAATTCATCCCAGGTCCCACGGCTAATGACCCCATGTCCACACCCACATATAATATTTTTTTAATTTTTAATTATTAACATGTACTTAACGGGTCTTTACAGGTTAACGGGTTTTAACATGTTTAGACACGAAACCTGATAAGGTCTTATCGTATCGACCTGTTTTAGACACGAAACTTGTTAAGGTCAAACACGAAACATGATAACTTAGTGTAGGTTCGTGTCGTGTTATCGTGTTCGTGTCAGAATTGCCAGCCCTATTACCAACCTGACCTCAAGCGGCTATCCACATGTCACAGTTGTCCGTAATTAAGCATCAAGACTTGTAGCACTCTAGCCTAGGAGTGTTCATCGAATCGAATATCGAATTTTCGAATTATTCGAATCGAATTGTTCGAATAATTTTTATTTTTCCTTGAATTCGTATTCGATTCGAATTCGATTAAAACCTATCGAATTCGAATCGAATTCGTATTCGAATAAAAAATCCGATTCGTATTCGATTAAAATTTCGAATTCGAATCGAATTCGATTTAATTCAGATTCTTTAAAACATGTAAAAAACTATAAAAATGAAACATAAATCTTAAAGCAGCCATAAAACACGATATCACATTAAAAAGTTTCAAATAAAGTACCACAAGTCTAAAATTCAAAACGAGAAGCCGGGAATGATCGCTCCACATTATAAGTTAATATTTTTATGTTTAGAAATCTATTGATAGATTTGTTAATTAGGTTTTACTTATGGGTCATGTAATGGGTAATTTTAATACTTGGAAAAAAAATTAGAAAAGAATTTATAGTATAGCTTAATAAAAGTTATATATTTATTATATATAAAAATAATAAATAAAAATGTATAATTTTTATTCGAATTTCGAATCGAATCGAATTTGAAATTATAAATTCGTATTCGATTTACTTGACTCGAATTGAATCGAATTCGAATTCGAATTCTTATAATCGAAACGAATTCTTGATAATCGAATCGAATTTAAACGAATTTCGAATTTTTCGAATTCGAAACGAATCCTGAACACCCCTACTCTAGCCTTCCATGCAAATGATATTTGCAAACTATGTTAAATCAAATTGTAAAGAGTTCCAAATACAAGTAATGTTTTCTACTAGTTTAAAAGTTGTACAAATAATACTAGAGTAATATCAAATATGAAATACTAATGAAGTTGTTCTTTTTAAGTTTGTTTATCTATCGTAAAGTAATTGTTATTAAGTCTGTATACACTGTGTGTATGGGGAGGATCCACTAAAAAGTAAATTTTGCCTAAGTAGTCTAAGAAGAATTGTGATGTTGGCATGTGACACTCTATATAAGTAGGAAGAAAGAGCATTTTTTGGTCCTTATAAATAGGAGTGTGAAAATGACATGTGACACCCCTTTTGTTTTCTAAAAAAAATACAAAAAAAAATCTAGTACAAAAAATCTAGCACAAAAAATCCAGTACAAAAAAATATAGCACAAAAAAATCTAGTACAAAAAAATATAGCACGGAAAAATTCAGCACAAAAAAAATATAGTACAAAAAATCCAGCACAAAAAATTGAGAAAAAAAATTTACGACAAAAAAATTCAGCACAAAAATATAGTAAAAAAATCCAGCACAAAAAATGTTATACAATATAAAATACAACACATTTTTGTTGGTTTTTTTAGTCGTCATATTTTATATAGCAATATGATACTCAAAT
Source organism: Helianthus tuberosus (assembly GCA_030545235.1). Taxonomy (NCBI): domain Eukaryota; kingdom Viridiplantae; phylum Streptophyta; class Magnoliopsida; order Asterales; family Asteraceae; genus Helianthus; species Helianthus tuberosus. Next base: position 51,533,071 of record CM060411.1, on the reverse strand, counting down.
TAAATATAAAAAAACGCTCGATTTTATGGTGAATTTTTATGAAAGAATAATGTCGTATAAAAAGTTATGAACGTTTAAAAGACGAGGGTGAAATATGCATGTGCGTTGCATGTGGAGAGAGAAAATCAATAACTAGGATTTTCCCAAGATACTCTTACACTCCTCTTTTTTCCTACATTTTCATCTTAACCATTGATTTGAAAAATGAATGGTTAAGATTACTTCTATTCCTACTTAGACAAAATGAACTTTTCATTTGATCTTACCCCGGCATGTATAACACGTGGTTATAATTACAATAATAACCATATAGTTTTCACCCAAATGTACTTTTATTTTTACTATTTGAAACCATCAAAGTTTTTTGTATTTTTGTTACGCTGGTTAAGTTTATTTAAGTATTCGTTTAAAAATAAAATGTATATATAATTTAATACACATGTTCAAAAGTTACACTTTAAATAATAAAATATATAAATTATACTTGTTGATTACTTAGGGTACGTATCTATAAAAGAGACCCGTTAACGTACAAAATCCTTTAACGTACATTGCGTACGTGATTCAGTATCAACATGCGAAATTGGGTTTATAACGTGCGACTTTCATTTCTATATATACATGCGATTTCTCTTAAATACATGTTCACGCGATTTCAGTATATGTATGTAACGCCCTAACACGTTTTAACCAAAATTTGACGCAGCGGAAAATACATACTAAAAATTTCTTTATAAGTTATTCTTTCTTTCACTTAAATACATTAATCCCTTTTCATAAATTAATTAAAAACTAACATACGTATATCGAATTAAGTGACCATATACACACCCAAGTACAACCCATGTCTTGACTCGATCTTCAACCGCTTACACATCTTGAACAAACATTCATAAACCTGTACAACCTGCACTCACCACAACCGATTACTTCATTAGCAACCAGTGACATAATATATATACTTTAAAACGTGCATAATCAAGCATCAACATCTCTTATTCTCGTTCATATAAGTCCATTCGTCCATCCATTCGGACACTCTCGTACGACTTCCATACTTAACCTTCACTCTCCATTATTAGTATACCTGCACTTTCATTTCATTCTTAACAGAAAACAATTAGCATCATTATACTTTCCTATTCACTTTCGACTTCTTTTTTTTCCGTAAACTTACCTATTTACTTCCATTGTTTAATACTTTCACATGTATCACAATAATGATCATAGTACAATATATTTTACATCTAAAGTGTAAGTCCGGGATTTACTTACCTTACTCGTCCGTATTTGTATTCGCTTACTTGAGTCTTCTTGTCCCGTTAGCCTTCCACGCTCCCATCCATCTTGACATGATTCATATACTTTCATGTCATTACATTAACATCCTTATTAGCATACATGATTATTCATTTGAACGATCATATCAAGTTCATATCTCACATATGTATTCCATTAGCCGATTCAAACAAGCATATAGCATACTCAACATCATCATAACACAACCTTCACATATTATTGTCATTTAGACATTTCATCAAACACGTGGCGTGCGTACTACTTCCTAGGCACCATGTACAACTAGTTTATGCATAATCTTCCTAGTTCATTCATATTTCATCAAATCTTCTTACTAATCAACAAGTATCATTAGCACATAAACATCAAGCATAGCATCATCATATTTCTCCTAATTCATCTAACAAGAATTCATCATACCCACATAATACATCAATCTTTCCACAAGACTTGGACATAGATGGTGATTCTAGTCATCATCTTCACCATAACTAACGGGTTTCACCTCTAATCATCAAATTAGCACTAACCGTACGTAACTGATGTTCAATACGAGGGTTCTAACCCTTGTACATGATTAATTTCATATTAACTCACGGATTAGAACATAACCCACTTCACCCATGATCACCAATCTTAAATTTAAGACATACCTTATGATCCCCTCGTGATAGTGATCATTTATCCATGCTCGGTTATGATTTTAGACTTCATTCCACCCTTCAATTTGAAGATTTATCAAGAACTAGGGTTTGAACCCTTGTTCTTCTTCTTCCTGATCGTCTCACACACACACGAAGTGTGTGTGTGTGTGTGTGTGTGGGTTTTCCTTTATTTAATAAATCATGTTTCCTTTTTAACGGTTTAGGTCCCTCAACTTCGTTTCAATTAATAAAGAGACTAACACTCATTATCTTATTACTTATATATACATGTCACCACTCGGTAAATTATTCCTAGTCAACTTTTATTTACGGGTCACTTTTACCCCAAACGGTAATTTACCCGTTCCTTTATATTAACCGGGTTTAAATTATCAAACCCCATTTTTGGGGTGTTACAATGTATATGCGACTTCTCAAAAATACATGTTCATGCGATTTCACATTTCCATATTATAACGTGCGATTTTGCCTCGCGTACGCAGTGTACGTTAAGACATATTATACGATATACTTTTTCTATAGAGAAATATAGAATTATATTATTCTTTTTATAACATAGAAGACCTTGATGAAATGATGATGTGTGTTATGCTTCAAAAACTAATATAAAGTATAAAGATCTTAAAAATACATATGGAAGTGAGACCACTCCAATGCATCCTTTAGAGATGCACTTGGAGCCCCTTAAAAGCCCTTGCTCATTGTAAAATTCTACCCTTAGAAGCCTTTAGCAAGTGCCAATGAGGTAGAGGTGAAGTGGTTGGGGAAAGACTTGTTGTTCCTTGTGACCCAGGTTCGACTCTGACTCTCCCCATTATTTTCTGCGGCATCCAGGTGAAGGGCAAATACGGGTGGCACCGGTTCGTCTTGGATGGGAGGTGATGTTTTACAGATTATTCCACTGTCATACCTTCGGGCGGGTGGAGGTCGGGTTTCGACGCATCTGGGAGAGCCAAGGGGCTGGCGGTGGTCGAGTAGTCGACTTTGGCCACAGCGCCCGGTGTCACAGTGGTTAGCACGTCGTTCCTTACCGTTCAAAAATAGAAGCCCTTAGCAAGTATGCCCTTCCACAAGGGCTTTGCTTTTCCTTGGTTTTTGCATTTGGGTGGCCCCAAAGTAAAAGAAAAAAATGCTTTATTTAAATATTGTGTGTATTGGATAAGTAATGAGGTGGAAATTAAGAAAGGTAAGAATATTTGTAAGGTTGGAAATGTAATAAGAGTTTTTAATGATTTGTAAGAATATGACGTGACAGCTAAAGGCGACTGAACGTACGTAACATTGGAGATAGTATATATTTGAGCATTTTTTTTATTGTAGAAGTTGTGTACAAATCTCATAATATTTTCGTACGTCATTATTCAAGAAAGGACATAATGACATCCTCGAATTATTAATGCATGCATCCTAATGTTTTCATATGACCACTCTATTCGACAAGGAAAGCGCATAATGACATCCTAGAAATATTAATGCATGCACCCTAATATTTTCATATGACCACTCTATTCGGAATTAACTATATAATAATGCTACAATAAGATTAGGTTGTGGCTTATTGACTTTATCAAATTTAGTTACTTATATTAGACCGCCACTCACTTGGTGGGCTACATTCTAACACCATTGTTTATTAGTGGTATGAACTTTTTTTCTTTTGTACATATAATTAGGGTATTTTTTTCCTACGTATTGCAACGGTATGTTATCGTAAGAATTTGATGGGTATCGACTAAAAAGGATAAACATGGCTGCAGAGTTAATTTTTTATAAAAAAAAGTTGAGGCATGCAATCCATCTGAAAAATTAATTAATGATGAATAAAGTATTATTAAGAAAATTAAAACATATTATTGTTATCACGGAATTTTGGTAGGTATTGGTCCGTCTCATTACAGTAGATCGACATGTGTTTTTCACACCCTCCATCAACACATAAAGACATAAAAGTCGTGATATGCCCAAAATTATATTGACACATATTTTACATCGGGGATGTGAGACAGAATTTGATTGGTATTTGTTTTGGTCAAAATTCTGATCAATGATGTAACCAAATTTGTAAAGTGAGGTAGAGTGCTTAGGTGATGAACGATGATAAAATGAGTGCTAGATGAATAAGGTAATCAAACATAAAGATTTATACGAGAAAAAGCCCTTGATCACTAGTAGATCGCCGGCATAAAAACCTCAGATAGTGAATACTATCACTATCAACTATTTTGCATAATTGAAAAGTGTTTATAACTTCGGATATTGATCAAGTGTTTTACCACTGAAAGCTATGAGTGTTGTGAGAGTTCTGGTTCGTAATGTGTATGTGAGAGTGCAAATTGTTCCTAATAATACTTGATCAACCCTTTTTGAATAAGCCTAACAACTAATTCCGATAATCTTGCTAGACCACGTTCAAGCCCCTTGACCGTTTGTGGAAATAACACATGCAGCATCTTGAAAGAATTATTCCCGAGATTCCAGCTAAGACTCAGTCCACTTTGTTAATAACCTGCACATAAATATTAGAAAACATGGAGAACAATTGTTAGAAACCACAAGTAATAATAAGGATCCTTGATCCTCTGAATCCCTGCACTACCTGCTAAGGATAACTGATCCAGGCAACACCTCAGAATGTATGATCCATAATTATAAAAACCTATGCCCTAACAGTATTCATTCGATATAGCAAGCAAAATAAAGTCTTAGCATAACCAAAATAGAATCCACATGGGGTTTAGGTTCCTCCAAAAGGGCCAATTTTTCTAAGAAGGCTAAGAAGTCATAGAAACTTGACATGTGGCAATTTTAATTATTTGCAACATGGGTAAATTAGTCAATTTAACCATGAATTACTTTCGGTATTTATTATGGATTTACTTATATATCCGGTTTTTATGGAAGGTGTTTCTCTTCTTCAATTTTGATGGTGTTGTTATTTGCGTATGGTGTTGCTACATGTTTACATAGCATGGTGTTTTAATAACGCCTTAGGTCAATTCATGGTATTTTTCAACCTGCATTTCCAGAAGATGTTCTTGGTATGGTGTTTTATACATAATAAGAAGATGTTCTTAGTATGGTGTTTTACATCCCGCGTTTCCAGAAGATGTTGTTAGTATGATGTTTTATACATAATAAGAAGATGTTCTTAGTGTGGGGTTTTACTACGTTTTTATACATGGTGTTTTAAACCTGTTGTTCCATAAATGACAAAAAAAAATCGATTTTTAAAACTAAACAATGATTGAGAAGAATCTAAATTACTTTTGTATGTTAAACCCTATTTATTTGGTCGAGCATCCATTTGATTTTGAAAAATCCCGATTCGAAGGAAGATAGAAGAGAGAGAGAGATAGAGAGCTTGATAATCGCGGTTGAATCTATCTCTTATACTAAAGCAAAATAATGTTGACCATTTGACCATGATGTGGCAATAGTCTTTGGCCAGATAATTGTGATTTAGGCGCCATTTACCTCATTCTCTCAATTCTCAAACAATTCTCCTTACCGCCTCACAATTCCTTCATTCTTCTTTCAAACGCTTCTTGAATTATATATGGAAAGTTGAATAATTCATCAATTACCGGAAGATCTTTTGCGAAAATATGGAAGAGTTTCCATTCTTAATCTATTAAAGATAGATTGGTTCCCTTTCTTCATTCTATCTAAAAGTGGTATGTTATTCATCCGTTTCTGAGTCATGGTTTCTTTCAATCGGCGTTTTAGACTTACAATCATCGATCGTTTCTTTCAATCTGTGTTTCAAACTCTTTGATCGTACCATATACAGTTGATTTCAACAGGTATGTTATTAGACACACTAATTTTAGGGTTTCTGATGTAAAATTGTTCATCAGACACACTAATTTTTTGTTGAAGAAAATACAAATTGTATTTTTTTTTGTTGATTCAAGCATAAATACGGATTCCTCAGGAGCGGGTTGGATTAGTCCCGTGAGTTCATCTCTCTTGCTTCTTATTTGATTGCAAAAACTAGGGTTAGGGTTTTGATTTTTGTTGATTTAAGCACTTACCAATTTTTTTTTTATTTTTTTTTTTTTCAATTTGTGTGGTTTCAGGAGACAAGAACGATTGGATATTTTTGTACGATTCTTGATTATCTGTAGGAAAGGGAAATTCTGATTGGATATTTTTGTTCAATTTGATAATTTATTTGTTAATTTCTAATTCAAGATACACAAAATATGAGATTATATGTTTATTTTTTAATTTTTGTATTTGATGTGATGTCTTCTAGGTGTTTGATGAAACGCTACATATGATCAAGTGGAGCAGTTGTTAAAATTCTCTTTGTTTTATGATTCTTATGTTTTCCAATTGCCTTTTTTTCTACTAATATAATTATATAACATGTACACTTGCAGACAGTTTGTGCGTATGCAAAATGCATCAGCAACAGAGTATGTCTTTCTAACGCGTCTCGCCTGGCTATTAAGGTAACCACCATATCCATTATTCATGATACCAGTTAATTTTTGTATTTTGTAAATGTTGTGAGTCACACATGATTGGTTATAACTAGATACATGATGTTTGATACTTTGATGTAATGCCTCACTGATCCGCTAACAAGTGTGACTGAGTTTTAGTATTCTTCATAAGAAATCTGTCAACTGATAATGATCCAAAGGTACGGTTGTAGTCGAGTTTATAAATGATAATTATATATTATGGATTTTTGTGTGTTATGATGTTTGTTTGATGATTTTTGTTTTCTTCTTTCCACTCGAGCTGGTGGTTTAGGTATCAATCTTGCACACCAGATATTGTCATCATTTTTTAGTCAGATTGGAATCCTCAGAATGATCTGCAGGTTTGGGAGTGTATGATATCTATCTCTATTTATAGTCACTACATGCTAATTTCATGACTTTTGTTAGGCAATGTGCAGAGCTCACAGGATTGGACAACAAGAAGTCGTTAATATTTATAGGTTCGTGACTTGCAAAAGTGTTGAGGAAGACATCTTGGAACGTGCTAAAAAGAAAATGGTAGATAAACTATTGGTTATTTTGTAATCATTTTACTGTCCACTGTATTATGAAATATGAATTGATTTGTGCTTTCTTGGTGAAATTTGGTCAGTTGATATTATATTAGGGTACATGTAATCCCTTAGATGGAACAAGATGAACACATTTACATGCAAATTCACTTCTCAACTCTGTTCTACTATGAATTTTGTTGAATATGTTTTGTATAGGTACTCGAGTATTTGGTCATTCAGAAACCAAATGCATAGGGAAGATTGGATAAGAAAGAACCAGAGTGTCGGGTCATAATGGGTTTGAGTCAATTAGGCCGTTTAGAAAAGGTATTGGTCAAAATGGAACCCGTTCTTTGTTTGTAAACAGTGTCTGTTTGATTATGGATATAGATAGAAATCTAACAAGTAGGTTTTTGACACTTTCTATAGATATAAATCTAACTAATAGCATTAAAGGTTTATATTGGTTTCGTAATGTATTCTAATGTATAAAATCTTCTAAATATATAGTAAGAAGATAATGATTGTAATCAACTTTACAACTTGAAAATTTGGGATAAAGTTGGGAACTTTTTACGAAATTGAATGTTATTGATGAATGGAGATGTTAAGGTTTATTTTGGATTAGTGTTTCATTTTCTGCTTTGTTCTTGCTCCATCAGGCTTATTTTGATTTTCTGCTCTGTTCTTGCAACCCCTGAACTTTACAAAACATGGACCAAAGTGGTTCGCTTCAAGAAACTTGATGAATCGTTGAGGCATTCAATGAAGTGTATGAGTTTGATAGTGTTTCCTGGTAAAGATATGCTTTGCCAACCTCTCCTAAAGAATCAGTTCGCTGATAAGAATCTTAGTTCAGTGCAGGTGAGTTATGATATATTGTATTTTATCTGTTCTTGAGTTACCAAAATGGGTGGGATGGGTAATGGTCACTGACTCTAAGCTGGTAACTTTTTGTAAGACAGAAAAGGGCCGGGTTGGGTCAGATTGGGCTGACTTGCCAGCATTTTTTTGGATGCTATTAGTTATTACTGTATTAAATATGATTGCAAAAGCTATATTATCAATGTAGGTCAAGTACATCGAGCATAAATGAGTTAATACAAAGACGGGCATATTTACATATATATATTTTATTAATATATAGAACTATGATTTGTATTATTTGGTAATTGTACCAGAATATTTATATTACTATTCTTAAAAACCAATTAAACATGTATTTTTTGAATACAGAGAACAGAGTTGAAAGTTGGAAGTTGAAAGGCGTGGGGTTATTGCGTGTGTTAAGTTATTACATTGGTTTTTAAACATGATATGCTTATATTCTTATTTTGAATTGAATGTATGACAGGAGAAATATAGAAGCTAATCTAAGTTATTGGGACCCACCTAATTACAAGCCGTAATGAGTTGAGGATAAAGTTGCAATGCCAGTAAGCTTAAGACCTAAGAGTTACATGTTAGAATGCCTTAATATTTTGTTGGAATTTGTGTAATAGATTAAAGAATATCCCAGATCCAATAATTTTGAGTTAATTGATTGATATAAATTGATGAATTAATATGACCAAGATATTACAAGAATGTGATTGATGATTTAAAATGAATAGATGGTGATCTTCCAACGTCACATCAATCAGCAGAAATCTTGAAGTGGCGCTTGGAAATCGGTTAGCTTAGCTATTAATCTTGAAGTCAATTCCAGGTGGAGGTGGATATCAAGGAGATCGTGAGTGGTGCGATGATAGAGGTGATAGAGCTCGAGATTGGCTTTCCTCCGGTTCGAGTAATTTGTTTATTTTTTGGATCTGCTCATGTCGCGCGCGTTATGCACATATGAATTTGCTGAAACCGTGATATGCATATAGTGAAAGTTTTGAGATTACACAGTTGAATTAAAACTTCTTATAGATTCACGTTTTCTCATTAAGTAGCTTTTTTAGAACTTGACACCATATGGTTTATGGTGGACGTTTATTCCAGATGTTTTTAGAACTTGGTCAGCATTTATCTTGATATGTTTATTAAGTGGTTCATTTACAGGGTAAGATTTCTATATCTATGTTTGTTTCTAAGTTCGCACGCCAAGTGTTCGAGGTATTGCCTGATACTATACCTATTAATTACTAACATCTTCTTATAACTCCAGGCACCACCAGCTTTATTGTCTCTGGTTTTAAAGAGACAACAATATAGAGTTGGATCCGATGGTCGGTTTCTCGGGTTTTTTGGGGTTCAGGTTTAACCCGATAACTGAACCATTGAAGATTCGCGTTTTTAGTTCTCGTGTTTTATCGGATTGGGTGTAATTGGGGTTTCTGGTAAACGTGAGTAACACTTTTTTAGATAATTAAGAAAAATAACTATGATGAATGTGGCAAAATGGGTAACTACCGATACCCTGTTTTATAAATGTGGCAAAATGGGTGGGTGGGGGATAATGGGTCAAACTGGGTTTGGTGATGCAGAGTAAGCATCTTTCTTTTAAGAGTAAATTACCTTTATTCCAGCCAACAAACCATTTTCATTCATTTTATTTTATTTGTTATGAAATATATATATTATGCTAATCATGATTGCAAAACAAAGGTGTATGAGTACTTTTTGCAGCATTTTGTAACTACTTGAAAGCAATCACATCTGATCGGGATGCAATATACAGTAAGAGCTTGAAATGGGCCAGTCAGTACATATGGGCATTATCCTTGCTGGTGATTTTATGGTAAGTTTGCTTTTGTTCGCTTTTTTTTTTCAATTTAAATTTTAGTTTTTGCTATATTTTGGTAAAGTTGCTAAGCATTATGTTTTTACAAATCTGAAATCATTAGAGGCATCTTTGTTCAAGTCTTGGTATAACCAGTCAGATGGTTAAGCTGCTAAAAAATGCATTCAAAAGCCTAAAAGACTTTATTATAAGGTAATTAGACAAAAAAAAACTTATTTTTTTGGTGACTGAGCTTTTCGGTAGCGGTGACAATAGAGCAACACCAAATAACATAGTTAATTCTTCATTTTTTTGTTCCACTTGACTGCATTGTTTCTAATTTTTCCAGCTGACCTTTATGTATTAATGTTATTTGAATAATTGTTTAATTTTGTAAACTGTTATGTGTAGGTGGCATTTTGGCTCACCAGATTGACTTCTACTGATTGTTGCGGGTGCTCATCGGGATAGAACCAGACAGTACCAAGACCGGAAGATTAAAATATCAAATCAAGGAGAACCAAACCTATCTAAACGAGTTCCATTTAAGACTGTAACGATTTACGTTTTGGATTTCTTAATTCTCACAAGGAGTGTAATAGTTTTTTAGCGTTATCAGGGAAATGACCACCATACCTACCTAATATAGTTTTTTTTTGTTTTGCTACTTATCTTTACTTTGCTTTCATAATTAAATTGGTGTCGAATTTTGGGTGCAGGCCATTGATACCGAAGACAAGGAGAGCAAATAACTAATTGGACATAGAGTTTTTGTTATTACTGGTATGCTAAGATTGAGACAAAGTTAAGCTTTTATGGTAAATGAACTAATACATATATTTGGAAAAGTATTGGAGTTATGTGTTTTTTTAATTGTTGTTTTATAGAGAGGCATGAGTGTAGCAGGTGGTTTGAGTGAGAAAATCTGGTGGCAGATGAGTTGTTAGTGGTTGTGGGCGGTGGTGATTATTAGCCATACCATTGTGGTGATTAAGGAAAAGAGGGATGGTTTTCAACAACCGGTGAGCCATTTGTAGTAAAGGAGGATGATTGACAGTTTCATTCCAAGGTAAGTGTTTACTTTTTTTTTGTAAATACCGGTGCAAGTAAACTAGCAACTCACATGTTTTACTGTTTTTTTGTTATGTGCATTCAAAGGACATTTTTTATTAGGTAAGAGTTAACTACTTTTATATAAAAGTGGGAAAAGCGGGTTTGTGATTTAAATCAAATTTTTTTATAGATTTAATACAACATTTCTTTCATTTCAAAAAATTATTTATAGACGTATACATGATAATTAATATGAAATGTAATCGTTAATTAATTTTTATAAGATATTATTTATCTTAATATTCGAACAAACCTGTAATAAAGTATTTACGTATTAAAGTATATTTTTTTTGTTGTTTAGCCACTCGTGTATTACACGGGGACTTAGACTAGTAAACTAATATATGGGAGATTCTTTTTTAAAACAAGATCAATTGCAATTTTACCCCTACATGCCTTAACTAATACCCAATCTAAATAACACTATTTACAATTTTTCTACTATCAGATATCAACCATCCATTAACACATCAACGACTCAAAACCATTTTGTAAGATAACTCCACCCTCCATATGTGTATGGTTTTAAATGACTAAAACTAAGTGGCCTAAATGGAAAGTCATGAAACAAGATCGCTATTTGGTGAGTATTTGGTGATTTTGTTTTTTCAAAACTACAATAAAGTAACAAGTAATGTGAAGCATCATAGCTCTTCCATTCTTGTCATTTAGATTAATCAATTTTTGAATTTAACAATAATTAAACAATATTAAAACATTGTTATTATTTTTATGATTTTGTCCTTTAATATAACCTTTATATTATTGTTTTCTTCCTTACACTGACCTTATGTTACAATTTTTTATAAAATGTAATGTATAATATGATCATTTGAAATCTTTTTTCTTACAATATAGATCTCATATGCATGTGTTAAGGAAAAGGTGTAAATGTTATAAATTGAAAATTAGTTTATATGGTGTTATGATTTTTCTTTTGTCAGGCTTTAGTTGTAAAAAGAATAGTAATTTAGCATGTAAATCATGCATATTTGTGGAATATATCAATCTAAGACGTGGGTAAATATAAATGGGATGGGATGGGATGGGATGGGATGGGACCGAACCACTTTGTTGAAAAATGACAATAATGATCATAACACGTTTGCCATTTCATTTCCATCTTATCTTGTTTCTTTTTTGTTGTAGCAAAAAACTCTTGACCTATTGATTCCCCTTGTCGATGTCCACTCCACAAAACACGAGTTTTCTGGGTTCATTGTCCCGTCACATGTGTAATAACACGCAGTTAGGCCACAGGGTGTGGCTTAGCGTCACCCTGCCATGTCACGCTTTTAGCCCCCCGGACGCCATCAACTACCCCCCACAATTAACTAGGGGGCGCTATGGAGAGGGCTTTATCACAGTAACGTGCGTTAGCAGCTTGTGCAGGTGGGGCACATTCTTTTCAACCAACCAGATTTTTTCTTTTTTTTTTTCTTTTTTTATGGGCTTTAAATCATTGCATGCAAGTTAAAGGGAGGAGCTTTAAAGCCCCCTATGTGACTTGGATCATACGTGACGCTGATGTAGCGTGATAAAGCCCCTAGGGACTTTATACCACACCCTCTAGCCTTATCAACAACCGTCCAGTCGTCTCACTTTGATTGTAATAACATGCAGTTAACTCCGTTGATAACGCAAATGATCAAATGTTTAGTTTTATATCATACCCCATGAAGGTTTAATATCTCATTATATTATACTACATATACATTTAGAAGATGAGGGGAATAGTGTCAGGCAGCTGCCTGACACTTCCCTATTGGACCAAAGTAATTTTAATTTAATTTTATTCCCAGTTTAAAATTACGCTTTCGTCATTCGTTTAAAATTACGTTTTTGCCACCAGCTCAAAATAAAATTATAAATTTGCCCCTAGCTTAAAATTACGCTTTTGCCCTCGGTTCAAAAACTCACTTTTAATTTTGTTCCCAGTTTAAAATTACGGTTTCGCCCTCCGTTTAAAATTACGTTTTTGCCCCCAGTTCAAAATAAAATGTTGTTTTTTCCTCTAGCTCAAAATTACGATTCTGCCCTCAGCTCAAAATTACGTTTTTGCCCACAGTTCAAAATAAAATTATGTTTTTCCCCTAGCTCAAAATTATGATTTTGCTCTCAGTTTAAAATTATGATTTCGCCTCAATTTCAAAATATAGTTACGATTTTGCCCTCTCTACAGACATACATGTTATGAGAGGGAAATATTCGGCTTATTGCCCCGCAACGCGGGCGGGGCAAAAACTAGTTTTATACATTTATATAATCGTTTGTGGTTTACGCATGTAAAAACATAAAAAAGGTATACGTACTAGTGGAGCATATAACATATGCTTTGGTAACCTCTTTCTTTCTTTCTTATATTCGTATCTCACCTCATCTTTAAAGACAGACAAAGAATTCCAATATAAGGAATATTTTAGCCTTTAGGCTACCAAAAGAGATAGTGGCATGGGTCAACTAGAGATAAAAAGAACCTCTAAAAAACTTGGTTTCTTGATCTTTCTTTATGTGTTATCATGACAAGTCCACTTTCATCAAACTCGGATTTATATCCGTCTATGTTAAATATATTTGACAACGTCCCATCCCCGTAGAAAGTTGTCGAGAGGGTGTATGTAGACATTCTTTACTCGTAATTTCCAATCACGTTATGTAGAATGCTAGCTACATAAAGTTCACTTAGTAGGTCTTTTATCTTTATATAGAATATACACATGTTAAAAAAAAAAGTGTAACAAATAGATTGAATAACAAGTTCGCGTTAAAGTAGTAATACTTTAGGTACAAGACGAGTTAATTCGTGTTGACTCATCATTGGTTTCCCTAGTTTATTTTAGAGCAAAGTAATTTAGTGGGTTAAAACATACAAAACATACTTTAAGCAACTATGGTCTTTTGATGATTTTAATATTTATTTGTTCTTTTATATTTACTTATTAGACTTGTTATAACTAAAAAGGTAACCCAAGTATTATTTTATATATATCTTTAAACTACAACCTTTTAGAATTAGGATTTAATCTAATTGTTAGGTGTCCATCAATTATCAATAATTAACAAGAAGATATTGTGACATGGGATGAATCATATGAAAACAAAACAAACATATATTTATGTATGGGTTGCTTTTTTGAAGAAATGATTCCACTTTCACATGGAATGGAATGGATGGATTTGAGTTGAGATAGGTGTTGGTTTGCATCTAGGAATAAAAGGACAACTCTATTGGCCCTTTTGCTACATTTTTTGCTTTTTTATCAACAAAAGAAAAGGTAAAGAGAGTGCTTTTGGCCAAGAAGGGTAATGTTCCTTCCAACCATTTACACAAAAGACTTGAGACCATGACAAATCAATAGTGGGGTGTAACCATCACCTTTTGCCTAACCATTATAATTTCCCCAAATGCCATCATTTTAACAATAATAAAAAACGTGATCTCTTTGATAATCATGTCATCTTGACCATATTCAACTACTAAATTGATGTATACTTGAGTTTATATCCCAATAAAATAGTTAATTTTGTATTTCTAAAGTTCAAATATTTTTACGTTACTATTTACGATTCAGGCTCAGACATGTTAAAGCAAGTCAGGAGAAATAATCAAGTATGATTATTGATTAATATCCTTTCTCGAGTAAATATTGTTTTTTTCGGTTTAATCACTTATCATAAACTCAAAAATAAAACGTTTGTTTATTCCATACGCATGGATCTATTTTTTTTACACATATAATTAGGGCTGCAAACGAACCAAACAAACACGAACAAGACCTTGTTCGTGTTCGTTTGTTAAGAAATATATGTGTTCGTGAACCGTTCACGAACACTTATCGAACGAGATTTTATGTTCGTGTTTGTTTGTTAAGGGAAATGACTTGTTCGTGTTCGTTTGTGTTTGTTTGTTAATTTTAGGCAACGAACGTTGACGAACACAAATGAGCACAAACTAATGTTCATGAACACAAATGGAAACAAACGAACACAAACAATTGTTCATGAACAGAATATATAATACACCAACACTTATTAGATATTTAGTTTGTCGGAATTTTGAAGTATTTAAATAAATATAAAAACTAAAAACACTAATGAAGTATTGAACACAAACGAACACGTTACCGAACGTTCACGAACATAAACGAACGAACACGACATTTGTTCATGTTTGTTCATTTAACTAAACAAACGAAATTTCTTGTTCGTGTTCGTTTGTTTAGTAAACAAACGAACACAAACGAACTTCTCGCCGAACGGTTAACGAACTGTTCGCCGAACGTTTGGTTCGTTTGCAGCCCTACATATAATCGACTAAATTGTGCTAAAATATTCTGATATAATATTTTTATATCAAAATCAAGTAAATTATCTAACCAATCAAAATAAGCATCTAAAGCGAACATAACATAAACAACAACTAGATTCAGCCTTATAAAGCTTTAATTATTCTAACTTAAGAAAATTTTATTAAATAAAAAAGGAGGGCCAAATAGGTAATGATTTGGATCGGGATGCAAACCCAACTCTCCCACTACCTCGCACCAAAATATAATTATGTCTTGATTAGCTTTTTCCATGTTGCGCATTGGAATGACAAAGATATGAGCATCATTGAAATGTCTTTTAAAAAAAGAGTAAAGTAAATAATTAATTATATATTCTTCACATAATTTTATTTGCATCATTATCAGGCCAAATCAAACATCTTGAGTGGGGTTTCCTTTTTTTAACGGTCAATAGAATTAATCCCGAGCATTCTCGGGACACTCACTAAACTAAACGGAGTACTCCAAAAGTAACCCAAGTCAATCACCAATTCCGGGCAAAACCTGGTAACTCATCCGCCCATAGGCACGGCAATGAAATTACTGGTAAAACACGTTTGGCTCAAGAATCGAACCCATATTTCCCTGTGTTTTCTATCATTGTCCACCGGTGTCTCACTCTGCACCAAGTGGAAGTTGAACCTGCATCTCCCAAGAGAAATGCAAGCTTTCCACCACTTGATCTAGAGATCATTGGCACTGAGTGGGGTTTCCCTTACAGATAGAATTATTATTCATGCGAAATGAGAAAATATAAAACCTTACTTGAAATCGTAACTTAAATTAGTCTTTCTACCGGTTCGGACCATTTCTAAAACCAGATGCCAAAATAACCCATTAAAAATCTAACATCCAGACTCTTGTATTGCCAATACAGTCTGTTTCCCCCACTATGAGCTCATGGATTTGTTTTCGATTGCCCGAATGAAGAGTTTCTAAAAGGTCACATATCCTTGTACTACTACCACATGAGCTTGCATAGTTAAGGAGTTCTCCCCTCATCCACAATCATTACACCCAAAATGTGTTGGCCATATTTGAGGTTTAGTATTGTAACAACCCTCGAGAAACACCCCTAAACGCTCCTTAATACATCCCGTGTGTGAAAAACGAACCCGAATAACATTAATATTAATAAAAATCAAGAAAAACAAATAATCTGGGTCGCTCGTGGGCCGCGACCTATAAGCCTATGTCTTCGCGGGGCGCGAGGCCCCTTTACATGCCAGGCACTCTGACTGCCACGTGTCGAGACTAGTACGATGACTCAGCAACCCTATCGCCGCCTTTAAGTCTCTCGCGGGCCGCGAAAGATGAAGAAGAGAATTTCGCGGGGTGCGGCCCGCCCCGGATCAGGCTATAAAAGGAGCAGGGATCGGCATTTCATTGTTCAAATTTCTAAATTCTCTCTCAACATTCTGTAGGCTTAAGTTATAGCCAAATACCCCCTAAGAAGCGAAGCTCTGCCTCGTTGTAAGTATTATAACCCCTATTTGTTACCCTACACGATCGATCTAGGGCTACGTAACACATGTCAAGGCTCTGCCTGATTCAGTCGTTGGAGTTCTGTCCCGTGTTACACTCGATTGATCTAGAATCTCCGTAATGCATGTCAAGGCTCTGCCTGACTCAGTCATTGGAATTCTATCTCGTGTTGTACGGTTAATGTGATATGTGTTATCTTACTAACACATGTGCATTATTTAAAATTTATAAATAACCAGGAAAAGCAACAGGAAGCTATAATTACCAGAAAGCCTATAGAAATACCTAAGTTTGCAAATGTGAGTCCATTCTCTTTTCTCACAATTTGTGAGCCCTTTTTATTATATATATCAAATCACAACACCACTTTGCTACAGTGGTGTTGTCTTTTTTTTTTTTCCTTTTTCTTTCCTTCTTTTCTTTTTGTGGTTTTCTTTTTCTTTTTTACTTTTACCCTTTAATTTTCAGTATTAACTCTTACAACCCCTTAATTTTCTAAATAATTTTAATCGAGTTTTACGTCTTTATTTTTATTTACATGTTGATATAAACTTAAGTTGATTTACATTTCGACATGATTTTTTTATTTATTTACGATTTTGCCCCCAGTATAAAATTCGTTTTAATATATATTTTTTTTTTACTTTTTTTTTCTTTCTTTTTCTTTCTTTCTTTTGTTTTTGTGGGTTTTTTTTTTCTTTTTTACTTTTACCCTTTAATTTTAAGCATTGACTCTTACAACCCCTTAACTTTCTAAATACTTTTTAATCGAGTTTTACGTATTTATTTTTATTTACCTGTCGATATAAACTTAAGTTGACTTACATTTCGATATGATTTTTTTGTGTTTATTTATGATTTTGCCCCCAGTATAAAATTCGTTTTAACCACTTTGCTACAGTGGTGTTGTCTTTTTTTTTTTTTTCCTTTTTCTTTCTTTCTTTTCTTTTTGTGGTTTTCTTTTTCTTTTTTATTTTTACCCTTTAATTTTCATCATTAACTCTTACAACCCCTTAATTTTCTAAATAGTTTTAATCGAGTTTTACGTCTTTATTTTTATTTACGTGTTGATATAAACTTAAGTTGATTTACATTTCGACATGATTTTTTTATTTATTTACGATTTTGCCTCCAGTATAAAATTCGTTTTTTTTTTTTTTTTTTTTTACTTTTTTTCTTTTTCTTTCTTTCTTTTGTTTTTGTGGGTTTTTTTTCTTTTTTATTTTACCCTTTAATTTTCAGCATTGACTCTTACAACCCCTTAACTTTCTAAATACTTTTTAATCAAGTTTTACGTATTTATTTTTATTTACCTGTCGATATAAACTTAAGTTGACTTACATTTCGATATGATTTTTTTGTGTTTATTTACGATTTTGCCCCCAGTATAAAATTCGTTTTAATATTTTTTTTACAAGACTATGGTAATGTTTTGTTTTAATTGGTTGGCTCGATTTAATTTTTATTCGTCATGCCAAGCAGTAGTTTTTCCATCGTTTTAGTTTTTTTTAGCAAAAGTATGGTAGTATTTTGTTTTACTTTGTTTAGTCAATGTAATTTTTTTTGAGATCGTGTTATGAGTAGTATGTACAAGTAACTAAAACACAAACGTAAATGCTATGAGAAAGAAATATTCGGCTTAATGCCCCGCAATGCGGGCGGACAAAACCTAGTTACAAATATTTTCCAAAACTATAAATATTTATCAGTTATAACTACAGTGATTAAGTCTTTGTAATTCTTCAATTGCTGCCAGTCTTATGGGGTATGTATACAGTACTTGATAACCTTCACAATTGGGCACGTGTATCCAATGTGTGATATGACCATAGTCACAGATCCGTCGAATGACACGTACTGAACGAGTAATTGTGTAGATATAAACATTGTAATCGCCCTTAAAACTGTAATGTTATAACAACTGATGTTTTATAAATTGGAATGTACTCGTCAGTATTTCTTGCTGATAAAATGTTTTTAAAACGCGTTTCAGGTAACAAAATGTGAAATCCAATATAAGCCAGCTACAAAGCACTGAAGGATTAGAAAAGTTGCTATATAAGTTATCTAAATAAAAAGGAGAATTGTTTTCAATAATTAGGATTTATCCCTATAAATATATTACAAATGAAAATCGGGTTTTGTCTCACTTGTTTATTATAAATGTATTATCAGCAAAACTTGGGTTTTATCCCATTTATCTATTTTAAACATTTTGGTGTTTTAAACTCTGATAAATATTTCCTAACTACGGTCCTAATGAAAGTTTTCCACTGCCAAATTAATAAACACGGATACCATCTGACTGGTTCGCGGCTCCCGCTCCCAGGGTGGGGTCGGGGGCTGTGACAGAAGGTGGTATCAGAGCTATGTCACTGGTTTAAGCCCTTTAGGAGTTCTTCTAATACCTAATCCTTAGAAATTTATGTTAGGAAATTAATATCTTATGTGTTATTCTGTGAAATTCTTAGTATGTGCAATCACTGTCTGTATCTTACAGTTATGTTATGTTTCATATTTGTCACACCCCGATATTTCTACGTATTACCGGTGGGGAGTATCGTGACGTAGTTGATATCATCATAGTCAAACAACACAATTTAAATACACAGCGGAAGCAAAAGATAATTATATTATAACCGAATGAAATATCGAAGTATTACAAACGGTATGCAAAGGATCAACAGGCGGATCAAATAAAAGAAAACTGTTCAACAGACTTTAGGCATCTAGAACTTGCAAGATTCCCTATTGACGCCCTGAGCTCCCAGCCAATTACGCATAGTACCTGTCACTTAACCTTTTGGAAAATACGTCAGTTTACACTGGTAAATACAATTAACTGACTCGTTTTGAAAATGTTTAAGAAAATTGGTTTGGATGCACAAGGCACAAACATTCTTTTATAACCTGGGACAATTTTATTAATAAAAATCTTGTATCCGATTTACATGGTTGTCCAACATTTAGGGCCGGTGATTATACAATACAAGCCGGTCAAGATTAATCGACACACCATAAATATAACTCACAAGAAGACATCCTTACGAGTGAGTATATCTTTTACATACGCAACAGGAGGTGTTATGCCTACACCTTGTGCTTAAGTTATGGCCATTCACTTTTTAAATGAGCCAAGGATATCCAGGACACGGTCATTAACCCTTAATGTTATTTGTTATCAATCAATACAGATTAAAACGAGATTATGCAATTTAATCATCTCCGATTAAAAGGTTTCTACACCCGACCAAGCGGTATTTTTATAATACCGTATCCCAAGCCCGTATAAGGGAAAATAAGTTAAAAGTATTTACCTGAGCTAGCAATGCAATTTATACTCAGCCGTATATTCTAATCAGCAAGCACAAGTACTTCTACTGAGGCTCTCAATCTGGAACGAAGGTTTTATTAACCTATTATATTCCTAACGGGTCTTATTTAAGTCGTAACTTAGACCGGTTAGTTTTAAGGAAAGGTTTACGCTTCAAACGCATGATTAAGCGAAGACCGGAATAGAATGTGATTTAGACCCGACAAGTTTGGAGAGTTGTATAATATGGGTAAACTAAACACATTCTGGATTTCGAGATAAAAACGGTAAGGTTTGACCCGTTTCGGCTAATTTGTGCAAACTAGTTACATAAAAATCGAACGCGCAAGAGGCGTAACGGGTAACCATATGGGTCATATACAGGTTTCCTAAGTTAATATGCCTTAAATATGTTGTGATATCAGTAGGATACCTTCCATTATGCCCAAAACGAGTTTAATCTCAATATAAGTCCCGTAGGGGTATTTTGGTCATTTAAAAGATTATAAAAGAGATTAATTTTAATTCTGAGACTCGGGTCTGAAATAATCAGTAAAACAACTTAATTTAATAGGTTATATCAGTTGGTGTTAAGTCTTATATGCCAAAATGGTTTTAAACCCATACTAGGTGTTTAATACGCGTAAAAAGCCATTTTAAGCGATTTCCGGGTTATACAGGAAATCTGAGTTTTCTGGTCAGGTTATAAAGTTCAAAATACTTTATTTATTATATAAAATCAGTAGCAATTGGATTGGTGTCAAAATATTATGTAAAACTCATTTTACAAGTAAAAAGGGTATATTCGGCATTTACCGAATTAAGGTGATAACCTTAGGTTATGATCAGTTTAAAAATAATTAAAAATCTCAAAATATTATATTACATCAGTGGGTAAAAGGTTTGGTGTCAAAACTGGGTTTAGATAGGCTTTATGCTAATGACGCCGTTTAATTACTAAAAGGCGTTCTAATTACGTCATTGAGCATAACTCCTAATCTAGACCTCAAACTGATGTGAAAATTTAGGGACATGTTTATAAATCAGTAATAAAGATTATTGTCCTTTCATATTTCCAAAATTCTCGTTTTATGGACAAAAGGGCATTATGGTCAACATTAAGCAATTAACGGAAACGTGTAAACGAATGGGGCAATCAACGAACCAATCACAGAGGGTTATACCAACATGTAACCTGGTCCTAAGGAAGCCCTAAGGTATTTCTAAACCCATCTAAATCGGGTCAGAACTGAAGTCAAAGCAAAAGTCAAAGTTTTGCGACTTTCGGTTCCGAACCGGGTCTAAACAGAAAATTGTCGGATCAAACAAGCTTAGGCCAGTTCTTATACTTATTACCAAGTTATATGCGTGATAAAATAGGTTGCACACCTTCTACATTGCTAATTATGAGTTAATTCGCAAATTAAGTTTCTGTTGACTTTTTATAACAAACTTTGACCCGACAAATGCTCTAGTTAGAGCGGGAATCAGAGGGTGTCCTTTTAAGGGTTTATTGCCCACATAATTACCAACTTATAACTACCTTAGTTTGACTAATCACTGGACCATTAGTGATTAATCGATAAGTCAAACCTTAATTACGACGGTTTGACTTCTGAGCTAAAAACTAAGCAAAACTCAATTAAGGAAGGTTAAGGACACTTACCAAGGTCTAATGCACGACCAGAGATGCTTAGGGAAAGCTCTTGAGCTCCAGAAATGATCAGAAGATGAGTTGTGAGTGAATGATCAAAGTTGCAACAATGAGGCCTTTATATAGTGCCTTTGATCCATCAAGATCATGACAAACAAGCCTATGAGGTGATCCCAGATGTTAAACATGTGTCCCTAGTGCCTAAGAATCAATAGGGGTCGCTCAAGGAAGTGAAAAATATCAATATAAGTCGTTTAGATGGCTGAACAGGCACTTTTCCGAGTTTCTGCATCTGGGCATGGCTTACGGACCATAAGGGTCCAGCCATACGGTCCGTAAGGACCTGGTCAGCAATCAGAAACTTTCACTTGTTGACAGATTTAGCCCCTGTGCTTCCAAATGTCATTTCCGACACATCTAAGGCCCGTTAAACCATTTTAAGGCTCTATAATGATGCCTAAGCATAGATAACATGAAACATGCTCAAAAACATGCCGGATGTCGGTTCGTTTGGTCGTACGGTCACGTTGTTCGGCTAATAACGACGAAACACGGACGGACGCGAAACACGTTCCAAACGACGCGACGAATGGAATTTTATCAAGCCAAACACTAAAATAAAATATTTTAGTGCTTACATAAATTTTTGGGTGTCCGGGGATATTCAGAATGTAAGATATGCGCGTAAACGCAAACTTGTGCGCTTTTTGACACTTTTAGTCCCTGCATGACTTAAAAGTTTATTTTTTCGCACAAAACACCTCTAAGCCTATATCTAAGCTACGAAAAGGATAATTAGGGTATGTATAACTCATGGTCATATTACGAAAGGTCCGATAACATACGAATCGATATACTTTTGCAGTTTGACGCTTTAGGTCCCTCTATCGCACAAACTTGCACATCTCATCATTTAATAACATTGAAGCCTTATCTAAACCATATTAGGCATTCTTGAAATTATTATTAAACATGATAATGCTTTGGGCTCGATAAAAGGTCATTCAGAGGTATAATTAAACATATTGACACTTTTAGTCCCTTATACTTGCAAAGTTGCGCGTAACTTCACTTTTGGGCATAAAAGCCTTGGGTGGCCAATGATTGGCAAATCCCGAGAGTATAATCAAATATCATGAGGCTCTCGGTTTGTTAAAAGGTCACTCAGAGGTAAGAATTAACATGTTGACGCTTTTAACCCTTTATTGCGCAAACTTTCAATTAATTACACAAACGACTACACTTGATTAACAAATGGCTCATTTGTGAATATAAAACCGTAAAAGGTTATTTAGAAACTTATTTTAGGTATGATAATACTTCCAGTTCTTTCATAATTAATGTTTTTCGATTTTTCGAAAAATTGGTCCTTTATATTCAAGGTTTGACTTTACTAGGGTTTATTACACGTGTCAATACTTCATTGAACGTGATTTTACGAGGTGTTACAATATTATACATATATAAGGATGATATATCAATAATGTTATATTGATATTAAAATTTTGTGATATATATCATACCCATATATTTATGTGAATATAATTCAATATAAATTTTATAGTATTATAATAATCTTATGATATTAATATTTTATCTTAATCAAAGATATAAGATAACACCATTTAGGTATGATATCTCTGAGATATCATAATTCGATGCAAGTAGGATGTTTTATGATTTATGATAAAAACTCGACTTACATATATATATATATATAGAGAGAGAGAGAGAGAGAGAGAAACGGGATCAGGAGAAAACGGCAAAAAGTGTGAGAACGCATCCTAGCCGAACACGTGGCGTGGGGCATGATCAGGGTCCGAGGGTTTTTTTTGTCTTTTTAGTATTCTTCTCCTTTCACGATTTTCGCGTTTGACATGCTTATTTATTTTTTGCATTCAAGATAATTTTGGCGTTATGTAGATTTATTAATTATTTGGCGTTTTACTTTTTTTTTCAGATTTCTTCTCGTTGGATTAATTTTTTTTGTGTCATATAGTTAATTTTTTGGTGCTATGGCTTTTTCCATGTCATTTTTGGCATTTTGTATCTTTTTGTTAATAATTCATTACCATAGATTAATATTTTATAAAACTACAATAACACGAAAATCAAAATAAACTAATAGTCTTCCGTAGGTGGGATTACATCAGAGATGTACCCATCGCTTTGTGCATCACTTTCTTCAGATTCTTCATCATCAAATTTCATTTTTGCGTATAACGCCATTAGCTCGTCTCTTCTTTGCCGCAACCTATTCTTGAATATCACTGCATCCTTGGATTTTGGATCGTTTGAAGGTGTTAAATCACAGAGTTGTTCAATGATAGATAGCAACCCTGTCTTCAACATTTCTTCCATTGGCCTTGAATATTGCACCCCGTTTTTATAAGTCACTTCAAGTGTTCCTTCTTCCTTATGCAATACCCAACTGCTAAGTTTTGGTATATGAGTATCTTCAATATTATCATCATCTTCATCATCTTCAGCTGGAAACTTTCTCTCCAGTCTTTTTATTACAGTTCTCGTTCTTTCACAATCGTTGTCTATTGGAACCCCAAGGGCCAGGATATCCTTCTGAACATTTACATTCATTCCCATCATGGCTTTTATTATTCTTACCTTTACCCTTCTCCTGTCAGAGAACTTTATGATGAATCGTTTCTCTTTCCTTTCAAACCTCCATGCAATAACCTTAGTCATTTTTTAAATTTGTTGGCGCTTTGGAGAATATGTGGCGTTTTAGTCTTTTTGGCGTGTTTGAGCTTGGGTTCTCATGGACTTCTTTTATATTGACTTTTTTCCGCGTATGTCAGGTAATTATGGCGTTTTGAAAAAGATAAATAAATTTAATATAATAAATGTTAGTAATTATGTTTTCCGTCGTTTCAAATTACTGTTTTTTGCAGTTTACCGTGTTTTGTTTTCAGACTCAACTGTTTTAATGGTGTAACACGTCAAATCTTTTGACGGCTATAATTATGACTTTTTGTTTTCCAATGGCGGTTAGATAACTATTGGACTTCTTTTGTTTTATATTCTTTGCACATTGTTTCACGTTTTTTTTTATAATATTAGTTGTTCAAATTAATTTTATTATAGTTTGTTAGTTTTTGGGGGCGTTTTTATGGCATTATGGCATTTTATACGTATTTGCTAATTTTGGCGTTTTATTATATTTTTCATTATAGCATTAATATTATTTTGTTGTTTATTAACTGACATTACAAAACAAACAATAGATAAAGAAAATTAAAAAAAAGAAAAACAAAGTAGAAGCAATTTATGATTTTAAATCTTCAGTGTTATCAGTCTCTTTTTTCTTTTGAAACTACAAGAAATGTGACAAATAAATGGCGTTTTCGGTTTGGTGTTGTTTATTTTCTTTGTTCATGTGTTGAAGTGTCTTTGTGGATGTTGGAGACATAGAGCGACCCCCTGTGGGTGGATGCTATCTGCTTGTGGTCTTCATTATATTCATTGAGGCCAAAGTAGCATTTATACTGGTATAGGTCTCTTCTTATCATCCAAACCTTCTTCAGGAACAAAGATGATAGTATGACATATGGGTGCCATCAGTCCCTCTTTATTCAATTGTGTCCATCTCATGCAGCAAAATCTTTCTACACTCACGTAACAAATCATTAAATGAAGCTTCATGCAGAACATTACTGAGGATCAAAGAAAATATGTTTGCTGTCATTGTATTTTTTGGCGTTTTACATTGAGTTGTAAATTTTTTTAGCAACCACTGTGTGTTTTTTTGGTGAGGCGTTTCTATTTATAGAATTTTTTTGGCGCGTAGTTTAGGCGGGATGTTATTTTTATAACAAAAAATGTAATTAACATTTATCCGGATGTAAACTTTGGCGTTATATATAATGGCGTTTCATATTTTATGGCTTTTTTGTAGCCAGAGAGCTTAAATAAAAACACAGAAAAAAGTACGCAGTGATGAAATTGGCGTTTTGTATTTATTTGACGTTTTATTTTTCAATGGTGTTTTATGTGAGGAATGGTTTTTTACTTTTTTACCCTTAATGACGCTCGTCCACGTAATAAAATTGGTGTTATTTACTAAAATGCCACGGCGCCAATCTAGTCCATAGATTATTTTGATCGGACGATCAATAACCGTTCTCACACTTTCTACCGTTTTCTCTAAATCCTGACCCTAAATATATATATATATATATATATATATATATATATATATATATATAGGGAAAGGTTAACATACAAAAGTCCTTATCCTACTTCACGTACGCGACGCGCTCAACCATCAGATCTGGGCAATAATCACGCATGGGAACCCTAATAACGCATGGGAGCAGTTTTTGGGTGATAATCACGCATGGGAGGTGATAATCACGCATGGAGGTGATAATCACGCACGTTATAATGGTGAAAAAAATAATTACGCACGTTATAAATTCTGTCGCGTATGTTAATGTAGGTTAAGCCATTTTGTACATTATACTTTCTCTCTATATATATATATATCAAAGTTTTGACAAAACATATAATTATATTAATTTTGTTAAAATCTAATAACTTAGCATACTTAAAACATGTTTATTGTTTAAGTACAATAATTGAAAACAAAATTTTCATAATAACCCTATGAAAATATTATTCCATATGATTATGTTATATTGTATCCATATAAACACAAGTACATTTTCATTCATATGAAAAGCATGTAATTATATATAAAATATTTTATATTTTATAAACTGTATCAATGAAACAAATGATATTTCATAGAAAAATGTACAAAAACAATTGGTACTATATAACTAGATAATTTTATATATATGTACGTAACACATATATATCAGCAGGAAATAGCATAATGATTTTTATCTAATAGTTCAACTTATTCCTTAAATTATAATTGAGTCGTATGTATATATATTCTGATATAGGAGCAATACTTCACTACTTAACACATTAAGGATAAAATTTAGAAACGCCAAACTTTGTATTATCTATTATGATTCTTTAATAAATAAATATGACAAATTAAAAATCAAGTCCTAATATTTTGCAAGCAAAATGATTCAACTTGTCAGTTAAAAATAAAATTGTTCTAGAAAAATCCCGAAAGTTATATTTTGATTAAATTTATTTCTTTTGATGATATAAGCTTTTTATTCCAAAATAATATGTTCATTAAATTTAATAGAAATTTATTTCAATATACCATTACCATTGTCAGTATAAAAGAATAAATAAAATTATGGGAATAAACAGGATAATTAATATCATCAGTTATATAATTGGATTTTTATAGAGACAATTTAGTAATCTATTACAGGAAATTTGAAATTTCATATTTATATACGGGGTCCGGATTTAGAGAAAACGGTAGAAAGTGTGAGAACGATGAGAACAGTTATGGATCGTCCGATCAAAACAATCTATGGACTAGATTGGCGCGGTGGCGTTTTCGTAAATAACATTAATTTTATTACTTGGACGCGCTTCATTAAGGGTAAAAAAGGTAAAACATCATTTCTCAGATAAAACGCCATTGAAAAATAAAACGCCAAATAAATACAAAACACTAATTTTATCACTGCATACTTTTTTCTGTGTTTTTATTTAAGCTCTCTGCTACAAAAACGCCACAAAATATGAAACGCCATAATATATAACGCCAAACCTTACATCCGGATAAAATGGTAATTACATTTTTTGTTATAAAAATAATATCCCGCCTAAACTACGCGCCAAAAAAATTCTATAAATAGAAACGTCTCACCACCTTCTGTTTATCACACCAAAAAAACACACAAAAAACACAGTGGTTCCTAAAAAAATACAACTCAATGTAAAACGCCAAAAAATACAACGATGGCAAACATCTTTTCTTTGACACTTAGTAATGTTAGCATGAAGTTTCGCTAAATGATTTGTTACGTGAGTTTAGTAAGATTTTGCTGCATGAGATGGACAAAATTCAAAAAAGAGGGACTGATGACACCCATATGTCATTCTGTCATCTTTGTTCTTGAAGAAGGTTTGGATGATTAGAAGAGACCTATACCAGTGTAAATGCTACTTTGGGCTCGATGATTATAATGAAGACGACGGGAAGATAGCATCCATCCACAAAGGGTTGATCTACATCTCCAACATCCAAAAAGACACTTCAACACATGTACAAAGGAAATAAACCACGTCAAACCCAAAACGCCATTTTTTGTGACAGTTCTGGTAGTTTCAAAAGAAAAAAGACACTGATGATACTGAAGATTTAGATCATAAATTGCTTCTGTTTTGTTTTTTTTTTAATTTTCTTTATCTGTTGTTTGTTTTGTAATTTCTGTTAATAAACAACAAAAGTACATTAATATTGTAATGAAAAATATAAAAAAAGGCCAAAATGAGCAAATGCTTGTAAAACGCCATAATGCCATAAAAACGCCCCCAAAAAATTACCAACCTATAATAAAATTACTTTGAACAACTACTATTATAAAAAAAAGCGTGAAACAATGTGCAAAAAATATAAAACAAAATAAGTCCAATCGTTATCTAAACACCATTGAAAAACAAAATGCCATAATTACAGCCGTCAAGATTAGACGTGTTACACCATAAAAACGGTTGAGTCTGAAAACAAGACACGGTAACTGTAAAAACAGTAAAATGAAACGACGGAAAACATAATTACTAACATTTATTATATGGAAACCAAAATACATGGGGATTTAAATTTATTAATCTTTTTCAAAACGCCATAATTACCTGTAATGCGCGGGAAAAAAAAGTCAGTATAAAAGAAGACCATGAGAACACAAGCTCAAACACGCCAAAAACATTGACTAAAACGCCACATATTGTCCAAAACGTCAAAAACTTTAAAAATGGCTAAGGTTATTGCATGGAGGTTTGAAAGGAAAGAGAAACGATTCATCATAAAGTTCTCTGATAGAAGAAGGGTAAAAGTAAGGGCAATCAAAGCCATGCTTGGAATGAATGAAGGGGTTCAGAGGGATATCCTGGCCCTTGGGGTTCCAATGGCCAACGACTGTGAAAGAACCCGAACTGTAATAAAAAGACTGAAGAGAAAATTTCCGGCAGAAGATGATGAAGATGATGATGACATTGTCGATACTCCTCTGCCAAAACTTAGCAGTTGGGTGATGCATGAGGAAGAAGGAACGCTTGAAGTGACTTATAAAAACGGGGTGCAATATTCATTGCCAATGGAAGAAATGTTGAAGACAGGGTTGCTATCTATCATTGAACAACTCTGTGATTTAGCACCTTCAAACGATCCAAAATCTAAGGATGCAGTGATATTCAAGAATAGGCTGCAACAAAGAAGAGACGAGCTAATGGCGTTATACGCAAATCTAAAATTTGATGATGATGAATCTGAAGAAAGTGATGAACATAGAGATGGGTACATCTCTGATGTAATCCCACCCACGGAATACTATTAGTTTATTTTGATTTCGTATTATTGTAATTTTATAAAATATTAATCTATGGTAATCAATTATTAACAAAAAGACCCAAAACGCCAAAAAATGACAGGGAAAAAGCCATTACGCCAAAAAAATTAACTATGTGACACAAAAATAATTAATTCAACGAGAAGAAATCTAAGAAAAACAGTAAACGCCAAGTAATTAATGATTCTAGATAACGCCAAAATTATCTTGCACGCAAAAAATAAAGCAGCATGTCAAACGCGAAAATCGGGAAAGGAGAAGAATACTAAAAACACAAAAACCCCTCGGACCCTGATCATGTCCCGCGCCACGTGTTGGGCCAGGATGCGTTCTCACCATTCTCACGCTTTTTGCCGTTTTCTCCTGATCCCGTTCCTTTATACACGTATGCATATACATGACAAAAATTTCTATATAGTATATACAATATTTTCTGTAGAAAAACAAGCTTTTATATAACAGAAGAAACAAACCTACATGTTTACCCAGAATCTCTTCAAATGATTTTTCAAACCATTAACCGTATTTAACCCAAAAGAAACCCTAAGGACACCTGTAGTAGCACCAAGGGAACGATGGTGGAACCAATGATGGGGAATCTCAGAATCTTATATAATACCCTTATTTCTAGCCACAGCCACAACTACAATTTCCACCATACATCCTGAATACCTATCCAGCCATGCGCTCTGAAAATGTAACAAAACTAAGGCGATATGGAGGAAAGCTATTACGACAAGAAAGAAACAACACATAATATAATGTGTGTGTATATATATATATATCCATCAACGCATCATACTGATAGGTATGATTGTAATTGTACTAATGTAATATGAGCAACAAAATGTGTCTGTATAATTGTTTAGTTATGTAATAATTATATCTGGACATGTTTGTAATTCAGATGTCAAAGGAAATCGCATGTAATCAGGAAATTCAGGCTAGTAATGAAAATTCTTGGGATAAAAATACTATAGAAAATATAATAGCTCAAGGAATATCGAATGCCATACCTTAGATCATTGAAGCTATTAAAATTTTTGTGCCTATAAACGAGAATCCTACTACCCGCTGTAAGCATACCCATCACTTCAAATCTAGCGCTAGTTCCAA
This sequence comes from Helianthus tuberosus, assembly GCA_030545235.1. Classification (NCBI taxonomy): domain Eukaryota; kingdom Viridiplantae; phylum Streptophyta; class Magnoliopsida; order Asterales; family Asteraceae; genus Helianthus; species Helianthus tuberosus. The sequence goes on along the minus strand of CM060411.1, from coordinate 51,502,914 downwards.
TGGAGGTAATGATATTCGTATCAAAACTCCATCTTCCAAACGAAAGAGAACCACAACCTACAGTTATTCTTATAAGGAATTCCGCTCTAAAAATCCTATAAGAATAAAGGAATGGAACCAACGATCGCGCAACCTACCTGCAGAACCTATAACAAAAAGCATCTAGGGAGACGCCATTCTGGGAAAACACACCACTGTAACTTCTGCAAGAAGACTGGACATACAGAGGAAGAATGTAGAAGGGAAAATAACATATATTTCAAATGCGGAGAACCAGGGCACATCCGTCCCTACTGCCCGAAACTATCTAAGGCACCCATCAAAAAGACTAGAAACCCAGATGAAGCTAAAGAGAACGCATAAATATTTACGACGTAGGAGGTAACAACAACTATTAAAATAAGCACCCTTACGTTTTGTCTGTACTAAAGTATTAGTTGACTTTTGATTCCAATCAAAGTTTTATAAATAAAAGGCCTTTATTTTTCTTTCATAAAGCCAACACTCATTTGTCTCATCTCTTGACAAATTCATATGTTGCACGTGCATTGCTTGTTATGCATGTGATTTCATTTCAAAAGATCTTTTATTCACGAGTTCGGATCTTATTTTTGTATACTCATTTTTGACAATCCCTATGATTGCAAACACGTTGACTTTTGATATCAGGTCAACAAATTTCTTGGAAAACTCCTTTTCTTTTCAAAATTGCTTACCATATTTTCATTTCCTGTCAATACATATATCCATTGTTGGAATATGTCTAAACCAAGCTCAATTGTTTGAACTTGTTCATTCAATTCAAGATCCCATATGATGAATTGAGATCATCATATTCAAGGTAATCTCAGCTAACCCTTCATTTGTTTGAATCATAGTAAACTTGTTTAAAGTCTTCAACTCCAATAAATCATTTGTTAAATCACAACACCTTTTGGTGGTGTTTTTTTTTTAACTTAAACTCATTTCACATCTAAGGTACGGATTTATCTATCTTCTGTTGGTTCACTATCCTAAACCAGTCTTAACAGTATTATGTGTTAGGATAAGGGTACATAAATTCATATTATATTCCAATGTACCTCTAACATTTCTTTCATCTTTGATCAAATCCTACGATATTCATTTATTCCTTCATTTGAAATCCTATCTTTTGAATATCCAGATTCACTTCATTGAAACTTTCAGTTAAAATTCAAAAACGGTGAACTCATTCGGTCAACCGTAATCGTTGAACTCTCTCAATCATTGCAAGCACCTTGCAGTGTCTGTATAAATTTGTAGCTTGAGCTGATCATGAACCCTAATCATATAAATCCATACGTCTTTCGTTCGACTCATCATTCAAATAGTCTTGATACAATTATGTATCAGGACAATGATACACTAAATTCTATTGTATTTTCGGTGTATCTTTGCCATTCAAATAAATGCCACTGATTTCTGGTTTGGTAGTTGGCAAGTCATTTTTCATACTTCTATTTTCATTTGGAATCATTGATTCTGAATCTTCTTCAATTGACGCTCAAAGTAAATTCTCTTTTGACATTGATTCCTATTATATCTAAAAAGTCATTTACATTCGATTCTTATGTCACGGTTAATTGTGAAACTCAGTCACCTTGATGATTGTATCATTTCACCTCGTCCAGTTAACATCGATTCCTGAAACTAATTGAAACTAGGGCTGGAAACGAACCAAACGTTCGGCGAACAGTTCGTGAACCGTTCGGCGAACAGTTCGTGAACCGTTCGGCGGGAAGTTCGTTTGTGTTCATTCGTTTATTAAACAAATGAACACGAACAAGAAAATTCGTTCGTTTATGTTTGTGAACGTTCGGTAATGTGTTCGATAGTTAATTAGTGTTTTTAGTTTTTATATGTATTTAAATACTTCAAAATTCCGACAAATTAAATATCTAATAAGTGTCAGTGTATTATATATTCTGTTCATAAACGATAGTTTGTGTTCGTTTATTTCCATTTGTGTTCATGAACATTAGTTTGTGCTCATTTGTGTTCGTCAACGTTTGTTTTTGTTCGTTGCCTAAAATTAACAAACAAACACAAACGAACATGAACAAGTTCATTTCCTTAACAAACGAACACAAACATAAAATCTCTTTCGATAAGTGTTCGTGAACGGTTCATGAACACATATATTTCTTAACAAACAAACACGAACAAGGCCCTGTTCGTGTTTGTTCAGTTCGTTTGCAGCCCTAATTGAAACCATTGAGTTCCAATCATCATATGATATCTTTATATTCATCTTTTGATTCTATCTCTGACACCTTGGTGTACTGTTTTTACTAACTTAAAGACGTGACATAACACCAACAAGATATCGTAGCCCAAATCTCCAGGACGAGATTTAAAACAAGGTGGGGAGGTTGTAACAACCCTCGAGAAACACCCCTAAACGCTCCTTAATACACTCCGTGTGTGAAAAACGAACCCGAATAACATTAATATTAATAGAAATCAAGAAAAACAAATAATCTGGGTCGCTCGCGGGCCGGACCCAGATAGCCTAAGTCTTCGCAGGGCGCGAGGCCCCTTTACTTGTCGGACACTCTGACTGCCACGTGTTGGACACATGTCGAGATTAGTACGATGACTCAGCAACCCTATCGCCACCTTTAAGGCTCTCACGGGCCGCGAAAGATGAAGAAGAGAATGTCACGGGGCGCGACCCGCCCCGGATCAGGCTATAAAAGGAGCAGGGATCGGCATTCAACTTGTTCATATTTCTAAATTCTCTGTCAACATTCTGTAGGCTTAAGTTATAGCCAAATACCCCCTAAGAAGCGAAGCTCTGCCTCGTTGTAAGTATTATAACCCCTATTTGTTACCCAACACGATTAATCTAGGGCTCCGTAACGCATGTCAAGGCTCTGCCTGACTCAGTCATTGGACTTCTGTCCCGTGTTACACTCGATTGATCTAGAATCTCCGTAATGCATGTCAATGCTCTGCCTGACTCAGTCATTGGAATTTTGTCTTGTGTTGTACGGTTAATGTGATATGGGTTATCTTACTAACACATGTGCATTATTTAAAATTGATAAATAACCAAGAAAAGCAACAGGAAGCTATAATTACCAGTAAGCGTATTGAAATATCTAAGTCTGCAAATGTGAGTCCATTCTCTTTTCTCACAGTTTGTGAGCCCTTATTACAAATATTTACCAAAACTATAAATATTTATCAGTTATAACTACAGTGATTAAGTCTTTGTGATTCTTCAATTGCTGCCAGTATTATGGGATATGTATGTTGGTGCACTGAATGTCTGTTGACTTCGTTTGAATCAAGTCTTAGGTCAAGATAGGTTAACATAGGAGCTTGATAGTTAGAATTAGGGTTTTATGTTGAGGTTTCGCTTATGTGAACAATTAGTGTAAGGTTTCGCTTATTAGGTTAGAAGTGATTTCGCTCATAGGGTTTCATAGGGGGTTTCGCTCATGAGGCATGACATTGGAGCGAAATCAGGTTGATTATAAATAGTCTTCATGAGCGAAATTAGGTTAGTTAGTTGTGTATGTTGGAGCGAAATCTATACATGCTTGTGGTGTCGAAACTCTGAAAAACTGATTAAAAAAGCATCAATAAAGAAAGAATTGAAAAGGAAAAGCTGTTGTAACTTCGTGTATACTGATTCCGCCTTTATACGTGAAGATGAACGTTCTCAACTGACTTTTCAGGGTCGCAAACCGGTCCAGCAAGTGATATTTCTTTACTGCTTTATATTTTCAGAAAATACAAAAAGATTTTGATTTCTGCTTTATTTTCGACAACTGATGTCTGAGTGCTGAGTTTCAAAATCTAAGTAAGCTGATTGTGTTTCTGAGAATAAAACAAGTTCATTAATTTGAAACTTGAATTAAAAACAAAAATAAAAAACAGTTTGTGATATCTCCAAGGTCATTAGTTTGGACTTGGATGATTAACTGTGGGGGATTTGGATGCTTATATTGTTATAGAGCTAGTTTCCGATACGATTCGATGAAACTGCCAAATTCATGAGAAGTGGTTTAGAAGGTTTGAATTGTCAGATTATGATATATGCAAGATTAAAATGTTGTTACTTATAGTTGTATGAGTGATTGCAGGAAAAGTCCAGACTACGATCCCGAGAGCAGAGTCTAAGGGGGAGTCTGAAGACAAGCTGAAAGTTAGGAGGAGCTTGTAGCTGGAAAGCTAGGCGTCGATCCCTAAAAGCACGGAAGCTTGACGAAAGGGGGAGCCTGCTGATGACAAAGCTGTTGATGATAGAGCCAGTGATGATATCCTGGTGTAAGAGTCAAAGTGTGAAGCTGATCAAGAGAGTGATGAATGCTTACAATGTTACAATCTAAATGAGAAGGCAAATTGACCAAGACTGAAGACTCGGAACTGAAGACTTCGTCAACATCCAAGGGGGAGTCTGTTGGTGCACTGAATGTCTGTTGACTTCGTTTGAATCAAGTCTTAGGTCAAGATAGGTCAACATAGGAGCTTGATAGTTAGAATTAGGGTTTTATGTTGAGGTTTCGCTTATGTGAACAATTAGTGTAAGGTTTCGCTTATTAGGTTAGAAGTGATTTCGCTCATAGGGTTTCATAGGGGGTTTCGCTCATGAGGCATGACATTGGAGCGAAATCAGGTTGATTATAAATAGTCTTCATGAGCGAAATCAGGTTAGTTAGTTGTGTATGTTGGAGCGAAATCTATACATGCTTGTGGTGTCGAAACTCTGTCAAAACTGATTCAAAAAGCATCAATAAAGAAAGAATTGAAAAGGAAAAGCTGTTGTAACTTCGTGTATACCGATTCCGCCTTTATACATGAAGATGAACGTTCTCAACTGACTTTTCAGGGTCGCAAACCAGTCCAACAATGTATACAGTATTTGATAACCTTCACAATTGGGCACGGGTATCCAATGTGTGATATGACCATAGTCACAGATCCGTCGAGTGACACGTAATGAACGAGTAATTGTGTAGATATAAACATTGTAATGGCCCTTAATATTGTAATGTTATAACAACTGATGTTTTATAAATTGGAATGTAGTCGCCAGTATTTCTTGCTGATAAAATGTTTTTAAAACGCGTTTCAGGTAACAAAATGTGAAAGCCAATAGAAGCCAGCTAGAAAGCACCGAAGGTTTAGAAAAGTGGCTATAAAAGTTACCTAAATAAAAAGGAGAATTGTTTTCAATAATTAGGATTTATCCGTATAAATATGTTACAAATGAAAATCAAGTTTTGTCCCACTTGTTTATTATAAATGTATTATCAGTAAAACTTTGGTTTTATGTCATTTATCTATTTTAAACATTATGGTGTTTTAAACTCAAATAAATATTTCCTAACTACGGTCCTGATGAAAGTTTTCTGCTGCTAAATTAAAAAACACCGATACCATCTGACTGGTCCGCGGCTCCCGCTCCCAGGGTGGGGTCGGGGGCTTGGTGCGGCGCCGGGCCTACACACCGCACCTAGTCTCGTCCCCATCCTCCTCGTTACCCCTTTGATGCCAAAGCCGGACCACTTCTCTCTTTCTAACACACACACATATATGTATATATATATAGTTTTCAGTTCAATTAAGAACCAACACGAGTTGTGAGAACCATGAAACTCCTAATTCCCTTGCGAGTTGGGCCACAATTTTTTGCTCAAACGTAGATGGAAATATTATAAACACATCTGTAAAAAAAATCAAAACCAAAATATTGTCGAGTCGGTAGTTACGCCTGACGTAAGTTTTGTTTACGTGCTGATGCAAATTTTGTTACGGCGATGAAACTTTTTTTACACCTAATGTAAATTTTTGGATGCAACATTTTTTTTTTTTTGCTGAAACAAGTGATTTTTTGTTTAACATTTTTGAGAATTTTTTTTTTTTTTTTGGAAAAACCTTTTATAAGGGCTAGTTCTCTCATGGTTTTCACAACTCAAGGTGGTTCTGATTTTAACCTTTCCCTGTATATATATATATATATATATATAAGATTAGGTTCAAGAGTAAACAACTTCTTGAGAGTGAATTGAGTGAACTAATCTTGGCACTTAATCATTTTTTAGATTAAAAGGGTACTAACATGTGCACTTTACCAAAATGTGCACTCACCTATGCACTATGCTAAACTATGCACGAACCTGTGCACTTTGTTAAATTGTGAACTATGCACTGACTTGTTTAGGTCTAAACTTGTTAGTTCCCAAACCATTCTTTTGGTTCGGTGTGTTACCCAAACCCATTATCTGAGGACATTTTAGCCCTTCTTGAAATCGAAAAACTTTAATAAGTTTAAATGAAAACTAGCGGGCACATTCAGATCATTATCCCATCTAGATTTATTATGTCCCTAAGGACATAAAGGTTCCCAATGGTTTAGTGATTTACAATCCATTTGGCCGTAATTTCGCATCCTAATCGTGTTCTTGGCTCTAAAGGCCATTTTACCCAAATACGAGATATACCTCACTTGAATTAATCTATTTCCCAAATCTGACCCAACCATATTTAGTCGGGCTATAAGCCCTTACCGAACGTACAATCCATACATATACCTGGCGCGAGTTAAAACCATGACCCGTTATCAATACCAGCGATTCTAATTACCATCCATGACATTCCATGCCCATATATCATGTTTACCTGTAAGTATGAGATTTAACAAACAAACATTAAATATCATACTCGAATGGTGATAATTTCACCGTTCGACCCATTTGACCCGGTTGTCCATTTGACCCATTCTTGCCTTACCCATTTTGCATTTATAACTTATTTTTATATTGTTTATCACATGATATGATTCAACACTAAATTTTAACCCATTTGACCCGTTATGGCTTACGCTATTGGGTCTCATTTTCATATTTCTTTGTATAATCACTAACATGTGATTTACTTGCCATTTCACTTATTTGATCCGTTATGGTTTACGTCATAGGGTCTCTTTTGTGTAATTTTTTGGTTTACCACCAAAAACTCATTTTTACTCGCTCGACCCATTTTGGTTCGCGTCAGCAAGTGTTTACTACCAAAAACTCATTTTTAATTGTTTGACCCGTTTTGCTACGTGTATGCAAGTGTTTGCACCAAAAACTCATTTTTACTTGTATGAGGCGTTTTGGTTCGCGTCAGCAAGTATATACACAAAAAACTCATTTTTACTTGCTCGACTCATTTTGGTTCGCGTCAGCAAGTGTTTGCACCAAAATCTCATTTTTATTTGTTTGACCCGTTTTGGTTTGCGTCAGTAAGTGTTTACACCAAAAACTCATTTTTACTTGCTCGACCTATTTTGGTTCGCGTCAGCAAGTGTTTGGTTGACCCATTTTGGTTCGCGTCAGCAAGTGTTTGGTTGACCCGTTTTGGTTCGCGTCAGCAAGTGTTTACACCAAAAACTCATTTTTACTTGCTCGACCCATTTTGGCTCGCATCAGCAAGTGTTTGCACCAAAAACTCATTTTTACTTGTTTGACTCGTTTTGGTTCGCGTCAGCAAGTGTTTACACCAAAAAGTCATTTTTACTTGCTCGACCCATTTTAGTCCGCGCTAGCAAGTGTGTGTACTAAAAATTAATTGTTACTTGTTTGACCCGTTTAGGTTTACACCTTAGGGTCCTAATTCTAAAATTCTTTATTTGATCACCAAAGTGTGATCTAACATAATCTTACCCATTTTGACCCATTTGCTTTACACCATCGGTCTCGACTTTAACAAGTTATTGTTTATTTTCAACTACTTCACATTTCTTATATAGTAATCATATTATAAGAGATGTAAGTTTTACTTACCTTGCATCCGACCATGTTTTCTCGCATCTTTGACCCGCTTGATCCATTCCTTTCCAAGCCCCCACCTAGCTTGTCAAGAGTCAAACTATCATATAACATCCACAAGATGGTTAGATTACTCATCGTACATCATGACCATCACACCTTATGGACTTTTATACCGTATTTCCTATTCAATTCATTATAGGTCAGTTTGACTTTTAAAAGTCAAATTGCCAATTGACATATACAAATGCATTAACAAGTTCAATAACTCATTTAAGAATTTTACCAAACACTTGGTGGGCATCATCTTTAAACCACCAAATTAACTAAGTTTTCTAACCAAAGTCACCATGTATGATTAACTCAACAAGTTCATACATTCCTTAACATCTAGCTAACCCAATTTCTTTATTTATTAAAGCAATATATCAATTTACCCATACAAGAGTTTGGGCTTCTACCAAGGTCAAAACCTACTTCATGACATATATGAACACTTGCTCAAATCTCTAAATTGTTCATGTATTTCACACATAGAAGCAAGTATGATGATTATGAACATCAATACATCATCAACTTCATCATAAGATCAAAACCCATTTAGTATAAAAACTCATCATACACAAATTCACGACATAACTTAGACTAGAAATAGCTAGATGGTTCAAAATCCTCAATCATGCAAGGAAAACCACCTGAATTTAATATCTAATTGGCTGAATTATGTGATTTTAAGGCTAAAGAGAGGAGAACCTATCTTTCTTTCTCTCCAGTATGTTCCACACACACACACACACATACACACACACACACACTATGTGTGTGTTTTAATTTCCTTTTAGTTTTTATACATGCAACTTTCAAACATATTCCATTTCAGCCCCTAAGGTCTGGTTTGTTATTTTGTCTGCTTATAACTTAACCTTTATAAATAAACTACCATGTTAATTAGGTTAATATTCCTAGTTGTGTACTTCATGTCAATTCATCAAACAAACATTATAATTCAATTAACTAAGTTCGGAGATGCTACAACTCGACTTAAGTTCAGCCTCGGAAGCCCGGGCCTTTTATAAACTTTATTTTCTAATAAAAGAAATTCATTTATCTTTTATTTAACATTACGTTCATTTATTTAAATCCTAATGTTTATCGTGTGAACTTTTACCATTAATGGTATTTTACCCGCTCATCCCCGGGTTAATTTGTTTAATGACCAAATCCATTTTTTTGGATGTTACAAATTTTGACTAATAAAAGGTTTACTTTGACTAATTATAATTCTAGTTAATCTGGAATGTATATTAGAATGTGTTAGAAGTTTAGAGAATTATTAAAAATTTGGTTAAAGTTATTTGTCAGGTTCAAACCCTTAATAATAGTCACTAAAAACTTGTTAATTAACTTATAACGTTTGTATATTTTCTTTCCAATGTGAGGCTAACCCACCTAGTAGAGACATAAGCCTCTTAGAGAGGAGGTATCCGGTTCAAACTTAGGCAAGAGTGAATAGTTTAGGATAATTGGTGTAACAGAGTATGAGAAAGCGTTGCCATTAAAAAGGTTAGATTTCTTAGGGGCCAAACTTATATAAAAAACAAGTATAGTAAAAACTAGACCAAACAAGACATGATTACAAACTGATCTAGGGAAAACAATCCTCAAACACAAAACAAGGCTATAAGCGAGAAGCACGCATACAAAAAAGCGCGCCAATAAAACTATAATTACAAACCAAAGGGAGAATTACAAAAACAAACTCTCAATGACAGAATTGAAAACCCCTTGCACTATACCACATATGTAAAATGGCCTAACCGCCACCCTTCATCTTGGGATTCCCGCACACTTTGTCATCTTAAAACCAACTCTTTCGATCCTATCTTGAACTTGTTCATGTATATCAGTTAAGAGGATACTATATATTTCTTTCTCCATTGTTTTCTATATCTTTAAATCCATAGGGAAGTATCTCATCCATTTACACAACTGAGGTAAAGAAAATGGGCCTTGAAGTTTCCCTCAAGGATTTTAGTATAATCATTTATTCTCTAATTCTGAAACATTGTCTGTTAAGAACCAACAAAATCAAGACATTAGAAATTGGAGCAAAGAACACGATTACCACTTTTAGAACTCTGTGAGTGCATATGTCTGTCGCTTCCGTCAATCACATATCGTAGCTATCAGATGATCAAGACTAGGGTTTGATATGGATGCATTTATGAAGTCAACAGGTTCGCACGGATGGGGATTTATAGATCCGCACGAACCTGCGTGTTTCTAGTATTTCATGTATAACGTTGGTTCGTGTGCACGGGCTTGTCCATCCGTGAAAAATGAGTCCATCCGCATTAGACATGTTGATCCGTGATTAGTTGCTGCGAACCTGCATGCCCTATATATTGGAGTCTAGGTCTTGTTCACTTGTAACTTTTTGGATGTTAGAGTAACGAAACTCTGTTTCGTGGTTGTAAACTTTCATATAATCAATAGAAAACAACTTATAATTAGCTTGTTCTTATCTGATCCACTCTCGTACTTGGATTCCGCACAAGATACGAGATCTACGCAGTCAACGGTGTATCGGAATCGATCCTAACACGAACTCACAAGTGGTGTCAAAGCAGGAGATTGATTGCAAGGACTGAAGATACAAGAATTCAAGCAAATCAGAACCAATTTCATCATTTCTTCTTCTACTCATTCTTTTTCAAGTTTCAAACTCATATTCACGTTGATTTCACGGTTAAAAACGACTGATTTTGCAACATATTATGCGAAATCAGTGTTTAATCAATTCTTCAAAGTTTCAGATCCAAATTCGAGCTAAATTTTTGAAAAAATATCAAAACAGAACAACATGAACACGCAGATGTATAAACACGGATCTGGAGTGTAGATTCGCACGTATATACTTGATTCTCAGTTCGCACGAATCAGGAAATTAGGGTTTTGGAAAATCAGTATTATTGTTGATTCATCCGCGCAAACCGACTTATACCGCATCTGCGCGAATCAACCTAATCCTACATCCGCGCGAATCAACAAGATTCTCCATCCGCGAGAATCATGGTTTGTTGGTTGTTCGGTTTTCAAAATTTGTTTAAGTGTTTGCTTGTGTGTTTGCAGGTGATTTTCAAGTTGTTCAAGATCGTGGAAGAGGAATTTTACAATGAGTTTTACAACGCTTTTACATCTGAGACAACATCCGAAACAACATCCACACTGAAGAACATATCTAAGGCTATTTCGGAAAATTTGAAACATGATAGTTTGTACGAAACTAACCAAAGACCACCAAAACTTACGAATATAGAAGATTATGACTGGTGGAAGGACATATTTATTAATTGGGTGAAAGCATATGCTCATAAGTGTTGGTTCTTGTTGAAATTTGGATATAAAAGACCTTTAAATGATAAACAAGAAGAAATTTCAATTAAAAACTTAGAAAAGGAAGATAGAAAAACATTTTCTGATGAACAAAGAATGATTGCCTTGATATAATAGTCAATCAGGGATGATATTTTTTCGTTGCTTCAACATAATGAATCGTCAAAATCCATTTGGGAAGCACTGAGAGTAAAAGCTGAAGGTGGAAAGGAAATCAAGAAGAACAAAATATCATTGCTGAAGAAAGAATTCGATTTATTCAATTGTCTGAGGGGGGAGAATGTCCGACAGATGATAGAACATTTCTGTCATTTGAAAATTGAACTTGAAAGATTCGGCATTACAAAGAACATAGAAGGAATCATCGACAAACTTATCGAGGCATTACCTCATGTAAATGATTGGCAGACATTTGTCATGATACTGAAAAACGACGCAAAGTTCGATAAAATCACCTTGGACACGTTGATAGAGAAGCTTGAAGGACACGAGCTGGAGCTTCAAAAGCAGAATAAAATGAGCAGCTCGAACTATCAGCAAAATGCGAATCTTTATTACAAAGGAAGCATGTTTTCAACAAATCAATCGTCGAAGATTGGTACTGCTTATAGCGCTGAAAGCTCAAAAGATTCACCAAGAGGAAGTTCTTCAAGTTTTGATCATGGTTATCATTCCTCTTCAGCAGCATCAAATCAAGCAAATCCCGATGTGATTCAATGCAATATCACCATGGAGTTGAAAAATTCTCCAAGTATGAATGTTGATGCAGCCAAGCAACAGATGAGCTTCTTAACATTAATTCTGGAATCATATGAAAGTCTGGTGGCGGGTAGAATAGGAAACCCGGAAATGACCAAGGAAGACTATGACCAGATTGATCCAGAAGAGATGGAGCTTATCGACATCAGATGGTGTATGGCTAGTGTCATCGGGAGGGCACAGAGATTCATGGAAATTACCGGGAGGCAATGTCTTGAAGGCCCGAACACGAAACTGGGATTTGACAAATCCAAGATTAAGTACTTCATATGCAAGCAGAAAGAACACTTCAAGAGAGAGTCCTCAAACCGGGAGGTGAATGCAAATGTCAATCCATTCCATGACGATTACTATCAAAAGGCAATCTACTATCGAACCAATGAACAACCGCTAAAGTTGAATCAAAAACAAATTGATGAAGGTTCTTCGATAGAAAGAAAGAAAGCTTTGGTGGTTACTCAAGATGACGAGGGCTTCAATTGGAATAAATACATTCCAAAAGAAAAGCATGCATTGGTTGCTGAAGTGAAGTCTGATCAAGTTAGAGAGAAAACTATGAGAGAAAGAACCATTGCGTGTATCAAATTGGATGAAATGCAAGCAGCTTTCAAAGAAGCTAGAAAAGCAGGAAGATGGGATAAGAAGAGAGAATGTTACACTATCCTCCAGGAAATCCAGTAGTGGATTCAAAGAGTGTGAATTTTAAAGCACTGCTTGATGTTATTCCTACTGCTGGAGAACTTTACACGAAAAAAATTGAGGATAAAAATTATGTTCCAAACATGGAGAAGAAGATACGAGAAGTGATGCTTGCAAGAAAGAGGAAGAAAAAGTTAAGGAAAATGTTAAGAAGATGGTTGAGGAGTTGAAGAAGACGGCAGAAGAGGTCAGTGATGAAAGGCAACAGAAGGATGATGAGAATATGAAGGAGATGATAGAAGAAACTGAAGTGCCAGATCAAACTGAGGTAAAAATTCAAACTGAATCTTCTGAGTCGTCAAATAAGGATGAATTAATGGGTAATAATGATGAAATTGGTAAACAATCTGAAAAAACAAAATGAAACACAGTGCAAGAAATGCATGGAAACATGCAGTGCCTGTACTTGAAAGGATGAAAACTTAAGATCCAGAAATGTTGAATTTACTAAAATCGAAAAAGTTTTCAAAGAAAAATGTAAAGTGATGTTTGAAAATGAAAATGTTTTAAAACAAAAGGATGAAGAGCTAACACAAAAATGTAAGGTTCTTGAAAAGGAAAATGAGATTTTGAAACAAAAGTGTTCAGCAAGTAGTGAAGAATGTTTACAAAAAGAAAATGATGTTCAAGAAATGAAAAAAGAAAATGATGTAATGAAAATTTCATATCATACAGCAAAAGAAGCATATGAAACTTTGAAAAGTCAAATGAAACGTATTCAAGCTAGACTTGCACAATATTCTGAAATGTCACAACTTCTTGAAGACAAATATAAAATAAAACAACAGGTTGTAAATAAATATATTGATGAAGTAGCTGAGCTTAAACGTAAAATGGCTGAATTAGAAAAAGAAAATAATAAACTTCATAGTTATCATGCTTCTTCATATATTCTTGAACGTATTTTCAACATTAATCCAGATGATAATAATTCTGAAAAGAACAAAAAGGGAATTGGTTCAGAATATCATCAGGTTCCACCACCGTTTGAGAAAAAGTTTACATTCTATGATGACGAAAAGGTGGCAAAAGCTTTCGACATGGTTGATCAATTGCCAGATAACATTGATGTAACTTACTCCAAATCTGATGATGTTGATTATTCAGAGGTGGTAAGTAAGGTAGTTGAAAGCGTTTTGAAAGACGATTCTACCAAAACTGATAAGTTAGAATCACATGATGAAGATGAGGAAAGTTTTCATAAGAGTTATTTGAAAAATTCAAAATCTGAGAAAAATGCGAATGATGCGTCAATAGGATTGGCATATTATATGGTTGGATCGGACAAATTATTATCAGATATTGAAGTTCTAATTCAAAATGTGATTCCGGAAAAGATTGACAAAGTTTTCAAGTTGGTTGAAATTGAAAAATCTAAAATTGACAAATTTGCCGGTAAAGCGAGCACAAAGACTTTTTATAACAAACCTGGTTACAAAAAGAAAAACACAAAGGCTGGGTTGGGTTATAAAAAGAAACAAAATCAAAAGAAAAGGGCTGAAAAATCAAATCTTCAGAAAAAGATAAACTTTGTTCACGGAACAAGTTATGAGAAAGAGAAAGAAATCCGATTTAGTCGATAGACTAATGAGGAATTCTATGCTGAGAAGAAACAACAGCAATAGGCCAAAGATGTTTCAAAGAAAACATGCTTTAAATGTCAAAAAATTGGACATGTTGGTCGTAAATGTATAAACCTGAAGCCTGTTGATGTTGAGTAAAAGAAATATGAGGTTAAGAAACATAAGTCAACCAAGTTTGAGACAAAACAAACTTGGAAACCAAAAACACCCAAATTTGAGCCAAAACAGGTTCGGAAACCAAAGGTTGATTCATCAAAGTTAAAACAAACTTGGATACCAAAGACATCCAAGTTTGAACCAAAACAAATCTAGAAACCTAAAATTGATTTGTCAAAATGATTCAAGATTTTACAAACGGAATGTTTCAAAAGGACAAATTTGGGTGGTCAACAAACAAAATACTTCTGTTAACGAGAAACGGAAAATCGATTCAACCAAGATGGTTGAAAATAAGAATGAAAAAGTTTTTGTTAAAAATGACAAAGATATTCCGAAATTGAACAATTGGTATTGTGTCACAATACCCAAGGTCAAACAGGCTTGGGTTGCATTATTCAAATGATTGAGTTGTTTGAATGTGTAGGTGTTCCAGATGCCAACAGAAAGTCAACAAGAGCAGCAGAGCAGCCTGGCACAGGAGGAGGATCCCTGTGGTTGAGTTCAGGGAGTGGTTGTTTGTTAATAATGATAAATAAAACATAAATCAAAACCAAAGAAAAAAAAACAGAAAACCATAAAAATGAAAAAAATTGATTGTTTTTAAAATTGTTAAAAAAACAAAAATTTTGAAAAAATGTTGAATGAATACGCCGAAACCCTCACGGCTGAACAAACAAAACTTGGTAAAACAAGTTTTTTTTTCAAATGGTTATACAATGTCAAAAATGAGTTTTGTGTTGTAAATCATGGGAGTACTTTATACTAAACAGAGCATGTAAAGCAGAAAATGGATGGCGAGATAAAGTTACGTACGTCGGTTTGTCAAATTTTCTTAAAAATGTTTTGGATTTTAGGGGGAGTAAAAATTTTGAAAATACAAAAACATTTGAAAATTTGAAAACATCAAAAACATGAAAAAAATTAAAGAGTTTTGTGTAAAAAGAGGAAGTGATAGTACATCAGTAGACAATCACGGCATGCTAAAGAAATGGAAAGTCAAATAGTGATAAACAGTCTCACTGATGATATGCCAGTAGGTTTTTACACATTTAATAAATTGATTTCGAGATATAAACTAAATCAATAACTTTCTTAATTCGTGGGGAACATCTCTCGGATATATGGACTTAGTACTCCGAAATTTCGTTTGAGAGATTGCCAGATTCTGAGATATTAGGTCTTTATACTTATTAATATATGGGGTATTATACCTGGTCTTTTGATTTTGCGTCAGCAATGGCCTAGACCTCATATAATGCTTTTGCGCTTAATAACTTTTCCTCTGCATAAAAATTGAACAATATCGAAAGATATATATATATATATATATATATATATATATATATATATATATATCAAGTGCAGTTCTAAAGAAGATTCCTAAGTGGAACGCACCTTAAGTCGGGCCTTCATCTCTTTGATTGAACGGAAGTTCCAACTTGAGCTCTCAAGGCATCACTAACCCAGAGACAAATATCATTTAGGTATATTCACCTATAAGACTGAATCAAGGGAATCTTGATGCGGGAGTATATTCTGAGGTGGAACAAGCGAATAAGATTAAGTTTTTAAAACACTAATCTCGTATCTTGAATCAATTGAAATTTGTGTGAAAATTTAAGTGGATGAGTATACTGACAATCTAAGTGAATCGTTTAGAACTTAAAGTTTATAAAGATCCACGGTGCTGGTGATTTGTCATAAATTGATCTGATCCTCTGATACAAACTCAACAAAAACATGTCTGTGAATATTTCTTTATTGCATTTCATTACAGAAAAATCACAAAAAGATTATGAGTGTGTTTTAGCATAAACTTTGTAAAATACAAAAAGATTTTGTTACTACTTTATGTTTCGACAACTGATGTCTGAAAGCTGAGTTTCAAAATCTACAGTATGCTGAACATATCTCAGAAAATAAACAAGTTCATTAATTTGAAACTTGAGGTTTTAAATGTAAAAATAAAAAACAGTTTGTGAAGTCTCCAAGGTCATTAATTTGGACTTGGAAGATAATAAGATGAATCAAGGTCATTGAGTTGAACTTGATTATCTATGAAAGGGTTTGTGGTGAGTGGATACCTTGAATGTTAGATATATAGTTATTTGATAGGGGGAAAGAGCCAGGTAATTTGTTCCTGGATTTACAAATTTTAAATTGTCAAATAATTTGTGATAAGAGCTAGGTTCATGATCCTGGTGACCTAAAAAGCTTTAACTGTCAAAATATTTGTGAGATTCAGGTTCTTGATTCTAAAGTGATTAAAAATTCTTTCAAGTGTTTTGAATTGTTATATTTTCAGATAATAAGCAAGGTTTAGATCCGAAAAGCTTAACGCAAGGGGAGCCTGGAGAGAGAGTCTATCAAAAGGGGGAGCTGATGACTCAGGACGAAAATTCAAGGGGAGTCTGTTAAAGCAAATGAGAGTCTGTGGTGCTGAAACTGTTAAAGCTTCATGGAGACTCAGAGGAGATAAAGATGCAACGAGATTGACTGCAGCAATATCCAAGGGGGAGTCTCTGAGTGCATATGTCTATCGCTTCCATCAATCACATATCGTAGCTATAAGATGATCAAGACTAGGGTTTGATATGGATGCATTTATGAAGTCAACAAGCTCGCACGGATGGGGATTTATAGATCCGCACGAACCTGCGTGGTTCTAGGGTTTCATGTATAAACTTGGTTCGTGCGCACAGGCTTGTCCATCCGCAGAACTAGTTGATCCGTGCTAAATGAGTCCATCCGCATTAGACATGTTGATCCGTGATTAGTTGGTGCGAACCCGCATGCCCTATATATAGGAGTCTAGGTCTTGTTCACTTGTAACTTTTTGGATGTTAGAGTAACGAAACTCTATTCGTTTGTTTTCGTGGTTGTAAACTTTCATATCATCAATAGAAAACAACTTATAATTAGCTTGTTCTTGTCTGATCCACTCTCGTACTTGGATTCCGCACAAGATACGAGATCTACGCAGTCAACGATGTATCGGAATCGATCCTAACATGAACTCTCACTCATACCTGTAGAAGAACCAATTTAACACCTAACATTGACTTTAGCCTCCTCAGAATCCTACAAGTTAGTAGAAAACGATTCTACATTGTGAGTAGAAAACAGATAAGTTGATTATACATAAATTCGTGAAACTGAATAGTATGAATAGTCGCATATGTAATGGAAATATGATTTGTTTATGCCAATTTTAAAGCATCAGCATATAGGAGGATTTGACTAAGCATTTAACATGACTAAGATTGGATTAGGAAACGTGAGTGCACATTTGTAAACCACAACATGCACATATATCATTGATGTATGTTTAGTTATATGTAAATTTATATTATCATTAATATCTATATATACTTAAAAATTTAGTTATATCAACTTTTTTACAACCTTCATTATTAGCCTCTTAAATACATTTGTGTCTTTCAAGTTGTAATTATTAAAAATGTAGTTATATCAACTTTTTTACAACCTTCATTATGAACCTCTTAAATACATTTGTGTCTTTCAAGTTGTAATTGCCTATTAACAAGGGGCAAGATCAAAATATCGACAACAATGCCTCAAGTATCTCGATCCAAGATCAAAATATCGACAACGATGCCTCAGGGAGTGCACAAAGAGGTAACACCACTGAACCGGGTCCGGGATTGCTTAGTTGGTGCTATCTTCCCATTATCATGGCGGTGTTCATTATGTGGCACGCCACACGGTCAACCTGCTTACATCTACAATTAAGGCTGATACCGAGCAGTCAGACCTCAGATTCTGTTTTAGGAATATTTGACCAACAAAGATATACACTTCGCAGGTGAATTTATTTTCATTTGATTATCATAGGTTGATTTTAATTTATATTTTATCTCAAATTGGGTATATCCAAATAAATAACTTACAAATGAGCCAAGTTGGAGTTGACCAAAAGTGGAGTTGCTTTGTGTCCCAGTTCTATTAGTTTTTTGCACGTTTGGGTCTTACAACATGAGAAAGTAGTAAGGGAAAAATGGTCAAAATCATTTTTTTGTTATTGTATGACAAGAAGCAACCCCCCTGATTTTTGTACGAACATAACCTTTATAATACTCTAATATTTTTTATTTAAAAAATGCATCATAATGTTTAATAATTGCAAAATTTTTAAGTAAAAAGGAATAACATGAGAGAATGCGTCTACATAAAGGTTATATTATCATCAGTGTTGCAAAAATCGGCCTAGGCGGCCGATTAATCGGCGCCTAGGTGCTAGGCGGCTAGTTACTGACTAATTTTGAGCTAGTCGGCCAATTAATCGGAGTCGGTCAAAGTCGGTCAAAATCGGTCCTAGGCGGTCAAAAATCGGATTAATCGGCCTATATTAATCGGTTAAAATCGGTCAAAATCGGTCCCAGGCGGTCCTAGGCGGTCAAAATTGGTCAGAATCAGTCAAAATCGAACCATACTATCTGAAACTTGAAGTATTTATGTGAATTTTGAAGTATTATTTTTATATTATTGGGTATATATATATAATTTTGAAAAAATACATATAAAAATCCCAAACCGATTAATCCCGATTAATCCCGATTAATCCCTAGGCGGTACCTCACCGCCCGACTAGCGCCTAGCGCCTTCTACAACACTGATTATCATATATATCGTCTTGTGAATTATTCATAACCATCTAAGCATCTTAAGTATCATGATAGAGGGGCTTCGCTTAGGTTACACCATCTTACTATCATATGAATCATTGATAAACATTTACTCGAATAGCACATAGGTTTACATTATGCCTTTTGACTTATCCATGTCATCTAATAACAATAATAATACTGTTAATAATTATAACATAAAAGACAATCATAATAATTGTATATGTCACCTAATTTACTATGTGTTCTAAACCATATTTTAAAAATACTCAATAGTTAATGTTACTTAGTGATATATTGTTATACATGTTCCTTACAGTATGTATGGTTTATAATTTAACATGACATTAAATTATATTCTAACCATACATCAATTAAAGGACATTGATTCCAGACCCTAACTACATATTTACCTTCATAGATACAGCTTTAATGATGTTTTTAATTCTACTTTATTATATTAATGTGGCTATAATTGTTATGTCCCTTTGTATGCAAACCCTAACTTCTCGGTTTCACTCTAATAAAAGTAAGTGACTTATCATTTTCCCATAACAATCATCATTTAATTTTGTGTTAATTAATGTTGTCCATTCCAAAAGACCATCTAAATGGCTTTATAAATCTTTGTCCATATTGCAGCCCATACCCGCCTTCTCTCCAACAACCTATAACCGCTCTGTCTACACGTGTGGCCATGGCAAGGAACGATTCTGTTGCTAGGTATTCAGAAAAATGGACCACACTAGAAGCCATCTTGACCCACGGTAGAAGAAACAAGCATCACATGGTATGCCCCCTACAAACTACATTGTATATATTGAATATTCATTTTACATTATGTATCTTTATCGAAATCGAAGAGTAAAGGACAATATATCTCTATCTCTACACATAATATTATGGAGGACGCATGACACGATTCCAGCCTCCGTAATTTGTTATCTCGACCGTCTCTTTTATAAAATTATAGTGTTAAAGAAATATATACTTTTAAATTTAATATTAACTTAACTATATATGCTAAATATTTAATTACGGATAATTATAATATGATTACCCAAATGAGTTTATATATTTTTTTTATTTTGATCTTAAGTTAATTAATTTAACTGTGTTAAAATGATACTTGAAGGATTATTTACAAAGGTAACCCAATAACCAAAAACGCATTTAGTGGGATCTTGGTGCTAGATTTTCTATCATACATTTTGGGTTAGACAGCAAGATTGCCACTAAATAAATATGGATGTTTTTTATTAGTTAAGACTCAAAAAGAACCATATGTTCAGTATATATATACATTCATCCTTTTATGGTATTATTATAAATCAAGAAATGACTTCGTGACCGGTTGATTGTTATTACATATGATCATACAATTTTCATATGCATGTATGAGTTGATTGTTATATGAAGGCACAAGCTTATTTTTTAATATATTAAATCAGACATCTATTTGGACTTACATACGTATGTTAAAACCTAACAGTCAGTTTACGAGTTTGACAGGCAATAACCAAATCCAAATTCGTATAGTTTGTGACGACCAAGCTGACCCCACACGATTATATAAAAGTGCATTGTTTTCTCTATTTTAAAAATTAGGAGGCTACAACAGTCGGAAACATGAGTTCGTAAATATAAAAGTGCATTGTTCTACATTAAAAAAAATAGGAATAAAAAACTTCGTAACGCATCACTTCGAATGTGTACAGACATATAAGGGGAGAAGTTGGCTTTTGAAAAAAATAAACTTGGTGTCGTTATAAACGGAAAGGCAACAAAAAAACTTTCAACTATAATTGATTGATTTCCATAAACAATGTAATTGTGCATATTTATTTTTGGATAACCGTCTACATAAATGTTTCGTGCTTTTCCTTCCCAGGCCTGCTTATGCAGATTAGGATTCAGAAGAAACAGTTGACAATGACCCACATGAAAGGTATACCGTCTGCACTTAGTGTTAGTAATGAAAACCCGTACTACTTTTCGATGCATATATACGTAAACATAGTATACCATTTTTAATACTTTTCTTTTCGTTATTTCACTGCAGTCAGTTGGCTGGTAATGGGATTGGGGATGACGGTGGCATGCGCTAGCTAAAGTTTGGTCTATGTGTTATCCAATAAGATAGGAAGGCGTGCGAGAGTTTATGCATTTTTCCTTTTTCTGTTTCATGTTTTTTTTTCTTGGAAGACATCTTTTTTCACTTCTTTTTGGCCGGTAAGTTTTGCCAAGGAAACAACTTATGGTCCATGGTTTAATAAAGTTTAAGCACGGCCCTTTGTAGGCGTATTGTCTTACATGTTATGCACCGGCCGTGTCAGACGTCTTACCACGGACAAACAATAGCTATTATGCATGCCGTGCATCGTACGGGCTTTCTCCCTAGTGACATGTAAAATTAAGTGGGAAATGTAAATGGTCATGTATAAGTGCTTTCCCCAAGTTCATAACCTGTACATATATCATATGACAGACACAGTTACAGGAAGAATTTTGTCATCACTCATAAACTTGTGCAAGTGAGTTGGTATCATAAACAACTATGTGTATAAGTTTACATTGCATAATTATATTTTTACTTATGAAACTTGCCAACTTGTAATGATTCGTGATAAGTGTTTTGGTCAAAAATCACACAAGGATAATGTAATCAAATCTGGTTTTTGTGATGTTGGATACTTAGTTAAATGAACAAATGTATGAACAATTATCAAAATGAAATGACAATGAACACAAGGATTTATACGAGGAAAAAAACCCTTGATCAATGTATGATCTCCGGCATAAAAAACCTCGGATGGTGAAAATTATCACTATCAACTATATTGATCAAACAAAATTACAACTTCGAAAGTATTGAGCTTGTTACAATGAATTCTAGTGTGTGTGTATTCGAGAGAGAGTAGCAGAAATGATATTCGATAACTAGAGTGCAAGTTGTTTCTAAAATTAGCTCAATACCCCTATTAATCTTAGCTAAAGTTATCCCTAACTAACTATCCGAAAAATCTGCAATTCACCCACGATTACCATCAACGGTCTTCTACTCATGCACGTGCCAAAATAAAGAGCATATTCCCCTAGAATCTCGGTTGGAATAAGTCCTCTTCGAAGTGCACCTGCAAAACACCAAAATTCTATCACTAGCAATTAGTACTTTCCAATGTGGTGAGGTATGAATAACCACAAATGTACATTTGGGACTAGTGTTTTCCTTAAATGATTAACTAATAGCTATCCATAAAAGTGTGTTTAGATTCAGTCTTCCATCAAATGATGAAATTGAAATAAAAAAATTCTAAACTAGCTGTATAAATCACAATCGAGTTTGTTACACGAAAAAGTCTTATTATACCGTATATTTTATCTTAGTTACATCTCTAAAACTATTTACATTCATGTAACACATTATTTGGTGTTCTATTTGCAAAGGGTGCTACTTTCTACACCCTCCTATTTACTTTTTTCACCCCCTCCTCTCACATACTTACAGGTGGGGTCTGCGTGGGACCGATAGTTTTCCTCTCACAAGGGGGGTGTAATCAGGAGGGGGGGTTGCGTATAGAATGAGCCTTTGCAAAACTTCTTTACTTAATGAAGAATCAAGCTTTTATACAAGTTATACAAATAATTATAAGCATAAATGTAAGTGTTATACTAACACCAGCTAATAAACAAGATGGTATTTAAATAATACAAATATGGATATAATAATATAAGTGTATAGTACTGTAGGCACAAATATGGCCACCACGGTTGTAGCTTATATTATTATTATAATCATAGATATATATCCCCTTTGCTGTAAAATAGTATTAAAAAAATTAACATTTTTCCTATATATAAAAATATATATAAAAAGAAAAGAAAAGAATACAATATCTTGAAAAGCGAGTCCAATTAGACCAACTATATTTTAATAATTTCATATTCCCAATTATTTATTTATTTTCTCCGTCTCTTTAAAAGCAAACCCAACACCAAACATATGCATCCTCTCCTTCTCTCTCTACTTTCTCTCTCTAAAAACGCACAGTTGGTTGCATCCTGTAACAAACAAAAGAAGCTCTGAATACACATTTCATGGCGGTTGAAGCAGGTCACCACACTCTGTTCCATCCTCAAATGATGTTAACAGACAATCAAACCACCGGTAACACACCTCTAGCTTACGGACTCACCAATCCTCTAACAGCGATGTACGGTTTCACCGACGGTTTTCCGGCGAATACTGCTCCGATCAAGGCTGAAAGCGGCCTCACTTGTAGCCTTCCTGTTTCTAGAAAACGACCTAGAGATTCTTCAGATCTCAATACTCTGCTTTCGTTCGTTAACAGTCGGAACATGAATCAGAATCAAAATCACGGAAACGCAACCGGAACGTATACGTTTCTCGGAGAAGATATCTCTATGCAGATCCAGCAACAACAGTTGGAGATCGATCAGTTCATCGCTCATCAGGTAGTTATTTAGCCTAATCTTCTAGTTTTCGTGTTTCATTTCATCAAATCGATCACGTTTTCGGATTTTTCTCGTTTGATTTCATGAAATCGTTTTCGTTTTTCAACTGTTTGAGATGAAATTTTCAATCATTTCATGAAATCGTTAACTGTTTTGTTGAAATTGTGAATCTAATTCTGTTACAACATCGATTTACAGACGGATAAAGTACGAATCGATATCGAAGAGAGACGAAAGCGAAACTCACGGAGACTAATCGCAGCAGTAGAAGAAAACATATCAAACAGATTACGAGCAAAAGAAGAAGAAATCATGAAAATCGCCAAACTAAATTGGGCGTTAGAAGAAAAAGTAAAATCTCTCTGCGTAGAGAATCAAATCTGGCGCGAATTAGCTCAAACAAACGAAGCAACAGCAAACGCATTACGCAGCAACTTAAAACAAGTTCTGGAACACGTCGTTCACGACGAGTATCGCCACCGTAACACCACCGCCGCCTGCGTGGACGACGCGGCGGCACTGGCGGAAGATGCACAGTCCTGCTGCGAGAGCAACAATGAAGATAATCACATCAATGATGAGTGTTGCACAAGCAACAACAACAACAAGAATAATAATAGATTGTGCAAGAAGTGTGGGAAAGATGAGTCATGTGTGTTGCTTCTTCCTTGCAGGCATCTTTGCTTGTGCACAGTGTGTGCTTCTTCTGTTAACATTTGCCCTGTTTGTAAATCCACAAAGAACATCAGTGTTCATGTCAACATGTCATGATGATGTTCAATTATTCAGATATTTACAGTGACAAATAGATTCAATTCAATTCAAGAGACTAACAAACAAATTGTAACCATTGATTCACTAGTTTTGTTAATACTTTGTTTTTTCCTTAATTCTTAGTATTTGATTAATTGTTATTTTAAGTTTGTAGTTTTGTTCATAATATTCTTTGATTAGGATTTAGTTAGGGGGTAGGGGTAGGGTAGGGGTAGATAGGTGGTGATGTCAACGTGGGAACATGAAAGTGCGAAGGTGCAGTAGAACCCTCCAACTCCACTCGTTTTGTTTTTTAGTTTTTTTCTTGACAACAAATCTGAATTAGTTTTTTATAATTCCTGGTTGGATGCGCCAGGTATTACTGAAGTGGTAAATGAAACTGTGATGAATCATCATCATTGTTCGGATTATTTTCAGGATTTTCTTGCTGCCCTTAAAGCCTTAAAATTTAATATTAAGGAATGGAGGTCTAATTGTAAACTGGAGGAAGAAAAAGAGCTGAATTTAGCCATTTCGGAAGTGGAGTCGTTAGATGCCGTATCGATGTCTAGGTGTCTCAATCATGAGGAAAAACAAAGGAGGGTTCAGTGTAACTCTCGTATTCGTAGTTTTGAGAAGAGAAGAATCGCTGACTTGCAACAAAAGGCCCGGTTCAATTGGGCCAAGCTGGGTGATGAAAACTCTAAGTTTTTTCACAAATTCGTCAACATTCGAATGGCGTCGAACCAGATTAATTCGATATGTGTCAATGGGGTGACATATACCAACCCGGGAGATATTAAAAAGAAGATTATGGCAGCGTTTAAAAAACAATTTGCAGAACCTAAACGTTTGAGGCCAAAGTTTCCCCTTGTCGGCTTTCAAAGGTTGGATTCGCAAGCGGCTTCGAACCTGGTAGTTCCTTTCTCTTCTGAGGAGATTAAAGGGGCGGTTTGGGCTTGTGGCAGTGATAAAGCCCCCGGCCCGGATGGGTTTTCTTTTAAATTCATTAAAAAATTCTGGAGTTTGTTGGAACCGTTTTTTTCTAATATGTTTCAGCAGATCTATTCCAAGCCGGAGGTTTCTCTAGTGGGTAATTCTTCCTTCATTGTCTTAATCCCGAAAATTAGAGACCCGAAAGTGGTGAAGGATTTTCGTCCTATCTCCCTTATGGGATTGATGTTTAAGGTGATTTCTAAAGTTTTAGCTTGTCGGCTAAAACCGCACCTCCCGTCTCTTGTTTCCCCGGTACAATCTGGATTTATAGAGGGGCGGTCTATTCTAGACGGTCCTCTCATTTTGAGTGAAATTCTTTCTTGGGCAAAGAAAGTTAAGAAGCATGTTCTCGTTTTTAAGGTAGACTTTCAAAAGGCTTATGATTCGGTTAACTGGGCTTTTCTGTTGGATATTCTAAAGGGAATGAACTTCCCTCCTTTGTTTAGAAAATGGATGGAGTGTTGCTTAAAGTCGGGTAAGTCTTCTGTCCTTGTAAATGGATCGCCTACTTCTGAATTTAAACTTTCTAGGGGCCTTAGACAAGGTGACCCGATTTCGCCCTTCCTCTTTGTGTTGATGATGGAAGCTTTGGAGGTTTTGATGAAAAAGGCGGTGGATACGAATTGTTTCAAGGGGATTACTTTGCCGAATGGGGGACCTACTTTAACACATTTATGCTATGCCGATGATGTTGTTTTTATTGGGGAATGGTCAGAGGAGAATATCTTAAATCTAAATCGGATTTTAAGATGTTTGTTCCTTTGCTCGGGATTAAAGGTTAATCTTCAAAAAAGTTGTGTCTATGGCTCGGGTGTGGGAGAACAAGAGGTGCAAAACATGGCCGAGTTGATTCATTGCAAAGCTGGTACGTTCCCGTTTACTTTTCTAGGCCTCCCTTTAGGGGCGAATATGAAGAGGGTTAAATTTTGGAAGCCTATAATAGACAAGTTTAACTCCAAACTTTCCGGGTGGAAAGCAAAAAACCTTTCTTTGGCGGGTCGGGCGACTCTTGCCAAAGCGGTCCTTGGTGCCCTCCCAAACTATTACTTCTCCCTGTTTAGAGCCCCTTTGAGCGTGATTAACTCGTTGGAGAAAATTAGAAGAAATTTTGTCTGGGGAAATAAACTTGGAGGCAAAAACATCAAATGGATTGCGTGGGACAAGATGGTTAGACCTAAACGTCATGGTGGCTTGGGGATTGGGGATATTCGTAGTTTGAATCTTGCGCTAATCGCCAAATGGTGGTGGAAATATAAAACCAATAATTCGGCCCTTTGGGTGAAGGTGATTAATGCTATTCACTCTAAAAAAAACGGGTTCCTTTCTTTCCCGCTCAACAAAAGTGTTGTTGGTATATGGAAGGATATTGTTTTGGTTGACAAAGATTTTTCCAGTTTCAACCTCCCCCTAAAGTCAAACTTGAAAGGCGTGGTTGGTTCGGGTCAAAATATTTATTTTTGGATTGATAATTGGCTGGATTCTGGGCCCCTTATGGACAGATTCAAAGAGCTTTTTAAGCTGGTTGAAAACAAATTTGCAACAATAAGTGATTATTTGGAGGGTAATCAAGTTAAATGGGATCAAAACTGGGCTCGGGTACCGTCAGTTGGGGCTGAATTGCAGCAGTTGGCAGCCCTTATGCAGGTTTTATCTTCTGTTTCCTTCTCGCAAAAACAAGATGTTTGGGTTTGGAAAGGGTCGGATTCGGATCCTCTTTCAGTTGCGGGGTTACGGGCCAAAATTCATGACTTTAATAGTCAAAATTGTAGCCGGTGGCCGTATTGGAATTCTTGGGTCCCCCCAAAAATGAATATATTTTTTTGGAGGGCATCCATGAATCGGATTCCATCCAAGACGGGGCTTTCGTATAGAGGCGTTGTGTTGGGAGATGTGTTATGTTCCAGGTGCGCCATAAGAGAAGAGACAGTTAATCACATTTTGTGGGATTGCTTATTTGCAAAATCAGTTTGGTGGTCTATTTTCAATTGGATAAAGCTTCCTTTTCCGGAGCAGCCGACTACGGTTCAAGAGATTTTGGCGAATGCGGTTGAGACGAATGGTTCAAAGACTTGGAAGAAATTAATAGGGGTCGTGATTCAAGTTACGGCGTGGGAGATATGGAAAGCGCGAAATGAAAAAACTTTCAACGGGCGGCAAATTCATTTCAATCGAACGGCCGATTCTATAAAAGAAAATGTTTTTCTTTTTGTTACAGGGAGATCAAATTTTTGTAATCTTGAGTGGGAAAGGTGGACTGATTTTAACATTCGTGATGTAATTTTGTAATCTTGGATCCCAGTTTCTTGCTGGCCCGTTTTCTATATTTTATATAGAAGTTTTTGCCGTTCAAAAAAAAAAAAAAACAAATCTGAATTAGTTAACGGACCACATAAGTATTATTGTTTTACTAGTGGAATCACCTGATCATATCTATTTTTACTGTGCAATAATGATTATACACCAATTCAGGAGAAATTCCAATAAATTTGAGAAAAAATCTTTTATGAGAATTGAACACAGAACCTAAAAGTCCAAAGAATGTCATAGGTTATAATGTCATGAGCTTGTTTAGATAAAAATACATTATGTGTTTGATTATGTAACACACTTATTAAAAATAATGAGATCAACAAAAAACGAATCGTTAAATCGAATTAAGCCGGATGCGGCTTTAATTTATGGTTCAAATGTTTAATGGTTCGGTGTCAATAAAAGAATTGGTTCAAATCGTCAAATCGTTAAAACATGACTACTCTAGTTTGTCATTTCTCGAAACTATATTTAGCAGTTTTGCCTTCTGTTCTTTTATTAAGACCGGCTAAATCTACAAATGAACACCCCTAATTTTTTACATTAAATAATGAATTTAGTATATAAAGTCGTAGCTTATGATGTGCATATAGATAACTAAATTCGATTCGATTGTTAATTAAATTGAAACGTCATAGAAAAGAAAGATTATCTTTTTGAAAGTCTAGAAATAAAGAAAAGGGTAGGAAGAAAACAATGTAGGCGTGATAAGTATAAAAAAAAGGTGGTTGCAATGCATTTAGTTTGTTTATATAAAAGAACAAAAGTATTAAAAGAGGCGTGAAGCATCTATTTGACATTGGAAAGCGAAAGGGGCAAAGTAAAATACAAGGCAAAGTTATGAAAACAGACACGTTCATCGTATCCATATTCAAACCACTTTCCAATGCATTATCTTGTATCCATCGAAAAGGACACATACAAAATCCTATTGCTTATTTTTTTAATCTAGTTAGCTTAATCTAGTTTATTATAAAATTAGGTATTCGTTTGCATTAATGCTACGGAAGAGCCCTTTAGTCTATATTTTTTAATGGCAAGGAATGACGTACTAACTATCGTGACATCGGACGTTGTGGCCAAGGTCGACTACTCGACCGCCGCCAGCCCCTTGGCTTTCCCAGATGCGTGGAAACCCGACCTCCACTCGCCCGAATGCATGACAGTGAGATAATTGATAAACATCGCCTCTCATACATTCAATCTATAATTATTATTATTGTAATAACAAAGGGGTTGTGTTAACCCCTCTTTTAGTTATTGTATTTGTCTTTGTCGTATTGCTTTATATTTTCCTAGTAAGACAAATTCTTACTTGTTTGTTGTTTTCAAGGGAGAGGTACAATAAAAATTTAAAAGAGTATGTTTAACGAACCCCTAAAGATACTAACAATTAAATTAAGTTCGTATACGAACTGTTTACTGACTATTCATAAACGATTACCGAACGGGATTTTATATTTGTGTTCGTTCAGTAAGTAAATGTATGTTTTCATGCTCGTTTGTTAGTTTTTTTAGGCAATGAATACATATACAAACACAAACAAAAAATTCATAAACACAAAACTATATAAACAAACGTTCATGAACACTGAATCTGTTGTTATAATAACTAAATAATTTTAGACCCATAACTGTATTATATGTCTGCTATCTATTGAATTTATTAATAAAAACTATGTATGTAGGTGCTAGGTGGGTGGAGTTATGTTTGCATGTAAAAAATTATTTAAAGGGATGAAAATATAAAGTTATATAATATTATATTATATTTTGAGCATATAAATATCAAGGGTGGGGTTCGGCTACAAAGTTCATTTTTCCTACAAAGTGTACAAAGTCATAAAACACCACAATTTCAGCCATAAAACACACTTAAAACCCATAAATAACATAGTGAAGATCACTAAAACACAATATCCAAACCCTAACATTCCATAAAAACTTCAAACACACCACCGTAGAAATATGAATATAAAACACAACATGATAATCAACATAAAACACACTAATGTTAGTCATTCTATAATCAAAGCATTATCATCCAAAACACAACACAAAACCCACAAATATGGCGTTTTAGTAATCTTCACTTTGTTATTTGTGGGTTTTGAGTGTGTTTTATAGTTGACATTATGGTGTTTTATGACTTTTTACACTTTGTAGGAAAAATTGACTTTGTAGCCAACTCCCACCCTAAATATCAAATTTGGCATGTAATAATATTAGTGGGCCCCCTAAGAACGGATTAGAAACGCCAAAGTAGACATTTAATGTGAAAGAGACATTAAAATAATCGAGAGGGAAGGGATCCTTAAAAGCAGGTTTTTTCTCTGCCACGTGGGGTCCACAACATCTGTCGCTTTATGGCCGGCATCCCACTCCTTTAACGTTCATATTTTTTTATTAGTATTCTCATTTTAATCCTTTTTCAATTATTTATTACACTAATACCCCTTAGGTCAAATTCTTCTGCCAAATGGTCCCTTAGTAGTAACCCATTGTTGAATAATGAAATGAATAGTGTAAGCTAATTAAGTATAATAATAATGGTGCCTCACAAATGTTTCTAGTTGCCAAAGTGTTTTTTGATCTTTTCTTCTTTTGGACTAATTTTTTTTTAACCTTTTCAAGTTGAAATTTCAATCACCCAGACAAATTATATAAGGATAGCAGGTAGACGAGCAACAAACTGCGCTGTCATCCTCTTCTTAATAGAAAACCCTAATCTAGTAATTGTAAGCGACGAAGGATTTAAAGGGTTGATGTTGATATTTTTGCTGTCAATAGATATAAAATATTGGTTTCCTTTCATATTGGAGAAGAAAGATTGATCTACCATGGGGTTTCTGATGCTCATCGTTTAACCACTCCTTTTTTTTCACAAACTTTATTTGTGAAACAATGGTGTTGGATGAAATGTCAAATGATGGCACCAAAGAAAAGCAAGATACAAACACAAACTTTAAAAAAGGTGTTTATGGTGGTGGTATTCTTTTGTTACTTTTGGCTGAAGGCTGAAGAGAAGTTCAAGGTACCAAGCAATAGATTCGATTATTGTCACAAGTAGTGGAACTAGAAGTGTTATCGTTAGCAGTGGCGAAGCTTGAGATTTCCGACCGGGGGGTCAAAACGTATATAACTAAAAAAATATATAAAACGGGGGGTCGAAAACGTATATACCTAAAAAGTTCTATACAAAAACTACATATCAGACACTATTGAGCAAAAAGTTCGGGGGGTCGGGCGCCCCCCTCCCCCTACAAAGTTGCGCCCCTAATTGTTAGTGGTTATCAAAAGGTTACTTTCTCTAGATACTACAATAGTAATATTAGGTATTAGTATAACACTTATTTTTCATAGGTATACTTTGATCTTTTTAAAAGCTTACTAATAAATTGTGCAAACATGTAATATATATTTCTATACAATTTTAAGAAATTGATATTTTTAATTGACAAATCAAAGTTGAAGAAGAAAAAAGTCAATATTCTTTGTTAACCATTTCAAAAATAGTTACACTACATTATTTTTCAAATACAACTAATATTGAAAATACAACTTACTAATAATAAAAAAAAAATTGAAACTACAACTTACTAATAATAAAAAAAAAAAATATGTGCATAACCAACTTATTTAAAAGCCATATGTATTGAAATTATCAATGAGGATAAAATATTATTGTTTTATTAGTAGGTGTATGTCAATGGTTGAACGGTACTAGTTTTCTATATTCAGTCGTCCTTTTCCAAGTGTGGTGAACAATTAAATATTAGAGTCTACTGGATGATAATAGATTCTATAATATCGACGTACACATGGGGCATGAATACATTACAGACTAATAAACATTAAAATATATTTTAAATATAAAATTCATTATAACCTAAGGGTATCCGGGGCACTCACCTAAGAGGGGAGTCCCCTCTCTTACGCATAACCAATCCTCGTGTGCCACGTCAACTCCCCTCTTAAACTCCCCTAACACCCCAATTTGATGGCGGCACTCCCCTATTAGGTGACTTGTTTTTTATTAAAAAAAAACAAAATTCATTGGTCCATCCATCATTTCCCTCTCTCCTCCCTCTCTCCTTCCTTTCTTCGGTGACTCCCCACCGATTTGGCCCCCCGATTTCCCTCCCCTCTTGGTTGGCAGCACATCACCGCTCGGCAACTTTGGTCCCCGAAGGGAGTCACCGAGGGTGCCCCGATAGCCTAAGGTGTTGTTTGTTTTTTCAGATGTAAAATGTCTGTAGTCTGCGAACCACATCTGCAGGCATCTGCAAGAGAAGATGTGGCCCAAATGTCTGCAGTCTGCAAGAAGAAGAGGGTTTGTTTTTTTTATATTTAAAAACCTCTTCTCATATTTTATAAACACAAACAACACACAGACAACCCAGCACCATAACCTCTCTCTCTCATCTCTCTCTCCCTGCCTCCCTCTACCACCACAACCACCGTCCACCTCCACCACCACAATCAACCACCACCACTTCAGCCACCACCCACCGGAGAAGAAGGGGAGCCAGAGGTGGAGGTCGACGACGAGGTAGAGCCGGTGGGGGAGGTGGTGGCGGCTGAGGTTGGAGATCGAACCACATCTGCAGTCTGCTCTCTCTCTCTCACAGCTCTCTCTCTCACAGATCTCTCTCTCTCTCTACGGTGGTGGCGGAGGTGGTGCGGTGGTGGCGGAGGTGGTGGCGGAGGTGCGGTGGTGACGGAGGTGGTGGCGGAGGTGGCGGTGGCAGGTGAGAAGGGAAGAAGAAGACATGTGCAGATGTTTAAAGCTTTGTTTCAAAGCTTCTTTTTTAAGATGTTTGAAGCTAATATAAGATCTGTTTGAAAAAAAAAAACAAACGGTCTTTAAGGCCTTATGTCTGCAGGCGGGCAGACATTAGCCTTTTGCAGATGTAATAAGCAAAAACAAACACCCCCTAAGTTTAATATAAATATAATTTCAAAACTGGAATGTACCATCCACGTTGGAAACCCCATCTCTCATCACTATCTCAATTTTGTCGATATTATCACGTCTTTAGGTACCACACAAGTAGCGTATACTTATTTATCGATATTTTATATTTACATACTAGATTACAATCCTATAGGTATTAGATGGATTAATAAATATTTGGTGGAGTGGTAGAGGTTTTGTGTCCCTTAGAGCATTCACATTCTATCCATCAAAATATGTGAGGGGAAGTTTTTATATTATAAAGGGTATAAAAAGTGGTTGTGAGTGGAGGAGAGAGAAAATGTTACTGTTCATCTGTATATTTAGGGGACACTGTTCACCCAGTATAATTTTTTTTAATATATATTGAAAGTGGTTGTGAGTGAAGGAAAGAGAAAAATGTGATGATAATATTATTTAATTGAAAAGGAGAGAGAAAAAGTATTTGTTTTTAGTGGAAATATATTGATATAGGAGTTGTTTTTTAGTGGAATGTATGTATAATTTGATGGTTTGGATGTGAATGCTCTTAGGGAGAGACGTTCAATTTCTGGCATGGGGTAAATTTGGTGTAATTTAAGAGTAGTGTTATGTAACCTTTGTCGTTCAATATATACATGTGAGATCCTGTACAAGACAAAAATTGTATACAAAGTGTAGGAGACAAACTCAGCCATTGATCTCCCAAGATTAATGGCTGAAAATTAGGCGGTAACATTTTCGTAAATATGAGACCGAAACAATTGAAAAAAAAAACAAATAGATAAAGGGTACTTTGGTCTTTTCTCATTTTAACTCCTTCCCCCTTAATTTTCAAACGGCTATAACTTTTTCACAAATTAATATTTTTTTCAAAAAAATCACACCGTATTAATTTGATCAGCTTATTGCAATAGTTTTCTTAAAAAAATGTTATAGGATTTTGAATACTTTTACGTGATTACGTGATTACATGATTTTGAAAACCTATTACGTGATTTCATTATTGTATTTTTATGAAACCCCACTAAGTGATTACGTAACTACATAGCAATAGTTAACTATGTATTATTACGTGATGTCGCAACCCCCGACCCCTACCTCGGGAGGCGGGCGGCCGCGGCCTACTCAGAGACGGTGGTATCGATGTTTATCATTATTTGGCAGCGAAAATTTCATCAGTACCATAGTTAGGAAATAATTTATCAGAGTAAAACACCACATTTTATAATAATAAACATATTGGGATAAAACCCAAGTTTTCGTTACAAACAGGTTTATAGGGATAAACACTGTTTTATTGAAATAAAACATCTTCTTTATTTATGTAACTTTTATAGCCACTTTTCCAAGCCTTCAGTGCTGTCCAGCTGACTTCTATTTGACTTTCATATTTTGTTACCTGAAACGCGTTTAAAAACATTTTGTCAGTTGAAAATACTAGTGAGTGAATCCCAATTTAATTAAGACAAGTTTTATCAGCTTTACAGTATTGAGGGCGATCTCGCAATTACATTTGTTTCCATCTACTTTAATTACCACCCACGGTACTGTCAACCTGACTTGTGGTCATGTTACTACTCACAGTGTAGTAACAAATTTTGTATACAAAACCCCAACATACCGACGATAATTGTAGAATACAAATACTCAATCACTATGAAATATAAATTAAAGCATTGAGGCTTTGTAAAACAGTTTGCAAAAATGAGGATTACTCACATTGTTATCTTAGGTAATTGTGGCTTCATGGCTATAATCTATAAATTTTAAGTAATGCACACGCGTTAGTATAATAACCCAATTTTACATTAGTTATACCCTCCCCGAGACAGAACTCCAACGACTACGTCGGGCAGAGCCTCAACAGCCGTTACGGAGCGCTAGATCAATCGGGCAGCGTATCTAATACGTAACCGGGGGTTAAAATACTTACATCTGTAACACCTCAAACTTCGTATGACATATTATAATGTTTTAATAGCAAAATTTTGACGAAAAGAAATGGTAAACATAAATTTTTTTTTACCATCATTAAGGTTTTATAAATTTTAGTAAACCTAAAATCCTTATGTATGCATGAAGGTTTACTAGAGTATTATGTAAATAGGAGAAAAGTGTTATGTTCTAAAAAGATGAGGGGGTTAAAATGAAAATGTATGATTAAAAACACCTAACACAAAAAAATCCCAGTGATTTTCAAGTGGGTGTGTGCGATCGAGAATAGAGACCAGGGAGACCTTCCCCTTCATCAAACCCTAACATCATAAATCCATCAAATTAAGGAGGAAATTGAAGGCTAGTTGAATGCATGACCTAAGAATGGTGATCACCTAAGTATTTCCAACCTCAAGTAAGTCGAAATTTGTAATTTTGTGATGTTTGATTTAGTGGGTTTAGTGTAATTCGTGAATGTAATGCAAAATCTAGTATAACTGATGGTTGCTGTGGATTTTCTAAATATCAAGAGAGGTTAAATTTTGAATATGATGATGAATTGGGGGAAAACCCACTTATATGCTCATGAATGATTTGAAGTTGTGAAATTTTATATGTTAATTAGATTAATGTTGATAATATTATGATGAATAGGTGATTTAGAACAAAGTGTATATGATCATAGTGGCAAATTGTGAAGTTAGGAAATGCTTACATTAACTATGTTAATCAATGGATGAATTATGGAGGAAAATGTGCTTTAAATACTTGTACTTTATGCTCATTAGTTAGTATGCACGCCATGTGTTTGAAGAAATGCCATAGAATGATTTAGTTGTGCTTTGATATGAAACTTTGATAAAATGATGTTATTAAATGAAAACGAATTGTATGCTTAGTCGTTTAGCGCTATGATGAATGAGTAAAATGCATATGTGATGTAAAGCATACAAAAGCTAAAAGTGTAAAGTTATGGTATGTAGGCACGTAGAAAGAAGAAGGCGAGTCACGTAAAGTCGCAAGCGTCACAAGATCACGGTAAGTTCATATGAACTTAATTCAGCTTTTATGTAGTTCTACGGATGTTAGATTAGTTATTTATACCTTAGTGTTGAGTTGTATGTTTGCTTATGGCGGAATTATGATATGTTGTATGTTGGAAAACGGATAAGTAATCTAATATTATTTGATGTGTAATGACCACTCAAGTGGGTCATAAATCGTTTGGAAAAGTAGAATGGAAAATGACTAGAAAATGACTTGTGGATAACGGGTCAAAATGATGAAAGCATGTTAAATGAAGGGTATGTATCGAACCATTATGGATGGTTCGGATAGACTATATGTTGAACATTTCTAAAAGAAATGTTGAAGAGCATAAAGAAACTTATGCTAGAAGGAAAAAGAATGAATTGAAGTATGGTCGTTGACAAAAGGATAGAATTTGTTAACGGGTCGAATAATGGTAGTTGAGTAAAAGATTTGTTAATGCATACACATGTCGAACTAATAAATGTTTGGTTTTTGAATGATAAGTAAATCTCATGCTTGATGTCGGTGAGCTCGGATCGAACACACCATATCACCCTCTATACGCTTCCGATTAATGTCATCTTTTGTTAAGGGTCAAAAATTGTTTTTGGGAAGTAAATATAAACCTTATGTCTAGAATGTTCGTAACTAGTTTGGATTTTTGACTCTTTTGGGTTGTTCGGATAAAATGCTTATGATGAACCTTGTTTGGTGACAACTTTGACATATTTTGAAAAGTGTTGTAGGACTTAATTTGAATGATGTTGCTAAAAACATGGGGATGTTCTTATTACAAATGGGTCATGCCAATTTTTTTTTTGTACAATTGTGTGAAGTTTATGTTATTTATTGAATGTCAAAATTGGGCGCAACAAGTTGGTATCAGAGCCAAGGTTTGAGGGATTCAAGTATTAGAGTTAAAATGCTTGAACTCAAACTGAAAGCTCGTATGAAGGTGTGTTCGCTCCGAAGCGCTATGCAAGTAAGTAAATTGTAAATTAGATTATGCTCTTAGTTAGGAATAAAAAGGAAATTATAGGATTTCAATTATAAACTGAGCTTTAAGGCAAATGATGATGTTAAACGGGTCTGTGTTCAAATTACGGACACGTAGGAAAAAGAATCGGGTAAAACGGACTAGTAGAACTATAGATATGGAGTTTTAAAGTTAGTATTTTAGAAAAGGTTAGAGCTGGGCAAATGCAGCAACACAGAACCGAACACTCTGTAAAAAAGGGGGCGTCGCGCTGTGCGACACCAAAATGGAGTTAAAGTCGCGTCACGCGACAGCTGTCGCGGCCCGCGACAGCTTGAGGATCATTCTTCGCGGCCCGCGAGGACCTCTAATGCTGGCAAATTCTATTAAATTGTTTGTTTTGAATTCGGGACTTGTTTAAAACGGTTTTCAAAGCCTCGTAATCAATGTTTAAGGGAAATTTTGATATTAAGAAATGATGAAGGAAAGTATGTATATATACGAAAGGATGAAAAGGTAAATCGTTGCGATCAAAGACTTTGATCTACACGATACGGCATGATCGTCAGAGACGATAATGTATAAAGTATGCATTGTAAATTGAATGTAATATGCTAACCTGAGCTTAAATGTGATGAAGAGATGTATGAAAAGAAAATCTACTGAATGAGATAAATGTTTTATGTAGATGGCGGATAATGTAAACGTGAATGATGATCTAGCGGCACGACAAGAAGTAATAAACGAAAGAATTGTGGAAGAAGTAGGAAGGGCAATTGAGGCTAGTATTCCTCGGCTAGCTCAAGAAGTTGAGGGTCAAGTGTTGGGGATAGTTAACACATTAATGACGTCCAAGGTTGAAGAATTGAAGGAAATGATCAACGAACTACGAACGAAGAAAAGCACTCGGAGGTGCACGTATAAGGAATTTATGGCATGTAACCCCTTGCCATATAAAGGGGAAATTAACCCAATAGCCTGTCAAAAATGGATTTTAAGTACCGAGGCAGTGCTTGTAAGACATAGTGCGAAGTAGAGGATCAAGTAATGTTTGTTACGGGTCTTCTCCAACTTCGAGCAAAGGATTGGTGGGATGCGTATTCTAAGGAATTAGGGGATGATAAAGTACAAACGTTAACGTGGCAGAAGTTCTAGGAACCATTTCTGAAATATCATTGCCCACAATCAGCGATTGATCGGATTCAAGAAGACTTCTTACGTCTTCGACAAAAGGACGAGACGATAGATGAGATAACGAATACGTTCCTTGACAAGCTGAAGTTTTGTGGGGATATAGTGGGGACTGAGAGGAAGAAGATTTTATGTTACCATGATATGTTAAAGGCTGAATATCGTGAGTTCATAAATCCCTCCAAGTGTGAGACGCTAGATGAATTAATTAACTGGGAAAGAGATAGGGAGATTGAACTAAAGAGGCAGGTCGAACAAGGAGAGAAAAGGGTGGCGGAAAAGTCTTCGAACCTGAACTCATCAAAGAAATCAAGATTTCAAGATCAAACTAAGAAAGGGAAAACACGTAGTGGAATCCTGACTTGCAAGACATGTGGGAAACACCACTCGGGTGAATGCTTACTTGGAAAGAAAGGGTGTTATAAATGCGGGCAAG
The DNA here is from genome assembly GCA_030545235.1 of Helianthus tuberosus. Classification (NCBI taxonomy): domain Eukaryota; kingdom Viridiplantae; phylum Streptophyta; class Magnoliopsida; order Asterales; family Asteraceae; genus Helianthus; species Helianthus tuberosus. The sequence continues at coordinate 51,464,841 of CM060411.1, read as the reverse complement.
AGGGGCACCCGTACTACAAATGTCCCAGTAATCCAAAGACATGTTATAATTTTTATCAGACGGGGCATATTAAGGCGGAATGTCCAAAACTCCAACAATCAACGAAGAAGGAAGGAAAGAAAGAGGAGCCATCTAAGGCTCGTGGAAGGATGTTTCAGTTAACCGCGGATGAAGCTAAAACTAGCCCGGATGTGGTTTCAGGTATATTCTTAGTTAATTCTATACCTATGAATGTTTTATTTGATTCAGGGTCTAGTAGATCATTTATTTCGAATGAATTATTAGTTCATCCATCGTTTAAGCTTGAAAAGATGTTAGTACCCTTAGAAGTGGAAGTTGCTGATAGTAATAGCTACTTACTGCGTAGAAACTGTAAGATCTTAATCGAAGATGAGGAATTTAGTATAGATCTTGTCCCAATGTGCATGGGGGAATTTAAAGTAGTTGTAGGAATGGATTGGCTAGCCCAAAATTGTCACACCCCCAAAATACCACCTAGGGAATGTCGCTGTTAGGCGTGTGACGTACCAACAACGAGCCACTAATTACATTGAACCCATACAAGTTTCAAAATGAAATTCTCAATTATTAATGAAAAATACCAATAACGAGTTTAAATGAAAACCAACATGTTCAGCGGAAGCAAATAGTAAACCAAAGTTAAATTGTTTCAAAAACCAATGTATGATATCAATAGTTCAATCACATGAATCCCTCCAGTTGACCCATGACCACTCCAGCTACTTCAGACATCAAGTTCCAACTCCATATAATCTAACGACCTGCGAGCATGCAACAAGTGTATCAGACAACGCTGGTGAGTTCACAGCTTTTCGAAAACGTTAGTTACCAAGTGTTCATTTGAGTTCATTAACAGATGCAAAAGTAATATTGACAATATCTCGATACTGAACAAAACGGCTCCTGATGTATGTTTTGCACGTTCCCCAGTGCTCATATCAAAGCACTGGGCCTGACTGGGTCATTAGTTCACACCCGTCCTCTCCGGTACGGGGTGAGGGTGCCAAACCTAAGTAGCGCTACCAACTAATACCCCGTTACCTCCCCGGTAACAAAAGATGGGACTTAGGATTGATAGAGTGAGATTATTATCCAATATTCCAGTTTTACCCAAAAGACTTATCCCTCCCCGGGATACCCACTGACTGTCCTAACCACCGGGACGCATGCTCAAGAGTAGTGAACTCACCTTAGGTTTGCTCGGTAGGTTATGTTATATAATCCAATTCAATCTATCGTCCCTAATGTAGTTATCACAGCATGATCAGTTTGGTTTGCACAATTATTTACACGTCTTAGCATATATGTCAGCAAATAAAGTCACGTTTATAACATAATCCATGTCGGGTGATTTTGGTTATCATTTCCGTGAATGTACACTTGTAACTAGGAATCATACCACATAATTATTCATAACACTATGTATCATAATAACTCACAAGTTTATATATGCATATGCCACGTCGTTATACAAGTAAATCAATACCACAAGTTATCGGCCCAAATGCATGCCAAAGTTAATAATGTTTAACCAAACATAATCTGCCTATTCCTAATGCATCAAAGAGGTGTGTGTCATCCTTAACCCAACAGGCCAGTCCGATAACCCCCAAGCCCATCGCCACTTATAACCCTGACTATCATGGCTAATTGGGCTGCTAACACACCCGAGCCCAGCCCACTTCGGTTTATGGCTATCCCAAGCCTGTTATGCGGACCACTTGTGTAAGATAACTAATCAGCCCACTGTTAACCCTTAGCCCATGTTAACCCTTAAATCAGGTTATAATCCCATCACATTATCATAACAACTAATTCATTTATTGGATCTCGGTTCACTATCCAAATATTCATTTATTGGATTAACAGCCTATCGATTATAGCATGATATTAACTAATTCAGATCATAGTTATCCTCATCAAGCAATCATGTAATCAAGTAAACCTGATCATAAACAACTTTATGCGCACTTGACTAATAATATCAATTTAACCAATAACATGCTAACCATCGGCCCCTAATTATGTACCAAAATCATCAGCCATCATCGAAACAGTAACTTATTATTATATAACTAACAATTCAAAACAATTAACAAGATATCTCTACTTCTTAACAAAGATAATTCGGTTCATCATCCCATTTATAACCAAGTTATCATACAAAATCGTTAATCATTAATTCATGATTCTTAAACAGCTTCATCATTATGTATATTCAGAAATCACATATAATACGTTAATTCCTAATCATGTACACAAACAGTTTATTATAATCATCGGCTCATTTAATATCTCAACATCATGTAAATATGAATGTCAACAAATAAAACCACTAACCAAAGATTTAATCGCACAAGATGCTATCTCGAGAGAGGGGGAGTCCTCTTCTGCCGTATGTAAAAGATGGAGGGGGTAGGGTTTTTGTTTGAGTTTGGGTTTATGAAAGACCGTGTCGTCCCGATCAGTCAAAAACCCAATTAAACCTAGGTAGCTAGGGTAAGTCGGGTATCGAATCCACGAAGAGCATGTGGTCAGTATCGCATGACCTGTTCGACTAGTTAGACTATTTACAAAAATGTACAAATTGATTATGAAGCTTGCTTATTTTTATTTGTTTGTTAGGTTTTGAAAAGGAGTCGGACTAAGCCGACAAATTGATATTATTTAAAACTACTGTTGATTAACTAAGATAGCAAACTAAATTACTAAATGATTGAAACAAGAAACTAGAAACAAGTTCCACACCCGGTTTCGGTAATTTCCAACCTAGGGTTTCTACAAATTTTAAATTCAACTCAATTGCATACGATTAGCGGATTTAGTGTACCGTGACTTAGGTGCCAATAACTATCAACATTTCGAAAAACGGACAAGAATGCACTTTGTAATCAACACAAGTAAAACCTAACCACGACAATGCACAACTACACATAACCATTTCGTAAAGTCATAACTTTTAACATCGTTCGACAATTTACGAATACGAAACAAATGTAAACTATTGTCAATGGTTTCAAAAATCAAACACAATATGTCACAAAGTTGAAGCAAGAAACAATTCGAAACCCTAAATTAAACAACTACCTATACCGGGGTGAAACCGAGGAGACTAGCCGTTCATAGTCGAAGAAGCACGATCACCGGAGGATGGACACGAACCCCGAACCATAATCTTCAAGTCTTGAGGAGAGGTGGAAGTTAGGGTTTGAAGACGAAGGTGGAATAGGATGATGGTGATGATGGAATGATGGAGATGGTGATTTGATTAGGGTTAGGATGAAGATGGTGTTAGTGGTTGTGTTAGGATTGATTAGGGATGAATTGGATGATCAAGAATGGTTCCAAGGAGGTGTTTTTACCTCCCAAGGTTCGTAACCCCCGAAAAATGGTCAAACAAAACGTTATAACTCGTCAAAGATCAACAAGAAACAAGATTTCGCGACTCAGCAAACGGAGGCCCGTCGCCGACGGCCATAGGGGCGTCCCCGACGGCCTCTGGTTTTGCCGGTTTTGTCCGAAACTGTTTTCTTCATAACTTCTTCGTTATAGCTCCGTTTTATTCACCGTTTTCGCCCACGTTCTCGTAATTCAGCCCTCTATCATGCCATCTTCCAATATATTCATTTTAAATCCATTAACATTCCACAAAACACATCCAATCTTCGTGATTAACCCGGTTTTGTTCATTTCACATCCCCGGTGCTCCGTTTAGCTCCCGATTAGCTCCTTAAACTCTTTTAGACCTGTAAAACACAAATCCCATTAAAAGTAGGCTATTCAAGATTAAAAGCTATGTAAAAGCATCAACTTAAGCACAAATGATCCCGAAATTCACCAGTAGAACCAGAATTAGATTGGTCATTAGGAAAGCGTTGAGGATACTTGAGCTTCATTTGATCCTCACGCTCCCACGTGAACTCCGGTCCACGCCTTGAGTTCCAACAAACTCTCACGATTGGAATACGACTATGCTTATGCACCTTGACCTCCCGGTCCATGATCTCGTTAGGTTCTTCGACAAACTGCAACTTGTCGTCAATCTTGAGTTCTTGAAACGGCACAATCAGTGTTTCATCCGACAAACACTTCTTCAATTGTGAAACATGAAAAACATCGTGAACATTACCCAACTCTGCAGGTAACTCAAGCTTGTAAGCCACTTTACCGATTCACTCAAGAATCTTGAATGGCCCAACATAACGCGGATTAAGCTTGCCACGCTTCCCAAAGCGTACAACACCCTTCCATGGCGAAACCTTCAACATAACACGATCACCTACAGCGAACTCTAACGGTTTCCTACGCTTGTCAGCATAGCTTTTCTGACGATCACGCGCTGCCGCCATGCGGTTTCTGATCTGAACAATCTTTTCTGAAGTTTCAACTCAGGACCCGTGATCTGGCTGTCACCCACCTCAGCCCAACAGAGAGGAGAACGACACTTTCGTCCGTACAGTGCCTCAAATGGAGCTGCCTGAATACTTGTGTGGTAGCTGTTGTTGTAGGAGAACTCTATTAATGGAAAATGTTTCTCCCACCCTTTCCCAAAATCAATCACACATGCACGCAGCATGTCTTCAAGTGTCTGGATGGTGCGCTCACTCTGACCATCCGTCTGTGGGTGATAAGCAGTACTCATATCGAGACGTGAACCGAACGACTTATGCATCGACTGCCATAAATCAGAAATGAAACGTGGATCTCGATCTGAGATGATAGAAGTTGGCACCCCATGCCTAGAAACCACTTCCTTAAGATAAACTGCTGCAAGCTGTGAGAACTTATCTGTTTCCTTGATTGCCAGGAAATGCGCTGACTTTGTGAGACGATCAACAATCACCCAAATTGTATCGTTTCCAGCCTGAGTTTTCGGTAACCCTATGACGAAATCCATAGCAATCTGCTCCCATTTCCATGTGGGTATCTGTCACGGCCCCAACCCCAGTTTGATCCGGTCAGGAGCCGCAGGACAGGAACCCGTGGTATCTATGATGCGACAGCGGAAGAATTTTAACAGGATCTTTTAAAACTCAAAATGCCCAATTTATTTTATTCCATTATTTAGGATAAAACCCCGTAATTTACAATAGAGGAATTTAACTAGGAAATTCCCTGATTTATTAAAACATGTTTATTCATTTTAACTGAGCCACTTCTTCAAGCTGGTTAGTGCTCCGTAGCACGTTTCCTTGATTTACAGCAGGTCTCCTGAAACATGTTTTAAAAATATTTTATCAGCTGGGAAATGCTGGCGAGTCACTCAATTTAATAAAATGACACATAGTTATCAATTACAACATAAGGGCGATTACAATGGCTTCTATCTTATTTTTATCTGGCGCCGTGTCACATTGCGTGACGATGGTCATACCACTATTGGGTCCTTCCCCAAGTAGTGACGATCACTGTTAGGATATATTAGCCTAACCAGTGAATATTAGTAATGTGCACAATACACCACTAGCCAGTGATTAAGAGAACCACGACTTACTCCCTGTAATTACAACATTTGAAAATAATTTGAGGTATTGTAAAACAGTTGATAAAAAGAGTATGACTCACATTGCAAATTTACGCGGGCAGAGTTTTAGCCTACTAATTAGCCTTTTAACCTAAATTAAATAACATACACATGAACTAGGTCAGTAACTAATACAGCATTTATGATAACTCACGAGATTAAACCCTCACAATGAATGAAAAAGTGCGATACTTAAACATCCATCGAATTCACGATGAATGACAAAGCATAACCCTAATGTGGGCAGCACTTAAACATCCATTGGATAGTTTCAATCGATCGGACATTAAATCGTAGCAGCGATTGAGTTAATACCATGTATCGTAGCAGCACCCCACTAATTAAGATTTGTAATTTCAACTTCAGAGCAGTAATATTTCGTTTTTGAAAGTTTTCGTCGACACAGAATGAAAGCCCCTGAGCTAAGCTATTTATAGGTGAAAAATAGGGTTCACGTGGCCCGTGTAAACCTTGGCACGATCTTTACGCGGCCCGCCTAACCACCTATTCTACGCGTAGGCTTGATTGGTCACGAGTAGGTATGCCAGCTGGTCAACACGTGGATCCAGAACACTTATCCGGTCAACCAATGTTTGACGCGGCCCGCGTAAGCTTTCCTTAATGTTTACGCGGCCCGCCTGAAACCCACAAATTCTGTTTTCTTGGTTTTTCATGTACAGTAAGGTTTCAGGGGTCAAGGTTTTTATTTACGAGTAGTATTGGGACATTTTTAAGAGTCCTTACATCCTCCCCACCTTATTTAAAATCTCGTCCTTGAGATTTATTGAAATAAGTGTGGATACTTTCGCTTCATTTCCGATTCTAGCTCCCAAGTGTACTCTGGTCCTCTTCTGGAATCCCACTTGACTTTGACTAGCACCAATCTTTTGTGTTTAAGAAACTTGATCTTTCGATCTTCGATTTGAAGTGGTTTTTCAACGAACTTCAATTTCTCATTTATCTCTATGTCTTGGAGAGGTACTACTAGTGATTCGTCTGATAAACATTTCTTGAGATTGGATACATGGAATACATCATGTACTCCTGCTAACTCTTCTGGTAGTTGTAAACGATAAGCAACTGGTCCTATACGTTGGATCACTGGGAATGGTCCTACGTATCTTGGACTTAGCTTTCCTTTCTTACCGAATCGAACTACTCCTTTCCAAGGAGAGATTTTTAATAGTACTTTGTCTCCAACTTGAAACTCGAGTGGCTTGCGCCGATTATCTGCATAACTCTTCTGGCGATCTCGAGCCATCTTTAGTCTTTCCTTGACTTGAGTGATCTTGTCGGTAGTTTCTTGCACAATCTCTGGTCCTGATAATTGACTTTCTCCTATTTCTGCCCAGCAAACTGGAGTTCTGCACTTTCGTCCGTACAGTGCTTCGAATGGGGCAGCTTCAATACTTGAATGATAACTATTGTTATAGGAAAATTCAATTAAAGGTAGATGGTCATCCCAATTTCCACCAAAATCTATTACACATGCTCGGAGCATGTCTTCCAGAGTTTGGATTGTTCTTTCACTTTGCCCGTCTGTTTGTGGATGATATGCCGTACGTAAATTTAGTCGAGTTCCCATTGCTTCTTGGAAACTTTTCCAGAAATGGGAAGTAAAACGACTATCCCTATCTGATACAATGGAGAGTGGAACTCCATGTAAAGATACGACTTCATCTACATACAACTTGGCTAACTTTTCCATGCTAAAGGTTTCTTTCATAGATAGAAAGTGAGCTGATTTGGTTAATCGATCCACAATTACCCAAATTGTATCATTACCTTTTCTGGTTTTGGGTAACTTAGTAACAAAATCCATTGTTATAAGTTCCCATTTCCATACATGCATTTCTAATTGTTGAAGTAAACCTGATGGTTTCTGGTGTTCTGCCTTAACTTGTGAACAAGTAAGACATTTAGAAACATATCTAGCTATATCCTTTTTCATACCTATCCACCAAAAATTATTTCTTAAATCTTGGTACATTTTGTTGTTACCAGGATGCATGGTATACCTAGATTTACGGGCTTCTTCTAGAATTTGATTCCTTAATTCTCCCTGCTTAGGCACCCAGATTCGTTTCTTATGGAATCTCCAGATTCTATCACTACCTTGTTCTAAGTCTTTTATTCGTCCTTTCATTCCTTCAGCATCATCCTTGATTGCTGTTTCTTGAACATTTTTCAGTTGTTCCATTAAATCTAACTGTAGATTTAATTTAAGAGCACGGACTCGTCGTTGTTTCTCATGATACTTACGACTTAGGGCATCTGCAACTACATTTTCTTTTCCTTCGTGATATTGAATATCACAGTCGTAGTCACTTAAAATTTCCATCCATCTTCTTTGCCTCATGTTTAATTCTTTTTGCCCAAAGATATATCTTAAACTTTTATGATCTGTATAGACAGTAAACTTACTTCCATACAGATAATGTCTCCAAATTTTAAGGGCAAAAATTATGGCTCCTAATTCTAAGTCGTGAGTCGTATAGTTTTCCTCGTGCTTTTTCAATTGCCTTGATGCATACGCAATTACCTTCTTGCGTTGCATTAACACACATCCTAATCTTAGCTTTGAAGCTTCACAATATACTTCAAAATCTTCCGTTCCTTCTGGTAAGGCTAGAATTGGAGCATTTGTTAACTTTTGCTTCAAAATCCTAAAAGCTTCTTCTTGTCTAGGTCCCCATTCAAACTTTGTTTCTTTACAGGTTAGCTTAGTTAATGGTACAGCTATCTTGGAAAAATCCTTAATAAACCGTCTATAATATCCAGCTAAACCTATAAAACTTCTAATCTCCATTGTTGATTGCGGAACCTTCCATTTAGTAATTGCTTCTATCTTAGCAGGATCTACGTGAATGCCTTCGTGATTTACCATATGTCCTAAAAATTGCACTTCTTGTAGCCAAAATTCACACTTCGAGAATTTGGCGTACAACTTCTCCCTTCTTAACAAAGTTAAGAGTGCATGCAAGTGCTGACAATGCTCGTCCTGACTTTTGGAATAAATAAGTATATCGTAAATAAAGACAATTACAAATTTATCCAAGTACGGTTTACAGATCCTATTCATCATGTCCATAAATGTTGCAGGTGCATTTGTTAATCCGAAGGGCATGACTGTAAACTCGTAATGACCATACCTAGTTCTGAAAGCAGTTTTAGGTATGTCTTCTTCTTGTACCTTTAATTGATGATACCCGGAGCGTAAATCTATCTTAGAAAAGTATCTAGCTCCCTGGAGTTGATCAAAAAGATCATCAATCCTAGGTAATGGATATCGATTCTTAATTGTAATCTTATTCAATTCTCTATAATCGATACACATTCGCATCGAACCATCCTTTTTCTTTACAAACAACACTGGCGCTCCCCAAGGGGATGAACTAGGTTGTATAAATCCTTTACTTAACAATTCATCTAATTGTTTCTTTAATTCTAGCATTTCTGTGGGTGCTAACCGATAAGGTGCTTTAGCTATCGGTGTAGTTCCAGGAATTAGATGAATTCTAAATTCTACCTCCCTATCAGGTGGTAATCCAGGTAGTTCTTCTGGGAATACTTCCGAGTATTCTGATACTACTGGAATGTCCTTAAGTTCTTTTCCTTTAGTGTTAATGATTACTGAAATCATATACACTATTTCTTGTTTTCGGTAATAACTAGCCACTTTCATTTCTGAAATGAACTTCATTGGCTTTATTGGCTTATCTCCTGTAATTACTACTAATTCTCCGGTGGGTGTATGAATTTCTATGGAATTTTTATCACAAATAATTCGAGCATGGTTGGTTACTAACCAATCCATTCCTAACACCACATCGAATCTGGCTAATTTCATAGGTAACAGGTTTGCAGAAAATTTATGGCCTAAAAGTTCTATTTTTCCTTCTTGCAAAATCTTATCTATGTTAACAGGTTTGTAAAAATCTGCCTAAGTTGGGTTAAGGGTAAATTAAGTGCTTGGTAGAATGAAGTATTTATAAAACTTTGGTTTGCACCAGAGTCAAATAATACTTTTGCATAAACGTTGTGAACTAGGAACGTACCAGCTATCACATCAGGAATCAATTCGGCTTCCTGAGTCGTCAGTTGAAAGGCTCTTACGTTCTTCTTGGTAGTTCCTTCTGCATGTTTGGCCTTATTATCAGCTGGTTTAGCTAATTTAGGGCAGTCTGGCCTAATATGTTCAGCTTCTCCACAGTTGTAGCAAACTGTGAATTTCTTCTTCCTGCAGTCTTCCTCTTGATGCCCCGGAATTTTGCAAAAATTGCAATATCCCTTGCATCTTCCAGAATGCTTTCTTTTGCAAGAATTGCAAAATGGACCAGTGGAAGATTGCCCAGTCCCCCTTCTTTTGAAATTGTTACGGTTACCCATACGGAATCCTTGGGTAATCTTTTGGGCCACTTCCTTCTTCCTGGTTTCTTCTCGTGTGCGTACCAGTCCATCAGTTAGGGTGTTAGCTAATTCCACAACATCATCAATAGTGCGTGGTCTCGCAGCTTTGACAATGTCACGGATTTCGCCAATTAATCCCCAAATATAACGGGAAATAAGCACCGGCTCTGGCGAAGCCTGGGTAGGTACAACTCTAGCATACTCGAAGAATGTCGAAGTATACCCTCGACAGTCTACATCCATCATTCGATGGTTTAGGAATTTATTCGCCATTTGCTCTTTCTCATATTCGGGACAAAATTTTCTTTCCATTAGATTTTTAAATTCTTCCCAATTCATGGCATAGGCCACATTTCTTCCTTTGGCTTGAAGTACTGTATTCCACCATTCTAGCGCCCCTTCTTTGAAAAGATGTGACGCGTACATGACTTTGTCGTCCTCGGCACATTTACTTATTGTAATTACTGCTTCGGTTTTCTCTAACCAACGCAGTGCAGCAGTTGCTCCTTCGTTGCCTGCAAATTCAGCCGGTTTACAGGCAAGAAACTCCTTGTAAGTGCAACCAGGCGTTGCAGCTTTCATTTTCTTAAGGAGCGGAGCTTGCATCCCATTGTTGTTGTTATTAATATGATTACCGCCTCCATTTACACTATTACTGAAATTATCTTCCTGAGTTCGTTTACTAGGAACAATTTGTTGAGGTTCGATTGGATTTCGAGCAGCAGCAAGGATTGCTGGAATAGCATTGGCTATTCCCTGAGCAACGATATTTTCGATATCTTGCCTATTTAGAAATTGATCCTCATTGTTGTGCTCGGATTGATTAACCTCGTTAACTGGTTCATTATTAGCGTTTGCCATCTGATAATAAATTTTATATAAATAATTAGTATAAATAAGAAATAACTAAATATAACAATTTAATCGCACATAATTACATAAACAAATGCACATCCAAAATTGTCAATTTCTTAACTTCTATGTTTATATATTATAATATGCTTTTGTACATACTGTTATCTTACAACCGTTTTATTGTTTATTTTACACATACTGGGTTTTATTATTATTATTATTATTATTATTATTATTATTATTATTATTATTATTATTATACAAACATAGTTTCACAATCCCCTTTTTCCCTCGTCAGCTAGCATATTAAAAGCGATGTTCCCTCTCATCGTATTTCCAAGAGATTTGTCCTCCTATCTCCCGGATCCTATTCCCTGCATCCATCAACTCCTCACCGAAATGGCGGAGTTCAGCTAAGTTTTCATTACTCATTGGTGGGTTTGGTATAGGTTCTGGGTCGAATTAAGGGAAAAAGGTATAGGGGCTGTTGAGGAGGTTTTGAAACTGCCAGTCGTTAGTCCACCACTCATCCATTTGTCCTAAAGGTTGGGTGTGGATCAAAGGGTCTGGAATGGCTGGTTCTAGGTTTATTGGGATTTGAGTTTCAGCAGGATAAGTAAAAACATTTTCATTGACAGGCTTAATAGTATCACAGCTTGCCAATATGAAATCTAGCTCTTCTTGCAATGTCATTTCCTTGGTTGGCTTAGAGCTTTCTCCAATCTCTTGCTTAGAACTTTCCCCAATTTCCATCCCTGCTTGCCTTGAATCTTCCTCAATTTCAATCCCTTTTCCTTTATCCATGGGATTCTCTATCTTATGAATTCTCCTAGTTGCTGGTTTCCTTCTGCGTACACGTCTCCAGCCTACAAATCTTCTTCTTTTCTTAGGTTTTGCTTTCTCCAGAGGTGGAGCTTGAAATTCTATAGGTTTTTCCACATCAGCAAAGTAACCAGTAAATTCTTTAGAAACTTCTATGTTCACAGGGTAGAGGTTGAGATTCTCTAGGGCTCCAGATAATTCATTCATGTTGTTTAACATATATGTAAAAATATTAAGTTTAAAATTTTATAACAAAATTTCACAGATAACCTTTAAGTATTATTGCATACCGTGTGACTAATTTAATACAAAGGATAACTGATAAAAACATATTAGGGTTTATTTTATTTTCTCTGACTACTTGGTTTATTTAAAGGACAAGGTTCCTGGGTTGTAGATGATATGTGGGCTAGTACGGAGTCTGGGTATTTAAAATTTTGCATTTCTGCTACCGTGGCTAACATATAAAGATCCGCCCATTTTTCATCTAATTTATCTTCCCATGGTGGGTTATTGCCTAGTTCCTGGGTTTCCTGATTAACCCTCCCTTCTTTTGGTTGTGACTTCTTTCTTTTCTCTTGACTTTTTCTAATAATAAGACTTCTTTTCTTAGGAGAAAGTGGTTCCTCATATTGTGCCTTTCGAACAAATATTCCTTCCTCGGTATCTACTGAGTATCTTGAGGAATTTGATTGGGATGTACTTCCCTTATCTTTTGAGGAATTATCTAATTTAAGATAGATATCCGAAATTCTTTGCTTACCCATTCTGTAAATTAACAGATAATCAAAATATAATCACATAATCATAGAATGGCAATTAGAAAAATTAAGTATTTTGAAATACTTAATAGGCTTTGAATCAGTGGCTCGATCAGTAGCTCTGATACCACATTTTCCTGTCACGGCCCCAGCCCCGGTCAGGAGCCGCGGGACAGAAACCCGTGGTATCTATGATGCGACAGCGGAAGAATTTTAACAGGATATTTTAAAACTCAAAATGCCCAATTTATTTTATTCCATTATTTAGGATAAAACCCCGTAATTTACAATAGAGGAATTTAACTAGGAAATTCCCTGATTTATTAAAACATGTTTATTCATTTTAACTGAGCCACCTCTTCAAGCTGGTTAGTGCTCCGTAGCACGTTTCCTTGATTTACAGCAGGTCGCCTGAAACATGTTTTAAAAATATTTTATCAGCTGGGAAATGCTGGCGAGTCACTCAATTTAATAAAATGACACATAGTTATCAATTACAGCATAAGGGCGATTACAATGGCTTCTATCTTATTTTTATCTGGCGCCGTGTCACATTGTGTGACGATGGTCATACCACTATTGGGTCCTTCCCCAAGTAGTGACGATCACTGTTAGGATATATTAGCCTAACCAGTGAATATTAGTAATGTGCACAATACCCCACTAGCCAGTGATTAAGACAACCACGACTTACTCCCTGTAATTACAACATTTGAAAATAATTTGAGGTATTGTAAAACAGTTGATAAAAAGAGAATGACTCACATTGCAGATTTACGCGGGCAGAGTTTTAGCCTACTGATTAGCCTTTAAACCTAAATTAAATAACATGCACACGAACTAGGTCAGTAACTAATACAGCATTTACGATAACTCACGAGATTAAACCCTCACAATGAATGACAAAGTGCGATACTTAAACATCCATCGTATTCACGATGAATGACAAAGCATAACCCTAATGTGGGCAGCACTTAAACATCCATTGGATAGTTTCAATCGATCGGACATTAAATCGTAGCAGCGATTGAGTTAATACCCTGTATCGTAGCAGCACCCCACTAATTAAGATTTGTAATTTCAACTTCAGAGCAGTTATATTTCGTTTTTTGAAAGTTTTCGTCGACACAGAATGAAAGCCCCTGAGCTAAGCTATTTATAGGTGAAAAATAGGGTTCACACGGACCGCGTAAACCTTGGCACGATCTTTACGCGGCCTGCCTAACCACCTATTCTACGCGTAGGCTTGATTGATCATGAGTAGGTATGCCAGCTAGTCAACACGTGGATCCGGAACACTTATCCGGTCAACCCATGTTTGACGCGGCCCGCGTAAGCTTTCATTAATGTTACGCGGCCCGCCTGAAACCCACAAATTCTGTTTTCTTGGTTTTTCATGTACAGTAAGGTTTCAGGGGTCAAGGTTTTTATTTACGAGTAGTATTGGGACATTTTTAAGAGTCCTTACAGTATCTCTGGCTGCTGAAGTAGACCCGAGGGTTTCTGATACTCCACCTTGACTTTAGCACAAGTCAAACACCTACTCACGTATGTCGCTATGTGAGTCTTCATCTTTGGCCACCAATACATAACCCTGAGATCTTGATACATTTTTTCTGAGCCCGGGTGAACAGAATACCGAGACTTGTGCGCTTCATCCATCACAAGCTCTCGAAGATTACCATATAGAGGAACCCATACCCGCTCCATAAAGTAATGAATGCCGTCAGATCTTTCCACAAGTCGCTTTTCCATGCCTCGCAAGTACTCGGCCTTGATGTTCTCTTCCTTCAATGCCTCGATCTGAGCGGAACGAATATGAGCAGGCAAACCAGAGTGAATAGTAAGCTGTAGAGCGCGAACACGCTTAGGCTTCGTCTCCTTTCGGCTAAGTGCATCAGCTACAACGTTAGCTTTACCCGGGTGATACTTGATGGCACACTCATAATCGTTTAACAGTTCTATCCAACGACGCTGTCGCATATTCAATTCCTTCTGGTCGAAGATATGCTGGAGACTCCTATGATCGGTGTAGATAGTGCATTTGGTACCGTACAGATAATGTCTCCAAATCTTCAACGCAAATACCACAACCCCTAACTCCAAGTCATGAGTCGTATAGTTCTTCTCGTGCACCTTCAACTGTCGAGAAGCATAGGCTATCACTTTCTCGCGTTGCATCAACACGCAACCGAGACCCTGAATCGAAGCATCACAGTAAACCACGAAATCTTCAGTACCCTCAGGTAGAGACAAGATCGGTGCACTGCAGAGTTTCTGTTTCAAAAGTTGGAAGGCATCCTCCTGTTTTGATCCCCAAGAATACACAACACCTTTCTGTGTTAACGAGGTAAGAGGTTGAGCGATCTTCGAAAAATCCTTGATGAACCTTTGATAGTACCCGGCAAGACCAAGAAATTGTCGCACCTCCGAAGGATTCTTTGGTGCCGCCCAATTCCTGACAGCATCAACCTTTGCAGGATCCACGTGTATCCCCATTTTGTTAACAATATGCCCAAGAAAGTGTACTTCCCGAATCCATAAATCACACTTAGAAAACTTCGTGTAAAGCTGCTCCTTCCTTAGGAGCACCAAGATAAGACGTAAATGTCGCTCGTGGTCTTCCTTGCTTTTGGAGTAGATCAATATGTCGTCGATGAAAATGATAACAAAGTCGTCGAGATACGATTTGCACACACGGTTCATGAGATCCATGAAGACCGCTGGTGCGTCAGTCATCCCAAACGGCATAACCAAAAACTCATAGTGGCCATACCGCGTTCGAAAAGCCGTTTTGGGAAAATCCTCCTCTCGGACTCGTACCTGATGATAGCCCGACCTTAAGTCGATCTTGGAATAAAAACTTGACCCTTGCAGCTGGTCAAACAGATCGTCGATACGTGGTAGAGGATAACGATTCTTGACCGTCACCTTGTTGAGCTCGCGATAATCTATACACATCCGAAAGGACCCATCCTTCTTCTTCACAAACAGAACTGGGGCTTCCCAAGGCGAAGAGCTGGGTTGGATAAAACCTCTATCCAACAGCTCTTGAAGTTGATTCGACAACTCCTGTAACTCTCCTGGCGCAAGACGATAAGGAGCACGAGCAATCGGGGCTGCTCCTGGCGCGAGGTCAATCTGAAATTCCACCTGACGATGTGGAGGTAAACCAGGGAGTTCTTCAGGAAACACGTCAGGAAACTCACGAACAACTGGAAGGTCCTCGATCCTTTTCTCATCAGACTGCGAATCAGTAACAAGAGCTAAAATAGCAGGGTAGCCCTTACGCAGACACTTCTGAGCCTTCATCGCCGAGATAATACTAACCATAGCACCACTACGATGACCCTGAACCGATAAGGATTCTCCGATAGGGAGAGGAATGCGCACGATTTTCTCCTTGCAAAGAATTTCCGCCTGGTGCTTGGACAACCAGTCCATACCAATAACCACGTCGAAACTTCCAAGAGTAACAGGGAGTAGGTCAATGTCGAACACTTGACCCATGAGATCAAGTTTACAACCAAACAGAACATGAGAAGCCTCTATCGATTTACCATCAGCTAATTCTACTACATGCTTATTTACAAGAGGTGTGGGAGTCAACCCTAACTGACGACTGAACCCCAAGGACACATAACACCAATCGGCACCAGAGTCGAATAAAACAGAAGCAAATAAATCATTTATCGAAAACGTACCAGTCACTGCGTTGCCATCATTCCTGGCTTCCCCAGCTCTAATAGTGAACACCCTCCCGTGCGCACCATTTCCCCCATTGCCCCCATTGTTGTTGTTCCTGTTGTTATTGTTCCCATTGTTGTTACCACCAGCATTCTGATTCAGTTGAGGGCGATCTCGCTTGATGTGACCCTTCGCCCCACATTGAAAACAACCCTTACAGTTACCCTGATTCTGCTGAGGCTGCTGTCTATACTGCTGCTGTGGCTGCTGCTGTTGGTTCGGAAGTGAAACCCTACAATCCTTGGCCATATGCCCCACTTTGTTGCACCTGTGACATACTCGGGTACACGGCCCCCGATGGTGATAGTTACACTTATTTCACTTTGGTAGTTTCCCCGCATAAGAACCCTGACCCGAGCTGTTGCCCTGACTTTGATTAACGGATGACGACTGACTGAAACTGCAATTGCTGCTATTGTCTGGCCACTTCTGAGACTGATTTGAGTTTTTCACCTTATCTACATCACTCCATTTACGTTTACTATCAGTAGCGGGTGTAGTAGCTGTGGTTGCAGCAGCAGTAGTGGCAGAAACACGCGGTGGTAGCGAGCCACGCTCCACCTCCTGATCGGTGATCTTGTGAGCCAAACGGATAATCTGATGTAGATTGTCGAGGTTTGCTGCAGTAACATAGCCCTTAACCTGCGGGGCTAATCCCTTGAGATACAGCTCGATTCTTCGGTGTGGAGGTCGTGACAAGTTTGGGCAAAAAATTGCTAGCTCATGAGATCGCTTTGTGAATGCCTCGATCTCCGACCCCACCATCTTCAAATCATAATACTCGTTCTCCAGTTTCTGCACCTCATCACGAGGACAGTACTCTTCACGCATCAGTTCCTTAAAATCGTCCCAAGTAGTGGCATTCGCCACTTCTATGCCCAGTATCTGGACTTGGGCATTCCACCAAGTCAAGGCACCATCCTCGAGCGTGCCTGAAGCATACTTCACCCGGTCCCCCACGGGACAGTTACACATAGCAAACACAGATTCGGCCTTCTCAAACCAACGCAAGAGTCCCACAGCTCCTTCAGTCCCACTGAAGGTCTGTGGCTTACAATCCATGAAGGTCTTAGACGTGCAGGAAGGTGGATTGTTTTGATTCGCAGGTTGACCTAAAACGAAAGAACATACAACATACAAGTAAGATTCGAGTATACGACAAAAGGATAGAAAGTAATTGGCACATATCGTACCAGCCTGGTAAGCCGCTAGGGCTTCAGCCACACGAGTGTTGATCAAGTTGGTTAATTCGGCCTGAGTCATAGCAATATGGCCGCGTCCGCTCATGTTTCTATACAAGAAGAGGAAATATTTAAGATGCAAGTTCGAGTAGGAGTCAAGCATTACTATGACCTCCATAGACTACTGAGTTCTATCATGACATCAATTAATAGAGCGGAACCCCTCTCACACTCGTTAAGCCTCACTGGGACTCACATGCACCCCACAATATTATTATGTGTGCACCCATAATAATAAGGCAATTTGCATGCCTATCTCATTGCCTCTTAACTCGCGCTAAAAGGTTCCTCAAGTTCGAGTAGTCGGACAAAAGACACCACAGTTCAGATCATGTAAGTTCAAGAAACTTCACGCTATCAAATACAGAACATGGGTTGGTAACATATAAGTTCATACTGCAGTGCCAAGTGTGCATTCACGTGTGATGTTATTCATAGGCAAACACTAGATATACTATGCAATAATAAACGAGAAATGAACCTTGCAGTCTGGAGCTGAGTGTCATGGTCGATTTCGGATCTGTTCGGTTATAGTCTGGTTTTATAAAAACGTTTTAAAACCAAGTTCACTATAACCAGTGGCTCTGATACCAAACTGTCACACCCCCAAAATACCACCTAGGGAATGTCCCTGTTAAGCGTGTGACGTACCAACAACGAGCCACCAATTACATTGAACCCATACAAGTTTCAAAATGAAATTCTCAATTATTAATGAAAAATACCAATAACGAGTTTATATGAAAACCAACATGTTCAGCGGAAGCAAATAGTAAACCAAAGTTAAATTGTTTCAAAAACCAATGTATGATATCAATAGTTCAATCACATGAATCCCTCCAGTCGACCCATGACCACTCCAGCTTCTTCAGACAGCAAGTTCCAACTCCATATAATCTAACGACCTGCGAGCATGCAACAAGTGTATCAGATAACGCTAATGAGTTCACAGCTTTTCGAAAACGTTAGTTACCAAGTGTTCATTCCAGTTCATTAACAGATGCAAAAGTAATATTGATAATATCTCGATACTGAACAAGACGACTCCTGATGTATGCTTTGCCCGTTCCCCAGTGCTCCTATCAAAGCACTGGGCCTGACTGGGTCATTAGTTCACACCCGTCCTCTCCGGAACTGGGTGAGGGTGCCAAACCTAAGTAGCGCTACCAACTAATACCCCGTTACCTCCCCGGTAACAAAATATGGGACTTAAGAGTGATAGAGTGAGATTATAATCCAATATTCCAGTTTTACCCAAAAGAATTATCCCTCCCCGGGATACCCACTGACTGTCCCAACCACCGGGATGCATGCTCAAGAGTAGTGAACTCACCTTAGGTTTGCTCGGTAGGTTATGTTATATAATCCAATTCAATCAACCGTCCCTAATGTAGTTATCACAGCATGATCAGTTTGGTTTGCACAATTATTTACACATCTTAGCACATATGTCAGCAAATAAAGTCACGTTTATACCATAATCCATGTCAGGTGATTTTGGTTATCATTTCCGTGAATGTACACTTGTAACTAGGAATCATACCACATAATTATTCGTAACACTATGTATCATAATAACTCACAAGTTTATATGTGCATATACCACGTCGTTATACAAGTAAATCAATACCACAAGTTATCGGCCCAAATGCATGCCAAAGTTAATAATGTTTAACCAAACATAATCTGCCTATTCCTAATGCATCAAAGAGGTGTGTGTCATCCTTAACCCAACAGGCCGGTCCGATGACCCCCAAGCCCATCGCCACTTATAACCCTGACTATCATGGCTAATTGGGCTGCTAACACACCCGAGCCCAGCCCACTTCGGTTTATGGCTATCCCAAGCCTGTTATGCGGACCACTTGTGTAAGATAACTAATCAGCCCACTGTTAACCCTTAAATCAGGTTATAATCCCATCACATTATCATAACAACTAATTCATTTATTGGATCTCGGCCCACTATCCAAATATTCATTTATTGGATTAACAGCCTATCGATTATAGCATGATATTAACTAATTCAGATCATAGTTATCCTCATCAAGCAATCATGTAATCAAGTAAACCTGATCATAAACAACTTTATGCACACTTGACTAATAATATGCAATTTAACCAATAACATGCTAACCATCGGCCCCTAATTATGTACCAAAATCATCAGCCATCATCGAAACAGTAACTTATTATTATATAACTAACAATTCAAAACAATTAACAAGATATCTCTACTTCTCAACAAAGATAATTCGGTTCATCATACCATTTATAACCATGTTATCATACAAAATCGTTAATCATTAATTCATGATTCTTAAACAGCTTCATCATTATGTATATTCAGAAATCACATATAATACGTTAATTCCTAATCATGTACACAAACAGTTTATTATAATCATCGGCTCATTTAATATCTCAACATCATGTAAATATGAATGTCAAGGAATAAAACCACTAACCAAAGATTTAATCACACAAGATGCTATCTCGAGAGAGGGGGGAGTCCTCTTCTGCCGTACGTAAAAGATGGAGGAGGGTAGGGTTTTTGTTTTAGTTTTGGTTTAATTATCAACATGTTACGTATACATAGCTAACACATGCTTGGGCGGTTCCTACTTTGGGCCGTGATAATGGACCTGAGCCCAAATCAGCCGAAATACATTGGCAAGACAGCCAACATTAAAGATTAAAGGGTGGGCTTCAATTGGGCTTCAATAGTCTAGAGTGCGGCCCAACCATATACACGACACAAAGTTCAGCCCAATTCACACAAACATACACATTAAACGGTTAGCAATTATATTACCGTCACAAGTATTTACTAAGTTCTATCGTCGTAAGGGATATGAGAGAGGAATAACAAGAAACAGGATCACATGACGATAAGATACTGACCTTCAAAGTTCGGGTTGTCACAAAAATCATGCTGAAATACAATGTGAAAAGAAAGTCATTCATGTAGTAACCTCGGGGGGAAAACGGGTAAGTGTTCATGGAGATAGGGTCGTCAAGTCCAAATTGTGTCCAATAATTAAAGTCGTCAAACATGTAAAGAACGGGGGTAGGGCGTATCTATTGTACGTGATTGACACCAATCGAGGTGTTCCAAAGCTTGAAGATGTGAATGTAGCAAGTGAATATCCGGATGTGTTTCCGGAAGATTTACTGGGGCTTCCGCCTGAGCGGGAACTGGAATTTAAAATAGAGTTTAGCCAGGGTGCAAAGCCGGTAGCTAAAGCCCCTTATCGGTTGGCCCCGACCGAAATGAAAGAATTGATGACGCAACTTCAAAAGTTGCTCGATAAAGGTTTTATTCGACCGAGTGTTACGCCATGGAGAGCACCCGTATTATTCGTAAAGAAGAAAGATGGTTCGATGCGAATGTGTATCGACTATCGGGAGTTGAATAAGTTAACGGTGAAGAATCGTTACCCGTTGCCCAGAATTGATGACCTATTTGACCAACTTCAAGGGGCAAGTTGGTTTTCAAAGATCGATCTACGATCGAGTTATCACCAACTGCGTGTATGAGAAGAAGATGTGCCGAAAACTGCGTTTCGAACGCGGTACGGACATTATGAGTTTTTAGTGATGTCCTTTGGGTTAACGAACGCACCAGCTGCATTTATGGATCTAATGAATCGAGTGTGCTGGCCTATGCTTGATAAGTATGTAATCGTTTTCATTGATGATATACTAGTATACTCCCGAAGTGAAGCAGAGCATGCTTCACACTTACGTGATGTATTGGAAACGCTTCGCAAGGAAAAGTTATATGCAAAGTTCTTGAAGTATGCCTTTTGGCTTAGAGAGGTACAATTTTTGGGCCACGTAATCGATGCGGACGGTGTTCATGTGGACCCCTCCAAAGTAGATGCAGTGATGAATTGGGTACCCCCGAAGAGTCCAAGCGAAATAAGAAGTTTTCTGGGCTTGGCTGGGTATTACAGAAGATTTATCCAGGATTTATCCAAGATAGCCTCGCCCATGACGAAGTTAACAAAGAAGAGTGAAAAGTTTATATGGGGCGAAGAACAAGAAAAAGCGTTTCAGACTCTGAAGGAAAAGCTCTCAAATTCTCCGGTGTTGACATTACCGGATGGAATGGATGATTTGCTAGTGTATACCGATGCCTCCCGCCAAGGTTTAGGTTGCGTGTTAATGCAAAAGGGTAAAGTCGTTGCTTATGCTTCAAGGCAACTCAAGCAGCATGAAAACAATTACCCAACTCATGACCTAGAATTGGCGGCGGTCGTATTCGCCTTGAAGATATGGAGGCACTACCTATATGGGGTGAAATGTACAATTTACTCAGATCATAAAAGCCTCAAATACTTTTTTGAGCAGAAATATCTTAATATGATGGAACAAAGATGGTTGGAACTCATTAAGGATTACGATTGTGACATTCATTACCATCCCGGGAAGGCTAATGTAATGGCGGATGCTCTAAGTCGAAAGGAGTACCCGCCTCCGATTCAGGTAAAATCTATGAAGATGGTAGTCACTTCTAAACTCCTTGAAGAAATTCGAGAAGCTCAAACTAAATCTTTGAATGCTGACGACTCGAAGAAAGAAAGGACGAAAGGATTTATTCATGAATTAGAAGAGAATGCGAATGGTATGAAAACGAGGTATGAGCGAATCTGGATACGTCAGGAATGTGGGGTGAAAGAATTACTTTTGAATGAGGCTCATAAGTCTCGGACTCCGTTCATCCGGGAGCTACAAAGATGTATCGAGACTTGAGAATGAATTACTGGTGGCCGGGAATGAAAAGAGACATTGTCAAGTATGTTGCTAAGTGTTTGACGTTTTTCTCAAGTAAAGGACGAGCACCAAAAACCGTATGGAAAGTTGCAGCCGTTGGAAATATCGGTGTGGAAGTGGGAACATGTAACAATGGATTTGGTGACTAAACTTCCTAAGACAAGGAAAGGGCATGATGCTATTTGGGTAGTCGTTGACCGACTAACCAAAAGTGCACATTTCTTACTCATTCGGGAAACCTATAATTCAAAAAAGATGGTGGAAGTTTATACGAATGAGATTATATCTCGACATGGGGTTCCGGTGTCTATAGTGTCCGACCGGGATATCCGGTTCACATCTCATTACTGGAGGAAGTTTCATGAAGAATTGGGGACCCAGTTACATATGAGCACCGCCTACCATCCATAAACCGATGGTCAGTCGGAACGAACTATCCAAACATTAGTTGATATGCTATGGGCGTGTGTTATGGATTTTGGAGGAAGCTGGGATGATCATCTACATTTGGTAGAGTTTTCATATAATAATAGTTATCATAACAGCATAAAAATGGCCCCTTACGAAATGCTCTATGGGAGGAAATGTAGAACCCCGGTCTGTTGGGGAGAAGTGGGCCAGCGAGAACTCGCGTCAAAAGATGTAGTAGCTGAAACAAATGAAAAGATTGACGTGGTTAGATCAAGGATAAAAGCGGCGCAAGACAGATAAAAGTCTTATGCGGATCGACGAAGGCGACCAATTGAGTTTCAAGTGGGTGATTACGTATTGCTAAAAGTCTCACAATGGAAAGGGATAATTCATTTTCGTATACGCGGGAAGTTAGGTCCCCTATACATTGGACCATTCAAAATACTCGCTCGGGTCAGGGCAGTGGCGTACCAGTTAGAATTACCACCCGCGTTGGATGAGATTCATAAGACTTTTCATGTGTCGCAACTGCGTAAGTGCCTTGCGGATGAAACAGCATACGTTCCCTTGGATGATATTGAAGTTGACGAGAAGTTAAATTATGTGGAAAGTCCTGTGGCAATAAAAGATTCTAAAGTGAAGTAACTCCGCAACAAGTCCATTCGACAAGTGTTGGTCCAATGGCAACACCGAAAGGGATCGGAACTTACGTGGGAAGCGGAGGATGAAATGCGGAAGCACTACCCGGAGTTATTTGGTATGTATTCTGGTTTCGGGGACGAAATCATCTTTAAGGGGGTAGACTTGTAACACCCCAAATTTCGTATGACATATTATAATGTTTTAATCGCAAAATTTTGACGAAAAGAAATGGTAAACATAATTTTTTTTACCATCATTAAGGTTTTATAAATTTTAGTAAACCTAAAATCCTTATGTATGCATGAAGGTTTACTAGAGTATTATGTAAATAGGAGGAAAGTGTTATGTTCTAAAAATAAGAGGGGGTTAAAGTGAAAATGTATGATTAAAAACACCTAACACAAAAAAATACCCAGTGATTTTCAAGTGGGTGTGTGCGATCGAGAATAGAGACCAGGGAGACCTTCCCCCTCATCAAACCCTAACATCATAAATCTATCAAATTAAGGAGAATAGAGACCAGGGAGACCTTCCCCCTCGTCTATGAAAACAATTACAAATTTATCCAAATATGGTTTACAGATTCTATTCATCATGTCCATGAATGCTGCAGGTGCATTCGTTAATCCAAAGGGCATGACTGTAAACTCATAATGACCATACCTAGTTCTGAAAGCAGTTTTAGGTATGTCTTCTTCTTGTACCTTCAATTGATGATATCCGGAGCGTAAATCTATCTTAGAAAAATATCTAGCCCCCTGAAGTTGATCAAACAGATCATCAATCCTAGGTAATGGATATCGATTCTTAATTGTAACCTTATTCAATTCTCTATAATCGATACACATTCTCATTGAACCATCCTTTTTCTTAACAAATAATACTGGTGCTCCCCACGGGGATGAACTAGGTTGTATGAATCTTTTACTTAATAATTCATCTAATTGCGTTTTTAGTTCTAACATTTCTGTGGGTGCTAACCGATAAGGTGCCTTGGCTATCGGTGTAGTTCCTGGAATTAGACGAATCCTAAATTCTACTTCCCTATCCGGAGGTAATCCCGGTAAATCTTCTGGGAATATATCTGGATATTCTGAGACTACAGGAATTTCCTTAAGTTCTTTACCCTTAGTACTAATGATTACTGAAATCATATATACTATTCCTTGTTTTTGTTCATAATTAGCAACTTTCATTACTGATATGAACTTCATGGGCTTACGTGGTTTATCTCCTGTAATCTTGATTACTTCTCCGGTGGATGATTGAATTTCTATGGAATTCTGATCACACAAAATTCGAGCATGGTTGGCTATTAACCAATCCATTCCTAACACAACATCGAATTCGGCTAATTTCATAGGTAACAGATTTGCAGAAAATTTATGACCTAAAAGTCCTATTTCTATATTTTGCAAAACCTTATCTATTTTAACTGAATTCCCATCAGCCGTTTCGACTGTAAAGATCTGCCTAATGTTGATTAAGGGTATATTAAGAGCTTGGCAGAATGAAGTATTGATAAAACTTTGGTTTGCACCAGAGTTAAATAATACTTTGGCGTAAATGTTGTGAACTAGAAACGTACCGGCTATCACATCAGGAATCGTCTCGGCTTCCTGAGTAGTTAACTGAAAGGCTCTGACGTTCTTCTTAGTAGCTCCGTCGGTCGCCTTGGCTTTGTTGTCTGCTGGTTTGATTAATTTAGGGCATTCTGGCTTAAAATGTCCTGTTTCTCCGCAATTATAGCAGACTCTTGTTTTCTTTCTGCATTCCTCTTCACGATGTCCTACCATTTTACAAAAATTGCAGGTTACACTACATCTTCCAAAATGTTTCTTTCTGCAATTCCTGCAAAACGGCGGATTTGAAGATTGCCCTGTTCCTTTTCTCTTAAAGCTGTTATTATTACCCATACGAAATCCTTGGGTAATTTTCTGAGCCAATTCCTTCTTTCTGTTTTCATCTTGTGTGCGTACCAGTTCATCGGTTAGGGTATTAGCTAATTCCACAGCATCGTCAATAGTGCGAGGTCTCGCAGCATTAACAATATTGCGGATTTCACTAATCAGTCCCCAAATGTAGCGAGAAATGAGTACCGGTTCTGGCGAAGCCAGCGTTGGTACCACTCTAGCATATTCAAAGAATGTCGAAGTATAACCGCGACAATCTACACCCATCATTTTATGGTTTAAAAACTTATTTGCCATTTGATCTTTTTCATATTCAGGACAGAATTTTCTTTCGACAAGATTCTTAAATCCTTCCCAATTCATGGCATAAGCTATCATTCTTCCTTTTGCTTGTAACACCGTGTTCCACCATTCTAGCGCCCCTTCTTTAAAAAGGTTTGACGCGTACATGACCTGATAATCCTGAACACATTTACTTATGGCAATTACTGCCTCGGTTTTCTCTAACCAACGCAGTGCCGCAATCGCTCCTTCATTTCCTGCAAACTCAGTGGGTTTACAAGCAATAAATTCTTTATAAGTGCAACCAGGTGTTGCAGCTTTCACTTTCTTAGGGAGCGGAGCTTGCCGTGGTTCATTATCATGATTAACATGATTATTGCCTCCGTTTATACTATTACTGAAGTTATCTTCAGAAATACGTTTACTAGGAACAATTTGTTGCGGTTCTATTGGATTTTTAACAGCAGCAACGAATGCTGGAATAGCATTGGCTATCCCTTGAGCAACGATATTTTCTATATCCTGCCTAGTCATATATTGATCCCCCGGTTGTTGCTCAGATTGATTAATCTCATTAACTGGTTCATTATTAGCATTTTCCATCTGATAATTAATATATATAATTTATTAGTATCAAATAAATAACAATTACACAAAACAATTTATACAGAATTCATAACCCCAATATAGCCAAAACTATCGATTCTCGATTTCCATTTATATTTAATAGTATGCATCAATACACACTATTATCTTACAAAGTTTTATTTGTAGTTATTTTACAGACTGATTTTACTTATTACTATTACACCACTACAATTCCATAAACCCCTATCTATTGTCAGTTGGTATTCTAGTAACGACGTTCCCTCTTATCGTAATTCCAGGAAATTTGTCCCAAAATCTCTTGGATCCTATTCCCAGCATCCACTAGTTCTTTGTCAAAATGGCAGAGTTCATCCATTTTCTCGTTATTCATTGGTGGATTTGGTAAAGGTTCTAGATTGTACTGAGGAAAAAGCTTATAGGGATGGTTTTGTAACTGTATTTCATTAGTCAACCATTCGTATATTTGCGAGTGGATTGAAGGGTTTGGAATAGCTGGTTCTAAGTTTATTGGTAGTTGTGTTTCAATAGAATGAATAAAATCATTTTCATTAATCGGCTTAATAGTATCATAGCTTGTCAATATCAGATCTAGCTCTTCCTGAGATGGTAACCCCTCACTTTGCCTAGAGCTTTCCCCAATTTCCATTTTCTTAGGCTTGGGTTTCTCGAGAGGTACAGCGTTGAATTCTATAGGTTCTTCTATGTCTGGTATATACCTATTGAAATCTCTGGAAACTTCTATTCTTACTGGATAAAGATTTAAATTCTGAAGGGCATCAGACAAGTCACTCATGCTGTTTTAAATATGCAAAACAATCAAAATTTATTAAGTCAAAATTTTATAAAATTTCATAGAAAACCTTTTTAAATATTATTTCATACTAGGTAAGGTTTCTAGACTGTAGGTAATCCGGTTACTAAAACTTTGAGTCAGATTATTTTAAAGATTTGTATTTATTGCTACAGTGGCTAGCATATAAAGATCTGCCCATACTGTACACAATTAATCAGATAATAAAACACATAATCACAAAATAGTAATAAAAATTAAGTATTTTCTAAATACTTAATTGGCTTAAATCAGTGGCTCTGATACCACCTTTTTCTGTCACGGCCCCCGACCCGGTTTGACCCGTTTCAGGAGCCGCGGGACAGAAATCCCGTGGTATTTAATTAACAGCGGAAGTTTCTTCAGGATCATTTTAAAAACTGAAATATTTCCCGATTATTTTATTTCACAACTCGGGATAAAACCCGGTAATTTACAATCTTGATATTTCACAAAGAAATATTTTATTTTACAAAACATGTTTCTTTATTTTATACTGAGCCACTTCCTTAAGCTGATAGTGCTTCGCGACACTTTTCCTGGATCACAACAGATCACCTGAAACATGTTTGAAAAAGGTTTTGTCAGCGGGAAATACTGAGTGAATCATTCTATTTATGAAAATGACTCGGTTCTTATAATTTACAGTATTAAGAGAGATTACAATGTTTCAGATATCAAACCAAATACCCACAGTACTTGTCACTCGAACATCCATCGGTAGCCTCTTCGCCCGATGGTGTCTGTGACTATGGTCATATCACTCATTGGCTAACTCGTTGTCCAATAGTGACGGTTATCAAGTAATGTATACAAAACCCCACATACCGGCTGTAACTTGGTGATTACATAAACTTAATCACTGTAATTATAACCTTTGAAAATAAACATGATTTTGAAAGTAATTAGATAAAAAGAGAATGACTCACATTGCAGATTTAATTATGAACAGAGCTTAGCCTACTGATTAGCCTTGATAACCTAGTTTAAATAATCAAGCACACAAACTAGGTTAGTAACTTAATACAGCATTTACGACAACTCACGAGATTAAAACCTTCACAACGAATGACAAAGTGCGATACTTAAACATCCATCGATTTAACGACGAATGACAAAGCATAAACCCTAATGTGGGCAGCACTTAAACATCCATTGGATAGTTTAATCGATCGGACATTGAATCGTAGCAGCGATCGAGTTATTACCCTGAATTGTGGCAGCACTTCGTGATCAGTGTGTGTTTTCGTAGTAAACAGTGTCTAAATTTGTGTACGTAAAGAATTTTAACGTCGAACTGAAGCCAGGAATCAAGTCCCAAGCCCCTGTATTTATACCCTAAATTTGCATCTCCCGCGTGTCGCGACAGAATACATGGTCCCTGTCGCGACTCGCCTGGGGTGTCAAAGTAGGGTAGGCCTGCTTCGTCACCTATCTGGCCCTGATGAGTCGACGTTGCGTGAATTTTCAATTTTGACAGCGTTTTATAAAGATAATCATTAATAGGGTTTTACCCCCCTTGAGTTTTAGGGGCCCTAATCCTGATTCCGTTTATTCTGAAAATTTTAGGGATTATGCAGAATCACTTGGGTTTTTCAATTAGGGTTTCCTATTTGGAAAATTTAATTAAATAAAGATGACTTTTGATGAGAGTTGTTACATTCTCCCCACCTTAATAAAAATCTCGTCCTCAAGATTTACTGGAATAAATGAGGATACTTTCGCTTCATTTCTGATTCCAGCTCCCAAGTGTATTCAGCTCCTCTCTTTGAATCCCATCTAACTTTGACTAAAACTAGTCGCTTGTGCTTAAGGAACTTCACTTTCCTGTCTTCTATCTGAAGAGCTTTCTCAATAAATTTTAACTTTTCGTTTACCTCTATATCTTGAAGAGGTATTACCAGAGATTCGTCTGCTAGACATTTCTTGAGATTGGATCCATGAAATACATCATGTACTCCAGCTAACTCTTCTGGTAGTTGTAAACGATAAGCAACTGGTCCTATACGTTGGATCACAGAAAATGGTCCTACGTACCTTGGACTTAGCTTTCCTTTCTTACCGAATCTAACAACTCCTTTCCAAGGAGAAACTTTCAACAGTACTTTGTCTCCAACTTGGAATTCTAACGGCTTGCATCTATTGTCTGCATAATTCTTCTGACGATCGCGAGCCGTCTTCAGTCTTTCCTTGATTTGAGTAATCTTGTCAGTCGTCTCTTGTACTATTTCCGGACCTGACAATTGACTTTCTCCTATTTCTGCCCAACAAACTGGAGTTCTGCACTTTCTTCCATATAGTGCTTCAAATGGGGCAGTTTCAATACTTGAATGATAACTATTGTTATAGGAGAATTCAATTAATGGTAAATGATCATCCCAATTTCCACCAAAATCTATTACACGTGCTCGGAGCATGTCTTCTAGAGTTTGGATTGTCCTTTCACTTTGTCCGTCTGTTTGGGGATGATATGCAGTGCTTAGATTTAGTCGAGTTCCCATAGCTTGCTGGAAACTTTTCCAGAAATGAGAAGTAAAACGACTATCTCTATCTGAAACAATGGAGAGTGGAACTCCATGTAAGGATACAACTTCATCTACATACAGTTTTGCCAGTCTTTCCATGCTAAAGGTTTCTTTCATTGGTAGAAAGTGAGCTGATTTGGTTAATCGATCCACAATTACCCAAATCGCATCATTACCTTTTCTGGTTTTGGGTAACTTAGTAACAAAATCCATTGTTATAAGTTCCCATTTCCATACAGGCATTTCTAAGTGTTGTAGTAGACCTGAGGGTTTCTGATGTTCTGCCTTAACTTGTGAACAAGTAAGGCATTTAGAAACATATCTAGCTATATCCTTTTTCATGCCTATCCACCAGAAATTCTTTCTTAAATCTTGGTACATCTTATTGTTTCCTGGATGCATAGTATACCTAGATTTATGGGCTTCTTCTAGAATCTTAGGTCTTAAGTCTCCTTGCTTAGGTACCCAAATTCTACTTTTGTGGAATCTCCAAATTCCATCTGCTCCTTGTTCAAATTCCTTTATTCGTCCTTTCATTCCTTCAGCATTATCCTTGATTGCTGTAATTTGAACATTCTTCAATTGTTCCATTAAATCTATTTGTAGATTTAATCTGAGAGCACGAACTCGTCGTTGTTTCTCATAATACTTACGACTTAAGGCATCTGCAACTACATTTGCCTTTCCTTCGTGATACTGAATATCACAGTCGTAGTCACTTAGGATCTCCATCCATCTCCTTTGCCTCATGTTTAATTCTTTTTGCCCAAATATATATCTTAAACTTTTGTGGTCTGTGTAGACAGTAAATTTACTTCCGTAAAGATAATGTCTCCAAATCTTAAGGGCAAAAATTACGGCTCCTAATTCTAAATCATGAGTCGTATAGTTTTCTTCGTGCTTTTTCAATTGCCTTGAAGCATATGCAATCACCTTTTTGCGTTGCATAAGCACACATCCATATCCTAGTTTTGAAGCATCACAATATACTTCAAAATCTTCAGTTCCTTCTGGTAAGGCTAAGATTGGTGCATTTGTTAATTTCTGCTTCAATATTCTAAAAGCTTCTTCTTGTTTAGGTCCCCAATCAAACTTAATAGCTTTACAGGTTAACTTAGTTAATGGTACGGCTATCTTGGAAAAATCCTTAATAAACCGTCTATAATACCCAGCTAAACCTATAAAACTTCTAATTTCCATTGCTGTTTGTGGAACCTTCCAATTGGTAATTGCCTCTATCTTAGCAGGATCTACGTGAATACCTTCGTGATTCACCATGTGTCCTAGGAATTGCACTTCCTTTAACCAAAATTCACACTTCGAGAATTTAGCATAAAGCTTTTCTTTTCTTAACAAAGTTAAGAGTGCATGAAGGTGTTCACAATGCTCTGTCTGACTTTTGGAATAAATAAGTATATCGTCTATGAAAACAATTACAAATTTATCCAAATATGGTTTACAGATTCTATTCATCATGTCCATGAATGCTGCAGGTGCATTCGTTAATCCAAAGGGCATGACTGTAAACTCATAATGACCATACCTAGTTCTGAAAGCAGTTTTAGGTATGTCTTCTTCTTGTACCTTCAATTGATGATATCCGGAGCGTAAATCTATCTTAGAAAAATATCTAGCCCCCTGAAGTTGATCAAACAGATCATCAATCCTAGGTAATGGATATCGATTCTTAATTGTAACCTTATTCAATTCTCTATAATCGATATACATTCTCATTGAACCATCCTTTTTCTTAACAAATAATACTGGTGCTCCCCACGGGGATGAACTAGGTTGTATGAATCTTTTACTTAATAATTCATCTAATTGCGTTTTTAGTTCTAACATTTCTGTGGGTGCTAACCGATAAGGTGCCTTGGCTATCGGTGTAGTTCCTGGAATTAGATGAATCCTAAATTCTACTTCCCTATCCGGAGGTAATCCCGGTAAATCTTCTGGGAATATATCTGGATATTCTGAGACTACAGGAATTTCCTTAAGTTCTTTACCCTTAGTACTAATGATTACTGAAATCATATATACTATTCCTTGTTTTTGTTCATAATTAGCAACTTTCATTACTGATATGAACTTCATGGGCTTACGTGGTTTATCTCCTGTAATCTTGATTACTTCTCCGGTGGATGATTGAATTTCTATGGAATTCTGATCACACAAAATTCGAGCATGGTTGGCTATTAACCAATCCATTCCTAACACAACATCGAATTCGGCTAATTTCATAGGTAACAGATTTGCAGAAAATTTATGACCTAAAAGTCCTATTTCTATATTTTGCAAAACCTTATCTATTTTAACTGAATTCCCATCAGCCGTTTCGACTGTAAAGATCTGCCTAATGTTGATTAAGGGTATATTAAGAGCTTGGCAGAATGAAGTATTGATAAAACTTTGGTTTGCACCAGAGTTAAATAATACTTTGGCGTAAATGTTGTGAACTAGAAACGTACCGGCTATCACATCAGGAATCGTCTCGGCTTCCTGAGTAGTTAACTGAAAGGCTCTGACGTTCTTCTTAGTAGCTCCGTCGGTCGCCTTGGCTTTGTTGTCTGCTGGTTTGATTAATTTAGGGCATTCTGGCTTAAAATGTCCTGTTTCTCCGCAATTATAGCAGACTCTTGTTTTCTTTCTGCATTCCTCTTCACGATGTCCTACCATTTTACAAAAATTGCAGGTTACACTACATCTTCCAAAATGTTTCTTTCTGCAATTCCTGCAAAACGGCGGATTTGAAGATTGCCCTGTTCCTTTTCTCTTAAAGCTGTTATTATTACCCATACGAAATCCTTGGGTAATTTTCTGAGCCAATTCCTTCTTTCTGTTTTCATCTTGTGTGCGTACCAGTTCATCGGTTAGGGTATTAGCTAATTCCACAGCATCGTCAATAGTGCGAGGTCTCGCAGCATTAACAATATTGCGGATTTCACTAATCAGTCCCCAAATGTAGCGAGAAATGAGTACCGGTTCTGGCGAAGCCAGCGTTGGTACCACTCTAGCATATTCAAAGAATGTCGAAGTATAACCGCGACAATCTACACCCATCATTTTATGGTTTAAAAACTTATTTGCCATTTGATCTTTTTCATATTCAGGACAGAATTTTCTTTCGACAAGATTATTAAATCCTTCCCAATTCATGGCATAAGCTATCATTCTTCCTTTTGCTTGTAACACCGTGTTCCACCATTCTAGCGCCCCTTCTTTAAAAAGGTTTGACGCGTACATGATAGGTAAATCTCATGCTTGATGTCGGCGAGCTCGGATCGAACACACCATATCGCCCTCTATACGCTTCCGATTAATATCATCTTTTGTTAAGGGTCAAAAATTGTTTTTGGGAAGTAAATATAAACCTTATGTCTAGAATGTTCGTAACTAGTTTGGATTTTTGACTCTTTTGGGTTGTTCAGATAAATTGCTTATGATGAACTTTGTGTGGTGACAACTTTGACATATTTTGAAAAGTGTTGTAGGACTTAATTTGAATGATGTTGCTAAAAACAGGGGGATGTTCTTATTACAAACGGGTCATGCCAATTTTTTTTTGTACAATTGTGTGAAGTTTATGTTATTTATTGAATGCCAAAATTGGGCGCAACAACAACGAGGCAGAGCTTCGCTATTTTAGTGGGTATAATGCCCGGGTATTATGTTTACACTACAGAAATTTAGAGAGAGAATCGATTGTTGAACGAATTGAAAGTGAATGCTTGAACTCGCTATATATAGGGCTGATAGACAGGGCGTCGCGCCCCGTGACGGAATCAAGGCGGGCTTTCGCGGCCCGCGACGTAGTTCGTCTAGGGCTTAGCTAGGACCAGTCATCGACTAGCTTTGACACGCGTTTGACACGTGGCGGCACCGGGTGAGGGCGGGTGGCCAGGCGCTCGCTCCCTGCGACGAGCCTCAAGGGCTCTGTCGCGCCCCTCCAGGACCCATTAAATTTCATTTTTAATTAATTTTTATATAAATAAAGGTATTTTGGGTCATTTCTCGTATACGGGGTGTATTTTAGGACGTATAAGGACATTCTAAATATTTTAGGGGTGTCGGAATTATTTTAGGAGGGTTGTTATATCCTCCCCATCTAGTTTTAGAACTCGTCCTCGAGGTCTACTGGAATAGGTGTGGATATTTCCTCTGCATCTCGGATTCAAGTTCCCAAGTGTATTCTGGTCCTCTCTTGTAATCCCATTTTACTTTTACTTTGACTAGAACTAGTCTCTTGTGTTTGAGATTCTTGACTTTTCTGTCTTCAATTTGTAGAGGCTTTTCTACAAATTTTAGCTTTTCATTTACCTCTATATCTTTAAGAGGTACTACTAATGATTCGTCGGCTAAACACTTTTTGAGGTTACATACATGAAATACATCATGTATTCCTGCCATCTCCTCTGGCAGTTGTAGTTGGTAAGCTACTGGTCCTATCCTTCTGATTATTTCAAAGGGTCCAACATACCCGGGGCTTAGCTTTCCTCTTTTGATGAATCTTACCACTCCTTTCCAAGGGGAAACCTTTAATAAAACTTTATCTCCTACCTGAAATTCCAATGGCTTTCGCCTGTTATTAACATAACTCTTTTGTCGATCACGTGCTGCTTTCAGTCTTTCCTTGACTTGAATAATCTTGTCTATTGTTTCTCTGTTGTTTCTTGTACTATCTCGGGTCCAGATAATTGTTTTTCTCCAACTTCTGCCCAACAGATTGGAGTTCGGCACTTTCGTCCATAAAGTGCTTCGAAGGGTGCAGCATTGATACTAGTGTGATAGCTGTTATTGTAAGAAAATTCTATTAATGGTAAGTGATCGTCCCAATTACCTCCGAAATCAATTACACAAGCTCTAAGCATATTCTCCATTGTCTGAATTGTCCTTTCGCTTTGTCCATCCGTTTGAGGATGATAAGCGGTAATTAGATTTAGCTTGGTTCCCATTGCTTTTTGGAAACTAGTCCAAAAATGAGAAATAAAACGGCTATCTCTATCAGAAACAATAGATAAAGGAATTCCATGTAATG
Source organism: Helianthus tuberosus (assembly GCA_030545235.1). NCBI lineage: Eukaryota > Viridiplantae > Streptophyta > Magnoliopsida > Asterales > Asteraceae > Helianthus > Helianthus tuberosus. The sequence goes on along the minus strand of CM060411.1, from coordinate 51,430,435 downwards.
AAACTATTTTATTTACATACAACTTAGCTAACTGTTTCATACTGAAAGTCTCTTTCATTGGTAAGAAATGAGCTGACTTGGTTAGCCTGTCTACAATCACCCAGATTGTATAATTACCTTTTTTTTGTTTTGGGTAATCTGGTAACAAAATCCATTGTTATCAATCCTCATTTCCAAACCGGCATTTCTAACTGTTGTAATAAACCTGAGGGTTTTTGATGTTCAACTTTAACTTGTGAACAAGTCAGACACTTGGCAACATAAACTGCTATATCCTTTTTCATTCCTATCCACCAGAAATTCTTTCTTAAGTCTTGATACATTTTATCACTTCCAGGATGTATTGTATATTTAGACTTATGGGCTTCATCTAATATTCGGTGGCGTAGGTTTCCTTGTTTAGGTATCCAAATTCTTTCCTTATGGAATCTCCAAATTCCATCTGTTCCTTGTTCTAATTCCTTAATCATTCCTTTCAACTTTTCAGTATCATCCTTGATTACTAATTCATGTGCTTCTCTAATTTGTTCATTTAAATCTATCTGCATATTTAACTTAAGAGAACACACTCTTTTTGGCTTTTCATGATACTTTCGACTTAAAGCATCAGCAACTACATTAGCCTTTCCTGCATGATACTGGATGTTACAATCATAATCACTAAGAATTTCCATCCAGCGTCTCTGTCTCATGTTTAACTCCTTTTGCCTGAAGACATATCTTAAACTCTTATGATCGGTGAAAATGGTAAACTTACTACCATAAAGGTAATGTCTTATAGCTCCTAGTTCTAGATCGTGGGTCGTATAATTTTCTTTATGATTCTTAAGTTGTCTAGAGGCATAAGCTATAACCTTTTGACGTTGCATTAACACATATCCATAGCCTAACTTAGAAGCGTCACAATAGACTACAAAGTCTTCTGTCCCTTCTAGTAACGCTAGTATGGGTGCGTTGGTTAATCTTTGCTTAAGAATTCTAAAGGCTTTTTCTTGTTTTGGTCCCCATTCAAACTTAACAGATTTACAGGTTAGCTTAGTTAAGGGAATGGCTATTCTAGAAAAATCTCAGATAAGTCTTCTATAATAACCGACCAATCCTAGAAAACTTCTAACCTCGGTTGGTGATTCAGGGGTTTTCCATTTGGTAATTGCCTCAACTTTGTGGTATCCACATGAATTCCTTCATGATTGACTAAATGTCCAAGAAACTGCACTTCTTCTAACCAAAACTCACACTTCGAAAATTTAGCATAAAGCTTTTCTTTTCTTAATAAACTTAGGAGTACATGCAGATGTGTTGCATGTTCCTCTTTACTCTTAGAGTAAATGAGAATATCATCTATAAAAACAAATATGAATTTATCCAAATATGGCTTACATATTCGGTTCATCATGTCCATAAATGCAGTTGGGGCATTGGTTAAACCAAATGGCATGACAATAAATTCATAATGGCCATACCTTGTTCTGAAGGCGGTCTTAGGAATGCCATCTTCCTTTACCTTTAATTGATGATATCCTGAGCATAAATCGATTTTAGAAAAGAATCGAGCTCCTTGTAATTGATCAAACAAATCATCGATTCTCGGTAGTGGGTACCGATTTTTAGTCGTGACTTTATTCAATTCACGGTAATCAATGCACATACGCATTGACCCGTCTTTCTTTTTGACGAATAAGATCGGTGCTCCCCATGGTGATGAACTTGGCTGTATGAATCCTTTCTCCAATAGTTCTTCTAATTGTTTCTTTAGTTCTTGCATTTCTGCGGGTGCCAAACGGTAAGGTGCTTTAGCAATCGGTGCTGTCCCTGGTAGCATATGAATTCTGAATTCGACTTCTCTATCTGGTGGTAATCCTGGTAATTCTTCAGGGAATACGTCTGAAAATTGAGATACTACGGGGATATCTTTCAATTCCTCTCCTTTAGTGTTAATGATTATGGAAATCATATACACTCGTGACCCTTTTCTTGCACAAGTTGCTGTTTTCATCACATAGATGAATTTTGTGGATCTAGATGGCTTATCTCCTTTAATTGTGATCTTTTCACCCTTTGGTGAATTTACCTGGATTGACTTTTGATCACATAGAATACTGGTTTTATTGGCTATTAACCAATCCATTCCTAATACAATATCAAATCCTGCCAGATTCATTGGGTAAAGGTTTGCAATAGACTTTTGATTTAAAAATTCTATTCTTGCTCCCTGCAAGATTTCGGTAATCTTAATGGATTCCCCGTTTGCTGTTTCTACTAGACATTCTTGTTGAAGTTTAGTTAATGATTGATTGAGAAGTTTGCAAAATGAAGTATTAATAAAACTTTGGTTTGCACCAGAGTCAAATAATACTTTAGCAAAAACATCATTAACTAAAAACGTACCGACAATCACATCCAGAATCATCTTTGCTTCTTCTGCAATCAGAACAAATGCTCTAGCATTTTTAGTAGTCTTGTTATTCATGGCCGGAACTAGTTTCGGACAGTTCGGCTTGATATGCCATTTTTCTCCACAGTTGAAGCACACTCCATTACTGGGTTTCTTCCTATAATCTTCTTCCTTATGTCCTCGTATCTTGCAGAACTTACAGTAAGTGGAGCATCTTCCTGAGTGCTTCTTCTTACAGGCTTTACTGTAAGGTGTCGAGGTAGAACCTATATTTTTCCCACGGTTGGAATTACCGTAGCGAAATTCCTGGGTAAGTTTCTGGACTAGGTTTTTCCTTTGGTTTTCTTCTTGTGTACGCACCGGTTCATCTGTCAAGGTATTAGCTAGTTCTACGGCTTCTTCTATAGTTTGTGATCTAGTTGCCTTGACTACATGTCTAATTTCACTAATTAATCCTCAAATGTAACGGGAGATTAATACTGGTTCTGGTGATGCTAGGGTTGGCACTATTCTAGCATATTCAAAGAATGTAGTAGTGTAACCCTTGCTGTCTACTCCAGTCATCCTAAGGTTTAAGAATTTATTAGCTATCTGTTCCTTTTCATTGGGAGAACAAAATTTCCTTTCCACCATATTCTTAAATTCGTTCCATTCCATATTATAAACCATGTCACTTCCCTTAGACTGGAGGATAGTGTGCCACCATTCTAAAGCTGAGTTCTTAAACAGATTGGAAGCAAATAGTATCTTATCCTCTTATGCGCACTTGCTTATTTTCAAAACTGCCTCGGTCTTTTCTATCCAGCGTACGGCTGCAATGGCTCCCTCATTGCCAGAGAATTCTATTGGTTTGCAGGAGCAGAATTCTTTGTAAGAACAACCATAAGACATGGTTCTTCTTCTTTTTGGAATTGGAAATTGAAGTAAGGGTCCATTATTTACGCTGTGTTCGGGTTCAGAAGGTGGTTGTTTACTTCCAGTATTACTTTTATTATTTTCCGCTTCCTTAAGTGTGTTGATAATATATGACATTGCGTATATAATCCCTTGTGCCACTATATGTTGGATGGCACTGTTATCTACTTGGTTTCCGTTATTATCGTTATTCGGATTTTTTTGATTCACTTCGTTGTCCATCTGAATTATAAACATTTACCACATATTAATATCACAAGACAATATCCAGTGCAACCAATCACACAACAAACATTTTGATCAAAATTGTCGAACATTGCGACCTTTACTCTATTATATATATATATATATATATATATATATATATACATATATATATATAGGGAGAAGATCATGCGAGAACCACCTCTTATTGCGAGAACTGCGAGAACCAATGTTAACACAACCAAAAATGCCTAAAAATAGCTAAAAATCACACAAATTTTTTTTTAAATATTTTTTATATAAAAATTGCTACTTTTCGAGGCCAAAAAAAAAATAAAAAAAAAAAATTTTTTGCCACTAAAAGTAGCGATTTGAGCATAAAAAATATTAAAAAAAAAATTAGATTTTTTTTTTTATTTTTTTAGATTTTTTTAGGTTTTTTGGGGGTTTAGTTTTTAGCATTTTAGCTTGGAGGGTGGGGGGTGGGGGGGGGGGTTTAGGGTTTTTTTTGGGGGGGGGGGGGGGGTTAGGTTTTTTTTAGGTTTTTTGGGGGTTTTAGTTTTTAGCATTTAGCTTGGGGGGGGGGGGGGTTAGGTTTTTTTTAGCTATTTTAGGTTGTGTTCACATTGGTTCTCGCGGTTCTCGCAATAAGGGTGGTTCTCGCATGAACTCCTCCCTATATATATATATATATACACACAAACTGGAACTGAAATCTAAAATTACAATACTAGTATGCATCCGTAGCTATTATCTATTTTTAGGGGATATACATACATACATATATATATATATATATATATTTCAACATACAAACATATTATATATATATATATTATATATATTATTATTACCATTACTGATACGGGTTCATACAAAATTGCATGTTACGCTCGTCATATTTCCAAACGAGCCTTTCACCTATCTGTATCATTCTCTCACTTCCTTCTAATGTCTCCTCACCAAAGGTTCGGAGTTCTTGCACATTCTCATTACTCATGGGTGGGGCTGGTGCTGGTATTGGGTCAGGAAACTGGGGCATCGGTTCTTCGTGTGGGTAAGGGTTTTCTAAGATTTCCCTGATATACTAGTCATTATCCCAATATGGATCCAGATGGTCCAGGTTGGGATAGGGTGCTACTGGGTTCTACATGGGTTCTTCTATTGGGTATAGTTCCTGATAATCTCTATGGTTATCAAACCATGGGTCATAATCTGGGGGATGGGGTGCTGGGACTCTAGGAATTTCAGCTGGGTCAAAATCAGGCATTGGAATTTGGTCTACTGGGTTTGGCTCAATTTCCATAGGTTGTGTGGGAAATAGTGGTAATGGTTGGGGTGCAATGAGTTGTTCTAGATTCGGGTCTGAAGCTGTGGTTGCTAAGATATGAAAATTTGCTAGTCTCCTATTGAGCATATCCTGAGTGTGAGCATTCATTTCTCTATTGGCCGCTGCTAAGGCCCGCTGTTGCTGAAGTTTTATCATCCTTTTTCTACGCTCATGAGCTCCTCTGCTGAACCATCCTCTATTCTTGGGAGGGAATGGCTCTTCAGATTGTGCTTTGAATACGAAAAATCCCTTCTTCGGTGTCAGCCGAATACCCCGAGGGGGTAAGCTGTGAAGAGGTTCCTTCGTCCCTAGGTGAGCTAGATAGTTGACGGTAAGCGTCCGAAGTTCCTTGGTCACTCATACTGTAAACTAACAGATTGTCAAATAACACAAAACAATAATATACGCACATAATCCCGTAGATAATTTCCTAACATAACAGATACAATTTTGGTGTCAGCAGAACACTTCTGTGGCTGAAACCAGTGGCTGTAGCTCTGATACCACCTTCTGTCACAACCCCCGACCCCTGCCTCGGGAGGCGGGCGGCCGCGGCCTATTCAGAGATGGTGGTATCGGTGTTTATCATTATTTGGCAGCGGAAATTTCATCAGGACCGTAGTTAGGAAATAATTTATCAGAGTAAAACACCACATTTTATAATAACAAACATATTGGGATAAAACCCAAGTTTTCGTTACAAACAGGTTTATAGGGATAAACCCTATTTTATTGAAATAAAACACCTTCTTTATTTAGGTAACTTTTATAGCCACTTTTCCAAGCCTTCAGTGTTGTCCAGCTGGCTTCTATTTGGCTTTTATATTTTGTTACCTGAAACGCGTTTTAAATATTTTGTCAGTGGGAAATACTGGTGAGTGAATCACAATTTAATCAAGACAAGTTTTATCAGCTTTACAGTATTGAGGGCGATCTCGCAATTACATTTGTTTCCATCTACTTTAATTACCACCCACGGTACTGTCAACCCGACTTGTGGTCATGTTACTACTTATAGTGTAGTAACAAATTTTGTATACAAAACCCCAACATACCGACGATAATTGTAGAATACAAATACTCAATCACTTTGAAATATAATTTAAAACATTGAGGCTTTGTAAAACAGTTTGCAAAAAGGAGGATTACTCACATTGTTATATTAGGTAATTTCCTGTGGCTTCCTGGCTATAATCTATAAATTTTAAATAATGCACACGCGTTAGTATAATTACCCAATTTTACATTAATTATACCCTCCCCGAGACAGAACTCCAACGACTACGTCGGGCAGAGCCTCAACAGCCGTTACGGAGCGCTAGATCAATCGGGCAGCGTATCTAATACCTAACCGGGGGTTAAAATACTTACAACGAGGCAGAGCTTCGCTATTTTAGTGGGTATTATGCCCGGGTATTATGTTTACACTACAGAAATTTAGAGAAATAATCGATTGTTGAACGAATTGAAAGTGAATGCTTGAACTCGCTATATATAGGGCTTATCAGACTGGGCGTCGCGCCCCGCGACGGAATCAAGGCGGGCTTTCGCGGCCCGCGACGTAGTTCGTCTAGGGCTTAGCTGGGACCAGTCATCGACTAGCTTAGACACGCGCTTGACACGTGGGGGCACTGGGTGAGGGCGGGTGGCCAGGCCCTCGCGCCCCGCGACGACCCTCAAGGGCTCTGTCGCGCCCCGCCAGGACCCATTAAATTTCGTTTTTAATTCATTTTTATAAAAATAAAGGTATTTTGGGCCATTTCTCGTATACGGGGTGTATTTTAGGACGTATAGGGACATTCTAAATATTTTAAGGGTGTCAGAATTATTTTAGGAGGATTGTTATACGTGACTACGTGATTTTGAATACCGATTTCGTGATTACATGATTTTATTATAGTATTTTATGTGAAATCACACTGAGTGTTTACGTAAAAACAAAAACATGTAATATATAATATTTCATATGCAATACCTAATTTTTCAGATCTAATCACGTATTAAGGATAAATTATATACAAAACATAGTAAAAAATCAACCTATAATAACCACATAATGTCGTATATTAGACATTTAATCACGTAATAAAGCATAAACAATCAAGTTCTTATTATTTGAATGTGTAATTACGTAATAAGCATAATTGTAATAACATTACTTATAACAAATTATTTATATATATAATTAGTAATCACGTAACCGATTTATATTGAATGTGTACTCACGTAATGGTTTATGTTGAATATGTAATCACGTAATTAGTATTCAAAATCACATAGTCATCTGCTGGGTATTCAAAATCACGTAATGGACTAATGAGTATTCACAATCCTATAATTTAAAAAAAAACTATAGCAATAGGCTGCTCGAATTAAAAAGAATGAAATACACGTTAATACGGTGTAATTTAAAAAAAATATTAACGTATGAGAAAGTTATAGCCGTTTGAAAATTAAGGGGCTGTTTGGTTGTGTCTGAATGGCTCCATTCAGAGGGAGCCCTCTGAATCGGTCAGAGGCTTATGCGTTTGGTTTGTTAAAGAGCCTGCCTCTGAATGGTTCCATTCAGTCTGAACCATTCAGTTAATAACACATGCTGAAAGAAAATGTTGACACACATACCCTTTGCCTATCATCACCTTCAATATCCCTCACATCACCCCACAACAACCCTTCAAATCCTTATCATCACCGATAACACAGAAATCGTCATCAATCGCAAGAAAAAGGAGGAGACGAAAGAAGACGGGGAGGAGTTTTACCGGTGAAATTCATCGTCGGAGCCTCAAACCACCACCGTCGCCTCCACTGTCGCCGCCGTGAGCGGCGGTGCCGCTGTCGTGCTTCCCTTTCCTTCTCACTCCGTCACTCTGTCTCACTTTCTCTCCTGTTCTTCGAGATGGGGGTGTGTGATGTTCAGCAACAACGTCAATAGCAGAGCCGTTTTCCGGCGGAGTTCAGCGGCGGCGACGTTCAACAGCGGCGGAGTTCCGCTGTTTGTCTTGAGTCCGGTTGTTCGGATCTAGGGTTCTTGATTTGGGGATCTGGTCATCGGATTGTTCTTGGTGGTTGCAGGTAGGGAGAGAAAGGGGAAGAGATGATGATGATGATGATGGCGGTGGCGGTGTTGCAGGTAGGGAGAGAAAGGGGGGGGGGGATGAGTGAAAACTGATGAATGATGATGATGATATTGGATTTATAGAAAAAAAATTAAAACGGGTTTATTTTGTGGGGAGGGGTAAAAACGTCATTTTACATTGTCATCCAGATATGGAACCAAACAGCATTTTACTGGTTCAGCACTTACCCATTCAGACCCTCTTACCCATTCAAACCTCTTATTCATTCAGCACTTATTGGTTCAGATGTTGCCAAACAGCCCCTAAGGGGGAAAGTTGTTTTAAATGAGAAAGGACGAGGGATGGTGGTTGGTGCGGCAAAAAGGATGAGGGATGGTGGTTGGTGCGCTAATGGGGGATGCAGAATGGTGGTTGGCGCGGGGATGGGGATGGTGGCTGGGCAACGGCGCTATGGGCGATGAGTGATGGTGGAGTCTTTGTCTTAGTAGGTTAAGTTATGGTGGTGGCTGATGCAAATAAGTTAGGTTCGAATTGATATATCAAAGATAAATTTAAGTTTTTTTAAGACTCATAATAAATTTATAGATTAATTTATATTATAGCCCGGATCAAAGTTAAACGTGTGTATTATATATGAAGGGAGAGTATCAAATAGGAAAATTGGTTTGGGTAGGAAGTGTAGGAAGCTATAATAGAAGGACATGTGACAAATAACAAAAAAAACATAGGGAGAGGCATTTTAGTCAATCTCGTATCATCTTCTCTCTTTCTCTGCATATTCAAAACCCACCATCTTCAAAAACACATCATCTTCAATCTTTTCTTTACTTTCTCTCTCTATAATCACTACATTATGTTGCGATTTTCTTCATCAATAAATGATTCAAACACTAAATCAACGTGTTCTTCAACTTTTTTTTTGAAGAAACCTAGTTCAATTTCACACAATTTTCTCGTGTTTTTAAAGCGAACCAATCGATTCATTCGATCGTTAGTGTTTCTAGCATTCAAATTTCATTAATCCTTGAAGAAATCATAAGAAATCGGCTTCAATTTGTGTAAGAAATCTGAAGAATTTCGTCAATCATCACGTTTTACGATCTAGGTTTTTTTAATTGCGTTTTATGTTCTGGGTTTTCGAATTACGTTTTACGATCTGGGCTTTACCTTTGTGAATTGCGTTTTTCAACCTAGGTTTTCGAATTGCGTTTTACGATTTGGGTTTTACCACTGTGAATTGCATTTTACGACCCGGGTTCAACAATTGCATTTTACGATATGAGGTTTTATAATTGTGAACTGCGTTTTACGACCTGAGTTTTAACATTAAATTTTACGATCTGGGTTTTGTTATTGTAAATTGCGTTTTACGATCTGGATTTTACCATTGTGAATTGCGTTTTACGACCTAAGTTTTTGAATTGTGTTTTACGATCTGGGTTTTACCATTGTCCATTGCGTTTTACGACCTGGGTTTTTGAATTTCGTTTTAAGATCTGGGCATTTGATTTTTTTTCAAAAGTATAGCAATAGTATAATCGTTTTAAAGATAAAAAACGCTCGTTTTCATGGTGCAATTTTAATAAAATAAATAACGTCGTATAAATGAGTTATTAATATTTTAAAAATGGGGGGAATTGGATGAGAGATAAATTGTTGACTTAAGTATAGCAATAGTATAATCGTTTTAAAGATAAAAAACGCTCGTTTTCATGGTGCAATTTTAATAAAATAAATAACGTCGTATAAAAGAGTTATTAATATTTTAAAAATGGGGGGAATTGGATGAGAGATAAATTATTGACTTAGATGGACTAGAATACCCTTAAAATAACTCGCGCACCTCTTTTTTTTTGTTCAATTTCACCAATTTAATCTTAGTTCTTGATTACTTAAGGCCCTTGGGTATACTTTAACCTAACTTAACTCCACCTAACTGACACATCAACTTTTTTTCCTCATTTCACTTTGTCTCACTCTAAGGAAATGGTTTAACATGTTAACACATAACTCATTTAATGCACTTTAACATTGGGTTTTTGTCTAAAAAGGAAAATAATATTTAATTCAATCTCTTAGCATTGGGTTAACATGTTAACACATAACTCATTTAATGCACTTTAACACAAGGAAGGAGTGGTTTGCAATGTTAGTTAACATGCAATGTCATTGTTAACACTCTACATGTTAGAGTACACCCTATGGCCTAATAGATGGTCAACATTTCTTTCTAACATTCCTACCCAGTATATTCTAACCTTCCTAATATAATAAATAGATAAATAAATATATATAATTTGAATTCGAATTTCGAAAAGAATTTAAATTATAAATTCGTATTCGATTTACTGGACCCAAATTGAATCGAATTCGAATTTTTATAATCGAAACGAATTTAATCGAATTTCGATTTTTTCGAATCCGAATCAAATTCTAAACACCCTTAGAACCTAGGGCCTCATCCCTTTACTCTATCCACCAATTACACATTCCTTTCATCACCTTTCTCCGGTTCCTCAACCCTTGATTCTAACCTGCCCAAAGTACCCTAGGGGATGGCGACGGTGTACCTGCTTTGGGTTGGTACTCTAGGCCCCTTACCCGCAAGGCGCCCCCTCACCCTTTTGTCTAACTTGTGACTTTGTTTTGGGATAATTATGTATTTAGTTATTATATCAAGTGTTTAATAAGATAATTATGTCTAGTGTTTTGAATTAAAAATATACTGTATTTATAGTATATGTTTGTGAACAAATTCAGTGATAGATGAACAAGTATGAACAAACCTTTGTTTGATTCGATTTGATTCAAAACTTATTTACAGCCTAAGACACCCTAGTTGCTTCCAATATAACCAAACCTATATTATTTATTATCATCATCTATATATGTATATGCAGAATAAAGTCAAATCCCAGCAATCGTAAAGTTATTAAAATTAAATTAACATCACCCCACATCATGTTGATTTTTAAAAACACATATTTTCTTTTGTTAGGCCAGGAGTCGTGGTATAACGCTCCTGGCCAAATCAGCGAAATTAGCGTCCTATAGCGTTCCGAAGCCACCCCTGGGCGGGGGGGGGGGGGGGGGGAGGCACCATTGAGTCTTCGCCAGCACAATAACGAGCGCTAATGATCTCTACAGGTGGGGTCCATTGTTTCCAACTTTTTTTTACTTTTTTTATTTTGTTTAATAGGGAGCTTTAAAGTGGCTTTAAACCAAACCGTATAAATTAACGATAAAATCCTCACTTTCATGGTGTATACGTGACTTTGACGTGATACTATAAAGCACCTAGAAGCTATACCCACCAGCTTTATAGTCTTATAGATTTTTTTTTTTTGACAGGTGAACTTCTTTTGCGGTTATTCACATCCCCAAGTCGAGAACCCTGACCAAGATCTGACCCAAACTACGTTGTCTTAACCGGGCCCGCGCTGAGTGTAGTCAGACTTGGCTACGGCTCTTATAGATACAAGTGGGTATCATTAATAACATTTATTTATTTTATATAAATTACATGACATAGAATCCATACTGGGGCATCTTACAGACCACGCACTCCATGATGGTCTAACAGGACACTGACACCCTGCCCAATGTCCTATGTCCTATGTCCTATGTCCTATGCCCATGCCCTTACTTTTTCAACCCTAATTTCAAGATCATCCAAACTTTTGTTTTAGATCATTCTAACTTATACGCAAATATATATCTATGTGTCATGATATGACCATTAACCTTAGTTTTTTACAAGTATTCTTACTTCTCACACCATGTGTAGTGGGGCATTATTGGGGCATTATTTAAAAAAAAAAACGCCCACTCTCCCAGGCATTATGGGGCATTATTTTTGAAAAAAATTTGCTTGGGCATTATAATTAAAACGCCTAAATTGGAAGAAGGAAGCTTTGACTGGGTTTGACCCACTAATGTGAAAATAGTTTGTTTTTTTTTTTGTTTAATGATTGGAATGGGCATTATCAGGCATTATTCCTACTACGCCACTTTTGCAATAACGCCCCATGCTGACTGGGATGACACGTGTCGGATAATGCCCCATGGTGGGGGCATTATTTTTCTAAACCACTACGGGTGGTCTCATAAGATGTGTTATTATAAAATTATATGTAGGTATTCTATATGACATATTTAGAAATACACAATTAATCCTGTTTAATAACATATTCCAATTAAAACTACCATGAGAAAATTGATTAGTTATTTTTAAAAGTGTGTATCCTTATTTTAAAATCTTTTTAATTTTATTTTAATTGGTAGAACGGATTCTAAGTATTTAGATGGATACCATAACATCTCCTAGTCATGGATAAGAAAGATATTGGGCTCATAAGCAATGTTTGACCTTTAATATCGATAATATTTTTTTCTTTAACTGCAAATTTGGATCAATGACGGACCACATCGTGTCACGAGCGAAACCACACGATCATATCCGTCTCCCCTAGGCTATAAGCCTATACACCAATTCAAGAGGGAACCTTGTAAATCTGGGAAAAACCACAGACTATAAGTCTATACACCAATTCAAGAGGAAACCCTATAAATCTGGGAAAAACCACTGGGAATCGAACTCAGAACCTAATGGTCTCTAAGCCTTATTCCACCCTCAAGATGTCACTAGCCTATAATGTCATGGACTCGATAACGTGTTTTAAGTGTATTGACTATGGATATGATGATAACTCTACATTAAGATGGACGACTTTCATGATAAAGACAATTGATTCTTATTATCTTCTTATTAATTGGGGAAATAGTTTGTATAATACATGAAATATATGTTATTATATTAAAAAATAGAGTTAATTACTGTTTTCGTCCTTATGGTTTGTCAAAAATCACTATTTCAGTCCATTAGTTTAAAATTGTGATTTCAGTCCCTGTGGTTTCACTTTCGTAACCATTTCAGTCCCTGTACTTAACAGAATAATGGACTGAAATAGTTACGAAAGTGAAACCACAGGGACTGAAATGGTTACGAAAGTGAAACCGTAGGGATTAAAATCATAAATTTTAAACTAATGGACTGAAATAGTGATTTTTGACAAATCACAGGAAAGAGAAAACAGTAATTAAATCTAAAAAATAAAAAAAATGTAATGTGGATAGGAGAAAGAAGTTGATGTGTACATAACAAGAGAGAGGTAAATGGATATGTTTATGACCTGTGTATGAACCTGCTTACAAGTTTGAATAATTGTTTTCACCAGAAGTGAAAGTGAAGTGTAAGAGCATTCTCATCCAATCCATCAAATTATACATACATTCCACTAAAAAACAACTCCTATATCAATATATTTTCACTAAAAACAAATATTTTTTCTCTCTCCTTTTCAATTAAATAATATTATCATCACATTTTTCTCTTTCCTTCACTCACAACCACTTTCAATATATATTAAAAAAATTATACTGGGTGAACAGTGTCCCCCCAAATATACAGATGAACAGTAACATTTTCTCTCTCCTCCACTCACAACCACTTTTTATACCCTTTACAATATAAAAACTCACCCTCACAAGTTTTGATGGATTGGATGAGAATGCTCTAAGAGGAGGAGAGAGGGGGAGGGCCCACATAAATTAAAAGAAATACAAAACCATAAAAAGAATATATCTTCTTTTTTCTTTTGCATTGTGAAAGGGTCAATAATCATGTAATGTGGGAATAAGTATTCCATCAACATCTGGAGTAGGTTTCATAACTTTGAGTTGTCCTTGTGGTTTTTGAAAAAAGCAAAAGAGTACTATTGTACCATGACTATTATTGTAAGTGTATTGACACTAACATTTAATTGACCTTTTCAAGAACACCCCACTAAAAAGACAAAACACACATCATTTTATGTCCACCCATCATTAATTTTTTTTTTTTCCATTTTTTTGGTATTTAACATTTTCCATTCAAGGTTTAGCATCATTATCGTTTCTTTGAAAACAAGACCGAAATAATGGATGGAACGTATACCGGTAAGATGAATGGTTCAAATTAAAACACGAACATGTTTCTGACCATGTTAAAATGGTATCGATTAATGGTTTCTTGAATGAAATTTGTCGTTCCAAAAAAACTGATTGAACAAGTCGAACCACATTGAATCAGTTAAAAGATATTGAAATAATTTCAAAAGAGAGTACATTTGTTTTAATTGTTTTTTTAAATCTTATAAATCATAGATATCTCTATTATATACAAATAGTTTAATATTCAATCAAGTTTTCTACATATTATATTATACTTGGTTGTATGAATCATGCGCATTCTACGCCCTTCACCATACTTTGAATTGATATTTCACCTGAAAATGTTAGCCTATCAACTTTGACTCTTACCATTTATGCTTCATAGCTTGCCATTATCTTAAATTAGTTTAGGTGATAATGCACGCACAAACTATTTAAGAATCAAACAAATTGACATTTCAAAGCTATTAAAATATTAAAATGATATCATATGTGATTCAAGTACTATTTCAATTAGGCTTGTGAGTTCTAGTCAAATACTTGATAGATAATTATATGAAAAAAATTATTATGAATGCTCAAACATTGAAAGCAACCATGTGCATTTGAGGAAGTTTAAAAGATGATAGGGTCGCCATAGATGATGAATCTTAATTTTATTTTAAAATGTTATGATAAAGTATTTAATAAAATCAAATTAACAAATGCATGACTTATAAATGTTGTATTGATATTTTGGTGACATGTTTTGTTCTTTACTTTTTTAATACGTAGATGACTAATCTAAAATAAATTGATATTTTAATAAACGTACATCTATACATATAATAAAAGAAACCATGTTAGGGACACATGGCGTTCTATGAGGCAGTCTTAATTATTTTTCTAAATATTTATTATGAAAAGTCATTATTGATAATATTAAATTTAAAATTTGTAAAAGAGATTTTAATGATAAAGCCAAAGATAACTGATAATAATATATTAATTATTATAATCATGTATTAATTATTAAAATCTAAAAAAAATATATTAGCGTTTTAAATATTTATAAAGATAAAGATTTTATTTAATTGGTAGTTTTAATTGTTTTTATATTTTGATGATAAGGAAAAGGATAACTGATAATCATATATTAAAATAAAAAGATTTATTTTAATCAATTGTTTCGTTAAAATGATTTATTCAATACATGCAGAATATATATATTTTTTATACATGATATATTTAGAATCCTATTTCTAATAAAGGATCTCATTATCCCGTTTTACACTCCAATGAAATAATAATATTAAACCATAATATCTAGCTTATCTCTTGTATATTTAATATTTTTTACTAAAATATTTCTTTTCTTTTTTTTTCTGTTGATTATCCAAAATCAGGTAATACGTAAGTTTCTAACCTAATAATAAATAAAAAAACAAAGTAAAATGTTATAAACCATGTAATACACAACTCTCTAACCTAATAAAAAATAAAGTGAGGTGTTACAATAAGTAAATAGTAACTCAAAGTTCCTTTTGTTAGAAAACACATCTTGATGACTAAATATTTTAACGGATTACATTATTCGTGTAAGACATGTGATTATTCAAATCGTGCAATACACGAGTTTTTAAAAGATGTAACTATTTTATTACTTAGTATATAAAATTATATTTATTTAACCCGTGTAATACACGGGGTTCTAACCTAGTTATAAATAAACGTGTAACTGACTATAACATAAGTTTTTTTAATCAGACAATGAACGAGATAAACGTTAAACATGTAATGAAGTACGTTATTTGATTATAAATTAAAAAGTTATAACATAAACTATTAACCACAATTTTTTTAAAAGTAAAGGAGAAATAAAAAAAAAAATGTATAACTAGTCATTTTCAATTTCAATCTTGTATAGTTGTTTGTTCTTTTTTATGTGAATAATGGAGGGAAGTTGCACATGGTGACATAAGAAAACAAAGGAGATTAAAAGCCAAGCTAACAAGAGTTGGCCAACAAATGCTAAAGATATTAAATTGATTAAAACCACTCAGAAAATTGAAGGGGTCAGAATCAGGGACTACACTACACACATCACATTGAAGAGATATAGAACTGTGCAATGTGCATGGTATAATTAATTAATTATATATTTTATTTTTATATATAATAATAAAATAATAATAATATTAAAAGAAAAAGAAAAGAAGACAAAAGCAAGTGGTGAGAAATCTTCCGTATCTTAACAGAACAAAGTAGAAGCAAGGGCGTGTGATGGATGGTAAACCAATAGTATGTGAATGTCTACTTTTTTCAATCTTGATACATAGCTTTCACCTTTCACATAATCTTCCAACATGTACAGTAAAAGACATCAACCTAACCTAACCCAAAAAGTGTTAAATTGTGTAGGGGTTCATTACTTTACGCTTCTTGTTGTTGGCATGTTTTCTAGGGTTAATATCCGGGACAGGATCATGTAATTGTTCTCACGGTTTTCTTAGCTGGTCCGTTTTCTATGTTTTTATATAGAATTCTCGCCGTTAATATTTTTTAACTTTACAGGTTACACTAATAAACATGTTGGTAGTGTTTGCTTTCATCAATATCAACTGACAACTAGAACTTATTAGTAAGCATGTAAATGAACCGAACGAACACGAATAGTGGCATCATTGTGTTCGTTCATTTAACTTTAACTGAACACGAACATATAATCGAACACGTTGTTTTGTTCATGTTCAATTATTAAGAAATTTGGCATGTTCATTCGTTTATGTTCGTTTGTTTAAAACCTAAAACAGTTCACGAATGTAAACTAACATAAACAAACAAACTTAAATGAGCATAATTTAACAAACAATAAACAACACAAATGAACATAAATGTACACAATTAACTAAACATAAAACAAACCTAAAGTAATTTTTTTGTATAAATTAGTGATTAATTACGTTGGAAAATCCATTTTTGTTACTAGAAAGCCCAATTACCAGTTAGTTATATTCATATTAGTTAGAAAGTTCCTTTAATATTAATATAATTATAACTACTTATGTATTTAAATTGGAAACAAACATATACCAATGTAAATAAACGAACATAAATAAATGAACAAAATGCTTGTTCGTGTTCGTTCGTTTAATTAAATGAACAAAAAATTATCTTCAACTTCGTTCGTATATTAAATAAACGAACTTCCCGACGAACAAGTTCACAAACAGCTCATGAACGTTCGGTTCTTTTACAAGCCTACTTATTAATCACCTCTAAGCATAACCTCACTAAACAAATACTCTTAGTTTTACGTTGTATGTACAACGTGTAAAACATGATAATATCCAAAACTAGGTAGGAAGAACCTGAGAGGCAAATTGATATTGTTCAATCACTCACATTAAAATTGACACTACTGTGTTAACCATATAGATTATAGATTTATAATCTATATGGTTAACACATTTACTATAAAGATGACATGATATATGATCTTCATGTACGAAATCAATTAGAATAGATTTTAGTCTTTCATATCGCTATGCACCATTTGTTTCACATGTTCTAAACTTAATTCGGTTAAAGATGAACCATGTTTAACTAGTAAGTAATAACAAAATTAACTTTAGGGTATATGAAACAAATCTTAGTAGTGGAGTCAAGTAAGAATTGTTGTAAAAGATTGTTGCATCATGCTTCTTGAGATTGTTGGCTTGTTGCCTTGGAGAACATTTGCTAGATAATCTAACCACCGTTATGGAGCTAGAATTAAAGAATGACTAGCCCGTATTAGATTTTAACCGCTCAAGGCCGGCCCTGAGCATGTGCGGGGTGGGCGCCGGCTCAGGGCTAAAAACGTAGAAAGGCCCGTGAAATTTTTCGAATATGTTTATATATTTTTATATACATTATGTTAAATATATATAATTAAAACCCAATGTTTGTAACAAAGCACCAACTGTAGTCCAGCGGTAGGCTGGATGCCTTATAAGTTTCTCGTGTTGGGTTTGATACTGGTTGTAAACGTTTTTCTGAATTTTAATGTCTATTTATGCTTCAACGCATCCACAGCCTAGAATTTTTGTGCTCATTCTCTCCTGTGGTATTACTTAAGTTTTCTTTTCATTTTATGTAAATAACCAAATTCTTTTGTATTTTTAATATTAATTATTATTAATCGAATCTATACTATATAATAAAAGAAACCAATTTTGGGACACGTGTCACTCATTGAAGACGTCTACATTTTAATTTTCTGCATTTTCATACTTATCTTATATCAATTAATTAAATAATAAATATTCAATTAATATTAAATCTTATCTTACTTTGAATGTCGGATAGAATCATTCTATTTAATCTAATAATATATTATCTTCAAATTTAAATTATAAATTAAAGATTTATTAAATAATAGCACAAAACAATAATCTTAAACTTAAAAAACATAATACGCTCATATAAAAAATTTAAAGTATAAACAAAATATACAAAATAACTTATTAGACATTAGATCAAACTTTAAAAAACACTAATTAGGAAGTTGTGTTTTAGATTTTCCAAATTGGGGTTCTAATCAATTCGAATTAAACTTAACCAAGTTTATGACTTGATTCGAATTAAACTGAACCAAATTTATGCTTTTTTAAACGAATCCAATAGCATATTATTTACTATACAAAATTACATTTATTTCCCGTGTAATAAATGGTGTTTTTAAAGATATAATTTTTTTTTATTATTTAGTATATATTCGTCCCGCTTGCGCTATGCGCATATAATGTATATATGTGTGGACACTCGGAGGGCAAAAGTGAAATTGCACTAATTTTAACATTATTATACTAAGTTCGTGAAAATAACGTTATAATCGGAGGACGGTTAATCATGCATCATCATCATGTGGTGGCGTTGATAGTAGAAAGACAAAAGGGACCATGCACTAATCGGTATTTTTCCCGATTGTTGAGTGTTATGTGCCTTATATTCAAGGCTTGATGCAAAACTACTATCAAGTCGAGTTCTCACTGGAAGCAGCCTCTCTATTCCTACGGGGTAGAGGTAAGGCTGTCTATATCTTACCATCCTCAGACCATACCTTAGCTTTGCTATTGGTGGGATTTACTGAGTATGATGATGATGATGATGATGATGATTTAGTATATATAATTGGATTTATTGAACCTGTATAATACACGGGGTTTATAAAGATATAACTTTTTATTATTTAGTTTATAAAATTACATTTATCCAACCCGTGTAATATACAAGGTTACAAAATTACATTTATTTAACACGTGTAATACACAGTGTTTTTAAAAATATAACTTTTTTTATTATGTAGTATATATAATTAGATTTATTCAACCCGTACAATACACGGGTTTTTATTATTTGGTATATAAAATTACATTTATTCAGTATAATACATGGGTTTTTAAAGAATAATTGTTTTAATTTAGTATATAAAATTACATTTATTAAACCCGTATAATACACGGGGTTCTAACCTAGTATAAACATATTTTGTTTTTCTCTTAACTTCTAAAATATTTTTTTTACAAATTATTCGACTAACTTGAATCTGTTCGGTTTGTTTAGCGCCCGTAATAGGATTTGATCGAATTGTTGAGTGAGCAACAACGGCCCCGAATTATTGTTTTACTAGGGCGGTGGGGCCCGGTTTTTTTATCTTGCCCAGGGCCCAAAATTTTTTAAACATTTTCGGAGACGGCCCTGTAACCGCTTTTCATACAATGTCGCCTTTAACGCTCATGTATTAAAACAATCAATACGAGAAAGAAACATAATAAGATTGACTTGTGAATGCAACAATGTTAAACCACATAAAACTTAACTTTTATTGTTGTGGAATACACATCACACATCTATTGGTTTGATTTAACACTCATAATCCGGGTTGAGGGCCCTTTATATGGCATAAAAAGTGTGTTCAACTCCACTATAAGTTATATCTTCCTAGTAGATCTAGAAAAAGGAAAAAAAAAATGATAAACAAATCCACTATGTGTGTAGGAGATAACCTAATCATGCAAGACTAATAGGTTATGCATACGTTCTTGTTTTCCACTCACTTTGATAGTGCACAATTGCACATATGGATTAAAATGTGTATTCTAGTTGGACTTAAATAATTACACCTATAGATATGACGTTTTTCCCATAGTCCTTTTTTTCCTTTTTAGCCCAAAGAAATAAATATCTATATTGCTTATAATTTTACTTTCTTCCCGAAAAATGTAACAAGTAAATATATGTATTAGGTCATGTTAATCTTTGAGATCCCCCACCTTAGCTCAGTTGGTCAGTTGGGTTGGTGTTCTCCTTGGAGACGCCGGTTCAACTCCCAGTTGTAGCAAAAGGTGCTGGACGTCCCAATGATGGATCGTTTCCTATCGAGGCATGGTTCGATCCGGAGGGAACCCGGTTTTACCCAACTGTTACCCTAACGAGGCTCTCGTGTGGGGGCAGTATGGTTTTCGGGCGAATGTCAGTTTGCGCGGCTGACGGGGGATTGTCTTTGACAAGAACCCGATGACCACTAGGTCCTGTACATAAAAAGTCACCCATAAAAAAATGTTAATCTTTGAGAGATGCTCTTGAAATTCTTCTAGAAGAGTGGTGATTGTATATAAAAACTAGCAAGAAAGAGCTAAAACAATACATGAAAATACAGAAAATTAAAAGGATCAATTGAATTTATACCAATTTGACCACTCGACAGAGATATTTTTACCCTATTTTTCACCCATAAGAATCCTAATGCCTTGATTGCTTCACTTGTCTTTTGTTGAAAGCCTTGTCATTACGAGCGACGCCATATAGAGGAGGTCAAGGACCCCTACACACCCACCCGCCCTACAACTGCCCACCCTTTCTTAAAAAAGTTATTTCTCTAACTTTCTCTCTTCTTCTCCCATGAATCGCACCCTCCTCGAGTTCTCGCAACATACTTTAATTCTCTTCTTCTCCCATGGATCGCACCCTCCCTTCTCGAGTTCTCGCAACATACTTTAATTTATTATACCTAAAAATCTAAAATACTGGCCACCTTGGTATGCCTATTTGAATTTATTTATAGCATTTTGTAATTCAGGCAGTAATGTTTTAAGGGTTGTCAAAAAAAATTATGTATCTAAACGTCACGAGTCCTCTATTATTGGTATACAAAAATTTAGTTACAAGTCATATAACATATTGTTCTAATATATTTTCGGATTTTTATAGCTTCCTTTTACACAACAAAGTGAGTTATCTTTTAACCTTTTACCATCAAAACGCACTATAAAAAATTCCAAATAATCCGCTTTAATTTTCTAATATCAAGATCGGCTAAGGACTGCAAAACAAATAACTTTCACCAGCAGACATCCATCAGTCATACTCCGTCAGCAATCAAGACGTGGGTAATGCGATTTCTAATAGATTAATAACGGATATATCCAAGGGATGACCAATGGGATATTTAGTGATAGCGAATGTCATCGTTACAGTTTGATCAACGGAAACCGTCTATTGTTGGTGATACATTATTATTAGTAACTAATAAAAAGATCAATGGGTTTAGCACTAAAAGAGGACCCAATCCAATGAGAAAGGAGAAGAAAAAGGGTCGAGTCATGTGTGTATTGGGTCCGGCGATAAGCATCAGAATCAGACACTAATGGTCCAACTTTTATCATCACATTGAGCATCAAAATTGACTCAGAACCACCAGCAAGCAAGTATGCATAATGGCCAAACAAATGACAGTGGAGCACCTTTTTTTGTCACATGGGAATCATTCCCAATTACATAATAATATAATATCATATCCCCACAAAACTTTAACTAAATCCCATGTCAAAAAGGCAAAAATATGAGATGGGTATGGCCAATCATTCATTCCCATTCCATTCCCACCATCAAAAAGGAACATAAAATCATATCTTTAGACTTAGTCAGAATTTCCTACTTTCTTGATTTATTTGCATATTTCAAACCCATTTAGCACTCATGTAGTGAGTGGTACATGGGTTAAAGTGGACCATGTTTCATGGGTGTGACACTTTTTTTAACACTAGTCATCATATTATCCATCAAGTGTTAAAAAGGTCAAGTTATTAGTCATCAAATATATTGATAAAAGTGGGGATGTGAACGTGTCGAACGAGTCCAATGAATTGAATGTTGTGAAGTGGTAATCGACTAATCGTAATGCATAAAACCTTTATATCGTTTTATCTAAACGATTAACTTTATTTACAATTTCATTTCATATAGTGAACAAAAAGTGTTTGTAAGTAAGCCAACACATCCAGCCCCCTTATTGGTTATTTCCAGGGGTGGATCTACCTTGTTAGAAGAGGTAACCTCCGTTGCCCCTTGACGCTCCGGGGGTAGTGTAAATTTTGAAAAAAAATTGTTGTTTTTTTTTATTTCGTTACATTTTTTTTAAACGTTGCCCCTATAATGATTTTTTAGATCCGACACTGGCTATTTTTACAAATGTCACATTAAAATCCAAACCCTTGTATATTAGGAGACAAAGTGGAAGCACAAATAAGAGAAAAAAAGGAGAGAAGATTGTACATATTTTCCAATATAGTGACTAGTCATGGTATTATTCATCAAGTGTTAAAATGGTCAAGTACACTAGTTATTAAGCATCAAAGATATTGGTAAAAGTAGGACCCCGAACGTGTCAAATAAGATATTGTAATGCATAGAACGTAATACATCCTTTTATCTAAAGATTTATTTTACTTAAAATTCATTTTAGAAAGTGAACAAAAAGTGTTTGCAACGCAACCAACACAACCAGCCTCCGTTAGACGGTTTTTCATCGATAAAGATCTTGTTCAAAAAACCATTGTTGCAAGAATTTTGGTGTGGCTGCAAATAGTTGACATACAATAAACCATGACTAATTTATAATGACATTTAAACTCCCACCAATACGCCCAGCTTGCGGTATGCGCATATAATGTATATATGTGTGGGCCATCGGGGGGCAAAAGTAAAAGTGCACTAATTTTAACGTTATTTTACTAATTTCGTGAAAATAACGTTAAAAGTGGAGGACGGTTAATCATGCATCATGTGGTGGCGTTGATAGCTGAAAGACAAAAGGGTACATGCACTAATCGGTCTTTGTCCCGATTGCCGAGTGTTATGTGCCTTATGTCCAAGGCTTGATGCAAAACTACTATCGAGCCGGGGGTCTCACTGGAAGCAGCCTCTCTATTCCTACGGGGTAGAGGTAAGGCTGTCTACATCTTACCCTCCTCAGACCCTACCTTTGCTTTTGCTATTGGTGGGATTTACTGAGTATGATGATGATGATGATGATGATGATGATGATGATGATTTAAACTCCCACCAATAACTTACCATTGACAGTTGAACTGAAACACACAATTTCCAACTTGTCATTAAACATTGTTGTTCAACTTACAAAGGTTGGACCATATCACTTGTGGCTCGATCAGAAGCACCTAGCGTGTGAAGATTAGTAACCAGAGTTTGGCAGATGGTGCAGGATCATATGTTGACTAGCCAGAATTACATCTTAATGGACCACCAAGGGTTATAAATTGGAACCAGAAATAATGGACTTGTGCATTCTTTACCTCTGCATGAGGTCAGGGTACATATTTGCATGGCCCCTACCCAATGACTATTTGTTGAGTGAAAGGTGACCCCTCATTCCTTACCCTCCCTGCAAGTAGCAGTAGATCAACCTACTTTTGTATGTACCAATTAAGGCTGTGCCAAACCAAGTTTGAGCTCTCGGCGACTTTAAGCTACGGTTAAGGAGGATTAAAGTTCGGGTCTAGCTCGGCTCAACGAGTATCTATACCTAATAAATGTGTATTAAAGACTAAATTGCATAAATCATCCTTTATGTTATATCTAAACTCCACTTCATACCTTTAACTATGAAATCTGCAAAATCAACATTTATGTTATAAATAATTTTTTTGCACAAATAAGCCTTTATGTAATCAAAGACCTTAAAGGTTGGTTTTGCCGATTTCATAGTAAAAGGTATGAAGTGCAGTTTAGGTATAACATAAATGTTGATTTATGCAATTTTGTCTATATTAAATGATTTAGGATTTTATTATTTCGTTATATGTAAATATGTATATGTTTTAGAGTTTTAATGTTTAGTCTTGTCATGCTTGTTATTGTTAGAAATTCCTTTGAATCATTATCACATGATCCGTGATAGATTTTATTATGATTCGGAAGAATATTTGATTCGTTATACTTGTGGTAGACTGGTAGATTGTTAGATGCTTATTATGAAGTAGCGTTTTCACATACAATATTTTTTATGGGAAAAGGGGACGGTTCCCTGACAAAATTTAGATACGATACTTTGAATTTGTCTTTTTTACTTTTGAATTCGAAAAATTCCTGGGGCTATATTCTACTTGTTTTGATAGCATAAGCACGTCACATCTACGATGGTATGATTAGTCACGTCTCCTTTTTGTATGCCCGGAGTACACTTGATTCGTCTTGTTTTAAGGGATGACTATGTTTACGATCATGCCCATCACACATTTTGTAATAGGAGTGAGCATTTTACGGTCCAAACCGGCGAAACCCACCTGGCTCGTGAAACCCAATCTGTCAGAACCCTAATATATATATTTTTTATGGTCCAGGTTTCGGTTATGGTAAAATAGGTTATTCAGTTCCGGCCCTAACCCGCCAGAACTAACTGTTTTTGGAATTTCAATTTTTCTGAACGATAGATTTATGGTAAAGAGCTCAACACGCGTTTGAATTAGTTTTATAATGATCAATTCTTTTTTTTTTCGAACAATTTCTAGATTCTGTAAGATAAATTTACAACAGTATGCATTCTACATGATTTAAACCCTCAACCTTTTGATTGTGAAGTACACACCTTAACCACTAAGATGTCTCCTAAGGACCATGATCAATTCATAATGATTATGAATATTGATAATGTTAGAATAACTAAAAAAAAAAAAAACTATAGACCACCTCATCTAATTTTACTTTGATATTATAAACCTAATAAATTAGACAAATTTCATTTTAAAATCAGAATCAGATCTTACTCAATTTTCAATATCTAAATTATCCCTAAAATCATGCTTTAGACTCCACAAAGTTAATTTCATTTTGTTCGTAATTAAATCTAATCTAATTATATAAAGCATGTTAAATAGAAATGGATCGCATTGTAACAAATTCGGTTTTCAGTTTCCCGTTCCATAAATTCTGAATTAGATTTAATCCAAAAATAGCCCATATAAACCGATTAAAGCCCATCTAGCCCATATCTTATTTAAATATTATATTAGTAATTAGCCCAATACGGGAACCCAGTTTACACTCTATGCAATCCTGGTCCATTACCATTTGTTTTTCTAATTCTCTCTACACCAACACCTGTACGCCGATATTTTATAGTAGATTGGTTCAGGTAAAACCGGGTTGGAACCGTTTTCATATCATAAGGGAGGAATAGACACTCAAGGGTAAGTATTCTAGCCCTAACCAACCATTACTCGTCACGTCAAATTTAGCTCAACGTACCCATTAGCTAGTAAGTGGTGGCGGCGGCGCCTACGCTTGACATAAATTAATTTTTTTTATTTTTTATTTATTTAAAAAAGAGTAAACAACAAACATCGTCCTTTATGTTTGTATCGAATTGCAAAGTGTGTCCTTTGTCTTTAAAGTTGATGGGATTCATACTTTATGTTTACAAAACCTTACACAATATGTCATTTATCCCTAACTCAGTTGAAATTTAGGGGTTGTTTGGCAACTTCTGAATAGGTAAGTGTTGAACCAGTAAGAGGTCCGAACAATTAAATGTTGAATCAGTTAGAAGTCTAAATCATTAAGAGCCAAAATGATGTTTAACCGTTCAGAGGCAAATGTCTGACCAATTCAGATAAGAGGTCTTAACCATTCAGACTCAGTAAAACACTTAACAATTCAGAGGTAAATGTCTGAATCATTCAGACATCTGCTCATGAAACAAATAGTCTAAACCATTAAGTGCTGAACTAGTAAAATGTCTGAACCATTAAGAGCTAAACAAGCAACCCCTTAATGTTAAATCAAGGTATATTGGTGATTTTACTAATTTATTTTAAAACTCATTCTCTTTTTCTCTCTTAACATACACACTCTCTCTTTCTAACTTCATATTCCCATCACTACCACCCAAACACCATTACAACTGCCACTACGCAGCCACCACCCACCCCAAACGTTCGATGACAGTTACGATTTCAATCCCCCTCTTATTCTCTACCTCTCTCCCTCCCTCTACTTGATTACCACCGCCACAACCTGCAGCCCCCAACCTGCCACTGATTTCCACACTATCATCATCACCACTCAAACCCCAACTTTAGTCAAACTAACATCCAAACCAAAATAACGCCAGGACTAATCTGATCAATATAACTCAACCAAATTCACAACTGAACAAAGAAATTACCCATGAGAGAAGTTTTGAGCATGTGGTAGGCGAGAATAATGTGATCGGTAGGGTTAATGACGTTAGCCGGATAGCTCTGGATCTCTGTTACGTAGTACATCATAATCACAATCATGGTGGCGCCGACAGATTTCACAACTAGCAGTGCTCTGTCGCGTTTCACATGATCTAATCCTATTATCAGAAGCTTTCATAAAATAAAGTATGAATCTCATCAACTTTAAAGACAAATGACACACTTTGTAATCCGATACAAACATAAATGACGATTTTTGTAATTTACTCTTTAAATAAAGTAAAATGTGAATATTAATATATACTTCATTAAATTAAAAATAAAAATACATAATTTAAAGCAAACTAATAAAAGAAGTTGAAATTAATACTTAATTCATAATATTCACCGTCTTCCTCCTCAAGGTACGGTTGATCTTGAGTTGTAAGATGGACGAGAAGATCATTTCTAATTCGATAATGTGTATTGCTATCCATCAATTTCTCAAGTACTGTGTCGTCAAAAATGGGTTCGACGACTGGATCCCTAATGTGGACATGTGAGAACGCATGCCCCTCGTCCTTTAAGATCATATTGTGAAGTATCATGCACGTATACGTCTAACTAATAATCTTGTTCACGGTTATAGCATACATGGGTCTCCTAAGTATGCCCCATTTTGCTTTTAGGAACCAAAAGTCCGTTCCACATCTTTTCTTGCCCCTTCTTGCAATTTCTTTAACTTCCTTTCATTCGGATCAACAGGATATGGAAACTTTTTTTACAAATGTTGACCAAGTATGGTAGATCCCATCGGTTAAATTGTATCCACGTTTGTATATATGTCCATTCACTTGAAATGGACACTTAGGTGTGGTTCCATTCTGTTCAGCGAACTATATTGGAGACTGTTGGAGAATGTTGATGTACTTTAGTGAACCGGGCGGTCTACAATACGCATGTCATAACCATAAATTTTGTGACGCAACCGGTTCCACCATGACCGTTGGGTATTCGTGATCATCTCTCATATACTGGTCTCATAACGCTGTGGGATACATCCACCACACAAGATCCGTACAATCAAGGCTACCTACCATCCCTGGAATGTGGTGTTTTTCCTTGTGCTTTTTGTATAAATTTGTTACGTCGGTGCTTGTTGGCCTACGCATGTACTCATCGTCGTACAATTGGTTAACGGTGTTGCAAAAAAATTGTAGGCACTCGCGTGAAGTCCTTTCTACCATTTGTAAATACTCGGTTCTCATAGGGAGTATTACCGGACATGAGTTGTTTGATGGCGGATGTAATTTTTTGTAACGCCATAAAACTTTTTTGTACCGCCCATTGTCACACCCCAACCGATGGCGGAATCATCGGGGCGCGGCACTAGGCGAATCAGATTGCTCAAGAGAATCCATAACAACTATATTGCGATAATATTTAATACATTCGTCATCCCATACCAACAAATAATACAATCACATAAGTTATCACAGATTTCTTGTCCTCTCGAACAATACAAATCCGACAACCTAGATTTTAGTTGAGTTTCTAGACTTCCTAGCTTGATTTGATATAGTCTGCGATCTAACCTGCAACATACGTTAAAACATTTGTCAATACAAAAGTATTGGCGAGTATACAGTTTTGATAAGTATAGCATAATAGGTAAAATGTGTAGTGAATATCCATATGCAAGAACGTAACACACGACATATATACTCACAAAGCTGATACTACCAACTAAGTCCTCGATGCTCGAATATGCGATGGCGAACTAGACCCCGTCGGGCGCAATAGTATTATACTAGTCATGGTGGGACGTCGCGTGTATAAGCCCTAGCACATATGCAATTAGCATCACGTATATCTATGCATAACAGTTATTCGCAAGTGATAATTCGACTGATTGAATAATTCGTTAGATAAGTTCGATTTGCTAGAAACGTATGTTACACCCAAAATACGATTAAAAAGGGTTCAAGTATACTCACAGTGCGTAGTTAGCGGGAAATACAACTTGATTGGGTCGGTTGCGAGTGCGTCTACGTTAATCATTGAGGGGTATAGTAAACGATGCATGGTTAAGCGAGAATAGCGTTGAAGAGTCAGTCATCTGGTCGGACGGTGCTCACCTATTCGGATGGGCTCATCCGATCGGATGGCATATTGATCTGAGTCGGATGGCTGTCATCCGGTCGGATGACAGACTATCCGGTCGGCTTAGTGGTGACTCGTGCGGATTGTCATCCGTTCGAACAAGCATTGACTCGTGTGGATGGTAAGTGTTGACTCGTGCGGATGGTCATCCGTTTGAACATGTGTTATCCGTGCGGATTGTCATGTCATCCGTGCGGACAAGTGTAACTCGTGCGGATCGACATGTTATCCGTGCGGACAAGTTATCCGTGCGGATTGATATGTCTTCCGTCCGGATGACATGTATCCGTCCGGATGACATGTTATCCGTGCGGATTACATGTGATCCGTGCGGATTACATGTGATCCGTGCGGACAATACGTCTGTTTCGCATTTTAATTTCTGTTTCAGAGTGTTTATCGGAAGGAAAACGTGTAGAGTTACCGGGACAGTGAAACTTCGCACTAACATTGGAATTCCATCAGTTCCGACCCGCTCTAACGGCCGGGAATCACCCCGCTCCATCAGAACTGGCCGTTCTTGACGGTTTATCGTGGTTAGCTCGAAATCGCACAGTTCCTTGGCTAGATGCACAGATTTAGGTGAGATTTGTTATCAAAATATGTGGAAATCACTCAGATCTGAGTCGTTTATAGTGAAATAAGGCCACAACTTGAAGTTCATAAGAACTCTTGGTGACATCACCTCAAAACGCCTCAAATCGGCAGATTTCATGGTTAGAAATTGAGTTTTAAAAGATAGGATGATGTAGAATGGAGTGTAGATCATAGAAGTACAAGTTTGTAGGTTGAAATCTTACCGGATTCGTGAGGAATCGAGAGAAAAGGGTCTTGAAGCGTGTCTGGTCGAGCGGGAGCTGTCACATCACTTGAACAGTGGTGTGACAGGCTATTTATAGGCGAAAAAGAGGAGAAGGGGGTCGCTGGTCCGGATTGCCCAGTCGTGCGGATAGCCCATCCGCACGGATAGCTGTCCGTCCGGATTGCTGTCCGTCCGGATTGCTATCCGTCCGGATTGCTATCCGTCCGGATGGCTATCCTGACGCGATGAATTTCTTCGCTTTTTAATAGTTGCGATAGTCTTCGAAGTACGTGTTTTCCATACTTAATTTATATTATTATTATAGGGGAAGGATCCACTAAAAAGTGAATTTTGCCTAAGTAGCCTAAGAAGGATTGTGATGATGACATGTGGCACTCCTAATAAGTAGGAATGAAGGGTATTTTGGTCCTTATAAATAGAAGTGAAAATGACATGTGGCACCCCTTTTGTTTTTTAAAAATACAACAAAATAAATCTAGTACAAAAAAATCTAGCACAAAAAATGTAGTACAAAAAAATATAGCACAAAAAATCTAGTACAAAAAAATATAGCACGAAAAGATTCAGCAAAAAAATGTAGTACAAAAAAATCCAGCACAAAAAATTGAGAAAAAAAAATTTAAGATAAAAAAATCCAACACAAAAATATAGTACAAAAATCCAGCACAAAAAAATGTTATACAACATAGAAATACAACACATTTTAGTGGGTTTTTTTAGTCTTCATATTTTCTATAGCAATATGGTACTCAAATTAAAGATAAAAAGACGCTCGATTGTATGGTGAAATTTTTATGAAAAAATAATGTCGTATAAAAAAGTTATGAACGTTTAAAAAACGGGGGTGGAATATGCATGTGCCTTGCATGTGGAGAGAGAAAGTCCATAAATAGGATTTTACCAAGATACCCTTGCACTCCTCCTTTCTCCTACACTTCCATCTTAACCATTGATTTGAAAAATGAATGGTTAAGATTACTTCTCATCCTACTTAGGCAAAATCAACTTTTTATTTGATCTTACCCCTATTATTATATACGTATATATATCACTAGGGGTCGTATTTACGTATCCATATTCCAAAGTTTCGATACAACAATCGGTTTTTGTCTGAGTATGCGATTATTAGCGACGTTTCACAGCCATCAATGAGGGTAGTATAGGTCCTTTCTTGATGTCATCGTGAACTTTATTTCGTGTAGGACTGACGGGGTACCGTTTACTCGTATTGTCATCATCGTCATGGCGACTGGAGCTACAGCACTCACCCAAGAGTCCTTGTTAGCGTTAATTGTCTGCGTTTCAACACACCACGGCCACTGAGAAGGGTAGAATAGGTCCTCACTCAATGCCTCCGTGAGTGTTTGTGTTTGTGATAATAGTGTAATATAGTGATATTGTATCTCGAAAATATGCGATTTTCCTTCGAATAGTGATATATGCGATATGGCTACATTATGATCCGAATCTCTGGTGCTAGGCGTAACGAGTATATCGAGTAGTAACAACGCACAAAAGTGCGGGTTGTTACAGTCTCCCCTACTTTAGGAAATTTCCTCCCGAAATTAATCCAATAGGTAGACCTTTGAGAGTTGGTCCCACGTAAGTAGCGATACAACGAGTTAATCGGGTGAGAGTTGGTAAGCGAGAGCGCTTTGAATAAGAGAGATCGATTGCTATAGTGAGAAGCGACGTAAAGACGAGAGTAGTATCCCACGAGTTGGCGTCCCAAAGTACCTTGTGTTGTGTAGAATTCGTAAGTTCGATGCGTTTGAAATTTTAAAGAACTTTGAAAGGTTTCTCATAACGTAGGGTTAGCTGAGTCGATTGTTAACCAACGTTGCAAGAGAGTTAGGTTTCAAACATTTTAAGGAATTCGAAAATGAAAACAGGGGTTACGAAAACTCTCCTAGGACCTGGGTTCAATGCTGAACTCGAAGTCGACCCAACGTCTTAAGAAAGATTTCGTGTTAATATAGCAAAGTTTTTAAAGAAAAACTGGACTTATGAGACTTCCCTTAGGCATAGAGTTAAGCTGATTCGATGTTACCCCCACATTGTGAGGAAATTTCACTTGTCCAATGGTTTTAATAAAAATTTTATAAAAACAGTTTTTAACAGTTTGAAAAGTTAATTAACATCGAGCCCCACTTGGCACTTTCTCACGAAAGTTTGGTAATATGGTTAGAACACTTATATATAGGAAGTACCAGTGGCGTATCCACCATGTCTTTGTCCATATTACTTCCGTTTCGTGAGGCGGTGTCATGTGTGCTGATACGACATGGATAGAATTGCGCTTACTCGGCCCGACCGATAGAAAGTCAGACCGAGTATACGATAGAATCGAAATAGGTTAGCTGGCGGGTTGAATTTCGAACGTAGCTACAACAGCGTGCGCGAGTAGCCTGATGACACGAAACGCTTACGTGTCGTGTCTTGATAGGCTTCGAGCGATAGACGGTAAGCGATCAACAATGGCGGCGATGGTAGACGAATTACGATAAGCGGCAATTGTTGCGTTGCAAGCGATGGAGGCATGCGTGATTTATGCGGTTCGATTCGATTGATTAACACCACAGAATTTAGCTAACATCAGACCCCACATGGCCTGTTTCCACGAAATGCCGCTGATATAACTAAAACACCTTGTTTTAACCATATGAGTTTCCTCTCGTGAAGCGAGGTCATGCGTGCTAACTTAGCACAATTACCACAGATAACGGTAGGCGATAGTGATAGATTGATACACAGCAAACGATATAGGCTCACGTGATAAGCGATAGAGGTTGCGAGATACATATGATAAACGATTGCGATTAGCCGAGTTTTGTTCCGAATTAGCTTAACGTTATGTTGCGACGCATCACGGTCATCGAGGAGGGTAGAATAGGTCCTCACCTGACAATATCGTGAGCGTTAGTGAGATTGATTGCTATAGACTTACGACCAGTCTTGCGTTGATGCAATTGTCCTGCGAGGTAGACTCCCCAGAGTCCATTGATGAGGCGATTGCATTGCGTTTGCAGACTTACGACAAGTCTTGCGATGATGCAATTTCAGTTGTTGCGCCTTGCGATTGAGTGTAGTGTGTTGAAAATAATCACAATAGTATATAGGTCTAATAATCGTTCAACTCCAGTTGGCACTTTCTTCACGGAACTTTGGTAGTATGGTAAAGCTCACCTTGCTTGACCCCTACTACTTGGATCCCGTGATTTGGTGACATACTTTGTCGAAACGCTTATGGCACCTTAGAATTCACTACGATCTCCGTGCACTGACTCGAATAATCCCGTGTGCACCCGTGATTAATCGTTCCTTGCACGTTTATCGTACCTTGTCCTAAGAGTGTAGTGAGGGCAAAACACATTATTTCGTGATATAGTATGTGTGTGATTCTAGTCTAAGTGCAACGATTAAAGAGTGAAAGAGAGAACGGAGACGAGAGTTAACGTTACACATAGTGGCAATATCGAGTAATAGAGTAGGTTCAAAACATAGAAATTGACGTTTAAAATCGTGTCATTACAACTTTATCCTACGCTTGCTAGATGTCTGATGCTGAAGACTTTTGCTGGAGCTGTTGTTGTTGTACTCAGGTTCACGGTTCGATGCGGCAGTTGCGGGTGAAGTGACCGTAACGGTTGCAGTTATTGCAATAGCGACAGTCAGCCCCAACTGGATGATGATAAGTGCATGAGTAACACTGGGGATGAGCTCCAGAGTAGGCTCGTTTTGGAAACATCAGGACTGTTCGAAGAGGTTTCGGTTGCAGCGGTTCGGTTGTTGACGAGCTCGGGCTTGAAGTCTTTCGTTTGCGGCTGGGTTTATCGGTGTCTTGTGAAGAGGTGTCGTCGTTGGAGGATTCGTCTGAGGATTCGCTTGCAGAATCCTTGACCGAGTCGTTGGAAGAATCGTCGGCAGATTTGTCAGAAGATTCGTCAGTAGATTCACCCGGAGAATCGTAGACATGTTCGCCTGAAGGATTAATGGCGATTGCTTGATGAGCTAGCTTGACAGGATTCCTTGAGAATAATCCTTCCATGAGTCGTTTGTTATTGATTTCTGCGGCTAAGCGGTAGGTTTCCTCGATGGTAGCAGGTCTTGCAGCTTCGACAAAATCACCCACACACTCTGGCAAGCCACGAACGTACTTCGCGATGGCTTTCTCTGGAGTGTCGACTTGATTTGGGCAAATTACGCTAAGCTGTTTGAACCTTGCGGTGTAGCCAGCATTGTCACCTTCGGTTTGCTTGATTTTCCAGAATTCGTCTTTCAGTTTCTGAATTTCGTGAGGAGGACAGTACTCTTTCTTCATGAGATCTTTCAGCTCATCCTAAGAGAGAGCGTAAGCTGCAGAGATTCCACGTTTGTTACGTTCGGCGGTCCACCAGTCGAGTGCTCGCGATTGAAATACTCCGGTGGCGCAAGTAGTACGGAAACTACCGGGACACCCACTTTGACGAAGGGTAACTTCGATAGAATCGAACCACTGGAGTAGTTGAGTCACACCTCCTTCACCCGTGAATTCCATCGGGTCACAGGCTTTGAAGTGCTTGTAAAGAAAAGCAGATTGCGGTGCTTCCGTCTTGGAGTCTTCCGAGGCTCGAGAGCTGCTGAGGGAGTGCACGCGAGCGGCAATTTGAGGAATAAGCTTTACCACTTCCTTGGTCACAAGTGATGCAATCCTCTTATTGACACTTCGTTTGGCTCTCCTCCTAGCTGTTCGTCTCGAGGTAGGATCGTTGGAAGGCATCTAGACAGGAAGAGACTTGGAATGAGATTCGATCATAATGATTTTTGAGTTTTGCGATGCGATTGAGCGCGTTCAAAACTTAGTGCGATATTATAGTAGTAATACGAATCACATTGGAGCCACATAGGAAACACGAAACTCCTAAGTTCTCACACAATGACTTGTTTGTTTATACGTATAAATATATATATATTCATATGGATGTAATTTGTAATCATGCACATACAGGTCGCTTTAGAATATACGAGGCGCATTGAAGTGAGAAAACGAGAGCAAATGCGATAGATTATGCATTGGTTTTGTTACGAACATTCGAGTTACGTTTTAGATTGCGATGGCTGTGCAAATTGTGCGTTTATAAAGTAGGGAGTGAAAATCGTTAAGTCGATAAATTGATAAGGCGTAAAGTTTCAAAACGTGAATAAGTTTCCAACTAGCTGTAAAACTGGCGGGTCGTATGATAGAGTGCCTTGGGTGTTTAGACGTCGACTACCCAAGGTAACCCAACTATATTTAACAAGTTCGTGCGCGCGCGGTGACCCAGAAGACTCCATGCTTCCACTGGGATGCAGCTCGTGGCATTCGTCTTCCTAGTCATCACGTGGCCCGAGTTACCACGATAGTCGAGTCCTTGGTGAGAGCTTTTGAAAACTAATTTAGAGAGTGGAACGTCTTATTAAGGTACGGGTTTCACCCCTGGCTTAACAGTTTCATTCCAAACTGTGGTTATGCTTTTCGAATAAATTCGCGAGCTCCACTAGATTTCGAAATGGAGACTTTCGTCGAGATGTGGATGTCACTCCTAACTCGATGAAAGGTTCTCGTGCTAGAAAAATGCGCTGAGTGAGCAATCCTATCGAGAGTTCTTGGTTTTCACGCCTGATCTCGACTGGATCGCTCGGTTTCGTTATGCGAGTATTTCCGAAAACACGTGTATTGTGTCGGCCTTAGGAAAGGCTAAGTAGTATTTCACCCTTAGGAAAGGCTTCCTCGTGTGAAGTTGTAGTACGCGGTGTTCACACAAAGTTGTAGTTTTTAGCAATTTCGATCGAGAGTATCAAGTAAGCCCGATACAAACCCCACTGGGTTCGTACGAGTCGGCCTGTTGGTACTTAGACTATAGACTAGGTCAATTTCTAAGACGTCGACCCGGACTAGGTCGAGTCTGGCCTAATTCCCTATAGTTATGGCTCTGATACCAATCTGTCACACCCCAACTGATGGCGGAATCATCGGGGCGCGGCACTAGGCGAATCAGATTGCTCAAGAGAATCCATAACAACTATATTGCGATAATATTTAATACATTCGTCATCCCATACCAACAAATAATACAATCACATAAGTTATCACAGATTTCTTGTCCTCTCGAACAATACAAATCCGACAACCTAGATTTTAGTTGAGTTTCTAGACTTCCTAGCTTGATTTGATATAGTCTGCGATCTAACCTGCAACATACGTTAAAACATTTGTCAATACAAAAGTATTGGCGAGTATACGGGTTTGATAAGTATAGCATAATAGGTAAAATGTGTAGCGAATATCCATATGCAAGAACGTAACACACGACATATATACTCACAAAGCTGATACTACCAACTAAGTCCTCGATGCTCGAATATGCGATGGCGAACTAGACCCCGTCGGGCGCAATAGTACTATACTAGTCATGGTGGGACGTCGCGAGTATAAGCCCTAGCACATATGCAACTAGTATCACGTATATCTATGCATAACAGTTATTCGCAAGTGATAATTCGACTGATTGAATAATTCGTTAGATAAGTTCGATTTGCTAGAAACGTATGTTACACCCAAAATACGATTAAAAAGGGTTCAAGTATACTCACAGTGCGTAGTTAGCGGGAAATACAACTTGATTGGGTCGGTTGCGAGTGCGTCTGCGTTAATCATTGAGGGGTATAGTAAACGATGCATGGTTAAGCGAGAATAGCGTTGAAGAGTCAGTCATCTGGTCGGACGGTGCTCACCTATTCGGATGGGCTCATCCGATCGGATGGCATATGGATCTGAGTCGGATGGCTGTCATCCGGTCGGATGACAGACTATCCGGTCGGCTTAGTGGTGACTCGTGCGGATTGTCATCCGTTCGAACAAGCATTGACTCGTGTGGATGGTAAGTGTTGACTCGTGCGGATTGTCATCCGTTCGAACAAGCATTGACTCGTGCGGATGGTCATCCGTTTGAACATGTGTTATCCGTGCGGATTGTCATGTCATCCGTGCGGACAAGGGGAACTCGTGCGGACGACATGTCATCCGTGCAGACAAGTGTAACTCGTGCGGATCGACATGTTATCCGTGCGGACAAGTTATTCGTGCGGATTGATATGTCTTCCGTCCGGATGACATGTATCCGTCCGGATGACATGTATCCGTCCGGATGACATGTTATCCGTGCGGATGACATGTTATCCGTGCGGATTACATGTTATCCGTGCGGATTACATGTGATCCGTGCGGACAATACGTCTGTTTCGCATTTTAATTTCTGTTTCAGAGTGTTTATCGGAAGGAAAACGTGTAGAGTTACCGGGACAGTGAAACTTCGCACTAACATTGGAATTCCATCAGTTCCGACCCGCTCTAACGGCCGGGAATCACCCCGCTCCATCAGAACTGGCCGTTCTTGACGGTTTCTCGTGGTTAGCTCGAAATCGCACAGTTCCTTGGCTAGATGCACAGATTTAGGTGAGATTTGTTATCAAAATATGTGGAAATCACTCAGATCTGAGTTGTTTATAGTGAAATAAGGCCACAACTTGAAGTTCATAAGAACTCTTGGTGACATCACCTCAAAACGCCTCAAATCGGCAGATTTCATGGTTAGAAATCGAGTTTTAAAAGATAGGATGATGTAGAATGGAGTGTAGATCATAGAAGTACAAGTTTGTAGGTTGAAATCTTACCGGATTCGTGAGGAATCGAGAGAAAAGGGTCTTGAAGCGTGTCTGGTCGAGCGGGAGCTGTCACATCACTTGAACAGTGGTGTGACAGGCTATTTATATGCGAAAAAGAGGAGAAGGGGGTCGCTGGTCCGGATTGCCCAGTCGTGCGGATAGCCCATCCGCGCGGATAGCTGTCCGTCCGGATTGCTATCCGTCCGGATTGCTATCCGTCCGGATGGCTATCCTGACGCGATGAATTTCTTCGCTTTTTAATAGTTGCGATAGTCTTCGAAGTACGTGTTTTCCATACTTAATTTATATTATTATTATATACGTATATATATCACTAGGGGTCGTATTTACGTATCCATGTTCCAAAGTTTCGATACAACAATCGGTTTTTGTCTGAGTATGCGATTATTAGCGACGTTTCACAGCCATCAATGAGGGTAGTATAGGTCCTTTCTTGATGTCATCGTGAACGTTATTTCGTGTAGTGCCACAAAGACTGACGGGGTACCGTTTACTCGTATTGTCATCATCGTCATGGCGACTGGAGCTACAGCACTCACCCGAGAGTCCTTGTTAGCGTTAATTGTCTGCGTTTCAACACACCACGACCACTGAGAAGGGTAGAATAGGTCCTCACTCAATGCCTCCGTGAGTGTTTGTGTTTGTGATAATAGTGTAATATAGTGATATTGTATCTCGAAAATCTGCGATTTTCCTTCGAATAGCGATATATGCGATATGGCTACATTATGATCTGAATCTCTGGTGCTAGGTGTAACGAGTATATCGAGTAGTAACAACGCACAAAAGTGCGGGTTGTTACACCCATCATATCTCTCTTGAAACCAAGGATAATGTGCTTTAATATGACCAATAATTTTTAGGAATAATCTTTTCGACATATGAAGACGGTAAGGGAACGTTTCATCATCATACTTTGGTTCATCAACAAAATAGTCGTCCATAAGATTTTCGTTACCTTGTACGCGATCAAGTTTGACGATTTTGTTGGAACGTCCAACGACATTTTCTTGTCTTCCGCTTCGAGTTCCTCAAGCTTCTTCACGAAATAAAGTAGGCTACTATCAGTTGAAAAATCGTCTTCCTAATCCTTCGACGTTAAGTAAATACCCAACTCTTCGTATGAATGATTAGCCATTGAGAAAACGATTGATGAGAATGAAAATGAGTAAAGAGTTTAGAGTGAAATGAGATGGTTTAGAGTGAAAATGGGTTGAGAAAGAGATAGCTATTAATAAGATTTAAAAATAAATAAAACATATTTTTTTTATTGTAGACGGTCATATGACCACAATCAAAATCAACAATCTCAAGCGGGTTCCCAAGCTAGCTTCGCATTCCAGCTAAGCCTACCCATGAGGGTGGTGACGGTGTGCTTGCTCGAGTTTAAGGCCGCAAGGCCCTGCCTGCTCGGTGCCTCGGGTGGCCTAAGGTATGGAACCGAGGTTACGGGTTTTTGTGCTTATCTCAAACTCATTCATTAAGGTGGTGTTTGTTTTTTGTGAAAAGTATTTCAGAGCCTCTTATGTCTGCCCCACGCAGACCACGCGCAGATGTTTATATCTGCAGCGTGTTTGTTTTTTAGAAGACATTTCATTAAAAAAGGTCTTCAGAAGCTCTTCCTCGGGCAGATGTGGCCTTACATCTTCAATCCTCTTCAACAAGACTCTTCAAAACACAAATATTCAAACCCTAGGTTCCTTCTCCAGCCAAACTTCAACCTCTCCAGCTGCACATCCACCTCCTCCACGACCTCCACCTCTGCCGCCCCCACGTTCTCAGTTGACCTTGCTCCGCCTCCTCCGCCTCCTCCGCCATCCCCCACATTCACCCTCGACGTCAGCCCTCCACCTCCGTCGCCCTCCACCTCCGCCGGCCTCCAGTTCCGCCGCCCCTCCACTCCAGCCGACACCCACCTCCATCGCGACTCCACTCCAGCCGACACCCACCTCCTCCGCCATCTTCTCCACCACGGCAGTCGGCACTCCAGCCGACACCCACCTCCATGAGGTATGTTTTAAGTTTTTTTTTTTTTTCAACTCTTTGTTAATTTAATTTTGTTAATTTAATT
This sequence comes from Helianthus tuberosus, assembly GCA_030545235.1. Lineage (NCBI taxonomy): Eukaryota > Viridiplantae > Streptophyta > Magnoliopsida > Asterales > Asteraceae > Helianthus > Helianthus tuberosus. The sequence goes on along the minus strand of CM060411.1, from coordinate 51,391,277 downwards.
ATAAATTGGTTGATTATTTTGTTAATTAAATTCTGAATTTTTGTTAATTTAATTCTGAATTGGTTGTTGATTTTGTTAATTTACTTCTGAATTTTGTTTATAATTGTTAGTTTATTTGTTTGATTAGTTGTTCAACTTGATGAAATCGGTTGATTAAAGATTGTGTGATTAGTTTATAATTGTAAAAAACAAACAATCTTCTTCTTGCAGACTGCTGAGGTTTGGTCCAGCTCTTCTGCTACAGATGTCTGCAGATGTGGTCCGCAGACTGCAGACGTTTTACCTCTAAAAAAACAAACAGCACCTAAGTCATCAATCCCTGTTGTGAACTAGCCATATGCTATAGTTTGTGTAATTTGATCCGACATTTCATCATTGCGTTTGTTTTTTTTATATGTTACCCTTAATTCCTTCAAATACAAAAACATCACCAATATTACAACGTTTTGCCAGTATTACATTTATTGTTAGAGGAGTTGAATTTTTCGTTAAATGGTTTGTAAGGGGTGTTCAAAACTGGATAATCAAAATCTGAAAAATAAAGGGATATTTTTATTCAAGAGTTTTTTATTAGATATTTAATAATTTGAAAAAATGATTTCGGATACCTAAGTTATCCGAAATATTTGAAATTTCTAATTAATATTTCAATTAGAAAAAAAGAATTGATATTTATTATTTAAAAAATTCAAAAATATTTCGGATAATTCTGATATCTTAAATATCCGAATGTTTTTTAGGAATACTATCCAAATCTGAATATGAAGTTTATCATATTTCGGATAATTCGGGTTGGGTTCAGTATTCGATTTTTTTCACACCCCTACTGTTAAAATGGTTTTGTTATGGACTTTACGCATACTTTTGGGAAATGTCTAGAAAAAATGGTTTGTTGTGGGCTTTTTGGCAGATTTTGGGGTTCAATTCGGTTATTCGGTTGAAAACCAAAAACGAACCAAGCTCTTGTTTTGTTTTGACCAAACTAAATTTTGTCCTGTTCTCAGTTCCGACTGAGTAAACCAAATTACCCAAACAAAATACACGGAATAAAACGAACTAAATTAACCAAATAATCGAAACCCAAACCCATAAACGCATTTACTAAGAACCTTTATAAATTTTATAGGTGAACGCATTTACTAATAACCTTTATAACTTTTATAGAAGTTGTAGTAACAAGATTCGAAATACCGTAGACAATGAATTTGTTATGGGAGTTGTATATATTCTTCGTATATTTGGGCCATTTATTTATGTTGGTTATTTTCATGGTTTGTTCCTTTGATTAATTTCATGGCATCCAAAAGATCTCACTTGTCTAATATATTGGGAGTCTGATGATAAAATGAACGTGTTAAACGGTATAACAATTTTTTTGAACGGCGGAAATTCTATGATTATATAGCACAGGCCAGTAAAGGTTGTAAAACCCAACTAAAGATACAGGGGGAAAACACTTGCAAGATAATATCCCAAGATAAATTTGAAAATTTTGATAAGCCACAAATTTTCTTCCACCATGGAATATTGTTTTGGTTGAACTCCATTTCATTCCTTGATTTCCAAAGTTGCAATAAAATTGTTAAGAATACCACCCCTATTGTTTTCTTCAACTCCTTGAACCCGTTGTATGACTCGATCAACCCAAGAGCCTCATGCGTTTAATGATTCCAGAATTGCAAGCTTTAACTAAACAAAATTTTCACCAAACCATTTTACCATTAAACATGACACCAAAATACGATTTGTAAATTTAACTTCTATACTGCATTTGGAACACATCTGATTTTGAATTACCACACCTCGCCACGGTAACTCTAGATTTGATGGGACCCAATTCAACACGACTCCCCAACAAACACTCATCGATTTTAGAAAGGCCAGCCAATATCCTCGTTTGATAAAGAATCAAGATCTCCTCTCGAATGATCAATGCTGAAAGGTCTTCACTCGGTTGTTATTTTCATCTCCAAGTTGTGCCCATTCAATCTCAGATCTCGGTCCATGCAACCACCCCCAGGACCATTGATGTTCAGTTTTGTAACACACGAGTTAACGCTACCCCGCGCATTGTAGCAGGATGTTGATAATGAAAGTCTTTAATATGTTATTAAATTAAATTGTTGGATCTTGAATGAGTATAATACTTTGTAAAAGCCGATTAATTCATTATTGTTATATACCCAACGTTCTATTTAATAAATATTAGGGCACTAAGAGCATTCACATCCATACCGCCATATTTTACCCTATATTACACTAAAAACACTACATTTTTCTCTATCCTTTTCAGCTAAATAATATTTTCTTATATCTTTATCATTTTATTTTCTCTCTCCTTCACTCACAACCACTTTCAAAATATATTAAAAAATTATAGGGGGTGAACAGTGTCCCTTCAAATATACAGATGAACAGTAACATTTTCTCTCTCATTCACTCACAACCACTTTTTATACGCTTTATATTATAAAAACTCCACTCACAGATTTTGATGGAATGGATGTGAATGCTCTAAGGGTGCCTTCGGTGAAGCAATTTACCAATCGGCAAACCGCCGCCCGCCCCGTTTCGGTGTGCGGTGAAGAGCATGAACGGTGACTAGTCATCGAGGAGAGAGGGGAGAGAGGGGGTTAATGGTGGCCTCACTCTTTTCCAACCAACCAATCACACATTTATTTATTTGTTTAAGAAAAAAATGTTTGGAGGAAGCACCTCTAATGATTGAGTGTAAAATGGGGAATGAAGAGGGAAATTGACATAGCATAAGATGATTGGTTTGGTGAAGAGTTTACCGTTCTCCATGTGTTTGAGCATCCCTTCCACCCTTATTTAACAATGATGTATGCTTCTCTCATAAAAATTATTCTAATGATACTAATATTTGTATTAATTTAATTGTTATATTGTTTTGCACAGCTTTAGGGGTTAAAATAATTGTGAACAAACGTAGGGTGTAAGTTATAACATCTTAGACCTTAGATATTAATTTCGAAAATTTAAATCAAATGCACACTAATAATTTTGTTCTTCACTTTCTCAACCTCTACATGTGATGGCGGCGTTCAATAGGTGGTGTTGTCGTGATGATGGTTAGGGTTATTTTACTAATTTAAATAATAAGCGAGCGAGAATGCCTTTTCATTTATGAACCGATGTGGTTTTCATCCAAACCAACATATCCCTTGTTTTTTATGCTGACAATGAAATCAACACGTCATGTGAACTGATGCGATGGTTCGCACAACGGTTACACAATAAATATAAATGGAATGATCGTGACTTTTTGCAAAGACTATATGGTTACATAAAAAAGTTATTAAATTTCACCTTTCAATATTTGTTTGGTTAAATAATCAAATAAAAAAGTTAAAAATAGAAAGAAAACAATAAAAGAAGGATTCTGACACCTGCCCGATGCTGGAAAGTTGTTTTTTTTTAACGGCAACAACTCTATATATATAATATATAGGGCTAGCTAGAAACTGGAAACAAAACAAAAACGAAAACAAACAACCCGGACTTGTACAATGGAAAGTTGTCATAATGGAAATTGAGAAGGTTTTTTTAGAAAAACATATCTAAATTGTTATTTCACACAGTACACATGGATAAGGGTGGAGGGAGTGGTTGCGTGGACCCTTCGGGGAGTGGGGTTTACCGAGCGGCAAGGGGATGCCACCCCTTCGGTGACCCATCTTCGGTGAATGGTGAGGGACAAAAACGGTGAGTATTCACCGAGTGGGGAAGAGGAGAGGTGGGAGGGAGAGAGGGTTAATGGTGGGTCCAAACCCCTTCCAACCAATCACAAATTTATCTTTTTTTTTAAATTGTTTACCACTCTCCATGTGTTTGACCATTGCTAGTGATTCAGTACAAAATGAGGAGTGGAATGAGGAATTGACAATTTGACATGACATGACATTACTCTTTAGAAAATAAGTTTACCACTTCCCAAATGTTATGTTGAACACTCCTTCCACCATAAGGACATGTTAAAAAGCGTTTACTGTATTAATCACACACACGTGTTTTTTTTTTCACCAAAAGCGTTAAAATGATGTGATATGTTAGTAAAATGTATAAATAAAAAAAATATAGAAAAGACAAAAAAACCACAACAAAAGAAAACCAACCACGTAGAAAACCAAACTACTTTCACCATTAGTCATACGATGCAGGGCGTGGTTTCTTGCGTGGAGGTCTCAACCACGCCACTACACCACCCGTTGTTGGTGTTTTGGCTGACGTGGAGGGAAGGGCGTTATGTTTTCCATCAGCGTGGAGGTTGGGTGATGTGGAGGCTTCTCATTGGGTGGTGGTTTTTTTTATTGATTTTCTTTGTTTTTTAAATTTAAAATATTTATAAAAAGTGTATGCCATGTGTGTCACCACGCCACCATTCCACGCCTCATACCACCGTGTGCTTTTTGGTACAACGCCACTTTTCTAACGCGTGCTTACGTGTCATCCACGTGTCGAATAACGCCCTATTTTCAAGCACCTCCACACCGTGTGATCTTACAGACCCTTTCTCCATCTCTTTCTAGAACGATGTCTCTCTCTCACCGACATCCTCATCGCCACCGGCCACAACAACAAATTCATAGACTCCGGCGACTTGGTTAAGCGGCAGCGACTGCGGTTACAGCTGATCGATCTTCTCAGTCACCATTTTCCGGCCAGTGACTTTTTTTCCGGCGAGAAAGGGTAGTAATGTTGACGTTGTGTTTGAATATAGCATCTAATGTATCAGTGAGAGAGAGGAAAACGGTAAAGAGTTTCGGCGATTTTTGGTGATGGACGGGTGGCAGTGGGGGTTATATAGGGGGTGAATCGGTGGCCAACGACAGGGAATCAATGGATGGGGTTTACACGTCGATTTGGTTCTTTTCGGAAAGCGCGGGTTATCAAATGTAAAGTGACGATTAATGGTTTTGATCGTTTTGAAAGGCGCGTGAGTTTCAGGGTTTGAACGTTTTGTCAATTGCATCGTAAAATGAAGCATATGTTTTGTCGATCGCGTTTGAACTGATCGCATCCGTAATTGTATTCTGTTGTCGGCAAATTCGCCGTCCTCAAAAAAATAAAATAAAATTGTATGTGTCGTTTTAACCGATGTGAGTATATATAATATATATATTGCCAACCATTTAACGTTGTGGTTTTCTAAATGTCGCAACCTTTTGTTCAAGAGGTTTTTAAACATCGCCACTCTTTATTCTAAAGAGGCAACCCAGGTTGCTAATCGTATAAGAGTATAATACAATTTTTAAACATCGCCACTCTTTATTCTAAAGAGGCAACCAAGTTGCTAATTGTATAAGAGTATAATATAATTGGTTTATCTTGTCTTTTGCTAAACGGTATAGGAAGTATAAATGTAATATTGCATTACACAAGCATATGGCTAAACACATGTCCGATTTAATTTGTCATATACATGCTTTCAGATTCAATTGTTTTTTCCCCGTGAAAAATTCTTGAAAGCCAATGTATGATTTAAACTTACCTTGTTGTGACTAAAGGGAGTATATTACTTAATATGCCTGTTATAACGTAATATACAATTATGAATCAACTTATCTGGTGTTAGTTGTACAGATATCATTGATGCACAAAGCATGTCAACAATGCAACCAAATAGAAAAGCCGGCCGCAATGTCCGAGAAACCTTTCGGCATTCATCAACCCCAACAAGCATGACTTGTTATTTGTTCTCCAATTCACCTATAGATACATAGCTGAGTGAAAGCGCTTCCAAAACAGAACACAACAGAAGATATAGAAAACTGAAAATGGTAAAAACATGAATGTCAAAATTAACAGCATCAACGTCTGCAAGTAGGTAGTTTCTCACGACAACAAAACAAAACATAGTACAACCAGCATACTAAAAAACATTGCAGAAAATATAACACGAGACCCAGACAGCAATTCTCGATAACATCTCATCCAGCGCTTACAGCTTATCCTCAAACTCAGACAGTGGTGTCATCTGCTCCTTCAAACCCTTCCTCTTACGGATCTGGGTCACGAGAGTGCTTGCCTGCGAACCAGCTTCCAATGGATCTGACCCCATCATGTCCCAATGGTCAAACACACATTGTGGGAAAGCTTGACCCGAAGTAGAAGCCCTCAAGGCACCAGAAAACCCGAAGGACTCCACGACTGGAAGATAAGCCTTGATGTTGTACAGTGGGGTACCCGGCCTCTGCATTTCTTCAAACACGTGTCCACGCCTTTGATTCAGCACACTGTAGATTCCACCCAAAGCTTGCTCGGGTGCTTGAATTTCAACAAGGTAGACCGGCTCCAGCAAACGTGGCTTAGCGGTCAACTGAGACGCGTATATGACTCTCCTTGCGGTTGGAATAACTTGACCACCACCTCTGTGGATGGCATCAGCATGGAGAACGACATCACACACTTCAAAGCAAATACCCCTCATGTTCTCTTCAGCCAAAGCACCTTCTTTAGAAGCCCACTGAAAACCCGCAACCACCGAATCCTTGATTTCATTAAGATACTGGACTCCCTTACACATGTCAACAACCATGTTGGGACCGGTTGTTTCAGGCCCAAAACACCAGATCTTCTTAGCCAAATCCTTATCCCAACCGAACTCCTCAGACAAGATCTTACCACGAACCTTGGGGTCATCACGTGGGCCCACCCTGCCTTCATCTATAGCCTCAGCAAGACCATCTTCCATGGGTCTAGCTTCCATGTAGAGACGGTTGTGTTTGTTAGGAGACTTGCTCATCACGGTTCGGGATGATTTCTCCAAGACGGTTTCACGGAAAGACACAACAGGGTCGGAAACAACGATTTCCGCACCACCCATGAAATCATCTTGCAAGTCCTTCAAACAGATTTCCAAATGAAGCTCCCCGGCACCAGCGATGATGTGTTCACCGGACTCCTCAATAGTACACACAACCATAGGGTCAGATTTCGCCAGACGTTTCAGACCTTCAACGAGCTTGGGTAGATCAGACGCGACCTTGCACTGGACCGCAACACGCACCACAGGTGAGACGGAAAACTTCATGGCTCGGATGGGATGAGCGTCGACTTCCTTTTCGTTTGTTAACGTTGCGTTTTTGGTGATGAACTGATCCAAACCGACCAAAGCCACTGTGTTACCACATGGTACGTCTTCAACGGTTTCTTGCTTCTTTCCCATCCAGATGACGGTTCTCTGAACACTCTTAACGTACAAATCTTTCTTTTCACCAGGAACATAGTTGGGACCCATGATCCGAACCTTCAAACCGGTAGACACCCTACCAGCAAAAACACGACCAAAGGCGAAGAATCTACCTTTATCAGAAGCGGGAATCATCTTAGAAACATAAAGCATAAGGGGACCATCGGGGTCGCAGTTTCTGATAGCGTTAGCGTATTGATCGTCCAAAGGACCCTCATAAAGATTCTCAACACGGTATCTTTGGGCAGTGTGAGGTGAAGGCAGATGAAAGATCATCATTTCAAGTAAAGCGGTAGCAGCTGGAAGCCAATTCTGCATAACACGCTTCATCAACGCCTTACCCATCAACTCTTTCTCTTCGGATTTCATGGTGACACCAAGCTTTGTCAACATAGGCCACAACTGATCTTTCCGGTCATTCATGCACGTGTTGATAATCTGCTTAATTGGCTCGTAACAGAACTGAACGAACCCACGTTTGCAGGTTGCAGTGCCGGTGCTCTTAGTGGTCCACTTCTTGGTTTTCGGGTCGAAAAAGTTCTCTCCCCAAAGCCTTTCCATCATTTTAGACTCGTCAACACCGAATTTCGAAGCGTACATCTTAGCAAAGTTGGTTAACGTAAAAGCCCATCCGTGGAGCCCAGCTGAGAAAGCAACGGTTCCTTTCTCGGGGTAAACCATGACATCACCAAGAAGTGGGTCCTCATAAGTAGCCATGATGACATTGGCGTTTTCAATAACCCTCTGAAACGTTTGATACGCTTCTTCACCATCAACCTGAAGCTCGAGAAAACACCTGTCCATCTTGTTGACAGTTAAGACAGGTCGGATTCTTTCTCCGAGAGCTTGTCGAAGAACAGTTTCAGTTTGCACACAGACACCTTCGATACAATCAACCACCACAAGTGCACCGTCGGTGATACGTAGAGCAGCAGTGACTTCGGAAGAAAAGTCAACGTGCCCGGGTGAGTCGATAAGATTGATCAGGTACTCATTTCCGTTTCTTTCTCCCTTGAAGCTTTTCAAAGCTTCATCGGTCATCTCGTAGTAAAGTGAGATACCAGTGGATTTGATTGTGATACCACGTTCTGCTTCATCAGCACGGGTATCAGTCATACGAACATCACCGGCAACTTCTTGGGCAATAATACCAGCAGCAGCCACAAGAGAATCAGTCAAAGTGGATTTTCCTAATAAGAATAAGAAAAAATAGAAATAATTAGCAATCAAAGAAAAACAAATTGTGAATCAAAAGCCACGATACACAAAACTAGATTCTAACAGATTATCTAGACTGCTTTAATCTGAAAATAAATTTGTGGTAAAACATTTGGATAGAATTAGTTTCTAGAACACTGCCTAGATAACTAATGAATGCTTAAAAAACTGAAACATATAAATAAACAAAAACTATTTAAATAATATATATTATAACATGATTAACATAAGAAGATGCAGTACCGTGATCGACATGAGCAATAACAGACATATTACGAATGTTATGCTTGAAGTCCATAATCCTTCGAAGCTCTTCAGCAGTAAACTTCACCTGATAGATTGACAGAAAAATTTAAAAGCTTAGCTTCCATGGTAACACATAAAACATTGCAAGAAATATAAAGTAAAAGTATTACCATTTTGGCTAGTTTTTAGAGCTCTGACAGAAATATAGTTGAATTGCTTCTCACAAAATCCTGATGAAAGAAAACAAATGATGAATTAGTTAACAGATAGCATTATACTGGCAGAGACAGCTCAAAGGACTATAGATGATGGAACTTCTTATATATAAAAACATAACTTTGTCAATATCAACTGAACACCAAAACCAAACTGCAAAAAACACATTTCACAGACAACTTGGTTTTTACAACCATAAACTAACATCAAACATAAAGAGTGTTCAGATATTTATCAGCTAAAACATGTGTAGGAGCAAAATAAGCAAACAAGCTAATAAAATATCAAAACCTTCATCCAAATAGACAAAAGCGTAAAAAACCTCCAACATTACAATAAACATATGCATAACCAGCATTAAGCAACTCTTTCTAAGGATGTATCATTTCTTAAAAGGTGATGGATCAAACATATATAAATAAAATACATCATAATATCAATAAACCTTGACACAATTTTATTCAAAGATTTTCATGTAACAAACACTGTCAGCAACTGTAAAACATTAATAAATTCACAAGCTTCAAATATCTTGTTGATATGTAAAGATCTAAAATAGATTATATGTCAAAGTCAACTCTTACAGTACATAGCAGAAATAAACTTCAGTATCCTGATTACTGCAAAATAACAGCTAATAGATTCACACCAGAAAACTTGAACAAAAAACTTAAGAACACAATCAACACATAGTAACCAGCAAGCAAACTGCACATCTATCAAATCAGCAACCAAAACTCGTAAAAAACTAATTCATAACCTACAAATCTAAACAAAACATATACTAACCAGCAAGCAGGCTAAACATCTATCAAATCACCAACCAAAACTCATAATAAACTAATTCATAACCTACAAATCTAAACACAATCACTTATTCGCTCAAACAAAACATCATACAGCCAACGAATTCAATCAAACAAGCATCCGATCTGATACCGATCGAATAACAACTAATAAAACACGAAACAATAACATAATAACGATTAAATTCGCTACAGAGCATCGAAATACACAAATTAAACAGCAGAAATGAACAATTACAATCAAGATCTAACATATATTGAATGAAATTGATAATAATAAGAGGCGATTAGAAGAGTTTACCCACAAAAACGAGAGAAAACGGCTGCAAAGAGCTCTCAGTGGTTTAGGTTTTGTGAGCACCAAGAGATATAAATTGAGCGGCGGATGTGCTCCTCTGAAACCCTAATATATTTAGATATTTTGTTTGCCTATTCGTGGGGAATATTCGGCCTTCAATGAGAATCAAAATGTTAATGGGCTGGCTTGGGTTGGGTTGTTTCATCTACCAGCCCACAATAAATGAGCCCACTTACTTGCTAGCCCTTCAATAAAAGAGATAGCTGCTTGTTGTCTTAAGGAAATGTTGACTGTTAGTTTGTTACACATATTTAGGTTGTAGAATGGTTAAATGGATCGTTTTAAATGGTTCGGTTTTTGGTTAGGGTGGAGGGAGTGGTCTCGGTGACTTGATCGGGAAGGGTAGTTTACCAATTGGGGAACCATTGCCGGGGGTTAATCGGTGAGTGGGGAGTGGAGGAGGCGGTGACTACTCACCGAGAGAGACACCGAAAGAGATAGAGGAGAGAGAGAAGATTAATGGTGGACCCCACCCTTTTTCAATCAATCACAATTTTTTTTTAATTATTTACCACTCTCCATGTGTTTGACTATTGCTAGTGATTGAGTGGAAAACGGAGAATGGAGTGGAGACTTGACATCGCATGACATTGTTGGCTAGGGAATAAGTTTACCACTCACCATTTGGTGACCACTCCCTCCACCCTTATGGTTAAATGGTTCAGTTTTTGGTTATGGTTAACATAGGATATGATGATTGTAAAGTGGCATTTATGGACAAGCATTTCTTGAGGCCAAATGGTGTTGGAAACTTGGAATGTTTTGGTTATCAGCTCGATGATGACGAGCGGAATTGGACAGGTGAGGTAATTGGTCGGGTCAATGTTATGTGAAGTTGCTAAGAGTGTGATTGAAAATACTTTGGTTGTGAATTCTACAAGAAACTTCGTATGGGTTAACTAGGTTCATCTTAAAGTAAATTGCTTTGTTTGGAGGTTGTTGGAAAATAGAATTTCTTTATATCAAAATATTATGTTAGGTGGCGTAAGTAATTAATCTACGTTGTGTAGTTTATGCTCCTCGGATATTCAGCATCTTGTGTGCACGACATTTTGGTTTCTTTGGAAAGTTAGTAATGTGTTAGTCTTAAAAAAAAAAAAAACCTAACCCCCCCGCCAAGCTAAATGCTAAAAACTAAAACCCCCAAAAAAACCTAACCCCCCCCCCCCAAGCTAAAATGCTAAAAACTAAACCCCAAAAAAACCTAAAAAGATCTAAAAAAAATCAAAAAAAAAATCTAAATTTTTTTTTTAATATTTTTTATGCTCAAATCGCTACTTTTAATGGCCAAAAAAAATATTTAAAAAAAAAATTTAATTTTTTAATTTTTTTTTTTGCTTCGAAAAGTAGCGATTTTTAGCTATTTTTAGGCATTTTTGGTTGTGTTCACATTGGTTCTCGCGGTTCTCGCAATAAGAGGTGGTTCTTGCATGATCTTCTCCCTATATATATATATATATAAATGAGATGGATTTGGGCCATGTGGCATGTGATGGGGGAGCTTTTTGCTAATGTGGCATCTTATGGTGGAGGTGTATTGTGAGTTTGGGAGGGAATTCATTCTAAATTTCTAAATACACAAACAAATATTGGACGTGGGATCCGTTTCTTTTTCGGGTCGGAATCTGGATTTGAGTCACCCGCATATATATTCTCTTTTTCTTTGCCAATCCTAACCCTAATTTCCTCCTCCAACAATTGACGCCACTGCTCGACATCATCTCCCTATTTCAAACCCTAAAGTATCAATTTTCTTTATGATTCTTGTCTAACAACTTCAGTTCTGGTAATAACAACTTCAACATCAGGTAATAACAACTTCGATTCTGGCGTAAATGTTCGATTGATGTTAACTTTTTTTGTATTGTCTATTTTTCAGATTGATTTTGTTCATCCTATGTTTCCTCATTGCTAAGTATTGTCTATTTTTCAGATTGAGGTTTCGAAAATCTCTACTGAGGATATCTCCAGGTGAGGTATTCTTCAGATTAGGGTTCTACTATTTTAAATCTTTATTTTTCAGATTTGGAGTTCTATTTTGTATTATTCATATTAGGGTTCTTATACATGGTTGCGTGATCGTTTAATTCTTGAAGAACGATACAAGAAGATGAAGGCGATGACGATTCAAGCCTATTGGATCATGTGGTATTGGCTACATTGATTTGTTCATATTATTGTTTATTTTTGTTCATATTACATTCTTTTTGACCAATCAGTTCAAATTAGGGTTTTAATTTGTTAAGTTTTGTTACATCTATTGAGATTATCAAAAGAAAGCAGTGTGGGTGTCGGTTCAGGATTCAAAGTTTTTAGAACATCAATTTTTGATTCTTATTTATGATTCAAGGTGAGGTACTCTGTATACACTTGTATTCAACTAAGATTTCACATGGGTTTTTTTTATCATAAAGATGGTAAGTTATAATAGAAAATGATGAAGAATTTCAGGGTTTTAAGTTGTTGGTATTTGTCAATTATTAATTTACGAGTTTCAAGATTTAAGAGTTTTAATGGATTTTTTATTGATATAATTGAACTTGCAGAAATCTTAATGAAAGGTAGAATAAGAAAGAGAGGGGAAGATGGAGGAATAGAGAGACGACGAGATATTGTCCTATGTGTGTTCTAGAGTTGTTAACCCAATCGTCGTGGTCGAATCGATCAAATGTTAGGTATATTTTTTATTTTGATAAGACTTAATTTGACAGCTTTGTTTTTCTCAATTCATATGTCTTTCATTTGCATTGTGATAGAGCGAGCGAGAATATAAAAGTTTAGGATAAAGCTTTCTAATGTGGCAAAGTGATGAATACTTCCTTCTTGGCCATTAGCAATTAATTTTCATATCATAAATAGTTTTGATTATACAGTAATTGTTGTTAATGGACTCTGAAACAATAATTAAAGCCATTTTGTTATGATTTGTCATCTATGCATATACATTGGCTATTTAAAAAGCCATAACTTTAGAAAGCTTCACATTCTATGATACAGTTCTCAAATTGCATCACGAACGGCAATAATATCCATAAATTTCACAAGCATAAGGTAACTCATTTGACCTGCAAAAGTCAAATATACACATCTGGGGACAAAAAGAACTTGACACCCAACATTAAGATAACTAGTGCTATAGTTGACCAAACTATTGATTTGTTTCATAACAACATTCAATTAACCCATTATTTAAACTAAGTTTGTTTTGTGTCACTCTGCACTTACCTTGGGTTGTGCTCTTGATTGATCTCGGACATGTACTACATAGTTGCATAGTAGCATGCATCTTTCATCGCAATTACAGATGTTGCAAAAACATAAGCGGTATTTTTTGATGAAAATGTTCCAAGTATTATTGGTTGTGTCCCAGCTGACAATTTTTTTATTTGTTAATTCTCCAGTGATCGTCTCCAGTAAAAAATTCAAAACATAATCATCTAAGAGCTTGAATTAACCTAAAACAAGATTTATATGACCTCAAGTTAACAAATATTTGGATAAAAATGCAATATGATACAGAAAAATAATTAACAAAGATGAGGAATAAAACACATATTTTATATGAAATTTAATTACTTGAGTATTGTTAGCAAGGACAACATTAATAGAGTTCTTAGTAGGTGCATGTCATTCGTGTCTTAATTCACTTGATACTGAAGTCACGAGTCTCACAGAGCTAGAAGTAACCTGAAACAACATTTATATGACCTCAAGTTAACATATATGACCTCAAGTTAACATAATTTAAGATAAAAATGAAATATAATGCACAGAAAAATAACTATAACTATTCATGTCTACCTGAACAATTTGATTATGCATAGTATACATCACAAACTGATTGTATAATTGACTTACATGGATGATAGTGGTGACCTGCATAGAACAAACAAAAGTGCTCCTGAACTGGTAAGTGCAATCTTTTATGTTAAATTTGAATAAATTGACCTGACCCTTTGTTGATGCAAGGAAAGTTAACGCGATGATTGATGAATTTGTGGAATGTGGATTGCATTTTTTTGGCTATTGCAAAACCGGTCAGCATTTTTTTTAAAATACCCTTTTATAGTTTTATGTTTCATCATGATTCCTTATTCATCGTGATAAATTTGTAGGAACATATGACAGTTCTGAGACCAGGTGATCCATGGTAGTTTGTTGGATTGTTGTACTTTTAGACCCACCCAGGCTCAGTGCTAAGAGCATTGCCGAGCTCTCAATCTTGTGAAGATGATTACTGGTAATTAATTATATATATTTATATTGGAAATTATTATTATTATTATCATTTTATTTTATAACTAAATCGTGTCTTTTTATTAAGACATAGGTGATCAACTTGCTATAGTTGTAGACGGCTTGGTATGGGAATGAACATGTACCCTTCTTATTTACTGCATATGGGAAAGCAGCCACATCTCGGACGGTTATTGGCTCTGGATTAATGGCCCAAGGAATACCAAATGATGTCACATGTATAGTACCTTTTCATTCAAATTATATGTTAGTTTTATTTTTATCTAAGTTATTAAATATTAATTATTAATTTGCCCAATTTCTTAATGTTGCAGCAGGTATCAAGTATTGGAATACATGTTATCAACATGCTAGAGTGGATAATCAGACATGTGTTCAGGTTAGTTTTTTTAATTTTTAGTGAATAGCATGCTATAGTAATATGAATCATCGTAATTCATAAACATTGTGTTATCATAGCTTGGTTTTTTTTATCATCATTTCATTAATTTGCTTAAAAGTGACCCACAACTAGACTTTTATTGGAGACGAATTTTGTGGTTTTCTAAGTTGTGAATCCTTGTCATGTGGTGTCCAGCATAGCATACTGTTTCACTCACATGGTCTCCGATATTGGATAGCGTATATTTCCGTCCCACTTGTTAGTTGTTTTGATCAAATATGTTGGTTGATATGGAGGTTACATGTGGCGATGAAGGCCGCCAGCGGCAGAGAAGGTGTATGGCTACTTCTTTTAGTTGGTGTGGGAGTTAGACTATACTTTGGAGACTACAATTGCTACATAATTAATGGTATAATGTTTAAACGTACCATTTGATCCTCATGGATATGATTTCAGATTTGCTAGAAATTTAGGGCATCCATTTTTTGGATTTAAGATTTTACCTGTTATACACATCTATATATATATATATAAGATTTTACCTGTTATACACACACACACATATATATATATATTAATCAAATACTTTTTTTTATATATGTTCTTTTTCACAGTGATGTAAGGAACAATAGTTTAAGTGGCACGATTCCCTCAAACATTGGCAATTGCACCGGTTTCCAGGTTTTGTACGTATCCAACTCGATTACTTGAGAGGATTAAACTTATAACAATCTCGAGCATGGTTTGTTTTTTTTTGTTGTGATTAAGGTTGTGTTCATCGTGTTAGGTAATTGTCATATAACCGATTGACCGGAGAGATACCATTCAATATCGGGTTCCTACAAGTAGCCACATTGTGAGCCTATAGCTTTGACTACTTTTCAAAGTATCATAAACCACATGCATTATGCATACCAATAAATAACAATCGCTTATTTTAGATCACTGCAAGGGAACCAGTTATCGGGGGAAATCCAGTCAGTGATTGGACTCATGCAGGCGCTTGCAGTTTTGTAAGTGATTCTATACTATTCTTGGTATTCACAACATGAAATTTATGTTTTCAGTTTTTACTAATATTGTTGGTATTGTAGGGACTTGAGTTGCAATAATTTAAGCGAGCAAATTCCTCCGATCATCGGAAACTTGACGTACACCGAGAAATTGTAAGAAACTAAAAACATGGTTTGATTTATGTTTTTATACGGTTAGGAATCTTTCGTCAAACAACATTGCGGGTCCTATTCCGAAAGAGCTGTCTCGGATTGGTAACTTGGATACATTGTAAGTTGTTCTAAACCGTTGATGACTTTAACGTGATTGAACTATCGGTCTTTTGGTTGTGATAACTGTTTGTTTGTTTTATTTAAATAAGGACCTTTTAAACAACAAAATTAGCGGCCCGATCCCTTTGCCGCTTGGTGATTTGGAATATCTTTTGAAATTGTAAGTTTACTTTCAATAACTAACCTTATATATGTCATCATTATCGCTTAATCACATATTTTTGTTTTGTTGTAAAACAATAGGAATCTGAGTCGGAATGAATTCACCAGTTATCTACCAGCCGAGTTTGGAAACTTAAGAAGTGTCATGGACATGTAAGTTGTAACGCTCCGTATTTTCGAACTTCCTTATTTTAGCAAGACGTGTTATACTTTCCATATTTAGACACTTGTACTCTCTTTGTAATCTACTTTCATTCCGTTTGTAACTCGAGACTATTGATCATAATGAAAACGAAACTATTTTGTGTATTCATGTTATGTTCAACTGTTAATCGGTTTCTCGTTTGAACGAAATATTATTCACGGATTCTTGATTCTATATTTATCGACACTTGATACTCGTTAAACTAATTGAAACTATTAAAATGATGAGATTCGGATCCTAAATCTCGAAACTCGAAAGCTTCGTGAAATGAATAAACGTTTAAAGATTTTTATTCGTTATAAATATTGTCATTATTCAAATTATTTAAATTAATTAAAATAATTAAAATAATTAATTTTGTTATTTAAAAAGTTTATTTTATAATATCTAGTTAATCTCGTTAGATACTAAAGTTAGTGTTGGTGCATGCGTCTGTTGACTTCGTCTTGTATCGAGTCTTGCTTTGTTTTAGATAGATCAGGGCACGTTGTTCGAGAAAATTGTCAAATCTAGGTTAGGTGTTAAGTTCAAACGGAATTAGAATAGGTAATTCCGCTTGAAATTGTCAAGTCAGTTTCAAACGAAATTACTAATTTCGTTTGAATCTGATCCGTGTGAACATGTTCAAGCGGAATCACCTGCCTATAAATAGGGGTGATGTAATTTCGTTTGAATTAGTTCTGTAATTCCGGTTTGAGCCACGAAGTGCTGCCGAAGTGTCATCTCGCTGTAAAACTTTGTCAAATCAATCAATAGACAGTTTAAAGTGTATATCTTGCTGAATTGAACTCGATACGTCTGTTTCCGCCTTTCGTATTGAGAAAAACTCTTTTGATCGACTCGTTTGGGTCAGAAAACGATCCTACAGTTAGTAAACTAACTTAGTTAGTTTAAACTATAATGTTAGTTTTCTTTTTAAAATAATATGACTTGGTTAACTAATAATTCAGGGGTCATTTGTGCAAATTCTGAAAGTGTAAAGTGCAGGGACTAGTAGTGTAATTTCTAAAAGTTTAATAAAACAAAAAAAAAAGAAATAAAAAGATGCAGACCACGGGACTCGAACCCGGGTCAGCATCTTCACACACACGAGCCTGACCAATTGAGCTGCAAGGTTTTTAGAGAACAAACCCAACACTTAAAAAATATATGCACTCGTTTAAAACGGTTGATCAGCGCGACCAGACCCATTTCAGCGTGTTTTAGCGCGAATTTTGAGTTTGTTTTGATTTTAAACTTGTTTTTAACATTAATTATACAACCACAACCTACCATAACCCTTCCCTATAAATACCAAGCCATTCCCAAGCTTAAATCACTTTGCAAACTCATCCAAATCACTCTCAAAACATCAAAAACGCAGCTGAGTTTCCAGATTCGAGCAGATTGCTACCTCTTCACTAAAGTGAGCATAACTTCTTCGTTTCTTATCAGTTTTGCCTCATTCTTTTTCCTATGTGCTTGGATTGACCTTAGCTTCGATTACATGGGGTTTTCACAGTAAATAAGTCCCTGGAACTCTGGAAAAAAGCCTCCAAAGTTCACTGTTCGATTTTGTTTTGATTCAAACTTTACTAAACTTGTTCAAACTTGAGTCTAACTCATCTCAAACCTATGTCCTAATGCTTATAACCTCATCTATGGTTAGTTAGGCTTAAAAACAAGGTTGAGACATGTTAAATCAGAGGATAAAACCTCACAAACTTTCTGTTTTAGTTAGGGTTTTACCCACAAGAAGTGTTCAAGCTTGAAGCTTGATGAATGTGTGATTGTTAGACTAGCTTGGGCTATCTTTCATAAAAATCCACTAACTTCTTGATTTTTTCTCATAGATTAATTATTGTATTACATTATTCTTGTAAGTTCATGACCCTCCTTGTTGTTTATAACAACAAGTGTAGTGGTGAACAATAGAGGTACCTAAATGGAAGCTTGTTCTTCCTACCTCATGTATGAATTCTGTGACACAAAGAAGTGCCTAAATGGAGAAATTAATCTCTTACCTCATGCTTGAACCATAGGACTTTGTAATCTTTATTATCTATTTATTTCATATATATATATGTATATATACCTAAGTAACTAAACTTGATGATAACTTGATAGTTACTTGTCAAGAACATGTTACATCATCTATGACCATGCCCTTGTTACGACTCTAATGGACCTTTGAATCCATGAAATCATAGAAACTCTTTTGAGTTTCAATAGTGTCAATAACAAGTGTTATGTGTACAAGATGATTATTTTCACTTATGCTATTTTCCTTACATTTTAGACTCCTAATCTATAATCTTCCGATTTCCCCAAACTCACACACCTATGTTTCCTGGTGTAGAAGGACAAGGTGCTCCAAACTAATCCATCCACCAACATCACTCGCGGGGTTTCAAGTAGGAAAGCTTGCAAAACCGTGAGTATACTCGATCCCGTTTTCTTTTTTTATCACTTTGGGATGCAACATGTATGTTATACAAAATTACACAACACATGAAACTATTTTAAACTCTATCCATACTTAACATGAAACTATATGATGCTTGTTTAGACTTGTTATGCTAATGTAAACTATTTGTGTCAATATATGCTTCATTAACTTTGCTAGCATACCTTAACAATTATAGCGCTATAGGAGTAATGCACCGCCCACGATTCTTGGGGTATTGTTAAGTCAAACATGTTAACCTCCCTTTATTCTAACCGGGGATAGGCTATATTAACGCATTGGATTCTTGGGTTTGAACATATAAGTACACCGTTTCGGCATGCTAGTAAACTTGCTTAATATGATTCATGTTGGATATGAGCACTTTAAACAATTTTATTCTATATTATGCTATGTAACAAACTTGTATACTCGCCTTTGCTTTTGCATTGAACTCTATTTGAATACATGTTGCAGGTTGAATTGTTGAGATGATGAATCAAGATGAAACAAGATTTAGGTGGACTTAGATACACATCTAGATTAATTTATCTATTTTGATGTTATGTTTATTGTGAGACAATGTTATTTCTTGTATTTGAATCATATATGACAATCTAGTTTTTGAAATGAAATTTGAACTTAATTAATATTGTCCCATAGTGTTATGATGTCTCTTGCAATCTCGTTTTCGTCTCATCCCGATGTTTCCTCCATCGGTTGGGGTGTGACAGATTGGTATCAGAGCCATAACTATAGGGAATTAGGAATAAGTAGGAATGCTTTGCCCTAGTCTATAGTTTTAGGAACTTTGCCTCTTATGGGTTGTTTAAAACTTATGCATTCTACCTTACATGCTTCCTAGCAACACTTCTTGTTTGTTAAACTTACATGCCTTTCCTAAGGCTAACACGAATACACTTTTGATTATTTGAAGACACTTGTAACATAAACGAGACGACTTTAGCAAAATAGGTGTGAAACCCACAATTTGGTAAACGACTCTCATTCTACCTTAAACTATTTTTGCACGAAATTACACCATTAAGCTAGGAGTGAAATCCACAACTTAATGGTAATTTCCATTTCAACTCTAATGGACCCTCGTCAAAGTGTTAAAATTTTATTTTGACCCGATAAGTACTAACCACACTAGGGTACGAGATCTTCAAGTTAGGGGTGAAACCCGCACCTTGTCGATTAAGTCCCATTCCTCGATTTTCAATCTCGCCAAAGTCCCGATTGTTTCAATCAATTAGAGACGTGCAGTAACTGGAAGGGTAAGATACCGTTAATCGCTTCTCAACGAGAGTATCTTACCTATAGGCCAAAACACGTTTTCTCTAATTCGAAAGGACTTTCGACCCACTTTGGAATAGTCGACGTTTCTCTACCCGAAACAATCCGATGTTTTATTGAGCCTCTCTTTTATGTATCTCAATTTATATGTGATTTTATACTTGAACGTCCGTTCATTTCAAAATTTTAAACTCGTTTCGCACATTATCACAATAAAAAAACAATAATAATCCCTCGTGAACAAACTAAATTTACGATGCTTTCATTATTCATGTTATGCTCTATTCATGATTATGCTATGTGATACAATTTGAATCTTATGTGCTACGTGAATCAATTTGAACGCTTTTACGCTATGTGAAACTTTATGCTATGTGAATCATTTCAAGAAAACGATTTTATTAAAACATTATGATCAAGTCTCATCCTTTTCTTTTCTTTCGAACTTCTAGATGGCAACTTCAAGCTCATCCGAAAAGCCCAAGTCCAAGAAGGGTTCCTGCACTGGTTCAATCTCTAAGAAAGAGCCCGTAGGCCTAATCGCTGAACAAATGGCCGACCAAATGGCTAGAGTGATACCTGGCATCGTCAGTCGCATCCAACCCAACCCGGATTCACCCCATGGCTCCGTGGATTCCAAGGTGCAGAAACCAACGCCGCCATTCCTCTTCAAGCAGTTTATGGCTTGCAGACTGTGACAACCCTCATAATTACATGTATCCGTACGATTCATTAATGTTAATTAAAGTGCTTGATGTCTGTGCTGAATAACTTAACTGCTTTCTGATTACTGTGTCATACTTACATGTGCTTTTTAACATACTAGTCTTGTGCAGAAAATTGACTAAATGGTCCTGTATGCTTTCCTAAGTGTTGGGAATTAAAAATGTTACAAAAAGGTACATAAAAGACACTACACGGAATAACTTAGCGCTTTAACGAACCGGTATCTAACCGAACAACCAGACATTACCCGGAACACTAAAATATTGCAAGAAGCATTGTTTTTATTTTTCTGAGCTAGTTATGGTTCCCGAACTCTTAAACTCCCTATATAAAGCATCCTACACACTAAACATTAGATATTACCTTTAAACTCCCACTAACTAAGTTAGTTACCATCTAAACACAATTTACCCCACCCCCTTGTATTGTAACCGTCCCCTAGGGACCACCACCCCAAAGATTTGCCTAAATCTTCCAAAAATCCCCATAATCTTGCATTGGGATTGTATTGATATTGTGTTGTACTATGGGGGATAAGAAAACCAAAGGATAAAAGGATTATTTGGATATAAGAACCATCATAATCACCTACCATCTTCAACATCACACTCCTCTCTCTCCCTCTACAAAGCTTCGGCCGAAACCCCCCTATATGCCACCACCATTTTCCAATTCAATCTCACTAATCCAAGTGCACTACAAGGTGATACAAGGTGTATAAAGAAGCTCGGTGTTCTCGGAACTTGAAGGACCTCTACCACAAGCCTTTATCCACTCATTTTCTCCATCGTTTCTTCCCTAGCTTTAAGCTAGTTGTAAGCTTCTTGTTAATCCTTATTTACTTCATGTTGTTAGTGATTAATAGATATATTATGATGAAACATATGAACACTAAAAGACTTGAATCTTGAATCATGAAACAAAAGCTTAAAGAAGATGAAACATGATGAAACAAGATGAAATAATGTTAGTATGAAGTTGTTTTGATTATGTTGTTGATTACTTGATGATTGCTTGTTAATATTGATGTTGATCATAACATAGAACTTGCTAGATTATGATTAAAAACATGGTTTAGCAAGTTAGGAGATGATTATGTGCTTACATGAAATAATCATCTTCTAGTCTAAACATGAACTTGAAAGAAAGATGATTTTCTTGCAAAATAATAAACCTAGTGAACTAGTAAACTTGTAAACCCAAGACTTGTGAATGATTTTCCTAAATAAACCAAGTTTAAAAGACGGTTTTTGAAAGATCATGATCCTTACACTATTTTTGGAAATAAAGTAAGTATATGGATACTAGTGACACATGAAAATGTTGTAAATACATATTTTGTAAAGTATGTTCACAAGTTGTGAACATCTAAAAATCCCGAGAATGAGATTTTAACAAAAGTAAACACACTTTGGAGGGTAGCTGAACCCACTAAATGCCTTACCAAGTTACTACGCGTTTTTATGAAACATCAAGTTCATGTTGGTTTGTAAATGGAATAGTTTACTCTTGGTAAATTGTTGTTGATTGTTGAATGATTTTTGGAAAAGAAAATGATATGCTTATTAGCATGGACACCTCCATTTACAAAGGAAACTCTGGCGAAATTTTCTAAAAACTCCAACACATAGAAAATATTTTCTAACAAGTGTATTTTTTTTTAAACTATGATCTTTCCACAAAAGTCAGAGTGTGACATTTGAATTGTGTGGTATGTAATAGAAGTAATGAGTAGGTAAACCGTACGTAGGATACGTGTTATGCATGCACGAGAAACTGATTGTTATCTGTACCTTATTAGGACGTGCTTGATTCCTGTTTATTAGAGTAATTAATCTAACCGAGCAAACCAAGGTGAGTTCACACTCTTTCTAAGGCATGGGATTCCCGGTGGTTGGGAATGGGTTAAAGAACTAAAACGGAACCTGCATATCCTCCTTGGGTAGGATATGTACCGCCATCCTCCATGGGTAGGATGCCAATATTAATCCTGCGTATTCTCCTTCGGTAGAATACGTACGTTTGTCCTCCTTGGGTAGGACAACAACCTTAAACTTACTAGACAAAACTCTATCATTAAGTCTCTCATTTTTATATCGACTTAATCGCCGGGCCAATGGCGAGCGGGTCATTAGTTAATAGCGTTATTAGGTTTGACAAACCTCACACCGTGCCGGTAGGACGGGCGTGTACTAATGGATCATGGCAAACAGTCAATGATGATAGACATTGACTTAGGGCACAACTTACTTTCGTCAGTAGTCGATATGGTAACGGTCTAGTGGTTCACATGGGGAAGCCCCCACTAATTATGGGTATCAGGGTATGGTTTGGGAAAGAAGGAATTGGTTAATCATGTTTTCAACTATGGGGTAACCCCCACGGCAAGTAAGCCAGCTAAAGACAAACTATGTTTTCGAAAACAACCTAAAACAAACACCCAACTGTGAACTCGCTCAACTTTGTTGTTGATTTATTGTTAGATGCCTTGCAGGTCGTTAGGTGCTCATGGAGCTTGCACAGGGAGGAGTGATCATTGTGGGACATGGACTATTGAATTCCATGTTAAACATTTAAACTTATGAACTTATTGAACTTATGTTTTGGTTTTACGTCTTATGCTTCCGCTGTTTAATTTGAACTTGGTTAACTTGTTTTTTATCACCAATTATATTGCGTGGTTGGGTTTTATCTATTTTAAATACATTGTTCAATATGATTGGTGGCTTGATCCTGGTCATGTCACGCCTCCATGCGGTGATACTCCGCTTGTGGATTTTGGGGGTGTGACAGATTGGTATCAGAGCCATTGGTTATAGTGAACTTGGTTTTAAAAAGGGAAAAGCTTTTTGACAAAACCAGACTATAACCTGTACAGTGCTCAACGATCCACAACGACGCTTCACTCCACGTGAAAGACTCGACACAATAGGTGGTATGAATTATGTTTACATTGTCTGTTTGATAGTTCACATAGTGCATTAGTTAACATGATAACTGCTATTTGAGCCTTGTGTTCTTGCTCTCTTCTGTCGTCCCACGCTTACGCACTTTCGCGACACTTTTCTGACTTACGTTGCTTCGTTGTGAAGATCATGAACGGACACGGAGGACGCGGTGGTATCAACCTAACTCAAGCCCAGTTGACGGCTTTGATCAACGAACGAGTTGCTGAGGCACTCGCAACAGTTCCAGCAGGAGGTATAACCTGCCATTTCGACCTATCCTAGGATGATTAGATCCTACTCTCGCGAACCCACTCTTGTGCTTAACCTTGTCTTTTATTCTCGCGCCACAGGTCAACATGCTCAGCCTCCCGTATGTACGTTCAAAACGTTCATGGATTGCCGACCTAGTACTTTCAGCGGCACAGAAGGAGTTGTAGGTCTTCTTCACTGGTTCGAGAAGATTGAGTCTGTTTTTGAGATGTGTGAATGCCCTGAGGATCGTAGGGTGAAATTTGCTACTGGAACACTCGAAGGTGCTGCGTTAACCATGGTGGAAAGCACAGGTTCAACTGCTAGGGCTGGCGGTTGCTAATGCCACCCCATGGAACGACTTCAAAGATTTGATCAAAGAAGAGTACTGTAGTCGTGACGACATCCACAAGCTAGAGGTGGAATTTTTCAACTTGAAGATGACGGGGTCTGAAATCGAGGCATACACAAAGAGATCGAACGAATTAGCTATCTTGTGTCCTACTATGGTGGATCCTCATATCAAGCGTATCGAGCTGTACCTTAAGGGTTTGGTGCCAAAAATTCAGAGCCACGTGACCTCAGCTAATCTTGGCACCATTCAGCAAATCATCCGGTTGGCTCATCGTCTCACTGATCAGGCAGTTGAGCAGAACAAGTTGCCCAAGCGTATTAGCGCTACTACTACTTCGGATGCTCCCAGTGATAACAAGCGCAAGTGGGATGGAAATTCGGGCAAGGGTTCTACTTCAGTTCAGTATCAGTCCCAGCAGCGAAAGACAGATGAGTACAGGAGCCCCAGTCAGCAGTCTTCTGGGAATCAAGGTCAGGGTGGATACAAGGGAAATCACCCTAAGTGCAATTGATGTAATTTGCACCACAGCGGGCCGTGCAACAAGGGTCGTTGTCAGAGATGTAACAAGCTGGGTCATGAAGCCAAGGATTGCAGGAGCTCACGTCCTGCGAATCAGAATCGTCAACAGCA
Source organism: Helianthus tuberosus (assembly GCA_030545235.1). Classification (NCBI taxonomy): domain Eukaryota; kingdom Viridiplantae; phylum Streptophyta; class Magnoliopsida; order Asterales; family Asteraceae; genus Helianthus; species Helianthus tuberosus. The sequence goes on along the minus strand of CM060411.1, from coordinate 51,366,296 downwards.
GCCACAAGCTCCACAGAATCAGCAGCAGCAACAGTAGGGTAACAAGGGATGCTACCAGTGTGGTGCTGAAGGTCACTTCAAGAGAAATTGCCCCCAGTTGAACCAGAAGCAGAGCAACAACAACAACAATCAGGGGAACGAAAACAATAATGGGGGAAACAATGATGGCAATGGAGCCAGGGGACGTGTTTTCGTGCTGGGTCAGGGTGACGCGAGGAACGATCCCAACGTTGTGATGGGTAAGTTTCGTCTGAACGACTTCTTTGTTACTGTTTTATTCGATTCGGGTGCCGATACTAGTTATGTGTCCTTAAAAGTTAGCCAAATGCTTAAGCGCACTCCAACACTTTTGAACACCAAACACACGGTAGAACTAGCAAACGGTAAAAGTCTTGAAGCCACACACATAGCTAAGGGTTGTAACCTCGTCTTAGCTGGTCAGACCTTCTCTATCGATCTTATTCCTATCGTACTTGGTAGTTTCGACGTCTTTATTGGGATGGATTGGCTATCTCAACATCAAGCGAAGATTATTTGCAAGGAGAAAATCGTCCGTATTCCTCGTTCTGGTGAAGAACCTCTCATGATTCATGGCGACAAGAGTGGTGCTGTTGTGGGCATCATCTCTTTCCTTAAGGCCCAGAAGTGTTTGCGAAAGGGCCACACTGCTATCCTAGCCCTCGTTTCTGATACATCCTCGAAAGAAGGGAAGATAGAAGACATACCTATTGTACGTGATTTTCCTGAGGTATTTCCTGAGGAATTACCTGGTCTTCCGCCTCATCGTCAAGTTGAATTTCAAATCGAGCTAGCTCCTGAAGCAGCGCCCATAGGTCGAGCACCTTATCGTCTAGCTCCATCAGAACTTGAAGAACTGTCCACGCAACTACAAGAACTCTTGGAAAAGGGTTTCATACGTCCTAGCTCTTCGCCTTGGGGAGCTCCAGTGTTATTCGTGAAGAAGAAAGACGGTACCTTCAGAATGTGTATTGACTACCGCGAACTCAACAAGGTGACCGTGAAGAATCGTTATCCTCTCCCACGCATTGATGACTTATTCGACCAGTTGCAAGGGTTGAGTCTCTACTCAAAGATTGATCTAAGGTCAGGCTACCATCAACTGAGAGTCCGAGACGAGGATATCTCTAAGACAGCATTCAGGACTCGGTATGGGCATTACGAGTTTCTGGTTATGCCTTTCGGATTGACAAATGCACCTGCGGTCTTCATGGATCTCATGAACAGAGTGTGCAAGCCTTACCTGGATAAGTTTGTCATTGTATTCATCGACGACATCCTGATCTATTCTAAGAGTCAGGAGGAACACGAACGACACCTGAGACTTATTCTGGAACTTCTTCGAATAGAGCAGTTGTATGCCAAATTTTCGAAATGTGACTTCTGGCTTCGCGAAGTCCACTTTCTAGGCCACGTGTTAAACGAGGATGGAATTCATGTGGATCCATCCAAGGTAGATTCGATCAACAACTGGCCTGCACCCCGTACACCAACAGAAATCCGCCAATTCTTGGGTTTGGTAGGATATTACAGAAGATTTATCAAGGATTTCTCAAAGATTGCGCAACCTCTCACTTCACTGACTCAGAAAGGTGTCACATATCGTTGGGGTGATGCACAGGAGTCCGCATTTCAGCACTTAAAAGATAGACTTTGTAGCGCGCCTATCCTCTCCTTGCCTGAAGGCACAGATGATTTTGTGGTTTATTGCGACGCTTCCATCCAAGGACTTGGTTGCGTGTTGATGCAACGTGACAAGGTCATTGCCTACCCATCGCGCCAACTTAAAGTTCACAAAAGGAACTACACTACGCACGACTTGGAATTGGGAGCAGTTGTTTTCGCACTTAAGATATGGAGACATTACCTGTACGGTACCAAGTGCACCATTTACACCGATCACAGGAGTCTCGAGCATATCTTCAAGCAAAAGGAATTAAACATGCGACAACGTCGATGGGTCGAGCTCTCGAATGATTACGAATGCGCTATCAAATATCATCCGGGCAAGGCCAATGTTGTGGCCGACGCCCTCAGTCGAAAGGATACTACACCTAAGCGTGTGCGTGCGTTACAACTTACCATCCAATCTAGTCTTCCTACTCAGATACGAGACGCTCAGGTTGAAGCATTGAAAGCAGAGAACATCAGGGCTGAGTCCTTACGAGGATCAAGGAAACGGTTAGAACAAAAGGAAGACGACGCTTACTACGTAACAGGGCGCATCTGGGTCCCACTTTACGGAAACTTACGCGTGCTTGTGATGGTTGAAGCGCACAAGTCTCGTTACTCAGTACATCCTAGTTTTGGATAAGATGTACCACGACTTAAAGACTACATACTGGTGGCCTAGCATGAAAGCCAATATAGCAACCTACGTCAGTAAATGTTTGACTTGTGCGAGAGTCAAGATTGAATATCAGAAACCATCAGGCCTACTCCAACAACCAAAGATCCCGAAATGGAAATGGGAGCAAATTTCCATGGATTTCGTTACTGGCCTGCCTAGATCTCAACGCGGAAATGATACCATTTGGGTGATCGTGGATCGACTGACCAAGTCTGCACATTTTCTGGCTATCAAGGAAACGGATAAGTTTTCTACTATAGCAGACGTCTACCTAAAGGAAGTAGTATCAAGGCACAGAGTGCCAACCTCCATCATTTCTGATCATGGCTCACGTTTTACATCTGAATTGTGGCAAGCTATGCACAAGTCCTTTGGCTCTCGATTAGACATGAGCACGGCATATCATCCACAGACGGATGGGCAATCTGAACGCACCATCCAAACCCTTGAAGACATGCTTAGGGCATGTGTAATCGACTTTGGTAACGGCTGGGAAAAACACCTCCCGTTAGTGGAGTTTTCGTATAACAACAGTTACCACACTAGTATCCAGGCTGCTCCGTTCGAGGCATTGTACGGACGAAAGTGCCGATCACCTCTTTGTTGGGCAGAGATTGGCGACAGTCAAATAACTGGCCCAGAACTTGTAGTAGACACAACCGAGAAGATTGCTCAGATACAACAACGAATGGCGGCAGCTCGTGACCGTCAGAAAAGCTATGCTGATAAGCGAAGGAAACCACTCGAGTTCCAGGTTGGGGATCGAGTGCTACTTAAAGTCTCACCTTGGAAAGGTGTAGTTCGTTTTGGCAAACGAGGCAAACTCAACCCGCGATATGTTGGACCCTTCGAAACCATTGAGAAAATTGGCAAGGTGGCCTACAAGCTGAATCTACCGGCAGAACTCAGCGGAGTTCACAATGTTTTCCATGTGTCGAATCTGAAGAAGTGTCTGTCGGATGAGACCCTCATAGTTCCTCTCAAGGAGCTCACTATCGACGATCAGCTGCGATTCGTCGAGGAACCAGTAGAGATTACTGATCGAGATGTTAAGGTTCTCAAGCGTACCAGAATACCTCTTGTTCGAGTTCGTTGGAATTCCCGTCGTGGCCCAGAGTATACCTGGGAACGAGAAGACCAAATGAAACTCAAGTATCCCCAGCTGTTTAAGAAAAGTGCAACCACTACTGAGGCTGAAGCTACTGCATAATTTCAGGACGAAATTCCAAACCAACGGGGGGGATGATGTGACACCCCAGGAAAACCAGGAAACCAACGCAACTTAACTAGCTTCCTCAGTAACCACGTGCTAAATTTCGGGACGAAATTTTCTTAACAGGGGGAGAATGTGACAACCCTCATAATTACATGTATCCGTACGATTCATTAATGTTAATTAAAGTGCTTGATGTCTGTGCTGAATAACTTAACTGCTTTTTGATTACTTCGTCATACTTACATGTGCTTTTTAACATACTAGTCTTGTGTAGAAAATTGACTAAATGGTCCTGTATGCTTTCCTAAGTGTTGGGAATTAAAAATGTTACAAAAAGATACATAAAAGACACTATACGGAATAACTTAGCGCTTTAACGAACCGGTATCTAACCGAACAACCGGACATTACCCGGAACACTAAAATATTGCAAGAAGCATTGTTTTTATTTTTCTGAGCTAGTTATGGTTCCCGAACTCTTAAACTCCCTATATAAAGCATCCTACACACTAAACATTAGATATTACCTTTAAACTCCCACTAACTAAGTTAGTTACCATCTAAACACAATTTACCCCACCCCCTTGTATTGTAACCGTCCCCTAGGGACCACTACCCCAAAGATTTGCCTAAATCTTCCAAAAATCCCTATAATCTTGCATTGGGATTGTATTGATATTGTGTTGTACTATGGGGGACAAGAAAACCAAAGGATAAAAGGATTATTTGGATCTAAGAACCATCATAATCACCTACCATCTTCAACATCACACTCCTCTCTCTCCCTCTACAAAGCTTCGGCCGAAACCCCCCTATATGCCACCACCATTTTCCAATTCAATCCCACTAATCCAAGTGCACTACAAGGTGATACAAGGTGTATAACGAAGCTCGGTGTTCTCGGAACTTGAAGGACCTCTACCACAAGCCTTTATCCACTCATTTTCTCCATCGTTTCTTCCCTAGCTTTAAGCTAGTTGTAAGCTTCTTGTTAATCCTTATTTACTTCATGTTGTTAGTGGTTAATAGATATATTATGATGAAACATATGAACACTAAAAGACTTGAATCTTGAATCATGAAACAAAAGCTTAAAGAAGATGAAACATGACGAAACAAGATGAAATAATGTTAGTATGAAGTTGTTTTGATTATGTTGTTGATTACTTGATGATTGCTTGTTAATATTGATGTTGATCATAACATAGAACTTGCTAGATTATGATTAAAAACATGGTTTAGCAAGTTAGGAGATAATTATGTGCTTACATGAAATAATCATCTTCTAGTCTAAACATGAACTTGAAAGAAAGATGATTTTCTTGCAAAATAATAAACCTAGTGAACTAGTAAACTTGTAAACCCAAGACTTGTGAATGATTTTCCTAAATAAACCAAGTTTAAAAGACGGTTTTTGAAAGATCATGATCCTTACACTATTTTTGGAAATAAAGTAAGTATATGGATACTAGTGACACATGAAAATGTTGTAAATACATATTTTGTAAAGTATGTTCACAATTTGTGAACATCTAAAAATCAAGAGAATGAGATTTTAACAAAAGTAAACACACTTTGGAGGGTAGCTGAACCCACTAAATGCCTTACCAAGTTACTATGCGTTTTTATGAAACATCAAGTTCATGTTGGTTTGTAAATGGAATAGTTTACTCTTGGTAAATTGTTGTTGATTGTTGAATGATTTTTGGAAAAGAAAATGATATGCTTATTAGCATGGACACCTCCATTTACAAAGGAAACTCTGGCGAAATTTTCTAAAAACTCCAACACATAGAAAATATTTTCTAACAAGTGTATTTTTTTTAAACTATGATCTTTCCACAAAAGTCAGAGTGTGACATTTGAATTGTGTGGTATGTGATAGAAGTAATGAGTAGGTAAACCGTACGTAGGATACGTGTTATGCATGCACGAGAAACTGATTGTTATCTATACCTTATTAGGACGTGCTTGATTCCTGTTTATTAGAGTAATTAATCTAACCGAGCAAACCAAGGTGAGGTCACACTCTTTCTAAGGCATGGGATTTCTGGTGGTTGGGAATGGGTTAAAGAACTAAAACGGAACCTGCATATCCTCCTTGGGTAGGATATGTACCGCCATCCTCCATGGGTAGGATGCCAATATTAATCCTGCGTATTCTCCTTCGGTAGAATACGTACGTTCGTCCTCCTTGGGTAGGACAACAACCTTAAACTTACTAGACAAAACTCTATCATTAAGTCTCTCATTTTTATATCTACTTAATCGCCGGGCCAATGGCGAGCGGGTCATTAGTTAATAGCGCTGTTAGGTTTGACAAAACTCACACCGTGCCGGTAGGACGGGCGTGTACTAATGGATCATGGCAAACAGTCAATGATGATAGACATTGACTTAGGGCACAACTTACTTTCGTCAGTAGTCGATATGGTAACGGTCTAGTGGTTCACATGGGGAAGCCCCCACTAATTATGGGTATGGTTTGGGAAAGAAGGAATTGGTTAATCATGTTTTCAACTATGGGGTATCCCCCACGGCAAGTAAGCCAACTAAAGACAACCTATGTTTTCGAAAACAACCTAAAACAAACACCCAACTGTGAACTCACTCAACTTTGTTGTTGATTTGTTGTTACATGCCTTGCAGGTTGTTAGGTGCTCATGGAGCTTGCACATGGATGAGTGATCGTTGTGGGACATGGACTATTGAGTTCCATGTTAAACATTTAAACTTATGAACTTATTGAACTTATGTTTTGGTTTTACGTATTATGCTTCCGCTGTTTAATTTGAACTTGGTTAACTAGTTTTTGATCACCAATTATATTGCGTGGTTGGGTTTTATCTATTTTAAATACATTGTTCAATATGATTGGTGGCTTGATCCTGGTCATGTCACGCCTCCATGCGGTGATACTCCGCTTGTGGATTTTGGGGGTGTGACACAGACCCTTGGAATTTTTAGGCAAGGATGGTGCTACAGCACTGCTCACTTGGTTTGATGCCATGGAAATCGCTTTCCGTCAGAGTGGTTGCCTTGAAGAATTACGCACTCAAAACGCTACTGGTGTGTTTCGCTCAAGGGCCCTGGACTGGTGGACCTCTGAGCGAGGCACAAGAGGAGAAGATGCCGCTCATGCTCTACCATGGGCGGAACTCAAGAAGATCATTAGGGAGGAATTCTGCCCTCCGCATGAGCTCAGAAAGTTGGAGCATGAATTTTGGTTTTTGAAACAAGCCGGCGATGATAACGATGGCTTAACCACTCGTTTTAAGCAACTTAGCATTCTCTGTCCTAGCCAGGTTGATACGCTTGAAAAACAAATCAACAAGTATATCCATTGCTGCCCTGATTCCTTCATGAACCTTATGGAAGCTGCTCTACCAGCAACCATAAAAGAAACCTATCGATTGGCCGCTCTCCTTAACAGCAACATCGTCCTTCGTAGGAACTCTGAAAAGGCTTCCTCGAAGAACGTGCACCAAGCCACCGTTGAACCCCCCCTTCACCAAAAAGAACCAAAACAAGAAGCGGAAGGCTTCTAGTCAAAATTATGCGGTTGTTACTCCGCCAAACCCTCCAGCTTTACAACCTAACCCTGCCACACCAGCAAGCGAACGAAAGTCATACACTGGGATTCATCCCCAGTGTACTACTTGCCACTACCACCACCCAACCAATGCCAATTTCCGCCACTGTACCCATTGCAATCGTTACGGCCATAACACCGCCTATTGTAAGAATAACCCCACATCGCAAGCTCAACAAGCTCGCCAAGCGCAACCAGCTCAACAAAACGCCCAACCAGCACGAGCCTGCTTTAAGTGTGGTGACACAACTCACCTTCGTCCTCAGTGTCCACAACTCAATTAGGAACAACAACCTCCTCGTGGACGCGCTTTCAACATTAACGCCAATCAGGCTCGCAACGACAATGACGTCGTTAACGGTACGTTTCTAGTTAATAACCTTTATGCTTCATTGTTATTTGATACTGGTGTGGACAAAAGCTTTGTGTCCGTTGAATTCGAACCTTTGTTAAATGTCACACGCTCAAGACTACCTAAGTCATTCTCTGTCGAAGTTGCCAATGGCAAGTCTGTTTTTGTCAATTCCATTCTTCGTGATTATCTTTTTACTCTTAACGATCATACCTTCACTATCGACCTTATACCCATGCAATTGGGTAGTTTCGACATCATCGTAGGCATGGATTGGCTTTGTGAGAACCATGCTGAAATCGCTTGTCACGAGAAATACGTTCGTTTACCACTCCCATCTGGCGACACCTTACGCGTTTATGGAGACCGACCTTCAAAAGGACTAAGGTTAATGTCATGCACACAAGCGAACAAGTATTTACGTAAACCGTACTTTGCCTTTTTAGCCCACATTGTGGAAGAAAAGGGAAGGGAAAGAGCATAAATGATGTTTCAGTGGTGCGCGACTTCCCTGACGTCTTTCCTGAAGATTTACCTGGTCCTCCTTCACCTCGATCCATCGATTTTCGTATTGACCTCGTACCTGGTTCGACTCCTGTTGCGAAAGCTCCGTACCGTCTTGCACCTTCTGAAATGCAAGAATTATCTAGTCAACTCCAAGAACTCCTTGAGAAGGGATTCATTCGTCCAAGTACCTCACCTTGGGATGCTCCTGTGCTTTTTATCAAGAAGAAGGATGGCTCGTTTCGCATGTGTATCGACTATCGTGAGCTTAATAAACTCACAATCAAGAATCGTTACCCTCTTCCGCGTATCGATGATCTTTTTGATCAACTTCAAGGCGCTACTTGTTTCTCCAAGATCGATCTTCGATCTGGTTATCACCAGCTTCGTGTTCTCGAAGAGGACATTCCCAAAACCGCATTTCGCACTCGCTATGGACACTACGAGTTCGTGGTTATGCCTTTTGGCTTGACTAACGCGCCCGCTGTATTCATGGATCTTATGAATCGTGTTTGTAAACCCTATTTGGATCGCTTTGTGATCGTCTTCATTGATGACATTCTTATTTATTCTAAATCTCAATCCGATCACGAGCGTCATCTACGTCTTATACTTAAGCTCTTACGTACTGAACATCTTTACGCGAAGTTTTCCAAATGCGAGTTCTGGATCAAAGAAGTCCAATTCCTTGGGCACGTTGTTAGTGAAAAAGGAATCCATGTTGATCCTTCCAAAATCGAAGCAGTGAAGAATTGGACCGCGCCTAAATCTCCTTCTGAAATCCGTTCATTCTTAGGATTGGCGGGTTATTACCGTCGATTCATCTCGAACTTTTCAAAGATCGCCGTTCCTCTCACTTCGTTGACTCAAAAAGAGAAACCTTTTGCTTGGGGTCCTGAGCAAGAGAAATCTTTTCAAACCCTCAAGGATTTGCTTTGTAACACTCCTATTCTTGCTCTCCTTGATGGAAACGATGACTTCGTGGTATATTGTGATCCCTCGAATCATGGTCTTGGTTGTGTTCTCATGCAACGAGACAAAGTCATCGCTTACGCCTCTCGTCAACTCAAAATACATGAGAAAAACTATACTACCCACGATCTCGAGCTTCGCGCAGTTGTTTTTGCGTTAAAGATTTGGCGACACTACCTATATGGTACAAAGTGTGTGGTTTTCACTGACCACAAGAGCCTACAACACATCTTTAACTAGAAAGAGCTTAACATGCGACAGCGTCGATGGGTGGAATTGCTTAACGACTACGACTGCGAGATTTGCTATCATCCTGGAAAAGCGAATGTCATGGCCGACGCTCTTAGTTGTAAGACTCATATTAATAGTACTCGTTGTTTTCATATCTCGAGCGACCTTCACACTTGCATTCGTGAAGCGCAATACTCGTCTATTAATGAAGGAACCATGTTCATAGAAATACGTGGAGCTACTAAAGACCAACTCGTTTCAAAATCTGATGGTCTCCTATACTGTCGTGATCGCATTTGGGTACCAAATCGCGATAATCTTCGTGAACTCATAATGAACGAGGCACACAAATCTAAGTACTCAATTCATCCTGGTGCTGACAAGATGTACCACGATCTACGTACATCCTATTGGTGGCCTGGTATGAAGAAAGAAATCGCCACTTATGTTTCTAAGTGTCTCACCTGCTCGAAAGTCAAAGTTGAGCATCAACGACCTTCTGAAATGCTTGAGCAACCTGAAATACCTGTTTGGAAGTGGGATAGCATCGCTATGGACTTCATAACCAAACTCCCTCGCACACCTTCAGGTCATGATAGCATTTGGGTAATCATCGATCGTTTGACTAAATCAGCTCACTTTCTTCCTATTCGCGAAGACTTCAAAGTTGAGGAACTCGCTCGAATCTATACTGATGAGATTATATGTGGTCATGGTATTCCTCTCGACATCATTTCCGATTGTGATGGTCGTTTCACTTCGCGTCTTTGGCAAACTTTACAGTCCGCTATGGGTTCTCATTTGAATCTTAGTACGGCCTTTCATCCTCAAACGGATGGACAGACTGAGCGTACTATCCAAACCATAGAGGACATGCTCCGTTCTTGTGTCATCGACTTTGGTGGTAGTTGGGATGTGCATTTACCATTGATCGAGTTCTCGTACAACAATAGCTACCACTCCAGTATTCAAATGGCTCATTTCGAAGCTTTGTATGGTCGCAAATGCCGATCACCTTTAAGCTGGCACGAGATTGGTGACAAATAATTTACTGGTCCTGAGATCATACAAGAAACAACGGATAAGATCCTTCAAATCCGTGATAATCTACTCAATTCTCGAAGTCGATAAAAGAGCTATGCTGACAAGAGACGTAAACCATTGGAGTTTAACGTTGGTGACCATGTTCTACTCAAAGTATCTCCTTGGAAAGGAGTAGTTCGTTTTGGTAAAAAGGGAAAACTTGCCCCTCGCTATGTTGGACCTTTCATGATACTCGAAAGGATTGGCAAGGTGGCTTATCGACTCGATTTACCATAAGAACTCAGCAATGTCTCGAATCTAAAGAAGTGTCTCGCTGAAGAAGGACTTCAAGTTCCCCTCGAAGATCTTCAAGTCAACGAAACTATGCATTTTGTGGAAAAAACCCGTCGAAATCATGGATCCAGGAGTCAAGTTGTTGAGGCGTAGTAAAATTCATATCGTCAAGGTTTGATGGGAAGGGAAACGTGGCACCGAATTCACTTGGGACTCAAGCGTGACATGAAGACGAAGTATCCATATCTTTTCGCTACTTCTTCCTAAATTTCGGGACGAAATTCCCTAAAGGAGGGGAGACTGTAACGCTCCGTATTTTCGAACTTCCTTATTTTAGCAAGACGTGTTGTACTTTCCATATTTAGACACTTGTACTATCTTTGTAATCTACTTTCATTCCGTTTGTAATTCGAGACTATTGATCATAATGAAAACGGAACTATTTTGTGTATTCATGTTATGTGCAACTGTTAATCGGTTTCTCGTTTGAACAAAATATTATTCAAGGATTTTTTATTCTATATTTATCGACACTTGATACTCGTTAAACTAATTGAAACTATTAAAATGATGAGATTCGGATCCTAAATCTCGAAACTCGAAAGCTTCGTGAAACGAATAAACGTTTAAAGATTTTTATTCGTTATAAATATGGTCATTATTCAAATTATTTAAATTAATTAAAATAATTAAATTAATTAATTTTGTTATTTAAAAAGTTTATTTTATAATATCTAGTTAATCTCGTTAGATACTAAAGTTAGTAAACTAACTTAGTTAGTTTAAACTATAATGTTAGTTTTCTTTTTAAAATAATATGACTTGGTTAACTAATAATTCAGGGGTCATTTGTGCAAATTCTGAAAGTGTAAAGTGCAGGGACTAGTAGTGTAATTTCTGAAAGTTTAATAAAAAAAAAAAAGAAATAAAAAGATGCAGACCGCGGGACTCGAACCCGGGTCAGCATCTTCACACACACGCGCCTGACCAACTGAGCTGCAAGCTACTTAGTGAACAAACCCAACACTTAAAAAATATATACATTCGTTTAAAACGGCTGATCAGCGCGACCAAACCAATTTCAGTGTGTTTTAGCGTGAATTTTGAGTGTGTTTTGATTTTAAACTTGTTTTTAACATTAATTATACAACCACAACCTTCCATAACCCTTCCTTATAAATACCAAACCATTCCCAAGCTTAAATCACTTTGCAAACTCATCCAAATCACTCTCAAAACATCAAAAACGCAGCTGAGTTTCCAGATTCGAGCAGATTGCTACCTCTTCACTAAAGTGAGCATAACTTCTTCGTTTCTTATCCGTTTTGCCTCATTCTTTTTCCTATGAGCTTGGATTGATCTTAGCTTCGATTCCATGGGTTTTCACAGTAAATAAGTCCCTAGAGCTCCGGAAAAAAGCCTCCAAAGTTCACTATTCGATTTTGTTTTGATTCAAACTTTACTAAACTTGTTCAAACTTGAGTCTAACTCATCTCAAACCTATGTCCTAATGCTTATAACCTCATCTATGGTTAATTAGGCTTAAAAACAAGGTTGAGACATGTTAAATCAGAGGATAAAACCTCACAAACTTTCTGTTTTAGTTAGGGTTTTACCCACAAGAAGTGTTCAAGCTTGAAGCTTGATGAATGTGTGATTGTTAGACTAGCTTGGGCTATCTTTCATAAAAATCCACTCACTTATTGATGTTTTCTCATAGATTAGTTATTGTATTACATTATTCTTGTAAGTTCATGACCCTCCTTGTTGTTTATAACAAGTGTAGTGGTGAACAATAGAGGTACCTAAATAGAAGCTTGTTCTTCCTACCTCATGTATGAATTCTATGACACAAAGATGTGCCTAAATGGAGACATTAATCTCCTATCTCATGCTTGAACCATAGGACTTTGTAATCTTTATTATCTATTTATTTCATATATATATATATATATATATATATGTATATATACCTAAGTAACTAAACTTGATGATAACTTGATAGTTACTTATCAAGAACATGTTACATCATCTATGACCATGCCCTTGTTACGACTCTAATGGACCTTTGAATCCATGAAATCATAGAAACTCTTTTGAGTTTCAATAGTGTCAAGAACAAGTGTTATGTGTACAAGATGATTATTTTCACTTATGCTATTTTCCTTACATTTTAGACTCCTAATCTATAATCTTCCGATTTCCCCAAACTCACACACCTATGTTTCCTGGTGTAGAAGGACAAGGTGCTCCAAACTAATCCATCCACCAACATCACTCGCGGGGTTTCAAGTAGGAAAGCTTTCAAAACCGTGAGTATACTCGATCCCGTTTTCTTTTTTTATCACTTTGGGATGCAACATGTATGTTATACAAAATTACACAACACATGAAACTATTTTAAACTCTATCCATGCTTAACATGAAACTATATGATGCTTGTTTAGACTTGTTATGCTAATGTAAACTATTTGTGTCAATATATGCTTCATTAACTTTGCTAGCCTACCTTAACAATTATAGCGCTATAGGAGTAATGCACCGCCCACGATTCTTGGGCTATTGTTAAGTCAAACATGTTAACCTCCCTTTTATTCTAACCGGGGATAGGCTATTTTAACGCATTGGATTCTTGGGTTTGAACATAAAGTACGCCGTTTCGGCATGCTAGTAAACTTGCTTAATATGATTCATGTTGGATATGAGCACTTTAAACAATTTTATTCTATATTATGCTATGTAACAAACTTATATACTCGCCTTTGCTTTTGCATTGAACTCTATTTTAATATATGTTGCAAGTTGAATTATTGAGATGATGAATCAAGATGAAACAAGATTTAGGTGGACTTAGATACACACCTAGATTAATTTATCTATTTTGATGTTATGTTTATTGTGAGACAATGTTATTTCTTGTATTTGAATCATATATGACAATCTTGTTTTTGAAATGAAATTTAAACTTAATTAATATTGTCACATAGTGTTATGATGTCTCTTGCAATCTCGTTTTCGTCTCATCCCGATATTTCCGCCATCGGTTGGGGTGTGACATAAGTGATCATGCGTCCATTCATATGCTTCATTCGGTTTGAAAACGTAAAAAATAATTATTAAAAAAAACTTCTTTTTGCAGAGATCTTTCTTACAATCATCTCTTGGGTGTAGTGCCCCAGGAACTCACGTTGTATGTTCCCACACGACTTTTATTTTACATTCTCGTGAAACGCTGCAAAATGACATTTGTTCTTTAATTAATGCATTGCAGAAAGTTAGAAAGTAATAACATTAAAAGTGTTATTTATATATGTCACACCCCCAAATTACCACATGAGGAATTACCGCGGGGCGTGTGACGTACCAGGATCCAAGCCACCAATCATATTGAACTCATAAATATAATTAAATAAAACTTTCATTTATTATTGATATACGTGTTACAAAACATTATCTAACGTTCAGCGGAAGCATAATACATTAATTAAGAAATTCATAAACCAAGTGTGTGAAAGCCATTAGATTCGTCTCGCGTTTCCATGTATCTTGACCCATGATCACTCCAGCATCCCAGACAGCAAGTCCCAACAATATGCACCTAAAGGCCTGCAAGGCATGTAACAACGAATTAACAACAAAGTTGAGCGAGTTCACAGTTGGTTGTCCAGTTTAAAGTTATTTCAAAAACCATAAGTTCATTCGAAAACCAGTAGTTAATCAGTTCCTTGTTTTCCAAACCATAACCAGTGGGGGCTACCCCATGTTGTAAACCACTAGACCAGTTATATATATTGGCGTCATTCCCAACCGAGGACGGATGTACGTATTCTAACCAACCGAGAATACGCAGGTTAAATGTAGGCGTCCTTCCCAATCCGAGGACGGAGGTACGTATTCTTCCCAATCCGAGAATACGCAGGTTTAGTGTAGGCGTCCTTCCCAATCCAAGGACGGAGGTACGTATTCTTCCCAATCCGAGAATACGCAGGTTTAAATGTAGTCTATTAGTGGTGAATATACAGGTTTCATCTTAGCTTCTTAATCCCATTCCCAACCCACCGGGAATCCCATGCCTTAAGAGTGTGAACTCACCTTGGTTTGCTCGGTATGACTAGTTACTTGTTCCATAATAATCAACCAAATCCTAATGTGGTTACCAACGACAAATCAGTTTCGTATACACATGAATTACGTATCCCACATTCACATTACACAGTCATTGTTCATGTAGCACACTCATGCAGTTCAAGTCATAACAGTTAACCCATTATCATCGAGTAGTCACTTAGCACGTAACGGCCCACCAAGGCTTCGGCCCACTAATTAGAGTTGTACTAGTTTACAAATTCAATTTATAAACTTTCGGCCCAGATTCAGTTTATAAACATAACTCAATGTTAATACTAGCTTACAAATTAGACTTGTAACAGCCCACATTATACTTACAAAACCCAAATGTGTGATTGGGTCACTTGTGGGTTTCATTCAGCTACAGCCCATCAACGGGGTGCGTGGCCCAGTGATTATACAAGGCCCGATACGTGTGCTGTGCGGCCCAGTTGGGTACCGGCCCAATGTTAACCCTCGGCCCAAACCGTAGCACCATCATGTCCATATTTCTTTTGAATTGCCGCAAGCAACAAGCATTAACCAAAACAATGTTCAGTTCGGATTAATCAGTTCGAGAGTTTTCAACACGGAATATTGGTTCATCAATTATTCACATAATATCAATATTAGTAACAATCACTAAGATCACCACAAATAACACATTCATTACCAGAACTATATAAACTAACATGCTGGTTTCAATGAGTCCTAATTATAGTACAATCCTAGTTTTTCCGATTCACCCACACACAATTACATTCGCACATGATATTCATCACGAGATGTCCACGAACAGGTCTTTGATCACTAATTATATCCTAATCCATCCCAACAGTTTGACTATGATAAGTGGTCCAGCAAGGTTTCCACTAACATACCAACTACAAATCACATAACAAATTCTATGTACAAACATGTCACCCATCATCATCCAATCATTACTAGAATTTATTAACCAAACCCTAGTGCTCATGCACATGTTCAAGACCCCATCAGATTAAGACTCACATGTATACATCATCTACCATCAACCAATTATAACCATGCAACAAAACGATTAACCAGACCCCTAACATCAAGAAATACTTGTTCAATCATGAGTTCGTACATCCGTTATCATCACATACACTCCCGAATCCGATCTCATCATGTTTATGTTATCAAAATTACCAGATTCCGATCATAATAAAAAGATCATCATCCTACGGTCTTATCATCATACAACTCGGATCATCTAATATCATTCATGCGGCTTAACTTCGTTCAATATGATGTCTATCCAAACAACACAATTTAAACAACAAGTAACACACACCATAACAGAACACAGCCACTTATACCAAATCCAAAAACATAAAACACAAGGATGCAAACAGTGGCTTACTACAGACCGAGGAATCACGAGTGCCTGCTGCCGCTAACACAGAGATGACTCAGAGTGTTGCCGGAGCTCGGTTGCCGGTAGTAGTGGCTTTGTCGTCAAACGCTACTGCTGGTCATTGAACCGTCATTAGACGTCACCACTGCTCGGCAGTGGGTTCGCTGCCGTCGCATGGCCATCATCACCATCTTCATTCAGCGACCTATGCTATCTTCTCGGCTGCCATCCTTCTTCATCGGAGAGCTACGCCACCGCTGAAGCTTCAAGTCCGAACCTCCGAACTTCCGGTGATAATGCTGCTGCTGCTAATGATGATGTCGGTACCCGGCACCGCCACCATGCATGGTGGTGGTCTGTCGTGTTCACAAGGATAGAGAGAGAAAGAAGAGTGTGAGTATGTTGATGTAGAGAGGAAAGGATGTGGGTTCAAGAAGAATAGGGGTCGGAGGGTGTTGCCGAACAGGGGACGGGACGCCGGAAGTCTCGGCTCCAGTCGCCGGACACTATGATCGAGAGAGAATGAGGGTGAAGTGTGCGGCTGAGGGTTTGTTTAGGGATTAGGGTTTTGAATCAAAGGGGGTGAATGTTTATAAGAGTGTTTAAATGGGTAGGGTTTAGGTTTAGGTTAGTTGGGTTGGGCCTAGCCCAAGTGTATGGTTTTCAAATTAAGTGTCTAGCTAAAACCAACAGGCCCGATTAAAATTAACTAGATGTGTAGTTAAATAAATTGTTCGTCGCGTGCTATTATTATCCGATAAACAAATAATAATAATAATAATAATAATAATAATAATACTAAAATAGATTACTCCTCTCGACGATCACGGTCGAGAGTACGGGTTGTCACAATATACTTTTATTTGTTGTAAATTGAATTTTCCTACCCGGAAAATTTCCGGGTTATAACCTAGTAATTATATAAATGCTTAACCTAATAAAAATGTTTAATTTTGTACTTAAGCCGAAACACTTAATTCTAAAAATTCGCCCACTTTAATCAATTAGAGCATTCCCAATGAAGACCTTAAAAATATGTGAGAGAGTTTAGTTATATTATAAGAAATTGTTGTTAGTGTTTTTGAGTGGTTGTAAGTGGAGGATAGAGAAAATATATGTAAATGTTATTGTTCATCTGTAAATATATAGGAAAAAAATCTGAAGAGAGAAAACCTTATAATTTTTTTTAATATTTTTAGAAATGGTTGTGAGTGAAGGAGAGAGAAAAAATAATGATAAAAGTATAAAAACATTATTTAATTGAAAAAGAGAGATAATATATATGAATACGGATAAATAACTCATTGTAAATGCTCTTATAGACCCATTACTTATTATTCCAAATAACACCATATTACCAAATTCCACAACCCAATGGTCAATTACCCAATTCCGTTCAAATTCTTAACCAAAATAAACTAAAAGACCGTCGAGCTTTTTTTAGCTTGAACGATCGAACATTTAAATAGGTAAAAGCATAACATCAATCACGCTCCAGCATGAATCGTCCTTGATTTTGTGAACGATTCTGATCGAATTCGACCATTCAAGGCATCGACCTATGAATGATTTGAAGGATTCAAAGAGGACACCTGATTAGTGAAGGAGTCAAACATCAAACATAGGGGTGTAAACGAGCTGGGCTATTCGCAAGCTACTAAGATCGACCCGAAAAAAGCTCAAAACGAGCTCGAGGCTAAAAATAAACTTGTTTAGTAAGCGAGCCTAAGCCTAAACGAGCCTGTTATTTATATAATTTTTATTTACTATATTAAATATATATGGGTTAGGTTAACGTACAAGAGCCCTTATCCTACATTACGTACGCGATCATCTCAGCCGTCAGATCTTCATCCCACATTGAAATCGCATGTTGGTTTTTTGTAACAATTTCGCCTGTTGGTTTTTTAACATGCGATTTCATCAAAATTACCACATGCGAAATTGTTATAAAAAACCAACATTCGATTTCATCAAAATTATCACATGCGAAATTGTTACAAAAAACCAACATGCGATTTCATCAAAATTATCACATGCGATTTCACATCTCGTACGTAGCGTACGTTAAGCCATTTTGTACAATACACTTTCTACATATATATATATATATATATATATATATATATATATATAACAAAAGAAGTATTATATATAAAATTATGATAAAATGACTAAATTATATACATATTTATATAATTTTAATAAATAATAAAGAGTAAATTGTCATTTTAGTCCCTGAGATTTGACCCAAAATGCTACTTTAGTTCAAATAGTTTTTTTCTCTCCGAGGTCCCTGACTTTTGCGTTTTTATGTCATTTTCATCCAACTCACTAACTCCGAGTTTTTTCCAACTAGTGTAGTTTCAAAAATTATTTACTTTTTTGGGTACTTTGAAAAATATTTACCAAAATGGTTAATTTCATTTATCTCTCTAATTTTCTTGAAAACTTGTTTGTGTTTCTCTCCTAATTTAATTGGACAAAACCTAAACTAATTATAACATAGTATTGCTATTTAATAAACTTATATTTTTTAAATAATTTTTTATCTTACCTTATATCTCTGTTTCTAATTTGTAATAAAAATACCTGAAGTTTAAAAGCAAAAAAGTAATGTATTTAGTTTGGCTTTTATTTTAAGAATAAAAAAAAATAATATAATCATTTACTCAATATATTAACAGAGTAATCGTGTTCTATTTATTCTTTTATATATGCTTTAGATTAAATAATTATAAATTAAACTAAAAACAAATAATTTGTTCATAAGTGAATCGAACAACAATTACGTTGAACAAGTATACACTAAGTTAAAAAGCACAATTACAAATACATAAAAGCATATACATATTTTTACAAAAACGTAAAATAAAAACAATATAAAAATTTACTTGCAATTTTGAATATTATAGATTAAATAATTATTCACTAAACTAAAAACAAATAATTTGTTCATAAGTGAATCGAACAACAATTACGTTGAACAACTATACACTAAGTTAAAAAGCACAATTAGGGGAGGCGGGGTGGGAACTTTTGTTCCCGTGAAACTTTTCTTCTACGCGTGACTTTTACAAATAAACCACCGCCACTCAAACAAATTAACGCGTGAAACTTGGATTCCGTGATAAAATTCACGCGTGATGGCCATTCTGTGATAATTGGATGTGAGAGGGTGTGAGGGTTTATTGTTAGGTGTTGTGAGTGATGACCATTTCAACTAAAAAAGATTGCGAGTGATGAAATAATGGTTGATGACATGACATAATTTGATTGGATGTTATGAGTGATTAGTGATCACCACCCCCTCCCCTTACAAAAACGTAAAAGCATATACATATTTTTACAAAAACGTAAAATAAAAACAATATAACAATTTACGTTGAGCAATTACGTTTTGAATATTATAAATTAAATAATTATACAAAGATATATTATTCTTAAAATAAAAGCCAAATTATTCTTAAAATAAAAGCCAAATAAATACATGAATTTTTACTTCTAAACCTGGTATTTTTATTACAAGTTAAAATCAATGATATATAAATTAAAAAAAAAAACGTAAGATAAAAAACAATAATTTACAAAAACATAAGTTTATTAAACAACAATACTATGTTATCATTAATTTAGGCTTTGTCCAATTAGATTAGGAGAGAGATAAACAAATTTTCAAGAAAAATAAAAGAGATAAAAGAAAAGTACACATTTTGGTAAATATTTTTTAAAGTACCCAAAATGGTAAATACTTTTTGTAACTACACTAGTTTGGGAAAAAACTTCACTAACTCCATCAAAAAAAAGTCAGTTAACTCAGGGGTATCTTGGTTAATTTATATAAATCTTTCTGGTATGCCATTTTCATCCACCATTTTTATTGCTTTTTTTCTTTTAATCATTTATATAAATATAAACCCTTTAATTTAACAAAAAAACTTTATTTAAAAAAAATATTAATATAAATATATCACCACCATCATCACCCACCGCAACCACCATCACCCACAAACACCACCACCTACAACCACTATCACACATCACCACCATTACCCCACAACCACCATAAAGAGGAAGCTGCTGATTTACTCGTCAAAATGAGTACAAAAAGCAGTCTCATGTGAATTTAGAAGCTTCTAAAATGTATTTAGAGCCCAATTGATTTTATCAAATCCGTAACTTTGATAATAGACTGAAGCAATATAAGTTAGTGGTCGGTTTGAAGATCAAAGAGAAGAAAAGCACGAAATAGTTTACCAATTGATTTCATCAAAAGAGTCCACAGTTAAATCGATTTTTTTTTTTGTGGAAATTTTAGATACCTATCAGTTTCAAATACACAATCTGA
This sequence comes from Helianthus tuberosus, assembly GCA_030545235.1. Classification (NCBI taxonomy): domain Eukaryota; kingdom Viridiplantae; phylum Streptophyta; class Magnoliopsida; order Asterales; family Asteraceae; genus Helianthus; species Helianthus tuberosus. The sequence continues at coordinate 51,345,908 of CM060411.1, read as the reverse complement.
CATCAGAACAAAATTTTAGAGCCTCCAAGTTCATCATAGGAGAGAAAGCAATATTGAAGATAAAGTATTCACCATTCGAACCATCAATCGCCACCCCTTCCACCTCAAATTGTCTGCAACCCCAATCTCCGAATACCCCCGTCGTAAGGGGACTAGGGGTGGTAAAAATTTTCCCCGTGATAAACATGTTCCACGCGTGGAACAAACAAAGATACCACCGCCACTGCTCAACTTCCACGAGTGATGGAAGGATTCCGTGAAAAAATTCACGCGTGATGGAAGGTATGATGTGAGGGGGTGTGAGGGTTTATTGTTGGGTTGGGTGTTGTGAGTGATAACCATTGCCACTAAAAAGGTTGTGAGTGATGGAATAATGGTTGATGATTTGGCGAAACTTGATTGGATGTTGTGAATGATGGAATTTTTGCAAGTGGTAACCACCCCTCCCCCTAACAGAACCCCCTTCATACATTGTCTACCACCCTAACCACCTTCACTTTCAAATCTCAGATTCCTAGATCCAGGGGCAACTTACTTGGGGCGGGAAGGGGCGCCCGCCCTCCGAACTTTTCGATGCGTAGTGTTATGAACAGTAACTTCGTATACAATTTTTTAGGTATATACGTTTTCGCCCCCCCGGTTTCGGAAAAAAAGGGGGTCAAGCTTTGCCAATGCCTAGATCTGTTTGTTTCTTGATTGGGGCTCGATTTTAGATTCGTTCATCGGATGTTGCAGGTGGTTTAGAACCACCACCGCGGCGGTGGAGGTCATGATGGTATTGGCTAGATCAGAGGTGGATGGTAGTGGGGTGGATGGTGGCAGTGGTGGGGTAGTAGTGGTTCTAGAGGGAGAAAGTGTGTGTGGAGAGAGAAGAGAGAGGAGACAGGAGAAAGAGAGGATGTAAATATAATTAAAAGAAAAAAAAAGATGTAAAAGCATGATGGATGAAAATGGAAAAATAAGTAAAGAAAATTAATGAAAATGGAAAAATAAGTAAAGAAAATTATAAGCTGACTAAAATACCCTGAGTTAACTGATAATTTTTGATATTTTTGATGGAGTTAGTGGGTTGGATGAAAATGGCAAAAAAAAAAAAAAAAAAACCCCCCCCGCAAAAGTCAGGGATCCAAGGGAAAAAAAACACTATATGGACTAAATTGGCATTTTGGGCTAAATAAAATGGCAATTTACTCAATAATAAACAAGCCGTGCTTTAAAAAAAAATGCTTGAACTGAGCCGAGCTTGAACTTGAACTTGAGCCAAGTTGAGATGAGAACGGCTCAGCTCAGCTCAGCCCGGCTCGTTTGCACCCCTACAAACATGAGTAAAGGCTAGGTTTTCTTATACCGTTCTTCAAGCTTAAAAACTGAAATTAGACATGATTAAAGTTGAAAATGAGATATTTAAATGTAAGTATTTACTTAAGAAAGTTAAAATAAGATATTTTATGTGTTTATGTGATTGTAGACTAAATATTCCAACTTTTGCCCATTTAGGAAGTACCTTGTGTGTTTTCTTTTGAAAACCATATTTTTTTTTTTGGGTAAAAGCCTCTTTAATTATAAAAACTAGAAACATTTGTATGATTTTTTATGGATGATCACAAAATGAAGGGGTATGGTCCCAAAAAGCCGCGCAGACCATTTGCAGGTCGCGCGCTGGATCATACTCCTTACTCGACAAGCTGATCAATCTTCAGACCCGCGCGGGCTACACAAGCTGAGCCTGGCCTCGCGTGAGGTCGAAACAAGAGATAACGTCAGTTTTCACACTTGTGTTCTGAATAAGAGTCTTCAATTCCTACATCCCCTGCGCGGGCTAGTTACGTGCTCAACAAGGGGCGCGCAGGAGTTAAAGCGCAAGGCCACTTCAGAAAGTACACAAGGTACAAGTGGCAGAAAGTATACAAGGTACAAGTGGCAGAAGAATAAGCCAATGAGCATCCTCCAGGCTGTGCTCTATCGTGCTCCACGATCGTCTGATATGCAGGAGACAAAGAGTACACAAGGACGCCTACGTGGCATCAATAGGGGGGCGGCACCTGCCCCATGATCTCCACTTACCTGCTGATGGCAGAAGGACAACAAGGCCGACAACTGGACACGTGGCTCCAATCATGGTGCGCCAGCACCGGGGATCTTCTAGAAGACATTAACGGTCGAAACCAGTGAGACAAGGAGGATATTCCTTGTTTATCGCCTTCCGGCCCAAGGCCCATCAGCCTATCTCCTCTTACACCACTCCGGCTATAAATAGGGACCTCCATGCACAGGTTAACCATTCTATTCTCTCCACTCTCACTCTTAACACACACTTATTTCCTCAAAGCAGATATTTATTCTCACGCCGGAGTCTGGTTAAGAGGGAAACCCCCATATTCCCCTCTTAACGAGCTAACGGTGTTTCTGTTTTGCAGGAAGAATGGATCTAATCGGAGCTCAGGAAAGTTTAAGAAGATTAACCTTCATGTTTGAAACATAAACCAAACTAATTAACCATAGAATTAGTTCTGTGTTTCTTCACAAAACTATTTGTTTTAAAAATGATTATTGTTTCTTTGTGGATATGATTTGAAAAATCATTGTTAAATCTTGAGTTATAGCTCTAACCTTTTTGTTATAAAAAAAGCTTGTTGGTTATTCCTTATAGGGTAATAGTTTTAAGACCTTGAATATCATTATTACTCCAAGCACCACCAATAAAGACTTTGTTAGTGTTATCTTTCTTTAATGGTTTGGGACAATCACTAATAAACTGGTTGGGATCATCACATCTATAACACTTCTTTTCCTCTTCTAAAAGCTCTTTGTTGTAGTTTGAAGATTTCTCATCTTCATGTTGGCTTCTAGCATCTCTTCTTCTTCTCTTAAAGAATTTCTTGAATTGTTTCGCTGCCCCGACATATTCTTCTTCATCACTTGCTCTTAATTGATCATCATCATTTCACAATCTTGCCTTTAGGAGCAACTGATTTGTTCTTCTCCTTCCTAAGATAAGAGAACTCATCATCTTGTTCCATGATGTCTGAGGTTGCCAATCAACTCTTCCATTTATAGAAGATTTAAATCCTTCGATTTCTCAATGGTGGTTACCTTAGCTCTCCACCTTAGATGCAAAGCTCTCAAAAAATTCCTTCACATAATTTTTGTCAGGATAAGTAGTATCAAGGGCTTTAAGACGAGTAGTAATAATATTAAATCTAACATAACCCTCATTTATTTTTCATGTTCACCACATTGAATTGATCATATTGTTGTACAACTAATTCAATCTTGTTATCCTTGACTTGAGGGTTTCCTTGGTGGGTTATAACAAATGTATTACGAACTGCATTAGGGGTTTTGTACATAAAATCTTTTCATATTCATTTCTTAGCAACAATTTACAAAGAAATGATTTAGATTCATAGTTCTTGGAAATCATCTCCTTATATTCACGTATGTAAATAGATCTAGGAATTCAAGGACACAACCCCGACCAGCTAGCCTGTACTTGTACTGCTAAAGAAAGACGGCTATGGAAATGAATGATAGTCTTGATTTGACTAGGTTAGAGAACAACCAACTTTGTTTGTTCTTCCTCCCTAGATGGAACAAGATCTCCATTTTTAATGATTTCCCAAATATCTATGTCTTTAGCTTTAACATAAGGTTTAAACCTTTGTTTACAATAAATAGAATCCTTTATTAATAGTTAGCAAAGGTGGTCTAACCATGGAGTTTCCCTATACAGAGTTTTGAGCCATTGGTCTAACTCAAAATTTCAATAATAAGTTTTATATGAAAAAATATTGTAGAAAACTAGAGAAAGGAGAATAGGTTTTCTTAAATAACTGCTAATTAAAAACTCTAATTAAAATATTTTATCACTTGTTTGAAACCTAACAATAATATCATGCAAGTAAGCAAAGAGTTTAGGAAAGGAATAAAAACAACCTATTTATAGAGGTTCACGTGTATGTTAAGTAATCCACTCTACGTTCTCTCCCTGATTCTCAAATCGAGAATTGCTCCATTAAGCATTTCTTTTAAACGAAAGGGTTGTACAAGCATTTCACTAAGCAAGGTAGTGATCACCTCAACAACGTTTCACTAATCCAAAGTAGTGATCACCTTCATCAACACACTATGTCAAGATAGTATTTCTTTACACTTCTTCACGCATTTACTATATTAAGGATAGTGAATCTTCACAACAATTACCAATTATGGTGAGACTCCACACAAATCACTCACTATTACAACAACATTGCTCATAATACAACAACAGTTACAAGGATTGGAAGTTGTAGCACAACTTTTTTTTTTTTTTTTTTGCTATTTGCTCTTTGATCTTGATTCTCTCTTCAACATGATATTTGAATGTAGCACCCCAAAAATAATAAATAAAATGGTACAAGTGTAAATATACATACAAACATACATACATACTGATATGGTCTAAAGTATACATATTTTTATACAAATATTTCCTATATTTTGAATAGTTTTTGAGTTAGTTCTTATAAAATACCACTCGAAACTGGTTCATATTTGAAGTTTGATGATTTTTAATGAAAATGAGATAAAATAGTATATTTCATTTCAAAAGAAAACTATAGCAAAGTAATAAATATTTTATTAGTTAATATTTAGGTTTACATTAAAATTGGAATTAAATGATACAATAAATAAGTCACTACTTTTTTTTTCTTATTAGTAGGTGACTTATACAAAAGAAATGTGGACTACAATAATAATCGAGGGAATGCATTAATAGGCCTACTGTTACACAAAGAAAAAAAAAAAAAGAAGCAAAGCATTATTTAAAACAAACGTGGATTTGACTTGTTCATTGGAGCATAACAAACGTGGATTTGACTTGTTCATTGGAGCATCACTAATCAGATGGTCTAGGCCCATCACGATTTAAACGAAGCCCACATGGTGAATAACTGAATTTGACTTGAAGTCGAATTACGCATGACACATTAATATAAAAAATAATCAACGCAATACATCAGAAAAAAAAAAAAAAAACCTACGGATCAGACGACTGCAATATCAAGAAGATTACAAGGAGCATACATGAAGTGACAACCTTTTGGATTTGAAGAGAGAAGAGCGTGGTTCGTGATTGAAGATTGCAATCCGTATTCAGTTCTTTATTTTAAATAATTATGAACATGTTTTCGTTTTTTAGACTTTGTTTGAATCTGATACAATGTTTAGAGGCTAAAACTTTTAAAGCCGCTTAGGTTTGGATGATCTATTGATGCATGTTTGATGTTTATTTTGACTATTTAATTTTGACAACGTTTTGGAGTAAATTAGTTATAAGTTGTTGCTAGAATTGATTGTGTATATTTTAGTTTTGCTGAATTTATTGATATTAATGATGAGTTTGATGCTTTTGGTAGGAATAAGTCACCACTAGTTGTGTTGAACTCGCTTTTAGGTTGTTTATTCGCTATTCTCAATCTAATTGTTTGAACTTGGTAACAATTCATAACATAAAATCAATTTAAAATCAGCTAGACATTAGTGTGCGCCTATCTTCTTTGATTCGAAAGATAATTAGAAGTTGCTAGGTAATTATGTGCACTGTTTGGTAGTTTTGAGCACCCGATAACTCGGGGTTCGTCTGCTTATTCGTGTGTTAGCCAGTCCTAGGATATTGGTGTATCATCTTATAGCTTGCTTCACATCGAGAGGGTTGGTTAAGGGTAGTCTTGGCAATCTGATAGTTGTGGGATTTGGGACCTTTAATTAGGCTTGTTTCCTCATAGCACTCCATCACATGTTTTGGTTGTTTTCATTGGTCGGTTTTTAGGTTCTTGAGTTAGCGGATCACTTTACTTGTCATCTAATTACCATAGGATTTATTCTCTTTCACAAGAGAGTAGTCAGTTAGAAACCGAAACCTAAGTCATTGGTCAGATAGTTGTCTTCACGTGTCATTAGTGATTCTTACCTAAGTGGTTTGTTCATCTCTCTTGGTTGAGTTCACAGTATTAGTTGCCTTTGTGTTCGTTAGGTTCATTAGTTAGTTAATTTAGTTAAAATATTAGTTAATTAATTTTAAAATAAAAACCAAAATTTTAAAATCTATTTAGGACTAGAATTGTGATTAGGGTTAATTATTATAAGTGTCAGTCTAGAGTCCACGGTTCGATACTCGGTCTTGCTAGTTATACTACTTTCACGTCCGGTTCACTTGCTGTTGTGTGTAGTTAGCGAGTTCTACTTCTAAAACTTGGTCATAAAAAATAGTTGCAAAAATCACACATCACATACATACATATATAGATGTATAAGCTTGAATATGTTATATGACAATAATAATGTATGGTAACTAGGAAATTTTGAACTTAGTTAAATACATATGGATTTATAATGAGAAGAATGGATTCTAGCTCTTTAATCAATCGAAATAAACTTGAGGGATTGAAATGGTCAACAAGAGAACCTATGTTTTAAAAATGAAATTAAAACACAACAAACACATAATGTTTGTGTGTGTCGAGCAGGAGCAAAAGAGGATAGAGAAAAAGGCTTCATCTTGACCTAATCCACCAAATCTCCTAAATTAAAAGGCTAAAAGTGTTAGAATCCCTTGCATGAATCAAGATTATTGATCAACTAAGCTAGGGGAATCACTGTTAAAATTTGGTTTTTGGTGAAGTAGAGAATTTTGATAAACACCATGAATTGCAATTCAAGAGTGGATTGTAGATTTTATGAGAATTTTGATAAACACCATAAAATTTGTAAAACCAATGCTATGATTTAGTATTTGGGGTAATAACCATGTGTATATAAGTGGGTCTTAGTGAAAATAAGGTATATGTGAATTATGATGGTTAATTTGTGTATTTGATGTATGATGAACTGAATTCTAGTTTCCAATTTGAGTATATTGATCATATTGACTTGACGAATTGTGAATACATGGTTAAATGTTGTTTACTAGACTTATCAGAAGTAGTGTAAGGTTCATGCTCACAAGGTGTTTGACAAATTGCTTAAGTGAAAATAATATGCTAATAAAGTGTGATAAAGCTTGATGAGAATCATATGTAATGATTTTTAGCAAAATTAATGATAAGTGGAGAGTTCAAATGAAAAGAATTTTTTTGTAAGAAGAAAAAAGAAGAAATTTCAACCAATAAGAATGCTTATTTTACTTCATTTAATATTTGCATTTAATTTTAATATAAGGGTATATTGGTAAACTTACATAAATTATTAATTTGTATTATTCACCTTTAATAACTAACTAAATTAAATTTGTAACTCCTTTTCAAAATATATACTTTTTTCAAATTAAAAAAACAACTTAATTTAAAGTGTAGAATAAATTATTAGTTGTGTGGGATAAATTACGAGTTGTGTAGGATATATTTCGAGGTGTGTAGGATAAATTTCGATTGTGTAGGATAAAATTCTATAATGTGTAGGGTATATGTAGGAAAATTTTGATATGTGTAGGTTTTGTAGATTATATGTAGGATAATTAATGATTAGTTGACTAATTAATTAAAGAGAGAAAAATTAATGATGTGGGTTATAAATGAAATAGTATTTTACTAATATGCCCTTTCTTCTTTTTCTTCTCACATTAAATTTTTTCTCAAATGAACCTTCCCTTTAATGATAATGAATCTTATGATGGCAATTTAACAATTAGACGGGTTGTTCATAATAGGTGACTCGAGTGATAAGGCGGGTGATAAAGCCCCCGAAGCGATACGCGACTTAAAGGGAAGCTCTAAGGCATGTGGTTATATGCCTCGTTGATTATTCTAGTTAGTTAATATTGTTACTAAAAGTAACATATGAGAAATTGATTGTAAGTGGAATTGGTTGCTCGTAAGTGATGGTATTCACAAGAGCCAACCAAGCAGGTCGTTATTAATTTAAAAGTAAGGTTTGCTCATAAGTGATGGTATTCACAAGAGTAAATCAAACGGGTTAAATAAGCGTAAACACAAACCGGGTAATGTGAGTGTGAAACACAAGATTAATAAACCCAGGTAATGAGTTGTAGTCAAAAGGGAATAGTCCCATGAAAATGATACAAATGATTTAAGCTTAAGTGCTTGAACATCATAACAGGTCAAATAAATATAAGCGCAAACCGGGTAATGGGAGCGTGAAACATAAGATTAATAATAAGTCTGAGTAATGGGTTGTAGTCGTAGGGGAATAATCCTACGAAACGAATGCGGATGATTTAAGCTTTAGTGGTTAAATGTCAAAATGGATTAAGTAAATATAATCACAAACTGGGTAATGAGAGTGTAAAATATATGAATTATGGATCTGGGTAACGGGTTACGGATTTACATATGATAAGGAGTGAGTTTTAAACATACAAACTTGATTTGGACTGATATGGACACTTGTTTAGTGGAAAAAACATGAAATTCGTGAGTCAGGTCTGGGTTCAGCGCCCAGTGCGCCAAAATCAGAGTCCAATGCGCAGATATGTAAATGTTTGCTGTGGTGCGCTGAAATCAGCGCCTAGTGACGCCGAATGATACCAACCTTCCCAATTTTCGCGTTTTGAACTTCAACTTGTGTGTATGCTTCCAATACTCAATAATGCTTGAAAAATAAAGTTTTGTTTTCCAGATTTAGCTATCTCATTCAAATGTTTTAATTACTAATCGTTTGAGTGAATATTTTTTTTTGGGTAAAGGGTTACCCCGGTGATTTTATATATTCACAAACAAAACAAAACAAGTAGTAAGGAAATACCCTTACTAGTTCAATCATGAGACATGCCTCATGAAAGTGGAACAATCGAAAACAAGAAAAACCAAAACTAAGAAACAACTACTAGACTAACATCTAGGCGTTTGAGTGAATATTGTGTATTAGGTGATGTAACTCAAGGAGACCGGATGAAATTCAAGCTGCATACGAAGAACTGAACACAACTCAAGATCAATGCTCCGTGTTTTTGTCATTTACCTTTTGAAAATTTAGACTTAATGTATTTTGTTCAAACGAAACCTTTGTCAACTTTTACTTTTAAGCGAAGTTGGTATGTGTTAAACAACATTTTAATGTTATATTAGACGGGTCTTACATTGAATTACAATGGAACTAGAGAGATATGATTTATATATATATATATATATATATATATATATATATATATATATATATATATATATATAGGGTCAGGATTTAGAGAAAACGATGGAAAGTGTGAGAACGGTGAGAACGCTTATGGATCGTTCGAACAAAACAATCTATGGACTAGATTGGCGCGGTGGCGTTTTCGTAAATAACACGAATTCTATTAAGTGGACGCGCTTCATTAAGGGTAAAAAGGTCTTTTACACTTCTCTACCAAAACGCCAAACTAATGAATAAAATGCCATTACCGGCCAAAACACATCACTATATAAACAAAACATCTCAGACATAAAAACACACACACCCCGAACCTGAAACGCCATATTTTCTACTTTATACCATTCATCTTACAAACGCCAAAAACCCCAAAACTTCAAACACACCTACTCAAAAACGCCATATTTTACTATATACCAATCATCTTAGAAAATGCCAAAACACTCAAACATCAAAGATTCCAAAAAAAATGACGTTACCTTCAGATACACTATTTCCTCAGTAAAACGCCAAAAATGGCAAACATCGTTTCTTGTATATTCAATATTGTTCTACACGAAGTTTGGCAGAATGCATTCTTCCCTGAGGTGCTGTGACTCAATAACATTTTGCTGCATGAGATGGACAAATCATAAACAAAAAGATGCTGGTGTCAGACTTATGTCATTTTTTGTGTTTTGTTATTGATGAATATTATAATGGCATGAAGAGACGAATGACACTGATGAGTGATTTGAAGATACATATTCAAACAAAAAACTCACGTCATTTTGTCTTTCCAAACGGCTACAAAAACACAAGCATGACAAAGTCAAACCGCCAGTGAACATATTTCGAAGAAGAAAGAGACTGATGACAGTGAAGATTTGGAAGATGAATTGTTTCTATTTTTATCTTTTTAATTTCTATTTTTTGTTGTTTGTTATGTATTTTTCAGGTAAGAACAATAAAATACCTTATATTAATAAACGCCAAAGAGTCATAATGATTGTGAAACGCCATAATGCAGTAAAACGCCAAAAACTCCCAAACTATAATAAAAGTAATTTGGAGAAGTTTTATTAAAAGCTAAAAAAGAAAAAAAAACGCAAAAAACTACTTAAAGCCATTAAAAAACGCCAAACTTGGAAGATGGAACGTCTATCAGCCTTCTATCAGCCTAAAAACTCATAAAAAAGCAGAACAAAAAATAGTAAAAATACACACAGTAACTGAAAAGACGACTACTTTATTAATATCATTTATTATAAATAAAATCCCGCCTAAACTACGTGCCAAAAACATCCTATAAGAGAGACGTCTCTGCACAATGATCACAACCAAAAAACTACACCATGTTTCATAGAAACCACTCACTTTAAAACGCCAAAAAAATAGTTAAAAAAGCCACAGATGGGAAACCTAGTTTCTTCTATATTGAGTATTGTTCTGAATGAAGTTTCACTGAATGGATTCTTCTCTAAGATGGGTATCTCTATAAGCTTTTGCTGAATGAGATAGACAAATATTCATAAAAAAGAGACTGATGACACTGATATGTCATCATGTCACTTTGTTCTTGATGGATATATTGATGGCATGAAGGGATCAATACATTCGAGCAGGCATTGATCTTCAACATGTCACCAAACAAGTATATATCAAACCATAATACAGGATGCCACTAAAAATAAACATCTTCTAAAGACGGGCGGTATGTAGGCAAATAAGGATCTAGATAAGGTATTCAAAACAGGTACAAAACGCCAAAAAGGTTAAAGTAGAAGAGGCTGATGACAGTGAAGATTTGGATGAGAACTTAGATTAGAATTTTTATTTTTTTTCATTTTCTATTGTTTGTTATTTAATTCTCTGTTGTTTATTATAAAGTTCTCTACGAATTAAAAAAATTGAGTATAAAACGCCAAAAACCACAAACACTAAAACGCCTGATAGTATGAAAACTGTGAGACAGTAACATTAATTTGGATGCTAGCAAAGCACGTTGTTGCTATATAAAACGCCAAAAAATGCCAAACAAAGTATTACTGGAAAAAAGCAACACTAATTGACAGATGAAAAATGAACGAAACATTAATTGCAAAACAGTAAAATGAAGAGACGGTAACATTATTGCCAAAAATTTATTATATTAAAAGCCACTACATGGAAAATTGAATTTGTTTATCTTTTCATAACGCCATAATTGCCTGTTACATTATAGGCCTGCATCCAACATGGCACAACAATCAAAAGCCATACTTAGTTAAAACGCCAAAATCTTTATTGTGCTCCTGATCTAAAAAAACAATAAAAACGCCGCGTATTTGTTAAACGCCAAAAAGTGGAGAGCTGATGTGAGACGCGTTTAAAAAAAGAATATAAAAGGACAAAAAAGCCCCTCCGCCCTTCAATATATCCCGTGACACGTGTTGGGCCAGGATGCGTTCTCACCGTTCTCACACTTTTGGGCGTTTTCTCCTGATCCCGTTCCTATATACGCACACACACACACACACACACATATAGGTACGGGATCAGGAGAAAACGGTGAAAAGTGTGAGAACGGATCCTGGCCGGCCACGTGGTACAACGCTCTAAATTATGTGCACGGGTACGATTGTCATTGTCCACTTCCCGCTAAATAATAGCGTTATGATTCCGTTGCAAAAAAAATTTAAATAGAAATGGCGTTTTAATCGTTATGCTAGTTTTACATGGCGTTTTTTTTAAAAAGTATTTTTTTACGAATGGCGTTTATGTTTGAATGGCGTTCTATTGATATCCAACAGATATAGCGTTTTTGTGTTTTCTACTTGTTTTAATTTAGTTTTTTAATCCTTTTTTTATGTTGTTTATGTTTAAATGGTTACTATTTGTTAATTATTCTAATCATGGCGTTTTCATTGATTTGCATAAATATTATCGAAAATCACACAACTAAACATGTAGATGCAATAATCTAAAAAACAAAACACATTAGTCAACATTAAAATTATACAATCCATTGCGTTTAAGCTAATCTACATAATCTACCATCCTTTGTGCTATTCTCTTGTCCGCTGCTCATACATTTCACGTATTCGCCCCCCCTAAAGCCAAGAATTTTGTTACAGATTTTGTCAATCGTGTTCTGATTTCATTTTCGCTATGAAGCAGGATTTTTACAATGTATTTCGCCCTCAGTTCATTTAGCTGTCTCTGCTGTAGTTGATTTGGGGCATCTTCTTTTGCCAAACCACTTCTCCAACCAGCTATATCCCCCATGTATGTTTCCATATGCCTCATTGCAAAAACCCCACAGTCGACCACGTTAGACATTGTCCTCCAATCCATTTTTTGTCTGACAATCTCCGCCTTGTTCATGATCTTATGCTTTGGGTGTTTTTTAAGATGCAAGTAGTTTGCAAAAGCACCGTGCTGCAGTTTCACATTTTTTTGCATATATTAGTTTGGCGTTTTGTCAACATAGTTCCTATATACAAAGTTTTTAAGATACTTACCAACTTTCACACCCATCCATCATACTTGTCTTTAATGCTGAGGTCATCCCGGTTACCGCTGTTATCCAATACATCAACTCGTTCGTGTTTTATGTTGAAGCAGACAACATAGAAATGTCTTGCCCATATAATTGGCACGAAGACTAGTTCATAATCTTTGATGTTTTTATCTTTCTGGTCTCCTTTGAAACGGGCATTTTTCAGAACAGTTTCCATGTTTCTGTTGAATTCTTTGTATCGTAAATTTACTATCGTTTTTTCGTCGTATGCCGGAGTATTCTGTAATATTGAGTACCACATTTTAAACAACAAAACAATGTCCTAATATAATATCATCAATTAAATATAGCAAAAGAGTTACCAGCATTAATTCTGTGCAAAATAACCTTGAGGGTGATTCTTGAACCTTGTATCTTTCTTCATAGTTCAGGATATGTGCCCAACATAGAATAATTGTGACGTGTGCATGAAATCCTGGTTTCATGCTCTCACAAAGCACCCTCATGAGAAACTTTTCTCCCATCTTGAACACCTCAGTCCTAAAAAAACATCATTTGGCGTTTTAGTTATACAAACTCATTCTATTATAATACATGGCGTTTTAAGCGTTTTTACATGCATATTCAAGTAAACGTGATAAATGGAAAGTTTGGCGTTTTATTTTGAGAGAAGTGTACATACTCGTATTCGCCGCATCCAGTGAAGATGTATGGCAACGTTATTTTCATGGTTCATCCTTGGTTCATGTATAACCACTTGCCTCCTTACATAAGGTGACAATATGCCCTGTTCAATTTCTTATCTCTCTTCTCCTTTTCACCCACAGTCTTTTTGTTTATATTTTCATCTTATTCATCATCTTTATCAGCTTTTTCATCACCAAGCAACTCTTCAGTTAAAATTGTATTTTCTTGCATCAACTTTATGATGTCTGTAGTTTTGTCCTCATCACCCTTCTCCTGCACATCTGACCTGTTTGGCGTTTTTGGTGGTGATGTGTTGATGGCGTTTTCATCTTGGGATTTATTGGGTGTCTCTTACTCTTCAAAAGTTTCCAAGAGGTTTTTCCCAGCTGTAGATGGTGGCTCCTCATATGGCGTTTTATCAAACACTGCACCTTGTTGGTCAACACTTTTGTTTACCATCTCCCCTTCAGTTTTTTCTAGTTCAGTGATGAACGCTTGACTGTATTGTGTTTCTGTTAGGGGTACGTTTGGTGTCTTACCAAATACATGCATTTTTGGGGTCTCTTCAGCAGGTTGCAGATGTTTTTTTATTGCTTTAATTGCTTCATCCACCATCTTTGAATTATCTAGACCTTCTTTTATATCAATAATTTGTTTTAGATCTTGTCCAGGCAGCTCCAAAACCTCAGCCATATTCTTTTTAATTATTTTTCCCCATTGTATCTGGAAATGTGATATTCAAGTGTCTTGAAATCACAATTCCATCTCTCAATATCGTTTTCGTTTTTATCTTCATCTGATAATATAGTATCCTTATCATCATCATATATGGGGGCTGTTGTAGCAGTTGAGGGTTCGGCGTTTTGTTCTCCGGCCATATCCCTTTCTTTTTCTACTCCCGTATCCACTTCTCCTTCTCCTTCTCCATCCCCTTCTCCTTCCCCTTCCTTTTCTCCTTTTCCTTCTCCTTCCCCTTTTCCTTCTCCTTCCCCTTTTCCTTCTCTTTCTCCTTCTCCTTCATTTTCAACTTCATTGGCATTTTCATCAACTGTTTTTACTTCAATGGCGTTTTCTATTCCAGCCATATCTTTCTCCCCTTCTCCTTCATTTTCACCTCCTCCTTCTCCTTCTCCTTCATTTTCAACTTCATTGCCGTTTTCATCAACTGTTTCCACTTCAATGGCGTTTTCTATTCCAGCCATCTCCTTCCCCCCTTCTTCTTCATTTTCACCTCCTAGTACCACCTCATTTTCAACCTCACCTTCATTTTTACCTTGTTCTCTTTCAGCTGGCACTTCCTTGGCGTTTTCATCAACAAATTTTGAGATGTTCTCCAACAATGTCAGACATTGTGAGTATTTAATGTGTACCAGGAGGCTGTTTGGGTATTCAGTCTTTAACTGTTTTAACAATGTGCTTATTTTATTGTAACAGTCTTCTAATTCTTTGTATACCCATCCAATTTATCAGCCATTTCCTGTTAAATAAAAAAACAGGATTTTATTAATCATAGCATTTTGTGGTTTTTCATTAAATTTATTATTTGGACAACATACCTCTTTAGTTTTATTGTTTTGCTCTTCCTCATCAGCAAAAATGTTGTCATACTGTGTTACTCCTCTAACCAGAGCATGGTTCCCTGATGCAGAAACTTCAAACATCATTTCCCGGCTTTCGCTATCCTCATTCACCATCCTTTGAAGTGAAGCCTATTCATCCTCATTATCTTCATTCTCATTCTCATCATTGATGTGCATGGCGTTTTGCACATCAGGGTGGAGCCTTGATACGTGGTCAAAAACCGGTGTTCGTATTAGTTTAAGTTGATGTTTTTATGTGACTTTTAATTATGAATAGCCTACTTTTAATTAAAAATGTGTTTTGCAGGTTTAGTGAAATTTAAGGAGCTATTTGGGAGCTTTACGGGCTACCGGGATGAAAAACGGACCACCGGGTCGCGAAACGGTTTAACCGGGAGTGAGATATGTGCAAAATGGAGAATTGGTGTTGTAGGCACCGTCGCCGATGCCCAAAAGGGCCATCGGCGACGCCCCGTAGATGTTCACGTCGCGCAAAAAGTTCGTATACAGCAATATTAGGCGTCAGACGAAAACGAATGTTACACATACCGTCGGCGACGGGTCTTCTGGCACCGATTCGCGAATTTTGGTCTTATGTTGATTGGGGATGATTTTAAACATGTCTTTGACCAAGTTTTCGGGAGTTACACTATGATTTGAGTTTGAAAACCATCTTGGAGCCATAACATAACATATCTATCATCTCTAATCCATCTATTACACCATTGTCATCCGAATCAACCGAATCTATCACCCAATTCATCATCATCACCATTCCTAAAACCCTAGTTTATCCATTCATCTATTCTTTCATCACCATTACTCACCAAAACCCTAACTATCATCCTTCAACCAATTTCCAAGATTCAAGATGACCAATTTCAAGTTCTCAACATCCGGTAATCAAGTCCTTTCGATCATGAGCGGCTAATTTCTTAGAGGTTTCACCCTGGTGTAGACCTGTGTAAGATTTAGGTTTTATTATGTGTTTGATGTTTGGTTTGTGACAAATTGAATTGCGTTTGAATCTTTAGACAATTGTCCTACGTTTGTATTGAATTTACGAATTGTCGAGTGAATGATTAAATTTGACTTTGTGAAACGAATACACGTATTTATGCCTTGTCTTTTGATAGGATTTACAAGTCCAAGGTAACGAAGTGCATCGTGGTCCGTTGTCTATAACGTTGATATTGATTGGCACCTAAGCTTTGTGAATTTTAACCCGTTAACGAACTAATTCGATTAAACCAAATTAAAACGAGTAGTAACCCTCTTGCATTTGTTGAACCGGGTGTGAACCTTCAATCGAATCCTTAACCCCAGCCAGCGACTCGTGGGAGTCAACTTTTACGAATTAATCAGGACGTAAACGATGACAATCGACCATGGTATGGAATGTGAAACTGCCAGCACAAGGGGTAGCGCCTTAGAACATGGCACGGAATATGAAAGGATGGACCCTGTTGATAAAAGATCGTAGAGCTTTGCTTCAAACAACATCATCGGAGGTAATAGTCACGGCAACACCAAGGTACGTGAAATGGCGACCAACGGTATAGAAATGAAGGTGCCTATGACATGGAGTGGCTGTTGCTAAATCAAAATGACAACAACCAAGGAAACGACGACTATACTGGAAATCCTCGCAACGAGTACAACCATACGAGGAAATGATGCTCATATAGGGGCATTTAGGATTTGACGTGGGAGACGCCAGGATTGTAATAACATGGTGGCATACACGTTCTTGGTAACGAATCACTTCATCTCTGTACTCTATAACCCTGATGCTTCTTGAAACCCAACCTGTTGTGGAATCGGCTGATGGCAAGACAATGGAAACCTCATATGATCGTTGGGATGCAAACTCGACCTTGTGGGACAAGTGTTCGACATCGACCTTTCTTCTGTTGTTCTTGAAAGATGTACCCCATGAGGAGACGATCCTACGTATCTCTCTCCTTCGTGGAGGATTGTTATCTGTTCTAACGCGTCAGAGTGGCGCAACGGTTAGCGTCATTTCAACAACGAAAGCCAGGAGTGTCTACGGAGGGATTACCCTGCTATGTTAGCAACTGTAATTGGCGTAGGTTAGGAAAATGAGGATCGAGGATCCACCAGTTGTTCGTGATTACCCTTAATGTGCTACCCGAGGAACTTCCAGGATCATCTCTACAACTGTTAAGTAGGAACTCAGTTTGACCTCGCGCCAGAGACAGTTCTAACTACTCGTACTCTTTACCAACCTGCACCAGGAGGGTTGCAGGAGCTGTTTAACCAACTACAGGAACTGTCAGACAGGAGTTTTCGCTTTAAGGAGTCCTCGCTATACCCATAAAGAGAATCCTTTTCATATGTGTACTGACTATCGAGAACTCGACAAGGTGACAGTCAAGAACTGTTTGCCTCAACCACGTATTGACAACCCGTCAACCAGTTGCGAGGAACAAGCTTCCATTTGAGGATTGGCTAGTGAACGAGCTATTATCAGATGGAAGTCCAAGAGGAGAATGCTCTTAGAACAACATGTCGAACGCAATGCAGCCATTTCAACTTTGTACACTATGATCATTGAGTTGATCAACACCCCGACAGCTTCAGGGATCACATGAATCGATCGTATTTGTTAACAACGTTCTGAATCATGGCCAGGAGAAAGGAACACCATGGGTGGCATTTGTATCCTATATTTTTTGAGAACCCCTGAGGGGGGAGCCACACCAACAAAATGGGAATGTACGTGGATCTCGCTAAGACCCATTTTGGTTGGGAACTGATCGACACCAAAGAGTCCTTCGAGGGTACAGCAATTTCTTGGACCCGCTTGATATTATCGCAGATTAATCACATGATTTTCGAAGGTTGCGCAGCTTAAATCTCTTTAGCACAGCAGGGTGCTGTGATCCTGAAAGACGAAACAGGAGGACGTCTTTTCAGCTTTCGAATTCCAACTCTGCAATGCACTGAGCATCGTCTTTACCCGAGGGTCCGGGTGATTTAGTGGTATACCATGATGGTCCGAATCAGAGTCCCAGTTACACACCGACGCAACACGAGAGAGTGATGACTTACGTGATGGAGTTACAAAGAGGAACTGCACGACACACAACTGGCGGTGAAAACCATGGTTTTGGGATTTTAGATGGCGGCATTACTTGGACGGTACCAGATGCGTTATATAGACCGATCACAAGGGCCTCCCGTGTACCTTGGCTTCGGCAGAGCTAAATCAGTTAATGGCATCGTTGGAGGGAACTTTTGGATGATTTCAACTATGAAATTTGAACGTGCACGAGCTTTGTAGGTCACTATCGACTCTAACTTACCTGATCCGACTCGCCCTGTTCAAACTGTAGAACTGAAGGAAGAGGATTTTCAAGTTGAACCCATGCGGGGCATGGAGAAGCAACCTTGGCAGGTCAGACGATATTCACCACCTCATGGAACGAGTGTGGATCTCATTATGCAGTAACTGTAGGAAATTTATGTTGAGCAAACCACACCGGCCTCGATATTCTAGTCGTCTGGGTTTTGTTGAGAGACATTAGGATTTATAAACCTTGTACTGGTAATCGGGCATGAAGGCCCACCTAGCTAGGTATGTGAATGATGTTGGACATCGAGAAACGTTCATACGGAGATAAGAACAGACTACCATGGACTTTGTCACTGGGCTACCTACTACTTGAAATGGAAACAATATCACCTGGATGATCGTTGATCGTCTCACGCAACCAGCATACTCTCGTGCAATCAAGGAAACTGTCGAGCCTTCACAAGTTGTGAATATCCCTCTGGGAGAGGCGGCTTTTAGGCACGAGGTGCCAACTCCTGTTATCTCTGATTTTGATCTATACCTGATTTATGACAGACATCTCACAACCCTCTTGGCTTACGTATAGACATGAGTATACTCATCCTACTTCGAGCATGTGTAATCGACTTTGGCAGCGGCTGAGAAAGACACCTCCCTTTAGGGGAGTTTTCGTATAACAACAGTTACCACACCAGCATCCAGGCTGCTCCGTTCAAGGCATTGTACGGATGGAAGTGCCGATCACCTCTTGGTTGGGCAGAGGTTGGCGACAGCCAAATCACTGGTCCAGAACTCGTCGTAGACACAAAAAAGAAGATTGCTCAAATACGACAACGAATGGTGGCAGCTCGTGACCGTCAGAAGAGCTATGCTGATAAGCGCATGAAACCACTCGAGTTCCAGGTTGGGGATCGAGTGCTACTTAAAGTCTCACTTTGGAAGGGTGTAGTTCATTTTGGTTAATGAGGGGAACTCAACCCGCGATATGTTGGACCTTTCGAAACCACGGAGAGAATTGGCAAGGTGGCCTACAGATTGAATCTACCCGAAGAAGTCAGTGGAGTTCACAACGTATCCCATGTGTCGAATCTGAAGAAGTGTCTGTCAGATGAAACCCTCATAGTTCCTTTCAAGGAGCTCACCATCGACGATCAGTTGCGATTTATCGAAGAACCGGTGGTAATCTTGGACCGGGAGGTCAAGATTCCCAAACGCACCAGGATACCTATTGTTCGAGTTCGTTGGAACTCCCGTCGTGGCCCAGAGTTTACCTGGGAACGAGAAGACCAAATGGAACACAAATATGCCTAGTTGTTCCAGAATAATGAAACCATTACTGAGGCTGAAGCTACTGCGGAATTTCGGGATGAAATTCCAAACCAACGGGGGGATGATGTGCACCCCAGGAAAACTAGGAAAACCTAACTAGCTTCCTCAGTAACTACGTGCTAAATTTCGGGACTAAATTTCTTTAAAGTTGGGGATGATGTGACAACTCGGAGTTCCAAGGTTCTTTACGTGTGTGTGTTACCTCTATTAACATTCTGTCAGATGTTGCAATTATGTGTTTATGTGTTCGTTATGTGAAACTCTAATAAAGGTGTCTGCTATGTTTGACTGTTATGAGTGAATAAATACGATTATTAACCACACCCTATGTCAGGTCGCACACCCCAATCACTCTCGCACACTTTTGGTCCGTGTACACTTGGGCCTAAGGCCACACCCGTCTTATAATAAGTTCGACCAATGTATTTTAAGCCCAAACCGAGCCGACCCAAACCCCCTTGTATGTTAACATCTCACGTAACTGATTGATGCCTTGCATAACCTCATTTAATTATACATCATACAAGAAATAACAAACCCTTGCTCTCCTCCTCCCTCCTTTTTGAGCGACGTCAGTTCTTCAAGAAATAACAAACCCTTGATTCTGGTCATCTCCTCTCCCACCGTACACTTCTCGGTCAGTTATCGTCCTTGTTGATTGAGTTTCTTTGTGATGATTGATCATGTTACCTCATGTGATTAATTGCATGAATGTTATCTAATAATTAGTGGGTAGGATTATGTGTTGATGTGTTAGAAGTTGTTGATGTTCTGTTAGTAATTTCGAATTACATGATGATGAATAATAGTGGAATGATTATGTTGATTCGATTGGAATTGAATATGGATTAACCTGATAATTGCCATCTATTAATACTTGAAAATATGAAACAAAAACTAATTAAATGATAACAATCTGATTGTAAAAGTTATGAAAAAGAAAACGGTCCAATACATGTGAAGATAAGTGGTTGCTAAGTTTGATAACCTTGAATGAAGAGAAAGTGGCGGCCATGTGATTGTAATCTTGATAAATATTAGTAATATGCATGATATAGATTGTTTTATGCTGAATAAATGAGTAGTGGAGAATCGGCTAGGTGGTTAAACATTAGACCAGAAATTGTGATGACGATTAATCGATGATTCAAGCTTCATGTTAGGGTTGATTGAGAATGATGAAACGTTAAGTGATAAACCTGACTTATGTGACTCGATCCTAATGTCAAAAAATTAGGGTGCTCATACATAAACTATTAATGATTCTCATGAAATATAACATATGATCATAGTTGTTTGGAATACGCATAAGAGTTAGAATGGATTGATGATGGGTGTTTACTAAAGTTATGGTGATGATTGTCATGATCTGATTTCGAAGATTATGGTGAAACTGTTTGTGGAATTAGGTTAATTGTGTATTGATTGATAGTGCAAAAATAAAATGTAACTGGATTGCGTAAACTAAGGACACGGTTAACTAGCATCGCACACTAACACCGAAGGTACACCAATAATTTGGTCGCATACTTTTGTTTGGGCCTCACGCTTCTGAATGATTTGTGTATTTTGAGGTCGCACGGTACGGTGTGCGACGGATATGAAACACTAACCGTTACTTGCCAATATGAAAACATGAACTTGCATTATGAGACTCGCACATGACCTGAATACCTGCTACGTATGATAACCATGAACTGTTAGGGTCATGATTAACTGATGTGATTAGTATTATGTTGCGTGTATTGCTGGTACGTTACTTGTACGTTATGTGCAAAGAGGGTATGTGATTTATGGGTTATAAAACTGACTGTTGCTGGTAATTATACTAGGATCCAGTTGATAAACTGTAAATACGTAACTAAAGGTGAGTTCACACACTTTCTAAGGCATGGGATTCCCGGTGGTTGGGAATGGGTTAAAGAATTAAAACAGAACCTACATATCCTCCATGGGTAGGATATGTACCTCCATCCTCCATGGGTAGGATGCCAATGTTAATCATGCGTATTCTCCTTGGGTAGAATACGTATGTTCGTCCTCCTTGGGTAGGACAACAACCTTAAACTTACTAGACAAAACTCTATCATTAAGTCCCTCATTTTTATATCGACTTAATCGCCAGGCCAATGGCGAGCGGGTCATTAGTTAATAGCGCTATTAGGGTTGACAAGCCTCACACCGTGCCGGTAGGACGGGCGTGTACTAATGGATCTGGGCACTCAGTCAATGATGATAGACATTGACTTAGGGCACAACTTACTTTCGTCAGTTGTCGATATGGTAACGGTCTAGTGGTTCACATGGGGAAGCCCCCACTGATTATGGATATGGTTTGGGAAACAAGGAACTGATTAACTACTGGTTCTCGAATGAACTTATAATTTTTGGAACAACCTTAAAACGGACAACCAACTGTGAACTCGCTTAACTTTGTTGTTGATTCATTGTTACATGCCTTGCAGGTCTTTAGGTGCATATTGTTGGAACTTGCTGTCTGGGAGGCTGGAGTGGTCATGGGTCGAGATACATGGAATCGCAACACAGGATTAATGGTTTTTACATATGGTTTATAAACACTTAACGATTTAATTATGCTTCCGCTGTACACTGTGAATTATATGTAACATTGTAACACTTAATGTTAATAAATGAAAGTTTTATTTAAACTTACCTATGAGTTCAATGTGATTGGTGGCTAGATCCTGGTCAGTCACGCCTCCTGCGGTGATACTCCGCTTGTGGATTTTGGGGGTGTGACACCGTATACCCATTTGGCGGAGTTTTCTGCCATATGTAGTACGATTGGAGGACTCAATTTCGCATTGGAAGAGGCGAAGCTTCGATTATTTCAGTTTTCTTTGAAGGATAAGGCGAAACAGTGGTTTCTCACACTTCCTGCGGGAAGTATTCGCACATGGGCCGAAATGCAACAAGTTTTTTTGGATGAGTATTATTCAATGGCAAGGATCGATGATGCTAGAGATGAAATTAGGTCTTTCTGCCAACTCTCGAGTGAACCAGTACATGAAGCTTTCACCCGGTACAAAGAATTGATCCGAAAATGCCCTCATCACCAAATCGAGAAGTGGGAATTGGTAAAATGTTTTGTGAGGGGTTTGGATGATGAGACATGGAACCACCTCGAGTAAACTAGTAATGGGACGTTGTTAAGTAACCATGAGGACGACGATTGGGAATTTCTTGAGCGGATGAGCAAGAGGTCAAAGTCAAAGGAGTCGGCCGATAGAGCTAAAAAACATCCCGTTTCCCGTTCACTTTCCGATCTCGATTCTAAATCTAAGGATTTGATCACTACTCTAGAACGGGAGTTAGCTCGTATGAAGAGGAAAGAGGTGAACACGGTGCAATTCGTGGTATGTGAAGATTGTGGGGAGATTGGTCACCAGACCGATCAATGTCAAATAGGACCGGGTGACTACACCGAAGAAGTAAATCAAGTGTTTGGTGATTGAAAGAATGATGACATGAATTCGAACACTTATCATCCCGGATTGAGAAATCATCCCAATTTCTGATATGGGAATGCCGCAAACCAAATGAACCCAAATTTTCAACCGGGTAATCAAAGCGGGCCATCATACCAAAATCGCCAAGGTGGTAATCAAGGAGGTTACCAACATAATTACAACCAAGGGTACCAAGGTCGAGACAACAATTACCAAGGTGGGTACCAAATGAATTACAACAACCAAGGCGGTAATGGAAGTGGGTCGAACAATCAAGCCGGTGGTGAAGATTTGACTGCTAAAATAGACGCCTTATTGAACATGGTAAAGGAGTCCAATAGTGACATCAAGGAGATGAAGAAGACAAATGAGATGAGAGATAAGTCGCATGAGGCGTTGGCAAAACAAGTTGGGCAACTTGCAGAAGAAGTGGCTCAAATGAGGGGAAGCATGGGGAAGCTTCCAAGTGACACCACGGTGAACCATAAGCATCAAGGTTCGAGCTCGAAGAACACACGAGAGGTACCAATTAATAAATATCTTTACGTAGTGGTCGAGTCATTAATAATGGTGTCAAAACACCATCACCTCAATTTGTTGAAGGGGTGGTGGAAGATGCTAGTGATGAAGAGGGTGATGATGGTCAAACGGGTCAAAACAAAAATGATTCGAAAATTAATAATAACACACCCGTTGTGACCATCCCCATCCCAAAGGCTAAGGAAAAGGGTGTGGAGGTTAATACCGCCCCTTATCCTGAAGCATTGAAGGGACCCATGAAGAAAGTTGTAAACAAAAGAGGTCCACAACAAGAAGTGTTGTTGGAAGTTTTTAGACAAGTAAAAATTAATTTACCTCTTTTGGATGCAATTAAACAAGTACTGTCTTATGCTAAGTACTTGAAAGAATTATATACCCAAAAGCGAACTCACAAATTTCCTAAAAAATTCGATTTAACTGAAAATGTGAGTTCGATTCTTTTGGGTGCACTTCCACCTAAGCTCCAAGATCCGGGTGCGCCTATCATTTCAATTCAAGTAGGCGATTTTAAAATCAACCGGGCACTTCTAGATCGTGGTGCGAGTGTGAGCATTCTACCGGGTAGTTTGTATGATCAATACAAGTTTGGTCCACTTCAAACGTCGAACACCACCGTGGTGTTAGCCAATTTGACCCCCAAACTACCCCGTGGGATAGTCTCAGATGTGTAGTAAAAATCGAGGATTTTTACTATCCGGTGGACTTTTTAGTACTTGATTATGTGGCCAAAGACCCAACCAAGCAACCTACGGTGATTTTGGGTTGACCGTTCCTAGCAACCGCAAACTCTCAAATTGATTGTAAAACACGAACAGTTGACATGACATTTGGAAACCGAAGGTTGAGGTTACATGTTTTTTCGGGATTGACGACTGCTTCAGTTGATGATGAATGCTATATGACAGACATAGTTGACAGGTGTATACCTCTCATTGACACCGTTGTAGATAAGGAAAACACAATAGAGGATTGTTCTATGTTTGACAGGTCACATGTGGAGATGAATCGAAGCATAGACAAGGAAGTGAAAAGTTTGGAGGTGCTTGCGGTAAAAGAGGGGAAACCGACATGGACGCACCAAGTGGAGAGCTTACCAGAAACCATTGGCACGAAATTGAAGCCGTCATTGGTGGAGCCGCCGAAAGTCGAGTTGAAGGTGTTGCCAAAGTATCTTAAGTATGCATATGTTGGTGAAGGCAACACGGTCCTGGTCATAATTGCATCAAATTTGACCAAGGAGCAAGAAGGGAAATTAATGAAGGTATTGGTCACCAATAGGGCGGCTATTGGGTGGACCATAGCAGATTTGAAGGGTATTTATCCCTCGATAGTGATGCACAAGATCATCACCGATGACACCGTAACATCCGCCCGTGACGCACAAAGGAGATTGAATCCAAACATGCTGGAAGTCGTCAAAAAGGAGGTGTTAAAGTGGCTCGATACTGGTATTGTTTATCCCATCTCCGATAGCCAGTGGGTGAGTCCTACACAAACCATCCCGAAGAAAGCAGGTATACAAGTCGTAAAAAATGACGCAGGTGAGGAGGTAGCTACCCGACCGGTAACCAGGTGGCGTATTTGTATCGATTATAGGAAGTTGAATACCGCTACTTCCAAAGACCATTTTCCCTTACCGTTTATCGACCAAATAGTGGAAAAATTAGCCGGACAAAAATTTTATTATTTCTTGGATGGGTATTCCGGATACAATCAAATTGATATTCATGCGGAGGATCAACAAAAGACTACATTTACGTGTCCGTATGGCACTTTTGCATTTAGGCGAATGCCATTTGGATTATGTAATGCCCCCGCCACCTTTCAAAGGTGTATGATGAGTATCTTTTCGGATATGGTGGGGGAGTCTTTAGTGATTTTCATGGATGATTTTTCCATTTTTGGGTCATCTTTTGAAACTTGCTTAGACCAATTAGAAAAAGTGTTAAAACATTGTGTCGAAACTAATTTTGTCTTGAGTTAAGAGAAGAGCCATTTCATGGTTCAAGAGGGGATAGTGTTGGGACACGTGGTGTCAAGTCGTGAAATAGAGGTAGACCATGCTAAAATTAAAGGTATTTCTACACTACCCTATCCCACGAGTATTAAAGGCATTAGGTCAATCTTGGGACACGCGGGTTTTTATAGAAGGTTTATTAAGGGGTTTAGTGATATTTCAAAACCATTATGTAACCTTTTATTAAAAGATGTACCGTTTTTTTGAGGAAAATTGTAAGGATGCCTTTAACGTGTTAAAACAAAAGTTGGTTGAGGCCCCAATCTTGCAATCCCCGAATTGGTCTTTACCATTCGAAATTATGTGTGATGCAAGTGACTATGCGGTGGGGGCCGTGTTGGGTCAACGGGTGGATAAGAAACTGGTTGCCATATATTACGCAAGTAAGACTCTCTCGGATGCACAATTAAACTATACAACCACCGAGAAAGAGTTACTTGCGGTAGTATATGCATTGGATAAGTTTCGTGCTTATATATGGGGTACTAAAGTTGTTGTCTATTCTGACCATTCTGCAGTTAGGTACCTCATGGACAAGAAGGATGCAAAGGCGCGACTAATACGATGGGTTCTCTTATTACAAGAATTTGACTTAGAGATCCAAGACAAGAAAGGGAGTGAGAATGTGGTTGCGGACCACTTGTCTCGGTTGATAGTGGAGAAGGATTCTTCACGTGTGGAGATTAATGAGAATTTTCCAGATGAGCAAATTTTGAAAGTTTCAATATTACCTTGGTATGCTAATATTGTTAATTATTTGGTTACAGGAGATTTGCCGGCTCATTGGGATAGAAGGAAGAGGTTGCACTTCCTTTCTCAAATCAAATACTACACGTTGGAAGAACCAGACTTATTCAAGATATGTCCGGATCAAGTTGTCAGAAGATGCATCCCGGACGATGAGATTCCTAGTGTCTTGATGCACTTGCATTCATTTGCTTGTGGGAGCCATTTTAGTGGTCACAAAACCGAGCACAAAGTGCTCAATAGCGGTCTTTATTGGCCGACTATTTTTAAGGACACATTTAACTTTGCTAAAAACTGTGTTGAGTGTCAAAAACTAGGGGGTATTTCCAAACGGGATGAGATGCCCATGCAACCGATCCTTATTGTAGATATTTTTTATGTGTCGGGGATCGATTTCATGGGTCCATTCCCGAATTCGCATGGTAACTTATATATCTTAGTGGCGGTCGATTATGTATCAAAGTGGGTCGAAGCGATCGCCACCAAGACAAATAACCATACCGTAGTTTGCAATTTCGTACAAACCAACATAATTTCTAGATTTGGGATTCCCCGAGTAATCATTATTGATGGGGGGTCTCACTTCAAGAACTTTAACTTTGGCAAACTATTGAAACGGTACGGTGTTGACCATCAAATAGCTACCCCCTACCATCCGCAAACGAGTGGTCAAGTTGAAGTATCCAATAGGCAAATAAAAGAAATTTTGCAAAAGACCGTTCGACTGGACCGAAAGGATTGGTCGACGAAGTTAAATGATGCTTTATGGGCTTATCGAACGACTCATAAAACACCTATTGGAACTACACCGTACCGCTTAGTTTACGGTAGAAATTGTCATTTACGAGTAGAACTTGTACATCGTGCTTGGTGGGCTATTAAAGAAGTTAACATGAAATACGATGATGCAGGTAAAGAGCAGAAGTTAAAACTATGCGAGTTAGAGGAGCTTCGGGAAGAAGCATATGAATGTGCCTCGTAGTATAAGGATGGAATGAAGAGGGCACATGATGCTAAATTGAAGCCGAAGGAGTTCGAGTAATGTGGAGGAAGGTGATGGGCAGTTATACAGACAAGATTGGGCTTAGGAGGGATTTAAAAATAGTCGATCAGCCTCCGTGTGGAACGATAATAAAAAGAAACCTCTCTCCAAGTTCAACAACAAGAAACTTGAAGCAAAGATGTGGAAGTGGAAAATGGTGTCGGGTGGTGTGACAACTTCTGTTCCGGAAAGGGTAGTTTATGAGCGAGCGGTAAATGCTGAAGAGTTCCGTATGATAGGTATCACTCAAAAGTTTGAAGGGCTCGATTGGGAGCGAGTGCTAGATTGGTGTGAGGACATCACATCACCGGTTTATCTAGCTGCGATGTGTGAGTGGTTATCCATATTGAGGTTTGTCAACATGGATGGGCCAGCGTATACATGGCAACTGGTCGGTAATATTGGTAAAAATCAGATGATCATGTCATTTGAACACATGAATGCTATCGCTCGGTTTGACTCACTGGGGGTTGATGCATATGACTACTATGACATTGACCATTTTTTGGATAACAAGATGAACACTGCTGATCCGGATGGTATGTTGGCAGCTGTGTTACCAGGATCAGGTGGAATGTCCGAGTCAAGAAACGATTTGTCATTGGAAGGAAGAATACTTCAAGGCATATCGTTGGAAAATGTGATGGTGCGGTTTGGAGACCACGGGAAGGTTAAAGCACCTTATTGTCGGGTATTCCACGCCTTATTATACGGGTCGCCGAGATTGTCATGGCGACAGATAGTGATGATCAACACTTGGGATACAAGAGAGTCATGTACAAGCAAGATGATACCGTACGTGCGACTGCTCAGCGCCATGATTCTGCAACAAAATGCGTTGCCGGCAGATTCATTATGGGTTTCTAAACCCATCGATCAGATTTGCTTCGCCTCGATGAAGCGCCACTGGAAGATTACGGTCAAAGTCTTTGGTCACCTGTATACTGTAGAGGATGAACAAGGAAACAATTATCGATTTTCTGATTCGAGCGCGGCCCAAGGAGGTGCCGAAGATAAAGAGATGGCAGATGAAGAAGATGAAACCGAGTCTGCCGGTCCAAGGGGACCAATGCAAAGATATATGCTGCCACATCGAGAACTATACAAGGATGTGGCAAGATTTGTGACATGTAGACGGGTACCCTCGTATCGGAACTTTAACCACGGCCAGCAGGAGGTTTTTGATAATGTCTCCGCGGTCATGGGAGAAGGTTGGGAATACGAGGCGAGAAGAATAAACTGGGAACAGGAACATCAAGCCTAGTTGCAGGGTCACTGGGATGCTGATGAGGCCCACCGAGCCAGGATGGAAAAGTTCATGGAGGAGCAGCAGTTGTTCCAAGCTCTTCAAAGATCTCAAATGGAGCAAATGGAACAACAACGTCAACAAGAAGTGGCTCGAAGACGAGCATGGGAGGAAGATCAGGATAGGCGCCGAATCAAACAAAACACAAGAGAAGACCATCGATGGAGTGCCGTGTATGTATCCAATGAATTGGCAATTAATAATGCCAAGTTCCTCCATGATAAAAAATGGCACCAGCGGGATTGGTTAGCCGGCCTCCCATATGCAGAACATTTGGGATGGACCGACTATTCAAACCTTCCCTTTCCTCGAGGCCCCTCCGATCCATCGCCTCATTGGCCCGAGGGAGTGGGGTCTAGCTTCATCCCACCCCAGTTTCAACCGCCAGCAGAAGAAGAACCGGCCCCCTAGACAACTACCGGGAGATGTTTGAGGCTCTTACTGGGTACCCGTACAACCCAAACCCACCAGTCGACCCGAACGAGCGATATCATCGGTGATGATGAGGTATGTGTTATGTTGTTGTTGTATAGTTTATTTTTGTTAATTAGCTTTTATGTCTTTAGGATTTTGTTTCCTTAGTTAAATGAACTTTGTGGGTGTGTTCCCTATATAACCCTCACGAGACCTACTCGTCCTCCCGAGCTACCGGGAGGTTTACAAGGGCTTGTTGCATACGCTAAATGCAACCGTGATTCCTATGAAAGTGAGTTAGGTTTGTTGTTGTTGTAAATTATTTTTTTCCACATAAATCAATGTAAATTAACGTATGGTTTGGTAATATTTTCATAAAATTGGTAGAACTAGGTAACTAACAAATTTTAATGGTTGTGAGAAGCATGCTTCTACACAAGGGTTAAGATTTGTAGGTACATTATGTTCGTGGGACGACCACTTTCTTGAAGAGATGAAGAACACATGAGCCACTAGCGAGAAAATCAGGTGCATATGTTTCTTTTTACTTTTGATTTTTTTTAGTTAGCAAATAAGTGGAATGTAATTTGTATTTTAATTTCGGGGTGAAATTTTAGGGAAGTTAGCCGTGTCACATCCCTTGTGCGTTTTAAAAACTCTAGTTCCTACACATTGAGGACAATGTTTGCCTCAAGTGTGGGGATGGGGGAGTAAAAGTTTTTCGATTTTTGAACCATTCATTTAAACACTACAAATTGAAGACAATGTTTATCTCAAGTGTGGGGACGGGGGAAAAATTTCAAATTTTTTTTCAAAATGTCTTTTTTTGAAGCGATCTTAAAAGCACAAGTAACTAAGTTAACGAGGGATGACACAACCCATTTGGTCTTTTGTCATGGTCAAGTTTGAATTAATAGCATGACGGGTATTTAGCGGGTGGTTATTTGGGAATAATCCGCTTAAGAAACTTGCAATTCATGTATATCATATTGCATACCCTTATACGTGAGATTTTGAGCCACTTGTATACATTATATATACATATGTTTCTTTGTTTGAGTGGACCATTAGTCATGTATTGTAGAACTTGCATCTTTTGATATGTTTGAGACCATAGACTGAATACAAGCACAAGAATGATTAAAGCATTAGGTAGACCTTTTCCTTTTACACCATTTATCTATCCTTACCCAAAATCTATCCCTTAGTCGCCAATTTTGAGCCGAAACCTTTCATTTGACAACCCACTTAGCCCATAACCATAAACCTTTTTCTTTTCAAGCCCGTGTGATGAAAATTCGATTATAGGATCATGTGTTTGTATAGTTGTAATTCATATTTATTGTGAACAAAAGCAAAAATTTAGAAAATATTGCGAAAAAAGAATGAAAAAGCATTGAGAAAAACACAAAAAGATGTGTAGTAGTTATTGAATAAAAGGCAAAAATCTTTGCCTATTAGATTGATGTTTATGTTTAGTTTTGTTTAGCATAGTTGTTTGTAATAAAATTCGAATTTTCATCACCTTAGCCACTTTAAAAATATCCTATTTCCTACCCTTCGCCTAGCCCTATTACAACCCTTTCAAAGACCTTTTGACTTGTGCTTACTATTCGTGTTCGGTGGTGGAGAATGATTGAGTTGCAAGCCTATGCGGGTACATGTTCTATTCGGTTTGGAGCGATTACTTTAAAAAGTGCTAATACATCATTAAAAATTAGCCAACTTGTGACCCGAGTGGAGTGAACATTGTGAGGGATATGCATGAAGTGCGAGTTTCAAGGGCGGGTTAATCTTGGATAACCACTTTTACATGATTAATCATTTATTGTTAAATATGTCGAAAATTGTAAAAAAAGTTTGAACCGGGCATGCCAATAGACCTTAACCTTAGTCTCGGGAATGGGGAGTGTGTTTCTTGTTCGACCCACGTGAAAGTGAAAAGCATATTTTCTTGAGGGCAAGCAAAAGACAAGTGTGGGGATGTGATACGTGGTGGAAAACCGATGTTCGTATTAGTTTAAGTTGATGTTTTTACATGACTTTTAATTCCGAATAGCCTACTTTTAATTAAAAATGTGTTTTGCAGGTTTAATGAAGTTTAAGGAGCTATTTGGGAGCTTTATGGGCTACCGGGATGAAAAACGGACCAACGGGTCGCGAAACGGTTCAACAGGGAGTGAGATATGTGCAAAAACGGAGAATTAGTGTTGTAGGCACCGTCGCTGACGCCCAAAAGGGCCATCAGCGACGCCCCGTAGATGTTCACGTCGCGCAAAAAGTTTGTATACAACAATATTAGGCGTCGGACGAAAACGGATGTTACACATACCGTCGGCGACGGGTATTCTGGCACCGATTCGCGAATTTTGGTCTTATGTTGTTTGGGGACGATTTTAAACATATCTTTGACCAAGTTTTCGGGAGTTACACTATGATTTGAGTTTGAAAACCATCTTGGAGTCATAACATAACATATATATCATCTCTAATCCATCTATTACACCATTGTTCATCCGAATCAACCGAATCTATCACCCAATTCATCATCATCACCATTCCTAAAACCCTAGTTTATCCATTCATCTATTCTTTCATCACCATTACTCACTAAAACCCTAACTATCATCCTTCAACCAATTTCCAAGATTCAAAATGACCAATTTCAAATTCTCAACATCCGGTGATCAAGTCCTTTCGATCATGAGCGGCTAATTTCTTGGAGGTTTCTGTCACACCCTAACTTTTGCGGAAGCGTGATTATTGGTGTGACTTTCTTAATACCATAGCATTCAATCATAACAACGCTATATGATAAAAACCATAAGATGTTCATCCATTAATTAAGTTTGAAAATAACATAACATACTTGTCTGAAACGTTGACACCAAATTCAAGTTACAAACCACAACATGTTTTAATGAGTTCACAAAGACTCGACAAAAGATCGTAAACAAACCCGAATTTAGGACCATGTATCTCGTCCAGGATTAAGATACATCTCCTAAACCCCAACGACTTCGATGACATCTTTTATTTATAACGCAGCTTGAAAACATGCAACACCTGCCATATCCACTTAGTTCCCTGAAATACATGTAATTTGAAAACATCAACAAAAGTTGAGCGAGTTCATGTGTTTGTGTATGAATAAACCTTTAAAGTATGTCTGTATGTATGTCCCTGGTATGTAGCAATAAGGAAAAACAGATCACCAATTGGTTTGCAAGGCCAATGGTATGTGTGAAATGGTGCAGGAAAACTCAAACCTAGCGGAATTTTGCCACGACATTAGTATGTGGACATAGTCACCACATGGGCCACCCTGGTCCTCATGGGTGTGGGCTCGCTACACCTAAATAGATCTATCACTCATGTCCCTCGGTCCTACGACGAGGATTAATGGCCTTAAGTGTTGTACCCACCTTTCACATGATCAAGCAGTAACCCTCCTTAGCTAACCATACCATGTATAAAACGTTTGTAAATAATTGTAACATGTATTTCACCCCCGAAGTTATAAAACTGAAAACAGTTAAGAGAAAAGGGGGATATGAACTCACAGTTTTGCGTCTTCGATACTCGTAACTCAAATCTCCTCAGCAAACACGACTCCCTACAATGTTCTAGGGTCTATTAGACGAACGGGCTGTGCCTTGCCTTAGTATTTACGCTTTTGAGTTACGTTTCTTTTATGCCTTAAGTATTATTCCAAGTTATAATTTCTTGTTAAAATAATGATTATTTTAACTTTAAATTATATTTAATTTTGGAATAATTTGTTAAACAATATTTTGTACTAATACTTCCCAAGTATTTATATTTATATTTCCTTCCCAAGGATGGGGGTATCTCATACATGTGTATTCGTATTCTTGTATTTGTAGTTCCAAAATAATATATTTTCAAGTCTCACTTTAGAAAATATATATAAACTTATTTTGTCAAAAAATAATGTATTTCAAGAAAATATATATTTTTCCCAAAAATCATATATCTTCTAAATATACTAAGAAATATATTTTTACTTCCAAAAACAATATATTTTCTCCTCGTCGAAAATATGATATATTTTATAATAATAATAAAAATCATATTTTCATTTCTTGTATCCAAAATATTATTTACCAGAAATATATTTATAACGGTATTTTCCGGAATATTTGTAAGTTACCTTTTATCGTTCGGTTCCACAATATTTTTGTGTGTAACTTATATATTTATTCCTTGTGATTTTTTGTAATATTTTGGATTGTAAATTCTTGGTATTTTGTCAAGTTATATTATTTTAACCCTAAAATAATATAACTACTACACAAAGTATACAAATAATCACACACAATGTGTCTTTAATGTAAATATATATTCTAAATACATATTTTTCCATTTTTATTTATAAAAACCAACCTCCAATACTTGTGTTTTTGTAACAAAATCTATGGCAAAGTTTATATTGAAAACCATAGTTAAAACACACTTGTAAATATTTGTTTAGAAAATATTTTTCTAAGTGTTTATATTTTTAGAAAATTTTGCCATAGTTTCCCCTAATAAATGGAGGTGTCCATGCTATCAAAGCTAGGGCTGGCATATCGGGTCAACCCGATCTGTTAAGACACGAACACGATAAGACACGAACACGAAATCTGTAAACACGAACACGACACGAAATCTTATCGTGTCAGATTTTCCAAACACGAACCTGTTAATAAACAGGTTACACGAAATGACCTGTTAAGACACGAAAATGTTACCAACATATCATATGACCTGTTTAAGACACAAACACAACCTGTTAAGACACGAAAACGACCTGTTAAGACACGAACATGATCTGTTATTCCATATTTGAATAACGATTAACGAACATGTTTAGTGAAAATTTAGTCGCCAAAGGTTCACAAAAGTCATAAAACATGCATAAACACATAATGTCTTAACAAACTTAAAACGAAATCCATAAAAGTCTAATCATAACATCTAATCATAATATCATTTTTATCCTCTACCTCCACAGAGCCAACTTCATCATCTTCCAAATCCAAATTCATAGTTTGTGTTCAATATAGTAATCAAGACAAAGAGAGAAATTTTTTGTTAATGAATAACTTGGATTCTGATTAAGATTGTCTATAACCTTTACAGCAAGCAAAATCATCACCAAATTACCCAAATGTTCACCCTTGTCATCAACATATACAACTGAATGAAATTAATGAATTTGCCACATCATCATGAAATTTGTTCACTCTTTTAAGCAAAAGAAAAACAAACAGTGAGACATGAAGACTCAGAGACAAGTGCCTTCCTAACACAAAATTAACCCAATCTTATCAGTTATCAAAATCCGTTAATCTAGAGTTTGAATTAGCAGTTGCAACACAAAATCCTCAACTTAAACTTGAAAAATAACAACAAACTGAAAGTAAAGTTACCAGTGATTATGAAGGTCGAACAGTTAAGATGAAGGTCGAAGGGATGAGAACAATCGCCTAGATAAAGGTCCGATGATGAAGCGGATGAAGGTCGAAGGGATGATGATGAAGCGGATGAAGGTCGAAGGTCCGATGATGAAGCGGATGAAGGTCAAAGGGATGAGAACGATCGCTGAGATGAAGGTCCGAAGTGTAGAAAGTGAGCGGCTAAATCAGAAAATTTTAGGGTTTGGTTATTTTGGATTAGAGCGGATGAAAGTGAGCGGTTGAATTCAAGTTTTGGGTATACCCTTGACTGCACATGTCCCCACCCCACTTTGATATATTTTTCAATTTAAAATTATAAACAGGTCACTAACGGGTCTTAACAGGTTAACGGGTTTTAACCTGTTTAGAAACGAAATTTAAACAGGTCTTATTGTGTCGACCTGTTTAGACACGAAACCTGTTAAGGCCAAACACGAAACCTGTTAACTTCGTGTAGGTTCGTGTCGTGTTATCGTGTTCGTGTCAGAATTGCCAGCCCTAATCAAAGCACATCATTTTCTTTTCAAAATCATCACAAACAATCAACAATCAATCTACACTTACCGAGTGCCAAAACAATGTTATCTACATAATAATCATGGACTTTGAACTTTCATAAAAACTTATAGTAACTTGGTAGTGTGTTTAGTAGGTTTAGTTACCCTTTAAAGTGTGTTTACTTCTTTAAAAATCTCATTCTTGAAAGATTTAGGTGTTTACAACTTACTAGATGGTTTTTCCAAAAATCATTCTCTTGAATTTTTCTTGTAAACAATGTGTTCTTTACTAGAAACATGGTTAGTTTCTTTAAAAACAATGTTCATGTCAATCTTTGTGATTTAGCTTGGTTTCTTTGGAAAACTATTTTTGAAATCCTTCAAGTTTATGTCTAGTAATCATGTTACATGTTTTATCATTCATAAAATCATGTTCATTTTTCAAGTTCATGAAAACATAAAGTATGATGATCTTGGTCTTTCACAAGACCATCACCTTAGCTTACTAGATCATGTGTTTAATCACAATCTAGTAGGTTTCTTATGATGTCTAACATCACTAACACAAATCATCAACCATCAAGAAGCAAATAAACACAAATCAACATGATTTCATATGTTAATAAGCTTATGTTAAAGTTTTATGATTATGTTCTTTAGTGTTCATCAAGATTAACAATGTTCATCATCTATTAACCATTAAAATATGAAGTAACAAGAGATCATAAGGGCATTACTACTAGCTCTATGGCTAGGGATGAACACTTGATGAAGAAGATGACAAATGTGTTGGATAAAAGCAATTGGGAGAGGTCCTTCAAGATCCACAAGCTCCACACTTCCTTAAACACCTTCTTACACCTTAGGATGATCTTGGAATGGATGGAAGTGAGTTGAAGATGGTGATGGTGTGGGGTGCTATGTTCGGCCGAGAGGAGGGAGCAATGGAGGAGGTGAGTGGTGGTGAGAAGTGTAGGTGATTATGAATGAGCTCTAGATCCTTTATAACCATATTAAGCTTTTAACCTTTGGGTATTATGTTCTCATAGTACACAACAAGATCAATACTCAATCTAAGTGAATCCAAGCAAGATCAAGAGAAGATTATGGTGGGGCCACACCTTATGACCGTCCACTTAAAGGGGGGGGGGGTCTTAGTTGGGTTTTAATGTTAAGTTAGGTGATTAGTTAGAATTCTAAGTGTAAAGGTTAGTGTTCATGTGTATTAGGTGTTATATAGTGTGTTAGGGTGTTCGGGGATCATAACTAGCTCAGAAACATTAAAACAATGTTTCTAGTATAATTTTGGTGTTTCGGGTAATGTCCGATTAGATACCGGTTCGTTAAAGTGTCAAACTATTCCGTTTAGTGATCTTTAAGTACTCTTTTGTGACACTTTTAATTCCCGACACTTAGGAAAGCATTCAGGACCATTTAGTCATATTTTTGCATGATACAATCTTGTTAAAATGCTGAATTTTGCTGAAATATGCTGAATTC
Organism: Helianthus tuberosus; assembly: GCA_030545235.1. Lineage (NCBI taxonomy): Eukaryota > Viridiplantae > Streptophyta > Magnoliopsida > Asterales > Asteraceae > Helianthus > Helianthus tuberosus. The sequence continues at coordinate 51,309,391 of CM060411.1, read as the reverse complement.
TGCACTTTATGTGGGTTTTAGGCACTTTCCGGCACTTAAACTATCACCTAGTGAAGCAGCTTTATGGTCCTCACTTTCCTACACACTATACTAGTGTAGTACCTTGTCTCTGGCCCATACGGGGTCTCAAAACACTGTTTGTCTAAGTACTGAACATCGTCAGCATTTTTCTGGGTTATCCGCTAACTGTGCTAACCGTGCTTTGTGCATCGTTTATGTCACTAAAGTTTGTATGTAAAAATGATGTGACAGTATGCAATGTGAAGCACATGTAAGTATGATGCAGAAATTAGAAAGCGGTTATTTATAATTCAGCACAGTCATTAAGCGCTAATCATAGTTAATTAATTGTACGGATACCTGGATTTTTGACGGTTGTCACATTCTCCCCCTGTTAAGAAAATTTCGTCCCGAAATTTTAGGCTCTGCTACTAGCTGCAGGGGAGTTGGGGAACAAATGCGGGTATTTCGCTTTCATGCGATCCTCACACTCCCAAGTAAACTCGGGGCCGTGACGCGCATTCCAATGAACCTTGACGAGTTTAACACTACTCCTGTGTGTCTTGTTAACCTTCCAATCAGTAACCTCAACAGGTTCTTCAGTAAAGTGGAGTGTGTCGTCAATGTGGACTTCATCGGTAGGAATGACAACTGTTTCTTGAGTTGGACTCTTTTTCAGATTAGATACATGAAATGTATCATGAACTCCATTCAGCTATGTGGGTAGATCCAACTTGTAAGCTACAAGACCAATCCTTTCCAGGATTTTGAACGGTCTAATGTATCGGGGGTTCAACTTCCCACGCTTCCCAAAGCGTGCTACACCCTTCCAGGGTGAAACTTTTAATAAACCCATGTCTCCCACTTGAAACTCCAAAGGTTTCCTCATTTGGTCCGCATAGCTCTTTTGTCGATCACGAGCCGCCTTGATGCGCTCTCGGATCTGAATAATCTTGTCTGTCGTCTCTTGAACCAATTCGGGACCAACAAGCTGTCTATCACCCACATCTGCCCAGCATAACGGTTATCGACACTTGCGTCCATAGAGAGCTTCAAATGGTGAAGCTTGAATACTCGCATGGTAGCTGTTGTTATACGAAAATTCTACCAACGGTAGATGGGTGTCCCAACTGCCACCTAAATCCATTATGCAAGCTCGCAACATGTCTTCTAGCGTTTGAATCGTTCGTTCGCTCTGGCCATCAGTCTGCGGATGGAATGCAGTACTCAGATTCAACTGAGAACCAAAGGCTTCTTGGATGGATTGCCAAATCCTTGATACAAATCTTCCGTCTCTGTCAGAAATAATCAAGAGAGGCACTCCATGTCGTGCAACTATCACTCTGAGGTACAGCTCAGCAAGCTTGCCAGTGTTATGTTTTTCCTTGATTGGCAAAAAGTGTGCAGATTTGGTCAGACGGTCTACGATTACCCAAATCGTGTCATGACCTCTGGGTGTCCTTGGTAACTTCGTTATAAAATCCATTGAAATCTGCTCCCATTTCCACATGGGTACTTCAGGTTGTTGCAGAAGATCTGAAGGCTTCTGATATTCTGCCTTAACCTTGGCACAAGTCAAACATTTGCCAACATATGTTGCAACATCACCTTTCAATCTTGGCCACCAGTAGAAATCCTTTAAATCTTGGTACATCTTATCCGATCTTGGGTGAATCGAGTACCTTGATTTATGTGCTTCATCAAAGATCACGTCTCGTAGACCACCGAAGAGGGGAACCCAAATTCTTCCCATGAAACACAACGTTCCTTCCTCATTGGGTACTAACTGTTTCTCCATCCCACGGAGATATTCATCTTCAAGATTCTTTTCCTTAAGAGCTTCTCTCTGCTCGGCATGAATGCGCAACGAGAGGTCCGTTTGAATAATCATTTTCAAAGCCCTAACCCTTATGGGCTTGATTCTTTCCTTCCGACTCAAGGCGTCTGCGACCACATTCGCCTTCCCTGGGTGATACTTAATTTCACAATCATAATCGTTTAACAGCTCCACCCATCGTCTCTGTCTCATATTAAGCACTTTCTGATCGAATATATGCTGTAAGCTCTTGTGATCAGTAAAGATCGTGCATCGCGTGCCATACAAGTAATGTCGCCAAATCTTTAAAGCAAACACCACAGCGCCTAATTCCAAATCATGCATGGTGTAATTTGTCTCATGAACCTTCAACTGGCGCAAAGCGTAGGCTATAACCTTCTGTCGCTGCATCAGCACGCAACCTAAACCTTGACGCGAGACGTCACAATATACCACGAAGTCGTCGGTGCCTTCGGGTAGGGACAAAATTGGTGCATCGCAAAGCTTGTTCTTCAACAACTGAAATGCTTCCTCTTGTGTTGGACCCAATATGGCCTTAAGAACTTCTTTTTTTTGAGTAATATGGCAAGTGATTTCAGTAGATGTGAAAAAGATGTGCGGAAATGGAAATCAGACTTTCAGAAACAATACCTACAGAATTATCAAGTTTATATCACTTTGAAACAAAATGGTTTACAAGGTGATTGTAAGATTATTATCTAGTACAAATGAATCTTGAATTCTGTGGGTGAGAGGGCAATGGAGTTTTGATGTATGTGTGAATGCTAAGCTTCAAACTCAATTGTCTTCTGCTGGTTGGGCCTTCTATTTATAGAAGGCTGGGTGCATGAATAAACAATAGTTTATTCATGCAATAAGTCTTGCAAAAAGTGGCCAATTGACATATTCATTGAATCCAACGTTCAAGTTGCCTTTTTCATCATGATACCCAATAATGTCAACTTGCTTCGGTAATTGTGGCAGGATAGAGCTGATCTCAGACAAGTGGGGTATTTCATCAGAATTTATGATAAACTACTTCATCAGAAATTCAGGTGAACAAATCATCAGAAAAATCCTGATGATCAGAATCGTCAGAAACTGATGATATTTCATCAGAAATATCATCAGATCCATCAGAAATGACCTTCTCTGATAATCCAATTCAGCTCTTGATCAACTTGTGTTTCTTTGAAGTAGATGCTGTGCATTTCAGTTGTCCTATCTGATCTTCTTTTTCTTGTTGTGATCTTCAGGACTGTGACCTCTTCATAGATCCAGTTGATTGTGATTTTCTTCAATACTTACAAATAAAGTTTCCTAACATCTTGCTTGTCTCCCCATTCATACTTCTTGTCCTTTTGAGTGAGGGAGGTCAATGGTTGAGCGATTTTTGAAAAATCCTCGATGAATCTACGATAATACCCTGCCAAACCTAGGAACTGACGGATCTCAGTTGGCGTTTTTGGAGTCTCCCAATTCTTGATCGCCTCGATCTTTGTGGGATCCACATGAATTCCATCTTCGTTAACCATGTGACCAAGGAACTGAACTTCACGCAACCAGAACTCGCACTTCGAGAACTTCGCGTATAATTTCTCTTTCTTGAGCAGCTCTAAGATAGCTCTAAGATGTTGCTCATGTTCTTCCTTCGTCTTTGATTAAATCAAAATATCGTCGATAAACACAATCACAAATTTATCGAGATATGGCTTGCAGACTCTATTCATCAAATCCATAAACACTACTGGCACGTTTGTCAACCCAAACGGCATAACCAGGAACTCGTAGTGTCCATATCGAGTCCTAAAGGCCGTCTTTGGAATACTCTCCTCTTGAATTCTCAACTGGTGATAACCTGATCCAAGATCGATCTTGAAGTAAAAAATCGAACCTTGTAATTGATCGAACAGGTCATCAATCCTTGGCAAAGGATACCGATTCTTAATGGTCAACTTGTTCAGCTCGCGATAGTCGATACACATGCGGAAACTACCATCTTTCTTCTTAACAAACAACACTGGAGCTCCCCAAGGCGAGAAGCTTGGTCTGATAAATCCCTTGTCCAAAAGCTCCTGAAGTTGTGTTGACAACTCTTGCATCTCTGAGGGCGCAAGTCGGTAAGGTGCCTTGGCTACAGGCGTGGCGCCTGGAACCAAGTCAATATGGAATTCGACTTGTCGCTGCGGTGGTAATCCTGGTAAGTCTTCGGGGAAGACTTCAGGATATTCCTTCATAACTGGGATGTCTTCTAGCTTTGGCTCAGCGGCTTCCTTGTCCACAATGTGTGCCAGGAAGGCAACACATCCTTTCTGCAGACATCTTCGAGCTTTCAAACAACTGATGATCCTTAGAGGCGTATAGTGCTTCTCTCCGTGTACCACAATTGTTTCTCCATTCGCCATCGGAATGCGAATGACCTTCTCATGGCTTACGATTTCTGCTCGGTTGCTTGACAACCAATCCATTCCAACTACCACGTCAAAGCTTCCCAACTCGACTGGCAGAAGATCAAGCGTAAACTCATGCTCGCCCAGTTCTATCACGCAACCTCTAATGACTTCATTCGCTTCTACTAGCTTTCCATTAGCTAGTTCTATTGAGTACGGAATATCTAGCTTACTAGCTACCAACCCAAGTATATTCTTAAATTCTAGCGATACAAAACTATAATCGGCGCCAGTATCAAACAGTACAGATGCAAAACGTTGGTTGATAGGGAACGTACCAGTGACTACGTTCGGATCCTGGCGAGCTTCCCTAGCTCCGATGTTGAAAACCCTTCCTTGAGCTTGGTTGATCTTTGGGCATTCTCGCTTGAAATGCCCCACATCTCCACAGTTAAAACATCCTGGTCCCCGACCATTACCATTCCCATTACCACCTTGATTGTTGTTTGTTCCACGGTTTCCACTACCAGCTTGATTCCCAAAATTAGCCCGATTACCATTACCGCCATTTCCTCCTTGAGGGCGGTTTCCATATCCATTTCCACCACGGTTATTATTGCCATAACCTTTCTGGCCACCACGACCAGTACCAGCCTAGCATGTCTCTTTCGAATGGCCAACCTTCCCACAAGATTCACATTTCCAAACTCTGCACTGGCCAACATGATGGTACTGGCACACATCACATTTGGGAAGAGTGCCCATATATCCTTTTCCCTTGTTTTCAGCACCAGTCTTGACCTCGACTGGTGGGTTCACATCCTTCTTCTTGTTAGCACTGTTGGTACCCTTCTTAAAGTTTGAGAACTTCCTTTTGTTCTCACCGGATGACTCAACGTGAGTCTCCTTCTTCTTCTGGTCAGAGATCGAGAACTTGTTCAACCTGATTGCCTCTTCAGTTAGCGCTACACTCAGATCAATAGCCTCAGTGATTGTTGGAGGCTTGGATGTTGTTACCATACTCATGATTTGGGGTGCCAATCCCCAAATAAAACGCTCAATGCGCTTGAATTCCGGATCAACCATGTAAGGAACCACGCGAGATAAGTCGTGAAATCTCTGCACATATTCAGCAATCTTCGGACCATCCATCTTGAGGTTCCAGAATTCAGTTTCTAACTTTTGGATTTCAGCCCTGGAACAGTATTTCTTGCGCATGAGTTCCTTCATTTCATCTCATGTCATGGCATAAGCAGCCTCTTCTCCCAAGGTTTGGACTTGGAGATTCCACCATGATAACGCTCCGTCTAAGAACAATCCAGAGATGTAGGTGACCTGGTGCTCCGGTGCACACTTGCTCATTCTTATCACAGAATCAGTCTTCTCCGTCCATCTTACAAAAGCTACAGCACCCCTGGTGCCGTCGAAATTCAGAGGCTTACAGTCTAAGAACTGCTTATAGGTACAGCCTGTACAAGTAACATCATTCACATAAAGCATTAGTGATCGCACATGGAATATCCAAATGTAACGTAATGTGTCCTTAGTGACTTAAACATTACCAAGAGGTGGGTTGCTTCCCGAGGTACCTCCGCTATGCTCAGAGCGTAAGGCCTCGTGTTGTGCTATCGCTCCTGAAATCCGTTCTTGTAACTCGGCCTCAGTTGTGGGCAGTGTGTTATCTCTTTGTGGAGGCATCTTCTATAAGAAGATTGCGTGGGTCAGGTCTTATGCATATAAGTATGTAGTATGTGTATGTAATAACATTTATCAATGCAAGTAAACACATAACATCCCAATCATAACGTAAACAAGTAATTCAACAATGTATGTAATGAGAATGTTGCGATTGAGCTTTCATGTATCAATGACAAAAAATACAGTTTTACAAGTTTATCAAATGTATCATACATCAAAAGGGACTACAGGGTCACATCTCCCTTGTCCAAATCGTCTATCAAACTACAACAGTCAAAAGTCAAAAATGGTCTTCAAAAGGCTGTGCAATCTGGGCTCAATAGCTACACTCTCACTAAAAGTATGCTACCTGCATAAAACCAAAAACCTGCTATGCTGATGGTGGAGGAGGAGGAGGTGGAGGAACGAATAACAAACTGCGCACATGCGCTAACTCCTCCTCGAGGGCATGAACACGATGCAACAGATAGCTAATCTGCTGCTCCATAGTAAGAAAACGGACGTCAAAATCTGGGTATGATAAAAGAGGAGCAGGTGGAGTCGCGAACGGTGACTGACAAGGACAAGGTGGAGGACGTGGAATCCTCTCTAACTCCATGACTCTGCGACACAACATCTCCTGCTGGAGCTGTAACGACAAAAGCAGATCATCCCTAGTGTAACCAGTGTAATGGAAGGGATGGTATGGATCAGAAATAGGCATCGTGTTGGGCGGAAACCAAATCAGTGGCTCGCTCGATGGTGCAGAAGCAAAAGGAGCAGTATGTGAAAACTGTGGCATGAAAGGAAATTTTGCTGACACAGGTGGGACATGACCAGATGGCTGGCTAGACGGTCCTTCCCCTGGACAGGGCGGAGGGATATCCTGTAAGAACGTGACCGGTAGATCGGTGTGGTGTATGTCAGACACATGTGGGTGAAACAGGGCGACGTCAACAGGTGCATGAGTAGGTGCAGGTGGGGGAGTAACGGGCCTAACAAAAGGAGGCAAGTCATCATCGTCCTCTATCCACCCATTACGAGTGAATGCGTAACAGGGATCTATATGGTCAGCAAAAGGAGCATGGTCAGCGGCTGCATGGATCGGATCGGGCAAAGGTGGTGCAACAACTGGTATGTCAACAGGGTCATGCTCAGGCAGAGGATCATAAGCGGGTATAGGCTCGGGTGCAAGCATAGGCTCAGGGTCAGCTGGTGCCAGCTCAAGATCAGCGGGTATCGGCTCGAGATCAGCGGGTACATCAAAAAGCTGATCGTCGGGGATGAAGTCAACCTCATGCTCAGGATGAATGTCAGGATCGAACTCATCATCAAAATCGAAGTCCTGTGGTGGAACAGGTGCGGCAGACATAGCTGTGTCGGAATCAGAATCGGTGGGATAACGCTGCAATCCCAGTGCGTGCAAGGTAGTAGATGACACAGACTCGAATGAATCAGGACCAGAATGGTCAGATGAAATCTCAATGATCGGAATCTAAATAAGCGGAACAGCAATGACATCGTCGATTGGAGCTCCATCATCCTGGGCCTCCTCAGGGGGACCCTCAATAAAAAGATCGATATCATCGTCAGACAAAGCATCCAAAGGAAAATCCTCGAGAGGAAATGCAGCAAGGGGCAAAGGATCGGGGATCGGAACAAGAAATAGATCCTCGACAGGGAAACCATCAGCTAGCGGTATATCATCGCCAAAATTTGGTAAAGCAAACGACTGGAAATCATCATCATCGCTTCTCTCAGTGTCAAAGGTGAAAACCTCAGGGTCCGGGACACTATCATCGTCTGAAACTATGGCCATAGGGTCTACGGTATCTGATAGCTCACTCTCAGATGAGGAAATGGTGTTTGTAATCAAAACAACCACAACATATGCACATATATCAACAATCATCAATTAAGCATGTAAGCAGTAACAAAGTAAGCATGTATTCATCCTAGTCTTCCCAGACTATCCCACCCAGCCTCTCAGATTGAACCACCTAGTCTCTTAGATTAAACATCCCAGTTTCTCAAACTGTCCCAACTAGTCTCTCAGACTACCCAGCCTCTCAGACTGAACTACCCAGTCTCTCAGACTACCCCAGATAGTCTCTCAGACTAACTCCCCAGTCTCTCAGACTGAATTATAAACGAATTCTTTGAAATGTATTTTGTGTCTTTTATTTGTAAAAATGTTTGTTTCCTCGATCTAGACATTTCGTGTATGCAATGAAAATATGTTTGTGAAAACATTTTTGTGAGAGCCCTAATGATCGTAGTCTAGACTCGAGAAAGAATCCTAGTTCACTACGATCGAAGCTCTAATACCAAGCTGTCACACCCTGACTTTTGCGGAAGCGTGATTATTGGTGTGACTTTCTTAATACCATAGCATTCAATCATAACAACGCTATATGATAAAAACCATAAGATGTTCATCCATTAATTAAGTTTGAAAATAACATAACATACTTGTCTGAAACGTTGACACCAAATTCAAGTTACAAACCACAACATGTTTTAATGAGTTCACAAAGACTCGAAAAAAGATCGTAAACAAACCCGAGTTTAGGACCATGTATCTCGTCCAGGATTAAAATACATCTCCTAAACCCCAACGACTTGGATGACATCTTTTATTTATAACACAGCTTGAAAACATGCAACACCTGCCAGATCCACTTAGTTCCCTGAAATACATGTAATTTGAAAACATCAACAAAAGTTGAGCGAGTTCATGTGTTTGTGTATGAATAAACCTTTAAAGTATGTCTGTATGTATGTATATCCCTGGTATGTAGCAATAAGAAAAAACAGATCACCAATTGGTTTGCAAGGCGAATTGTATGTGTGAAATGGTGCAGGAAAACTCAAACCTAGCGGAATTTTGTCACAGCACTAGTATGTGGACATAGTCACCACATGGGCCACCCTGGTCCTCATGGGTGTGGGCTCGCTACACCCAAATAGATCTATCACTCATGTCCCTCGGTCCTACGATGAGGATTAATGGCCTTAAGTGTTGTACCCACCTTTCACATGATCAATCAGTAACCCTCCTTTGCTAACCATACCATGTATAAAACGTTTGTAAATAATTGTAACATGTATTTCACCCCCGAAGTTCTAAAACTGAAAACAATTAAGAGAAAAGGGGGACATGAACTCACAGTTTTGCGTCTTCGATACTCGTAACTCAAATCTCCTTAGCAAAAACGACTCCCTACAATGTACTAGGGTCTATTAGACGAACGGGCCGTGCCTTGCCTTAGTATTTACGCTTTTGAGTTACGTTTCTTTTATGCCTTCAGTATTATTCCAAGTTATAATTTCTTGTTAAAATAATGATTATTTTAACTTTAAATTATATTTAATTTTGGAATAATTTGTTAAACAATATTTTGTACTAATACTTCCCAAGTATTTATATTTATATTTCCTTCCCAAGGATGGGGGTATCTCATACATGTGTATTCGTATTCTTGTATTTGTAGTTCCAAAATAATATATTTTCAAGTCTCACTTTAGAAAATATATATAAACTTATTTTGTCAAAAAATAATGTATTTCAAGAAAATATATATTTTTCCCAAAAATCATATATCTTCTAAATATACTAAGAAATATATTTTTACTTCCAAAAAAAATATTTTCTCCTTGTCGAAAATATGATATATTTTATAATAATAATAAAAATCATATTTTCATTTCTTGTTTCCAAAATATTATTTACCAAAAATATATTTATAACGGTATTTTCCGGAATATTTGTAAGTTACCTTTTATCGTTTGGTTCCACAATATTTTTGTGTGTAACTTATATATTTATTCCTTGTGATTTTTTGTAATATTTTGGATTGTAAATTCTTGGTATTTTGTCAAGTTATATTATTTTAACCCTAAAATAATATAACTACTACACAAAGTATACAAATAATCACACACAATGTGTCTTTAATGTAAATATATATTCTAAATACATATTTATCCATTTTTATTTATAAAAACCAACCTCCAATACTTGTGTTTTTGTAACAAAATCTATAGCAAAGTTTATATTGAAAACCATAGTTAAAACACACTTGTAAATATTTGTTTAGAAAATATTTTTCTAAGTGTTTATATTTTTAGAAAATTTTGCCATAGTTTCCCCTAATAAATGGAGGTGTCCATGCTATCAAAGCATATCATTTTTTTTTTCAAAATTATCACAAACAATCAACAATCAATCTACACTTACCGAGTGCCAAAACAATGTTATCTACATAATAATCATGAACTTGAACTTTCATAAAAACTTGTAGTAACTTGGTAGTGTGTTTAGTAGGTTTAGTTACCCTTTAAAGTGTGTTTACTTCTTTAAAAATCTCATTCTTGAAAGATTTAGGTGTTTACAACTTACTAGATGATTTTTCCAAAAATCATTCTCTTGAATTTTTCTTGTAAACAATGTGTTCTTATATTTGTTTCTTTACTAGAAACATGGTTAGTTTCTTTACTAGAAACATGGTTAGTTTCTTTAAAAACAATGTTCATGTCAATCTTTGTGATTTAGCTTGGTTTCTTTGGAAAACTATTTTTGAAATCCTTCAAGTTTATGTCTAGTAATCATGTTACATGTTTCATCATTCATAAAATCATGTTCATTTTTCAAGTTCATGAAAACATAAAGTATGATGATCTTGGTCTTTCACAAGACCATCACCTTAGCTTACTAGATCATGTGTTTAATCACAATCTAGTAGGTTTCTTATGATGTCTAACATCACTAACACAAATCATCAACCATCAAGAAGCAAATAAACACAAATCAACATGATTTCATATGTTAATAAGCTTATGTTAAAGTTTTATGATTATGTTCTTTAGTGTTCATCAAGATTAACAATGTTCATCATCTATTAACCATTAAAATATGAAGTAACAAGAGATCATAAGGGCATTACTACTAGCTCTAAGGCTAGGGATGAACACTTGATGAAGAAGATGACAAATGTGTTGGATAAAAGCAATTGGGGGGAGGTCCTTCAAGATCCACAAGCTCCACACTTCCTTAAACACCTTCTTACACCTTAGGATGATCTTGGAATGGATGGAAGTGAGTTGAAGATGGTGATGGTGTGGGGTGCTATGTTCGGCCGAGAGGAGGGAGCAAGGGAGGAGGTGAGTGGTGGTGAGAAGTGTAGGTGATTATGAATGAGCTCTAGATCCTTTATAACCATATTAAGCTTTTAACCTTTGGGTATTATGTTCTCATAGTACACAACAAGATCAATACTCAATCTAAGTGAATCCAAGCAAGATCAAGAGAAGATTATGGTGGGGCCACACCTTGTGACCATCCACTTAAGGGGGGGGGGGGGTCTTAGTTGGGTTTTAATGTTAAGTTAGGTGATTAGTTAGAATTCTAAGTGTAAAGGTTAGTGTTCATGTGTATTAGGTGTTATATAGTGTGTTAGGGTGTTCGGGGATCATAACTAGCTCAGAAACATTAAAACAATGTTTCTAGTATAATTTTGGTGTTTCGGGTAATGTCCGGTTGTTCGGTTAGATACCGGTTCGTTAAAGTGTCAAACTATTCCGTTTAGTGATCTTTAAGTACTCTTTTGTGACACTTTTAATTCCCGACACTTAGGAAAGCATTCAGGACCATTTAGTCATATTTTTGCATGATACAATCTTGTTAAAATGCTGAATTTTGCTGAAATATGCTGAATTCTGCACTTTATATGGGTTTTAGGCACTTTCCGGCACTTAAACTATCACCTAGTGAAGCAGTTTTATGGTCCTCACTTTCCTACACACTATACTAGTGTAGTACCTTGTCTCTGGCCCATACGGGGTCTCAAAACACTGTTTGTCTAAGTACTGAACATCGTCAGCATTTTTCTGAGTTATCCGCTAACTGTGCTAACCGTGCTTTATGCATCGTTTATGTCACTAAAGTTTGTATGTAAAAATGATGTGACAGTATGCAATGTGATGCACATGTAAGTATGATGCAGAAATTAGAAAGCAGTTATTTGTAATTCAGCACAGTCATTAAGCACTAATCATAGTTAATTAATTGTACGGATACTTGGATTTTTGACGGTTGTCACAGTTTCACCCCGGTGTAGACCTGTGTAAGATGTAGGTTTTATTATGTGTTGAGTAAATTGCCATTTTAGTCCCTGAGTTTTGTCCAAATTTGCCATTTTAGTCCAAATAGTTTTTTTTCGCCTCTGGGTGCCTGAGTTTTTCATTTTTTTGCCATTTTGATCACATTGCCTAACTTAGTTTAAAAACCTGGTTATAACCAAGGGTATTTTTGGTATTAACAAAAAAAGGTTTCTGAATTGCCATTTTCATCCAAAACCCTTTTACATTTATTTTCTGAATTATTTATAATATAGAGTAAATTGCCATTTTAGTCCCTGAGTTTTTGTCCAAATATTTTTGTCATTATCAAAAAAAGTTTATAAAGTGCCATTTTAGTCCAAACCTGTATGTTTTTACCTTTTCTTTTTCACCTTATTTACTTATTTTTAAATTTTATTATTTAAACAAACACACCCATATTAAATAATCAAACCCAACTCTCTCTCATCCAAGATCACCGCCACCACCATTCCTCACCATAAACACCACTTCCACTGCCGTGCACCACCACTCCCACTACCATTCCCCACCTCTCCCACACACACCAACACACCACCACCAACCCCATGGTTCACCACCATCATCGACACCCCTAATCAAAACCTACCACCATTGTAATTAAAAATAAAAACTTGTAATTCATCTCATCCAATTCCTGCAACTATCTCCAAAGAATAAGAAGAAAAACATTCAGAAAAAAACCCACCACCATGGCACCTCCATTAAACAGGAACCAAATTATATTTCAACACTCCTAAATCTGGATCCGATCTAAGGTTTCAAGCCAAATCTATAAAATTTTTTGAAGGTGTGATTAGGGCTTCGAAGGTGCGATTTGGTTCAAGAAGGTGTAGCGGTGGTGGGGGTGGTTGAGGCAGTGGGTTCGTGATGGCAGTGGAGGTGGTTGTGCCGTTGGATTGGTGCTGGCGTTGTGGGGCGGTGTGTCACTGGGTTTGTGGTGCGTTGTGGGGCTGTGTGGAAGGTGGGTTTGTGGTGGAAGTAGGGGTGGTTGTGGCGGTGGGTTTGTGGTGGCGTTGTGGGGCTGTGTGGCGGTGGGTTTGTGGTGGCAGTAGGGGGTGGTTGTTGCGGTGGGTTAGTGGTGGCAGTTAGAGTTGGCTGTGGTGATGATGATGTGGTTTAGTCTAAGATAATGGTGCTGGTGATTTTGTTTGGGAGATCTAGAGAGAGAGAGAGAGAGAGAGAGAGAGAGAGAGATAGATGATAGTGAGAGAGTGTGCGAGAGTATGTGTAGAGTGTGTATATATATATATATATATGAGTAAATTGCCATTTTAGTCCCTGAGTTTTGTCCAAATTTGCCATTTTAGTCCAAATAGTTTTTTTTCGCCTCTGGGTTCCTGAGTTTTTCACTTTTTTTTGCCATTTTGATCACATTGCCTAACTTAGTTTAAAAACCTGGTTATAACCAAGGGTATTTTTGGTATTAACAAAAAAAGGTTTCTGAATTGCCATTTCATCCAAAACCCTTTTACATTTATTTTCTGAATTATTTATAATATAGAGTAAATTGCCATTTTAGTCCCTGAGTTTTTGTCCAAATATTTTTGTCATTATCAAAAAAAGTTTATAAAGTGCCATTTTAGTCCAAACCTGTATGTTTTTACCTTTTCTTTTTCACCTTATTTACTTATTTTTAAATTTTATTATTTAAACAAACACACCCATATTAAATAATCAAACCCAACTCTCTCTCATCCAAGATCACGGCCACCACCATTCCTGACCACAAACACCACTTCCACCGCTGTGCACCACCACTCCCACTACCATTCCCCACCTCTCCCACACACACCAACACACCACCACCAACCCCATGGTTCACCACCATCATCGACACCCCTAATCAAAACCCACCACCATTGTAATTAAAAATAAAAACTTGTAATTCATCTCATCCAATTCCTGCAACTATCTCCAAAGAATAAGAAGAAAAACATTCAGAAAAAAACCCACCACCATGGCACCTCCATTAAACAGGAACCAAATTATATTTCAACACTCTTAAATCTGGATCCGATCTAAGGTTTCAAGCCAAATCTATAAATTTTTTTGAAGGTGTGATTAGGGCTTCGAAGGTGCGATTTGGTTCAAGAAGGTGTAGCGGTGGTGGGGGTGGTTGAGGCAGTGGGTTCGTGGTGGGGGTGGGTTCGTGGTGGGGGTGGTTGAGGCAGTGGGTTCGTGGTGCTTGTGGAGGTGGGTTCGTGGTGGCAGTGGAGGTGGTTGTGCCGTTGGATTGGTGCTGGCGTTATGGGGCGGTATGTCGCTGGGTTTGTGGTGCGTTGTGGGGCTGTGTGGAAGGTGGGTTTGTGGTGGCAGTAGGGGTGGTTGTGGTGGTGGGTTTGTGGTGGCGTTGTGGGGCTGTGTGGCGGTGGGTTTGTGGTGGCAGTAGGGGGTGGTTGTTGCGGTGGGTTAGTGGTGGCAGTTAGAGTTGGCTGTGGTGATGATGAAGTGGTTTAGTCTAAGATAATGGTGCTGGTGATTTTGTTTGGGAGATCTAGAGAGAGAGAGAGAGAGAGAGATAGATGATAGTGAGAGAGTGTGCGAGAGTATGTGTAGAGTGTGTATATATATATATATATCTGAATAAAAGAAAAAAATATGTTTTTTGGATCAAAATGGCAAATACCAAACTATTAACTGTGAGTTAACTGGCATTTTTAACGAAGTTAGTGGGTTGGATCAAAATGGCAACAAAAAGGAAAAGTCAGGGATCCAGAGGCGAAAAAAAAAAAACTATTTGGACTAAAATGGCAAATTTGGACAAAACTCAGGGACTAAAATGGCAATTTACTCTCTCTCTATATATATATATATATATATATATATATATATATATATATATATCTGAATAAAAGAAAAAAATATGTTTTTTGGATCAAATTGGCAAATACCAAACTATTAACTGTGAGTTAACTGACATTTTTAACGAAGTTAGTGGGTTGGATCAAAATGGCAACAAAAAGGAAAAGTCAGGGATCCAGAGGCGAAAAAAAACTATTTGGACTAAAATGGCAAATTTGGACAAAACTCAGGGACTAAAATGGCAATTTACTCTTATGTGTTTGATGTTTGGTTTGTGACAAATTGAATTGCGTTTGAATCTTTAGACAATTGTCCTACGTTTGTATTGAATTTACGAATTGTCGAGTGAATGATTAAATTTGACTTTGTGAAACGAATACACGTATTTATGCCTTGTCTTTTGATAGGATTTACAAGTCCAAGGTAACGAAGTGCATCGTGGTCCATTGTCCGTTGTCTATAACATTGATATTGATTGGCACCTAAGCTTTGTGAATTTTAACCCGTTAACGAACTAATTCGATTAAACCAAATTAAAACAAGTAGTAACCCTAGGTCTTGCATTTGTTGAACCGGGTGTGAACCTTGTTATTCCATCTTATTTTATAATTGTTAATCAAGTTTTCTCGCAATCCTTTGAGTTTTAGTAGTTAATTAATCCAATCAACTTTGTTAATTTCAATCAATATCTTTTCAAACAAATAAAAACCATAAAAAAATAATCTAGTAAGCTTAAAAAATTGTGACAAACCGTTTATAATCAATCAAGTCCATTCGCAAACCACATACTCTTCGTGGTTCGACCCCTTACTACCACTAGCTATTAGTTAAGGGTAATTTGGGAATATAAATCTTATCTTTGACCGGAGCACGACACTCCGATCAAGCCTAGCATAATCATAATGATCATGATGATCAAAACCATCATCATCATCATCATCATCAAACTCATCATCATCCTTATCAGCATGGTCATCAACATTGTCAACATCATCTTCATCTTCATTCTCAACATCATCACCATCAGCTTCATCATCAACAATAACCTGCATTTTTCTTGTTTTTTTGGGTGTGCCTTCCTTAGCCCTTTTAACTGTTTTCCTTTTTACTTCATTTCCAACAAGGCGTTTTGCCATTGCACCCTCAAACAAGTCAAGAGTATCTGTTGTAACCCACTCAATTGGGTATCCTTCTTTTCGGTCCCATTTTTTTCTATTGCAAGCATCGTTCACCAAGGTAAGCTGTAACAAAATAGATTTTTCAAATGACATATATTTTTGGCGTCTTAATGACACACAAATGATATATGTTATATAGGGAAATTTTATTCTTACCGCAAGTATGATCAATGGCCCTGTGTAATGCTTTGTTGGAGACCATGCGGTTTTGGCGTGTTGCAAGCATCGGATGATATAACCACACCAGTTCATTTGGTTTATTTGAACGTTTGGTTTAACGTTGTGCAAGAACTGTTTGTTGACGACTGCATTATCACTTGCATGCCCCATTATGGTGAAGAATGCTACAAGGAAATTTAGGCAGAAGTCTCTCCCGAAGCCATGCATCACAGGAAAAATGTAATCAAAGTAGAGCTTCACACTTGGTCTGTTAACCCAGTCAAACCCTTCGAACTATGCTTTCCACTCAGCCACCACCTACTCTTTAGTAGTTGGTCTTTTTTTCATGTTCACAAGCACCCTTCCATTCGGTATACCTGTTAAAGAGTTTATCAATTCTTCATTCATATGTACGGTATGGTTGCCAATGTTTAGGGTGTTTGTCTTTTCATTGTAATTTTCAACCAACCAGTACCCAAGCATTGTCGGTACGGTGTCTATTTTCAACTTTAGTGTAGCACCAAACCCTATTTGCTCTACTGCCTGTCTTTGATTTTGGTTTAGATTCATAAACCAACCAGTCAAGTTTGTAGGTTTTACTCTTGACAAAACCCTAGCCCCACTGAACTCATGATATGGTTCTTCCTCAACCTCAACATTCTGACTTAATGCCTTTCTCTTATTGGCATTCTGGGCCTTGCCAGTGTGGACATTTATTCTCAATCTCAACCTCTATTCGCCTATAAAAAATGATTTCATGGCATTTTATTTTATGGCGTTTAATAACATAAATGATACATGTATGGCGTTTCATAAATCAATCACAGATGATAGATGTTGAATAAGACAATAACAGATGATACATGGTGTTTATAACACAAATCATACATGTTTTGGCATTTAGTAACAAAGCTATCAAACGATACATGTTATGGCGTTTAGTAACACACGAATGATATATGTTTTTTCAATAAGACAATCACATATGATTCATGGCGTTTAATAACACAAATTATATATGTAAAATTTTGTTCTCATACATTTTAACATTGTTAAACAAACGATACAAATTTTGGCGTTTTGGTAACAAAGTATCAAAGTGTATTTACAACATCATGAAAAGTAACAATCTGTACCATGTTCTCTTGTTGTCTTCTTTCGTTGCTCGTTGGGTTTTTGGCGTTTTGGAGCAGATGACCCTTCCCCTTCCACACTCATAGAAACTGCAAATTTATTGTTAAAATTAGAATGCCAAAAGCAGCATAAACTAGCACAATGTAAATCGAAGTTAACTCACTATGTTTTTTTCCTCTGGATCTGGTTTGATCTTTCGACGCCATAGTATTTGTTGTTTCGCGTTTTCTAGGGTTTTCGTGTTTTACGTTGGTTTTGGGGAGGTTTCTCTGGGAATTATATATGTTTCGGTCACGCTTTGATGTGTTTTGTAGATGAACATTTACCTTTTTTCCCTTATGGAAGCGCGCCGACTTTAAAAAGTTTATGTTATTTACGAAAACGCCACCGCGCCATCTAGTCCATAGATTGTTTTGATCTGACGATCCATAACCGTTCTCCCCGTTCATACACTTTTCACCGTTCTCTAAATCCTGACCCTATATATATATATATATACATATATATATGAAAGTTTTTAGAGCAAAAGGGGTGGGTTATAATGAAAGTGGATGGTTCTATTTATAGGCACGACACAAAAAACAAAGCGGGAGAATTTGGAACCTTCCTGGTCGATCCCACGGTTGATCGATCGACTATGGGTCGTTAGATGTTTCCCTTTTGTTGTTTTGTGTTGTGAACGTTACTTGTTGTCTGATCCATGCTTTTTAACCCATTTAAGCACATTTTCTCTAGAGTTTGAGTCACAAGAAGATTATATTTGACTAGGTGACTTTAAAATGTGTTAACACAAATATGGTAAGTTTACTTTGTGATTTATAAAAGGTTTTAGATTTTCTTTCTAAAATGTTTGTCTTTAAACCCTTTGCGGTAACTTTGTATCTTCACGGTGAATGCATTTTGTAATCATACCAAACTTAGCAAACTACATCCACCAACTTTCAAATTCAAACTAAATTAAAAGCCTAATTTTATATATTTGCAAGGTTTATTAGTTTTATGAAAATTAATGTGATGTTTTATAAAAATCCTTTGGAAAGTTATCACTGTTTTATAGAAATGATATTATTATAAACTTATTTGGATTATACGAAAACCACTTATTTTGACCTTTCTATATTTCCAAGTGATTCGGTTGATGGTTTTGCTTTGATCTTCACGTGGCTTTGTCTGTTTTCATACTTTGATATTTCTAAGCTCCCAATTTATTATCTTTGATGTGTGTGATCATTGATCTTCATCCAATTGATTCATATAAGAATTGTTCTTTATTATTCTTCAACAAATTGATGAATGTGATTCTTGATCTTCAAGCATTGATGATTCTAAACCCAATCTTTATCATTGACAATGTTTGTTCCTCAATTGTCATCTTAATTAATGTTTGTAATTATTCATCTTCATTTTTGGTGATTATATTAAGTGTATAGGGACATGTATGTGATATGTCCACAATCTTAATGCTGGGAAAACAATGTGTATAGTGCTAATAATAACATTTAAGAAACACAAATAATCTCTAGTTTTGATATGATTGAAATTGTGAACTCGTGTTATTAGGTTGTTGTTAGTTAATATACATATTTCACATACATGTATCTAAACACTTAGTGTATATCTAAAGAACGGCGATGAAGTATGACAATATAAATTAGGATTGAATTACTCAAGTATTGATCAAGATCAACGAGGTGCAAGAATGGAAAAGTTCAACAAATCATTAAGTGCAATATTCATCAAATACTACATTCACCAAGTGCAACACAATGTAATGTTCAAAGGTGAAATATCAAAGTTATATATTGATGAAGACTTGAAACTATCAAGATCAAGAATGAAAGAACATCTACAAAGAATCAAAGGTTCAGAGGTATGGGTATGCTTGATTTGATAAGTCAAAATTCAGAGGTATGGGTGTGAAAAAGGTATTGGTAGTCGTTTATAGTCGTTTCACGACATTCAAGAGTTAAAAACTAGTAAAAGACAAAACGTGATGGTCCACGATTGATGGTATCGACCGTGAGATCAATCGTCAGACTGTTTGACTGGTTTTCCTTGTTTGTTGAGCTTTGTTTATAAATACGAGCCAACCCCAACCTTTTTCACTTACCCTTTTGCTCTAAACTTTCTAAATAACATTCTTAAATAGACCTATCTAGTTCCATTGATAATTTCACATCAAATCAAAGAGAGATTCTAGATTAAGAGAAAGAGCAAAAAGAAGAGTTGTTCCACAACTAAACTATTATTCATTCTTGTATATTGTGAGCTAATTTGTAGTTGTGAGGAATTTGTGAGGGGCATCACTAAACTTGTTTAGTGATTAGAGAAAGTGGTCATCACTACCAATTTAGATTAGTGAGACGTCAAAGGTGATCACTTGTTTGGAAAGAGTGAGAAGTTTGTACAAAGTGATCACTACCTTTGCTAAGTGAGACGATGTGTAACAGGTATCTCTATCGGATTAAGGGAGACAACTAGTGGAAAAACTCTTGATCGGAGTATCTGGGAGAGGACGTAGAGAGATTAGTTAACATCTCTTGAACCTCCATAAATCGGTTTCATCATTCATTCCCTTAACTCTTTACATACTTGCATATATTATTATTTATTATTTACAAGTGTATCTTTGGGTTCAAACAAGTGTATAATCCTTATAAATCAAGTGTTTAACAAAGAGCTTTTAAGAAAACTTATCCACCTCCCCTTTGTAGTTTTCTACACTTAATAAAGAAACATACTGATACAAGTCATTTATTTCAGTTATATCAAAACCAGGGATCTTGTGTCTCATACTTAACCACAATTAGCACTAAACACATTGTTATACTAGCATATTAAAAGCCTTAACTTTGAAAGAAAACTCTTGGCATATTTATACATTGTTTTACCCACCAACTTTAATTAGTTGTTTTGGCCCATGGAAACAAACATGATGATATTTGCAAACTTTTCAAGCGGCATCGACGTTGAAAAATGTGGGTTCTACATCTTGCAAACGAACACTTGATTTGTTGGGATCTAAACCTCCATGAACATCACTAGTGAATCTTTAAATTAGGTAGAGATGGATGTTTGTGAGATCGAATCAAATAAACTAATAAATGAACTCGAATATGTTTTATTTATAGAACAAATCAATCATCACATATTTACAATCATACAAACAAACATACTTACACTCAGTTAAGCCTATGCCAACCCTAGGTGAGCTTCCATTGGGCTGGTGACCTTACTAACACACATACTAACAAATAGCATCAAGTGCCTATTTATAATCTAAAGTCTTGTTGTTCATAAGATGCATTTTAGAAGAACTAGGGATGTCCATGGTTCGGTTTGAAGCCATGAAACCGCCTAAACCGGTCATCGGTTTGGTTTCGTGGTTGGTTTTTCTTTAACTTTCGGTCGATCAGTTTTATAATGTTCAGACCTTAACGAATGGTTTGATTTACGGTTTATACCAAAAACCGTTCTTATGAAATCAGACGTAAGATTTGAAAATATATTTCAGTTTTTTTATATATTTTATGAGGCCGGTTATTGTACAAAATGCCTTAATGTACGCTGCGTACGTGATTCAGTATCAACATGCTAATTTAGTTTATAACATGCGACTTCCGTCTTTTTATATACATGCGATTTGTAGTTTTTTTATACATGCGATTCGTGTTTTTTTAACATGCGATTTGTAGTTTTTTTTATGTACATGCGATTTTCATTTTTCCTGTAACATGCGACTTTCATTTTTTTGTAGTTTTTATATTTTTTAGAGTTAATTACACAGATGAGTCCTGTGGTTTATACCTACTTTCGCCTTTAGGTACTAACTTTTTTTTAACAGGTTTAGGTTTTATGGTTTCAATTTTGTAACGCTTTTGGGTACTAACACCAAAATTATCAATATAATGACTAAAATACCCTCCCATTCTTTTTAATTTTATCAATGAAACACCATCAGGTACTAATACCTAATTTTATTTAAGTTTAAATCAATTTTACAAAATCAAATTTTTTTATTTTCATCTTTTTATTATATCTCTTAATTAACATAAAATCTATTTATCTTTTTATTTTTTATTTATAAATATAAATTAAAAAATTCAGAAAACGTCTGCTCCATTTTTTATTTATTAATAATATTACTAAATAATACTAGATAAATATCTGACTAATATTATGAATATATAAAAACTCTTTAAAATATAAATTAAATAATGAAACAAATGATATAATAAGTATCTATTAAAATCCATAGCAATCTTGAAAACACACGAATATAATATCTGAAAATGAGTTAAATTAATATATCAAGATATGTAGCATAATCGAGAAAAACTGTTTAAAATAACTACAACTAATTTAATATATTTTGTAGTAAAATCGTAAAAATGTATAATTTAATCTGATTTATTTGTCACGATCAATTACTTGGCACATTTTGAGGCGGTGTGATTAAACCATGACGTTTCTATTTTATTTGTGTATCTATGTGCTTAGGAAACACTTTAGTTCCGATGAGTTACAGTCTTTTATTATTATTGTTATTGGTTTTATATTATTTAATCCCATATATTTAAAATTACAAAAATTAAAACTAAGTTATATATATTAAACAAGTGTAACACACGAAGTTTTAACCTAATATCTTAATAATAATAATTTATTTGCACATTACCAACTATTATTATACCTATTGAATTTTTAATTATTTAATATTTTGAGCAACTTCTATCGTGCTAAATTATTTATCATTTCTTAGAAAATCATATATAAATATTTACTTATAAAAAAATAAATAGATTTTATGTTAATTAAGAGATATAATAAAAAAAGATGAAAATAAAAAATAGATTTTGTAAAATTGATTTAAACTTAAATAAAACTAGGTGTTAATACCTAAAGGTGTTACATTGATAAAATTAAAAAGAATGGGAGGGTATTTTAGTCATTATATTGATAATTTTGGTGTTAGTACCCAAATGTGTTACAAAATTGAAACCATAAAACCTAAACCTGTTAAAAAAATTAATACCTAAAGGCGAAACTAGGTATAAACCACATGACCCATTTGTGTAATTAACTCTTTTTTTTAATCTCATCCAACCCTATGTTCCTAAGCTGCTTCCAAATTCCATTTTTCTAATCCCAACTCTCTAATTCCTTAGTTCTTTCCCTAATCCATTACATTCGCTGTAAGATTCTTTAGATAAGACAAAAGACTTGTATTTATTTTATTTCATAAGACTACAAATTTTAGTTTTCTATTTGAATAATGAGATACATATATATTATAAACAGGTTATTTACTTGTGTAGAACAAGCTTGTTCTTTGCATTTTTTATAACTTTTTAATTATATATTTTATGTATTTTTTATAAAGTCTTAATACGTTCAAACCGTGAAACCAAACTATTAGTAACGACTCGGTTTGGTTTGGTTCAATTTTAACAATCATCGGTTGGGTTTTAGTTTGCGATGATAAAAAAACGTTACTAACTGTTTGGCTCATGGTTCGACCTAAAAACCACAAAATCTAAACCGTGAACACCCCTAAGAAGAACATTGTGCATATTGTGCTTGCGCAAACTCTACATTGCGCACATCACAAGCGAAATCATGCACTTTGCGTTTGCGTGTGATCTTGACTTTGCACTCTATGTGCATTTGATTAGCATCAGTCACTCTTGGAGAGTGTAAACCTTCGATTGTATTGTCACACCCCTTTCTAAGGCGGAATCATGAGATGTGATCTTGAAAGGTTCTCATTTCATACGAATGGTAAACATACTACATGATCATAAAATAAACTCCACTTGCCATTCATAGTTTAACATTCCAAAATAAAGGTTAAGTTATAAGTTTACATCACACATAAGATAATTGTTTGAAAAGTTTACAACTTCGTTTCAAAAACAAATATCAAGGTTTTGTTCATTATATCTCCGCAGAAGGCGGGAGATAACGAACAAATCCTGCAAAAGTGGCATGGAGCATCGACACAAAATGACTTGAAACATAAACAACCATCCTGAAATACATGTAAGTTTTGGAAAATCGTCAAGATAAGTTGGTGTGAATTCATGCAGTTTTGTGTAAAACATTTAAGTATTCGTTGTAAGAATCATGGTATGTAATTGTACTTGAAAAAGTATTATGTAAATGTAAGGAAATCGAGATCGCTAATGGTTTGCAAGGCCATTAACATAAGTAACGACATATGAAGCATCCAAACCATAGGCATTTTACTTGTCGGTTCACGACTAGAGACACAAAAGCACTCTCGGTAAAAATGTGGCCAAGAGTGTGGCTACCTGAAACCCATTAGATCTAACCTTTTGTTCCGCGGTCTAGGTCTTACGTTGATTAATGTTGCTTATGACACCCTATTCGTGACATGATCTATAGTATCATTCCTTAGTTTTGTTTCTACTTACCACAGTACATGTATTTTCCCCAAGTTTAGAAAACAAGAAAATGTTTAAAAGTGGGGACATGAACTCACAGTTTTGCGTAACTTGCGTCGTAAACGTCATCGGCTTTGTCGTGTAGGCGTCGCAACCTATATGTGTTCTATGTACGTTAGTCACTAGACTTGTAACACACAAGTACAAGTCACCATCTTAGGTTTATGTATTTGTCTTGTATAAATTCATCATGTGTGAGGGCCGTGCCCTTGTGTGTCGGGTCTCGCCCGTTCGTCGGGTTTTTGTATTTTGAATTTGTTTTGTTCTCTCGTAAATATATATTTTTCTTCCAAAATATATATTTGTTTATGTAGTGTTTGACCAACGATAGGTGTTAAAAATAATTATCTTTTTAACTTGTCCAAATATGTTACTTATATTATTTTCCAAAAATAAATATAAGTATTTTGTTAAATAATATTTTCAATATTATTTTTGTGCAAGTATACTTAGGAAAGTATACTTTTATTCTTATGTAAATACTTGTGTATTTTACATTAATTGCCAAAAATCAATACTTTGATTTTTTATACTTTCCGGAATTATATTTCTTAAAAATAATATTTTAAGACTTGTGTGAAATATATATATTTTGTCATGCTTGGAAATATATATATATTTATTTTGTTATTCACCCGATTTTGTATAATTTACTACTTAGTAATGGATATATATTTGTCCAAATATATATTTTAAGTCCAAAGTTGTCCATAAATTGTCCAGTCCGAAATTCGTTAAGAAATATATTTATACAAATATACTTTCTTATATTTGTCCATATACCCTTTCATGGGTTATTTTTGTATGAATATTCATTGGTATTTGTTATGTATTTTCATGTGTATTTTGTTGGTGATACTCCTTAGGAGTATTTAGTGTATTTTCATGCTCCTAATTGTAACGCCCTCACACGTAATAACTTAAAAACGACGCAGCTGAAAAAGAGCCTTAAAAATTTCTTTCTCTATTAGACACATTTCTTACTTGAAGGCTTAAATACGGAATGACAACGTTAACTAAAAGAAATATACAACATTCACTTTCAATTAACACTTTAAGGCGTTACATAATTAAAGTTATGTGACCGTTCTTTTCCGTATAATCCTTACTCTCGACTCGATCTATGTCCGCATCTCTTCGTTTGTGGTAGAAGAATTCCGTGTAGTACCTGTGGACATCACATACAACTTAACCATTAGTCGTTAACAACATCACACAACATTATTCTCAGGTAATTTAATATCAAATATAATTCAACAATATAAACTTTGATTCATTCAACTATCCTCTCGTATTTTCTCATTCCGAGTTCGACTTCGATACCTCACGAACCCGATGTTCTTTTACCTGCATTACATTTCAACTTCAAGGCACACCATTAGCAAACATCAATGCCCAAACATAATGAAACCATTCCTTCACACAATTATAACATCTCGCATTCATATATGTATACCAATTCCTACATGCATTCATAACATATTACATCCATACATGCATACATTCGTACACGCACACATACACATGTACAAGCTCTTACATACCACTTACATTCCCATATAGTTTTACTAACATATCCTAGTCACAAACATCCATATAAATAAGTTTCATACGTACAAACTTACGTGCATGTTCATTTCTATTTATGCTTACATATGGATTCCGTCACTAACATGTAGGTAGATCTATACACATACATATCTCCAAACTTATTTCTTTCCCACACATACATTGAGTGAACGTTCTTGCTCACGAGTGAACATTTCAACTGTTGAGTGAACATTCTTGCTGATGAGTGAACGTTCCAACTGTTGAGGGAACATTCTTGCTGACGAGTGAACATTCCAACTGTTGAGCGAACATTCTTGCTGACGAGTGAACGTTCCAACTGTTGAGCGAACATTCTTGCTGATGAGTGAACGTTCCAACTGTTGAGCGAACATTCTTGCTGACGAGTGAACATTCCAACTGTTGAGTGAACATTCTTGCTGAAACGAACTAGAAAAACAAGATTTGCCAGCTAACTGGCTCTCGCGGGGCGCGACATCTGTCGCGTTGCGCGACGGTGAAACTGAATCGCTGCGACAGCCCTATTTCGACAGAATACTTCCCTTTGCTGTTGCATAAAGTGCCCAGCTATGTTTTCAACTAAAACTCAACTTGAAACTTACATAACTTTTGAGCTAAGCGTCCGTTTTGTGTAATTCTTGTTTCTGCGCGTCCGTAACTTAATTACGGATTCGTTCACCATCCTAACTCACATTAAAGCTGAATTATAAGAAAAAGGCTTAAAGATCCTTCATGCCATTATTCGACCCGTTCGATTCCACCATTTTATTTCCGACGTAACTAGCTACTTTCAGCCCCGACAATCATTCCTACCTTAGTATTTCCATTTATTAATTAATCATACATGACCTTCTCACATTTATAAGCATTAAATAACTCCCTATACATACTAATAAGTGAGTCAAAATTCACTTACCTTAAGCGTGCGTATTAGAGCTTACTTCCTTCCTCATCTCGCCGTGTTAGCCTCCGTGCTTGAGTCAATTGATACGATTCCTTTCCTTACATGTCATCACATTCGTATCAAAGTTAGCATATATGATCATGCATACAAACATTCGTTTCCTTTTATTTACACATTATTTGACTTCCATTAGACACATTTTCGCATACATGAGACACATATCAATAGTTACCTTATTCAAATCTCACGCAACTTGATTACCATCATACATAGCACACAAATCATCTAGTACATGACACACTAATTCTCTACTCTAACATTTGTGTTCAAAAGCCCATCCATTACATTCATACACTGTTGACTTTCAAAAGTCAACGATCTAACTTACATGTATACCTTCAAATTCAAATTGTTATTCTTAATAAGGTAGACTATAGTAATAACATCGTGTGTATTTCATACTCATGTGGTGACACACATACCGAACGGTCACCTAGTTATATCCACATATAATCACATAGTAAATCCTACATATGCGAATTCTTCATGATCCTACCAATTGACCAACACATTCTAAATTAACCCATTTACATAACTCCACCTTCTTTACTCGCTAGTGAGTTCACATGCTTAATATTTAGTACATGATTATTTACTAGTTATGATCAAACACCTAATTCCACATACGGCGTGCATCACACCCTCAAAGCGTGTAGTACAACTTTCTAATGCAAGTATCTTACCATATCATCTTAACACACTAATTTCCCACTTGTAATCCATCTAAAACACATTCCTTTTGCAAACCTATTATCTATTCCATCATTATCACATTCAACATATAATAATCCATTGCTAGCATACAAATTTCACTTATCATTTTCTGTCGCAACCCTCGTCCCCTAATAACCCGGGAACGGGCGGTCGCGGCCTGTTTTGGTGGTATCTGGGTTTGTCATTTTGGAAGCGGAATTTACACCAGGACCGTAGTTAGGAAATATTTTATCAGAGTAAAATACCACGCTTTTAATATATCAAATACATGGGAAAAACCCAAGTTTCAAGTACACACATTTTCATAGGGATAAACCCTATTTTATTTAATAAAAACAACTCTATATTTTAGGTAACTTTATTGCCACTTTTCCAAGCCTTCAGTGCTGTCCAGCTGCTTCTATTTGGCTTTCACATTTTGTTACCTGAAATGCGTTTTAAAAACATTTTGTCAGTGGGAAATACTGGTGAGTGAATTCCAGTTTAATCAAGTTTAATAAAGACCATTGTACAGTATTGAGGGTGGTCGCGCAATTACATTTGTTTCCATCTATTCAATTACCACCCACAGTACTGTCAACCCGACTTGTGGTCATGTTACTCCTCGCAAGGTAGTAACAAATTTTGTATACAAAACCCCAACATACCGACGATAATTGTAGAATACAAATACTCAATCACTGTTTAATATATTATTAATTAAGTGGGGTTTTGTAAAAACAGTTAACAAAAAGAAGATTACTCACATTGCTGTCTTAGGTTTTCCTTAAGGGTTTCCTGGTGATTATCTATAATCTATACAAATGCACACGCGTTAGTATAATAACCCAATATTTATATTAATGATACCCTCCCCGAGATGGCATTCCAACGACTACGTCGGGCAGAACCACGACAGCCGTTATGGAACCCTGGATCAATCGGGCAGCGTATCTAATACGTAACCGGGGTTATAATACTTACAACGGGGCAGAACTTCGTTAATTAGGGGGGTATTATGCCCGAAAATTACTTTGACTATATAGAAATTCGTGAGAGAGAAAGAGATTTGATAGATCGGAACTGAAGGCCGATGCCATCTATTTATAGGTGACCTTTCACCTTCCCTCGCGGCCCGTGTAAGAGAAAGGAAAGGCCTATGCGGCCCGCGTAGTAGGGTAAGTAGGCCCTAGCTATGACTGGTCATCGAACTAGCTTCAACACGCGTTTGACACGTGGCGGCACCAGGTGCAGCCTTGACTCCGAGCTGTCGCGCCCCGCGTAAGAGACCCTAAGGGTCTACGCGGCATGCGAGCGACACATAAAACTTGATTTTTATTTATTTTTAATTATATATTGTATTTTGGGCTCGGTTTTTGCATACGGGGTGTATTTTAAGACATATTGGGATATTTTAATATATATTAGGGTGTCGAAAATATTTAGGAGGGTTGTTATATCCTCCCCACCTTGTTTTAGAACTCGTCCTCGAGGTCTACTGGAATAAGTGTGGATATTTCCTTTGCATTTCTGATTCAAGCTCCCATGTATACTCTGGTCCTCTTTTGGAGTCCCATTTTACTTTTACCAGAACTAATCTCTTGTGCTTGAGGTTCTTGACTTTCCTGTCTTCAATCTGTAGAGGCTTCTCTACAAATTTTAACTGCTCATTTACCTCTATATCCATAAGAGGTACTACAAGTGATTCATCAGCTAAACATTTCTTGAGATTAGATACATGAAATACATCATGTATTCCTGCCATTTCATCTGGCAGTTGTAGCTGATAGGCTACATGTCCTATTCTTCTAATAATCTCAAAAGGTCCAACATACATGGGACTTAGCTTCCCCCTTTTGATGAATCTTACTACTCCTTTCCAAGGAGAGACTTTCAATGATACTTTATCTCATACTTGAAATTCCAATGGCTTGCGTCTGTTATCAGCATAACTCTTTTGTCGATCACGTGCTGCTTTTAGTCGTTCCTTGACTTGAATGATTTTGTCTGTTGTTTCTTGCACTATTTCAGGTCCAGATAATTGGTTTTCTCCAATTTCTGCCCCAACAGACTGGGGTTCAGCACTTTCATCCATAAAGTTGTCACACCCTCAAATTACCACTTAGGGAGTGTCCCTGTTAGGCGTGTGACCACTAGTAATGAGCCACCAATTACATTGAATCCATAAGTTTAAAATAAAGTTTCATCATTTAATAGTAATAAAATCCAAACATAAGTAATTCAAAAAAAATACCATCAAGTCCAGCGGAAGCGTTAACGTAACATAATGTAAATACTTTCTAAACAACCATAGTAAATAAATGTTTGATAAATAACCCATCAATGCAACCATGACCACTCACGCCCTCCAGCCAGCAAGTTCCTGTTCCCAAGTACCTAACGACCTGCGAGCATGTAACAAGTGTATCAGACAAAGCTGGCGAGTTCATAGTTTTAGAAAACGTTTGTTACCAGTTGTATGTAAAACAGTTCACTGACAAATGCAAGTAATATTGTTAATATCTCAATTCCGAACAAGACGGCTCCTGATGTACATGACTGCCCTATCCCACGTACTCCTATCTAGTACTGGGCCCGACTGGGTCATTAGTTCACATCCGTCCTATCCAGGAGCGGTGTGAGGGTGCCAAACCTAAGTAGCGCTACCAACTAATACCCGAATAAGGGACTTACAAAAATGATAGGTGAGAATATTAACCAATATACCCGTTTTTACCCAAACCACTGACTGTCCCCAACCACTGGGACGCATGCTCGAATGTAGTGAACTCACCTTAGAGTGCTCGGTAGAATAAGTTACTTGACCACACTCAGTTAATCAAACACGTCCTATCAAAGTTTACCAATAACAATCAGTTATATTCTCACGTTGCACCACATATGTTGTTACACATTTCACACATCACGTTCATGAAGTATTTACACCCCTCAAGCAAATTATAACAGTTAATCACGTTACACATCATCCATGTTAACACATTTTGTGGTATCACATACAAGTTTTCTTCATGTAACCAAATCCCAATGAAACTTCTCTAATATAAATGTGTGACCCAAAACTACGGAATGATCCAAGATAGTATGTGGCCCAGAGAATTACTTGGCCCAAATCTGAATATGCAGCCCATTACCTATCGTGTTACCCGGTCCGAACTATTGCCCCTTAACCCAACAGGCCGATCCAATAAACCCCAAGCCCCATTTCGTATGTATAAGGCCCAATGTAATTTTCAATAATAGAAACCAATTTAGTATAACTGATCCAATGTAGAGGCCCCCTTAATATCATTTAATTCACTACCAATATTAACAACCCAATTTACCAATCAATTAAGTTGTTGCTCCTAAACACATACCCACTTCTTTCAGTAAATAACTAATATGAAATTATAATTGCAGGCAGCTTTAATCGATTACAATAGTCCCTATGGTCAGATCATACATACAAAACAAGATCATGTCAGGTTATCCAAACATGTTATTCATATCTACCAATACTGTTATTGGAGCCCATGGATTCTAAGGTTTCGGCCCACTATCACCTTCAGATTCCATTCATGAATTCAAATCAGATTTCACATATTACCAAATCAGTTTTGTACACATCACATGTTATTAAATCAAATTTCCATTAGGAAAATTCAGCATCCCATCACTAAAAATAATATATTAGTTCACGCATACTCCCTAGCTAACCGAGATCAAGCACTACCGTTTAATCAACGGGTACCTATAATTATTCAGTTCGAAATCATGGTTTAAACATAAAGTTACGAGTTAACATTTATCCGTAGTCGAGCGAGATTAAATGAAAGACAACAACATAATTATTTTATCATGCTATAACCGACTTTCATTCCTATAACACTTTGATCCGTCACAAGGTGAAACCACTCGTATCAACACATTTAACAACCATACTCATGTGCACATTAAACCTTTATCAACATATTAAGATCATACAATCACATACCCGATCGCATCTACCAGATTACATTACTCGATCATCGTTCTACAATCTATCTTATTCAGGCAACATAGTTAACATAAATTACATATACTCACTACGGGTTAAACTTACAAGTACAAATACATACTAACAAGACCAACGAGTAAAGTTTGGCACAAACGCAAACCACTAACCACGAGTTCGGTCCCATAAACTATATCAATAATCTGATTATAAGTTTATAATATAGTAATTTCCTTATCATGAACCCACCTAACCCTACAAGCCCACAGTCCAATCAGGTTAATGCTACATGCGTACATTATAAAATAGCCACACATATGCAAACAAGACCACATAATTAAACTTAACACAAACAGAATTACTAACCAAGATACTTGATTGTAATAGATGATGTCTTGATGATGATGGGAGGGGGTCTGCTTGCCGCACGCAATCTAGGGAGGTGTAGGGTTTCTATTTTTTTTTATAACCATAATACGTATTACATGGTGATAATATACAAGGCTCTAGTGGGGTGGGCTCAATTAGGTAGTTTGGGCTGAACTCATGCGGCCCAAGGTAAGCCAAAGGTGGCTGTGACAAGCAAGTGTAGCCCGCTAATATGCGCGACCCACTATACTCTCAAATACGTAACATATACAATCATGTTTTACGTCTAGAAATTTTACCAAGGTTACGAGTGTTTAACCGGCTTAACATACTTAAATTTAACGGAGTTATAACAATCAAAATCACAGTACGTTTCACGTTGGAAAGGGGTAACGGAAAGTTAAGATCACAAGATTAACGTCACTAATCTTGGAAGTTCGGGTTGTCACAAAAGTGCTTCGAATGGTGCAGCATTAATACTTGTGTGATAACTGTTATTATAAGAAAATTCTACTAATGGCAAGTGATCATCCCAATTACCTCCGAAATCAATTACACAAGCTCTAAGCATATCCTCCATTGTCTGAATCGTTCTTTCACTTTGTCTGTCCATTTGAGGATGATAAGCGGTGCTTAGATTTAACTTGGTTCCCATGGCTTTTTGAAAACTTATCCAAAAATGAGAGGTAAAACGGCTATCCCTATCAGAAATAATTGATAAAGGTATTCCATGTAATGAAACTATTTCATTTACATACAATTTAGCTAATTGTTCCATACTGAAAGTTTCCTTCATTGGTAGGAAATGAGCTGACTTAGTTGGCCTGTCTACAATCACCCAGATTGTATCATTACCTTTCCTTGTTTTGGGTAATTTGGTAACAAAATCCATTGTTATCAATTCCCACTTCCACACCGGCATTTCTATCTGCTGCAATAAACCTGAGGGTTTCTGATGTTCAGCTTTAACTTGTGAACATGTTAAACACTTAGAAACATAAGCTGCTATATCCTTTTTCATCCCTATCCACCAGAAGTTCTTTCTTAAGTCCTGATACATCTTATCACTTCCGGGATGCATCGTATACTTAGATTTATGGGCTTCTTCTAATATACGGTGACGTAGGTTTCCTAATTTAGGTATCCACATCCTTTTCTTATGGAATCTCCAAATTCCATCTGTTCCTTGTTCTAATTCCTTAATCATTCCTTTTAACTTTTTAGTATCATCCTTGATTACTGATTCTTGTGCTTCTCTAATCTGATCATTTAAATTTACCTGTAGGTTTAACTTAAGAGAACGTACTCTTTTTGGCTTTTCATGATACTTCCGACTTAAAGCATCAGCTACCACATTTGCTTTTCCTGCATGATATTGGATGTTGCAATCCTAATCACTAAGTATCTCCATCCAACGTCTTTGCCTCATATTCAATTCCTTTTGTCCGAAAACATACCTTAAACTCTTATGATCGGTGAAAATGGTAAACTTACTACCGTAAAGGTAATGTCTCCAAATTTTCAGGGCAAAGATTATTGCTCCTAATTCTAGATCATGGGTTGAATAATTCTCTTCATGATTCTTAAGTTGTCTAGATGCGTAAGCTATATCCTTTTGGCGTTGCATCAACACAAATCCATAACATAACTTAGAAGCGTCACAATAGACTACAAAATCTTCAGTTCCTTCTGGTAACGCTAGTATGGGTGCGTTGGTTAATCTTTGCTTAAGAATTCTAAATGCTTCTTCTTGTTTTGGTCCCCATTCAAACGTAATGGATTTACAGGTTAGCTTAGTTAAGGGAATGGCTATTCTAGAAAAATCTCGAATAAACCTTCTATAGTAACCGGTCAATCCTAAGAAACTTCTAACCTCAGTTGGTGACTCAGAGGTTTTCCATCTGGTAATTGCCTCGATCTTGGTAGGATCTACATGAATTCCTTCATGATTAACTAAATGCCCAAGAAACTGTACTTGTTCTAACCAAAATTCACACTTTGAAAACTTAGCATAATGCTTTTCTTTCCTCAATAAACTTAGAAGTGAGTGTAAATGCTTTGCATGTTCCTCTTTACTCTTAGAGTAAATGAGAATATCATCTATAAAGACAATTAAGAATTTATCCAAATACGGCTTACATATTCGGCTCATCATGTCCATAAATGCAGCTGGGGCGTTGGTTAAACAAAATAGCATGACAGTAAATTCATAGTGGTCGTACCTTGTTCTAAAAGAGGTCTTAGGAATGTCTTCTTCCTGTACCTTTAATTGATGATATCCTGATCGTAAATCGATTTTAGAGAAAAATCGAGCTCCTTGCAATTGATCGAACATATCATCGATTCTCGGTAATGGATACCGATTCTTAATCGTGAATTTGTTCAATTCATGGTAGTCAATGCACATACGCATTGATCCGTCTTTCTTTTTGACGAATAGGATTGGTGCTCCCCATGGCGATGAACTCGGCTGTATGAATCCTTTTTCCAACAATTCGTCTAACTGCTTCTTCAGTTCCTGCATTTCTGCGGGTGCCAAACGGTAAGGTGCTTTGGCAATCGGTGCTGTCCCTGGTAGCAGATGGATTCTGAATTCCACTTCTCTGTCTGGCGGTAGTCCTGGAAATTCTTCTGGAAATTGTGATACTACTGGTATATCTTTTAGTTCTTTTCCTTTAGTGTTAGTGCTTATAGAAATCAAATACACTAATGGTCCTTTTCTTATATAACTTGCTGTTTTCATCACAGAGATGAATTTTGTGGATCTAGACGGCTTATCTCCTTTAATTGTGATCTTTTCACCTTTTGGTGAATTTACTTGGATTGACTTTTGATCACATAAAATACTGGCTTTATTGGCTATTAACCAATCCATTGCTAATACAACATCAAATCCTGCCAGATTCATTGGATAAAGGTTTGCAACAAACTCTTGATTTAAAAATTCTATTCTTGCTCCTACAAGAATTCAGAAATCTTAATGTTTTCTCCATTTGTTGTCTCTACTAGACATTCTTGTGGGAGTTTAGTTAATGGTTGATTAAGAATTTTTCAAAATGAAGTATTAATAAAACTTTGGTTCGCACCAAAGTCAAATAATACTTTAGCAAAAACATCATTAACTAAAAACGTACCGGCTATCACATCCGGAATCATCTTGGCTTCATCTGCCGTCAGAACAAATGCTCTAGCATTTTTAGTGTTCTTGTTACCCATGGATGGAACCAGTTTCGGACAGTTTGGCTTGATGTGACCTTTTTCTCCACAGTTGAAACACATTCCATTATTAGGTTTCCTCCTGCAATCTTCTTCCTTGTGCCCTGGTATCTTGCAGAAATTGCAGTAAGTGGAGCATTTTCCCGAGTGCTTTTTTTTTGCAAGCCTTGCAATAGGGTGTCGAGGTAGAATCTAAATTTCTCCCACGGTTGGAATTACCGTAACGGAATTCCTGGGTAAGTTTCTGAGCTAGGTTTCTCCTCTGGTCTTCTTCTCGAGTACGCACTAACTCATCTGTCAAGGTATTTGCTAGTTCTACTACTTCTTCTATGGTTTGAGGTCTAGCTGCCTTGACTACATGTCTAATTTCACTGATTAATCCCCAGATGTAACGGGAGATTAATACTGGTTTAGGTGATGCAAGGGTTGGCACTATTCTAGCATATTCAAAGAATAATGTAGTGTATCCCTTACTATCCACTCCAATCATCCTAAGGTTTAGAAATTTATTTGCTATCTGTTCCTTTTCATTGGGAGGGCAGAATTTCCTTTCTACCATGCTTTTGAATTCCTCCCATTCCATATTATAAACCCTATCACTTCCCCTAGACTGGAGGATAGTGTTCCACCATTCTAAGGCTGAGTTCTTAAACAGATTGGAAGCAAACATTATCTTATCTTCTTCTGCGCACTTGCTTATCTTTAAGACTGCCTCATTCTTTTCTATCCAGCGTAAAACCGCAACGGCCCCTTCATTGCCCGAGAATTCAATTGGTTTACAAGACCAGAATTCTTTATAAGAACAACCATAAGACATGGTTCTTCTTCTTTTGGGAATGGGCGCTTGAAGTATAGGTCCATTGTTTACGCTGTTTTCTGGTTCAGTGGGTCGTTTACTATCACGGATACTTTTATTATCAGCTTCCCTAACTGTTTGAATAATATATGGCATTGCATCTATTATTCCTTGTGCCACTATGTGTTGGATGGCACTGTTATCCACTTGGTTTCCATTGTTATTGTTGTTCGGATTATCATTATTCAGGTTATTGTCATTCTAGTTGTTATCGTTATTCTGGTTTTCCTGGTTCACTTCGTTGTCCATCTGAATTTTAAACATTTATCAATTATTAATATCACAAAATAATATTTAATACAATCAATCACATAATACGCATGTTGATCAAAAACGTCGATCATTGCGACTTACTCTTTTTATAATATGCATCTAATACAAACCAATACTGGAATTTAAAATTACAATACAACTGAAATTAAAACTACACTACTAGTAGGCATCCATAGTTATGATTTAGGTTTTTTTTTCAAACATACACGCATATTATATATTATTATATTATATTATTATTATTATTACTCCACCATTACTGATATGGGTTCATCCAGAACTCCATATTGCGCTCGTCGTACTTCCAGACGAGTCGCTCTCTGACCTGCCTCATTCTCTCGCTACTCTCTAAAATCTCTTCTCCGAAAGTTCGGAGCTCTTGCACATTTTCTACACTCATTGGGGGTGCAGGTGCTGGGGCTGGGTTTGGAAACTGGGGTGCGGGTTCCTGGTATGGGTAAGGATTCTCTAAATTTTCCCTAATGTATTCATCGTTATCATAGTAGGGATCTAGAGGGTCCAGACCTGGGTAAGCTGCTAGGTTTGGCATAGGTGTGTCTTCTGGTGTTGGGTAGCGTTGCACATAATCCCTATGGTCGTCTAACCATGGGTCGTAATCTGGGTCTAAGGGATTGGGTGCTGGTATCCTAGGTATCTCTTCTGGGTTGTAATCATGCATTTCGAATTGATTTTCTGGGTAGTTTTCTATTTCCATTGGTTGAGCGGGGAATAGTGGTAATGGTTGGGGGTGTTATCAGTTGTTCCAGGTTAGGGTCGGCAGCTGTGGTTGCTAGAATATGGAAGTTTGTTAAACTCCTATTAAGCATGTCTTGGGTGTGGGCATCAGTTTCTCTTTTAGCGGCTGCTAGAACTTGCTGCTGTTGTAACTTTTTCATTCTTTTCCTACGCTCGTGTGCTCCCCTACTGAACCATCCTCTATTTTTCTAAGGGAATGGCTCTTCAGACTGAGCCTTAAACACGAATATCCCGTCTTCATTATCAGCTGATTACCCTGAGAGGGCAGGCTGTGAAGAGGTGCCTTCGCTTCTGGGTGAGCTGGACAACTGACGATACGCGTCGGAAGGTCCTTGGTCGCTTATACTGTAAACTAATAAATAGTCAAATAACACACAACAATAAAATGTAAATATGCACGTATTTCCGTAATTTATTTCCTAACATTTTGAATAATATATGAGTGTCAGCAGAACACTTCTGTGGCTGAATCAGTGGCTTAGCTCT
Organism: Helianthus tuberosus; assembly: GCA_030545235.1. Classification (NCBI taxonomy): domain Eukaryota; kingdom Viridiplantae; phylum Streptophyta; class Magnoliopsida; order Asterales; family Asteraceae; genus Helianthus; species Helianthus tuberosus. The sequence goes on along the minus strand of CM060411.1, from coordinate 51,272,430 downwards.
GATACCACCTTCTGTCGCAACCCTCGTCCCCTAATAACCCGGGAATGGGCGGCCGCGGCCAGTTTTGGTGGTATCTGGGTTTGTCATTTTGGCAACGGAATTTACATCGGGACCGTAGTTAGGAAATATTTTATCAAAGTAAAATACCACGCTTTTAATATATCAAATATATGGGAAAAACCCAAGTTTCAAGTACACACATTTTCATAGGGATAAACCCTTTTTTATTTAATAAAAACAACTCTATATTTTAGGTAACTTTATTGCCACTTTTCCAAGCCTTCAGTGCTGTCCAGCTGGTTTCTATTTGGCTTTCACATTTGTTACCTGAAACGCGTTTTAAAAACATTTTGTCAGTGGGAAATACTGGTGAGTAAATCCCAGTTTAATCAAGTTTAATAAAGACCATTGTACAGTATTGAGGGCGGTCGCGCAATTACATTTGTTTCCATCTATTCAATTACCACCCACGGTACTGTCAACCCGACTTGTGGCCATGTTACTCCTAGCAAGGTAGTAACAAATTTTGTATACAAAACCCCAACATACCGACAATAATTGTAGAATACAAATACTCAATCACTGTTTAATATATTATTAATTAAGTGAGGTTTTGTAAAAACAGTTAACAAAAAGGAGTTTACTCACATTGCTGTCTTAGGTTTTCCTTAAGGGTTTCCTGGTGATTATCTATAATTTATACAAATGCACACGCGTTAGTATAATAACCCAATATTTATATTAATGATACCCTCCCCGAGACGACATTCCAACGACTACGTCGGGCAAAACCACGACAGCCGTTACGGAACCCTAGATCAATCGGGCAGCGTATCTAATACGTAACCGGGGTTATAATACTTACAACGGGGCAGAAGTTCGTTAATTAGGGGGGTATTATGCCCGAAAATTACTTTGACTATATAGAAATTCGTGAGAGAGAAAGAGATTTGAACGATCGGAACTGAAGGCCGATGCCATCTATTTATAGGTGACCTTTCACCTTCCCTCGCGGCCTGCGTAAGAGAAAGGAAAGGCCTACGCGGCCTACGCGGCCCGCGTAGTAGGGTAAGTAGGCCCTAGCTATGACTGGTCATCGAACTAGCTTCAACACGCGTTTGACACGTGGCGGCACCGGGTGCAGCCCTGACTCCGAGCTGTCGCGCCCCGCGTAAGAGACCCTAAGGGTCTATGCGGCCCGCGAGCGACACATAAAACTTGATTTTTATTTATTTTTAATTATATATTGTTTTTTGGGCTCGGTTTTCGCATACGGGGTGTATTTTAAGACATATTGGGATATTTTAATATATATTAGGGTGTCAAAATATTTAGGAGGGTTGTTATATTTTCACCTAAGCATTTTATCGAACACTTGGCGCGTACTAGTTTTTAAACATAATGTACAAGTAACCTTCATACTTTTCTTCCTAGTTCTTGTTTTCAATCATCCAAAATACAAATAACAATTCAATTTCACACCATGTTCAATATAACTAACAAGTTGGTCACATACAACATAGCATATCAAGAATCAAACAAAGGTTGGACATGGGTGACATACCCATGTCGCCATTTCCATCTTCCATGGTGGGTTTCACCTCCAAACACCTAATTGAACAAAATCATGCATAACACATGTTCCGTCTGACGATTCTAGCACATAATAACGCTTAATTTCATACTAATTCATGGATTGATCGAAAACCCACTTCTTACAAAATCACCAAATCAGAATTTACAACTTACCAAGTGGTTTATAGAGCTGAGTGATCGAGAATCCTTGTTCATGCAGTAGATTTGGGCTGAAAACTCCTTTCAGTTTGATGGTTTCTTGAGGGTTAGGGTTTTCACCCCTCTTTCCTTCTCCTGATCGAAGTCACGCACACACACACACCTTGTGTGTGTGATATTTTATTTTATTAATTTAAGTTTCCATTTTGGCACCCTAAGTCCCTCAAGTTTAACATACCATCACAATTGCCACAAACTTCATTCTTTTACTTATTTATTAGACAATTAACTAGGCTTAATAACTTAGTTATTGTACTTCATCTAATTACACAAGGTAACCTACTAACGAATTTAATAATTCGAGTTTTGGGGTGTTACACTAATACACTACTACATATAATACACATAATATACACTTAGCACAAAAAATGGTGATCACTAAATATATATATTTTCCCTAAAAATATACATACTTCATATTGATTTTAACTTGAAGAAATCCTCATTTCTTAACTTGTAATTTTGTACAAAAATTAGGAAACCTTGGTAAATATTTTTAGGTGAATTTTTGGGGAATAAGTTTCACCAAAACTTATATTTTTCTAAGTGTCAAAATTTTATAAAAATTTTGACATAGTTTCCCCTAAAAATGGAGGTTTCCCATGTTTTCAAAACATGTGTTTATTTTCTTTTCATCACCAAATCAATTTTCCAACAATTTTCACAAGTAACATACACTAATTATATCATGTAAAACCTTATGATGAACTTGATTTTTGTTAAAAATGTGTAGTCTTTTAGATCTACACTTTACATACAATGATCTTTCAAAGACAAGTGTTCTTGTTAATTTTAAACAAACTTTTTATGAAACTTTAACTTACTAACTAAACCATCCATGAGTTTTAGGGTTTCAAAGTCTTGAAATCATGTTCTAAAACCATTCTTATGCTCATTTAAAAGGTCTTTATGTTTAAAACCATGTTTCATCATGGATCTTCCAAGATCCATACTTATCATACTTGAATCTTTCATAAACAAGCTTCTTGATGAACCTTTAACAAACTTTTCATGGAGTTTAGTTTCAAAAGTTAATTTTACATAAACTTAGTTACTTCAAGAACACAAGATCATGCTTTAAAATCATATTTCAAGTTCACATAAAGGTTTCTCAAGTTCATCTTCAAGTTTAACCATGGATCTTTCAAGATCCATGCTTAAACTTATTAGATCTAAGCTTGTAACAAGCTTTAACTTGATAGATCTAAACATAAACACAAGATTCAACATCAACAACTTCATCACATACATTAATTAACACTAAAATCACTTGTTTTCCTCAAGATTATGTTAGATCTTTACATCGTTATCTTTTAAAGTTTAGTTTCTTAGATGGTGTGACTTGTACATAACATGAAAATGAACTAAAATAGTGTTTAGAAGGCTTAATACTAGATCTATTGGCTAGGGAAGTGGCACAAGAAGGAAGATGATGAAGATGGAAGAGTATGAGAGGTTAAAAGCTCCACAAGGTGGTCCTTCAACTTCTATCACTTGTAGCTTCCTTAGATAGCCTCCATACACCTTTGTATATGCTTAGATGGCCTTGAAATGGATTGAAAATGAAAGTGTATGTGTGTGGGAAGGAGGCCAAGAGCAAGAGAGGAAGGAGGAAGGAAGAAAGTGTTCGAAAGTTAGGTTATGAACTTGTTTCATCTACTTATGGTTCTTATAAGATTACTTCCAACATTTTATTGTCCACAAGTTTATATGCTTAATATCTTGGAAACAAGATGAATTATTATATTTAGAAGTTGGTGTCTGGCCCATGGGGCTGATTACAACATGTGGGGGGGGGGGGGTAAAGTGCACAAATTTGGAAGTTGGAGGTTATAATGTAAACTAAAAGGTTTGAGTAAGTTTAAGTGTGTTTAGGTGTTTTTATGATTTTTAAGGTGTTTTATCACCATAACAAGCTTTATATCATAAAAACAATGCTACTAGTCTAGTTTTGTTGTTTTGGGTAGTGTCCGGTTATGTTCGGTTAACGGTTCGTTAAAGTGCTAACTTGCGCAGTTTTACTAGGTATGAGGTACCTTTTGTGACAGTTTTAATTCCCGACACTTTACAAGTTATTCTGGACACTAAAACATCAATTCTGCATAATATTTCAATGTTTAAATGCTGTTTTTGCTGTTTTTCTGCTGAATTCTGCAGAATTCAGCATTTAAAGTGAGTTTCGGGTGTCTTTTAGTGCTTATTTCAGCTTCCGGAAAGTGTATATGTTGACCCTTGTATCCACACTTGGGTTTTAATGTGTGTTTGATGTTGGACCTACTCCTAGGCGCTAAATCTACTGTCTGACTGCTTTATGCAGAAGTGCTGACACAGCGTGTCTTACCGGTGAGTTTACTAGTCTTTCTGACGCAACGCTTAATGTAATGCACAATGCGATATTTGAAGTATAAAACATGCATGAATTCATATGTAAGGCAACTAAACACATAATGTCGACGTTTAAGCACATAATTGCAAATAATAAATAAGTATTAAAATAGTACGGAAATTACCGGGTTTGTGCCAGTTGTCACATATGTGGCGGTTATGGAGCATAAAGGTCTAATTTGAAACATAAATTAATTCAAGGCAATTTTCAAGTTTTCAAATTTTGGCGCGGAGATCTTCAAGTATTCAAGAAAGATCTCGAGTCTTTGTCTCTCTCTCTCTCTAAAAACACACACATTGTAAAACTTGAAGGAGATAAAGAAGATGAACACGATGATGATTAGAATTTGTTTTTAAATGCAGTATTTTAGCAATATGTTGTGTTCTTGAAGTTTGAAACTGAATATAATTTTGTTTGATTCAACACACTGACTTCATTACTTGCGATAACTGAGTGTTGCAAATTGGATTGTACCGACTTGAATTGTTGTTACTTTTTGTGTTTGACCATGAAAACATACTAACAAAACACTACTAATCTTTGCTAAACACGAACGAAAAAAATTCAAACTCTAATTTGTATGTTAACTTTTGCTGTTTATGACTAGAACAAATCAGATCTTTGTAAAAACTGATCAAACACAACTTCTAACCTTGAATTTTCAACTGAAATGATAATCAAACTTCAATTTTAAAGTCTATTAGTGGATTTTCAGATTTAAACTTGAATTCAAGAGCGATGGTGGATCAATCAATCGTTGGATCAGTTGATTAGATTAATGACGTGTGTCGAGTGTGTACGGATTTTCAATATATTTTTAAGTACTTTTTTACTCTTTTATCAAGCTTTAAATTTATAAAACACGATATAAAACTATCACTCTCTACAACATGCTAGGGCAAGCGCACCCATTGTTGGCGTAGTATAGTGATGGTTAGATACTGAGGTCGTACAAGGACACAAGAGCTTTTAATACCGGTTTATCGTCATCGTCTAGTCGACCCAAATTTTGAGAAAAAGGTTTTTAAACAAGTAAAATAAAGAAATAACTAAAATAATAAAAGAAACAAATAAACAAGAAAGAATCACTTGGTTCCGACTCATCTTTTATGTATCCTTTGATGATTTCTGCACTTTGGGTTTTTTAAGAGATTATCTTAGTTATAGTGGCATGTCCCTCTTTTGGAGGCAACGCTACCCTCAACCATATTGGTCTGAGTAAGCAACGATACAGTCCCGCAAGGCCGGATTATTGAAAGATAATTAAGTAAGTTATTAATGCAAATTGTGGCATGTCCCTCTTTTGGAGGCAACGCTACCCTCGGCCATATTGGTCTGAGTCAGCAGGGATACAGTCCCACAAGGCCGGTTTAAAGTTTTAATGGTAGTTTATTTATAAGGGATTCAAGACGTTCTTACTTCCCCCGATTTGATGCTATCTTCCTCAAAGGAAGTCCTAATAAGCTTGAATCAAGTCCTCACAGGATCTATACACTGAACGAGGCAATAACTTTACCCAAACCACCCTTCTAACCCTTACAGGCAGTTACCATGCTTTATATAGACCGTAAAGACACGAATGAGTGAATCAATGAAACAAGAAGAGATGATAGCATAAAATTCACTTTCAATATAAAAAAACTAGTTATTAAAGTCATTAATACATACCCAATTAAAAAGTGACCAAAGTTTGGAATAAAAAGTAATACATAAAATATTTTTTCTTCACCAAGAGATATAAGAGATTAGCCAAGCATGGCCATAGTTTGATGAAAGCTCTTACTATCGATCTTGGATCCCGAGACTACTACCCACTCTATCTCTAACTATTGTGGTGGAAAATGATGGTGTTGTGGTGGTGGAAGTGAGAGAAATGGTTTGCTAAGGGATGAGTTGCAAGTGAGCCAAGCACCTCTATTTATAGTTGGAAACAGTAGGTTCACACGGCCCCGTGCCTGGTAGGCACGGCCCCGTGGCCCTTGTACTTGTTGTACGAACCCAGATTTACAAATCTGAGAGTTGACCATGGCCCGTGTTTAGGAGACATGGCCCCGTGTCCCTTGTCGGCTTCTGTTTGTCTTTTTCTTCAGGGAATCTTGAGTGGGGCACGACCCCATACCTGGCAGGCACGGCCTCGTGTTTGGCTTCTGGATTGTTGTTTTTGTTCTTGGGGTGAAGCTTGAGGGTCGGTATAGTGTATCAACTTCCCTTCTTCTGTATTTATGCTGGTCTTTGTCGTTAATTTGTTCCTTTTGTCCGTGTAAGCTCTTTTAATCCTGAAAATCAAAAGTAAACAAAGAATTGCACTTTTTCCAACATTAGTACTGAAAATGGTTGTTTTTATATCTTATTTGATACAATTTATACGTTTTATTTGGCGCATATCAAATGCTTCCACACTTGAATCTTTGCTTATCATCAAGCAAAACTCTTTAATATTGCTTATACTCCCAAGTGGAATGGGTAGAAGAGAAGTTTTGGGTCTTGTTTGTAGAGTGTCGGGTATCGAAGTTCTTTTTATTCTCGTTTTTATTTTATTTACAATTCTTTTCAACATGATTTATTTAGAACTTTTTAAGAAAAATAAATATTTTAAAGCATAACATATATTTTAAAATTTCATTTAGCTATATATACATTCACATACCTCACAAGTGATCACTCAACACTCGGCCGAAGATGAATTAAGTGAAACGCTCGGTCCCGGTACGGAACTTACTCCTACCATATGCTTGACAAGAAATCATACCTCATCCTTTTTAACTTAATCCTTGTAAATATCAAGAGGACTTTGAAAGGGTAGGTTTGTGGTTAAGGGTAGGGTAGTTTTATTTAAGAAATGGCTAAAGGCGTAAAATTTCGGTTTTCTTTTAAAAATTTTATTTGTGACTTTATGAACTAAACCCTTATAAGCAATAAATTTGCTTATTTATTTCAAGCAACTAGAGAGTTTTTTTTTTGATAGAGTAAAGTCACATGCTTTTGCGTTTTTTTAAAAGAACCGATTTTTACTAAAATAAAATGTGTAAAGATAAAAATATGGTTTTTGGGTGATGGTGTGTTGTGGGTTTTTAAATGAAAGGTTTAGGCTCAAAGGGGTTGACTAAGAGGAGTTTTTGTAGGGAGATAAAAATAGAAAATAAGGTTGAAAAGGAAAAAGAAAAAGAAAAGGGTTTAAAATCCTAATGCCTTAAACATATACTTACTTGGACTAGTCAGTAAGGACTGGGAATGTGTTGTCTTGTCTTGTAAAGTGTAGATTTGTAAGAACCGTACGGGATATTCACATAAGAAATGAAAGATGAGCATTTAGTATGGATATGATATTGGATGCTCGTTAAAGGCTCAAAATTCAATAATTGACATCTTGTCATCCTCCAAATACAAAACACTTCTCACCGCTGATGCACCAATATACCAAGACACACTACGTGATTTCAGGGCAAATGCCGAAATTCAAGAACAAGGCAATGAGCCATTTGGTATCACTTCAAAAGTAGGAGGTGTCTTGGTTGCTATAACCCCCACTACCATCTCAGAAACATTCCAGATGAATGACTTGGCAGGTAAACTTCTTTCCCTAAAAATGAATTTCAAACAGACTTGATTGAAAGGGGTTATGGTGGACAATTGACTAAAGCTACCATGTTTAAACCAAATTTTCCACCACCCATGAAGTTCCTGTTCCATACCCTGTTAACTTGTCTGTCAAACAAAACCACTGCTTTTAATGAAATTCCTTTGAAAATACAGTACTTGGGGTAAGCCATCATGACAAAAACAGATTATAACTACTCCCAAGCACCATTTACAGACTTGGTTAATAATTTTAAAAACATTAAAAATGGGAAGAATGCTGCTTTTCTCTTGTTCCCAAGATTTTTGAGCTATTATTTGCAAAAGAAGGTACCACAAAAAGCTTTTGAGCAAGGAACACTTTTCAAAATGAACAGTTTCCTCTGAAACTTTTACTCGCCTAACGGCCAAAGAGTCAAATGTTTCTAAAAAAAAGAAAAGAAGTCTGAGCAAATTTTAGATGAGTCCACATCTGCTCCTCAAACTTCTGTTGCTGAGCCCACTGCTCATGGTGATCACAGCACCACAACCACTGTGGTGAAACCCCCACCATCTAAACCCAAAAAGACCAAATCCAAATCCAAAAATCCCACCAAACCCACAAATAAGGGTCCTTCGGAAGATGAGATCCCAGAGGTTCACCCTGTGACAACACAAATGTCACTAGAAACCACTGTTGCTACTTCCTCACAACAAGTGGAAAGATCTCAACCTAAAAACCTAACTCCTCATGATTCCTCACAAAAGGAACATGTTGTAAGCACATGGACACCACAATACGATGCCATACCCTCATTTGAGAGTATGCTCAAGAGCCTTTCTCCCGGGGCAATGTCTCTTTCAACACCACTCCCTTCATCTCCTATTCCACCTACCATCATACCACTATTTGAAGTTATTGATATTCAGACTCAAAACAGCCCCCTCTTACCAACACATTACTGAGAGTATAACTTCAACAATAGCTGTGTCTGAACCTGTTCAATTAGCTAACCCACAAACAGTTGAGGAGGATACACCACTTGAATTTCCTAAAATTCTTGTTGGTAGTTCAAGTGGAGCAGCTATTACAAATGTTGAATCAACTGATTTACATTTGGATAGTAGTTTCATTTCTAAGACTCCCTTGAAGGAAACCACTGCTGTGTCTACCAAGGTAACCACTGATGCAGATGGAAGTCCCCAGAACCAAGAAAAAGGGGCATCTGCTGATGATGATTTGGAGTCTACTCCTATCACAAAAACAGATACAACCACTTCTGGTGGGAATTCAGGTGATCCTATTAAGTTAGGTGATGAATTAAAATACAAGGATTTGACGGAGAGGATATCATCTATTGAAACAACTGTTGGTGAAATGAAAGATCTGATGAAGCAGTTGGTGGATGCTTCCAAAAGTCAACCTACTCATCAGCAATTATCCCAGGAGCTTTGGAATTCTGTGCAACCAATCTTAGCAGCTAAAAGGGAATTGGCTGAACTTCAACATAACTCACACATGGAATTGATCAGAGTTATGGTTGAAGCAAGGTACAAGGATACCTAGGCAGATATGAAGGGCATCAAAGAAGCCCTAGCAAAATTAACTGGGACCTCCCCTGCACCTATTTTTGAAAAAGAAGATCAAGATGATGCCAAAAAGGGGGGAGAAAGATTCCTTGAGAAAACTTGATGTTGACCCCAAAGCTAAACCAAAGGGTCAGCTAAAACAAAAGCCAAAATCTGCCAAAGACACTTCTTCTGAAAAATCTGATGCTGGAAAGAAAAAGGGAATTGATGAGACCCTTAATAAACAGACAGATGAAGAGATTTCAGAAAAGCAGAAAAGAAAAGACATTGCAGAAAGCAAAGCAGATGTTTGGAAGCAGGAACATGAGAAAAAGATGAAATAGGAAAACAAAACACAAAACATTGGTATTTCTGATAGAAGAAAATCTTTCAGAAACAATAGACCACCACTTGCCACATTCCCCAAAAGAACTGTTTCTAAAAAGCCAACCACTGCTGCATCCAAACCTAAACCCTCACCTCAAAAACCATCACCACAAAAATCACCTCAAAAGAATCAGAAAACAACTTCATCACCACCACCATCCTCCAAAGCAACAGATGTTGACGTATCAAAAGCATCAGCAGATGTTAAGGCAACAACTGTTGAGACACCAGTGGTTTCAGCAGTTATTAGCCAATCCACTGCTTCCATTCACCTTGATTCTCCACCATCAACCCAATTACCACCAACACCTCAAAGATTCCCTTCACAATCAAACTTTTCACCCAAACCACCATTTCCATCTAAAACTCCTCCTCCTCCTCCAAAGTTTGCTTATGCTAGAAAAAGGAAGTTTGTGGTGCTTGAAGAAGAAAAAGAAATACCAGCACCAATTCCTTTATCATCTGTTCCTGCATCATCATTCATTCCTCCCTCATCACCAAAAACCAACCCAATCAAACAACCACCAACTGGTTACATCCCACGTGACATCCCTCTGGCAACTCAATATCCTCTGGAGCTGATTGCAGTCCAAGATAAAATGATACAATTCTACAAAATAGAGGATCCATCCAAAAGAACTTTCCCATCTCTGTATGGCTTTAGAACACCACATAATATAGATGAATACTTAAATTGAAAGCCAACCAAGCTCAAAGTATTACAAAAGAAAAGAGTAAAGGGTTAGGTGACATGAGATACCAAAGTCTCTATCAACATGGGCTAAGTAAAGTCAGGAAACTGGAAGACTTTGCTAGAGACTTGAGTAAATCCATGTCTGAGTTGCCACCAACTGCTGATCTTCAAAAGGAACTAAGGATTGATTACTTGGATATCATCATGAAAGAAAAGCCCTACAATGCCTACAAGTCTCAATTCAAAGACTGGTCTCTAGAAGCTCTCAAAGAAGAAGTAAACAAAATTGAAATGATGAAGAAAGATCCTCTAATGAAGAAGTCCGCACCCAACTAGAATAAATACAAGAAGGTTGATGCAGATGATGCATTGAGGTACAAAAGGAAGAGATCAGAGCTTGTTGCAGCTGGTTATGGGCCTGCTAGATCTGTTGCAAGATGGTCTAAGAAGAATGTTGATGAGACCTAGAGAAAGTTAGAAGAGCTCAGAAAGACTGATCCAACTATTCCTCAGAAGCCAGTGTATGATGATGAAACCACTACTGATAGGCCTCAACAGACCCATGCCCTTAAAAAGCTGTTCTCATCATCTGCTCCACCCATCAGTGCCTTGAATCAACTAAAAAGGCAGAAGCAGATTGATTAGGAAGATGAGAAGAGGTATACTGAACACAGAAAAGAGGCCATCAGAAACCAACTTCGATATGGATTGGATAACGCTTCTCAATAACTTGCTACTCAAAATATCTGAAACAATAAAAAAGTTGTCAACCAGACCTCAATCCCCAAACTCATCTCAAATAAATCTTATCCCTAAAAAGCCATCAGATCCAAAAATACTAAAGTGGAAGTCTGACAAAGATACCCACGTATTGACTCTAATTAGGTCTGATGGTAAAGTTGAAAAGCTATCAAGGAAGGATGCATTTGGTCTGGATGCAAGTGACCTCCAAGACTTACTGAACCTTCAACTACACAGGGATGAAGAAGACACAGATTCTTTGGATTTTGAGATTCAATTCAAAGGGAAAATCCGGGAACTGTTGATGAGAAAATAAAGATCAGAATAATGGAGAGTTTTGGCATCATCTATTCTAGGGGGAGATTGTTGGCTCATGTGATCCTTCCTTGAAGAACAGATGATACAAAGCCAAAATTGGTTCTGCAACAACTGATCCTAATAATAGTGCACTGAACTCCTTTTCCCTCCAAAGTGGCACTGAACAACTGATGATTTTCTAAAGTCTGTTGATTTGCAAAGACTGTTATATGCAAAGCTTTGTTAGATGTAAAGACTGTTGAAGACCAATCATCTGCTGAAGTCAAAGAACTGCTAAAGTCAAAGGCCTGTTCAACCTTAATGGAAAGCACTACTCAGTCTTCATCAGTGGTTGAGCATCATCAGCGGATAGCATTCATCAGTGTTTAGTTAATCATTGTCTAATGTAACAGTGTCTGTAATCATCAGTGTTTAGAGGTTGTTAAGATTGTTAGCTGTCATTGTCTAGGTGATGTCAGCAAAGATGCCACAGTGTTTAGGATTGTACTATAAATAGACAGTTCCTGTACTGTTCTATTAGCTCTTTGCACACACTTTCATCTTGTACGAACGAACATTGTGAGCTCAGGCTGAGGGGGAGAAAGTGTTCATGCATACGTTGAATATTCTGTAATGAAATCATTCGACACAAAGTATACATGATGAAAGATTTTCATTCCTTGTTTATGTTATAAAGTTTTTCATTCATTCCGCTGCAAATTATTCCTCTGTTTATCTTCTTCCATTGTTCATCTTATAAAAACAACATAAACAAGTAAACTCAGATCCTAACAACGGTGTCTCAGCGGCATTTGTAAAATATTTATAAAATCAATAACTATATATATATATATATAAGGTGCGGTTCTAGAGTGAACACTAGTGTATTTGCGAACTGAGTGAACAAATCCTGGCCATTGATCTACGCACGTATATGGCCAGGATCTCATCATCAAATCGTAAAATACACTAGTGTATTTCAACATCAAATCTTGGCCATTGATCTACACACGTGTATGGCCATGATTAGTTCACTCAGTTAGCAAGCTACACTAGTGTTCACTCTTGAACCTAATCCTATATATATATATATATACAGATAAGAGTAGTCTTATGTTCGGGTCTAGACTCAGAGTTTCTTAAGGAATCTGCAATTGTAATATTTGAGACTAGAGATAAAAAGGCTAGTGGTTAATTCGCTCAAATTGTAGCTCTGATACTAACCTGTCACACCCTGATTTCCGGTGGGCCCGGAAGGGTGGTTTAAGCGTGACGATTGGATAACAGTATCACATTATAATGCAGCAGAAGTAATGAGTAAAAATATTCATTTAATAAAAGCTTGAATATATATAAACATTTATACAAGCGTTCTAGTACAAGCCCACAGGCGAGATCTAATAAGAGAGCTTTAGACATCATAGGCCTTAAGCTGAGGAGTTGCAAATTCCATAACCTTTATCATAGCCGATCCGGATTCCCAGCCAATTATCAAGGTTCGGTACCTGCGGTTCAATCTTTTGAAAATACGTCAGCTTTTGTTGGTAAATACAATTAACTGACTCGTTTTGAAAATGTTTTTTCAAAAAGAGTTTTATACATAGAGAAAACCCATAAGTAATCATTTAATATTTCTTGGGATTTTATCTTGTAACCAGATTTACATATTTGTCATAGAATCGGGAACCAAAGATTAAATCCAGTCATTTTCAGTGCTATAATGGTTAAGGTACACACCAAAGTTGAATAAACATGTCTTATAATCGGTGTGCCTACCCCAACACGTTATTCCATATGGCCATAATAGTTCATGAGTCGGAACGCCCGGACACGATACCATTAACCCCCAATTGTTTCAATTATCAAGTAATACGGATTAAACCGAGTTCTTATGTTTATAAGCAATCACATGGCTCATTTATATAATACCCACTCCAAGTGGTGTATTTGCCATATCCCAAGTTTAAAAACAAAATAAGTTAAGAGTATTTACCTTTTGCTAGCTTCCAACCAAATACGATTATAATTTAGCAAAAGCCGCAAGTAAAAGTATTATTGATCCAAGTCCGATTATCTGGGGGGTTCTATAGTCTGGAATGAACAAAATTAGTTATTTGTTAGAATGTATACGGGTCATAGGTTAGTTCCTTATAGATGACCCGTTACTTAAGAATAGATTTGGTTTCGCTAGATTAAGCGTAGACTGGATTAAATGTGGTTTATGCCTATCCGAGTGTAATGACTCTTTGGATAAAGGTCAATTAACCAAACATTCTATTTTGAAGTGAATTTGAAGTAATTAGACCCGTTACGCCTATATTATACGAACTAGGTTCGTATAACTAGTTATGCGCGTATAAGTGGGTTCAGAAGGTTAGATGGATCTATGACAAGTCCAAGTATTAAAAACATATTTTTAGTTGATGTATATTCTATCCCAAAGTCAGATTGTAGTTTGGTTTAGAGTAAAACCATTTAATTAGCCATTACGACCACATAAGGGCAGTGTGGTCATTTTTAACAATATTATCAAGACTTGTCAATTAACCTATCAAACGGAATGACCATGTGGTATAACTTCAGAGAGTTATACTTAACAATAATATGGTCTCAAAACAAGTTCAAAACAGGTCTTAACGTTGACCAAACGGGACAGAGTCGAAAGTCAAAGCAAAAGTCAACTGGTTGACTTTCGATATAGAATTGAGCTCTAATCAAGAAATGACTAGTTGGACATGTTTAGACAGGTCCTAATATGTTTTATAAACTGATATAATGTCCAAATTTAAGGTTTTGATAGTTAGAAACTTAATTAGCGTAATTTGCAAAGTTTACGTTTTTGACCTTTTATTTAATATAAATTCGACTCGTCATTTCGCCTACTTAACGTGATCTTTAGAGGGTATAATCACAGGGGATTAATACCTTCATTATTACGATCACGCAGCCATGTTCGATTCAAACTTTGGCTTGACCATAATGGTTATAACCGAAAGTCAAAGCAAAAGTCAATTTGCTTGATTTTCGGCTATTAACTAGCCTAGGAATGGAAAAGAACTAAAAGAGAACACTTACTTGTGTTCAAGAAAAGCTTAGAACTTCAGGGAGGAGGCTCCAAATGATTAGGAGCAGCTCTAAAGAAGATATGAAGAAAAATAAAAGGTTCAAGTTCAAAGAGTGAACTTGATCATCTATTTAAACTAATCAAGAAGCCATCAAATCTTGCCAAGTGTTCCACCAGGTGTTATGGACATGCTTAGTGTCTTTACAGGTGTTGAATGGAGGAGAGAAGTGGCACAATTCGGAGATAGGTGGCAACCTTGGCAGCTAAGGCAGCCAGTTGCCATCATTTTGTCATAGGCACCCTCTTACGGACCGTAAGAGTGATGCCTTACGGTACGTAAGGACCTTAGGCGCACAAAATATATTTAAACTCCCTTGTGGTCCATAAGGGAGCTTTAGGAGCAATATTTGAGATTTTTATATTTCTAGTTCTTAGACTTTGATAAATTCTCATTTGGGCAGTTTTGTTCCTCTCCTTCCACATAGTTGGGATTATTCGGAGAATTCAGGACTCGTTTTAGCTAACGCACAATAATAGTCCCTCTCCTTCCCAGAGTCGGGATTAGTCAGAGATGCGGGACACGTTTCACTGAACGTACAGTGTGGGTCCTTCCTCCTTCCAAATAGTCGGGAAAAATTGGAGGTTCCTCCCTCCACATAGTCTGGATTAGTTGGATGATTGGACACGTGTCGTCACATAGTTGGACGAAAATTTTCGAGTGTTAGATGGTTTAAAGGAAGCATGAGGCGTTCTCATAACTAATTTAAAATTCCACTCCTTGATTCCAATTTTTTGGATCCTAAGAACATATAGAATTAGTTACCTTGAAGAGTAAATGGTTGGATATCATCTCTGGTGCACCTGAAATCAGATCCACTGACATAAAATTATCAATGAATCAAAGTACAAAACTTATGGCCTTTCGAAATAATCAGGCTTCAATTTCATATCAACACCAACCGACGTTTAAATTTTACTTTAAATTCACAACAGTCACAAATTGTAAGTAACAAATCACTTAATAATCCAGTGACAAGTGACAGTAAAATAAGCTTACTCAGATGTAACACAAAAATGAACGCTAGTGCTTGGAGTTTGAGAAAGATGCAAACAACTTAGACGATGGTGGTGGGATAGACAGGTTGAGGATTAAATTATTCAAGCTCGGTCCAACATTCTTAGAGGCCCTAACGAAACAAAGTCGGGACCATTTTGAAGTTGTATAAAGAAAACATCAGTTTTGCTTTTGCCTTTCAAGTCTTAATCGGAAATTCGCAAGCACAGTCTCAATTGCAAGCACAATATCAAAATTCAAATATTCGAAGTATCAAATAGGGATTTAGGGCAAACAGTGTGTAACGTTCCGTATTTTCATTCTTTTCCATTTTTAATGTAATTTGTATTTCCTCTTCAATCCTTTGTAATTCGAGACATGATCATATGGAAATCATATTTTATATTATTTTTGCATAACTATACTTGCACAATACGTAAACATTATGAATACGCATCTTTAATTGAAAACAAAGCCATACATTGAAGTTATATTTTCTTTGAAATGTTATTCATACGTGTTTTATTATTATACATGCTTGCATACACCTTAAAACCCCAAAAATATGCTTAACTATACGTTTATAGCACCAAATAACCAACCAAACAACTCCGAGTACTAAAATGGAAATTCTGGATTTTCTAGGGGTCCTTGTGGACCGTGTACGTATCCCATTGTGGTCCACAAGGGGTCTGTCGGGTAGAATGTTCACCAACTCTTGAATTTTGAACTTTTCCATCCTTTTAACTCCCAACCACCTTTATTAACACCCCAAAACCTAATCCCCATTATAATTATCATCCCCTAACACCTCCTAAACACTTTCACCACCTCCAAATCACTTCTAAACACACTCAAATTTTCAAGGTCTTCAACTTTGGGCAGAAAGTTCTAAGTCTAAAACAATGAGTTTTGGTCACTTTCTTTCTTGTTTTCCTTCTCCCCCTTCCTTGGAACACCTCTAGGAGTATTACCACTTGTTTACTAAGGTAAGTAAGTAAGGTAAACCACCAATTTTGAGGTCCAGGTTAGGATTTTAAGTAAACCTTTTATACTTGCTTTATCTTTGCTTTGTTTTTGGAACATCTTCAAGTCACTAACAAACTTCCATGTTGAATGACTTGGGTTAATGTTTAAATCCAAAAACTTGAGGTTCATATGCCTCCCTTTTATGTTCTTGTAAGTCTCTAAGTAACCCACAAACAATAAAGTGAGTGGAACCATACCAAGTCTCCAATCACGCAATGTTGGAAGCACTCGTCTAGGTTATACCTTACTTAGCAAAATAGATAGTTTACTTATGTATCTCATTTCGTGTATTCATGACCATCCGAATCATCAAATATGTTGGTGATTTTGTGCAATAGTGAACTCGTGATGTTAACGGATTTATCCGCAATAGTGAACTCGTGATGTTAACGGATTTATCCTACCTCTAGTGCTTGACAAATGCTTGACGATATACATAATATATATATTACTTACTCCAAAGCCAAACCATAATATCAACAAACCCATGGTTGAATATTGTGTGATAATGTGGAGAATAACTTAGTCTTAGATTCCTTATTTTGGGCTTCTAATTGGTGTTTAACACTCATGAAAAACATATTAATAATAGTGTCCAAATAAGTGTCTAAGCAAGATATGTTTTATGTATTTTTATACTAAAAAATTTTGTTTACTTCCAATCTCCAAATCCTCATACTCATACACCTTTGTTTACCTTTTTAGGGTGACTTGGGTGATTCCATCATTCAAACCAATCACTCGCATTTTGTGGAAAATCTTTGCAAACCGTGAGTTCATACTTGACCCTTTTATGCTTTAAACATTATTTTGGTTGCAACATGTATCCATATTAAATACGCATACACACACATACAAACTTATGCAAACACTCAATCCTTAAGCATGCTTTTTGTTATGCTAATTTGCTATACATGATAGAACATTCTTATGCTTAGCTAACTATCATTAATTTCAAGCCTCCCTTAACATGTATATCGCTATAAGATTAGCACACCGCCCCGTTTGTGTGGGTTATTGTTAAGTTATTCTTTACGGCCTTATCCGCTTCGGTGATAAGGTTACGTAGTGCCAAACTTTGGATTGATAATTAGGCTATTGCATGCTAGTATGTTACATGATTTAGTATACTTTAAACATGTGGGTTTGAGACTCATTCTTTTATATGCTATGTAGAAAAATCTAGTATACTCACTGACATAATTTGTGTTGACGGATATTTTATACATGTTGCAGGAAATGTTTGTTGATGCTACTACAAGAAAACTATTTAGGGTGGATTTAGATACTCACCAAATTTATGTATGCATTTTGATGTTTTAGTCTTGTAACTTGCAATTGTTGTATTTCTTTTGAAACAATGTATAGTGTTATTCGAATATATGACAATGAAATTTGAATCTTAATTATTATCACAAATTTAGTGTTATAACGTCTTTGAGCAACCTATTACGTCCCGCCTCGATGTTTCCGTCATCGGTTGGGGTGTGACACAGTGATTGAGTGAATCACAAT
The DNA here is from genome assembly GCA_030545235.1 of Helianthus tuberosus. Classification (NCBI taxonomy): domain Eukaryota; kingdom Viridiplantae; phylum Streptophyta; class Magnoliopsida; order Asterales; family Asteraceae; genus Helianthus; species Helianthus tuberosus. The sequence continues at coordinate 51,254,345 of CM060411.1, read as the reverse complement.
ATATAGAAATTATTATATAAAATAGTTGTTAACTAACCTGGATTATCCATGCGATGCCATTAATCTCCCCTAATTTCGCCTCTAATTTCTCCTCAATTCGCGACATTGAGCGCGCGTGGCGTTACCAACTGCGAGAATGCCGATGGCGGCCTAAAAAAAAATGAACTGTATATTGCTTGGTGTTTGAATTGGGCATTTTTTAAATTCTAAAATTGGTTATTTAGTTGAGGTTTGCAATAAATATAGTCTTTGTTTAATTCATTTAGGCCTAATACACTAACACTATATCAAATATATATATCTAAAAAATTGGTGACCCTATTTTTTTTAGAGGCCCTAAGTATTTGCGTAGTCATGAAAGCCAATTAGTCCGACCTTTGGGTAATTAAAAGACAATTTCAAGTTGTTGAAGTCGGTCCTTGTGTAAGAACAACTAAGCATTCAAGGAAGGAAAATGAAGACTGGGCGAAGCATAGGTGATGGTGATGCATGGATAGCTAGCACATATGAATAACACACATGGACCGAAACAAATGATATGACCCTAGGCTAAAAAAGTTAACACTGTTTAATTTGTTTCTAATTGGCAGGGACGACCATGAGCATGGGCCGACAAGGCGATGCCTCAGGGCCAAAAACCTCAGGGCCCCGCTAATTATATATATATATATATATATAGGAAGATTAACATACAATAGTCCTTAATGTGCGAAGCGTACACGAGTAAATTACGCATCTTAAAAATTCAAACCCTAATCACGCATGAACAAGTACACATAATCACGTATGGTGACTATAATCACGCATGTGGTCACCAAAAAACAAACAAAATCACGCATGAGTAAACACTAATCACGCATGTTATATGCATAATTACACACGCTATTTCTCTACTCGCGTACGCTTCGCACGTTAAGGACTTTTGTATTTTAAACTTTTACTACATATATATACTAGGTTATCTACCCGTGTGATACACGGGTTGAACAATTTAATTTTGATAAGGAATCATGAATAATAAAAGAACTACAAAATTAGTTGTGGTATGAAATAATTTTTCATATAATTAGTCTAAAAATGCTTATACATGATCAACTTATTCCAAAATTAGGATGTAAATTAATGAATCAAAGGTTCTGATTTTTGTAGCATTCAATGCATTATGTTAAACCGTATTAATCTTTCGTATTGGTTCAAAAACTAAGTTATTATATATCATAACCAAAAACTAAGTTGTTATATATCATAAACATGAACTAAAACAAATCACCATGAAACGGGTTATAATTGGTAATAAACAACACAAATACATAATATGAACGCGGAGGTCATCAACCATTGTTTTCTGCCTGATAGTGAATGTTGGATCACCATACACTCCAGGTTAGAAAGCTGTGTATTACACATATTTGAAAAAAAATATATTAAATGATTAGTATTTATTATGTATAGATCATGAGTTTGTTATCGTTATTATTTAAGCTCTATTTACTATTGAGACTGTTGTCATATGTGAAAGCATTACACTAATAAATCATGCACCTCCAAATAGGTAACTTTGAAGCCTTTGTACTAAAAAAGACCTATTTAAGTGGAGGTTTGTCTTAGAAACCAAATATGATTACAACCTTGCAGCATGAAGCATAAGCACCCATGATTACAACTGCTTGCTCACGTCCTATATATGGATATGTACATATTCAAGTCGTCAACAGTAATGTATTAGATGTAAACATGAAAGAATAAGCAACTACAGGGTGGAATATTTTAAACTTAACAAAAAGGGTGTGCCAGATTGGACAGGGCGACATGTCAGAAGGGTTCATGTCAGATTGAGTCGCTTTAAAATAGGTCAGAACATGTTCGGATCATGATGGGTTCAGGTATGCATCTATAAATAATAATACAAATATAATTATAGAAATGTGATGTTCTTTTTATTTAAGTAAATATAATTATGATGGGTTCAGGTATGCATCTATAAATAATAATACAAATATAATTTACGATACAGTAATGTTCTTTTTATTTAAGTAACAATAAGTAAATTTCACTAATTATTTGATTGAATTAATATAAAGAAAAGCCAATCCCCTTACCATATTGAACCAACAACAATCAGGTACAAACCAGCAATGGTACAAAAAGATAAAAAAATAGTACTCACTTCTCTCCAATGGTATTAAACATATCAAATGATGGAAAAGGAAGTTATATTATCCGAAGGCACGTCACATGTTCTAGAGCAAACTTCACTTGTGCTTCACGTAGGTAGGGATGAGCAAATGGTACCGGGTACCCGTTCAGAACCGGTACCGAATTTCCCGAACTTGCTCGATTTTTGGTACCAGTTCGACACCAGTTTTTACCTTCAAATACCGGTCGGTACCGGTACCGTGCCGGTATTTTCGGTACCGGTACCCATTTTTTGGGATTTTTGGTACTGGTTGGTACCAAGCTCATCCTTGATTATCCCTTGATGACACGTTTCTTTTCATCAATTAAGCACTGCACCTTGCAACCTACGTTAAGATTGTAAAATCAGGATTGTTATAATGACAAAAACAAAACCAGTAGGAAGAACTTGTGGAAACAGATGATGAATAGATTGCTAAGTTAACATACCCTACAACCAGTATCCAAAGTTGTTTTAATAGAGCCATCTTTAATTGGAATCATTGATGCTCTATATAAACAACAGAGTTCCACCACCTAGAAACTTAAAAACATTTCCAAATTAGGTGTTATGTATTTGATCAAGTCCAAGTCCAGTGTTATGTTAGCTTACTAATCCACTTAATTATTGGATCTTTATTTATTACTAGTTATGGGTCAAGTATGTAAATAGTATAAAGTATGTTTGAGTCACATATGTATTTGTATTAAGTTAGAAGGGTCTGTTGTGCAGTTTTTAAAACCTTGAAACTGTTTTGTAGAAGGATACGATGGTTCATTAACAGACACATCGGTTCATCCTTTTACTGCACATATATATATATGTATCTAGTCTATGTAAACAGTGGAAGTTACTGTTCATTTTATCAATTCAAGAATATTATTATCATTCATTCTCTTTCATTCTCTGATCATATTACTACAAAACAAACCTACTGCAAACATAAAGAAAACAAACAAACAAACAAACCAAAGAAGATCTTGAGAAATCCACTGTGTATCAGTGGTATCAGAGCACAGGCAGGAAGCAGAAGAAACAAATTCAAAGCCATGAACAGGGCTGATCGTGAACAGTCTAAAGGCCTCGAACAGGGTTGTTCGGGTGTTGATTCCGTTCGCCGGTTCGGACAGTGGAGAACCACGAAGGACCGAGAGGGTCTTGCACAGGGTAGTGCGGGTGTTGGTTCTGATTCGTGGAGTGAACAGAAAGGAATCACGAGGGGTCTTTCGAAGTTGGATATCGGTTCTGGTTCCATGGTACATGGCAAAAGATTTCCGAAACCGGGCATGGTGAACAAGAAATTGGTGGCAGCGAAGCGAGTTGTCAAGAAGGCTCAGACCTTCAAGCGTGGTTATTTCAGGAATCTGAAAATAAGATGTTACTCGTGTAACGTCGTTGGTCATAAAGCGATAAACTGTCCCGGTAAGTATCTTGAAATTTCTTCTCCCGTTTTACATGTTCCTAAAGATTATCTAGTTAAAGGTACCGATTTGGGTACATGGGATGGATGTTGGTTTGTTGATTTGTCGTATAAGAAGCATATGACGGGGAATGAAAACATGTTCAAAAAGTTGAACAAGTCTCCCGGTGTTGAAATTGGGTTTGTTAATAATAACAAACTTTACTCCATTGGAATTGGAGAAGTTGAAATCATGATAAATGGGCAAACACGAGTCATACCCGGTGTGAATTTTGTACCCGCCTTGAAAAGAAAAAATATTCTAAGTTTGAATCAATTGAATGATCAAGGGTACAATGTAACATTCGATGGTGATGTATGTTACATAAATGACATGTTTGCAATCATGAAAGGTCCAAATAACATCGGAGAATTGGTCGGTGAAAATGAACAAGAAAATGATTATTGGAGTGATTATATTGAAAAATTGGATGATCAAAGTGCCAATGAACTTAAGTTGGGAAAACTTGAGGCCGATCTTGAAGGCTACTTTGATTCAAATATCAAACAAGGAGAAAGTTTGATAAAAAATGGTCAAAACCTTGAATCAATTATGACCAATGATCCTACTATTTGGGTTACTTTCTTAGACACTTTGCATATTCCCAACTATGTTGAGGAATCAAAAGAATCTTTAAGAGTTGAATTTGCAAAGTTTGTCAAATGGTTTTACGAAGAAATGTTTGGGCAAGGAAACAAAGAATACCCGCCTAAACTTCCAAATGGATGTGCCATAGAACTTTTAGATCTTTACATGTTTGTTGAAGAAAATGGGGGGGGGGGGGTATCAAAATGCCTCCAAAAACAACAAGTGGGCTGAAATAGCCATGAAACTTGGGTTACAAGAGATGTATGCAGCAAACTTAAGGATCATTTATCAAGGCTATTTAGACTTGATGTCATGGAGGTACAATATGGCAAAGAATAGTTTGAAAATGGTTGGAGAGCCGAGTTGCTCGATGGATGTCAAAGTTGAGAGTTTGATTGAAGATAAAGATGCATTCATGGAAGATATCAAAAAGGATGTACATGCTGAAAAATTGGAAGAAGCACCTATTGACATAGAAGATGTTCTAAAAATAGGCGGATCACTACTTGATGAAGACCTTGATGATCTCAACTTGGAAGATTATGAAGATTTGGATGATTTCGTTCTCCTGGACGACGGGGAACCTGCTGAAACTTGAAGTTTAAGACTGCACCAAAATTAAATGGATTAAGGGGGTGAATGTTAGCTTACTAATCCACTTAATTATTGGATCTTTATTTATTACTAGTTATGGGTCAAGTATGTAAATAGTATAAAGTATGTTTGAGTCACATATGTATTTGTATTAAGTTAGAAGGGCCTGTTGTGCAGTTTTTAAAACCTTGAAACTGTTTTGTAGAAGGATACGATGGTTCATTAACAGACACATCGGTTCATCCTTTTACTGCACATATATATATGTATCTAGTCTATGTAAACAGTGGAAGTTACTATTCATTTTATCAATTCAAGAATATTATTATCATTCATTCTCTTTCATTCTCTGATCATATTACTACAAAACAAACCTACTGCAAACATGAAGAAAACAAGCAAACCAAAGAAGATCTTGGGAAATCCACTGTGTATCATGTTATGCATCTGCATCATCTATTACCTAGTCCAGTTAGGTGTTATGTATTTGATCATCTCTAATTTGTGTTGTGTGAAGTGGTGGAAACAGAACATGCCTACGTGTATAGCTGCACAATAGAAATACAATATAAAGATGAGTTTCTTTTTAAGAAAATACAATTTAGCTTTTCAAGAAGAAATAACTTACAGAATGACCCAAAGGACTACAGATCAGCAATGTCATTATATTCAACATACACAAACTAAAAAAATGTGTATATATAACTATATGGATTAGGATCAAATACAAAGGCTCCTTATTGTAAGAAGGGTACAAAGGCTTCTAAAAAAATCCACTTAAAAAAAAGAAAAACCTAAACACTCACCATCACCCAAAAACCTAACCCCCCCCCCCCCCCCGACAAAAAAAAAAATGCAATAACTTTACCCCCCACTCTTGTTGAGACAAGTACCTCCCAAAGCTCCCTCTTGAGCTTTAACATTAAGCTCTTTGAAGGCCTGCCCAGTTTACGATTCACCAACCTAAATCTAGCCACCATAAATGTATTAAACATGAAAAAAAGGATAAAAATCTAAAATCATACCTTACCCTTTTCCATCTTCTTTTGAATTTTGGTATTGTCTATCTACACAAACAATCACAAGATAAACAAATATGGCTAACAATGATCAAAAAAATTGATGGAGAGGAATATAATGGTAAGATAAACATCAAAAGATGAAATACGTCTCACCAAAATAAAACCCTAATTTGAACAATATGACATCTCTGTAACAAAATCTCCAATTAGATTCCAAAATACATCATTAGACCTACGAACAAAGTAAGGAAACAAAAAATACCTAAAAGCTTGGTGGGAGGTTGCAATTGAAAAAACCACCAGAAGTAATATTCAACTTATCAAGTAGCATCCATATGCAATTTGAACCCTAATAAGGAAAATACAACAATCAAAGATATCATATACAATATATTTATAAGGTATTCAACTGAAACATTACCTCAACAACAGAAATCAAAGGTCTTTTTCAAACAAACACAAAACCCAATGAGCAATGTAGAAAACAGAGGCGACCAAGAGACCTTTAAAACACATACAAACAGATCCAACAATATCGAACCTTTACGACGTTTATGAGTCCGACACGATCATTTACCGGAACCCTAGCCGTCTTCGGAGTTCGGGCGGTTGTCTTTGCAGCTCTGTTCCGGATGGCGGTGATTTGCCTGGATCCCTTCAACTCTCCTCTCGTCTCTTCTCTCATACTCTTTTCTCTAGGTTTTGGAATTTGTTTTCCACATCTGGTTTGGGAATAAATTTGAATTTTGAATAAGTTTAATTGTTTGAGGAAATCTGGAGCCACATCTGGTTTGGGAATAAATTTGAATTTTGAATGAGTTTAATTGTTTGAGGAAAGCTGGAGCCGTCTGACATTTGAACCAGATAAAGCTGGTTTGAGATGCAATATTTTTAATAAGACATGAAAATTGAAAATTCTAAGAAAATGCCACATAGGATAAAAATAAAGGGGATGCTTGATATGTTGACACGTTGGATTTCAAACTCTTCCTTTATTATATAGAAAGATATATAAATATTAAAAAAACCTCTATATATACTTTTAGTTGGCCAGTCTGTTTTAATACTTGAAGTTACAACCATTTTGAAAGACCCAACATATATAAACTCAAACTAAATAACTAATGATAAAATGGTCCACTTAATTAGTTTTAAAACGCCAAAATTTCAAACAATACTTTTATTTTATTTATTTTATAACAATTATAGGCGGATTATGGGTTTTTATCTTTTTATACATGTGATTTGTGAGTTTATATTAGATGGCGGGTAAAGCCGAATTATTTTATGTTACCAAGGGTCTAGTTTTTCTTAATCTTCTCGAGACGGGTCTCGTAATCAGTATGTTAAATTAATTATAAAGAGACGAATATTTTAGCCAATTATGTTTAAAAAGAGTTAGAGACGTACACATAAAATTACGGATAGTACCATGCGTAAGTTTGAATGATATAAACCTTTTATTTAAATATAAAACATATATATTATATTAAATATCAATATATAAAACCAAGCCTTATTATTTCCCTATAATCTGTCGTCAAACATACATTAGTTTATTTTTGGCGGCTAATTAAGTCAAATATAGCATACTTTTGTCTTTTTATACAGCGACATCCTCTTGTTTTAATTTCCATTTAGTTTGAATTAACAGAAAATGAAAGCATATTGTATTATGATGCAACTAGTTTACCTCTGATCGCATGGAATACACATATTACATGGCACATTTATTAGATAATCTATTTGAATTAGGGAATTGGAATAACCATATAATCATTTATATGTAGGACATGAAAGATAATCGGATCTAGTCTAGGAGATAAAGACACAGTTAAAAAATTGACTTATACACCACAGGTTAATCTTAGGGGTATAAAAGTTTATATGGTTTTTTACTTATCTATTTAAAATTTCTTATGCATTTCACACTATGTTACATGATTAAAAGAATAGGGATTTAAAGATTGTAAATATAAAAAGAATACATAAGCATGAAATTTAAATTCAAGATATCAAAATGACTTTCAACATTTTCGAACAAGTCTAACAAGAAGCCGTGCAAGACTAAATTGGGTATAAAACCATTTTTACAGATATCCATTGTTGAAAACAAGAAGATTAGGGTATGTTTTTGGCACACAAACATTAGATACTCTAATATTTGATATTTTCTGTTAAAAAAAACTCACGTTAATAAAGATATACTTTAACTTTCACTTTGCTTTTGAGTTTAGGAGACTAAAATGGGAAAACTATCAAAATATTCAAAGTTTGACTTCTTTTTTAAACAGACATGATAATTTAGCTTTGATGAGAGTAGTTAGTTTTATTTCTTCAAATCCAAAGCTACAGCATCAACTTCTCCGGGACAGCTAGAATTTAGCCTATACTTTTGGCTAGGGTGGCTAGAAATGTGCTGACTTAGCCACCATCTTTTAGTTAAAGCGCCATCTTAGCTTGTGTTTTCAAATGCCGGCTAACCGAAAATTATTTTCATTTGAAAGATACTTAAATATGTCTATTTTGGTAATTTCTCCAAACTAAAATATATGTCGTAACAAACACAAGGTAAAGTTATCTTACAAAGTCTTCTAAATCTAGGAAGGGATTGTAAATTATAACATAATGAATCGTAAAAAGACACAATGTCGAGGATAAAAAGACACAATGAATTGTAAAAAAGACACAATGTCGAGGATAAAAAGACACAATGAATTGTAAAAAAAACACAATGTCAAATAAAAAGTCACACTAAACTAAACAAAAATTGAAAATATACAAGCTAAAAATCCAAAAGCGAAAACCTAATATCTAATATCCTAGAGATCGACGAGACGATAATAGGTTTCTGTTTGATACCCTTCCTACGACTTCTTAATTTTTAGGAGATTATGTATTTAAACATATTCTAGAAATTACACATACCTAATAGATATTTATGCATGTTTTTATGTTATATTAAATGGGCTATCAGGGGTACAACTTCTTGGTGGCCAGTGGGTGCTCCGGTTCTTCCTGATTTTTTGCTTGCAGTATTAATTTGCTGAAATTTGTTGAATTTGCAATTTGTTAGTGTAAAATATTGGATTTTTAAAAGTACAGCCTCCATAGATTTTTCCATCAACTCCCCTAATGTAACTATATATCTTTTAGCTTCAAGTCAATTCCATTAGAAATTATCAAAGATACATTGTATGTTCATACATATTTAATTATTCATCTAAGAAAAAACTCCATCGTCTTTCTTGAATGAAAGATGTGCAAACACTCTATTTATGTTTTTGTCTACACAAAACTGATTTAGTATACAACCAAAAGACCTGTTAGCAATCGCATGAAAATAATGTATACGAAATAATGTATCGTATATTGTATGTATAACATAATCCGTATAAACATAATCTGCAATACACTATAGATGTTACACAAAAACTGTTAAAATCATCATTACATTCTAATAAAAAGTCAGCTACAAAGCTTGTGTACATATAGGCATGTATCAAAACATGCAACCATACAGAAAAACAAAACTACTATAAACATGTAAAAGTTGTACATACAATACAACTATAAAAACATCATCATGAAACGGTTGCACTGATAACTAACTGATACAAGCCTGTATAATATCCCATGCACAATGTAACAACAACCCTGCATTACATGAGGTAAAACGGATCCACCACACAAAACTGATCAACCGCGGATCTCAAATCATTCCAATCTCCATTCTTAATAAACTCGTTAACATCCAGACCCGAAAAGCTAGAGCATGATGCAGCCATCAATGGCGGTTCAGACGTCACAGGCGACGTTACTTGCTCTACAAGCAACTGGTTTGTGTTTGTCACATACCGGGCCTGGTACTGCTGATTGTGACTATGATTATTATTTTGAGTACGAGCAAAGGGCTTATTATCCGTGATCACAGGAGGAGTCTGAAAGCTAATGTAACTTTGCCGATCATAATCGGACTCTCCGCTGCTTGTTTCAACAACCGGCGGTGATTTCTTCGTCGACACGTCTTTCCATTCGGGTAACGTTTTCTTGTAACATGGAGATCGCTTCAGGATTCTACATAAGGTCCAAACCTCCTGCATGCACCGCAAAGGTGTGTGACATAAGTCATGTGAAGGGTATAATATAAAAATAGTCAAAACTACATATTAAAAATTTTGGATATGATAAGTTAGGGTTTGTTAATTGTTCTTACAGCTTCTAGTGCGATAGATTTATCGTCCATGTGTTTGTTGTTGTTGTTGTTGTTGTTGTGATTATCGGAATGAGGAGGAAGGCGAAACTCGTGCATCATCCATTCGGTTTTGGTGCCTTTTCCAGCGCTGCCGCGGTAGTAAACGAGAGATTTTTTGAGGCCTATGCAGACGGATCCATCGTCGGAGTATATGGGGCGATCGATGCCTGTTGCTTTCCAGAAACCGGATCCGGTTACTCTGTTAGGTCGTATGCTGTTTCTATACTTTCTTCCTCTTCTGCAAAAGAAGTACCATTCTTTCTCTCCTGAATTACCACCTTCTGCATCATTTTTAAACAAAAGAGAATGTTAAGCACAGTTTTATTCATAAGTCATAACCATGAAACCCTAGAAAATAGTAATATTTGCATAACTTTTGTTTATGAGTTTATTTGATTATGAAAAAGTGGCCAAATAAACACACAAACAATCGTATCCAATAAAATCTCACTCGTAGCTGCAAAGCTACTGGTAGAATAAATCTCACTTGTAGCAAAGCTACCCGTAAAATTTGAGGAGGTGGGATGACAGTGAACATGATTTACTCTATCCCAAGAGGCGGGAGATAGAGAGGCTGCTCCACTGAGGCCACTTGGGATCTCAAAACAACGATTGTCTTGTATAATTTCTTTGATTTTACACTCTATTAACCACTTTAAGTTTTTTCAATGCAGAAATAAACCAAAAGATTGAATTCATACTTGGAAGATCCCACGGATCGTATTTGTAGATGTCGATCTCCTTGATGAGTTCGATACTGATGGGTTTCTTCTCAACCTTTCTTAGGAGATAGAATCCAACAAGTTCTTCATCCAGCGGATGAAATCGAAAGCCCGGAAGGGGTACGTCGTCTTCTTCTTCTTCTTGATGATCATCAGCTAATTTAGTATTATAGTTAGAGTTCTTACAACTTAACTGATCAATATCCATAGATCCTGTAGTTTAGAGAGAAAAAACAGTTTTATGTATGGATTACTATGGTGTGCTTGTGTGTGTAGAACCTTTTTGTTTGTGTGTTATATGAAGTAGGGATATTGTATGGGATGAGCGATAAGGGATTGATGAACATTTCAACTAGTCAAAGTCATGAAGATTGACTTGGTGGGTATTTTGAGGCCCACAAATCTAAACTTCTTCAAACTCATAAAGTCTTTGGTCCTTTTTTCTCCACACATAAGTTAATATCATTTGAGACGAAAAATAGAACATGACCATACAACAAACAAAGAAATAATGTTCTCAAATGTCTATCTCATTAGTCATTCTCTTCTTTACAATTGATTGTTTGACATATCAAAATAGATATTTCCTATCATTTATTGCAGAAGAAAGATCGAAGAAGCTGTTTAAAATGCATTTTACCTTTTTCATATATACATATAACGTACATTCTTGAAGGTACCATACTTAGCATTTAATATTAATCTAGTGGCTAATGAGGTAGTGGTGGAGTAGTTGGGGAAATACTTGGTGTTCCTTGTGACCGATGTCGACTCTCACTCTCTCCATTATTTTTTGCGGCATCCAGGTGAAGGACGAATACGGGTGGCGCCGGTTCGTCTTGCCTTGGAGGCGAGGTTTTACCGATTATTCCACTGTCGTGCCTTCGGGCGGGTGGAGGTCGAGTTTCCGTGCATCTGGGAGAGCCAAGGGGTTGGCGGCGGTCGAGTAGTCGACCTTGGTCACGGCGCCCAATGTCACGATGGTTGACACGTCGTTCCTTGCCGTTCAAAAAAAAAATATTAATCTAGTGGATTCGTAGTGGTACACCTATGGTATCGATAAAACAAAATTTATGTGGAGATGTTGAGAAAATAAATAAATAAATACAAATACACATTCAGACACATATTCCTTACTATATATTATTACTATATATTAATTATTATTATTATTACTATATATTAATAAATGAATTGAAATAAATAGTGATTTTAATATTATAATAATATATATTTTTTAATACTTTTATTATTTTAATATTATAATAGTAATAGTTATTTTCATTATTTTTAACTTTAATCATTTTTTTAATATTAGGGGTTGGGATAAGCTTGGTGTCAACCGGTATCGAACCAGTACTGGTATCGAAAATATCGATACGGTCCTGTTCGGTATCAGTACATGAAGGTAAAAACCGGCACTAATACAGAAAACGCCAAAAGTTGGTGCCGAATTGATATTGGAAATCTTTTGGTTCGGGAAATTCAGTGCTGCTACCCGGTACCATTTGCTCATCCCTGATCACGGTTACCGTACGAACAACGGTATCGTACAGCTTTTTTTTTGTTGATTTTCTTCAACTTAACTTTTTCTTTTTTTAGTTTCAGGGGTAGGGATGAGCTCGGTGCCAACCGATACAGAATCGGTACTGATACCCAAAATACCGGTTACGGTACCGATATATGAAGGTAAAAAACGGTAGTGAACCGGTACCAGGAACGCCAAAAGTCGGTACCGAATTGGTACTTAAGATCTTTCGGTTCGACGAATTTGGTACCGGTACCTAGAACAATTTGCTCATCTCTGACCACGGGTTTCATACGAACAACAACGTTACCATACAACTTTTTTTGGTTGATTTTCTTTCGGTTATCTTTTAGTGTTTTTTTCTACATTTTCTTTTTATTATTGTCAGCAGTTCCGTTCGCAACACGCTCGTAGTGATTTCAAAACACATGTAAACACAGACTAAATAACAAAAGAAATTCGCCGCAACGCAGTGAACTTCTTTAAACCTAGTTACTAGGGAAAAACCAAACTTAATTTATATATATATATATAGAGAGGAGAATGATCCGTTGGGGTTTAGTTTTTAACATTTAGCTTGGGTGGGGTTAGGTTTTTTTTTGGGGGGTGGGGGGGGGGAGTGGGGGGTTAGTTTTTTTGTTGTGTTCACATTGGTTCTCGCGGTTCTCGCAATAAAGGTGGTTCTCGCATGAACCCTACCATATATATATATATATATATATATATATATATATATATATATAGGCCGGTTAACGTACAATACCTCTTATCCTACATTATGTACGCGATGCCCTCAGTCGTACGATCTTCAATCGATCAAACGCGGGCGAAACTAATTTAAATGATTAAATTAATCATTTTATTATATCTAAATCATACCAGGAAGGTTAAAAACGTCATTGCGAGGTCATAAATCTCTGTAATTGACCGATGATAGTTCAAAATCAAACCCTAAATCAAATTCAAAAACCTGAAAATCTTCTTCCCCAACCTCCCTTCGTTCCTTTTAGTGCGATATCGATAATAAGAACTACTAATTTGGGAGTTGTAAGGGTCAAACGGAAGAAGACTGACAATGATCGACCAACAATCAAAGAAGATGAACAGTAACACACACACAGATTTTTCACATGCGATATTCAATTTTCCACATGCGATTCTACACACCCCATGCCATTTTTCACATTACCCCATGCCATTTTTTCACATGCGATATTCAATTTTCCACATGCGATTCTACACACCCCATGCCATTTTTCACATTACCCCATGCCATTTTTTCACATGCGATATTCAATTTTCCACATGCGATTCTACACACCCCATGCTATTTTTCACATTACCCCATGCTAGCCATTTTTTCACATGCGATATTCAATCTTCCACATGCGATTCTACACACCCCATGCCATTTTTCACATTACCCCATGCCATTTTTTCACATGCGATATTCAAATCTTCCACATGCGATTTTGTCCATCTACACACCCCATGCCATTTTTCACACTACCCCATGCTAACCATTTTTTCACATGCGATATGTATTGAATTCGCACCAGATCTGCACCTGATCGAACGGCTGGGATGATCGCGTACGTATCGTACGATAAGCGCATTTGTATTTTACTCTTTACCTATATATATATATATATATATATATTCGTAATGTACACATATGTATAGTTTAAAACTGACTATATACATATATGTATATTGTCAAATCTCGAATTATACACATACACACATATATATATATAGTCAATTTTAAACTATACATATGTATGTTACGAAAATCTTAGGGAAAACGTTTGATTCAGAATGCTTCTCAATTTTCTTAAACAAGGTGGAATTCTCTTAGAATCACTACCCTATATATATATAGGGATGGTTCAATGACAAATACTAAAAAAGTGGAAACCACGAAACCATCCATTTAACATGTTAAACATTCAACTTAACATTCCAAAAATTATTTTTTCCAAAAAAAATTTCCAAGCTTTTGCATATAAATACATGTAGAAGCCTTTTTAACAAAATATAGTCAATTTTAAATTATACATATGTGTATCTTACAAAAAGCTTAGGGAAATGTATGGTTTAGAATGCTTCTCAATTAGCCTATTGTTTTTTACACGATCTTAACCATATATATATATATATATTCAAAATTTCATTTTATACTTATCGTTATTATTCAAAGACAATATTAAAAAATAAATTTACACGATAAAATTTACATGTATTCGTAAATAATTTTTTTTTACACATGTGTAAATTTGTCATTTACATATGTGTAAATTTGTTGAATTTACACGTATGCAAAAACTTATTAAGAGTGACTTTGAAAAAAATAGATGAATTATTTGATGTTCTAATTTTTTTTGAGTTTGATTTTGAGTAAAAACTAGAGCCGGGTAAATGCAGGTTTTTATAACAAACCTGCTGGAAAAACAGCTCCTCCGCGCCACGCGACAGGGAATAGGAATTGGGGCGCGACACGTGAGCCTGGTCGCGGCCCGCGATGGAATTAGAGTAGTCTCTCGCGTGCCACGAGAGACATAAAAACGTCCAAAATTTTTTATTTTGTTATTTTGATGATGGTACTTGTTCCAATTAGTTTCTAAGGCCTTGTAACTAATGTTTAAATAAATTTTGATGCCAAGAATAATGAGGAAAGGTATATGTATGAATGGTTAGAAGGAAAATCGTTACGATCAAGGATTATGATCTACACGATACGGAATAATCGTCAAAGACAATAATGTATAAAGTATGCATTGTAAATTGAATGTAGTATGCTAACATGAGCTCAAATATAATGAAGAGATGTATGAAAAGAAATCTAATGAATGAGATAAATGTTTTATGTAGATGGTAGACAATGTAAACGTGAATGATAATGTAGCGGCACAACAAGATGTGATAATCGAAAGAATTGTGGAAGAAGTAGGAAAGGCAATTGAGGATAGTATTCCTCGACTAGCTCAAGAAGTAGAAGGCCAAGTATTGGGGATAGTAAATACATTAGTGACGTCCAAGGTTGAAGAATTGAAGGAAATGATTAATGAACTACGAACGAAGAAAAGCACTCGAAGGTGAGGAATTTATGGCATGTAACCCCTTGCCATATAAAGGGGAAATTGACCCGATAGCCTATCAAAGATGGATTTCAAGTACCGCGGTTGTGTTTGTAAGAAGTAGATGCGAAGTGGAGGACCAAGTAATGTTTGCTACGGGTCTCCTCCAACTCCAAGCAAAGGATTGGTGGGACGCGTATTCTAAGGAATTGGGGGATGATAAAGTACAAACATTAACATGGCAGGAGTTCAAGGAACCTTTTCTGAAATATCATTGCCTACAATCCGCGGTTGATAGGATTCAAGAAGACTTCTTACGTCTTCGACAAAAAGATGAGACGATTGATGAGATAACGAATACGTTCCTTGACAAGATGAAGTTTTGTGGGGAGATAGTGGGGACCGAGAGGATGAAGATTATACGTTACCATGATATGTTGAAGGCTGAATATCGAGAGTTCATAAATCCCTCCAAGTGTGAGACGTTGAATGAGCTAATTAACTGGGCAAGAGATAGGGAGATTGAGCTAAAGAGGCAGGTTGAACGGGGAGAGAAAAGGGTGGCGGAGAAGCATACAAACCCGAACCCATCAAAGAAGACAAGGTTTCAAGATCAGAGTAAGAAAGGAAAGACAAGTAGTGGAATCCCGACTTGTAAGACGTGCGGGAAACACCACTCGGGTGAGTGCTTAGTTGGAAAGAAAGGGTGTTACAAATGTGGGCAAGAGGGACACTCGTACTACAAGTGTCCCAATAATCCAAAGACGTGTTACAATTGTTATCAGACGGGGCATATTAAGGCGGAATGTCCAAAATTCCAACAAGCATCGAAGAAAGAAGGAAAGAAAGAGGAGCCATCTAAGGCTCGTGGAAGGATGTTCCAGATAACATCAGAGGAAGCAAAAACTCACCCGGAGGTGGTTTCAGGTATATTTTTAGTAAATTCCATGCCTGTGAATGTTTTATTTGATTCCAGGGCTAGTAGGTCATTTGTTTCAAATGAATTATTATGTCATCCATCATTTAAGCTTGAAAAGATGTCTATGCCCTTAGAAGTGGAAGTAGCTGATAGTAAGAGTTATTTACTGCATGATGTATGTAGAAACTGTAAGATCTTAATCGAAGATGAGGAGTTTAGTATAGATCTTATTCTGATGTGTATGGGGGAGTTTAAAGTAGTAATAGGAATGGATTGGCTAGCCCAAAATCATGCTGAAATACAATGCGAAAAGGAAGTCATTCATGTAGTAACCTCGGAGGGAAAACGGGTAAGTATTCAAGGGGATAGGGTCGTCGAGTCGAAATTTTGTTCTCTAGTCGAAGCTGTCAAACACGTAAGGAACGGGGGTAAGGCGTATCTATCTTGCGTGATAGATACCAACCGAGGTGTTCCAAAGCTTGAAGATGTGAATGTTGTAAATGAATATCCGGATGTGTTTCCGGAAGATTTACTGGGGCTTCCGCCTGAGCGGGAAGTGGAATTTAAAATAGAGCTTAGCCCGGGTGCAAAGCCGGTAGCTAAAGCTCCTTATCGGTTAGCCCCAACCTAAATGAAAGAATTGATGATGCAACTCCAAAAGTTGCTTGATATAGGTTTTATTCAACCGAGTGTTTCGCCATGGGGAGCACCCGTATTATTTGTGAGGAAGAAGGATGGTTTGATGCGAATGTGCATTGACTATCGGGAGTTAAATAAGTTAACGGTGAAGAATCATTACCCGTTGCCCAGAATTAATGATCTATTTCACCAGCTTCAAGGGGCAAGTTAGTTCTCAAAGATCGATCTACGATCGGGATATCACCAACTGCGGGTACGAGAAGAAGATGTGCCGAAGACTGCGTTTCGAACGGGTACGGACATTACGAGTTCTTAGTGATGTCCTTTGGGTTTACGAACGCACCAACTGCATTTATGGATCTAATGAATCGGGTGTACCGGCCTATGCTTGATAACTATGTAATCGTTTTCATTGATGATATACTAGGATACTCCCAAAGTGAAGCAGAGCATGCTTCACACTTACGTGACGTATTGGAAACGCTTCGCAAGGACAAGCTATATGCAAAGTACTCGAAGTGTGCCTTTTGGCTTAGAGAAGTACAATTTTTGGCCCACGTAATTGATACGGACGGTGTCCATGTGGACCCGTCCAAAGTAGATGCAGTGACAAATTGGTTACCCCCGAAGAATCCAAGCGAAATAAGAAGTTTTCTGGGCTTGGCTGGGTATTACAGAAGATTTATCCAGGATTTCTCCAAGATAGCCTCGCCCATGAAGAAGTTAACAAAGAAGAGTGAAAAGTTTTTATGGGGTGAAGAACAAGAAAAAGCGTTTCAGACATTGAAGGAAAAGCTCTCGAATTCTCCGGTGTTGACATTACCCGATGGGACGGATGATTTAGTAGTGTATACTGACGCCTCCCGCCAAGGTTTAGGATGTGTATTAATGCAAAGGGGTAAAGTCGTTGCTTATGCTTCAAGACAACTTAAACAACATGAAAACAATTGTAACACCCCAATCACGTAATACAACAACACGCGGCGGAAATATTGGGGAGTCACGTTACAAATTGCTCACAGCTACTGGTACTAAATTGTTTCAATATTATTAACATCGTTTTACAAACAAAGAATACATGTAATTGTCTTTTGATTTAGAAGTCTAAGGCCTGAATGCAATCCTATGCGTTGCATGCTTGAATAGTTGAAAACCTGAAACATGTGTGAAAAATAGTTAGCATAAAAATGCCGGCGAATACATAGCTTTTGTTAACCAAATAAATGGCAAAAGTTTGATATTGCAATACTTTTGACAACTACGAGGGTTGTCGATTGAAAATGAATCTTGAAGCCAAAGAATGGCAAAAGTTTAGTATTTGCAATACAAAATCTTGATTGTGAAAACTCGTGGCAAAAAGTTTTGTACATGGCAATATGATTATTACTAAGTCATTTTCATGCCATTTGAAATTGTACATCGTAATCTCGTTTAAATCATCATAAAACTCGTTAATGTGTTATTAGATATTCAATCAAGGATTAATAATAACTGTTTTGAAATAAATCAAAACTTGGTTGAGTATTATATAAATCAAGTCAATGATTCATGATAATACTTTAGATGTCCTACTATGAATCTAACATATAAGGTTATGGAAGATTCTACGAGGACTTGGATAATCGAACATTGAAACAATAGTACACAAAACCCTAAAGTGATCCAGATAACGCTACAAGAATAATAAAATAAGAACACTTATATATAGGAAGTACCAGCGGCTTATCCACCATGTTTTTATTTTATTACACCGGTTTCGTTATCTAAATCACAACTACCACATAAACACATAGATGGTTAACTCGTTCCAACTAGTAAACACACATTAAAGCACACAATGAATCTAAACAGGGAATCCATTATTAGTACTCTAAACAACCCATATATGTCTAGCTATGAAGATAGATAGATACTACAGGGATCAGGTTCTTGTCACATCGTCTCGTTACATACGCATTAAAGTACACAATGAATCCAAACAAAGACTCCAATAGTACTCTAAACATCCTAGAAGAATCAATCTATGAAGATAGGTTGATGTTAAAAGGATTTCGTTTCTGTCGTATTGAATCATCGTATCACAACATCCTAAATCCTAATAGTGATTCAAGATAACGCCACGAAGAGTAATATAATAAGCACACTTATATATAGGAAGTACCAGCGGCGTATCCACCATGTGCTTATTGTATTACTCTAGTTTCGTTATCTAAATCACCAACAATCTACACATAAACCATAACCATCGTGTCGTAAAGTACTTAAAAACCTCTCTATGAAGATAGGAAGATCTAAGACTGTACTTCAAATATCCTATACAAGTCTAACTATGAAGATATACAGATCTTTAAGGATTTGAATAAACATCGTATTTACATAATCAGAAATAATACGCATAAAAGCACTTAGTAAAAACATATATGGCATACATTTGGAAAACAAATCAGTCACACATATGAATCACCCCTAAACTTTTGAAAACGGTAAAATAGGGGAACTATGTACTCGCCTGGGATTGCGTAGAGTTCTTGTTCAAAAGATATAACAAAGCCCAAAGAATCAAGTGTTCAAGTGTCGAAGTGGTTCCTAGTGTAACGGATAATATGTTAGTGTATCGGGACACGAATCGAAGAAACGGATAGAATGAGGTATTGTAAACCAAATGAGTGTTGGAACTCATATCATGTGATTAAACAAGCCTACATTCTAAAACGAAACCTAGCCTAAGTGCTTACGACCCGTTATGACCCATTAAGGTAGCTTACGCTACTTTAACGCGTCGTTCACGCAAAAGCACATTCGGACCGCCTAACTAGTCATATGACAAGTATTGTATGCCTTAACATATCTAATTATGTTATATAATCAGTTTAGATGTCAAAGTATTGGTTACATATTCTTAAAATGAAATTATGCGCATAAAGGGCATTTTGGTCATTTTGCTAAGGCATATAAACTACTTATCATACAACTAACTAAACGATGTGACCATAAGGTATAACCTCGGTAGGTTATTCCCTATACAACTATGGTCACAAAATATGTTTGGTCGGATCCTAACGATCGACCAAACGAGTCGGGTTCGAAAGTCTAAGCGGTTGTTTAGACCGCTTATCTTACGACCCTATATAAGCACTAAACTAAAAGTGACGAGTTAAACATGTTAAAACATGTTAACTAAGTTAGAAAACAATATTGATATCAAAACAAAGGGTTTTGATACCCCGAAAATAGCTTCATTGCAAAATACGTATAAATACATATTTTGACCAAAACTTTGACTCGTTACTACGCCTAATTAACGTGGTAATCAGTAGGTATAGTCACAAGAGACTATAACCATCGTGATTACGCTCACGTTACAAAGTTCAAACGAACTTTGTGTTGACCATTGATTGGTCAAAGCAGAAAGTCAAACACTGTTTGACTTTCATGCTTGAAATACAAGAACAAGCATGAAGGAGACTTACAAAAGGTCCAAGCCTTGAAGATTTGAACTCAAAATACTCAGGTATGAAGCTTCACAAGGGAGAGCTTCAACTTAGAGCAATATTGAGAGCAAATTTGTGAAGAATGCAAATGAATCAAGTGGGTATTTATAGGAAGTATGGATCAAGGAGATCATTCCAAGTGTTTAGAAGGTGAAATCTTGACTCTACATGTGTGGAACATGGTTTCTAATACCATGGGAACTTGAAAACCAGCTCCATGTATTGCAAAAGTTACAAAAAGGACCCTGAACTTCGAGTCGGTTGCAGAAAACAGGCCTGCTGTTGCTGAAACAAGATTTCTATCCAGCTATAGGTGTCGCGTCACACCACAGCAAAAGCCTTTTGCTGTCGCCGGACGCCACGTCATAGGCTGAAGTTTCAGAATTGGCAGAACAGGCTCCTGCACACATTTTAATGCATTGTCGACGCGTTTAAGCCCCATTAACCCATTTTCAAGGCTCTATAATGAAGTTAAAGTATAGGGGACATGAAATATGCTTGAAAAAATCTCGGAGGTCGGTTCGTTTGGTCGTACGGCCTCGTTATTCGGTTAATTACGACGAAATACGAACGGACGTGAAAAACGATCCAAATTGCACGACGAATGGAATTTTAGCATTCCAAACACTAAAATAAAATATTTTAATGGTTACAAAAATTTTTGGATGTCCGGATATGTTTAGAACGTAAGATATGCGCGAAAAGGCAAACTTATGCACTTTTTGACGCTTTTAGTCCCTATTGATCAAATAAGCATATTTTCGCATAACGAACCCCTCAAAGCCTATTTCTAAGCTATGTAAAGGATATTTAGGGTACGTTTAGCTTATGATCAAGTTTCAGAATGTTCGTTACAATACGAATCAGAAGACTTTCACAGTTTGATGCAAATAGTCCATGTGATCGAATAAACTTGTTTTTGACACACTAAAGCCTTCAAAACTTATTTCTAAGTTATATAAAAGTTATTTAAGGTATGTTAAGCCTATGTCACTATTCCGGAGTGTTTGCCGCATTAAACTAATTACGTTTACGCATCAGTTTGCGTATAACTTTCTAGAAAGCGAATTAAAACTTGAAATTGAACTTAAAATCAAAACGCGAAATTGTCAAACATAAAAAGCAAACATTGAGACCAAAAACACATTGTTTCTTTGATAAAAGATATCGTTATACATCCTGCGGTGTTTACAGAGCACAAGTGTCACAGTCTCCCCTACTTCAGGAAATTTCATCCCGAAATTTTATTCGAAGGAGACCGTAAAGTGAAATTGAAACAATTGATGGATAAGAAAATTGCTAGATCCCAAAGATGCGGAGCATCATTTGGTGTTGGAAATTTTAGGGGATTCAAAATGTGATTTGAGATATTTAAAGTATCTCAAGGTATTCAACCCTTTGAAACTTGTGAATTTAAAGAAAAAGTCGTTTAGTGTTCAAAAATCGTTTGAGTATGGCACCATGTTATACTAAGCTCTTAGTGTAATTCCTAGCAAACAAAGGGGTGTGTACATTCAAGCCCTACACGTACACGGTTTCTAACGTCCCATGAGGTACATCCAATGCACCATGAGCATCTCATGCATAGGAGATGGGCCAACATACCTATGGCATCAAGATCGACATCTTTAACACCATAATATACTCCCGGTCGGCTCGATTTGAGTTAATGAATGTACTTGTTTTTTGTTTATTGTAAATAACCACACAAATAACAATTAAGCACATAATCACATAATGGTCCAAGATAACATAAAATCACAAAGTGATCTTAGCAACGTTTTGAAGAATAACACAATAAGAACACTTATATATAGGAAGTACCATCGGCGTATCCACCGTGTTCTTATCACATCATACTTCTTCTGTTACCTTAATCACTCTAGATTTTATGCCACCATACTTAACAAGGCTTACTATGATTCTCATTCGTCGAATCTCATAATTAAGTGTGCACCCATAATTACTCGTTTCGTCGCATGGTCTACATAGCTTCTCTTGTTAAGCAAGGGTAAACAAATAATAAGGTCAAACTATCGTCTAAATCAAACAAACATCGTCACAACATAACACCTGTCAAATCGGATCGTGTTTCATACTAGCAATGATAGCACTACTTGTTTTGCATACAACAAATTTAGTAGTAGGTATTTTATTCTAGTACAAATGTTTATATATGTTTCATACTAACCAATCAGGTAGAATGCAACATATACTAATCATGCATTATCATCATAATGTAAGCATATCGAGAAAATGTTTTCAAATCATGCACTAGGTATGCTAAGTTAACACACTAAGTAAAATGTATTTGAAAATTAGTGTACTAAGTACGTTAAATCAACATACGAAGCAAATTGTATTTATAATCATGTACTATACATATTAGATAATTAAATCATGTATGTAATGTTATGATCACAAAAATAGTATTAACTTGTTCATAGTATTCGTATTGATCGTGTTGCCAACTTCGTATGAATGCACTAGAGTGCAATCATGGTATGCTAATTTACAAGACTTAGTTCCTAAAGAACGGAATCCTCAAAGTCAGCATGTAGTTGTAATCACACATTGTGTAATCACATTAGAGTTTGTAATTTGGAAAATGAATAACAAGGATAAAGATAAACTGCTTGAAATTTATATTGTCATTACAAACATAGTTGAAATATGTACATTGTTTTCGAAAATAAACAGAAAATATAGAGGTTCAAATGACCATAAGTGCTTGATCATTAGCTTGAGCCTCATTGACGTTGAACACTCGTCCATTAGCATTTGCAAGCTTGGGGCCGTTTCGCTTGAAATGATTTAAATCACTACAATTGAAACATGCTCTAGGGCGAGTCTGAGTAGGGGCTGCTCGGTTCTAGATATGACAGGTCACAGCTAAATATCCAAATAGACCACAGATTGTACACTGGCGACAAGGAGAATTTGTTGCGTGATGATAGTTGCAATGATTGCACCGAGGTTGCTTTCCACAATAAAATCCCTTAAAGGGTACTGAGTTTAGTGGAATTGGTGCAGGAATTGCAAAATTCCTTGAAGTCTTGCGCTTCCTAGAATTTTTAGAAGATTCGGCCTTTGTTCGTTTCGAATTTTCATTAATAGTTTCAGTGTTTTGTTTCTTGTCACCATTTCGAAATCGTTTACCTTTTCTAACCTGGGAGTCGGTTAAGATAGCGGCTAATTCCTTAGCCTCCCTAAGCGTTGTAGGTTGGCTGCCAGTGACAATGTCTTGGCCAAGATCAGGTAGGCCATCAATGTATTTCTCAATGGCCCGATCCAAATGTGTGACCATAGTGGGGCAAAGTAGGCTTAACTGTTTAAATCGGTCAGTGTAGGCACGGTTTTCCCCACTATCTTGTTTTAGATAATAGAACTCATTTTCAAGTGCCCTTATTTTGCTTCGTGGGCAGAATTCTTTCTTCATAAGATCCTTAAATTCTTCCCACGTCAGTGCCATTGCCATATCGTCACCTCGGTCTCTCATAATACCATTCCACCAAGTGAGTGCTCTCCTTTGAAAAACACTCGAGGCGAAATCTACCTTGCGCTCATTGGGACACTGAACATGGCGGAATGTGCTTTCTATACTTTCAAACCATTGTAGGAGCGTAGTTGCTCCTTCAGACCCAGATAATTTCGATGGCTTAGCTGAATTAAACATTTTGAACTCACACTGAGCATTGCTATTATTGTTATTGTTATTTGCCTGGTTTATCTGGGTAATGAGGTTCAGAATCACAACAATCATCTGCTGAACGATTGTGGCTGCGAGAGCGGTATTCTCTGTTTGATCGCGTCTAGGAGGCATCTTGAAAGTATAGCTATAGTGAAAATCAAACAAGTTAGATCCATCAATTTGTTATGAGTTTGTAGTATAATTGTATTATGAAAACTTTGATCTAGTAAAATCTCGTTCATAGGTCTCGTTCTTGTACTTAGAATATACGGTGTTGTGGATTTTGTTTTGAGACAAGAGTTGTTTGAAAAATTAACTTTTGTAATATTTTTGGATGAGAAAATATAAACCAAGTTAATGGTTTGTGTTAAAAAAAATTTCTTTACTATTTAAAAATTTATTATTTTTAAGATAAAATGTTTTAAATTAAAATTTTAAAATAAAGAAATTTTGTGTTTGAAATTTTGAAAATTCTCATCCAAATGGTAAAAATTTGAAATTTTGAAAGACAAGGGTAGTGTTTCGAAAATGAAATAGGATCTCGTAGTGTCATGAAATGAAATGAAATTCATTTCAATCATCTCGAATCAAACATATCACCGAGGGTAATATGAATGAGTAGTGATACAAAGGTCATTTAGAAATCGTTCGGCATGGTCAAGATGGATAGGTTTTTATAATGCTTCACGAAGACATGCTTTAGCCTATAAGTGGACACTCACCCTAAGAGTTCCTAGGTAAGAGTGACTGGTCCGATAATGCGGATTTGTATGAACACTCTAGCCTTAGATAGAAAACTCGAGGTACAGGCATCCACCCTTCCAGATTGCATGTGTTCACATTATTAAAACCCAAGATTTCGATGAAAAATGTTTGAGGAAAACATTTAAGAAATCTTTTGATACAAATCGTTTGAAACAAAACATGTTGTGAAATATTTTAACAAAAACGTTTAAGAAAACATTTTGAAAAATATTTTAATGAAAGCTTTTTGAGAAAACATTTTGAGGAACACCTTAAGGCATAAAGCCTAAGAGTTTTAGGATAAATCATCTAAGACTAGATGATTTGTAATTTATAGTGTAGTTGTGGCACGAATAAGGATGAGGATTTAGGAAACAGTTCCTAAGTCTACTCATGTTTGGGTCCTAGGAAGGTTATAGACTAGGTTTAAGGCATGCTAACAACCTAATTCCCTATAACCAGTGCTCTGATACCAATCTGTAACACCCCAATCATGTAATACAACAACACGCGGCGGAAATATCGGGGAGTCACGTTACAAATTGCTCACAACTACTGGTACTAAATTGTTTCAATATTATTAACATCATTTTACAAACAAAGAATACATGTAATTGTCTTATGATTTAGAAGTCTAAGGCCCGAATGCAATCCTATGTGTTGCATGCTTGAATAGTTGAAAACCTGAAACATATGTGAAAAATAGTCAGCATAAAAATGCCGGCGAATACATAGGTTTTGTTAACCAAATAAATGGCAAAAGTTTGATATTGCAATACTTTTGACAACTACGAGGGTTGTCGATTGAAAATGAATCTTGAAGCAAAGAATGGCAAAAGTTTAGTATATGCAATACAAAATCTTGATTGTGAAAACTCATGGAAAAAATTTTTGTACATGGCAATATGATTATTACTAAGTCATTTTCATGCCATTTGAAATTGTACATCGTAATCTCGTTTAAATCATCATAAAACTCGTTAATGTGTTATTAGAAATTCAATCAAGGAGTAATAATAACTGTTTTGAAATAAATCAAAACTTGTGTGAGTATTATATAAATCAAGTCAATGATTCATGATAATACTTTAGATGTCCTACTATGAATCTAACATATATGGTTATGGAAGATTCTACGAGGACTTGGATAATCGAACATTGAAACAATAGTACACAAAACCCTAAAGTGATCCAGATAACGCTACAAGAATAATAAAATAAGAACACTTATATATAGGAAGTACCAGTGGCGTATCCACCATGTTCTTATTTTATTACACCCGTTTTGTTATCTAAATCACAACTACCACATAAACACATAGATCGTTAACTCGTTCCAACTAGTAAACACGCATTAAAGCACACAATGAATCCAAACAGGGACTCCATTATTAGTACTCTAAACATCCCATATATGTCTAGCTATGAAGATAGATAGATACTACAGGCATCAGGTTCTCGTCACATCGTCTCGTTACATACGCATTAAAGTACACAATGAATCCAAACAAAGACTCCAATATTAGTACTCTAAACATCCTAGAAGAATCAATCTATGAAGATAGGTTGATGTTAAAAGGATTTCGTTTCTGTCGTATTGAATCATCGTATCACAACATCCTAAATCCTAATAGTGATTCGGGATAACGCCACGAAGAGTAATATAATAAGCACACTTATATATAAGAAGTACCAGCGGCGTATCCACCATGTGCTTATTGTATTACTCTAGTTTCGTTATCTAAATCACCAACAATCAACACATAAACCATAACCATCGTGTTGTAAAGTACTTCTTAAAAACCTCTCTATGAAGATAGGAAGATCTAAGACTGTACTTCAAATATCCTATACAAGTCTAACTATGAAGATAGATAGATCTTTAAGGATTTGAATAAACATCGTATTTACATAATCGGAAATAATACGCATAAAAGCACTTAGTAAAAACATATATGCCATACGTTTGGAAAACAAATCAGTTACACATATGAATCACCCCAAAACATTTGAAAACGGTAAAATAGGGGAACTATGTACTCGCCTGGGATTGCGTATAGTTCTTGTTCAAAAGATATAACAAAGCCCAAAGAATCAAGTGTTCAAGTGTCGAAGTGGTTCCTAGTGTAACGAATACTATGTTAGTGTATCGGGACACTAATCGAAGAAACGGATAGAATGAGGTATTGTAAACCAAATGAGTGTTGGAACTCATATGATATGGTTTAACAAAGCCTACATTCTAAAATGAAACCTAGCCTAAGTGCTTACGACCCGTTATGACCCATTAAGGTAGCTTACGCTACTTTAACGTGTCACACCCCGACCACGTAAAACAACAAATCGTGGCGGAAACGTCAGGGAGTGTTGTAACAGAATCATTGTTTCATAACACATGGAAATTGAAATTTTGTTT
The DNA here is from genome assembly GCA_030545235.1 of Helianthus tuberosus. Classification (NCBI taxonomy): domain Eukaryota; kingdom Viridiplantae; phylum Streptophyta; class Magnoliopsida; order Asterales; family Asteraceae; genus Helianthus; species Helianthus tuberosus. The sequence continues at coordinate 51,227,023 of CM060411.1, read as the reverse complement.
TATTGATTAAAAGTAGTTACAATGTCTTAACAAACCAAGAAACATAACATAATTAACTAGTCTTGCGTCTTTTAATGTCACTAAGGCCCAAGTCCGCCTAAGTGTATCTTGATCAATGTTATGCATCATTTCCTGAAACACATGTGAAAATAGGTACGTCAGCATAAAAATGCCTGTGAGATACATAGGTTTTATTGATTTAGGATTCATGACTTGTAAGTTTGAAGAAAAGGTTTAACAAAGGTAGTCATGAACCTTGTAAAAATGTTTTTGTTTTATAAATCATATGAAAATCGATATGAAAACATATGATATAAAAGAAATATGTATGGTTAAGCAAATAACCAAGTAAAAATGAATTTGTATAAAATGTGTTATTTGTAAAACAATGTTTTGTAAAGATATGTTAATTGTGTAAAATGTAATATGTCAAAATTGAAATGGTTTAAATAACGCTACGATATGTAATATCATAAAAGCACTTATATATAGGAAGTACCAGCGGCGTATCCACCATGCTTTTATCATATTACACACGTCTCGTTACTTAAATCACTTACCCAAACAAACCACCAAAATGTAATATTCAAACCAATTATCAAATGTTTATGTGTAAGCCAAGTCTATTATCAAATGTAAATCATGTAATGTGTAAACAAATGTTATGTACGGTAAGTAAATTGTGACTACTTAAACCATATGTAAAAATGTACAAAACATAGTATTTTGAATAAATCAAAAGTCATGTTTTGTAAAATAACTACACGCTTTCCTGATACAAACACTTATGCGGTAAGTTAAACGTATACATTCAAGCCTTGAGACTGTTGGATAACCTTAGGGTAAAGGTTATCAAAATGTTTTCGGATTCAGTCATTCCTTATGTCTAAACAAACCTAGGATATCAGGAATGGGAGTTGTAAAGTCCTATGGTACCACTACTTACTACCGAGCGGCGTAGCTAATGTTAATGAACGTATTTTAGTTCGTTAAGCAAACCATATGTCATACCAAATGTAAGCATGTTTTATGAAAACAATGTACCTAGTATGCTAAGTAAACATATAAGGTAGAGATGTAAAACAATGTGTTCATATGCTGAGTAAACATATGTAACAGAAATGTAATGTAAAACAATGTGCTAGCATGCAAGTAAACATACATAGCAAAAGAAATACAATGTAAAACAATGTGCTAGCATGCTAAGTAAACATACATAGCAAAACATAATGAAATCATGTACTATAAGTGTACTAATGAACATAGCAAGCATATGATTAAGAACATGGAAAGCACGAAAGTAACAAGTAGGCACATGTGTTTCACCCCAAAATGTTTGAAAACAGTAAAAGAGGGGTCTATGTGCTCATTTGAGGGTGCTTAGGAGTCTTGAACAACAACCAAGCAAAGTTGAGGGATCACGGAATCAAACAGCACCTAATATAGGTAACTATGTAAATAAACGAACCTAAATCAGAAGATCAGATAGAATGAGGTTTCGTAAACCAAATGAGTATAGGAACTCATGTAATATGGTTTAACAAACCCTACATTCTAAGATGAAACCTATCCTAAGTGCTTACGACCCATTACGACCCGTTGAGGTAGCTTATGCTACTTTAACGCGTCGTTCGCGTAAAACGCGTTCGGACCGCCTAACTAGTCCTATGACAGATAATATATGCCTTAACATGTCTAATAATGTTACCTAATCAGTTTAGATGTGAAAATTTAGGTTACATATGCTTAAAATGAATTTATGCGTGAAAAGGGCATTTTGGTAATTTTCCTAAGGCATATAAACTACCTATCATACAACTACTTAAACGAAGTGACCATAAGGTATAACCTCGGAAGGTTATTCCCTATGCAACTATGGTCGTCTAATGTGTTTGGTCGGATCCTAATGATCGACCAAACGGGTCGGGTTCGAAAGTATAAGCGGTTGTTTAGACCGCTTACCTTACGACCCTATATAAACACTAAACCTAAAGTGACGAGCTAAACATGTTAAAACATGTTTAATGAAGTTAGAAAACAGGTTTGGTATCAAAACAAACGGTTTTGTTACCCGAAAGTAGTTTGGTTACAAAATACGCAAGAATACGCATTCTGGCCGAAACTCCGACTCGTCACTATGCCTAGATAACGTGGTAATCAGTAGGTATAGTCACAAGAGACTAGAACCATCGTGATTACACTCATGTTATGAAGTTCAAATGAACTTCATGTTGACCATAAACTGGTCTATGCAGAAAGTCAAACAAAGTTTGACTTTCACGCTAAAAACGCGTAAAAGAACGAAAGAGGACTTACAAAAGGTCCAAGAATGGAAGTTTGATCTGAATTTTCTCAGGTATGAAGTGTTTCCACTCCAACTTAGAGAAAAATCTGATCAAGGTGTGAGTTGCAACAAGGAATGGAAGGGGTATTTATAGTTTTTGCACAATCGTTAAGATCGTTCATCATAAAACGAGCTTCGATCTCATCCGTACACATGTGCCCATGGTTTTGTGAAACCATGGGAGCCCCTAAAATGGCCCGTAGTACTGAAAACACCATTTGCAAGAGTGCACAACAGCTGGAACAGCTGGAAACAGGCTGAAAAATCATTTTTGTAGATCTGGCATGTTCATACCGGCCACGTAAGGTCCAAGGGGGGCTTACGCTGGCCGCCTGAGATCCCAGTTCAGCAAACAAGTTTCAAAAGTTGCTGTTTCAGTCCCTGCATGCTTTTAAGCCCCGTTTTGACACGTTTGAGGCCCGTTAAGCCATTTTCAAGGCTCTACAATGATGCCTAAACATAAGGGACATGAAACATGCTCACAAATATGTCGAATGTTGGTTCGTTTGGCCGTACGATCACGTTATTCGGTTAATTACGACGAAACACGAACGAACGCGAAAAACGATCCAAATGACGCGACGAATAGATTTTTATCATGCCAAACACTAAAATAAAATATTTTAATGATTACATAAATTTTTGGATGTCCGGACGTATTCAGAACGTAAGATATGCACGAAAATGCAAACTTATGCACTTTTTGACGCTTTTAGTCCCTGAATGACCAAAACGTTTATTTTAGCACACCAAACACCTCAAAGCCTATTTCTAAGCTATGTAAAGGATATTTAGGGTAATTTTAACTTATGGTCAAGTTCCGGAATGTCCGTTACAGTACGAATCGGCATACTTTCGCAGTTTGTCGAATTTAGTCCCTGTAAGCGAATAAACTTGATTTTGACACACCAAACCTTCCAAAACTTATTTCTAAGTTATGTAAGGGTTATTTAAGGTATTTTAAGCCCATGTCACTGCTCCGGAGTGTTTGTCGCGTTAAACTGATTACATTTACGCATTAGTGCGCGTATAACTTTTCAGAAAGCGATTTAGAGCTCGAAATCGAACAAGAATTGATATGTGCAAATGATACACATATTTATACCAATCCCAAGTATGAAATACAATATTTCATTGATTTGGTACTTGTTTGATGGCCATGGAGGCGCAGGTGTCACATAACGTGTCGTTCGCGCAAAAGCGCGTTCGGACCACCTAACTAGTCCTATGACAAGTATTATATGCCTTAACATATCTAATTATGTTATATAATCAGTTTAGATGTCAAAATATTGGTTACATATGCTTAAAATGAAATTATGCGCATAAAGGGCATTTTGGTTATTTTGTTAAGGCATATAAACTACTTATCATACAACTAACTAAACAGTGTGACCATAAGGTATAACCTCGGAAGGTTATTCCCTATACAACTATGGTCACAAAATATGTTTGGTCGGATCCTAACGATCGACCAAACGGGTCGGGTTCAAAAGTCTAAGCGGTTGTTTAGACCGCTTATCTTACGACCCTATATAAGCACTAAACTAAAAGTGACGAATTAAACATGTTAAAACATGTTTAACTAAGTTAGAAAACAAGATTGATATCAAAACAAAGGGTTTTGATACCCGAAAATAGCTTCGTTGCAAAATACGTATAAATATGTATTTTGACCGAAACTTTGACTCGTCACTACGCCTAATTAACGTGGTAATCATTGGGTATAGTCACAAGAGACTATAACCATCGTGATTACGCTCACGTTACAAAGTTCAAACGAACTTTGTGTTGACCATTGATTGGTCAAAGCAGAAAGTCAAGCACTGTTTGACTTTCATGCTTGAAATACAAGAACAATCATGAAGGAGACTTACAAAAGGTCCAAGCCTTAAAGATTTGAACTCAAAATACTCACGTATGAAGCTTCATAAGGGAGAGCTTCAACTTAGAGCAATATTGAGAGCAAATGTGTGAAGAATGCAAATGAATCAAGTGGGTATTTATAGGAAGTATGGATCAAGGAGATCATTCCAAGTGTTTAGAAGGTGAAATCTTGACCCTACATGTGTGGAACATGGTTTCTAATACCATGGGAACTTGAAAACCAGCTCTATGTATTGCAAAAGTTACAAAAAGGACCCTGAACTTCGAGTCGGTTGCAGAAAACAGGCCTGCTGTTGCTGAAACAAGATTTCTGTCCAGCTATAGGCATCACGTCGTGCCACAGCAAAAGCCTTTTGCTGTCGCCGGACGCCACGGCATAGGCTGAAGTTTCAGAATTGGCAGAACAGGCCCCTGCACACATTTTAATGCATTGTCGAATCGTTTAAGCCCCATTAACCCATTTTCAAGGCTCTATAATGAAGTTAAAGTATAGGGGACATGAAATATGCTTGAAAATATATCGGATGTTAGTTCGTTTGGTCGTACAACCTCGTTATTCGGTTAATTACGACGAAATATGAACGGACGCGAAAAACGATCCAAATTGCACGACGAATGGAATTTTAGCATTCCAAACACTAAAATAAAATATTTTAATGATTAAAATTTTTTTTGAAGTCCGGATATGTTTAGAACGTAAGATATGCTTGAAAATGCAAACTTATGCACTTTTTGACGCTTTTAGTCCCTATTGATCAAATAAGCATATTTTCGCATAACGAACCCCTCAAAGCCTATTTCTAAGCTATGTAAAGGATATTTAGGGTACTTTTAGCTTATGATCAAGTTCTGGAATGTTCGTTACAATACGAATCAGAAGACTTTCGCAGTTTGACGCAAATAGTCCCTGTGATCAAATAAACTTGTTTTTGACACATCAAAGCCTTCAAAACTTATTTCTAAGTTATATAAAAGTTATTTAAGGTATGTTATGCCTATGTCACTATTCCAGAGTGTTTTCCGCATTAAACTGATTACGTTTACGCATCAGTTTGCGTATAACTTTCTAGAAAGCGATTTAAAACTTGAAATTGAACTTAAAATCAAAACGCGAAATTGTCAAACATAAAAAGCAAACATTGAGACCAAAAACACATTGTTTCTTTGATAAAATATATTTTTATACATCGTGCGGTGTTTACGTAGCACAAGTGTCACAACAATTACCCAACTCATGATCTAGAGTTGGCGACGGTCGTATTCGCCTTGAAGATATGGAGACACTACCTTTACGGGGTGAAATGCACAATTTACTCAGATCATAAAAGCCTCAAATACTTCTTCGAGTAGAAAGATCTTAATATGAGGCAACGTAGATGGTTGGAACTCATCAAGGATTATGATTGTGACATTCACTATCATCCCGGGAAGGCTAATGTAGTGGCGGATGCTCTAAGTTAAAAGGAGTACCCGCCTCCTATTCGGGTAAAATCAATGAAGATGGTAGTCACTTCTAAACTCCTTGAAGAAATACGAGAAGCCCAAATTAAATCCTTGAATGTTGATGACTTAAAGAAAGAAAGGATGAAAGGATTTATTCACGACTTGAAAGAAAATGTGAATGGTATGAAAACAAGGTATGACCGAATCTGGATACCTCAGGAATGTGATGTGAAAGAATTACTTTTGAATGAGGCTCACAGGTCTCGATACTCGGTTCATCTGGGAGCTACAAAGATGTATCAAGACTTGAGGATGAATTATTGGTGGCCGGGGATGAAAAGAGACATTGTCAAGTTTGTTGCTAAATGTTTGACGTGTTCTCAAGTAAAAGCCGAACACCAAAAGCCGTATAGAAAGTTGCAACCGTTGGAGATACCGGTTTGGAAGTGGGAACATATAACGATAGATTTGGTGACTAAACATCCCAAGACAAGGAAAGGGCACGATGCTATTTGGGCAGTTGTTGATCGACTAACCAAAAGTGCACATTTCTTACCCATTCGGGAGACCTATACTTCAGAAAAGATGGCAGAAGTTTATATGAATGAGATAATATCTCGACATGGGGTTCCGGTGTCTATAGTATCCGACCGGGATACCCGTTTCACGTCTCGTTATTGGAGGAAGTTTCATGAAGAATTTGGGACCCAATTATATACAAGCACCGCCTACCATCCTCAAACCGATGGTCAGTCAGAAAGATCTATCCAAACATTAGTTGATATGCTAAGGGCGTGTGTTTTGGATTTTGGGGGAAACTGGGATATCATCTACCCTTGATAGAATTTTCATATAACAATAGTTATCATAACAGTATAAAAATTGTGACATCTGTGCCTCTACGACCATCATACAAATTCAAATCCAATGAAATCTTGTGTTTCATTCTAGGAATTTGTACAATTCCATGTGACTTTTGCACATATCGATCCTAGTTCAAATTTAAGCTTTAAATCGCTTTCTAGAAAGTTATACGGGAACTGATGCATAAACGTAATCAATTTAACGTAACAAGCACTCCAGAAAAGTGACATAGGCTTAACATGCCTTAAATAACCTTTATATAACTTAGACATAAGTTTTGGAGGGTTTGGTGTGTCGAAATCAAGTTTATTTGATCGCAGGGACTATTTGCGACAAACTGTGAAAGTCTGCCGATTCGTACTGTAACGAACATTCCAGAACTTGATCATAAGCTAAACATACCCTAAATATCCTTTACATAGCTTAGAAATAGGCATTGTGGGGTTCGGTATGCGAAAATATGCTTATTTGATCAATAGGGACTAAAAGCGTCAAAAAGTGCATAAGTTTGCATTTACGCGCATATCTTACGTTCTGAACATATCCGGACATCCAAAAAATTTTGTAATCATTAAAATATTTTATTTTAATGATTGGAATGCAAAAATACCACTCGTCACGTAATTTGGATTGTTTTCGCGTCCGTTCGAGTTTTCGTCATAATTAACCGAATAACGTGACCGTACGACCAAACGAACCGACATCCGAGATGTTTTCAAGCATATTTCATGTTCCCTATGCTTTAAATTCATTGTAGAGCCTTGAAATGGGGTTAACAGGGCATAAAAGCATCAAAATCAAAGTTTTGAGCATGCAGGGACTAAAACTGCCAAATCCTGAAACATTCCTCGCGGGGCGCGAAAGCCTGAGTGTTTGTCAATGCGGGGCACGACCAAGGGTGCTGGCAGATTCAGTGAATTTGGCTTAACATCCTGTTCTCATGGTTTTTAACCACTGATTTGGCATACCATGAGCTTGTTTTTGGACTCCCTTTGTATTAGAAACCATGGGCCACATGTGAATGGCCAAGATCATACCTTGATCCTTGCAAAAACACTTGTAGTAATCTTGTTAACTCAAGCTTTATATAAATACCCATCAAGTTCATTCTTGTTCCTTGCTCAAATTGAACTAATCTGCTCTAAGTTGAAGCTAAGGCTTCATACCTTAGTAATTTAGTTCAATTCTTCCTAGCTTGGACCATTTGTAAGCTTCTTTCATGCTTGTTTATGCTTTTCAAGCATGAAAGTCAAACAATGTTTGACTTTCTGCTTTAACCATGAATTGGTCAAGTCAAATTTCAATCGAACTTTGCAACGTGAACGTAATCACGATGGTTATAGTCCCTTGTGACTATACCTACTGATTACCACAATGATTAGTCGAAGTGACGAGTCAAAGTTTCGGTCAAAATGCCAATTATGCGCATTTTGCGACGAAACTATTTTCGGGTATCAAAACACTTTGTTTTGATATCAAACCTGTTTTTTAACTTAGTTAAACATGTTTTAACATATTTAACTCGTCACTTTTAGTCTAGTGCTTGTATAGGGTCGTAAGTCAAGCGGTCTTAACAACTGCTTAGACTTTCGAACCCAACCCGTTTGGTCGATCCTTAGGATCCGACCAAGCATATTTTGTGATCATAGTTGTATAGGGAATAACCTTCCGAGGTTATACCTTATGGTCACTTATTTTAATTAGTTGTATGATAGGTAGTTTATATGCCTTAGGTAAATGACCAAAATGCCCTTTTCATGCATAATTTGATTTTAAGCATATGTAACTTAATTTTTGTCACTTAAACTGATTATGCAACATATTTAAACATGTTAGGGCATATAATACTTGTCATAGGACGAGTTAGGCGTCTCGAACGCGCATTCGCGCGAACGACGCGTTAAAGTAGGATAGACTACCTTAACGGGTTGTAACGGGTCGTAAGCACTTAGGATAGGTTCCGATTTAGAATGTAGGCTTTGTTAAACCATATCACATGAGTTCCAATACTCATTTCATTTACGAGACCTCATTCTACCCGATCTTCCGATTTAGGTACCGATTATTTAACATAGTGATTCCATACTAGGTGCCACTTGATTCCTTGATTTTCGAGCTTTGTTAGGAAACTTAATCGAGGATACTTAAAATCTCAAGTGAGTACATAGTCCCCTCTTTTACATTTTCAAATGTTTTGGGGTGATTCATATATGCCGATACGCTATTTTCATGATTTCAACTATATGATTACACATGCATAGTACTTATCTTTCGACGAATTGAATTATTGTCCATGGCTTAAACACTGATTTTCAAAGTTTGTATGACTATTTGTTTGTTCATATGTTTACTTATACATTCATTAACAATGATCAAGCCGATTGGTAGTACGATATAGCGCTATAGGACTAGACACCCCATTCCTGTTGTATGGAATGTCAGAAACCAAAATTTTAACCAAATAGAATTGCCTTTGTGGTATTTCTATAGTCTCTAAAGTGTAGTTTGATGCACTAAGGTTTGAATGTATTACTAAATCGCGATATATGGTATATTTTGATATACTACCAACGTGATACTGTTTTGCTAAAGCATTGTTTAATATGCTATTGTTTACTAAAGTATAATTTGATATACTACCAGATCATGATTTAGGTATATTTCGATACACTACCAACGTGATACTGTTTTACTAAAGTATAATTTGATATACTACCGACTCTGTTATTTCACAAACTAAAGTATATTTTGATATACTACCAAAGCATAGTTGATGTGCTATCTTCAAAACCAAAGCATAGTTTGATATGTTATTTACAAAACCAAAGTATAATTTGATATACTACCGATGCTTTCAAATATAAACCAAAGTGTACTTGTGATATACTACCAAATCTATTATTTCAGAAACCAAACTATACTTTGATATGCTAGTTGTCTAAACTATTTCATAACTAAAGTATATTTAGATATACTACTCATCCGCTTATCTCAAAACCAAAGTATATTTTTGTATATACTATAAACATTTTACCGAAACGACGCATTTTAGAAACAAAACTTTTACAAGGATTCGTGGCTATTTTTGAAAACATAAAACCTTTTCTTGTGTTATCCCAAGCCATGAATCTGATTCACAAATCCTATCTTAGTCACAGGCCTTTTTATGTTGACGTTTTATTTTCACATATGTTTCAGGTGCTACTATGTGATGATTGTTGATGCATGCTACACATAGGATGGACTCGTGCCTTAGCGACTTTAAAACTTGAAAGACAATTATTAGTATTTATCTGATTTGTAATAAAACGATGAGTTCATTAATGAAATAAAACAAATCTTTAATCACCATGTGTTGTGAAACAATGATTCTGTTACGACACTCCCCGACGTTTCCGCCGCGGTTTGTTGTTTTACGCGGTCGGGATGTGACAGAAAAGTTGGTATCAGAGCTCATGGTTATAGGGAATTAGGTTATTAGTAATGCTTTGACCTAGACTATAACCTTCCTAGGACCCTAACACAAGTTATCTTGTGTTTAGTCTTAAAACAATACCATCGCCTATCTTCAGGTGGCAACCAAAACAAGAACACCAATTACAAATCCGTTTTGAAGACCAATCATCTATTCTTAGATGATTTATTATAAGGTTTTGAACCTTCCAAGTTTTCAAAATCTCGTCAAAGTTTGGGTCTAAATAATGTGAACACGTGCAATCTGGAAGGGTGGATGCCTGTACCTCGAGTTTTCTGTCTAAGGCTAGAGTGTTCGCACAAATCCATATAATCGGACCAGTCATTCTTACCTGGGAACTCTTGGGGTGAGTGTCCACTTATAGGCTAAATGTCACACCCTGACTTTTGCGGAAGCGTGATTATTGTGTGACTTGCTTAATATCATTGCATTCAACCATAACAAACAACTATATGATAAAACTAAAGATGTTCATCCATTGATTAAGTTTAAAACATTACGAACAACATTGTTTTAGAATCCAATCATAGAATTCAAATCCAGATTACAACCCATGCAAATTATTTTAGAGTTCCACAAGGACTCGACAAAAGACACTAATGAAAACCAGGCTTTGAATTATGCATCCTATCCAGAATAGGATACACACTCCAAACCATTCGACACCTGATGACATCTTTTATTCCAAAAAACATTTGAAAACTTCAACGCCTGCCAGATCCATACTTAGTTTCCTGAAATACATGTAGTTTGAAAACATCAACAAAAGTTGAGCGAGTTCATGTGTTTGGTGTGTGAGCTTGGATAAACTTTGTAATCAGTAAAAGTAAGTATGTATGTATGTATGTATGTTTCGTAAACCCGGTATGAAAGCGAACAAGGAAACAGATCAATTAATGTGTAGCTAATACATTAATATGTGTGCAACGACGTAAGAAGGCTCAAACCTAGCAGATTTTGTATCGGGCCTCCGGCTGTAAGACATAGTCGCCTCATGGGCCAAACCCCGGTCCACACGGGTGTGGGCTCGCTACACCCAAATAGATCTATCACTCATGTCCCTTGGTCCTAACACGAGGATTAATGGTCTTAGGAGTGCGCCTACCCATTCACATGATCTAACAGTACATTCCTTAGCTAACCATACCAATTGTAATTGTTTGTAAACATTTTGTAACATGTACTTCACCCCCGAAGTTATAAAACAAAAACGGTTAAAAGAAAAGGGGGACATGAACTCACAATTTTGCGTTCTTCGGATCCGACTGTAACTCAAAGTTTCCTCTGGTGTACACGACTACCTACAACGTACTACGGTCTATTAGACGAGCAGGTCGTGCCTCGACTTAGTATTAATTAGTGTCTTTGAGTTACGTTTCTTGTGTCATCAATATTATTCCAAGTTATATAATTAGTAAAATAATAAATATTTTAACTTAAATTATTTTTATCAAATTTTGGAATAATAGTTAAAATAATATATTTTAACTTGTTCTTTTTATGTATTTATGATGTATAACCTTCCCAAGGATGGGTGTATTAGTATTCGTATTCTTACAATTGTATATTTTTGCCATGTATTGGTGTCGTATTCCGGAGTGTATTTATACGTACGTACGGGAATATGTATTTTTATTGTGTTTATTAAGTATCGTTATACTTAATTTTTTTGTATTAACTTTTCCGGAATAATATCTTTAATAAAAATACATCAATATATATTTCCAAAATATATATATTTTAAGAAATATTACTTACAAAAATTATTCATAATTTTTCCCTTGGCAAAAATATTTATAAATCTCATACAAGTCTCAAAAATAATATATTTCCAAGTCTAACTTAGAAAATATATATGTTGGTGCTGATGCGGGTTGGTGTGTATATGGATTTAAGTATATTTTAAGCCATTTTGACACGTTAGTCAAGTTTTAAATTTATAAAACATGATATTTTACTAACACCAAACACAAATATGGGCAAGTGCACCCATCGTGAGCCTAGTATAGTGTTGGCAAGATACCGAGGTCGTCCAAGGACACAAGAGCTTTTAATACCGGTTTTTCCTCAACGTCTAATCAAATCAAAAAGTTAGAAAAAGGTTTTAAACTAGAAGAATAAAAACTAACTAAAATGCTGAAAAATAAAATAAAAACAGATAGACAAGATGAATCACTTGGCTCCAACTCGTGTTTAGTGTAACCTTTGATTATTTCCGCACTTTTGCACTTTTTAAGAGATTATCTTAGTTATTGTAGTAGGCCCTTCTTTTGAAGGTGACGTTACCCTCAACCCAGTAGTTTGAGTCAGCAAGGATACAATCCTAAAGGGTCGGATTATTGAAAGATAATTAATTAAGTTATTAATGTATATTATGGTAGGCCCCTCTTTTGAAGGTGACGTTACCCTTGGCTAAGTAGTCTGAGTCAGCAGGGATACAGTCCTAAGTAGCCGGGTTAAAGTATTAATAGTAGCTTACATATGAGGAGATCAAAGAGTTTGGACCCCCGCCATCCAATACCGGTGGGTATTGAAGGATGTCCTACTAAATTTGACCCAGGTCCTTGCAGGATCTATACACTGAACAAGGCAAGACTCTTACCAAACCGTTCTCTTAACCCCCGACCAGGTAGCCAACATACCTCCATATAGACCGTGGAGATATGAATGGTGAAAATCTTTTATTTTATTTAGACAGTAAAATAATGCCAAGACACCACGGACAAACGATAAGGGAGAATCACCTTCAACATAAGAAACTAGTTATTAAAGTCATTAATATATAACCAAGTAAAAAGTGCGAAAAGATTAAAAATAAAAAGTATTACACTAGACACTTGTCTTCACCAAGTAATGTAAGAGACTTAGGCAAACATGGCCTTTGATTGTCAAGAACTCTTACGATCAATCTTGGATCCCGAGACGACTCACACACTCTATGATGGACAATGGATGATGGTGGTGGATGATGGTGTTGTGATGGTGGTGGGTGGTGGGTGAAGTGTGAGAGAGGTGGTGTGCCAAGGGATGGTTTGCAAATGAGCCAAGCACCCCTATTTATAGGCAGAACAGTAGCTCGGGCACGGCCCCGTGTTCATCCTCCTTCTCTGTCTTCATTAATTGCTCTTGTCTGCATTAGTTGACCACGGCCCCGTGTCCGCTGGGCACGCCCCCGTGTGCAGAAGCATATCTGTACTATCAAGATTTGCCTGGATTCTGCGAATCTTATAGTTGACCACGACCCCGTGTCCACTAAGCACGGCCCCATGGTGGGCGATAGAAGCTTCTATAGCTTTGTCTTTTATGCTGACACTTGGGCACGCCCCCGTGTTTACTGAGCACGGGGCGTGTTCAGCCTTCTGTTCTCTTGTTTTGCTTGGGAAGATGCTGTCGAGGAGGTCGGGCATGCCACGTTTGTTCCTTTTCTTGTATTTATGTTAGTTTTAGCTGCCTTTTTGCTTCTTTTGTTAATTTGAGCTTATTTAATCCTGAAAATACAAAAGGAAGACAAAAACACACTTTTTCCAACATTAGTACTAAAAAAGGGTTAGTTTTATGCCACAATTGATGTAATTTATATGTTGCATTTTGTGCACATCAGTGCATATGTCTGTCGACTTCATCTTGTATCGAGTCTTGTAACTAGATTAATAGACCAGGACACGTAGTTTGAGAAAAATGGGAATCTAGGCAAAACCAGCCACCTCACATGAACTGACCAGTTCGTGCAAACTGGCCAGGTCGTGTGAAGTGGGCCAACTCGTGTGAAGCATGTTTCATGCGACCTGGCTTCCTTATAAATAGGGTGTCTTGGGTTTTCATTTGTAACAGTTGTGATTCTGGTAGCGAAGCTCTGCCGAAGTGTCGCCAAGCTTGTAAACGTTCTGAAATCAATACAATCGACAGTTAATATACTTCTAAGTGCATATCAAGCTAAGTGAAGATCAAATCAATGAATTCCGCCTCTGATTTGGTCTAGAACTCTTCTAATCGACTCGTTTTGATCGATTCAACGATCCTACAAGTGGTATCAGAGCTCAGGAGGAAGAGTTCTTACCATTTCAGCTCGATTTCATCAAAAACTTCTGATTTCTACTCATTTCTTCTCACTTTTTACACTTTTTCATCAAAATCAGAAGGTTTTCACGGATAAAATGACCTGATTTTGTGATATAACACGTAAAACACTGTTTTAATCAATCCTTGAACAAATCAGACCTAAAATCAACCTAAAACCTGATAAAATGGACCAAATCATGTGAAAAACGTGTCAGATCGTTCGAGAAACCCTCAGTTCGTTTAAAACTTAGTCAGTTCGTACGGGGTGAACAACTCAAGTCGTACGAACTCAGTCAGATCATTTGGAGGAAGTTCAGTTCGCTTGAAATTAGCTCAGGTCGTTTGAACCAGTTCGCACGAAGTCATCTAGATCGTGCGAGGTAGTCCAAGTCGTTTGAAGGTGCAAGTCGTGTGAGATTGATCAGTTTGCACGAAGTGGTTCACATTGCACGGTTTGATTCAGATCGCACCAGGTCACATCGTTTGAGTGTGTAGCTTCAGTTCGCACGAGTTGAAACTAGGTCCAGATCGTTTGAAACCAGACCAGTTCGTTTGAAAAGATTGTTTTTTGTGAAATCTCAACATCGAAACATGGACAACGAATTTTATAATGCATTTGCTACTGCCCCGTGTACTCCTGTTACCGTTGTTCAGAGTGTAACTATGGAAAATGAAACTGGAACGTTACAGAAACCTCCTAAGTTGATGAGCATTGAAGAATATTATAGTTGGCAAGAACGGTTCGAGAATTGGGTTCAAGCAAATCATCTAAGGTCTTGGGAGTGTATTGAAACTAAATACGTTCGTGTGACACCTGTGCCTCCATGGCCATCAAACAAATACTAAATCAATGAAATATTGTATTTCATACTTGGGATTTGTATAAATATGTGTATCGTTTGCACATATCAATTCTTGTTCGGTTTCGGGCTCTAAATCACTTTCTGGAAGGTTATACACAAACTGGTGCTTAAACGTAATCAGTTTAACGCGACGTACACTCCGGAACTGTGACGTAAGCCAAACATACCCTAAATATCCTTTACATAACTTAGAAATAAGTTTCGAAGGATTCGGTATGGCAAAACATGTTTATTTGAACTAAAGAACTATTTACGACAAAACTGCGAAACTAACGTTGGTGACCACCCGGATAATATTTAAATCCGAAAAATATTCTGCTATGATTAAAATTTTATTTTTAATCAGGTCCGTGTTGAAAAATAAATTAAAACGCCTAAAAACGTTATTTTTCAAGTTTAAAGCACGTACCGCGTGTTACTGCGTGACACAGTGCTACTACTGCAAAACACGGACAACGCAGCCAGTCTTGGCAACTGAAATTTATTTCAGTAATATTTTGGCGAGTTTATTTTTATATAATAATAAAAATAATTTAGAACGCCATAAACCAGGATTTAAACGCTAGATAAAATACCCGGTATCCAGTTAAACACCCATTTTAGCCTACATATAGCATATTTTTATAAAAAAATTACACTTAACCCCCCCCCATCCATTTTCACGGTTGTAATATACATGGGGACCCACTATAATTTGCTAAGATCTTGCATGAGTTTAGATTGCCAAGTGTAAGTGCATGCTACCTTTTAAATATCCATATATCAATTCCATATCTCCTATATCTACTTCATATCTAAGCAAGATCATTTACACTCAACATCCTTCTCTCCTCTCACCTCCCAACCGTCCACCATCTTCATCACCATCTTCATCTTTTTTTTTCATCCTTGTTCTTCATAATCAAACCCCTTTCAAGCATGTTTCAAGTGGTGTGAAGTTACAAAGGTGTTCCAAAGGTGTTCTCAAGTGATTCAAGCTTCCTATCATCAAAATCTCATTCTACAACCTACTTGAATCTTGAAGGTATAACATTCATGTTTAAATCATACTTTAGATTCTTGGTTGTTCTTGGTGATTTGAAGTTTCTCTTGAATCTTGGGATTTTCACTAAACTTGAAATCTAAAATGAAATGGGTCTTGAAACAAACAAAAATGGTAGTGTATATATATATATATATATATAACCGTACATATATATGTGTGTATATGAGTTTATTTTTGAGTTAGAGTTTGATATCTTGTTAAGTACTTGTTTATGTTGTCACATGTTCTTGAATGGTGGTAAAAAATGCAAGTAGTTGGTGATTTATGTAGGATATGTTAAATGTAAATAACATCAGCAAATAAACCTAAATATATCACATATTTGATACATCTAAACCCATATAAAATGTTGATGTTATGATAGTATGCTTTAGGCACTTGTACATGTGAAAATATGTTGATTTAAAGCTCAAGAAATGATGAAAAATGGTTGTATAACAAAAACTGTTTTAGATCAGGTTACAAACACTAAAAATAATATTATTTGATGTATTATAGTGGCATGAAACTTTGACATAGGTTTACTAGCTTTGCATGTTGTACATATAGCTTAAAAAGTGGTAAATTATGTGAATTTTGCATGATTTATGTGCTTTGTTTAAGACCTGCACTATCATGAGTATAACCATTATTTTATTCAGTAAATAACATGGGTTGTGTTAAAATTTCAAGTCATTTCGATTTGGGATGGTTCGGGTAACGTTTGACGCAAAACTATGCGTTAAAACGTTCGAAAATCGCCTTTTCGGAGGACTTTTATAAAACTGTTTTAGATCAGTAACCAAACTAACATATTTGGTATAAAAACAAGTATTTTAACTTATATTAAGTTTACTTGGTGATTGGTTAGTCATACGTAACTTCCGACGCCCAAAAATGTTACCGAATCGCAAAAATAAGTGTTTTTCGACATACACTAGAATGGGTTGTTCATGGGTTATTTTATGTGTTACAATGTACTATGTGTTTTAAAATATGTGTATGATCATGTGTTAGTGTTGACAAGATTAGGTGTGTTACACTCGAGTACATATATACAAATACACCAAAATAATCAAAAATAATAACTTTTCGAGAAATCTCAAGTTATGTGAAAATTCTAAGTATCGGAGAAACTTCGGTATTTTTGTGAGTTTTGATTATTAAATCATTCTTATCTAATTTAGGACGAATAAACAATTTGAGGGATTGTGTTAACGTATAAAAACGCACCCAAAGGTGAGTACATAGACCCCTCTTTTACTGTTTTCAAACTGTTTTGGGGTGAAACACATGTGCCTACTTGTTACTTTCGTGCTTTCCATTGTTTTTACATCATATACTTGCTATGTTCATTAGTACACTATTAGTGCATGTTTTACATTACATTTTCTGCTATGTATGATGACTTGGCATGCTAGCATATTGTTTTACATTGCATCTCTGTTGCATATGTTCTCGTAACATATTGACACATTATTTACATCTCTACCTTGTATGTTCACTTAAGCATACTAGGTACATTATTTTCATAAAACATGTTTACATTTGGTATATCATTTGGTTTGTTTAACGGGACTAAATTACATTCATTAACACCGATCATGCCGCTCGGTAGTAGGTCGTGGTACCATAGAACTTGACAAATCCCGTTCCTAAAACCCTAGGTTTGTTTGGGTGGAAGGAATGACCGAATCCAAAAACATTTCTTTGATAACCTTCACTCTAAGGTTATCCGTCTGTCTCAAGGCTTGGATGTAGGCGTTTAACATTACCGCATAAATGGTTGTATCAGTAAAGCATGCATTATTCTACAAAGCATAATTTTTGATTTATTCAAATACTTTGTTTTGTACATTTTTACTTGTGGTTTAAGTAGTCTCATTTTACTTACCATACATAACTTTTGATTATACATTACATGATTTACATTGATGGTTTTTTTACATAAACATTTGACTATACATAAACAAATTTTACATTGATGGTTTGTTTGGTAAGTGATTTAAGTAACGAGACGTGTGTAATATGATACAAGCACGGTGGATACGCCGCTGGTACTTCCTATATATAAGTGCTTGTATTATATTACATGTCGTAGTATTATTTAAATCATTTCAATTTGGACTCATATATTTTACACAAATGACATATTTTTCACAAGACATTGTTTTACAAAACAACTTATTTTATACAAACTCATTTTACTTGGTTATTCATTTAACCCTACATTACTCTTTTACATATCATCTACTTTATCATCACTTTTCATCTGATTTACAAAACAAAACATTTATAAGGTTCATGACTACTTTTGCTAAACATTTTTCTTCAAACTTATATGTCATGAATCCCAAATCAATAAAACCTATGTATCTCACAGGCATTTTTATGCTGACGTACCTATTTTCACATGTGTTTCAGGATATGATGCGTAGGATTTATCAAGATACACTTAGGCAGACTTGGACCTTAGCAACAATAAAAGATGCAAGACTAGTTAATTATGTTATATTTCTTGTTTGTTAAGACATTGTAACTCTCTTAATCAATAAAACAAAATTTCAATTTTCCTTGTGTTATGAAACAATGATTCTGTTACAACACTCCCTGACGATTCCGCCACGTTTTGTTGTTTTTACGTGGTCGGGGTGTGACATTTCGACCTCGTAATAATGTGGGAGTTGTAAAGAATATTTTTAAATTTACGGAAAAAGAGAGAGAGATGTACAAAGCAGAAAAAATGATGATAAGTTTACTTCAACAAGCCGTGAAAGAAGACATTTTCATATTACTTCAAGATGATGATAGTGCACGTTCAATTTTGGAAGAACTTCGTACAAAATTCGAAGGAAGTACGGAGATGATCAAGAATAAAAAGTCACTATTAAAAAAGAATTTGAAATGTTCTCAAGTTTGCCGGGTGAAACTACAAAGATTCTTATTGAGAGATATTGTCATTTAGTACGTTCAATGAGTCGGTTGGATATCACTAAAGATCGTGAGGAATGGGTTGAAAAATTAGCCGATGCGTTACCTCAAAAAGAATGGGGTACATATCTTATGATTTTGAAGAATACCGGAGAGTATGATAGATTGACAATTGCTCAGTTCATTGAAAAACTTGAAGGACAAGATCTTGAACAACAAAAGATTGCTAAAATGAACAATTTAAGTGGTCAACAAGATATCAAGTTGTATTTCAAAGGTAATGTTCAAAATGTTGAAGCTAGTCTGAAGATCCAAACCGATTTCAGCGCAGAAAACTCGTCCGGATCACACAATCAAAGTTCAACCAACAACAGTGGATTTTCTTCATATCCGAGTGTTAATCCTAATGTTTCAACTTCAAATCATCAGTTTCAAAGCTCAAACAATGGTAATGGTCATGTGCTACAATGCAACGTCGCGTTGCATCTTCAGAATGGTCAGAATTTCTCTGAAGAAGTCGCTAAAGGTCATATGGCATTACTAGTTACCATGTTAGAATCATATGAGAGTTTGGTTGCGGGAAGAATCGGAAATCCTATGTTAACAAAAGAGGACTACGATCAGATTGATGCTGAGGAATTGGAGCTAATGGATATTAAATGGTGTTTAGCGAGCGTGTTGAGAAGAGCTGAAAATTTTAAGCAGATTACAGGAAGAGATGACTTTCGTGATGCTAATGTTTCTACTTTAGGTTTTGATAAGTCTAAAGTTACTTGTTTTCGGTGCAGGGAAAAAGGACATTTCAAGAGGGAATGTACCAACCGAGAAGTAGGAGGAGCTCAGAATCCTTTCGGGAACAATGAATATTATCGGAAAGCAATATATCATCAGGTAGCTCAACAACCGTCATCATCCCGTGCTACTCCGATTGAAGATGGAAAGAAGAGAGCTTATATTACTATGCCTCCAGATCAAGAAGATGAAAGATTGCCAGAGGGATTTAGCTGGGACAAATACATTCCGCCTGAAAGTAACTCAAAGTTTAGAGCATTTGTTGCACAGATCATTCAAGAGCCAGAGTTGATGAAAGAATGGATGGATGTGTTTGTAGATGATCAGAAAAATCAAGATGAAGAGTCTGTTTCTTCAGAAGATAGTTCAGAAAAGACACCAGTCTTTGATCAATCATCAATTGATAGCAGTGATGATGATGAAGAAATTAAACAAATAAACGTTGGTAAAACTCATCTATCTCCTGAAAGTTTCAAATTTTATTTTGCAGATAAATTGGAGAAGCTAAAGGAGAGAAGAGCAACAAAAGAAAAGAAAGAGGTAAAATGTGAAAATGTTGCTCAGGAAGAGAAGGTTGAACAGAATAAAGAAGCTAAAGTGATTGAAAAGATTGTAGAGGTCACAAAACCTTGTCTGAAATATTTGGAACCATGCAAACATTGTGAGGAGAAAGATATGAAGTATAGTGAGCTAGACAAGATGAAAGAAAAATTATTGTTCGATGTTAAGTACGTAAAAGAATCTTATGATGTGTTGAACATAACAGTAAACCAGTTGGAAAAGACAAACTCAGAAAGGGAAGATGCTTTGACAATGATGAATGCAACAATGATGTCTAAGCAGAAGGCCATCAATCATTATATTGAAGAGTGTGCAAAGTTGAAGCAGGAATTAGAGACTGAAAAGATTGAGTATGAAAGAATCAGACGATTGCTAATGAGTTATTCAAGTTCTGATTACTTGATTGATAGAATCTATCCAACAGTGGCAGGTTTTGAAGATTTTCAAGAAAAGAAGTCAGAAGATACGGATACTGGTAAGAAACAGAGTGCAAATTATAAAAGGTGTCCGCCTCCAGTTTGGGAAGGGTATTCACCGAGACATCCAAACTCGGAACAAGTCAAAAAGGCAGTCAATATAAAGTTAAAGTCTGAAACAACTGATGAGTTACCAGACAACATTGATGTCACATTCACATCG
This sequence comes from Helianthus tuberosus, assembly GCA_030545235.1. NCBI lineage: Eukaryota > Viridiplantae > Streptophyta > Magnoliopsida > Asterales > Asteraceae > Helianthus > Helianthus tuberosus. Next base: position 51,206,141 of record CM060411.1, on the reverse strand, counting down.
TCTGACACTGATCATGAGTCTGAGTTAATAAAGAAAGTGGTCGATCAGGTGTTGGATAAGGATGAGGAGTCAGAGTCAAAGTCTGAATCTGAGAGTTCAAGTTCATCAGTCGACAGTTCGAATTCATCGGTCAAAAGGGTTTACAATAAAGAATTCATGTTATCAAAAAATAATTTGAATGACGAAACAATCAAAGTGGCATATACTTTGAATGATTCAGACAAATCATATTCTGATGAGGAATTTCCAATTAAAAATGTGAAAATTGAAAATATTAAAACAGTTTTTAAATTGATAAAAATAAAGTTTTCAGAAATAAAAGATAAAATGGAATTTTCAAAACCTAAATATACTTCTAGAGTTCAACAATGTTTAAACAAGAAGAAAGGTTTCGGTCCAGATCATCAAAAGAAACCGAATCATAAAAGCAATTTCAAAAAGAAGGGGTTGGGTTTTGATGCTAAAAATAATCAAAATATTAAAGATTTTAAATCAAAAACTATATTTGTTTTAGGGTCAATTCTGAAGAAGAGAAAAAGAGCTCATTCTGGAAGCAATCGAACAAAGCGTTTCTTGCAGAAAAACAGAAACATGAGAAGAATAAGGCTAATTAGAAAAAGAAGACAAGAACCTGTTATCGATGCAAACAAGTTGGTCACATTGCATGGAATTGTCCAAAGGCAACCAACACACAACGGGGAGTGTCTTCTAAACTCAAAGAAAAAGTTGTTGATAGAACTGAACCACCAAATGAGAAATTTAAAGTGTTTAAAAATTCTACATTTGAAGTTGGTGAGAGTTCTAAAAGGTTTTACAAAAGAAGAGTGAATCTTAACAACCAAACGTGGGTTGTTAAGAAATCAGATGTTAAATCTGGCGATGAATCTGACTCGTCAAAGTCAGAGGAGCCACAAGTTGAAATAAAAAGAGAAAATTCAGTTCCGCCAATGGATGATGTCAACTTTCCACCATTGCGGACTGAAAATTTTAAACAAAAAATTGGTAAAGTGGAAATTTCGAATCAATTCTATTCTGAAAAGAAAGAATTTGATGTCGAAAAGGCTTTCAATGGCAAAGTGAAACATATCTTTGGTAAGATGGTCGATGGAAAGGAAAAAGGGGTAAAAGAATTTTATGAAGCAAAAAGGAATGTTCAAAGACCAAGTGAAATTGAACAGGTTACACCCAAAGCTGGTCAGGGTTGGGTGTCTGTATTCTTTGCTTAAAATCCTGACTTGCCGGAGCTCCCAAGTTGGTAATCGTGGAGCATGAATCGGCATCATTCTTGAAAATTTGTTTTGTTGATTTTGGAAAACAATGTGATGAAACCCCATGTTTGTGAAATGACAAACAAAACTAATTTTACAGAAAAACCATTTTGATTAAAACAAACTTAAGTGTTTTGAAATCTTTATGGGAAAATAGTTTGTTGTCAGGGGGAGTTCTGATTGTTTATGCCAAGTGGATGGCGAATTGAAGCAATTCACATCAGTTTGTCATTTTATTTGTACAGTTTATTGCTTTTACGTTCAAATTTTCCCGGAAAATCAAAAATTGAAACATATTTTTGATTTTAGGGGGAGTAAAAAATTTAGAAATTTTGAAAATTTGAAAAATCCAAAAACATGATAAAATTTAAAAACCAAAAACATCGAAAAATCAAAATGAGTTTTGTTGTGAAAAAGAGGAAATGATAGTACATTAGTGGACAATCACAGTACGCTAAAGAATTGGAAAGTTAAATATGTGATAAACGGTCTCACTGATGATATGCCAGTAAGTTTTTACACGCTTAGTAGATTGTTTTCGAGATATAAACCTAAATATCAAATACTTACTTATTTCGTGGGGAACACCTCTCGGATATATAGGTAACCCCTGAAATCTTGTTTGAAGGGCTTTCTATTTCTGACATACTAGGTCTTTGTGCGTGATGATATCTGGGGTATTATACCAGGACTTCTGATTTTGTGGGAGCAATAGCCTAGTCCTCGTATAATACTCTGCACTTCTTTAATCTTAAAGCTCACCCTCAGCATAACAAATGATGAAACATTGAAAAATGCTAATCATGTGCTGTTGAAGAAAAGATCCCCAAACGGGACACACCTAAAGTCGAGCCGTCATCTCTCTGATTTTGCGGAAGCAATAGCCTGAGCTCTCATGGCTTCGCATTAACCCGTCTACAGATATCATTAGTGTACATTCACTTGTAAGACTGAATATAGGAGTCTGGATACGGGAGTATATTCTGAGGTGGGACACGCGAATAAGTTTAAGTCTTTAAAACACTAAATTCGTATCTCGAAACAGTTGAACTTTGTGTGAAAATTTAAGTGGATTAGTATACTGACAATCTAAGTGAATCGTTTAGATCTTAAAGTGTTTAAAGCTCAACGGTGCTTGTGATTTATCAAAAACTGATATGATCCTCTTACACAAACTCACAAAAATATTGTCTGTAAATATTTCTTTATTGTTTTTCATTAGTGTGTTTTAGCATAAAATTTTGAAAATTCAAAAAGATTTTATTTCATCTTATTTTTGACAACTGATGTTGAAAAGCTGATTTTCAAAATTTCGAGTGCTAAACATGATGGACAACAAGGGTTGGGAGAGTTTGTTTTGAAATGAGAAATGATTAAATGGTTCATTAATTTGAAACCAAATTTGAATGTTTCAAATACAAGTGGTAAGCTGAGTTTAAAATTGTTAAATCTTAAAAATTGTGAAATTTACTTTTGGGTAGAGATTTGTGCAGATCCCCATGTCTAAGCCTGAGCAGAGTTTGAGCCAGGACATGATCTTAGAACGAGAGCTATGTCAGATTACGATCCCGGTACATCTTAAGGGGGAGTCTATTAGCAAAGGGGAGTTTGATGTTTAAAAGAGCCAGTGTCAGATTCTGGAACAAAGCTCGAGATAGAAACTGCTGATGTTGATGAACTTAAAGAATCAAGAGATCTGATCAAGAGAATTTGAAGAATCAGGTTGCGATTCTGGGAAAGTAAAAGAGGATAGAAGAAGATTGAGATTGAAGAATGCTTACAGCGAAAGATACTTTGGAAAGAGCGAGAAGACTGATCAAGACTGAAGACTTGACATACTGAAGACTCGTACTGAAGACTCGTCAACATCCAAGGGGGAGTTTGTTGGTGCATATGTTTGTCGACTTCGTCTTATATCGAGTCTTGTAACTAGATTAATAGACCAGGACACGTAGTTTGAGAAAAACGGGAATCTGGGCAAAACCAGCCACCTCACACGAACTAACCAGTTTGTGCAAACTGGCCAGGTCGTGCGAAGTGGACCAACTCGTGTGAAGCATGTTTCATGCGACCTGGCTTCCTTATAAATAGGGTGTCTTGGGTTTTCATTTGTAACAGTTGTGATTCCTGTAGCGAAGCTCTGCCGAAGTGTCGCCAAGCTTGTAAACGTTCTGAAATCAATCCAATCGACAGTTAATATACTTCTAAGTGCATATCAAGCTAAATGAAGATCAAATCAATGAATTCCGCCTCTGATTTGGTCTAGAACTCTTCTGATCGACTCGTTTTGATCGATTCAACGATCCTACAATATATATAAATCCATTTTTCTTCCAAAAATAATATATTCAAGTTTATTTAAGAAAATACATTTTCTCCCAAAAATAATGAATTTCATGTTTGTTTAAGAAAATATATATTTTCTTCCAAAAATAATACATCTTCTAATAATTCCAAGAAATATATATTTTTACTTGCCAAAAATAATAAATTTTCTCCTTGTAAAAAATATGATATAATTTTGCAGTAATTGTAAAACTCATATTTTTGTTCTCTTGGTGTCCAAAATATTATTTACCAAAATATGCTTACGAATAAACTTTCCTGAATATTTTGTAAGTTATATTCCTTTGTTTGGTTTCTCCAATATTTTGGGTATAATTTATATGTTCATTCTCTTGGAATTTTGGTAATATTTTGGATTGTAATTTCTTGGTATTTTGATGAGTTATATTATTTCAAGTCCTGAAATAATATAAATAATACACATAATATAAAAATAATCACACACATGGTGACATCTAAATATATATATTTTCCTAAATACATATTTAGTCACTTTTATTTATAAAAACCAACCTCCAATATTTATAATTTTTGTAACAAAAATTATGGAAAACTTTATATGAAAATTCATGGTTTGAAATATACTTGTAAATATTTGTTTAGAAATATTTTTCTATGTGTTTAATTTTTAGAAAAATTTTGCCATAGTTTCCCCTAAAAATGGAGGTTTCCATGCCTTCAAGGCATATCATTTTCTTTTATAAATCAACACAATCATCAACAAATCAATTTACACTTACCAATTTGCCAAAATCAAGCATAAACTACTACCTCATGAACTTGAAAATTTATAAAAATTTGTAGTAACTTACTAGTATATTTAGTAAGTCTAGTTACCCTTTAAAGTGTGGTTGTTTTTTAAAAACATCATTTTTAAAGAAGTTAGTTCTTTACAACTTGTAATCACATTTTCTAAAAATGTTTCTTCTTGGATTTTTCTTGTTAAATACATGATCCTACACTTTATTAACCACAAAAAATGTGGTTTATTTCTTTAAGAACCAAGATTAAGTAAACTTTGTATTTTTAACTTGGTTTCTTGAAAAATCATTCTTGAAATCTTAGATTTACAAGACTTTACACACACTTTAATCATCACTTAATAAGAAAACCAATTATTCTTTCAAGTTCATGACTTATGTGAGGATGATCTATGGATCTTTAATATTTACATCCTCTCATCTTGCTAGATTATGTTTTTAGTCATTATCTAGCAAGATCATATGATGATCTACATCATTAACATCAAAAATCAATCATCAAGTAGCACAACAACACTAAACAACATGATTTCTTTAAGATTTTAAGCTTATGTTCATGTTTCATGTTCTTGATTCTTAGTGTTCATCATGATTAACAACATGTATCTTCTTTTAACCAACAAAATATGATGTAAAATAAAGAGTATAGTGTTCTTACTACTAGCTCAAGGCTAGGGATGATCACTAGTTGAAATGGAGTGGATAAAAGCAAATGGTGAAGGTCCTTCAACTTCCGAAAGCTCCAAGCTTCTTTGTGCACCTTCTAACACCTTTGTATATATGTAGAATGGATGAAAGTTGGAAGATGATGATGGTTATGTGTGTGTGGGTATCGGCCGCAAGCAAGAAGAAAGGAAGGAGAGTGAAGTGTGTTGTTGGTGTAGAATGAGAATGATAAGGTCTTGAACTTATGGTTTCTTTTATAAACTCACAACACAAGTCTAACTAGTGTATAATGTTTCATCCAAGCTCAAGACAAGATCTATTTAAATAAACAAATAAAATCAATGGTGGGGCCACATGTTGAGTCGTGGACTAGGTGGGGGGGGGTCTAGGCTTAGGTTTAAACTATAAGTTAGTTAATGGTTAGATTTCAAGTATCTAGTTAGGTGTTTAGTTATTTGTATGATATATAGTGTGTTATGATGTTCGGGGACCATAACTAGCTTGGTAATGTTAAAATAGTGCTTCTAGTGAAAATTTGGTGTTTCGGGTAGTGCCCGGTTGTTCGGTTGGTTACCGGTTCGTTAAGGTGCTAAACTATGCAGTTTAGTGTGCTTTATGTTACCTTTTGTGACAGTTTTGATTCCCGATGCTTAGAAAAGCATTCAGGACCATTTAACCACATTTCTGCATGATTTTAGAGTGTTCATGTAGGATCGTTTGCACGACCAAAACGAGTCGTTCAGAAGAGTTCTAATCAATACGAGAGGCGGAAACTAACGTATTGACTTTGAATCAGCTTGATTTACACACAAAATCACTTTAATTGTCTGGTTATATTGATTTGAAAGCGTTACAGATCAAATGACACTTCAGCAGCACTTCAGCTCTGCAATCTGGAACTATTACAAATGATTTGAAAGCTCAGGTATATATAGGGAAGGCATTTCGCACGGAATGAACAAGAACCATTTCGTGCGAAATGGACAATGTTCATTTCGTACGAATGGCATCTGCCATTTCGTGCGAAATGGTCCAATATCTCCAAAACCCTATCAACTCACCTATTGAGCTCCATTCTATCCAATCTAGACACAAGACTTGATACAAGACGAAGTCGACAGACATATGCACCAACAGACTCCCCCTTGGATGTTGACGAAGTCTTCGATGTCGAGTCTTCAACATGACAAGTCTTCAATCTTGATTAGTCGTGCTCTCTTCCAAAGTATCTGACAGATTAAGCATCCTTTAGTCTCTCTCTTTTCTCGAATCTCAAACCTGGCTTTATATTCTCTTGATCAGATCTCTTGATTCCTTAAGTTCTTCAGTATTAGCAGCTTGCGAGAACCTCAAGATCTAACTTGGCTCTAGACTTTTCATCAACTTTTATCTTTAACAATTTCGGGATCAGAAACTGGCTCTTGCATCTTCAGACTCCCCTTTGCTAATAGAATCCCCCTTAAATTGTTCCGGGATTGCAATTTGTTATAGCTCTAGTTCTAGGATCGAAACCTGGCTCAAACTCTGCTCAGGTTTAGACACGGGGATCTTGTTTTGCAGCGATCACAGTCTTAGGAACGTATCCTAGCTCTCTGTAATCTGCACAATTCTCTACCCAAAAAATAAGTTTCACAATTATTGAGATTTAACAAATTTAGAATCTTCGCTTAACCACTTGTAAGAATAATATTCAAAATTTGCATTTTCATTAAATTGAAACCATTTAACCTTTTTCAAAATCACTTCTCATTTCATACACACTCTCCCAACCTGTTGTTCATCATGTTTAGCACTCGGAGTTTTGAAAATCACCTTTTCAACATCAGTTGTCGAAAATCTTTTGGACTTTTTCAAAATTTTTATGCTAAAACACACTGAAAATCTTTTTGGATTTTGTTTTTAATGAAATGCAGTAAAAAAATATTTACAGACAATATTTTTGTGAGTTTGTGTAAGAAGATCATATCAGTTTTGAGACCAATCACTAGCACCGTTGAGCTTTAAACACTTTAAGTTCTAAACGATTCACGTAGATTGACGATATTGTTGTCCTCTTAAACTCAATCTAAAAACTTTTGAAATGCTTACCGATACGTTAAGATGTATTAATTTTGCACTAAATTCTTATGGACCCCACGATCTCAGCATATCCCCTCATCATGCAATACACTGACTCAAGTAATGCCTTTAAACTTTCATCAACTGTGATATGTGCAAAAACAACGCAAATGTTTAAACATTAACAATCAGGTCGATCTTTCGATACGCAGAGAAAGTCCAATGTTTAATCAAAATAAGAAATAAAAACAAGTTGAAAATGTTTAGATCTTAACCACCAGTTCGATATTCACATATACACAGAGGTGATCCAAGATTTAAACGAAACACCAAGAAAAATAAAGCAGAACGTTCAGGCACTAACATCCAGTTCGATACTCACGTATACGCAGAGGATGTCCAATGCTTAAACAAAATAAAGAAATCAAACAAATTTAAATCTTTGCAAAATGAAATGCACAATCACAGTGATTTTTTCAGTAAGTTGTGAAAGTTCACAAACTGACCGATTTTTATGCTTTTTAGCATTCAGCGATTACTGAGCAGGTACACAATCACGAAGGATAAAACTAAGTACTATGCTTTCAACCGCATTTCCCACTAGAACTAGGCTTTTTCATTTAAGTTTGTATCGTTATCGCAAATCTACTAGTCTGGCTGAGCCTATCGTCACATCTTTAGTGAGATCATTTATCACATTTTAACTTTCCATTTCTTTAGCATGTTGTGACAGTCCACTGATGTACTATCATTTCCTCTTTTATATTTTTGATTTTCTCATGTTTTTGACTTTTTTAAATTTTCTAATGTTTTTGGATTTTCTGAAAATTCTTACTCCCCCTAAAATTCAAAACCATTTAAAGAAAATTTGAAAACAAACTGTACAAATAAAATGACAACTGTTGTGAATTGCTTCAAATCGCCATCCACTTGGCATAAACAATCAGAACTTCCCCTGACAACAAACTATTTTCCCATTGTGATTTCAAAACACTTAAGTTTGTTTTAATCAAATGGTTTTTCCGGAAAATTAGTTTGTGGGGTTTCATCACATTGTTTTCTCAACCGCTTGAATGAGGATTAAACCAAGTTCAACTTAATGACCTTGATTAACCACTTGTAGGTGAAAACCTCTTTTTCAACCACTTGTAGGTTCACTTATCAACCATATCACTTGTAAATCGAAATATAACATTTTTCAAGAATATAACCACTTGTAGGTTCACTTGAAATATCACTTTCGTGAATTTCTCAAGAAAGATGTCGATTCCTACTCCCCAATTACCAACTTGGGAGTTCCGGCAAGTCAGGATTTTAAGTAGAAAATGTTGTCACCCAAGCCTGACCAGCCTTGGGTGATTGTGAATCATCCTTATCCCACCATCTTTTTGATTTATAAAACTCTTTTGCTCCTTTCACCTTCCCATCAACCATCTTCCCAAAACTATGTTTTACTTTTCCATTAAACACCTTTTCAGCATCAAATTCTTCCTTACCAGAGAAGAATTGATTTGAAATCTCAATTTTACCAACCTTTGATTTCAGGTTTTCTCTTGACAATTGCGGAAAGTTTTCCTCGTTTATTTCTGGGACAGAATTCTCATCACTTTTCACAACAAATGACTCCTCTGACTTTGACGAGTCAGATTCATTGTCAGAACTATTCTCAGATTTAACAACCCATTTCTGTTTGTTCAAATCGACTTTTCTTTTATAAAAACGTTTCGAACTTTCATCATCTTCGAAAGTCGAATCTTTGAAGTTTTTAAAACTTTTAGTTGGTTGTTTCTTTTTATTAACACATTTCTCTTTCAGTTTAGAGTTAGAAGTAACTCCTGTTTTGTGTTGGTGGACATTGGGCAGTTCCAAGCAATGTGTCCAACTTCTTGGCATTTGAAACAGGTTCTTCGTTCAACTCTCTTCTCAGATTCTTTCACCATATTCTTTTTCCTTTCAGCAAGAAACTCTTTGTTTGACTGTCTCCAGAATGGTTTCTTCTCTTCTTCTACTAAACTTGTACCTGAAACAAATTTAGTTTTTGGTTTATAAGTTTTCTCATTTTTATGATTTTCTGGAGGAATAAAACCTAAACCCTTCTTTTTGAAATTACTGTTATGGTTTGGTTTCTTTTTAAAACCAAAACCAGAACTGTAACCTTTTTTCTTGTTCAATCTCTGTTGAACTCTTGAAGTGTATTTTTTAGGTTTTTCAGCAAGATTTAAATCTTTTATTTCAGAAATATTAATTTCCGTTAATTTGAAAACCTGTTTGATCATTTCAGTTTTGACACTTCTTATTGGAAATTCTTCATCAGAAAATAATTTGTCAGAATCATTCAAAGTATATGCTACTTTAAATGTTTCATTTTTCAAATTATTTTTCGACATCAGAAATTCTTTATTGTAGACCCGTTTGACCGGTGAACTCGGACTCTTGTCTGATGAACTCGAACTTTCAGATTTAGACTCCGACTTTGACTCTTCATCCATATCCAACACCTGATCGACCACTTTCTTTAATAACTCAGACTCATGATCAGTGTCAGACGCTGTGAATGTGACGTCAATGTTGTCTGGTAACTCATCAATGGTTTCAGACTTTAACTTTATGTTGACTGCCTTTTTTAATCGTTCCTCATTTGGTTTTCTGGGAGAATAACTTTCCCAGATCGGAGGCAGACACTTGTTATATTTGACACTTTGTTTCTTACTAGTATCCTCTTCCGTCTTTTTATCTTGAAAAGCTTCAAGACCTGCAATAGTAGGATAAAATCTGTCAATCAAATAATCACAAGTTGTATAACTCAGCAGCAGTCGTTTGATTCTTTCATTTTCAATCTTTTCGAGTTCCAAATCCTGCTTCAGCTTCGCACAGTCTTCAATATACTCATTGATGACCCTCTGCTTAGTCATTAATGTTGAACTCATCATTGTTTGAGCATCTCCCATTTCTAGGTTTGTCTTGTTCAAATTATCAACCGTTCTGTTCAACACATCATATGATTCTTTCACATATTTCACATCAAACAACAATTTTTCTTTCAACTCTTCTAGTTCACTAATCTTCTTGTCTTTTTCTTCACACTGTTTGCATGGTTCCAAACATTTCGGACAAGATTTTGTGACCTCGACAATCTTTTCAACTTCGACAATCTTTTCAACTTCAACGATTTTTTCAACTTCGACTATTTTTTCAACTTCGACAATCTTTTCAACTATTTTCTCCACCACCTTTTCATTCATCGGTTCTTCATCAAATTCTATTTTTACCTCACACTCTTCATCTTCAACATTCTCTGTCGAATTTTTTTCAACTTTTGCTTTTTCAGCTTCCACTTTTTCTTTTTCTTCAGCAACCCTTCTTGCTTCAATTTCCTTTTCAACCACCTTTCTTGCTTCCATTTCTTTCTTCAGTCTAGCATCCTTTTTCTTATTCAACATCTCGATCTTATCTGCAAAAAACAAATTGAAACTGTAAGAATCCAATTGTCGTCTAGCTTTATTAATATATTCTTCTTCGTCATCGGTGTCTGCATCACTTCCTAATTCCTTAAAAATCGGTATTCTTCTCGGACAATTCTTAGACTTGATTGATTTTCCTGCAGAAGTTGAATCTTCAAGAATTTGAGCAATAAAGGCTTGATTCTTTAAGTAATTTTTATCTGGAATGTATTTATCCTAGCTAAATCCCTCTGGTAATCTTTCATCATCTTGATCTACCAGACAAGCTTTCTTCTATCCATCTTCAATGGCACGGGATGATGACGGTTGTTGAACAATCTGATGATAAATTGATTTTTGATGATAATCGTTGTTTCGAAATGGATCTTGTCTTCCGGTTTCTTCTCTGTTTATGCATTCTCATTTAAAATGTCCCTTTTCTCGGCAACGAAAACAAGTAACCTTTGATTTGTCAAACCCTAACAGAGATGTAGCAACATCAAGAAGATCATCTCTACCGGTGATTTGTGTAAATTTTTCTGCTCTTCTTACAGCACTAGCTAAACACCACTTAATGTCCATCAACTTAAGTTCTTCAGCATCAATCTGGTCATAATCCTCTTTGGTGAGCATCGGATTTCCAATTCGTCCAGCAACTAAGCTTTCATACGACTCTAACATAGTAACAAGTGATGCCATTTGTTGCTTAGCTATTTGTTGCTTAGCTATTTTTGGAGAAAGATTTTGACCATTCTGTATATTCAATGTAACATTGCATTGCAAATTTGTTGAACTCTGTCGTTGAGGATTTGGTGTTGTGAAATTCGAATCAAAACTTGAATACGATGACGAATATCCACCACTCTGAGTTGTAGTGCTAACATTTGTTCCAGAAGAACCATCAGCACTGAAAGCAGTTTTAATCTTCGGACTCGGAGTAGTCTCAAATTTGCTTCCTCTGTAGTATAGACTAACATCCTGTTGAGCATTTGGATTATTCATGATAGCAGTTTTCTGAATATCCAATTCATGTTCTTCAATCTTCTGAATGAACTTACTCAAATTCATACTTTCAGATTTTCTCATATGTTTCAAAATCAACAAATATGTTCCCCATTTATGCTGTGGTAGTGCATCAGCTAGCTTATCCACCCATTCATCATCTTCTTTCTTGATTTCCAACCTTCTCATTTCCTGGACAAGATGACAATATCTATCGATAGTCATTTTTGTTGATTCACCTTCAAACGCTGTAAACATATCAAATGATTTCTTTAGTAATGCACATTTATTTTTTTTATCATATCAGCACTTCCCTTAAACTTGTTAATCAATGCCAACCAAATTGATCTAGCAGTTTCCTCATGTTGAAGCAACACGAAAATATCTTCTTTTACTGATTGTTGGAGAAGACTAATCATCATTTTGCACTAGTGTATTTTAATTTTTCACCCGCTGAATAGTCACTTAAAGCTTTTTCAATCCCACGTTCATTTTTCGGTTTAACGTAATCTACATCTAATGAAAACCATGCATCAAACTTATAAGCTTGCACCCAGTTTTCAAAACGATTTTTCCATCCTTTAAAATCTTCGATGTACATAAGCTTTGGAGGCTTTTGAGAAGTTCCCGTTTCATTTTCGATTTCAAATGTTTCTGCAGCTGTGACTGGGGCAGCTGGAGCGGTAGCAAACGCGTTGTAAAACTCTTCTTCCATGTTTCGGTAACAAGTTTCACAAGATCACAAACTTCAAGCAAAATGGAATATCAAACGAAATGGTTTTTCAAACGAAATGACTTGGTGCGAAATTGCCTTTTCAAGCGAAATGGCACTGTTCAAGCGAAATGGCAACTTTCAAACGGAATGAGTTATTTCGTGTGAAATGGGATCTAATATGTTCAATTCGTGCGGAATGAGGTCCAATATGTCCAATTCGTGCGAAAGGATAGTGTTTTCAAACGGAATGGCAATTTCAAGCGAAATGGAAGTCCTTTTCGCACGAAATCATGCTGATGTCATCCAATCAGTCGGTTTTTTACAAAATTGATCAAGATTTTGGTCGATTTTAGGTCTAATTCTTTCAAGGATTGTTTAAAACAGTGTTTCGCATGTTATATGTGAAATTCAATCCATTTTAACCGTAAAATCTTGTTAATTTTGAAAAAGAAGGTGTAGAAGTCAGAAATTTTGGTGAAATCAGGCTGATTTGATAACAACTCTTCCTCCTGAGCTCTGATACCACTTGTAGGATCGTTTGCACGATCAAAACGAGTCGTTCAGAAGAGTTCTAATCAATACGAGAGGCGGAAACTAATGTATTGACTTTGAATCAGCTACACACAAAATCACTTTAATTGTCTGGTTATATTGATTTGAAAGCGTTACAGATCAAATGACACTTCAGCAACACTTCGGCTCTGGAATCTAGACCTGTTACAAATGATTTGAAAGCTCAGGTATATATATGGAAGGTATTTCACACGGAATGAACAATAACCATTTCGTGCGAAATGGACAATGTTCATTTCGTACGAAATGGTCCAATATCTCTAAAACCCTATCAACTCACCTATTGAGCTCCATTCAATCCAATCTAGACACAAGACTCGATACAAGACGAAGTCGACAGACATATGCACCAACAGTTCAAATGCTGATTTTGCTGATTTTCTGCAGAATTCTGTAGTTTATGTGAGTTTTAGGCACTTTCCGGCACTTAAACTATCTCTAGAAAGGCAGTTTTGTGATCTGTACTTTCCTACACACTATACTAGTGTAATACTTGGTTTCCGGCTCATTCTGTGTCTTAATACAATGTTTGTCTATATACTGAACTCCGTCAGCATTTTCCTGATTTGTCTGATAACCGTGCTAACTGTGTTTCGTGCATCATTTGAGTCAATAAAGTTTTCATGCAATAATGATATGACATTAAGCAATATGTGATGCACATGTATGTATCATTGCAATAATCAGAAGGCAATTCAAGTCATTAATTGTAATTCCAAAGTAGATAACCACAAAACTGAATCAAGACTTAATTGAATCAGGTGAATCCAAGGACATATTACAACAATAAGAACCCAACGGTTAAAAGGTATGTGTTTCAGAATTTGATGTCAAAGGATATGAGGCGTATAAATGTATAACCTAGTGTGACTTAGTTAACAGGGGTTCAACAAAAGAGGAGTTTCGACCGATAGAATTTCTAACGATCGTTTGTGTCAGACCCCGATATTTCCACATATTACCGGTGGGCCCGGCGGGGAGTATCGTGACGTAGTTGATATCATCATAGTCAATACACACAATATAATAGCACAGCGGAAGGCTTGGTGAATAACTATTACAAACCATATTGTCTGAGTGTTTGAGTTTATGAATGTACAGACTGGAATGTAATAAGATCCACAGGCGGATCATAAACAAATACAAAGAAACAAAATAACAGACTGCAGGCATCTTATGGATTTGCAAGATCCTCTAAAGACACCCTATAGCTCCAGCCTATTTCGAGAGGTACCTGTCAAATCAATCTTTAAGAAAATACGTCAGTTTACACTGGTAAATACAATTAACTGACTCTTTTGAAAATATTTAAGAAAATTGATTTAGGTGCACATGGCATAAACCTTTTATAACTTGGGACAATTATTTAAACATAATCTTGTATACAGATTTATATGTTTGTCATACAATTGGGGCCAGTTGGAAGCCGGTCGTGATTAACCGACTCACCGCTTATAGAACCCACAAAGGAGTTATCCCCAACATATGGATTTATATTTAGCATTTGCATCTTTCAGGTGTATGCCTACACCCCGTGCATAGGTCGTGGCCATTTTCAAATAAAATTAGCCGAGGATATCCAGGACACGGTCGTTAACCCCCAATGCTTATGTTATCAAACAAGACAGATTAAAACGGGTTATGCAATTTATTAATCACAATCCGATTAAACGATTTCACACCCAACCAAGTGGTATTATTATAATACCATATCCCAAGCCCGTATAGGGAAAATAAGTTAAAAGTATTTACCTGATGCTAGCAGTAAAAATCTTAAAGCTTTATGAAGGCACCTTCTACCGGAAGCTATTTAATCTGTATAGAAGGTTTATTAACCTATTAGGATGCTAACGGGTCTTTAATTAAGTCAAGGACTTAGACCGGCTAGCTAGAAAGAAACCTTACGGTTCTAAACGCTCGATTAAGCGGAGACCGGAATAGAATGTGGTTTAGACCCGACAAGCTTGGATACTTGTATAATATGGGTAAACTAAACACATTCTGGAATTTGAGGATTTAAGGATAAGGTTCGACCCGTTTCAGCTATTTTATGTAAACTAGTCACATAAGCCGATCCGAACGCGTAAACGCGTAACGGGTAACCAAATAAATTATATATAGGTCTTAATCATTATTATGCTCAAAATATGTTAATACATCAGTAAGATGTTAACATATATGCCCAAAAAGTAATTTAAACCAAAATAAGTCCCATAAGGGCATTTTGGTAATTTTAATGCTCATGAAAGAGTTTAATTGTACAACTGAGTTTCAGGTCTGATTAAATCAGTAAAAATATGTATTTTTATAAGTTATAACAGTAGGATACTTTATATATGTGAAAATTATCTTATATAGCCAAACTATGTCCCGTATGGGCATTTTGGTAATTTTACATAGGCTTTAAAGGTCAAAATAGACTTCTGAGTTTAAAAACTTTGACTTACTGTTTAGTTATATAAATAAACTTAAAACATCAGTGGGCAATAAGTTTTATATGTCAAATATAGTTTTAACCCATACTAGGTGCTAAAAATGCTTAAAAGTCGGTTTAAAGGGGTATTCGGGTTAAAATAGTAAATCTGAGTTTTTGACCAGTTTATAAAGTTCAAAATACTTTATTTATCATAAGGAATCAGTAGCAAAAGGTTTGCCACTAAAAAGTTATGTAAAACTCATTTTATGCATGAAAAGGGTAAAACCGACATTTACCGAAATTAAGTTTTAATCCTATGTTATGCTCAGCTTAAAAATAATTAAAAATCCTTAAAAATCCCAAAATAATATTTTACATCAGTAGGTATAAGGGTTGATATCGAAAATCGGGTTTAGATATGCTTTATGCTAATTACGCCTTTTAAATAACAAAAAAGCTTCTTAATTACGCTATTGAGCATAACTCCTATTCTAGACTTCCAATTGATGTCAAATTTTTTAGGACATGTCTAAATATCAGTAGCAAAGGTTTTAGTCCAATCACATTGTTAAAATCTCATTTGTATGTAAAAAGGGCGTTTATGGCATTAATAAGCATAATTACGATCAAGTGCATATAATTCAAACCACTAGGTACCATGCAATATAACTCCAGGGGCTTATACTACTAAGTAATGTGGTCCTAATGGAAGCTTAAAATATGGGAGAATTAAGCTTAAACGGGTCAGAACTGAAAGTCAAAGCAAAAGTCAAGCTTTTGCGACTTTCGGTTATAAACTGACCTTAGACTATTAATTGCCGGGTTAGGACTGATAAAACATGTTTTAATATTGATTACCAAGTCATTAGCATGTTAAAATATAATTTAGAACTTCTGTTTTATTAATTAGAATCATTTTTATAATTTCTGTCCAGTTTGACTTTTTGTCAAACTACTTTGACCCGACAATTGACCAGTCAAACGAGATAATTAGGAGGTGCCCTTTTAAGGGTTAATCACCTACACTATTGTGGTCTTATAACCACTTCCAATTTGATCAGTAGTTAAGCCACACGTAATTAAAACGAAAGTCAAACTAATTTTAAGATAAGTTTGACTTTAAAGTAATTAAGTTGAATTAGACAACTAAACAAGTAATTAGAAGCTTACTTAAGGTCCTAGCAAACTTTTCTACACTTGTTAATCCTCTTCTTACTGATGGAAGCTCCAGAGCAAGTCCTTTTGAAGTTGTTGCAAATAATGTGTCAAGAACATATGGACTAAGGTCCTTTACATAGCAATGTCCAAGCATTTAGATTACTTCCAGGTGTAATTGGAGGCTCTGAGATCGACCCAAGTGTCCTAGCTACTGATATAAACCGACTTACAGCTCCCTAGGTCGATATCTTTGAGGTTAAGGCGGTGGAACAGCAAAAACCCGCACCTGGCAACTTTATTCTGATCTGGGCATGTTGAGGCGGGCCGCGTAAGACTTAAGGGTGTCTTACGCGGGCCGCGTGGACCTCTTAAACCGGGAAAATAAGTTTAAAAGCTGGCAGTTTCAGTCCCTGCTCGTTTTTAATCCTTTTTAACATGGTTTTTGGCAATAGAGACCCTTGTAGTTAATTTCTTAGTGCCCAAGTATGTACAAACAAACCTCGTTAGGCTCCGGTTCGTTAAATATCTCTATGAAAGCAAGTTTCATCAAGTTGTCACTTTTGGCCCAAAGTCTTGAAAACATACTTAACGCTATCGAAACCACGTGAAATTTATACCACTTATTCTTAAGAGTATATTTGAAGGTTTCGAAGCCTCGGTTTCGTTAAAAGGTCACTCAGAGGTCAGAATTGACATGTTGACACGTTTAACCCTTGTAATTTAATAATCTTTCGATTATTTTCATAAACGGCTTCGTATACCCAAACGATCACTCGTTTAAGAATGTATTCATCATGTAAGGTCATTCAGAGGCACAAGTTTGGCATGTTGACACTTTTAGTCCCTTTGGTTTCATAGTTTCACTGTTCGACAACTTTGGCCCTTTAAACTAAATCTTTCACACGTTTAGAGTTTGGGACATGTGTCTACACATAATTGGACACGTTTTTACGTGGTGTTACATCCTCACCCCCTGAAAAGAAATCTCAACCCCGAGATTTACTGAAATAAGTGAGGGTATTTTTGTTTCATAGTGGACTCGACTTCCCACGTATACTCGGGACCTCTACGGGCTTCCCATTTGACCTTTACTATAGGTACATGTTTCCTTCGGAGCTTTTTGACCTGTCGATCCTCGATTGATATAGGTCTTTCAACGAATCTCAAGCTTTCATCAATCTGCACGTCTTTATGAGACATTGCCAATGATTCATCAGCTAGGCATTTCTTAAGATTACAAATGTGAAACACATTATGAATTCCACTTAGCTCCTCAGGCAGATTTAACTTATAAGCTACACTGCCGACACATTCGAAGATTTCGAATGGTCCAATATACCTAGGGCTTAACTTGCCCTTTTTACCAAAATGCTTCACACCTTTCTAGGGTGACACTTTTAATAGAACTTTATCGCCTACTTCAAACTTTCGAGATTTTCGCCCTTTATCAGCATAACTTTTCTGCCTATCCCTGGCAGCTTTCAGGCGATCCCGAATCTGGACAATCTTTTCTGTTGTTTCAAGGACTATATCAGGTCCTGATAACTGAGCTTCTCCTATTCTGCCCAACAGACAGGCGTTCTGCATTTCCTAGCATATAATGCCTCAAAAGGTGCAGCCTTAATGCTTGTATGGTAGCTATTGTTATAGGAGAACTCGATCAATGGTAGGTGGTCATCCCAACTACCACCTAAATCAATAACACATGCACGAAGCATGTCTTCTAATGTTTGAATTGTACGCTCACTTTGTCCATCAGTCTGAGGATGGTAAGCGGTACTAAAGTTCAAATGTGTGCCCAAAGATTGTTGGAAACTTTTCCAAAAATGAGAGGTGTATCTAGTATCTCTATCCGAGATAATAGCCACCGGTACACCATGTAGAGCCACAATCTTATCTACATATAACTGGGCTAACTTATCGGAGCTATGAGTCTCCTTGATGGATAAGAAATGTGCTGACTTAGTCAGTCTATCAACAATAACCCATATAGTATCATTTCCGTGCCTTGTCTTAGGTAACTTGGTTATGAAGTCCATAGTTACCATTTCCCACTTCCATGTGGGAAGTTCTGGTTGTTGCAATAGGCCCGATGGTTTTTGATGTTCAGCTTTAATCTGAGCACAAGTCAAGCACTTGGCTACATGGGTGGCAATAGATTTCTTCAACCCTATCCACCAATAATTAGCTTTCAAGTCTTGATACATCTTGTCACCTCCCGGGTGAACTGAGTACTTGGAATTGTGGGCTTCCTGGAGGATTATATCACGCAGTCCTCCTTGTATAGGAACCCAAATCCTTCCGTTCATTCTTAGAATTCCATCCTTCCCAGGTGTTAACTGGTCAAAAATTATACCTAATTTTTCATTTGAAAGGTTAACTTCCAAAATAGCATCTTTCTGTGCAGCTAATATTCTTTCATTCAGACTATTCCTCAACTCAATGCTCTTGGCATTGATCCTAATTGGTTTAATCCTTTCCTTTCGGCTTAGAGCATCTACGACTACATTCGCTTTACCAGGATGGTAGCGAATTTCACAATCATAGTCATTTAAGGTCTCCATCCAACGGCGTTGTCTCATATTGAGCTCTTTTTGATTGAACAAATGTTGGAGACTCTTGTGATCAGAAAAGATCACACATTTAGTTCCATACAAATAATGTCTCCACAACTTTAGTGCGAATACTACGGCACCCAATTCTAAATCATGGGTGGTGTAATTCTTCTCATGCACTTTTAGTTGTCGTGATGCATAGGCAATCACCTTGCCTCGCTGCATAAGCACACAACCCATACCGGTGTGTGAAGCATCACAGTATACAACAAACTCTTCAATTCCATCAGGTAAGGTTAGCACTGGAGCATTGCTCAATTTCTTCTTAAGAATCTCAAAGGACTCTTGTTGCTTGGGACCCCAATCAAACTTAATATTCTTACGGGTTAAAGAAGTTAACGGTGCAGCTATTCTTGAGAAGTTCTCAATGAATCTTCTATAGTAACCAGCTAAACCCAGAAAACTACGTATTTCGGTTGGAGTCTTGGGTGCTTCCCAATTCATTACAGCTTCTACCTTAGCGGGATCTACTTGGATACCTCGCTCACTGACAACATGTCCAAGGAATTGGACTTCGCGAAGCCAGAATTCGCATTTGGAGAATTTAGCATAAAGCTTCTCATGTTGAAGTAATCCTAAGATACATCGAAGATGCTTCTCATGATCAACTTGGTTACGAGAATAGATAAGTATGTCATCTATGAAGACGATAACAAACTTATCTAAGTATGGTTTGCAGACTCTATTCATGAGATCCATGAATGCTGCTGGAGCATTAGTGAGCCCAAAAGGCATCACTAAAAACTCGTAATGTCCATATCTTGTTCTGAATGCCGTCTTAGGCACGTCTTCAGTCCTAACCTTGAGTTGATGATACCCAGATCTTAAATCAATCTTAGAGAAGAAACTCGCTCCTTGGAGCTGATCAAATAAATCATCGATCCTGGGTAAAGGATAACGATTCTTGATCGTTACTTTGTTTAGCTCCTGATAATCAATGCATAGACGCATTGATCCGTCCTTCTTTTTCACAAATAATATTGGAGCTCCCCAAGGTGAAGAACTAGGTTGTATAAAACCCTTTTCTAAAAAATCATCTAACTGAGTTCTAAGTTCCTTCATCTCAGTAGGTGCTAGACGATAAGGAGCTCGTGCTATAGGTGCTGATCCTGGGAGAATGTCTATCCTGAATTCTACTTGCCTCTCAGGAGGTAGGTAATTCGTTAGGAAAGACATCAGGGTATTCAAAGATAATCGGAATATCTTCAATTTTAGGCTTAGGATCATTCACAGTCACTTGTGCCATGTAAATGACACATCCACTTTTCATACACTGCGGTAACTTGAGAATAGACACATTGCTAGGGAATCCATAATGTGTATCTCCTTGAATAGTGACGGATTCGCCAGAAGGGGTTTTGATAATAATTAGCTTTTTATCACAGGCAATTTGGGCTTGGTTATACGACAACCAATCCATGCCTAAAACTATATCAAACCCAGCCAATTTCATTGGCAAGAGGGAAAGCGGGAGAGAATGATTCTTGATGGATATAGAGCATCCATCAAGAAGAGTTGAAGCTGTTTCTAAGGTACCGTCGGCAAACTCTACCTCATATTTTATGTCTAGAGTCTTAATAGGCAAATTTAACAACTTACAGAACTTATGATCTACAAAAGACTTATCAGCACCGGAATCAAATAAGACTCTAGCATAATTGTTATTGATGAGGAAGGTACCTGTTATGACGTTCTCGTCATTCACCGCTTCCCTCGCTTGCATCTGGAAAACTCTTGCATTGTTTTTCTTTGCCTCCTCGGGCTTCTTTGCATTCTTGGGGCAATTTGTTTTAATGTGCCCTTTTTCATTGCAACCATAGCAAGTTGCATCCTTTATATTTCGGCACTCAACAGACTTATGCCCTTTCTTTTTGCAGATCCCACATGGTTTGGCCTGTGGGTCCTGATTGCATTTCCCAAAATGCCTCTTGTTGCAAGTCTTACACCTGGGCTTGTCATTCGACTGCCCCTTCTTGGAATTAAAGTTCCCTTTTCCTTTCTTGTTCGACTGAGGAGACTTATCTTCCTCTCTCTTCCTCTTACCCTCATCAGTGGTTTTCTTTGCCCTACTCCTCACAACATCAAGAGTGAGGGACAAAGATAGATCCACAGCGGACCTATAAGTGGCTGGCTTTGAAGCCTTAACATTCCCTTTTACTTCGGGGGCCAAACCACCGATGAAACGCGCAATGCGTTTGGGTTCAAGAGTGACTATATATGGCACAAGCCTTGACATTGAATTGAAGCTAGTCACATAGGATCTACAATCTAGATCCTTCATTACTAGGGTGAGGAAATCTGATTCAATCCTCTCAACCTCGTGTTGAGGGCAGTAAGTGTCTTTTACAAGATCTACAAACTTCTCCCAAGAAAGATTATACAAGTGAACCTTCCCAGTAGACTGCACTAGGGCTTTCCACCATGTAAGGGCATCACCCTTGAAGGATTGTGATACAAACATAAATACATCCTCCTTAGCACATCTGCTGATGTCTATTACAGTCTCCATCTCATCTAACCATTTCATGCAATCAATCGCTCCCTTTTCTCCAGTAAAATCCTAGGCTTACAGGAGACAAAGTACTTGTAGGTACAACCCTTGGTGTACCTAGGAGTCGGCTTGAGGACTATCTGTCTCTTGGGTTCACTACCCTGGTTAGATGAGTGCTGAGACTCACTTTTCTTATTAGTGTGGGTTTGAGAATGGGATCTCGAATGAGTTTGAGACCTAACAATACTAGGCTCTTTAAATTTAGCATCTACCACTTGAGAAACTGCTGCGGTGATCATTGCTTGCAGATCGACACCAGTGATATTAATCCTGGTGTTATTGCCATCTGTAGGATGACTATTTGCTTCATCTGATCCAGCCATTCTTATATACTATATCAAACATAAATGATATATTTAAATTACATGTTTAAATCATCGCATTGATGACTAGATGGTCATGGTATTATTAAACCATTAGACCATATAAAAATAATATGTAAAGAGATATAATTCTTTAAATTTTTATTAGACAGAGGAATATAATTCACACTGTCAAAGTCATGAAGACATATTCATATAACACAAAACTTGTCTCGAAGGACATTTAGACGGCACATAAGGCCTTGTCATAAGGACAACTAAAATCGTTGACCTTTTAAGTCAGTGATCTCTTTTAAGGGTTGAACAAAGTTCCTTGCCCTTTTTTGACAAGAAGTGTTTAAAATAAAACTTTCATTGTCATTATTACACTTTTGCTTATAAGCACACATCTCTAATGGATGTTATGGTGTATACATCATATTGATGTTTGTTAGCCATGATTCATGATGATCATATAGGCTAAAAATGTAGTGGCTTGGAAAAATCCAAGTACCTTAGGAAGATTGTGTGATTTCTCGTACCGCACAAATTTGGGATTGCTAACATGTTTTCAGATGTTAACATAGAGTCATTATCTTAAAAAGGTTATACCATCATAGCCAGTTAATAATTTGGCTAGGTTATACCTCTAAGAGTTTCTTAGGCGGATTAAATAAAATTTGAAACGAAGTAGCATAATGTAATAAATTACATATTTAAAATCAAAATAACTTCATTAAAACTACGAAACGATTACAATGTTGCCCGAAAAGGGACTTGAGGAAACAACACAAACTTTGCCCACGCAGGGGCTACTGAAAAACATTGCCCACGCAGGGGCTACTGAAAAACATTGCCCACGCAGGGGCTACTAAAACGGAAAAATAAGTCCACGTAGGGACTTGGTACAAGGAAACAAAATAAACGTCCTCGCAGGGACTTTATTACAAACAAAACAACCCAACATCATCCTATTTCTTCTTGCCCTTGAGGAAGTTTACAAGGCCTTTGACAAAACCATTGTGTTTCTTCTTGGTTTCATGAGCTACATGCTCAACCCTGTCTAACCTCTCTAAGATCTCTTGAGTTTGCTGCTGCTGAACAGGAGGAGGTTGTTGGTAATACGGGTATTGAAAATCCTGCGGTGGGTATCCAGTTGGATAAACCGGAGGGTAAGAAGAAGGGTAAAGATGATTGTATTGTGCAGCTGTAAGGTACGGATCATGAGTCCCATAGTCGGATGGATATCCAGACGGATTATACCCAGATGAACCTGGGTACGTCGGGATTGGATTATCGAACCCTAACGGTGGCTGCAGTGGTACGTGAGAAACTGGTGGTAGATTGGCTTCCGTCACCGTGCTTGATGATTCACCCAACTGAGGGTCCTCTGGAATAGGAGGGTAAGAACTTGAGCCACGAGGAGATGCAAACCGTGGTCCCCCATGTACGGACATTCTAGCATTTCTCCTTCGCCTTAGAGGCTCGGGAGGCTGTTGAGGTGGATCCTCAACTGGCATGGGTGGTGGGGTGACAGCTCGAAGCTGTGGTTCAACCAAGGGGGTTGAAGTGGGGAGTTATGGTATGATGGTATAAAGAACCAGTCATACTGACCCATCCTCTCCTGGAATGAGTCGGGCCCATGATACGGTGATCCCTGAAATGGGGAACCGCTTGAGATACTTATTGGGTGGCCTGGTGTTCCTGTTTGTAATTCCGGGTCCGGGTCGCTGTCCATCTCCATTTCCTGAGAAAAGTGATCCTCAGGCCCCAAAGGGTTGTAGCCCAAAAAGTCGTTAACATAAGCGTTGGGATTAAATTGTGAAGGTGAGTAAGTGGAATCTGCATGATGAAAAGGATGAGATTGAAAAGAGTGTTGTGATTGGTTTGAATGATGGTTTCCTTGCGAAAGAGGGGAATGATGGGGTTCGAAAGGAACGGGTAACCCAAAATAAGGAGGGTCAGATGGTGAGGATCCTAACGAGACGCAGTGTCTTGCTGGTTCAACGTTGTGGCTCCAATTATCCTTGGAGTCAGAACCGGAAAGCGAGTCGGATGGTGTACGCCTGTGAGAGGGTCCAGTGCTGCTGGACGGTCCTCCACGCATGGGTCCTTTGCCCCTTCCTCTGATTCTAGGTGGCATTCTTCCAAGTAACCTTTCAAGGCAAGTAATTAAAATAAAACAATAAAAGGAAGGTTAAGAGTACAATCCTAGGTCATTTACCTAGACTCGAGAGTCTAAGGAATGTGCTTATTGTGTCATTGAGATTAAACACAAAAGGTTAGTGTTTGATTCACTCAATGTTGGCTCTGATACCAACCTGTCACACCCCGATATTTCCACATATTACCAGTGGGCCCGACGGGGAGTATCCTGACGTAGTTGATATCATCATAGTCAATACACACAATATAATAGCACATCAGAAGGCTTGGTGAATAACTATTACAAACCATATTGTCTGAGTGTTCGAGTTTATGAATGTACAGACTGGAATGTAATAAGATCCACAGGCGGATCATAAACAAATACAAAGAAACAAAATAACAGACTGCAGGCATCTTATGGATTTGCAAGATCCTCTAAAGACACCCTATAGCTCCAGCCTATTTCGAGAGGTACCTGTCAAATCAGTCTTTAAGAAAATACGTCAGTTTACACTGGTAAATACAATTAACTGACTCTTTTGAAAATATTTAAGAAAATTGATTTAGGTGCACATGGCATAAACCTTTTATAACTTGGGACAATTATTTAAACATAATCTTGTATACAGATTTATATGTTTGTCATACAATTGGGGCCGGTTGGAAGCCGGTCGTGATTAACCGACTCACCACTTATAGAACCCACAAAGGAGTTATCCCCAACATGTGGATTTATATTTAGCATTTGCATCTATCAGGTGTATGCCTACACCCCGTGCATAGGTCGTGGCCATTTTCAAATAAAATGAGCCGAGGATATCCAGGACACAGTCGTTAACCCCCAATGCTTATGTTATCAAACAAGACAGATTAAAACGGGTTATGCAATTTATTAATCACAATCCGATTAAATGATTTCATACCCGACCAAGTGGTATTATTATAATACCATATCCCAAGCCCGTATAGGGAAAATAAGTTAAAAGTATTTACCTGATGCTAGCAGTAAAAATCTTAAAGCTTTATGAAGGCACCTTCTACCGGAAGCTATTTAATCTGTATAGAAGGTTTATTAACCTATTAGGATGCTAACGGGTCTTTAATTAAGTCAAGGACTTAGACCGGCTAGCTAGAAAGAAACCTTACGGTTCTAAACGCTCGATTAAGCGGAGACCGGAATAGAATGTGGTTTAGACCCGACAAGCTTGGATACTTGTATAATATGGGTAAACTAAACACATTCTGGAATTTGAGGATTTAAGGATAAGGTTCGACCCGTTTCAGCTATTTTATGTAAACTAGTCACATAAGCCGATCCAAACGCGTAAACGCGTAACGGGTAACCAAATAAATTATATACAGGTCTTAATCATTATTATGCTCAAAATATGTTAATACATCAGTAAGATGTTAACATATATGCCCAAAAAGTAATTTAAACCAAAATAAGTCCCATAAGGGCATTTTGGTAATTTTAATGCTCATGAAAGAGTTTAATTGTACAACTGAGTTTCAGGTCTGATTAAATCAGTAAAAATATGTATTTTTATAAGTTATAACAGTAGGATACTTTATATATGTGAAAATTATCTTATATAGCCAAACTATGTCCCGTAGGGGCATTTTGGTAATTTTACATAGGCTTTAAAGGTCAAAATAGACTTCTGAGTTTAAAAACTTTGACTTACTATTTAGTTATATAAATAAACTTAAAACATCAGTGGGTAATAAGTTTTATATGTCAAATATAGTTTTAACCCATACTAGGTGCTAAAAATGCTTAAAAGTCGGTTTAAAGGGGTATTTGGGTTAAAATAGTAAATCTGAGTTTTTGATCAGTTTATAAAGTTCAAAATACTTTATTTATCATAAGGAATCAGTAGCAAAAGGTTTGCCACTAAAAAGTTATGTAAAACTCATTTTATGCATGAAAAGGGTAAAACCGACATTTACCGAAATTAAGCTTTAATCCTATGTTATGCTCAGCTTAAAAATAATTAAAAATCCTTAAAAATCCCAAAATAATATTTTACATCAGTAGGTATAAGGGTTGATATCGAAAATCAGGTTTAGATATGCTTTATGCTAATTACGCCTTTTAAATAACAAAAAGCTTCTTAATTACGCTATTGAGCATAACTCCTATTCTAGACTTCCAATTGATGTCAAATTTTTTAGGACATGTCTAAATATCAGTAGCAAAGGTTTTAGTCCAATCACATTGTTAAAAATCTCAGTTGTATGTAAAAAGGGCGTTTATGGCATTAATAAGCATAATTACGATCAAGTGCATATAATTCAAACCACTAGGTACCATGCAATATCACTCCAGGGGGTTATACTACTAAGTAATGTGGTCCTAATGGAAGCTTAAAACATGGGAGAATTAAGCTTAAACGGGTCAGAACTGAAAGTCAAAGCAAAAGTCAAGCTTTTGCGACTTTCGGTTATAAACTGACCTTAGACTATTAATTGCCGGGTTAGGACTGATAAAACATGTTTTAATATTGATTACCAAGTCATTAGCATGTTAAAATATAATTTGGAACTTCTGTTTTATTAATTAGAATCATTTTTATAATTTCTGTCCAGTTTGACTTTTTGTCAAACTACTTTGACCCGACAATTGACCAGTCAAACAAGATAATTAGGAGGTGCCCTTTTAAGGGTTAATCACCTACACTAATGTGGTCTTATAACCACTTCCAATTTGATCAGTGGTTAAGCCACACATAATTAAAACGAAAGTCAAACTAATTTTACGATAAGTTTGACTTTAGAGTAATTAAGCTGAATTAGACAACTATACAAGTAATTAGAAGCTTACTTAAGGTCCTAGCAAACTTTTCTACACTTGTTAATCCTCTTCTTACTGATGGAAGCTCCAGAGCAAGTCTTTTTGAAGTTGTTGCAAATAATGTGTCAAGAACATATGGACTAAGGTCCTTTATATAGCAATGTCCAAGCATTTAGATTACTTCCAGGTGTAATTGGATGCTCTGAGATCGACCCAAGTGTCCTAGCTACTGATATAAACCGACTTACAGCTCCCTAGGTCGATATCTTTGAGGTTAAGGCGGTGGAACATCCAAACCCCGCACCTGGCAGCTTTATTCTGATGTGGGCATGTTGAGGCGGGCCGCGTAAGACTTAAGGGTGTCTTACGCGGGCCGCGTGGACCTCTTAAACCGGGAAAATAAGTTT
Organism: Helianthus tuberosus; assembly: GCA_030545235.1. NCBI lineage: Eukaryota > Viridiplantae > Streptophyta > Magnoliopsida > Asterales > Asteraceae > Helianthus > Helianthus tuberosus. The sequence continues at coordinate 51,178,918 of CM060411.1, read as the reverse complement.
AAAAGCTGGCAGTTTCAGTCCCTGCTCGTTTTTAATCCTTTTTAACATGGTTTTTGGCAATAGAGACCCTTGTAGTTAATTTCTTGGTGCCCAAGTATGTACAAACAAACCTCGTTAGGCTCCGGTTCGTTAAATATCTCTATGAAAGCAAGTTTCATCAAGTTGTCACTTTTGGCCCAAAGTCTTGAAAACATACTTAACGCTATCGAAACCACGTGAAATTTATACCACTTATTCTTAAGAGTATATTTGAAGGTTTCGAAGCCTCGGTTTCATTAAAAGGTCACTCAGAGGTCAGAATTGACATGTTGACACGTTTAACCCTTGTAATTTAATAATCTTTCGATTATTGTCATAAACGGCTTCGTATACCCAAACGATCACTCGTTTAAGAATGTATTCATCATGTAAGGTCATTCAGAGGCACAAGTTTGGCATGTTGACACTTTTAGTCCCTGTGGTTTCATAGTTTCACTGTTCGACAACTTTGGCCCTTTAAACTAAATCTTTCACACGTTTAGAGTTTAGTTTAGAGTTTAGGACACGTGTCTACACATAATTGGACACGTGTTTACATGGTGTTACAGTTTGCAACATGCAAATGAGTTCTAGAAATAGTAACATCCGCTAGACGAACTTAGAATCAGCAAACTCAATTGTAATAGTGACATGAAAATGATCCGTCAACTATCGAACAAATAAATGAATAAAGTTAGTGCGTTGACATTATTGATTTGCGAGAATACACCGGAATGAAATACAACCAAATCTGGTGTATCATTGTCTTAATACATAATTGCATTAAGAATGTTTAAATGACAAGTCAAGCAAAAGTATGTGTAGTTTCGTGTGAAACGGTTGACCATGACTAGCACAAGCTACAAGTTTGTATCGACACCACAAGGTGTCATAATAACATGATTCAATAATAGCGGTGACCAAACAAGTTCACCGTGTTTGAGTTCAAATGAAAGTGTAATGAAGCAAACCTGAAAATTTGATTCAAACGGCATTGTAGGATTTTTTAATTAAACATAGAACATCAAGGAACTACTTTTTTCGACCGAAGATGAAAAAGCAATTAATACTGCATGGAATTGGATTGATAATGACAAAACCGTTAGGAGGTACACTGGAATATAAAATGAATTTATATACCATTGTCTTAACACATGATTGTGTTAAAACTGCTTTAATAAATCAGAACAAATTTAAAGCAAGCCAATGGATAAATAATTAAATCCGTGCATGAGATGCGTAAGCGAGATTAGCGCAAGCTTTAATTTAGTGAAAGCATCACCACAAGGTGTTGGAATCAACAGATGACTTAATGGAGCCGTAGACCAAACAAGTCTACTACGACTCGGAACAAAAGAAATACTTGCAAAAGTGAATCTGAATATGATGCTCTCAATACATCATATGGTGCCTTGAATTGAATATGCGAAATGGACAAGTTCAAGCAATTGAACTTTGTTTCAGCGAAGTCTGACAATAAATAAATGTATCGACAAGGAAATTTCGGCATGATTACAAAGACAAACCATGTATGTAACTTGAAGGAAAAGAAATTTCAAGAAGGTTTTGTTAACTCAATATCAAAGAGTCGATTCTTACAATAATGCAGATTATCCGAGACACAAGGCAATAACTGGATATAGCGAAATGATATTTGTAACTTTGATGAAAACGATCATTAGAAGGGAAGCCACATGCGTAACATATGAATTTCCAAGAAATGAAACAATGAGTATTCGCTATAATGAAGAAATGATCAAGTATCGAGACAAAGGAGTGTTCGCTTTAATGAAGAAAATTGTCGTGATGCAACTACTATTAAGAGTAGTTGAGATGAAAAAATCTACTCGCTAGAAGCAAAAGTGGAAATTTCAATATAAGAAATCCGAGTACATCACCTGTTCGATTGACTAAAATAACATATACACCAGAATAATGGTGTTTGCCTGAGTTAATAGACGTAGTTTCTATGTGATAATCTTTAAATGAGTTTTGACCTAAGTTCCCGAGGGTCCTAAGTACATGTTTCCTAGATTCTCAAGGTCTTGTATTCTGTGTAAAACTGTTTTGTGTACCGTGCATAAAACACAATATTAGCGTATGTTTAAAACAAATTGTTGACTCACTATACTTTGATATACTTCTCCCTGAATCCGCAGCTAGCGATAACCTGATCGAAGATCGATCTTGGAATAGTAACTTGATCCCTGAAGTTGATTGAATAGATCATCAATCCTCGGCAGGGGATACCGATTCTTGATGGTTAGCTTGTTCAGCCCCCCGATTGTCGATACACATTCGAAAACTACCGCCCTTCTTCTTGACGAACAGAACTGGAGCTCCCCAAGGCAAGAAGCTTGCCTTATAAATCCCTTATCTAGCAACTCCTGAAGCTGCGTTGACAACCCTTGCATTTCTTATGGCGCAAGTCGATAAGGTGCCTTGGCTACAGGCACGATGCCTGGGACCAAGTCAATGTGGAATTCGACTTGTCGTTGAGGAGGTAATCCTGGTAAGTCTTCGGGGAAGGCTTCAGGATATTCCCTTACCACAGGGGTATCTTCGAGCTTCTGTTCTTTGGCTTCTTGTCCACAACCTGAGCCAAGTAGGCAACACATCTTTTACACAAAAACTTCCATGCCTTCAAACAACTAATAATCCATAGAGGCGTATCCTGCTTCTCCCCATGAATCACAATTGTCTCTTCATTCGCCATCGAGATGCGGATAATCTTCTCATGGCAAACAATCTTCGCTCGATTGCTCGACAACCAATCCATCCCAATTACAACATCGAAGCTTCCCATTTCAATTGGCATAAGATCTGACGAAAACTCACGCTCTCCAAGCTCTATAACGCAGTCTCTAATTACTTCATTAGCTTCTACTAGCTTCCCATTAGCTAGTTCTATCGAGTACGGGATATCTAACTTACTTGCTACTTAACCAAGTATATTCCTATAGTCTAGGGATACGAAGCTATAGTTGGTACTAGTATCAAATAGCACAGATGCAAAATGTTGATTAATAGGGAACGTACCAGTGACTACCTTCGGATCCCGACGAGCTTCAAGAGCTCCAATGTTGAACACTATTCCATGATCTTGGTTATTCTTGGAGCAATCTTTCCTAAAGTGCCCCACGTCCCCATATTTGTAACAACCTGGAACTCTACCACTATCGTTTCCGTCTTGGTTGTCGTCATCATTTCCTCCTTGTCTGGGATGCTTCGCCCAACAGGCGTCCTTGCTGTGTCCTTCCTTTCCGCACCTATCGCACTTAGGCCTCAGACATCGACCTTCATGGTGAAACTTGCACTCATCACATCTTGGCTTAGTCCCCAAGTAAATCTTACCACCGGCCTGGTTGTTTTTTAGGGCAATACTTCCTGAAATGCCCTATGTCACCACAGTCAAAACAACTTTGACCACGTCCTTGATCATCGCCATTTCCGCCTTGGTAGTTGTTGTCGTTGTTTCCTCCACGATTTCCGCTACCATCTTGACCTTCATTTCCACGTTCAGTACCATGCCAACACGTTTCCTTGTCATGCCCCACTTTGCCACAATTATCACATTTTCCATATCTACACCGTCCGGTATGATGACGTCGACAATTGTCGCACTTTGGTAGTTTACCCATGTACTCTTTTCCCTTCATGGCATTGTTGTTGTTATTTCCTCGAACACCCTTTTGGAAATCAGTGAGCTTCCTTTTGTTCTTCCCAGATGACTCCACATGAGTCTCCTTCTTATCATTAGGGGTTGAAAGTTTTTCCAATCTAATTGCTTCTTTAGTGAGCGCCACACTTAAGTTACTCGTGTCGATAGTTGTTGGAGGCATTAATGCCGCCATCAAGCTCAGAATCTTAGGCGCCAATCCCCAAACGAATCATTCTATCCTCCTAAATTCTACTTCCACCAGATATGGAACAACTCGTGACAAATCGTGAAGTCTCTGCACATATTCCACCACCTTTGGATCTTCCATCTTCAGGTTCCAGAATTTAATTTCCAGCTTCTAGATTTTTGTCTGAGAGCAATACTTCCTACGCATCAGCTCTTTCAGCTCATTCCATGTCAAAGCATACGCAGCAGCCTCGCCCAACGTCTGAACCTGAAGGTTCCACCATGACAGAGCCCCATCTTGAAACAGTCCAGAAATGTATGTGACTTGTTGCTCTGGAGCACATTTGCTCATTTGTAAAATAGAATCTGTATTTTTGACCCATCTCACAAAAGCTACGGCACCTCTAGTGCCGTCGAAGTTCAGAGGCTTGCAGTCCAAAAACTGCTTGTAGGTGCAGCCTGCAACCCATGCAGCATTATTCACAGAAAGCATTAGCACAACACACTCGGAAATGTCCAAATGTATTGTAATGTGTCTTAGGTGGCTTAAACATTACCGTTAGGTGGGTTATTCCCTGAGGTACCTCTGCTGTGTCTGTAGCGAAGAACCTCGTGCCGTGCGATGGCCTGTGTGATGTGCGCTTGTAATTCTGCCTCGGTCATGGGCAGCCGAATGATCTCTTGAGGAGGCATCTTTTAAGAAGGAGATCAGATTGGTCAGGTCTTATTTGTTCAGGAAATGTATATAGTTGTCTAGAGGTCGTATGTACATACACATAATAAATCATCATACCAAACAATCATGCAACGACACAGTCATAACATAAACAAGTAATCCAATAATGTGTTTAGTATGAACATGACGAATGATCTTTCATTAATTATCAATCACAGTTAAAGTGTTTACAAGGTGTATCACATCAAAAGGGACATAGGGTCACACTACCCTTGTCCAATAAGTCTGCCAAAGTACAAAGATCACATAGTCAAAAGGTGGTCTTCAAAAGTCTTGACAATCCCGGCTCAATAGTGGTGCTCTCACCAAAGATAATGCATCTGCATAAGACCAAAAACCTACTGTACTGATGGTGGAGGATGAGGAGGGAGGAAAATCAAACCGAGAACATGTGCGAGCTCCTCCTCGAGCTTGTGCACATGATGAAGCAAGTAACGGATCTGCTGCTCGACCGTAAGAAATCGAGCATCAAACTCTGGAAAAGGAGTAAGAGGAGCAGGAGGTCGTGCAAAAAGGGACGGTGATGAACTTGGGGGAACAAAAGCAGGCTGACAAGGACACGGTAAAGGACACGGTGTTGACTCAAGCTCTAAGACTCTGCTACTCATAACTTTAAATCGAAGCTGAAGCAAATAAAGTATATCATCCTGTGTATAGCCAACATAATGCGAGGGATAGTAGGGGTCTGAGGTCGACATGGAATACGGTGGGGACCATCAAAATGGCTCATCAAGTGGTGAAGAAGTAAATGGAGCAAAAGGTGCAGACTGAGGGATCTGTGGAAAAGCTGCTGAAACATATGGATCATGACTAGGCTGCTGACCTGAAGTACCCTCCCCTGGACGGGGTGCGGGTATGTCCTGCAAGAAAATGATAGGTAAATCAACATGATGGACATCAGACTCCACAGGATGAAAAGGAGCAACATCAGCGGGTGCGGGTGCAGGTGGAGGAATGAATGGCTCAACAACAAGAGGGTCAACGGGTGCAGGAACTAGGTCAAGTATGAGGGGTGCAATATCTGGAAAACCAAAAGGAATAGGGTCATGATCAGGTATGGGCTCAGGATCAGCAGGTGCAACATCAGGCTGATCAGCAGAGACAAAATCTGGCTCAAGATCAAGCTCGGGATCGTGTGGAGGAGATGGGGCAGCTGACATGGCCGTATCATCATCAGAATCAATGGCATAGCGTTGTAATCCAACTGCCTGCAAACCTGAAGATGTCACAGACTCAAAGGAATTTGAGACAGAGTGCAAACTAGTATAAGAGGATAACTCGATAACAGGAATCTCGAGAGGTAGAATAGAAACAACGCCCTCATCCAACTCTCCCTCACCATGGACGTCATCGGGAGGACCATCAACAAACAGATCAACGTCATCATCCAACAGATCATCAAAAGACCAATCCTCAGGAGGGATGACCACGAGAGGAACAGGAGCGAGGATCGGTGCCACAATATGCTCACCATCGGGATGCCCGATAATAAGATGATCATGGACTGGAATGGGAACAAAAAAAGGATCCTCGTCTGGAATATCATCAGCAAGCGGTAAGTCATCTCTAAAATCAGGCAACGCGAACGGCTGGAAGTCGTCGTCGTCATCTGATAGCATGTCTGGATCGCTCTCAGTATCGGATGTAAAGATCTCTGGCTCCGGTGTGATCTCGTCATCGAAAACAATAACCATGGGGCAGTGTCAGACAATCCGCTCTCGGATGATGACATAGTGTCTGTAACAGAACAATCATAACATGAGTACATATATTAACCACTAACATTTAGTATGGAATCAAAGGCAATGTATCATGAAATCATGTATCCTCATTATTCTTCACGAATCCCTTCCGCTCTTCCTAGTCACCCAGACTAAACCACAAATGTAACCTTTCAATTGTGTTTGTTTCCCTGGATCTGGGCATTTTGTGTATACAATGAAAACATGTTGTAAAAATATTTTCGTGAGAGCCCTAAGGATTGTAGTCTAGACTCGAGAAAGAATCCTAGTTCGCTACAATCGAAGCTCTGATACCAAACTGTCACACCCTGACTTTTGCGGAAGCGTGATTATTGTGTGACTTCCTTAATATCATTGCATTCAATCATAACAAACAACTATATGATAAAACTAAATATGTTCATCCATTGATTAAGTTTAAAACATTACGAACAACATTGTTTTAGAATCCAATCATAGACTTCAAATCCATATTACAACCCATGCAAATTGTCTTAGAGTTCCACAAGGACTCGACAAAAGACACTAATGAAAAGCAGGCTTTGAATTATGTATCCTATCCAGGAGAGGATACACACTCCAAACCATTCGACACCGGATGACATCTTTTATTCCAAACAACATTTGAAAACTTCAACGCCCGCCAGATCCATACTTAGTTTCCTGAAATACATGTAGTTTGAAAACATCAACAAAAGTTGAGCGAGTTCATGTGTTTGGTGTGTGAGCATGGATAAACTTTGTGTTAGTGCAGTATGTCTATCGCCTCCGTCATCTCAAGATCGTAGCTGAAACAGTTTATTTCTAGTGCTTATATTGTAATAGTTAGAAATATCTAGAAAAAGGCAAGGTGGCATTTATGTAAATAATGAAATATCTCATTATGTGCCTTGGCCTATAAATAGAGAACTTAGGGTTCTCATTTAGAACTTTTGTCACTTTGCTTATTTGAAGACTTTGGAGAAGATAGGAGCTAGAGAGAGAAAGTAGAGAGAGAAAGTGACATCGTGATTCAGGTGCTTTGTACGTTTTCATATTCTTCAATAGAATCACAGATTATATTACGTCTCGTGTGTTCGGTCACGATTGTGTACGGATTCCGCACGTTCATGAGTCGGTTCGCAATCGAAACGGATTCAAACCGGTCCTAACAAGTGGTATCAGAGCAGGAGATCGATTGCTCAGATCATTCACACGATTTCGCACAGGATTTCATCGTTTTCAGATCTCAATTCGCATCAGATTCGATCAATTTCTTCACTTTTACATCTTTTCACGTTTTCAACAGATAATCGACAAATTAATCGAGTTTTAACGGTTCAAAATTAATGATTTTTGGATATGATATGCGAAATCAGTTAATCTAAAAGCCTATAAAATTTTAGATCTTAATTCAAAGTATTTTGGGAGAAATCTAGAATTTTTGTGTCCGAAAAGTGAAAAATGTTGAAAATTGTTGCTGTTGTTATTGATGTTCACCCGCACGGATGACTTCTCCGTGCGGATAACATATCCGGGTTGACTATTGTTGACTGATAACTCGCACGGACAACTTATCCGGGTTGACTTTGTTGACCTATCCGGACGGACAACTTGTCCGGACGAATAAGTAATCCGCTTTGACTTAAGTTGACCTTTCCTAGACAATTACTACCCGTGCGGATAACATCACTGTTATGTTTGTCAGTCAAAATAATCATTTTCATTCGGTGAGCATGTGAAACTAGGTACAGGTGTCATCAAGTGTTGTTTCGTTTAATAATCATATCACGTGATCATTCTGTCTTCGGTGAACTTGTGCATTCGGTGATCATTCCATGTGAATTTGTGTTTTTCAATAAGATTGCACGTGATTTGCCATCTGTATGCATGTATATTAATTGATTGTCGGCCACTGAATTCATTAAGAGATTGCATGTGCTTTGATTCATATTTCATATTTCAATAAGCACGTGACTATGTTGATTTTTGCTGTTGAAGTTCACCGGGCGGATCATCACCCGTACGGATAGCACCCACCCGTGCGGATAACATCATTTCCCACCCGCACGGATTACTTTCAGCCATCCGTGTTGACTTGCTGACTTGCCACTCGCACGGATAACATTTCATTAATCCGTGTTGACTTGTTGACTTGCCACTCGCATGGACAACTTGTCCGCGCGGATAACATCATCACCCGTACGGATAACATAGAAGAATATCCGTGCGGATTACTATCCGAGCGGATTACCATCCGAGCGGATAGCAATCCGAGTCGTGTTATCACCCGTGAGTGTCACTTAGTCAACTTGGTCAGTGTGTTTTAATTGTGGTCATCAGATTTCATGTGATAAAGTAATCCTTGCATGTGATTCATTAATTGCATTCGGTGATCTAGTCGGCAAGCTTTAATTGAAAATATTAGATTTTCACGAGATTCATAGATAATGTCAGATTGCATGTGAAATATTAATTGAAGGATGGACATTGATTGTTGTTTGCATGAAAATTAATAGTGCATATGGCATATCAACTTTGCACGTGATTTGTTCAACTTTGTCGAGTTTGTGTATATCATTATAGGTGTCAATTCATTTTGTCTGCCACTTAATCAGATTCTCACGTGAAGGTTTTTGTCTTGTTGCAAGTGGTTTTGTGGTTCATTCATTGAGGTCAAAGAAGTCAACTTCATCCGCACGGATTGTCTTACTCGTCCGGATCCCCACTCGTGCGGATAACTCACTCGGACGAATCATCCTCACTCGCACGGATTACACTATCCGGATCCTCACTCGCACGGATTACTTTCATCCGGACGGATCACCTTTAGTCACACGGATTACCACTCGTGTGGATAACTCAGACATCCGGTTCACCATCCGGACGAATCATCATCCGGACCAACTCATTTGTTCGTGACACTTCATCCGAATTGGGCCAACATCATTCATTCGAATATTGATCCATCCGAATGGACCAAATTCTTTTACGATCATTTGAAAAATTTGATTAAACTCATTTTGTTTGTTTGTTAGTGATTCAGGTGATTAAAGATTTACAAGGGGCGAATATCAAGAAGAAGATTTAAAATGTCAGAAGAAAGTGCTCATGATAGATGGTGGAGAAGAGACAGTGCGAGATGGGAGATTAGCAAGTTGGATGAACCATTTAAGGAAGCAAAACGAGCCAAGAGATGGAATGCAGAACTAGAGTGTTACATGGACCCACAGGGTAATCCAGTGGTTGACCCTTCAAAAGTGGATTTTGAGGCAGTAACAAATTTGTTTCCAAGAGAGGGCACTTTCAACACAAGAAGGCTTTCTGATAAAAGTTACTTGCCGGATTTAATGAACAAGATAAAAGAAGTTTTTGAAGCAAGTCTACCGAAGGTGGTAGAAATGAAAAAGAGAAAAGAAGAAGAATTGAAGAAGATGATTGAGGAAATGAAAACTGTCGCAAAGCTTGCTGTTGAAGAAGAACAGAAGATAGAAGATGAACAGAAAGAAGAAGGAGGTATGATAACAGAAAAAATTCAAACTGAATCTTCTGAATTGTTTGACAAAGACAAAAGCATTGAACAGTCTGATGATAAAAATGAAAACAAGTGCAGGAATTGCATAGAAATGTGCAAAGCCTGTACCAAAAAGGATGAAATAATATAAACAACAGAAATTGAAACAAATAAAATTGAAAATGTTTTCAAAATAAAATGTAAAGAAATGATTGAAAAAGAAGAAATTTTGAAACTAAAAGTTGAAAAGCTGACACAGAAATGTCAAGATCTTGAAAAGGATAATGATGTGTATAGACAAATGTGTTCAGCAAAATGTGTCGATTGTGTTGAAAAAGAATCTAAATTTCAAGATTTACAAAAACAGTATGATTCTTTAAAGTGGTCGAGTCAGAGAGTACAAGAAGCTTATGATACTTTGAAGAACCAAGTCAAAAGTTTTGATCAAAGATTGTCAGAAACTTTAGTCACTAAAGAAATGTATGAAAGAAAGTTTAAAGAAAAGCAAATTGAATTAAACAAATGTGTTGATGAAATTGCTAATCTTAAACAAGTCTTGGCTGAAAAAGAAAAGGTTGTTACAAAACTTCAAAGTTATCATAACTCTTCGTACATTCTCGAACGCATTTTCAACATCACACCAGATGACAAAGATACTGACAATTTCAAAAAGGGTATTGGTTTAGAATTTCATCAGGTACCACCACCATTGAGAAACAATTATACTTTTTATGATGAGGAAAAGGTGGCAAAGGGTTTGAACATAGCTGACCAGTTACCTGAAAGTATCGATGTGACTTACTCCAAATCTGATGATGCTAATGATTCAGAGGTGGTAAGTAAGGTTGTTGAAAGCGTTTTGAAAGATGAGTCTACAAAAGGTAAGTCTAAATCACAGGATGAAGATGAAGGAAATTTTCATGATGGTTATCTGAAAAACACAACATCCGAGAAAAATTTGGATGATGATTCAAAGGGATTGGTCTATACCATGATTGGATCGGACAAACTATTCTTAGATGTTGTATTCCCGATTCAGAATGTGATTTCAGAGAAGGTCGATAAAGTTTTCAAAATGGTTGAGATTGAGAAGTCGGAAATTTCAAAGTTTGTTGGTAAAAGTCACAAAACTTTTTATAATAAACCTGGTTTCAAGAAGAAAAACATGAAGGCTGGGTTGGGTTATAAAAAGAAACAAAATTGGAAGAAAAATGAAGTGCAAAATTTTCAGGCAAAGATGAGTTTTGTTCAAGGAAAAAGTTTTGAAGAAGAAGAAAAACTCAAATTTAGACAACAGTCTAATGAAGAGTTTTGTGCTCAAAAGAAAAGGCAACAACCACAGGTTAAAGATGTTTCAAAAAGAACATGTTTTAAGTGTGATCAAATTGGACATCTTGCACGAAAGTGTCCAAATCTGAAACCTGTGGATGTTGACAAAAAGAAGCCTGAAAATGTTGAGAAACAAAAGGATGTGAAACAAAGGTTAACTAGATTTGATTCAAAACAAACTTGGAGGTACAACACAAACAAGTTTGCTTCGAATCAAACTTGGAAACCAAAACAGACTAGGTCTGATTCAAAACAAACACAGAATTCTCACACACTCAAGTTCAGAACAACACAAAGTTGGCAAACATCAGTTGATATGACAAAGCCAAATCAATTTTGGAAACCAAAAGTTGTTGTTCAAAGTCAAAATAATCAAAACGAGTCACGATTTTACAAGAGAAGTGCTTCAAAAGGACAGAACTGGGTGGTTAAGAAACAAGTGACTTCTGTAAATGTTGAAAAAGTCGAAGACAAAGATGAAAAAGTTTTTTGTGAAAAATGACAAAGATTTTCCATCATTAAATGAAACTTATTGTGTTCAAATGCCTAAGGTCCAACAGACCTGGGCTAAATTGTTCAAGTAATTGAGTGTTTGTGATTGTGCAGGTGCTCATGAAGTTTGATTGTCAAGAAAGAGAATTGATGAGCAGCCTGGCACAGGAGGAAAGGCTGCTGAACCCTGGTTTGGTTGAACAGGGAGTTTATCGTTTTCTGTACATAAATAAACAATATTTCAAAAACCCTAAAAATTGAAAATTTTGAAAAACCAAAAATATGTTTTGTTTTTGTCAAAAATATTCAAAAATTCAAAAATATGTTGCTTGAATACGCCGAAACCCTCACGGCTGAACAAACATGATTACTATCACAAGATTGAAAAACGGTTTTCAAACTGTCGAAAATCAATGGGTTGTAAATCATGGGGGTACGTTATTTTTTCTGCAACTCAGTGCATGAGAAGCAGAAAATGGATGGCGAGACAAAGCTATCAGCATTGTGTTGTTAAATTTTCTTTAAATGATTTTGAATTTTAGGGGGAGTAAGAAATTGTCAGAAAATCCAAAAACATTTGAAAATTTGAAAAAGCCAAAAACATGATAAAATTCAAAAATTGAGTTTTTGCGTAAAAGGAGGAAATGATAGTACATCAGTAGACAGTTACAGTACGCTAAAGAAATGGAAAGTTTAAATGTGTTAAACGATCTCACCGTGGATGTGTCGGTAGATTTTTATACATTTAGTAAACTTTTTCGGGATATAAACCTAAATTTCAAACTTGCTTATTTCGTGGGGAACACTACTTGGATATATAGGTAACCCCTGAAATCTTGTTTGAAAGGTCTCATAATCTGATATACTAGGTCTTTATACTCAATGATATCTGGGGTATTATTCCGGGACTTCTGCTGAACGGTAGTTCTGACCTAGTCCTTGGATAATACTTTCTGCAAATGCTTGAAACATAGCATAAACCCTCAGCATGCCGATGAAACAATAAAATTGATAGTCGCTGCTGTTGTAGCTAAAAGATCCTCTAAAGGGGACATTCAGTAAAGTCGAAGCTGATATCTCTCTGTGTATACGGAAGTATCGACCTGAGATCCCTCGACCCTCGCATACCTAATTTATGTACAGATATCATTGTAGTATACTCACCTGTAAGACTGATTATTGGGATCTGGATACGGGAGTATATTCAAGAGGTGGGACACATGAATGGGTTTAAGTTCTTAAAATACATAATTCGTATCCTGAATCAGTTGAACTTTGTATGAAAATTTAAGTGGATCAATATATCGACAATCTAAGTGAATTGTTTAATTCTTAATGTGTAACTAAGCTCAACGGTACTTGTGACTTGTCAAAAACTGATATGATCCTCTAACACAAACTCAAACAAAAATATTGTCTGTAAATATGTTTGTACATATTACTTTACTGCTTTATATTTTCAGAAAAAGTACAAAAAGATTTTGATTTCTGCTTTATTTTCGACAACCGATGTCTGAGAGCTGAGTTTCAAAATCTAAGTATGCTGATTGTGTTTCTGAAAATAAAACAAGTTCATTAAGTTGAAACTTGAAGTTTTATAATCAAAAATCAAAAACAGTTTGTGATATCTCCAAGGTCATTAATTTGGACTTGGATGATTAACTGTGAAGGAGTTGGATTCTTAGATTGTTAAAATCTGTTATAAAGAGTCAGTTTTCGAGGATTGGATTCTTAAATACTGCCAAATCATGAAGATTGTTGATAGGGGGAGAGTATCAAGTAATCCTGGATATATTTCATATTATTATATCTTATTCCCAGGATCTTGATTTAGAAAGTTTGATAGAGCCAAGTTACGATACCTGGACAACCAAAAATGCTTTCATTGTAAAATATTCTAGCATAAGCTGAGAGGGCCAGGTTTTTAATCCTGGAAGTTCAAAACATTGTTACTTATAAACGTTTGAGATTTGCAGATGTTGTACCAGACTACGATCCCGACAGCTGAGTCTAAGGGGGAGTCTGAAGACGAGCTCAACGAAAGGGGAAGCGTGCATAGGCGCCAGGATACTTTTCCCAGAAGAGCTTGTAACCGGAAAGCCAGGTGTCGATCCCAAAGCACGGAAGCTTGACGAAAGGGGGAGCCTGAAGATTCTACTGAAAGGAAGGAGCTGAAGCTGAAGACAGATCCACGGGGATTCTGTTCGAGCTAGAGAGAGAGAAAGACTTAAAGCTACGAGTCTGACTAAATGTTTGAGATTGACTGCGGAAATATCCAAGGGGGAGTCTGTTAGTGCAGTATGTCTATCGCCTCCGTCATCTCAAGATCGTAGCTGAAACAGTTTATTTCTAGTGCTTATATTGTAATAGTTAGAAATATCTAGAAAAAGGCAAGGTGGCATTTATGTAAATAATGAAATATCTCATTATGTGCCTTGGCCTATAAATAGAGAACTTAGGGTTCTCATTTAGAACTTTTGTCACTTTGCTTATTTGAAGACTTTGGAGAAGATAGGAGCTAGAGAGAGAAAGTAGAGAGAGAAAGTGACATCGTGATTCAGGTGCTTTGTACGTTTTCATATTCTTCAATAGAATCACAGATTATATTACGTCTCGTGTGTTCGGTCACGATCGTGTACGGATTCCGCACGTTCACGAGTCGGTTCGCAATCGAAACGGATTCAAACCGGGACCTAACACTTTGTAATCAGCAAAAGTAAGTATGTATGTTTCGTAAACCAGGTATGAAAGCGAACAAGGAAACAAATCAATTAATGTGCAGCCAATACATTAATATGTGTGCAACGGCGTAGGAAGGTTCAAACCTAGCAGATTTTGTACCGGGCCTCCGGCTGTAAGACATAGTCACCTCATGGGCCAAACCCCGGTCCACATGGGTGTGGGCTCGCTACACCCAAATAGATCTATCACTCATGTCCATCGGTCCCAACACGAGGATTAATGGTCTTAGGAGTGCGCCTACCCATTCACATGATCTAACAGTACATTCCTTAGCTAACCTTACCAATTGTAATTGTTTGTAAACATTTTGTAACATGTACTTCACCCCCGAAGTTATAAAACAAAAATAGTTAAAAGAAAAGGGGGACATGAACTCACAGTTTTGCGTTCTTCGGATCCGACTGTAACTCAAAGTTTCCTCTGGTGTACACGACTACCTACAACGTACTACGGTCTATTAGACGAACGGGTCGTGCCTCGACTTAGTATTAATTAGTGTCTTTGAGTTACGTTTCTTGTGTCGTCAATATTATTCCAAGTTATATAATTATCAAAATAATAAATATTTTAACTTAAATTATTTTTTTCAAATTTTGGAATAATAGTTAAAATAATATATTTTAACTTGTTCTTTTTTATGTATTTACGCATGTATATCCTTCCCAAGGATGGGTGTATTAGTATTCGTATTCTTACACTTGTATATTTTTGCCATGTATTGGTGTCGTATTCCGGAGTGTATTTATACGTACGAGAATATGTATTTTTATTGTGTTTATTAAGTATCCTTATACTTAATTTTTTTGTATTAATTTTTCCGGAATAATATCTTTAATAAAAATACATCAATATATATTTCCAAAATATATATTTTAAGAAATATTACTTAGAAAAATTATTCATAATTTTTCCCTTGGCAAAAATATTTATAAATCTCATACAAGTCTAAAAAATAATATATTTCCAAGTCTAACTTAGAAAATATATATATAAATCCCTTTTTCTTTCAAAAATAATATATTCAAGTTTATTTAAGAAAAATACATTTTCTCACAAAAATAATGAATTTCATGTTTGTTTGAGAAAATATATATTTTCTTCCAAAACTAATACAACTTCTAATAATTCCAAGAAATATATATTTTTACTTGCCAAAAATAATATATTTTCTCCTTGTAAAAATATGATATAATTTTGTAGTAATTGTAAAACTCATATTTTTGTTCTCTTGGTGTCCAAAATATTATTTACCAAAATATACTTACGAATAAACTTTCCAGAATATTTTGTAAGTTATATTCCTTTGTTTGGTTTCTCCAATATTTTGGGTATAATTTATATGTTCATTCTCTTGGAATTTTGGTAATATTTTGGATTGTAATTTCTTGGTATTTTGTGAGTTATATTATTTCAAGTCCTAAAATAATATAACTAATACACATAATATACAAATAATCACACACATGGTGACATCTAAATATATATATTTTCCTAAATACATATTTAGTCACTTTTATTTATAAAAACCAATCTCCAATATTTTTAATTTTGTAACAAAAATTATGGCAAACTTTATATGAAAATTCATGGTTTGAAATATACTTGTAAATATTTGTTTAGAAATATTTTTCTAAGTGTTTAATTTTTAGAAAAAATTTGCCATAGTTTCCCCTAGAAATGGAGGTTTCCATGCCTTTAAGGCATATCATTTTCTTTTATAAATCAACACAATCATCAACAAATCAATTTACACTTACCAATTTGCCAAAATCAAGCATAAACTACTACCTCATGAACTTGAAAATTTATAAAAATTTGTAGTAACTTATTAGTATATTTAGTAAGTCTAGTTACCCTTTAAAGTATGGTTGTTTTTTAAAAACATCATTTTTAAAGAAGTTAGTTCTTTACAACTTGTAATCACATTTTCTAAAAATGTTTCTTCTTGGATTTTTCTTGTTAAATACATGATCCTACACTTTATTAACCACCAAAAATGTGGTTTATTTCTTTAAGAACCAAGATTAAGTAAACTTTGTATTTTTAACTTGGTTTCTTGAAAAATCATTCTTGAAATCTTAGATTTACAAGACTTTACACACACTTTAATCATCAGTAAACAAGAAAACCTATTATTCTTTCAAGTTCATGACTTATGTGAGGATGATCTATGGATCTTTAATATTTACATCCTCTCATCTTGCTAGATTATGTTTTTAATCATTATATATGTCACACCCCGATATTTCCACGTATTACCGGTGGGCCCGGTGGGGAGTATCGTGACGTAGTTGATATCATCATAGTCAAATAATCACAGTTTAATGCACAACGAAAGTCTAAAATAGTAATACAAACCGAATTGAAAGTATAATAAAATATTACACAACGGTTGTAAATGGATCCACAGGCGGATCTAAAACAGAAAGTAAATATTGTTCAACAGACTTAAAGTATTAAAAGCTTGCAAAACTCTTTATTTAATACTCAGGAGGTTCCAGCCCATTTCGTGTAGTACATGCACTTAATCTTTTTGAAAAATACGTCAGTTTACACTGGTAAACATAATTAACTGACTCTTTTGAAAAGTATTTATAAAATTGGTTTGGATGCACAAGGCATAAAATCTTTTATAACTTGGGACAATTATATAAAATAATCTTGTATACAGATTTATATGTTTGTCGTACGTTTAGGACCAGAATAGAAGAGCCGGTATAAGATTAATAGACACACCACAAGTATAGGCCCACAAGAAGTTTCCTCACGAGTGAGATACCGTTTATACATACGCAACTGTCAGGTGTATGCCTACACCCCGTGCTTAAGCCGTGGCCATTTCAAATGAATGAGCCGAGGATATCCAGGACACTGTCATATTAACCCCCCAAAGGCTTTGTATCAAACAAAACATATTAAAATGGGTTATCTCAATGATTTAACCACTAATCGATTAAATATTCAATACCCGACCAAGCGGTAATAATTTACCGTATCCCAAGCCCGTATAAGGGAAAATAAGTTAAAAGTATTTACCTGAGCTAAAAATGTAAATTAAACTAAGCCGTATATTCTAATCAGCAAGTGCAGGGAGCTTTTACTGGGCTCCTAATCTGGAACGAAGGTTTTAATAACCTACTAGATTCCTAACGGGTCTTATTTAAGTTATAACTTTGACCGGTTAGTTTTAAAGGAATGTTTACGGCACGAAACGCAAGATTAAGCGATGACCGGATTGGAATGTGAGACCCGAAAAGTATGAAGACTTGTATAGAATGGGTAAACTAAATACATTCTGGATTTTGAAGTAAAAATGATAAGGTTTGACCCGTTTCGGCTAATTTATGCAAACTAGTTACATAAACCGTACCCAACGCGTATATGCATAACGGGTAACCGAATGAGTCATGTACAAGTTCCATGAGTTACTATGCTTATATATGTTGTGATATCAGTAGGATATCTTCCATTATGCCCAAAAAAAATTTAAAACCAATTTAAGCCCCGAAAGGGTATTTTGGTCATTTTAAAGTTTATAAAAGAGGTTTTAATAGAAAACTGAGATTCTGGTCTAAAAAGTTCAGTAAAAATATTTATTTTATGTTTTTATATCAGCGAGATATCATACATATGCGTGTTTAATCATTTATGACCAAACTATGCACCGTAGGGGCATTTTGGTCATTTCACATAAGCTTTAAGGTCAAATTTGGAAATCTCAGTTCAAGACTT
Source organism: Helianthus tuberosus (assembly GCA_030545235.1). NCBI lineage: Eukaryota > Viridiplantae > Streptophyta > Magnoliopsida > Asterales > Asteraceae > Helianthus > Helianthus tuberosus. The sequence goes on along the minus strand of CM060411.1, from coordinate 51,160,787 downwards.
ATACTTACTGTTAAAGTATAAAAAATTATTTATAAAATCAGTAGGTAACAAGTCTTAGGCGTTAAATATGGTTTTAAACCATACTATGCGCCTAATTAGCGTAAAAGTCGGTAATTGACGGTATTCAAGGTGTTTATAAAATTCTGAAGTTTTGATCAGTCTCTAATGCTTAAAATATTTTATTTAACATATGATGTCAGTAGGAAAAGGTTTGGTATTCATATCATATGTTAAACTCATTTTATTAACAAAAAGGGCATTACCGTCATTTACCGAATTTATGCTAGAACTCTATGTTATAGTCAGTATAAAATTTGACAAAAATTTCCAAAAATCCCTAAATATTATATCATAATAGTGGGTAGCAAGTTTGGTGCCAAAAATTGGGTTTAAATATGATTTATGCTGAAAATGCCACTTAATTAACAAAAAGCTTCTATTTTACGATATATTGCATAACTTTCATTTTAGACCAGAAACTGATGTCAAATTTTTAGGACATACTTATATATCAGTAATAAAGATTTGTGTCCTCTCACGTTTTTAAAAATCTCGTTTTAATAACAAAAGGGCAAAATGGTCATTTTAAAGCATTTAACGGAAACATGCAATGAACTATGATTTCTATGGGACCATGATGTATAACCTCAGGGGGTTATACCTACATATAATATGGTCACAAAGGAACCCTAAGGAATGACTTAACTAATCTAATTTGGGTCAGAACTGAAAGTCAAAGCAAAAGCCAACTTTTGCGACTTTCGGTTGCGAACCGAGCCTAATACTCAAAAATTGTCGGGTTGAACATGCCTAAACATGTTCTTATATTATTTACCAAGTTGTTTAAATGATAAAATGTAATTTATAGCTTCTACATTATCAGTTATGATTTATTTTGCAAAAACTGACTCGTTTGACTTTTCTGTTAAGTAGTTTGACCCGACAATTGACCCAACACATAGCCACTTTCAATTCGAATAATGGCTGGACCGTTAGTGATTAATCACCAAGTCAAAGTTTAATTACCATATCTTTGACTTTCGGTCATTAAGCTAATAAAACCTTAACTATAGGAGCTAAGAACACTTACAAGAGTCCTTAGCATGAAAATTAGACTTGAGAAAGCTTCTAGATATCCAGGACACTTCAGAGATCAATTGAGAGCTTTAGAGATTGAGAGTATGAGAATTTTGAACTTGTGCAAATGAAAGAACAACTCCAAGCCCCTATTTATACTACAAGAGGTCATCACCAGATCAATCCAGGTGTTTTGTGATGTTCTCTGATGATTACAGGTGTCCCAAGTGGTTTTGAATACCAGCAAATAGTCCCTAGTATCGATTTATGTGAGTGCATGGCTGAATTGAAGAAGAGAGGTGCAGTAGCCTGCACCTGTGCATGTTTTTGTCTAGTTTAAGCCATCGGGTCGCGCGACGGCAGAAGGGTGGAGGTGTGGCGCAACGCCACCACTAAGGTGACCAGCTAAATAAGTTTCAAACTTGGCAGTTTCACCCCCTGGACCTTTTAAAACGTAATAACTTTCATTTCAAGCACTTTTAACCCATAAAATTTATATTTTGATGATCCTTAGAATGTAACCAAACATCGTTAGGTCCGGTTTCGTTAAACGATAACCAAAACACAAGTTTTGCCTCGTTGACACTTTTAACCCTTTATTTACGAAAGTTAACGTATTTAATATCAAACAATATCGAAACCTCGTGAATTTTTTGTCACTTGTTCTTGAGAGTATAATTAATTTTTACAAAGCTCCGGGTTCGTTAAAAGGTAACTCAGAAGTATTAACTTAACATGTTGACACATTTAACCCTCGCGTCTTGTAAACTTTCACTTTCTTTCACAAACGGCTTCATACGTTTCACAATTCTTTCGTTTAAGAGTATGAACATCATATAGGGTTAATAAAAGGCAAAATTTTCAAATGTTAATACTTTGGATCCTTTCACACATATCTTTTCCTTGTTTGTCAACTTTATTCCTTCGAAATCAATTCTTTACACGTTTAAAGCTTATGACACTTGTCGCTACTATATTGGCCATGATTTTCCGAGGTGTTACATCCTCACCCCCTTAAAAGAAATCTCGACCTCGAGATTTACTGAAATAAATGAGGGTATTTCTGTTTCATCATGGATTCAACCTCCCACGTGTATTCTGGGCCTCTACGGACATCCCATTTCACTTTTACGTTCGGCACATGCTTTCTTCGAAGCTTCTTAACCTGTCGATCCTCGATCGACAAAGGTTTTTCAACAAACTTTAAGCTCTCGTCAATTTGCACGTCCTTATGAGACGTTGCTAGCGATTCATCGGCTAGACATTTCTTTAAATTGCAGATGTGGAATACATTATGTATCCCTCTGAGCTCTTCGGGTAGATTCAGCTTATAGGCTACGCTTTCGACACATTCGGTGATCTCGAATGGTCCTATGTACCTTGGGCTCAGCTTTCCCTTTTTTTTCCAAAACGCATCACCCCTTTCCAGGGTAACACGTTGAGTAGCACTTTATCCCCTACCTCGAATTTCAGAGGTTTACGTCTTTTATCCGTGTAGCTTTTCTGCCTATCCCTGGCAGCTTTCAGACGATCACGAATTTGGACAGTCTTATCCATCATCTCGAGGACTATATCAGGTCCTGATAATTGGGTTTCTCCAACCTCCACCCAACAAACTGGCGTTCTGCACTTCCTTCCGTACAAGGCCTCAAAAGGCGCTGCTTGGATACTTGAATGATAATTATTATTGTACGAAAATTCAATCAAAGGAAGATGGTCATCCCAACTTCCACCTAAATCAATAACACAAGCCCTGAGCATATCCTCAAGCGTTTGAATCGTACGCTCGCTTTGGCCATCTGTCTGAGGATGAAAAGCAGTGCCAAAATTTAGACGAGTGCCTAGGGATTGCTGAAAGCTTTTCCAAAAATGAGATTTGTATCTAGTATCCATATCAGAGATAATAGATACCGGCACTCCATGGAGGGATACTATCTCATCCACGTATAGCTGAGCTAGCTTGTCGGAGCTGTGTGTTTCTTTAATAGGCAAGAAGTGAGCTGACTTGGTCAGTCTGTCGACTATAACCCACATCGTATCATTCCCACGTTTCGTCCTTGGTAACTTAGTAATAAAATCCATAGTTACCATTTCCCACTTCCAGGTGGGAAGTTCAGGCTGTTGTAGCAAACCTGACGTCTTTTAATGCTCGGCTTTAACCTGTGCGCACGTCAGACATTTAGCCACATAAGTGGCTATAGATTTCTTCAAACCTATCCACCAATAGTTTGCCTTTAAATCCTGGTACATCTTATCACTGCCTGGATGGACTAAATATTTTGAACTATGAGCTTCCTGAAGGATCACATCTCTATGTCCTACAAGGATTGGAACCCAGATTCGACCATTTAATCTAAGGATTCCATCCTTACCATATGATAATTGATCAGCAGTTACTCCTAACTTCTCATTCGGATAGTTAGTTTCTAATACAGCTTCCTTTTGAGCGGCTAACAACCTTTCATTCAAGCTGTTCTTTAGTTCAATGCTTTTGGCATTGATCCTAATAGGTTTGATCCTTTCCTTCCTGCTCAAAGCATCAGCGACTACATTCTCTTTGCCTGGATGATATCGAATTTCACAATGATAATCGTTTAACGTTTCCATCCATCGGCATTGCCTCATGTTAAGATCCTTCTGATTAAACAGGTGCTGAAGGCTCTTATGATCAGAATAGATCACGCACTTGGTTCCATAAAGATAGTGCCTCCAAAGCTTTAGTGCAAATACAACGACACCCAATTCCAAATCATGGGTGGTGTAATTATTCTCGTGTATTTTTAATTGACGGGATGCATAGGCAATGACCTTGCCTCTCTGCATAAGCACACAACCCATACCTGTGTGCGATGCGTTGCAATAAACCACAAACTCTGCGACTCCCTCTGGCAATGTCAACACAGGAGCATTGCATAATTTCTGTTTAAGAATCTCAAAGGATTCTTGTTGCTTGGGACCCCAGTCAAACTTGACATTCTTGTGAGTTAACGAAGTTAGAGGTGCAGCAATCCTTGAAAAGTTTTCAATGAAACATCTGTAATATCCTGCTAGACCCAAGAAACTACGAATTTCTGTAGGTGTTTTAGGCGCTTGCCAATTCATAATAGCTTCAATCTTAGCGGGATCCACCTGGATACCATGCTCGCTTACCACATGTCCAAGAAATTGGACTTCACGAAGCCAAAACTCACATTTGGAAAACTTGGCGTAGAGCTTCTCTTGCTGCAAAAGTTTAAGGATACACCCGAGATGTTTTTCATGATCGGCTTGATTCTTTGAATAAATAAGAATGTCATCAATAAAAACAATGACAAACTTGTCTAGATAAGGCTTGCAAACGCTATTCATGAGATCCATGAATGCTGCAGGTGCATTAGTGAGCCCGAAAGGCATCGCTAAGAATTCGTAGTGGCCGTAACGAGTCCTGAATGCAGTCTTATGTACATCTTTGGTTCTGACCTTCAGTTGATGGTATCCCGACCTCAAGTTGATCTTTGAAAAGTAACTTTCCCCTTGAAGTTGATCGAACAGATCGTTGATCCTGGGTAATGGATATCGGTTTTTGATTGTAACTTTGTTCAGATCACGATAATCGATGCATAGACGCATCGAGCCATCTTTCTTCTTCACAAATAGAATCGGCACTCCCCAAGGGGATGAGCTAGGTCGAATAAATCCATTCTTCAACAATTCATCCAACTGAGTCCTTAACTTTTTCATCTCAGTCGGTGCCAACCGATAAGGTGCTGTTACAACTGGTGCTGCTCCAGGAATAATATCGATCCTGAACTCCACTTGCCTGTCTGGAGGTAAACCAGGCAATTCTTCAGGGAAAACATCCGAATATTCAGAAATAACAGGAATGTCTTCAATCTTAGGCTTTAGCTCGTCTATAGTCACCTGTGCCATGTAAATGACACAACCTTTCTTCAAACATCTTGACGCCTTAAGCATAGATACTTGTTTAGGCAATCCATACTGCGTATCTCCCTGAATAGTTAATGGCTCACCATAAGGAGTCTTGATAACCACTTGCTTCTTATCACATATAATTTGGGCTTGGTTACGAGACAACCAATCCATGCCTATCACTATGTCGAATCCTGCCAATTTCAATGGAAGCAAAGACAGCGAAAAAGAGTGATTCCTAATGGATATAAAACATCTATCTAAAATTTTTGAAGCAGTCTCTATGGTACCATCGGCCAATTCTACCTCATATTTTATGCTTAGAGTTTTAACAGGCAGATTTAACAGTTTACAAAATTTATTGTCTGCACCCGAATCAAACAAAACTCTAGCATATACATCATTGATAAGGAATGTACCTGTTATAACATTATCATTTTGCACCACTTCCTGTGTATTCATCTGGAAGACTCGAGCATTAGTCTTCTTAGCCTTTTCAGGCTTCCTTGGGTTCTTAGGGCAATTGGTCTTTATGTGCTCCTTTTCGTTGCAACCATAACAGGTTGCATCTTTCATTTTCTTGCAATCCAAAGTTATGTGGTCTTTGGACTTGCAGATCCCACAAACCTTAGGCTTTGACTGCGATTGTGATTGTGATTGTGATTCGAGTCTGCACTTCCTAAAATGGTGCTTCTGGCAGGTTTTGCACTTGGGCTTCTCACCTGTCTGCTGAGTATCCTTTCTAAACCCAGAACTCTTCCTATGATCTGAGTTTCCCTTTCTTTTCTTGTTGAAGCGATGAGAACTCTCATCCTCACGTTTCCGTTTTCCTTCCTCAGAAGCTTTAGCAGATTTATTTCTGACTGCATCGAGTATGAGAGATAGAGACAGATCCACCACTGACCTGTATGTGGTAGGTCTGGATGCTTTCACATTACCCTTGATTTATGGAGCCAGGCCTCCAATAAAACGTGCTATGCGCTTTGGTTTCGGTGTGACCAAATAAGGAACCAATCGGGACATAGTGTTGAAGCTTGTAACATACGCCTGACAATCCAAATTCTTCATGACCAGAGTCAAGAAGTCAGTCTCGATTTTCTCTACCTCATGCTGAGGACAAAATTTTTCCTTGATCAGTGCAACAAATTGATCCCAAGACAAGTTATACAATGGAATCTTCCATGTGGCTTAGATTAACGACATCCACCAAGCCAAAGCATCACCATTAAATGATTATGAAACAAACTTTACAATATCTTGTTCCACACAACCACTGATATCAACCACAGTATCCATCTCATCGAGCCATGTCATACAATCAATGGCTCCTTTTTCTCCTGTAAAGTCCATTGGCTTGCAAGAGACAAAGTATTTGTAAGAGCAAGTCTTGACACGTGGCTCTTGATTAAGCACAATCTGCTTGGATGGGATACATTTCTGATTCGATGAGTGATGAGAATTGTCCTTATTTGACTCATGTGTTTTCGAAGGGAGCTTACTATGAGCCACAGATTGAGTCTTTGTACGAGTATTACTTGGTTCCTTGAACTGTCTGTCAATAGCTCTAGTAACAACATTGTCTATCAATGCTTGAAGATCTGCACCAGCTACATTTATTCTGGTGGTATCATTTCTCTCCCGAGGATGACTGTTAACCTCTTCTGATTCAGACATGCTGAAGCTTGATTGCTATAAAACAAATTGACAATGGTTTGTTTAGAGGTTTATTATGGAATCATCATTTTCGATGATTCATTAACCATGGTAAGCATAGACCAAAGTGGTTAATTTATTATCAGGTTTATTTTAAAATTTACCTTATAATTAATCCCAGTTATAAACTATTAAGGATATTGATGTTGGCACAAAAGGCCTAGTCACGAGGACAAGCCATGATCTTACAAGATCGAGGCATTTAAGGTTTGAACATAGTTCATCACCCTTCTTGACAGGGAGTCATAGACTACAACTGCCATTTGTCCTTAAAGGACAATAAGTATGACCCGCAGGCACTTCATCACTAATGGATGTTTAAATCATCAAGTAAGAAATTGGAAAAATCCAATATAAGGATGACTAGTGTGACTTTATCGAATCACATTTGCCAAAAGTGCTAACACGTTCTCAGGTGTCAACAAGGATTTGAATCTTAAAAAGGTTTTACCATCATGGCCATGTCTAAAATGACATATAGGCTAGGTTATACCTTTAAGATTTTCTTTTAATATTTTATTGGCAGATCAAATTAAAATGGAAGTGATATTTTGATTTGTTTTATATAGTACATGCATATGCATAATGACAAATAAGAATTTAAAAATAGAAGATTCCATAAATGTCTTAAGAAGTACAATAGTTTTGCCCTAAACGGGACTTTAAAGAAATAGCATTGTCCACGCAGGGAGGAAACAAGAAAGACAAGTCCAAGCAGGGACCAAATACATAAATAAAATGTCCACACAGGGACTTACTGGAAAATGAAATTACAAAACAATAAATAAATAAGGATTTTTAATAATCCCTCTTCTTCTTCTTCCCCTTTATAAGGTTTGCCAAACCCTTTAGTAGACCACGGCGGCTCCTACACTCTTCGTCTACCCTTTGCTCCACCTCGTGCAACCGTTGGAGGATTTCTTGCTGCTGTGGTGGTTGAATTTGTGGCGGCTGCGGTGGCTGCTGCTACTGAGGTTGAGGAGGTGGTGGGAATTGATACCCATATGCTGGGTACCCAGTTGGGTACGTAGCTGGAAAGGGTCCAGGGTAGAGAGCATTGTAGTTTGCTGCCTCGAGATATGGGTCAACGGCAGGGGCATTGTTGTAATTATAACCTGAACAAGTTGGCTGCTCGAACGGGTTGTACCCAGCTGCACCTGGGTAAGATGGGATTGGGTTTTCATAACCCATGTGTGGTGCTGGTGCGACTGACGCAGAGTCGACTTCAAAAACTGTGTTTGAAGGCCCACCCATTTACGGGTCTTCATACAGCGGCGGGTAGTTGCTGTTGCTGGAGTGTTGGGGGTGCTGAAGTGAAATCCCCCACGCACGGACATCCATGCACCTCTTTTTTCCTCGGTGGTTCTGGAGGCAGTTGTTGCTCTGGTGCTGGCGGTGGCGGTGGCGTGACCGCCTGAAAATACGGGTCCTCAGAAGGGACCTGTTGGTGTGGTGGTGAGTTGCAGTGAGGGGGAGTGTACTCCCACTTGTATGTAGCCCATCTTTCGGCCCAAATATCAGGGCCCCTGTAAGGCGAACCATGGAAGGATGATCCGCTAGATATATCAATGGGATGCGTCGGTGGTAGCTCGGGATCTGGATCCTCGTCCATCTCCATATCCTGCATCTCAGGATAATGATCAGCTGGTCCCAAATGGTTTTGATCCTCTGGTTCTTCTATCTGGTTCACCGGGTTGAACCGGATTTGAAAATAAGGGGTTGGGTTCTTGAAGGAGTGGTGTGAACCCGATCGTTGCCGAGGAATGTAAGAGTTGTGAGAATCGTTGGGCTCGTCCTCCTGCTGCGGCCCAAAGGAATGATGATAGGACAGTGAGGAGCTGAGCGAGACAGAGCGTCTCACAGGCTAGAGGTATGTCCTCCAGTCTTCATGGGGACTTGATCTGAATGATGCGGACGGTGTACGCCGGTGAGATGGCCCGGCTTCATTGTCATTCCTAGCAGTAATTGGAGCTTTTCCTCTTCCTCCTCGGCCTCTCACTCTTGGTGGCATTTTTGCTTTTGATCCTGTCAAAACAAAAGAAAAACAAAAGACAAAAACCAATTAAGACTAGGATTAATCCTAAGTCCTTTGCCTAGACTCGGAAGTCAAGGAATGTGCAACTGTGTCATTGAGATTAAACACAAAAGGCTAGTGTTTAATTCACTCAATGTTGGCTCTGATACCAACCTGTCACACCCCGATATTTCCACGTATTACCGGTGGGCCCGGTGGGGAGTATCGTGACGTAATTGATATCATCAAAGTCAAATAATCACAGTTTAATGCATAGTGGAAGTCTAAAATAATAATACAAACCGAATTGAAAGTATAATAAAATATTACACAACGGTTGTAAATGGGTCCACAGGCGGATCTAAAACAGAAAGTAAATATTATTCAACAGACTTAAAGTATTAAAAGCCTGCAAGACTCTTTATTTAATACTCAGGAGGTTCCAGCCCATTTCGTGTAGTACCTGCACTTAATCTTTTTGAAAAATACGTCAGTTTACACTAGTAAATACAATTAACTGACTCTTTTGAAAAGCATTTATAAAATTGGTTTGGATGCACAAGGCATAAAATCTTTTATAACTTGGGACAATTATATAAAATAATCTTGTATACAGATTTATATGTTTGTCGTACGTTCAGGACCGGAATAGAAAAGCCGGAACAAGATTAATAGACACACCACAAGTATAGGCCCATAAGAAGTTTCCTCAAGAGTGAGATACCGTTTATACATACGCAACTATCAGGTGTATTCCTACACCCCGTGCTTAAGCCGTGGCCATTTCAAATGAATGAGTCGAGGATATCCAGGACACGGTCATATTAACCCCCAAAGGCTTTGTATCAAACAAAACAGATTAAAACGGGTTATCTCAATGATTTAACCACTAATCGATTAAATATTCAATACCCGACCAAGCGGTAATAATTTACCGTATCCCAAGCCCGTATAAGGGAAAATAAGTTAAAAGTATTTACATGAGCTAAAAATGTAAATTAAACTCAGCCGTATATTCTAATAAGCAACTGCAGGGAGCTTTTACTGGGCTCCTAATCTGGAACGAAGGTTTTAATAACCTATTAGATTCCTAACGGGTCTCATTTAAGTTATAACTTTGACCGGTTAGTTTTAAAGGAATGTTTACGGTACGAAACGCAAGATTAAGCGATGACCGGATTGGAATGTGACTTAGACCCGACAAGTATGAAGACTTGTATATATAATGGGTAAACTAAATACATTCTGGATTTTGAAGTAAAAATGATAAGGTTTGACCCGTTTCGGCTAATTTATGCAAACTAGTTACATAAACCGTACCGAACGTGTATATGCATAACGGGTAACCGAATGAGTCATGTACAAGTTCCATGAGTTACTATGCTTAAATATGTTGTGATATCAGTAGGATATCTTCCATTATGCCCAAAACGAATTTAAAACCAATTTAAGCCCCGAAAGGGTATTTTGGTCATTTTAAAGTTTATAAAAGAGGTTTTAATAGCAAACTGAGATTCTGATCTAAAATGTTCAGTAAAAATATTTATTTTATGTTGTTATATCAGCAAGATATCATACATATGTGTGTTTAATCATTTATGGCCAAACTATGCACCGTAGGGGCATTTTGGTCATTTCACATAAGATTTAAGGTCAAATTTGGAAATCTGAGTTCAAGACTTATACTTATTGTTAAAGTATAAAAATTTATTTATAAAATCAGTAGGTAACAAGTCTTAGGCGTTAAATATGGTTTTAAACCATACTATGCGCCTAATTAGCGTAAAAGTCGGTAATTGACGGTATTCAAGGTGTTTATAAAATTCTGAAGTTTTGATTAGTCTCTAATGCTTAAAATATTTTATCTGATATATGATGTCAGTAGGAAAAGGTTTGGTATTCATATCATATGTTAAACTCATTTTATTAACAAAAAGGTCATTACCGTCATTTACCGAATTTATGCTAGAACGCTATGTTATGGTCAGTATAAAATTTGACAAAAATTTCTAAAAATCCCTAAATATTATATCATAACAGTGGGCAGCAAGTTTGGTACCAAAAATTGGGTTTAATTATGATTTATGCTGAAAATGCCACTTAATTAACAAAAAGCTTCTGTTTTACGATATCTTGCATAACTTTCATTTTAGACTAGAAACTGATGTCAAATTTTTAGGACATACTTATATATCAGTAATAAATATTTTTGCCCTCTCACATTTTTTAAAATCTCGTTTTAATAACAAAAGGGCAAAATGGTCAATTTTAAGCATTTAACGAAAACATGCAATGAACTATGATTTCTATGGGACCATGATGCATAACCTCAGGGGGTTATGCATACATATAATATGGTCACAAAGGAACCCTAAGGCATGACTAAATTAAGCTAATTCGGGTCAGAACTGAAAGTCAAAGCAAAAGTCTACTTTTGTGACTTTCGGTTGCGAACCGAGCCTAATACTCAAAATTGACGGGTTGAACATGCCTAAACATGTTCTTATATTATTTACCAAGTTGTTTAAATGATAAAATGTAAATTATAGCTTCTACATTATCAGTTATGATTTATTTTGCAAAAACTGACTCGTTTGACTTTTCTGTTAAGTAATTTGACCCGATAATTGACTGAGATAACGTGATAATTAGAAGGTGCCCTTTTAAGGGTTTATCACCTACTTAATTACCAACACATAGCCACTTTCAATTCGAATAATGGATGGACCGTTAGTGATTAATCACCAAGTCAAAGTTTAATTACGATATCTTTGACTTTCGGTCATTAAGCTAATAAAACCTTAACTATAGGAGCTAAGAACACTTACAAGAGTCCTTAGCATGAAAATTAGACTTAAGAAAGCTTCCTAGATATCCAGGATGTTTCAGAGATCAATTGAGAGCTTTAGAGATTGAGAGTATGAGAATTTTGAACTTGTGCAAATGAAAGAACAACTCCAAGCCCCTATTTATACTACAAGAGGTCATCACCAGATCAATCCAGGTGTTTTAAGATGTTCTCTGACGATTACAGGTGTCCCAAGTGGTTTTGAATACCAGCAAATAGTCCCTAGTATCGATTTATGTGAGTGCATGGCTGAATTGAAGAAGAGAGGTGCAGTAACCTGCACCTGTGCATGTTTTTGTCCAGTTTAAGTCGTCGCGTCGCGCGAAGGCAGAAGGGTGGAGGTGTGGCGCGACGCCACCACTAAGGTGACCAGCTAAACAAGTTTCAAACTTGGCAGTTTCACCCCCTGGACCTTTTAAAACGTAATAACTTTCATTTCAAGCACTTTTAACCCATAAAATTTATATTTTGATGATCCTTAGAATATAACCAAACATCATTAGGTCTGGTTTTGTTAAACGATAACCAAAAACACAAGTTTTGCCTCGTTGACGCTTTTAACCATTTATTTACGAAAGTTAACGTATTTAATATCAAACGATATAGAAACCTCGTGAATTTTTCATCACTTGTGCTTGAGAGTATAATTAATCGTTACAAAGCTCCAGGTTCATTAAAAGGTCACTCAGAGGTATTAATTTAACATGTTGACACATTTAACCCTCGCGTCTTGTAAACTTTCACTTTCTTTCACAAACGGCTTCATACGTCTCACAATTCTTTCGTTTAAGAGTATAAACATCATATAGGGTTAATAAAAGGCAAAATTTTCAAATGTTGATACTTTGGATCCTTTCACAGATATCTTTTCCTTGTTTGTCAACTTTAGTCCTTCGAAATCAATTCTTTACACGTTTAAAGCTTATGACACATGTCGCTACTATATTGGCCATGATTTTCCGAGGTGTTACAATATAACAAGATCATATGATGATCTACATCATTAACATCAACAATCAATCATCAAGTAGCACAACAACACTAAACAACATGATTTCTTTAAGATTTTAAGCTTATGTTCATGTTTCATGTTCTTGATTCTTAGTCTTCATCATGATTAACAACATGTATCTTCTTTTAACCAACAAAATATGTTGTAAAGCGAAGAGTATAGTGTTCTTACTACTAGCTAAAGGCTAGGGATGATCACTAGTTGAAATGGAGTGCATAAAAGCAAATGGTGGAGGTCCTTCAACTTCCGAAAGCTCCAAGCTTCTTTGTGCACCTTCTAACACCTTTGTATGTATGTAGAATGGATGAAAGTTGGAAGATGATGATGGTTATGTGTGTGTGGGTTCTTGGCCGCAAGCAAGAAGAAAGGAAGGAGAGTGAAGTGTGTTGTTGGTGTAGAATGAGAATGATAAGGTCTTGAACTTATGGTTTCTTTTATAAACTCACAACACAAGTCTAACTAGTGTATAATGTGTCATCCAAGCTTAAGACAAGATCTATTTAAATAAACAAATAAAATCAATGGTGGGGCCACATGTTGGGTCATGGACTAGGTGGGGGGGTCTAGGCTTAGGTTTAAACTATAAGTTAGTTAATGGTTAGATTTCAAGTATCTAGTTGGGTGTTTAGTTATTTGTATGATATATAGTGTGTTATGATGTTTGGGGACCATAACTAGCTTGGTAATGTTAAAACAGTGCTTCTAGTGAAAATTTGGTGTTTCGGTTAGTGTCCGATTGTTCGGTTGGTTACCGGTTCGTTAAGGTGTTAAACTATGCAGTTCAGTGTGCTTTATGTTACATTTTGTGACAGTTTTGATTCCCGACGCTTAAGAAAGCATTCAGGGCCATTTAACCACATTTCTGCATGATTTTAGAGTGTTCAAATGCTGATTTTGCTGATTTTCTGCAGAATTCTGCAGTTTATGTGAGATTTAGGCACTTTCTGGCACTTAAACTATCTCTAGAAATGCAGTTTTGTGATCCTTACTTTCCTACACACTATACTAGTGTAATACTTGGTTTCTGGCTCATTTTGTGTCTCAATACAATGTTTGTCTATGTACTGAACTCCGTCAGCATTTTCCTGATTTGTCTGATAACCATGCTAACTGTGTTTCGTGCATCATTTGAGTCAATAAAATTCTCATGCAATAATGATATGACATTAAGCAATATGTGATGCACATGTATGTATCATAGCAATAATCAGAAGGCAATTCAAGTCATTAATTGTAATTCAGCACAGTCATTAAGCACTAATCATGGTTTAATAGTTGTACGGATACTTGGAATTTGACAGTTGTCACACTAAAGCATGTCTTCGCAATACATTAGTATGACCCATTTACTTTGATTAGTCACAGTGTCATTTGATTGTTTTAGGTAACGAACAAATGATTACAATATTCATGTTTTGTCGATATTCTTTTAAACATTCAATTTTTACTGTCCGATATCATCTCACTCGTTTCTTTTCATGTTTCTTTGCTCTTTTAGAATGCCTCCTCGACGTGACCCAACACATGATGCTGCCATGGCAGCCTTAATCACTCAGCAAATTGTTGTTGTACTCCCAAACCTGATAACCTAGATAAACCAAGCAAACAACAACAATAACAACAATGCTCCGTGCAACTACAAGCAGTTCAATTCAGCAAAGCCACTCACATTTACTGGGTCTGAAGGGGCCACTGGGCTCCTACAATGGTTTGAGAGTCTCGAAAGCACGTTTCGTCATGTACAATGCCCAAACGAGCAAAAGGTTGAGTTTGCATCGAGCGTATTCCAGAAAATAGCACTTACATGGTGGAACTATGTAATGAGGGATAGGGGTGCCGACGTGGCAATGGCACAAACTTGGGAAGAGCTTCGAGCTCTAATGATGAAGGAGTTCTGTCCTCGTCATGAACTCAGGGCATTGGAAAGGGAATTCGACGATCTTAATTAAGACAGCGGTGAACATCGAGCCTACACTGATCGTTATGAGGAACTGAGCCTGTTATGTCCTACCATGGTTACGCCTTTGGATAAGGCGATCGAAAAATACATTGATGGCCTCCCTGACCCAGTTCAGGACATTGTTACTGGTAGCAACCCAACTACCGTTAGACAAGCCATTGAACTGTCTGCTACCCTGACTGAATCTCAAATCAGGAAGGGTAAGCTTTTCCGAAATGGTGACCAGAAACCATCTGACGAGTCTGCACAAGAAAAACCAAAGGATAAACAGACTGAGTCCTCCCAAAAGTCGAAGAAGCTTAAGGCTTCACAAAACTTCGCAGTAGTTGCTCAGAATAATCAGGTTGTACCAAACCAGCCAGCACAACCTCGTACTAGGAAAGACTACGTTGGTACCGCACCTTTGTGCAATAAATGCAACCGTCATCATCTAGAACAAACACTGTGTCACAAGTGTACCCACTGAAGGGGATTGGGACATCTGGTCAATACATGCCGTTATGTTATCCAAAACCAAGCTGCTGCTTAAGCACCATTTCCACCTGGATCGTGCTACAACTGTGGTGATCTTACTCACTATCGGAACAATTGCCCAAGGCTTGTTAACGCAAATCCAGCACATGGACGAGTGTTTAACATAAACGAGGCAAACGCAAATGACAATGCAGCAGTGAACGATTAGACTTTTGTATTTTCCTTGTTGTTATCTTTGACGCTTGAAACAATTCAGTTGATATATAAATAAATTTGTTGTTTCACTTTTATTTACAAAACTGATACGATTGTGTGCATGTGTGACATACCCCTATGATGCCGACACCAAGGAACCATGTTCCTTACAAAACAAACTACTCGTGTGGTTCTTTCATATTTGTGATCACTCGTGATCTCCCCAAAAATCCTAAGTACTCGTTTCTTTTAAGAAATAAAGTACAAGGTACAAGTTACAAAATTCTTAAACAGATACTTAAAATACCATTTCCGATCCTTGATTTAATATCTAAAGGTACTTTTATGAACCCTTAATTGGATTCCTTGTGTTCTCTAATATGAATGTTACGATACGACAAAGACAAAGCCAAATCCTTATAAGATCTTCCTATCTTCATAGTTAGATTCTTGGGGATGTTTTGAGTAGCAATTGAAGTCCTTGATTGGATTTCTAGTGTACTTTAAATGCATTAATTCAAGTTAATAAACGAGCTAATGACTAAGTTAACGAATATGCGATTATGTGATTATGTGTTTATATGTAGTTCTAATGCTCGCTATCTAAGTCCTGGTAGAATCTTCCGTATTTTCATATGATAGATTCTCAGAAGGATACTCAAAGTACTATCTTAAATTCCTTAAGGGGCTTTACTATGCAAATAGTAAGAACCTTGGATTCCAAAGTGCTATTTCAAAACGATTATTTGATTCAAAGTTAAAAAGATCTTTTAGTGGTCTATTTAAAGAGATCATACAACGATCTAGTTAAGGAGATCATGTGTTGATCTAGTTAAAAAGATCATTCGTTGATCTAGTTAAAAAGATCTTTTGGTGGTCTAGTCAAGTCATTACATGTTTGTTCGATTGATTTTTTCCCCTACGCATTATGAAATGAACTGTGCAGACTGTGCAAGGAATTACGTAATTATGGATGCATACATAATTATGGAATTCAGTGCATAGAAACCTCAGCAAGTTTTGTCATGTGTTAAGACCTATAGTGATAAGAATAACGAAATGGGAACAATGTAAAAAGGGCATGGTGGATAGGCCGCTAGTACTTCCTATATATAAGTGTTCCTTATTAGATTGCGAACATAGCGTTATTTAAGTTACTAGAAGTCCTAGACCTTGACCAATGTTATTTTATCTTACACTCTCTAAATCCAATTTCGAACACACACATGTTTCCTATAATAGTCTTCATAGGAAACATTCTTCCATCCATTGTTCGAAACTCCAAAGTTCATACTATTTTTCTGCAACAAGGACATCACTTTGACAATTAACAAATTCGCTAAAAAAATCCAAACGTGGCCCAGAGTTTTACTTAGGGTACGGAGGATTTATTCGAAAGCGAAACAAGCACATTTGTTTTCACATGTTTCCTCTAAAATTGAATTTCGGGACGAAATTTCCTAAAGTAGGGGAGACTGTGACATTTGTGCCTCTACGACCATCATACAAATGCAAATCCAATGAAATATTGTGTTTCATCCTAGGAATTTGTACAATTCCATGTGACTTTTGCACATATCAATCCTAGTTCAATTTCAAGCTTTAAATCGTTTTCTGGAAAGTTATACGCGAACTGATGCGTAAACATAATCAGTTTAATGAGAAAAACACTCTGGAATAGTGACATAGGCTTAACATACCTTAAATAACCTTTACATAACTTAGAAATAAGTTTTGGAGGGTTTGGTGTGTCGAAATCAAGTTTATTTAATCGTAGGGACTATTTACGACAAACTACGAAAGTCTGCCGATTCGTACTGTAACGAACATTCCGAAACTTAATCATAAGCTAAACATACCCTAAATATCCTTTACATATCTTAGAAATAGGCTTTGTGGGGTTCGGTATGCGAAAATATGCTTATTTTATCAATAGGTACTAAAAGCGTCAAAAAGTGCATAAGTTTACATTTACGCGCATATCTTACGTTCTGAAAATAACCGGACATCCAAAAATTTTTGTAATAATTAAAATATTTTATTTTCATGATTGGAATGCAAAAATACCACTCGTCGCGTAATTTGGACCGTTTTCGCGTCCGTTCGAGTTTTCGTTGTAATAACCGAATAACGTGACCGTATGTCACACCCCAAAAACGTCGCAGCTGAATATAAAAGGTGGTGGTGACGAAAGCTGGTGCCCATTTCTATCTTGATGTTTGATGCATTATAGTGTTTGGCAATTTTACTTATTTAAAACGTAGATTTTGGTCTTAACATTCCAAAACACGACAGACATAGCCATGACATAATAAAGTTGTCTTTGACCCTCACGGATCTTATTACATTGTCCCAGAAATTTTAAAAGTCAGTCCAACATTTTAAGTAACAAAACATGCATCAGCAAACACAAGATACGCCATAATTCCTGAAACCAAACTCAAGTACCTGTAGAACACGTTAAAAATCAAGTGTCAACACAAAGGAAGGTGAGTTCACATATTCACTTACAAACAATTTTATTCCAAGGAAAACTTTCTGTTTAGGTGTTTATTTGAAAACATCCATATAATTTTGAAAGTCCGTTTTACTTCCTTAATAAAATCCATGGGCCTTCCGTCGGTTCATCAATCCGACAACAGTAATATTGCCCAAGTTTTGTATATTAAATTATTGCGTCAATTTTCAGACTCGTATGTTAGCTAGACAATACGAACTACATATTAACCATGCAGGGATAATCAAAGCTAGACAATAAATAGAATATCAACTCATCGTTTGACTTGACACGGGGCGACTGGTCACGACGGGGTTGTCAACCCGAGAGATCTACCAACAATTCCTCGCGTACATTACTTAAATGATTAAACGATATCATGGGCGCAGGGTCCTATCTCAATGAACCATATGATGTCTGCCTCACGTAAAATATATATATCCTACTAATATGACAATTTAATACACGACGTTGTACGAATTCCCCTGACACTCCATCATTTGAGACCCAGTCCAGAATTCGTCCCCAACTGTACGGTCATGTTTCGTTTAGGAAATACCGTACTTTCAATATTCATTCATCAAAAACGTTTTACTTCGAAACGTATGACTTATCAAATTTCATATATTTTCAACGAAAATATATATTTTATATTAAAAGGCATGTTTTATTTCGAAAACATTATTAAACCCTTTTATTGACGTGTTCTACCCCGAAAATATATACAAAGCTGTAAAAAGAGGGGTTTAGTGACACTCACCTTTGGGTGCGTATTTTTATATAGTGCAATCCCAGAGATTGATTTCTACACATCCTATTATATAAGTAGGAACGATTTTAAATCAATATACATACATTACAAAATCCTAAGTTTCTCTGTTTCTTATAATTATCACACAACTTTGAGATTATCTCGAAAAGTTGTTATTTTTGGATTATGTTGGCACGTTAATATATATACATGAGTCCATATATATATATATATTTATGATTTTGCGACTTGAATGATTTTATTGGTGATCATTATTGTGTAAATCCTTTAACTCTCCCGTTTATACGTGATATATCTACGGTTTGCGCGTCGTAATATATATATACATAAACGTTTATATAATTTAACACCAAGACACGCGAAATCTTGTTAACTTATTTATTTTGTCATTTTTAAAGCAAATATACAAAAAACATCTCATAAGTACCAAATTTCATGCTCGACAAACAAGTTACACATTTAACACGTTTTTCACCGTTTCTACCGCAAAAAACGTACAAGTATACATGCATAATCCAAATATTTAAAATCATGTTAAAACTTAACATATTTTCACATTCTCATGTTTAAATCACATAACACATTTTAACACATAAGGTTCACCCAAAATTTTACCTATACTAGTGTATATTGAAAAATGCGTATTTTAGCGATTCGATAACGGTTTCGGGCGTCGAAAGTCACGTATGACCAACCAAACACCAAGTAAACCTAAAATTAGTTAAAATACTTATTTTTAAACTAAAAATATTAGTTTATTTACTGATCTAAATTAGTTTTATAAAAATCACTCGAAAAATCGATTTTCGACCGTTTTAACGCATAGTTTTGCGTTAAACGTTACTATAATCATCCCAACTCGAAACGACTTGATATTTTAACACAATACACATTATTTACTTACTAAAATAGTGGTTATAACAGATTAGTGCAGTTTTTGTGTAAGTCACAAAAATCATGTGATTTCATGTATTTTACAACAAATAAAACACAAAGTACAACATGCAAAGCTAGCAAACTTTATGACAAAGTTTTATACCATTTTAACACTTCAAGTATTCATATTTTTAGTGTTTAGATTCTGATTAAAATTTATTTTTGTCAAATCATAACTTAATCATCATTTCATGACCATAATCCAACATGCATGCTCAAGTACAAACATCTAATGCACCCATATCATGTCAAAATCAACTTGCATGAACTTAATGCATCTACATATTTATTTAACTTATGTTTTAAATATTCAAAGACATCTTCATCACATCATCATCATGTTAACATAAATGCAAGATTCACTCTATTCGTGAACATATGATAAAATTTCCCACATGCATGTATACACACATATACATACACGACATACACACACACACATGTGCATACAAAAATCTAAAACTTCACTTCTCATAACATTATTTTATCATAGAAATTCCTATAACATCAACCTTTAATCATGCATGCATCAAATTTTGCATATATCACATCATAAAAATCAAGAATCATAAAAAATTCAATCTCTAATCCATACACTCTAACATTTTCGGCCATATTAACATACACACAAGTTCCATTTTAAATTTTGTATAAAAACCCATGTGTTTAGAATTTTAAGTTTGTGAATCATTCCAAGATTTAAGAGAAACCTTCCAACATCATGAACATCACCAAGAATCAAGAATATGTTTTAAAAATAAATTTTATACCTTCAAGATTCAAGTGGGTTTTTGACATGATTTTTGATGTTTGAAAGCTTGTTTCACCAAGAAAGCACCTTTGGATCATCAAAATAGCTTGGAAATACCTTGGATTTAAGTTGATTCTTACACACACATATAATCGTATATATATACATATATTTACATAATCTAAACTAAAAACTGGTATTTAACCGGTTACCGGGTATTTTATCTAGCGTTTTAACCCGTTTTAACGCGTTTTAAATTATTTTTAACTCTATAAAAATAAACTCACCAAAATATTATTGAACAGTATTTTGCTTGACTGAACTGGCTACGTTGCCGGTATTTGGCAGTATGAGCGCTGTGCTGCGCGGTACGCGCATAAAATCGCAAAAATTGGGATTTATGCGTTTTTATTTATTTTTATCATTCTATAGTAATAAACTCATTAAATTATTACTAAAATGATTATCAGTTGCCTTGACAAGCTGTGTTGACAGTATTTTGTCGGTACACGCGCTGCATCACGCGGTACGCGCTTAAACTCGAAAAATAGAGTTTCTTAGCGTTTTAATTTATTTTGTCGGTACACCGTTGCCAACATAATTTTTACCAAAGTTTAAATTAACCCACTCACTAAATTCCACATATAAACATAATAATTAGTCAAGTACAGCCTTTTACCTATTCACATCACGTGTTACAATTGTACGGTACGGCCTGAAAAGCCGGGTGTCACAGTCTCCCCTGTTTAGGAAATTTCGTCCCCGAAATTTTACTCTACAGGTTTTGTTTTCGCAGTGGGTGGAAACAGTAAAAACAAGTTTAATGAATATAGTCTTGTAGTTTCTGCGAGAAACTTTGATTCTTTCAAAGAATCTTCGTAGACCAATATTACATACACTCTCAATTCCTAATCTCACATCTCAACGCTCTCCGCCCTCTCCAAGGTTCAACATTTACAAGCACTTAATCAAGAAGATTAAGTCAAAATTCCACCAATTCGGGTTCTACATACGTATATTTACACATACATTACTCCGTATCTAAGATAGTCTGAGTTTACACCCGATTGATCCAACTCGAGATGGGCTCTCGAAAGAATCAAATCTCATAAACTCCTCTTCCTTCCTTCTTACATTCATTTCAGATATCCACAAATTGCCAAGTCAATAAATTACATATACGACTAGAATGCTGAAATTCGCCTGTACAAACTACAAATATTTTGGCTGTACATGTTATACTCTAAAAATTGTTAAAAAAAATTAGAACACAAAATGTATGGTCAAAGTAAAGAATGGTAATCATCTGGGATACTCAACCACTATCTATATCGAAAGTGTTATAAGCAAGGGCTGGGCATGTGGAAAACCTTCATTAAATTTCCTGTAAACCCTACTATTTTGATAATAATGATAAACTTGCACCTAAAATTTGCATCTCAAGTATTTGATTTTGCAGGTAATTCAAAATCTCCATCAACAGATGTTGGATATGATATTGTGTTCTCACAAGTCAAAATCATGTCTTTGATCGGAGCAGCAGCTGTTCAAAACAGTTGTAAAAGCTCATCCACTGATAAATAAACAGTGTTTAACCAAAATTGTCTTCTAAGTGTAAATCCCCAAACCACTGTTGATAAACTCCATCAAAGATGGATTAAAATCATCAGTATGTCAAACCCACGATTCATGTCCCTTCACCTTCATCTCAAACAGCTGATTGGATCATCAAAAGTCACCAACAGATGTTAGCTCAGGTGATTCACATCTGCAACCTCACATTTTGAACATCAGTCCCTTTTAAACCTCATCCATTTTACCAAACCTTGACAAACATCAATTGAAAAGGGATTCTCACATAAAGTTTATCCCAAAACTTTTGTCCTCTTCTTGATTTTCTACCATTCCATCAACTAGTCATGTACCATTGGGGCACTAAAAGACAGAAAGTTGGGTGTTTGTCATGTTAGAGGAGCTTCAACAGTTCAGGGAAAAAAAAGTTTAAAACTTGTTCCACCACCAAAAGATGAGAATCTTTTTGGTAAAAAATGGACCCTCCAAAAACACAGCATATGTTGAGAGCATGTTTGTCAAGAACCATCATGCTCAGAAAGTCATGACATCAAGAGTGTGGAAGTTCACAATAAGGGGATATCAATTTCTAGACAATATGTCTAGAATATTTGATTAAACACAAGCAGCTGTTACACAACAACTGTTAGAAGAATACTATGATATTGCTGCAAGCTGAAAAGTCCAAATTGTTTGTCATTTCAGTATATGTTATTGGATTTTGATATAATTGCTCAAAAGACTTCATTTATGCAGGACAGTCGAGTAGCTGAAATATATCATCAAAAATTCAGTATCTCATTGACCCATCTTCATTTGACATCAGACATCACTTTGTGAGGGATTGCTATGAAAAAGGTTTGATTTCTCTGCATCATGTTCCAACTAAAGATCAGCTGGCAGATGTGCTAACAAAAGCATTAGACACACCCACCTTTGAAAGCTTGATCTCTCTAGAATTGGCATGCTAAACATGGAATAACAAGCAAAATCTTGTTTTTCTATGAATAATAGCATTAAAATGTTTTCAGAAAATCAAAAATCCATCCTTAAAAATAGCTAAAAATGAATTTTTCATTAAATCCTTAAAAGTCTGCCATAACCACTGTTTTGGTTCAAACATTTGTTTGTTATTGCTTTCCACTGCTGAAAGTCAACCTCTGTTTTCATCATTTTCATGGTTAACTACTGTTGTTCAAAAATCAGTGTTTTAAACCACTGACACAGGCTATCCACTGATAGTTAAAGTTACCCACTGTTTTCATGTGTCTTTCTAGCAACCACTGATACTTATTCCATCAGTGGTTTCCTAAACAACTGTTTTCCATTATTCATCCTTCCATCAGAGGTTGGCATGTGGTCAGTACTTAGCCGTCAGATCTTTTGTAACCGCTGCCACGTCAGCATACACTTTGATTCCATCATCGACACACTTTCATCCACAAAGTA
The DNA here is from genome assembly GCA_030545235.1 of Helianthus tuberosus. Classification (NCBI taxonomy): domain Eukaryota; kingdom Viridiplantae; phylum Streptophyta; class Magnoliopsida; order Asterales; family Asteraceae; genus Helianthus; species Helianthus tuberosus. Next base: position 51,137,608 of record CM060411.1, on the reverse strand, counting down.
CAAAACTTTGCTAACCTACGATGCAACCGTTTACCTTGCTACTCAAAGGGAGTTTTGAAAAAATGCAACTCTTGAAACGGTGGACCAAAAGGTTGTAGCTATAAATTCTTCAATAAAGGGTGTTAAATTTTCCATTACACCTCAAAGTATTTCTGAAATTTTTGAACTCAACGATCATGAAGGTAAAAATTCTTTTCCAGAAACAGAGTATCAAAATGATTTTCAAGAAAGAGGTTATGATAAACAAATGAAGAAAGATACTCTACAGAAAGGCAGCTTTCCTCCTGCCATGAGATTCTTCTTTCATACTCTTCTTATGTGTGTTTCTAATAAGACCACGGGGTTCAATGAAATTCCATTAAAAATCCAATGCTTGGGGTATGCTATTTTGCAAAAAGAAAATTTTAATTACTCCCAGGAGATTTTTAATGATTTGGTCAAAAATGTTGATAAAAAGGCTTTCTTATTATTCCCAAGGTTTTTGAGTTATTATTTTGAGAAAAAGTTTTCAAAAGATAATGCCCATGTGCTTATACAGGGTGCTCCTTTTCACATAAACAGTTTAACTGCAGAAACTTTCACAAGAATGTTAAAACCTTCCAAAACACAAGCAAAGGTACCTGAGCAGACTTTAGCAGCTACCACTGCTCCTCAGGTATCTACTGCTGAGCCCACTGCTCCAGGTGATCATAGTAGCACAACCACTGCTATGAAACCCACACCTACCATTACCAAAAAGCCCAAAAAGAAATCATCCAAAAAGCCCCCCAAACCCACAAAAAAGGTAACTCTAGAAGATGAGATCCCAGAGCAAATACCTGTGACAACACCAAAGTCACCAATAACCACAACTGCTACTTCCTCACAGCAGATGGAAGAAAGATCTCCACCCTTGCCTCAAACTCCTCCTGCATCTTCACAAAAAGATCAGGTTGTAAGCACAGGGACACCAAATTATAATGCTCTAGAATCACTTGATTCTATCATCCACAGCCCATTTCCCGGGGCAAATTCGCTTTCTACACCTAACCTCACAGCTCAAATTCCACCACAAATATTACCTTTGTTGGATGCAGTTGATATTGCCCAGACACAAAACAGTTCTTCTTAATTACCTATCATTGAGAACATACCCCAACAAGTGACCGAGTCTGGTGACTTTACCACTGTTAACCCACCAACATCTGAGGAGGTTACACTACAGGAATTACCTGTAATTCCTGTCAGTAGTTCAAGTCGAGCAGCAACTACAAGTGTTGGATCAACAGATCTACATTTGGCCAGTTGTTTCATCAATCAGATTCCCTTGAAGGCAATTCCTTCTATAACACCTCTGATATCCACTAGTGAGTTTATTTTGACCACTGGTACCATCAAAAGGTTATCAAGTGCTGAAGGAAGAAGACCCCAGTACCAAGAACAAGGGGCATCAATGGATGACTTTTGGAATTCGTTCCCTAATTCAAACACTGATACAACCACTTCAGGTGGGAAATCAAATGATCCCATTAAGTTGGGGTGATGGTTTAATGTACCAAGAATTAACGGCTAGAGTTGACAAACTGGATACATCTGTTGCAGAAATTAAAGACATGCTGCAACAGTTGTTGAAAGTTCAAAAGGTACCACCCACTGCTGCTCCAGCTCAAGCACCTGCACCACAACATGCACCTGCTGCAAATGAGCTCTGGAATCTGTTTCAACCATTGCTCATCCATCAAAGGCAATTAGCTGATCAGCAACATGAGATTCAGGTTTAAAAGATCAGAAATGCCATGGAAGCAAGGTTTAAAGACACACAAGCAGATATCAAGGCTATCAAGGCCCATTTATTAAACACCACTGGCACTACTTCTCCCTCTATCATTTTTGTGGACAACCCTCCACCAGCTGATTCCAAAAAGGGGGAGAAAATAAAGCAGTGGAAGAAAAAGGGTTATGAGGATGGCTTATACATTGCTTCAGACAATTCTAGCATGCTTGCAAACATACCCTTGCCAGATGGGTCTAAGAAAATTGATGTGACTACAAATGACATTGCTGATGCAAAAGCAACGGTTAAAAAGGATAGGGAGGCAAAGGATAAAGCCAGGTGGGAGCAAGAGAAAAGAGTTTTTATAGAAATGAATGAGCAGGGTATTTCTGAGCCAAAGGATGATGAAAATCCTGAGTCAAAAAGAAAGCAGCCCACAAGAAATGTGAGGCAACCCAAAACCACACCTTCCAGAAAAACAAAACATGCTTCTAAACCTACAAAAGGCTCCAAACATCAATCTCCCAAACCAGCAGTTGTTAAGACTCCTGCTGTATCACAACTGTTGGTACTTCAGTGGTTTCAACAACTGCTAGCCAAACAACTGCCACCACTTCAACACACACCACTTCAATACACACCACAACTACTGCCTTCCCACCATATCCAAAAATCACTTCACCACCATCACCTCCTGCTAAAAAGCAGAAAACATCAGATGTTACAACATCTGTTGTAATGACAACAGTGGTTGAAACATCAGGTGTTTCAACTACTATTAGTCAATCACTTATCACCTCAAAGGTTTCTTCAAAAGCCATGGTTCTTTTTGCACCAAAGACTGATACAAAAACATCTTCTCCTAAAAAGGTGTATACTAGAAAAAGGAAATTTCAAGTGCATGATGATGATATACCAGCACCTGTTCCTATTTCATCCGCTCCTTATAATGTCATTAAGCCACGACCATTCATACCACCAACTCTAGCCAATCCAATAAAAGATCCAAAAATTCTTGAAGGCTATGACTCTGCTGATATTACACCAATAGCTGCAAATTATCCACTAGAATTGGAAGCTGTAAAGAATGAAATGAGACAATTTTACATAGTGGATGATCCTTCAAAAAGAAAATTTCCTTCTTTAATTAGTTACAAAGATCCAGCCAACATCAATGAATATTTAAAACTCAAAGCCAGGCAAGCTAATACCAGAGCCAGACTTGAATGCCAAGGGAAGAGTGACAATGAAATTTCAAGTTATACACAGTTTTTGCTCACTAAGGTTAAAATATTGGAGGATTATGCAAGAGACCTGAGCAAAGAAATGTCTAATCTGCCACCAGAAGCCGACTTACAAAAGGAAATGAGCAAGGATTATCTTGCATTCATTATGAAAGAAAAATTATATCCAGCTAAAGAAGAACAGTTCAGTGAATGGCCACTCATTGCCTTAAAGCATGAGGTGAACATAATTGAGAGGATAAAAAATGATCCAGGTATGAAGAGGTCAGCACCAAACTGGAGTAAATACAAAAAGGCCATTAATGATCTTACCTTGGAGTATAAACAAAAGAAGCAAGAATTGGTTGATGCAAAGGTTGGAACTGCTAAAGCCATATCAAAATGGACAAAGCAATATACAGATGAGGCTTATGAAAGGCTAAGAAAAAGGAGAATGACAGATCCTAACTTACCAAAGAAGCCTGAAAACAAAACCACTGATAAGCCAAAGAAGCAGGTCCATACTTCTGAACCACTGTTCACATGAGCAGATACCTTTGTCATTGTGTTAAACCAAAGGAAGAGGCAACAGCTGACTGATGCAGAAAAGAAAGAAAAAGAAGCTGAGTATTTTAAAGAAGCCATCAAGAAAATGGCATTAGAAGAAGATAGCTCAGCAAAACTTCAAAACCTTGCCAACAAATTATTAAACAGGCCATCATCTCTAAACTCATAAGCAAATAAACCACTCCCAAGAAACCCATTAGGTTCAAAAATACTAAAATGGATGTCTGATCAAAAGACCCATGTATTGACACTACTCAGATCCAATGGAGAAGTAAAGCACATATCAAGGAAACAAGCACTGGGCCTGGGTGTGGAAGATCTACAAGATCTCGTTGAGCTTTTACTATGCAGGGATGAGGATGATACAAGTTCCATGGATTTGGAATTACAATTTAAAGGACAAGTTAGGGAACTTCTGATGAGACAATAAAGATCCAGAATAATGAAGGGTTTTGGCATCATCTGTTCCAGGGAGAGATTGTTGGGATCGAACCCTACAGAGGAACAGATGATGTAAAGCCAAAACTAGTTCAGAATAGTGGATTCTACATAAGCAGTGGTTTACATTAGACTTTCCCCTTGAAAGTGATTCTAACAACTGATGTCTTCTATCAACTATTCTTCTACAACAACTGATGTCCATTCAAAGACTATTGAAGACTAAGTACTGATGGTCAATCTACTGCCTTGACTCAAGTGCTGCTGAAGACCAAAGCACTGCTAGGGCTAAAGCAGTGGTATGAAGAAACAGTAGTTTAACCTGTCTTTGTATTTTATACTGTAATCAGCTGTTTGACAACAGTGCTTGTACTAGATCAGTGGTTGTAGGTTGTTAGGTTGTTAAGTGTCACTTTCATGGTGACGTCAGCTTAGATGCTTCAGTGGTTTGATGTGCACTATAAATAGAACAGTTTGCACTGTTCTATTTAAGGAGTTTTCTCCTTCAATTCTATCATCTTGTACGATCAACCATGGAGGTTGAGATGAGGGGGAGTTTTAGTATGTAAGCATGCATGTAATCTTTTGATTATAATCTTTCGATTCTAATGAGATTCACATGTTTATGAAAACTATTGTTCCTTTGATTGGGTTTACAAAGTTTGTTTTATTTCCGCTGCATTAGATCTCTGTTTTACATTCATTCATTGTTTAATTATTACAAACAAACACAATCATGAGGACCTCAGATCCTAACAGTTAGCTACACACTCTTCCTCCAATCTGCGTTCCTCACCACGCTTCTCATCGGTATCTTTCCTTGAACACTCAGACTTTCGCTTTCATGAACCCCCGGTTCTAGGCTGGGAATGCAGAATTATTTGAATGGTCGACCCGCTGTGACGGCCTGACATCATGCATACCGTTGCCATGTCATTGCATAGGGTACCAGTAGATGATCTTGGGTTACAACCCTGGATTGCTTTATGTGTACCTCTATGTACTGTTCGCAAAGTTAATGAAAAATCAGAATTACGCTCCGATTATATCATAACACAGGAACTACTAAAACTTTCCGATCATTATATCACTTGAAGGGTTACCGATCTGTGTCTCACCAAAACCATGCCTATGAGCATCACGTCCACGATCCTGGCCATTATTGGTTAGCGTCGCGCTGATCCATGGCAGTATTAACGTGTTGGGCTATGAGTTGTGCCAACTCTTCCAGGGTAATAGGTAGTTCAGAACCCTGTCTCACTTTTGGTGGCATTTCGTCGTTTCTATTATTTACAACAATAATAATCACATAAGACGATAACCAAAAATAATTCAATCATTAAATGGTAGTGGACCAAACATTGCGCATGTATAATATCCACATATTAATGAGAACAATTCTTAAACCAAAAGAAACCCATTTGATATTTATACCAGAAATTTAAAAAGCTTGTTTTTAGTACTAAGACTAATCAAAATTCGGCGTGTCTACATCAACACCCGCAACAAGCCTATATGAAATTTCCTCCTAAATATCTGAAAATTTGGCATGCAAGCCATAAAAAGGGTTCATCAATTGAGACATACAAAACTAACAACAGAAACAACCATCAACTAATGCTTCACTCCCTGGAAGTCCAACATCTTCCTAACAAGCTCTTCTAGCTCATCGTAACAGTCCATATGTCCTTCTGAGTCCTTCATCGTCTCCATGCCTCCTCGTAACATGGCGAACTAACGATCACAGTAAGAGCGATTGACCCAAATCTCCTTCTGCTTCTTCAAAGCGGACGCCGTCTCAGCTCTCGAAGTCGATGCGATCTCTCTAATGGGTCGAGTTCTCTTCCTATGACGAGTGTAGACTTAAAAAGAGGTATAGCAAAACACGTGGCTCGAATAGCAGAATAAACGATTCTGTAACGACAGGCGAAAGAATCTCAAGTGTAGACTTGACATTATCAGTGGGCAAGACTACTAATGGCTCTATAAGCCGAGACGTGACATATCGTAACCGTACAATGTAAGTGTGTGATCAGTATGAATAGTAACACATAAGGCCCAAATTAATAGAAAATCACGTATGCACATAAACACATAAGAGTTTTCATACATGATAAAATTTTTCTATGTTTATTTAAAAAAAATCTTGGCTTCGAGAATTTTGGACTTTAAATCTCAAAATTCTCCGGTTGAAGTCTAGTGTTTTCCTCCAAAAACATCTAGTTCGCTAACAACCAATGGCTTTGATACCAACTTCTGTCACACCACAAAAACGTCGCAGCGGAATATAAAACGTAGTGGTGATGGAAGCTGGTGCCCATTTCTATCTTGATGTTTGATGCATTATAGTGTTGGATAATTTTGCTTATTTAAAACGTAGATTTTAGTCTTAACGTTCCAAAACACGACAGACATAGCCATGACATAATAAAGTTGTCTTTGACCCTCACGGATCTTATTACATTGTCCCAGAAAGTTTAAAAGTCAGTCCAACATTTTAAGTAACAAAACATGCATCAACAAACACAAGATACGCCATAATTCCCGAAGCCGAACTCAAGTACCTGTAGAACACGTTAAAAATCAAGTGTCAACACAAAGGAAGGTGAGTTCACATATTCACTTACAAACAATTTTATTCCAAGGAAAACTTTATGTTTTGGTGTTTATTTGAAAACATCCATATAATTTTGAAAGGCCGTTTTACTTCCTTAATAAAATCCATGGGCCTTCCGTCGGTTCATCAATCCGACAACAGTAATATTGCCCAAGTTTTGTATATTAAATTATTGCGTCAATTTTCAGACTCGTATGTTAGCTAGACAATACGAACTATATATTAACCATGCAGGTATAATCAAAGCTAGACAATAAACAGAATATCAATTCGTCGTTTGACTTGATACGGGGCGACCGGTCACGACGGGGTTGTCAACTCGATAGATCTACCAATAATTTCTCGCGTACATTACTTAAATGATTAAACGACATCATGGGCACAAGGTCCTATCTCAATGAACCATATGATGTCTGCCTCATGTACAATATATATATATATCCTATTAATATGACAATTTAATACACGACGTTGTACGAATTCCCCTGACACTCCATCATTTGAGACCCAGTCCAGAATTCGTCCCCAACTGTATGGTCATGTTTCGCTTAGGAAATACCGTACTTTCAATATTCATTCATCAAAAACGTTTTACTTCGAAACGTATGACTTATCAAATTTCATATATTTTCAACGAAAATATATATTTTATATTAAAAGGTATGTTTTATTTCGAAAACATTATTAAACCCTTTTATTGACGTGTTCTACCCCCAAAATATATACAAAGCAGTAAAAAGAGGGGTTTAGTGACACTCACCTTTGGGTGCGTATTTTTATATAGCGCAATCCCAGAGATTGATTTCTACACGTCCTATTATATAAGTAGGAACGATTTTTAAATCAATATACATACATTACAAAATCCTAAGTTTCTCTGTTTCTTAGAATTATCACATAACTTTGAGATTATCTCGAAAAGTTGTTATTTTTGGATTATGTTGGCACGTTAATATATATACATGAGTCCATATATATATATATATATTTATGATTTTGTGACTTGAACGATTTTATTAGTGACCATTATTGTGTAAATCCGTTAACTCTCCCTTTTATACGCGATATATCTACGGTTTACGCGTCGTAATATATATACACATAAACGTTTATATAATTTAACACCGAGACACGCGAAATCTTGTTAACTTATTTTTTTTGTCATTTTTAAAGCAAATATACATAAAACATCTCATAAGTACCAAATTTCATGCTCGACAAAAAGTTACACATTTAACGCGTTTTTCACCATTTCTACCGCATAAAACGTACAAGTATACATGCATAATCCAAATATTTAAAATCAAGTTAAAACTTAACATATTTTCACATTCTCATATTTAAATCACATAACACATTTTAACACATAAGGTTCACCCAAAATTTTACATATACTAGTGTATATTGAAAAATGCGAATTTTAGCGATTCGGTAACGGTTTCGGGCGTCGGAAGTCACGTATTACCAACCAAACACCAAGTAAACCTAAAATTAGTTAAAATATTTATTTTTAAACTAAAAATATTAGTTTATTTACTGATCTAAATCAGTTTTATAAAAATCACTCGAAAAGCCGATTTTCGACCGTTTTAACGCATAGTTTTGCGTTAAACGTTACTATAATCATCCCAACTCGAAACGACTTGATATTTTAACACAATACATGTTATTTACTGACTAAAATAGTGGTTATAATCAGATTAGTGCAGTTTTTGTGTAAGTCACATAAATCATGTGATTTCACGTATTTTACAACACATAAAGCACCAAGTACAACATGCAAAGCTAGCAAACTTTATGACAAAGTTTTATACCATTTTAACACTTCAAGTATTCATATTTTTAGTGTTTAGATTCTGATTAAAATTTATTTTTATCAAATCATAACTTAATCATCATTTCATGACCATAATCCAACATGCATGCTCAAGTACAAACATCTAATGCACCCATATCATGTCAAAATCAACTTGCATGAACTTAATGCATCTACATATTTATTTAACTTATATTTTAAATGTTCAAAGACATCTTCATCACATCATCATCATGTTAACATAAATGCAAGATTCACTCTATTCATGAACATATGATAAAATTTCCCACAAGCATGTATACACACATATACATACACGACATACACACACATGTGCATACAAAAATCTAAAACTTCACTTCTCATAACATTATTTTATCATAGAACTTCCTATAACATCAACCTTTAATCATGCATGCATCAAATTTTGCATATATCACATCATAAAAATCAAGAATCATCAAAAATCCAATCTCTAATCTCTAATCCATACACTCTAACATTTTCGGCCATATTAACATACACACAAGTTCCATTTTAAATTTGGTATAAAAACCCGTTTGTTTAGAATTTTAAGTTTGTGAATCATTCCAAGATTTAAGAGAAACCTTCCAACATCATGAACATCACCAAGAATCAAGAATATGTTTTAAAAATAAATTTTATACCTTCAAGATTCAAGTGGGTTTTTGACATGGTTTTTGATGTTTGAAAGCTTGTTTCACCAAGAAAGCACCTTTAGATCATCAAAATAGGTTGGAAACACCTTGGATTTAAGTTGATTCTTACAAGAACATCAAAATTTCGAAATCATGGAGGTGAGAAAGGGGGTATTCGACTGATTTTAGGAGAGAGACAGAGTCTTTGAGTGTTTTAAAGACATAATTCTTGAAATGGTGGAAGATATTGGGAGTTTTGAGGAAAGTGTCATCACGCACCTCCATTTAGACCAATAGGAGCACGAGAGAGAGAGAGAGAGAGAGAGAGAGAGAGAAAAGGTGTGCATGGCTGCCAACCAGCCCTTCTCTCTCTTACACACACATATAATCGTATATATATACATATATTTACATATTCTAGACTAAAAACTGGTATTTAAGCGGTTACCGGGTATTTTATCTAGCGTTTTAACGCGTTTTAAATTATTTTTAACACCCTATAAAAATAAACTCACCAAAATATTACTGAACAGTATTTTGCTTGCCTGGACTGGCTACGTTGCCGGTATTTGGCAGTATGTGCGCTGTGCTGCGCGGTACGCGCTTAAAATCGCAAAAATATGGATTTAGGCGTTTTTATTTATTTTTATCATTCTAAAGTAATAAACTCATCAAATTATTACTAAAATGATTATCAGTTGCTTTGACAGGTTGTGTTGACAGTATTTTGTCGGTACACGCGTTGCATCACGCGGTACGCGCTTAAACTCGAAAATAGAGTTTCTTAGCGTTTTAATTTATTTTTCCTCATGAATATGATTAAAACTACTATTCTAATCATCACAGACTATTTTTAGGATTTTAACACTGATCGGAGATGTTCGTTTCGCATTTTAACCGTTACGCGATAAGCGTTTATCTTACCGTTGCCAACATAATTTTACCAAAGTTTAAATTTACCCACTCATTCAATTCCACATATAAACATCATAATTAGTCAAATACAGCCTTTTACCTATTCACAACACGTGTTATAATTGTACGGTACGGCCTGAAAAGCCGGGTGTCACACCGTACGACCAAACGAACCGACATCCGAGATGTTTTCAAGCATATTTCATGTTCCCTATGCTTTAACTTCATTGTAGAGCCTTGAAATGGGGTTAACGGGGCTTAAAAGCATCAAAATTAAAGTTTTGAGCATGCAGGGACTAAAACTACCAAATCCTGAAACATTCCTCGCGGGGCGCGAAAGCCTGAATGTTTGTCTACGCGGGGCGCAACCGAGGGTGCTAGCAGATTCAGTGAATTTGGCTTAACAGCCTGTTCTCAAGGTTTTTAACCACTGATTGGCATACCATGAGCTTGTTTTTGGACTCCCCTTGTATTAGAAACCATGGGCCACATGTGTATGGCCAAGATCATGCCTTGATCCTTGCAAAACCACTTGCAATAATCTTGTTAACTCAAGCTTTCTATAAATACCCATCAAGTTCATTCTTGTTCCTTGCTCAAATTGAACTAATCTGCTCTAAGTTGAAACTAAGGCTTCATACCTGAGTAATTTAGTTCAATTCTTCCTAGCTTGGACCCTTTGTAAGCTTCTTTCATGCTTGTTTATGCTTTTCAAGCATGAAACTCAAACAATGTTTGACTTTCTGCTTTGACCATGAATTGGTCAAGTCAAAGTTCAATCGAACTTTGCAACGTGAGCGTAATCACGATGGTTATAGTCCCTTGTGACTATACCTACTGATTACCACGTTAATTAGTCGAAGTGACGAGTCAAAGTTTCGGTCAAAATGCCGATTAAGCGCATTTTGCGACGAAACTATTTTCAGGTATCAAAACACTTTGTTTTGATATCAAACCTGTTTTCTAACTTAGTTAAACATGTTTTAACATGTTTAACTCATCACTTTTAGTCTAGTGCTTGTATAGGGTCGTAAGTTAAGCGATCTTAACAACCGCTTAGACTTTCGAACCCGACCCGTTTGGTCGATCGTTAGGATCCGACCAAGCATATTTTGTGATCATAGTTGTATAGGGAATAACCTTCCGAGGTTATACCTTATGGTCACTTAGTTTAATTAGCTGTATGATAGGTAGTTTATATGCCTTAGGTAAATGACCAAAATGCCCTTTTCATGCATAATTTGATTTTAAGCATATGTAACTTAATTTTTGTCACTTAAACAGATTATGAAACATATTTAAACATGTTGGGCATATAATACTTGTCATATGATTAGTTAGGCGTCTCGAACGCGCATTCGCGCGAACGACGCGTTAAAGTAGGATAGACTACCTTAACGGGTCGTAAGCACTTAGGATAGGTTCCGATTTAGAATGTAGGCTTTGTTAAACCATATCACATGAGTTCCAATACTCATTTAGTTTACGAGACCTCATTCTACCCGATCTTCCGATTTAGGTACTGATTATTTAACATAGTGATTCCATACTAGGTGCCACTTGATTCCTTGATTTCCGAGCTTTGTTAGGACACTTAATCGAGGATACTTACAATCTCAAGTGAGTACATAGTCCCCTCTTTTACGTTTTCAAATGTTTTGGGGTGATTCATATGTGCCGATACGCTATTTTCATGATTTCAACTATATGATTACACATGCATAGTACTTATCTTTCGACGAATTGAATTATTGTCCATGGCTTAAACACTGATTTTCAAAGTTTGTACGACTATTTGTTTGTTCATATGTTTACTTATATATTCATTAACAATGATCAAGCCGATTGGTAGTACGATATAGTGCTATAGGACTAGACACCCCATTCCTGTTGTATGGAATGTCAGAAACCAAAATTTTAACCAAATAGATTTGCCTTTGTGGTATTTCTATAGTCTCTAAAGTGTAGTTTGATGCACTAAGGTTTGAACGTATTACCAAATCGCGCTATATGGTATATTTCGATATACTACCAACGTGATACTGTTTTGCTAAAGCATTGTTTAATATGCTATTGTTTACTAAAGTATAATTTGATATACTACCAGATCATGATTTAGGTATATTTTGATACATTACCAATGTGATACTGTTTTACTAAAGTATAATTTGATATACTACCGAATTTGTTATTTCACAAACTAAAGTATATTTTGCTATACTACCAAAGCATAGTTGATGTGCTATCTTCAAAACCAAAGCATAGTTTGATATGTTATTTACAAAACCAAAGTATAATTTGATATACTACCGATGCTTTCATTCTTAAACCAAAGTGTACTTAGATATACTACTCATCCGCTTATCTCAAAACCAAAGTATATTTTGTATATACTATAAACATTTTACCAAAACGACGCATTTTAGAAACAAAACTTTTACAAGGATTCATGGCTATTTTTGAAAACATAAAACCTTTTCTTGTGTTATCCCAAGCCATGAATCTGATTCACAAATCCTATGTTACTCACAGGCATTTTTATGCTGACGTTTTATTTTCACATATGTTTCAGGTGCTACTATGTGATGATTGTTGATGCATGCTACACATAGGATGGACTCGTGCCTTAGCGACTTTAAAACTTGAAAGACAATTATTTGTATTTATCTGAGTTGTAATAAAATGATGAGTTCATTAATGAAATAAAACAAATCTTTAATCACCATGTGTTGTGAAACAATGATTCTGTTATGACACTCCCCGACGTTTCCTCCACGATTTGTTGTTTTACGCGGTCGGGGTGTGACAAAAATGGCCCCCTAGGAAATGCTCTATGGAAGGAAATGTAGAACCCCAGATTGTTGGGGGGAAGTGGGTCAGCGAGAACTCGCTTTATAGGATGTAGTAGCCGAAACGAATGAAAAGATTGACATGGTTAGATCAAGGATAAAGGCGTTGCAAGACATATAAAAGTCTTATGCGGATCGGCGAAGGCGACCAATTTAGTTTCAAGTGGGTGATTACGTGTTGCTAAAAGTCTCTCCATGGAAAGGGATAATTCGTTTTCGCAAACGCGGGAAGTTAGGTCCTCGATACATCGGACCGTTCAAAATACTCGCTCGGGTTGGTTCGGTAGCATACTAGTTAGAATTACCACCCACGTTGGATGGAATTAATAACACTTTTCATGTGTCGCAACTGCGGAAGTGCCTTGCGGATGAAACGACATACATGCCTTTGGATGATATTGAAGTGGATGAGAAGTTAAATTATGTTGAAAAGCCCGTCGCAATAAAAGATTTTAAAGTGAAGCAACTCCGCAACAAATCCGTTCGACAAGTGTTGGTCCAATGGCAACAACGAAAGGTATCAGATCTTATGTGGGAAGCGGAGGATGACATGCGAAAGCACTACCCGAAATTATTTGGTACGTATTCAGGTTTCGGGGACGAAACCATCTTTAAGGGGGGTAGACTTGTAACACCCCAAATTTCGTATGACATATTATAATGTTTTAATCGCAATACTTTGGTGAAAAGAAATGGTAAACATAGATTTTTTACCATTATTAAAGTTTTATAAATTTTAGTAAATCTAAAATTCTTATGTATACATGAAGTTTTACTAGGTTAGTATGTAGAAAGGGGAAAAGTGACATGTTATGAAAGGATGAGGGGTTAAAAATGAAAATGTGTAATTAAAACACTTAACAAAAAAATGCCCAGTGTTTCAAGGGTGTGTGTGTGCGATCGTGAGTAGAGACCAGGGGAGACCTTCCCCTCAAAACTCTAACATCATAAATCCATCAAATTAAGAAGGAAATTGAAGGCAAGTTGAATGCATGAACTAGGAATGTTGATCCCTTAAGTGTTCTTGACATCAAGTAAGTTTAATTTCATGATTTAGCAATGTTTGAATTAGTGGTTTATGTGAAATCTATGGTTTTGTATGAAATCAAACATAAATGCTAGATGTTATGAACATATAGAAGTTTGTAATGTGTGTAATTTTGATTGTATTGATGATAAGAGGTAAAACCCACTTGTGACTTCAAGACAATGAAACCCTAGTAAAGTTTATGAATAAATTATGTTATGGTAGTATTGAATTAAGCTATAGAAAGTGTTTAAATGGGGGATTTGATATAAAATAATTGTAGTATGGTTATGATCATGAAATGTGAAAGGTTAGGTTAATTCATGAATGAATTAAGAATGAATATGCTGTAACTACTTGTACATTATGCCTTGTAAGTAGTACGCACGCCATGTGTTCGATGAAATGCCTAAGAATGATTTAGTTGAAATTTGACATGAATTCTTGATTTAATGGTGATGCAAATGAAAATAGATGTATGTGTAATTATGTTAAGTCATGATGAATAACTCAAATGCATATGTAAAGTAATGTTTATGAAAGCTAAAAGTATGAAGTTATAATGTATAGGCACAAAGAAAGAAGAAGGCACGAATCACTTGAAGTCGCAAGCATCGCAAGATCACGGTAAGTTCATATAAACTTAATTCTCCTTTTATGTAGTTCTACAGATGATAGTTTAGTAATTAAATCTTAGCGTTGAGTTATATGTTCGTTCAAGGTTAAATTTTGATATGTTGTATGTTGGAAAATGGATAAGTATCACAATAGTATCGGATGTATAATGACCACTCAGGTGGGTCAAAATCGTTTTGAAAGTAGGATGTGATATGGTTAAGTAATGACTTGTTGTAAACGGGTTGATTAGGACATGTATGACGAATAGCGACGATGTTTGAGTATGGGCTCATTATTAATGGGTCGAATGGGATGTGTGTATGGATGTTACCGAGGTGTTGGAATGAAAGAAAGTTAACGGAAATAATGTCAAACGGGAAGAATGGTTCAAACAAGAACTGTCAACAAAATGGCAAATTGCTAATGGGTCGATTAGGAGTATGTAATGAATGTTACGGATTTTTGTTTGGTATTATAGATTTGTTGGACCGTGTTCCGACCCTAAATAGTCAGTTGAGAACGTTCATCTTCATGTACGAAGGCGGAATCAACGTAAATGAAGTTACAACAGCTATTCTTTTCAATTCCTTTCTTTTTATTGCTTTTTGATACTGATTTGACAGAGTTTCGGTACAGCAACAATAATCAGGTCCGCTCCAACATACACCAGAGTCTTACATGGTTCGCTCATATGACCCTATATATAGTGATATCAGGTTCGCTCCAAGTGACATGCCATACAAGCGAACCTACCAACTTGACATATAAGCGGACCATATGATGACCACAAAAGCGAACCTATCTAACACACATGGCCGGCCCTGGGGGTGGGCGGGGAGGACCACCGGCCAGGGCCCGATATTTCGAGGGGCACATTTTTTTATGAAAGAAACCCGATATGTATGTGTAAAATATTTTTTAATATGGTACACCTATACAAATACCAACATAGGCCCCCTTACAAAACTATTCTTATGATTTAGATTAGTTATTAACCCCTTTGGCATTAGGTTTAGACCTTTAGTGAGTTCAATACCCAATTTCGTTAAGACCTAGGGGCACATTTTTTCGAGCTCGAGCAGGGTACACGAATTCTCAGGGCCGGCCCTGCTAACACATGTTCACAAAAGCGGACCTATCAACATAAAACCTAATTTTGACATTCTAGCTCCTATGTTGACCTATCTTGACCTAAGACGTAATGCAGACAAAGTCAACAGACATTCCATGCATCAACAGACTCCCCCTTGGATGTTGACGAAGTCTTCAGCTCCCGAGTCTTCAGTCTTGGTCTTTTATCCAACTCTCTGTTTTCTTATCATAAGCACTCTATCTTCACAGGCTTCAGGATCATTACCTGACTCTAACTTCCATCTTCCCTTTGACTATTGATCCAGACTCCCCCTTTCACAGACTCCCCCTCTCGATATGCTAGAATCTGAGGTATCTGGTTCAAGCTTTGACATTTAGCTTCCGTTGGAATAATGAAGTCCAAAACCTGTGTCTCAAACATCAATCATTACAAACTTATCTTTTCAACAATAAATCACAAACTCAATCAGTTTTAGAAATCCACTCAAGTATTCAGGTCCAAGTTAATGACCCTGATTACTTAACTAATCTACCAAGTTCAACTTAATGACCTTGGTTGATCATTTGACGAATCAAACTGATTTAAAACAACAATTTCACAATTTCTGAAAATAACAAGTATCAAATTAATGAACTTGTTTTAATCTTTCCAATAAAACAAACTCCATCAAGATAAGCTCTCCTCATTCTTCAGTCCAGAATCTCCAGCATCTGCTTCAAACATCTGAGAATCCAACAATCAACTTTCCACTTTGGTTTGTCGGAAAATAAAGCAGAAATGAAAAATCTTTTTGGATTTTATAATGTATTCTAAACTAAGAAATGAAATACAGAAAACTTAAATTGCAGAAAATAAACAAAGTAAACTATTTACAAACGTATTTTTGATGAGCGTGTCAGGGAATCATATCAGCTATCAGACAAATTACAAGTACCGTTAAGCTTCATTTCATAATCAGACTTAAACAATTCACCTCGATTATCGATATACTGATCCATTTTAAATTCTCACACAAATTTCAATTTACTCAGGATACGATTTAGATGAATTATGAACTTAGCTCATTCATGTGTCCCATCTCTTGAATATACTCCCGTATCCAGAATCCCAATTATCAGTCTTACAGCAGCGACTATCAATTTTATTGTTTCATCTGCATGCTGAGGGTTTATGCTATGACAGCATTTGCAGAAAGTATTATCCAAGGACTAGGTCAGAGCTATCGTTCAGCAGAAGTCCCGAAATAATACCCCAGACATCATTGAGTATAAAGACCTAGTATATCAGATTATGAGACCTTTCAAACGAGATTTCAGGGGTTACCTATATATCCAAGTAGTGTTCCCCACGAATTTCACAAGTTTGAAATTTAGGTTTATATCCCGAATAAATCTACTAAATGTGTGAAAACCTATCGACACATCATTAGTGAGACTGTTTAACTCATTTAAACTTTACAAATCTTTAGCATACTGTAATTGTCTAGCCGATGTACTATCATTTTCCCTATATACACAAGCTCTTTTTCAGATTTTATCATGTTTTTGTATTTTTGCATTTTTTACTGTTTTTGTATTTTCTGAAAATATAACTATATACATCTATCTACTCCCCCTAAATACCAAAACAAGTAAAAAATCGACAAACCATTGCAGATTGTTTCTCGTCTTCATCCGCAACAGTACTCTCATCAACGCCAATAATTCCATCCGACACTGAAAGAAGCTTCATACCATTCAGTTTTAACAAATATTTAAACCGGTTTTTATCAAAAGCTTTGGTATGTAAATCAGCTTTCTGTTCGTCAGTGTGGATTTTCTCAATTCGTATCAACTTTTTCTCAAAGCAATCACGAATAAAGTGATGACGAATTTCTATGTGTTTAGTTTTAGCGTGATGTACTGGATTCTTAGTTATATTTATTGCGGCCTCATTATCAACAAAAAGAGGTGTGTTAAGAAACTGCAAACCATAGTCGCGCATCTGTTGCTGTATCCACAGAATCTGAGAGCAGCAACTGCTAGCAGAAACATACTCCGCTTCACATGTAGATAACGCCACAGACGTTTGTTTCTTACACTACCAGGTAACCAATCTAGATCCAAAGAACTGGCATCCTGCAGTTGTTGATTTTGAATTGACTTTGCAGCATCCGAAATCCGAATCGGAATACCCTTCGAGCATAAAGTCGCCTTTCCTACCCAATGTAGGAGTTCCTTTTGGGTAGCGTAATATCCTCTTCACAATGATCATATGCGAAGCTCTTGGGTTAGATTGAAATCTTGCTGCGAGGTACGTTGGGTACATGATATCAGGACGTGAAGCAGTTAGGTACATCAATGAACCTATCATGGATCGGTAAAAAGTTTCATCAGCCCTGTCTCCGGTGAGATCTGGGTGAATCCCATGATTTGTTGCAAGTGGGGTAGCAGCTGGAGTAGAACTTGACATTCCAAATTTCTCTAGAATATCATGAACGCACTTTGTCTGATGAATGAAAATTCCCTCAGGAAGTTGTTCAACTTGTAAACCCAGAAAGAATTTCATCTCCCCCATTGATGACATTTCAAATTTTTGCTTCATCACTGATTCAAAATCTTTGCATAGATTTTCATTTGTCGACCCAAAGATTATATCGTCCACATAAATCTGAACTATCAGAAGATGCCGTCGACCTCTTTAGTGAAGAGAGTGGCATCCACTTTTCCACGAATGAACTTGTTGGCTAGTAGGTGTTGAGACAAAGTCTCGTACCAAGCTCTCGGGGCCTAGTGTAAACCATACAGCGCTTTGTCCAATAAGTAGACCTTGTTTTTGTGGATTGGATCAGTAAAGCCCGGCGGCTGACCGACATAAACCTCCTCTTTTACCTTCCCATAGAGAAAAGCCGATTTTACATCTAACTGATATACTTTGAAGTTCTTCCAAGACGCAAATGCAAGGAAAATTCTGATCGCCTCTAGTCGTGCTACAGGAGCATAAACTTCTGTAAAATCAATTCCCTCCTGTTGACTAAAGCCCTGAACAACGAGTCGAGCTTTGTTCCTTACAACAACTCCTCTATCGTCTCTCCTGCACTTAAATACCCACTTGGTATTGATTTTCCTGTGACCATCCGGCAAATCAACTAACTTCCACACTCCCAACTTTTCAAATTGGCTCAGTTCCTCCTGCATCGCAATGACCCAAGAGTCTTCAGTAAGCGCCTCTTTGTAAGTTCTTGGCTCAACCTGTGAGATAAAACAACTCAATGAGAATTCAGTTTGCAAAGGAGCAACTTTTGTATAAAAACATGTAAGCCCTTTATCAATCTGTCTTCGAGTGCGAACGCCTGCTTGCAATTCTCCTATGATCAACTCCTCTGGATGATATGAAAAAGTTCGCGGCATCTCTTCACTTGGAACATCTACATTTCCCTCCAGATTAGTAACATTCTGCTCTGCATCTTGTTCACCAACTTGGTTTGTTTGACTTGAAAACTGAATTTGCTCCCCCTCAGAATCTGAATCACCATGATCAAAGACTGGCATGTTTTCAGCTTCTTGATTATCATTATGTTCCGACTGATTATCCTGAGCAACTTCATTCTGTTGGACATCATCATGTTCACCAGCATTACTCGGACATGCTTCATCGTCATTTGAAGTTTCCCATGGTCGCCTCGAATACTCAGCTGGGAACCTTAGCCGTGACTCGTATTCACGCAAAATATCCAATTCATCAAAGAAATCTTCATCATCCTCTGATTCTTCTCTCATGTCAAACGAATCCCACAGTTTGTCATAATGATAACGCCATGAATCTCCAGGATTCTGTGGTGGCATAGTATAACCTTGACATTCAACATTTGCAGCTTCAATAATCCGCTTCTCACTTGGAACGAAAACACGTCGCATCGGATTTGCATAACCAACAAATATTCCCTCAATGCTCTTCAGACCAAACTTTCCATGAGGCTCTATAACTGTACAGGGTGACCCGAACGGTTCTAGATACTTCAAATTCGGTTTACGGTTATTAATTAGCTCAAAACATGTTTTGTTGAACTTCTTGACAGTTAGAACCCTGTTGAGCGTATAGCATGCGGCGGAAACAGCTTCAGCCCAAAAATTTATCGGTAACTTTGAATCTGCGAGCATAGTTCTAGCCATCTCGATTAGTGTCCGATTTTTGCGTTCTGCAACTCCATTCTGCTACGGAGTGTACGGAGCACTAAACTCATGCAATATACCTCTTTCATCACAAAATTCTTCCATCTTACTGTTCTTGAATTCAGTACCATTATCACTTCGAATTCTTTTGATACGCCTTTGGTACAGATTCTCAATTTTTCTGAACAACGCCATCAAACTGTCAAACGTTTCCTCTTTCGTCTTCAAGAAAGAAACCCACGAAAATCTGGAATAATCATCAGTAACCACAAGACAGTAGAGATCCCCTGTAATACTTTTGACATTTACTGGACCAAACAGATCCATATGTAGTCTTTCTAATGGTCTGGAAACTGAATTGACTTGCTTTGTAGGGTGTGACTTTTTCTTCTGCTTGCCTTTAACACAGCTAATGCACTCCCCTTCCAGATGAAAACCTTTGACATGAACTCCAAGAACCAAATCATTGTGCACCAAGTGATTCATCTTCCTTAAGTGAATATGCCCCATCTTGCGGTGCCACAATCTCGATTCTTTCTCAGTTGCTCTAGAAACAAAACAATGTGCTTGACCTGTTGTTGTAGTTGCTACAGTCATATCTAACACATATAAATCATTCACTCTAGGTGCCCGCATGATAATCCATTCCTCAGGGATAACAAATCCTGGTTTCAATATCAAACATTCTTTGTCAGTGAAGTGAGTAGTATACATATTGTCACAAATCTGCGAGATACTAAGCAGATTGTTCTCCAGCTCAGTGATGTAGTTAACTCTTTCAAACGTCACAATCCCGTTAGATAACGTTCCTTCACCAATAATTCTACCACCTTCATGACCAGCAAATCCCACATAACCACCATTGATATTTCTCACATCATACAGCAACGCGGTCTTCCCTGTTATATGTCTTGAAGCTCCACTATCCATGATCCATCTGGATACAAGTTTTGGAAGATCCTGCACAAAACAAACTTTGACTTAACCATCTTTAATAAAGATGCCGATTCATGCTTCGCGATCAAGGAAGCTCCGGTAATTCAAACTGCTTAGTCAAACATGGAGTCCACCCAGGCCTCATCAGCCTTAGGTGTAACCTTGACTCTCGCAATTTGAATTTTGAAATTTTTAGCCTTAAGAGGTGGAAAATTTGCATCATAATCAACCGAAATTGATTCTTCAGCCTTTTTCACTTCAGAAGTTGACATTTTCATCTCTGCTTTTGGTTTCCAAACTTGTTGAGATAATGCAACCCGCTTGTAAAATTTTTCATTTTTAGTTACCACTTTCTTTACAGATTCATTTTTCACTTTGATGTTGTAATTTTTCACATTCTTTTTCTCAACAACGATTGGTGCTTTACCCTTTTCGTCAACTTTTTTCTTTTGAATCTTCACAGTTTCAATCTTAGGCTTCACATTAGTACACTTTCGTGCAATGTGACCAACTTGATTACATCTGAAACATGTTCGAGTATCAACACCTCGACTTGTGCCTTCAGACTGAGACTGTGAAGCTCTTTTCTGAAAGAACTCTTCATTCGATTTTGAAAAAATCTCTTTCTCTTCATCAGCAAGTGAACTTGAACTGTTCACAAACTTTTTCTTTTCAGCAAACCTCTTGTTCGGAACATTTCTTTTCTGATAAACCCTACTACCCTGAAAACCACCCGACCAGTTATTTCGATTGTTATTATAAAAACGTGATGGATTAACAGATTTCTTGTAGTATGATTTATCTTTTTCAAAACTCATTTTTCTCTTTGTTTGACTCAGATTGTTCACTTCTGACAACTCAACTTCGACCAATTTGAAAACATTTGTCAATTTATTCATGTTAACATTCTCAATTGGAAACTCTGAATCCGAAAACAACTTATCTGAACCCAACATCTTGTACATGACAAGATTTGATTCTTCATTTAAGTTGTTCACTTTAACCCCTTTGGCATTATGTTTAGACCTTTAGTGAGTTCAATACCCAATTTCGTTAAGACCTAGGGGCACATTTTTTCGAGCTCGAGCAGGGTACACGAATTCTCAGGGCCGGCCCTGCTAACACATGTTCACAAAAGCGGACCTATCAACATAAAACCTAATTTTGACATTCTAGCTCCTATGTTGACCTATCTTGACCTAAGACGTAATGCAGACAAAGTCAACAGACATTCCATGCATCAACAGACTCCCCCTTGGATGTTGACGAAGTCTTCAGCTCCCGAGTCTTCAGTCTTGGTCTTTTATCCAACTCTCTGTTTTCTTATCATAAGCACTCTATCTTCACAGGCTTCAGGATCATTACCTGACTCTAACTTCCATCTTCCCTTTGACTATTGATCCAGACTCCCCCTTTCACAGACTCCCCCTCTCGATATGCTAGAATCTGAGGTATCTGGTTCAAGCTTTGACATTTAGCTTCCGTTGGAATAATGAAGTCCAAAACCTGTGTCTCAAACATCAATCATTACAAACTTATCTTTTCAACAATAAATCACAAACTCAATCAGTTTTAGAAATCCACTCAAGTATTCAGGTCCAAGTTAATGACCCTGATTACTTAACTAATCTACCAAGTTCAACTTAATGACCTTGGTTGATCATTTGACGAATCAAACTGATTTAAAACAACAATTTCACAATTTCTGAAAATAACAAGTATCAAATTAATGAACTTGTTTTAATCTTTCCAATAAAACAAACTCCATCAAGATAAGCTCTCCTC
This sequence comes from Helianthus tuberosus, assembly GCA_030545235.1. NCBI lineage: Eukaryota > Viridiplantae > Streptophyta > Magnoliopsida > Asterales > Asteraceae > Helianthus > Helianthus tuberosus. The sequence continues at coordinate 51,115,161 of CM060411.1, read as the reverse complement.
ATTCTTCAGTCCAGAATCTCCAGCATCTGCTTCAAACATCTGAGAATCCAACAATCAACTTTCCACTTTGGTTTGTCGGAAAATAAAGCAGAAATGAAAAATCTTTTTGGATTTTATAATGTATTCTAAACTAAGAAATGAAATACAGAAAACTTAAATTGCAGAAAATAAACAAAGTAAACTATTTACAAACGTATTTTTGATGAGCGTGTCAGGGAATCATATCAGCTATCAGACAAATTACAAGTACCGTTAAGCTTCATTTCATAATCAGACTTAAACAATTCACCTCGATTATCGATATACTGATCCATTTTAAATTCTCACACAAATTTCAATTTACTCAGGATACGATTTAGATGAATTATGAACTTAGCTCATTCATGTGTCCCATCTCTTGAATATACTCCCGTATCCAGAATCCCAATTATCAGTCTTACAGCAGCGACTATCAATTTTATTGTTTCATCTGCATGCTGAGGGTTTATGCTATGACAGCATTTGCAGAAAGTATTATCCAAGGACTAGGTCAGAGCTATTGTTCAGCAGAAGTCCCGGAATAATACCCCAGACATCATTGAGTATAAAGACCTAGTATATCAGATTATGAGACCTTTCAAACGAGATTTCAGGGGTTACCTATATATCCAAGTAGTGTTCCCCACGAATTTCACAAGTTTGAAATTTAGGTTTATATCCCGAATAAATCTACTAAATGTGTGAAAACCTATCGACACATCATTAGTGAGACTGTTTAACTCATTTAAACTTTACAAATCTTTAGCATACTGTAATTGTCTAGCCGATGTACTATCATTTTCCCTATATACACAAGCTCTTTTTCAGATTTTATCATGTTTTTGTATTTTTGCATTTTTTACTGTTTTTGTATTTTCTGAAAATATAACTATATACATCTATCTACTCCCCCTAAATACCAAAACAAGTAAAAAATCGACAAACCATTGCAGATTGTTTCTCGTCTTCATCCGCAACAGTACTCTCATCAACGCCAATAATTCCATCCGACACTGAAAGAAGCTTCATACCATTCAGTTTTAACAAATATTTAAACCGGTTTTTATCAAAAGCTTTGGTATGTAAATCAGCTTTCTGTTCGTCAGTGTGGATTTTCTCAATTCGTATCAACTTTTTCTCAAAGCAATCACGAATAAAGTGATGACGAATTTCTATGTGTTTAGTTTTAGCGTGATGTACTGGATTCTTAGTTATATTTATTGCGGCCTCATTATCAACAAAAAGAGGTGTGTTAAGAAACTGCAAACCATAGTCGCGCATCTGTTGCTGTATCCACAGAATCTGAGAGCAGCAACTGCTAGCAGAAACATACTCCGCTTCACATGTAGATAACGCCACAGACGTTTGTTTCTTACACTACCAGGTAACCAATCTAGATCCAAAGAACTGGCATCCTGCAGTTGTTGATTTTGAATTGACTTTGCAGCATCCGAAATCCGAATCGGAATACCCTTCGAGCATAAAGTCGCCTTTCCTACCCAATGTAGGAGTTCCTTTTGGGTAGCGTAATATCCTCTTCACAATGATCATATGCGAAGCTCTTGGGTTAGATTGAAATCTTGCTGCGAGGTACGTTGGGTACATGATATCAGGACGTGAAGCAGTTAGGTACATCAATGAACCTATCATGGATCGGTAAAAAGTTTTATCAGCCCTGTCTCCGGTGAGATCTGGGTGAATCCCATGATTTGTTGCAAGTGGGGTAGCAGCTGGAGTAGAACTTGACATTCCAAATTTCTCTAGAATATCATGAACGCACTTTGTCTGATGAATGAAAATTCCCTCAGGAAGTTGTTCAACTTGTAAACCTAGAAAGAATTTCATCTCCCCCATTGATGACATTTCAAATTTTTGCTTCATCACTGATTCAAAATCTTTGCATAGATTTTCATTTGTCGACCCAAAGATTATATCGTCCACATAAATCTGAACTATCAGAAGATGCCGTCGACCTCTTTAGTGAAGAGAGTGGCATCCACTTTTCCACGAATGAACTTGTTGGCTAGTAGGTGTTGAGACAAAGTCTCGTACCAAGCTCTCGGGGCCTAGTGTAAACCATACAGCGCTTTGTCCAATAAGTAGACCTTGTTTTTGTGGATTGGATCAGTAAAGCCCGGCGGCTGACCGACATAAACCTCCTCTTTTACCTTCCCATAGAGAAAAGCCGATTTTACATCTAACTAATATACTTTGAAGTTCTTCCAAGACGCAAATGCAAGGAAAATTCTGATCGCCTCTAGTCGTGCTACAGGAGCATAAACTTCTGTAAAATCAATTCCCTCCTGTTGACTAAAGCCCTGAACAACGAGTCGAGCTTTGTTCCTTACAACAACTCCTCTATCGTCTCTCCTGCACTTAAATACCCACTTGGTATTGATTTTCCTGTGACCATCCGGCAAATCAACTAACTTCCACACTCCCAACTTTTCAAATTGGCTCAGTTCCTCCTGCATCGCAATGACCCAAGAGTCTTCAGTAAGCGCCTCTTTGTAAGTTCTTGGCTCAACCTGTGAGATAAAACAACTCAATGAGAATTCAGTTTGCAAAGGAGCAACTTTTGTATAAAAACATGTAAGCCCTTTATCAATCTGTCTTCGAGTGCGAACGCCTGCTTGCAATTCTCCTATGATCAACTCCTCTGGATGATATGAAAAAGTTCGCGGCATCTCTTCACTTGGAACATCTACATTTCCCTCCAGATTAGTAACATTCTGCTCTGCATCTTGTTCACCAACTTGGTTTGTTTGACTTGAAAACTGAATTTGCTCCCCCTCAGAATCTGAATCACCATGATCAAAGACTGGCATGTTTTCAGCTTCTTGATTATCATTATGTTCCGACTGATTATCCTGAGCAACTTCATTCTGTTGGACATCATCATGTTCACCAGCATTACTCGGACATGCTTCATCGTCATTTGAAGTTTCCCATGGTCGCCTCGAATACTCAGCTGGGAACCTTAGCCGTGACTCGTATTCACGCAAAATATCCAATTCATCAAAGAAATCTTCATCATCCTCTGATTCTTCTCTCATGTCAAACGAATCCCACAGTTTGTCATAATGATAACGCCATGAATCTCCAGGATTCTGTGGTGGCATAGTATAACCTTGACATTCAACATTTGCAGCTTCAATAATCCGCTTCTCACTTGGAACGAAAACACGTCGCATCGGATTTGCATAACCAACAAATATTCCCTCAATGCTCTTCAGACCAAACTTTCCATGAGGCTCTATAACTGTACAGGGTGACCCGAACGGTTCTAGATACTTCAAATTCGGTTTACGGTTATTAATTAGCTCAAAACATGTTTTGTTGAACTTCTTGACAGTTAGAACCCTGTTGAGCGTATAGCATGCGGCGGAAACAGCTTCAGCCCAAAAATTTATCGGTAACTTTGAATCTGCGAGCATAGTTCTAGCCATCTCGATTAGTGTCCGATTTTTGCGTTCTGCAACTCCATTCTGCTACGGAGTGTACGGAGCACTAAACTCATGCAATATACCTCTTTCATCACAAAATTCTTCCATCTTACTGTTCTTGAATTCAGTACCATTATCACTTCGAATTCTTTTGATACGCCTTTGGTACAGATTCTCAATTTTTCTGAACAACGCCATCAAACTGTCAAACGTTTCCTCTTTCGTCTTCAAGAAAGAAACCCACGAAAATCTGGAATAATCATCAGTAACCACAAGACAGTAGAGATCCCCTGTAATACTTTTGACATTTACTGGACCAAACAGATCCATATGTAGTCTTTCTAATGGTCTGGAAACTGAATTGACTTGCTTTGTAGGGTGTGACTTTTTCTTCTGCTTGCCTTTAACACAGCTAATGCACTCCCCTTCCAGATGAAAACCTTTGACATGAACTCCAAGAACCAAATCATTGTGCACCAAGTGATTCATCTTCCTTAAGTGAATATGCCCCATCTTGCGGTGCCACAATCTCGATTCTTTCTCAGTTGCTCTAGAAACAAAACAATGTGCTTGACCTGTTGTTGTAGTTGCTACAGTCATATCTAACACATATAAATCATTCACTCTAGGTGCCCGCATGATAATCCATTCCTCAGGGATAACAAATCCTGGTTTCAATATCAAACATTCTTTGTCAGTGAAGTGAGTAGTATACATATTGTCACAAATCTGCGAGATACTAAGCAGATTGTTCTCCAGCTCAGTGATGTAGTTAACTCTTTCAAACGTCACAATCCCGTTAGATAACGTTCCTTCACCAATAATTCTACCACCTTCATGACCAGTAAATCCCACATAACCACCATTGATATTTCTCACATCATACAGCAACGCGGTCTTCCCTGTTATATGTCTTGAAGCTCCACTATCCATGATCCATCTGGATACAAGTTTTGGAAGATCCTGCACAAAACAAACTTTGACTTAACCATCTTTAATAAAGATGCCGATTCATGCTTCGCGATCAAGGAAGCTCCGGTAATTCAAACTGCTTAGTCAAACATGGAGTCCACCCAGGCCTCATCAGCCTTAGGTGTAACCTTGACTCTCGCAATTTGAATTTTGAAATTTTTAGCCTTAAGAGGTGGAAAATTTGCATCATAATCAACCGAAATTGATTCTTCAGCCTTTTTCACTTTAGAAGTTGACATTTTCATCTCTGCTTTTGGTTTCCAAACTTGTTGAGATAATGCAACCCGCTTGTAAAATTTTTCATTTTTAGTTACCACTTTCTTTACGGATTCATTTTTCACTTTGATGTTGTAATTTTTCACATTCTTTTTCTCAACAACGATTGGTGCTTTACCCTTTTCGTCAACTTTTTTCTTTTGAATCTTCACAGTTTCAATCTTAGGCTTCACATTAGTACACTTTCGTGCAATGTGACCAACTTGATTACATCTGAAACATGTTCGAGTATCAACACCTCGACTTGTGCCTTCAGACTGAGACTGTGAAGCTCTTTTTTGAAAGAACTCTTCATTCGATTTTGAAAAAATCTCTTTCTCTTCATCAGCAAGTGAACTTGAACTGTTCACAAGCTTTTTCTTTTCAGCAAATGTGACAACCCGTACTCCCGTTGTCGAGAGAAGGGTATTTTAGTAAAAACGGGCGTTATTATTATTATTACTATTTTTTTTATTATGATTATTAAATGCGCAAATAATAATAATCCATGACGAGAGTTCCAATTATTTGGGCATGAGTTAACAAAACCGGGCCAGTTCGTTGAGAGAGACGCCTAGTCGTTTAACGGATTCGCGCACTTGGGCTATGCCTAACCCAACTAACTTAAAACCCTAGATTATAAATAAATATACACTTAAACCCCACCCCTTCATTTCTAATAAAACCCTAAATCCCTTTTGCTACTTGCAGCCGCACAACAAGCTCATCCCTCTTCTTCCTCTCTTCAAAACCGGCCACCGGAAATAGGATATCCGGCCGGTGTGTTCCCTTTCCAGCAACCGCACACCCACTCTCTTAACCCTCCTTCACCCACAACCCGTTACTCTGTTACCTCTTGACGGCCGACGACGAACGAAGACGACGCCGCCCCTCACGGCGGCGGTGGTGAACCTGAACTACGGAAGCATCGCCCCCTCCATTTACTCGTTCTTCCGACGTTGGTGACCAGAATATGAAGAGGACGACGATTCAAGGAGCCGACGGCCGGAGACGCCGCTCACGGCGGCGGTGGCGGTGTTTTCTTCTTCCTCGATGATGATGGTGCTGCGAAGACGACGATTCAGCAGCAAGTTCTGAATGGGTTCGAACTGGGTTCAGACCTGGTTCAGACTCGGGTTCGAGTTTGGTTCAGGTTCCGTCTTGGGTCACACCCACAACCCTTCGGTCAGTAATATGTTTATATTTTGGATGTTAATGCTTAATTCGAACCCTTGTTGAACTGTTTGAGTGCAATATGCTAGGTTGTTTAGATATCCATAATGTTAAAATTTAGATTGATGATGATGATGCGGCCTGTGGCTTGTTTCTAAATTTTTGTAACTGTTGGTTGAGAAATGAAATTATGTGCATATGTTATGATTATATTTATGTGTGTGTCTATTACGGATCTGATGGAATATTGGTATGTGTTAATTGTTTGGGTGTATGTATGCTAGGTTAAGGTATGATTCCTCTTGATGAGATTAGTGGATTAGGATATAAACTGTTAACAGGAAGTTTAGAATTATTGCTTGGTGCATAATGGCTAATTCATGGTGTTTAATGCTAAGGGTAGTACTAGAGTATTTTAATGATTGTCTTGTAATCTGTAGAATTTAGGAATTGGTAATATTATGTTGCGTTCATTTGGATTAACGAAACAACAATGGATATTGTTATGTTTGGTTAAAATGTTAGAAAACCCTAAGGATGAACTGCTTGAAGATATTATGAATATTTGAAATTTACTGTTTTGATCTGATTTAGAAGCTTGTACGAAATGCAAAACATGTTAATAAAATCTGATTGGATAGTACATGTTAATGAAATTTGGTCGATAGTACCGAATTGGATAAGGGGTCTAGAAGCTTCGGTGGTGGTTGCGAGTCGAGACCGTAAGGTTGCGACTCGAGACCAAAACATGACAAGTCGAAACTCCGGTTGCGACTCGAAACCAGACCATGACAAGCCGAAACCTCCGGTTGCGACTCGAAACCCCCGGTTGCGACTCGCAACCAAAACATGACCACTCGAGACCGCCCGGTTGCGACTCGCAACCAAAACATGACAACTCGAGACCGTCTGGTTGCGACTCGGAACTTCATGGTTGCGACTCGAGACCTCTTGTTCTCGATTCGAGACCACCCGGTTTCGACTGGACTACTCTGCTTAGTTATTGGGCCGCACAAACTGATGTTTTGAACTACGTGTTACTATTAATGTTTAACTGTTACTGTTTAACTGTTTGCATGCTAGGATAGGCCCAATAACGTATATGCTAGTATGACTTACGTGCTATGTGTTAGATACGTGTAGTTATACGTGACATTACTTGCATACGAACCTAATAAATATTTAATAACCATAATAGGGTATGGTTGACCAACGTAACACGAGTAAATTAATTTCCGAGCAAAGCAAAGGTGAGTTCACTACTTTTTACTTAAAGCATGCGTTCCCGGTGGATTGGGAAACGGAACAAAACACTTTTCCTGGTTTGGGATTGCTTACTATCTCCTTGTGCGGGATACGGGTAACAACGCTATCCCCTTGTGAGGGATACAAACTTACTTTTCTTCCCTTGTTACTGGGAACAAACTTACTTACTTCCCTTGTTACTGGGAACTTTTAGTTAATTACTGTTTATACTGGATGCAACAAGCAACACTAAACAAAACTCTATCACTCAAGTCCTCACTTCTTAATACCGATTAGTCGCCGGGGTCAGGCGAACGGGTTATTAGTTGATAGCGCTATTTAGGTCTCACCAACCTCACACCGTGCCCGCGTATGGGATCGGGCGTGAACTAATGTACTCTGGCAACCGTCAATGATGATAGAACATTGACAAACGGGGCACTCTACGGAAACGTACGGATGAATAGTATTCGGTATTGTAAAAACAGTTTAGTCGCTTACTTATGGGGTAGCTCCCCATCGCATGTATAAACGGATAAATTAACTGGTTAAAACAAGTTTTTGGAAATAAAACTGGTAAACACTAAACTCGTGAACTCGCCAACTTTATGTTGACACTCTACTGCATGCTTTGCAGGTTGCTCGATACAGCTCTGGACGGACGTTGCAATCGGATGGAGTGCGTGGTTCGTAAGTTTCATATGAACAACTTGTGGTTTTAAATTACGATGTGTTCTTCTTTCCTTTCCGCTGCAAACGCAAGCTATGTTTTGAAAAATTTAAACTGGGTCACTAATTATACCATTATTTGTAATAATAACTAAACGGTTCAAGATAATTAGTGGCTAAGATCCTGGTCGTCACACGCCTCGCGGTAATACTCCGCGTGTGGATTTTGAGGGTGTGACAGATTGGTATCAGAGCCATTGGTTATAGCGAACTAGGTTTTAAATATAAAATATTTTTGGCTTGAGAAATAAAAATATTTTTATATGGAAACCAGACTATAACCGTTCTTTAGTGTAAACCACAACGACACCACACTCCGGATTGCAAGGTTCGTCAGCCTCAGATGCTCACATGGTAATGGTAGACTAACGACATTTACTTGTGCATAACTTATGTGTGTGAATACGCATGTGTGTGTGTATGTAATTAGCATATATGTGTTAGTATGTATGCATATATTTAGTATTTAACACAGTGGGTCATACGAAGGCTAGGCTAGCGTGTTACGTGTTAAACAGGAGCGAGTCCTCCTAAACCTGGTTCGAAACCACAATACACTAAGGGCAGGGAACCCATTTATTCCAAGCCCTCGTCCACGTATTTCCTGATATCATCCCAGGACTGCCAATCGACGCGAGGGACGTCCACTCAATAGACCTGCCCAGGACAGGCCTGCTATGAAGCACATAGAAAAGTTACGAGAACGAATCGACGAAGGGGAGCCACCCCTATATCATGGGATATTAGAAAGAACGACGAAGTCAACCACATCCTTTTTACTTACGTATTTCGTTTCCCGACATGAGTGGTGAGACTGGTTCCCTCATCCGACCGATCACTTTAATTCTTGAAGCCTCCTAGTAAGTCTACACTTTTCAGGTTTCTGTTTGCACGTCTCGAACACGAAAAGCAGGCGTGGTGTATGCTTCTCATTGCACTGCCAGCAATCGTATCAACTTTCCATCAACCACGAAGTTATTTCCCCTAATTCCTCGTTACATGGTAAATTCTTATTCAAGTTCAACCTTATACCCTAGCACGCCCCAAGACCCAACAAGGTGATATCTTTCTTACAAACCGGCGTATTTGGAAGCGTGGCAAGACGAAGACACGAGCCAGTCAACCCACCGATGAGTACGGTAACCTAGATGCTTACCTTATCCTTCGTTCGTCAGAACCGTTATTCTTTGACGACTTTTCTGATTCCGTGGATCCTTTCGCTAACTTTTGTACGAATTCGCACTTCTTGCTCAATATGGTATCCCCGCTTCTATCGTTTCTTTATCACGACATCCATGTTTCTTCGTGTAGAAACCTTGACCAGATCTCTCTTCAGTTTGGTGAATTCAACAAACTCGACCTTTAGTCAACAAACTTTTTAGCCCTTGAAATTCAACAACGTGTTACTTCAATCGAACTTTCCTGAAAACCTGTTTTCATAGTTCCGCGTCGAAACCCCCCCCCCCCCATACTGAGACCTTGATCAGATTTCCCTCTAGTTTGGGGAAATTCAGCAAGCTCGACTGCTAGTCAATAAACTTCTTGAATCTTAAAAATTGTGACGCGTGATCCAAATGTATCCTTTCAGACATGTAGTATGATTTATCTTTTTCAAAACTCATTTTTCTCTTTGTTTGACTCAGATTGTTCACTTCTGACAACTCAACTTCGACCAATTTGAAAACATTTGTCAATTTATTCATGTTAACATTCTCAATTGGAAACTCTGAATCCGAAAACAACTTATCTGAACCCAACATCTTGTACATGACAAGATTTGATTCTTCATTTAAGTTGTTCACTTTAACCCCTTTGGCATTAGGTTTAGACCTTTAGTGAGTTCAATACCCAATTTCGTTAAGACCTAGGGGCACATTTTCAACAACACCTTTTACAATATCATTTTGGACACTATCGTCATTGGAAGATGTGAACATGACATCAATGTTCTCCGGAAGTTTAACTTCACTTTCTTCCTCAATTTCAACCAACCCAGATTGCTTTTTCGTGTAGTTATCAAGAACAGGTGGTGGAACTTGATGAAAACCCACCCCAGTTCCATCACAATACACATCTTCGCCTGCTTTGTCTTTCCCGATGGGTTTGGGAATAATGTGTTGCAAAACAAAGCTTGCGAAGCTGTAACTGTTAAGCTTCAACTGGATTAGCTCGTTTTCAATTTCAGTCTCTTGAAATTTAAGTTTCAGTTTAGCGATTTCATCCAGTTGTTGGTTGATTGATTCTTCTTTTACTCTAAGCACTGCTTTTAGATGTTCATTTTCTTTAAAAGTTTTACCATTTCAATCATCACTATCTTTCAATGTGCTTTTGAGTTTTTCAAACTTCTCAGAAATCTGACGGTTTTCAAGAATCAACTTTTCATTTTCTTGTTTAATTTTGTCATGATCAATTTTATCATTTTCAATTTGTCTAGTTAATTCTCTTATCCGTTCAGTTGAAGCTTTAACTGTTTTGTCACGATCAAGAATCTGATTCTCAACGCTTCTGACCTTTGCTGTCAAATCATCAACTTTCTTACCGTTGAGATACGTGACTGTGTTACAAAATTTGCACTCTTTGTTGCAATTTTTGCAATCAGCATTTCCATCAATTTTCTAACCTGACGCATTTGTTGACAAATTTGAACTGACCTGGCTTTTTGACTCAGATACGGAGTTAGAGTCTACCTCAAGTGCTTTAGCAGCCAGCACTTTGTCAGCCATTTTTCCAAGGTTCTCTTCAGTCAACTCCTGCGTTGTGTCAATAACTCCAGTATCAACTTTCTTTGATTTTTCTTGCTCTTCTTTCTCCTTTCTCTCTTTCTCTTCTTTCTCTTTCTCATCTCCAGTTCCCCACCATTTATTCTGCCAGTACTCATCCTCTTCTTTGTACTGCTGGATTATGGCTTTGATATCAAGCGTTTTGTCATCGATCGCAATATTTCCATATTCATCAAGATAACACTCTCTGTCCGGATCCCATCTATTTGCTCTCCTTGCTTCAAGAAAGATACGAGATATTCTAATTATTTTGTTTTCAGCAATCATTTTTTTGTAATGATATTTTTGCTCTTCAGTTCTATCATCTTTCCACGGAATAGGTTCGTCGTTTTTCGCCATGAACGCGTAACCAACCGCATCTTCTTCTGGTAGAACCTCTTGACTCCAATCATACCCTTCATCATCATAAATCACCGCAAGAGCTCTTGATTTCTCTTTGTTGTCTTCAACCTGCTTCAATCTAGGCGGCTCAGATTTATTCTGGTGATAAATTGCCTTCTTGTAGTAATCATCTCTGAAAGGATTCTCTGACTCATCAGCATAAGCGTTTCTGCATTCTCGTTTGAAGTGACCTTTCTGTTTACACTTGAAGCATGTCACCTTGGATTTATCGAACCCCAGCTTGGTAGATGGACCACCAATTGTCTTCCTGCCGGTAATTTCCATGAAACACTGTGCTCGACGAACAGCACTTGCCATAGCCCAACGAATATCGATCAGCTCCATTTCCTTAGGATCAATCTGATCATAATCTTCTTTCGTCAGATTGGTGTTACCTATCTTCCCAGCTACTAACCCTTCATACGATTCCAACACTGATGCTAGGAAGATCATCTGCTGTTTGGCCGACTCCTCATCAAAATTCTGAGCATTCTTCAAGTCTATTGCAATGTTACATTGAAAACGATTCTTTGCATCAGAATGACTTGCAGATGATGAAGATCCACTGTGATAACCACTGTGACTTCCACTGCTTTGACTTTCTTTGTTTGTTGTGGACACATTTTCAACAGAAAACACAGTCTTTGGAGAAGTTGCTTTTGGCATCATGCTCTTTGGATAATACAAATCCAGATTCTGCTGGTAAGATGAGTGATTGACTTTGTATGTCTTCTTCAGTTCCAACTCGTGACTCTCGAGTTTCTCAATCAGCAAATCTAATGTCAACTTTTCTGGTGCTTTGATGGTATTCTTCAGCATTAGTGCATAATATCTCCAATCCATCTCGTCAGGCAACGAATCGAACAATTTGTCGATAAGATCTTCTTCAGGATATCTGATATCATGTCTTACTAATTCCAGCTTCAGATGACCAAACCTTTCTATCATTTTACACACTGATTCGTTCTTTAAACATCCAAACATATCAAACTCTTTCTTAAGTAGTTTCTTTTTGTTTTTCTTGATTTCTTCACTACCTATACATTTCTTTTCTAGCTTTTCCCAAAGATCTTTTGCATTTAAATAATCGATCAAAGCAATAATGTCTTCCCGGACGGATTGAAATAACAATGCCACACACTTTTGTTCAGCTACAAACGAATCAATCTCCTCATCTGCTCTTAAAGTTTCACCATTTTTGTTTCCATTGGCATAACCGTTTTTCAGACTTTTCCAGCTGGGAAATGCAAATGCCATCAACCAATCTTCAAACTTTCTTGACCACCTACTGTATTCCGCGATAGCCATTAGCTTTGGAGGTTTATTGAATGTTCCAAAGGCACTTTCCGATTCCCAAGCTTCCTTTTTCTTTTCTTTCGGCGGATTCTCATTTTCTTTGCTTGATGAAGTATCATTATTTCCGGAATTTCCTGTGAACGCGTACATGTCGCTGAACGGATTCAAGAAAATATCATCCATCTTGAATGTACCTGCAAAATCAGAAAACACTTAGACAAGTTTTCGAAATTTTGACAAATAGTGACACACAAGCGAAATCAGCTTTAATATGTCTCTTTAAGCGAAATCAAGACTTGACAAATAAGCGAAATCAGTTTTGACTAAAAAACGAAATAGGTAAGTCTCTATGAACGAAATCACATATGTTCGAATAAGCGAAAGTGACTAGTGTCCGTAAAAGCGAAATAGGATATGTCTAAATAAGCGAACCAAGCTTATGTCCTTATGAGCGAAAGTGATAATGTCCGAATAAGAGGAACTACTCAATGTACGAATAAGCGGACCTAAGTGTTGTCTGTATAAGCGAACCACAAGAGCGAACCAGACTATGTCACAATGAGCGAACCACAAAAGCGGATCTAAAAAAAAAACTGTAACTACGAGCGGATCTACAAGGTTCGTTCAAGCGGATCTCCTCAGATCATATAAACAAAGCTAGCAATTTCGAGCGGAACTACTCAGTTATTTCGAGTGAAAGTACCGTAAAAGCGAACCTAAATGGTTATTTCGAGCGAACCTATCGATGTCCGAAAAAGTGGACCTATGTTTTTACCCAATTTTAACCATTTTTAAACCGAGTTTTAACCTGAAACTTTCTAGGGTTTGTTAATTGTATGTTACGCACAATATACTCAAAAATCAGACAATTTCAACCGTAGGAACTATCTCAAATCAAAAAAGTATGAGAGAAAGTGAGTAGAAGTGAGAGAATTTTGTCGAATCAGCTGTAGTAGTATGAACTCCTCGCCCTGAAGCTCTGATACCACTTGTTGGACCGTGTTCCGACCCTAAACAGTCAGTTGAGAACGTTCATCTTCATGTACGAAGGCGGAACCAACGTAAATGAAGTTACAACAGCTATTCTTTTCAATTCCTTTCTTTTTATTACTTTTTGATACTGATTTGACAGAGTTTCGGTACAGCAACAATAATCAGGTCCGCTCCAACATACACCAGAGTCTTACATGGTTCGCTCATATGACCCTATATATAGTGATCTCAGGTTCGCTCCAAGTGACATGCCATACAAGCGAACCTACCAACTTGACATATAAGCGGACCATATGATGACCACAAAAGCGAACCTATCTAACACATGTTCACAAAAGCGGACCTATCAACATAAAACCTAATTTTGTCATTCTAGCTCCTATGCTGATATATCTTGACCTAAGACGTAATGCAGACGAAGTAAACAGACATTCCATGCATCAACAAGATTAACGAATGTTTTAATGTTGTGTATGATAGGTAAATCTCATGCTTGATGTCGGCGAGCTCGGACCGAACACACCATATTGCCCTTTATGCGCTTCCGGTTCAAGTTATCTTTTGTAATGGGTCAAAATCATTTTTGTAATGTAAATATTAAACTTATGTCTAGGATGATCATAGTAGTTTGAAGTTTTAAATCTTACTTTGGGTAGTTCGGACAAAAATGCTTTTGATGAAACTTGTATGGTCACAAATTTTATATCTTTGAAAGGTGTCTTAGAACATAATTCGAATGATGTTGTTAAAAGCAGGGAATCGTCTATATTACGAATGGGTCATGCCCAATTTTTGGTAATAAAAATTGTATGTTGTTAATATTATTTATCGAATGTGAAAAATGGGTGCCACAGTGCTATAGGAGTAGCACGCCGCCCGTCGGGGTATTGTTAAGCTTATTATACATAAACGGTCTCGTTCACTTTTGTGGCGAGGGATGCACATAATTCTCGTGGACACTCGGGTTTGACTTTTAGTTATGCACGCTAGTTAACCTTGTATATAAATTTGCCATGTTGGATTCGAGTAAGTTCTTTTATACTTATGCTATGTATCTTAAAACTTGTGTACTCGCCAATGCTTTTGCGTTAAACTCTATTTTTAACATGTTACACGTTGATGATGATGCTCATGATGAATCTAGTAGGGACGACTTAGAAACACACTTGAAATACTAGATTTGAATATTTTATTATGTTAAACTTTGTCGTATTTGTCTTTTGATGTTGTTATTTGAATTTCTTGTAATGTACTTGACAATTTATGATTGCAATGAAATCGATTTTGATTTAATTTATTTTCACTTAATGTTATGAAGTCTTTGAGCAATCTCGTTCGTCTCACCCCGATGTTTCCGCCATCGGTTGGGGTTTGACCGTTCTTGCTACTTGTTTAAAATGTTTATTCTTCCTATTTGCTTCTTCCTCTTCTTTTGTCTTAATACTTACAACATGTCTTTCCTAAGACATTTTACACAATACACTTGAAGACTTAAAGACACTCGTAATACAAACGAGACGAGTTTACCAAAATAGGCGTGAAACCCATAATTTGGTAAACGACTCTCAATCCGCTTATACTATTTTTGAACGAAATTACACCATCAAGTTAGGAGTGAAATCCACATCTTGATGGTAAATTTCCAATTCAAATTCTAGTGGACCCTTGTCAGAGTATCGAAATTAAATTTTGACCCGACGAGTACCAACCACACTTAGGGTACGAAATTGTCAAGTTAGGGCTGAAACCCGTATCTTGTCGATTAAGTCCCATTCCTCGATTTTCAATCCCGCCAAAGTTTTGATTGTTTCAATCCATTAGGGACATGTAGTACCTGGAAGGGTAAGATACCGTTAATCGCTTCTCGACGAGAGTATCTTACCTATAGGCCAAAGCACGTTTCCCTAATTTGAAAGGACCTTCGATTCACTTTGGAATAGTCGACGTTTCTAAACCAGAAACAATCCAACATTTTATTGATCCTCTCTGTTATGATATCTCAATTTATATGTGGTTTTATACTTGTTACCTCGTTGATTTCAAAACCGATACACGATTCGCACGTCTCTCGCATTCAAAAACAATAATAATCCTCGTGAACAAACTAAATTTATACTCTTTTACGCATTCATACGTGTTAATGCTTGTTGAATACTTGTTGAATACATGCATTTTATGTGAATCATATGTGCTACATGATACTTACATGCTTATACATGCAAAACTTTATTTTTAATTATGATAAAGTCTCATCCTTTCCCTCTCTTTCGCTTCTTTAGATGTCTTCCCACCATAGTCTCTCCAAGAAATCCAAGTCCAAGAACGGTTCAACTCTGAATCGATGTCCAAGAAAGACTGCATGCAGTTCATGGCCAAGCAAATGGCTAAGGTCATACCCGACATCGTTAGCAAGATCCAATCCAACCCTGACTCACCCCATGGTTCTTTCGACTCGAAGGTAGAGCGACGTTCCAGTTTAAATAGTTTATGGCCTGTAAACCACTCGAGTTCATTGGCAAAGATGGATCCACCGCCCTGTTGAACTGGTTCGATTCCATCGAACTAACTTTCCTCTAAAGCGGTTGTCCTGACAACCTGCGGACCCTGAACGCTACAGGTGTATTCCGTTCGAGGGCTCTCGAATGGTGGACCTCCGAGCGTAATAAGCGAGGAAACAACGCAACCCATGCCTTGCCTTGGGATGAACTGAAGCAATTCATGAAGGACGAGTTTTGTCCTCCCCATGAGCTTCAAAAACTAGAAAACGAATTTTGGAATTTGAAGCAAGTTGGGAACGACAACGCTGGTCTGACAGCGCGCTTCAAACAACTCAGTGCTCTTTGCTTTGGTCAAGTCGACACTGTCGACAAGGCCGTTGCCAAATACATTCGCTGCCTTCCACCCACCTTGATGAAGCACGTTGTTTCTGCCTCCCCCAAAACCCTCGAAGACGTATTCCGTCTAGCTGCTGAACTCAATAAAAATTGTGTTCTTCATGGAATCTCCGACAAGGTTTCCACGAAGAATGCACACCAAGCTACCACCGACACCACCACTATTGAACACAAGTACAAGAAGCGGAAGGCTTCTAGTCAAAACTGTGTGGTTGTTACTCCGCAAAACCCGAAACCTTTAAAGTCAGTTCATGCTACCCTCAACCTTAAACCACAAAAGAGGAACTACACTGGGCCGTATCCCAAGTGTAACCATTGCTCTTACCACCATCCTGTTAACACCCCGTGTCGCAAATGCGCAACCTCTAATAGGTTTGGGCATTTCTCCGATCGATGTCGCAGTGGGTTAAAGCCTACCCAAGACCAAGCTATCATTGCAAAACCTGCCCCTAACCAGGTTTAACCCCAAGTCGCCACTGTGCGAGCATGTTTCAAGTGTGGCGATCTTAATCATCCCGCCAACACCTGCCCCTAGCGCAACCAACAACAACAACAGCAGCAGCAGCAGCCTCAACAACAAGCTCGAGGTAGAGCTTTCGTCATCACTACCACTCAGGCACAGAATGCCAACGATGTTATAACTGGTACGTTTTTCGTCAACCATGTCTATGCTTCTTGTCTATTTGATACTGGCGCAGATAAAAGTTTTGTATCTATTGAATTCAAACCTATGCTTAAATGTAAACGCTCTAAGTTAAAGAGATCATTCGTTGTCGAAGTCGCAAATGGTAAACTTGTCACTGTCGATTCTATCCTTTCTAAGTGTTCTTTGAATCTCAATGATCATACGTTTTTTATTGACCTCATACCTATGCAAATGGGTAGTTTCAACATCATAGTAGGTATGGACTGGCTTAGGCGAGTTCGTGCTGAAGTTGTTTGTTCCGACAAATTCATTCATCTTCCTATTCCCAATGGTGATTCTCTAGATGTCTATGGTGAGAAACCTTCTCAAGGTCTCAAGCTTATATTGTGTACTCAAGCAAATAAGTGCTTACGCAAGGGTACCTTCGCCTTTCTTGCCCACGTTGTGGAAAGAAGGGCAAGGGCTCAAGCATAAGTGACGTTCCTATTGTTCATGACTTTCCCGATGTGTTTCCTGATGATCTTCCTGGTCCACCTCCTCATATCGATTTAGTACCTGGCTCTACTCCTGTCGCTAAGTCTCCATATCATTTAGCACCCTTGGAAATGCAAGAGCTATCGAGCCAACTTCAAAAGCTTCTTGATAAAGGCTTTATACGCCCTAGTACTTCTCCTTGGGTGCTTCTATTCTGTTCGTCAAGAAGAAAGATGGATCATTCAGAATGTGTAATTGTGAGCTCAACAAGCTTACTGTCAAAAACCGATATCCTCTTCCTCGTATTGACGATCTCTTCGATCAATTACAAGGCGCAACTTGCTTCTCTAAGATTGATCTCCGTTCTGGTTATCATCAACTTTGCGTCCTCGAAGAAGATATACCCAAATCCGCCTTTCGAACGCGTATGGTCATTATGAGTTCGTGGTCATGCCCTTTGGATTGACCAACGCACCTGCAGTTTTCATGGATTTGATGAACCGCGTGTGCAAAGCTTGTTTAGATTGTTTCGTGATCGTCTTCATCGACGATATCCTCATCCATTCCAAGACTAAAGAAGAGCATGAGCGACACTTGCATCTTATCCTTCAGCTTCTACATGCTGAACGTCTTTATGCCAAATTCTCCAAGTGCGAATTTTGGTTAAAAGAAGTTCAATTCCTTGGTTATACTGTCAACAAACTTGGTATTCACGTTGACCCTACGAATATTGAGGCGGTGAAGAACTAGATTGCTCCCAAGTCTCCATCGTTTTTTGGTCTAGCTCGTTATTATCGTCGTTTAATTTTGAACTTTTCAAAAATCGTCGTTCCTGTTACCTCATTGACTCAAAAAAAGAAACCTTTTGTTTGGGGTTCCGAACAAGAGGAGTCTTTCCAAACGCACAAGGACATGCTTTGCAAAGCTCCTATCCTTGCTCTTCCCGATGGTAATGACGACTTCGTCGTATATTGCGATGCTTCGAACCTTTGCCTTGGTTATGTCCTTATGCTACGAGACAAGGTTATCGCTTATGCGTTGAGGCAACTCAAAGTACATGAGAAAAACTACACTACACACGACCTTGAACTTGGCGCAGTTGTTTTTTCCTTGAAGATATGGTGACACTACCTTTATGGTACCAAGTGTGTGGTCTTCCCTGACCATAAGAGCCTTCAGCACATCTTCAACCAAAAGGAACTGAACATGCATCAAGGTCGTTGGGTAGAGTTGTTAAACGACTACGACTGCGAAATTCGATACCACCAGGTAAAGCGAATGTTGTGGCCGACGCACTTAGCCGTAAGACTCATGTCAAGGGTATTCGTTGCCTAAAACTCGTCAACGATCTTCAAAACCGCATTCGTGAAGCTCAATATGTGTCTGTTAACGAGGGTAACCTCTACAACGAGATGCAATGTGGTGCTGAAGAGAGTCTTGTGCCTAAATCCGATGGTATTTTATATCATCTCAATCACATCTGGATTCCTAATCGTGATAACCTTCGAGACTTCCTGATGAAGGAGGCACACAAATCGAGGTATTATATTCACCCTGGCGCTGATAAGATGTACCACAACATGCGTATGACCTATTGGTGGCCTGGAATGAAGAAAGATATTGCCACCTTCATTTTGAAATGTCTCACTTGTTCAAAGGTTAAAGCAGAACATCAACGTCCCTCTGGCTTGCTCGAACAACCAGAAATTCCTGTCTGGAAACGGGAGAGCATTGCAATGGACTTTATTACTAAACTTCCTCATACTTCTTCAGGTCATGACATTCTTTGGGTGATCATTAACCGATTGACCAAATCCACTCACTTTCTCCCCATTCGTGAAGATTACAAAGTCGAGAGATTGGCTCGTATCTACACGGATGAAATCATTTGTCATCATGGTATCCCCATTGACATCATCTCTGATCGTGATGGTCGCTTTACGTCTCGTCTTTGGCAAACATTCCAATCCGCTATGGGTACTCTTCTTAACCTTAGCACAGCTTTTCATCCTCAGTCTGATGGATAAACCGAGCGTACTATCCAAACGCTAGAGGATATGCTTCATTCATGCGTAATCAATTCATGGATAAACCGAGCGTACTATCCATGCACTTGCCTTTGATCGAATTCTCGTACAACAACAGTTATCACGCGAGTATTCAAATGGCACCTTTCGAGGCATTGTATGGTCGTAAGTTTCGTTCGCCTATTTGTTGGCACGAGATCGGAGAAGCTCAAATCACCGGTCCCGAGCTTATACAAGAGACGACAGACAAGATTTTATAGGTTCGAGATGACTTGCTAAAATCCCAAAGCCAACAAAAGAGTTACGCTGACAAGCATCGCAAACCTTTGGGATTCAAAGTAGGTGACTTTGTACTTCTTAAGGTATCCCCTTGGAAGGGCGTAGTTCATTTTGGTAAGAAAGGAAAACGCGCACCTCGCTACGTAGCTCCTTTCAAGATCCTCGAAAGAATTGGCAAGGTAGCGTATCGACTGGACCTACCTGAAGAACTCAACAACGTTCATCCTACATTTCACATCTCCAACTTAAAGAAATGTCTAGCTGGAGAAGGACTTCAAATTCCACTCGAAGATCTTCAAATCAATGAGACTTTACACCTCGTGGAGAAACTCGTCGAGATCATGGACCGAGGAGTCAAGCAATTCAGGCGCAGTCGAATTCCTATCGTAAAGGTTCGATGGGAAGGAAACGTGGCGCTGAGTTTACTTGGGAACTTGAAAGTGATATGAAGGCTAAGTATCCGCATCTATTCATTGCATCTTCCTAAATTTCAGGACGAACTTTCCTAACGAAAGGGAGACTGTAATGCCCTGCTTTTCGTAACTTTCCTTAATTAGAAAGCTTAACTTGTATTTCTATTTTTGGAAGCTTGTTTCTTTTGTATTCGTATTTCGTTGTATCGTTATTAATCCGAGACTTTGATCGCAATAAAATTCATTATTTCATACAAATTATACCTTACTTATTCGTGCATTCTTATGCGTTTAAATTCATTATACATTTGATACCTTATTTGTGATTCTTGGGAGCATGTGATAAACTTGCTGATACATATCATACATACACAACTTATTCGCTTTCACTCATGTTTATACGTCATTGGACACTTACGATGCTTAATCACGATTCATATACTTGTATTGTATTTAATTTTATGTTTAAGTTACATGAAATCACCTTATAATATGCTTTTATACCTAACACACCATCAAAACATAACATATATAAACATAAGGGACTGATATTGCAAAAAATAAACTTGTGTCCAAAAACCAAGCCCGTCGTGCTGCGCGACAGGGATACCTGTTCGTGGTCGCGCCACGGCACCCCCTATAATCCGCAGAAAGTTGCGATCAGGTCTTGGATTGGCCAAAGTTGTGTTTGCTTTGGTTGCAACTATCACCTAACTCATTAATAACTCTCTTAACTCAAACCCTAGAAGCTCAACTATGAACCCAACCTCTTCCTCACTCTTTTACCACTTTATAAACACTAATCTCCACTCAAAACACTCTCAAATACATCAAATTTCCAGATTCTAATCAGAAAGTTCAAGACCTTCTAAGTGAGTTCTAGCTCACTTCTTCTACCTTTTCTTACTTGTTTCATCTTTCTTAGCACTTGGATAACCTATAGGAAGGTTTTCACAAGATTACTTGGGTAATCTAAGGTGAAACCTCACCATTTCTGAGGTCCAAAGTGCCATAAACTTTCTGTTTTGTGTTCATCTTCTTGTATGTTCATTTTTATGATAAGAACTTGATGGAATCTTATACCCATCAAGCTCACAATCAAGTCTATGATTGCGGGTTTGTATTAGGGTGATTACCATCCAAGTAACGAGTTCAAATACTCACTTTATTTCTGTTTAAACTTGATAATCGAATGATGAAAACAAGCACAAGTCATCATCTTCCATATGATGAACTTGTGATTTGTGAAGTGTGAACAAATGGAAGCTTTGGCTTTCCAAACTAAGTTCCACTCCTTCATTTGAACACTCTTATAACTTGTTAGATTAGAATTACTTTCTGCTTATTCATGACCCTCCCACCATCTTCATGATGGTGTGTGTAGTGATGAATCATATAATGAGGTTTTCAAACCTCCATGCTTGACATACATGATACTACATGATTGGACTTAGTTTTAGGATATTATAATTATATAAACTATAAGTAGTTATATAAAAACATGGCTGAGTTGTGATCTTAATCAAACTATGATTAATAGTCATAAACCTAAGCTAACATATCAAAGATTCTAGAGTACTTGTTATGATTCCAATGGACAATTTGGGACCCATGAAACCACTTAATATGGTGTCATAAACAAACTCTTAGAACTTAGATATTACTTTCATCTATACATACATTTTGATATTTAAACTCCAAGTCTGAATCTTCCATTCATTCTTAATCCATGAAACTTAAACACCTTCGTTTACCCTTGTAGGGCGACTCCGTGTTCCATCCTCAACAATCAACTCTTCACAGAATTACCAAGTTGAAGCTGGCAAAACCGTGAGTACACTTGACCAATTTTCATTTTTACACAATTTGGGTTGTAACATGTTAACTTACCAAACTACACAAACACACACAAACATACTTTATTCTCTCAATCCATTATACATGCTTTTGTTATGCTTAGGTTCATGCTAGAATACATACATGCTACTTGTCATTAACTTAGCTAGCCCATCTTAACATATATAGTGCTATAGGAGTAGCACGCCGCCCGTCGGGGTATTGTTAAGCTTATTATACATAAACGGTCTCGTTCACTTATGTTGCGAGGGATGCACATAATTCTCGTGGACACTCGGGTTTGACTTTTAGTTATGCATGCTAGTTAACCTTGTATACAAATTTGCCATGTTGGATTCGAGTAAATTATTTTATACTTATGTTATGTATCTTAAAACTTGTGTACTCGCCAATGCTTTTGCGTTGAACTCTATTTTTAACATGTTACAGGTTGATGATGATGCTCATGACGAATCTAGTAGGGACGACTTAGCAACACTTGAAATACTAGATTTGAATATTTTATTATGTTAAACTTTGTCGTATTTGTCTTTTGATGTTGTAATTTGAGTTTCTTGTAATGTAATTGACAATTTATGATTGCAATGAAATCGGTTCTGAATTAGTTTATTATCACTTAATGTTATGAAGTCTTTGAGCAACCTCGTTCGTCTCACTCCGATGTTTCCGCCATCGGTTGGGGTGTGACACCAACACACGTCAGTTGCAATGTACCGGAAGGCCTTAGTCTGGAATGAATGGTATAATAACCAACTAGAACGGGTCCCATTCAAGTCATAGACTTGGACCGGTTAACTTAAATTAACGAAAACAGTACGATATGCTTGATTAAGTGATGACCAGATAGAATGTAGTTTAAACCCCACAAGTACTAAGAGTTGTGTAATATGGGTAAACAATATACATTCTGGAATTTGAAATATAATATGAAAGGATTTGACCCGTTTTGGTAAACTTACGTAAACTAGTTACATAAGCTCAACCGAACGCGTATATGCGATATCGGGTAACCGGATGAGTCATAAACAAGTTCCACATGCCAAAATACTTAATTTAAGTTGTAACATCAGTAGGTTATCAACTTATATGAACATTATGGTTTTAAAATCAAAATATGCACCATAAGGGCATTTTAGTCATAACATGACATAATTTAAGAACTTACATAAAAGCATATATTATGAACAAGTTCCTTCTGTCAAAATACTTTAATTATGATAAAATATCAGTAGGTAATCAAATATGTATGACTTTTATGGCTTAACACCAAACTATGCGCTATAAGGGCATTTTGGTCATTATATAACAAAATTTGTGAACTTGTAATAAAACTCAGGTTATGAACTGATTTATTATACCGAAATATGTCAATTATAATAACATATCAGTAGCTTATTCAATTTATAAGTTCATCATTGATTAAAACCAAGTTTTATAAAAAAGGGCATTTTGGTCATTATTAGGCATATTATAAGAACTTGTGTAAAAACTCAGAATCTGATTATGATCAAGTAGCATAACCACAGAGGGTTATTCTACACTATAATGTGATCATAATGCAACTAAAATTCAGTAGCTAAAGTTGCTAAATCGAGTCAGAATTGAAAGTCAAAGAAGAAGTAAAACTGCTCGACTTCCGGTTGCGAACCGACACTAAAGCTGGAAATGACGGGCTGAACATGTTCCTACATGTTCTAATATTAATTACCAACTGATTTAGTGTCAAAAACATGGGTTATGACATTTATAAGTTCATTTTATAAAGTTTCCGAAAATCTGCCTTTTGACTTTTTATTTAACTTAATTTTGACCCGTCATTTGACCAACTTACCGTGATTTCCAGGAGGTGCCCTATTGAGGGATTAACACCTACCTTATTACGATCACGTAGCCATGTTCGATTTGTACAATGGCTGGACCATAATAGTCTAAACCGAAAGTCAAAGCAAAAAGTCAATTTGCTTGACTTTCGGCTTATAAAAGCCTTTAAAAACGAAATTTACTGGAAAGGAACACTTACAAGTGATCCTTGGAATATTTGAAACTCAGTAGGATGCTCCTATAAGACTAGGAACTTCCAGAGAGGGAGAAGAGATGAATTTAAAGAAGGTGCAAGTTGTGAAATTGAGTTAAGCCTCTATTTATAGTTATGGAGGATGTTTGAGATTGTTCCAGGTGTCTAGAGGTGTTAGAAGATCATAGCAAGTGTCCAAGGACGTGGCATGAGCTGCACAAGGGCTCACATTCGCGAGAGTGGTGGCACAAGGGTAGAATGCCTTGGCTCCCAAAAAAAACTGCCAACTACAGCACTTACGAACCGTATGGCCTTTAGGCTTACGGTCCGCAAACCTCCTTGGCGCACACAGATTTCAAACCTCTTACAGACCGTAAGCCATAAGGCTTTGCGGTCTGTATCTGACATTCAGGAACAAAATAAAAATGGGCTTACGGTCCGTAAGCACTAAGGCTTACGGTCCGTAAAGGGTCACTCAGAGGCATTATTTTGGCATGTTGACACCTTTAGTCCCTTCACCTTCAAAATTTCAATATTTAACAAGAATAGTCCCTCTCGTCCAACATTAGGCACATTTGAGAGTATGGACACGTGTCACTATATAACTTGACATGAATTTACGAGGTGTTACAACACAAAGGCAAGATGTGGGCCGGCCCACAAATTTAACAGAAGTTAAAAACAATAAGCATAAAACACCAACATAGCTTGCAATACAACACACTTTAGCCGTGAAACGTTGATAATTGATGTTATATAAATAAGTTGTATAATCATTATACATCATAATATAGTAAGTAGGCTACACTCAAAGTTATGAAAGAAATATATGTGGTTGCTTGTATAAAGTTGTCTTAGTAGCCAATTCATTATACTCATCATCATAGTCGTTAGCCAATTAAATCCAAGGTAATCGTAGACATCCAAAGACATCAAGGCTTATAAGTCAATCAAAAACCAACATGTATGACCATCATGGACCACAAACATTCAAATCACAAAGTAACACTTGTATCAAATTAAGGGCTGAGACAACTATCATTGTCCTTGGGCTTAGCAACGCATCAGTGACTTATGTGTTTCAGATAAACAAAGTAGACGAAACCAGTTGATGTATAAAGCCAAAGATACAACCTTTTAAACATTTCAGCGAAAACCCCGACATGAACAGTATACAAAGAAACATAGTCATCAAATCAAGGGCTCAAACGACTATCACTGCTTTGGAGACTTAGCAACACATCATTGCCTCATGTTTGAAAAAAAAAACAATCCAAATTCAACCATTTGATGTATAAAAATAAAAAACAATGCCTTAAAAGCATTTCATTGAACATCTAGTGTGCACAATATACAAAATAACACTCATATCAAATGAAGGATTCAAAAGAGTATCATTGCGGTAGAGGCTCAGCAACACATCAATGCCTCGAGTGTTTTGAAAATTGCAGTTCATTGAACACATCGTGTGCACAGTATACGATATAACACCAGTATCAAATGAAGGGTTCAAAATACTATCACTATGACAAAGGCTCAACAACGCAGCATTGCCTCATGTGTTTAAAACAAGCCAACACACAACATCAATACGCACCCTCATGTGAACAAACATCACCATCATCGGTGCAAAATAAGAAGAAAGATCTCCCCGTCATCGGCTCATAAATCTAAAACAAAGCAACACACATCCACCACTAAAGACCCTCAGGTGAACAAACATTACCGTCATTGGTCAGAAGGTCGAATACAAAGCAAGGCAACAACAATACCTGGGTCACTCCGATGAAGAAAGTCGTCACAGGTAACACCTCCGACGACCAACAAAAGAATTAAGAAGCAAAAGATGAGAGAAACAGAGAACATGAAAGGGTTTTAAAAACCCTTGCGATAAACATAACACATTGCTCCGAATATATAACAAATCAATGTGTGGCCCATCAGGCTGTTGACGTGCCATCAATTATACATATTTTTAATACAAAATTACCCCTAATTCTAAGTACTTTTATGACTTTTCTAGTTGAAATTGCTACCCAAATCGTTCCTATTTGACAAGTGCAGGTTTCTAAGGTCACAAGAAAAGAAAATTGAGAAATGAGCATAAATGAGGCAAAAATCCAAGATTCCAAGGAAATCAGCAAGTTGCCAGATTTGGCACGGCCGTGCTAGCTTAAGCACAGCCATACTCAGGAGCACAAAGTCAACAAGTCAACTTAAGAATGGTCAACAAAAGTCAACTATATGCGAAGGCACCCCCGTGCGTAGCTAAAAGACAAATTCATCGATGCTTCGAGAATAGATAAGAAGTGTTGCAGAAAGTCAGACACACTCGTGCACCCCTAGCCATGGTTGTTGTTGGATCTAAAATTGAGACTGAAGCTTGCCAAATTGAAGATCACAACACGCAAGAAATTGACGGTTCTAAATATGATACAAGAGTTTGATAACATTAGCCTAAGGGGGAGATTGTTAGGTCTAAAACATGCAGTCTAATGTTATCAACGAATCAAGTCAACAAAGTCAACGACAACAAGTCAAAGCCATCACGCAAGTCGACATGAGAAGATCGAAGAAAGAATTGGCATGTGGAAGATCGAGATTTGATTGTTATATTTCTTTGGTTAATTAAATATATTTTGTTTAGACAAAATATATTTATTATCTTAGCTAATTAGTT
Source organism: Helianthus tuberosus (assembly GCA_030545235.1). Lineage (NCBI taxonomy): Eukaryota > Viridiplantae > Streptophyta > Magnoliopsida > Asterales > Asteraceae > Helianthus > Helianthus tuberosus. The sequence continues at coordinate 51,088,589 of CM060411.1, read as the reverse complement.
TTTCATGTTTAGTGATAGTTTTGGCAAGTTATTGTCAAAGAAGAAGTTTATGTTTGTCAACCTCCTGGATTTGAAGATCCTCACTTCCCTAGACGCTCTATAAGTTGGATAAAGCTCTCTATGGTCTTCACCAAGCTCCTCGTGCTTGGTACGAGACTTTGTCAACATATCTTTTCGAATGTGGGTATACCAGAGGGAAGATCAACATGACTCTCTTCACCAAAAGGATCGGTGATGATGTGATGCTGGTTCAAATTTATGTGGACGATATCATTTTTGGGTCGACAAATGAAGCGCTATGCAAAGAATTTGAAACAGTGATGAAGGCTAAGTTCGAAATGAGCATGATGGGAAATCTCATATTTTTCTTAGGGTTGGAAGTGAAGCAGAGACAGGACGGTATCCTTATTCATCAAGCCAAGTACATCAGGGATATTCTTGCAAAGTACAGCATGAATGACTGTAAAATCGCAAGCACTCCATTCGCATCTCAAACCAAGCTCATTATCAACTTATGTCACACCCCGATATTTCACCAACACGCCTAGTGGGCCCGGATGGGGACTACGTGACGATTGATATCAAGATACACAATATAGCACAATGAAAGTCTTGGAGTTAAATTATTACAATATAAAATGTCTGAGTGTTCAAATATAATACAGGCGGATCGTATATGAAAGGATCCACAAGCGGATCGAAAAGTTACAAAAATGAAATAACAGACGATAGGCTTATATGCAAAGGAGTTGAAAATTCCTCTTCTAGCATTACCGGGCACTTCCAACTTATTTCGTAACCTTGCAACCTGTCACTTAGTCTTTTGAAGATATGTCAGTTTACACTAGTAAATACAAATAACCGACTCATTTTGAAAATATTTCAAAATTGTTTTAAGTGCACAAGGCGCATGTACTTTCCATAAATAACTTGGGACAATTCAAAATGATCTTGTATACAGTTTTACATGCCTATCAATACATATGGGGTCCGGTACCGAAACCGAATAACATAATTAACCGACATGCCACTTCAACCCACAAAGAGGTATCCCCAATATGGGTAAGAAAAAACATTTTATAATAGCATTAGCATCTGTCAGGTGTATGCCACACCCCGTGCTTAGTCCTGCCCATTAGCAACTTAAATAATCTAAGGATATCCAGGACATTGTCGCGTTAACCCCCAATATTTAAGTTATCAGACAAAACAGATTAAAACGGGTTATGCGGATTTTCTAGTCACATTCCAACATATGATCCCATACCCGACCAAGCAGTAATAATTTACCATATCCCAAGCTCGTATAGGGAAAATAGGTTAAGAGTATTTACCCCGCTTAAATATGTCTGACAATGCAATATAATAAAGTAAGCACAACCATTAACAATTAACTAAGGTTGGTTGCAATCTATCGGAAGGCCTTAGTCTGGAATGAATGGTATAGTAACCATTTAGAATATTAACGGGTCCCATTCATGTCACACCCCGACCCACAGCGGAATGGTACGGGGCATGATTGATTGCTCAAAGCTTATAACAACTATTTAAAAGTTAAAGTATTTAAAGCATCAATATTAAATTGTCACACATAACATAGAATTCAAATATTGACGACAAGTTACAAATTCAGATAAATAAAAGAAACATAACATATCTGGTTTATTACTAAGGCAGTCCTACGTGTCTTCAACTCAAAATATGCCCACCTTTGTGTACCTGTATCACACATAAAAGAGTTTTGGGTCAACAAACATGTTGGTGAATAGATTCGGTTTCTATTTAAAAATGTTTTTTGAAATTTTTTTTTTTTGAAAAATAGTATTTATAACATGCCTTTAGAAATGTGAAACTATATCATACATTAGAATAAGAACCATCACAAATATAATAAGGAACACAACATAGTAATAATAGTAACAGCTGGCACATAGAGTGATTCAAGCACCGAAAGGCGAATCTGGGAAACAATGATGACGATACCGAGTTCGACCCATGGCCGTGGGGAACCGGTCAGCTAGGTGGATCCACGTGAAACCTGTGACACAAAGTGAGTAACACATAGATGCACGTATAGAGAAACAATAGAATTTAGCAACATGTGACGCGTAGCAACACATCAGATTGCATGTTATAAATTTAAATAATGAATTTAAAATCAGACATAAGATACACCCCAAAATGGGTTAATGGCAAAAAAAGGGAAAAGAATCGAATCTACTCACTGGTTGCATTCCTGATTTTTCTTGTGAAACACTGCATGATTTGGGGAATCTTGAAAGACGAATAGACACCCTAATATATATAAAGTAAAATATTAAATATCACAACATAAAAATAACCTAGGTAACTTAATACATAGATATTTATTAATTGCTATTTTCTTGTATGATTTTAACATCTAATCTTGCAAATTCAAAAACTATGCTTAACTATCTTTTGTGACACCAATATAGATAACAATAAAAATTTCTCAAGTCCAACTAGTTTATATGTCGTATTAATATTAATCCAACATGACAAGTTACACATTACCAATTTTTATAAGTTTAAAATAGAAATCAAATATAAAATTTTAGGATGTGACAATATAAGTACATATATATATAATATATTCACACCTATTTTTGTAGGTTTTGAAATTATCACTTGTATAAAAAATTTATCATAAAATATATTGATGTTGAAAACCAATTTTCAATGATATGATCCGTTATTTATTAAAACACCAGCTATAGATATGATTGTTTTATCTACTATATCATTTTTGAAGAGATTATATAAAGTATTAAATAAAGCGAGTATTTCAATAATGAAACATTTTAAACCACTAATGCAAGATAAGTTTTGTTGAATCATCGACCATATGGCTAATATAATTTTTTTTTTGTTGAACAAGTTTTGAAAGCTCAAAACAGAGACTCACGAAAAGTTCATGTCAGCACATATGAACTCTAGAAATATCCTTTTTATGCAACAATTTGAGTTCATAAGCATCATTTATCAATTCTAAAGAACAATTATTTAGATAATATAATAAAGATTAATGTAGAAATTGAGTATTGATATTATAATCATCAAGATTTACTTGAAAATAATATATCAAAAAATCTTCTGATTGGCTATAATCCATTCGTTTTACTAATGCATAAGTAAATTGCAATTTAGAAGTATAAAATAGATATACATGTTTACTATATGCAAACTACTTTATATCTAGAGGGTGTAGTATTTTATGTAAAAGTTTGAATTCCTAACAACATGGTTCTGTTTCATCTTCTTCAAAAGAACCTCTAGTCGTCGGAGACCATGGTTAATTACACATGAAAATTTCAGATAAGTATTAGTACCGTGTGATACCAGACAAGGTTAATTAGTGCAACGCGGAGTCAACGGAAGTTGTGTTACGGTGGTGCGTTGGTGGTTGTCAACTTAATCCAGAGAACCTTCTTGTTGTCGCGCTATAGTCTCGTTTAAGTTCTCTTTCACAGGTGTGGTAGTGATGGTTCGTTATGCACCATGGTGCGGTTCGAGATAGAAAACGTGTGTGTTTGTGATTGGCAGTGGTGAAGCTTGAAAATTTCTACCGAGGGGTTGGAAGTCACCAAATCTAAAAATTCTATTATAAATATTTTTTTTTTATAAAACCGGGGGGGGGGGGGGGGGGGGGGGTCAAAAACGTATATACCTAAAATATTCTATACAAAACATACATACATACATAACACTACTGAGCAAAAAGTTCAGGGGGTCCCCCCGACCGAGCGGCCCCTTGAAAGTTACGCCACTGGTGATTGGCAATGTGATTAACATTTTGAGAAGGATTAATGAGACAAGGTATATGAGGGTTCGATTGTTTAAAGATGAATTATTTTCATTGATAAGTATTATGATTAAATGTAGAAACTATTGGTAACAGTTTATTCTTGATGATTGGTTGGTTACAAGAAATCAAAAAGCATCAACAACGGTTTCGTTTTCCTTTTTATTCTAGTCTGCAACTTCAACGTCTGAGTGTAATTAATTCCTTTTCAATTCAGCCCCTTGACTTTGAAGTTTGTATAAATGCAACTTTGGTGTTTTCTTAACAGATAACTAGTATTTTGCTTAATGTTTTAATTAAAACTAATTTGTCTTAATCTTATTGTCTATCTTACGTAAAAACAAACTTTTTAGAATTAGAATTTTTTTAATAAGATCTAATACTAAAATTTTATTGTCGTAAATACAAACTCTTATAGTCTTAACCTTCTCCTGGCTTGAAAAGGTATCGATCAGGGTTGAGTATAGCACCAAGAACTTGGAATCAGATTATTTCTTAGGAGTATCTGACAATGATCATTAAACATAAATTGCTAGAATGTTAAGGGTACACCCATACTACGATACAGTAGTGGTTACGTTTAGATCCGATTGAGGCGGTAACGTTCCTTGTAAGTGTTAAGCGCCCAGGTAAGGAATCGTTTCTAGTGCCAAATATACATAAACGAAGGGTGTAGATGATAATGTATAAAATGACCTATCCTAGGTAATATGAGTATTTCATCGCAAATCCTAAGGATAACGTATTGAAATTGAATTGCAACTAAAGAAAATTTATGTCGAGTAGTTAACTTGTAACACGAGGGTGTTAGTAAGCTGAGTTATAAGACATACTCTTTATGTGACAAATGACACGAAACCAGTAACTTCCGTACTACTTTAATAATTATTTATATTCTGCATTTATGTGTTTTAATGTCAACATTATATGCTTGCATGTCATACGTTTAAATCATACATGTTAACCATTTTATTTATCGCATCGTGAAACAATTTAAGCGTTGCGTCAAAACAGTTAAATGATAGATTTAGAACTCACAACCTTAGTACTTAGTTAAATGATAGATTTAGAACTTAAATTTAGGTCCGACATCAAAAATATATTAAAACCCAAGTGGGAAAATAAAAGTTTATATCAACACTTTCCGGAAACTTAAACAAGCACTAAAAACTGCCCGAAACGCACTATAAACAACAAATTCTGCAGAAATTCAGCAAAATTCAGCATTACAAGCTAAAGTAACATGCATAAATAGTGATTAAACACCCAGAATAACTTGTAAAGTGTCAGGATTGAAACCATGACACAAGAGGTACATCATACTTTGTAAATTTCACAATTTAGCACCTTAACGAACTGAAAACCGAACAATTAACCGGACATTACCAAAAACAACAAAAATAAACTAGAAGCATAGTTTTAATGTTTTAAAGCTAGTATTGGTCATATAACACATTACAACATCTAAAACCACTTAAACACATATAGCACTACATTAAACATCCAAGATACACCTTAAACCCCTTAACTTCCAACTTTGACAACTTACCCCCCCCATCCAAAACCGGCCCCATAAGGGACCCACACCCTCAACACGTTGACTAGTTTGAAATGGGTCAAAGATGCTAATTTTATTAACCATATGATTGAAGTTTGGTGGAAGATTATAAGAGAAACCATAGGACTTCAAACCTTATCACTTATCACTTCACTTTTCCAACTCCATCTTCTTCTTCTCTTATCCTCTCCATTCGGCCAAACCACTCCCACATACACCTTCATTTTTCAATCATCCAACAACCATTTCAAGTATTCCCAAGGGTGTGCAAGGGTGATAAAAGAAGGTTACAAGCATTGGAAGTAGAAGGACCTCTTCAAGGAGCTATTAACCATCTTCTTATCATCATCTTCATCATCTGTGTTTCTTTGCCTTCCCTAGCCACAAGAGCTAGTAGTAAGCTCTCTAATCTTCATTTTACTTCAAGTTAGTAGTATGTCTCATATGTACAAGTTACAACATCAAAAGAAAGTTTAACTTTAAAAGATGAACATATAAAGAACCAACATAATCTAAAGAAAATCAAGTGTTTCTAGTGTTGTTTGATGTATGTGATGAAGTTGTTGTTGTTGATCTTGTGTTTTTGTTTAGATCCATCATATGTAAGCTTGTTAGAAGCTTAGATCTAACAAGTTTAAGCATGGATCTTGAAAGATCCATGAAGAAACATGTTAAACTTGAAGGTCTTTAAAAATGAACTTGAAAGTTGTTTTTAAATGAAGTAATCATGTTCTTGAACTTACTAAACATGTAGATGATCAAGTTTATAAAATAAAGTTTCATCAAAGTTTATAAAAGTTAAAAACTAAGCTTTGATTTAAGTAGATCTATATGTTAAGTGTGTAGATCTAAATTACTACACATATTTATGAAACTTCAAGTTTTATAACATGGAAAAGTATGATGTATTTAATGATCTTCACTTACAAAATTGTTGATTCTTGAGTCTTGATGATTAAAAGAAAATAAACACATGTTTAAAACATGGGAAAACCTCCATTTTAAAACATGTATAAAATTTTGACACTTAGAAAATATAAGGTTTTAAAAGACTTTTTCTACAAAAAAATGTTCAAGAATGTTTAACCAAGGTTTTCCCTAATTTTTATACAAAAATACAAGATAACAAATAGACTTTTCTTCAAGAATTAAAACAGGTATAAAAAAGTATACTTTTAGGGAAATACATATATATTTAGTGGTCACCAAATTATGTGCAATGTGTATATTATGTGTAAATATATATTAGTGTACATTTAGGAACATAAAAATGCACTAAATACTCCCAAGGAGTATAAACACCAAATACACATAAAAATACATAAGAAAATATTTATAAATAATATACACCCATGTATGGACAAAAATACCAATATATATATATATATATATATTCCCTAACAATTATATGGACTTTGGACAATTGGGCAAATATATAGGGAATATTTCACAGAATGGTAATCAAATTTTAGGAGTGTTCCAATCAAGTCACTCAAAAATAATTTTGTTCTAGTTAAGTCATTAAAGTTTATTTTATGTTCTAATCTTATATAATTTACCTGAGTAGCAGGTAAACTATCCTATATGGTATTTGTTTTGTTTTTTGAAACATGTTTACATGATTAATTAATAAAAAGAAATAAAAAGAATCAAATTAAGCATTCTCTCCGGTCAGATTCGTGTATCGTGTTCTCCATAATCCAATCAAAGAAAAACCCTACCTTCACAATCTCCATTTTCAAGTAGTCTTCTCTTTTAATAAACCTACACCCAATTCAACCAAACCCTATTTCAATTTCATCTAAACTTTTCACCCAAATCATTAAAAATCTCAACTTTTGTCCACACCTGCGAATTAATTTAGGGCTGGCTGTTCAATTTTGGGTTTCAATTTTATTGTTTCTTTGATTAGTTTGATAAAAAAAATTGAACAGCTTTAGTTTAACGAATTGGGAGTATTTGCGCAACTATGAAAACTATTTGATTAATTATTATACATAAAATCATGTATTTGTATGCTTGTTATACAATAATTGTGATGTTTAATCTTTGTTTAATCCATGTTGGCATTTATAATCCATGTAAACATATTTGAAATAATAAAAACAGCTAACTAAATGTTATGAAGGATAGATGACCTTCTATGTAGGTAAAATATCTAGGATTGAAACATCAAAGTAAACTTAAGTGACCTAATTGGACATATATTTTTATGAGTGACCTAATCAGAATAATCTTGAAACTTGGTTACTATTTAACAAAGTTATCCCAAATATATATATATATATATGCTACGATTAATAGAAATTATACAAAAATCGGACAAGTGATAAAATATATATATATATATATAGTGGAGGGTTCAAATAAGAATAATTTTTTTGTAAGAATAAAAAAGAAGAAGTTTCAACCAATAAGAATGCTTCATTTTACTTCATTTAATATTTGTATTTAATTTTAATATAAGGGTATATTGGTAAACTTGCATAAATCATTAATGTGTATTCTTCCCCTTTAATAACTAGCTAAATTAAATTTGTAACTCATTTTCAAAATATATACTTTTTTCAAATTAAAAAAAAACAACTTAATTTAAAGTGTAGAATAAATTACTAGTTGTGTAAGATAAATCAAGAGTTGTGTAGGATATATTTCGAGGTGTGTAGGATAAATTTCGACTGTGTAGGATAAAATTCTATAATGTGTAGGGTATATGTAGGAAAATTTTGATATGTGTAGGTTTTGTAGATTATATGTAGGATAATTAATAACTAGTTGACTAATTAATTAAAGAGAGAAAAATTAATGATATGAGTTATAAATTAAATAGCATTTTACTAATATGCCCTTTCTTCTTTTTCTTCTCACATTAAATTTCTTCTCAAATGAACCTTCCCCTATATATATATATATATATATATATATATATATATATAACAAGCATGAAAAAATATATATTGTACAAACAAACCTTAAAAATATATTATTTTTTTAGAAATATAATTCCGAAAAGTATAAAAATCATAAGTAATGATTTTTGACAACTAATACAACATACATGAGAAATTATACATAAATACATGTACACTTACCTAAGTATACATATGTTAAGATTTTAAGTGCAATTATACTAAAAATAATATTGAAAATATTATTTTACTATTTACTTATATTTATTTTTGAGAAATAATACAAGTAACATATACAAGGACAAGTTAAAAATTAGTTATTTTTAACACATATCATTTTATAATTCTATATATATATATATATATATATATAATTACAAATAACAAATACAACACTATATATATTTGTAGAATATATATTAACAACTCATGAACATATACATGTAAAACACAACAAATACATTAGACAAGATGGTAACTTGTACGTAGTGAATTACAAGTTTAGGTGATTAACATAAGTAGAATATTTATAGGTTACGTCGCAAACAAAGAAGATACCTGTGAAGTTTAAGACGATTGAAGACTCAAATCAGTGAGTTCATGTCCCCACTTTTAAACATTTTCTTGTTTTCTGAACTTTGGGGAAAATATGTGTACAATGGTATGTTAAAAACTAAGGAATGGTACACTAGATCATGTCACAAATAGGGTATACGTAAGGACCATTAATCTAAGTTTAGACCGAAGAACAAAGGTTAGATCTAGCAGGTATTGGCAGCCTCACTCTTGGTCCACGTTTGCCCATACGGAAGAGTGCTTTTGGGTAAGAGTCTAAGGGTAATCGATGTATAAATCGCTTAGGTTTGGATGCTTCCTATGTCATCACACATGTTAATGTCCTTGCAAAACATTAGCGATCTCAATTTCCTACATTTACAACTCATAACTTATATTTTAAAACTTACATTTTACAATTACATACCATGTTTTATACAAATACAACTCAAACATTTTATACAAACTGCACGATTTCACACCAACTTTGTTGACGATTTTCAAACTTACATGTATTTCACGAAATTAGTGGAAGTTTTGCTAGTTTACATGTTAAGAAGTCAAGTGCTAGAAACTCCATGCCACTTTTGGAGGATTTGTTCGTTATATTCCGCCTCCTTGAGGTGATATAAGGAACAAAACCTTGATCTTTTAAATTCGAAACTATGTTGTAAACTTTTAAACTATCGTCTTTTGAAGAGATGTAAACTCTTAACTTAACTTATGTTTGAAACTTGATACAATGAATGGCATATGGAGTCTGTTTTATTCATGTAGTATGTTTACTTATTCGTATGCAATGAGAATCAGTCACGATCACACCTCGCGCTTCCGTCTCTGAGCGGGTGTCACAAATTGGTATCAGAGCTTCGATTGTAGTGAACCATGATTCTTTCTCGAGTCTAGTCTACAATCCCTAGGATCCTTCCATGAAAACAAATTTTACAAGAACAAGAGATTTTCATTGCATAAAACATTTCGCAAAAGTCCACTGCATAAACTCATTTTTACAAAAACAAAGCGAGGACAATTACGTGACATAGACTATACAAAAGTAGACGTAGAAACTTAAGTTAGTCCACATGATACAAAATGAATAACTTAAAATGAATATACGTGCTACTTGCATTATTGTGTGTAACTATATATATATTAAGTAAAAATAATTAACATATATACATATGTCATAATTTTAATGATACAGGTTTGCATGTCTTCATGAGAGAGCAGTGACTTATCGGACAAGCACGATCCAATGTACCTTGTCTCCGACGATGAGATAGAACCCGTGAGGAGGTTTTCACCTCCTCCGATTCTGATCCTGACGAGGATCCTGACTTGATATTGATCTAGATGACTTCTAGCCCTTTGCCTTACCTGACTTTGCAGATGATGACATCCCTCTAGAGGATGACGTTCTTGCCTTGCCCCTACCTATACACGACCAGCTTATCATCGGACACCCCGATGGTGAGCACAATGTTGTGCCTATACCCATTCCTGCAATCCCACTCGCGTCGATCCCTCTGGAAGATTGGCCATTTGTTGTGGACCTAGACGACAACGAGATTCCGGTTTTCCATGTAGACCACCCCGACGAGGACCTCGGTGATGGAGAGGTCTTTAACATCGCCATTCTGAAGGTTGCGTCTCCAATAGTTTCACTGGTGGACATTTCTTCCGACTCAGACGACGTTGACTCTCGAGCGTCTATTACATCGTCAGCATTACGGGCCATTGGCCTGGAGGCGTATCCTACCGATGACGCCTCTTCTGCCGCCCCCGTTACACCTACACCCCACCTACACCTACACCTACACCTACACCTACACCAACATCTACTCCCACATCGACACCTCCACGTACCCTAGTACACACCACCAGTGACGAGCCTTCGCAGCCCCCTGTCCTTGTTAGACCTACTAGTTGGACACAACTTGTACGGTTTACATCAATCCGATCACACTTTCACCCCACTAATGAGGTCGGACCTTCGGGACACCCCCATATACCTCCTCATGAGACGAGCCCACACTATCAGCCGTCTCGATCATTTCCATCATCACCACCACGTGTCATGCCTCCATCTGACCCTTACAATCCCTCCCATCACTCTGGTTATACACGAGATGATCTCCTCCTATCTCTCCAGCTCCAGGTTGAGATCCTTTAAAGAAGGATCTACGGCCTCGAGAAGGAGTCTGATGCCAGACGACCACCCCCACCAGACTACCCACCGCCAATTACACCACCTCCACCATCTTCACCGCCACCAGCATTACCACCACCACCTGCCCACTTACCAGCTGATGACCTCGTTGCTCAGGTCCTGACACTAGAGCAGCAGGTGAGCTTCTTACTCCACCGAGTTTATGAGCTCGAGGAGGAGGCAACCCACCTTCGCAGACTAGCCTTCCCTACACCCCCACCATCTCCCCCAGCACCTTAGGTTTCTTTTGCAGGTATTTTGTACGGCGAGCTATGCCATTTTTGGATGAGAAGATTAGGTGCCGAGTTTTGAAGACAACTTGAAGACCAAGATCGCCAATGTGAAGGAAGATATTTTTTCCATTTTATGTATTGAACTTGTATGATTGGGTGATGTAGCCCATGTGCATTTTTGTTTCCTTTACAAATAATCATGTAACAAGTCGTCTTGATATATAAAAACTTGGTGATTATCTTTACGACGCATTATTATTTATCTGTTTATGTATGCCTATTTGCTTGTATGAACTGATTTATATGTTTGGTGGATTGTTTGGTTGTGTATACATATATATATATATATATCTTCTATTATTTATTTAATAAAAAGAATGGTGGTTATTTAATAAACACTTAATTATATTTGTGTTACATTTTGGAAGATCATGCCTCCCAGAAGAACGATTAACACTAAGGGAATGGATCAACCCCCACCAATGCCGAGAACTGCTGAAGAGCTAAACTCTCAGCTCGAAGAAAGGATTTCTGAGGCTATCGCCCAGTACGAGGTGAACCGTTCCGAGCACAGTGGCGGCACGGGTGGTTCTGGTAGACACGGTCATGGAGATTCATCTGGTGGAAACCTTATTTAAGGTAACATTAAGTTGATTTAGTACAACTTAAGGAACTCATTTTATGATCTATTCATGAGTTTCATTATTTGCTCATCCATGAATCGGTTGTGTGAATTTCAGGATGCACATACAAGTAGTTCTTAGACTACAAGCCAATGAACTACGACAGCACTGGAGGTGCAGTGGCTTTCGTGCGTTGGATTGAGAAAACTGATTCAACCATCCGAATGAGAAAGTGTCCAGTGGATCAACAAGTTACTTTCATTAATGGCCTGCTTGTTGATGAGGCCCTCACATGGTGGAATTTGCAAGTGCAGACATTGGGTGATGACGCAGCATATGGTATGTCATGGGTGACTTGAAGGAAAGAATGAGGGAGAAGTACTGCTCCCGAGCTGAACTCCAGAAGCTAGAAACCGAGTTCTGGAACTTATCCATGATTGGAGCGGACATAGTGGGCAACACGCAAAGGTTCCACGACCTTTCACGTGTGATCCCCTATCTTGTGACTCTAGAATTCAAGCACATCGAGCACTATATCTGGGAATTGGCTCCGGAAATTCGAAGCTTGGTGACATTAGTGAACCTTGCAACAATTACTCAGGTTGTGACTCTAGCTGTCAGTCTCACTGAAGACATTGTTAGAATGAAAAAGTTGTCATTGAAGATAACCGAGAAATTGGAAACACATGCCGAGTCTTCATGTGATAAGAAAAAGAAACACTCGAACCTCAATCAAGTAACCCGCAACAACAACAAAAACTCCAACAACAACAAGAAACGAGACACTAGTCCGCCTTGAGAGGCGAAAAAGTTTGTTGCTGCAAACTATACTGGAGTTAAGAAGTACCTAGGCAATCTGCTCAAGTGTGAAAAGTGCAAGTACCACCATCTGGGTGCTTGCCATGTGGTGAAGTGTGATAAATGCGGGAAGTTGAGTCATCGTACTGAGAACTGTTGGAGAACAAGAAATGGAGGTGGCAATGGTAATGGAAATCGAAATGGTAATGGTGCTGGTAATGGAAACGGTAATGGCAATGGAAACGGTAATGGGAATCGAAATGAGAATGGAAATGGACGCAATCAAGGTTGCTATAGATGTGGCAGTAAGGAACACTACAAGAAAGACTGCTCGAAGGAAAACAACGCTCAATGAAGAGTTTTTGTCATAGGAGCAAAGAACGCCCACGAAGACCCTAACGTGGTCACTGATACATTTCTCGTTAACAATCACTTTGCATCCATACTGTTTGACACTGGTTCTGATTTTAGTTTCATGTCTATGGAATTTAAAAATATGCTTGGAGTTGAGTCTGGTAGGTTAGACATTCCTTACTCGATAGAATTAGCCGATGGTAAACTTGTCGAATTGGGAGAAGTCGTTTAAGGGTGCTTATTAGAACTTGGCGAACATAAATTTAGCATCGATCTCTTACCCATCCAGTTGGGTAGCTTTGATTTTGTGGTTGGCATGGATTAGCTATCCAAGAATCGAGCTGAGGTTGTTTGCCACGAGAAGATTATTCGCATCCCGCTTGCGAATGAGGAAACACTTATTGTGCACGGGGAGAAGCACGACACGCCTCTGCAGATCATCAATGGTATAAAGGCTCATAAGTGTTTGCGAAAAGGATTTGTTGCCTTTTTGGCTCATGTGGTTGACAAGAAGGTTAAGGAGGCGAAGCTTGAAGATATTCCTGTGGTGAAGGATTTCCCCGAAGTCTTCCTCGAAGACTTGCCGGGATTACCTCCACAACGACAAGTCGAGTTTCATATTGGCTTGGTTCTGGGAGCTACGCCTGTGGCCAAGGCACCTTATCGACTTGCACCATCCGAGATGCAAGAATTATCCACGCAACTTCAAGAGTTGTTGGATAAGGGATTCATTAGACCAAGCTTCTTGCCTTGGGGAGCTCAAGTATTGTTCGTCAAGAAAAAGGATGGAACTTTCAGGATGTGTATTGATTATCGAGAGTTGAAAAAACTCATTGTCAAGAATCGGTATCCGCTACCGAGGACTGACGATTTATTCGACCAATTGCAAGGATCAAGCTTTTACTCCAAGATAGACCTCATGTCTGGATATCATCAGTTGATAATTCAAGAGGAGAGCATACCAAAGACAACATTCAGTACTCGTTATGGGCACTACCATTTTCTTGTTATGCCATTTGGGTTGACAAATGCACCAGCGGTCTTTATGGATTTAATGAATCGCGTGTGCAAGCCATATCTCGAGCATGAGAAACATCTGAGAACCATTCTGGAATTATTAAAGAAAGAGAAGCTTTACGCGAAGTTCTTTAAGTCCGAATTTTAGATTTGCGAAGTACAATTCCTCGGGCATGTAATGAATGAAAATGGTATACATGTGGATCCAACAAAGATAGAAGCGATCAAGAATTGGGAAGCGCCCAAAACTCCAACTGAAGTATGGCAATTTCTGAGATTAGCGGGCAACTATCGGAGATTTATTGGGATTTTTTCAAAAATTTCTCAACAGCTAACTTCCCTCACGCAGAAAGACAAGAAGTTTGACTGGGGAGAAAAGTAAGAAGAAGCATTTCAGCTTCTCAAGGATAAATTGTGCGATGCACCGATCTTATCACTGCCTAAAGGTACCGATGATTTTGTGGTGTACTGCAATGCTTCGTGTCAAGGATTGGGTTGCGTGCTTATACAACGATAAAAGGTCATCGCTTACATATCACGTCAATTGAAGGTTCATGAGAAAAACTATACCACTCACGACATAGAGTTATGCATAGTGGTATTCGCTTTGAAGATTTGGCGGCATTATCTGTATGGTACTCAATGCACTATCTTCACAGATCACAAAAGTCTTCAACACATATTTAATCAGAAGGAATTAAATATGCGTCAATGGTGTTGGGTTGAGTTGTTGAACGATTATGATTGTGAGATTAAGTACCATCCAGGAAAGGCGAACGTGGTAGCGGACGCCTGGAGTCGAAAAGAATGGGTCAAGACATTAAGGGTTCGAGCTTTGGAGATGACGATTCAAACGAACCTTACCACGCGTATTCATGACTCACAATAAGAAGCACTCAAGGAGGAACATATTAAGGCTGAACTTTTCCGGGGTATGGAGCAACAGTTAGTGCCAAAGGAAGATGGAACTTTGTACTTCATGGGATGCATTTGGGTTCCACTCTTTGGCGGTATTCGAGGGGTCATTTTTTATAAAGCACATAAGTCAAGATACTCGCTCCACCCAGGATCGGACAAGATGTATCAAGACTTGATGGAGTATTATTGGTGGCCTAACCTTAAGAATGACATCGCTTCCTACGTTTGAAAGTGCCTAACTTGCGCAAAGGTTAAGGCCGAATACCAAAAACCCTCGGGCTTGCTACAACAACATGAGATTCCCGTTTGGAAGTGGGAGCAAATATCAATGGATTTCATAACAAAATTACCCAGGACCCCTAGAGAACATGACATGATATGGGTAATAGTTGATAGACTGACCAAGTTTGCGCACTTCCTACTGATACAGGAAAAGGATAGTACAAGAAACCTTGCCGAACTGTATCTCAAGGAAATAGTGGCTCATCATGGAGTGCCTCTTTCGATAATTTCAGACAGAGAATGTCGCTTCGTATCAAGGATTTGGCAATCTTTTCAACAGGCCTTTGGATCTCACCTGGATCTAAGCACGACCTTCCATCCACAAACCGACGGCCAGAGCGAATGAACCATACAAACCCTTGAAGACATGCTTCATGCATGTGCAATGGACTTAGGCGGCAATTGGGATAGTCGCCTACCCTTGGTCTAGTTTTCCAATAACAACAGCTATCACACGAGCATCAAAGCCGCACCGTTCGAAGCTCTTTATGGTCGCAAGTGTCGCTCTCCGCTATGTTGGACGAAAGCTGGAAACAAACAGTTGATCGGTCCTGAGCTATTCTAGGAAACGACTGATAAAATCATTCAGATCCGAGACTGTATCATGGAAGCTCGTGATTGGCAAAAGAGCTACGCCAACCAAAGACGAAAGCCATTAGCTTTCGAGGTAGGAGACAAAGTCTTGTTAAAAGTCTCGCCTTGGAAGGGTGTAGCAAGATTCGACAAGTGTGGAAAGTTTAATCCACCATATATTGGACCGTTTAAGATCTTGGAACAGATTGGTATTGTTGCTTATAAATTGGAGCTACCGGAGGAACTTAGTGGTTGTGACAACTGTCAAATTTGCATACATCCGTACAATTATTAAATAATGATTAGTGCTTAATGACTATGCTAAGTTACAATTAATTACTTGAATTGCTTCTGATTATTACCATATACATACATATGCATCATATATTTCTTAATGTCATGTCATTATTGCATGAGAACTTTATTGACTTAAATGATGCACGAAGCACAGTTAGCACAATTATCCGGCAAATCAGAAAAATGCTGACAGAGTTCAGTAGATAGATAGACATTGTATTGAGATACAGAATGGGCCAGAAACCAGGAGTTACACTAGTATAGTGTGTAGGAAAGTAAGGATCATAAAACTGCATTCCTAGAGATAGTTTAAGTGCCGGAAAGTGCCTGAAACTCACCTAAACTGCAGAATTCTGCAGAAAATCAGCAAATTTAGCATTTAAACAACCTAATATCATGCAGAAATATGGTTAAATGGTCGTGAATGCTTTCCTAAGTGTCGGGAATTAAAACTGTCATAAAAGGGTACATAAAGTACACTAAACTGCATAGTTTAGCATCTTAACGAATCAGTAACTAACCGAACAACCGTACACTACCCGAAACACCAAATTTTTACTAGGAGCACTATTTTAACATTACCAAGCTAGTTATGGTCCCCGAACATCATAACACACTATATAAATATCTAATAACTAAAAACACTAACTAACACTTGAAATCTAACCATAAACCAACTATTAGTTAAAACCTAAGCTAAGACCCCCCCCCCCCCCCCGCCCACACACACACACACATCTAGCTACGGCCCAACAAGGGCCCCACCCTGAAGATTTTATTTGAATTTTCTATTAGACCATGTCTAAACTTTCCTAAACACTTAGACCAAAGGTAAATGAGTAGTTGATGTATTATAAGTAAGACCATAAGGATCATCACTTTCATTCACCAACATCACACAATACCCACACTTCTCTCTTCCCTTCTTCTTTGGTTCGGCCGTGAACCACCACACCACCACCTCCACCATATTTCAATCATCTTCAACTAGTTCTAAGCTTATACCAAGGTGATAGAAGGTGCATAAAGGAGCTAGGAGCTTTCGGAAGTTGAAGGACCTTCACCGTTTGCTTTTATCCACTTCATTTCTTCTATTGATCATCCCTAACCTTGAGCTAGTAGTAAGAACACCAATCTCTTCATTTTACATCTATTTCAAGTGGTTAGAAGATAATACATAATGTTAATCTTGAAGAACACTAAGAAATAAGAAGATGAAACATGAACATAAGCTTGAAATTATAAGAAACCTTAAAGAAATCATGTTGTTTAGTGTTGTGGTGATACTTGATGATTGATTTCTTATGAAAATGATGTAGATCATCATATGATCTTACTAGATCATGATTAAAAACATAGTCTAGCAAGATGAGAGGATGAAAGTGTTAAAGATTAGTGGATCATCCTCACAAAAGTCATGAACTTGAATGAATAAAATGTTTTCTTGTAAAATGATGATTTAAGTAAGATATAAATCTTGTAGACCTCATATTTCATGGATGATTATTTAAAAAAAATACAAGTTACACTTAAACTTGGTTCTTAAACAAATAAACCTTATTTTTGGTGGTTAATAAAGTGTAGAAACACTTATGTAACAAGAAAGATCCATGAAGAAACATTTTTAGAAATCATGAATATAAGTTGTAAAGGTCTATTTTCTTTAAAAAAAACGATGTTTTTAAAGAATCAATCACACTTTAAAGGATAACAAGGCTTACTAAGAACACTAGTAAGTTACTACAAATTTTTGTGAAATTTCAAGTTCATGAAGTAGTAGATCATGCTTGTTTTTGGCAAAATTAGTAAGTTAAGATTGTTGTTGTTGATTATTGATTGATTGTGATGATTTACAAAAGAAAAGTATATACCTTCAAGGTATGGAAACCTCCATTTTTAGAGGAAACTATGGCAAAATTTTTCTAAAAATTAAACACTTAGAAAATTATTTCTAAACAAATAATTACAAGTGTGCTTTAAACCATGAATTTTTACATAAACTTTGCCATAATTTTTGTTACAAAAATTATAAATATTGGAGGTTAGTTTTTACAAATAAAAGTGACTAAATATGTATTTAGGAAATATATATTTAGAAGGCACCATGTGTGTGATTATTTGTATATTATGTGTATTAGTTATATTATTTTAGGATTTGAAATAATATAACTCATCAAAATACCAAGAAATTACAATCCAAAATATTACCAAAATTCCAAGGAATAAATATACAAAGAATACACAAAATATTGGTGAAACCGAACAAAGGAATATAACATACAAAATATTCCGGAAATATTATTCATGAGTATATTTTGGTAATTAATATTTTGGACACCAAGAGAAGGAAAATATGATTTTTACAATTATTACAAAGAAATATCATATTTTTGACAAGAAGAAAATATATTATTTTGGGAGAATAAAAATATGTATTTTCTTGGAAATATTAGAAGATATATTACTTTTGGAAGAAATATAGATTTTCTCAAACAAAAACGGAATATATTATTTTGGGAGAAAAATAAGCATATATATATATATATATATATATTCCAGGTTAGACTTGAAAATATATTATTTTTGGAACTTATATGAAAATACGAATATTTTTGCCAAAGGAAAATTATAAATAATTTTCTAAGTAATATTCCTCGGAATATATATTTTGGAAATATATGTTGATGTAGTTTTACTAGAAATATTATTCCGGGAAAGTTAAGTATAAAATACTTAATAAACACAATAGAAAATACGTGTTCTCGTACGTATAAATACACGCCGGAATACGACCCCAAATACATGACAAAAATATACAAGAATAAGAATGTGGATATAAACACTCCCATCCTTGGGAAGGATATACATGTATAAATACGTAAAAGTAACAAGTTAAAATATATTCTTATTCCAAAATCTAGTAAATATAATTTAAGTTAAAATATTTATTATTTTAACAAATAATTATATAACTTAGAATAATGATGAGGACACTTGGAAACGTAACTCAAAGACACTAATTAATACTAAGTCAAGGCACGACCCGCTCGTCTAATAGACCATAGTACGTTGTAGGTAGTCGTGTACACCAGAGGAAACTTTGAGTTACAGGCAGATTCGAAGAACGCAAACCTGTGAGTTCATGACCCCCTTTTCTTTTAACTGTTTTTGGTTTTATAACTTCGGGGGTGAAGTACATGTTACAAACTGTTTACAAACGTTTATATGTGGTATGGTTAGCTAAGGAAGGGTACTGCTAGATCATGTGAGTGGTGGGTATGACGCTTAAGGCCATTAATCCTCGTTGTAGAACCGAGGGACATGAGTGATAGATCTATATGGGTGTAGCGAGCCCCACCCATGCGTCTGCCGAGTGGACCATGTGGTGACTATGTCTTATTGCCGGAGACAAAGTATGCTATGTTTGAGTCTTCCTGCATCACGTCACAAATATTAATGTATTAGCTACACATTAATTGATCTGTTTCCTTGTTGCTTTCATACCGGTTTCCAAGTACATACAAACATACTTACAAATGATTCAAAGGTTTATTCACAAACAAACACATGAACTCACTCAACTTTTGTTGATGTTTTCAAACTACATGTATTTCAGGAAATTAAGTAATGGATCTGGCGGGTGTTGATGTTACAAGTCATGTCTCTAATAAAAGGTGTCATCCGAAGTCGAGGGGTTTGGGTTATGTATTTTATCTTGGATAAGATGCATGGCTCGAAACCTAGTTTGGTTGTGTCTTTGGTGAAGTCCATTATGAAACTTTAAGCTTTCGTAGTCATGTGATCTAAACTTAAAGTCTTAGTTTGATGTTAAACAATGACGATTGTAATGTTTTGAAACTTAAGTTATGGATGACCTTATGGTTTTATCATATAGATGTTTGTTACGGTTGAATGCAA
Source organism: Helianthus tuberosus (assembly GCA_030545235.1). Taxonomy (NCBI): domain Eukaryota; kingdom Viridiplantae; phylum Streptophyta; class Magnoliopsida; order Asterales; family Asteraceae; genus Helianthus; species Helianthus tuberosus. The sequence goes on along the minus strand of CM060411.1, from coordinate 51,068,522 downwards.
TGATATTAAGCAAGTCACACCAAATCACGCTTCCGCAAAAGTCAGGGTGTGACAGTTTGGTATCAGAGCTTCGATTGTAGCAAACTAGGATTCCTTCTCGAGTCTAGACTACAATCATTAGGGCTCTCACGAAAATATTTTTACAACATGTTTTCATTGCGTACACGAAAATGCCCAGATCCAAGAAACAAACATTTTTATAAAGAAAAGACACGAAACACATTTCAATGTTTATGTTTTTGGTTCAGTATAAGAGACTGGGTGGTTCAGTCTGAGAGACTGGGTGGTTCAGTCTGCGAGACTGGGTGGTTCAGTCTGCGAGACTGGGTGGTTCAGTCTGAGAGACTGGGTGGTTCAGTCTGGGAGACTGGTTAGTTTAGTCTGGGAGACTGGTTGGTTTAGTATAGGAGACTGGGTGGTTTAGTCTGGGAGACTGGTTGGTTTAGTCTGGGAGACTAGGTGGTTTAGTCTAGGAGACTGGTTGGCTTAGTCTGGGAGACTAGGTGGTTTAGTCTGGGAGACTGGTTGGTTTAGTCTGGGAGACTAGGTGGTTTAGTCTGGGAGACCGGTTGGTTTAGTCTGGGAGACTAGGTGGTTTAGTCTGGGAGACTAGGAAGGATATAAAGATTTCATGAGGAATAACAAGGATACATGATTACATGATAAATTGCATTTGTTTGCATATATTGTGTGTTAGTGGTTGCTATACGTACATATGTTAGGATTACGATGTTGCAGGCACACATGCTATCCTCAAAGAGTGGGTTGTCGGATGCCCGCAACCCAAAAGCAGTCGCGACAGATGACGAGGTCATGCCACGCCAGAGATATATACGTCAGTCACTGAGAGTGATCCTGACGTGCGGTCCGAGGATGGGGATGACTTCCAACCGTTCGCGCTACCAGAATTTGGTGATGATTTACCCTTGCTGATGGCTTCCCTGACGAGGATCCTTTTGTCATTCCTGTTCCAGTCCATGACCACCTTATCATTGGTCACCCCGATGGTAAGCACATCGTGGCTCCGATCCTCGTTGCCGTACCTCTTGTGGTCATACCTTCCGAGGCTTGGCCATTCGATGATTTGTTTGATGACGATGTTGATTTGTTCGTAGACGATCCTCCCGTTGACGCCCAGGGTGATGGGGAGATAGATAAGGATGTTGTAGCTGTTTCCACCTCCTGCTGTTCCGACGGGGAGATATCTTCTTACATCATTTTTCATTCAGTTTTAGACTCCTTTGAGTCTGTGACCCCTTCAGCTTTACAGATGACCGGATTGCAGTTTTCGCTACTGACTCAGATGACAACGACGCTATGGCTACCACACTATCACCTACTCGAGATTCCACACCTCCACACAACCCAGAGCCTGCTCCTGAGCTAGCTCTTGCCCCTTTTAATCAGCCTGATGTTGTACCTATTGATCTTGAGCCGATTCCTGATCCTGACCATGTTTCTTTTGGTTTACCAGACATTGCACCCCTTATACCTGATCCAGTTCCTGCACCTGTTGATCCTCCTCTTGTTGAGCTATTTATTCCCCTGCCTGCACCCGCTGATGTTGCTCCTTTTCCCACTATGGAGACCGACGTCCATCGCACCGACATGCCTATCGTTTTTCTTTCAGGACATACCCGCACCCAGGGGAAGGTACTCCAGGTTAGCACCCGCGTGACGATCCTTTTGCTACAGTAGCATTTCCTCCGACCTCACAGGCTACACCGTTTGCTCCTTTCACTTCTTCACCTCCGGACGAGCCATTTCGATAGTTCCTACCATGCACTATGCTGCTTTCAGACCCCTACCATCCCTCGCATTAAGGAGGCTACACACGGGATGAGTTGCTCCTGTCACTTCAACTACAGTTTGAGGTTTTGAGTCGTGAATTTTTGGAGCCTGAGCTAACACCATGTCCTCCACCCTGTCTATACCAGTATACTATGATCCTCCACATTCATCACTGCCTCCTTTTGCACTCTCACCTGCTGCTATTACACCTTTCCCAGGTTTTGATGCTCGTTTCTTTACTATCGAGTAGCAGATCAGTTAATTACTTCGACGTGTATACAAGCTCGAGGAGGAGCTCACACATGTTAGCAGTTTGCTTTTCTTCCCTCCTCCACTTCAGTCACCAGTATAGTTGGTTTCTGGTTTTATGCGGATTGCATTACTTTTGGGTAAAGACACTACTGATGAGCCGAGATTGTGGAGACTTTTGAAGACCACTTTTGACCACGTGATTTTGATACACTGATATACTTATTGGATAAGGGTAGGGTGACCCTATGTCCCTTTTTATGTGATACACCTTGTAGACAATGTGATTGTGGTCGGTAAATAATGAAATCCCAATCGTCATTTTCTTATTAAACATGTAAATCAACAACGTGCTTGCTTGTTATGTTCTCATTAAACACATTCCCATCTACATGTTTGTGCTATAATTGTGAGGTTATATGATTGCTTGCTATGACGATTGCTTAAATACATATGTATACGCACCTCCTAGGTCTTATTCGTTAAGTAGAGACTTATGTGCATGTGTCCTTAATAAGACCTGACCTAACCAATCTTCTTCCTAGAAGATGTCGCTTCAAAGGAAAACTGATACCAACAACCCTCTGCCAACGACAGAGGCAGAATTACAAGAGCGCATCTCACAGGCCATCGCACAGCACGAGGCCCTTCGCTCCGAACGCAGCGGAGGTACCTCAGGAAATAACCCACCCAACGGTAATGTTTAGTCACTTAAGACACATAACAAAACGTTTGGACATTTCCAAGTGTGCTTTGCTAACACCTCATGTGAATGATGTTTCTTATGTCGCAGGCTGCACCTACAAGCAGTTATTGAGCTGCAAGCCCCGGGATTTCGACGGCACTGGGGGTGCCGTAGCCTTCATACGCTGGGTCGAGAAGACGGATTCTGTTTTATGATTGATCAATTTTACTCCAAAGCAACAAGTCATGTACATTTCTGGACTGTTTCAAGATGGGGCTCTGTCATGGTGGAACCTTCAGGTTCAGACGTTGGGCGAGGCTGCTGTGTATGCTTTGACTTGGGATGAACTGAAAGAGCTGATGCATAAGAAGTACTGTTCAAGAGCAGAAATCCAGAAGCTAGAAACTGAGTTCTGGAACTTGAAGATGGAAGGATCAAAGATAGATGAGTATGTGTAGAGATTCCATGATTTGTCTCGTGTTGTCCCCTACATGGTAGAACCAGAGTTTAAGAGAATCGAACGTTTCATCTGGGGATTGGCACCTCAGATTCTGAGCATGGTGACAACATCGAAGCCTCCAGCAATTACCGATGCTATCGATTTAAGTGTGACGCTCACTGAGGAAGCGGTTAGACTGGGAAAATTTTCCACCTCGGAGGAGAAAAAGGAGACTCATGCGGAGCCATCTGGAGATAACAAGAGGAAGCTCGCAAATTTCAAGAAGGGTACTCAGGCGAATAACAAGAAGAAGGCCAAAAAGGGAAAAGAGTACATGGGTATCCTACCTAAGTGCGACAATTGTCGACGTTACCATGTCTGGCGATGTAAATATGGAAAATGTGATAACTGTGGCAAGAGGGGGCATGTTAAGGAGACTTGTAGGCAAGGTACTGAACGTGGAAATGGAGGCCAAGATGGTAGCGAGAATCACGAAGGAAACAACGACAACAACGACTATCAAGGCAGGAATATTGATGATCAAAAACATGCTCAAGGTTGTTTTAACTGTGGAGACAAAAAGCATTTCAGAAAATACTGTGTCACGCCCCGACCGCGTCAAAACAATGAAACCGCATCGGAAACGTCGGGGAGTGTTGCAACAGAATTATTGTTTCACAACCATAGATACAAAAGGTTTCGTTTTATTGATTCATTAGATAATTTACATTGTCTTCACATAAAACAAATAAGTTACATATCGACTATCATTGTTATTATGTCACTAAGGCCTCGTCCAGATCCTATGTGAGCATGCATCCTAGCAATCAACATCATTCAACATCACCTGAAACATATGTAAAAACAAAGTCAGCAAAGAAATGCTGGCGAGCACATAGGTTTTATGAGAGTATCGGATTCATGGCTCGTTTACATGTTGCAATACCTTATTAAAAATCTTGTTTTGAAAAGTGTATAGTATTGCAACATAATTAACCAACTCAAATCAAGTGGGTTATAGTTTATAAAATCTCGTAGCCATGACTCTTAACCCCAAAAACATTTGTTTTAGTAACCCAAATTGTAAAATACCTCGTAAAAACTCGTTAATAAAACTCGTATGGTTTATATCATTTAGAAAACATCGTTATGTGACATCGTTTCAAAATCGTTTGCCCAAGTGAACTAAATAATGACACGGAATGTAATATGATAAAAACACTTATATATAAGAAGTACCAGCGGCGTATCTACCATGCTTTTATCATGTTACACACATCCCATTACCTAATCACCACCCAAAACCAATCGTTTGTTCAAATCGTTTAACTTGTACCAATCGTTTCAAATCGTTTAACTCGTCCAAAAATCGTTCTTGTTTTAATTGTGAAAACTACTTTTGGTCGTCTCGCTTATAACATCCAAACCTTCGCACCTCGTCCCTCGTTCAACTCGAATTAACAAACCACCAAAGGGTAAGTTAACAATCATAGATTCAGTCGTTACCCACACAACCCCCACACATAACCATGGGTGCAGTCTGATAACGGGATTTGTCAGATCCTATGGTACCATAACCTAATACTGGTTGGCTTGATCAATGTTAATGAATGTCATTTGTTATGTAATTACAACCATCAAATTTGTTCACATTAGCGAAATCGTTATTAGTTTAATATAAACCATTTTAATCGCTTTTGAAACCATCGTTTAAACCTCGAAATCATTTAACACATATGAATCACCCCAAAACAATTGAAAACAGTAAAATAGGGGAACTATGTACTCACTTGAAGTGCAAAGTATCCTCAATCAAAAGAACTCAACAAAGCTCAAGCAAAACAGAGAAATCAAGTAGCACCTAATAATCAAATCACTAGTCAAATAATCGACACCTAAATCGGAAGATCGGATAGAATGAGGTTTTGTAAACCAAATGAGTATTGGGACTCATGTGATATGGTTTAACAAAGCCAACATCCTAAATCGGAACCTAACCTAAGTGCTTTCGACCCGTTACGACCCATTAAGGTAGCTTACGTTACTTTAACGTGTCGTTCGCGCAAACGCGCGTTCGAGACGTCTAACTAGTCCTGTGACAAGTATTATATGCCTAAACATGTTGCATAATCAGTTAAGTGACAAAAGTTTAAGTTACATATGCATAAAATCCAATTATGCATGAAAAGGGCATTTTGGTCATTTTACATAAGGCATATAAACTACCTATCATACAACTAATTAAACCTAAGTGACCATAAGGTATAACCAAGGAAGGTTATTCCCTATACAACTATGGTCACTAAACATGCTTGGTCGGATCCTAATGATCGACCAAACGGGTCTAGTTCGAAAGTCTAAGCGGTTGTTTGGACCGCTTGACTTACGACTCTATACAAGCACTAAACTAAAAGTGACGAGCTAAACATGTTGAAACATGTTTAACTAAGTTAGAAAACAGGTTTTGATATCAAAACAAACGGATTTGATACCCAAAAACAGTTTAGTTACAAAATACGCATAAATACGCATTTTGGCCAAAACTATGACTCGTCACTACACCTAATCAATGTGGTAATCAGTAGGTACAGTCACTAGGGACTATAACCATCGTGATTACGCTCACGTTGCGAAGTTCAAACGAACTTCGTGTTGACCAACTCGTGGTCAAAGCAGAAAGTCAAACACTTTTTGACTTTCGTGCTTAAAAACGCATAAAAAGCACGAAAGAATACTTACAAAGGGTCCAAGCTAGGAATATCTTGATCAAATTACTCAGGTATGAAGTTCTTGAACTCCAACTTAGAGTAATTCAATTAGATTTGTGAGGAATGAGGATGAAGGTGATGGGTATTTATAGAAAACCCACAACCGTTAGGATCGTTCCTCGTAAAATGTGCTTCGATCTTGACCTTCCATGTGGGCACATGGTATTGTAATACAAGGGGCATACTAAAAACCATCAAATCTAGCCCAAAGTATCCCAAATCAGTGGTTAAAAACCATCAAAACCAGCTCAAGGTCCAAGTTCAATGTTTCTGCTCTGGCAGGCTGTCATGCCCCGCATAAGATACAGCCTCATCTTACGCGGCCCGCCAGAGCTCACTTTCCAGAATTGACAAAAATGGTCCCTGTACTTGAGAAACTTGCATTTTGATGCATATTTGACACGTTTAAGCCCCGTTAACCCCATTTCAAGGCTCTAAAATGATGTTAAAGTATAGGGAACTCAAAACATGCTCAAAAACATCTCGGATTTCGGTTCGTTTGGTCGTACGATTGCGTTATTCGGTTAATTACGACGGAAGTCGTAACGAACGCAAAAACGATCCAAATTACGCGACGAATGGAATTTTTGCTTTCCAATCACTAAAATAAGATATTTTAATGATTACAAAAAGTTTTGGATGTCCGGATATATTCACAATGCAAGATATGCGCGAAAATGCAAACTTATGCACTTTTTGACGCTTTTAGTCCCTATTTGATCAAAAAGTTTATTTTTGCGCACCAAACACCTCAAAACCTATTTCTAAGCTATGTAAAGGATATTTAGGGCATTTTTAACTTATGATCAAGTTCCGGAACGTTCATTACTGAACAAATCAACATACTTTCACAGTTTGACACAAATAGTCCCTGCGATCGAACAAACTTGATTTCGACACACCAAACCATCCAAAACTTATTTCCAAGTTATGTAAAGGTTATTTAAGGTATGTTAAGCCTATATCACTATTCCGGAGTGTTTTTCGCGTTAAATTGACTACGTTTACGCACCAGTTTGCGTATAACCTTCTAGAAAGCGATTTAAAGCTTGAAATCGGAATCGAATCAAATCGAAAAATCATCAAACATAAATATACACATAATAACACCAAAACACATATAATAACACCAAAAAACATTGTTTTATTAATAATCAACATTGTTTTACATTGTACATCGATTATAGAATACAGTTGTCACAGTCTCCCCTACTTTAGGAAATTTCGTCCTGAAATTTTAACTAGAGGAAACTTGTGAGAACAATTGCGGATATTTCGCCTTCAATTGGTCCTCATGTTCCCAAGTAAAATCTGGGCCACGTTTGGACTCCCAGCGAACCTTGACCTAGGGATGAGATTTTTTACCGAAATACCGGTACCGTACCGATGTCGTACCGTACCGATCATAAACGGTACCTGTATCGGTAATAGATTTTTCAAAATTCGATATCGGTAAAAACGGTATCGGTACCGGTATTTTTCGGTAAATACCGGTATTAATACCGAATTTAATAATCATCGGTAAAAAGAATGGAATCCATTGAAGTAAGTTAATTTTTTAGTGGTTTGGTTATAAATTATCAATATATCTTTTCTTATTTTTAGATTTTTAATATCTTTGTGTTTGGTTGTGTAAGGAGACGACGCAATTTTTGAAGAAACCCCTTTTGTTAAACTTGATGGTGACTCGAAATTGGGTACAAGTCGAACCCATGGATGTTTAATATGTTTTCCTTTTTTTACATTGCTCTATATATTACTCTAGTTCAGTTAATAATGGATGGATGGGTTGCACATAATATTTTTTTAGGTAAAACAACGGATGACACTAAAGCGGTACCAATGTGGTAAAGTACCGAAATACCAGTACCGATACCGGTACCGAATCTATAAATACGGTACGGTAGCGGTATCCATATTTCCTCAATTTCGGTAACGGTATTTACGGTATCGGTACCGGTACGGTACCGGTATCGTACCGATCTCATCCCTACCTTGACCAATCGAATCCGTTTGTTCTTCAACTGTTTGACTGCACGGTCCATTATCTCCACGGGTTTTTTGACAAAATGCATCGTTTCATCAACTTGAATTTCGTCGAGTGGAATGTGAAGATCAGCATCAGCTAAACACTTTCGTAAGTTGGACACATGAAAAGTTGGATGAATATTTCCAAGCTCTGGAGGTAGCTCTAGTCGATAGGCAACCTTTCCAATTCTTTCAACAATCTTAAATGGTCCAACATATCGAGGTGCAAGTTTTCCTTTCCTTCCAAATCTCACCACTCCCTTCCAAGGTGATACCTTGAGTAGGACACGGTCTCCGACTTGAAATTCTAGGGGCTTGCGTCGCATATCCGCATAACTCTTTTGACGGCTTCTAGTTGTTACAAGATTATCACAAATTTTCTTGATTTTGTCTGTTGTTTCCAGAATGAGCTCAGGTCCAGTAAGCTGAGCTTCACCTTTCTCATTCCAACAGACATGTGAATGACATTTTCGACCGTAGAGAGCTTCGAATGGTGCCATATTGATACTAGCATGATAACTATTGTTGTAAGAGAACTCGATCAACGGAAGATGAGAATCCCAATTACCACCAAAGTCTATCACGCATGCTCTAAGAATATCCTCCAAAGTTTGAATCGTCCTCTCAGATTGTCCATCTGTTTGGGGATGATAAGCAGTGCTTAGATTTAGTTGGGTTCCCATAGCAGATTGCATGGTCTTCCAAATATGAGATGAAAATCGAGCATCACGATCAGAAATGATGTCCAAAGGAACACCATGTCGAGATACAATCTCATCAACATAAATCTTTGCAAGTTTATCAGCAGATAGATCTTCGCGAATTGGAATAAAATGAGCTGACTTCGTTAATCGATCGATGACAACCCAAATAGCATCGTGACCTTTATATGTACGCGGTAACTTAGTGATCAGATCCATAGCAATGTTCTCCCACTTCCAAACTGGTATTTCTAGTTGTACAAGCAAACCAGAAGGTCGTTGATGTTCAGCCTTGACTTTGAGGCAAGTTAGGCATTTCGATACATACAAGGCAACATCCTTTTTCATACCAGGCCACCAATACTGAGTACGAAGATCCTTGTACATTTTATCAACACCAGGACGGATAGAATATCGAGACTTATGAGATTCGTCCATCACTAAAGTGCAGAGATCATCCTGCTTTGGAACCCACAAACGATCCTTGAAATAGAGTAACCCATCGCCTTTTGTTTTGAGTTTAAGCTCAAGTTGAAGCGGTAGCTCATATTTCAATAAGCCTTTGGTTACACAAGATCGTTGAGTTTGAAGGACACGGGATTGAATATCAGATACAGTTTGAGCAGAATGAAGCTTGACTCGTTCCTTTCGACTAAGCGCATCGGCTACGACATTTGCCTTACCAGGATGGTAGCGAATTTTGCAATCATAGTCGTTTAAGAGTTCAACCCAGCGTCGTTGCCTCATGTTCAGCTCCTTCTGATTAAGAATATGCTGGAGACTTTTGTGGTCTGTGAAAACCACACACTTCGTGCCATAAAGATAGTCTCTCCAAATTTTAAGAGCGAAAACCACAACACCAAACTCAAGATCATGAGTTGTGTAGTTCTTCTCGTGAACTTTTAGCTGTCTTGACGCATAAGCTATCACTTTACCTCGTTGCATAAGGACACAACCAAGGCCTAGATTTGACGCGTCACAATAGACAACGGAATCATCGTTTCCAACGGGCAGAGATAAAACAGGAGCATCACATAGCTTCCGTTTCAGCGTTTGGAACGCTTCTTCTTGCTTGGGTCCCCACTCAAAAGGCTTATTCTTCTGAGTCAAAACAGTGAGTGGAACTGCAATTTTCGAGAAGTTCGAAATAAAACGACGATAATAACCAGCGAGACCAAGAAAAGAACGAATTTCTATAGGTGTCGTTGGCGTATTCCAATCCTTAATTGCTGCAATTTGGATGGATCCACATGAATACCCTGCTCTTTGACTATATGACCCAAAAACTGAACTTCTTTAAGCCAGAATTCACACTTGGAGAATTTAGCAAAAAGTTATTCCTTCTTCAGGAGTTCCAGAGTCAAACGAAGGTGTTGCTCGTGATCGGCTCGAGACTTCGAATTGATGAGAATATCGTCTATGAACACAATAATGAACTTGTCTAAATAAGGTTTACAGACCCTATTCATTAAGTTCATGAAAATAGCTGGAGCATTCGTCAAACCAAAAGGCATGACTGTGAACTTGTAATGCCCATATCTTGTGTGAAATGCAGTTTTGGGAATATCTTCTTCAAGAACACGAAGCTGATGATACCCAGAACGCAGATTGATCTTAGAAAAATAGGTAGCACCTTGCAGCTGATCAAAGAGATCATCGATTCGAGGTAGGGGATATCGATTCTTGATGGTAAGCTTGTTAAGCTCACGATAATCGATACACATTCGAAATGATCCATCTTTCTTCTTCACAAACAAGACAGGAGCGCCCCAAGGTGAATAGCTCGGTCGGATGAATCCTTTATCAGATAACTCTTGAAGCTGTTTTGATAATTCTTTCATCTCAGATGGTGCAAGATGATAAGGTACTTTCGCAATCGGGTTGGCATTAGGTACAAGATCAATATGAAACTCGACTTGACGAACTGGAGGCAAACCAGGCAGTTCATTAGGAAACACCTCTGGATAATCGCAAACAATTGGGATATCTTGAATACACTCGCTCTTACCTTTCTCTTCGGTGACATGTGCTAGAAAAGCAACATATCCTTTTCGTAAATAACTTTGGGCTTTCATACACGACATAAGTTTCAAGCCACCTGAAGGTTTCTCGCCACGAACCTCTAGAATATCGCTAGACGAAAAAGGAATACGAACAATCTTATCGAAACAAACCACCTCAGCATGATGTTTGGCTAACCAATCTATCCCAACAATAATATCGAAGCTCCCAAGTTGCATCGGCACGAGGTCTATAAGAAAAAGATGGTTATCGAGGTTCAATTGACAATCGCGGATAACAGAATCGAGTACGAGAGGTTTACCAGTAGCAACTTCGAAAGATAAGGGTTTCCTAAGTTTAGTTCTAGGTATCGCAAGCAAAGGCTTAAATGACAATGAAACAAAACTTCTATCGGCACCAGAATCAAAAAGAACAGATGCAGGTCGATTGTTAACAAGGAATGTACCATTAACCACCTCGTTGTCAGCCCTCGCTTCAATTACATTCAAGTTGTACGCTCGTCCTCGAGCGGGGTTCACATTCACGTTTTGATTTACATTCGTATTCACCAACCTTGGGCAGTTGTTGAGGAAATGACCCATCTCTCCGCAATTATAACACGAACCAGGTGGGAATCTCACAGCATTCCCCTGAGCTTGTGCTGGAACCTGAGCAGCTTGGTTCTGACCCAAACGACAAATGTTGGCCAGATGCCCAAGTTTACCACACGTAGTGCACTGTTTACACGCCTGTTGGGTAGCATGATGACCATTGCATCGAGCACAGTGAGGTGCAGTACCAGCATATTGCTTCTTCGCGGGAGGTAGTGCTGGTGGGTTCTGAGGGTTCTGTGCAGTAACTGCAAAGTTCTGGGAAGCCTTGCGCTTCCTCGACTTCTTATAAAACTCACCCTTCTTCTTACCTTTACCTTTACCCTTGCCTTGTGCAGAATCAGCTGACTTCTTCTTATCACCCTTACGGGTCAGTTTACCCTTTCTGACCTGAGACTCGGTCAGAGTAGCAGCCAATTCGATCGCTTGACATATAGTAGTAGGGTTACTGCCAGTCATAATGTCTTGCACAGAATCGGGCGAACCATCGATATAACTCTCTATTGCTTTCTCCAATGGGGTAACCATAGTGGGACACAACAAACTCAGCACTTCATAACGATCCGTATACGCACGGTGTTCTCCCCCATCTTGTTTCAGATCATCAAATTCTCGCTCCAAAGCTCGAATCTCGTGACGAGGACAGAAAATCTCTCATCATCAGAGCTCGGAGCTCATCCCACGTTTGTGCCAAAGCCACATCGGCACCCCTATCACGCATCCCACCATTCCACCATGTAAGAGCACGCTTCTCGAATACACTGGATGCAAATTCAACCTTACGCTCATTCGGACATTGCACATGTCTGAATGTGCTCTCCAAACTTTCAAACCATTGTAGGAGTGCGGTTGCTCCTTGAGACCCATAAAACTTCAATGGTTTAGCAGAATTGAAATTCTTGAAACTACACTAAGCATTATTGTTATTATTGTTGTTATAAAACAGATGGATCTGGGTTACTACGTTCGGAAGCACTGCAGCCATTTGTTGAGCGACAAGGGCTGCGACTTCTTCATTGGTTAGAGGTTGTGCATCTTGTCGAGGTGGCATTGTCTAAAAGAACAAGGAAACATGAGAAAAAAGTGAGGTCGACAATTGGGAAAAACAAAAGAGGTATTAAAAACATCGACAAAACACAAGGGAAGCGATCATTCGTTTATTACCTCGAACAAACAAACGACAGGCAGTGACAAATCAAAGTAAATGGGTCAATATAATGCATCACGAAGACCTGTTGGCCTATAAGTAAACACTCACCCCAAGAGTTCCCAGGTAAGAGTGACTAGTCTGATTATGTGGATTTGTACGAAAACTCTAGCCTTAGACAGAAAACTCAGGGTACAGGCATTCACCTTTCCAGTTTGCACGTGTTCACACTATAAGACCCAAACTTTGAAGAGATTTTGAAAACTTAGAGGGTTCAAAACCTTATAACAAATCATTTTCGAAGAAATGATTAGTTTTCAAAGCGGATTAGAAATTTGTGTTCTCATTGTGGTTATCACCTAAGGATAGGCGACGGTTTTTTAAAATCTAAACGCAAATCTTCTTGCATTAGGGTCCTAAAAAGTTATAGTATAGGTCAAAGCATTGCTAATAACCTAATACCCTATAACCATTGGCTCAAATACCAACTCTTCTGTCACACCCCGACCGCGTCAAAACAACGAAACCGCGGCGGAAACGTCGGGGAGTGTTGCAACAGAATTATTATTTCACAACCATGGATACAAAAGTTTTCGTTTTATTGATTCATTAGATAATTTACATTGTCTTCACATAAAACAAACAAGTTACATATCCACTATCATTGTTATTATGTCACTAATGCCTCGTCCAGATCCTATGTGAACATGCATCCTAGCAATCAACATCATTCAACATCACCTGAAACATATGTAAAAATAAAGTCAGCAAAGAAATGTTGGCGAGCACATAGGTTTTATGAGAGTATCGGATTCATGGCTCGTTTACATGTTGCAATACCTTATTAAAAATCTTGTTTTGAAAAGTGTATAGTACTGCAACATAATTAACCAACTCAAATCAAGTGGGTTATAGTTTATAAAATCTCGTAGCCATGACCCTTAACCCCAAAAACATTTGTTTTAGTAACCCAAATTGTAAAATACCTCGTAAAAACTCGTTAATAAAACTCGTATGGTTTATATCATTTAGAAAACATCGTTATGTGACATCGTTTCAAAATCGTTTGCCCAAGTGAACTAAATAATGACACGGAATGTAATATGATAAAAACACTTATATATAAGAAGTACCAGTGGCGTATCTACCATGCTTTTATCATGTTACACCCATCCCATTACCTAATCACCACCCAAAACCAATCGTTTGTTCAAATCGTTTAACTTGTACCAATCGTTTCCAAAATCGTTTCAAATCGTTTAACTCGTCCTAAAATCGTTCTTGTTTTAATTGTGAAAACTACTTTTGGTCGTCTCGCTTATAACATCCAAACCTTCGCAACTCGTCCCTCGTTCAACTCGAATTAACAAACCACCAAAGGGTAAGTTAACAATCACAGATTCAGTCGTTACCCACACATAACCATGGGTGCAGTCTGATAACGGGATTTGTCAGATCCTATGGTACCATAACCTAATACTTGTCGGCTTGATCAATGTTAATGAATGTCATTTGTTATGTAATTACAACCATCAAGTTTGTTCACATTATCGAAATCATTATTAGTTTAATATAAACCATTTTAATCGCTTTTGAAACCATCGTTTAAACCTCGAAATCATTTAACACATATGAATCACCCCAAAACAATTGAAAACAGTAAAATAGGGGAACTATGTACTCACTTGAAGTGCAAAGTATCCTCAATCAAAAGAACTCAACAAAGCTCAAGCAAAACAGAGAAATCAAGTAGCACCTAATAATCAAATCACTAGTCAAATAATCGACACCTAAATCGGAAGATCGGATAGAATGAGGTTTTGTAAACCAAATGAGTATTGGGACTCATGTGATATGGTTTAACAAAGCCTACATCCTAAATCGGAACCTAACCTAAGTGCTTTCGACCCGTTATGACCCATTATGGTAGCTTTCGCTACTTAACGTGTCGTTCGCGCAAACGCGCGTTCGAGACATCTAACTAGTCTTATGACAAGTATTATATGCCTAAACATATTGCATAATCAGTTAAGTGACAAAAGTTTAAGTTACATATGCTTAAAATCCAATTATGCATGAAAAGGGCATTTCGGTCATTTTACCTAAGGCATATAAACTACCTATCATACAACTAATTAAACCTAAGTGACCATAAGATATAACCTCGGAAGGTTATTCCCTATACAACTATGGTCACTAAACATGCCTGGTCGGATCCTAATGATCGACCAAACAGGTCTTGTTCGAAAGTCTAAGCGGTTGTTTAGACCGCTTGACTTACGACTCTATACAAGCACTAAACTAAAAGTGACGAGCTAAACATGTTGAAACATGTTTAACTATGTTAGAAAACAGGTTTTGATATCAAAACAAACAGTTTTGATACCCAAAAATAGTTTGGTTACAAAATACGCATAAATACGCATTTTGGCCGAAACTATGACTCGTCACTACACCTAATCAACGTGGTTATCAGTAGGTATAGTCACTAGGGACTATAACCATCGTGATTACGCTCACGTTGCGAAGTTCAAACGAACTTCATGTTGACCAACTCGTGGTCAAAGAAGAAAGTCAAACACTGTTTGACTTTCGTGCTTAAAAATGCATAAAAAGCATGAAAAAAATACTTACAAAGGGTCCAAGCGAGGAAGATCTTGATCAAATTACTCAGGTATGAAGTTCTTGAACTCCAACTTAGAGTAATTCAATCAGATTTGTGAGGAATGAGGATGAAGGTGATGGGTATTTATAGAAAACCCACAACCGTTAGGATCGTTCCTAGCAAAACGTGCTTCGATCTTGACCCTCCATGTGGGCACATGGTATTGTAATACAAGGGGCATACTAAAAACCATCAAATCTTGCCCAAAGTATCCCAAATCAGTGGTTAAAAACCATCTAAACCAGCTCAAGGTCCAAGTTCAATGTTTCTGCTCTGGCAGGCTGTCACGCCCCGCGTAAGATACAGCCTCATCTTACGCGGCCCGCCAGAGCTCACTTTCCAGAATTGACAAAAATGGTCCCTGCACTTGAGAAACTTGCATTTTGATGCATACTTGACACGTTTAAGCCCCGTTAACCCCATTTCAAGGCTCTAAAATGATGTTAAAGTATAGGGAACTCAAAACATGCTAAAAAACATCTCGGATGTCGGTTCGTTTGGTCGTACGGTTGCGTTATTCGGTTAATTACGACGGAAGTCGTAACGAACGAAAAACGATCCAAATTACGCGACGAATGGAATTTTTGCTTGCCAATCACTAAAATAAGATATTTTAATTATTACAAAATTTTTTGGATGTCCAGATGTATTCAGAACGTAAGATATGCGCGAAAATGCAAACTTATGCACTTTTTAACGCTTTTAGTCCCTATTTGATCAAAAAGTTTATTTTTGCGCACCAAACACCTCAAAGCCTATTTCTAAGATATGTAAAGGATATTTAGGGCATGTTTAACTTATGATCAAGTTCCAAAATGTTCGTTACTGAACAAATCGACATACTTTCACAGTTTGACACAAATAGTCCCTGTGATCGAACAAACTTGATTTCGACACACCAAACCATCCAAAACTTATTTCCAAGTTATTTAAGGTATGTTAAGCCTATATCACTATTCCGGAGTGTTTTTCACGTTAAACTGATTACGTTTACGCACCAGTTTGCGTATAACCTTCCAGAAAGCGATTTAAAGCTTAAAATCGGAATCGAATCGAATCGAAAAATCATCAAACAGAAATATACACATAATAACACCAAAACACATATAATAACACCAAAACACATTGTTTTATTAATAATAAACATTGTTTTACGTTGTACATCGATTACAGAACACAATTGTCACATACTGCCCTAAAAACACTCAGGCACGTGGATGAAAGCTCAACAGCGGAGCTAGGGAAGCACGCCAGGATCCAAACGAGGTTATCGGTATGACCCATACTAGTCAATGTGATGCATCTATGCTACTTGATACTGTTACCAATTTTAGCTTCGCATCTCTAGAGTTTAAGAGTATACTTGGTTTAGTAGCAAGTAAGTTAGATATCCCATACTCGATATAACTAGCTAATGGGAAGCTTCGACGTTGTAATTGGGATGGATTGGTTGTCGAGCAATCGAGCGGAGATTGTTATTCGCATCCTAATGGCGAATGAAGAAATGATCATGATACATGGTGAGAAGCAGGACACGCCCCTACGGATTATCAGTCGCTTGAAGGCGTGGAAATTTTTGGCGTAAAGGAAGTGTTGCCTTCTTAGCTCGTATCGTTGACAAAGAAGCCAAAAACCTAAGCTTGAAGATATATCCCTGCGATAAGGGAACATCCTGAAGTCTTCCCCAAAGACTTTCCAGGATTATCTCCTCAACGACAAGTCAAATTTCACATTGACTTGGTTCCAGGCACCGCGCCAGTGGCCAAGGCACCTTACCGACTTGCGCCTTCAGAGATGCAAGAGTTATCAGTGCAGCTTCAGGAGCTTCTAGACAAGGGATTCATTAGACCAAGCTTCTCGTCTTGGTGAGCTCTAGTTATGTTCGCTAAGAAGAAGGACGGTAGCTTTCGAGCATTTATCGACTACCAGGAGCTGAACAAGCTAACCATCAATAAATTTGTGTCCCTGCTAAGGATTAATGATTTAATTTGACCAGCTGCAAGGATCCAAATACTATCCCAAGATCGGTCTTCGATCAGGTTATCGCCAGCTGCGGATCCAGGAAGAAAGTATACCAAAGTACAGTGAGTCAACAAGTTGCTTTTAGACATACGTTAATATTGTGTTTTATACACGGTGCACAAAACAGTTTTACACAAAATACGAAACTTTGAGAACCTAGGAAAACAAGTACTTAGGACCTTCAGGAACTTAGGTCAAAACTCATAAGAGGTTATCACTTAGGAACCGTGTCTGCTAACTCAAACAAACCCCATTATTCTGACAAACATGCTATTCTAGTTAACCGAACAGGTGAAGTACTCAAATTTCTTTTATTGAAACTTCCACTTTTTCTTCTAGTGAGTAGATTTTGCATCTCTACTCCTCTTAATGATAGTTGCATCACGACAATTTTCTTCATTAAAACAAACACTCCTTTGTCTCGATACTTGATCATTTCTTCATTATAGTGAATACTCATTGTTTCATTTCTTGGAAATTCATATGTTACGCCTGCATCATTTGTTATGAATATGGTTTCGTTTCGAATAAGCGTTTCGTCAAAGTTCAAATATTATTTGTTAAAGCTAATTATTGATTTGTGATTCGAATGACCTACATTATTGTAATTGTTGGCTCCTTTGCTATCAAGAAAACACACTTTCTTGAAACTTCTTTCCTTTTAAGTTACATTCATGGTTTATCCTTGTAACCATGCCGAAATTCCCTTGTCGATACATACGTTTATTGTCAAATTGCGCTAAGACCAAGTCCAATTGCTTGAACTTGTCCATTTCGCATACTTAATTCAAGACACCATATGATGTATTGAGAGCATCATATTCGAATTCATTTTTGCGAGAGTTTCATTTATTCCAAGTCGCAGTAGACTTGTTTGGTCTACGGCTCCATTAAGTCGTTTGTTGATTTCGACACCTTGTGGTGATGTTTTAACTAGATTAAGCTTGCGCTAATCTCGTTTACGCATCTCATACGCGGATTTAATTGTTGATTTATTGACTTG
This sequence comes from Helianthus tuberosus, assembly GCA_030545235.1. Taxonomy (NCBI): domain Eukaryota; kingdom Viridiplantae; phylum Streptophyta; class Magnoliopsida; order Asterales; family Asteraceae; genus Helianthus; species Helianthus tuberosus. The sequence continues at coordinate 51,050,412 of CM060411.1, read as the reverse complement.
CTCTAAATCCATTTTGTTTTATCATGATTAAAGCAGTCTTAACACAATCGTGTGTTAAGACAATGGTACCTAAATTTATATCCCAGTGTACCTCCTAACGATTTTTTCATTATCGATCGAATGCCTAGCATTATTTATTACTTTTTCATCTTCGATCGGAAACAGTAGTTCTTTAGTATCCTATATTCAATTGAAAAAGTCCTACGATGCCGTTTGAATCAAATTTCTAGGTTTGCTTCATTACACTTTCGTTTGATTTCAAACACGGTGAACTCGTTCGGTCATCGCTATTATTGAATTATGTCATTTCGACACCTTGATTTGAATTATTGAATTATGTAAACTTGTAGCTTGTGCTAATAGGGTCACTCGTTTCATACAAAACTACGTATAATTTATGTCTGACTCGTCATTTAAACACTCTTAATGCAACTATGTATTAAGACAATGATACACCAGATTCATTTGTATTTCATTCGGTGTATTCTTGTAATTCAATAATGTCAACACACTAATTTTAATCACTTATTTGTTTGAAAGTTGACGGATCGCTTTCATTTCACAATTACATTGAGCTTGCTGATTCTGAGTTCATCTAGCGGATGTTATTGTTTCTAGAACTCACTTGCGTATTGTAAACGATCGTTTGGAATTCTATTGGTCGAAATTCTTCTTTTGTTGAACCCCTGTTAACTAAGTTACACTAGATTATACACCTATACGACTCGTGTCCTTTGACATCAAATTTTGGAACACATACCTTTTAACCTTTGGGTTCTTATTGTTGTAATATGTCCTTGGATTCACCTGGTTCGATTAAGTTTTGATTCGGTTTTATGGTTATCTACCTCAGTATTATTCTTATCCATACACGCATAATGTAACCCTAAGGAGTTAATGTAGTTTAAATTTCGAGGATGAAATTTTCTTAACAGGGGGAGAATGTGACAACTGTCAAATTTGCATACATCCGTATAATTATTAAATAATGATTAGTGCTTAATGACTGTGCTAAGTTACAATTAATTACTTGAATTGCTTCTGATTATTACCATATACATACATGTGCATCATATATTGCTTAATGTCATGTCATTATTGCATGAGAACTTTATTGACTCAAATGATGCACGAAGCACAGTTAGCACAGTTATCCGGCAAATCAGAAAAATGCTGACAGAGTTCAGTAGATAGATAGACATTGTATTGAGATACAGAATGGGCCAGAAACCAGGAGTTACACTTGTATAGTGTATAGGAAAGTAAGGATCATAAAACTGCCTTCCTAGAGATAGTTTAAGTGCCAGAAAGTGCCTGAAACTCACCTAAACTGGAGAATTCTGTAGAAAATCAGCAAATTCAGCATTTAAACAACCTAATATCATGCATAAATATGGTTAAATGGTCCTGAATGCTTTCCTAAGTGTCGGGAATTAAAACTGTCATAAAAGGGTACATAAAGTACACTAAACTGCATAGTTTAGCATCTTAACGAATCAGTAACTAACCGAACAACCGGACACTACCCGAAACACCAAATTTTTACTAGGAGCACTATTTTAACATTACCAAGCTACTTAAGGTCCCCGAACATCATAACACACTATATAAATATCTAATAACTAAAAACACTAACTAACACTTGAAATCTAACCATAAACTAACTATTAGTAAAAACCTAAGCTAAGACCCCCCCCCATCTAGTTACGGCCCAACAAGGGCCCCACCATGAAGATTTTATTTGAATTTTCTATTAGATCATGTCTACACTTTCCTAAACACTTAGACCAAAGGTAAATGAGAAGTTGATGTATTATAAGTAAGACCATAAGCATCATCACTTTCATTCACCAGCATCACACAATACCCACACTTCTCTCTTCCCTTCTTCTTTGGTTTGGCCGTGAACCACCACACCACCACCACCATCTTCCAATCATCTTCAACTAGTTCCAAGCTTATACCAAGGTGATAGAAGGTGCATAAAGGAGCTAGGAGCTTTCGGAAGTTGAAGGACCTTCACTGTTTTCTTTTATCCACTTCATTTCTTCTCTTGATCATCCCTAGCCTTAAGCTAGTAGTAAGAACACTAATCTCTTCATTTTACATCTATTTCAAGTGGTTAAAAGATAATACATAATGTTAATCTTGAAGAACACTAAGAAATAAGAAGATGAAACATGAACATAAGCTTGAAATTATAAGAAACCTTAAAGAAATCATGTTGTTTAGTGTTGTGGTGATACTTGATGATTGATTTCTTATGAAAATGATGTAGATCATCATATGATCTTGCTAGATCATGATTAAAAACATAGTCTAGCAAGATGAGAGGATGAAAGTGTTAAAGATTAGTGGATCATCCTCACAAAAGTCATGAACTTGAATGAATAAAATGTTTTCTTGTAAAATGATGATTTAAGTAAGATATAAATCTTGTAGATCTCATATTTCAGGGATGATTTTTTTAAAAAACACAAGTTTCACTTAAACTTGGTTCTTAAACAAATAAACCTTATTTTTGGTGGTTAATAAAGTGTAGAAACACTTATGTAACAAGAAAGATCCATGAAGAAACATTTTTAGAAAACATGAACATAAGTTGTAAAGATCTATTTTCTTTAAAAATGATGTTTTTAAAAGAATCAATCACACTTTAAAGGATACCAAGGCTTACTATTCAACACTAGTAAGTTACTACAAATTTTTGAGAAATTTCAAGTTCATGAAGTAGTAGATCATGTTTGTTTTTGGCAAAATTAGTAAGTTAAGATTGTTGTTGCTGATTATTGATTGATTGTGATGATTTACAAAAGAAAATGATATACCTTCAAGGTATGGAAACCTCCATTTTTAGGGGAAACTATGGCAAAATTTTTCTAAAAATTAAACACTTAGAAAATTATTTCTAAACAAATAATTACAAGTGTGCTTTAAACCATGAATTTTTACATAAACTTTGCCATAATTTTTGTTACAAAAATTATAAATATTGGAGGTTGGTTTTAACAAATAAAAGTGACTAAATATGTATTTAGGAAATATATATTTAGAACGCACCATGTGTGTGATTATTTGTATATTATGTGTATTAGTTATATTATTTTAGGATTTGAAATAATATAACTCATCAAAATACCAAGAAATTACCATCCAAAATATTACCAAAATTCCAAGGAATAAATATACAAAGAATACACAAAATATTGGTGAAACCGAACAAAGTAATATAACATACAAAATATTCCAGAAATATTATTCATGAGTATATTTTGGTAATTAATATTTTGGACACTAAGAGAAGGAAAATATGATTTTTACAATTATTACAAGGAAATATCATATTTTTTACAAGAAGAAAATATATTATTTTGGGTGAATAAAAATATGTATTTTCTTGGAAATATTAGAAGATATATTACTTTTGGAAGAAATATAGATTTTCTCAAACAAAAACAGAATATATTATTTTGGGAGAAAAATAAGCATATATATATATATATATATATATATATATATTCCAAGTTAGACTTGAAAATATATTGTTTTTTGGAACTTATATGAAAATACGAATATTTTTGCCAAAGGAAAATTATAAATAATTTTCTAAGTAATATTCCTCGGAATATATATTTTGGAAATATATGTTGATGTAGTTTTACTAGAAATATTATTCCGGAAAAGTTAAGTATAAAATACTTAATAAACACAATAGAAAATACGTATTCTTGTACATATAAATACACGCCGGAATACGACCCCAAATACATGACAAAAATATACAAGAATAATAATGCGGATATAAACACGCCCATCCATGGGAAGGATATACATGTATAAATACGTAAAAGTAACAAGTTAAAATATATTCTTATTCCAAAATCTAGTAAATATAATTTAAGTTAAAATATTTATTATTTTAACAAATAATTATATAACTTGGAATAATGATGAAGACACTTGGAAACGTAACTCAAAGACACTAATTAATACTAAGTCAAGTCACGACCCGCTCGTCTAATAGACCATAGTACGTTGTAGGTAGTCGTGTACACCAAAGGAAACTTTGAGTTACAGGCAGATTCGAAGAACGCAAACCTGTGAGCTCATGACCCCCTTTTCTTTTAACTGTTTTCGGTTTTATAACTTCGGGGGTGAAGTACATGTTACAAACTGTTTACAAACGTTTATATGTGGTATGGTTAGCTAAGGAAGGGTACTGCTAGATCATGTGAGTGGTGGGTATGACGCTTAAGGCCATTAATCCTCGTTGTAGGACCGAGGGACATGAGTGATAGATCTATTTGGGTGTAGCGAGCCCCACCCATGCATCCGCCGAGTGGACCATGTGGTGACTATGTCTTATTGCCGGAGACAAAGTCTGCTAGGTTTGAGTCTTCCTGCATCACGTCACAAATTTTAATGTATTAGCTACACATTCATTGATCTGTTTCCTTGTTGCTTTCATACCGGTTTTCAAGTACATACAAACATACTTACAAATGATTCAAAGGTTTATTCACAAACACACACATGAACACGCTCAACTTTTGTTGATGTTTTCAAACTACATGTATTTCAGGAAATTAAGTATGGATCTGGCGGGCGTTGAAGTTACAAGTCATGTCTCTAATAAAAGGTGTCATCCGAAGTCGAAGGGTTTGGGTTATGTATTTTATCTTGGATAAGATGCATGGCTCGAAACCTAGTTTGGTTGTGTCTTTGGTGAAGTCCATTATGAAACTTTAAGCTTTGGTAGTCATGTGATCTAAACTTAAAGTCTTAGTTTGATGTTAAACAATGACGATTGTAATGTTTTGAAACTTAATTTATGGATGACATAATGGTTTTATCATATAGATGTTTGTTATGGTTGAATGCAATGATATTAAGCAAGTCACACCAAATCACGCTTCCGCAAAAGTCAGGGTGTGACAGTGGCATGCATGATACGTTCCATGTGTCAAACCTCAAGAAGAGTCTAACACAAGAAACGGTTATCATCCCTGCGGATGAGGTACACATTGACGACAAACTCCGATTCACAAAAGAACCTGCTAAGGTTATGGACTAGAAGGTCCAGAAAACAAGGAGAAGTTGCATTAAACTGGTCAAAGTCCATTGGAACTCTCAACACGGACCCGCGTATACTTGGGAATGTGAGGATCAATTTAAAGCCAAGTAACCCCACCTGTTCGACGAAACTCCTGCAAGAGATAACTCCGCTTGAATTTCGGGACGAAATTCTTTTAACGGGGGGAGTATGTGACAAACGGCATGACACCGGTAACTTCCGTACTACTTTAATGATTATTTATTGTCTGCATTTATGTGTTTTAACGTCAACATTATATGCTTGCACGTCATACGTTTAAATCATGCATGTTAAACATTTCATTTATCGCATTGTGAAACAATTTAAGCATTGCATCAAAACAGTTAGAAAACTCACTGGTTAGACAAGCTGTGTCAGCACACCCTCAGTACTCAGTTAAATGATAGACTTAGAACTTAGATGTAAGTTCGACATAAAAAATATATTAAAACCCAAGTGGGAGAACAAGGGCTTATATTAACACTTTCCGGAAACTTAAACAAGCACTAAAAACTGTCTGAAATGCACTATAAACAACAAATTCTGTAGAACTTCAGCATTACAAGCAAAAATAGCATGCAGAAATAGTGATTAAACATCCAGAATAACTTGTAAAGGGTCGGGATTGAAACCATAACACAAGAGGTACATCATACCTTGTAAATTTCACAATTTAGCACCTTAACAAACTGACAACCGAACAATTAACCAGACATTACCAAAAACACCAAAAATAAACTAGAAGCATAGTTTTAATATTTGAAAGCTAGTATTGGTCATATAACACATTAAAACATCTATAAACACTAATTAAACATCCAAGATACACCTGAAACCCCTTAACTTCCAACTTTGACAATTTACTGTAAGACCCTTACTTCTATTAAACAGATTTCATATAAGTTTCGACTATAAATGTGTACATTTGAAAAATACAGGTTTCTTAAAACATTTAAGAAATTAGAACATTTCGATTTAATATATAAATATCATCGTTGAAAACTTGACAACGAACATAATGCGGAAACTTAATTCTTGATCGTGTTCGGTTCTTTATTTAGCTTGATCATCATCCGGCACTTCAAGATATACCTACATTTCATAAATTATGAAATGAGTTAGTCATTCTTAGTTTATAACGCATTTAAATCAAGTCCGAATGCCAAAACGAACAAGAAAACAAGTTTTCCAGCTTCTGTAGCCCTCGCGGGGCGCGACCGGGGTGGGCATTTTTGTCGCGGGTCGTGACAGCCGTCGCGTGAGGTGACGATGAACCTTCTTTTCTATCGCGTAGCGTAACGAGTCTATTTCGACAGTAAGTTATTTTTTTGGAGTTGCATCTTGCCCAGCTCTACATCTCAAACATGTTATGCACAAAAACTTGCATAACTTTCAAAATACATATCCGTTTTACGATCTGTTTCTTTCTACGTGATCGTAATTTGATTTCCCATCATGTGGAGTCAAAACCCGACATCTAAATTCATAAAATTCTAGATTTCACGCCCTCGTATTTAAGTTAATTTTTTAAAAACTTTTGACCTGTTTTATGATTTATTAAACAACTTGTTTCTAAATCATCATAAAACCTTGGACTACTTGTTAACTCAGAAATCCCTAACTCGTGAACATAACTTTTATGAATTATGTGACCAATACCCAAGCTATGCACATAATTCATTTTGACCCATTTAGGGGATTTAAACTTTTAAGTTTAAATCTCACTCTTCTCTCTTCATACTTCGCCTTTCCACATTAAAATGTCTACTTATATTCCACCACGATTATCTTTATGGTGGATTTAATGTAATGAACCATTTATTCCGAATACTACCATTCGGTCAGTCATTTTATGGAAAGACCCATTTTTAGGCGTTTGACCCCAAAAAGCCTTATGCCTATAACTTTTATGCTTATCTAAGGCTTACATGATCATAATACATGTTCCTAAACATGCCACAAGGGTCGTTTACTCGATTTATCGATCAAGTGCGTTTTGGTCAACTTTAGTCCCTCATTTTACGACGAAGGACTTTCACTAAGACATTTGACCAAAATCGCACGTTTAACTATAATCTTATTTATGCGTACCTGACTCGGGTCAAGGTATTGACTCGTTTTAATACCTTACCTTAGTAATTTGCTAATTCATAGCAACAGAATTTCCATAAGCCGTTTTACCCTGTAAGCATTAGACTCGACAAGCACTTATTAGTCGTTATCTATCAAATGGTGTTAACATCACCATTTGACCTGTTTGGTCTAAACAACCAAACATTTTGCACTTATATTTGAATTGTATTTATTTACCATTTCATTATTTAACCCATTTGTGATTTCTCACCATATGGTTATATCCTTTAAATCTGTTTCTTTCGCGTTTAATCCAACATGGCTTATTCCATATGGTGCCGTTTAAACTTTAACTTTTATCCGTCCATACATGACCCATATCATTTCGTATCGGAACCCATATTTCGGATATAACCTTTATCGTATTTATAACCTATAAAATAAATACGTATCTTACAAATGGGTGTAAGCTTTACTTACCTTGCATCCTAAATATGCTTTTCCTTCATACTTGATCCGTTTGACCCACACTTCCTTTCCAAGCCTCCACCTAGCTTGTCAAGCGTCAAACTATCATCATAATTCGTAAGATAGTTAGATTAGTCATTTTTAATCACGACTATTCCATCTTACGGATTTTATGTCGAAATCATTATTCGACCTTATTGTTGGTCAGCTTAACTTTCAAAAGTCAACTGCCTTTAATTATATAAAATGCACATTTAAGTTCAACCACTCATTTAGGCATTTTATGTCAATTATCCGATAGGGTTTTCTTTAGGCCACCGCTTTAACTAATGTCTAATCTATGTGTATGCTATTATTAACATCAAGTTAACTTAGCTCTCGATTATCAAGGCTACTTTATTCATTTCTTATGCAAGAACTAAGGGTTTTCATCTATAAGTGAAACCCGTTTCATCATATCATTAGACATTCATCTGAACACCTAATATAATCAGTTCTACATATCGATTAGTAGATATCATGATTCCAAACATCTATTTACATGAATAAAATCACCATTTTCATCATAACATTCAAAAACCCAATTCAAATCATGTATGAACAAGTACTCAAACTTATCAATTATTTAAATACCTTGCCTTTACTATTCAATATGATGTTTCTAATCACAAGTTTAACATTAACTTCATCATATTATAAAAACCCACTTAGCTAGGTGTGGTAATTCATCCAAACACCTAATAATAGCAAATTTTACTTTAAATCTTCACTTAGGGTTTGTTCCTAAGCAATCATACTTCATTAATTCGGCCATAGCCTCTACGATTCATAGGTAAATCACATCTTGTAATGTTAATCAAATTTCACAACTTCATCAATATCAAAAATTCGACATGCCTTACGATCCCCTAGCTTGGGTGATCGTTAATTCATGTTCATTTGTGTGTTTGAGCTCCAAATTGCCCTTCGATTTGATGTTATTGATGAACTAGGGTTTGGCCTCCTTGGTGCCTTCTCCTGATCAATCCAGAACACACACCTTATATGTGTGTTTTATTTTAATTTTTCTTTTAATAATTATACTTCCAATTTATCCTATTTTAGTCCCTTTAGTTCTAACCTTTTTATAAAAAGGTTTACTAGTTCTTGTTTTCTTTATTGTTTTCAAACAATTAATTAACTAGGTTAATTATTCCTAGTTACTTTACCCTTGGTTATAACCAACCCATGTTTATATATATATATATATATATAATTTTATATTTGTGGGGTGTTACAAGCCTACCCCCTTAAAGAGGTTTTGTCCCTGAAACCTTCTTTACGTAGTTCATTGGTTTAGTACAAACGAATTTAGATTCGGTTTCAAGGCATTCATTCTTTCGGTCAAAAGTTATCATGTGCATTTTCGTGTGCGTCTTTCATATGTATGTCCTCATGGACCGTAACTTTTTATCTTGTATTTCTTATCTCTGTCGCCTATTTGACCGAATTGTCATTTGACCACTCGGTCGCATGAGTCCGTCTACATGTTTACTCCACGCTAATCCTATATTGACAAGCACTTTATATAAGTTATAACACTATTTTGACTTTGAATGGTCTTACCGGCTAGACTAATTAGTCACCGTCACTTTATACACCGTCATTCGGGTATACCACATTGCCATCTCCGGCCTTATGTGTGTTTATGATCTCCTATCCCGTAACTCGCTCTACCATGTGATTATATTCTATATTACTTTTCTTAACCATGATCGTATCACGTCATGTTTAAGTTTATATCAACTTTTCATTATTGAAAATCTTTCTTTCGAATGTATCGTCTTACACCTACCAGTGTTAAGACCTATATCCTTTAATATTAATTATTTTCCAATTCTTCTCATAATATTCATATTTGTTAAAACATTATTCCTCACTAAAACTGAATTTTAGTTTAACGTTTTCTCTTTAACTTATGCCAATTACTCATATCAAGAAATTGACAACCAAGAATTTATTCTTTTCTTTTATTATTTTACGCAGGGAATCGTAACAAGTTCCCACGTTTTACCCAAGTGACCCGTAGGTTCTTTCACTTAGCCTCGTAGGCTATTTCTTTAGGCTTTCACCTCTTTAAGGCGAGGCCCCTATAGTTCATTTCTTTTTATTCGTGACCCGAGGGTCATTCGGTCCCGTATATCTTCGCACTGTTTACTACCAAAAGGTTATGGTGATCCCGTAGATCATCCCCTTACTTATTTCATTCTTAAAATATGTTTTTGGTGTCAAGGCACCCCTTTTAAGTTTAAAAAAATCATTTATTTTCATTTTTGAATTCTATTGACTTTAACCGTAGTCTCAGGCTACATTTGTTTTCTTTTTTTTTTGGACTATTCTTCCGACTCTATGACTTCTTACGTCATTTACGCGTCGGTTTGTTCTCCGCTTACCGTTATCCAGTTTACGCCTATATTTCTTTACAACCCGTTATCCAAGTTCTTTATCTTAATGTTTAACGCCCCCGTTATCTAATTTGCGTTTTCTTTTTTTATATTATCTCCACCAGTTCAACCTTATAAGATTGAACATACTTATCCTGAATTCCTTGCGTGAATTCATCATCTTTTTGTCACAATTCATCATCCGAGTCTTTTGACTTTTAGTCCGGGTTCCCGTTTCTCGGTTTATGCATATTTATATAATCCTACCCATCAACTGGGTACTTTGCCAAAGTCATTATTAATGCAATCTTTCTGGTATGCGTTAAGACTTTGTTTTAAATTATATGATTGTCTTAGCGAAATCCATCGCTTTTATTCAACCGAGCTTTAATTCTTTATTTAATCTATTTGACTTGTTCGCATGAATTTCAATACTCATAACAGTCAAACTTTAATCTTTATTCAACCCGTTCAACCACGAAATAGTTGAACGTAATTATCAAAATTTCTATTTGAAAATTTTTATCGTCTTTTAGTCATCACTCATAATCCGAGTCTTTTGACTTTCTAATCCGCGTTCCCATCTCTTGGCTTACGCATATATTTAAAATCCTACACATCTCTCGGGTATTTTACCGAAGTCATTGTCAAAGCAACCATTCTGGTATGCTTTAAGACTTCGTTTTGATTTATTTGGTCGTCTTAGCAAAATCCACCGCTTTTATTAAACCAAGTTCTTATTCTTTATTCAATCCGTTTGACTTGTTCGTGTGAATTTCATCACTTATGAACAATCAAACTTTATCCCTATGCCTTAACACTCTCATTAGTCGATTTGTATTTCATTTACATTAATTATTGTCCCTTCTCTCGGGCTCGTTATTCTAATGTAATACGCTTCCATCACCCGGCTTGCGTTTACATGTATTACCAAACAATTTGCTTATTTGATCCATTTGGGTACCTTTTTAATTCATCCCATTCGCCCCATCCCTACTACATCAGACATGGTATCATTTGTTCACTACTTACTTAGCCAGAGTAAGCGATCAACACATGGTACACATGACCTTTTTATAATTTTCACATCACACCCATGTAAGTAACGCCTCTATTTATTTCTATATTTCTTATTTCATTCGGTAAAACTTTACTTAATTGCTATATAACAATCATTAGCTTTACCCGCTCTATCTTGAACATATAAAATGTTTTCCTTTTATCAATCTATTTTACAATCACATTCGTTATTGTGATCGTTACTTTTCTCAATAGTATTCATATTGAGAATACTTACTTGGATGATTACTTCCGTCCAAGTTTCTACATAAACTAATTCTGTTATTATCTTGTTATTCACAATCGTGAATAACACATATTTCTACTTAATTTCTCTTGGAAACATTATCCTGGATAGGTATCCTATTCAGGTTTTCCAAGTTTTTATCCTACATATGCAACAGTCAGTCTCTACGTATTTGTTGCATATTACTATTTGTGCAATAAATTTAAAACGTGCACCTGGTAAATGATTTCCCTAACGGGCTTTCCTTGCCATTAACCTTATTCGCTATTGCTATGCGATTTAGGTCCTTGGTGAGCATGCTCTACTTTGTCATACTTTGGACCGTTCCTCCTTCATATCCGCCAATTGTTAAACTCTTGCCATCTTCAGATGTGAGTGTCCTTCAACTAAAACATTTACAAATATTAGTAACGTCAACATCAATAAACGCCCATATTATAATACAAGGCTTTCTACTATACGTGTCAACACACGTAATTTCGTTAATTATATCGATCCTTTATCAATTCAATTGAAGTAACATGTATAACACAATAAACCTATGTGTTATTTACAACACTTTAACATGTTAAACCATCAATATAATATAAATTACCGGATTATGCGATCAGGTCTCGAACCGAACACATTTACTCATTAATCTTGAGCTCTGATACCAACTCCTAAGACCCTTACTTCTATTTAACATTTTTCATATAAATCTCGACTATAAATGTGTATTTAGGATTACACATACATATGAAAAATACGGCTTTCTTAAAACATTTAAGAAATTAGAACGTTTCGATTTAATATATAAATATCATCGTTGAAAACTTGATCGTGTTCGATTCTTTATTTAGCTTGATCATCACCGGCACTTCAAAATATACCTACATTTCATAAATCATGAAATGAGTTAGTCATTCTTAGTTTATAACGCATTTAAATCAAGTTTGAATGCCAAAACAAACAAGAAAACAAGTTTTCCAGCTTTTGTAGCCCTCGCGGGGCGCGACCGGGGTGGGCATTTTGTCGCGGGCTGAGACAGCCGTCGCGTGACGCGACGGTGGACCTTCTTTTCTATCGCGTAACTCGACGAGTCTATTTCGACAGTAAGTTATTTTTTTTGGAGCTGCATCTTGCCCAGCTCTACATCTCAAACATGTTATACACAAAAACTTGCGTAACTTTCAAAATACATATCCGTTTTACGATCTGTTTCTTTCTACGTGATCATAATTTGATTTCCCATCATGTGGAGTCAAAATCCGACATCTAAATTCATAAAATGCTAGATTTCAAGCCCTCGGCTTTAAATTAATTTTTTAAAACTTTTGACCCGTTTCATGATTTATTAAACAACTTGTTTCTAAAACATCATAAAACCTTGGACTACTTGTTAACTTAGAAATCCCTAACTCGTGAACATAACTTTTATGCATTATGCGACCAATACCCAAGCTATGCACATAATTCATTTTGACCCGTTTAGGGGATTTAAACTTTTAAGTTTAAATCTCACTCTTCTCTTTTCATACTTTGCATTTCCACAATAAAATGACTACTTATATTCCACCACGACTATTTTTATGGTGGATTTAATGTAATGAACCATTTATTCCGAATACTACCATTCGATTAGTCATTTTATGGAAAGACCCATTTTTAGGCGTTTGACCCCAAAAAGGCTTATGCCTATAACTTTTATGCTTATCTAAGGCTTACATGATCATAATACATGTTCCTAAGCAACCCTTAAGGGTTGTTTACCTAATTTATCAATCAAGGGCGTTTTGGTCAACTTTAGTCCCTCATTTTACGAAGAAGGACTTTAACTAAGATATTTGACCAAAATCGCACGTTTAACTATAATCTTATTTACGCGTACCTGACTCGGGTCAAGGTATTGACCCGTTTTAATACCTTGCCTTAGTAATTTGCTAATTCATAGCAATGCAATTTCCATAAGCCGGTTTACCCTGTGAGCATTAGACTCGACAAGCACTTATTAGTCGTTATTTATCAAATGGTGTTAACACCACCATTTGACCCGTTTGGTCTAAACGTACAAACATTTTGCATTATATTTGAATGGTATTTATTTACCATTTCATTATTTAACCCATTTTGGATTTCTCACCATTTGGTAATATCCTTTAAATCCGTTCTTACGCGTTTAACCCAACATGGCTTATGCCATATGATGTCGTTTAAACTTCAACTTTTATCTGTCCATATGTGACTAAATCACGATTTTACCCTTATTATTCGTTTAGGCTTACCTCATAAAGTAGCCATTCAAAAACTCATTTTATGTATGTCATATCTTGACCAATTTACCATTTCACCCGTTTTTACCATTAACATGGTTTTTATCATTTTATTTCTTCCGACCCATATCATTTCGTGTCAGAACCCATATTTCGGATATAACCTTTGGCGTATTTATAACCTATAAAATAATTACGTATTTTACAAAAGGGTGTAAGCTTTACTTACCTTGCATCCTAAATACGTTTTTCCTTAATACTTGATTCGTTTGACCCGCTTCCTTTCCAAGCCTCCACCTAGCTTGTCAAGCGTCAAAATATCATCATAATTCGTAAGATAGTTAGATTAGTCATTTTTAATCACGACTATTCCATCTTATGGATTTTATGTCGAAATCATTATTCGACCTTATTGTTGGTCAGCTTAACTTTCAAAAGTCAACTGCCTTTAATCATATAAAATGCACATTTAAGTTCAACCACTCATTTAGGCATTTTATGTCAATTATCCGATAGGGTTTTCTTTAGGCCACCGCTTTAACTAATGTCTAATCTATGTGTATGCTATTATTAACATCAAGTTAACTTAGCTCTCGATTATCAAGGCTACTTTATTCATTTCTTATGCAAGAACTAAGGGTTTTCATCTATAAGTGAAACCCGTTTCATCATATCATTAGACATTCATCTGAACACCTAATATAATCAGTTCTACATATCGATTAGTAGATATCATGATTCCAAACATCTATTTACATGAATAAAATCACCATTTTCATCATCACATTCAAAAACCCATTTCAAATCATGTATGAACAAGTACTCAAACTTATCAATTATTTAAATACCTTGCCTTTACTATTCAATATGATGTTTCTAATCACAAGTTTAACATTAACTTCATCATATTATAAAAACCCACTTAGCTAGGTGTGGTAATTCATCCAAACACCTAATAATAGCAAATTTTACTTTAAATCTTCACTTAGGGTTTGTTCCTAAGCAATCATACTTCATTAATTCGGCCATAGCCTCTACGATTCATAGGTAAATCACATCTTGTAATGTTAATCAAATTTCACAACTTCATCAATATCAAAAATTCATGTTCATTTGTCTGTTTGAGCTCCAAATTGCCCTTTGATTTGATGTTATTGATGAACTAGGGTTTTGGCTCCTTGGAGCCTTCTCCTGATCGATCCAGAACACACACCTTATGTGTGTGTTTTATTTTAATTTTTCATTTAATAATTATACTTCCAATTTATCCTACTTTAGTACCTTTAGTTCCAACATTTTATAAAAAGGTTTACTTGGGGTGTTACATTTACCCCCCCCCCCCCACTTCATCCAAAACCTGCCCCATAAGGGACCCACACCATCAACACGTTGACTAGTTTGAAATGGGTCAAAGATGCTAATTTTATTAAACATAGGATTGAAGTTTGGTGGAAGATTATAAGAGAAACCATAGGACTTCAAACCTTACCACTTCTCACTTTACTTTTCCAACTCAATCTTCTTCTCTTCTCCTCTCCATTCGGCCAAACCACTCCCACATACACCTTCATTTTTCAATCATCCTACAACCATTTCAAGTAATCCGAAGGGTGTGCAAGGGTCATCAAAGAAGGTTTCAAGCTTTGGAAGTAGAAGGACCTCTTCAAGGAGCTATTAACCATCTTCTTATCATCATCTTTATCATATTTGTTTCTTTGCCTTCCCTAGCCACAAGAGCTAGTAGTAAGCTCTTTAATCTAGTAGTAAGCTCTTTAATCTTCATTACTTCATGTTAGTAGTATGTCTCATATGTACAAGTTACACCATCAAAATAAATTTTAACTTTAAAAGATAAACATATGAAGAACCAACATAATCTAAAGAAAATCAAGTGTTTCCAGTGTTGTTTGATGTATGTGATGAAGTTGTTGTTGATCTTGTGTTTTTGTTTAGATCCATCATATGTAAGCTTGTTAGAAGCTTAGATCTAACAAGTTTAAGCGTGGATCTTGAAAGATCCATGAAGAAACATGTTGTTAAACTTGAAGGTCTTTAAAAGTGAACTTGAAAGTTGTTTTTAAATGAAGTAATCATGTTCTTGAACATACTAAACATGTGGATGATTAGGTTTATAAAATAAAGTTTCATCAAAGTTTATAAAAGTAAACAAATAAGCTTTGATTTAAGTAAATCTATATCTTTAGTGTGTAGATCTAAATTACTACACATATTTATGAAACTTCAAGTTTATAACATGGAAAAGTATTATGTATTTAGTGATCTTTACTTACAAAATTGTTGATTCTTGAGTTTTGATGATTAAAAGAAAATAAACACATGTTTTAAAACATGGGAAAACCTCCGTTTTTAGGGGAAACTATGTCAAAATTTTTATAAAATTTTGACACTTAGAAAATATAAGGTTATACAAGACTTTTTCTACAAAAAGAAAATGTTCAAGAATGTTTAACCAAGGTTTTCCCAAATTTTTATACAAAAATACAAGATAAGAAATAGACTTTTCTTCATGAATCAAACCAAGTATAAGTATAAATATGTATATTTTTAGGGATATATATATATATATATATATATATATATATATAGGGGATGGATCATGAGAAAACTAATTTAAATAAGAAAACCAAAAAAACTAACTAAAAAACATACCAAAAATTTTTATTTTTTTTTTACAATTTTTTTATAAAAAATCGCTATTTTTTATGTATGAAAAAAAAATTCAAAAAAAAAATTGTTGTATTGCACATGTGCACTAATACGGATATAATGCACATGTGTAGTACACATATAATGCATATGTGCAGTACAACAAAAAAAAATTCTTTTTGAAAAAAAAATTTATATACAAAAAATAGCGATTTTATATACTACACATATTTATGAAACTTCAAGTTTATAACATGGAAAAGTATTATGTATTTAGTGATCTTTACTTACAAAATTGTTGATTCTTGAGTTTTGATGATTAAAAGAAAATAAACACATGTTTTAAAACATGGGAAAACCTCCATTTTTAGGGGAAACTATGTCAAAATTTTATAAAAATTTTGACACTTAGAAAATATATGGTTATACAAGACTTTTTCTACAAAAAGAAAATGTTCAAGAATGTTTAACCAAGGTTTTCCCAAATTTTTATACAAAAATACAAGATAAGAAATAGACTTTTCTTCATGAATCAAACCAAGTATAAGTATAAATATGTATATTTTTAGAGAGATATATATATATATATAGGGGATGGATCATGAGAAAACTAATTTAAATAAGAAAACCAAAAAAACTAACTAAAAAAGCCTAAAAAACATACCAATTTTTTTTTTTTACAATTTGTTGGTCCTAGTTTTGGACTTAAAAACTTCTTTTCACGTAATATGGCAAGTGATTTCAACAGATGTGAAAATAGTGTGCGGAAATAGAAATCAGACTTTCCAGAAACAAGACCTACAGAATTATCAAGTTTATATCACTTTGAAACAAAATGGTTTACAAGGTGATTGTAAGATTATTATCTATTACAAATGAATACTTGAATTCTGAGGTGAAAGGACAATGGAGTTTGTAGTATGTATTGAATGCTAGGCTTAACTCATTGTTCTCTGCTTGATGAGCCTTCTATTTTTAGACGGCTTGAATACATGAATAAACAATTGTTTATTCATGTATATTCCCTGCAAAAAGTAGCTTGACATATTCATTGAATCCAATAATCAAGTTGCCTTTGTCATCATGATATCCAATAATGTCAACTTGCTTCGTTTATTGTGGCGGGATAGAACTGATTTTTAAACAAGTGGGTTTTTATAAGAATTTTTTATAACCACTTCATTAGAAATTCTGGTGAACAAATCATCAGAAAATCTGATGATCGGAATTGTCAGAAACTAATGATATTTCATCAGAAATATCATCAGATCCATCAGAAAGACCTTCTCTGATAATCTTCTTTCAGTTCTTGATCAGCTTATGATTCTTTGAAGTAGATTTTGTTCTTTTCAGTTGTCCTATCCGATCTGCTTCTTGTTGTTGTGATCTTCAGGACTTTTATCTTCTTCATAGATCAAGCTGAATCTGGTTTTCTTCAATACTTACAAATAAAGTTTCCTAACAGTTTCCCCCTAAGTATTGTAAGAAAATGAACTATCTATATCAAACATAAACATGCTTTAACTAACCCTTGGAAAAAAATTCAAACAACTAAATTCAGAAACATAAACAGAATCAAACCAACCATTGTTCAAAACAAATAGAAATAAAATATTGTTCTCAAAAACAGAAATTAAAACTCATGAATTCATCAATTAATCTTGTTGGGATTGAACCCTATCAGAGGAACAGATAATTAAAGCCAAAACTGGATCAGAGCAGTGGATCCAGAATAAGCAGATGTTATGTATACAAGTCTCACCCCTTGAAAGTAGTTTCAACATCAGATGACCTCCAATCCACTGATGGATTACAACTACTGACTTACAACTGCTGATCAAGTCAAAGACTGATGAAGACTAAAGCTCTGCTGGTCAATCTACTGCTATAGGTCAAGCTCTGCTGGTTTATATCAAGTACTGCTGGAGTCACAACAGTGGAAGGATAGAGCAGCAGTTTAGTTTTACTTATGTAATGTATTGTATAACAGTTGTTAGCATAGCAGTGTTTGTATAGATCAGATGTTAGAATTTGTTAGGAGGTTAGATGTCACTTTCATGGTGACGTCAGCAAAGATGCCACAGTGGTTTGTCCATGCCTATAAATAGAACAGTACCCTGTACTGTTCTATTAGCTCTTCACCATCTTTCTTCCTGTACGAACAAATCACTGTGAGCTCAGGCTGAGGGGGAGTTTGTTACATGCATGCATTGTAATCATTGATGAAATAAATTCAATCATTCGGTTCTTTGTTGAAAATGTGTGTTGAAAGCAATTCTCCTGTTTGATTGTGTGCAAAGTTTGTTTCCATTTACATTCCGTTGCATTACTTGTTCATCTTTCATTTTAATTCAAACGTAAAACACAATCAATCCAAACGCAGATCCTAACAATTTGAGGGAACTGAAGAAGTTATTGAAAATAATAGGGAAATTCTAAATCAGCAGTATGAAACCTTTTTGTCACATTAAGGGTGAATCATTAACTCAACAGTTTGAGCGATTTAGTTGTCTCATTAGTGAGCTAAGACTTGTTAAAGTTACATTTCCTAATTCAACACAAAATAGCAGGTTTCTTAGATCACTACCTGAAAAATGGGATACAATTGCTTTTGTAACTAGGAATTCTGCTGAGTTCAAATATCTGACCCTGACCCAACTTCATGGTAGACTCCTAACCTATGAAAGGGAGTTAAACCAGAAAAAGAAGTTGCAAGAGTCTGGTAAAGTTGCTGATGACTATTCATTTGGCAGCACAGCTCTTTTTGGTCAGGAAGAATCTGGTAGCAGTAGTAAGGATCAAAGTTATGATCATTTTATTGATATAACTGCTGGTGGAAATTTTAACAACTCTGATTCTCACTCTGCAAATTATGCCTTTACTACAAATTGTGAAAACCAGATGTCAGATAACTTGTGCTTTGAACTCAATGACTTACAGCACCTTGATTCAACTGACCTTGAAGAAATGGACATTTTGCATCAATTGGCATTGCTTAGTGTAAGAACAAGCAAATTTTACAAAAGGACAGTGAGAAAATTCCCAGGGTTACATGGGAATTTAAAAGTGGGGTTGGATAAATCTAAGATCAAGTGCTATAAGTGCAATAGGCTAGGACACTTTGCTAGGGAGTGTAGGAGTCAAACTGCTGGTCCAATTGTTACTCATCCCAGCTCAAACCCTAGACCACAAAACCAAAGCACTGTGCACTATTCCCATTATACCCCTGCTGCCCATGTAAACACTGCTCACTATGCAAACCATGTGCCTGTGCATTATGTTCAAACCACTGTCCCTCAAATTCAGTATGTTCAGTGTGACAACTCGAGTTTCCGACATTCTTTATTCGCATTTATTGCACGTTGACTTTGACGGTCTAGTTGTTTGACTCGTCTGATTTGTAACGATACACTTTGTGTGATAATAAAAGTATTATGTTTGCTTGGTTATGTGTTGATATTATAGCATGAGACTTAGTGTATTTGAAATAACATAAACTACTGAACATGTGAAACAACTCGACGAAACAGAGTTGTGATTCGCCATGAACACACTCGACGAAACAAGGCTGTTTCGCCAAACTCATCTCGACGAAACAGACTGTTTCGCCGGCCCAGTATTACGCCGAAGCCCAGTTCGGGCCCAGTACTGTTAGACTTGTTATATTGCGTAGAATGATCCCATTTGACACATTTTAGCAAACCAGAAACCCTAGAGAACTCTCTGCTGTGTGACGGCGAACTAGAACCCACCGGAAACCTTGGTGCGATCAAACTTTCATCTCGGTTAGTACGGGTTCGTTAACTCGGTTCCGTTAATGTTTCTGATTTCTTGTTATGTGTATATGTACCTGCTGATTTACGAAACGGATTATGAATATATGTACACGATGATATAGATGTCGATATACATGGTTAATCGGATGTGTAATTATAAGCGAAACTTAATACGATCAGATACTCGGTTCTGTATGTTGTTAATATGATCTGATTTTGGTAACACGTTAGTATCTTGATAGGGTTCGATGATATGTTTGTGGTTTGATTAATCGATACATTGTTCACATAAACTAGGGTTATGCTAAGACGATTATACTTTGATGATTGAGTTATGATGATTTTGGGTGCACATTGATCTCCATACGATTTCTGATATTTGTGATGGCTGTTAGGTTGATTAGGGTTTCTGTATGTGACGTAACTAACTTGTGACGAATCAGATCGCTATCGACGAAACGCAGGTAACGACGAAACAGGAATCTGTTTCGTCGAGACCTCTGCGACGAATCTGAGCAATGACGAAACTGGTGTTTCGTCGAAGGGTAAGAACGACGAAACAGGGGTGTTTCGTCGTATACACAATCTGCACAGTAACATGTTTATATTCTGTTAAGTGTTAACTGGGTTAGTTAACTGCTGTTAAGTGTAACCATATTGTACATGACTGTGATTACGTGTTGCATGCTCATACGTGAACGACTTGAACTCAAACTGATTTCACATACGTGCCTACTTTAGGACGTGATTGATTACTTGTGAGCATACACTTAGCATACCGAGCAAAACAAGGTGAGTTCACACCCTTACTAAGGCATGGGATTCCCAGGGTTTGGGGAATGGGATGGAAGGAATAAGGTTGAATAGATTCGTACATACACTGATACTAGACTACCATACCATTGTCCTCGGTTGTGAAGGACACATACGTAAAACCTACGTGAACTTATACTCAATACTATCCTCGGTTGTGAAGGATACTCACGTAAAACCTACGTGAACTTATACTCAATACTATCCTCGGTTGTGAAGGATACTCACGTAAAACCTACGTGAACTTATACTCAATACTATCCTCGGTTGTGAAGGATACTCACGTAAAACCTACGTGAACTTATACTCAATACTATCCTCGGTTGTGAAGGATACTCACGTAAAACCTACGTGAACTTATACTCAATACTATCCTCGGTTGTGAAGGATACTCACGTAAAACCTACGTGAACTTATACTCAATACTATCCTCGGTTGTGAAGGATACTCACGTAAAACCTACGTGAACTTATACTCAATACTATCCTCGGTTGTGAAGGATACTCACGTAAAACCTACGTGAACTTATACTCAATACTATCCTCGGTTGTGAAGGATACTTACGTAAAACCTACGTGAACTTATACTCAATACTGTCCTCGGTTGTGAAGGACACTTACGTAAAGCCTACGTAAACTATGTACGTACTACTGTTCTCGGTTGTGAAGAACACTTATGGTTACAAATAGTCTAGTGTATATGCAACATGGGAAGCCCCCACTAATAGAACATACGATCGGCCTAGTAGCGCCACATGTTACGAAACAAACTTACAATTACGAACTTATTTACTGTGAACTCGCTCAACTAGTTGTTGATTCTCTGTTACATGCCTTGCAGGACCTTAGGTACATATGGAGCTTGCACAGGAAGGAGCAGGTCGTTGTGGGATACGGATCGTAGACGATATTTGAACTTATAACTTATGTTGGGTTTACATTAAATGCTTCCGCTACACACTTGTTTATATTTGGTTATGGAAACACCTATCGTATTGTTGTATGACTTTTACTATTTTACTTATGTTCAATATGATTGGTGGCTTGATCCTGGTCATGTCACGCCTCCAAGCGGTGGTACTCCGCGGGTGGATTTTGGGGGTGTGACAGATTGGTATCAGAGCCATTGGTTATAGAGAACTCGGTTTTAATAAGGGGAAAACATTTTTATTAAAACCAGACTATAACCAGAACAGTGCTCTCAACGATCCACAACGACGCTTCGCTCCACGTGCAAGACTCAACATCATAGGTACTACTATTCATGTTACCTTACTACTTGCTAGAACTACATAGAACTTTGCTCGTGGTATGCTTAGATTACATTGCTCACTATTTGTTATTGCATGAGGATACTTGTGTGCTCACTCTCTTCGCACTATTCGCGAACCTCTCACCCACATGTTCTCCTTGATGTCAAGATCATGTGTGGACGCGTTAACCTAACTCAAGCCCAGTTGGCGGCTTCGATCACTGAACAAGTTACTGCAGCACTCGCAGCTGCCCAGGCAGGAGGTGTAACCTGCCATCACCACTTACTCTAGGATCCTTAGATCCTACTCTCGTAACTCAACACTTGTGCTTAATTTTGATTACTCTTACGCACACGACAAGTCAACACGCTCAGCCACCTGTGTGCACATACACGATTTTTATGGATTGTCGTCCTACTACTTTCAGCGACACTCGAATCGGCCTTCAAATGTGCGAATGACCTGAGGCTCGTAAGGTGAAATATGCCACTGATATTCTCGAAGGTACTGCGCAAACTTGGTGGAGCGCGCAAGTTACGATACTGGGGCTGGCGGCTGCTAATGCCACCCCATGGAATGATTTTAAGGAACTGATCAAACGTGAATACAGTAGTTATGATGCCATCCACAAGTTGGAAGTGGAGTTCTTTAACATGAAGATGACGGGATCAGAGATAGAAGCATTGAAACCAGACAACGTCAGGGCTGAAGCCCTATGCGGCTCAAGGCAACGCTTAGAACAGAAGGAAGATGGTGCTTACTACGTCACAGGACGCATTTGGGTCCCACTGTACGGCAACCTACGCGAGCTAGTAATGGATGAAGCTCATAAGTCTCGCTACTCAGTACATCCTGGTTCGGATAAGATGTACCACGACCTCAGAACTACATATTGGTGGCCTAGCATGAAGGCCCACATAGCCACATACGTTAGCAAATGCTTGACTTGTGCGAGAGTCAAGGCAGAATATCAGAAACCGTCAGGACCACTCCAACAACCTGAAATACCACAATGGAAATGGGAGCAAATTTCCATGGATTTTGTTACTGGCCTACCTAGATCTCAGCGCGGAAATGATACTATTTGGGTGATCGTAGATCGACTCACAAAGTCTGCTCACTTCTTAGCAATCAAAGAAACAGACAAGTTCTCTACCTTGGCAGACATTTACTTAAAAGAAGTGGTCTCGAGGCACGGAGTCCCCACCTCCATCATCTCTGATCGTGACGCACGTTTTACTTCAGAACTGTGGCAAGCAATGCACAAATCTTTTGGCTCTCGTTTAGACATGAGCACAGCTTATCACCCTCAGACAGATGGGCAGTCTGAGCGCACTACTCAAACTCTAGAAGACATGCTTCGGGCGTGCGTAATTGACTTTGGCAATGGTTGGGAGAAACATCTGCCACTCGTGGAATTTTCGTATAACAACAACTACCACACCAGCATTAAAGCTGCACCATTCGAGGCATTGTACGGGCGTAGGTGCCGGTCACCTCTCTGTTGGGCAGAGGTGGGGGAAAGTCAAATCACAGGTCCATAAATGGTAGTTGATACTACTGAAAAGATTGCTTAAATACGACAACGCATGGCGGCAGCTCGTGACCGTCAGAAAGTATACGCTGATAAAGACAGGAAACTACTCGAATTCCAGGTTGGGGATCGAGCGCTACTTAAAGTTTCACCCTGGAAGGGAGTGGTTCGTTTTGGCAAACGCGGCAAACTCAATCCACGATAAGTTGGACCTTTCGAAGTTATTGAGAAAATAGGCAAAGTGGCCTACAGACTGAACTTACCAGCTGAACTCAGTGCAGTTCACAACGTCTTTCACGTGTCGAATCTGAAGAAGTTTCTGTCAGATGAGACCCACGTAGTTCCTTTGAAGGAGCTCACTATCGACGAACGGTTGCATTTCGTCGAAGAACCAGTTGAAATCACGGACCGGGATGTTAAGGTCCTCAAGAACACTAGAATACCTCTTGTACGAGTTCGTCGGAACTCCCGTCGCGGCCCAGAGTTCACCTGGGAGCGCGAAGATCAAATGGAACTCAAATATCCCCAGTTGTTCGAAAATAATGCAACTACTACTGAGGCTGAAGCTACTACGGAATTTCGGAATGAAATTCCAACTCAACGGGGGAATGATGTGACACCCCAGGGAAACTAGTAAACGATAACTTACCTAGCTTCCTCAGTAACCGCATGCTAAATTTCGGGACGAAATTTCTTTCAAGTTGGGGATAATGTGACAACTCGAGTTTCCGACATTCTTTATTCGCATTTATTGCACGTTGACTTTGACGGTCTAGTTGTTTGACTCGTCTGATTTGTAACGATACACTTTGTGTGATAATAAAAGTATTATGTTTGCTTGGTTATGTGTTGATATTATAGCATGAGACTTAGTGTATTTGAAATAACATAAACTACTGAACATGTGAAACAACTCGACGAAACAGAGTTGTGATTCGCCATGAACACACTCGACGAAACGAGGCTGTTTCGCCAAACTCATCTCGACGAAACAGACTGTTTCGCCGGCCCAGTATTACGCCGAAGCCCAGTTCGGGCCCAGTACTGTTAGACTTGTTATATTGCGTAGAATGATCCCATTTGACACATTTTAGCAAACCAGAAACCCTAGAGAACTCTCTGCTGTGTGACGGCGAACTAGAACCCACCGGAAACCTTGGTGCGATCAAACTTTCATCTCGGTTAGTACGGGTTCGTTAACTCGGTTCCGTTAATGTTTCTGATTTCTTGTTATGTGTATATGTACCTGCTGATTTACGAAACGGATTATGAAAATATGTACACGATGATATAGATGTCGATATACATGGTTAATCGGATGTGTAATTATAAGCGAAACTTAATACGATCAGATACTCGGTTCTGTATGTTGTTAATATGATCTGATTTTGGTAACACGTTAGTATCTTGATAGGGTTCGATGATATGTTTGTGGTTTGATTAATCGATACATTGTTCACATAAACTAGGGTTATGCTAAGACGATTATACTTTGATGATTGAGTTATGATGATTTTGGGTGCACATTGATCTCCATACGATTTCTGATATTTGTGATGGCTGTTAGGTTGATTAGGGTTTCTGTATGTGACGTAACTGACTTGTGACGAATCAGATCGCTATCGACGAAACGCAGGTAACGACGAAACAGGAATCTGTTTCGTCGAGACCTCTGCGACGAATCTGAGCAATGACGAAACTGGTGTTTCGTCGAAGGGTAAGAACGACGAAACAGGGGTGTTTCGTCGTATACACAATCTGCACAGTAACATGTTTATATTCTGTTAAGTGTTAACTGGGTTAGTTAACTGCTGTTAAGTGTAACCATATTGTACATGACTGTGATTACGTGTTGCATGCTCATACGTGAACGACTTGAACTCAAACTGATTTCACATACGTGCCTACTTTAGGACGCGATTGATTACTTGTGAGCATACACTTAGCATACCAAGCAAAACAAGGTGAGTTCACACCCTTACTAAGGCATGGGATTCCCAGGGTTTGGGGAATGGGATGGAAGGAATAAGGTTGAATAGATTCGTACATACACTGATACTAGACTACCATACCATTGTCCTCGGTTGTGAAGGACACATACGTAAAACCTACGTGAACTTATACTCAATACTATCCTCGGTTGTGAAGGATACTCACGTAAAACCTACGTGAACTTATACTCAATACTATCCTCGGTTGTGAAGGATACTCACGTAAAACCTACGTGAACTTATACTCAATACTATCCTCGGTTGTGAAGGATACTCACGTAAAACCTACGTGAACTTATACTCAATACTATCCTCGGTTGTGAAGGATACTCACGTAAAACCTACGTGAACTTATACTCAATACTATCCTCGGTTGTGAAGGATACTCACGTAAAACCTACGTGAACTTATACTCAATACTATCCTCGGTTGTGAAGGATACTCACGTAAAACCTACGTGAACTTATACTCAATACTATCCTCGGTTGTGAAGGATACTCACGTAAAACCTACGTGAACTTATACTCAATACTATCCTCGGTTGTGAAGGATACTCACGTAAAACCTACGTGAACTTATACTCCATACTATCCTCGGTTGTGAAGGATACTTACGTAAAACCTACTTGAACTTATACTCAATACTGTCTTCGGTTGTGAAGGACACTTACGTAAAGCCTACGTAAACTATGTACGTACTACTGTTCTCGGTTGTGAAGAACACTTATGGTTACAAATAGTCTAGTGTATATGCAACATGGGAAGCCCCCACTAATAGAACATACGATCGGCCTAGTAGCGCCACATGTTACGAAACAAACTTACAATTACGAACTTATTTACTGTGAACTCGCTCAACTAGTTGTTGATTCTCTGTTACATGCCTTGCAGGACCTTAGGTACATATGGAGCTTGCACAGGAAGGAGCAGGTCGTTGTGGGATACGGATCGTAGACGATATTTGAACTTATAACTTATGTTGGGTTTACATTAAATGCTTCCGCTACACACTTGTTTATATTTGGTTATGGAAACACCTATCGTATTGTTGTATGACTTTTACTATTTTACTTATGTTCAATATGATTGGTGGCTTGATCCTGGTCATGTCACGCCTCCAAGCGGTGGTACTCCGCGGGTGGATTTTGGGGGTGTGACATTCAGGCTCCTGTACCTCAGGTTCAAGTGCAACCAGTTGCACCACAACAAGCTGCACCACCACCAGTGGTTCAACCAGGTCAGCAAAGCTTTTTCACCCAAGGCTTTGTTGACTAGAGCAGCTTACCTGATGAGCTAGGGGATGAAAATTTTGCACTCTATGCTACTAATGATGCTTCTAATGATGAATTTTGTCTTATGGCATTAGAGTTAATACCAGAAGAGCTGGATGCTGAAAAGGGGCAAACAAGTGCTGAAACAATGGATGAAGTTGCTGAATCAGTGGTTACTGTTGTTGCTGATGAACTACTACTGGGAGAAAATTCAGAAACCCTGATTGAACCATTGTTTGACCCCTGGTCCAAAGAAGAAGAAAAGGAAGAAAAGAAAGAAGGTGAGAAAGAAGAGAGAGCTGATGAAGAAAATGATCATCAATGTGATTGTGCCATGATGGCTGCAGCTAAGGTATCATCTCAGGTTCTTGAAAATCTGTGTTCAGACAAATGCATCATAGCATTTGCTAACATTAAAGAGGTGAATGAAAACCTTAGGGATAGAGTGTTAAATGATGAGGTCAAATTTGAAAGGTCTTTAAAAGAACTTAAAAGCAAATTGGCTGAAAAGGATAAAGAAATCTGCAGCTTAAAAGAAGAGCAAAGCATAACCAAGAACCAACTCCAAACAATGGTAGAAAAATACCAGGTTTGCAAAAAGGAGCTGGAATCCACCCAAATCACTTGTGAGAAATGGGTGGAATCATGCAAAGGTTATGAGGTCATGCTTGAAAAACAGATCAAAAGCAATGTGAAATTTGGTATTGGTTTTAGAAAACATGATGAAATTGAAAACAATGCTTTAAAAGAATCTGTTCAATCCACTGTTGAAGTTATTCCCACAAACAAGGATGGCCAAGAGGTTAAAATAACTAACAAACTTGGTAACAAAATAACTCTGGAAAGATCTGTGGGGTCCTTAACTTTTGAGGAAATTGAGAAATACCAATTTAAACCCACATGGTCTGATGAGTGTGACATCCTTGAAAATTTCAAACCAATGGATTTCACAACCACTGATGGTGTAAAAGCTCCTAAAGCAAAGGTCATACCTCTCAAAGACATCCCAACAGTGATTCAAAACTCTATTGCTAAGGAGTCTAAGAAAAGGAAGAAAAGAGAAAAGATCAAGAACTTGTTTTGTGATTTTTGTAAAAAAAGAATGAGTACACTGCAAAAACATCCTTAAGTTCATCAACATCATCTGTCAAGTTCACCAAGAACCAACCACTGTTTGTGCCAGTCCAAACAGCTGTTACAAAACAGTTGAATCAAACATCTGTCCAAAGAGATGTTCAAGTGACTGATGCACCCCCTGCCAATCAATACAGAAGAGGCAAGGGACAACCACCATACCAAAGGATCCCACATGTTTATGAGGCTTACAAAAAGCCTTCTAAACCAAGAGTGAACAGGCATCCTTTTGGTTATCAGCAGATCATTGGGCAAGACCCCTAACAGTGGTTAGAGAAAAACAGTCCTAAAACTGTCCAAACCCCTGACCTAACCACTGCCCATCCATCTAAACTCATCTCAGACACTGTTGAGACCCCATCCAAAGCCTTATTGGCTTTGGAGACCCTAATGAACTAATCCTTTTACTTCATGTGCAGGGAGCTTCTGCATGCTTAGATAGCCTTTGGTATGTAGATAGTGGAGGCTCCAGGCACATGACAGGATGTAAAGCCCTACTTAAAGATTTCAAAATCCATGGAGGGGGTGATATATCTTTTGGTAATAATAGTAAAGGGAAAGTTTTGGGCTCTGGTACAGTACAGTCTGGTAATGTAAAATTTGAAAATGTCAATCTGATAGACAATCTAAAATTAAAATTCAACCTCCTAAGTGTTTCACAAATGAGTGATAAGGGCTATGGCTCATTCTTCACAAAGGATTGTTGTAGGATTGTTGGACCAGAAATGGTTGAAAAGATTGAAGCAATAATAAAAAATGGAAAAACCAAACTTGTTGCTCAAAGAAGTGGCAATGTTTATGTGGTTGATATGTCAAAAGAGAGCCCAAGGACTGATGCATGTATGTTCTCAGCTGCATCAAACAAAGAGACAGAATTATGGCACAGGATATTGGGGCACACAAATCTCAAGACAATCACTGCCATTTCAAAACAGGGGTTAGTAAGAGGTTTACCTCAAAAACTGTTCAACTGTCCTGAGCATTGTGTTTCCTGCCTAAAAGGAAAACAACATAAAAGCCCATACAAATCAATTGATGAGTCCAAAACAACCAAATGTTTGCAAATGCTTCATATGGATTTGTTTGGCCCAGTTAAAGTCACGAGTCTTAAGAAAAAGAGATATTGTTTGGTTATTGTTGATGACTTTTCTAGGTTTACATGGACTTACTTTTTACACTCAAAAGATGAGACTGCAGGCATTCTGCGAGACTTTGTGAAACAGGTTGAAAAGCAGTTCGACCATCCAGTAAAAATCTTCAAAAGTGATAATGGCACAGAGTTCAGGAACAAGGAGTTAGATGATTTCTGTTTGTCAAAAGGAACTGTGAGACAATACAGCATTTCAAGAACACAAGAACAAAATGGGGTTGTTGAAAGAAAGAATAGGACCTTGATTGAGGATGCCAGAACCATGCTTGCTG
The DNA here is from genome assembly GCA_030545235.1 of Helianthus tuberosus. Taxonomy (NCBI): domain Eukaryota; kingdom Viridiplantae; phylum Streptophyta; class Magnoliopsida; order Asterales; family Asteraceae; genus Helianthus; species Helianthus tuberosus. Next base: position 51,020,936 of record CM060411.1, on the reverse strand, counting down.
ATTCAGGTTTGCCATTAACTTTTTTGGTAAAGGCAGTAAACACTGCTTGCTATGTCCAAAACAGAGTTTTAATCAACCCCAGGCATCAAAAGACTGCCTATGAACTGTTGTATAAAATAAAGCCATTGATTTCATATTTCAAGGTTTTTGGCTGCCCATGCTTCATTTTAAACTTAAAAGATTCTATCCCAAAGTTTGGAGCCAAAATTGATTGTGGTTATCATCTAGGATACTCAACCACTGCTAAGGCCTACAAAGTGTTTAACACAAGGACTAAGACAGTGGAAGAGACTTTGAATGTAAAGTTCAATGAACTTTCATCAATGAAAATCCCAGCAAATCCTGTAGAATTGTTTGATCTTGATAAATTTACTTTTGAAAATACTGCTGTCAAGACTAACAGTGCAGGTCCATCAAAAGATTCATCATCAGACTATGGGTATGAAGTCATCATTCCTCAACAAAGGTCTGTCTCAAGTGGAAGAGCAGCAGATGTTCAAAACAGCTGTCAAAGTTCAACCACTGCTACCTCAACAGTTGTTGATCAAAGTAACCCATTAACCCTTGTCTCCACATCATCAAACACTGTTGATAAAAGTCCTCAAACAGTGGATCAAAGTCAGCATGTGTCAACACCATTACCTCCTATTCCACCACCTTTTGAAGCCACTGCTGGATCATCAAAGTCACCAGCAGTGGTTAGCTCAGATGATTCACATCTGTAGCCCTCCCCACTTAATGCCATTGTTCCATACCAAGGAGATCTTATCTTCTTGAAATCTCATCCACCTGACCAAATCATTGGCAACATCAATGAAGGGGTGCTCACAAGAAGTCAATCCCAAAACATTTGTCTTTTTGTTGGTTTCCTATCTCTCCATCAGCCAGTCAAGTACCAAGAGGCACTAAAAGAAAACAGCTGGGTAGGAGCAATGCAAGAGGAGCTCCAACAGTTTAGAAGATAACAAGTTTGGGAGCTTGTACCATTGCCAGAGGGTGTAAGTCCTATTGGCACAAAATGGGTCTTTAAAAATAAAACTGATGAAAGGGGTATTGTTGTCAAGAATAAAGTCAGGCTTGTGGTTCAAGGGTTCAGACAAGAAGAGGGCATTGACTATGATGAAACATTTGCCCCTGTAGCAAGACTTGAAGCTATCAGATTATTTCTGGCCTTTGCTGTCAACCACAACATCAAGGTGTATCAAATGGATATCAAATGTGCATTCCTCTATGGTAAGATTCAAGAAGAGGTATATGTTTGTCAACCTCCAGGCTTTGAGGATCCATTTAATCCAAATCATGTCTACAAGCTAAATAAAGCTTTGTAAGGATTGAAACAAGCACCAAGGGCCTGGTATGAAACTCTTTCCACATTTCTACTTTCCATTGGTTTCACAAGAGGTAAGATAGATAAAACACTATTTCTAAAATGGAAAGGAAAGGATTTGATGATTGTCCAGATTTATGTGGATGATATCATCTTTGGAAGCACATGCAACAAAATGTGTGAAGAGTTTAGGAAACTCATGACAGCTGAGTTTGAAATGAGTGCAATGGGTGAACTCCAGTGCTTTCTTGGTCTCCAAGTAAGGCAACTACAAAATGGTACTTTTATCCATCAAGGCAAATATGCCAAAGAGCTTTTGAAGAAATTTGAGATGGATGATTGTAAGCCATGCTGTACACCCATTGCAACCAATAAAATTGTCATGTCTGATGAAAAGGATGATTTGGTTGACCAAACTTTATATAGAAGCATGATTGGGTCTTTATTGTACCTAACTGCATCTAGGCCAGACATCATGTTTGCAACATGTGTTTGTGCAAGATCCCAATCAGCCCCAAGAAAGTCAAACCTTATTGCTGTAAAAAGGATATTCAGATACCTAAAAGGTGCCCCCACACTTGGTATCTGGTATCCAGCTGATGGTAAAATTGAGCTTTCAGGTTTCTCAGATAGTGACTTTGCTGGATGTGACAAGACAAGGAAGTCCACTTCAGGAGGGTGCCAATTCCTAGGCAGTTGTTTAGTGTCTTGGCAAAGCAAAAAGCAAGCAGCTGTTTCCACATCCACTGCTGAGGCAGAGTATATAGCTACTGCAAGCTGTACAGCCCAACTGCTCTGGCTTCAAAATTAACTGCTGGATTTTGGTATCACTGCCTTAAAGACACCTCTCATGTTGGACAGTCAGGCAGCAGAAAATATCATCAAAAATCCAGTCTCCCATTCAACCACCAAGCACATTGATATCAGACATCACTTTGTGAGGGATTGCTATGAAAAAAGTTTGATTTCTCTACACCATGTACCAACTAAGGATCAGCTGGCAGATGTGCTAACCAAAGTATTAGACACATCCAGCTTTTAAAGCTTGATCTCTAGGATTGGCATGCTGAACATGGAATAACAGGCAAAATCCTGTTTTTCTATGAATAAAAGCATTAAAATGTTTTCAGAAAATCAAAAAGCATCCTTAAAAATAGCTAAAAATGAATTTTTCATTAAATCCTTAAAAGTTTGCCTTAACCACTGTTTTGTTCAAAAGTCTGTTCTACTTGAAAAGTCTGTCCACTGCTGAAAGTCAACCCCTGTTCTCTCTTTTCCTTGATAAGCAATGTTGTTCAAAATCAGTGTTTTATCCACTGTTATGCTATCCACTGATAGTAAAAATAACCCACTGCCTTCATTATTACCGTTACAACCACTGATCTTGTTCCATCAGTGGTTTTCATAAAAACACTTGTCCTTCATTTCATCAGGGGTTGGCACGTGGACAGTACATAGCGGTCAGATCTTTTGTAACCGCTGCCACGTCAGCTTTCACTTTTTCCTCTATAAAACCCTCTCAAAACCCCCAAACAGGGTTTTACTGTCGAATCGAATTCACAAAAATTCCTTTCTCAAAACAATTTTCATCTCCTTCTTCAAAATCCTTCATCGATCTTCTTCTCCAAAATGACAAAATCAAAGTCATCTGCAAAATCCGCTTCAAAATCATCTCCTAAAAAGGCCACTAAAATGGCTACCACACCCATCGAAATACCATACAAAGCTCCTCACAAATATCTGGGTCTCCTTACAAAACCAGGCACCACCGATACCTTCGACTCCATTATTGTTACTATGTCTGCATCAAAGTACAAAACTTTGTTAACAGCAGATGCTCCAATTTACCTGAAAACCCAGAGAGAGTTTTGGAAAAATGTTACTCTTGACAAACAAGGCGAAAACGTCATAGCCATTAACTCTTCTTTAATGGGTAAAGCAGTCAAAATCACACCACAGTCCATCTCGGAAGTCTTTGAACTCGATGATCAGCAAGGTAAAACTTCTTTTCCCAAAAATGAGTTAAAAACTGATTTCTTGAAAGGGGGTATGCAGATACAATAAAAAATGATACCTTACCAAAAGGTAATTTTCCACCTGCAACAAGATTTTTGTTCCATACCCTGTTAATGTGTGTTTCAAACAAAACAACTTCTTTTAATGAGATACCATTAAAGATTAAAAACCTGGGATATGCTATTCTCCAAGATGAAAATTTCAATTACTCCCAGGAAATCTTTAATGACTTGGTTAAAAATGTTGATAAAAAGCCATTCTTACTTTTTCCAAGATTTCTAAGTTATTACTTTCAAAAGAAATTTGGTAAGGATGATGCTCATGTAATAACACAAGGTGACTCTTTTGAAATAAACAGCTTAACTTCTGAAACTTTCACAAGAATGTCAACACCTTGCAAAACACAAGCAGAGGTCCCTGAGCAGAATTTAGCAGCTACCACTGCTCCTCAGGTATCTGCTGCTGAGCCTACTGCTCTAGGTGATCATAGCAGCAAAACAACTGCTTTGAAACCCACACCTAAAATCACTAAAAAGCCAAAACAAAAGAAAACTCAAAAGCCCCCCAAACCTACCAAAAAGGCAACTCTAGAAGATGAGATACCAGAGCAACTGCTAGTGACAGCACAAAAGTCACAAGAAACCACTGCTGCTACTTCCTCACAGCAGTTGGTAGAAATATCTCAACCTTTGCCTCAAACTCCTCCTGCTTCTTCTAAAAAAGAACAGGTTGTACATATAGGGACACCACAATATGATGCTCTGGAATAACTTGCTTCCATCATCCACAGCCCAATGCTCGGGGCCAATTCTCTTTCTACACCCAACCTCACTTCCACAATTCCCCCACAAACAAAAATATTGTTGGATGCTCTTGATTTGAACCAGGCACAAACCAGTCCTTCTCACTCACCTGTCAATGAGAACATACCTCAACAAGTGACTGGGTCTAATGTATCAATCATTGCTAACCCACCAACAACACCTGAGGAGGTTACACCCCTTGAGTTACAAGTAACTCTTGGTGGTAGTTCAAGTGAAGCAGCTACTACAAGTGCTGAACCCACTGGTTTGCATTTGGACAGTGGTTTCATCAATCAGACTTCCTTGAAGGAAATTTCTTCTCTGGGAACACTTGTGTATCCAGTTTTTACTGGTTCACTAAAAAGTGTTTCTCTTTTTGAAGGAATAGGTCCCTAGTACCAAGACAAAGGGGCATCAGTTGTTGAAAGTTCAAAAAGTACCAACCACTGCTGCTCCAGCTCAAGCACCTGCACAACCTGCACCTGCTGCAAATGAGTTATGGGACTTATTTAAACCACTGCTCCAGCAACAAAGACAATTGGCTGATCAGCAGCATGAGACACATGTTCAAAAGCTGAGAAACATGATGGAGTCCAGGTTTAAAGATACCCAAGATGACATCAAGGCTATAAAGGCCCACATACTGAACACCACTGGCACTGCTCCTCCCACTGTTTTCTTTATTGATAACCCACCTCCAGATAATGCCAAAAAGGGGGAGAAAATCAAGCAGTGGAGGAAGAAGGGAATTGAAGATGGTCTTTATATTGAACCAGAAAAAGATAGCATGACTAAAGACATTCCCTTGCCAGATGGTAGTAAAAAGATTGATGTTACCACAAATGCACTTGCTGAAGCAAAAGCAAGTGTAAAAAGGGATAGAGAGGCTAAGGATAAAGCTAGGTGGGAACAGGAGAAAAGAGCTTTTATGGAACTGAATGTGCAGGGTCCTTCTGAACCTATGGATGATGAAAATCCTAAGGATGAAAAGAAGAAGCCCATTAGACAAGTGAGGCAACCCAAACACACACCATCCAGACCCACAAAGCATGCTTCCAAACCACCTTCCAAAGGCTCCAAACATCAAACCTCCACCCAAACAGCAGTGGTAACACCTGTTGTATCAACAACTGCTGATACCTCGGTTGTTTCAACAACTACTAGCCAAACACCTGCCATCACTTCAACACACACCACTTCAACACACACCACAACCACTGCCTTACCACCACTACCAAAAATCACTTCACCACCAAAAACAACCTCACCATCATCATCACCTCCTGCTAAAATGCAGAAGACAACAGATGTTACAACATCTGTTGTAATGGCAACAGTGGTTGAAACACCCGTTGTTTCAAAAACTGTTAGTCAGCCATCTTCCACCACTATAACCACCACTCAAATCACCACCACTGATCCACCCAAAACATCATCAGCCTCTCCTCAACCTAAAAGGAGGAGGCTAATTCTGAAAGATGATGATCCTTCACCACCACCAACATCTTCACAACCTCCATCATTTGTTACAATACCAAACCCTATTCCTCTCTCATCAGCTCAAGTTCAACAACCAATCACTACCATCACTCCTGCAGGTTTTTAGTATCCTCTTGAACTCATAGCAGTCAGAGAAGAAATAAAATCCTTCTACTTTGAGGATGATCCTGCTAAAAGGAGTTTGCCATCAGTTGAAGGATATCCTAGGCCTAACAACATTGAAGAATACTTGAAAGTTAAGGCTCAACAGGCAGAGGATATTTCCAAAAGAAACTCACAAGGAAAAACTGACAAAGAAATTCAAAGGCATTATCAATTTCTACTCACACAAGTCAGATCCTTGGAGCAGTTTGCAAAGAATGTATATCAACAGATATCAGAAAGAGCAGATGAGTCATTAAGAAAAGACTACATTGACAACATCATGGCATACAAGAAATACAAGGGGGAAAACACATGTACAAAGAATGGACCATTCCTGAGCTTGAAAGTGAAGCAGCCAGGATTCAAGAAATGATTAAAAACAAGGTCAAACACACTCCTCCTCATTGGGCAAAGTATAAGAAGAATGTACCTGATAAGGCATTGGAGCTGAGGAGAATGAAATAGGAATTGATCACTGCTGATTTTGGTTCTAAAAACCAAGTGATGAGGTGGAAAGAAGACAAGGTCAGGGCCACTTACAAAAAGTTGGAGGATCTAAGGAAGAAAAATCCAAAGATTCCACAAAAACCTGACTACCCTGAAGCAGAGGTTCCAACAAGACCACCTAAGCTACAAATCAAAAGAGCCATTGCTCCAACTGGTGCCTTTCTTTATCAAATAAGAAGGCAAAAATAGATGGAAAAAGAAACACCATAAGATATAGATGCTAGTGATGATATTATAAAATCAGTCATTAAGCAGATGATGGCTGAAAATGCTGAACTTGCTCAAGCTCAAAGCACTGCTCAGCCAGTCATCACCAGGCCACAATCTCCAAACACCTCATCTAATAAAAAAAATCTCCCAAGAAACCCACCAGACTCAAAAGTACTAAAGTGGAAAACTGATAAACAAACCCATGTACTGACTGTGATCAAGTCTAGTGGAGAAGTGAAGAAAATAACAAGGGAACAAGCACTTGGCCTAAGTCTTGAAGATCTGCAGGATCTCCTTGATCTTCCACTGTGCAGGGATGAAGATGACACAGATGCCTTAGACTTTGAGTTACAACTCAAAGGGAAAATAAGGGAACTGTTGATGAGGCAATAAAGATCTACAAATAATGAAGGGTTTTGGCATTATCTGTTCCAGGGGGAGATTGTTGGGATTGAACCCTATCAGAGGAACAGATAATTAAAGCTAAAACTGGATTAGAGCAGTGGATCCAGAATAAGCAGATGTTATGTATACAAGTCTCTCCCCTTTAAAGTGGTTTCAACATCTGATGACCTCCAATCCACTGATCGATTACAACTGCTGACTTACAACTGCTGATCAAGTCAAAGACTGATAAAGACTAAAGTTCTGCTGGTCAATCTACTGTTATTGGTTAAGCTCTGCTTGTTTATATCAAGTACTGTTGGAGTCACAATAGTGGAAGGATAGAGCAGCAGTTTAGTTTTACTTATGTAATGTGTTGTATAACAGTTGTTAGCATAGCAGTGTTTGTGTAGATCAGATGTTAGAGTTTGTTAGGAGGTTAGATGTCACTTTCATGGTGACGTCAGCAAAGATGCCACAGTGGTTTGTTCGTGCCTATAAATAGAACAGTACCCTGTACTGTTCTATTAGCTCTTCACCATCTTTCTTCCTATACGAACAAATCACTGTGAGCTCAGGCTGAGGGGGAGTTTGTTACATGCATGCATTGTAATCGTTGATGAAATAAATTCAATCATTCGGTTCTTTGTTAAAAATGTGTGTTGAAAGCAATTCTCCTGTTTGATTGTGTGCAAAGTTTGTTTCCATTTACATTCCGCTGCATTACTTGTTCATCTTTCATTTTAATTCAAACGTAAAACACAATCAATCCAAACTCAGATCCTAACAAATCTTCACTCCACTTATGTACTTGTCTCCTGGTTTCAGTCTTTTCTTGTAGTCAATTGCCTTTCGAGTTGTTTTGTAAGTTCTTTGTACCAACCTCTGGCTTCCATCCATTTATCTATGTTATCTTCAATTTCCTTTCTCAGTTGTTCATTGTTTTTCCCTTTTTTCTTGAGCTGCTCTTGTTTCTTATTCATGCAATTCTTTATATATTTCAGAGTTTGATTGGAATACCTATATATTTCACTGACTCTGAACAGAGCTTTCTCATCATAGGCATCTTTGAAAACCACTCACACTTCTGGTTTGTCAAAGATGGCTCCAGTTCTTACTTTGTTGAGAGGAATTTCAGCTGGAATGGTGTTGTTTGGAAGAGGTGTTAGTACCTTTTTGCTATACTCAAAGTTGATACATAGGTCAAAGTCTGTCAGTGCAGCCCTTTGATATAATTTTTCTCCTGCTTTCTTGATGCTGTCAAGAGCTCTTCTAATCACAACTGCAGAGCTTTTGTCATTATCAATGAGCTGCTTCAACTTTATTAAACTCATTGGGTGAAGATCATCAGCCAGGTCTCTATCAGTAACAATTGTATCACTATTATCTTTTCTGATCAGGGTGTATTTGTTCTGTCCACCAGTACCTAAGACACCTCCTGGAGCATTAATAATGACAATTTTTTCAATGGAAACTATTGGATTTGTAACTGGTTTGTGCAACATTTCCAAGTTTCCTGCATCTCTGATTTCAACAATATTTCTGCTTAATGGAGAAAGTGGCCTTTCAAGTTTTTCTTCTTGTTTGTTCCAGTAGTAGTGCTTCAAGTGTTCTTCAAGGTACATAATTGTATGTAAATCACCTTTCAGCACTTCGAATTCTTTGAGTTTACCATCTGAATCTTCTCCAATCACTTTTCTTGGCCTTTTTGAGGATGTTACTTCATTTTCCATTTTTCTCTTCTCTTTTGTATTCAATTGTTTGCTGAATTATGTTTCACCTGTGAGAGCAACGGAAGAGGATTGAACTGGAACAGCTCCTTGTATTGGCACCTTTGTTGTGTCTGGTTTTGGAATATTTATTGGAGGACCCATGAGTAACTTTGGTTTACTGGGAGGAGGACCCATGGGTTGCTTCTGTTTTTGTGTTGTTGAAGTTTCTGATTGTTTGGTTGGATCTTGTTGAGTTACTTCTGGTTGCTTGAATTGTTGTTGAGAAGTTTCTGACTCTCTTGTTGGTTTTTCTTGTGGAATTGGAGCTTTCAGTTCATGAAAATCAACTTTTGCCAGTCTGGCAACATTGTACTACAACCTCTTTACTAACAGATGAATGTCAGCAAGAGTTTGAGCATTTTTTTCTTCTTGTTTCTTCATTATCTGAAACTCCAGCTTATCTTGATTTTTCTGTGCAGACAATTCCACCACTAGTTTCTCAAAAGCCTCGGCTATGCTGCTGTTGTTGGCTCTGAGGAACTGAAATTCTTCAAGGATTCTTCCAGAACTTGAGCTTTCCCCTGCACTTGCAACCTCAGCCATCTATTTCTTGATTTCTTGCAGTTCTTTGAGAGCTTTCTTGAATTCTGATGAGCTCTCTCTGTTTTCTGATGACTCATGTAGTTTGTTGAGGGCTGCAGTGTTATCTTCTGTTTGTTTCTGTACAGCTTTGACAGTTTCTGATAAGGCTTTAATATCTGACTTTTTATTTCTGACCTCTTCCAGTATCAGATCAAGCTTTTCTTCTGTTGTTGATTTCCCAGTACAAACCGCTGTTATGTCATCAAGTTCTTTGTGCAATTGTTCAGTTGACATAGATTGATGTTCTTGGGTAACAGGAGGAACAACATATGTTCTACCTTTAACACCAGCAGAAAACACATTCTCTGCTCTGAGGTTAAGAGGATTGAAATATTCCATATTCTCTATACCCTCACCAGAAAATTGAAACTCATTCAAATTCTGGTTTTCCTCATATCCTTGAACCTTTTCAGGTTCTCCATGAGTTGTTGAGAAACTCTTATTTTTCTCAACCAGGTTTCCTTGATCAGTAGACTGATCTCCACCTGTTGCCACCACATTCTCCACCTCAGAATCTGATTCAGAGAATGGGTCTTTGGTTTTACTCACATCTTGTCTTTCAGAAACATTGCCTCTATATGAAATTTCATAATTTCCTTGAATTAAATCATCAGAATCACTCTCATAATTATGAACAATATTAAGTTTAGAGTGTTGTGCACCTGTTTCTCCCATATGTGAGATTTCTGCATGATGTTCTTTGGCCACAGGACTCATGTTCACATCTTCATCAGCTTGATGAGGTTCTGATTCACCCTGCTGCTCCATTCTTGGTGTGCTTGACTCTTGGGTATCATGCTCCATAGGGGACACACTATCAAAAACTTCTTTGTTCTCTTGCTTCTTGCTTAACATCCTTAGATATTCTGCTCTGTAAGTTGAATTTTCTGGTATCAGATTCATCATTCTTTCTGACAGAACAGGTACATCATAATCTGACTTCCAAGACCCTACAGCTGTCCATGGTCTCATGATTTCTGTATTCCACATATTTTCTGATGCAAGAATTTCTAGGTTCCTTTCAGAAAATGCATCAGAAATTATGACTGACAGAAATCTGGGAAAAGGTAGATGTGAATCTATCCTTCCAGTGTTAGTCAGAATTGATCTTCTGATCAGATTAAATATTTCTGTTCCATAATCAATGTTCAACCCACTAATGAGGCTGAACATGATTGTCAGAACATTTTTATTTATCTGATCTATACCCCCAATCTTTGATGATAAACACTTGTTCAAAATTTCCATCAACACTTGCCAAAAGGCAGGCAACTTATTTCTCTTGAATTCGCTAATCTTTGAGATCTTTGTCTTGTAACCCGTTACAGCATCAAGTAGCTCAAACAAATCTTCTTTTTCTGGTGCTTCTTCATAATTTTGGCTTAAGGGTAGTTCCAAACATTCCCTTATTTTCTCTGGTGTGATTGTTATGAAGATATCTCCCCACACATGTGTTGTAAGCTCGATTTGATTTGAGAGTTTGAGTGTCTTTACAACTTGTTGTATAAGTTTTTCTGGTACCTCTCTGGTCTTTGTGAGAGCTTGAGCTATAGGGCTTCTGGTCAGAAATTCAATCAGGATTTGACAATTTGTATCATATTCTTCAATGTTGTCGTTCATCGCTTCATTGTTGCTTTTTAATGGAAGAAATTCAGCTTCGGAGATGAGTGGAACAGAGTGTTCAACTGGTGGCATATTGATGTTGATAGCAGTCATTGAGAATTGAGGTTTTTGTTTCGAAAAAGGGTTTTTAGGGTTTTGAAGAGGAAGGTTGAAGATGAAAGTCTCTGTTTTTTAATGAGGTATTTATAGTGTTTTGAGACAGAGATCTTTGAGTGTTTTTCGTGGGTTGTTTGTATTTAAGATGGTTTATGACACCTTAATGATGTTTTTAATCTGTTTAGGAAACAACCGTTTTTGAACAACCTTTGGTTTATCTCTAATTTAATATAAATCTTTTATTTGAAAATCAGAGATTCCAAGGATTTAGCAGATAAACACTAATGTCCAACTTGCACCTTTTCTCCATGTGGGACCCCTTTTGTTGTAAAAAGGTCCAATAAAAGCCCTTTTAAGATTGTGTATCTTCCCAAGTTTTCCTTTTGATGATGTATATCAGAAAACCTTGAATAAACCTTTGTGAGTTGGATTTTCTTCATATTTCATCAGAATACATTTGATTCATATTTAGAGATTGAATCACCAATTTTTTTTTTTTTTTTTTTTTTTTTGAGATGAGAGGGAATAAGTGTAGTTTTGATAATTTTTACTTACATAGCATTTCTGAACTTCACATCTCTGTACTGATCTTCAAGAGGTCTTTTTGAGCAAAAGATTACATTTTGTTCCATTCCTTTTTGAAGGAAGATTACCCAGAAAAGAAAATTAATTTTGACAGAAAATTTTTGAATACAAATTTGTTGCAAGTTTCTTTGAATCAGGTTTAGAGCAATGTTTCCTGATATTTCTTCTTATTTTCTGTTGATATATCAGATTTTCTGGTTATTTTGAGAATTTTCTTATGTATGAACAGGTTCTGATGATTTATTGGGTTTTCTGATATATCATCAGATTTTCTGATGTTTCACCAGATCTATCAGATTTCTTTTTGAGCTTCACTAGATTTCCCATGTTTTTATCAGATATGCAGTTTTAGTTCCCCCTAGATCTATTGTGATGTTTGTGAAAAAAAATAAAGCAAAGATATACTATATTAAACAAGACAAAAAAATACAACTAAACAGCAAGAAAAAGAAAACAAAAACTACTCCTCCATGAGCACATTGTACATGCTCTTCACATATAACCAGAGGTAGGTTATATGACCACTGTGATTTATTGAAGGGACTAGTTGGATCACTTATGTTCTCTTGTAGCACCATCTGGGCCCTTGGATACCAACTCCTTACTCCTCCGAAGTCCAGCTGACTGGTTATCACCTTGGTCACAAAGCGAGGGTAGATTAGAAAAGGTTGACGGGTGTAAAAGTTTACTTCCAAGTCTCTCATGAGAAACTTAGAAAAGTTGTACGGTTTCTCCTGTACAACTGCATGAATCACCTCCATCATCCTGTAGGACAGCTCGTTGAAGTGCCCAATCTTCTTAGAGAAGCAGGCACTGAGCTGTGTCACCAAGTACTGGAAAGGTGGTATGAAACCAAACTTGCTGATCTGCCTTGACACGTTGTATGTTTGACAGCCCATATCCCTCGGAGTTTGTTCCACCATTTCCTTGTTGAGGAAGGTGTTTTCTTGATCATCACCCAGCTGGAGAACATCCCTGAGAGTTTCCTCCTTTAGGGTGATTCTAACCCCCATAACCTCACTTTCTATCCACATAAAAAACCAACACAACACATAGTACGACACCCTAAAGCCATATATTGTTGATAATTGATTGAATAAATTTTAAATTTAAGCTTTTATGACACATTTAACCTTCAAAATAAGACATAGTATGTTGTTTTTTCCCTTTCTTTTCAAAGTGCTCAATTAGTCAATACAAAATTTTGTTCGAGCATTTTATATATATATATATACATATAGGGTCAGGATTTAGGGAAAATGGTGAAAAGTGTGAGAACGGTGAGAACGCTTATGGATCGTCAGATCAAAACAATCTATGGACTAGATTGGCGCGGTGGCGTTATCGTAAATAACATCAATTTTATTACTTGAACGTGTTTCATTAAGGTTAAAAAGGGTAAACATCCTTTCATACATAAAACGCCAAGTAAATACAAAACGCCAATTTTATTACTGCATAGTTTTTCTGTGTTTTAGTTAAAGTCTTGTCCTACAAAAACGCCATAAAATATAAAACTCCATAAAATATAAACACCAAGCTTGAAAGATGGGACGTGTACAGACTGAACAGATAAAGCTGAGCAAAACCGGATACCTTATTAATTGCATTTATTGTTATAATAATATCCCGCTTAAACTACGCACCAAAAACATCCTATAAAGAGAAACGTCTCGGCACCTGCCGTTGATCACACCAAAAAAACAAACACAATGGTTCCTAAATACCACTCACTGTAAAACGCCAAAAAGTTAGAAAAATCAACGATGCCAAACATCGTTTCTTGGATACTCAGTATTGTTCTGCATGAAGTTTTACTGAATGGTTTGTTAGGTGAGGGGAGTAAGATTTTGCTGCATGAGATGGACAGATTTCAAGAAAAAGAGACTGATGACAGTCATATGTCATTTTGTCTTCTTTGTTCTTGAAGAAGGTTTGGATGAGGAGAAGAGATAAATCCAAGTGTAAATGCTATTTTGGACTCCATAATGATAATGAAGATGACGGACAAATAGCATCCACCCACACAGCATCGATCTATGTCTCCAACATCCACAAACCCACTTCAGCACACGAACAACAAAAGACCACACCAAAACCAAAACGTCATTTATTTGTGACAGTTCTTATAGTTTCAAAAGAATAAAGAGACTGGTAACAGTGAAGATTTGAAAGATATATTGCTTCTATTTTTTTTTAATTTTCGTTTTCTGTTGTTTGTTATGTAATTTTCAGCGAAGAAAAAATACATTAATTCTCTAAAAAAATATAATAAAATGCCACACGGACAAATGCTTGTGAAACGCCATCATGCAATAAATGTCACACCCCAAAAACGTCGCAGCGGAATATAAAACGTAGTGGTGACGGAAGTCGGTGCCCATTTATATCTTGTCGATCGATGCATTTAATATGGTAAGATTTTAAGTGCAATTATACTAAAGAAAATATTGAAAATATTATTTTACAATTTACTTAGATTTATTTTTGAGAAATAATACAAGTAACATATACAAGGACAAGTTAAAAATAAATTATTTTTTAACACATATCGTTTTTAAGTTCTATATATGTATATATATTTTGAGATTAAATATATATATATATATATATATAATTACAAATAACAAATACAAAACTATATATATTTGTAAAATATATATTAACAATTCATGAACATATACATCTAAAACACAACAAATACATAAGACAAGATGGTAAATTGTACGTAGTGAATTACAAGTTTAGGTGATTAACATACGTAGAACATTTATAGGTTACGTCACAAACAAAGAAGATACCGGTGAAGTTTAAGACACTTGAAGACGCAAATCAGTGAGTTCATGTCCCCACTTTTAAACATTTTCTTGTTTTCTAAACTTTGGGGAAAACACATGTACAATGGTATGTTAAAAAACTAAGGAATGATACACTAGATCATGTCATAAATAGGGTATGCGTGAGCACCATTAATCTAAGTTTAGACCGAAGAACAAAGGTTAGATCTAGCAGGTATTGGCAGCCTCACTCTTGGTCCACGTTTGCCCATACATAAGAGTACTTTTGGGTCACAGTCGAAGGGTAATCGATGTATAAATCGCCTAGGTTTGGATGTTTCCTGTGTCGTCACACATGTTAATGTCCTCGATAAACATTAGCGATTTTGATTTCCTTACATTTACAACTCACAACTTATATTTTACAACTTACATTTTACAATTACATACCATGTTTTATACAAATACAACTCATACATTTTAGACAAACTGCATGAATTCACACCAACTTTGTTGACGATTTTCAAACTTATATGTATTTCAGGAAATTAGTGGAAGCTATGCGGGTTTACATGTCAAGAAGTCAAGTGCTAGAAACTCCATGCCACCTTTTGGAGGATTTGTTCGTTATATTATGCCTCCTTGCGGTGATATAAGGAACAAAACCTTGATCTTTTAAATTTGAAACTATGTTGTAAACTTTTAAACTATTGTCTTTTGAAGAGATGTAAACTCTTAACTTAACTTATGTTTGAAACTTGATACAATGAATGGCATATGGAGTCGGTTTTATTCATGTAATATGTTTACTTATTCGTATGCATTGAGAATCACTCACGATCACACCTCGCACTTCCACCTCTGAGCAGGTGTGACACATGATGCTTGAGATACATCCCGTGTCACAACTTAGGATCGTTAATTTATGCAATTAAGGCGAGGTTAGTAAAATGTTTAATTCTGGATTGAAAGGTAAGAATCTGTAAATTATTTGTACATATGAATGAAATGAATGGTAGGACAAATATGGTATGGTATGAAATAACCGACTAGCAATGGTCATCCTTAGAAAGTATTTATGTCATTAAGAAGAAGATTTAAGGACCTTGAATGAAAACTTGAAACTAGTTGATTAATATGCGTATGGTGCTCTTGCACAACATGCCGGGTTAGTATAATGTAGTAATGTGAAAGAATAAATATAAGGTTAGACATAAAGTTGTAAGTAGTTCAAGTGGCGATAGAAATGTAGATTAATAGTTAATCCTCATGACAAGTACGGTTAATGTGATATAAAAATGATAGTTATGTTAGAATGTTAATACCTGGATATTTACGGTAATGCGTACTATTATATGCTCACTTCACTTAGGGACATGAAAGAAATTAAGAGCAACGTTAGTAATAGAATGTAGTGGTTTACTCTAGATAAGCGGAATGAAATAATAATTATCCAGCGATAATGTTTAAATTCAAATGAATGTTAGCAAAATTGAGTATGTAAATGGCCCAAATTATTATGTGTTAGCGAAAGAACCTAGAAAGGATGCTAGTTTCAAATTATAGATTATGGGATGTGTGACAAACGTCAATTTCAAAATAAGATCATCTTTAGAGGCCTCATAGGTCCGACTAGAACGCATTTTGGAGGATTCTAGTGCCTCTCCTTTCTACTTTTATCTCCAAAATAAGGCACCAAGTAGCTTAGTTCACTAGAAATGTAATAATGAGATATGAGAGACACTTTGTTGCACACATATTTGCATTTTCACTTGAGCTAGAGCTTGAAGAACATGAAGAGTGGTAACCGCCATTGGTGAAAGTGTTAAGATCTTCATATGGTTGTAATCTCTATGTCTTCTCATACTCTTGGATTAGTTAATCTTATTAATCTAGTACTTTATTTTATTTAATGTGATTATCTTTTACTAATTATTGGTTTATTGTCTTTTGTGACATGATTGCATAACCCCTTTGAAACTAAATTAACTTAAGCACTTAATATAACTATATTAATGAACCTAACTTAACTTGACTAAGGTGTGCGTTCGGCTTTTAGTACCTTTAATCAGATCCGGTGTTCTTGATAACCTTGGGAGGTGAAGCTTATTAGTAAACCCATGGTGTATAACAACCCATATACTAATAAGGGAAATTCGAACTTGGCCTATCAAAACTATTAATATGTAGATTTCTAGTATTGAACCAAATTTGGCTGATAAGCTTCTGGTATCAAAATATATCTTGGGGTAATAAAAGGCTACTGATATTACATCAAGATCCTTTGGGAAGGTTTGTGGTAATGCACCAAGATCTGATTGGGGGGTAAAAGTTAAGATAAAAAAATTAATGGGGGGATATGGCAATCCGACGGACTAGAAGATAATCGGTGAAATGAGACGTACTTTGCTTATTCGGTAACTTAATTAGTTTGATGTCTAGATTGCTTCGGTAATTTAAAAGATCCCTAAACGTGATCTCATTTGTTAAGATTGAAATAAAGCACTAATTAATTAAGTTATAAAAAGATAATACAACCAAGATGGCTTTAAACCATTCTTGTTATGGCATATCATTTAATAGTCGAAAGGCTAGGGAAGTTCATTATGGACATATTTCCAGACTAATCTATCGATATGTTGTACCAAGATTGAGAGATGTTGTTGACCGGACCAAGGAAGCCACTTCTAAATTATGTAAAAGATAAAATCGAAGACTTAAACATTTTCTTCATTTTATAAAAAAACTATATTAATTAAGAAAGACTTATCCAAGAGTCCTATATTACTATTTTAGTCTACTAAACTAACTACAAATAAGGGTGGTCATAATAATAAGAGTAAACCTCAATTTCCATCCCTGTGGTTTACTGGTTTTAACATCTTTAGTCCAATAAATTACATTTATCATCCAATAGTTTACAAATTCTAACACTTCTAATCTACAACTCTAACAACCATCTATTTCTATGTTAAGTTTGTATAAAAAGACAATAATAACCCTGAAGCTGTTATTACAAAACCTTTATTATTATTATTATTATTATTATTATTATTATTATTATTATTATTATTATTATTATTATTATACCCCACCAACCATACCTTATATCTCCCTCTCTCACTTTAAAACACCAAAACCCACCACTGCAACCACCAGCAGCTACAAACACAGCCACACCCCCTCACCTGAACAACCACCACTACAAACACCACTAGCCACCGCCAAACCAACCATCACCACCACCATCTCAAACCAGTTATCGGCACCACTACATGTCTCATAAGCATCGTTTCAAAACAACCATTACCACAACTACAAACACCACCAGCTACCACCAACCAGCCATTGTCTAAAACCCACCACTACAACACCACTGTAACCACCACTACCTTACCGTCGCCAGTGCCTTCAATTTCTTAAAATCCTAAATCCCCAAATCTTCATTGACGTTTGATATCTCTGATTTAGGGGTTAGGGTTTGCTCAGATCAATGAAGAAGGGATTAGGGTTTGCTCAGATCGATGAAGACGATTCTGAGGAAGAGATGCAGATGAAAACGAATAGGGTTTCGTGTGACAGGGACTCCTGTTTCAACAATCCACACCCACCATCGCACATCACCTCACCTCACCTCACCTCATCTCATCTCATCTCCACCCAATTTCCCCTTCAAATAAGACCACCACCACTCGAACCACCCCTGCCGCATCCACTAAATCTACCATTGTACAAGCCATTATCAAGGGGGGTGTTGTCTTTTTATGAAGGGTGGTATTGGCAGGCGATGGACATTATATTCTATAGTTGTTTTTCATTTATAAATACCAAGGGTAGTGTTGTCTTTATCATGACTTAATAGAAACACTAACGGTGTTAGTGTGGTGGACTATAACTCTTAAAATTAGCAAACTAATGGATGAAAATGCAATTTTTAAACTATTGGACTTAAAGTGTTAAAACTACCAAACCACAAGGACAAAAATTGAGGTTTACTCTAACAATAATAAAAGCATGAATAGTGGAAGTGTATCATTGGATGTTACTTGGTTCTTATCTAAAGTTATGCTACACACGATAGGGTCTCTGTCCATTATGTGTATTTAGTTTAAATAAAAATTGTTTTTATAAGTTTAAAACTAGATAATCGTGATTTGAAGTTGTTAAGTCAACACACTTAAGAACGTAAGATATTTTAAAATATATATATATATATTGGTATTTTTGTCTATACATGGGTGTATATTATTTATAAATATTTCCTTGTGTATTTGGTGTTTATACTCCTTGGGAGATTTAGTGCATTTTTAAGTTCCTAAATGTACACTAATATATATTTACACATCACATAGCACATAATTTGGTGACCACTAAATATATATATATATAGGAAGAGGATCATGAGAATACTACATCTAATTGAGAAAACTAGAAAACTAACTAAAAAAAGCTAAAAAACATACCAATTTTTTTTTACAAATTTTTATAATAAAATCGCTATTTTTATATATAAAAAAGAAATTTCAAAAAAAAAATTTGTTGTACTGCACATGTGCATTATATGTGTACTACACATGTGCATTATATCCGTATTAGTGCATATGTGCAATTCAACAAAAAAAAATTTCCATACATAAAAAATAGAGATTTTTTTAATAAAAAAATGTGTTAGGAAACTTTATTTATAAGTATTGAAGAAAACCAGATTCAGCTTGATCTATGAAGAAGATAAAAGTCCTGAAGATCACAACAACAAGAAGAAGATTATCAGAGAAGGTCTTCAAAGAATCATAAGCTGATCAAGAACTGAAAGAAGATTATCAGAGAAGGTCTTTCTGATGGATCTGATGATATTTCTGATGAAATATCATCAGTTTCTGACAATTCTGATCATCAGATTTTCTGATGATTTGTTCACCAGAATTTCTGATGAAGTGGTTATCAGAAATTCTGATAAAAACCCCACTTATCTAAAAATCAGTTCTATCCTGCCACAATAACCTAAGCAAGTTGACATTATTGGATATCATGATGACAAAGGCAACTTGATTATTGGATTCAATGAATATGTCAAGAAGCTACTTTTTGCAGGGAATATACGTGAATGAACAAATGTTTATTAATGTATTCAAGCCGTCTATAAATAGAAGGCTCATCAAGCAGAGAACAATGAGTTAAGCCTAGCATTCAATACATACTACAAACTCCATTTTCCTTTCACATCAGAATTCAAGTATTCATTTGTAATAGATAATAATCTTACAATCACCTTGTAAACCATTTTGTTTCAAAGTGATATAAACTTGATAATTCTGTAGGTCTTGTTTCTTGAAAGTCTGATTTCTATTTCCGCACACTATTTTCACATCTGTTGAAATCACTTGCCATTACTTGAAAAGAAGTTTTTAAGTCCAAAACTGGGACCAACAATTGGTATCAGAGCAGATTGAATAAATCATTTTCAAACGATCAATCGCTCATCTTCTTTTCTCTAAATATGGCTAGCTTTCAAACATGGAATAATGCTTTTAACATTGGTTCAATGTCTAAACCTCCGACTCTGGTCAGAGAGGAATACCCTCAATGGAAAATCAGGATGGTTAATTTCCTTAATGGACATGACCGAGCTCTGTTTCAATCCATTGAAAGGGGTCCACATGTACCAATGACTGAAATACCAACTATTCCAGCAACTAATCAATCACCAGGAATCCCTGCCTCCCTGGCTCCCAAAAGTGAAACACTTTGGAGCCCAGAAGACAAGGATCTGGTGGCTACAGATGAAAGGGCAAAGTCACTTTTAATAATGGCTATCTCTAATGACATATTTTCTCAAGTTGATGCATGTGCATCAGCTAAGGAAATATGGAATCAGTTGGAAAATCTTTGTGAATGAGGAGAAAGGATGAAAAGAAACAAAAGAACAAACAATGTTTCCTCATATGAGAGATTCAAAAGCTTACCAAATGAAAGATTAAATGAAACATATCAAAGATTTACAAAACTTTTGAATGAGCTAAAGAAATTTGGGATAACAAAATCAAATGATGAAAGAAACATAAAATTTCTGGATGCCTTACCTAGAGAATGGAGAAGTCTAACCGTGAGTTTGTCCTCCACCTTAGAACTAGGTAATATGAGTCTTCATGACTTATACAGCATTCTGGTCCCCAGAGAAGAAGAAATATTTGAAGAATCCATTCAAAGAGGGGGATCTTTAGCTTTAATCTCAAACTCACAAAGAACACCTACCAATGATCCACAACCTTCAAACAGTCAAAATCTTGAAATTTCTGATACATCATCAGATTTTTCAGCTTTTGCTGAAGCAATTGCACTGCTCACTAAAACCTTTGAGCAGAGGTTGAGGGGAGGAGGCCAAAGATACCAGAAAAGTGACTGAGGGAGGATGGATGGAAGATCTAGGGAAGAAGGTAGATCTAAGGATAAGGGAAAGGCTGAAGTTGTGTGTTATAAATGCAAACAGAGAGGTCACTATGCATCAGAATGCAAAACCAAGAAACTGAAGGATGTTGCATATTATGAGAAGAAGCTGGAAGAAGCAAAGAAGCAACAACAAGTCAGTTTGATTGCAGGGACATATACATGGCGGTCTGATGATTCTTCTGATGAAGAAGAAGAAGAAGAAGAAATGGCTAATTTCTGCCTTTTGGCACTTTCTAATGAACTACCAGAAACTTCAGGACAGAAGGTAAATTTAGATAATCTTGATCTTGAACACAAGCTAAACAAGCTCATGTCAGATTTTCTAAAACTGCAAGATAAACAGAAATCAGATAGTAAAAAATCTGATGAGTTGCAAAGGACCATGAATAAAATTATACTTGAAAATCAATTACTGATAGAAGAAAGTTTAGATCACAGAGCTAAAATTGAATTTTATAAAAAGGAAAGAAAAGATCTTTACAAGAAAATTCATGATAAGGAAATTAATGTAAGAGGTTTTCAACAGGCTAAAGAATTCATAAACTTTATTGAGTCCACACCAAAAAACAAAGGAGAGGGTTTAGGGTGTGTGAAAACAAGTGAAATTAAACCCACCATCTTTGTGAAAGCAACACATCAGATTTCTGATAAACACACATCAGAATCTGATTCTGAATCATGCAAATCAACCAGTTCTGAGTACTCTTTTGAAAAACCCAACTTTAAAGCAAAAAGGAGTGAATTAAAACAAAAATCTTTAAGTATTTCAGAAGAAGTTCACTCATTGTTTCAAAATTATCCACTCATTCCATCACAAGAAATAAATTCTGAATCTTGTATGTGTGTTGACATATTGAAGCTTGTTCAACACCATCTCCAAAAGAAAAGTGAAAAATATGTTCATGGCTCAGCATGTAACAGATATTCTAATGAAGGACCATCAAGAGAAAATAATCTGATTAAAATCTCATCAGAAAGAGTACCCAAGCAAGTCTGGGTACCAAAAACCCTCTAATTTTTCTATTTCAGGACCATCATGTGCATCAGATCTGGTACTGTGATTCTACAAGCTCCAAGCACATGACTGGGGACAGGAGCTTACTCAGTAACTTTGTTTCAAAACTGGGTAAAATGGTAAATTTTGGGAATGGAGTAAAAGGGAGGATAATGGGATATGGATGCATAAGGTATGGATGTTTGACCATAGAAAAAGTAGCCTATGTAGAAGGCTTAAAGTACAATTTGCTGAGTTGTGGTCAATTCTGTGATAAAGGTTTTCAGGTAACCTTTTTACCAGAAAAATGCTTGTTAATTGGTATGGATAATAATAAAATTTATTTAAGTGGAAAAAGAATAAGACAATCAATCTACTATTTTGATTTCAAAGAAGAAAATGAACATCCAAAATTATGTTTATTTTCAAAAATTAACAAGGGTAGTAGTTGGTTGTGGCACAAGAGGTTAGCTCACTTAAATTTTAAAAATTTAAGAAAATTAGCAAGCAAAGGCCTGGTAAAAGGATTACCTTTTATATCCTCAAAGAAGGATAAAATTTGTGAGGCTTGTGAAATGGGAAAATCCAAAAGAAGGTCACACAAAGAAATTTCTGAATCTTCTATAACACAAAATTTGGAACTTTTACATATGGATCTTTGTGGACCCATAAGTACAGAAAGCTTTTCTGGAAAGAAATACAAACTTGTAATTGTAGATGATTTTTCCAGATACACATGGGTAGAATTTTTAAGAAAGAAAAGTGAAACTCCGGATCTGATCATTAATTTTATCAGAAAAATTGAAAATCTGTTAAAATCAACAGTCAGAAGGATCAGATCAGACAATGGAACAGAATTTAAAAATTCAAAAATTGAGAGCTTTCTTGTAAGCAAAGGAATCTCTCATGACTTTTCTGCTCCCATAACACCCCAACTAAAATGCCCACTTACTTTTGGGCAGAAGCAATAGCAAATGCTTGTTTTACCCAAAACGAATCCATAATTGTGACAACTGTGCCTACAGTTATCACCAACCAATCTCGAACAATTCCATAAACAATAAAACCTTGTGTTTTGTTTATTGGATTGTGTAATTATCTATGATATTTGCACAATATCAATCCTTGTTCAAATTCAAACCCTTAACCGCTTTCTAGAAAGTTATGCGCAAACTAATGCGTAAACGTAATAAGTTTAACACGAAAAACACTCCGGAACAGCAACATAATCTCAACATACCTTAAATAACATTTACATAACTTAGAAATAAGTTTTGAAGGGTTTGGTATGCCAAAAACAAGTTTATTCGCTCAAAGGGACTATTTGCGTCAAACTGCAAAAGTCTGCAGTTTCGTATGGCAACGTACATTCTAGAACATGATCATAAGCTAAACATACCATAAATAACCTTAACATAGCTTAGAACTAAGCTTTGAGTGGTTCGGTATGCGAAAATACGCTTATTTGATCAAATAGGGACTAAAAGCGTCAAAAACGGCGTAAGTTTGCATTTACGCGCATATCTTACGTTCTGACCACATCCGGACATCCAAAAAAAAATTTAGTCACTAAAATATTTTTATTTTAGTGATCGGAATGCAAAAATACCATCCGTCGCTTAATTTCGATCGTTTTCACGTCCGTTCGAGTTTCGTCGTAATTAACCGAACAACGTGACCGTACGACCAAAGGAACCGACATCCGTGATATTTCCAAGCATATTTTGACTCCTCTATACTTTAACTTCATTTTAGAGCCTTGAATATGGGTTAACGGGGCTTAAACGCGTCAAAAATGGCTTAAACATGCTGCAGGGACCATTCTTGCCAATTTTTGAAAGTTTCTGGCTCAGGTAGGCCGTGGCGTCGTGCCACAGCAAAAGGGGGTGTGCCTTCACGGCACGCGACGCCCCTATTTTGATAGAAACTCCATTTTCAGCTACTGCATGATTCTTGAGGGCCTTTTATGCAATTTTCCATGTTTTGGGCAGCAAGTTAACACTTCTCCAAGCATGTTAGCTGTCCATGGACACTTGTAGGGCCAAGATTTATTGCTTGGTGATCACACAACCACTTGTAATGATCCTATAAGTTCTCCACCACTATAAATACCCTCCCCTTTCACTTGATTCATTGCTCATTTCCCATTTTGGACTCTAAGTGGAGGATTTCCTGCTTAAGGAGCCACCTACCTTAGTTCAATAAGTCTAATATTTCAGCCATAGAGCATTGTGAGTGTTCTTTCATGGCTTAATTCTTATTTTCAGCCATTTAGAGCTGAAAGTCAAACAATTTGACCAACAGTTTAACTTTCGGTTTTGACCATCAATTGGTCAAATCAAAGTTCAATTGAACTTTGCAACGTGATTGTAATCACGATGGTTATAATCCTTAGCGATTATACCTACTGATTACCACGTTGACTAGGTGTAGTGACGAGTCAAAGTTTCGGTTAAAATGCGTATTTACACGCATTTTGCGACGGAACTATTTTCGGGTATCAAAACCTTTTGTTTTGATACCAAATCAGTTTTCTAACTTAGTTAAACATGTTTTAACATGTTTAACTCGTCACTACTAGTTTAGTGCTTGTTTAGGGTCGTAAGTTAAGCGGTCTCGACAACCATTTAGACTCTTGAACCCGACCCGTTTGGTCGATCATTAGGATCCGACCAAACTTATTTAGTGATCATAGTTGCATAGGGAATAACCTACTGAGGTTATACCTTATGATCACATAGGTTGGTTAGTTATCCATTAAGTCGTTTATATGCCCATAGAAAATGACCAAAATACCCTTTTTAAGCATAAATTCATATCTTGCATATGTGAACAAGTTTTTGACATCTAAACTGGTTTAGTAACATATTTAAGCATAATTGGGCATGTAAGACTTGACATGGGACATAGATAACCATCCGACCTTAGGTTTACGCAAACGACGCGTTATAGTAGCTTAAACTACCATAACGGGTAGAAACGGGTCAAAAGCACTTAGGTTAACTTTCAAATCAGAATGTTAGGTCTATTAAATCATACCCTATGAGTTCCAATACTCATTTGATTTATAGAACCTCATTCTATCCCATCTCCCGAATTAGGATCCGATTATTAATGTAGTTACCTATATTAGGTGCCGTTTGATTCCGTGATCCTTGAAGCTTTATTTGGTCTTAATTCCAAGACTAATAAACAATCCCAAGTGAGTACATAGTCCTCTCTTTTACTGTTTTCAAATATTTTGGGGTGATACACATGTGCCTACTTGTTATTTTTGTACTTTTCATGTTTTCATGACATATACTTGCTATGTTCATTAATACACATATAGTACATGATTTCATTTATGTTTTGCTATGTATGTTTACTTAGCATGCTAGCACATTGATTTCATAAATACTTTTGTTGCATATGTTTACTCAGCATATGTACACATTGATTTACATTACATTCCTACTTCGTATGTTTACTTAGCATACTTAGTACATGGTTTTCACGTGACATTTGATTATACATTGACATTTTTCCTATGGGGTTGAGTAAATACTCTTTATTCACCATACATGACATTTAGTTATACATTGACATTTTTCCTATGGGGTTGAGTAAATACTCTTTATTCACCATACATGACATTTAGTTACACATTGGCATTATACATATGGTTTGAGTAGATACTTTTAC
Source organism: Helianthus tuberosus (assembly GCA_030545235.1). Classification (NCBI taxonomy): domain Eukaryota; kingdom Viridiplantae; phylum Streptophyta; class Magnoliopsida; order Asterales; family Asteraceae; genus Helianthus; species Helianthus tuberosus. The sequence continues at coordinate 50,995,485 of CM060411.1, read as the reverse complement.
TTGCCATACATAACATTTGATTTTACAAGACATGGTTTACATTTGACACTTGGACATTGCTTACACATAAACATTTTTTACATTTGTTTAAACAAGATATTTTTGGTGGTTATTTGGTAAGTGATTTAAATAACGAGGCGTGTGTAATATGATAAAAGCATGGTGGATACGCCGCTGGTAATTCAAATATATAAGTGCTTTTATGATATTACATAACGTAGCGTTATTCAAACCACTTCGACAAAGACAGAAACATGATACATTTTATACAGAGACATGACACATTTTTCACAAGGCATTGTTTTACATATAACATATTTTGAACAAAAACATGATACTTTTTATACAAATATATCATTTGGTTATTTATTTAACCATGCATTGTTTCTTTTAAATCATTTGATTTTCGCATCGATTTTCATATGATTTTACAAAAAAAAAAAACATTTTTACAAAGCTTCATGGCTACTTTTGAGTTAAACATTTCTTTTGACAAAATCAAGGCCATGAATCCTCAATAACAAAACCTATGTTACTCACAGGCATTTTTATGCTGACGTACCTATTTTCACATGTGTTTCAGGTGTTTACGTTTGACTATGAGCATGCTTCACATAGGGCGGACTTGGGCCTTAGTGACTTTAAAACCTACAGAACAATCATGGTTGTAAAAGTCCCGCCTAGGCTCCGAGTACTCGCTACAAGGTAGGCTGCCGAGGCACGAGTACTGGTCTCCTAGGCCAATTACTCCCCAAGTAATCTCCGCCTAAGCCGAGTACTTCCCGAGTACTCCCGAATCCGACTAGGGAGCGCCTAGCGACTTTTGCAACCATGAGAACAATTGTTGTGCATTAAACAATGTAAACTGTTAAACTTAATAAAACAAAACTTTATGAGCCATGTGTTATGAAACAATTTGTAACGTGACTCCCCAATGTTTTCCGCCGCGTGTTGTTGTATATTACGCGGTTGGGGTATTACAATAATAAACAAAAGGCTCAACAAAACACCATACAACATTATCAATGGAAGAATTCCAAGTGTAAAATTTTTGCATACATTTGGTTGTAGATGTTTTGTTTTCAATGATTTTGAAAGCCTTGACTTTTTTACAGAAAAGCAGAGAAGGGTATTTTCTTTGTTACTCTTTGTCCTCAAAAGCTTATAGAATTTTTATTCTAAACACAAGGACAATCAGAGAAAGTTTATATGTATCTTTTGATGACTCATCAGAAACAGAAGTTTCTGATGAATATATGAAGGAAATAAACTTTTCTGATAAACAAGAAAAATATGAACATCTTTTTGAAATGATAACTGAAGATTTCTTAGAACATGATAAATCTCTTACAAACAAATCAATAGATAATTCATGTACTAACCCTGCAGAACAAATGGAAAATGCATCAGAAAACTTGAATCAGAACAATGAAAATATGTCTGACAATCAAAATTCTGATACATTTCATGCAACTGAGGCAAATGTTCAGGGGGAAACTTCAAATCCATCCGAACCAACAACTTTTCACAACAAGTTGAGGTGGATAAAAGGACATGTTCATTCTGACATCATTCGAAATCTAGAAGATGGTGTAAGAACAAGATCTGCAACAGCACATGAGTGTGCATTTGCTGGGTTCTTAAGCAAGATAGAACCCAAGTCTGTCAAAGAAGCTCTAAATGACTCAGACTGGATACAAGCAATGCAAGAAGAGCTTGATCAGTTTGAAAAGAGCAAGGTATGGGATCTGGTGCCTAAGCCAAATGACAAATCAGTCATAGGCTCAAAATGGGTATTCATAAATAAATCAAATGAAAATGGCATAATCACCAGGAATAAGGCAAGGTTAGTGGTCAAATGTTATTGTCAATAAGAAGGTATTGACTATGATGAAAGCTTTGCACCAGTGACCAGATTAGAAGCAGTAAGAATCTTTCTTGCTTATGCTGCATCCAAAGACTTCAAAGTATATCAAATGGATGTAAAATCTGCATTCCTGAATGGTAATATTGAGGAAGAAGTTTATGTGCATCAACCTGAAGGCTTTGTTGATCCAAAATTTCAAAACCATGTTTATAGATTAAACAAAGCCTTGTATGGTTTGAAGCAAGCTCCTAGAGCCTGGTATGAAACACTTTCAAACTTCTTACTCAATTCTGGCTTCACTAAAGGTACTATTGATACAACACTTTTTCTCAAAACACACAAAGGTCACACCTTGTTAGTCCAAATATATGTTGATGACATTATATTTGGATCAACAAATGAAAATTTCTGTAAAAAGTTTTAAAAGTTAATGACCAGCCACTTTGAAATGAGCATGATGGGTGAGTTAACCTTTTTCTTAGGTTTACAAGTAAAACAAAGAATTGATGGAATATTTTTGAGTCAATCAAAGTATGTGAAAACAATTCTGCAAAAATATTCACTTGAAAATTGCTCAATTTCAAAAACTCCCATGGCAATAGGGAACAAATTGGATTCTGATAAAGATGGAATATGTGTAGATATTAAAACCTATAGGGAGATGATAGGATCATTGCTATACTTAACTGTAAGCAGACCAGATATTATGTTTGCAACATGCTTTCTGGCCAGATATCAATGCAATCCTGAAGAATTCCACCTAAAAGCTGTAAAAAGGGTTTTTAAATATCTATAAGGCACATCTGAACTTGGTCTCTGGTATCCAAAGGATACAAACCTTGAATTAATTGCATATACAAATGCAGATTATGCAGGTTGCAAGATTGACAGAAAACGCACATCTGGTGCATGTCAAAGCTTGGGAGAAAAATTGGTATGTTGGGCAAGTAAGAAACAAAACTGTGTTGCAACAACAACAGCTGAATCGGAATATGTAGCAGCAGCAAGTTGCTGTTCACAAGTGATGTGGATGCAAACTCATCTGAAAGATTATGGAGTAAATCTGACAAAGATACCCATCCTATGTGATTCAAAGAGTGCAATTGCAATAACAGAAAATCTAGTTCATCACTCTAGAACCAAGCACATAGATGTCAGATATCACTTCATAAAGGATCATGTTGAAAAAGGTAACATAGAAATGTACTTTGTTCCAATAGAAAACCAAATTGCTGACATCTTTACAAAACCTCTTGATGAAAAGAGACACAACTTTTTAATCAGCAAACTTGGCATGGTTAACATAAAAGATGAAGATATTTCAGAAAACAAAAAGCCACAAACTGAAAACCAAACTGATGAACATCAAGATGAAAATTCTGATAATCAAAAAATAATTCAACATGTTTCTGATAAAGAAATCGATCAATCTGATGGAATATCAGAAGATCTGAATCTGATGATTTATCAGAAAATCTGAAGAATTATCAGAAAATCTGATGAAATCATCAGAAATTCTGATAAAACATCAAAAACTTTGTTGAAACATCATAATAATCACTGATCATCAGAAAATTTTATGAAGTTTCCATCTTCTTTCATATCTCATATTTGTATAAACTAATAACTGTGAATAGTCTGTTTTTGAATTTTTTTTCTTTTGTTTAAATTTAAAAAAAAATCAAAAAGGGGGAAAGTAACATGCATTAAGATAAATTCAAAATCACAGCAGAGAAAATCAACCGTCACAGGGAAAATTTTTGCAGAAAATTGAATTTTTCTTATACTTCCAATGCATGCAACGTCATCTTTCATAAGGAATTTGAGAGACACTGGGGCATAAAAATGATTAGGGGCTATGAAAGTAGCCGCCTAGTTATTCAATGCTTACTCACAACATGAGGTTTCGAAGACTGCCATATATTCACTGCAACAGATATCGTCTTAAATGAAGAGATTGAAATGGTGTCGTACTATGTGTTGTGTTGGTTTTTTATGTTTATTAAATGCATCGATCGACAAGATATAAATGGGCACCAACTTCCGTCACCACTACGTTTTATATTCCGCTGCGACGTTTTTGGGGTGTAACATTTATTGCATGATGGCGTTTCACAAGCATTTGTCCGTGTGGCGTTTTATTATATTTTTTTAGAGAATTAATGTATTTTTTCTTAGCTGAAAATTACATAACAAACAACATAAAAAGAAAATTAAAAAAATAGAAGCAATATATCTTTCAAATCTTCACTGTCACCAGTCTCTTTATTCTTTTGAAACTATAAGAACTGTCACAAATAAATGGCGTTTTGGTTTTGGTGTGGTCTTTTGTTGTTCGTGTGCTGAAGTTGGTTTGTGGATGTTGGAGACATAGATCGATGTTGTGTGGGTGAATGCTATTTGTCCGTCATCTTCATTATCATTATGGAGTCCAAAATAGCATTTACACTTGGATTTATCTCTTCTCCTCATCCAAACCTTCTTCAAGAACAAAGAAGACAAAATGACATATGACTGTCATCAGTCTCTTTTTCTTGAAATCTGTCCATCTCATGCAGCAAAATCTTACTCCCCTCACCTAACAAACCATTCAGTGTAACTTCATGCAGAACAATACTGAGTATCCAAGAAACGATGTTTGCCATCGTTGATTTTTCTAACTTTTTGGCGTTTTACAGTGAGTGGTATTTAGGAACCATTGTGTTTGTTTTTTTGGTGTGATCAACGGCAGGTGCCGAGACGTTTCTCTTTATAGGATGTTTTTGGTGCGTAGTTTAGGCGGGATATTATTATAACAATAAATGCAATTAATAAAGTATCCGGTTTTGCTCAGCTTTATCTGTTAAGTCTGTAACACGTTCCATCTTTCAAGCTTGGCGTTTATATTTTATGGCATTTTATATTTTATGGCGTTTTTGTAGGCCAAGAATTTAACTAAAACACAGAAAAAACTATGCAGTAATAAAATTGGCATTTTGTATTTACTTGGCGTTTTATATTTTAATGGCGTTTTATGTATGAAAGGATGTTTACCCTTTTTAACCTTAATGAAGCACGTTCAAGTAATAAAATTGATGTTCTTTACGATAACGCCACCACGCCAATCTAGTCCATAGATTGTTTTGATCTGACGATCCATAAGCGTTCTCACCGTTCTCACACTTTTCATCATTTTCCCTAAATCCTGACCCTATATATATATATATATATATATATAATGCTCGAACAAAATTTTGTATTGACTAATTGAGCACTGTGAAAAGAAAGGGAAAAAACAAAATACTATGTCTTATTTTGAAGGTTAAATGTGTCATAAAAGCTTAAATTTAAAATTTATTCAATCAATTATCAACAATATATGGCTTTAGGGTGTCGTACTATGTGTTGTGTTGGTTTTTTATGTTTATTATTGTTGTAACAATATATGGGTTTGAAATTTTTGAATGTATATGTTAGAGGGGTGTTTCGGCCGTGAGGTTTCAAGAGAGGAAGAGAGAGAGTTGTTTGATCTTGATTGAAGTAAGATGAAGTGTGTGTAGAAGGTTTTAATGATTGTTTGCTAGACACAAGGTCCACTTGTCCAAATCTCACAATTCCAAGGTGGGTGGCACCTCCCCAAGCCGCCACCTCTCTTTTTCTCTCTTATATAAACACATAAATTTTATATACATACATATATATATGTAGATTAGTGATAAAAACAGGTATTTTACTGGATACCGGGTATTTTATCTAGCATTTTAATCCCGTTTTAGTGCGTTTTAAATTATTTTTACCATTCTATAAAAATAATCACTCAAAATTATTACTGAAATAATTACCAGTTGCCTTGACTGGCTGCGTTGACAGTATTTTGTTTAATTCGCGCAGTATCGCGCAGTACGCGCTCAAACTCGAAAAATAGAGTTTCTTAGAGTTTTAATTTATTTTTCCTCACGAATATGATTAAAATTATTATTCTACTCATAACAGACTATTTTTAGGATTTTAACACTGATCGGGTGGTCACCGACGTTCGTTTCGCATTTTAATCGTTACGCGATAAGCGTTTATCTTACCGTTGCCAACATATTTTTTACCAAAGTTTAATTTTACCAACTCATTAAATTTCACATATAAACATCATAACCAGTCAAATATAGCCTTGTTACCTATTCACAACACGTGTTACAATTGTACGGTACAGCCTGAAAAGCCGGGTGTCATAGTCTCCCCCTGTGTAGGAAATTTCGTCCTCGAAATTTTTACTCTACAGGTTTTGTTTTCGCACTAATTAAAAATAGCAAAAACAGGTTTAATGAATATAGTCTTGTAGTTTCTACGAGAAACTTTGATTCTTAAAAAGAATCTTCGTAGACCTATATTACACACATTCTCAATTCCTAATCTCGCGTCTCAACGCTCTCTACCCTTTCCAAGGTCCAACATTTACGAGTACTAAATCAAGAAGATTAAGTGAAAGTTTCACCATTTCGGGTTTATCATACGTATATTTACATATGCATTACCCTAAACCTGAAGTAGTCCGAGTTTCCACACGATTGATCCAACTCGAGATGGGCTCTCGAAAGAATCAAATCTCATAAACTCGTTTTTCTTTCTTTCTTGCATTCATTTCAGATATCCACAATCCGCACAACCAATAAATTATGTATACGACTAGAATACTGAAATCGCCTCTCCAGTTATTAACATAACTTTTCTAGCTATAAGCACTGCTTCTATGATACTTCGATAAACCTCCGTTTATCTTATAAATAAATCTCTACAAAGAGCAAAATCAGTGTATTATCCATTATACACTTTCTCAACTGCATCCAAATAGTACATCATGTACACCACTCAATCCTGATGGTAGCTTGAGCCTATAAGCGACTGATCCAACTCAAGATGGGCTCTTGAAAGGACCAAGTCAATGTGGCTCAGCGTTTCTTTTCTCTGCTAAACCTAATAGCATCTCTACAAGATAACTCCTTTAACATAACTGAATCTTCAATCTGGAATTGCAATAGTTTCCTTCAATTGTCCATGTAATCTTTCTGTTGATCAATTGGCGACTTTTAACCTCCCCTCGATCCAGGAAAATCCTGTCGCTGGTTTCCTAGATAAACTAAGGTCTGGTTAATCGTCTTTTGCCACATTAGTTCAGCAAAGTGGCGATCAACACTTCCATCCATGCAAGGCTTCAAACCGAGCAACCTAAATACTAGCGTGTTAATTATTATTATAAGATAACTCTGCCAAGGGCATGTGAGTATCTTAACTTCCTTCTGAGTCCATCATACACGTCCCAATTCTTCTTTCAAGGGTTTGAAAAACTTCCTCTTACTTTTCTGCCCAATCAATTTCCCTTTTTCCTTTTGGGGTTATTAGTGTCGAAGACTGCACTAGTTAAAGAAATTCTTAATAAATCATCTGTAGCACCCAGCAAGTCCTATGAATTGTCGTACTCCCGACGGGGTCTTTGGCGCTCCTCATCATTTGATTGCTCAAATCTTAGACTGATCTACATGCATACCTTCATCATCCTCCATCGCTCCATAGTTAACTTCAAACGTTATTCATGATCCTCTTTGGTTCATGTATAGACAAGCATGTCGTCGATGAATATTATCACGAATTTATCCGATTAGGGTTTCCATACCCTGTTCATGAGATTCATGAATATAAATGGCGCATTAATTTAGTCAAAAGGCATGACTAATAACTCGTAATGGCCATGTCATGTTTGAAAAGCAGTCCCCGGAATACCTTCGTCAGCAACCTTCAACTGATAATATCCTAATCGTAGATCAATCTTCGTGTAGCAGCTGGGTCCCGGTAGCGTGATTGAACAAATCGTCAATCCTTAGTAAAAGGGTACCGATTCTTGATAGTCAACTTGTTTGGCTTTCTGAAATCCTCACAAATCCTGAAGGATCCATCCTTCTTTTTCTCAACAAAACAGATGTGCCTCAAAGCGAAAAGCTTGATCAAATGAAGCCCTTGTCCACTGGCTCTTGAAACTGCCTCGATATTTCTATCACTCTCAGACGGTGCTTAATCTATAAGGAGATTATGCAATTGAGTGCAGCACCGTATGCCAGATCGATTTGAAATTCGATCTGTCTCGTAGGGGGGGTAATCCAGGTAAGTCTGTTTTGGAAGACTTCCGGATAGTTGCGATCAATAGAATTCTCTCCGACATTGCTACATTCGGTTTCCGCATCCACCACATTCACTAAAAACGCCGGATAGCCCTTTCGCAACAACTCTAGCATCCTCATAACACGGATGACTCTCAACTATCAACACTCGACTCAGTCGATCTCCGTGAACAACTACCACCTTTCTACCATCATCAAGATGAGATATCCTAGCTAGCTTCTTCAAGCGATAGTCCCCACTTCGTTCTCAGATAATCATTCCATTCTCGCATCTGCGTCAAGGCTCCCCAGCTCCACTGGAAATAAACCAACACTATAACTACAATTTCCTACCTAAATACTACAACTGCGAATGACCTCGCTAGTTTCTATCAACTTACCAATTGCTAGTTCTATCAGGCACTCTATACTCAGCTCACTTGTTAGTGAACACAATAATGGTTCAAAGTTTTTCGAACAAAACTCAAGTCATCTTTGGTATTAAAGTATGAACATAGATTGGCTTTTGATTCGAAACATACCAGTAACAATAGCAGGACTCTCACTTGCCTTCCCGACACTTGCCTCAACGGAATTGCCCCTAGCATCTTGTCCTTTCGGTTTTGGGCACTTTCTTTTGTTGTGTCCTTGTTCACCACATACAAAGCATCCTTCAAGCGCAACTCCATCCAACGTGTTCTTAGCATAACACTTGGAAATCACATGTCTGGTTCGGCCACATCTGGCACACTTCTCTTATCCATCACCGACTTTACTCTTTCCCGGCTCCCTAGGATTAGCTACACTTGCTTTCTCCAAGTAACGTTTCTTCCTACGTTCCACTTCGGGACTCTTCTTAGAGCTCTCAGGTTTGCGCTTCTTCGAATCTCCAGTTCTAGGTTCGGATCGCTGAATCACTCGGATGACCGACTCATTTTAACAGCCCGATATCACGCATATCGATGTCACATCATTGCATAGGACACCAGTAAATGATCTTGGGTTACAACCCTGGATTGTTTTGTGTATGCTCATGTGCACTATTCATACGGTTAATGGAAATCAGGAATACGTTCCAATGAGATCATAATAGATGAACTACCAAAACTTTCTGATCATTATTTTACCTGGAGAGTTTCCAATCTGTGTCCCACCAAGATCATGCCCGTGAGCACCGCATCCACGTTCCTGGCCATCATTTTGGTTAGCATTACGTTGTTCCAAGGAAGTATTAACGTGTTGGGTTATGAGTCGTACCAACTCTTCTGGTGTGGCAGGTAGTCCAGTACCCTGTCTTGCTTTTGGCGGCATTTTCATCGTTTCTATTATTTACAACAATAATAATCACATGAGACGATAACCCAAAAATAATTCAATCATTAAATGTTAGTGGACCAAACATTGTTCATGTATAATATCCACATATTAATGAGAAAAATTTTTAAACCAAAAGTAGATCATTTCATATTATCATAGAAATTAGTAACTTGTTTTTCAGTACATCACAACTAACCTTGGCATGTCTACATCGACACCCATAACAAGTTTTCACAAAAATTTCTACCTAATATCACAAAAATATAACCGGCACGCAGGCCCCCAAAAGAAAAGTACCAAAAGTATCTAACAAAACAACCACAAACAAACAACCACAATCAAACAACAATCAACATCTAACGCTTCATCCCTATAAAATCTAGCATCTTCCTGACCAACTCCTCCAAATCCACTATCTTCCAATGCATCTGGTCCATTGCACTGTTATCCAAATCCTTCAACTCATCGTACCAGTCCATTTGCCCCTCGAGGTCCTTCATCTTACCCTTAGTCGTTTCCAGTTCTTCACGCATGGCAGCAAACTGTCGGTCACAATGGCAACATCGATCTACCCAAACCCCTTTCTGCTTCTTAAAAGCAGATGCAGTCTCAGCACATGATGTAGAAGCAATCTCCCCAGCAGGCCTAACCCTCTTCCCACGGCGATAATACACTAATAGAGGCGTAGTAGATGTTCGTGACTCGAAGATAGGTAAGGATGACTCTGATAGAACAGGTGGAGGGACCTCAGCGATAGACTCGATCACAGTAGCAGGTGGAGCAACAGATGGCTCTAATGGTCGAGCCGTGACAATAGTGGCATCCACTGCTGGTGCAATACTAAAAGGTCCTCCAATAACAGGGACACCTCTGATCATGTCATCGATAACTGGTACTGTGCCAGATGATTGTCCCGTCTCATGAATCGAGAGAGGAGCGTCATCGTTGTGATCAATCACACACTTACCTGGCTAGCGAAAGCAGCAGGGTCGACGCGGAATGATAAAGTAAACTCAGCCATACCAACCATCTGTGGGGTCGTTATGGGTATCTCTGGTAGAATGGATCTGGGTGAAGTCTCGAAATCTGGCTCGCTACCTGAGTCGTTGATCTCGATGACTTCGTGCTCGTGCGACATCTGTGACACATATGTAACCGTACAAGTAAGTGTGTGATCAACATGAATAGCACCACATAAGGCCCAAATAAACAGAAAATCATGTATGCACATAGACACATAAGGGTTTTCATACATGATAAAAATTCCATGTTTATTTAAAATTCTTGGCTTCGAGAATTTTGGACTTTACATCTCAAAATTCTTCGGTTGAAGTCTAGTGTTTTCTCCCGAAAACATCTAGTTCGCTAACAACCATTGGCTCTGATACCAACTTCTGTCAAACCCCAAAAACGTCGCAGCGGAATATAAAACGTAGTGGTGACGGAAGTTGGTGCTCATTAATATCTTGTCGATCGATGCATTTAATTGTTGGACATTTTAATTTATTTTAAACATAAGTTATTTACACATTACGTTTTAAGTCACGACACAACCACATAGTTAAGTTGTCTTTGATCCTCGCGGATCTTATTACATACGTCCCAGATAGTTTAAAAAGTAGTCCAACATTTTAAGTAACACAACATGCATCATCAAACACAAGATACGCCATAATTACCGAAGCCGAACTCAAGTACCTGTAGAACACGTTAAAATCAAGTGTCAACACAAAGGAAGGTGAGTTCACATATTCACAAACAAACAATTCATTCCAAGGGAAAACTTTCTAATTATGTGTTTGTTTTAAAACATCCATATAATTTTTAGAAAGTCCATTTTACTTCCTTCATAAAAATCCATGGGTCCTCCGTCGCGGTTCAACAACCCGACAATAAAACTCTTACCCAGGTTTTGTATATTAAATTCATAGCGTCAATTTTCAGACTCGTATGTTAGCTATACAATACGAACTATATATTTACCATGCAGGGATAATCAAAGCTAGACAATAAACAGAATATCAATTTGTCATTTGACATGACACGGGGCGACCGGTCACGACGGGGTTGTCAACCCGATAGATCTACCAACAATTCCTCGCGTGCAATACTTAACTGATTAAACGACATCATGGGCACGGGGTCCACTCGAGACCAATATGATGTCTGCCTCACGTACAATATATATATATATCCTACTAATATGACAAATTTAATACACGAAGTTGTACGAATCCCCTGAATCCCCTTCCCTTGAGATCAGGTCGGCATCCGTCTCAACTTTACGGTCTGTTTCGCCTCGGAAACACCGTACCATCCAATTTCCTCCAATAACATTCATTCATCCAAAACGTTTATCTCGAAACGTATAACTTATCAAACTCCATATATTTTCAATAAAAATATACATTTTATATTAAAAGGTATGTTTTAATCCAAAAACATTATTAAACCCTTTTATTGGCGTGTTCTACCCCCAAAATATATACAAAGCAGTAAAAATAGGGGTTTAGTGACACTCACCTTTGGGTGCGTATTTTAAATAGCGCAATCCCAGAGATTGATTTCTACACATCCTATTATATATATAGGAACGATTTTAAATCAATATTCATAAAACAAAAATCCTAAGTTTCTATGTTTTCTTAGAATTTTCACATAACTTGAGATTTTCTCTAAAAGTTATTATTTTTTATTATGTTGGCACGTTAATACATATATGAGTCCATATATATATATATATATATATATATATGATTGTGCGACTTGAATGATTTTATTGGTGACCATTATTGTGTAAATCCGTTAACACTCCCGTTTATACGCAATATATCTACGATTTGCGCGTCGTAATATATATACATAAACGTTCACATAATTCATCATCGAAACACGCGAAATCTTGTTAACTTATCTATTTTGTCATTTTTAAAGCAAATATACATAAAATATCTCATATGTATCAAATTTTATGCTCGACAAACAAGTTTCACGTTTAACGCGATTTTTACCGTTTCTACCGCACAAAACACACAAATATACATGCATAATCTAAATTTCCAAAATCATGTTAAAACTTAACATACTTTCACATTCTCATGTTTAAATCACATAACACATTTTAACACATAAGGTTTACCCAAAATTTCACCCATACTAGTGTACATTGAAAAATGCGTATTTTAGCGATTCGGTAACGTTTTCGGGCGTCGGAAGTCACGTATGACCAACCAAACACCAAGTAAACTTAAAATTAGTTAAAATACTTATTTTTAAACTAAAAATATCAGTTTACTTACTGATCTAAATCAGTTTTATAAAAATCACTCGAAAAGCCGATTTTTGATCGTTTTAACGCATAGTTTTGCATTAAACGTTACTATAATCATCCCAACTCGAAACGACTTGATATTTTAACACAATACATGTTATTTACTGATTAAAATAGTGGTTAAAATCAGATTAGTGCAGTTTTTGTGTAAGTCACATAAATTATGCGATTTCACGTATTTTACAACTTTTAATGCACCAAGTACAACATGCAAAGCTAGCAAATATTATGACAAAGTTATATGTCACTAAACACTTTAAAATAACTTTATTTTAGTGTTTATAATCTGATTATATCTGATTTTTACTAAATCATACTCAAATCACCTTTTTATAAACATATATCATCATGCAAGATCTAGTTAGTGCATCTAATGCATCCACAACATGTTCTAATCATTTTGAATGAACTTGAATGCACTTAGATCTTCATTTATTTCATGTTTCTCATACTCAAACATTCCAACATTCTTATGATCATCGTACAATCATTTATTATAAATGCAAGACATACACCTTCTTACATATTTAAAACTTTTAATCATCGAAATTTACATGCATGTGTACATATACATATATACATACACGACACATATACACACATGCATATACTTCCAGAATTTTACTTTTTAAGATATTTATTTCAAATCATAGAAACCTCTTTAAGAACATTCTTTTATGACACATTTTCAACACATGCATGAACCCATCCTTCAAAGATCAACTCAAATCAATCAAGAACAAGAAATCTAAACACACACATAGCCATAACTTTCGGCCATACATACACACATATGTACACTCACTTTTACTTTGATTAAAATCTCATTCTTTGTTAAATACAAGTTTGTGATTCATTCCAAGTTCAAGAGAAACCATCTAACATCTCCATCATCACTAAAAATCAAGAATGTGATTTTTTAAAATAAGTTTATACCTTCAAGATTTCTAAGTGGGTTTTTTAGAAAAGATGGTGATATGAGGCTTGTTCTTGCTTGAATCTTGCTTGAAATCACTTCCAAACACCCATATTAGCTTGAAATCACCTTGAAAAGCCCTTAAATCTTCATGGAAAGGTTTGAAATTTTTGAATGTATATGTTAGAGGGGTGTTTCGCCCGTGAGGTTTCAAGAGAGGAAGAGAGAGAGTTGTTTGATCTTGATTGAAGTAAGATGAAGTGTGTGTAGAAGGTTTTAATGATTGTTTGCTAGACACAAGGTCCACTTGTCCAAGTCTCACAATTCCAAGGTGGGTGGCACCTCCCCAAGCCGCCACCTCTCTTTCTCTCTCTTATATATACACATAAATTATATATACTTACATATATATATGTAGATTAGTGATAAAAACAGGTATTTTACTGTATATCGGGTATTTTATCTAGCATTTTAATCCCGTTTTAGTGCGTTTTAAATTATTTTTACCATTCTATAAAAATAATCACTCAAAATTATTACTGAAATAATTACCAGTTGCCTTGACTGGCTGCGTTGACAGTATTTTGTTTAATTCGCGCAGTACGCGCTCAAACTCGAAAAATAGAGTTTCTTAGCGTTTTAATTTATTTTTCCTCACGAATATGATTAAAATTATTATTCTAATCATAACAGACTATTTTTAGGATTTTAACACTAATCGGGTGGTCACCGACGTTCGTTTCGCATTTTAACCGTTACGCGATAAGCGTTTATCTTACCGTTGCCAACATAATTTTTACCAAAGTTTAATTTTACCAACTCATTAAATTCCACATATAAACATCATAACCAGTCAAATACAGCCATGTTACCTATTCACAACACGTGTTACAATTGTACGGTACGGCCTGAAAAGCCGGGTGTCACAATAAACGCCCAAACTCCCAAACTATAATAAAATTACTTTGGACAAGTATTATTAAAAACTCAAAAAATTATAAAACAATGTGCAAGAGAATAGAACAAAGTGCCATCTTTATCTAAACGCCATTGAAAATACAAAACGCCAAAATCTCAAAAAGATGGGACGTTTTGCAACCATAAACAGATGAAGTTGAACAAACACTAACCACAAACAGTAAACTGAAGCGACGGAAACTTTATTACTAACATTTATTATAGTAAAAGTCACTCCATGGGAAATTGAATTTATTTATCTTTTCAAAACGCCATAATTACCTGTCACTTTATAGGACTGCATCCTACATGACGGCAAAAAAAAAAGTCATTATAAAAGTAGAAGAGGTAAACACAACTTAACACTCCACACATTATCTAAAACGCCACACATTGTCCAAAACGCCACACAACTTAAAAAATGGCTAAGGTTATTGCATGGAGGTTTGAGAGGTCAGAGAGACGTTTCATCCTAAAGTTCCTTGATAGGAGAAGGGTGAAGGTCAAGACAATCAAGGCCATACTTAGTATGGATGAAGAGGTTCAGATGGATATTCTGGCCCTTGGGGTTCCAATGGCCAACGATTGTGAAAGAACTCGAAAGGTAATAAGAAGATTGAAGAGAAAATTTCCAGCAGAAGATGATGATGATGATGATGATGATGATATTGACGATACTCCTCTACCAACAGTTAGTAGTTGGGTGGTGCATGAAGAAGCAGGAACGGTTAAAGTGACTTATCAACACGGGGTGGAATATGCATTGCCGATGGAGGAAATGTTGAAGACAGGGAGGCTACATCTTCTTGAACAACTCTGTGATTTAGCACATTCGAATGATGCAAGATCCAGAGTTGTAATGATATTTAAGTATAGGCTGCAGCAAAGAAGAGAGGAGATGATGGCGTTATACGCCAATGCAAAATATGATGATGATGATGATGAATATGAAGAAAGTGATGAACAAAACGATGGGTACATCTCTGATGTAATCCCAAACACAGAAGACTGTTAGTTTGTTTTGATTTCGTCTTATTGTAATCTTATGAAATACTAATGAATTATTAACAACGCCACGAACGCTAAAAAATTTACCTTTATAACATATACGGGATAAATTCGCCTGGGAACTCCATAACGCCAAAAAAACAATTAATTCAACGAGACAGATCCAAAAAAACAGTAGTGTCCACTCTAGAACCCAACCCTATATATATATATATATATATATATATATTATGATGGACGATGAATAGTAACTCTATTTTTAATAACATATTTTTAACTTTTTTTTCCTTTTTTAAAACCATAGAATATTTTCTTTTCCTTTTTTTAATATTTTTTTCTTTTTTTAGAACATATATTAATTTATCAATTAATTTGATAATTCTTTAACAATTTGCTTTTATAACTTTTTTTCTAAAAACTTAACGTAGTTGTGCTTGATTTTTACCTGACATTCCATTATAAGTTTTGTTAAAAACGAAGTTGTACTCAAAATAAAGTATTTATTTGGTATCATAAAACGATATGATTATAAACTAAACTGTTCTAATGGTTTGGTAACATGTTTTATTTTCAAACACGTTTGTTTTACATTATCATTTGCTCAGTTTCGCCGCAACGCGCGACGTAAAAAAGCTAGTATAATTTATAACTCAAACGTGAAATTAATGGGTATTAGAAAAGAACTTCCAGACATTTATGTCAACCTAACTGGATTTGATGATAAGAAAAAATATCTATACCAATTTATATTTATATTTCATACGAAATAGAAAACTAAATATATACACGAATAACATTAACAAGGTCTTAGTTATTAAGATTACGCATGAATATGACATTTTTTAAATTTTATATTGTCAAACAAAAACTTTGACAAATAGAGAAACGGAAAAAGAAAGAAATACAAGATAGTAAATGGTGGATTCAGAAATAGTCAACAATGTCATCCTCTCTTTGACCTCCACCTCAAACACAAAAAAAAAAAAAGAAACTCAATTGTACAAATACGAATAATACATCAAACTTTATAGACAAAAACTGAATACTTATGAAATTTAACTATTATATAATGATAATGATAATTTGTTAGTTTAGTGTAGCGTTCTAAAATTATCTTATATATTAAAAACATAAGCTTGTGAATAGTAACTTGTGGGCCATCACAATTGAAAGTAAAAATACAGACGTCCTTATCTCCTTCTTTAACCTCTCATCACTTTTTATCCTTCAAAAACCCTAGCACCAACCCACCATCACCGCCCCACCATCCATCTCAGGCATCATCCATCTATCCACACTCCTTTAACCCTTTCCTCACATTTTATTTAAAATAAGTTAAGTTTGTGAATGGTTTGTATCTAAGGAACAAATTTGCTTTTAGTCGGTTATTGTAATAGAAAATTATTGAAATTTGAATGGTTTTTATAAAGATACAAGTTTTACTGATTTATTAAAAATATATAGCAGAAATAAAAATAAGGATTTATGGTAAAACTATAAAGGTGGAAAGGCGTCATACGGGTAAGGGTTTGTGGGTATGTACCCTAATCGGGTACACCACCGTCACCCTTGCGTGTAGGTTAGGCAGGTATGTGTCATCGAAGAAGGGTTGATGAAAGGTTGTGTATGATTGATGAGTAAATGGGTGGAGCCCTTGATTATACGATAGTTGAAAAAAATGATGCTGGTAACTTTGTAATGTTAATGTAGTTTAAGGTAAAAATAATGTGACAATACAAGATTGGAGAGGCTATGGTAGATGAAAGGAGCACGCCTCTACACTTAATGTGATGTTTTTAGTAAAGCTTAATTTGGGTGAGCGGAGTGGGGCGGTAAACCCCATCGGTACCGATCCCCCCATCCACTGCCAACCTTTTTACTACCGGGATGTTACCGAAATGGGGGGCGAAATCGGTGAGCCTTCACCGAGTCGGTGAGAGGGAGGGAAGGGGGAGAGAGATGGGTGTGTGGTGTGGTGCATTATTCTCAACCAATCAAACATTTTTCTTTTTTTTTTAAATAGTTTACCTAAACCCCATTAGGTAAATCACCGCCAACGTTTTTAAGCATTAGGTAAACAATTTAGATGAATTGACGTGACACTGTCAGATTGGGTGAAGGAAGTGGTTACCTATTCAAGAGTTTACCTATTCCAAATAGATAACCACTCTCTTCACCCTTAGATGTTTAGAAAGTTCTATATTGGCCTACGTCATTCAGAGCCAAGTTAAATTATTAAGTATTTTAATAGCCGTTCAAAAAGAAAATAACTTTTTAAATAGAAGAGTAAACAATTTTAAGTAAAAAAAATGTAAGTAGGTCCGTTAGTCGTCCAGAATCATTGTTCCAATCTTTGTGCTGACACGATAGTTTCATTTTAAATGTTTTTAATTACTTTCTTCATCCATGTTACTTGATATATATCCTACTATATAGATTTTATTATAATTCGTTTGACCATATGTGACTGACTATTAGGTAACTTATCCCTTTTACATGTTCTTCTCATTCCTCACCAAAAATGGGACGTCATATGAATGTCATGATACTATCCAACTTATGATCCATCCCGAGCAGTGGTAGTCTCATGATTATTTTTCTTTATAGAGGGTTTAATCTAACTTCAAAAAGGGTGATCAAGAATTTTGCGTAAAAGTAACACTATTTCTTAAGATGGGTGTCTACCCCTAAAGTTCTCAATCGGTCCTCCAATGATCACCGAGCCACTTTTAAAGATTATGATCATGATTCTATTGGTAATATTGTTTTGTTGCCTTTGATGATACACGTTGCCACATTTCAACTGATATCTCAAGTTATGTTTCTGTATTGTTGTTTAGTCTGTACACTACTAGAAAATCTGAAACTTGTTACACCAGTTTTCCTAGGAAATGCGTCATAAAACTGGTTTTTCTACGAATTTATGACAAACACCTGATGTGGGAAAACAGCTCGTAGGAAACCCATTTTCAACGCATTTCCTACGCAACTTCCTACACATTTTCTACGAAACTACTACGTCGCAAATTGCTACGAATCTCCTACAATATATTGAATTATTATCTTTTAGGATTTATTTTTTTGGCTACACATTTCTGACAAAAAAATTAACAAATTTTAATACAACATTATTTGTGACCCATTTCCTACAAATAAATTAGAAGTGTTGTTACAAATTTCCTAGGAAACCGAGTATTTTTTGTGACCCACTTCCTACAAATAAATTAGAAGTGTTATTACAAATTTATGAGGAAACTGAGTATTTTTTGTGACTCACTTCCTACAAATAAATTAGAAGTGTTGTTACAAATTTCCGAGGAAAATGAGTATTTTTTGTGACCCATTTTCTACAAATAAATTAGAAGTGTTGTTACAAATTTCCGAGGAAACTGAGTATTTTTTGTGACCCATTTTCAACTAATAAATAAGAAGTATTGTTACAAATTTCCTACGAAAACTGAGTATGTTTTGTGACAAATTTATGACAAAATAAAGAAAAAAGTCTACTATTTTTTACCGTTTTCCGACAAAAGCTATTTATGTTGTGACACATTTCCAACCACCTAATTTATTAAATAAAAAAAAAACTGCAAAAAATAAATAATATTTCTGCATTTTTCTGGCGAAAAATTCCAGAAATAATCTACAATACCAAAAACCTGGTTTACAAAATTCACCGAAGTTACAATGACATAAATTCAAAAATCATGCGTTACAACGCAAGTTCCAATATGTTTAAACCGTAAGCTAATACAATTCAATATAATTCTAAAAAGATATGAAAAACTAGAACTAATTAGAGGGAGGATGCCAATTCTTCATAAACTCTTGAAGTTGTTTTTGAAGTTCTTCCCTTGCTTTCCTTTCTTCGTCAAGACGAGTTGCAAGTAGATCTCTTTCTTCTTCAAGACGAGATACAAGTAAGAACCAGTGGTTCACCCACTCAACCAACTCAGGGAAAACGCCACCCAATACACCGTCGTGTGGACCCACCATGGTACTGCCAAGTAAACATCTCCTCGGCAAGCACACTCCACAATACCCCGAGCAGTAGTTGCAGCCATCCCTATTGGCACAGTACTCATTTCCGCCTATGATCAGTTCACCGTAAAAGCAAATGTCATCAGTCGGTTCAATCAATCAAGACTATTAACACAATAATATCTATCAAAACATGACTCACATCTCTAAATTCTTGATCAACCACCATCTCACTGTCTTTATTCATGATTTTTCCTTGAGTCATTTCTGACTCGGTCAACCCTGGAGTCACGATTGTGATTCCAACTTCAGAACCAAGTTCCATCCTCAATGACACGTAAAAGCTTACAACAGCTGCTTTGCTTGCCTGAGATAATATTAATGCAAAGAAATAATAAAACTTAAAACAAACATGAAACTATATATATAATTAAATATTAATGGCAACCATGAAGCAGATGAAGCAATGACTACAATTTTCCCTTTGCTCTTTCTCAAATGTGGAATTAAAAGATATGTCATATACACATAGCCCCAGAAGTTTATGTCCTACAAAGATATGATGCAGCACATGAAGTTTATTTAAATCTTTTAAACTTTTTACTTATACAAGGTCAACAACTACATTGACATTATAATTCTAGTAAACAATATATAGTTCTTTTCTGCCTCAAAACTCTAAAGTATGCTGTTCTGTTATTACTTCAAAATTTCATTATCAACTTCAAAGTTCTCTAGTGCTTACCATGCCTGATGTGATGCTAGTAATATCAGTGATTTCTTCTAGCATGCTCATTGGAGTCACCCCAGCACAATTCACCAAATGATTCACTATAATTAGCATAAAACAATTATATGATTTTGATGCACAATTAGCAATTGAATATCAATTATTAATCTCACATATTATCAGTCGCTTATAGTCATCAATATTGGAAACATCAGCCGCAACGGCGATCACTTGCGGTGCACCGAGTGATCGAGCGGTTTCGGCAACTTCACGGAGACTCTTCTCTCTTCGAGCTGCCAGAACTAAACATGCACCTCTTGTGGCGCCAAATGCTTCAATTTGACACACAAAAACAATTTAAATCAACAAAGGCCCCAACTATCATCCCTAAATTAGTTAAGTAATATACTTAAAATTGAACACGTCCTATATGATTTCCAACTTAATGTGATAAATCTAATCTAAACATCAAAAAGCATATGTGAGTTACTGTTGTATCAACGTACTGTTCATAACAAATTGAGGTTGGGTTAATTAGGGCTTCAAATTTCAAAATATCAAATTAGGGCTTCAAACTTAGAACTAAACAACAGAAGTTCAAGAAATAAAATCAAAACAGAAACACAAACCTTGTGCTTCAAATGCAATATTAGGAACGAGCCCCTGTAGATTCTTCGATACGAGGCCGACGGTGGGAACTAGCGGCACGCAAACGAGCGAAGCGCTACGACTGGTAAACTTGTTGTGAAACATACCACTGCCTGTCGTCGCAACTGCGACGCCTCTCACTGGCTCCGCCGGAGCTCCCCTGTGTCGTCGGCCGTAAGTTTTGAGGAGAGAGAGAAACACGGGTGTGTGTGCGACTGGCTGGTGAATCGGTGCCAGTATGGCCGGTCGGAACCCGGCTCCGGTCGCCGGAGTAAAGGGAGGAGAGGAAAACTGTTGTAGTTGTGTGCATGGTTTAGAGATAGGGTGAAAATGAAGATCAGGAGGATAAGGGGAGCTCTTATACTTAGGGTTTTATGCAGTGGGTTGGGCCTAAAAGCCCATTAACGCGTTTTAAGCGGCCCAATAAAAATCCAAGGCCCGTTTTCGAACCCGATTATCGTATAATGTCATAAAATATAATCTTAGAGACGAAACGCCTAAAAAATTACATCGGATGTTGATAATTGACGCGTATGATCGTCGTCGCATTAAAACGTGTAAATTGTTCCGTATGTTGTTTCTAACCCGTTTTTCAATCAGTTTTGAACGACGAACATTAAAATTCGAAAACAAAGTAAAAGATATCGTAATATATTAATATCAAGATGAAATTCGAGTCAGGTGATTTGCTTCGTCGTTGATTGTCGGTGTGTTACTGTTTCAACGTTTTTCGTTCACATTTGCGTTTTGTGTCGTTCGAAAGCATGGATATTTCGCAAAACGAAATTCTTATATATAAATTATATGTACATAATTTGTATTTGTAGGCGTTGTCAGTATTTTGTACGTTGTAAGTTTGTATTCGTTTAACGCTTAGCAGGTTTCCCCAGAAATCACCATATGACAACGAGACAGCATACTATTTAACAAACAGAACAGAAGTTTAATAAACAGAAGTTTACCGAACATAAACAAAAGTTTAACAAACAGAGCAGCATACTATTTAACAAACAGAACAGAAGTTTAACAAACACAAACAGAATGGACATGTGGAACTGGTAGCCCTACATACATACATACATACATGTGCACACACACACATGTGCACACACGCACATGCACACACGCACGCACGCACACACACACACACACACACACATACATACATACATACATACATACATACATGTATACAAATGCACACTTAATAACAAATATAATCACATCGACATACACATATAGATACAAACATACATATACGTACACATACATACTACATACATACATACATACATACATACATACATACATACTACATACATACATACATACACACACATACTTACACACACATACATACATACATACATACACACACATATACATACACACACACACATACATACATACATACATACATACACACATACATACATACATACCCATATAGATACAAGTGTGCATATACGTACACATGCATACATACCCACATACCCACATACCCACATACACAAATACATATATATAGATACTCACATTATACTCATATGCATACGTCCACATAGTTACGTACATTTAATATTTAAAATAAGAATAATTATATAGGTTGTTTCTTACACATTTGTGACAAATCCTTAAATGTCATAAGAAATGTGTCACAACTTGCAATGGATTTAAGCATTTTGTCATAAATCTGTAGGCAATTGTATTGATACATGGATTGTTTCCTACACCTTTGTGACAATTTGCAATGGATTTAAGCATTTTGTCATAAATGCGTAGGAAATTGTACTGATACAAGGATATTTATCGGAAATGTGTCACAAGTTGTGACGCAATCCCGACGGATGGTTTATGAATCTATATTTTGTCATAAATTCGTTGGAAATTGTATTGATACATGGATTGTTTCTGACGCCATTATGACAATTTGCAATGGATTTAAGCATTTTGTCATAAATCCATAGATAATTGTATTGATATGAGGATATTTGTCAGAAATGTGTCACAAGTTGTGATGCAATCCCGACGGATGGTTTATTTTAATTAATAAATAAGTATTTTGTCACAATTGTGTAGGAAATGCTATCATTTTCCCTTATTCATTTTGCATATATTAATATTTATTCGTAGACAATTATAATTAACCTTTTGTAGATTATTTGTGAGAGATTTGTGACGCAACTGTCAATTAAATAGGGTTTTTTTTTTGTCGGAAACTTGTCACAAGTTGTGACGGAATTCCGACGGATGGTTTAAGTTAATTAAAAAAATAAATATTTCGTCATAAATGTGTAGGAAACGATATTATTTCTGACAGATTTGTGACGCAACTGTCAATTAATTAGCGTTTTCTTATTTTTCATCACAAATGTGTAGAAAACGATATTATTTTCCCTTATTTATTTGGCTTATATAAATATTTATTCGGTAAAGAATAATAATTAACCTTTTGTAGGTTATTTCTGACAGATTTGTGACGCAACTGTCAAATAATTAGCGTTTTCTTGTTTTTTGTCATGGATGCATCAAAAATTTGTAACAAAATCATGAAAAAAAAAATTGTAGGAAATTCGTCATAAAGGTGTTGTAATCTGTGACGAAAAAAATTGTGTAGGAAATTGTCCCCTTTTCTAGTAGTGGTAGGGTATGCGTGATCCTTGAGTGAAGGTCACATGCTCGTCTTTAGTCTTTAGAGTGAATAAGGGGCAAGCATCACGCAAGATGATTTGAATAACTACACATTATGTATGTCTTTTGTATCTTTTGGCACAACGATTATGTTGTGGATAACAAGTATGTTTTATTGATATAATTATACATTTGTCTGTAGAAGATCTAAGGTCAAGTGGTATGGATATACAAGGGAAATACATATTACAACTAAAGAAGTAAACTAGTTACAACCGGGAAAGTAAACATATTACAAGAGGGGGAGTAAGAGAAAATGAGGCTACAAGTCTTGTATCCGGTGTGTGTTGTAGTGCACCATTTGGCTGTTATTTATAACCAGCCAACGAGCTTCTCCTTCTCTAAGCAAGACCCTTGATTTCTATAGGAGAAGAAAGGTAGGAGACCTCTTTCTCCTCCTTTAGTTTCTTGTCTACTCATAGCATTCCCTAAAGGGAAATTATTTGACTTCTCTTTACAACTTATTTGTCTTCATGCCCCACCTTTGACTTGTGAGATTACGATCTACCACGATATTTGTGTCTTTGAGTTGTTTGTTTGATTATGAGAAGAGGTTTCCTCCTTACTTGTACTCGGGAAAATGGCGCCTTGATCTCTTTAGCTGTTCAGGAGGGAAAGTGGGTTTAAACCCACCCCCGTCATCACCCCCAATACAGGTTGCTTGTGTGTTCTTTAATATGCAGGCGGGGCAGACTTCTCCTTATCTTCAGAATACCTTTATTGTGCATAAGGTCCAATAGATGTTACGATGACCTAACTTCCCTTATTGTGTCTGCGCCCATCAAATCAGTCATGTCCCATCAATTGTCTCACGTTTACCGAGCGATTATTCCTTTAATACTTCACATCTACCCTCATTTTTCATAAATCCTTTCAATTTCTTCCTGATCTTTGAACCTTCATCTTTTTTGGCAGGTTAGTTTCTTTCTTTGTTCTTCAATTTTTATGTGTGTTTTTTTTTTTTTTTTTTTTTGCAAACGGGTAGGAAAAACGACTTTCACTTTCATTATTTGAAGCTTAACTATTGTTCCTTGGTGGATCACTTTACTCAATATCTTATTGGGAAGGAGTATGACCCTATGCTCCCCTTCGACGAGGCGGTTATCAGTGATCCACACGACGGTTATATGGGGTTATACCCCATATATTTCGAGTTTTCCAATCTCCGATTGACCTTTACTCATTTTTTCTTCAAGCTATTCAATCATTGGGGCATGGAATCTATCAGTTCTCATCTTACAGTAAATTACTCATTTTGAGATGCTTTTCCACGCTCATGGTGTGCAACCAACTGTTCCTCTTTTTCATCAATTTTTCCATATTGCCTGTAATAGCGGTTGACTTACCAATGAGATGTTGAAAGAGGGAAGTCCAAGGTGTATACACTGGGTTAAACCGTCGTTGAAACACTTGAAAGATTTTTTTTTTTTAGATTAAGAAATCTCTGGTTCCCTTCCAAATGCCTCATCGTGATCATGTCGGCCCCCTTGATCTTCCACTTCTTCGTGATCAGATGTTTGATTTGCGGTAGTTACCCTTCTTCAAACTCCTTTAACCTTCGTCCTTATCACAAACATGTTCTTGTTACAGCCGGAGTTAGTTGTTTATATTTTACTCGTACTGAAAATCCTGTGTTTTTAAGGGAAGACAGAGGTGATCCTTTCGTGCTTGTTTCTTTATTATATACTTGTTTTCCTCTCCTACCCTAATTTTTCCTACTTTATTTTTGCATAAATGAGTTTGCAAGATGTGTTGTCTGATAAGAGTATGGATGGTATTTAATATGATTCTCGGCAGTTGCTTAGTGGTAAGAAACCGGTTGTTGAGTCTTATGAGTCTACCTATCTTGGTGGTGATGATTTTGAAAGTTTGCTTGCTGACAGTGGGGAGTTTTTGGATGCTCCTATTGCTCCTCATGTTAGTGGTCCTAGTCTCATTGTTCCTAATGTTGAGAATCCCATCCCAACGTCATCTGCTCCTTTACCACCTCCTCCCATGGAAGGGTCCATGTCTAAAAACGATAGTAAGAGAAAGAAGAAGATTGCTCCTCATGATGTCGGCGTGTCCAAACAGACAAGATCAACTGCTAAAAAGGCTGACCCTGTTGATCTCAATGACAGTGATCTGAAAATTCTTGAAGGAAAGTCCCCATGATTATGACCGTCATTCTACTACAGACATGGTGTCACACCCCAACCGATGGCGGAAACATCAGAGTGAGACGAACAAGATTGCTCAAAACAACATAACGTACTATTTGTGACAATAATTTAATAACCAGATTTCATTTCATTCATAACTTTGAAAGATACATTGTTTCAAAAGATATTACAATAACTTGGAAAATAACAAGACGAAACATAAGGAATGCATAAATAAAATTAGTGTGTTTCTAAATCTATCCTAAGTAGATTTCTTGAGCAACATCATACATTTCTTGCAACATGTATTAAAGTATTCGTCAAGACAAAAAGGATCTGTGAGCATACAAGTTTGGTCTACATAGCGTATATATAAAAGGTCTCAAATCTAACATGGCGAATTGTACGTTTTATATCATACTAGCATGCATAAACTATAAGTCAAACCAAAGTGTCCACTAGTGTAACGTTATTACCGAAGCGAATAAGACTGTATTGATTAAATACTTAACAATGACCACAAAACGGGCGGTGTGCTACTCCTATAGCGCTATACATGTTAAGGTATGCTTACAAAGTTAATGACAAATAGTGTGTATAAAAGTATTCTAGCATGTATAAACATATAGTATGACAAGTAGCATGTTTAGTGGATTGAATGTTTTCATAAGATTGATTGCATGTGTTTGTGTGTTCAATAATCATACTTGTTACAACCCAAAAGTGACTTAAAGCGGAAAATGGGTTCAAGTATACTCACGGTTTGCAAAGATAAATCCATAAAGAGCGAGTGAGTTGATTTCGGAAGGATGGAATTCACCAAGTTATCCTAAAAAGGATAAATAAGGTGTGTGAGTTCATGGGAGTTTGATGATAGGAATGCACTTAAGACTTAAAAGACGAAAATATATGAAATATATCTTGTTTAGATACTCATTTGGACACCATTTTTGCTAGTGTTCTTCATGAATGTTACACTCATTGGAAGCCCAAAATGAGGAGTCGAAAACTAAGATAAGTCTCCACCTTGTCACATAATATTCAACCATGAGGTTGGTTAACATCATGGTTAGGTTTTGGAGTGAATATTATATAGTATATTATATATTAAAGTCAAGTGTATGTCATGTATTATCATGCATGGGTAGGATGAATCCTTTAACCCTGTAGTTTCACCAATGCACAAATCACCACATGGATGATTCGGATGGTCATAAATTTATGTACAAGAATGTCAATAACTTATCTAATTCACCAAGTATCCAAGTGAGTTCAACTAGACGAGTGCTTCCAAACATGATTATGATTGGAGACTTGGTGTAGTTTGTTCACTTCGCTTGCTTGAAAACTACTTGGTGACTTAGATTTGATAGAAAGTAAACTAATATGGCTAACATTTCTGGAATAAACATCAATCCGAACCTATCCAATAAAGGGATTTGTTGGCAACTTTTAGATGTCCCAAGAAATGAAATAGGATGAACATAGTTTGAAATGTTTTAACAAAACACAAAATAAACCTAACTTTAGACCTCAAAATGGTGATGTACCAATTTGGTTTACCATGATAAACTTGTGGTAACACTCCTCGAGGTTATCCAAAGAAGGCGGAAAAAGTAAACATGAAGAAGAGATGAAGAAAGTGAGTTGAAACTCACTTTTTCACTTGGAACTATTCGGCCTAAAGTTGCAAGATCTGAAAGTTTTGAGGTGTTTTGAGAGTGATTAGAGAGTGTGAAAAGTGAAATGGAGTGGTGGGAGGCTTGGTTTTATAGGTGAGGATTTAGGGTAAAGTGTTTTAGTGAAATAGTTGGTGGTTAGGAGTTGGAAAATGGTTAAAACAAGCAAGATCCGGAGTTGCAACAAACTTGTTGTTGAAACAGCCTCGTCGCGTCGCACGGCGAGGAGATATTTTGGCTCTCGCACGATGCGAGGACATGGTTTTCCAAAGTTTTGTGTGTTTGTTCATTTTACACCCCTGAACTTGATTCTTTTGATCTTTTAAGCTATAAACTCATAATTAAGCACAATTTTAGGCATTTGAGGTATATACAAGAGTGTGTAACATATGATCGTGCATCCATAATAAGGATAGCATAGATTCAGTGTATGTCAGTTTGTACAAGGTTTGATTGTTTGGTTATGTTATGCAGAATATGATATTCTAAGCTTGTTTTGGATGCTTCAAAGTGTGCACAAGCATGTATAGCGTATAATCACGTATGTAGGTCGTATGATTTATATAAAACATGTATCTCGGTGGTTATTTTGTAGTGTATAAGCATGATCAAACAAGTGTGATATAAAATGTATTTCCATTGTGATCAAAAGTCTCGGATTACAAGGATTGAAATTGGATACGAATACAAATTTCAAAAAATAGAAAGTACGAAAATACGAAATGTTACACGTGGATACATGTTTTTGTGGGGATGTTATGGACGAGGAAGTGTTTGTGCCTGGTTGGTTTGTAAAAAAATAAGGACACCTTTGTTGACCTGACTGTTTATAAATGATGACGGGGGTGGGTCAAAACCCACTTCCCATCCCATCATAATGGAAGGAGATAAACAACTAATCTACACAACATTAGACAAAGAGGAGGCATCCCCTTGTCACCAAATG
Source organism: Helianthus tuberosus (assembly GCA_030545235.1). Lineage (NCBI taxonomy): Eukaryota > Viridiplantae > Streptophyta > Magnoliopsida > Asterales > Asteraceae > Helianthus > Helianthus tuberosus. The sequence continues at coordinate 50,967,148 of CM060411.1, read as the reverse complement.
AATAAGCACAAAGCCAATAAGACAATGTGTCTCCAGAAATGAACAAGGAAGAGTTATCTCCTCGTAAGCAAGATAACAGTTGTAAGGCACGAAGATCAAGGCGAGTCAGAAGTCTCATAAGTCTAAGACAAAAAGTTAAAGACAAGATCAATGAATAAGTCATAAGGAGACAATTCTAGATCAGTCGTTATCATCAGGAGTGGAGTCAAAGGATTACCCAATATGGTATGTGTTAGGGGTTAGTTTTTATAACTATGGATCACAAATCCTTAGACCGGCCTGGATCACTGGTCCTTAATAAATGATACAGGAAGTCTGAGGATCACGAATCCTTATTATTTCATAACTTTGCTAACAATTGTTCTCTATATTTTCTCATGATAATATGCAGGTCATGGACGACGTGGACCAAGTCATGGCGAGACTCTCGGTCCATATTCGTTGAAGATGTCGCACATGTTGAATTAGCTCAACGTACACAAGCTTGGACGTGGTCATCCTACATTTTCGGACTTAGTTGTTATTTCAATTTAAAGGGGTTGATCAAGTGTTGATAGGCAGAACATTACCATTAGCTGATACACACACTCTCTCTCGAATACAAGCTCTCGAATAAACTCTCACACATTAGGAAACATTCATCGTACCACACTTATCAACATCCGAAGTTGTAAACCTTTTGTACAATATAGTTGATAGTGATAGTTTTCACTATCCGAGGTTTTTTTATGCCGAAGATCTCCTAAGGATCAAGGGACTTTTCCTTGTATATATCATTGTATTCATTGTTCTTAACATTTCACATTTGATCATACACTTGTTTAACATTCAAGCACACTACCTCACAAAATCAGATTTGGTTACATTATCCTTCGTTTGATTTTTGATCAAAATAGTTTGGCGCCCACCGTGGGGCAAGTAGTGCTTCCATTTTAAGAAAAATCTATTTTTTGTTCTTTTCTGTTCAACATCATCACTTCCATGGCTTCTCAGGGAAAACCTAGTTCAAGTGCCATGCTGGCGATTACCTCATCCCAAATCAGTGCATCATTACCTCCTATTCCACGACCATACCAGAAGAATCCGGATAATACTCAAAAGAAGACATCATCAGTCTTCCAAGGATTAAAAGTTTCTACTAGTTCTTCTTCTACTAATACTAATAGTGATATTTCTATTTTGTTTTCACAGATAAAGAGCTACATGGAACAACAAGACAAGACTAATCAGAGGATCCTCCGTGAGATTGATGACATCAAGAAACAGAAGAGGCCAGCAGAGGATCACTCTCCACTGGTGCCCAGGATGTTGGACTTCGTCACCCCAACAAATGCAGCACAACAGTCCAGGATATCCAGCAAGCAGCCTCAAGGATCCTCCATTCCACATCAGGGATCGCTGACAATGAGCCTTCCTCAAGGATCATTGATCCATCAGCATGGATTATTGGCCATGAACCTTCCTCAAGGATCCTTGATCCATCAGCATGGAACAGTAACAACCAATCAGCATCAAGGACCCTTCATTCGTTCTGAAGGATATATGGAGACGTTTTTGGTTTAAGGATCCTACCTTAACAATCAAGGATCCTCATCCAGGGTTCAAGGATTTATGGATGACACATCCAGACCTCCAGTGCAGACCTACCCGGGGCATAATGTCTTTCACGATCAAGGATCCTCAGGCAGACAGTCATGGAGAAGCTCTGAAATTCATGAAGGGGATTTCATCCCTATGCAAACCATTGCTTCTTCTTGACCTACTGTTATACCAGACATGTCTTATCCTCGGTATAATTCTAGCATACCAACTTCGAATCAGTCAGGAGGTAACAATTTTAATACTTCTTTTGATACTAACTTTGGGTACATTTAGGATGCAGGAATTAACCAAGCTATGGCCAGAGAATTGCAAAAACTCAAGGACATGATATCCAGTGTCCCAGAAGGGATTAAACCCATTCCGGAGATTCCAGATGGAAGTCATAGAATATTTTGCTTTGCACCTCCCATATGCAATGCTGAGATACCAAAGCGTTTTCAAACCCCCAACATGAAGTTATATGACGGTACCACTGATCCAGAAGAACATGTATCTCAATATAGAGAAAGAATGGAAATCAACCCCATTCCTAAAAGATTGAAAGAAGCCTGTTTATGCAAGGGCTTTGGATCTACACTTACTAGATCAACACTAAAATGGCTGCTAAGTCTTCCTCCCTATTCTATAACTTCATTCTCACACTTAGTTAACTTATTAATAACCAATTTTCTTGTAGTAGAACATTTGAAAGGTTAACTAGTGATTTATATAGGATCACCCAAGGCCGTGATGAATCACTTAAAGATTATGTTACTACATTTGGTAGAGAATCCCTAGAAATCCTAAACCTAGACATTGCCACTGCTGTAGAAGCATTTAAATGGGATTGCAAAAAGATTATCCTTTCTATGATGATCTTGTTATGACACCTTACAGGAACTTAAACGAAGTAAGAAACAGGGCTCTAAGGTTCATCCGTCTAGAGTATGATAAGAGGATCTAGGATAGATTATCTGGATCATCAAAACAGGAGAAGCAAGGATCCTTTTTTAAGAATAATCGATCCAAGCAATACTCCAAACATGACAATCAAAATGTTCACTTTGTTGAACAAGAAGAAGACGAGGAAGAATATCCTCGTATATCTGAATATTGTTTTTCTGTTGATAATAACGAGTTGATGCTTGCTTTACAGAATCTAGGTGAGAAAGCTAGATGGCCTAAGAAGAATGAAAAGCCTACGTCTTACAAGGATAAGTCAAAGTGGTGTGCATTCCACGAAGACTTTGGCCACCTCACTGATGAGTGCATTGCACTTAGAAAGGAGATTGGCTATCTTCTAAGCAAGGGTCACTTAAAAGAGTTGTTGGGAAGGAAAAAATCAAGGATCCAGGATCCTGACAAACTGCTGTAAAGAGCCCCTGCACCACCTGCAGATGCTCAAATCATCAACTTCATTTCAGAAGGTTCTGACATATGTGGAACTTCATTCTCTATAGGGAAGAGACATGCTTAAGAGACTAAGTTGGAAAATGGAGATAGGCCTTTCCGAACCTCAACTCTGACTCAACAGAAAATTATATCCTTTGATGAGGATAACCGTGTTGACATCCAGGATCCTCATCACGACGGTTTAGTCATTACTTTATTTATATCTAACCATTTTGTTCGCAGGATCCTTATTGATGGTGCGAGTTCGGTGAACATAATTCAACTAGATGTCCTCAAAAGGATGAATATCCCAGAGTCAGAGATAGTTCCGAGATCATCCGTCCTTGTAGGATTCAACGGAGAGACAAAGAATACGCTGGGGGACATCAAACTCCCAATCTATATTGAGGGGGTAAACTCTGTTCAAAAATTTTGTGTTATTGACTGTTTGTCTTGTTGCAATGTGATCATTGGCAGGCCATGGATACATGACATGAAAGTCGTTCCTTCGACATATCACTAATGTGTGAAGCTACCAACTCCATGGGGAGTGGTGAAGATTGAAAGTGATCATCAAGAGGCAAAGAACTATTACACCTCCTCAATGAAGCCAGCTTCAAAACCAAAGGCAACATAGCAATTAAAGTATCCTCCAAGGAATGTCATGGAGGAAAGGGAGAAGGACATCAAGGATATAACACGGGACCCTGAGGATCCTGAATCCAAAATTTTTATTGGATCCGGGATCCTTGACATTGTAGAGCAGGATCTGGTATCCTTCCTAAAGAGAAGAAAATCCACCTTCGCTTGGAAGCATGAGGATATGACAGGTATATCCAAAGATATTATTACTCACAAATTGGGAGTTGATAAATCTTTCAGGCCAATCCACCAAAAGAGAAGGAAGTTTGCACATGAAAGGAATGCCATTATCCAAGAAGAAGTGGATACACTATTAACATTCCATGGTGTGAAGAGCTCAGATGGAAGATAACGAAGTCCAATGAGTCTACATTGACAGAGTCAACACCTCTGACATCATCTATGAGCATTGTCTTTTCCAGCTAAATAGTGAGGACAAGCAAAGAATACGAAACTCAGATATCCCACTCATTGAATTCTCTGGTGAAAGGTCTACCTATCCCCGTAGGATAGGTAGACCATGGGAAAAGGCTGAGGGTCTCGAGCAGAGAAGTTACCCTTTCTAGTGGTGAAGTCTCCTTCAAGTTACAACATCTTGATCGGAAGCTCGAGGATAAGTGCCTTTGGAACAATTGTTTCAACAACACACTACATGATGAAGTTCCCTGCGAGAGTAGGCATTGGCATTCTAACATACGACACCCAAAAAGGACAGGTCTTCTCCATAGAAGACCAGGATAGGGTATCCTATTCTAGAAAAGTTTGCATCATTGAAAGATATTTAGAGTTGTGGGTCCAAATAGGCACCACGTTATCCCCAGAAGGGAGACGCATAGTTAAAAGTCTACACCGACGAAACAAAGAAGTTTTTGCATGGATTCATGCTGATGTAACAGGAGTTCCCCGACATATCACAGAACACTCGCTAAATATCTCATTCGAAACTCCCCTACTTGTTCAAAAGAAAAGAGGTTTGGCTCCTGAACGAGCAGCAACTGTGAAGAAGGAAGTGTCAAGCTTATTAGGAGCGAGCATCCTCAAGAAAGTCAGATACCAAACATGGATCGCCAATCCAATGTTGTTGAAGAAACCCGATAAGTCATGGTGAATGTGCATTGATTTAGGAGATTTAAATAAGGTGTGTCCTAAAGATAACTATCATCTCCCTGAAATCGAGTTAAAAGTCGACTCCTTAGCAGGGTATAGGTGGAAATGCTTCCTTGACGCGTACAAAGGGTATCATCAAATACAAATGAGTAGAGAAGATGAGAAGAAAATAGCATTTCACACCAACAAGGGGTAGTTTCCTACTAAAAAAGATGCCTTTCAGCCTCAAGAACATGAAAGCGACTTACCAAAGGTTGATTGATCAAGCTTTCAAAGATCAGACAGGCAAGAACATGGAAGCATACTTCGATGACTTAGTGATCAAAAGTGAAGACGATAGGATACTTCTTTGTGACATAGAAAAAACATTCAAGAACCTAAGGAAGATCAACATGAAGCTAAACCCTATGAAATGCTCCTTTGGAGTAGAGGAAGGGAAGTTTCTAGGTCACATGGTGTCAAAACAACTGATCAAGGCCAATCCAGACAAGGTCAAAGCTATCAGGAAGATGTGGTCTCCTTGTTCTAAAGGGAGGTTCAGAACCTAAACAGCAAGGTTAGCGGAACGGTCTCTCCCATTTTTCAAAACCTTAAAAGGTAAACTAAAGAAGACATAATTCAAATAGACTGAAGAAGCAGAAGCTGCTTTCCAGGGAATGAAGGCATATATTGTCTCAATCCCTAAGGTGACCGCTCCAGTAATCATCATCATCATCATACTCAGTAAATCCCACCAATAACAAAGCTAAGGTAGGGTCTGAGGAGGGTAAGATGTAGACAGCCGCACCTCTACCCCATAGGAATAGAGAGACTGCCTCCAGTGAGACCCCCGACTAGATAGTAGTTTTGCATCAAGCCTTGGACATAAGGCGCATAACACTCAACAATCGAGAAAAAGGTCGATTAGTACACGTACCCTTTTATCTTTCGACTATCGACGCTACCGCATGATGCATGATTAACCGCCTGCCGCTTTTAATGTTATTTTCACGATATTAGTAAAATAACGTTAAAATTAGTGCAATTTCACTTCCCCCCCCCCCCCCCGAGGGCCCACACATATATATATTATATGTGACCGCTCCAGTATGAGAAGAAGAATTACAACTATACCTTGTAGTAGGAAAAGAAGAGGCCAGTGTCACACTAGTAATTAAATGTGACGGGAAGCAAATGCCGATATACTTTGTCAATAGAGTCCTGAAAGAAGAAGAAGAAGTCAATTATCCTCCCTTGGAGAAGTCAGTCCTGGCACTTATGCATGCCTCTAGAAGGCTCTGATGCTACTTTCAAGGAAATCAAGTAAAAGTCATAACCAATTAGCCTTTCAAAGAGGTGATAGCACAACCAGAAAAATATGGGTGCCTATTAGTGTGTTCTCCTTGAACAACTATCAAGGGCCAAGTCTTTGCCGACTTCATGATTGAAAATCCAAATGTGAAATAAGAAGAAGTAAAGGCCATCTTAAGTGTACATAAGTAGAATCCTCCATCATTTGATGGAAAAACATGGAAGCTATACACTGATTGAGCCTCCAACTCCAAAGGCTCAGGAGTCGGCATCATCTTGATAGACCCTAAGGTGGTCGAAGTCACTTATTCCTTAAGCCTAAACTTTCCCTGTATAAACAATGGAGCTGAGTATGAGGCACTAATAGCAGGCTTACAAATGGAAAAAAAAAGGTTAAAGGTGGAGAAGCTCCAAGCTCATGTCTACTCCCTCCTCGTAGCCAACCAGGTCAACGAAACATATAAAGCCAAGGAACCAGCTATGAAGGAGGATAGAAATACGGCAAAGCATTTTAATAAAACAATTTGAAGTTTGTGAGCTAACACAAGTGTCTAGAACTCGAAACAAAAAAGTTAATGGTGACCGCTGACTTTTGCCACTTGATAACGAAAGTATTGGTGGAGCTAACACAACATTTTGAAGTTTGTGAGCTAACACAAATGTCCAAAGAGGCTGCATTAGTCAAGGAGTTGTAGGAGCAGGTCACGGTTCTTGATGCACGCCATGTTGCCGATTCAAAAGCCCTTGACCAAGTCTAGGTGAAGCATGTTTAGTAGATAAAGAACATTTTTAGGGGATGCATTTGATGAATGGTAAGTGTGCTGATTTGACAGAGACAGTAGTTGCCATTGGGTTAGAGAAAGAAATGCTTAAAGATGAGAAAAAATAGTTAGAGATGTGTATTGTTGCGCTCATGAAAGAGAGGTATAGGTTAATAGAAGAAGGCTTCTCCCAAGTTGTTGGTTATTTATTGAGAAGTTTTGAGTTTGTGACCCCACGAGTTTGTGACCCCACTTTCTCTTGTGAAGAAAACTTCAAGGCTTTTAGTTGTTCATGACGGTATTTCTATAGGGCATGTTGATGCATTGAAGGAAGTTCCACTTGCCTCGGTTAAAGAATATGATCCTCAAGCCAAACAAACTTTTATCAATGATGTTCGTTCTTATGAGAAAACCTCATATCCTTATCTTTCTACACTAGCATCATATGCAGACGAGCCTATATTAGAGATCAAAATGCTGGAACTGCATGGTTAGAACAAGAAAAAACTCATGGTTGGATAGCGGTCAGCAACAGTCACAGTTGTCAAACTAGCCAAGCAAGTGCCAACATGGAGACACCATCTTAAGTATCCTTCAAGGCTCCACCTCCGTCCCCATCTCTTAAGATTGTTGAGATTACTCTCGTGGCGAGGCATGAACTTAAAGAAGATATTGCAGGAGGTAAGAAGGATGAAGGCACCGTTGGCAAGGAGGATGCTTCCAGAGGAAATGCTTGAAGGGGGGGAATGCCCCACTGGAATTATGTAATAGGTCGTACATTCTTTTGTTACTTTATAATCGTTGGTGTTATAAACATTTGTTATTTTAAACTTTAAGTTTCGTTATCGTATGGCGTTTTGTTTGTTTGGATGTTTTGTCCTTGTGTAAGGGGGGGGAATATTTTTTTGATTTTGGAATACTTTTGTATGCATTGGTTGATCAACCCTTGGTGAGGTGAGCTTGATGGTTCGAACCTATAACCAAGAAACGACTCCTCTCATTCGATTGGATTTTGAAACTAACTTGTCCAAACTTTGAAGGTTTCCCTTTGTTTGGTGTATACCGACTGGTGAGTTTTTTTTTTTTTTTTTGCTAAGTTCACTGCGTGTACATTGAACATGTAAATTTTATAATAAAGAGTGCACTTCATTCATTATTGTCCTTATGTCAGGCCTCCAAAAGGTTTGTTACAATCGCTGCACTATTGGCCTAAAAACCTCTAAAACATAAACTGAAATAAAAATGAAAGAGGTAAAGTTAGATAAGTGGGGAAGTTTTATGTGTTTCCTTCTCTAAAAAAACCTTGGGTGTTCCAGAAAATGTCCCCTCCATGTAGAACGCTACAAATAAGAAACAACGCAGGTTGACCGCATGCATTCCAGTGCCTGTGGAGGGCCTTTCCCTCCATAGTCTCTAGCTTGTAAGACCCTTTTATGTGTGCTTTCTTGACCACATATGATCCTTCCTATTTAGTACCCATTTTTCATGCTTCTTCTTTGTGACTTGCCTCATTCTTTCTCAGCACCAAGTCTGTTGGTTTAGACATCTCCTTTCTTACCTTGGTGTTGTAGTACTGCTCCATTTTGGACTTGTACTTGACTTCTTAAATTCTAGCGTGTTAACACCTCTCTCCAACACTTCCAAATTTAGGAGTAGCATTTATCATTTAAACCTTCTTCAATGATCAAAACCTGATGTGATGGAATCCCTATTTCGATGGGGATAAATGCTTCCGATCCCAAAGTAAGACTATATGGGGTTCTCCCATGACTTGTTTTTTCCATTGTTCTTATAGCCCACAATACACTTTGAAGCTCTTCAAGCCAATTTTTTCCCATATCTTCCCAATCTTTGTTTGGCCGTTGACCACACTTCTATTCATCCTTTACACCTGCTCATTGGTTTAGGGGTGGGCCACAGAGGTGAAGCATAGCTTGATCTATGGGTTTTCACACCAACTCTTGAAAGTGCTTTTAGCGAATTGCTTCCCATTATCAGCAATCAAATTCATGGGAGACCAAAACACAGATGATGTTTTCCTAGACAAAATCGATGATCTGTCTTCCCGTGATCTTTGCGAGGGGTGAAATAGTCTACAACCAACCACCATGAGGAATTTGGCATTTCCTTTGACTTTTGGAAAGGACCGACAATGTCCATCCCCCATTTGTAATCATGCTACGAGGTGGAATAATTGGGTTAGAAAATATACCGATAATTTAACCCTTCCAGATGGTAATCAGGCTACAAGGTGGAATAATTGGGTTCTAAGGAAGGTGAACATTCACGTGTGGCGTATGTTATTGGATTGTATTCACACAAGAAATAATCTGAGTAAGAAAAGGGGTGAAATTATGTCTATCTTGTGCCTTGTTTGTTTTGTTCGGTTGAGACTGCGAACCATGTTTTTGGTGAGTGCACGGTTGCTTCTCGAGTTTGGAGTGGCATTGAGAGGTGGCTCGAATTATCATTTCTGGATTCTTTATGTCCTCATTCGGTTATTCCTTGGTTGGAGTCAAGTCCTTTTACTAAAACTAAGAAGACCCTTATTGAAGCGATCACTTATACAGTTTGGTGGAGTATTTGGAGAGTTTGCAACGAAAGTATTTTTGGTCGTCACGACGGAAATAACGATTTGATTATTGATTTCATTATTTTATTGTCTTTTATTTGGTGTTCTAGTCATGTTTTTGGTGAGTGCACGGTTGCTTCTCGAGTTTGGAGTGGCATTGAGAGGTGGCTAGAATTATCATTTATGGATTCTTTATGTCCTCATTCGGTTATTCCTTGGTTGGAGTCAAGTCCTTTTACTAAAACTAAGAAGACCCTTATTGAAGCGATCACTTATACAGTTTGGTGGAGTATTTGGAGAGTTTGCAACGAAAGTATTTTTGGTCGTCACGACGGAAATAACGATTTGATTATTGATTTCATTATTTTATTGTCTTTTATTTGGTGTTCTAGTCATAATAGTAGATTTAAAATTGGGTGGGCTGAGTGGTTGAAAACCCCGCTCTTTTTCATGCAAGTGGTTTGTTTCTTCCCTTATTAGTGTTTTGCTAGCCAATGTGCGGTTTATAAAGTTACCCTTCCTAAAAGAAAGGTTATACAAGTCTTAGATATTTAAATGACTAATTGTGAAACATAAAAAATCTGTATTATTTGTATTTTATCAAAGATGGTCAAGATTTGACTTTCATCGTTACTTAAAAAATCTGAGCATATTAAGAAAATATTTTAAGAAAAAATCTAACCGTTTGAAACTCAAAAACCAAAAGTCATATCCTGGCGACTCAAATATCTTATCAGTCTAACATGTCGAAGAAGATCAAGAGGTTGAACAAGAAAAAACTCTTTTGGTCTTAGATTGTAATATCCATTATAAAACACGTTTTTGTATGTATTTGTAAGAGTTAAATCCATTCTAAGGAATATAACAAGTATTGGTGACATTTACCATCATAGAGATACAATTAGAGATACATATGTATTCAATCATGGTTTGTTGAACAAATTTTTTTACACCTAAATAGCTTCTAATCTTTCACTTGAAAGGATTTGATTTCACACTAGTTTTATGAGGGCAAGCAACATACCACTAGACCAATAGATCATGTGTATAATATCATTAGTTGATTTTGTTGTTTGAATATGATTTTGACTTAGTTTTCTTTTGAACAAGGTTCGTCACTTATCTATGAAACAAAGTTGGGATGGTTGGTTGATGGTGGCATTTGGTTGTGATTTGAAACTTTCATTGAGCTTTGATCCACTTGTAAGCCCTGACGGCCGCTAAAATGACATAAGATGTTACAACTACCAACACTTTTGGACTCTTATATTATAGAGGCATAAGACATTACAACGACCAGTCTACAACCACCATTCCCAATTTCATTGACCATTGTAGTTTTTTAGCAAGCGACGGCCCCAAAAATAATATATACTTTTTTGACATGGAAGAAAATCCTATTTCTAGAACTTTAAAAGATATTATCATTCATATTTATTCAACAAACTTGGTGAATTTCTGACACGCCCGAATACACGACATTAACCTAACACGAAATTCGCAGGTTTAGGTTTAGTCTAAACAGGTTCGGGTCAGTTTCAAGTTGAACCCGCGAACCCGTTTAGCTTAATGGGCCAGGTTTGGGTCAACCCGGTCGGGTTGACGGGTTGACCCGTTTAACCCATTTATATTATATTTTATTTTTTTACAATATGTTTTATGTCATAAATTAGTTTGGGTGTGTATTTTATGGATATATATAAATTAAAAGAAGAGATTGATATAAGGTTTTATAATTAAAAAGTAATTTTATTATACACATTTGTGTTTTTTTTAGTAAAATTTCAATTTTAATATATTAATTTGCAAAAAAAAAAAAAAAATCTGAAAATTCGGGTTTGAACGGGTCGTGTCTAGGTCAACCCGCTAATATTCGGGTCGTATTCGGGTTCATATATATGACAAGATTTTCGGGTTCATCTAAAATATTCAGGTTCGGGTCGGGTTAAACCCACCAACCCGCAAACCCGACCCGTTTAGAACCACTAGTAAAAACATATCTACACAATAAAATTTCATGGAATGCGGTCATTTGTTATCTGAATGACCGAGGCAAATGATCACTTACTTTTCTTAGATTGGTGGGACAAATATGTCGTTTTTTTTACTATGGTTTGTCCAATTATGCCACTTTAGACCAAATTTTAAATTTGTATCATTTTCGACACTGATATTTTTGAAACATGGCAGTTTCGTCCAAAAGAAACTAATGTCTGTTGAAACATATTGTTTAATGAAGGGTCAAAATGTCATTTCCTTTTTTTTTATTTTGTTTTTTTTTTCTTAAAAGATGTGAGATTTTAATAGGGTTTAAAAAAGGGAAAATAAAAGAAAATTGGAAAATGACATTTTTACCCCTCACTAAACAACAAGTTTTAACAGATGTTGGTTTTTTTTTTACAGAACTGACATGTTTCAAGAATGTCAAGAACGAAAATGGTACAAATTTGAAATTTGGACTGGATTGACATAATAGGACAAACCATATGGACGAAAATGGCAGTTAACTCAATTATTAATGATAACATGAAATATAAGAGCAACTACAATGGGGTAGTCCGTTTGGACCATCCGCCTGACAAACCAACAACAAAATGGACCACATTGTTGGAGCATAATAACTCGGATTGGTTTGGAGGAAGCAATCCGCTTGAGCTAGGAGGTGGGGAGAGGGTGGCTCCCATTGTGAATTGCTTAAATCACACCAAATTCGCATTTGGCGGGGCACTAACCCTTGACCTCAAGGGGAGCAATACCTTAACTCCAATGGTTTTGTCAAGTGGACTCAATTACTTGAGGAAAAAGTAAGGATTTGGAATGGTGATGGTTTGTAATGATGTGTCATGCTAACTAGACAATTTGAAGTATGGACCAGTTTATTGTTGTAGATTCTCTAATCTACTTTGTTGTGTTATATTTTTGCCTCTTTAATAAGTCCTTATGTTTAGATTGGATTAAATAGAGAACTTTTAATGTATAATCTGTTTTGTTGTGTAAGTTGTCTTTTTTTCCACTCTAGCGGCTTGCTAGTAGATTTATTTTATTGAAAGTCGCCATTAAAAAAACATGATATACAAGTAGCTAAGGCACACGAAGAGAGTTGAAACAAGAAAAAAAAGAAAAAGTTTAAATGTGGAAAGTAAATGTAAAGAGTAGGGATGATTATTTGGTATTGGGTACCGGTACCAAATATCCCGTACTCGATACCGATACCCACTTTTTGGCATTTTCGCTATCGGTACTTTCAATATCGATACCGGTTCGGTACGGTGACGGTAAAATACCGTATTTTACCGTCAAACACTGGTCCGGTACCGGTACCCAGTTTTAAAAAATCTTAATAATAGTATTTCCGGTACCAGTACCACACTTATCTCTGTAGTAAAAAGTGTCTAAACGCCCTTAGGACAAAACATGGAAGGACGATTCCTTCTAGAGGTGTACCAAAAATAGTGTATCAACTATTCCAAATCCAGTTCTATAAAAAAACCCGGAATATGCAACTCTGGTTTTGAATTATAAAAACAGACTGTGTATCATAATCAATACATCATGCTGATGTGAGTAAGAATCGTCTGGATAGTCAAAGTTGACAAATATTATGGTCTTGATATTTTGTAGTTTGAATTTTTTGATCAATTCAAGTTATTGGTCAGAAAATGTGCCTCATTTTGGCTTTATTATAAAAAAAAAGTTGCCTATTCAATTTCTCTTCGTTGATGTATATTTTATATGAGATCTAACTTGTTTAATTTAGTTAGATTACGAAGTTATATAATATTATTTGTTGCACCACTACCATGTTCTAAAAATTGACAAGCGTGTTATATATATATTTATATATGTAACTGTATGAAAAGCCACATGCAAAGTACCAGATTTTAAGCTATAATAATGAATTATTGATACTATAAGATAAGATGTCAACAGAAGTGTAAGGGGCTGTTTGGTAGCCTCTTAATGACCATTCAGATGCTACCTCTTAAAGGTTTTAAACCTCTGAATGAATAAGAGGTAACCTCAAGTCTGAATGGTTAAGAGGTAACCTCTGAATGGTAAATCATCACATGTCACATTCTTCTACATTCTCATTGGTAAAATTCTTAATGGTTCCATTAAGAGGTAGCCTCTTAATGACCATTCAGAGGCTACCAAACAGCCCCTAAATCGAGAAAGTGAGAAAGAAACAAAACAAAACACAACAATGTTCCTAAAATCCTATTCGCCCTATATATGTACATTTGTTTTTTAATATATTTTATATTTTATAATTTATAATTTCAATATTAAGTAGTTTAGTTGGTAAATGAAAATATCCAAATTTTAACAAACTCGTTATTTTACAAATAAAACAGGTTTGAAACAATGTTTGACGCTTAGCAATGACTGATAATTGAGCTTCGGTTATGGAAGATTGCTTAATCATAATCATAAACAATGGTCGGTTAAACATGGTCGATTAACCGTCGGTTTTTGTTAAGTTCGGTTAATTATTAGTGCATTTTTATTTTGCTTTGTTCTAACTAAAAATGGTTTGTAAGATTAAATATTTATTTATATTTAATCTAGTAGCCATCATTATCATTTATATAATATAGATCAAAATATATTAATAACCTATTAATAATTAGTTGGTAATTGTTGATGGACCATATTACCCTTATTAACTAATTGGGTTTCCTCTTGGGTGTATATATAAGGAGATTATTAGAGAGGTTAAAGGTTAGACACACAACCTAACAACATAACATCAAATTCGTCCCTCTCTCTCCCTAAACCGAAACCTCCCTACTTTCGGTTTCATCACCATCATCACTTTACACCCTAAGGAGGAACCAGATCAAACTGACAACTATGTCGAACTCCGTGGCTGCGTCTCTGACTGGATTCTCTACTGATGCAATCAAAGGTATTATTTACATGTTTTCCCTTATGTTTAAACAGAACTGAACCAACATGTGGTATCAGAGCATATGTTGATAAATCGGTTCTGTTTTGTATCCATTATTCTGGGATCAAAAAAAAATCTGGAAAACGAAAATTTTTTAAAGCCTTTAAAAATCTTGGCTGTTTTCGGGTTTGGAAAAGTTTACTGATCCTATCTCTTCTAATTAAGCCATTAGTGTCAATCAATCTTCTGAATGGAATAAAACTGTTTTCTAGTAAAACTGATTTTATGTGTTCGCATAACGTTTGGGATTTGATTGAATAACCTAAGAGTGTTCATAACTAAACCAAATCCTGATATAAACGTTAAGACACAAAGAAGCATGATTGATTGTCAAAGGTTATACTCAGGAAGAGATATATTATTAAAGAATCTTTATTACATATCTAACAAAAGATTTCTTTTAGGATCATCACTGTTCTAGTAGCTTATAATAGTTTAAAGCTACATTAGATGAACATTAAAACAATTTTCCCTAACAAATGGCTGACATATTTACATGTTCATAAAACAACCTGAAAGTTCCAAACTGAAGGTTAAAGAACACTTTATTTGTAAGCCAATAAAATCCATGTATGGGTTAATGCAAACATCATAATGGGATGAAATCTTAACGAAATTATTTTCATCAACAATCAAGTGGATTAATGTACCTACCTCAAGATGAGTGGGAGCAACTAAGATAAACTTGTCTATATAGATGATATTCTTTTGACAAGTAGATGTTACATAAGTCAAAGCATTGTTAACACAAACTTTGATATAATAAATCTCAGAGATATCTCTTACATAATAGATATCATAACATGTTGAGATAGACCAAATGGGACATTACTTCCGTTCCATAAGTTTAACATTAAATGGGTCTTTACATATGTAACAAACAATACTGCTCTCCTTTAGAGGATAATGGTATAAATGAGATTATTTCTTACGCTTCATTAATTAGAAGCCTTATGTAAGTTTAAGTCTATACTCGTTTGGATATTACTCACATTGCAACACACTAGATATGTCTAGATTAATGTGAAGCATCTAATAGAGTATTACAATATCTTTAAAAGAAACGAGAGACTATATTTTAAAGAAGAAGTGAGAACTAAAACCGGTTGATTACTCTAACTTTGTAATATTCAAAGATGACAAAATGTAATTTCGGGTATATCTTTATGTCAGCAGACAAAACCTATCTCATGGAGGAGTCATAATGGACTGATATCAACAACCTAAGTTATAACGACATAATATAGTCACTAAATGTTGTTGGAAATTTATCAGTGGACTCATGAGTTTATTAACTCCATATAATTAATATATTTTGAAGACTTGTTGTGATAAAGTCAGCTACCATGTCTCCTTGAACAGTAACAGTTCGAGAGGTGCTGCATTAAATTTCGATACGCAATTAATTATTCGTTTATGAACGAATTGAGGAAACTAAATCTTTGTATCGAATGCATTCATGATATGCTTAAGGATCCTATAACTAAAAGTCTATCGCCCATAACTATTATGTAAGCGCTTATAATAATCACGGGTATATTGATGACTATGTACAACTGCATATCGTACTATGAATGATTAACTTTTAATATTCCTCATCAGTTTGATTTTGTATGTCTCTAACATATGTTCTGCCGGTGTAATAACATATAGACAAATATAAATACAAATCAAACGCTAAAGGGCTTGTTTGTATTTTGATCATAACTGTTAGGTTTTAAATTAAGGCTATAGTATGACTAATGGGGGTCCTGAGTCGCATAATGATTCAACGGCTGTATTTCTCTGCTATAGTACTTGTTTAAAGCTAAAATGAGTATTAACTTCTGATCAGACTAATCTAATACTCATGATAAATGATTATTCGGGTAAGTGGGAGAATGTAAGATTAAATATTTATTTATATTTAATCTAGTAGCCATCATTATCATTTATATAATATAGATCAAAATATATTAATAACCTATTAATAATTAGTTGGTAATTGTTGATGGACCATATTACCCTAATTAACTAATTGGGTTTCCTCTTGGGTGTATATATAAGGAGATTATTAGAGAGGTTAAAGGTTAGACACACAACCTAACAACATAACATCAAATTCGTCCCTCTCTCTCCCTAAACCGAAACCTCCCTACTTTCGGTTTCATCGCCATCATCACTTTACACCCTAAGGAGGAACCAGATCAAACTGACAACTATGTCGAACTCCGTGGCTGCGTCTCTGACTGGATTCTCTACTTATGCAATCAAAGGTATTATTTACATGTTTTCCCTTATGTTTAAACAGAACTGAACCAACATGGTTCGGTTATGCAGCTTCCAAGATGATATATACATGTTCCAAGCTTGGTTTTGGATAGTTGCAACATGAATTAAAATGTTGGAAAATGGAAATTGAGGTATAAAAAGCTGGAAGTAGAGGTATAACAGCTGGAAAATCACAAACATATTAGGTTTGGTTCGGTTTCGGTTAGTAAAGTCACGTTAACTTTAACCATAACTAAATGGTCGGTTAATCAGATTCACTTAACAATGTAGATGATATGCTCATTGCTGGAAGTGATGACAAAATCATAAAGCCTACAAATAACATCCTAAAAGCAAGATTTGACATGAAAGACATGGGTTTTGCGGATGTGATTCTGGGAGTTAAAATCACACGAACCCAAAGTGGACTTGTTTTAAGTCAATCCCACTATGTGGATAAAATTCTTGAGAAGTTTAATGCTAATGACTCTAATGTAGCTAGAACTCCCATTGACACAAGTCAACATCTAGCCAAGAATAGAGGTGAACCTGTTAACCAGTTGGAATACTCAAGAATTATCGGCAGCTTGATGTATCTTATGAGTTGTACTAGACCAGACTTAGCATATGCTGTGAGCAAGCTAAGTAGATACACAAGCAACCCAAGTTCAATTCATTGGAATTGTATCATTCGGTTGTTTCGTTACATAAGATACACTCGGAAATACGGGTTGCACTATAACATATATCTAGCAGTTATGAAGGACACTATGATGCAAATTGGATATCTGACACGAATGATTCTAGAGCAACAAGTGGGTATGTATTCACACTTGGAGGTGCAGCTATATCGTGGAAATCGTCGAAACAAACAGTTATTGCATGATCCATGATGAAATCAGAGTTCATCGCTTTAGATAAAGCAGGTGAAGAGGCAGAATGGCTACGTCAATTTGTTGATGAATTACCAAGATGGCCTAAGCCAGCATCGGCCATTTGTATACATTGTGATAGCCAATCGGCAATTGGCAGAGCTCGTAACACAATGTATAATGGTAGGAACAAACATATCAGACGTAGACATAATACGATACGACAACTAATCTCTACAGGAATTATCACTGTTGACTACATGAGGTCAAAGGATAATATCGCGGATCCGCTAACAAAAGGCCTAAGTAGAGAGTTAGTTCAGAAGTCGTCCATGGGAATGGGACTAAAGCCCATGAAAAATTAAGTTCATATGATGGAAACCTAACTCAATAGACTGGAAATCCCAAGAAATGAGTTCAATAGGAAAACCTAATTGTATGAATGAGTGATGTCACTATGGGGGATAACCCTACGTACATAAATAGGTAGTTTATTGCAAAGCTTAGTAAACTTCCTAGTCCATTCCGAAAATTGACAAGTGTGAGGTTAAGCCTATGGCTTTTAATGATTCGACTAAGGTAACCATACATAGTGAATCACCTATGTGAGAAAGAAGTGGGGTCGCTTCGAAGGGTATTGTTGGGGCACAATACTTAATGGCTCTGGCAAAACTAGGCTCATGTTCATTGTCACACCCCCAAAATCCACTGGCGGAGTATCACCGCTTGTAGGCGTGACTGACCAGGATCCAGCCACCAATCATATTGAACAATGCAATTAAGTAAATAAAACCAAACCCAATATAATTGGTGTTCAAAAGAACCCAAACATGTTTAAGTAAACAGCGGAAGCATAGTAATGTTTCAATAACCAAAACATAGTTTAAAGTTCAAATGTTAAGTAACGGGACATAACAGTCCATAATCCCACAACGACCTCTCCTCCTTGTGCAAGCTCCATAAGCACCTAACAACCTGCAAGGCATGTAACAACGAGTCAACAACAAAGTTGAGTGAGTTCACAGTTGGTTGTTTAGTTTTACCAGTTCGTTTTGAAATCATACGTTGTTTCGTAAACCACGAGTTAACCAGTAACCTTTTGTTTCCCGAACCATAACCATAATCAGTGGGGGGGCTTCCCCATGTGAACCACTAGACCGTTACCATATCGACGATTGACGAACATTAGTTGTGCCCTACGTCAATGTCTATCATCATTGACAGTTTGCTATGATCCATTAGTACACGCCCGTTCGAACGACACGGTGTGAGGTTTGTCAAACCTAATAGCGCTATTAACTAATGACCCGCTCGCCATCGGCCTCGGCGATTAAGTCGATATAAAATGAGGGACTTCATGATAGAGTTTTGTCTAGTAAGTTGTAAGGTTGTTGTCCTACCCAAGGAGGACGAACGTACGTATTCTACCCAAGGAGAATACGCAGGATTTATAGTGGCATCCTACCCAAGGAGGATGGCCGTACATATCCTACCCAAGGAGGATATGTAGGTTCCGTTTTAGTTCTTAACCCATTCCCAACCACCGGGAATCCCATGCCTTAGAAAGTGTGTGAACTCACCTTGGTTTGCTCGGTATGCTTAATTACTTGCACAACCAATTCAATCAAATCCTATAGTATGCACTTATACATAATCAGTTTTATGTTTGTAAGGTTTCACATGCAATCTATGTCACAAAGTGTGCTTAGGCAATCATTATCAAGTAATACATAACAGTCATTTCATGTTCATACAATTTGTGATTCACATAATTGGGTTTTCGGTCTATTCTAACATGGTTATTCATTCACGTACTTAACAAGGTTAACAGACTTAACAGAATTAATATACATGACGGAGTTATTAAATTAACAACTTAACAGGGTTAATGACTTAACAGAGTTAACAACTTAACAGAATTAATAACTTAACGGAGTTACTAAATTAACAGAGTTACATACTTAACATAACAGAGTTTAATGTGCAAAGGCATTCAACGAAATCACCTTTGTGACGAAATCCCTTGTGGCGAAAACACCTGGGATGAAATCACTTTGGACGAAAACCCCCAGGCGACGAAATCCCAAGGGTTTTCGTCGGGCTTAAGGTGTGACAAAAACACCTAGTGTTTTCGTCTGGTCTTGTGTTTTCGTTGGTCCCCGTGTTTTCGTCTGGGTGGTGATTTCGTGAGGTAGGGTTTTCATCATCAACCACAGTTACGCAAAATCCCAGAATCCCAGTAATCATCTAACAGTTATAAGATCAATCATTCAACCAGATCAATTCATGAAATCATATATTACTAAATCACTATACAATCATGATTAGCATTCCATCATCATTCAATCATCAGTAAGTTGTTGTGATCATCAAATATTCGTCATGTCTTTAACACAGAACCCTATTCTGCTAGACATCTATTATCATGCCATCAACATATCAATATCATCCACATCAAATCAAACCTATACATACAGACACGTAGTGATTTTGTTAAGGAGTCATGCATAAATCAAACAATAGTGCAAACTAACCGAGATGGAAAGGTCACTAGATTGATCGAAAGGAAGGGCTTGAAGACTTGTAGTTGTCGTCGCACAGGGAAAAGCAATAGGGGGCTCTAGGGTTTGGTAACTGATCATGAACACAACCTAATACGCTAAAATACGTAACTAATATGATGTTGGGCCCTAACTGGGCTTTGGCGAAATCGGGCCGGTGAAAACACCTGATTTCGTCAAGAGGGATATGGCGAAATCCCTTTTGTTTTCGTCGAGCAGCTTGTGGCGAAATCCCTTTTTGTGATTTCGTCACTTATTTAAAAAATATATAATAATAATATTAATAACATTAACACACCACTATATATATATATATCAACCAGTACAGTTTATTATTTCATTCAACCATAGTTTAGTGCCCTAACATCTATCAAGTATAAACAAGTTACAATGCAAGCAAGTTATGAAAATACGACTGTAAATATAAACAAGTAACGTGTCGAGGAAAGACCTTGGAAACTCGAGTTGTCACATTCATGACCATAACAAACATAACTATGAGGACTTCACTTTGTCAGGGAGAGGTTTGTGTGAAATGTATTGTCGTCTACACAAACGGCAGACGAGTTCAAAGACATCGATGTCTACTCAGAGCTAGTGGGATAAGTGCATTTCCTGAGCGAAGGTTCAAAGGGTAACACCTACCTATCTTATGCAAACCTCAACTGCTGAAATCTAATTGGAATAATGTTGTTTCTGATATCGACCTCCATTCATGTGGGATTGTTGGAAGTTTTGGAGTGTGTGTGAATGAAAGTCTCAAAGTGGTAAAACACTTTGTCCCACATTGGTGAGGGAACAAAGTAAATGGATCTTTATATGGTAAGATCTTTACCAAACCTTTGTAACTTTATGACATGTTTTACCACAAGTCCTCCCCCCCCCCCCCCCCCGCGCAGGGGTTGCAAAAAAATGAGTTTCGGAACTGGAATTTGGTTGAACTCATGCGTGCCCGCACGTCCTGCGGACACGAATGGAGCACCGAAAACCCGGGCCCGCGTGAGGCGGTTTTTGCACTCAAGACTCGTAACTGTTATTCGTTTTTAGTAAGTTTTAAACTGATATGATTAATGATTAATGACCATTATTTGCTATAATTCGCTGCAATAATGGTAGAATTCGGTTATGGTTCTGTGACTATAAAACCAGTTCAAGCGAATCAATTTAGACACACCAAATAACATCTTCTGCTCTCTTAATCTCTGCAACAATTCTCCTATTTCTTTTCAGGCAAGTGTTCAAGTATGGCAGTGCGCTGTTGCTGCTTCGAACCGGCATACCCTGGGAAGAGACCGTGAATCTGTTTAAGGGAGTTGTGTCAAACACAAGCCCGGTTCACTATTACTGTTTCTTTTTGCTTTCCTGTTTTCTGTTTCAGGTTTCAAGTTCATATCAGCAGTTTACTAACAAGCTTAAACAGATTATATTACTAATTGTTCCTGTCCTGTTTCTTTTCATAATGGAATCCCAACCCATGAACACTACTTTTTTTGCGATCATGACTTCTGTTGTTTCTGTCGCAGCCAGTTTGGTTACACCACTGCCTAATGCAGTGACATCGCATGCTGGTTTGAACATGTGTTCCCATGCTTAAATAAAGGTGAACCGAGTTTTACTAGACCGGTTGAGGAAATTGTTCCAGAGGATGAGGTTACAAATAATGAACCTTGAGAACAATCTATGACTGAGGAAGTTGAAATCAGAAAGAGTAAACGGCAAAGGACTGAAAAATCCTTTAGCCCTGACTTTCTTACCTATATGGTAGAAGATGAACCTCAAACGTACCAACAAGCAGTGAATTCCTTAGGAGGAACTTAGTGGAGGGAGGCCATCGAAAGTGAGATAGACTCTATCTTACAAAATCACACATGGGAACTAGTGGATCTTCCTCAAGGATGTAAACCACTAGGATATCAACGGATCTTCAAGAAGAAGATGAAATCAGATGGAACCATCGATAAGTACAAGGCAAGGTTGGTGATCAAATGATATAAACAACGAGAAGGTTTATATTACTTTGATACATATTCGCTAGTTACGCGAATAACATCCATCAGTTTGATGCTTCCCATTGCCGCCATTAGAAATCTGGAAGTTCACCAAATGGATGTGAAAATAGCTTTCTTGAATGGAAATATAGAGGAAGAAATTTACATGGAACAACCTGAAGGCTTCATAGCAATTGGGCAAGAAAAGAAAGTGTGTAAGCTTGTAAGATCCTTGTATAGATTGAAGAAACAAGCTCCAAAACAATGGCACCAAAAGTTTGATCATATCATGCTTGATACTGGGTTCAAAATCAATGAATGTGACAAGTGTGTATATCTGAAGGACACGTCAGATGGATATGTCATTTTGTGTCTATATGTAGATGATATGCTCATTGTTGGAAGTGATGACTAAATCATAAAGTCTACAAAGAACATGCTAAAACCAAGATTTGACATGAAAGACATAGGTTTTGCGGATGTGATTCTGGGAGTTAAGATCACACGAACCCAAAGTGGACTTGTTTTAAGTCAATCCCACTATGTGGACAAAATTCTTGAGAAGTTTAATGTGAATGACTCTAATGTAGCTAGAACTCCCATTGACACAAGTCAACATCTAGCCAAGAATAGAGGTGAACCTGTTAACCAGTTGGAATACTCAAGAATTATCGGCAGCTTGATGTATCTTATGAATTGTACTAGACCAGACTTAGCATATGCTGTGAGCAAGCTAAGTAGATACACGAGCAACCCAAGTTCAGCTCATTGGAACTGTATCATTCGGTTGCTTTGTTACTTAATATACACTCGGGAGTATGGGTTGCACTATAACAGATATCCAGCAGTTATAGAAGGACACTGTGATGCACATTGGATATCTGACACGATTGATTCCAGAGCAACAAGTGGGTATGTATTCACACTTGGAGGTGCAGCTATATCGTGGAAATCTTCGAAACAAACGGTTATTGCTAGATCCACGAGGGAATCAAAGTTCATCGCTTTAGATAAAGTTGGTGAAGAGGTAGAATGGCTATGTCAATTTGTTGAGGATATACCAAGATGGCCTAAGCCGGCATCAGCCATTTGTATACATTGTAATAGCTAATCAGCAATTGGCAGAGCTCGTACCACAACGTATAATGGTAGGAACAGACATATCAGACGTAGACATAATACGATACGATAACTAATCTCTACAGGAATTATCACTGTTGACTATGTGAGGTCAAAGGATAATATCGCGGATCCGCTAACAAAAAGCCTAAGTAGAGAGTTAGTTCAGAAGTCGTCTATGGGAATGGGACTGAAGCCTTTGAAAAATTAAGTTCATATGATGGAAACCTAACTCCATAGACTGGAGATCCCAAGAACTGAGTTCAATAGGAAAACCTAATTGTATGAATGAGTGAGGTCACTGTGGGGGATAACCCTACGTACTTCAAAAGGTAGTTTATTACAAAGCTTAATAAACTTCCTAGTCCATTCCTAAAAGTGACAAGTGTGAGGCTAAGCCTATGGCTTTTAATGATTCGACTAAGGTAACCATACATTGTGAATCACCTATGTGAGAGAGAAGTGTGGTCGCTTCGAAGGGTATTGTTGGGGCACAATACTTAATGGCTATCGCAGAACAAGGCTCATGTTCATGACCATAACGAACATAACTATGAGGACTTCACTTTGTCAGGGAGAGTTTTATGTGAAGTGTATTGTCGTCTACACAAACAGCAGACGAGTTCAAAGACATCAATGTCTGCTAAGAGCCAGTGGGCTAAGTGCATTTCATGAGCGAAGGTTCAAAGGGTAACACCTACCTATCGTATGCAAAACTCAACTGCTGAAATCTAATTGGAATAATATTGTTTTTGAGATCGACCTTCATTCATGTGGGGGATTGTTGGAAGTTTTGGGGTTTGTGTGAATGAAAGTTTCAAAGTGGTAAAACACTTTGCCTCGCATTGGTGAGGGAACAAAGTAAATGGTTGTTTATAAGGTAAGATCTTTATCAAACCATTGTAACTTTATGACATGTTTTACCACAAGTCCTACCCGCACGCGCTGGGGGTGAAAAATTGAGTTTTAGAACTGGAATTTGGTTGAACTCGTGCGTGGCCGCACGTCCTGCGGACACGAAAGCAGCTCCGAAAACCCGGGCCCGTGTGAGGCGGTTTTTGCACTCAAGACATGTAACTGATATTCGTTTTTAATAAGTTTTGAACTGATATGATTAATCATCAATGGCCATTATTTGCTATAATTCGCTGCAATAATGGCCAGAATTCGGTTATGCTTCTGTGACTATAAAACCAGTTCAAGCGAATCGGTTTAGAGACATACACATCATATCAGTTGTAAACGCCATAATGCCATGTCAAACGCCCTAATTAGACGCCATTATCACCAGGCATAGCTTCTTCCGTAGCTTCTTTCTGGTGCTTTGTATTTCGTTTTCGCGATCCTTTAATGCCTCCAATTCCCACGTGTTACGCTTCCTTCATCATTAACCTGTACAAAACAACAAAAACCTCCAAAGAAACACCATTCGAGTATTTGATGTGAAATGATGATCAAACCCTTGTAATTAACCATAGTAAACACATGTAAATCACCACCTAGAGTAACACCATTCGAGTATTCGATGTAAATATATGTTGTAAGAACCATTGGCGACACATTTAAGAAGCGTGAACAGAGTTTTTGGATGCTTTATCCATCCAAGTTCTTTCAAAGTGTAATTAAATTTCACTGGTGCATTCGAAATATTAATATATACCCCGTCTAATGCTCTGTTTTGTATTAGTGTATTAGTCTGACGCAATTAATACCTTGTTTATAAGGGGTCTTGAACCCTCTATCACTTGGCTAAGATGAATTCGCTAGTGAAATTGAGCCAAGACAATACATTTATTTTTAGTTGACCCCTAAACTCTTTTACGCTTTGTAGCACAACTTTCTTAGTATGCAAGCGATACAATCCTCCCTGTAACTTTAATATTAATTTTTTAGTTGATACTTACTAATAAAACATTTATTTTTCTGATCTTAAAAATTTTAAGATATAAAAATATAAATGTAATGTTCTCTCACATGTCTCATGAATTTTAAAAACTATGAACGAAATCGTTTGATTATTTGTTTATGTATATAACATACACTAGTGCATGTTATATTACATACATGTATATGTATATAATACAAAATAAAAATAGACATATAGAAAAAACCTAGTTCAATGGTTTTTTATGTATATAATTTATGCATATCAGGGTGTGTATGTGATCATCATCTTCATACTCAAGTAAATCCCATGAATAGCAAAGCTAAGGTAGGGACTGAGAAGGGTAAATGTAGACAGCCTTACCTCAACCTCGTAGGAATAGAGAGACTGCTTCCAGTGAGACCCCCGACTCGATTGTAGTTTTGTATCAAACCTTGGACCTAAGACACATAACACTCAAACAATCGGGACAGAGACTGATTGGTGCATGTACCCTGTGTCTTTCAGCTATCAACGTCACCACATGATGCATGATTAACCATCCGCCGCTTTTAACGTTATTTCCATGAAATTAGTAAAATAACGTTAAAGTTAGTACCATTTCACTTTTGCCCTCGGAGCACCCACACATATATACATTATATGTGCACAACGCAAGCGGGGCATGTGACAGGGTGTGTATGTAAGAAACATAAAACAATGATATATATATATATATATAGATGAGGGTTAAAATGAGAACGCTAAATATCGCGAGAATCGTGAGAACGAATCAAAAAACCGCAAGAACTTTGTCAAAAACAATTCAAATTCAAAATTTCTTTTTACACTTATCATTATTATTCGAATACAATATTATAAATTTCATTTATACGTTAAAATTTACGTGAATTCATAAATAAAGAAAATTTACACGTGTAAGTTTGTCATTTACACATGTGTAAATTTGTTATATTTACACATGTGTAAAAATTCTAATAAAAGTGATTTTGAGAGAAGAAATGAATTATTTGATGTTGTAAATTCTTTTTTTGATGTTGTATTTTAATTACAATGAGATTTGTATTAAAAAAAATTGGTTTTGATTGGTTTTCTTATTCGTTCTCACGGTTCTCGCAATATTTAGCGTTCTCAAGATAACCCTCCCCTATATATATATATATATATATATATATATATATATATATATATATATATATATATATATGGGAGGGTTTAAACGAGAACGCTAAATATCGCGAGAACTGTGAGAACGAATATAAAAACCGCGAGAACTTTGTCAAAAACAATTAAAATTCAAAATTTCTTTTTACACTTATCATTATTGTTCGAATACAATGTTAGAAATTTAATTTAAACGTTTAAATTAACATGAATTTGTAAATAAAGAAAATTTACACATATGTAAGTTTGCCATTTACGCATGTGTAAATTTGGAATATTTACACATGTGTAAAAATCCAATAAGAGTAATTTTGAGAGCAGAAATGAATTATTTGATGTTGTAAATTCTTTTTTTGATGTTGTATTTTAATTACAACGGGGTTTGTATTTAAAAAAATTGGTTTTGATTGTTTTTTCATCCGTTCTCACGGTTCTCGCAATATTTAGCATTCACAAGATAACCCTCCCCTATATATATATAAGTAAAATTTCTTTCTACAAAGGATGAAAAATTCTAAAAAGATATAGGAATTAACATGTAGACATCATGTTTTGGATTGTTTTGACATTACATTATATAGAAAAACACCAAACGTAATAATAAAAAACACAATGCAATGTATTCTATGCTTAGAACTTAAAACAGCATGCCAACATAATTAAGCAGTGAGTTTCAGTAATGTTTTAAAACAGCATGCCAACATAATCCTTATGATTTTTGGTTGAGATTGATGTAGAAACATGTTTGTATATACTGGAAACTTTAGGGTTATTCTACAAAGTGCCAAATTCTTACAAAATGTAGGAAGGAATCTTCACCACAAAATCTTTATGATTTGTGGTTGAGATTGATGCAGAGATATTTTTGTATATACTAGAGACTTTAAAACTATCATAAGGGGTAGAATAGAAATATCCAAACATAAAGGGTGGTCATGTTAATCACATGTCATTTCCCTCATCGTATTTAAATGTCTATAACTTTTTATATGTGATTTTTTTAAATTACACCATATAATCGAGCATTTTTATCTTTCAAACGAGTATACTATTGCAATATTTTTGACAAAAAAACCGACATAAACTGGGTGTTTTATGGCAGTATTCCAAACTGTGCATTTCTATAGTGTTTTTGGTGTAAATTCCCCGTACATAGACATAAACTGGGTGTTCATGAAAGCGGGTTTTTATGGCATTTTTTAAATTGTGCAATTCTATGGTGCTTTGGTGTAATTTCTCCGTACGTTACGTATCTGTCGCGTTTTTTTAAATTGCGCAATTCTATGGCGTTTATTAAAACCGTGCAATTTTATGGTGTTTTTATGACGTTTTTTATTGAAACTATGCAATACTTTGGTATGCTTATGGCGTTTTTTAACTTTACAAGTCTGTGGTGTGTTTATGACGTTTTTTGAATATGTACAATTCTATAGTGTATTTATGTTGTGTTTTACAACGTTTTTTGAAATTGTATAATTCTATGGCGTTTGTTGAAACTGTGCAATTCTTTGGTGTTTTTATGACGTTTATTGAAATTGTACAATTTTATGGTGTTTTATAGCGTTTTTTTTTTATACCGTATAATTTCATGGCGATTTTTAAACTGTACAATTTCATGGCATTTTTTGAACTGTACAAAACTCCTACTGATCAATAAGTAAATAAATATTTTGTTCTTCATAAAACTTAATTCAGCATCTACATCTCAGTCTGTAACCAATATTGAAGATGAAGTTTTAGCTAATCAGAATACGTTCAAAGTCCGATTCAGTTGCTTCGTCAAAAGTCGGAGGTTTTCGTCGAGGTTTCATCTTAGGTTTTTGCCGGAGATTCGTCCGAGGTTTGGGGATTGCGGGTTACGTCGGAGGTTATGGGGATCGAGTATATAAATGGAGAAGAAGCTTTTATTTTGTAAAATGACGAAATTGCCCTCACGTTTTAAGCATGTGAGGGTGGGATTAGTTAAAATTAAACTGGGGTTAGTGTTAGTGCCCCACTTTATTACAAATTAAAAGGTTAATACCTTAGAATGTTACTTTAACTACTAGTACCCTAAGTTGTTACTTTTCACAAACCGCAGGGACTAACAGTGTAGTTAAGTCTTTCTAATATTGTATTCAAATAATAATGATAAGTGTAAAAAAATTGAATTTGAATTGTTTTTTACAAGTTCTTGTGTTTTTTTATATTCGTTCTTACGGTTCTCGCAATATTAATGTTCTCAAGATAACTCTCCCTATATATAGATATAGATATATACACACAGTTTCTTGATGTTTATTATAATCAATATTTTTGGTGCAATGTCATTTGCTTCACATTTATTAATTATGTAAGTCTTGATTTACATAAATGAGTTTGGTAGCCGACTGCCGAAGAGTAACGCGCATTTGGTTTGATTATATTGTGGGGCTTTTGTGTCATATGTGTGGTGAAAGGGTGAAGAATGCAAGCTTTTTACAAGGGTGTGTATTTATTAAAAAACAAAAAAAAAGTGAGTGAGGAAATGCGATGACCGATGTCCATTGTAAGTATGATAGAGTAAAATATGATGGAATGAGATGTCAAATAGTAATTAAGTGTGATGATGTAATAGAGTATGATGAGTGATAACCACAGCATCTACCCTATGATGAGTGATTAGGTTTTATAAACCCTTTATTTTTGTCATAACTCAAATAAGCATACAACCACTAATCTTGTTTTCTCTCTTAAAGCCTCAACTAACACAAAACAATTAACGTTGGATTAGATGTGCAATAAGCATGTGGGATGCTTTTATATAACCTCCCAAGGTTTGATATAAAATCATATTTACTCGATAAAACGTAACAGTATCAGATATACTCATTTTTCATATTTTTGATATTTTTGGATGTAATAGTTTGAAGAGAATGGAAGAAAGTGAAGGGTACAATTGTGATTTGTCATATTATAATTTTATTTAATTAAATTGGTATATAAGAAATTTGAGTATTTTAAATAAGTATAACAAGTAATTAGGTTAGAACCTTGTGTATTATACGGCCTAAATAAATATAATTTTAGATTCTAAGTAATAAAAAGTTACATCTTTAAAAATGCATGCATTGCACCTATTGAATAAGCACGTGTATTACACGACTTTAATACATAATGTAATCGGTTAACACATACAGTCGTCGATATATGTTTTTGAAAAAGAGAACTTTGATATACTATATATTTTTTATAAAATTTTACTTTGTTTTTTTAATTTTTATTCGGTTAGAAACTTGTGTATTACATAAGTTGTAACATTTTACTTTGTTTTTTTGTTTATAAATAGTTTAGAAACTTGTGTTTTACACGTGGTTGAATCAATGAAATATTAAATACTTATATTAATAAGCAGAAAAATAAAAGAAACAGTCAAAAAAATATTAAATAAATAACAAATAAGCAAAAAATAAAAAATAAAATAATTATATAGCAATAATCATTGAAATGAATATCAATAAATAACCTGTTATCTATACTATATTATAATACATGAGATATGGGTATTTTAAGATACCCAAAAAATAAGAACACCCCCTGTTTATACAAAGACCCCTAAAAAGGGTAGTTTGATCTTTTAAACACTATTTATTTTTTAGCCCCTGCACTTAAATCCCTGAGGTATTAACAAAATTATAGATAATTCATTATAATTCATCCCTCCACAACAAACTTATAATTTTTTTTATGTATTCTTACATATCTTATAAACTTTACTGTTTAAAAAAATCCAAAGATAGCATGACGACCTACACATTTTTGTCGATGTTTCGGTAGTTGGCTTGTAATATCGACGCACGGATTAAAAGGTACAAGTCGATAATGATTTAATGTACAAGTAATTAATACTTGTGATCTAATGCGCCTAATCTACAAAGATGGGCTCCATCTATGCAAACAAAACAAAAAGAATTAAAAGTACCGTAACATAAAATGAAGATTGTCACATTTTATTTTATTAAAACTGCCTAATTTCTATACTTAGATATATCTTATAAAAACTTAAAACTAACCACAACAAAGTTCCTAAATAAAGGGGTGACATATCTAAAATTAAACTCTAATGCACTTCTATAGTTACTATTATAAATACATAGCAGGACACCCTTATATCTTTTGCTAAACAAAGTTAAAAAATGGATCCAGTTCTGAATTCAATTATTGCAAAAAACCAAGCATGCGAGATTGAAAATTCTAAGATCAGTTCTGTTATATCGTATCAGTGAATAATTGTTTTCTTTCATTTACTTTTATGTGAATGTTAACTTATTTGATTTTTCAGATTAGTTACATGATGAACATGCCAATTTAAACAACACAGTTGTCGAACAAGCTTCTAAGGTATTGATTTTGCTGGTTTTTAAGTATTATTTTTACGTATATCTTTCATATGAACATATTCGTTATGTTATTATATGTGAGTTTTATTGCAGGATGATGGTGATAAAACTGTTGATATTATTTCTTATGGTGCAATGTTTAGTCCATATAAGTCTAATCTTCAACGTGAATTTAGTGAAGATGTAATTTTAAGGCTTATTTAATCTTTTTTTTTAACCTTTGTATTCAATTTTTGTCCTTTTTAAGGGTCGGAAGTTTGAGACTCAAAGGAAGAGATCCAAGAGACTCTCTGAATGGAAATTGAGTGAGGTCATTAATTTAGACGATTCTGAGTACAATGACAAAGAAGAGGAATCAGAAGATACTGCCGCTTCAAGCACAAATCAGAAAACCCGATTAAAAATACCTCGAATGTCAATTCAGAGGTGGAACAGATTTCATGCAGTCTAATATGAAATCCATCAAGTTATTTTATGTTTTTTTTTTCATTTTCAGTTGTTATGTTTGATCTAGACGTATGAATAAAGTTTATTTTATATTTGAACTTTATTTTTTGTGTTAATATAATGCAGTTATTGACCATATTAATAAAGTTCAAAATAAAGTTAGTATACTAAATTTACAAGTCAACTGAACTTATATAAGTACATTTAGATATAGTCAAGCTAAAATTATAAAATATTGCAGTTATTCTTGGATATTAATCTAATAATTTGTATTTCTTAATTAAAAATAATAAAGTAATAAACTTTAAATCTAAACTAAAAAATGAACTTACTATGATATAAAGTTAATAAAAAAATAAAGATATAAACTCTTAACATCCTATTTTTTATAAAAACTGTTTTTAAAATTTTATAAAAATATAATTTTTTTATATATATAAATGAAATTTAACAATTAAAGTTAAAGGTGTAAAACTTACTTACGAATCAACTACTATTTTTTATTTTTATAAAAACAAAAATTTTAAAATTAAAGTTTATTGGATAAGTACCCTGTGGATATTTAAAAAAAGTTAAGAACTTTAAAGAATAAAATTATAAACTTTATCATTTAACCAACAAAATTAACTTACTTTACAACTATAACAACATATCTTTAATTTTTTATCATTTGATTATTATTTTTTATTAAAAAACAAAACTTTACATGTGTAAAACAGTTTTTTTAGTTTATTTATAAACAAAGCATTTTGTTTTAAAAAAAAAACTTTTCCTTTATAAACATTTTTTTGTAACAAGTAATATAAATAATATACTCCAGAATTTGTATTTCTTAATTAAAAATAATAAAGTAATAAACTTTAAATCTAAACTAAAAAATGAACTTACTATGATATAAAGTTAATAAAGATATAAACTCTTAACATCATATTTTTTATAAAAAAATGTTTTTAAAATTTTATAAAAATATATTTTTTTATATATAAAAATGAAATTTAACAATTAAAGTTAAAGGTGTAAAACTTACTTACGAGTCAACTACTATTTTTTATTTTTATAAAAACAAAAAATTTAAAATTAAAGTTTATTGGATAAGTACCCTGTGGATATTTAAAAAAAGTTAAGAACTTTAAAGAATAAAATTATAAACTTTATCATTTAACCAACAAAATTAACTTACTTTACAACTATAACAACATATCTTTAATTTTTTATCATTTGATTATTATTTTTTATTAAAAAACAAAACTTTACATGTGTAAAACAGTTTTTTTAGTTTATTTATAAACAAAGCATTTTGTTTTAAAAAAAAAACTTTTCCTTTATAAACATTTTTTGTAACAAGTAATATAAATAATATACTCCAGAAATTTACAATCTTTACTAGATAAATACTAAATTGTGTTGCAAATTTTTAGGAATTATAAGTTCAACTATTTGTTATAGATAATATTAGTCACTTTCAAAAGAATTCTTTACCAACTTGACTAGATACATAGTAGATTGTGTTGCATATTTTTAGAAATTATAAGTTAAAAGTAGACTCATATAAATAAAATTAGTTAGGAACTAAAAATCTGAACTTAGTATGATATAAAGTTAATAAAGATATAAACTCTTAACATCATATTTTTTTTTTATAAAAACGGTTCTTTAAATTTTATAAAAATATAAACTTTTTATATCTGTAAAAAAACGAAATTTAACAATTTAAGTTAAAGGTCTAAAACGTATTTACAAGTCAAATACTATTTTTTTTATAAAAACGAAAATTTTAAACTTAAAGTTTATTGGATGAGTAATATATGGATATTTAAAAAAAGTTATGAAATTTTAAGAATAAAATTATACTTTATAATATAACCAATAAAATAAACATACTTTACAATAATAACAACTTATCTTTTATTTGTTGTCTTTTGAGTATTAATTTTTATAAAAAAAAAATATTTTTTGTCTTTTGATTATTAATTTTTATAAAAAAAACAAAACTTTACATATGTGTAACACTTATGACATATATCCACCACAATAATGTTATCATAAATATTATACGAATAAGAAAACTACTAGAAACGAGTGCCGCAATGCAAAGTGTCGCTCATGCCGCATCGCGTAGGCACCCTACTAGTACTAAATAAAATTTATTGATTCTACTATATAACAAAACGATCCATTTGTATTTATTAAATTAATATGTTATATACCAACTAATATCTAATCTAATTTAATATGCATAAATAAAGAGATATATGATCATTTAGGTGTTTCTTTAGCTAAAAGAACACACAAAAATATGCATGAATAATATATGTCATGTAAATAAGCGAGGATGAGAGGAATTAAAAAAGCCGGTGGAGAATAATGAAAATTGAATGTATTAATATTTTATTTATATAATTTGAATTAGTTGTTTGTTCAAGTCTTATCATTTATTAATATATGTATATAATGAATATTTTTAATTATAAAAATAAGTATTTATAATTAAATAGGAGATAATGAATGACACGTGTC
This sequence comes from Helianthus tuberosus, assembly GCA_030545235.1. Lineage (NCBI taxonomy): Eukaryota > Viridiplantae > Streptophyta > Magnoliopsida > Asterales > Asteraceae > Helianthus > Helianthus tuberosus. The sequence continues at coordinate 50,933,691 of CM060411.1, read as the reverse complement.
TTCGTAGGTTTCTTTTATTATATAGTATAAACAGATACTCTGTTCATACTCCTAATTTACACCAAATTAATCATAATCTACCACATGTTAGGAATCGAACTCTAGTATTCTTCCGGCAAAAGCCTCCACCATAAATAAGTATATTTGATAGTAGTTTTCTTTTATATAAATATGATATTAGGATGAGCATTATTACATAACACTAATTACTGCGTGAACAAAAAGAACAATACTCAATCACTAAATTTTAGGATTTAAGGTTAATATTTTTTAAATTTTATGTTTCTTACATTCATATGTGTGTTATATATACATAAAAAAATCATATATTTTTACTTACACATGGTCTGCATACATGTAGGTAATTTAGCCTACACATAACCTACATATGTGTAGGTCATTTAAAAACTAAAAACTTCTCATATTTTGTTTTGCATTCTAGTGTGAGAAACAATAAATTTTACATTTATAATATTTTCATTTACTTTTCAGGTTTTTAGGATTGAAAAAATGAGTGATTTATTTTATTCTACGTGTTTTCGCAATATTTAGTGTTCTGTATAGAACCTTCTCGTATTAAGATGTAATTTTTTTAGAATTATATGTACGAGATTGTCTCTAGTTAGTTATAAATTATTAAATTGCATTCATTTGGAGTTGGCTAGATACTAGGTACTTGTTGGTTATAGTGCTTCAATTCATGTGGAGAGTGGAGACATTAATAAAAGTAGGTTCTAAACCCTATGTGTTATGGGATTTAGTTGGGGACTTTTTTTTGAAAGGTAAAATTTCATTAACCACCAAAGCCGACCCAAGCCAGGCCGACCAAAACTACACCACTACAAAAATTACATATTTACAAAAGAACTACAATCTCCCCACTCTATACCTTTATACTTGGACCTATTAGCAAACCAAAAATAACCCAAAGCCTTAACCTCGCTAATAATACTATCAATCTTAACCGGCCTGTTAGCAAAAACAAAATTGTTCCTAGCCCGCCAAATGCTCCAGCACGCTATCATTATGATACCTTGTACGGCTTCTTTCTTTTTATCCGACACCCTGAGATCCTTGTAGATGCCGAGAAGGTCCCGAATAGAAAAGGCAAAAATATTGGGATCTTACACCACGAGCTTATGCCATTCCAAACCACCGAAGCCACATGACACGCTATGAAAATATGGTCTACTGACTCTTCATCCGATCCACACAACGGACACGCAGAATCGTCAAAATGCACGTTCCTTTTTTTAAGAGCAACTCTTGTAGGAATTTTCTCCATCTCCATTCGCCACGAATGAATATTCACCTTGGCAGGGGACCAATTGCACCACTCCAGGATATATCTATCACTTATGTCAACTTCCGCACGAATCAAAAGCCTGACAGCCTTAACCGAGAATTTCCCAGCTGAATCGGACTTCCAGGACCAATGATCAGCAGCTTCCGAAACTTGAATGTTCTCCAGCAACGACTGCAGTTGCTAGAAGTCAGCAACCAGCCCCGGGTAAATGATAGCCTCCCTCCAGCTCCACTGAAACATAATACCACTGCCAGAATTCATAATACGATCCGCGACCACACATTTTTTATTCATCTCCAGCTTAAACAATTCAGGGAACCTGATTTTTAATGGTTCGTTGCACACCCAAGGGTCGAGCCAAAACGAAACACTCTGACCATTACCAATTTCTCCTTTTAAAAAGTTCCGAAGAGGCGAATCCCCAAATCTTGATATTAATGAACAATTTAGCTATACTACTCCAAACACCATTTAGCGTTTTTTTGAAAGGAATACATTCCCAGCCAACTCTAGTGAAATGCAACGCATCAATGATTCTTCTCCAAAGATTATTAGCTTCCGTTTTGTATCGCCATCCCCACTTGACAAGAAGGGAGGTGTTGACTTCCGAGAGCTTTTTTAAACCAAGACCACCTTCTTTCTTACCGCACGAGACCCGATCCCAAGCCACCCAGTGCATCTTTTTTTCTTCAATGGATCCTCCCCAAAGGAATTTTTTAATCATAGATTCTAAGTCCGAGATGACCTTTTTAGGGGCTTTATAGAGAGAAAAATAGTAGATAGGTAAATTTCCAATACCGACTTTATAATCACCACCCTTCCCCCCATGGACAAAAGATTAGATTTTCATTTGGCGAGCCGAGCACGGAAAAATTCATAAACCGGATGCCAGTTACTTATTCGGTTCATATTAGCACCAACTTTCAGCCTGAGATACTTGAACGGCGTAGAGTCCAGATTACACCCAACCTCCTTAGCCATGTCTCCAATCTCATCCCAACCCACTCCAATTCCATATAAATTAGATTTGTCTAAGTTAATTTTCAGCCCCGAGCAAACATGGAAAACCCGAAGGATTCTAACAACATTAGAAACCTCTAACTTAGACCACTCCCCAACCATAATTGCGTCGTCCGCATACAAAAGATGCGTCATAATCGGCCCATTGTTAGGAGTGGAAATACCTTTCAACGACCCCGCTTCTCTAGCACAATCAACCATACACGAAAACGCTTCCATAACTACCAAAAAAAGGAACGGAGACAGTGGGTCCCCCTGTCTCATACCTTTCTCACATTTGAAAGAGAATGTAGGCGCACCGTTAACCAAAACTGAGGAACTAGCCGACCTGAGAATACCCAAAATCTAAGCACACCACTTGTTTCCAAAACCCATTTGTTGAAGGACATCAATCACAAAATTCCAACTTACATTGTCATACGCCTTCTCGAAATCGATTTTGAGGAAAAAAGCCTTCGACTTTCTCTTTTTAATCCACGAGATAAGCTCGTTAACAATTAAAGGCCCATCCAGGATAAATCTCCCCTTCAAGAAAGTCGATTGGGAGACCGAAATCACACCATCCAAAACCTTCCTTATACGATTGGCTAAAACTTTGGAGATCACCTTACTAATTACTCCGACTAAGTTGATCGGTCTGTAATTATTAAGGGCCACAGGATCTACGATTTTAGGGACAAGGGTGATAAAAGAGGCCCCACTACCTTTACTAATCTCCCCGCTGCCATGGAAGGAAGCAAAAATTCTAATGAAATCTTCTCTAAACAGTTCCCAAAAGAACTTTATGAATCTGAAGTTTAACCCGTCTGGACCTGGAGCCCGATCGTCTCCACATTCAAAGACCGCTTCCTTGATTTCTTGAAGAGAAAAGGCGTCTTCCAACATACTACACTCCGAATCCAAGATCTTTTTAATGTTATAACAGTGCAACTCAGGTCTGGTCGGATGCAACTCTTTAAACTTCTCCCGGAAAAACGCATGGATATGTTTTTTAATAGAAGCCGGCTTAGAACACCATTCCCCATTGATAGACAAGCCATGGATAGCGTTGACCGCTTTCCTGTTGTTAACCGAAGCATGGAAGAATTTCGAATTCTCGTCTCCATCTATAGCCCATCTTATTCTAGCCCTCTGTTTAAGATCAGAATTTTTTTCTATTATCCACTTCTTTAATGAGTTTCCTACTTTCCGCCATTATCCATTCCTCCTCCTCCGTAAGGTCCCTATTTTCCATTTCAATCTCTAAACTTTCCAACTCCGCCAACGCCAAACTTTCGGTTTCCTTCTCCTTGGCAAGGAACTCATCCCTCCAAATCTTTAAAGCTGACCGAATCCGAGCAAATTTAGCAGTGAGACACGAGTCAGGGGGGTCAAACATCTCAAAACCCTCCAAAGCACCCTTAACTGCCTCCTCGAATCCCGGTTTTCCGAACCACGAATTATATACCCTAAAAGGTCGGGGGCCGAAATTTAATTCAACCAACTCCAGAATAATAGGACAATGATCGGAGTACCTACTCGGTAACACTCTCACACAGGCCGTAGGCCATTTGTTGAAGAAAACTGGACAAACTAAGAAGCGATCCAACTTACTTAACTTCTTCCCGTTATCCCTAATACACGTATACTTCCGACCCTGCATAGGGTATTCTAACAAGCCGTTATTGAAAATAAAATTATTAAAATTCTCAGCACATACTGGCTTGAAGTTAGAGTGTTTTTTTTCGTCCGATGACCGCACCGCATTGAAATCACCGGCAAGAACCCATTTCCCAACATCCGGGTCAATAAAAGAAGAAATTTCATTCCACAACTGAAGTTTCGTTGCCGTACTCTGAGGAGCGTAAATATTAACCAGGTTAATAGGGTCCCCACTACCAATAACGAAGCCTTTAATCACCAAATAAAATCTATTCTGAACAACAGACTCAATCTTCAACACTGCAGGATCCCAAATCCAAGCCAACCCCCCAGATAGACCAACCGAGGCCGAACAAGCAGACTCGAACTTTCCTTTCCCCCAGAAACTAGCACAACAGGAACTGGACACGGACTCAACCTTGGTTTCTTGTAAAGCAATAACACTAATCTTGTTCGAAATCCTGACATCTTTAATCCACGAGGCTTTAGCACCCCCGTAGACTCCCCTAATGTTAAAAGACATAAGATTCATCGGGGAATCGCATTAATACCTGAGGTAGCGATTGAATCCCTAAGAAGTTGACAGTGATTGCCAAGGTTTGCTCCCACAATGTTTCCAGGTTGAATGGTGGCCTCGATTTCCTCATTAATTTGTGCTTCCGCTGAATCGCTGACCTGCTCCGACGAATCCACCGCCACATTGTTAACCGTACCAACCTCTTCCAGTTGGGTATTACCGTCGGGGTTGTAATCGTCTTGGAACCTCGATGTCGGAACTGGGGCCGAGAAGACCTTAACCAGAATAGAACTATCACCTAAGGGAGGAAAATTGCTGGAATCTTCCTTGTTACCATCGTTTGTAGCCCTTAGGTTGAGATCAAAAGTGAATTCCCCATCATCTCTTATCCGCTTCCTGGGTCTGTGATCAGAATTTGGGCTTTTGTTTCTTGACCGGTGCTGTTTACCATTCCTGGGCCTGTGTTTAAAGGAATTTTTTTTTTGGGCCTTTGGGCCTCCTCTGTGGATTTGAAAAATAAAACATTACTGACAGGAGAGATCCTCGAACTTGATTCTTTCTGGCCCCCACCACCTTCACTTTGCGGCTCACCTTGCATGTGGAAAACCGAAACGTTACCCACCTCCTTGAAACAAGAGCCTTCTCCAAATCTTTCTCTTTCCTCATGCATGGGATCCAAGTTTGCATGGGGGCACCCATAATCAGCAAAAGGCGACTTACCGTCTCCCCCACCTTACCCGACTGATCCGATCCATCTGCTTCCAAGATCGAAGGGTCCGGCCTGCCAACCACCGGAGAAGACTTCATCGGAGATTCAGAACCAGAGCTCTGCGACTGATAAGACGAGTTACCCAGACAATCCGGAACCCAGGCATCCTGCTCCTCCTCCACCCATATTCTAAAACTCTTATTCTTCCACACCAGCGACATAACTTCCCTGATCCTTTTAGCTTCTCCCGCTAAAACCCCCACCCTGACCAACGAAAGATCCTGATCAACGTCCAGACTTTTAGGATAATGTAAAACTTTCACGAAAAGCTCCCCAACCATAACAAAAACATCCGCTCACCATGACACCTTTTTTAAGTATTTCGAATCACCCATTTAGTTGGGGACTTGTTTCACAAAATAGTGTTGGCATGTGGTTGATATATAGAAACACTTTTTTCTCACCTAGAAATACTTAAAAAGGTATCATGATGAGCAGAGCACACGCGGAGATAGTGTGTGGTAAACATGATGAGGCGGGGAGTGTTCACCACTTGTGCCATGTTGATTTTTTCGACCTCTTGACCTCTCAAATGGCTATGATTGGCTGGGGAGTGGAGAGGGGAACACCCCTTACGTTTGAGTGTAAAATGGAGAGTGAAGAGGGAAGTTGACGTGATATAGTGTAATTAGCTGGAGTGGAGAGGTGACTACTCCCCAAGAGGGGAACACCCCATACACCCTAAGAACATGGGGTGTGGTTTGGGTAATCCCTTTGGGGACTATCCGCCACGTAGGCCCCACGTCACATTCGATGAAGGACCATCCAAAGGGGACTAACCAAATTTAATAAAAAACTAATATATAATAAAGGAGAGATAGAGAGAGGAACTTGAGGGGCCCACCATCAGCCAATCACATGGCTCGTCCCAAGTGTCTGCAGATGGACGTCAGCGATGCGACAGAGAGAGGGGGCGGTGTGCGATAGAAGGGGACGCGCGGCGCCGGTGGGGGACGATCCCCACACCGCATGGTCTAATGGGAGGGGTTTGGTTGGTGATTATGTAATAATTGTACTTAGAGCATTCACATCACATCCATCAAACTATCTCTTGTGTCTAAATTTTGAAATGTTTTTCTAAAACATTAAAATACATTACATTCCATCCCTTATTTCTCTCCCCCAAACCTAAATTTTACAAAGTTGCTATAGCAACTTGTTATATATAAAAAGCTACTATTCATTTTCCATCAAATTACTATAGGCAAATTTTGAAAAGTAGTATTTTTAGTTAAATTAGTTGGAATTAATCGGGAGTAATTGTGATTAATCGGCGTCTAGCCGAAATTTTTACAACCATGAAAATGAGAGATACATTTTGAAAAGTATGACTTTTAGTTAAATTATAGGGTAAAAATGGTGGAGGAAATGGAATGCTTTTATGATTTGGGTTGAAAAAATTGGTGTAAGAAATTGGAAGTGAATAAATTGTTTTTATTTTTATAAAATATATTAATGATAATTGGAAGTGAATAAATTGTTTTTATTTTTATAAAATATATTAATGATAACCGAAAGATACAAAGAGTTATTAGTGCTTCTCTTGCTTTTGATCTTGAGATTCACCCAGGAAAGAAATGTTCATGTATTTTTACAAGTGCAAGAGGTAAGTCAAGTTGCTTGACGGATTGTTGTTTAATATAGAGTGAGATAAATCTACCGTGCATTGACCTTGAATGGTATGGTATGAGACCATTAACTTTTATCCAATGTAATAAGTCAAAATCTCATTTTACACAAAGGGGGGTTTACTCATATTTATTAGGTTTCCTCCTGAATTTGTGTATAGACATTATGCCTAGTAGAGATGGATATGATCGGGTGGTTCCGCTGGTGGCACGATGATACTCCAGTGGTCCGTCAATGATCCAAATTTGCCATTAAAAAAATATAGATATATTAAAGATAAAAAATCTAGGATTGACTTGGGATTAGGGAAGATGACCACAACTTTATTTGCTAGGTCTCTTTTCTGTAAGAGACAATGTCTCCTTCCCCAATAGTTGGTCACTTCAAACTTCAAACCATCCTATTTGACTTAGCTTGCAATTTGAAAAACTTCTCTCTAGATCCATAATTATTTCATCTCATTTTTTATTTGTATGTTAAAACTCTAGCTAGTTGTTTAAGAATATTGAATAAGATATTATAAACGTTTACGTTAGTGATTATTTGTATTCTTTTATAAGCTTCTAACATTCTTGATATTGGTTGATTTTGATCATCTAGTTGTTGAAATTGACTTAAACTCTTTGTTTTTGTTTTTGTTTTAGTACAGAAATGTGACATCCACTACATGGTTGTTGAATCCCGTCTTTAGTAGTGATTTCTGGGGCGTGGCATCGACCACGTATATTTTCTGCACCATACTCTTGATTTGATTCGGTGGCACTGGTGATCGATTCACAGTTGTTTCGGAACATCGAACGTGAAGCGGGTATTTGATTTATGCAATTTGATATTGATCCCTATGGTTGACAAGGGCGTAGCTTTGTGGGGGCGGCCGACCCCCCGAACTTTTCGCTCGTTAGTGGAGAATATGTAGTTTCCGTATAGAAATTTTTGGGTATATACGTTTTTTACCCCCCGGTTTTATAGGAATTTTGGTATATACGTTTTCGACCCCTCGGTCGGAAATCCCAAGCTTCGCTACTGATAGTTGACACAAGTGTCTTGAGACCTAATTATGAGCATATAAGTAGCATAAATAGTATTAAACTCATATTTATTTTAGGGTGCTACTTTCTACCACCCCCCCCCCCCCCCCCTAATTACTTTTTACACCCTCCTCCTCTCACATACTTACATGTGGGGCCCGCGTGGGACCGGCAGTTTTCCTCTCACAAGGGGGGTATAATCAGGAGGGGGTGTGTTTAGAATCAGCCTTATTTTATCATCAAAATGTGTGATTTATGATTAGACATGTATGAACCAAAAGTGTATTTTTTGGCCTAGAAATCAAATAAATTTGGATGGTTCTTTTTAGCAAACAGCACATAACCACATGCTAGAAGCACTGGCCAGGAGTTATAGAATGATTAAAGGAATTGTGTCTAATACATGTTTCGGTTTACTTGATTCGTTTCACGCTTACTTCAGAGCATTCACATTGGTTCCCTACTTTCCATTCGTATCTCTACTATTTATCTAAAAAGTCATATTTAACTCCAAATTTTGTTCAACTTTTAAAAGTCATATTCTATACCTTGTATCTATCTCTATTTATTTAATTAATATTTCTTTGTTCCTATTTTATTATTATTATTATTATTAATTTTTTTTCTCTTCTTTTATTTACATTTACATTTACAACCACGTACAAACATAAGAAGAATGAATAGTGAATCCCTAAATATAGAAAAGAGGAAGTGAATCCCTAAATTCAATCCAAAATTAAGTGAAAATCATATATTTTCCTTAAACTATAGAGAAAGGGACGTTATGAGGAGTAGGATGGGAATCTAGACTTACCTCCTTGCTAATTATCAAGTTAGACTAATAGAAAACTGGTCAAAAGCTAAAGAGCATATAGCACCGGCTCAAAATTAGATAACTAAATAAAAATTTTGTCATTAGGTTTACCCATGTGATAGGACTTTTGTTAATTGTTATTTATTTTTATTTTTTTTGTTTTTACCAAATATAACCTTTACAGCTACCGTTAAAAGGTAGTTTTCAGTTGTTAATATATTTTACTTCATCTTATTTCACCCCAACTACATTTGTATCAATCTTGCCAAAATATGTCAATACTATATTAATGTATTTAAACAAACATATTGCAAGTGAAAACATAATTAGTTTAAAATGATTATATAAAAGAAGTGAGGAGGAACAATCGTAGAAATTTCAATGATGCATGTTCCATCAACAACACTTGGGGTCGGCATAGAAACGACCCTAAGTTTTCATAAAAGACGGTACGAAAAGATTTTATTGATAACTATAAATTTCATTGTTTGTCGGCAAAGAAACGACCCTACGTTTTCATAAAAGACGGTATGAAAAGATATTATTGATAACGATAAATTTCAATGCGTACTTTGAAACGTACAAATCGTTTTCATTTTCGAGAGTATGATGAAAGTTTCTTCTCATTTAAGACCAAGAAGCAATCAAGACCCCCCTATACAAATACATTAGCCACATGTTACATATGCCCCACAAAATGTAAGCATCAACAAAATTGAAAATTCAAGTTTCAATTTTTTTAATAAAATGCACAACCAGCAGCTTTAATGCAAAGTCTTAATCAATGACGGGGAAAGAGAAGAACAAAAGACCCGGACAAAAAGAACAGCCAATTTTGAAGGAGAAATAGTCAAAAGGTCACAAGTCATACAACATTAATACCCAACACTCAACAAAACCTACCTTTTCAATCAATTCCAACCCTCCACAATATTCTAAGGGTGATACTATCTACACCCCCCCCCCCCCTATATATTTTCTACACCCCCTCCTCTCACATACTTACAGGTGGGGCCTGCGTGGGACCGACAATTTTCCTCTCACAAGGGGGGTGTAATCAGGAAGGGGGGGTGCGTATAGAATGAGCCTATTCTAACCTTACTTAACCATTACTTGTTCAGTTTAAAAAGTCTACAAACCATTGACTTGAACGTTCAAACCGAAACAAAACAGTTACCTCAGCTGGATTAGAGGTCCAACGGCTAAAACCATCGTTTTAGGTTTAGAGCATTTCGAAAATTCTATTTAAGAAAAGTCTTGTTTGGATGAAAGCAGTTAACTTTTAAGCGAAAACAGAAAACAAAAACGGAACTTTTAACTTTTTCTCTTCAACCACGCTTCTATACGAATACAGCTTTCAGCTTTTCTACCTCCAGCTACCAACGAATTTACATACCATTAAAAACGAAAAACTACATGCTTTATAAACTTAAATGAAATAAATCCGACACAGTAGGGATAGGAATGACATTGAAGGTCTCATTTAGCCGTTTTGCCGTTTTGGCGCTTTTTTTAGCCGAACCGCTAACTATGGTTTTTGAAAAAAAAAAAAAGACGAACTGAACATGTCAGTTTTCACAATTTGCCAGTCCAATTTGGCAGTTTTAGACCAAAAGATTTTTTTTTCCAAAATCATAAAATTGTGAAGTTAATTAAAACATGACAAAAGACTGTTCATGAATATCATATATACACATAACTTTATATTCCTAAAATGAAAAAAAAAATAAACGTTAAATAACCAGTTATGTTTACATGGCTGGTTCCAGGTTCCGTAAACCGACAAACCGTTAAAACCTAACCCTGAACCAGACCGAATTTATTCCAAAGCGGAGTGTGGACGGTTTCCCATACCACATACGACTCCTCGCTACATTATATAACAATTTCTACAAATTATGGATTTGAACTTTGCTAAAAGTTGGAAAAAACATTACATGTACAAGTCATCCAATCATCATGCATCAGGGTATACTTCCTGTCCCACATGAACCCAAGATGTTTCCTCCTCGGTCTCATTGTCGCGCTCATATCTCAGTAAAATTCCAAACAATATTTTCCCCTGTCATAATAATTAAATTTAATATTCAAAATAAAACAGGAACTTGGATTTCTGAGAATATAATAAATAACCTTTGTCCTCCTGTAAGCAGCTAAAGTAGCTAGAGGCTCGTTTGATCTCTCTACCTCACCAGCTCGATAATTCAAATTGATCATCTGGCAACGATTGCAGCCGCCTAACGACTATAAAAACAGGCATATCAAAATCACATAAGCAATAATTAGTGTGGCACGTTACGTATGATCAAAATCTAACTTAGAAATGATCTAGAAGGTTTTATTTTTCTAAGCGTTCTTTTTCTTCCATTTGAATAATTAGGCAAAAGATCAAATACAAATAATCTTAACATACTAAACATACAAATTGAAGGAAAACTCAAAAAGACGTGGCATTTTTGTAATTACCACCAACTATCAAAGTTACTATACAAATGTGAACTCAACCAAAAATACCTAAAAAACACAAATTTTTTTTAATATTTTTTATAAAAAAATCGCTATATTTTGTTACAAAAAAAAAATTAATAATAATAATAATAATAATTTTTTTTGCTACTAAAAGTAGCGATTTTTTTATAAAAAATATTAAAAAAAAAAATTATTTTGTGTATTTTTTTTTTATTTTTTTAGGTTTTTTTGGGGTTTAGTTTTTAGCATTTTAGCTTGGGTTGGGGGGGGGGGGGGGGGGGGGTTTAGGTTTTTTTAGGTTTTTTAGATACATTTGTAGAGTAACTTTGATAGTTATTGATAATTACAAAAATGCCACCTTGTCTTTTTGACTTTTCCTTCAATTTATATGTTTAGTATGTTAAGATTATTTGTACAAGAACTTTCCCCTGAATAATTAATGTGCCAAAATACACTTTTGGGTGGAACTTTTGACCCGTTTCCATTTAAGGAGTTCGTTTTTCTTTCATCTGTTTGTCCTGTTAGAGATGTAACAAAACCCGATAATTGACCCCCTGTCAGAAATAAACCGGTATATCGACCCATTGATGGATATATGGGAAGATAGAACTTACCGTGAAGTGATGTTTTCCAATCTTAAGACCACTCCAACTGTCTTCAACATATGGCGCTCCACCAGATATTACAAGATTGGGCCGGAATCTCATTGCATCGACTTCCATAGGTGTTTCAACAGACTCTTCTTCTTTAACAAATCGATTATAATTTCAACGATCAATTTGTAAAAAATGTATTTTCTAATAAGAGTAAAATGCCGTTTTCGTCCTTGAGGTTTGTCTAGTTTTGCGACTTTCGTCCAAATGTTTGTTTTTCCGCATCTAGATCCCAAAAGTATGAAATCTTGCCATTTTAATCTAGCTCGTTAACTCCATCCATTTTTCTCCGTTAAGTCAAGGGTATCTTCATCTTTTTTGTTAACTTAAAGCGCAATTTGGTCTTTTCACTTTATGTACAAGCATTTAGCAATTCGGTCTTGTTAATTTAAAACAAAACAAGTAGGTAAAAAGACAAAAATAGCCCCGACTTAACAAAGAAAAATGGATGGAGTTAATGAGCCGGATGAAAATGGCAAGATTTCAAACCTTTTGGATCCAGATGCGGAAAAACAAACCTTTGGATGAAAGTTGCAAAACTGGCCAAACCTCAGGGACGAAAATGGGATTTTTCTCATAATAATAATGATCTATATTTTTGATACAGCTTACTTGAATTTAATCTCTGGTTGAGGTCGGATACGCTTTCCTCGGATATCAATAAAAGCTGAGCTTCATTAACAAAGTTCAATCTGGTCTTTATGTCTCTGCATATGCTCGGGTTTTGGTTTCTGTTCAAACGGGTACAGCTTCTGGAACTAGATCTTAACAAATAACAAGGCCGGCCAACCGCGTTACTAAACCATGTGTCGATCTTGTTATCGTACCCCATAACTTCATATCTGTAAAGTAAAAGAATAACATCTTGATAATAAATTAAAGAGTTAAATGCCATTTTAGTCCCTATGGTTTGGGTCATTTTGCCAGTTTAGTCCAAAGGTTTCATTTTTCGCATGTGGGTCCAAAAATGTTTCACCGTTGCCATTTTAGTCCACTGGATTAACTTCATCCATTATTTCTGTTAACGAGAAAGGCAATTCGGTCATTTTATATGGCCGAATTGCCCTTCTAGTTCACAGAATTACATATAAAATGACCGAATTGTCATTCTCGTTAACAAAAAAAATGGATGAAGTTAACCCAGTGGACTAAAATGGCAACGGTGAAACCTTTTTGGACCCACAGGCGAAAAATGAAACCTTTGAACTAAACTGGAAAAATGTCCCAAACCACAGGGACTAAAATGGCAGTTAACTCTAAACTAAAATACTAACTTGAAACATGATACCACATTAACAACTTACTAACCTTTGGGCATGTACGTTGATTTCTTCTACAGCGGCAGATAAATTTGATTTAAGTTCGATAAGTAGCTTCTCTTTGCACCGAGGAGATTCAACATAAAGTATTCCCGTTTTGAGGTCAATCTTTGTAGTGATAAAGTTCATTTCAGGTACCTACAACACAAAACGCAAATAACTCAATTTTCTTTAGAGGATACAGTTACAAGACATATAAATAAACTAACAGAAAAAGAATAGAGTAAAATGCCATTTTCGTCCCTGAGGTTTGGCCAGTTTTGCGACTTTCCTCTTAAGGTTTGTTTTTCCGCATTTGGATCCAAAAGGTTTGAAATCTTGTCATTTTCATCCAGGCTCGTTAACTCCATCCATTTTTCTCCGTTAAGTCAGGGGTATTTCTGTCTTTTTGTTAACTTAAAGGGCAATTTGGCCTTTTTCACTTTATGTACAAGCATTTAGCATTATGTACAAGTATTCAAAAGACCAAATCGCCCTTTAAGTTAACAAAAAAGACCACAATACCCCTGACTTAAAGGAGAAAAAAGAATGGAATTAACGAGTTGGATGAAAATGGCACTATTTCAAACCTTTTGGATCCAGATGCGAAAAAACAAACCTTTGGACGAAAGTCGCAAAACTGGCCAAACCACAGGGACGAAAATGGCATTTTACTCAAAAGAATAACATCACTAACTATTCCTCACCTTCTTCTGTGTAAGAATCTCACCATTCATGCTTTTGAGAAGCCATTCTCGATCATATAACAATCCTAAATAGAAAATATAGAAAATAAGTAGTACAGCACAGATTAAATCAAAAGCAGGACGTTTTAACAAACGTATGCAGCTTACAACTCTCTACCAGTGCTGCTTAGAGGCCAGCTGTCCACTTTGAATCCTGCACATGATTTTATTGGATACACAACAATTGATGTAAGATAACGTTCTGGTGTCGTCTTGCCACCTGCAATGATCATGTATAGAAGTTAAACATAATTACCGAGCCACGGTAATTTTTTTTATTAAGATGACTAACGGTTGAATGTTTAAAATGACCTTCATTGGTAGACTGGATAGATCTGGACTTCAATGTACTGCTAGGTAACAAGACGAAGGAACTTACAATGAAGTTCATGAATCTCTGTTGAAAATTGTAAAAATGAAGATAAGAGATTTGAGATATATAATATTCATGTTTATACTAGTTATATATATAGGATAAGGATCATGAAGTAGTAGGCTAATTGAGAAACTTGAGGAGCATTCTGGACCACACATTTTCCCTAAGCAAAAAAATGCAAAAAAAGGTAAAAAAATGCAATTTTTTTTTTTTTTGGAAAAATCGCAGCTTTTTCTTTAAGGATTTAATTTTTTATTTTTTACTTTTTTAAATATTTTTTTTTTGGGGATTTATACACATGTGTATATTGTTAATCTTTTAACTATACATATATGTATATTGTCAATTATACATATATGTATATACATGTTTAAAATTAAAAATAAGTGTTATTTAGGGTTTAGCATTAGTATTTAGGGTTTTTAGCATTAGGGTTTAGGGTTTAGCTTTATGGTTTAGCTTTAGGGTTTAGCATTAGGGTTTAGCTTTTGGGTTTAGCATTAGGGTTTAGCTTTTGGGTTTAGCATTAGGGTTTAGCTTTATCTTTAGGGTTTGCATTAGGGTTTAGCATTAAAGGTTTAGCTTTAAGGTTTAGCATTAGGGTTTAGCATTAGGGTTTAGAATTAGGGTTTAGCTTTAGGGTTTAGCATTAAGGTTTAGCTTTAGTGTTTATGGTTTAAGGTTTAGGATTTATAACACATTTTTTCAATTTTAAACATGTATATACATATATGTATAATTGACAATATATATATATGTATAGTTAAAAGATTAACAATATACACATGTGTATAAATCCAAAAAATTTTTTTTTTTTTTTTAAAATAAAAAATTTAATCCTTAAAGAAAAAGCTGCGATTTTTCCAAAAAAAAAAAAAAATTTGCATTTTTTTCGCATTTTTCACTTTTTTTTTTTGCATTTTTTGCTTAGGGAAAATGTGTGGTCCAGATCTATGCAGTTAATGCGGAAAAATATCGGATATCGGTCAAGGACCGATATTTGAGATATCGGTTATTGCGGTGGGATATCGGTAATTTATAATATAGTGCATATATATATATATATATATATATATATATACGTATATATACATATAGAACCTATATAAATTTATATATATAATGTTAATTTTATACTTTTTATGCATAGATTTGTAAGTTTAAGGACCAAATGTAAACTAGTGAAGATAGAGGGGTTAAATGTTTATATACACAAACTAATAATATGCTTTTTATGTAAAATATTACAAGTTTAAAGGACTAAATATAAACTAGTGAAAGTAGAGGGGTTAAATGTTGAAATACTTAAACTTAATTAACCCTAAAAATCTAACACACGCATATCATCAGCCGCTACTTTCTTCTTCTTCTTCCTGTCTCGCTGTCGGAATTGGCCGCCGGAGGTCGCTATACGGTCGATATGTCGTCGATAGGTGCCAATAGGTATGTTTCTTCTTCTGTTTTCAACTTATTTGTTCAATTTTAACTTCTTAGTTGGGCCTAACGATATTCTCAGCGAGACGAGCGACATCAGAATTACAAGTTATCGGCGATATATCGGTATATAACGCCGATATTATCGCCACCGATATTATTACCAATATTTCAAACCGATATGCTAGCCAAGGTCCGATAACCGAGATATCAGTGATATATCACCGATATATCGCCGAGATTGACTGCATAGGTCCAGATTGCTTCTCAAGTTTCTAAAATAGGGTGGACTTCTCTTAGGATCCCTACCCTATATATATATATATATATAGGGTTAGGTTAACGTACAAATGCCCTTATCGTACATTACGTACGCGATCATCTCAGCCGTCAGATCTTCATCCCACATTGAAATCGCATGTTGGTTTTTTGTAACAATTTCACATGTTGGTTTTTTAACATGCGATTTCATCAAAATTACCACATGCGAAATTGTTACAAAAAACCAACATGCGATTTCATCAAAATTATCACATGCGAAATTGTTACAAAAAACCAACATGCGATTTCATCAAAATTATCACATGCGATTTCATCCATGCTATTTTATAACATGCGATTTCACTATATCGTACGTATTGTACGTTAAGGGATATTGTATTTTACACTTTCACTATATATATATACACATATATATACAAATACATATATATATATATATATATGCATATACATATACATATAGATAGGGGACCGCTAAAATGAGAACCACCTCGAGTTGTAAGAACCGTGAGAACTACACCGTGCGGGGCGAGGTGGACCAAAATTTTTTTTCATAAACATAGTTGCGTGTATTATAAACACATTTGTAAAAAAAAATTCAAAAAAAAATGTCGTGTGTGTAGTTTTGAGCACCACAAGTTTGTGTTTACGGGTACCGTAAATCTAACCGGAAAATTTACGGGTACCGTAAACACAAACTTGTGGTGCTCAAAACCAGTGGCGGATCTAGGATTCCGACCAAGCGGTAACGTTTTATAAATAAGCGGTAACGAAATCGAAAAAACATCAAATTTTTCCAAAATTTACACTAAAAACGTCAAAAATTTTCCGACCAAGCGGTAGCGGAGGCTACCCCTTGTTCCATAATACATCCGCCCCTGCTCAAAACTACACACACGACATTTTTTTTTTGAATTTTTTTTACAAATGTGTTTATAATACACGCATCTACGTTTATGAAAAAAAAATTTGGTCCACCTCGGCCCGGATCAAAAAGTTCTCACGGTTCTTACAACTCGAGGTGGTTCTTATTTTAGCGCAATTCCATATAGATATACATATATATATATATATATAGAGAGAGAGAGAGGAAGGTTAACGTACATTACGCCTTAACGTACATCACGTACGCGACCAAATTACGCACGTTCATTTGAAAATCACGCACGTTATAAACTCAAAAAACCAACATGCGTGATTATTTCATATAACATGCGTGATTATATCAAATTTTCAGACCGCCTGGGTTTGATCAATTTCATCCAATTCGTTTCAAATTTCTTTTCGTTTCACTTCAAATTGGCTATTGTTCGGTCAATTTCATTGAATTCGGTTCAAATTCATCATTGATTTTGAAAAGTTTCATCAAAATAGCGATCCTCGAAATCAGACCGTAGAACAGAGGATGAAGAAACATGACCAAGCTTTGATTCAGACCGTAGAACAGAGGATGCAGGAACATGACCAAGCTTTGATTCGATTGGAGTTAGAGGGCAGTAACAATGGTTTCAGACCGTAGAACAAGGGATGCGATTTTGAACTGGGAGATAGGGCATGCGTGATAACGTGCGTGATTTATGTTTCCTACATGCGTGATTAGGTTTTTTGAGTTTATAACGTGCGTGATTTTCAAATGAACGTGCGTAATTTGGTCGCGTACGTGATGTACGTTAAGCCGTAATGTATTTTACACTTACACTCTCTCTCTCTCTCTCTCTATATATATATATATAGAGGCCGGTTAACGTACAATACCTCTTATCCTACATTATGTACGCGATGCCCTCAGCCGTACGATCTTCAATCGATCAAACGCGGGTGAAACTAATTTAAATGATTAAATTAATCATTTTAATATATCTAAATCATACCAGGAAGGTTAAAAACGTCATTGCGAGGTCATAAATCTCTGTAATTGACCCATGATAGTTCAAAATCAAACCCTAAATCAAATTCAAAAACCTGAAATTCTTCTTCCCCAACCTCCCTTCGTTCCTTTTGGTGCGATATCGATAATAAGAACTACTAATTTGGGAGTTGTAAGGGTCAAACGGAAGAAGACTGACAATGATCGACCAGCAATCGAAGAAGATGAACAGTAACACACACACAGATTATACACATGCGACTTCATCAAAATTACCACATGCGAAATTGTTACAAAAAAACAACATGCTATTTCATCAAAATTATCACATGCGAAATTGGTACAAAAAAACATGCGAATTCATAAAAAATTATCACATGCGAAATTGTTATAAAAAAAACATGTTATTTCATCAAAATTATCACATGCGAAATTGGTACAAAAAAACATGCGAATTCATCAAAAATTATCACATGCGAAATTGTTATAAAAAAAACATGCGATTTTAAAATACGGGAAGATGATCTGACGGCTGAGATTGAAGCGTACGTAATGTACGATTAGCAATATTGTACAGTACTCTTTACCTATATATATATATATATATATATATACACAGAATGGATATGTTAGTGCATAATGTGTGTCAGTTACTACGAGAATAGGCTAGATTTAGTCTGTACTGAATATGTGTGTGTGATTGTGTTTAAACGAATGAACACAGTGAAGGCCATTCGTTTGACTAAGGCCAAACAAAAGAGACATTCGTTTGAGGGATTCAAATGAATGTGTGTCCCATTCGTTTGAATATGCCAGACGATTGTGACAGCTTATAAATAGTCTGTTCAATCGTCTGAGTCAGAGTGAGTCGAGAGATCACACTTGATCGCTCCCGATCTGGACAATGTAAACTCTTTCGTTAATACAATCTGTGCCGATTTGTTCGTGTCACGTTTATTTACCAAATTTGTTCGTTTATCTCAAAACTTCCGTCTATGAACTAAATCTAACCCTAATCTTAGGTTCTCGATCCGAACCGTGTTTCTACAGGATAGACCCGCATTAGAAAACAGTTAAAATTAGATGTATTTTGCATTAGAAACAACACACCCATGCATCTTCAAATGTTGACATATAACCAAACGATACTCTAACAGCTCCGATTGGTTTTCCATGTAATATATCAAGGTCATCCCAGCAAACATGCCCTGCCTAACAATTAATAAAAAAAACAATGATTTGTAAAGAGATAACATAAAACCATAGGGAAAAGAACATCGAAACGTCAACGTACGTATCGGAAAAAACCACTAAAAGACGAAATACTAAAAGCAGAAAAAATACCGTTCTGATAATACCGATACCAGTAACAATATTGTTCGGTTGGAGAGGGTTTGGTTCGTCACGTTAGCGAGAAAAATACTAAACGAAATAAAAGTAGAGGGGCTACACATGTATTTTAGCAAGTTAAAGTAGAGGGACTAAACATGTATATAAGAAAAGTTAAAGTAGAAGGACTAAACACATAAGTTAGCAAAGTGAAGGGTTAAAGGCGTAAGTTTCTTGAGGCCAACCACAAGGCAACACATGGTCATGTTAGATTGGCCCACCGACGTAGCCTTTTAAGTATATATATAATTTTCTTACCTCAATGTTGGATAGAAGATCTGCATGTGATAAACCAAGATACTTGGAACAAGCGCCGGGATTGCAAAAGCATCCTGTCTACACAATAAAGAAAATTTTAAAAAACATAACAATATATGAACATTTATATAAGCATTATAACTAAGTCATAAAGGTTACCCGTAGCTGAATTCCAGATAAAGAAGCCAATTTTTCGACTTCACGAGGGCCAACCCAAGAACCATCAGCCCGTTTCAAGTTGAAAGAAACTACAGGTCCAAGTCCGGTGTAAGCTGCCTAAAAATAGTAACGGATTTTTCATTAATACCAAAGAGTGTTGCCACAAAATGTAAAATATGATAATGAAGACAAAAAATAAAAGAAAAATGCCATTGGCATGCCTTAATTCATGGTTTCACTAACCTTTAAACATTCCAGCCCATATATTACGCATGCCTCCTGCCCATTCGCATGCCTTAATGCCAAAAGCGTATTTCTTGTATACCTTGCAAGTGATGATGTATGCCTTGGGAACAAATAGACAAAAGTTATGTTAGAATGGAGCATAACAAGGGTAGAAAAACAATCAGTCATAGACTCATAATAAACGTAACTGAATGATGATATGCATATTGGTAAAAATATATATATATATATATATAACTAGTCGTTATAGACATACTTAGAGCTTCATTGACAATGTTGGTAAAAAAAAAAAAGAAGAGTAAACATGAGACTAAGGAAGGATAGATGTAGTACCCTTACCCTGAAACCAATTATAGTTCTAGTAAAAAGTATTGTCAGTTTAGATAAGGATGGGCAAGAGACAAGGTATGAGTATCCTTGTAAAAAAACTAGTAAATTTCCCCGCGTGTTGCGGCGGCGTCAAAACGTAACGTAACTCGAATTTATACCGTCTAATGAAAACATATCATATTTGACCTGACTCGTTTACCAACAAATTTACGTCAAAACGAAGACCAACTGAAAACATACATAAAATAAGCATGAAAACGTACTATATATGACCAGTGCGAAAGAAATTTATGTCGAAAGGTTAACCAACTTGAATTTATACCGACACGTACATAAAAATAAGCACGTAAGAAAATTATGTTTTTTAAGTTAAAGAATGGTACGACGCATTGCAGCGACGCCGAACCGTCAAGTAACTCGAATTCATTCCGTCCAACGGAAATGTATTATATTTGACCCGACTCTTTTTCGAACAAAAATTATGTCAAAACGTAGATCAACTGAAAACGTACATAAAAATAAGCACGATAAACATCTTATATTTGACCCTACTCATTAAAAAAAAAAACTTTACGTCGAAATTAAAATCAACTTGAATTTATACCGACACGTACATAAAAATAAGCACGTAAAACTCTATTACAATGTTTTTCAAAAAAAACTTTACGTCGAAACGAAAATCAACTTGAATTTATACCGACACGTACATAAAAATAAGCACGTAAAACTCGATTACAAAGTTTTTAGAAAGTTGAGGGATTGTAAGTGTCAATGTTGAAAGTTGAGGGGTAAAGGTAAAAAAAGACACCAAAAGAAAAAAAGGCCAATAGAAGGGAAGAACTGTACACGCAACTTCAAATTTTAGTTATATATAATATAATATAATTTTGTTCATCATATCTTCTGTTTATGGGTTGTTTGTAGCCCTTAAACCCTATTTTTGGATTATATGACACAGCAAACACCCAAAAAAGTAGTGTTTGCCCACGCTTGAATCGAGCTCTTCAAATATCAGAAGTCAAAACTGGCTGATTTTTTTAACATAGATTTATACTACAACTGGATTCAAAACATACCAGATTGGTATAAGTCGGCAGAAACGGGTTTATAACTCACGGATAGAAGATACAAACAATAAAAATCTTACAAGGATTCTCATATCTCATCTCTTACTTACGGATCTATCCAAATCCAAATACTTTATACTTGATCTCTGTCACCTGCGACATCTTTTATCTAAGTTATACTAATATCATCACTCGCCATCTTTTAACTAAGTTATACTAATATCATCACCTATGTAGTTAATATCCCGATATATCACCGATATATGAGTGATATATTGGTTATCGGTCCCCTGCCGAGATATCGGTGCAAAATATCAGTCAGATATCGGTATCGATAATATTAGCAATATTGACTGATATTTGACCGATATATCACCAATTTTCCTGATATCAGTACATTTCTTCTTATTTCTACCATTCATCTTTCTTCTTATTGCTGCTATTAGTGTTTTAAGTCTTAATTGTTAGTTGAAACTGTTAAATGTTAGTATTTTAAGTCTTAGTCAGTTCCTACTTGCTACAATTGTTAGTGTTTTGCAAATTGCAAAAGGTTAATTTGTCAATAGTAGGAGAGTATATTGAATTGTTAGTGTTAAAATTGCTATATATATAAATTTAGCATGATATTAAAATTACCGATATCCCAACACGATAACCGATATCTCAAATATTGGTCCTTGACCGATATCCGATATTTTACTGCATTAACTACTTAGATCATCCCTACTACTTATAACTATTTTTAGAGAATTACATAAGAACAAGGATGAATTCTTATTTACTCTTTGACCCTTCCATCCTATGTGAAAGCATTGCACTAACATTAATATAGTTGCCTATGCACATACTTTTTGAACGAAAAGTATAACCACCGGCGAAGATTTTGTGCATAATAATAAATTAATAATTATAAGAATCTCGTACCTTGATATGGATAAGGGAGTCAACGTATTTAGAATATCAAATCCATGGCGAATGGCTGCAATACTCAAGAAGGACAGCGTTCCATCTTCGAATGATTCTTCAATACCTTCTCTTCTTTTCACAAAGTCGATGTCAGCAATTGATGCAGCCACTGTGCCTGAATTTTCTAAAGGTAAACCACTATATATTTACGCAATACGCAACAAATTGAATGCCCAGTTTCCAAGACAAACCTCCACTAAAGTAGCTCTTCTTTAGTAACTTTGCAGCTTCTGTACAGAAAATATAAATATCGTTTATCTTGGATTCAAATATCCAAGAACATTTGGATAGCCAAAAAGTCATTATATAATTATATTATTGTCAAATGTGTAATTATTTTCAACATTTGCTTACCATTTCGAGCTAGCAAAGCTCCAAGTCCAGTTGGATATCCAAAAAGCTATGACCAAAAAAAGATTTAAAAAACCAGTAAATAAATACGCGGGTCTCCTTATCTCATTTCCAAAAAAAAAGGTTGAACGTCTACCTTGTAAAACGATATAACAACAAAATCCGCCTTATATGTTGATAAATCTGGAGGGTCTGTAGAACACCCTTTTGCAGCATCAAGCAAAACCATCCAGTTTCCCCTGGTTATAAGCAGAATTACATATAATGTATTCAATTATATATTATAATATTACATGGAAAAAAAACCGACACCTGCAATGTTGAGAACCGTCCAATAATTTCTCTGAATCTTCCTTAACTATGTTTATCAAATCGAGGTTAAACCTCACTCCTGAGAAATTACATTCGGAAGGGAAAGCAAATAAATTGTATATTTCACCTGCATACACAAACGCAATTCAGCTAGTAACATCAATATTTTCACTATACAAAAAAACTAAAAAAGTAAAATGTCATTTTCGTCCCTGATGTTTGGCTACTTTTGCAACTTTCGTCCAAAGGTTTGTTTTTTCGCATCTAGATCCAAAAGGTTTAAAATCTTGCTATTTGCATCCAACTCGTTAACTCCATCCACTTTTTAACGTTAAATAGGGTGTTTTCGTCTTTTTAGACATTTTTGGTGATGAGGGTTTGGGTGGGGAGAAAGTCAACAGAGGTGGATCTTGATTTCTTATAGTTTTTTTTATTTTAATAAAAATGTCTAGAAAGACGGAAATGCCCCATATTTAACGGAGAAAAATGGATGGAGTTAACAAGTTGGATGAAAATGGCAAGATTTCAAACCTTTTGGGTCCAGGTGCGGAAAAACAAACCTTTGGACGAAAGTCACTGATGCAGGGTTACCCATGAGATTAAATTGGGGATTATTTTTCTTATCTATTATTTGAATCTTATTTTTGTTTTTTATTTAGTTTCCTATTTAGCGTATGATTCCTATTCTATATAAAGGGATCTAGGGTTTATACTTTTATTAGTGTTTTTTGATTGAATTTTATTGAAAAGAACATTGTTCTTGAACCTCTTGGGTTCCTTTATCGTCTTTGATTAATCAATCGTTCTTGAGCCATTTGATCGCGTGCAAAACTGCATCAGTTGGTATCAGAGCTTTGGTTTTCAAATGGCTCGACGTGAAGGTGAATACTTGTTTGCTCGTAGAGTCGCCGACAGAGGCAACGACATGAGTATTTTCTATTCACATGCTCGTGGTGAAGATCGACAACCTACTCGCAGAGTCGCCGACCGAGGCAGCGATTAAGATCAAACGGCTCCTTCAACGAGTCCGAGATCTTGAAGAAATCAGACGGTTGCGTCAACGATTCCGAGATCTTGAAGAGATCAGACGGCTCCAGCAACAAGTCCGAGATCTTGAGTTACAACAGGAGATGTGCAAGGCGGAAACCGAGTCGAGTACCGTCGTCTGGGACGAAGGTGACGACGGAGAGGAGCATCCGTTCAAACATCACCCACCCCGATTCCTTGAACCGGTCTATGAAGATGAATTTGGTCAAGAATGTTTCTTGGCAGATGAACCCAAATTTGATGAAGACAGGATTGAACCCGATGAAGAAGAGTGTTTATTTATACAAACGACACTTAGCAGAATTACTATTCAAGAGGATGGGCCCATGAGATCAGGTATGTTCGATTTTTTTCATAAAATAGAGGTTGTCAATAGTGAAACTCCGGTGATTCATGATGGTCCATTGATGGGCAAAGAGATGGCTAACGGTTGTTTGGGAACTCCACGTTCTATTCCGAGTTGTGCGGTGATTTTCAATACCAAACCAAATAATCGGGGATTTCAAATTAAAATAGAAGATATTGATTTGTGTAAAAAAAAATATTGATCTAACTTCAGTTTTTGATAATGCGGCACGTCATCATACTTTGGAAGCCAATTTGGAAAATGTGTCAATATCAAATCAAATGGATAATAAATGTGGGCCACATGAACATGCTAAGGAAAATAGAGAACCATTCAAGCTGATGTTGGGAATGGGTCTACAAAGTGATGTAGATGAAAATAAATTGGTAGATTATGGGCCTTCTATTTGCAACAGTAATAGGCAAAACATGGCTGACTTTTACGCAATGAAAGAATTTTTTAGACATACAGATCGTCGGAACCAATTAAAAAAGGCCTCCTATATCCAATTTGGATCCGTTGCGCCACATCTTCATTTTGGTTCTATTCGGACAATACAGCGGATTGGTTTCAATTTCAATATTAATCGTAATGATAATTTATGTTTGGATGAGCAAAGTTGCAAGCTTAGTTTTTCTGTGGGAACTAAAATATGGAACAAGGCTTTGTTTCGCCAGCTGGTTAATAGTCAAGATGTAGAGGGTGGAGAAACTCAGTTATTATATGGTCCTCTTCATGTTGATCAAATTGGTGAAAAGGTAAAATATACAGTGAACAAGAAACGGTTCGATGTTCCATTCGACCAAGGTAGTACAAGTCAAGAGCCATGCAAGACGTCTCATCAAGTTGAACAATTTGGGTGGGTTGTGATGATAGTGCAAAAGTTTCGGGTTGATGTTCCTTTTGATCCAGGTGGCTTTGATTCGAAGACAAAACTCGAGGACGAGTTTTTTTCAAAGACGGGGAGTATGATGCAGGGTTACCCATGAGATTAAATTGGGGATTATTTTTCTTATCTATTATTTGAATTTCTTTTTTTTTTGTTTTTTATTTAGTTTCCTATTTAGCGTATGATTCCTATTCTATATAAAGGGATCTAGGGTTTATACTTTTATTAGTGTTTTTTGATTGAATTTTATTGAAAAGAACATTGTTCTTGAACCTCTTGGGTTCCTTTATCGTCTTTGATTAATCAATCGTTCTTGAGCCATTTGATCGCGTGCAAAACTGCATCAGTCACAAAAGTGGCTAAACCTCAGGGACAAAATGACATTTTACTCTTTTAAAAATTATAACGTTGACTACACACAATGACTACATGTCTACATTACTATATTTTTTTATGAAGTGTTACCAGTCGGTTGTTTGTCCAAAACCGTAGCTTCACTTCTCTTTTGTATAGGATGATGTGAAACCTTTATAACAGATGACTCTGCAGCTTCCTTAAAGTCTATTGCTAATGCTGCGGCTCCTTTATTGAGAGCATATCTTTACAGGTTAAGGGTACAAACAGGCCCAAAAGATAATATATTTCCTTCAGAAACAAGTTTAGTGAAAATACTAATGAAATATAGACTCTATACGATGAAATGATGAGAGGATACTCTCTAATCCCAAGAACACTGTTGTGGTTCTCAATTGTATACATAAAAGTGCTATGATCACTCCAAGGAAAAGCCTCACCAACAAGTTTAAGAGCTGCTGTTGCCCCTGAAGTGAATATGCATTTATATTCTTTTGGAGACGCGTTACACAGCTTGAGAACCTATAATGTAAATCAAATAAAAATAAAATGAAAAATCTAAGAACAGTTAGTATCATAGTTGTTAAAAGCCATCGCCTCTTGTGCCTAGGCCCATTTTTAAGACAAGGCGAGGCAATTGCGCTTTAAGTCGAGGCAATTGCGATTTAATTATCCAGGTGATGGTTCAAGCACACATTCCGGCGAGATTCCTAGATTTCGGAGAGTTTCGGGCAAAATTATCTATATTCCAGCAAGATTCCAGCCAAATTTCTACTGTCATCTAAGGAAAACTACTTTTCTACACTAATACACTAATCTTTTAGAACTTCTTGTACTAAATAGATGATATTAAATGTTACATAATAGCTTTTTGTTTATTTTATTTGAAGAATACTACTATTTTTCTAATACATAATATATTTTTAATTTTTTTTCATTGTGCGCTTTTTTTTTCTCAGGCCCTCGCTTTTTTGCGCTTTGCGCCTAGGCCCCCGGCGAGGCCCATGCGCCTTGAGTGCGCCTAGCGCCTTTAATAACTATGGTTAATATAACTTCTTATCAGAGTTATCAAAAGCGAGCGCTTTTGGCGCCTAGGCGCTTTTTCTGGGCGATTCGCATTTACTGCGCTTATAGATCCTAGGTAATAATAGCGCAGCTTAATTCTTCCCATGCGTAATTAATGATTTATGCTTTTTATTTTTTTAATTGGTAATTTCCACTTTTTCTGCAGTATTTATACGCCTTTAAGTTTAAACAGATGATATCAATTTATCATCACATTTTTCAGTTCGAATTATCAAATTATTCAATTCGCATTTTGGTGCTGAGAGTTTTTAAGTGCTAGTATGAACATTTTGGTTTTAAGTATTTTGTTATTTGAGACTTTTTAAGTGCTAGTATGAACATTATTGTTTTGGTTTTGAGTACTTTATTCCCTTAATGAACTTTTTAATTTTTTTTATTTAAGTGCGCTTTTTTTTTTCGGGCCCACGCTTTTTTTGCCCTATCGCCTAGGCCCTAATCGGAGCCTATGAGCCTAGAGTGCGCTTCGCGCCCTTAATAACTATGCTTCTTATCAATCAATTTGAAACTAACGAGTTGTTGATGGAAAGAGATCCCTGTTTCTTATAATAATGCAGTCCAACAGTAAGGTAAATGAATTAGATATATATGTGTGTGCGTGTATAACAAGTTACCTGATGACGGGCATCTTCTATAATGTCTGAGGTGGCCAAGCTAGAGTTGCTTTGACTATCTAACATTCATCGATTAAGGTATCACATGGAATCTTAGTTTCAAAAAGCGAGAAACACACAAAAGCAACAAGGACCAAAACCGAGGCGTGAAAGCGCCAAGTGCAGAAGCGCACCGCTTTATATATGGTTTAATATTGAATTTACACCTCAGGGTCAACTTTTTGCCGCGCGCTTCTTGTAAAACGCGCCAGAGGGATTATACAAATGGCACTACAAGTTATAAACATATATAACGAATATTATGCATATATTACTAGTGAAAGTATGAAATAACATAAAAAAGATACGGGGATTGCCATATACAGTGGTGGAAAGATCTTTAAAAATGGCTTCCATCTGTAACTCAGAATACAAAGTTGCACCAGCATGATCCAAGTACACACTCCCTGCATATAATTTCAACTTAAGAATTCTTGAACAAAATATTTGCCCAATTTCTTGAAAAAGAAGAAGAAATATTAAATTGGTGAATTGTGGAGTGATTACCATCAAGTCTTTTGAATTGGGTAGCCCTAATATGATCAATATTGTAGGGGGCGTTTGGATAACCGTAAGAATCGCCGTATTCCTGCAAGAATTGGTGTTTAACGGTGTCCATGTTCGCATTTGGTGGTGTGATGTTAATTGCACACCAGGTGTTCGACGTTTTGCTTCAAAAGAAGAAACTCAAATCGTTTACGGAAGTGAAGAACTTAAGATGAGCTATTTTTTGTTTGATCTGTATGTGTTGTCAATACTTGTCATGTTGTGTGTTTTGAATCCAGATATTTTGGGCATGTTTGGCTTAGGGGCTGATTGGTAGCCTTGGTCATTAAGATGCTACCTCTTAATGGAACCATTAAAAAATTTACCAATGAGAAGGTAGAAGAATGTGACATGTGATGATTTACCATTCAGAGGTTACCTCTTAACCATTCAGACTTGAGGTTACCTCTTATTCATTCAGAGGTTTTAAACCATTAAGAAGTAGCATCTGAATGGTCATTAAGAGGCTACCAAACAGCCCCTTAGCTTATTTTCAACTTTTGAAAAGTCCTTTTGACCAAAATAAGTCAGGAATTCCTGACTTTTGGCAAATCCCTCTCACATAAGAAGAAAAGCCAAACACTTTCAAAAGGACTTTTGCCCTTCAAAAGTCCTTTTACCCTCAAAATAAGGAACCCCAAATTTGATGGGAAAAATTAAAGTTTTGTCTTTTATCTTGATAGAGTAAACTGTCATTTTGGTTTCTAAGGTTTGGTTACTTTTTTCACTTTAGTCTAAAACTTAAACCTTTTGTATCTGAGTCCAAGTGGTTTTAGTTTTATTGCCAATTTGGTTCAAAAGTGAAATCAGGTCATATTTGTCTTACAAAATCCTGCTATCTTGTCTTTTTCCTCAGGGGCAAAATAGTCATTTTATTTTTTCTTAATTAAAATAATAAAATTAAATAATCCATTTATATAAAGGACTCCATTATCATCTCATCTTCTTCAACAAGAACACCCAAAACATTAAATTGATTTCGGATTGTTAGAAAACCAGATTTGCGTGTTTGAATTCAACTGATTTGAGCAAACAATGTCTGCGATTGTGTGCGGAAAGAGATCGTTCTTCGTTGACCATCAAATCTGATATCTAACCATCAAATCTAACCATCGTTCTTCGTTGATCATCAGATGAGATCTGACCATCAGATCGATGAAACGAGGAGAAGGTAAAGCTATTTTTACAGCCGAATGTTCGCATTCATTCCATTTCGAGTGTATCACTTCAAACGTAGAACATGGTAATAAAATCTGCCCGGTTTGTAGACCAAAATGGAAAGAAGTTCCATTGCAGGGTCCTACTAATCCAGGTCCACCTTTAGAAGAACAAGAATAAATCCCGTAAACTGATCAAATGACAACTCGGTTATGACTTTGCTCCGCCCAATTCCTCCTCTTCCAAACAGCCCCTGACATGCTGCAGCACCGATTTTCCCGACCCGTGAACCAACCATATTTAACCACGATGAAGCGTTAGACCTTAAATTTACAAACAGACACTATTTAGAAAACTCTAATCTGAAAAGGGTATTGGTTAAAACATACACCGAGGTTCCAACGGTCCCACGGTTTAGCGCTGCTGACGATTTCACCATTTCGAATAACGATCTCTTTCCGCACACAATCGCAGACATTGTTTGCTCAAATCAGTTGAATTCAAACATGCAAATCTGGTTTTCTAAATTAAAATGACTATTTTCCCCTGAGGAAAAAGACAAAATAGCAGGATTATATAAGACAAGTATGACCTGATTTCACTTTTGGACAAAAATGGCAATAAAACTGAAATCACAGGGACTCAGATACAAAAGGTTTAAGTTTTGGACTAAAGTGGCAAAAGTGACCAAACCTCAGGGACCAAAATGGCAGTTTACTCATCTTGATATCATATTTCAGGCGGTGTCATTTTCAACGAATTTTGACAGGTTTTGTCCTTTATAGGGAATTTTGTTGCACGTTTTGTCCTTTGACCCTAACCTAGTTAGATTTTCTTGTTGAATCTGGTCACGTGCAAGTCACATGAGGGTAGTTTAGTCTTTATACATATAAAGGAAAATTTTGTAAATAATGATATATGTATAAATATGTACATATATTTATGTATGTATGTATAAAGGCCCCACCCCAACCCCTCAACCTCTTCTTCCTCCTAACACCACCACCTGCAACCACCATACCTACAACCACAATGTAGAAACCTCAAAAGTTTAAAAAAACTGACGATTTCCCAAAGGGCGTTTTAACATATACTTTGTTACCATATTCAGAATAGAAAAGTCGCTATCTCATCAGAGATCGAGAATTTGCCCTAATCCAGTTTTTCAACAGAAAATTTGGGGCAAATACTCAATTTTCAGATCATGTTCGTTAATCATTCTCCATAACATGAACGAGAGCAAAAAAACCTAAATCGAAAGCAGGAAGAATGTTCACTCATCTTCATGATAACCGATAAACTTAGTTACTCCGGATCTACCGATTATTGGAATCATTCCTCCACACATCAACTTAGATGTGAAACTGTAAATCGAAGTCAATATAAAAGGTACGACCACAGTGTGATTTTAATATTTTCGTGTGGCAGAGATGAGTTACACCATCGAACGGTAACATGATTAGGTTGTCGTTCTCTACTTTTCTTCAAACCATACATCTTCGATTAGAAACTTAGTACTCGGTCCGTAGATCTAAATCGTTTCCGACAACCGATGTGCAAAATCAAAATAAACTTACGGTGTTTCCGTACCTGCGTTTAATCTTCTACTCGACCTCAATCATCAACAAATGGGCGTTTTTTATATAGCAATCGAAACAAAAGTTAACCTCCATCCTTGGAATCAATCATACACATAAAGTCTTCGATGTTAGAGAATTGAGGGTTTCGGTGGTGGTTAGGTGGAGTTGGGTGGTGACATCGTGGTTGCAGGTGGTGGTGTTAGAAGGAAGAAGAGGTTGAGGGGTGGGGGTAAGTCCTTTATACATACATACATAAATTTATGTATATATTTATGCATATATCAGTATTTATAAAAATTGTCCTTCATGTATAAAGACCAAACTACCCTCATGTGACTTGTACGTGACCAGATTTAACAAGAAAATCTAACTAGGTTAGGGTAAAAGGACAAAACGTGCAACAAAATTCCCTATAAAGAGCAAAATCTGTCAAAAATCGTTAAAAATGACACCACCTGAAATATGGTATCAAGATAAAGGACAAAACTTGTAATTTTTCCATTTTGATCTGAAGACAAATTATATATATATATATATATATATATATATATATATATATATTAAAAATAGAAGCTAATGAATAGTAATTTTCATATTATAATAATGTATAGTTTTTTAATACTTTTATTTATTTTAATATTATAATAGTTATTTTCTTTACTTTTTAACTTTAATCATTTTTTTAATATCGAGACTGTACTAGTATCGAAAATACCGGTACGGTCCTGTCCGGTATCATTATATATATATATATATATATATTAAAAATAGAAGCTAATGAATAGTAATTTTCATATTATAATAATATATAGTTTTTTAATACTTTTATTTATTTTAATATTATAATAGTTATTTTCTTTACTTTTTAACTTTAATCATTTTTTAATATCGAGCCAGAACTGGTATCGAAAATACCGGAACGGTCCTGTTCAGTATCAGTACATGAAGGTAAAAACCGACACTAATACATAAAACACCAAAAGTTGGTGCAGAATTGATATTGGGCTAATGAATAGTAATTTTCATATTATAATAATATATAGTTTGTTTAATACTTTTATTTATTTTAATATTATAATAGTTATTTTCTTTACTTTTTAACTTTAATCATTTTTTTTAATATCGAGCCAGTATTGGTATCGAAAATACCGGTGCGGTCCTGTTCGGTATCAGTACATGAAGGTAAAAACCGACACTAATACATAAAACACCAACTTTATCTGAATTGGATATAAAAATACGTTGTCTTAATATTTTTAATTAACAATGGATATTAAACTTTGTATACACACTAACCTCCGTATTATCTGAATTAAAGTCTTAACTTTATATGCTTGGAATTAGTAGTTATCATTTTGTAACAATTTTAGCATCTTAACACTAACTTACGTTGATATTCTGTAGATATTTTTGCAATAATATTTTTATCGTTTGAGTTAAAAAGAAAAAGTTACCACAAAACCCCATCCACCCAACCCCTCTTTCCCTAAATTCATTGTATGATTCCAAAAATAAATACCAATGTCACCTAATCATCGATCTTAACAGATGAAATGATCTGAAGAATAGCCAAACTGGGTTTTATCGCAGTGGCCATTCGGGAGGACAGGTTTTCCCCGAAACTGGTGGCTTGATAACTCGGGTATGCATCCAACTCTGACTGTTATGGAGGAGGGGATGCATTTTCTCAATTGATGGCATCTCAGGATACTTATCCGGTGATTTAGTTGGCCGTTCAAAAAAATTTACCTAAAGTAACCATCAACATTAATTAAAATGCCTGACCATTTTTTTTTCAAATCAGTCGTTGCTTTGTATTTATAACTAGTGACGAACTCAGAAATCTTGTTAAGTGACAACGCCCGACACTAGAGAAGACAATATAAGCAAGTTGAGTTACCGATTAACACAAGTCAAATAAATATATCTAGTTCATCATTTATTGTACACCAATATGAACGAGGGAAAATATTAAGTTGCCACAAAAATGAATAAAATAACAGTTTTGTCGTTGGCGAAGCTTGAGATTTCCGACCGAGGGGGCGGAAGTCACCGGATTTAAAAGTTTCTATAAAACCGGGGAGTCGAAAATGTATATACCCAAAAATTTCTATACGAAAACTACATACTCTCCACTACTAAGTCAAAAGTTCGGGGGGCCGGCCGCCCCCTCCTGCCCCTTAAAAGCTCCGCCCATGAGTCTCGTTAGTGGGATAATGATACGACGCAACCGAGCCCAACTGCACCAGACCTGGTAACACAATAGGCCCAAGCAGCAGCTGATCCAGTAGCTAAAGGTCGGCCCAGCAGGAATGTAGTCAAGCCCATTCGTTACAGGGTCTGAGGATTAGATAGCAAGTCAACAACCACCGTCCCACTATTTTTGCATTCACGTTTTAATTGTTTTGTTTAATTGTTTGCATCCATGATTTCCATTATCATCTTCCACCAGTAGGTAGTTACATGCACGTTTCTCTTTCACGTTCTTTTCATTCATGTATTTAGTTTTCAATTGAGTAATGTAAATTAGTAGAAAATTGTCCCACGTTATTGTCTGTTCGATTACTTTCTTCTTGGAGTTTAACCCACTTACGGGTCACATTATTTGGTGCTTTCGTTCCCCTTCTCAATGCCTCCTCGCAAAGATTCCGGTCCCGGTGACGAATCCATGGCTTCCATGATGGAACGCATGGAGAAAGTCCAGCAGAACAATGAAACCTCCGCAGCCAATTTCGACACCCTCCAAACAACCCTTAACACCCTCGTTTCCTCTATCAACAAGCACACAGAAGCTCTTACTGCCGGTCCATCGTTTACCACACCACCACCGTTCCCACAAGTCGCCCCACCCAACTCCAACGCCCGCACGCCAAAAATTCATCTACCCGTTTTCGATGGAACCAACCCGCTTGACTGGATTTTCCGGGCGGATAACTATTTCACATACTATTCGGTTCCGGTCGATCAACGAATTACCTTAGCTAGGTTCCATTTCACCGGCGAAGCGATTAGTTGGTACAAATATTTGGCCAATAATCACTTATTAGGAACCTGGACGACGTTTACTCGCGCTCTTGAACTTCGTTTCGGTCCATCAGACTATGAGAACCACCAAGCGGTCCTCTTCAAACTTAAACAAACCTCTAAGGTTCAAGCTTTCCAAGCCGAGTTCGAGAAGATTAGTAATTATGTTATCGGGTTGTCGACCGAAGCCTTGAGAAACTGTTTCATTTCTGGGCTTAAACCATAAATCCAATCGGAACTCGCATTACACAAACCCACCATAATCCATGATGCCATTGGTCTAGCTCGACGCATCGAAGACAAATTTGCTTCCCTGCTACCAACCAAACCTCCACATAACCCACGTACTTTTTCAAATCCTTCTACCTCCATTACTACAAAACCCAACACTACACTCCTTTCCCAACCCCTCTTACAAGCTGCTCCTAAATCAACACCACCAACTCCACCCCGGCCTCTACCGCTGACACGGTTATCCCCGGAGGGACTTCAAAAACTGCGCGCTGAAGGTTTGTGTTTTCGTTGTCCGGAACGTTACTTTCCGGGCCACAAATGCAATCCTCCACAGTTTCTAATCATTCTGGACAATGAGGAACACCCTGACAACACCACAACGGACCAAATAGATCAACTGCTACCGGAACAACCGCCGGAGTTGTTGACCTTGTCTACAGCAGCATATTTCGGGTTGCATTCACCAAAGACACTTCGTGTTTCGGGGCGAATTAATAGCCATAATGTGAATGTCTTGGTGGACTCGGGAAGCACACACAACATATTGCACCCATGTCTTGCCGCATTTCTGCAGTTGACCACCAACGAAGTCCTACCCTTCTCCGTCATGGTGGGTAATGGTGAACACCTTCAATGCAAAGGATACATTCCAAACGTGTCGTTAACACTAAACAAGCAGGTATTCCAAGTTCCACTTTATGTTCTTCCGATTGAAGGTGCCGACGTTGTTTTGGGTATGGAATGGCTCGACTCTTTAGGACCCGTTACTGCCGATTTTTCGATCCCCATCATCACCTTTGTAAAAGATGACCACTAATTTATTCTCACGGGAGAATCCCTAAACACCATAGTTTCACCTAGTTCACTAAATACCTTACTGAAACATGCATCTATAGCTTCCATGCACACTTTGGTATTCCACCATCAACCTACGGCTCCACCTACACCACCCCCACTTTATCATCCCAACCCTACCATTCATTCCCTCCTCCAGCAATTTGTAATCCTGTTCCACACACCCCACGACCTTCCACCACCACACAAACATGATCACTATATTCCTACCCTACCCGACGCCAAACCCGTCAATGTGAAACCATACCGATATCCTCATTACCAAAAGCAAGTTATGACCGATTTAATCAAAGAAATGTTACGTGATGGCATTATCCAACCGAGTCATAGCCCGTATTCTTCACCGGTTCTCTTAGTTCAAAAAAAGGATGGTTCGTGGCACTTTTGTGTCGACTACAGAGCCTTGAATGCAATCACCGTCCGTGATCGCTTTCCTATCCCCACAGTCGACGAGCTGCTAGATGAACTCCACGGTGCAACGGTTTTCTCTAAAATTGATTTACGCGCCGGTTACCATCAGATTCGAGTGGCTTCATGTGACATTGGAAAAACAACATTTCGTACCATTGACGGCCATTATGAGTTTTTAGTGATGCCGTTTGGCCTTACAAATGCTCCGTCAACTTTTCAATCCGCTATGAATGATCTTTTTCGTCCCGTGTTACGACAGTTCGTCTTGGTCTTTTTCGATGATATTCTCATATACAACCCTTCTATGGATGCACATTATGACCATCTCAAGTTTGTTATGGAAACACTTATAGCTAACCACTTTCATGCAAAAGAATCAAAGTGTATTTTTGGAGCTAAGGTGTTACCTTTTTGGGTCAATTTATATCAGCTGATGGCGTGCAAGCCGTTCCTGAAAAGTTGGAGGCCATTCAATCGTGGCCTAATCCCAATTCTATGACCACCTTGCGGGCCTTTTTAGGTCTCACGGGTTATTATCGAAGGTTTGTTCGCGATTATGCACGTATTGCTGCTCCGTTAACCGATATTCTCAAAATGCCAAAATTTACATGGTCTACTCAAGCAGAAGCGTCCATGCAAGCTCTTAAACATGCCATGATGAACCTTATTACTCTAGCCATGCCAAACTTTTCACAATCTTTTGACATCACCACTGATGCTTCCGGGTCCGCCATTGGCGCGGTTTTAGCTCAAAATGATCGGCCAATTGCATTCTTTAGCAAGAAACTATGCTCTAGAATGCAAAACCAATCGACATATACATGGGAACTCTATGCCATAACCGAGGCTGTTAAGAAATGGAGACAATATTTGTTAGGGCGTAAATTTCGAATATTCACCGATCATCACAGCTTGAGACATCTACTCACTCAAACAATCCAAACCCTAGAACAACAGAAGTGGATCTCGAAGCTAATGGGCTATGAATTTGAAATACATTTCAAACCGGGAAAGGACAACCGAGTCGCTAACGCTTTAAGCAGAATTGAGCAGCCAGTTTTATTCGCTTTATCGACTCCAACTGCACCTTGGTTGAACACGATTCGTCGTTATTATGTTGAACATGAAGATGGAAAAAGGCTGCTACAAACGATTAAAATGATCCTTCGTCGTTTCCCCATCATTCAATCAGAGATGGTTTGGTTCTTTTACATGGTAAACTTTACATTCCCAAACAAGCCGAATTATGTACCCTTTTATTACAAGAATTTCATGCATCAACTTTGGAGGGTCATTCGGGTATTGGCGCAACCGCTCGTCGTTTATCTCAAATATTTTCTTGGTCTCACTTAAAAAAAGATGTCACTACTTTTATTAAGAGTTGCGCAGTGTGCCAAACTACCAAACCTCAAAACCACAAACCATATGGTCTATTGCAACCCCTACCCGTTCCCTCCAATACTTGGGAAGACATAACCATGGATTTCATCACCCAATTACCTCCATCCCAAGGAAAGTCGGTTATTTGGGTTATTGTAGACCGCCTCAGCAAAGCCGCGCACTTTATCGCCCTTTCACCAAATTTCACAGCCTCAACCTTAGCCACAATTTTTCTTAGGGAATTCTACAAACTCCACGGCCTACCAAAATCCATTGTTTCTGACAGCGACCCATTGTTCCTCAGTCGCTTCTGGAAACAACTATTCCAGCAACTTGGTACCAAACTTCATCATTCCAGTGCCTATCACCCGCAAAGTGACGGCCAATCGGATGTCGTAAACCGCTGCCTTGAAGCTTATTTGTGAGCCTTTGTTTATAACGAACCAAAAAAATGGCACCAATATCTTTACCTTGCGGAATTCTGGTACAATACATCTCACCATTCATCGATTAACATGACTCCGTATCGAGCGGTATTCGGGCGGGAAGCGACATCCATTCATGATAACAACCTACAGAATACCTCTACAGCCTCCATTGAGGCGTCATTGGAAGCCCATCAAAGGCTAATGGTTCTCTTAAAGCACGCACTAGAACAATCGAGAGCTGACATGGTCAAGCAAGCAAATCGCCACCGACTACCAAAGGAATTCCAAGTTAATGATTTTGTTTATCTCAAGTTGCAAAAGTATAGGCAAGCCTCAGTGGATAATCGAAACAATCATAAACTCTCAAAAAAATATTTTGGGCCGTATCGCATCATCGAACGAATCGGTTCAATTGCCTATAAATTGGAACTTCCGTCGACGGCCAAAATACACCCGGTTTTCCACGTGTCGCTAGTGAAATCGAGTGTGCAATCTCACTCCTCCACATATTTTCCAGGTGATTTGGCACAAGTAGGAGAAACAGACCCGTATACGCTAGAAGAAATTCTTAACACCAGGGTGAATGAACAGGGCCTAGTTCAAGTTCTTGTTAAATGGGTTAGAAAAGATCTATCTGAGGCGACATGGGAAGATGAGGATGCATTTTTCCTTCAACACCCAGCTTTTCATCACCACCTCGAGGACGAGGTGAGTTTTCAGGGGACGGCTACTGATACGACGCAACCGAGCCCAACTGCACCAGACCTGGTAACACAACAGGCCCAAGCAACAGCTGATCCAGTAGCTAAAGGTCGGCCCAGCAGGAATGTAGTCAAGCCCATTCGTTACAGGGTCTGAGGACTAGAGAGCAAGTCAACAACCACCGTCCCTCTATTTTTGCATTCATGTTTTAATTGTTTTGTTTAATTGTTTGCATCCATGATTTCCATTATCATCTTCCACCAGTAGGTAGTTACATGCACGTTTCTCTTTCACGTTCTTTTCATTCATGTATTTAGTTTTCAATTGAGTAATGAAAAATCAGTAGAAAATTGTCCCACGTTATTGTCTCTTCGATTACTTTCTTCTTGGAGTTTAGCCCACTTACGGGTCACATTAGATGTCGCAACCCCCGATCCCAAATCCCCGGGAACGGGCGGCCGCGAGCCAGTTTCGGTGGTATCGCGTATTGTCTAATTTGGCAGCGGAATTTTTCATCAGGACCGTAGTTAGGAAATATTGGATCAGAGTAAAATACCACATTTTCATAATATTAAACACATGGGATAAAACCCAAGTTTGCATTACACACATTTTCATAGGAATAAATCCTATTTTATTTAATAAAAACATCTATTTTATTTTAGGTAACTTTATTGCCACTTTTCCAAGCCTTCAGTGCTATCCAGCTGGCTTCTATTTGGCTTTCACAGTTTGTTACCTGAAACGCGTTTTAAAAACTTTTGTCAGTGGAAATACCGGTGAGTGAATCCCAATTTAATCAAGTTTAAATAAAACCATTGTACAGTATTGAGGGCGATCTCGCAATTACATTTGTTTCCAAGTTATATCAATTAACATCCATGGTACTGTTAGACCCGACTTGTGGAAATGTTACTCCTTGACCAGGTGGTAATCAAATTTTGTATACAAAACCCCAACATAATCATGATAATTGTATTCTTACAAATACTCAATAACTGCTTAGTACACATTTAATTGTATGAGGTTTTGTAAAAATAGTTAACAAAAGGTTTACAAAAAGCGGATAAACTCACATTGCTGTCTTAGATTTTCTGTAAGGGTTCCCTGGGAATTATCTATAATTTACACAAAAGCACACGTGTTAGTATAATAACCCATTTCAACATTAGTAGTACCCTCCCCGAGACGACATTCCAACGACTACGTAGGGCAGAACCACGACAGCTGTTACGGAACCCTAGATCAATCGGGCAGCGTATCTAATACGTATCAAGGGGTTATAATACTTACAACGGAGCAGAACTTCGCTATTTAGGGGGTATAATACCCGTATATTATGCCTACACTTCAGATTTGAGAGAAAGAAAATAGTTGTGAGCAAGTTCGACTGAAGATCTGAAGCATTCTATATATAGGGCCTGACTTTCACTTTTACGCGGCCTGCGTAACTGTAGACAAGGGTCTACGCGGCCCGCGTCAAACCCTGGTCAACGCGTAGCTGGGTTGGGTCATCGACTAGACTTGCTGGGTGTTGGGCCACGTGGCCACACCGGGCTGCGCCACATCTTGGATCTCTAGCGGCCCGCGTAAGATCCTTAAGAGGCTTACGCGGCCCGCGACAAACCTAAAAACTCAATTTTTAATTATTTTTTATAATATTTAGGGTATTCGGGGCCCGTTTTCACGTATGGGGTGTATTTTGGGACATATTGGGATATTTTAAAATATTTTAGGGTGTCGGAAAATATTCGAGGGTGTCGGTTTTCTTTAAGGTTGTTATATCCTCCCCACCTTGTTTTAGAGCTCGTCCTCGAGATCTATTGGAATAA
Source organism: Helianthus tuberosus (assembly GCA_030545235.1). Classification (NCBI taxonomy): domain Eukaryota; kingdom Viridiplantae; phylum Streptophyta; class Magnoliopsida; order Asterales; family Asteraceae; genus Helianthus; species Helianthus tuberosus. Next base: position 50,894,242 of record CM060411.1, on the reverse strand, counting down.
GTGTGGATATTTCTTTTGCATTTCTGATTCAAGCTCCCATGTGTACTCAGGTCCTCTTTTGGAGTCCCACTTCACTTTGACCAGAACTAATCTTTTGTGCTTGAGGTTCTTGACTTTCCTGTCTTTAATCTGTAGAGGCCTTTCTACAAACTTGAGTTGTTCATTTACCTCTATATCCTTAAGAGGTACCATTAGCGATTCATCAGCTAGGCATTTCTTGAGATTAGATACATGAAATACATTATGTATTCCTGCCATTTTCTCTGGCAGTTATAGCTGATAGGCTACAGGTCCTATTCTTCTAATAATCTCAAAAGGTCCAATATACCTGGGGCTTAGCTTTCCTCTTTTGATGAATCTTACTACTCATTTCCAAGGAGAGACTTTCAACAATACTTTATCTCCTACTTGAAATTCCAAGGGTTTGCGTCGGTTATCAGCATAGCTCTTCTGTCGATCACGTGCTGCTTTCAGTCGTTCCTTGACTTGAATAATCTTGTCAGTTGTTTCTTGTACTATTTCAGGTCCAGATAGTTGCTTTTCCCCAATTTCTGCCCAACAGATTGGGGTTCGGCACTTTCGTCCATAAAGTGCTTCGAATGGTGCAGCATTGATACTTGTGTGATAACTATTATTATAAGAAAATTCTATTAAAGGTAAGTGATCGTCCCAATTACCTCCGAAATCAATTACACAAGCTCTAAGCATGTCCTCCATTGTCTGAATTGTTCTTTCGCTTTGTCCGTCCGTTTGAGGATGATAAGTTGTGCTTAGATTTAACTTGGTTCCTATTGCTTTTTGGAAACCTGACAAAAAATGAGAGGTAAAGCGGCTATCTCTATCAGAAACAATTGATAAAGGTATTCCATGTAAAGAAACGATTTCATTTACATACAATTTAGCTAACTGTTCCATACTGAAAGTTTCTTTCATTGGTAGGAAATGAGCTGACTTGGTTAGCCTATCTATAATCACCCAGATTGTATCATTATATTTCCTTGTTTTGGGTAATTTGGTAACAAAATCCATTGTTATTAATTCCCATTTCCATACTAGCATTTCTAGCTGTTGCAATAGACCTGAGGGTTTCTGGTGTTCAGCTTTGACTTGTGAACAGGTTAAACATTTAGAAACATAGGCTGCTATATCCTTTTTCATTCCTATCCACCAGAAATTCTTTCTTAAATCCTGGTACATTTTATCATTTCCTGGATACATTGTGTATTTAGATTTATGGGGTTCTTCTAATATATGATGACGTAGGTTTCCTAATTTAGGTATCCACATTCTCTTTTTATGGAATCTCCAAATTCCATATGTTCCTTGTTCTAATTCCTTAATCATACCTTTTAATTTTTCAGTATCATCCCTAATTACTGATTCTTGTGTTTTTCTAATTTGATCATTTAAATCTACTTGTAGATTTAATTTAAGAGAACGTACCCTTTTTGTCTTTTCGTGATACTTTCGACTTAAAGCATCGGCAACTACATTTGCCTTTCCTTCATGATACTGGATATCACAATCATAAGCACTAAGCATCTCCATCCAGCGCCTTTGTCTCATATTCAACTCCTTTTGCCCGAAAACATATCTTAAATTTTTATGATCGGTGACTATGGTAAACTTACTACCATAAAGGTAATATCTCCAAATTTTCAAAGAAAAAATTATTGCTCCTAATTCTAGATCATGGGTTGAATAATTTTCTTCATGATTCTTAAGTTGTCTAGAGGCGTAAGCTATAACCTTTTGGCGTTGCATTAATACACATCCATAACCTAGTTTGGAAGCGTCACAATAGACTATAAAGTCTTCAGTTCCTTCTGGTAACGCTAATATGGGTGCATGGGTTAATCTATGCTTAAGAATTCTAAATGCTTCTTCTTGCTTTGGTCCCCATTCAAACTTAATGGATTTACAGGTTAACTTAGTTAAAGGAATGACTATTCTAGAAAAATCTCGAATAAATCTTCTATAATATCCGGCCAATCCTAAGAAACTTCTAACCTCGGTTGGTGACTCAGGGGTTTTCCATTTGATAATCACCTCGATCTTTGTTGGATCCACATGAATTCCTTCATGGTTCACTAAATGTCCAAGAAACTGTACCTGTTCTAACCAAAACTCGCACTTTGAAAATTTAGCATAAAACTTTTCCTTTATTAATAGACTTAGAAGTGCGTGCAAATGCTTTGCATGATCTTCCTTACTTTTAGAATAAATGAGAATATCATCTATGAAGACGATTATGAATTTATCCAAATATGACTTACATATTCGGTTCATCATGTCCATAAATGCGGCTGGGGCATTGGTTAAACCAAATGGCATGACAGTAAATTCATAATGGCTATACCTCGTTCTGAAGGCGGTCTTAGGAATGTCCTCTTCCTGTACCTTTAATTGATGATATCCTGATCTTAAATCGATTTTAGAGAAAAATCGAGCTCCTTGTAATTGATCGAACAGATCATCGATTCTCGATAATGGGTACCGGTTCTTAATCGTGACCTTGTTTAATTCACGGTAGTCAATGCACATACGCATCGATCCGTCCTTCTTTTTTTACGAATAAAATCGGCGCTCCCCATGGCGATGAACTTGGCTGTATGAATCCTTTCTCTAATAATTCATCTAATTGTTTCTTCAGTTCCTGCATTTCTGCGGGTGCCAAACGGTAAGGTGCTTTAGCAATTGGTGCCGTTCCTGGTAGCAGGTGAATTCGGAATTCGACTTCTCTATCTAGAGGTAGTCCTGGTAATTCTTCCGGAAATATATCTGAAAACTGAGAAACTACTGGAATGTCTTGTAGTTCTTTTCCTTTAGTGTTAGTGATTATAGAAATCAAATACACTATAGACCCTTTTTCTTATATAGCTTGCAGTTTTCATCACAGAGATGAATTTCGTGGATCTAGATGGCTTATTTCCTTTAATTGTGATCTTTTCACCCTTTGGTGATTTTACTTGAATTGATTTTTGATCACATAAAATACTGGCTTTATTGGCTATTAACCAATCCATTCCTAAAACGACATCAAAAATCCTGCCAGATTCATTGGGTAAAGATTTGCAATAAACTTTTGATTTAAAATTTCTATTCTTGCTCCCTGCAAGATTTCAGAAATCCTAACAGTTTCTCCATTAGCTGTCTCTACGAGACATTCTTGTGGCAGTTTAGTTAATGACTGATTTAGAAGTTTGCAAAACGAAGTATTAATAAAACTTTGGTTTGCACCAGAGTCAAATAATACTTTAGCAAAAACATCATTAACTAAAAACATACCAGCTATCACGTCTGGAATCATTTTGGCTTCATCTGCAGTCAGAACAAATGCTCTAGCATTTTTAGTGTTCTTGTTGTTCGCGGCTGGAGCTAGTTTTGGACAGTTCGGCTTGATGTGACCTTTTTCTCCACAGTTGAAGCACAGTCCATTACTGGATTTTCTCCTGCAATCTTCTTCCTTGTGTCTGGGTGCCTTGCAGAAATTGCAAAGAGTGGAGCATTTTCCCGAATGCTTTTTCTTGCAGACCTTGCAGAATGGTGCAGAGGTAGAACCCATATTCCTACGATTGTAATTCACAGAACGGAATTCTTGGGTAAGCCTTTGGGTTAGGTTTCTCCTCTGGTCTTCTTCCCTAGTATGGATTAATTCATCTGTCAAGGTGTTTGCTAGTTCTACAGCTTCTTCTATAGTTTGAGGTCTAGCTGCCTTGACTACATGCCTAATCTCTCCAATTAATCCCCAGATGTAACGGGAGATTAACACTGGTTCAGGTGATGCAAGGGTTGGTACTATTCTAGCATATTCAAAGAATGTGGTAGTATAACCCTTACTATCTACCCTGATCATTCTTAAGTTTAGAAACTTATTAGCTATCTGTTCCTTTTCATTGGGAAGACATAATTTCCTTTCTACCATATTCTTAAATTCTTCCCATTCCATGTTGTATACCCTATCACTTCCTCTTGATTGGAGGATAGTGTTCCACCATTCTAAGGCTGAGTTCTTAAACAGATTAGAAGCAAACATTATTTTATCTTCTTTAGCACACTTGCTTATTTTTAAAACAGCTTCAGTCTTCTCTATCCAGCGTAGGGCTGCAATGGGTCCTTCGTTGCCTGAGAATTCTATTGGTTTGCAGGACCAGAATTCCTTATAAGAACAACCATAAGGCATGGTTCTTCTTCTTTTGGGAATGGGCACCTGAAGTATGGGTCCATTGTTCACGCTGTTTTCTGGTTCAATTGGTCGCTTACTGCTATATTTACTTTTATTATCAGCATCCTTAACAGTTTGAAGAATAAATGGCATTGCATCTATAATTCCTTGTGCTACTATGTGTTGGATAGCACTATTATCCATTTGGTTTCCATTTTTATTAATGCTCGGATTCTCATTAACCAAGTTAATGTTACTCTGGTTATCGTTATTCAGATTTCCTTGATTTCCTTCGTCGGCCATCTGAATTTTAAACAATTACCCCGTATTAATATCACAAAATAATATTTAATATAGTCAATCACATGACACACAATTTAGCTAAAAGCGTCGATCATTGCGACTTTACTCTATTCATATACTATGCATCTATTACACACCAGTACTGAAATAAAAATTACAATACCAACTGAAATAAAATTACACTAATAATAGTAGGCATCCGTAGTTTTTTTTTTCATACACATACACACATATTATATTATTTTATTATTATTATTACTACTACTACCATTTCTACCATCACATTCACGGGTATGGATTCATCCAAAAATCCATATTGCGTTCATCATACTTCCAGACGAGTCGCTCTCCCACCTGTCGCATTCGTTCACTACTTTCTAAAATTTCCCCACCAAATGTCCTAAGTTCTTGTACGTTTTCTGCACTCATTGGGGGTGCAGGTTCTAGGACTGGGTTCAGAATCTGGGGTGCGGGTTCTTGATATGGGGGTGTAGGTGCCTGGAATCGGTAAGAATCTTCTAAAATCTCCCTAATGTATTCATCGTGGTAATAGGGATCTAAGGGATCCATACCTGGGTAGGCTCCTAAGTTCTGCATGGGTGTGTCTTCATGTATCGGGTAGCGTTGCACATAGTCCCTAACGTCATCCCACCAGGGGTCGTAATTTGGGTCTAAGGGGTTTGGTGCAGGTACCCTAGGTATTTCTTCCGGATTGAAATCATGCATTTCTACTTGATTTTCAGGGTTTTCTATCTCCATGGGTTGGTCAGGAATTGGTAGTTGTGTTTGGGGTGCTATTATTTGTTCCAGGTTAGGGTCAGCTGCAGTGGTTGCTAGGATGTGAATGTTGGCTATATCCCTATTTATCATATCATGGGCATAGGCATCAGTTTCTCTTTTGGCTGCTGCTAGTACTCTCTGTTCTTGTAACTTTTTCATATGCTTTCTACGTTCGTGTGCCCCTCGACTGAACCATCCCCTCTTTTTTTTGAGGAAATGGCTCCTCGAACTGAGCCTTAAACACAAAGATTCCTTCTTCCGTATCAGCAGAGTACCCTGAGAGGGCAGGCTGAGAAGAGGAGGTGCCTTCGCTTTTAGGCGAACCAGACAATTGACGGTATGCGTCAGACGGTCCTTGGTCGCTCATACTGTAAACTAACAAATAGTCAAATAACACACAACAATAAAATACCATTATGCACATATTTCCATAATTTATTTCCTAACAGATTGAATTTTGATGTCAGCAGAACGCTTCTGTGGCTGAATCAGTGGCATAGCTCTGATACCACCTTCTGTCGCAACCCCCGATCCCAAATCCCCGGGAATGGGCGGCCGCGAGCCAATTTCGGTGGTATCGCGTATTGTCTAATTTGGCAGCGGAATTTTTCATCAGGACCGTAGTTAGGAAATATTGGATCAGAGTAAAATACCACATTTTCATAATATTAAACACATGGGATAAAACCCAAGTTTGCATTACACACATTTTCATAGGAATAAATCCTATTTTATTTAATAAAAACATCGATTTTATTTTAGGTAACTTTATTGCCACTTTTCCAAGCCTTCAGTGCTATCCAGCTGGCTTCTATTTGGCTTTCACAGTTTGTTACCTGAAACGCATTTTAAAAACTTTTGTCAGTGGAAATACTGGTGAGTGAATCCCAGTTTAATCAAGTTTAAATAAAACCATTGTACAATATTGAGGGCGATCTCGCAATTACATTTGTTTCCAAGTTATATCAATTAACATCCATGGTACTGTCAGACCCGACTTGTGGAAATGTTACTCCTTGACCAGGTGGTAATCAAATTTTGTATACAAAACCCCAGCATACTCATGATAATTGTATTCTTACAAATACTCAATAACTGCTTAGTACACATTTAATTGTATGAGGTTTTGTAAAAATAGTTAACAAAAGGTTTATAAAAAGCGGATAAACTCACATTGTTGTCTTAGATTTTCTGTAAGGGTTCCCTGGGAATTATCTATAATTTACACAAAAGCACACGTGTTAGTATAATAACCCATTTTAACATTAGTAACACCCTCCCCGAGACGTCATTCCAACGACTACGTCGGGCAGAACCACGACAGCCGTTACGGAACCCTAGATCAATCGGGCAGCGTATCTAATACGTATCCAGGGGTTATAATACTTACAACGGAGCAGAACTTCGCTATTTAGGGGGGGGTATAATACCCGTATATTATGCCTACACATCAGATTTGAGAGAAAGAAAATAGTTGTGAGCGAGTTCGACTGAAGATCCGAAGCATTCTATATATAGGGCCTGACTTTCACTTTTACGCGGCCCGCGTAAATGTAGACAAGGGTCTACGCGGCCCGCGTCAAACCCTGGTCAACGCGTAGCTGGGCTGGGTAATCGACTAGACTTGCCGGGTGTTGGGCCACGTGGCCACACCGAGCTGCGCCACATCTTGGATCTCTAGCGGCCCGCGTAAGATCCTTAAGAGGCTTACGCGGCCCGCGACAAACCTAAAAACTCAATTTTTAATTATTTTTTATAATATTTAGGGTATTCGGGGCCCGTTTTCACGTAGGTGGTGTATTTTGGGACATATTGGGATATTTTAAAATATTTTAGGGTGTCGGAAAATATTCGAGGGTGTCGGTTTTCTTTAAGGTTGTTATATTAGATAAGGGCATTGTTCTAACGGATAGGGTGGTGGGTAATTTGGCGTTCTGTTTCGAGTACAATTGTTCTTTGTGGGAAATTTAACCTATTTTTTTTTGTTCGTGACTATAAATAGAGAATCAACATTGGTTGGGCGAACAGTAAACCAGATGCAAAATCTATTAATGTTGTTCAGGCTAGTTTCTTCTTAGTCAAAGAATCTTAATAAAAAAAACAGTTGTCTAAAAAAACTATATATATATATATATAGGACAAAGATCCGTTAGGAACCACCCTTTATTGCGAGAACCGCGAGAACCAGTGTGAACACAAACAGTAATTCCTAAAAAATCTAAAAAACACTCAAATTTTTTTTTTACTATTTTTTTTGGAAAAATCGCTATATTTTGTTAATAAAAAAAATTTAAAAAAAAATAAAAAAATAAAAAAATAAAAAAAATTCGAGTAACAGTTATCCATGCACATGTGCATATGTATCATTTCTTTGTCAAATTCCGTAATTCATTACAAATAATAGTCAATTGCACTTTCATTTACACTATCACGTGTAATACACTACTTTTACGTTAACAATATTAGAAATGCACATGTGCATCTATATGTATCAACATGAAATAAAGTGTTTTGGTACACTACTTTCTCTTTCATCTATCAATCCATCCATAATACACAAGCATGCACATGTGCATTTTTGTCATTTCTTTGACAAATTCCATAATTCATTACACATATTATACAATTGCACTTTCATTTACACTATCATATGTAATACATTACTTTTTACATTACCAATATTAGAAATGCACATGTGCATTTATATGTATCAACATGAAATAAGGTGTTTTGGTACACTATTTTGAATACACTTTCCCTTTCATCTATCATACCATCCATAATACACTACCATTACCTCCTACCATCCATAATACAATACCATTACCTCCTACCATCCATAATACAATACCATTAACAATATTTTCACTTTATTACATGTATGTAAACACCATTTATACCATTCAATCAACATATTATATCATAAATTGACGACTATAACCAAACCATCAACCACTAGATATAACTAACCAAAAAACATATATATGGGCCTACTTCTCCATTCAAAATCACAAACTTTTTGTACCAAAACACGTTATATCATGGTTATACCTAATGATGCACATGTGCATTTTGAATATTGGTAATGTAAAAATTAGTGTATTACTAATGGTATTGTAAATTAAAGTGCAATTATCTATTCCTGATAACGTATTACCGAATTTGTCGAAGTAATGATACATATGCACATGTGCATGGATAACTGCTACTCGAAAAAAAAAGTTTTTTTTTCTTTTTATTGGTAACGAAATATAGCGATTTTTTTAAAAAAGCATTAAAAAAAATTGAGTGTTTTTTTTTATTTTTTTAGATTTTATTTTGTGTTCACACTTGTTCTCGCGGTTCTCGCAATAAGGGTGGTTCTCGCATGAACCTTACCCTATATATATATATATATATATAGGGTAAGGTTCATGCGAGAACCACCCTTATTGCGAGAACCGCGAGAACAAGTGTGAACATAACCTAAAATAGCTAACAAAACCTAAAAAAAACCCTAAAAAAACCTAACCCCCACCCCGCAAAAAAAACCTAACCCCCCCAAGCTAAATGCTAAAAACTAAACCCCCTAGAAAAACCTAACCCCCACCCCCCCCACCCAAAAACCTAACCCCCCAAGCTAAAATGCTAAAAACTAAACCCCCAAAAAATATGGTAAAGAATTATTCTCCTTTTATAAATTCTATTTGAAAATCAAAATTGCTTAATAATGCTTGCCATCTTGCAAAAACTTGTTTTGAAATCAAAATTTTAATATCCTTTTCTAAAATATATTTTGCAGATAAACAATCGATTCTTAATAAAAATGGTTTCATATATAAATCATCTTCAAACTTTTTTATATATAAAACTATACTTAAAATTTCCTTTTTGATTGTAGAATAATTCTTTTGAGTATCATTCCATGCACCTGAATAATATCTAACTAAACTTTCTTTATTATCTAATTCTTGTTTTAGTATTCCTCCAAATCCTAAATCGCTTGCATCAGTTTCTACAATTAATTTTGCATTAGGATGGGGAATATGTAAACAAGGTAAGCATTTTATTTTATCTTTAATATATTTTATTATATCCGTATGTTCTTGAGTCCATGGTTTTGGATTCTTTTTTAACCTGTCATATAAAGGTTTACATATGATTCCTAAATCTTTGAAAAAGTCATGAATATAATTTAAACATCCTAAAAATCTTTGCAATTGTTTTTTATCTTTTATTTCATTTGGAAATTTATTTGAAAATTCTAAACTTCTGTTAATAGGTTTTATTGTTCCTTGAATAATATTATGTCCTAAAAATCGTATTTCTGTTTGGAAAAGACTCATTTTAGAAGGTGATACTACTAATCCATTTTTATGAATAATATTGTAGAAAGCATTTAAATGTTTAAAATGTTGATCTAAGGAATTTGAAAATAAATACATCATCAATGTAAACGATTGCATAATTTCCTAATGGTAAAATAATATCATTCATTATATTTTGAAATTCTGAAGGAGCATTTTTTAATCCAAAAGGCATTACATTCCATTCCATTCATAGTGCCCAAATGGTACATTGAATCCAGTTTTATATCTATCTTCTTCAGCAATTTGAACTTGCCAAAATCCAGACTTCATATCAAATTTAGAAAATATTTTTGAATCATAAATCTTTTTAATAAATCCCTTTTATTTGGTATAGGATATCTAATCCATTCTAAAACTTTATTTAGTGGTTTATAATTTATAACTAATCTAGGAGCTCCTCTTTCTATTTCTGCATTATTTTGAACATAGAAGGCAGAGCAAGACCAATGGGATTTGGATGGCCTTATTAATTTTTATCTAGTAATTCTTGTATTTCCTTTTTACAATAGCCTTCTAACTCTTGAGACATATGTATAGCTTTAGACTTGGTTGGAATATTTTTCTCATTAAAATCTTTAATATAAGGTAATCTTACTATATGTTGTTTTCTTTCCCAAAAAACATTTGGAATATTTGCATAAATATTATCTTTAAATTTATTCTCAGTTTCTTGTATTCTTTTTATAATCATTTTATCTTGTAATTGATTCTTTATTCTAACATGATCAATTTATTCAATTAAAAATTCCTTTTATTTTTGGTTGTGTTCACATTGGTTCTCGCGGTTCTCGCAATAAAGGGTGGTTCCTAACGGATCTTTGTCCTATATATATATATTAGGATCGTTTGATATGAAGAAGATTAAACATGAAGACAATATAAATTATTTTAAAGAGATGGCAACATGAATAAGCATGATATAAATTTAAAATATACCTGAATTTATTGATTGAAAATCTTGATTACAATTGATTTCCTTACAATCGGGAGGAGCAACTATAATTTGAAAATCTTAAGATTTTGAACATAGAGAGGTTAATAATACAAGTTTTGGGTTTGAGGGTTTTTTCATACATAAGAGAGGATGTAAGAAAAGGTGTGTATAAAAGTGTGTCTTTCTTCATTGATTTTCTTCCCTTTTATAGATGGAGTAAAAGGGTCTTCATTATTGATTTTTTTGAAAAGAGCTTCGTATGAAATTGCCTTTGTTGAAAATACTCTTAAAGTTGTTTGTCCTCTTTGAGAATTATTTGCACCATCTTTGAAGAATTGGAAAGTTGGTTGTCACTTTGTTGCACAATCTTCCATAATTAGAAAGTTGATTGTCTCTTTGTTGAATTATTTGCTCCACTTTTGAAAATAAGAAAAGTTGATTGTCCTTTTGTTGAATTATTATGCACCATCTTCTATAATTGGAATCTTCACTGTCTGTTGTCGGTCAAAAGTTTTGATAAATATAGATATATATCAAAAACAATTATTATTATTATTATTATTATTTTACTTTATTTTATTCTTTTTTTACATCATATCAAATGGGTCTTGAGAATCTTGAAAGACTTCAGTCCCCGGAGATGAGTGCTTTGAAGGGGATAGAGACTGTCAAATTTCTTTGACTATTTTTAAAATTTCTTCTGGAGAATTGCAATTTGAAAGTCTTTGAATATACTCTTGATCTTCATTGCTGGCCTTGATATTTCGAATTAGAGACTTTAAACTTCTTTTATATTGAGTAGTTAGTTCCTTATAATACTTGGTAACTGCTTGAGAATTTGCTTTTGTGATGACAAACTTATTCCACCATTTGCACCTGTATTGTCTAAAGAGCAATGGAGGAGAAAGTTCTGTAGGACTTTCTTCTTGAAAATTATAAGTCCATAAACATATCCATGGAATTCTGAATACACTCATAAATTGTAAAGTATATTAAAAAATAGGTGTTCCATCATGTTGAAAATATTCGACAAATCTTGAAAATGCTTCTGAGATTTCTTTGGGAAAAGCTTCTAGAATAATTACCATATATTTAAACCATTTAACGAACCATTTTGGATAAATATTTAAAAAATCTTCATCAAATTGGAAAAACCAAGAATGATCAAAGTTTCTTAGAATAAATGCATATTCCTATGCATTTTGATAATCATAATAGTTATATTGAGGATAAGCACTGAAATTTGAAAGGGTTTTTGAATTGTAGGGCTTAGAATTCCAATCTTCTAAAGATAGAACCTTTAAAATTTTTACTTGACTATAAGCAATCTTAGAAGGATCTCCACTATTAAAATTGTGCCGAATAATAACTGATTCTGAATCTTCTTAAATTGCTTGATAATAATCTCTGGTCTTGTATTCATCTTTGAAAAAATGGCATCCTCTTGGATAAATGAAGTCGATTAAGGATAAAAAATTTCTACTAACCTTTTCGACTTCCAAAGGTTCTAGAATTTTGATAATCTTTTTATTTGAGTTGATAATATAAGGAATAGTGGCTGGTGAAGAGGTTGAAGGAGAGGCTGGTTTAGAGAGTTTTGTGAAAGAAGAAGATTGAATAATGGGTTTTGATTCTAGATTTTGAATAATGGACGAAATTCATTATTGACTATTATATTTAATTTAGTATACCATTTTTGAGAAGTTAATCCTTTTAAACGATTTATTTTCCCTGTATTTTCAGTATCGTTTTTAGTATTGTTATTGTTTTCTTCATCTTTTTTATCTTTCCCTTTTTCTAACTCTTTAATTTGTGATTTTATTTCTCGAATTTCTTCTTTAATATTTTTTAATTCTATTTGTAAATCAGTTATTGTAACAGGATTTTCTTTTATTTGTCTTGTTTGAAATCTTTGACATATTTCATTGAAATTATATACCTTTTCTTCCTTTTCTATTGGTAGTTTATACTTTTCTTTTAATTGTTTTAAATATACTTGTTTTAGCTCTTTATCATCAATTTTTTTCTAATAATTCGAATAGGTCTTTATTATTTTCTGTTAGAGAATTTATTGTTCCATCGATTTCACAAATACAAGGACCAATGCATTGACACGTATTATCTTCTGAACTACTTTCTGAATCAGAATCTTCAATATGATTTAAATCATTATCACTATAGTCTGAAATACTGTTTTCACTTGAAATATCATAAATAAGTATTTTGTTTATCTGTTCTTTTAATTCATCAGAAATATTTAACTCGTTTATCTTTTTCTTAGTATAACAATCTTTTGAATAATGTCCTTGTCTTCCACATTTATAACAAATAACAATATCTTGTTTACCTTGTTTTTTCTTTTGAAAATCAATCTTATCTTTGTAATATTTTTGTTTATTTTTAATATATGGTTTTCTTTTTTAGTTATTTTTGATGAATTGTTTAGGAATTTTCTTTTTCGGTTTAGAAGGAGTTTTAAATGGTTCAAGTCCATATTGTTGACAAAAGCTTCCTAATTCCTTATGGCCTTGGATACCATCATTTTTTATTTTTTCTTTTAATCTTAAATCGTTACATATTTTTAATCCTTCTTGATTTATATAATTTATTATTTGACCATATGATAAATCTCTATAGGGAATATTATTATTAAAATCTTTTTTAATTTTTTCTCTAATTCTTTCTGCAAATAATTTTGGTAACCCAGCTATAAATCTTTATTTCCAATAGGCTTCTTTACAATCATCTCTAGTCATAACTTTCGAAAGAAATACATCTTTATACCATCTAAAATCTTGTAATTTTCTACATGTCAGGTTTAATAATATTAAAGAATTTCTTTCTTGATAATCTGTTGGACTTCCAATAAAATGTTTGATTATAGCAAAAATTAGAGTATTAATTATATCAGGTGTTTCGGTCGGAACTTGAACATTATTTTCTGTTTTAATAATTAATTTTTTTAGCATTTTTGATTATATGTTTTTCTTCTTCTGTAAGATACTTATCCCACCAACCTTTAAGAATTCCCGTAAAACCAGAAACTATCATAGAAATAATTGAAGCTTCATCATTTCCATTTGCTTTATATGCATTAGCTGCCATTATCATTTCTTGTAATAGGTTAAGAATTTGATGTTCTGTTTGACCTTCTATATTCCATTCGTATAGAAAGGTTCCATCATATTTTGCTTGAACTAAAGTATGTCGTTCTTCAAATTGTAAATCAGGTGGGGTAGGTCTAGGATAATAATTTCTTGTTTCAGGCTTAGTAGTATAAATTTATAGAAGATTCTATAAACAAAATTAAAAGAGGAAATTATCAATTTTCAAAGAATAATACTTATACTACTAAGCCTGAAACAAGAAATTATTATCCTAGACCTACCCCACCTGATTTACAATTTGAAGAACGACATACTTTAGTTCAAGCAAAATATGATGGAACCTCTCTATACGAATGGAATATAGAAGGTCAAACAGAACATCAAATTCTTAACCTATTACAAGAAATGATAATGGCAGCTAATGCATATAAAGCAAATGGAAATGATGAAGCTTCAATTCTTTCTATGATAGTTTCTGGTTTTACGGGAATTCTTAAAGGTTGGTGGGATAAGTATCTTACAGAAGAAGAAAAACATATAATCAAAAATGCTAAAAAAATAATTATTAAAACAGAAAATAATGCTCAAGTTCCGACCGAAATACCTGATATATTTAATACTTTAATTTTTGCTATAATCAAACATTTTATTGGAAGTCCAACAGATTATCAAGAAAGAAATTCTTTAATATTATTAAACCTGACATGTAGAAAATTACAAGACTTTAGATGGTATAAGGATGTATTTCTTTCAAAAGTTATGACTTGAGATGATTGTAAAGAAGCCTATTGGAAAGAAAGATTTATAGCTGGGTTACCAAAATTATTTGCAGAAAGAATTAGAGAGAAAATTAAAAAAGATTTTAATAATAATATTCCTTATAGAGACTTATCATATGGTCAAATAATAAATTATATAAACCAAGAAGGATTAAAAATATGTAATGATTTAAGATTAAAAGAAAAAAATAAAAAATGATGGTATCCAAGGCCATAAGGAATTATGAAGTTTTTATCAACAATATGGACTTGAACCATTTAAAACTCCTTCTAAACCGAAAAAGAAAATTCCTAAACAATTCATTAAAAAGAACTATAAAAGAAAACCATATATTAAAAATAAACAAAAATATTACAAAGATAAGATTGATTTTCAAAAGAAAAAACAAGGTAAACAAGATATTGTTATTTGTTATAAATGTGGAAGACAAGGACATTATTCAAAAGATTGTTATACTAAGAAAAAGATAAATGAGTTAAATATTTCTGATGAATTAAAAGAACAGATAAATAAAATACTTATTTATGATAATTCAAGTGAAAACAGTATTTCAGACTATAGTGATAATGATTTAAATCATATTGAAGATTCTGATTTAGAAAGTAGTTCAGAAGATAATAAGTGTCAATGCATTGGTCCTTGTATTTATGAAATCGATGGAACAATAAATTCTCTAACAGAAAATAATAAAGTCCTATTCGAATTATTAGAAAAAATTGATGATAAAGAGGTAAAACAAGTATATTTAAAACAATTAAAAGAAAAGTATAAACTAACAATAGAAAAGGAAGAAAATGTATACAATTTCAATGAAATATGTCAAAGATTTCAAACAAGACAAATAAAAGAAAATCCTGTTACAATAACTGATTTACAAATAGAATTAAAAAATATTAAAGAAGAAATTCGAGAAATAAAATCACAAATTAAAGAGTTAGAAAAAGGGAAAGATAAAAAAGATGAAGAAAACAATAACGATACTAAAAATGATACTGAAAATATAGGGAAAATAAATCGTTTAAAAGGATTAACTTCTCAAAAATGGTATACTAAATTAAATATAATAGTCAATAATGAATTTCGATTAACATTAGTTGCTATGATTGATAGTGGTGCTGATATGAACTGTATTCAAAAAGGTCTAATACCCACAAAATACTATGCAAAGACTACATATAGATTATCTGGAGCCAATGGAAACCTATTAAATATTAAATACAAATTATCAAATGTTCATATTTGCAAAGAAAACTATTGTTATAAAACTCAATTCGTTTTAGTAAAGGATTTAACATCTCAAATTATATTAGGACTCCCGTTTATAACTCAGTTATATCATTTTACAGTTGAAGAAAAATGAATAAGTACTAAGGTATTAAATAAAAAGATTTGCTTTGAATTTGCTCATCCAATTACTTCAAAACAAATAAATATTTTAAGCTTAAAAGAAAAACAAAAGGAAATTTTAAGTGAAGAAATTGATCATGTTAGAATAAAGAATCAATTACAAGATAAAATGATTATAAAAAGAATACAAGAAACTGAGAATAAATTTAAAGATAATATTTGTGCAAATATTCCAAATTCTTTTTGGGAAAGAAAACAACATATAGTAAGATTACCTTATATTAAAGATTTTAATGAGAAAAATATTCCAACCAAGTCTAAAGCTATACATATGTCTCAAGAGTTAGAAGGCTATTGTAAAAAGGAAATACAAGAATTACTAGATAAAAAATTAATAAGGCCATCCAAATCCCCTTGGTCTTGCTCTGCCTTCTATGTTCAAAATAATGCAGAAATAGAAAGAGGAGCTCCTAGATTAGTTATAAATTATAAACCACTAAATAAAGTTTAAGAATGGATTGGATATCCTATACCAAATAAAAGGGATTTATTAAAAAAGATTTATGATTCAAAAATATTTTCTAAATTTGATATGAAGTCTGGATTTTGGCAAGTTCAAATTGCTGAAGAAGATAGATATAAAACTGGATTCAATGTACCATTTGGGCACTATGAATGGAATGTAATGCCTTTTGGATTAAAAAATGCTCCTTCAGAATTTCAAAATATAATGAATGATATTATTTTACCATTAGGAAATTATGCAATCGTTTACATTGATGATGTATTAATATTTTCAAATTCCTTAGATCAACATTTTAAACATTTAAATGCTTTCTACAATATTATTCATAAAAATGGATTAGTAGTATCACCTTCTAAAATGAGTCTTTTCCAAACAGAAATACGATTTTTAGGACATAATATTATTCAAGGAACAATAAAACCTATTAACAGAAGTTTAGAATTTTCAAATAAATTTCCAAATGAAATAAAAGATAAAAAGCAATTGCAAAGATTTTTAGGATGTTTAAATTATATTCATGACTTTTTCAAAGATTTAGGAATCATATGTAAACCTTTATATGACAGGTTAAAAAAGAATCCAAAACCATGGACTCAAGAACATACGGATATAATAAAATATATTAAAGATAAAATAAAATGCTTACCTTGTTTACATATTCCCCATCCTAATGCAAAATTAATTGTAGAAACTGATGCAAGTGATTTAGGATTTGGAGGAATACTAAAACAAGAATTAGATAATAAAGAAAGTTTAGTTAGATATTATTCAGGTGCATGGAATGATACTCAAAAGAATTATTCTACAATCAAAAAGGAAATTTTAAGTATAGTTTTATGTATAAAAAAGTTTGAAGATGATTTATATATGAAACCATTTTTATTAAGAATCGATTGTTTATCTGCAAAATATATTTTAGAAAAGGATATTAAAATTTTGATTTCAAAACAAGTTTTTGCAAGATGGCAAACATTATTAAGCAATTTTGATTTTCAAATAGAATTTATAAAAGGAGAAAATAATTCTTTACCAAATTTTTTATCAAGAGAATTTTTACAGGGAATATGAGCAACTCTGATTCTACAAAAAAGATTGTATTCTCAAAACAACAATTCTCAAAATCTCAATTATCAAGTTCTCCATCAAGACCAACCCATTTGCAACAATTTCCCTTATTACCTAATATTCAAAACAGATTTGCCCCTCTAACCTCAGGACCCAGACCTAGACCTCGATTTTCATCCATTATTCAAAATCTAGAATCAAAACCCATTATTCAATCTCCTTCTTTCACAAAACTCTCTAAACCAGCCTCTCCTTCAACCTCTTCACCAGCCACTATTTCTTATATTATCAACCCAAATAAAAAGATTATCAAGATTATAGAACCTTTGGAAGTCGAAAAGATTAGTAGAAATTTTTTATCCTTAATCGACTTCATTTATCCAAGAGGATGCCATTTTTTCAAAGATGAATACAAGACCAGAGATTATTATCAAGCAATTTTAGAAGATTCAGAATCAGTTATTATTCGGCACAATTTTAATAGTGGAGATCCTTCTAAGATTGCTTATAGTCAAGTAAAAATTTTAAAGGTTCTATCTTTAGAAGATTGGAATTCTAAGCCCTACAATTCAAAAACCCTTTCAAATTTCAGTGCTTATCCTCAATATAACTATTATGATTATCAAGATACATGGGAATATGCATTTATTCTAAGAAATTTTGATCATTCTTGGTTTTTCCAATTTGATGAAGATTTTTTAAATATTTATCCAAGATGGTTCGTTAAATGGTTTAAATATATGGGGATTATTCCAGAAGCTTTTCCCAAAGAAATCTCAGGAAGCATTTTCAAGATTTGTCGAATATTTTCAACATGATGGAACACCTATTTTTGAATATACTTTACAATTTATGAGTGTATTCAGAATTCCATGGATATATTTATGGACTTATAATTTTCAAGAAGAAAGTCCTATAGAACTTTCTCCTACATTGCTCTTCAGACAATACAGGTCCAAATGGTGGAATAAGTTTGTCATCACAAAAGCAAATTCTCAAGCAGTTACCAAGTATTATAAGGAACTAACTACTCAATATGAAAGAAGTTTAAAGTCTCCAATTCGAAATATCAAGGCCAGCAATGAAGATCAAGAGTATATTTAAAGACTTTCAGATTGCAATTCTCCAGAAGAAATTTTAAAAATAGTCAAAGAAATTCGACAGTCTCCATCCCCTTCAAAGCACTCATCTCCGGGGACTGAAGTCTTTCAAGATTCTCAAGACCCATTTGATATGATGTAAAAAAAAAAATAATAATAATAATAATAGTTTTTGATATATATCTATATTTATCAAAACTTTTGGCCGACAACAGATAGTGAAGATTCCAATTATAGAAGATGGTGCATAATAATTCAACAAAAGGACAATCAACTTTTCTTATTTTCAAAAGTGGAGCAAATAATTCAACAAAGAGACAATCAACTTTCTAATTATGGAAGATTGTGCAACAAAGAGACAACCAACTTTCTAATTCTTCAAAGATGGTGCAAATAATTCTCAGAGATGACAAACAACTTTAAGAGTATTTTCAACAAAGGCAATTTCATACGAAGCTCTTTTCAAAAAATCAATAATGAAGACCCTTTTACTCCATCTATAAAAGGGAAGAAGATCAATGAAGAAAGACACACTTTTCTACACACCTTTTCTTACATCTTCTCTTATGTATGAAAAAACCTTCAAACCCAAAACTTGTATTATCAACCTCTCTATGTTCAAAATCTTTAGATTTTCAAATTATAGTTGCTCCTCCCGATTGTAAGGAAATCAATTGTAATCAAGATTTTCAATCAATAAACTCAGGTATATTTTAAATTCATATCATGCTTATTTATGTTGCCATCTCTTTAAAATAATTTATATTGTCTTCATGTTTAATCTTCTTCATATCAATAATTCAATCATTAACATGGAATCTACAAGATATAAACCCGCCAAAACCTATAGAAATAGATAATCAAACATCTAGCATAGTAGAACATTCTGATGGTTCAATAGATATTTCTTTTAGTAATATATTACCAAGGCATTCTATAGGAACAAGTACTTCTAGAAATACTTTAGACGAAAGTTTATTTAGAAGAAGTTTATCAATGAAAATGAAAGGTGTTGATTTTACAAATACTATTCCAAGACCACTATATGAAGAAAATGATAGTGATAATAATACTTATGTCCCAACTAAGTCTGATCTGGAAAATTATGAAGAAATACAATAAGTGATTCAAAAATTCAAGCTCGAAGAAATAATAATATATGGTAATCGAGTTAATAACAACATCAAATCAAATTGACAAATCAAATTGTTAAACTGTTTTATACATGTAATTGGTAACTCAACTCGTTAACAAAACTTTGAACTCACCAGCGTCATCTGACACACTTGTTTGCATGCTTGTAGGTCGTTAGATGTTTTGCGTTGGAGCTTGCTGTCTGGAGTAGCTGGAGTGGTCATGGGTCGACTGGATGGATTTATGTTATTGATTTCTTGATACAATACTTTGGTTTTGAAACTGTTTAATTTTGCTTCCGCTGAATACTTTGGTTTTCACTTAAACTTGTGGATGGTATTTTTGTTAATAATTAAGGATTTTATTTTGAAACTTGTACGCGTTCAATGTAATTAGTGGCTCGTTATTGGTATGTCGCACGCCTAACAGGGACATTCCCTAGGTGGTATTTTGGGGGTGTGACAGTTTGGTATCAGAGCCACTGGTTATAGTGAACTAGGTTTTAAAACGTTTTTATAAAACCAGACTATAACCGAACACTTCGAAAATCGACCATGACACTCAGCTCCAGATTGCAAGGTTCGTCTTCTGTTACTCTATGCATTACTTGTTTAGCAGTCACACACTCACAACTTACATGAAACGACATACTAGATGTTATGGTGACTTGATAGTGCAACCCTACTCTTCGACTTTTGTGAAACATAAGCATGTAGTACCCACTGCTTTGCTACTTGAATACGGGGGGAAACTTCTAGCATAAGTTAAGAGGCACTGGGATAAGCATGCAAATTGCTTTATTATTATGGGTGCACACATAATAATAACGTGAGGTGCATGTAAGTCCCAGTGAGGCTTAACGAGCGTGAGAAGGGTTCTGCCCTATTGTGTGTAAACTTGATAGTTGTAGATTTTAACGTGATACTTAACTTTTACCTCATTTCGACCCTTAAGATTGTTCCCTTCTCTTATATAGAACCATGAGTGGACGTGGAGGAGGCCGAGGTGGTGGACGTGGCCACATTGCTTTGACGCAGGCCGAATTAACCAACTTGATCAACACTCGTGTAGCTGAAGCCCTAGCGGCTTACCAGGATGGTACGATATGTGCCAATTACTCTCTATCCTTGTGTCGTATACTCGAATCTTACCTGTGCGTTGTACGTTCTTTCGTTTTAGGTCAACCTGCGAATCAAAACAATCCACCTGCTCCACCTGCTTGTACGTTCAAGATGTTCATGGATTGTAAGCAACAGACCTTCAATGGGACCGAAGGGGCTGTAGGACTCCTGCGATGATTTGAGAAGGCAGAATCGATATTTGCGATGTGTAACTGTCCTGCTGGGGACAGAGTGAAGTATGCTACAGACACACTCGAGGATGGAGCCCTGACATGGTGGAATACCCAGGTTCAGATGTTGGGTATCGAAATGGCAAATGGCACCACTTGGGATGACTTTAAGAAGTTGATGAGGTTCAGAAACTGGAGAACGAGTACTATAATCTGAAAATGGAGGGATCTGAGATAGAAGCATTTACGAGGAGGTCTAATGATTTAGCAACTTTGTGCCCCAACCTGTCTCGACCCCCACATCGGCGAATCAAGTTGTATCTCAAGGGCTTAGCACCAGCTGTTAAGGGGTGGTACGTTACTGCTACAAACCTAGACAATCTGCCCCGTATCGTCCGTTTGGCACATAAGATTACTGACCAAGAGGTCGAACGTGGCAACTTGCCGCCACGTGTTTCTGCTACTACCTCGACTGTTACAGCTACCACACCTGCCAGTGATAATAAACGCAAGTGGAACGATACTGACAAAGCAACTAGTGCAAGTCAATCTCAGAAAAGGTCTGATAACAACCATAACCGCAGCTTCAGTCAGTCTTCTTCAGTTAATCAAGGCCAGGGCAGCAATCAGAATCAGGGCTCTTATGTTGGAAAGAAGCCACAGTGCAACAAGTGTGGCTATCATCACTATGGACAGTGTGTCCGGACTTGCCGTAGGTGCGAGAAGGTGGGCCATGAGGCCAAAGATTGTAGATCCCCATAGCCAAAGCAGTAGCCACAGCAGAATCAGCAGCACCAACGACAGCAAAGGCAACAACCTCAGCAGAATCAGGGTTTTAAGAAAGGGTGTTTCCAGTGCGGGGACGAGGGCCACATCAAGCGGGATTGCCCTCAGCTGAATCAGAATGCCAATAACAACAACAATGTTGGGAACAATAACAACAGAAACAACAACAATGAGGGCAATGGGGGAAATGGTGCGCACGGGAGGGTGTTCACTATTGGAGCTGGTGAAGCCAGGAATGATGGCAACGTAGTGACTGGTACGTTTTCGATAAATGATTTATTTTCTTCTGTTTTATTCGACTCTGGTGCCGATTGGAGTTATGTTTCCTTGGAGTTCAGTCGTCAGTTAGGATTGACTCCCACGCCTCTTGTAAATAAGCATGTAGTAGAATTAGCTGATGGTAAATCGATAGAGGCTTCTCATGTTCTGTTTGGTTGTAAACTTGATCTCATGGGTCAAGTGTTTGACATTGACCTACTCCCTGTTACTCTTGTAAGTTTTGATGTGGTTGTTGGCATGGATTGGTTGTCCAAGCACCAAGCGGAAATACTCTGCAAGGAGAAGATTGTGCGTATTCCTCTCCCTAGCGGAGAATCTTTATCTGTTCAGGGTCATCTTAGTGGTGCTATGGTTGGTATTATCTCGGCAATGAAGGCTCAGAAGTGTTTACGTAAGGGCTACCCTGCTATTTTAGTTCTTGTTACTGACTCGCAGTCTGATGAGAGAAGGATCGAGGACCTTCCAGTTGTTCGTGAGTTTCCTGATATGTTTCCTGAAGAACTCCCTGGTTTACCTCCACATCGTCAGGTGGAATTTCAGATCTACCTCATACCAGGAGCAACCCCGGTTGCTCGTGCTCCTTATCGTCTTACGCCAGGAGAGTTACAGGAGTTATCGAATCAACTCCAAGAGCTGTTGGATAGGGGTTTTATCCGACCTAGCTCTTCGCCTTGGGGAGCCCAAGTTCTGTTTGTGAAGAAGAAGGATGGGTCCTTCCGGATGTGTATAGATTATCGTGAGCTCAATAAGGTGACGGTCAAGAACCGTTATCCTTTACCCTGTATTGCGACCTGTTTGGCCAGCTGCAAGGGTCAAGTTTTTATTCGAAAATTGACTTAAGATCGGGTTATCATCAGGTACGAGTCCGCGAGGAGGATGTACCCAAAACGGCTTTTCGAACGCGGTATGGTCACTGCGAGTTTTTGGTTATGCCGTTTGGGATGACTAACGCACCAGCGGTCTTCATGGATCTCATGAACCGCGTGTGCAAACCGTATCTCGACGACTTTGTTATTGTTTTCATCGACGACATCTTGATCTACTCCAAGAGCGAGGAGGACCATGAGCGACATCTACGTCTTATCTTGGAGCTCCTGAGGAAGGAGCAGCTTTACGCGAAGTTTTCTAAGTGTGATTTCTGGATTCGAGAAGTACACTTCCTTGGGCACATTGTTAATGAAAAGGGGATACACGTGGATCCTGCTAAGATTGACGCTATTAGGAATTGGGCGGCACCAAAGAATCCTTCGGAGGTGCAACGATTTCTTGGTCTTGCAGGGTACTATCGTCGGTTTATTTAGGATTTCTCGAAGATCGCTCAATCTCTCACCTCCTTGACACAGAAGAATGTAGTTTATTCTTGGGGAACGAGGCAGGAGGATGCTTTCCAGCTTTTGAAGCAGAAACTATGTAGCGCACCGATTTTGTCTCTACCTGAGGGTACTGAGGATTTTGTGGTTTATTGTGATGCATCGATTCAGGGTCTCGGTTGCGTGTTGATGTAACGCGACAAGGTGATAGCATATGCTTCTCGACAGTTGAAGGTACACGAGAAGAATTATACGACTCACAACTTGGATTTAGGAGCTGTAGTATTTGCATTAAAGATTTGGAGGCATTATCTGTATGGTACCAAATGCACCATTTACACTGATCACAGAAGTCTCCAGCATATCTTCGACCAGAAGAAATTGAATATGCGGCAGCGTCGTTTGATAGAGCTTTTGGACGATTATGAGTGTGCCATCAAGTATCATCCGGGGAAAGCTAACGTTGTAGCTGATGCCCTTAGTCGAAAGGAGACGAAGCCTAAGCATGTTCGCGCTCTACAGCTTACTATTCACTCTGGTTTACCTGCTCAGATTCGTTCCGCTCAGATCGAGGCATTGAAGGAAGAGAACATCGAGGCTGAGTACTTACGGGGCATGGAAAAGCAACATGTGGAGAGATCTGACGGCATTCATTATTTTATGGAACGGGTATGGGTTCCTTCGTATGGTAATCTTAGGGAGCTTGTGATAGACGAAGCGCACAAGTCTCGGTATTCTGTTCACCCGGGCTCAGACAAAATGTATCAGGATCTCAGGGTCATGTATTGGTGGCCGAAGATGAAGGCTCACATAGCAACATACGTGAGTAAGTGTTTGACTTGTGCTAAAGTCAAGGTGGAATATCAGAAACCCTCGGGTCTACTTCAGCAGCCAGAGACACCCATGTGGAAATGGGAGCAGATTGCTATGGATTTTGTCACAGGGCTACCAAGAACTCAGGCCGGAAATGATACTATTTGGGTGATTGTTGACCGTCTCACGAAGTCAGCGCATTTTCTAGCAATTAAAGAAACATATAAGTTCTCACAGCTTGCAGCGGTTTATCTGAAAGAAGTGGTTTCTAGGCATGGAGCGCCAACTTCTATTATCTCTGATCGTGATCCGCGTTTCATATATGATTTATGGCAGTCAATGCATAAATCGTTCGGCTCACGTCTTGACATGAGTACTGCATATCACCCACAGACGGATGGTCAGCGAGCGAACCATCCAGACACTTGAAGACATGCTGCGAGCGTGTGTGATTGATTTTGGTAAGGGCTGGGAGAAACATCTGCCGTTGATCAAGTTCTCATACAACAACAGTTACCACACTAGCATCCAGGCAGCTCCGTTTGAAGCGTTGTACGGACGAAAATGCCGTTCTCCTCTTTGTTGGGCTGAGGTAGGTGACAGCCAGATCACATGTCCTGAGCTTGTTCTAGAAACTTCAGAAAAGATTGTTCAGATCAGGAATCGTATGGCGGCAGCGCGTGATCGTCAGAAAAGCTACGCCGACAAACGTAGGAAACCGTTGGAATTCGAAGTTAATGATCGTGTCATGTTGAAGGTCTCACCCTGGAAGGGCGTGGTGCGTTTTGGGAAACGCGGCAAGCTTAATCCACGTTACGTTGGGCCGTTCAAAATCCTGGAGCGGATCGGTAAAGTGGCTTACAAGCTCAAGTTACCTGCCGAGTTGGGTAATGTTACGATGTCTTTCATGTCTCGCAGTTGAAGAAGTGTTTGTCTGATGAAACACGGGTTGTGCCGTTTCAAGAGCTAAAGATTGACGACAAGTTGCAGTTTGTCGAAGAGCCTATAGAGATCATGGACCGGGAGGTCAAGGTGCGTAAGCATAGTCGCATTCCAATTGTGAGAGTTCGTTGGAACTCAAGACGTGGACTGGAGTTCACGTGGGAGCGAGAAGATCAGATGAAACTCAAGTATCCTCAACTTTTTCCTAACGACAAGTCAAAATCTGATGAAACTGGTGAATTTCGGGACGAAATTCCTCTTCAAGTTGGGGATGATGTGGCACCTGAGCAAAATCCGCAACAATCTTGATTTATCACTTCACTTCTTGTGCTTGCTTATCAAATTTCGGGACGAAATTTCTTTCAAGTTGGGGATGATGTGACAACCCTAACTTTCAAGGTCAGTATCTCTTCGTCACGTGATCTTGTTTCTCGTTATTTCTCTTTCGTATCTTCCCTGTGACGATAAATTGGTAAACGCTTGTGACTGTAATATAATAGCTAAACGTATTATGTGTTTAAGTAAATGTGTGTAAGTGTGTAAATTGGGCCCGAACCTTGTGTCGTGCATATTAGGGCTGGTTCGCCCGAGTTTTTGCGACAGCCCAATTAAATGGGCTTAGGCCCATTCTGACCAAACTAGTGATTCCCTAAACCTTGCATATATATATATATATATATATATATATTAGCATGACCTAATCCTTGAAACCCAATGATACTGTTTATTATAACCGGCCCAGTTGTTTCAATATTGGTTTTAGAATATAACCGGCCCACTTGTGTTGAGATTGGCTTTATATTATAAGTGCACGTATCCTCTTTACATATCATAATATCGCTATATCCATTACAACAAACCCTACACCCTTTTCTTGAATGCGACAGACATAGGAGACCCCCCCTGTTCGAGTTTACATCTTGATTAATCAGGTTTCCGGTTAGTAATTCTCACTTATTAATTTTCTTGTTGTGTGATAGTGAATGTTTAGTTGATGTTGCTTATATGCTGATTATACTAATCATATATATGGAGGACTGTTATAGTGAAATTTAAGGTATATGATGGTTTGAGGATGATGACTATGATCAAGATTAGTTGATACCATGCTATGTTGATAGGCTGTTAATATGATCCCAATAAATGGTGGGTTGCAATCTGATCTAAGGGTTAATGGGAATTAGGAATATAGTGAAAGATTGAATAATGGGCCGAGATATGAAAACAAATCACACAATACAAACTGAATAAATGATTGGCTGCATATTACATGAAATTAGAATACTGATAATGTTAGGGATGATAATTGGTTAGTAGAAGTAATCAACATAAAAATATATTGGGCTTCACATGAAACTATGGGCCGAATACTTTAACAGGTAGCAAATATATTAGTTGGGCTGTCATAGTTAAATGGATTGCTGGGAAATTAATTAACATGTTGGGCTAGTATAATTTGGGCCGCTGATGACCCTCTATTGGGCCCCAACCCAACCGAGTTCAAGCAGAGTCACATAATAGGCTGACCAATGTAGTTGTGAGGTTTATGTTGAGGGTGTGGGCCGGTGGTTGGGGTATTAGGAATAGGGCTGTGAATTGGTCATAATCTGCATAAGATCATCTCAAATCATAATAAATCCAAGTGAGCTGTTAATTTAGTTATTTTGCATATATTTATGTTAAAGTGTCATATGTGCATAAACATGAGATTATTATGTGAACCTGTTCTGAATCGAGTACATGGTAGATGACTACATATTGGTGTTAAACTAATGAATAGATTGTTATGATGTGAACTATATGTATGAAATGCATGCACAATAATTGGGTATTATGCGAACGAGGATTATGTGAATTGATTGTACATGAGATAGGTAGTTTATGTGCACACAAAACTAATTGATATCGATAACCATATTAGGACGTATTTGACCAACTGGAACACAATTAACCAATCTTACCGAGCAAACCAAAGGCGAGTTCACTGCTCTTTTCCAAGCATGCATCCCGGGGAGGGATAACGGGTAACGTTCCGGGGAGGAATGCTAGTTTATTGGGATGTTTGTTATTATTACTCAGTTTCTATCACATAAGACCCCTTACATCTACCGACAGTTATCGGGGAGGCAACGAGGTTATTAGTTGATAGCGCTATTAGGTTTGGCACCCTCACACCGTACCGGGGAGGACGGGCATGAACTAATCTCCTTAAAGCATGACCAATGTTTTGATAGAGACATTGGGGTTGGGCAAACACATCTTGTAGCCATTTCGGTAATCGAGTTAATAACAACATCAAATCAAATTGACAAATCAAATTGTTAAACTGTTTTATACATGTAACTGGTAACTCAACTCGTTAACAAAACTTTGAACTCACCAGCGTCGTCTGACACACTTGTTTGCATGCTTGTAGGTCGTTAGATGTTTTGCGTCAGAGCTTGCTGTCTGGAGTAGTTGGAGTGGTCATGGGTCGACTGGATGGATTTATGTTATTGATTTCTTGATACAATACTTTGGTTTTGAAACTGTTTAATTTTGCTTCCGCTGAATACTTTGGTTTTCACTTAAACTTGTGGATGATATTTTTGTTAATAATTAAGGATTTTATTTTGAAACTTGTACGCGTTCAATGTAATTAGTGGATCGTTATTGGTATGTCGCACGCCTAACAGGGACATTCCCTAGGTGGTATTTTGGGGGTGTGACAGAAACTTTGCAATAGAAGAATAAAATATTTGAGAGAAAGATTAGAAGAATATAAAAATCCTTGCAAATTGCTTCCATCCGACCCTTATCATTACACATCAAAACCGTATCTTCATTCCTCTAGCTATATATTATTTTTAGAAAAGAAATTAAGAGAAGAAAATAATTATAGAATAAAACTTATAGAAAAAATTTCAAGTACAACTTGTTAATTATGGATAAAGAAATGTTAAAATATTTAAAAAATGAAATGTTCAATGAGTATAATAATAAAAATTTAATATGGTATTTTTCTAAGTACGATGAAGATGAAAGATTTTTACATGAGATTGATTGGCACTTATATATGTGTGAAAATGATGAAAATATTCCATTTTTCTCCTGGTTTCCTCTTTACTGTATAGAAAATAAAATTGAATATCCATTTTTTGAAAATATATCTGTTAGTAATAATATAACCAAAATCTATACAATTATAGATAAAAATGAAAATATTACTAGTATACATCCTCCACATACGGATATAAAAATTAAAAATGAAAATAAAGACTATATTGCAAAGCCTTTAGCAAACACTAAGGAATATATAGATAAAAATGTAAAGACAATTATTTTTCAAAATAATTATACCAATGAAAAGTTAAATACCATAGGAGAACAATTAGAAAGGATAGAAACTAATAATAAAAATAATTTAGATCAACCTAGTACTTCAAATACTAAAATAATAACTGAAACTATTGAAAATCCAATATTTAAACCATATAGTATAGATATCCCAATACGTCTAAACAAACAACAAGATATGTTACAAGATATTTCCTCAAAAATCTCAAAATTAAATATAAATGTTATTTCAGATCAAGAAATTCAAAGTATCAAAGAACAATTTAATGATTTTCAGATAGAAGATTCTATAAACAAAACTAAAAGAGGAAATTATCAATTTTCAAAGAATAATACTTATACTACTAAGCCTGAAACAAGAAATTATTATCCTAGACCTACCCCACCTGATTTACAATTTGAAGAACGACATACTTTAGTTCAAGCAAAATATGATGGAACCTCTCTATACGAATGGAATATAGAAGGCCAAACAGAACATCAAATTCTTAACCTATTACAAGAAATGATAATGGCAGCTAATGCATATAAAGCAAATGGAAATGATGAAGCTTCAATTCTTTCTATGATAGTTTCTGGTTTTACGGGAATTCTTAAAGGTTGGTGGGATAAGTATCTTACAGAAGAAGAAAAACATATAATCAAAAATGCTAAAAAATTAATTATTAAAACAGAAAATAATGCTCAAGTTCCGACCGAAATACCTGATATAATAAATACTTTAATTTTTTGCTATAATCAAACATTTTATTGGAAGTCCAACAGATTATCAAGAAATAAATTCTTTAATATTATTAAACCTGACATGTAGAAAATTACAAGACTTTAGATGATATAAGGGTGTATTTCTTTCAAAAGTTATGACTAGAGATGATTGTAAAGAAGCCTATTGGAAAGAAAGATTTATAGTTGGGTTACCAAAATTATTTGCAGAAAGAATTAGAGATAAAATTAAATTTTTTTTAATAATAATATTCCTTATAGAGACTTATCATATGGTCAAATAATAAATTATATAAACCAAGAAGGATTAAAAATATGTAATGATTTAATATTAAAAGAAAAAATAAAAAAAGATGGTATCCAAGGCCATAAGGAATTAGGAAGTTTTTGTCAACAATATGGACTTGAACCATTTAAAACTCCTTCTAAACCGAAAAAGAAAATTCCTAAACAATTAATTAAAAAGAACTATAAAAGAAAACCATATATTAAAAATAAACAAAAATATTACAAAGATAAGACTGATTTTCAAAAGAAAAAACAAGGTAAACAAGATATTGTTATTTGTTATAAATGTGGAAGACAAGGACATTATTCAAAAGATTGTTATACTAAGAAAAAGATAAACGAGTTAAATATTTCTGATGAATTAAAAGAACAGATAAATAAAATACTTATTTATGATAATTCAAGTGAAAACAGTATTTCAGACTATAGTGATAATGATTTAAATCATATTGAAGATTCTGATTCAGAAAGTAGTTCAGAAGATAATACGTGTCAATGCATTGGTCCTTGTATTTGTGAAATCGATGGAACAATAAATTCTCTAACAGAAAATAATAAAGACCTATTCGAATTATTAGAAAAAAATTGATGATAAAGAGGTAAAACAAGTATATTTAAAACAATTAAAAGAAAAGTATAAACTACCAATAGAAAAGGAAGAAAAGGTATATAATTTCAATGAAATATGTCAAAGATTTCAAACAAGACAAATAAAAGAAAATCCTGTTACAATAACTGATTTACAAATAGAATTAAAAAATATTAAAGAAGAAATTCGAGAAATAAAATCACAAATTAAAGAGTTAGAAAAAGGGAAAGATACAAAAGATGAAGAAAACAATAACGATACTAAAAACAATACTGAAAATATAAGGAAAATAAATCGTTTAAAAGGATTAACTTCTAAAAAATGGTATACTAAATTAAATATAATAGTCAATAATGAATTT
Source organism: Helianthus tuberosus (assembly GCA_030545235.1). NCBI lineage: Eukaryota > Viridiplantae > Streptophyta > Magnoliopsida > Asterales > Asteraceae > Helianthus > Helianthus tuberosus. The sequence goes on along the minus strand of CM060411.1, from coordinate 50,863,934 downwards.
CGATTAACATTAGTTGCTATGATTGATAGTGGTGTTGATATGAACTGTATTCAAGAAGGTCTAATACCCACACAATACTATGAAAAGACTACATATAGATTATCTGGAGCCAATGGAAACCTATTAAATATTAAATACAAATTATCAAATGTTCATATTTGCAAAGAAAACTATTGTTATAAAACTCAATTAGTTTTAGTAAATGATTTAACATCTCAAATTATATTAGGACTCCTGTTTATAACTCAGTTATATCCTTTTACAATTGAAGAAAAAGGAATAAGTATTAAGGTACTAAATAAAAAGATTTGCTTTGAATTTGCTCATCCAATTACTTCAAAACAAATAAATATTTTAAGCTTAAAAGAAAAACAAAAGGAATTTTTAATTGAAGAAATTGATCATGTTAGAATAAAGAATCAATTACAAGATAAAATGATTATAAAAGAATACAAGAAACTGAGAATAAATTTAAAGATAATATTTGTGCAAATATTCCAAATGCTTTTTGGGAAAGAAAACAACATATAGTAAGATTACCTTATATTAAAGATTTTAATGAGAAAAATATTCCAACCAAGTCTAAAGCTATACATATGTCTCAAGAGTTAGAAGGCTATTGTAAAAAGGAAATACAAGAATTACTAGATAAAAAATTAATAAGGTCATTCAAATCCCCATGGTCTTGCTCTGCCTTCTATGTTCAAAATAATGCAGAAATAGAAAGAGGAGCTCCTAGATTAGTTATAAATTATAAACCACTAAATAAAGTTTTAGAATGGATTAGATATCCTATACCAAATAAAAGGGATTTATTAAAAAAGATTTATGATTCAAAAAAATTTTCTAAATTTGATATGAAGTCTGGATTTTGGCAAGTTCAAATTGCTGAAGAAGATATATATAAAACTGGATTCAATGTACCATTTGGGCACTATGAATGGAATGTAATGCCTTTTGGATTAAAAAATGCTCCTTCAGAATTTCAAAATATAATGAATGATATTATTTTACCATTATGAAATTATGCAATCGTTTACATTGATGATGTATTAATATTTTCAAATTCCTTAAATCAACATTTTAAACATTTAAATGCTTTCTACAATATTATTCATAAAAATGGATTAGTAGTATCACCTTCTAAAATGAGTCTTTTCCAAACAGAAATACGATTTTTAGGACATAATGTTATTCAAGGAACAATAAAACCTATTAACAGAAGTTTAGAATTTTCAAATAAATTTCCAAATGAAATAAAAGATAAAAAGCAATTGCAAAGATTTTTAGGATGTTTAAATTATATTCATAACTTTTTCAAAGATTTGGGAATCATATGTAAACCTTTATATGACAGGTTAAAAAAGAATCCAAAACCATGGACTCAAGAACATACGGATATAATAAAATATATTAAAGATAAAATAAAATGCTTACCTTGTTTACATATTCCCCATCTTAATGCAAAATTAATTGTAGAAACTGATGCAAGTGATTTAGGATTTGGAGGAATACTAAAACAATAATTAAATAATAAAGAAAGTTTAGTTAGATATTATTCAGGTGCATGGAATGATACTCAAAAGAATTATTCTACAATCAAAAAGGAAATTTTAAGTATAGTTTTATGTATAAAAAAGTTTGAAGATGATTTATATATGAAACCATTTTTATTAAGAATCGATTGTTTATCTGCAAAATATATTTTAGAAAAGGATATTAAAAATTTGATTTCAAAACAAGTTTTTGCAAGATGGCAAGCATTATTAAGCAATTTTGATTTTCAAATAGAATTTATAAAAGGAGAAAATAATTCTTTACCATATTTTTTATCAAGAGAATTTTTACAGGGAATATGAGCAACTCTGATTCTACAAAAAAGATTGTATTCTCAAAACAACAATTCTCAAAATCTCAATTATCAAGTTCTCCAAGTTCTCCATCAAGACCAACCCATTTGCAACAATTTCCCTTATTACCTAATATTCAAAACAGATTTGCCCCTCTAACCCAAGGACCCAGACCTAGACCTCCATTTTCATCCATTATTCAAAATCTAGAATCAAAACCCATTATTCAATCTCCTTCAACCTCTTCACCAGCCACTATTCCTTATATTATCAACCCAAATAAAAAGATTCTCAAAATTCTAGAACCTTTGGAAGTCGAAAAGGTTAGTAGAAATTTTTTTATCCTTAATCGACTTCATTTATCCAAGAGGATGCCATTTTTTCAAAGATGAATACAAGACCAGAGATTATTATCAAGCAATTTTAGAAGATTCAGAATCAATTATTATTCGGCACAATTTTAATAGTGGAGATCCTTCTAAGATTGCTTATAGTCAAGTAAAAATTTTAAAGGTTCTATCTTTAGAAGATTGGAATTCTAAGCCCTACAATTCAAAAACCCTTTCAAATTTCAGTGCTTATCCTCAATATAACTATTATGATTATCAAGATGCATGGGAATATGCCTTTATTCTAAGAAACTTTGATCATTCTTGGTTTTTCCAATTTGATGAAGATTTTTTAAATATTTATCCAAGATGGTTCGTTAAATGGTTTAAATATATGGGAATTATTCCAGATGCTTTTCCCAAAGAAATCTCAGAAGCATTTTCAAGATTTTTCGAATATTTTCAACATAATGGAACACCTATTTTTTAATATACTTTACAATTTATGAGTGTATTCAGAATTCCATGGATATGTTTATGGACTTATAATTTTCAAGAAGAAAGTCCTACAGAACTTTCTCCTCCATTGCTCTTCAGACAATACAGGTGCAAATGGTGGAATAAGTTTGTCATCACAAACGCAAATTCTCAAGCAGTTACCAAGTATTATAAGGAACTAACTACTCAATATGAAAGAAGTTTAAAGTCTCCAATTCGAAATATCAAGGCCAACAATGAAGATCAAGAGTATATTCAAAGACTTTCAGATTGCAATTCTCCAGAAGAAATTTTAAAAATAGTCAAAGAAATTCGATAGTCTCCATCCTCTTCAAAGCACTCATCTCCGTGGACTGAAGTCTTTCAAGATTCTCAAGACCCATTTGATATGATGTAAAAATAATAATAATAATAATAATAATAATAATAATAATAATAATAATAATAATAATAGTTTTTGATATATATCTATATTTATCAAAACTTTTGGCCGACAACAGATAGTGAAGATTCCAATTATAGAAGATGGTGCATAATAATTCAACAAAAGGACAATCAACTTTTCTTATTTTCAAAAGTGGAGCAAATAATTCAACAAAGAGACAATCAACTTTCTAATTATGGAAGATTGTGCAACAAAGAGACAACCAACTTTCCAATTCTTCAAAGATGGTGCAAATAATTCTCAAAGAGGACAAACAACTTTAAGAGTATTTTCAACAAAGGCAATTTCATACGAAGCTCTTTTCAAAAAATCAATAATGAAGACCCTTTTACTCCATCTATAAAAGGGAAGAAAATCAATGAAGAAATACACACTTTTCTACACACCTTTTCTTACATCTTCTTTTATGTATGAAAAAACCTTCAAACCCAAAACTTGTATTATCAACCTCTCTATGTTCAAAATCTTTAGATTTTCAAATTATAGTTGCTCCTCCCGATTGTAAGGAAATCAATTGTAATCAAGATTTTCAATCAATAAACTCAGGTATATTTTAAATTCATATCATGCTTATTTATGTTGCCATCTCTTTAAAATAATTTATATTGTCTTCATGTTTAATCTTCTTCATATCAATCGAACCTAAACCGTTTTGTATATATATATATAGGGGAAGGATCCACTAGAAAGTGGATTTTGCCTAAGTAGAATAAGAAGGATTGTGATGATGACATGTGACACTCCTAATAAGTAGGAATGAAGGTCATTTTGGTCCTTATAAATAGAAGTAAAAATGACATGTGTCACCCCTTTTGTTTTTTAAAAATACAACAAAAAAATCTAATACAAAAAAAATTAGCACAAAAAATATAGTACAAAAAAATATAGCACAAAAAATGTAGTACAAAAAAATATAGCACAAAAAAACCTAGGACAAAAAAATATAGCTTAAAAAAACCTAGTACAAAAAAATATAGCACAAAAAAATTCAGCAAAAAATGTAATACAAAAAAATCCAGCACAAAAAATTGAGAAAAAAAAATTTCAGACAAAAAAATTCAGCACAAAAATATAGTACAAAAATCCAGCACAAAAAAATGTTATACAACATATTTTAGTGGGTTTTTTTAGTCTTCATATTTTATATAGCAATATGGTACTCAAATTAAAGATAAAAATACGCTCGATTTTACGGTGAAATTTTTATGAAAAAATAATGTCGTATAAAAAGTTATGAACGTTTAAAAAACGGGGGTGGAATATGCATGCGCCTTGCATGTGGAGAGAGAAAGTCTATAAATAGGATTTTCCCAAGATGCCCTTGCACTCCTCCTTTCTTCTACACTTTCATCTTAACCATTGATTTAAAAAATGAATGGTTAAGATTCATTCTCATCCTACTTAGGCAAAATAAACTTTTTATTTGATCTTACCCCTATATATATATATATTCGAAATTATTTATAACATCTTCCGGTCTTTTGAAACCGATGCAATCAGCCAGGAAATGAAAACATTGGCTAGGGTGTTCGGATATTTGGGTTGATACTTCTAATCTTTAGGATAACTGTCTTTAGGCCATGTTAGTGACATTATTAATTAATTGTTAAACAACCAATAAGATTCCAGCAAACAAAAAGTGACAAAAGTAAACAATCAAAAACGCATGTATAAAAGATTATCCAAGTTTTGGTCGTGATTCATGAGCCATTTGCAACCGCAAACTTTTTGTAATTAAATAATAGTTGTGATGTTAGGTTCCACCTACAAATATAGTTTTACAACCATTGCCGCCACACATTCAACTTTGCAACCAAACATATGTTTTTTTTCTTTTCAAAATTATACCCATATTTAAAATAAAGAAAAAAGAGAAAAAGAATTCTCAACGGTCGTTATAGGTTACACGTCGTTGAGCTTGAAAAAGTTAACTACGAGACATCAATTCTAATCATATCAATCATCCCAAGATCTTAACAAATCTTTATGATACATACAGCTTCGGCGGTGGCTTTATATACTTTCATATATAATACAATCCTTTTATTTATATTTTATAATCCAAACTTTTATTAATACTAAATAATCAAAAGGCGGGGTTCAAAGCCGTAGCGCCTTTCGTACCATGTTTGTGCAAAAGCCCGATCACTCGAGTATCTAATGCTAAAAAATCACCCATGCCTGCAAACGCAGACGACGTTAGTGACCAGTTCCATCACCATTCTTGAGGAAACCCACCGCCTGAAAGCCCGTAAAACCTCTGAGGATTACATGCGACACTTTACCACCATAACAACACGTGTCTTGAGTTCTCCAGGTTCTTCTGGATGGCGTCGAAATTGTTTATATAACATAATAAATGGCAATAATCTTTAGTGAAGTGTTTAAAATATGGAATCCTGTTGCTATAGCCACGAATTCCTTTTAAGTCGTCATAAATTCATAATGACATTTAGTGCCACCTGGCCCAACCGGCATGTTGTTGAGTAAATATAAGCCACAATAGGCCCATAAGCCCAACAGATCAACCAGATGATATAAAAGTGGGCTTAATAAAGTCCTTAAAAAAACACGCACCCACGTCACACATATTCAACGTTGTATCGCGAACACACTTAGACGCCTCACTCCCTTTCCTCTCTCTTCCCCGGCTCACACAATACGTCTGAGGGTGTTCGTCCCTAAAGATGTCTTAATCTCTTTCTCCTCCACATCTGATTCATAGTGGTCGCCTTTTTATCACATTGCCCACCAACGGCTCCAAAAAACGCAGCTTGATGATGCTCTTAAAGCTTCAAATTCATTTATACCCTTTGTGGGTTCTAAATAAAATTTTGTATATCTTATATCCTCTAATTGCATAATTCACAAAAAAGTTTGAATTCAACGTAGTGATAACAAACCTAGATAGTAATATATAAATGTATTAAGACTTTACATGTAGTAGTGGGCCTAGTGGCCTAATTTAAGTGTGATATGGTTAATGCTTGAGCTTGATTGTTACATTTTTTTAGATTCGAAAATTAATCAACGACATACATTAAATACTCCATTACAAGTTGATTTAGTTGTGTATAACAATCTGATTTAGGTATATATAACAATCATAGTACAAAGGCGGCGTTTAATACGCTACCGTAAAAACCCCTATAAACACTTGTATGTTGAATATAGCGATAAATTTGAGATTTGTTATAGTTATATGTGTAGATTCGGTTTCATACATTGTTGTTTTTTAAGCATGTCTGATAATTAGCCATAAGAAGTTAATAATTACTATGGTAAATGATAATTATATCTTGTTAAAGAATTTTTAATCATTTTTACTTGTTTTTATTAGTTGATTTATAGAAGGATTAATATAAAAAAATTAAGTTGCTAAGTATTTTAGTATATCTATTAACATATTTAATTATGAGAATAATTTAGGATAGATTATAAAAAATTAAAATTTTCATAATAACTATGGTAAATGATAAATTATATCTTGTTAAAGAATATTTTATCATTTATACTTTTTTTATTAGTTGATTATAGAAGGATTAATATAAAAAATTGAAGTTGTAAAATATTTTAGTATATATATTAACATATTTCGCTATGAGAATAATATAGCATAGATTTTAAAAAAACTAAAATTTTCATTGTAAACCTTTTGAGAAAACAACAACAACAACAAGGATTATTTGATTTTTATAATCGTCGTTGGCCGCCAGCATTCCCAACTTTAAAAATAACCACTGGCAGTCCTAACTTTTAACATACTGGCCTCAAATGGACCCTGACTAACAGAACCCTAACGCCGTTAGTCTCCGGTCGCCGGAAAACTCAACACTTTCGTCCCGAACCTCTTTGTAACCTTATTATGGACCTTTGGGAACCTTTTTTTTATAGTAAAAGCCTCAATTATTAAAGTCGCTGGAAAACTCCTTTTTCGCCAGAAAACTTCTTTTTCGCCGAAAAACTCAACTTTTTGGCCGGAAAACTCATCATTTTCGTCCCAACATCTTTGTAACCATAGATCGGACCTTTAGAAACCTTTTTCTAGACAAAATCGGTTTTCCGGCAACCGGAGACTAACGGCGTTAGGTTCTGTTAGTCAGGGTCCATCGGTGGCCACTACGTCAATAGTTGGAACTGTCAGTGGTTATTTTTGAAGTTAGGACTGTTGGCGACCAACGACGAATAGTTGAGATTATTAAAATCCAATATTCCTAATACTACTAATAATAAATCTATTATTATTGTTATTATTATTAATGCATTGGTGACCATAATAATTGTTTTTTATAAGTAATTAGGTTGCAGACATTGTTCATTGTTTTTTTATAAGTTACTAGGTTGCAAACATTGTTCATACTTTAGTCAAGTTTGAAACCGTTTAACTAACACGGTTTTAATGATTATGTTTCCATTTTAGTAGTTTGATGAGTTTGTGACTAAAATGTATGTGAATTAATTAATCATACATGAATTAAAAACATCTAATCCCTTACCACACATCAGATTACCCGGCCCATTAGCAAATTACCAATTGGCCCATGGTAAGCAAGGAAAACGACATGGCATGATGATTGCAAGCGTAATTCTCAAGAGAGAGATACTGAAAGACAGAGTGTGTAATGGATTCTTTTATCGATAAACCAAAGGGCTTGTAATTTAGCGGTATCAAAGTGTGTTATAAGGCGTTTCTCTCCTATTGGTTAGGGATTTAAGTCTTATTACAGACAAGTGTTTAAATTTCTGACTAAGATTAGATGGTGTCCAAGTTAGCTGTTCTGAAAAAAACTAATTTATCCACTTTGTCTTGCACGTTCTCACATCCATAACTAATGCATACAAAAGCGTTGATAATATATCCAACCCAAATATCAAATATATATATATTTTTTTAAAGTTAGAGGCCCTATTGATTTGAAGGCCTAAAGCTCAAGCCTCAAAATACTTGGGCTTGGGCCGGCCCTGCCTTTATGGACTAATAGTACTGAATGAGTTTTGTCCCATTATCCCAATCAAGGATGTGGAATTCACCTAAGGTGCTCCAAACGTCCGTGGGGACTCATTGTACTTGATTAAGTTTGCCCCCAAACTCGGAACATCATTGAAGTGGCTCTGATACCATTTTGTAGTATCCGACCTTTCATACCAATCGGTAGTGTTTGTTTTGTCTGACCGGTTCTCATGACTTTGTATATGTATATATTTTTTTGACTTGGTGGAGACTTCACCGAGGGTCACTTATCCTATTATACCTTTATTAAGCACGCTTAACTATGAAGTTATACTATCATCGGTCTAGGGGTGTGAAAAAAATCTAAATCCGAAACTGAATCCCAGGGCCGTCTATCATGGAGTGCAGGAGGTGCCTGCGATTAGGGCCCAAATCAATATAGGGCCCGAAAAAATGTTTAAATTATATATATATAGGACAAAGATCCGTTAGGAACCACCTCTTATTGCGAGAACCGCGAGAACCAATGTGAACACAACAAAAAATGCCTAAAAATAGCTAAAAATCACACAATTTTTTTTAAATATTTTTTATAACAAAATCGCTACTTTTCGTAGCAACAAAAAAAAAAAAAAAAATTTTGGCTACTAAAAGTAGCGATTTTAACATAAAAAATATTAAAAAAAAAATTAGATTTTTTTTTTGATTTTTTTGGGGGTTTAGTTTTTAGCATTTTAGCTTGGGGGGGGGGGGGGGGTTTAGGTTTTTGGGGGGTGGGGGAAGGGGTTTAGGTTTTTTTTTTTGGAGGGGGGGGGGGGGGGTGGGGGTTAGGTTTTTTTAGGTTTTTTTAGCTATTTTAGGTTGTGTTCACATTGGTTCTCGCGGTTCTCGCAATAAAGGTGGTTATCGCATGAACCTTACCCTATATATATATATATATAAATTCTGGATGTTTGTATAAATAAGGCTCTACTAAAAGTCCCAAAGTTTTTTAAATAAGGGCATGTTTAAAAATTTTAAAAAATGACCCAATTAACAAGCCCAAGTGACTAGTCTAAACAAAAATAAGGGCCTGCTAGATCAGGGAAAGGAAACAAAACGTCGCACTGTCGCAGGCAGTATAGTATATCGCACAGGGAATTGGGACGAGGGAAACTGGAAACAAAACGTCGATCATCATTCGATCAGATCAGGGAATTTCGCAATTTCACAGTGATTCAGACTTTCAGTGATTTAGTCGTAGCACGACAACAGTGAGGAGATTTGCGAATAAGGCCCAAATTTGTTTTATCTATTTCATAACAATTATCGTAGTATTATGAGTTTTTAGTATTTATATATTTGATTGAATGATTGATGAGTTTATATTATATGAAGATTTGCGAATATGGTCCAAATTTTTTATCTCGAACAGGGTCAAATTTTTTTTTTTTGTGATTTTCAAAGACGGCCCTGCCAAATCCGATTAACAACCGATGTGAGATTTACGTAGAATGTTACAAACAAGCCCTGGCATCTAGAAAGATCATTAATTTCAAATAAATTAACCATTGTACCATCCCAAACGTGCTACCATTCCACTAGCTGTATGTTCATATAAATATATAATTTAATGTTATAACTTACATCATGTACTTTTAATCTATTGAGCTATATGCTATACGATTTTTAAATCCTTAGGAGGATGCTGCAACCACCACTGTATTGTTTGTTTTTTTAGCAAATCTCTTTGATCAACACTTTCTTGTTGTTTGTTTATACAAAAGTTCAAGTGTTTATGAAAATAAAATATTTCACATGGTGTTTACCTTTGATAAAAATGTATCGCTTTATAATAAATAATAATTATGAATGGGTAATCAACCCTGTTAATGGGTGTTATATATTAATCAAAAAATAAGTAGAGCAATAAAATACATAAAGAAATTAGATTTCATATAACAAAACCGCATGTTCATTAGTGAAGGAAAGTTGGTTGAGAACCAAACGCTGTTTTCACGATATTAGTAAAATAACGTTAAAATTAGTGCAATTTCACTTTTGCCCATCTGAAGACCCACACATATATACATTATATGTGCACACCGCAGCGGGGCGTGATCTATATACTTAATTATAATCCCTAATAAACTTTAACTTTGTTTATATCCTTAGAAGTTCATAGGAGAGTCAGAGAAATATCACCACATAAACGTTTAAATATAAACTTGTAGACTAGTATAAAGATGCATTTTCTTCTTTTATCATCAAATATAATATACCTAAAGTTGGGATTATAATAGTGTAGGAAGGAAGGTTGCAAGGTAGTGGATTTGCTTTGAAATAAAAATGCATGATGGGTTATAACTGTAATCGGCTAAGTCAACTCAGGTGGTTAACCCATCAAGAACATTAAAGAAGAAAAGTGGACATCCCAACCCCACCCCACCTCCCAAAACCTTTTCAACACCCCCCCCCCCCCCCCCCCCCCATCCTAATTATAAACATATTAGTCATTGCATATTATTTTGACTACCCACACTTACTTAACTCACAAGTTCTAAATCAGTACATGTTTTACTCCAACAATCTCATGCCACTATTGAATAAACAAACCAAAAGAATATACTTTTGAAAGTTTTATGATTAAAGTTCCAGATTATCAAGAGAACAAAAGACATTTACACTTTAATATAAGTCAAGAAATAACAAATGATGATTATAGGTCTAACACTCTTTATAACATGCTTTATTTGACTACTTGAAAAGAGAAGAACCAACTATTGATATAATTGTGATATATAAGCATTTGTCATTTACATTTTTAACCTTTTTCCATGAAAATAAGTTTTTTTTTTTCCATTTTTGGTTTGGCCACTTGTCTTAGAAATATAGAGCTAGTTCTAGGTTAGTGAAAAACTTCAGGAAATTATATTAACCAACAACGTAACACCGCCACGCAATCATAGCACCACCACCACGACTCTATCTTACCATCGCCTGTCACCACCACCATCTCGCCACTGTAAGCTTAAAGATCAGCTGGAAATCTCTTCACTACCATCACCACCCACCACCACAATAACATGTAGGGTTTCGATCTTAAGTGTTGGTGGGTTGTTTCAAAGATAGAGAAAGAAAGACGACCAAATCTGACCGTGTATTACAATGGCGATGTGAGGTGGTGAGCCGTATCCGGTGGTGGCTGGTGGTGATGACTCTTGGTGGTTGTTGTGCACGTGGTATTAGAGGGAGATGGAGAGGGAGAGGGTGGTCCAATCAAAAGCCACAAAAAATTGAACAGTAAATTATGAGAATCAATAAAAGTTGCAAATTAATAGAAGAAAAATATTTATAGGGTTAGATTTCTTATCCACATACACATATATGCTTATAGGGTGAGGTTCCTGTAAAAAGGACCATTTTCGTAATAAGTATGAGAAGGCATATGAAATGATATCTAGGCATCATGTTTTAGATTTAGGCATGATGTTTTGGGTTGTTTTGGCAAGAAAAACACCAAACATAACAATTTAAAACATAATGCAATGTATTAATTTTTTTTGGAATGGCCAACAGAATCAATCCTGAGCACTCTCGGGGCACCCACTGGACCAAATGGAGTACTCCGAGAGTAACCCGAGTCCACCACCAATTCCGGGGAAAACCCGGTAACCCAATCTTCCATAGGCACGACGGTGAAATTACCGATAAACCCTTTTGAAAGTTTTATGATTAAAGTTCCAGATTATCAGACTAATTAAAAAGAGAACAAAAGATATTTAAACTTTGATATAAGTCAAGAAATAACAAATGAAGATTATAGGTCTAACACTCTTTATAACATGCTTTAATTGACTACTTGAAAAGAGAAGAACCAACAATTGATATAACTAGGTGATGCCCAGCCCGCCTTGCGAGGCGATGGCTGAATAATTATCAACCAATTAAAAAAACAGTACTATAGTTATGCAAGAAATAAAAAGTAAAAAGAGTGTTAGGCAGCTCTTTGACACGATTTTTTGTTGGGGGCAAAGTCATATTTTTATTTTTACATGAGGGAAAAATCAAAATTTTTTTCCCGAGGGTAAAATTCTAATTTTTAGGTAGGGGAAAAACATATTTTTATTTATTTTGTACTGGGGGCAAAAACGTAATTTTGAATTGAGTGTGATATCATAATTTTGAACCGAGAGGAAATTCGTAAATTTTGGCTGGGGCAAAAACATAAATTTATTTTGAACTGTGGGCAAATACGTAATTTTAAACTGTTGGCAAAACCGTAATTTTAAAGTAGGTATAAAATAATAAACCGGTGTAAAATCGTAATTTTGAGCCGGGGGAAAAACAAAATTTTATTTTGAATTTGGGCGAAAACGTAATTTTGGCTGAGGGTAAAAGCGTAATTTTTTTACCGAGAGCGAGATCATATTTTTTAGCTCGGGGCAAAAGGGTAAACGTATTTTGAAGTTGAGGCAAACCCGTATTTTTTAACTGGGGGTAAAAACGTAATTTTAAAGTGGATATAAAATAATAAACTGGTTGCTCCAATGGATATTGCTCGCCGCCCATTTGAACCAATGGCAGAGAAACACTAATCCAGGACAAAAACGTAATTTTAAAGTGTGTATAAAATAATAAACTGGTTGGTCCACTGGGGGAGGGGAGGCCCCCCATTTGAACCAATGACCGGGTGATACTATTCTCTGCCATGTGGTTTCATTGCTTCTTCAGGTGCTTCCTTCGGTTATTAGGATAATGCTATTTTTTTTATTTGTTACTATTGAAATAGTTGTAGAATTTTTATACTGTTCAAATAGTTGGAGAATTAATATATAGGATAATTGTGATATATAAGCATTTGTCATTTACATTTTTTAACCTTTTCCATGAAAATAAGTTATTTCCCTTTATGGTTTGGCCAATTGTCTTAGAAATATAGAGTTAGTTCTAGGTTAGTGTGAAACTTTAGGACATTATATTAACCAATAACATAACACCACCACGTAATTCTTACTGGTAGAGGTAATGTTGTCTACATTATACCCTCATCAGACCCTACCTTAGCTTGCTATTGGTGGGATTTACTGAATATGATGATGATGACCCCACACAATCATAGCACCACCACCACGACTCTATCTTACCACTGCCTGCCACCGCCACCATCTCGCCACTGTAAAGCTTAAAGATCAGCTGGAAATCTCTTCACTACCATTACCGCCCACCACCACAATAACATCTAGGGTTTCGATCTTAAGTGTTGGTGGATTGTTTCAGAGATAGAGAAACAAAGACGACCATATCTGATCGTGTATTACAACGGCGATGTGAGGTGGTGAGCTGCATCCGGCGGTGGCTGGTAGTGATGACTCTTGGTAGTTGTTGTGCACGTAGTATTAGAAGGAATGAGGGGGGGGGGTGTTCCAATCAAAAGCCACAATACATTGTGAGAATCAATAAAAGTTGCAAATTAATAGTGGAAAATTATTTATAGGGTTAGATTTCTTATCCGCATACACGTATATGCTTATAGGGTGAGGTTTCTATAAAAAGGATCATTTTCGTAATAAGTGTGAGAAGGCATGGGAATTGATATCTAGGCATCATATTTTAGACTTAGGCATGGTGTTTTGGGTTATTTTGGCAAGAAAAACATCAAACATATAAATTTAAAGCATATTGCAATGTATGATTTTTTTTTGGAACGGCCAACAAAATCAATACCGAGCACTCTCGGGTAGAGGTGGGAAAATAAACCGGTTTTTTAACCGTAACCGGTTTTTAACCGTAACTGGTTTTTAACCGGTACCAAAATAACCGGTTTGGGTTAATTAATAACCGCCAGTTCGTAACCGGTTTTCGTTCTACATATCAACAACCGGTTTCTAACCGGTTAAGTAAAAACCGGTTTTGTTGAGTATTAATAACCGGTTAACCGGTCTCATCTTCTTCAACAGCAAAAGCACAGCAGCACCTGCAGACCTGATTGTTACCGTTGGAAGTAAAAAAAACGGTAATATTACAGTTTTGTGACCTGTTTGGATGTGTTTTAGACCAACATAACATCTATAAATAAGATTTCAATGCATATGTTTAATCCCACTTCAATTCTAGCTCAAAAACTGTAACGCCCCAAATCCACAAATTTTAATTGACTAGTATGTTTCTTTATGTGATGACATAAAAATGTAATAACCAAGCTAACTAACTTAGTTAAATAGTTAGTTAAGTAACAAGAGAATGAAACTTAGTGCTATTGGAGACAAAATAACAACTAGAAGGGCCTAGGTTGCTAAAATGGGAAAAACTTTTAGTTATTAAAATTAAAACCCAACACACACATGGGGTGTGTGTGTGGGTGTCGATATATCGACCAGGAGAAGAGGAGAATGGGATAAAAACCCTATCTCACAAAATCCTTCAAATTGAAAGAGGGAATTGGCAAGGAACTAATGCATGGGCTTAAATTCGTGATCATCCAGTCTTTCTACACATGAGGTAAGTTGTAGAAGTTGATTTTATGATCTAGTATGAAGTGGGTTATGATCAATCCACGAATTTGTATGAGATTTAGCATGAATATGTGTTAAAATCATCATATGAAACATGTGTTGTGCATGATTTTGATTAATTTCATGTTTAGAAGTAAAACCCATTTGGGATGATGAAGTGAGTGAATCACCATGTTCAATAATTGTGTAATTTGTGATGTAGTATGTTGTATGTGATGAATTATTTTAGATAAGATGATTAGGACATGAAATAAATGGATGTTTAGTTAAATTTGATGGATGAAGATAAGAACATGGAGGATCATGCATGAATGGGTTGTACATTGTGCTAAGATAGTGGTACGCACACCAAGTGTTTGATGAAATGCCTAGGTGATCTTAATAGATGAAAATTGTATGTAAGTAAAAGATGAATATATGTGAAATGCGAAAATGATGTGTTTGATAGTAAACTAACATGAGAAGTGTGTGTTGGATATAGTTCATGTGGATATCATGTTGAAATGATGTTGGGTTAGCTTAGTATGGGTTAAAGTGTTAGTTGTGAAAATATGAGAATGCTAGTGTGGATGGAATGGATTATGTACGTATATGTGTATGTGTGTATAAGTAAGTGACCGTGTAGTTGAAGATGTCATACAATACGAGTGTGTAATGTGTATAACATTAATATTATGGTCTACCCTATCAAGATGGATACATGTTCATAAGTTGAAAGTGTGTAAATAGGACATTTGACTTTCTGAAAGTCAACAATGAATGTATAGCATGGTTAGCCTTTCGGATATGATTGTAATAGTAGAGAAGTCAGGTGTATTGTAGTAGATGATCTATGTGTCGTGTATGATGATAATTGAGTTGCGAGAATAAGGAACAAGGTGACTTTTAGTCTATGCCTTATGTATGTGGTAATTGGTTAATAAAATGTCAAGTAATGTATGAATGGAAAGAAACGAATGTAGTATGAATGAGCATGTGTGCTAACCATAATGTAATTGTGATAACATGAAAGGATAGGAATCACATTAGCAAGGACTCAAGAACGGAAGGTTAACGGGTCAAGCGGAGGCGAGGAAGCAAGCATGAACACTAACGCTCGAGGTAAGTGACTTTCGAATCACTTCTTAGTATACATATAGAGTTTTCTTGTTATGGATGAATGGAGATGATTGATGTTTATAAAATGGCTATAGGAATTTCGTAAAAACCCCACCTCTAGTGCCATTCCCGGTTGTAAGGCAAAAAGGAAGCAAAATGTAATCATTCCTCCACTTAAAAATCAACTTGTACGCAGATGTTTTACACTGCCCGTCGCCGACGGGTTCGTATGGTGATGATTTCTCCGACGCCTTAGACTCCTGTCTACGGCTTGTGTGCATACGGGTATTTCCCGAACCCGTCGGGGACGGGTTCATACCCGTCGCCGACGGCTTGTTAAACATGGTTTCTCCATTTTTCGCGTCATGCATTCCCGGTTGACCCGTAACGCATCCTGGTGCTCCGGTTTTCAACCACGTGTCAGTAAGTGGTATGTACGAGATAGTATGTATGTATGAATGTATTTAGGAAAACTACATAAGTATATGCACGTGTGAGCGAAGGTATACACGTGTGTAGTTATGATTCATTTTATGAATGCATGTAAGTATGTAGTTATGTATGCATGTATGTATATATGTAGGTATCGGTGTATGTATGTACGCAAGTAGTTATGTATGAGCATGAGCATTATGTATTTGAGTATGAAGGTACATACGTGTGTAGGTATGAACGTATATATATGTGGATGCAAGTATGTATGTATGTATGTGAGTAGGTAGGTATGCATGTACTTATGTATGTGTGCATGTATGTATGTACGTATGTATGTGAGTAGGTATGTGTGTATGTAGTTATGTATGTATTTATGTAAGTACGTATGTGAAGATGTAATCATGTATGTATGTATGTAAGTAGATGCGTGGTTATGCAAGTAAAGGTATGTATGTATGTACGTGGATATATATGATTTGTATATGTGGTTCCAATGCATTTAAGTATTGACGTCTTTAACAGTGTGCTTCGAGAATGAAATGTAATGCTGGTAGACATAATAATGCGTGTATGTGCGTAGATGTGTAGTTATGTGTATGCGAAGATACGTATGTGTATATGAACGTATGTAGAGACGTAGTAATGTATGTGCGTATGTAGATATGTATTTGGTATATATGAAGGTACGTATGAGTATATACAGGTATGTAGAGATATAGGAAGGTATGTAAGTGTGTAGATGCATATGTATACATGTAAGAATGTACATGTGCATGATTTAGATACGTCGAGTAATACGTTATTAATAGTGTGCCTTGAGAATGAAAAGCAATGCAGGTACATTATTGAAGCCTCACCAGAATATGGATACGCAGATGAAATGCCTAAAGTTAGAAAGATAACGCAATGGAAAGTGTACGAGATTGAATCTTGTTTATGTCTTGTGTACTAATGTGATGAATGTATGTGGTGAGTGCAGGTTGTACGAATCACGGGCGGTTATCACGAGGAATAGAGATCGAAGACCGAGTCACAAGATAGATTGTACGGGAATAATTGAGTATGTACTATTAGTAAACAGGACTTATGCTTTATTTTTGTAAAAGATATATATTAAAACGAACTTTCAAGTAAGTCAAGACGTTTGTAATGAAAGAAATTTTATGGCACGAATTTCCGCTGCGACTTTTTGTCAAATACGAATTAGGGTCTAACAAAAACATACTTACAAAATACGTTTCAAATGGCGAGTTCGAGTGTCGATGCTTCGACCGTTGTTGGTTCATCTAGCGAGTTGTTTGTGAAGAGGATCTTGACCACGAATAGGGACCCGACACTATGAGGCGATGGAAATGTACTATCTATTCGACGAACAAGACTTACACCGGAGGCGATGGAAATGTGCATTTGTTTGAAGGATTACTTGGATGGTGTGGAACGTATACAACATATTTCAAGTCTTGAGGGCGAGCTTGCGGTGGAAGAACAATTACATGATGTTGAAGTTTTTCAAGGACGGGCCCAACCACTTTCCGATGACGAACTCATGTACGATGAATCCGTACGCTCTACTAGCCCCCGAAGCGACTAAACGAAGAAATGACGAAACAAAACTACAAGACGACAACTTCATTCTAGACTAGTTAAGAAAATTGTATTGGATATTTTCATGTTTATTAATGTAATGTTACTTGATCTACTAATATAATTATAAAAAAAAAACGTATTTTATTTGGTTTATTTGTGTGTTTAAACATATTTGTAAATTTTGCAGCTTTTTTTTAATTCTGCAGGTTTTTTTTTAATTCTGCAACAATTTTGCAGCTTTTTTTTTTATTCTGCAGGTTTTGTATGTTTTTATATAATTCTGCAACAATTTCTGCAGTTTTTTTTTAATTCTGCAACAATTTCTGCAGTTTTTTTTTAATTCTGCAGCATTTTTTTTAACTTTCTGCAATTTTTATTAATTCTGCAGCATTTCTGCATGTTTGTTTAAAATAACCGGAATAACCGGTTTTTATTAACCGGTTACCGGTTTATTATAACCGGTCGGTTATTAGCGGGCATTGATGTTCAACTTGAATAACCGGTTATTAACCGGTCGGTTATTAACCGTAACCGGTTTTTTTTCTTGCCCCATTAACAGCCTCAACCGGTTAACCGGTTTCGGTTAGGAAAATAACCGGTTTGTGCACCTCTACTCTCGGGGCACCCACTAGACCAAACGGAGTACTCCGAGAGTAACCCGAGTCCACCACCACTTCCGAGGAAAACCCAGTAACCCATCCATCCGTAGACACAACAATGAAATTACCGATAAAACCCGTTTGGCTCAAGGATCGAACCCAGATTTCCCTGTGTCTCTTATCATTGTCCACCAGTGCCTCACTCTGCATCAAGTGAGAGTTGAACCTGCATCTCCCTAGTGAAATGCAAGTTTTCCACCACTTGATCTAGAGATCATTGGCCAATGCAATGCCTTATAGGCATGTAATTTAAAACACAACTGAAAACACTGTTCAACACTTAAAACACACTACTTAACGTTCTTGGCACGATGTTTTAAGTTTTAAGCGTAGAATTCATTGCATTGTGTCGTAAATTGTTATGTTTGGTGTTTTTCTTATCAAAATAACCCAAAACATCATGCATAAGTCCAAAACATGATGCATACATGTCAATTCCTATGTCTTCTCACACTTCTCACCAAAAATTTCATTTCTACAGGAACATAAACCTATGCTTATATATATTAGGAGTCGGTTCTCATTAGAAAAAAACGTGTTTATTTTAAAAAGTGTAAGAAACAATAACAAAAGGACATGCATGCGTGTGTAAGTTTTATAGACGAGTGGTATTTGCATCCATTTGTCTATACAAAATCTAGTATACAAATCAACTACATTACATGAAATAGGAACACTGCAACATGGTTGGTGTAATAAATACATTTCAAACCTGGGCATGTATCTACTGTCTACACTCTTGAATTCATTACACACAAATTTACACAATGTAAATTGAAATTATTGCATTGTGTAAATTTGATAACCACACTATTTTATCAAACGGTGCATAAAAACTTTCATTTTTTACAATGTCTCTTTAAATATTTAATAATACTACATTTAAAGTAAAGAAAAATAAAATTATCAGTTTTATAGTATTTTTTTATTAATAATATACCATACAAAAGTTATTTAAGTTATTTTTTTTTTTTGAAGAAACTAGGTTTTAAAGAAAAAAGTACACATGAGTGGATTCCCTCTTTTACACCTTCGAGGCCTAGTATCGAGTCAGGGGTCTCACTGTAAGCAAACTCTTCATTCCTACAGGGTAGGGCTAATGCTGTATACATTTTACCCTCTTCAGACCCTACCTTACATTTGCTATTGGTGAGATTTACTGGGAATGAAAATGATGACACCTTCGAGGCCTTAGACGCAAACTACCATCGTGTTAATCTTAGACGTGAAATTATGACATGATCAATGCCCTAGATTGCTTCCTAGACGTCTTAAGGAAAACCACTTTGTATTTGATCGACCCTCAGTGTGTATATATGAACATTCAACACAAAACAAAACTTTAAGTAGAGAATTTTGAGAACCGTAACAGGCACATATACTTATTGTATTAAATGTTATGTAAGTGTCTTATTTCTCTTTCCCATTACATGTAATCAACATTAAGAACATCATGCCATTACATGCAGTGGCGGAACTAGAACATTAACTAAGGGGTATCCTAAATTTTTTTTTCACCGTGCAATCGTACAATATTAAAAAAACGACAATAAATAAATAAATAAAGTAAAACAAATACCTACTAGATTTGTCCTCTTCTTTTTTCATAGCTTGGAATCGTTCCATCACATCGTCATCTTTTACTTCACGTAAAAAAAATCCTTTTCGACCTCACAAACCACAGCGTTGTTCAAAATTTATGGGCTCATTCGATTGCGTAAATCCGTCTTGACAAGCTTCAATTTCGAAAAACATCTTTCAACGGTTGCGGTTGCAACCGGTAAAAGCAAAGCTAGCTTCACTACCCGATAAACTGAATGAAAAGAACTATGCGTTCCCTTTTCAACCATAACTCGCGCAAGATCACTTATTCCATTCAAGTTTGCAAATTTATCACCATCGCTTATAGTGTGACGAAATGGGCAATTGGGATTTGGGCTTATTATTTTCAATTGATTGGTATCCTCGTAGTTGTGCCGTGTCGTGCATTAAAACTTCAAGGCACTTGGGCAATTATTTACAATCTTTTATTATTTTGGGCTAATATATTGGGCAATTGGGCTTATTATTTACATTCTTCAAATGATTTGGGCTAACATATTGGGCAATTGAGATTTGGGCTTATTATTTTTAATTGATTTGGGCTTACAGTCTCTTTTTTAGGAGTGTGCTCATAGTTGTTCAGGGGTATCCTTAGTATAAAAACCGAAAAAAAAAATTAAAATTTTACACTACCGATAAAAAGTTGAGCCGTAGCCCGTGCTACAACCCCTACAACATAGGGTCCGCCCCTGATTACATGTAATCAACATTAAGAACATTATGTACATAGGTTTATTATGGTTCTCTGGAGTATTTCACACACCATTTATCCTTGGATGTAAATGTAAGAGTAAATAGAACTGTAACATATTTTGTTAATTTATAAATTATAAGGATGGTAAGAAATAAATAAAAAGTTACGATAGTTTATCCATACTATTATGTATTTCAAGTAGAGGGTTAAGATATAATAGGAAGTTTATTTGGGTAGGAAGCCTAGAAAGTAATCTTGACCATCTATTTATTTAATCAAGGGCTAAGATTAAATGAATGAAATTGAAGGAAAAAAAAAGGAGGCGCATGAGTTTGTTAGGGGTATTCTAGTCAATCCAGCACAATAGTTTCTCTCTCCTCCAATTCCCCCACATTTTTTAAACGTTAATAACTTTTTTCATACGACATTATTTTTTTATAAAAATTGCACAAAAAAACGAGCGTTTTTTATCTTTAAAACGAGTATACTATTGCTATATTTTCGAATTTTTTTTGAAAACCCAGTTGCGTAAAACGCAATGGAGAAAACCCAGTTGCGTAAAACGCAATGAAAAAAAAAATGTAAAAAAATGATTTTTTCTAAAACGCAATGCACAAAAAACACAAAGAAATGTCTTATTTCTAAAACGGAATGACCAGAAAACACAAAGAAATGTCTTATTTCTAAAACGCAATAGCCTAAAAACACAAAAGAAAGTGTATTTTCTAAAACGCAATGGAGTGAATGTGTTTTACCTAAAACGCAATGCACCCAAACCACAAAAAAATGTCTTATTTCTAAAACGCAATGGCCAGAAAACACTTAAAAATGTCTTATTTCTAAAACGCAATAGCCTAAAAACACAAAAGAAAGTGTACTTTCTAAAACGCAATGGACTCAAAACACATAAAAATGTGTTTTTACCTAAAATGCAATGCACAAAAAACACAAAGAAATGTCTTATTTCTAAAAAGCAATGTCTAGAAAACACTTAAAATGTCTTTTTTCTAAAACGCAATGGCTAGAAAACACATAAAAATGTCTTATTTCTAAAACGCAATGACCTAAAAACACAAAAGAAAATGTTCTCTCTAAAACGCAATGAACTGAATACTCATAAAAATGTGTTTACCTAAAACGCAATAAGTAAAAACACTTCAAAAATGTTTTATTTCTAAAACGCAATGACCAGAAACAGTTGTTCACAGAACCAGAAACTGTCTAAAACGCAATGACCAGAAACAGTTGTTCACAGAACCAGAAACTGTTGTTCACATAACCAGAATCTGTCTAAAACGCAATGACCAGAAACTGTTGTTCACAGAACTAGAAACTGTTGTTCACAGAACCAGAATCTGTCTAAAACGCAATGAGTGATTATCTTCAAAATCACGGGAAAAAAATGAGATTTTGAATGAAATTAAACTGGGTTTTCTTCAAAAAAAAAAAGCTGAATAACACGTTGATCGGGTGTTTGAATCATTGATTGATGACGAAAATTGCACTATAATGTAGTGATTATTGAGATAGTAAGTGAAGAAAAGGCTGAAGATGGTGGGTATTGAAAATGGTGGGTTTTGAAGTTACTGGGGAGAAAAAGGAAGAAGAAAGGATATGATTGACTAAAATACCTTTCCTCTTTATTTTAAATTTTGCCACATGTCATAATCATTTTACTTTCTATCATTTCTAGCCAAAACAAACTTTTTATTTAATCCTCACCTTCAAGTAGATATGATATGTACACAATAATAACATTACCATTTAACATTTAACAAATAAAAGTGAAAAAAACAAAAAATGGGACGCATAATAATTTTAGGGTGCTACTTTCTACACCCCCCCTATTTACTTTTTTCACCCCCCTCCTCTCACATACTTACAGATGGGGCCTGCGTGGGACCGACAGTTTTCCTCTCACAAGGGGGGGTGTAATCAGGAAAGGGGGGGGTATAGAATGAGCCTAATTTTACTGAGAAAAGAAAATGGTAAAATGTTCCGAATTATGTTGACAAAGATGTACCAACTAAGGGCTCCATGTCTCAATGCCACCTCTTCACAGTCATTAAATTTTTAAGTACTAATTTTGATTTATTAAAACATAAATAATGACAAACTAATTACGTAAGAAAGAATATGCCACAAACAAAAATTAATATTAGGCGTAGATCATAACCTTGAGACAAAAGTTTTGGGATAAGATTTACCCTAATCCTATCATTATAAATAAATATCTTTTGTAGTTTTAAATCTAGATCAAAACCAATAAATTATATCTCTAGAGAAGCTATAGATGTAGTTTCATCACATCAACCTAGTGACTATATAAATACATGTATTTTTTTTTTATCATTTACACATTTTGTTTATGTATTGTCACATTCGTGTACTTTAATCGCCTAACAATTTGCATGAGGTCTAAGCACAATTTGCTCAACACTGCGGAGGTTATAAGACATTAAAATAGAGAAGTTGCAACCCGCTTATCGTACTTTTTGTGATTATACAAGGGGTCCATAAACATGTAACACTTACGAGTCTATCTCGGATGTCGGAAATTGGAAATGAAAACACATAAAGGGGGAGTTTTATAAAAAAAAAATAAAAGAAGAGGGATGAATGTGTTAATTGCTAAAAGGTATGGTGTTTAAAAAGATAAAAGAAGAGGGAGGAATGTGTTAATTGCTAAAAGATATGGTGTTATTGGAGTGGATTAGAAATGTTTAAGTGATGATGAATATTCTAATCTTGGTTAAGCCAATGGCACGTCTTTGACGAAGACAATTATTATTATAATAAAAAAAAGACTTAGTGGTGCACTAATTAAATAAAATAAAATTAATATTAATAAATAATTCAATATAAATAATTACAATTAGAGAAAAGACCATAAAGCTAAACTCGTTATCAAACTGATGTTACCTTGCCTGCCTCCAATTGACATCACCAAACATTACAAATCTTTTCCTAAATCTTCATCTCCAAGACTTGTCTTCTCGGATAGAGATTTTTAATTAATACATTGATTGAAAAATCGGTTTAATAGTAATTATCGGATAATTAAGGTTTGGCAAACGTATGTTTTAAGCATTGTCAATAGATTGTCAATATTGCATCAACTAATTCATAATGAATAGTCGATTACGACACGACTCACGAGCATATTAATGGTCAATAGTTTCTTTGACCTTTTGGTTTTTAGTTATGTCTTCAACTCTTCATCAAATGAATTTCCTCTGAGGTTCATCATCCACTTGAACGGGTCATATTTGTTCTACCATGTGTCGGTGTATTATTTATCTGAGGAAAAAAAAAAACGAAGTACTCTTATGATAAGCATGCGTCATGATCCGTTAGTAACATCCGATTCAAACCTGTTAAAACTTGTTTGAACATAGCAAAATTCAAAACGATTTCGGCCTCCTAATCTATCCAAAAAAACGTACAAGCACCACTAAATGGAACTAGAACATGATTAAGAAAAAATAATTATTTACATATAAAAATATTTAAATGTCAAAACGGTTTTCAAATTATATCTAAATATTACATATTTAAAAGTAATTTATAGATTATTGTAAAATTTAGAGGTTGTAATAGTATTACAAATAAAGGTATTACAAGATCTAAAAGCACTAGACATTATAGATTATTTATATTAATTAAGGAAGATAAAAGCAAGTAAAATAAACAGTAGTGATGTTTTTGCGTGTGCTTGCCATAAATTCTTGGGTCTAGAATTTAAATATTCATTATTCTAGAATGTTAACATCTTGCCAAAGATTGCTTTAATTAACACCAAAAAATCAATTTGAAAAAAAGTTGATTAAAGCGAACAAGTTTGAAATAAGGCGGTAATTTCGTACATAAATTACCCTCGTGAGTATGTGCATGGTGTTTATTTATAATATGTATTATATCGAAGAAAATATATAAAAGTTTGGTTGAATTTTAAGTTAAATCTCTAATTTAGTTTTAACTATAACACTTTAGTTGTATTTACTTATTACATATAGCGAAACACTTTAACTTAAAAATACATTTAATAATTTATAACTATATTTATCACATTTTAAACAAATCATAGCACGCAAGTATATGATGTCACATGTCCTTGTCACTACACCTCTAATCCAGCCTGGACACATACTAAAACATGTTAGCTTTCGTCGGTTAGTCTATAACTTGTAAATCACCGTTTAGTCTAGCAAAACCACATTTAATCTTCTAAAAACACACTTTATTAAATGTTTAGTTTATATAATTACATCCACCATATATCCACCACTGAAATCATATCACACATCCACACACTCAGTTTACTCACACCACACACCACACTTACTAATTCACACTCTTTACACATAGTCTATTAAACGCTTGTCACTTGAAAATAGGGCTGTCCAAACTGCTCGACGATCGAAGATCGCTCGACGATCGCTCGAAAAATGATCGAAAAATGCTCGTTCGATTCCCGCTCAGTTTGTAAATGAGCCGATCGGATCGGTTCGATTCAAATTCAATCCGAGCATGAGCAAGGCTCCGCTCGCTCGACGATCGCTCGGTTTCGCTCGAATTATTTTTATTAATAATTAATATATATATATATACACATATATATATATATATATATTATATTTTATAGATTAAAAACCCAAAAAATATAATAGCCCAAAATAATTAAAAGCCCAAATAATATTAGCCCATATTTAGTATAAAAATCTAACCCTAAATCTATTTCCTATAACAATTCACTCATTCAGTCGCCGCTCTCAAGTCTCAACTGCTCAGTGTCTCCGTCGACTCTCAGTCTCCCTTTCCAACTCAATTCATCATCGGCTCAAGTGTCTCCGACTCAATTCATCGGACAATCATCGGCTCAAGTGTCTCCTAAAAGGTTAGTCGCTCCTGTTTCAGTTCCTGCAACATATCGTTAAATATATGTATCCGTTCATTCTTCAATAATCGTTAAATATCTGTTTCTGTTCGCTCCAGTCTTTATCCGTCGCCTCGTCGGACTTGTTTCAGGCTTCAATCGGTATGTTTTTTTGTTAATTAATCATCGGACTTGTTTCAGGCTTCAATCGGTATGTCTTTATTCGTCGCCTCGTTGGACTTGTTTCAGGCCTCGTCGCCTTGAAGATCGATCGAAGATCGCTCGAAAAATTCAATCCGAGCATGAGCATCACTTTTGCGATCGGTTTTACAAATTTGATCCGCTCGGATCGGATCGGTTGTAATTCAATCCGAGCATGAACATACCCTCGATCGGATCGGATCGTGAACACCCCTACTTGAAAATCTCAATGTCAGCTAAACATGAGTATTAGGTTCATTAGGCTTGTTGCATATTATTAATGTGAGACACAAATTGTAGCCTTCATCATGGACTTCACACTACTTAGCTATATTACACTTACAAACTTAATCACACATTTTCCCCCACTAATTAAGGCACCTTGTCCCAAACCTCAGCTCAACATTAGTTAATTGCCTTTTAAACACTCCCCCCCCCCCCCCCCCCCCCCACACACACACACACATTGAGTTTAAAAAACACTTCTTTATTCTCACATGATTAACTAAATTAACTACTCAATCAAATTGTTACATACAATCCCACACACACATGGCAAACTAACTTATCTAACCTCATCAATGCATATAAAGTTATAATGGCTCATTTATCCAAAACCCCAATGCATAGACTTATTTACATAAACGGAGTTATGTAAAATCACTTATTCATATTTTTTTTTAACTCACAAGTATGACCTACTTATATAAACTCACTTACAATACCAATTCTACCTTTATCATCCCATTCTATAAAACACACAACACACTGATCAGACACACTATGCACATCATAATCATTAACTATTAATCATCTAGCATGCAATATGTAACATCAGTAAACAAATGATCTTAGAAAAACCAACCCGTTTTGAAAATCGAACCTGAACCATAATAAATATAAATGCGAATGTTTATAACTTATTATTTATATTTTGTCGTGTAATAATTTAATTAACGTAAATATTTTCAAGAAACCGGAACATAAACCGTAATAAATGAAAACACGTATTTCTTTATTTTATAAGTTGTTATCATTTACTTGGGTTATGGTGCTTGTCTAAACTGTTAGAAAACCAGATATACATCCCCTAATAACTCTTTTGTCAGTTATATAATAACTGTTTGGCCATTAACATCCCCTAATAACTATTTGACGGTTACCATGTATATGTCGGTTTCACCATTTGTTATAGAGATGTATGTAGAGATCTGTAATATAGAGTGTGAACAATATTCAAGATTCAATACAATTTCCACATTAGTCACATTAGTTTCTTATCACGTTATCAGCACGATTTGTCTCTCCACTGGGATTTTACTCATAATCTGCAATCAATCACAAGGAATCGGTGTTTTTTTCATATCCTCGACAACATCACCGATTCGTCTGTACTTACTTTGCTATTCACAACATTTTCTGTTCATCGCACCTGGTACACATCATTACAATCTCTCATATTTGTTGCATATGTGAATGTGTTATCCTCGTTCACATAGTGTGTGTATACGTCTGCATATCAAAAAGAAGATACAAAATTTCAAGATTTTCCAAGTGGTAACTAGAAAAGAGTTTTTTTTTTAATCGCTTCAAATATGGCATTCTTTTCATAAACAACAAAAAACAGAAAAATACACACATTTCTTGAACAATTTTCAAGTTGGTTTTCAGATCTATTCCCTTGGGACAAAAGAATCTGTTTTGGATCTAGTTTTTAGAATGCCCAACATAGGTTTTTCATGTGGATCTTAGACCAAAAAAAAAAAAAAAAAAAAAAAATAGGATTTTTCTTTTCTTTGTACTCACAACAACAATTTTTAAGAATCGCTTGAAAATAAAATAAAATCAAAGTTTTTTTTCTTCATCCCTACCAAACGGTGGTCACTACCGCCTCATACACATAACAATCTTACCCGAAAACTTTTTCTCCGGCGATTGTCCTCAACCGCCAACCGTTAAAATAGAATCAAAGACGACAGTGCAGAAGTTAACGTATTTACCGGCGGCGTGGTTCTGAACGTGTTTACCGGCGGTGTGTTCTAACTGTAAGGGATTTCGGTTTCGATTTCAAAGAGTTGTGAGAGTAACTATGAGGAAGATAATGTTACGTGTGCTCTGCATAACCCAGTTGAATTGAAAAACTAATTTTTTTTCGAAATTTTGGTGCTGTTGTAAGTAAAGTAAATGGTTTCATTCCTTGAGTAAGTAATGTAACTTAAATGGTTTTACAAAACCAGTTGTTTTTTTTGAAAGGTACAAAACCAGTTGTCAGTTAATGGTTTTACAAAACCAGTTGTCAGAAAAGCATGATAATTCAAATTTTTAATTAATTGAGTTACTTATTTTTGAAAGCATTTTGTCGTGATTGGTTTTTCTTTTAATAACCAAGTCATTTAAATATATTATTATTATTATTATTATTATATATAGATAAGAGCTCTAATTTAAAATCGTCAATTTCGTTTTTTTTTATATGTTAATGATAGGCTTGGCGTTTTTGATTTGGACCGGTCTAAGCCTCTCAAATATTAAAAAAAAAAAAAAAATGTTTACAATCGTATTATTTAAAATGTAAATTGTTAATTAAGGACAATCATATTTACTTGGTTGTAATTAACATATATGTATTTCCTTTTGACAAGTTAAACGTGGTAGAGGTAGAGGCCGCGGCCCCAGCAGAGGTCGTGGTCGAGGACGGGGATATACATGGCATCGAGAGTCTCAGAACACTAAAAATAGCGGTGGTGAATCGAGTCGACATAATACGGGGCGACCTTAAAAAGGGAAAAGTAGGGGGAACCAAAGCAACATTTGTTATAAATGTGGGATGTCAAATCATTGGTCCCGCACATGTCGCATCCCTAAACACCTCATTGAGGCATCTCAACGCATAATTAAAAAAAAAAAAAGGAAAAAATGTTGAAACTAATCTAATTGAGGATAATGTACCTTTTATGCTTTACTTTATGCATGTGACCTTTGTACTTGATTTGGTTTGAAACTCTTGCAATGTTTCATTTTACTTCTTTGCATTAACATTTATTTACTTTTATTTCCTGAAGAAATATGTATGCTAGCTCCAGTAGAGCTATTATTGGTGATGAATGTCTGGTAGATAGCGATAGTACTAACACTATTATCAAAGATATGAATTTTTTCTCTGAATTGTCTCCGGCAGAGACACCGATTGGTACTATATCTGGTGTCAGTAACCTTATCGAAGGTTCCGGCAGAGCACACATAACATTATATTCGGGTACCAAATTAAGTATTGATAATGCATTATATTCTAGTAAATCCAAAAGAAATTTACTCAGCTTTAAAGATATTCGAAAAAACGGTTACCACCTAAAAACAATATCTGAAAATAATCTTGAATATCTTCAAATTACTTCAAACAAAAATGGCCAAGAAACAATTGTAGAACAACTAGAAGCCTTATCCTCTGGATTATATTGTACAAATATCAATCCTATCGAATCATACATGGTGAGTAACCAAAAGCTATTAGATAAAGACACATTCAATATATGGCATGACCGTTTAGGTCACCCTGGTAGCATAATGATGAGACGAATAATCAAAAGTGCAACCGGGCACCCTCTTAAAAAAACTTAAAAGTTTTGCTACCACAAGACTTATCATGTGCAGCATGTTCTTTGGGCAAACTTATTACTCAGCCCTCACAAACTAAATTGATACATGAAACCCCATCATTTTTGGAAAGAATCCAATGGGGTATTTGTGGGCCTATTCATCCTCCGTGTGGACCATTCCGCTATTTTTTTTGGTTTTAATTGACGCATCCTCAAGGTGGTCACATGTGAGCCTTTTAGCTACTTGAAATGTAGCATTTGCCTGATTTTTAGCTCAAATCATACAATTGAGAGCCAATTTCCCCGACAATCAAATTAAAAACATCCGTATGGATAATGCGGGAGAGTTCACATCTCAAGCTTTTAATGACTATTGTATGTCAATTGGGATCAATGTTGAACATTCAGTACCTCATGTTCACACACAAAACGGTCTAGCTGAATCTTTGATTAAACGATTACAAATAATTGCTAGACCGCTCTTAATAAGATGTAAACTACCATCTTCTGCATGGGGCCATGCTATTTTGCATCCTGCTGCACTGATTAGATTGAGACCAACTGCTGATCACGAATACTCCCCATTGCAACTGGTCTCCGGATGAGAACCAAGTTTGTCCCACCTTAGAATTTTTGGTTGTGCGGTATATGTACCAATACCGCCACCACAACGTACTACAATGGGACCCTAAAGAAGACTGGGTATCTTTATTGGTTTTAACTCCCCGTCCATAATTAAATATTTAGAACAAATGACGGGAGACATGTTTACAGCACGGTATGCTGACTGTCATTTTGATGAAACGATGTTCCCAGTCTTAGGGGGAGATAAGGACAAAGAAAGACTGGTAACACAAGAAATAACGTGGAATGCATCATCGCTATCAAATCTCGACCCCCGAAGTGGTCAATGTGAATATGAAGTCCAAAAGATTATACATTTGCAAAGAATAGCGAATGAACCACCAGATGCATTCACAGACACGAATAGAGTGACAAAGTCACATGTACCAGCATCAAATGCACCTGCTCGAATTGAAGTAATCCCAGAAGTGATTACTATACAACGAAAGCGTGGGAGACCAATCGGTTCCAAAGACAAAAACCCACGAAAGCCAAAAGAGCAAAGTAACACAGTTGGTGAAAACTCACAAAAGGTTATAAATGAAACCCCGGTAGAGGTAAATGTCCCGGAAGAGACAACTATAATTCCAGAGGAAAATGAAGTTTCAGAAGAAACACCGGTACCGAACGAAAATGAGATCTCTATTAATTATGTACAAGATAGTACAATGTGGAACCGGAATAAAACACGTGTTGATGATATATTCGCATATGCTATAGCAACGGATGTAATCAATAAAAATGATTACGTACCTAAAACTTTAGAAGAGTGCATGCACAGAAATGACTGGACAAGATGGCAAGAAGCCATAAACGCTGAATTAAATTCGCTCGAAAAGCGACATGTTTTCGGACCTGTAGTCCGAACACCCATAGACGTCAAACCAGTAGGTTATAAATGGGTGTTTGCAATAAAGAGAAATGAAAAGAATGAGATTGTGAGATATAAGGCTCAACTTGTAGCGCAAGGGTTTTCCCAAATCCCAGGAGTTGATTATGAGGAAACGTATTCCCCTGTAGTGGATGCGATAACCCTTAGGTTCCTAATCGGCCTCACAATTTCTGAAGGACTTCATATGAGACTAATGGATGTCGTCACCGCATACTTATACGGGACACTTGAAAATGACATCTACATGAAAATCCCTAAGGGGTTAAAATTGCCTGAAGCATTAAAATCAACATATCGAGATATGTGTTCTATAAAACTCCAGAGATCGTTATATGGTCTCAAACAATCTGGTCGTATGTGGTACAATCGACTTAGTGAATATCTCGAAAAAGAAGGATACAAGTCTGATGTAATCAGTCCATGTGTTTTTATTAAAAGATCACTCTCAAATTTCACTATAATAGCAGTCTATGTTGATGATATCAACATCATCGGATCTCCTGAAGAGATAGAGAAAGCTGCTCAGTTGTTAAAGAAGGAATTTGAGATGAAAGATCTTGGTATGACAAAGTTATGCATTGGACTACAATTTGAGTATCTGTGCAATGGCACATTTGTCCATCAATCAAACTACATCCAGAAGATGTTAGTATGTTTCAATATGGATAAAGTACATCCGTTTAGCGTACCTATGGTTGTCCGATCGCTAGATCCACATAAGGATCCTTATCGCCCTCAAGAAGAAGGCGAAGAAGTACTTGGTCCAGAAGTAACCGTACTTAAGCGCGATCGGTGCCCTTATGTATCTCGCAAATAACACAAGACCTGACATTGCATTTGAGGTTCATGTACTAGCGAGATACAGTTCGAATCCAACACGTAGACACTGGAATGGTGTAAAACATATATTCCGATATATTTGCGGGACACAAGACTTAGGTCTTTTCTATCAGAAAGATCAAAAGTCCCAGCTTGTTGGGTATGCTGATGTCGGATACCTATCAGATCCTCACAAAGCAAAATCTCAGACAGGTTATGTATTCGCATACGGTGGCACAGCAATTTCTTAGAAGTCGACTAAGCAAACACTTACAACATCATCAAATCATGCCGAATTGATAGCATTGTATGATGCTGGTCGAGAATGCGTGTGGTTGAGATCAATGATCAATCATATACAAGAAGCATGCGGACTAGAACAAATCAAGAAAGACCCGACGATTATTTATGAAGACAACGCTGCTTGCATAGCTCAAATAAGAGAATGCTACATTAAAGGCGATAGAACAAAGCACATCTCACCAAAGTTCTTCTCAACATATGACTTACAAAAGAAAGGGGAAATCGATGTTCGTCAGATCAAGTCAAGTGAAAATCTAGCAGACCTGTTCACAAAGTCGTTACCTAAAAGCAGTTTCGAGCACTTATCACATGAGATCGGGCTTCGTAGATTAAAAGACGTTAGTTAAATTGAGGGGGAGCATTATACACGCTGTACTCTTTTCCTTGACTAAGTTTTGTCCCATTGGGTTTTCTTAGCAAGGTTTTTAACGAGGCAACATAACTGGTCCTGTAGTATCAGTTTATTATATAGGTCCTGAAGTATCAATTTAACATCATCCTGAAGAATGTTGTTAATAGTGTATAATGAACCGTATGTATATCTGAGGGGGAGTGTTAGAAAACTAGATATACATCCCCTAATAACTCTTTTGTCAGTTATATAATAACTGTTTGGCCATTAACATCCCCTAATAACTATTTGACGGTTACCATCTATATGTCGGTTTCACCATTTGTTATAGAGATGTATGTAGAGATCTGTAATATAGAGTGTGAACAATATTCAAGATTCAATACAATTTCCACATTAGTCACATTAGTTTCTTATCATAAACCAATTAATAATTTGTCTAAATGATATCATTTTTGATCTAAATGATAGTTATGTATTCTTATTTAAATGACAACTTTTATAATCAATTTTTAACATCAAGCAAGGACCCATCTCTCGAACGATGGTAATGTAAATTCAAACGAAGGTTCATTATTCCCAAACGATGATCATGTCATGCAAACGACAATGACCTGTAACTTTGCATCTTTCTGCAGATTGCAAATTGATTAACCGAATCATCCCTATCTCTAATTCTCAACCTTTTAGCTTCCTTACTATCCCATTTAATTGTGTTTTGATGGTAGAAATTATTGCAAACCATAAATTACAATGAATCATCTCATATTTACTCTAATTAAAGACTAATTTAAATTGTCACAATCATCTTCTTGAACACAAAAAACTCTAGTAGAATTCCATCACCACAATCCTCTAAATCGATTCCTAATGACATTCATATGCATATCATATGAAACCCCATTCCAAATCGTGCAAATATTTCTCTCTAAATCACGAATTCAAGTGAAGATCATATCTCGGGTTTGAAACTTGGTGAAATGATATCTTTCTCATTCTCCACTAAACTCGTAATTCTAAAATCTATTTCCTTTAATTTTTAGAATTCTATAAAACTCCTCCATCCATTCATATGATAGAGCGCAATTTCTATGCGAATTTGTGTTTCTTTATTTCTAGGGTTCTTAGCCTTAGAATTGAGGTTTTGATGTAGGATTTGTGTTTTGATTAAAATTTGACTTAGGTTGTTGTTTATCATTATATTAGATATGTTTATGTCAATTTTATGGATTTCTAGATGTCATATAGATTTCTTTTAGATTGTTGATTACATTATGTTTTGTAGGGAATTATACAAAAAAATTGGCTTCCTTACAATATAAAACTAATGAACTTATTTTTCTGAATTTTTGTAAGATAAAAAGATTCAAAATTTTTTATGTGGGTTACATGATCTATGAAATTTTTATTAATAAAATTGACGGTTTAAATATAATCATATGAAAGAAATGATTTTTGAAATATATATATATATATATATATATATATATATATATATGGTAGGGTCCTAGAGTGAACACTAGGTTGAGAGTGAACCTTGTTAACTTATCTGGACCCTTGATTTACATAATCTTGATATTTTAATACAATGGCATGATGGTAATTATGAGGTTAATTTTATATATTTAATTAAAGTAAAAAAGGGTAAATTTGTAGATATACACCATAAAAATCAAACCCGGGAAACTCAATAGTTTCCATTCCGTATCGAATATATCAAAACACCTAAATATGCACTTTCAGTTTAATTAGCCCTAGATTCAACTTTTATTCAAAACATTCCTTTTCTCTTTAAGTCATTAGGATTCTCAAAAAGCAAACGCAGAGGAACTCCAGGCGAAAAAGGAAGAAGAACTCCCGTCGACGATCAAGATTCGCCGGAATCCGCATACAATATTCAGCCACCAAGGTACACTGATATCATCTGAGAATGAGTATGTTTTGCTGTCGTACGTAATACCGTATACAATATTCAAGCCCTAGATTGAAGATTGTATATAACAACCCTCAAAATTTCCTTAAAAACGCTTCGTAATCGAAAAACCAAGCATACATATCATTATTTAAAGTGAAAAATAAAAAAAATAAGGTTTACACGTCTGTCGCGACCCGTGACAGACTTAAGAGAACCCGCCCCGGGTAGCGACGGGCATTAACTTGTCGGACACCCTTTAAGACACGTGTCGTATAACGTGTTGAGTCTATATGCATGACCAGTCAAGCCTAACCGTAGCTAGGGGAGTGTGGCGGCCCGCGACGGGCACAACCCTAGGCTGTCACGGGGCGCGAGGCACTCAGATTTCACCTATAAATTGAACGTTTCAGCCACAGTTCGAATTCGCTCACAAACTTCTTTCCTTCTCTCTATATTGAACGAAAGTATACCCCTAAAATCACGAAGCTCTGCCCCGTTGTAAGTGTTTTCACCCTTGATCACTGATTCGATACCCTATCTGATTGATCTTGAACCCAGCAACTGATGCCAAAGTGCTGCCTGATAAAGGCTATGCTTTGTAAACTTAGTTGGGGTTCTGTCTCGTGACGTATTGATAAAGTTGAATTGGGTTATTATACTAACACGCGTGCATTGTATATTTTTAATAGGAACTCAAGAAAATTATCAGAAAATAACACCAGGAAGCCTGTAGAAAAACCTAAGTTTACAAAGTGAGTCATTCTTTTTTTTCTCACATTATTGTGAGTCATTCTCTTTTTTCTCACATTTTTGTGAGCCATAATTAAAGTGCTTTACAAAACTTTAAATGTTTTTCAAAGTTATACTTATAGGGATTAAGTCTTTGTATTCTACAATTACTGCCAGTATTATGGGGTTTGTATACACTACTTGATAATCTTTACAATTAGACAATGAGTTAGCCAATGTGTGATATGACCATATTCACAGATCTGTCGAGTGACAAATACTTGGAGTTTTGTTAGATAAAAACATTGTAATTACCCTTAATACTGTGAAGTTATAACAATGTGTCTTTTTATAAAAATGGAATGAACTCGCCAGTATTTCTTGCTGATAAAATATTTTTAAAACGCGCAGCTATGGAGCACTGAATGCTTGAATAAAGTGGCAATAAGTTACCTAATAAAAGAAGAAGTTATATTTTCAGCAAGTTAGGGTTTATCCCTATAAATACATTATTAATGAAATATGGGTTTTAGCCCATTTGTTTAATATAAAAGTTGGGTGTTTTGCAAACTCTGAAATTATTTCCTAACTACAATCCTGATGTTTTAATTCCGCTACAAATTTAATAAACACCAACACCACCGGCTCGCACCCGCGGCGCCCGCTCCCGTGGTGGGGTTGGGGGCTGCGACATTGTATTCAATATCCGTAATTTTTTTTTGATCTACTGGTGTATTGGGGTTGTGATTTAAGTTATTTTGTGTATTTGTTTTGCAAAAATTGGTTTCGATCATGTTGATGTTGAGTGTACATGTGCCGTCGAGACCGAAAGTGGGTTAGGGGTTAGTTCCGTGATTGAGATGAGTATACTGTCACACCCCAACCGATGGCGGAAACATCAGAGTGAGATGAAATAGATTGCTCATTACTCATAACACTAAATTGTGACAAGTATTTAATAATAAATTTCATTGCTAAAAGAATCAATTACATTGTTTGAAATCGAACACAACAAGTTGAAACAAGATGAATTACATCACAACAAGTATTTAAAGTTTAAAATGCGTTTCTAGGCATCCTACTAAGTTCCGTCATCATCATCATAATCCTGCAACATGTTTTAAAGTATAGTTCAATACAAATGTATTGGCGAGTATACAAGTTTTGAGTACTAGCATAATATAATAAAAGTTTGTCTAAAATCCAACATGGCAATTTATATACAAAGTTGTAGCCAGCATGCATAACTATAGGCCAAACCCGAGTGTCCACGAGAATAATGTGCATCCCTCGTCACCGAAGTGAACGAGATTGTAAAGTATAATAACTTAACAATACCCCGACGGGCGGTGTGCTACTCCTATAGCGCTATAATTGTTAAGGTGGGCTAGCTAAGTTAATGACAAATAGAGTGCATGAAAGTATTCTAGCATAAACAACCTAAGCATAACAAATAGCATGTTCGGTGGATTGAGTGATTGAATATGTTTGATTATGTGTATTGTGAATTTTCGATAGTAGAAACATGTTACACCCAAAAGTGCATTAAAGCGTAAAAAGGGTCAAGTATACTCACAATATTGCAAAAGCTCTTCGATTATCCGTGAGTGACGAGTTGTTTGTGAATAAGGAGTAAATGGTAAGGTTACATAATGTTTATGGAGTGATAGATTCGGGATTTAGAATTTAAAGTACAAAAAGTATGTATTCATAAAAGTATTATCTAGTTCTAAGTACTCGTTTATGACAATAAGTTATGTGTGATTTCATGGGTCCTATTGTCCTAATTTGCCCATTAGAATCAATAACGAGAGTCTTAGATTCGTAGATATGATGGTCTAAGTTTATGACGAATAATCATGGCCTGGTTATCATCACAAATTTAGCCATGTTTATATAGATATATATTTACATAGTTATAATTAGGGGTGTGCAAAAAACCAAATTAACCGAATCATAACCAAATTAACCGACAAAACCGAACCAAAAAAACTGAACCAAATAAAAAACAGGGTGGGGCGGTTAGTGGTTTTTTTGAAAACCGAAAGTAGCGGGTCGATTATGGTTATCATTTTTTCCATACCCACCATAACCAAACCGAACCGAAATGTAACAAATTTTTGTAGGATTTAGGACATTTCACCATATTTTTAATATTTGATGTTGTTTATCGAAGATTTTTAGTATTTATAGATTTTTCATATCGTTTTGTGGTTTTGGCTGTATGTTTATTTGAATTTATGGAATGTATCATATCACTTTATTTCAATATTCGATAATAATTGGTATTAATATTATAGATTATATGTATTTTTTATACTATGTAATATACTAATGTATACAAATATGCAATAACAATTTATTCCATGTTAAAAAAGTTAAGCTACTTTTAGCTAAGCTAAATACACGGTTAACCACCCATAACCGACCCACTAAAACCATCAAAACCGAATAACCATAACCCCCATAACCGATCGGTTATGGTTATCCATTAATCGACACCGCGGTTATGGTTATGGTTTTAGGTCAAATCCGACCCAAACCGACCCATGCACACCCCTAGTTATAATACTAACCTAAGACTAAGTCCATCATAGATTGTCATATATTATCATGTAAGTCAAGCATGGAGGTTTAACCTCTTTATATGATTCACCGCTACACAAAATCACTACAAGGATGATTCGGAGGGTCATGAATAACAAGAGATAAGAACTAACTAGCGTATTATCAAGTAAATCATCAAGTGAGGCGTGTAATCAAGTTAGGAATGCTAAAGCATCCAAAGTTCACACTTGCATCAAACATAAGTCTCACCATATGAACTATGGTAAACTTATGTGACTTCAACACTTGTGGGTTGTATTGAACCCTAATAAATCAGAAAGTTTAGAGGTTGTTTGTACCTCTAAACTTGTAAGAATCGACTCTAACAAGTTCCACAACCATTGATGGGTTTATGAGATTGTTAGGTACAAGATTCAAGTAGAAAAGTTAAGTTTAGTAAAAGTTTAACCAAGTTTCTTCAAAACAGAAAGTTTGGACCTCAAAATGGTGTTGTTACACCTTGGTTTGTCATGGTAAACCTGTGGAAACATTCCTAGAGGTGTTCCAAGCTTTGTGGAAGAAGAAATGATGAAGAAAAGTTGAAGAAAATGAAGTTACAATAAGTTTATGTAAATCAGAAAATAAATCTGACTTTGGAGCCTTATGTAAGTGATGTATTACGTGATTACACCTTGGTGAATCTTGGATAACATCCTTGAAGGTCATCCAAGTAGATTGGTACAAGAAAATATGAGAAAAGTAGAAGAAAAATGCTCAAAAACTCACCATTTTGAGCAAAGGTATGAATCTACCATAACTTGGAAATTTGGATGAATTGTGGGAGTTTGAGCGTGATTTGAGGGAGTGTAAAGTGTTGGGAGAGTGTGGAGGACATGTATTTATAGTCGGAGGATTAGGATTAGTGTTAATTGTGTTATAAAGTGAGTTAGTTGGGAGTTGAGTATGAAAAAATGGACCAATAACGAGCTGGGAAAAGGGCTGTCTCGGATTGATACCGTCTGCGGGTCGCGAAAGATAACCGTGGGTCTGGCGCGTGTCGTGGGTCAAGTCCAGCCGCACATGTTTCATTTTTGTCAATTATGGTCCCTTATGTTTGATTTAATGGATGTATTAATGCATGGTTTGTATTATTCACATATAATTAAGTAGTAAACTTGTATAATAGCATAGTTTAAGTATTGTAAACATAAAATCGAGTATTTGTATGTTTAAAGTGTATAAAAACACGTATTTATGACAGTTTGTTTGTAAGATAAATACGTTTTTACGAGGATCACGAATGTGTATAATTAAAATACATTTAAGTATTAAACTAGTATAGAAGTATGGGTTAAGTATTGAAACTGTATAACTAAGTATTTCATATGTCAAACGTATAAAGTTTCGTATTTATGATAGTTGGTATTTAAACAAGTATGTGTTTATGCGAACGATGAATATGTGCCGATCACGTGAATGAGATAAATGTAAAACGAGTACGTGAAATAAAAGCATAATTTAGGTAGAATAACCAGGTTTTATTATGAATAAAGCGTCGGATTATAATGATTAGTAACGGAATAAGATTTCGAAAGAATATGAGTTTCCATAAATGGAATACAAGGCGAGCTTTCTAAATAAAGAAAGTTGTAAAAAGCGAGGCGTTACATATACACATGTGTATTTTCATGATTAATATTGTTTTGGTAAAATTGTTAATTTTCTTGAATGCTAATTATTTGGGTGAAATCATAAGATTGCCGAAATGTATACGTGTGTGTTTGCGATGAAATTTACACGTGTATATTTCTTTAATCCTGCTATGAACATTTTTATATTCTATTCTTAGTATACACTTGTGTGCATTATCCTACCAATAATACATTCAATGTAGTTGTGTACTTGAGTAATCCCATTTTGTTTACATTTGTAGGTACAAAACGGTTACAATGAGAAGAAGTAAGTTTTAGGTTATTTAAAGATAATAGCTTTTGAAAGAAGGAATCCAAGTTTGTAATATAATAATAGGAACATATTTAATTTAATCGTGTAGGGGGGGGGGGGTGAGAGGATAGCTTGTATATTGGCTCGTAGGCTTAATAATACAAAAGATTACCCTACTGAGTGTTCCGACGACGAAGAAACAGACAAAATAGGCTAATTTGTTTTTATATTAAAGTTGATACAATAGTAACAACTTGTTGAACATATTATTTTTACAATGTTTTATAGCTTTTTATACGTTTTTAAACATAATTAACATGAAATAGTTGATAAGATGTCAAAAGAAATAAGGAACTGTAAGGAAGTATTAGCCGATGGAAAGGATATGTTGAATCTGCGTGTTGATAGTGACCCAGTATCAAAGATTGATAGTAGATAAGAAAAATAAAGGTAATATTGTGTATATATTCATTTGGTTGGTTGATATTGTTTACAAAATGATATAGTAAATAATCTGTTTTTTTTCATAGATTTTGCTTCTGACAAAACTGGTGATGTTAATATCGAAAAGAAGCGGGAAAAGAAGGTGGATCAACGATGCGAACAGATGGATATTGACAAAAAAGTATCTTGTAAAACTTTAATTTGAAAATTATGATAAACGTTGAACTAAGCACACTAAGAAAAATCTAACTTGTTACAATTGATAACGGAAAAAGAAGCGGTGACGTAACAATTGAGAGCCATCAGATTAGGGTTTCAGAACAGAAAGGTGGGGTGGGTAGAACGAAAAGTAAATCGGTGAGAACGGGAAGAAAGGAAAGAGTGAAACCTGTTCGTGTTCCTTTCTCGGATGAAGCAGTAAGTAAAATTATACTATTGCCATTGCTACTAATAGCTTCAAAATTTTCAGAGTGTATATGTATATAAATGATTTAAGTATGTTCTGTGATTAGTTGATACTTAAGATAGTCAAATTACACGACGTACAACTAGAAATAGTAAACTGACCGATTATGCTAAAGGAAAGGAACGACCATGTATGGTTATGAGTATAATATACACATGTGTATTGATACATATTTAAAGTATGTTTTTTTATCTCGTTTGTAGCGTCAGGTAAAAAAGTGGATAATAGCGTGACTTTGGATTCGGTTCAGCCCAATAGTAATGAAGAAGATGAAGACAAAGGAGGTATTTTTTTTAGATTTATTATAGTTTATCTTGTATTTTTGTATGATAAGGCTGATTATATTGTTTGAATGTAGTTATTGTTGAAGATTATGGAGAACCTAGTTGGTGTAGTATTCAATTACAGAAAGAATAAAAATCTCCTAAAAAAGGAAAGGCGAAACCGAAAAAACGTGCGAAGGTAGAAGATGAATTACCAAGTATTCGGACTCGTACATCTCCAAATAAGTTGTATGAAGATGTACGTATAATGAAACCGTGGCAATGCAAAAAGGTAAAGGATATGGGGTTTGGAAAAGTATTGAGGTTGAAGGTTAGTGATATCATGGCAAACCTAGGTCATTTTGTGATAGATATGTTAGAAACCAAAAAAAAAATGAGAATAACCATGGGAGATAGGTACATAAGCATAGATAAAGAATCTGTTAGGAAAGTGTTAGGTGTACCTCTTGGTGATATAAGGGTGGCAAAGAAAAGAAAAGATGAGCCAGGTCATCCTTTGAAAGATAATTGGGTTGCTAGGTTTGATAGGTTCCAATTAGCTTTAAGAACAATCAGACACGATTAGGTTGGATCCTTATAAAGACAAGTCTATGTTCAAGCTAGACTTGTAATGCTTTTTATATTTACCATGATTGCAAGTACGAAAAACGGAAGTGTGATGTACACCATGTTGGATTGGTTTTCTCCGGAAAAGGAGTTTAAAGATCATGATTGGTGTCAACTTATTTTGGACGCTATAAAGTCATGCAAAGATGACTGGGTAAGATGCGATCGGAATGGATACTTTAGGGGTCCGCTTACATATTTGGTGGTATGTTTCATATTCTATATTGTACATTTGTGTATTTTTTATGGTGAAAGAAGATAAGGCTTATATTTTTTTTTTCAAATTGTTGCTTGTAAAAAAACAGTACACTGGTGTAATTCATGTAATGTACACATGTGTACTTACACATTGCTAAGTTAGTTTTTTGTGCCGTGTATATAGTTGTTGTATCTAGACTCCACTACATGTCCAAGATTTGACGATACACACGCGGAATCTCCTATAAGTTTTTGGAGCCATCATATGATGAACTTGAGGAAAGATCAAGAATTAAAAAATAGTGGGTTCAGTTTGGGCGATCTAAGAGAACTATATGATGACGATGAAGATTATGATATCCACAACGAAGAAGAGGCTATTGATTTATCAGAGGAAGATGTGGAAAACGGTCCAGTTTGTTTTGATGGGTCTTCATTAGAGGTATGAATGAGATATATATGTATATTTGTTATTTCAGAAGTAAATCAGTTTACTATACTTATCATTTTCTTTTATTTTGATTTAATATAAAGGGATGTGTTGCTAGCATTTTTGCGATGTGTGCCGATGCTGAAAATGTTAAAAGTAAGTTGGAGAGTGCGATAAACCAACTTACAACTCAGTATTCG
Organism: Helianthus tuberosus; assembly: GCA_030545235.1. Taxonomy (NCBI): domain Eukaryota; kingdom Viridiplantae; phylum Streptophyta; class Magnoliopsida; order Asterales; family Asteraceae; genus Helianthus; species Helianthus tuberosus. The sequence goes on along the minus strand of CM060411.1, from coordinate 50,821,866 downwards.
GAAAACGATTATGTAACGCCTATTCTTGAACGATACAAAAGTATACTCAACAAATCGGCTGTTGGTGAGAAGTGCGATTCCGACAGGTTTGCAAGTCCAACCGGAAAAAAAAGTGGTAATTAATATTATGATTTTTTTTTATGTTTTTACTTTTAAAACTTTTTTGTTAGTGTTATAACACCCGTAAATTTTCGTCCAATTGTTAGGCGACACGTGTCCCAAATTTCCAACCAAGGAAAGCGAAATATAGTTCAACTATGTAACGATACATATTCCAACCTCCAATTATTCCCGACTATGTGGATGGAGGAAGGAATTACATTCTACGTTCATTGAAACGTGTTCTGTATCTCCGACTAGTCTTAATTCTAGGAATGAGAGAAATTATTATTATTCATTAACTAAAACACGTCCCGGATCTCCGACTAATCTCAACTATGAGAAAGGAGAGGGACTATAAGTGCCAAATGGCCAAAGATGTAAAGTCCAAGGATTGAATATGTAAAAATATCAAACTTTGTGTTCTGAAGGTCCTTTACGGACCGCATGGCTTAGTCCTTACGGTCCGTAAGGATGTTGGATTTAATGCCCATCCGACCTTCAAAACCCGTCTTTATGCGCATAACTAGTTACGCGAACCTAGTTTGCATAAACCAGGCGTAACGGGTCAAAACTTTATCAAACCTCTCCAAATCAGAATGTTTGGTTAAATAACCTTTATCCAATGAGTCGTTGCACTTGGATAGGTATAAACCACATTCTATTCGATTCACGCTTAATCTAGCGAACCTATTCTTAAGTAACATGTCATATAAAAAAGGACTAACCTTTGACCCGTATACATTCTAACAGATAATAAATCTGTTCATTCCAGACTGTAAAACCCCCTAGATAATCAGACGTGGGTCAATAATACTTAGACTTGCGGCTTTTTTTTTGCTAAATTATAATCATATTGATTGGAAGCTAGCAAAAAGGTAAATACTCTTAACTTATTTTAGTTTTTAAACTTGGGATGGCGAATAAGCCACTTGGAGCAGGTATTACATAAATGGGCCGTCTATGTTGCGCATAAATGTAAGAATCCAGTTTAATCCGTTTACTTGATAACTAAAACGATTGGAGGTTATTGGTACCGTGTCCAGATGTCGCAGCCCCTGACCCCTACCCTGGGAGTGGGCGGCTGCGGGATACTCAGAGCTGGTAGTATCGGTGTTTATTAATTTGGCAGCGGAAATGAGACATCAGGACCGTAGTTAGGAAATATTTTTATCAGAGTAAAACACCAAACTTTTATAACAATGACTGGGATAAAATCCAAGTTCATTTGACAATACATTTATAGGGATAAACCCTAATTATTGAAAACGTAAACTTCTTTTCTTATTTTGTAACTTTTATAGCCACAACTTTAAGCTTCAGTGCTCTCCAGCTGGCTTCTATTGGCTTCACATTAAGTTACCTGAAACGCGTTTTAAAAAGGTTTTATCAGCAAGAAATACTGACGAGTGCATCCCAGTTTAATCAAAACAGCTTTTATACTTCACAGTATTGAAAGCGATTACAATGTTTATATATACACAGTTACTCATTCAGTACTGTCAACACCTGATTTGTGGGTCATGTTACTCATTGGCTAACTCTTTGTCCAATAGTATCGGATTAAAATAATGTATACAAAACCACAACATACCGGCAGTAATTGTAGAATACATAGACTCAATCACTGTTAAGTATAATTGAAAACATTTGAAGTTTTGTAAAACAGTTTGGTAGAAAAAAGAGAACGACTCACAAAAATAGTTTATAAAAGGGGAATGACTCACATTGTTGACTTAGGTGTTACTACTATAGCTTCCTGGTGATTCTCCTGGTTATTATCTATTAAAACTAAACAATGCACACGTGTTACTAAGATAACCAAATCACTTAAACCGTACAACTCGAGGCAGAACTCCAATGACTGAGTCAGGCAGAGCCTTGACATGCATTACAAAGTCCTAGATCAATCGGGTGTAACACAAGATATAACTCCAACGACTGAGTCAGGCAAAGCCTTGACATGCGTTACGGAGCCCTAGATCAATCGAGTAGGGTAACAAATACGTGATCGGGGTTATAATACTTACAACGAGGCAGAGCTTCGCTTTTTAGGGGGTATAATACCCGAGTATAATAGCTTTAGAGATTCGAGAGAGAAAGAAAATTATGAACATTGAACTTCTGAGCTCTCGACCCCTTTTATAGGGCTGATCAGCCACTCCGTCGCGCCCCGCGACGCCACAGGCTAATCCTGTCACGGGCCGCGAGCCACCTATAGCTAGGGTATAGGTTGGTCGAGTCAAGGGGTAGACCTGCCACGAACTAGAACACGTGGCACCATTGTGTGACCAACAAGTATATGCCGTCGCGCCCAGCGAAGGGATTCCCTTCGTCTGTCGCGGGCCGCGACAGGCTTTAAAAACTTGTTTTATTTGATTTTTGTTAATATAATTGTTATTAGGGTCCGTTTCTCATATATGGGGTATCTTAGGAACGTTTAGGGTCGTGTTTAGGGTTTTAGGAGGGTTGTTATATCCTCCCCACCTTGTTTTAGATCTCGTCCTCGAGGTCTACTGGAATAGGTGTGGATATTTCTTCTGCATTTTTGACTCGAGTTCCTAAGTGTATACTGGTCCTCTCTTGGAATCCCATTTCACTTTGACTAGAAATAGTCGCTTGTGTTTGAGATTCTTGATTTTCCTATCTTCAATCCGAAGGGGTTTCTCTACAAACTAAAGTTTCTCATTTACCTCTATGCCTTTAAGAGGTAACACTAATGATTCGTCTGCTAAGCATTTCTTGAGATTACATACATGAAACACATCATGTATTCCTACCATTTTCTCTGGCAGTTGTAGCTGATAAGCTACAGGTCCTATCCTTTTGATAATCTTAAAAGGTCCAACATACCTGTGGCTTAGCTTTCCTCTTTTAACGAATCTGACTACTCCTTTCCATGGAGAAACTTTTAATAATACCTTGTCTCCAACTTGAAATTCCAACGGTTTTCGTCTGTTATCTGCATAACTCTTTTGACGATCTCGTGCTGGTTTCAATCTTTCTTTGACTTGAATAATCTTGTCCGTTGTTTCTTGCACTATCTCTGGTCCAAATAATTGCTTTTCTCCAATTTCTGCCCAACAGACTAGAGTTCGGCACTTTCATCCATGAAGTGCTTCAAATGGTGCAACATTGATACTGATATGATAGCTGTTATTGTAGGAAAATCCTATTAAGGGAAAATGATCGTCCAAATTTCCTCTGAAATAAATTACACAGGCTCTAAGCATATCTTCCATTGTTTGTATTGTCCTTTCGCTTTGTCTGTCCGTTTGAGGATGATAAGCTGTGCTTAGATTTAACCTGGTTCCCATTGTTTTTTGGAAACTTATCCAAAAAAGAGAAGTAAAATGGCTATCTCTATCTGTGACACCTGTGTCTGTAATCATTGTAAACAGTTCAGTTATCAATAAAATAATGTTATTTGACCCCAATATTTGTTTGATTATGTTTGACATTTTTCATGTTTTGATTTTCATTCAATTTCAAACTCTATATCGCTTTCTGGAGAGTTATACGCAAACTGGTGCGTAAACGTAATCAGTTTAACGCGAAAAATACCCCGGAACATCAATTTATGCTTAACATACCTTAAATAACGTTTACATAACTTAGAAATAAGTTTTGAAGGCTTTGGTATGACAAAATCAAGTTTATTCGCTTACAGGGACTAAATTCGACAAGCTGCGAAAGTATGCCGATTCATACTGTAATGGACATTCCGGAACTTGATCATAAGTTAAACACACCTTAAATATCCTTTACATAGCTTAGAAATAGGCTTTGAGGGGTTCGGTGTGCTAAAATAAACTTTTTGGTCATTCAGGGACTAAAAGCGTCAAAAAGTGCATAAGCTTGCATTTTCGCGCATAACTTACGTTCTGAATACATCCGGAGATCAAAAAATTTATGTAATCATTAAAATATTATGTTTTAGTGATTGGCTTGATAAAAATCCATTCGTCGCGCAATTTGGATCGTTTTTCGCGTTCATGCGGCTTCCGTCGTAATTAACCAAACAACGCAACCGTACGGCCAAACGAACCGACATCCGACATATTTTTGAGCATGTTTCATGTTCCCCATACTTTAACATCCTTAGGGAGCTTAAAAATGGGTTTGACGGGTGTTAGAAGTGCCAAAACACGACGATACGTGCACAGGGACCAAAACTGTCATTTTGCAAAACTGGCTGGTCTGCAAGACCCTTACGGACCGTATGAGGTCCTTTAGGGTCCGTAAGCAGCACCCAGTTCAGCAGAAGTTGTTTCCAGCTTGATCCAGCTGTTCCACACTCTTGCATATGGTTTTGGGCAATCTATGGGCTGGTTTGGAGGCTCCCATGGTTTTACAAATCAGTGGGCTTGATGTGTACGGCCATGATCGAAGCTCGGGTTTCAAGAAACGATCTTAACGGTTCTATGAAATCTATAAATACCCCCCACCCCTTTGCTCAAAACTCACACCTTTGATTCTGAAATTTCTCTAAGTTGAAGTGCTTTCACTTCATACCTGAGAATACTTGGAATCAAAGCTCCATTCTTGGACCTTTTGTAAGTCCTCTTTCGTTCTTTTACGCGTTTTTAGCGTGAAAGTCAAACTGTGTTATAGTCCCTTGTGACTATACCTACTGATTATGGTCAACATGAAGTTCGTTTGAACTTCATAACGTGAGGGTAATCACGATGGTTATAGTCCCTTGTGACTATACCTACTGATTACCACGTTATCTAGGCTTAGTGGCGAGTCGTAGTTTCGGCCAAAATGCGTATTCTTGCGTATTTTGTAACCAAACTACTTTTCGGTATCAAAACCGTTTGTTTTGATACTAAACCTGTTTTCTAAATTCATTAAACATGTTCTAACATGTTTAGCTCGTCACTTTACGTTTAGTGCTTATGTAGGGTCGTAAGGTAAGCGGTCTAAACAACCGCTTATACTTTCGAACCCGACCCGTTTGGTCGATCACTAGGATCCGACCAAACACATTAGGTGACCATAGTTGTATAGGGAATAACCTTTCGAGGTTATACCATATGGTCACTTCGTTTAAGTAGTTGTATGATAGGTAGTTTATATGCCTTAGGTAAATGACCAAAATGCCCTTTTTACGCCAAAATTCATTTTAAGCATATGTAACATAACTTTTGACATCTAAATTGATTTGGCAACAATATTAGAAATGTTAAGGCATATTTTACTTATCATAGGACTAGTTAGGCGGTCCAAACGCGTTTTACGTGAACGACGCGTTAAAGTAGCATAAGCTACCTAAACGGGTCATAATGGGTCGTAAGCACTTAGGTTAGGTTTCGTTTTAGAATGTAGGCTTTGTTAAACCATACTACATGATTTCTATTGCTCATTTTGTTTACGAAACCACATTTTATCCGATCCTCCGATGTAGGTCCGTTTATTAACATAGTTACCTATATTAGGTGCCGTTTGATTCTGTGATCTTCTAGCATTGCTTGGTGGTTATCTAAGGACTATTAAGCAATCTCAAGTGAGTACATAGACCCCTCTTTTACTGTTTTCAAACTATTTTGGGGTGAAACACATGTGCCTACTTATTACTTTCGTGCTTTCCATGTTTTACATCATATGCTTGCTATGTTCATTAGTACAATTATAGTACATGATTTCATTATGTTTTGCTATGTATGTTTACTTGGCATGCTAGCACATTGTTTTACATTACCTTTCTTTTGCTATGTATGTTTACTTGGCATGCTAGCACATTGTTTTACATTACATTTTCTGTTACATATGTTTACTCAGCATATGAACACATTGTTTTACATCTCTACCTTGTATGTTTACTTAGCATACTAGGTACATTATTTTCATAAAACATGCTCACATTTGGTATGACATTTGGTTTGTGTAACGAACTAAAATACGTTCATTAACATTAGCTACGCCTCTCGGTAGTAAGTAGTGGTACCATAGGACTTGACAACTCCCATTCCTAATATCCTAGGTTTGTTTGGATAGAAGGAATGACTGAATCCGAAAACATTTTGATAACCTTTACTCTAAGGTTATCCTACAGTCTCAAGGCTTGAATGTATACGTTTTAACATACCGCATAAGTGTTTGTATCAGAAAAGTATGCATTTATTTTACAAAACATAACCTTGATTTATTCAAAAACTTTGTTTTGTGCACTTCTTACATATGGTACTTTTTACTTACCATACATGACTTTTGTTTATACATTACATGGTTTACATTTGACAATAGACTTGATTTACTCATAAATATTTGACAATTGGTTTAAACATGACATTTTGGTGGTTTGTTTGGGTAAGTGATTTAAGTAACGAGGCGTGTGTAATGTGATAAAAGCATGGTGGATACGCCGCTGGTACTTCCTATATATAAGTGCTTTTATGACATTACATATCATAGCGTTATTTAAATCATTTCAATTTTGACATATTACATCTTACACAATTAACACATCTTTACAAAACATTGTTTTACAAACAACACATCTTGTACAAATTCATTTCAATATGGTTATTTATTTAACCATACACTATTCTTTTATATCATCTGTTTTATTATCGATTTTTATATGATTTATAAAACAAAAACATTTTACAAGGTTCATGGCTACTTTTGTTAAGCCTTTTCTTTAAACATACAAGTCATGAATCCTAAATCAATAAAACCTATGTATCTCACAGGCATTTTTATGCTGACGTACCTATTTTCACATGTGTTTCAAGAGCTGGTGCATAGGTTTGAGCAGGACATACTAGGGCGGACCTGTGCCTTAGTGACTTAAAAATGAAGCTAGAACTAGTTTAATAATGTTATGTACTCTTGTTTTCTTTAATTTAAGACAATGTAACTCTCATGTTTGATGAATAAAACATAACTTTAATTACCATGGTTGTGAAACAATAATTCTGTTACAACACTCCCCGACGTTTCCGCCACGTTTTGCTGTTTTACGTGGTCGGGGCGTGACAGAAGAGTTGGTATCAGAGCCAATGGTTATAGGGAATTAGGTTATTAGTAATGATTTGACCTAGATTATAACCTTTCTAGGACCCTAACACAAGTTATCTTGTGTTTAGATCTTAAAACATGCACTTCACTTATCCTTAGGTGATTACCAAAACAAGAACCCAATTTTCCAAAATGATTTTTGAAAATCAATCTTCTGTTTTTAAATGATTTGTTACAAGGTTTTGAACCCTTTGATTTTTCATAATGATTTTGAAGATTTAATCATCCGTTTTTGAATGATTCTTTTGGCCTTGTGCCTTCCAAGTTTTCAAAATCTCGTCAAAGTTTTGGGTTCTAAATAGTGTGAACACGTGCAAACTGAAAGAGTGAATGCCTGTACCCTGGGTTTTCTGTCTAAGGCTAGAGTGTTCGTACAAATCCACATAATCGGACCAGTCACTCTTACCTGGGAACTCTTGGGGTGAGTGTTCACTTATAGGCGAGCATGTCTTCACGATACATTATTTTTGACCCATTTACTTTGATTAGTCACTGTGTGTCGTTTGTTTGCTTTGTGGCACAAACGAATGCCCACCATCTTTGCTTTTGTCAATTTTTGTTTCATCTCATTCTTTTCATCTAATCATCTCACTCGTTTCCTTCATGTTTCCTTTTTTAGAATGCCTCCCCGACGCGAAAATCCGCTATCTAATGCCTAAATGGCAGATATCATGGCACAGCATATGGCTGCTGTACTCCCAAACATTATTGCTCAGGTGAACCAAGCCAACAACAACAATAACGCTCCATACAACTTCAAGAGTTTTAATTCGGCTAAACCACTCAAGTTTAGTGGTTCTGAAGGAGCAACCGAGCTCCTTCAATGGTTCGAGAGTATTGAGAGTACGTTTCGTCACGTTCAGTGTCCTGAAAATCGGAAAGTCTAGTTTGCTTCCAGCGTGTTTCAGAAGAGAGCTCTTACATGGTGGAACAGGGTTATGAGAGACCGTGGTGCTGAGGTTGCTTTAGCACAAACTTGGGCTGAACCTAGGACTCTTATGATGAGGGAGTTTTGTCCTCACCATGAACTGAGAGCTCTAGAAAGGGAATTCGATGACTTGAAGCAGGATAGTGGTGAGCACCGGGCTTATACTGATAGGTATGAAGAATTGAGTTTACTTTGCCCTACCATGGTTACCCCACTCGAGAAGGCTATCGAGAGGTATATTGATGGCTTACCTGACTCCATACAAGACATCGTCACTGGTAGTAACCCTACCACAGTCCGTCAGGCGATTGAGTTAGCTGCGACTTTGACTGAGTCGCAGGTTCGAAAGGGTAAGCTACACAGGAAGGGTGATAAGGGTAAGAAACATGCGTCTGATAAAGGTGAAAGCAAGAAGGGTAAGAACAGGAAAGGTAAGGAAGCTGAGTCTGCAAAGAAGTCTAGGAAGCGCAAGGCTTCCCAAAACTTCGCTGTTACTGCACAGGCAAATCAAGCTGCTCCAAATCAGCCTGCGCAACCACTTGCCAAGAAACCATACCTTGGTAATGCACCTTTGTGCAACAGGTGTAACGGTCATCATAAACCAAACCTTCAGTGTCGTTATTGTACTAACTGTGGAAGATCTGGTCACCTCGCTGCTACGTGTCGTCTTCCTGCAAACCAGAATCGGGCAGCTCAGAACCCAGCTCAGCAAGTTGCTCAGCCTCCTGCTCAGCAACAGGCTCAAGCTGCACGACCTCACTACCCACCTGGTTGTTGCTATAACTGTGGGGATCTGACCCACTACAGAAACCAGTGTCCAAGACTGGTTAACATGAATCAGAATCAGGCTCAGGCTCTAGGTCAAGTTTTTAACATGAATGCTAATGAGGCGCGGGCAGACAACGAGGTGGTGAACGATACGTTCTTTGTTAACAATCAGTCTGCTTCTGTTCTTTTTTATTCTGGCGCCGACAAGAGTTTTGTGTCATTGTCTTTTGAGCCATTGCTTCGCGTGTCTAGAACGAAACTAGGTAAGCCTTTCACAGTAGAAGTTGCTAGCGGTGAGCCCATTGTTCTTGATTCTGTCCTTCGTAACTGCCAATTGAACCTTAACAACCATCTTTTTCCCATTGACCTCACACCGATGCGACTTGGAAACTTCGACGTTATAATAGGTATGGATTGGTTAGCCAAGTATCACGTAGAGGTAGTTTGTTTTGAGAAGATTGTTCGTGTTCCGCTCTTGACAGGTGAGATCCTACAGGTTCATGGTGAGAAACCTGCTAGTCTCAAGCTCATGTCTTGTACTCAGGCTCGAAAGTATCTGCGAAAGAACTATGTGGCTTTCTTGGCACATGTTGTGGCAGATAAAGGCAAAGGTAAGTCGATTGAGATATCCCTGTTGTTCAGTATTATCCAGAAATGTTTCCTGAAGAGTTACCTGGTTTACCCCTAGTACGCCAAGTCGAGTTTCGTATTGATCTTGTACCTGGTGCAAATCCTATTGCCAGAGCTCCATATCCTCTTGCACCGTCTGAGATGCAAGAGTTGTCTAAGCAGCTTCAGGAGCTTTCTGACAAAGGTTTTATTCGTCCTAGCTTTTCACCTTGGGGTGCTTCGGTTCTTTTTGTTAAAAAGAAGGATGGATCTTTCAGGATGTGCATCGATTACCGTGAGCTTAACAAGCTTACCATCAAGAATCGATATCCCCTACCTCACATTGATGATCTCTTTGATCAGTTACAGGGTGCTTCTTATTTTTCGAAGATTGATCTTAGTTCTGGGTATCATCAACTTCGTGTGCATGAAGAAGATATTCCCAAGACAGCTTTCCGCACTCGTTACGGGCATTATGAGTTCACAGTTATGCCATTCGGTTTGACTAATGCTCCTGCTGTTTTTATGGACTTGATGTATAGGGTCTGCAAGCCTTATTTAGATAAGTTCATCATCGTTTTCATTGATGACATTTTGATATATTCTAAGACGCAAGCTGATCATGAGCAACATCTTCGTCTTACTCTGGAACTCCTAAAGAAAGAGCAAATTTTCGCCAAATTCTCCAAGTGCGAATTTTGGCTTAAGGAAGTTCAATTTTTAGGACATATCATCAACGAACACGGTATTCATGTAGATCCCTCCAAGATCAGTGCGATTAAGGATTGGGATACGCCTACTACACCCACCGAAGTTCGTTCTTTTCTTGGTCTCGCTGGTTATTACCGCCGCTTCATCGAGAACTTCTCAAAGATTGCAGTTCCCCTAAGTGCTCTAACTCAGAAGAACAAACCCTTTGAATGGGGAACCAAATAAGAAGAAGCGTTTCAGACCTTGAAGCAGAAGCTTTGTGATGCGCCTATTCTATCCTTGCCTGAGGGCAATGATGATTTTGTCATGTATTGTGATGCCTCCAAATTGGGTCTTGGCTGTGTTCTCATGCAAAGGAACAAAGTCATAGCATATGCATCGAGGCAGTTGAAGATACACGAGAAGAACTACACCACTCATGATCTTGAGTTAGGTGCAGTTGTCTTCGCTCTCAAAATCTGGAGACACTATTTGCATGGTACAAAATGCGTGGTTTTCACTAACCACAAAAGTCTTCAGCATATCTTTAATCAGAAAGAGCTCAACAAGAGGCAACGACGTTGGGTTGAACTTCTAAACGACTATGATTGCGAAATTCGCTACCATCCTGGTAAGGCGAATGTCGTGGCTGACGCTTTGAGTCGTAAAGAACGTATCAAGCTTCATTGTGTTCGTGTTCAATCTGATAGTCAAGCTCGATCTGATATCCAAACCCGCATTTCTCAGGCTCAACATACTTGTGTTTCACAAGGTTTGATGGGTAAGGAATTACCCTATCACATTAAGCCTGATCTTGAACTAAAGTACGATGGATCATATTATTTCATGGACCGTTTGTGGGTCCCAAGCCAAGATGATCTTCGCACCTTGCTTATGGATGAAACTCATAAGTCTCGATATTCTATTCATCCTGGTGCAGACAAAATGTATAAGGATCTTCGTACCCAGTATTGGTGGCCTGGTATGAAGAAAGACATTGCCTTGTACGTTTCAAAATGCCTTACTTGTCTTAAGGTTAAGGCTGAACATCAACATCCTTCTGGTTTATTGGAGCAACCAGAGATTGCAGTTTGGAAATGGGAAAACATTGCTATGGATCTTATTACCAAACTTCTGCGCACAAAGAGAGGTCATGATGCCATCTGGGTAGTTGTTGATCGTCTTACAAAGTCAGCGCATTTCTTGAAAATACGCGAGGATCTATCTGCTGACAAGCTTGCAAAAATCTATGTTGATGAAACTGTGTCTAGACATGGTGTTCCTTTGAACATTATTTCTAACAGAGATGCTCGATTCTCGTCTCGTTTTTGGAGAACCATGCAGTCTGCTATGGGGACCCAACTTAATTTGAGCACTGCTTATCATCCGCAATCTGATGGCCAAACTGAAAGAACAATCCAGACTTTGGAGGATATGCTTAGAGCTTGTGTGATCGATTTTGGTGGTAGTCGGGATTCGTATCTTCCATTGATTGAATTCTCCTACAACAACAGTTATCACTCCAGCATCAACATGGCTCCTTTCGAGGCTCTCTATGGTCTAAAATGTCATTCACCAGTCTGCTGGAATGAGATCGGTGAGGCTCAGCTTACTGGACCTGACCTCATTCTAGAAACGACAGATAAGGTTAAGAAAGTTCGTGATAACCTTCAGACAACTCGAAGCCGTCAAAAGAGTTACGCGGATCGACGACGCAAGCCCTTGGAATTTCAAGTCGGTGATCGTGTATTACTTAAGGTCTCACCTTGGAAATGTGTGATCAGATTTGGAAAGACAGGAAAACTTGCACCTAGATACGTTGGACCATTCAAGATCGTCGAAAGAATCGGTAAGGTAGCCTACAGACTTGAGTTACCTCCTGAACTTGGAAATGTTCATCCAACCTTTCACGTGTCCAATCTCAAAAAGTTCTTAGCTGATGAGAACCTCCACATACCACTTGATGAGATTCGTGTTGATAACACGATGCATTTTGTTGAGAAGCCTGTGGAAATCATGGAATGTGAAGTCAAGTGGCTTAAACGCAAGCGCATTCCATTGGTCAAAGTTCGCTGGGAATCTAAACGTGGACCAAAATTTACTTGGGAACGTGAAGATCAAATGAAAGCGAAGTATCCGCATCTATTCTCACGAGTTTCCTCTAAACAAATTTCGGGACGAAATTTCCACAAGTAGGGGAGACTGTGACACCTATGTCTGTAATCATTGTAAACAGTTCAGTTATCAATAAAATAATGTTATTTGACCCCAATATTTGTTTGATTATGTTTGACATTTTTCATGTTTTGATTTTCATTCAATTTCAAACTCTATATCGCTTTCTGGAGAGTTATACGCAAACTGGTGCGTAAACGTAATCAGTTTAACGTGACAAATACTCCGGAACATCAATTTATGCTTAACATACCTTAAATAACCTTTACATAACTTAGAAATAAGTTTTGAAGGCTTTGGTATGGCAAAATCAAGTTTATTCGCTTACAGGGACTAAATTCGACAAACTGCAAAAGTATGCCGATTCATACTGTAACGGACATTATGGAACTTGATCATAAGTTAAACACACCTTAAATATCCTTTACATAGCTTAGAAATAGGCTTTGAGGGGTTCGGTGTGCTAAAATAAACTTTTTGGTCATTCAGGGACTAAAAGCGTCAAAAAGTGCATAAGTTTGCATTTTTGCGCATAACTTACGTTCTGAATACATCCGGACATCCAAAAATTTATGTAATCATTAAAATATTATGTTTTAGTGATTGGCTTGATAAAAATCCATTCGTCGAGCAATTTGGATCGTTTTTCGCGTTCGTGCGACTTCCGTCGTAATTAACCGAACAACGCAACCGTACGGCCAAACGAACCGACATCCGACATATTTTTGAGCATGTTTCATGTTCCCCATACTTTAACATCCTTATGGATCTTAAAAATGTGTTTGACGGGTGTTAGAAGTGCCAAAACACGACGATACGTGCACAGGGACAAAAACTGTCATTTTGCAAAACTGGCTGGTCTGCAAGACTCTTACGGACCGTATGAGGTGCTTTGCAGTCCGTAAGCAGCACCCAGTTCAGCAGAAGTTGTTTCCAGCTTGATCCAGCTGTTGCACACTCTTGCACATGGGTTTGGGCAATCTATGGGCTGGTTTGGAGGCTCACATAGTTTTACAAATCAGTGGGCTTGATGTGTACGGCCATGATCGAAGCACGGGTTTCAAGAAACGATCTTTATGGTTCTATGAAATCTATAAATACCCCCCACCCCTTTGCTCAAAACTCACACCTTTGATTCTGAAATTTCTCTAAGTTGAAGTGCTTTCACTTCATACCTGAGAATACTTGGAATCAAAGCTCCATTCTTGGACCTTTTGTAAGTCCTCTTTCGTTCTTTTACGCATTTTTAGCGTTAAAGTCAAACTGTGTTTGACTTTCTGCTTTGACCAGTTTATTGTCAACATGAAGTTTGTTTGAACTTCATAACGTGAGCGTAATCACGATGGTTATAGTCCCTTGTGACTATACCTACTGATTACCACGTTATCTAGGCTTAGTGGCGAGTCGTAGTTTCGGCCAAAATGCGTATTCTTGCGTATTTTGTAACCAAACTACTTTTAGGTATCAAAACCGTTTGTTTTGATACCAAACCTGTTTTCTAAATTCATTAAACATGTTCTAACATGTTTAGCTCGTCACTTTAGGTTTAGTGCTTATGTAGGGTCGTAAGGTAAGCGGTCTAAACAACCGCTTATACTTTCGAACCCGACCCGTATGGTCGATCACTAGGATCCGACCAAACACATTAGGTGACCATAGTTGTATAGGGAATAACCTTCCGAGGTTATACCTTATGGTCACTTCGTTTAAGTAGTTGTATGATAGGTAGTTTATATGCCTTAGGTAAATGACCAAAATGCCCTTTTTATGCCAAAATTCATTTTAAGCATATGTAACATAACTTTTGACATCTAAACTGATTTGGCAACAATATTAGACATGTTAAGGCATATTTTACTTATCATAGGACTAGTTAGGCGGTCCAAACGCGTTTTACGCGAACGACGCGTTAAAGTAGCATAAGCTACCTAAACAGGTCATAATGGGTCGTAAGCACTTAGGTTAGGTTTCGTTTTAGAATGTAGGCTTTGTTAAACCATACTACATGAGTTCTATTGCTCATTTGGTTTACGAAACCACATTTTATCCGATCCTCCGATTTAGGTCCGTTTATTAACATAGTTACCTATATTAGGTGCCGTTTGATTCTGTGATCTTCTAGCATTGCTTGGTGGTTATCTAAGAACTATTAAGCAATCTCAAGTGAGTACATAGACCCCTCTTTTACTGTTTTCAAACTGTTTTGGGGTGAAACACATGTGCCTACTTGTTACATTTGTGCTTTCCATGTTTTACATCATATGCTTGCTATGTTCATTAGTACAATTATAGTACATGATTTCATTATGTTTTGCTATGTATGTTTACTTGGCATGCTAGCACATTGTTTTACATTACCTTTCTTTTGCTATGTATGTTTACTTGGCATGCTAGCACATTGTTTTACATTACATTTTCTGTTACATATGTTTACTCAGCATATGAGCACATTGTTTTACATCTCTACCTTGTATGTTTACTTAGCATACTAGGTACATTGTTTTCATAAAACATGCTCACATTTGGTATGACATTTGGTTTGTGTAACGAACTAAAATACGTTCATTAACATTAGCTACGCCGCTCGGTAGTAAGTAGTGGTACCATAGGACTTGACAACTCCCATTCCTAATATCCTAGGTTTATTTGGATAGAAGGAATGACTGAATCCGAAAACATTTTGATAACCTTTACTCTAAGGTTATCCTACAGTCTCAAGGCTTGAATGTATACGTTTTAACATACCGCATAAGTGTTTGTATCAGAAAAGCATGCATTTATTTTACAAAACATAACCTTGATTTATTCAAAAACATTGTTTTGTGCACTTCTTACATATGGTACTTTTTACTTACCATACATGACTTTTGTTTATACATTACATGGTTTACATTTGACAGTAGACTTGATTTACTCATAAACATTTGACAATTGGTTTAAACATGACATTTTGGTGGTTTGTTTGGGTAAGTGATTTAAGTAACGAGGCGTGTGTAATGTGATAAAAGCATGGTGGATACGCCGCTGGTACTTCCTATATATAAGTGCTTTTATGACATTACATATCGTAGCGTTAATTAAATCATTTCAATTTTGACATATTACATCTTACACAATTAACACATCTTTACAAAACATTGTTTTACAAACAACACATCTTGTACAAATTCATTTCAATATGGTTATTTATTTAACCATACACTATTTTTTATATCATCTGTTTTATTATCGATTTTTATATGATTTATAAAACAAAAACATTTTACAAGGTTCATGACTACTTTTGTTAAATCTTTTCTTTAAACATACAAGTCATGAATCCTAAATCAATAAAACCTATGTATCTCACAGGCATTTTTATGCTGACGTACCTATTTTCACATGTGTTTCAGGAGCTGGTGCATAGGTTTGAGCAGGACATACTAGGGCGGACCTGTGCCTTAGTGACTTAAAAATGAAGCTAGAACTAGTTTAATATTGTTATGTACTCTTGTTTTCTTTCGTTTAAGACAATGTAACTCTCATGTTTGATGAATAAAACATAACTTTACTTACCATGGTTATGAAACAATAATTCTGTTACAACACTCCCCGACGTTTCCGCCACGTTTTGCTGTTTTACGTGGTCGGGGTGTGACACTATCAGATACAATAGATAAAGGAATCCAATGTAATGAAACTATTTCATTTACATATAATTTAGCTAACTGTTCCATATTGAAAGTTTCTTTCATTAGTAGGAAATGAGCAGATTTGGTTAATCTGTCAACAATCACCCAGATTGTATCATTAACTTTTCGTGTTTTGGTTAATTTGGTACCAAAGTCCATTGTTATTAATTCACATTTCCATATTGGCTTTCTAATTGCTGCAATAATCCTGAGGGTTTCTAATGTTCAGCTTTAACCTGTGAACATGTTAGACATTTAGCAACATAGTTTGCTATATCCCTTTTCATTCCTATCCACCAGAAATTCTTTCTTAGATCTTGATACATCTTATCACTACCGGGATGTATCGTATACTTAGACTTATGGGCTTCTTCTAGAATTCTGTGGCGTAGGTTTCCTTGTTTAGGTATCTACATCCTTTTCTTATGGAACTTCCAAATTCCATCTGATCCTTGTTCTAATTCCTTAATCATCCCTTTTAAACCTTCAACATCATCCTTGATTGCTGTTTCCTATGCCTCTCTAATTTGCTCATTTAAATCTATCTGCAGATTTAATCTAAGAGAGCGTACTCGATTCGGCTTCTCGTGACACTTTCGACTTAAAGCATCAGCTACTACATTAGCTTTTCCTGCATGATACTGGTTATCACAATCATAATCACTAAAAATCTCCATCCAACGTCTCTGTCTCATATTCAATTCCTTTTGCCCAAAAACATACCTTAAACTCTTATGATCCGTAAGCACAATGAACTTACTACCATAAAGATAGTGTCTTCAAATCTTAAGGGCAAAAACTATGGCTCCTAACTCTAGATCATGGGTTGTGTAATTCTCTTCATGTTTCTTAAGTTGTCTAGAAGCATAAGCTATAACCTTTTGACGTTGCATCAACACACATCCATATCCTAATTTAGACGCATCACAATAGACTATAAAGTTTTCAGTTCCTTCTGGTAATGCGAGTATGGGTGCGTTGGTTAAGCTTTGCTTAAGAATCCTAAAGGCTTCTTCCTGTTTTGGTCCCCATTCAAACTTAACTGATTTGCAGGTCAGTTTGGTTAATGGAATGGCTATCCTAGAGAAATCTTGAATAAACCGGCTATAATATCCTGCTAGTCCTAGAAAACTTCTTACTTCCGTTGGTGACTCAGGGACTTTCCATTTGGTAATCGCCTCGATTTTTGTGGGATCCAAATGAATTCCTTCATGATTAACCAGATGTCCAAGGAATTGCACTTCTTGTAACCAAAATTCACATTTTGAAAATTTAGCATAAAGCTTCTCTTTTCTCAATAATGTCAGAAGTGTATGCAGATGCTCTGCATGACCCTCTTTACTCTTGGAGTAATTTAGAATATCATCTATAAAGACAATTATGAATTTATCCAGGTATGGTTTACATATCCTGTTCATCATGTCCATAAATGCAGCTGGGGCATTGGTTAAACCAAATGGCATGACGGTAAATTCATAATGACCATACCTTGTTTTGAAATCAGTTTTAGGAATGTCCTCTTCCTGTACTTTCAATTAATGATATCCTTAGCGTAAGTCGATCTTAGAAAAGAATTGAGCTCCTTGAAGTTGATCGAACAGATCATCGATCCTTGGTAGTGGGTACCGATTCTTAATCGTAACCTTGTTCAATTCTCGGTAATCAATGCACATACGCATCGATCCGTCTTTCTTCTTAACAAAGAAAACCGGCGCTCCCCACGGCGATGAACTAAGTTGTATGAAACCTTTATCAAGAAGTTCGTCCAACTATTTCTTCAGTTCCTGCATCTCTGTTGGTGTGATAAGGTGCTTTGGCAATCGGTGCCGTTCCTGTTATTAGGTGAATTCTAAATTCAACCTCTCTATTTGGCGGTAATCCAGGTAACTCTTCTGAAAAAACGTCTGAGAATTTAGATACTACATGAATATCTTTTAATTCTTTCCTTTAGTATTAATGATTATGGAAATCATATACACTATTGCTCCTTTCCTTACACAACTTACAGCTTTCATTACAGAGATGAATTTTGTTGACCTGGTTTGCTTGTCTCCTTTGATTGTGATCTTTTTACCACTTGTTGTACTTACTTGTACAAACTTTTGATCACATAAAATACTGGCATGATTGGCTACCAACCAATCCATTCCTAATACAATATCGAATCCAACTAGATTCATTGGGTAAATGTTAGCAAAGAAATGATGGTTCAGAATTTCTATTCTTGCTCCTTGCAAGACTTCCCTAATCTTAATGGATTCTTCGTTTGCCGTCTCTACCAGGCAGTCTTGTTGAAGTTTAGTTAATGGTTGGTTGAGAAGTTTGTAGAAAGAAGTATTGATAAAACTTTGGTTTGCACCAGAGTCAAATAATACTTTGGCAAAAATATCATTAACTAAAAACGTACTGGCAATCACATCCGGAATCATCTTGGCTTCTTCAGCTGTCAGAATGAATGCTCTAGCATTCTTCTTGGGTCCTTCAGTTGCCTTAGCTTTGCTAGTTGCTGTTAGAGCTAGTTTCAGACAGTTCCGTTTGATATGCCCAGTTTCTTCACAATTGAAGCATAGCCTATTGCTAGGTTTTCTCCTACAATCTTCTTCCTTGTGCCCAGAAATTTTGCAAAAGTTGCAGTATATTGAGCACCTTCTGGAGCGCTTTCTTTTGCAATACTTGCAGTAGGGCGTAGAGGAAGAACCTGTACCTTTCCCACGGTTGGAATTACCGTAGCGAAATTACTGGGTAAGCCTTTGAGCTAGGTTCTTTCTCTGGTTTTTCTGTTGTGTGCGTACTAATTCATCAGTCAGGGTATTGGCCAGTTCTACTGCTTCTTCTATGGTTTGTGGCCTAGCTGCCTTGACTACGTGTCTAATCTCGCTAATTAATCCCCAAAGGTAACGGGAGATTAATACTGGTTCAGGTGAGGCTAAGGTTGGTACTATCCTAGCATATTCAAAGAATATGGTAGTGTAACCCTTGCAGTCTATTCCAGTCATTTTAAGATTTAGGAACTTATTGGCGATCTGTTCTTTTTCATGAGGAGGATAGAATTTCCTTTCGACCATCTCCTTAAAATCAGTCCATTCCATATTATAAAATCTGTCACTTCCTCTAGACTAGAGAATGGTATTCCACCATTCTAGGGCTGCATTCTTAAAAATATTAGAAGCAAACATAATTTTATCCTCATTTGCACATTTACTTATTTTTATGACTGTTTTTGTCTTTTCTATCCAACGTAAGGCTGCAATGGCTCCTTAATTGCCTGAGAATTCTATTGGTTTGCAGGCCAAGAATTCTTTGTAGGAACAACCATATGAGATGGTTCTTCTTCTTTTAGGAATTAGAGCTTGAATCAGTGGTCTGTGACTTTCATTCACACTGTGACTTGGTTTAGTGGGTTGACGTTCACTTCCAGTTACATATTTATTATTTTCTGCTTCTTTAACAGTCTTGATAATATAAGGCATAGCATCAATAATTCCTTGTGCGACTATATGTTCGATGACACTATTATTCACTTGGTTCGCGTTATTCTCATTATTCGGGTTTTCCCAATTTACTTCGTTGTCCATCTGAATTGGAAACGTTTATCAGGTATTAATTATCACTGAATAAGATTTAATACAAACAATCACACAAACATATTGATCAAAATCGTCGAACATTGCGACTTTACTCTTTTTTATATATCTATATATATGCATCAATTACATATTACAACTGAAAATTAAGAGTTAATTGCCAAAATCGTCCCTGAGGTTTGGGCAGATTTGTCATTTTCGTCCAAAATGACACTTTTATACCAAATTGCCCCAACGTTTGTAACTTTTTGCCATTTTCATCCAAACCACTAACTTAGTTTATTTTTTCTGTTAAGTTGAGGATATTTGGATGAAACGGGCAAATATAAAACCACAGGGACGAATTTTGGCAATTTACTCAAACTCTTTTAAATTTCTTTTATTTAATTAATTTTGTTACATATATAATAAAAAAAGAATATACATGCAATCTTTATATGAAAAAAATAATAGCTTTGTCACATAATTTTTATAAATTTTCATCATACCACTAACTAAGTTAATTTTTCTATTAAGGCAAATGCTGTTTATAAACTAAGACATAAATTAATTTCTAATTTTTATATAGATCAGTTTTATAAAAATAAAATCTACTTAAACCTCTATATTTTATAAAACTAAAATGCTGGTGACCTTATTGAAAAAGGTCAAATAATTTTTTTTTATCATATGTACCAAGTTTGTAATTCATCTTCTACTTTTTTAAATTCGCTCCAAAGGAAAAACAGAAGCCCGTGCCCCCCACCCCTCTATCAAACAACGTATCGTTACCAAACCTTAAAATTACCCACCAAATTGTAATTATAATGCTATGAATCAGAAGTTTCTTTACTCAAGCCACTCAGAATAAGTATTAGTTAGTTACCATCATAATCTTAATTAATTAAATATTTTATTTCTACCAACATATTTCCTAGGTGCTCAACACATTTTTTTTTAAAATATGTAACGTTTTACAATTTTTTTCTATCTCTACAACTGATAAATACTAAAAGTTGTAATCGATTGTTATGTGTTGCACACCAATGACGTTTTCACTTTATAAAACTGATTTATATAAAGAAGCTGTAAATTAATTTCTGTCTTGATTTATAAAATTTAAAACATCCTTCACCTTAACAGAAAAAATAAATTGAGTTAGTGATTTGGATGACAATTTATAAAAATTATGTGACAAAACTATTAATTTTTATTTCTAAAAACTCCATGTATATTCTTTTTTATTATATATGTAACAAAAATAATTAAATAAAAGAAATTAAAAAGGGTTTGAGTAAATTGCCAAAATCGTCCCTGTGGTTTTATATCAATATCTATTTTAGTCTATCTACTTTAGTTGGTTACATATATTATATATCTATATATATATATATATCAAATCACACACATATCTTTGTATTATTCTATGTGTCGTTCATCCAATACTGCATTTCATGCTCATCATATTTCCAAACTAGCTTCTCTCCTATCTGTCGAATTCTATTTCCTTCGTCCACTAAGTTTTTGCCATACTGACGGAGTTCCTGCACATATTCTCGACTCGTTGGTTGGTTTAACGGTGGGGTTGGCACTGGTTCTTCGGGAGTATATAGTGCCGAATATGACCTATTGTCATCTAACCATGGATCATATTCTGAAGAGATTGAGGTTGGGATTCTAGGTAACTCATTGGGGTCGAATGCAGGCATCGGGAATTGGTTTTCCTGGTTTGGTTCTAGCATTTGTTGGTCTGTGAATAAGGGTAACAGTGGTGGTTCAACTATTTGGTTTAGATTAGAGTCTACTACGGTAGTGGCTAGCATATGGAAATCTGCCAACTGTCGATCTAGTTCCTCTTCCCACAGTGGTCTATTGGCTGTTTCCTGAGTTTATGAATTCACTTCCCTATTGGCTTTTGCTATCGCTTTCTGTTGTTGTAATTTCTTCATCCTCTTCAACCTCTCATGTGCTCCTCTACTAAACCATCCTCTTTTTCTAGGAGGGAATGGCTACTCAGACTGTGTTTTAAAAATAAATATTCCTTCCTCAGTATCAGCGTCGGATGTACCTTGCTCACTCATACTGTAAACTAACATATTGTCAAATAACACAAAACAATAATATACATATTTACACATAATCACATAAATTATTTCCTAACACAGTTTGTTTAAAATCTAGTGTCAGCAGAACACTTCATTGGCTTAAACCAGTGGCTGTAGCTCTGATACCACCTTCTATCGCAGCCCCCGACCCCTGCCCTGGGAGCGGGAGGCGGCGAGATACTCAGAGCTGGTGGTATCGGTGTTTGTTAATTTGGCAGCGGAAATGAGACATCAGGACCGTAGTTAGGAAATTTTATGTATTTTTTGGTTGTTTAGTATTTTTAGTGTTATTTTATGTTCTTTTCTTATTTGTAACTTTTATAGCCATAACTTTAAGCCTTCACTGCTCTCCAGCTGGCTTTTATTGGCTTCACATTAAGTTACCTGAAAAGCGTTTTAAAAAGGTTTTATCAGCAAGAAATACTGGCGAGTGCATCCCAGTTTAATCAAAACAACTTTTATACTTCACAGTATTGAGAGCGATTACAATGTTTATATCTACACAGTTACTCATTCAGTACTGTCAACACCTGACTTGTGGGTCATGTTACTCATTGGCTAACTCTTTGTCCAATAGTAACGGATTAAAATAATGTATACAAAACCACAACATACCGGCAGTAATTGTAGAATACATAGACTCAATCACTGTTAAGTATAATTGAAAACATTTGAAGTTTTGTAAAACAGTTTGGTAGAAAAGAGAGAACGACTCACAAAAATAGTTTATAAAAGGGGAATGACTCACATTGTTGACTTAGGTGTTACTACTATAGCTTCCTGGTGATTCTCCTGGTTATTATCTATTAAAACTAAACAATGCACACGTGTTACTAAGATACTCAAATCACTTTAACAGTACAACTCGAGACAGAGCTCCAATGACTGAGTCAGGCAGAGCCTTGACATGCATTACGGAGTCCTAGATCAATCGGGTGTAACACGAGACAGAACTCCAATGACTGAGTCAGGCAGAGCCTTGACATGCGTTACAAAGCCCTAGATCAACCGAGTAGGGTAACAAATACGTGATCGGGGTTATAATACTTACAACGAGGCAGAGCTTCGCTTTTTAGGGGGTATAATACCCGAGTATAATAGCTTTAGAGATTCGAGAGATAAAGAAAATTCTGAACATTGAACTTCTGAGCTCTCGACCCCTTTTATAGGGCTAATCAGCCACTCCGTCGAGCCCCGCGACGCCACATGCTAAGCCTGTCGCGGGCCGCGAGCCGCCTATAGCTAGGGTATAGGTTGGTCGAGTCAAGGGGTAGACCTGCCACGAACTAGAACACGTGGCACCATTGTGTGCCCAACAAGTATGTGCCGTCGCGCCCCGTGAAGGGATTCCCTTCGTCTGTCGCGGGCTGAGGCGGCTTTAAAGACTTGTTTTATTTTATTTTTGTTAATACAATTATTATTAAGGCCCGTTTCTCATATATGGGGTATCGTAGGAACGTTTTGGGTCGTGTTTAGGGTTTTAGGATGGTTGTTATACCAGACGTCCCGACTCATGAACTATTATGGCGATACAGAATAGCGTGCAGGGTAGGCATACCGACTGTAAGACACATTTTATTCAACTTTGGTGTGTACCCTTAATCATATTAAATGACTGGCTCTGATCTCTAGTTCCTGATTATAAGGCTAGTATGTAAATCTGGTGACAAGAATAAATCCCAAGAAATATTAAAAGATTACCTACGGGTTTTCTCTATATATAAAACTCTTTTTGAAAAACTGATTTCAAAATGAGTCAGTTAATTGGATTTACCAGCTTAAGCTGTCGTATTTTCAAAAGATTGAACCGCAGGTACCGAACCTTATTATAGGCTGGGAATCCGGGTCGGCTAGAATGAAGGCTAATGAATTTACAACTCCTAAAGCTTAACACCTATGATGTCTAAAGCTCTGTTTATTAGATCCCGCCTATGGGCATATACTGAAATGCTTGTAATACTTTTATATATTCAAGCTTTATTGAATTTAATAATTTTACTCCAATACTTCCGCTGCATATTATTATATTGTGATAACTACCCTATCCAACCGTCACGACTATACCCATCGGGGCCCACCAGAAATCGGGGTGTGACAGTTTGGTATCCGAGCTACAATTTGAGTGAATTAGACACTAGCCTTTTGTGTCTAGTCTTAAATATCACAAATGCAGATTCCTTAAGAAACTTCGAGTTTAGACCCGAACATAAGACTACTCTTATTTATATATATATATATATATATATATATATATATATATAGTCATTGATTTTATTAATAATAGCAAATGCCGCCAAGATGTCGCGGACGAGATGAAGAATCTATGATGGGTCGCGGACTCGATAATCTCTACCACTGAGTAGCTTGAAGTTCCATATGGCGAACTACACTGTTTTGGAGATGATGACTCCGATGTGAGGATGCTAAACCTCATCACCTGATATTATATCTTTCTAATATTCTTGTGATAACTCAATATCATTTATCCGAAGTCTATCATATTTGATTGAAATTCCGGTGATATCTCACCAGCTGATTAAAGCAGTAGCGACTGTGGAAAGCTACATCATGGCAAGGATATTTGTGCACTTTTGCACAAAATTCTATTCTTTGATTCAAAAGTTCTCTCATTCTAGAGAGAATATTGTCGTTAATAGAAACGTTATCTTCATCAAAGTTTTCATTGGAATTTGGGTTATTAATTTATGGGTCAGCCATGATTGAAAGACAGGAAAAACTGATCGAAATTGAATTATGGGTTTATGAAATCTAAAAGTTACGTGATTTGTTATATGTTTTTGATAATGATCTTTTAAAAATTTAAAAGATATTGTGGATAATCAATTAAAAATACGAAAGGTGTAACTGAATTCAATGATTAAAATAATGATTTAAATCTAATTTACTATATAATTACAATCCTACCCTTAACAACTAAAAAGGAAATCAATGGTCCTGATTATTTCACATAGTTCACTATGAAGATGTTGGGGCCAGTTAGATATTTGTTTTTGGCGGTAAAAAACATCAGTAATTTTCTTGATGTTTTTTTTATCAATTGTTGTGCCATGTAGGATGCATGCCTATAATGTGACAGACAATTATGGCGTTTTGAAAAGATAAATAAATTCAATTTCCCATGTAGTGGCTTTTAATATAATAATTGTTTAGGATGTGTTATTTTATGTATTTTTTTTGGTTGTTTAGTATTTTTAGTGTTATATTTCTTTAGGGTGACTTTTGTCTTTTGGAATTCTTTCTCGAACCCTCGTGCGGTTTTTTGCTTAACGATTAACGGAACGCAAACTGTGAGTAGATCTTATTTTTCCCCCTTTTTGTTACTTAAACTTTTTGGGTGTATCATGTGTCTTTGTATCCTAATGTTTCTTTGTTTCTTAATATCAGCTTGCAAATCAATGTATCGTTATGTGTTTCATTACTTGTATCTTTTGTTTCATACATTGTTTCTTATACATGTATCTATGTGTTAACTCAATTTTTGTCATGATGTTTCGCGTGGATCCACCTGGCTCATCGGTATCGCCACCATTGTTCGTAGATTCGCTCTTTGGGGCCTGAATCTCATCATTGTTTCGTATATTCGCTCTTCAGGGTTTGAATCTCATATTGTTTCGTATAACTTGTTTCATTATTGAATGTGATTATGGTGAATTGTTGGATGTTGTGATGGATTGTTGGAAGTTGTGGTGATTTGTGGAATATGGAATTGTTAAATTAATGTTGATGACATGTCTACACTTAGAATTGCATGTTACTTATTTTATCAAAATTAATAAACTAAACTATTTTATTTTTCTTAAAAACTAAGTTTTATTCACAAACTTATTGTTGACCCAAAAGCTTTTTGCGCATGATACAGGTACACAAGTTCGAGGAGTCAAAGTGAAGACACATAAACGAATTAATATTATGGATTATTTTACTTGGACTTTTGTTGTAAATTGATATGATATTGTGTGCCATTTTTAATATGGTCACTTTACATATTGAAACTTATAATAGTGTCATAAGCTATGAACAATCATCATGCTCCGTATCAAATCCGATGCGGGTAGAGGTATACAATGAATGTGAAATATCTAGCTTTCCACACGTTAATTAGCCTAAAATCATTCTGAAAGGGGATTACAGAATCAATGTGAAATGATATCTAGCTTTCCACACGTTCCTTTGGGTTCGCTTTCGCCCAAACTGTCATCATCGTTGCCGCCCAACATCGTACAACGCCGCTTATCACCACCACACTGGTCAGCTATCACCCTTGTACCTGAACAACCCCTTGTTAACCTCAAACCACACTTGAACATCTATGGATCATATCTTGAAGCCCACACATGTACACACAGTTCGATATTGGATGTGTGATGATCGATTAATCAACGTTGTTATTGAGGTACGATCTAAAGAGTTACACTTTGGACGACAAACAAGTTATAATATTTAAATATTATTTCACGAAACACCATATTTAAATTACAGGAATTAAATTTTTAATAGAGTAATTATTCGAGAAATAATTATGGTATAATTGTTTAGCAAAACAATTAACGGGATTATGGCTTATACAATTTAATTATTAAATATATTTAGTTTTTATATTTATCTGATAAATATCAAACTATAAGGTAGGTTTTGTAATTAACAGTTAATTACAAGGTATGGAGGGAGAATTAGGTGGGGTTTCTTTTGATTCACAAAACTGTAATTAGGGTTTAGCATAGCCCTTATATTTATAAGAATACAAATTACATCGGGCAGGGGTTTGTGTTTGGGAGGTTGGGGTTTGCAATTCAGAAAGGGTTGGCGGCGCAGCTTTTTGCCCGTCTACCTTCTGTTTTGATGTAACTTAACAAGTTTTCTGGTTATATTTAGAGTGGATTAAATTTTTAATAAAAAACAACATAAGGAAGAAAATTTAAAAGAAACCTGATCACACACATCTCCACCACTGTTGACCCCCTCGCCGCCGTCTTCCCTCTCAACGCCGACCACCTACCAGATCCCACGCGTCATTGGTCCGACCCCGACCACCTCGATCCCCCGCCTCTCCATTGTTGTGGTTTAACGCTGCCGCCCTGATCCGACGACAATGCCACAAGCCACCACCACGCTTCCCTACTCCACTGCCACTCATCGTCTTGTGCCACGTTTTTGGATTCCATTTCATGAGTTGATTTAGGGTTTTTTAGGTATGTGAACTCGTCTACTAGCAGGATATTTGTCGATCCATTATGCGTGCTTTTCGGTTTTTGTCAAGGTATGAATTCTGAACACCCTATGGTTGTGTTTTTATTTAACGCGAATGTAACTAGACTCCTGGTGGGAATATTTGTGATTAAAATTTGTACACGCTTCCGCTCACTTAATAAGAGTTATTAATTAATAAAATAAACCGTTTTTATTTTATGGTATAACAATTCCTAATAGTGGCATTAGAACCACTTTTACATTCTGTTAAATATATTTGTTTTAAACGGTCTATGTTTTGTTTATCAAAGCTTTAATGGACAAAAAGATTGTGCCTTTGTCATTTTTTATGTTGATTGTGTTGTAAATAAATCAAGCCCTAGATCCTATATGTGATGGTTGTGTTTGTTGGTTATTTTTGGTTTGATTCAATATGTTGTATTTATTGGGTTATGTGGAACCCTTATTGTAGTTAGGTTTTATAATGAGTTAATAGCCATTTTCGCCCAAGTGGTTTATACAGTTATGCTAGTCTAGGCAAAATTTCAATTTTGTACCATTTCCACCCCTGATTTACTTAGCCATGTGTGTTTAGAAACACAGGCACCTCACTCACACAAATCTAAGGTTTTTAAGGTGGAATATAATTGTTAGTAGTGAATGGAGAAGGTGGCAGGTCATTGAGTGTGTAGCAGGGGTGGACAATGGTGGTGTAGGTATTGTGGTGGAGATGTTGGTGGTTGAAGGGGTAGGTTATAGGTGGCAACAGAGGTGGGGAGGATGGGTAATCGGTTGAAACGTTCTGTATTTTTTCAATTCTTTTTCATTTATTTGTAGTTCGTATTTCAATTTCAATCATTGTAATTCTGAGACTTGATCATAACGAAACTATATTTTATATCATTTTGTTTACTCATACTTTCACAATACGTAGATAATCATGAAATACATGTTTTTAATTAAAAACCGAGACATACAATGAGATTATATTTCTCAGAATGATATTCATACGTGTCCATACATTACACATGCTTATATACACCTTAAAGCCCTAAAAAGATGTTCAACATTAAGTTTATAGCATAAGATAACCAACTAATCAACTCAAGGGACTAAAAATGATTTTTTATAATTTCGGAGTTCCATACGGACCGTATGGAACCCCCTTGCGGTCCGTATGGAACTTGGTCTAGCATATTGTTTTCAGTTCGCGAATTTTGGCTCCATTTCCCGCCTTTCAACCCCAATCACCTCCTTTAACACCCAAACCCTAATCCCAACTATAAATACAACCCCTTACCACCTCCTAAACACTTTCCACACTCCAAACACTTTCTCTAACACCCAATAATCCTCAAATTCTTCAAGTTAGACATATTGTTCTAAGTTCAAAACAAGTGAGTTTTGAGCTTGTTCTTGCACTTTTCTTCTTGTTTTTCTTCTTCTCTTCCTTGGATAACCTCTAGAAGCATTACCACATGTTTACCAAGGTAAACAAAGATGGCATGTCACCATTTCTGAGGCGCAAGTGAGATTTTTTGTTAAACTTTTAAACTTGTCCTAACTTTACACTGTTTCTTGGAACTTTTGCACACCAAACCGAGTTACCAACAAGTTCCATTATTGAGGGACATGTGTTATGGTATGATTTCAGAAACTTTGAGGTTACACACCTCCATTTTCTTAATCTTGTAAAGCTCTAGAGTACTAAAGTGAACAAACTACACCAAGTCTCCAACCATAACAATGTTGGAAACACTCGTCTAGTTATACTCACTTGGTTACTTAGTGAATTAGATAGTTTATTAATGCTCTTCACACTTGTGTTCATGGCCATCTGAATCATCCATGTTGTGCATTGGTGAGTTCTTGAGGTTAGTGGATTACCATACTTCTAATACATGCCATATACATGACTATAATATACCTAATAACATACATGTATAATATTTCCAAAAACTAAACCATAATATCGTTGGGGAAATTTAGAAAACCGGATGATCAGAGAGGCGTGTAATCACTCTTAGATCAAATTATTTCGGTGGTTCACCCGAATAATTCAATCGGATACAACTCTGATTTCGAGAAATTGAACCAGGGTATGTTTTTGTGGAATTGTATGAACCAGAAGAAGAGTGATAAAAAAACCGTATGCGCATTTGGGATGTCTTGCAGATAATTGCCTCTGGCAGTTATAATTCGAATTTTAATAAAACTGCCTTAAAACTGCCTTAAAGTTTTTTCTGAAAATTAGGACGAATTTTCATAAATTTTATTTCCTAAGGCATTTTCCAGCCAGGGGCTCTGTCCCTTGGACCCTGCTCCCAGGGGTGCTGCCCCTGGACCCCCGCCAAGGGGGCGTTGCCCCCTTGGAACCCTCGTAGAGTACGGGCTCCGTCCGTACACTTCGAATTATAATAACTCAAACAAGCATGCACTTCCGCACCTCCTAACTTGCTTGATGTGTATTATTATTCGCTTTGTTCACTAAGTCAATCCCGATTACACCAAAATATCTAACAAATATCAGCCGAAACCATGGTTGAATGTTATATGTTAAGGTGAAAACCATTTTAGTTTTACAATCCTTATTTTGGACTTCTAATGGGTGTAACACTCATGAAAAAACACAAACTAAAACTAGTGTCCAAATAAGTATGTAGACAAGATATGTTTTATGTATCTTCATACTTATAAATTCCTAATACATTGCATCATTAAACTCCATAAACTCATACACCTTTGTTTACCTTATAGGGTAACTTTGGTGACTCCATCTATAAAGACCGATTACTCGCTTTTGTGGAAGTCTTCGCAAATCGTGAGTTCATAGTTGACCATTTTACGCTTTAGACACTATTTAGGTTACAACATGTATCCGTATTAAAATCACAATCACACATACAATCAATCAATCTTATGCAAACACTCAATCCTTAAAGATGCTTACTTGTTATGTTACTTCTTTATACACACCAGGATGAATCTTATGCATGCTATCTGTTATTAACTTTAAAATGCCCTCCTTAACATGTATAGTGCTATAGGGTTAGTACACTACCCCGTTTGTTGGGTCATTGTTAAGTATCAATCTTTACAGTATTATTCACTTCGGTGATAAGGTTACGCTAGTGGAAGCTTTGGGTTGATATTTAGTATTGCATGCTAGCATGATCATATGACTTAGTATACAATTAACATGTGGATTTGAAATTTTATTCATACTTATGCTATGTAGACAAACTAGTATGCTCACTGACATAATTTGTGTTGACGGATATTTTATACATGTTGCATGAAATATTTGATGACGATTTTGCAAGCAAAGACTTAGGGTGGATTTAGATACGCACCTAGTTTTAATTTACGTATCTTAATGTTATTAGTTTTGAAATTCCAATTGTCGTACTTCCCATTTTCATAAACAATGTAATGCTTCATCATCATCATCATCATCATCATACTCCGTAAATCCCACCAATAGCAAAACAAAGGTAGGATCTGAGGAGGATAAGATGTAGACAGCCTTACCTCTACCCATTAAGAATAGAGAGACTGCTTCCAGTGAGACCCCCGGCTCGATAGTAGTTTTGCATCAAGCCTTGGACATAAGGCACATAACACTCAGCAATTAAGATAAAGGCCCATTAGTGCATGTACTCCCTTATCTTTCAGCGATCAACGCCACCACATGATGCATGATTAACCATCCCCCTCTTTTAACGTTATTTTCACGAAATTAGTAAAATAAAGTTAAAATTAGTGCACTTTCACTTTTGACCCCCGAACGCCCACACATATATACATAATGCTTGATTTAGTGAAATGATGAAATTTTGAATTTTAATTTATCGTCGCAAATTAGCGTTAAGTTGTCTTTGAGAAATCTATTATTTCTCGCCTCGATGTTTCCGCCATCGGTTGGAGTGTGACATTGGTGGTGGGTAGGGATGGCAAAAATACCTGAGCCCGACTAGTATGCCCGAAACCTGACACAAATGGGATGGGTATACCCGATACCCGATGGGTATTGGGCCGGGTATGGGATTAGGCGATACCCTACCCGATTACCCGAAACTACATACCCGTTTACCCGAACTATATACCCGATCTTATACCCGAATTTTTTAATTTATATATTTTTATATTTCATTAACCTTTGTCTATTAGTGATTTATTTTAGTATGTTCATAATGTGAAAAAATATTTTTTCTTTTAATATATATACTTAATAATAATATTTGTATGTTGTGTGTTGTTAAGTATATACATATAAGTTAAAAGTATTGTAAAGTTATTACTAATTCATGATAAAAATTATATGTATGTAATGTACATTTTTAATTTATAATAGTTGTTGTATAAAAAAATTATATAATAATTATAATAGTAAAAAATGCATTTGGAAATACCAACGTATATCTTGTAACAAACTAATGGGTATACCCGATACCCGACGGGTAATTAGCCGACAAATACCCGACGAGTATTGGATCGGGTATAGGACACGATTTTATAAACGGGTATGGGTATGGGATTACCAATACCTGACCCGAACCCGACCCATTGCCATCCCTAGTGGTGGGGAGTGAAGGCAATGGTTGTCGGCGGTAGGAGGGGGATTGTGGAAAAAGGCAGTGGTCTAGAGCTGGGGAATTGTGGTGGAGGTGGGGGATTGTTGATGGTGTTTGGTTGTCGGGTAGGGATTATGGTGGTTGGTGTCTTTGTTGATGGCTGGTGGTTGATGATGGCAGGGTTAAGTAAATCAAGGGAGAAAATAGTACAAATTTGAAATTTGGCTTGGAGTGGCATAATCAGACAAACCACAGGGAGGGAAATAGTAGTTAAAACAAATAAAATTGTACAATGACCTTTTTACCCTCATCAAACAAACAAAATTAACGGACGTTAACTTTTTGGACTGAAATAGCACTATTCAAGAATGTTAGGGACGGACATGATACACATTTGAAATTTGGCTTGGATTGGCGTAGTTGGATAAACCACAGGGATGAACATAGCAGTTAACTCATTTCATTTATTGTAAAAGTTGGTTTGTTATAAAATTGTTACCGGATGGGACAAGATATTGAAGACCAAAGACGGATGATGTGATGAAAATACAACATTTAAATTATGTTAAATACGACGTAAAAGAAACCCTTTTTAGTACTAATGTTGGAAAAAGCTCGTGTTTTCGTTCCTTTTATATTTTCAGGGATAAAAGAGCTTAAATTTGCAAAAGGAGCAAAAAGACAGCAAAATCCAACATAAATACAAAGAAGAAGGAATTGCCGCAGTTAGCCAAGCCCCAACTCACATCCAAACCTCAAATAAACAAGAACAGAAGGCAGACACGGGGCCGTTTCCACCTGACACGAGCCGTGTCCAAGGGTGGATACTGGGCAAAAGAAAAATACAACTGCAAAAGACAAAAATGGCAGCTAACACGGGGCCGTGCTAAGCCAACACGGGGCATGGTCAACTCAAAGATTTGTAGAATCTGTGATAGTACAACAAGTACTTTGGCCACGGGACGTGCCGTTGACACACGGGGCTGTGTTAGTACAATATTTAACAAGCAGTTAATGAGGATGAGAGAGAGAGAGATGGGCACGGGGTCGTGCCAGGCGGGCACGGGCCGTGCTGAAGCTTCTGTTTACAACTATAAATAGGAGTTCTTGGTTCCATTTCAACTCATGTCTTGGCAAACCACTTCTCTCTCACTTGCCACCACTCTACCACCACTACAACATCATCATCCACCACCATCATCCATTTTTCCATCTTTAGAGAGTGTGTGTAGTCTCGGGATCCAAGATTGACCGTAAGAATCTTTGTCAAACAAAGGCCATGCTTGGCTAAATTCTTACATAACTTGGTGAAGACTTTTCTTTTATGTATTTCTTTTATGATTTCCAATCTTTGGCTCCTTTTTAATTGGGTACGTATTAATGACGTTAATAAATAGTTTTTTTTATATTGAAGGCGAATTTACTCAATCATTCTTCATATGTTCGTTGATTCAACATATTAATGTCTTTACAGTCTATATAAAGCATGTTAATTGCCTTGAAGGGGGTTAGAAGGGTGGTTTGGGTAATTCAATGTCTCGTTCAGTGTATAGATCCTGCGAGAAACTGGTTCAAGCCCAGTAACACCTCACGAGTCGGAGCGGGCATTACCCACCACGGGAGAGGTGAAAAAGCTTGAATCCCTTATTCTTAAAATTTTATTACAACATTAAACCAACCACGCGAGGACTGTATCCTTGCTGACTCAGACCAACGAGTTGAGGGTGATCGCCGCCTCGGAAGGGGGTCCACTACATTTTGCATTAATAACTTACTTGATTATCTTTCAATAATCCAACTTAGTGGGATTGTATCCTTGCTGACTCAAACCACTAGGTTGAGGGTAACGCCGCCTTGGAAGAGGGGCCTACTACTATAACTAAGATAATCTCTTAAATTGCCCAAAGTGCGGAAATCATCAAAATGGTACATGAAAGATAAGTTGGATCCAAGTGATTCTTTCTTGTCTACCATTTTTATTTTCTGTTTTTATATTTTTATTAGTTTAAAAAATCTTTTCTCAAAAGTTGGTTCGATTAGACGTTGACGATAAGCCGGTACTAAAAGCTCTTGTGTCCTTGGACGACCTTGGTATCTTGCCATCACTATAATACGTCCGTGATGGGTATACTTGCCCTAAGTGTGTGTGTAGAGTGATAGTAGAATATCGTGTTTTATAAATTTAAAACTTGAAATCGGTGAGTAAAAAGAGCTAAAAATAACTAAAAAAAAAAAAAAAAATACTCACCCACGCACGTCAACGGAGGCAAACTAAACGAATAGATATAGATCTAGGATGAAGTGGGAGCCGGCAAGATAGACAATTATTTTGTGTCCTTTTAGACCAGTTCGGTTATTATTCAATGGCTCGAACAAAATTACTAGAGGCTCGATTTAGTATTTTATTTATGAAATAATCAGATCACTTAAATAAATTTTCATAATCATTAAACGACGATATATTTACTAGGTTTTTAAGTTAACTCGGAAAGGTAATTTAAAAAAAAGAGTTTTACTAAAAGATAAAACAATTTCGGTTATAAAATTAAATTTTTATTTATATATCGTAATTAATAAAATATTTTATTAAGTTAAAATCGAATACCCGATAAAAAACCAACGTAGTTTTAAATAAGGTATTTAAAATCAATTGTGTCGAGAGTTGAAAGGCATTTCAATTATCACGAAAATACATAAAACTGGAATTTACTAAAATTGCACGACTTGCCTCATGCTACAAGTCGTCTAATATATTTTGATCCGCCAAGGTAAATAAATATTAAATTAAATCCCAAATTAAAATTTGTATTACTGCACCTTCTTAAATAGGTGACACTCGAACTAATCCATCTGAACCCCCTTTGTTAGCGATTACCCTGCATCGACCTATGGTTTCGGTGAGTGATGAAACTCCGATTTCATGCGTTATCAGGTTGGGGTTAAACATACCAATGCTTGACAACACTCGTCATGCGACCCCAAACCCTAGAGTTGTGTAGTTGACACAATCGGGAATTATTACCCACCCACGAGTGATACTAGTGAACAGATTTTAGCTCATTCATAATGCATTGATGAAACAGGATCTCAGTTCTTAAATATAATTTCGTAATTGGGTAATAAATTAACGAAACATGAAGGGATGATAGAATAAAGTTCACTTTCAAAAAAAAAAAAACTAGTTATTAAAGTCATTAATACAAACCCAATAAAAAAGTTAACCAAAGATTGGAAATCAAAAGTAATACATAAAAGACTTTGTCTTCACCAAGTGATGTAAGAGATTAGCCAAGCCTTGCCATAGTTTGACAAAGGCTCTTACGACCGATCTTGCATCCCGAGACTACTACGCACTCTAAACTTTAACGGTTGTGGTGGATGATGGTGGTAATGTGATGGTGGAGTGGTGGCAGGTGTGAGAGAAGTGGTTTGCCAAGGTATAGATTGCAATTGAACCACGCACACCTATTTATAGCAGGAAACAAATAGTTTACACTGCCCCGTGCCCGGTGGGCACGTCCCTGTGCCCCCTTCTTCTCTGTCTTCATTTAATGAGCTGTGTCAGTCCGGATGCTTGCACGACCCTGTGTGTCAATGGCACAACCCTGTGGCCATTGTACCTGCTGTACTATCCCAGATTTGCGAATATGGGAGTTGACCACGACCCGTGTTTATGGGACACGGCCCCGTGTCTCTTGTCTGCTTCTGTTTGTATTTTTCTTTCTGGAATCTTGAGTGGGGCACGACCCCATGCCTTGGTGGCACGGCCCTGTGCTTGCCTTCTGATTCGTTGTTTTTGGTCTTAGGGTAAGGCTCGGAGGGTCGGTATGATGTATCAACTTCCTTTCTTTTGTTTATATGCTGGTTTTTGCCGTTAATTTGTTCCTTTTG
Source organism: Helianthus tuberosus (assembly GCA_030545235.1). Classification (NCBI taxonomy): domain Eukaryota; kingdom Viridiplantae; phylum Streptophyta; class Magnoliopsida; order Asterales; family Asteraceae; genus Helianthus; species Helianthus tuberosus. The sequence goes on along the minus strand of CM060411.1, from coordinate 50,786,559 downwards.
TACATTTAAGCCTTTTTAATCCTGAAAATCAAAAGTATACAAAGAAACACACTTTTTCCAACATTAGTACTAAAAAGGGTTGATTTTATACCTCATTTGATATAATTTATATGTTGCATTTGGTGCATATCGCACCAATTAGAGCAAATGTTCCAACAACAAGCAACACATGAGAAATTCAAGGTAATGGGAGCACTTATCGGATGTTGCATGCAAGAGGGTTCTTCTATTAGCGCTCATATACTGAAAATAAAGTGGTTACATTAATCATTTAACACGCATTAAGACTCCCTTAAGCAATGAGTTGGCTAGGGGATATTATCCCCAATTCATTGCCCAAATTATATGACCAGTTCACTTTGAAATATAATATGTATGGTTGGGACAAGACAATCCTGGAGCTGCATATGATGCTTAAAACAACTAAGGGTCCCAAGAAAACTAGGGATGTGCTGATGATTAAGGAGGGTAGAGTTAAGAAGCCTAATTCCAAAAAGAAGGGCGATAAAGGTAAAGGGATAAGGGTAAGGGCAAAGCTGTTGCCACTAGCAAGAAGCCTTCGAAGGATTCCAAGAGTTTTTATTGTGATGAAACTAGCCACTGGAAGCGTAATTGCTCGAGATACCTGGTTGAGCTAAAACAAAAGAAGGCTTCTAAAGTTGGATTAGGTATATTATTTATTGAGACCTTCTTTTTCTCTAGCAAGTCTTGAGTGTTTGATATTGGATGTGGTTTTCACAACTATAATGATTTGCAGGGGCTAAATAAAGTTAACAAGCTGAAACACGACAACTTGGAGCTCCATGTTGGTAATGGGCAAAAGGTTTATGTGAAGGTAGTATGAGAATTTGTTCTTTTATTTCCTAGTAGTCTTGAACTTGTTTTGAACAATGTTTGTTACATACCTAGTTTAACTTGGAATATTGTTTCAGTTTTTGCATCTGGAGAACACGGTTTTAGATATGCTTATAAGAATGATTATATTTCTAAATATTTGAATGACATGTGTTATTTCTTTGCAAAGCCTCGCTAAGAAGTTGATCGGTGTATTTTAGGTATGCGTTATTAAATATTAATTAGAATATAACTGCATTGATAGTGGTCTAAAATGTAATACTTTAAGGTATGAATTGATAGTGGTCTAAAGTTAGATTTCAATAATACGTACCTACTGCATTGTAGGTTTGGACACATAAACAAGAATCACATAAAGAAACTCCAAACCGATAGAATATTAGATTCCACCATTAAAGAATCCTTTGATAAATGTGAATCATGTTTAAATGAGGAGTTAACCAAAGCACCTTTCTCGAATGTATGTGAAAGAGCTAAGGATCTATTAGGATTGATACATGACGTTAATGACAAATATTTGTGCAAGAAGGCTTCTAGCATGTATGTATCCTAAGCATATCAATTGAGCATGTATAAACATATTGATTGATGTGAATAATGTGATTGATACCGTGTTTGTGATTTTGATAATATTGTATATATTGCACCCAAAAGTATGAAAAAGGGTAAAATGGGATCATGTCAATTCACGGTTTGCGTAGAAAGTTCCTCAAAGGTGAGTTGATGCGATTTAGAGTTTGGAAACACCGAGTTATCCTACAAGGATAAACAGGGCGTATAAGTTCGATGAATTTAGATTTAGGAATGTGTATGCAAAATGCTTAACTTAGTACAAAAATTACATAACAGTTATCTTGTTAGATTATTCAATTTGGACACCATGATTATGTGTTTTTCATAGATACAAGTTCACCAATTGGAAGTCCAAATATGAGGAATTCTAATCTAAGATAATATAACCATAATACACAACATTCAACCATGAGTTTGGTTGGTCTTAAAATTCGGTTTTGGATATATATATATATATATATATATATATATATATATGGGTTGGTTAACGTACAATATTCCTTAATGTACGATGTGTACGAGATGAAATTATGCACGCTATAAAACTCAAATACCCTAATCATGCATGTTGAAAACCTTAATCAAGCATGTTGAAAACCATAATCACGCATGTACAAAACCAGAAATCATGCATGGGGTAAAAACCTAATCACGCATGTTATAAAACTAATCACGCATGTTATATTTTCACAGCGTACGCAATGTGCGTTTAGCAAAATGTACAATACACTTTCACTATATATATATAGGGTAGGGATATGGTAAAAAGTGTTTAAAATGTGAGAAGGGTAAGAAGTGTTTTAAACCATTGGATATTTGATCTAATGGTTGAGATCAATAGGGTATAAAAATGTAAATTGTGTTTTAATTAGAAGGACCTTATGTAAAATTGAAGGGCAATAGTGTCTTTTCAAATGTTTCAAATATGGTAACCGTATCCTACACAACCAAAACCCCCATCATTCTCCTAAAAACCAGCGACTTTCCTTCAAAAGTTGATTATCCGACTTCCTTGACTATTAACCCTTGATAAAACACTATATGAAGATATAACACTATGAACCAGAAAATCAAGATGTCTGTACAGAATATAACACTATTGATTGGGGATAAAACACTATGAACCAGAAAACCAAGATGTCTGTACAGAATATAACACTATTGATTGGGGATAAAACACTATGAACCATAAAATTAAGATATATGTACAGAATATAACACTATTGATTGGGGATAAAACACTATGAAAGGAAAATTAAGATGTCTGTACATAATATAACACTATTGATTGGGGATAAAACACTATACATCTAAATATAAAAAAATAACTCTGTTCATGATAAAACAACAACTTACCCTAAACAATTCAATGTATAAAACACTACATAAACACAAAATCAAAGCATACTAACACCAGAATCGCAGAAGGTTAACAACTGATGCGTAGATGAAAATCTTATTGGATCTTGCAAAAAAAATACAAAATTCGAATCAATCCCTAAAAAATCTCATCGCCAGTTTTTTTTTTTTTTTTTTTTTTTTTTTTTTTTTGCAGTTATCTTGGAAATCAATTAATTGATAAGAATGGAAAATTACTAATACACCCTTTTGAATTAATTAAGATAAAGGACACTTGTCATTCCCAAATTATTTCTCACACTTCTCACAAAAGTTGAACTTTGTACATGATCCTCTACCTATATATATATATATATATATATATATATATATATATATATATATATTATAGTTTATATAGTCTTAGTGTCTTAGGGTACCAAGTAATGGTCATGCAAGGAGGTAGGATGATTTTTATCCATTAAACCTCATTATATGATTCACCTAAGCACAAAATCATCAACTTAGTTGATGATTTCGGTTGGTCATTAATATGAGTAAAACAAAATCTCTAATCAACCAAGTAACCAAGTGAACTCAAACTAGACTAGTGCATTCCAATCATGGAAAATGTTTGGAGACTTGGTGTACTTTGGACACTTTGTTACTAGAAAGTTTATTTAGTGGCTTAGGTTATGGATTCAACTAAGTGAGGAGGTGAAACCATAGTTGGAAAGCCAAGGCTCCCATTGTTTACACCTTACGAAAACACAACCCATACAACATTGAAGGTTGTGGGCTTGGATGGTTTCAACACTTTTTAGGTTGTTAGGAACCTTTAGGGCAAAAAGTTTTGGAGGTTATGAACCTCATAAATTCTGGAAATTTACCATAACACAAGTCCTTCAACATTAGTTTAGTTGTGAACAAGGTTAGGAGCAAGATTCCATAAGATGAACAAGAAAAAATGTAAGTTTGTAGAAGTTTTATGAAAGCAGAATGTATAACCTACTTTGGACTTCAAATATGGAGTTGTACCACCTTCTTACACCTTGGTGAACATTGGGTAACAACCCTTAATGTTGTCCAAGGGTTTTGAAGCAAGAAAAACATAAAGAAAAGTAGAAGAAGTGAGTTAGAACTCACTTTGAACACAAGAGTGTATTCTAAGCAAAATAGATTTTTCTTGAGAGAGTTTGAGTGTTTGAGTGTTTGAGGAAGATTTGAGAGTTTGTAAAGGGTGGAGGAGTTGTGGAAGACATGTATATATAGTTGGGGATTATGGTTTGGGTTAAAAGAAGGTTGGAAGGTTATTGGAGAAGAAAGACGGTGGAAAAGGAGGTCTAATCCCGTGTTAGAAACAATTATGCCCACCCAGAGGGGGCTTACAGTCCGTAAGCTCTGGGCTGTGGTCCGTAATGTCCCCTAAAAATTTTATTTTTTGTTTTTCACCCTTGTTGTATGGTCACTTGTCCAATTATGCGATTTCCTTGATATGTTAAGCATAAATTAGTGTTTCTAAGGGATGTTTAGGCATGTTATGAATATGGTATATGATTGATTGAATTCCAAATATCGAATAAATGTACATATGTGCAGGTTGTGTATAAATATATGTATTGAGTGATTATTACATGTTGCGTAAGCATGATTAAACAAGATTGAAATAAACATGCTTTCCGTTATGATCAAAGTCTCGAGATTACAAGGGTTGATACGGAGTACGAATGCAACTTTCTAAAAATAGAAAGTATAAAGTATACAGATGGTTACAAAGAAAACCAAAGTGTCCTACCTTAGGGTATGGGGATGTAACGCTTACGTTACAAGTGAATCTTTGGGGTAAACTAGAACACCGATGCAATAAAGTTGTTTTTGTCAGATGATACGTGGTTATAAGTCCTTAGTTTTTCGTATTTAAATTGTGTTTTATGTGAATTTTAAGTTCTTAGATGTTTTACTTTGATGTGTTTTAAAGGTCTAGATAAGTCTAAGGTACATTTCGGGAGTTAAACGAGACTTTGGAACTAAGCTAGGAGGAACCAAATGGAAGAAATGAGAAAATGGTGAAGTCGGGTGTACGGTTTGTGTTTTAAAGGTCTAGATAAGTTTAAGGTTCATTTCAGGAGTAAAACGAGACTTTGGAGCAGAGCTAGGAGGAACCAGATGGAAGAAACGAGAAAATGGTGAAGTCGGGTGTTAACTGGCGTCGGCGACGAGCTCTTAGGCCGTTGTCGATGGCGTATGCTCTGCGTCGGACCCCTATGGACATCAAATATGTGCATCGACAAAGATATGGTGTTGCTGACGCCACCTTAGGTCGTTGGCAACACGTCTAGTAGGACAATTATACGTTGTTTTGGTCAAACAGTGTTAAAACATGAATTTTTGGCCTTTAATGGCATTTTCAAAATTTGGGAGGTTACAAAACAATTAGGGATCATTTCTAATCATTATCTCATATTCCAAGGGCTTTCCGTCATCATCCACTACCGAGAAATCAAGATCGAATGCGTTTTTCTTTACAAATCTAAATCGGATTCCATGTTCCACAAGCCATGAGCGGCTAATCTCATAGGTTTCAACCTGGTGTAGACTTTGTAAGATTCTAGGGTTCTTGAAACATTGTTTTAGTTATGAATGATTGTGAATATTTGAAGAATTGTGTTAATTGCTTTAATCTTATTTTAAAAGTTACGCTTGATGTGTTATTTGTGCAGGCAACAGGTAGTGCATGCGTACCAGGCCGTCCGTAAGAACCTCCGATGTGCGTGTTTTAGTGTGTTAGTCTCGTTAATTTAATACTCCTAGTACGATTAGGTAGGTTAACTTTATAACTTAAAAAAAACACGTTTATCTACCTTTAAATTTATAAGAAATGAATTACTTAGACTAAACACACACAATAGGCAAGCGTAACTGTCGTTTGTAGTAGAGTTTGTATAAGAACCAAGTATCGAACCCAAAGGATACAATTTTACTACTCAACTTTAAATTACCAACTCGTCGATTAACTATCTTTTGTTTGTTAATTAAAAAAAAAACCATAAAATAAAAGCAAGTAATAGAGAATTAGTAGAGGATATCAAGAGCACAGAGAGTGTTGCTTTGGATCTTCGATTCCACTTGGAATGAATTAGAGTTAAGTTATTGGCAAGTGGTAAGGTTAACTAATCCAAAAGCCCGGCTCCTAGCTAAGGTTATCAACGAGTTTCCATTAGATTTACGAATTATGTCTTTGAGGTTAAAATAACCTTAGAGTCGGTAAAAGATAATTCATTGCCCAACCTTAGAAGAAGACTCTTTTTAAGGAGCAATCCCCTAATTTTAGGTTAAAGACATCAAACTAATCTTCTTTCTTCTACAAATCATTATGGTTTACGATCCTTTAAAGGGAAAATCTCCATCTCACTTAAAGATCTTAATTTTTAGGTTAAAGACATCAAAGTGCTCCCCATAGGTTGCTAATGACGCTTGTGATTAGTTGAGGTGATCAATCTTTATTTAACAAGAGGCATTATAATAATAAAATATATATAAAGACGTATAGTATTTTAAAATGGGTTCACCAACTCTTGGTTTGTGTCAAGCCTAACATATAGACCGTGTCAGACAAGTCCCATAACCAAGCTTTAGTTTATCTTTGAAGCCTAGTATATAGATCGTGCAGGCAAACAATGATATCCTTGATACACAAGGTTTGATCACAAGATGTGTTTCCATAAATGGGTCAACCACTTCTCCAAGTTCGAATAGTATATGGGTTGTTACACGCTATGAGTGTACTAATAAGCTTCAACTCCCAAGGTTATCAAGAACACCCACAAGATCAAAGACCAAAATCGATCACAGGCTTCTTTAGCGAAGAAGAAGAGTAGTAAGGACTATCAAAGACACAACACAACACACCACACCACCCTACCAAAGGTTAAACATTTAATTCATACCAAGCTTCATCTACAACCCAAGCAACATAAAAGGTTTAGCCAATTAAGAATGGCCATAGTAACTTGTCCACAAGCAATGATCATTGGAGGATCATGATAGACCAAGGGTAAGATCAAACAACTAAATGAAGGTTGTTGATTACAAGTTCTCTCTCAAACTAAGCTATTACAAGTGTTTGTTTGAAGTGATCCCAAACTCATATGTGACCTCAAAAGAGTATAGAGTATGTGTGTGAAACATGGAAGAGGAATGGGTGAATTGGGATGGTGAAAATGGGCAGCCAAAGGGTCCTATTTATAGGCTGAGCTGATGTAGGGGAGCACGAGCTTTCCTGGGGAGGCACGACTATGCCTAGTACTTGGCCCCGATAGCTAGTTGTCCTTCTCGTCCTTTCCCGGTACATTCAGTTGGGATTTTCGTTATGGGCACGAGCGCACATGGGCATGCACGATCGTGCATGGACAGGTGTCCCGATAGGGATTGAACATGTTGCATTCTTGTATGTTCTTGAAGCTTCCGTGATTTGTCTTTAGCTAAGCACGGGCGTGCCTAGGTGTGCACGTTCGTGCCTCCGCATATCGTGGACTTTTGTTGACCATTCTTGGGTTGACTTGTTGACTTTGTGCTCCTAGATATTGTGCACGGCTGTGCCTATCCAACAATTGCTGATTTCCTTGAAATTTTGGGTTTTTTACTTCGTTTATGCTCGTTTTTCATTTCTTTTTATCCTGATACCTTGGAAACATGCATTTGTCAAATAGGAACGATTTAGGTAGTATTTGCAACTTAAAAGTCATTCAATGTACGTAGAATTAGAGGTTAATTATGTACTAATAATATGTATAGTTGATGATACATCACTGATTTCCATATGATATTTAGATTAACGAATTAGTACTAGATACATAAAAACAAAAGAAAATAAATATGGGTATATTCTCAGATAAACGGGTGCATGTTTTCGGGTAATTGGGTCAGATAAATGGGTATATCACTTAATCTCATACCCTCATTTTTTAAGACTAATCCCAGACCTGGTCTCATACTTGTCTAAAATGTTTTGGGTTTCAGTTTTACCCGTCAGATTTGGATTTGATTGTCATCGCTACTTTGTTGATACATATTTTGTGGACACGACTCGGCTCGGTTCGACTCAGCTCAGTTCGACTTGGTTTCGACTCGGTTGAAAGGACGTCAGAGACTTGAAGACACGAAGATCGAGACAAAGCTACAGCCAAGGGGGAGTTTGTTGGTGCACTTGTGTCTGTACTTTGTCTATATTTTGTCATGATACAAAACGATGTCTTGTGTTAGTCTGAGTTATGTCTTAGGTTTGTTATTATGTGTGTTCGATGTAAGTTTGACCAAGTCAACCATCCTCCTGGTTTGACTTGGCCAAACAGTTAGCACATAGTATGTAAGATGTTTGTGTCGAAGGATGAGTCATCGAAGGATTGTTTATATCCTTCGATGAGCTCGAAAGATAAGCCTTCGATGGATGATTGATGGATCTCGAAGGATATCATCCTTCGAGGTGTATATGTGGATCCTTCGATAGGTTTCAGGTCGATAGATGATCTTTCGATCAGTCTATCTGATCCTTCGACTAGACGAGCTGTGACGGGTATATATACCCATGTAATGTGTTCACTTCAGAAAGAGACAGAAAACAGAGAAAGTGTGTGAGAAGTGAGTGAACTCAGTCTTGTAGAGAGCGTATTTTCAGTTTGGTCAAGGGCTGTAACCGTGTCCACTGAAATACAAGAGAAAACTTTGATATCTCGTGTGTCTACCTTTCTCTTTGTTGCTTGTGTTCTCATATAAACTCCGGTTTGCATGCTAGCTTGGATTCCGCACTTGCTAGTGTGTTAGATATAACAAGGATAAGGTTTGACCTCATCCTCCGAGGGACCTACAAGTGGTATCAGAGCCGTGGCTCTTTTCCTTGTTAAAAACCGAGTTTATACAAGACTCTGGAGTGTTTGAACAAAAACTCACATGGTTTAGCACCCGTTTTTAGTGTTTTTCTCGCATTTCTTGACGTAAAAACGTGTTCTAAACTAACCGGGTGTGTTAAAGGACGGGTTGGGTAACTTAAAAACTTGTTTTTAAGAAGTTTGGTAATTTCCGGCCAAATTCCGGCTTACTCCGGTGACCGGTTTTCTGGATAAGAACCGTCCTTTTTAAGTAATATTTTATTGTTCAAATCTTGGTTTGGCAGAAAGTATGGTCTGAGCATACCTTCTGCCGAAAGCTTTCTACCAACCCATCACCTTTTCACCAACCTGTCACTTTTGTCAACTGTGTCAGTACAGATCGAAGGATATCCTTCGAAGTCGAAAGATCATCTTTCGATCAAAGGAAGTTCGATAGATAATCATCCTTCGAACATCCTTCGGAGTCTGTGACTTATCCTTCGATCCAAGGAATCTTTTCGAAGGATATATCTTTCGTTCTACAGTTATTATTCGAAAGATAAGGATCCTTCAATTGGAGAATCTTTCGAAATCATTGTTCGAAATTCAACAGTGATCTTTCGAACACTGTTGATCCTTCGAACAAGTATTGTTCTTTCGATCCTAGTCTGTTTGAGTTTAACAAGTTTGTGTTTTTCAGGTCTTTCGATCAGGGATCCTTCGGCTGGTTGTTATCATTCGAGATTTTAACATAGTTTGTGAAAATTAAATTTTTTTTTTAAAAAAAAAGGGGAAAACTTGTTTTTCAATTTTTAAATCAATTTTCCTTTAATATATTAATTTTTAGAATGGGAACAAACGGTCAGTGGGATCCAACCGCGTGGACTTTGACTCCACAATCATCAGCTACGCAATCATCAGCTACGCAATCTGCGTCAGATTTCGACAAAACTGCATGGATGCGAGCTATTGCCACACCTCAAGCTGCAATGATAACTGCAAATCAATGGGCATTGGTCACAAATCAAAGCAGCAGCATTCAATCAATGATGCAGAACGACAGTGAAACTGGTACAAGCACAAAACCGCCAAAGCTAAATCACATCAATGATTGGGGATGGTGGAAAGAAAGGCTGAGAACTTATGTTCAGGGGCAAGGTCAAGATCTATGGATGTGCTTCTTCACCGCATTTGACAATGATTTGGAAGTTGCAGGATCTAACCCACAAACTTACAGCACTCTGTCTGATGATGATAAGAAGAAATTTGAGTTAGAAAAGAAAGCATTTATGATTCTCACACAAGCTCTTCACAGAGACATTTACCACCAGTTTGTTTACTGCACGACTACTAAAAGCTTGTGGGATATGCTCACGTTACGATGTGAAGGAAATGCTCAATCTAGAAAGATCAAGCAAGAATTACTGAAGAAAGAGTTTGAAGGATTCACGTGTATGGAGAATGAGACTTTGGCAGAGTTATCTACAAGGTTCCATCACTTGTTGAGCGAGATGTTTGCTTTTAGAGTCACTGCCACTCCACAAGAAATGGTGAAGAGATTCGCTGATAGCTTACCATCAAAGTGGAGCAGTTTTCTTGAAATTCTCAAAGAAAATGGTGTTCTAGACACAATCAACGTTTATGAGTTAATTCAAAAATTGGAGAACAAGGATGTAGAAGAAAAGCTTAAGGCAAAAAGAACACTAACTCCTCAAAATCCAGAGATGTACTTTGGGATTGCAGGAGGTATCAGTGGAGAAAAACCAGCTTCTCAACACGCGAAGCTTCAAACAGCTTTCATCTCAAACACCGGACCTTCCACAACAGATCAGTTTGATCCTTCAGCATACTCGATGTATTCAAGACCAGATTCTTTTTCTCAACAACAGTATGTGCAACCGACAGCTCAGCAATTCACACCACCGCCTTTCTTAGACCCAAGCAGAGCTCAGCAGCAACAACCGCAACAGCAAGGGTTTTATGGAAGCTCTTCAAACTTTCAAGCCACTCCCAATCCGAACACAGTCAGATTAGACACTTCCAACTTTTCCAAAGTCAGTGTCGAAATAGCCAAGGAGCATATGGAGATGTTGAACACCTTGGTTAGTGCTTATTGTGGATTGGTCGCAGGTCAGATTGGGAATATCAATCTAACCAATGAAGATTATCAGCAAGTGGATAGAGAAGAGTTTGAAATGATGGATATCAAATGGGCTCTTGCTAGTGCAATTCGAAGAGCAAAGGAGTTTATGGAAAGGACGGGGAGAACCAACTTGGATAGCAACAACAACACCAAGTATGGTTTTGATAAGAATGCTGTCACTTGCTTCAATTGTGGTGAAAAGGGTCACTTCAAGCGGGAGTGTCAGAAACCACCTAAGCAAGGAAATCAGAATCCCTTCAGGAATCAAGGACAGCCACAACAGCAACTGAACAACAATTCTGTCAGATCAATAGTTTCCGTTGGAGGAAATGCATCTGGATCCACAAACACTAATTCCCACAGAGGATTGGTTGTTCAAGCTGATGAAGGCTGCAACTGGAACATTCAGCTTGGAGAAGGAGGAAATGGTGGAACAACATGTTATGCTAAAGTGATTGAGAAGGTAGTAGAACCCGTGTCTGCTGGTGAATCTTAAGAAGATGAAGATAGTTCGGGTTATAATGGGAGCATGGATGGGGAATCACTTGATGCTGGTAATTTATCAAGTGATGCTTTAGATTTGGAGGTTGATGAGCTTTTGGCTGAAGCTGAAGCATTATGCAAGAGGAGATCTATTCTCTGCCAGAAATCTGCTGGAACTTCCGAGAAGCTTGCTCAGTTCTTCTCTGAAGATGGATCTTTTTCTTTTCATACAGCCTTTATGGCTCACGTAGAAGGTCAAACTTCTCAGGTATGTGATACTAATTCTGACTCTATTTCTGTTCCTAGTGAATGTGCAAAGTGCTTAAAATATGCTGAAAAGGAAAGTCAGTTTGAAATCACACACAAACACAATCAAGAATTGATTGTAGATCTTTCTAAAGCAACCGAAGCTAACTTGTTTTTAACCAGAAATGAAAAGGAATTTAAAGCAACAATTGCGTCATTAAGACATGATGTTTCAGAATTACAAAAGGCTGTTTTGCGAAAACAACATGCTAACAATAATCTTATTGACACAATTGAAAAGCAAATGGTAGAGTTGGCAACAGCTCGATGTGAATGTGAGACAATTAAGCAGAAACTGGAAAGCTATTCCAATTCCCGCTATGTTTTGGATCACATCATTGACGTTCAAAAGAAAAAGGGGGATGCAAAATGTCTTGGATTCAAATCATGTCCTCCACCAATGAATCACAATTACTCCAAATTGCCTGATGACGAGGATATGCCCCGTTTTGAACCTACTGTGCCACTCGGTCTAGATGACTTTGCAGCAGGCCTCGGGTTCACAACTGGTACATCATCCTCGGGTCAATCAGAATCTGAGAATGTGACAGATTCATCGTGTGTTAAGGAACAGAATCCTCTCATTGTTGAGGATGCTGATTCTTCGGACGATGAATCTGAAGAAATTGTGAAACAACAGTCTAACTCGGTTACAACAGATATTCCAATCGAGAATCACATCTTGTGTGATCCACCAGTGAAACCGAGTAAGACTGAAATGTCAAAAGCAATGGAGTCCATTGTATCTAGCCTTGAAGGGAATAATTTGTTGTACACGCTCAAAGGAGATAGCAAAATCTACTCTAACAAAGATTTTCCAATTAAAAATGTAAATCAAGATTTAATTGAGCAAATTTTTGAAGGATGCACTGATAAGTTTTTGGGGAACAAAAGTGGCAAAGTTACCGTCACTCAATGTGACCCAATTCCGTGTGAACAAATTAGAAAACAATACGGAAACCAAAAACTACCAATTGAGCGAAAACAACAAGTTAATTCCGGAAAAGGTAAGGTACAGGGAAAGAAGGCTCAGAACAAGAATGTTCAAGCACCTAAAGTTCAGCAGCCTAAGACTGAACAACCAAAGGTTCAACAATCTAAAGTTGAACAGTCTAAGGCTACTCAACCTAAGGCTGCACAACCTAAAATTCAACAATCAAAGGTTGAGCAACCTAAGGTTCAACAACAAAAGGTGCAAAACAAAAGAGCTCCTGTTAAGAAACGAGAACCGAAAATGAATTTTGTTGGATCCACGGGTTCAGACAAACTTGAAACATTTCAGGATAAATCTAACGTTGATTTTGTAAAACAAGTTAGAATTTTAAAACGAAATGATCAGAATAATTACACCCAACACACCAACGGATGTGATTTAGGTCCAAGCACGTCTAGATCACAAGGTTCATTGTCTGGTTCTCCGTCTGGTCATCAACATGTTTCTCCGAAGTTTGTAGAGCGGAGAACATGTTTTGAATGTGGAACAGTTGGGCATATTGTAAGATATTGCCCACACGTGCAAAAGCTGAAGTAAAAAACGAGTGCTCCCCAATAAATCGATTACCAAAAACGATCAGTTTCCCCGAAACAAGACCCACGTGTCTTGAAAGAAAGGGAAAAGAAGTTAAAGCAAAAGAATCAAAAGGTAATTGAAAAGGCCTTAAAATCAGAGGCCAACGAAGAAAAACCTGTACAAGCAAAACCTAAAACTATAAAACCAGTAAATGCTAAAACAATAAATTCAAATACCGGTAAAGGACAAACAGCTTGGAAGCAAAAGCAGGTAATTCAATCAGGGGGAGCACCACAGGTTCTTTTTCCTAATCATCAAGTGATTGAGATCACTTTCCTTGATGATCAAGGACGACCCAAGTCCACAAAGGCTTGGGTCCCCCTCTCCAATTAATCTCTAAGTGAGTGTGCAGAATGTTCCAGGAGGAACTATCGATAGTCATCGGATTGTTGATAGTGGAGTGTCCATGCACAAGATAGGCGACATAAGGAGTTGTTGCGTGTGATGGAGAGAAGAAAAAGAAAAGAAAACAGAAGTGTCTGTTGAAAGAGATTGAAAAGCTTCGACAAATTGAAAATCATTTCAAAGTGTGATTGTTAAAGGCTTTGATCGGGTCCCCAGGATAGTTTCAATCAAAATGTACGCACCTGCAGCACGTCTGAAGTTCAAAATCAACAAGATGAACGTGCAGTGTACATTTCTTCGTGGTGTGATTGAAGAAAATGTGTTTGTTGAACAAACCAACCGGGTGTGCGGATGCCTTGGCATGGATTGAACAACCGCACACTTCTTCTCAAGAGAAAGACAAAAACCTTCGCTGGTGCAATATGGAAGACCAGCCGGACCCAAAGGTTTATGATCTTGTTGCTGTCAAGAGACTTCTCAGTAGCTACAAAGAATCGACTTTGAAATCCACACCGGGTGGATATCCAGTTTGGGAGAGCACTCAGATTCCTTGCAATGCACGAAGCAGTTGCAGGATACGGTTTTAAAATTCTAATCTCTCCTATACTTGTCGACATTTAAGCTGCTTTATGAATTGTTATCCTCTTGTAGCACTCTTTGGCCAGACAATGTTGTCATGGTCCGCACCGCTTACCGACATGCCAACTGATTTTTCCAAAATTCAAGAAATCTTTTCTGATTAAAACTTAATTTTGGTAAACGGCATTGAGGTAAAACATGAGTTAACCAACATCGGAAAATCATTTTTGTAAATACCTTTGTGTTTTTAAATTTTATCTTAGTTTGTTGATTTTAGGGGGAGTAAATCCAAAATTTGAAAAATCCAAAAACATCGAAAATTTCAAAAACACAAAAACAATAGAAAAACAAAAATGAGTTTCCTGGCGAGCAAAAGAGAAAATGATAGTACATCAGTGGTCTGTTCAAACCTCTTTAAACCTTAAATGAAAAATGATAAGCAGCTCTATATAAGATGTATCGGTAGGCTCACAATCATTTTAAAGTGTGCAGGGTGATATAAACCTTAAATCGACTGAAGACCAGGTGGGAACCACTCATTGGCATATGGTCTTGGTACCGAAATTTCGTTTGAGAGATTGCCGAGGTTCTGAGATATTCGGTCATTATGCTGCTTATCATCTGGGTATCATGGTTGTATCTTTTTCTGAAAAATAACGGGGACGCAAGTCTAGATCTTCCATGATACTATACATACGTGTACATATTGCATTCGACCTCAATAAGTGATCAACAATCACATGTCCAAACAAATAAGTGATAAAATATCACATTTTTCCGGGAGTCAAGTTCGTCTCTCTGCTGTACGAAAGTATTGACCTGTTCACGGACTTGCTCCTGTGCCCTCATGCATAGAAAATCAAGTTCCTCATCAATAAGTGATTTTATCACATAGGGCTTGTTTTCAATCAAAATAAGTGAGAATCTCACATCATATACGGTCAAACAGATGATAATCGGTATACTCACCGGTAAGATGAACCCTCGTGCATACCTTGATACGGGAATGTGTCGTGATGTGGATGAACACCGGTCGGTAAGTATAAATCATACCTTAACGTATCCCCTCGCCATGATTACAAATGATAAGTTGAGTTTATGTGGACAACAATACCGATAATCGTTATAGGATGCTTATCTTAATGTTATCTAATTGAACAAAAAGAGCGTTTTGACATGACCGTACACTGATATGATTCTCTTACCCTCGAAACTCACAAAAAGAATGTCTGTAGATATTTATTTACTGTTTTCAGTTTATGCATCTTGGTATATATTTATTTATTGCTTTCCGTCATTACATTTGAAAAATGAAAAATTTCAAAAAGATTTTAGGTAGTGTTTTAATATAAACTTTATAAAATCCAAAAAGATTTTGCTTCTAGTTTATTTTTGATTGACTGATGTTGGAACTCGAGTCTATCCTACCCAAAATCCTGATTCTAAGCCAGAAAACAATTGCATCTTCATAAACAGTCGAAGTTAACAAGTCTTGAAAGTTAAGAACTAAAATTGAACAAATTTGTTTAAACTTTCAAACTGTTGTCGGTCGGTAGTTGATTGAGATTTGATCTCATATGTGTCATTTGTTTAAATGTTAACTATATTCCAAGCGGTTGTTCTCATTATGCGTTTAGCTTTCTTGCATGTGCAGATGCTAAAGGCGAGGAGAACATGTTCGTTGACACGCTTTGGAATGGAGACACGAAGTGGAGGCACTCAAAGGATAAAATGATCGAGTTGCCGCTTACCCTTCATCAACACCACAAGGATCTGAAGAATTGACAAGTCAAAAGATTCACGAGCATGACTCAATGGAGAGTTCAATCTAATGGGGAGTTTATTGACACACTACCTAAATGAAAAGGGGAGTTTGTTGATACACTTTCTACTTACGACGCGTGAAGACTTTGAAGATCCTCCGACGTGGAAGACATGGAAGTTGAACCTCACGAGTAGCGTCCAAGGGGGAGTTTGTTGATACATATTTTGTGGACACGACTCGGCTCGGTTCGACTCAGCTCAGTTCGACTTGGTTTCGACTCGGTTGAAAGGACGTCAGAGACTTGAAGACACGAAGATCGAGACAAAGCTACAGCCAAGGGGGAGTTTGTTGGTGCACTTGTGTCTGTACTTTGTCTGTATTTTGTCATGATACAAAACGATGTCTTGTGTTAGTCTGAGTTACGTCTTAGGTTTGTTATTATGTATGTTCGATGTAAGTTTGACCAAGTCAACCATCCTCCTGGTTTGACTTGGCCAAACAGTTAGCACATAGTATGTAAGATGTTTGTGTCGAAGGATGAGTCATCGAAGGATTGTTTATATCCTTCGATGAGCTCGAAAGATAAGCCTTCGATGGATGATTGATGGACCTCGAAGGATATCATCCTTCGAGGTGTATATGTGGATCCTTCGATAGGTTTCAGGTCGATAGATGATCTTTCGATCAGTCTATCTGATCCTTCGACCAGACGAGCTGTGACGGGTATATATACCCATGTAATGTGTTCACTTCAGAAAGAGATAGAAAACAGAGAAAGTGTGTGAGAAGTGAGTGAACTCAGTCTTGTAGAGAGCGTATTTTCAGTTTGGTCAAGGGCTGTAACCGTGTCCACTGAAATACAAGAGAAAACTTTGATATCTCGTGTGTCTACCTTTCTCTTTGTTGCTTGTGTTCTCATATAAACTCCGGTTTGCATGCTAGCTTGGATTCCGCACTTGCTAGTGTGTTAGATATAACAAGGATAAGGTTTGACCTCATCCTCCGAGGGACCTACATACTTCTCTCTCTCTCAGTGGCGGACCCAGGAATTTTTCCATGGGGGCGCGGAACATTTTTAAAAATTTTAGGCCCCAATGTATATAAATAAAAAATCGGTTCATATCGTGTCGGTTCGGGTCGAGTCAGGTCATGTAAAACAAAAGAACTAAATTTATATAATCATCAAAAACACGTCAAACCTTGTTACAAACATAACTAAAACGTCGTCCTACAGGTTTTCATTTTTTGAAATCTATCCAAAACATCATCTAAACCTACTTTCTTAAGCAACTCTTTCTCTATATAACATATACAACCTTCACTTAAATTCTCATCACCAATCCGATTACGCAAGTATCCACATCAACGAATCCAGAAGACGTATCAATTTTTCTCTTGAGAAATCGCGCCATAACGTCCCTGCTCATTGTTCCTATCGGCTATTACAAACAAATTGATCTATAAGTTCATGACTCCATAACATATTACATAATGTATCAACTATTCAAGGCCTAAATATCATAATATAAATCACCCTAAAAATCATCTAAACAACATATACACCATAAAAAAAGGCAAGCGTTCTTCACTAAAAAAAGCCAAACATACTGTGGGTGCAGACGAAAAATTCCAAGGGGTGCGGACGGAAAATTCCATGGGGTGCGGACGGAAAATTCCAAGGGGTGCGGACGGGATTTTTGACGAAACTTAGCACTAATTTTTTTTTCCCGGGGGTGCGCCCGCCCACCTTGGGTTGGGCTTAGGTCCTCTCTCTCTCTCTCTCTCTTTCTCTACCTTCCTCTCCTCAGTCATATTTGTGTGTGAGGCTGGGAGTTCAAACGAGAAGGTAAAATGGCTGAGAATCATGATAACTGATAACTTTAAATACATGAAAATTTACATGATATTCACATGTGAGGTGGTTTAAATGTGAAAAAAGGAATTGAAAACCATAAAACCATCTTGGAATTTATGTGAATTTGTCCGTTTGCAAGTGAGTGATCAGGTGGTTAAAATGTGAACATACAAAACAAATGTGAACTCATACATAACTGTGTTTTCAACTATTTATATAGGAACAGACTTAATCACATATCAACTAAACCAAGATCTTGAAATTTTCATGTCTTTTATTTTCGTTGTAGCTCTCATTTTAACCAACCCTTAATTATTTATATTTACATCAACACACACCCTGCACACATACATATATATGTACGAAGTGATGTTTTGAGTACAGCCCAAATGTCACGTAAAAGTTTTGAGTACTTATATTAGGGCATGTTTGGGTAAGCTTTTAGAAACAACTTATTGACTTATTGGCTTTTTGAAAAAGTCAGGATTTTGTGACTTATTGACTTATTGGTTTTTTTCCCTCACATACACCCTCTTTGCCAAACATCATTTTAGAGCTTATGACTTTTCGAAAAGCCAATAAGTCAATAAGTTGTTTCAAAAAGCTTACCCAAACATGCCCTTAGTGTCAAAATCATGTGTCGTCCTAAAACTAATGTATTCTTAAAAAAAGCTTTTTATATAAATCATAGATATATATATATATATAGAAATATATTATAACCCAATTTCATTTTGGTTATAAAAGCCCAACAATATGTTTTAGTTAAATCATCCAAAATCTCATAAAGTTTTTCTATCCCTGAGTGGGACAAGGAAGGGGTTGTTTTTTTGTCTAGTGATATCCAAGACTCTTAAGTACTGGGCCCACAGAGATCTTGTGTTATCTAGTCCTGCCTATATTATCACCACCATCGCCTCACTTTTACGACCCATCTTCTTTCTTTTCTTTTGTTTGTATGTTTGCATGCAGTCTGTGATCATTTGCTATCTGACGTGAGTTAATTGATTAAATGAAAGACGCTGGTTGCAGTGGTCATGGTGGCTCTGGGAGAAAACAAGGGGCGGCCGCACCATGCGCCGCCTGCAAGCTTTTGCGCCGGAGATGCTCTCAAGATTGCGTTTTTGCACCCTACTTCCCTGCGGACGAGCCTCACAAATTTGCAAGTGTTCATAAGGTTTTTGGTGCTAGCAATGTCAACAAGATGCTCCAGGTTAGCCATCACCGTCACCATCGCTTTCACTCGTATATTACAGTGTATATATAGTACAAAATAAAAAAAAAGGGTAATTGCACGGTACCCCTGACCGCGGAAGGGATCTCCCTTCCCAGTTCACCACCCGACAAGGATCCCTGGCGGTAAATACCCATAGCCATCAAAGAGGGGTAAGAAGCATGTTTCGAACCCGAGACCTCGAGTGTCCTCGGTCCGGCTTTAAAGCGGGTGTCGGTGGCCACCAAAGTGGCACTAATGGGAATTGAACTTGGGTCTCCATTGGAGAACCCAAGTCACTCCACCACTAGGCCACTTGTGGTGGTTATATAGTACAAAATAAAGGAGTATCACTGACGGTTAAATCATCTCTGGGTGGTACTAGATATACCACCTCTAGGTTAGCCATCACCATCACTTTCACACATATTACATAGTGTACATACGCTATAAAATAAAGGAATATAACTGACGGTCAAATCTTTAATAGTGTATATACCACCTCTCATACACTAAAACCTACTACCTTAGTGTCATACGCTTTTCCGGTAGTCGATGAGAACTATAACTCTATTTAGTGGCTAATTTACGCACTCTTTAAATTTACTTTCAAATCTACATTAATATCTACTACGGGACTAAAACCGTTAACCAATTAAGGAGAAACACATTTCCAATGTTAACTTGGTACCAATAATCAAAATACTTTAAATTACATAGAGAATCAAAAACCCTTTAAATAGGGAACACAGCCTAGTTAGACTCCAATTCTACTCTACTAGAGAAACATAAAAGAACCATTGGGTGACAGCCCAGTGGCCACCGACACCCGCTTAAAACCGGAACGAGGATCCTGTGAGGTCTCGGGTTCGATACATGTGTCGGACCCCTCCTTGATGGTTATGGGGATTTACTGCCAGGAAGCCTTGTCGGGTGGTGACCTGGGAGGGGGGATCCCCTCCGCGGTCGGGGTTACTGTGCAAATTAACCTTTTTTAGAGAAACATAAAAGCAAAATTAAACAAGCTTTATCTAAAACTAAATAGAAAGATTCAATAACAATTTGACTCTTAATTATTCTTTTAATGTTTATAGTCCTTAAACTATAATATCTTTCATAATCTCCCCTTGATAACGTCCGAACCTCCCCCTCGATCATCCAGTCATCCACCTCCCTTAAGTTGTCATGGGATATATTTTCACATCGAACACACCATGTATCGCTAGGCAACAAGACATAGTAAGGGCATCTTCAACGTAGGCATCTGAAAAAATCCAGATGCCTACGTGGACCAAATTTCCTGACGGGCCTCAGGGTTCCCTCATCCGATCATTTTTCGTACGGCTACTCATGATCCAGAATTTCAAACGCAACGGACGGATTCTGTTTAGGCCCACTCTCACATCTCTCTCACACACGTTAAAATAAGAAAAAAAAAATACTACAAAAGAGTCCATTTCCTGCTGCTACACAAGAAAATTTTCTACACCATTGTTCACGCATATTATAATAAGAATAAAAAGTACTACAAAAGAGTCTAATTCCTGCTGCTACACAAGAAAAATCTATAGCATTGTTGGGTAGCACTAGATAGAAAAATGATTAAAGTTTAATTTATGTGAATTAATTTCAAAAGATCACGAGGTTAAATTCTTTTTGAAAAGTCTAAATGTAACCAAGTCATTGAATTTGTAGTGGGACAAGAGAAAAACTACCCCGATGTCGACATTGACATTTTGTTGTTTATGCTATTGGCTATTAGATCGTACATTTGTTGTTATGCTACTGGCTATTAGATCGTACAACTTTCTATGCACGTGTTACAACAGAAATTTGACTCCATTAAACACGTAAACCTAGGTGAACCCAACCGGCTCAGGGGTCTTGAACATGGTCCCTGAACCCACACCTGGTTCTCATTTTAATGGTTTATTATTAAGCTTATTAACTTATTATATATTACTTAATTTCATTTGTTTTCTAGCACCTAACCGAAATATATGTAGTAAATATATCACTATCTTTTGGATTTCATTCTTGCACCGAATCCTTCACGTCTATTCTCCAAACAGTATTTTCCGACACAAGATTTTGGTAGTATCTAGGGTTTTATATCATATAATATTATAGATTTATATATGTATACAAAAAGTAATTAGCTTTATATTGATTTTTATATGACAGTGCTTAAGAAACGTTAGTTATATTCGAAACAATAGACATTGTTAAAGTATCATGTATCAACCCAATGAAACCCATCTTAAAAATCGATTTTTTAACATGTTGCACGATAGATTGAGGGTCAACAGATTCATCTGAATCTTTTTTCATGTCGTTTCTTTTAACATAAGTGTTATAACGGGTAATTTAATGAGTTTTTTTAGTTGAAATAACCGTCTTAAAAGTCGATTTTTTTAACATGTAGATTGAGGACCAACATATTCGTCCTTTTTTCGTGTCGTTTTCCTTTAACATAACTGTTATAACCGGTAATTTAATCATGTTTTTCAGGTAAAATAACCGCCTTAAAAGTCGATTTTTTAAACATGTTGCACAGTAGATTAAGGGCCAACGGATTTGTCTTTTTCCGTGTGGTCTTCTTTAACACAACTGTCATAACCGATAACTTAGCAAGTTTTTTTTAATGAAATAAGTTAAATTTTGAGTCAAATAACGGTTATGAATTGAACTACTTTGCACACACTTCAACATTAGACAATTTGTCCCCCCTTTCTATATTTTAACATCATGTTCTTTAGACTTTTTCTTTTCAATTGTTTTCTTTTTCACAATAATCTAAACGACTAAAACACTTTTACCGAACACTACATCACCCACTGATATTCTAAGCTTTCAATTTTTGTTTTCTTGTTATGATTAAAAGAAAAATAAATAAAAAAATATGTACTTCATAATTTAAATGATCTTAAACAAGGTACTTAGGTACTAATACAAGTGGGGTTGTCAAAGTGAACAATATCCTTTTAAGACACCGAATTCTTGAATTCGATGGCATTTATTATTATATCTGTTTCATAAAATTGTATTGTATAACACTATAATACCAACAACATACATATGAGTTTGTCATTCAACAAATTATTGCAAATAATAATCAGAGTAGGATGTCTGAAGTTTCTTTAAGTCATAATTTTCAAGTTTAAAAAACATGAGTTTCAAAATTTATTTATTTTTTTACCAACTATTTGTTTTTGCATAATTTAGCTGCAATTTGTTTTCCATTTAGAAAAACATAGTATGATTATGAGCAAGTTATCATACGTTTATAACCAGTGAATTAATAAAGGAAATGTGAACCCTAAATGTTTTAACCAATCAATAAAAAAAAGATTCTATTGCAAGTCTTGTATAAATAGTTATGGTCAAATGATTCTTCGGTATTCTGTGTGGAAAATTAATTAAAGTATGTGCACGGAAGGAATCAACCACCTTCTTTTAATTAAAAATTAAGTACTTTTTTATTTAAAATTAACTTTCAGCCGAATTTCTTCATATTTTTCCCTTTTCTGATTTACTTAAAATTAATACATATTATTTTTAACTTAATAAATTTTAATATTGGCCGTCATCGATAGGTAATCATGACAATAGACAAAATTGTCTTCTTTGATTTTTAGAACCATAAACATAAATTTTATGTCAAGTTTTTGGGACCCATATGGGATGATATTTCTTGAAGCCGCTCGTATCTCTATGTGTGACCCACTTACGAGTTTACATGTGAACTATAAGCACTCATGTTTGTCATATAACTTTTCTTACATCTAAAATATTAACCTAAGAACTTTGGTCTTTATAAAAAAAACTGCGTTATTTTGGTGACAGGAGAGTCAACGGACCTATTGGCGCATTGTTCGTTTATAATGATATGTTTAAATAAATAATTATATATACATATATGATATATGTAGGAATTGCCCGAGCATCATAGAGGTGATGCAGTGAGTTCAATGGTGTATGAAGCAAATGCTAGGATCAGGGATCCGGTGTATGGTTGTGTGGGCGCCATATCATCTCTACAACAACAAATAGACGTACTTCAAACACAACTAGCTGTATCACAAGCTGAAGTGGTTCACATGAGAATGCGCCAGTACTCGTCCAACCAGTCACCTGAAAACATCTCACCATCGTCACGACACCACCCATCGCAGACACCAACCAGGTCCCTTTTTAGCATGGACATGGTTGACCAAACAAATATGGGCATGGGGGAGTCATTATGGTCCTCATGCAACTAGCAACCATCTTTTTGCTCATATTGAGGCTTTCTTTGTTTGTTGGTTTTTGGTTATTGGTTATGGTTTCTATATCTTTTATTTTCTTGTTATATTATACCATATATACTATATATATATATCTATATAACTTATATCACTCTCCACTATATTGTGAGAAGAAGATGATGTTGACGATATTTGATTTAACCATATTGTAAATTTTTTATTGTGGGACACTCCATTATATACTATGGTATTACGATTTGAATGAAGTTGGAGGATATTTATTATGTTTGTAAGTTTGGAGTTGAAATATTATATGATCTATAGATTGCAGTTGGTGTGGAATTTGGAATGCAATAATGGTTTATAGTGGGGTTTTCATGGATTTGATGGTAACCATGCATGTAAAGATATATGATGATATGGAAAAACATAAGGTCCACTATGATGGTTCTTGAAGAACATCATCATCACCATCATCATAAATATATACGAAAAAGAAGTTAGAATGGATGAGCCATGCCATGTTAATGGTTAATCATCATCATGTCCACAAAACACATGGAGAAAAGAACATGATGCATGCATATTGTTTGTTATCTTTATGGTTCTTTTGAAACATGGTGGCCTATCCTGATTGGGTATAGTACTATGGACGGTTTTATACATAATTGCTTTCCAAATATACTAGTGTACTTTACTTTCATTTTCATCTTCACTTTGTTGCCAAGTAATGGATTGTTGTTAACTTATTTACATGATACTCGTTTGCCATTACATACTATCAATGATTTGAAAACCGGACGGGTCATTTAGATGACCGTGAAGACAACTTAACCTTTTGGGGTCTAAGCTAAAGAAAATTTGGGATCTTCTCTGAAATTTTATAACTAGACTTTTATAGTTAACTTTTTTCAACCTTGTTGAATTACTAGATTTGTGCTTTCAATTTGAGAAGGAAATGTTAGCATGGTAAGCAATTAACTCTATTAGCAAAAAGTACAAGTAATCAACTCCATTGCATAACACCAAATCTCAATCACAAAATGATAAATGTTAATAACTCTACAAGAACAATTGAATTAGGTTAACACTTATTACTTAACACATTATAAACAAAACATTAGATTCGCATCACACAAAATTAGGTATTTAGGTTACATTTAAAAAAATACCAACGAAGAACTGTGAAGTTGACATACCTCGAAGAGACAAATCACATTAAAAAAACAAAGAATCGCAGTAACCCCTGGAGCACACAAAGAAGAACATATGTTGATTTTGATTTGGAGTCTTGAGATAAGTCAAAGTGAACTACAATAGCGAGGCAGAGTCTTGATTCTAATCTATTCATAATAAAAGTTCAAATGAAGAAGAACTAATAAATCATACTGTCATATTAAACTAGTGAACCACCATGCCATATTCTAGTATTCTGGATGTTCTATGATACAGGGTGGTTGGGTGGTAGGGACATATTAGGAATCAATTGTTAATTAATCTCCTCCGCTATCCACACTTCATCCTACCACATTCCATTTGTGCAATGGTGTAACACCTCGCATAAAAATGAGAAAATTTTATAACAATCTTCAAAATATTTTACTAGGCACAACCATGCCTAGTAATTAAGTTGCACAAGCATGCGGGTTGGAGAATGTAGGGCATGCCTAGTGTTTGGCACACACATGCCATTACATAAGATAACTTTACTATGTAGTTGGATTTAATGTGTTTTTATCTGATTGGTTTTTTTGGGTGGTCACCACACCCCTTTATGTCTTCCAAATCACTTATCTTGGATGTCCTGCTTACAAGTTGTCACACCCCGATATTTTCACGTATTACCGGTGGACCCGGTGGGGGAGTATCGTGACGTAGTTGATATCGTTATAGTCAAACAACACAATATATAAATGCACAGCGGAAGCAAAAGATAGATATATTTCAACTTTAATAAATTGTAATATCAAGTATCACAAATAGTTGAAAGTAATCCACAGGTGGATCAAAAATAAAATAGAAACATTGTTCAACAGTTTTGACATCCAAGCTTGCGAGACTTATTGTGGACGCTAGGAGAAAGCCAGGCTAGTTCGCGTAGTACCTGCACAAACCTTTTTGGGAAAATACGTCAGTTTACACTGGTAAATACAATCAACTGACTCATTTTAAAAAGGTTTAATAAAATTGATTTGAATGCACGTGGCACAAACTTTTTATAACTTGGGATAATTATTTGAATATAATCTTGTAAAAGAATTACATGTTCCTTATGCGTTCAGTAGCCCGATCCGTAGACCGGGTTAAAGATCAATAGACACACCACATTATTTATTTTGGCACTGACGGGTGTACGCTTACACCCCGTGCTTAAGTCGTGGCCATTTCGTAAAATGATGCCAAGGATATCCGGGACATGGTCATTAACCCCCCAAAGGCTTTAAGCAAACAAAACATTTCAAAACAGAGCATGTCAATGATTTAACCACTATTCGATTAAAGATTCAATGCCCGACCACGCGGTATTTTATATACCATATCCCAAGCCCGTATAGGGAAAATAAGTTAAAAGTATTTACCTTTGCAAGTATCAATCACAAATAGCAAGTGCGTGTAGCTTTTACCGGTTCTCCTATTCTGGAACGAAGGTTTATAATAACCTATTAGAATCCTAACGGGTCTTTAATTAAGCCTAAACTTAGACCGGTTAGTTTTAAATAAAGATACGGTTCAAACGCACGATTAAGCGAAGACTGGAATAGAATGTGATTTAGACCCGAAAAGTTTGAAGACTTGTATAATATGGGTAATCTAAACACATTCTGGATTTTGAGATAAAAACGATAAGGTTTGACCCGTTTCGGCTAATTTATTCAAACTAGTTACATAAACCGAACCGAACGCGAATAACGCATAACGGGTACCCGAAAGAGTCACTAACAGGTTTCCTAAGTTAATATGCCTTAAATATGTTGTGATATCAGTAGGATATCTTCCATTATGCCCAAAACGAGTTTAATCTTAATTTAAGCCCCGTAGGGGTATTTTGGTCATTTTAAAGGTTATAAAAGAGATTAAATGACATTCTGAGACTCGGGTTTGAATACATCAGTAAAATAACTTATTTTAATAGGTCATATCAGTTGGTGATAAGTCTTATATGCCAAAATGGTTTTAAACCCATACTAGGTGTTTAATACGCGTAAAAAGCCGTTTTAAGCGATTTCCGGGTTATACAGGAAATCTGAGTTTTCTGATCAGGTTATAAAGTTCAAAATACTTTATTTATTATATGAAATCAGTAGCAATTGGATTGGTGTCAAAATACTATGTAGAACTCATTTTATAAACTAAAAGGGTATAATCGGTATTTACCGAATCAACGCCATACCCTTAGGTTATGAGCAGGTTAAAAATAATTAAAAATCTTTAAAAATCCCAAAATATTATATTACATCAGTGGGTAAAAGGTTTGGTGTCAAAAATTGGGTTTAGATAGGCTTTATGCTAATGACGCCGTTTAGTTACTAAAAAGCGTTCTAATTACGTCATTGAGCATAACTCCTAATCTGGACCTCAAACTGATGTGAAAATTTAGGGACATGTTTATAAATCAGTAATAAAGATCATTGTCCTTTCACATTTCTCAAATTCTCGTTTTATGGTCAAAAGGGCATTATGGTTAACATTAGGCATTTAACGGAAACGTGTAAACGAAATGGATAATCAATGAACCAATCACAGAGGGTTATACCATCATGTAGCCTCGTCCTAAAGAAGCTCTAATGCATTTCGAAATCATACTAAATCGGTTCAGAACTGAAGTCAAAACAAAAGTCAAAGTTTTGCGACTTTCGGTTCCGAACCGGGTCTAAATAGAAAATTGTCGGGTCGAACATGCTTAGACATGTTCTTACATTTATTACTAAGTTATATGAGTGGTAAAATAGGTTACATGCCTTCTACATTGCTAATTACATGTTAATTTGCAATTTAAGTTTCTGTTGACTTTTTATAAACAACTTTGACCCGACAAATGACTAAGTTAGGACGGGAATCAGAGGGTGCCCTTTTAAGGGTTTAATGCCCATATAAATACCAACTTATAACTACCTTTAATTTGACTAAACACTGAACCATTAGTGATTAATCGATAAGTCAACCCTTAATTACGACGGTTTGACTTTTAAGCTAATAACTAAGCAAAACTCAACTAAGGAAGATCAAGGTTACTTACCAAGGTCTAATGCACGATTAGAGATGCTTGGGGACTGATCTTATGCTCCAGGAAGCTCCACAAATGCAGATGGAAGGTATGATCAAAATGTTGCAACATGAGGGCCTTTTATAGTGCTTTTGATCTCATTAGATCATGACAACAAATGCTACAACTGATCATGGATCATCCACAAGTGTCCCTAGTGCCTAGGAACTGTTAGGGGTCGCCCATGGATGTGAAAATATCTTTTTAAGTCGGTTATACCGTTTATACAGGCTGCTGTCGAAATTACTGTCGCTGGCAAAGGCTTACGGACCGTAAGGGGGTCCTTTACGGTCCGTAAGACCTTTATCAGGGGCAAAAAATTTTAATCTTTCGAGCTTTGAAAGGGCAACTAGTGTAATACGATTTTGGGCCATTATTTTCAGTATGGGGCCTCTTGATTGGGCCATGAATAGTTTACACCACCTTGATTTGATATAAAGTTTTCTTGGATCCTTTTGAAAGTGCCGTAAATGAAGGTTGTCGTGCATATCCTCGTAGGATCCCATTCTTGTGTAATTCCAATCAATTATTGTTAGCATTTACTGGATTTGAGTATATCAGATGTTTATAATATATATTAGGGTCTTGGGATTCATAATGAGGTCGTTCAGAGGTATTAATTAACATGTCGACACTTTTAAATCCTGCCATACATCTTTAACTAGATCCGGGTTTCTAACACTTTTGTTTTACATGACACGTGTCGTTATTTCATTGATCACAAATTTCGAGGTGTTACATCCTCACCCCCTTAAAAGAAATCTCGACCTCGAGATTTACTGAAATAAATGAGGGTACTTTTCTTTCATTGTGGACTCTACCTCCTATGTGTATTCGGGACCTCTACGGGCATCCCATTTAACCTTTACGATCGGTACATGCTTCATTCGAAGCTTCTTAACCTGTCGATCCTCGATCGACACAGGTTTTTCAACAAACTTCAAGCTCTCTTCTATGTGCACATCTGTATGTGGTATGACTAGTGATTCATCAGCGAAACACTTCTTCAGATTGCAGATGTGGAATACATTGTGAATACCACTGAGCTCTTCAGGTAATTTTAACTTATAAGCAACTGATCCGACACATTCGATGACCTCGAATGGTCCTATGTATCTCGGGCTTAACTTACCTTTCTTACCAAATCGCATCACTCCCTTCCAGGGTGATACTTTAAGCAACACTTTGTCACCTACCTCGAATTTCATAGGTTTACGCTTTAAGTCTGCGTAGCTTTTCTGCCTATCCCTGGCAGCTTTCAGGCGATCACGAATCTGGACAATCTTGTCCGTCGTTTCAAAGACTATTTCCGGTCCTGTCAGTTGGACATCTCCAACTTCCGCCCAACAAACGGGCGCTCTGCATTTTCTACCGTACAAGGCCTCGAAAGGCGCAGCCTTGATGCTCGTATGATAGCTATTGTTATACGAGAACTCGATTAATGGCAGGTGGTTATCCCAACTACCACCTAAGTCAATCACACATGCATGAAGCATGTCTTCCAAAGTTTGGATAGTACGCTCACTCTGGCCGTCCGTCTGAGGATGGTAAGCCATACTAAAATTTAAGCGCGTGCCCAAAGATTGTTGGAAACTTTTCCAAAAATGTGATGTGTATCTAGTATCTCTGTCAGAGATAATAGACACTGGTACGCCATGTAGAGATACAATCTTATCTACGTACAATTGGGCTAATATGTCGGAGCTATAGGTCTCCTTGATGGGTAGGAAATGTGCTGACTTAGTCAGTCTATCTACTATTACCCATATAGTATCGTTTCCTTTCCTTGTCTTTGGCAACTTGGTAATGAAATCCATTGTCACCATTTCCCACTTCCACGTAGGAAGTTCAGGCTGTTGCAGTAAACCTGACGGCTTCTGATGTTCAGCTTTGACTTGCGCACACGTCAAACATTTAGCTACATAGGTAGCTATAGACTTCTTCAAGCCTATCCACCAGAAATTTGCTTTCAGATCCTGGTACATTTTGTCAGCTCCAGGATGAACAGAGTATTTAGAACTGTGGGCTTCCTGGAGGATAACATCTCGAAGTCCTCCATAAACTGGAACCCATATTCATCCATTCAACCTCAAAATTCCGTCCTTGCCATAGGATAACTGTTCTTCAGTTACTCCTAGCTTTTCATTAGGATAGTTAGCTTCCAACACAGCTTCCTTCTGTGCAGCTAACAACCTTTCATTCAAACTATTCTTGATCTCAATGCTCTTGGCATTAATTCTTATAGGCTTCACTCTTTCCTTTCGGCTTAAGGCATCGGCGACTACATTCGCCTTGCCAGGATGGTATCTTATTTCGCAATCATAATCATTCAAAGTTTCCATCCAGCGTCGTTGCCTCATGTTCAAATCCTTTTGGTTAAACAGGTGCTGGAGGCTCTTGTGATCAGAATAGATCACACACTTGATACCATATAAATAGTGCCTCCAGAGCTTCAGTGCAAATACAACGGCACCCAACTCCAAGTCATGGGTGGTGTAATTCTTTTCATGCACCTTTAACTGACGTGAACCATAGGCAATAACTTTTCCTTTCTGCATAAGCACACATCCCATCCCGGTGGTGTAATTCTTTTCATGCACCTTTAACTGACGTGAACCATAGGCAATAACTTTGCCTTTCTGCATAAGCACACATCCCATCCCGGTGTGTGATGCATCACAATATACCACAAACTCTTCTATTCCATCAGGCAATGTCAACACAGGAGCATTGCTCAACTTCTGCTTAAGGATATCAAATGATTCTTGCTGCTTAGGGCCCCAATCGAACTTTATTTTCTTCTTAGTCAAAAAAGTTAGGGGTGCAGCAATCCTTGAAAAATTTTCAATGAAACGCCTATAATATCCTGCCAATCCCAAGAAACTGCGAATTTCTGTGGGCGTCTTCGGCTCTTGCCAATTCATGAAAGCTTCAACCTTAGCGGGATCTACTTGGATACCACGCTCACTGACAACATGTCCAAGGAATTGGACTCCACGAAGCCATAATTCACACTTCGAAAACTTGGCATAGAGCTTCTCCTGCTGAAGTAATTCTAGGATACATCGAAGATGCTTCTCATGGTCAGCCTGACTCTTGGAGTAAATGAGAATGTCATCGATGAAGATGATGACGAATTTATCTAAGTAAGGTTTGCAGACACGATTCATGAGATCCATGAATGCGGCTGGTGCATTTGTGAGCCAAAAAGGCATCACCAGGAACTCGTAATGAGCACAACGAGTTCTAAATGCAGTCTTGTGCACATCTTCATCTTTAACCTTCAATTGGTGATAGCCTGACCTTAAGTCAATCTTAGAGAAGTAACTTGCCCCTTGAAGCTGATCGAACAGATCGTTGATCCTGGGCAATGGGTACCTATTCTTGATAGTGACCTTATTGAGTTCACGGTAATCGATGCACAGACGCATCGATCCATCCTTCTTCTTGACAAATAAGATTGGTGCTCCCCAAGGAGACGAACTAGGTCTAATGAAACCCTTGGCTAGCAATTCATCTAGTTGTGTCCTCAATTCCTTCATCTCTGTTGGTGCCAACCTATAAGGTGCTCTAGCAACAGGTGCTGCTCCAGGGATGATGTCAATTCTGAATTCTACTTGTCTATCTGGTGGTAAACCAGGCAGTTCTTCAGGAAAAACTTCCGGGTATTCAGAGATGACAGGGATATCCTCAATCTTAGGCTTCGGCTTATCAATAGTTACTTGTGCCATGTAGATGACACAACCCTTCTTTAAACACCTAGAGGCCTTGAGCATAGTCACTTGCTCAGGCAGTCCATACTGGGTATCTCCCTGAATGGTAAGTGATTCACCAGACAGAGTCTTGATCACCACCTGTTTCTTATTGCAGACAATATGGGCCTGGTTATGAGATAACCAGTCCATGCCTATCACTATATCAAAACCGGCTAGCTTAAAGGGAAGTAGGGACAAAGGAAAAGAGTGGTTCTTAATGGATATAACACATCCATCTAACACAGTTGAGACTGTTTCTATGGTTCCATCAGCTAATTCCACTTCATATTTCACACTTAAAGTTTTAACAGGCAATTTCAACAATTCACAAAACTTATTATCTACGAAAGACTTATCAGCGCCTGAATCAAAAAGTACTCTTGCATAGACATCATTTATGAGGAAGGTACATGTGATCACATTGTCGTCCTGGACAGCTTCCTTTGCATCCATCCTAAAGACCCTAGCATTGGTCTTTTTCCCATCCTTAGCTTTCTTAGCGATCTTTGGGCAATTGGATTTGATGTGCCCTTTTTCGTTGCAACTGTAGCACGTTGCGTCCTTCAGCTTCTTGCACTCTAGGGTCTTATGTTCCGAAGATTTTCAAATCCCACAAGGCCTAGGCTGAGATTGGGATTTTGAGTCAAGTCTGCACCTCCCAAAGTGGTGCTTCTGACAAATCTTACACTTGGGCTTATCTCCAGATTGATGCCCATCCTTCTTAGAACCAGACCCCTTCTTGTGGTCATTGTTTCCCCGGTGCTTCTTATCTGACCTTCATGAATTGTCATCTTCACGCTTCCTTTTCTCGGCATCCGTGTTCCTCAGCGATCTCTGCCTGACCGCGTCCAGTGTGAGGGACAAGGATATATCAGCTGCAGACCTAAATGTAGCTGGCCGAGAGGCTTTTACACTTGCCTTAATCTCTGGGGCTAAACCCCTAATGAAACGAGCTATTCTTTTGGGTTCCGGGGTTACCAGGTAAGGAACCAACCTTGACATTGTATTAAAGCTCGTAAGGTAAGCTTGGCAATCCAGATTTTTCATTACCAATGACAGAAAATCAGCTTCAATTTTCTCAACCTCATGCTGAGGGCAGTAATTCTCTTTGATGAGTGCAACAAATTGATCCCAAGACAGATTGTACAATGGGATCTTCCCAGTATCCTGGATTAGAGACCTCCACCAGGCTAGTGCTTCTCCTTTAAACGACTGAGATACATACTTCACAACATCCCTATCAGCACAACCACTGATATCCACCACAGTATCCATTTCATCCAACCACGTCATGCAGTCTATGGCTCGTTTTTCCCCAGTGAAATCCCTGGGTTTGCATGAAACAAAATATTTGTAGGAGCAACCCTTATCACGGGGTCCGTGATTCAGTACGATCCTTTGAGATGGAACACTTTGCTGATTTGAAGATTGACGATCGTCATCACCTTTCTTTAGCTCATCCTTCTTGGAGGGTGGCTTGCTGTGAGCCTCAGAATGAGTCTTAGGCTTGGAACGCGATGCAGATAGGGTCCTACTTCGAGTCCCGCTATATTCCTGATACTGCCGCTCTATTGCTTTTGTAACAGCATTGTCAATTAACGCTTGGAGCTCTGCACCCGCTATGTTAATTCGGGTGTTATCATGGTCCTCTCTGGGGTGACTGTTAACTTCATCCGAGTCAGCCATTTTGTCTGAACTGTTACATAAGATATTGACAACAATTTATTTGGGAGTTTATCATGGAATTGTCTTTTATGGCAATCCATTAACCATGGTAAACATAGACCATATTGGGTTAATTTGTTAATCATATTTATTAGGATTTTTATTATAATTTATCCTAATTATAAGACATTAACAGTATTATTAGTGGCACAAAAGGCCTAGTCACAGGGACATTCTAAATTATAAGCAATGATTTCAGAGAATCAAGGCATTAAGGTTTGAACATGGTTCTTTACCTTTTTCTGACAGGGAGTCATAGACTACTACTGTCTTTTGTCTTATATGACAATGAGTATGGCCCGTAGGCACTACATCACTAATGGATGTTTAATATGTGATCATCTTAATTGATGATTTAAACCCATGATTTATAGATCATTAGGTTAGGAATCTTTTGAAGAATCCTATTATAAGAATGACGTGTGTGATTTTAACGAATCACGTCTGCCAGGAGCGTTAACATGTTTTCAGATGTTAACAGGGATTTGAATCTTTTTAACAGGTCTTACCATCTTGGCCAAGTCTCATAATGACATGCAGGCTAGGATATACCTTTAAGATTCTTAGTTAATATTTAAATAGGCAGATTATTTTTAAAAGGAATGATTTTTGATTTATTTATTTCATGTATAATGTATTTATGCATATATAACAAAAGTGAAATTTATAAACTTAACATTCCATTAACATTAGAGAAGTACACATTGCCCTAAACGGGACTTTTAACAGAACAACTTACCCACGCAGGGGCTAAACTGAAAAACAAGTCCACGCAGGGACCAATTACTTAAATAGATGTCCACGCTGGGACTAAAAAGATAAGTCCACGCAGGGACTAAATACACAGATAAATGTCCACGCAGGGACTTGATTGAAATAGGAAATACAACAATACATATAGGGATTTAATGATCCCTCTTCTTCTTCCCCTTTAACAAGCTTGCTAGGCCCTTGAGGAAACCCCTGTTGTTCCTACGTTCTTCTTGGAATTCATGCTCCACCCGACTGAGTCTTTGGAGGATCTCCTCCTGCTCCGGTGGGGAAAATCGTGGTGGCTGCGACTGCTGCCGAAGCGGAGGTCGAGCAGGTATTTGATACCCATGAGATGGATATCCCACTCCCCAAGGAGCTCCATACGGTCCTTCCGGATGTAGGGCGTTGTAGTTTGCCGCTACAAGGTACGGGTCGGCTTCAGCATAGTTATAATGAGTGTGAACCGGGTGCTCAAACGGATTGTACGCCATTGAACCGACGTATGCAGGAATCGGGTTATCAAAACCCATCGGTGGTGGTGGTGGTGCAACTGGTGCAGAATTCACCTCTGGAACTGGGTTTGAGGGCCTACCCATTTGTGGGTCTTCATGCAGTGGCGGATAGTAACTGCCACTTGAGGGATGGGGAGTGCTAAAGTGAAAATCTCCTCCTCGCGCCGATATTCGTGCGCCTGTCCTCCTACGTCTTGGTGGTTCTGGGGGTGCTTGATGAACTGGCAGCGGTGGTGGCGGTGGCGTGACTGCCACGAATCGCGAATCCCCGGAGGGATCCTGCTGCTGCTGGTGGGGCGATGAATGGTGAGAAGGTGTGAAGTACCATTCATGCTGGTTAAACCTCGCTTGATAACTATCTGGACCACCGTAGGGTGATCCGTGGAAAGAAGATCCATCAGAGATCTCGATGGGATGGTTGGGGGTACCGCTTACAGGTTCGACGGGATCCGTGTCCTCGTCCATGTCCATTGCATTGTCTCCTGAGAAGTGGTCCTCTGGTCCCAATGGGTTAAAACCCACTGGTTCTTGAATATAGTTTGCCGGGTTGAACCGGCCCTGAAAGACAGGAGTGGGGTCACCAAAAGAACGGTGCGAAGCGGATCGCTGTAATGGTAAGAAGGAATGGCGGGAGTCTTCGGGCTCGTTTTCCGAGTGCGGCCCAAAGGAGTGACGGTATGGAGGCGTTGAGCTGTGCGAGACATACCGTCTAGCAGGCTCCAAATGGTTCCTCCAGTTTCCCTGAGGATCGGCACTCATAGTGGTAGAAGGAGTTCGCTGGTGAGAAGGCCCGACCTCGTGATCGTTGGGGGCGGTGATTGGCCCCTTTCCTCGTCCTCCTCTTCTAAATCTTGGCGGCATATTTCCTGTCAAAATAATAAAAGATACAACAAGAAATATAAAGGACAAAGTTAAAATAAAAACAAATTTGGATTTGTCCTAAGTTCTTTGTCTAGACTCGAAAATTTAGGAATGTGCAATTGTGTCATTGAGATTAAACACAAAAGGCTAGTGTTTAATTCACTCAATGTTGGCTCTGATACCAACCTGTCACACCCCGATATTTCCACGTATTACCGGTGGACCCGGTGGGGGAGTATCGTGACGTAGTTGATATCGTTATAGTCAAACAACACAATATATAAATGCACAGCGGAAGCAAAAGATAGATATATTTCAACTTTAATAAATTGTAATATCAAGTATCACAAATAGTTGAAAGTAATCCACAGGTGGATCAAAAATAAAATAGAAACATTGTTCAACAGTTTTGACATCCAAGCTTGCGAGACTTATTGTGGACGCTAGGAGAAAGCCAGCCTAGTTCGCGTAGTACCTGCACTTAACCTTTTTGGGAAAATACGTCAGTTTACACTGGTAAATACAATCAACTGACTCATTTTAAAAAGGTTTAATAAAATTGATTTGAATGCACGTGGCACAAACTTTTTATAACTTGGGATAATTATTTGAATATAATCTTGTAAAAGAATTACATGTTCCTTATGCGTTCAGTAGCCCGATCCGTAGACCGGGTTAAAGATCAATAGACACACCACATTATTTATTTTGGCACTGACGGGTGTACGCTTACACCCCGTGCTTAAGTCGTGGCCATTTCGTAAAATGATGCCAAGGATATCCGGGACATGGTCATTAACCCCCCAAAGGCTTTAAGCAAACAAAACATTTCAAAACAGAGCATGTCAATGATTTAACCACTATTCGATTAAAGATTCAATGCCCGACCACGCGGTATTTTATATACCATATCCCAAGCCCGTATAGGGAAAATAAGTTAAAAGTATTTACCTTTGCAAGTATCAATCACAAATAGCAAGTGCGTGTAGCTTTTACCGGTTCTCCTATTCTGGAACGAAGGTTTATAATAACCTATTAGAATCCTAACGGGTCTTTAATTAAGCCTAAACTTAGACCGGTTAGTTTTAAATAAAGATACGGTTCAAACGCACGATTAAGCGAAGACTGGAATAGAATGTGATTTAGACCCGAAAAGTTTGAAGACTTGTATAATATGGGTAATCTAAACACATTCTGGATTTTGAGATAAAAACGATAAGGTTTGACCCGTTTCGGCTAATTTATTCAAACTAGTTACATAAACCGAACCGAACGCGAATAACGCATAACGGGTACCCGAAAGAGTCACTAACAGGTTTCCTAAGTTAATATGCCTTAAATATGTTGTGATATCAGTAGGATATCTTCCATTATGCCCAAAACGAGTTTAATCTTAATTTAAGCCCCGTAGGGGTATTTTGGTCATTTTAAAGGTTATAAAAGAGATTAAATGACATTCTGAGACTCGGGTTTGAATACATCAGTAAAATAACTTATTTTAATAGGTCATATCAGTTGGTGATAAGTCTTATATGCCAAAATGGTTTTAAACCCATACTAGGTGTTTAATACGCGTAAAAAGCCGTTTTAAGCGATTTCCGGGTTATACAGGAAATCTGAGTTTTCTGATCAGGTTATAAAGTTCAAAATACTTTATTTATTATATGAAATCAGTAGCAATTGGATTGGTGTCAAAATACTATGTAGAACTCATTTTATAAACTAAAAGGGTATAATCGGTATTTACCGAATCAACGCCATACCCTTAGGTTATGAGCAGGTTAAAAATAATTAAAAATCTTTAAAAATCCCAAAATATTATATTACATCAGTGGGTAAAAGGTTTGGTGTCAAAAATTGGGTTTAGATAGGCTTTATGCTAATGACGCCGTTTAGTTACTAAAAAGCGTTCTAATTACGTCATTGAGCATAACTCCTAATCTGGACCTCAAACTGATGTGAAAATTTAGGGACATGTTTATAAATTAGTAATAAAGATCATTGTCCTTTCACATTTCTCAAATTCTCGTTTTATGGTCAAAAGGGCATTATGGTTAACATTAGGCATTTAACGGAAACGTGTAAACGAAATGGATAATCAATGAACCAATCACAGAGGGTTATACCATCATGTAGCCTCGTCCTAAAGAAGCTCTAATGCATTTCGAAATCATACTAAATCGGTTCAGAACTGAAGTCAAAACAAAAGTCAAAGTTTTGCGACTTTCGGTTCCGAACCGGGTCTAAATAGAAAATTGTCGGGTCGAACATGCTTAGACATGTTCTTACATTTATTACTAAGTTATATGAGTGGTAAAATAGGTTACATGCCTTCTACATTGCTAATTACATGTTAATTTGCAATTTAAGTTTCTGTTGACTTTTTATAAACAACTTTGACCCGACAAATGACTAAGTTAGGACGGGAATCAGAGGGTGCCCTTTTAAGGGTTTAATGCCCATATAAATACCAACTTATAACTACCTTTAATTTGACTAAACACTGAACCATTAGTGATTAATCGATAAGTCAACCCTTAATTACGACGGTTTGACTTTTAAGCTAATAACTAAGCAAAACTCAACTAAGGAAGATCAAGGTTACTTACCAAGGTCTAATGCACGATTAGAGATGCTTGGGGACTGATCTTATGCTCCAGGAAGCTCCACAAATGCAGATGGAAGGTATGATCAAAATGTTGCAACATGAGGGCCTTTTATAGTGCTTTTGATCTCATTAGATCATGACAACAAATGCTACAACTGATCATGGATCATCCACAAGTGTCCCTAGTGCCTAGGAACTGTTAGGGGTCGCCCATGGATGTGAAAATATCTTTTTAAGTCGGTTATACCGTTTATACAGGCTGCTGTCGAAATTACTGTCGCTGGCAAAGGCTTACGGACCGTAAGGGGGTCCTTTACGGTCCGTAAGACCTTTATCAGGGGCAAAAAATTTTAATCTTTCGAGCTTTGAAAGGGCAACTAGTGTAATACGATTTTGGGCCATTATTTTCAGTATGGGGCCTCTTGATTGGGCCATGAATAGTTTACACCACCTTGATTTGATATAAAGTTTTCTTGGATCCTTTTGAAAGTGCCGTAAATGAAGGTTGTCGTGCATATCCTCGTAGGATCCCATTCTTGTGTAATTCCAATCAATTATTGTTAGCATTTACTGGATTTGAGTATATCAGATGTTTATAATATATATTAGGGTCTTGGGATTCATAATGAGGTCGTTCAGAGGTATTAATTAACATGTCGACACTTTTAAATCCTGCCATACATCTTTAACTAGATCCGGGTTTCTAACACTTTTGTTTTACATGACACGTGTCGTTATTTCATTGATCACAAATTTCGAGGTGTTACACAAGTCGATAATGAAATTCTAGTCCATCTATAATCCTTAGCAGCAACTTTTCAATTGTAAATCATCACCTGGCAAACTATTAACCTTTCAAAGTGTACAATGGTTTAAATTGATAATTATGAAACCCTAATTTTGATAATGTTCAATATAAGTAAGATGTCACCAAGTATACCCATATTGATAGATTATGTCATCATGTTAACAATTATGCCAAGACATCAAGATGTGTTTGAGAAATATAATGGAAATTTGATAAAAGTCATAAGTGTTCAATAAAGATCAATATTAGGTTTGGATTATCAAAGTTTAATGTGAAGAATCAAGCTTTCAAAGATTAAAATTCAAGTTATCATTCAAGATTTAAATTCAAGTTAATAAAGACTAAAATAATCAAGCCTACAAAGATTAAATATTCAAGTTCAGGTTGTGATTCAAGTCCAAAATAATCCAAGCCTACAAAGTTCAAGATATGATCCAGTCTTACAAAGTTCAAGTGAGACTCGGGTTTACACAGAACAAATGTGAAGATACAAGTCTACAATGGTCAAATAATTAAAGCCTAACCATCAAGTATAAACCCAAGCCAAACCATCAAGTAAACAAATTGGGGATTGAAGAGAATAATTAAAACATGGTAATTAATCAAAAGAATTTTCTTGAATAAAAATTATAATGAAAACTAAATTAAGTCTCAATTGGAAGAATTAGTTGGATTTCAATTGGAGGGACTTTAGAGTTGAAGTTGAAATGGGTTTGGTTGTGATCGTTACACTTATGGTTAGTCATCTTGTTAGGAGATAAAAACTTACCATAAATGGAAAGAAATCAACTTTAACCACAAAAACCTTTCACCACCTTTTCATGCAACATATCCTTTCATGTCTAAACTTTTTTTTTTGAACGGCCAACGAATCCTCCAAATGGGCTACTGGCGAAATTCACCACAACGAATCCTTGGTAATCCTCCTCCTGTGGCTGACCATACGTTAGAAGAGCAAGTTCAAGATGATACTACTGAAGAAAATGATTTACTATCGCGCAAGAAACAAAGAGTTAATCCTGAGCCAAGTGTTGCTGAGCATATGAGCGCTACCACTAAAACCAAGTCTATTATTCAAACCGAGCCTGAAGTTGTTACTAGAATAGCCCAAGAGAATGTGATACCATATTTATTTGAAATGTCACTTCTAGAGACTGCTACCAGAGCTGAACCTGAAAGTTCAAGTGGTTTACGTTTTGATGTTGGTGGAAGTTCAAGTGGTGGTATTTCTGAACATGATGAGAATCTTTTGCAAGCAGAGAAGATGAAGTGTCACACCCCAACCGATGGCGGAATCATCGGGGCGTGGCACTGAGCGAAACAGATTGTTCACGAGAATCCATAACAACTATTAAATTCAATATATTTAACGTTTAACGTCCCATACCATCAAACATATAAAGCAAAATAGTTATTACAAATATCAGTCTCATAAACAAAACATTGTTCCGACAACTCAGATTTATTTAGTGAAGTTTCTAGACTTCTTACTCGTTTCACCAAGTATAGCATCCTATCAACCTGTCACATACGTTAAAATAAGGTCAATACATAAAATGTAAAGGTCACAAGTTTGCATAGCATATAGTATAGAGAAAGCGTTTACGCATAACCAGCATGTATCACGTAACGGACGAAGCAAGTAGCTATCAAAACTATGTTCACACTTAACCAAAAGACTGCGTTGTAGAGTATGCGCAACACATGTCCAGCGGACACGTGAAGTAAAGAGACGTGATCCCTAGCAACCCCTGTCCATGACAGGTGCTGAGTCCAAACTATAGTACTATCGTTGCTAGAGGCGGCAGAGTGTAACACTGGCTAAGCATAGTAACAAGCATTCATAGTTCACGTACAATATGCGGGAGCGGTTAGCATTAAAAGTGTTTGCATTGTGTGTTGATGTGTTTAGTAGAGAACGTATGTAACACCCCAAGTGCGTTAAAAAAATGGGTTCGAGTATACTCACAGTGTGTGTTTAACAAATAAACACAGTCCTTGATTGGATTGAAGGGAACGCTTTGGAGTTAGCTTGAGCATGGAACAGTAGCGTAAGCGTTGAACATCGTGTAAACAGAATGTCGGATGAGCTAAGTGTCGAATGGTGAGTTGAGCGGATGAATATCCATTCGAGCGGATGGTCATCTAAGCGGATGACCATTCAAACGGATGACCATTCGAA
Source organism: Helianthus tuberosus (assembly GCA_030545235.1). Classification (NCBI taxonomy): domain Eukaryota; kingdom Viridiplantae; phylum Streptophyta; class Magnoliopsida; order Asterales; family Asteraceae; genus Helianthus; species Helianthus tuberosus. The sequence continues at coordinate 50,745,955 of CM060411.1, read as the reverse complement.
TGAGTTGTGGGTGTTTGTAAATCGTTTTGAAGTTTTCGTTGTAGCATTTAAACAATGTAGGGTGTAGATGCCAAGTCATTCGGTCGGATGGTCATCCGGACGGATGGTCATTCGACCGGATGGCTATTCGAGTGAGAAAACGGTAGTTCGAAGTTTGGTCAAATCGTTTTGAACAAGGAACATTATGAGGGACATGTCACCTGGTCGAATGGTCATTCGATCGGATGGTCATCCGATCGGATGGCCACTCGAGCGGCAATCTGTTGTTTTGAAAACTTTTGTATAATGTTCTAAGTTAAGTTTTTGAGTTTTAACGGAGACGGTGTGATGACGTGTCAAACAATAGGAAAACACACCAAGTCCAGCTCATTCGATCGGATGGGAATCACCCCATTCGATCAGATTCACTGTTCCAGATGGGATTTCATGTTCAACCCGTTAATCGGTCATCTCTCCGGTGGTAATCCGTTTTCAAGCCGGCTCTCCACTAAGGGTTGAGTGGAGAGTCTGATTGAGTCTAGATTCCATCGGTTTTGTGTAGGAAAGTGAAGAAAAGTAGGAAACAGTTGAAAATGTTGAGATCTTGTTGAGATTCGTGTTGAATAGTGTGGAAATCCTTTAGATCTGGGCTAATCTTGATGAGATGATGTCACACAACAGTTTGTATAAGAAACCGAGTGAGAACCACCTTCAAGGAGTCCAAATCAGGTGATTTCAAGATGAAAACGTGTGTTTTTGTTGAAGAAGATGATGTAGAAGTGTGTAATGATGATGATTGTACAAGATTTGAGGAGAAACACTTACGAAATAGCCTTGAATCTTGAAGAAAAGTGCTTAAGAGTGACTTGAGCATAGGTGGTCGGATGGAGGTGTCAAATCAGTGAACAGTAGTGTACGGCGGGTATTTATAGGCTGAGGGAGTGAGTTGAGGCGGTGCAAGTAAGTGGTGTTTGGGTCGAATGGCGTTTCGGTCGGATGGCCATCCGATCGGATGGCCACGGATGTCCATTCGATCGGATGTCCATTCGGACAGTCGTGTTGTGCGAGTTAGTTTTCCAACTTTCGTTTCATGTGTTAAGCGTTGCGTTGCGTTTAAGCGAGTTGCGAGTTAGCGTTGCGTTGAGATAATCCCATAAAATTTAAACAAATAATCACACAAGTAGCACACATAATAGCAAGTAAAGCATAAAGTAATCCGCATTTCGAGTTTGCGTTGAGAGTGTGTTGTGATAGCGTTTAGTATAAACAAGCGATAAAATGCGTTAAATAGTATGCGTTGTAAACTGCGTTAAATGCGATAACCGCGTTTTGAATAAGCGTTGTGAACGCGTTGTAGAATATAGTTTAAAAATGTAGTTTAAACCCTTAGCGATAATCGGAATCTCGGGAGTACAAGTAATTAAACAAGAAATGACAGATACAAGTAATGACCCGAAAAGTCGGGTTGTTACATGAAGTTCATCGAAGAGTCTGATAGTTTTGATGACATGGTGTAGATGTTGTGAAGCTACAAAAGAGAGTGATTGTGTTAGAATAAGAATCTCTTCTTAAAGATGCTCAGATCTCATCCTTACAAGATCAAGTGTTCAACAAAGATCAAACAATTAATAAGCTACAAAGTGGGGATGTGAATTTGTTAATGTCCATGGTGTTTGATTTGAAAGCGAAGTTAGAGAAGAAGTTTGGATGAGAATTTGCTGATGAGAATGATGATCCTATGAATGTCGAACAAAGAGATCAAACTGCTGAAGAAAAGGCTGCAGCTGATGCTGAATGTGGAGCAGCTTTAAATGCGTATCTAAAAGCTGCACAGAAGAAGAAGAAGAAGAGGCAGTTGCCACAGAAAAATCAGAGCAACAAACAGATGTTGATAATGAAAAATCAAGATGTGAATCCTTTAGATGAAAAATTTCAGCCCAAAGATCCAACGAAGACATCTGATAGATATGTCATGGAGCTAGGAAAGAGTCATTATGATAAAGTGGCAAATAAGTCTGGAATTACAAGCTAGAGGTATGATCACGACAAGAAGAAGTGGTTGGTGATTAGAGAGAGTGGACACAAAGAATATTATTCCAAAGAGTCTCAATTTGAATCTTGGACGAAGATTGACCTGAAGAACTTGTTGAGAGCTCCTTATCATGATTCTGATCCTAACCAGCAAGGAAGAGGATGGGCATTCTTATCCAAGCTTGAAAGGGAAATCAAGAATGATTTTCCTAACATGAAGTATGCTGAGTCTTATGTTAAGAAGAATCGTGGTGTTCGTGATCCTTACACTGGCAGAACAATTACAACCGTCATCTGGTCGTCGACTGAGAAAGAAAAGATTATTCTAGTTGCCCCAAAGTTTCCAAAGGGTGTGTTGAAAAATTTTCAATACTGGGCATATGATCCAAAGATGGGCGAGGCTGTGATAATTACTGTTGAGTCTGCTTATCATTTGGATGACACGTTGGATTTGATAAGTTTTCATGAAGAAGATATCAAGATCTTGAACCAGAACCAGATACGCACAAATGAACAGTATGAAGTGTCTGCAAAATCATGGGCAAGTGATGTGGTTAATGTGATTGGTTCGAGATTGTATGTGGTTTCTACTCCTTTGACTGGTGGAAGTGCAACTGGTGGACGATCAACTAGTAGTCAATTAGGGGAGATTGTTGGGCCTTTGAAGGTTTATACATTAGTAGTCAATTAGTATTGTAGGCTAGTAGTTAATTGATTGTTTTGGGCTTGTAATGTGGGCTTTGTGGGGGCGATATGGGCCTTAGGTTTAGGGGGAGTTGTGGGCTTAAACTCTCTTATAAATACATGTTTAGTGATTCTGGTTTAGGCTGTTGATTCTAAGTGTTTCTGCAGCAACTTGTATCTGACAATTATATTGTATGCAAGTTAAGCTTTTGGTTAATCATTCTATTTCATCTAATTTCTTGTGCTTATTACTGAATCAAGTTTGATTGTGTGATTCCGCCACCAATCAAATTAGTTGTGATATCTTTGTTTGATCCGATTTCGGGACTTACACATGTTAATGGTGAATTTTAATCATGCGCACAAGGTGTTTAATTAAATGTCTAAACCAAAATAAAAGTGAAATTTTGAAAGAATTGCCATGTTTACTTGATTTAGATGATTTGCTAATAATAAATTGGTGTTTAGTAAACATTAAGTTTTGGTGTAGTTATGGTGAAAATGACCCGTATGTTATGATAACGAGTCAAATGAGTGGTGATAAACCAATTAACAAGTTTGGGGTAAAAGAATGATTTAGAACACATGTTTGATGATGGGTGGATAAATACTTAGGTATTATGAGATGAATGCCCATGTTAAGTAATCTAATGAATTACGAGTTTGATATGTTGTCAAGATAGGTGAAATAACTTTCGGATGGCAACGGATCAAAAAGAAGATAAAGCAACAACACTCCTACTGAAGAAGGTGAATGACTTGAATGTGTTTGGAGTTGTATTGATTTGAATAGGCTTATTGTTGACTTGACGTTTTATTAGTTTAGGTGGTTTAATACAAATTATTGAATATGATTTAACTTAACAATAATGTATTGTTATGGCGATGTTTTGGGGGGGGGGGGGGTGAATCCATTAAGAAAGAGTACAAAATGTTAATGGGTCGAGAGAACCAAGTGCTGAAAATTCAGCTTATTTCCAGATTTTTGCTAGTCTTTGAAAATTCATAGTAAATCAACCGAATGTATGTTCGGGGCGTATTTTATATCCACGGAAAGGCCTCTGAGTCTCAGTTACTAGGAATTTTAGTTTGAATTGAAATACTCACTGTAAAGGGGGGGATATTGAATTACTATAACTGTGCATAATCTTGGGGAATTTACAAAGAACCCATCGGACGTGATTTTGTTATTGTTGTAAACCTCAATGTAATTATATATATTTACATGATTTGAAGTCAGTGATTCCTTGAATATGGGATGTCTATGCTAAATTAAGAAGTCATTGGTGTTGTGACACGTATGTGTAAATACATGTGTTTATTATATAGTGCTTATAATTGAATGACACTTGTGTCGTTAAAACTATATAACTTTTTAGTTGAGTATGCTATGAATACATGTATGAATTATTAAGAGTATGTTAGGTAATAAATATTGTTGATAATTGTATATGTTGTTTAATGAATTACAATATAGTTATGTGACGGTTTACCATTTTATTTATATTAACCGAATTGGTTTGATAATGGTTTACTTTGAAGTGTCATTGATTCTAAATTAGTAGGGATATACATGAGACATGGATAAAAAAGAGGCTCCCGGATTAGCATGGGGGAAGTCACGAAATGCGTGACTCGAGATAATGAAGTGGGGGTTCGATGTTGATTCGTTGGGCGTTATGAGCATTGAAAACTCCTTATATTTGATGCAAAAAAAAATTAATAAATAATGATATGAGTCTTCACTTAGCAAAAGCTATTTTTTGTGTTTTCAAATGTAGGTGATATGTTTGAGATCAATGAATGGGGTAGACAAGTCATGAGAAACAATGGGGTGGCTTGAAGCAGTAACATGAAAGCAGAAAAGAATTCACATTTCGTTCACCAATATACCAGACAAATGATATATTAGTTGTTGTTTTGTTTACCATAGAAATATATAATTTATTGGTCGAGGCTAATGACATGGAAATTGTCACACCCCAACCGATGGCGGAAACATCGGGGCATGGCACTGAGCGAAACAGATTGTCCATGAGTATCCATAACAACTATTCATTACCAGATAATTTAAACGTCATGTCCCATACCACAACATATCCAAATGAAAACAGTTATTACAAATAATTGTCTCATAAACAAATACTGCTCCGACGACTCAGATTTAAGCGTGACATAACTAGACCCCTAGCTTGATTCATCAAAGCTCAGCAATCCCTAGCATCTTAAGCACCTGTCACATACGTTAAAATAAAGTCAATACACATAGTGTAAAGGTGAGCATACAAGTTTGATAGTATAATAGAGTTCGAAATCATTACGCATAATCAACATGTACAACGTATAATGTGAAGCATGTAAGTTATCAACAAAGATCCTATCAATACCAATGACTGCGAGTAGCGAGTGCGCATCACATGTTCACCACTGCGAACACGTGAAGTATTGTCCTTAAAAACCCCTGAGTGAACAGGTGCTGAGTCCAAACTATAGTACTATCGTTGCTAAGGCAGGTAGACAGCAATCAATGTGTAAACATAACAAACAGGCATTCATCGAGTCACGTATAACATGCATTAACGGTCAGCGTATAAATAGTGTTTGCATTGCGTGATTGATGTGATTTAGAATAAGTAATGTAGGACCGGTTTTCGACTCCGTAACGATTGCGTATCGACACGTGTGACGTGCGGAATCCGTACACGTGCGTGGACCGAACACAAGAACCGTACTATAAACGTGATTCTATTGATAGATCTGAAAAGATACAAGCACCTTGAATCACCTTGCCACTTTCTCTCTCTAGTTTCTATCTCTAGCCTCTAAGCTCCAATCTCCAAATGTGCAAAAGTTCTAAACTAAAGGGATAAGATTCCTATTTATAGGCCATGGAATTAATGAGAGTTCTCATTAATTACCAAAATGCCACCTTGCCCTTTTCTATCTAATATTACAATATAATCGTGTTTTCTACTAAATATTGCTACGAACTCGATTGACGGAGGCGATAGACATTACTGCACTAACAGACTCCCCCTTGGATATTGTCGCAGTCAATCTTGTAGCGTCTTGTCTTTCTATCTCTCTCCGAGTCTTCTTGCAGCTTTATCACGTCTTCAGCAACACAGGCTCCCTCTTTCTCGAACAGACTCCCCGTGGATCTGTCTTCAGCTTTAGCTCCCCCTTTCTGTAGACTCTTTTCTTCAGGCTCCCCCTTTCGTCAAGCTTCCGTGCTTTAGGGATCGACACCTGGCTTTCTGGTTACAAGCTCCCCCTTGCGTCGAGCTCGTCTTCAGACTCCCCCTTAGACTCAGCTATCGGGATCGTAGTCTGGAATAACATCCGCAAATCTCAAACTTTTATAAGTAAAAATTTTGAATGTCCAGGATTGATGACCTGGCTCTCTCAACATATGCTAAAATATTTTACAGTGAAAGCATTTTCAGTTGTCCAGGAATCGTAACCTGGCTCTTTTAAAATTTCTAAATCAAGATCCGGGCTCTAAAATATAATAATATGAAAATATCCAGGAATACTTAATTTTCTCCCCTATCAACAATCTTCAAAGATTTGGCAGTATTAAGAATCCAAATCCAAAACCTAGCTCTTTACAACTGATTTTAACAATTTAAGCATCCAAATCCCTCACAGTTAATCATCCAAGTCCAAATTAATGATTTGGAGATTTTACAAACTGTTTTTGATTTTTGATTTTAAAACTTCAAGTTTCAAATTAATGAACTTGTTTTATTTTCAGAAACACAATCCGCATACTTAGATTTTGAAACTCAGCTTCCCAGATATCGGTTGTCGAAAATAAAGTAGAATCAAAATCTTTTTGTATTTTTCTGAAATATAAAGCAGTAAAGAAATATTTACAAAAATATTTATAGACAATATTTTTGTTTGAGTTCGCATCAGAGGATCATATCAGTTTATGAAAAATCACTAGCACCGTTGAGCTTTAAACACTTTAAGTTCTAAACGATTCACTTAGATTGTCAGTATACTGATCCACTTAAATTTTCACACAAAGTTCAATTGATTCGAGATACGAGATTAGTGTTTTAAGATCTTAAACTTATTCGCGTGTCCCACCTCAGAATATACTCCCGTATCGAAATTCCCTAGATTCAGTCTTACAGGTGAGTATACCAATTTGATATCTGTTCTCTGGGTTAGTGCGAGACCTTGAGAGCTCAGGTATGAACTTCCATTCAGTCAAAGAGATGAAGACTCGACTTTAGGTGTGTTCCCTTTAAAGAATCTTTTCTTCAACTACAATTGATTCATATCTTTCGATATTTTTCAATTTTTTTATGCAGAGGGTAAGCTTTAAAAGCGCATAAAGTATTATACGAGGTCTAGGCCATTGCTTCCGCAATATCAGAAGACCAGGTATAATACCCCAGATATCAAACAGTATAAAGACCTAGTATCTCAGAATCAGGCAATCTCTCAAACAAGATTTTGGGGGTTACCCATATATCCGAGAGATGTTCCCCACGAGATAAGTAAGTATTTGATATTTAGGTTTATATCTCGAAATTAATCTACTAAGCGTGTAAAAACCTACTGGCATATCATCACTGAGACCGTTTATCACATTTTTAACTTTCCATTTCTTTAGCGTACCGTGATTGTCTAACTGATGTACCATCATTTTCTCTTTTTACACAAAAACTCATTTTTGAATTTTATCATGTTTTTGGCTTTTTCAAATTTTCTAATGTTTTTGGATTTTCTGAAATTCTTACTCCCCCTAAAATTCAAAACATTTAAAGAAAATTTGATAAACCGATATAGATAGCTTTGTTTCGCCATCCATTTTCTGGTTCACATGCTCTGTTTTGCAGAAAATATAATATACCCTCATGATTTACAACACATTGATATTTTACAGTTTGAAAACCGTTTTTCAATCTTGTGAAATTAATCATGTTTGTTCAGCCGTGAGGGTTTCTGCGTATTCACTCAACATATTTTTGGATTTTGGAAATTTTGACAAAATTTAAAAACAAACAAATTTTTTATTTTTCAATTTTTCAATTTTTAGGGTTTTGAAATATTGTTTATTTATGTACAGAAACACAAACTCCGTGTTTTTCAGACGCAGGGATCAGCAGCCTCCTCTCCTCGTGCCAGGCTGGAGCACCTGCACATTCAAGCTATTCAATTACTTGAACAAATTAGCCCAGGTCTGTTTCACCTTAGGCATTTCAACACAATAAGATTCGTTTAACTTTGGAAAGTCTTTATCATTTTTCACAAATGTATTTTCATTCCGATTATCACTCATAGGAACCTTTTGTTTCTTTTCCACCCAAGTTTGTCCTTTAGACGCACTTCTTTTGTAAAAATGAGAATCATTTTGAACAATTTGATTTTGAACAACAACTTTTGGTTTCCAAAACTGGTTTGGTTTTGTTGCATCAACTGTTGTTTTCCAACTTTGTGTTGTTCTAAATCTGGGTGTCACCGATTTCCATGTTTGTTGTGAGTCAGCTTTTGACATTTTCGGCTTCCAAGTTTGCTTTGATTCAAACTTGGCTGTTTTCTAATTCACAACATCAGACTTCTTATCCGTTTCAACACCAACAGGTTTAAGATTTGGACAATTTCGACTGAGATGTCCAATTTGATCACACTTAAAGCATGTTCTCTTGGACACATCTTTAACCTGTTGTTGTTGCTTTTTCTTTTGAGCATAGAACTCTTCATTAGACTGTCGTCTAAATTGGAGTTCTTTCTCTTCTTCAGAACTTGTTCCGTGAACAAAGTTCGTCTTTCCTTGATAATTTGGTGTTTCATTTCTTTTCCAATTCTGTTTCCTTTTATAGCCCAACCCAGCCTTCATGTTTTTCTTTTTGTAACCAGGTTTATTATAAAAAAGTTTTGTGACTTTTTCCAGCAAATTTTGAAATTTCAAACTTTTGAATCTCTACCAGTTTGAAAACTTTGTTGATTTTATCTGAAATCACATTTTGAATTGGGAATTCATTATCCGAAAATAGTTTGTCCGATCCAATCATGGTATAAACCAATCCTTTTGAATCATCATTCACAACTTTTTCAGATTTTGAGTGTTTAAGATAACTATCATGAAAACTTCCGTCATTTTCATCTTGTGATTCAGACTTATTGTAGGTCCACCCGGAGGATCGAGTAACCTCTATTCCCTGTTTTCCGACAAACCCGAAAGTGCGGAATCCAAACGGGTAAGTTAAACCAAGTTATGAACACGTAAAACACAAAGATTCAACGATTAACACTCCATTGTATTAATGCGTATGAAACGGTTACAATGCGGTGTTTACAAGTTGCTCTCATAAACTCTCAGTGTGTGTGTGTTTACAGTGTTCGCTCCGAAATCTATTCAGACTTCCATTTTTGGGTTATGTCTGTTGTCTGTGTTTATATAGTAAAGTCCTCGACGAAAACTTGAAGCCGACGAAAACAGATCGACGAAATCCAAGATCTGGACGAAATCCAAGTCACATACCCTGATTTCGTCCCATTTGGTTTTCACCACAAAGGGATTTCGCCACTGTTGGACCTTCTGATTTCGTCCCACATGTTGGACCTTCTGATTTCGTGCCACATGGACATGGGCTTCTGTCTTCATGTTGGGCTTCAGGGACTTCATCACATGTGTTGGGCTTCATCATGGATTGGACCAATCAAACTAACAGACAACATAAACGTAAGCTATACTAAATGCATACTGCACACACGTAGTAGCAATTACATCGAACGTCACGAAGTAAATCGCATACCGAGTCAAGACAGGAGGATGTCTTGATTACGGCCTTCACTTCGTAGCCGAGTCGAACCGAGCCGAGCCGTATCCACATAATATGTATCAACAAACTCCCCCTTGGATGCTGCTCGCGAGGTTCTTAATCTCGTTCTCCATCTCTTGATGGTTCTTTTTCTCGGAAAGGATCTTCAAAGTCTTCACGTGTCACACACAGAAAGTGTATTAACAAACTCCCGCTTTTATCTAGGAAGTGTATCAATAAACTCCCCCTTTGATTATGCTTGTGAATCTTTTGATCTTCAATGCTTTAGATCCTTGTGGTGTTGGTGATTGATCAGCGGTAACTCGATCATCTTTATCATTTGAGTGCCTTCACGTCGTGTCTTCATTCCGAAGCTTATCATCGAACATGTTCTCCTCGCCTTTAACATCTGCACATGCAAGAAAGCTAAACGTGTAATGAGAACAACTGCTTGGAATATAGTTAATTATAAACAAACGACGCATATGAGACCAATTTTCATTCAACTACCGTTCGACAATTTGTTTGAAAAGTTAATAGATTGTTCAATTTTGATTATTAACTTTCAAAACTTGCAAACTCAGACCGTTTATGAAGATTCAGTCGTTTTGGTTTTAATCAGATTTCAGGCAACGAAGACTTGAGTTCCAACATCGGTTAATCAAAACTAAAGTAGAAATAAAATCTTTTTGGCTTTTATAAAGTTTATATTAAAACACACCTAAAATCTTTTTGGCATTTTGAATATTTCAAACCTAAAGACTGAAAGCAGTAAATAAATATATACAGAGTTGCAGAAACTAAGAAAAGTAAATATATACAAACATTCTTTTTGCGAGTTTCGAGGGTAAGAGAATCATATCAGTGTACGGTCACGCCAAAACACTATTGTTGTTCTTTTTGTTAACATTTAGATAAACATCCTATAACGATTATCGGTATTGTTATCCACATAAGCTCAACTTATCATATGTAATCATGGCGAGGGGATACGTTAAGGTATGATTTATACTTACCGACCGGTGTTCATCCACATCACGACACATTCCCGTATCAAGGTATGCACGAGAGTTCATCTTACTGGTGAGTATACCATTTATCATCCGTTTTGACGTATATGAAAAATGTGAGAAACTCACTTATTTTGATTGAAAACAAGCCCTATGTGATAGAATCACTTATTGATGAGGAACTTGATTTTCAGATGCATGAAGGGCACAGGAGCAAGTTCGTGAACAGGTCAGTACTTTCGTAAAGCAAAGAGACGAACTTGACTCCCGGATAAATGTGATATATTATCACTTATTTTGTTGGACATGTGATTGTTGATCACTTATTGAGGTCGTATGCAGTATGTACACGTATGTATGATATCGTGGAAGATCTAGACTTCGTCTCTGTTTGTTTCGGTAAAAGAAACAACCATGATACCCAGATGATAAACAGCAAAAAGACCACATATCTCAGAACCTCGCCAATCTCTCAAACGAAATTTCGGTACTAAGACCATATGCCAATGAGTGGTTCCCACCTAGTCTTCAGTCGATTTAGGTTTATATCACCCTGCACATTTTAAGATGATTGTGAGCCTACCGATACATCTTATATAGAGCTGCTTATCGTTTTTCATTTTGCATTTTAGTTTAAAGATGTTTGGACAGACCACTGATGTACTATCATTTTCTCGCCAGGAAACTCATTTTTGTTTTTCTATTGTTTTTGAGTTTTTAAATTTTTTCGATGTTTTTGAATTTTTCAAATTTGGAATTACTCCCCTTAAAATCAACAAACTTACAATAATTTTAAAAACACAAAGATATTTACAAAAACAATTTTCCGATGTGGATTACTCTTGCTTGACCTTAATGCCGTTTACCAATAATAAAAAGTCAAATCTTGATTTATCAAATGCTTTGGTAAAAAGGTCGGCACGTTGGTCATCAGTATGGACTTTAACAACATCGATTAGCCTTTTATCAAAGCAATCACGCATGAAGTGATACTTAATTTCGATGTGTTTGGTCTTTGAATGCTGCACAGGATTTCTAGTGATAGATAAGGCAGCAGAATTATCGACTAAAATAGGAGTAGTTAGGAATTCAAAACCGTAATCGCGCATTTGCTGTTGTATCCATAGGACTTGGGAGCAACAACTTGAGGCAGCAATGTATTCAGCTTCACAAGTTGATGTAGCGACACAAGTCTGCTTCTTGCACTGCCTTGTTACGAGGCGATTTCCTAAAAACTGGCATCCAGCCGTTGTGGATTTGCCGTCGATTTTGCATCCACCTAAATCAGAATCACTGAAAGCGACTAAATCAAAGTTATCATCCTTAGGGTACCATAGACCGGTGTCTAGGCAACGCTTCAGATAACGAAAAATCCTTTTTACAGCTGTAAGATGTGAGGCCTTCGGGTTCACTTGATATCTGGCTAGCAGGCATGTTGGATACATTGTATCTCGTCTTGATACTGTGAGGTACATAAGAGATCCAATCATCGCGCGGTAGTATGAAGAGCTAATAACTTCACCCTTCAAGTCTGGATTGATTCCGTGATTTTGCTGTAGTGGGGTACCAATGGGCGATGTGTCGGACATCTGGAATTGGCTCAAGATGTCTTGGACATACTTAGTCTGATGGATGAAAATCCCAGACTTCGTTTGTTGCACTTGTAAGCCCAAAAAGAAAGTCATCTCCCCCATAGCGCTCATCTCGAATTTATCCTGCATTACACGCTCGAAATCCCTACACATAACATTGTTAGTAGAACCAAATATAATATTATCCACATATACCTGTACCGTTAGAAGATCTCCATCTTGTTCTTTTATGAAGAGAGTGCAATCGATAAGACCTCTGCGAAATCCATTCTCCAACAGGTAATTAGATAAGGTTGCGTACCAAGCTCGCGGTGCTTGATGTAGACCATAGAGAGCTTTGTTCAGCAACCAAACCCGATCGGGATGAATAGGATCTTCAAAACCTGGAGGCTGTTCGACATACACTTCTTCTTCCACTAGACCATGTAAGAATGCACTTTTGACGTCCATCTGGTAAAGCTTGAATCCTTTGAATGAGGCATAAGCCAGAAAGATCCGAATTGCTTCCAGACGTGCAACAGGTGCATAGACTTCGTTGTAGTCTATACCTTCAATCTGACGAAAACCTTGAACGACCAATCTTTCTTTGTTTCGAATAACGATTCCACGGTCGTCCTTTTTGCATTTATACACCCAACGGGTACCAATCTTCTTGTAATCAGCAGGTTTCTCTACGAGCTTCCAGACACCAAGTTTCTGGAATTATTGCAGTTCTTCCTGCATTGCTTCAACCCAAGAGTTATCTTTCAAAGCTTCTTTCCAAGTTCTTGGCTCTTCCTGTGAGACATAACACGCGAAAGACCAATCGTTTTGTTGACCAGATTCTCGAATCGCCGCATACAGGCCTGCATTGTTGTTGTTTCGCAACATGTTTCTTGTTTGAATGCCACTCTGTACATTACCGATGATGTTTTGTTGAGGATGGGTATTGTGAATCCTTGTTTTTGGATTTTCTGGAACTGGAATATTTGTGCCTAGATTGTTGAGATTGAGATCAACAACCAATTCAATACCCGGAACTGATGAAGAGGATGATGCAGTAGCTTCAGCTGTTATAGGGGCGTCCACTGGAGGTGTAGCCTCTGATGTACCATGTACTGCTGATGTAGGAGCTTCTTGATCTGAATCTAGAAATTCTTCATCCTCTGAAGATTCGTTCAGTTCAGTTGCATCATGAAAATCCTCATTGTCGAGAGCATTATTGTTCACTGAAGATGGTTCTTGATTGACAATAATTGGACGAACCAACGGTGAATCTGTTGCGTTGTCACTCTCGAAAAACATCCTTGCCGCAGCATTTTCTTCAACTGCTTCAACATTGATCGAATTGAAAAAGTCATCGTACTCAAACATCCATGGTTGACCTGGATTTTTGACTGGAAAAGTGTGTCTTTGTACTCTGACTTCAGACCATTCCCCAACCCTTTTAGTCTCTAGATTCCAGACTCTTAAGTTAGGGGTGGCATAACCAAGAAAGTGACCTTCAATAGCTTTTTCCCCAAACTTTCCATTAGGATCGATCATTGTGCAAGGAGCTCCAAACGGTTCAAGATATGACAAATCTGGTTTCCGTTTATGAAGAAGCTCGAAGCAGGTCTTGTTGTGTCTTTTGACTGTAAGGACTCGATTCATCGTATAACATGCGGAGGCCACAACTTCAGTCCAGAAGGGAATCGGCAATTGTGACTCTACCAACATAGTCCTAGCAGTCTTGATCAATGTACGGTTTTTACGTTCAGCGACGCCGTTCTGTTGAGGAGTGTAAGCCGCACTAAATTCGTGAAGAATACCTTTTGATGTGCAAAACTCCGCCATGGCATGATTTTTAAATTCTGTACCATTGTCGCTGCGTATCCGTCTAACCTTTAACTTATACAAATTCTCAATCTGAATGATCAAGTTTTTGATAATACCGAAAGTTTCACTCTTGTGAGTCATAAACGCCACCCAAGAAAATCTTGAATAATCATCAGTTATCACGAGGAAGTATTGATCATTCCTGATACTTTTGTGCTTGACAGGACCGAACAAATCCATGTGCAAATGTTCAAGAGGAACTGCCACCGTGTTGATCTTCTTTGTCGGATGTCGCTTCTTGGTTTTCTTTCCTTTTTGGCATGAAACACAGACGTCTTGAAGATGGAAATTTTTAAGAAGAACACCATTCACTAAATCATTCGACACCAAATGATTCATTTTCCGTAAGTGAATGTGACCCATACGTGTGTGCCAAGAGATTGAGTCTTTTTCTGTGGCTTTGGTAATAAAACAAGTTGCTTATGCAGTCGTTGTTATTGCTTGGCTCATATCAAGGATATATAAATCGTTTATCCTTGGAGCTGATAAGAGAATCCATTCTTTCGGAATCTTGAAGCCGGGTTTCAGTACATAACATCCATTTGCATCAAAGTGTACTGAAAATTGCTTATCACAGATTTGTGAAACGCTGAGAAGATTGTGATCAATTTGTTGCACAAAGTTGATCTTGTCAAAACTTACAACCCCGTTGGATACCATTCCTTCTCCTGTTATATAACCACCCTTATCTCCAGCAAAAGCAACATAACCTCCTTTAATAGATTTAACGTCGTAGAGAAGCTTCATGTCGCCGGTCATGTGCCTGGATGCCCCACTATCAACAATCCAATGACTGCTGAAAGTTCCACCTGGAACACCCTGCACATGTACTCACATGATTAGTTGGAGATGGGGACCCAAGCCTTTGTGGTCTTGGGTCTTCCATTTTCATCAACGTAAGTTACTTGAACTTCTCGATGTTGTGGAAATTGTGATGTTCCCCCTGATTCAGTAACCGTTTTTGGTTTCCAGGTCTGTTTTGTTTTACCAGTGTTATTCTTTAAAATCTTAACTTCATGATTGTCTGAAGTTTTTGAATTGTCTGGTTTGACAGAAACAGATGTTTTGTTAACCACGTCGGTTTTAATCGCTCTTTCAATTTTCTTGACCTGTTGGCGTTTCTGTTTCTTTTCCCTTTCTTTTACAAGACGAGGATCTGGTTTTGATGAAACAGATCGCTTGCGGTCAATTTGGTCACGGGGATCATCAACTTTGGCTTTTTGTTTATGAAGATATGGACAATTGCGAATAATATGTCCAAATGTGCCACATGAAAAACATGATCTTCATTCTACAAACCCCGAAGTATCATGTGATTGTCTTGCCGATGATGATGAACTTTGTGATCCCGAGGTACTTGGTTTTGAACTGTTTTGTTTATTTCTTTTCAAAATTTTCGCTTGATTAACAAAATCTAAGTTAGATTTGTTTTCAAATGTGTCAATTTTATCCGTTCCCCTTGATTTCACAAAGTTCACCTTCTTGTCCTTTTTCTGGGTCTGTTTCTTTTGACCTTGAGTCGGTGATTTACCTTTTGGTTTGGTGCGATTTTGCTGAACTTTCTCAGTTGGTAATCTTTGATTGCCATTTTGTTTACGAATTTCAGCTCTTGGAATCGGAGGACACTGTGTTACCACAACGTGTGATCCTGTCTTTCCCAAGAACTTACTTGTTGAATCTTCAAAAATTTTACTAATTAAAGATTGATTAACATTCTTAATAGGAAAATCTTTGTCAGAATAGATTTTATCATCACCAACAAGTGTGTACAGCAAATTCACACTCTCAGACTCTTGTGAGGTAGTGGACGTGGACTTGGTCAGAACAGTCGTAGCAGGTTTTGCGGGAGGATCACATAGAATATGATTCTCGAGAGGTATGTCCTCTTCTTTGATTACCGCATCTGACTGTGCTGAGTTAGTATCATTAGATTCATCATCTGAAGAATCAACATCCTCAACAATAACTGGAGGATCCTGATTCTGTTCAGCAGAAGACACCCTTGTATCTGCTGATACATCCGAATCTGATGGTACTTCCGGTTTGTATCCAAGTCCAGTTGTAAACTCCTCAATGTTTAAAGAAACAGATGGCTCAAAATAAGTTCTATCCTCTTCATCAGGCATGGCATCATAATTGTGTTTCATAGGTGGTGGACATTTCTTATAGCCAATGCATGTGACATCAGTTTTCTTTTTCTGAACATCAATAATGTGATCCAGCACATAGCTAGAGCTTAAATAGCTGTCTAACTTGAGCCGGATCGCCTCACTTTCAGATTTAACACAAGCCATTTCTTTTTGCATTATCTTGAGCCTATTGATGTAACAGTTAATGGTTGTTTGTTTTCTTGAAACCATTTTCGTTAGCTCGAATTTGTTTTCTCTTAAATTTTCAATCATTGTTTTATACTCGTTTTCATGGTTTGTATAAAACATGTTGGCTTCTATGCATTTGGCAAGATCCACGATCAACTTTTGGTTGTGGATAAATGTCACATCATACTTGGTTTGCAAAGCCTCATGTTTGCTTTGCAAATCAGACATCTTAGCATTTAAAGAAACATGTTTGTTTTGCAAGTCAGACAATTCAGCATTTAAAGCATCATGTTTGCTTTGCAACTCAGACATATTAGCATCTAAATCAGCACATTTATCACTTAAGCTAGCACAATTATCACAATTAACGATAGTTGGTTCATCGACACATACCTAGCTTGATGAACTGCCGCCATTAGCCATAAAGGCTGAATGAAGAGAAGAAGAAGAATAAGCAGCTTGATCCACCAGAATAGATCTTCTATCATTCCTTGCTGCAGCTTCTCCTAACAATTCATCAATATCTGCATCGATTCTCCCACTAGATACATCATTAGAATAATCTTCGCCTGAGGTTGAGATTTCCACATCTGAACTCCTTGAATCACCAGAACTCTCTTTATCTGAAGATTCACCACCAATGGCGGAAGATTCTCCACCACTGGCGTGCTTCAAATCCTTAGCAGTTTCAGCAAAACAAGCTGCTCCTCCCTGATCACCAATGCCTAATTGCATTGACCAGTCTCAACCTTCATCTATTTGCACCACAAGAGCTTGATTGGTGTTCGATGGTCCTGCTTGATTGTTTGCAGGGACTAAGGTGCGATTGTCATTTCTGGCTTGATTCTGATTTGCCTGGTTGCCTTGACCTCTGAAAGGATTCTAGTTCCCATGCTGAGCTGGCTTTGTGCATTCACGCTTGAAATGGCCACGTTCACCATAGTTAAAGCACTTAACAGACTGCTTATCAAACCCATACTTGGTGTCTTTCTTGCTTTCCAAGCTGGTTCTACCCGTCCGTTCCATGAAGTCTTTAGCCCGCCTAACAGCACTAGCGAAAGCCCACTTGATGTCCATCATATCCATATCCTCTTTATCTATCTGCTGGTAATCTTCTTGAGTCAGATTGATGTTCCCGATCTGACCTGCTATCAACCCACAATACGCGCTCACCAATGTGTTCAATATCTCCATGTGATCCTTAGCTACTTCAACGCTAACTTTGGAGAAACTTGATGTGTCCAGTTTTACTGTATTAGATGGCTGACCAGCTGATGACGTGCTACCATAACAGGCTTGCTGTTGCACAGGTAGTGGATTGCCGTACAAATCTGTGGTTGGTAGAACAACCGTTGGTCTTGAGGAAGCTGGAAGTGGATTTCCATACAGATCTGTTGCTCTGGTAGATCGAACAGGTAATGGATTTCCGAACATATCAGTTGCTACGATAGATCGTTGGCTTGGCTGTTGTGGAGCTGGTTGTAGTGGATTTCCATACAAGTCTGTGGTTGGAGCTGGCTTTATAGGAACTTGTATCTGATTTCCATACAAATCTGTGCTTGTGACAAACGCCGTTTGAAGTGGAGCATGTTGAACAGGTCTTGCAGAAGTGCTAGAAACTCCATAATACATATCAGGATTTTGTTGTACTGGAACCTTTTTCGCCTTTAGAGTTTCTTCCTGATCTTTATTCTCCAACATCTGAATGAAATCATTGATTGAGGTTGTAGCCAATGTGCCATTGTACTTCAAAATCTCCAAGAAACCCTTCCATTGAAATGGCAGCGCATCGGCCAACTTTGTGACAACCTCTGCAGGAGTTGTTACTACCCCATAATGATTCAACTCAGTCAACAAATGATAAAATCGACTTGTCAAATCTCTCAAAGATTCTCTTTCCATACATGTGAAACCATCAAACTCTTTCTTGAGTAAGTCATGTCGTAATTTGCGTGACGCTTCGTTTCCTTCACCTCTCGTCTTCAATGCATCCCATAACCGCTTTGTTGTCTTGAAGCTTACAAACTGATGATAGATTTCTTTGTTTAATGCTTGAGTTAGAATAGAAAAAGCCTTCTTTTCTAAATCATAAATCTTCTTATCATCTGGGGAAAGATCTGCAAAAGACGCCGCAGTTGAAGATGCAACATCAAGTGCTTGATCGAAGTCTATAATGAATCGTAACCATAACTCCGTGTTTTGCCCAAGAATATACGTATGAAATCTGTCTTCCCATCCCGGATATTCATTCATGTGCATTAGCTTCGGTGGACGATTATTGCTTCCGGTTTCATTTTTGCTTAAAAGTATACTTTGAATACTTTGATTTTGATTTGAAACAAACGCCCATTGACTTGACGAGATTTGAGGTGACGATGATTGTGTAGGAGGTTCGGCCCATGAAGGAGATAATCCCGTGCTCCTATACTTATTTTCGGTATTAGACGGAGTACCCCACTAATCCGGATTCATTTCGAATATTTAATGACGAATACCTGAATAAATCACACAAATCAAACAGTTAAGAATGAGTTACAAGTCTTCTGTTTAAAAATAACACAAGTATGTGACGAAAATAGTGGTTTTCGTTGCTGATATGTTTGACGAAGATGATTGATTTCGTTGCTGGAATGGTGTTGTTGACAAATGTGATTTCGTCTGGATACTGAAGTTGATTTCGTGAACAAATACAAGTGATTTCGTCGTGTACACAAGTTGGATTTCGTCCAGAGGTGCACAAGTGATTTCGTCTGGATCAGTTTGACGAAATCAGATGTGATTTCGTCCAGATATTGTGTTTTCGTTGCTGAAATTGTTAGACGAAATCAGGTGTTTTCGTTGGAACAACATGTGATTTCGTCCAGATTAATTCCAATGTGATTTCGTCCAGGTCAACATGTGATTTCGTCCAATCAGGAGTGATTTCGTCTGGAACAGTGTTTTCGCCCAGCTTGATTACAATCTGATTTCATTGCTGATGTATAAGAGGTGTTGAAATCAGGAGAGTGATGGGTGTTTTCGTCCAGCTAGGTGATGTGGTTGAGGGATTTCGTTGACAAAAAGACCAGACAACAAGATATTATCAAACCAAATCTTATCCTGACACAACCCTCTTTTTCAAACAACCATGCTTTTTAGACTTTTCTTACCAACTATCATGATGCAAATGTACACAAATGTCAAACAAGTGTATTATTATAATAAAAACAACACAATAATTCAATCACAAATGGATCAAATAGAGATATTATCAAGAACAAACACAAGAACAACTTGAATATGTATGATGAACTTGATGAATATTTCAGTCACCTGAAAATTTTCGAACACAATTTTGCTTAAAACTTCAACAAAAACCTTATTGTAATATATATATGTAAAGCTTAAGCAAGGTTTTAATATGAATTAACAGCAAACAATACCAAGATTTTCAAGATTTTAACAACGTTTTTCAAGAAAATGTATGAACTTAAAGATCAAGATTGAATAAAAACACATTAAAAACTAAGAAAAATCAAGAACACAAACTTGGTTTTAACAAGGAATCGAGCCAATGCTCTGATACCAATTGTAGGTCCACCCGGAGGATCGAGTAACCTCTATTCCCTGTTTTCTGACAAACCCGAAAGTGCGGAATCCAAACGGGTAAGTTAAACCAAGTTACGAACACGTAAAACACAAAGATTCAACGATTAACACTCCATTGTATTAATGCGTATGAAATGGTTACAATGCGGTGTTTACAAGATGCTCTCATAAACTCTCAGTGTGTGTGTGTTTACAGTGTTCGCTCCGAAATCTATTCAGACTTCCGTTTTTGGGTTATGTCTGTTGTCTGTGTTTATATAGTAAAGTCCTCGACGAAAACATGAAGCCGACGAAAACAGATCGACGAAATCCAAGATCTGGACGAAATCCAAGTCACATACCCTGATTTCGTCCCATTTGGTTTTCACCACAAAGGGATTTCGCCACTGTTGGACCTTCTGATTTCGTCCCACCTGTTGGACCTTCTGATTTCGTCCCACATGGACATGGGCTTCTGTCTTCATGTTGGGCTTCAGTGACTTCATCACATGTGTTAGGCTTCATCATGGATTGGACCAATCAAATTAACAGACAACATAAACATAAGCTATACTAAATGCATACTACACACACGCAGTAGCAATTACATCGAACGTCACGAAGTAAATCGCATACCGAGTCAAGACAGGAGGATGTCTTGACTACAGCCTTCACTTCGTAGCCGAGTCGAACCGAGCCGAGCCGTATCCACATAATATGTATCAACACTTATCTGTTTTGGTAGACTCCTCTATTAGAACACTTTTAACTACCTTACCAACCACCTCTGAATCACTGATGTCATCAGATTTGGTGTAAGTCACATCGATGTTGTCGGGTAACTAGTCAACCATGTTTATTGCTTTTTCCACCTTCTCGCCATCATAGAATGTATATTTATTCTCCAACGGTGGTGGAACTTGATGGTATTCAGACCCAATTCCCTTTTTGTTCTTTTCTGACTCTTTCCCATCGGGTGTGATGTTGAAAATACGTTCCAGAATGTATGAAGACGCATGATAACTTTGCAATTTATTGACCTACTTTTCTTTATCTGCCAATTCTTGTTTAAGCTTAGCGAAATCATCAATATATTGATTTAAAACCATTTGTTTACCTTCATATCTTGCTTCAAGAAATTTAGTTGTTTTCTGACATGCGGACAATCTGTCATCTAAACTTTTGACTCTACTTTTCAAAGTTTCATAAGCTTCTTTTACAGTATGATATGACAATTTCATTCCATCATATTCTTTTTGCAACTCTTGAATTGTATTATCTTTTGGAACACATTCGTTGTAAACAACTGAACACTTTTCTTTCAATATTTTGTTTTCCTTTTCTAGATCATCACATTTTTGTTTTAGCTTTTCATTTTGTTGTTTCAAAAACTTTTCATTTTCAATCATTTCGTGACATTTATCTTTGAAAATCCTTTCTATTTTAGTGAATTATATGTCTCTTATTTTAAACTTTTCATCCTTTTCAGTATAAGCACTGCACGTTTCCATGCATTTCTTGCACTGTTGTTCAGCTTTATTATCATTTGATTGATCAGAAGAATCAGTTTGAGTTGTTACCTCAGTGTTTGGCACCGTGGCTTCATTCTCTTGATGATTCTGAACTTCCTCAATCTCCTACTGTTTTTCTGCAACAGTTTCCTCAGATTTTTCATCTTCTTTCTTTACTTCCTTCACCAGCTTTTCACTCTCATCCACAATCTCCTCAACTGTCTTCTTCTTCTTCTTCTTCTTCTTCTCCAAACTGGCATATATCACCTTCCTAATGCCTTCTTCAACCTTTTCTCTATACCTTGGAATCTCCTCAAGGCCTTTGCACCAGACACTCACAGCCGGTATTGCAGCAACTAGTGCTTCAAAATTAACTTTCTCAGGATCAACCGTCGGGTTTCCTTGAGGATCGACAAAGCATTCCTTTTCTTTGCTCCACCTGCCTGCTTGTGTTGCTTCCTTGTAAGCATCATACACTTCATCCAGCCTTATGCGAGCATGCCTTTCTTCACGACTTTGTTTGATTTCAGTAACCATTTCCTTGGCTTTTCCATTTTCTTTTTCATGTTAACTCCAATCATACCCTTCATCATCATGAATTACAATTCTGACTCCTTCTTCCCCATCGAAGTATTTATCCCAATCAAAATTATCCCAAACAGATTTTTCATTTTGTATACTGGATTCACTACGATCATGAAGTGTCAAAACAGCTTGTCTCTTTTCTTTAGAAGGTCCTTCTTCAATCTGCTTTCTGGTTGGTTGCTCGTTATTCTGATGATAAATAGCCTTTTTGTAGTAATCCTCATAAAAAGGATTCACACTATCATCAGCTTTGTTGTTCGTCCATTCTCTTTTGAAGTGCCCCTTTTGTTTACACTTGAAGCAAGTAACTTTGTTCTTATCAAAACCTATCATCATGTCTGGGCCTTCCAAGCACTTTTTGCTAGTTATCTCCATGAATCTTTGAGCTCTTCGGATAACGCTTGGCATGCACCAGCGAATGTCCATGAGTTCCATCTCTTCTAGATCGACTAAATCGTAATCCTCCTTCGTCATGTTTGGATTTCTGATCTTACCTGCAATTAAACCTTCGTAAGATACCAGAATAGAAGCTAGGAAGCTCATGTGCTGTTGAGCAAACTCATTGTTCAAAAGTGGAGAATTTTTCCAATCCTGGTTTGGATTAGATTTTGACGATGCAGATGCAGATGAAGAATGATATCCTGGATCATAGCTCGAAGATTTGCTGTTTGATGAGTCACCAGTCTTATCTGCACTAAATGCAGTTTTGATCTTTGGAGATTCGTTGTTTTGTAGCATTCCTCTGCGATAGTACAAACCAACATTCTGTTGATAACTAGAGCTAGACATCTTGTTTTGTTTTTGTAGCAGCAAATCATGTCCCTCTATTTTCTCAATCAAGCTCTCTAACGTCATCTCATCGAATTTATCATCAATTTTCAAAACTATCACATAAGTTATCCAATCTTCCTCATGTGGCAATGCCTCGACGAGTTTATCCACCATCTCTTCTCTCTCTTTGTGGATTCCAAATCTTTCCATTTCAGTCTTCAGATGACAAAAACGTTCTATCATTTGACGAATTGTTTCATTCTTCATGCAACCAAACAAGTCAAACTCTTTCTTCAACAGTGATATCTTGTTTTTCTTGATATCCTTTCCACCTTCAACTTTTAACTTTAACGCTTCCCAAATTGACTTAGACGTTTCACCATGCTGAAGTAGTGAGAAAATATCCTCTCTGATAGATTGTTGAAGTAGAGTTTTCATTCTTAATTCACTTGAATGTTCCTTTTTATCATCAGCTGTGAATTGTTTAAGTGTGATTAATTCATGTTTTTCATTTCTTGGTTTTTCATATCCTATGGTCAACATGATCCAACTATCATACGCATAGGCTTGTACCTAGTTTTCAAATCTTTCATACCACCAATGATAATCTTCGATATTCATGAGCTTTGGTGGTCTCAGATGATTTTCGTACACGTTATCATGATTCAAACTCTCAGATATCACAGTTGTAGCATTCTTTGGTGTCACTGGAGTTTCTTCCGATGTAAACGCGTTATAAAATGTATTATAAAACTCTTCGCCAATTCCTGACATCTTTGAAATGTTTCTTGAATTTATCGCCTTGTTTATCACCTCGAATCACCTGTAAACGAACAAACAAATGATCTGTTTAAAAATGAACAAACAGTTGGATCGAACGAGTTACCAATTGGATGAGCTTTGTTTGGACAGCTGTATTAATGGACTTCAGTTATCTAATGAAATGTTATACATCAAACTAATTCTTTCTCACAAAAAAATATTATTGAACCCAACTTCCCACTTGAAGAGTATCAATTTTCACATGAATGTGTCTGACACATATTGAATTAAATCCGACCAATTTTCATAACATGCATTTGAATATAGTATCTCTGACAGAACCCTTATCAAAATATCACAATTGTTTTAAATGCAATGGCAAAACATCGAATCTCACCAAACTTTGTGTGTGAAATGGATCAATAGACTTTAAGGTTTTATTGGGCCCCTAAATTCCTTTATAACATGCATTCAGATTGAAATTGCTAACAAGTTGTTTTATTTAACCAAGCACATGGACCGCCGACTCTAGGATTGTTTAGAATGTAATTGGACCAAAAAATTAGTTGACTGCATTATATCACATGAAGTAATAAATGGGCCTGACACTTGATTGGGCCGTGCAGAAGATAGTGTTCGTCAACAACTGAAGGTTCGTCAACACTAAAGGTTCGTCGCTCCAACGGTTCGTCGGTATTGAAAGGTTCGTCAAAACAATGAAGGTTCGTCGATCGGATCACCGCTCGATCGGATGGTGATCCGATGATTGACACTAAATGCAAAGGATGTAGTGAATCGGATGGCAATCTGTACGGATGGCCACTCAATGATTATGCCTGTGACACCCCTGGAAAACCAAGAAACAACGCAACATAACTAGCTTCCTCAGTAACCACGTGCTAAATTTCGGGATGAAATTTCTTTCAAGTTGGGGATGATGTGACAACCCGAAATTTCTAGGTCTTTCCTCTATGCATTGCGTGTTCACAATTCTGTCTTCTTAATTCATTGACATTGTAACTCGTGCTTGAAGTAAGAATATTTGAAGTATCGTGTGGGTCGATGCTTAGCGAAAACCTAAGTATTGTGTAATGCTACGAAATGAAATGTTAATACATTAAACTATGTGAACGCCCATGAATTATTTATACGTGACATGTGCCACTGGGTTAAGTTGGGCCGCAATACCTGAAATACGTTAACCCGGTCGCAGATGCCGTTGGGCCGCCACCGCTTATAAATGAACTTGGCCCAAACAGGTTATGTGACACAAATGAATAAACCTTTAGACTCGGCCCAAATATTGTTCTGCACTATTGTGTAGTCTCGGCCTAATCCATTGTCCACATATCTACATGTATACGTGAATGATTAGGAATGCTTAGTAGAACAAACCCTACCCCTACATCTATTGTACGACGGCAAGCAGACCCCACCCCCTTTGATGATAATTCCAATCGATTACTTTGAGGTAAACCTCTTTTGACTATTATTGATGTTTAGAATTTGCAGCCAAATAAGATAAGGATCATGTGGTCGGCCATTAGGTTTATATTTACATGTGTAATTGTCAGTGACATGTGATCTTTCATTTGTGTGTGCAACTGGTTAATGTCATACATGTATAATTAGATTGAATGCAGTCAATTAAGTTCTCTTGTTAATCGATGATCTCATGATTTGGTTTAATGATTGATTGGTTATGTGATGGGTCATTGTTTGTTATTAAGCAATTAATATGAGTAGTAGAAGTGTACAAAGTCAATTGATGATGGCCGACAACATGAAACAAATAAAATCACATGGGGCTGAATCATGTTAACTGACAATAGTTATAGGATGTCTCAATTGAAAGATGGCCGACAATCATGTTTTTAATAAGTTTCCATTGGGCCGCTACTGATAAAAGCTGTTGAATCATGAATTGCGTGAATGATCTAGATTATTATAATCGAAGTTATTGACTGTGATAATTATATCTAGATTATAATAACATGATTAGGGTTTGATGTGTGAAACTGATTCATCACATGGATGAGGTCGACGAAACTCAATGGCTGTTTCGCCATGAGTTAAGACGACGAAACCTGGAAGTGTTTCGTCACCACACACTTTGACGAAACTCTGCCTTTCATCCTGGCCTATTGTCCCTACTGTCGACGAAACATAGGGTTTCGTGAGAATGTATTATGTGTAATGTGAATGCTAGTTGCATGGCTTTGATTGTCTAATATGATTTCGATACTTGACTTAATTTAAGTAGTGACCGTGATGTTACCATGGGACCCGACCCTAACTTGCATGATGACTGTATGTTGATTCACGGACCTACTTTGAATGATGGAGAATAACTGATATCACACACTACCTATTGCACACTTATACGATTTATAAATGTTGAATGTACACATGTAACAAGCTCATATGAGGCTAGACATCTTTCACGTACTAATACAATGCATGTTATGGATTGTGGATTTCATGAAAAACAGTTACAGCTTGTATGATGATTTACGCGTTATAACTTGCATAAGTGTTTAAGAAACTGATTACTCTTGGTAACCACAGTAGGGTTTGGTTGACCAACGGGGAACTGGAAAAGTAGATTAACAACCCGAGCAAACCAAGGTGAGTTCACACTACTAAGGCATGAGATTCCCGGTGGGTTGGGAATGGGATTGAATAACTATTTATACTATCAACACTACTAGACTACTTGCTACTGTCCTCGGATTGAAGGGCATGTACGTAAAACCTACGTACACTCATACTTGCTACTGTCCTCGGATTGAAGGGCACGTACGTAAAACCTACGTACACTCATACTTGCTACGGTCCTTGGATTAAGAAGGGCACGTACGGATACGACTAGTCAAGTAATACACATGGGAAGCCCCCACTAATCATCGCAAACATGTTTGGGAAACCGCGATACGGATTTATATGATACACATGGGAAGCCCCTACTAATCATCGCAAACATGTTTGGGAAACCGCGATACAGATTAATACAGTACATGGTTTACGAAATAAACATATGATTTACGAACACTATAACTAAACAACCAACTGTGAACTCGCTCAACTTTGTTGTTGACTCGTTGTTACATGCCTTGCAGGCCTTTAGGTGCTAATCAATGGAACTTGCTGTCTGGGAAGCTGGAGTGGTCATGGGTCGAGTTACATGGAAACGCAACACAACACAAAGAGCTTTTACATGCGATTTATAAACACGTAACTAATCAAATATGCTTCCGCTGTAAACTGTGAACTATTGTAACGTTGTAACACTATTGTTAATAAATGAAAGTTTTATTTGAATATATTCATGAGTTCAATGTGATTGGTGGCTAAGATCCTGGTCAGTCATGCCTCCAAGCGGTGGTACTCCGCAGGTGGATTTTAGGGGTGTGACAGATTGGTATCAGAGCCATTGGTTATAGTGAACTTGGTTTTATTTAAAAAGGGGAAATTGTTTTGTAAAACCAGACTATAACCGGACAGTTGTAAAGACGTGAATATGACCATGACACTCAGCTCCAGATTGCAAGGTTCGTCTCTCATATACTCATTGTACTACATAACTAGTGAACACCTACATACGATATTGCATGTGATTGCACGTTTAGCACAAACAATATGAATTCATGTACACTTGCACGTATTATGAGACTGATAGGGTGTAATTCCCTAAATCTTCATGACCTACACTTCGTGATACTCTTTGATTGCTACTCGAGTTTGGGGAACCATTTGACATGAGTTAAGAGGAGCTGAGATGAGCATGCAAATCACAATATTATTGTGGGTGCACACATAATAATAATGTGGGGTGCATGTGAGTCCCAGTGAGGCTTAACGAGTGGAAAAGGGGTTACGTCCCATTATTTGGTCACTATGAAACATAACAAACCTATAGGGGTCGTAGCAGTAATTGTCCCCTACTCAAACTCAAACGTGAACTTTTCATTTACCTTTGGATCAGTTCGGAACTTGATGCTATCGAGTGTTACCTGAACACCCATCTGAACTCAGCAAACCATGTAGAACGTTAGTTGCTTATACGAGCGTCCATGTGTTGGATGACGCAGCGTCGAATGATTGATCGACATCTTTCTCACCTTTCTTCGCTTGCTGGAACGTAACGTCTTGACGTCTCAGATTCTGAAGTGCGATCATTCCTGCAACACTCCCGCAACATACTGTGTATTACTCGAACTAATCGCAACACCGATGGACAGGAGGATGAGCGAAGAGCCTCACCAACCTCAGTATTAGAACGACTTTGATTACTGGTAGCGAACATCAACAATTAGACTTCAATCGAATCCTAAGCGACTTATGAGAGTCAACCCTTATGAATCCATCGGGACATCGGCGATGACAATTGACTGTAGTATGGAGTGTGTGGCTGTCAGCATAATGAGTAACGCTTTAGGACGTGGCACGGGAATGTGACAGGATGGACCTTGTTGGTGAAAGGTCGCAGGGCTCTGTTTCGAGCAACAACATTAGAGGCAACAGTCATGGCAACATCAAGGTACCCGTAATCATAGCATGGAAACAAAGGTGACATTGGCAAGGAATGACTGCTGTTAAGTCAAGATGTCAACAACCCAGCGAACAATGGCAGTTTTGGGAGTTCTAGTAGCCGTAGCAACAACACTGGATGTGATATTCGCGAAGGGCATTTAGAGTTGGCGTGGGCGACGCCAAGATTGTAACAACATGGTGGCCTACACGTTCTTAGAAACAAATCACTTCGTCACTGTTTTGCTCAACCCTGATACTTCTTGAAACCGAACCTGCTGTGGGATGGGCAGATGTCAAGCCCACTGAAACCTCATATGATTGTTGGAATGCAAACTCTACCTTGTGGGACAAGTGTTCGACGTCGACCATCCTTCTACTACTCTTGATAGTTTTGATGCAGTGGTCCGTATGGATTGGTTATCCAGATATCGCGCAGATACACCCAGCGAGGAGAAAACTTCGTGTGGAGAATTGTTGTCTGTCCTAAAAGCCAGGAGTGACTACGGAAGGATTACCCCGCAATGTTAACGTTTGATACTAACGTCAAGGCTAAGGAAAGGAGGATCGAGGATCCACCAATTATTCGTGATTTCTCCCTAAGTGCTACCAGAAGAACTACTAGGTTTACCTTCACATCGTCAGGTGGAATATCAGATCCGCATCATGCCAGAAGTAGCCCTTGTTACTAGTATATCTTATTATCTTACACCAGGAAAGTTGCAAGAACTGCCTAATCAACTTCAGGAATTATTGGACTTGAGTTTCGTCGGATCTAGTTTTCGCTTTAGGGAGCCCTCGCTATACCCATAAAGAGAAACCTTTACGTAGGTGTGCTGATTATCGAGAACTCAGCAAGGTGTTAGTCAAGAACCATTTGCCTCGACCATGTATTGCCAGCCCGTTGACCACTTACGAGGAACAAGCTTCCATTCGAGGACTGGCTAGTGAACGAACTATCATCAGATGGAAGTCCAAGAGGAGAATGCTCTTAGAACGGCATGTCGAACACAATGCAGCCATTTCAACTCTATACACCAGGATCATTGAGTTGATCAACACACCAGTAGTTTCAGGGATCACATGAGTCGACCGTAATTGTTGACGACGTTCTGAATCATGACCAGGAGAAACGGACACCATGGGTAGCATATGTATCCTATTTCAGCACTTCTGTGGGAGGAGCCATTACGTGTGAAGCCTTGTTAAATGTCACATCTAGACTCGAGAAAACGCATTTTTATCATGTAACTAACGGAGTGGGATTACACGTGGATCTTGCTATGATGCATCTTGATAGAAGCTGATCGACACCAAAGATCCCTTCGGGGATGCAACGATTCCTTGGTTTCACTAGATACTATCGCAGCTTACCCACAGGATTCTCGAAGGTCCCACAACTTAAATCTCTTTAGCACAGCAGGGTGCTGTGGAAGACAAACAAGGGGATGTATCTTCAGCTTTCGAATTCCAACTCTGCAATGCACCGAGCATCGCTCTTACCCGATGGTGTGGGTGATTCAGTGGTATACCATGATGGTTCAAATCAGTGTCCCAGTTACACACCGACGCAACACGAGAGAATGATGACTTACGTGATGGAACTACAAAGGGGAACTGCACGACACACAACTGGCGGTAAAAACCATGGCCTTGGGATTTTAGATGGAGGCATTACTTGGACGGTACCAGATGTGTTACTTAGACCGATCGCAAGGGCCTCCCGTGTACCTTGACTTCGACAGAACTAATTCAACTAATGGCATCACTAGAGGAAACTTTGGGATAATTACAACTATGAAATTTGAACGTGCACGAGCTCTGCAGCTCGCTATCGACTCTAACTTACCAGAATCAGACTCGCTCTGTTCAAACTGGAGAACTGAAGGAAGAGGAATCTTCAATTCGAAACCATGCGGGGCATGGAGAAGCAACCTTTGACCAGTCGGACGATACTCGCTACTTCCTGAAACGAATGTGGGTACCATTACACGGCAACTATAGGGAAACTCGCGTTGAGCAAGCACACCAGTTCGACATTCTAGCCGTCTGGGTTTTGATGGAAGGCATTAGGATTTATAAAACCTTGTACTGGTAACCGGACATGAAAGCTCACATAGTTATGTATGTGAATGATGGATCGACTTGTGGAAAGTCAAGGTGTAGCATCAGCAACCAGCAACACTCACATGGAAATAAAAATGGACTACCATGGATTTGGTTGATGGTCTATTTACAACTCGAAACGGAAACAACATTACCTGAATCTCGTTGATTGTCTTGCGCAACCAGCACACTTTCTAGCCATCAAAGGAACGGATAAGTTTCTGCACTAGCAGTCATCTATCTATAGGAAGCGGTTGCTAGGCACGGGGTGCCAACCTTCATTACCTCTAATCGCAACCCCCGATTTGCATCTCATTTGTGGCAAGCGGTGCACAAATCCATTGGCTCGCATTTAGACATGAGCACAGTATATCATCCACAGACGGATGGGTAGACTGAACGCACCATCCAAACTCTTGAAGACATGCTTCGAACACATGAAATCGACTTTGGCAACGGTCGGAGAAGACACCTCCCTTAGTGGAGCTTTCGTATAACAACAGTTACCACACCAGCATTCAGGCTACTTCGTTTGAGGCATTGTACGGGCAAAGGTGCCAATCATCTCCTTGCTGGGCAGGAGTCGGAAACGGCCAAATCACCGGCCCAGAACTTGTCATACACACAGTAGAGGAGATTGCTCAGATACGTCAACGAATGACGGCAGTTCGTGACCGCCAGAAAAGCTACGCTGATAAGCGCGAGAAACCACTCGAGTTCCAAGATGGGGATCGAGTACTATCTAAAGTCCTACCTTGGGAAGGTGTACTTTGTTTTGGTATACGAGACGAAACTTAACCCGCGATACGTTGAATCTTACGAAATCACAGAGAGAATTGGCAAGGTGACCTACAAACTAAACCTACCCGCAGAACTCAGTGGAGTTCACAACGTTTTTCACTTGTCGAATCTGAAGAAGTGTCTGTCAGATGAGACCCTCATAGTTCCTTTGAAGGAGCTCACTATCGACGATCAGTTGCGATTCGTTGAGGAACCAGTTGAAATCACAGACCGAGACGTTAAGGTTCTCAAGCACACCAGAATACCTCTTGTTCGAGTTCGTTGGAACTCTCGTCGTGGCCCAGAGTTTACCTGGGAACGAGAAGATCAAATGAAACTCAAGTATCCCCAGTTGTTCGGGAACAGTGCAACCACTACTGAGGCTGAAGCTACTGCGGAATTTCGGGACAAAATTCCAAACCAACGGGGGGATGATGTGACACCCCAGGAAAACCAGGAAACAACGCAACACAACTAGCTTCCTCAGTAACCACGTGCTAAATTTCGGGACGGAATTTCTTTCAAGTTGGGGATGATGTGACAACCCAAAATTTCAAGGTCTTTCCTCTATGCGTTGCGTGTTCACAATTATGTCTTCTTAATTCATTAACATTGTAACTCGTGCTTGAAGTAAGAATATTTGAAGCATCGTGTGGGTCGATGCTTAGCGAAAACCTAAGTATTGTGTAATGCTACGAAATGAAATGTTAATACATTAAACTATGTGAACGCCCATGAATTATTTATATGTGACATGTGCCACTGGGTTAAGTTGGGCCGCAATACCTGAAATACGTTAACCCGGTCGCAGATGCCGTTGGGCCGCCACCGCTTATAAATGAACTTGGCCCAAACAGGTTATGTGACACAAATGAATAAACCTTTAGACTCGGCCCAAATATTGTTCCGCACTATTGTGTAGTCTCGGCCCAATCCATTGTCCACATATCAACATGTATACGTGAATGATTAGGAATGCTTAGTAGAACAAACCCTACCCCTACATCTATTGTGCGACGGCAAGCAGAGCCCACCCCCTTTGATGATAATTCCAATCGATTACTTTGAGGTAAACCTCTTTTGACTATTATTGATGTTTAGAATGTGTAGCCAAATAAGATAAGGATCATGTGGTCAGCCATTAGGTTTATATTTGCATGTGTAATTGTCAGTGACATGTGATCTTTCATTTGTGTGTGCAACTGGTTAATGTCATACATGTATAATTAGATTGAATGCAGCCAATTAAGTTCTCTTGTTAATCGATGATCTCATGATTTGGTTTAATGATTGATTGGTTATGTGATGGGTCATTGTTTGTTATTAAGCAATTAATATGAGTAGTAGAAGTGTACAAAGTCAATTGATGATGGCCGACAACATGAAACAAATAAAATCACATGGGGCTGAATCATGTTAACTGACAATAGTTATAGGATGTCTCAATTGAACGATGGCCGACAATCATGTTTTTAATAAGTTTCCGTTGGGCCGCTTCTGATAAAAGCTGTTGAATCATGAATTGCGTGAATGATCAAGATTATTATAATCGAAGTTATTGACTGTGATAATTAGATCTAGATTATAATAACATGATTAGGGTTTGATGTGTGAAACTGATTCATCACATGGATGAGGTCGACGAAACTCAATGGCTGTTTCGCCATGAGTGAAGACGACGAAACCTGGAAGTGTTTCGTCACCATACACTTTGACGAAACTCTGCCTTTCATCCTGGCTTGTTGTCCCTGCTGTCGACGAAACATAGGGTTTCGTCAGAATGTATTATGTGTAATGTGAATGCTAGTTGCATGGCTTTGAATTGTCTAATATGATTTCGATACTTGACTTAATTTAAGTAGTGACCGTGATGTTACCATGGGACCCGACCCTAACTTGCATGATGATTGTATGTTGATTCACGGATCTGCTTTGAATGATGGAGAATAACTGATATCACACACTACCTATTGCACACTTATACGATTTATAAATGTTGAATGTACACATGTAACAAGCTCATATGAGGCTAGACATCTTTCACATACTAATACAATGCATGTTATGGATTGTGGATTTCATGAAAAACAGTTACAGCATGTATGATGATTTACGCGTTATAACTTGCATAAGTGTTTAAGAACTGGAAAAGTAGATTAACAACCCGTGCAAACCAAGGTGAGTTCACACTCCTAAGGCATGGGATTCCCGGTGGGTTGGGAATGGGATTGAATAACTATTTATACTATCAACACTACTAGACTACTTGCTACTGTCCTCGGATTGAAGGGCACGTACGTAAAACCTACGTACACTCATACTTGCTACGGTCCTTGGATTAAGAAGGGCACGTACGGATACGACTAGTCAAGTAATACACATGGGAAGCCCCCACTAATCATCGCAAACATGTTTGGGAAACCGCGATACGGATTAATACGATACACATTGGAAGCCCCCACTAATCATCGTAAACATGTTTGGGAAACCGCGATACAGATTAATACAGTACATGGTTTACGAAATAAACATATGATTTACGAACACTATAACTAAACAACCAACTGTGAACTCGCACAACTTTGTTGTTGACTCGTTGTTACATGCCTTGCAGGCCTTTAGGAGCTAATCAATGGAACTTGCTGTCTGGGAAGCTGGAGTGGTCATGGGTCGAGTTACATGGAAACGCAACACAACACAAAGAGCTTTTACATGCGATTTATAAACACGTAACTAATCAAATATGCTTCCGCTGTAAACTGTGAAATATTGTAACGTTGTAACACTATTGTTAATAAATGAAAGTTTTATTTGAATATATTCATGAGTTCAATGTGATTGGTGGCTAAGATCCTGGTCAGTCACGCCTCCAAGCGGTGGTACTCCGCATGCGGATTTTGGGGGTTTGACAATGCCACACTCAAAATGCAATGGATGTAATGAATCGGATGGCAATCCGTACGGATTGCCACTCGATGGTTAGGCCAAAATATGAATGAAAAATTTATGGATAGCAGTGGATCGGATGGTGATCCGATCGAGTGACGATCCGATACTTGACAATGTGCTTTGGATCGGGTGGTGATCCGATCGAGTGACGATCCGAATCGGGTGGTGATCCGATCGAGTGACGATCCGATACTTGACAATGTGACACAAGCAAATTAAGAGTTTAGGATTGGATGGCAATTCGTATGGATTGCCACTCGATACTTGGACAATGTTAACAAAGCTAAATTGAGTGCACGTGAATCGGATGGTGATCCGATCTAGTCACCACTCAATAATTTTTCCACACCTTATATGACTTGGATCAAGTGAGTTGATGGATCGGATGGTCACCCGATCGGATGGCCATCCGATCGGTGAACATCATAAGCATCAATAGCAGCAACAGTAAACATATTTCAACTTTTTCGAACCAAAAAATTTAAGATTTCTCACAAACTACTTGGAATTAAGATCTGAAAATTTGTAGGGTTATTCGGTTATGATTTTCGCACATAATACTAAAAAATCAGCGAATATGAACCGTTAAAACCCCGTTAATTTTGCAATTTTCTGAAGAAAAATGAAGAACAAGAATAGGATAAGAAAATTTTGACAAATCTGGATGAATTTGACTCTGAATCTGATGATTTTTCGTGCGAATTTGTGTATTTGATCCGTGCAATCGACCTCCTGCTCTGATACCACATGTAGGACCAGTTTTCGACTCCGTAACGATTGCGTATCGACACGTGTGACGAGCGGAATCCGTACACGTGCGTGGACCGAACACAAGAACCGTACTATAAACGTGATTCTATTGATAGATCTGAAAAGATACAAGCACCTTGAATCACCTTGCCACTTTCTCTCTCTAGTTTCTCTCTCTAGCCTCTAAGCTCCAATCTCCAAATGTGCAAAAGTTCTAAACTAAAGGGATAAGGTTCCTATTTATAGGCCATGGAATTAATGAGAGTTCTCATTAATTACCAAAATGCCACCTTGCCCTTTTCTATCTAATATTACAATATAATCATGTTTTCTACTAAATATTGCTACGAACTCGATTGACGGAGGCGATAAACATTACTGCACTAACAAGAAACGTATGTAACACCCAAAACTGCATAAAGCAAAAAGGGATCTTGTATACTCACAGATAGCGTTTAACTTAACAAACACTGCTTTGGATTGAAGGGAGCGCTTGAGAGATTAGCCTGAACAGTTAACGATAGCATAAACGATGAGCGGCGCGTAAAACGGTGCAAGAGTACCAGGTATCGGATGGTAATCCGATTGGATAGCAATCCGATCGGATGGCCAGTCGATCGGATGTCAATCTGTTCGGATGGTCATCCGATTGGATGGCCATTCGATTGGATTGACATCTTGTTTGGTAGGGATGTGTTTGTGTATGACGGCTTTGAAGTTTTCGTTGTAGCATTTTGAAAACAGAGAAGTATCTCTACCCTTCAGGTCGTTCGATCGGGTAGCAATCCGATTGGTAGAACACTTAGTGAGGACAAGTTCACAGCAGGGTTGTCACTCGATCGGATGGCAATCCGATCGGATAGCAATCCGTTGGAACTACTGTTCTTTGAAATTGATTAAGTTCCAAAGTTCCAAACGTCACACGATCGGATGGTCGGTCGATCAGATGGCAATCCGATCGGACGGCAATCCGTTCGATGTCCAGATCCTTGAAAAGTTTGAAAATAAAGTTTAAGGGTGGAACCAAGTGCAAGCCAATCGGATGGCTGTCCTATCTAGGTTCGGGTTTCACCCCTAACTTAGCGACTACGTTCCTGCTTGTTTGATGAAATCACGAGGTAGATAAGAAGATTTGCGTCGAAGTAAGGATTTCACTCCTGATTCAACGCAAATTCTCTTGTTTATAGTTAAAAAAAAAATTCGAACGAGTAATCTGGTCGAGAGTTTGCTGTTTTCACACCTAATCTTAACCAGATCGTTCATTTGTGTGTGTAATCAGCCTTAGGAAAGGCTGATCTTGCGCGGAACTGTAGTATGCGATGTTCGCGCAAGTGTGTAGTGTACAGCGAGTTCGAGCGAGAAATAGAGAGTAAGCTCATACAAAACCCCTACTGGGCATGCGTAAGTCAGTTTGTTGGTACTTAGACAATAGACTAGGTCGTTTCTAAGACATTAACCCGGACTAGGTCGAGTCTCGCCTAATTCCCTATAGTTATGGCTCTGATACCAATTTGTCACACCCCAACCGATGGCGGAAACATTAGGGCATGGCACTGAGCGAAACAGATTGTCCATGAGTATCCATTGCAACTATTCATTACTAGATAATTTAAATGTCATGTCCCATACCACAACATATCCAAATGAAAACAGTTATTACAAATAATTGTCTCATAAACAAATACTGCTCCGACGACTCAGATTTAAGCGTGACATAACTAGACCCCTAGCTTGATTCATCAAAGCTCAGCAATCCCTAGCATCTTAAGCACCTGTCACATACGTTAAAATAAAGTCAATACACATAGTGTAAATGTGAGAATACAAGTTTAATAGTATGATAGAGTTTGAAATCGTTACGCATAACCAGCATGTATAATATATAATGTGAAGCATGTAAGTTATCGACAATGATCCTATCAATACCAATGACTGCGAGTTGACTGCGAGTAGCGAGTGCACATCACATGTTCACAACTGCGAACACGTGAAGTATTCTCCTTAACAACCCCTGAGTGAACAGGTGCTGAGTCCAAACTATAGTACTATCGTTGCTAAGGCAGGTAGACAGCAATCAATGTGTAAACATAACAAACAGGCATTCATCGAGTCACGTATAACATGCATTAACGGTCAGCGTATAAATAGTGTTTGCCTTGTGTGATTGATGTGATTTAGAATAAGTAACATATGTAACACCCAAATGTGCATAAAGCAAAAAGGGATCGAGTATACTCACAGATAGTGTTTAACTTAATAAACACTGCCTTGGATTGAAGGGAGCGCTTAAGAGATTAGCCTGAATAGTTAACGAGAGCATAAATGATGAGCGGCACGTAAAACGGTGCAAGAGTACCAGGTATCGGATGGTAATCCGATCGGATGGCCAGTCGATCGGATGTCAATCTGTTCGGATGGCCATCCGATCGGATTTCCATTCGATTGGATTGACATCTTGTTTGGTAGGGAGGTGTTTGTGTATGATGGCTTTGAAGTTTTCGTTGTAGCATTTTGAAAACAGAGAAGTATCTCTACTCTTCAGGTCGATCGATCGAACGGTCGTTCGATCGGGTAGCAATCCGATTGGTTGAACACTTAGTGAGGACAAGTTCACAGCAGGGTTGTCACTCGATCGGATGACAATCCGATCGGATAGCAATCCATTGGAACTACTGTTCTTTGAAATTGATTAATTTCCAAAGTTCCAAACGTCACACGATCGGATGGTCGGTCGATCGGACGGCAATCCGATCGGACGGCAATCCGTTCGACGTCCAAATCCTTGAAAAGTTTGAAAATAAAGTTTAAGGGTGGAACCAAGTGCAAGCCGATCGGATGGTTGTCCGATCGGATGGCAATCCGATCGGACGGCAATCCGTCGCAAACGGCCTGATCGTCTTTGACACTTGATTGCTTTGAAGATTTCTGCAGTTTTGAACGAGACGTTATGATAACTTGTTTAAACAACAGAAACCCCATCTCGACCCAAGTGATCCAATCGAACAGGAACCACCCTAGTCCGACCGGTTCACGGTTTGAGACGGTTGTTCATTTTCAAACCCGAAATCAGTTATCTCTCGGATAGAATTCAGATCTGGAACTAACCCATCATTAAGAAAGAGTAGAATATTAGAATGACCTCCAATTCTATCAGTTTTAAGTGCATTGAGTGTAAAAGAGTTAAAAGAATGTTGGAAAACCTTCTTTCAATCCTTTTAACCATGAATCTGTGTAGATCTATGCGAAAACATTGATTATTCATGTGGAAATCCTTCAGATCTAAGTTGTTCATGGTGGAATGAAGCCAAATCTTGAAGTTCATAAGAACTCCATGATGACATCACCCTAGAACACCTCAAATCCAGTGATTTCACGGTTAAAAGTTAAGATTCAAAGGTGAAAAAGATGAAGGAGTGCGTGTAGACCATAAAAGTACAAGATTTAGGTTGGAAACTTACAAGAATCACGAGAAATCGAGGGAAAGATAGCTTGAGTGCGTCTGGTTCGAGTGGAGAGCTATCACATCACAAATGATGTGACGGGAGGGTATTTATAGGGTTTCCCAAAATGGAAGGTGATGACGTGTCGAGCTGGTCACCAATCGGATGGCAATCCGATCGGGTGGCATTCCGATCGGGTGGCAACTCGATCGGGTGACAATCTGATCGGGTGGTGTTATGGGTGAAATTCTGAGCCCATATCCTGACACTATATCTTGATTTTATGATAGCTGATTACGATCAGGATACCGGACCAGGATATTGGTAACATCCTGAGGCAGTATCCTTACTATTACTAACAATTTGCTTGTAAACGTTGGTTACAAGGGACTAACGTTCAAGAGGACCAAGTCATCCTGAAGACCCGCTCAAATTGGTTAGGATAAAGACGTTGATGGCGGAAGAATAGCTCTTGTAACGGTCAGCATTGAAAAATGGCATGTTTTATGGGAGTTACGAATGCTGGTCAAAGATATTAACGTTGTAACGGTTATGGAAGCTTAAATCCCGGATTTACAGTTAATATGCACGTGGAGAAAGAGTTGAAACAGTCCCCAATGTTCAGAAGGGCATATTCCAAGTATCCCGGATTTTTAGCATAATATCCCGGATTTTTAGCATAGTTAGTTATTTCCTTTGCTATATATAGGAATGATCGGATCAATAGGAACACACAACCTTTTCACACACTCTTGCTTTCTACTACCTGCATTCACTCTCAAACACAAACACTTGTACTCGAATCTCATTGTAACACTTAGTTGATCCGCATCATATCCTGCATTGTATCCTGGTTATTCAAGCAATAAGAAGAAAAAGGCAGCCGACGATTGTCAGCTCCCGAGGTTTTATGCCGGAGATCTAGATTGATCGAGGGCTTTCCTCGTACATCACGTGTCACCCTTTACATTTTTGCTCATTGTTTGATTATTGATATAGTCAGATATCCTCGGGCTATATCCTGAAACTGTTTTTGCAAACTAACAAACCAACATATTTTTTCACAAAGTATTACTAGCACACTACCTCACTAAACTAATTTGATCACTTAATTGCTTCGGTAATTATTTATCAAAACAATTTGGCGCCCACCGTGGGGTAAGTGGTGCTATTTCTACTAAAAGCTTTTGCAAAATCATTACTTGGTTTTCTATTTTCAAAACTTTTTGCTACACTATTTTCAATGGCCTCGAGATCAAACATGAGCTCTTCTACCGTGTCTGCTACAACCTCTGCAACAATTGGTTCGGCACTTCCACCACCTCCTCCGAGAACGCAAGCCTCTTCACAAGAAACTGAAATTCATGTGGCTCGGGATGTTATCCCCCCCCAATATTCAGGGATCCGCTCCTGTTTTGGCCTCTAATGAAGAAATTCTAACTTTATTTGGTAGTGTACAGGAGCAAATGAGGCAGCTGCAGGAGACAAATCAAATGCTAATAAGAGAAATACAGCTCTTGAAGTCTGGTCCGAGTAGACCTGTTGAGGATACTGTCACTCCCTTGCAGCCCAGGGCCTTGAACTCCAATTCAGCAGTATATACCGAGGATAACAGGGGCAATATTGTGCCTAGTCATACTCAGAATCATACTCCTGAGATACCCTCTTTGGTTAGGGTGTCAACTGTGAGGGATCCAGGATATGCTCCAGGATGCGCTCCAGGATATGGCCAGAATCACCAAGCTGGTAACTTGTCTGTTAACACCAGTATCCCTGTTACTAATAATCTAGGATCATTGTAGGATACAGGTGTGACATCAGCGATAACCAGAGAGCTTCAAAAATTGAAGGATATGATATCAAGTGTGCCTGGGATAGTGCAACCTATACCAGAAGTATCCTGGGATAGTCACAACATATCCCGCTTTGCTCACCCCATTTGTGATGCAGAAATCCCAAAGAGATTCCAGACTCCTAACATGAAGCTGTATGATGGGACGACGGATCCTGAGGAGCATATTGCCCAGTATAGGGAGAGGATGGAGATTAACCCTATCCCGCCGGATCTTAAAGAAGCATGCTTGTGCAAGGGCTTCGGCTCTACTTTAACAGGATCAGCCTTGAAATGGCTTCTAAATGTTCCACCTCACTCAATTACATCATTTGCTCATTTAGTGAATTTATTTAATAGTCAATTTTCTTGCAGTCGAAGTTTTGAGAAACTGACTAGTGATCTTTACAGGATAACTCAAGGACCTCAGGAATCCTTGAGGGATTATGTGAACAAGTTTAGTCGGGAATCCTTGGATATTCCACATCTTGATGTTGCAACAACTGTGCAGGCTTTCAAGATGGGATTGCAAAAAGATTCTCAATTTTACCAGGATCTTGTAATGAATCCCTGCAGGAACCTGGACGAAGCTCGTAACAGGGCATTAAGATATATTCGGCTGGAGGATGACAAAAAGATGCAAGAGAGGATGAATTCGTCCACAACCTATGTGTCAACCAACAGGAAATCAGAATCCTCGTATAAACCATATCGCTCTAAGCCATATGGCAGAAATGACAACAAAAAAAGTGAATGTTGTTGAAGACGAGGATCCTGAGGAGTATCCTGAGTTGTCTGAATATTGTTTTTCTGTTAATATACCTGAACTAATGTATGCTATGTAGGGTTTAGGAGACAAAGCAAGATGGCCTCGAAAAAATCAACAAAAAGCTGATTGGAAGGATAAGTCCAAATGGTGTGCCTTCCATGAGGATTTCGGACATGTTACTGAGCATTGCATCGCTTTGAGGAAAGAAATAAGCTATCTCTTGAGCAAGGGATATCTGAAGGACCTCTTGGGAAGAAAGAAGAATAAGGGTCAGAATCCTGAGAAGGATCCTGAGCGAGCAACATCACCTCCTGCGGATGCAAAAATAATTAACTTTATTTCAGGAGGATCCGACATTTGCGGGACGTCATATTCTGCGGCGAAAAGGCACGCGAAGGAAGCCAAGGCAGAGAGGGGAGATAAGCCAACCAGGATATCAACACTTACAACTGATAAAGTGATCACGTTCGACAGCGATGACAGGGATACTGTCCAGGATCCTCACCATGATGCTTTGGTAATAACGTTATATGTTGCTAACCATTTCGTGCGCAGGATACTGGTGGATAATGGCAGCTCTGTCAACATCATCCAATTGGAAACCCTGAAGAGAATTAACATCCCCGAGATGGAGATTACCTCAAAGTCCACTGTGCTTGTAGGTTTAGTGGAGAAGCAAAGAATACTGTTGGGGAGATAAAACTGCCCGTATATGTCGAAGGAGTAAACTCGATGCAACGGTTTTGTGTCATGGATTCATTATCCTGCTATAATATTATATTGGGCAGGCCATGGATTTATGATATGAAAGTTGTACCTTCCACCTATCATCAGTGTGTCAAGATCCCTACTCCTTGGGGGGTAGTCAAAGTTGAAAGTGACCAACAAGAGGCGAAGGAGTGCTACTCCTCTTCAATGAAGGCCTCAAGAAAATCCCGGACAGGATAGCAATTAAGGATACAAGCCCAGGATATCGTGGAAGCTTCGGAGCAGGATGTTAAGAAAGTTATCTTGGATCAGGATAATCCAGATATCTCGGTGCTTGTAGGGGCCAATATCCCTCAGGATATTGAGGATCGGCTTACTAACTTTTTGAAATGCAGGATATCCACGTTTGCATGGAAACACGAAGACATGACAGGTATATCGAAAGATGTTATAACTCATGAACTTGGGATTTACAGGTCTTTCAAGCCCGTTCAACAAAAGAGAAGGAAGTTTGCTCCTGAAAGAAATACGATCATACAGGAGGAGGTTGAAAGGTTATTGAAATCC
Organism: Helianthus tuberosus; assembly: GCA_030545235.1. NCBI lineage: Eukaryota > Viridiplantae > Streptophyta > Magnoliopsida > Asterales > Asteraceae > Helianthus > Helianthus tuberosus. The sequence goes on along the minus strand of CM060411.1, from coordinate 50,704,076 downwards.
AAGATGATCAGGGAGGTCAAATTCCCAAGATGGCTAGCAAATGTAGTTGTGGTGCAGAAGAAAAATGGGAAATGGAGAGTTTGTGTAGATTACATAGACTTGAACAAAGCTTGCCCTAAAGACCCGTTTCCTCTACCTCATATTGATTCAATGGTGGATGCTACTGCCGGCCATGAGATGTTAACCTTCATGGATGCATCCTCAGGATTCCAGCAGATCCAAATGGAACCTTCAGACCAGGAGGATACTGCTTTCATGACACCAATAGGTATATATTGTTATACTGCTATGCCTTTTGGTTTGAAAAATGCAGGTGCAACATACCAGAGATTGGTAAACATGATGTTTAAAGACAAACTGGGGGACACCATAGAGGTGTACATCGATGATATGGTAGTAAAATCCAAGAAGGCTGAGGATCACCTCCAGGATATTAAGGGAGCATTTGATATCCTGGACCAGTACAACATGAAATTAAATCCTGCTAAATGCCATTTTGGAGTGGGAGCAGGAAAGTTTCTAGGATACATGGTGACGAAAAGGGGGATAGAGGCAAGCCCAGAGCAGATTAAAGCTATCCTGTATATCAAGTCACCTTCAAATATGAAAGATGTTCAACGATTAACAGGGCGAGTAGCAGCATTAAACAGATTCATCTCAAGATCCTCGGAAAAATGCAAGGAATTTTATGATATCCTGAAGAAGAATAAAAAATTCGAATGGGGAGAGAACCATGAGGCAGCCTTGCAGGATTTGAAGCAGTATCTTTCAACCGCACCTCTATTGATGAAGCCTGGGGATGGTGAACCATTATCCCTGTATCTTGCAGTATCAGGGAATTCAGTAAGTGCCGTCCTTGTAAAGGATCATGAAGGTCAGCAGTATCCTGTTTATTATGTTAGTAAAAGTTTATTAGATGCTGAAACTAGATATTCTCATTTAGAAAAAATGATATTAGCCCTAGTTATGGCGTCGACAAAACTTAGACATTATTTTGAAACACATAGGATTCATGTTAAAACCAACTATCCTGTAAAAAAAATGTGCTTAGGAAACCAGAGATGTCAGGTTGGATGGCTAAGTGGTCAGTAAAATTAAGTGCATATGATCTAGTGTATGAACCTAGAAATGCCATAAAGTCTCAGGCTTTAGCAGACTTTGTGGCTGATTTTAGTAGTGATATTCAAGATAAGGTCGACCTAGAAGTACAACAACTAGGTGAAAGTTCAGAATTTTGGATATTACATACTGATGGTGCATCCAACATAAGAGGTGTAGGATTAGGGATACTACTAAAATCGCCACAGGGGGACATATTACCCCAGGCTATTAAATGTGAATTTTCTGCTACCAATAATGAAGTTGAGTGTGAAGCTCTGATAGCAGGATTAGAATTGGCTAAAAATATGAATATTAGATGTTTACAAATATATGTTGATTCCCTGTTGATTACTAACCATTTCAATGGATCTTATGTAGTAAAAGGTGAAAAGTTAGCTGAACATCTTGAAATTGTTAAAAAATTAGCAGGATATTTCGAAATTTTTACACTTGAACAGGTACCAAGAGAAAAGAATGCTGAAGTTGACGCTCTAGCAAACTTAGGATCTACTGTCAGGATACTGGAGGGAACTCAGATACCAATAGTGCACATCTTGTATCCTGCAATGGAACATTTCAAATCTCAGGATAAAGAAGTAGCATGTATCCAGTATCCCGGTGATGGATATCCTGAGAATGATCCTGAATCCTGGATGACTCCAATTATGAAGTATCTTCAAGAAGGAGCTATCCCAAAGGATGCAAATCCTAAGGATTTTAGGATGAAGGTATCTCGTTTTACTATTATAAATAATATTTTGTATAAGAAATCCCTTGCAGGTCTGTACCTAAGGTGCTTGGAAGATCCTGAAACCAAGGAGGTACTTCAGGATATACACGAAGGAGACTGTGGTAACCATACTGGGGGCAGATCTCTGTTCTCGAAGGTGTTGAGAATAGGATATTACTGGCCGACCATGAGAAAGGATGCTACGGAGTATGCTCGGAAATGCGATGCATGTCAAAGACACGACAACATCCTGCATCAGCCTGCAGAACCGTTATATCCTATCGTATCCCCTTGGCCATTTATGAAATGGGGTATGGATATAGTGGGAAAGCTTCCAAAGGCTCCAGGAGGAAAGGTTTTCATGTTGGAAATGACGGATTATTTCTCCAAGTGGGTCGAAGCAGAAACCTTTGTCCAAGTCAGGGTTCAAGAAGTGGTATCCTTCATAAAGAGGAATATCCTGACCAGATTTGGGGTACCAGTTGAGATAGTTTGTGATAATGGCTCTCAATTCATCAGCAAAAGAACTACTGATTTTTAAAAAAGTTGGGGAATTAAGATGATCACGTCAACACCAGTGCATCCTCAAGCAAATGGACAAGCAGAATCCTCGAACAACATAATCCTCAACAATTTAAACAAGAGGTTAGGTGCCAAAAAAGGAAAATGGGCAGAGGAACTACCATTTTTCCTATGGGCTGATAGAACAACTGTGAAAAATGCTACTTGGCAAACCCCATTTTCTTTGGTATTTGGGGCAGAAGCAGTGATCCCGACAGAAATGGTGATACCGACAGCTAGATCAAGCCTACGGGATCCTGAATCAAATCCTGAAGTCTTATGTCAAGAGCTAGACACAATTGATGAGACGAGGGATGCAGCAAAGCTAAGGATGGCGGCATATCAGTAGAGGATAGCCAAGTTATTTAACAAGAATTTAAGGATAAGGAGATTTCAAGTTGGAGATTGGGTGTTAAGGAAAGCTTTTCAGAATACAACCAATCCTGCAGATGGGAAGTTAGCCCCAAAATGGGAAGGACCTTATGAAATTGATTCAGAATCCGGAAAGGGAGCATACCGACTCAAGACCACGGAGGGGGATATGTTGCCAAGATCCTGGAATGCTATACATCTTAAAGCTTACTTCAAGTGAGTTTAGAATTTAATTTCTAACTCAGGATGGCATGAATTCTATCTCTCTTAAATTCATCTAATTTTATTTACTCTTTTTGAACCCAATACTGACTTAAGCATCGAAGGGGTGTTAGCCAGGCTAACACCCACGTTAGTTTACGGTTGTTTTGCAGTATCTGCTTCGGGATATAGCTCCAGGATACATACTTAGGATACTTCGAAAGATTAGAGGATTGGCCCCCTCTCTCACGTTTAAGGGATCCTGATCCCTTCTCAGGTTTAAAGGTATTCACCTTTCTCTCGAATTGGGTTTAAACACCCCGCCTGGAGCGCAAGTTGTCCAGGGATAGTTCAAGATAGCGGGACCAATCCATGTAAAAGTGGCTGACAATTTCGTTATTGTTGGCTATATCCTGGATCCTAAAGGTATATGAGGATTGATCACCCTCTCTCGTGAAAGGGTATTTTCATACTCTCTAAGGTTTAAAGGTTATCACCTTTCTAAGTCTTGGAGTTTATACACTCCCGCCTGTAGCGCACGAAAACAAGGGTTTATCCCTAGGATGCTAAGGGTTTATCCCCAGGGTGCTAAGGGTTTATCCCCAGGATACTAAGGGTTTATCCCCAGAATATTAAGGGTTTATCCCCAGAGAAACTAAACTTTTTGACAAGTTCCAAAGATATGACAAACTACGATTGTGTTTACACACGTTCTTCTGTTGGTAAAAAGTTACGAAGTTTAATCACTAAGCGAAGAGATACTCAAGTGTGTCATATATTGATGCAATATCCTGCACAGACAGGGGACATCCATGCAGGGGACATTGCAAAGGGTTCAAAGGTTGAGGTTGGAAATTATTGCCTAAGTGTTTCTGGTATGATTTATTATTTTTCAAGTCTTGAAAACCTTATCTAAATGATCTAAGTTTTCTAAAAAGTCATATTCAACCAAGCTTTGTCTAACATTTCGATGACAAAAGTATTAAACATTTCATCAGTATCCTGACCAGGATATTTGATCAGGATATTCAAAATATACCAGGATAAAAGCATAAACAACAACAAATAAGGCTAAAAGGTTAGTTTATTATTAATAGATTGTATTCTTGGTTTCGTCTCAAAAAGAGAACCATCCACCAAGAATACAATTGAGTTTTTAAAGCATATTTACATAAACAGTTGAAGGCTTAGTCCTGAAAACACTGGATCCTTCCACCTTCAACTATCAAACTATTCTACTTGCAGGAAATTAAAATTGTTCTAAGTGCAGGACGACCAAATGATTCAAACCCTACAAAGAAAAATACAGGTATCATTAAAGACAAACTAACCAGGATACAGGTTCAGTATATGTGTACGGGGTACAGGATCTGGATACTTACCTTATTAGGGAAGGATCTCATATGCTCGATGGATTCCAAGAAGCCAAGGTCATCATAAGAGAAACCTTCGGTAGCAGCAGCAAAGGGCTTAGAGCTGGTGGCAACAGATGGCTCCTTTTTTTATTAGGACAGGCTTGGGGTAGCTGTCAAGCTCCTCAAGGAATGTTCGAAATAGATATCCTTACCAGACATGTTAGAATGACTAAAAAATATATCCGTTGGAATCAGGATATCCAACAGTTATATTTTTGGGGACAATTGTTATGGGTGAAATTCTGAGCCCATATCCTGACACTATATCTTGATTTTATGATAGTTGATTACGATCAGGATACCGGACCAGGATATTGGTAACATCCTGAGGCAGTATCCTGACTATTACTAACAATTTGCTTGTAAACGTTGGTTACAAGGAACTAACATTCATGAGGACCAAGTCATCCTGAAGACCCGCTCAAATTGGTTAGGATAAAGACGTTGATGGCGGAAGAATAGCTCTTGTAACGGTCAGCATTGAAGAATGGCATGTTTTATGGGAGTTACGAATGCTGGTCAAAGATATTAATGTTGTAACGGTTATGGAAGCTTAAATCCCGGGTTTACAGTTAATATGCACGTGGAGAAAGAGTTGAAACAGTCCCCAACGTTCAGAAGGGCATATTCCAAGTATCCCGGATTTTTAGCATAATATCCCGGATTTTTAGCATAGTTAGTTATTTCCTTTGCTATATATAGGGATGATCGGATCAGTAGGAACACACAACCTTTTCACACACTCTTGCTTTCTACTACCTGCAATCACTCTCAAACACAAACACTTGTACTCGAATCTCATTGTAACACGTAGTTGATCCGCATCATATCCTGCATTGTATCCTAGTTATTCAAGCAATAAGAAGAACAAGGCAGCCGACGATTGTCAGCTCCCGAGGTTTTATGCCTGGGATCTAGATTGATCAAGGGCTTTCCTCGTACATCACGTGTCACCCTTTACATTTTTGCTCATTGTTTGATTATTGATATAGTCTGATATCCTCGGGCTATATCCTGAAACTGTTTTTGCAAACTAACAAACCAACATATTTTTCACAAAGTATTACTAGCACACTACCTCACTAAACTAATTTGATCACTTAATTGCTTCGGTAATTTTTGACCAAAACAGGTGGCAACTCGATCGGATGGCCACTCGATCGGTTGGCCACTCGATCTAGGTGTCTGGCGCGTTGAGTTTTGTCATTTCGATTCGCGTGTTGAGCGTTGTGATGCGATTCGAGTGAGCGATGCGATAGTATTACCCATTAGTTACACAAATAACCTAACTACTATATCTAACATACAATCACTATAAATAACTTGCGTTTAGCGTTTGCGATTCGATTGCGATGTGTTAGAATTGAGATTGCGATTAAACACCTCAACATAAACATAACATGCACAAGTAACACATAAATATCACACACACGTAAAACAATATCCAGAACACATAATTCGAGTTGTGAAGCGGTAGCGATTAGCGTTAAGCCGATTAGCGATTAAATAGCGATTAAACCTCGATTATTAATAGATACTCCACATAATACAACTAAAGCAAATAAATAATAGATTCGATTACAATTCAAAGAAGTCAAAACAGTAGTTGAGCAAGGAGTGACAGATCGCAATTGGCAATATTTTCTTCCTTTGACTTCAATCTTGACTTTGACTTTGACTTTCGAAAGCGGGTTGTTACAGCCTCCCATACTTAAGGGAATTTCGTCCCGAAATTAGGCTTTAGCCATAATAAACAACTGTGGGTACTTCGCCTTCATGTCGCTTTCGTGTTCCCAGGTAAACTCGGCTCCGCGTTTGCCTTCCCAGCGAACCTTCACAATGGGAATGCGTGAGCGTCTGAGCACCTTGGTTTCTCGTCCCACGATCTCAACAGGCTTTTCAACGAAGTGTATTGTTTCGTCCACTTGTAAATCCTCAAGAGGGACATGTAATCCCTGGTTGGCCAAGCACTTTCTGAGGTTCGAAACGTGGAAAGTCGGGTGGACGTTACTCAGTTCTTCTGGTAGTTCAAGTCTGTAGGCCACTTTTCCAATCCTTTCCAGAATCTTAAAGGGTCCAACATATCGAGGCGCGAGCTTTCCTTTCTTGCCGAATCTAATCACCCCTTCCAAGGTGCAACCTTTAGGAGTACGTGATCGCCAACGTCAAAATCAAGGGGTTGCGGCGTCTATCAGTGTAACTTTTCTGTCTGCTCCGAGCTTTCAGCAGATTGTCTCGAATTTGGAGGATTTTGTCTGTCGTTTCTTGCAATAGCTCAGGACCGGTAATTTGCGCGTCTCCGATCTCATGCTATACAATAGGCGATCGACATTTCCTTCCGTGTAAAGCCTCAAATGGTGCCATTTGGATGCTAGAATGATAACTGTTATTGTACGAGAATTCGACCAAAGGTAAGTGCGCGCCCCAATTACCACCGAAATCTATGACACACGATCGGAGCATGTCTTCAAGGGTGCGAATCGTTCTTTCAGTCTGACCGTCGGTTTGGGGATGGAAAGCGGTACTTAGATTAAGAGTAGTACCGAGAGCTGATTGAAACGTTTCCTAAAAACGCGAGGTAAACCGACCATCGTGGTCAGAGATGATGTCACGAGGCGTCCCGTGTCGACAGATGATCTCTTCGGTGTAGATTCGGGCTAATTTCTCTACCTTGTAGTCTTCTCGTATCGGCAGGAAGTGAGCTGACTTGGTCAAACGGTCAACCACAACCCAAATGCTATCATGACCAGATTGAGTGCGCGGGAGTTTCATTATGAAGTCCATGGCTATACTCTCCCACTTCCACATTGGGATTTTGGGTTGAACGAGTAAGCCAGAGGGTCTTTGATGCTCAGCCTTGACCTTGGAACAGGTCAGGCACTTCGAAACATAGGTTGCGATATCCTTCTTCATGCCCGGCCACCAGTACTTGTAGCGCATATCCTGGTACATCTTGTCAGCACCGGGATGAATAGAATATCGAGATTTGTGGGCTTCATCCATCAGAAGTTGTCGCAAATTCGTACGCTTGGGAATCCAAATTTGGTCCAAATAATGAAAGATACCATTCGATTTATTCTCGAGTTGGGCGCCATCGTTTAGAATCCTTTCCTTCTTCAAAGTTCGCTCGGTAAAACAAGCACGATGCGCGTCACGGATAAGAGCTTCGAGGTTAAACTGGGCTTGAGAATTACGAACATTAAGAAAGTAGCTTCGTTGACTGAGAGCGTCGGCAACGACGTTTGCTTTGCCTGGATGGTAATGGATCTCACAGTCGTAATCGTTGAGTAGTTCTACCCACCGGCGTTAACGCATATTCAGTTCCTTCTGGTCAAAGATATGTTGTAGGCTCCTATGATCGGTGAAGATCGTACACTCGGTACTGTAAAGCTAGTGTCGCCAAATCTTTAACGCAAAAACAACTGCGCCAAACTCGAGGTCGTGTGTGTTGTAGTTCTTCTCGTGGATCTTGAACTATCGAGAAGCGTACGCGATAACCTTATCTCGTTGCATAAGAACACAACCAAGACCAAGGTTTGAGGCATCGCAGAAGACTACGTAATTGTCATTTCCGTCAGGCAATGAGAGCACGAGAGCGTTGCAAAGCATATTCTTGAGGGTTTGAAAGGCTTCCTCCTGTTTGGTTCCCCAAATAAAAGGTTTATCCTTATGCGTAAGAGAGGTAAGAGGCACAACGATCTTAGAGAAACCTTCGATAAAACGGCGATAATAGCCGGCTAGTCCGAGAAAAGAACGGACTTCAGACGGGTTCTTGGGTGTAACCCAACCCTTAACAGCTTCGATCTTTGCAGGGTCAACGTGGATACCTTGACTATTGACAATGTGACCCAAGAATTGGACCTCCTCCAGCCAGAATTCGCACTTGGAGAATTTGGCGTAGAGACGGTTTCCCTGGAGTAACTCAAGAACCAAACGTAAATGCTGCGAGTGTTCGGCTTTTGATTTGGAATAGATCAGGATATCGTCGATGAATACGATTACGAAGTGATCAAGAAAGGGTTTGCACACTCGATTCATTAAGTCCATGAAGACTACAGGGGCGTTAGTCAAACCAACAGGCATGACAACGAACTCATAGTGACCATAGCAGGTTTGAAAAGCGGTTTTGGGAATATCCTCCTCTTGAATGCGTACCTGGTGATAGCCTGAGCGTAGATCGATCTTCGAGAAACACGTAGCTCCTTGTAGCTGGTCAAATAAATCATCGATTCGACTCAAGGGATAGCGATTCTTGATAGTCAGCTTATTCAATTCCCTATAATCGATGCACATCCGGAACGATCCATCCTTCTTTTTAATGAAACGGATAGGCGCGCCCCATGGAGAGGTGCTAGGGCGAATAAAGCCTTTATCAAGTAGTTCCTGGAGCTGACTAGAAAGTTCATGCATTTCAGAAGGAGCGAGACGATACGGCGCTTTAGCAACAAGGTTTGCTCCAGGAATGAGGTCGATACGAAAGTCGATATCACGACTCGGAGGTAAACCTGGTAGCTCATCGGGAAACATGTTAGGGAATTCACGAACCACGGGGACATCATTTACTCCTGGATTACCTTTCTTTTCCTTCTCCACTACTACAATGTGCGCCAAGAAAGCTTGGTATTCCTTGCGGAGATACTTGCTAGCCTGGACACACGACATGAGTTGGAGTTTCTTCGACGCGACTTCACCGTAAACACACAATTGATCACCATTAGCGAGCGAGAAGCGAATCATCTTATCGAAACAAATAACTTCAGCATGATTTTCACGAAGAAAGTCCATGCCTACTATGACGTCAAAACTACCGAGCTGCATCGGAATAAGATCGATAGGGAAGACATGATTGTTGAGTTCAAGAGTACAATCACGTAGAACAGAATTGACGGTGACGGTTCTTCCGGTGGCAACTTCCACATCGAACATCGAGGGGAGATGAGCGCGCTTACGATTGAGGAGCTTTTCGAATTCAGACGATACAAAACAGTTATCTGCCCCAGTATCAAATAAACACGTAGCATATATACCATTCACAAGGAACGTACCATTGACCACATTGTTATCGGCTTGAGCTTGACTGGCGTTAATGTTGAATGCACGTCCGCGGGCTGCTGGTTGTTGCTGCTGTTGCTGAGGCTGTTGCTGGGGTTGCTGCTGTTGTGGCTCTTGCTTGACCACTCGGTTTGGGCACATATTTTCTCAAAGTGGTTGGGATCACCACAAGCATAGCAAGCTCTAGAATTGATCGCGGGTGCATGAGCCGCTTGATAGCCTTGAGGAGCAGTAAGTAGAGCTTGCTGAGCAGGAGCTTGACCTTGTGTTGGAGCAGGGTTTTGACGTGGACCTGTACGGCAGTTGGCGGTGAAGTGGCCGTACATGTTGCAATGCGCGCAGTATCTACAAGTGATTCCCACTGGGTGGTGATAGGTACAAGTAGGGCAAGCCGGGTGAGGACCAGTATATGCACGCTTTGCCGGTGGTGTGTTGGTGACCGGTGTCGCTACTTGGCGGTGTTGAGGGTGCTATGGCACAGGAACTGATTGGAGCGGGGCAGCATTGGTCACAGCGCAGTTCTTGTTGCTAGAACTACTGTTCTTTCTCTTGTGTCTCAAGAGCTTGGATGACTGAGGAGTGGCGGCGGTTTCAGCGGTTGAAGCAGTGGTAGCTTGATGCAGATTCTTAGGAGCCTTATCCCAGTAACCAGACTTGACTCGCTTGTCGTTGATCTCAGCAGCGAGTAGGAAAGTTTCCTCAATTGTCGTCGTCTTTGCAGCTTGAACAAAATCAGCCACGCAATTCGGAAAAGCACGGATATACTTTTTTATGGTGATTTCGGGCGTAGTAACTTGGCTAGGACAGATTATACTCAACTGCTTGAAGTGCGCAGTCAAACCAGCGTTGTCATCATCTTTCTGCTTAATGTGCAAGAATTCATCCTCTAACTTTTGGTGCTCATGGGGATGGCAGAACTCTTGCATCATCACGTCCTTCAACTCATCCCATGTTTGCCCGTAAGCTGCATCATTTTTGCATTTGTTTCTCTCAGCTGTCCACCAATCTAGCGCTCGGGATTGGAAGACGCCAGTTGCGTTCAGAGTGCGGAGATTGTCAGGACAGCCACTCTGGCGCAGGGTGACTTCGATAGAATCAAACCATTGGAACATGGCCGTAGGCCCATCTTCACCGGTAAACTCTTCCGGGCCGCAGGCTTTGAACTGCTTGAAGCTAAAAGTAGCTTTTGGCGAATCAGTCCGGGACTCTTCAGAAGACTTGCTTGCATTCTCGTTCAGTTCACTCATGATCTGAGGGATGACTTTGACGATTTGACTTGCGACGAGAGAGGCGAGTCGCTTGTCGGCGTGCTTACGCCTAGCAGCTCGTGAGTGTAGAGATCTAGATGACGACATTGTCTGCAATAGACAGCGCCATAGGATTCAAAACAATATTCGATTATTCCTAGTATAGTCTAGCGATTCACTATAAGGCTCAGGAACACGTATCCACATAAACACAAAATCACATAAGCACATAGACACATAAGCACATAATCTTGTAGAGCACAGAAGCACATAAGGCAGTCAGAATACAGAAACCATGTACGCAACATATAGTATGGTTTCTTACACATATTTGCACGTATTCACCTATCCTTCAAAGCACGTATAGCGTTTAAGTATAGCGGTTGCGAGTATCGAGCAGCGATTGCTAATAAGAACCAGCGATTTGTTTGCATTTTGAGGTAAATGCGCAGTGCGAGTGGTGCGTATTGATCAAAGAGAGAAGCGAAAAGCATGTAAATTACCAAAATTGAAACATGTAATCACATAAATTCCTCATAAAATCGATAAATCACAGAGCTGGCGGTAGCAAATCTAGAATCAAAACACATAAAATCGAGGATAGATTGTCTTGGCTAGATAGACGTTGACTACCCAAAGTGATTCGACTATTCACAAGGACTTGTAAGTGCACACTTTGGCCTTCGGGACTCTGCTCTCGCTTCGATTTGAGCGATCGACACGCATCCTTCCAGGTTCGGGTTTCACCCCTAACTTAGCGACTACGTTCCTGCTTGTGTGATGAAATCACGAGGTAGATAAGAAGATTTGTGTCGAAGTAAGGATTTCACTCCTGATTCAACGCAAATTCTCTTGTTTATAGTAAAAATAGCAATTCGAACGAGTAATCTGGTCGAGAGTTTACGGTTTTCACACCTAATCTTAACCAGATCTTTCGTTTGTGTGTGTAATCAGCCTTAGGAAAGGCTGATCTTGTGCGGAACTGTAGTATGCGATGTTCGCGCAAGTGTGTAGTGTACAGCGAGTTCGAGCGAGAAATAGAGAGTAAGCTCGTACAAAACCCCTACTGGGCATGCGCAAGTCTGTCTGTTGGTACTTAGACTATAGACTAGGTCGTTTCTAAGACATCATCCCGGACTAGGTGGAGTCTCGCCTAATTCTCTATAGTTATGGCTCTGATACCAATCTGTCACACCCCAACCGATGGCGGAAACATCAGGGCATGGCACTGAGCGAAACAGATTGTCCATGAGTATCCATAACAACTATTCATTACCAGATAATTTAAACGTCATGTCCTATACCACAACATATCCAAATGAAAACAGTTATTACAAATAATTGTCTCATAAACAAATACTGCTCCAACGACTTAGATTTAAGCGTGACATAACTAGACCCCTAGCTTGATTCATCAAAGCTCAGCAATCCCTAGCATCTTAAGCACCTGTCACATACGTTAAAATAAAGTCAATACACATAGTGTAAAAGTGAGCATACAAGTTTGATAGTATGATAGAGTTCGAAATCGTTACGCATAACCAGCATGTACAACGTATAATGTGAAGCATGTAGGTTATCGACAATGATCCTATCAATACCAATGACTGCGAGTAGCGAGTGCGCATCAAATGTTCACCACTGCGAACACCTGAAGTATTGTCCTTAACAACCCCTAAGTGAACAGGTGCTGAGTCCAAACTATAGTACTATCGTTGCTAAGGTAGGTAGACATCAATCAATGTGTAAACATAACAAACAGGCATTAACGGTCAGCGTATAAATAGTGTTTGCGTTGCGTGATTGATGTGATTTAGAATAAGTAACGTATGTAACACCCAAAAGTGCATTAAGCAAAAAGGAATCTAGTATACTCACAGATAGCGTTTAACTTAATAAACACTACCTTGGATTGAAGGGAGCGCTTGAGAGATTAGCCTGAACAGTTAACGATGGAATAAACGATGAGCGGCCCGTAAAACGGTGCAAGAGTACCAGGTATCGGATGGCAATCCGATCGGATGGCCAGTCGATTGGATGTCAATCCGTTCGGATGGTTATCCGATCGGATGGCCATTCGATTGGATTGACATCTTGTTTGGTCGGGTTGTGTTTGTGTATGATGGCTTTGAAGATTTTGTTGTAGCATTTTGAAAACAGAGAAGTATCTCTACCTTTCAGGTCGTTCGATCAGGTAGCAATCCGATTGGTAGAACACTTAGTGAGGACAAGTTCACAGCAGGGTTGTCACTCGATAGGATGGCAATCCGATCGGATAGCAATCCGTTGGAACTACAGTTCTTTGAAATTGATTAAGTTCCAAAGTTCCAAACGTCACACGATCGGATGGCAATCCGATCGGACTGCAATCCGTTCGACGTCCAGATCCTTGAAAAGTTTGAAAATAAAGTTTAAGGGTGGAACCAAGTGCAAGCCGACCAGATGGCTGTCCGATCGGATGGCAATCCGATCGGACGGCAATCCGTCCCAAACGGCCTGATCGTCTTTGACACTTGATTGTTTTGAACATTTCTGCAGTTTTGAACGAGACGTAATGATAACTTGTTTAAACAACAGAAACCCCATCTCGACCCAAGTGATCCAATCAAACAGGAATCACCCTAGTCCGATCGGTTCACGGTTCGAGACGGTTGTTCATGTTCAAACCCGAAATCAGTTATCTCTCGGATAGAATTCAGATCTGGAACTAACCCATCACTAAGAAAGAGTAGAAGATTAAAACGAGCTCCGATTCTAGTAGTTTTAAGTGCATTGAGTGTAAAAGAGTTGAAAGAACGTTGGAAAACCTTCTTTCAATCCTTTTAACCATGAATCTGTGTAGATCTATGCGAAAACATTGATTATTCATGTGGAAATCCTTCAGATCTAAGTTGTTCTTGGTGGAATGAAGCCAAATCTTGAAGTTCATAAGAACTCCATGATGACATCACCCTAGAACACCTCAAATCCGGTGATTTCATGGTTAAAAGTAAAGATTCAAAGGTGAAAAAGAAGAAGGAGTGCGTGTAGATCATAAAGTACAAGATTTAGGTTGGAAACTTACAAGAATCACGAGAAATCGAGGGAAAGATAGCTTGAGTGCTTCTGGTTCGAGTGGCAGGAGGGTATTTATAGGGTTTCCCAAATTGAAGGTGATGAGGTGTCGAACTGGACACCGATCGGATGGAAATCCGATCGGGTGGCAGTCCGATCGGGTGGCAACTCGATCGGGTGACAATCTGATCGAATGGTGTGACATATGTGCTTGTAATCGTTGTAAACAATTCTGTTATCAATGAAATAAAGTTATTTGATCCCAATGTTCGTTTGTTTATGTTTAATATTTTTCAGGTTTTGACTTTTATTCAATTTCAAACTCTATTTCGCTTTCTGGAGAATTATACGCAAACTGGTGCGTAAACGTACTCATTTTAACGCGAAAAATACTTTGGAACATCAACATATGCTTAACATACCTTAAATAACCTTTACATAACTTAGTAATAAGTTTTGAAGGCTTTGGTATGGCAAAATCAAGTTAATTCGCTTACAGGGACTAAATTTGACAAACTGCGAAAGTATGCCAATTTGAACTGTAACGGACATTCTGGAACTTGATCATAAGTTAAACACACCCTAAATATCCTTTATATAGCTTAGAAATAGGCTTTGAGGGGTTCGGTATGCTAAAATAAACTTTATGCTCATTCAGGGACTAAAAGCGTCAAAAAGTGCATAAGTTTGCATTTTCGCGCATAACTTACGTTCTGAATACATCCGGACATCCAAAAATTTATGTAACCATTAAAATATTTTATTTTAGTGTTTGACATAAGAAAAATCCATTCGTCGCGCAATTTGGATCGTTTTTCGTGTTTGTGCGCATTCCGTCGTAATTAACCGAACAACACAATCGTACGGCCAAACGAACTGACATCCGACATATTTTTGAGCATATTTTAAGTTTCCTATGTTATAACATCCTTGTGGAGCTTGAAAATGGCTTTGACGGGTGTTAGAAGTGCTGAAACGTGACAAAACAAGGTGCAGGGACTAAACTGTAAATAAGTGAAAGTGGCTGGTCTGCAGGTCCCTTACGGACCATATGGACCATAGCTTACGGTCCGTAAGCTGGTGCTAGCAACACAGAAATCAGAAGCTTCCAATTCCGCAGCTGTCATGGTTTTGAATCCCTGATTTCTCAATGTTGTGGACTTGTTGCTGGTTTTGCTCATTGCCTAATCAATGTTTAACAAATGTATGGTCAAGATTTGAGCTTCACAACACTTGGAATGATCTTAGAGCTCCATACATACTATAAATAGCAACCCCATTTCATTCATTTCTTCACACCTTGATCAAATATGCTCTAAGTGGAGGCAACCACCATTGTGGAGGCCACCTACCTGAGCATACTTGATCAAACATCCTTCTTGGACCCTTTGTAAGTCATCTTCTTGCTTGTTCTTGTATTTCAAGCATGAAAGTCAAACAAAGTTTGACTTTCAGCTTTGACCAGTCAATGGTCAACTCAAAGTTCCATTGAACTTTGGAACGTGAGCGTAATCACGATGGTTATAGTCCCTTGTGACTATACCTACTGATTACCACGTTATCTAGGCTCAGTGACGAGTCGTAGTTTCGGCCAAAATGCGTATTCTTGCGTATTTTGTAACCAAACTACTATTGGGTATCAAAACTGTTTGTTTTGATACCAAAACCTGTTTTCTAACTTGACTAAACATGTTCTAGCATGTTTAGCTCGTCACTTTTAGATTTGTGCTTGTTTAGGGTCGTAAGGGTAAGCGATCTAATCAATCGCTTATGCTTTCGAACCCGACCCATTTGGTCGATCATTAGGATCCGACCAAACACATTAGGTGACCATAGTTGTATAGGGAATAACCTTCCGAGGTTATACCTGATGGTCACATCGTTTGAGTAGTTGTATGATAGGTAGTATTTATGCCTTAGGAAAATTACCAAAATGCCTTTTTCGCACCAAAATTCATTTTAAGCCTATGTAACCCAAATTTTGACATCTAAACTGATTTAGCAACAATATTAGACATGTTAAGGCATATATTACTTGTCATAGGACTAGTTGGGCGTTCCAAACGTGTTTTACGCGAACGACGCGTTAAAGTAGCATAAGCTACCTAAATGGGTCGTAACGGGTCAAAAGCACTTAGGATAAGTTACGTTTTAGTATGTAGGCTTTGTTAAACCATATTACATGAGTTCCTACACTCATTTGGTTTACGGACCCTAATGCTACCCGATCCTCCGAGTAGGTCCGGTTATTAATGTAGTTACCTATATTAGGTGTCGTTTGATTCCGTGATCTTCTAGCTTTGCTTGGTGGATATTTAAAGTCTATTAAGCAATCTCAAGTGAGTACATAGACCCCTCTTTTACTATTTTCCAAACATTTTGGGGTGAAACACATGTGCCTACTTGTTACTTTTGTGCTTTCCATGTTTTCATATCATATACTTGTTGTGTTCATTAGTACACTATTAGTACATAATTTCACTTTGTCTTGCTATGTATGTTTACTTAGCATATTTAGCACATTGTTTTACATTACATCTTCTTTTGCTATGTATGTTTACTTGACATGAAAGTACATTGATTTACATGACTTTTCTGCTTTGTATGTTAACTTAGCATACTTAGTGCATTAATTTCATTACATGTTTGTTTTTGGTATGACATTTGGTTTGTACAACGGGACTAAACTACATTCATTAACATTAGCTACGCCACTCGGTAGTAAGTAATGGTACCATAGGACTTGACAAATCCCATTCCTGACATCCTAGGTTTGTTTGGGTGTAAGGAATGACTGAATCCGAAAACATTTTACTTTGATAATCTTTACTCTAAGGTTATCCATCTGTCTTAAGGCTTGAATGTATGCGTTAACTTACCGCATAAGTGTTTGTATCAATAAGACATGCATTTATTTTACAAAACATAACCTTTGGTTTATTCAAAATACTTTGTTTTGTACATTTTTACTTGTGGTTTAAGTAGTCTCATTTTACTTACCATACATAACTTTTGTTTACACATTACATGATTTATATTTAACTTGGGTTATACCGTGACATTTGACTATTGGACTAAAACATGGATATTTTACAATGTTGGTTGGTTTGAGTGACTTAAATAACGAGGCGTGTGTAATATTATACAAGCATGGTGGATACGCCGCTGGTACTTCCTATATATAAGTGCCTGTGTGATACTACATATTGTAGCGTTATTTGAATCATTTAAATTTGAACTTATACAATTTACACAAAAACATATTTTTCACAAGACTTTGTTTTACAAAACAATTTGTTTTATACAACTTATTTTACTTGGTTATTCTTTTAACCATACATTATTCTTTTATTTATACATATCATCTGATTTATTATCGTTTTTCAAATGATTTATACAAACAAACACTTAAACAAGGTTCATGAGAAATTTTCATCAAACATTTCTTTAAAACTAAGTCATGAATCCCATTTTCATAAAACCTATGTTACTCACAGGCATTTTTATGCTGACATACCTATTTTCACATGTGTTTTCAGGAGCTGCTGCTTAGGATGATCGTGACACTAAGGCAGACCTGTGCCTTAGAGACTTAAAATAAAGATAGAACTAGTTTAAATTATGTGATGTACTCTTTGGTTCTTGTTTAAAACAATGTATTCCACCTTTGGTTTTTGAATAAAAATGTAATTTTAATTACCATGGTTGTGGAACAATAATTCTATTACAACACTCCCCGACGTTTCCGCCACGATTTGATGTTTTACGTGGTCAGGGTGTGACAGAAGAGTTGGTATCAGAGCCAATGGTTATAGGGAATTAGGTTATTAGTAATGCTTTGACCTAGACTATAACCTTTCTAGAACCCCAGCACAAGTTGTCTTGTGTTTAGAACTTAAAATATGCACTTCACCTATCCTTAGGTGATCACCAAAACAAGAACCCAAATTTTTCCAAAACAATTTTCGAAAATCAATCATCTGTTTTTAAATGGATTATTATATGGTTTTGAACTCTCTGAATTTTTAAAATGATTTTGAAAATTTACCATTTATTTTTGAATGATTTCTTACAAGGTTTTGAACCCTTCCAGTTTAATTCATTTTTGGCCTTGTGC
Organism: Helianthus tuberosus; assembly: GCA_030545235.1. Taxonomy (NCBI): domain Eukaryota; kingdom Viridiplantae; phylum Streptophyta; class Magnoliopsida; order Asterales; family Asteraceae; genus Helianthus; species Helianthus tuberosus. The sequence continues at coordinate 50,686,226 of CM060411.1, read as the reverse complement.
CTTCCAAGTTTTCAAAATCTCGTCAAAGTTTTGGGTTCTAAATAGTGTGAACACGTGCAAACTGGAAGAGTGAATGCATGTACCCTGGGTTTTCTGTCTAAGGCTAGAGTGTTCGTACAAATCCACATAATCGGACCAGTCACTCTTACCTGGGAACTCTTGGGGTGAGTGTTCACTTATAGGCGAGCATGTCTTCGCGAAGCATTATTTTTGACCCATTTACTTTGATTAGTCACTGTGTGTCGTTTGTTTGCTTTGTGATACGGACAAATGACCACCATCCTTGCTTTTGTCGATTTTTGTTTCATCTCATTATTTTCATCTAATCATCTCACTCGTTCCTTTCATGTTTCCTCTTTTAGAATGCCTCCTCGACGCGAAAATCCACTACCCAATGCCGAACTGGCAGAAATCATCGCGCAGCAAATGGCTGCTGCGTTCCCAAATCTCATTGCTCAATATAACCAAGCTAACAACAACAATAATGCTCCATGCAATTTCAAGAGTTTTAACTCGGCTAAACCACTCAAGTTTAGTGGTTCTGAAGGAGAAACTGGGCTTCTTCAATGGTTCGAGAGCATTGAGAATACTTTCCATCACATTCAGTGTCCTGATAATCGCAAAGTCGAGTTTGCTTCCAGTGTGTTTCAGAAGAGGGCTCTCACATGGTGGAACGGGGTTATGAGAGACCGTGGTGCTGAGGTTGCTTTAGCACAGACATGGGCCGAACTTAGGACTCTTATGATGAGGGAGTTTTGTCCTCGTCATGAGCTGCGAGCTCTAGAAAGGGAGTTTGATGATCTGAAACAGGATAGTGGCGAGCACCGGGCGTATACTGATAGGTATGAGGAGTTGAGTTTGTTATGCCCAACAATGGTTACCCCACTCGAGAAGGCTATCGAGAGGTACATCGATGGCCTACCTGACTCCATACAAGACATCGTTACTAGTAGTAACCCTACCACAGTCCGTCAGGCAATCGAGCTCTCTGCGACATTGACCGAGTCACAGGTTCGAAGGGGTAAGCTGCATAGAAAATGTGACAAGGGTAAGAAGCAGTCGTCTGACAAAGAGGATAGCAAGAAAGGTAAAACAAGAAGGGTAAGGATTCTGGTTCCTCGAAGGGTTCTAGGAAGCGTAAGGCTTCCCAAAATTTCACCGTTACTGCACAAGCTGCACCAAATCAGCCTGCGCAACCACTTGCCAAGAAACCTTATCTTGGCATTGCACCTTTGTGCAACAGGTGCAACGGTCATCATCAACCACACCTCCAGTGTCGTCATTGCACAAACTGTGGAAGATCTGGTCATCTGGCTGATACATGCCACATTCCTGCCAATCAGAATCGGGCAGTTCAGAACCCGGTTCAACAAGTTGCTCAGCCTCTTGCTCAGCAACAAGGTCAAGCTGCACGACCTCACTACCAACCAGGTTCTTGTTATAACTGTGGGGATCTGACCCACTACCGTAATCAATGTCCAAGATTGGTGAATGCGAATCCAGCTCAGGCTCAGGCTCGAGGTCGAGTCTTCAACATGAATGCACAAGAGGCGCAAGCAGACAATGAAGTGGTTAACGGTACGTTCTTTGTTAATAATCAACCCGCATCTGTTCTTTTTTATTCTGGTGCTGATAAGAGTTTTGTGTCATTATCTTTTGAGCCATTACTTCGCGTGTCTAGAACGAAACTAGGTAAGCCTTTGACAGTAGAAGTAGCAAGTGGTGATCCCGTTATTCTTGACTCTGTTCTTCGCGATTGCCAATTGAACCTTAACAACCATCTTTTTCCTATCGACCTCACGCCAATGCAACTTGGGAGCTTCGACGTTATAGTGGGTATGGATTGGTTAGCAAAGTATCACGCAGAGGTAGTTTGTTTCGAGAAGATTGTTCGTGTTCCACTCTCGTCAGGTGAGATCCTACAGGTTCATGGTGTGAAGCCTGCTAGTAGTCTCAAGCTCATGTCTTGTTTTCAAGCTCAGAAATATCTGCGAAAGAACTATGTGGCCTTCTTGGCACATGTTACAGCAGATAAAGGAAAAGGTAAATCTATTCAAGATATCCCTGTCGTTCGGGATTATCCGGAGCTATTTCCTGAGGAGTTACCTGGATTACCCCCAGCGCGCCAAGTCGAATTCCGTATTGATCTTGTACCTGTTGCAAATCCCATTGCCAGATCTCCGTAACGTCTTGCACCGTCTCAGATGCAAGAGTTGTCTAAGCAGCTTCAGGAGCTTTCAGATAAAGGTTTTATACGTCCTAGCTTTTCACCTTGGGGTGCTCCCGTTCTTTTTGTCAAGAAGAAGGATGGATCTTTCAGGATGTGCATCGATTACCGTGAGCTTAATAAGCTTACCATCAAGAATCGATATCCCCTACCTCGCATTGATGATCTCTTTGATCAGTTACAGGGTGCTTTTTACTTTTCAAAGATTGATCTACGTTCTGGGTATCATCAACTTCGTGTGCATGAAGAAGATATTCCCAAGACAGTTTTCCACACTCGTTATGGGCATTATGAGTTCACAGTTATGCCAATCGGTTTGACTAATGCTCCTGCTGTTTTCATGGACTTAATGAATAGGGTCTGTAAGCCTTATTTGGATAAGTTCATCATCGTTTTTATTGATGACATTTTGATATATTCTAAGACGCAAGCTGATCATGAGCAACATCTTCGTCTTACTCTGGAACTCCTAAAGAAAGAGCAACTTTTCGCCAAGTTCTCCAAGTGTGAATTTTGGCTTAAGGAAGTTCAATTTTTGGGCCATATTGTCAACGAACAAGGTATCCATGTAGATCCCTCCAAGATCAGTGCGATTAACGATTGGGATACGCCTACTACTCCTACTGAAGTTCGTTCTTTTCTTGGTCTCGCGGGTTATTACCGCCGCTTCATCGAAAATTTCTCGAAGATTGCAGTTCCCTTAACTGCTCTAACTCAAAAGAATAAACCCTTTGAATGGGGTACTAAATAAGAAGAAGCGTTTCAGACCTTGAAGCAGAAGCTTTGTGATGCACCTATCCTATCCTTGCCCGAAGGCAATGATGATTTTGTCGTGTACTGCGATGCATCTAAATTGGGTCTTGGTTGTGTTCTGATGCAAAGGAACAAAGTCATAGCCTACGCATCAAGGCAATTAAAGGTGTATGAGAAAAACTACACCACTCATGATCTGGAGTTGGGTGCAGTTGTGTTCGCTCTTAAGATCTGGAGACACTATTTGTATGGTACAAAATGTGTGGTTTTCACTGACCACAGAAGTCTTCAGCATATCTTCAATCAGAAAGAACTTAATATGAGGCAAAGACGTTGGGTTGAGCTTCTAAACGACCATGACTACGAAATTCTCTACCATCCTGGTAAGGCGAATGTTGTGGCTGACGCTTTGAGTCATAAAGAACGTGTCAAGCTTCATTGTGTTCGTGTTTAATCTGATATTCAAGCCCGCATCTCTCAGGCTCAACATGCTTGTGTTTCACAAGACTTGATGGGTAAGGAATTACCCTATCACATTAAGCCTAATCTTGAACTGAAGGACAATGGATCGTATTATTTCATGGACCGTTTGTGGGTCCCAAGCCTAGATGATCTTCGCACTTTACTTATGGATGAAGCTCATAAGTCTCGTTATTCTATTCATCCTGGCTCAGATAAGATGTATAAAGATCTTCGTACTCAGTATTGGTGGCCTGGTATGAAGAAAGATATTGCCTTGTATGTTTCAAAATGCCTTACTTGTCTTAAGGTCAAGGATGAACACCAACATCCTTCTGGTCTTTTGGAGCAACCAGAGATTCCATTTTGGAATTGGGAAAACATTACCATGGATCTCATTACCAAACTTCCGCGCACTAAGAAAGGTCATGATGCTATTTGGGTAGTTGTTGATCGTCTTACTAAGTCAGCGCATTTCTTGCCAATCCGTGAGGATTTTTCTGCTGAAAGGCTGGCTAAAATCTATGTGGATGAAATCGTAACTCGACATGGTGTTCCTTTGAACATTATTTCTGATAGAGATGCTCGTTTCTCTTCTCATTTTTGGAGAACCATGCAAACTGCTATGGGGACCCAACTTAATCTGAGCACTGCTTATCATCCGCAATCTGATGGTCAATCTGAAAGAACAATCCAGACTTTGGAGGATATGCTTAGAGCTTGTGTGATCGATTTTGGTGGTAGTTGGGATTCACATCTTCCATTGATTGAATTCTCCTACAACAACAGTCATCACTCCAGCATCAAAATGGCTCCTTTCGAGGCTCTCTATGGTCGAAAATGTCGTTCACCAGTCTGCTGGAATGAGATAGGTGAGGCTCAACTTACTGGACCTGACCTCGTTCTAGAGACAACTGATAAGGTTAAGAAAGTTCGTGATAACCTACAGGCAGCTCGAAGCCGTCAAAAGAGTTACGTGGACCAACGACGCAAGCCCTTGGAATTTCAAGTCGGTGATCGTGTATTACTTAAGGTCTCACCTTGGAAAGGTGTGATCAGATTTGGAAAGAAAGGAAAACTTGCACCTAGATATGTTGGACCATTCGAGATCGTCAAAAGAATCGGTAAGGTAGCCTACAGACTTGAGTTACCTCCTGAACTTGGAAACGTTCATCCAACCTTCTACGTGTCCAATCTCAAAAAGTGTCTAGCTGATGAGAACCTCCACATACCACTTGACGAAATTCGTGTTGATAAAACACTACATTTTGTTGAGAAACCTGTGGAAATCATGGAACGTGAGGTCAAATGGCTTAAATGCAAGCGCATTCCTTTGGTTAGAGTTCGCTGGGAATCTAAGCGTGTACCTGAGTTTACTTGGGAACGTGAAGATCAAATGAAAGCGAAGTATCCACATCTTTTCTCACGAGTTTCCTCTAAACAAATTTCGGGACGAAATTTCCACAAGTAGGGGAGACTGTGACATCTGTGCTTGTAATCGTTGTAAACAATTCTGTTATCAATGAAATAAATTTATTTGATCCCACTGTTTGTTTGTTTATGTTTAATATTTTTCATGTTTTGACTTTTATTCAATTTCAAACTATATATCGCTTTCTGGAGAATTATACGCAAACTGGTGCGTAAACGTAATCAGTTTAACGCTACAAATACTTTGGTCATCAACATATGCTTAACATACCTTAAATAACCTTTACATAACTTAGTAATAAGTTTTGAAGGCTTTGGTATGGCAAAATCAAGTTAATTCGCTTACATGGACTAAATTTGACAAACTGCGAAAGTATGCCAATTTGAACTGTAACGGACATTCCGGAACTTGATCATAAGTTAAACACACCCTAAACATCCTTTACATAGCCTATAAATAGGCTTTGAGGGGTTCGGTGTGCTAAAATAAACTTTATGCTCATTCAGGGACTAAAAGCGTCAAAAAGTGCATAAGTTTGCATTTTCGCGCATAACTTACGTTCTGAATACATCTGGACATCCAAAAATTTATGTAAGCATTAAAATATTTTATTTTAGTGTTTGGCATAAGAAAAATCCATTCGTCGCGCAATTTGGATCGTTTTTCGCGTTTGTGCGCATTCCGTCGTAATTAACCGAACAACGCAATCGTACGGCCAAACGAACTGACATCCGACATATTTTTGAGCATATTTTAAGTTTCCTATGTTATAACATCCTTGTGGAGCTTGAAAATGGCTTTGACGGGTGTTAGAAGTGCTGAAACGCGACAAAACAAGGTGCAGGGACTAAACTGTAAATAAGTGAAAGTGGCTGGTCTGCAGGTCCCTTACGGACCATATGGACCATAGCTTACGGTCCGTAAGCTGGTGCCAGCAACACAAAAATCAGAAGCTTCCAATTCAGCAGCTGTCATGGTTTTGAATCCCTGATTTCTCAATGTTGTGGACTTGTTGCTGGTTTTGCTCATTGCCTAATCAATGTTTAACAAATGTATGGTCAAGATTTGAGCTTCACAACACTTGGAATGATCTTAGAGCTCCATACATACTATAAATAGCAACCCCATTTCATTCATTTCATCACACCTTGATCAAATATGCTCTAAATGGAGGCAACCACCATTGTGGAGGCCACCTACCTGAGCATACTTGATCAAACATCCTTCTTGGACCCTTTGTAAGTCCTCTTCTTGTTTGTTCTTGTATTTCAAGCATGAAAGTCAAACAAAGTTTGACTTTCAGCTTTGACCAGTCAATGGTCAACTCAAAGTTACGTTGAACTTTGCAACGTGAGCGTAATCACGATGGTTATAGTCCCTTGTGGCTATACCTACTGATTACCACGTTATCTAGGCTCAGTGACGAGTCGTAGTTTCGGCCAAAATGCGTATTCTTGCGTATTTTGTAACCAAACTACTATTGGGTATCAAAACTGTTTGTTTTGATACCAAAACCTGTTTTCTAACTTGACTAAACATGTTCTAGCATGTTTAGCTCGTCACTTTTAGATTTGTGCTTGTTTAGGGTCGTAAGGGTAAGCGATCTAATCAATCGCTTATGCTTTCGAACCCGACCCATTTGGTCGATCATTAGGATCCGACCAAACACATTAAGTGACCATAGTTGTATAGGGAATAACCTTCCGAGGTTATACCTTATGGTCACATCGTTTGAGTAGTTGTATGATAGGTAGTATTTATGCCTTAGGAAAATTACCAAAATGCCCTTTTCGCACCAAAATTCATTTTAAGCCTATGTAACCCAAATTTTGACATCTAAACTGATTTAGCAACAATATTAGACATGTTAAGGCATATATTACTTGTCATAGGACTACTTAGGCGTTCCAAACGCGTTTTACGCGAACGACGCGTTAAAGTAGCATAAGCTACCTAAATGGGTCGTAACGGGTCAAAAGCACTTAGGATAAGTTTCATTTTAGTATGTAGGCTTTGTTAAACCATATTACATGAGTTCCTACACTCATTTGGTTTACGGACCCTAATGCTACCCGATCCTCTGAGTAGGTCCGGTTATTAATGTAGTTACCTATATTAGGTGCCGTTTGATTCCGTGATCTTCTAGCTTTGCTTGGTGGATATTTAAAGTCTATTAAGCAATCTCAAGTGAGTACATAGACCCCTCTTTTACTATTTTCCAAACATTTTGGGGTGAAACACATGTGCCTACTTGTTACTTTCGTGCTTTCCATGTTTTCATATCATATACTTGTTATGTTCATTAGTACACTATTAGTACATAATTTCACTTTATCTTGCTATGTATGTTTACTTAGCATATTTAGCACATTGTTTTACATTACATCTTCTTTTGCTATGTATGTTTACTTGACATGATAGTACATTGATTTACATGACTTTTCTGCTTTGTATGTTAACTTAGCATACTTAGTGCATTACTTTCATTACATGTTTGTTTTTGGTATGACATTTGGTTTGTACAACGGGACTAAACTACATTCATTAACATTAGCTACGCCACTCGGTAGTAAGTAATGGTACCATAGGACTTGACAAATCCCATTCCTGACATCCTAGGTTTGTTTGGGTGTAAGGAATGACTGAATCCGAAAACATTTTACTTTGATAATCTTTACTCTAAGGTTATCCGTCTGTCTCAAGGCTTGAATGTATGCGTTAACTTACCGCATAAGTGTTTGTATCAATAAGACATGCATTTATTTTACAAAACATAACCTTTGGTTTATTCAAAATACTTTGTTTTGTACATTTTTACTTGTGGTTTAAGTAGTCTCATTTTACTTACCATACATAACTTTTGTTTACACATTACATGATTTATATTTAACTTGGGTTATACTGTGACATTTGACTATTGGACTAAAACATGGATATTTTACAATGTTGGTTGGTTTGAGTGACTTAAATAACGAGGCGTGTGTAATATTATACAAGCATGGTGGATACGCCGCTGGTACTTCCTATATATAAGCGCCTGTGTGATACTACATATTGTAGCGTTATTTGAATCATTTAAATTTGAACTTATACAATTTACACAAAAACATATTTTTCACAAGACTTTGTTTTACAAAACAATTTGTTTTATACAACTTATTTTACTTGGTTATTCTTTTAACCATACATTATTCTTTTATTTATACATATCATCTGATTTATTATCGTTTTTCAATTGATTTATACAAACAAACACTTAAACAAGGTTCATGACAAATTTTCATCAAACATTTCTTTAAAACTAAGTCATGAATCCCATTTTCATAAAACCTGTGTTACTCACGGGTATTTTTATGCTGACATACCTATTTTCACATGTGTTTTCAGGAGCTGCTGCTTAGGATGATCGTGACACTAGGGCGGACCTGTGCCTTAGAGACTTAAAATAAAGATAGAACTAGTTTAAATTATGTGATGTACTCTTTGTTTCTTGTTTAAAACAATGTATTCCACCTTTGGTTTTTGAATAAAAATGTAATTTTAATTACCATGGTTGTGGAACAATAATTCTGTTACAACACTCCCCGACGTTTCCGCCACGATTTGATGTTTTACGTGGTCGGGGTGTGACAAATGGCAATCCGATCGGATGGCCACTCGATCGGTTGGCCACTCGATCTAGGTGTCCGGCGCGTTGAGTTTTGCCGTTTCGATTCGCGTCTTGAGCGTTGCGATGCGATTCGAGTGAGCGATGCGATAGTATTACCCATTAGTTACACAAATAACCTAACTACTATATCTAACATATAATCACTATAAATAACTTGCGTTTAGCGTTTGCGATTCGATTGCGATGCGATAGAATTGCTGTTGCGATTAAACACCTCAACATAAACATAACATGCACAAGTAACACATAAAAACACACACACGTAAAAAAAATATCCAGAACACATAATTCGAGTTGCGAAGCGGTAGCGATTAGCGTTAAGTCGATTAGCGATTATATATGTGATTAAATAGCGATTAAACCTCGATTATTAATAGATACTCCACATAATACAACTAAAGCAAATAAATAATAGATTCGATTACAAGTCAAAGAAGTCAAAACATTAGTTGAGCAAGGAGTGACAGATCGCAATTGGCAATCTTTTCTTCCTTTGACTTCAATCTTGACTTTGACTTTGACTTTCGAAAGCGGGTTGTTACAGAAATGTTTCATGACATATTCGGGTGGGAGAAAGGAGAAAGTGATCAAGTCTTGGAAATGGGTCAATGATGGGAAGATTTAGTGATGTTTTGTTCACTAAGTATATGGATGTTCTTATCGGGTGAAATTGACTTAGTTATTTGCATTTTAGATTTTAACTTCAATGTTTGTTTTAGTCAAGCACTAGTATGTCAATGTAGTAGTGGATTATGTTAGTGATATGAGCTAAAATGAACATGTTTTTATATCAAATTGTAGCCACTTTTTAATATGATTTGTTTAAGAAATATTCAAAATAGACTAAGTTGGTTAATACTGAATTTTAAGGACAAAAATAACCCAAGAATAACGAAGGAAAAAAACTGAGGGAAACACGGAATATAATGGAAGACACTGTGCAGACACACCACATGCCTCAAATCCGGGAACTACTAGACACGTCCAGAAGCCCTCGTGCGAAGATCAGGTGAAGAAAGATAAGCACACCCCATTCCCTGAAGGCATGCCCCGGGCTTCGGTAGTACAAGACAAATGGGAGCTTCTGGAAGATTTGGAAGATATAGTGGGGCCCAAAAAGTATACCACGCCTCGTGTCTCGTAGGCACGCCACGTGCCTCGAGAACCAGGAACAACTAGTCACCAAAGCTAGGCACAACTCATGCTATCCAAGCACGCCCCATGCCTAGGCCCCAACCAGCCTATAAATAGAGGCCATTTCCACCATTTTTTTTGTTCATTCTCTCCCCTCTTCTCCCTACACACTTCTCTTCGACCTCACTCTCTCTAATCATTAGGAAAAACTCAAGAATCATTAGTGTAATCAAGGTTTTTATGATTAATATAATCTTTTCAAGCTTGATAACATCTAGTTCTATGGCTATTCTTGGCTAGATTCTTGAGGATGTTTGGGGGAAACTTACTCCATTGATGTTGAGTTAACTAAAGAAGATCATGGGTGAACAAGGTGTGTATGTGTGTGTTAATTACTTTAATTAATTAAATAGTATATTGAAAGTGAGTGAAATAATAGTGTCGCCACTAACTTGTGTCATTAGAGTTTCCGCCTAATCTTAAAAATCTACCAATAATCTTGTGACGTCATTAACTTGGGTCGTTTATGTTTTCTATGTCCATTTAGAGTCAAAAAAATGTTGATGCTTTTAGCGGAGGCTAAAGGTTTTGGATGGGACTTTGGTTGGGTAAGGTCTTGCCTTTGCGCGGAGATAACACCAAAGTGTAAAGGACTTGGTTTATGTAAAAGTAACTACCTTAGGGAATTTACGACTCACTGATGGACTAATAGAGACGAGTAATATAAACTCCTTAAACTATATAATTAATTAATATTATACTTGACCTTGAGTGGTGTTTCCCTGTTGATTCAAAGCGACATGGTTGAGTGTGCTAGGGTCCCTAAAAAGAACTATACAATAATACGTATTTACACACATAGTTCATCGCCTGACAATCGAGTCCTTGCAACCCAATGGCCCGAGCTAGTTAACGAAGCATCAAAAGGTATATCGATCCTAAACACCCCATTTTCCTATCATTGATTACCATCTTTTTATTTTACTCTTGGGCGATTTCTTTTCTTTTTATTTCTTTTTAATACCTTTACTTTTGAACTTGACTAGACGTTAACAATGACTCGGTACTAAAACTCATGTATACTTGGATGACCTCGGTATCTTATCATCACTATATTACGACAGCGATGGGTGCACTTACCCAATGTGAGTTGTAGTATGATAGTAGTATATCGTGTTTTTATAAATATTAAAACTTGAACTAGTGTATAAAACAACCTAAAAATAACAAATTTTTATAAGCACACCGAAACATGTCAGTTAGTCTAACAAAACGCCTTGGTTATTAAGCATGTTTTGTTTTCGTAAGGATTGGTCATTTTGCAAACGAGTTATGATGAAACTTTCTAAAGGTGCGTTTGTAAATGTATTATTAATCTGATTACGTAAATTAATATTTTTTTAATAAGAACCTTTATTAAGTAAGATTCAAAAAAATTGGGCCTGTTTTACGCAAAGTATTTTATTATTGTTTTTAACTAGTTGGACGTTACAGGAACCTAGTTTACGTCTAGTGTGTTCTCTTCATTGGAAAAATAGATACTCGCGCTCCAAATCGCCAACAATTTGTTTGTATTGTTGATGACTCATGCAAAAAATGCACCTTAAAGTATCAAGATCAAACACAAAATTTTCTAGGAAAATAGTCGTTTACCATATGGTTATGAGCAGCTTTGCAATTTGGCATAATTCGAGCTCGTCATGTTAATAGTTGTGAGTTTTCGTCATGTTAGTTGTTTACCACTTGGTAGAGACTGATGTGCACAAAATGCAACATATAAATTACATCAATTGTGGCATAAAACTAACCTTTTTTTAGTACCAATGTTGGAAAAAGTGTGCTTTTGTCTTCCTTTTGTATTTTCAGGATTAAATGAGCTCAAATGAACAAAAGAAGCAAAAAGGCAGCTAAATCTAACATAAATACAAGAAAAGGAACAAACGTGGCATGCCCGACCTCCCCGAAAACATCTTCCCAAGCAAAACATGAAAACAGAAGGCTGAACATACCCCGTGCTCAGTGAACACGGGGGCGTGCCCAAGTGCCAGCATAAAAGACAAAGCTATAGAAGCTTCTATCGCCCACCACGGGGCCGTGCTCAGCGGACACGGGGCCGTGGTCAACTATAAGATTCGCAGAATCCAGGAAAATCTTGATAGTACAGATATGCTTCTGCACACGGGGGCGTGCCCAGCGGACACGGGGGCGTGGTCAACTAATTCAGACAAACTGCAATTAATGAAGACAGAGAAGAGGATGGACACGGGGCCGTGCCCAATGGACACGGGGCCGTGCCCGAGCTGCTGTTCAGGCTATAAATAGGGGTGCTTGGCTCATTTGCAAACCATCCCTTGGCACACCACCTCTCATACACTTCACCCACCACCATCACAACACCATCATCCACCACCATCATCCATTGTCCATCATAGAGTGTGTGAGTCGTCTCGGGATCCAAGATTGATCGTAAGAGTTCTTGACAATCAAAGGCCATGTTTGCCTAAGTCTCTTACATCACTTGGTGAAGACAAGTGTCTAGTGTAATACTTTTTATTTTTAATCTTTTCGCACTTTTTACTTGGTTATGTATTAATGACTTTAATAACTAGTTTCTTATGTTGAAGGTGATTCTTCCTTATCGTTTGTCCGTGGTGTCTTGGCATTATGTTACTGTCTATATAAAATAAAAGATTTTCACCATTCATATCTCCACGGTCTATATGGATGTATGTTGGCTACCTGGTCGGGGGTTAAGGGAACGGTTTGGTAAGAGTCTTGCCTTGTTCAGTGTATAGATCCTGCAAGGACCTGGGTCAAATTTAGTAGGACCTCCTTCAATACCCACCGGTATTGGATGACAGGGGTCCAAACTCTTTGATCCCCTCATATGTAAGCTACTATTAATACTTTAATCCGGCTACTTAGGACTGTATCTCTGCTGACTCGGACTACTTAGCCGAGGGTAACGTCACCTCCAAAAGAGGGGCCTACCATAATATGCATTAATAACTTAATTAATTATCTTTCAATAATCCGACCCTTTAGGATTGTATCATTGCTGACTTAAACTACTGGGTTGAGGGTAACGTTACCTTCAAAAGAGGGGCCTACTACAATAACTAAGATAATCTCTTAAAAAGTGCAAAAGTGCGGAAATAATCAAAGGTTACACTAAACACGAGTCGGAACCAAGTGATTCATCTTGTCTATATGTTTTTACTTTTATTTTATTTTTCAGCATTTTAGTTAGTTTTTATTTTTCTAGTTAAAAAAACATTTTTCTAACTTTTGATTTGATTAGACGTTGAGGATAAACCGGTACTAAAAGCTCTTGTGTCCTTAGACGACCTCGGTATCTTACCAACACTATACTATGCTCACGATGGGTGAACTTGCCCATATGTGTGTTTGGTGTTAGTAAATATCGTGTTTTATAAATTTAAAACTTGACTAACGTGTAAAAAGGGCTTAAAATATACATAAAAACCTATCACACTATACGCACATCAAGTTTTTGGCGCCATTGCCGGGGACACAAGGATTTTAAGAAAGCTTAAAATCGATGGCCTAATCAGTTTTTCAAAACTTTTTTAAAACGCGCGCATATTTTTCTGCATTATAGTTTAGTTTTGCATTTATAGTAGGTTGAACACGGGCCATGCTCACTGAACACGGGCCGTGCTGCATATTTTTCATAAAAACACCCAGTAACCGAAACTGAACACGGGGCCGTGCTTACAGAACACTCCCCCGTGCTCAACGAAATCAGTAACTTTAATTAAAACGCCCAGATACAGAATCTGAACACGGGGCCGTGTCCACTGAACACAGGGCCGTGTCCAGCCTCTGTTTCCGTTTTTATTTTTGTTTTCTGGTCTCGAGACTTTGTTGTGGTCTGCTGTGTGATTCTTATGGATCACTACTCAGGAGGTTACAACTACACCTATGAGGAGGATGATTATAGGAATAATTATTGCACTAATTGTGGTAACCCGCACTCGGTCCAATATTGTAACTTATATCAACCATCCACTTCATACACTTACTATGAGGAGCCCATGTACGAGCCATCGACTTCATACACATCCTATGAAGACCAAAGGTATGAACCTCCTCCCTCATACTCATATTTTGATGAACCAAGGTATGAGCCTTCTTACTTATACTTTGAGGAACCAAGATATGAGCCACCACCTTCATATGCTTACTATGAGGAACCATGGCATGAACAACCCACCTCATATGAGTATTATGAAGAACAAAATTACGACCCTTATCCATCATATACTTACAATGAAGAACAATGGTATGAACCATCTACTTCCTATGAGTATTATGAGAAACAAAGGATCGAACAACCGGATTCAAGCTTTGAAAATCCCGATCCTTATTCTATCACCGAAGTGACCGATAGGATATTAGAACACCTTAAAACTATCGAGCGCTACATAAAAGAATCTCGCGCAAGGGAAGAGGAGTCCCGCGCAAGAGAAGAATTAACTTGTAATAAAGAAGAGATAGTTGAAGAGGTAAAAATGGAAGAACAAATAAGTGAAAAACCGAAACATGAGTTAAACAACGAAAAAGGTGAGTCCGTCAACATTAAAATTCAAGAAGAGTCTAATTTTGAAGAAATTAATCTCTTGCCACCTTCTTTTGAAAATCATAGTTTAGTACCTACTCATGCTAAGTTTTTAAAAGAGTTAAACACTAACACAAAAATTGACGAAACGGTAAGCGTTAAGTTAACTAACGATCAAACATCGCTAATAAAAGAAGACCCGTTTGAAATTAACATTACACCGGTTCCATGTTTTTTTCAAAATTCTTTTATTAGTAACGTCACAATTGATAAAGATCTTTGTGTTAACGTAATACCCAACTACATTTTCGAAAAATTAAGTATTAGTGATTTTTCTCCACTTCAAATACCCATTTTTCTTTTTAATCGAAAAGTAATAAAATCAATCGGTGTAGTTGAGGATGTCTTGGTTCAAACAAATCAAATGGTAATCCCAACCGACTTTGTCATCCTCGATGACGCTCCTCTAGTGTTGGGACGACCCTTTGTAAAAACTCACGAAGTGTAACACCTCGAAAATTCGTGTGTAATAAAATAACGACACGTGGCATACAAGACAAAAATGTTAGAAACCCGGATCCAATTATAGATGTATGGCAGGATTTAAAAGTGTCGTCATGTTGATTTATACCTCTGAACGACCTCATATAAATCCCAAGACCCTGATATTTATTATAAACATCTGATACAATCCGGTAAATACCCACAATAATTGATTCAAGTTGCAAGAGTGGAACCCTACGAAGAAAATGCATGACAACCCTTCGTTTAAGACTTTTCGATAAAGTTCAAGACAAATTGTACATCATATAAGTGATCAAAACTGTTCCATGCATGTTCTTGGGGTCCCATACTGTAAATTAGAAGCCCACAATTCGTTTTACATGTATTACCCGTTCAAAGCTTGAAAGGCCAACGAATTTCACCTGTTGCAGAAGGCTTGCACACCGCAAGCCATATGCTTACGGTGCGCAAGGTGTTTCCAGCGACCAGAAAACCGACAGTTGGCTGTTCTGCATGTTTTAACCGACTTAGTTGATAATTTCTTCAATCATGCGCGCCCCCTACATGAATTTAGACCCTAGGGACACATGTGAGTGAGTTATGGTCAATTGTAGCCTTAGTTGTCAATAATCTATGGAGTTTAAATCACTATATAAAGCTCTTAAGTTGCAAACATTCTTGCACTCATCACCTGATCATCTCTGGAGCTTTAAAGCAGATTCCAAGCCTTCCTAATCATCCATTAGACACTTGTAAGTATGCTTAACCTTCTTTAATTAAGTTTTGATTAGTATTTAGCTTAAAAGTCAACCCGTCGTAATAAACGGTTGACTTAATGATTAATTAACAATGGCTCAGTCAAATATCGATTTAAAAGTACCTTTAAGTAGGTAATTATATGGGTATTAAACCCTTAAAAGGGTACTCACTGATTCCCATCCTAACTAGGTCATTTGTCGAGTCAAAGGCGATTAGAAAAAGTCAACAGAAATGCTAAACTTTGATTTAACGCATAACTAACAATGTAAAAGGCGTGTAACCTATTTTTTCATTCATATAACTTGGTAATAAGTATAAGAACTTGTCTAAGCTTGTTTGATTCGACAACTTTCTGTTTTGGATCGATTCGGAACCGAAAGGCGCATAGTTTGACTTTTGCCTTGACTTCGGTTCTGACCCGATTTTGATAGGTTTAGACATGCCTTAAAGTTCCATTAGGACCTAGTTACATGAATGTATAACCCTCTGCGTTTATACCACTCGAATCCCTAATTGTCCGACGTTTCCGTTAATTGCTTAAATATGGACCATAATGCCCTTATGACTATAAAACGAGAATTTTGGAAATGTGAAAAGACAAAAATCTTTGCTACTGATTAATATGCATGTCCGTAAATTTTCACGTCAATTGGAGGTCTAGATTAGGAGTTATGCTCAATGACGTAATTAGAAAGCTTTTTATTAGTTAAACGGCGTCATTAGCGTAAAGCCCATCTAAACCCAATTTTTGACACCAAACCTTTTACCCACTGATGTAATATAATATTTTGGGATTTTTGAAGATTTTTAATTATTTTTAAACTGATCATAAGCTAGGATTAGTGCCTTGATTCGGTAATACCGAATATACCCTTTTCGGCCACAAAATGAGTTTTACAAGTCCTTTTGCTACCAATCCAATTGCTACTGATTTTAAATAATAAACGAAGTGTTTTGAACCTTATGAACTGACCTGGAAACTCTGATTCCTATTTTAACCCGTAAATCGCTTAAAACGACTTTATAAGCGTATTAAACGCATAGTAAGGGTTTAAAACCATTTTGTCACAAAGGACTTAACACCAACTGATATGATCTGTTAAGATAAGTCATTTTACTGATTAATTCAGACCCGAATCACTGAAGCTTAATTAATCCCTTTTATAACCTTTAAAATGACCAAAATACCCCTACGGGGCTTAATTAGAGATTAAACTCGTTTTTGGCATAATGGAAGGTATCCTACTGATATCACAACATATTTAAGGCATGTTAACTTAGGAAACCTGTTTAGGACTCTTATGGTTACCCGTTACGCTTCGTGCGCGTTCGGTTCGGTTTATGTAACTAGTTTACATAAATTAGCCGAAACGGGTCAAACCTTATCGGATTTATCTCAAAATCCAGAATGTGTATAATATACCCATATTAAACAAGTCTTCAAACTTGTAGGGTCTAAATCACATTCTATCCGGTCTTCGCTTAATCGTGCGTACGAACCGTATCTTTAAAACTAACCGGTCTAAGCTTAGGCTTAACTAAAGACCCGTTAGGAGTCTAATAGGTTATTATAAACCTTCGTTCTAGATTAGGAGAACCAGTAAAAGCTACTTGCATTTGTTTATTGTGATTATTATTTTGCTCAGGTAAATACTTTTAACTTATTTTCCCTTATACGGGCTTGGGGTACGGTATATAAAATACCGCTTGGTCGGACATTCGACCTTAATCGAGTGGTGGTTAAGTATTATCGAGATGACCCACTTAAATTGTTTTGTTTGCTTAAAGCCTTTGGGGGGTTAATGACCATGTCCCGGATATCCCTGGCATCATTTTACGAAATGGCCACGACCTCAGCACGGGGCGTAGGCGTACGCCCGTCGGTGTCTCATATAATTAATGTGGTGTGTCTATTGATCTTTAACCCTGCACGATCCGGGCTACTGAACGCATAAGGAACATGTAATTCTTTTACAAGTTTATATATTAAATAATTATCCCAAGTTATAAAAATGTTTGTGCCATGTGCATCCAAATCAATTTTTAATCATTTTTAAAATGAGTCAGTTGATTGTATTTACCAGTGTAAACTAACGTATTTTCCCAAAAAGATTAAATGCAGGTACTAAGCGTAATAGGCTGGATTCTCTCCTTAGCATCAATAAAGAGTCTCGCAAGCTTAAGATGCCTATCGTCTGTTGAACTACTGTTTCCTATTTATTTCGATCCGTCTGTGGATAAACTTTCAACTGTTTGTGATACATGATATTACAATATTTTATTCGGTTGAATTATATCTTTCAATTGCTTCCACTGTGCATGTAAACATTGTGTTGTTTGACTATTATGTTGCCAACCACGTCACGATACTCCCCACCGGACCCACCGGTGACACGTGGAAATCGGGGTGTGACAGGTTGGTATCAGAGCCAACATTGAGTGAATTAAACACTAGCCTTTTGTGTTTAATCTCAATGACACAATTGCACATTCCTAAATCTTCAAGTCTAGACAAAGAACTTAGGAATAATCCAAAATGTTTTTATTTTAATTTTAACTTTGTCCTTTATTTTCTCCTTGTTGTTACCTTTGTTTTTATTGACAGGTTTATCAATGCCGCCAAGATTTAGGCGAGGAGAACGAGGAAAAGGGCCAATCAGCGCCCTTAACGACCACGAGGCCGGGCCTTCGCACCGGCGAACTCCTTCTTCTACAAGGAGTGCAGACCCACGAGAACCTTGGAGGACTTATGAGGAGCCTGCCAGACGATCTACGTCGCATAGCTCAACGCCTCCATATCATCACTCCTATGGGCCTCAGTCTGAGAATGAGCCCAACAACCCGCAACCTTCATACATACCTCTACAGCGATCCTTATCGCACCATTCCTTCGAAGACCCTACTCCTGTCTTTCAGGGCCGGTTTAACCCGGCAGAATACCTACCAGAACAAGTGGGCTTTAACCCACTAGGACCGGAGGATCACTTTTCCGGGGATCAAGCGATGGACATGGACAAGGACACAGATCCCGTCGAGCCTGCAACCGGAACCCCGAACCATCCTGTTGAGATCTCTGATGGTTCGTCTTTTCACGGATCACCATACCAAGGTCCGGATAGTTACCAGGCACGATTCAACCGGTGTGAGTGGCTCTTTACACCATCTCACCATTCATCGCCCCACCAGCAGCAGCAGGATCCCTCTGGGGATCCACGTTTCATGGCAGTCACGCCACCACCTCCACCGCCGCCAGTTAATCTAGCGCCTCCAGAACCACCAAGACGTAGGAGGACTGGCGCACGGATGTCAGAACGAGCAGGGGATTTTCATTTCTGCACCCCTCAACACTCTAGTGGCAGCCACTACCCGCCACTATATGAAGACCCAGAGATGGGTGGACCTTCAGTTCCAGTGTCGGAGGTGAATTCGGCACCTGTTGCGCCGCAACCAACGGGTTTTAGTAACCCTATCCCTGCATATACTGGTCCAGCAGCTTACAATCCATACGGACCGCCGGCATACACTAACTATAACTATGCTGAGGATCCTTACCAAGTGGCATCAAGCTACCTTGCCCAAAATCCTGAGGGACCATATGGAACCCCTTGGGGAATGGGATACCCAACTCGTGGGTATCAAGCACCTGCTCAGCCACCACTACAGCACCAGCCACCACGGTTTTCCCCTCCGGAGCAGGAGGATCTCCGTCAAAGGCTGGAAAGGGTTGAACGAGACTTCCAGAGGGAACGTAGGAAGAATCAGGGATTCATGAGTGGCTTAGCAAGTTTGCTGAAAGGAAAGAAGAAACGGGATCGTTAAATCCCAATATATATTATTGTATTTCCTTGCTTAAATCAAGTCCCTGCGTGGACACTTATTTATGTGTGTATGTGGTCCCTGTGTGGACATCTATCTTTGTACTTAGTCCCTACGAGGACTTGTCTCTATTAGTCCCTGCGTGGACATTTATTTTAGTAAACAGTCCCTGCGAGGACTTGTATTGTCTGTATAGCTCCTACGAGGGCAAGTGTTTCTGTGAAAAGTCCCGTTTAGGGCAAAGTGTACTACTTCTAAATGTTAATGGAATGATAAGTTTGAAAATTTTATTTCTGTCATTTCTGTCATTTATGCATTTATATATATTATACGTGAAATAAATAAATCAAGAATCATTCCTTTTAAATAAGAATCTTAAAGGTATAGCCTAGCCTACATGTCATTATAAGACTTGGCCAAGATGGTAAGACCTGTATAAAGGATTCAAATCCCTGTTAACATCTGCAAACATGTTAACGCTCCTGGCAGATGTGATCCGTCAAAATCACACACGTCATTCTTATAATAGGATTCTTCAAAAGATTCCTAACCTAAACTAATGATCTATAGATCATGGGTTTAAATCATCAATAAAGATGATCAGTTCTTTTTACCATCCATTGGTAATATAATACCTACGGGCCCTTCTCATTTTCATATGAGACAAAAGACAGTATTAGTCTGTGACCCTGTCTGATAAAGGTAATGAACTATGTTTAAACCTTCATGCCTTGATTCTCTGAAATCATGGCTTATAATTTAATTTGTCCCTGTGACTAGTCCTTATGTGCTAATAAAACTGTTATTGTTTTATAATTAGGATAAATTATAATAGAAATCCTAAATAAATGTGAGTAATAAAATAACCATATATGGTCTACGTTTACCACGGTTAATAAATTGCCATAAAAGACAATTCTATAATAAACTCACCAATAAATTATTGTCAATATGTAACAGTTCAAGCTACATGGCCGACTCAAACGAGATCAATAGTCACCCAAGGAGAGAGCATGATAATGCCCGAGTAAATGTAGCGGGTGCAGAATTACAGGCAATGATAGATAATGCCGTTAATCGAGCTTTGGATAGACAGCTCCAAGAATCCAGTGGTACCCATACAAGGACCCGATCTGCACCACACTCTAGAACACCCTCCAGGACCCACACTACCCACAACAGTAATTCTCACCACTCATCAAACCAGAGGAGTATTCCATCCCAAAGAGTCGTACCGAATCAAGAACCCCGTAATAAGGGTTGCTCCTATAAGTACTTCGTTTCGTGCAAACCCAGGGATTTCACTGGGGAAAAAGGAGCTGTAGATTGCATGACTTGGTTGGACGAGATGGATACGGTAGTGGATATAAGTGGTTGCGATAATAGGGATATTGTGAAATTCGTGTCTCAGTCTTTTAAGGGTGAAGCATTAGCTTGGTGGAGATCTTTGATCCAAGCTACGGGGAAAATCCCGTTGTACAATATGACCTGGGAACAGTTCATGGCACTGATCAAGGAAAACTACTGCCCTCAGCATGAGGTTGAGAAAATTGAAGCTGACTTCTTGTCGCTGGTCATGAGAAACCTAGACTGTCAGGCCTACCTTACCAGTTTCAACACCTTGTCAAGGTTGGTTCCATATTTGGTAACCCCGGAACCCAAACGTATAGCTCGATTCATTGGGGGTTTGGCTCCGGAGATCAAGGCAAGTGTGAAGGCCTCCAGACCAGCTACTTTTCGGTCTGCAGCGGACATATCATTGTCTCTTACCCTGGACGCGGTCAGGCTGAGATCGCAGAGGAACACCGATACCGAAAAGAGGAAGCGTGAGGATGACAACTCACGATGTACAGACAAGAAGCATAAGGGAAACAATGACCACAAGAAGGGGTCAGGATTTAGGAAGGATGGTCAGCAGTCGGGTGAAAAACCCAGATGTAAAATCTGCAAGAAACAGCACTTCGGGAAGTGCAGGTATGAATCGAACTCGCATTCACAATCAAAAACTTTTGCATGTGGGTTATGCAAGTCCAAGGAACATAAGACCTTGGATTGCAAAAAGATGAAGGATGCGACATGCTACGGTTGCAACGAAAAGGGGCACATAAAGACAAATTGCCCAAAGTTTGCAAAGAAAGCTGAAGAAGGAAAGAAGACCAATGCTAGGGTCTTCAGGATGGATGCTAAGGAAGCCGTCCAGGACGACAATGTGATAACAGGTACCTTCCTCGTAAATGATGTTTATGCGAGAGTGTTATTTGATTCAGGCGCTGATAAGTCGTTCGTAGATAATAAGTTTTGTGAATTGTTGAAATTACCTGTTAAGACCTTAAGTGTGAAGTATGAGGTGGAACTAGCAGATGGCACTTTAGAAACCACCTCAACCATATTAGATGGATGTTTCATATCCATTAAGAACCACTCTTTTCCTTTGTCCCTACTTCCTTTAAAACTAGCCGGTTTTGACATAGTTTTGGGTATGGACTGGTTATCTCATAACCAGGCCCAGATTGTTTGCAATAAGAAGCAAGTGGTGATCAGGACTCCGTCTGGAAAATCACTTACTATCCAGGGAGATACCCAGTATGGGCTGCCTGAGCAAATGTCTATGCTCAAGGACTCTAAGTGTTTGAAGAAGGGTTGTGTCATCTACATGGCATAAGTGATTATTGATGAGCCGAAGCCCAAGATTGGGGATATCCCCGTCATTTCTGAATACCCCGAAGTTTTTCCTGAAGAACTACCTGGTTTGCCACCAGATAGGCAAGTAGAATTCAGAATTGACATTATTCCTGGATCAGCACCAGTTGCAAGGGCGCCTTATAGGTTGGCACCAACAGAGATGAAGGAATTGAGAGCGCAGTTAGATGATTTTCTAGCAAAAGGTTTCATCAAACCTAGTTCGTCTCCTTGGGGAGCACCAGTTTTATTTGTCAAGAAGAAGGATGGATCGATGCGTCTGTGCATCGACTACCGCGAGCTTAATAAGGTCACTATCAAGAATAGGTATCCTTTGCCCAGAATCGACGATCTGTTCGATCAACTTCAAGGGGCAAGTTTCTTCTCTAAGATTGACTTAAGGTCAGGCTATCACCAACTGAAGGTTAGAGATGAAGACGTGCATAAGACTGCATTTAGGACTCGTTATGGTCATTACGAGTTTCTAGTGATGCCTTTTAGGCTCACTAATGCACCTGCCGCGTTCATGGATCTCATGAATCGCGTTTGCAAGCCATACTTAGATAAATTCGTCATCGTTTTCATCGACGACATTCTCATCTACTCGAAGAACCAAGCTGACCATGAGAAGCATCTTCACTGCATTCTAGAACTACTTCATAAAGAAAAGCTCTATGCCAAGTTCTCGAAGTGTGAATTCTGGCTTCGAGAAGTCCAATTTCTTGGACATGTTGTTAGTGAGCGTGGTATCCAAGTAGATCCCGCTAAAGTTGAAGCTGTCATGAATTGGCAAGAGCCAAAGACGCCTACGGAAATTCGTAGCTTCCTAGGTTTGGCAGGATACTATAGGCGATTCATTGAAAACTTCTCAAGGATTGCTGCACCCCTGACTTCGCTGACGCGTAAGAAGATTAAGTTTGACTGGGGTCCTAAGCAGCAGGAATCCTTCGATATTCTGAAACAAAAGTTGAGCAATGCTCCAGTACTGACATTGCCTGATGGAATCGAGGAGTTTGTAGTTTATTGTGATGCATCACACACCGGGATGGGATGTGTGCTTATGCAGAAAGGCAAAGTCATTGCCTATGCTTCGCGACAGTTAAAGGTGTATGAAAAGAATTACACCACCCATGACTTGGAGTTGGGTGCCGTTGTATTCGCACTAAAACTTTGGAGGCACTACTTATATGGAATCAAATGTGTGATCTATTCTGATCACAAGAGCCTTCAACATCTGTTCAATCAGAAGGATTTGAACATGAGGCAACGCCGTTGGATGGAAACTCTGAATGATTACGATTGTGAAATAAGATACCATCCCGGCAAGGCGAATGTAGTCGCCGATGCCTTGAGTCGGAAGGAAAAAGTGAAACCGATAAGAATAAATGCCAAGAGCATTGAGGTTAGGAATAGCTTGAACGAAAGGTTGTTAGCTGCACAGAAAGAAGCTGTGTTGGAAGCTAACTACCCTAATGAAAAGCTTGGGGTAACCGAAGAACAGTTATCTCAGGGCAAGGACGGAATTCTGAGATTAAATGGACGAATATGGGTCCCTATTCATGGAGGACTTCGGGATGTTATCCTCCAGGAAGCCCATAGCTCTAAATATTCCGTTCATCCTGGAGCTGATAAGATGTATCAGGATCTAAGGGCAAATTTTTGGTGGATAGGCTTGAAGAAGTCTGTAGCTGCCTATGTAGCAAAATGCTTGACTTGTGCGCAAGTCAAAGCAGAACATCAAAAGCCGTCAGGTTTGCTACAACAGCCTGAACTTCCCACATGGAAGTGGGAGATGGTGATGATGGATTTCATCACCAAGTTGCCAAGAACAAGGAAAGGAAATGACACTATATGGGTGATCGTTGATAGACTAACTAAGTCAGCACATTTCCTACCCATTAAGGAGACGTATAGCTCCGACATGTTAGCCCAACTGTACGTAGATAAGATTGTAGCTCTACACGGCATACCAGTGTCTATTATCTCTGATAGAGATACTAGATACATGTCACATTTTTGGAAGAGTTTTCAACAATCTTTGGGCATGCGCTTAAATTTCAGTACGGCTTACCATCCTCAGACGGACGGGCAGAGTGAGCGTACAATACAAACATTGGAAGACATGCTTCGAGCATGCGTGATCGACTTAGGTGGTAGCTGGGATAACCACTTGCCATTAGTCGAGTTCTCCTATAACAATAGCTACCATACAAGCATCAAGGCTGCACCCTTCGAGGCCTTGTACGGTAGAAAGTGCAGAACGCCCGTTTGTTTTGCGGAAGTTGGAGATGTCCAATTATCAGGACCAGAGATAGTCTTTGAAACAACGGACAAGATTGTCCAGATTCGTGACCATCTCAAAGCTGCCCGAGATAGGCAGAAGAGTTACGCAGATCCAAAGCGTTAACCTCGGAAGTTCGAGGTAGGGGACAAAGTGTTGCTTAAAGTATCACCCTGGAAGGGAATGATGCGTTTTGGCAAGAAAGGCAAGTTAAGCCCCAGATATATAGGACCATTCGAGATTATTGAATGTGTCGGATCAGTGGCTTACAAGTTAAATTTGCCTGAAGAGCTCAGTGGTGTTCATAATGTATTCCACATATGCAATCTAAAGAGGTGTCTAGCTGATGAATCACTAGTTATATCACATACAGATGTACACATCGATGAGAGCTTGAAGTATGTTGAAAAACCTGTGTCGATTGAGGATAGACAGGTTAAGAAGCTTCGAAGGAAGCATGTACCAATTGTAAAGGTCAAATGGGACGCCCGTAGAGGTCCCGAATACACGTGGGAGGTGGAGTCCACAATGAAAGAAAAATACCCTCACTTATTTCAGTAAATCTCGAGGTCGAGATTTCTTTTAAGGGGGTGAGGATGTAACACCTCGAAAATTCGTGTGTAATAAAATAACGACACGTGGCATACAAGACAAAAATGTTAGAAACCCGGATCCAATTATAGATGTATGGCAGGATTTAAAAGTGTCGTCATGTTGATTTATACCTCTGAACGACCTCATATAAATCCCAAGACCCTGATATTTATTATAAACATCTGATACAATCCGGTAAATACCCACAATAATTGATTCAAGTTGCAAGAGTGGAACCCTACGAAGAAAATGCATGACAACCCTTCGTTTAAGACTTTTCGATAAAGTTCAAGACAAATTGTACATCATATAAGTGATCAAAACTGTTCCATGCATGTTCTTGGGGTCCCATACTGTAAATTAGAAGCCCACAATTCGTTTTACATGTATTACCCGTTCAAAGCTTGAAAGGCCAACGAATTTCACCTGTTGCAGAAGGCTTGCGCACCGCAAGCCATATGCTTACGGTGCGCAAGGTGTTGCCAGCGACCAGAAAACCGACAGTTGGCTGTTCTGCATGTTTTAACCGACTTAGTTGATAATTTCTTCAATCATGCGCGCCCCCTACATGAATTTAGACCCTAGGGACACATGTGAGTGAGTTATGGTCAATTGTAGCCTTCGTTGTCAATCATCTATGGAGTTTAAATCACTATATAAAGCTCTTAAGTTGCAAACATTCTTGCACTCATCACCTGATCATCTCTGGAGCTTTAAAGTAGATTCCAAGCCTTCCTAATCATCCATTAGACACTTGTAAGTATGCTTAACCTTCTTTAATTAAGTTTTGATTAGTATTTAGCTTAAAAGTCAACCCGTCGTAATAAACGGTTGACTTAATGATTAATTAACAATGGCTCAGTCAAATATCGATTTAAAAGTACCTTTAAGTAGGTAATTATATGGGTATTAAACCCTTAAAAGGGTACTCACTGATTCCCATCCTAACTAGGTCATTTGTCGAGTCAAAGGCGATTAGAAAAAGTCAACAGAAATGCTAAACTTTGATTTAACGCATAACTAACAATGTAAAAGGCGTGTAACCTATTTTTTCATTCATATAACTTGGTAATAAGTATAAGAACTTGTCTAAGCTTGTTTGATTCGACAACTTTCTGTTTTGGATCGATTCGGAACCGAAAGGCGCATAGTTTGACTTTTGCCTTGACTTCGGTTCTGACCCGATTTTGATAGGTTTATACATGCCTTAAAGTTCCATTAGGACCTAGTTACATGAATGTATAACCCTCTGCGTTTATACCACTCGAATCCCTAATTGTCCGACGTTTCCGTTAATTGCTTAAATATGGACCATAATGCCCTTATGACTATAAAACGAGAATTTTGGAAATGTGAAAAGACAAAAATCTTTGCTACTGATTAATATGCATGTCCGTAAATTTTCACGTCAATTGGAGGTCTAGATTAGGAGTTATGCTCAATGACGTAATTAGAAAGCTTTTTATTAGTTAAACGGCGTCATTAGCGTAAAGCCCATCTAAACCCAATTTTTGACACCAAACCTTTTACTCACTGATGTAATATAATATTTTGGGATTTTTGAAGATTTTTAATTATTTTTAAACTGATCATAAGCTAGGATTAGTGCCTTGATTCGGTAATACCGAATATACCCTTTTCGGCCACAAAATGAGTTTTACAAGTCCTTTTGCTACCAATCCAATTGCTACTGATTTTAAATAATAAACGAAGTGTTTTGAACCTTATGAACTGACCTGGAAACTCTGATTCCTATTTTAACCCGTAAATCGCTTAAAACGACTTTATAAGCGTATTAAACGCATAGTAAGGGTTTAAAACCATTTTGTCACAAAGGACTTAACACCAACTGATATGATCTGTTAAGATAAGTCATTTTACTGATTAATTCAGACCCGAATCACTGAAGCTTAATTAATCCCTTTTATAACCTTTAAAATGACCAAAATACCCCTACGGGGCTTAATTAGAGATTAAACTCGTTTTTGGCATAATGGAAGGTATCCTACTGATATCACAACATATTTAAGGCATGTTAACTTAGGAAACCTGTTTAGGACTCTTATGGTTACCCGTTACGCTTCGTGCGCGTTCGGTTCGGTTTATGTAACTAGTTTACATAAATTAGCCGAAACGGGTCAAACCTTATCGGTTTTATCTCAAAATCCAGAATGTGTATAATATACCCATATTAAATAAGTCTTCAAACTTGTAGGGTCTAAATCACATTCTATCCGGTCTTCGCTTAATCGTTCGTACGAACCGTATCTTTAAAACTAACCGGTCTAAGCTTTAGCTTAACTAAAGACCCGTTAGGATTCTAATAGGTTGTTATAAACCTTCGTTCCAGATTAGGAGAACCAGTAAAAGCTACTTGCATTTGCTTATTGTGATTATTACTTTGCTCAGGTAAATACTTTTAACTTATTTTCCCTTATACGGGCTTGGGGTACGGTATATAAAATACCGCTTGGTCGGGCATTCGACCTTAATCGATTGGTGGTTAAGTATTATCGAGATGACCCGTTTAAATTGTTTTGTTTGCTTAAAGCCTTTGGGGGGTTAATGACCATGTCCCGGATATCCCTGGCATCATTTTACGAAATGGTCACGACCTCAGCACGGGGCATAGGCGTACGCCCGTCGGTGTCTCATATAATTAATGTGGTGTGTCTATTGATCTTTAACCCGGCACGATCCGGGCTACTGACCGCATAAGGAACATGTAATTCTTTTACAAGTTTATATATTAAATAATTATCCCAAGTTATAAAAATGTTTGTGCCATGTGCATCCAAATCAATTTTTAATCATTTTTAAAATGAGTCAGTTGATTGTATTTTCCAGTGTAAACTGACGTATTTTCCCAAAAAGATTAAATGCAGGTACTAAGCGTAATAGGCTGGATTCTCTCCTTAGCATCAATAAAGAGTCTCGCAAGCTTAAGATGCCTATTGTCTGTTGAACTACTGTTTCCTATTTATTTCGATCCGTCTGTGGATAAACTTTCAACTGTTTGTGATACATGATATTACAATATTTTATTCGGTTGAATTATATCTTTCAATTGCTTCCGCTGTGCATGTAAACATTGTGTTGTTTGACTATTATGTTGCCAACCACGTCCCGATACTCCCCACCGGGCCCACCGGTGACACGTGGAAATCGGGGTGTGACACGAAGCTTTGAAAAACTGGAAGTTCAACAATCTACCTATTCAATTTGGGGCATTTAAAAAAAGTGTCGATCTTGAGCGGTCAATGAAATATCCATTCGGCAATAATGACCCCCTAATTGAAGATGAAGATGAACCACCCGCTACAAGTGAAAAGTTTGACCACTTTGTTGAAGAAGAGGTCGCCATAGAACAAACTTTTAAAGTTCTTGAACAAAATGAGCAACCCAATAAGGAGTCTCCTAAAGACCCACCTCTTGAGCTCAAAGAACTTCCAAAAGATTTGGAATATGCTTTTCTAGACAAAGATGGTAAATCACCTGTAATTATTTCGTCTAAATTAAGTAGTTTAGAAAAAGAAAAATTAATTAAACTTTTGAAAAAACACAAAAATGCGATTGCTTGGAAGCTTGTAGATATTAAAGGAATAAGTCCTTCCATGTGCACGCACAAAATTTTAATGAATGATGACTACAAATCGGTAATACAACCACAACGTCGAGTAAATCCAAATGTTCAAGAAGTGGTTAAAAATGAAGTCATCAAATTACTTGACGCCGGACTTATTTATCCTATCTCCGATAGTCTTTGGGTAAGTCCCGTCCAAGTAGTTCCAAAGAAAGGAGGTATGACTGTTGGATCGTTCTGGTGACCCTAAACAGTTTAGTTGAGTAGTTCATCATCATTTACAAAGGCGGAATCAATGCAAACAATGTCAAACAGCTTGTTCCTTTCTAATTATCTCTTTATTGATCAATCCTGAGCTTTTTACAAGTTCAAATGACACACGGACAGCACCTCGGCTCAGAGAACAAGACCAGATTCAGTTTGAAATGAAACTAGCACAACCCTATATATAGGCAACATGATTTCGCTTGAGGATGTCACAGCCCTGTTCAAGCGAAATCACATGTGTTGATTTTGCTTGAACATGTCCATGTCACTCTCAAGCGAAATTACCTTCTAACACATGAACAAACCCTAATTTCTATCCTGTTGTGCACTCGTTCATCCTATCTAGATATAAAACTCGATTAAGACGAAGTTAACAGACACTAGATGCACCAACAGACTCCCCCTTGGATGTTGACGAAGTCTTCGGCGTCGAGTCTTTAGTCTTTAGTCTCTCTCCAAATTGTCTTGACATTGTAAAGCTCCCTTCAATCTTTTCATCTAACTTTAATCTTCAATCTCCCCTTTGAGTGTTGATCCAGAATCTAGACTCCCCCTTTCGCAGACTCCCCCTCTCGATAAGCTGGGACTTGAATTCTGGTTCAAACTTTAACATTTTCTTTACCATAGGAATTCCTGTTACCTGCACAATCTCTACCTAAATATAAGATATATGATAATAACAATTTCAATTCAAACTTACCATTCAAACTCAATTAATAGTCTAATCAGTGTATAGAAATCCACTTAAGTATTCAGGTCCAAATTAATGACCCTGATTACTCAATTTATCTACCAAATCCAACTTAATGACCTTGGATGATCAGAGATAATTCACACTGACATTTTGTTAAAATTTTTCAAACCATTTTCTGAAAATTTACAAGTTTCAAATTAATGAACTTGCTTTAACTTTTCAACTTCATAAACTTATCATGTTAAGCTCACGACTCATCCTCCAGACCAGAAACTTCCTGCATTTGCTTCAATTCGAATCTGAAGATCAGCTTTCCACTTTGATTTGTCGGAAAAATAAAGCAGAAATGAAAAATCTTTTTGAATTTTTAATAAAGTTTCTAAACTAGAAATGAAATACAGAAATAGAATGCGCTGAAAGTAAACTATTTACAAACATATTTTTGGTGAGAGTGTTAGGGAATCATATCAGCTATTCGACAAGTCACAAGTACCGTTAAGCTTCAATTACATACTCAGAATTAAACAATTCACTTAGATTATCGATATACTGATCCATTTAAATTTTCACACAATTTTCAATCTGTTCAGGATACGAATTAGTGTTTTAGAGACTTAAACTCATACATGTGTCCCACCTCTTGAATATACTCCCGTATCCAAATCCCAATATTCAGTCTTACAGGTGAGTATACCACAGATGATATCTGTAAGGGGTTAGATGCGAAACCGTGAGAGCTCAGGTCAGAACTTCCGTTCAGCAAAGAGATGACGGTTCGACTTTAGGTGTGTCCCCTTTAGAGGATCTTTTTTACAACAGCAATGATTATCAATTTTATTGTTTCATCATTTTTGCTGAGGGTGATGCTATGTTTCAAGCAATGCAGAAAGTATTATTCGGGGACTAGGCCATTGCTTCCGCATTATCAGAAGTCCCGAAATAATACCCCAGATATCACTGAGTATAAAGACCTAGTATCTCAGAAAGAGGGATTTTTCAAACAAGATTTCAGGGGTTACCTATATATCCAAGTAGTGTTCCCCACGAAATAAGCAAGTTTGAATATTTATGTTTATATCCCAAACAAATCTACTAAATGTGCAAAAACCTATCGACATATTATCAGCGAGACTGTTTAACTCTTTATACTTTACAAATCTTTAGCGTACAGTAACTGTCAAGCCGATGTACTATCATTTTCCCTTTTTACACAAACTCTTTTCTGGTTTTCTATTGTTTTTGGATTTTTGAAATTTTATCATGTTTTTGGATTTTTGAAATTTTTTACTGTTTTTGTATTTTCTAAAAAAAAATTTACTCCCCCTAAATACCAAAACAAGTAAAAAATCGACAAACCATTGCAGATTGCTTCTCAACATCATCTACAATGTCTCCTTCATCAACGCCAAGAATCTCCTCCAACACCGATAAAAGCTTCATACCATTCAGTTTTAGCAAATATTGAAAACGTGTTTTATCAAATGCTTTGGTATGTAAATCAGCTTTTTGATCATCAGTGTGGATTTTCTCAATTCTAATCAACTTCTTCTCGAAACAATCTCGGATGAAGTGATGTCGAATTTCAATATGTTTCGTTTTAGCGTGATGTACTGGATTTTTCATAATGTTAATCGCTGCCTCATTATCAACAAAGATAGGGGTGTTTAGAAATTGCAAACCGTAGTCGCGCATCTGTTGCTGGATCCACAAGATCTGAGAGCAGCAACTGCTATCAGATACATACTCCGCTTCACATGTGGATAAAGGCACAGAGGTCTGCTTTTTGCATTGCCAGGTGACCAATCGTGATCCAAAGAACTGGCACCCCGCTGTTGTTGATTTAGCGTTAACTTTGCAGCATCCGAAATCTGAATCGGAATATCCTTCGAGCATAAAATCGCCTTCTCTTGGATACCACAACCCCAATGATGGAGTTCCTTTCAGGTAGCGTAATATCCTTTTCACAATCACCATATGCGAAGCTCTAGGATTAGACTGAAATCTTGCTGCGAGGCAGGTTGGGTACATGATATCGGGTCATGAAGCTGTCAAATACATCAGCGAACCGATCACGGAACGATATAACGTTTCATCTACCTTCTCTCCGGTGAGATCAGGGTTTATCCCATGATTAGTTGCTAATGGGGTGGAAGCTGGAGTAGAACCTGACATCCCGAATTTCTCCAAGATATCATGAACGTACTTCGTTTGATGTATGAAAATTCCCTTAGGCAATTGATCAACCTGAAGTCCCAAAAAGAATTTCATCTCACCCATCGATGACATTTCGAATTTCTGCTTCATAACTCTTTCGAAATCTCTGCACAAATTTTCATTTGTAGACCCAAATGTGATGTCATCCACGTATATCTGAACAATCAGAAGATGTCCGTCGACCTCTTTGGTGAAGAGAGTGGCATCCACTTTTCCACGAATGAAGCTGTTGGCTAGCAGGTGTTGAGACAATGTCTCGTACCAAGCTCTCGGGGCCTGGTGTAAACCATACAGCGCTTTATCTAGCAAGTAGACCTTGTCTTTGTGGATTGGATCGGGGCTGACTAACATATACCTCCTCTTTTACCTTCCCATAGAGAAACGCCGATTTAACATCTAATTGATAAACTTTGAAATTTTTCCAAGATGCAAATGCCAGGAAGATTCTGATCGCTTCTAGTCGAGCAACCGGAGCATACACTTCAGTTAAATCTATCCCCTCCTGCTGACTGAAACCCTGGACTACGAGTCGAGCTTTGTTACGAATAATAACCCCTTGATTATCTCTCTTACACTTGAACACCCACTTGGTGTTTATCTTCCTTTGACCATCAGGCAAGTCTACTAACTTCCACACTCCTAACTTCTCAAACTGACTTAACTCTTCTTGCATAGCATTGACCCAAGAATCTTCAGTTAGCGCCTCTTTGTATGTTCGCGGTTCGATCTGCGAAATAAAACAACTTAGTGAAAACTCAGTTTGTAAAGGTGCTACTGTAGAATAAAAACAAGTAAGGCCTTGGTCAATTTGACGTCTAGTGCGAACGCCTGATTGCAATTCTCCAATGATCAGCTCCTCTGGATGATATGAAAGAGTTCTTGGCATCACCTCGCCTGGAACATCTACCTCGCCCTCCAGATTTGAAATATTTTGATTTGCACCTTGTTCACAGACTGGGTTTGTTTGACTTGAAATCTGAATTTGCTCCCCCTCAGAATCTGAATCACCATGATCAAATACTGGCATGTTCTCAGATTCTTGATTATCATTCTGTACCGTCTGATTATCATGAGAAACTTCATTTTGTTGAATATCATCATGTTCTCCAGCATTGCTCGGACCTGCTTCATCATCATTAGAAGCTTGTTGTGGTCGCCTTGAATACTCAGCTGGGAACCTTTCCTGCGTAGACTCATACTCTCTCAGAATATCCAACTCGTCAAAGAAATCTTGTTCTTCTTCTTCTTCCATGTGAAACGAATCCCACAATTTATCGTAGTGAAAACGCCATGAATCGCCTGGATTCTGTGGTGGCAAAGTGTAACCTTGACACTCAACATTGTGTGCTTCAATAATCCGCTTCAAGCTTGGAATAAAGACCCGTTTCAATGGACTTGAATAACCCACGAAAATTCCTTCAATACTCTTTGGACCAAATTTACCAAAAGGATCTAGAACGGTGCAGGGAGACCCAAACGGTTCTAAATACTTCAGATTCGGTTTGCGGTTATTGATCAGCTCAAAACACGTCTTATTGAATTTTTTGACAGTAAGAACCCGATTGAGAGTATAGCATGCGGCGGATACTACTTCTGCCCAAAAATTTACTGGTAGCTTTGAATCAGCCAGCATCGTCCTAGCCGTTTCAATCAGCGTCCTGTTTTTTCTTTCAGCTACTTCATTCTGCAGCGGAGTGTAAGGCGCGCTAAATTCATGCAAAATACCTTTTTCATCACAAAACACTTCCATTTTGCTACTTTTGAACTCTGTACCGTTATCACTTCTTATTCTTCGAACACGAGTTTGGTACAAGTTTTCAAGCTTTTTGATCAACGTGATTAAGCTCCCAAATGTTTGGTCTTTTGATTGCAAAAATGAAACCCATGAAAACCTCGAGTAATCATCTGTAACTACTAGACAATAGAGATCCCCAGTTATGCTTTTGACGTTCACTGGACCAAACAAATCCATGTGGAGTCTCTCTAAAGGTCTTGAGATAGAGTTTTCTTTCTTCCTGGGGTGAAACTTCTTCTTTTGCTTCCCTTTGATGCAGCTAATGCACTCCCCCTCAAGATGAAAACCTTTCAAATGAACACCAGTTACTAAATCATTATGCACCAAGTGATTCATTTTTCTCAGATGAATATGACCCATTTTTCGATGCCATAACTGTGATTCTTTTTCTGTTGCTCTTGACACAAAACAGTGAGCCTGACCCGTTGTAGTAGTTGCTACACTCATGTCTAAAACGTACAGATCGTTCACTCTGGGCGCTCTCATGATAATCCATTCTTCAGGGATAACAAATCCTGGTTTCAAAATCAAACATTCTTTGTCTGTAAAGTGCGTGGTATACATACGATCACAAATCTGCGAGATGCTTAGAATATTGTTTTCAAGCTCGGCGATGTAATTAACTCTCTCAAACATAACAATCCCATTTGATAACGTTCCCTCACCGACTATTCTACCACCTTGGTTGCCTGCAAATCCCACATAACCTCCATTAAAATTTCTAACATCGTACAGCAAGGCTGTTTTCCCTGTCATGTGCCGAGAAGCTCCACTATCCATAATCCACCGTGAAACGGATCTTGGAAGCTCGTGCACATTTCAAAAAACACTTAGTTAGAAGTTGAAGCCACCCAAGCCTCTTTTGACTCAGGTAACTTGACTTTTAAGTGAGTTTTTGCTGCATAAAGTGGGGGAAAATTCTTGTCATTCATCTTCAAGCTTTCCTCAGATCCAACCTCAACATTTTTGTATAAGAAAAACTCATCTTTCTTAGGTTGACCAGTTGGTTGATTTTTCTTTGGTACATACTTCTTTTTAGAAGTAGTAGCCACTTGTGGTTTAAGTTTCTCATAGTAATCCAAAGGAACATTCATCTTTACCGGAGTGGTAGAAGACGATTGTTTTTCCGACTCTGAAACCTTTGGTTTTGAAGAACTTGATTCCTTTACAACCACTTTTGGCTTCCATGCTTGTTGAGACGATGCAACCCGTTTGTAGAACTTATCATTTTTAGTTACCATTTTCTTAACAGGTTCAGTTTTGATCTTGGTGTTGTCATTTTTCAAAACCTTTTTCTCAACAACCATTGGAGCTTTTCCCTTCACATCACCTTTCTTTCTTGAATTCATCACAACTTCAGTCTTAGGCTTCAAGTTGGTACACTTTCGTGCAATATGTCCAACTTGATTACATTTGAAGCATGTTCGAGTATCAACTACCCGACTTGTGCCTTCAGACTGAGGCTGCGATGCTTTCTTCTCAAAGAACTCTTTGTTTGATTTTGAAAAAATCTCAGATTCTTCATCAGAAAGTGAACTTGAACCGTTCACAAACACCTTTTTCTCAGCAAATTTTCTTGTTTTGAAAATTTCTTCTTTGATAATTCTTACCACCCTGATATCCACCTGACCATTTGTTTCGATTGTTATTATAAAACCGCGGTGGAACAACAGGTTTCTTGTAATAAGCTTTATCTTTTTCAAAATTCATTTGCCTCTTTGTCTGATTTAAACTTTTTACTTCAGACAGATCAATTTCAATCAATTTGAACACATTTGTCAATTTAGCAACATTAACATTCTCCAGAGGAAACTCAGAATCCGAATACAACTTATCAGATCCCGCCATCTTATACATCACAACAGTAGGTTCATCATTTAAGTTGTTTTTGGACTTTGATTTCGGAATGTATTTGTTCAGAAAACATTCATCATCTTCAGCTGAATCACTATCTGACTTCAAAACACTTTCAGCTGTGCTTTTAACAATCTCAGACTGAACACTATCATCAGATGAAGATGAAGATGAAGAAAATGTAACATCAATTGACTCTGGAAGTTTTATCTCATTAACATCCTCATCGTCATTAACCAACCCGGACTTTTTCTTTGAATAATTGTTTAAAACTGGTGATGAAACCCAACCCCAGCTCCATCCGAGTAAACATCTTCGCCTGCTTTGTTTTTCCCAATGGGTTTAGGAACAATGTGTTGTAAAACAAAGCTTGCAGAGTTGTAACTGGTTAATTTCAACTGGATGCGTTCATTTTCAATTTTGGCTTCTTGAAATTGAAGCTTTAACTTAACAATTTCATCCGGTTGTTGATTGATTAACTCCTCTTTCACTCTAAGAACACCAGTCAGTTGAAGATTTTCCTTGTCTGTCTTACCATTTCTTTCATCACAATCTTTAACCGTTCGTTTTAGCCTCTCAAAATTTTCTGAGATTTGACGATTTTCAAGAATCAGTTTTTCATTTTCTTTCCTAATTCTTTTTACATCAATTTTATCATTTTCAATTTTCTCAGTTAATTCTTTTAATTTTTCATTTGAAGCTTTCAACAATTTATTACGGTTTAAGATCTGATCTTCAACATTTCTGACTCTACTAGTCAAATCTTCAACTTTCTTACCACTAAGGTAAGCATTTATACTACAAACTTTGCACTCTTTCATGCAATTTTTGCAGTTGTTCTCAGAT
The DNA here is from genome assembly GCA_030545235.1 of Helianthus tuberosus. Lineage (NCBI taxonomy): Eukaryota > Viridiplantae > Streptophyta > Magnoliopsida > Asterales > Asteraceae > Helianthus > Helianthus tuberosus. The sequence continues at coordinate 50,650,083 of CM060411.1, read as the reverse complement.
TTACCATTCTTACCTGACACATGTGTATCATTTGTACTGACCTTATCTTTGGACTCAGTTCCAGAACCAGAAACTACCTCTAGTTCTTTTGCAGCTAGAACTTTGTCAGCCATTTTCTCCAAGTTTTCAGCAATGAGTTCTTGTGACGTATCAATGATTCCATCATCAATCTTCTTTGGCTCCGGTTCTTTTGCTGTCTCTTTTTCTTTTTCTTTCTCAACAACTTCTCCTCCTCCCCACCATTCTCTCTGTCTGGCTTCTTCTTCATCAGCAACTTGTTTGGTGAGAACTTCAATATCAATAGTATCTGGATCCACAGCTATGTTTCCATTTTGATCAATATAACATTCTCTATCAGGATCCCACCTCTTTGCCTTCTTTGCTTCCATCCAGATACGATAAATTTTGGCTTTCATGTATCGAGCTGTTTCCCTCCTGTTCACATACTTCACTTCATCAGATCTTTTATCTTTAAATGGAATAATCTTTGCTGCTGTGAAAGCATAACCAACTGCGTCTTCCTCAGGCAAAACATCACTCCAATCATAACCTTCATCGTCATGAAAAACTGCAAGTGCCCTGGATTTCTCTTTGGGTACCTCCTCTATCTGCTTCATCCTGGGAGGTTCTGATTTATTCTGATGATAAATTGCCTTTTGTAATAATCCTCTCGAAAAGGATTTGCAGTATCATCAGTGTAAGCATTTATGCACTCACGCTTAAAGTGACCTTTCTGTTTACATTTGAAACACGTCACTTTTGACTTGTCAAAGCCTAACTTGGTAGAAGGTCCACCAATAGACTGTCTTCCAGTAATCTCCATGAAACGCTATGCTCTTCTCACTGCACTAGCCATACACCACCTTATATCAATCAATTCCATCTCCTCAGGATCGATCTGATCGTAGTCTTCCTTTGTTAGGTTGGTGTTGCCTATCTTTCCTGCAACGAGACTTTCATACGATTCTAACACAGAGGCTAAGAACACCATCTGTTGTTTAGCAGACTCTTCACTGAAATTCTGACCATTCTTCAGATCAACAGCAATGTTACATTGGAATAGATTCTTTGATGCAGATTGACTTGGAGTATTTGATGAAGATCCACCATGAAAACCACTGTGAGGAGTTTCTTGATTCACAGTGTTTGAACCCTCTGCAGAAAATGCTGTTCTTGGAGAACTAGTCTTTGGTAGATTTCCTCTGTAGTACAACTCCACATTCTGCTGATAAGATGTGTTGTTGACTTTGTTAGATTTCTTAATCTCCAACTCGTGACTCTCCAGTCTTTCAATAAGCAGATCCACTGTCAAAACTTCTGGCGGCTTGATAGTATTCTTCAACATCAAAGCAAAGTATTGCCAGTCTTGTTCATTCGAAAGTGCATCAAACAACTTGTCTACCAGCTCTTCTTGAGTATAAGTGATTTCATGTCGAGCAAGCTCCATCTTCAGATGCCCAAATCTCTCAATCATTTTTTAAACAAACTCGTTCTTTAAACAACCAAACAAATCAAACTCTTTTCGTAGCAGTTTCTTTTTGTTTTTAACAATTTCAGCACTACCAATACATTTAGTTTTTAATTTTTTCCAGAGATCTTTTGAATCTTTGTACTCGATCAGTGCGATAATGTCATATCGAACAGATTGGTGAAGTAGAGCAATACATTTTTGTTCAGCAACATATCTTTCAATTTGATTTTCTTCTAAGTTCTCATAATCATCTCTTCCCAAATCATAGCCATTTTTCAAACTTTTCCAACTTTGGTATCCGAATGCTTTAAGCCATTCCTCGAATCTTGTAGCCCACCGGTTATAATCTTCGATCGCCATCAGCTTGGGCGGCTTATTCTATGTTCCATATGCACTATCTATGCTCATAGTATCCTGAAGAATTTTCTTCGCATTCGGTGCTGGTGGAGTTTCATTCGTGTTATTTGAAGTGTCATCTCCTGAACCACCAGTAAAAGCAAACACATCATAAAACGGATTCCTGAATTCATCCATCTTTCACGTACCTGAAAATGATCAACAAACACTTAGAAAGTTCTTGACTTTGAAAAATACAGATTCAAGCGGAATCTGTTCAAGCGAAATTGCTCAAACGAGATAAGCTCCTCAAGCGAAATCAGATTTTAAGCTAAAATGCTTTTCAAGCGAAATAGCAATACAAGCTCAAGCGAAACCCCACTCAAGCGAAATCAGACAAATGTGTATTCTTCAAGCGAAATCACTCAAAACTTTCAAGCGAAATCTGATTTTCAAGCGAAATCAGATAAAATAAACTAATTTCAAGCGAAATCAGCAGTAGATTCAAGCGAAATCACATGTAAGTTCAAGCGAGATCATGATGACATCAGCAATGTTCGAACAGTTTCCAAGCGAAATCAAGTATTTGATCAAGTTTTAAGCTGATTTTAGGTCCAAATCTTTTAAGGATTAGTTAACACTATGTTTCGCTTGATATGTGAAAGTTTCAGGCCATTTCAACCGTAAAATTATGTCCAAATCAGAAAAGAAAGGTAGAAGTGAGAAAATCCGGTAAAATCAAGCTGGATTTGGTATGAACTCCTCGTCCTGAGCTCTGATACCACTTGTTGGATCGTTCTGGTGACCCTAAACAGTCAAGTTGAGTAGTTTATCATCATTTACAAAGGCGGAATCAATGCAAACAATGTCAAACAGCTTGTTCCTTTCTAATTATCTCTTTATTGATCAATCCTGAGCTTTTTACAAGTTCAAATGACACACGGACAGCACCTCGGCTCAGAGAATAAGACCAGATTCAGTTTGAAATGAAACCAGCACAACCCTATATATAGGCAACATGATTTCGCTTGAGGATGTCACAGCCCTGTTCAAGCGAAATCACATGTGTTGATTTCGCTTGAACATGTCCATGTCACTCTCAAGCGAAATTACCTTCTAACACATGAACAAACCCTAATTTCTATCCTGTTGTGCACTCGTTCATCCTATCTAGATATAAAACTCGATTAAGACGAAGTTAACAGACACTAGATGCACCAACAATGACGGTAATAACTAACGAAAAAAATGAATTAATACCAACGAGAACCGTCACAGGATGGAGAGTATGTATAGATTATAGACGATTAAATGAAGCAACAAGGAAGGACCACTTTCCTTTGCCCTTCATTGATCAAATGTTAGAAAGATTATCCGGTCATAAATTTTACTGTTTCTTGGATGGTTTTTCAGGTTACTTTCAAATCCCGATAGCACCCGAAGACCAAGAAAAGACAACCTTCACATGTCCCTATGGAACTTTTGCTTATCGACGCATGCCATTTGGTCTATGTAATGCCCCCGCAACCTTCCAACGTTGCATGGTAGCCATCTTCCATGACATGATAGAAAAGACAATGGAAGTCTTCATGGACGACTTTTCTATCTTTGGGGATATATACGACCAATGCCTCGATAACCTTGAACGAATGCTATCCCGATGTGAGGAAACTAACCTCGCCCTTAACTGGGAAAAATGCCATTTCATGGTAACGGAGGGAATAGTACTCGGTCACAAAATCTCAAGCGAAGGAATGGAGGTGGATCGAGCCAAAATAGACACTATTTCTCGATTACCACCCCCATCCTCCGTTAGAGCTATCAGAAGTTTCTTAGGGCATGCCGGATTTTATAGGCGGTTTATCAAAGACTTTTCAAAAATTTCAAGGCCTCTAACAAAATTACTTGAAAAAGATGCCCCTTTCATCTTTGACAAGGATTGCAATCAAGCATTTCTAACCCTAAAGGAAATGCTAGTCAATGCACCTATCATGATAGCGCCTGATTGGAAATTTCCTTTCGAAATCATGTGTGATGCAAGTGACTTTGCGGTTGGAACTGTCTTGGGACAAAGAAAAGAGAAGCATTTTCACCCAATTTATTATGCTAGTAAAACACTTAACGATGCATAAGAAAATTACACAACAACTGAAAAACAATTACTAGCTGTGGTATTTGCTTTTGATAAATTTCGTTCTTATCTTGTTCTTTCTAAAACTATAGTCTATACAGATCATCCAGCCATTCGATATCTCTTCAAAAAGCAGGACGCAAAACCACGTTTGATTTGGTGGATTTTACTCCTCCAAGAATTTGATATTGAAATCAAAGACAAAAGAGGAGCTGAAAACACCGCAGCAGATCTGTTGGGATTGAACCCTATTAGAGGAACAGATAATAAAAGCCAAAACCGGATCACAACAGTGGATTCATAATAAACAGCTATCTACATTAGACTTTCCCCTTGAAAGTGATTATAACATCTGATGCCCTTCAAACTGCTGATGAAGCCCTAACAACTGTTAAGAAGCAAACACTGCTGGCTCAATCTACTGATGACCAAAGGACTGCTCACTCAAGGACTGATCAACCTTGAGGAAAGCACTAATGAAAGGAGAAAGCAGTAGTTTAGTGTGTCTTTTGTATTATATAGAATCAGTGGTTAGGATAACAGTGTTTGTATAGGAACAGTGGTTACCGGGTGTTAGGCTGTTAGATGTCACTTTCATGGTGACGTCAGCTGAGATGCTTCAGTGGTATGGTTTGCCTATAAATGGAGCAGTACCCTGTACTGTTACATTTGATTGACTGAGTGAGCTCTTCTCCTCTAGTCCAATCCTTTCATCTTGTGTGCAATCAACCTTGGAGCATCAGGCTGAGGGGGAGTTTTGTTTGTAAGCATGCTTTGTAATCTTTTGATTTACTTTGTAATCTTTCGACTGATGCAATTCATGTGTTTATCAAATCTATTTCCCTTTATGATTGTGTTTACAAAGTTTGTTGTTCATTTCCGCTGCACTTAAACTCTGTTCATCTCTATTGATTTGTTTAAGTTATACAAACAAACACAATCATGAGAGCCTCCGATCCTAACAATTGGTATCAGAGCTTGGACAGTCAAATTCGATCTAACAGTCAATTTGACATAACAGTTCAGCTCAAAATTCATTGATACTAAGGTTGATTGTATTTAGTTGAAAAACAGAGTAACGAGAAATTATGTTCAAAGTGACTACTCAAAGGCTCTGTAAAACAACCAAGATGTCATAGGACACACAAACTTCACATAACAAGTGATATCATACATAAACCACCTACAGTTTTCAGATCTGAAAATATATCTGATAACTATGGTAAAATTATTTACGAAAATTGATTTCAATTGTTGTTATGAAGTTTTTGCTGTTTCCATCATGTTTGCTGCTAAGGTATGAACCTCAGGTCAACAAAAACCTATGTTCATAAAAACATTAGTGTTTTTGTTTACACAAAAAGAGGGAAATTCAAACTTTAGTCATTTAGATCTTATGTATTAAAAAAAACAGGTTGAGAATCCTCAAAAGGACCAAATCAACCTTGTTAAAATACACTTAGAAAATCAGGTGTCAAAATAGTCCAAATCATATGTAATGTGAGATTTGATAATGAAACATGTACAACTGTGGCCAGATCTCTCAAAACATTTCTGCAAAATGATTCTGGATTAAGTATTTCTTCAATAAAGACCTCCCAGTAAGTATATCATTACTTATGAATGGGAAGGGTAAAAAGGGAAGAAGGAAAATCACAAAAAACTCAAAAGTGTGTTTATCTCTGAAGAAAAGAGTATAAACATAAAACACTTAAGAGTCAAAAAATTGGGGTAACAATGGTCATAAGGCAACTGTGTGCATTCATTGGTTCAGGGAAGTTTGGGTAACCATAGTATCCCCAGTAAGTAAACTTACAAAAGGACTAGACAAGCTCTCAGAATTATCACATGATAACAGAGTCTACAACAAGGTTTTTCAAAATCTCATGTGTACATGTGTCCTCATTTTTGTGGTCAATTAATCAACAAGGAAAAGGTCCCAAACAGTGGTTATTACAATGTTGTCAAACCACTGACCATTTTCATAAACTTGAGTGTGATATGATTATGGGTCTAATTGAAAATATACCAGATCCTTTTTTATGCTGTTTTCAGAGAAACCTTTAATTATTTTTAAGAAGGGTTTTTCTCAAATAAAGCAGGATATATTACTCTTTATTTTTATTTAAGAATAATATATTTTGTGCTTTTACTAGTTTTTGATAGTAAAAGTTTCAATCTCCTGTCAGGATATAGAACCTTATTTTTGTTGGTGATATTATCCTTAAAAACATATCAAAAGGTAATGGTACAAGTGTCAAGGTTATGTCAAACTCAAGTTTGGTTTTAACACAGATCAAAGATTGATTGCTAACAGATTTTAAAACACTGGGATACTAAACCACTGTCAGGAATCTATAAAAGTTTCAAAACCTGTAATTGACATGTGGCAAAACCTTGAATGAAAATCTCTGTAAAAAGCTGCTGACAAATTGAACTTGATAATTTGCATCTAAAAAGTATTTTGTTAAGGATAGCAATCTTGCAGATATTTCAGAATCACCAACAACAGATGATAGATATGATATTGTGATTTCACAAGATAAAATCATTCCTTTCATCAGAACAGCAGATGCTCAAAATATTTGTCAAAAGCTTATCCACTGGTGCACTAACAGTTGTTGTTATACTAGTCTTCAAATCCTTACCATTACTTTACCCCTAATCACTGTTTTGTTCAAACATCTGCTTTCTAACTACTGTCCACTGCTGAAAGTCAATCTCTGTTCTCTCATTTTCCTGATAAGCACTGATGCTCGAAATCAGTGTTTTATCCACTGATGTGCTATCTACTGATAGTAAAAATCACCCACTGCTCTCATATTGTTATAGTTGTAACCACTGATATTTGCTTCAGCAGTGATTCTCCAAAACAATTGTCCTCCATTATTCATCCCTTCATCAGAGGTTGGCACGTGGCCAGTTTTTAGCCATCAGATCATTGTAACCGCTGCCACATCAGCATTCACTTTTTCCCTAAATAAAACCCTGATCAAAACCCCAAATAGGGTTTTACACTTTCGAATTGAATTCCAAAATTCTCTTCTCAAAGCAGTTTCCAAACTTTCATCCCAAATCATTCTTCGCTCCTCTTCATCAAAATGACGAAATCAAAATCAAAATCAAAATCATCCTCATCTCCCAAAGAGGACACTCAAATGGCTGCTGAACCCATTGAAATCTCATACAAATCCCCTCACAACTACTTGGGTCTACTCACAAAACCCACCAACAACCACACCTTCGATTCCATCATCAACATCATGACTGCATCAAAGTATAAAACTTTGCTAACAGCAGATGCTCCAATCTACCAACAAACCCAGAGAGAGTTTTGGAAAAATGCTATTCTTGAAAAACAAGACGATAAAGTCATAGCCATCAACTCTTCCATACAGGGTAAAACGATTCAAATTACTCCACAATCCATTTCAGAAGTCTTTAAACTCGATGATCAGTAAGGTAAACCCTCTTTTCTTAAAAATGAGTTGAAAACTGATTTTCTGAAAAGGGGGTATGCAGAACAAACAAAAAGGGATACCTTACAAAAAGGTTTCTTCCCTTCTGCACCTAGGTTTTTATTTCACACTCTCTTGATGTGTGTTTCAAATAAAACAACTGCTTTTAACGAAATACCATTAAAGATCCAATGTCTGGGTTATGCCATTTTACATAATGAAAATTATAACTATTCCCAGGAGATCTTTGATGATTTGGTGAAAAATGTTGATAGCAAATCATTTTTACTTTTTCCAAGGTTTCTAAGCTACTATTTTGAACAAAAATTTGGAAAGGAAAATGAAAATCTGCTCAAACAAGGTGTTTATTTTCAAATAAAAGGTTTAACACCTGAAACATTCACTAGAATGTTAACACCTTTAAAAACAAAAGCAGAGGTGCCTGAGCAGAATTTAGCAGTTACCACTGCTCCTCAGGTATCAGCTGCTGTGCCCACTGCTCCAGGTGATCATAGCAGCACAACCACTGCTTTGAAACCCACACCTGCCATTACCAAAAAGACCAAAAAGAAAACATCCAGAAATCCCTCCAAACCCAAAACAAAAGCAACTCTGGAAGATGAGATCCCAGAGCCACTGCCAGTGACAACACAAATGTCACTTACAACCACTGCTGCTACTTCCTCACAGCAGATGGAAGAAAGATCTCCACCATTGCCTCAAACTCCTCCTGCATCCTCACAAAAGGATCAGGTTGTAAGCACAGGGACCCCACATTATGAAGCTCTGGATCCGATTGGTTCCATCTTCCTCAGTCCTGATCCCAAGGACATGTCTTTGTCAACACCCATATCTTCACCCCTCACATTACCACAATCCATAATACCCTTGTTGCATGCAGTTGCTATAGCTCAGACACAAACCAGTTCCTCTCTATCACCTATCACTGAGAGTACACTCCCACAAGTGACTAGGTCTGATGCTTATACCTCTGCTATCCCAGCAACATTTGAGGAGGTTACACTGCAGGAGTTACAAGTAATTCCTGTCAGTAGTTCAAGTGGAGCAGCAACTACAAGTGTTGGATCAACAGATCTACATTTGGACAGTTGTTTCATCAGTAAGACTCCCTTGAAGGCAATTTCTTCTATAGCACCTCTGGTAACCACTAGTGAGTTTGTTTTAACCACTGGTACCCTCAAAATGTTATCAAGTGTTGAAGAAAGAAGACCCCAGAACCAAGAACAAGGGGCATCAATGGCTGATTTTTGGGATTCATTTCCTAAGTCACACATTGATACAACCACTGCTGGTGGGGATTCAGATGATCCCATTAACTTGGGTGGTGATTCAAAATATCAGGAATTGACGGACATAATCAAAAATCTTGAGACATCTGTTGCTAAAATAAAAGATATGATGCAACAATTGTTAAAAGCTCAAAAAGTCTCAACCATTGCTGTCCCAGCTCAAGTTCCTGCACAATCTACATCTGCTGCAAATGAGTTGTGGAATTTGTTTCAACCCCTGCTCCAACAACAAAAAGAAATGGCTGATCAGCAGCATGCTATACATGTTCAAGAGCTGAGAAACATGATGGAGCCAAGGTTTAGAGATACTCAAGTAGACATCAAGGCTATAAAGGCCCACATCCTGAACACCACTGGCAAAGCTCCTCCCACTATACTCTTCATTGATAACCCCCCTCCAGATAATGCCAAAAAGGGGGAGAAAATCAAGCAGTGGAGGAAGAAAGGAATAGAAGATGGTCTCTATATTGAACCAGAAAAAGAAAACATGACCAAAAACATTCTGTTGCCAGATGGTAGCAAGAAAATTGATGAGACCCCTAATGCACTTGCAAAAGCAAAAGCAAGTGTTAAAAGAGATAGAGAGGCTAAGGATAAAGCCAGGTGGGAACAGGAGAAAAGAACCTATGTAGAGCTAAATGCACAGGGCACTTCTGGGTCAAAGGATGATGAAAATCCTAAGGATGAAAAGAAGAAGCCCACTAGACAAGTGAGGCAACCCAAATCCACACCATTCAGACCCACAAAGCTTAACTCCAAACCACCTCCAAAAGGCTCCAAACCTCAAACCACAAAATCTCAAACCTCCATCCAAACAGTTGATTTGTCAGTGGTTTCAAAAACTGCAAGCCAAACAGCTGCCATCTCTTCAACACACACCACTACAACATACACTACAACCACTGCCCTACCATCACAACCTAAAACTACATCACCACTCACCAAATTACCACCTGCTCAAAAGCAGAAGACATCTACTGACACATCAGTAGTTGTAATGACAACAGAGGTTGAAACACCAGTTGTTTCAACAGCTGTTTGCCAGTCATCCACCACTGCTCTCATCAATGTCACATCACCACCATCACCTCCTGCTAAAAAGCAGAAGACATCAGATGTTACAACATCTGTTGTAATGACAACAGTAGTTGAAACACCAGTTGTTTCAACAACTGTCTGTCCAAACACCCTCATTTCACTTCAAGCCATCTTTACTCCAATCAACAAATCACCCAAAATCACTCCTTCACTGAAGAAAACTTACACCAGAAAAAGAAAAACAACTCAGGCAGATGATGACAAATATGATCCTATTGCTGCAAAACATCCACTGGAACCTGAAGCTGTAAAAAATGAGATGAGACAATTCTATACTGAGGATGATCCTTCAAAAAGAAGATTTCCTTCTCACATAGGCTTCATAATCCCAGAAAATATAGATGAATATCTCGAGCTCAAAGCAAGGCAGGCTAAAATAAGAGCCAAACTTGAATGTGAAGATCAAAGTGACAAAGCCATTTCTGAAAAAATGGAATTTTTGCTCACTAAAGTCAAGCAGATGGAAGACTATGCAAGTGATCTGAGCAAAGAAATGTCAAATCTACCACCCAAAGCAGATCTACGAAAAGAAATGAGAAAAGAATATCTTGCGTACATCATGAAAGAAAAATTCTATCCAGCTGAAGAAAAACAATTCGAAGAATGGCCAATAGTTGCATTAAAGCATGAGGCTAACAGAATTGAAAGAATAAAAAATGATCCAAGCAAGAATAAGACAGCTCCAAACTGGATCAAGTACAAAAAGCTCATTGCTGATCTCACATCTGAGTACAAAAGAAAGAAGCAGGAGTTGGTGGATGCAAAGGTGGATACTGCTAAAGCCATAGCAAAATGGACAAAGCAGTATACAGATGAGGCTTATGAAAGGCTGAAAAGAAGAAAAATGACAGATTCTAATTCACCAAAGAAGCCTGACCACAAAGAGCTAAAACAGGTCATTGATTCTGAACCACTGATCACATCAGCAGATACCACTGTCACTACGATTGACCAAGAAAAGAGGAAACAGCTGACTGTTGCAGAAGAAAAGGAAAAGGAAGCTAAGTACTTTAAAGAAGCCATCAAGAAAATGGCTTTAGATAAAGACAGCTCAACAAGACTTAAAAACCTTGCCAAAAAGGTATTGAACAAACCATCATCACCAAACACATCAGCAGATATTTCAGACATTGAGCTAGATCAAAAGAAGAGACAAGAGCAGATTGATAGAGAAGTTGGAGAAGATATAGCTGCAGCAAATGATGTCATAAAACTAGCTTTCAAACAAATGTCTGAAAACTCTGAGCTAGCAAAAGCTCAGGAAACTGCTTCACAAATCTTTACAAGGCCAAAAATCTCCCAACTCATCAGTAAATAAACCTCTCCCAAGAAACCCATTGGGTTCAAAAATACTAAAGTGGATGTCTGATCAAAAGACCCATGTATTGACCCTGTTCAGATCCAATGGTGAAGTGAAGTACATATCAAGGAAACAAGCACTAAGCCTTGGTGTTGAAGATCTACAAGATCTCCTTGAACTTACACTGTGCAGGGATGAGGATGACTCAAGTTCCAAGGATTTTAAAGAAGAATTTAAAAGACAAGCTAAGGAACTTCTGATGAGAAAATAAAGATCCAGAATAATGAAGGGTTTTGGCATTATCTGTTCCAGGGGGAGATTGTTGGGATTGAACCCTATTAGAGTAACAGATAATAAAAGCCAAAACCGGATCACAACAGTGGATTCATAATAAACAGCTGTCTACATTAGACTTTCCCCTTGAAAGTGATTATAACATCTGATGCCCTCTATCCACTGTCCGTATACAACAGCTGATGCCCTTCAAACTGCTGATGAAGCCCTAGCAACTGTTAAGAAGCAAACACTGCTGGCTCAATCTACTGATGACCAAAGGACTGCTCACTCAAGGACTGATCAACCTTGAGGAAAGCACTAATGAAAGGAGAAAGCAGTAGTTTAGTGTGTCTTTTGTATTGTATAGAATCAGTGGTTAGGATAATAGTGTTTGTATAGGAACAGTGGTTACCGGTTGTTAGGCTATTAGATGTCACTTTCATGGTGATGTCAACTGAGATGCTTCAGTGGTTTGGTTTGCCTATAAATGGAGCAGTACCCTGTACTGTTACATTTGATTGACTGAGTGAGCTCTTCTCCTCTAGTCCAATCCTTTCATCTTGTGTGCAATCAACCTTGGAGCATCAGGCTGAGGGGGAGTTTTGTTTGTAAGCATGCTTTGTAATCTTTTGATTTACTTTGTAATCTTTCGACTGATGCAATTCATGTGTTTATCAAATCTATTTCCCTTTATGATTGTGTTTACAAAGTTTGTTGTTCATTTCCGCTGCACTTAAACTCTGTTAATCTCTATTGATTTGTTTAAGTTATACAAACAAACACAATCATGAGAGCCTCCGATCCTAACAATTGGTATCAGAGCTTGGACAGTCAAATTCGATCTAACAGTCAATTTGACATAACAGTTCAGCTCAAAATTCATTGATACTAAGGTTGATTGTATTTAGTTGAAAAACAGAGTAACGAGAAATTACGTTCAAAGTGACTACTCAAAGGCTCTGTAAAACAACCAAGATGTCATAGGACACACAAACTTCACATAACAAGTGATATCATACATAAACAACCTACAGTTTTCAGATCTGAAAATATATCTGATAACTATGGTAAAATTATTTACGAAAATTGATTTCAATTGTTGTTATGAAGTTTTTGTTGTTTCCATCATGTTTGCTGCTAAGGTATGAACCTCAGGTCAACAAAAACCGATGTTCATAAAAACAATAGTGTTTTTGTTTACACAAAAAGAGGGAAATTAAAACTTTAGTCATTTAGATCTTATGTATTAAAAAAAACAGGTTGAGAATCCTCAAAAGGACCAAATCAACCTTGTTAAAATACACTCAGAAAATCAGGGGTCAAAATAGTCCAAATCATATGTAATGTGAGATTTGATAATGAAACATGTTCAACTGTGGCCAGATCTCTCAAAACATTACTGCAAAATGATTCTGGATTAAGTATTTCTTCAATAAAGACCTCCCAGTAAGTATATCATTACTTATGAATGGGAAGGGTAAAAAGGGAATAAGGAAAATCACAAAAAACTCAAAAGTGTGTTTATCTCTGAAGAAAAGAGTATAAACATAAAACAATTAAGAGTCAAAAAATTGGGGTAACAATGGTCATAAGGTAATGGGGCCGTGTCCAGCATCTGTTTCCGTTTTTATTTTTGTTTTCTGGTATCGAGACTTTGTTGTGGTCTGCTGAGTGATTCTTATGGATCACTACTCAGGAGGTTACAACTACACCTATGAGGAGGATGATTATAGGAATAATTATTGCACTAATTGTGGTAACCCGCACTCGGTCCAATATTGTAACTTATATCAACCATCCACTTCATACACTTACTATGAGGAGCCCAGGTACGAGCCATCGACTTCATACACATCCTATGAAGACCAAAGGTATGAACCTCCTCCCTCATACTCATATTTTGATGAACCAAGGTATGAGCCTTCTTACTGATACTTTGAGGAACCAAGATATGAGCCACCACCTTCATATGCTTACTATGAGGAACCATGGCATGAACAACCCACCTCATATGAGTATTATGAAGAACAAAATTACGACCCTTATCCATCATATACTTACAATGAAGAATAATGGTATGAACCATCTACTTCCTATGAGTATTATGAGGAACAAAGGATCGAACAACCGGATTCAAGCTTTGAAAATCCCGATCCTTTCTTACTCTATCACCGAAGTGACCGATAGGATATTAGAACACCTTAAAACTATCGAGCGCTACATAAAAAAATCTCGCGCAAGGGAAGAGGAGTCCCGCGCAAGAGAAGAATTAACTTGTAATAAAGAAGAGATAGTTGAAGAGGTAAAAATGGAAGAACAAATAAGTGAAAAACCGACACATGAGTTAAACAACGAAAAAGGTGAGTCCGTCAACGTTAAAATTCAAGAAGAGTCTAATTTTGAAGAAATTAATCTCTTGCCACCTTCTTTTGAAAATCATAGTTTAGTACCTACTCATGCTAAGTTTTTAAAAGAGTTAAACACTAACACAAAAATTGACGAAACGGTAAGCGTTAAGTTAACTAACGATCAAACATCGCTAATAAAAGAAGACCCATTTGAAATTAACATTACACCGGTTCCATGTTTTTTTCAAAATTCTTTTATTAGTAACGTCACAATTGATAAAGATCTTTGTGTTAACGTAATGCCCAACTACATTTTCGAAAAATTAAGTATTAGTGATTTTTCTTCACTTCAAATACCCATTTTTCTTTCTAATAAAAAAGAAATAAAATCAATCGGTGTAGTTGAGGATGTCTTGGTTCAAACAAATCAAATGGTAATCCCAACCGACTTTGTCATCCTAGATGACGCTCCTCTAGTGTTGGGACGACCCTTTGTAAAAACTCACGAAGCTTTGAAAAATTGGAAGTTCAACAATCTACCTATTCAATTAGGGGCGTTTAAAAAAAGTGTCGATCTTAAGCGGTCAATGAAATATCCATTCGGCAATAATGACCCCCTAATTGAAGATGAAGATGAACCACCCGATACAAGTGAAAAGTTTGACCACTTTGTTGAAGAAGAGGTCGCCATAGAACAAACTTTTAAAGTTCTTGAACAAAATGAGCAACCCAATAAGGAGTCTCCTAAAGACCCACCTCTTGAGCTCAAAGAACTTCCAAAAGATTTGGAATATGCTTTTCTAGACAAAGATGGTAAATCACCTGTAATTATTTCGTCTAAATTAAGTAGTTTAGAAAAAGAAAAATTAATTAAACTTCTGAAAAAACAAAAAAATGCGATTGCTTGGAAGCTTGTAGATATTAAAGGAATAAGTCCTTCCATGTGCACGCACAAAATTTTAATGAATGATGACTACAAATCGGTAATACAACCACAACGTCGAGTAAATCCAAATGTTCAAGAAGTGGTTAAAAATGAAATCATCAAATTACTTGATGTCGGACTTATTTATCCTATCTCCGATAGTCTTTGGGTAAGTCCCGTCCAAGTAGTTCCAAAGAAAGGAGGTATGACGGTAATAACTAACGAAAAAATGAATTAATACCAACGAGAACCGTCACAGGATGGAGAGTATGTATAGATTATAGACGATTAAATGAAGCAACAAGGAAGGACCACTTTCCTTTGCCCTTCATTGATCAAATGTTAGAAAGATTATCCGGTCATAAATTTTACTGTTTCTTGGATGGTTTTTCAGGTTACTTTCAAATCCCGATAGCACCCAAAGACCAAGAAAAGACAACCTTCACATGTCCTTATGGAACTTTTGCTTATCGACGCATGTCATTTGGTCTATGTAATGCCCCCGCAACCTTCCAACGTTGCATGGTAGCCATCTTCCATGACATGATAGAAAAGACAATGGAAGTCTTCATGGACGACTTTTCTATCTTTGGGGATTCATACGACCAATGCCTCGATAACCTTGAACGAATGCTATCCCGATTTGAGGAAACTAACCTCGCCCTTAACTGGGAAAAATGCCATTTCATGGTAACGGAGGGAATAGTACTCGGTCACAAAATCTCAAGCGAAGGAATGGAGGTGGATCGAGCCAAAATAGACACTATTTCTCGATTACCACCCCCATCCTCCGTTAGAGCTATCAGAAGTTTCTTAGGGCATGCCGGATTTTATAGGCGGTTTATCAAAGACTTTTCAAAAATTTCAAGGCCTCTAACAAAATTACTTGAAAAAGATGCCCCTTTCATCTTTGACAAGGATTGCAATCAAGCATTTCTAACCCTAAAGGAAATGCTAGTCAATGCACCTATCATGATAGCGCCTGATTGGAAATTTCCTTTCGAAATCATGTGTGATGCAAGTGACTTTGCGGTTGGAGCTGTCTTGGGACAAAGAAAAGAGAAGCATTTTCACCCAATTTATTATGCTAGTAAAACACTTAACGATGCACAAGAAAATTACACAACAACTGAAAAAGAATTACTAGCTCGTCTATGGAAAAAGCTGTCATTTGCCAGTAGAAATAGCTCACAAAGCCTACTGGGCAATTAAAAATGTAAACTTAAATTTAGAATTTGCCGGTAGAAATCGATTTTGTCAGTTAAACGAATTAGACGAACTTAGGAATTATGAATACTCAAACTCTGAAATTTATAAGGAAAGAATGAAAAACTTGCACGACAAACATATTAAACCTAATGAATTTCGAGTAGGAGACCAAGTTCTTTTGTTTAATTCACGACTTCGACTATTTCCTGGTAAATTAAAGTCTAGGTAGTCAGGACCTTTTTCCATCACCCATATTTTCCCACACGGTGCCGTAGAAATTAAATCTCGGAATGGACCTCCATTCAAAGTCAATGGCCAACGGCTGAAACTCTATCAAGGATTCATTGAGGATGAAGAGGAAGAAATCTCGCTTCAAACGGTCGAAGAGTAAAAGAATCAACATTATACCTGGTAAGTTACGAACAAACGGGTTGACATCTATATCCTTAAGTATTCTGGCCAAGTTTTTGGGAAACAAGGGCACTCACACGAGCACTTAAAAAAATTCAACTTTGCTCGGCACGAGGCCGTGTCCGCTGGACACGGGGCCGTGTCCGCGCGACTGTCGGGATAAAACCCCTTTTCCAAACAGTTTCTTCATTTCCATACGCCCCGTTTCCCCGAAAACTCTCTGGGTCAGGTGATTTTCCGCAGATTTTTGACGTCTCCTCTACTTCTAACAACATCAAGGTATGATTCTATCATCATTAGTAGTTAGATTAAGCATTTGCATGTAGTTAAAACATCAAAAATTTGGGGAAAAATCTAGGGTTCTTGAACTTCATCCGGATCGAACCTCAAATTTTTGCTTAAATCTATTAGCATTAGTTTAGATTAGTGTTATAGGAAGTAAATCCATTTGTATTGTTCAAAGATTCGCCCGATTTCTCACAAAAACCCCAAACCCTTGTTTTTGAACCGAAAAAGATAAAATTGAAGGGGTAAACGGTTTGTTTTGGGAAAAACGGCACTTGGGGTTTCATTTTCGGGGGAAACTGCACCTATTGAACCAAAAATTTTCAAGTTTTCGAAACCGGGTCGAAAAAAGAAGATTTTGAGTAACAGACGCCTAGACACGGGGCCGTGTCCAGCTAGCTGTTTCAGTTTTTCTCCGAAAATTCCACTGTTTCGTGCTAACTTTTGGTGTATTCATTCAGATGTCGAAGAAATTCACGAGGTTCAACGCAAATGAGCTAGATGCTAGGGGAAGATACGAAGTACTTCAGACCAGACCGGAAGAATACCCAAGACAAGCATGCATGGATCTTTTAACATTGGTGAACCAACTTGACCGGTTTAACAACCTCGTTACCGGCCCACTAAGAGTCGCCCTAACCACTCGACTTCGCTCGGTCCACGAGTACAATCTGGAATTCTACAGCACATTCGTGTTCAATTCAAGGTGTGACCCATTTAACCATGATGGGGTGGGATTCCGATGTGGTGGAACTAAGTACTCAATTTCGATGGCACAATTTGGGTCGATAGTTGGGCTGTATGCGGAGGAAGATGCGGGTAATGAAGAGAACACCAGAGGGGTGCGAGAGTTGGATGAGAACGAACGCCAAGCCGCGTGGGCTCAGATTGGTGAAGGGCACTACAACCCGAGCAGCACTAAGAGCACTAAGCTGAGGGACCCGCTTTACCGTTACATTCATAGGGTCCTCACTTACTCTCTTAGCCAAAGGCATGCATGGAACCCGCAAGAGGCACTCGTCCTTCACGCTCCACAGCATCATCAGTACCCGTACCAGCCCCACGGTGATCCGGGCCAATCCTCCTCACAAGGAGGCGGTTTTCCTAACTTCCAAAGTTTACCTGATTTATTGCAGGAAAACCTCATGTGCACCAGGAATACCTATAACGTGGCGAGCAACACGTACAACCGGGTAGGAGCAATCGAGAGAAACATTTCCGACATCCAAGATGACATTGGAAATATCCGGGAGTACATAGCGGGGCACGGTGGAGGAGGTGATGACTATGAGGACGAGGACATGGACTAGGCGGGAGGAGTAGAGGCAGGAGCAGATGGTTGGTGATCCCACAGGTTAACCCCTTCTCTTATGAACAATTTTCAGCCTGCGTGCCGTGTGTTGAACAATTTACTTTCCTTTAACTCTTTTTATTTTTCTGCATTTGTTTTTCTTTTTAACTTTGGGATGTGGATGTTGAACTTGGTAATTTAGGATGATTGCTATGGTTTGGTGTAGTGTTTATTGATAAAACAGGTACATACGAGGCTTGGAGCACTAAACATTAGTGCTACTAAAGCCGGGACAGGAAAACCGGAGCCAGAAACCTGTTTTTCAACTTTGCAGATTGTCTACACGGAGTCGTGTCCATCCGACACGCCCCTGTGCCCACTTCCCCCAGACCCGCTGTTTGTTTAAATCTGCAGACTTTTGCCAGACACGGGGTCGTGCCCAGCCGACACGCCCCCGTGTCCAACTTCTGTAAGTTTTCGTTACTGGTACTTCGACACGGGGCCGTGTCCAGATGCCCAGTAACACAAATTTTGCTTTTTCACACCTTTTTACACATTCAATCAACCTAAAAACTTATTTTTGAGACACATTGAGGACAATGTGTAATTTAAGTGTGGGGGGATGCTAAAACTTTGAATCTTGCAAGTCCTAATCACAAGCCTTACACAAAACTCTATTGGAACCGCTAATCACCCCAATTTTTTTTCAAAAATTTTCATTTTTTTTTTACTTGTCTAGGTTTAACTTTGGAATTTCAAGTTCTAAAAAGGTTATATTTTTACAAATTTACAACCGATAGCGTCGTGATAAAAAGAACCAACATAAGAAAATTATGAAACGGCATGACAAGTTTAGTTAAAATTTGATTATATATACTTGATAACATAAAAACCCATTCCCACAAAAAGTGAGTTTTGAGCCTTTATTGAGCATACAAATACATATCTTTAAACTAAATGCTCATTTTTCGTTTCTTGTGTGAATAGCCGCTTGGTTCTTACGACTCTAGAACTTGCCACGACGATACATTCCCGGTCCTTACCAACTTAAACCCGAGTAAGTAAATGACGGAGGCATTAGGACTAACCCTTTTTATTTCTACACCATTATTTTTCTTTTTTTTACCACCTACCCAAAATCCCCCTAGTTAACCCCTTTGAGCCTAAACCTTTTCATTTCTTAACCGAAAAAAAAAAAACACCCTTTCACCCACCAAAACCTTTTTTTTTTTTTTTTAACACTTTGTTTTAGTAACAAGCTCGGTTTTCGTATGACTTTTTAAATATACATATATATATTTGTTGATAATGAAGCAAAAGAGAAATAAACAAACAAGTTCATCAAAAATAACTTTGTTTGAATAATGGCTTCATCAAAATAAAAATTGCAAAAAAAATAAAAAGTCTTACGAAAACCGACGCTTTTTACGCCTTTCGCCCTTTTACTAACCACTAACCCAACCACCTACCTTTAACCCAAGCCTAACCCTTCACCCAAAAGTCCTCTTGATATTTACAAATGTATATAGTTAAAAAGGAAGAGGATTGATCGCTTGGCAAGCCTATGGTAGGAATAAGTTCCATGCCGCTCTTGAGTGATTCACTAAAATGCATCTTCGGCCGAGTGTTGAGTGATCCCCCGTGAGGTATGTGAACTTGTATATAAATGGAATTTTAAATAGGCATGTTATGCCCTAATAAGTAATTTATCTTATGTAATGTTTTAAATAAATCACGACGAATAGGATTGTAAATAAATAAAAAAATAACACTTGATAAAGAATCTTGGAAATCCTGACACTCTATGACAAGCCCAAAAACCTTCTCTTCTACCCATTCCATTTGGGAGTGTAAAGCCACATTATAAAGAGTTTTGCTTGAGGACAAGCAAAGATTCAAGTGTGGGGGTATTTGATGTGCACAAAATGCAACATATAAATTACATCAATTGTGGCATAAAACTAACCCTTTTTTAGTACTAGGAAAAAGTGTGGTTTTGTCTTACTTTTGTATTTTCAGGATTAAATGAGCTCAAATGAACAAAAGAAGCAAAAAGGTAGCTAAATCTAACATAAATACAAGAAAAGGAACAAACGTGGCATACCCGACCTCCCCGACAGCATCTTCCCAAGCAAAACAAGAAAACAGAAGGCTGAACACGCCCCGTGCTCAGTGAACACGGGGGCGTGCCCAAGTGCCAGCATAAAAGACAAAGCTATAGAAGCTTCTATCGCCCACCACGGGGCCGTGCTCAGCGGACACGGGGCCGTGGTCAACTATAAGATTCGCAGAATCCAGGCAAATCTTGATAGTACAAATATGCTTCTGCACACGGGGGCGTGCCCAGCGGACACGGGGGCGTGGTCAACTAATGCAGACAAACTGCAATTAATGAAGACAGAGAAGAGGATGGACACGGGGCCGTGCCCAATGGACACGGGGTCGTGCCCGAGCTACTGTTCAGGCTATAAATAGGGGTGCTTGGCTCATTTGCAAACCATCCCTTGGCACACCACCTCTCTCACACTTCACCCACCACCCACCACCATCACAACACCATCATCCACCACCATCATCCATTGTCCATCATAGAGTGTGTGAGTCGTCTCGGGATCCAAGATTGATCGTAAGAGTTCTTGACAATCAAAGGCCATGTTTACCTAAGTCTCTTACATCACTTGGTGAAGACAAGTGTCTAGTGTAATATTTTTTATTTTTAATCTTTTCGCACTTTTTACTTGGTTATGTATTAATGACTTTAATAACTAGTTTCTTATGTTGAAGGTGATTCTTCCTTATCGTTTGTCCATGGTGTCTTGGCATTATTTTACTGTCTATATAAAATAAAAGATTTTCACCATTCATATCTCCACGGTCTATATGGATGTATGTTGGCTACCT
Source organism: Helianthus tuberosus (assembly GCA_030545235.1). Classification (NCBI taxonomy): domain Eukaryota; kingdom Viridiplantae; phylum Streptophyta; class Magnoliopsida; order Asterales; family Asteraceae; genus Helianthus; species Helianthus tuberosus. The sequence continues at coordinate 50,629,333 of CM060411.1, read as the reverse complement.
GGTCGGGGGTTAAGGGAACGGTTTGGTAAGAGTCTTGCCTTGTTCAGTGTATAGATCCTGCAAGGACCTGGGTCAAATTTAGTAGGACCTCCTTCAATACCCACCGGTATTGGATGACAGGGGTCCAAACTCTTTGATCCCCTCATATGTAAGCTACTATTAATACTTTAATCCGGCTACTTAGGACTGTATCTCTGCTGACTCGGACTACTTAGCCGAGGGTAACGTCACCTCCAAAAGAGGGGCCTACCATAATATGTATTAATAACTTAATTAATTATCTTTCAATAATCCGACCCTTTGGGATTGTATCATTGCTGACTCAAACTACTGGGTTGAGGGTAACGTCACCTTCAAAAGAGGGGCCTACTACAATAACTAAGATAATCTCTTAAAAAGTGCAAAAGTGCGGAAATAATCAAAGGTTACACTAAACACGAGTCGGAACCAAGTGATTCATCTTGTCTATCTGTTTTTACTTTTATTTTATTTTTCAGCATTTTAGTTAGTTTTTATTTTTCTAGTTAAAAAAACATTTTTCTAACTTTTGATTTAATTAGACGTTGAGGATAAACCGGTACTAAAAGCTCTTGTGTCCTTAGACGACCTCGGTATCTTACCAACACTATACTATGCTCACGATGGGTGAACTTGCCCATATGTGTGTTTGGTGTTAGTAAATATCGTGTTTTATAAATTTAAAACTTGACTAACGTGTAAAAAAGGCTTAAAATATACATAAAAACCTCTCACACTATACGCACATCAAGACACATGACTCTTAGACGGGATGTCACAGGTTTAAACCCGGGCAAAAGGAGTATTTTAGTATATTTGGTGTTTTGTAGGAGCAAGGGTACCATTTGACGTTGAAAAAAGATAAAACACTACTGTTGAGCATCGGAGGATGATCTTGGGGCTCCGGTATTTGAACCCTTCTAACAAGTTTTTTCTTCTTAACTAGACCAAAGAAAGAAGGTGACAAGACTGTCAACCTGAAATGTTGAACCTCTCTCCTGACCCTAATGTTGTGTAGCAACAATTATAAGTTAGAAAATAATAGAAAAAGAAATAATGATTTAGACGTATTTCATTATGTCGAATTTCAATGGTATTAAATAGAAGCAGGTGAAATAGGAGTTGGATAGATTTCGCACATGTTAAATTCGAGTGAGCATTAATACAAGATTATCTTTGACAATTCGAGTGAGCATTAATACAAGATTATCTTTGACCGAATGCAAACCCAGTTTTAAAATCATATAATTAGCTGATTTGTCAATTTAAGTGCTTATTTGTTAATATTTTTCTTTCTTTTTAATCCTAAAATATATATCCTAATTGTTACTTGCAAAAAAATAACCTGAACCAACGTGCTATATTGCTACGGCCCAACTTGTAACATATATAAAACTGATCGGTTTTGTTTAATATATGATTTCGGTAATCGATTAATTTTATAAAATGGTTTGATTAACCAACCAAAAGTCTGAACCCTCAAGTTTTAAGTTTGGTCAGTATGATACATGTTTTGATTTTGACAAAAGTAAAAGCTTTTAACATACTTAGACATTTAGTACATATTTGAGCCTCAATACAAATTAAATTTCTAGATATCTTCCTTTAATAATGATGTTATCTTTAAAATAATATAAATTTCAATAAGTGGTTTGGTTTGGTTCAGTTGAGCTTATCTAATGGTTTAATTCGATTAGTATTGTTATTTAATGGTTTAGTTCGACTAATCTTGTTTTTGTAAATGTATGTAGTCAAAATCTAACTGCTATAGTTGATTATCAAAGTTATTAAATCTGTTATATTTTTATTTTCTTCAAGTATATAATAAGTTTAAGAAATATAAACCTCTAAGATATTTTCTTAAAGGCCATTTTTATAAACCAAGTAAGGGGCTGTTTGGCAACATCTGAATGATTAAATGCTGAACCAATAAGAGTGGTCTGAATCATTAAGTGCTGAACCAGTAAGAGGTCTGAATCATTAAGAGCTTGTATAATGCTTAACCGTTCAGAGGCAAATGTCTGGCCAATTCAGATTAGAGGTCTTAACAATTATACTCTGTATAATGCTTAACCATTCAGAGGCAAATGTCTGAACCATTCAGACATCCGCTCGTGAAACAAACAGTCTGAACTATTAAGTGATGAACCAGTAAGAGGTCTGAACCATTAAGAGCCTCATTAAGAGGTAAACAAACAGCCCCTAAGCCATTTGGTAATTTCCCTATTCTGATGATCTAATCCATTTTTATAAACCAAGTCAAACCTAAAGGCCATTTTTATAAACCAAGTAAGCCATTTAGTAAATTCCCTATTCTGATGATCTAATCCATTGGAAACCTCTTTATATTGGGCCCAATCAGTTTCTAGTGCACAAAACTATTTGGGCTTGATTAAGCATCAATATCTAAATAATCACATTTTAAGTTTGATAAGACATAAATTCTAATAAAACAAATTAATTAAGTGAGCTATCTTATCAAAAGGTCTTGTGTGATAATACTTTTTATTTATATTTTATTTTTCTAATAAGTAAAGATTGAATAAAGAATGAAGTTTGAAAAACATTTGCATTTTATAAAATTATATCCAGTTTACAAATTCTGCTAAATGGTAGGGTAAATTTGGTTTGATGCACAATTGTTTTACGACATTGGTTATACAACACGCACATATAGCGGTTCTAGGAAGAAAACAGTTTTTTTTCTTTTTGGAAATAAAAAGAGTAAAATATATATTTGGAAATAAAAGGATTAAAATATATCTTTTTTGTGGAACGGAAACTTTCATTAAAAACTAGCGAGACATTAGGAAGAAACAACAAAACAAGTTACAAAGGACATTTGATCCAATCGGTCCAAACTAAATTGTTACAATTCGATCTATTTTTTTATCCATAGAAAACTTAATGCTTTAATATCCTTCATGATGCTCGTTATGCTCTTTCTTTTTTAGGAGAAAACTACCCCGTTCCTAGCTTTACAAATGCACTAACATGTAGATAAGATGATACCATGAACCACTTTTCTTTTGTGATCATCCATATTGTAGGCATTGTGGACCGAGCTCAGGTCTGGTATATCGAGGGCAAAAATGGGGGGTATGGCACACCAAGTCGATACTCTGCACCAAACTTGAGAGGCAAAGCTGCATGAAATCAACAAATGATCGCATGTTTCTTCGACTTCTTCACAAGATTTGCACAGCCCCGACCCCACATATGTATAAATAAGAAAATAATTAAAATGCAATGTTAAATTTTCTCTTCTAACATTCCAATAAAATATACGAACAATCTTTTTTAATTTATAGAACCTACATTTAATAAATTATACACACATATGTTTTTCTATACATAACCTACAGATATGTAGATAAACGTTTTAAAGATGAAAAAAAATGAATTAATTCGTTTAATTGTTGTTTATATGTTGGAACTTTTGAGACCATTGTATACCAAATATTAATGTTTAGGCGCCTTTATGTAAATAGATGAAAGATAATAGTCAAGGGGGATAAATGTAATTGATAGATAGTGGGATTTTCGTGGTTGCGTATTTAGATTAGGTGCTGCCAGCTTTATAAAGTCTTTAGGTTATAACCCCGTATATTACACGGGTTAAGTAAATAAAATATTAAATAGTTAATAACGAAAATTTAACAATTATAAAACGATATTTTAAGACACTTTTCTGATATCCGAACAAAAATTTGTTTTATGTATGATCAAAACTTGTGATGTTTGTGAAGTTTATAAATATGAAAGGATTTGAACCATCGATTAGAAGACAAACTGTATTATCGACTTTCCCACAACATGAACCCAAGTTTTATTTAAATAACAGTGGTCTTAATTTATTAGTTATAATAAATATTGTTGAAATCTTTAGATTAGGCATATAGCAATTAGCCAATTAGATAAATTTATAGCTACAAAATAATATTTAAATTTATTAGATAAGTATAAATTATCGGTAATTATTAAGTTATATAGCTTTAAAATTTAAGTATATGGACTTGAGTTGCATCTTAAAAGGATGGTCGTTTTTGAATAAATTTATTAGTATGATAAATGTAGTTATTATTCTTCTTTTATTTTAAATATATTAAATAAAAAAATTATTTGTTAAGCAAGAAAATCGTTCCCTCCACCCTCGTTATGAAAATGGTCGATATTTGTTTCAATTATTAAGATATAATTTCTAACCTAGTAATTCATATAAATAAGAAAATCGTTCCCTCCACCATCTTTATGAAAATGCTCGATATTTGTTTCAATTATTAAGGTATAGATTTCTAACCTAGTAATTAATATAAATATAAATAAATAATAAGATAATTTATGCAACTTTATCCGTAATTTCTTAAATGTTTGAAACAAATATTAAATTTAATAATTTAAATTAAATAATAATTATCTACAATTAAGTAAGAGTAGATGGTCTAGAATAATAACCTAGAAATTAATATAAATAAATAATAAGATAATTTATGGAACTTTATCCGTAATTTCTTAAATGTTTGAAACATATATTAAATTTAATAATTTAAATTAAATAATAATTATCTAATAGTAGATGGTCTAGAATAATGACAAGTGTCCTTTTATTGGTTTCTTTTATTATATAGTATAGATATAGATTGGGCAGCATGTTTGAGTTAGGTAAACTGAATTTCATTCAAACAAATATTTTTGAGATGTCGTTCGAAAAAAAAAAGTATTTTTGAGATCACGCGTTGCGGTGAAACCGAGCAGATGATAATGTAAAACAAACGTAATCTAAAAATAAAACATGTTGTTTAGAAAGGCAAACCATTAGAACTGTTTAGTTTATTATCGTACCGTTTTATAATACCAAATAAATACTTTATTTTGTGTATAACTTCGTTTTTAACAAAACTTATAACGAAATGTCAGGGAAATAATCAAGCACAACTACATATTTAAGTTTTTAGAAAAAAAGTTATAACTTCAATTATTAAAGAAGTATTAAATTAATCGATAAATTAATATATGTTCTAAAAAAAGAAAAAAAGAATTATTAAAAAATGATAAAGGAAATAGATGTTTTCAAAAAAGAAAAAAAATTAAAAAAATATTATTAAAAGTAAATATAATAATAAACTATTATAATACATTAAATAAGAAAATAATTAGAAGCTATATATTCTTATAAAAATAAAGTTACTATTCATGGTTCTTGATCAACTGTATATACAAATTGTCTTTTATATATATAAGTAAAAGTTATAAAGGTAGGAATGAACAAATAATACTGCGTACCGATACCTAATGAACCGAACCATTTTTTTGTACCAATTCGGCACCCATTATTTACTTTTGATCCGATACGGTACCGTACTAAACACTTTCGGAACCGAAACCCTGTTTCGGTATCAATAATGATTTCAATAGAACTGACACCGGTATCGACATTGGTCTGTTAAGATGACAATACTAACTATTATGTAATAACAAAAAAAATCATTAATATAAAAAAAAATCATTAACTACATATAAATACATTTAGTTTGAATTAGAAAAGAAAAAAAAATAAAAGTTACCTTGTTAGTGGTTAAATTAAATAAAAATAGTCAACCAAGTATTTTGTTAGCCTTACTGGTTAAAGGCTTCTTGTTACAGTTGAAGTTGATGGACCGATTCTTAATATTAGAAGCATTTTTGCTTTTGCCAAATAAAAAAAATAAGCAATAAAACCGGTAGAATTCAGGATTTGAACATGGGAGCTCAAGGTTATAAGAAAGGTTCTTTTCCACCAGAGCACCAAACTTGATTGTTATAATAATCTCTTATCAACCTTTATATAAAAGAAAATAAAGCAAGTAAAAGACAAAAACAAATAACTATTCATCATCCCTCACCACTAATATATATATAATGGTCTGAAAGTGTGTGTTTGATACGGTGTTTTGTGAATTCAGGCATGCGTAATAGATATTCGAGAAGCGCTATTTGTAACACATTTAGGAGTTGTTTCTTTACCTCTTAATAAGGCTCTTAATGGTTCAGACCTCTTACTGGTTCAGCATCTAATGGTTCAGACTGTCTGTTTCACGAGCAGATGTCTGAATGCTTCAGACATTTGCCTCTGAAGTGTTAAGCATTATACATAGTCTGAATGGTTAAGACCTTAAATCTGAATTGGTCAGACATTTGCCTCTGAACGGTTAAGCATTATATAGGCTTTTAATGGTTCAGACCTACTACTAGTTCATCACTTAACTATTCAGATGTTGCTAAACAGCCCGTTAGATAACTAATCAATTGAATGGATTCGTATTTGGTTTACTAGGTTTTCATCTAGTTGTGGTTTTCTTTTATTATTCTCATTTAAACACCTAATAAATAGGTGCTTGGATCATTATAGATCTAAATTTGGGACATGTATTATGTGTATAACATAGATATGTGTATGAAAAAACCAAAAGCTTTTAAAAATATGAACCATTAATAAAAAAAATAAAGGATGCAATTTTTTTTCCTCTCACTATATATATATATATAGGACAATGCTAGACAGAAAACCCTATTTAGGTAGAAAACTTTGGAAACCCAAATCTCCCCCCATTTTTACCCAACCTCCCGACATTTTTTTTTTTTGAAAAAAGTAACACATGTAATATACATGTTTTAGAGTGTTTTGGGCCAAAAAAAAAAAACAAAAAAGCGCCGAAGGGATTTTTTTTTTTAAAATAAACAAATTTTAGTGCCTAACATGTGTTAGGCACAAAAGACATAAATTGCTGAAATTTTTTTTTTAAATTATCCCTTCGGCGCTTTTTTGATTTTTTTGGCCCAAAACTCTTAAAAACATGTATATAACATGTGTTATTTTTTTCAAAAAAAAAATGTCGGGAGGTTGGGTTTTCTAGGGTTTTTTATATAGATAGGGTTTTCTATATAGCCCTACCCTATATATATATATATATATATATATATATATATATATATATATATATATATATAGTGGAGTGTTCAAATGAGAATAATCTTTTTGTAAGAATAAAAAAGAAGAAGTTTCAACCAATACGAATGCTTTATTTTACTTCATTTAATATTTGTATTTAATTTTAATATAAGTATATATTGGTAAATTTACATAAATCATTAATTTGGATTCTTCCCCTTTAATAACTAGCTAAATTAAATTTGTAACTCCTTTTCAAAATATATATATTTTTTCAAAATTAAAAAAAAAACAACTTAATTTAAAGTGTAGAATAAATTACTAGTTGTGTAGGATAAATTACGAGTTGTGTAGGATATATTTCGAGGTGTGTAGAATAAATTTCGACTGTGTAGAATAAAATTCTATAATGTGTAGGGCATATGTAGGAAAATTTTGATATGTGTAGATTTTGTAGATTATATGTTGGATAATTAATGATTAGTTGACTAAGTAATTAAAGAGAGAAAAATTAATGATATTAGTTATAAATGAAATAGCATTTTACTAATATGCCTTTTTTTTCTTCTCATATTAAATTTCTTCTCAGATGAACATTCCCATATATATATATATATGGGACCGCTAAAATGAAAACCACCTCTAGTTGTAAGAACCGCGAGAACTACTTTCAACCAATCAGAATAAAGGGTAATTTGGTCATTTCCTTCAAATGTCTAATCTCTCATCTCTCTTCATTAAAGTCACCTGACTTTATTAATATCTCCTTCCTCTGTCCTCTCTCATCTATTATAACAACCCTCCTAAAGATATTTTTGGACACCCTAAATGTCCCTAAATATACCCCGTACGTGAAAACCGGACTCGTTATACCTCTATACTTATAAAAAACAAGAAAAACAAGGATCAGGAGTCGCTCGCGGGCCGCGACCTAGTCCTCTAGGTCCTTCGCGGGGCGCGACTGATCTTATGTGACGGACAAGACATTGCGCCACGTGTCCGGTGAGTCAGAATAGCTAGGCTGATGACTGGCCAAAGCTAGATTCGACACCTAGTCCCTCGCGGGCCAAGAAGGCCCTAACCTTCTTCTTCGCGGGGCGCGAGCCGCCCTAGTCCAGCCTATAAATAGTGGTAGATCAGACCATTTGCAAACCATTCAAAATCAAAATTCTCTCTCTAAATTTCTATATAGTAGAAACTCTACCCGGGCATTATACCCACTTTAGAAGCGAAGCTTTGCTCGTTGTAAGTACTATAACCCTGCTATTACCCTACACGATCGATTTAGGATTCCGTAATGCATGTCGGCTCTGCCCGACTCAGTCATTGGAATTCTGTCTCGTGTGTACACTCGATTGATTTAGAATTTTTGTTATGCATGTCGGCTCTGCCTGACTCAGTCATAGGAATTCTGTCTCGAGTTGTACGGTTAATTTAAATTGGATTATTTTACTAACACGTGTGCATTATTTGATTTACTAGATAATAATCAAGAGATTCTCAGGAAACCTTAGTATTATCTAAACTTGCAATGTGAGTAATCCTCTTTTTGTGAAACCTTTTGTAACTGTTTCTACAAAACCTCAAATGTTTTAAATTATATTCAACAGTGATCGAGTATTTGTATTCTACAATTATCGTCGGTTTGTTGGGGTTTTGTATACAAAATTTGTTACTACACTATGAGTAGTAACATGACCACCAGTCATGGACTAACAGTACCGTGGGTGGTAATTAAAGTAGAAATATAAACAAATGTAATTGCGAGATCGCCCTCAATGCTGTAAATTAATAAAACCTGTTTTGATTAAACTGGGATTCACTCACCAGTATTTCTTGCTGACAAAATGTTTTAAAACGCATTTCAGGTAACGTAATGTGAAAGCCTAATAGAAGCCAGCTGGAGAGCTCTGAAGGCTTGGAATAGTGGCTATAAAAGTTACCTAAACAAACAAGACATTTTGTTTTCAATAAATAGGGTTTATCCCTATACACGTGTTTGTAATGAAAACTTGGGTTGATCCCAATATATTTATTAATTATAAAATGAGGTGTTTTACTCTGATACAATATTTCCTAACTACGGTCCAAATGTATTCCGCTGCCAAATTAATAAACACCGATACCACCCGCTCTGAGTAGCTCACGGCCGCCAGCTCCCAGGCAGGGGTCGGGGGTTGCGACAGAAGGTGGTATCAGAGCTACAGCCACTAATTTAAGCCAAATAAGTGTTCTGCTGACACTGGAACTTCAAAATTTTGTGTTAGGAAATAAATTATGTGATTATGTGTTATGTGTTATTTGACTATTTGTTAGTTTACAGTATGAGTGATCAAGGAATATCGGACGCTTATCGTCATTTAGATAGTTCACAGAAAAATAAGGGAACCTCATCTCAGCCTGATCCCTCAGGATATTCAGCAGATACGGAAGAGGGAATATTTATTTTTAAGGCACAATCGTAGGAACCTTTTACTACTAAGAAAAGAGGTTGGTTTAATAGAGGAGCCAATGAAAGGAGGAAAAGAATGAAAAAAGTTGCAGCAACAGAGAGCCATAGCTAGAGCAGATCTAGGAAGTAACCAGTAGGCCACCTTGGGAGGAAGAATTAGATAGACAGTTGGCTAATTTTCATATGTTAGCCACTACAGCCGTAGACAATGACCAAAACCAAGTAGCTGAACCACCACTGTTACCCTTATTCCCAGACCAACAAATGCAAGAACCTGACCAAGAAGATCCATTTCCAGATGTAGACCCTTACGAGATTCCCAGGATTCCCCTACCAAACCGTATAGCTCAGTACACTGACCTTAACCCTTTAGACCCCTTTTGGAGTAGTGAATGGTGGACACAGAGTGTGATAAAAAACCCATACCCTTACGGTCAACCTATCCCTCAACACCCTGATCCTGTACCAGCACCCATGCCACCTATGAGCCAGGAAAATTTGGAGGAACTTCGCTCATTAGGTGATGAATTAGTAGAAGAAGGAGATAGAATACGTATAATAGGAGAGAAACTTATGTGGAAACAGGTCGTGCGTGACATACATGACTGGATACATAACTAGATATACGTGTAATTTTGTACTATAATATATATATATAGGGTAGGGATCCTAAGAGAAGTCCACCCTATTTGAGAAACTTAAGAAGCAATCTGGACCACACATTTTCCCTAAGCAAAAAATGCAAAAAAAAAAAAGGTGAAAAACATGCAAATTTTTTTTTTTTTTTTTTTTTTTTTGGAAAAATCGCAGCTTTTTCTTTAAGGATTAATTTTTTTATTTTTTATTTAAAAAAATTTTTTTTTTTTGGATTTATACACGTGTGTATATTGTTAATCTTTTAACTATACATATATGTATATACATGTTTAAAATTGAAAAAATATGTGTTATAAATCCTAAACCTTAAACCATAAACACTAAAGCTAAACCTTAATGCTAAACCCTAATGCTAAACCCTAACCCTAAAGCTAAACCCTTAATGCTAAACCCTAAAGATAAAGCTAAACCTAAAAGTTAAAGCTAAACCCTAATACTAAACCCAAAAGCTAAACCCTAATGCTAAACCCTAAATACTATTGCTAAACCCTAATGCTAAACCCTAAACCATAAAGCTAAACCCTATACCCTAATGCTAAACCCTAAATACTAATGCTAAACCCTAAATAACACTTATTTTCCAATTTTAAACATGTATATACATATATGTATAATTGACAATATACATATATGTATAGTTAAAAGATTAACAATATACACATGTGTATAAATCCCAAAAAAAAAAATTTAAATAAAAATAAAAAATTAAATCCTTAAAGAAAAAGCTGCGATTTTTCCAAAAACAAAAAAAAAATTGCATTTTTTTTACCTTTTTTTTGCTTAGGGAAAATGTGTGGTCCAGAATGCTTCTCAAGTTTCTCAATTAGCCTACTACTTCTCACATGATCCTTATCCTATATATATATATATATATACTAGTCGTTTACCCGCGCGATGCGGCGGGAAACATATCACTTAGGTTGGTGAGTTTAGGGCTATTACGGGGTGATTCGGTTTTGAGCCATAACCAAAACTAAATTCGCGATGCAACGGAAAACACAACACTTGTTAGTAATTCTAAGGGTGTGCATGAGAAGGTTTAGTTCAGTTGTGTTATAACTAAAATCTATTTTCGGTTAAGGTACTTCAAAACCGGTCATGTGGATTTAATGACGTTTGTGCACCCACCTATTAATCACCTTCACATTTACACATCATCAATAACTATATATAAATGCAAACATTTGACTCAAATATGCATGGAGGTGATTGTCACTCGAAAAATGACGTTGAAACCATTCATCCATAAATATAAATAAATGCAAAAGGTCTTCATTTTCTTGACCACAATAACTACACCTTAAGGACTTCATATTCACATTTCTTCTATGCATTCCGGAATAGCTTTTGGGCTACATTCGACTCATACATGAAAGTCCTTATTTCCGATTTTGCTTAACTTTTAAAGACCAACCCATTAGAGAATAAAATTAGCCCAGTTGTTGACCCATTTGGTAAAAAAAAAGGTAAGAATATCAAATAAAAATAAGCGCATCACGACATACATGTGATTTTGTAAAATATCATATCTTAAAATTAATAAGAGAAACAAAATATGCTTAATTTTTTTTTTTAAAACCATTGTGTTTATAAGCCATGGATTTATGTCTACATAGTAAAACTTATTCTTATATTCTATTTTTTGAAAGGCAAGCGAGGCAAAATTTCATTAAAACCGGCTTACCCTGGCAAGAGAGCCCCAAAACTACAAACAACAATACAAGGAAACCTGTAACATACAACCAAAAAACACCCAGCAGAACAAAACCAACATACAGAGCCAGAAACAAAATTATTCAAAAGAGACTCCTCCCAAGTTTACAAACAACACAAACCCGCGCGATGCGACGTCGGAGACAATTTACAACACGGTAGTCGTTTTTTGTTAGTTTATTAATTCTCTCTTGATATATGGTATAGTATGTATATTAGAATTCTTATGTGGTCTATCTATGGAAATTATATAGTAATACTGTGTAAGATGTGAATAGTGCTTGCGTGAATTTTATTTAATTGACTCTCTATAAATGCAAAGTTTGAAAGCTTTGTAAAATCAAAACTCCTTCAAAGAAACATGACAGTTTGAAAACTTAATCAAGATGAATATGATGTTTCAAGAATAGCAATTTATAAGTTAAAACAAATTTAGTGTTGAAACAAAAAAAGTTGTATGACGTGTTTCCATGATACAATAGCATTGAAAAGCCATTTACCATGACAACCACAAATATTGAAAAGCCACAAATAATGTAATAATACACCTTAGGCAACTATAGACTCGTTTCCTTTATAGATTATATTTTTTTTACTTTACACAGTGCAAACAACAGGGACCATCCATGTACTTTTGGAAAGCTAGGGACCAAATCCAAAATTTTGGTAAACCACAGGGACCATCCATGTACTTTACTTAAAATATAAATAATTTACAACATATGTTTACAAAATTTAAAACTTAAAAATTAAAATAACAATCTAGTTCTTTAATAATGAAATAATACACTTATACATCTTAGGCGACTATAGACTCGTTTCCTTTACAACTTTTCTTTTACTTAACACATTTGGCCCAAAATCCTTTAATTAGAAAGAGCAATATAGCAGTAAGCGATTAAAGAAAGATTACCAGTTTAGGGCCCTCGTCATAATCATAACATAATGCTGCAGCTGCCAGTCCATCCATGCTGTTATGAACAGGCAGATTCCCTTAAAACATCCATAAATATTAATAATTTACGAAAAATAGCAGTAAAAACAACCTAAAAGGGAGGAAAAAAAGTTTGACCTAAGAAACCAACCTTGACTGGCACCTTTGGTGGCTTGTTCAGAACAAGTAGAGCAGGGTCCTAAAGTTTCAGAATAAAATGATCAACAAATTATACGTCCAACATAATAAACTGCAACAGACATTAGAAAATTGAAAAACCTAATATTATATGCAGATAACATGACAGGTGTTAAGGGATAAAGATGTACCTTATAAATGATAAGACTTTGCAAATATTTGATTTCGTCTGCATTTGGACATAGGGTTGCACTTGGTATGGTATCAAATCACTTGGAGATTCTAGATTCAGCAACCGATACATAAACATAAATTCTAGAGCCCGTCTTCATGATCTCATTGTGTTTAATCTGTATGTAATTACGTATTATTAAATTAAACCAAATTAAATTAAAAAGCACATACTACATAGACTCAATAGCATACACCAAAGGTTCTTCACCATCTAGTTGCAAGGCTTGTTTCATGACTGATTACCTTAAGACCAAAAGCTAAGAACATCTTAGTGGCATTCTATATGATAGTATCAATTAAAAAAATAACAATACTAAACCAAACGAACTTTTATTTGATACCTAATCCTTGGGCCCAGTTGCGGATCCAAGATTTTTTTCTTATGTTGTCACATATTTCTACTGCTCATATTTCTCAACCAAACATTAGAATTGTCGAGCCGGGGCAGGGAACATAATAAAATACGGTATCTTAATAAAAACATATAATCATTAGAAAATACACAAAAGAATTACCGTGCATTAGAAATGAAAACAAAAAGAAAAGTAATCAAGGACTCTTTACTTGTTCAACCAAAACATAGCTAAGAAACAGTAGCATAACACTTTAAATTGAACCTTAACATAAGAAAAACATAAACTGACCTGGTATCTAGCTCCATCTCTAAAGCCCTATGATCCGCCAAAATCTGATCCTAGCCTATCAGAACTTAACAGTGGCAAACTTCTGCAAATGAACCAATGTAATTAGTTTCGATTTTGAATAGTTGAATCATTTCGTTTTCGTGAAATCATGATTACCAATTTACTATAAAGGGATGAACTGATTTCATGAATGGACTTCATTAGTTAATTTTGAGGAATTGAAATCGAAACTGGTGATTCAAATTTCAATTTCGAGAGTCGAGTGAGGTGAACGTGCAGAAAGATGATTTCATATTTATAGACACTAAAAATAAACAGTTGGTGGTGATGATTTCTCCATTTGCTCTCTAGCTTTCTGTTATTTAAGGATATTTGGTGATTGGATTTCTTCTACTTTGACTTCTATAACTGAAAATTTGAACGGACCCGCGTTTCTTATTTTAAAAAACTAAACTGCTAAAAAAGAGGGGTAAAGACTTGAACTCGTGACCAGCGGAAACAAAAGCAAACAGATTACCAAGGCAACAACTTTTAATTAGCTAACATGTCTTCATTTTAATATTTCTTATGCGGTCACTCAAGTATTCGATTATATCTGCTCTACTAAAATCTCTAAAATCAATGATGTCCGGTTACCTCAACCTCTCTAAGGTGGGTCCGCTCGCCATAGGCTGTGATTAATTATTTTATTTTAACAAAAATTAATAAGAAGCAAAGCCAACCATAAAATTTCCCATTAATGATAATACGCTTAGATAACTCAGCTAGATAATTTGCCAAACACTCTAATTCAAGATCCAGCTCTAACAAATTGTAGAAAACAACAATTAAGAATGTGAAGAAAAGGAATTAACCCAAATTTCGAGCAAAGAGGCAATAGTTACCTTGTTGGAAGCCTGTTTTGCTCTTATACATCTCCTGTAAACAACAAACATTCATAAAGGTATTCTCTTTACAAGATTTGTAAACAATATATTACTTTCTTAAAGATACATGAGAAATGTTTTTGCTATTGGTGGTGAAAATTCAAAATGTCCAGAACTTGACTTTAGTGCAAGAAAATAAAGGATGTTGAAGTTTACCAAGGAGTAGATCGGTAGTCACCATCATCCTCTGCCATTGCCGGAGTCATCGAAGCCGCCTCCGTCTCACGTTGCCATCTTACCGACACCTGAATCGCAATCTTAGCCACCAGATTCCCTCACAAACCGCTTGATCCTAAATAGGCCTCCGATCTGGTCTCAAAATCCTAATGTCAACACCAACAAGCCACCTAACCCCAACCAAAATAGGCGGTGGAATCCTCACAAATCTAGTCATGAAACGGATCTGGTGAGAGATCTAGCATGGTTTTCTTGAGTCACCGAGAGAGATGTCTGATGGTTTTGTGAGATGTGTGAATTGTGAATTGTGAGGGAGAAAGGAATTGAAAAGTTGATCCGTGTGAACTGAAGTGGAAGGCTGAGATTGCGATCCGTGTGAAAAATTGAGAGAAATGAATGGCTGAAGATGAACCAATTGAAGGGTAAATTATTTGTGTTTCTTGGTGCTTTAAGTGTTGTACATTGTGCGTTGAGGGTGTTTTCAACACATTGGCTATTACCATTCCTTGCCCTTCTAATATGCTTTTATATATAGTATAGATATAAGTAGGGATGCATAGCATTTTCCATTTCCAGTTATAATTTGTAATAGATGTATATATATATATATATATATATGAAAAAGAGTAAGTCGCAATGATCGACGTTTTTGACCAACTTGTCCGTATGATTGTGTATAAATAATTGTATTCAATTCTATTCTATAATAATTAAATATCTGATAAATGTTTACAATTCAGATAGACAACGAAGTAAATCAAGAAAACCAGAATAATGAGAATAACGGAAATCAAATAGATAATAGTGCCATTCAACATATAGTGGCACAAGGAATTATAGATGCCATGCCTTATATTATCAAGACTGTTAAAGAAGCAGATAAATCTGCAAATGGCAGTAAACGTCAACACACTAAACCTAGTCACAGTGTGAATAATGACAATTGACATATTATCCAAGTTCCAATCCCTAAAAGAAGAATAACCGCTCCATACGGTTGTTCTTTTAAAGAATTCTTGGCATGCAAACCAATAGAATTCTCAGGCAATGAAGGAGCCATTGCAACCTTACGTTGGATAGAAAAGACGGAAGCAGTTATAAAAATAAGTAAATGCGCATACGAAGATAAGATTATGTTTGCTTCTAATCTTTTCAAAAATGCAGCCTTATAATGGTGGAATACTATTCTCCAGTCTAGAGGAAGTGACAGAGTTTATAATATGGAATGGATCAACTTTAAGGAAATGGTTGAAAGAAAATTATGTCCTCCTAATGAGAAGGAACAAATAGCCAATAAGTTCCTAAATCATAGAATGACTGGAATAGACTGCAAAGGTTACACTACCATATTCTTCGAATATGCCAATATTTTATGTGATCAAAAGTTAATACAAGTAAGTACACCAAGCGGTGAAAAGATCACAATTAAAAGAGATACGCTAACTAGATCGATGAAATTCATCTATGTGATGAAAGCTGCAAGTTATGAAAGGAAAGGAGGAATAGTATATACGATTTCTATAATCATTAATACTAAAGGAAAAAGAATTAAAAGATATTCCTGTAATATCTAAATTCACAGACATTTTTCCAGAAGAGTTACCTAGATTACCTCCTGATAGAGAAGTTGAATTTAGAATTCACCTAATACCAGGGACAGCGCCGATTGCCAAAGCACCATATCGATTAGCAACAACAGAAGTGAAGGAACTGAAGAAGCAATTGGACGAACTTCTTAACAAAGGTTTTATACAACCAAGCTCATCCCCGTGGGGAGCGGCGATATTGTTCGTTAAGAAGAAAGATGGATCGATGCGTATGTGCATTGACTATCGAGAATTGAACAAAGTCACGATTAAAAATTGGTACCCACTACCGAGAATCGATGACCTGTTCGATCAACTCCAATGAGCTCTATTCTTTTCTAAGATCGATGTACGCTATGGATATCATCAACTGAAAGTACAGGAAGAGGATATTCCTAAAACTGCTTTCAGAACGAGATACGGTCATTATGAATTTCTTGTCATGCCATTTGGTTTAACCAATGCCTCAGCCGCATTTATGGACATGATGAATAGGATATGTAAACCATACCTGGATAAATTCATAATTGTCTTTATAGATGATATTCTTATTTACTCTAAGAGTAAAGAGGACCATCCAGCCCATCTGCATACACTCCTCACATTATTGAGAAAAGAGAATCTTTATGCTAAATTCTCAAAATTTGAATTTTGGTTGCAAGAATTGCAATTCCTTGGACATCTGGTTAATCATAAAGGAATTCATGTGGATCCCACAAAAATCAAGGCGATTACTAAATGGAAAGTCCCTGAATCACCAACAGAACTACGAAGTTTTCTTGGACTGGCATGATATTATAGACGGTTTATCCGCGATTTCTCTAGAATAGCCATTCCATTAACTAATCTGACCTGCAAATCAGTTAAGTTTGAATGGGTACAAAAACAGGAAGAATCTTTTAATATTTTTAAGCAAAGATTAACCAACGCACCCATATTAGCGTTACCGGAAGGAACCGAAGACTTTGTAGTCTATTGTGATGCATCTAAGTTAGGATATGGATGTGTGTTGATGCAGCGTCAAAAGGTTATAGCCTATGCCTCTAGACAACTTAAGAAACATGAAGAGAATTACACAACCCATGACCTAGAATTAGGAGCCATAGTTTTTGCCCTTAAGATTTGGAGACACTATTTATATGGAAATAAATTTGTTGTCTTCACCGATCATAAGAGTTTAAGATATATTTTCGGGCAAAAAGAATTAAATATGAGACAGAGACACTGGATGGAAGTTCTTAGTGATTATGATTGTGATATCCAATATCACGTTGGGAAAGCTAATGTAGTAGCTGATGCTTTAAGTCGAAAGTATCATGAAAAACCAAAGCGAGTACGTTCTCTCAGATTAAATCTACAAGTAGCTTTAATGGAATAGATTAGAGAAGTACAGGAATCCGTAATCAAGGACGATGCTGAAAAATTGAAAGGAATGATTAAGGAATTAGAACAAGGAACATATGGAATTTGGAAGTTCCATAAGAAAAGAATATGGATACCTAAACAAGGAAACCTACGTCATAGGATTCTAGAAGAAGCTCATAAATCTAAGTATACAATACATCCTGGAAGTGATAAGATGTATCAAGATTTAAGAAAGAATTTCTGGTGGATAGGAATGAAAAAGGATATAGCTGATTATGTTGCTAAATGTTTAACTTGTTATCAAGTTAAAGCTGAACATCAGAAACCACCAGGATTATTGCAACAGTTAGAAATGCCCATATGGAAATGAGAATTGATAAAAATGGATTTTGTTACTAAATTACCCAAGACAAGAAAAGGGAATGACACAATCTGGGTGATTGTAGACAGATTGACTAAATCTGTTCATTTCTTACCCATGAAGGAAACTTTCAGTATGGAACAGTTAGCCAAGTTATATGTAAATGAAGTAGTTTCATTACATGGAATTCCTTTATCTATCGTATCCGATAGAGATAGCCGTTTTACTTCTCATTTTTGGACAAGTTTCCAAAAGGCAATGGGAACCAAGTTGAATCTAAGCACAACTTACCATCCACAGACGGACAGACAAAGCAAAAGGACAATCCAGACTATGGAAGATATGCTTAGAGCTTGTGTAATTGATTTCGGAGGAAATTGGGACGATCATTTACCATTGATAGAATTTTCCTACAATAACAGCTATCATACGAGCATTAATGATGCCCCATTTGAAGCACTTTATGGACGAAACTGCAGAACGCCAGTCTGCTGGGCAGAGATTGGAGAAAAACAATTATCTGGACCAGAAATAGTGCAGGAAACAATGGATAAGATAATTCAAGTCAAGGAAAGACTAAAAGCAGCACGAGATCGTCAAAAGAGTTATGCTGATAACAAACAAAAACCATTGGAATTTCAAGTAGGAGATAAAGTATTGTTAAAAGTTTCTCCACGGAAATGAGTAGTCAGATTTATTAAGAGAGGGAAGCTAAGCCCTAGGTATGTTGGACCTTTTAAGATTATTAGAAGAATAGGACCTGTAGCTTATTAGCTACAACTGCCAGAGGAAATGGCAGGAATACATGATGAATTTCATGTAAGTAATCTCAAAAAGTGTTTAGCAGACGAATCTCTAGTGATACCTCTTAAGGACATAGAGGTAAATGAGAAACTCAAGTTTATTGAGAAACCCGTACAGATTGAAGATAGAAGATTAAGAATCTTAAACACAAGAGATTAGTTCTGGTCAAAGTGAAATGGGATTCCAAAAGAGGACCAGAATACACATGGGAACTCGAATCAGAGATGCAAAGAAAATATCCACACCTGTTCCAGTAGATCTCGAGGACGAGATCCAAAACAAGGTGGGGAGGATATAACAACCCTCCTAAAAATATTTTTGGACACCCTAAATGTCCCTAAATATACCCCGTACGTGAAAATCGGACCCGTTATACCTCTATACTTATAAAAATCAAGAAAAACAAGGACCAGGAGTCGCTCGCGGGCCGCGACCTAGTCCTCTAGGTCCTTCGCGGGGCGCGACTGATCTTGTGTGATGGACAACGCATTGCGCCACATGTCCGGTGAGTCAGCATAGCTAGGCCGATTACTGGCCAAAGCTAGATTCGACACCTAATCCCTCGCGGGCCGTGAAGGCCCTAACCTTCTTCTTTGCGGGGCGCGAGCCGCCCTAGTCCAGCCTATAAATAGTGGTCGATCAGACCATTTGCAAACCGTTCAAAATCAAAATTTTGTCTCTAAATTTCTATATAGTAGAAACTCTACCCGGGCATTATACCCACTTTAGAAACGAAGCTTTGCCTCGTTGTAAGTACTATAACCCTGCTATTACCCTACACGATAGATTTAGGATTCCGTAATGCATGTCGGCTCTGCCCGACTCAGTCATTGGAATTCTGTCTCGTGTGTACACTCGATTGATTTAGAATTTCTATAATGCATGTCGGCTCTGCCCGACTCAGTCATTGGAATTCTGTCTCGAGTTGTACGGTTAATTTAAATTGGGTTATTTTACTAACACGTGTGCATTATTTGATTTACTAGATAATAATCAAGAGATTCATAGGAAACCTTAGTATTATCTAAGCTTGCAATGTGAGTAATCCTCTTTTTTGTGAAACCTTTTGTAACTGTTTCTACAAAACCTCAAATATTTTAAATTATATTCAACAGTGATTGAGTATTTGTATTCTACAATTATCGTCGGTATGTTGGGGTTTTGTATGCAAAATTTGCTACTACACTATGAGTAGTAACATGACCACCAGTCATGGATTGACAGTACCGTGGGTGGTAATTAAAGTAGAAATATAAACAAATGTAATTGCGAGATCGCCCTCAATGCTGTAAATTGATAAAACCTGTTTTGATTAAACTAGGATTCACTCACCAGTATTTCTTGCTGACAAAATGTTTTAAAACGCATTTAAGGTAATGTAATATGAAAGCCTAATAGAAGCCAGCTGGAGACCACTGCAGGCTTGGAGTAGTGGCTATAAAAGTTACCTAAACAAACAAGACATCTTGTTTTCAATAAATAGGGTTTATCCCTATACACGTGTTTGTAATGAAAACTTGGGTTGATCCCAATATATTTATTAATTATAAAATGAGATGTTTTACTCTGATATAATATTTCCTAACTACGGTCCTGATGTATTCCGCTGCCAAATTAATAAACACCGATACCACCCGCTCTGAGTAGCTCGCGGCTGCCCGCTCCCGGGCAGGGGTCGAGGGTTGCAACATCTATCATCACCCCCATTCTCTCATCTCCCTCCAAAAACCCTCATCCCTCCCTTGATTCATCTCCAAACCAGCAAGACATACACCCCCCACAATATTCATCTTCTCCAACGCTCCCTCCCACCTAATCTGCAGCCGCACCCCGTCCCCTTGTACCCCCTCCTTCTCCGGCGACAAGACCAGTTGTTCACCACCATATGTCCACCACCGACAGCAGTTGTTTTACCACCATCTGAAAAACGGGTGAAGGGGGTGTCGAAACCGGTGACGGCCGGAGATGTTACACCCCAACCGATGGCGGAAACATCGGGGTGAGGCACTGAGCGAAACAGATTGTCCAAGAGAATCTAAAACAACTAAATTACCAAATATTTAACATTACGTCCCATACCATAACATATCAAAATAAAGCAGTTATTACAGACAAGTTGTTCTCAAAGACGAATAAAAAAAACTATTCTGACAACTCATAAATTATTTAGTTTGTTTCTAGACCACCTAGGCTTGGTTCCATGACATCCAACAATCCTAGCATCTTAAACACCTGTCACATACGTTAAAATAGGTCAATACACATAGTGTAAATGTAACACCTCGCAAAATCATGACCAATATAATAAAGACACGTGTCATAAGCTTTAAACGTGTAACGGGTTAAATATCAGGGACTAAAGTTGACAAACAAAGAATGTATGTGTATAAAAGGATTCAAAGTGTCAACATTGGATAATTATACCTTTCAATGACCCTACACGATGTTTATACCCTTAAACAAATGAATTATGAAGCGTATGAAGTCGTTTGTGAAAGAAAGTGAAGGTTTACAAACCACAGCGGTTAAATGTGTCAACATGTTTAATTTATACCTCTGAGTGACCTTTTAGCGAACCCGAAGCTTTATAACGATTAATTATGCTCACTAGAATAAGTGATAAAAACTTCACAAGGTTTCGTTATCATATGAGAAAGTTATGCTAACATTCGTATGTGAGGGGTTAAAAGCCTCAACGTTGAAATTTAGGACTTTTCGGGTGATCGTAAAGCTAACCGGGGACTTAACAAAGTTTATTTATAACTTAGGGTCCTTAAGAATTAAGTTGGAGGGTTAAAAGTGCAAAATAATAAGTTAAAACAACTATTAAAAGGACCAGGGACCTAAAATGCAAATCCTGAAACTTTGTAACCTGGGTCTGGGCCTCATACCGGCCTCGTAAGACCTTACTGGTCTCTTACGCGGGCCGCCCAAAACTGCCAGCGACAGAAAATAAGGACAGGTGCCTGTGCAACCTGTTCCACCGCCATAGAAGCCTTGTTTTTTATCCCAGGGGCTGCTCCAATGGTATTTCATGCATAGGGGGCACTTGTACTTATCTGGGATCAATCCTAGACTTATGTGGGATGATCTTGTGAGCTTTCTTTGGCTATATAAGAAAATGGTTTGCTAGTTCATGAACACACTTGCAACATTTATTCATAACTCTTATTCTGGAGCTCTCTGGACCTCAAGAAGGATTCTCTAATCTTCATTTTCGTACTAAGGACTTCAGTAAGCTTCCTTGACCTCTCTTAATCGTGTTTTATTAGTTTAATGACCTAAAGTCAAAACCGTCGTAATTAAGGTTTGACTTAGTGATTAATCACTAATAGTCCAGTCAATTCTCGAATTGAAAGTACCTATGAGTTGGTAATTATGTGGGTAATAAACCCTTGAAAGGGCACCCTCTGATTTCCACTCTAACTAGGTCAATTGTCGGGTCAAACTTGATTGTAAAAAGTCAACAGAAAGCTAAATTTCAATTAAACGCATAATTAACAATGTAGAAGCCATGGAACATGTTTTATCACTCATATAACTTGGTAATTAATGTAAGAACATGTATAAACATGTTCAACCCGACAATTTTCAGTTTAAGCTCAGTTCGGGACCGAAAGTCGCAAAAGTAGACCTTTGCTTTGACTTTCAGTTCTGACCCAATGTAGCATATTTTAGAAATGCCTTAGAGCTCTATTAGGACCAGGTTATAGGTTAGTGTAACCCTCTGAGGTTATACAACTTGGTTCCTTAGTCATTCGATTCATATGCGTGTTTCCGTTATATGCCTAAATGTTGACCATTATGCCATTTTGACCTTAAAATGTGATTTTTGAAAATGTGAGAGGACAAAAACCTTTATTACTGATTTATAAACTTGTCCTAAAAATTTGACATCAGTTTGAGGTCTAGATTAAGAGTTATGCTCAATAGCTTAATTAGAAAGCTTTTTATTTATTAAACGGCGTAATTAACATAAAGCCTATTTAAACTCAAATCTTGAAACCAAACTTTTTACCCACTGATGTAATATAATATTTTAGAATTATGAATATTTTTATTTATTTTTAACCTGAGCATAACATAGGGTTCTTGCTTTAATTCGGTAATTGTCGGTTTTGCCCTTTTCTTGAATAAAATGGGTTTTACATAACATATTGATACCAAACTTTTTGCTACTGATTTTATATGATAAATAAAAGACAAAATTGCAGAAAACAACCTTTATGTATACCCAAAACTGCACTTTATACCTTTCACTATGAAATCCGCCAAAACCAACCTTTACGTTCATGTTTTGCTATAAGTTCAACCTTTACACCAAACCTAGTCAAAAAAGTCAGTTAAGTTGCCCCATGTGCGATGCATGTGAGGGCATATATGTCATTTCATTTAATTTTTTTATGGTTAAAAATCAAACAATAAAAAAGGTAAAAATTTCATGCATTTGGACCCACCCATCACATATATGACCCTACCTCAACCCCTCTCCCTCTCTCTCTTTCTCACTCACTCAAACCACCTTTCACCTGAAACATCCACCGCTGCAACATCCACCCTCTACAACTCAACACCACCGTTGCAATCTCAGAGCCCCACCATAACCCTCAAGGGAATCCCAAAGCTGATCAAGTTCCTTGCATAAATAGGGGACCTCAGCCTAAAAAGAGTGCAAATAGTTGACCTGCAAATTTTTTAGCAAACTTAGGTAGTTCGCTGTTTCAAACAGCGACCTTCTCTCCAAGATTCTGAAAAAGCTGCAGGTTTCTACAAACAAACTGAAGTTTGCTGAATGAAACATATACATAATCAAGTCCGCTGTTTGAAAACAATATATAAAGGAAGTTCGCTGTTTAAAAACAATACATAAAACAAGATCGCTGTTTCAAATCAATATGTATGTATAGTTCGCTGTTTCCAAGGAATATGTATGTATAGTTCGCTGTTTCAAAAGAATATGTATGTATAGTTCGCTGTTTAAGGGATTTCTTGGTCAAAATCTTGATAACCAGAGTCAAGAAAGGAAACTGATGCATTCAAAGTTTCAAACCCACAACAAAGATTTCACAAGAAAAAAATTCAGTTTGATGCTGTTCTTTTCTCTCTCCTCTTTTCCCTTTACTTCTCTCTCTAGGACTCTTTTTTTGGATCACTACAAAAAGACAAGCTTTATACACATATGTATGTTTCATGTTTCTTGTTTCATGTATGTGTGTATCTATAAATAAATATAAAAATATAAATCAGTGTGTGTGATTTATGATTTAATGTTGTTATATTATTTACCTTTTTCTTCGGATATGAAGAAACTCTGTTGTATCTTCAGAAGCCAGCATAACAAAAAGATCTTAATGGAAGCAATCCCTTTCCCTTTTTAAACTGGTTTTAACAAAGAACTCATATATAATATCAATTTATTTATTCAATAACATATTTGTATCAATCAGCGAACTTTATTAAGGTATACAGATTTAAAACCCAGTTCGCCGGAGTTTGAACCCATCGGAGTTCCATCAGGTTGACCGGGTGGGTCACCACCACGAAAACCACACCACCACCACGCCCTACAACCAACCACCTCCGGTCACCTCACAACCACCGTAAACCCCAAATATTCACCATCAACTTCCACCCCGTCACAGCGTCACCACCACGAAACAACACACTCGACAACCACCTTCTCCATCCATCACCTTAACCACCTTCTCCATCCATCATCTTAATGACCGTAAGGTAGTAGTGAGGTCAGGGATGACAGTGGTTGATCAAGGTTTTGAGCTTTTTGAAGATGTGTGCAGGTGTAAAACAGTAAAGGGTAAGAGGTTTGATATGGGTTTTGTGGTGGGTTACTGGATATGAAGATGAAGACTAATGCTGGATATGAAGATGAAGACTGGATATGGGTTTTGAGCTTTTTTAAATACATATTAAAAAGGTGGGTGAAAAGACATTAATACCCTCACATGCAAAGCATGTGAGGTAACTTAACCAAGAAATCTAACGGTGTTAGTGGTAAATGTTGAACTTGTAGCAAAACATGAACGTAAAGGTTGGTTTTGGCGGATTTCATAGTGAAAGGTATAAAGTGCAGTTTTGGGTATACATAAAGGTTGTTTTCTGCAATTTTGTCTAAATAAAATATTTTAAGCCTTCTGGAATGATAAAAGTATCAGCTTTTCTTATAAAACCCGGAAATCGCTTAAAACCGCCTTTTTACGCGTTTTAAGCGCATAGTATGGGTTAAAACTATTTTTAACATATAAACCTTAATACCTACTGATGTTTTAGGTAAATTTTTATAATTAAACAGTAAGCAAAAGTTTTGAACTCAGAATTCTAAATTTGACCTTTAAAGCTTATGTGAAATTACCAAAATGCCCCTACGGTGCATAGTTTGGTTATAAAAGGTAAATTTCACATATATGCAATACCCTACTCTTGTGACTTATAAAAATAAATATTTTTACTGATTCTATCAGACCAGAAACTCAGATTAATATTTAAACTCTTTTATAAGCTTTAAAATGACCAAAATACCCCTACGGGGCATAATTTGAGTTTAAATCCATTTTGGGCATAATGGAAGGTATCATACTGATATCACAACATATTTAGGGCATATTAACTTAGGAAACCTGTTCATGACTCATTTGTTTACCCGTTATGCATCTTTCGCGTTCGGTACGGTTTATGTAACTAGTTTGCATAAATTAACCGAAACGGGTCAAACCTTATCATTTTTATCTCAAAATCCAGAATGTGTTTAGTTTACCCATATTATACAAGTCTTCAAACTTGTTGGGTCTAAATCACATTCTATTCTGGTCTTCGCTTAATCATGCGTTTCGAACCGTGTATCTTCCTTTAAAACTAACCGGTCTAAGTTTAGACTTAATTAAGACCCGTTAGGAATCTAAGAGGTTATTAAAACCTTCGTTCCAGATTAGGAGACCAGTAAAAGATACTTGCACTCGCTGATTGTGATATATACTTGCTCAGGTAAATACTTTTAACTTATTTTCCCTTATACGGGCTTGGGCTACGGTATATAAAATACCGCTTGGTCGGGCATTTAATTTTTAATCGTATGAAGGTTAATTCATTGAGATGACCCGTTTAATCTGTTATGTTTGTTTTAAGCCTTTGGGGGGTTAATGACCATGTCCCGGATATCCTTGGCATCATTCATTGAAATGGCCACGACCTAAGCACGGGGTGTAGGCATACACCTGCCGGTGCGTATATAAAAAGATATAACCGCTGTTCGAGAATAACTCCATGCGGGATTATATTATGTGGTGTGTCAATTAATCTTTAACCCGGTGTTCAACCCGGGCTACTGAACGTATAACGAACATGTAATTCTTTTACAAGTTTATATATAAATAATTATCCCAAGTTATAAAAGATTATTTTGTGCCTTGTGCATTCAAATAAATTTTATAAACACTTTTCAAAATGAGTCGGTTAATTGTATTTACCAGTGTAAACTGACGTATTTTCCAAAAAGGCTAAGTGCAGGTACTAAACGGAATAGGCTGGCTACTCCTAGCATCAATAAAGAGTCTTGCAAGCTTAGATGTTATAAATCTGTTGAACAATGATCTTCTTAACTTTTGATCCGCCTGTGGATCCCTTGCAACCGTTATTGTAATACACTTGATATTACTTTTAATTCGGTTTGTAATATATTTATCTTTCGACTTTCGCTGTGTATTAAACTGTGATAAATTGTCTATGATGATATCAACTACGTCACGATACTCCCCACCGGGTCCACCGGTAAAACGTGGAAATATCGGGGTGTGACAGGTTGGTATCAGAGCCAACGTTGAGTGAATTAAACACAAGCCTTTTGTGTTTAATCTCAATGACACAGTTTGCACATTCCTCGACTTCCGAGTCTAGACATGAATTAGGAATAATCTCATCCTTAATAAGTATACATTGTTTTTGATATTTGTGCATTTCAGGATCATGTCGCCGAGTAAAGCTGCCATTGGTAGAAGTTCTTCAAACCCGAAGTTTAAGAGTGGTAAGCTTCGTACCACAGCTCGAATAAGCATACGACCAGTGTGGAGGAAGGATCTTTTTGGACCCATTCCCAAAATCAAACCAATTGAAACCATTAACCATTTTCCAACCTCCTTACCTGAGACTTTTGAAACTTTAATTGAGAAGCCAACATCAGAGGAGCCTATACCGGCACTCCCTGAGGTTCCCACTCCGAAAATGATACCTATGGACCCAAATGACCCATATTTCTTACCTCCAAGTCTTGGAATCCCAAACTTGGATTACACTTGTCCTGACCCTATCCGTGATCCATATTATTTACTAACCATAGAATCCTTGGATTCCACCTCTGCTAAGGTTCCCAGTGTGGGAGATTTCGACTACCCGCCAAAACCTTCAGTAACCATACCGCACACAGTGAACCCAGGATGAGACTTTCATAACTAAGATGAAGAAGAAACTTCTTTTGTTGTATTCCTTTTCTCTAATAGTCCTTGTAAGGACATATTTATCTTTTAGTCCCTGCATGGACAATGCTATTTCTTTAAAGACCCGTTTAGGGCATTGTTGTAATTTCATAATTTTTTTTTGAGAAGTTCCTTTTAGAGATAGTAACATATATAATATGTCCTAAAACATCTCAATTTATGATTGCTCTGCGCTAAATATTAAAAAGGATCTTAAAGGTATAACCTAGCCTATATGTCAGTTCAGACATGGCCAAGATGGTAAAACCTATTTGAAAGATTCAAATCCTTGTTAACATCTGTAAACATGTTAACACTCCTGGCAAATATGATTCGATAAAATCGCATAAGTCATCCTTATATTGGATTCTTCCAATTCCTGTCTCTAATTTATATAATCATCCATTAGTGATGAAAGTGCCTACGGGCCATAATTAAGGTCATTTGAGACTAAAGACAGTTGTAGTCTACGACTCCCTGTCAAGAAAAGGTAATGAACTATGATTCAAGCCTTAATACCTCGATCATATAAGATCTTGGCTTATAATTTAAAATTGTCCATGTGACTTGGCCTTTTGTGCCGTAATTATATTTTAATTAAATTAAGGATAATTATAATGAATATCCTGAATATATATGCTTAACAAATTAACCAATATGGTTTATTAATACCATGGTTAATAAATCATCGAGGTGATAATTCTGTTATAAACCTCTAAATAAATCATTGTCATCATTTTATGTAGCAATCAAGCTACATGGCAGAGTCTGAAGAAGTCAACAGTCACCCTCTAGAAAATCATGATAACACCAGAATCAACATAGCTGGTGCAGAGCTGCAGGCATTGATAGACAATGCCGTTACTCGAGCTCTAGACAGACGAGACAATGAATCAAATGGTACTCGGAGCAAGACCCTATCCGAACCTCATTCTAAATCACACCCTAAGACTCACTCTGAGGCTCATAGTAAGCCACCTCCTAAACAGCAAGGGTCAAAGAAGGATGATGACCGACACTCATCAAATCAGCATAGTGTTACGTCTAAAAAGATTGTATTGGATCAGGAGCCACGTGCAAAGACCTGCTCCTATAAATATTTTGTCTCCTGCAAACCCAGGGACTTCACTGGGGAAAAAGAGGCTATTGACTGCATGCCACGGTTAGACGAGATGGACACCGTGGTTGATATCAGCGGTTGCGCTGATAGGGATGTTGTGAAGTTTGTATCTCAGTCATTTAAAGGAGAAGCACTAACTTGGTGGAGGTCTCTAATCCAAGCTACTGGGAAAATCCCATTGTACAATCTGTCTTGGGAACAGTTTGTGACTTTGATCAAGGAGAATTTATGTCCTCAACATGAGGTTGAGAAGATCGAGACCGATTTCCTGACATTGTTTATGAAGAATTTAGACTGTCAGGCGTATCTTACGAGTTTTAATACCATGTCTCGATTGGTTCCATACTTGGTGACACCGGAACCAAAACGGATTGGCCGTTTCATTGGGGGTTTAGCCCCGGAGATTAAAGCAAGTGTGAAGGCATCCTGACCTACCACCTTTAGGTCTGTAGCTGATTTATCCTTGTCTCTTACCCTTGATGCGGTCAGGCAGAGATCGCTTAGAAATGCTGATGTTGGGAAGAGGAAACGTGAGGATGATAACTCACACCATTCAGACAAGAAGCACAAAGGGAACTTTGATCACAAGAAGAGTTCCGGGTTTAGAAAAGATGATCAACAGTCGGGTGAAAAGCCCAAGTGCAAAGTTTGCAAGAAACGTCATCTGGGAAGGTGCAGATACGAATCGAAGTCCCAATCACAGCCCAGGGCTTGTGGGATTTGCAAGTCAAGTGAATATAAGACGTTAGACTGCAAGAAGATAAAGGATGCTACTTGCTACAATTGTAATGAGAAAGGGCACATCAAGTCTAGCTGCCCAAAGTATGCCAAGAAACCTGAGGATGGAAAGAAGACCAATGATAGGGTCTTTCAGATGAATGCACGAGAAGCGGTGCAGGATGATAACGTGATAACAGGTACCTTTCTTATCAATGATATCTATGCAAGGGTATTGTTTGATTCGGGTGCAGATAAGTCGTTTGTAGATGATAAGTTTTGTAAATTACTAAATCTGCTTGTTAAAACCCTAAGAATGAAGTATGAAGTAGAGTTGGCCGATGGTACCATAGAAACTGCCTCAACTATATTAGATGGATGCTTTATATCCATTAGGAACCACTCTTTTCCGTTATCCTTTCTTCCTTTGAAATTAGCTGGTTTCGATATAGTAATAGGCATGGATTGATTATCTCATAACCAAGCTCAGATTGTTTATGACAAGAAACAAGTGGTGATCAAGACTCCGCATGGTGAGTCTCTTACCATACAGGGGGACACTCAGTATGGGTTGCCTAAGCAAGTGTCTATGCTTAAGGCATCAAGATGTATGAAGAAAGGATGTGTCATATATATGGCACAAGTGACTATCGATGAACCAAAGCCCAAGATCGAAGACATCCCTGTCATTTCTGAATATTCAGAAGTATTCCCCGAAGAACTGCCTGGTTTACCCCCAGATAGGCAAGTGGAATTCAGAATCGACATAATACCTGGAGCAGCACATGTTGCAAGAGCACCTTACCGGTTGGCCCTGACTGAGATGAAGGAGTTGAGAACTCAGTTGGATGATTTGTTGGCAAAAGGATTTATTAGACCTAGCTCATCTCCCTGTGGAGCACCAATTCTGTTTGTAAAGAAGAAAGATGGATCGATGCGTCTATGCATCGATTATCGCGAGCTTAACAAGGTCACTATCAAGACCAGATATCCATTGCCCAGGATCGACGATCTGTTCGATCAATTGCAAGGGGAAAGTTACTTCTCCAAGATTGATTTAAGGTCAGGTTACCATCAACTGAAAGTTAGAGATGAAGATGTGCATAAGACTGCATTCAGAACTCGCTATGGTCACTACGAGTTCTTAGTGATGTCGTTCGGGCTCACTAATGCACCAGCAGCATTCATGGACCTCATGAATCGCGTTTGCAAACCTTACTTGGATAAGTTTGTCATCGTCTTCATTGATGACATTCTTATTTATTCAAGGAGTCAGGCTGACCATGAGAAGCACCTTCATTGTATTCTTAAACTTCTACAAAGAGAAAAGCTTTATGCTAAGTTCTCTAAATGCGAGTTTTGGCTTCGTGAAGTCCAATTTCTTGGACACGTGGTTAGTGAACGTGGTATCCAAGTGGATCCCGCTAAGATTGAAGCCATCATGAATTGGCAAGAGCCGAAGATGCCCACAGAGATTCGAAGCTTTTTAGGATTGGCAGGATATTATAGGCGTTTTATTGAAAATTTCTCAAGAATTGCTGCACCCTTAACTTCCCTAACCCGCAAGAATATCAAGTTTGACTGGGGTCCTAAGCAGCAAGAAACTTTTACCATTCTTAAGCAGAAGTTGAGCAATGCACCTGTGTTGACATTGCCTGATGGAATAGAGGAATTTGTGGTATACTGCAACGCATCACACACTGGCATGGGATGTGTGCTCATGCAGAAAGGCAAAGTTATTGCCTATGCTTCTCGACAATTGAAGGTGCATGAGAAGAATTACACCACCCACGACTTAGAGTTGGGTGCTGTTGTATTCGCATCGAAGCTTTGGAGGCACTACCTGTATGGGACTAAATGTGTGATCTATTCTGATCACAAAAGCCTTCAACGTCTGTTTAATCAGAAGGACTTAAACATGAGATAGCGATGATTGATGGAGACTTTAAATGACTATGATTGTGAAATCCAATACCATCCAGGCAAGGCGAATGTGGTCGTAGATGCCTTAAGTAGGAAGGAAAGGGGTAAGCCCATAAGAATCAATGCTAAGAGCATTGAATTAAAGAACAGTTTGAATGAAAGACTGTTAGCCGCTCAGAAGGAAGCCGTATTGGAAGCTAACTATCCAAATGAAAAACTGGGAGTCACTGCAGAACAGTTATCATATGGCAAGGATGGAATCCTAAGATTGAATGGACGAATATGGGTTCCAATCTATGGAGGACTTCGGGATTTTATCCTTCAAGAAGCCCACAATTCCAAGTATTCTGTTCATCCTGAAAGTGACAAGATGTACCAGGACTTAAAGGCAAATTATTGGTGGATAGGCTTGAAGAAGTCTATAGCCACTTATGTGGCCAAATGTTTGACATGTGCTCAAGTTAAAGCAGAACACCAGAAGCCGTCAGGTTTGCTACAACAGCCCGAACTTCCCACCTGGAAGTGGGAAATGGTAACTATGGATTTTATCACCAAGTTACCAAAGACAAAGCGAGGAATGATACTATTTGGGTGATAGTTGACAGGTTGACCAAGTCAGCTCACTTCTTACCTATTAAGGAAACACATAGCTCAGATAAGTTAGCTCAGCTGTATGTGGATGAGATAGTATCTCTCCATGGAGTGCCAGTGTCTATTATCTCTAATAGGGATACAAGATACACGTCTCACTTTTGGAAAAGCTTTCAGCAATCGTTAGGCACTCGATTAAACTTCAACACTGCATATCACCCTCAGACGGATGGTAAGAGCGAGCGTACGATTCAAACGCTCGAGGATATGCTACGAGCTTGTGTTATTGACTTAGGAGGAAGTTGGGATGATCATCTTCCCTTAATTGAATTTTCATACAATAATAGTTATCACTCAAGTATTCAAGTTGCACCTTTTGAAGCTTTGTATGGAAGAAAGTGCAGGACGCCCATTTGTTGGGCAGAAGTTGGAGATGTCCAACTAACAGGACCTGATATAGTCCTGGAGATGACAGATAAGATTGTGCAGATACGTGATCATCTCAAAGCTGCCAGGGATAGGCAGAAAAGTTACGCAGATAAAAGACGTAAACCTCTAAAGTTCGAGGTAGGTGACAAGATTCTACTTAAGGTATCACCCTGGAAAGGGGTAATGCGATTTGGTAAGAAAGGCAAGTTAAGCCCAAGATACATAGGACCATTCGAGATCATCGAATGTGTTGGAACAGTGGCTTAAAAGTTAAACCTGCCTGAAGAGCTTAGTGGTATTCATAATGTGTTCCACATCTGCAATCTGGAGAAATGTCTAGCTGATGAGTCACTAGTCATGTCACATAAATACGTGCATATTGATGAGAGCTTAAAGTTTGTTGAGAAACCTTTGTCGATCGAGGATCGACAGGTTAAGAAGCTTCGAAGGAAGCAGGTACCGATTGTAAAGGTTAAATGGGATGCCCGTAGAGGTCCCGAGTATACGTGGGAGGAAGAGTCCACAATGAAAGAGAAGTACCCTCATTTGTTCCAGTAAATCTCGAGGTCGAGATTTCTTTTAAGGGGGTGAGGATGTAACACCTCATAAAATCACGACCAACATAATAAAGACACGTGTCATAAGCTTTAAACGTGTAACGGATTAAATATCAGGGACTAAAGTTGACAAACAAAGAATGTATGTGTATAAAAGGATTCAAAGTGTCAACATTGGATAATTATACCTTTCAACGACCCTACACGATGTTTATACCCTTAAACGAATGAATTATGAAGCGTATGAAGCCGTTTGTGAAAGAAAGTGAAGGTTTACAAACCACAGGGGTTAAATGTGTCAACATGTTTAATTTATACCTCTGAGTGACCTTTTAGCGAACCCGAAGCTTTGTAATGATTAATTATGCTCACTAGAATAAGTGATAAAAACTTCACAAGGTTTCGTTATCATATGAGAAAGTTATGCTAACATTCGTATGTGAGGGGTTAAAAGCGTCAACGTTGAAATTTAGGACTTTTCGGGTGATCGTAAGCTAACCAGGGACTTAACAAAGTTTATTTATAACTTAGGGTCCTAAAGAATCAAGTTGGAGGATTAAAAGTGCAAAATAATAAGTTAAAACAACTATTAACAGGACCAGGGACCTAAAATGCAAATCCTGAAACTTTGTAACCTGGGTCTGGGCCTCATACCGGCCGCGTAAGACCTTACTGGTCTCTTACGCGGGCCGCCCAAAACTGCCAGCGACAGAAAATAAGGACAGGTGCCTGTGCAACCTATTCTACCGCCGTAGAAGCCTTGTTTTTTTATCCCAGGGGCTGCTCCAATGGTATTTCATGCATAGGGGGCACTTGTACTCATCTGGGATCAATCCTAGACTTATGTGGGATGATCTTGTGAGCTTTCTTTGGCTATATAAGAAAATGGTTTGCTAGTTCATGAACACACTTGCAACATTTATTCATAACTCTTATTCTGGAGCTCTCTGGACGTCAAGAAGGATTCTCTCATCTTCATTTTCGTACTAAGGACTTCAGTAAGCTTCATTGACCTCTCTTAATCGTGTTTTATTAGTTTAATGACCTAAAGTCAAAACCGGCGTAATTAAGGTTTGACTTAGTGATTAATCACTAATGGTCCAGTCAATTCTCGAATTGAAAGTACCTATGAGTTGGTAATTATGTGGGTAATAAACCCTTAAAAGGGCACCCTCTGGTTTCCACTCTAACTAGGTCAATTGTCGGGTCAAACTTGATTGTAAAAAGTCAACAGAAAGCTAAATTTCAATTAAACGCATAATTAACAATGTAGAAGCCATGGAACCTGTTTTATCACTCATATAACTTGGTAATTATTGTAAGAACATGTCTAAACATGTTCAACCCGACAATTTTCAGTTTAAGCTCAGTTCGGGACCGAAAGTCGCAAAAGTAGACTTTTGCTTTGAATTTCAGTTTTGACCCAATGTAGCATATTTTAGAAATGCCTTAGAGCTTTTATTTGGACCAGGTTATAGGTTAGTGTAACCCTCTGAGGTTATACAACTTGGTTCCTTAGTCATTCGATTCATATGCATGTTTCCGTTATATGCCTAAATGTTGACCATTATGCCCTTTTGAACTTAAAATGAGATTTTTGAAAATTTGAGAGGACAAAAACCTTTATTACTGATTTATAAATTTGTCCTAAAAATTTTACATCAGTTTGAGGTCTAGATTAAGAGTTATGCTCAATAGCGTAATTAGAATTATGAAGATTTTTATTTATACAACGTAATTAGCATAAAGCCTATTTAAACTCAAATCTTGACACCAAAATTTTTACCCACTGATGTAATATAATATTTTAGAATTATGAAGATTTTTATTTAGTTTTAACCGGAGCATAACATAGGGTTCTTGCTTTAATTCGGTAATTGTCGGTTTTGCCCTTTTCTTGAATAAAATGGGTTTTACATAACATATTGATACCAAACTTTTTGCTACTGATTTTATATGATAAATAAAATATTTTAAGCCTTCTGGAATGATAAAAATATCAGATTTTCTTATAAAACCCGGAAATCGCTTAAAACCGCCTTTTTACGCGTTTTAAGCGCATAGTATGGGTTAAAACTATTTTTAACATATAAACCTTAATACCTACTGATGTTTTAAGTAAATTTTTATAATTAAACAGTAAGAAAAGTTTTTGAACTCATAATTCTAATTTTGACCTTTAAAGCTTATGTGAAATTACCAAAATGCCCCTACGGTGCATAGTTTGGTTATAAAAGGTAAATTTCACATATATGCAATACCCTACTATTGTGACTTATAAAATTAAATATTTTTACTGATTATATCAGACCAGAAACTCAGATTAATATTAAAACTCTTTTATAAGCTTTAAAATGACCAAAATACCCCTACGGGGCATAATTTGAGTTTAAATCCATTTTGGGCATAATGGAAGGTATCCTACTAATATCACAACATATTTAGGGCATATTAACTTAGGAAACCTGTTCATGACTCATTTGTTTACCCGTTAGGCATCTTTCGCGTTCGATACGGTTTATGTAACTAGTTTGCATAAATTAACCGAAACGGGTCAAACCTTATCATTTTTATCTCAAAATCCAGAATGTGTTTAGTTTACCCATATTATACAAGTCTTCAAAATTTTCGGGTCTAAATCACATTCTATTCCGGTCTTCGCTTAATCATGTGTTTCGAACCGTGTATCTTCCTTTAAAACTATCCGGTCTAAGTTTAGACTTAATTAAGACCCGTTAGGAATCTAATAGGTTATTAAAACCTTCGTTCCAGATTAGGAGACCAGTAAAAGATACTTGCACTCGCTGATTGTGATATATACTTCCTCAGGTAAATACTTTTAAGTTATTTTCCCTTATACGGGCTTGGGCTACGGTATATAAAATACCGCTTGGTTTGGCATTTAATTTTTAATCGTATGAAGGTTAATTCATTGAGATGACCCGTTTAATCTGTTATGTTTGTTTTAAGCCTTTGGGGGGTTAATGACCATGTCCCGGATATCCTTGGCATCATTCATTGAAATGGCCACGACCTAAGCACTGGGTGTGGGCATACACCTGCCGGTGCGTATATAAAAAGATATAACCGCTGTTCGAGAATAACTCGCTGCAGGATTATATTATGTGGTGTGTCAATTAATCGTTAACCCGGTGTTCAACCCGGGCTACTGAACGTATAACGAACATGTAATTCTTTTACAAGTTTATATATAAATAATTATCCCAAGTTATAAAAGATTATTTTGTTCCTTGTGCATTCAAATCAATTTTATAAACACTTTTCAAAATGAGTCGGTTAATTGTATTTACCAGTGTAAACTGACGTATTTTCCAAAAAGGCTAAGTGCAGGTACTAAACGGAATAGGCTGGCTACTCCTAGCATTAATAAAGAGTCTTGCAAGCTTAGATGTTATAAATCTGTTGAACAATGATCTTCTTA
This sequence comes from Helianthus tuberosus, assembly GCA_030545235.1. Taxonomy (NCBI): domain Eukaryota; kingdom Viridiplantae; phylum Streptophyta; class Magnoliopsida; order Asterales; family Asteraceae; genus Helianthus; species Helianthus tuberosus. The sequence continues at coordinate 50,593,134 of CM060411.1, read as the reverse complement.
ACTTTTGATCCGCCTGTGGATCCCTTGCAACCGTTATTGTAATACACTTGATATTACTTTTAATTCGGTTTGTAATATATTTATCTTTCGACTTCCGCTGTGTATTAAACTGTGATAAATTGTCTATGATGATATCAACTACGTCATGATACTCCCCACCGGGCCCACCGGTAAAACGTGGAAATATCGGGGTGTGACAGTAAAGGTGAGCATACAAGTTTAATAGTATAAGTAGTAGCGAAAAGCGGTTTACGCATAACCAGCATATAACATGTTGAAATTTGAAGCTAGCAAGTTATCAACAATGAAATATGCACAGACATGACTGCGAGTTGTGGAATGCGCGACACATATCACCACTGTGACATGTGAAGTAAAACCCTTAACAACCCCTGTCCACGACAGGTGCTGAGTCCAAACTATAGTACTATCGTTGCTAAGGTGTCAGGCAACAATCACTGTGTAAACATAACATACAAGCATTCATCGAATAACACGTATAACATGCAGAGCGGTTAGCGTATAAAAATAGTTGCGTTGTGTGTCGAAGTGATTTGATATAAGTAACGTATGTAACACCCAAAAGTGCGTTAAGCAAAAAGGGATCGAGTATACTCACAGATAGTGTTTAATAAATAAACACAGTCTTGGATTGAAGGGAGCGCTAGATAGTTAGCCTGAATACAGAACGAAAGTATAAGCGTTGAACAGTGCATAAAACGGTGCGTTGAGTGAGCTGAGGGACGAAGGGTGATCCGATCGGATGGCCTTCCGGACGGATGGTTATCTGGACGGATGACCATTCGGTCGGAGGGTTATCCGTTTGGGATGGATGTGTTTGTGTATGATGTGACTTTGAAGTTTTCGTTGTAGAATTTATAAAAGTGAGAGGTATCTCTACCTATCAGGTCGTCCGGTCGAACGGTCATCCGGTCAGATGGCCGTTTACTCGGATGGCGATCCGTCCAAGCAGAACGTTGCAAAGGTTTAAGTCTCCTGTAGGATAGTCATTCGATCGGATGGTCATCCAATCAGATGAATATTCGTTGGAAAACTGATATGTTTGAAATTTCGCAAATTGTTTAAGTGTTGAAAAGAATTCACAAGTCATCCGTTTGGATTGTCGTTCGATCGGATGGCAATCCGATCGGACAAAAATCCACTTGGTAACCTGTTCGTTTGTAAAACTTGTAAAATTTGTTAAGTTTAGAAATTTTGCGGTTGAACCGAGACGGTATGACAACGTGTCAAACAACAGAAACTTCATTAAGTCCAAGTCATCCGATCGGATGGGAATCACCCCATTCGATCAGTAACTGTTCGTGACGGAACTTCATGTTCAACCCGTTAAGTCGGTAATCTCTTTTATAGAAATCCGTTCTCAAACCGGCACTTCACTAGAGGACGAGTGGAAGGCCCGAATGAGCTCAGATTCTATCAGTTTTTGAGTGAAAAGTTAAGAACATTGAAGAAAAGTGGAAACCAGTTGGAAAATGTTTAGATTTAGGTGAAATCAGTGTTTAAACATTGTAGGATCCTTTAGATCTGAGTTGTTCTTGGTGGAATGAGGTCACACTTTGGTGTTCATGAGAACCCATGATGACATCATTCTAGAACAGCCCAAATCCACCGATTTCACGGTGAAAAGTTGAGATTTGTGGGTGAACTTGATGAGAAAGTGTGTGTAGATCAAGAAAGTACAAGATTTGAGATGAAAACTAACAAGAATCGCGAGGAATCGAGAGAAATGTGGCTGAGAAGGCGAAGGGTCGGAGGAGAGTTGTCACATCACATGAACAGTGATGTGATAGGTGTGTATTTATAGGTGAAGAGGAGAAAGGCGGCGGGAGTGGTTTGATCGGAGGGCCTTCTGATCGGATGGCCATCCGATCAGATGGTTTGTGCGAGTTGGCTTCCGACTTTTGTTGCGTGCGTTGAGCGTTGCGATGTGTTTAAGCGAGTGTCGATTAAGCGATGCGATAGATTTAGATAATAGTTACACAAATAACATAACTAACATACGATAACATAAATAAACTTGCGTTCTTAGTTCGCGATGAGATTGCGTTGCGATAGAGTTGCGATTGCGTTTGCGATTAACACCATTAACATAATAAAAATGCACAAGTAACACATAATAGCACACACACGTAAAACAATATCCAGACTGCGATTCAAGTTGCGATGCGATAGCGATGAGATAGCGTTAAGTAGATTAGCGTTTAATAGCGTTCATTGCATTTACTCCACATAATACAACTAAAATAACATAAATTAAAGTATCGATTATCAAGTCAAAGAGTACAAGTAATAATTAAGCAAGCAAATGACAGATCGAATTAGCAATCTTTTCTTCCTTTGACTTTGACTTTGACTTGTACTTTGACTTCAAAAAGTCGAGTTGTTACAGCCTCCCCTACTTTAGGGAATTTCGTCCCGAAATTAAGGCGCATGCGTCACGAATAGCTGTGGATACTTAGCCTTCATGTAACTTTCGAGTTCCCAGGTGAACTCGGCACCGCATTTGCCTTCCCAGCGAACCTTTACTATGGGAATGCGTGAGCATCGGAGCGTCTTGGTTTCTCGGTCAATGATCTCGACAGACTTTTCCATGAAGTGTAATGTTTCGTCCACTTGTAGATCCTCAAGTGGTACATGTAAATTCTGCTTGGCTAGACACTTCTTGAGGTTCGAAACATGGAAAGTCGGGTGGACGTTGCTAAGTTCCTCCGGTAGTTCGAGTCTGTAGGCCACTTTGTCAATTCATTCCAGAATTTTAAAGGGTCCAACATATCGAGGCGCGAGCTTTCCTTTCTTGCCGAATCTGATCACTCCCTTCCAAGGTGAAACCTTTAGGAGTACGTGATCGCCAATGTCAAATTCAAGGGGCTTGTGGCATCTATCGGCGTGACTCTTTTGATGACTCCGAGCTTTCAGCAGATTGTCTCGAATTTGGAGGATTTTGTTAGTCGTTTCTTGCAACAGCTCAGGACCGGTAATTTGCGCATCTCCGATCTCGTGCCATACAATAGGCGATCGACATTTTCTTACATACAATGCCTGAAATGGTGCCATTTGAATGCTAGAATGATAACTGTTATTGTACGAGAATTCGACCAAAGGTAAGTGCGCGTCCCAATTACCACCGAAATCTATGACACACGAGCGAAGCATATCTTCAAGAGTACTCATCGTGCGTTTAGTCAGACCGTCGGTTTGGGGATGAAAAGCGGTACTTAGATTAAGAGTAGTACCGAGAGCAGATTGAAACGTTTCCCAAAGACGCAAGGTAAACCGACCATCGCAGTCAGAGATGATATCACGAGGCGTCCCGTGTCGATAGATGATTTCGTCAGTGTAGATCCGTGCTAATCGTTCTACCTTAAAGTCTTCTCATATCGGCAGAAAATGAGCAGATTTAGTAAGACGATCAACGATAACCCAGATGCTATCGTGACCTGATGGCGTATGCGGAAGTTTCATTATAAATTCCTGTTGGGATTGAACCCTACCAAAGGAACAGATAATTAAAGCCAAAACTGGATCAGAGCAGTGGATCCAGAATAAGCAGATGTTATGTGTACAAGTCTCTCCCCTTGAAAGTGGTTTCAACATCTGCTGACCTCCTATCTACTGATCGTACAAACTGCTGACCTACAAACTGCCGATCTAGTAAAAGACTGATGGAAGACTAAAGCTCTGTTGTTCAATCTACTGCCTTGAGTCAAGCTCTGCTGATCCGGACAAGTACTGCTGGGCTCACATCAGTGGAAGGATGCAGCAGTAGTTTAGATGTCTTAATGTAATGAAATGTAATAGCAGTAGTTAGCATAGCAGAGGTTGTATAGATCAGAGGTTAAAGTTTGTTAGGAGGTTAGATGTCACTTTCATGGTGACGTCAGCTTAGATGCTTCAGTGGTTTTCTCGTGCCTATAAATAGAACAGTACCATGCACTGTTCTATTTAGCTCTTTGCAATATCTTCTTCCTGCACGAACAAACACTGTGAGCTCAGGCTGAGGGGGAGTTTGTATTCATACATAGCATTGTAATCTTTGTTGAAATAAATTCAATCTTTCGGTTCTTTGTGGAAAATGTTTGATCAAAGCAATTCTCTCGTTTGATTGTGTGTAAAGTTTGTTTCCATTATAATTCCGCTGCACAACTCATTCATCTTCATCTTAATTCAAACACAAAACACAATCAAAACCAAACTCAGATCCTAACAATTGGTATCAGAGCTTGGACAGTCAAATTTGATTTAACAATCATTTTGACATAAATAGTTCAGCTCATAATCGTTGATACTGATCATTTGTTCGTTTTGTTGAAAAACAGAGCAAGGTTTAATCACCATCAAAGTTGATTAATCAGTTCCTGTAAAACAACCAGGATGACGTCACAATCACAAGATGATAAGAATAATATTGGCTCTCTTTTCAAACCACCCATGCTTAAACGTAATGAATACAACATCTGGGAGAGAAGGATGGGTCACATCCTTGCTCAACAGAACACCGGATGTTGGAGGTCTGTTGCTTTTGGTCCCCATGTTCCTATGGTGCCAAGTGCTGAGGATGCAAAGAAGTTCGTTCCTAAACCAACTGAAAACAATACTGAAACTGATTTTCAAAAGTTCGAACTCGATGCCAAAGCATTTAGCATCATAGCATCTGCATTACCTAATGAGATCTATGTTGGACTGTTACATTGTAACAGTGCCAAAGAGCTATGGGATGCATTGAAGGAACAGTTTGGGGGAACTGAAGAAGTTATTGAAAACAATAGGGAAATTCTGAATCAGCAGTATGAAACCTTCTGTCACATTAAGGGTGAATCATTGACCCAATAGTTTGAACGTTTTAGTTGTCTCATCAGTGAGCTAAGGCTTGTTAAAGTTGAAATTCCAAAATCAACACAAAATAGTAGGTTTCTTAGATCACTACCTGATAAATGGGACACAATTGCATTTGTGACTAGAAACTCAACTGAGTTCAAAGATCTGACCCTGACCCAACTTCATGGTAGACTCCTAACCTATGAAAGGGAGTTAAACCAGAAAAAGAAGTTGCAAGAGTCTGGCAAAGTTGCTGATGATTATTCATTTGGCAGCACAGCACTGTTTGGGCAGGAAGAATCTAGTAGCAGTAGTAAGGATCAGGGTTATGATCATTTTATTGATATAACTGCTGGTGGAAATTTCACCAACCCTGATTCTCACTCTGCCAATTATGCTTTTACTGCAAATTGTGAAAACCAGATGTCAGACAACTTGTGTTTTGAACTCAGTGATTTGCAACACTTTGATCCCACTGACTTAGAAGAAATGGACATTTTGCATCAATTGGCTTTGCTAAGTGTAAGAACAAGCAAATTCTATAAAAGAACAGGGAGAAAATTCCTAGGGTTACATGGGAATTTAAAAGTGGGGTTGGATAAGTCAAAAATTAAGTGTTATAAGTGCAATATGCTAGGTCATTTTGCTAGGGAATGCAGGAGTCAAACCACTGGTCCAATAATCACTCATCCCAGCTCAAACCCTAGACCACAACAGCAAAGCACTGTGCACTATACCCAATATACCCCTGCTGTCCATGTTAACACTGCTCACTATGCTGCAACCCCTGTGCCTGTGCATTATGTTCAAACCACTGTTCCACAAATTCAGTATGTTCAAACCCCTGTCCCTCAGGCACAAGTGCAACCTGTTGCACCTCAACAAGCTGCTCCAACAGTAGCACAACCAGATCAACAAAGCTTTTTCACCCAAGGTTTTGTTGACTAGAGCAGCATGCCTGATGAGCTTGGTGATGAAAATTTTGCACTCAATGCTTTTTATGATCCTTCTAATGATGAATTTTGTTTGATGGCATTAGAGTCAATACCTGAAGGGGTAGAAACTGAAGGTGAACAGCTAAGTGATGAAACAGTGGATAAAGTAGCTGAAGCAGTGGTTACTGCAGTTGCTGGTGAACTACTGCTGGGAGAAAATTCAGAAACCCTGATTGAACCACTGACTGATCCCTGGTCTGAAGAAGACAAGGAAGAAAAGAAAGCATGTGAGAAAGGAGAGAGAGTTGATGAAGAAGGTGATTATAAATGTGATTGTGCCATGATGGCTGCTGCTAAGGTAACACCTCAAGTTCTTGAAAAACTGTGTTCAGAAAAATGCATTATTGCATTTGCTAACATCAAAGAGGTGAATGAAAACCTTTGGGATAAAGTCTTGTCTGATGACGTCAAATTTGAAAAGTCATTAAAAGAACTTAGAAACAAATTGGCTGAAAAGGATAAAGAAATCAGTGGTCTCAAAGAAGAGCAGAGCATAACCAAAACCCAACTTCAAACTATGATAGAAAAATATCATGTTTACAAAAAGGAGTTGGAGTCCACCCAAGTCACATATGAGAAATGGGTGGAATCATGCAAAGGCTATGAACTCTTGTTGGAAAAACAGAGAAAAAGTAATGTGAAATTTGGAATTCGTTTTAGAAAACATGATGAAATTGAAAACACTGCTTTTGAAAAATCTGTTCAAACCACTGATGAATCCACTGAATTCATCCCAACAAACAAGAGTGGCCAAGAAGTGAAAATCACTGATAAACATGGGAACAAAATCACACTTGAGAGACCAGTGAGATCCTCTACTTTTGAGGAAATTGAGAAATACCAATTTAAACCCACATGGTCTGATGAGTGTGACATTCTTGAAAATTTTAAACCCATGGATTTCACAACCACTGATGATGTTAAAGCTCCAAAAGCAAAAGTCATTCCTCTTAAGGACATCCCAGCAGAGGTTAAAAACTCTGCTGCAAAGGAGTCTGAAAAGAGAAAGAAGAGAGAAAAGATCAAAAACCTGTTTTGTGAATTTTGTGAAAAAAGGAATCATCTAACAAAAGACTGTTTCCATTTAAAAGCATATGATTTAAACAGAACAAGTATCATTGTACCTGCTGAAAGCTGCACCATATGTGGTAAACCAAACCACAAAACATAAGAATGTGTGTATCTCAAAAACATTGATGTAAAAAAGAATGAGTACACTGCAAAAACATCCTTGAGTTCATCAACATCATCTGTCAAATTCACCAAGAATCAACCACTGTTTGTGCCAGTCCAAACAGCTGTCACAAAACAGTTGAACCAAACATCTATTAAAAGAGATGTTCAGGTTACTGATGCACCCCCTACCAATCCATATAGAAGAGGTAAGGGACAACCACCATACCCTAGGGTTCCACACGTTTATGAGGCCTACAAAAGGCTCTCAAAACCAAGAGTGAACAGGAATCCCTTTGGGTACCAACAGATGATTGGGCATGACCCCCAACAGTGGTTAGAGAAAATGTGTGCCAAAAAGAACCAAACACCTGATCTAACCACTGCCCATGCATCTGAATTCATCCCAGACACTGTTGAGACTCCATCCAAAGCCTTATTGGCTTTGGAGACCCTAATGAACTAATCCTTTTACTTCATGTGCAGGGAGCTTCTGCATGCTTAGATAGCCTTTAGTATGTAGATAGTGGAGGCTCCAGGCACATGACAGGATGTAAAGCCCTCCTCAAAGACTTCAAAATCCATGGAGAGGGTGATATATCCTTTGGAAATAATAGTAAAGGAAAAGTTATGGGGTCTGGTACAGTACTGTCTGGAAATGTAAAATTTGAAAATGTCAATCTGATAGACAATCTGAAATTCAACCTCCTGAGTGTTTCACAAATGAGTGACAAGGGGTATGGGTCATTCTTCACAAAGGAGTGTTGTAGGATTGTTGGACCAGAAATGGTTGAAAAGATTGAAGCAATAATAAAAACTGGAAAAACAAAACTTGTTGCTCAAAGAAGTGGCAATGTTTATGTTGTTGATATGTCAAAAGAGTGTCCCAGAACTAACGTCTGTCTGTTCTCAGCTGCCTCTAACAAAGAGACAGAACTTTGGCACAAAAGATTGGGACACACAAATCTCAAGACAATCACTGAAATTTCAAAAAATGGTTTGGTAAGAGGCTTGCCTCAAAAATTGTTTTCATGTCCTGAGCATTGTGTTTCCTGTTTAAAAGGAAAACCGCATAAAAGCTCTTTTAAGTCCATTGAAGAGTCCAAAACAACCCAGTGTCTGCAAATGCTGCACATGGATTTGTTTGGCCCAGTTCAAGTCATGAGTCTCAAGAAAAAGAGATATTGTCTAGTTATTATTGATGACTTCTCTAGGTTTACATGGACTTTCTTTTTACACTCAAAAGATGAGACTGCCGGCATTTTGCAAGACTTTGTGACACAGGTTGAAAAACAATTTGACCTTCCAGTAAAAGTCTTCAGGAGTGACAATGGCACAAAATTCAAAAATAAGGAGTTGGATGCCTTCTGTGTGAAGAAAGGGATTGTAAGGCAGTACAGCATCCCTAGAACACCAGAGCAAAATGGGGTAGTTGAAAGAAAGAACAGAACTTTGATTGAGGCTGCCAGAACCATGCTTGCTGATTCAGGTTTGCCATTAACTTTTTGGGCAGAGGTAGTAAACACTGCTTGCTCTGCCCAAAACAGAGTTTTAATAAACCCTAGGCACAAAAAGACTGCTTATGAAATTCTGTATAAAATCAAACCACTGATCTCATATTTCAAAGTCTTTGGCTGCCCATGCTTTATTTTGAATTTAAAAGATTCCATCTCAAAATTTGCAGCCAAAGTAGATGGTGGTTATCATCTGGGATACTCAACCACTGCCAAGGCCTACAAAGTGTTTAATACACGAACCAAAGCAGTGGAGGAGACCTTGAATGTAAAGTTCAATGAACTTTCATCAATGAAAATCCCAGCAAATCCTGCAGATTTGTTTGATCTTGAAAAATTCACTTTTGAAAATACTGCTGTCAAGACTAACAGTGCAGGTCCATCAGAGGATTCAACACCAGACTATGGGTATGAAATCATCATCCCTCAAAGGTCTGTCAAAATGGGAAGAGCATCAGGTGTTCAAAACAGCTGTCAACGCTCAACCACTGCTACCTCAACAGTTGTTGACCAAAGTAGCTCCTTAACCACTGCTTCCACATCATCAAGCACTGTTGATAAAAGTCCACAAATAGTGGATAAAAATCAGCATGTGTCTACTCCATTACCTCCTATTCCACCACCTTTTGAAGCCACTGCTGGGTCATCAAAGTCACCAGCAGTGGTTAGCTCAGATGATACACATTTGCAGCCCTCACCAACAAATGCCATCATTCCATACCAAGGAGATTTAATCTACTTGAGATCTCATCCACCTGATCAAATCATTGGCAACATCAATGAAGGGGTGCTCACAAGAAGCCAAACCCAAAACATTTGTCTTTTTGCTGGTTTTCTATCACTTCATCAGCCAGTCAAGTACCAAGAGGCACTAAAAGATAACAGCTGGGTAGAAGCCATGCAAGAGGAGCTCCAACAGTTCAAAAGACAACAAGTATGGGAGCTTGTACCACTGCCAGAAGATGCGAGTCCCATCGGCACAAAGTGGGTCTTCAAAAACAAAACTGATGAAAGGGGCATTGTTGTCAAGAAAAAAGCCAGGCTAGTGGTTCAAGGTTACAGACAGGAAGAGGGGATTGATTATGATGAAACATTCGCCCCTGTAGCAAGATTGGAAGCTATAAGACTGTTCCTGGCCTTTGATGTCAACCACAACATGAAGGTGTTTCAGATGGATATCAAAAGTGCTTTCCTCTATGGTACAATTCAAGAAGAGGTGTATGTTTGTCAACCTCCAGGTTTTGAGGATCCATTTTATCCAGATCATGTCTACAGGTTAAACAAAGCCTTGTATGGCCTGAAACAAGCACCTAGGGCCTGGTATGAAACTCTTTCCACCTTTCTACTCTCAAATGGTTTCAAAAGAGGTACCATTGATAAAACATTGTTTCTAAAATGGAGAGGAAAGGATTTAATGATTGTCCAAATTTATGTGGATGACATTATTTTTGGAAGCACATGTAATAAAATGTGTGATGAGTTTAGGGAACTCATGACAGCTGAGTTTGAAATGAGTGCAATGGGTGAGCTGCAATGCTTTCTTGGTCTCCAAGTTCAGCAAATGCAAAATGGAACTTTCATTCATCAAAGCAAATATGCTAAAGAACTTTTAAACAAATTTGATATGAATGATTGTAAACCATGCAGCACACCCATGGCAACAAATAAGCTTGTCATGTCTAATGAAAAGGATGAGCTGATTGACCAAACTCTATATAGAAGCATGATTGGGTCTCTTTTGTACCTAACTGCATCTAGGCAAGACATCATGTTTGCAAGATGTGTCTATGCAAGAAGTCAATTAGCCCCTAGAAAATCCAACCTTATTGCTGTAAAAAGGATATTCAGGTACATAAAAAGTGCTCCCACACTTGGTATCTGGTATCCAGCTAATGGGAATATCAAGCTTTCAGGATTTTCAGACAGTGACTTTGCTGGATGTAACACCACAAGGAAGTCCACATCAGGAGGGTGCCGGTTTCTAGGAGATTGCTTAGTTTCATGGCAAAGCAAAAAGCAAGCAGCTGTTTCAACATCCACTGCTGAAGCTGAATACATTGCTGCTGCAAGCTGTACAGCCCAACTCATGTGGCTTCAAAATCAGTTACTGGATTTTGGTATCACTGCCTTAAAGACACCACTCATGTTGGATAGCCAGGCAGCAGAAAATATCATCAAAAATCTAGTTTCTCACTCAACCACCAAACACATCGACATCAGACATCACTTTGTGTGGGATTGCTATGAAAAAGGTTTGATTTCTCTGCATCATGTTCCAACTAAAGACCAGCTGGCAGATGTGCTAACAAAAGCATTAGATACATCCACCTTTGAAAGCTTGGTCTCTAGGATTGGCATGCTAAACATGGAATAACAAGCATAATCTTGTTTTTCTATGAATAAAAGCATTAAAATATTTTCAAAAAATCAAAAATCCATCCTTAAAAATAGCTAAAAATGAAATTTTCATTAAAATCCTTAAAGTCTGCCATAACCACTGTTTGTTCAAAAGTCTGTTCTACTTCAAAGTCTGTCCACTGCTGAAAGCCATCCCCTGTTCTGTCATTTCTTTGATAAGCACTGATGTTCAAAATCAGTGTTTTATCCACTGATGTGCTATCTACTGATAGTGAAAATCATCCACTGCTTCCATATGTTACCGTTGTAACCACTGCCTTCATCAGTAACTTTCATAAAAGTATTGTCCTTCATTTCATTAGGGGTTGGCATGTGGGCAGTACATAGTGGTCAGACCTTTTGTAACCGCTGCCACGTCAGCATTCACTTTTTCCCTATAAAACCCCCATTCAACATCCAAACAAGGTTTTACTGTCGAATTGAATTCTTAAAAATTCTCTTCTCAAAGCAGTTTTTCTCAAACTTCTTCACAAATCCTCTTCGATCATCATCTCCAAAATGACAAAATCGAAGTCATCTGCAAAACCTACATCATCTTCAAAAGAAGCCTCTCAAAAGGCCACACCCAATGAAATTCCACATAAACCCTCTCACAATCTTCTGGGTCTTCTCACAAAACCCGGCACCACCGAGGTGTTTGATTCCATCATTGATCTCATATCTGTGTCAAAGTACAAAACTTTGCTTACAGCAGATGCACCCATTTACCTGCAAATCCATAGGGAGTTTTGGAAGAATGCAACCCTTGACAAACAAGGCGACGATGTCATAGCCATTAACTCCACGTTAAAGGGTAAAGCAGTCAAAATCACACCACAATCCATTTCAGAGGTCTTTCAACTCGATGATCAGACAGGTAAAACTTCTTTTCCCAAAAACGAGTTAAAAATGATTTTCTGGAAAGAGGGTATAATGCAGAAGTAAAAAAGGACACCTTACAAAAAGGTTTCTTCCCTTCTGCAACAAGGTTTTTATTTCATACCCTCCTAATGTGTGTTTCAAACAAAACCACTGCTTTTAATGAAATACCATTAAAGATTCAAAACCTAGGGTATGCTATTCTTCAAAAAGAAAATTTTAATTATTCTCAGGTAATCTTTAATGATCTGGTTAAAAATGTTGAAACAAAGGCATTCTTACTGTTTTCAAGATTTCTAAGTTACTATTTTGAAAAGAAACTTGGTAAGAATGATGCTACTGCAATAAAACAAGGTGAATCTATTCAAATAAACAGCTTAACTGCTGAAACTTTTACAAGAATGTCAACACCTTGCAAAACACAAGCAGGGGTGCCTGGGTAGAATTTAGCAGCTACCATTGCTCCTCAGGTATCTGCTGCTGAGCCCACTGCTCAAGATGATCAAAGTAGCCAAACAACTGCTTTGAAACCCACACCTAAAATCACCAAAAAGCCAAACAAAAAGAAAAACCAAAAACCCCCTAAACCCATCAAAAAGGCAACTCTGGAGGATGAGATACCAGAGCAACTGCCAGTGACAGCACAAAAGTCACTAGAAACCACTGCTGCTTCTTCCTCACAGCAGTTGGTAAAACTATCTCAACCCATAACCGAAACTCCTCCTGTCTCTTCTCAAAAAGAGCAGGTTGTACACATAGGGACACCACAATATGATGCTCTGGAATCACTTGCTTCCATCATCTACAGCCCAATGCCCGGGGCAAATTCTCTTTCTACACCAACCATCACATCCACAATTCCCCCACCAACTAAACTTCTGTTGGATGCAATTGATTTGAAGCAGGCACAAACCAGTCCTTCTCAATCACCTATCAATGAGAACATGCCTCAACAAATGACCGGGTCTGATGTATCAATCTTTGCTAACCCACCAACACAACCTGAGGAGGTTACACCCCTTGAGTTACAAGTAACTCTTGGTGGTAATCCAAGTGAAGCAGCCACTACAAGTGTTGAACCCACTGGTTTGCATTTGGACGGTGGTTACATCAATAAGACTTCCTTGGAGGCAATTCCTTCCATAGCACCTCTGACATCCACCAGTGGATTCATTTTGACCACTGGCAACATCAAAAGGCTGTCAAGTGTTGAAGGAAGAAGACCCCAGTACCAAGAAAAAGGGGCATCAGTGGTTAATGTTTGGAGTACACTCCCTACCTCAACCACTGATAAAACCACTGCTAGTGGGAAATCAGATGATCCCATTAAATTGGGTGATGATTTAAAACATCTGGAATTGACGGAACGAGTTGACAAACTGGATACAACTGTTGGAGATATCAAAGACATGCTACAACAGTTGTTGAAAGTACAAAAGATGCAATCCACTGCTATTCCACCTCAAGCACCTGCTCCACCACAAGCACCTGCTGCAAATGAGCTCTGGAATCTATTTCAACCTTTTCTCGAGCAACAAAAACAAATGGCTGATCAGCAACATGCAATACATGTACAAGAGCTGAGAAATACAATGGAGTCTAGGTTCAAGAACACACAAGCTGACATCAAGGCACTCAAGGCCCACATATTAAACACCACTGGCACTGCTCCTCCAACTGTTCTTTTCATTGATCAATTACCCTCAGATAATGCCAAAAAGGGGGAGAAAATTAAAGAATGGAAGAAGAAGGGAGTAGATGATGGTCTCTACATAAAACCAGAAATGGAGAATATGACCAAGTAGATACCTTTGCCAGATGGTAGCAAAAAGGTTGATGTTACCCAAAATGCACTTGATGAAGCTATATCAAGTGTAAAAAGGGACAGAGTGGCAAAGGATATGTCAAGGTGGAATAAGGAGAAGAGAGCTTACATGGAGCTGAATGCACAGGGTTGTTCTGGGCTAAAGGATGTTCAAAATCCTGAGCTAAAAAGAAATCCCACTAGAAAAGTGAGGGAACCCAAGTCCACACCATCCAGACTCACAAAGCGTACTCCAAAACCACCATCCAAAAGCCTCCAACATCAAACCTCCACCCAAACAGCTGTTGTAACTCCTGCTGTACCAACTACTGCTGGTACTTCAGTGGTTTCAACATCTGTTATCACTTCAACACATACCACTTCAACACACACCACAACCACTACCACTCAAATCACCACCACTGATCCACCCAAAACATCATCTGCCTCTCCTACAATAAAAAGGAGACGGATTTTTATACCAGATGATGATTCACCATCACCACCACCACCACTTGCACTGATTCCAAACCCTGTTCCTCTCTCATCAGTTCCTGTACAACAACCAATCCCTATTGTCACTCCTGCAGGTTTCCAATATACTCTTGAACTCATTGCAGTTAGAGAAGAGATTAAATCCTTCTACTATGAGGATGATCCTGCTAAAAGGAAATTGCCATCAGTTCAAGGATATCCTAGGCCTAACAACATTGAAGAGTACTTGAAAATCAAAGCTAAACAGGCAGAGGATATCTCTAAAAGAAGCTCTAAAGGGAAAACTAACAAGGAAATTCAAAGACATTATCAATTTTTATTCACTCAAGTCAGATCCTTAGAGTAATTTGCAAAACATGTTTGTCAACAAATCTCAGAGAATGCAGATGAAACTTTGAGAAAAGACTACATTGAAAGCATCATGGCAACCAAGAAGTACAAGGGAGAAAAACATATGTACAAGGAGTGGACCATTCCTGATCTTGAACAAGAAGCAGCCAGGATTCAAGAAATGATAAAGAATAAGGTCAAACACACTCCTCCAGTTTGGGCAAAATTCAAAAAGAATACATCTGATAAAAAGGAGGAGCTGAGGAGAATGAAAGAGGAGTTAGTTGCTGCTGATTATGGGTCTAAAAATCAAGTGGCAAGATGGAAAGAAGATACAGTCAGGGCCACCTACAAAAGGTTGGAGGAATTAAGGAAGAAAGATCCCACTGTTCCACAAAAACCTGACTATCCTGAAGCAGAGGTTTCAAAAAGACCATCAAAACTGCAAATCAGGAGAGCCACTGCTCCAGCTGGTGCAGCCATCTATAAAAGAAGGCAACAAAAACAGTTGGGTGGTGAAACCATCCAAGAGCTGATAAAAGGAGATGCCCTTGTAAAAGAAGGCATAAAGAAAATGATTATAGAAACTCTTGGTTTGGATCAAACTGCAAGTGCTGCTCAGTCAGTCATCAATAGGCCAGCTTCACCAAAGACCTCATCTAATAAAAATCTCCCAAGAAACCCACCAGGCTCAAAAGTACTAAAGTGGAAAACTGATAAACAGAACCATGTACTGACATTGATCAAGTCTAGTGGAGAACTAAAGAAACTAACAAGAGAACAAGCACTAGGCCTAAGTCTTGAAGATTTGCAGGATCTCCTTGATCTTCCACTTAGCAGGGATGATGATGACACAGATGCCTTAACCTTTGAATTACAACTTAAAGGGCAAAAAAGGGAACTGTTGATGAGGCAATAAAGATCTATAAATAATGAAGAGTTTTGGCATTATCTGTTCCAGGGGGAGATTGTTGGGATTGAACCCTACCAAAGGAACAGATAATTAAAGCCAAAACTGGATCAGAGCAGTGGATCCAGAATAAGCAGATGTTATGTGTACAAGTCTCTCCCCTTGAAAGTGGTTTCAACATCTGCTGACCTCCTATCTACTGATCGTACAAACTGCTGATCTAGTAAAAGACTGATGGAAGACTAAAGCTCTGCTGATCCGGACAAGTACTGCTGGGCTCACATCAGTGGAAGGATGCAGCAGTAGTTTAGATGTCTTAATGTAATGAAATGTAATAGCAGTAGTTAGCATAGCAGAGGTTGTATAGATCAGAGGTTAGAGTTTGTTAGGAGGTTAGATGTCACTTTTATGGTGACGTCAGCTTAGATGCTTCAGTGGTTTGCTCGTGCCTATAAATAGAATAGTACCATGCACTGTTCTATTTAGCTCTTTGCAATATCTTCTTCCAGCACGAACAAACACTGCGAGCTCAGGCTGAGGGGGAGTTTGTATTCATACATAGCATTGTAATCGTTGTTGAAATAAATTCAATCTTTCGGTTCTTTGTGGAAAATGTTTGATCAAAGCAATTCTCTCGTTTGATTGTGTGTAAAGTTTGTTTCCATTATAATTCCGCTGCACAACTCATTCATCTTCATCTTAATTCAAACACAAAACACAATAAAAACCAAACTCAGATCCTAACAATTCCATAGCTATACTCTCCCACTTCCACATAGGAATCTCGGGTTGCACGAGTAAGCCAGAGGGTCTTTGTTGCTCAGCCTTGACTTTCAAACAAGTCAGGCATTTTGAAACATAGATAGCGATATCCTTCTTCATTCCAGACCACCAATACCGAAGACGAAGGTCATGGTACATTTTGTCGGCACCGGGATGAATGGAATATCAGGACTTGTGCGCTTCAGTCAACAATATCTCCCGATGGTTATTGCGACTTGGAATCCAGATGCGATCGAGATAGTAATAGATTCCGTTCGATTTGGTGACAAATTGAGATTCAGCACCACACTTCTTCATTTCCTCTCGCAAGGTATTCTCAATGAAGCAAGCGTGTTGAGCGTCACGAATTAGAGCTTCGAGGTCATGCTGGGCGTGAGTATTACAAATGCTATGCAAATAGCTTCGTAGACTTAGAGCATCGGCAACGACATTTGCTTTGCCAGGATGGTAGCAAATCTCACAGTCGTAATCGTTAAGAAGTTCAACCCATCGGCGCTAGCGCATATTCAGTTCCTTTTGGTTCAAGATATGTTGCAGGCTCTTATGTTCGGTGAAGACCGTAAACTTGGTACCATAAAGGTAGTTTTACCAGATCTTTAACGCAAAAAAAACTGCACCAAGCTCAAGATCATGGGTTGTATAGTTCTTCTCGTGGATCTTGTGCTGACGAGAGGCGTACGCTATAACCTTGTCCCGTTGCATAAGGACACAACCGAGACCGAGGTTAGAGGCATCACAATAGACTACGAAGTCATCGCTTCTGTCAGGTAAAGTGAGGATAGGAGCATTGCAGAGCTGTAACACCTCGCAAAATCATGTCCAATAAAGTAATGACACGTGTCATAAACTTTAAACGTGTAATGAATTGATTTCGAGGGACTAAAGTTGACAAACAAGGAAAGGATATGTGTGAAAGGATCCAAAGTGTCAACATACGAAAATTATGCCTTTCATTAACCTTACATGATGTTTATACTCTTAAACGAATAAATTATGGAACGTATGAAGCCGTTTGTGAAAGAAAGTGGAAGTTTACAAGACAGGGGGGTTAAACGTGCCAACATGTTAAATTATTTCCTCTGAGTGACCTTTTAACGAACCCGGGGCTTTGTAACGATTGATTATACTCTCAAGAACAAGTGACGAAAAATTCACGAGGTTCGATATCGTTTGATATTAAATACGTTAACTTTCGTAAATAAAGGGTTAAAAGCGTCAACATTGTGAAACTAGTGTTTTCGATTATCGTATAACAAAACCGGACCTAACGGTGTTTGATTATAACCTTAAGATCATTCATATACTAACTAGAGGGGTTATTTGTGCCTAAAACAAAAGATTTAATGCTTGAAAAGGTCCATGGCTTGTTTCTGCCAAGTTTTAAACTTGGTATACTGGTCCCCCATGGGCTCGCGCTGCGCGACCTTGAACATATCCTGCTGTCGCGCGACGCGACGGCCTAAAATTGGCAGAAACCATGCACAGGTGCAGGTCCTGTGCATTTCTTCACCCATTTCAGCTTTATACACTCTTAATTCGAAACAATGGACTGTTTGATGGTTTCTAAAACCACTAGAGACACTTGTTATCATCTGGAAACAACATAGAACACCTGGGAAGATCTGAATGTGCCTTGAAGTAGTATAAATAGATGCATTTGGGCAGTCTTCTCACTTACACACTTCACATTTTCTCAATTCTCAATTGCTCAAGCTTTGGAGCATTCTCTGGAGTATCCTAATCATCAAGGAAGCTCTCTTAAGTTTAATCTTCGTGCTAAGGACCTTTGTAAGCGTTGTTAGCCTCTGTAGTTAAGCTTTTATTAGTTTAATAACCGAAAGTCAAAGATATCGTAATGATACTTTGACTTTGTGATTAATCACTAACGGTCCAGCCATTATTCGAATTGAAAGTGGCTATGAGTTGGTAATTAAGTAGGTGATAATCCCTCAAAAGGGCACCTCATAATTATCACGTTTACTTAGTCAATTGTCGGGTCAAAGTAATGAACAGAAAAGTCAAACGAGTCAGTTTTGATAAAATAATTCATAACTGATAATGTAGAAGCTATAAAATATGTTTTATCACTTAAATAACTTGGTAAATAATATAAGAACATGTTTAGACATGTTCAACCCGACAATTCTGAGTATTAGGCTCGGTTCGCAACCGAAAGTCGCAAAAGTAGACTTTTGCTTTAACTTTCAGTTCTGACCAGAATTATCTTAGTTTAGTTATGCCTTAGGGTTCCTTTGAGACCATTTTATATGTTAGAATAACCCTCTGAGGTTATACTTCATGGTCCCTTAGAAATCATAGTACATTGCATGTTTCCGTTATTTGCTTAAAAGTTGACTATTATGCCCTTATATTATAAAAACGAGATTTTTGAAAATGTGAGAGGACAAAAAGCTTTATTACTAAAATATAAGTATGTCCACAAAATTTGACATCAGTTTCTGGTCTCGAACTAAAGTTATCCAAGATAGCGTAAAATAAAACTTTTTGTTAATTAAATGACATTTTTAGCATAAATCATATAAAACCAAATTTTGGCACCAAACTCACTACCTACTATTTTAATATAATTTTTAAGGAATTTTGGAATTTTTGGTCAAATTTTATACTGACCAAAACATAGAGTTCTTGCATAAACTCGGTAATTGAATATAATGCCCTTTTCATTAATAAAACGAGTTTTACAGATCATTTACATGTCAAATCTTTTCCTACTGATGTTATATATTAAATAGAATATTTTAAGCATTCAAGATTGATAAAAATCTCAGAATTTTATAAATATCTCAAATATCGTCAAATATCGATTTTTTTTGCGAATTAGGCGCATAATATGGTTTAAAACCATAATTAGCACCTAAGACATGATACTTACTGATTTCATAAATAAATTTTAATATCTTAACAGTAAGTATAAGTCTTGAACTTAGATTTCCAATTTGATCCTTAAAACATATGTGAAATGACCAAAATGCCCCTCCGGTGCATAGTTTGGCCATAAATGGTGACCCTCACATATGTATGATATTTTACAGATGTAACATGATAAACAAATTACTTTTACTGACTATTTTAGACTAGTACCTCAGTTTTCTATTTAACCTCTTTTATAAACTTTAAAATGACCAAAATACCCTTACGGGCTTAAATTGGTTTTAAATTCGTTTTGGGCATAATTGAAGATATCCTACTGATATCACAACATATTTTAAGCATAATAACTTATGGAACTTGTACTTGTCTCATCCGGTTACCCGTTATGCTTAACGCGTTCGGTACGGTTTATGTAACTAGTTTGCATAAATTAGCCGAAACGGGTCAAAACTTATCATTTTTATTTCAAAATCCAGAATGTATTTAGTTTACCCATTTTATACAAGTCTTCATACTTGTTGGGTCTAAATCGCATTCCAATCTGGTCATCGCTTAATCTCGCGTTTCGTACCGTAAACTTTTCATTAAAACTAACCGGTCTAAGTTACAACTTAAATAAGACCTGTTAGGAATCTAATAGGTTATTAAAACCTTCGTTCCAGATTAGGAGCCCAGTAAAAGCTACCTATACTTGTTTGAGTAGGATTTACGACTGAGAATACATATTTTACATTTTAAGCTCAGGTAAATACTTTTAACTTATTTTCCCTTATACGGGCTTGGGATACGGTAAATTATTACCGCTTGGTCGGGTATTGAATATTTAATCGATTAGTGGTTAAATAATTGAGATAACCCGTTTTAATCTGTTTTGTTTTATACAAAGCATTTGGGGGTTAATATGACCGTGTCCTGGATATCCTCGGCTCATTCATTTGAAATGGACATGACTTAAGCACGGGTTGCAGGCATACACCTGACAGCTGCGTATGTAAAATGGTATCCCACTCGTGAGGATAACTTCTTGTGGGCTTATACTAGTGGTGTGTCTATTAATCTTGTCTCGGCTTCTAACCCGGGCCCTGAACGTACGACAAACATGTAAATCTGTGTACAAGATTATTTTATATAATTGTCCCAAGTTATAAAAGAATATTTGTGCCTTGTGCATTCAAATAAATTTTCATAAATGATTTCAAAAAGAGTCAGTTAATTGTATTTACCAGTGTAAACTGACGTATTTTTCAAAAAGACTAAGTGGCAGGTATTAAGCGAAATTGGCTGGAAGCTCCTGGGCACTACTTAAAGAATCTTGCAAGTTCTTAGTGTTTAAAGTTTGTCGAACAATATTTTACTTTATGTTTTAGATCTGCCTGTGGATCCACATACAACCGTTTGTATAATGTTAAACTGTGATTATTTGACTATGATGATATCAACTACGTCACGATACTCCCCACCGGGCCCACCGGTAATACGTGGAAATATCAGGGTGTGACAGGTTGGTATCAGAGCCAACATTGAGTGAATTAAACACTAGCCATTTGTGTTTAATATCAATGACACAGTTGCACATTCCTTGACTTTCGAGTCTAGGCAAACAACATAGGACTAATCCTAATCTTAATCGTTTTGCATTATTTGTTTTTGTTTTGACAGGACTTCAATCAACATGCCGCCAAGAGTTAGGGGAAGGAGCGGACGAGGAAAAGCCCCGATGAGGGGAAGGAATGATCACGAGGCCGGACCATTTCACCGGCGCACACTATCAGCAACACTCAGCTCCAGTCCACACGAAGACTGGAAGACCTATTTGGAGCCCGCGCGCTCCTCACCGTCTTACCATCATTCGTTCGGGCCGCATCAGGATGAAGAGCCTCATGATTCACATCATTCTTTCATTCCTTTGCAACGTTCGGGTTCTCACAGTTCTTTCCAGACCCAACTCCTTATTTCCAGAGCCGGTTCAACCTGATGAACCAAGTCGAAGAACCAGAGGGTCCAAACCCTTTGGGACCAGCTGACCATTTTCCCGAGTACCAAAACATGGATGTGGACGAGGATCCAGATCCTGAGATGCCGCCATCTGGGACGTCAACGCATCCCATCGAGATTTCTAACGGATCATCTTTTCATGGTTCGCTTTACAGGGGCCCTGATATTTGGGTCGAAAGATGGAGCACGTACAAGTGGGAGTATACTCCCCCTCACCACTACTCACCACCACACCAGTAGGTCCCTTCTGAGGACCCACATTTTCAGGCGGTCACGCCACCGCCACCACCAGTGCCAGAGCAGCCACTGCCTCCAGAACCATCGAGGCGGAGAAGAAGTGCACGGATGTCCGTGCGTGGGGGTTTTCATTTTAGCACCCCCAACACTCCAGCAACAGCAACTACCCGCTGCTCTATGAAGACCCGCAAATGGGTGGGCCTTCAAATGCAGTTTCTGAAATCGACTATGAATAGTCGCACCTGCACCACCCATGGGTTATGAAAACCCAATCCCATCTTACCCAGGTGCAGCTGGGTATAACCCATTTGAGCAGCAAGCTTATTCGGGTTATAACTATAACAATGCACCTGCAGTTGACCCGTACATTGAAGTAGCAAACTTTAATGCTCTCTACCCTGGGCCCTTTCCACCTACGTACCCAACTGGGTACCCTGCATATAGGTATCAATACCCATCGCCTCCACAACCTCAGCAGCAGCAGCCTCCGCAACCCCAAATTCAACCACCGCAACAACAAGAAATTCCTCAAAGGTTACACGAGGTGGAACAAAGGATAGACGAATAGCGTAGAAGTTGCCACGGTCTTCTAAAGGGTTTGGCAAACCTCATTAAGGGGAAGAAGAAGAAGAAGAAGAAGGATTATTAGAAATCCTTAATTATTGTATTGTTATTTCATTTCAATTAAATCCCTGCGTGGACATTTCATTTATGTAATTGGTCCCTGCGTGGACTTGTCTTTCTTATTTTAGTCCCTACGTGGACAAGTTATTTATTTAAAGTCCCGTTTAGGGCAACTATTGTACTTCTTAAGACAATTTATTGAATATTTAATTCTAAATTCTTGTTTGTCATTATATATATGCATGTACAATATAAAACAAATCAAAATATCATTTCAATTTACAATTGATCTGCCATTAAAGATTAAAAGAAAATCTTAAAGGTATGACCTAGCCCATATGTCATTTTAGACATGGCCATGATGGTAAAACCTTTTTAAGATTTAAATCTTTGTTAACATCTGAAAACGTGTTAGCACTCCTGGCAAATGTGATTCGATAAAGTCACACTAGTCATCCTTATATTGGATTTTTCCAATTCCTTATCTAACCTGACGATTTAAACATCCATTAGTGATGAAGTGCCTACGGGCTATACTTATTGTCCTATAAGAGAAATGACAGTGTAGTCTATGACTTCCTGTCAAGAAAAGGTGATGAACTATGTTCAACCCTTATTGCCTCGATCCTATGAGATCATGGCTTATAAATTAAACTGTCCTTGTGACTAGGCCTTTTGTGCCACCCTAATATATCTAATACTTTATAACTGAGTATAATTACAATGGAAAAATTTAAAAATTTACCAATATGGTCTATATCTACCATGGTTAATGAATCATCGAAAATGGTGATTCCATAATAAACTTCTGAACAAATTATTGTCAATTGTTTTATAGCAATCAAGCTTCATGGCTGAGTCTCAAGAGGTTAATAGTCATCCAAGGGAGAGAAATGATAACACCAGAATAAATGTAGCTGGTGCAAACCTACAGTTCAATGTTGTTACTAGAGCCATTGACAGACAGTTCAAGGAACCAAGTAATACTCGCGCAAAGACTCAATATGTGGCTTATAGTAAGCCCCCTTCTAAAACACATGAGTCAAATAAGAACAATTCTCGTCACTCATCGAATCAGAAGAGTCTCCCATCCAGACAAATTGTTCTTAATCAAGAACCGCGCACAAAGACTTGTTCTTACAAATACTTCGTCTCTTGCAAGCCAAGGGACTTTACAGGCGAAAAGGGTGCCATTGACTGTATGACATGGCTTGATGAGATGGATACCGTTGTGGATATCAGCGGATGCGTAGAGCATGATATTGTGAAGTTTGTTTCACAGTCATTTAAAGGGGAAGCTTTGGCTTGGTGGAGGTCGTTAATCCAAGCCACGGGGAAAATCCCACTTTATAATTTGTCGTGGGAACAATTTGTGGCACTGATGAAGGAAAACTTATGTCCTCAGCATGAGGTAGAAAAGATTGAAACAGACTTCTTGACTCTGGTCATGAAGAATTTGGATTGCCAAGCTTATGTCACAAGTTTCAACACCATGTCTAGGCTTGTCCCTTATCTGGTTACACCTGAACCCAAGCGCATAGCGCACTTCATTGGAGGTCTGGCTCCGGAAATCAAAGGCAGCGTTAAAGCATCTAGGCCTACCACTTATAGGTATGTGGTAGATTTGTCCTTATCCATCACACTCGATGCGGTTAGAAATAAGTCTGTTAAGACTTCTGATGAGGGAAAGAGGAAAAGGGAAGATGAGAACTCACGTCGCTCCGACAAGAAAAGAAAGGGTAACTCTGAGCATAAAAAGAGTTTTGGGTTTAAGAAGGACTCCCAGCATACAGGTGAGAAGCCCAAGTGTAAAATCTGCAGGAAGCACCATTTTGGGAAATGCAGACTCAAATCGCAATCGCAGCCTAAAGTTTGTGGGATCTGCAAGTCAAAGGAGCATAAAACTTTGGAATGCAAGAACATGAAAAATGCAACCTGCTATGGTTGCAACGAAAATGGGCACATAAGGACCAATTGCCCGAAAAACCCAAAGAAGCCTGAAGAGGCCAAGAAGACAAATGCTCGAATCTTCCAAATGAATGCTCAGGAGGCAGTGCAGAATGATAATGTTATAACAGGTACTTTCCTCATCAATGATGTTTATGCTAGAGTTTTATTTGATTCTGGTGCAGACAAGTATTTTGTAGACAATAAATTTTGTAAACTGTTAAATCTGCATGTTAAAACTCTAAACATAAAATATGAGGTAGAATTGGCCGATAATACCATAGAGACTGCTTCAACAATCTTAGATGGATGTTTCATATCCATTAGAAATCACTCTTTTCCGCTGTCTCTGCTTCCGTTGAAATTGGCAGGATTCGATATAGTTATAGGCATGGATTGGTTATCTCGTAACCAAGCCCAAATTGCTTGTGACAAGAAGCAAGTTTTCATTAAGACCCCTTATGGTGAGCCGCTTACTATTCAAGGAGATACGCAGTATGGATTGCCTAAACAAGTATCTATGCTTAAGGCATCAAAGTGTTTGAAGAAAGGTTGTGTCATTTACATGGCACATGTGACTATAGATGAACCAAAACCCAAGATTGAAGATATTCCTGTTATTTCTTAATATTTAGATGTTTTTCCTGAAGAATTACCTTGTTTACCTCCTGACAGACAAGTGGAATTCAGAATTGATATCATTCCAGGAGCAGCACCAGTCGCACGAGCTCCTTATCGGTTGGCACCGACTGAAATGAAGGAATTGAGGACACAGTTGGATGATTTATTAGAGAAAGGTTTTATTCAACCAAGTTCATCTCCTTGGGGAGTGCCTATTCTATTTGTGAAGAAGAAATATGGCTCGATGCGTCTATGCATCGAATATCATGAGTTGAACAAAGTTACGATCAAGAATAAATATCCATTGCCCAGGATCGACGATTTGTTCGATCAGCTTCAAGGAGCAAGTTTCTTCTCAAAGATTGATCTGAGGTTAGGTTATCCCCAGCTGAAGGCCAGAACCGAAGATGTGCACAATACTGCATTCAGAACACGATATGGCCACTACGAGTTCTTAGTGATGCCTTCCGGGCTCACTAATGCACCTGCAGCATTCATGGATCTCATGAATCGAATTTGCAAACCGTATCTAGACAAGTTTGTCATTGTTTTCATTAATGACATACTTATTTATTCAAAGAGCCAAGCCGATCATGAAAAACACCTCCGATGTATCCTTAAAATTCTGTAACAAGAGAAGCTCTACGCCAAATTTTCCAAATGTGAGTTCTGGCTCCGTGAAGTCCAATTTATTGGACACGTAGTAAGTGAGCGTGGTATCCAGGTGGATCCCGCTAAGATTGAAGTAATTATGAATTGGCAAGCACCTAAGACGCCCATAGAAATATGCAGCTTCTTAGGTTTGGCAGGTTACTATAGACGTTTCATTGAAAACTTTTCAAGAATTGCTGCACCTTTGACTTCGCTGATTCGCAAGAATATAAAGTTCGACTGGGGTCCCAAGCAACAAGAATCTTTTGAGATCCTCAAGCAGAAATAAAGCAATGCCCCTGTGTTGACATTGCCAGAAGGGATAGAAGAGTTTGTTGTGTACTGCAACGCATCCCACACTGGTATGGGTTGTGTGCTTATGCAAAGAGGTAAGGTCATTGCCTACGCTTCTCGTCAACTGAAGGTGTACGAAAAGAACTACACCACCCATGAATTGGAATTGGGTGCCGTTGTATTTGCACTAAAATTATGGAGGCATTACCTATATGGAACCAAGTGTATAATCTATTCAGATCACAAGAGCCTTCAACATCAGTTTAACCAAAAAGATCTTAATATGAGGCAGCGACGCTGGATGGAAACATTGAACGATTATGACTGTGAAATACGCTACCATCCTGGCAAGGCAAATGTGGTCGCTGATGGCTTGAGCAGAAAGGAAAGGATTAAACCAATAAGGATCAACGCTAAAAGCATCGAATTAAGGAACATCTTGAATGAAAGGCTGATCAATTGTCTTATGGTAAGGATGGAATCCTTAGATTAAATGGTCGAATCTGGGTTCCAATCCATGGAGGTCTTAGAGATGTGATCCTCCAAGAAGCTCATAGTTCAAAATATTCAGTCCATCCAAGCAGTGATAAGATGTACCAGGATCTAAAGGCAAGTTATTGGTGGATAGGTTTGAAGAACTCTATAGCCACTTATGTGGCTAAATGTCTGACGTGTGCACAGGTTAAAGCCGAGCATCAAAAGCCGTCAGGTTTACTGCAACAGCCTGAACTTCCCACTTGGAAATGGGAAATGGTAACTATGGATTTTATCACCAAGTTACCAAGGATGAAACATGGAAATGATACGATATGGGTTATAGTAGACAGGCTGACCAACTCAACTCACTTTTTTCCCATTAAAGAAACGCATAGCTCTGACAAATTAGCCCAGCTATATGTGGATGAGATTGTATCTCTCCACGGAGTGCCAGTATCTATTATCTCTGATAGGGATACTAGATATACATCTCATTTTTGGAAAAGCTTTCAACAATCTCTAGGCACTCATTTAAATTTCAGTATTGCTTATCATCCTCAGACGGATGGGCAAAGCGAGTGTACGATTCAAACGATTGAAGACATGCTCAGGGCTTGTGTTATTGATTTGGGTGGAAGTTGGGATAACCATCTTCCTTTGATTGAATTTTCATACAATAATAGTTATCATTCGAGTATCCAAGCCGCGCCTTTCGAGGCCTTATATGAAAGGAAGTGCAGAACGCCAGTTTGTTGGGCGGAAGTTGGAGAAACCCAACTATCAGGACCTGATATAGTCCTGGAGACGACGGACAAGATTATTCAGATCCGTGATCGTCTGAAAGCTGCTAGGGATAGGCAGAAAAGCTATGCAGATATGAGGCGCAAACCTCTAAAATTTGAAGTTGGTGATAAAGTGCTACTCAAGGTGTCACCCTGGAAAGGGGTGATGCACTTTGGCAAAAAGGGCAAGTAGAGCCCAAGGTACATAGGACCATTCTAGATCATCAAATGCGTCGGAACTGTAGCTTACAAGCTGAATCTACCTGAAGAGCTTAGTGGGATACACAATGTATTCCACATTTGCAATTTAAAAAAATGTCTAGCCGATGAATCGCTAGCAATGCTGCATAAGGACATGCAGATTGAGGAGAGCTTGAAGTTTGTCAAAAAACCTTTGTCGATAGAGGATCGATAGGTTAAGAAGCTTCGAAGAAATAATGTGCCAATTGTGAAGGTAAAATGGGATGCCCGTTGAGGCCCAGAATACACGTGGGAAGTTGAATCCACGATGAAACAGAAATACCCTCATCTATTCCAGTAAATCTCTGAGGTCGAGATTTCTTTTAAGGGGGTGAGGATGTAACACCTCGCAAAATCATGTCCAATAAAGTAATGACACGTGTCATAAACTTTAAACGTGTAATGAATTGATTTCGAGGGTCTAAAGTTGAGAAAAAAGGAAAAGATATGTGTGAAAGGATCCAAAGTGTCAACATACGAAAATTATGCCTTTAAATAACCTTACATGATGTTTATACTCTTAAACGAAAAAATTATGGAACGTATGAAGCCGTTTGTGAAAGAAAGCGAAAGTTTACAAGACGCGGGGGTTAAACGCGCCAACATGTTAAATTATTACCTCTGAGTAACCTTTTAATGAACCCAGGGCTTTGTAACGATTGATTATACTCTCAAGAACAAGTGACGAAAAATTCATGAGGTTTTGATATCGTTTGATATTAAATACGTTAACTTTCGTAAATAAAGGGTTAAAAGCGTCAACATAGTGAAACTAGTGTTTTCGGTTATCGTTTAACCAAAATGGACCTAACGGTGTTTAATTAGAACCTTAAGATCATTCATATACTAACTAGAGGGGTTATTTGTGCCTAAAACAAAAGATTTAATGCCTGGAAAGGTCCAGGGGTTGTTTCTGCCACGTTTGAAACTTGGTATGCTGGTCCCCCAAGGGCTCGCGCTGCGCGACCCTAAACATAGCATGCTATCGTGCGACGCAATGACCTAAAATTGGCAGAAACCATGCACAGGTGCAGGCCCTGCGCATTTCTTCACCCATTTCAGCTTTATACACTCTTAATTCGAAACAATGGACTGTTTGATGGTTTCTAAAACCACTAGAGACACTTGTTATCATCTGGAAACAACATAGAACACCTGGGAAGATCCGAATGTGCCTTGAAGTAGTATAAATAGATGCATTTGGGCAGTCTTCTCACTTGCACACTTCACATTTTCTCAATTCTCAATTGCTCAAGCTTTGGAGCATTCTCTGGAGCATCCTAATCATCAAGGAAGCTCTCTTAAGTTTAATCTTCGTGCTAAGGACCTTTGTAAGCGTTCTTAGCTTCTGTAGTTAAGCTTTTATTATTTTAATGACCGAAAGTCAAAGATATCATAATGATACTTTGAATTTGTGATTAATCACTAACGGTCCAGCCATTATTCGAATTGAAAGTGGCTATGTGTTGGTAATTAAGTAGGTGATAATCCCTCAAAAGGGCACCTCCAAATTATCACGTTTACTTAGTCAATTGTCGGGTCAAAGTAATGAACAGAAAAGTCAAACGAGTCAGTTTTTATAAAATAATTTATAACTGATAATGTAGAAGCTATAAAATATGTTTTATCACTTAAATAACTTGGTAAATAATATAAAAACATGTTTAGACATGTTCAACCCGACAATTCTGAGTATTAGGCTCGGTTCGCAACCAAAAGTCGCAAAAGTAGATTTTTGCTTTGACTTTCAGTTCTGACCCGAATTAGATTAGTTTAGTTATGCCTTAGGATTCCTTTGTGACCATGTTATATGTTAGAATAACCCTCTGAGGTTATACTTCATGGTCCCTTAGAAATCATAGTACATTGCATGTTTCCGTTATTTGCTTAAAAGTTGACTATTATGCCCTTATATTATAAAAACAAGATTTTTTGAAAATGTGAGAGGACAAAAAGCTTTATTACTGAAATATAAGTATGTCCACAAAATTTGACATTAGTTTCTGGTCTCGAACTAAAGTTATGCAAGATAGCGTAAAATGAAACTTTTTATTAATTAAATGACATTTTTAGCATAAATCATATTTAAAACCAAATTTTGGCACCAAACTCACTACCTACTGTTTTAATATAATTTTTAGGGAATTTTGGAATTTTGGGTCAAATTTTATACTGACCATAACATAGAGTTCTTGCATAAACTCGGTAATTGACGATAATGCCCTTTTCATTAATAAAATGAGTTTTACACATCATTTACATGTCAAATATTTTCCTACTGATGTTATATATTAAATAGAATATTTTAAGCATTCAAGACTGATAAAAATCTCAGAATTTTATAAACATCTCAAATATCGTCAAATATAAACTTTTATGCGAATTAGGCGCATAGTATGGTTTAAAACCATATTTAGCACCTAAGACATGATACTTACTGATTTCATAAATAAATTTTAATATCTTAACAGTAAGTATAAGTCTTGAACTTAGATTTCCAATTTGATCCTTAAAACATATGTGAAATGACCAAAATGTCCCTCCGGTGCATAGTTTGGCCATAAATGGTGACCCTCACATATGTATGATATTTTACTGATGTAACATGATAAAATAATTATTTTTACTGATTATTTTAGACCAGAACATCAGTTTTCTATTTAACCTCTTTTATAAACTTTAAAATGACCAAAATACCCTTACGGGCTTAAATTGGTTTTAAATTCTTTTTGGGCATAATTGAAGATATCCTACTGATATCACAACATATTTTAAGCATAATAACTTATGGAACTTGTACTTGTCTCATCCGGTTACCAGTTATGCTTATACGCGTTCGGTACGGTTTATGTAACTAGTTTGCATAAATTAGCCGAAACGGGTCAAACCTTATCATTTTTATTTCAAAATCCAGAATGTATTTAGTTTACCCATTTTATACAAGTCTTCATACTTGTTGGGTCTAAATCGCATTCCAATCCGGTCATCGCTTAATCTCGCGCTTCGTACCGTAAACTTTTCTTTAAAACTAACCGGTCTAAGTTACAACTTAAATAAGACCCGTTAGGAATCTAATAGGTTATTAAAACCTTCGTTTTAGATTAGGAGCCCAGTAAAAGCTACCTACACTTGTTTGAGTAGGATTTACGGCTGAGAATACAGATTTTACATTTTAAGCTCAGGTAAATACTTTTAACTTATTTTCCCTTATACGGGCTTGGGATACGGTAAATTATTACCGCTTGGTCGGGTATTGAATATTTAATCAATTAGTGGTTAAATCATTGAGATAACCCGTTTTAATCTGTTTTGTTTGATACAAAGCATTTGGGGGTTAATATGACCGTGTCCTGGATATCCTCGGCTCATTCATTTGAAATGGCCACGACTTAAGCACGGGTTGCAGGCATACACCTGACAGCTGCGTATGTAAAATGGTATCCCACTCGTGAGGATAACTTCTTGTGGGCTTATACTAGTGGTGTGTCAATTAATCTTGTCTCAGCTTCTAACCCGGGCCCTGAACGTACGACAAACAGGTAAATCTGTATACAAGATTATTTTATATAATTGTCGCAAGTTATAATAGAATATTTGTGCCTTGTGCATTCAAATAAATTTTCATAAATGATTTCAAAAAGTGTCAGTTAATTGTATTTACCAGTGTAAACTGACGTATTTTTCAAAAAGACTAAGTGGCAGGTACTAAGCGAAATTGGCTGGAAGCTCCTGGGCACTACTTAAAGTATCTTGCAGGTTCTTAGTGTTTAAAGTCTGTCGAGCAATATTTTACTTTATGTTTTAGATCTGCCTGTGGATCCACATACAACCGTTTGCATAATATTTAATTATACTTTCTATTTCGGTTTGTATTATTATTTTTATCCAAGACTTTCGCTGTGCATTAAACTATGATTATTTGACTATGATGATATCAACTACGTAACGATACCCCCACTGGGCCCACCGGTAATACGTGGAAATATCGGGGTGTGACAAGAGCATATGCTTGAGAGTCTGAAAGGCAGTCTCTTGTTCGGCTCCCCAAACAAAAGGCTTGTCTTTATGCGTGAGAGAGGTAAGCGTCACGGTGATTTTCGAGAAATCAGCGATGAATCGGCGGTAATAACCTGCCAATCTGAGGAACGAACGAACTTCGGATGGGGATTTGGGTGTAACCCAACTCTTAACGACTTCAATCTTCATGGGGTCGACGTGTATACCTTGACTATTGATGATGTGATCGAGGAATTGAACCTCCTCCAGCCAAAATTCACACTTGGAGAACTTGGCATAGAGTCGATTCCCTTGGAGTAATTCGAGAACCAAACGTAGATGTTACGCGTGTTCGGCTTTCGACTTCGAATAGATCAGGATATCATCGATAAACACGATGAAGAAACAGTCGAGAAAGGGTTTACACACGCGATTCATCAAATCCATGAAAATCGCGGGTGCGTTGGTTAAACCAAAGGGCATAACAACAAACTCGTAGTGGACGTATCGGGTTTGGAATGTGGTTTTGGGTATATATTCCACCTGGATTCGTAACTGGTGATAGCCTGAGCGTAAATCAATCTTTGAGAAACACGTTGTGCCTTGTAATTGGTCAAACAAATCATTGATTCAGGGCAGGGGATAGCGATTCTTGATAGTTAGCTTATTCAAATCCCTGTAATCGATGCACATTTGGAACGATCCATCCTTCTTTTTGACGAAAAGGACAGGCGTGCCCCAAGGAGATGTGCTAGGGCGAATAAAGCCTTTGTCAAGGAATTCCTGGAGTTGACTCGGGAGTTCGCGCATTTCAGACAGAGCGAGGCGATAGGGAGATTTAGCAACAGGATTAGCTCAAGGGATGAGGTCAATTCGGAAATCAATATCATGGCTCTGGGGTAAGCTAGGTAAATCGTCAGGGAATACAGCAGGAAAATCATGAACCATGGGCACCTTATCCATTGCCTTCTTTTCCTTTTCCTCTGCTACTATGATGTGCGCCAAGAAAGCTTTGTATTCCTTGCGGAGATACTTGCTCGGTTGGATGCACGACATGAGTTTGAGATCCTTCGATGCGACTTCGCCATAGACACAGAGTTGATCACCATTAGCGAGCGAGAAACGAATCATCTTATCAAAACAAACGACTTCAGCATGATTTTCGCGAAGAAAATCCATGCCTACAATGATATCAAAACTACCAAGCTGCATCGGGATAAGGTCGATAGGGAAAATGTGATTGTTGAGTTCAAGCGTACAATCATGGAGAACAGAATGAATAGTGACGGTTCTTCCAGTGGCAACTTCAACGTCGAACGTCGTGGGGAGATTAGCGCGCTTACGATTTAGGAGCTTTTCGAATTCTAACGATACAAAACAGTTATCGGCTCCAGTATCAAATAAACACGAAGCATATATACCGTTGACAAGGAATGTACCATTAACCACATTGTTGTCTGCTTGCGCCTGGCAGGCCTTGATGTTGAATGCACGTCCACGTGCTGCTGGCTGCAGTTGCTGCTGAGGCTGCTACTGTTGATGTTGTTGTGCTAGTTGCTGCTGTGGCTCTTGTTTCACCACTCTGTTTGGGCAGACATTTGCAAAGTGGTTAGGATCACCACATGCAAAGCAGGCTCTTGCGTGAGCAGCGAGGGCAGGAGCTGCTTGTTGGCCCTAATTCAAACTTAACTGAGGATCCGTGATCCAAGCTATACTTGAGGATCCGTGATCCATAAGCTATGTGCAGGAGCTTGAACTTGAGCTTGAGCTTGGCGGGGACTAGTACGACAGTTAGCGGTAACGTGGCCGTACAGGTTACAGTGCACACAAAATCGGCATGTGATTCCAACCGGATGATGATAGGTACAAGTAGGGTAGAGCGGGTGTGGACCAGTATATGCACGCTTAGCTGGCAGTGCATTGGTCACTGGTGCCGTTACTTGGCGGTTCTGGGGTTGAGGTTGGGTAGGTACGGCGTTTAGCGATGCGGCGGTCATTGCACAGTTCTTGTTGTTGTTGTTCTTGCGCTCGCGGCGTGCAGACTTGGAAGTTTGTGGTGCGGCGATTTCAGTGGTGGGAGCAGCGGTAACTTGATGAAGACTCTTGGTGGTATTCTTGAAATAACCAGCCAAAACTCGCTTGTCATTAATCTCGGAAGCGAGCAGATAAGTCTCTTCGATGGTTTTCGTCTTCGTGGCTTGCATGAAATCAGCAACTCAATCCGGTAAAGC
This sequence comes from Helianthus tuberosus, assembly GCA_030545235.1. Lineage (NCBI taxonomy): Eukaryota > Viridiplantae > Streptophyta > Magnoliopsida > Asterales > Asteraceae > Helianthus > Helianthus tuberosus. Next base: position 50,560,031 of record CM060411.1, on the reverse strand, counting down.
ATGGATGTATTTCTTGATAGTCATCTCAGGTGTTGCCACCTGGTTGGGACAAATGATACTCAGCTGCTTGAAGCAGGCAGTTAGACCGGCGTTATCGCCACCCTCTGGCTTGATGTTCCAAAATTCGTTCTCCAGCTTCTGGAGCTCATGCGGAGAGCAGAATTCTTTCATCATGAGTTCCTTCAACTCATCCCAGGTAAGCCCATAGGCTGTGTCGTTCCCACGCCTGTTCCTTTCGGCGGTCCACCAATCCAGAGCCCTGGACTGGAAAACTCCAGTTGTGTTGACAGTGCAAAGGTGATCGGGACATCCGCTTTGGCGTAGCGTGACTTCAACTGACTCGAACCATTGAAACATGGCGCTTAGTCCGTCTTCGCCTGTGAAGTCTTTGGGGCCACATGCCTTAAACTGCTTGAAGTTGAAAGTACCATTCGGAGAGTCAGTCCTAGATTCCTAAGAGGACTTGCTAGCGTTTTCATTAAGCTCGCTAACAATTTGCGGAATGACCTTAGCCATTTGCTTTGCGACCAAATAAGCAATACGCTTGTCGGCGGCGCGAGAGGTATGCGATCCGAATGACGACATTGTCTGCAACAGACATCGTCATTGGATTCAAACGCGATATAATCGAATCTCACCTCACAACACACTACTTCTAAATAAAGCTCAGGAACACATCGAACACTTAGACACGTAGTCTCATAGGCACATAATCACATAGGCACGTAACCACATTGCACATAAGCACGTAGCACAGAAGCACATAGAGCACAGATACACGTAATCAACTATATTTTACACGTAGTCACCCACATATATTGCACGTATTCACCTATCATTCAAGTTTCACGAGCCAGTTCGAGAGTAGCGAGTGCGAGGAGAGAGTACACAGCGTGTAGTACAGCGTATGCGGGTAACATATCATGCGATTTGTTAACGTTTTGAGGAAGGTATGCAGTGCGAGTTGCGCGTGTTTATCAAAGCGGGAGGCGAAAAGCGAATAAATCTCCAAAAATCAAAACACATAAACATATAAAACCACATAAAACACATAAAATTCCACATAAAAAGCGATAAATCACCGAGTCAGCGGTTTGCGAGCTCAGAATCGAAACACATAAAATCAGCGATTGGAGCGTCTTGGTGTGAGACATCAACTACCCAAAGTGATTCGACTATTCTCAAGGACTTCGAGTACACGCTTTGGCCTAATAGACTGTGCTCTCTTACCGCATTACGGTGAATGGCACGCATCCTCTCGGTTATTCACGTATCTCGAGTCACTGGAATTCATCGAGACTTTGGTGAGAGTTTTGTAAAAAACCAAAATAGAGAATGGAACAAGTCATCAAGATTCGGGTTTCACCCCTAACTTAACAACTGTATTCTAGTTTGTGTGATAGAATCACGAGATAGAAAGGGAGATTTGCGTCAAAGTATGGATTTCACTCATGGTTTAACGCAAATTCTCGTGTTTATAGTAATGAGTCGCGTCGAACGAGCGATTTAGTCGAGAGTTTGCGGTTTTCACACCTAATCTTGACCCAAATCGTTCGTTTGTTTTCGAAAATCGTGTGTGCGCTAGCCTTAGGAAAGGCTAAGTGATAGGACTCGTCCTTAGGAAAGGACGATAGCGTGTAGTATATTTGCGAGTCGAGAGAAATAACAGAAATAAGCTTGCGCAGAACCCCTACCGGGTTTGCACAAGGCGGTCTGTTGGTACTTAAACTATAGACTAGGTCATTTCTAAGACATCGACCCAGACTAGGTCGAGTCTCGCCTAATTCCCTATAGTTATTGCTCTGATACCAATCTGTCACACCCCAACCGATGGCGGAAACATCGGGGTGAGGCACTGAGTGAAACAGATTGGCCAAGAGAATCCATAACAACTAAATTACCATATATTTAACGTTACGTCCCATACCATAACATATCAAAATAAAGCAATTATTACAGACAAGTTGTTCTCAAAGACAAATAAAAAAAACTGTTCCGACAACTCATAAATTATTTAGTTTGTTTCTAGACCACCTAGGCTTGGTTCCATGACATCCAGCAATCCTAGCATCTTAAACACCTGTCACATACGTTAAAATAGGTCAATACACATAGTGTAAAGGTGAGCATACAAGTTTAATAGTGTAAGTAGTAGCAAAAAGCGGTTTACGCATAACCAGCATGTAACATGTTGAAATGTGAAGCTAGCAAGTTATCGACAATGAAATGTACAAAGACATGACTGCAAGTTGTGGAATGCACAACAGATATCACCACTGTGACACGTGAAGTAAAACCCTTAACAACTCCTGTCCACGACAGGTGCTGAGTCCAAACTATAGTACTATCATTGCTAAAGTGTCAGGCAACAATCACCGTGTAAACATAACATACAAGCATTCATCGAATAACACGTATAACATGTAGAGCGGTTAGCGTATAAAAATAGTTGCGTTGTGTGTCGAAGTGATTTGGTATAAGTAACGTATGTAACACCCAAAAGTACGTTAAGCAAAAAGGGATTGAGTATACTCACAGATAGTATTTAATAAAAAAACACGGCCTTGGATTGAAGGGAGCGCTGGAGAGTTAGCCTGAATACAGAACGACGGTATAAGCATTGAACAGTGCGTAAAACGGTGCATTAATTGAGCTGAGGGACGAAGGGTGATCCGATCGGATGGCCTTCCGGACGGATGGTCATCCGAACGGATGACCATTCGGACGGAGGGTTATCCGTTTGGGATGGATGTGTTTGTGTATGATGTGACTTTGAAGTTTTCATTGTAGCATTTATAAAAGTGAGAAGTATCTCTACCTATCAGGTGGTGCGGTTGAACGGTCATTCGAACTGATGGTCGTTCGCTCGGATGGCGATCCATCCAAGCAGAATGTTGCAAAGGTTTAAGGTTCCTGTAGGATAGTCATTCGATCGAATGGTCATCCTATCAGATGACTATTCGTTGGAAAACTGATATGTTTGAAATTTCGCAAATTGTTTAAGTGTTGAAAAGAATTCACAAGTCATCCGTTTGGATTATCGTTCGACCAGATGGCAATCCGATCGGACGGCAATCCGATCGGACGGCAATCCGCTTGGTAACCTGTTCGTTTGTAAAACTTGGAAAATTTGTTAAGTTATAAAGTTTGCGGTACGTGTCAAACAACGGAAACTTCATCAAGTCCAAGTCATCCGATCGGATGGGAATCACCCCGTTCGATCGGTAACTGTTCGTGACGGAACTTCATGTTCAACCCCTTAAGTCGGTCATCTCTTTGATAGAAATCCGTTCTCAACCCGGCACTTCACTAGAGGACGAGTGGAAGGCCCGAATGAGCTCAGATTCTATCGGTTTTTGAGTGAAAAGTTAAGAACGTTGAAGAAAAGTGGAAATCAGTTGGACAATGTTTAGATTTAGGTGAAATCAGTGTTTAAACATTGTAGGATCCTTTAGATCTGAGTTGTTCTTAGTGGAATGAGGTCACATTTTGGTGTTCATGAGAACCCATGATGACATCATCCTAGAACAGCCCAAATCCACCGATTTCATGGTGAAAAGTTGAGATTTGTGGGTGAAATTGATGAGAAAGTGTGTGTAGATCAAGAAAGTACAAGATTTGAGATGAAAACTTACAAGAATCGCGAGGAATCGAGAGAAATGTGGCTGAGAAGGCGCAGGGTCGGAGGAGAGCTGTCACATCACATGAACAGTGATGTGACAGGTGAGTATTTATAGGTGAAAAGGAGAAAGGCGGCGGGAGTGATTCGATCGGAGGACCTTCCGATCAGATGGCCATCCGATCGGATGGTCATCCGGATGGATGACCATTCGATCGAATGGTCCTTCGTTCGGATGGTTTGTGCGAGTTGGCTTCTGACTTTTGTTTCGTGCGTTGAGCATTGCGATGTGTTTAAGCGAGTGTCGATTAAGCGATGCGATAGATTTAGATAATAGTTACACAAATAACAAAACTAACATACGATAACATAAGTAAACTTGTGTTCTCAGTTCGCGATGAGATTGCGTTGCGATTGCGTTTGCGATTAACACCATTAACATAATAAAACATGCACAAGTAACACATAATAGCACAATATCCAGACTGCGATTCAAGTTGCGATGCGATAGCGATGAGATAGCGTTAAGTAGATTAGCGTTTAATAGCGTTCATTGCATTTACTCCACATAATACAACTAAAATAACATAAATTAAAGTGTCGATTATCAAGTCAAAGTGTACAAGTAATAATTAAGCAAGGAATGATAGATCGAATTAGCAATCTTTTCTTCCTTTGACTTTGACTTTGACTTGTACTTTGACTTCAAAAAGTCGGGTTGTTACAGGAGCTACTTACAGATCTTTTCTCACTTCATTCGAGGAGAGAGAAAGAGGACGGCGGCGGTGGCTGGTGGGACTGAACGGCCGGAGATACTTACAGATCTTTTCTCACTTCTTGTGTCTCTGTTTTTGTCCCGATCTTTGATGTTGGTGGCGGTGAACAATGAGTGAAGGGGGGTTGTTGTGGTTGTTTGAATGTTTCTTGATGTTGTGGTTGTTGGTGGCGGTGAACGATGGGTGAATGTTTTTTGTCCCGATCTTTGATCTTGTGTCTCTGTTTTGTCTCTGTTTTTTGTCCCGATCCCTGTTTTTGTCCTGATCTTTGAGTTGCACCTGTTTGAATGTTTTTTGAATGATGCAGGTTATTTGAATGATGCATTTTTGTATTCTTTGATTCTGTGGGTTTTGATCTGTTGGATTGGGCGGGCGATGATGCAAAAAAAAACGTAGATTTTGATGACGATGGCGCGGCAAGGATGGTGGAGGTTAGGTTTTTGAACCTGCAACCCCACTTTGCAGGCTTTTGATTATCGGAAAATCTGAGTCAAGCCCCTTTTTTTTCAAGATACACATTGTTTTGATGTTGTTGGTTTTTTATTTTTTTCCCCAGTCAATGATGATAACAATCTATCTAAGACACCTACCGAGTTTGTGATTTCTGGGTGCGTTCGTTTTCCGTAAAAAAGTTTTTGTAAAAAAAAAGTTAAACCGTAAACTTTTTAACGTAAAACGTAAACTTTTTAACGTAAAACGTAAAAAGTTTAACGTAAAACGTAAAAAATTCAACGTAAAACGTAAAACGTAAAAAGTGTAATAAAAAATCTGATTTTAAAAATGCTTTTAATAAAAAATTATGTTTAAAAAATAAAACTAATATAATAATACAAAAAAGTAATAAAAAACAATAAAGACAAAAAAGAACAATTTACTAAACTACCCTTTTGGATTAAAATATTAAAGACATAATAAGACAAAAAATACTTAATATTATTTTTAAATATTTTTAATCTTGTTCATCCATCTTGTTGATTTAGTGGCTAGAAAGTGGTTCTCTTGGTTCTTACAACTGCAGGTGGTTTTCATTTTAGTGCTCCCTTATATATATATATATATGGGAAGGATGTATAGAAAACTTATTTGTGCTAATAAAACCTAGGAAACCCAATCTATAACCATTGATCAAGATCATCTAATGGCTTATAAATTTTGAAGCCTTTTTAAATTAAATTAAATAGAATGATGAGGTCAACAAAAGTACTTGAAAGGCATATAGGTAAAATCAACTATAATATTAGTACATTATATATATTATTTTAATACTGATTTGACATGCATGAAATGATATGAAAGGAGGCGCGCGATTTTCAATAAGAACTACTCAAAACCCCAAACTCATTTCAAAGGTTTCAAACAGTCTCAACAGAAATCATCTCTTTCTCTCTCAAGACATTCCATCTTCCCCAAACCCACCGGAGAAGAAAGACACGCCGGAGAAGGTGCGACGGTGAATCGCAAACCCACCGGAGAAAAAAGAAGGTGCGGCGGTGAATCGAAATCCCTAGATATGAGATCAACATTTAAGTTGTTATCGTCCGGTAAAAGTCACCGGAAATGGAAGAAAGCAAGAACATGCAGAAGCAAATAAGTTTGATTCGGTTTCCTTATCAGTAGGTGTTTTCCGAACAGTAGGTGTTTGAACACCGGAAATGATTTTTGTTATTTTTCCGAACAGTAGGTGTTTGAATGCCGGAAATGTTGGGTTTTCTGTTTTTTTTTTCGATCGATCGGTGTTTTGGTCCGATCGGTGTGTGATTTGATCAGTGGGTGATTTTTGTTTTGAATGAGACTAGAAAGTGTTAATGTTGGTTTTTATGTTTTTTTTCCAATCGGTGATGATTTTTATTTTGAATGCGACTAAGAAGTGTCTCGGGTTATTTTGAGTAGAAACTGTCTCGGGTTATTTATTTGCTTTTTTTTTTGGATTGACAACTTGCCAACTGCACGTTAAAACTATTGATTTGTAACAATAATTTGGTGGTTCGGCCGTGTATGGGATTGATTTGTAACAATAATTTGGTGGTTCGGCCATGTATGGGTAGGTTAAAGTTACGTGGCGGGAACAGCGGCGAGTTCAAGAGGTAGGTGTTTGGGTCCGATCAGTGGTGATTTTTGTTTTGAATGCAACTAGGAAGTGTTAGTTGTTTTGAGTAGAAACTGTCTCGGGTTATTATTATTTTTTTGGATTGCCAACTTGCCAACTGCACGTTAAAACTATTGATTTGTAACAATAATTTGGTGGTTAGGCCATGTATGGGATTGATTTGGGATTTATTTGTAACAATAATTTGGTGGTTCGGCCGTGTATGGGTAGGTTAAAGTTACGTGACGGGAACATCGGCGAGTTCAAGAGTACATCGGAAGCGGGTCCGGCAAACCAACAAACAACAGGTAAAGCCACTGCTTAAAAGAATGAATATTTATTAGGTTCTGATTCTTTTTTTCGAAGCTACAGATATTGACGATTGGGACTCGGACACACCAATCGCAGAAATACAAAAAAGGAGATTTGGGTTGTTCTTTTTTATATTGACTATTGTTTTCGTAGGTAGTAAGTTGGGTTGATTAAAACATTTCATAATTTTTTTATAGGAGTGGTTCCTATTGATGTCAGCAGCGCTACTCCGCCGGCTACGGGGCGAAATGGTATGTATGTTATATTTTGTATATATGATAAGCCAGGTGACTGTAATGTGTGTAACGGTTGTTGTTGTTATTCATTTGAGTAGCCAAACATCCAATTGTAGTGGGGAGCAGAAGTGAGCAGAGTCAAAAGCATAGAGGTATGAAAAGTTTTATCAAATTAGGTAACATGTGTTAAACCTACCTTGTTTTTATCGAAAACAAATTAGGTAAACCTGTCTTATTATGGTTCGATGTGTTAAACATCTGTATACATATTATCGTAACATGTGTTAAACCCGTCTTATTTTTATCAAATTAGGTAACATGTGTTAAATCTGTCTTATATTTTTATCAAAAACATATTAGGTAACATGTGTTAGACCTGCCTTGTTTTTTGTCAAAAACAAATTAGGTAAACCTCTGATATTAGGGTACAAGTGTAAGGGCTCAAAAGCATATAAATATATTAGCGTAACATGTGTTAAACCTGTCTGATATTAGGGTACAAGTCAACGTACTCAAAAACATATAAACATATTAGCGTAACATGTGTTAAACCTTCTTATTAGGGTACCATGTGTTAAACCTCCCTGATTAGGTAAAAATATTAGTGTAACATGCGTTAAACCTGTCACAATTTTATAAAATGATGTAACATGTGCTAAACCTGTCTTATTACAATGTGTTAAACCTCTCCTATTAAGTAAACATGTTAGTGTAACATGTGTTACACCTGTCTTATTTTTATCAAATTATGTAACATGTGTTAAGCTCTCATATTTTTTCCAAGTTATCTAACAAGTGTTAAACTTGTCTTATTTTTATAAAAATAGGTAACATATGTTAAACCTGACTTTATTTTATCAAAAACATATTAGGTAACCTGTTTTATTTTTATGAAATTAAGTAACATGTGTTAAACCTATTTTATTTGCAGCTACAAAGAGAGTAACAAGATCGCAAACTGGTAAGATACCGAAAAAGCGAAAGAAAGTAGACGGAGAAACTGACGATGAATGGGATGAAGAAAGAGAAGAAGCTGAAGGGGAGGTCGTGTGTAGGTTGAGGAAAAAGTCGAAGCGTGATAATTGGCCAGGGCTTAGAACGAGATCATCACCAATCCAACTGGCCCGATGCATTAACGTGCTGTCTTTCGAAAAAAGAATGGCAGTAAAACAAATGGGATTTGGTCGACTTTTAAAGTTTAAAGTGGATGGCTTGCCGACAAAGTTGGCAAATTATGTTGTTGAAAGATTTAATCCTTCAACAATGGAGATTAATTTATCGTGTGGGGATATCAAGGTAAATGTTAAAGCAATACATAAGTTGTTGGGCATACCTCGTACCGGTGTCAACTTAAGCTCTCTTCCTAAGCTTGCTGAGATGGATGAAGCTATTCGAGGATGGAAAGATCGGTTCCCGGGAAGATATGTTTCGCCAACAAGAATGGTTGATATGATTGAGTCATCGGATGAAGGGGATAGTTTTAATTTCAGAATGGACTTCCTAATGTGTTTTGTGACAGTCATGATTGACTGCCACAAACAGGGCTGCCTTCGTCCATAGATATTAGATCATATCACGGGTGATCTTGATTTTGCAAGTGTTAATTAGTGCCAGTTGGTGTTGGATAAGCTTAAACAGTGCAAGAATGGTTGGAAAAGCAACGACGCAAATAGGCCATTTACAAGAGCATTGACAGTCCTAATTGTAAGTTTTTGAATGATTTTTCATTTTAAGTACTGATTAACATGTGTAACACGTGTAACGGGTTTGGTGTGAAATTTTCAGCTGCTTTAAGTGGACAGCGTCAGATGCCGAGGGATGGAAGTGGATTACGGAATTTATCCCATGACATTCTGGACCAAAGAAAAGCTTAAACAAAGGGAGAAGCTGGAGATTAGTAGGGGCAGTTTTGGGTTGGGAAAATTGAAATCTTTCACAGTCTGTAAACACAAGATGGATGATGAACCAACAATACAGGTTTGTAAGGATAAATATCTAAAAGCATTGAATAATACTTATGAATGTAAATGTATCGGCTGAGTTTTTAACATCATTGACGTTGTGTGGGAAAACAGGAGAGGGCAATGGTGGTTCATACCCTAATAGATGTTGCGGAGAGAACAAAGAGAAAAATAGAAGCCATGTTGGGTCGTTTGTGTAGTGAGAGCCCAGAGGATGTAGATGTGCAAACATTAAAAGCTAAGTATCAAACGCTGCTAAATGAAAAGCCTTCATGGTTGAATGATGCAGAAGAGAGGCGTGAAAAGGAAACAGAAGTGATTAATCAAGTTTTAGCGGAGTTGAACTTGGAGACGGGTAATATACAAGCTGATGATTCAACAGGAACAAAAAAACGTGTTGCTTTGTTAGTTAATTAAATAAGTCGTGGGTGCTATAAATCATGGGTACTATTATTATTATTATTATTATTATTATTATTATTATTATTTGATACACAGATGAAGCTATTGTGGAGATTGCAAGTCCAACTATTACCAGTCCAATTGTTCCAAGCCAATATAGGAAAACAATAGAGAAAGAACAGAAGTTAAAAACTAAGACTAAACGTAGGTGTAAATCTACTAAGTCAGCTGATATTACGAAGGACAGTGGAGAGGTGTGTAAATGAGTAGACTATGTTTTCTTACGAAAAATAATATTTTGAAATGGTGTAACATATTTAAAATCCATCTATATATGTAGGCGTCTTTGGTGCAGGAAAAAGAATTTGAAGTAAGTAACACGACAATGCAACCAACCGTCGGGGACAAGGGTAAAATTTGGATATACATATTTTTTCATTTGTTATGGTGAAACGTATTACTATTGATGTACTTAGGGTTTGCTTTATCTCATAAAAAGAAGAAATTTGTTTTAGGATGTAGTGAGGTCCAGCGCAATGAGACTACTGATGTTGAATTTGAGAAGACGATAGAGAATGATGACGGGACGAGGAAAGATTTAATGGAGGAATTTGAGAACGCAGAAGTACCCGATGGCAGTGAAGTTAATGCTGCTGTTTATGCTGATGTTCATAATGATATTGAATCAAGGGATGTAGGTATGTTTGTATTGATACAAAGAGAAAAAAGTGTAAAAGTATAGGTAACATTTGTTACAGGCACAGGTTGATATTAACTAATATTTTTATTTTCTTTTGTGAGAAGGTACGAACGATGATGAGATGGAACGGGAAGAGAGTGATAAGGCGGAGAACAAAGAAGTTCCGGATATTCATGCAGTTGAAAGTTATGGTGAAAAGGACACACAGATAATGGACACCAAAGATTTCGGTATGCGTGTTATAGTAACAAAAATCTTTTCTGATGAGACTGTCGTTCTAAGTTAGTCTGGTAAAACAGGTTCATTTTAACCATTAGTTTTTTTTCTTTTTTTTTTGTAAACAGGCACGGATGTTGATGAGGATAAACGGGAAGATGTTGCGACAGATGCTGATGGTGAAAGGGAGTCATTGATAACAGACAACAAAGATTTGGGTATGTGTAACAACCACGTCAGTTGTTGTAAATTTATTGTGGATAAGCAAGTTTATATTAATAATTTTGTTTCATGTCTTGTAAGAAGGCACAAAGGTACTTAAGGAGAGGCTGGTAGAAAGTACTAAGGTGGTTGGCACAGAAGTTCCGGTGATTGGTGCGGCTTTTCACAAGCTGTTTGAAGTAGAAATAGAATCTAAAGGGGTATCAGGGCAAAACTTGGCGACACATGTGAACGTTTCCAAAGGGAAGCAAACTGATGTACAAGAAAAAGAACAGTTGGATGAGACGTTAAATGCTGAGAGAAAACAACCCTTGGATTTGTTTGATTACGATGGGCCTAGCTGGAGTGTTGGGTTGACCAAACTAGATGAGATTGGGAGTGAGAACAAGACAGGTACGCATTGATATAATTGAAAGTGTATTTAGGGGTCTAACAACAAGAATGTAACACATGTTGCCATTGATAGTTATTGATGAGGAAGCTCGAACACCGGATGTCCGCACGAGGAGTGAAAGCACGTCTGGTACGTCTTGTTTACCCTTGTTGATTTACATGGTCGTTGCATGTGAGTCACAATTGTACATGTATTACACATGTTAGAAGCGTGTATTGTTTTGAAGTAACAATAGAATTGTCAAAAGGATTCCTTCACTGTTACTTCAAAAAAATTACGCAGTTGTAACATGTGTTACACATGTAGCTCTTATGTTACACATTTAGCCATTAAGGTAAATGCTTGTGAAAAAAGATATCTCTGTGATCTTTGTAACATGTGTTACAGATCTTTGTAACATGTGTTACATGTGTACACGTGTGGCAGATGTACCCTTATGCCAAGGGGTTTGGGAAATAAGATAAATTCATTGTTATTTCAAAAAACAAATAGGCAATTCTAAGATGTGTTACACATGTTAGAATTGTCTATTGGTTTGAAGTAACAATAGGAATGCTAATATGTGTTATTTCACCATCCCAGGAATCATAAATGAACAAGGGGCCATTGTAATGTCGGCTGAGCCATTGATGGTAGAGCCCGTCACCGTCTTTGATGGGTCAAACTATGTAGAGAACATGGGTTTTTATACAGAAGAGATAGAGAGAGCGAACAAAGAAAGGATGTTAGCAGAGATGGATGCGAGAAAAGAAAACTCCCGGATATAGAGAAAGGGATAACATATGTTAACAAATCTCCTTTCTTCAGAAGGGGAGTGGACATTAATGAAGATACAAGTAAGGATGATAAACATATATGGGATTACATCCGCAACGATGAAGGGTTATTACATATGTTACATGGGGATTCAAGCCGAAAGGAGACGATGAAAATAAATCTGTAAGTGCTCTATGCAGATGTAACCAATTATGAAAAGCTACCTTTTTTGTTGTTTTCTATTTTGTGTAACATGCGATAACCCCCATGTCATAGGAGAGAGCGAGGAAAAGCATGGGCGGGGGGCTTTACTAATGAAGAATATAGAGCAAACCCAAGAGCAGAGTAAGAAAAATTTACATTTGGAATACATAACATTTAGTAACATGGGTAACAAAGTAGGTGTTTTCACTGTGAATTTGGGTTGCAGGGAGCTACTCTACAGGAGCAGTGCATATGTTGAGGCAACTCGAAGAATGTTTAAGACATTGAGCGTAGGGGCCCTGGTGATTGATCGAATTATTGACTACTGGGCTGAGGTGCTGAACTATGAAGAAAAATTCAAAGCACCAGGGTCGACCAACCGTTTGTTTATGGGGACGAGAGTAGTTGTGAGTTGTTTTTTAATATAATAAATTGTTTATGTGTGATGAAGCATGATATAATTATTGCCAATTGAATTGTCTTTCAGTTTGAGTGGATGTTGCTTGATCAAGATATGCACCGTGAGAAACGTATGGACAGGTTTAGAAAGAATATGCAAGGCGGAATGTATGGCAAAGAAAAGCTGTTTCACCTTAGAAGTTTCGACATTGTGTTGTTTCCGATATTAGAGGCCGGCCACTACTATCTGCTAGTGTTTGAGATGAAAAATCCCGCAATTACGTTGATCGACAATGGTGAAGAAAACTTAACACGTTAGGTCTTCGATAGTGATGTTTACATCAACAAGTCAGTACCGTACAAATATGTAAGTACATTATAAAATGCGAATATTCATCAGATTATACGTAACATGGTATACCAACTCACTATGATCTTTGTTCTATGTTACCCGAAGGAGATGTTTGTACGTTACCTGGAGGAGGTAAACCATCCAAGGGGGTCGGTGATCAAGGGGTTGGAAATCAAGAGGAAGAAGCTTGATTGGGCCACTAATGGGAACAATACAGACTGCGGTATCTTCTTAATGAGGCACATGGAAAAGTTCAAGGGGGTGCATGAACCATTTGAAGCTGGGTTTAGTATAAATAGGAGCAGGAAAATGAAGGAGGTGAGAAAGTTGCGGACGAAGTATGCCACTCATATTCTGTTGTAGCCCTCTAACACTTTGAAAGGCAAGATAGAAGCTGCCTCATTTATGGGGGCCGCTGAGTGTGGTAGTGTGGTCTTTTCTACGGTTTTTGTGGGACCCTCTATGGTGGTTTTTGTAGTTATATTGGGTACCATAACTTTTGTTTATAACAAGTCAACTGGCTAGTGATATATGCGTGGTGGTTTTTGTAACTATCGTAGTCACCACGAATTTTGTTTATTTTATATTATGGCCATAACCCAAAATACAATATGACCATTCTGGTCTTCTCTGTAATATGTTGTAACTATCGTAGTCACCATGAATTTTGTTTATTTTAAACAGTTATGATGGGAAATGTATTTTGTTACCAGTTATCAGTTAACATGTGTTATTAGTTAACATGTTCTATTCATTATCAATTGTAAGAAAAGTAGTAGACGAGCATTGGGTGGTCAACATATTGTTTCAATTGTAACCTGTGATACTCATTAACAAGGTACATACCTTTACTGTTAGTTGAAAACAATAAGCAATTGTAACATGTGTTACAGATCTTACGTAAGTGTATGCAGTACATGGTGGAACATGTAAGTAACATGTGTTACATACGATGCAGTGAATAAAAACAAGGCACATATATAGTGAATAACATACGTATACATGTAACATGAGTATATGCACCACAAAGGCATACACATGTTACATGTGTGTATGAAACACTTAGTATATGTAATGTGTATATATCCAAACATGCTAGTACATGTGATTTGTAACACACGTTACAAAAGTATATGCAACACATGGGAATCATTGTCATCTAATATAATCGAAGTAATCGCATAAAAGCAGTGTGTAACACAAGTAATACATGATGGTTTAATTGGTTACAGGGGTGCACCCTTTTAAAAAAAGAAAAATAGGTCGTTAAACATAAAAAGTGGTAAAGGTAACATATAAAAGTGGTACCATACACAAGAATATACACATCTAGTAAAACAAGTTAAGGGCAAACATGCCATTGTCAAATTACAACCAAAATACATGTTGAAACACGAGCGGGATATTGTTTATGTTTCACATGAAACGTACATACGTTAAACTAAGTAACGGAGAACATACTGAACTTGACCAATGAACTTCCAAAAAGTAGCTTACCTAAACAAAAACAACCATTGGATAATGCGTGTTACACACGTAACAGTTTTACTGCTGCATCGAGGTGCAAAGTCCAAAATACTGTTACACGTACATAACACGTGTCAAAAATTGGTGTCTGGTCAGCAATTGTCGTCAGCTAGCATATACAACTAAAGGGCATATGAAGACCCCATGTCATTCGGGTTGGGAGGCTGATTGATGCTATCGGGATTAGTGATATTTTTTTGCAATTTTGGGAATCATGGCCAGCGACGTACTTCATGCAGGTTCGGCACAGTCGAGCGGCCTTTGTGGGTTTTGGAGCTGGCTGGCTGCTGCTACCACTAATGTGACGGTGTTTACCACATCCTTTATTGTGCGCCACATCAGGGTTATTCACCACCACCTCGTTCTCTCTTGGATGCCCAATCAGTTCTTCTAAGACATCCTCAGTTGGCGCTTGGGCTGGCATCTGGATAGATCCCTTTGTTAACAAATTAATTTTGATGAGTTTTAGTTGTTCAAGCAAGGATGAAAGTGAATCAACATCGTTTCGAACAACATCCACACAGTCGGAGACCACGTCAATAATCTCAGATCGCATAACGTCCTGCGGTTGTGTGTCTACACCATAACGACTCTGGACGGAAAACACTCTCTTTGGAAAGATATCACGCCGCCACCTATCGGAGATGTATTGGGCTGGGATCGTATCAACATGTTGTAAGCGATACACGTAAAAGATGTGGCGACATAGGTAGCCTATGCGGGCATGAACAATCTGTTGTCCTATCAACGTTGTTAAACTTGACCTGCATATTATAAAGCTAAACCAATGTTAGGCACTGTAACGCTAGGCAGTAAAAAAATATCATATGTAACATGTGTTAGGCAGCCTATTGTGAATAAAATAACCGTGAAAACGTTGTCTTCATGTGTGACAGAAAAAACCATTGTGCCGTCTTCGGTCGCTTGGTTTGAGATGTAGCAGTAAAACTTGCCCTTGAGGATTTCCTTTCGAACAACGTGAAAAACATAGTGAGTATAAATAGCGAATGCATGTTCTTCAATGGGCAGATTGCTTTTGTCATTGAAAACGATGGAAGAAGATTTGAAATGAGCAACTCTTTGGCGGTAACGTTGTGCGTCAATTCGCGCGTCAAAACATAGCAACCATTGAACTAGAGTATTTGCGCTGGTAGAGTTAACTTTGAAAGCTGCATTTGAACTTTCGGAACGTGAAGTTGTCTTCATCAAATAGCACATAGGGATGTCCCTGAAGTGCGCAGTTACCCAACGTCCCCTGATTTCGTACATCTTATTGAGCCATTGGTGGTCTTGTAGTCCAATTTTTTTCCAGCAACGCTGCCCATCGCGATTCAAATGTAGATGGCTTTATGTAAACATTCCAAACCAGTCGATGAATGCAAGCCCTCACATCAGTCTTTTGCAACAGGTCACCCGCAATCTGTTAACGAGGTTAAAGGAAAAAAAAAGTCAACAATAAGGTACTAAAAAAAATAACTTCGGAATAATATCTCAGTGCTTATCTTTGACCTTGGTTGGTAGCTTTTTCATAATATGCCACATGCAAAGCCTGTGACGAGATGTTGTAAAGACTTGTTGAATAGCCTGTTTCATCGACGGGTCCTGATCGCTTAAGATCAACAGGGTGCAGTCCCATGTGCTTTCAGGAATGCTTGGAGTACCCATTTATAAGATTCAACGGTCTCATTTAAAAGCAACCCAGCACCAAAGGTCACACAATGCATGTGGTTGTCTACATCAGTGAATGGTACAAAAATCATGTTGTACCTGGGAAAAAAAAGGGTGGGCGGTTAGCACAAAATCATGTTACATGTCGGGGGTAACACATGTAACAAGTGTCAGAACTCAAAATAAAATGCATGTTCTTATTTGAAAAAGATAGACAATTTTAAGATGTGTAACACATGTTACAACTACATATTGTTTTGAATTAACAATGAAAAAAGATATCTTTATTGTTACTTCAAAACAATAAGCAATTGTAACATGTGTTACGCATATTAGGAAATATTGTAATATAAGAGCTACATGTGTAACACATGTTACAACTGTCTATTGTTTTGAGGTAACAATGAAGGAATCTTTTTTCACAACATTATGCAGGTACATGTAAGAATGCCTATTGCTACTTCAAACAATAGATAATTTTAACATCTTTAACACATCTTAGAAGGCCCACATGTAAAGGTGTCAGAAATGTAAAAAATGCAGATCTGTAACACATGTTACAAATGCTTGCTGTTTTGAAGTAACAGTAAAGATATCTTTCTTCACAACCATTTATCTTAATAGTTAGATGTGTAACACATGTAATACGCCTAACGTTTGTTAGGAGACACTGTAAGACAAGAGCTACATGTGTAACACATGTTACAACTGCCTATGTTTTGAAATAAGAATAAAGAAATCTTTTTAAAATGCCTATTGCTACTCCAAAACAATGAACAATTTTAACATGTGTAACACATCTTAGAATTGCCTATCGTTTTGAAATAACAATGAATTTATCTTTTTTCAGAACCACTTAGAGTAAGGGTTACATGTGTAACACATGTAAAACTATCTGATAATTAAAAAAGGCAGATCTGTAACACATGTTACAAATTGTTTTGAAGTAACAGAAAAGGTTGTAAAGTAAGAGCTACATGTGTAACACATGTTTTGAAGTAACAGAAATGTAAAAATGCAGATCTGTAACACATGTTACAAATCCTTATTGTTTTGAAGTAACAGTAAAGATATCTTTCTTCACAACCATTTATCTTAATATTTAGATGTGTAACACATGTAATACGCCTAACGTTTGTTAGGAGACATTGTAAGATAAGAGCTACATGTGTAACACATGTTACAACTGTCTAATGTTTTGAAATAAGAATAAGGGAATCTTTTTAAAATGCCTATTGTTACTTCAAAACAATGGACAATTATAACATGTGTAACACATCTTAGAATTGCCTATCGTTTTGAAATAGCAATGAATTAATCTTTTTTCAAGAACCACTTAGAGTAAGGGTTACATGTGTAACACATGTGCAACTATCTGAAAATTGAAAAAGGCAGATCTGTAACACATGTTACAAATTGTTTTGAAGTAACAGAAAAGGTTGTAACGTAAGAGCTACATGTGTAACACATGTAAAACATGTTCCATATATTAGGTGTAATATATCTACTAACTTGTTTGTCTGGTCAGTAGCATCGAACGCTAACACATCCCCAAAAGCCTTGTAGTTTAGCTTGGAGATCTCATCAGCCCAAAACACAGCATTCAATTTCCCATCAGATACAACAAAGTCATAGTAGAAGTTGGGAAGACTTTCCCTTCGATCATGAAGGCGATCCAGAAAAAGTTGAGCATCTCGGTTACCTATAAAAACCCTCAACTTCTGGCTAAAGTTTTTAAAGTCGTCGGGAGTACCATGCACGTTGTGATGACCACCTTTAATACTTACAAGGCACCTGTGGGCCTTGACCGGACCAATACGATTAATGCTCATTCGGTGAATAAATTGTTGTGTTGCAAATGGGAGTTTTCTTGATATTTTTGAAAGGTCGCGGTTGAATGGGTCAATAAGGGGGTGATTATGCACATCAATCCAGTTGTGTACAACAAAACGAGTAGGATTTTGCATGATGAGGACAAGAATCTGCGCCTTGCAATCAGTGTGTGTGAATGTACTTTTCCTGTTGGTCATCACCGAAGACTCACAGAGAGTGTCGAACGTCCTTTTCTGTTGCGGTTTAGCAGCTTTCGAGCACCTCAGGTATTTGTGCGTCGCATACCCATTCCAAACCTTTGTTTGCGCCTTTTTTACATTGAAGCCAGCTTGATATCCCTATGCCTTATACATTGCAATAAGCTCCTCAAATGTGTCGTATGATTTTCCAAGAACGAGATGGAACTCCTTGTCAACAATAGGAGTCCAATATTTGGTTCCTTGTGGGGGATCTGAGTTACAAAGTAGCGGGGAGTTCCTTGTTCATCTGTGTATAAAATGTGTAAATTAAACAAAAACTGAATCTTTTTCGAAAAAAAAAACATAACGGCTACATATTTAACACATGTTACAACTGAGTAATTTTGAAAAATAACATGAAATGTATATTTTTTGGAAAACCTTGTCATAAGGGCTACATTTTGTAACAACATGATGGATTTTTTTAATTTTCTGTAAGGTTGTAACACATGTCACATGTGTAATGTGTACGTGTTATGTTGATCAATGCATATGAGACTTGTAAAGAATGCATATATTTTTTTAAAAATACATACGTAAAAGTTATTTTTATTGCAGTGCTAACACTTTTATTGCAATGCTAACACATGTTACAATGTGACGAATGAATATTTTTCAAAAATATTTATGGTTTCATGCTGCCAAAAATGTTAAAGATAACCTTCATGAACATCAGGTCCAATTAGCGGGAAATTCCCTTTGTCGTTAGCTCGTGCGCGTAGCGGTGATTCCTCGTCATACTCATCACTCCACATATCTGAAAATCGAGTTTGCACCGGTAATTAGAAAAACAAGAATAAAGTATTTTTTTTAGAAAAAAAAAGCTTTTAAATCTAAATGTTAAAACCTTCTTCATTTGGTGAAAACATCTGAAAGTGAGACTGTTGAAGTTCTACCTCTGGCTGCATGTTCTCAGCTCTAATATGTCCAACACCTTATTATACAATAAATCATAAACTTGTATAGTGATGGGTTTCAAACACCAACAAAACAAAAAGAAAATACAAATTGGTTGCTTGGTTGTGCAAGATATTAAAAATGTGAAAAAAACTTCAAATAAGTTGAACAAAAGGATCCAAAATAAATCATCTAAAAAAAGAAGAACATGAACAAAAAAAAATGAAGAACAGGAACCAAAAAGAAGATGATTACCCAAAAAAGAAGATGATTAACTCCTAAAAAAAGAAGAACATGAACAAAAAAAAAAAACATGATTGTCTTCTAAAAAAAAAGAGAACAAATTTTTTATTCATTCACATACCGGAAGAACCTGATGCCTGCTGGAAGTAAACCGTCGATGATTGATCGACGATAAAGTTATTCCGGAATACACGGCTAGGAGAATATGCCTGAAAATTGGCCATAAAAGATGGGAGAAAGGAATGGAGTTAGGGTTTTTGAAGAAGAAAGGAATTGAGAATGAAGAGGGAAGAAAGAAATTGAAGTTCTGTATATATTTTTTGGTTTGAAAAGGTGATGAGTTGATAGGTAATAAATGACTTGATGGGATGTGGAAGATGGTGAAGTGATGACTTGAACAAATGACCAATTTGCTCTTTTAACATGTGTTTTAAAGATATGATGTGGATCAATCTTGTCCACACAATTCAAGTTTCCCAGGTTTTCTAGATTAAATGGGTTTTTCATAGATACTTACATTATATATATATGGGACCGCTAAAATGAAAACCACCCCCAGTTAAGAGAACCACTTTCCAACCATTGATCTTTGGAGATAGATAGATGAGATTAAAAGTTATAAACACAATATTAAATTCTTTTTGTCTTATTATGTTTTTAATATTTTAATGTTAAAAGGGCAGTTCATTAAATTTGCTTGTTTTGTCTTATTGTATATATTGTCTTTTATTACTTTTTTTACTTATTAAATTAATTGTTTTTTATTAAAATCAGATTTTTTAATCAAAAACATTTTAAAATCTGATTTTTTTACAAAAAACAATTTTTGTCAGGATTTTTTTTACAAAAAATGTTTTTACGAGCCGGTTTTTTTATGAGCCGTTTTTTACGCCCCGTTTTTTACGCCCCGTTTTTACGCCCCGTTTTTATGCCCGGTTTTACGCGCCGTTTTTTAGGCCCGATTTCACGCGCTGTTTTTTTAGGCCCAGTTTTACGCGCAGTTTTTTAACACGCCGTTTTTTATGCCTCGTTTTTATACGCCGTTTTACGCCCCGTATTTACAAGTCGTTTTATCACCCGGTTTTTTTATGAGCCGTTTTTTACGCCCCGTTTTTACGCCCCATTTTTTACACCCTGTTTTTTACGTGCTGTTTTTTTACGTGCCGTTTTTTACTCCCTGTTTTTTCGCCCCGTATTTAGGCTCCGTTTTTTAACACACGCGTTTTTAAACTTTTTTTACGGTTTTAAACTTTTTTTTACAAAAAACTTTTTTACAAAAAAACTTTTTTACAACTTTTTTTACAAAAACTTTTTAACAAAGAACAAAAATTTATACGAAATTTTTTTTACGGTTTAACCTTTTTTTTACAAAAACTTTTTTTACACACGTTTTTTAAACTTTTTTACTTTTTTTTATGAAATTTTTTTTTACGGTTTTAAACTTTTTTTTTACAAAAACTTTTTTACCAAAAATTTTTACAGTTTTTTATAATATTTTTTTTTACAAAAGACAAAAATTTATATAAAAACTTTTTTACGGTTTTAACCTTTCTTTTTACAAAAACATTTTTTACACACGTTTTTAAACTTTTTTACATTTTTACGAAAACTTTTTTTACGGTTTTAACTTTTTTTTTTACAAAAACTTTTCTACAAAATAACAAAAAGAGGAGAGAGAAACGTGAAGAGAGAGAAATTGAAAAGAGAGTTTAAAGAGGAGAGAGAGATGATTTGATGGTTTTGATTAAATGACTATATTACCCTTTTGGTTGTCATTATGTGATTGGTGGAGAGTGGTTTTCGCGGTTCTCGCAACTGGGGTGGTTTTATTTTAGCGGCCCTATATATACGTAGAGGTTCTAGAGTGAACCATAGTGTTTGTATGAACCAAGTGAACAAACATGTCCATTGGTTAAGGAGATCTAGAGTTTTTATATCAATGGCAAGATTGTAACTATGTTCTTATAACTTCCCTTTAAAATAAAACCTACGAGGGTGTATTTGTAAATCAATTTCTTCCATCTTCGAAACCCGGGAATTCTAATCATTCCCTTTAGGCTATGGGTATACTTTCACACCCTTTAATTACGCGTAGGCACCACATCAACTACTTGACCCTCTTTCACTTTAACGCACACCAAGGAAATGATTTAACCCCATTAACTCCCCTTAAAATTAATTAAAATACATATATATAGCATGTTGTTGTGTATGTGCAAATTTTGCAATGCTTAATTCTCTCCCTCTCTCTCATAGTTAACTTCTTAACATGTGAAGCTTTTACACTGTGTTCCCGAGTTAAGTTAAGGAGAGAAAAGAGAGGATTCTCTCCTTTTCTTTTCTTTCTCTCCGTTTCTTTCCAAATTGGAAAGATTAATTTTAGGCAAAAAATCTCTCAGTTTCTCTTCTTTTCTCTCCTTTAGTGAAACTCTGGAACACAACTAAAAATTATTTCTTTCCAAATCTTTTCTTTTCTCTCATTTAATGAAACTCGGGAACACAGTGTTAATGCCTCTTAACACCCTTTACGAACGGTTTAACAGGTGTTAACGGATGTCAACTAGGATTAACACCTATGGGTGTTAGAGTATACCAGGTAACCTTATTGAAAACAATTTCAATTCCCCAATACTCACATATATCATTTATTGAAGATCATTGTTCCAATTTATAAAATTCGCCATTCTTTCTCTCTATAAACAGCAAAGCGACTCGAACACCATCTTTTTACCGTATGTTGCTGCTTCTGGTGACTAATCAAGGTACAAAATAATGCGCATAGTGTTTTCATCTTTCTCTGTTTGTGTCCGATTGTGTATAGTTCTCTTTTCCCCCCTTTTTGTTACATGTAAAATCTAGGGTTTGAAGTTCATAGTTCGTATAAAAAAGCTTGAAATGTTCAATAAAGTGTGTATAAGTTGTTGGATTTAAGTATGATGTGGTCATTTTTGTATGATTTATTTCCGAGTTAGTCAATTTTTGGTTTAATTGTTATTCTTCAATCGATTAAATGCATAGGTATACTTTGTTCCTTACACATGTGTATGCGATGGTATTCTACATGTGTGTATAAACTAAGGGTGCAAACGAGCCAAGCGGCTGGCGAGCTACTCGAGATCGGCTCGAGAAAAATCTCGAAACAAGCCGAGCCCTATTGAGCCCGAGTCGAGCTTGAGCCTAAAATAAAGCTCGTTTGTTTATCGAGTCCGAGCTCGAGCCTCGCATGTAGCTCGTCGAACCTTATCGAGCCTTAGTGTAGCCGAGTCGAGCCGAGCTTATTTAAACTTGTTTACAAGTTGAACTCAAACCTAAAAATAAGCTTATTTAGTAAATGAGCCCGAGCCCGAGTTTCACTTATCGAGCTCGCGAACCTAAAAGGTCTATTATTTTTATTTAATAGATAACAAACGAGCCAAGCCCGAGCCGAGCTCGAGCTTGAGAAAATACCAATGAGTCGAGCTCGAGCTTTGAAAATAAAGCTCGAATCGAGCCGAGCTTGAGCTCTCATAAGTTAATCGAGCTCGAGCCTGGTCGAGCTCGGGCTCGGCTCAACTCATTTGCACCCCTAGTATAAACTATGTAGTTCCCTTATGTTGCATGTATAATCTTTGTTTTGAGATCGTAGTTGTTTTCAGTGAAGGACGATGATATCCTAAAGTTGTACACATATGTATAAATGTTTTGTACCCATATGTATTTTGGCTATCTTAAAGATTTCTGATGTTAACACTTAACAATTATGAACACTATTCTGATAGTTAGCTTTAATACATTTGTATATTAGCAATGTATAATATGCTTTTGTAATATATATATAATTCTTTTGGTAGATAGTTATGTGTTACCCTGGTTGTTGTAATTTCTGATCCTTTTTTATCAGTTGTTTGTACAAATCTGCAAATGAAAAACAATAAGTTTTTAAACATGTTTTACATTTACATTTGATTGTAGGTAACAAGTCAGTATTTGTTTATAGTAACCTGTTAATTTAATTATGTAGGAAGGAAAAGTGAAAAGATATCTGGTAGAGCGGCCTTTAGATTTAAAAATACAAAGGATGACCCTATTGAATGTTCTGACAATGATGGAACGAACAAAATAGGTGACTTTGTTTGTGTATACAATCTGATATAGAAATGATAGAGATTAAAGTAGACCTAATTATTAATTTAATGTTAAAAGTGTTGAAATACGCGTATTTAACTATACTCTATTGAATCAGGTGATAAGATGGCACATGAAAAAACAGATAGTAAGGTTACATTTGGTGATGGAGCGAAACTGTATGTTCATCTTGACATTAACCAGAAAAGTGTTGAAGACGTAAATATTAATAAAGGTACAATTTTGTAGCTTTTTGATGAAATGATGATATGTTTTGAAAAACTTTATAACGTATTTGTAATTGTGGAAAGGTATTGGTGGGGAGAATAAGCATGATGTAAAAATTGAAAGACAGTCGAAGAAGTTGGAACCAAATGGTAAAACTAAGAGTAGAAAAGGGAAATCAGTGAAATTAGCAAGAAAAGAATCAGTCACTGCGGTGCGTGTTCCGTTTTCAGATAACTTGGAAGGTAAAATATTAGAAAGTTTATTTTTTATATAGGAAACAAAAATACACTAAATATGCATTGTATATAAAAAGTTTATATTATTGTGTTATCTAGGATATGTCAATAATGCGGAAAATGAATATAAAAGCATGAAGAAAAGTACAGATAAATGGAAAGTTTGTGAAGAAAACGAAAGACTCGGTATGGTAGTGTAAATATATAGACGTTTATTTGTTATGTAATTCTTTTGTAATGACCGAAAGAAGGGGAGAAGAGCCTGACTCCGAGTAAAGTTCAACCCAAAAATAGTCCATAAAAAGATGGCAAAGGAGGTATTATTTGACATCAAATGGTTTCGTGTATAGAATTGAACACTAATGGTGTGTGTTATAAAATGTATAAAAGAGACCACTGATTATATGGTATGTAAATATTTTTTAGATTTCGAAGAAGATTGTAACATGAATGCAATCGATGAAGTATTCAAATACAAGAAACAAAAGCCAAAAAAGTCGCCTAAAAAGAAAGGCTAAATCTAATAAACGTGTTAGGGTTGATGTCAGCGATGAGTTACCAGGGATTAGGACTCGTACATCGCCCAATAAACTATTTGAAGCAGTTTGTAAGATGAATACATGGCAACAAAATGTGGTGAGAAAGATGGGTTTTGGAAAAATACTAATTTTAAAGGTAAGTGAAATCATGTCATCCCTAGGTTATTTTGTGGTTGATAGGTTAGATATGGAGAACATGAGAATAAATACAAAAAAAGTCGGCAAATATCTATTAGGAAAATTTTAGGAGTACCATTTGGTGGGATTAGGGTGGAAAAGGATAGAACATGGGGAGGGAGAGCACATGGGGAGGGAGGCATCTATTGATCTGATCGATACATGGAAAGACAGGTTTGATAAGCTTCCAATTAGTTTTAAAAACATTTTGGATAAGATTAGGGAGGATGCTTATGAAGATGAAGCAATGTTCAACATTGACTTTGTGATGCTTTTCATATCCACTATGATCGCTTGTAAGAAGAATGACAACGCGATGTACAAATGCTTGAAAGGTTTTGTCTTGAAAAAGAGTTTTAAGAGCATGATTGGTGTCAATTTATTTTTGATGTTGTGAGGGTATGTAAAAGTAACTGGGTTAGATGTAATACCGACTCATACTTTAGAGGGCCGCTTACTTTTCTGGTGGTAGGTTACACTATTATTTGTTTAAATACATGAGAGTATTATGTTTAAAATACAATTATGTATTTGTTATGTGTATGTATACTGAGTAACACTGTATGCAGCTGTTTATTTGAACATATTATATACATATCTATAACTTGTATTATACACATGTTTACTTGTTTTGAAATAATTGACGACTAATTGTTTTTCTTATTGTATATGTAGTTGTTGTATCTCGACATCCCAATATGTGTAGGTTTTGACAATGAACATATGGAACCTCCCATAAGTTTTTGGACCCATGATATGATAAGCATGAGGAAAGATCAAAAGATTAAGAAACTGGAGGTTTCAACCTGGGGGAGATAAGAGAGTTATACGAGGATGATATAGATTACGATTTAGAAAGTGATGAGGAGGTTGTTGACTTATCGAAGAGAGATGATCAAATCGGCCTTGTTTGTTTTAATGGAGTTTCAATAGAGGTATGAATAAACGATTTCTTTATTTGTTTGTTACGTACTTGTTACTGATTTGTTGTATAGTAATTATCGTAAGTAAATTTATGATGTTTTTTTAAATATTGTAATGTGAAGGATTGTGTATCTAGCGTTTTTGGGTTGTGCAACGAGGCCGAATCTTTAAAATATAAGTTCGATGGGGCGATAAACCAACTTGCAAAACGTTATCCTAATGGCGAAGTGATATTGCCAATACTTGAACACCACAAACTTATTTTCAACAAATGTGCTGTTTTTTAGAAGGGCGCTTCAGAAGGTTTAAAAAGTGGGATATACCGAAGAAAGGTAAATTCTATTATGTATTTAATTTGGCTTGTATACATCTATATACACAGATGTATCGTATTATATACAAGATTTACTTTGCTCGATATTTAAACCACTTTTCGACTCATAAAAAATTGTGTAGGTGAGAATGTGAATATTAGTACGAAGAGTGATGGCGATGTTAATAATGAGGGAGATTTGTTTTCAACACTACATGTGGCATCGCCTTTTACTCAAAATGCTATGACATACTCGAACATTATTCAGGATGTAGTATCTGATGCCTATGATACACAGAAAACAGATGATTTGCCTTCATTCACACTTAGTATTACACAGGATTTCCCGAGTATGCAAGAGTTAGAGGCGAGAAAAATATAACCCAAAAAAAGGTGGCAGATGTTGTTGAAGTTGTAAGGAAAGGAAAAAGGGAAAAAAAGATATTAAAATATGGACAATCTCCGTTTTTTTATAAGGGTCATTAACAATAATACTTGGTTGAGCAAAAAAGAAAAATTATTCTGGAAATACTTGTCTAATAGCAAAAAAGAAAAGCCGTATGTTTTTTTGGTATAATATTATACCATATATGTTATTTATATGATGTGTGTTTTAAATGTCTGATTATAAATGTTGTTGTTGTACATAAATGTTGTACCGAAGAAAAAAATGATAAAAATGATCTTACGATGGATGGCAGGTATATGTTGGATGACGTCTATTTATTTAAACTTGGTTGCCTATTAGTTGGATTACACATAAATATTTTGCTAGGTTGTTAACAACCAAGGAGAGGAAGGTTATTCTTTTGAAGCAGCGGGAACAAAATGAACAAGAAGTTGCAAGAACAAATGCTTAAGAAACTGTAAATATGTATCGTGTTTGGGTGTTCGTTTCATTAATTTTTATATCTTTGATGATAGTACATATATTTTGGTTCAAACATCATTATATTAACATACATCTTTAGTGAATTTATAGGTGTATTAAACTGTTGTACACCAGTGTACAGACTGTTACACGTATTTAGTACAAAGTTGTACTTCTATGTATTGGATTCCTGTACATAAGTGTAAAGGCTATTGTACGTATTCTTTACACTATTCTATATCTGCGTTAACAATGACTCGGTACTAAAACTCATGTATCCTTGGATGACCTCGGTATCTTACTATCACTATATTACACCAGCGATGGGTGCACTTTCCCAACGTGAGTTATAGTGTGATAGTAGTAAATCGTGTTTTTATAAATATTAAAACATGAACTAGTGCATAAAACAACCTAAAAATAACACCTTTTTATAAGCACACCGACACACATCTTTTAGTGTTATAAAAGCCTTGGTTATTACGCATGTTTTATTTTCGTGAGGATTGGTTATTTTGCAAAAGGGTCATGGTGAAATATTTTCAAAGGTGCATTTGTAAATGTGTTATTAATCCGATTACGTGAATTAATATATTTTGTTAATAATAGCATTTATTAAGTAAGATTAAAAATAACCCGCCCCCTAGCCCAGTTGGGTATCCCCACTTGGATTAAGTTGGGCTGGCTTCCTCCTTGGAGGTCGCCGGTTCGACTCCCGGCTGCGGCATACGGGGGGTGGGAGTCCCAATGATGGATCGTTCCTACCGAGGCATGGTGCGGTCCTGAGGGCAACCCGGTTTTACCCAGTTGTTACCCCAGCGAGTCTCTCGTGTGGGGGCAGTATGGTTTCCGGGCGGAAATCAGCTTGCGTAACGGCCGGGGCCCGATCGAACATCGCGTCCGTAAGAGCGGGGCTGACGGGGGAATGTCTTTGACATGATCTCGGAGACCAATTCGGTCTTGTACAGAGAAAGTCTCCTTCCAAAAAAAAGTAAGATTAAAAATACAAATTTGGGCCTATTTTACGTAAAGTATTTTAATATTGTTTTTACTAATCATGCGTTACGGAAACCTAGTTTACGTCTAGTGTATTCTCTTTGTTGGAAAAATAGATACTCGCGCTCCCAATCGCCAACAACTCGATAGAATTGTTGACTACTCGTGCGAAAACTACGCCAGAAAGTATTAAGACCAGTCACGGATTTTCAGGAAAAAAAATAGTCGTTTACCATAAGGTTATGAGCAACTTTACAATCTGGCACAATTCGAGCTCGTCACGTTAGTAGTTGTGAGTTTTCGTCATGTTAGTCGTTTACCACTTGGTAGAGGCACATGACTCTTAGAAGGGAGGTCACATATTTATACCAGGGAAAAAAGAGTATTTTTGTCACACCCCAACCGATGGCGGAATCATCGGGGCGCGATACTGAGCGAAATAGATTGTCCATGAGTATCCATAACAACTATTAATTACCAGATACTAAAAACGTCATGTCCCATACCATACCATAACATATCCAAATAAAACAGTTATTACAAATAATTGTCTCACAAACAAGTACTGATCCGACAACTCATATTTCAAAATAGACAATTTGTTTATTTGTTTCTAGACTCTTTCCTAGCCTCGATTTCACAGCAAGCCAAGCATTTTAACATCTTAAGCACATGCCACATACGTTAAAGTAAAAGTCAATACACATAGTGTAAAGGTGAGCATACAACTTTAATAGATATAATAAAGTTCGAAATCGTTTACGCATAACCAGCATGTACAACGTGTGATGTGAAGCATGTAAGTTATCGACATGATCCTATCAATACCAATGACTGCGGGTTGACTACGCAAGGCAGTTCGTAACACATATTCACCTCTGCGAATCATGTGATTAATGGTCCTTAACAACCCCTGAGTGAACAGGTGCTGAGTCCAAACTATAGTACTATCGTTGCTAAGGCAGGTAGACAGCAATCTATATGTAAACATAACAAACAAGTATTCATCGAGTCACGTATAACATGCAATAAGCGGTTAGCGTTTAAGTATTGTGTAGTGTGTTTGATGTGATTTAGAATAAGTAACGTATGTAACACCCAAAAGTGCGTAAAGCAAAAAGGGTTCGAGTATACTCACAGTGATGATGGATTGAAGGGAGCGCTAGAGTGAGTTTAGCCTGATCAGAGTGATAGCATAAATGATAAGCGGCGCGTAAAACGGTGTAAGTGTACCAAGAGTTCTATGGTAATCCGATCGGATGGCCAGTCGATCGGGTGGCAATCCGTTCGGATGGTCATCCGATCGGATGGCCATTCGATTGGATTGTCACCTCGTTTGGCGAGGATGTGTTTGTGTATGATGGTTTTCCTTTTGAAGTTTTCCTTGTAGTATTTTAAAAATAGAGAAGTATCTCTACCCTTCAGGTCGGTCGATCGAACGGTCGTTCGATCGGACGACAATCGGATTGGCGAGTCTTCTTAGTTTGAGAACAAGTTCACAGCAGGACGGTCACTCGATCGGATGGCTATCCGATCGGGTGGCAATCCGTATGTATTGAACATGTTGAAAATTGTTTAAGTGTTGAAGTCCCAAACATCACATGGTCAGATGGTCGCTCGATCGGGTGGCAACCCGATCGGACGGTAATCCGTTCGACGTTTAGTTCTTCAAAAAGTTTTAAGTGTGGGACCAAGGTGCAAGCTGATCGGATGACTGTCCGATCGGGTGGCAATGCAATCGGATGGAAATCCGATCAGACGGCAATCCGTTCCGATGGCCTGATCGTCTTGACACTTGGTTGTTTTCGGTAGTTTGTAGTTTTGATCGAGACGATGTGGTACGTGCTAAGAAACAGAACCTCGTCAATCCCCAAGTGATCCGATCGGACAGGAATCACCCTAGTCCGGTCAGTCAGTGGTTCGAGCCGGTGGTTCATGCTTAACCCAAAACCGGTTGTCTCTCTGATAGAAACCAGATCTAGAACCAACACATCACTAGGAATGAGTAGAAGATCAGAACTAGTTCCTATTCTATCGGTTTTGAGTGCATTGAGTGTAAAAGAGTTGAAAGAAAGTTAGAAAACCCATCTTTCAATCCTTTTCACTATGAATATGTTCAGATCTATGCAAGATCTTTATTTATTCATGTGGAAATCGTCCAGATCTAAGTTGTTCTTGGTGGATTGAAGCCAAAACATGAAGTTCATAAGAACCCTATGATGACATCATCCTAGAACACCTCAAATCTAGTGATTTCACGGTTAAAAGTTAAGATTCAAAAGATAGAAAGATGTAGGAGTGCGTGTAGATCAAGAAAGTATAAGATTTACGTTGAAAACTTACAAGAATCGCGAGAAATCGAGAGAAAGAGTGGCTGGAGCGAGCTGAGTCGAGTGAGAGCTGTCACATCAAGTGATGTGCCACGTGAAGGGTATTTATAGGGTTTCCCAAAAAGGAAAGTGGGGAAAGTGGCAGCCCGATCGGGTGGCAGCCCGATCGAGTGGCAGCCCGATCGGATGGCAATCCGATCGGATGGCCACTCGATCGGTTGGCCACTCGATCCACTTGTCCGGCGCGATGAGTTTTGTCGTTTCAATTCGAGTGTTGAGCGTTGCGATGCGATTCGAGCGATGCGATAATATTACCCATTAGTTACCCAAATAACATAACTACTATATCTAACATACAATCATTATAATTAACTTGCGTTTAGCGTTTTCGATTCGATTGCGATGCGATAGATTTTTCGATTGCGATTAACACCTCAACATAAACATAACATGCATAAGTAACGCATAAATAGCACACACACGTAAAACAATATCCAGAACACATAATTCGAGTTGCGATGCGATAGCGATAAGCGATTAAATATGCGATTAAAACAGCGATTAAACCTCGATTATTAATAGATACTCCACATAATACAAATAAAACAAATAATTAAATAGATTCGATTACAAGTCAAAGAAGTCAAAACAGTAATTGAGCAAAGAGTGACACAGATCACAATTATCAATCTTTTCTCCCTTTGACTTCAATCTTGACTTTGACTTTGACTTTCGAAACACGGGATGTTACAATTTTGGTAAGTTTGGTGTTTTGTAGGAGCAAGGGTACCATTTAACGTTGAAAAAAAAAAGATAAATCACTAATGTTGAGCATCAAAGGATGATATAGTGGCTCCGGTCTTTGAACCCTTCTAACGAGTTATTTCTTCTTAACCAGACCAAAGAAAGAAGGTGACGAGTCGGATACCCTGAATTGTTTAACCTCTCTTCTGACCCTTATCTTGTCTAGAAACAATTATAAATTAGAAAATAATAGAAAAAGAAATAATGAACTAGACATATTTCATTATGTCGAAATATCAATGGTACTAAATAGATGCAGGTGAGATAGGAGTTGGATTATATATAGATTTCGTGCGTATTAAATTCGAGTGAGCATTAATACAAGATTATTTTTGACAAAATAAAATACTAAGATCATAACAAATGATCAACGATCATAACAAATTCAATCAATACAGACAAATTTTAAATTATAAGATAGTATTATTAGGGTGGGAGTTGGCTACAAAGTCTATTTTTCCTACAAAGTGTAAAAAGTCATAAAAATAAATAATGTCAACCATGCAAAACCCACAAATAACAAAATGAAGATTACTAAAACACCATATTTGTGGGCTTTGTTTTGTGTTTTGGATGATAAGGCTTTGATTATCGAATGACTAACATTAGTGTGTTTTATGTTGATTATCATGTTGTGTTTTATATTCATAGTTCTACGATGGTGTGTTTGAAGTTTTTATGTACTGTTAGAGTTTGAATATGGTATTTTAGTAATCTTCACTCTGTTATTTGTGAGTTTTGGGTGTGTGTTTTACGGCTGAAATTGTGGTGTTTTATGAATTTGTACACTTTCTAGGAAAAATGGACTTTGTAGATTGTTATTATGTTATATAAAATTAATTCAGCTACTTAACTCGTTTTTCTCATATAACTTCGAAAAATATAACGTTTTATAAAAATTCTAACATACCGTTGGGACGAGTGTACTTTTCTCTATTATATGACCTAAGTTTCATAAAAATCGGAGTAGGGTCAAATATAATATAATATATTTTATTGATAACAGTTTGAACCAGTCTACAAATGGTCCGAATTTGATTTTCAAAACGGTTCGATTTTTCTAAAATCCGTTTTTTGGCGGATGTTGCATTAGTTAAGAACATAGATGACACATAAAACTTAGCTAGGAAAATTTGTCTTTTAATCTTGCTAAGGCCCGCCAGGAAAATTAAAATACCTTTTAGACATAAACTTTACTTAAACGAAGTAGATCCATCCATAAAACAAACTGATTCTTAATGGTGTTCATTTTGTATTGCCATCGTTAAGATAACTAAAACGTAACATAAGACTATCCACATCAAGGATGTTTGTAGGTGACATGGAGGGTGTTCATTCCTATGTGGAGGGCATTTGTGAGAGGGATGGATTAGTGGGTGTTGTAGAGGATGACATGGAGGGTGTTCATTCTTCACAATTCTTGGGGAAGAATGGTGAAGAATGGCCTAATGGTGGGTCCTTTCTTTTTTTTATAAGGTTGTTTGTGGGAAGGATATATATGTTATTGTTGTGGGTAAAAAGTGTTTGTGGGAAGAATAAGTGAAAAGCTGATGTGGCATGCTGATTAGGCTGTTTGTAGAAAGGATAGCCTTTCACTGATGCGGATAGTCTAATGAAAGGTGATTTGTGAAATGTACCGTGTATGTTTCTTGATCTGGTGATTTCAGTACAATGATTGTTACCTGAGGTTCATTGTCAGCCAATTCCTCTAAAGCTGGCAAGGTTTTTAGCATGTCAAAGTCTGTGTTAATGTACGATGTCAATACATGATAACGCCTACATGTTAACTACAGATGGTCGACAGTACCGATTCACATGTTCAGCCATCCATGGAAAGTTTGGATTTATAATGACACTTGTCAAGAAAGTTGATTCAAGTTGCATTAATCATGTATATATATGTTTATTAACGTGACAAATTTATAAGACTAAAGTCTTATAGTAATTTTAAACACAATTTTGAAGCGTAGGCACATACCAAAGTAGTTTGACACCAGTGTTGAAGTGATGATGATGATGTCTCCGGCAACTACATTCGGCCCTACCAAAGCTTGTCTAGCCACAAAGAGATCTCAAGATTGTTCCCACTACATAAATATGATGTCAGCATATTAGTTAACTGTAGGTGGTAGTTTATTTTCTTTAATCTGTTTTGACTTACATATCATCACGGATAGGCACCTTCCGTAAGGTCTTGTTTTTAGTTGTTGACTGAGGATAGTTTTCATCCACTCGGCCTATGAAATCCGCCAAAATATGGGTAAGCAACTGTTAAACTATTAGTCAATATTGTATAATATATTATTGGCTTATGGACGTACATGTCAAGAGTTTGTACCCTTTTAACCTGTCATTCTACATCTCATACGTTGAAAACTTGAAGTGTACATCAGGTATGTCCAGATCTGGTATTGGAGTAAACTTAGCTTTCCAACCAAGGACGAGCGACACACCATGTTCTGTAGTAGCCATGTGATCTCGGGCTTGCTGCAGTTATAGGCTATCACCATGTACGATGAATGTAACTATATCATTGAGTCAAAGAATTCCACCTCTTTGGCTTTAGCTACTGCTTCAATACCATCACCTTGTATGACAATTTTACACAAAGCATAAACACATTTAAATATAATAGTATACAGAAAGCACATATAAAGCATACAAAGTAATATAACTCATGCTATGGCACTCACATGTATATCAACAAACTGATTAGATAGTTCATCTTTTTGTTGCACCAAACTTGCTAACTATTATCCATTTCTTTACCACATGTATTTCAATTAGCTGTGCTTTCTCTTTCAGCCTAATGGCTCTTAACGGTCTGCAAGACATGTTTGATTTGGCTTTCACAACTGCATTTTAGTTATAGTTATTAGTTGCGTGATAAATTATGTGTATGAATCATAAGTAACAAAAGCTTACTAACATGTAATGTCTCAGCGTTGCATCATAGACCGAAAGCAATATTGTAACAAGTTGTAGAACAATAGACCCATCCTCAACAACCAAATAAAATTATCTTCCAACCACAGCATTACAAAGGCAAGTGCAAAGCATAAGTAGTCTCCGACAACTAAAGAGTCATCCTCACTGACCAAAAATCCATGGATATACAAAAACCAAGGGGCCTTCAAACACTTGGCAAAGTGCAAATAATAAATAAATGTCTTTGGTGAGATAAAAGTCACCATCATAGACCTAAACTCTGTGAATGTAACAACAAAACACACAAAAAAAAAAAAAACAACATTACATGATCCAAAACACCTACGACATAGCATGATAAACATAACTAAATACCCATAAGTACATAGACAACTGAAGTGTTAGTAATAACATGGTGTAAATATAGTTGTTTTGCATGCGTTTTAGTTAATTATCGAGTCATGTTGTGTATGTTTTATTGTACTTATGTTGTATTATGTCTTGCAGGAGTTGGTGGCGTAAAAGTGCGGAAGAGTAAATGCTTTTACTAGTACGGGTCCCGTTGTGAAGAAGAATTATAAACGAACAAATAAAAATATATAAAGAAATCGAGGGACTAGAAGTGATAAAAGGCTAAAAGTTGGTTTTTAATATCTCATTTAAAATAAGGGACTATAGTTCACAAATGATGAAAGTAATATTAAATCACTTGGGCTACAAGACAAAACACGAAAAGTGAGTTTGGAGTTTTTTTTTTTGTTGCGTTGGCTGAGTTGACTGTCATGTTTTGTTTGACTTGGGCCATAAGAATTAATTAGAAGCAGTATAATATCATGAGCACATCCGTTCCCTTGCTCTGCCTAGTTACATAAATGTGGCCCAAAACAAGACAAACAAGGAGTCATAAATGATATATAAAATTTGTATGAAAATTATTAGAAAGGCGGTGACAATTGAGGGGGAAGAACAATATTATGTAGAGTAAATTACAAGTTTTGTCCTTTATGTTTACACCAAATTGCAGGCGTTGTCATTTAGTGTAAAAGTTGACAAGTTTTTTACATAATGTTCCAAAATCTTGCACGTTACGTCTTTTAGGTCAAACTCAGTTAGATTTTTTGGTTAAATCTGGTCATGTGCCTTGCATTGTTGTCATTTCATCTCTTCAGGCACTATTGTGTAAAATAACTTATGTTTAGGGACTAGTTTGTAGTGAATTGAAAAATCAAAGAAATATAATATGTCTCTCTCTCAACTGAAAGTCTCCCTCTCTCTCAACTGAAAGTCCCCCCCCCCCTCTCCCTCTCTTCTCTCTCTAACACAATCTGAAGGGATGGCGTTAGTGAAGGGTGGTTGTGGTGGTGGGTTAGGGACGGCGGTGGGTGATTTGGTGGTGGGTGAAGGTGAGGGGGTGGTTGTGGTGGTGGGTTAGGTGCGGTGGCGGCGGGTGATTTGGTTTCGACGGCGCTGGTGGTGGGTGAAGATGAAGGGGTGGATGTGGTGGTGGGTTAGTGCGGCGGCGTTGAGTGACTTGGTTGCGGCGGTGAGTGATTTGGTTGCGGCGGCGTTGGGTGGTGGGTGAGTGATTTGTAATTCTCTCTATTATATATATGGCATATTTTTAGGAAAAGAGGTTCGCATACGACAGAACTTTTGGGATTTTCTTTGGGGTTCGCAAGTTTGAGAAATTGGACATCAACTTTTTGGGAGACGGCATGCACTACATTTTTTATGGCTGAGCACAGAAATCAAGACAACACGATTAATATGAGCGGCTAATTTCCTTGTGGCTTCCGCCCGGATGAATGATTGCTTTGTTTTACACTAGACTTTGTTTTCTGATTCTTATTAACTGGTAATTTTAACTACTTATGTTAGTTTTGTGAAACGTTTATTATATTTGAATTGTTTATCGTTTATCAAGCGTATTGGTGATTTCTTTGCATCGTTAGCAGGTTGGAAAATTGGTGGGTGAATGATATAATCAAACGGGTTATAGGTTGTTATATTGAGTCTTAAAAACTATCCCTAATAATTAATCAAGATCATTAATTCCAACAACTTTCTTAATTAATTTTCTTGTCTTTGAAATCAATCAATTAAAACCCCAATTAGATAATTTCAGTTTTTTTAGTTAAAGTCTTCTAATCTGAACACAAATTCCTCGTGGATATGATATCCTACTTATACTATCTACTTAGTTTAATTAGGTTTTTGCATGACCCTAACGACAGTCATCAACAGCCAACAACAAGTTTCTAAGCAAAGCATGATAGACCAAAAACATAAATCCAAAACAAGACAACTTCCAATGACATTATTGTCATCATGACCAACCCAAAATGTGATACCGAAAAAAATGAAAAAACCAACAAAAGTCTCAGCAAATCATCATAGACCAAAAAATACGAACTCTGAACTAAACAGTCTCCAATAACGTTGTAGTCATCATCACCGACCCAAAATGAATACCAAGGAAAAACAAATAACAACCAACAACAAAAGTTTCGGTCAAAAGTCATAAACAAAAACGTTCTCCAATGACACTGTAGTCATATCACCGAACCAAAATATAAACCCCCAAATAAAATGTAACAAGAAACAACAAAATTCTTAGCTGATCATGATATACCAAAAGATAAAACGTAAAACCAAAAACAAAACAGTCTCCAATGACATTATAGTCATCATCACCAACCAAAAACGACATGCAACAAACTTACAAACGGAAAGAATGAACAAAGCACATATTGTAAAGTTAAGAATAAGGTAAACATGCCTAATACGTCGGACGAATCAAACTGTCGTAGTAACCAAAGACAACCTGAAAAACAACGTAACAACCTTGATCAACGTAATTCTAAGTCAATGTTGATGCAAAACAAAGACAAACAAACTGAAAATAAAAAAAAACGCATAAAACAACTAACTGGAAACGCCATACGCAGGAAGTCGTTGATTTCTTAGGCTCAGACCACAAAGAATGCAACATAACAATGAATGTAATTCTCAGCCAATGTTGTTGCAAAACAAATACAAACAAACTTAAAACACAAAATAACGAAAGCACCAACCGACCAAGCCGGAGACGGTGGTCACAAGTTTCTTTGGCGAAACCTTTAAAGAAAGCGGTAAAGTAAAAGTGTGATCACAATACGTAAAAGTTAGGTATTTAGTGGGAGTCCCGGACACATGTCGTCTACCCAAGAAAACAACAAACCACAACTAAATAAAGGACGAAGTTCAACCAACAATGTTTAGAAATCTTGTAAATTAACATTATATAAATATTTAAAAGGGTGTATGAAAATAGAAGTACCTATTTTAAAGTAGATAATTTAAGAAATTGACGTTTCAGATAAATGCATTTGAGTTTTATCTGGGAATTAAAAAACTTGTTACTTGTTAGGCTATGTTATGGTTTCATTTTCTCACTGCTACATCACCATATCACTTTTATTTTTTTTCAGTGCACCCTATTTTCAATTCACAAGTTTTTACTGCACCTTAATCATTTTTTAATCGTTACCTATTTATTTAAATCTAAATTTTAATGTATATTAATTAAGACGAATAATTAAATAAATGCAATTTATTTAAAAAATAACGATAAATTAAAAAAAACTAAAAAAGGTAGTCTTGAAATAAAAACATTAGAATTAAAAACACATAATATTAAACATATTTAAGCCCTAATTAAACATAATAAGCCCTAATTAAAGCGTAGACGGGATGATCGTCAAATGTTTGAAGGTAGAGAGTTTGAAGGTGGAGGGTTTGAGCGTATACGGGATGATCAATGAGTGTCTGAAAGGGGGGTGAAGGTGGAAGGTTTGGGAGAGTAGGTTTTGGAGAAGAAAAATTTGAGCGTCGATAGGATGATCATCTAGGGTTTGAAGGTCCTACTGGCTCAACCAAAAATGGATAACCGCCCACCCATATCTCAAAATGCAATTTGAGCATTGCAACTTTGCATTGGGAAGAAGAATTGAATTTATAGCCACTAGAGTATAGTCGTTCGAATATTAATCATCTTTTTTAAAGATTTTAATATATTTTATTTTATATTTATAAACAAAAAAATAAAATAAACAACTTAAAAATTATATGCCAATATTCACTATATTGGAATAATAAAATAAAATAGTATAATTATTTTGAAAAAAAAAAACACTAAATTAACCAAATAAAAAAACCACGTAACTAATATTAAAAAACTATATAATCACTACAAGAAAGGGCCACCTTTAGCGGCGACAGGTGTCGCCGGTATTGGTCCATTTTGTCGCCGCTATTGACCTTTGGCGGCGACATATCGCCGGTAAAGCGTCGCCGGTATTGATTGGCCGGTATTGGCCACCTGTTGTCGCTAAAGGTGTGTGTCGCCGGTATTGCTCTTGAACCTTTAGCGACGACAGCTGTAGTCGCTAAAGGGTCGTCGGTATTACTCTTGGTCGCTAAAGGGTAGATATCAATAGCGGCGACACATGTCGCCGCTAGAGGTCTTTTTTTTTTAATACAGCTGCTGTATTTACAGCACCCAACCATTTTGTCGGCCGAAAAAACAGAACCTGCCTATTTCAAACAACACAAACATACGCCACGAACATATACTAAAGGTAATATAATTAAAAATTACGTTTAAGTCGTACATTATAATCCTACAACGTTTAATTAAATCTAAATCATACATTAAAAACAAGTCACTCTTCGTCGGATTCTCTATCGAATAAGTCGTCAGAATCGTAGTCTTTTGACTTTCCTTTTCCTTTCCCTTGTGAAGCAAGATAGTTGTTAAGTTGGTTCAAAAATGACGGAGTTTGAAACAAGCTGTTAACAAAATCCAACAATAATAGATATCAAAACGTATATTAGCATATTAATTAACGCTACCAACATATATTTAACAAGGAAACATGCGTTCGTTTGTCATTTTATAAATTGCGTAGTTTACCTCGGAAAAGGGTTCTTGCGTCCGAGTTTGCGAAGACGACATGTTCGAGGACGTGTTGGAAGAAGGTTTAGGCCCCATCCCGCGGTACCATCCTCGCCGCTTTCCCAACGCTTCTTGATACGGGGCAATTGGAGGACCATCGCCGCTCCATTCATCTGTGGCCTGTTGTATGTTCCGCTGTATTTTACGAAGATGATTAAATATATATGTGTATATATATATATTTGTTATAGAAAATAATACTTAAAAGAAATACTTACGTAATTTTGTTCAGCAACCGGATCAACCCAATTCCCTTGATTGTCCGTGTGGGTTTTAGCATACGTAGGTACCCAATCCAAATCCTGTTTAACATTAAACTTAGATTAGACTTTAAATAAACAAAAGCTTACACACACGCACACATACATAAAACATTACATTTTATAGGCGGTGCTACCGTACGACGATGTCCCCCCACGGTATGGGAATTGTTGTTTGTCCCGTACTTGTTTGTTGGCCTTGCTTTTTTTAATATATTTTTCTTGCCGGAAACCTTCGATGGTTCTCAACCAGTTTTCATAGGGCATATCCGTGGGATGGTATGCCCTTGCACTCTCAAGATCATCGTAACCTCCCTGGCTATCAAATAATTGTCTAGCTTCATACTTGCGGTCAGTGTACCGCTTCATAAGCACACTCCTAATACCACCCTTCAAGTTTTTCGCCTCATAATCACGTTCCACTTCATCAAAATTGAAATTTTCCTACAAATTAAATAAAAAAGTTAAAATATCATATATAAATTAGATTTGCATGTGCTTAAATATTTGATAAAATTTTATGCATATAACTTATTTACCCGTAAGTGGTTCATGACGGCATCCTTGTAATGTTGTTCAACATTATCCCATCCAATTTTATCAAACGGGATGCTCCGCCACATATACATGCCGGCCTCCCTTGAAAACATGTCTCTTGATCTACCAACAGGGGTAAACGTGACCTGTCTGTCAAACGTAAGCGATACAGGCCCCCCCGCTTTT
Source organism: Helianthus tuberosus (assembly GCA_030545235.1). Taxonomy (NCBI): domain Eukaryota; kingdom Viridiplantae; phylum Streptophyta; class Magnoliopsida; order Asterales; family Asteraceae; genus Helianthus; species Helianthus tuberosus. The sequence goes on along the minus strand of CM060411.1, from coordinate 50,520,560 downwards.
ACTAGACGCCGTAGTTTCTCGTTTTTAGCTTTCCACCTAACCTTCTTTGGGGGAACCGCTGCAATTAAAACAAAAATAATTAGTAACAACATTTATAATATATAAAATATAAGGACTACAAAATAATTTAGTAAAAGACTTACCGTCTGTCTCGTGTGTGCCACGAAATCCACCAGGAGGAAGCGGTGGATCACCAGCGTCGTCACCCCCATGTCCCCAGGGGGCCACATCCGCCATCAAATAAACGAATATCAGCAATACCGAAAAATAATCCCTATAAAGTTACAAATGTTACAGCATGTGTATCTAATAGAAATTAAGGGAAAGTACAACAAGTGTAACTCAAATTCAAATAAATATTTCAAACAAGTGTTTATCAATTACAAATCAATATAAATTACAATAACTTTTCTTTTAGTCAGACTCCACATAATCGGGATCATCCTCATCACAATCAGCCTCGACCTCATCACAATCAGTCTCGACCTCAAACACTTCATCGACGGTAGCCGTTGGGGGATCAACTTCAATTGAAGGCTCACCCGCAGTAACATGAGAAGATCCAATTTGAAAGTATTGGGTCAAGTCAATGACAAGTGGACAGTCAGATGAATAGTTGTTGTCGACAACGTCATTATCTTCTAAGCCTTTGTCAACATTTTGAACCTTATTGACGCGGTCATCATCACTTAATGGCTGATCCCAAATTTTTCAATGATTAACATTTTCGACTACCCACCTATGTTTATTTTTTTGGTTTCGAGACGTTTCTTGGATGAAGAACACTTGTTTGGCTTGCGAAGCAAATATGAGTTGATCGTCTTTGTCCCATTCACGTTCAGTGCTTATACTAGTGATATTATTGTCATGGTTTACACCCCTTCGAGTATCAAACCACTTGCACCGAAATAGGACAGTGGAATAATTATTTGTATAACGCAACTCAATAATTTCTTCTAATTGGCCATAAAATTTCACACCGTTCTCTCCAACCACTTCCACCCCAGAGTTTTGCGTTGCGCATTTTGCATCACGTTCAAGTGTCTTAAACCTAACACCGTTGACTATGCAAGCAGTGTAAGTGTAAGCAGTCATTTTCGCACAAATTGAAAGAGCATACAACTCCGGGTGGAATTCTGGAGAATTATGTGTTTTCATCGAATGGACCTAACAAATATAGAGTAATAATGTTTGTTATATATGTATTACCTAGCAAGTGTAGAGTAATGAGTGTTATATATGTATTATACCTTATGGAGAAACCATCCTGGAAATTTGGTTTTAAGATCATCTTGGGGATGTGTATGTTTGAATTCACTACATTGATGACAAATATAAGAAAGGAATGAAAAATACCAATTAACAGATTATGAAAAGTTAAAGATAGAAGCACTCACTTCATGTACTCCCTAACTTCTGCGCAGTTTTCGAGGACAAACCATTCCATCTTGCTTTTTTCGATGAATGATAGATATTTGTCCTTTGTTGCGCCAACAGGATGACATTTGGACTCAAACACCCATAACTTTCTTTTTTCAACAACGACATCATCGTTTCTATCTGGGCGATTGAACTTAGTCTGAACATCTTTAAGGTACATTGAACAAAATGTTAGAGCTTCTTCAAACACATAACCTTCAGCTATACAACCTTCAGGCCTTGCCAGGTTTTTGACATAGTTCTTTAGTTTTTTCATGTACCTTTCAAATGGATACATCCATCTAAAAGCTACTGGACCACCCGCAATCGCTTCATCAGGTAAATGCACAAGTAAATGAACCATAATGTCAAAAAACGCAGGTGGATAGATCATCTCTAACTTGCATAAGATGGTAACAATGTCATCCTTTGCTTTCTTCATATCATCCACCGATAGTGTTCTAGAGCAAAGTTGCTTAAAGAACATACAAAGGTCTACTATTGGTGTAGATGTATCTTTAGTCAAAAGCTCTCTAACCCCAATCGGTATCAAACGTTGCATGAGGATATGACAGTCATGAGATTTCAACCCGGTAATGTTAGCATTGTTATCTGTCACCCTCTTACTGATATTAGATCCAAACCCATCTGGTAATTTAACATTTTTTATAAACTGACAAAAAATTTTTCGATCATCGGACTTCTATGAGTACTTTGGGTGGGGACTTAAGAACTTGCCACCCGATTGTTTCAGCCATTGTGTCGGCCGAATGTTTAGTTTTTCCAAGTCGGACCGCGCATTTGGCGTGTCTTTGCTCTTATCGTTCATTAGAAGAGTACCGAGCAAGCTGTCGCACACATTTTTCTCTATATGCATTACATCTAAGTTATGTTTCAGTTGCAGAGAAGACCAATACTCAAGGTCAAAAAATATGCTTCTTTTGGACCAGTTCAACTCAAAATCTGACCGGGTTATCCTCCCACCTCCAAAATCTGGATGCTTGCCTGGTAGACGATTAATTAAACGACCGAGTTGAGCTTCTATGTCAGCTGGGCTAAACTGCCTCGGAGGGTCTCGTGTCTCGGGTCTCCCGTTAAAGTCGAGACTTGTTCTCCAAGGATGGTTGGCATCTAAGAACCGGCGATGACCAACATAAGCACATTTACCAGTTACACGTATTGAAGGAGTGTCTTGGTTACAAGTTGGGCATGCCATGTAGCCTTGTCCGCTCCAACCTGATAGACTACTACGGGCTGGAAAGTCATTTATGGTCCATAACAACGCCGCCTTCATTGTGAAGTATGTGTTTGTTGCTACGTCTTTAGTACGTACACCTGTCTGCCACAATTGCTTAAGCTCATCCACTAACGGTCTAAGGAAAACGTCCATGTCTTTCCCCGGTGATTTAGGGCCAGGAATCAACAAGGTCAACATGAATGTGGACTCTCGCATGCATAGCCAGGGAGGCAGATTATATGTGGTGAGTATAACCGGCCACGTGCTATGAGTCGAGGATCCACTACCGTTGTTAAAGGGATTAAAACCGTCAGCTGCAAGCCCTAAGCGAACATTTCGTGGCTCCATCGCGAAGTTTGGGTACTTTTTATCAAAGTCTTGCCATGCAGATCCATCAACTGGATGACGCATAGTCCCATCTTCCGATCGTCTGGTACTATGCCATATCATATCTTTCCCTGTGTGCCTTGAACAATACAAACGTCGTAGTCTAGGCGTCAAAGGAAAGTATCGTAACACCTTACGAGCCACCTTCGTGCCTTTTGTGTCTTTATCGACCCATCGACTCTCATTACAAACGGGACAATTTTGCAAGGACTCGTTTTCTTTCCAAAAGAGAGCACAATCATTTGTGCACACATCTATCATCTCATATGCCAAACCAATCTTCTTAAATGTCTTCTTAGCTACATAATACGAAAGGGGAATCTTGTTGCCTTCTGGCATTGACTCTCGCAACAACGAGAGGAGTCGATCTACTGCTTCATTTTGAAAATGGTACGTATCCTTTATATTCAAAAGCTTTGCTAAAAAGTCGATAGAAGAAAACTTGGTACAACCAGGATATAATTCTGTTTCAACTTCCTTTACCAGGTCTTCAAAATCATCAACAACACCGCTACTATCTCCATTCGAGTTCTCTTGGTTAAGGTATGTATCTTCTTCCATACGCTCCCCCCTAATGTCTTCAATAACGTTTACCATACCGTCTTGTGGCGCAACATCGTTTACTTCTGCAATTGGAGTCGTGTCCCTGTGATAGGTCCACTTCGTGTATTCCTTCCAAAAACTGTTAATACGCAAATGGTATTTCATTTCTGCCATAGTTTTTAAGCCGGAATTTTTACATTTGGTACAAGGACATCTAACTTCATCGTGGTTTTTTATCACTCTTTCACACATCTCGATAAATGACTCGAGTCCTTGCTTGTAGTGAGGTGAATGACGTGGGGAATCAATCCAACTTTTATCGATAGGCATTATGCAACTGAAAGAAAATCTAATTTAGGATTAACAAGACAAGGGTAGGCTGCTAAACCCACTTTTTGAACACTTTATCTCATATGTGAATGTGTATTACATGATTGTTTGTTTAAGAAAAATTCGGCAGCATTTCCTCTTAGCTCCCAAGTATATATGTAATGATATATATACCCGAGGAGCAAAGAGAAAATGATAACCGAATCCTTCTTAAACAAACAATCATGTAATACACATTCACATCCTAAATGAGATAAAGTATTCAAAAAGCAGTCCCAAGATAAACGGGGACAACCCGAAATTAATTTCTAAATCAATTTCGGGCGGGTATTTCTAAGCTCGTTATGTTTAAAATGATTAATTCAAACACGGGCACAGTTTTTTAAGCTTGTTATGTTCTTAATGATTGTTTTAAATTTTGGGCGGAACGTTATGTTTTAAATCATGATTTCAATTTCGATTGGGTGTTTTCTTAGCTCGTTATGTTTGAAATGATGAATTCAATATCAGGCACAGTTTTTTAAATATGTAATGTTCTTCATTTTGTTAGCTCCTTTTGTTTTAAATGGTGATTTCAATTTTGGCGGGTATTTTCTATGTTCGTTATGTTTTAAATGATAATTTTAATTCAAGGAGGGTATTTCCTAACTAATATATATCTTTCAAAGTTAAATATAAATGTTTTCAAACCTAAACACAAACATACTAATTATCAAACTTAAACTTTTTTTTTCAAACCTACACATAAACATACTACCAACACACATACATACTTATAAAGACACATTTACATACGTACACACACATACCTACAAACACACATTTTGACCAAAAACACAAAATTTATACTTACTTACATACACATTTGCATATTTTATACAAACATACATAATAACATACACATTTTCACCAATTACAAACATTTACATGCACAATTGTTCATCATTTATAAACACCTACATACTAACATACACCTACATACATACATTCATAAACTTACATACACACATACATGCTTACATACACCAAAATACACAAATCAATAGATTTTCATATACACATTTTTATTAAATACACCTACATTATACATTTGGCATACTAACATACACCTACATACATACATTAATTCATAGACTTACATACACACGTACATGCTTACATACACCTAAACCAAAAATTATACAATTTCTAAACTTAAAAAAAAAAAAAAAAAAAAAAAAACTAACCGTATTCGAGATGCTTACATACACCTAAACAAAAAATTATACATTTACATACCTAAACCAAAAATTATACAATTTCTAAACTTAAAAAAAAAAAAAAAAAAAAAAAAAAAAAAAAAAAAAAAACTAACCATATTTTTCAAGTTTCAAGGAGATGAAGACCGAGGAGACGAAGTGGTGCCGGATTCGAGATGCTGGTGACCGGATTCGAGATGGTGGTGATCCGATATTTCTTCCACAAACACAAAAATACACAAAAAGAGCAAAAATTAAAGCCTATAACATGTATATAACAAATGTAGAGAAGAAATGTAACATAAAACAAGTTAAACTAACCGATTGGGCAAAAAAACGAGTGTCTCCGGCGGAGGAAGCAAGAGTTTTGGTGGGAAAAGTGAAGAGGAGAGAGGGAAAGGCGCTGATAAAGCAGATGTTACGTTTACACTTTTACCGGCGACAGCCTGTCGCCGCTATTGATTAGTTGTCGCCGCTATTAGGTTAACCAGGATAAGATTTCTGTGGCTGGGATTTAATGTGGGACACACACTTTTAGGGGAGACACCTGTCGCCGGTAATGAACTATAAAGCGTCGCCGGTATTGCTGTTTAAATCCCCAACCGTTAGATCAGGATTTTGATCAACGGCTGGGGTTTAGTCTCATGGTCTGTCACGCGGATCGACCAATAGCGGCGACAATAGGGCTGTCGCCGCTAATGGTGTCGCCGCTAATGGCCTCCCATTCTTGTAGTGAATTAAACTTTTGAAAAAAAACTACATAATTAAAGAAAAACAACTACATAATTAAACTTGAAAAGCTATATAATTGTAATTAAACAACTACATCATTAAACTTAAACAACTACATAATTAAACAAAAACTAAGACACTAATCATCAACCCTTGAACCATCGGAGTCAAAATCCAGATACATAGCTGGATGCAAACGAGGATGGTTTCTTAGTAATTGTCAGGACGACATGTGCGTAAATTCTTCTAGGCTAGAACAAGTGGTATTCGCGAAGCGCCTCGTCAATCACTTCCGCCTCCGTTCCCTCGTCATCACGAGCCATCAAGACGTTGAAAATTCAGTTAACTTTGCAAATCTTCATTCTCAAATCCCTGAACCTCGAATAAGTTTGGTCCGGACAACAATTGTTTTAACCTACACATTGACAGAATTCTTGAAAGATTGTTGTTGCAAACGATGAGGTTCTTAGTGGCATGTTCTTGGACACGTTAATCCAAGTTGTAACCAAAGCTATATCTTTATTTTTGGTCAAAGCTCTTCTTGCCATTTTTTGTGAAAAATAAATAAAGTGGTGTGTTAAATGTTGAATTTGAGTTGTGTGATGTGGTTGAAATGATATGTGTTATGTGTATTTATATATAAAAATTTAATTTTTTTTTAAACTAACGGTCAGATGACTGTTAAGTGTGGTGGCTCACCTTTCTTCTCCTTTTATGAGCATTAAGCAACGTCCCTGAGGATGGTTTCTTAGTAATTGTCAGGACGGCATGTGCGTAAATTCTTCTAGGCTAGAACAAGTGGTATTCGCGAAGGGACTCGTCAATCACTTCCGCCTCCGTTCCCTCGTCATCGCAAGCCATCAAGACGTTGAAAATTCGGTTAACTTTGCAAATCTTCATTCTCAAATCCCTAAACCTCGAATAAGTTTGGTCCGGACAACAATTGTTTTAACCTACACATTGATGGAATTCTTAAAATATTGTTGTTGCAAACGATGAGGTTCTTAGTGGCATGTTCTTGGACACGTTAATCAGGTTGTAACCAAAGCTATATCTTTATTTTCGGTCAAAGCTCTTCTTGCATTTTTTGTGAAAAATAAATAGAGTGGTGTGTTAAATGTTGAATTTGAGTTGTGTGGTTTGGTTGAAATGGTATGCGTTGTGTGTATTTATATATTAAAAAAAAATTAACTAACGGTCACATGACCGTTAAGTGTGGTGACCCACCTTTCTTCTCCTTTTACAAGCATTAAGCAACGCCCCCTACCATTTAACCCTCTTTCATGCCGCAATGGGCGGTGTTTAGTTCCCCTCCACCAGCCACGTGAAAGGGGGCGTACGTTAGACGATAACGCAAAGACTTAGAAGTAAAAGCCCTCCAACCAAGTGTCCAGTTTATGGAAACAGTAATGCATCTCAGATCACATCCCAAATTCAAATTACAAAACAAATATTTGGTCATGGATCAACTAAACTATGATCATAATGATGACACCAATTATAATATCTCAAGAGGGTTTCATTTTCAGCCTTACAATCTTCCTCTTACATATCCTTTTCTCTGGTGGGGTGTCACCATTTTCTTGTAAATTTTTATATATTAATATATGTGGCCATTACTTGTAACATTGCACCAACGTAGCTATCATCTACATGGCACCAACCTATGTTTACTGCAGAGATTGTTGATCATGTGGTGGAAATGGGGCCATGGTATGCATGGTGAACAGTGAAGCATATGATGGTGAAGTTTGGTTACACAGGGTTTGTACAGACAAGAAACTAGATAGCCCTAATGGGTTTCAAAAGACAAGTTGGTTAGATTTTAACAGCCAAGATTCTCGGATCCACTTCCATTATCGTCAACTGCTACTGGTTCCATTGTTATGGGTCGGTCCCTGTGATCAAAACACAATCATTGTCTTGCCGTCACGTCTTGCCAATTGTGCGCACTTCTCATCAAAACAAACAGGAATGGTATCTATCATATATATAACCAACTGTTACTTGATTATTAAGGTTGTTTTGGGGAATTTAAAGATAATCCAGAGTATGTGTTTTGTTTTTTTCCAGGAAATTCTAATTTTGATGGACGTAGATCACACCTTATAAATGGACCTACATGGAAAAAACATTGTAGTGCAAAAAATAAATACGATGAAAGTTATGTTATGTAGCTCATACACTGGTTTAGTAGTTTTAGATACTCTCGAATCGGTTGTCACATGGCTAGATAGTGAAGGAAGGTGGTCCGGTCGATAAGGACTTTTTTTCCAGCTAGCCACTGGACTTTGCGTAGCTAGTGACTGGTGTACGTTCCATGTGATGTGTCTAAAGTCTAGAAGACTATGATAATATGATTATAAAAGTTTCGTACCTACATATATCGTCTTGTGGGTTTTCTAATTAAATAGATAGCAACGTTGTGGGGAATCTTTATTTATTAGTTGTTTATATATGTTTTAATCAAACTTGTACGTAATAGATTGAAGTGTCATCGGCATAGCATATTGTGTCTCATAAATATATCACTTATGCTATTTAGTAGCATAAGATTGAAGGAATCAATCCAATCCCAAAAAGGAAGACATGATCTTTGTTGTAAAAGGATACATAAACCAATCTTTTTCAAAGAATACCAATGACTAGATAATATTCTTTCTTTCTTTCTTTCTTTCTATATCCATCATCCAATATTTGAATCACGATTACGCTTAATCTTGATTAAGACAAGACTAATGATATCTTATTCCTTTAATCATTTCTCATTTGTACTTCCTGGTACTTCAATTCTTTCAATAATCTCCAAGAATCAATGAATCAAGAACTGACTAATAACTCCATTTATCATACTTTTGAGGTTTAAACATAAACTACCAAAGTACCAATACCAACGTTAAATTATAAGTTATAGAGAAATTTAACAAAAAGAAAAAGAATAATAATAGAGTGACCTAAACATCAACGTCTACATGACCAGTGGCGGATCTTGCCCGTTGAACGTGCCAGGGCTGAAAGACACGGGCACTAAAAAAAGCCCAGGCAAGCCCGGGCCAAACATAGTATATATAAAAAATTTCGATCGAAATGCGGAAAATTAACACTACGACCGAAAAATTTGCCCGGGCCGTGGCCCTGCCACAGCACCATTAAGAACAGCCCCTGTACATGACATGAATTCACGGTGTTAAATGGCATGTGTCAATAGTTAAAAGGTACAAGAGAATGATGGGAAAATTTTGGACTGTTTAATATTGATTGCCAGAGACCATAATGAATATACACCAAAGATATAATAATATGGATGAAATAAGATTAAGAGTAAAGTCCTATTTGAGTCCTTGTGGTTTGTGCAGTTTAACCATTTGAATCCAAAAATCAAAACTGTCTTGATTTGAGTCCTTGTGGTTTCTAATTTTAACCATTTGAATCCAAAAGTAAACAACATCCAAATCAGAAACATTTGGTTTTTGGATTCAAATGGTTAAAATTAGATACCATAGGGACTCAAATGGTTAAAATTAGAGACCACAAGGACTCAAATCAAGACAGTTTTGATTTTTGGATTCAAATGGTTAAACTGCACAAACCACATGGACTCAAATAGGACTTTACTCTAAGATTAATTGACAATGAATTAACTAACTAATACAATAAACTAGCCATTGCTTCTTGCAGCCATTCTTCCTCTTCGTCATAATCTTGCTTCATCTGCGTGCATAAACATTCAAATTAATTTCCTATAAATTAGAATGGTTATATTATAAATAAACTAGTTATACAAATTATACCAAAAAGCTGTTGGTGTATAGGTGCTGAATCTCTTCTTCGGAAGGATTATTGGCAGTGTTGTTGCTGGGAAGCCCTTGATCTTCACAAGGTTGATGATCATTATGATGATGATGATCGTTGTTGTTCTTAGCAAACCTCCCTCGGACTCGTATACGCTTGTCTGCTAACGTCTTTCGGCATTCATACTACACGATATAGGATTTAAAACATGTCACTATATAGGTTTTATCATACACAGAATTTTTTTCAAGTTATTAAGATATACCCTCTTTTATTTTGAACTAAATAAGAGTTAATCACATCATTACACAACTTACTCTCATTTCTTGTCATTATATGTAACAAAAATAATGTTTCCATCAATTGTAACATGCTTTAAAATTTTTACTAACGTGACAGTGTCCTACAGAATGTTATTTCATATAATGATAAAATTAAGTATAAGCATATTGTTATATCTTTACATAAGTTACATTTTAATGTAATAAACCTAAAAGATTAATGAAGAGAGATCAAAAGAGACCTTAATCGTCTTGTTGAAATTTCTTTGGTTTCTCTTCTTGAGATACCTCATGATCTTGTCCTTCCTTTCTTCGGCTGAATACCTCCCGATCTTCAAAGCCGGTTCTTCGACTTCTTTAATTGTTTTTGGGCTCTCAGTTTCCTGTACAAATTTGTATGTAAACAACAATTAGTATCATATAATTATAAAACACTAGTTGAGTCAAATTCTACAGAAATATGAGAAATTTGTATGTAAACAACAATTAGTATCATATAATTATAAAATACTAGTTGAGTCAAATTATACAACTTTCCTAAAAAAAACATTGAATTCTTTAAAAAAATACCCAAAAACTTTAAACACCTTAATTTATTAATTATTATCATCTCAAATTGCAAAGCTAATAGTACTCTTTGCATGTAAACATGTGACATGCAAGATCAAAATTAGCAAAACTAAACAAAATTCTTAAAGAAAAATTGCATACCCAATTAGTAGTTGCAGCAGTGGGATTATAAGTTGACCATGAGTTGGTACCATAGCCACCACTACTACAAAAATAATCATCATGCTCAACTTTTTGATAGTCAGCTTCTGCAGGAATGCTACTGAATCCAGTGGGTGATGCAGGAACCACCATCTCGGAAACCCCGAATCGCTCCGGGAATGAAGTCTTCCATGATGAAGATCTAGATAACGGTGTAGTACTGATGTCATATTCCGGAGGCATTGTGATCCCATATTTGTCAAAGTAATCAGATGAAGTAGTGTCATCATACCACATTGGTAGGGTGGTTGACGGTGGAGTTTGCAAGTCGCGGGAGAAGCTGTGAACCTTAGAGATGAAGGACATTAATAGGGGATGTGGGTGTGATTTTCCGGCCGGTGGTACCCTAATTAGTTATGGAGAGTTATGCATGATTGTGTATTTATAGGATGCTATTTCATGCGGTTGTGATCACTGAGGTTTGTAGGGGACCCATTGTGTTTATCTTTTTAGATAACAAACATATATTTCCCCAATAGCCATGAGGGTATATCAGTCAAACCCTAGATCTTCTTTCACTGTTGTAATCTAAGGGAATATTTTGATTTTGAACATTCTCTATTATCATAATGAAATGAGAAAATTTGTATATGTTGTTGATATAGCCAAGTGAGTAATCAATTACGTTTATAGCCAAAGGTTACACGACATGAAATATGATCATGTATCTATTTTAACTCACGTATCTCACTTTGTTTCATGAAATGCTAAAAAAATTATATAATAATTGATTCACTTTGCTTTCGTGTAACGTCAACAAAACGTGTGTTATGCTAATGAAGTTCATTGCAACGCCAGTTTGGTTGGTGTATCTTATGTATTCTCTTCACATAGGGATGTCTAACACATGGAGTTAATTCATAACTTCATAACACATTGGAACATATAATACAGAGAGAGATATTCATTGCGTATCAATTGCGCCCTCTTTATATAAGTGAGTCATACATGAAAGTGTTTAGCAAATGGTGTTACATGACGTTATAAACTTATCCATATGGTGAGAGCATGACTGGTGTGTTCCGTGTGCCCAAGTCACCCAAATGCGTACAAAATCATTGCCTAATCATTGTCAACTTAGCTAAAGGTGAGGGCATGATTGTTTTGTGTCTTAGCTTCAGGTATTTTTGATACTCAATGGTAAAGTTAGGTAGGCTCTTCATCCAGATTTATGCTCCTTAACAAATGGTAGAGTCTTTATTGCCTTTTAATGAACTTAAAAATGCATTGTTTCCATCTTAAGACGATTACATTGGGTTGGTTAGGTCTTCTTGCCTTCTTAGTGTCTTTAACAAGAGAGTAGAGATGATTAGAGAAAGGTGACCACAACGCTATCTTATATTACATATTGTCACTATGGATACAAATTGATAATACATCCAACTATTATACTTTTCTAACAATTTTTATGCCAAACATGTTTTTAGTGTTTTCACATTCTCGCCATTTGTTGATAGCACCTATAGTTTTTTTTAGACCTTATTAATTTAGGGGGTGTCTTAGAGCATTCACATCCTAACCATCAAATTATGTGAGGAGGGGTTTTTATATTATAAATGGTATAAAAAGTGGTTGTGAGCAGAGGAGAGAGAAAATGTTACTGTTCATCTGTATATTTGGGGGGACACTGTTCACCCGTTATAATTTTTTAATATATTTTGAAAGTGGTTGTGAGTGGAAGTGAGAGAAAAATGTAATGATAATATTATTTAATTGAAAGGAGAGAGAAAAAATATTTGTTTTTAATGGAAATATATTGATATAGGAGTTGTTTTTTAATGGAATGTATGTATAATTTGATGGATTGGTTGTGAATGCTCTTATTCCCACATCCTTAAATCTTATTCTCACATAGTTTTCACTCTATCTCTCTCCAAATCTATCTATATATATAGAGAGAGAGATAGAGTTGAGGGGTGTGGGAATATTAACACCCTTAATTTAGTGATCAGTACTAAGAGCATCCACAATAAGAATATCTAAAAACACCTAAAAACGTATCTAGTCATCCTGCACATCAAAAAAACACTCATTCTTTAAAAACACAAAAACTCACCTAATAAGAAAAACCCAAAAAACATAAAAAGTCATTGTCAAATTGGCCCCACCACCCCACCTTTTCATATACTTCCAACCCCATAGGCGCCACCACCTGCCACTTTTTCATATTTTTTCTAATTCGTGTAAAAATATGGTTTAAAAATGGATTCAAAAAATGAGATCCACAATAGCAAAGAATGAATGTGGTGTCCACCTAGACTTCAAAAATGAGAAAAAATGGCCTATTGGTCATGCTCTAACAATATAATGCAACGTTGGTAACCTACGATATTTATTTGTAATACATTATAGTTCGTGATAAAGAGAGGAGTTGCTGGAGAAGATAAAAGCTAATCACTTTAGAGCATTCAGAATTGATCCTCCATCTCTATCTTTATAATTATCTTAAAAATCGTTATCTTTTCTTTTTCATTTCTAATTAAATAATATTTTTTTATTCTTTTATTATTAGTTTTCTCTCCTCCACTTACACCCACTCTATATAATATAGAGGACCCGCTAGGGGCAGACCCACATGGAGTGGATCGGGGTCCATGGACCCCATTTTTTAAAAAAAAATTAATATATCCGATATATTAAATGTTTCAAGGACCCTATAAGGATAATTAGTTGGACCCCATAGCACTAAATATGAAGTTGATAAAGTGGTAAATCCCTTCGTTTTTTAACAAGAGGTCACAAGTTCTACCCTTGTAGAACCCGATTTTGGTCCCCTTTTTTTTTGAAATCCAAATGAAAATTAGTGTAAACACAATATTTTTTTTCTAATCGCCGACTGGGTGCTCCCCTTCAATAGGTAAACACATTATTTTTTAGTCTGCTTTTGTTAGTTGTTTAAGGATTTGTGACTATGGATATTAAATAAGAATAACATTTAAATCTTTGTGTTCTAAGAACTGGAATTTAGAAGTTGTGACTTAATTTCTTAGAGCATGAATTTTAAGGCTCATTATTATGCAACGATCATTGAATTTATTCTTTAGAATTTGTTACTTTGTATTGTTTTTTTAAATTCGAACGACATCGTATTTTTATTATGTGTTTTCTAACAGTGGCGGATTTAGAATTCGTTCGTAGCGGTAACGTTTTATAAATAAGCGGTAACGAAATCGAAAAAACGTCAATTTTTTTCAAAATTTACACTAATTTTACACTACCGCCGGAGCGCCAAGCGGTAGCGGGCGTTGCCCCTTGTTAGTGCATAGGTCCGCCCCTGTTTTCTAATGTGTAATGATTATACATTTTTGTTATAATATTATATTTTATTATGTTCCTAATTGGCACGACCCGACCCGAACAACGACCGACCCGAAAACTCTAACATTTGGTTGTGAAATATCTAAACACCGAAAAAAGTGGACCCCTGTGGGAAAAAAATTCCGGATCTGCTACTGGGACCCACTCACGTAAATTTAAAGGGTCCAATATAAAGGGTTATTGGATTTTAATAATCATAAGTTTCACCTGCTGGCCGATAATAATCCCAACTTTAAAAATTCTCTTCAATAATCCAAACTTGTAAAAGTTTGGCCGCCATTGATCATTTTCTAACATAGGTGCGCTTAAACCAATTAAGGAGTCTGTATGTGTAATTGAATATATTGAGGAGACCAAATTCTTATATGTTTGAAAAGGATCAATGACGGCCAAACTTTTACAAATTGGGATTATTGGAGAAAATTTTTAAAGTTGGGATTATTATCAGGCAACACGTAAAACTTAGAATTATTAAAATCCAATAACCCCAATATAAATACTCTTAGTAGTAGGAGTTAAAACCATAAAGAGTAGACCGGTACAAGACTTTGTAAAGTGTTTACTTCAGAAGTTTTTCCATAGCACGTCTTTCATTCAGTAAAAATATGTAATGTATTGAAGCCCTTGTTGTGTTACCAATGACTATTTATTTTGTTAATGACGCTTGCTAAACAAATAATGTCATAACTGCTTATAGACATTTCCAATCTGATATAAGTTGAAGATGTTTAGCCTTTAATGGTATTTCAACATAAAGTGTTGCAATTGTCTTTTTAGATATGCACTTAAAGATGATGGTGAAATTAATACAATTATCTTATAGAGGAAATAACACGCGCGTGTGGACAAAGGTGACCAATAAACTCAAATTTATGAAGAAAACTTGAAAACTAGATGAAGAAAACATGATGTGGACAAAGTTCTTGTGATCCTCATAAGCATTTTTTATATTACACTACATGGTATAGGATCATATACAAACAGTTATCTTTGTACAAACTGGAAAAAAAAAACAACAATTTAATGACATGTGTCCTCAATTAAAAATTTTGATTTAAGGGTATTTTAGACTTTTTATACCATTTTATAGATATCTAATTAAATACAATAATTAAATTATCCCTAAATTCATGAAAAATTAGTTCAAATCTTAATCTCCTAATCTATTCTTCATCATCATCGAATCAACACCGTAATCAGCATCATCATCAGCACTGTAATCAGCATTATCATCAACACCATAATCAACACATCAGCACCTTAATCAGTACAGTAACACCACCGTCAGCACATCTGACAGTAACATCCCACACCACCACCGTTAGCACATTCCGTAATCAGCATCACACTATAATCAACACATTAATCAGCATAATTTCATATTTTTTTTTTATTTTGTAAATAACAGATACTATTACATAACTAGCACAATTTTAATTTTTTTTATTTTATAAACAACAAATACTGTTACATACTATCACAATTTCATGTTTTTGTTTTAATTTTGTAAATAGCACATACTATTAAATAACTAGTAGAAAACTTGTTTATTTCCAAATAGACTCCCAATAACAACACAAAAGGAAAAAATAGCGACACATAAGAATTACACAACAAAATAAGAACTTACGCATAGATTTAAAATCAACAAAATACATTTTTCATACTAGCAAATTCCAACTAAATAACTAGCACAATTATAAATCACATTTTTACAACTTTTTTTAAAACTCACTTTTATAAATAAAAAAAATATAACAATACGGTAATCATATTAAAGAAAAAAAATACTTGATATTCACTACTAGAAAACTACTATTATTCCTACCACAATTTTCTACGCATTTATTACGAACGAAAATCCTGACACTTTTCCTAAGAAATTCCGACATATAAGAAAGGGTCTTAGTTTTGTGACAAAAAGAGCGACAAAACAACGACAAATTGGTTACAAATGTGTAGAAAAAAAATAATTTTGTAGGAAATGCGTAGGAAAAATGAATAAATTCAGTTGGAATTGCGTAGGAAAAAAATAATATCGTAGGAATTGTGTAGGGAAAATGAATACATTCCGTTGAAATTGTGTAGGAAGAAAAAAAATTCACAGGAATTTTGTAAGAAAATTAAAATATAATAAATATAAATATATTTGATTTTAACACAAAATTTTAAAAAATAAGTATTTCATGAGAAATGCGTTGGAAAGTTAAGAAAATTAATTCCGTGAGAAATAAGTAGGAGAATTCCAACGAAACATTTGTGTGGGAAAGGAGTAGGGAAATCTGCAGTAAATGCGTCATAAGAGGATTACCCAAGAGTAGAATTCCTACAACCCGTTTTCATGGGATATCTATGGGTAACTGTAGTTACCTATGGATTTCTCTTAGAAATTGATGTGCGAATTGTAGCAGTTTTCTAGAGTTTTATGGTATAATTTTTTTTTTCAAAAATAATGAAGTATATAAAAGTTATTCTAGTTTTAAAAACTTGGTATATTAGTATTTAATGAAAAATGGCTGAATGACTAAAATACCCCTAACTTGATAGTATTAATTATTAACTCTAGGGGATTTATATCAATACTAACCCTTGATTTAAACAATCAATGGCTCAGATATGTTCTTACTTTTAGCACTGTTTGTACAAGATCTCAACTCTACACTACACCTATGTAATAGTACAGTTTTCTTTTTGTTCTTTCTTTTTTACAATTTTTTTTAGATATATTATATACATGAATTATAGGAAAAACAAAAATTTTGGAAAAAAAAAACGTACTATTACACATGTATAATTTATCATGTATTACACATGTGTAATACAACATTTTTTGCCTTGTGGACCACAAGCATTTACTCATTCGGTCCGCAACGTGTTTAAAAAGACCATAGTATTTCTTTTTGCTCTACACTACACCTCAAACAATACATTGCAGTTTTCGTTCTTATACGTTAGGGTTTGATTCAATTTTTTTTCAATGGATCCACATAGTAGAACCGGACGAAACACAGATGTTGAGTTTGAAGACGCTCGATCGGTGATCAAGTTCAATTATCTACGTATAAGAGAGTTACGATTGATGATGTTTTAAATCCTGAATCTACAAATCCAAATCCAAATGCAAATACAAGTGGTGTAAATGAGTGTTTGAATGGTAATTTATGTTAATTCAGATCTTTAAATTGTTCGTAGATGTGTTTTGTTTAATCGTAGTAATGATTTTGCATTATAATAACTGATTTGAAGGATTTGAATGTTTATTTAGATGATAATTGATATGAAAGCAAATTGTATAAGTTCGCATGTTTTGGGTCTGGGAATTCGCATTTGATGTTTATTTCTAAATGCTGATTTCGCATGTTATGATATCATAAATCACAAGTGTAAAACATATTTATCAAAATGGTCATTTTCGCATGTTATGAGTCCAACAATTCGCACGTTTTTGTTGTTCTTAGGATGAAATTATGGAGTTTTTTAATATATCGCATGTTACGAGTCCTATAAATCGCATGTGTTTCTTTTTTTTATTTTGATTTATGTAGATGAAAGGCTTTATATTCCGGAGGTTGAACCATTAGCTGCACCTGTGGTTGGAATGCAATTTACCTCTATTGAACAAGCATACGTGTTTTACCTAACATATGCTAAGTTAGCTGGTTTTTCTACTCGGAAATGTGGTGAAGTACACAGTGGTGGTATAACCAAAACTAAGTATTTTGTTTGTTCTAAAGAGGGACATAAGTCATTGTTTATTGACGATGCTTATTCGAAGTCAAAAAAGCCATTCAAATCAAGGAACAGGGGGACCATTAGAACTGGGTGCAAAGCTCAACTTATGATTTGCTCGGTGGATGGTAGATCATATATAGTCAAGAAATTCGTTGATGGCCATAATCATAAGTTTGTATGTCCACACGATATTCATATGCTGCCAGCGTACAGGCAATTGTCAGATGTCCAGGAGGAGATGATATGGGAACTAGGCACTCTAAACCTTGGCCCTGTCAAAGCTTTTCATATAATGAGGAAACGTTACGGTGATTTCGAGAATGTTGGCGCCACGATCGATGATTGCAAAAACTTTAAGAATTGAATTAACAGCTATATAGGAGAATATGACGCTGACATGGTAATCAATAGGTTGACCGACAAAAAATAATATTTAGTTGATTTTTCGTTTGAATATTCTGTTGATGAGGAGAAACGGTTAACTGGTTTGTTCTGGGCCGATGGGTTATGCAAGCGTAACTTTATGGAGTTCGGGGACGTGATATCGTTTGATGCAACTTTCAAGACAAACAAGTAAGTTTTACATAAATGGTTTTTAATATTTTTTGCATGTTATATTATTTTGTAAACTTGCAATATCGCATGTTAATATTCATTGAAGATTAGGTGTTGAATATATCGCATGTTTTATTGTCTATTTCGCATGTCATCTTTTGTCTATTTTGCATGTTACAATGTTTACATCGCACATTACTAAATTTTTAATTTTATTGAATTTCAGGTACAAGATGGTGTTTGTTCCGTTCACTGGGATTGACAACCACTGTTGAAATGTAACCCTTGGAGTTGGGTTATTGGCATCGGAGATCATTGACTCTTATAAATGGCTTCTCAATTCATTCGTAAAGTCATTTGGACGGCAGCCAAAGGTTATAGTGACGGACCAAGACCCTGCGATGAAA
The DNA here is from genome assembly GCA_030545235.1 of Helianthus tuberosus. NCBI lineage: Eukaryota > Viridiplantae > Streptophyta > Magnoliopsida > Asterales > Asteraceae > Helianthus > Helianthus tuberosus. Next base: position 50,501,818 of record CM060411.1, on the reverse strand, counting down.
CAGGCTATCGAGGATGTTTTTACTACCAGCAGACACAGATTGTGCATGTGGCACATAATGAAAAAGTGGCAGATAAGGTATACTATGCTATATTGTCTTTTGTTAGCATTTTTTTATACTATAGATTCGTTACAGGCTGATATGAAAACCATTTATCGGTATAGGTTGGACACGAGTTGTGTAACAATGATGACTTTAAAAGGTAGATGTGCGATATTGTATGAACTGATTCCATTGAGCCAGAAGAATTTAATGATTGAGTACGGTCTTACACAAAACAAATGGATTGATGATACGTTTGTGATGAGATCCATGTGGATTCCGGCTTTTTACAGGCACGAGCCAATGTCTGGACTTATGAGAACAACTTCGAGATCAGAGAGCGAGAACCATTTTTTTTTGCCAGGTGGCTAATTCACAACTCACTCTTGTAGAGTTTATAAATCATTTTGACGGTGCAATGGATGTCCAAAGGTTCAATCACAGATAGAATGATCATATTTCAAGATATACTGAGCCTGATGATTGGAGCAAAACTACTTTGGAAAAAGATGCTGCTAAGATATACACTAGGTCTATATTCTTCGATCAGCAAACATAGATATATGGAACTATTACCGAATGTTTGCCAATGGACACCAAAATCGAGGGTCCCAAGATAAGGATATCATTGAAAGACTTTAAAGCTCACGGAGATGGGTTATTAGAGGTAATACAGCATATATATTTAAAACATGCAATTTTGAAAACCCAGATGCGAATTTAATACAGAACATGATTTTACAATATGCAATTTTGATGAACGCATGCGATTTTAAATTAATTCAAGAAAATGATTTTTTAGACATGCGAAATTGTTCATGCACACATGCGATTTTAATTTTTTTTTTCTGTAGGTGTGTTTCAAGAATCTTGAAGATGATGTAACTGCACAATGTAGCTGTTTGCGTTTTGAACAGTATGGGCTGCTATGTAAATACATCTATTTTCTTTTCAAGATGTTTGGTGTTAAAAAAATACCAAACAAATATGTTATGAAGAGATGGACAAAGGATCTGGTTCTGAATGAATTAAACGCCACATTTGATGTAAAGGTGGATGCTAAGGATGAGCAATACAAGGCAAAACATATTGCTCGCAAAATCATGTACACAGGGGAGTATTTGGTTAGCAATTTGATTTCCGACCTTGATCAACTTGTTTTAGTCAGGGATCAAATGAAGCAGATTAAAGAAAAAGTTAATCAGAGTCGTATCACCAAGCAGCTTGATCCAAAGTTTGACCGATTTTCAAAGTTGATTGGTTATCAACAACCAGTAACTAATGCACCTCCTACTGTCCGTGTGCCCGCTGGTAAAAGAAACAAAGGTCGTGGCTCACATAAAAGTAGGGGTGTTCATCGAATCGAATATCGAATATCGAATTATTCGAATAAAATTGTTCGAATAATTTTTATTTTTCCTTGAATTCGTATTCGATTCGAATTCGATTAAAACCTTCCGAATTCGATTCGAATTCGTATTCGAATAAAAAACCCAATTCGTATTCGATTCGTATTCGATTAAAAATTCGAATTCGAATAAATTCGATTTAATTCAGATTCTTTAAAAACATGTAAAAAACTTTCAAAATGAAACATAAATTTTAAAGTAGCCATAAATCACGATATCACATTAAAAAGTTCCAAATAAAGTACCACAAGTCTAAAATTCAAAACGAGAAGTCGGGAATAACCATTCCACATTACAAGTTAATATTTTTACGCTTAGAAATCTATTGATAGATTTGTTACTTAGGTTTTAGTTATGGGCCATGTAGTGGGTTTGGTAAAGGGTAATTTTAATAATTGGAAAAAAATTTGAAAATAATTTATAGTATAGCTTAATAAAAGTTATATATATTATATATAAAAATAATAAATAAAATTGTATAATTTTTATTCGAATCGAATCGAATTTGAATTTATAAATTCGTATTCGATTCGTATTTGATTTACTTGACTTGAATTGAATCGAATTCTTGATAATCGAATCGAATTTAAATGAATTTCGAATTTTTCGAATTCGAAACGAATTCTGCACACCCCTTCATAAAAGGATTAAATCGAAGAAGGAACAAACGATCAGTAGCAAAGGGAAAAGATCAAGGACATGTAGTGTATGCAACGAAAAAAGTCATGATATTCGGACTTGCGAGATACTGAAAGGCAAACAACAAAAGAAGATGAATGGATCCAGATTGAAAAAGATCTCAGGCACAAAGCCAAAGAGGTCGAAGACAATGAAGAGGAAGATGAGTTCGAAGATTACAGTGGAGGGAGTGATGATGGTAGTGAAGAAGATGAGTGGGAAGAGGTTTCAAATGAGGAAGATTAAATTTTTTAATTGTACATGGGATTTTACACGAGAAACATGCGATTTAATACACATGATTTTTTATTATACAAACATGTGATTTAGTATGTAAACATGCGATTTCATATGCATTAGTTTATAAGTTGTTTTACATGCGATTTTATTGTGTTTTTCATTTTATGACATGCAATTTTGAGTTATCTTGTATTTGATACAAACATGTGTAATTCATTCATGCGATTTATATAATAATTAAGCATAAGATGTTTTCAAAATACGTACACAAAACATAAATATAAAGTATTTGTTATTGTTTAACACAACAAAAGACAATAAAAAGATGAAGAGAAACCTAGTTCCATGAAGCAAATATTTTTTCACGTTCAGCCGAGCTATACTCTATCTTCTCTTTCACTGTCTTTAGAGCATCTTTCAGGAAAGAGAAGGCTAAGTCATCAGCTCGAGACTGTTCCTTTATGTGATCCAATACTGCATCTCTGAAGCTTGATGGTTGTTCTTCAAGTAGCTTCTCCCACATCCCTTGATTTTTCTTGATTTCCGCAAGAATCTTCCCCTACACATCAAGAATCAAGTGAGAAGAGTTGACATCGGTGCTTATTTCTGTCAATGTGCGAGTTGACAATAGTTCCTTTATTGCAATGTTTTTTATTTGTTCTGAATCTTCAGATGACATTTTTGTGTGTGTTTGTGATCGGTGTCTTAATATGGAAGGTTGTTATCCCTGTGTATTTTATATTAAAATAGTAAATTTATTATGTAGGTAGGGTGGTAAGTTCATTAGTATTTAAATTAAAATTGATCATTACAAGTCACATTACAGTCACATCGGTATTAAATTCATTTTTTTATATAAAACAGTAAATTTATATTTATTTTAATTATCAATTCATAATTTCTTATTTCTGCATTTCAATGAATGTGTACAAAGTTACATGAAATCATCTGCATCATTTTTTTTAAATCGCATGCGATTCGATAAAGGATTCGCACACTATAACAAACCACAAATAATATCACCTTTTTTTTAAAATCGCATGTGTCTAAAACAAGAATTCGCACACTATAAGAAATCTCAAACATTATCACCTTTTTTTAAAATCGCATGTGTATAAAACAAGAATTTGCACACTACAATAAACCTCAAACAATATCACCTTTATTTAAAATCGCATGTGTCTACAACAAGAATTCACACACTATAAAAAACACAACCTTTCTTTTTGTTTTCAATTGTTTTTCGCATGTTCAATATGTATTTCGCATATTATAATGTTCATCCTGCATCATCTTCTTCGATAGACGGTCGATCAATGTTGTTATAGTTCAGAACTTCCAAAATCAGCAGATATGAAATCGCAGAAGGGAGAAAGAGGTTTGTGAATAAGAATCTTACGTTGTATTTGATTTAGGGTTCGATTTTTTATTCATGGTTGGATTTTTTAATACGATTTTTGAATATAAGATTCCAATCTCCGTCAGTTACAGAGATTAAGATATCGTAATGACGATTTTAACCTTTTTTTATAAGATTTGAAGACATTAATATGATTAATTTAATGATTTAAATTAGTTTGATGGATTGAAGATCCTACGGCTGAGAATATAGCGTACGTAATGTAGGATAAGTGGTATTGTACGTTAACCGGCCTATATATATATGTGGGGGGGGGGGGGAGGGTTATCTTAATAACGTTAAGTATTACAAAAACCATAAAAATGAAAGTAAAAAAGCAAACAAAATCATTTTTTTAACAAACATTATTATAACTAAATACAACATTAAAAAAGAATTTACTATTTAAATAATTCATCTATCCTTTCATAATCACGCTTAATAATTTTTTACACATGTGTAAATACAACAAATTTATGCATATGTATGTAAATGGCAAACTTACACATGTGTAAGTTTTCTTTATTTACGAATACATGTAAATTTAAACATGTAAATTTAGTTTTCTAATATTGTATTCAAATAATAATCATAAGTGTAAATAAAAATATTTGAATTTGAATTACTTTTGATCAAATTCTCACGGTTTTATCATTCGTTTTCACAATATTTAGCGCTCTCAAGATAACCCTGCCATATATATATATATATATATATATATATATATATATATATAATGTGAGGTTTATTATTAGGGAACACTAAAAAAGTTGGGAACTGGGAAACAGTGCATTTAAAATTTTAAATATATATTAAAAATTTAACTTAACATGCTAAAAATCAATTACTTTTAATTGTTTTCAACGTTTTTTCTTATAAATACATGTAGAAGTTATTTCAATAAAAAAATCATTTTTGTACAAATTTTTTTAACCTTTTTAAACTTTTTTTTTATATTTTTTTGTTTTTTATTTTTCTTTTAAACAAATTTCTACATATATTTGTAAGAAAAGTGCCGAAAAAAAAATTAAAAATTGATTTTTAACATATTAAGTTGAATTTTTAAAATGTTAAATTCATTATTCCTCACTTTTTTAGTGTTCCTGAATGAACCCTCCTCCACTATATATATATATATATAGAGAGAGAGAGAGAGAAACAGGATCAGGAGAAAATGCCTAAAAGTGTGAAATGGTGAGAACGATTTTCAGCCATAAGATCTTTGTGATTTGTGGCTAAGATGATGCGGTGGCATTTTGTAAATAATGGGAACCTTAGAGCTACCAGGAGGGATAAAATTGGAAGATCCAAACAAGGGTGCATATACTAATCACATGTCATTTTCCCTCGTCATATTTAAACGCCAATAAATTTTTTATACGTGATTATTTTTCTAAAAAAATTACACCATAAAACTCAGCGTTTTTTATCTTTACAGCGAGTATACTATTGATATATTTTTCGAAAAAAATGAACTGGGTTTTTTATGGCGTTTTGAACTTTGTTTCTTTATGGCGTTTTTCACTAGGTTTTATGGCGTTTTTTGAAGTGGGTGTTTTTATGGCGTTTTCATCTAGTTTTTTTATAACGTTTTCAGAACTGAGTGTTTTTATGGCGTTTTCAACTGGGTATTTTCATGGCGTTTTTCTGAACTGGGTGTTTTATGGTGTTTTTATTTGAACACCCAGTTCATGTCATTTTTTATTTCAAAAGTATAGCAATAGTATACTCGTTAGAAAGATAATAAAACACTCGATTTTATGGTGTAATTTTTTTTTTAAATAATCACGTATAAAATAGTTATGGGAGTTTAAAAAGGATGGTGGAATATTCATGTGACTTGCATGTGGATGGTTTTTTGCATATGAGTGGCATGTGCATGAACTTTTTGACAATAATACCCTTTGTGTAAGTTAGCACCAACGCCACATGTCAACACCAAAATCGTTCTCACCGTTTTCACACTTTAAGGCATTTTCCCTAAAACCCACCCCTATATATATATATATATATATATATATATAGAAAAAGTGTAATGTACAATAGGGCTTATCGTACGCAACGTACGCTATAACCCCAGCCGTCAGATCTTCATCTCCCATGCGATTTCATCCCCCCATGCGATTTCACCTCATAAACAACAACGTACGCGAGCACAATTCGCATGTTATAAAAAGGGAAATGAAATCTCATGGCTTGAAAATGCAATGAAATCACATGCAAAATGAAATCTCATGCAAATGAAATGGCTTGCATGGGGAATATGAAAAAATGGCATGGGGTGTGTAGATGGTGAAATCGCATGGCGTAAACACGAAATCGCACGTTATTTTTTATGGGGTGAAATCGCATGGGAGATGAAGATCTGACGGCTAGGGATATCGCGTACGTAATGTACGATAAGCTCTATTGTACGTTAACGGGCCTATATATATATATGGCTAGGTTCATTTGTGAACAACTCCCTTGATAGTGAACTGTGTGAACTAATCGTAGCCCTTGGTTATCAATACACAGTGCAAATCAATGGTCAGGATTTGATGATGAAAATACACTAGTGTAATTTATTGATGATGTAAATCAATGGCCAAGATTTGTTCACTCAGTTCACAAATACACTAGTGTTCACTCTAGGATCCCACCTTATATATATATATATATATAGTGAAAGTGTAAAATACAATATCCCTTAACGTACAATACGTACGAGATGAAATAATAACAAGTGTGATTTGTTTTATAACATGCGTGATTAGGGTTTTACCCCATACGTGATTTGTGATTTTGTACATGCGTGATTATGTTCATGCGTGATTATGGTTTTCAACATGCGTGATTAGGATTTTGAGTTTTATAATGTGCTTAATTTCATCTCGCACGTGGCGTACGTTAAGGAATATTGTACATTAACCAACCCCTATATATATAGTGGAGGGTTCAAATGAAAAGAAATTATTTTTAAGAAGAAAAAAAGAAGAAATTTCAACTAATAAAAATGCTTTATTTTACTTTATTTGATGTTATTGTAAAGGTATATTGGTAAGCTTACATAGATCATTAATTTGTAGTCTTTCTCTTTAATAATCAACTACATTAAATTTGTAAGTTATTTTCTTAATATATATTTTTTCAAAAACAAATATAACATAGGATAAATTATGACGCGTGTAGGATAAATCACAAGCTGTGTATGATAAATTTCGATATATGTAGAATAAATTTCAAGACATGTAGGATAGATTTTGATGTGTGTTCGCAAAAAAAAATTAGTGCAGAGGGTGATGGTCTTAATAACTAATTAATTAGTCAAAGATAACAATAATAAATGAGATAAGAGAAAGACTATCTATTGTTTACAATTGTACAATTTATTCTTTTTATTCTCAATTATATTTTCTTGCCAAATGAATCTCCCCACATATATATATATATATATATATATATATATATATATATATATATATAAGATCCGGTCAAGGGAAAACCACTCCCAGTTACGAGAACCGTAGGAACTACTCTAAAAGAATAGTGTATCGACACATCAGTATATATACTCCTTTTGCAGAGGGGCATTTGTGCAAATGCACCCTTTCCCACTACTCAATGTCTACACACCTTTCTCTCACACCCTCTCACATACACTTCAAAAACCCAAAATCTCTTTCTCTCTCCTCCATTCAAACCCTTGTTTCTCTTTCTTCCATTTTCACCAGATCCACTCCCCCCCCCCCCCCTAAATTTCTAGATTCATACTGAAATACAAATAATTTTAGAATTGTTTAGTACAGCAGGAAGAGGTGGTATGGGAGGAATAATGGGGGCAGTTATGGTGGTTTCCACGGTGATGGTGTTGATACGGAGATGACAGACTTTCGTCGTGGTGAACAATGGTGGTTTTGGTGATTAAGGGTGGCGGTTATGGTGGTTTTCGAGAACATCAAACAAATATCCCAAAAGAACCATGGTTTTCAAGAAGGTTTACTCAGATATGAAGAACTTGATGTCAGTTGAAGGATGATGTTTAGGGTGGTGAACGGTGGTGGTTATAGTGGTCAAGCGACAGCGGTTATGGCCGTTACAGTGTGACACCCGGCTTTTCAGGCCATACCGTACAATTGTAATACGTGTTGTGAATAGGTAACAGGGCTGTATTTGACTGGTTATGATGTTTATATGTGGAATTTAATGAGTTGGTAAATTTAAACTGTGATAAAAATTATGCTGGCAACGATAAGACAGACGCTTATTGCGTAACGATTAAAATGCGAAACGAACATCAGTGACCACCCGATCAGTGTTAAAATCCTAAAAATAGTCTGTTATGACTAGAATAATAAATTTTAATCATATTCATGAGGAAAAATAAATTAAAACGCTAAGAAACTCTATTTTTCGAGTTTGAGCGCGTTCCGTGCGATACTGCGCGAATTAAACAAAATACTGTCAACGCAGCCAGTCAAGGCAACTGGTAATTATTTCAGTAATAATTTTGAGTGATTATTTTTATAGAATGATAAAAATAATCTAAAACGCACTAAAACGAGATTAAAACACTAGATAAAATACCCGCTATCCAGTAAAATACATGTTTTTTATCACTAATCAACATATGTATATGTATATATATGTTTGTGTGTGTATTAGGAGAGAGAGTATAGGTGGCGGCTAGAAGGGGTTGCCACCCACCTTGAAAATGCAAGAGTGTTCCATGTGGAGTTTGTGTCATAAACTTAATCATTTGAACCTTTAAACACTCCACTTCCTTCAAAACAAGATCAAACAACTCTCTCTCCTCCCTCTTGAAACCCCACGACCGAAACCCCCTCTAACACATACACTTTCAAAAATTTTAAACATTCCAAGAAGAATCAAGGCCTTTACATGGTGATTTCAAGCTCATAAGGAAGTTTGGAGGTGATTTCAAGTGGATTCAAGCAAGAACAAGCCTCATATCACCATCTTTTCTCAAAAACCCACTTAGAAACTTTGAAGGTATAAACTTATTTAAAAATCACATTCTTGATTTTTAGTGATGATGGAGATATTAGATGGTTTCTCATGAACTTGGAATGAATCACAAACTTGTATTTAACAAAGAATGAGATTTTAATCAAAGTAAAAGTGAGTGTATATATGTGTGTATGTATGGCCAAAAGTTATGGATATGTGTGTATTTAGTTGTGTTTTGATTTCTTGTTCTTGATTGATTTGAGTTGATCTTTGAAAGATGGGTTCATGCATGTGTTAAAAAGATGTCATAGAAAAAAGTTCTAAAAAGATTCTTGTGATTTGAGATGAAAGTGATGGAAAGTGAACTTTTGGAAGTTCATGTGTGTGTGTGTGTGTGTCGTATATATATGTATATATATGTATGCATATACAAAGTTTTGTCACATGTAAATAAAAGAAGGAATGTTTGCATTTATGTGAAAATGATTTGATGATAATGAAATGAATATGCTTTGATTTAGATGAACATGACATAAATATGGTCTTTGATGCATTTAAGGTCATGTTAGATGATGATGTTATGATATGAGTATAATAGATGCTTATACCTAGACATGCATGATGATATATGATCATAAAAAGGTGATTTGAGTATGATTTAGTAAAAATCAGATTTAATCAGATTATAAACACTAAAATAAAGTTATTTTAAAGTTTTTAGTGACATATAACTTTGTCATAATGTTTGCTAGCTTTGCATGTTGTACTTGGTGCATTAAAAGTTGTAAAATACGTGAAATTGCATGATTTATGTGGCTTACACAAAAACTTCACTAATCTGATTATAACCACTATTTTAATCAGTAAATAACATGTATTGTGTTAAAATATTAAGTCATTTCGAGTTGGGATGATTATAGTAACGTTTAACGCAAAACTATGCATTAAAACGGTCAAAAATCGGCTTTTCGGGGGATTTTTATAAAACTGATTTAGATTAGTAAGTAAAATGATATTTTTAGTTTAAAATATAAGTATTTTAAGTAATTTAAAGTTTACTTGGTGTTCGGTTGGTCATACGTGACTTCCGACGCCCGAAAATGTTACTGAATCGCTAAGATACACATTTTTCAATGTACACTACTATGGGTAAAATTTTGGGTAAACCTTATGTGTTAAAATGTATTATGTGATTTAAATATGAGAATGTGAAAGTATGTTAAGTTTTTAACATGATTTTGGAAATTTAGATTATGCATGTATATTTGTGCGTTTGTGCCGTAGAAACGGTAAAAAAAATCGCGTTAAATGTGTAACGTGTTTGTCGAGCATGAAATTTGATACATATGAGATGTTTTATGTATATTTGCTTTAAAAATGACAAAATAGATAAGTTAACGAGATTTCGCATGTTTTGATGATAAATTATATGAACGTTTATGTATATATATTACGACGCGCAAATCGTAGATATATATTGCGTATAAACGGGAGTATTAACAGATTTACACAATAATGCTCACCAATAAAAACATTCAAGTCGTAAAATCATAAACATATATATATAAGGACTCATATATATATTAACGTGCCAACATAATAAAAAATTATAACTTTTCGAGAAAATCTCAAAGTTATTTGATAATTCTAAGAAACGGAGAAACTTAGGATTTTTGTGTTATGTGTATTGATTTAAAATCGTTCCTATATATATATAATAGGACGTGTAGAAATCAATCTCTGGGATTGCGCTATTTAAAATACGCACCCAAAGATGAGTGTCACTAAACCCCTCTTTTTACTGCTTTGTATATATTTTGGGGGTAGAACACGCCAATAAAAGGGTTTAATAATGTTTTTGGAATAAAACATACCTTTTTGATATAAATTATATATTTTCGTTGAAAATATATGGATTTGTGAAAATATATGTTTCGGGGATGAAACGGTTTTGTTGAAAATATATGTTTCGGGGATGAAACGGTATTTGGTTGAATATATGTTTCAGGGATGAAGCGGTTTTGTTGAATATATTTGTTTCGGGATGAAACGGGGATTGGTACGGTGTTTCCAAGGCGAAACAGACCATAAAGTTGGGACGGATGCCGGCCTGGTCTCAAGGGAAGGAGATTCAGGGGATTCGTACAACTTCGTGTATTAAATTTGTCATATTAGTAGGATATATATATATTGTACGTGAGGCAGACATCATATTGGTCTCGAGTGGACCCTGCGCCCAGGATGTCGTTTAATCAGTTAAGTATTGCACGCGAGGAATTGTTGGTAGATCTATCGGGTTGACAACCCCGTCGTGACCGGTCGCTCCGAGTCAAGTCAAACGACGAATTGAGATTCTGTTTATTGTCTAGCTTTGATTATCCCTGCATGGTAAATATATAGTTCGTATTGTCTAGCTAACATACGAGTCTGAAAATTGATGCAATGAATTTAATATACAAAAACCTGGGTAAAATGTTTTATTGTCGGGTTGTTGAACCGCGACGGATGACCCATGGATTTTTATGAAGGAAGTAAAATGGACTTTCTAAAAATTATATGGATGTTTTCAAATAAATAAATAATCAGAAAGTTTTCCTTTGGAATGAATTGTTTGTATGTGAATATGTGAACTCACCTTCCTTTGTGTTGACACTTGATTTTAACGTGTTCTACAGGTACTTGAGTTCGGCTTCGGGAATTATGGGGTATCTTGTGGTTGTTGATGCATGTTTTGTTACTTAATAATGTTGGACTCATTTTAAAACTTTCTGGGACGAATGTAATAAGATCCATGAGGATTAAAACAACTTAACTATGTCGTGGTTGTGTCATGTTTTAAAACGAAATGTTTAAAACTTAGGTTTTAAATAAGATAATATGTCCAACAATTTAATGCATTGATCATCAAGATATAAATGGGCACCAACTTCCGTCACCACTACGTTTTATATTCTGCTGCGACGTTTTTGGGGTGTGACAGAAGTTGGTATCAGAGCCAATGGTTGTTAGCAAACTAGATGTTTTCGGGAGAAAACACTAGACTTCAACCGAAGAATTTTGAGATGTAAAGTCCAAAATTATCGAAGCCAAGAATTTTAAATAAACGTGAAAGTTTTATCATGTATGAAAACCCTTATGTGTTTATGTGCATACGTGATTTTCTGTTTATTTGGGCCTTATATGTTACTATTCATGTTGATTACACACTTACTTGTACGGTTACATATGTGTCACAGATGTCATACGAGCACGAGGTCATCGAGATCAACGACTCAGGTAGCGAGCCAGATTTCGAGACTTCACCCAGATCCATTCTATCAGAGATACCTATCACGACCCCACAGATGGTTGGTATGGCTGAGTTTGCTTCGTCAATCCGCGTCGACCCTGCTGCTTTCGTTAGCCAGGTAGACCCCCGATATGCTTTCACAAGCAACGGGTGGATTGATGATAACGATGACGCTCCTCTCTTGATTCACGAGATGGGACAATCATCTGGCACAGTACCAGTTATCGATGACGTGATCAGAGGTGTCCCTGTTACTGGAGGATCTTTTAGTATTGCACCAGCAGTGGATGCTACTATTGTCATGGCTCGACCATTAGAGCCATCTGTTGCTCCACCTGCTACTGTGATCGAGTCTATCGCTGAGGTCCCTCCACCTGTTCTGTCAGAGTCATCTTTACCCGCCTTAGAGTCACGCACATCTACTACGCCTCTATTAGTATATTATCGCCGTGGGAAGAGGGTTAGGCATCCTGGGGAGATTGTTTCCACATCATGTGCTGAGACTGCAACTGCTTCTAAAAAGCAGAAAGGGGTTTGGGTGGATCGATGTTGCCATTGTGACCGACAGTTTGCTGCCATGCGTGAAGAACTGGAAACGACGAAGGGTAAGATGAAGGACCTCGAGGGGCAAATGGACTGGTACGATGAGTTGAAAGATTTAGATGATAGTGCGATGGACCAGATGCATTGGAGGATAGTGGATCTGGAGGAGTTGGTCAGGAAGATGCTAGATTTTATAGGGATGAAGCGTTAGATGTTGATTATCGTTTGTTTGTGATTGTTTGTTTATGGTTGTTTTGTTAGATACTTTTGGACTTTTCTTTTGGGGGCCTGTGTGCCGGTTATATTTTTGGGATATTAGGTAGAAATTTGGTGAAAACTTGTTATGGGTGTCGATGTAGACATGCCAAGGATAGTAGGGATGTACCGAAAACAAGTTTGTTAATTTCTATGATAATATCAAATGATCTACTTTTGGTTTAAAAAATTTTCTCATTAATATGTGGATATTATACATGCGCAATGTTTGGTCCACCAACATTTAATGATTGAATTATTTTGGTTATCGTCTCATGTGATTATTATTGTTGTAAATAATAGAAACGACGAAAATGCCGCCAAAAGCAAGACAGGGTACTGGACTACCTGCCACTCCAGAAGAGTTGACACGACTCATAACCCAACACGTTAATACTGCCTTAGAGCAGCGTAATGCTAACCAAAATGATGGCCAGGAACGTGGATGCGGTGCTCACGGGCATGATCTTGGTGGGACACAAATTGGACCCTCCAGGTAAGATAATGATCGGAAAGTTTTGGCAGTTCATCTGTTATGATCTCATTGGAACGTATTCCTGATTTCCATTAACCGTATGAACAGTGCACAGGAGCATACACAAAACAATCCAGGGTTGTAACCCAAGATCATTTACTGGTGTCCTATGCAATGATGTGACAGCAATATGCATGATATCGGGCTGTCAAAACGAGTCGGTCATCCGAGTGTTTCAACGATCCGAACCTAGAACTGGAGATTCGAAGAAGCGCAAACCTGAGAGTTCCAAGAAGACTCCTGAAGTGGAACGTAGGAAGAAACGTAGCTTGGAGAAAGCAAGTGTGGCTAACCCTAGGGAGTCGGGAAAGAGTAAAGTCGGTAATGGACAAGAGAAGTGCACCAGATGTGGCCGAACCGGACATGTGATTTCCAAGTGTTATGCTAAGAATACGTTGGATGGAGTTACGCTCGAAGGATGTTTCACATGTGGTGAAAAAGGACACAACAAAAGAAAATGTCCTAAACCGACAGGACAAGATGCTAAGGGTAATTCCGTTGAGGCGAGTGCTGGGAAGGCATGTGAGAGTCCCGCTACTATTACTGGTATGTTTCAAATCAAATGCCAATCTATGTTCATACTTTTAATACCAAAGCTGACTTGAGTTTTGTTCGAAAAAATTGAACCATTTTTGTGTTCACCAATAAGTGAGCTGAGTATAAAGTGCCTGATAGAACTAGCAATTGGTAGGTTGATAGAAACTAGCGAGGTCGTTCGCAGTTGTAGTATCTAGTTAGGAGATCACAGTTCTAGTGTTGGTTTATTTCCAGTGGAGCTGGGGAGCCTTGACGCAGGTGTGAGGATGGATTGATTTTCCAAGGACAAAGTGGGGACTATCGCTTGAAGAAGCTAGCTAGGATATCTCGTCCTGATAACGGTAGAAAGGTGGTAGTTGTTCGCGGAGATCGAGTGTCGAGTGTTGATAGTTGAGAGTTGTCAGTGTGGTGAGGATGCTCAAGTTGTTGTGAAGGGCTATCCTGCGTTTTTAGTGAATGTGGTGGATGCGGAAACCGAATGTAGGAATGTCGGAGAGATTTATAGAAATCGCAACTATCCGGAAGTCTTCCTAAAAAGACTTACCTGGATTGCCCCCTGCGAAATGGATCGAACTTCGAATCGATCCGACACTCGGTGCTGCGCCTAATTGCACAATCTCCTTATAGATTAAGCACCTTCTGAAATGATAGAAATGTCGAGTTAGTTTCAAGAGCTATTGGACAAGGGCTTCATTTAATCAAGCTTTTCGCTTTGAGGCGCATCTGTTTTGCCTTCAGGATATGTGATGATTTTAGAAAGATGAACAAGTTGACTATCAAGAATCGGTACCCTCTTACCGAGGATTGACGATTTGTTCAACCAAGCTACCGGGATCCAACTGCTACACAAAGATCGATCTACAATTAGGATATCATCAGTTGAAGGTTGCTGACGTAGACATTTTGGGGACCGCTTCTCAAACGTGATATGGCAATTACAAGTTATTAGTCATGCCTTTTGACTAAATTAATGCGCCATTTATATTCATAAATCTCATGAACAGGGTATGGAAACCCTAATCGGATGGATTCGTGATAATATTCATCGACGACATGCTTGTCTATACACGAACCAAAGAGAATCATGAGTAACGTTTGAAGTTAACTATGGAGTTGGTGAGGAATGAGGAAGGTATGCTTGTAGATCAGTTTGAGATTGGAGCAATCAAATGATGAGGAGCGCCAAAGACCCCATCGGGAGTATGATGATCCATATGATTAAGTTGGGTGCTACCAGAGATTTATTAAGAATTCTCTAAAATTAGTGTAGCCTTCGACACTAATAACCCCAAAAGGAAAAAGGAAATTGATTGGGCAGAAAAGTAAGAGGAAGATTTTTGGACCTTTGAAAGAGGAATTGGGAGCGTGTATGATGGACTCAGAAGGAAGTTAAGATACTCACATGTCCTTGGCAGAGTTATCTTACAATAATAATTAACACGGTAGTATTTAGGTTGCTCGATTTGAAGCCTTGCATGAATGGCAGTGTTGATCATCACTTTGTTGAGCTAACGTGACAAAGGACAATTAACCAGACCTTAGTTTATCTAGGAAACCAGTGACAGGATTTGCCTGGATCGAGGGAAGGTTAAAAGTCTCCAATTGATCAACAGAAGGATTACATGGACAATTGAAGGGGACTATTGAGATTCCAGAATGAAGATTTGGTTATGTTAAAGGAATTATCTTGTAGAGATGCTATTAGGTTTAGCAGAGGAAAGAAAAGCTGAGCCACATTGACTTAGTTCTTTCAAGAGCCCATCTTGAGTTGGATCAGTCGCTTATAGGCTCAAGCTACCATCAGATTGAGTGGTGTACATGATGTACTATTTGGATGCAGATGAGAAAGTGTATAATGGATAATACACTGATTTTGCTCTTTGTAGAGATTTATCCGAAGATAAACGGAAGTTTATTGAAGTACCGTAGAAGCAGTACGTATAGCTAGAAGAGTTATGTTAATAACTGGAAAGGCGATTTCAGCATCCTAGTCGTGTACGTAATTTATCGATTGTACGATTTGTGGATATCTGAAATGAATGCAAGGAAGAAAGAAAACGAGTTTATGAGATTTGATTCTTTCGAGAGCCCATCTCGAGTTGGATCAATCGTGTGTAAGCTCAGACTATCTCAGGTACGGGATATTGTATATGTAAATATACGAATGATAAACCCGAAATGGTGAAACTTTGACTTAATCTTCTTGATTAAGTGCTTGTAAATGTTGGACCTTGGAAAAAGGTGGAGTGCGTTGAGACGTGAGATTAGGAATTGAGAATGTGTGTAATATAGGTCTACGAAGATTCTTTGTAAGAATCAAAGTTTCTCGCAGAAACTACAAGACTATATTCATTAAACCTGTTTTTACCGTTTCCACCTAGTGCGAAAACAAAACCTGTAGAGTAAAAAGTTCGGGGACGAAATTTCCTAAACAGGGGGAGACTGTGATACCCGGCTTTTCAGGCCATACCGTACAATTGTAATACATGTTGTGAATATGTAACAGGGCTGTATTTGACTGGTTATGATGTTTATATGTGGAATTTAATGAGTTGGTAAATTTAAATTGTAATAAAAATTATGTTGGCAACGATAAGACAAACGCTTATCGAGTAACGATAAAAATGCGAAACGAACATCGGTGACCACCCGATCAGTGTTAAAATCCTAAAAATAGTCTGTTATGACTAGAATAATAAATTTACTCATATTCGT
Organism: Helianthus tuberosus; assembly: GCA_030545235.1. NCBI lineage: Eukaryota > Viridiplantae > Streptophyta > Magnoliopsida > Asterales > Asteraceae > Helianthus > Helianthus tuberosus. The sequence goes on along the minus strand of CM060411.1, from coordinate 50,485,226 downwards.
GAGGAAAAATAAATTAAAATGCTAAAAAACTCTATTTTTCGAGTTTGAGCGCGTACCGCGCGATACTGCGCGTATTAAACAAAATACTGTCAACGCAGCCAGTCAAGGCAACTGGTAATTATTTCAGTAATAATTCTGAGTGATTATTTTTATAGAATGATAAAAATAATCTAAAACGCACTAAAACGGGATTAAAACGCTAGATAAAATACCCGGTATCCAGTAAAATACCTGTTTTTATCACTAATCTACATATGTATATGTATATATATTTGTTTTGTGTGTGTATTAGGAGAGAGAGAGTATAGGTGGCGGCTAGAAGGGGTTGCCACCCACCTAGAAAATGCAAGAGTGTGCCATGTGGAGTTTGTGTCATAAAGTTAATCATTTGAACCTTTAAACACTCCACTTCCTTCAAAACAAGATCAAACAACTCTCTCTCTTCCCACTTGAAACCTCACGGCCGAAACCCCCTCTAACACATACACTTTCAAAAATTTTAAACATTCCATGAAGAATCAAGGCCTTTACATGGTGATTTCAAGCTCATAAGGAAGTTTGGAGGTGATTTCAAGTGGATTCAAGCAAGAACAAGCCTCATATCACCATCTTTTCTCAAAAACCCACTTAGAAACTTTGAAGGTATAAACTTATTTAAAAATCTCATTCTTGATTTTTAGTGATGATGGAGAGATTAGACGGTTTATCATGAACTTGGAATGAATCACCAACTTGTATTTAACAAAGAATGAGATTTTAATCAAAGTAAAAGTGAGTGTATATATGTGTGTATGTATGGCCGAAAGTTATGGCTATGTGTGTATTTAGTTGTGTTTTGATTTCTTGTTCTTGATTGATTTGAGTTGATCTTTGAAAGATGGGTTCATGCATGTGTTAAAAAGATGTCATAGAAGAAAGTTCTAAAAAGATTCTTGTGATTTGAGATGAAAGTCATGGAAAGTGAACTTTTGGAAGTTCATGTGTGTGTGTGTGTGTGTCGTATATATATGTATATATATGTATGCATATACAAAGTTTTGTCACATGTAAATAAAAGAAGGAATGTTTGCATTTATGTGAAAATGATTTGATGATAATGAAATGAATATTCTTTGATTTAGATTAACATGACATAAATATGGTCTTTGATGCATTTAAGGTCATGTTAGATGATGATGTTATGATATGAGTATAATTGATGCTTATACCTAGACATGCATGATGGTATATGATCATAAAAAGGTGATTTGAGTATGATTTAGTAAAAAACAGATTTAATCAGATTATAAACACTAAAATAAAGTTATTTTAAAGTGTTTAGTGACATATAACTTTGTCATAATGTTTGCTAGCTTTGCATGTTGTACTTGGTGCATTAAAAGTTGTAAAATACGTGAAATCGCATGATTTATCTGGCTTACACAAAAACTGCACTAATCTGATTATATCCACTATTTTAATCAGTAAATAACATGTATTGTGTTAAAATATTAAGTCGTTTCGAGGTGGGATGATTATAGTAACGTTTAACGCAAAACTATGCGTTAAAACGGTCAAAAATCAGCTTTTCGGGTGATTTTTATAAAACTGATTTAGATTAGTAAGTAAACTGATATTTTTAGTTTAACATATAAGTATTGTAACTATTTTAAAGTTTACTTGGTGTTCGGTTGGTCATACGTGACTTCCGACGCCCGAAAATGTTACCGAATCGCTAAGATACACATTTTTCAATGTACACTACTATGGGTAAAATTTTGGGTAAACCTTATGTGTTAAAATGTGTTATGTGATTTAAATATGAGAATGTGAAAGTATGTTAAGTTTTTAACATGATTTTGGAAATTTAGATTATGCATGTATATTTGTGCGTTTGTGCGGTAAAAACGGTAAAAAAATCGCGTTAAATGTGTAACGTGTTTGTCGAGCATGAAATTTGATACATATGAGATGTTTTATGTATATTTGCTTTAAAAATGACAAAATAGATAAGTTAACGAGATTTCGCGTGCTTTGATGATAAATTATATGAACGTTTATGTATATATATTACGACGCGCAAATCGTAGATATATATTGCGTAAAAAAGGGGGTGTTAACGGATTTACACAATAATGGTCACCAATAAAATCGTTCAAGTCATAAAATCATAAACATATATATATATATAAGTACTCATATATATATATATATATATTAATGTGCCAACATAATAAAAAATGATAACTTTTCGAGAAAATCTCAAAGTTATGTGATAATTCTAAGAAACAGAGAAACTTAGGATTTTTGTGTTATGTGTATTGATTTAAAATCGTTCCTATATATATATAATAGGATGTGTAGAAATCAATCTATGGGATTGCGCTATTTAAAATACGCACCCAAAGGTGAGTGTCACTAAACCCCTCTTTTTACTGTTTTGTATATATTTTGGGGGTAGAACACGCCAATAAAAGGGTTTAATAATGTTTTTTGGAATAAAACATACCTTTTTTATATAAATTATATATTTTCGTTGAAAATAGATGGATTTGTGAAAATATATGTTTCGGGGATGAAACGGTTTTGTTGAAAATATATGTTTCGGGGATGAAATGGTTTTTGGTTGAATATATGTTTCAGGGATGAAACGGTTTTGTTGAATATATTTGTTTCGGGATGAAATGGGGATTGGTACGGTGTTTCCAAGGCGAAACAGACCGTAAAGTTGGGACGGATGCCGGCCTGGTCTCAAGGGAAGGAGATTCAGGGGATTCGTACAACTTCGTGTATTAAATTTTTCATATTAGTAGGATATATATATTGTACGTGAGGCAGACATCATATTGGTCTCGAGTGGACCCTGCGCCCAGGATGTCGTTTAATCAGTTAAGTATTACACGCGAGGAATTGTTGGTAGATCTATCGGGTTGACAACCCCGTCGTGACCGGTCGCTCCGAGTCAAGTTAAACGACTAATTGATATTCTGTTTATTGTCTAGCTTTGATTATCCCTGCATGGTAAATATATAGTTCATATTGTCTAGCTAACATACGAGTCTGAAAATTGACGCAATGAATTTAATATACAAAAACCTGGGTAAGATGTTTTATTGTCGGGTTGTTGAACCGCGACAGAGGACCCATGGATTTTTATGAAGGAAGTAAAATGGACTTTCTAAAAATTATATGGATGTTTTCAAATAAACACATAATCAGAAAGTTTTCCTTTGGAATGAATTGTTTGTATGTGAATATGTGAACTCACCTTCCTTTGTGTTGACACTTGATTTTAACGTGTTCTACAGGTACTTGAGTTCAGCTTCGGGAATTATGGCGTATCTTGTTGTTGTTGATGCATGTTTTGTTACTTAATAATGTTGGACTAACTTTTAAAACTTTTTGGGACGAATGTAATACGATCCATGAGGATCAAAACAACTTAACTATGTCGTGGTTGTGTCATGTTTTAAAACGAAATGTATAAAACTTATGTTTTAAATAAGATAATATGTCCAACAATTTAATGCATCGATCATCAATATATAAATGGGCACCAACTTCCGTCACCACTACGTTTTATATTCCGCTGCGACGTTTTTGGGGTGTGACAGAAGTTGGTATCAGAGCCAATGGTTGTTAGCGAACTAGATGTTTTCGGGAGAAAACACTAGACCTCAACCGAAGAATTTTGAGATGTAAAGTCCAAAATTCTCGAAGCCAAGAATTTTAAATAAATGTGGAAGTTTTATCATGTATGAAAACCCTTATGTGTTTATGTGCATACGTGATTTTCTGTTTATTTGGGCCTTATATGTTACTATTCATGTTGATTACACACTTACTTGTACTGTTACATATGTGTCACAGATGTCGCACGAGCACGAGGTCATCGAGATCAACGACTCAGGTAGCGAGCCAGATTTCGAGACTTCACCCAGATCCATTCTACCAGAGATACCTATCACGACCCCACAGATGGTTAGTATGGCTGAGTTTGCTTCATCATTCCGCGTCGACCCTGCTGCTTTCGTTAGCCAGGTAGACCCCCGATATGCTTTCACTAGCAACGGGTGGATTGATGACAACGATGACGCTCCTCTCACGATTCAGGAGACGGGACAATCATCTGGCACAGTACCAGTTATCGATGACGTGATCAGAGGTGTCCCTGTTACTGGAGGATCTTTTAGTATTGCACCAGCAGTGGATGCCACTATTGTCATGGCTCGACCATTAGAGCCATCTGTTGCTCCACCAGCTACTGTGATCGAGTCTATCGCTGAGGTCCCTGCACCTGTTCTGTCAGAGTTATCTTTACCCGCCTTAGAGTCACACACATCTACTACGCCTCTATTAGTATATTATCGCCGTGGGAAGAGGGTTAGGCCTGCTTGGGAGATTGCTTCCACATCATGTGTTGAGACTGCAACTGCTTCTAAAAAGCAGAAAGGGGTTTGGGTGGATCGATGTTGCCATTGTGATCGACAGTTTGCTGCCATGCGTGAAGAACTGGAAATGACGAAGGGTAAGATGAAGGACCTCGAGGGGCAAATGGACTGGTACGATGAGTTGAAAGATTTAGACGATAGTGCGATGGACCAGATGCATTGGAGGATAGTGGATCTGGAGGAGTTGGTCAGGAAGATGCTAGATTTTATAGGGATGAAGCGTTAGATGTTGATTGTCGTTTGTTTGTGATTGTTTGTTTGTGGTTCTTTTGTTAGCTACTTTTGGTACTTTTCTTTTGGGGGCCTGTGTGCCGGTTATATTTTTGTGATATTAGGTAGAAATTTGGTGAAAACTTGTTATGGGTGTCGATGTAGACATGCCATGGATAGTATGGATGTACCGAAAACAAGTTTGTTAATTTCTATGAAAATATCAAATGATCTACTTTTGGTTTAAAATTTTTTTCTCATTAATATGTGGATATTATACATGCGTAATGTTTGGTCCACCAACATTTAATGATTGAATTATTTTGGTTATCGTCTCATGTGATTATTATTGTTGTAAATAATAGAAACGACGAAAATGCCGCCAAAAGCAAGACAGGGTACTGGACTACCTGCCACTCCAGAAGAGTTGACACGACTCATAACCCAACACGTTAATACTGCCTTGGAACAGCGTAATGCTAACCAAAATGATGGCCAGGAACGTGGATGCGGTGCTCATGGGCATGATCTTGGTGGGACACAGATTGGAAACCCTCCAGGTAAGATAATGATCGGAAAGTTTTGGTAGTTCATCTGTTATGATCTCATTGGAACGTATTCCTGATTTCCATTAACCGTATGAACAGTGCACAAGAGCATACACAAAACAATCATGGGTTGTATCCCAAGATCATTTACTGGTGTCCTATGCAATGATGTGACAGCAATATGCGTGATATATGGAATAAAACATACCTTTTTGATATAAATTATATATTTTCGTTGAAAATATATGGATTTGTGAAAATATATGTTTCGGGGATGAAACGGTTTTGTTGAAAATATATGTTTCGGGGATGAAACAGTTTTTGGTTGAATATATGTTTCAGGGATGAAACGGTTTTGTTGAATATATTTGTTTCGGGATGAAACGGTTTTGTTGAATATATTTGTTTCGGGATGAAACAGTTTTGTCGAAACAGACCGTAAAGTTGGGACGGATGCCGGCCTGGTCTCAAGGGAAGGAGATTCAGGGGATTCGTACAACTTCGTGTATTAAATTTGTCATATTAGTAGGATATATATATTGTACATGAGGCAGACTTCATATTGGTCTTGAGTGGACCCTGTGCCCACGATGTCGTTTAATCAGTTAAGTATTGCACTCTAGGAATTGTTGGTAGTGTTGATGCATTATTTTGGTGTCTGTAACTTGTCTTTATTAACGTTGTAATTTATACGGTCTTTTTTAATTATCGAGTCTGTAATTCGCCGTCGACCAAGTCGGATATCCTCCTATCCTACTTGTGTCCGACATGTTGTCTCAGTCTTTATGTTAAGTTAAATGACTAATGCATGTTGCATTTTGGGTTTTATGTTTGTTATGTGTGTTTATAAGTTTTGCTGCAAACTGTCTTAACAGTTTGCAGCCAAACAGCTTATGCAGCCTTCGACGAAACTCTAAGTTTCGTCGAGCACTACATGACGAAACCCCCAAATGGTCAAAACTCAAGGTTCCCCCATGAACAGTGACGAAAATCCTAGAGTTTCGTCAACTGTAGAGTTTCGTCAGGCCCAAGTGAGGTTTCGTCGGGCCCAATCCATGTTTCGTCACTTGTGGGCCTGGGCTGCTATATAAACACCACATGGTTTCACTTTGAAACCATGAGAGCATATCCTGAGAGTCTTACTTCAAACTTTATGTGTATCTGTTTGAACCGTGTTCTCATCTAATCAATTGACTGTGATTCATTGGTTACGTTGCGTTGTTACTATCTATGTTTGGTTTGGCATAGTCACGGGGATTCCGCACTCGTAACCGTGTTTGTGATAAACAAGAGATTTGGTTTCGTTATCGATCCTCAGAAATCGGGACCTACAAGTGGTATCAGAGCGCTGGCTCTTATCCTTGTTTAAAATCAAACATAGTTCGGATTTTATCAAGTGTTGAAACTGGTTATTGTTGTTTTTTTGAAAATTGTTCTTGAAAAGTTCATACATTTCTGAAAAAATCTTCTTAAAAACTTTTGATCTTGTTGGTTTGCTAAAATTTTTTATCAAAAACCTTGTTAGTTTGATTATTCACAAGATAAACCGGGTTTTTAGTGAAAGTTTTATGCAAACTTGTTGTTTCGGAAAATTTGTCCGGTGAAATCTTGCCGGAAAGTTCATAAAATCTGAGTTTGTTCTTCATATCATCAAGATATCTTCAAAGTGTTCTTGAATATTTCTTGACTTTAAAATTAAAAAGAAATTGAAATTGGATTAAAATATTAACACCATACTGGTTGGTAAAATAGGTATGTTGTGAGTTGAAAACAAGTGTTCTGTGTAAGTAAAAAGATAAGATTTCAAAGAAAATCTCACCAACTTTCACCAACTATCTGTGACCATTCTTGACGAAAGTCATAATCGATGAAACCCCCTTGAGTTTCGTCACAAGGAATTCTGACGAAACCCCCTGAGTTTCGCCATAAGGAACTTCGACGAAACCCTTAGAGTTTCGTCAAAGGTACTTCGACGAAACTTATCGAGTTTCGTGGAGAGAGTTTCATCGAGATCATTATCAATTTCAATAGAGGACTTGCAAAAGTGATTTAACATTGTGTTTTCAAGTGTGTAATCAGGTATTATCATTCATATATCAATTATGAGTAGTACAAGTCCATGGGATTGGAGTACGGACCCACGACCAGGTCAAGATCAAACCTCAGCAGCCGCGTGGTTAAGGAATGTCATGCCTCCGCAATCTATAAGTGCAAGTCAATGGGCTTTGGTGTCGAATCAAAATCAAAGAATTCAAAATCTTTTGCTTAGTGAGAGTGAAACGGGTAGCAATAATTGCCCGCCAAAGTTGAATCACATGAACGACTATCCATCATGGAAGGGTCGTTTCCACACATAAGTTCTAGGGCAAAACACCGAACTATGGACGTGTTTCACTACTCCATACAACACTGCCCTCGAAGAAGCAGGATCTAGTGCAGCGGGTTTTGCTCATATGTTAGAAGATGCCAAGAAGGTATATGATCTGGAGAAGAAGGCGTTTGCTATTCTTACACAAGCACTTCACAAAGAGATCTATCAACAATTCGCTTACTGTACTAGCACAAAAGCCTTATGGGATGCCTTGGTAGCAAGAGGAGAAGGAAATGCGGCGACAAGAAAGACACGCCATGATTTGTTGAAGAAAGAATTTGAATCATTTCAATTCTTGGAGAATGAAACCCTAAATGATACGACTACTCATTTTTATCATTTGATTAGTGAAATGTATTCTTATGCTGTTCTTGCAACTCAACAGGAAATGGTTGCACGGTTTGCTGATGCTCTACCTCCAAAGTGGAGTCCTTTCATTGAACTTTTAAAGCATACGGGCGTCTTGGATGCTGTTAGTATCTATGAGTTCGTTCAGAAGTTGGAGCATAAAAATGACGAGGAAATCCGCAAAGCTAAACAGATAGCACTTCCTCCAAACACGGAAATGTATCTAGGAGGTTTTAATCCTGCAGCTAGTTCCGGTTCCGTTCAGCAACCGAAGCTTCAAACGGCGTTTATGTCAAATACAAGCTCTTTTCCGTTTCCACAATCAGCTCCACCTCAGGTTTTCGATCCGAGTGCTTATCATCAGCCAGCGCATATGATTGCTCAAGCTCATGCTTTTTCTAAACCTCAACTAGATCCGAGTACATGGCTACCAAAACCCCAACCTCCACCTCAAGTTTCCACTACTCAACCACAGTTCGATCCAAGTGCCTATCTTCCACAATCTCAACCACAAGCCCAACCACAACAACAGCAACAGCAAGCACATTATACCAACAATCCTCCACCCCAAAACACCAACACTGTCAGAGTTGATACTTCAAACCTCTCGAAAGTTAGCATTGAAGTAGCAAAGGAGCATATGGAACTCATTAACACAATGGTCAGTGCCTACTGCGGGTTGGTCGCAGGTCAAATTGGAAACATCAATATGACCAATGAAGATTATCAACAAATCGACCATGATGAAATGGAGTTAATGGATATCAAGTGGGCGTTTGCAAGTGCTGTTAGAAGGGCGAAGGATTACATGAGTCGAACGGGAAGAACTTCGTTGGAAAGCAAGAAGGATACGAGTACGGATTTGATAAGGATGTTGTTACATGTTTCAATTGTGGCGAAAAGGGTCACTTCAAACGTGAGTGCACCCGACCGAGCAGACAAGGAAATCAAAATCCTTTCCGAAATCAGACGAGTACTTCCAATGCCAATCAAGACAATCGTGAAAGAAGGATGGTAGCGGTGAACAACAACCAGAACCAGAATCAGTCTGGACCTTCAAACACCACCAGAGCATTAGTTGTCCAAGCTGATGAAGGGTGTAATTGGTCTGTACAATTCGGGGATGGTGATCAAGAAGGAGGAGGAACAACGTGTTATGCAAAGATCATCAATCACATCAAGCATGTTCATAGGGAAGAATTTTCTGAAAGTGACGATAGTTCGGGTTATACCAGGAGTTCTGATGAAGAAAGTTCTAATTCGGGTGGTTATAATTCGGAATCTGATGTGAAAGAAGAAGGGAATTCTGATGTTGATGATTTGTTGAATGAAGCAGAGGAGTTGAAGTGTCAGAAATCTATTCTGATCAAGAAGGCTGGTGTCGCATCTAAAGAAATGGAGAAGTTCTTCTCTGAAGACGGATCTTTTTCTTATCAAACTGCCTTCATGGCAAATGTCTCAGCCTCTACGAGTCAGGTAAAATCTGAAACTCATGCTCCTAGTGTTTGTAATGCTTGTGGAGATTTGAAGCTTGAATCTAAAAAGGTTCATAGTCATAATCAAAGTTTTGTTATTGAGATGTCTAAGTGCAAAGACGCAAATATGGCTTTAGCTAGAAACGAAAAGGATTTTAAATCTGTAATTGAAACCTTAAAGAAAAGTGTTTCTGAATTGACCAAAACTGTTTTCAATAAACAAATTGGTATTAACAATTACATTAACATCATCGAGGAAACCAAAAAGGAGCTAGCCATTGCCAAATGCGAGCATGATGCAATCAAGCTCAAATTGGAGAGTTATTCTAACTCCCGATATGTGCTCGATCACATCATTGACGCTCAACAGCTGAAAGGAAACAAGAAAGGTGTTAGGTATAAGAAGTGTCCGCCCCCTTTGAGACACAACTATACTCATATGCCCGATGAAGAAGAAATGCCACGTTTTGAACCCAGTGTGCCTCTAGATTATGAGGAAGTTACAACTGGCTTAGGGTTCAAATCGGACAGTTCTTCGAGTACCTCATCTGATGAAACAGAAACTTCAACATCGACGCATCAAAGTGCTCCAATTATTGAGGACTATGAGTCGTCGGATGATGAATCAGATGTGAGTGATCAGGATAAATCACTTGATAAAATGAAAGGAGTAGAAATTCCAATTGAGAATTACATTCTTTGTGATCCTCCTACTCCTGCTGTTCAATCAGTTGTCAAATAAGTGATAGATCCTGTCAAGGATGTCAAGGATGACTAGGAATGTGTGTCTGCTGTTAAGAGCAATAACGTGTTGTATACTTTGGTCGGGGATGTTAAAATTTATTCAGACAACGATTTTCCAATCAAAAATGTCAATCCATCTTCGATTGATAAAGTTTTTGAATATAACACAAGCAAGTTTTTGGGAAAGACGATCCCAGGAGTTATTGTAACTCAATGTGATCAAATTCCAAAAGCTGAAATCAAAAAGCAATTTGGAAATAAAAAACAACCGACAAAGCAACAACCTATTGCTTCTAAAGGTAAACAACCAGAAAGGCGAGCTCAAAGGCCTAACGTTTATAATCAAGGTTTGAAACAAAAGGAGCTCGTTATCAGAAGAAAAACAGTAATGTCAAATTTGTAGCATCGAAGGGTACTGATAAAATTGAGACTTTTGAAAACAAATCAAACACGGATTTTGTCCAACATGTCAAGATTTTAAAACGTAACAGTAAAAACAATTGCACTCAACATACAAATGGGTGTGATGAAAAGGCAACTACCTCAGGTTCTACGGGTTCGACATCTGTTCGTCGATCAGTTTCTCCTAAGTTTGTTGTGTTAGACCCAGTATGGTCTGAACAACTTCTTTTCACGTAATATGGCAAGTGATTTCAGTAGATGTGAAAAAGATGTGCGGAAATGGAAATCAGACTTTCAGAAACAAGACCTACAGAATTATCAAGTTTATATCACTTTGAAACAAAATGGTTTACAAGGTGATTTTAAGATTATTATCTAATACAAATGAATCTTGAATTCTGTGGGTGAGAGGGCAATGGAGTTTTGATGTATGTGTGAATGATAAGCTTCAAACTCAATTGTCTTCTGCTGGTTGAGCCTTCTATTTATAGAAGGCTGGGTGCATGAATAAACAATAGTTTATTCATGCAATAAGTCCTGTAAAAAGTGGCCATTTGACATATTCAATGAATCCAACATTCAAGTTGCCTTTTTCATCATGATATCCAATAATGTCAACTTGCTTCGGTAAGTGTGGCAGGATAGAGCTGATTTCAGACAAGTGGGGTATTTCATCAGAATTTCTGATAAACCACTTCATCAGAAATTCTGGTGAACAAATCATCAGAAAATTCTGATGATCAGAATCGTCAGAAACTGATGATATTTCATCAGAAACATCATCAGATCCATCAGAAATTACCTTCTCTGATAATCCAATTCAGCTCTTGATCAACTTGTGATTCTTTGAAGTAGATGCTGTGCATTTCAGTTGTCCTATCCGATCTTCTTCTTCTTGTTGTGATCTTCAGGACTGTTATCTCTTCATAGATCCAGTTGATTGTGATTTTCTTCAATACTTACAAATAAAGTTTCCTAACAGTTTCCTCCTAAGTATTGTAAGAAAATGAACTATCTCTATATCTAACATAAACAACTTTCAACTGCTTCTTGAAAGAAAAATTCAAAAACAACTAAGTTCAGAAACATAGAACATAGTCAAACCAACCATAAATCAGACAAAAATAAAATATTGTTCAAAAACAGAAATTTAATCTCATCAGTTCATTAATTGATCTTCACTCCACTTTTGTATTTGTCTCCTGGTTTCAGCCTTTTCTTGTGATCAATTGCCTTTTGAGTTTCCTTGTACATCTCCTTGTACCATCCTCTTGATTCCATCCAGTTTTCAATGCATTCTTCAATTGTGTTTCTCAGCTGTTCATTGTTATTTCCCTTCTTTTTTAGCTGCTCTTGTTTCTCATTCATGCAGTTCCTTATATATTTAAGAGTTTGATTAGAATACCTGCATATTTCACTGATTCTGAACAGAGCTTTCTCATCATTTTCATCTTTGAAGACTACACACATTTCTGGTTTGTCAAAGATTGCTCCAGTTCTCACAAGTTTAGAAGGAATTTCAGCTGGAATTGAAGTGTTGGGAGGAGGTATTAGCACCTTGTTGCTGTACTCAAAATTGATATATAGATCAAAGTCTGCCAGTTCAGCCCTTTTGTATAGCTTTGCTCCTACACTTTTGAGACTATCAAGGGATCTTCTGACCACAACTGAATTACCTTTCTCTTCATCAATGATATTCTTCATTTTGACTATTCCCATTGGGTGAATATCATCAGCCAGATTTGCATCAGTAACCTTTTGTTCACTGTTATCTTTTTTGATCAGGTTATACTTGTTTTGTGCTTCATAGCCTAAGATACCTCCTCCAGTGGTCAAAGTATCAATTCTTTCAATAGATACTATTGGATTGGTCATGTGTTTGTGCAGAATTACCCAGCCTCCATTGTTTCTGTTTTCAACAATACCTTTACTTAATGGGGAGAGTGGCCTTTTTGGGTTGTCTTCTGGACCTTTCCAGTAGTAATGCTTTAGATGTTCTTCAGGGTACATAATAGTGTGTAAATCACCCTTTAGCACATCCATTTCTCTGATGTTCCCCTCTGAATCTTCTATCATTTCTTTTCTTGGCCTTTTTGAGGAAGTCACTTCATGTTCCATTCTTCTTTTCTCTTTTGTATCTATCTTTATGCTTAACTCTGTTTCTCCTGTGATGGCTGTAGAGGATGACTGAACTGGAACATGTTCTTTCTGTTGGACCCTTGAAGTGTCTGGCTTTGGGACGTTTGGTGGAGGACCCATGAGTAACTTTTGTTTATCTGGAGGTGGACCCATGGGTTGCTTCTGTTTTTGAACTGTTGAGGTTTCTGTTTGTTTGGTTTGATCTTGTTGAATGGTTTCTGATTGCTGTTGAGGAGTTTCTGATCCTCTTGCTTGTCTTTCTTGTGGAATTGGGGCTTTCAGTTCATGAAGATCAACTTTTGCTAGTCTGGCAACATTATACTGCAATCTCTTTACTAACAAATGAACATTAGTAAGAGCTTGAGTATTTGTTTCTTCTTGTTTCTTCATTTTCTGAAACTCTTGTTTTTCTTGATTTCTTTGTGCAGTCAATTCCATCAATAGTTTCTCAAAAGCCTCAGCCATGCTGCTGTTGTTGGCTCTGAGGAACTGTATTTCTTCAAGAATCTTTCCTGAACTTGAGATTTCTCCTGCAGTTGCAACCTCAGCCATCTTTTTCTTGATATCACGCAGTTCCTTGAGAGCCTTCTCGAATTCTGATGAGCTCTCTCTGTTTTCTGACGACTTTTGCAATTTGTTGAGGGCTGCAGTATTGTCTTCTGTTTTCTTCTGCACAGCTTTGATAGTTTCTGATAAAACCTTGATATCTGACTTTTGATTTCTGATTTCTTCCAGTATCAGATCAAGTTTTCCTTCTGTGGCTGTTTTCACAGTAGCAGTTGTGTCTTCAAGTTCCTTGTGAAGTTGTTTAGGGGACATAGACTGATGTCATTGGGAAATAGGAGAAACAACAGATGTTCCCCTTCTAACACCAGCAGAAAACACATTTTCTGCTGTTCTGAGGTTAAGAGGATTGGAAGATTCCAGATTCTCTGTGTCCTCACCAGAAAATTGAAACATATTCAAGTTCTGGTTTTCCTAATATCCTTGAACCTTTTCAGGTTCTCCATGAGTTTTTGAGAAACTCTTAGTTTTCTCATCCAGGTTTCCTTGATCAGTAGACTGATCTCCACCTGTTGCCACCACATTTTCCTCCTCAGAATCTGATTCAGAAAATGGGTCATTGGTTTTACTCACATTTTGTTTTGCAGAAATAGTGCCTCTATGTAAAATTTCATGTTTCCTTGAATTGATTAATCAGAATCACTCTCAGAGAAATGAAATAAGTTTAGTTTGGAGTGTTGTGCACCTGTTTCTCCCATATGTGAGATTTCAGCATGATGTTCTTCTGCCACAGGACTCATATTCACATCTTCATCAGCTAGATGAGGATCAGATTCACCCTACTGTTCCATTCTTGGTGTGCTTGACTCTTGTGCATCATGCTCCATGGGGGACACATTTTAAAAAACTTCTTTGTTTTCTGGCCTTTTGCTCAACATCTTCAGATATTTTGCTCTGTATGGTGAATCTTCTGGTATCAGATTCATCATTCTTTCTAATAGAGCAGGCACATCATAACCTGATTTCCAAGATCCTACTGCAGTCCAAGGTCTCATAATTTCTGTACTCCACATATTTTCTGATGCAGGAATTTCTAGGCTCCTTTTAGAAAAAGCATCAGAAATTATGATCGATAGAAATCTGGGAAAGGGTAGATGTGAATCTATCCTTCCAGCGTTGGTCAGAATTGATCTTCTGATCAGAATAAATATTTCTGTTCCAAAATCAATATTCAACCCACTAATGAGACTAAACATGATTGTTAGAATATTCATATTTATCTGATCCGTACCTCCAATCTTGATGATAGACACTTGTTCAGAATTTTCATTAAAACTTGCCAGAAGGCAGGTAGCTTGTTTCTCTTGAATTCATTGATTTTTGAAATCTTTGTCTTGTAGCCCATTACAGCATCAAGTTGTGAGAACATATCATCTTTTACTGGTGCTTCTTCATAGCTTTGGCTTAAGGGTAGTTCCAAACATTCCCTTATTTTCTTCGGTGATATTGTAATAAAGATATTTCCCCACACATGTGCTATTAGCTCAAGTTGATTTGAGACTTTGAGAGTTTTTACAACTTGTTGTATGAGTTCTTCTGGTACCTCTCTTGTCTTTGTGAGCGCTTGAGTTATAGGGCATCTGGTCGGAAATTCAATGAGAATTTGACACTTCATATCATACTCTTCAATGTTATTATTCATTGCTTCATTGTTGCTCTTTAATGGAAGAAATTCAGCTTCAGTGATGAAGGGAACAGAGTGTTCGATTGGTGGTATGTTGATGTTGATAGCTGCCATTGAGAATTTGGGTTTTTCTTTCGGAAAAGGGTTTTAGGGTTTTGAATTTGAAGGTTGAAGATGGAAGTCTCTGTTTTTGAATGAGGTATTTATAGTGTACACAAACAGAGATTTTTGAGTGTTTATCGTGGGTTGTTTGTATTCAAGGTGGTTAATGACACCTTAATGATGTTTTGATCCTTTAAGGAAACAACCGTTTTTGAAAAACCTTTGGTTTATCTCTAATTTAATGTAAATCCTTTAAAGAGACTTAGAGATTCCAATGATTTTACGGATAAACACTAATGTCCAACTTGCACATTTTCTCCATGTGGGACCCTTTTTGTTTCAAAAAGGTCCAATAGAAACCTTTTCTGAGTTTGTGTGTCTTCCTAGGTTTTCCTCTTGATGATATATATCAGAAAATTCTGAATAAAACTTTTGAGAGTTGTATTTTCTTCATATATCATCAGAATTCATTTGATTCATTTACAAAAGATGAATCATCAGATTTTTTTTTTTTTGAGATGAGAGGGAATAAGTAGAGTTCTAAGATTTTTACTTACATTGTTGTTCTGCAGTTCTGAACTCCACACCTTTGTTCTGATATACAGGAAGTATTTTTCATACAGCTTGTTCCAGTCCTCAGAAAAAAAATATTTTGAAAGAAACTTATTTCAAAGATTTAGATGGTCATAAGTTTCTTTAAATCTGTTTAAAGGCAATGTTTTTCTGATGATTTTGTCAAACTTCCTGGCTTTCAAGAGGTTTTTTTTTATAAAAATTTGATTTTCTGATTTATTGTCAGATTTTCTGGTTACTTTGAAAATTTTCTGGTGAATGAACAGATTTGTGTGGCTTGATGAGTTTTCTGAATAGTTACCAGATTTTCTGATTGATTATCAGATTTTCTGAGTGTCACTAAATCCTGTCAAATCTCATGTGAATTTCACCTGATTTTCCTTGTTTTTATCAGACATGTTGTGTTAGTTCCCCCTAGATCTATTGACACAAAAAAAATGAAAAGAAATTAAAGCAAACCTGATATATATAAAAAAAACATAAAACACACAACAAAGAAAAACAAACAACAACTACTCATCCTCCTCCTCCAACACGTTGTACATGCACTTCACATATAACCAAAGACTGGTTATTCGACCGGTGTGATTCGTTGATGGCACCAGGGTGGGATCACTTATGCTTTCTTGAAGTACCAGTTCGGCCCTTGGATAGCAGCTTCTCACTCCTCCGAAGTCCAGCTGACTGGTGATCACCTTGGTTACGAATCGAGGGTAGATCAGAAAGGGTTGACGGTCGTGGATGTTTGCTACTAGGTCTCTCATGAGAAACTTAGCATAGTTGCAAGGTTTTTCCTGTATAACAGCATGAACCACTTCCATCATCTTATGGGACAGCTCGTTGAAGTGTCCAATCTTCTTGGAGAAGCAGACACTTAGCTGTGTTACCAAAAACTGGAAAGGTGGTATAAACCCAGATTTGCTAACCGCCCTTGACGAGTTGAATGTATGATAGCCCATTTCAGTCAAGGTCTGTTGCATATCTGCCTTATCCAGGAATTTGATTTCATGATCATTACCCAGTCTGAGGACATTTCTGATTGTTTCCTCTTTTAGGGTAATACTGACCCCCATAACCTTGCTCTCAATCCACATGGAAGTACCACTAAAAATGATGTCAGAGTTCCACCAGAACTCTTGAAGAAATTTTGGATAAATGGTGACATGTGATGATACAGCAAAGCCCAAAGGACTTTGCATGATCATATTGTACACAAACCTGCAGTCCTCCCATGCAGGTCCTTCCAAGTTGGATCTTAATCTAAGATCATGAAGTCTGTGAAATAGGAGAGGGAATTGAGTTGCTTTCATCAATTTTGGGCGACCCATTTTAAGATAAGAAAAATTCTGTCAAAGGGCTTTTGAAGAGATGAATTTGGTGTGAAGTAAGTTCTTTTCAAGTTGTTAATATTTATAGATGCAAGTGATAGTTCCTCATAAATGATATTAACAGCCAATTTTTTTTTATTTTCATCTCTTCAATTAAGACGATATCTGTTGCAGTGACTGTAACAGTGAATGTGACAGTTTACTAAGCCCCATGTGTGAGTAAGCATTTAATGACTAGGCGGCTACTTTCATAGCTCCTAATCATTTTAGTGCCTACGTGTCACTTAAGTTTCTTATGAAAAAATGACGTTGCATGCATTGGCAGAAAAAATGAAATTCAATAATCTGAAAAAAAATTCAGAGACGGTTGATTTTCTCAGCAATATAGAATTTTATCTTTATGCATGTTACTTTTCCCCCTTTTTGTGTTTTTTTTTTTAAATACAAAAACAAAAATATACACAACTATGAATATATACAATATGTGGGATATGCATGAAGATGGAAGTATATGATGATTACAAATTATTCTGATGTTTCAACCTGGTTTCTGATTTTATATCAGAACTTCTGGTGATTTCACCAGATTTTCTGATGTTCCATCAGATTGATGGATTGCTTTGTCAGAAACCAGTTGATTTGTTCTTTGATTATCAGAACTTTGATGTTCATCAATTTGGTTTTCAATTTGTTTCCTTGTGTTTTCTGAAAAATCTTCATCATTTAAATTAACCATGCCAAGTTTGCTGATAAAAAAGTTATGCCTCTTTTCATCAAGAGGTTTTGTAAAGATATCAGCAATTTGGTTTTCAGTTGGAACAAAATACATTTCTATGTTACCTTTCTCCACATGATCTTTTATGAAGTGATATCTAACATCTATGTGTTTGGTTCTTGAGTGATGAACTGGATTTTCTGTTATTGCAATAGCACTCTTTGAATCACATAGAATTGGTATTCTTGTCAGAGTTACTCCATAATCTTTCAGTTGAGTTTGCATCCACAGCACTTGTGAACAGCAACTTGCTGCTGCTACATATTCTGATTCTGCTGTTGATGTGGCAACACAGTTTTGTTTCTTGCTTGCCCAACATACCAATTTTTCTCCCAAGAGTTGACAGGCACCAGATGTGCTTTTCCTGTCAATTTTGCACCCTGGATAATCTACATCTGTGAATGCAATTAATTCAAGGTTTGTATCCTTAGGATACCAGAGACCAAGTTCTGATGTGCCTTTTAGATATTTGAAAACCCTTTTTACAGCTTTTAGACGGGATTCTTTGGGATCACATTGATATCTGGCCAGAAAGCATGTTGCAAACATGATATCTGGTCTGCTTGCAGTTAAATATAGCAGTGATCCTATCGTCCCTCTATAGGTTTTAATATCTACACTTATTCCGTCTTTATCAGAATCTAACTTGTTCCCTGTTGCCATGGGAGTTTTTGAAACAGAGCAGTTTTCAAGTGAGTATTTTTGTAGAATTGTTTTCACATATTTTGATTGACTCAAAAATATTCCATCGATTCTTTGTTTAACTTGTAACCCTAAGAAAAAGGTTAACTCACCCATCATACTCATTTCAAAGTGGCTGTTCATTAATTTTTGAAACTTTTTACAGTATTTTTCATTTGTTGACCCAAATATAATGTCATCAACATATATTTGGACCAGCAAAGTATGACCTTTGTGTGTTTTGAGGAAAAGTGTGGTGTCAATAGTACCTTTGATAAACCCAGAATTGAGTAGGAAGTTTGGCAGAGTTTCATACCAGGCTCTAGGAGCTTGCTTCAACCCATACAAGGCTTTGTTTAATCTGTAAACATGATTTTGAAATTTTGGATCAACAAAGCCTTCTGGTTGCTGCACATAAACTTCTTCCTCAATTTTACCATTAAGAAAAGCTGATTTTACATCCATTTGATAAACTTTGAAATCCTTGGATGCAGCATAAGCAAGAAAAATTCTTACAGCTTCTAATCTAGCTACTGGTGCAAAAGTTTCATCATAATCAATACCTTCTTGTTGACAGTAACCCTTGACCACTAACCTTGCTTTGTTCCTGGTGATTATGCCATTCTCATCAGATTTATTCCTGAATACCCATTTTGAGCCTATGACAAATTTGTCTTTTGGCTTGGGCACCAAATCCCATACCTTGCTCCTTTCAAACTGATCAAGCTCTTCTTGCATTGCTTGAATCCAGTCTGGGTCACTTAGAGCTTCTTTGATAGATTTGGGTTCTATCTTGCTTAGGAACCCAAAAAATGCATAATCATGTGCAGTTACAGATCTTGTTCTGACACCATCTGCATGATTGCCAATGATGTCAGAATGAACATGTCCTTTGATCCATCTTAACTTGTTGTGAAAAGTTGTTGGTCCTGATGAATTTGAAGTTTCCCCCTGAACAGGTGCCTCATTTGTGTGTATGATATCAGAATTCTGAGTTTCTGATGTACTACACATTTGTTCTACAGAGTTAGTACATGAAGAATCTTTTGATTTGTTTTTGAACGAATTATCATGCTCTAGGAAATCTTCAGTTATCATTTCAAAGAGATGTTCATAATTTTCTTGTTTGTCAGAAAAAATTATTTCTTTCATGTATTCATCAGAAACCTCTGTTTCTGATGAGTCATCAAATGAAACATACAGACTTTCTCTGATTGTCCTTGTGTTGAGAATAAAAATTCTATATGCTTTTGAGGACAAAGAGTAACCAAGAAAAATACCTTTTTCTGCTTTTCTGTCAAATTTTTCAAGGCTTTCAAAATCATTGAAAACAAAACATCTACAACCAATTGTATGCAAAAATTTTACACTTGGAATTCTTCCATTGATAATGTTGTAAGGTGTTTTGTTGCGCCTTTTGTTGATTATGGTTCTGTTTTGGGTAAAACATGCATTTGCTATAGCTTATGCCCAAAAATGAGTGGGCAGCTTAGCATAAGCAAGCATAGTTCTGGCAGCTTCTACCAAGGTCCTATTTCTTCTTTCAACCACCCCATTCTGTTGAGGTGTTCTGGGAGCAGAAAAATCATGAGAAATTCCTTTACTTACAAGAAAATTCTCAATTTTTGAATTCTTAAACTCTGTTCCGTTGTCTGATCTGATCTTTCTGATTGTTAGTTTTAACAGATTTTCAATTTTCTTGATAAAATTAATGATCAGATCAGGAGTTTCACTTTTCTTTCTCAAAAATTATACCCATGTGTACCTGTAAAAGTCATCTACTATTACTAGTATGTATTTCTTTCCAGAAAAACTTTCTGTACTTATGGGTCCACACAAATCCATGTGTAAAAGTTCCAAATTTTGTGAAATAGAAGACTCAGAAATTGATTTATGTGAGCTTCTCTTGGATTTACCCATCTCACATGCTTCACAAATTTTATCCTTCTTTGAGGATATAAAAGGTAATCCTTTTACCAGACCTTTGCTTGCTAGTTTGCTTAGGTTTTTGAAATTTAAGTGGGCTAGCCTTTTGTGCCATAACCAACTACTACCTTTGTTGATTTTTGAAAATAAACATAGTTTTGGATGTTCACTTTCTTCTTTGAAATCAAAATAGTAAATTGATTTTCTTATTCTTTTCCCACTTAAATAGATTTTATTATCATCTATACCTATTAGCAAGCATTTTTCTGGTAAAAAGGTTACCTGAAAACCTTTGTCACAGAATTGACCACAACTCAGCAAATTATACTTTAAGCCTTCAACATAGGCTACTTTCTCTATGGTCAAACATCTATACCTTATGCATCCATATCCCATGATCCTCCCTTTCACTCCATTTCCAAAATTTACCATTCTACCCAGCTTTGAAACAAAGTTGCTGAGTAAGCTCCTGTCCCCAGTCATGTGCTTGGAGCTTCCTGAGTCGCAGTACCAGATCTGCTGCACATGATGGTCCTGAAATGGAATGATTAGAGGGTTTTTGGTACCCAGGCATGCTTGGGTACTTTTTCTGATGGGATTCTACTCAAATTATTTTTTCTTGTTGGTTTTTCATCATAAATTATGTTATATGCTGAGCCATAAACAGATTTTACATTTTTCTTTTGAAGATGGTGTTGAACAAGCTTCAGTATGTCAACACACATACAAGATTTTTCAGAATTTTCTGATATTTTTTCTTGCGATGGAATGAGTGGATAATTTTGAAAAGATGAGTGAACTGCTTCTGGAGTCTTTACAGATTCTTGACTGCATTCACTTATGTTTGTTTTGAAGTTTGGTTTTTCAAAAGAATATTCAGAACAGGTTGACTTGCAAGATTCAGAATCAGATTCTGATGTAAATTTATTAGAAATCTAATGAGTTGCTTTTACAAAGACAGTGGGTTTATTTCCTTTTGATCTTACATATCCTAAACCCTCTCCTTTGTTCTTTGGTGTGGACTCAATGAAATTTATAAATTCCTTGGCTTGTTGAAAACCTCTTACATTAATTTCTTTATCATTGATTTTCTTGTAAAGATCTTTTCTTTCATTTTCATAGAACTCAATTTTAGCTCTGTGATCTAAACTTTCTTCTATGAGTAATTGGTTTTCAAGAATGATTTTATTCATATTCCTTTGTAACTCATCAGATTTTTTAATATCTGATTGATGTTTTTCTTGCAGATTTAGAAAATCTGACATGAGCTTGTTAAGCTTGTGTTCAAGATCAAGATTGTCTAAATTTACCTTTTGTTCCGAAGTTTCTGGTAGACCTTCAGAAAGTGTCATGAGGCAGAAATTTGCCAATTCTTCTTCTTCATCATCAGAAGAATCATCAGATAACCATGTATCTGTTCCTGCAATTAAGCTGACTTGTTGCTGCTTCTTTGCTTCTTCAAGCTTTTTCTCATAGTAAGCAACATCCTTGAGCTTGTTGGTCTTGCATTCAGATGCATAGTGATGTGTGCAAAATGCAACATATAAATTACATCAAATGTGGCATAAAACTAACCCTTTTTTAGTACTAATGTTGGAAAAGTGTGTTTTTGTCTTCCTTTTGTATTTTCAGGATTAAATGAGCTCAAATGAACAAAAGAAGCAAAAAGGCAGCTAAATCTAACATAAATACAAGAAAAGGAACAAACGTGGCATGCCCGACCCCTCAACAGCATCTTCCCAAGAAAAAACAAGAGATCAGAAGGCTGAACACGCCCCGTACTTAGTGAACACGGGGGCGTGCCCAAGTGTCTGCAGAAAACACAAAGCTGTAGAAGCTTCTATCACCCACCACGGGGGCGTGCCCACTGGACACGGGGCCGTGGTCAACTCTAAGATTCACAGAATTTGGGGAAATCTTGATAGTACAGATACGCTTCTGCACACGGGGTCGTGCCCAGCGGACACGGGGGCGTGGTCAACTAATGCAGACAAGATGCAATTAATGAAGAAAGAGAAGGAAGGTGGACACGGGGCCGTGCCCGAGCGTTTGTTCAGGCTATAAATAGGGGTGCTTAGCTCATTTGCAAACCATCCCTTGGCACACCACCTCTCTCACACTTCACCCACCACCCACCACCATCACAACACCATCATCCATCATAGAGTGTGTGAGTCGTTTCGGGATCCAAGATTGATCGTAAGCGTTCGTGACAATCAAAGGCCATGTTTGCCTAAGTCTCTTACATCACTTGGTGAAGACAAGTGTCTAGTGTAATACTTTTTATTTGTAATCTTTTCGCACTTTTTATTTGGTGATGTATTAATGACTTTAATAACTAGTTTCTTATGTTGAAGGTGATTCTTCCTTATCGTTTGTCCGTGGTGTCTTGGCATTATTTTACTGTATATATAAAATAAAAGATTTTCACCATTCATATCTCCACGGTCTATATCGAGATATGTTGGCTACCTGGTCGGGGGTTTAGGGAACGGTTTGGTAAGAGTCTTGCCTTGTTCAGTGTATAGATCCTGCAAGGACCTAGGTCAAATTTAGTAGGACCTCCTTCAATACCCACGGGTATTGGATGGCGGGGGTCCAAACTCTTTGATCTCCTCATATGTAAGCTACTATTAAAACTTTAACCCGACTACTTAGGACTGTATCCCTGCTGACTCAGACTACTTAGCCGAGGGTAACGTCACCTTCAAAAGAGGGGCCTACCACATTATGCATTAATAACTTAATTAATTATCTTTCAATAATCCAACCCTTTAGGATTGTATCCTTGCTGACTCAAACTACTGGGTTGAGGGTAACGTCACCTTCAAAAGAGGGGCCTACTACAATAACTAAGATAATCTCTTAACAAGTGTAAAAGTGCGGAAATAATCAAAGGTTACACTATACACGAGTCGGATCCAAGTGATTCATCTTGTCTATCTGTTTTTATTTTATTTTTCAGCATTTTAGTTAGTTTTCATTTTTCTTGTTTAAAACCTTTTTCTAAACTTTTGATTTGATTAGACGTTGAGGATAAACCGGTATTAAAAGATCTTGTGTCCTTGGACGACCTCGGTATCTTACCAACACTATACTACGCTCACGATGGGTGCACTTGCCCATATGTGTGTTTAGTGTTAGTAAATATCGTGTTTTATAAATTTAAAACTTGGCTAAAAAGTGTAAAAGGGCTTAAAATATACATTAAAAACACACTTACGCACATTAAGTTTTTTGGCGCCGCTGCCGGGGACATAAGGATTTTACGAAAGTTAGGAATCAACGGCCTAATCGTTTTTTCTAATTTTTCTGATTTTTTTTTTTAGGATTTTCTAAATTTTTCAGCTTCTGCAGAACTCAGCACGGGCCGTGCCCGCTGAACACGCCCCGTGCCCAATCTTTGGAACTGGCAATCCTGTTTTAAGTCAGACAGTAAGCTGAACACGGGGACATGCCCACTCAACACGCCCCGTGCCCAAGTTTCTGTTACTTAAACAGAACCGTGAGATCCCGACGGTTGGTAATTTCTGACACAAACATGAGTGATACTGATATTTTTTACTTTCGGCACTCTTATGGTACGTGGTGTCAAATTTGTGGTGGCTCCCATAAAGATTTAGAATGTTATTTTCTAAATTATATGCCCCATTATATAGACCCATTGTTTTCCTGTAGCCTTAAGATGGGCGAAAGTAAAAATAATCCTTATCTCTCCCTCGAATGCTCTCAATCGGAC
Organism: Helianthus tuberosus; assembly: GCA_030545235.1. Taxonomy (NCBI): domain Eukaryota; kingdom Viridiplantae; phylum Streptophyta; class Magnoliopsida; order Asterales; family Asteraceae; genus Helianthus; species Helianthus tuberosus. The sequence continues at coordinate 50,461,247 of CM060411.1, read as the reverse complement.
CTTCTAGGATAAATGCTTCTTGATGAACTATTTCAATTGGAAGATCTAATTCTTAATTGGTTAAAAGAACTTAAGATGGATTTCAATAATTCATCTCAAGACGATACCCATGAAGAATTGTTGGGATCACATTCGAATAAAAACAACTTCGTTGTTCCCGATATTACCTCTAGCTCTAGCGAAGACGTGGGCGATAGTCGCCCCTGTGTCGATTGTGCCGTGAAGGACTCTCCATCAACTTCGTTCGGTGCATACATAGACCTGAGCGATTCGACATACACCTTCTTTAACGAGAGCCCGGGAAAGGGTTGGACTTGTCCACCTACATTTAGCATAGGAATCACCCTCACGGACAACCTCTTACGTTCTCGTCTTAATCTAAAGCAATTTAGGTATCTTAGGCACTTTGGGGTTGTTCCATCTAGTAAGGAACCACCCGATCCGGATGAATTCCTTAGGAATAAACGAAACTTCATAAACAGCCTCTAGACACGGGGCCGTGTCCAGGTCAACACGCCCCCGTGTCCACCAAAAGATTCTTGTCTGATTTCATGTCAGAATACGGACAAAATGTGTCAGGATCTTGCCTGCACACGGGGCCGTGTCCAGCCGACACGAGGCCGTGTGCAGCGTGCTGTCATTTTCTATAAATGCAACCAAGAATCCTGCACATTTGGACCATTCCAGGGACAGAGATTTGGGAGAATCTTCTAACATACCATACTAGGTATTTTCTAAAAGAAGTTTCTCAACAACCTTCTTGTCCTTTCCTCTTTTATCCACTTTCATCTTCTTCAATTTTTCCTTAATACTTCCATTAGAGCTTGAAATCTCCATAATTTCAAGCTTTATTGAGATGTTTGTTAGATTTTTATTCATGGAATCTTGTTAAAAATAAGTTCGACAACAATATTTTAAGTTGTTTCTGCTTAAAAATGTCTTAAAAATCACGAAAACAAATTAAAACTCCATGATTCCTTGTTCCAAAAATCTGCAGACATCTGAACACGGGGCCGTGTCCGAAGTACTGCTCCCATAAAATTGAACTCTTTTCGGTATGTTTTCTCAGAATGGCGAGCAGAACTAGCGGAACATCTTCATCGCACTCCAGAAACAACCGACAAGGGAGAAGATCATCAACGGTTGAAGATTCTCTTGTAAACTACGTTTACGCCTTAAGAGAGGCCATTGATGAGATGACGAGGGTGGAAGAAGCATTGGTCGACCGTATTAATCATTTGACGGTGGGACTAGAGGGATGTCTTCGAGAGGTCAACCTTTTGCACCAAAGGTTGAACATTCTCGCCTTTCCTCCTTTGGTACCAATCATCACCCAAAGGGCGTGGAATGTGATACCGGAAGTCATCATTCCGGCCGAATGGTACGCCATACATTCGGAACCCCCTCGAGACATACTACAAGGGGTTCCGGTTGGTGTCACTCCCCCTCCAAAAGATGTTGAGGAAAATGAAGCCGCCTTCTTCATCCCGAGAGAGATAGAAGAATGGCTTTAACAACATCTAGGGAACACCCCTCGGCTAGGAGTTCTACAAAGCTTTTAGATACCGGAAAACTAATTCCGGAATTTTGGTTCTTATTGTAAAAGTAGAGCTCCTTAGGATGATTTTATGTATCACCTGACCTATCTCATTTATGACCCTTAACTTTTATTTTCCTACTTTGTTTTAATTTTCTAGGACTATTATGTAATTTTCTCTATTTAATGGAATGACGGTTTTAGTTAAAATGGTGTTTGGATGATGTTGTAATGGGTAAAACACACTCAGGATGGTGAAGGACACCAAGGGAAACTTGAACCAGCACCTCATGCACAAAAACAGAGCCACCTGAGAAATTTTTCTTCATTACAGCAAGTTCAGCACGGGGCCGTGCTCACCCAACACGCCCCGTGCCCAACCATCTGCAGAAAATGCCCAGTTCAGGTAACTAGACACGGGCCATGTTCACCCAACACGCCCCCGTGCCCAGGCTTCTGTTTCTTTTTACTCAATTTGTTACTGGCGATCTGAACACGGGGCCGTGTCCAGACGCCCAGTAACATAAATTTTTGCTTTTTCACACCTTTTTACACATTCAATCAACCTAAAAACTTATTTTTGGGACACATTGAGGACAATGTGTAATTTAAGTGTGGGGGGGATGCTAAAACCTTGAATCTTGCAAGTCTTAATTACAAGCCTTGCACAAAACTCTATTGGAATCGCTAATCACCCCAATTTTTTTCAAAAATTTTTCATTTTTTTTACTTGTCTAGGTTTAACTTGGGAATTTCAAGTTCTGAAAAGGTTATATTTTTACAAATTTACAACCGATAGTGTCGTGATAAAAAGAACCAACATAAGAAAATTATGAAACGGCATGATAAGTTTAGTTAAAATTTGATTATATATACTTGATCACATAAAAACCCCTTCCCACAAAAAGTGAGTTTTGAGCCTTTATTGAGCATACAACTACATATCTTTAAACTAAATGCTCATTTTTCGTTTCTTGTGTGAATAGCCGCTTGGTTCTTACGACTTTAGAACTTGCCACGACGATACATTCCCGGTCCTTACCAACTTAAACCCGAGTAAGTAAATGACGGAGGCATTAGGACTAACCCTTTTTATTTCTACACCATTATTTTTCTTTTTTTTACCACCTACCCAAAATCCCCCTAGTTAACCCCTTTGAGCCTAAACCTTTTCATTTCTTAACCCAAAAACAAACACCCTTTTTACCCACCAAAACCTTTTTATTTTTAACCCTTTGTTTTAGTAACAAGCTCGGTTTTTCTTATGACTTTCAAAAAAAAAATTATGAAGCAAAAAGAAATAAACAAACAAGTTAATCAAAAATAACTTTGTTTGAATATTAAGCTTCATCAAAATAAAAATTGCAAAAATAAAAAGTCTTACGAAAACCGACGCTTTTTACGCCTTTCGCCCTTTTTCTAACCACTAACCCAACCACCTACCTTTAACCCAAGCTTAACCCTTCACCCAAAAAGTCCTCTTGATATTTACAAATGTGTATAGTTAAAAAGGAGGAGAATTGATTGCTTGGCAAGCCTATGGTAGGAGTAAGTTCCATGCTGCTCTCGAGTGATTCACTAAAATACATCTTTGGCCGAGTGTTGAGTAATCCCCGTGAGGTATGTGAACTTGTATATAAGTGGAATTTTAAAAAGGCATGTTATGCCCTAATAAGTAATTTATCTTATGTAATGTTTTAAATAAATCATGACGAATAGGATTGTAAATAAATATAAATAAAAATAAAACTTAATAAAGAATCTTGGAAATCCCGACACTCTATGACAAGCCCAAAAACCTTCTCTTCTACCCATTCCATTTGGGAGTGTAAAGCCACATTATAAAGAGTTTTGCTTGAGGACAAGCAAAGATTCAAGTGTGGGGGTATTTGATGTGTGAAAATGTAACATATAAATTACATCAAATGTGGCATAAAACTAACCTTTTTTTAGTATTAATGTTGGAAAAAGTGTGTTTTTGTCTTCCTTTTGTATTTTCAGGATTAAATGAGCTCAAATGAACAAAAGAAGCAAAAAGGCAGCTAAATCTAACATAAATACAAGAAAAGGAACAAACGTGGCATGCCCGACCCCTCAACAGCATCTTCCCAAGAAAAAACAAGAGATCAGAAGGCTGAACACGCCCCGTGCTTAGTGAACACGGGGGCGTGCCCAAGTGTCTGCAGAAAACACAAAGCTATAGAAGCTTCTATCACCCACCACGGGGGCGTGCCCACTGGACACGGGGCCGTGGTCAACTCTAAGATTCACAGAATTTGGGGAAATCTTGATAGTACAGATACGCTTCTGCACACGGGGTCGTGCCCAGCGGACATGGGGGCGTGGTCAACTAATGCAGACAAGATGCAATTAATGAAGAAAGAGAAGGAAGGTGGACACGGGGCCGTGCCCGAGCGTCTGTTCAGGCTATAAATAGGGGTGCTTAGCTCATTTGCAAACCATCCCTTGGCACACCACCTCTCTCACACTTCACCCACCACCCACCACCATCACAACACCATCATCCATCATAGAGTGTGTGAGTCGTTTCGGGATCCAAGATTGATCGTAAGCGTTCGTGACAATCAAAGGCCATGTTTGCCTAAGTCTCTTACATCACTTGGTGAAGACAAGTGTCTAGTGTAATATTTTTTATTTGTAATCTTTTCGCACTTTTTATTTGGTGATGTATTAATGACTTTAATAACTAGTTTCTTATGTTGAAGGTGATTCTTCCTTATCGTTTGTCCGTGGTGTCTTGGCATTATTTTACTGTCTATATAAAATAAAAGATTTTCACCATTCATATCTCCAAGGTCTATATGGAGATATGTTGGCTACCTGGTCGGGGGTTTAGGGAACGGTTTGGTAAGAGTCTTGCCTTGTTCAGTGTATAGATCCTGCAAGGACCTGGGTCAAATTTAGTAGGACCTCCTTCAATACCCACGGGTATTGGATGGCGGGGGTCCAAACTCTTTGATCTCCTCATATGTAAGCTACTATTAAAACTTTAACCCGACTACTTAGGACTGTATCCCTGCTGACTCAGACTACTTAGCCGAGGGTAACGTCACCTTCAAAAGAGGGGCCTACCACATTATGCATTAATAACTTAATTAATTATCTTTCAATAATCCAACCCTTTAGGATTGTATCCTTGCTGACTCAAACTACTGGGTTGAGGGTAACGTCGCCTTCAAAAGAGGGGCCTACTACAATAACTAAGATAATCTCTTAACAAGTGTAAAAGTGCGGAAATAATCAAAGGTTACACTATACACGAGTCGGATCCAAGTGATTCATCTTGTCTATCTGTTTTTAGTTTTCAGCATTTTAGTTAGTTTTCATTTTTCTTGTTTAAAACCTTTTTCTAAAATTTTGATTTGATTAGACGATGAGGATAAACCGGTATTAAAAGCTCTTGTGTCCTTGGACGACCTCGGTATCTTACCAACACTATACTACGCTCACGATGGGTGCACTTGCCCATATGTGTGTTTAGTGTTAGTAAATATCGTGTTTTATAAATTTAAAACTTGGCTAAAAAGTGTAAAAGGGCTTAAAATATACATTAAAAACTATACACACTTACGCACATCACATAGTGACCTCTCTGCTTGCACTGGTAACACATAACTTCAGCCTTCCCTTTATCCTTAGATCTAACTTCCTCTTTAGATCTCCCATCCATCCTTCCTCTGTCACTTCTCTGGTATCTCTGGCTTCCTCCCCTCAACCTCTGCTCAAATGTTTTGGTGAGCAGTGCTATTGCTTCAGCAAAAGCTGAAAAATCTGATGAAGTATCAGAATTTTTCACAACTTTGGCTGTTTGAATGTTTTGGATCATTGGTAGGTGTTGATCTTTGTGAGTTTGAGATAAGAGCTAAAGATCCCCCTCTTTGAATGGTTTCTTCAAATATTTTCTCCTCTCTGGGGATCAAGATGCTGTATAAGTCATGGAGACTCATGTTTCCTAGTTCTAAAGTTGAGGACAAAGTCATTGTAAGACTTCTCCATTCTCTAGGAAGGGCATCAAGAAATTTTATGTTTCTTTCATCATTTGACTTTGTTATTCCAAATTTCTTTAGCTCGTTTAAAATTTTTGTAAATCCTAGATATGTATCATTTAACCTTTCATTTGGCAAACTTTTAAACCTCTCATAAGATGAGACATTGTTTGTTCTTTTGTTTCTTCTCATCCTTTCTCCTCCTTCACAAATATTTTCCAACTGATCCCATATTTCCTTGGCTGATGCACATGCATCAACTTGTGAAAATATGTCATTGGGGATGGCCATTATTAAAAGTGACTTTGCCCTTTCATCCCCAGCCACCTTTTCCTTGTCTTCCTCACTCCAAAGTATTTCACTTTTGGGAGCTTGGGAGGCAGGGATAGCAGGTGATTGGTCAGTTGCTGGAATAGTTGGTATTTCAGTCATTGGTATATGTGGACCCCTTTCAATGGATTGAAACAGAGCTCGGTTATGACCATTAAGGAAATTGACCATCCTGATTTTCCATTGGGGGTATTCCTCTCTGACCAGAGTCGGAGGTTTGGACATAGAACCAATGTTAAAAGCATTATTCCAGGATTGAAAGCTAGCCATATTTAGAGAAAAGAAGATGAGCGATTGATCGTTTGAAAATAATTTATTCAATCTGCTCTAATACCAATTGTTGGACCCAGCATGGTCTGAACAACTTCTTATCACGTAATATGGCAAGTGATTTCAGTAGATGTGAAAAAGATGTACGGAAATGGAAATCAGACTTTCAGAAACAAGACCTACAGAATTATCAAGTTTATATCACTTTGAAACAAAATGGTTTACAAGGTGATTGTAAGATTATTATCTAATACAAATGAATCTTGAATTCTGTGGGTGAGAGGGCAATGGAGTTTTGATGTATGTGTGAATGATAAGCTTCAAACTCAATTGTCTTCTGCTGGTTGAGCCTTCTATTTATAGAAGGCTGGGTGCATGAATAAACAATAGTTTATTCATGAAATAAGTCCTGCAAAAAGTGGCCATTTGACATATTCATTGAATCCAACATTCAAGTTGCCTTTTTCATCATGATATCCAATAATGTCAACTTGCTTCGGTAAGTGTGGCAGGATAGAGCTGATTTCAGACAAGTGGGGTATTTCATCAGAATTTCTGATAAACCACTTCATCAGAAATTCTGGTGAACAAATCATCAGAAACTGATGATATTTCATCAGAAATATCATCAGATCCATCAGAAATGACCTTCTCTGATAATCCAATTCAGCTCTTGATCAACTTGTGATTCTTTGAAGTAGATGTTGTGCATTTCAGTTGTCCTATCCGATCTTCTTCTTCTTGTTGTTGTGATCTTCAGGACTGTTATCTCTTCATAGATCCAGTTGATTGTGATTTTCTTCAATACTTACAAATAAAGTTTCCTAACATGTTGAAAGGAGAACGTGTTTTAAATGTGGGGAGTTTGGACACATCATTAAAAATTATACAAACACTCCCAAGGATAAATTTATTGAGAAAGCACCATCTGAAAAGGTTCACCCTCAACGTCGTCCCATTTCACCAAAACATGATAAAAGAACTGTTAAGGAACAAGAAACGAAACAACGACGTCAAAACGTCAAAGCTGTTGAAAAAACTTTAAAATCTGAAGCCACGTCAATTAATAGGGAACCAAGTTCATCAAAATCGTTAAAACCAGAGGTTTCAAAATCTTTTCATAAAAAACAAACTGGTAAACAAAATCAAACTTGGAGACCTAAGACGGGTGAAAGTTCAGGGGGAGGTGTTGTGTTACAAAATCATCAGGAAATCGAGATCACTTTTCGTGATGCTCAGGGACGACCTAAGACCACTAACGCTTGGGTCCCCATCCTCAGCTGATCGTTGGATGATATGTGCAGGATGTTCCAAGAGGAACTGTTAGCAGTCATTGGATTGTTGACAGTGGAGCATCTAGGCACATGATAGGCGACTTACGGCTTCTATATGATGTGAGAAATATTAGAGGAGGCTATGTCGCATTTGCTGGAGACAAAGGCGGATACATCACTGGAGAGGGAATGATCTCCAATGGTGTTGTATGTTTCGATAATATCAATTATGTTCGTCAAATTGATCATAATCTTCTGAGTGTGCATTTTGATGATGCCGGTTGTTATGTGCTGAAACCTGGTTTCAAAATTCCAAAAGAATGGATTCTCTTATCGGCTCCAAGAGTTAATGATCTTTATATTCTTGATATGAGCCAAGCGATTACGACATCTGCACAAGTAACATGTTTTGTCTCAAAAGCCACAGAGAAGGAGTCTATATCTTGGCACAGACGAATGGGGCACATTCACTTTGGAAAAATGAACCATTTGGTGAAAAACAATCTTGTGAATGGTATGCCTGTGAGAAGTTTTCATCTACAAGATATCTGTGTTTCGTGCCAGAAAGGGAAGCAAACGAAGAAGTCTCACCCGCTGAAGAAAATCAACACTGTTAGCATGCCACTCGAACGTCTTCATATGGACCTCTTTGGACCTATGAAACACAAGACAACATTTGGGGATGCTTATTGTCTAGTGGTAACTGATGATTATTCTAGATTTTCTTGGGTAGCTTTTATGGCACACAAGAGTGAAACTCCTGGAATCCTCAAGGATCTTCTTACAATGCTTGAAAATTTATACACGTTGAAAGTGAAGAGGATCCGAAGCGACAATGGAACTGAGTTCAAAAACCGTGTAATGGATGAGTTCTGTACTTCTAAGGGCATTCTTCATGAATACAGTTCTCGCTATACTCCACAACAAAATGGTGTCGCTGAGAGGAAGAATCGAACGATAATTGAAACTGCACGAATGATGTTGGTAGAGTCGGAGCTTCCTGTTCAGTTCTGGGGGGAGGCTGTGTCGACTGCTTGCTACATGTTAAACCGAGTTCTCACAGTTAAGAGGCATGGCAAAACTTGTTTCGAACTTCTACAGAAAAGGAAACCGGATCTTTCTTACCTAGAACCTTTTGGCGGTCCATGCACTATGATTGAGCCGGATGGAAAGTTTGGCGCGAAAGCTATCGAGGGTTTCTTCCTTGGATATGCTACTCCGAATTTTCGCGTATGGAATCTGGCAACCAAAAAGATTGAGTTATGGAGTGAAGTAAGGGTTCAAAGGTATACAAATCCTATTAGAGCCCCGGTTAATCCTTGGATGTTCGATTATGATGGACTATTCGACTCCTTTAATCTGCCAACCTTTGACGAAGTATCTGCAGCTGCTCGAAGCTATTTGATAGTGACAACGCTGCTGGCTCGCCATTGGTTAGACCTGTTATTGTTAACCCCCAAGGTTCTAATTCAGTTAACAATACGGTTCAAAATGAGGTATTTGAAGATGCTACTGATTACAATGAGTCATCGGAAGATGATGAATATCATGATGCTACTGAAGGCACTTTAGCTCCAGTTGCTCCTGTTCAAGGTGCTTCTGTAGAAACTCCTCATGTGCAGAATGTTGATACTGCTGAAGGGAATGCATCCACTTCTACGCCTATTCCCGGTGTGGAGTTGGTTGTTGATCTTAATATTAACAATTTGGGTATTAATGCTCGTGTTCCTGAAAATCCTGAAATGAGGATTCACGATACCCATCCACAGCAGAATATTATAGGAGATGTCCAACGCGGTGTGCAGACGCATAATCAGCTGACAAACAACCAGAATGTTGGTTTATATTCAGCCATCAGAGAATCTGGTCTTCAAAATGATTGGTCCTTCGCGTGTTACGTTTCACAAGAAGAACCGAAATCTTGGAAGGAAGCCTTAAAGGAAAATTCTTGGGTTAAAGCCATGCAGGATGAACTGCAGCAATTTCAAAAGCTAGGTGTTTGGAAGCTTGTTGAAAGGCCGGAAAACTACAAGAAAATTGGCACACGCTGGGTTTACAAATGCAAGAAGGACGATCGTGGAGTAGTCATTCGTAACAAGGCGAGATTGGTTGTTCAGGGATTTCGTCAAATCGAAGGCACATGTTGCACGTCTGGAAGCTATTCGGATCTTTCTAGCTTATGCTTCATTCAAAGGATTCAAAGTCTACCAGATGGACGTCAAAAGTGCTTTCTTACACTGTGTGGTTTAAGAAGATGTGCACGTCGAACAACCTCCGGGTTTTGAAGATCCTATTCACCCTGAATGGGTTTGGTTGCTCAACAAAGCTCTTTATGGTTTACATCAAGCACCTAGGGCTTGGTACGCAACCTTATCCAACTATCTTCTGGAAAATGGATTTCGACGAGGTCTTATTGATTGCACTCTCTTTATCAAGGAACAAGATGGAGATCTTCTGCTGGTGCAGGTATACGTTGATGATATAATTTTTGGTTCAACTAATGATACTTTGTACAGGCAATTCGAGCGTGTGATGCAAGAAAAATTCGAGATGAGCGCAATGGGGGAAATGAATTTATTCTTGGGTCTACAAGTACAACAAACCGAGTCTGGGATATTCATCATCAGACTAAATATGTTGGTGACATCTTGAGCCGATTCCAGATGTCTGATGCAACGCCCATTGGTATCCCACTTCCGCAGAATCATGGGATTACTCCGGATATGAAGGGTGAAAGTGTTAACTCTTCATACTACCGCGCTATGATCGGATCTCTCATGTATCTTATAGCCTCGAGGCCCGACATCATGTATCCAACGTGCCTGCTCGCAAGATATCAAGCCAACCCGAAGGCCTCACATCTGTCTGCCGTTAAAAGGATTTTTCGCTATTTGAAGGGTTGCCCTGGCACCGGTCTTTGGTACCCTAGGGATGATAGCTTTTACTTGATTGCATACAGTGATTCTGATTTTGGTGGTTGCAAAATTGATGGCAAATCAACAACAGCTGGATGTCAATTCTTAGGAAATCGCCTGGTCACGTGGCAGTGCAAGAAGCAAACATGTGTTGCTACATCAACTTGTGAAGCAGAATACATTGCTGCCTCTAGTTGTTCCTCCCAAGTCTTGTGGATCCAACAACAAATGCGCGACTACGGTTTTGAATTCCTATATACTCCTATTTTTGTTGATAACAATGCTGCCTTACAGATCACTAGAAATCCTGTGCAGCATTCCAAGACCAAACACATCGAAATTAAATATCACTTCATACGTGATTGTTTTGATAAAAGATTAATCGATGTTGTTAAAGTTCACACCGATCACCAACGTGCCGACCTGTTCACAAAAGCTTTTGACGAATCACGTTTTGATTATCGACTTTTGGTCAATGGCATTAAGGTGATACCCGAGTAAAACTTCTTTGGCTAATCGTTTTTGTAAATATTTTCTTTAAAAACTCTAAAAAATCAAAAAGATTTTCACCTTTTAGCATTTTAGGGGGAGTAAATTCAAGAAAATACAAAAACATCTGAAAATTTCAAAAATCCAAAAATATGTCTTTACTTTCTGTCTTTCCGTTTGAAAAATTCAAAAATTCAAAAAAAAATAGAAAATCAAAAATGAGTTTCTTGGAAAAAGGAAGATGATGATATTCACTGGTGTGGTCGGTCAACATGTTCAAAATGTAAAACAAAAATCCAGAAATGATAAGTATCTTTACTAATGATGTATTGGTAGGCTCACAATCAGACTAAAATGTGCAGGATGATACAAACCTAACAGACTTCAAGTCAGGTGGGAACCATTCATTGGCATATGGTCCTGGTACCGAAATTTCGTTTGAGAGATTGCCGAGGTTCTGAGATATTCGGTCTTTATGCTGCTTATCATCTGGGTATCATGGTTGTATCTTTTACCGAAAAATAACGGAGACGAAGTCTAGATCTTCCATGATACTATACATACGTGTACATACTGCATTCGACCTCAATAAGTGATCAACAATCACATGTCCAAACAAAATAAGTGATAAAATATCACATTTATCCGGGAGTCAAGTTCGTCTCTTTACTGTACATTGTACTGACCTGTTCACGGACTTGCTCCTGTGCCCTCATGCATCGAAAATCAAGTTCCTCCTCAATAAGTGATTCTATCACATAGGGCTTGTTTTCAATCAAAAATAAGTGAGTATCTCACATTCTTTTATACGGTCAAACAGATGATAAACGGTATACTCACCAGTAAGATGAACTCTCGTGCATACCTTGATACGGGAATGTGTCGTGAGTGGATGAACATCGACTTGTAAGTATAATCCTTACCGTAAATCGTATCTCCTAATTATGATTACATCTAATCAGTTTGAGCTTATGTGGACAACAATACCGATAATCGAGGTAGTATACTTATCCATAGCTTTAAACAGAACAAAAATCATGTTGACTAAGACCGTAAGCTGGTATGATTCCTTTCCCTTGAAATTCGCAAAAAGATTGCATTTGTACAGTTGTTTATTGCTTTCTATAGTTTTTCGATTAGTTTACCGCGCTTTAAATTCTGTTTTTAGTGTAGTTGTAAAGTTCATTTTTGAATTAGCCGAAGTTGTAACTTGGTGTTTTCTGCCGAAAGCCTGAAACCTACTTCATAAAAATGTCCTTGCATTTGTTACACTCAATCAAAATGCAATTTGTTCAAATAAACAAAATCTTTTCAAGTGTGCAAAATTTCAAATTTCAAAAGACTTAGTGAATTTTGAGAAAAGGGTGTCGACGAAACTCCTTTTATGTCGACGAAACTCCATGGTCAAAGTCAACTGCTTTCAAACTTGGTCAAAATCATTTGGTTCATGACGAAACCCCATGTTTCGTCGAGGTTACGATGAAACTCCATTGGCCCTTTAACTTTCATCATGGGCTAACTGTTCAAGCCCAAATCCAAGCCCCATTTAAGGTTTCGTCGAGCCCGTGCAAAGTTTCGTCGAGATGGAGGTTTCGCCGAGGTCATGAGTATAAAAGGGGTCCCTGTGTCAGAGAGGTCATCTTTTTTCAAACCCACTAGTATGTTCATCTTCTCCCAACACTCCAAACCCCATACCACCATACCTTTAACCGACTTTCAAAACCCCTCATTTTCTTCACCGTTTTTTTATCAAATCGAAGGTATACGAAGGATCATTAAAGTGTTTTGAACCTTAGGGACCCTGTGTTTTTAGTTGATTGATTTGAAAAATCCTCAGACTCACTTTATGTTCGATTTCTGCAAATAAACCTTTGATTATTGCTTGTGTTTTTGATTAAATCTGATAATCATAGTGTTTTATGTATAGATTTAAATGTTCATTTGGGTTGGGTTTTGGTTTACAAAAACAGGGGATGATATTTGTTTGAATGATTAACTGTTTTGGGTGGTTACCGGTCAAAATTCATGTCGGTTTTGCATATAGGTTTGTTTCGTGTATTTGTGGTTCAATCAAAGTGTCAAATGTTGAATGTTTGTGAATCATCTGTCGATTAAACAAACAGACGATGAAACCCCTTTGGATATTTGAAAACCCCCAAATCAACGAAACCCTAACCTTGACGAAACCCTTACTGTGATGAAACCCCCAAATTGACGAAACCCTTGGACAACGAAACCTAAGTTTCTTCAAAATGTAGACGACGAAACCCCTGTGACGAAACCCTTTTGAAATGGAACAAGTTTCGTCGAAAGGATGTCGACGAAACCTCACTGGTCAACGGTCAACATTGACTTTATTTGACCACGGGAGTTTCGTCGTGTAGAAGGAAGTTTCGTCGAGATGATGAAGTTTCGTCGTCTAGGACTTAGTAAATTTTCAACTTTGGTGCTTTTCACAGAAGATGTGTATTTGCTTGTTCAAAGTCCAATTCATACATCAACATGTATACATGTTATTACACATATTATGACATGTTTAACTTATTGTGGATGCTTTACACATGCAGATGGCACCAAAAGAAAGAAAGCGTAAGGCACCGACTAAGAAGGAAAACAAATCAGAAGAGGAAGTGATGTCCGAGAAGCGTCACAACCAAATTGCCTTTCTGGATCCGGAAGAAAAGATCACTGAACTGAAAGAGATTACTCGGTGGATTAGGGAGTCGTGGATACATAAAGCTGTTACCTTTTCAACTCCTGTATACAAGTCGCTCGTTAAAGCTTTCTGGAATACTGCAAGTGTTGTGCAAATTGATGGTACTGAAGTCATACAAGGGCAAGTTAATGATCTGAACGTGATTGTCTCTCCAGAAATCTTGAACACTGTCTTAGAGCTGCAAGACGCTCCGGATGCTCCGTCTTCTATACCAATCATGTGTACGCGTGGCTGTTTATTACGGATGAAGTGTATTGGTGACATCTTCAGTTCTCATATTAACAAGGGAGATTTGCCGTTACGTTACAAGTTTCTCTTGCACGTTCTTATTCAGTGTATCAGCAACAGACGTGCAGGATATGATATGGCAAGCAACGATCTCGTTGGTCTCATGGTGGCATTGGTGCTTAACAAACCGTTTAGCATCTCAAAGTATATTTTTGCCAATATGAAAGAGAACAAGACAAGAACTGGTAGTCAAACATCTGGGACCAAATTCTGGATGTATCCTCGGTTTCTTCAAATGATCATGAACGTCCAGCATCCTAATCTTCCAAAAGCCGACGACGACATCCTGAAGATAGAATCTTGCAATCTTTAAGGATATTCAAGAGCCTTGCAGCAAAGAGATACACAGAAAGCAAGCCGCCTTGGAAGTTGATAGGTGCTCTTGGAAAACCAGACTACATTGCTCCTACAGATGACAAATGGCGTCATGATGACAGCCAATCTGATAACGAAGAGCCGGAGTTGAAGAAAAGGATGGTTGAAAAGTTTGGTCGACCGGATACTGATTCGTCTGACAGTGATAGTGATGATGATGATGAAGGTGGTGATGGTGGTGATGCAGGTGCTAGTGTTGTTGGTATATCTGGTGCTGGTGCATCGTCTGCTGGTGCAGCTGGTGGCACTTCAGCTGGTGACGACGAGGAGGATACTGAATCTGATGACAATCCACCTGAGCCCGGATATGAAGTTTACTTTGATGAATGTGGTGTTAAAAGGATCAGGAGGATTAGGCAAGAGAATGATCCTGAATACGTTCCTTCGGATACCGAAGCGGAACGTTTGAAGAAGAAGCAAATGGCTGTTCGTAGAAAGAAGAAAGCAAGAAGGTACATTGGTACTTCATCTGCACAACAGTCCGTTCCACAAGAACCTTGTCAAGAAGCTGAAATGGATCCAAATCTTGGATTCACGGCTACTGAAGCTACTGCTATGGCTTCTTCTCCTCCGAGGTCTACATAACCAACTCCTGCAGTGAGTTCAACACCTGAAACTCCTGCAGTAACTCCTCAGGCACCTACTCGCTCTATTTCATCAACCATACGTGCAACGACCTCACAGCCTGCCGCGGAACGCAGACAAAGTAGATTCGAACATATGCAGTAGGATGAGAAGATAGATTTCCTATTTTCTAAATTACAAGCTGCTGCAGATCAGATCACCAGGCATACGGACGTGATCAAAGCTACAAGAGCTGACTCGATCAAGCAACAGAGATCACTCGTCAACAGGCTGAGATAGAGCAATTAAAGGCTGAAAACGCTAGTTTGAAAGCGGCGGATGAAGTTAGAGAGCGTCAGTTGCAACAGATGCGTGCGGCAGACAATAATCGCGGTATTGAAATGAACCGCATGAAAGAAAGCAACTCTATACTTCAGAAGTTGGCCGAAGGTCTAAAAGAAAGACATGACTTTATGAAGCAGTGGTACGATTCTCAAAACACCACGATAGTTGATGGGGTCAAGAAGATAAATGAAGGCTATGAGTTTCTTAGAAAGCGCATCAATACTCTATGGAACGAACGATGTAAACCGCAAGAAGTAATGAAGAAAAGGGATGATGATCTTGAGGATCAGGGGAACCCTGACCCTTCTGCTACATCAGAGCCACCGCCAGCAGCTACCTCTTCTCAAATTGTTGTTTTCAAACCTTCGCAGCTCGAATCTGCTCAAGGAACCTCCAGTGGAACAGTTGAAGAAATACAACAGCTTGAATCTTTGACTGGTACATCTTCTGTTCCTAGCACTGCTAATCTTGCATTGCAGGTTGTACATCCTATCACTGGAGAACTTCTAGAAGAAGGGGAGATTATTTCTGATCTTTCACATGAGCAGTTACTTGCTCTGAACGCAATGAAAGAGATTGACGATGCTGAGATTGATAAAATGCCAAGTGAGCCTGAAACTGCCGATGTTGAAAATATTGAAGAGATTGTGTTTGAAGGAAATGAGAAGAAATCAACTCATGTTCGTGCTGACAGAACGGAGTTTGATCCATTTGATGAAGAATGGATGCAAGAGAATCAGGAAGACATTGATGAACAATTGAAAAATTGTACGTCTTCTGATAATCCGGCTGATGCATTCCAAGAATGGAGAAAACGTTTCTTGTCCAGAGTTGAAAAGCCTACACCGCCAGAAGCACAGGTTGATTTTCTTCAGTTTGAGAAAGTGAAGCCGCATGGAAGAATTCTCTGTTGGATGTTCATAAAGGAAATCCATTGCGTGGCCATCAAGCGGGAATTCGTTATTCAATATTTCCGATCATTGCTGAGCATATTGTCCTTACCTTTTTACGATGTTGCATCTTTGACGAAGCTTGAGCTCATTAATCGCTCAAACTTCGAAGGAGCTACATTGTTCGAGCGAAAGATAAAGTTTAACAAAAGGACAGGCTGGAAAGACGAGTCGTACAAGCCTCAGTTCCCCATCTATCAGCAGATCAAGCTCACTTTAGATCCAGCGACCAACACGGCGCGTTACAAGCTTGTGTATCAGCCCACGAAGGTTATGGACAAGATACCGTTGATGCCAATGGAACAGAACTTTCTCGAAGAAATGGCGTTGTGGTGTTACGACTCAGATACTCATGAAGCGGTGATCGTGTTTAAAGGTGATCGTGATAACTTTCGGATGTTGGATCCGATGTGGATTGTTAATATGTCAGCAAACGACATCAGCAAGCTATTTTGGCATGATATACTTTACGAAGACAAGGACGCTCATCAAGCGCTTCGATTTCAACGCGTCGCTTGTTATTGCTTTTATCGAGGAATTCATGCTGGAAGCACCTAGACGCTGAAACACTAAAGACAGAAGATTGAAGACCGAAGACAGTAACAGACAAGGGGAAGTTTATTGATGCATTATTTTGGTGTCTGTAACTTGTCTTTATTAACGTTGTAATTTATACGGTCTTTTATAATTATTGAGTCTGTAATTCGCCGTCGATCAAGTCGGATATCCTCCTATCCTACTTGTGTCCGACATGTTGTCTCAGTCGTTATGTAAAGTTAAATGACTAATGCATTTTGCATTTTGGGTTTTACATTTGTTATGTGTGTTTATAAGTTTTGCTGCAAACTGTCTTAACAGTTTGCAGCCAAATAGCTTATGCAGCCTTCGACGAAACTCTAAGTTTCGTCGAGCACTACATGACGAAACCCCCAAATGGTCAAAACTCAAGGTTTCGCCATGAACAGTGATGAAACTCCTAGAGTTTCGTCAACTGTAGAGTTTCGTCAGGCCCAAGTGAGGTTTCGTCGGGCCCAATCCTTGTTTCGTCACTTGTGGGCCTGGGCTGCTATATAAACACCACATGGTTTCACTTTGAAACCATGAGAGCATATCCTGAGAGTCTTACTTCAAACTTTGTGTGTATCTGTTTGAACCGTGTTCTCATCTAATCAATTGACTGTGATTCATTGGTTACGTTGCGTTGCGTTGTTACTATCTATGTTTGGTTTGGCATAGTCACGGGGATTCCACAATCGTGACCGTGTTTGTGATAAACAAGAGATTTGGTTTCGTTATCGATCCTCAGAAATCGGGACCTACAGGTAGATCTATCGGGTTGACAACCCCGTCGTGACCGGTCGCTCCGAGTCAAGTCAAACGACGAATTGATATTCTGTTTATTGTCTAGTTTTGATTATCTCTGCATGGTAAATATATAGTTCGTATTGTCTAGCTAACATACGAGTCTGAAAATTGACGCAATGAATTTAATATACAAAAACCTGGGTAAGATGTTTTATTGTCGGGTTGTTGAACCGCGACGGAGGACCCATGGATTTTTATGAAGGAAGTAAAATGGACTTTCTAAAAATTATATGGATGTTTTCAAATAAACACATAATCAGAAAGTTTTCCTTTGGAATGAATTGTTTGTATGTGAATATGTGAACTCACCTTCCTTTGTGTTGACACTTGATTTTAACGTGTTCTACAGGTACTTGAGTTCGGCTTCGGGAATTATGGCGTATCTTGTGGTTGTTGATGCATGTTTTGTTACTTAATAATGTTGGACTAACTTTTAAAACTTTCTGGGACGAATGTAATAAGATCCATGAGGATCAAAACAACTTAACTATGTCGTGGTTGTGTCATGTTTTAAAACGAAATGTTTAAAACTTAGGTTTTAAATAAGATAATATGTCCAACAATTTAATGCATCGATCATCAAGATATAAATGGGCACCAACTTCCGTCACCACTACATTTTATATTCCGCTGCGACGTTTTTGGGGCGTGACATACAGCGTTTCACGACGGTAAACCAAGGCTTTCGATTCAAACCTCTGTCCTTCTTGTCTTTTGAAATCGATGGTAATTGGAAGTTTTATTTTGGATGCTTGATGTTATTTTTTTAGGTTTTTGTTAAGGAAACTGGTTTTTTAGTTAGCTATCCAGTTTTGTTCTTGTGAATTGGTTTTTATTGATATGATTGGGATGGGTTTTATTTGTTTAAAGGATTTGATTTAGATGGGTTAGAGGCTGGTGGTTCGACGGCAAGGCTTCACAGTGCTTCCGACAAAGGGTTTAACAAATGGTTGTTCGACGGCAGTGGTTGATATCCCTTGCTTTCGTCTCAGGTTTTTTTCATGTTTCTGACCATATGTTTTTTTTATGAAATCCTCGTAGAAATTTTGAGGGAAAGCATCGGTTATTAAGAGTGGAACAGATCCTTCAAATATGGATTACAATCACACCTTTTCTAACCGGTTAGGTGTCGAAACTGAACCATTGTTTTGGGATGGCGATTGGGATGTTGTTAATAAAAACCGATAAAAAACCAATTATACAAAAAACCAGTTAACTGAAAAACCGGAAACATGTATATTAAAAACAGGCTTAACATTTTACCAATGAATCGTGTTTTTCGTTTAACGTGTGTTGTTTTATAAAATTATGTTTTTTCCAGCTATTTAATAACATTTTTAAGGTTTTTTTCGACTAAAAACTGTTATAAGCGCAAAAATAGTGCAGGTTGTTTCAGCCAAATAGACGCCATAAAAGTGCAGTTTTTTTCAGTAAAAAAAGCCAAAAACGTGCATGCATTTTTAGCATAAAATCCTTAAAAACTGTTGTTTTTCAGCAAAAAAAAGGCCAAAAAACTGCATGTTTTTTTAGCGTAAAAACCTTAAAAAATTGCAGCGTTTTTCAGTAGCGTTCTTTGAGCAATAAACATCAAAAAACTGCAGCGATAAACGTCAAAAAATCGCAACGTTGTGTAGCGTTCTGCGTTGCAGGTTTCTGGTCGGTTTTTGGACCGGTTAAAAAAAACCCGGTTATTAAACCGGACTGAACCAGTTTGGACCAGCTTTGGTTTTTTTGGTTTGAAACTGGAACCGGTTAGGAAAAAAACGATTTTGTACCTTTTCATGAAAACGTCATGGTTTGTTTAATTTTTGAATTTGTGTAAAGTTTAGTCGAGGTTATTTGAGATTTGAATAG
Source organism: Helianthus tuberosus (assembly GCA_030545235.1). NCBI lineage: Eukaryota > Viridiplantae > Streptophyta > Magnoliopsida > Asterales > Asteraceae > Helianthus > Helianthus tuberosus. The sequence goes on along the minus strand of CM060411.1, from coordinate 50,441,968 downwards.
GATATTGGTTTGTTTACATTGGGCTTTTAGAGGTTTACATAAGGTTTAGGTTGGTTTACAATTGGTATTTTTTGTTAAATGTATCGTATATTGGTTTTCTAGTCGAGTTATTGGTTTGTTTTGTGGGTTATTGTTTATTTTGTTGTTGCTCGAATTTGGTTTTGGTTGGGTTACAGTGAGTTTTTTAGGTTTACATAAGGTTTTGATTGGTTTTACATTAGGTTTTGTCAGGTTGCATGCTGACGCGTTCATGTCCTGTTCTCGATTTGGTTTTTCAGGTTTTTGATTGGTTTTACATTGGGTTTACATGGTGCGTGATTTAGGTGGTTCGAAGCTGTTCGTCGGTGGTTCTACTGGGGTTTGAACTAGGGATGAGCTCGGTACCGACCGGTACCGAAAATCCTCAAAAGTAGGTACCGGTACCGAATAAACCCAGTACGATACGGTTCGGTACCGGTACAGTACCGGTATTTGAGGGTAAATACCGAAAATGTACCCGGTTCAGTAAATTCGGTACCATGTACTGGGTACCATTTGCCCATCCCTAGTTTGAACATACATGTAAGATTTGAACACACATGTAAAAGTCGATGTAAATTTTTTTGTAAAAATCGATTTAAGAGTATTTTACATTCGATGTAAGAAATATCTTTTACATTCGATGTAAAAAAAATTTTGTAAAAGTCGATGTAAAAAAATATTTTGTAAAACTGTTACACTAGAAATACGATGTAAAAACAATGTAAAAATATTTTACACTAGGAATACGATGTAAAAACGATTGTGTTTTTGTGTTCATGTGGGAAACGACGACATAATTTTTTGTAAAGATGGAGGTAAAATACATTTACATCGTTGCACTATCTAAGAAATTCTTTTTATACTTGTGTTCGTAGGTGGTGTCTTTGGCGAACGTGGACGATAAACATCAAGATTGGCTTTGGCTTTATTTATTTTTTGTTGAAATTAGGGAAGCAATGCAAAAAGGTAAGACGTTGACGAGTTATAGTTGTGTAAATAAAAATTTATAACTGGGGTGTAAAACAAGTTTACAACTATGGTGTAAAAAGGTTTAAATTTTTTTAACAGGGGCGTAAAAATATTTACAGCCTGGACGTAAAAAAAATTACAACCGGGGCGTAAAAAAAGTTTACAACCGGAGGCATAAACAAAGGTTTGAAATGTTTTAATAGGGGTGTAAAGAAATTACAACCGAGACAGAAATAAATTTTACAACCAGGACTTAAAAATAATTTACAACCGGGGCTGGGGTAAAAATAAAAACTTTACGTGTCAGCGGTATCAAAAAAAATTATAAAAATGTTTGTAAATTTGTAGCTTTACATACGTTTGAAAAAATATTTTTACATTCGTTGCCGAATGTAAAAAAAAATTTGCGCACGGTATCGAAAGTAAAAAATGTTTTTTTACATGCGGCAGAAAAATGTTTTTTTAAGCCCCTGAACACGCGCGCGAGCTCCTCTAAATGTCACATTTGTGGAATGTAAACGCTCTATTTTTTCCTTTGATTTTCGTAGGTGTTAGGGCTTTGCTATTCAAAAGACGAGGATAACGAACAACAGATGAAGGCCATTGTGTGCATTTATTTTTTCGAGACATGTATTTGTGATTTTACGACAACATAAATTTGTAGATTTGTTGGTGAGTGAAAATTTAGGGACTTTTTTGTTGTATAAAATGCAATTTTGCATTAAAAATGTATTTTACATGTATGAAAATATTTTTTTTGTAAATTTGTAGTGTTAAAAAATAATTTTATACGTTTAATTTGTTTTGATGGGACAACTTCAAAAACATAATTCTTTACAAAATGTAGGTGTGTAAAAATGTCATATTTGCTCTTTCATGTACTTTAAATGGTTTTTTTTTATTAAAAAGGCATGTCCCCACATGTAAAAACCCAAATCACATCTCAGCCATACATTCCATTTTGATCAAAGGATGAGATTAGTTCCTTTGGTACTCACAACTCGGTGCAGTTCTCATATATATATATATATATATTATGAGAAGGATCCGTTAGAAACCACCATTTATTGAGAGAACCGCGAGAACCAATGGGAACACAACCAAAAATACCTAAAAATCTAAAAAAACACAAAAAAAAAATTAATATTGTTTAATAAATATCACTACTTTTCGTTTAAAAAAATTTTAAAAACGATTTTTATTAAAAAAATTGTGTTTTTTTTTAGATTTTTTATTTATGTTTTTTGGGGGGGTTTAACTTTATGGTTTAGTTTTTAGCATTTAGCTTGGGTAGGGGGATTTAGGTTTGGGGGGGGTGGGGGTTAGGTTTTTTTTTTTTTTTTGGGGGGGGGGGGGGGTGGTTAGTTTTTAGCATTTAGCTTGGGGTGGTGTTTAGGTTTTTGGTGGTGTAGTGGGTTTATTTTGTTGTGTTCACATTGGTTCTCGCGGTTCTCGCAATAAAGGTGGTTCTCACATGAACCCTACCATATATATATATATATATATATATATATATATATAGGGAGAGAGAGAGAGTGTGTGTGTAACAACCTGACTTTTCGGATTATTACCCGTTTGCTTTTACTTCGATTTGTAACCGTGTTGTATTCCGAGATTCGATATAAATAAAGGGTTATCTTATACTAAAATACATTTTCATCACACCGCACCACCACACGCTTAAACGCTTTATATTCGCAAACGCTTACGGAACACAAATTACAGAGAATTATACTATTTAAATTGTCGTGTTTGTTTGTTTAGTTATCATACACCTCCGCATACGCTTATCACAACTAACACGCTAAATCGCAAACGCTGTTATTAGTAGTAATAATGTAATAACATGTGTTCTTATGTGTCTTACTTGTGTGTGCTTATTATGTGTATTGTTACTCGCAAACGGTATCACAACGCAAACTCAACGCTACTCGCACAACTCGATTTATCACACTAGAACGCAACGCAACTCGAAATCCAGTACTACGCTAAAATACTTAAAGTACAAATATTAACAGACGCAACAAAACACATTTAACGAGTATCCTACACGCGAAACGAGGATTTCGTTGCACAAAACAGCACCTTTGTTTGAAGCCAAGTCGCTTCGTACGAAGGCACTGCCTTCGTACGAAGGCAGCCGGTTCGTACCAGGTCTTCTATGCGAACCCACTATTTCTATAAATACCCAAGCCCCTCCTCATTCATTCTCACTTGCTGATTTCATACCGAAACTCTGCCGAATTGCTGTCCGACCATTTTCAAGTAACATTTAACAGTTTTCTTCAATTATACAACGTTTTCCACTTCGATTTTCATAAGAATCACTTCGTTTTCATCTAAATTCTTGTGTTTTCCTTTAAAAACATACATCTTCTCACTTAACTTCTTCTTTTCTTCATAAATTCCTGCTTTTACGAAAGCCCTTCATCTTTTTCATCAAAACTTCTTCTTTCATCACTGATTTACACTTAAACGAGTGTATTGGGACTAAATTCGGTTTCCCAAGATAGAAATATGTTGATTTCACACTTACCAAGTGTCAAGTCTAAGTGAAAACCTTCCAAAACATGTTTATACTTTCTTTTTACACCAAAACGGACCCAAAACGGCATGTATTTCGTTCACTGAATAGTGGAACGAGGTAATGTCGAAACCAGCTTGAATAGGACTCGGAAACACATCCGATTCAGGTGAAAACACAGCACCGAATGCCAAGAACAGCCACGTTTGTGAACTGGACTGTTCTGTGCGAAGCCAGTTCCGTACGAAGGCACATGGCCTTGTACGAAGGCACTGCCTTCGTACGAAGGCCTTGGTTTTACACTTAACAGCCCGATTCCCACCCGTGACATAATCAAAGACCTCTCTGACTTTAAGTTTAATCAGTAGCTTAAGGTTGGAGGGATGAACACTCAATTTTCCGAAGACGACGCGAAGACACTCGATTTTGGACAATGGAAGCAGCACATGTGTGAAAACCCACCTTCGTACAAAGGCACACCTTTGTACGAAGGCACCAGCTTCGTACGAAGCTTATGTTTCCCACCGACACACCGATTTTCGATCGTTTAAGCACTTTGGAGGACTTATGCTTCTGTTACCGTACGCAGGCTGACCCGGCGCTCCCTTCAATCCATTGAGGATCGTGTTTCTTGATTAGTACACGCTCTGTGAATATACTCAAACCCATTTTCATTTAACGCACTTTTGGGTGTTACATACGTTCTCTATCAAAACACAACACACAACGCAAACACTTTATAAACGCTAATCGCTCCCGCATGCTATACGTGATTTGTTGAATGCTTGTTACTATGCTTATACAGTGTTACACTAGACCGCCTTTAGCAAAGATAGTACTATAGTTTGGACACAACACCTATTGTGAACAGGGGTTGCTAAGGATCACATTACTTTACTTCACGTGTTCGCTTCGGTGAACATGTGTCGCGCATACTCTACATCGCAGTCATGTGGTTGAGTTGTATCATTGTTGGTAGTTACATGCTTCACCCATTACGTGTTACATGTTGGTTATGCGTAAACGCTTTTATACTATATCTATGCAAACTTGTGTACTCACCTTTACTTTATGTATTGACTTTTATTTTAACGTATGTGACAGGTTGATGGTCTGTTTGCTGCAATGGATTAGGAAGTCTAGAAACCCGCAAATAAAATCTAGGTTGTCGGACTTGTTTTTGTTTAAGAGATGTGAACTCTGTAATGACTGTTTTGAAATATTTGTTTATTGGTATGGGACAATGAACCTTTTAAATATTGTCATTTAATAGTTGTTATGGATTCTCTTGAGCAATCTGGTTCGCCTAGTGCCGCGCCCCGATGATTCCGCCATCGGTTAGGGTGTGACATATTGGTATCAGAGCCATAACTATAGGGAATTAGGTCGAGTCGTGTAGAATTGACCTAGTCTATAGTCTAAGTACCCAAAGCAGACCCTTCGTACGAACCCAGTAGGGGCTTCGTACGAACCCAGTAGGGGCTTCGTACGAACCCAGTAGGGGCTTCGTACGAACCCAGTAGGGGCTTCGTACGAACACACCTGCTGATTTCACTCTCGTTTGAACCTATAATATTGCACCTTCGTACGAAGGTAGCTTCGTACAAAGGGGAACCTTTCCTAAGGTTCCAACACTACTTGTCTTTCCTAAGGCTAACATAATACACGCGTTTTGGAAAACACTCGCATAATACAAACGAGTAATTGTGTCGAGATTAGGTGTGAAAACCAAGAACTCTCGATAAGATCACTCACTCCGTGTATTTTACTCTCAGCACGAGAGTCTCTGTTGAGTTAGGAGTGATATCCACATCTTAACGGGAATCTCCATCTCTATCTCGTGGTTGTTTTCAACCGTAGTTAGGAAAAAAAGTTGTTAAGTTAGGGGTGTAACCCGTATCTTAATAACACGTTCCACTCCCTGCTTCGACTTTACAAATCTCACCAAAGTCTCGATTGTTCCAATTACTTGAGTCACGTAGTAACTGGAAGGATGAGTGCCATTCGCCGTATTTCGGTGAGAGCACAGTCTATTAGGCCAAAGCATGTACTCGAACTTGTTGGGAATAATCAAATCACTTTGGGTAGTCGATGTCTAACACCCAATGCACTCTATTTTGATTTTAAGCCGCAGTCGCCGAATTTACGCGTCATCGATTTTACTATGTGATGTTTTAAATTTACGATGTATGGTTTTGATCTCTCGCTTCCCACTCATCGCGCACAACTCGCACAGCTTTCTCAATCTAAAACGCTAATTAATTGCGAACAAACTAAGAAGCCTCACACGCTAAACTCGTCGCTTACGCTACTCGCTATCTCTCGCAACTCTTGCTCGCGCTACACGCCCTTGAAAGATAGGTGAATACGTGTAAAATATGTAGGTGAATACGTGCAAAATATGTGCTTACATGAATTATGTACTCATACGTGCTTATGTGCCCATGTGTATACGTGCTTATGTGAATTATGTGTATACATGATTACGTGCCGACGTGTTCCTGTGCTTTACATGGGTAATAATAATAATAATAATAATAATAATAATAATAATAATAATAATAATAATAATAATAATAATAATAATAATAATAATAAGAAGAAGAAGAAGAAGAATAATAATAATAATAATAATAATAATAATAAAAGGGTTGTTAAAATGCTAAACTTTTCAAAACAAAACCTAGTATAATCGAATCTCGTCTAATCCCTCGAAATGATGTCTGCTGCAGAACCTGCACTCGATATTGTCTTCCTTTGGCTCTCACATGCACCGAAATGTTCAGAGGAACAAAGCTGATAAGCGCATCGCTTCACTTGTAGCCAAGGAAATGGCCAAGGTCATACCTCAAATTGCCAGTGATATCAATGAGGTTAGCAGTAAATCTTCTGTTGAGTCAAAGAGTGATGCACCTAAAGCTCCCTTCAGCTTCAAACAATTTAAAGCATGCGGTCCTGCAAACTTTATGGGCGAAGATGGACCCAGTGCAATGTTTCAGTGGTTTGACTCGATCGAAGTCACCTTTCATCAAAGTGGATATCCTGAAAACCTCCGCACTGTGAATGCTACTGGAGTCTTCCAGTCCAGGGCACTGGATTGGTGGACCGCTGAGCGCAACAGGCGTGGTAAGGATGCAGCTTATGGCCTCTCATGGGAGGAGCTCAGGGAGCTCATGATGAAGGAGTTTTGTCCTCCTCACGAAGTCAAGAAACTGGAGAATGAATTCTGGCACATCAAGCAAGAAGGAGGTGACAACGCTGGTCTCACCGCTCGTTTCAAACAGTTGAGCATCATCTGTCCCAGTCAGGTGGACACGCCTGATAAGACCATCAAGAAGTATATTTGCGCTCTTCTTGACTGTGTAGCTGATTTTGTCCAGGCAACGAGACCCACTACTATCGAGGAAACCTACCAACTCGCGGCTGAGATCAACAACAAACGAGTCTTGGCTGGAGCTTTCAAAACCTCGACCAAGAGTCTCAATCAAGCTACTGCTACTCCCGGTACCGACAATGCAGCATCTCAAGGTTCAAAGTCTTCATGCCAAAGTCGCAAGTGAAGAAACAACAGCAACAACAACAAGAACTATGTGGCTACCGCAGCACCACTCAACGCAGTGCCCGCACCACCCAACAACCAAAATCGTTAAGTTGCTGTTACCAACACACCGCCTGCCAAGCGTGTGTACACTGGTGCTCACCCTCTGTGTCCTACTTGCACCTATCATTATCCAGCAGGTGTGAACTGTCATTTTTGTGCAAATTGCAACATCTATGGGCACTTTACTGCTCACTGCCGCTCAGGCCCCCGCCATCCAGCTCCTCAAGCTCTACCTGCGTCGCCAGCTCAAATTCCTGCTCCTCAGGTCAACCAAGCAGCTCATGCCCCCACTGTTCATGCACGAGCTTGCTACACTTGTGGTGACCCGAATCATTTTGCTAATGTTTGCCCTCTGCGTGTTGTAAAACAAGAACCGCAGGAGCAACCACCGCAGCAGCAGCAGCAACAACAGCAGCATTAGCAGCAGCAACAGCAGCCACAGCAAGCAGCCCATGGAAGAACCTTCAATATCAACGTCCGCCAGGCTCAGACTGACAACAATGTTGCCAATGGTACGTTCCTTGTTAACGGTATTTATGCCTCTTGCTTATTTGATACTGGAGCCGATAACTGTTTTGTGTCATTTGAATTCGAAAAGCTTTTAAAATGTAAACGCGCTAATCTCCCAACGATTTACACTTAACCGAGTGTATTGGGACTAACTTCGGTTTCCCAAGATAGAAATATGTTGATTACACACTCACCAAGTGTCAAGTCTAAGTGAAAACCTTCCAAAACCTGTTTATACTTTCTTTTTACACTAAAACAGACCCAAAACGACATGTATTTCGTTCACTGAATAGTGGAACGAGGTAATGTCGAAACTAGCTTGAATAGGACTCGGAAACACATCCGATTCATGCGAAAACATAGCACCAAATGCCAAGAACAGCCACGTTTGTGATCTGGACTATTCTATGCGAAGCCAGCTTCGTACGAAGGCACTGCCTTCGTATGAAGCTGGCTTCGCCTAGTGCCACGCCCCGATGAGTCCGCCATCGGTTGGGGTGTGACAGAGAGAGAGAGAGGCAAGTTAACGTACAATGGCTCTTATCGTACAAAATGTACGCGCTCATCCCAGCCGTTTTATCCCACTGGGATTTCCTAGCAAGGATTTTAATTAGGCAACATCACCAAGCAAGAATAGTATACTATCTCATCATGTAGATAGTCAAGGGGGGAGTGTTATGAATGCATTATTAATAGTGACTATCCACATCCTTAACTCCTATTTGTATTACTCTTTGATGTTAATGTATGAGCATATAAATAGAGGCTTAGGTTTTGTATTTCATACTTACATATCAATAAGAAAATATTTTCACATTCTTCTCTATATATTGCTAATAGGTTCTAGTTGTTACACAACCGTATAGGTTTTTTCTTTCATTATATAATACTCTAATTTTCAACAATTCTGAGCATAAGAGGTTGTACTTTGTGCTTATTTTGTGGTTTGTGGTTTGTGATGTTGTAGGTACAAATTGTTGATGCATGATTTTGCCATCCTTTTCATTTATCTATCATCTACCTGTTTTTATTCCTTTTCTTTTCATATTCACACAACACCAAACCCTAGAGAGAGATGGAGACAGAGACAGAGTTAGAGAGAGAGAAGTGCAATGGTGAAGGTGACGTGGTTTGAAACACAGCACGAACACTTGCCGCTACGAACACCACCACCAGAGTTCCCTGTCGCCGCACGAACACCACCGGAGTTCCCTGCCGCCGCACGAACACCACTGGAATTCCCTGCCACCACACGAACACCGTCGGAGTTCCTAGCCGTTCACCGAAGCACCTCCAACGTTCACCTAGGTATGGGATTTATTAATTTGCTGCTTATATTGCATTTGCAGAGGCTAAGGTTTGATATTGTGGTTGTTGTGGTTTACTATAAGATGATCATCATGCATTCTTTGGGTTTGATTTTGTAGAGGTTTGATCTATCGATGTTGATTCTATATTGATTTTGAAGTATTATAGAGTTCACTTTGAAGAATTAGGGTTCTTACATAGTGTTTTTTAGTGTTTTTTTTTTATTTTACTTTTAGTTTTATTATGAAAGTAAGAAACTGATAGGGGTTCTTGAGTTGGTGTGATATAACATATAACCAGGCATTCATGATTTTTGTTATATGAAAAGTAATCCAAAAATATAAAGATCAGAGTGTGAGTGATGCAAAGATCGCCATTGGTGATGAGAAAGATGAAAGTGAATGATGGTGGTGTGGGCAGATGAGAGTGCTATGTTGTTAGGAAATTTTGGCATGCTTATTGGTTACCAGTTTCATTGTCGTTTTTTCATCAATGTACATATTTTAATTAATAATGTTAGGCTTACAACAAAACTTTGTATTTCATTGTTATTTATATAAAAGGTACAGTAAGCATCAGCATAAAACAAACTGATGCAGGAGATACAAGTATAATATGCACGGAAGACAGAAGTGGTTCTTCGAACCACGTCGGGTGGACGCGAGATGAGATGGAAAAGGCAGAAATCAACTTTCTCCGGTGGCTTATTCGTTCGTCGGCGGTTATTGACGATGGTGATCGGTCATAGTCAGGTGTAATTTATGTTTTTCAGGTTAGTTGCATGTCAGTTTATTGTTCTTTGGTTTCAAGTGTTTGTGTTTTACCTAGGGTTCTAGCAGTTTGCAAACGTTCTACGTTTGTCTTTCTTCTCTGGTGAGTAATCGCTCATTTCCATTTATTTGGAATCTGCGTGTCGTGTTTATTTTGGTTTCCTATTTGTAACAAGTTTAGCTGATAGCTTTTATGTTCGTCAGCTTCAATCTGTTATGTTTAGTTTCCATTTGGTTAGATATATTTCTTTTAGTTTAGAGTTTATGCATCATTTTGGTCAACAATATGTTAGTGCATTATGTCTGTAGCTTCCGTCTGTATTGAGTCTTATGTATTTTGTCCTGTATGTGTGTTTTGTATATGTATGTATTGTATGTCTAGACAAAACAGGGAACGGTGTTCTAAATGTCAAGTGAAATCCGTCGGACGACATGTGTCATCCGAACGGATGGCCATCCGAACGGGTGACACTCCTTCCATCCCTGTTTCCCTGTAAATAGGAGGTTAGGGCCATTTGTCTATAACTTTTTGCCAGATTGCTGAAGCGAAGCTCTATCTGTATTTCATCCGGAACTTTTGTATTTTCACAGTTTATCAATGAAATCAGACATGTTAAGCGTTGAGATTGTTGTTGTTGATTCTCAGACATTGTCGAGGGATTCCGCACCTCGCCACTGATCGATTCCACGTTCTTCTACTAGAACAGATCCTGTGAAAGGCCCTAACAAGTGGTATCAGAGCCACAGGAGGTCGGATCGGAGACATCTACAGCAGTTTCACCAAGATTTCAGCCATTTTCTTCATATTTCAGTCAAATCTCACCGGAGATTCTGATAATTTCTTCTTCTTCTACATTTCTTGTTGTTTTCAGATTTTCACACCTTAAAATCAGAAAAACTCAAAATTACGCTAGATTTTACGGACGAAATTGAATAAATTGGGTATCAAACTGATCGGATTTTCATAATAGAACAATCCTACAAAATTTGAATCCAAAATTCGGACTAAAACAGCTTCAAATTGATCAAAAACCATGTCGTGTTCTTCATGCTTGATAACGTCATTCATCCGATCGGATTGCAATCCGATCGGATTGGATTAGATTTGTTCTTGACTCATTAGCTGACGTCACAGCTCATTCGATCGGATTGACATCCGATCGGATAAGTGTTGTGTTTTAGTGTTTAAGAAGTTTAATTGTCACTTCTTTCGAACGACCATCCGATAGGATAACCATCCGATCGGATAGCCATTCGACACTTGTGCCATCCGACACTTGTGCACTTATTTTATTACTTACTTGTGTCATCCGATCGATTTGCCATTCGATCGGACGACCATTCGATCCAAGTGTTCAGTTTTTTAAATTTGTGAAATTTTTCTAAGTGTTTGATTTTTCAGGTTTTCAAAGATGGGAGACGAATTCTTGAACCCGTTCAGTGACATTTTCGCATACAACACAGGAGAAACATCCACAAACACCAACATCAACACGAAACCCGAAAAAGGCGATCCCAGATTCTCTAAGCGTTGACAATGCCTACGGGACATACAACAAGCCACCGAAGTTGATGGCAATTGAAGATTACAACCGTTGGTCTAATAGGTTTGATGGATGGTTGAAGGCTTTTGCATATGAGAGCTGGAGGTGCTTGAAAAATGGTTTCCAGGGTACACGACAAGATCATGAAAATTTGGTTGAAACCGAATAGGAATCGTTTATAGCTGAACAAAAGTGTATTGCCCTACTTCATCAATCAGTCCGAGATGACATAATATCTCTAATTGATTATACTAATTCAAAAGATTTATGGGCTAAACTGGAAAAGAAATGTATCGGGGGTGAGGAAATTGTGAGAAACAAGAAAAGACTGTTGAAAAAGGAGTTTGATTTATTCGCATGTATGAAAAATGAGAGTGTACGGCAGATGATTGAAAGGTTTTGCCATCTAAAGGTAGAACTAATCAGATATGGGAGCACAATAGACGAAGATGAGATGGTTAAAAAATTATTTGAATCTCTACCAGATGAGAAAGACTGGCAATACTTTGGTCTGGTGCTGAAAAATACCAAACCGATGGCAGATATGACGATCGATTGGTTAATCGAGAGATTCGAAAGTCATGAATTAGAGATAAAGAAAATGAACAAAGTGAACAACACGTCATATCAACAGAATGTTGATCTCTACTATCGGGGAAGTATGATTCCAAAAGCCACATCACCAAGAACCGCTTTTAATGCTGTAAGTTCAAACACCATGACTCAAGAAAAGAACAACAGCAGTTCTTCGCCAAGCAGTGGTTATCATGGAAGTAGTTCTTCTTCATCTGTTCCAAGCAACTAGCAGACTCAAAATGTTCCTAAAAATGTATTTCAATGCAACATCGCTGTTAACCTGAACAACGCTCAGAATTTCAACGAAGAGACAGCAAAACAGCAGATGGTGTTCCTTGCTTCTATCTTAGAGTCGTATGAAAGTCTGGTATCCGGAAAGATCGGAAATACAAATCTTACAAAAGAGGACTACGACCAGATAGATCCTGAGGAAATGGAATTGATCGATATACGTTGGTGCATGGCAAGTGTAATCCGTAGAGCACAACGGTTCATGGAAATCACAGGAAGAAATTCTATTGGAGGACCTTTAACAAAACTCGATTTCGACAAATCCAAAGTGACGTGCTTCAAGTGTAAGCAAAAGGAGCACTTCAAGCGTGAATGTAGAAATTCTGCAACAGATGAAACAGCAAATCCTTTTCATGATGATTACTACAAGAAAGTTGTTTATCATAGAAACCGAGAAGAGCCACCGAGGATGAAACAGATCGAGGAGACTCCAAAAGAAAAATCAAGAGCGTTGGCAGTCATCCAGGATGATGAAGGTTTTGATTGGAGTGAATTCTTACCAGAGGATGACGCAGTTGGTTTCACATTCATGGCAACAACTGAACAAAAAGTAGAAGATCCAGCATACCTTCGTCAAAAGATCATAGCATAAAATATGAAGCAAAAGATCTACAATGCTTGGAAAGAAGCCAAAAGGGCAAGAAGATGGGATCCGGATCGTGAATGTTATTTAGATCCAAAAGGAAACATCTGTGTGGATCCATCAACAGTTGATGTTGAAACTCTCAGAAAATCAGTACAGGAAAGAGAAGAACGAGATAAGATCGAGAGAGAAAGGTTAGAGTTAAAGAAGGTAGATGAAGGGATCATTGACACTACAAAAGAAATGACGGCAGAAAACCTGACGAAAATGGCCGACCAAGTTCTCATGACGAAAGCACTCGAGGTAGATTCCAAGTCTGCTTCTAGTTCTGAGTCATCAAGCAAGGCCAGTAGTAGTGGTTCAAACAATGAATCAGGTAAGACTGATTGTGCTAACACAGAAAGTGTTTGCAGAAATTGCATGAAAGAGTGCAAAGTCTGCAGCACACATGCGTATCTCACAATCAAAAGAACCCAAGAGCTGGTTGAAAAAGTTGAAAGGACTGAAAGGGAAATTTTAAATAGAGATAAACTTATTAGAGCTTCAAGTGAGAGAATCAAAGAATTAACTGAAAAGATTGAAAAAGATAAAAGTGATGTTGAACGTTTTCAGAAAGAGAATGAAAAATTAACTCTTGAAAACATAACAATTTCAGAAAATTTTGAAAAATTAAAAAGAACAGTAAAAGATTCTGATGAATGAAATGGTAAAACTTACAAAGAAAACATTCATTTGACTGGAGTTCTTCAGGCAAAAGAAAAACAAATCAACCAGCAATTGGATGAGATCGCAAGTCTTAAGCTTCAATTCCAGGAAGCTAAGATTGAAAATGAAAGAATAAACTTGAAATTGACTAGTTACGACTCCGCTAGCTTTGTTCTTCAACACATCGTTCCCAAACCAATTGGGAAGAACAAAGCTGGTGAAGATGTCTACTCGGATGGAACGGGGGTGGGTTATCATCAGGTTCCACCACCTGTGCTCAACAATTTTTCAAAGAAACAGTCCGGGTTAGATAACATTTGTGAAACAAGTAAGAAAACAGATGCTGAAAAACTTCCAGAAACAATTGATGTCACATCATCATCTGATGAAGATAGTGTTCAATCTGAAGTCGTAAAGAATGTTGTTGAGAATGTATTAAAATCAGACAGTGACTCGACTGAAGATGAAGAATGTTTTCTGAACAACTACATTCCGAAACCAAAATCCCAGAACAACTCAAGTGATGAACCTACTCTTGTTATGTACAATATGTGTGGATCTGATAAGTTGTACTCGGATATTGAGTTCCCAATTGAAAATTTGAATGTTGATAAGTTGAAGAAAGTTTTCAAACTTGTGGAGATTGAGGTTTCTGAATTGAAGGGTTAAAGAGTTCCAAAAGGTTTTTGAACTTTGAAAAGGATAAATCTTACTATAAGAAACCTGTTATACCACCACATTTTAATAAGAACAATCAAAACAGATGGTCGGGTGGTTATCAGGGTGGTAAGAATTACTCAAGAAGGAACTTTCAAAGACAAAAGTTTGTTGAAAAGAAAGTGTTTGTGAAAAGCTCAAGTTCAATTTCCGAGCAAGAAACGGAAATCTTTTCGAAAACGAATGAAGAATTTTTTGCAAAGAAGGCCTCACAGCCTCAGACTGAAGGGAAAAATCGGGTAGTTGATACCCGCACTTGCTTCAAAGGCAACAAAGTTGGACACATTGCACGAAAGTGCACCAACTCAAAACCTAAGTTTGTGGTTGTTGAGAATCCGAGAAAGAAAAATGATGTCAAAGGTAAAGCGCCAATGTTTGTTGAGAAAAAGATTTTGAAAAATGAAAACATCAAAGTCAAAACTGAACCCGTAAACCAGTCGGTAAAGAAAACTGATCAATTTTACAAACGAGTTGCTTCTCTACAACAAACTTGGAAGCCAAAATCTGAGGCTAAGACATCAGTTGAATCAAAACCAAAGGTTTCTGATAATGCAAAATAATCATCTTCAACCAAACCGGGTAAGATGAATGTACCTTTGGATTTTTACAAGAAGTTGGAGAAACAAACTTTGACCTAACCAGGGAAGAAGTATGTTCCAAAAAAGGTTCAACGATCTGGTCAACCTCAAAAAGACGAATTTTTATTATACAAAGAGGTTGAGGTTGGAACCGAGGAAAGCTTGAAAGTCAATGATAACAACTTCCCACAACTATACACAGCAAAAACTCACCTTAATGTAAAGCTACCCAAGTCAAAAGAGGCTTGGATTGCTTCAACTTCTAACTAATCTCATGTGAAATGTGCAGGAGCTCCCGAGGTCTATCTCGAAGTGGATTATGGACAGTGGAGCATCCCGGCACATGACAGGGAGAAAGACCCTGTTATACGATGTTAGAGGTTTCAATGGTGGATACGTCGGTTTCGCAGGAAATCAAGGAGGACGTATTGTTGGGGAAGGAACACTGTCAAATGGTGTGATTACATTTGAGAGAGTCAACTACATAGCCGAGCTGGAGAACAATTTACTCAGCATTTCTCAAATTTGTGATAGAATGTATTCAACTCATTTCACTAACAAGGAATGTCTGATCCTGAAGCCGAGGTTTGTCATCCCTGAGGAATGGATTATCATGCGAGCACCAAGGGTTAATGATCTGTACATGTTGGATATGAGTGTTGCTACGACTTCCACGGGTCAACCTCAGTGCTTCGTATCAAGAGCTACTGAAAAGGAGTCAGTGCTATGGCATCGAAAGATGGGCCATATTCACCTACGCAAGATGAACTACCTGGTGCATAACGATCTTGTAAAAGGGGTTCACTTGAAGAATTTTCATCTGGAGGGAGAGTGTATCAGTTGCATAAAGGGAAAACAACGAAAGAAATCCCATCCATGTAAAAAGATGAACTCAGTCTCGAAACCACTTGAAAGACTTCACATGGATCTCTTCGGTCCTGTGAATGTCAAGAGGATTACTGGTGATCTCTACTGTTTGGTGGTTACTGATGATTATTCGAGATTTTCGTGGGTGATGTCCCTGAAGTCAAAAGACGAGACATTTGAGAGTTTGCTGAAGCTTTTTAGAAAGATAGAGAATCTGTACCAAACACGCATTCAAAGACTAAGAAGTGATAATGGTACAGAATTCAAAAATAACAGAATGGAGGAATTCTGTGATCGACGAGGTATATTGCAAGAGTTCAGCGCACCATATACTCCACAACAGAATGGAGTCGCAGAAAGAAAGAACAGAACGCTAATCGAAATGGCGCGAACGATGCTAGCTGATTCAAAGTTACCAATCAACTTTTGGGGAGAAGCTGTATCACCCGCTTGCTATACACTCAACCGGGTACTCACTGTGAAGAAGCACAACAAAACATGTTTCGAGCTGATCAACAATCACAAACCAAATCTTGAATATCTAGAGTCGTTCGGGTCGCCCAGTACAGTTCTAGATCCAGATGGAAAATTTGGTTCAAAGAGCTTGGAAGGTATCTTTGTGGGGTATTCCAGTCCACTCAGACGCGTTTTTGTTCCAAGTCTCGGGAGGATCATTGAAGCACAGCATGTTGAATGTCAAGGCTACACAATGCCTCCATAGAAACCCGCAGACTCATGGCGATTCAACTATGATGCCTTATGGGATTCATTTGATCTAGAAGAAGAGCCAGAGTTCTTTGATGATTTAGATATTTTACGAGAATATGAAGCATCTCGGGGAAGATTTCCAGCAAGGTCTTCTAAACGTCAACAACAAACTTCCAATGATGATGAAGCTGGTCCAAGTAACGCTGGAGAGAATGATGAAGTTCAGAAAACTCCGACTACTTCGGAACGCGAGCCTGCTCCTGAAAATCAGAAGACAGTCAATGATGAATCTGAATCTGGTGATAGCCCTACTTTTGATTGTGGTGATTCAGAATCTGAGGGGGAGCATATCCAATCTTCAGATCAAACAGTTCTTGACAACGAACAAGTTGTGGATCAGAATGTTACTAATTTGGAAGGCGAGGTGGATGTTCCTGGTGAAGTTATGCCGAGGACTCTTTCATACCACCCTGAGGAGTTGATAATAGGAGAGCCGTAGTCAGGAGTTCGCTCACGAAGCCAGATTGACCATGGCCTTACTTGCTTTTATACTAAAATTGCTCCATTACAAACTGAATTCTCACTCAGTTGCTTTATTTCACAGATTGAACCGCGAACATACAAGGAAGCACTGACGAAAGAATCATGGGTCAATGTGATGCTGGAGGAGCTGAGCCAATTCGAGAAACTTGGTGTATGGAAGCTTGTGGATCTACCTGACGGACACCGAAAGATAAACACGAAATGCGTGTTCAAATGCAAGAGAGACGACCGAGGAGTGATAGTCAGAAACAAAGCTCGACTCGTTGTCCAGGGTTTTAGTCAGCAAGCGGGGATAGACTTCACAGAGGTTTACGCTCCAGTTGCTCGACTCGAAGCCATCAGAATATTCCTTGCTTTTGCTTCATGGAAAGGTTTTAAAGTATACCAGCTAGATGTCAAATCGGCATTCCTTTACGGAAAAGTGAAAGAGGAGGTATATGTTGGTCAGCCACCGGGCTTTACCGACCCGATACACAAAGACAAGGTTTACCTGCTCGATAAAGTGCTGTATGGTTTGCATCAGGCCCCGAGAGCCTGGTACGAGACGCTCTCTCAACACTTGCTTACCAACAGCTTTATCAGAGGAAAAGTGGACGCTACCCTCTTCACAAAGGAAGTCGATGGGCATTTACTAATCGTTCAGATATATGTTGATGACATTATTTTCGGGTCAACAAATGAAGAACTCTGCAAAGATTTTGAACTAGTGATAAAGCAGAAGTTCGAGATGTCGTCAATGGGTGAGATGAAGTTCTTCCTAAGGCTGCAAGTCGATCAGATGCCTGAGGGAACTTTCATACATCAAACGAAGTACGTTTACGATGTTCTGGAGAAATTTGGAATGTCCAAGAAGGCACCTATGTCCACCCCCATTAGCAATGAATCATGGTATAAACCCTGATCTCTCCGAAGAGAAGGTCGAAGAGACGCTATACCGCTCAATGATTGGTTCGCTAATGTACATGATAGCATCCAGACCTGATATAATGTACCCGACATGCCTCGCGGCCCGATATCAGTCAAGTCCTAGAGCCTCACATATGTCTATCGTCAAGAGGATCCTACGCTACCTGAAAGGAACCCCAAGTCTGGGGTTGTGGTATCCCAAAGAAGGTGACTTCATGCTTGAAGGATATTCAGATTCTGACTTTTGTTGCTGCAAAGTTAACGCAAAATCAACAACCGCAGGATGCCAATTCTTCGGACCCCGATTGGTCACGTGGCAATGTAAGAAGCAAACCTCTGTTGCTCTATCAACATGTGAAGCAGAGTACGTGTCTGCTAGCAGCTGCTGCTCGCAGATCCTGTGGATTCAGCAACAGATGCGCGATTACGGTTTGCAATTTCTTACTTCTCCTATATTTGTTGATAATGAGGCTGCAATCAACATAACGAAAAATCCGGTATATCACGCTAAAACTAAACATATAGAAATTCATCATCACTTCATACGCGACTGTTATGAAAAGAAGTTGATACGAATAGACAAAATCCACACCGACGAACAAAAGGCAGACTTACATACCAAAGCTTTCGATAAAGCACATTTTCAATATCTTTTAAAATTAAATGGTATGAAGCTGTTGTCGGATGCGGAGGAGATACTTGCCGTTGATGAGAAAACCGAGGCAGAGGATGTTGAAAAGCAGACTGCTTTGGTTTGTCATCTTTTTAGTTGTTTTGGTATTTAGGGGGAGATAGATATATTTTCAGAAAATAAATAAGCAATAAAAATGCAAAAATCCAAAAACATGAGATTTTTTCAAAATCCAAAAAACAATAGAAAACCAAAGAGTTTGTGTAAAAAGAGGAAATGATAGTACATTAGCTAGACAGTTACAGTATGCTAAGGAAATGTAATGTTTAAAAAATGTTAAGCAGTCTCGCTGATGATATGCTGATAGGTTTTTACACACTTAGTAGATTGTTTCGGGATATAAACATAAAATCATTTCTTGCTTATTTCGTGGGGAACATCTCTCAGATATATAGGTAACCCCTAGAATCTTGTTTGAAAGATTTTCTATTTCTGACATACTAGGTCTATGTACTTGATTATATCTGGGGTATTATACTTGGACTTCTGATTTTGCGGAAGCAATAGCCTAGTCCTCGTATAATACTCTGCACTGCTTTAATCATTAAAGCCTCCTCTCAGCATAAAAAATGATAAACATTGCAAAATGCTAATCATGTGCTGTTGAAGAAAAGATCCCCAAGAGGGACACACCGAAAGACGAGCCATCATCTCTTTGTCTGAACGGAAGTTCTAACCTGAGCTCTCATGGCCTCGCACTACCCTTTACAGATATCATTATTGTACATTCACCTGTAAGACTGAATATAGAAGTCTTGATACAAGAGTATATTCTGAGGTGGGACACGCGTATAAGTTAAGTTCTTAAAACACTAAATCGTATCCTGAATAAGTTGAAATTTGTGTGAAAATTTAAAAGGATCAGTATATCGGCAATCTAAGTGAAGTGTTTAATACTTAGTGTGTAATATATCTCAACGGTACTTGTAACTTGTCAGCAGCTGATATGATCCTCTGACACGCTCACCAAAAATATGTTTGTATATATTTTACTTCTTTACTTCATTTTAGTTTCAGTTTAGCATCAAAACCCAAAAAGATTTTAGTGTGTGTCAGTAAAAGCTTTCTTAAAATTCCAAAAAGATTTTATATTTCTACTTTAGTTTTTCGACAAACCAAGGTGGAAAGCTGATCTTCAGACTCTCAGTCATGGAGCAAAGCAGGAAGTTTTCTAAACTGGACAACAGGGTTGGGAGCTAATCTTGAAAAGATTGAGATTCTCATAAGTCAAAACAAGTTCATTAAGTTGTTACTTGTACAAATTTCAGAAAAATGTTTGAAATTTTTTGAACAAAATGTCAGTTGTTTCGTTTCGGGTCAACCAAGGTCATTAACTTGGACTTGGTAGATAAATTGAGTGCCTAGGGTCATTAAATTGGACCTAGATACTTAAGTGGATTTCTAAAACTGACTAAACCTGATAAAACATCAAAAAGTCAAAATAAAAGGTCAAAAGAGAGCTTGGTTCGGATGACAATCCATCGGATGACAATCCATCGGATGGCAATCCGATCGTATGGCCATCCGATCGGATGGCCATCCGAGAGATTGAAAGGTCTATATATAGAAGTCAAAGGTTATCAGTCAACCTTTTCCGAACGGATTACCTTTCGAACCACTCACAAACTCTCTCAACCTACTCTTGTGATTTTCACACTCTTGCTTTCCAAACTTCATTGGATTGTTGGCTTGCTCAACCTTCACAATGGGAAAGGTAAATTTACTAACTTTCACCATTAAATTTTGATGTTTTTGATGTTTTTATGCTTGTCGGCGACTGTTACTATGTAGATCTTAGATCTAGGCTTTGTTGTTTATTTTTGATAGAATTCAAACATAGGATTTTGTAGATCGGCCTTAGATCTATAGGTTTATCGTCTCAATTTGTACATAAACATGTTAGATTTGATGAATTGAAGATTGAAGGGTGTACGGCATTCGGACCACTATTTGTCAAATTAAACCCAAACCAGGACGAATTAGAGAAATCTGAACATAGGGTTGTGTAAATCGGCAAAAACTCTACGTGAAAGTGCGTTCAATTTTGTAAAATTGTTAGAAAATTTTTGATGATCATAATGCATTCAAACTGTTCTTCATGCCATCCGATCCAATGAACTTTATATGTTTGAAATTTTTTTATTATCTTGTTATACATGTGTGATTGTTTCATGCTTATCTGTTTGTCCTTTTGATCGAATGGCAATACACATTATATATTACCTGTTTATCATGGTGCTTACTTGTCATTGTTCGAATGGCAATCCGATCGGACGACAATCCGATCGGATGGCCATCCGATCCAAATGCACATGACTTGTCTTTGTTCTGATTTTGTAAAGTGATGTTTCATCCGATCGGATGACCATCCGATCAGATGGCCATCCGATCCATCAGTACTACATAGAGAGAGGATTCCAAAGTTAGAAAAAAATTTTAGTTTTCAGAATTTTTTTGTCATTTGTCACTTGATGTCTCAAAACTCATGCAGACTTTAACGTTGATTATTCCTGGAGACAAGAGCATCAGACTGGCATCATTCTCACAACATTTATTGTATCCTGGAAGAAAATTATGCCAATATGGAGCCATTTAGAGATATGGCGAAGTTCTTGAGAAAGAGTAGAATTAATAAGGCGTTGACTGATAGGACGAAAGTGTATGAATCTCATGTTAGAATGTTCTGGAGATTGATGAGATATGATGAGAGTGAGAAAACGATATACTCAGCAGTTCAAAAGAAGGATGAGAATGATCAGGACGTTGATATTGAAGTTAAGTTTAATGTAGGAGACGTGAGGAGAGTTTTAGACTTAGGAGATAATGATGAGGACCCTATTATAGTTCCTGAAAGATTATGCAAGGCTTTATGGTTCAGAATGGGTTTCTCAGGGCATGTGAATGGAAAATATCTCAAGTCTATGTTTAGTCGACCATATAAATTTCTAGTTCATTGTGTCTTGCATGCTCTATCACACCGAAAGGGAGCTTACGATGAACCATCAGACTACATCATGAACATTATTACTTGTATGGTGCTCAACAGGCCTTACAATATTTCTCAAGTAATATTTGATCACATAGTTGACAATATCAAGGGTGAGAAGTATATAATGTACCCAAGATTCATCCAAATGCTGATAGATGATCAAGTGAGAGACCTTCCAAAGGATTCTGCTGATGAATTGAATCTACATCACATGAAAAGTGAGACGTTAAGTAGATTAAATCAGTATAAAGGTCTGAAGAAAGATGAACCAGAGCCAAGGGCTAAGAGAATGATTTGTAAGATTGATAACAGAAACTATGTTGCTCCTTAAAATGATGCTTAGAGGCACGAGAACAGCAACTCAGAGGATAAATAAATAGCCTAAGGGATATGCATGAAAAGAAGCTAAGATATTGGTTTGTAAATGATGGAAAAAGAAAGAGAACTCCTAAGGTTTCTCCTGCAGTGACAACTCCTAAGAAGACAACACCGAAGATTGTTGTTAAGGGTATAGTTGAAAGGGGGAGTCACTAGAAAAGTTATAATATTTAATGTTACATATTACTAATGAAATTTTAATGCTTGTTTTGCAGGGCCTTCAAAGAAGAAGTCTCCACCGAGACTTATTGATGAAACGGTGCTTGATCCAGCTGATGTTCTTCAAGGAGGTGTTGATTTGTTGAAAGAGTCACTTGAAAGTTTCTTAAAGAAGAATGAGGAAGCAGAAGTTGCTAAAGTTGCAAAGGATCAAGCAGAAAGTGTTAAACAAAAGGATGCTGAAGGTGAGGTTCATACAGATTCTAGTGATGCTGATGATGAATCAACTGATACAGAGCCAGATATTGATATGTCGAAGATTGGTGTTGGAAAGGTTACATTGAAAAAGAAGCTTCAGAAGAAGAAAAAGGGTTCTGATGAAGAGGATTCGACATATATTCCTACACCACAAGCAGAGAAAAAGAAGGTAATCAAGAAACGCAAAGCTGTCCAAACTGGAGTTATTCCAAGAAGTGTAAGAGCTAGAAAAGAAGCAGCCTCAGTGCCTAAAGATCAAAGTGGCAAAAGTTTAGAGGTTGAAAGTGTTAAAGCGTCTGATATTCAAATACAAGTTACTCCAGAGGTTGAAGCAGAAAAGTTTGATAAGCCTGAGGTAGAAAAGAAGGGTGATGATGAAGATGAGGTAGTGATTACAAGTCAAAGAGTATCTACACCACCACCACCAGAAAATCCAACAATTCACATTCCAGATGATGCAGAGACTTCAAAACCAAAGAAAACTACTCTTCCTGGTTTATTTGAAAGTTTTCCTAACATTCATGGTGAACTCAAGGGTGACATTCTTCCTGATGAAGACTATGATATGTTTCATGATGCAACGATCAAGGAACTAACAAACAAAGTAAGTCTTCTGGAGAAAGAGAAAGCGAAAGCTAAAGCTGAGTGTGACGAATTGAAAAAGCAGCTTGAGAGGATTATTAAAGTGAATGAAGAAATGAAGTCTGTTGTGAATGATCATGAAAAAAGGATAAATATTTTGGTTGAAGATGTGGATGATAATACTAAACTCTTTGAGCAACTCTCTGCAGAGCTTTCTGAAGTGAATGTGAAATACGCAAACATGAATGAAACTAATCAGACACTGCATCAAATGTTAGATGAACTTCATGAAGCATCTTCAAATGAAATCAAAGTGTTAAAGCTGGAGATTGAAACTCTAAAGGCTGATAAGACGGTAAAAGACGAACAGCTTAACATGTTATACACTGTGATGGAACATCAGCTTGGTATCAATGTCCAAGCTGTATACAATAACATAGAGATTCAAAGGGTTGAAGAAAGAAGAACTCAGAGGGAGAAAGAGTTGGCTGACGAAGCAACTCAGAAAAAGAAGGAATTGATTGTTGAAATACAAGTAGCTGGAGGTTCTTCAAGTCAACCTGAAGGTGATGTTGCAATGGTAGATGCTGAGAATGCAGAGGTTGAAAACATGGAAGTTGATCAAGATCAAGGGTTTGTTCTTATTGGTGATTCAAGATCTCTATCTTATAGTTTTGATGATATAATCCGTTTTGTGCAAGTTGAACAACGTAAACGAAAGATGAGAGAACCTGAAGTGAAACTTTTATGTTGGAAAGAAGAGGAAGAGGTAGAAGATGAAGAGCTGAATGAAATTCTTGATGCAGTTAACAATTATGATCCGTCTTGGGATGATTTCAAAGATGATGATGATGATGATCAAGGGTCAATAGGATTGCTGATTGTGAAGCCTTCAGTCCAACAATCGTTGGATGATCTTCTTAATAATGAAAGAAATGAACAGCAGGAGGATCAGCATCAGGAGTCTTCTTCTTCTGGAAAACAACATACTGACCAGGTATTCCTCACACAACCCACTGTTATTTACTTAAATGCTCCATTTGAGGGGGTGATAGAGGCACCAAGGTCCAGGGCAGAAATGTTAGAAGAATTAGGATTGGATGATGGGAATTTGAAGTTCGATATAGAAGATGAGATTCCTTCATCACCAGAGAAAGAGTATGAGTTTAAGCTTGCTAATGAAGCTGATAACTTTGATCATGTTGAGATTGAAGAGGGTTCAGATACATCTGAAGAAGATACGCCCTATCACTACTCTGGTATTAATGATACTTTCCCTACGTTTGCTGAAATGTTCAAGAGACAGAATGAAGATGAACTACGTAGGAAAGTGGTTGAAAAGATAACAACAGAAGGGATTCCAAAGACAGTTCCTCAAGAGCCTCTGTTAGAGGGCAGGAAGAACTGGTTCAGAGTGATGCCCAAGGAAAGAAAGTTCAAACGACCACTGCAATACTTCACAGATCATCCAGATAAGTCTTTGGGTGATATACTTTCGTGGGGATATCTTGAAGACTTGCAAGTGTATGTGATTCGAAGAGAGCATGGGTGTCAATACTTTGAATTCTTGTCAGACATTAAGACACTCCCGTGGTGGGATGTTGAAGAGTTGGTGCAGAAAAAGAACATCAAGCAATTCTATCATGGTTTAGATATGAAAGTACATGATCAGAAGCTATGGAACTACATTAAGCTTCAAGCAAAGCATAGATTTCCTGATTGGAAGCCGCAGTTTCTAAAGCAAATTGTCAAATTCTTGAGCTCAGGAGAAAAAGATGTTACTTTGAATATTAAACCAATGAGATGTTTGAAAAACATGCCACTGCGTGCAATGGAGCAAGACTTCTATGAAGATTTCCAAGGTTGGATGTATAATCCGAGCACAACAGAAGCGGTTATCTCTCTATTTGACAAGAAGACGGGTGAATCAAGGAGGATCTGTGTATTGGATCGTATGTGGCTAGTAAACTGTTCAAAGAAGGATATTGAGTGCTTGTGCTTCAACAAGATTGTTTATGATGCTCCTGATAAAGAACAGGCTCAACAATATCAAAAGATGGCCAACTTGTGCTTCGAAAAAGATATCAACTCTGGTAGATATTGGGAGTCTAAGTTCAGAGACTTGGAGTTGGAAGAGTTCTTGAAGAAAGAAAAACAAGCTGAAAGATTTAAGGAGATACCTGAAAGGGCAGCAGTTGTTGGTAGACGAAAGCTGATGAGACCTCCACTAACTGACCAGATACCAATCAAAAAAGAGGAGAACAAGATCCCAAGGTGGGAAAGGAAGCGTGATGGTGATCCTGAATACAGAAAATACTGGAATGAAGTTGGTAGGCCTCTGAGGAGGAAAATAATTGCTGAACGAGATGAACAACGAAGACAGAAAGCTAAAGCGAGGAGGCGCAACAGGAGGACGACTTAAAAGACTATGCAGGAAGGAAGACTACAGCTACATCCAAGGGGGAGTCTGTTAGTTCATTATGTCTGTAGCTTCCGTCTGTATTGAGTCTTATGTATTTTGTCTTGTATGTGTGTTTTGTATATGTATGTATATGTATGTACTGTATGTCTAGACAAAATAGGGAACGGTGTTTTAAATGTCAAGTGAAATCCATCGGACGACATGTGTCATCCGAATGGATGGCCATCCGATCGGATGACCATCCGAACGGGTGACACTCCTTCCTTCCCTGTTTGCCTATAAATAGGAGGTTAGGGCCATTTGTCTATAATTTTTGCTAGATTGCTGAAGCGAAGCTCTGTCTAAATTTCATCCAGAACTTTTGTATTTTCACAATTTATCAATGAAATCAGACATGTTAAGCGTTGAGATTGTTGTTGTTGATTCTCAGACATTGTCGAGGGATTCCGCACCTCGCCACTGATCGATTCCGCCACGTTCTTCTACTATAACAGATCCTGCGAAAGGCCCTAACACAATACATTTTAGCTGAACTAAGGGATCATATTACTCCTTAATCAACTTTGATTTTCCAACTTGTTCATACCATTATCATTCAACTTTTTGTGTGAAAGACCTAGGAAATTAAACCACACCATGAAACTTTTGTCTTGCACCTGTTTGAAGTTTGCTCAGTAGATGAGAGTTTTTTGGTCTAAATGTTTTATGTTGAAGGTGATTCTTCCCTATCGTTTGTCCGTGGTGTCTTGGCATTATTTTACTGTCTATATAAAATAAAAGATTTTCACCATTCATATCTCCACGGTCTATATGGAGATATGTTGGCTACCTGGTCGGGGGTTAAGGGAACGGTTTGGTAAGAGTCTTGCCATTGTTCAGTGTATAGATCCTGCAAAGGACCTGGGTCAAATTTAGTAGGACCTCCTTCAATACCCACCGGTATTGGATGACGGGGGTCCAAACTCTTTGACCCCCTCATAAGTTAAGCTACTATTAAAACTTTAACCCGGCTATTTAGGACTGTATCCCTGCTGACTCAGACTACTTAGCCGAGGGTAACGTCACCTTCAAAAGAGGGGCCTACCATAATATGCATTAATAGCTTAATTAATTATCTTTCAATAACCCGACCCTTTAGGATTGTATCCTTGCTGACTCAAACTACTGGGTTGAGGGTAACGTCACCTTCAAAAGAGGGGCCTACTACAATAACTAAGATAATCTCTTAAAAAGTGCAAAAGTGCGGAAATAATCAAAGGTTACACTATACACGAGTCGGAGCCAAGTGATTCATCTTGTCTATCTGTTTTTACTTTTATTTTATTTTTCAGCATTTTAGTTAGTTTTTATTTTTCTAGTTTAAAACCTTTTTCTAAACTTTTGATTTGATTAGACGTTGAGGATAAGCCGGTACTAAAAGCTCTTGTGTCCTTGGACGACCACGGTATCTTACCAACACTATACTACGCTCACGATGGGTGCACTTGCCCATATGTGTGTTTAGTGTTAGTAAATATCGTGTTTTATAAATTTAAAACTTGGCTAAAAAAAGTGTAAAAGGGCTTAAAATAAACATTAAAACCATAACACACTTCACACGCATCAAGTTATTGGCGCCGTTGCCAGGGACACAAGGATTTTAAGAAAGTTAGGAATCAACGGCCTAATCGTTTTTTTTATTTTTTGGTTTTTTTTAAGATTTTCTTAAAATTCTCAGTTTCTGCAGAGCTCAGCACGGGCCGTGCTAGGTCGGACACGGGCCGTGCCCAGCATTGTCACTGGCAGTTTTTATTTTCCGAGTTACAGAGGGTTGAGCACGGGGCCGTGTCGGTGCAACACGGGGCCGTGTCCAGCTCCCCAGTAACAGGGATCCGGAAAACAATCACTGTATCTCCGACCACGGGCCGTGTTCACCTGAGCACGGGGCCGTGGTGAACCTTCTGACCAACCTTCTTTTCTATTTTTATTGTAGGACTTGGAACCCAGGCGCCACATTTGAACTTCCTACGTAGTGTATGAGCTCCAGTTCTAGTAAAGACATAAAAGAACCTCTAGAAGAATCCGAACGCTTTCTCAGAAAAAAACTTAAAGCTAAAAACCAAGAGAAAGTTTCGGGGGACCCAACTCCAATGGCGGACCAACGTACCCTCGTGGATTACCGACAACCCACTGTAGGTAATCTCGGCGCCGCTATCAATGCACCGAATGTCGAAGCCAATAACTTTGAACTTCGGCCACATTTGATACAAATGCTTCAAAACTCCGCAACCTTCCATGGGCTTGCGGACGAGGATCCCCATCTACATATTACTAATTTCTTAGAAATATGTGATACCTTTCGGATCAATGGAGCATCAAACGACGCCATCCGCCTTCGGATGTTTCCATTTTCACTAAAAGACCGAGCTAAGGCTTGGCTTAATACCCTCCCAGTTGGCTCGGTAAACACCTGGGATGAACTAGCCCAAAAGTTTCTATATAAGTATTTCCCTCCAGCTAAAACGGCTAAATTAATGACTGAAATTAATACATATTCACAAGAGGATGGGGAATCCTTATATGAAACTTGGGAAAGGTTCAAGGAGCTACTAAGAAAGTGTCCTCATCACGGTCTTGCGGTATGGAAACAAGTATCCACTTTCTACAATGGGTTGTTGCCACACACAAGACAAACACTTAATTCTAGCTCCGGGGGACTTCTAGGTAATCGTCGCCCAAATGAAATATATAATCAAATTGAGGAAATTGATCAAACGAATTTTCAGTGGCACACTCCCCGAGGCAATAAATCTATTGCCCCGGGAGCCCATAAGGTTGATGAAAGCACTTCTTTACAAGCCCAAATCAAGGCCCTTTCTTCAAAAATCAAAAAGTTAGAAATGGCAAAAACGGCCTCTGTTATGGCTTGTGAGGGGTGTGGTGGGCCACATGAAAATTGGAGTTGTATGAAAGAAGTTGATGATCAAACGGAAACGGTAAACTACATTGATAATAGACCTAGGCCGTCGGGTCCTCCAACGGGTACCTACAACCAAGGATGGCGTAACCACCCCAACCTTGGTTGGAGAGATCCCGGCAATAGTAGTAACCAACAAAACCAACGAACTAACTTTCAACAACCACAAATTTTTTCTCAACAACAAGGTGGACGAGAAAGGCTTGAAGATACTGTATCTCGCCTCATCTCCGACACCGAAAAGAAAAACTCGGATCGATTTCAGCAATTGGAATCGAATTTTAGAAATCAACAAGCTAGCATTCAAAACATTGAAAAACAATTAAATCAAATAGCTCAAAATTTCTCCGAGAGACCACAAGGCACGTTACCAAGTAATACCGAAACCAACCAAAAGGCGCAAGTACATCTCATAACATTGAGAAACCGTACCATGGGTCCCGAAGAGGCTCCACTTCCACCAACTGAAAGAAGCCAATCTAGCCATACCACAACTCCACCTGCGCCCCAACAAGAGAAGGCTTCTTCACCAATTCAAGAGCCTACTAAGACTCCTCCGGTTGCATACCCCGGTCGGTTAATTCGTCAAAAGACCGATGAGCAATTCGCAAAGTTCGAAAATTTACTAAAACAATTGCATGTTAATATTCCATTTATCGAAGTCCTAACCCAAATGCCTAAATATTCAAAATTTATGAGGGACTTCCTCACTCATAAAAGGAAAATTGAATCATTGCAATTAGTTAACTTAGGCGAAGAATGCTCCGCCTTACTACTCAACAAACTCCCACAAAAGAAGATTGATCCTGGAAGCTTCATGATTCCTTGCTCGATTGGGGAATCCTCCATTCGCAATGCACTAGCCGATCTTGGGGCTAGCATCAACCTCATGCCCGCATCAATGTTCAAACGACTCGGCCTAGGAAAAACAAGCCCTACAAAGATGAGCATACAACTTGCCAATAGATCCGTCAAATATCCACAAGGTGTCGCTGAAAATCTATTGGTCAAAGTCGACAATTTCGTCTTCCCGGCCGACTTTGTCATACTAGACATGGAAGAAGACACCGAAGTCCCTCTCATCCTAGGGAGGCCATTTCTAGCCACTGCCCAAGCAGTGGTAGACATGAATGACGGAATGCTAACATTGAAGTTTGGGGACGAGGAAGTGAAGTTTGGAGTCGGAAAAAGAGTAGAAGACGAAGACCCGGTCAACTACATGAAGGTCATAGACTCAAGCTTGGATGACGCTCTCTGACGGTGTAGCATGGGATGCAAAACATCCCACTTGGGTAACATATGACCAGGCTTTGGGTCTAGCCAAGGACCCTTATAAACGTGGCGCACCACGGAGGCATTCCGCGGAACTATCCTTAGTTTAGTTTAGATTAATTTTTATGTTTTCTAGTTTAGTTTTAATTTTCAGGAATAAAACACACTCAGGATGGTAAAGGATAACAAGGGAAACTTGAACCAGCACCCCATGCACGAAAACAGGGCCATCCAACGAAATTTTCTTCATTACAGCAAGTTCAGCACGGGCCGTGTCCGCCCAACACGGCCCCGTGCTGCACAGTCTGCAGAAAATGCCCAGTTCAGGTAAACTGGACACGGGCCGTGTTCACCCAACACGCCCCCGTGTCCAGGCTTCTGTTTCTTTTTACAACTTTTTGTTACTGGCGACTGAACACGGGGCCGTGCCCGGACACCACGGGGCCATGTCCAGACGCCCAGTAACATAAAATTTTGCTTTTTAACACATTTTTACACATTCAATCAACCTAAAAACTTATTTTTGGGACACATTGAGGACAATGTGTAATTTAAGTGTGGGGGGATGCTAAAACTTTGAATCTTGCAAGTCCTAATCACAAGCCTTACACAAAACTCTATTGGAACCGCTAATCACCCCAAATTTTTTTTTTTCAAAAATTTTTCATTTTTTTTTTTTACTTGTCTAGGTTTAACTTGGGAGTTTCAATTTCTAAAAAGGTTATATTTTTACAAATTTACAACCGATAGCGTCGTGATAAAAAGAACCAACATAAGAAAATTATGAAACGGCATGACAAGCTTAGTTAAAATTTGATTATATATACTTGATCACATAAAAACCCATTCCCACAAAAGTGAGTTTTGAGCCTTTATTGAGCATACAAATACACATCTTTAAACTAAATGCTCATTTTTCGTTTCTTGTGTGAATAGCCGCTTGGTTCTTACGACTCTAGAACTTGCCACGACGATACATTCCCGGTCCTTACCAACTTAAACCCGAGTAAGTAAATGATCGAGGCATTAGGACTAACCCTTTTTATTTCTACACCGTTATTTTTCTTTTTTTTTTACCACCTACCCAAAATCCCCCTAGTTAACCCCTTTGAGCCTAAACCTTTTCATTTCTTAACCCAAAAACCAAACACCCTTTCACCCACCAAAACCTTTTTTTATTTTTAACCCTTTGTTTTAGTAACAAGCTCGGATTTTCGTATGACTTTTCAAAAAAAAAATGTTGATGATGAAGCGAAAGAAAAATAAACAAACAAGTTCATCAAAAATAACCTTGTTTGAAAAATGGCTTCATCAAAAATAAAAATTGCAAAAAAATAAAAAGTCTTCCGAAAACCGACGCTTTTTACGCTTTTCGTTTTTTTTTACTAACCACTAACCCAACCACCTACCTTTAACCCAAGCCTAACCCTTCACCCAAAAAAGTCCTCTTGATATTTACAAAGGTATATAGTTAAAAAGGAGGAGGATTGATTGCTTGGCAAGCCTATGGTAGGAGTAAGTTCCATGCCGCTCTCGAGTGATTCACTAAAATACATCTTCGGCCGAGTGTTGAGTGATCCCCCATGAGGTATGTGAACTTTTATATAAATAGAATTTTAAAAAAATGCATGTTATACCCTAATAAGTAATTTATCTTATGAAAAGTTTTAAATAAATCATGACGAATAAGATTGTAAATAAATAAAAATAAAACTTAATAAAGAATCTTGGAAATCCCGACACTCTATGACAAGCCCAAAAACCTTCTCTTCTACCTATTCCATTTGGGAGTGTAAAGCCACATTATAAAGAGTTTTGCTTGAGGACAAGCAAAGATTCAAGT
The DNA here is from genome assembly GCA_030545235.1 of Helianthus tuberosus. Classification (NCBI taxonomy): domain Eukaryota; kingdom Viridiplantae; phylum Streptophyta; class Magnoliopsida; order Asterales; family Asteraceae; genus Helianthus; species Helianthus tuberosus. Next base: position 50,410,697 of record CM060411.1, on the reverse strand, counting down.
GTGGGGGTATTTGATGTGCACAAAATGCAACATATAAATTACATCAATTGTGGCATAAAACCAACCCTTTTTTAGTACTAATGTTGGAAAAAGTGTGTTTTTGTCTTCCTTTTGTATTTTCAGGATTAAATGAGCTCAAATTAACAAAAGAAGCAAAAAGGCAGCTAAATCTAACATAAATACAAGAAAAGGAATAAACGTGGCATGCCCGACCTCCTCGACAGCATCTTCCCAAGCAAAACATGAGAACAGAAGGCTGAACACGCCTCGTGCTCAGTGAACACGGGGGCGTGCCCAAGTGTCAGCATAAAAGACAAAGCTGTAGAAGCTTCTATCGCCCACCACGGGGCCGTGCTCAGCGGACACGGGGCCGTGGTCAACTATAAGATTCGCAGAATCCAGGCAAATCATGATAGTACAGATATGCTTCTGCACACGGGGGCGTGCCCAGCGGACACGGTGACGTAGTCAACTAATGCAGACAAGAGCAATTAATGAAGACAGAGAAGGATGTTGGACACGGGGCCGTGCCCGAGCTACTGTTCTGCCTATAAATAGGGGTGCTTGGCTCATTTTCAAACCATCCCTTGGCACACCACCTCTCTCACACTTCACCCACCACCCACCACCATCACAACACCATCCTCCACCACCATCATCCATTGTCCATCATAGAGTGTGTGAGTCGTCTCGGGATCCAAGATTGATCGTAAGGGTTCTTGACAATCAAAGGCCATGTTTGCCTAAGTCTCTTACATCACTTGGTGAAGACAAGTGTCTAGTGTAATACTTTTTATTTTTAATCTTTTCGCACTTTTTACTTGGTTATGTATTAATGACTTTAATAACTAGTTTCTTATGTTGAAGGTGATTCTTCCTTATCGTTTGTCCGTGGTGTCTTGGCATTATTTTACTGTCTATATAAAATAAAAGATTTTCACCATTCATATCTCCACGGTCTATATGGAGGTATGTTGGCTACCTGGTCGGGGGTTAAGGAAACGGTTTGGTAAGAGTCTTGCCTTGTTCAGTGTATAGATCCTGCAAGGACATGGGTCAAATTTAGTAGGACCTCCTTCAATACCCACCGGTATTGGATGGCGGGGGTCCAAACTCTTTGATCCCCTCATATGTAAGCTACTATTAATACTATAACCCGGCTACTTAGGACTGTATCCCTGCTGACTCAGACTACTTAGCCGAGGGTAACGTCACCTTCAAAAGAGGGGCCTACCATAATATGCATTAATAACTTAATTAATTATCTTTCAATAATCCGACCCTTTAGGATTGTATCCTTGCTGACTCAAACTACTGGGTTGAGGGTAACGTCACCTTCAAAAGAGGGGCCTACTACAATAACTAAGATAATCTCTTAAAAAGTGCAAAAGTGCGGAAATAATCAAAGGTTACACTATACACGAGTCGGAGCCAAGTGATTCATCTTGTCTATCTGTTTTTACTTTTATTTTATTTTTCAACATTTTAGTTAGTTTTTATTTTTCTAGTTTAAAACCTTTTTTCTAAACTTTTGATTTGATTAGACGTTAAGGATAAACCGGTACTAAAAGCTCTTGTGTCCTTGGACGACCACGGTATCTTACCAACACTATACTACGCTCATGATGGGTGCACTTGCCCATATGTGTGTTTAGTGTTAGAAAATATCGTGTTTTATAAATTTAAAACTTGGCTAAAAAAGGTGTAAAAGGGCTTAAAATAAACATTAAAACCATAACACACTTCACACGCATCATGGTGTTATATGTGTTATGTAGTAATAAGTAGCCCAAAAGGACCAACACCAAATTCAGAATATGAACATTCTTCAATCCTTGCTACCATAAAAAGGATGTTTAACTTGTCCTCCAACATTTTAAACTCATAGAAATGCATGGGCTCGAACCTTTAAACAGGTTGTTAGCCAACTTAGCTCTCCAAGAACCGTTTGCCAGGGTAAATTTCATTAAGTTGACACAAACTGAATCAAATGTTTGTATGTTATCTCATGATTATACATATATGTTAAGCGAGTAATTATTTATAAGCTTATTGTTTGGTTGCAGATCTTGCCTAAAGTTGCACCATTGATAAGAACTGAGCCAGACAAAACAAAGAGAGAATGTGATGGTAAGTTCTAGGTCTAGCAGGCCACCCAACAACCATTTTTACAAGAGGGGGGTTTTATAAAAGAATCTGATATGTAGTGAAACCTAATGAAGTTCATCGGACAATGTGATGGTAAGTTCTTCAACATTTGTACGTCAAAACAGAAGACGAGTCGAATGTTTTCTTTATAACTATACAAATGACAACTTTTTTTGGTTTATTATTTGTTTATGGTGATTAGGCAGGCATAAAAGATTTAAACTTAAGTGCTTGGAAAGAACTTGCAAACGAAGAAGGTATGAAGTCTCAACTATGATAAATATGAATACTTCATATGTTTTTTAGTGAGTTAGTAATTAAATCATTAATTGTTCATTTCAGTCACTTGGATAATTATTTATTGTTTTCTTTCTATCATTTGTTCTTTTATGTTTTCTTTCTTCCCTCCGCCGCGATGCGGCGGAGTACATTTCTAGTTTTGTATAATTTTCATGTTAAAACTTATTTATATTTAATCTAAATGAAAATATTATATATATTTATTTAAAAAAGGTATGTAATGCTTGCAGGTACAAAGTACAAACCCATGCCCAATTTCACTTTATTTATTTATTTATTTATTTATTTTTATTTTTATTTTTATTTTTTTGCTCCCTCTCTTTAGATCTGGTTTGTTTTCCCATGATTTTGTTTTAAGAAAATCATCATAAAAATTTTAATATTTTAGGCGACCCCTGCTTCTACTTTGTCGCAAGGTTTATTTAGATATATTTTTGTGAGCATGCGATCATTATAAAGAGTTACTTGTATTTAAACTAGTTGATGCTCTGTCCGTGTTGCGGGACGATAGCCAAATAATTCTCAATCAATTAAAAAAACACTACTATAATTTTGCTCGGAAAAAAAACAATGTTAAGACCGTAATTTTGGGCTCTGGGCAAAACTGTAATTTTTCAGGACTAATGAGCCAGTGTTAGGCAGCTCCTTGACACGAAAAAAAATTCAATCGAGTAAACCAATTAAAAAAAAAACCTTTATAGTTTTGCTAAAAAAACTAAAACGATGGTAAAAACGTAATTTTTAACTGAGGGCAAAATCATAATTTTAATTCAGGGATAAAATCGTAAATTAAATGGACCAACGGGGGAGTGCCACGAAGCTGCCGACATGACTGTAATTTTACACTTGGGGCAAAATTGTAATTTCACCAGGAAAACAAACAAAAACGATGGACAAAATGTAAATTTAAGTTGAGGGCAAAATTGTAACTTGGCTGTGAGAAAAAACTAATGGCAAAACTATAAATTTATACGGGGCAAAATTGTAATTTTAAACTGAGGGCAAAATTGTAATTTTTAGCTGGAAGCAAAAGCGTAAATTTATTTTTAAGTCGGGGTAAAAACATAATTTTGCACTGATGGCAAAATCGTAATTTTAAGGGAAAAAAACAAATGCCAAAACTGTAAATTAAAACGGGGCAAAATGGTAATTTTGAACCGGGGGCAAAATTGAAATATTTAGCTGGGAGCAAAAGCGTAAATTTATTTTGAAGTGAGGGTAAAAACATAATTTTGAACTGATTACGAAATCATAATTTTAAAGCGGAATAAAATCGTAAATTTATTGGGCCAATAGAGGAGTGTCAGACAGCTGCCTGGCACTATTCCCTCAGCCGCCCATTTAACCCAATAGACGGCAAGCACTACTGCCCCTCATGGGCTTTGTAGATATTATTACTAGAGTTATGCGCCGCCCGCATTGTGGGGAGCTAAACCGAATATTTTTTACTTTAATAACATGTACGCATTTATTTCGGTTAGTTATACATGCTACTTGTAACACGATATAAAAAAAGATACATCGAGTTAACCAAGTAAAGAAAAAACTATCATAGTTATGATAAAAAAAAAATAACTAAAACGATGGGAAGCGTGTAATTTAGAGTTGGGGGAAAACAATAATTTGTCAGGAACAATTAGCGAGTGCTAGACAGCTGTTTGGCACGAATAAAAACTAAATTAAGTCAACCAAGTCAAATAAAAGACCATCATAGTAAAAAAACGATGGGAAGATTGCAATTTTTAGATGGGGTAAAATCGTAATTTTAAACTAAAGGTAAAATAATATTTTGAACTAAGGGCAAAACTATGTTATTATTTTGAATTGGGAGCAAAATCGTAATTTTTTTACTGAAGGCAAAGGGCAAACAAAAATTTTATTTTGAACTGGTGGCGAAATTCTAGTTTTAAACTGGGAACCAAATTGTAATTTGGCAGGACTGTAGCTTGGGGCAAAAGTATATTTTTTTTAAGGTTATTGGATTTTAATAATCCGAAGTTTCACCCGTTGGCCACTAATAATCCCAACTTCAAAAATTACCTGTAACAATCCCAACTTGTAAGATTTTGGCCCCCAATGATCCTTAACCCAGTTAGTGTTTTGCTGACGTGGCTGATGACGTGGACACAACTTTGTTATTTGTTGACTTGGCTGCTTATGTGGCACCATCACCACCTCCACCTCCTCCTCCACTGCCACCACCATCTCCTCCAGCCACCACCATCATCTACCACCATCACCTCCGACCACCTCCACCCACAGTCTTCCACCACCGGAAAAACACTATCACCTCCGACCACCTCCATCATCTGCTACCGAAAACCTCTGACACCATCACCACCTCCACTCCATCATCTTTAAACTTTACCACTAATTTCTATTGATAAATTCTTCAATCCACCCATGGATTCTTTAAAATCTGATTCACTCAACCAATGAACCGAACCGAATAACAGTGAACCCATAACAGCACCGTATCTAAACGCGGGAATAAACGCTTTCCCGACACTATTTCTTGCTTCTAGCGTCGCTCTTGCGTTTACATATGTGGCGATTTTCATACCGAAAAAAACCCAAGAGGACAGATCTAATGGCTCCTAGTAAGAAGGATACAGTGCTGAATAAAGTTGTCACACCCCAACCGATGGCGGAATCATCGGTGCGCGACACTGAGCGAAACAGATTGTCCAAGAGAATCCATAACACTATTAGTGACAATATATTTAACGTTCACGTCCCATACCATAAACATATAAAGCATAAATAGTTATTACAGACATTGTTCTCAAAGACAAACAAATTGTTCCGACAACTCAGATTTTATTTGGTTTGTTTCTAGACGCTCCTAGCTTAATTCCACAAAGATCAGCAAACATAGCATCCTAAACACCAGTCACATACGTTAAAATAAAGTCAATACACAGAGTGTAAAGGTGAGTACACAAGTTTATTAGCATATAGTAGCGAAAGCGATTTACACATAACCAGCATGTATCACGTGGGGTGCGAATCTAGTAAGTTATCGACAAAGATACTATCAATACCAATGACTGCGAGTTGTAGAGTGCGCATCACGTGTTCACCAATGTGAACACGTTAAGTAATAACCTTAACAACCCCTGAATAAACAGGTGCTGAGTCCAAACTATAGTAGTATTGATGTGTGCAAAATGCAACATATAAATTACATCAAATGAGGCATAAAACTAACCCTTTTTTAGTACTAATGTTGGAAAAAATGTGTTTTTGTCTTCCTTTTGTATTTTCAGGACCAAATGAGCTTAAATGAACAAAAGGAACAAATATGCAGCAAAAAATAACATAAATACAAAGAAAAGGAATAAACGTGGCATACCCGACCTCTCGACAGCATCTCCCCAAGCAAAAACAAGAAACAGAAGGCTGACCACAGCCCGTGCCCGTGGACACGGGGGCGTGGTCAGGTGCCTGTAGAAAGAGACAAGGTTGTGGAAGCTTCTACGCCCACCACAGGGGCGTGTCCAGCTCAGCACGGGGCGTGGTCAACGCTAAGATTTGCAGAATCTTGTAAATCTTGATAGTACAGATACGCTTCTGCACACGGGGCCGTGTGGAGCCTAATGCAGACAATTGCAATTAATGAAGAAAGAGAAAGGAGATGGCCACGGGGGCGTGTCCAGCGGACACGGGGCCATGGCCGGGCTACTGTTCAGGCTATAAATAGGGGTGCTTGGTTCACTTCAAAGGCATCCCTTGGCAAACCACCTCTTTCTCACTTTGCCATCACTCCACCACTACTACAACACCCACATCCACCACCATCATCCATCATCCACCTTAGAGTGTTTGAAGTAGTCTCGGTATCCAAGATTGATCGTAAGAGTTCTTGTCAATCAAAGGCCATGTTTGGCTAAGTCTCTTACATCACTTGGTGAAGACAAGCATTTAATGTATTACTTTTGATTTTTATTCTTTTCACACTTTTTATTTGGTTTTGTATTAATGACTTTAGTTTCTTATGTTGAAGGTAAAACTTCCTTATCATTTGTCCGTGGTGTCTTGGCATTACTTTACTGTCTATATAAAGTAAAAGATTTTCACCATTCATATCTCTACGGTCTATATAGAGATATGTTGGCTACCTGGTCGGGGGTTAAGGGAATGGTTTGGTTTGGTAAGGTTCTTGCCTTGTTTAGTATATAGATCCTGCAAGGACCTGGGTCAAGCTTACTAGGACCTCCTTCAATACACACTGGTATTGGATGGCGGGGGTGCGAATGGCTTGATCCCCTCATATGTAAACTACTATTAATACATTAAACCGGCTACTTGGGATTGTATCCCTGCTGACTCAAACCACTTAACCGAGGGTAACGTCGCCTTCAAAAGAGGGGCCTACCACTTTTCGCATTAATAACTTAATTAATTATCTTCCAATATTCCGACTCTTTGGGATTGTATCCTTGCTGACTCAAACCAGTGGGTTGAGGGTAACTTCACTTTCAAAAGAGGGGCCCACTACTATAACTAAGATAATCTCTTAAAAAGTGCAAAAGTTCGGAAATCATCAAAGGATACATTAAAGGCGAGTCGGATCCAAGGGATTCATCTTGTCTATCTGTTTTTATTTTTATTTTTATTTCAGCATTTTTAGTTTTTATTTTTCATGCTTAAAACCTTTTCTAAAATTTTTTTGATTAGACGTTGAGGATAAACCGGTACTAAAAGCTCTTGTGTCCTTGGACGACCTCGGTATCTTACCAACGCTATACTACGTTCACGATGGGTGCACTTGCCCATGTGTGTGTTTAGTGTTAGTAGAATATCGTGTTTTATAAATTTAAAACTTGACTAATGTGTAAAATGGGCTTAAAATATAAATAAAAACATAACACACTCGACACGCATCAAGTTTTTGGCGCCGTTGCCGGGGACACAAGGATTTTAAGAAAGTTAGGAATCAACGGCCTAATATTTTTTCTTATTTTTCTGTTTTTTTTTTTTTAGGATTTTTATTGATTTTTTCAGCTTCTGCAGACTTCAGCACGGGGTTGTGCCCGCTGAACACGCCCTCGTGCCCAATCTTTGGTACTGGCAATCTTGTTTTAAGTCAGACAGTAACTGAACACGGGGCCGTGCCCACTGAACACGCCCCCGTGCCCAAGCTTCAGTTACTGAAAACAGAACCGTAAGATCCCGACAGTTGGTAATTTCTGACACAAACATGAGTGATACTGATTATTTTTACTTTCGCTTATCTTATGGTGTGTGGTGTCAAATATGTGGTGGATCTCATGAAGATTTAAAATGTTACTTTTTAAATTACACTCCCCACTATATAGACCCATCATTTTCCTATAACCTTAAGATGGGCGAAAGTAATAACGATCCCTATCTCTCCCTCGAGTGCTCTCAATCATCTCTTCTAGATGATATGATTCTCGAAGAATTATTTCAAATGGAAGAAGTAATTCTCCAAATGATAAAAGAACTTGAGATGGAACTAAGTTATCCAACCCAAGACGACGATCAAGGAGAATTATTGAGATCGCATTCGGAATATAACAACATCGTCGATCCCGAAAGCACCTCTAACTCTTGTGAGGACATGAGCGATAGTCGTCCCTGTGTCGATTGTGCCGTGAAGGACTCTCCATCGGTCTCCGCTGATGCGTTCATAGACCTGAGCGATTCGACAGATACCTTCTTTAACGAGAGCCCGGTAAAGGGGAATAAAGGTTGGTTTCGCCCACCGGTATTTAGTTTAGGTTTTATGCTTTCCGATAACCTCTTGCGTTCTTGTCTAAAACTAGGGCAACTAAGGTACCTCAGGCACTTCGGTGTTGTTCCGTCCAGTAAGAAACTGCCCGATCTGGATAAATTCCTTGAAAATAGACGAAACTTCATAAAATTCTCTAGCCACGGGGCCGTGTCCAGGTCAACGCCTCGTGCCCACCTAAAGAATTGTGCCTAACTTTAGTGTCAGAATACGGACAAAATGTGTCAGACTCTTGTCTGACCGCGGGGCCGTGTCCAGCCGACACGGGGCCGTGGTCAGCGTGCTGCCGTTTTCTATAAATGCAGCAAGATTCCTACACACTTGGACCCATTCAAAAGATAAAGATCTGGTGGGATCTTCACATATATCCTATAAGGTATATTCCAAAGAAGGTTCTCAACAATTATCTTGTCTTTACTACTTTTGTCTCTTACCTTCTTCTTCACAAACTCCTAAAAACCTCCATTAAAGCTTGAAATATCCATGTTTTCAAGCCTTATTGTGATATTTGTTAGGTTTTTAATCAAGGAATCTTATCAAAAATAAGTTTTACAACACCGTTTTAAGTTATTTCTGCTCAGAAATGTTTCAAAAGTCAGAAAAATAATTTAAAGCACTAAGGTTCCTTGTTTAAAAAATCTGCAGATTGGTGGCCGCGGGGCCGTGCTCAGCGAGCACGGGGCCGTGGCCGGAGTTACTGTTTCATTAAATTGAACTTTTCGACCTGTTTTCTTAGAATGTTGAGCAGGAATAGCGGAACATCCTCAGCTCACTCAAGGAACGATCGACGGGGAAGAAGAACATCGGTGGAAGACTCCTTGGTCAACTACGTGTACGCCTTGCGAGAAGCCATTGATGAAATGACAGGAGTAGAGGAAGCCTTAATTGACCGTATTAACCATTTATCGGTGGGGTTAGAGGGGTGCCTTCGAGAATTCAACCTTTTGCACCAAAGGTTTAATATTCTTGCTTCTCCTCCCATGGTGCCAATCATCGCACAAAAGGGATGGAATGTTGTGTCGAAAGTCATTATTCCAGCCGAGTGGCATGTCATGCCTCCGGAACCTTCTCTAGACATCCTACACGGGGTTCTGGTATCCGTTGCACCTCCTCCGCAAGACATTGTGGAAAACGAGCCCGCCTTCTTTCTCCCTAGGGAGATAGAGGAATGGCTCAATGACATTTGAAAGACATCCCCGGGTTTCGAGTTCTACAAAACCCTTAAATACCGGAAAGTTATTTCCGGGTTTTTGTCATTCCTACAATAAGGGTAGAACTCCTTAAGTGATTTCCTGCATTCTATGACCTATCTATCTTAGGATCTTTATAGTTTTTCAATTTTAGCGTCTTTATTTTAAATTTTTAGGATCTTTGTAATTGTAGTTTTTAATGAATGATGGTTTTTAAGTGGTGTTTGGATGATGTTGTAATGCTTGAATACACTTGAAAAGGTGGAGGTTACCAAGGGAAAGAATAACCCACACCCCATACCCAAAAAAACAGAGCCTCCTGACAATTTTCCTTCATTACAGCAAGTTCAGCACGGGGCCGTGCCCAGCCCAACACGCCCCCGTGCCCAAGGCTCTGCAGAAAATGCCCAGTTCAGGTAACAAGACACGGGGCCGTGCTCACTGAACACGCCCCCGTGCCTAGCTTTCTGTTTAATATGATACTGGCAATCTGACCATGGGGTCGTGCCCGGATCAACACGGGCCCGTGGCCAGACGCCCAGTAACAGAAATTTTGTTTTTCAACACCTTTTTACACATTCAATCAACCTAAAAACTTATTTTTGGGACACATTGAGGACAATGTGCAATTTAAGTGTGGGGGGGATGCTAAAACCTTGAATTTTGCAAGTCCTAATAACAAGCCTTACACAAAACTCTATTGGAACCGCTAATCACCCCAAATTTTTTCAAAAACTTTTCATTTTTTTTACTTGTCTTGGTTTAATTTGGGAATAACAAGTTCTAAAAAGGTTATATTTTTACAAATTTACAACCAATAGTGTCGTGATAAAAAGAACCAACATAAGAAAATTATGAAAAGGCATGACAAGTCTAATTAAAATTTGATTATATATACTTGATCACATTATAAATCCATTCCCACAATAAGTGAGTTTTGAGCCTTTATTGAGCATACAAGCATACAAGCATACATCTTTAAACTAAATGCTCATTTTTCGTTTCTTGTGTGAATAGCCGCTTGGTTCTTACGACTCTAGAACTTGCCACGATGATACATTCCCGGTCCTTACCAACTTAAACCCAAGTAAGTAAATGATGGAGGCATTAGGACTAACCCATTTTTCTTTTCAACACCATTATTTTTCATTTTCTTTATCACCTACCCAAAAATCCCCCTAGTTAACCCCTTTGAGCCTAAACCTTTTCATTTCTAAACCCAAAAAAACAAACACCCTTTACTCACCAAAACCTTTTTCTTTTCAACCCTTTGTTTAAGTAAAAAGCTCGATTTTCTTGTGACGCTTCCTTATAAAAAAAAATAAAAGTCTGGCAATAAACAAACAAGTTCCTCAAAGAAACTTTGTTTGAAAATGCTTAGTTTGAATAAAAGTCACAAAAACAAAAAGTTTTACGACAACCGACGCTTTTTACGCTTTTAGCCATTTTTACTAACCACTAATCCAAAACCACCTACCTTTAGCCCAAGCCAAACCCTTCCCCAAGTCCCCTTGATATTTACAAAGGTTTATAGTTAAAAAGGAGGAGGATTGATTGCTTGGCAGGCATATGGTAGAAGTAAGTTCCATACCGGTCTCGAGTGTTTCACAAAAATATATCTTCGGCCGAGTGTTGAGTGATCTCCCGTGAGGTATGTGAACTTGTATATAAATGGAACTTTAAAGAGGAATGTTATGCCCAAATAAGTAATTTCTCTTGTGAAATGTTCTAAATAAATCATAACGAATAGGATTGTAAATAGTATAAAAATAAAACCCAATAAAGATGTAGAATTCCCGACACTCAAGACAAGCCCAAAACTTCTCTTCTACCCATTCCATTTGGGTGTGTAAGCCACATAATAAAGAGTTTTGCTTGAAGACAAGCAAATATTCAAGTGTGGGGGTATTTGATGTGTGCAAAATGCAACATATAAATTACATCAAATGAGGCATAAAACTAACCCTTTTTTTAGTACTAATGTTGGAAAAAGTGTGTTTTTGTCTTCCTTTTGTATTTTCAGGACCAAATGAGCTTAAATGAACAAAAGGAAAAAATATGCAGCAAACACTAACATAAATACAAAGAAAAGGAATAAACGTGGCAAGCCCGACCCCTCGACAGCATCTTCCCAAGCAAAAACAAGAAACAGAAGGCTGACCACGGCCCGTGCCCACTGGACACGGGGGCGTGGTCAGGTGCTTGCAGAAAGAGACAAAGTTGTGGAAGCTTCTACGCCCACCACGGGGGCGTGCCCAGCTCAGCACGGGGCGTGGTCAACGCTAAGATTTGCAGAATCTTGCAAATCTTGATAGTACTGATACGCTTCTGCACACGGGGCCGTGTGGAGCCTAATGCAGACAATTGCAATTAATGAAGAAAGAGAAAGGAGATGGCCACGGGGGCGTGTCCAGCAGACACGGGGCCATGGCCGGGCTACTGTTCAGGCTATAAATAGGGGTGCTTGGTTCACTTCAAAGGCATCCCTTGGCAAACCACCTCTCTCTCACTTTGCCACCACTACAACACCCACATACACCACCATCATCCATCATCCACCTTAGAGTGTGTGTAGTAGTCTCAGGATCCAAGATTGATCGTAAGAGTTCTTGTCAATCAAAGGCCATGTTTGGCTAAGTCTCTTACATCACTTGGTAAAGACAAGCATTTAATGTATTACTTTTGAATTTTAATCTTTTCGCACTTTTTATTTGGTTTTGTATTAATGACTTTAATAACTAGTTTCTTATATTGAAGGTGAAACTTCCTTATCATTTGTTCGTGGTGTCTTGGCATTACTTTACTGTCTATATAAAGTAAAAGATTTTCACCATTCATATCTCTACGGTCTATATAGATATATGTTGGCTACCTGGTCAGGGGTTAAGGGAATGGTTTGGTAAGGTTCTTGCCTTGTTCAGTATATAGATCCTGCAAGGACCTGGGTCAAGCTTACTAGGACCTCCTTCAATACCCACTGGTATTGGATGGCGGGGATGCGAATGGCTTGATCCCCTCATATGTAAACTACTATTAATACATTAAACCGGCTACTTGGGATTGTATCCCTGCTGACTCAAACCACTTAGCCGAGGGTAACGTCACCTTCAAAAGAGGGGCCTACCACTTTTCGCATTAATAACTTAATTAATTATCTTCCAATATTCCGACCCTTTGGGATTGTATCCTTGCTGACTCAAACCACTGGGTTGAGGGTAACGTCACCTTCAAAAGAGGGGCCTACTACTATAACTAAAATAATCTCTTAAAAAGTGCAAAAGTGCGGAAATCATCAAAGGATACATTAAAGGCGAGTCGGATCCAAGTGATTCATCTTGTCTATCTATTTTTATTTTTATTTTTATTTCAGCATTTTTAGTTTTTATTTTTCATGCTTAAAACCTTTTCTAAAATTTTTTTGATTAGACGTTGAGGATAAACCGGTACTAAAAGCTCTTGTGTCCTTGGACGACCTCGGTATCTTACCAACGCTATACTACGTTCACGATGGGTGCACTTGCCAATGTGTGTGTTTAGTGTTAGTAAAATATCGTGTTTTATAAATTTAAAACTTGACTAATGTGTAAAATGGGCTTAAAATATCAATAAAAACATAACACACTCGACACGCATCAACTATTGTTGCTAAGGCAGGCAGACAATAATCAATGTGTAAAGATAACATACAAGCATTCATCAAGTCACGTATAACATGCGAGAGCTGTTAGCGTTAAAAGTGATTGCGTTGTGTGTTCGATGTGATTTGGTATAGTAAACGTATGTAACACCCAAAGTGCGTTAAAGGAAAATGGGTTCGAGTATACTCACAGAGCGTGTTTAGTAAATAAACACTTCCTTGGATTGAAGGGAGCGGTTGGAGATTAGCCTGAACAAGGAATGATAGTGTAAGCGTCGAACAGCGTGTAGCGGTGCGTTAGGTGAGATCAGTGATCAAACGGTGGTTCGATCGGATGACCGTCCAGACAGATGGTCATCCGGACGGATGACCATTCGGTCACTTATCTCACCTAACGCACCGCTACACGTTGTTCGACGCTTACACTATCATTCCCTGTTCAGGCTAATCTCCAAGCGCTCCCTTCAATCCAAGGAAGGTTTTATTTACTAAACACGCTCTGTGAGTATACTCAAACCCATTTTCCTTTAATGCACTTTGGTTGTTACATACGTTTACTGTACCAAATCACATCGAACACACAACGTAAACACTTTTAACGCTAACCGCTCTTGCATGTTATACATGACTCGATGAATGCTTGTATGTTATGTTTACACATTGATTATTGTCTGCCTGCCTTAGCAACGATAGTACTATAGTTTGGACTCAGCACATGTTTATTCAAGGGTTGTTAAGGTTATTACTTCACGTGTTCGCAGTGGTGAACATGTGATGCGCACTCTACAACTCGCAGTCATTGGTATTGATAGTATCTTTGTCGATAACTTACTAGATTCGCACCCCACGTGATAAATAATGGTTATGTGTAAATCGCTTTCTCTACTATATACTATTAAACTTGTGTACTCACCTTTACACTCTGTGTATTGACTTTATTTTAACGTATGTAACAGGTGTTTAGGATGCTATGTTTAATGATCTTTGTGGAATCAAGCTAGGAGAATCTAGAAACAAACCAAATAAAATCTGAGTTGTCGGAACAATTTGTTTGTCTTTGAGAACAAAGTCTGTAATAACTATTTATGCTTTATATGTTTATGGTATTGGACGTGAACGTTAAATATATTGTCACTAATAATGTTATGGATTCTCTTTGACAATCTGTTTCGCTCAGTGCCGCGCCCCAATGATTCCGCCAACGGTTGGGGTGTGACAGATTGGTATCAGAGACATAACTATAGGGAATTAGGCAGGACACGACCTAGTCCGGGTCGATGTCTTAGGTTTGACCTAGTCTATAGTCTAAGTACCACCAGACCGCCTTGTGCGAACCTAGTAGGGGTTTTGCACAAGCATACTCTATACTCTCGCTTGTAATCGCTAAAACTCACATCTTTGCACGGACGCCACATACTACAGCTTCGTGCAACTACTCGGTCTTTCTTAAGGCTAACTCGACACACTACCCACTTTTTCGAAAACACTCGCATAACACAATTGGGCGATTTTTTCGAGAATAGGTGTGAAAACCGAGAACTCTCGATAAGATTACTCGCTCGACGCGCATTTTTACTATCAAACACGAGAATTTGCATTGAGTCAGGATTGTCACACCCTGACAGCGTAATACAACAAACTGCGGCGGAAATGTCGGGGAGTGGAGTAACAGAATCATTGTTTCACAACACATGGTATTTAAAGTTTGGTTTTATTAGAATAGTCGCTTACAATGTCTTGGAATTTAACTGAAAACATAACGTAAATTAAATTGTCTTGCTTCATTTTAAGTCACTAAGGCCCAAGTCCACCTAAGTGTAGCACGATCATCATCATTCATTTTTTTCCTAAAACACATGTGAAAATAGGTACGTCAGCATAAAAATGCCTGTGAGATACATAGGTTTTGTTAAAGTAGGATTCATGATTTGTAAGTTAAAAGAAATGTTTAACAAAAGTAGTCATGAATCCTACTAAAATGTTTTCTTTTATTAAATCATGTGAAAATCGATATGAAAATCAGATGATATAAAAGAATGATGCATGGTTAAATAAATAACCAAGTAAAATGAGTTTCTATAAAGTATGTTATTTGTAAAACAGTGTCTTGTAAATAATATGTCGTGTCTTTGTATAAAATGTATCATGTCTTTGTTTCTGTCAAAGTGGTTTAGATAACGCTATGATATGTAATATCATAAAAGCACTTATATATAGGAAGTACCAGCGGCGTATCCACCATGTTTTTACCATATTACACACGCCTCGTTATTTAAGTCACTTACCAAATAACCACCAAAAATGTCATGTTAAACCAATGTCAAAATGTTATAAGTAAACAATGTCCAATGTTAAGTGTAAACCATGTCTTGTATAATCAAATGTCATGTATGGTGAATAAAAAGTATTTACTCAATCTCATAGGTATAATGTCATGTATGGTGAATAAAAAGTATTTATTCAATCCCATAGGCATAATATCATGTATGGTGAATAAAAAGTATTTACTCAATACCATAGGTATAACGTCATGTATGATGAATACAAATTATTTACTCAATCCCATAGGTATAATGTCAAATATAATCAAATGTCATGTGAAAACCATGTACTAAGTATGCTAAGTAAACAAACCAAGTAGAAATGTAATGTAAATCAATGTGCCCATATACTGAGTAAACATATGTAACAAAAGTATTTATGAATTCAATGTGCTAGCATGCTAAGTAAACATACATAGCAAAGCATAAGTGAAATCATGTACTATACGTGTACTAGATGAACATAGCAAGTATATGTCATGAAAGAATGAAAGTAACAAGTAGGCACATGTGTATCACCCCAAAATATTTAAAAACGGTAAAAGAGGGGACTATGTACTCACTTGAGATTGCTTATTAGTCTTGAAAGTAAGACCAAATAAAGCTTGTAGGATCATGGAATCAATCGACACTTAATTTAGGTAACTATGTTAATAAACCGAACCTAAATCGGGAGATAGGATAGAATGAGTTCTCGTAAACTAAATGAGTATTGGAACCCATGTGATATGGTTTAACAAAGCCTACATTCTAAAATGAAACCTATCCTAAGTGCTTATGACCCGTTATGACCCACTAAGGTAGCTTACGCTACTTTAATGTGTCGATTGCGCAAAAGCGTGTTCGGATGGCCTAACTAGTCATATGACAAGTATTATATGCCCTAACATGTTTAATAATGTTGCATAATCAGTTTAAGTGACAAAATTTAGGTTACATATGCTTAAAATGAAATTATGCGCAAAAAGGGCATTTTGGTCATTTTCCTTAGGCATATAAACTACTTATCATACAACTAATTAAACTAAGTGACCATAAGGTATAACCTCGGAAGGTTATTCCCTATTCAACTATGGTCACAAAATATGTTTGGTCGGATCCTAACTATCGACTAAATGGGTCGGGTTCGAAAGTCTAAGCGGTTGTCAAGACCGCTTGACTTACGACCCTATATAAGCAATAGACTAAAGGTGACGAGTTAAACATGTTAAAACATGTTTAACTAAGTTAGAAAACTGATTTGATATCAAAACAACGTGTTTTGATACCAGAAAATAGTTTCGTCGCAAAATGCACATAATCGTGCATTTTGACCAAAACTTTGACTCGTCACTTCGACTAATCAACGTGGTAATCAGTAGGTATAGTCATAAGGGACTATAACCATCGTGATTACGCTCACGTTGCAAAGTTCAAACGAACTTTGTCTTGACCAATTCATGGTCAAAGCTGAAAGTCAAACACTGTTTGACTTTCTTGCTTGAAAAACATAATCAAGCATGAAAGAAACTTACAAAGGGTCCAAGCTTGGAAGAATTGAACTAAAAATACTCAGGTAGGTGGCCTTCAACTAGTGAATGCCTCCACTTAGAGCAGATTAGATCAAATGAGCAAGGAACAAGGTTGAAATGTTTGGGTATTTATAGGAAATCATGAGCCATTTGATCAATGCCAAGTGTTTTTTGCATGGATCAAAGCATGATCTAAGCCCTACAAATGTTACACACTGATTAGGGGGCTTGATGAGCACACAAACCAGCTCATGGTATGCTAAAACAATGGTTAAAAACAAAGGCAGCAGGCTGTTTTGAAGATTCAAAGAATCTGCCCAGCTCTAGCTCTCGCGGGCCATGAAGGAAACAAAAAAGTCTTTCGCTGGCCGCCAGGGATCCCAGATCAGAACTTTTCAAAACTGTCAAAACAGGTCCCTGCAGCTCCAAAACATGTTTTTCGACGCGTTTAAGCCCCGTTAACCCAATTTCAAGGCTCTACAAGGATTTTAAAGCATAGGGGACTTGAAATATGCTTGAAAATATCCCAGATGTCGGTTCGTTTGATCGTACGGTCTAGTTATTCGGTTAATTACGATGAAACGTGAACGGACGCGAAAACTATCCAAGTTGCGCGACGAATGGTATTTTTGCATTCCAATCACTAAATTATAATATTTTAATGATTACAAAATTTTTTGGATGTCCGGTTATGTTCAGAACGTAAGATATGCACGATAATGCAAACTTGTGCAGCTTTTTATGCTTTTAGTCCCTGTTTATCAAATAAGCGTATTTTCTCACACTGAACTCCTCAAAGCTTATTTCTAAGCTACGTTAAGGTTATTTATGGTATGTTTAGCTTATGATCATGTTCCAAAATGTACGTTGCTATACGAATCGGCAAACTTTTGCAGTTTGACGCAAATAGTCCCTGTGATCGAATAAGCTTGTTTTTGACATACCAAACCCTTCAAAACTTATTTCTAAGTTATGTAAAGGTTATTTAAGGTATGTTAAGCATAAGTCACTATTCCAGAGTGTTTGTCGCGTTAAACTAGTTACGTTTACGTATCAGTTTGCGTATAACTTTCCAGAAAGTGTTTAAGGGTTTGAATTTGAAGAAGGATTGTTATTATGCAAGTATCATAGATAATTACACAATCCGAGAAATAAAACACAAGGTTTTATTGCTTAAGAAATTGTTCGGGATTGGTTAGTGATAACTTTAGGCACAGTTGTTACAAGGATTGAAATCCATATCTCGACAAAATTCTCCATCTCTCTCTTGTGGTTCTGCCACACCATCAGGGATAAAGTTGTTAAGTTAGGGGTGAAATCCGCATCTTAATGACTTGTTCTGCTCTCTATTAATGATTTTTACAAAACTCTCACCAAAGTCTCGATGGATTCCAACGACCTAATTCGCGCAGTAACCGAAAGGATGAGTGCCATTCACCGGATATCGGTGAGAGAGCACAGTCTATTAGGCCAAAGCGTGTACTCAAAGTCGTTGAGGATAGTCGAATCACTTTGGGAAGTCGACGTCTAAACACCCGAGACAATCTATTTCGATTTCAAGCCGCAATCGTTGAATTTACATGTTATCGATTTTATGTGTTTTACGTGGTTTTATGTTTATTATATTTTGGCGTTTTGAACTAAGAGTGCAGTGCTCTACACCGATGGTTTTAATTTAACGCTTTCACTCTGCAAAACACACACTACCCACGACGCTACTCATATCTCAAAACGCTAACAAATCGCAGACAACTAAGCACTCTCGCTATACTACTCGCTGTCGCTCGCAACCATCGCACACGTTACCCGAAAGTTTAAGAAGGGCGATTTAGGCATAGATAGGTGAATACGTGCAAAATATAGGTGAATACGTGCTAAATATGTTCTTACGTGGACTACGTGCTTCTGTGCTTACGTGTTTATGTGTCTATGTGGACTATGTACCTATGTGCCATGTGCCTACGTGTACCTGAGCTTTATAATAAGAATATTTTACAAATGCTAAACTATACGAAACCCGATATAATCTAGCCTGAATCCTATGACGATGTTTGTTGCAGACAATGTTGTCATTTGGATCCCACACTTCACGCGCTGCTCGACGCAACCATGCTGATAAGCATATCGCATCACTGGTCGCCAAGGAAATGGCCAAGGTCATACCTCAGATCGTCAGTGAGATCAACGAGGTGAAGAGCAACTCCTCTGTTAAATCAAAAAGCGACGCTCCAAAAATGCCCTTCAGCTTTAAGCAATTCAAAGCATGTGGCCCCAAAGACTTCACTGGTGAAGATGGACCCAGCGCCATGTTTCAGTGGTTTAACTCAATTCAAGTCACACTTCGTCAAAGTGGATGTCCAGACAACCTCCGCACTGTTAACGCAACTGGAGTTTTTCAGTCCAGGGCTCTGGACTGGTGGACTGTGGAGCGAAACAGGCGTGGGAACGATGCAGCCTATGGACTCTCTTGGGAGGAACTGAAGGAAGTCATTATAAAAGAATTATGTCCCCCACACGAACTCCAGAAGCTGGAAAATGAGTTCTGGAATATCAAACAAGAAGGTGGCGACAATGCTGGTCTTACTGCTCGCTTTAAGCAGCTCAACATCATCTGCCCTGCAAAAGTCTCAACTCCTGACACCACAATCAAGAAATACATTCGTGCTCTACCTGATTGTGTTGCCGATTTTTTCTAAGCAGCCAAGACTACCACCATTGAGGAAACCTTCCAACTCGTTGCTGAGATCAATGATAAGCGAGTTTTGGCTGGTTATTTCAAGACCTCAAGCAAGAATCTCCACCAGGTTACTGCAACTCCCGCTACTGAAGCCGCCGCACCTCAAGCTTCGAAGTCATCACGTCAAGGACGTAAACGCAAGGGTAACAACAACAACAATTGTACTGCAATCGTCGCTCCTCTCAATGTTGTTCCGGTCTAACCCCAGAACCAGAATCGTCAGGTAACCGTACCTGTGACCAATGCACCACCTGCCAAACGTGCATACACTGGTCCTCACCCTCTGTGCCCTACTTGTACTTATCATCACCCAGTGGGGATCGCTTGTCGTTTCTGTGTCCACTGCAACATCTACGAACACTTCACAGCGAACTGTCGCACTGGCTCTTGGCAGCAAGCTCAAGTTCAAGCTCCTCCTGCACTGCCAGCTCCACTCCCCACTCCTCAGGGTAACCAAGCAGCTCCTGCTCCCACCGCCCATGCACGAGCGTGCTATGCTTATGGTGACCTGAATCATTTTGCAAATGTGTGCCCGAATCGTGTGGTGAAACAAGAGACGCAGCAACCACCGCAGCAGCAACAGCCACAGTAACAAGCAGCCCGCGGACGAGCCTTCAACATCAACGCTCGCCAGGCCCAAGCTGACAACAATGTTGTCAATGGTACGTTTCTCGTTAACGGTATTTATGCTTCGTGTTTATTTGATACTGGAGCCGATAACTGTTTTGTGTCGTTTGAATTCGAAAAGCTCCTAAACTATAAACGCGCTAACCTCCCAACGACGTTCAACGTAGAAATCGCCAGCGGGAGAACCGTCACTGTTAGTTCTGTTCTTCGTGATTGTACTCTTGAACTCAACAATCACATTTTCCCGATCGATCTTATCCCAATGCAGCTTGATAGTTTCGATATCATAGTAGGCATGGATTTTCTTCGTGAGAATCATGCTGAAGTCGTGTATTTCGAAAAGATGATCCGCTTTTCTCTTTCAAACGGTGATCAACTCTGTGTTTATGGCGAGGTATCATCAAAGGAACTCAAACTCATGTCGTGCCTCCAAGCGAGCAAGTATCTCCACAAGGAACACAAGGCTTTCTTGGCGCCCATCGTAGTAGTTGAGAAGGAAAAGAAAGAGAAGACAATGGAAAAGGTGCTCGTGGTTCGTGATTTTCCTGCTGTCTTTCCTGACGATTTACCTGGTCTACCCCCGAGTCGTGATATCGATTTTCGTATCGACCTCATTCCTGGAGCCAACCCTGTCGCTAAAGCCCCTTATCGTCTCGCTCCGTCTGAAATGCGTGAACTCTCCAGTCAACTCCAGTAATTGCTTTATAAAAGCTTTATACGCCCTAGCACATCTCATTGGGGCGCACATGTCCTTTTCGTTAAAAAGAAGGATGGATCATTCCAAATGTGCATCGATTATAGGGAACTCAATAAGCTTACCATCAAGAATCGCTATCCCTTACCCCAAATCGACAATTTGTTTGATCAACTTCTAGGTGCTACGTGTTTTTCTAAGATCAATTTACGCTCCGGTTATCATCAGTAACAAATTCAGCAGGAAGATATACCTAAAACCACTTTTCGAACCCTATACGGCCATTATGAATTCGTCGTTATGCCCTTTGGACTTACCAACGCCCCCAAGGTTTTTATGGATTTGATGAATCGCGTGTGTAAACCCTTTCTCGACCGCTTCGTCATCATGTTTATCGATTCGAAGTCGAAAGCTGAACACGCGCAACATCTACGCTTGGTTCTCGAGCTTCTCCAAGGGAATTGCCTCTACGCCAAGTTCTCCAAGTGTGAATTTTGGCTTGAGGAGGTTCAATTTCTTGGTCACATTGTTAATAGTCAAGGTATTCATGTCGATCCCGCGAAGATTGAAGCAGTTAAGAGTTGGATTACGCTAAAAACCCCATCCGAAGTTCGTTCTTTTCTCGGATTGGCGGGTTGTTACCGTAGATTTATCACTGATTTCTCAAAAATCATCGGTCCGCTTACTTCTCTTACGCATAAAGACAAAACTTTTGTTTGGGGAACTGAACAAGAGGAAGCCTTTCAAGATCTCAAGCGTATGCTTTGCAATGCTCCCGTACTCGCGCTACCTGACGGAAACGACGACTTTGTAGTCTATTGCGATGCCTCTAACCTAGGTATCGGTTCTGTTCTTATGTAACGAGACAAGGTCATCGCGTACGCCTCTCGACAGCTCAAGATCCACGAGAAGAACTATACAACCCACGATCTCGAACTTGGTGCAGTTGTTTTTGCGGTAAAGATCTGGCGACACTACCTATACGGTACAAAGTGTACGGTCTTCACCGACCATAAGAGTCAACAACACATTCTAAACCAGAAAGAACTTAATATGCACCAACGCAGATGGGTTGAACTTCTCAACGACTACGACTACGACTGTTAGACACGCTACCACCTAGGCAAGGCAAATGTCGTTGCTGATGCTCTCAGCCGACGAAGCTATTTACATAGCGTTCATAATGTTCAAGCCCAACACGACCTCGAAGCCCTCATTCGCGACGCGCAACACGCCTGTTTTACCGAACGAACCATGAAGGAAGGAAGAATTCTCGGAAACGAAAGCCAACTAGTGAATAAACCGAATGGTATTTTTAACTATCTCGACCGAATTTGGATTCCCAATCGTCATAATCTCCGAGAGATCTTGATGAATGAAGCCCAAAAGTCTTGATATTCCATTCATCCCGGTGCCGACAAAATGTACCAGGACCTTCGCTCCAGGTACTGGTGGCCTGGCATGAAGAAAGATATCGCCATCTATGTTGCAAAATGCCTAACCTGTTCGATGGTTAACGCTGAACATCAACGACCCTCTGGCTTACTCGAACAACCCAAGATTCCTATGTGGAAATGGGAGAGTATAGCTACGGACTTCATTACGAAACTCCCGCGCACGCCATTAGGTCACGATAGCATTTGGGTTATCGTTGATCGTCTTACTAAATCTGCCCACTTTTTACCAATACGAGAAGACTTTAAGGTAGAACGACTAGCACGAATCTATACCGACGAAGTCATTTGTCGACATGGGACACCTCGTGACATCATCTCTGACCGCGATGGTCGATTCATTTCGTGCCTCTGGGAAACTTTTCAATCTGCTCCTGGTACTACTCTTAATCTTAGTACCGCTTTCCATCCCCAGACCGATGGTCAGACTGAACGCACTATTCGCACCCTTGAAGACATGCTTCGCTCATGTGTTATATACTTTGGTGATAATTGGGATTCGCATTTACCTTTAGTCGAGTTCTCGTACAATAACAGTTATCACTCTAGCATTCAAATGGCACCATTTGAGGCATTATATGGAAGAAAATGTCGATCGCCTATTGTATGGCACGAGATCGGAGACGCGCAAATTACCGGTTCTGAGTTATTACAAGAAACGACGGACAAGATCCTCCAAATACGAGACAATCTCTTGAAAGCTCGGAGTCGTCAAAAGAGCTACGCCGATAAACGCCGCAAGCCCCTTGAATTTGACGTTGGTGATCACGTACTCCTAAAGATTTCACCTTGGAAGGGGGTGGTCCGATTCGGCAAGAAAGGAAATCTAGCGCCTCGATACGTTGGACACTTTAAGATTCTGGAAAGAATTGGTAAAGTGGCCTACAGACTCGAATTACCGGAGGAACTCAACAACGTACATCCAACTTTCCATGTCTCGAACCTCAAAAAGTGTCTAGCCGAGCAGAATTTACATGTTCCCCTTGAGGACCTATAATTGGACGAAACATTACACTTCGTGGAAAAGCCAGTAGAAATCATGGACCGAGAGACCAAGAAACTCCGACGCTCACGCATTTCTATAGTGAAGGTTCGCTGGGAAGGCAAACGCAGCGCCGAGTTCACCTGGGAACTCTAGAGTGATATGAAGGCTAAGTACCCACAACTATTCGTTACGCATGCGCCTTAATTTCGGGACGAAATTCCCTAAAGTAGGGGAGGCTGTAACAACCCGACTTTCCGAAGTCAAAGTCAAAGTACATGTCAAAGTCAAAGTAAAATTCGGATTGTTATTCAGATCTGTCTTGTCTTGCTTAATTATTGCTTGTACTCTCGATATTCGACACTTAGTTTAACCCTTTATGATAATCGATATATTAATTAACGTTGTTTTAAACTACGAATTATTATTATGTGAAGTAACAATGCGATAAACGCAACTAAACGCTACTATTACTAGACGCTATCACATCGCTAACGCATAGCAATTCGCAACACAGTTATTGATATTGATTGTTTGTGTGTATGTTATTTTGTGCATTACTTGTGTGTACTTTATATGTGTTTGGAATGTTAAATCGCAATCGCAACTCTATCGCATCGCAATCTCATTGCAACGCGAAACGTAGATTTATTTGATGCTTTTGTTAGGAGTTATGTTATTTGTGTAACTATTGTTTAATACCATCGCAACGCAACGCTCAACGCACGAAACAAAAATGGAAAACTAACTCGCGCGCGCCGTCCGATCGATTGGCCGTCCGACCCGTTCACTCCGCACCGCCTTCTCACCTGACACCTATAAATACCCCTCAGTCACATCAACTATTCATTGATTTGACCACTTCGTCCGACCCACGCACTCTCAAGCCTTTTCTCTCGATTCCTCGCGATTCTTGTAAGTTTTCATCTTAAATCTTGTACTTATATCATCTCCACACACTTTCTCATCATCTTCTCCATCAAATTTCACACTTTCACCATGAAATCACCTGATTTGAGCTGTTCTAAGGTGACGTCATCATGGGTTTCGATGAACACTGTTGAATGACCTCATCCCATTAAGAACGGTTCAGATCTAAAGGATTTCTACATGTTTTTACACTGATTTTAACTAAATCTAAACATTTTAAACTGTATTCAAACCTTTCTTCAACATTCTTCACTTTTTACTCAAAACCGTTAGAATCTGGACTCGTTCAGGCTCTCTACTCATTCCCTAGTAGAGAACCGGGCTGAGAAGGGATTCTATCGAAGAAAACGATCGATTCACGGGTTGAACATGAAACTTCATCTTGAACAGTGGAGCCTGATCGAACGGGGTGATTCCTATCCGATCGGCTGAACTAAACTTGGTGTGGTTCCCATTGTTTAACATGTCATCATTCCGTCTCGGTTAAACACCAAAACTTCTCAACTTAACTGATTTTACAAAGTTCACAAAACATCAGGTTGCTCGATCAAATAGCCGTCCGATCGGATGACCATCCGATCGAACGACTATTCGACCAGGTGACTTGCCTTTACAAGCTCAACACTTAATCAATTTTTAAAACCTCATGGGATGTTAAATTTCCACTCAAATTGCCATCCGATCGAATGGCCATCCGTCCGAATGACCATCCGACCGGATGACTGGACATTTAGAAACACTTCATGTTTTCCAAAATGCTACAACGAAAACTTCAAAGTTTCAAAACCAACACACTCCTCCAATCGAATGACCAGCCGACCGAATGGTTATCCGTCCGGACGACCATCCGTCCGGACGGTCATCCGATCGAACCACCGTTCGATCACTTATCTCACCTAACGTATCGCTACACGTTGTTCGACAGTTACACTATCATTCCCTGGTCAGGCTAATCTCCAAGCGCTCCCTTCAATCCAAGGAAGTGTTTATTTACTAAACACGTTCTGTGAGTATACTCGAACCCATTTTCCTTTAACGCACTTTGGGTGTTACATACGTTTACTATACCAAATCACATCAAACACACAACGCAAACACTTTTAACGCTAACCGCTCTCGCATGTTATACGTGACTCGATGAATGCTTGTATGTTATGTTTACACATTGATTATTGTCTGCCTGCCTTAGCAACGATAGTACTATAGTTTGAACTCAGCACCTGTTTATTCAGGGGTTGTTAAGGTTATTACTTCACGTGTTCGCAGTGGTGAACATGTGATGCGCACTCTACAACTCGCAGTCATTGGTATTGATAGTATCTTTGTCGATAACTTACTAGATTCGCACCCCATGTGATACATGTTGGTTATGTGTAAATCGCTTTCGCTACTATATGCTATTAAACTTGTGTACTCACCTTTACACTCTGTATGTTGACTTTATTTTAACGTATGTGACAGGTGTTTAGGATGCTATGTTTGCTGATCTTTGTGGAATCAAGCTAGGAGAGTCTAGAAACAAACCAAATAAAATCTGAGTTTTCGGAACAATTTGTATGTCTTTGAGAACAATGTCTATAATAACTATTTATGCTTTATATGTTTATGGTATGGGACGTGAACGTTAAGTATATTGTAACTAATAGTGTTATGGATTCTTTTGGACAATCTGTTTCGCTCAGTGTCGCGCCCCGATGATTCCGCCATCGGTTGGGGTGTGACAAAAGCGGTAGCGAGTGCAGGTTTGCACATTCGGTGAACATCGTAGGTGCATTGTTGAGTTTTTGTGCTGAGTCCCTCAACAGAACCCAGAAATAGAAAGATCAAGATTGCGAAAACCATGAAAATGCGTACGTATTGATACTCGGTGAATAAGAAGGATGTTGCACCTGTTGTATTTGAATGAACCAGAAAACAAAACATAAATTAGTACAGATTAAGAAATTATCTTGAAGCAGGACCATGGGTGGATTGAAGAATTGATCAATAGAAATTAGTGGTAAAGTTTAAAGATGATGGAGTGGAGGTTGTGATGGTGACAGAGGTTTCCGATGGCAGATGATGGAGGTGGTCAGAGGTGATAGTGTTTTTCCGGTGGTGGAAAACTGTGGGTGGCGGTGGAGGTGGTCGGAGGTAATGGTGGTAGAATATGGTGGTGGCAGTGGAGGAGGAGGAGGTGGAGGTGGTGATTGTGCCACATAAGCAGCCAAGTCAACAAATAACAAGGTTGATCAATAGAAATTAGTGGTAAAGTTTAAAGATGATGGAGTGGAGGTTGTGATGGTGACAGAGGTTTCCGATGGCAGATGATGGAGGTGGTCAGAGGTGATAGTGTTTTTCCGGTGGTGGAAAACTGTGGGTGGCGGTGGAGGTGGTCGGAGGTAATGGTGGTAGAATATGGTGGTGGCAGTGGAGGAGGAGGAGGAGGTGGAGGTGGTGATTGTGCCACATAAGCAGCCAAGTCAACAAATAACAAGGTTGTGTATACAGCATCAGCCACGTCAGCAAAAAACTAACTGGGTTATAACCCAGTTAGCAAACGATCATTAGGGGCCAAAATCTTACAAGTTGGGATTGTCACAGGGAATTTTTGAAGTTGGGATTATTAGTGGCCAACGGGTGAAACTTCGGATTATTAAAATCCAATAACCCTTTTTTTAACCAGGGCAAAATCGTATTTTTTAACAGATGGCAAAATCGTAGATTTAAGCTGGGGCAAAACATAAATTTAATTTCGAACTGGGGGCAATATTGTAATTTTAAACAGGGGATAAAATCGTAATTTCATAGGACTTATAAATAACTATTTTATGCAAAGAAAAAAAATAAAGTTGGCCGTCACTTTTGGCCAACCATTTCCTATCACTATTGCCGCCGACAATTTCTAACTTGTGTTTGTATGTATTGGAAATATGAATATGATTTGGTCAGAAATGTTCTATGTGATTGACTTTAAAGTGGTCAAAGATTTCGGCTAAAATGGATGCTCTTGTGAACTTTCTGGACGGATCCGCTTGAAGGGAGGTCCACTTTACGGCCAACTGATATTCTTATGTTTGGGTAGGTAGGGGAAACACGTTTGTGTGGACCTTAGAGGAGTGTACTCTCTTGTTGGGCTCAAGGACAATAAGTTTGCTACTGACCATGTAGCGTCGAAGGCGGAATCAAACAAAGTCGCTAAACACGAGAAAGCATATTTAAAGAATCAACACATGTTTATTCCCTTTGCCTTTGACACATTTGGTTCCTTAGCCCCAGAGGTAGTTGAATTCCAGAACATGGTCGAGCGGGTCGTTCATAGTAATTTCTCGACCCCTAAGTCTCATAGCTTTGTCTTTAGTAGGATCCGTTTTGCTATTCAAAAGGGAGTTGCGACATAGCTTGTTCCCCGTTTACCCCCACTTATTGTAATTAGTAGTTTTGGTTGGAACTTATTTTATGCATATAGTTAGGATATACGTGGTATTTTTGTAGTGTAACTTACTCATAATTATTTTTCGACTTCTTATGTAAATGATACTCAACTCTGATTCACGTATCAATTTTTAGTTTCACAATTTTTGTGTGTATAGCGAGTGTCGGTGGTATATTGGTATTGTGACAAACCGAATCATTACTGTCCGAACAGCATTGGTACTGTATAGGTATTATCAAAACCAGTACCGGTATTCGTTTTTATGGTTTTCAGTCGATGTAAGACACATATCAGTATCCTATTGGGTATCTCATGACTTTATTTTCGGATTTTCTCTTTAGGTTGTTATATTGAGTGTTGGTATTGTACTGGTACTGTGACAAACCGATACCAACCAAATACCCGTCGCGTATAGCAAGAAAATCCCACTAGTTATAAACTAAAGCTTAACTTTTATTTATTCAACATATGGACATAAATGAACAATATAAAAAAATGGAATAAGAGATAGACGCCGGGAAATGAATTATAAATAATAAATACACAAGAATATGCAATCCATATCTTTAGTGAAACATAGGTTTGATTGTATCTTATAATAGATTAATTTGAGAGGTGAGTGATCGAGTACTATATACATATAGTATTTCTAAGTTAGGTAAATAGTGACAGGCAGCTGGCCTGGCACTTCCCTATTGGACCAACCTATTTTTAATTTAATTTTATTCTCAGCCTAAAATTACGGGTTCGTCCTTTGTTTAAAATTATGTTTTTGCCCCTAATTTAAAATAAAATTATCTTTTTGCCCTGGCTCAAAATTTACGTTTTTGCCCTCAGTTCAAAAATCCATTTCTAATTCTACTTCCAATTTAAATTTACAGTTTCGCCCTCCGTCTAAAATTATGCTCCCCCCCCCCCCCCCCAAAAAATGTTTTTGCCCTTAGCTCAAAATTACGATTTTGCCCCCAACTCAAAATTACGTTTTTTGCCCACAATTCAAAATAAAATTATGTTTTTTCCCCATAGCTCAAAATTATGATTTTGCCCTCAATTTAAAATTATGATTTCGCCCCCAGTTCAAAATATTTTTACGATTTAGCCCTCTGTTCAAAATTATGATTTTGCTCCCATTTCAAAAATTACGATTTCTCCCCCAGTTAAAAATTATGATCTTGCCATCGTTTTACTTTTTTTTTTTTTTTGCAAAACTATAGTACTGTTTTATTTTGCTTGGTTGACTCAATGTAACTTTTATTGTGTCAAGCAGTTGTCCAGTTATGAAACTAAGAAATATTTGATTTAACGCCCCGCAACGCGGGCGGGCATAGGTGTAATTTTTATTCGTCCAGGCATGCCTGGTACATGCTCATTTGTCCTGAAAAATTACAATTTTGCTCTCAATTTAAAATTATAGTCTTTCCATCGTTTTAGTTTTTTTTTAGTAAAAGTATGGTAGTGTTTTTATTTTAATTGGTTGACTCGATGTAATTTTTTTTAGATCCTGTTATGAGTAGTATGTAAAAGTAACCGAAACACAGACATACATGTTATGAGAGAGAAATATTCGGCTTATTGCCCCGCAACGCGGGCAAGTCAAAAACTAGTATTTTACAATAATAAAATAAAAATTTAAATTAAAATTAAATGAGTGTAAAACTTGTTATTATTGCAGGAGATTTGAAGAATGATTTTTATGAATAGGATTCGAAGAAACAAGAGTGAGGACTATTTTGCAAGTGCACCCCCACTAGACCACCTTCTAGTTTGAAAAGATATCTGACCTAATTCCTAGACCTAGAATCTAGCATGTGCCCTATCCACCCCACTTTCATACTTCTTTCTACAGTGCCACTATCTCTCTTTCCAATCTCTATATTGTCGGCCGTATTACTAACCGTAAAAACTAAACCTACAAGTTTAGAAGAGTGAGGTTAACTATAGGGACTTAATATTCATATAACACTCTCCTCTATCTTTTTTTTATACATACATAGATATATAGAGAGATATAAAATGAAAAAGGATGTAAGAATAAAATGTAGGAACGTGAGAATGGTGAGAGCCAAAATATACCCTTCTGGTATACATAACGCCTTGTTATACATAGCACACCCTCTATAAGATAAAGTAAATGGGTGATAGCGCACCCTCTATGAGACAAAGTAAAAGGGTGATGCGACTAATTTAGTTGTTGGAGACTTTATTGTCAATGTTCATTCAGGCGTGTGCTTAGGCCCACTTCTCAGGCCCAGCCTTCTCGCTTTTGCTTCAAAAGCCCCATTTTCAGACCCTTGGACGCATTTTCAGGCCAAATTTCAATGAAATTCCGGTCAAAAATCGTTTGAACAGGTTTGAAACAATTATAAGAACCCTAAACAAGCCTGGAAACAACCTAAAACAACTTAAACTAGCCCTAAAGAAGCCTATAACATGTCTAGATTCCCTAAAAACTGTATTTTTATACTAAACGACTCACCTAAAAAGTCCTCGCTTTTTAAGCGCCTTACATTGAGGCCTAAGGCTCACCCTTTGCGCCTTTGACAACTATGGCTGGAGAGGGGTATACTCGGTAAAAACTTTGAAGAAACGAATACGTTTAGACCGTTTAGCACAACCCAAAAATAAACCGAGCTTCTCATTTTGGCACTGTCGATTCCATCAGTAATAACAATTTATGAATACCCATTACTGTTTTAGAATGAGCCATTACTATTTAGAATGAGGAAATCTAAACATGGCCTTGACTTCTCTATTTTCAAACCTTTAATCAGTTATTTTTAGAAAAGGTTATATATTATAATCATTTTCTCTTTAACTTTTTGAAACTGCTTTAAATGTTTATCCTTTTATATACAGTTATACACTTCCTTATACATCAGTTATTTGCTTTAAATGTTCATCCTTTTATACACACTTCCTTAAATCAGTTATTTTTAGAAAAAGGATATATATTACGATCATTTTATCGTTTACTTTTTAAAACTGCTTTGAATGTTAATCCGTTCATTTTAGACACGTTTTTATCATATTTATTTATTTATTATTATGATCATTTATTTTTTTATTTTTATTTTTTTGTAACTTGTTAAATTGGAACTCAAGACTTTTTTGTATCTTTTAGAAAATGTTTTATTAGGAGATTTAAAACGGCTGTGAACATATTCCAGGTCTTGTTACTTAAGTTATGCCTGACTACTTTGAAAAGCATGGCAAAAGAAAAGAAGATTGATGAGATTTATATGGGTATCAGGTGCCTCTGTTTCCTATCCCACAGCCATAGCCATCGCCATCAGCCCCGAATGTATGTCTTATAAAGCATCATTGTGGTTCATTTTCAAACATGTCTTATAAAGCATCATTGTGGTTCGTTTTCAAACAAAAATATATCGCAATCATCTACACGAAAACGCGATAATCGTCTAGAATTCTTCTTTATATTATGATGGTTAAAACTGGCCTTTTGAAAGCGACCTTTTTGTTAAAGTTTTTAAGATAATCAGTAGTTCTGTTACAACAATTATGTTTTTAAAGTATTTAACCATCCTTATATTCACTTAACAGTTAGAGAAATTGGTCTGTAATAATCCCACCTAGACCTTATTGGCCATTAATAATCCCACCTCAGAATATTCCCCCCACCAGTCCATCGTTCAGATCAAAAGCCCTAAAAAATCTGTTTGTAATTTGGAAAAAAACTTAACTCCGTTAAGTTTTTCTAACGGGGGACCATTGTAGGAAAAATAGGTGAAAGGTGGGACTGGTGGGGGGAATATTCTGAGGTGAGATTATTAATGGCCAATAAGGTTTAGGTGGGATTATTACATGTCAATTCCCCTAACAGTTATCATCGCCTCACGTGCATGATTGCAAGCTAAAGGAAAGACCATGATCATGAACTAGAAGATGTGGAACTTGTGATTGTTTGAGTTTTATATGTAAATTACAAGTAATCGTGTACCAAACTTAACTTCTAACGGGTGGTAAGTGTCTAAGTCATTGTAACAGAGGTCTCATATTCGAATACATCTTTCACTGATTTTCTAACGCAAGCTACATTTTATCTGATCCCATTATTGTTTTCCATTTTATTTATAATTACAAGTAATCTTGTACCAAACTTAACCTTCAAACGGGTGGTAAGTGTCTAAGGGGCTCTTTGTTTAGCTCTTAATGAAGCTCTTAATGGTTCAGACCTCTTAGACCTCTTACTGATTCAGCACTTAATGGTTCAGACTGTTTGTTTCGGGAGCAGATGTTTGAATGGTTCAGACATTTGGCTCTAAATGGTTAAGCATTATACAGAGTCTGAATGGTTAAGACCTCTACTCTGAATTGGTTAGACATTTGCATCTGAACTGTTAAGCATTATACTGGCTCTTAATGGTTCAGACCCCTTACTAGTTCAGCACTTAATGATTCAGACCTCTTACTGGTTCAGCACTTAACTATTCAGAAGTTGTCAAACAGCCCCTAAGTCATTGTAACAAAGGTCTTAGATTCGAATACAACTTTAACTGATTTTCTAACGCAAGCTACATTTTATCGGATCCCATTAGTAACCAATCAGAGTTTTCTAATTACAAATTTTCAAGGCTACTAAAAAAAGTGGTTACTAATTGGTTTGTACAAACCTAGGACATACCAAGTTCTTAACACTATGTCCCTACCGCGAAGAATAAGGCATGAAAGTTGGTCAAAGTCAGTCAAAAAACAAGTCATTTGGTTCAAACATTTCACAGAACCAAACAGTCATGTCTAAGAAGGCAATAATATAGTGGGCTGCAAAAAGATATGCGATAGTCTAAATCAAATCAAAGAAGAAAAAATGAGATAAATTTAGAGTAATATTGTTTGGCTGGCTGCAGCTTATTTGGTGAGGGTTCCAACAATAGCTGGTAAGATACAAACTGCCTTCAGAAAGTGAATTTTGGAATTAGCATCAAATCTATACCTGTTAGATCTTGTTCAGAAACACATACACAAAAGGACAAACAGATAATAACATTTATGTATAAACAATAACAACTCTACTTTCTACACATATATTCTTGCATTCAACAACATAGTATGACTCTTTATGATCACCCTATCTTTATCCAGCACATCTATAGACTATACATATCTGTTCAATCGGGTCGGCTTCTAAACGCTTCTTCAAGTACATATACTGATATATTATGAACCTCAGAATTGTAGGGTTCAACATGCCAGAGATTTCAACTTGTTTACTTTATTTAGAGAATCTGATTTTATTGTAGCAGTATAGTTTTTTTTTATAATTTTATACAGTATATTAATTATGTATATGAAAAATGGATGCAATAATATTGTTACCGATCGGATCGAATCAAATCAACCCAAACTACTTGTCAATTGTCATCTCTAAGTTCCATCCACTAAATAAGGTTTGTGTTATGCTAAGAATCGCACTTGGTTTTATTCTTATAGGACACTAATCGTATTTAAAAACATAACACCTTTGTTCCGATCTAAATCCTACAAATCTCTTTAAATCCTACAAATCTCCCCAATAAGCCCGTTTAATTATAATCTACTTGAGTTAATAATAGGTAGGGGTGTTAAAAAGGGACATGCATGTGGGTTGGCGGGTCGAAAATGAATCCAAAATCATGTCAAACACAAATCCAAACCACAGTAACCCGAACACTTATTTCTATTAACAATTGCTCTAACGCAACGAATCTTGTTCTCTATTAAAATTTAGGAAAATTGGTTTTTAATAAACCAACCTTTGTCCCGTTGGTAAATAATAATCTTACCTACGTAATTGGTATACAATAATCCTACCTATCAACATGTTGGTACTCAATGAACTTCCGTTAATTTTTTTTAACTGAAGTTAGTTTTTAAGTTTTATTTATTACACAAACAGTCCCTGTAGTTGTAATTTACTAGTTTTAACTATTTTAGTTAAAAAGTTAAAAGTCGTGAAGGTGAATTTTTCGCATACCAGTTAAATAGCTAACTAGAAAACTTATTACATTAGAGTAAATTACATAAAATGCCATTTTGGTTTCATAAAATTGCCACCTCTAACAAAATTAACACACACAGAAGCAGGGCGGGGACTCACGCTTATTCAAATAATATAACCTCAATCAACGATGTCCTCATTGTTTGTTGCGATTTAGTAGAGCTTGAAATGATAGATAAAGATCCTTGTTATCAGACCCAAATATTTCTTCTGCCTTCCTCAAAGTCTCCTGAAAAAGACAGCAAGATAAAGAGTTTATAAAAAAATAAAAGAGATCAATAGGTGTGACAGCAGAAGATGTACTACTCACCTCACGGGATTGCTTTTGAGCATTTAACTCCTTTATATTTGCTAAAAAAGCACTAAATTGCTCATAAGATAGTCGACTCCTGGTAAAGAATGAGAGATATTAAGCTTTTTTCAATGAATAGATTAGCCACTTAAAAATTTGTCCTAAAATTAATTCACCTTGCTTGACGGAAGACCTCTTTTCCATCAATCTTAGTAGCGCGCCCTATAAAAAAAAGTCATGTAAGATGAATAAACTTATAAACGAGGGGTGCTAAACCATAGTTACCTAATTCGTGGTTCGCTCCGGTACAGTTACGTGGTTCGGGTACGCAATTCGGCTCATGGAGCGAATTCGGTACAGATGGGGGTAGTTTCTTTTCGGTAGGATCCGATATGGTGTACCATAGAGTCCGGTACGGTTTGTACGCATCAGACAGAATAATAGTCTTTTTATTTGATATATATATATATATATATATATATATGTATAAAGATTATGTGAATACTCTCAACGGTTGAGAAGTATTTAAGGAATTTTGATAGATAGATAGATAGTTGAGTAAGGAAGGTTAATTAGAATATAAGGTAATTTAGAGATTTTGACAATCATTTCCATAAACTCTCCGTAAGATCATGCCATCTCATCAGCCAGATTCCTTCATCTAATTTAGCTGAAGTTGATTTCACAACACAAGGATTGAAATCAGATGGTTCTTGGACACATTTCAATTTCGATTTCAAGTGATCAGAACGTCCCAAAAACAATCCAGCTGGCGTATCGGAATCATAAAATTCGCAATTGGAATCACAGAATTCGCAATTGATTTTCTTAGTTGGATCGAAGATTAGGATCCTAGAATTCGCGAATTCCCGCCAATTTGAATCGCGATTTCACAGCGATCGGTACGCCAGCGATTTGCAATTGGGTACAACATCACGTGCCAATACGAAAACCGCGGCTCTTAAGAGCGATTGTGTTCACGGGTTGGCGGGTTCAACCCGAACACGAAAATATTTGGTCGAACACGACCCAAACCCGAAACGTGTCATACATATGAACCTGAACACGACCCGAATATTCGCGAGTTGACCCGAACACGGCCCGTTCAGCCAGAATTTTTTTAATTATTATTTTTTCCCACAAATTAATATATTAAATTAAAATTTACTAAAATAACACAAATGCATATAATACAATTGCATTTAAATTATAAAATCTGATGTTGATTTCTCTTTTTAAATGATAATTATGGCATAAAGTACACACCCAATTTAATTTATGGCATAAAACATATTGTAAAATAAATATAATTTAATATAACCCGTTTGGCTAAGCGGATTCGCGGGTTCAATCTGAAACTGACCCGAACCCATTTCAACTAAGCCCATACCCACGAATTTCGTGTTAGGTTCGGGTCGTGTCAGAAATTCACACCCCATTAAACTACAGCAAAATATAAAAATAAAACAATTTGTTAAGCCTTTGCTGAGGTGTAAAGCCTTCAAACCTGGTATAGGGGGCCCATGAGGAGGAGAGTTTCCAGCTGAAGATTGCTGACTTGATGAGTACCATGAAGACATTGTTGTACGGCTTTCATATTGAATTTTTGTTGGGGATGTAGTGCCAGAAGCAGAATACCTTCTAGGAGACACACTTGCAGAGGCTGTTTTGGGGGTTGCAGTTGGAGTTACACGTGTGCTGATATACGGTGTCACAGAAAACCTTTGACCAGCAAGCTTTGAGGCTGTAATTAGAAGGATAATTATATTTCAGTTGGTATTACAAGAGATTAAGTGGGAGCTACACAACTTTATCAAATAAAAATCTTAAAAATAAACAGTTTTGGTACCATCATCATGTATGTTTCCACTATCAATAGAGCCACTGTAAGAATGGTGTCTTCTATAGCCATTTGTCTCCTCTTCTGCAGGGTACGAGTAACAACAATAAAGCAAATCACAACCACAGTCAAAGCATAATTTTTTATTTGTGCAGTGCCAGTCTCCTAAATTTTCTTATTTATAAAAGCTAGTGGGTTACTACCTGCGCTCCGCAGCGGGTTCGAAACGTAGATACAAATAAGTAAATCGCGAGAGTTAAAGTTGTTTAATGTTTTAGCTAAGGGCCTAAACATATCATTATTAGAGGGGCTAAACATGGCATTGTTAAAGTTAAGAGGTTAAATTCGTTTATTATTGAAGTTGAGGGGCTAAAATCATGTTAGTTAAGGGGCTAAAGATGTCACCATGTTGAGAGGCTAAGGTTGTTTATTATTAAAGTTGTGGGGCTAAAGTTGTTTGATGTAGTTAAGGGGCTAAACATGTCATTATTAAAGTTGAGGGGCTAAAGTTGTTTTAGTTAAGGCAAGGGGCTAAACATGTCATTACCAAAGTTTAGGAGCTAAACGTGTCACTACCAAAGTTTAGGAGCTAAACATGTCACTACCAAAGTTTAGGAGCTAAACATGTCACTACCAAAGTTTAGGGGCTAAACAAGTCCTTATTAAAGTTGAGGAGCTAAAGTTGATTAATACCAAAGTTGAGGGGCTAAAGTTGTTTATTATTAAAGTTGAGGGGCTAAAGTTGATTAATACCAAAGTTGAGGGGCTAAACATGTCAGTTACGAACTGAAAAAATACGATTAGATAAAACCATAGTTGTCAAAAGCGCGCGCCTAGGTGGTCGGGCGCAACGAGGCGAGCCTATAGCGCCTGGTGGTAGCTCAGGTGCAAAAATGGGCTTTTTTTGTAAAAAAGGTGCTCAGGCACAAAAGGCGAGGCGAACCATGTCTTTTTTTTTGTAAAAACGGTGCTCAGGCGCAACAAACGAACCCAAGTGCAAAAACTGCTTCACGCGTTTCGGAGCTGCATTCGTGCGGGCACGCACGAGTACAACCAAATTCCAGTTCTGAAACTCATTTTTTGCAACCCCCCCCCCCCCCCCCCTCTGCATGCGGGTAGGAGTTATGGTAAAACATGTCATAAAGCTACAATGGAGTAGTAAAGACTTTACCTTATAAACAACCACTCACTTTGTTCCCACACCAATGTGGGACAGTATTTACCACCTTTTGAGACTTTCATTCACAAACCCAAAACTTCCAACATATAAGTCCTAAACTTTTGCTACTAACTATTAGCTACATGATCTTAAATGGCATATATAATAGTTGTTTTATTTTATATGTGGAATCTTATTTATTTTCAAAGCATAACATATTTTTTATATTTTTTTCTCTATGTGTGCTTTTCTTAAAAAAGCCCATGCTTTTTTTGCGCCTTGCGTCTTTGACAACATAGGATAAAACTGGAATTACAAGATAAGCGACCTGATTTGAGATGGGCGATTCTCCAAATACAAGGGATAAAACCCTAATTCTGATTAGAATAAAACATCCACACCGACCAAATGAAGAAAACCCTGATTTAATACGACTAAGAACGGTTATTAGCCTTAATCGTTCCTGCTAATTCAGCCCACTCTTAACTTTCCTCTATCTCTAACTGGGCCCGGACTGCAATTGGGTAACGGGTCCAGCTGGGTTCGTATCAATACATCCCACCCGGACAAACGACTTGTCCTCAAGTCGATAATCTGATAGTAGTGCCACGCGATTAGCCATTCAATTGGAGGCTGACCCGCTTCATAAACCCATCCATTAGTTAAAACGGATTGTGAAGGCCTTGCAATTTCCTTGTCTTTTGCAAATGGATCCCACATAGACGACCTTTTCTTAGCACGGCTGGTCTCAAAACTGGAATTGGGGTTGCCGGCAGCATGCCACCTGTTTAGACAAGGTGAATCTCTAATATAGGTGGTGTCTTTACCTGCCTCGGTACGGTGGTTGCTAATCTTCCGTAGGACATTTTTCCAATCTTTTTAGTCATCAGTGACATCCAGTTGCCCTTCCTTCATACTAGGATCAATTTCAAGCGAGGGAGAACTTGGTACGATGTCAACATCACCCACAACAAACGATAAATTCCAGTGTTCCGATTCTGCGGGTACATCCTCGGTTTCCTCATCCTTGACCAGATCTGCCAATGGACCATGAGATTCATCCTCGGTGTTCTTGTCATCTATCCAAGCCATCCCGATCTCTGCAATATCCTTCTTCATGTGATACACTATGGCGCCAATTCAGGATGCAATTGCGGTTAACTGGGTAGCAAGATCTGGATTCAGTGTTCCTTCAGGTTGGCTTCGAGTTTGGGATGCCATCATTTCCGATTTCGAATTTCAGAAAATTGATCGGATTTATCAAAAATTCAATTACTAGAGTAAAATCGGAATTTGAACGATTTCAATTTTTTGTCTCAGAAATTAACCGTCCAAGATTTTGATGGGTGTGAGGATTTTGCGAATTCTGGATTTGAGATTTGCAATTAACAATCATAGAAGAATTGGAATTGCTAGAAGAGCTGGAATTTCCAATTAAACTGGAATTTCCTGATGGTTTGAAAATCTGGAACTACCGATCGGATTGAAAATTCCCGGCAATGGAACCAATGTTACGAACTGAAAAAATACGATTAGATAAAACTGGAATTACAAGATAAGCGACCCGATTCGAGATGGGCGATTCTCCAAATACAAGGGATAAAACCCTAATTCTGATTAGAATAAAACATCCACACCGACCAAATGAAGAAAACTCTAATTTAATACGACTAAGAACGGTTATTCGCCTTAACCGTTCCCGCTAATTCAGCCCACTTCTTAACTTTCCTCTATCTCTAACTGGGCGTGGACTGCAATTGGGTAACGGGTCCAGCTGGGTCATAGTTGTCGATAGCAAATAGCGACAAGGCACCTATAGGCTACGTAGCGAATAGCGACAAATAGCGACGACTATTTTATAAATAGCGATTACACTAGAAAAAGAATTTTGAAAATTTTTATATGTATATTACATCAAAATACCCTTGTATATAAGCTATTTTACATGTATATTTAACAAAAACCTATAAATCCAGCTATTTTATAGCTAAATCTAATTGCTATTTACATCCAAAAAAAAAATACCTAATTGTCGCTAAATATGCTATTGGTCGCTGTGACCCATATAGCGACACTTGGTTGCATGGCTACATAGCGCGCTATAGCGGTCGCTATAGCTGCTATTGACAACTATGAGCTGGGTTCGTATCAATGTCATTACCAAAGTTTAGGGGCTAAACATATCATTACCAAAGTTTAGGGGCTAAACATGTCATTACCAAAGTTTAGGGGCTAAACACGTCATTATTAAAGTTGAGCGGCTAAAGTTGATTAATACCAAAGTTGTGGGGCCCAAGTTGGTTGATGGGACAAAATAGCATATTTATAGTATATAGAATAGAATTAGATTATTATCGTAATAAGTAACAACAGAGTTTTTTAAACATATTGAACGCATTTTCTATCTTTAAAGAAAATGAAATGAAAGTGTTTATAGGTCAACCCAACCCAACCTGTTACGGCTTGTGTTAAAACCAAGTTTCAATTACTGACAAATATCATCTCTTATCTAAAGAAGAGAAACAACTGAAAACTATTTCCAATCAAACTTAAGATTTACCTTTAACAGGATAAGCTTTAGGAGCAGACTGGTCATAGGTGCCTATATCTACAGTTGATGTCGCCTGAAGACACAAATCATTGAAAGGTTATAATTGGTTCAGCAAAAATAAGACTTTATTGTCAATTAAGTTATTAGGGAAAGCATGATCAGACCCATGAAACGCATGGAGAAATAGAAGACAGAATAATGGTACAACAATCTTACAGTTGAATCATTGTCGTTCAATGACTGCATTAGTTGTCGCTTGAAGGCCTCCAGCTGTCAAATATTAAAAAAACAAAATACACTAAGTGACTACAAGATGAAATATAATGATCTCATTGCCATAGTGTCATATATGAAAAGAGAAGCAAAAATAAGTTATTGCAAAAAAAATAAAAAATAAAAAATTCATGTGACAAATTATCGACAAGATTTGGACTCTGCCAAAATGAGAAAACAACCCAAACTAACATTTCTTTGTGGTCAATTCAAACCTTTTAGCCATTACTACGTGTGCAATCATCTGAACTTTAAAAAAAAAAAGGGGTGATAATACAGTTATATAACATGACATTTTAAAGTTTAATGCGTTAGTGAGAAGTCTAACACATACAGGGAAATAACACATACATGCCTGTGTATGAACAAGCTAATGCGTTAGTGAGAAGTCTAATTCAAGAGCTAATCTAGGAGTCTACATAGAACAGAAACGTATCTATGTATAAACATAATTAAAACAATGCAATGTGAGGAATACTGCAAATGGGGAAAGAAAATGTTGGATCAAAACAATCGGTCAAGCAAAACAAAGACACTAGATATTTTGGGGAACTCCCTTGACTCTTTACTTTTATTAACAATGGAAAATCTCTTAAAGAATTATAATAGACCGTACCACTATTTATAAGGAACAATTACTTGGAAATCAAGTTAGACCCTATTCGAATTCTAAACTAACCATGCTACTTAATTTTCGACATTTAAATGCTAAATACTAAGCCTAATTCGATTAGGTTGTTTAGTCCAAACTTGTCCTTCAAGTTTTCACATGCAAGGATTAACTTCGCATTCACCCCCTTAATACGTGTCTTGTGAAAACTATACTTTTAAATAGTTTTTAGTTTAAATTCAAATAGAGTCTAACTCAATTTCCAAGTAACTGTTCCTTAATTAATAGTGATAGGATCCATTGTAATTCTTTAAGAGCTTTTTCGTTGTTAATACAAAAAAGAGTCGAGAAAGTTCCACAAAACATATAGTGTCTTTGTTTTGCTTGACCAATTGTTCCACAAAGCATCAGATGCATGAAACGCAATCGCCAAAACAAACTATATCATCACAAAAAACTAGACCTACAGTTTGATGAGTTCGTAGACCTTGTGGGCCCTACATGGGCTTAACTTGGGAAGCAAGGTTTCTAAACCCTAATTATTCTCTATAAATATAACCTATGTACTTGTGATTTGATTATCACCTCAATAAAAAAAATAGAGTTAACTGTCATTTTCGTCCATGTGGTTTGGTGAAAATGTTGAGGACGGAACTAGCGCAAATTTTTTTTTGACTGAAGTGGCATTTTCCACCAAACCACAAGGACGAAAATGGCAGTTAACTCAAAAAAATACCCTAGTTGCCACCCGTGGACCTGGGTCAGTTTAGACCGAACCACATAAATCTCGGTGTTCGTTTATCGCTTTCGTGTTTTGTGTCCGTATTCATGTGTGCCTGATCCTAACATAGTTACATACTTCAAACTCTAGGGCCAAACATAGACTATCAACAAAAAGTTGCTAACAGAGATATGTTCCGAATAAAAAGTACAAGCAAAGGACTATCAAACATCACTATAAGCATAAGATAACAAATTACACCAAATCCGAAATGAAAAATCATCCAAATAAGAACTGCAAACCAAAATCCAAACCTTAGCTAAATCACGCCCTAATTTCTTAGCAGTCACAGCCAACGCATCTCTCTCCTCCACAAGTTTCCTCTTCAATCACCAAACAAACAATCAAAAGTAAGTTAACCACAAAACCTACACAAAAATCAACAACAATCAACAGTAATCTAAAAACCGAATTACATTATCTTCAACCGTAAGCTGCAACCGCAACTGAACATTATGACACGTCTGTTGAAGTTCCGAAACTTTCTCTTCAAGCTCCATAACAACACGATCTCGTTCGTTCAACTTATGCCGCAACATACCTGCTTCCGACTCCAGTTTCGACACGCGTGATGCTAGCGCCATTGAAGTGATCTTCCGAGCAAGATCCAACTGGTCGTACGGATCCGTAGGGATTACAGATAGTATTTCATCTGGTAGGTTGAAATCTGGACCGCTGGCCGTACTACCTGTGCTATGTTCTGACATCGTGTGAGTATGATCGGAACCCTAATTGCTGTATGAAGATGATCGGAAACCCTAGGTTTTGATGAACAGGTTTGGGTTTAATTGGTGTGTGATTTTGGCAGCAGGATGTGTGTGTATTTTGGTGAATGATTTATTAGGTATGAATGTGATTTGACACCAAAGTCCCAACAACTATTTAGGACAATGCCATTAAGAATGGGTCATGCTATTCACACACGCCCAAAATTATTTTCACACCTTAAAGCGCCGCGCTTTGGCCATAGCGCGGCGCTATGATCGACAAAAGTGCTTCGATTGACGTTTGAGACATTCCCTACTGTTTGACAGACATAAAGCTGACTGACATGTTTTGTCGTTAACCCTAAGCGCCGCGCTTTGGCCATAGCGCGGCGCTTCGACCCAAATTTTCACTTTTAAAAAGCAAACTACTGATTGAGGTTCTGCTTCAAAGCTCCATAGCTCGTTCTTCTTCTTCTTCACGTTGTTTACAAACATACGTGGGTATTCGAGTGTTTTGTTGTTTGTTGTTTACAAAAAACGATGTCGTGGTTAAACAACTATATTTTCGGTCAATATTCTGACGAGACAGTTGTTCCAGATTCTTACGAGGGGACCGCTATTTCTGACTCGTATGAGAAACCGGTCTCGTCCAACTTGAGGGAGGCAGAGGTTGTATCTGGCATTCATTATCGTGATAACACGGTGACGCTGGATTTGAATACCCCTGTGGAGGACCCTTACGCACAACAAGGTTATTCGAATTTCGGTTACGGTGGCGAGTACAGCTTTGTACAGCAGGAGTGTGGTCCAAACGACAGTTACGGTTGTCAACAGAGCTTACAAGGTTATTCGAATTTCGGTTACGGTGGCGAGCACAACTTTGAACATCAAGTATATTCGGACCTCGGTGACGATGGTGAGCCGGGGGATGTGTCTGTTGACGAGGAAGGCTGTTACCCGGTTACGTTTTCGTTTGATACGACGCAGACCTTTTCGTCACGTAAAGAGTTGGTGCGTTGGGTACAAGACACGGCAAAAGACAACGGTTACCTCATTGTGACTAAGAGGTCGAATAAAAGAGGAGAGAATTACAAGATTTGGTTTCAATGTACTTTTGGTGGGGAGCATAAGAGTATAGCTACACAGAGGAAAACGGGTAGCAAGAAAATAGGCTGCCCGTTCGAGATGATCGGGTTTTCGGAATCATCCGGAAGTGTTTGGAGGATAGAGGTGACGAAGGCGAAGCATAACCACACTCCTATTGAAAACTTAGAGGGTCACGCGTATGCGAGAAGGCTTTCTTCGGAGGATACAAAACTGGTTAAGGAGCTGGCAGAGCAAGACATTCCCAACCAAAGTATCTGGCGAACGCTGACAAAAAACAATCCGGCTAGAAAGCTTATTCCGAAAGATATACACAACGCTGTTCAGAAGATCAACGCCGAAAAAAATGTCGGTAAGTCTCCGATGCAAAAACTTGAAAGCATTCTTCTCGAAAAAAATTACACTTATTACATGCGCACGAATGAGATATCGAACGAAGTTGAAGATGTCTTCTTTGTTCACGAACATTCATTCACTATGTGGTGTGCCTTCCCGCATGTGCTAATGATTGACGCCACCTACAAAACGAACATGTACAACCTGCCATTTGTTCAGGTCGTAGGCATGACGTCGACAAACAAATCGTTTACGGCTGCTTGTGCGGTAATTTCCGCTGAGAAGTCAGAGAACTACCTATGGGTGTTGCAGAGGATCAAGTCTATGCTGGTAGGATGTATGGAACCGCGCGTGATTTTAACAGACAGGGATTTTGCGCTAATGAACGCGTGTGAACAAGTTTTTCCAAAAGCGCATAAGTATCTTTGTCGGTTCCATATTCAACAAAATATTAATAAGAACAGCAAGAAGAAATTCTCTGACAAGGATTGGAAAGAATTCGTACGTAGTTTTTGGTTATTGTGCGACTCTACGACCGAGGAAATATACAGGTATAACTTGGAAAACCTTGAAGCACAGCTGAAAGAAGATGATCGTGAACGTAGGTATTTCTTACATAATTATGTTCAAATTCTCTGAGTAGGGAACTAAAACGTAAGGAAGACGGGTTGAGAGCCTACGGTGCAAGCTGTGGTTGCCAACTTTTTACCAGCTGTGGTTTGCCATGTGCCTGTCGTTTGGAAAAGTTGGAAAATCATGGTAATTAATATCTTTGACCTTTCTCGTTATGATTCTGCCACCTAATTTGTTTTCGTCCACAGGTCAGCAACTCCGGATCACACACATAGACGTGTTCTGGAAGAAGCTTAACTTCAAGCCTGCAAAGAAAAACATAGAGGATATCGATGTAGACGCGGAATTTGAAAAAGTGAAACAAAAGATCGATCCAACACCCCCTCAGGTGAAA
Source organism: Helianthus tuberosus (assembly GCA_030545235.1). Taxonomy (NCBI): domain Eukaryota; kingdom Viridiplantae; phylum Streptophyta; class Magnoliopsida; order Asterales; family Asteraceae; genus Helianthus; species Helianthus tuberosus. The sequence continues at coordinate 50,366,378 of CM060411.1, read as the reverse complement.
AGGAGCTTCTTTGAAAAGTTTCAGCAAATCCTCAATCCAAGGAACAATAACAAAAAACCTCCTGCTGTTCTGAAGAAAACTCGTGGTCGCCCAACATTGAAAACGCAGGAAGAAAGAAAGGTTGAAGCCGCTAGAAAAAGCTCGTACATTCCGTCGGAAGAAACTTGGGTCGAGGCCTCAGATGATCTTCCCCGTCACAGCTCGTACATATCACTTGAAGATTCTAGAAGACAAAAGAATACCAAACCGATCAACCTGCACCCTGATTTCTCGATGATCAAGCTCGGTCCTAAGACGGATATAGCGATCCGCCACTACGCATCTCAGATTCCCGAAGTGATCCATCCATACATCGTTAGAATAAAGGACGTGAAACCAGATGGTCATTGTGGGTTTCGATCGGTGGCTGTTGGGTTAGGAGTGAAACAGAATTCATATTTGATGATCCGGAAACAACTTATAAAGGAGTTACGTAGGAACGAATCGCTTTGGAGGCAGTTTTTCGATCCGGAAAACATAGGACATTATGATGCGCTGCTTAGACGGATCAATTTCAAGGGGGTGGGACGAGCAGATATCGAAAATTACATGACGATGCCTGAGACGGGGTTTCTTATTGCCCAACGATACGGTGTGATTGTTCACAGCTTCGACATGCGTGGGAGCTGTACAATTTTCCCTCTGCTGGGCGGGCCAAACGAAGCTGAGGAACCTCACCTGGTGGTTGCGGTTGTGTTCGTCGACCACGGGCATTTCATACATGTAGAGCTTAGAGGTTGTTATCCAATGCCTCCCCCAAACCCACTCTGGACAGCACACAGAACAGATCGGGCAGCAGCCTGGCATACATTGTACCGGGATCAGATCAACGCGTACGAAATGCTTATGTATCGTGCCCCTGACCTTAATGTAACCCCATATGTTCACGATGTAGGTTAAATGTGTTTAATAATAATCACGTTTGTGCTTGTTCAATATATACGTCATGTTCATGTACGGTAGGCGGCTGATACACATAACACCTCTCACAGGAGTACTTGTGCTTTCAAACCAAAATGATACGATATAACGGAATAAGACATCACACGTAACCGATTTGATCCGGAACTTGCAATATAGTTCATATATAATAAAAAATGATGTATAATGGAAAAAACGTAAAATTTAGACTATTATCGACGCGTTTGTGAATTAAAATCAATTTAAAAAAAATAAAAAAAGGCCCGAAACGCCCCGCTTTGAACTAAGCGACCCGCTTTGACCTCAAAGCGCCGCGCTATGGCCAAATAATATAATTGTTTAAATTGTTTATTATTATTTAAATTGTTTAAATAATATAATTTATTTATTATTTATATTTAATATTATTTTTTTATTATTTAAATTGTTTAAATAATATAATTTATTTATTATTTATATTTAATATTATTTTTTTATTTCAACGTGCAGAGATGGCTTCCTCCGATGAGGAGATTGATCATATGGAGGATGAGGGAGTGGTGGGAGATGAGGGAGAGCAGCCGGCATGTCCGTACCTGCAGTTTCCGGCGGCGTCACAGGCGAGGAGGAGATGCGCGAGGTTGCGCGCCATCCCCATTGGGGAGCATGTAGGGATAGATTGGGGCCTGCTGGAGGATTTGGGAGAGGCCGCGCGGGCGCGTGCGATAGTTGGACTAGATACTCCCTGGTCGCGCCTATTTGAGTTAGCGATGGAGGACTCGTACCCTGAGGTTACGTGGGAGTTTCTTTCCACGTTTACATACGCGCCGCATCCGGCGAATTACGTCGAGGACCCGGATTTTCCAGTCCACGAGGTTACATTCCGTCTCGCCGGTCAGGAGTTTCAGATGAGTGTGCGGCAGTTTGTTGTGCATACAGGTTTGTTTAAATAATATTATTTATTATTTTATATTTAATATCATTTGTTTATTTAATGTTATTTGTTTATTTAATATTATTTGTTTATTATTATTATTTGTTTATTTAATGTTATTTGTTTATTTAATGTTATTTGTTTATTTAATATCATTTGTTTATTTAATATTATTTGTTTATACAGGTTTGTACACATAGGCCGAGCTTGATACTGATTTATATACGCAGGCGGTTACGATGATGGACAGGCAGACGCTTATCAGTTTCTGGAGGTCCATTTCCACTAGACCCTTTGGGAGATCCTGGCAAAAGGCCACCTCCATTAGAGACCCCTTGTTCCGATACTTGCAGCATGTTATCGCGGCAACTATCGTGCCGCGGGGTGCCAGCAGGGAGAAGGTCAACCTCAGTGACCTTTTCTTTCTATACTGCCTACTGCGGGGCCAGCCCTGCAATCTAGCAGCCTGCCTGGCAGATTACTTTGCCACCGCATACCACCGGCAGCTCCGCGGGTGGGTGCACACTGGCTCATTCATCACCGCCATCGCACGCTCGCTCGGGATCGTGCTCGAGGGAGATCCGCTGCTGTCCGATCCGGTCCCGTCTACCAGGTTGGGCCGCGCGTCAGTTTCTAGCATGCAGATCACTCGTCGCTTTGATGTTGGTCTGAGGTTTAGGGGCATGGACGGGCAGATTTGGCAGCCGGAGCCGGTGCCGGAGGTCATCCCGGTTGTTATTGAGTTGAGGCCTGGAGTGTTGGCCCCTCCTGCTGAGCAGGCGGCCGCTCGGCAGGCTCAGCTACAGGCTCTGGGACTCGATGAGTTCCCGGGCCAGCCTCAGGCTGAGGCTGAGGCTCAGGCTCAGGCTCAGCCTGAGCCTGTATTAGAGGATCCGGCTCAGGAGGAGCATATCGAGGAGATCCTGGTACCACCAGTTCAGCCAGCTCCGGAGCCGCCACAGTACCCGCAGCACGTTTACGCTGACCTGCCTCCGGTAGCGCGTGAGGTGGCTCGGGACTTCGACCGGCGCCTGAGACGCCAGGCCGCACGCCAGGACTGGATCATCGAGACGCTCGTTTCTCTACGAGAGGTCGCTGGGTTGCCTCCACTTCCCCTCCCACCGTCCCCACCGCACGAGGATTAGTACCTTAGTTTGTTTGTATAGTGTTTTGTTATGTATTATGTAGTCAGTTGTACCTTTTTGTTTTGTATGTACAAACTGATATATATTTACATCTCGTTGGTTTTGGATTGTTTACGTTTAATTCTTATGGCTTTCTGTACAATTTATTTAACGTGTTCGTTTAATTTAACAAAATAAACTAGGTTAACAGTTTATAAAGACGCACTTATATTATATACGTTCTATAAAAATAATGACGTAAAAAAACGTAATTATAAAACAACGTATTATAAAACTCAAATACAATTTTTTCCTCCAAAAAACACTACCAAACTAACCCACATCCCACCTATTTCAAAAAAAAAACAACACAAATTACAGCCAACACTTTTTGTCTATTTGCACACTCGAAGCGCCCCGCTTTGGCCATAGCGGGGCGCTTTGGCCAAAGTCAACAGACAAGGACTGACAAAGTCAGTCCTTGTCTGTTGACTTTGGCCAAAGCGCCCCGCTATGGCCAAAGCGGGGCGCTTCGAGTGTGCAAATAGACTAATACCGTGTGCGAATAGACCAGTCCTTGTCTGTTGACTTTGGCCAAAGCGCCCCGCTATGGCCAAAGCGGGGCGCTTCGAGTGTGCAAATAGACTAATACCGTGTGCGAATAGACCAGGCCTTAAGAATAGGGTTGTACACAAAAAATGCAAGAATAGTCCTTGTATTATTCCCATATTTCATGTTTTGTTTTTTAACTTTTCATTTGTGGGTTTCGAAGCATAATTCCGTTAGACTATTCGTAATGGGTGTTAGAGCATTAATTGTAAGTGGATGAAAGAAAAAATGTAATGATAAATGAATAAACTATTATTTAATTGAAATGAGAGAAAATGTAGTATTATTTAGTATAATTATAGGGTAGAAACGGTGTAAGGGATGTAAATACTCTTAAGCCCCTTTCACATCACCAATTCCCGGAGCCAAAGATCTCTCCGTCAAGGCCATGGGGTGTGTGAAGTGAAAGGGGTGAGAGATTAAAAACTTGTGGATTTGATAAATATGGCAGTGAAGTTATATCAACTTTTGTACTTTTTAGTTAACAAATTACACACAAACATAGTAAAACTATTATTTAGGGTGTAAACTAGGTTTTGAAAAATATGACATATGGGGATTTATTGTGTTCATGAAAAAACCATCACTCAGTAAGCAACACTTTGTGTATCGATGATTATGCAAACAATGATAAAAAAAACATATAAAGTAAAGTAAATGTAACGATAGTCTTTTTTTTCGAATTACAAGTCAAGAACACAATATCATCGGTTTATCATCGTGAAGTGCATTGACCTGGTCCTTTCGCTAGAACCATGTTAATGGTGGTGGACTGATGGTGGATGGATTGTTTGGTTATAAGAATTAGGGTAAAGATCCTGTACAAATGGTCTTATCGTACAAAACGTACGAAATGCGTGAAAAGGTACAAAAATGTGGTGACATTTTCGTAATTATTTTACTCGTAATGACCCTATAGGATCAAAATTACCCTACAAGATCAAAATTACCGGACAAGATCTTTTGTAGAGTATCATAGATACTCTACAACATCAAAATTACCCTACAAGATAAAATTCCCTACAAGATCATTTGTAGAGTAATTATAATACTCTAGAAAATTACCCTACAAAGTCATTTTACAAAATTACCCTACAAGATCATTTGTAGGGTATTTGATAATTACTCTACAAGTAAATACTTACAAAAATATCATCGCGTTTTTTACCTTTTCATGTCTTTCGTACGTTTTATACGATAAGACTATTTGTATTTAATTTTTTTTGCCATAAGAATTAATATGATGAGCAAAACGTGTCAAAGAAAGTCTCATTGAACTAAAAGTGTAACTTTTGAAAGGGTACAAGGACTATTCTTGCAATATGTTTTTATAATATTATATTTGGAATATTTTCTTGGTCTCTGGCATTTAAAAATTGATTTCCCCCCAAATTTTTCCATGTGATTAAATTTACAAATACACGGTGTCTTAATTTAATTTCATTTCTTTTTTAAACTTGTTACTATATTTGTTACCGTTTTGTAGGGCTGCAAACGAACCAAACGTTCGGCAAACAATTCGTGTACTATTCGGCAGGAAGTTCGTTTGTGTTCGTTCGTTTATTAAACAAACGAACACGAACAAGAAATTTCGTTCGTTTAGTTAAATGAACAAACATAAACAGGGGTCGTGTTAGTTCGTTTATGTTCGTGAACGTTTGGTAATGTGTTCGTTTGTGTTCGATAGTTCATTAGTGTTTTTCGTTTTTATATTTATTTAAATACTTCAAAATTTCGACAAATTAAATATCTAACAAGTGTCAGTGTATTATATATTTTGTTCATGTCAGATTGTTTGTGTTCGTTTGTTTCCATTTGTGTTCATGAACATTAGTTTGTGCTCATTTGTCTTCGTCAACGTTTGTTTGTGTTCTTTCCCTAAAATTAACGAACAAACACAAACGAACACGAACAAATTCATTTCCTTAACAAACGAACACAAACATAAAATCTCGTTCGATAAGTGTTCATGAACGGTTCGCGAACACATATATTTCTTAACAAACAAACACGAACAAGGTCTTGTTCGTGTTCGTTCGGTTCGTTTGCAGCCCTACCGTTTGGGCGTTTTTTTTTCCAATCAGACTGAATATGGATCTTTGATAACAAGTTTTTGAAAACCGGAGCGTCACTTAAATCTCCTCAAAAACTAGTCCGTCAACATAGACCAAAAGATAAACAATTTTCATCAGTTTGCTATAAGCCTATCCATATATTATGCCTGATGTATTAGGTTAGAACCAAACCGGCAATTCCAGTTATTCCAATTTTCCCAACACTAGATTAGGGATGAGTATTTGGTACTGGGTACCGGTACCCATTTTCTTCATTTTTCAGTACTGGTATTTATGGGTAAAACACCGGTAAATACCGGTACCGTACCAGTACCAATTTCCCTGTTTTTCGGTACCGCTACCTTTGGTGCCGGTACCGATTCGCTACCTAATGGATACCATGCTCATCCCTACACTAGATAAAGTGCTTTCAAGTCATTTTAAAATTGGTTATTAAGGGACCAAAAAACAATTTATTGTCATAAATATATTATTAATATTATGGTTATCAACACCAAAAATCTATTAGCTTCTTTTCCAAGTTTTGTTCTCCTATATATACTTCCCATTATATCTCATGTATGATATATCTATCAATGAAATATCTCTTTCTCCCTACATCTCTTTCTCTTATTATTTGCTATTAGGCTAGTTTCACAGCACGTTATCAGCACGACTTGCTTTTGAAGTTGGACTCGCAATATTACAAGGATGTTGAATCAAACGATCCTACAGGTAAGTTTTATTTTAATTTATTGAATTTAATTTGTTATTTATTAATCTCGTATTTATATTGGTAGTTTGGATGACTCGTTGAATTCTTTCATTGATATCATCCAAAAGAAAGAAAAGAAAAATACATCGTAGATATCACCATTAAAGTGTTTGAAAAAAAAAAGAGTTTTCTAACATCACAAAATAAACTTTTGGATCGAACTTAAAGCCTGAAATCAATGAGATTTTGTTTGACTTTTGTCAAGTAATGTATTCTGAGTTTCTGACGAAAAACATCAAAACAATTATAAACAAGAAACGCAATGTGTTCGGAAAAATTTGGTTGTAAAACTTCACATTCTTTTATTGTTTATCTTTTTTCATAGATATTTTATATATTAAATCTTAACTCTAGCTATTGTATTAGCTTATGGTAAATATTCGGATTTTAGAATGTCTTAGATTTGTTTATAACAAATATAAATTAATAATAGCAGGTGAATAACAATAATATTAATAATAGTAGTAATATTAATAATAACAATATAAATTACAAACAATGGTAAAAATAAATATAACGAATGATATCATATTAATAGTTTTAATCGCAAAAAAAAGGAATATACAAAAAGTTAAGGAAAAAAGGACTAAAAAAATTAAAACTCACGACCTTTGTGACTTCGTGCCATAAAAGGGATCTATAACGAACCTTTGTTTCTTTATTAAACTAAGCAATCTTCATTTATTTCAAAAGTTATTCTGATAAGTGATAAATGATATAAAGAAAATATCTTTTTAATATTCCAAATCTCCAAACGCTATAACCATGTGTAGTGGTTTGAGCAATAATGCCCCCACCCTTGGGCGTTTTGCGACACGTGGCAGTCCAGTCAGCATGGGGGCATTATTGGGGGTTATTGCAAAAGTGGCGTTGTGGGAATAATGCCCAATAACGCCCCTTCCAATCATTAAACAATTATTTTTTTAATTAAAAACTTAAAATACTTCATTAAATTAAAAAAAATACAATACTAGAAATAAAAAAAATCCGACTAAATTAAAAAAATAAAAAAATACACTAGTTTTCGTCTTCGCTTTCTTCACCCTCGCCAACTTCGTCTTCCTCGTTCTCCGTTTCTTCTTCACCCTCAGGTGGTACATACCGAACCGACCATGCGTGTTGTACCAAATCAACCGTTAACGCGGAATGGTACGGTTCGTAACGCAACTCTCGCGCATTATTCACTTTTTCTTCCATTGACGCATGTGGATGCTCCTCTTTAACGGCTTCTGGCACATAATTCTGGCATATCGCCTTTCCTTCGTCTTCCAAAATCATGTTGTGCATGATTATACAAGCGTACATAGCATCTCTCATTTTTTGCTTGCTCCATGCACGACAAGGATTTTTCAAATATTGCCAGCGTTGTTTAAGAACCCCAAAGCATCTCTCAATGTCTTTTCGTGAAGACTCTTGAACCTTTTTAAAGTATGCTCTTTTTTCATCAATAGGATCACTAAATGTCTTCACGAAAATCGAATACCTAGTTTAAATTCTGTCGCACAAATAATATCCATGAGGGTAGTAGTTTCCATTTGCGTAAAACGACGCTTTTGGAGCTTTGCCATAAATCCACTCCTCTAACAACGGAGTCGGAAACGACCGCTTACTCATTCTGAAACGACGCCTAAATATTTTGTTCGAAAATGTCGGCGCCTCATCAAAATAATCTTTCATCAAACGATCGTGTGCCGCGCGTCGGTCTCGTTCAATATAACCTCTTTTATTTTTTTCTGGTTGGGGGCGACGACAATGCTTCACATATCTCACCACTAGTTGACAAGCACTCGTAACTGCCTCTTGCTCGACCTCCTCATCGGTGGAATCATCGCCATCCGCAAAAAAACTCTTTGTAGTAAAAATTTACCATGGATGAAGAACTAGGGGAATCCATCAAGTTTTTTTATAAAATGGTAGTGTTTTTGAGAGAGTTTTTGAGAGAATTTTGGTTAATTTTGAATGAGTTTATATATATATATATATAGGTAAAAGGTTAAAAAAAAAAAAAGAAATAGCCGTTAAAGAACTAGCCGTTGCTAGTTTATGATTGGTCGGTCAAAATGCTCACAGCGTGTTTTAAAAAACGTTGATTCAATTTTTTTTCAAAAAAAAACGCTAAAAACGCCCCTATGTAATGGGTTCCGGGCGTTTTTCGGCGTTATGTATGAATTTAAAAAAAAAAAAAAACGCCCCACTACGGTGGGTCTAAGATGAAACCATACATATCTTTGACTATAAAAAAAAAACTTCTACAAATAAGCATTATCCTATATATTAAAAAACAAAGCTAATGAATAGTAGTTGTCACATCATAATGAATAGTAAGCTTTCCTTATTGGTTGTCATGAATAGTAAATATACATAACTTCAAGTCATCTTTTGTTGACTTTTTTCCCCTATACCCTTTTTAAGTGTGTATATATATATCCATTTTCTTCAAAGTTAGGTAGATTATTCATCACGGTGGAGTGGTTTTGTGGTTGTATGTGTTTTAAAGAGACTCAAGTTCAAATCATGGGGTCTTTTTTTTTTCCCATTTTATGCTTATATAACTTCACGTCATCTTCCTTTTTCTCCTCTTTCACACGTTTTTCTGATTGTATTTATACAATTCTTATTCCTTATTTGTTGGGTTAGTGGATGCTTAGACATCGCAATAGTCACCATTGCCAGGAGTTACTAACTCGCTTGCTACCAACGGCTCTGTTGTATGAAAACTCCACTTGTCAACTTAAAAATAAGACACTAAATAGCACAGCTTTAATAACAACCAAGTATTTAGTCGCAATAAATAGTTTTACAATCACTTAGTTTTGTCGCGCCGCAACGCGGCGCGCAGCATTAAAACCTAGTTATATGAATAGATTAAATGAGTATAATTAATCAAATCTTTATTCTTATAAACTCTTATTATATTATATAGTTTTTGATTATAATAGATTACATGAGAATAAAGTTGTTACGCACATGATTAATAAGCTACTAAATGATATTACAAATTAAGATTTGATCTGTTAGTATTTTAGTGGATATTATCTTTTATTTGAAAATTTGTGACTTACATCTATACTCTTCTAGAATTCTTTTTCACTCCATATTAATTGATGTCCATTTATTTGATGATAAATGCCTTTAATATGGATGCATTATATGAGAATTGAATATATGAAATATTTGTTTGGCAAAACATATGTTTCTAAATCAATTTAGAACCTTAGGATACCTTTATAACAACTGGAACAATAAAATATATCACTATCAACTAAAATATCATGGGAAGTTGAACGAGATATATTTGTTTATGATTTAAATTAATGGACAAATTTTAATATGTATGATATACTTTTGATTGGTTATCCCATGATAGAAGATTAATACATGAATTATATATTTGCTTGTTAGTGATGAAAGAACATATTTTATAAAGTTTTAAAGAACTTGATTTATATGATGACATGTTATTATGTTGTTTTTTTGTGTAATCTAAGTTTATATCATACATTGTATTTTATATGTTATCATATATATATATATATATATATATATATATATATATATATATATATATATATTGTATTGAATACATATAATAAAAAACCAAAGTTGGTTACTATAATATCACTCTCATAAAAGGATATAAATATGTTTAGATACTAAACCCAAAGTGTCATGCTCCTCAAATCTCATTATCAAGTTATAAAAGGTCATAAGATTTTAGACCAATAAAATTATATGACTCATATATGTAATTAATTCTCAATGGATGTTATGTGAAGAGAAGATTATTTATGTGGAAAAACTCGATAAAAAATTTCCATATATCACACGTGAGATATGCTCATTAAGTAGCAATATCATTATTAGAGTTATAAAAAGTTTGAAATGATTTTATACTCGTGTGACCGGGTAAAGAATGAAAAGCTATAAGGCTTGTTCTGGTTCTACTCAATTCCTGAATTGAATGTAACTATATAACGATTGAAGAAACACTGGTTTAACAGATCGGAATCAATTGAACCAGGGAGTTTGAATCTGCATAAAAGGGGTTAGGTCTTCTCGTTTGATTTGGGGGTGAATGGTCTCCTTCTTCGAACAGTAATTGCAAAACAAACAGCCGTTAGACTCGCCACGGGGAGAATGAGAGTTCTCTCCGTGACCACCCTCCGGCGTGAGAATAAGTACAGGGTTTGATGAAGAAGAAGAAGTATTGCAAGCGAAGTGAGAGTAACTTAAGAAATGATATCTGAATTATCCTTATTTATAACCGAAGTTTGGGCGGGAAAGTTTTGTTGACAGAGGACGTAACAGAAAGTAATTTCCGTAAGCGGTTATTTTCCTCACCGTTAATCACTAACGGATGTGTGTGTACACGGATTGCGGTCATGATCAACGGCTGGGGTGATGCCATGTGGAAAGTAGGCAAGTGTGGATCTTCCTTCAATTTGGTGCCATCATCGTGACTTTGAGGAGTGCCTAGGATGATGCCACTTGGCCATTCGGTTATAACCGAATGGTGATGCACGATAAAGCCTTCTAGAAGGTTCACAGCTGTAATCCCATGTGGCTTTGCTTCATGCTAATTCTGTTGTACCAGAAAATATTACTTTTATCCAAGTCTGGATGATATTCGCGCGGGGATTTTGTTAGATTTTATCCTGACTGTTCTGTTGCATGAGAGCTTGCGCAAGGATTTATTAGTTCCTTTGGCGCACGGACGTTAATGACTGTTTTCTTATTAAGTTCTCTTCTAGAACTGGTGCGCAGCCGCACAGGGTACTTAAAGAAGGCTCATTGGTGGTGAGGTTATGGTATGGTTCCAAGTACCTGTGCAAGGTTTTTGGGACCTTACCCCTTCAAGTCCCCCCAGTCCAGTGTTGCTCTTATGCAAATAAGTGGAGTACTGGACTTATAAGAGATGGTGTTTTCTGTTGCGAAGTTTTTTGGGCGCGAAAATGTTGGAAATCTTCTTAGAGAAGATGTTCCTTGAGTTGCACTGTTCACTATGTTAAAATTACATTTATTTAACTCGTACAATATACGAGTTTCATAAAGATATAACTTTTTATTATTTAATATATAAAATTACATTTATTCAACCCTTGTAATACACGGGGTTCTAACCTAGTAATAATAATAAATAATACTAAGATACATCATATGTAATATTAATCAAAATTCATCATTCAATATTTTTATTTTCGTAAAGTAAAGAAATTTAAATAATATAGTACTATGTCAATATATATATTATATATGGATTTTGACGATATCCGATATATGGATATAAATGACATGGGTTTTACCAAAAATAGTAACGAAAACAACAATGGCAGACGCAAACAACGGCTTGACACACGAATCATCGCCCGACCATCAGCCATGCTCACGCCACCGATGAACAATCACAAGTCACCAAGGCTGGACGGTATGGTACCGTCGTAGCGTCCGTCCTCACTCGGCGACGGCGCCGCCTCCCTGCCGTCCCGTCCTCTTCGTCCTTTCTTCGCCGTTTGCGACGGACCAAAATGTGGGGCCCAACTAAAAAAGTAGCCGTTATTTAAAAAAAAATTTAATTCGCATTTAATTACAGATCTAATATACACAACAAATCAACACCAAAATATGATGATCCACAGCAGATCAACAACAAACAAGATCCATACAGGATCAAAATAGCAGATCTATAAATCTTTGAACAACCGGAGCTCTTGAGTGGTAGGTGAGGAGAGAGAGTGAAAAATGAGTTAAAGAATCATCTGGAAACCCCAACTCCCTTTATATACCTGCAACAAAAACAAACACACACTTTACCCCTTTTAACTTGAATAATAGTACACTTTGCACCCTTGAGTAACAATAACATGTAACAAATTTGTTACAACTGAATGAACCACCAGGCTTATTTAAGCCCAATAAATAAACCGGCCCAACTAATGACCCATTTCAATATATTAGCCCAGAACTTGTATAGCAGATGAATGATAATTTTATTTCAACATGAAAAGTAGCCGTTAATAAAAAAAAAAAAAGTGGTGGGGAGGACTATGACTAGGACCATCCTCCATACCCTCTACTTTTGGGGGATGGAACATCCTTGGGAGGACTATGATGTGGCGCCTACGTGGCGAATCATCCTCCCTTGGAGGACCATCACCATACCCTCTAGCCCAACAAGCAAGACACAAGCTACACACCACCATACGCACATCGCAAACCTCCGGGCACACGCCACACACTCTTGACGCACGTAGCTTCCACCGGTAATCTGCAACCCACACACAATCTGAGAAAAGCCACAAGCCACAAGCCACCTGCAACCAACACAAACCCCACACTCCTCCGTACACACGTCGCGCATACACCACACACGCCAAAGTTCAGCCCAGTTCTTCACGATAAGTGTTAGTTCCTGCTATAAATTGAGAAGAAACTCATTGTAACTCCCATCTAATTCCCCTTCATTCCTCTCTCTTCTACCTTGTTCTATAACAAGTTTTCAGGAAAAAGTTCGATTCTCCAGTAAAGCCGAAACGCACACATCACCAAAATAACACCATCACTACCTATCTCCACCTTGTTAGTAACTTCTGAATTCGTCCCTAAGTTCCGAAACCTCTCATATAGCTCCAACAGACCAACAACTATTTAGGACAAAGCCATTAAGAATAAGGTTTTACACAAAAAATGCAAGAATAGTCCTTGTGTTATTCTCATATTTCATGTTTTGTTTCTTAACTTTTCATTTGTTGGTTTCAAGGAATAATTCCGTTAGACTATTCGTAGTGTGTGTTAGAGCATTAACTCTAGGTGGATGAAAGAAAAAATGCAATGATAAATGAATAAACTATTATTTAATTGAAATGAGAGAAAATGTAGTGTTATTTAGTATAGTTATAAGGTAGAAATGGTGTAAGTGATGTAAATGCTCTTAAGCCCCTTCCACGTCACCAATTCCCGGAGCCAAAGATCTCTCCGTCAAGGCCATGGCGGGCGTGAAGTGAAAGGTGTGAGAGAGATTAAAATTTTGTGGATTTGATAAATATGGCAGTGAAGTTATATCAACTTTTTAGTTAACACATTACACACAAACATAGTAAAACTATTCTTTAGGGTGTAAACTAGGTTTTGATAAATATGACATATGGGGATTTATTGTGTTCATGATAAAACCATCACTCAGTAAGCAACACTTTGTGTATCGATGATTATGCAAACAATGATAAAAAAACATATAAAGTAAAGTAAATGTAACAATGGTCTTTTTTTCGAATTACAAGTCAAGAACACAATAGCATCGTTTTATCGTCGTGAAGTGCACTGACCTGGTCTTTTCGCTAGAACCATGTTAATGGTGATGGATTGATGATGGATGGATTGTTTGGTTATAAAATTTAGGGTAAATATCATGTACAAATGGTCTTATCGTACAAAACGTACGAAAGACGTGAAGAGGTAAAAAAAGCACGATGACATTTTCATAATTATTTTACTCATAATTACCCTACAGGATCAAAATTACCGTACAAGATCAAAATTACCCTACAACATCAAAATTACCCTACAAGATAAAATTACCCTACACGATCATTTTACAAAATTATCCTACAAGATCATTTGTAGGGTAATTTTGATAATTACTCTACGAGTAAATAATTACGAAAATGTCATCGCGTTTTTTACCTTTTCACGCCTTTTATACATTTTATACGATAAGGCTATTTGTATTTGAACTTTTGTCATAAGTGTCAAAGAAAGTGTCATTGAACTGAAAGTGTAACTTTTGAAAGGGTACAAGGACTATTCTTGCAATACGTTTTTATATATTACATTTGGAATATTTTCTTGGTCTTTGGCATTTAAAAATTGATTTCCCCCCAAATATTTCCATGTGATTAAATTTACAAATATAGACGGTGTCTTAATTTAATTTCCTTTCTTTTCTAAACTTGTTACTATATTTGTTACCGTTTTGGGCGTTTTTTTTCCAATTAGACGAATATGGATCTTTGTTAACAAGTTTTTGAAAACCGGAGCGTCACTTAAATCGAATCCTCAAAAACTGCTCTGTCAACATAGAGTCATAGACCAAAAGATAAACAGTTTTCATCGGCTTGCTAGAAACCTATCCGTATATTATGCCCGGTGTTTTAGGTTAGAACCAAACCAACAATTCCAGTTTAACCAGTGGTTGTTTTTCCAATTTTCCCAACGCTAGATTAGGGATGAGCATTTGGTACCGGATACTGGTACCGTAACGTACCGGGTATATTCAGTACCGGTACCCATTTTCTCCGTTTTTCGATACCCATATTTACAAGTAAAACACCGGTAAATACCAGTACCGTACCAATACTAATTTTCCCCGTTTTTTGGTACTGCTACTTTTGGTACCGGTACCGTTTCGCTACCGAATGGATACCATGCTCATCTCTACTCTAGATAAAGCGCTTTCAAGTCATCTTAAAATTGGTTACGGGACCAAAAAACAATTTATAATTTTTTAATTTTCATCTTATTGTAATAAAGATACGTAATTGTTGATATACATCTGAATATAGATTTCACACCAGTTTTTATAATCCACAAATCTATTATGTAAGAAATTAAATATATTATGATGTGCATAGCGTTTGTGTCAAACAAAAGATTACTTTTGCGGTCATAAGATACGTAAAAATCGGATAGAACTCACTAAAAGAGGTTCTAAGATCGTATTTTTAGATATGCATACCCTCGCATCATATAAATAACAGATCTATAGTTACATATTACTAAAGATTGATTTTATTTCTTTTAGGCTATAGGGTGTGGTCATGACCCTCATGACCACCATGACCCTCCATGTTAGTGCCATGTAACCCACCTCTAATCCACCATCCAAAACCACTACCCTAAGGGTGTGGTCATGAGCTAAACCACTAGCCCCTTATTTATTTTAATTTATCTTTGACTAAATAAAAAAAGGAAATGATTTGTTGAAAAATGGAAAGGAGGACCATGGTTGCCATGGTTTAATCCATGCAAACCATGGTGGATCAATCAAGGGGGTGGTGTAGCCTTCCATTCATGTTCCTAGGTGGCAAATCATGTCCCAATAATGACCCCCACACCCTATAGCCTTATAGTGGTCTTCAATTATATGTTTATAGGAAGAGTAAATTGTTATTTCCATTCCTATAGTTTTGAAAGATATTTTTATTATTTCTATTCAAAAGGTCTTTTTCTGGTATTTGAGTCACTCTAGTTTTAAAAACTTACCAGTTTCATCTACTTCGTTAACTTTATTTGTTTATTTTATTAACTTAAAAGGTATTTTATTAACTTATAAGTTTATAAGGGTGTAAGGGGTGCATGGCGGACAAAGTTTTCCCCACCCAATCATGTTGGGGTGCATTGAGATTAGGGAAACTAATTAAAAAAAGGGGTATTGGATTTTAATAATCCAAAGTTTCACCCGTTGGCCACTAATAATCCCAACTTCAAAAATTCCCTGTAACAATCCCAACTTGTATGATTTTGGCCACCAATGATCCTTATCTAACTGGGTTAGTTAAAAGTGACGTGGCAGCTGACGTGTTTAAAACTTGAAATATTTTGGCCACCAATAATCCCAAGTTTCACTAATTGCCCGGTAATAATCCTCCAGTCACCACCATCATCTCCTCCAGTCACCACCATCATCTCCGACCACCTCCATCTCCTCCACTGCCACCACCATCTCCGACCAGTCACCACCATCATCTCCGACCTCCACCTCCACCTCCTCCTCCTCCTCCACTGTGTGACAACTCGAAATTTAGAACCTTTCGTTGTACGTTTGAACACTAAGTGACTAACTAATTTGATGATTTAATGAATGATAAGTGAACCTTATATGATTATGTGTTACGTTACATGTATGCTTGTGTGTATGTATTCGAGTATGTATATGAACCGAGACAACACGAACCCGACTCGAGACCATGTGGTCTCGAGTGAACAATGACTTATGGGCCGGTTGGGCCACACATACACACTTAGCCTATTCCGAAACCCATTAGGGTGCATAAGTGAAACAAGTATATAATCCTCATGATGGTCACACTTGGCAATTTTGGGCAACAACACTCACACTCCTCTAACACACACACTCTCCTACTTCCTCTCACTAAAACCCTATCCTTCTCCTTCATTCTCGGATCAACCGGTGACCACTAAGGAGCTCTCGGATCAACTTGCACACACACCGTTTGGAAGCTTCACTCACACTTTTGAACCCACACTTGAACCGGTTAGTGATCTCTTGGTAAATACATGTCTATACATGATTGAAGGTGTTAATGTGTGATATTCGGTTTGATAATGATGTGTGATGAAAATTATGTGATGATATGTCTACTTGTTAAGTGTATACATGAGGAATACACCCTTCTTGAGTAATCGGTTCATAAATGTTCTATGTTATGAGTTTACATTCGGATTGATGATGATTATATGTTAATGTGTTGATTTCAATAAGGTGAATGATGTATGCTTGACTAGGTATGAGTGTTATCGGCTCTATATGGTTTGGATGTTGATATAAGTTGAAATGATTGATGAATGGAAACCGAATACTTGTAATCGGCTGTGGAATGTGCACGATTAGGATGATTCGTTGTGTTGATATCATAGGATACATGTTGGTGTTGATAAGTTGTTGATTATGATTTTTGTTTGGTTAAAGTTCATAGGAATATTTGATGAACATGATGAACACATGAAGAACTTGTTGAATATCATATGAACATGCTTGAATATTTGAATTCTGATATGTTTGATCCAAAATGGTAAATTGTTAGACAAATAAACATGTTTATGAGAGTAGTACAAACTGTTTCATGAAATAGAATTCCCATTGGATAGTACACTGTTCCGAATCAGCTCCTGTCCAACCGAGACCTCCAGTTGCGACTCGAAACCATCACATGATGAGTCGAAACCCCGGTTGCGACATCGGTTGCTAGTCGCAAACACCTGGTTGCGACTCGAAACCACACATGATCAGCACACCAACCTTGTGACTCGAAACCACAGTTGCGAGTCCAGTTGCGACTCGTAACCAAAACGACACGAACCGAAATCATGATTGCGACTCAGGTTGCGAGTCGCAAACGCCTAGTTGCGACTCGAGACTATACACAGATACACGCTGTTTGGGCTTACACCTCATTTCGGACTTATTTGATTGGGCCGGACTCTTGGGCCTAATGCACAGACCTTATATGTTAACTGTTGAACGTGAATATTGTTGAACTGCAATGATCAAACGTATATGCCATGAACGGTACTTGAATGCATTATGCTAGAAACATCCGTGTGCTACTTGGTTACGAACCTGACTTGTATGATACAACTATGATAGGACGTGAGTAACCACAACATTGCTTGTTTGACTTTTCTGTGTTTCTACCGAGCAAACCAAGGTGAGTTCACACCCTCTACAAAGCATGGGATTCCCAGGGGTCGGGAATTGGGGTTAAGGAACATGGGTTCCTCGTCCTCCTTGGGTAGGACAGCAAAGGCTCAGGAATGTAATTCCTCGTCCTCATGGACAGATAACTCGTACTAGACCAAAACTCTATCATGAAGTCCCTCATTTTTATATCGACTTAATCGCCGGGCCAATGGCGAGCGGGTCATTAGTTAGATAGCGCTATTTAGGTCTGACAAACCTCACACCGTGCCGCAGAGGACGGGCGTGAACTAATGGATCTGGGGCACGTCAATGATGATAGACATTGACAGTTTCAGGGCACTTAAACATGACTACAGTCAGCAGTCGATATGGTAACGAGTCTAGTGTATACATGGGGTAGCCCCCACGGCCGAAATGCCAGATAACTAACACGGGGTAGCCCCCACGGCTGGATAGCCAGAGTAACCGGGAATAAACAAGTCACGTTTTTTTAACTATGGGGTAACCCCCACGGCAGGATGCCAGCTAAAGGAAACTGTTTTCGAAACAACTTAAAACGAACACCCAACCGTGAACTCACTCAACTTGTTGTTGACTCGTTACTACATGCTTTGCAGGTCCCTAGGTTCTTAGCTGGAGCTTGCATGGAGGAGGATCGTTGTGGGACATGGACGATTGTGTGCCATGTTAAACTTTGAAACAACTGAACTTATGTTTTGATTTAAGACTTATGCTTCCGCTTGCAACTTAACTATGTTTTGTTTGAACACCAATTGTATTGGTTGGATTTTTATAACTACTTATATGCTTGTTCAATATGATTGGTGGCTGGATCCTGGTCAGTCACGCCTCCAAGCGGTGGTATTCCGCGGGTGGATTTTGGGGGTGTGACACACTGCCACCACCATCTCCTCCAGCCACCACCATCATCTCCGACCACCACCATCACCTCCGACCACCTCCACCCACAGTCTTCCAGCACCGGAAAAACACTATCACCTCCGATTCACCATATCCACCGAACACCCCACCCTTCCAACCTCCGGCCACCACCATTAAACTGCCATCCACAACTCCAACCGCCTCACTGGAAAAACGTGATACCTAGATATGATGGAAATTTTGAAGTTTTGAGCGGCGGAGAAGGTCACTAGAGGTTGGAGTTGACAAGTGGTGGTCTCCTTTGGTGGTTTCAGGGGTAAAGAAGGTCGTCGGAATAAGTTGCAGGTCACCGGAGTTGCATAGATAGTGGAAATTTTAAACTTTTGAGAAGCGGAGAAGATTATAGGAGGTCGGAGATGATTGGTGGTGGTCTCGTTTGGTGGTTTTAGGGGTAAAACGGGTCGTCGGAATAAGTTGCAGGTCACCGGAGTTGGGTAGGTGATGGAGGTGGTCGCAGGTGATAGTGGTTTCCGGTGGCAGATGATGGAGGTGGAGGTCGGAGATGATGGTGGTGACTGGTCGGAGATGGTGGTGGCAGTGGAGGAGATGGAGGTGGTCGGAGATGATGGTGGTGACTGGAGGAGATGATGGTGGTGACTGGAGGATTATTACCGGCCAATTAGTGAAACTTGGGATTATTGGTGGCCAAAATATTTCAAGTTTTAAACACGTCAGCTGCCACGTCACTTGCCACGTCACTTTTAACTAACCCAGTTAGACAAGGATCATTGGTGGCCAAAATCATACAAGTTGGGATTGTTACAGGGAATTTTTGAAGTTTGGATTATTAGTGGCCAACGGGTGAAACTTTGGATTATTAAAATCCAATAACATATGATTAGTTGATTTGGGTATGAGCCCCACCACTTACTCTCTCCTCTTCTTTCCCCCATCGGCAACTTCTCACCGAATTCTCTCCCCCCTCCCTCATGTTTGCTGATCATCTTTACTCCTTTGGCGGTGGACATGCCCAAGCGGCATGTGGGTTGCCGAAGGCACCCCGCACTACCTAACGTTTTGCAAGAAAGTGACAAAAGTGGCCACAAAAGAAAACAACAGTTTACTTGATTACATTATGGATGACAAGTTGACAACCGTAGAGCACAACCAAAATGTTGACTTTTATATTTGTGGATCTGATAAAAGTGATAATATTGAAAGATCAAAGCTGGACCACGATAAGTCAAAAATGTTGACTTCATTATCTCCATTAAAAATGGTTGGAAATTTCATCCTTTCCTTCATTATCTCCATTGAAATTGTTCAGAAATTTAAACCTTATCATTATACTTTGTTTTTTTCTAAAATTCAGAAAACTAATACTTCTTTGTTCTCTACATTCTAAACTTCTGTTATTCCAGGAACAAGATGGCATATGCTGCAGGGATCCAGATGTTCATGGAGAAGTTGAACCACCTCATTAACAACAACCACATTCCATTCATCAACCACCCCTCAATTATACGCCAAAGACCTCAGTTCCAACTTCTCTATGATGACCTGGGCTCTATGATCCGAACCCTTTTCATCGATGAACACCAAGACCTCGAAAAAGTTAATGATCTGAAGAAAAGATTCGCATATGCAGCAGAAGAGGCACAATATATCGTTGATCTCTTTCTATCTGGTGTTCACATGAGGAATAATGTGGACTTTAAACGATCCTTAGATCTTAATGATGTTAGGAGATCATTAAAGTCTGTTGAGGTAGAATTCATGAGTTTGAACATCGATAGGATGAAGACGGATTCATCTCCAAGACCTCGAAGAACACTAAACCAATCTTCTGCTACTGAAAGCACTACGTCTAGAGATTCACTAGGATCGAAGAAAATATTGGGCAATATCTTCGTGGGGATTGATCGTGATGCTGAGCTCATAAGAGATAAACTTGTGGAAGATGTAAAGAAGCTAGATGTTGTCTCTATTGTAGGTATGGGCGGGATCGGTAAGACAACCGTGGCGACCAAAGTATTCAATGATGGGTATGTTAAGCATCATTTCCATATCCGTGTATGGGTCACTGTTTCTCAAACATATGATAAGCGGGTTGTGTTGATTCAGATTCTGGAATCCATTCGTGATCAACTAAACCTTGAAAAGGCTAGTGACTCTCGACTTCGTGAATTGGTGCATAAACACTTAATGGGTCGGAGATATTTGATTGTGATTGATGATATATGGCACATAGAAACATGGGATAACCTGAAATTATTTTTCCCCCATGGTGACAATGGAAGTCGAATTCTGATCACCAGTCGCATAACTGAAGTTGCTAAGCATGCAAATTTAGATGGATTGATTCATCCCTTAGGATGTTTGAACAAAGAAAAAGGTTGGGAGTTGTTGTGTCAGAAGGTGTTCCGTGGCAATAAGCACCCTGAATGGTCATTTAAACCTGGAATGCGAATAGTAGAAAGTTGTCACGGATTACCACTTGCGGTGGTTGTCATTGCAGGAGTTCTGGCAAAAGAAGCATGGAATGAAAAGTTTTGGATGGAAATTGCTTATAGTGCCAGTTTGTACATTGTTGGTGACCAAAATGGATGCCTGGAAATATTAGGTTTAAGCTACAATCATCTTCCTCTCCACTTGAGAGAGTGTTTTCTTTATCTTGGTGGCTTCCCAGAAGACTACATGTTTAAAGTACGAGATTTAATCCGGTTATGGGTGGCTGAGGGGTTCATTCAACAAACTGGAAATAGAAGCTTGGAGGATATTGCAGAGGGGTACCTGATGGATCTAATTGATAGGAATCTTGCAATTGTAGAACACAGGAGCAAGTCGAATGAAGGTGTCACAGCTTGTAAAGTGCATGATCTTGTTAGGGAGCTTTGCCTGAAAAAAGCCAAGGAAGAACGATTTATCCTTCAAACAGAAAGGCTAGTATTGTTCTTTCCCCGTTATAATGTCATTACACCACCTTATAAGCCGGTCCGTGTGTTCATAAATAAAGATATCTACGATCCACACATTGCTCATCCGCCTCCTCGAAACCTTCGATCGATATTGTGGCTCAATAATTCCAAAACGTTGGGTGATGACATTGCAAGGTGTTTCCTTTCTTTTGTGCTACTTAGGGTGTTAGATCTACAAAAGTGTAGATTGACCACTTTTCCCAAAGGCATGGAATTGCTAGTTAACTTGAGGTATCTTGCAATGTGGAAAGAATCGGCAGGTTTCCCATCTTCAATATGCAATTTATGGAACCTTCAAACTCTTATTTATGTTACACCTCATATCCGTACTGTTTTACCCAGTAACATATCAGATTTGGTAAATCTGAGACATTTGTTGACTTATCAACCTTCTAAAGGGGACACCGTTAAAAGGGCCTTTATTCTTCGTACCATTGAAAAACCGATGAATTTGCAAACTATTTCAAAAGTGATGTTGGGATATGGGGTAGACAATTTTCAAAAGTGTTTTCCCTCCATTAAGGAACTTAGATGTTCTACTTTCTCAGGAAAGGAATATGACTTCAAATCCCTTGCCTGCCTAGAGAAGCTCACATTAACTGACCACCGCAGAATACGGAAATCAAGCTGTGGGATGAATCGCATTACATTCCCAGCAACATTGAGAATACTTAAACTAGTTGAGTGTCGTCTACCATGGAGTGATATGTCAATCCTTCAGTCCTTAACCAACCTAGAGGTTCTAAAACTAAAACTCAATGCCTTTGAGGGAAGCTACTGGAACACAAACGAACAGGAGTTTCCACAACTAAAGTTCTTGAGACTCGAGATGTTGGATATCAAACTGTGGGAAGCGTATAGTTCAAGCTTCCCGAGTCTCAAACGGTTAGAAATTTTCCATTGCTACCATCTTAAAGAGATCCCCCTTGGAATCGGGGACATATCAACACTTGAGCTTATTAAAATCAAGGGCGGTAACCATTCTCTTGGTGAATCTGTTAGAAGAATTCAAGAAGACCAACATGACTTCGGAAACTACGACCTAAAGATTGATGTCATTGACGATCCACAATACTTGATTTTTGCATCTGAAACACTTTACGACTCGCCTTTAACACCTGAAACACTTTCCGAGTAGTAAAGTGAACTCAACACTCTTGGTCTCTTGTCTATTTTCTTACATCTTTTCATATTACCTAATTTTATTTTTGTTAAACTGAACCAAAAGATGTCACATCTTTGATGGAAAAACAGTGTTTTTAAATATATATTTGAAGTTTTAATTTCTTAGAAAGGTAATCATTTCATAGAAGACTTTATTGTTGTCCCTTGTGGTTTCCTGTAATTTGCTTGCTGTTTTGTCTTATGACTTGTTTGTTAGAAGTTATAAACTGTTGTTGTGGGTATGGGGGGTTCTTATAGGCCACTGGCAGGGCCACGGCCCGGGCAAGTTTTTTCGGCCGTAGTGCTAATTTTCCGCATTTAGATCGAAATTTTTTATATATACTATGTTTGGCCTGGGCTTGCCCGGGCTTTTTTTAGTGCGCGTGTCTTTCGACCCTGGCACGTTTAACGGGCAAGATCCGCCACTGGACTTGTGGGTTTACGAAAACAGACATTAAGGTTCCAACAAAGTTGAATGGACACTTAACCTTAGTTGAATGGGTGTTAATTAGAGTTCCAATAGTGGTAAAAGACATTTAGCTAATGTCAATGACCAAACAAACAATCAAAAGTTAACGTGAAACATTACGAATATAGCACGAATCAGGGGCGGAACCACAATATAAGCAGCCGTAGTACGGGCTACGGCTCAACCCCGTATTCGCAGTGTTATTTTTTCGTTTTCGTACAAAGAATACCCCTAACCATAAAAATAGGATAGTATAACAGTGTAAATCTAATTCTTTTTACAAGCACAAACATAATTGTTAATAGCCTATTAAGCTAGACCATTAGCTCAAGACCCAAAATAATAATAAATCAGGCCCATCTATATGTTGATTATGGGGGCGGCAATGACCTGTTTTATACGCAATCGAATGGGCCCGAAATTTTTGAACAATGCCATAGTTTGTGCAGTCGAAAATGATTTTTTCATATAGTAAAAGTGGACGACTATGAAAAAAAGAGGACAAATCTATTAGGTATTTGTTTTACTTTATTTATTTATTCTCGTTTTTTTTTAAATATTGTATGATGGCAGGGTAAAAAAAAAATTCTTGGGATACCCCTGACTTAATAGGCTAGTTCCGCCACTGGCACGAATAGTAACTTAATGTGAAACATTACGAATATAAGAGTTTTAAAAGATGTAGTAACTTAAAATCATCACTTAATGTGGGAGACCCGCGCGTTGCGGCGGAGTCAATAATGCAAGACATGAACATATCACCAACTTACCACCAGCACTTACCATCTACAATACCCTATTTAAAAAAATATAAGTTGATACAGAGCAAAGTTTGAAAAATATAAGTTGAATGGACCCATTTTTAGTGAATAGGTTGAAATTTCCACCTCAACTTGTTCTTTGTAGTTGTTACCAACGTTGCACCGTCTTTCGCAGGGCTTCTACAGAAAGAGTATAATACTGCACATATATTGGGTTCTTTGTCAATATGCAGGTGTGTTCATAAAATCAATCACATGAGCACCAACTCTTGCAGCAATATCCTTCAATCACTAAAAGGGCTAGTTACTGAAACTTTATCCAAATGTGATGATTTTAATGTGAAACATTAAGAATATAGCACGAGCAAATGCTGAAGCGTGTAAAAGGTTGATTGTTCTCAACAAACCCACAGGCTAAGTTCTAGGTTCAGGAATCATGATAAAATGGGTGGATTGTGAAACAGATTAACACAAAAAACTTTTTAATACGAGTCAAAACTGTTTGCGATAGGCGGGCATGCACCACTGGACCTGCCTAGATTTGTTTGTACACTTCTTTTACAAGTAATTTATGAATTAAATAAGATTATTAAACAATCATTTCAAATAATATCCGATTTGAAATCGCCAACTCTACTAAAACCTGTACAAGGTATCATCTTGCATACCGTTCGTCCTCATTCTTGTATGACGCAGGGCTGAGGCCAGGGGTATGATAGTAATATACTATGCTCATTCACGCGTTTAACTACTTCACCGACCTTACACCAATATTTTTTACACGAAATCGGTACTGAGGTTGAGAATCTTCATCATCTTCATCCTCTTCACTACTATCATCTTCGACTTTATCCCATCTTGAATAATCAAGACGCGAATGCCCTTTTGGCTTTGGAATCTCCTCCTTCAGGCTTTGAGGTGGAGGGGTAGTGATGGTAATTTTAACGCTTTCCGGGTTGCTGACATCATCCTTGGACACGGGTCCATTTGAGTCATGGCTATGGTTTACTGCTAGTTCTAATGAAGTCGACTCTTCATTTTTATTATCTTCCTCTTCATCCTCTTCGTCTTCTTCTAGCTCAGTTTCATCCTCTGGTATTGGCGCGAGAGACTTTCCTTGACAAGAAATATAACAATTTTAACAAAAGCTGAGAAATAGACAAAAGAGTAAAATGTCATTTTCGTACCTGAGGTTTGGCCAGTTTTGCGACTTTCGTCCAAAGGTTTGTTTAAAGTGAAAAAGACCGAATTGCCCTTTAAGTTAACAAAAAAGACGGAAATACCCTTCACTTAACGGAGAAAAAGGGATGGAGTTAACGAACCGGATGAAAATGGAAAATTTTCAAAGCTTTTGGATCTAGATGCGGAAAAACAAACCTTTAGACGAAAGTCGCAAAACTGACCAAACCTCAGGGACGAAATTGGTATTTTACTCTAGACAAAATACGTAAAGAATCTATAACGTGCGTATTGGAACTATTTATATGATATTCAATAATCAGAATCTAATAATCAGTTTTGTTGCGGTTGATGTGAAACGGATTTCCAAACATCGACTCTTTGACACCAAAATAGTATTATAATCACAATCAAGATCCAAATACTAGAAACGCACTATTATAAATTCAAGCTGCATTGATCAGATAATCAATCTCATATCATAAACCTAAACGTTCCCAAAGTTTTGTTTGCACATTGGACATAGGGCGTACCAGTTGTGTTTTTAAACGGGCTTCGAGATTTTGATATACTTCTGAGGAAGGATTTAACTCAATGAGGCGGTTTACATCAAACAGCGCCGAGTGGTACTCTTTGAGGGTGACCAGAGTTTGGGCACGTAACATCAAGGCTCCTGTATGCTCATAATCAAGCTCCAGCACTGAAGTACATTCATCTGCTGCCTAACATGATTGGCAAAACGTCAGTCAACTATGATTAACTGTCAAGCCAAAACCACTAAATTAACTGCGAAAATTAGATAATATAAGTAAATGATTGCAGCTTATCTTTTTTTATTATTTCAACCAATTAATGGATTTGTTTGATTCGTTGATTCGGCTAATTATTGCAACTTATAGTTTAATTGATAACTTGAGGATCTTAATGTGATTCAATAATATTGCATAATGTTCACCAATTATTGATGCACAAATTTTGTATGATTGCTCGTAAATAGCTCAATTTAAAATGTATAACTATTCATCAATTATCGTAGAGCATGTTAGACGGTACAACATGCATGATTATTCATCATTCAACCATAATTTAATTAAAATGTATGATAACTCATCAACATATGAAAATCTCCCGACCTGCCAAGCCCGAGTAACACGAGACCGACCCAAACATTAGTGGTCCGGCCCTCAGGTTGCATTTCCATCATTATTGGTTCCGGTTCCGGCCAGATTCAGTTTTGACCTAACACACATGACACAGCCTTGGTTGCATGCATTTAAAATAAACCTTAGGTGACTTTAAACCAAGTCTTGATCTGTTCAACCCGTTACCCTTTTAGCTAAATTTATTGATAAAAGAGTCAAAAACTGCCA
Organism: Helianthus tuberosus; assembly: GCA_030545235.1. Classification (NCBI taxonomy): domain Eukaryota; kingdom Viridiplantae; phylum Streptophyta; class Magnoliopsida; order Asterales; family Asteraceae; genus Helianthus; species Helianthus tuberosus. The sequence goes on along the minus strand of CM060411.1, from coordinate 50,339,703 downwards.
CGTCTATCGCGCATAGTATTCAAATTGACTCATAAACCATCTGATTTTAATTTAAACTATATAGAAATCAAGCTAAAGGTCATATTCACATGTAGTCCTCCAGGTGACCCAAATTTACTTCGTAAAGCACCTATGAAGACAGTGTTAATGTAGATGAGTAATTAGTGTTGATATAAAGCTAGTAACATAGTTGTGACAAATCGACAAGTTATCTGCTATTCTGCCAGCACATGTAATCAATTAACATCCTATTTCATAGATGATTTTACTTGAAGCCTAATGGCATTACTTCATTCAATCACGTGTTGATAAAGTTACAACATCAGGGTTATCAGTCTAGTAAAGCAGGCATTCCTCCTAGTTTTCCAATTTGAAAAGAACTAAGAATTTTGGAACAAGTTATAATATCTTTACCCGAACTTTAACCTACATGTGATGCACAAAAGGTCACCATGCAGTGGCGAAGCTTGAGATTTCCGACCGGGGGCGGCAGAAGTCACCGGACCTACTTTTAGATATTTGCCTCTCCATTACTGAACGAAAAGTTCAGGGGGTCGGCCGCCCCCTCCCGCCCGTTAAAAGCTTCGCCCATGTCACCATGTACATGAAACGCTGCCTCATCCGCGCCTTAAGTCGTTTTTCATTCACTTTTTGCGCCTCTATGTGCGCCTTTGTACAGACCGCACTTTACCTACACTGCCTGAGGTCGCCTTTTGCTGCTTTTTTAAACCTAGTTCATTTAATTCCTCATCTATAAAAGGTACATGTCAAAATTATCGGAATTTTATTGTTAACTCTATCTAGAACTCTTGTAGTACTCCTTTGAAACAAAAGCTTCTTCACACTATTTATTAGTTGTCAAATATCTAAAATAACAAGGTATAAGCCCCCACCCAAATCAATACCTTTAATCCAAGAAATAAGCAATTGAATAGATTTATGTATGTCTTACATATGAAATACAGGTATATGAACATTCAAATCAATCCTAATCCTAGGGTTCATCCAATTCAGATATGAATATACTAGTAATTTTGTGCTAAAGAAAGAAAGAATCAGAAGAAGAAGAAAAGTAGGTACCTTTTTAAAGCGGTGGAGTTTGAGAAAACAAGCGGCTCGATTGCTGTGAAGTGCGATCTTCTGAGGGTTTGTTTTGGCAATGGAAAGGGCTTCAGTATAGAATTCTAGGGCTTTTTCGTAGTTACCATCCCTGTACATCTGATGCGCTCTTTCTATCTTGTTCATTGCTTTTCCAAGCCGATTGGAAGAGATGATTTCTGCTGCTGATTTGGATGGAGATGATGAGGAAATGGAGACGTGGACGTTATGATTTGAGTAACAAAAGATAGAGACAGAATCAATAGTGTTGAATTGGGTAACGTTAGGGTGTCCTAAGAGGTGAGTCCCCCTCTTACGCATAACCAATCCTCGTGTGCCACGTCAACTCCCCTCTTAAACTCCCCTAACACCCCAATTTGATGGCGCCACTTCCCTCTTAGGGGAATTGCTTTTTTTATTCAAAAAAAAAAAAAAAAAAAAAAAAAAAATTTCATTGGCTGAAATTGCGGCTGGCCCCACCTCCTCTCTCCTTCTTCTTCGGTGACTTCCCCCCGGTTTCACCTCCTCTCTCCTCCCCGATTTCACTCCCCTCTTGGTTGGCAGCACACCACCGATCGGCAAAGTTGGTCCCCGCTCGGGGTCACCGAGGGTGCTCCGGACACCCTTAGGGTGTTAGGAGTGGTTAAACATTTGGAGTGGCAAACAAAAAAAACTGACCAATCAGAGCGCGCCTTGTCAATCAGTCAAAAGTGTTTAAACTTTGCTGAAAAGTGTTGTCAATGGTTTAAACACTTGCTGAAGTGGTAAACTTTTTTTTTTTGCACTATTTTATTTAATATCAATAAATGTAGAATAAATACATTAAATTAAAAAACAATAAACTTTCATAAATTAAATTAAAAACATCAAAGTTACACTAAATTAAAAAAACAATAAAATTACATTAACTTGAAATAAATTAAACTAGTCTTCGTCGGAATCGACCAAAAGGTGGGGTAAATCTTGACTTGCGAGATGATATATGAGATCGTGTTTTAGTCTCCAATGCGTGTCTTCATCCATCAACTCGCCCAACACCGTATCGTCTAGAGCGGGCTCGATCGGAGGATCCCGAATGTGCACCGGTGCTATCGCATTTCCTTCATCTTTCAAAATCATGTTGTGTAAAATAATACACGTGTACACGACACTCCTAATTTTTTTAACGGATCTTGCTCGCATCGGTCGACTCAATACACCCCATTTCGCCTTCAAAACACCAAAAGCCCGTTCGACGTCTTTTCTTGCCGCCTCATGTTGCCTCTTGAATATCTTTTGGTCTACTTCGTGAGGGTAAGGGATCGACTTCACAAACACGGACCACGAAGGGTAGATTCCATCCGCGAGCAAATAACCACGTTTGTATAAATGGTTGTTAACATAAAATGGACATTTTGGCGCGGTTCCATTTCGTTCCGTTAAAAATAAAGGAGATTGTTGTAGCACATTGATATCATTTTGAGAACCCGGTGGACCGGCAAAAGCATGCCAAAACCATAAGTCTTGAGAAGCAACCACTTCGAGCATAACAGTCGGGTATCGGTGATCTCCTCACATAAATTGGCCTCGATACTCTGTCGGACAATATCGCCAAACGAAATGGGTGCAATCAAGGCTACCGAACATACCTGGAAGGTGATGTTTTTCCTCATGAGCTTGGTATAAAAGTGCCATGTCGTGGCTTGTCGGTCTACGTAAGAACTCGGGACCGTATATTTTGCAAACTGTGTCGCAAAAAAATTTTAGGCACTCGCGGGAAGTTCTATCGGCCATATGTAAGTACTCGTCGTTCTCGTCTGGAGTGTTACCGGTTGCGAGTTGTTTAATAGCCGATGTCACCTTTTGCAACGGCGTAAACCCCTTCCTACCTCGCGCATCGGGGGCCTCTTCAAACCACGGGTTGTTCTCTACCACGTCGGCCACAATTTTTAGAAACAAACGTTTCGACATACGGAACCTATGTCGAAAGATATCTTCGTTGTACTTCGGGTCTTCGTCAAAATAATCCGCCATGAGTGTCTCATGCCCCTCCTCACGTTGACGTTCAATATATCTCCTTCTGTTAGACGTGCCCGTGTCTTGAAGTTCGGCTTCTTCGATGAGATTTTGAAAAAAAAGAATGCTACTATTGGATGAATCGTCGCTACTCATGGGTGGGAACCATAACGGGAGTTCATCCGCCATTTTGTTTTGTAAATGTTTGGGAAGGATTGGTGGTATTTTTTGGTTTGTTGGGTATAAATTTGAAGGTATTTGGTTTTGGTATGGTTTGGTATTTATAATTTAATTTTTTAAAAGAAAAAATATTTTTTTTTATTTTGAACGGTAATATTACCGTTGAAAAGCCCACAACGGTCAAAATTGGATCCTTCTCGAGTCGGCATGCCCTTCCCGCTTCACATGTTTTGCCGCGTCGGTAAACTGTTGGCGGCGGTGTTTGCCGATCGGCAAAACTGTTTGCCGACAAGTTTGCCGCTCCACTCCTAACACCCTTAGTACCAAACTTTCTTTTAACGGCGACCAATGTCTTCATTAGGTTGTGTTTAAAATTTGAAACATGAGAAATAGTTAGTTTGCCCTACTATATCATACACCAGATTTAAGATTTAAAGCGGTAACTTTGGGTTTCGAGTTTTGGTTCTATAATAAGTGGATTTTTTCACGTTATGCGGCGGGAATTCTCGGCCACTATCGGTTGATTTGTTATGATAATGACATTCACTATTGTAACCGGAAAAAAAAGGTCGTCATAATTAAACCAAGTTGTTTGAGTTTGGCTATTCAGGGTACTGGCACGGTACCGAGACTCTTATAGTCTACAACACCGTAAAAACACTTTATTTTGAATGTAACTTTGTTGTCAGTAAAATTTATAGCAGAATGTCAAGAAAAAAATTAAACACATGTGTATTTAGTCTTTTTAAAAGAGTAAATTACAAGTTTTGTCCTTTATGTTTACATCAAATTTTAGGCGCTGTCCTTTAGCGCAAAAGTTGACAGGCGGTGTCCTTTACCTTTCAAAATCTTGCACGTTTTGTCCTTTAGGCCAAACTCGGTTAGATTTTTTGGTTAAATCTAGTCATGTGCAAGGCACATGAGGATACTACTGTAATTTCACCATTCAAGGGACTATTGTGTAAGTAATATATAGATTGATGAAATTACAATAGTACCCTCATGTGCCTTGCACATGACTAGATTTACCCAAAAAATCTAACAGGGTTTGGCCTAAAGGACAAAACATGCAAGATTTTGAAAGGTAAAGGATACCGCCTGTCAACTTTTGCGCTAAAGGACAGCGCCTGAAATTTGATGTAAACATAAAGGACAAAACTTGTAATTTACTCTTTAAAAAAATAACGAACACAAATTACCAGAGAAAATTAGATTAGACTTGTATAAATTTAACAACAAAGAAACTATTCATATGATTTTTTTAATTTCATAAAATATTCTGCTAATAATTGTTTTACCCTGTAATAACCACATGTATTAACAATATTTAAGTAAAAACCCATGTACGCAAATTGCTAAAAACAAATAAAAAAATCACACCCATCCAGCCTTAGGCGATCAAAACTAGCAACCCAAGGTAACACAACTCTTTAGTAAACTACTCTCAAAGGCTAGTTATCAAAACTAGATTTTTAAAGACAAATTCTATTGATTTATGTTTCATGTTCAACAGCATGTTTATCACAACAAGGATAATTGATTGTCGAGTCCTCAAGTCACCGATGACGTCTAAAGGATCTCGCTGACGTTATGATATCCCTGTTTCCATCTCCTACAAAAGAGAAAACCGTTAGCCTCATCACGGAGGGCCCCGGGGGGGATCCGTGACCAAGCTCCGGCGTGAGAATAAGTAAACTTGCCGGAGATAAATGAGAAGCTTATTCCAACGAGTGAGATCGTCGGAATATCCTCCTTGGTGTGGATTCTGATAAAATGAGTTATTATGTCGGAATTAAATGAGAGTATATGATGGTCGGAAATGAGAGTATATAGCATTTAGTGAGGGTTACCTTCTACTATTGAACGGATGCTTACCTTCCTTATATAAAGGAGATTGCTTATCTCCCTTGGAAAATGGCACCGAGGTGATCTAACGGTATCTAGCTGCCTTTGGGGGACTCAGACACGTGTCTGAGCCCCAACGGTAAGATTACTGACTTCATTTAATGAGGCCAGCCTTGCTGTACCATGTTTCCAGCGATCTCTTTCCTCCTATCAGCCAAGCATTTAATGTTCTGTAACATCCTTGGATCTTTTCTCCTATGTTTCCCGCTCATTTTCTATGTATGAGACTTTTATTAATGAAAGGTATTAGCCTTGGGCTTTAACAATTGGGCCCAGACGATAAGAGCCCAAGACGGGTCATGTTGGGCAACCGACCGGCCCGTCGTCAAGTCATCTCTAGTCCCTGGTTCTGAGACTCGAGTCTCATGATCCGGGGCTGTATCATAGTTGCTGGTGAAGCTAGTTCTCTTGGGCTACAAGTGTGGGCCCGACTTCCCTTAATGATTATACACCTCCCTCGTTTCCCGAGGGCCATCAAGTGTCAAAGATCAACGGCTAGGGATAGCCTTCATAATGCACGTGTTCTAATCGGTTTTTAATTTTTGAAAAATGGTGATGTGACGGTTTCCTCCCTGTGTCAGTTATTTCCTTTAAAACCCCATTGCCTCTTCTTTTTCCTCTAACTTCTATCATACTTCTTCGCAATTCTCTCTCTCCCCATTCCACTACTATTTTCTGATCACCATTCCAGTCTGCAATGAGCCGTACCGACTGTTCTTCGATCCGCTCCATCTTGACGGCGAAGGACCTTGAGGTCTTTGTCGATGCCTACAAGATCCCGGAGCGCTTTTCCCCAATTCTGACCGGGCCGGACGAGTCAGCGGAATGTACCCCTGACAGAATCGTCATCTACACTTTGTCATTCTCTTCTTGCGGTGTCCGTTACCCCTTGTCGGCTTTTAAAGTGGACCTTTTGAAGCATTTTGGAGTTCACTTCTCACAACTACACCCTCTAGGGTTCATGAGGGTTGTCCATTTTGAATTATCGTGTGTGGCGGTTTCCGGCGAACCGTCAGTTCCTCTTTTCTGCATGTTTTACAAGTTGATCTCTGATGGTGACTGGTTCACCTTTGCCAAGCGAAAAGATAGTGTATCTCCCCCCTGTAAATCTTTCATGCCTACTTCTACTTACCCAAAGGAGTGGAAAAGCCGATTTATCTTCGTTTCTGCTGCTATGATACCGGAATCGCCGCCCCTGAGAGATCCAAAAACGACCATTGAAGATAGTGTCCCAGTCTTGTCCACTGATGAGATCGTTCAATGGAAAAGGATGTATGAGAATCCTACATGGGCTTTCACATTCCTCGAGGGAGTGTTGGCCATGGGGGGCTTGAGCCCCTTTTGTGACACCTGTGTCACTTCAACCATCAAACAAATGCCAAACCAATGAAATATAGTATTTCATACTTGGGATTTGTAAAAATATGTGTATCGTTTACACATATCAACTCTTGTTCGATTTCAAGCTCTAAATCGCTTTCTGGAAGGTTATACGCGCACTAATGCGTAAATATAACCAGTTTAATGCAACAAACACTCCGGAATAGTGAAATAGACTTAACATACCTTAAGTAACCTTTACATAACTTAGAAATAAGTTTTGAAGGCTTTGGTATGGCAAAATCTAGTTTATTCGCTTACAGGGACTAAACTTGACAAACTGCGAAAGTATGCCAATTTGAACTGTAACAGACATTCCGGAACATGACCATAAGTTAAACATACCATAAATATCCTTCACATAGCTTAGAAATAGGCTTTGAGGGGTTCGGTGTGCTAAAATAAACTTTTGGGTCATTCAGGGACTAAAAGTGTCAAAAAGTGCACAAGTTTGCACTTTTACGCATAACTCACGTTCTGAATACATCCGGACATCCAAAAATTTATGTAAGCACGATAATATTTTATTTTAGTGTTTGGCATGAGAAAAATCCATTCGTTGCGTCATTTGGATCGTTTTTTCGCGCTTATGCGCATTCCGTCGTTATTAAGCGAACATCGCGTTCGTACGGCCAAACGAACCAACATCCGACATATTTTTGAGCATGTTTCATGTCCACAATGTTTAGGCATCATTTTAGGGCCTTAAAGTTGGCTTTACGGGCCTTAGAAGTGTCGGAAATGGCTTAAATACACAACAGGGACCAAAACTGTCATTTTTGAAACTTATTTTCTGATCAGAACCCCCATGCGGCCCGCATTAGTTTTGGTGTATCCTGAAGCGGGCCGCGTCAGCCTTCCAGAACAGATAAGATCGATTAGTCAGCTGATTCCAGCTGTTTAATCTACACCCACACATTCTAACTTGCCCTTTCGGCTCATGGGGGATCATTTTTAGCCACCATAACTTTCCAACAAGTGTACGCACAAGATTCGAGCACGGTTTCCATGAAATGATCTTAACGATTACCCATCCACCCCATTGCAAAACCCACAAGAATTATGATTTGAGGAGCTCTAAGTTGAAACCATTGTTTCATACCTGAGCTACTTGGATCGGGATTAGCATTCGGGGACCCTTCGTAAGTATTCTTTCGTTCTTTTATTGCTTTTCGAGTCTTTTCGAGTCTGAAAGTCAAACTTTGTTTGACTTTCTGCATTGACCAGTTTATGGTCAATGCGAAGTTCGTTTGAACTTCGCAACGTGAGTGTAATCACGTTGGTTATAGTCCCTTGGGACTATGCCTACTGATTACCACGTTGTCTAGGGTCGTAAGGGTAAGCGATCTAATAAATCGCTTATACCTTCGAACCCGACCCATTTGGTCGATCATTAGGATCCGACCAAATACATTAGGTGACCATAGTAGGTAGGGAATAACCTTCCGAGGTTATACCCTATGGTCACATCGTTTAAGTAGTTGTATGATAGATAGTTTATATGCCTTAGGTAAATTACCAGAATACCCTTTTCATGTATAATTGGTAATTAAGCATATGTAACCTAAACTTTTGTCACATAACTGATTATGTAACATGTTTAGGCATATAACACTTGTCATAGGACTAGTTAGGCGGTCCGAACGCGTTTCACGCGAACGACGCGTTAAAGTAGCATAAGCTACCTAAACGGGTCGTAATGGGTCGTAAACAATTATGTTAGGTTTCATTTAGCATGAAGGCTTTGTTAAACCATATGACACGAGTCTCTATACTCGTTTGGTTTACGAACCCTCATTCTATCCAATCATCCGATTTAGGTCCGGTTATTAACATAGTTACCTATATTAGGTGCCGTTTGATATCCGCGATCTCTAGCATTGTTTGGTTGTTACTCAAGAACTACTGAGCAATCTCAAGTGAGTACATAGACCCCTCTTTTACTGTTTTCCAAACCGTTTTGGGGTGAAACACATGTGCCTACTTGTTACTTTCATGCTTTCCATGCTTTCACATCATATACTTGCTATGTTCGTTAGTACATTATAGTACATGATTTCATTACATTACATGCTATGTATGCCCATTGTGTGCGTACTTAGTACATCGTTTTACATTACATGCTATGTATGCCCATTGTGTGCGTACTTAGTACATCGTTTTACATTACATTTTTGAACCGTTTATAACTATTTGATTATGTGAACCGTTGTAAACATTTGACTATGTGAACCGTTTGTATCTGTGAACCGTTTGTATCTGTGAACCGTTTGTATCTGTGAACCGTTTGTATCTGTGAACCGTTTGTATCTATGAACCGTTTGTATCTGTGAACCGTTTGTATCTATGAACCGTTTGTATCTGTGAACCGTGTGAACCGTATTTGACCATACATAAACATTTCTACAATTGTTAAACATTACTTTGGTGGTTTGGTTTGATTAAGTGATTAAGTAACGATGCGTGTGTAATATGATACAAGCATGGTGGATACGCCGCTGGTACTTCCTATATATAAGTGTTTGTATGGTATTACATATCGTAGCGTTATTTGAATCATTTCAGTTTGAGACATATAACATTTTATACAAATAACATATTTTTACAATACATTGTTTTACAAGCAACTTATCTTATACAAACTCATTTTAAAATGGTTATTCATTTAACCATACATTATTCTCTTATTTATACATATCATCTGATCTTATCGTTTTTCAAATGATTTATAAAACAAAGCAAATTACAAGGTTCATGACTAAACATTTTCTCAAACATAAGTCATGAAACCTATTTTCACAAAACCTATGTATCTCACAGGCATTTTTATGCTGACGTACCTATTTTCACATGTGTTTTTCAAGGGCTGTTGCATAAGATGATCAAGATACACATAGGCAGACTTGGGCTTTAGTGACAATAAAAGATGCAAGACTAGTTAATTATGTTGTATTTCTTTGTTTGTTAAGACATTGTAACACTTTTAATCAATAAAACGAAACTTCAATTGCCATGGATTTGAAACAATTAATTCTGTTACAACACTCCCCGACATTTCCGCCACGTTTTGTATGTTCTACGTGGTCGGGGTGTGACACCTTTTACTCAGTCCGGCCAAAAGCCTTCTTCGGCAAGAAAGGTATTCCCCTGCCCTTTGACATGTTATGTTTGTTTTTCTTTCCTCTTCTTTCTTTTTGGGAGTTTACGGATTTGGGTAGTCATCTCTGGTGTTGTTTTTTGATGTGCACAAAATGGGTAGTCATTTGGACCACTCCAAAGACAGAGATTTGCTGGGGATCTTCATTCATACCATCCTAGGTATATTCTAAAAGAAGGTTCTCAACAACCATCTTGTCTTTTCCACTTTTGTTCATTGCCTTCTTCTTCAATTTTCACTCAATACCTCCATTAAAGCTTGAGATCTCCATGATTCCAAGCTTTATTGTAATGTTTGCAGGGTTATTATTCAAGGAATCTTGTTTAAAATAAGTAATACAACTTTGTTTTAAGTTATTTATGCTTAAAAGTACCTTATAAACTGAAAAAATAATTTAAAACTACAAGATTCCTTGCTCTAAAAACCCGCAGACAGCTGAACACGGGGCCGTGTTCATTGAACACGGGGCAGTGTCCGAGGTGCTGGTCCCATAAAGTTGAACTCTTTTCGGTATGTTTTCTCAGAATGGCGAGCAGAACTAGCGGAACATCTTCGTCGCACTCCAGAAACAACCGACAAGGGAGAAGGTCATCAACAGTTGAAGATTCTCTTGTAAACTACGTTTACGCCTTAAGAGAGGCCATTGATGAGATAAAAGGGGTGGAAGAAGCATTGGTCGACCGTATTAATCATCTGACGGTGGGACTAGAAGGATGTCTCCGAGAAGTCAACCTTTTGCACCAAAGGTTGAACATTCTCGCCTCGCCTCCTTTGGTACCGATTATCACCCAAAGGGCATGGAATGTGGTACCGGAAGTCATCATTCCGGCTGAATGGTACGCCATACATCCAGAACCCCCTCGAGACATACTACAAGGGGTTCCGATTGGTGTCACTATCCCTCCACAAGATTTTGAGGAACATGAAGCCGCCTCCTTCCTCCCAAGAGAGATAGAAGAATGGCTCTAGCAACATCTAGGGAACACCGCTCGGCTTGGAGTTCTACAAAACTTTTAGATACCGGAAAACTATTTCCGGAATTTTGGTTCTTATTGTCTTAATAGAGCTCATTAGGATGATTTTTAGTATCACTTGACCTATCTAATTTAGGACCCTTAAATTTTATTTTCTGCTTTGTTTTCAACTTTTTAGGATCATTTTGTAATTCTCTCTATGACTTAATGAATGATGGTTAATTTGGTGTTTGGATGATGATTGAAATGAAAAAAAAAAAACGCACTCGAGATGGTGAAGGATAACAAGGGAAACTTGAACCAGCACCCCATGCACGAAAACAGGGCCATCCGACAAAATTTTCTTCATTACAGCAAGTTCAGCACGGGCCGTGCCCGCCCAACACGGCCCCGTGCTGCACAATCTGCAGAAAAAGCCCAGTTCAGGTAACTGGACACAGGGCGTGCTCACTGAACACGCCCCCGTGCCCAGGCTTCTGTTTCTTTTTACATATTTTGTTACTGGCGATCTGAACACGGGGCCTTGCCCGGACACCACGGGGCCGTGTCCAGACGCCCAGTAACATAAATTTTGCTTTTTCACACCATTTTACACATTCAATCAACCTAAAAACTTATTTTTGGGACACATTGAGGACAATGTGTAATTTAAGTGTATGGGGGGGGGGGTGCTAAAATCTTGAATCTTGCAAGTCCTAATTACAAGCCTTACACAAAACTCTATTGGAACCGCTAATCACCCCAATTTTTTTTTATTTTTTTAAATTTTCATTTTTCTTACTTGTCTAGGTTTAACTTGGGAATTTCAAATTCTATAAAGGTTATATTTTTACAAATTTACAACCGATAGCGTCGTGATAAAAAGAACCAACATAAGAAAATTATGAAACGGCATGACAAGCTTAGTTAAAATTTGATTATATATACTTGATCACATAAAAACCCATTCCCACAAAAGTGAGTTTTGAGCCTTTATTGAGCATACAAATACATATCTTTAAACTAAATGCTCATTTTTCGTTTCTTGTGTGAATAGCCGCTTGGTTCTTACGACTCTAGAACTTGTCACGACGATACATTCCCGGTCCTTACCAACTTAAACCCGAGTAAGTAAATGATGGAGGCATTAGGACTAACCCTTTTTCATTTCTACACCATTATTTTTTTCTTTTTTTTACCACCTACCCAAAATCCCCCTAGTTAACCCCTTTGAGCCTAAACCTTTTCATTTCTTAACCCAAAAAAATAATCACCCTTTCACCCACCAAAACCCTTTTTATTTTTAACCCTTTGTTTTAGTAACAAGCTCGGTTTTTCGTATGACTTTTCAAAAAAAAATGTTGATGAAGCAAAAGAAATAAACAAGCAAGTTCATCAAAAATAACTTTGTTTGAATAATGGCTTCATCAAAATAAAAATTGAAAAAATAAAAAGTCTTACGAAAACCGATGCTTTTTACGCTTTTTGCCCTTTTCTACTAACCATTAAACCAACCCCCTACCTTTAACCCTAGCCTAACCCTTCACCCAAAAGTCCTCTTGATATTTACAAAGGTATATAGTTAAAAAGGAGGAGGATTGATTGCTTGGTAAGCCTATGGTAGGAGTAAGTTCCATGCCACTCTCGAGTGATTCACTAAAATACATCTTCGGCCGAGTGTTGAGTGATCCCCGTGAGGTATGTGAACTTGTATATAAATGAAATTTAAAAAAAAAGGCATGTTATGCCCTAATAAGTAATTTATCTCATGTAATGTTTTAAATAAATCATGACGAATAGGATTGTAAATAAATAAAAATAAAACTTGATAAAGAATCTTGGAAATCCCGACACTCTATGACAAGCCCAAAAACCTTCTCTTCTACCCATTTCATTTGGGAGTGTAAAGCCACATTATAAAGAGTTTTGCTTGAGGACAAACAAAGATTCAAGTGTGGGGGTATTTGATGTGCACAAAATGCAACATATAAATTACATCAATTGTGGCATAAAACTAACCATTTTTTAGTACTAATGTTGGAAAAAGTGTGTTTTCGTCTTCCTTTTGTATTTTCAGGATTAAATGAGCTCAAATTAACAAAAGAAGAAAAAAGGCAGCTAAATCTAACATAAATACAAGAAAAGGAACAAACGTGGCATGCCTGACCCCCCGACAGCATATTCCCAAGCAAAATCAAGAAGACAGAAGACTGAACACGCCCCGTGCTCAATGAACACGGGGGCGTGCCCAAGTGCCAGCATAAAAGACAAAGCTATAGAAGCTTCTATCACCCACCACGGGGGCGCGCCCAGCGGACACGGGGCCATGGTCAACTCTAAGATTCGCAGAATCTGAGGAAATCTTGATAGTACAGATATGCTTCTGCACACGGGGGCGTGCCCAGCGAACACGGGGGCGTGGTCAACTAATGCAGACACACTGCAATTAATGAAGGAAGATAAGAGGATGGACACGGGGCCGTGCCCGAGCTGCTGTTCAGGCTATAAATAGGGATGCTTGGCTCATTTGCAAACCATCCCTTGGAACACCACCTCTCTCACACTTCACCCACCACCATCACAACACCATCATCCACCACCATTGTCACACCCCCAAAATCCACACGCGGAGTATCACCGCTTGGAGGCGTGACATGACCAGGATCGAGCCACCAATCATATTGAACAACATAATTAAGTAAATAAAACCAAATTCAATACGATTGGTGACCAAAAGAAGTAAACCGATTTTAGGATAACAGCGGAAGCATAAAACATAAGTTCATAACATAAGTCCATAGTTCATAAGTTTAAAGTCCAAAACGTAGGTTTAATAAGTTCATAAAGTTTATTCATTAAGTACGGGACATATCAGTTCGCATCCCACAACGACCACCTCCATGTGCAAGCTCCATAGCATCTAATGACCTGCAAAGCATGTAATAACGAGTCAACAACAAAGTTGAGTGAGTTCACGGTTGGTTGTCCATTTTAGAGTTGTTTCCAAAAACATAGTTTAATCTCATTCGGCTATCCAGCCGTGGGGGTTACCCCATAGTTCGAAAACGTTTATTAGTAACCATCCCATGTCCACCTTCCCTGGCTATCCAGCCCGGCACTTTGGCCGTGGGGAGCTGCCCCAGTATTTTAAACTACCAGACTCGTTTATCATATCGACTACTAACAAAAGAAATCAATTGTTCCCTAGCGTCGGTGTTCTATCACCACCGACGTGCCATAGTCCATTAGTACACGCTCGTCCGACTGGCACGGTGTGAGGTTTGTTAAACCTAATAGCGCTATTAACTAATGACCCGCTCGCCATAGCCTCGGCGATTAAGTCGATACAAAAAGGGAGGGACTTCGCTGATAGAGTTCTAGTCCAGTAAGTCTAATACGTCCCAACAGGACGAGGAATTTACATTCCTGAACACGTCTCAAGGACGAGGAATTCACATTCCTGAACGCGTCCCAAAGGACGAGGAATCCCTATTCCTGTACCCATTCCCATTCCCACCGGGAATTTACCATGCTTTGTAGAAAAAGTGTGAACTCACCTCGGTTTGCTCGGTTAGATTCTCAAATATAGCTAACAGTCAAGGTCGGTCAATCGCGTCCTAATAAGGTACGCATAACAATCAGTTTCTCATGCATAACACGTATCCTACGTACGGTTTATTTGCACATTACTTCTACCACATAACAGGTACACACTTTAACGATTTATGCCCATATATACTTCCCATCCATTCCCCACTCATAAGCAAACATACAATAATGCATATAACACATATAACATGTTAGATCATTCACAGATAGCATACTCGACATTTAGACGCGCAAATCACAACTTATGTCATTTCAGCATTAATATTCAAAACCGGCTGTTTTCGGACATTTTAATAAAATAGTTAAATTATTCCAAAAATTCCCAAATTTTTACAGGATGTCTTAAACGTTCCATATTTTATTGTGTAAAAATATCGGGGTCCGGTTCATTACCAATATTTTATAAAAATTCATATTCTGGACTGAACTCAGATTTATGTATTTCTGACCACAGTCCACGGAACAATTTATTAAAAATTCATCGAGTGTCCGATTTACGAAATTCTAGTGGGGTAATTACAAATGCATCGGTTGTCATCTACTGTACAAATTTCATGGTCCGATTCATCACAAAACTCAGGTTATGACTGAAAGTATGACACCCATTTATTGCTGTCAAAATTCAGCTTAAGTTGCTGTTACAAATTAACACTTTAAAAATAGTAAACGGAGTCCAAAAATTACGATTCCGGTGCCATTTGAACCGTATTTTATAGTTACATATTTTAGATTCAAAATATCGGTTTTTTGTTGAATTTACGACCTGTTTACAGCCAACTGAAGTTGGCTGTAAAAGTTGGACAGATTCTGATTTTCAGTGTTTAACCTTCTAAATCATGTTCGATCGATTCCGTTAACAAGTTTAGTGACCACAAAAACATGACACATTAATATTAATCAGTAAAACATCAGATAATCAACCAATAATCATAATCACACAAGATCTACATGATTTACACTAATATTCATCCATTAACCACCTTGTTCATCACTTTAGTAGACTTTTAGTTGGTGATCTTATATGTTAGTGATTCTCAACCGACGAAACTCTTATTAACCACTTTAGAATAGATCAAGAAGATGTTTAGATTCACTTACTACTAGCTCGAGGCTAGGGAAGATTCAAGGCGAAAACTAGGTGGTTAAAAGCGAATGGAGAAGGTCCTTCAACTTCCGAGCGCACCAAGCTTCGTTGTTCACCTTCTTACACCTATGGATGTTCTTGGATTGCTTGAAGATGATCAAATGATGGTGGTGATGGTGCTACTTGTGGCTGGCCGAACCAAAGAAAGAGAGAGAGAGATAGTGCGAAGTTTTCTTGTGAAGTGTTTGAATGAAGTATGAACTTATGGGTTTACTTATAGACCATTTATCTTAATTAACCATTAGATCTTGTGCTCCCAAGATATTAAACATGTCTAAATAAAATAATCAAGTGTGTAAGGATGTGTCCCCCATGTGGGAAAATTCGGTCAAGGGGGGGGGGGTTAAGGGGTATAGTTTGGTTTGAACTAATAGTTAGAGTTTAGTTAGTTAATTTAGGAGTTTAATCTAACTACTAGTGTGTTGTGTTTTGTAGCGAGTGTTAGGGTGTTCGGGGACCCTAACTAGCCCAGAAAAAGAAAAACAATGTCATTGACAATATTTTTGTGTTCCGGGTAAAGTCCGGTTGTTCGGTTTAACACTGTTCCGTTTAAAGTGCTTAATTAATCCGTAGAGCGTCCTATATATATATTTTTGCAACGTTTTTAATTTTTAACACTCAGGAAGTCATAACAGACTATTTAATGACTTTTCTGTACACTACTAGTGTGTCAACATGCACATGTAAATATAACACAGATATCAGAAAGCAGTTACGTAATTCCACACAGTCGTCAAGCACATTAATTATTATTAATAAATTGTACGGAATACATGTAAATTTGAGGGTTGTCACATTCTCCCCCTGTTAAGAGAATTTCATCCCGAAATTTAGTGCGTGGTTACTGAGGAAGCTAGTTAAGTTGCGTTGTTTTCCTGATTTTCCTGGGGTGTCACATCACCCCCCCGTTGATTTGGAATTTCGTCCCGAAATTCTGCAGTAGCTTCAGCCTCAGTAGTGGTTGCGTTTTTCTTAAACAGTTGGGGATACTTGAGTTTCATTTGGTCTTCTCGTTCCCAGGTATACTCTGGGCCACGACGAGCATTGCAACGAACTCGGACCAGAGGTATTCTAGTGCGCTTGAGAATCTTAACATCTTGATCACTAATCTCTACTGGTTCCTCGACGAATCGCAGCCGGTCGTCGATTGTGAGTTCCTTAAGAGGAACTATGAGGGTCTCATCTGACAGACACTTCTTCAGATTCGACACATGGAAAACATTGTGAACTCCGCTGAGTTCTTCAGGTAGATTCAACCTGTAGGCGACTTTGCCAATTTTCTCGGTGACTTCGAATGGTCCGACATAACGCGGATTGAGTTTTCCTCGTTTGCCAAAGCGGACTACACCTTTCCAAGGTGAGACTTTGAGTAGCACTCGATCCCCAACCTGGAGCTCGAGTGGTTTTCTTCCCTTATCAGCATAGCTTTTCTGACGGTCACGAGCTGCCGCCATTCGCTATCGTATCTGAGCAATTCTCTCGGTGGTATCTACCACAAGTTCTGGGCCAGTGATTTGGCTGTCACCAACTTCTGCCCAACAGAGAGGTGATCGGCATTTGCGTCCGTACACTGCCTCGAACGGAGCGGCTTGGATGCTGGTGTGGTCTGTTGTTATATGAGAACTCCACTAGCGGGAGGTGTTTTTCCCAGCCATTACCAAAATCGATTACACATGCCCTAAGCATGTCTTCAAGGGTTTGGATGGTGCGTTCAGATTGCCCATCCGTCTGTGGGTGATAAGCGGTGCTCATATCTAAACGTGAGCCAAAGGACTTGTGCATTGCTTGCCACAGTTCGGAAGTAAAACGCGCGTCACGATCAGATATAATAGAGGTTGGCACTCCGTGCCTTGACACTACTTCCTTTAGATAAATGTCTGCAAGAGTAGAAAACTTATCCGTTTCTTTGATGGCCAGAAAATGTGCAGACTTGGTCAGTCGATCTACGATCACCCAAATGGTATCGTTTCCGCGTTGAGATCTGGGCATACCAGTAACGAAATCCATGGAAATTTGCTCCCATTTCCATTTCGGGATCTCCGGTTGTTGAAGTAAGCCTGATGGTTTTTGGTATTCAGTCTTGACTCTCGCACAAGTCAAGCACTTACTGACGTAGGTTGCTATGTGGGCTCTCATGCCAGGCCACCAGTATGTAGTCTTGAGGTCGTGGTACATCTTGTCCGAACCAGGGTGTACCGAATAACGAGACTTGTGTGCTTCATCCATCACAAGTTCGCGTAAGTTGCCATAAAGTGGAACCCAGATGCGCCCTGTTACATAGTAGGCACCGTCTTCCTTTTGTTCTAGCCGCTGCCTCGATCCTCGTAAGGACTCAGCCCTGATGTTCTCTGCTTTCAATGCCTCAACTTGAGCATCACGAATCTGAGCGGGAAGGCTAGAGTGAATGGTAAGCTGTAGAGCACGCACACGCCTAGGTATAGTATCCTTTCGACTGAGGGCGTCAGCCACAACATTGGCCTTGCCCGGATGATATTTGATCGCACATTCATAATCGTTCAAGAGCTCCACCCATCGGCATTGACGCATGTTTAACTCCTTTTGCTTGAAGATATGCTCGAGACTCCTGTGATCGGTGTAAATGGTGCACTTGGTACCGTACAGGTAATGTCTCCATATCTTAAGTGCGAAAACAACTGCTCCCAGCTCCAGATCGTGAGTAGTGTAATTTCTTTCGTGAACCTTGAGTTGGCGCGATGCGTAGGCAACGACCTTGTCACGTTGCATCAATACGCAACCAAGTCCTTGGATGGAAGCGTCGCAGTAAACCACAAAATCATCTGTGCCTTCAGGCAATGAGAGGATAGGCGCGCTACAAAGTCTATCCTTTAGGTGTTGAAATGCGGACTCCTGTGCATCACCCCAACGATAGATGACACCCTTCTGAGTCAGTGAAGTGAGAGGCTGCGCAATCTTGGAGAAATCCTTGATAAACCTTCTGTAATATCCTGCCAAACCCAAGAATTGGCGGATTTCTGTTGGTGTGCGTGGTGCAGGCCAGTTCTTAATTGAGTCAACCTTGGATAGATCAAGATGAATCCCATCCTTGTTTACTACATGGCCTAGAAAGTGGACTTCGCGAAGCCAGAAGTCACATTTCGAAAACTTGGCATACAACTGCTCTTTTCGAAGAAGTTCCAGCATAAGTCGTAGATGCTGCTCGTGTTCCTCCCGACTCTTAGAATAGATCAGGATATCGTCGATGAACACAATAACGAACTTATCCAGGTAAGGCTTGCACACTCGGTTCATGAGATCCATGAAGACCGCTGGTGCATTCGTCAGCCCGAATGGCATAACCAGAAACTCGTAATGGCCGTAACGAGTTCTGAACGCTGTTTTGGAGACGTCCTCATCTCGGACTCTCAGCTGATGGTATCCCGATCTCAAGTCAATCTTAGAGTAATAGCTCGACCCTTGCAACTGGTCGAACAAGTCGTCAATGCGTGGGAGAGGATAACGATTCTTCACGGTCACCTTGTTAAGTTCGCGGTAGTCAATACACATTCTGAAGGTACCGTCTTTCTTCTTCACGAATAGTACTGGAGCTCCCCAGGGCGAAGAGCTAGGACGTATAAAACCCTTTTTCCAAGAGTTCTTGTAGTTGTGTGGACAGTTCTTCGAGTTCTGATGGAGCTAGACGATATGGTGCTCGAGCTACTGGCGCTGCTCCAGTAGCTAGCTCGATTTGAAACTCAACTTGGCGATGAGGCGGAAGACCAGGTAATTCCTCAGGAAATACCTCGGGAAAATCGCGCACAATAGGGATGTCTTCAATTCTCTTCTCTTCCGTTGATGTGTCAGTAACGAGTGCTAAAATGGCAGTGTGGCCCTTTCGCAAACACTTCTGGGCCTTAAGGAAAGAGATGATGCCTTCGACAGCACCACTCTTGTCGCCACGAATCATGAGAGGTTCTTCACCAGAACGAGGAATGCGGACGATTTTCTCCTTGCAAACAATCTCCGCTTGATGATGAGATAGCCAATCCATCCCAATAACAACATCGAAACTACCCAGTGTGATAGGAATAAGATCGATAGAGAAAGTCTAACCAGCTAAGATGAGGTTATAACCTTTAACTACGTGTGTGGCTTCAAGACTTTTACCGTTAGCTAGTTCTACCATGTGTTTGGTGTTCAGGAGTGTTGGAGTGCGCTTAAGCATTTGGCTAACTTTTACGGACACATAACTAGTATCGGCACCCGAATCAAACAAAACAGTAACAAAGAAGTCGTCCAGATGAAACTTACCCATCACAACATTGGGATCGTTCTTTGCATCACTCTGAAGGTTTCAAGGAGTGATCACCGAGGATCGAGAGTCGAGCCTTCCAAACTCTCTATGCTAGAGGGTGTTCACTTCAGTGTCTTTGCATGGTGGAGCGAGAACGAAATGTCACTGTGGTAAGAGAATGACGGTTTGGTCTAAGCAAATGGTAGAAATTAGACATAACATAAACCAATAATCATGTGTCGGTACAAAAGCTAGTATAAGGATTCCGCGTATTTAAGAAGACTATCATGGAATAGTACGATTTCTTGTAGTGTGAGGCGGGTCAGGTAAGCGTATAGATTATCATGTTCGCCTGTAGGTTGAGTGATCCATATTTCCGTCCTTGAGCGTCCTGAAGACTATCCCATCAGTAAGGGCATCCATTCGCTAGGTTGGGTTTTCGAAGGAGTAAATCAAGTAGAAGAAGCATTAACCACCCAATAAGGTAATGGGGGTAATCTTGTGATCGGTGGAAATCGTGGTGTGGTTGTTGGCGTTTCATTAAATCAGTTGCCAATCGAAGAAACAGGGAATTAATGAGGTTCATGCGAATAATCGACCGAAAATAGGGGTCCACCAATAACAGAAGAATTCAACCAAGTAATATGTCGCTTAGAAGCAATTCTAGTAGTGAGGTGTGGCGGCACGACACAAAAAGGGAAGTTCGTTGCATCACGATCACGGAAGTATATCACTTGTCCAAAATAGAGTTTGGTTGGTAGGGTTGCGAGTTGCAAAGCGATGAACGCACGTAACTGTGGCTGCTTCGTTTCTGGTAACGACGGCCAGTGGAGATGATGAGGTCCGTCAACGGGGATGCGTGGGTATAGTTCTCCAAAACCCGAGTTCATTTGAGCCAGGTCTGGACTTCGTGAATGTTGACGTACAAGCCGAATGTACGGAGGGTCAGATGGTGACGTCATGTCGAGTTAAGCGTGTAAATAGATAGAAAGCATAAACAGTTGTCATAGCGGGGTGTCGAGAAATCAGAAAAGAATTTGACCACCACTTGTCAAATTTCAAGTAAACAATTGCATATCATAAAGAACGCAGTAGGGCTAATAGACAGCATGCTACTACCCTAAATAAACACACCATAAAAACCACACCGGACAAAAGTAATCTAGCAAGTAAGAAATATAAACTTAAATCATACCACCTGGTGTGTTGGGTCTTGCACGTGGAGCGAAGCGTCGTTGTGGATCGTTGAGCACTGTACAGGTTATAGTCTGGTTTTATCAAAAAGCTTTTCCCCTTTTTAAAACCCAGTTCACTATAACCAATGGCTCTGATACCAATCTGTCACACCCCCAAAATCCACACGCGGAGTATCACCGCTTGGAGGCGTGACATGACCAGGATCGAGCCACCAATCATATTGAACAACATAATTAAGTAAATAAAACCAAACACAATACGATTGGTGACCAAAAGGAAGTAAACCGATTTTAGGATAACAACGGAAGCATAAAACATAAGTTCATAACATAAGTCCATAGTTCATAAGTTTAAAGTCCAAAACGTAGGTTTAATAAGTTCATAAAGTTTATTCATTAAGTACGGGACATATCAGTTCGCATCCCACAACGACCACCTCCATGTGCAAGCTCCATAGCATCTAATGACCTGCAAAGCATGTAATAACGAGTCAACAACAAAGTTGAGTGAGTTCACGGTTGGTTGTCCATTTTAGAGTTGTTTCCAAAAACATAGTTTAATCTCATTCGGCTATCCAGCCGTGGGGGTTACCCCATAGTTCGAAAACGTTTATTAGTAACCATCCCATGTCCACCTTCCCTGGCTATCCAGCCCGGCACTTTGGCCGTGGGGAGCTGCCCCAGTATTTTAAACTACCAGACTCGTTTATCATATCGACTACTAACAAAAGAAATCAATTGTGCCCTAGCGTCGGTGTTCTATCACCACCGATGTGCCATAGTCCATTAGTACACGCTCGTCCGACTGGCACGGTGTGAGGTTTGTTAAACCTAATAGCGCTATTAACTAATGACCCGCTCGCCATAGCCTCGGCGATTAAGTCGATACAAAAAGGGAGGGACTTCGCTGATAGAGTTCTAGTCCAGTAAGTCTAATACGTCCCAACAGGACGAGGAATTTACATTCCTGAACACGTCTCAAGGACGAGGAATTCACATTCCTGAACGCGTCCCAAAGGACGAGGAATCCCTATTCCTGTACCCATTCCCATTCCCACCGGGAATTTACCATGCTTTGTAGAAAAAGTGTGAACTCACCTCGGTTTGCTCGGTTAGATTCTCAAATATAGCTAACAGTCAAGGTCGGTCAATCGCGTCCTAATAAGGTACGGATAACAATCAGTTTCTCATGCATAACACGTATCCTACGTACGGTTTATTTGCACATTACTTCTACCACATAACAGGTACACACTTTAACGATTTATGCCCATATATACTTCCCATCCATTCCCCACTCATAAGCAAACATACAATAATGCATATAACACATATAACATGTTAGATCATTCACAGATAGCATACTCGACATTTAGACGCGCAAATCACAACTTATGTCATTTCAGCATTAATATTCAAAACCGGCTGTTTTCGGACATTTTAATAAAATAGTTAAATTATTCCAAAAATTCCTAAATTTTTACAGGATGTCTTAAACGTTCCATATTTTATTGTGTAAAAATATCGGGGTCCGGTTCATTACCAATATTTTATAAAAATTCATATTCTGGACTGAACTCAGATTTATGTATTTCTGACCACAGTCCACGGAACAATTTATTAAAAATTCATCGAGTGTCCGATTTACGAAATTCCAGTGGGGTAATTACAAATGCATCGGTTGTCATCTACTGTACAAATTTCATGGTCCGATTCATCACAAAACTCAGGTTATGACTGAAAGTATGACACCCATTTATTGCTGTCAAAATTCAGCTTAAGTTGCTGTTACAAATTAACACTTTAAAAATAGTAAACGGAGTCCAAAAATTACGATTCCGGTGCCATTTGAACCGTATTTTATAGTTACATATTTTAGATTCAAAATATCGGTTTTTTGTTGAATTTACGACCTGTTTACAGCCAACTG
The DNA here is from genome assembly GCA_030545235.1 of Helianthus tuberosus. Lineage (NCBI taxonomy): Eukaryota > Viridiplantae > Streptophyta > Magnoliopsida > Asterales > Asteraceae > Helianthus > Helianthus tuberosus. Next base: position 50,316,904 of record CM060411.1, on the reverse strand, counting down.
AAGTTGGCTGTAAAAGTTGGACAAATTCTGATTTTCAGTATTTAACCTTCTAAATCATGTTCGATCGATTCCGTTAACAAGTTTAGTGACCACAACAACATGACACATTAATATTAATTAGTAAAACATCAGATAATCAACCAATAATCATAATCACACAAGATCTACATGATTTACACTAATATTCATCCATTAACCACCTTGTTCATCACTTTAGTAGACTTTTAGTTGGTGATCTTATATGTTAGTGATTCTCAACCGACGAAACTCTTATTAACCACTTTAGAATAGATCAAGAAGATGTTTAGAGTCACTTACTACTAGCTCGAGGCTAGGGAAGATTCAAGGCGAAAACTAGGTGGTTAAAAGCGAATGGAGAAGGTCCTTCAACTTCCGAGCGCACCAAGCTTCGTTGTTCACCTTCTTACACCTATGGATGTTCTTGGATTGCTTGAAGATGATCAAATGATGGTGGTGATGGTGCTACTTGTGGCTGGCCGAACCAAAGAAAGAGAGAGAGAGATAGTGCGAAGTTTTCTTGTGAAGTGTTTGAATGAAGTATGAACTTATGGGTTTACTTATAGACCATTTATCTTAATTAACCATTAGATCTTGTGCTCCCAAGATATTAAACATGTCTAAATAAAATAATCAAGTGTGTAAGGATGTGTCCCCCATGTGGGAAAATTCGGTCAAGGGGGGGGGGGGGGGTTAAGGGGTATAGTTTGATTTGAACTAATAGTTAGAGTTTAGTTAGTTAATTTAGGAGTTTAATCTAACTACTAGTGTGTTGTGTTTTGTAGCGAGTGTTAGGGTGTTCGGGGACCCTAACTAGCTCAGAAAAAGAAAAACAATGTCATTGACAATATTTTTGTGTTCCGGGTAAAGTCCGGTTGTTCGGTTTAACACTGTTCCGTTTAAAGTGCTTAATTAATCCGTAGAGCGTCCTATATATATATTTTTGCAACGTTTTTAATTTTTAACACTCAGGAAGTCATAACAGACTATTTAATGACTTTTCTGTACACTACTAGTGTGTCAACATGCACATGTAAATATAACACAGATATCAGAAAGCAGTTACGTAATTCCACACAGTCGTCAAGCACATTAATTATTATTAATAAATTGTACGGAATACATGTAAATTTGAGGGTTGTCACAACCATCATCCATTGTCCATCATAGAGTGTGTGAGTCATCTCGGGATCCAAGATTGATCGTAAGAGTTCTTGACAATCAAAGGCCATGTTTGCCTAAGTCTCTTACATCACTTGGTGAAGACAAGTGTCTAGTGTAATACTTTTTATTTTTAATCTTTTCGCAATTTTTACTTGGTTATGTATTAATGACTTTAATAACTAGTTTCTTATGTTGAAGGTGATTCTTCCTTATCGTTTGTCCGTGGTGTCTTGGCATTATTTTACTGTCTATATAAAATAAAAGATTTTCACCATTCATATCTCCACGGTCTATATGGAGGTATGTTGGCTACCTGGTCGGGGGTTAAGGGAACGGTTTGGTAAGAGTCTTGCCTTGTTCAGTGTATAGATCCTGCAAGGACCTGGGTCAAATTTAGTAGGACCTCCTTCAATACCCACCGGTATTGGATGGCGGGGGTCCAAACTCTTTGATCCCCTCATATGTAAGCTACTATTAATACTTTAACCCGGCTACTTAGGACTGTATCCCTGCTGACTCTGACTACTTAGCCGAGGGTAACGTCACCTTCAAAAGAGGGGCCTACCATAATATGCATTAATAACTTAATTAATTATCTTTCAATAATCCGACCCTTTAGGATTGTATCCTTGCTGACTCAAACTACTGGGTTGAGGGTAACGTCACCTTCAAAAGAGGGGCCTACTACAATAACTAAGATAATCTCTTAAAAAATGCAAAAAGTGCGGAAATAATCAAAGGTTACACTATACACGAGTCGGAGCCAAGTGATTCATCTTGTCTATCTGTTTTTACTTTTATTTTATTTTTCAGCATTTTAGTTATTTTTTATTTTTCTTGTTTAAAACATTTTTCTAAACTTTTGATTTGATTAGACGTTGAGGATAAACCGGTACTAAAAGCTCTTGTGTCCTTGGACGATCTCGGTATCTTGCCAACACTATACTACGCTCACGATGGGTGCACTTGCCCATATGTGTGTTTGGTGTTAGTAAAATATCGTGTTTTATAAAATTAAAACTTGACTAACGTGTAAAAAGGGCTTAAAATATACTTAAACTTATATAACACACAACACGCATCATTTTTGTATAGAGATGAACTTGTGGGGCTTACTCCAGGGGGATTGCAAAGATGTTAAGTTTATGGTGGGTGATAAGGTTGAACCAAACATGAGCCGAGGTGTTAAGACGAAGGTCCCTGAGAATTCTGTTCAAGCCGGGGATTCTGTTGTTGAAGGAAAGGATGAAGAGGGTTCCTCTGACGAAAAGGAAAACTCCTAGGATTCCCTTCGGATGAAAGTTCTAGCAATGATGAAGGTGATGAGGATCTGGAGACCCGTCTGATCCGTAAACGAAAAGCAGCCCAGACCAGCAGCTCCAAGGTGGCCCCTGCCCCTCAAAACATTCAGCTAAGGCTCTGGAGTGCCAGTGGTCAGAAGACCTTTCCTGCTACCAAGGCTACTTCTGAACTTCCTCCTGTTGGGGCCAAGGGTTCCCTGTCCAAGCACTTGAGATCATCTAGCCTTATTAGCAAACCTCTGTTGGTGAGTTTTCCCTCTATGTTCTGCTTTACTCAATGTGGACATTTTTTTTCCTTGCTGATTTTTCCCTTTTTTTTTGTATTTGGGACAGGGAAGCTCTAAGGTTCTGATTGAAATTCCTACTGCCCCTTCCTCTTCTCGGGTCCGGGATAAAACTCCTGAAATTAGTGCCGCTCATGTTATTCCTGCCTTTGATATTTCTCCTCTTCATGCCACTGGGACTAGCAAGCCCTCTCATCCTGAAGGTCTTGTTTCTTAGTCCCCTTTGGCCCCCCTCTTTGCTGATGCTCTTCCAGTCCCATATGTTTCTAAATGGAAGATAACCCCATCTACTGTTGTGGGGACTCCTGAGACTGCTCGGGACTTCTTGGCTCATGTTGTTCCCCCTTCTCACAAGTTTATGAATTATGCCTTAAGATCTGACCTATTTGATGATCAGTACAGTATGTCCCTTTGTGAGGGGTTCTTTAGCTGGTATGTTGCAGCGGATGGATGGGCTAAGGAGGGAAAATGAGGAGTTGAAGATTGAGCTAAAAGCTTCCCAACCCGTTGCAGCTGAGCTTCGGTGCCAGGTAACTAATGCTGAGCGGAAGCTGTTAGAAGAGAAGGTGCCAAATCCTTCCTCTCTCCTCCCCCCTTTTTTACATATATTTAACTTCTCATGCTTTATGTGTTTTCCCCCTCAGGGTGCTGGAGCTATGTTGGAGCAAAAAGAGTGTGCCTGAGAAAGGGAGAGGATAGCGTTGATTGAGGAGAAGGATGAGCTTGCTGCTGAACTAAAGCATCAGAGGGAGCTTGACTCTGTTTCCCAAGGGGATCTGGACACCATGTATTTTGAATGGGGGATTGCTATGGATGACAATCAGAAGCTAGCTAAGGAGAGGTACTGGCTTATTACTGAGGGGTTCGGGTCCTTCCTTGCTGCTGTTTCCCAGTCCGAGGAGTTCAAGGGTAGTCTTGAGAGAATTTATAGGGGTTATCGAGATGTGTGGTATCAGTCGGGTCTGAAGGATGGGTATGCTTATTCTGCCCAGGGCTTGGGGAGGAAAGAAACTCCTCTTTATAATTCCAAGGCTAAGAAACAGTTGTCCAAGCTGGACAAAGAATTTGGAGAAAAGACCCCTGCTCTTCTTGAAAGAATTCTTGAGCGACCCCTATTGTCTATTGACGAACTCAAGGCCCTACTTTCTCCTGCTGGACCCTCTCCGCCCAAGTCTCCATCTGGGGATGCCTCCCAGTAGCTTTAAAAACAATGGTTTATTCGATATGGTTGTAACTTAATACTTATGTACCTTGGATATTGTTGACTCTTGCTTTTGGGAAGGCCTTCATGTTGGGGTCTTCCAGGTGTCTAATCGTATCATGCTTTTGTAGTTATATCATAACTATGCATTATTGGTGTGCCCCTGTTTGTTGGTTTTGCTTTCTCGTTGTTTGCAGGTGCTGTTTCCAGTGGCTTGGGAACTTTTCTTTTTGTGCCTTTACATCAGACCGCTTTTCTTTTCCAGAGGTTTGCTAAGGCACATGAGTTGGCTTGGAGTTTATATGTGCACTCCTGAGTTGCAGCTTGTTTGCAAATGCACTTGTTTTGTAGTTTGATCCTGAGTTTCTCAGTGTACCTTGGTTCATTCGTTTTGTGGCTTTATTACGAATGTTTTAGTATGTATTTGTACACTTGGTTTGTTGCTTAATTATAAATATTTCAGTGTGTGTTTGTACACTTGGTTTGTAGCTTGATTACAAATATTTCAGTGTGTGTTTATACACTTGGTTTGTAGCTTGATTACAAATATTTTAATGTGTGTTTATACACTTGGTTTGTAGCTTGATTACAAATATTTCGGTGTGTGTTTATACACTTGGTTTGTAGCTTGATTACAAATATTTCGATGTGTGTTTACACATTTGTTTTGTGGTCTGTTTGTGAACCAGGATCGTTTCTGAGGGAGTGATCCCTGGACAAGTCTATGATCAGTGATCATGCTTTTTAACTGTTTGTCCGCTTTTTTGGGCTGGTTTGGCCCTACTTTCCCCACAACCGGGCATTTAGTGTGTTCAGTACACTTATTTATACGCGTGTATGTTGTTATTGGGTTTGCAGTTTCTTAGACACGTCTGCCTTAGTGCATTGCCTGTAATTTACCAAAAGGAACAAGTAAGTTGTTCATTGCCATATGTGTTTGGGGGTCTAGGCCTCTAGTACATGATTTCACAAAAGATGTTTTCCTGGGACGTGTCTTAGCTAACTGCTAATTTTTTACAAAAGTGGTGTCTGAGCCATTTTCGTTGGTCCCTCCTGGAGGCAAACCTACATATTATATGTAGTATTTCCGAAGCTGCATGAGGTTCCAGATCCTTGGAATCTCCTTCCCCTGGAGTGTCTCTAACTTGTAGGCTCCTTAGCCATTGGCCCAAATGACCCTGTAAGGTCCCTCCCAGTTGGGTCCCAATTTTCCGGTGCTTTCCTGTAGGCTGGCTTCATTTGCCCTCAGGACCAGGTCCCCGGGTATGAGATTGAGCTTCTTCATTCTTGAGTTGTAGTGGCTATCTAGTTGCTTCTTGTACTTTGCCTCCCTCACCGCGGCTATCTTCCTCCTTTCTTCGAGGAGGTTGAGGTTCGTTCGTAGATCCTGCTCGTTTTCAGCTTCTCGTAGCTTCATCCGTGCAGTGGGGGACCCTATTTCGGCAGGGATGCCAGCCTCGGTCCCGTAGGTTAGGCTGAAGGGGGTCTCCCCGTTGCAGACCTTGGGAGTGGTCCTGTATGCCCATAGGATGAAAGGAAGCTCCTCCGACCATCCCTTTTGTTTCCTGCCCAGCCTTCCTTTCATTCCTTTGATTACATTCTGGTTCGCTCTCTCCACCAGGTCATTACTCTGAGCGTGAGTGACTGAGGTAAAAACTTGGCGTATATGCATTTGTTCACACCATGGTCTGAAAGGCTTCCCTGCAAATTGCACCCTGTTGTCACTCACTAGCTCCATTGGCACTCCGAACCTGCATATGATGTTGTCCAAGACGAATCGCTTCATCTGCTCTCCCGTAATTTTGGCCAGGGGCCTCGCCTCGACCCATTTGGTAAAGTAATCAGTGGCGACCACCACATATTTGACCCCTCCTGGGCCCTCTGGGAATGGCCCGATGATGTCTATAGCCCACTTCTGGAATGGCCAAGACGTTGACACGAGTATCATTGGATGCTTGTGGCGGTGTGTCATGGGGGCATGCACTTGACAATTGTCACATTTCTTGATTTCCTCCGATGCCGTCTCGTATATCTTGGGCCAATAGATTCCCGCATTCATTGCCTTGGCTACAACTGTTCTTGGCCCATAATGCATGCCACAAATTCCCTCGTGTATTTCTCGCACCACGTATCTGGCTTCTTCATTGTCAACACATTTATAACAACCCTCCTAAAATATTTCCGACACCCCTAATATATTTAGAATGTCCCTATACGTCTTAAAATGCACCCCGTATACGAAAACCAAGCCTAAAATACCTTATAGAATTAAAAATAAAATAAAAATAAGAATTCAGTGTCACTCGCGGGCCGCGAAGACCCCCTAAGGATCTTACGCGGGGCGCGACAGCTAGTCACCAGGGCGCATCCCGGTGCTGCCACGTGTCAAACGTGTGTCGAAGCTAGATCAGTGACTGGGCCAGGCTAGGGCCTACCAAGCCTACGTCGCGGGCCACGAAGCCCTTGGCTGTTTCCTACGCGGGCCGCGAGAAACCCCAAATCAGCTCCTATAAATTGGGAGCATCGGTCTCAGTCCCAACTCGTTCAAACTTTCGAATTCTCTCTAAATTCTGCATAGTATACATAATTCTCGGGCATAATACCCCCCCTAAATAACGAAGTTCTGCCTCGTTGTAAGTATTTTAACCCCCAGTTACGTATTAGATACCCTGCCCGATTGATCTAAGGTTCCGTAACGGCTGTCGAGGTTCTGCCCGACGTAGTCGTTGGAATTCTGTCTCGGGGTGAGTATTACTAATGTAAATATTGGGTTATTATACTAACACGTGTGCATTGTGTAATTAATAGATAATCACCAGGAAATCCTAAAGGAAAACCCTAAGACAGTAATGTGAGTAATCTCCTTTTTGTATAAACTGTTTTTACAAAACCTCAAATGTTTTACATTATATTAAGCAGTGATTAGTATTTGTATTCTACAATTATCGTCGGTATGTTGGGGTTTTGTATACAAAATTTGTTACTACACTGTGAGTAGTAACATGACCACAAGTAAGGTTGACAGTACCGTGGGTGGTAATTAAAGTAGATGGAAACAAATGTAATTGCGTGACCGCCCTCAATACTGTAAAACGGTTTTACCTGTCTTGATTAAACTTGGATTCACTGACCAGTATTTTCCACTGACAAAATGTTTTTAAACGCGTTTCGGGTAACAAAGTGTGAAAGCCAAATAGAAGCCAGCTGGATAGCACTGAAGGCTTGGAAAAGTGGCTATAAAAGTTACCTACATAAAGAGATGTTTTTATTTAAATAAGATAGGGTTTATCCCTATGAAAATGTGTGTATTTGAAACTTGGGATTTTCCCATATGTTTAATATTATAAAAGCGTGATATTTTACTCTGATAAAATATTTCCTAACTACGGTCCTGATGAAAATTCCGCTGCCAAATTGATAATCACCGATACCACTGAAACTGGCCGCGGCCACCCGTTCCCAGGGTATTAGGGGACGGGGGTTGCGACAGAAGGTGGTATCAGAGCCTAGCCATTGATTTCAGCCAAAGTGGTGTTCTGCTGACATCGAAATTATAAATATGTTAGGAAATAATAAATAAAACTATGTGCATACGTGTATATTATTTTATGTTATTTGACAATTTGTTAGTTTACAGTATGAGTAATCAAGGACCTTCGGACGCTTACCGTCAGTTGTCCCACTCTCCTAGGGACGAAGGAACCTCTTCGCAGTCTACCCGCTCGTGGTATTCGGCTGATACAGAAGAAGGAATTTTCGTGTTTAAGGCACAATCTGAAGAGTCATTCCCTCCCAAGAAGAGAGGATGGTTCAGCAGAGGAGCGCATGAACGTAGAAAAAGGTTTAAAAAGTTACAATAGCAGCGAGCTTTAGCAGCCGCTAAGAGAGAAACAAATGCCCACACTCAGGATATGCCCAATAGGAGTCTAGCAAATTTTCATATCTTAGCAACTACAGCTGCAGACCCTAATCTAGAGCAACTCATAGCACCCCATGTGACAACTCGAAATTTAGAACCTTTCGTTATATCTCGATGTTACTTGCTTGAACATTATGTGACTAGTTAACGTATTGGTGTAATGATATATGTGATCATCCTATGTGATTATATGTTATGTATGCTTGTATGTATGAGTGTGATTATGAGAACCGAGACACAAGGACACGACTCCAGACCATGCGGTCTCGAGTGGACAGTAACAGTTGGGCCGGATTGGGCCACACACCCCCTTTAGCCTATTCGAAAACCCATTAGGGTGCACCACTTGAAGCCAACACTATCATCTTTTGGACAACACACACACTCCCCTACTCTCTCTCACTAAAACCTAGAAATCAAACATCACATTCTTCTCCTTCATTCTCGGATTCAAACAGGTAACCACAAGGAGCTCTCGGATCGACTCACACACACACACCCGTTTGGAAGCTTCACACTCACCTTTGAAACCCATCAATCGGTTAGTGTCTTTATGATGTTTGTTGTTAAATGATAGTATGAATGATATGATTTAACTAGTATAGTTGAATGCTTGATAATGTTTTTGTGAATCGGATGTGTATGTTGTTGATAATCGGCTAACATGTTTCGGATATATTTCACAATGAGCTCATGATATCTTGTGTCTGAATGCGATTCAAACCATTAAATGTGGATATTCATGAAACCGACTTGCATATGTGTGTAGATAGCATCATGTTAATCGGATTAGTGTAGAGTTGATTTTGAGATGTTATGTGATGATTTGAAACCATTAGATGAATATGTTCAAGTGTCTTGATGATTGTTCATGTTATGACTATGATTAATGCTAAAAACCTTAAAAGATGATGAACAAGTTTGTTGATCAACATGAACATGACTTGAATATATGAAGAACTTGTTGAATATGATATGAAGGTGTTATGGATATTTGAAATCTGATTGTTTGATCCATTTTGGTTAATAACTAGACAAGAAAACATGTTTAGTGGATAGTACACAATTGTTGCATGAAATTAAAACCTCGTTGGCTAAGTACAAGGACAGAAATCAGCAGATGTTCAGCCGAGAACTTCAGTCTCGACTCGAGACCCTGAAGCTACAACTCGAGATCACCTCGTGACGACTCGAGACCCACGGTTGCGACATCGATTGCGACTCGAGACCACACTTGATCAGCACATAAACATCATGACTCGAGACCATACTTGCGAGTCCGGTTGCGACTCGAGACCAACATAAGCATAACCCGAGACCTCATCAGTTATGACTCGAGACTTGTAAGCTATAACTCGAGACCGCACAGTCTCGACTCGAGACCATGTGCATGTGCACACTGTTTGGACTTGCACCCCATTTCGGGCTTAGGTAATTGGGCCGGACTTTTGGGCCTAATGCATGGACCTTATACATTCTGTTGTGTATGGATGTTAGTTGGGCTGCCATGAATGAAACTTGCGTGCAATGTGCTAGCATACGTGTAGAAACATACGTGCACTACATGAATACGAACCTGACTTGTACGGTATCTATGTTAGGACGTAGTTGACCACTAACAACTTGATTGACTTTTCTGTGTATCTGCCGAGCAAACCAAGGTGAGTTCCCACCCTCTACAAAGCATGGGATTCCCAGGGGTCGGGAATTGGGGTTAAGGAACATGGGTTCCTCGTCCTCCTTGGGTAGGACAGCATCGGTTCAGGAATGTAATTCCTCGTCCTCACGGACAGATATCTCGTACTAGACCAAAACTCTATCACGAAGTCCCTCCTTTTTATATCGACTTAATCGCCGGGCCAATGGCGAGCGGGTCATTAGTTAGATAGCGCTATTTAGGTCTGACAAACCTCACACCGTGCCGCAGAGGACGGGCGTGAACTAATGGATCTGGGGCACGTCAATGATGATAGACATTGACAGTTTCAGGGCACATAAACATGACTACAGTCAGCAGTCGATATGGTAACGAGTCTAGTGTATACATGGGGTAGCCCCCACGACCGAAATGCCAGATAACTAACACGGGGTAGCCCCCACGGCTGGACTGCCAGAGTAACCGGGAATAAACAAGTCACGTTTTTTAACTATGGGGTAACCCCCACGGCAGGATGCCAGATAAAGGAAACTGTTTTCGAAACAACTTAAAACTAACACCCAACCGTGAACTCACTCAACTTGTTATTGACTCGTTACTACATGCTTTGCAGGTCAATAGGTGCTTAGCTGGAGCTTGCATGGAAGAAAGTCGTTGTGGGACATGGACAGCTGTGTGCCATGTTAAACTTGGAAACAATTAAACTTATGTTTTGACTTTAAACTTTATGCTTCCGCTTGCAACTTAAACTATGTTTTGTTTGAACACCAATTGCATTGGTTGGGTTTTTATAACTACTTATATGCTTGTTCAATATGATTGGTGGCTGGATCCTGGTCAGTCACTCCTCCAAGCGGTAGTACTCCGCAGGTGGATTTTGGGGGTGTGACAGATTGGTATCAGAGCCATTGGTTATAGTGAACTTGGTTTTAATAAGGGAAAGGTTTATTAAAATCAGACTATAACCTGTACAGTGCTCAACGGTCCACAACGACGCTTCACTCCACATGCAAGGCTCGACATTCTAGGTGATATGATCTGTGTATATATTGCCTACTTGTTAGTTACATAGTACATTGCTCATGGTATGCTTGGTTAGTATAACTACTGTTGCTTGAACACGTGTGTGCTTACTCCCTTCTATCATCGCATTTTCGCGAACCCCTCTCACTTACGTTCCTCTTGATATGAAGATCATGTCTGGACGCGTTAACCTGACACAAGCCCAGTTGACGGCTCTGATTAACGAACGAGTTGCCGCAGCACTTGCAGCTGCACACGCAGGAGGTATATCCTGCAGTCCGAACTCATTCCAGGATCTTTAGAATCCTACTCTCGTGAACCAACCTTTGTGTTAAACTCTGTCTTTCTTTCGCCCACAATAGGTCAGCATGTTCAGCCACCCGTGTGCACTTTTAAAACTTTCATGGACTGCCGACCAACTACTTTTAGCGGCACTGAAGGAGCAGTAGGTCTCCTCCACTGGTTTGAGAAGCTCGAGTCAGTTTTCGAAATGTGTGAATGCCCTGAGGCGCGCAGGGTGAAGTATGCTACCGGTACTCTCGAGGGTTTAGCCCTCACATGGTGGAACGCTCAGGTTCAAATGCTAGGGTTGGTTGCTGCCAACGCCACCCCATGGGAAACTTTTAAGGAAATGATCAAGGAAGAATACTGCAGTCGTGATGACATTCATAAGCTGGAAGTCAAGTTCTTCAACCTCAAGATGACGGGGTCAGAAATTGAGGCGTACACTAAGAGATCGAATGAGCTTGCCTTACTGTGTCCTACTATGGTGGACCCTCCATTTAAGCGTATTGAACTCTTTCTCAAGGGCTTGGTGCCAGAGATCCAAAGTCATGTGACTTCAGCAAACCTCGCCACCATCCAACAAGTTGTTCAGTTGGCGCACCGTCTTACTGATCAGGCGGTGGAGCAGAACAAGTTACCAAAGCGCATAGGTGCTGCAACTACTTCTGGTACCTCTAGTGACAACAAACGAAAATGGGATGGAACTTCAAGTAAGGGGTCGACTTCTGTTCAGTCCCAGTCTCAGCAGAGAAAGACTGATGACTACAAGAGTCCTAGTCAGCAATCATCTGGTGGTCAAAGTCATGGTGGGTACAAAGGGAATCACCCCAAATGCAATCGCTGCAGCCTGCACCACAGCGGGCCATGCACCAGGGGCAACTGTCATCGGTGCAACAAGCCTAGTCACGCTGGAAAGGATTGCAGGAGCTTATATCCCGCCAATCAGAATCGTCAGCAAGCCCAACAGAACCAATGCCATCAGCAGCAGCAAGGTGATAACAAAGGGTGCTTTCAGTGTGGAGCTGAAGGCCACTTCAAGAGAGATTGTCCCCAACTGAACAGGAACCAGAACAACAACAACAACAACAATAACAACAACCAGGGGAATGGTAACAATGGGAACAACAACAACAATGGTGCCAGGGGGCGAGCGTTCGTGAACGGCCAAGGTGAAGCAAGGAATGACCCCAATGTTGTGGCGGGTAAGTTCCTTCTCGACGACTTTTATGTTTCAGTATTATTTGATTCGGGTGCCGATACTAGCTACATGTCACTAGAAGTTAGTCGAATGCTTAAGCGTATTCCAACACCTTTGAACAACAAGCACACTGTAGAGCTAGCAAACGGTAAGAGCTTAGAAGCCACACACGTAGTCGAGGGTTGTAAACTCGTTCTTGCTGACCAGACCTTCTCTATCGACCTTATTCCTATCGTCTTGGGTAGTTTCGACGTTGTCATTGGGATGGATTGGTTATCCCAGCACCGAGCAGAGATTCTCTGCAACGAGAAGATTGTTCGTATTCCTGGTTCCAGTGGTGAACCTCTCATGATTCGTGGCGATAAGAGGAGTGCTGTTGAGAACGTCATCTCTCTCCTTAAGGCCCAAAAGTGCTTGCGAAAGGGCCACACTGCCATTTTGGCTCTTGTTACTGACACCTCGGAAAAAGAGAAGAAGATAGAAGATTTTCCAGTTGTACGCGACTATCCTGAGGTATTTCCTGAGGAATTACCTGGTCTTCCACCTCATCGCCAAGTCGAGTTTCAGATTGAACTAGCTCCTGGAGCTGCGCCTATAGCTCGTGCACCTTATCGTTTAGCTCCATCAGAATTGGAAGAACTCTCTACGCAACTACAAGAACTCTTGAATAAGGGTTTTATTCGTCCAAGCTCATCGCCCTGGGGAGCTCCAGTACTGTTTGTAAAGAAGAAGGACGGTACCTTCAGAATGTGCATCGACTACCGGGAACTCAACAAGGTGACGATGAAGAATCGTTACCCTCTATCGCGTATTGACGACTTGTTCGACCAGCTGCAAGGGTCGAGCTACTATTCGAAGATCGATTTGAGATCGGGTTATCACCAGCTGAGAGTCCGAGAAGAGGACGTCTCCAAAACAGCCTTTAGAACTCGCTATGGGCACTATGAGTTTTTGGTCATGCCTTTTGGGCTGACAAACGCACCCGCGGTTTTCATGGACTTGATGAACCGAGTATGTAAGCCTTACCTGGACAAGTTCGTCATAGTCTTCATCGACGACATCCTGATCTATTCTAAGAGTCAGGAGGAACACGAGCAACATCTGCGACTTATTCTGGAACTCCTTCGAACAGAACAGCTTTATGCAAAGTTCTCGAAATGCGACTTCTGGCTTCGAGAAGTCCATTTCCTAGGCCACGTGGTAAACAAGGATGGGATTCATGTTGATCCATCCAAGGTAGACTCGATTAAGAACTGGCCTGCACCTCGTACACCAAAAGAAATTCGCCAATTCTTGGGTTTGGCAGGTTACTACAGGAGATTCATTAAGGATTTTTCCAAGATTGCACAGCCTCTCACCTCACTGACGCAGAAAGGCGTTGTTTATCGCTGGGGAAATGCACAGGAATCAGCATTTCAGCACTTAAAGGATAGACTATGCAGCGCACCGATCCTTTCATTGCCAGAGGGCACTGACGACATCGTGGTCTACTGCGACGCATCAATTCAGGGTCTTGGTTGTGTATTAATGCAACGAGATAAAGTTATAGCCTACGCCTCACGCCAACTCAAAGTTCATGAAAGAAACTACACTACACACGATTTGGAGCTGGGAGCTGTTGTTTTTGCACTTAAGTTATGGCGACACTACTTGTACGGTACCAAGTGCGCCATCTACACCGACCACAGGAGCCTCGAACATATCTTCAAGCAGAAGGAGCTGAATATGCGGCAGCGACGATGGGTCAAGCTGCTGAATGACTACGAGTGCTCAATCAGGTATCACCCAGGCAAGGCCAATGTTGTGGCTGACGCCCTCAGTCGGAAGGACACTGCGCCTAAGCGCGTGCGAGCTCTGCAACTCACGATCCATTCTAGCCTTCCTTCTCAAATACGAGCTGCTCAGATGGAAGCACTGAAACCAGAAAACGTCAGGGCTGAGGCCCTACGCGGATCAAGGCAACGCTTAGAACAGAAGGAAGACGGTGCTTACTACGTAACGGGACGCGTTTGGGTCCCACTCTACGGCAACCTACGAGGGCTTGTGATGGATGAAGCTCACAAGTCCCGCTACTCGGTACATCCGGGTTCGGATAAGATGTACCACGACATCAAAACTACATACTGGTGGCCTAGCATGAAGGCCCACATAGCGACCTATGTCAGCAAGTGTTTGACTTGTGCGAGAGTCAAGTCTGAATACCAGAAACCCTCAGGCCTACTCCAGCAACCAGAGATACCACAATGGAAATGGGAGCAAATTTCCATGGATTTCGTTACTGGCCTGCCTAGATCCCAGCGCGGGAACGATACTATTTGGGTGATCGTGGACCGACTTACAAAATCTGCACACTTCTTGGCTATCAAGGAGACGGATAAGTTCTCCACTCTCGCAGAGATATACCTCAAGGAAGTTGTTTCGAGGCACGGGGTGCCCACCTCTATTATCTCGGATCGAGATGCTCGTTTCACTTCAGAGCTGTGGCAAGCAATGCACAAATCCTTTGGCTCACGATTGGACATGAGCACAGCGTATCACCCTCATACGGACGGGCAGTCCGAGCGCACTATTCAAACCTTAGAAGACATGCTTCGAGCGTGTGTAATCGACTTTGGCAACAGCTGGGAAAAGCATCTGCCACTCGTGGAGTTCTCGTACAATAACAGCTACCACACCAGCATTAAAGCTGCTCCGTTTGAGGCACTGTACGGACGTAAATACCGGTCACCTCTTTGTTGGGCAGAGGTGGGGGATAGTCAGATCACTGGTCCAGAACATGTGGTAGACACAACCGAACAAATTGCTCAAATACGAAAACGCATGGCGGCAGGTCGTGACCGTCAGAAAGTCTACGCCGATAAGGGCAGGAAACCACTAGAGCTCCAGGTTGGGGAGCGGGTACTACTTAAAGTTTCACCCTGGAGGGGTGTGGTTCGTTTTGGGAAACGAGGCAAACTTAACCCACGATACGTTGGACCTTTCGAAATCATTGAGAAAATAGGCAGGGTGGCCTACATACTGAACTTACCAGCAGAACTCGGTGCAGTTCACAACATTTTCCACGTGTCGAATCTGAAGAAGTGTCTGTCAGATGAGACCCACGTAGTTCCTCTGAAGGAACTCACTATCGACGAGCAGTTACGATTCGTCGAGGAACCAGTTGAAATCACGGACCGGGATGTTAAGGTCCTCAAGAGCACTAGAATACCTCTCGTTCGAGTTCGTTGGAACTCACGTCGCGGCCCAGAGTTCACCTGGGAACGCGAAGATCGGATGAAACAAAAGTATCCCCAACTGTTTGCAAACGGTACGACCACTACTGAGGCTGAAGCTACGGAATTTCGGGATGAAATTCCAGATCAACGGGGGGTGGATGTGATACCCAGGAAAACCGGGAAAACCATACAACTTAACTAGCTTCCTCAGTGAGTGCTTACCAAATTTCGGGACGAAATTTCTTTCAACTTGGGGATGATGTGACAACTCGAAATTTAGAACCTTTCGTTATATCTCGATGTTACTTGCTTGAACATTATGTGACTAGTTAACGTATTGGTGTAATGATATATGTGATCATCCTATGTGATTATATGTTATGTATGCTTGTATGTATGAGTGTGATTATGAGAACCGAGACACAAGGACACGACTCCAGACCATGCGGTCTCGAGTGGACAGTAACAGTTGGGCCGGATTGGGCCACACACCCCCTTTAGCCTATTCGAAAACCCATTAGGGTGCACCACTTGAAGCCAACACTATCATCTTTTGGACAACACACACACTCCCCTACTCTCTCTCACTAAAACCTAGAAATCAAACATCACATTCTTCTCCTTCATTCTCGGATTCAAACCGGTAACCACAAGGAGCTCTCGGATCGGCTCACACACACATACCCGTTTGGAAGCTTCACACTCACCTTTGAAACCCATCAATCGGTTAGTGTCTTTATGATGTTTGTTGTTAAATGATAGTATGAATGATATGATTTAACTAGTATAGTTGAATGCTTGATAATGTTTTTGTGAATCAGATGTGTATGTTGTTGATAATCGGCTAACATGTTTCGGATATATTGCACAATGAGCTCATGATATCTTGTGTCTGAATGCGATTCAAACCATTAAATGTGGATATTCATGAAACCGACTTGCATATGTGTGTAGATAGCATCATGTTAATCGGATTAGTGTAGAGTTGATTTTGAGATGTTATGTGATGATTTGAAACCATTAGATGAATATGTTCAAGTGTCTTGATGATTGTTCATGTTATGACTATGATTAATGCTAAAAACCTTAAAAGATGATGAACAAGTTTGTTGATCAACATGAACATGACTTGAATATATGAAGAACTTGTTGAATATGATATGAAGGTGTTATGGATATTTGAAATCTGATTGTTTGATCCATTTTGGTTAATAACTAGACAAGAAAACATGTTTAGTGGATAGTACACAATTGTTGCATGAAATCAAAACCTCATTGGCTAAGTACAAGGACAGAAATCAGCAGATGTTCAGCCGAGAACTTCAGTCTCGACTCGAGACCATGAAGCTACAACTCGAGATCACCTCGTGACGACTCGAGACCCACGGTTGCGACATCGATTGCGACTCGAGACCACACTTGATCAGCACATAAACATCATGACTCGAGACCATACTTGCGAGTCCGGTTGCGACTCGAGACCAACATATGCATAACCCGAGACCTCATCAGTTGCGACTCGAGACTTGTAAGCTATAACTCGAGACCGCACAATCTCGACTAGAGACCGCACAGTCTCGACTCGAGACCATGTGCATGTGCACACTGTTTGGACTTGCACCCCATTTCGGGCTTAGGTAATTGGGCCAGAATTTTGGGCCTAATGCATGGACCTTATACATTCTGTTGTGTATGAATGTTAGTTGGGCTGCCATGAATGAAACTTGCGTGCAATGTGCTAGCATACGTGTAGAAACATACGTGCACTACATGAATACGAACCTGACTTGTACGGTATCTATGTTAGGACGTAGTTGACCACTTACAACTTGATTGACTTTTCTGTGTATCTGCCGAGCAAACCAAGATGAGTTCACACCCTCTACAAAGCATGGGATTCCCAGGGGTCGGGAATTGGGGTTAAGGAACATGGGTTCCTCGTCCTCCTTGGGTAGGACAGCATCGGTTCAGGAATGTAATTCCTCGTCCTCACTGACAGATATCTCGTACTAGACCAAAACTCTATCACGAAGTCCCTCCCTTTTATATCGACTTAATCGCCGGGCCAATGGCGAGCGGGTCATTAGTTAGATAGCGCTA
Organism: Helianthus tuberosus; assembly: GCA_030545235.1. NCBI lineage: Eukaryota > Viridiplantae > Streptophyta > Magnoliopsida > Asterales > Asteraceae > Helianthus > Helianthus tuberosus. Next base: position 50,299,539 of record CM060411.1, on the reverse strand, counting down.
TTTAGGTCTGACAAACCTCACACCGTGCCGCAGAGGACGGGCGTGAACTAATGGATCTGGGGCACGTCAATGATGATAGACATTGACAGTTTCAGGGCACATAAACATGACTACAGTCAGCAGTCGATATGGTAACGAGTCTAGTGTATACATGGGGTAGCCCCCACGGCCGAAATGCCAGATAACTAACACGGGGTAGCCCCCACGGCTGGACTGCCAGAGTAACCGGGAATAAATAAGTCACGTTTTTTAACTATGGGGTAACCCCCACGGCAGGATGCCAGATAAAGGAAACTATTTTCGAAACAACTTAAAACGAACACCCAACCGTGAACTCACTCAACTTGTTGTTGACTCGTTACTACATGCTTTGCAGGTCAATAGGTGCTTAGCTGGAGCTTGCATGGAAGAGAGTCGTTGTGGGACATGGACAGCTGTGTGCCATGTTAAACTTGGAAACAATTAAACTTATGTTTTGACTTTAAACTTTATGCTTCCGCTTGCAACTTAAACTATGTTTGAACACCAATTGCATTGGTTGGGTTTTTATAACTACTTATATGCTTGTTCAATATGATTGGTGGCTGGATCCTGGTCAGTCACTCCTCCAAGCGGTAGTACTCCGCAGGTGGATTTTGGGGGTGTGACACCCCAACTGTTACCACTATTTCCCACACAACCAATGGAAATAGAAGCCAACCCAGAAAACCAAATCCCAATCCCTGACCTTGACCCAGCTGAGATACCTAGAATACCAGCACCCCATTCCTTAGACCTAGACTACGACCCGTGGTTTGACGAACATAGGGATTACCAGCAACGCTACCCAATACCAGAAGACGAACCCATGCCAAACCTTGCAGCTTACCCAGACCTGGACCCTCTAGACCCCTATTATGATAACGACCAATACATCAGGGAGATTCTAGAAAACCCTTACCCTTACGAGGAACCCATGCCCCAGTTCCCAAACCCAGTACCAGCCCCTACACCACCCATGAGCACTGAAAATGTGCAAGAACTCTGAACCTTTGGTGAGGAGATTTTAGAAGGAAGTGAGAGGATGAGACAGATAGGAGAACGACTCGTCTGGAAGTATGACGAGCGTAATATGGAGTTCTGGATGAACCTATACACCAGTAATAGTAATAATAATAATAAAATAATAATATATAATATATGTGTATGTTTGAAAAAAAAATCTAGACAATAGCTATGGATGCATAATAGTATTGTAATTTTAAATTTCAGTTCCAGATTGTACTAGAAGCATAATATATAAAATAGAGTAAGTCGCAATGTTCGATGATTTTGATCAATATGCGTGTTGTGTGATCATTTGCATTAAATATTATTTTGTGATATTAATATGTGGTAAATGTTTAAAATTCAGATGGATAACGAAGTTAATCAGGAAAACCAGAATAACGATAACCAGAATAACAATAATAATGGAAACCAAGTGGATAACCGTGCTATCCAACACAGAGTGGCACAAGGGATTATAGACGCGATGCCATATATTATCCAAACGGTTAAGGAAGCAGATAATAAAAGTAATAATGGTAGTAAACGACCTACTGAACCAGAAAACAGCGTAAACAATGGACCCATACTTCAAGTGCCCATTCCCAAAAGAAGAAGAACCATGTCTTATGGTTGTTCTTATAAAGAATTCTGGTCCCGTAAACCAATGGAATTCTCGGGCAATGAAGGGGCTGTTGCAGCTCTACGCTGGATAGAAAAGACTGAGGCAGTCTTAAAAATAAGCAAGTACGCAGAAGAAGATAAGATAATGTTTGCCTCCAATCTGTTTAAGAACTCAGCTTTAGAATGGTGGAACACTATCCTCCAATCCAGAGGAAGTGACAGGGTTTATAATATGGAATGGGAGGAATTTAAAAATATGGTAGAAAGGAAATTCTGCCCTCCCAATGAAAAGGAACAGATAGCAAATAAGTTCCTAAACCTTAGAATGACTGGAGTGGATAGTAAAGGTTACACTACGCTATTCTTCGAATTTGCTAGGATAGTGCCGACACTTGCATCACCAGAACCAGTATTAATCTCCCGTTACATATGGGGATTAATCAGCGAGATTAGACATGTAGTCAAGGCAGCTAGACCCCAAACTATAGAAGAAGCTGTAGAATTAGCAAACACCTTGACTGATGAGTTAGTACGTACACGAGAAGAGGACCAGAGGAGGAACCTAGCTCAAAAGCTTACTCAATTTCGTTATGGAAATTCCAACCGTGGGAAAAATGTAGGTTCTACCTCTGCACCTTATTGTAAGGCCTGCAAGAAGAAACATTCAGGAAGATGCTCCACCTACTGTAATTTCTGTAAGATACCGGGACACAAGGAAGAAGATTGTAGGAAGAAACCTAGTAATGGAGTGTGCTTCAATTGTGGAGAAAAAGGCCATATCAAGCCGCACTGTCCGAAACTAGCTCCAGCCATGGGCAACAAGACTACTAAAAATGATAGGGCATTTGTCCTGACAGCAGAAGAAGCCAAGATGATTCCGGACGTGATAGCCGGTACGTTTTTAGTTAATGATATTTTTGCTAAAGTATTATTTGACTTTGGTGCGAACCAAAGTTTTATTAATACTTCATTTTACAAACTTCTCAATCAACCATTAACTAAACTCCCACAAGAATGTCTAGTAGAGACATCAAATGGAGAAACCATTGGGATTACCGAAATCTTGCAGGGAGCAAGAGTAGAATTTTTAAACCAAAAGTTTATTGCAAACCTTTATCCAATGAATCTGTCAGGATTTGATATTGTATTAGGAATGGATTGGTTAATAGCCAATAAAGCCAGTATTCTGTGTGATCAAAAGTCAATCCAAGTAAATTCACCTAAGGGTGAAAAAATCACAATTAAAGGAGATAAGCCATCTAGATCCACAAAATTCATCTATGTGATGAAAACAACCAGTTATGTAAGAAAAGGATCATTAGTGTATTTAATTTCCATAATCATTAACATTAAAGGAAAAGAAGTGAAGGATATCCCAGTAGTATCTCAGTTTCCAGTTGTGTTTCCAGAAGAATTACCAGGACTACCACCAGACAGGGAAGTTGAATTCAGAATTCATCTGCTACTAGGAACAGCACCAATTGCCAAAGCACCCTACCGCTTGGCACCAGCAGAAATGCAAGAGTTAAAGAAACAGTTAGACGAACTGTTAGAAAAAGGATTCATACGGCCAAGTTCATCGCCATGGGGAGCACCGATCTTATTTGTCAAAAAGAAAGACGGATCGATGCGTATGTGCATTGATTATCGTGAATTAAATAAAGTCACGATTAAGAATCGATATCCATTATCAAGAATCAATGATCTATGTGATCAATTGCACGGAGCTCGATTTTTCTCTAAAATCGATTTACGCTCAGGATATCATCAATTAAAGGTACAGGAAGAGGACATTCCTAAGACCGCATTTAGAACAAGGTATGGTCATTATGAATTTACTGTGATGCCATTTGGTTTAACCAATGCCCCAGCTGCATTTATGGACATGATGAACCGAATATGTAAGCCATATTTGGATAAATTCATAATTGTCTTTATAGATGATATTCTCATTTACTCTAAGAATAAAGAGGAACATGCAGCGCATCTGCATGCACTTCTAAGTTTATTGAGAAAAGAAAAGCTTTATGCAAAGTTTTCGAAGTGCGAGTTTTGGCTAGAACAAGTACAGTTTCTTGGGCATTTAGTCAACCATGAAGGAATTCATGTGGATCCCACAAAGATTGAGGCAATTACTAAATGAAAAACCCCTGAGTCACCAACCGAGGTTAGAAGTTTCTTAGGATTAGCCGGTTATTATAGAAGATTTATTCGAGATTTTTCTAGAATAGCCATTCCCTTAACTAAGTTAACCTGTAAATCTGTTAAGTTTGAATGGGGACCAAAACAAGAAGAAGCCTTTAGAATTCTTAAGCAAAGATTAACCAATGCACCCATATTAGCGTTACCAGAAGGAACAGAAGACTTTGTAGTCTATTATGACGCTTCCAAATTAGGGTATGGATGTGTGTTAGTTAATGCAACACCAAAAGGTTATAGCTTACGCCTCTAGACAACTTAAGAATCATGAAGAGAATTATTCAACCCATAATTTAGAATTAGGAGCTATAATTTTTGCCTTGAAAATTTGGAGACATTACCTTTACGGTAGTAAGTTTACCATTTTCACAAATCATAAAAGTTTAAGGTATGTTTTCGGGCAAAAGGAATTGAATATGAGATAAAGACGCTGGATGGAAATTCTTAGTGATTATGATTGTAATATCCAGTATCATGCAGGAAAGGCTAATGTAGGAGCTGATGCTTTAAGTCGAAAGTATCACGAAAAGCCAAAAAGAGTGTGTTCTCTTAAATTAAATCTACAAGTAGATTTAAATGAACAGATTAGAAAAGCACAAGAATCAGTAATCAAGGACGATACTGAGAAACTGAAAGGAATGATTAAGGAATTAAAACAAGGAACAGATGGAATTTGGAGATTCCATAAGAAAAGAATGTGGATACCCAAATTAGGAAACATATGCCACCGTATATTAGAAGAAGCCCATAAGTCTATGTATACGATGCATCCTGGAAATGATAAAATGTATCAGTATTTAAGAAAGAATTTCTGGTGGATAGGAATGAAGAAAGATATAGCAGCTTATGTTTCTAAATGTTTAACCTGTTCACAGGTCAAAGCTGAACATCAGAAACCCTCAGGTTTGTTGCAACAATTGGAAATGCCAGTATGGAAATGGGAATTGATAACAATGGACTTTGTTACCAAATTACCCAAAACAAGAAAAGGTAATGATATAATCTGGGTGATTGTAGACAGGCTAACTAAGTCAGCTCATTTCCTATCAATGAAGGAAACTTTCAATATGGAACAATTAGCTAAGTTGTATGTAAATGAAATAGTTTCATTACATGGAATTCCTTTATCAATTGTTTCTGATAGGGATAGCCGTTTTACCTCTCATTTTTGGACAAGTTTCCAAAAAGCAATGGGAACTAAGCTAAATCTAAGGACCGCTTATCATCCTCAAACGGACGGACAAAACGAAAGGACAATTCAGACAATGGAGGATATGCTTAGAGCTTGTGTAATTGATTTCGGAGGTAACTGGGACGATCACTTACCATTAATAGAATTTTCTTACAATAACAGCTATCATACCAGTATCAATGCTGCACCGTTCGAATCACTCTATGGACGAAGGTGCCGAACCCCAGTCTGTTGGGCAGAAATTGGAGAAAAGGAATTATCTGGACCAGAGATAGTGCAAGAAACAACCGACAAGAATGTTCAAGTCAAAGAACGACTGAAAGCAGCATGCCATCGACAAAAGAGTTATGCTAATAACAGACGAAAGCCATTGGAATTTTAGGTAGGAGGCAAAGTGTTATTAAAAGTCTCTCCTTGGAAAGGAGTGGTAAGATTCATCAAAAGGGGAAAGCTAAGCCCCAGGTATGTAGGACCATTTGAGATTATTAGAAGGATAGGATCTGTAGCCTATCAGTTACAACTGCCAGAGGAAATGACAGGAATACATGATGTATTTCATGTATGTAATCTCAAGAAATGCCTAGCTGATGAATCTCTAGTAGTGCCTCTTAAGGATATATAGGTAAATGAAAAGTTAAAATTTGTAGAGAAGCCTCTACAAATTGAAGACAGGAAAGTCAAGAATCTCAAACACAAGAGATTAGTTCTGGTCAAAATAAAATGGGACTCCAAAAGAGGACCAGAATACACTTGGGAGCTTGAATCAGAGATGCAAAGGAAATATCCACACTTATTTCAGTAGACCTCGAGGACGAGTTCTAAAACAAGGTGGGAAGGATATAACAACCCTCCTAAAATATTTCCGACACCCCTAATATATTTAGAATGTCCCTATACGTCTTAAAATGCACCCCGTATACGAAAACCAAGCCCAAAATACCTTATATAATTAAAAATAAAATAAAAACAAGAATTCAGTGTCGCTTACGGGTCGCGAAGACCCCCTAAGGATCTTACGCGGGGCGCGACAGCTAGTCACCAGGGCGCATCCCGGTGCTGCCACATGTCAAACACGTGTCGAAGCTAGATCAGTGACTAGGCCAGGCTAGGGCATACCCAGCCTACGTCGCGGGCCGCGAAGCCCTTGGCTGTTTCCTACACGGGCCGCGAGAAACCCCAAATCAGCTCCTATAAATTGGGAGCATCGGCCTCAGTCCCAACTCGTTCAAACTTTCAAATTCTCTCTAAATTCTGCATAGTATACATAATTTCCGGGCATAATACCCCCCTAAATAACGAAGTTCTGCCTCGTTGTAAGTATTCTAACCCCCAGTTACGTATTAGATACGCTGCCCGATTGATCTAAGGTTCCGTAACGGCTGTCGAGCCCGACGTAGTCGTTGGAATTCTGTCTCGGGGAGAGTATTACTAATGTAAATATTGGGTTATTATACTAACACGTGTGCATTGTGTAATTAATAGATAATCACCAGGAAATCCTAAAGGAAAACCCTAAGACAGCAATGTGAGTAATCTCCTTTTTGTATAAACTGTTTTTACAAAACCTCAAATGTTTTACATTATATTAAGCAGTGATTGAGTATTTGTATTCTACAATTATCGTCGGTATGTTGGGGTTTTGTATACAAAATTTGTTATTACATTGTGAGTAGTAACATGACCACAAGTCGGGTTGACAGTATCGTGGGTAGTAATTAAAGTATATGGAAACAAATGTAATTGCGCGACCGCCCTCAATACTGTAAAACGGTTTTACCTGTCTTGATTAAACTGGGATTCACTCACCAGTATTTCCCACTGACAAAATGTTTTTAAATGCGTTTCAGGTAACAAAGTGTGAAAGCCAAATAGAAGCCAACTGGATAGCACTGAAGGCTTGGAAAAGTGGCTATAAAAGTTACCTAAATAAAGAGATGTTTTTATTTAAATAAGATAGGGTTTATCCCTATGAAAATGTGTGTATTTGAAACTTGGGATTTTCCCATATGTTTAATATTATAAAATCATGGTATTTTACTCTGATAAAATATTTCCTAACTACGGTCCTGATTAAAATTCCGCTGCCAAATTGTTAATCACCGATACCACCGAAACTAGCCGCGGCCGCCCGTTCCCAAGGTATTAAGGGACGGGGGTTGCGACAACATTTTAAGGATGGACCCAAGTGTGACCTTTGGTAGAGCTCCTCGTCTATCAATTCGTATTGCTAGGACCTTACCCTCACCTTGCGGGCCGCCCAATCACCCTCTGTTAGCGTCCCGTCTTTGAGGAACTTCAAAATCGGTATCATCCAGGTCTCCTGCATGTTATCGACCGTTGCTACTTCCTCTACTGCGATGGAGGGGGAGGTTAGGACTTCTACCTTGACCTCTCTTGCCAAATGGTCGAAGGCCACGGAGGCTAGCTTAGTAAGGGCATCGGACTTCCTGTTTCTTCCTCGGGGGATGTATTCCAGTTTGAAAGTCTTGAAGGTCTTGACCAACTTTTTTACCTTGTCCACATACTAGGCCATCGAGCTGTCCTTCGTTTCATATTCCCCGTGGTATTTCTTGACTACCAGATGTGAATCGGTATTGGCTTTGACGTGCCTTGCCTTCACCTTTCTTGCTAGCCTCAGCCTTGCTAGAAGAGCTTCATACTCTGCCGTGTTATTGGTGTTTTCAAAATCCAACCTGATGGCGTATGTCAACTCGACCCCCTCGGGGCTGATCAATGTGATCTCTGCCCCATTTCCCTCCTCACTTGAAGCTCCGTCTGTGAACAGTTTCCATACCGCATCGTCCTCCTTCCTTTTCTCTTCCACCTCCAAGATTCTCCATTTAAGGAGTTCTTTCTCCTCGTCCTCAGGGACTTCTGCTAAGAAATCCGCCAGGATCTGCCCCTTTGTTGCAGTTCTTGCCTTGTACTCTAGGGTATGTTCCCCTAGCTCAACGACCCATTTAGCCAATCGACCAGAAAGTTTGGGTCTCCTAAGGACCTTTTGAAGAGGTTGGTCCGTTAACAATATGATCTTGTGTGATTGGAAATATCTCCGGAGTCTCCGGGAGGCGAAAACAAGTGCTAGGGCTAGCTTTTCCAGAGGCATGTAACGCTCCTCCGGGCCTTTGAGGGTTCTACTGATGAAGTATATGGGAATTTGTTTTTCATCCCTTTCCACCATCATTACTGCACTGATCGTTGTCTTGGACGCAGACAAGTATAATAGTAGATCCTCCCTGGGGACTGGGGTGGCTAAGGTTGGGAGCTTGCAGATGTAGTCTTTCATCTCTCGGAAGGCTGCTTCAGCTTCTGGGGTCCACTTGAATTTGTTTGTCTGGAGACAGTCCTTCAGGACTTTCATGAAGGGAAGAGTTCTGTCGGCTACTTTAGACAAGAAACGATTAAGGGCTATCAGCCTCCCGTTCAGTTGTTGAATATCTTTTATTGATCTGGGAGACCGCATTTCAGCTACTGCCTGGGTTTTCTCCGGGTTTGCCTTGATCCCGCCCTTGGTGACTACTACCCCCAAGAACTTCCCTTCTTCTCCCCGAAGCAACATTTCCCCGAGTTTAACTTCATGTTCACATCTTGCATGGTTTGTATGGTTTCGGCTATATCCTCTATCATGGCCATTTCAGTGAGGCTTTTTATGACAATATCATCAACATACATTTCCAAGTTTCATCCCCGCTGCTCTCTAAAGAGGGTGTTCATGAACTGTTGGTATGTGGCTCCTGTGTATTTTAGTCCGAAGGGCATTTTGGTGTAGCAAAAGGTGCCCTCGTCTGTGATGAATGCAGTTTTCTCCTCATCCTCTAATGACATTTGAATCTGGTGGTACCCCTTGTACGCGTCAAGGAAGCACTTCAAAGGGTACTGCGACAGGGAGTCCACTTGGACGTCTATCTCCGGGAGAGGGTAGCAGTCCTTGGGACACGCTTTATTAAGATCCTGGAAGTCTATGCGCATCCTCCATCCTCTGTCTTTCTTTTTGACCATGACGGGGTTGGCGACCCAAGAAGGATATTTGACCTCCCTTACTATTCCGGCCCTGAGCAACTTCCTTGTTTCTTCGCATGCAGCCCTTCTTTTGCTGGGGCCCATGCTTCGTTTCTTTTTCTTGACTGGTTGTACCCAGGTGTAAGTGTTGAGCCTATGCTCAGTCAGACTCCTCGGGATTCCGGTCATGTCTCCATGTTGGAACGCGAAGACGTCTATGTTGAGGAGGAGCAATTCTTTGAGGGCACTTTTGCATTTATCACTGAGGTGGTTGCCCAACTTCACCGTTTGCTCCGGAAACCTGTCGTAGAGGGCCCATTCTTCGGTTCCTTCTTTTTTGGATTTCTCGGCCACCTCTTCCTCTGATACTGAGTATACTACCTCGTAGGAAGACTTCACCCAAGCAAAACCCTTGGGTGTCTGAAATACCAAGGCTCCGTGAGGGGTTGAGGCCTGTGCTTATAGATCCCCGATCCCTGGCCTGCCTAGAATTGCATTGTACTTGGAGGGTGCTCGGACCACAGTGAAAGTAAGGGTTATAGTCCAGACCCGATCTCCTACTCCGACTGTGAATGGAAGCCTGATCTTCCCCAGGGGATGGGATATGTTGTTGTTGAAACCAACCAGAGGTATCGAGTCTTCTTTCAATTTGTCCCTTACATCCCTATTGAACCTTAGAAAACAGTGTTCACATATTACCTGTACCCCACTCCCTCCGTCCACATGTATCCTGACCACCTTATGCCCGGCTATGATAGCTGAGATGTTGAGAGTAAGACTTTGTACTACGTGCTCCTCTAGGTGTGGCATTAATATCGGGGCCTTCATGCGGTCCGGGGGGCTCAGCACCCTAGCCTTGACACTTTTGGTGGGGTCGTACTCATCTCTCCTTCTAATCATATCCACGTATGCCCTTTCTGGTTCTTTGGTATCCTTCCCCTTCCGATCTCCCCCTTCCTTGATTTCTTTAACTAAGTGTGCCAGCTTATCTGTTTTTACTACAGCCTATATTTATCTTTTCAGGTACATGCAATCATCAGTTTTATGGCCGTAACCCTTGTGGAAGTCACAATATTCATTTGGTTGGGCCTTCGGTCCCGGTTTTATGGGGGGTGGCTTGGGGAAGGAGTTCTTTACCCTTTCCGTAGCCAATATTTCACTCGGGGTCTTTGTAAGGGGGGTAAAACTGTCAAAATAGGGTGCTGGTCCTCTACCTCGAGGTCTATATGGGGAGTATGTTGGTTTTACCCTGTCATGCAGCATTTTATCGAAAGTTGATTTTCGGGGATATGGTGTACCTTTTTCAGGAGGCTTTGGTGTAGGGTTGGCTCTCCGGGACGGGACATCCATCTCCTTGGCCTTGCTAACTGTATCTTTTCCCCTGACGAAGGCTCTGACTTGATCCATAAGATTGTCAAATGTGGGTGGGAACTCCTCACCCAGTTTTTCACATAGTTGTGCGTGCTTCAGCCCGTTGATGAAGCTGCTAATCTTTATTACCTCTGGGACATCTTTGATGTTCATACTTTCTTTAACAAACCTCTCCATGTATTGATCTACCCGCTCGTTGTCCCGTTGCCTTATGGGCATGATATCGTTGGGGTTCTTGATCACTTTCCTTTGCTGACTAAAGTTTTTCAGGAACTTCTCGCTCAGCTCCTCGTAGCTGTCTATTCCCCCGGAAGGGAGGCTATCGAACCAGAGCTTGGCTCCCTCCGTCAGGTTCTGGACGAACATGTGGCACCAAGTAGGAACAGGCCATTGCCCCAGTTGTCCTGTACCTTTGAAGGCATGTAGGTGATCCTTCGGGTCTTTTGGTCCATTGTATCTATCGAAGTTCAGGGGCAGTTTGAGTTTCGGGGGCATGGGTGCCTCAGCGATCCTTTTGGTGAACTTTGAGACCTCAGCTAGGTCTCGAGGCAGATAGGGCTGGTCCAACCCACTGTTGTCTTTGTTTTCCTCCTCCTTTTTCTTCGGCCCTTTTCCTCTTATAAGGTCCTCCCTTTCCTCTGACATCATTTGCCCCAGGGCTGTTATGAAAGTCTCTAAGGAGTCAGAGCTATCGTTTTTATTCTGTGGACAAGTTTCTCCCTTGCTGGGTGGTGTGTCAAAGGACAACCTGGCTTTGAGGCTTTCCAGCCTCTCCTGTCTCTCTAAGTCCTCAAGGTGCTTCTTGAGTTCTTCTTTGTACATGGCTACGAAGTCTGGGGTGATGGTGTTTCCTTTCTCTGAGGTTCCCACCTGATTATCATTTTCTTCTTCGTGGGTGATATCTTCTACTGTGACTGCATCGTTGGTACCCTGTACCGTCTGGATGGTTCGTGAACTTGGAGGCGTTGCCATGCCACCTTTTTCGGATGATGGGTTCTTACAACGTCGATGGTTTTTTGAGTGGGAAAATCAGTTGGACTGAGGTCCCCACAGATGGCGCCAATGTCGAGTCCTCAAGTCACCGATGACGTCTAAAGGATCTCGCTGACGTTGTGATATCCCTGTTTCTGTCTCCTACAAAATAGAAAACCGTTAGCCTCGTCACGGAGGGCCCCGGGGGGGGGGGTTCCGTGACCAAGCTCTGGCGTGAGAATAAGTAAACTTACCGGAGATAAATGAGAAGCTTATTCTGACGAGTGTGATCGCCGGAATATCCTCCTTGGTGTGGATTCTGATAAAATGAGTTAATATGTCGGAATTAAATGAGAGTATATGATGGTCAGAATAAATGAGAGTATATCGCATTTAGTGAGGGTTACCTTCTGCTATTGAACAGATGCTTACCTTCCTTATATAAAGGAGATTGCTTATCTCCCTTGGAAAATGGCACCGAGGTGATCTAACGGTATCTTGCTGCCTTTGGGGGACTCAGACACGTGTCTGAGCCCCAACGGTAAGATTACTGACTTCATTTAATGAGGACAGCCTTGCGGTACCTTGTTTTTGGCGATCTCTTTCCTCCTATCGGTCAAGCATTTAATGTTCTGTAACATCCTTGGATCCTTTCTCCTCTGTTTCCCGCTCATTTTCTATGTATGAGACTTTTATTAATGAAAGGTATTAGCCTTGGGCTTTAACAATTGGGCCTAAACGATAAGAGCCTAAGACGGGTCATGTTGGGAAACCGACTGGCCCGTCGTCATTGATACATTGCCCTAATGGCACTCCGATGAAGCAAGGGTGTTTGGACTGGTTGGTGATAGTGAATGACTATAAACTATAAAGTCTTTAGGTCATTGTGGTAGTGAGATGTTGTTAGGTACATAATTGTTTGTGTTAACATATGATTGAGTTTGTGCAAGTGAGAGATTATTGGACCCGGATGCTCAAGAAACAACATATAACATATGACAACATTGCCAATGATATATTATCACAAAGGGTCACACACCAAGCAATGAAATCAAGCTTACGCTTAAAAAAAGTTAAAAGATATTAACCTGGATCATACTATATGGATAATTATTTAGAGAAATAATTATTACAAAGAGTTAATTTTGTGTGAATAACCATATATATACTACGTTTAGGGCTGCAAATGAACCAAACGTTCGACGGGAAGTTTGTTTGTGTTCGTTCGTTTATTAAACAAACGAACACGAACAAGAAATTTCGTTTGTTTAGTTAAATGAACAAACATGAACAGAGGCTGTGTTCATTCGTTTGTGTTCGTGAACGTTCGTTAACGTGTTCGTTTGTGTTCGTGAACGTTCAGTAACGTGTTCGGTTGTGTTCGATAGTTCATTAGTGTTTTTAGTTTTTATATTTTATTTAAATACTTCAAAACTCCAAACTCCGACAAATAAAATATTTAACAAGTGTCAGGGTATTAAATATTTTGTTCTTGAATGCTTGTTTGTGTTCATTTGTTTCCATTTGTGTTCATAAACATTAGTTTGCACTCATTTGTGTTCATCAACATTCGTTTTCATCCGTTGACTAAAGTTAACAAACGAACACAAACGAACACGAACAAATACACTTCCTTAACAAATGAACACAAACATAAAATCTCATTTGGTAAGTGTTCATGAACAGTTCGTAAACACATATATTTCTTAACAAACGAACACAAACAAGGTCTTGTTTATGTTCGTTCGGTTCGTTTACAACCCTATGTTACCTTTCAGTGAACAGTGAAGATTAATTGGTTTTATACACCTTGATCGTTGGTGAATTACCAAAAATTCCCTTCTTGTTGGTGAATCAATGGGCGAAATTGAACAACAAAGAATGGCAAAATCAAAGAACACGTGAGGGTTAAATTGAATGAACTTAGGGTTAAATTGAATGAGATTCAAATTGATTGCATCAGTATTAGTTAGTATATATATATATATATATATATATATATATATATATATATATATATATATATATTTATTTATTTAATTATAGGGGAAGGTTCTATGCAGAACACTAAATATTACGAGAACACGCAGAACAAAATGAATCACTCATTTTTTCAATCCTAAAAACCTAAAAAGTAAATGAAAATGTTATAAATGTAAGATTTATTGTTTCTCACACTAGAATTTAAAACAAAATATGAAAAATCTTTAGTTTTTAAATAACCTACACACATGTAGGTTACGTGTAGGCTAAATTACCTATATGCATGTAGACTATGTGCAGGAAAAAACATACGATTTTTTATGTATATATATATATAATACACATATGAATGTAAGAAACATAAAATTAAAGAAATATGAACCTTAAATCCCAAAATTTAGTGATTTAAAATTGTTCTTTTTGTTCTCGCAATAATTAGTGTTCTGTAATGATCCTTATGTACATATACATATGAAAAACATAAGTGAATGAACAATGTTCTCAAGATGGCGGAATAATGCTGGCCATCTACCGGCTCCTATGGGCGGCAAAGGGAATAGTGCGAGACAGCTGTCTGGCACTCCCCTACTGATCCAATAAATTTACGATTTTCTCCCGCTTTAAAATTACGATTTTGCCATCACTTCAAAATTATGTTTTTACCCTCACTTAAAAATAAATTTACGCTTTTGCTCCCAGATAGAATTTTCAATTTTGCACTCGGTTCAAAATTACGATTTTACCCCGTTTAAATTTACAGTTTTGCCATTAGTTTTTTTTTCCTCCAAGCCAAGTTACGATTTTGCCCTCAACCTAAATTTACATTTTCTCCATCGTTTTTGTTTGTTTTCCTGGTTAAATAAAAATTTGCCCCCAGTAATAACAGTCATGACATTGTTTTAGTTTTTTTTTAAGCTGTGTCAGGCGGCTGCCTGACACACGCTCATTTGTCCTGAAAAAATATAATTTTTCCTCCCGTTTAAAATTATAGTTTTTCCATCTTTTTTTAGCAAAAATATGATAATGGTTGACTCTAGGGTTGTGCAACGGTTCATAACCGAACCGAACCGGAACCGTTTAGTGTTAAAAATAAGAACCGGAACCGAACCGTATTATAACGGTTCTGGTTCGGTTTAGAACCAGATTAAACGCTTCTTGTGGAAACGGTTCTCGCCGGAACCGGTTGTTAATTAAATCCTAGAATTAACAATTCAATAAAAATCAATCCAACCATTCAAAACATATAAGTAAAAGTTGCAACATTCAAGTTCAAACCATCCAAAATAAAAGTAACAACAATAAAAAGTTTTAAAACATAAAACAAACTCTAAATAATTGCAGTAGGATCCATTTATTGTACAAACCTACAACTAATATGCAACACAATCAGTTTGTAATGTTTCAACATGAATATAAACGATATTTTTATACATATCCATGTTAATTTTCGAACACCCTGTTTCTTTATAGATCACCAAACCAACTATATTTTTATACATACTGTGATATTAATTTACGAACATTGTATCAAATTAAAATCACTTTCTTATTTATTTGCATGTATGAAAGGAAAAAAATGGCAATCATCCAAAAAATATATCATGTAGAATAGTGGAACAACGTACCTATACTGCTGGGTGTTGATGGAGACCAATCTGTATGGTAGCAATTAGGGTTAGGGTTGAGAGATGGAGAAGAATTGAAAGATGAAAGATTGACCGTATTCTAGAATGAATATAAACAGAAGGAAAAAAGAATTTGGATGGTCGTATGAAGTTGAAAAGCCCATTAATTAAATAGGGTTTTTAATATTTAAAATCTCAAACGGTTCTAGCGGTTCAGAACCGGAACTGTCAGTTTTAACCGAAATCGAACCGGAAACCATTCTCACAAAAACTTAAGAACTGGAACAGAAACCTATTTATAAAAATATAATTCGGATTTAGCGGTTCCGGTTCGGTTCTCCAGTTCTAACGGTTCGGAACCGTAAACTGCTCAGCCCAAGTTGAGTCAATGTAATTTTTTGAGATCGTGTTATGAGTAGTATATATAGGTAACCGAAACACATGCGTACATGTTACGGGAGATAAATTTGTGACTTAGTGCCCCTCAACGTGGGCGGTGCAAAATCTAGTTTATTTAAAAAGCGTGAATTGATTAATAGTGGTTCATTGTTATTTTTTTTGTTTTCTTATACTTTAAATTATCTTTGTTATTTAATTAGTACTTTTTGTGTTTTTCTAACATTTGTTTTCTAACTAGTTTTTGCCCCGCCCGCGTTGCGGGGCAATAAGCCGAATATTTCTCTCTCATAACACGTATGTCTGTACAGATGGCAAAATCGTAAATTATTTTTTGAACTGGAGGCGAAATTATAATTTTAAACTGAGAGTAAAATCATAATTTTGAGCAAGGGGAAAAATATAATTTTATTTTGAACTGTGGGAAAAAACCTAATTTTGAGGTGAGGGCAGAATCGTAATTTTGAGCTAGAGGAAAAAACAACATTTTATTTTAAACTGTGTGCAAAAACGTAATTTTAAACGGAGAGCGAAACCGTAATTTGAAACTGGGAACAAAATTAAAAGTGAGTTTTTGAACCGATGGCAAAAGCGTAATTTTGAGCTAGGGGCAAAATTATAATTTATTTTGAGCTGGGGAAAAAACGTAATTTTAAACAAAGTAGAAAGCGTAATTTTAAACTGTAAATAAAATTAAATTAAAAATAAGTTAGTCCAATAGGGAAGTGCCAGGCAAGCTGCCTGGCACTATTCCCCTAACTTAGAAATGTATATGTATGAAATATATTATTTTAATTAAATAGTTAATTATTTTATCATCATGGTGTGTGTATATTTTTTTTCTTATAACTTTAAGTTTTTATATTTTATAGAATTCGAAGTATGATCTTACAACGTGTCTTCTTTTTTTACAAGTTGATATAGTTTTTTCGAAACTGAGTTGTGAGTCGTAATGCATAGGTGATAGGACAAACGTACATGTTATCAAAGTTATTTCACATTTAGTTTTTTTTTTCTAAATTGATGTTGTGGACCAGAATCGGCCAAGTTCCCGTCGCCGAACTGATTTCTGGCTAAACAATAAAAATATAATGTTTTATTTGTATAAATCAATAGCAAGTGCCTTAACGTACCAATGTCGTAACAAATCAAACCAATTACGACTGAACAACATTAGTATCAATATTAGTACTAACAGAACCATTACCGATATTCGCTTCTATGGTTTTTGGTCAAATAAAAACACGTATAAATATCATGTTAGGTATATCACATCTGTATCTTTTAGGTTCTCTTTCAGTAGTTACACCGAGTGTCGTTATTGTATTGATACCGTAATAAATCAAACCAATGTCAACCGAATTCCCGCAGGATGCACGAAAAATTTTAATAGTTAACATTAACATTAACAATCAACCATTTGCCGGTGGAGAAGGTTGTTGATGACGATGAGGGAGATTTAGGTCTCGAGTACTTACCTGATGAAGCGGAGCGTGTGGGTTATATATATATATATATATGTATATAGGAGAAGGATCCGTTAGGAACCACCCTTTATTGCAAGAACCGCGAGAACCAATGTAAACACAACCAAAAATACATAAAAATAGCTAAAAAAACACACAATTTTTTTTAATATTTTTTATCAAAAAATTGCTACTAAAAGTAGCAATTTTTTTTTTAATTTAAAAAAAATGTTGGCTACTAAAAGTAGCGATCTTAATGTAAAAAAAATTAAAAAAAATTGTGTGTTTTTTTGATTTTTTAGGTTTTTTGTGGGTTTAGTTTCTAGCATTTTAGCTTGGGGGGGGGGGGTTAGTTTTTTTTTAGGTTTTTTGGGAGGGTTTAGTTTTTAGCATTTAGCTTGGGGGGGGGGGGGGGTTAGGTTTTTTTAGGGGGGGCGGGGGAGTTAGGTTTTTTTTTGGGTGGGGGGGTTTAGTTTTTTTTGGGGGAGGGGGTTATGTTTTTTTAGGTTTTTCTTAGGTTTTTTTAGCTATTTTTGGTTGTGTTCACATTGATTCTCGCGGTTCTCGGAATAAAGGTGGTTCTCGCATGAACCTTACCCTATATATATATATATATATTAAAATAAGAGTAAAAATGCAAATTTACACGGAATTAACAAACAAGTTACCCAACTTAATTAACTTAATGAATGTTAGAGTTTTTGAGATCGTTGGTACTTGGTTTTAGTAGGTTTTGGATTGTTTAGTTATAGTTTATAATGTTCTAGAAAGTTCAGGGGTCAAAAGTGAAATTATGTAATAGTTATTTAGACGCGGCATATTTAATGTTCTGGTGTATTTATTAAATACGACAGACAGTCTGTAAGCACCTATATATAGTGAATCAATGGTAAACCCTTGTTCAAGGTTCTTGGACAAGTTCTTGGTGATTTCTCTTGTGTTGTGATTCTGTTTCTTGAGCTAAATCCGAATATCCATGTGCTCCTAGTGTTCATATCATTTGGGATTACATAAACAACACTTGTTGTTTGATCTATACAAGAATATTCATCTTCATCTTTTGATTTGTTTAACTTTCACTCATTCAAACACCTAATCAATAGGTGTTTGGGTGTTAATAATCAAACCACTGTGATCCGGATAGCATTTAGGATTCACAATTTGGTATCAGAGCCTTAATGCTCTTGATTGTTTGAGTTTTTGTTAAGGTTCTTCAAGTTTTGAAGGTTTTTCAAAAGTTTTCAAAGCTTCAAGGTTTTTCAAAATTTTAGACTTAAAATGGATTGATCTAGTGTGACTAATCAGTAGGTCGTTGTTAATCATTTTGGTGCCAGGAAACATGGATTTTGGGTCGTTTATTGAGTGATTAGAGTGTTTTTGTTCGTGTTAAAACCCTGTTGGGCATATTTAACTTTGAAGTCAGTGTAGATAATCTTCAAGGCAGTGTATTTAGCTTAAAGATTGCGTATTTGACAATTATGCCGGTATTTCACTAGCGTATTTGTTATATACGGCGTAGTTGTGTCAATGTATTTAATCGAAGGCGACTTCGAAGTCAGTGATTAAAATCCACAGCGATTTTAACACGGTGTTCGGCGAAATTAGCCATATCTTTGTTTGTTTTGTTTGTGTCAATGGATTTAACATTGTCGCCGGACCAAAGAACCAAGAACCATCAGCGTAGAAAACATTGACAACGTATTTGTCTTCTGATCTCACAAATATACCAATGCATTTAAACTGACTGTCAACGTAATTGTGCCTTAAGCCCTATAATCCAACCTATTTAACCTCTGATTAACAATTTAAACTTAATATCAAACCAAAATGTGTAGGTCCCCTCAATCCTATGGATCTTGACAGAATTGTCTATCCAATCTAGAGTGTGGAATCCTCTAGATCAGATTGTTACAGAAAATAGTAGAAACAAAATTCAAAATTAAACAGTCTTCTATTGATTATCCAAACTTGCAGTTTTACAATCAATTCAAGACTCACACAACCTCACAGCCTCTCACTGTGATCTTGTCTCCTCAAATTCGTTTCTCTCTCTCTCTCTCCCTCCAAACGTTTCCTCTCTCTATAATTCTCTTCTTCTAGTTGTTACAAACCCTAATCACAAAACATGTTTATATACCACATCTCTGTGAACTGGCCTTCTAACTGGGCTAGGCCATTCTCCAAGCCCATTACAACAATAAACACCCTAACCAATATGCTAAGCCTATTACAAAATATTCAAAGGCTAAATAATTAAACTGTTAAGTTGTTGTCACAGAATATGCACCAACAGACTCCCCCTTGACAATAGCTTCATCGTGTAACTTTGTCTTCAAACATCTTGTATTCTTTTGGTCTTTGGATAGCGTCAGCTACACACAGTTTCTGCATCAACAGACTCCCCCTTAACTGATGCTTCCAATCTCCAAATTTTCATTCGTTGTAGATCAATTGAACTAGCAATCTTCGGTTAAGCAAGTATCTCCAAATTCTTCATATCACTCTGCAATGTAGTAGAAGGATCCTAACATGCATCTTCACACATTCTTCACTTCACTCACTTTACTTGTATTCTGCACTTCATTTTGATAACTGCATCAATCTGTTTAGAAACACAAGCAAATATCTCGAAAAACCATTAGTTTTTTTCACTTTCAAGATAAACCAATATTTTATCTTAATTTGCAAAAACAACAAATTTTCATTTCAAAAATGGAAATCTTTTAAAAAGAAAATCTTTTTGGTTTTTTTAATAAATAAAACAACTAAATAGAACTAAAAAATATCTAGAATTTCATCTTTTGTGAGAATCATGTGCAAGAAGATCATATCAGCAAAATTAAATTGTTTCACACTTGCAGTTAATTCTTTATTTATTCTCGTGAAAAGCAATTCAAGACGATTACCAATAGGGCAAAGTGAATATGTGGCTGTTTCACATCTAAGCTTAGATGTGAAACCATTCAAAACTACGTAGTTTTGTTAAAAATCCTTTCCAAACTTCATTCCTAAATTAACTCAACTAAAATTTATCTAAATCTTTTTACTTTGGAAAACAGCCATCGTTCCCACAAATACGTGAAAATTTTTATTCAGCAAGATCCAAGAAATCGTCCAGACTTCTTCAACAATCAGCGTCTTCAGCAATTCCAGTGTTCAATTTTGTTCAGCAACATCGTAGAATTTGTCCAGACTTGTTCAGCAATCATCGTAAGACTTGTTCAGCAATCATCGTAGAATTTTTCCAGACTCACATTCTATCATGGAGGTAAAATTGTTGTTATTGTAAATTTCTACATACAATTACTTTCGAGCAATTTCAATTGATTAATTTTTAATACAAATCAATCTGTGTACTAAGTCAAACCATTAATTTGATTTATAATTGGTCGATCATGGAGGTAAACTGATACGATGTTAAAGTGAGTGTTGTTATTCAGAATTTCTACATACAATTACTTTCCAACAATTTCAATTGATTAGTTAACATGAGATTGTGTAGGTCGTAGCTTGTCCAATGTATTCAAAAAGTAGAGATTTTCTTATTTAGCTTGTTAGATTTGAAGACGTTACAACGTTTGGATACACTAATGAAAATGAGATATGTTGCTGTCTTTTGATCAATTTTGGGTTAATTATATGTTGTGATGTGCCAAAATAATCAAAGTTAAACGGGTCAAAAAATAGCATCGTAAAAAGAAACGGGTCAAACGTGCGAAAGTGTGGTGAATTAAAGTTAAACGGGTCAAAAAATAGTATTGTAAAAATAAACGGGTCAAACGTGCGAAAGTGTGGCGAATTAATGTTGACCGGGTCAAAAAATAGCATCGTAAAAAGAAACAGGTCAAATGTGCGAAAGTATGGCGAATTAAAGTTAAACGGGTCAAAAAATAGCATCGTAAAAAGAATCGGGTCAAACGTGCGAAAGTATGGCGTATTAAAGTTAAACGGGTCAAAAAAATAGTATTGTAAAAAGAAACGGGTCAAACCTTTTCGTTCCCCATAACTGTATACGTAAAACAGAATCATGAACAAAATGATAACAATATTTCTATTCCTAATTCCAACCTGGGAACCCCTGCTGTCACCTAGAAAAATAAATATTTAAGAAGAATATATTTATTTTGTATTAAAAACTAAAGTGATTATAGACGTATAAGAAACAATGGTAAACCATTAATACTAAAAACAATGGTAATGATCATGGAAATAATAAACTGAAGAAAAACTATGCAGAACAGGGAAGAAACATGACAACTAGAAGGCTGTTTTGTCTTATATACGTGTATCCAGTTTAGTTTAAGAAGAACCATGATGCAACCTGAATGAATGGCATCAAGCCTACACTTATTTATAATTAAAGTTAAACGGTCAGAAAATAGTATTGTAAAAAGAAACGGGTCAATTGTGCGAAAAATCAACCCACATGTGTCTCAACAGCAACTACAAGAAAAATCAACCAACTCGAATTTTTTGAATGAAATAAGAGAGCATTTTATTACTCCAAACAACACCCAAGCTCCCAAGCAAGGTGCTTGAGGAGGCTGGGCTACATTCAATCAAAACAGTGGCATACATAAATAAAGCTAAGTTACATTGCAAGCCTTAGGACTACATTCAATCAAAACATTGACATAATCTAGGGTGACGGTGGAGCACCAGCTGTTGTGCGATACTTTCGGCATTCTTGTGATACTTCTTTAACCTCTTCTACCATCTTAAAGACTGAATGACCCACACGTCAATATAAAGACTGCATGAATCATTTTTCTCTAAAGATAGCAGCCAAAATCATTCGCCAACCGGATAATCTATGCTTTTTCTGCACTTTCCCGTTTTTACTTACTGGAGATCTGATTCCAAACAAAACAATCAAAAACCCAATCAGATAATCTTTCACCCAAAAACCAGCATTACACAACTACATACCATATGCAAACAAACCAATAGTTCTTTCAGTACACAACACAATCCCACAAATCAAACAAATCCCACATCAATTAACCTCAAAACAACAAAATGCCAAGTGGGTATCAAACAAATTACCAAATTAAAACCTATCGAACAAACAAAAACCCTAAAAATGTTGAAATATGTCAAATCAAGAAACAGAACTTACGGGAGTGAGAAGAATGCAAAGATCTTGTCTTTAAGGAACCGATCTTCGATGGGGTTTCAAGAATGAAGCAACATTGCAACTAGAGTTGAAAGAAAAGGGGAGTTAGGGTTTCGATCGCACCAGGTTAGAAAATATGAAACTGCACCACTTTTAAATCCCATCCGCTTTCAACTTGCAACACATCTGATCGACATAGAAGAAGAAAATGAATTTCAAGATGAACCTGATGGAGATCGATTGGGCAGAGCATTAGAATGAGAGTGGGAACCAATTTTGACATAACTGATGGAGCCAAATGAAGTTTGGAAAGGATTTTTAACAAAACTACGTAGTTTTGAATGGTTTCACATCTAAGCTTAGATGTGAAACAGCCACATATTCACTTTGCCCTTACCAATATTGTTTATCCACTTAAATAAAACACATGAACATTTCAAGTTCCTTTACCTAGTGATACGTTAAGGTAATATTATTCTAATGTACTGGTGTGTCCCACTTCAGGACATATCCCCGCGATCAACGTATGCACAAACTTTCATCGTGGTAGGTGAGTATACCGAATTCATCTGTTTTGTTTTACAATGTTAGATAATTGGTGATTAGGTCAGTACTTCTGTACAACAAAGATAATTGGCAATCTATCAACGCAAGATTTAAGGTTATAAAACCATACGCCACTGATATGTTACCCACTCATACACAGTTCATTATGTTTATATCACCATGGTCAGATCAGCCCTATAAATAGCATCGAGGGGTTCAGTCGACAAATCGTTCATCACACAAACTCTCTCTCTAATTTCTGAATAGCAATCACTATACTCAGGCACAATACCCCCCTAAATAATGAAGTTCTGCCTCGTTGTAAGTATCATAACCCCCGGTTACGTATTAGATACGCTACCCGATTGATCCAGGGTTCCATAACGGCTGTCGTGGTTCTACTCGACGTAGTCGTTGGATTACCGTCTCGGGAGGGTATTACTAATGTAAATATTGGGTTATTATACTAACGCGTGTGCATTTGTGTAATTAATAGATGATCACCAGGAAATCCTTAAGGAAAACCCTAAGACAGCAATGTGAGTAATCTCCTTTTTGCAAATTGTTTTTACAAAACCTAACTTAATTAATGATATATTAAACAGTGATTGAGTATTTGTATTCTACAATTGTCGTCGGTATGTTGGGGTTTTGTATACAAAAATTGTTACTACATTGTAAGTAGTAACATGACCACAAGTCGGGTTGACAGTACCGTGGGTGGTAATTAAAGTAGATGGAAACAAATGTAATTGCGAGATCGCCCTGAATACTGTACAATGGTTTTATTTATCTTGATTAAACTGGGATTCACTCACCAGTATTTCCCACTGACAAAAATGTTTTTAACGCGTTTCAGGTAACAAAATGTGAAAGCCAAATAAAAGCCAGCTGGACAACACTGAAGGCTTGGAAAAGTGGCTATAAAGTTACCTAAAATAAAGAGATGTTTATTTAAATAAAATAGGGTTTATCCCTATAAAAATGTGTGTACTTGAAACATGGGATTTTCCCATGTGTTTAATATTATAAAAGCGTGGTATTTTACTCTGATAAAATATTTCCTAACTACGGTCCTGATGTACTTTTCGCTGCCAAATTGATAAACATCGATACAACCAAAAATGGCCGCGGCCGCCCGTTCCCGGGAAATTAAGGGACGAGGGTTGCGACAGAAGGTGGTATCAGAGCTAAGCCACTGATTCAGCCACAGAAGTGTTCTGCTGACACCAAAATATTATATGTTAGGAAATTTATTATGGAACTACGTGCATATTTATATTTTATTGTTGTGTGTTATTTGACTATTTGTTAGTTTACAGTATGAGCGACCAAGGAACTTCCGACGCCTACCGTCAGTTGTCCAGCTCACCTAGGGACGAAGGTACCTCTTCACAGCCTGCCCTCTCAGGGTATTCAACTGACAATGAAGATGGGATATTCATGTTTAAGGCTCAGTCTGAAAAGCCATTCCCTCCTAAGAAGAGAGGATGGTTCAGCAGAGGTGCGCATGAACGTAGGAAGAGGTTGAAAAAGTTACAACAGCAACGAGCTTTAGCAGCCTTTAAGAGAGAAACAGATGCTCACACCCAGGATATGCTTAATAGGAGTCTAGCAAATTTCCATATCCTAGCAACCACAGCTGCCGACCC
This sequence comes from Helianthus tuberosus, assembly GCA_030545235.1. Classification (NCBI taxonomy): domain Eukaryota; kingdom Viridiplantae; phylum Streptophyta; class Magnoliopsida; order Asterales; family Asteraceae; genus Helianthus; species Helianthus tuberosus. Next base: position 50,275,372 of record CM060411.1, on the reverse strand, counting down.
TAACCTGGAGCAACTCATAGCAACCCAGCCCTTACCACTATTTCCCACCCAGCCAATGGAAATTGAAAATAACCTAGAAAATTAAATCCCAATGCCTGATTTCAACCCAGCTGAGATACCTAGAATACCAGCACCCAATCCCTTAGACCCAGACTACGACCCGTGGTTAGACGACAATAGGGATTACCAGCAATGCTACCCAATACCAGAAGACGAACCCATGCCAAACCTAGCAGCCTACCCAGATTTGGACCCTCTAGATCCCTACTATGATATTGACCAATACATTAGGGAAATTTTAGAGAATTCGTATCCTTACCAAGAACCTATGCCCCAGTTCCCAAACCCAGTACCATCCCCTGCACCCCCAATGAGTACAGAGAATGTACAAGAGCTCCGAACCTTTGGTGAGGAGATTTTAGAAGGTAGTGAGAGGATGAGGCAGATCGGAGAACGACTCGTCTGGAAGTATGACGAGCGTAATATGGAGTTCTGGATGAACCCATATCAGTGATTGTGATAGTAGTAATAATAATAATAAAATAATAATAATATATAATATGTGTGTATGTTTGAAAAAAAAAACTAGACAATATCTACTGATGCCTAATAGTATTGTAATTTTGAATTCCAGTTTGTATTAGATGCATAATATATAAGAAAGAGTAAGTCGCAATGTTCGACAATTTTGATCAATATGTGTGTTGTGTGATTGTTTGGATTAAATATTATCTTGTGATATTAATAATTGGCAAATGTTTAAAATTCAGATGAGCAACGAAGTGAACCAGGAAAACCAGAGTAACAATAACTCGAATAACGATAACCCGAACAACAATAATAATGGAAACCAAGTGGATATGCCATCCAACACATAGTGGCATAAGGGATAATAGATGCAATGCCATATATTATCAAAACGGTTAAGGAAGCGGATAATAAAAGTAACCGTGATAGTAAACGACCCACTGAACCTGAACACAACGTAAACAATGGACCCATACTTCAAGTGCCCATTCCCAAAAGAAGAAAAACCATGTCTTATGGTTGTTCTTATACAGAATTCTGGTCCTGTAAACCAGTGGAATTCTCGGGCAATGAAGGGGCTGTTGCAACCTTACGCTGGATAGAAAAGTCTGAGGCAGTCTTAAAAATAAGCAAGTGCGCGAAAGAGGATAAGATAATGTTTGCCTCTAATCTGTTTAAGAACTCAACTTTAGAATGGTGGAACACTATCCTCCAGTCTAGGGGAAGTGACATGATTTACATTATGGAATGGGAAGAATTTAAGAATATGGTAGAAATGAAATTCTGCCCTCCCAATGAAAAGGAACAGATAGCAAATAAATTCTTAAACCTAAGAATGACTGGAGTGGATAGTAAGGGTTACACTACATTATTCTTTGAATATGCTAGAATAGTGCCAACCCTTGCATCACCAGAACCAGTATTAATCTCCCATTACATATGGGGATTAATTAGTGAGATTAGGCATGTAGTCAAGGCGGCTAGACCTCAAACCATAGAAGAAGCTGTAGAACTAGCAAACACCTTGCCTGATAAATTAGTACGTACACGACCAGCGGAGAAACCTATCTCAAAGGCTTACCCAAGAATTTTGTTAAGGAAATTCCAACCGTGGGAAAAATGTAGGTTCTACCTCTGCACCTTATTGCAAGGCCTGCAAAAAGAAGCATTCGGGAAGTTGCTCCACCTACTGCAATTTCTACAAGATACCAGGACACAAGGAAGAAGATTGTAGGAAGAAACCTAATAATGGAATGTGCTTCAACTGTGGAGAAAAAGGTCACATCAAGCCAAACTGTCCGAAACTAGCTCCAACCATGAACAACAAGAATACTAAAAATGCTAGAGCATTTGTTCTGACCGCAGAAGAAGCTAAGATGATTCCGGACATGATAGCCGGTACGTTTTTAGTTAATGATTGACGTGTGCGTATATATACATAATATTTTGCAATGAATTACACACGATTGGGTTTTAAATTTATAAAAGTGATTATTACTTTTACATCAAAACACACACGAAAGAGGCAAGTGTACCCCGTCATATATGTAATAAAGTATCGGTAAGAACCAAGTATCAATCCAAGGAAATGGGCGGAGAAATAATACTAGACCTTTTGTCACTAAACTACCGGTAAAAACATAGGTTTGGTTGATTTAAACTAAACTAAAGTAAACATAACCAAATACATAATAAAAACATAATAGATAGTAGATAAAAAGCCTTGCTAAATACACAACCACAGCATGTCAACTAAGTCAGTTTTGGCACTAGAAGCATTCGGTCAATTTTCCAATTTAAGACAATTAGTATCCCTTTCGGAAATCCTAACATGACAATCATTCGGAAAGCTAAAACGATAAACACACTTTAACCACCTAAAATTGTTCTTTAACGTGCAATTGATAAATGTCTATGAAAATCTCTTAAAAATAAGTTAGTCAGCCGTTAGGATTATTCTAACCTCACTTAAACACGGAAAGCGACATCGATAAACACAATGCAACCACCGAGACAAGCATAAACTAGATTAAATCACAACCGAGTTCATTTTACAAATCTTGCACAATAATTCACTAAGATAGCAATTTTGGCCTAAACTACTAACTAGGCTAACAAATCATGGCAAGAATTTATAACGACACCATCTAACCCGTTTAGGTCCTTACGTGACGGCAAGCTCTCTTGATTAACAATAATCACATTTTATTAAATCACTAACCATTTCTAGTATCATGATGCATACATTTAAACCAAGTTAAACTAGTTAACCAAATTCAAAGTTTACTAATACAAGATTAATTAAGCTTCATTTTTCAACTATCTTAACTAACCAAGCATCAATCATCCAACATAATTACTTATAATCAAGAATTCAATATCAATAACAAGGTTGCAAACTAATCATCAAAGATTAACATAGAAAATACTTCAAATGTCATTACAAACAAAGCTTAACATACTAATGGCAATAATCTAGCAAGGGATTGTTTGTGTTTTTGCCCAAAGGCTACAATAATACATAAACAATAATCTAAGTACTTGAAAGATTAACAAAAACATGGAAAGATTAGAAAATCAAACCATAAACAAGTACTAGACTAAGGATCCGGGTAGTAATCGAGCTAAACGAGACAATGTGGCTTGAATCCGGGTGAAAACTAATGCCTCCGGAGCCTGAAAATCGCCTATGAAGCTCTCCAAAAATCCAGAATATCGAACAGAAGGTTTCTGTTCTGTTTTTATACTTTTTGCTGTCGCACGGTCGTTCTCCACATGGCACGACCGTGCACTTTATTCAATTATTAGGGATGGGTCACCATACTGCATACGTCATCAGATCGTTGACCAGATTCGAAATGGCACGACCGTTCTTCGTGTGGAACGGTCGTTCAGTTCCGGGTTACATGTTGCACGCCGAGTCGCACCGGTCGTTCATCACCGAGACTCTGTTGGTTCACCGGATACGCACGGTCGTTCCTCAGATGGAACGCCCGTTCTTCACCGAGCTGCCTTGTTTACCTAGAACGGCCAGTCGCACCTCTCGTTCATTGTCGAGATGATCAACTTTGTCGGAGATGCACGACCGTGCCACAGGTGGCACGACCGTGCCACAGGCCCAGTTCAGAATTCTTAACAGAAAGTCCGCAGCTTCGTCGTTTTGTCCGGAAAGTCCTCGTTTTTGCTATCATCTTGGCTAGAATGCAGTTTTAGGCCTGTAAACATAAATGTAGATAAATAAGTATCCGAATGACGGTTTTACGGCCAAAAACGCATAAAATAGGGGTAAAACGGGGAACTAAAATATGTGTAAATTAACGAATATCAAATCTCCCCACACTTGAACCTTGCTTGTCCTCAAGCAAGCTAAACTAAAAAGCAATAAAAGACATAAACAAACAAGAACGATAATTTACACACTATTTTATTGAAAACTAATATAAACGGTTAGCCGGTTTGTCGAAAGACAACATCAAAAGATTCAAACCCAACAAGCATATGCAATTTAAAAAGCGACAACCAAAAAGCCGTGACTAAACATTTAATTGACTCACATGTTAATCTTCACACAACTCACAATGTTCACACACACTCGGTTTTATTTATGAAACATACATAAAATGTGTATGCGTAAACACTCAATGCCTAGTCAATGAAATGCGCAATAACATAAGCTTGTCATAAGATCTCGTCTCCACCAACTAACATGCGAATAAGTGTAAATAAAGAGATCTTTACGGGTTGTAACGTTAGGCTTGGGCGAAGGGTAAGGAAGTGGACATTTAAAATGGCGAAAATGGTTAAAACTCGGTAGTAGTGTTTAACTAGCAAGAAAATAATACAACTATACATACAACCGCCTTAAAAAAGGCGACAAAGGCGCAATCAAGCTAATCAACTAAATTTTAACATTTAAGCATTCAAAATTGCTCGATTTCTATCAACTTCACCCTATTTTAGGGTGTTTTATTTGTTTTATTTTCTGTTTTTTTTTTCATACTAAAATACAATGAAATATAAACAATAAAAAGCTAGTTAAACTATTATTTTAACCGAGTTTCAACACTAAAAAGGTTTAAAACATAAAAAGGCTAAATTTGGTTAAGTGGGCGATAATGTGGGTAAACAAAGGTGAACGGGAAGGCTCGACAAGGTTAATCCTAAAGGGTTATATAAGGTGAACGGGAAGCACAACACAAAGAACAAGGTACATAACAAAGGGGTAATCTAAGTGCCTCTATCACGTTTACACAAATCCGCACGTTCATGGTCTTAACAAGCATACTAGTGACAAGTTCTAAATTGCACATAACATCCGGCTCACTCCTATATCCGTAATGAACAAATATATAACAATCTAGGCTCAAATATGCTCACGTAACGGAAGGAATGGGTAAAAGTGTGAAAACTATCATGTAAGTCTTTCTTTGTTTGTCACGCTTTCCGGTTTCCTTTTTCAAAAATATTTTGCTTGTCGAGTTTTTATCAAGTCCGAAGTTTTCTAAAACATAACCAATCGGTTTATTTGCCAACATATATACAAAACACAAGTATTTTTAAATGATTTTTCTGATTTTCTGTTTTTTTTTTATATATGAGGACAAACAAAGTTAAGTTAACAAAGTTAACCCCCTCCCCACACTTGAACTTCGCATTGTCCCCAATGCGAGACCTGAAATATAGAGAAAGGGATAAAAAAATACTCCCATCAAGATGATGTTGGTGCCACGAGACTTCCGAAGCTGAATCTGGTACGTGCTCCGGTCCAAGATCCGATAGATAAAACCTGGGAGTATATCGTGTACACCCAAAATATAACAGAAAGAGAAAAATCAAACAACAACCATAATGTACATAAATACTAACATCCAAACAAAACACAAAGGAAATTGTCTGAAAATACATAACCGGGGTGTTTTAAATAATAGTCAAAATAAACACCCAAATAAAAGTAAAGTACTGAAAGATAAAACACCACCAAATGCTATCACCACCGCCAACTACTCATATCGAGTGGCTGAATACATGGTGCATTACTCGCACCAGAGGGTCTCGGAGTCGTGAGGCCTTTGACATCCGTGGGTTGTAGGGCTCCCCAATAGCGTTCTCTGCCCAGAATGCATCCCGCGCTGCATCATTAGGGAAGTTGAACCGATCGTTGAAGACGTCGGGATCATCCATGTCATCCCTTGTGTAAATCCCTAACCTCCGTCCCAAACGACCGACCGACCACGTATGCCATCGCCTACATAACCTGAAGGTGACCCGCTCCCTGTAGCGGAAATCGGGCTCTGTATGTGCAACCGGCCTCTCATAGGCATATGATGCAAAGAATTCAATGGTCAACTCCCGGTAAACGGGTCGGTTGCATGCGACCAGATTTGCTAGTGGTCGACTCATCATGTCGTCCAGGCGATCATACTGGTTGAGGTCACGCATAACTTCCCAATCTAACCAACGGGGGACTCCAAACTGCCCCCGTCTCGCCCATAATGCGTTGCGCTTCGGTATGCACGCAGCTTCTCTCTCAACGTTGGGGTCAAACTGCAGGAAGGGATGGTTCATCTGTAATGAGGAGAATTGTTAGAAAGGCAGAAACAGGAGAAAAATGAATTGAAAACAGCCGAGCAGCAATTTATGAAGAAACTGTCCAACTGTACTGGGCGAATGGCACGGTCGTTCTTCGGGACGCACGGTCGTGCGTCTCCGAGAACTAACAGACCAACCCAGACGATATCGTGAACAAGCCGGCGAGGCACGACTGTTCCACACGAGGAACGACCGTGCGATTCCGTGTCTGCAGATTTTCGACCCCTGTACTTAGAACAATCTAATCTTTGCAAAATTTCAACAAGTAATGGGCCAACAGGGGTCTGAAAGTCAACCGGGTGTTCACGATACTTCGATTTAACAAGGGTTAGGGTTTCGATTTGTTTATGAAGAGAACCCTAAAAATTCCTTGAAAAATCGGAAGAAAATCTACACTAGAAAGCAAGAAAACAAGAAATCTACAACTAGGAACGTACCGTGCGAAGAAGGGTGTTAGATCGTGCGAAAAACCGTGCGATATGGTGAAAAATCGCCCTGGAACGGTCTGCAGCGGCTAGGGTTCGCGAATGGGGGATTTTGCAGCAGATGAGGGTATATATAGTGTGCAAAATGACAAAATTGCCCTCAGCCTGTGGCACGGTCGTTCCTGGTATGGAACGGTCGTGCGATACCGATATCGCTCAAACCCTGCAGCGTGTTCTCGGATATGCACCGAGGGTGCGATCCAACGTGCCGGTCCTCTCGGAGATGCACGGTCGTGCGACCCGAGGAACGGGCGTGCATCTGCTGCAGATACAGAATTTTCTGTAGAAGCTATTTCCAGCAACCGTTTCGGCCGTTTTTCGCCGTTTTTTTGACACACCAACTGTTCTAACAATATTGCAATACAGAACCTTCGCCCGGTACGTATGGAAACTAAACAAACTAACGTAAACTACCTAACTAACCTAAATTACGCTAAAACTATAAAAACAAATAAAAGGACAATTCTGCCCTTATAGCGCCAAAGACGCTCCGGCTGCATTTTTGTCGGCGAGTCAGCAGCGTAGACTCATGCTAAATTTTTGTCGGCGAGTCGATAGCAAGACTCATGCTAATTTTTTGTCGGCGAGTCGATAGCAAGACTCATGTCCCCACACTTTACGTGTGCGGGCCATTACCACGCCCCTTCGGATTCTGCTCCGTGTTGCCCGGAAGACCACCTTGAGGTCTCTCCGACAACATTTTTGCTAACTGGCCCACTTGATTCTCGACATTCTGAATGGAAGCCTTTTGACTCCGCATTTCTCCTTCGTTGACCAAGAATCGCTCCTCATGCTGCTGATATCGCTTTTCAGCCATTTGATTAGCACTATTGGAGTTGTTCAGCAGTTGTGCCATCATTTCCTCTAGCTTTACATTGCTTTGAGAGGCGTGCGGCTGTGAACTGCTTCCTGAGCCTTGATTATGATATTGAGGCTGGAAGGATTGACCATGAGAATGTTGTGGCGCGGGAGCATGTTGAGCAAAACCGGGCGCGTTTTGGTTCCCAGAACCAGATTTCCACCCAAAGTTTGGGTGATTTCTCCACCCTGGATTGTACGTGTTGCTGTAGGGGTTATTTTGGGGCCTGTTTTGATTGCCCATGTAGTTCACCTCTTCGTGACCGGTAAACATAACACCCTGCTCACACGTACCTGGCACATGTGACACTCCACACTGGTCACATCCAGGGCCAACTTGCGCGGCTGATTTGGATTTATCGAATTTCGTTGCCAGAGCCGAGATTTGCGCAGTAATGGCTGTGTAATCGTCCACAGCGTGAGCTCCTGGGCGAGATGATGATGATGTAGCCCGACCTCTATCGCCTTCCCGACGCGAGCTAGATTTTAACGCGGCTTTCTCTATAATATCATACGCTTCATTAGGCGTCTTAGTTCCCAGATCGCCTCCCGCGTTCACGTCTAATCGCTCCTGTGTGTTGTAACTGAGCCCCTGATAAAACGTCAAAACCAGCTGTCTCTTGGAGTAGCCGTGATGTGGCACATCAATCAACAAATCCTTGAATCTCTCCCAAGCTGCATGCAACGACTCACCCTCGTCCTGGTGAAAAGATACAATTCGGTTCCGTAGCTTGTTCGTTTTCTCAGGTGGGAAATATTTATGCATAAACTGCTCTGCCAACTGATTCCAGGTCCTGATGGACCCGGCTGGGAGTGACATAAGCCAAGCTCTGGCTTTTTCACGCAATGAAAACGGAAATAACCTCAACCGAATTGCGTCCTCCGAAACATCCCTAATCTTGAATGTGGAGCAAACATGGAGGAAAGCCGCAATGTGTCTCCCGGGATCCTCGTGCTCACGCCCGTCGAACTGTACTGAATTCTGCACCATGTTAATAATACTAGATTTAATTTCAAATGAAGGTGCATCAATAGTAGGTCTAATAATACTGGGCTCCAAGCCCTCTCGTCCGGGCTGATTCGTCTCATTCAACGGTTGATTATCGTCTGCCATGGTTATGTTTCCTCCTGAGCCCTCGGCTTCAGCAGGTACCACCGAATCCGGCCCGCCAGATGCGAGCAATAGCCCAACCGCACGCCCTTTCGCGCGAAGACGCCTCCGAAGATCACGTTCGGGTTCGTCAGACGGTTCAACAAGTTCTGGAGCGGGGGTCGAGAACATCAACCTGCAAACGGAAATTCGACACGGTGAATATTTTATTAATTAAATAATTCTGTTTTTTTTTTCAGCTGAATAGAAGCAGAAAGTTATTATAAATGGGCTGAAAATTTTATAAAAATCCGAAAAATGGGCCCGAAATTTTATAAAAAATCAACACAATAAATAAATGAATCGACTAATACAAAAATGGCTTTAGGGTGCCGAGAACCCAAAGAATAAGTGAATAAATAAACCCAGATCAAATAAATAAATGGAACAAAAATAACGCAAAAATGAATAAATCGAATAAAAACAAGAAATATTAACAAATAAATAAACAAATAAATAATCAAGAAATTATACACAAATATTAACAAGTATTTACACCGATAACCAAATGACTCGGGTCGTTCCTAAAACTCGCCAGTTCCCCGGCAACGGCGCCAAAAACTTGACGTGTGCGTATATATACATAATATTTTGCAATGAATTACACACGATTGGGTTTTAAATTTATAAAAGTGATTATTACTTTTACATCAAAACACACACGAAAGAGGCAAGTGTACCCCGTCATATATGTAATAAAATATCGGTAAGAACCAAGTATCGATCCAAGGAAATGGGCGGAGAAATAATACTAGACCTTTTGTCACTAAACTACCGGTAAAAACATAGGTTTGGTTGATTTAAACTAAACTAAAGTAAACATAACCAAATACATAATAAAAACATAATAGATAGTAGATAAAAAGCCTTGCTAAATACACAACCACATCATGTCAACTAAGTCAGTTTTGGCACTAGAAGCATTCGGTCAATTTTCCAATTTAAGACAATTAGTATCCCTTTCGGGAATCCTAACATGACAATCATTCGGAAAGCTAAAACGATAAACACACTTTAACCACCTAAAATTGTTCTTTAACGTGCAATTGATAAATGTCTATGAAAATCTCTTAAAAATAAGTTAGTCAGCTGTTAGGATTATTCTAACCTCACTTAAACACGGAAAGCGACATCGATAAACACAATGCAACCACCGAGACAAGCATAAACTAGATTAAATCACAACCGAGTTCATTTTACAAATCTTGCACAATAATTCACTAAGATAGCAATTTTGGCCTAAACTACTAACTAGGCTAACAAATCATGGCAAGAATTTATAACGAAACCATCTAACCCGTTTAGGTCCTTACGTGACGGCAAGCTCTCTTGATTAACAATAATTACATTTTATTAAATCACTAACCATTTCTAGTATCATGGTGCATACATTTAAACCAAGTTAAACTAGTTAACCAAATTCAAAGTTTACTAATACAAGATTAATTAAGCTTCATTTTTCAACTATCTTAACTAACCAAGCATCAATCATCCAACATAATTACTTATAATCAAGAATTCAATATCAATAACAAGGTTGCAAACTAATCATCAAAGATTAACATAGAAAATACTTCAAATGTCATTACAAACAAAGCTTAACATACTAATGGCAATAATCTAGCAAGGGATTGTTTGTGTTTTTGCCCAAAGGCTACAATAATACATAAACAATAATCTAAGTACTTGAAAGATTAACAAAAACATGGAAAGATTAGAAAATCAAACCATAAACAAGTACTAGACTAAGGATCCGGGTAGTAATCGAGCTAAACGAGACAATGTGGCTTGAATCCGGGTGAAAGCTAATGCCTCCGGAGCCTGAAAATCGCCTATGAAGCTCTCCAAAAATCCAGAATATCGAATAGAAGGTTTCTGTTCTGTTTTTATACTTTTTGCTGTCGCACGGTCGTTCTCCATATGGCACGACCGTGCACTTTATTCAATTATTAGGGATGGGTCACCATACTGCATACGTCATCAGATCGTTGACCAGATTCGAAATGGCACGACCGTTCTTCGTGTGGAACGGTCGTTCAGTTCTGGGTTACATGTTGCACGCCGAGTCGCACCGGTCGTTCATCACCGAGACTCTGTTGGTTCACCGGATACGCACGGTCGTTCCTCAGATGGAACGCCCGTTCTTCACCGAGCTGCCTTGTTTACCTAGAACGGCTAGTCGCACCTCTCGTTCATTGTCGAGATGATCAACTTTGTCGGAGATGCACGACCGTGCCACAGGTGGCACGACCGTGCCACAGGCCCAGTTCAGAATTCTTAACAGAAAGTCCGCAGCTTCGTCGTTTTGTCCGGAAAGTCCTCGTTTTTGCTATCATCTTGGCTGGAATGCAGTTTTAGGCCTGTAAACATAAATGTAGATAAATAAGTATCCGAATGACGGTTTTACGGCCAAAAACGCATAAAATAAGGGTAAAACGGGGAACTAAAATATGTGTAAATTAACGAATATCAATGATGCTTTTGCTAAAGTATTATTTGACTCTGGTGCGAACCAAAGTTTTATTAATACTTCGTTTTGCAAACTTCTCAATCAACCATTAACTAAACTCCTACAAGAATGTCTAGTAGAGACAGCAAATGGGGAAACCATTAAGATTACCGAAATCTTGCAGGAAGCAAGAATAGAATTTTTAAATCAAAAGTTTATTGCAAACCCTTACCCAATGAATCTGGCAGGATTTGATGTTGTATTAGGAATGGATTGGTTAATAGCCAATAAAGCCCGTATTCTATATGATCAAAAATCAATCCAAGTAAATTCACCAAGGGGTGAAAAGATCACAATTAAAGGAGATAAGCTCTCTAGATCCACGAAATTCATCTCTGTGATGAAAACAACAAGTTATATAAGAAAAAGATCATTAGTATATTTGATTTCCATAATCACTAACACTAAAGTAAAAGAACTGAAAGATATTCCAGTAGTATCTCAGTTTCCAGATGTGTTTCCAGAAGAATTACCAGGACTACCATCAGACAGAGAAGTTGAATTCAGAATCCACCTGCTACCAGGGACAACATTGATTGCCAAAGCACCTTACCATTTGGCACCTGCAGAAATGCAAGAACTAAAGAAACAATTAGACGAACTGTTGGAGAAAGGATTCATACAGCCAAGTTCATCGCCATGGGGAGTACCGATCTTATTCGTTAAGAAGAAAGATGGATCAATGCGTATGTGCATAGACTACCGTGAATTGAATAAGGTCACGATTAAAAATCGGTATCCATTACCAAGAATCGATGATCTGTTCGATCAGTTGCAAGGAGCTTGATTTTTCTCTAAAATTGATTTACGCTCAGGATATCATCAATTAAAGGTACATGAAGAGGACATTCCTAAGACCACTTTTAGAACAAGGTATGGCCATTATGAATTTACTGTCATGCCATTTGGTTTAACCAATGCCCCAGCCGTATTTATGGACATGATGAACCGAATATGTAAGCCATATTTGGATAAATTCATAATTGTCTTCATAGATGATATTCTCATTTACTCTAAAAGTAAAGAAGAACATGCAAAGCATCTGCATGCACTTCTAAGTTTATTGAGAAAAGAAAAGCTTTATGCTAAGTTTTCAAAGTGTGAATTATGGTTAGAACAGGTACAGTTTCTTGGACATTTAGTTAATCATGAAGGAATTCATGTGGATCCCACCAAGATCGAGGCAATTACCAAATGGAAAACCCCTGAGTCACCAACCGAGGTTAGAAGTTTCTTAGGACTGGCCGGTTCTTATAAAAGGTTTATTCGAGATTTATTTAGAATAGCCATTCATTTAACTAAGCTAACCTGTAAATCTGTTAAGTTTGAATGGGGACCAAAACAGGAAGAAGCCTTTAGAATTCTTAAGCAAAGATTAACCAACGCACCCATACTAGCGTTACCAGAAGGAACTGAAGACTTTGTAGTCTATTGTGACGCTTCTAAGTTAGGTTATGGATGTGTGTTGATGCAACGACAAAAGGTTATAGCTTATGCATCTAGACAACTTAAGAATCATGAAGAGAATTATTCAACCCATGATTTGGAATTAGGAGCTATAATTTTTGCTTTGAAAATTTGGAGACATTACCTTTACGGTAGTAAGTTTACCATTTTCACAGATCATAAGAGTTTAAGGTATGTTTTCGGGCAAAAGGAGTTGAATATGAGACAAAGACGCTGGATGGAAATACTTAGTGATTATGATTGTAATATCCAGTATCATGCAGGAAAAGCAAATGTAGTAGCCGATGCTTTAAGTCGAAAGTATCATGAAAAGCCAAAAATAATATGTTCTCTTAAATTAAATCTACAAGTAGATCTAAATGAACAAATTAGAAAGGCACAAGAATCAGTAATCAAGGATGATACTGAGAAATTGAAAGGAATGATTAAGGAATTAGAACAAGGAACAGATGGAATTTGGAGATTCCATAAGAAAAGAATGTGGATACCTAAATTAGGAAACCTACGCCACCATATATTAGAAGAAGTCCATAAGTCTAAATATACGATGCATCCTGGAAGTGATAAGATGTACCAGGATTTAAAAAAGAATTTCTGGTGGATAGGAATGAAGAAAGATATAGCAGCTTATGTTTCTAAATGTTTAACCTGTTCACAAGTCAAAGCTGAACATCAGAAACCCTCAGGTTTATTGAAGCAATTAGAAATGCCAGTATGGAAGTGGGAATTGATAACAATGGATTTTATTACCAAATTACCCAAAACAAGGAAAGGTAATGATACAATCTGGGTGATTGTAGACAGGCTAACGAAGTCAGCTCATTTCCTACCAATGAAGGAAACTTTCAGTATGGAACAATTAGCTAAGTTGTATGTAAATGAAATAGTTTCATTACATGGAATTCCTTTATCAATTATATCTGATAGAGATAGCCGTTTTACCTCTCATTTTTGGACAAGTTTCCAAAAAGCCATGGGGACCAAGCTCAATCTAAGCACATCTTATCATCCTCAAACGGACGGACAAAGTGAAAGGACAATTCAGACCATGGAAGACATGCTTGGAGCTTGTGTAATTGATTTCGGAGGTAATTGGGACGATTACTTACCATTAATAGAACTTTCTTATAATAACAGTTATCACACAAGCATCAATGTTGCACCCTTCGAAGCACTCTATGGACGAAAGTGCCGAACTCTAGTCTGTTGGGCAGAGATTGGAGAGAAGCAATTATCCGGACCTGAGATAGTACAAGAAACAACCGACAAAATCATTCAAGTCAAGGAACGACTGAAAGCAGCACGTGATCGACATAAGAGTTATGCTGATAACAGGCGAAAGCCACTGGAATTTCAGGTAGGAGACAAGGTGTTATTGAAAGTCTCTCCTTGGAAAGGAGTAGTCAGATTCATCAAGAGGGGAAAGTGTAACACCTCATAAAATCACGCCCAATAACGTATCGACACGTGTCCCTAATCCTAAATAAGTCAAACATGAACTAGGAGGGACTATAATCGCTAAACAATTAAAACGTCAAATACGAGAGGACTGAAAGAGTCAACATGCTTAAACTAAGCCTCTGAGTGACCTTATACGATGTCCCTATTCTCATATGAGCCACTTGTTGGACGAGAGAAGCCGTTTACATAATTGTTTGAAAGTTTGTGCATCGAAGGGTTAAAAGTGTCAACATGTTAATTCTTACCTCTGAATGACCTTTTAACGAACATGGAGCATCGTGATGCTCGGTTATACCCTGGAGAATGCCTAATATGGATTATGTAAGCACAACTTCATGCGTTAAAAGGGTTAAAAGCGCCAACGAGTGAATCTAGTGTCCTCGGGTGATCTTTAACTGAACCGGAGTTTAGCGATATTTGTTATACTTCCATGATCATCTAAAATCCATCTTAAAGGGCCAAAAGTGCTTAAAACGAAAGTTATTATAGGTTTAAAGGTTTAGGGACTGATTCTGTAAGTTTTAAAAACTTGAATGCTGAAACAACAGGGGTTCGCGCTGCACGACACCCCCTTTCCCTTTCGGTCGCGCGACGCGACAGCGTCCCAGGTGCAGAAGAATTCAGCAGCAGCAGCAGTTTTCAACCTGAATTGTTTTTATTTATTTTATTAGTCTTGATGAGCAAGTTGTGTGTTCACCAAGCATGGAAGTCTGATCTAGACACATGTTGTGATCATATTTAATCCTTGCAAAACACTTTAAACACTTGGCATAATCCTACAACTCCAAAGCAACTATAAATAGGTGTATGTTTTCATTTGAAACTTGCACGTTCCTTTCATTTCTCTCTAGCTTGAGTTTTCCTTAAGCTTTCTGGGATTCCTGATCATAAGGAAGCCTATTCTAGTTGAAAAGATTGCTAGGACCCTTTGTAAGTGTTCCTAGCCACTAGTTTATGTTTTATAGGTTTTTAAGCCAAAAGTCAAGCGTTATCGTAATAACGCTTTAACTTTTAGTAAGACCTTAAAAGGTCAAGCCATTGTTCGCAACGAACATGGCTACGTGATCATAATTAGGTAGGTGTTAATCCCTCAAAAGGGCACCTCCTAAGAATCACGCTTGCTTGGTCAATTGACGAGTCAAAGTAATATTAATTTAAAAAGTCAACGAGTCAGCTTTTAAAATAAATGCGATCTGAGTTTAAGAGTGTTCTAAAATATGTTTTGTCACTTAAACAACTTGGTAATAATTATTAGAACATGTGTAAACATGTTCGGCTCGTCAATTCCCGTTTTAGGGTCGGTTCGCAACCGAAAGTCGCGTAGTTTGACTTCTACGTTGACTTTTGGTTATAAACCGAATTAGACTAGTATACTACTAATTTCAGGTTCCATTATGATCGTAATATAATGTAGTATAGCCCCATAAGGTTATATTACACGATTGGACTAGGAATATGAGTTTATGCACATGTTCCGTTATTATGCCATACTTTGACTTAAATGCCCTTTTGATTAAAAATAAGGTTTTAGACATAAATGAGCATGCAAGTGAGTTATGTACTGATAAGTAAACATGTTTAGAATAGTTTGGTGAATATAAACTGGTCATAAACTAAGTTTACGCATATGGTCTTAAACTATGCTTTTAAAAGGACTAAAATGCCCTTTTTCATTTAAAATGAGTTTTAAACATAAATTCTTGGCAAAAATCATTTTGTACTGATGTGATATCATGTTTAGGAATTATTGGGATTTTAGATCTGGTTATGAACTGAGTTTAACCTCAAGTTCTTATACGATCCCGATAAATGACGATAATGCCCTTAAAGCATATAAAATGCGTTTTAAGCACAATATTCAAACCAAACCTTTTTCTTACTGATATGTTATGAAAAATAAAATATTTTAACTATTCAAAGCTGGTCATAACATCAAATTTCATAAACCATCGCGTAAATCGTCATTTAACGACTTTAACGTCGTTTAGGCGCATAGTATGGTTTTAAACCATATTTATGAAACAAGACTTGTTACCTATTGATTTTATAAATCATTTTAAATGTTTTTACAGTAGGTATAAGTCATGAACTCAGAATCCCAAATAAATTCTCAAACTATGTGTGAAATGACCAAAATGCCCCTACGGTGCATCGTTTGGTCATAAAGCATAAATCACACATATATTTGATATCCTACTGATATGATATCATAATTTAAAAATTTTTACAGAATGTTTATGACCATGACATCAGTTTACTCGCAAGCTCCTTTTATAAGTTGTAAAATTACCAAAATGCCCATATGAGTTATAGTTTGATTTTAAAACCTTAACGGGCATACAAGTTGATATCCTACTGATATTAAAACTTATTTAAAGCATATTGGAATATGGAACTTGTTCATGACTTATCCGGTTACCCGATATCGCATATACGCGTACGGTTAGACTTACGTAACTAGTTTACCTAAGTTTACCGAAAAGGGGTTTAACCGTATCGTTTTGATCTCAAAATCCAGAATGTAAAATGTTTACCCATATTACACAAGTCCTAGTACTTGTTGGGTTTAAACCACATTCTATTCGGTATACGCTTAATCTAGCGAACCTATTCTTAAGTATCGGGTCATGTCTAAAGGAACTACCTTTGGCCCGCATACATTCTGACAGATAATAAATCTGTTCATTCTAGACTATAGTACCCCCCAGATAATCGGACTTGGGTCAATAATACTTAGACTTGCGGTTTTTCGCCAAATATAGTCTTATTGATTGGAAGCTAGCAAAAAGGTAAATACTCTTGACTTATTTTAGTGTAAACTTGGGATGGCAAATATGCCTCTTGGGACGGTTATTACACAAGTAAGCCGCCTATGATAATTACTGTTATTGGGGGTTATTGTCACACCCCGAATTTCCACGTATTACCGGTGGGCCCGGTGGGGAGTATCGTGACGTAGTTGATATCATCATAGTCAAACAACACAATTTAAATGCACAGCGGAAGCAAAAGATGAATCACATTACAAACCGAATAAATAGTAATATCAAAGTATCACAACGGACTGTAATGGATCCACAGGCGGATCAAAAGATAAAAAGATAATTGTTCAACAGACTTTAACATCTAGAGCTTGCAAGACTTGATTAATGATGCCAGGAGTAGCCAGCCTATTTCGTCTAGTACCTGCACTTAGCCTTTTTGGAAAATACGTCAGTTTACACTGGTAAATACAATTAACTAACTCATTTTGAAAAGAGTTTAAGAAAATTAGTTTAAATGCACATGGTACAAAATATCTTTTATAACTTGGGACAATTATTTAAAAATAATCTTGTATACAGTTTTACTTATTTGTCGTCCGTCAGTGCCGGTTAGAAGAACCGGTCCAGATTAATTGACACGCCACATGTATAATGCTCACAAGGTTGATTCCTTTAAGTGGATTACCAGTTTTTACATATGAAACTGTCAGGTGTATGCCTACACCCCGTGCTTAGGTCGTGGCCATTTCTTTGAATGATGCCAAGGATATCCGGGACATGGTCATTAACCCCCCAAAGGCCATACACCAAATAATACAGATTAAAACGAGTTATGTAAATGCATTAATCAAAATCTGATTTAAATGACTAGACACCCGACCAAGCGGTATTATTATAATACCGTATCCCAAGCCCGTATAGGGAAAATAAGTTAAAAGTATTTACCTGAGCAAGTATAATTCATAAACAGCAAGTGCACGTAGCTTTTACCGGGCTCCTAATCTGGAACGAAGGTTTTTAATAACCTATTAGATTCTTAACGGGTCTTAAATAAGTCTAAACTTAGACCGGTTAGTTTTAAAGGAAGATATACGGTTCAAAACGCACGATTAAGCGATGACCGGATTAGAGTGTGGTTTAGACCCGAAAAGTTTTAATACTTGTATAATATGGGTAAACTAACCACATTCTGGATTTTGAGATAAAACGATATGGTTTGACTCGTTTCGGCTAATTTATGCAAACTAGTTACATAAACCGCACCGAACGCGAATAATGCGTAACGGATAACCAAATGAGTCATGAACAGGTTTCCTAAGTTAATATGCCTTAAATATGTTGTGATATCAGTAGGATACCTTCCATTATGCCCAAAATAGATTTAAATTCAAACTATGCCCCGTAGGGGCGTTTTGGTCATTTTAAAGCTCATAAAAGAGTTTAAATATAAATCTGAGTTTCAAGTCTGATGTATTCAGTAAAAATACTTATTTTTATAAGTCATAATAGTAGGGTATGGTATATAGGTGAAATTTACCTTTTATAACTAAACTATGCACCGTAGGGGCATTTTGGTAATTTCACATAGGCTTTAAAGGTCAAAATAGGGAATCTGAGTTTAAAAACTTTTCTTTACTGTTGAAATATATAGATTTATTTAAAACATCAGTTGGTATCAAACCTTATGTGTTAAAAATAGTTTTAACTTATACTATGCGTTAAAAACGCGTAAAAATGCGATTTTAAGCGATTTCCGGATTTTACATGAAAAGCTGATATTTTTTATCATTCCAGAAAGTTTAAAATGTTTTATTTATCATAACAAATCAGTAGAAAAAGGTTGGGTGTCCAAATGTTTTGTAAAACTCATTTTATAGGCCAAAAGGGCAAAACCGATAATTACCGAATTAAGGCTAGAACCCTATGTTATGCTCAGCTTAAAAATCTTCAAAAATCCCAAAATATTATTTTACATCAGTGGGTAAAAATTTTGGTATAAAAAATTGGGTTTAGATAGGCTATATGCTAATTACACCGTTTAATTAATAAAAAGCTTTCTAATTACGCTATTGAGCATAACTCTTAATCTAGACATCCAACTGATGTGAAAATTTAGGGACATGTTTATATATCAGTAATAAAGATTATTGTCCTCTCACATTTTCAAAATTCTTGTTTTAAGGTCAAAAGGGCATAATAGTCAACATTTAGGCATATAACGGAAACATGCATATGAATCGGATAACTAATGAACCAAGTTGTATAATCACAGAGGGTTATACTAACATGTAACTTGATCCTAATAAAGCTTTAAGGCATTTCTAAATCATGCTACATTGGGTCAGAACTGAAAGTCAAAGCAAAAGTCCACTTATGCGACTTTCGGTTCCGAACCGAGCTTATACTGAAAATTGTCGGGTTGAACATGTTTAGACATGTTCTTACATTGATTACCAAGTTATATGAGTGATAAAACAGGTTTCATAGCTTCTACATCGTTAATTATGTGTTTATGCGAAAATTAGCTTTATGTTGACTTTTTAAAATTAACTTTGACCCGACAATTGACCTAGTTAGAGTGGGAATCAGAGGGTGCCCTTTTAAGGGTTTATTACCCACATAAATACCAACTCAAAGCTACTTTCAATTCAAGATTTGACTGGACAAATTTTATTTAATCACGAAGTCAAACCTTAATTACGACGGTTTGACTTTAGGCTAATAAACTAAGTAAAACTGAATTAAGAAAGGTTAACGACACTTACTGAAGTCCTATGCACGACTAAGGATCCTTGGGAAGTGGTCTTGAGCTCCAGAAATCTTCAGAACAAGAGTTTGGAAGCTCTCCAAGTGAAGTGCTCAATGTGTGTTCATAAGTTGCAACAAAGGGCTCTATATATAGCCAAGGAAGATCATGGAGATTGATCCAGGTGTTAAGGGAACTCCAGGGATGAAGACAAGTGCCTAGGGACGTGTTTCAAGGAGCTAGAGGGTGGCAAACTAGCGGAATTCGGCATACATGCAAGCTGCCACGTTAAAAACACTTTTGCTGAACTGGAAGTCACTCGCGCCACACGACGGGGAGGTACCCCAAGTGTTGGCGCAGCGCCAGCATGTAGCTGATCAGCAATTCAAGTTTGAAAAATGACATTTTCACCCCCTGGACTTTCTAAAGCGTAAATTCTTCCATTTTAAGCACTTTTAACCCATGAAATTTATATTTCTATGATCCATGAGATATAACCAAACATCATTAGGTCCAGTTTCATTAAACGATAACCGAAAACACAAGCTTTGCCTCGTTGACGCTTTTAACCCCTTAATTACGAAAGTTAGCGTATCTTTCTCATACGATATCGAAACCTTGTGAAATTTTTACCACTTATTCTCGGGAGCATAATTAATCGTTACAAAGCTTCGGGTTCGCTAGAAGGTCACTCAGAGGTATAAATTAAACATGTTGACACTTTTAACCCTTGCGGTTTGTAAACTCTCACTTTCTTCCACAAATGGCTTCATACGCTTCATGTTTCATTCGTTTAAGGGTATAAACATCATGTAATGTTGTAGAAGGGCATAATTATCAAATGTTGACACTTTGCATCCTTATATACATATACTTTCTTTGTTAGTCAACTTTAGTCCCTCGTAATCAATCCGTTACACGTTTAAAGTTCATGACACGTGTCGATACTATATTGGACATGATTTTGCGAGGAGTTACATCCTCACCCCCTTAAAAGAAATCTCTACCTCGAGATTTATTGAAATAGATGAGGGTACTTTTCTTTCATTGTGGACTCTACCTCCCACGTATACTCGGGACCTCTATGGGCATCCCATTTAACCTTTACAATCGGTACATGCTTCCTTTGAAGCTTCTTAACCTGTCGATCCTCAATTGACAAAGGTTTCTCAACAAATTTCAGGCTCTCATCTATGTGCACATCTGTATGTGGTATGACTAGTGATTCATCAGCTAGACATTTCTTCAGGTTGCAGATGTGGAATACATTATGAATACCACTGAGCTCTTCAGGAAATTTTAACTTATAAGCCACTATTCTGACACATTCGATGATCTCGAATGGTCCTATATATCTTGGGCTTAACTTACCCTTTTTGCCAAATCGCATCACCCCTTTCCAGGGTGAGACCTTAAGTAACACTTTGTCACCAACCTCGAACTTCATAGGTTTACGCCTTTTATCTGCGTAGCTTTTCTGCCTATCCCTGGCAGCTTTGAGACGATCTCGTATCTGTACAATCTTATCTGTCGTCTCCAGGACTATATCAGGTCCTGTTAGTTGGACATCTCCAACTTCTGCCCAGCAAACGGGCATCCTGCATTTCCTTCCATACAAGGCTTCAAAAGGTGCAGCTTGAATACTTGAATGATAGCTATTGTTGTATGAGAATTCAATCAATGGAAGATGCTCATCCCAACTTCCTCCTAAGTCAATAACACAAGCTCGTAACATATCCTCGAGTGTCTGTATTGTCGCAACCCCCGATCCCTTATCTGTCCCGGGAACGGGCGGACGCGAACTCAGATTTTCGGTGGTATCAGTTATTTAATCTTGCAGCGGAAATTTTCATCAGGATCGTAGTTAGGAAATATTTATCAGAGTAAAACCACCATATTCGATATTAATAATCACATGGGTAAAACCCAAGTTTCTTATTACAATACATTCATAGGGATAAACCCTATTTTATTGAATTTAAAACATCATCTTTTAGGTAACTTTTATAGCCACATTTTTCCCAAGCCTTCAGTGCTCTCCAGCTGGCTTTTTACTAATTGGCTGTCACATTTTGTTACCTGAAACATGTTTTAAAAACATTTATCAGCGGGAAATACTGGTGAGTGAATCCCAGTTTAATCAAGAAACATTTTATCAATTAAAACAGTATTGAGAGCGATCACATTGTTTATTTCTACACAATTACTCATTCAGTACTTGCCACTCGACCGGATCTATGGCTATGGTCAAATTACCCATTGGCTAACTCGTTGTCCAATGGTAATGTACTGTCGTTCCCGACTTACTACTACTCATAGTAATAAATTTTGTATACAAAACCCCATAATACTGGCAGTAATTGAAGAACTACAAAGACTCAATCACTGCTTAATCACATTGTAAAACATTTAAGGTTTTGTAAAACATTCCAAAAAGGTTAACAAAAAGAGGATAAACTCACATTGCTATCTTAGACTTCGTATAAGGGTTTCCTGGATATAATCTATAATTTATACAAATGTACATTGGTTAGTAACATAACCCTTTGAAAATATTAATGATACCCTCCCCGAGACGGCATTCCAACAACTACGTCGGGCAGAACCACGACAGTTGTTACGGAACCCTAAATCAATCGGGCAGCGTAACTATTATAAAACTGGGGTTATAATACTTACAACGGAGCAGAACCTCGCTAATTAGGGGTATAATACCCGCGTATAATAACACTACTACAAAATTTGAGATTGAGAATGAAATTATGAGCGAGTTCGACTGAGATCCGATGCCATCTATTTATAGGTGCTGAATTCGACTTTCAGGCGGCCCGCGTAAGGTAAGGCGAAGCCTTACGCGGCCCGCGTCAACACCTGGTCAACCTATAGCTTAGCTGGGTCAGCATGTAGGTCCGCCACGTTGTCGACACGTGTCGGCTTCTGGTGTCTCCGCGTTTGATGATCTCACACGGCCCGCGTAAGAGTTAAGGTGAGCTTATGCAGCCCGCCTTAACTTATAATTTCACCGGAATCAAGTTTCAGCCTTGATACCGCCCGCGTGAGCTTGGGATGGGGTCCTACGCGGCCCGCCTAAGCTTAATTTTTATTTTTTTAATTTATTTTATATGCTATAACATATTTCGAGTTCGGTTTAAACATACGGGATGTATTATAAAACATAAGGGAATATTTTAAGATATACTAGGGTGTCGGAAATATTATGAGAGTGTTGGTTTTACCGAGGGTTGTTACATTCTCCCCACCTTGTTTTTAGAGCTCGTCCGCGAGATCTATTGGAACAAGTGCGGATATTTCCTTTGCATTTCAGATTCGAGTTCCCATGTGTACTCAGGTCCTCTTTTGGAGTCCCATTTCACTTTGACCAGAACTAATCTCTTATGCTTGAGATTCTTGATTTTCCTGTCTTCAATTTGTAGAGGCCTTTCTACAAACTTGAGTTGTTCATTTACCTCTATATCCTTAAGAGGTACTATTAGTGATTCATCAGCTAAACATTTCTTGAGATTAGATACATGAAATACATCATGTATTCCTGGCATTTCCTCTGGCAATTGTAGCTGATAGGCTACAGATCCTATTCTTTTAATAATCTTAAAAGGTCCAACATACCTGGGACTTAGTTTTCCTCGTTTGATGAATCTTACTACTCCTTTCCAAGGAGAGACCTTCAATAATACTTTTTCTCCTACTTGAAACTCCAAGGGTTTGCGTCGATTATCGGCATAGCTCTTATGTCGATCACGTGCTGCTTTTAATCGTTCCTTGACTTGAATAATCTTATCAGTTGTTTCTTGCACTATCTCAGGTCCAGATAGTTGCTTTTCCCCAATTTCTGCCCAACAGACTGGGGTTCGACACTTTCGTCCATAAAGTGCTTCGAATGGTGCAGCATTGATACTTGTGTGATAACTATTGTTATAGGAAAATTCTATTAAAGGTAAGTGATCGTCCCATTTACCTCCAAAATCAATTACACAAGCTCTAAGCATGTCCTCCATTGTCTGAATTGTCCTTTCACTCTGTCCATCCGTTTGAGGATGATAAGCTGTGCTTAATTTTAACTTGGTTCCCATTGCCTTTTGGAAACTTGACCAAAAATGAGAGGTAAATCGGCTATCTCTATCAGAAACAATTGATAAAGGAATGCCATGTAAAGAAACAATTTCATTTACATATAATTTAGCTAATTGTTCCATACTAAAAGTTTCTTTCATTGGTAAGAAATGAGCTGACTTGGTTAGTCTATCTATAATCACCCAGATTGTATCATTTTCTTTCTTTGTTTTGGGTAATTTAGTAACAAAATCCATTGTTATCAATTCCCATTTCCATACTGGCATTTCTAATTGCTGTAACAAACCTGAGGGTTTCTGGTGTTCAGCTTTAACTTGTGAACAGGTTAAACATTTAGAAACATATGCTGCTATGTCCTTTTTCATTCCTATCCACCAGAAATTTTTCCTTAAATCCTGGTACATTTTATCACTTCCTGGATGCATCGTATACTTAGACTTATGTGCTTCTTCTAATATACGATGACGTAGGTTTCCTAATTTAGGTATCCACATTCTCTTTTTATGGAATCTCCAAATTCCATCTATTCCTTATTCCAATTCTTTTAGCATACCTTTTAATTTTTCAGTATCTTCCTTGATTACTGATTCTTGTGCTTCTCTTATCTGATCATTTAAATCTACTTGCAGATTTAATTTAAGAGAACGTACCCTTTTTATCCTTTCATGATACTTTCGACTTAAAGCATCTGCTACTACATTTGCTCTTCCTTCATAATACTGGATATCACAATCATAATCACTAAGCATCTCCATCCAGCGTCTTTGTCTCATATTCAATTCCTTTTACTTGAAGATATACCTTAAACTCTTATGATCAGTGAATATGGTAAACTTACTACCATAACGGTAATGTCTCCAAATTTTAAGAGCAAAAATTATAGCTCCTAATTCTAGATCATGGGTTGAATAATTCTCTTCATGATTCTTAAGTTGTCTGGATGCATAAGCTATAACTTTTTGACATTGCATTAATACACATCCATAACCTAACTTAGAAGCATCAAAGTAGACTACAAAGTCTTCAGTTCCTTCTGGTAATGCTAGTATAGGTGTATGGGTTAATCTTTGCTTAAGAATTCTAAAGGCTTCTTCTTGTTTTACTCCCCATTCAAACTTAACAGATTTACAGGTTAACTTAGTTAAAGGAATGGCTATTCTAGAGAAATCTTTAACAAATCTTCTATAATAACCGGCTAATCCTAAGAAACTTCTAACCTCGGTTGGTGATTCAGGGGTTTTCCATTTGGTAATTGCTTCAATCTTTGTTGGATCTACATGAATTCCTTCATGATTTACTAAATGTCCGAGAAACTGTACCTGTTCTAACCAAAATTCGCACTTAGAAAATTTAGCATAAAGTTTTTCTTTTCTTAATAGACTCAAAAGTGCGTGCAAATGCTTTGCATGATCTTCCTTATTCTTAGAGTAAATTAGAATATCATCTATAAAAACAATTATGAATTTATCCAAATATGGCTTACATATTCGGTTCATCATGTCCATAAATGCAACTGGGGCATTGGTTAAACCAAATGGCATGACAGTAAATTCATAATGGCCATACCTTGTTCTGAAAGCGGTTTTAGGAATGTCCTCTTCCTGCAACTTTAATTGATGATATCCTGACCTTAAATCGATTTTAGAGAAAAATCGAACTCCTTGCAGTTGATCAAACAGATCATCGATTCTCGGTAATGGGGACCGGTTCTTAATCGTAACCTTGTTTAATTCACGGTAATCAATGCACATACACATTGATCCGTCCTTCTTTTTAACAAATAGTATCGGCGCTCCCCATGGCGACGAACTTGGCTGTATGAATCCTTTCTCTAACAATTCGTCTAATTGTTTCTTTAATTCTTGCATTTCTGCCGGTGCCAAACGATAGGGTGCTTTGGCAATTGGTGATGTTCCTGGTATTAAATGGATTCTGAATTCGACTTCTCTATTTGGTGGCAGTCCTGGTAATTCTTCTGGAAATACATCTGAAAACTGAGATACTACTGGAATATCTTTTAAATCCTTTCCTTCAGTGTTAGTGATTATAGAAATCAAATACACTATAGAACCTTTTCTTATATAACTTGCAGTTTTCATCACAGAGATGAATTTTGTGGATCTAGAGGGCTTATCTCCTTTAATTGTGATCGTTTTACCTTTTTGTGAATTTACTTGAATTGACTTTTGATCACATAAAATACTGGCTTTATTGGCTATTAACCAATCCATTCCTAAAACAACATCAAATCCTGCCAGATTCATAGGATAAAGATTTGCAATAAATTTCTGATTTAAAATTTCTATTCTTGCTCCCTGCAAGATTTCAGAAATCCTAATGGTTTCTCCATTGGCTGTCTCTACTAAACATTCTTGTGGTAGTTTAGTTAATGATTGATTTAGAAATTTGCAAAATGATGTATTAATAAAACTTTGGTTCGCACCAGAGTCAAATAATACTTTAGCAAAAATATCATTAACTAAAAACGTACCAGCTATGACATCTGGAATCATCTTAACTTCATCTGCAGTCAGAACAAATGCTATAGCATTTTGAGTATTCTTGTTGTTTGTAGCTGGAGCTAATTTTAGGCAATTAAGCTTGATATGACCTTGTTCTCCGCAGTTGTAACATATCTTGTTATTAGCTTTCTTCCTGCAATTTTCTTCCTTGTGTCCCGATATTTTATAAAAGTTACAGTATATAGAGCATCTTCCTGAATGCTTTCTTTTGCAATGCTGTTGGTGCATACATCTGTCGTCTTCGTCTTATATCGAGTCTCGGGTTCGTTGCGGATTTGAACAAGTGTGACATCATCAATATGACATCATCATGTGACATCATAATGATGACATCACAATATAGAACACATGTAACAAGAATTAGATGGTAATCGTTTGAATTTGTAGCATGACCGTTTGAAGAGGTATGACCGTTTGAAGTGTCATGACCGTTTGAAGAGTGGTGTGTCACCTTCAAACGGTCAGGGTCATCTCCTATAAATAGGCTTCAAACTTTCATCATTTGTAACTTTCCGGCCAGAGCAACGAAGTGCTGCCGAAGTGTTGTCAGGTTGTAAACGTCTTCTAAATCAATGATACAACAGTTTTATGTGTAAATCTAGCAGAATTGAACTCTACACGTCTGTTTCCGCCTTTCGTTTAGAGATAAACTCTTCTGATCGACTCGTTCAGGTCTGAATACGATCCTACAAGTGGTATCAGAGCTCAGGAGGAAGAGTTCATACCAATTCAGCCACAAATTCTGATTTTCTACACCTTATTTCAAAATTGAACAAGTTTTCACGGATAAAATCAGCTAAAACTTTCACAATGTGTGCGTAATGGTGTTTTAACAAACCCTTGAGAATATCGGACCTAAACTCAAAGTAAAAGTGGTAAAAATGGCTTGAAAGTTGGTGACCGTTTGAACGAGTCCAGCACCTGTCCGTTTGAAATTGACCGTGACCGTTTGAAATTTACACCTGACCGTTTGAAATTTACACCTGACCGTTTGAAACTGCACCTGACCGTTTGAAACTGCCACCTTACCGTTTGAAACTGGACATGACCGTTTGAAAGTTACATCTGACCGTTTGAAACTAACCTGACCGTTTGAAAGTTGCCAACATGACAGTTTGAAAAATGGTTCCTGTTTGAAAGTGTTTCAGTTTTCACGTGATTGTACATCGAGTTGTGTGTACCGTTTGAAAGTTCATTGTTTTGTGTAATTCATCTAACAAGGTTTCAGTACATCGGGAATAAGAGATCATGTGAATTAAGTCGGATATATGTGAATATCTTAGTTGTTGTCAGAACATATCGCATGTGATTGTTGATAAGTTCAAAGTCTAGATAATATCATTTTGTCTAAAGATGGTCAGTCACTTATATCTCGGCCCAATGAACATGTGATGATGTATTAAAGGTTGTCGTTACATGTGAATAGTCTCGGTTCAAGTCTTTAAACATCAGAGCTATCGGCAAGAGTTGTTCCGACCCATGTGACATAGTTGCGGCCCACCGAATGATAATTTGAGGTCCAATTATAGTGTATTGTTGTCAGCCAAATTCAGTTCATGGCCCAATCAATCAGATTTGAATTTTGAGTTTTAAAAGTTGTCGGTTGCATGTGTTGTTGATTAATGTTGTAGACATAGATTTACGTGAAACTAGAATCAGTTCATGTGATCAAAATTGTCGGCTAAGTGGATTTGTGTCAGGCCCATGTGATTTATTCTCGGTTCACTATACATTTTATGTGTGTCTAGGGAGTCATCGGCGTAATCTGATCAAAAATTATTGTGTGTTGTTAGTCAAAGTAATTCAACGGCCCAAGTATTCAACAGTAGAAATCAATCAGCCCAATCACAGTTTGAATTTGTTTTCAGTTCACAAGAGGTGTTTCAGTCCGTTTGAATTCAAACTCGGTCCAGGTCGTGTCTTTGTGAACCAGGTCATTGGAAAAGGTCGTTTTGAATTTGATCCGGGTCATAGCAGTCCGCATAGTCTGTCAAAGCTGTCCGCACAAGATATTCACCAGTTCGAGTACCAGTCTTATTCTGTTAATCGACAAGATTTTAAACTGATTGTTTTGTTTGTTTGTTGTCAGGTATTATTTTTACGAGGAGAACCAGTTCATTTGAAAGTTTGTTTGAGAAATTCCTCGATTTTGAATCATGGGTGACGATTTTTACAACGCGTTTGCTACTCCAACTAGTCCAGTTGCCATTACTCAAAACATGAACATGGAAAATGAAACCGGAACGTTACAAAAGCCCCCGAAACTGATGAGTATTGAAGAGTACTACGGGTGGAAAGACAGATTCGAAAACTGGGTTCAGGCAAACCATCTTAGGTCATGGGAATGTATTTTGAAGAAATATGTTTTGCCACGTACTGAGTTACAAGTTGTGAAAACAATTTCTGAGTTTAGTGATCAAGAACGAGAAATGTATAGAGCTGAAAAGATGATGATTAGCTTACTTCAGCAAGCTATCAAATAAGACATTTTCATACTACTTCAGTATGACAAAACTTCAAAGTCAATCTGGGATGCTCTACGTGTTAAGTTTGAGGGTAGTGAGAACATGATTAAGAGCAAGAAGGCGTTGCTCAAGAAAGAGTTTGATCTGTTCAGTAGTTTACCAGGAGAAGACACGAAGAAGCTGATTGAACGTTACTGCCACTTGGTGAGATCTATGTCGATGATTGGTATAACCAAAGATCCTGATGAGTGGGTAGACAAGCTAGCTGATGCTTTACCGCAAAAAGAGTGGGGAACATATTTGATGATCTTGAAGAATACGGGTGTTTATGATGGGTTGACTATTTCTCAGTTTATCGAGAAGATTGAGGGTCAAGATTTGGAACAGCAGAAGATCGCGAGGATGAACAGTCCAAGTGGTCAACAAGATGTAAAGATGTACTACAAAGGCAGTGTTCTAGAAGTTGAAGGAAGCCCGAAAATACAAACTGCATTTAGTGCTGGAGATTCTACTGAAAATGTTGATCAAAGTCCTAAAAGCAGTAGTGGTTTCTCTTCATATCCAAGTGTCAATCCAAAAGCCCAACTTCAAGCTTCAGTTCTCAAAGTACGAAAAGTGGAAATGGTTATGTGATACAATGCAATATTGCCTTGAATCTTCCAGACGGTCAAAGTTTTTCTGAAGAGATTGCGAAAGATCACATAGCATTGCTTGGTTCTGTGTTGCTATCTTATGAAGGTCTAGTGGCTGGAAGGATCGGGAATCCTATGCTTACAAAGGAGGATTACGATCAGATAGACGCCGAAGAAATGGAGTTAATGGACATCAAATGGTGTCTAGCTAGTGTTCTTAGACGTGCTAAAAAGTTCAAGCTGATTACCGGGAGAAATGACTTTCTTGAGGCACACGTTTCTACTTTAGGTTTTGATAAATCTAAAGTTACTTGTTTTCGATGCAGGGAGAAAGGCCATTTCAAACGGGAATGCAAGAACAGGGAAGCTAGTGGAGCTCAAAATCCGTTTGGAAAAGACGATTACTACCGGAAAGCCATTTACCAGCAAGTTGGTCAACAACAACTACAAGAACCACAGGTGGCTCATGGTAGAAAAGTGATCGAGGATTCAAAGAGAGCATGTCTGGGGGATTTTAACTGGAACAAATACATATCACCCGAAAACAAAGCATACCTAATCAATCAAGATGATGAAAAGTTACCTGAAGGGTTCAGCTGGGATATGTTTGCAGATGAGAATGGAAATTTTAAAGCTTTCATTGCAAAAATAGTGAAAGAACCTGATATGTTTACTGCATGGATGAAATCTATTGGTGAAACTGTAAAGTCTGTTGCATCAGATGAAAGCTCACAGAGTGCAGATGAAAGCTTACAAAGCTCAGATGACATTTCAGAAAAAGAAATTGTTTTTGATCAAACACCATCTGATTCTGGTTCATCGGATGATAATTCTGACAAATCAGTAGAGTTTGATCAAACACCAACTGATGACAGTAGTGATGATGAAGAAGAACGACATATTAATGTTGCTAAAACTCATCTTTCTCCTGAAAGTTTTCATTTTTATTTTGCAGATCGCTTGGAGAAATTGAAGGAGAAACGAGCTGCAAAAGAACAAAAAGAAATGAAGTCTGAAAGTGTTGCTGAGAAGAATGTTGAGACTGAGCAGGTAGGTGAAGCAGAAAAGATGACTGAAGTTGAGAAAGTTGTTGAAGTCGAGAAGATCATTGAAGTAGAAAAGATTGTGGAAGTCATCAAGCCTTGCACAAAGTGTTTGGAACCTTGTAAGGAATGTGCAGCTAGAGATGAGAAGCTGGCAGAGTTTGAGAAGATGAAGGAGCAGTTATTGTTCAATCTCAACTATGTGAAAGAATCTTATGATGTCTTGAACAAAACAGTAACTGGTCTTCAAAAGACAAATTCTGGAAGAGAACAAGCGTTAACGATGATGAATGCTGTGATGATGACAAAACAGAAAGCTATAAACTTCTACATCGAAGAAAGTGCTAAGTGGAAGAAAGAATTGGAAACTGAAAAGATTGAGAATGAGAGAATCAGAAGATTATTGCAGAGTTATTCTAGTTCTGATTATCTTATTGATAGAATTTATCCGACTGTTGAAGGTATGGAAGCTTTTCAAGATGAGAAGACAAAGAAGAAGGATACTGGTAAGAAACCGAATGTTAGCTATAACAAGTGTCCGCCTCCAATCTGGGAAGGTTATTCTCCCAGAAAACCAAATGAGGAGCAAGTCGGAAAAGCAGTCAATATAAAGCTAAAAACTGATACAACTGATGATTTACCAGAAAACATTGACGTTACTTTCACATCGTCTGACACTGATCATGAGTCTGAGTTCATCAAAAAGGTGGTCGATCAGGTGTTGGATACTGATGAGGAGTCTGAGTCAAAGTCCGAGTCTGGGTGTTCAAGTTCATCCGTCAAAAGTTCTAGTTCGTCGGGGAATAGTTCAAAATCGTCTGTTAAAAGGGCTTACAGTAAAGAGTTTTTGTTATCAAAATCAAATTTGGATGATGAAACATTTGAAGTAGCATATACTTTAAATGATTCTGACAAATTATATTCTGAAAAAGAGTTTCCAATAAGAAGTGTTAGATTTGAAATGATAAAAAAGGTTTTCAAAATGACAGAAATTAAGATTTCTGAAATAAAAAATTTAAATCTTACTGGAAAACCTAAAAAATACACTTCAAGAGTTCAACAACGTTTAAACAAGAAAAAGGGTTACAATTCTGGTTCTGGTTTTCAAAAGAAACCAAACCATAATGGTAGATACAAAAAGAAAGGTTTAGGTTTTATTCCACCTAAAAATTATAAAAATGAGAAAAATTCTAAAACAAAAACAGAATTTGTTTCAGGTGGAAGTGCAGAAGAAGAACAGAAGAAACCGTTCTGGAGACAATCAAACCAGGAGTTTCTTGCTGAGAAGAAAAGGAATGGAACTGGAGTGTTTCATCCAAAAGAGACTCGAACCTGTTTCAAATGCAATGAAGCTGGTCACATTGCATGGTATTGTCCGAAGAATATCAAGACAAAACAGGGAGTTTCTGAAAAACTCAAAGAGAAGGTTGTTGATGTTGAACCACCAACTGAAAACTTCAAAATTTTTGAAAATTCGATTTATGAAGTTGGTGAGTGTTCGAAGAAAAATTTTTACAAAAGGAAAACCAAGGATAACCAAACGTGGGTTGTTAAGAAGGGTGATGTAAAAGTCGGCGATGAATCTGGTTCCACAAAGCCAGATGAGCCACAGGTTGAGACAAAAGATTCAGTGAATGATGATGAATTTTCATCACTGAAATTTGAAGAAATTAAAAAGAAAATTGGTAAAGTTGAAATCTCGGATCAGTTTTACTCCGGGAAAAATGAATTTGATGTCGAGAAAACATTCAATGGGAATGTTAAGAAAAATTTTGGAAAAATGCTTAATGGGAAAGTAAAAGGGGTTGAAGATTTCTATGCAACTAAAAAGGCAACATATAACCCTACTGAGCAAGAATTGAAAACCCTCAAGTCTGAAAAGACTTGGGTGGAAATTCTATTCCCTTGAAGTCTTAGGACTTTGCTGGAGATCCCAAGTTTGTAATCGCGGATCAGGAATCGGCATTTTTCTTAGTAATTGATTGTGTGATTAAATCTTATAAAAGTTAAATTTTACAGGATAAGTGTGACTTGCCGGAGCTTCCAGGTAGGTAAGTGTGAAGCAGGAATCGGCATCCTTGTTGGTAAAATGAATTTGTGTAGATGTGATATTCCTACAAGTTGGTTGATGAAGGTTTACACCTACAATTGGTTAATCAAGGTCATTAGGTTGAACTTGATTGGACCATACTTACATGTGATATTAAAAGAACACTGTGATGAACCAAACCCCTAACTTACAAGTGATAAAATCGACGAAACTTATTTTCCAGAAAAATCATTTTGGTTAAAACAAACTTAAGTGTTTTGAAATCATAATGAGAAAATAGTTTTGTGAAAGGGGGAGTTCTGATTGTTTATGCCAAGTGGATGGCGAATTGAAGCGATTCGATATTGGTTGTCAATTTTATTGTATAGTTTGTTTTCAAATTTCCTGAAATGTGTTTACATTTTAGGGGGAGTAGAAATTTCTGAAAATCCAAAAACATTTGAAAATTTGAAAAAAGACAAAAACATGATAAAATCAAAAATGAGTTTTAGTGTCAAAGAAGAGGAAATGATGGTACATCAGTAGACAGTTACAGTATGCTAAAGAAATGTAATGTTTAAAATAGCATTAAACAGTCTCACTGATGATATGCCGATAGGTTTTTACACATTTAGTAAGCTTTTTCGGGATATAAACTTAAATTCAAACTTGCTTAATTTGTGGGGAACACTACTTGGATATATAGGTAACCCCTGAAATCTTGTTTGAAAGGTCCCTCTTTCTGAGATACTAGGTCTTTATGCTCAGTGATATCTGGGGTATTATCCCGGGACTTCTGCTGAATGGAAATTCTGACCTAGTCCCCGGAGAATACTTTCTACAAATGCTTAAAATATAGCGCCGCCCTCAGCAAATTGATGAAACAATAAAATTGATAGTCATTGTTGTTGTAATTCAAAAGATCCTCTAAAGGGGACACACCAAAAGTCGAGTCATGATCTCTCTGCTGAACGGTAGTTCTGACCTGAGCTCTCATGATTCTTCATAATTTATAACCCCTTACAGATATTATCTGTGGTATACTCACCTGTAAGACTGAATATTGGGATCTGGATACGGGAGTATATTCAAGAGGTGGGACACATGAATGAGTTTAAGTTCTTAAAACACCTAAACCATATCCTGAATCAGTTGAAATTTGTGTGAAAATTTAAGTGGATCAGTATATTGGCAATCTAAGTGAATTGTTTAATTCTTAATGTGTAACTAAGCTCAACGGTACTTGTGACTTGTCAAAAACTGATATGATCCTCTTACACAAACTCACAAAAATATTGTCTGTAAATATTTCTTTACTGCATTTCATTTCATTCAAAAATCCAAAAAGATTTTAGTGTGTTTTAGCATAATTTTTGAAAAATCCAAAAAGATTTTCGACAACTGATGTTGGAGAGCTGATTTTCAAAATTCCGAGTGCTAAACATGACGAACAGGTTTGGGAAAGTATTTGTTTGAAGATGTTTGAAATGAAAATGATATTTCTGCAAGAGGTTCATCAGAGACTATAAATATTGAATCATTTTAAAATTTGTTCTACTAGTGGTCATCAGAAAATTTATTTTTAGGTAGAGCATGTGCAGGTTATTTGAATGATAGAAAGTCAGGTTCCGATACCTTAAGACTTTGTGATTTCAACATGTCAGACTGCGATCCCAGCATATCGAAAGGGGGAGTCTGAAGACATTCGAGTAGAGATTGTTCGTGGAAAATCTGCTGATGATGAAAAGAGAAGAGAGAAGATTTGAGGATTCTTACAACGTCAGATACTTCAAAGAGTTCGAGAGGACTGATAAAGACTGAAGATGCGAAGACTCGATACTTAAGACTCGTCAACATCTGAGGGGGAGTCTGTTGGTGCATACATCTGTCGTCTTCGTCTTATATCGAGTCTCGGGTTCGTTGCGGATTTGAACAAGTGTGACATCATCAATATGACATCATCATGTGACATCATAATGATGACATCACAATATAGAACACATGTAACAAAATTAGATGGTAATCGTTTGAATTTGTAGCATGACCATTTGAAGAGGTATGACCGTTTGAAGAGTGGTGTGTCACCTTCAAACGGTCAGGGTCATCTCTTATAAATAGGCTTCAAACTTTCATCATTTGTAACTTTCCGGCCAGAGCAACGAAGTGCTGCCGAAGTGTTGTCAGGTTGTAAACGTCTTCTAAATCAATGATACAACAGTTTTATGTGTAAATCTAGTTGAATTGAACTCTACACGTCTGTTTCCGCCTTTCGTTTAGAGATAAACTCTTCTGATCGACTCGTTCAGGTCTGAATACGATCCTACAAATGCCTACAGTAGGGTGCAGAGGTAGAACCTACATTTCTTCCACGGTTAGAATTTCCAGAACGAAATTCTTGAGTCAACTTCTGGTTTAGGTTTCTCCTTTGATCCTCTTCTCGGGTACGGACTAATTCATCAGTCAAGGTATTGGCTAGTTCTACAGCTTCTTCTATGGTTTGAGGTCTAGCTGCCTTGACTACGTGTCTAATCTCTCCGATTAATCCCCAGATATAACGGGAGATTAACACTGGTTCTGGTGAAGCAAGAGTTGGCACTATCCTAGCATATTTGAAGAATATTTTAGTATATCCCTTACTATCCACACCAGTCATCTTAAAGTTTAGGAATTTGTTTGCTATCTGTTCCTTCTCATTAGGTGGGCAGAATTTCCTTTCTACCTTGTTCTTGAATTCTTCCCATTCCATATTGTAGGTTCTATCACTTCCTCTTGATTAGAGGATAGTATTCCACCATTCTAATGCTGAATTCTTAAACAGATTAGAAGCAAACAATATCTTATCTTCTTCAGCACACTTACTTATTCTTAAGACTGCCTCAGTCTTTTCTATCCAGCGTAGGGTTGCAATGGCCCCTTCGTTGCCCGAGAATTCCATTGGTTTACAAGACCAGAATTCTTTATAAGAACAACCGTAAGACACGGTTCTTCTTCTTTTAGGAATAGGCATTTGAAGTACTGGTCCATTGTTCACGCTGTTTTCAGGTTCGATGGGTCGCTTACTGCTATGCTTACTTTTATTATTCGCTTCTTGAATAGTTTGAATAATAAATGGCATGGCATCTATGATTCCTTGTGCCACTATATGTTGAACAGCACTATTATCCATTTGGTTTTCGTTGTTATTGATGCTTGGATTCTCATTAACCACGTTAATGTTACTCTGGTTATCATTATTCAGATTTCCTTGATTTCCTTCATCTGCCATCTGAATTTTAAACATTTTTCTCATATTAATATCACAAGATAATATTTAATATAGTTAATCATATGATACTCAATCTAACCAAAAATGTCGATCATTGCGACTTATATTCTATTTCCATATACTATGCGTCTATTACACACTAGTACTGAAATAAAATTACAATACCAACATAATAGAATCATACTAATAGTAATATGCATCCGTACACACATATTTTATTTTATTTTATTATTATTATTATTATTATTATTATTATTATTATTATTATTATTATTACTACTACCATTTCCTCCATTCTCACATTCACGGATATGGATTTATCCAAAAATCCATATTGCGTTCATCGTATTTCCATACGAGACGCTCTCCCACCTGACGCATTCTCTCACTGCTTTCTAAAATTTCCTCCCCGAAAGTCCTAACTTCTTGGACATTTTCTGCACTCATTGGGGGTGCAGGTTCTAGGACTGGGTTTGGAATCTGGGGTGCTGGTTCTTGATATGGGGGTGAAAGTTCCTGAAATTGGTGAGGATCCTCTAAGATCTCCCTAATATAATCATCTTGGTAATAGGGATCTAAAGGGTCCATATCTGGGTAGGCTTCTATGTTCTGTATAGGTGCATCTTCCTGATCAGCAGAATACCCAGAAAGGGCAGGCTGTGAAGAGGTACCTTCACTCCTAGGTGATTCAGACAACTGACGATTCATGTCTGAGGGTCCTTGATCACTCATACTGTAAACGAACAAATAGTCAAATAACACATAACAAATAAATACAGTTATGCACATATTTCCGTTATTTCCTAACACAAAATTTTAAAACTTAAGTGTCAGCAGAACACTTCTTTGGCTCAGACCAGTGGCTAGGCTCTGATACCACCTCCTGTCGCAACCCCCGATCCCTTATCTGTCCCGGGAACGGGCGGACGCGAACTCAGATTTTCGGTGGTATCAGTTATTTAATCTTGCAGCGGAAATTTTCATCAGGACCGTAGTTAGGAAATATTTATCAGAGTAAAACCACCATATTCGATATTAATAATCACATGGGTAAAACCCAAGTTTCTTATTACAATACATTCATAGGGATAAACCCTATTTTATTGAATTTAAAACATAATCTTTTAGGTAACTTTTTTAGCCACATTTTTCCCAAGCCTTCAGTGCTCTCCAGCTGGCTTTTTACTAATTGGCTGTCACATTTTGTTACCTGAAACATGTTTTAAAAACATTTATCAGCGGGAAATACTGGTGAGTGAATCCCAGTTTAATCAAGAAACATTTTATCAATTAAAACAGTATTGAGAGCGATCACATTGTTTATTTCTACACAATTACTCATTCAGTACTTGCCACTCGACCGGATCTATGGCTATGGTCAAATTACCCATTGGCTAACTCGTTGTCCAATGGTAATGTACTGTCGTTCCCGACTTACTACTACTCGTAGTAATAAATTTTGTATACAAAACCCCATAATACCGGCAGTAATTGAAGAACTACAAAGACTCAATCACCGTTTAATCACATTATAAAACATTTAAGGTTTTGTAAAACATTCCAAAAAGGTTAACAAAAAGAGGATAAACTCACATTGCTATCTTAGACTTCGCGTAAGGGTTTCCTGGATATAATCTATAATTTATACAAATGTACATTGGTTAGTACCATAACCCTTTGAAAATATTAATGATACCCTCCCCGAGACGGCATTCCAACAACTACGTCGGGCAGAACCACGACAGTTGTTACGGAACCCTAAATCAATTGGGCAGCGTAACTATTATAAAACTGGGGTTATAATACTTACAACGGAGCAGAACCTCGCTAATTAGGGGTATAATACCCGCGTATAATAACACTACTACAGAATTTGAGATTGAGAATGAAACTGTGAGCGAGTTCGACTGAGATCCGATGCCATCTATTTATAGGTGCTGAATTCGACTTTCAGGCGGCCCGCGTAAGGTAAGGCGAAGCCTTACGCGGCCCGCGTCAACACCTGGTCAACCTATAGCTTAGCTGGGTCAGCATGTAGGTCCACCACGATGTCGACACGTGTTGGCTTCTGGTGTCTCCGCGTTTGATGATCTCACACGGCCCGCGTAAGAGTTAAGGTGAGCTTACGCGGCCCGCCTTAACTTATAATTTCACCGGAATCAAGTTTCAGCCTTGATACCGCCCGCGTGAGCTTGGGATGGGGTCCTACGCGGCCCGCCTAAGCTTAATTTTTATTGTTTTTAATTTATTTTATATGCTATAACATATTTCGAGTTCGGTTTAAACATATGGGATGTATTATAAAACATAAGGGAATATTTTAAGATATACTAGGGTGTCGGAAATATTATGAGAGTGTTGATTTTACCGAGGGTTGTTACATGTATAGTACGTTCACTCTGTCCATCCGTCTGAGGATGATATGCAGTGCTGAAATTCAATCGAGTGCCTAGGGATTGCTGAAAGCTTTTCCAGAAATGCGATGTATACCTCGTATCCCTATCAAAAATGATAGACACTGGCACTCCGTGGAGAGATACAATCTCGTCCACGTACAGCTGAGCTAACTTATCTGAGCTGTGTGTTTCCTTTATAGGTAATAAGTGGGCTGACTTAGTCAGTCTATCCACTATCACCCATATAGTATCATTTCCTCGTTTTGTCTTCGGTAGCTTTGTGATAAAATCCATAGTCACCATTTCCCACTTCCAGGTGAGAAGTTCAGGCTGTTGTAGCAAACCTGACGGCTTCTGGTGTTATGCTTTAACTTGAGCACATATCAGACATTTGGCCACATAAGTAGCTATAGACTTCTTCAAGCCTATCCACCAATAATTTGCCTTCAAATCCTGGTACATCTTGTCACTTCCAGGATGAACGGAATACTTAGAACTGTGGGCTTCTTGGAGGATAACATCCCGAAGTCCTCCATAGATCGGAACCCATATTCATC
Organism: Helianthus tuberosus; assembly: GCA_030545235.1. Taxonomy (NCBI): domain Eukaryota; kingdom Viridiplantae; phylum Streptophyta; class Magnoliopsida; order Asterales; family Asteraceae; genus Helianthus; species Helianthus tuberosus. The sequence goes on along the minus strand of CM060411.1, from coordinate 50,236,813 downwards.
CATTCAATCTGAGGATTCCATCCTTGCCATATGATAACTGTTCAACAGTTACTCCCAACTTTTCATTCGGATAGTTAGCTTCTAATACGGCTTCCTTCTGAGCGGCTAACAATCTTTCATTCAAACTGCTCTTCAATTCAATGCTCTTGGCATTGATCCTTATGGGCTTCACCCTTTCCTTTCTACTAAAGGCATCGGCGACTACATTCGCCTTGCCTGGATGGTATCGGATTTCACAATCATAATCATTCAGTGTCTCCATCCATCGTCGCTGCCTCATGTTCAGATCTTTCTGGTCAAACAGATGTTGAAGGCTCTTGTGATCAGAATAGATCACACACTTGGTGCCATATAAATAATGTCTCCACAGTTTCAGTGCAAATACAACGACACCCAACTCCAAATCATGGGTGGTGTAATTCTTCTCGTGCACCTTTAACTATCGAGAAGCATATGCAATAACTTTACCTTTACCTTTCTGCATTAGCACACACCCCATGCCAGTGTGCGATGCGTCGCAGTAAACTACAAATTCTTCTATTCCATCAGGCAATGTCAACACAGGTGCATTGCTCAACTTCTGCTTAAGAATGTCAAAAGACTCTTGCTTCTTAGGACCCCAATCAAACTTAATATTCTTCCTAGTCAACGAAGTTAGGGGTGCTGCAATCCTTGAGAAATTTTTAATAAATCGCCTATAGTATCCTGCCAAACCGAAAAAGCTACGAATTTCTGTGGGCGTCTTTGGCTCTTGCCAATTCATGACAGCTTTGACTTTAGCGGGATCCACCCGGATACCACGCTCACTAACCACATGTCCAAGAAATTGGACTTCACGAAGCCAAAATTCACACTTTGAAAACTTGGCGTAAAGCTTCTCATGTTGAAGAAGTTTAAGAATACACCGAAGGTGCTTCTCATGGTCTGTTTGATTCCTTGAATAAATAAGAATGTCATCAATGATGACAATGACAAACTTGTCCAAGTAGGGTTTGCAAACGCGATTCATGAGGTCCATGAACGCTGCTGGTGCATTAGTGAGCCCGAACGGCATCACTAAGAACTCGTAGTGACCATAGCGAGTTCTAAACGCAGTCTTGTGCACATCTTCATCTCTAACCTTCAGCTGATGATAACCAGACCTTAAGTCAATCTTGGAGAAGTAACTTGCCCCTTGCAGTTGATCGAACAGATCGTCGATCCTGGGCAATGGATATATGTTCTTGATTGTAACCTTGTTTAGCTCACGATAATCAATGCACAACCGCATTGATCCATCTTTCTTCTTAACGAATAGAATAGGTGCTCCCCAGGGGGATGAGCTAGGTCTAATAAATCCTTTTGCCAACAAATCATCCAACTGAGTTCTCAACTCTTTCATCTCAGTTGGGGCTAACCGGTAAGGTGCCCTTGCAACAGGTGCTGCTCCAGGTATAATGTCGATTATGAACTCTACTTGCCTATCTGGTGGCAAACCAGGTAGTTCTTCAGGGAATACTTCTGGATATTCAGAAATGACAGGGATGTCTTCAATCTTGGGTTTTGGTTCATCGATAGTCACTTGTGCCATATAAATGACACAACCTTTCTTCATACACCTTGATGCCTTAAGCACAGACACTTGCTTAGGCAACCCATACTGGGTATCTCCTTGTATGGTAAGTGGCTCACCATACGGAGTCTTGATCACCACTTGTTTCTTGTTGCAAACGATTTGGGCTTGGTTATGAGATAACCAGTCCATGCCTATAACTATGTCGAAACTAGCTAACTTCAAAGGAAGTAAGGATAACGGAAAGGAGTGGTTCCTAATGGATATAAAACATCCATCTAATATAGTTGAGGCAGTTTCTATGGTACCATCTGCCAACTATACCTCATATTTCACGCTTAGGGTTTTAACAGGTAAATTCAACAACTTACAAAACTTATCATCTACAAATGACTTATCCGCACCCGAATCAAATAATACCCTTGCATAAACATCATTGATGAGAAAGGTACCTGTGATCACATTATAATCCTGAACGGCTTCTCGTGCATCCATTCGAAAGACCCTTGCATTGGTCTTTTTGACTTCTTTAGGCTTTTTGGCATATTTAGGGCAGTTGGACTTGATGTGCCCTTTCTCGTTACAATTATAGCATGTTGCATCCTTTATCTTCTTGCACTCTATCGTCTTGTGCTCTTTGGATTTGCATACCCCACATGCAAATGGTTTAGACTAAGACTTGGATTCGAACCTGCATTTTCCAAAATGACGTTTCTGGCAGGTTTTGCACTTTGGCTTCTCATCTGCTTGCTGACTACTCTTGCTCGACCCAAACTTTTTATTGTGGTCTGTGGTTCCCTTAAACTTCTTCTCAGACCGTCGTGAGTTATCGTCCTCATGTTTTCTCTTACCTTCCTCCGAGTTCTTATGCGATCTTTGCCTGACCGCATCCAAGGTAAGGGATAAGGATAGGTCAGCTGCTGACCTAAAAGTAGCAGGTCGTGATGCCTTGACACTGGCCTTGATCTCTGGGGCTAAACCACCAATGAATCGAGCTATTCGCTTGGGTTCCGGTGTTACCAGATACGGAACCAGTCGAGACAGGGTATTAAAGCTAGTAAGGTAAGCCTCACAGTCTAGGTTTTTCATCACCAATGATAAGAAGTCGGACTCAATTTTATCAACCTCATGCGGAGGGCAGTAATTCTCTTTGATGAGTGCAACAAACTGTTCCCATGACAGATTGTACAACGGGATCTTCCCAGTAGCCTGGATTAGTGACCTCCACCAGGCTAGTGCTTCTCCTTTAAACGACTGAGATGCATACTTCACCACATCCCTATCGGCACAACCACTAATGTCAACTACGGTGTCCATCTCGTCTAACCACGTCATGCAGTCGATAGGTCCTTTTTCCCCAGTGAAATCTCGGGGCTTACAGGATACGAAATACTTATAGGAGCAAGTCTTTGTACGTGGCTCCTGACCCACTGTAATTTTCTTGGACGGAACACTATGCTGGTTTGAGGAGTGATGGTCGTCATCATCTTTCTTTGATCCCTTAGGTTTAGAAGGTGGCTTACTATGAGCTTCAGAGTGAGTCTTATGTTTAGAATGGGGTACAGATAGGGTTCTGCTTCGAGTACCACTAGATTCATTGAACTGCCTATCCAAGGCCTTGGTAACAGCATTATCAACTAATGCTTGAAGTTTTGCACCAGTTATGTTGATTCTGGTGACATCTTGATTCTCCTTTGGGTGACTGTTGATTTCTACAGACTCAGCCATGTAGTCTGATTGCTACATAAAATGATGACAATGACTTCTTAGAAGTTTATAATAGATTGGCCATCTTATTAATATATTAACCAGGGTATTAAAGAACCATATTGGCTAATTTGTTAAGTCTTTCATTCACGATTTTTCTTTAATAATCCTTAGTTATAATTAAATATAATAATGGCACAAAAGGCCAAGTCACATGGACATATTTAAATTATAAGTCAAGATCTTATAGGATCGAGGTATTAAGGATTGAATCGTAGTTCATTACCTTTCTTGACAGGGAGTTGTAGGCTACAACTGTCTTTTGTCTTATATGAAAATAATTATGGCCCGTAGGCATTACATCACAAATGGATGTTTATATAATAAAGAAGGATTTTGAATAATCCAATATAAGAATGACACGTGTGATTTAACGAATCACATCAGCCAGGAATGTTAACATGTTTTCAGATGTTAACAAGGATTTGAATCTCTTTTTAAACAGGTTTTACCATCATGGCTAGGTCTTATAATGACATGCAGGCTAGGTTATACCCTTTAAGATTCTTATTTAATATTTAACGCGGAGCAATTCCTTAACTGAGATGTTAACCATGATCTGAATCTAATTGAGGATCTACCATCATGGCCCTGTCTTGATATGACACATGGGCTAGGTTTTGTCCTTTTTAGATTTTATTATAAAGGCATATCTTATAAAAGGAATGATAACTTTTATTTATTTCATAATTTATGTTTATGCATATAATTAACAAAATGAAATTTTAAATTAAACCATTCCACTACAAAATTTAAAGAGTACATGTTTGCCCTAAACGGGACTTTAAAATAAATAACTTGCCCGCGCAGGGGCTAAACAGAAAAGACATACCCACGCAGGGGCTAATAGGAAAGGCATGCCCACGCAGGGGCTAACAGGAAATACAAGTCCTTGCAGGGACTGATTACAGAAACAGATGTCCACACAGGGACTTGATTAAACATTAAAGAAATACAAATAATCAAATAAAGGATTTAATGATCCTTCTTGATCTTCCCTTTGATTAAGTTCGCCAGCCCCTTGAAAATTCCTCGGTTTTGCCTACGATCTTCCCAAACCTCCTGCTCCATCTGACTCAACCTTTGAAGAATCTCCTGATGTTGCGGTGGCGATATCACAGGCGGCTGCGGGGGCTGCTGATACAGCGGTGGTTGAGGAGGTGGCGGTTGTTGATACCCATAAGGTGGGTACCCATAGTGTGGATATCCAGCTTGATATGGGACTCCAAAGGGTCCTTCCGGATGAAGGGCATTGTAGTTTGCCGCTACCAGGTATGGGTCAGCCTCAGCATAGTTGTAGTTGATGTGGGCCGGTTGCTCGAAGGGGTTATACACCGCTGCACCGGTGTATGCAGGGATTGGGTTATCAAAACCCACTGGTGGCGGTGCGACCGGCGCAGACTGCACCTCAGAAACAGGGTTCGAAGGCCCACCCATCTGTGGGTCTTCCTATAGCGGCGAATAATGACTACCACTAGAATGTTGAGGAGTGCTGATGCGGACTCCCCCTCGCACGGACATCCGTGCGGTTGTTCTCCTGCGCCTCGGTGGCTCCGGAGGCTGTTGCTGCACTGGTGGTGGTGGCGGAGTGATCGCTACAAAACGGGAATCCTCGGAGGGATCCTGCTGCTGCTGCGGTGAGTTGTGGTAACTGGGAGTAAACACCCAGTCGATCTGGTTAAACCTCGCCTCATAGCTGTCGGGACCACTATAAGGTGATCCGAGAAAAGGTGACCCATCCGAAATCTCGATGGGGTGGTTAGGGGTCCCGGTTGGAGGCTCGGCGGGATCCGTGTCTTCGTCCATGTCCATCGCATGGTCGCCCGAGAAGTGGTCTTCAGGTCCCAATGGGTTAAAACCCACTGTTCTTTAATGTAGTTTGCCGGGTTGAACCGGCTTTGGAAGACTGGTGCCGGGTCATCGAAAGGTGAGTTATGGCCTTGAAGAGGTATATAAGAATGGTGGGAGTTGTGGGGCTTGTTCTCCGACTGAGGCCCGTAAGAGTTTTGGTAAGATGGTGAGGAGCTCAGCGAGACTGAGTGCCTTGCGGGTTCTATATAGGTCCTCCAGTTTTCTTGAGGACTTCTGCTTTGGGTGTCGGATGGTGTTCGCCGGTGTGATGGCCCGGCCTCATGATCATTGGGGGCAACGAATGGCCCCTCGCCTCTTCCCCTACCACGGAATCTTGGCGGCATTGTAGTAGATCCTGTCAAAACAAACAATAGGACAACAAAGAAATATAAAGGACAAAGTTAGAAATAAAAACAATTTGGATTATGTAACAACTGTGCTTGTAATCACTATGAACAGTTCTGTTATCAATAAAACAATGTTATTTGATCACAATGTTTGTTTTGTTATGTTTTACATTTTTCATGTTTTGACTTTTATGTAATTTCAAACTCTATATCATTTTCTGGAGAGTTATACGCAAACTGATGCGTAAACGTACTCAGTTTAATGCGAGAAATACTCCGGAACATCAACATATACTCAACATACCTTAAATAACCTTTACTTAACTTAGAAATAAGTTTTGAAGGCTTTGGTATGGCAAAAACAAGTTAATTCGCTTACAAGGACTAAACTTGACAAACTGCGAAAGTATGACGATTCGTACTGGAACAGACATTCCGGAACATAACCATAAGTTAAACACACCTTAAATATCCTTTACATAGCTTAGAAATAGGCTTTGAGGGGTTCGGTGTGCTAAAATAAACTTTTGGGTCATTCAGGGACTAAAAGTGTCAAAAAGTGCACAAGTTTGCATTTTCGCGCATAACTTACGTTCTGAATACATCTGGACATCCAAAAATTTATGTAAGCATGACTATATTATATTTTAGTGTTCGCCATAAGAAAAATCCATTCGTTGCGTCATTTGGATCGTTTTTCGCGCTTGTGCGCATTCCGTCGTAATTAAGCGAACATCGCGTTCGTACGACCAAACGAACCATCACCCGGCACATTTTTGAGCATGTTTCATGTCCACAATGTTTAGGCAACATTTTAGGGCCTTAAAGTTGGCTTTACGGGCCTTGGAAGTGTCGGAAAAGGCCTTAAACACGTGCAGGGGCTGAAACTGCCATTTTTCAAACTTGTTGTCTGATCAGGACCCTCAGGCGGCCCGCCTGAGCTTCTGAACATCCTGAAGTGGGCCGCATGGCACCTTCTGACCAGATTAAATGTATTAAACAGCTGGTTGCAGCTGTTTTGCACTTCTAATCCCACTTCCACATGTCAATTCCTTATGGTGGAGACCAATTTTAGGCACCATAACTTTCCAACACTTGTACGGGTAGGATTAAGGCACGTTTTCCATGAAACGATCTTAACGGTGGACCGAATACTATAAATACCCCACCCCCCATGCTTCAAAATTACAAGAACTTTGATTTGAGAAACTCTAAGTTGAAACTATTGTTTCATACCTGAGATTTTTGAATCGAAGTTAGCATTCGGGGACCCTTCGTAAGTATTCTTTCGTTCTTTTCTTTATTATATTGCTTTTCGAGTCAGAAAGTCAAACTTTGTTTGACTTTCAGCGTTGACCAGTAATGGTCAATGCGAAGTTCGTTTGAACTTCGCAACGTGATTGTAATCACGATGGTCATAGTCCTTGGGACTATGCCTACTGATTACCACGTTGTCTAGGGTCGTAGGGTAAGCGATCTAATAAATCGCTTATGCCTCGAACCCGACCCATTTGGTCGATCATTAGGATCCGACCAAACACATTAGGTGACCATAGTAGGTAGGGAATAACCTTCCGAGGTTATACCCTATGGTCACGTCGTTTGAGTAGTTGTATGATAGGTAGTTTATATGCCTTAGGTAAATTACCAGAATACCCTTTTCATGTATAATTGGTAATTAAGCATATGTAACCTAAACCTTTGTCACATAACTGATTATGTAACATGTTTAGGCATATAACACTTGTCATAGGGCTAGTTAGGCGGTCCGAACGCGTTTCACGCGAACGACGCGTTAAAGTAGCATAAGCTACCTAAACGGGTCGTAATGGGTCGTAAACAATTATGTTAAGTTTCATTTAGTATGTAGGCTTTATTAAACCAAATGACACGAGTCTCTACACTCGTTTGGTTTACAAACCCTCATGCTACCCGATCTTCCGATTTAGGTCCGGTTTATTAACATAGCTACCTATATTAGGTGCCGTTTGATTCCGAGATCTATAGCATTACTTGGTGGTTATCTTTAGCCAACTGAGCAATCTCAAGTGAGTACATAGACCCCTCTTTTACTGTTTTCCAAACTGTTTTGGGGTGAAACACATGTGCCTACTTGTTACTTTCATGCTTTCCTGTTTTCACATCATATACATGCTATGTTCGTTAGTACATTATAGTACATGATTTCATTACATCTTATGCTAGGTGTGCCCATTGTGTGCATTACTTAGTACATTGTTTTACATTACATTTCATGCTAGGTGTGCCCATTGTGTGCATTACTTAGTACATCGTTTTACATTACATTTCATGCTAGGTGTGCCCATTGTGTGCATTACTTAGTACATCGTTTTTCATTACATTTCACGCTACGTATGTTCATTTGATTACATACTTAGTGCATCGTTTTCACATGCTTACATTTTGGTTATGACATTTGGTTTGTTTAACATGGAACAATACATTCATTAACATTGATCATGCCATTCGTTAGTAGGTAGTGGTACCATAGGAATTGACAACTCCCGTTCCGGACATCCTGGGTATGGGGATGAAAGGAATGACCGAATTCGATATACATAATTTAGATAAACCTTTAATTTGTTTAAGGGTTTATCGCCACAGTCTCAAGGCTTGGATGTATGCATTTTAACAATACCACATAGATGTTTGTATCAGTATAGCATGCAGTTGTTACACAAAACATAACTTTGATTTAAACTGTGTTTTACTTCAATACCTTGTTTTGTGCATTATACATATGGTTTAGTTGATACATTTCACTTACCATACATGACATTTTGGTTACACATTACATGATCTACATTAAACATGAACATTTTGACATTGATATACACATTTGGTGGTTTACATTGGACATAGACATTTTGATATGGTTTACACAATAACACTTGACAATTGGTTTGTACATGAACAAGTTACATTGGTGGTTGTTTGGGTAAGTGATTTGAGTAACGATACGTGTGTAATATGATACAAACATGGTGGATACGCCGCTGGTACTTCCTATATATAAGTGTTTGTATAATATTACATAGCGTAACGTTATTTAAATCATTTCAGTATAGACATAATACATTTTATATACATAACATACTTTCCACAAAACATTGTTTTTACAAAATAGTTTATGTTATACAACTCATTTTAAATGATTATTCATTTAACCTTACATTTACTTATACATATCAACTGATCTTATCGTCTTTCAAATGATTTACAAGACAAAGCAAATTACAAGGTTCATGACTAAACATTTTCTCAAACATAAGTCATGAATCTTATTTTCACAAACCTATGTATCTCACAGGCATTTTTATGCTGACGTACCTACTTTCACATGTGTTTTCAGGTGCTTTTCCGTAGGATGATGATCATGACACTAGGGCGGACCTGTGCCTTAGAGACTTAAAATGAAGCTAGACTATGTTTAATTATGTTATAAACTCTTTTGTTTACTGTTCAAGACAATGTAACACCCTTGTTTAATAAATAAAATACAACTTTGTATGCCATGGTTATGAAACAATTTATTCTGTTACGACACGCCCCGATGTTTCCGCCGCGATTTGTTGTTTTACGCGGTCGGGGTGTGACAGAAGAGTTGGTATCAGAGCCAATGGTTATAGGGAATTAGGTTATTAGTAATGCTTTGACCTAGACTATAACTTTTCTAGGACCCTAACACAAGTTATCTTGTGTTTAGATCTTAAAACATGTACATCACCTATCCTTAGGTGATTATCAAAACAAGAACCAAATTTTCCGAAACGATTTTTGAAAAAAACAATCATCTGTTTTTGAATGATTTATTACAAGGTTTTGAACCCTCAATTGTAAGGTTTTGAACCCTTTCAGTTCGACTAAAATTTTTGGCCTTGTGCCTTCAAATTTTCAAAATCTCGTCAAACGTTTTGGGTTTTAAGTAATGTGAACATGTGCAAACTGGAAGGGTGAATGCCTGTATTCTGGGTTTTCTGTCTAGGCAAGCACTTCGTATACATCTCAACCAGACGCGAGACCAGTTGTGCTTACCTGGGAATTCCTGGGATGAGTGTTCACCTATAGGCGAGCATGTCTTCATTATACATTATTTTTGACCCATTTACTTTGATTAGTCACTGTGTGTCGTTTGTTTGCTTTGTGATACGGACGAATGACCACCATCTTTGCTTTTAATTGATTTTGTTTCATCTCATTCTCTTCATCCAATCATCTCACTCGTTTCCTTTCATGTTTTCCTCTTTTAGAATGCCTCCTCGACGCGAAAATCAGATAGCAACTGCCGAGCTGGCAGAAATCATTGCGCAGCAGATGGCTGCTCAATTTCCAAATCTCTTTGCTCAATGGAACCAGGCCAACAACAACAACAATGTTCCATGCAAATACAAGGATTTTAACCAGGCTAAACCACTCAAGTTTAGTGGTTCTGAAGGAGCAACTGGGCTTCTTCAGTGGTTCGAAAGCATTGAGAATACTTTTCGTCACGTGCAGTGCCCGGATAATCGCAAGGTCGAGTTTTCTTCGAGCTTGTTTCAGAAGAGGGCTCTTACATGGTGGAATGGGGTAATGAGAGACCGAGGTGCAGAAGTTGCTCTCGCACAGACATGGGCTGAACTTAGAGCCCTTATGATGAGGGAATTCTGTCCTCGTCATGAGCAGCGAGCGTTGGAGAAGGAGTTTGATGTTTTGAAGCAAGATAGTGGTGAGCACAGGGCTTATACTGATCGGTTTGAAGAGTTGAGTTTGCTTTGCCCGACAATGGTTACCCCACTTGACAAGGCTATCGAAAGATACATCGACGGCCTACCTGACTCGGTACAAGACATTCTTACTAGTAGTGAACCTGCCACACTCCGTCAGGCGATCGAGTTATCAGCGACATTGACTGAGTCGCAGATTCGAAAGGGAAAGTTACACCGGAAGGGTGACAAGGGCAAGAAACAGTCGGCTGACAAGGAAGATAGCAAGAAAGGTCAAAACAGGAATGGAAAGGACTCTGGTTCTTCGAAGAGGTCAAGGAAGCGTAAGGCTTCCCAAAATTTTGCGGTCACTGCCCAAGCTAATCAGGCAGCTCTCAACCAACCCGCACAGCTTCCAGCAAAGAAACCCTATTCAGGGAATGCACCTTTGTGCAATAGATGCAACAGTCACCATCAGCCGCAACATCAGTGCCGTTTCTGTACTAGCTGTGGGAAGTCGGGTCATCTTGCCGATGTTTGTCGGTTTGCTCAGAATCGCGCAGTTCAAAACCCGGCTCAACAAGTTGCTCAACCTCCTGCTCAGCAACAGGGTCAAGCTGCACGACCACAATACCCACCTGGTGCTTGTTATAATTGTGGGGATCTGACCCACTACAGAAACCGATGCCCAAGGCTAGCTAACCAGAATCAGGTTCAGGCTCTGGCTCGAGGCCGAGCCTTTAACATGAATGCCCAAGAGGCGCAGGCGGATGATAATGTGGTGAACGGTACGTTCTTTATTAATAATCAGCCTGCATCTGTTCTTTTTGATTCTGGTGCCGATAAGAGTTTCGTGTCATTGTCTTTTGAGCAAATGCTTCGCGTGTCTAGAACAAAACTAGGCAAATCTTTGACAGTAGAGGTTGCTAGTGGTGAACCCATTATTCTTGATTCTGTTCTTCGCAACTGCCAGTTGAACCTTAACGACCATCTTTTTCCTATTGACCTCACGCCTATGCAACTTGGAAGCTTCGACGTTATTGTGGGAATGGATTGGTTATCCAAGCATCGCGCTGAGATAGTTTGTTCTGAGAAGATTGTTCGTGTGCCGCTTTCGACAGGCGAGATCCTGCAGGTTCAAGGTGAGAAGCCTACCAGTGGTCTCAAACTCATGTCTTGTTTTAAGGCTTGGAAGTATCTGCGGAAGAATTATGTGGCTTTCTTAGCACATGTTACAGAAGATAAAGGCAAGGGTAAGTCTATTTCAGATATTCCTGTCGTTCGGGATTATTCTGAAGTATTCCCTGAAGATTTACCTGGTCTACCTCCAGCACGCCAAGTCGAGTTCCGCATTGATCTCGTACCTGTTGCAAATCCCGTTGCCAGAGCTCCATATCATCTTGCACCGTCTGAGATGCAAGAGTTGTCTAAGCAGCTTCAGGAACTCTCTGACAAAGGTTTTATACGTCCTAGCTTTTCACCTTGGGGTGCTCCCGTTCTTTTTGTCAAGAAGAAGGATGGATCTTTTAGGATGTGTATCGATTATCGTGAGCTTAACAAGCTTACCATCAAGAATCGATATCCCCTACCTCGCATTGATGATCTCTTTGATCAGCTGCAGGGCGCTTCTTATTTTTCGAAGATTGATCTGCGATCTGGATATCATCAACTTCGGGTGCATGAAGAAGATATTCCCAAGACAGCGTTCCGTACTCGGTATGGGCACTATGAGTTCACAGTCATGCCATTCGGTGTGACTAATGCTCCTGCTGTTTTCATGGACTTAATGAATAGGGTCTGCAAACCTTATTTGGATCAGTTCGTCATTGTTTTTATTGACGACATCTTGATTTACTCTAAGACGCGAGCTGATCACGAGCAACATCTTCGTCTTACTCTGGAACTCCTAAAGAAAGAGCAACTTTTCGCCAAATTCTCCAAGTGCGAATTTTGGCTTAAAGAAGTTCAATTTTTGGGGCATATTATCAACGAACAAGGTATTCATGTAGATCCCTCCAAGATCAGTGCGATTAAGGATTGGGATACACCTTCTACTCCTACTGAAGTTCGTTCTTTTCTTGGTCTAGCGGGTTATTATCGCCGCTTCATAGAAAACTTCTCGAAGATTGCAGTTCCTCTAACTGCACTAACACAGAAGAAAATGCCCTTTTATTCGGGATACAAACAAGAGGAAGCTTTTCAACACTTGAAGCAGAAGCTTTGCGATGCGCCTGTTCTATCATTGCCTGAGGGTGATGATGATTTTGTCGTGTATTGTGATGCATCGAAATTGGGTCTTGGTTGTGTTCTTATGCAAAGGAACAAAGTCATAGCCTATGCATCGAGGCAGTTGAAGATACATGAGAAGAACTACACCACTCATGATCTTGAGTTGGGTGCAGTTGTCTTTGCTCTCAAGATCTGGAGACACTATTTGTATGGTACAAAATGTGTGGTTTTCACTGACCACAAAAGTCTTCAGCATATCTTCAACCAGAAAGAACTCAACATGAGGCAACGACGTTGGGTTGAGCTTTTAAATGACTATGACTGCGAAATTCGCTACCATCCCGGTAAGGCGAATGTCGTAGCTGATGCATTGAGTCGTAAGGAACGTACTAAGCTTCATTGTGTACGTGTTCAATCTGTTATTAAAGCTCGATCTGATATCCAAGCACGCATTTCTCAGGCTCAACAATCTTGTGTTTCACAAGGTTTGATGGATAAAGAATTTCCTTATCACATAACACCTGCTCTGGAACTGAAGGACAATGGATCATATTATTTCATGGACCGTTTGTGGGTCCCAAGCCAGGATGATCTTCGTACCTTGCTTATGGATGAAGCCCATAAGTCTCGTTATTCAATTCATCCGGGCTCAGATAAGATGTATAAGGATCTTCGTATTCACTATTGGTGGCCTGGTATGAAGAAAGACATTGCCTTATACATATCAAAATGCCTTACTTGTCTTAAGGTTAAGGCTGAACATCAGCGTCCTTCGGGTTTATTGGTGCAACCCGAGATCCCAGTTTGGAAATGGGAAAACATTACTATGGATCTCATTACTAAACTTCCACGCACCAAGAAAGGTCATGATGCCATCTGGGTAGTCGTTGATCGTCTCACAAAGTCAGCGCATTTCTTGCCAATCCGCGAGGATTTTCCTACTGACAGACTTGCTCAAATCTATGTAGATGAAATTGTGGCTCGACATGGTGTTCCTTTGAACATCATTTCTGACAGAGATGCTCGTTTCACTTCTCATTTTTGGAGAACCATGCAATCTGCTATGGGGACCCAGCTTAATTTGAGCACAGCTTATCATCCGCAAACGGATGGTCAATCTGAAAGAACAATCCAGACTCTGGAGGATATGCTTAGAGCTTGTGTGATCGATTTTGGTGGTAGTTGGGATTCACATCTTAAGTTGATTGAATTCTCCTACAACAACAGTTATCACACCAGCATCAAAATGGCTCCTTTCGAGGCTCTCTATGGTCGAAAATGTCGTTCACCAGTCTGCTGGAATGAGATCGGCGAGGCTCAACTTACTAGACCTGCCCTCATTTTAGAAACTACTGACAAGATCAAGAAAGTTCGTGATAACCTTCAGGCAGCTAGAAGCCGTCAGAAGATTTACGCGGACCCAAAACGCAAGGCCTTGGAATTTCAAGTCGGTGATCGTGTATTACTTAAGGTCTCACCTTGGAAAGGTGTGATCAGATTTGGAAAGAAAGGAAAACTTGCACCTAGATACGTTGGACCATTCAAGATCGTCGAAAGAATCGGAAAGGTAGCCTACAGACTTGAGTTACCTCCTGAACTGGGAAATGTTCATCCAACTTTTCACGTGTCCAATCTCAAGAGGTGTACAGCTGATGAGAACTTCCACATACCGCTTGACGAAATTCGTGTTGGCAAAACACTGAAATTCGTTGAAAAGCCAGTGGAAATCATGGAACGTGAAGTCAAGTGGCTTAAGCGCAAGCGCATTCCTTTGGTCAAAGTTCGTTGGGAAGCTAAGCGTGGACCTGAGTTTACTTGGGAACGCGAAGATCAAATGAAGGCGAAATATCCACATCTTTTTCCTCGAGTTTCCTCTAAATAAATTTCGGGACGAAATTTCCACAAGTAGGGGAGACTGTAACAACTGTGCTTGTAATCACTATGAACAGTTCTGTTATCAATAAAACAATGTTATTTGATCACAATGTTTGTTTTGTTATGTTTTACATTTTTCATGTTTTGACTTTTATGTAATTTCAAACTCTATATCACTTTCTGGAGAGTTATACGCAAACTGATGCGTAAACGTACTCAGTTTAATGCGAGAAATACTCCGGAACATCAACATATACTCAACATACCTTAAATAACCTTTACTTAACTTAGAAATAAGTTTTGAAGGCTTTGGTATGGCAAAAACAAGTTAATTCGCTTACAAGGACTAAACTTGACAAACTGCGAAAGTATGACGATTCGTACTGGAACAGACATTCCGGAACATAACCATAAGTTAAACACACCTTAAATATCCTTTACATAGCTTAGAAATAGGCTTTGAGGGGTTCGGTGTGCTAAAATAAACTTTTGGGTCATTCAGGGACTAAAAGTGTCAAAAAGTGCACAAGTTTGCATTTTCGCGCATAACTTACGTTCTGAATACATCTGGACATCCAAAAATTTATGTAAGCATGACTATATTATATTTTAGTGTTCGCCATAAGAAAAATCCATTCGTTGCGTCATTTGGATCGTTTTTCGCGCTTATGCGCATTCCGTCGTAATTAAGCGAACATCGCGTTCGTACGACCAAACGAACCATCACCCGGCACATTTTTGAGCATGTTTCATGTCCACAATGTTTAGGCAACATTTTAGGGCCTTAAAGTTGGCTTTACGGGCCTTGGAAGTGTCGGAAAAGGCCTTAAACACGTGCAGGGGCTGAAACTGCCATTTTTCAAACTTGTTGTCTGATCAGGACCCTCAGGCGGCCCGCCTAAGCTTCTGAACATCCTGAAGCGGGCCGCATGGCACCTTCTGACCAGATTAAATGTATTAAACAGCTGGTTGCAGCTGTTTTGCACTTCTAATCCCACTTCCACATGTCAATTCCTTATGGTGGAGACCAATTTTAGGCACCATAACTTTCCAACACTTGTACGGGTAGGATTAAGGCACGTTTTCCATGAAACGATCTTAACGGTGGACCGAATACTATAAATACCCCACCCCCCATGCTTCAAAATTACAAGAACTTTGATTTGAGAAACTCTAAGTTAAAACTATTGTTTCATACCTGAGATTTTTGAATCGAAGTTAGCATTCGGGGACCCTTCGTAAGTATTCTTTCGTTCTTTTCTTTATTATATTGCTTTTCGAGTCAGAAAGTCAAACTTTGTTTGACTTTCAGCGTTGACCAGTAATGGTCAATGCGAAGTTCGTTTGAACTTCGCAACGTGATTGTAATCACGATGGTCATAGTCCTTGGGACTATGCCTACTGATTACCACGTTGTCTAGGGTCATAGGGTAAGCGATCTAATAAATCGCTTATGCCTCGAACCCGACCCATTTGGTCGATCATTAGGATCCGACCAAACACATTAGGTGACCATAGTAGGTAGGGAATAACCTTCCGAGGTTATACCCTATGGTCACGTCGTTTGAGTAGTTGTATGATAGGTAGTTTATATGCCTTAGGTAAATTACCAGAATACCCTTTTCATGTATAATTGGTAATTAAGCATATGTAACCTAAACCTTTGTCACATAACTGATTATGTAACATGTTTAGGCATATAACACTTGTCATAGGGCTAGTTAGGCGGTCCGAACGCGTTTCACGCGAACGACGCGTTAAAGTAGCATAAGCTACCTAAACGGGTCGTAATGGGTCGTAAACAATTATGTTAAGTTTCATTTAGTATGTAGGCTTTGTTAAACCAAATGACACGAGTCTCTACACTCGTTTGGTTTACAAACCCTCATGCTACCCGATCTTCCGATTTAGGTCCGGTTTATTAACATAGCTACCTATATTAGGTGCCGTTTGATTCCGAGATCTATAGCATTACTTGGTGGTTATCTTTAGCCAACTGAGCAATCTCAAGTGAGTACATAGACCCCTCTTTTACTGTTTTCCAAACTGTTTTGGGGTGAAACACATGTGCCTACTTGTTACTTTCATGCTTTCCTGTTTTCACATCATATACATGCTATGTTCGTTAGTACATTATAGTACATGATTTCATTACATCTTATGCTAGGTGTGCCCATTGTGTGCATTACTTAGTACATTGTTTTACATTACATTTCATGCTAGGTGTGCCCATTGTGTGCATTACTTAGTACATCGTTTTACATTACATTTCATGCTAGGTGTGCCCATTGTGTGCATTACTTAGTACATCGTTTTTCATTACATTTCACGCTACGTATGTTCATTTGATTACATACTTAGTGCATCGTTTTCACATGCTTACATTTTGGTTATGACATTTGGTTTGTTTAACATGGAACAATACATTCATTAACATTGATCATGCCATTCGTTAGTAGGTAGTGGTACCATAGGAATTGACAACTCCCGTTCCGGACATCCTGGGTATGGGGATGAAAGGAATGACCAAATTCGATATACATAATTTAGATAAACCTTTAATTTGTTTAAGGGTTTATCGCCACAGTCTCAAGGCTTGGATGTATGCATTTTAACAATACCACATAGATGTTTGTATCAGTATAGCATGCAGTTGTTACACAAAACATAACTTTGATTTAAACTGTGTTTTACTTCAATACCTTGTTTTGTGCATTATACATATGGTTTAGTTGATACATTTCACTTACCATACATGACATTTTGGTTACACATTACATGATCTACATTAAACATGAACATTTTGACATTGATATACACATTTGGTGGTTTACATTGGACATAGACATTTTGATATGGTTTACACAATAACACTTGACAATTGGTTTGTACATGAACAAGTTACATTGGTGGTTGTTTGGGTAAGTGATTTGAGTAACGATACGTGTGTAATATGATACAAACATGGTGGATACGCCGCTGGTACTTCCTATATATAAGTGTTTGTATAATATTACATAGCGTAACGTTATTTAAATCATTTCAGTATAGACATAATACATTTTATATACATAACATACTTTCCACAAAACATTGTTTTTACAAAACAGTTTATGTTATACAACTCATTTTAAATGATTATTCATTTAACCTTACATTTACTTATACATATCAACTGATCTTATCGTCTTTCAAATGATTTACAAGACAAAGCAAATTACAAGGTTCATGACTAAACATTTTCTCAAACATAAGTCATGAATCTTATTTTCACAAACCTATGTATCTCACAGGCATTTTTATGCTGACGTACCTACTTTCACATGTGTTTTCAGGTGCTTTTCCGTAGGATGATGATCATGACACTAGGGCGGACCTGTGCCTTAGAGACTTAAAATGAAGCTAGACTATGTTTAATTATGTTATAAACTCTTTTGTTTACTGTTCAAGACAATGTAACACCCTTGTTTAATAAATAAAATACAACTTTGTATGCCATGGTTATGAAACAATTTATTCTGTTACGACACGCCCCGATGTTTCCGCCGCGATTTGTTGTTTTACGCGGTCGGGGTGTGACAGATTAGTCCTAAGTTCTTTGTCTAGACTCGGAAGTCGAGGAATGTGCAAACTGTGTCATTGAGATTAAACACAAAAGGCTAGTGTTTAATTCACTCAATGTTGGCTCTGATACCAACCTGTCACACCCCGAATTTCCACGTGTTACCGGTGGGCCCGGTGGGGAGTATCGTGACGTAGTTGATATCATCATAGTCAAACAACACAATTTAAATGCACAGCGGAAGCAAAAGATGAATCACATTACAAACCGAATAAATAGTAATATCAAAGTATCACAACGGACTGTAATGGATCCACAGGCGGATCAAAAGATAAAAAGAGCATTGTTCAACAGACTTTAACATCTAGAGCTTGCAAGACTTGATTAATGATGCCAGGAGTAGCCAGCCTATTTCATCTAGTACCTGCACTTAGCCTTTTTGGAAAATACGTCAGTTTACACTGGTAAATACAATTAACTGACTCATTTTGAAAAGAGTTTAAGAAAATTAGTTTGAATGCACATGGCACAAAATATCTTTTATAACTTGGGACAGTTATTTAAAAATAATCTTGTATACAGTTTTACTTATTTGTCGTCCGTCAGTACCGGTTAGAAGATCCGGTCCAGATTAATTGACACACCACAGGTATAATGCCCACAAGGTTGATTCCTTTAAGTGGATTACCAGTTTTTACATATGCAACTGTCAGGTGTATGCCTACACCCCGTGCTTAGGTCGTGGCCATTTCTTTGAATGATGCCAAGGATATCCGGGACATGGTCATTAACCCCCCAAAGGCCATACACCAAATAATACAGATTAAAACGAGTTATGTAAATGCATTAATCACAATCCGATT
Organism: Helianthus tuberosus; assembly: GCA_030545235.1. Lineage (NCBI taxonomy): Eukaryota > Viridiplantae > Streptophyta > Magnoliopsida > Asterales > Asteraceae > Helianthus > Helianthus tuberosus. Next base: position 50,218,064 of record CM060411.1, on the reverse strand, counting down.
TAAATGACTACACACCCGACCAAGCGGTATTATTATAATACCGTATCCCAAGCCCGTATAGGGAAAATAAGTTAAAAGTATTTACCTGAGCAAGTATAATTCACAAACAGCAAGTGCACGTAGCTCTTACCGGGCTCCTAATCTGGAACGAAGGTTTTTAATAACCTATTAGATTCCTAACGGGTCTTAAATAAGTCTAAACTTAGACCGGTTAGTTTTAAAAGAAGATATACGGTTCAAAACGCACGATTAAGCGATGACCGGATTAGAGTGTGGTTTAGACCCGACAAGTTTGAATACTTGTATAATATGGGTAAACTAACCACATTCTGGATTTTGAGATAAAAACGATAAGGTTTGACTCGTTTCGGCTAATTTATGCAAACTAGTTACATAAACCGCACCGAACGCGAATAATGCGTAACGGGTAACCAAATGAGTCATGAACAGGTTTCCTAAGTTAATATGCCTTAAATATGTTGTGATATCAGTAGGATACCTTCTATTATGCCCAAAATGGATTTAAATTCAAACTATGCCCCGTAGGGGCGTTTTGGTCATTTTAAAGCTCATAAAAGAGTTTAAATATAAATCTGAGTTTCAGGTCTGATGTATTCAGTAAAAATACTTATTTTTATAAGTCATAAGAGTAGGGTATGGTATATAGGTGAAATTTACCTTTTATAACTAAACTATGCACCGTAGGGGCATTTTGGTAATTTCACATATGCTTTAAAGGTCAAAATAGGGAATCTGAGTTTAAAAACTTTTCTTTACTGTTAAAATATATAAATTTATTTAAAACATCAGTAGGTATCAAACCTATGTGTTAAAAATAGTTTTAACTTATACTATGCGTTAAAAACGCGTAAAAAGGCGATTTTAAGCGATTTCTGGGTTTTACATGAAAATCTGATATTTTTATCATTCCAGAAAGCTTAAAATGTTTTATTTATCATAACAAATCAGTAGAAAAAGGTTGGGTGTCCAATTTTTTTGTAAAACTCATTTTATAGGCCAAAAGGGCAAAACCGATAATTACCGAATTAAGGCTAGAACCCTATGTTATGCTCAGCTTAAAAATAAATAAAAATCTTCAAAAATCCCAAATATTATTTTACATCAGTGGATAAAAAGTTTGGTATCAAAAATTGGGTTTAGATAGGCTATATGCTAATTACGCCGTTTAATTAATAAAAAGCTTTCTAATTACGCTATTAAGCATAACTCTTAATCTAGACCTCCAACTGATGTGAAAATTTAGGGACATGTTTATATATCAGTAATAAAGATTATTGTCCTCTCACATTTTCAAAATTCTTGTTTTAAAGTCAAAAGGGCATAATAGTCAACATTTAGGCATATAACGGAAACATGCATATGAATCGGATAACTAATGAACCAAGTTGTATAATCACAGAGGGTTATACTAACATGTAACCTGGTCCTAATAAAGCTTTAAGGAATTTCTAAATCATGCTACATTGGGTCAGAACTGAAAGTCAAAGCAAAAGTCCACTTATGCGACTTTCGGTTCCGAACCGAGCTTGTACTGAAAATTGTCGGGTTGAACATGTTTAGACATGTTCTTACATTGATTACCAAGTTATATGAGTGATAAAACAGGTTTCATAGCTTCTACATCGTTAATTATGTGTTTATGCGAAAATTAGCTTTCTGTTGACTTTTTAAAATTAACTTTGACCCGACAATTGACCTAGTTAGAGTGGGAATCAGAGGGTGCCCTTTTAAGGGTTTATTACCCTCATAAATACCAACTCAAAGCTACTTTCAATTCGATATTTGACTAGACAAATTTTAATTAATCACGAAGTCAAACCTTAATTACGACGGTTTGACTTTAGGCTAATAAACTAAGTAAAACTGAATTAAGAAAGGTTAAGGACACTTACTGAAGTCCTATGCACGACTAAGGATCCTTGGGAAGTGGTCTTGAGCTCCAGAAATCTTCATAACAAGAGTTTGGAAGCTCTCCAAGTGAAGTGCTCAATGTGTGTTCATAAGTTGCAACAAAGGGCTCTATATATAGCCAAGGAAGATCATGGAGATTGATCCAGGTGTTAAGGGAACTCCAGGGATGAAGACAAGTGCCTAGGGACGTGTTTCAAGGAGCTAGAGGGTGGCAAACTCGCGGAATTCGGCATACATGCAAGCTGCCACGTTAAAAACACTTTTGCTGAACTGGCAGTCACTCGCGCCGCGTGACGGGGAGGTACCCCAGGTGTTGGTGCAGCGCCAGCATGTAGCTGATCAGCAATTCAAGTTTGAAAAATGACATTTTCACCCCTGGACTTTCTGAAGCGTGACTTTCTAAAGCGTAAATTCTTCCATTTTAAGCACTTTTAACCCATGAAATTTATATTTCTATGATCCATGAGATATAACCAAACATCATTAGGTCCGGTTTCGTTAAACGATAACCGAAAACACAAGTTTTGCCTCGTTGACGCTTTTAACCCCTTAATTATGAAAGTTAGCGTATCTTTCTCATACGATATCGAAACCTTGTGAAAATTTTACCACTTATTCTCGGGAGCATAATTAATCGTTACAAAGCTTCGGGTTCGCTAAAAGGTCACTCAGAGGTATAAATTAAACATGTTGACACTTTTAACCCTTGCGGTTTGTAAACTCTCACTTTCTTCCACAAATGCCTTCATACGCTTCATGTTTCATTCGTTTAAGGGTATAAACATCATGTAGGGTTGTAGAAGGGCATAATTATCAAATGTTGACACTTTGCATCCTTATATACTAATACTTTCTTCGTTAGTCAACTTTAGTCCCTCGTAATCAATTCGTTACACGTTTAAAGTTCATGACACGTGTCGATACTATATTGGACATGATTCTGCGAGGTGTTATAGTTATTGATACCATGTCCGGAAAACCCAATGGGTTAATTAAGCATATAATCTCGTAACAAGAAAAATCCCAGGATGTATTTAAAAGATCACCTACGGGTTATCTATATGTATAAAACTCTTTTCGAAAACTATTTTTCCAAAGAGTCAGTTAATTGTATTTACCGGCTTTGGCTGACGTATTTTCAAAAGATTGAACAGCATGTACCGAACCTTATTATAGGCTGGGAATATGGGTCGGCTAGAATGAAGGCTAAGGAATTTGCACTCCTGATGCTTAAGGCCTATGATGTCTAAAGCTCTGTTTATTTGGATCCTTCCTGTGGGCTTGTATCGAACGCTTGTAATACCTTTATACATTCAAGATTTATTTTAATAATTTCAATCCAATACTTCCACTGCATATTATTATATTGTGATAATTGTTATCCAACCGTCACGTGTGTACCCATCCGGGCCCACCGGAAATCGGGGTGTGACAGGTTGGTATCAGAACTACAGTTTGAGTGAATTAGACACTAGCCCTTAGTGTCTAATCTCAAATATCACAAAATGCAGATTCCTTTAAAAAGAAACTCCGAGTCTAGACCTGAATATAAGACTACTCTTAATCTATATAGTCGTTATTGATTTTATACCGCCAAGATTCGCGGACCAGATGAAGAAACTATAATGGGTCACAGACTCGAGGATCTCTACCATTGAGTAGCTTGAAGTTCCATATGGTGAACTACATATGTTTCGGAGACGATGACTCCGATACGAGGATGATAAACCTCGTCACCTAATGAAATATCTTTTGATATTCTTGTGATATCCTAATATCATTTATCCAAAGTCTATCATATATGATAGACATTCTGGTGATATATCACCAGCTGATTGAAACAGCAACAATTATTAAAGCCGTATCATGGCAAAGATATATGTGCACCTTGCACCAAAATTTCTATTCTTGATTCAATTGTTCTCTCATTCCAGAGAATAAGCAGAAATAGGAATCACTTTCTCTGATTCATGCTTAAAGCATAAAATTTTGAGTCTTCGAGCTCGATTAATTCAAACCTGGGTATATATATATTATATTATATAAATTCGGAAACTCTCGCCAGTAATTTTCTACAAAAGGAATACGACAATGATTTTTATTTCATTGATTTTTAGCAACTACGAATGCCAAACTTAGTTTGATGAAAGCACCCAATGATAATTGGCAGTATCTTAGTGTGTCCCATAGATTGCTTTCACGCCTGGCCAATATGACTGTTTAATGCATGGAACCACTAAGATCTCCCAAGGGCCATATTGTACTAATATCGGCTAATAGTAAGCATCTAATATAATTTGGCGATATTACTACCATAATAAGAATCATTGATTTTATGGAGCCCATTTTATGATATTTTCTTCACATGATATGAAGGTCACATTTATTGCTCCTAACGTATCAAACAGATCTCTTGATTGCGCAATAGACAAGGTCAAAAGCACATGTTCCCACCAATGAGTGGTTGAAAAGTGCAAAATGTTCGTCCATATATGAGACGACATATCCCCAATTCTCCCGATAAGGAGAGGGGTATATATTTAAACGGTGTACTTTATTGAGCCGTACCATATACAGTGTACTTTATTGAGCTGTATTATATACGCTGTACTTTATTGAGGCGTATTCCCGAATATCCCATGTGGAGAAAGGGAATATTTATAAACGGTGCACTTTATTGAGCCGTATCATATACAGTGTACTTTATTGAGCTGTATCACATACGCTGTACTTTATTGAGGCATATCCCCATGTCTCCCGATAAAGGAGAGGGGTATATATTTAAACGGTGTACTTTATTGAGGTGTATACCAAATCTCCAATTTAGGAGAAGTGCATATAATTAAAACGTCAAATGAGGCGTGTCCTGGAAGCTCCAATAGAGGAGAAGGACTAAAAGTGCCAACTCTATTGGGTGAAGACAATTAGTCGAAGAACCACTAGCAATCGAGCAAATAAATTTCTTTTAAATATTACTCGGTCTACTAGTTCTTATGTAATTAAGACTAGTAAATAAGACCATGATAAAAGACTCTGTCTTAAACTTCCCACCAATGGTAGTGGTTGAAAAGGTGATAGAAGTGGAAAACTGATTCCCTCACACTAATATAATCTTAAAAATCTTTAAGTGATTCTTGCCCAGCGAGAGGGCGACACTTATCCTGGATCTCCAATTAATTTCCGAATGGGTGGAAAGGAGATAGAGATTTCATCCATCTATGTGATGCTAATCATCCCCGAATCTCCAAATATGGAGAAGGATATATTTTTAAACGGTGACAGTATCGAGCCGTATCATATACGCTGACTGTATTGAGGCGTATCCCCAATTATCCCAATGTGGATTGGGACTTATGCTTAAACGTCAACTGCGACGTATTCCCAATTATCCCAATGTGGATAAGGACTTATGCTTAAACGTCAACTGCGACTTATTCCGAAATTTCCCAATACGGAAAAGGGACTTATATTTTCAACGTCAACTGAGACGCAACTCCGAATGAGGAGAAGAATTCATATTCAATACGTTGCCTGAAATGTATAGTTAAAATCTCCAACTAAATTTCCCCACTGTGCAGAAAGGAGGAAAATCTTCGTCAACCTTGTGACGATACTTGTTCCGAATCTCCATCAATTCCCAATTATGTGGAAGGGTAGAAATCATAATACTGCATTGTCAGTTAAAACAAAGACAGTTGTGATCTTTATGATCCCCTGTCCAAGGTGGTGAGCTACGCTCAAGCCTAATAGTCTATATGATCAATGCGATCATGACTAATATCATCTGATACGATGATCATATTATTTAACATCCTTAGTGATGTTTTGCCTACGGGCTATAACATATTGTCCATTTGAGACATTGACATTGTGATCTTTATGATTCCTTGTCCAAGGTGGTGAGCTATGCTCAAGCCTCATAGTCTATATGATCAATGCGGCATGGTTACAAAAGTTGCTAGGCGTTCCCTAGTCAGATTCGGGAGTACTCGGGAAGTACTCGGCTTAAGCAGAGGTTACTCGGGGAGTAATTGGCCTGGGAGAACAGTACTCGTGCCTCGGCAGCCTACCTTGTAACGAGTACTCGGGGAGTACTCGGAGCCTAGGCGGGACTTTTACAACCATGCAATGCGGTCATGACTAACATCATCTAATATGATGATCATATTATTTAACATCCTTATTTTTTTTATTTTTTTTTGGTGTTTCGCCTTCGGGCTATATTATATTGTCCAATTGTGACAAGATAAATTGTAATATTTTATGATTCCTTGCCCAAAGGGGGTGAGCCATGCTCAATTCTCATAGTCTATATGATCCGTGCGATCCTGACTAACATCATCAGTATGATGATCATATTATTAACATCCCTAGTGATGAAGTGCTTATGGGCTATACTTTACTCTATTGTCAATAAGACAATGGTAGTGGTGATCTTTATGGTCCCCTGTTCAAAGTGGTGGGTTATACCCAAACCTAATAGTCTATATGATCAATACGATCATGACTAACATCATCAACATCATAATCATACTAAACATCCCTAGTGATGTCTCGTCTACAGACTATATTATATCGTCCATTGGAGACAATGACAGTTGTGACCATTATGGTTCCCTGTCCAAATTGGAGGGCTATGCCTAAACCTCACAGTCTATATGATCAAGTGCGATCATGACTGATATCATCAGTGCGATGACCATTAGTTTAACATCCTTAGTGATGTCAAACAAATTGCCTACGGGCCATATTATATCGTCAATTGTGAATACAGTTGTGATCTACGACCCCTTATCCAAAGGTAATGAACTATGTTCAAACCTTAAAGCCCTTTGATCAAATGAGATCGCGGCTTATATATACCTTAAAATGTTCTTCGTAACAAGGCTTCAGTGCCATATCTTCTAATTGTCCTCCGTGATAAGGCTTCAGTGCCATATCATTCAATGTCCTCCGTGACAAGGCCTTGTGCCATATCTTTCACAACCTTTGTGACATTCCCTCGTGCCATGTCTTGGACGTCCTTCATGACAAGCCAATATGCTATATTTAAATGTCCTTCATGACAAGCCAATGTGCTATATTTAAATGTCCTTCATGACAAGCCAATATGCTATATTTAAATGTCCTTCATGACAAGCCAATGTGCTATATTTAAATGTCCTTCATGAAAAGCACATGTGCTATATTTAAATGTCCTTCGTGACAAGCCAATGTGCTATATTTAAATGTCCTTCGTGACAAGCCAATGTGCTATATTTAAATGTCCTTCGTGACAAGCCAATGTGCTATATTTAAATGTCCTTCGTGACAAGCCAATGTGCTATAATTAAATGTCCTTCGTGACAAGCTAATATGCTATATTTAAATATCCCTTGTGACAAGCCGATGAGTAATACGGCAAAAGTCCATTACCATTTGTGGTAAGCAGGGCTAGTGAAATTGATATATAAACATATAGATCCGTAAGATCTAATGCAAATAAATTTATTTGCTATTTAGTTCTTGAAGAATAACTGATGGCTTTATTATCTTTTAGATAAGCTTATGGAAAGCCTGAGTATTGGCAAAGCAAGTAAGAAAAACGGTGGTGACAATTTAGAGCACCAGAACCGTAATGACGAAGAGAATCGTCTTCGATCCATAGTTTCCGATGAAGTCGGTAAAGCCCTGGCTGGATTTATGGCCACATTTAAAGGGCCAGAGCCATCAGTACAGAAAGAGAACTCTGTTACTAAACCCCGTTCTAATACTCATAAGACTGAAGAGTCTCAATTCTCCTCAACTAAAAGTGAGCAGAATAACAAGAGTATCAAGAAAGCTGAGTCTCATAACTCTAAGAAGGGGTGTACCTATGAATACTTTGTTTCATGTAAACCCCGTAACTTTACGGGTGAGATCGGAGCAATCGATGCTCTGAAATGGCTGGATGAAATGGAAACCGTTGTTGATATAAGCGGTTGTGCAGCCAAGGATACTGTTAAATACGTGTCCCAATCCATCAAGGAGGATGCTCTGACTTGGTGGAAGGCACTGATCCAATCCACCGGCAAGGTTGAAATGTACAACCTTAGTTGGTCAAAGTTCGTAGAACTGATCTGCGAGACTTATTACCCACCTCACGAGGTGGAGAAAGTTGAAACTGACTTTCTAAAGCTGACCATGAAAGGCCTCGAGTGTCGAGCCTATTTATCTGAATACAACTCCTTATCAAGACTCATGCCGTATTTAATTACCCCCGAGTCTAAGCGCATTGCACGGTTTCTTGGAGGGCTCGCTCCAGAAATCAAGGGGATGGTTAAATCCTCCAAACCTGTAACTTTTAGATCCGCTGTGGATCTGGCTCTATCTCTCACTGAAGATGAAATAAGAGCAAGGGCGATTAAGGCCGAGGAGGATCACAAGCGAAAGCATGATGATACCCCAAGTAAAGATTTCAAAAAGGGTAAGACTGGTTCGAATTATAACCAGTCCAAGCCGAATGAGGCAAAACCCAAATGTAAAACCTGCGGGAAGCAACACTTCGGAAAATGTTTCCGTGAGCAAACCAAGGGATGTGGCATCTGTAAGGAGATGGACCACAAGTCTCATGAATGCAAAAAATTGAAAGACACCACCTGCTATGGATGTGGTGAGAAAGGGCATATAAAGACCCACTGGCCAAAGTGGGCGACTGAGAAAAAGAACAAGGCCACTGATGGCCAGAAAGGCAATGTTTGAGCCTTCCAATCTGCTACAGCAGAAGCAGTTCAAGACATATCTTTACGTATCTGTTTCTCGTAAATGTTTTACTTATTAGAAACTTGTTTTTAAACTCTGGAGCTAGTTAAAAGCTCCACCGATTGTAAGTTTAATAAAATTTTAAATCTACCTTTCTGAGGATTAAATATTAATTTAAAAAAAAAATCCAGTGGCCAGTCTAGATGGTTTCACATATAATATATCCTATTCGAATCAATTTGTCTTTGATAATCTTTTATCTATAAATCTTGCGGGATTCGATATGTTTCTAGACATGGATTGGTTAGTTAAAACCAAATCCACATTGAATCCCCATCTGGTGATATATTCACCATCCGTGGAAGATCAACACTATTGATTGACCGAGGAAGCTTTTATGCTTGAGGCATCCAAGTGATCGAAAGAAGGATGTGTTATCTACATAACACAAGTAAATCCTGATGAATTGAAGTCAAAAGCGAAAAACTTATGTATGGATAGACATGAGAAGTTCGTAGCCACCTAGGAAGCTTAATGTTTAGAATGATCGCATGTGAGTCGAACATAGTAGACCATTCATGGTCTGCATCATTGAATTGGAAATCCCAAATAGATTTGGGAAATGGTAACAATGGATCCAATCTCCCAGTTACCTAAAATAAATCGCGGCCATGACGCGATTTAATTTATAGTCGACAAATCTACTAATTCGACGCTTCTTATCAATTTAGGAAAATTCTTAAATTCTAACAAGTTAAGCTATATAAAGACAACATCGAATCTCCTTGTAGAGCACCGTTGTCTAAAGTATCAAATTATGATACCAAATATACTCTAATCTCGGGAAAATTCTAGCAAAGTACTTAGCTGATAAGCACTTGTCATGTTTCGCCATGACGTTTAAACGTGAGCTTAAGGTTTATTGAAAAACCTTGTCCATTATGGACCATGCGAATTTAAGAGTTCCAAGTTTACCTCGTAAATGTGAAAGGGATTCCCTTTGTGGCCCAGGATACTCTTGAGAAGCTGAAACCCACTATGATACGGATTTAACCGTATTACTCTGAGCAAATCTCAGGGTCGAGATTTCTTTTAAGGGGGTGAGGATGTAACACCTCGTAAAATCAAGCCCCATAACGTATCGACACGTGTCCCTAATCCTAAATAAGTCAAACATGGACTAGGAGGGACTATAATCGCTAAACAATTAAAACTTCAAATACGAGAGGACTGAAAGAGTCAACATGCTTAAACTAAGCCTCTGAGTGACCTTATACGATTTCCGTATTCTCATATGAGCCACTTGTTGGACGAGAGAAGCCGTTTACATAATTGTTTGAAAGTTTGTGCATCGAAGGGTTAAAAGTGTCAACATGTTAATTCTTATCTCTGAATGACCTTTTAACGAACCTGGAGCATCGTGATGCTCGGTTATACCCTCAAGAATGCCTAAAATGGATTATGTAATGCTTTGGTGTCGTTAAACGATATTACGCACAACTTCGTGCGTTAAAAGGGTTAAAAGCGCCAACGAGTGAATCTAGTGTCCTCGGGTGATCTTTAACTGAACCGGAGTTTAGCTATATTTGTTATACTTCGATGATCATCTAAAATCCATCTTGAAGGGCCAAAAGTGCTTAAAACAAAAGTTATTATAGGTTTAAAGGTTCAGGGACTGATTCTGCAGGTTTTAAAAACTTGAATGCTGAAACAACAGGGGGTCGCGCTGCACGACACCCCCCTTCTCTTTCGGTCGCGCGACGCGACAACGTCCCAGGTGCAGAAGAATTCAGCAGCACCAGCAGTTTGCAACCTGAATTATTTTTATTTATTTTATTAGTCTTGATGAGCAAGTTGTGTGTTCACCAAGCATGGAAATCTGATCTAGACACATGTTGTTATCATATTTAATCCTTGCAAAACACTCTAAACACTTCGCATAATCCTACAACTCCAAAGCAACTATAAATAGGTGTATGTTTTCATTTGAAACTTGCACCTTCCTTTCATTTCTCTCTAGCTTGAGTTTTCCTTAAGCTTTCTGGGATTCCTGATCATAAGGAAGCCTATTCTAGTTGAAAAGATTGCTAGGACCATTTGTAAGTGTTCCTAGCCACTAGTTTATGTTTTATAGGTTTTTAAGCCAAAAGTCAAGCGTTATCGTAATAACGCTTTAACTTTTAGTTAGACCTTAAAAGGTCAAGCCATTGTTCGCAACGAACATGGCTACGTGATCATAATTAGGTAGGTGTTAATCCCTCAAAAGGGCACCTCCTAAGAATCACGTTTGCTTGGTCAATTGACGAGTCAAAGTAATATTAATTTAAAAAGTCAACGAGTCAGCTTTTAAAATAAATGCGATCTGAGTTTAAGAGTGTTCTAAAATATGTTTTGTCACTTAAACAACTTGGTAATAATTATTAGAACATGTGTAAACATGTTCGGCTCGTCAATTCCCGTTTTAGGGTCGGTTCGCAACCGAAAGTCGCGTAGTTTGACTTCTACGTTGACTTTTGGTTATAAACCGAATTAGACTAGTATACTACTGATTTCAGGTTCCATTATGATCGTAATATAATGTAGTATAGCCCCATAAGGTTATATTACACGATCGGACTAGGAATCTGAGTTTATGCACATGTTCCGTTATTATGCCATACTTTGACTTAAATGCCCTTTTGATTAAAAATAAGGTTTTAGACATAAATGAGCATGCAAGTGAGTTATGTACTGATAAGTAAATATGTTTAGAATAGATTGGTGAATATAAACTGGTCATAAACTAAGTTTACGCATATGGTCGTAAACTATGCTTTTAAAAGGACTTAAATGCCCTTTTTCATTTAAAATGAGTTTTAAACATAAATTCTTGGAAAAACTCATTTTGTACTGATGTGATATCATGTTTAGGAATTATTGGGATTTTAGATCAGGTTATGAACTGAGTTTAACCTCAAGTTCTTATACGATCCCGATAAATGACGATAATGCCCTTAAAGCATATAAAATGCGTTTTAAGCACAATATTCAAACCAAACCTTTTGCTTACTGATATGTTATGACAAATAAAATATTTTAACTATTCAAAGCTGGTTATAACATCAGGTTTCATAAACCATCGCGTAAATCGTCATTTAACGACTTTAACGCCGTTTAGGCGCATAGTATGGTTTTAAACCATATTTATGAAACAAGACTTGTTACCTACTGATTTTATAAATCATTTTAAATTTTTTTACAGTAGTGTCACATCCCGATATTTCCACGTATTACCGGTGGGCCCGGTGGGGAGTATCGTGACGTAGTTGATATCATCATAGTCAAACAACACAAATTTTAAATGCATAGCGGAAGCAAAAGATAGATTCATTTCAACCGAATAAATTGTAATATTAAGTATCACAAAACAGTTGAAACAGATCCACAGGCGGATCAAATAAAAAGGAAAACTGTTCAGCAGATTTTGACATCTAGAGCTTGCGAGACTTGATTATTGATGCCTGGAGTGGCCAGCCTATTTCGTGTAGTACCTGCACTTAGCCTTTTTGGAAAATACGCCAGTTTACACTGGTACATACAACTTAACTGACTCATTTTGAAAAGAGTTTGAAAATTGATTTGATGCACTTAGGCAAAAATATCTTTTATAACTTGGGACAATTATTTAAAATAATCTTGTATACAGTTTTACTTATTTGTCGTCCATTAGGGCCGGTTTGTAGGGCCGGTCTAGATTAACTGACACGCCACAGGTATAATACCCACAAGGTTATTTCCTTTAAGTGGGCTACCAGTTTTTACATATGCATCTGTCAGGTGTACGCCTACACCCCGTGCTTAGGTCGTGGCCATTTCTTTGAATGATGCCAAGGATATCCGGGACATGGTCATTTAACCCCCAAAGGCCATACACCAAATAATACAGAATAAATAGGTTATGTAAATGCATTAATCACAATACGATTTAAATGACTACATACCCGACCAAGCGGTATTATTATAATACCGTATCCAAAGCCCGTATAGGGAAAATAAGTTAAGAGTATTTACCTGAGCAAATTTATACAATTTATCCCAGCCGTACACCACCAAGCAAGTACAGGTAGCTTTTACTGGGCTCCTAATCTGGAACGAAGGTTTTTAATAACTAATTAGAATCCTAACGGGTCTTTAATTAAGCTTAGACTTAGACCGGTTAGTTTTCAAAAAGGAAGATACGGTCCAAACGCATGATGACGCGAAGACCGGTTTAGAATGTGGTTTTGACCCGACAAGCTTGTATGCTTGCTTAACATGGGTAACTTAAACACATTCTGGATTTTGAGATGAAAACTATATGGTTTGACCCGTTTCGGCTAAATTATGCAAACTAGTTACATAAGCCGATCCGAATGCGAAAAGTGCGTAACGGGTAGCCATATGAGTCATATACAAGTTTCCTAAGTTAATATGCCTTAAATATGTTGTGACATCAGTAAGATATCTTCTATTATGCCCAAAACGGATTTAAACTCAAATTACGCCCCGTAGGGGTATTTTGGTCATTTTAAAGGTTATAAAAGAGTTTAAATATAATTCTGAGTTTCGGGTCTGATGTAATCAGTAAAAATACTTAATTTACTAAGTTATATCAGTAGGGTATAACCTATATGTGAAATTTATCATTTCTAACCATACTATGCACCGAAGGGGCATTTTGGTAATTTCACTTAAGGTTTAAAGGTCAAATCTGGAAATCTGAGCTTAAAACTTTTGCTTACTGCTAAAGTATAGAAATTCACTTAAAACATCAGTAGGTATCAAGTCTTATATATCTAAAATGGTTTTAATACATACTATGCGCTAAAAACGCGTAAAAAGGCGATTTTGAGCTATTTCCGGGTTCTTAAAGGAATGCTGATATATTTATTATTCAAGTAGGCTTAGAATATTCTATTTATCATATTAGATCAGTAGTAAATGGTTTGGTATCAAAAGGTTTGGTAAAACTCATTTTATAGCTTAAAAGGGTAAAACCGGTATTTACCGAATCAAGCTTAGAACTCTAAGTTATGCTCAGCCTAAAAATAAATAAAAATCTTCAAAAATCCCAAAATATTATTTTACATCAGTGGGTAAAAATTTGGTATCAAAAATTGGGTTTAGATAGGCTATATGCTAATTACGCCATTTAATTGCTAAAAAGCTTTCTAATTATGCTATTGAGCGTAACTCTTAATCTAGACCTCAAACTGATGTCAAATTTTAGGTACAAGCTTATAAATCAGTAACTAAGATTTCTACTCTTTTACATTTTCAAAATCACGTTTTAAGGTCATATGGGCATAATAGTCAACATATAAGCATTTAACGGAAACATGCATGTGAATCGGATAACTAATGAACCAAGTTGTATAATCATAGAGGGTTATACCAACATGAAACCTGGTCCTAATAGGGCTCTAAGGCATTTCTAAAACATGCTACAATGGGTCAGAATCGAAAGTCAAAGCAAAAGTCAAATTATGCGACTTTCGGTTCTGAACCGAGCCTAAACTGAAAATTGTCGGGTTGAACATGTTTAGACATGTTCTTACATTAATTACCAAGTTATATTAATGATAAAACAGGTTGCATGTCTTCTACATTACTAATTATGTGTTAATTTGAAAATAAGCTTTCTGTTGACTTTTTAAGATTACTTTGACTCGACAATTGACCTAGTTAGAGTGGGAATCAGAGAGTACCCTTTTGAGGGTTTATTACCCACATAATTACCAACTTATAGGTACTTTCAATTCGAGATTTGACTGCATAATTATTGATTAATCTCAAAGTCAAACCTTAATTACGACGGTTTGACTTTAAGCTAATTAACTAAGCTAAACTGAATTAGAGTGGGTTAAGGACACTTAGAAGAGTCCTAAGTATGATTAAGGATCCTAAGAAGGCTTGTTGCTGATCAGAGAAGCTCCAGAAATGAGTCTTGAGTGAACTTGAAGTGAGCAAATTTCAAGAGTTGCAACAATGCTCTATATATACAAACTTAGATTGCATGAGATGATGCTAACCAAGTCTACTGATGTTTTATGATGGTCCCATGTGTCCCTATAATGCCAAAACCAGTTGCCAAGTCCCTGATTTCGAAAACCACTCTCTTAAGGCGGTGCAACAGGCTGAACAGACATTTGTCCATTTTCTGCTGCCAGCGACTGGCTTACGGACCGTAAGCAAGAAGCCTTGCGGACCGTAAGCTCCTCTTACGGACCGTAAGCCCTTGGCTTTGCGGTCCGTAACCGACCTTGAATTTCATCGCCCAGTTGCAATGCTTGCGGACCGTAAGCCTAAGGCCATACGGTCCGTATCCGATGACCAGAAGACAAAAACTTGAAAACTTTCAAGCTTTGACCATGCAACTTTCATAGTTCGAATCTTGGGTCTCTTGCAACAGAAAGGGGCCACTTGATCAGTCTTAAAAAGGTTATAAAACCTTGCCATGCACTTACACATCCTTGGATTCTTATGGAGAGTCTTGCCATGCACTTGAATAAAGTTTAATTCTTTTGATCAAGAATTTTAATTATAAACTTTGTTGTAACATTATTTAGATACCCCAAATCCTTATAACTAAATTTATTCTTTATAGGAATAACCGGCTCTAAGTAGATCAGATGTTTATCATATTGATTAGGATCTTGGGATTTATAATTAGGTTGCTCAGAGGTGTTCATTAACATGTCGACACTTTTTAAATCCTACCATATATCTTCTAATTTGACCGGGGTTCCTGACACGTTTATCTTACATGACACGTGTCTTTATTCTATTGGGTATGATTTTGCGAGGTGTTACATCCTCACCCCCTTAAAAGAAATCTCGACCTCGAGATTTACTGGAACAAATGAGGGTACTTTTCTTTCATGGTAGACTCTACCTCCCACGTATACTCGGGACCTCTGCGGGCATCCCATTTGACCTTTACAATAGGCACATGCTTTCTTCGAAGCTTCTTAACCCGTCGATCCTCAATCGACAAAGGTTTTTCCACAAATTTCAAGCTCTCATCTATGTGCACATCTGTATGTGGTATGACTAGCGATTCATCTGCTAGACATTTCTTCAGATTGCAGATGTGGAATACATTGTGAATACCGCTGAGCTCTTCAGGCAAGTTCAACTTATAAGCCACTGACCCAACACATTCGATAATCTCGAATGGTCCTATATACCTCGGGCTTAACTCACCTTTCTTACCAAATCACATCACTCCCTTCCAGGGCGATACTTTAAGCAGAACTTTATCACCAACCTCAAACTTTAGAGGTTTTCGCCTTTTTCATCATAACTCTTCTGCCTATCTCTGGCAGCTTTCAGGCGGTCGCGAATCTGAACAATCTTGTCCGTCGTTTCAAAGACTATGTCAGGTCCTGATAATTGAGTTTCCCCTACTTCTGCCCAACAAATAGGTGTTCTGCATTTCCTACCATATAATGCCTCAAAAGGCGCAGCCTGGATGCTTGTATGGTAGCTATTGTTATAGGAGAACTCGATCAATGGTAGGTGGTTATCCCAACTTCCACCTAATTCAATCACACACGCACGAAGCATATCTTCTAAGGTTTGGATGGTACGCTCACTCTGCCCGTCCGTCTGAGGATGGTAAGCCGTACTAAAATTTAAGCGTGTGCCCAAAGACTGTTGGAAACTTTTCCAAAAATGTGATGTGTATCGGGTATCTCTGTCAGAGATTATTGACACCGGTACACCATGCAGGCATACAATCTTATCTACGTACAATTGGGCTAACATGTCGGAGCTATAAGTCTCCTTAATGGGTAGGAAATGTGCGGACTTAGTCAGTCTATCTACTATTACCCATATAGTATCATTTTCTTTCTTTGTCTTTGGCAACTTGGTGATGAAATCCATTGTCACCATCTCCCATTTCCATGTGGGAAGTTCAGGTTGTTGTAGCAAACCTGATGGCTTTTGGTGTTCAGCTTTAACTTGCGCGCACGTCAAACATTTAGCTACATAGCCAGCTATAGACTTTTTCAAGCCTATCCACCAATAGTTTGCCTTTAGATCCTGGTACATCTTATCAGCTCCAGGATGAACGGAATATTTGAAACTGTGGGCTTCCTGGAGGATAACATCCCGAAGTCCTCCATAAACTGGAACCCAAATTCGTCCATTTAATCTCAGGATTCCGTCCTTGCCATGGGATAACTGCTCTTCAGTTACTCCTAGCTTTTCATCAGGATAGTTAGCTTCTAACACAGCTTCCTTCTGCGCAGCTAACAACTTTTCATTCAAATTATTCTTTATCACAATGCTCTTGGCATTGATTCTTATAGGCTTCACTCTTTCCTTCCTGCTTAAGGCATCGGCAACCACATTTGCCTTGCCAGGATGGTATCTTATCTCACAGTCATAATCATTCAAAGTTTCCATCCAACGTCGTTGCCTCATGTTTAAATCCTTCTGATTAAACAAGTGTTGAAGGCTCTTGTGATCGGAATAGATCACACATTTGGCTCCATACAAATAATGCCTCCATAGTTTTAGTGCAAATACAACGGCACCCAACTCCAAGTCATGGGTGGTGTAGTTCTTCTCGTGCACCTTTAACTGTCGTGAAGCATAGGCAATGACTTTGCCTTTCTGCATAAGCACACAACCCATACCGGTGTGTGATGCATCACAATATGCTACAAATTCATCAATTCCATCAGGCAACGTCAATACAGGAGCATTGCTCAACTTCTGCTTCAAAATATCGAAAGATTCTTATTGTTTAGGCCCCCAGTCAAACTTGTTATTGTCACACCCCGACCACGTAAAACAACAAATCGTGGCGGAAACGTCGGGGAGTGCTGTGGCAGAATCATTGTTTCATAACACATGGAAAATTGAAATTTCGTTTTATTGATTAAGAGAGTTACAAGGTCTTAACGAACAAGAAATATAACATATTAACTAGTCTTGCATCTTTCATTGTAGATAAGGTCCAAGACCGCCTAAGTGTATCTTGATAAATCCTACGCATCAATTCCTGAAACACATGTGAAAATAGGTACGTAAGCATAAAAATGCCTGTGAGATACATAGGTTTTGTGAAAATAGGATTCATGACTTGAGTATAAAGAAATGTTTAATAAAGTTAGTCATGAACCTTGTAATTGTTTTGTTTTATAAGTTATTTGAAAAGCAATAAAGTCAGATGATATGTATAAATAAAAGAATAATATAAGGTTAAACCAAGTAAAATGAGTTGTATAAAATAAACTATTTTGTAAACCAAAGTCTTGTGAAAAATATGTTGTTTGTGTAAAATGTATAAGTCCAAATTGAATGATCTAAATAACGCTACGACATGTAGTACAATACAAGCACTTATGTATAGGAAGTACCAGCGGCGTATCCACCATGCTTTTATCGTATTACACGTCGCCTCGTTACTTAAATCACTTACCCAAACTGCCACCAAGATGAAATGTTTAACAATTGTAGAAATGTTTATGTATGGTCAAATACGGTTCACACGGTTCAATAGTTTCAAACGGTTCATATGATCAAATGGTTACAACGGTTCACATAGTCAAATAGTTACAACGGTTCACATATTCAGATAGTTACAACGGGTCAATATGTAATATAATGTGTTCATATGCTGGATGAGCATATGCAACAAAATGCAATGTAACACAATGTGTCCATATGTAGAGTAAACATATGCAACTAATGTAATGTAAATCAAAGTGCTAGCATGCTCAGTCAACATACATAGCAGAAATGTAAAGTAAAACAATGTACTAAGTATGCTAAGTAAACCTACATAGCAAAACAATGTAATGTAAATCATATACTATAAATGTACTAACGGACATAGCAAGTATATGATGTGAAAACATGGAAAGCATGAAAGTAACAAGTAGGCACATGTGTTTCACCCCAAAACAGTTTGAAAACAGTAAAAGAGGGGTCTATGTACTCACTGTACTGCGTCTCCTGTATCGTAACGTCCACTCAAACCTGATCAGCTACTCGACGACCTACAACGTACTAATGTCTATTAGACGAACGGGCCGTGCCGTGCCTTGGATTAGAGTTTAGTATTTTGAGTCACGTTTCTTATATTGTTCCGCGTGATAATTATTTGTCAAATAGTTAATATTTTAACTTAATCATATGTCATGTTGAGATATTTGTTCGTTCAATGTTCTAGTAAACTCTTGTCTAGAAAATATTTACTAAGTGTTGGATTTTCGGAAAATTTCGCCATGGTCTCCTTTGTAAATGGAGATGTTCATGCTTAATAGAATATCATTTTCTTTTACATATATTCCGTAGATCGTTCTCAAATAACCAACCCGACATTTAGACATGCAAAGCATTACTTATGTTGTTTCAGCTTTATTAATCAAAACTGGACTGTTTTCGAGGATTTTTATAAAATAGTTAACCTTCTCCAAAAATTCCCAAATTTTTACAAAATGTTTCACACGATCCAAATTTTATTATGTAAAAATATCGGGGTCCAGTTCATCACCAATATTTTATAGAAATTTATTTACCCGACTACAATCAGATTTGTTACTTTCTGATTGCAGTCTACGGAATAATTCACCAAAAATTAATCGTAAGTCCGATTGACGAAATTTCTGTTGGAGGATTACGGTGACAACAGTGACCACCTACAGTAAAAATCCCATGAGCTGATTCTACTCAGGTTTCAAGTTATGACTCCGGATACAACACACTTTTTCCGCAGTAAAAACACAGCTTGAGCTGCTGTCAAAAAACAGCCCTTTAAAAATAGTAAACGACCTCGAAAAATTACGATTCCAGTGCCATTTGATCGGTTGTTCAAAAATACATAATTTAGGCTTCAGAAAATCAGTTTTTCAATTTATAATGGTCCAGTTACAGCCTGTTGAAGTCGGCTGAAAATGTAAATCAGCATGTTTCTTGTTCATATTTCTTGTTTAAACTTTTTAGTGTTCTTGTAAATTTCATCATACTACATATCTTGACTAAGAACAAAATGAAGCAAGGTGTAAGACTTACTACTAGCACAAAGCTAGGGTAGAAATTCTAGTGTGAAGATGATGGGAAGCTTGAATCACTTAAGAACACCTTGGGATCACCTCTAGATCTTCACACTAACTTAAAAATGGCTAGAAATGGTGATGAACATGAAGAACAAGGGTTTGAAGATTTGAAGATGGAGAGAGAGAGAGATGGGAATGGTTTAGATGGAGGAGAGAGGAGGGAGAGAGATGTTGAATGGTCTTGTAAGGATTTGTTGTGATAACTTAGGAGATATGGAAAGATATAAATAAGATTTGGAAGAGATGTGCATGAACACTTGGCCAATGAAGATAAAAGGGAATATTTGCAATAATCTTGCAAAATATTTAGTGGGGCCAACATGATGATGACCGAAAATTTGGGAGGGGGAGGGGGTCCAAGTGTAAGTTTTTAAATAAATATGCTATATGTAGGCTAGAACGGGTGTTTAACTGGATACCGGGTATTTTATCTAGTGTTTAAACCCCGGTTTATGGCGTTCTAAATTATTTTTATTATTCTATAAAAATAAACCTGCCAAAATATTGCTGAAATAAATTTCAGTTGCCAGGACTGGCTGTGTTGTCTGCGTTTTGCTGTAGAAGCACTGTGTCGCGCAGAAACACACGGTACGCGCTTAAACTTGAAAAATAACGTTTTTAAGCGTATTAATTTATTTTTCAACACGGACCTGATTAAAATATAATTTTAATCATAACAGAGTATTTTTGGGATTTAAATATTATCCGGGCGGTCACTAACGTTTGTTTCGCAGTTTTGTCGTAATTTGTTCTTTAGTTCGAATAAACATGGTTTCGGCATACCAAACCTTCCGAAACTTATTTCTAAGTTATGTAAGGGTTATTTAAGGTATGTTAAGCCTATGTCACTGTTCCGGAGTGTTTGTTGCATTAACTGGTTATATTTACGCATCAGATCGCGTATAACCTTCCAGAAAGCGATTTAAAGCTCGAAATCGAACAAGAATTGATATGTGCAAACGATACACATATTTTTACAAATATCAAGTATGAAACACCATATTGATTTGGTATTTGTTTGACGGGTGCAGTGACACAGGTGTCACAGTTATTCTTGCGGGTGAGTAGAGTTAAGGGTGCTGCAATTCTTGAGAAGTTTTCAATAAATCGCCTATAGTATCCTGCCAGTCCTAGAAAGCTACGAATCTCCGTAGGCATCTTGGGCTCTCGCCAGTTTGTAATAGCTTCAATTTTAGCGGGATCCACTTGGATACCACGCTCACTAACCACATGTCTAAGGAATTGGACTTCTCGAAGCCAAAATTCACACTTTGAAAATTTGGAATGGAGCTTTTCTTGATGAAGCAGTTTCAGAATGCATCGAAGATGCTTCTCATGGCCAGCTTGGCTCTTTGAGTAAATGAGAATGTCATCGATGAAGACGATGACGAATTTATCTAGGTAAGGCTTGCAGACGCGATTCATGAGATACATGAATACGGCAGGTGCATTAGTGAGCCCAAAAGGCATCACTAAGAACTCGTAATGACCATAACGAGTCCTAAATGCAGTCTTGTGTACATCTTCATTTTTAACCTTCAATTGATGATAGCCTGACCTCAAATCGATCTTAGAGAAGTAGCTTGCCCCTTGCAATTGATCAAACAGATCGTCGATCCTGGGCAAAGGATACATATTCTTGATAGTGACCTTATTAAGCTCACGGTAATCGATGCACAGACGCATCGACCCATCCTTCTTCTTGACAAATAGGATTGGCGCTCCCCAAGGAGAAGAACTAGGTCTAATGAAACCTTTGGCTAGCAATCCATCTAGTTGTGTCCTTACTTCCTTCATCTCTGTTGGTGCCAACCTATAAGGCGCTCTCGCAACAGGTGCTGCTCCATGGATGATGTCAATTCTGAATTCTACTTGCCTATCTGGTGGTAAACCAGGTAGTTCTTCAGGGAAAACTTCTGGGTAATCAGAAATGACGGGGATGTCTTCAATCTTGGGTTTCTGCTCATCAATAGTTACTTGTGCCATATAAATGACACAACCCTTCTTCAGACATCTAGATGCCTTGAGCATAGACACTTGCTCAGGCAGTCCATACTGGGTATCTCCCTGAATGGTAATTGGCTCACCAGACGGGGTCTTGATCACCACTTGCTTCTTATTGCAAACGATCTGGGCTTGGTTACGAGATAACCAATCCATGCCTATAACTATGTCAAAACCGGCTAACTTCAAAGGAAGTAAGGACAAAGGAAAAGAGTGGTTCCTAATGGATATGAAACATCCATCTAACACCGTTGACGTGATTTCTAAGGTACCATCAGCTAATTCCACCTCATATTTCACACTTAAGGTTTTAACAGGTAAATTCAGCAACTCACAAAACTTATTATCTACGAATGACTTATCAGCTCCTGAATCAAAAAGTACTCTTGCATAGACATCATTTATGAGGAAGGTACCTGTGATCACATTGTCGTCCTGAACAGCTTCTCGTGCATCCATACGGAAGACCCTTGCATTGGTCTTCCTAACCTCTTCAGGCTTCTTGGCGTATTTAGGGCAATTGGTCTTGATATGCCCTTTCTCATTGCAGTTGTAGCAAGTGGCATCTTTAATCTTCTTGCAATCAACAGTCTTGTGCTCTTTAGACTTGCATAACCCACATGCAGCTGGTCCTGACTGAGACTTGGACTCAAGTCTGCATTTTCCAAAGTGGCGTTTTTGGCAAGTTTTGCACTTTGGCCTTTCCTCAGCTTGTTGGCTACCCTTGTTGGATCCAGACTTCTTCCTGAAGTCAGTGCTACCTTTATGCTTCTTTTCAGATCTTTGTCAGTTATCATCCTCACGCTTTCTCTTGCCTTCTTCCGAGTTCCTCAGCGATCTTAGCCTGACCGCGTCTAAGGTAAGAGACAGAGATAGGTCAGCTGCTGATCTGAAAGTAACAGGTCTGGACGCCTTAACACTGGCTTTGATTTCTGGGGCTAAACCCCCAATGAAGCGAGCAATCCTTTTGGGTTCCAGGGTTACGAGATACGGAACTAGCCTAGATAGGGTATTGAAGCTGGTGAGGTAAGCTTGACAATCTAAATTCTTCATCACCAACGATAAGAAATCTGATTCAATTCTTTCAACCTCATGCTGCGGGCAATAATTCTCCTTAATGAGAGCAACGAACTGATCCCATGACAAATTGTAGAGCGGGATCTTTCCAGCAGCTTGAATGAGAGACTTCCACCATGCTAGTGCCTCTCCTTTGAACGATTGGGATACATACTTCACTATATCCCTTTCAGCACAACCGCTGATGTCGACTACCGTGTCCATCTCATCCAACCAGGTCATACAATCAATTGCCCCTTTCTCCCCAGTGAAATCCCGGGGTTTGCAGGAAACAAAGTACTTATAAGTACAGGACTTGGTACGTGGTTTATCATCAAACACTATCCTTTTAGATGGAACACTGTTTTGATTAGATGAATGTCGATCATCATCTTTCTTTGGCTCATCTTTCTTAGAGGGTGGCTTGCTATGAGCCTCCGAATGAGTCTTAGGCTTAGAGTGTGATGAGGATAGGGTCCTACTTCGAGTCCCGCTAGATTCATTATACTGCCGTTCTATAGCTTTTATAACAGCATTATCTACTAATGCTTGCAGCTCCGCACCGGTCACATGTATCTTAGTATTTTCATGGTTTTCCACCGGATGACTGTTTACCTCTTCTGACCTAGCCATGTAGCTTTAATTGCTACATAAAATCAAATAAGGGCAAGGTTTATATAGAAGCTTATACAGTTTTATTGTTTTTTGACAATTTATTAACCATGGTTTTTAATAGCCATTTTAGTTAATTTGTTAAATATATAATTATTCAGGATCTTTATCATAATCCTAAATTATAAGTTAGTAATAGCACAAAGGCCTAGTCACGTAGACAAGTTTAGTTTATAAGCCCAGGTTTTATGGAATTGAGGCATTAAGGTTTGAATCCAAGTTCATTACCTTTTCTTGACAGGGAGTTGTAGGCTACCACTGTCTTTAGTCCCAGAGGACGCTAAATATAGCCCGTGGGCACTTCATCCTTAAGGGATGATTATATAAATAAGGGAAATTAGAATAACCCAATTTAAGAATGACTTATGTGATTTTCATCGAATCACATTTTGCCAAGAGTGTTAACATGTTTTCAGATGTTAACTAGGATTGGAATCTTTTGAATAGGTTTTACCATCTTGGCCAAGTCCGCAACGACATATAGGCTAGGTTTACCTTTAAGATTCTTTTTAATATTTAACGCAGAACAATCCTAAATTGAGAGGTCAATAAGGATCTGAATCTAATTGAGGAACTACCATCTTGGCCCTGTCTTAAGGTGACATATGGCTAGGTCTTGTCCTTTTTTAGATTTTGCCATTTTATTATAATGGTAGATCTTTTAGTGGAAATGTTATTTTTTTATTTATCTCACATTTTATGTTTATGCACATAATAAAATGAAAATTTAAATTAACCATTCCATAAAAATACTTAACGAGTACAATTTTGCCCTAAACGGGACTTCTACTAAAATAACATGCCCACGCAGGGGCTTAAACAAATAAACATACCCATGCATGGGTTAACAGAAAGACATGCCCACGCAGGGGCAGAATACAAAAGACATACCCTCGCTGGGGTTAAACAAAAAGGCATGCCCACGCAAGGGCTGGATTGAAAAATAAGGAAATACAACCAACAATTTAAAGGATTCAATGGTCCTTCTTGCTCTTTCCTTTTATTAAACTCGCCAATCCCTTAAAGAATCCCCGGTTGTTTCTTTGGTCCTCACGGACTACCCTTTCCACTTGGCTCAATCTTTGGAGTATTTCTTCCCGTTCTGGCGGGGAAAACCGTGGTATCTGCGGCTGCGGCTGATGTGGAGGTCGAAGAGGCGGCTGCTGTTTGTATCCATAAGCTGGGTATCCAACTCCCCAGGGAGCTCCGTAAGGCCCCTCGGGGTTGAGAGCATTGTAGTTCCAGGCTGCCAGATATGGGTCGACCTCAGCATAATTGAAGCTGGTGTGAGCCGGCTGCTCAAAGGGATTATACGCTGCTGAGCCAGCGTACGTGGGAATTGGGTTGTCAAAGCCCAACGGTGGTGGCACGACAGGTGCAGAGTTCATTTCCGGGATGGGGTTTGAAGGTCCCCCCATCTGCTGGTCTTCTTGGAGTGGCGGGTAGTGGCTGCCACTCGATGGTTGAGGGGTGCTGATACGCACTCCTCCTAGCACGGACATCCGTGCGTTCGATCTTCTTCGCCTCGGTGGCTCAGGAGGCTGTTGCTGAGGTGGTGGTGGCGGGGTAACTGCCACGAAACGTGAATCCTCGGAAGGATCCTGCTGCTGTTGTTGTTGCTGCTGATGAGGCGATGAATGGTAAGAGGGTGTAAAATACCATTCATACTGGTTGAATCTTGCTTGGTAGCTGTCAGGACCACGGTAGGGTGATCCATGAAAAGATGACCCATCAGAAATTTCTATGGGATGTGTGGGGGTACCGTTCGGTGGTTTGGTAGGGTCGGTATCCTCATCCATATCCATGGCGTGATCTCCAGAAAAGTGATCTTCAGGTCCCAATGGGTTAACACCCACTGGTTCTTTGAGGTAATTTTCCAGGTTGAACCGGCTTCAGAAGATATGTGACGGGTTATCAAAAGAGTGACGAGAGTTGGACCTCTGGAGAGGGATAAATGAAGGCTGTGGGTTTTCGGGCTCATTTTCTGATTGGGGCCCAAAAGAGTGAAGATAAGATGGTGACGAGCTTAACGAGACGGACCGCCTCGCTGGCTGCAGATGTGTCCTCCAGCCCCCCTGGGGACTTGTACGCATGTTGACGGGTGAGGTTCATCTTTGAGACGGCCCGGCCTCATGGTCGTGGCCTGCTATAGGTGCCTTTCCCTTTCTCCTAAGGAATCTTGGCGGCATGTTTAAACCTGTCAACGTAAACAAGATAACAACAAAGAAAAATATAAAGACAAAATAAAACAAAATCAGGATTTGTCCTATGTTCTTTGTCTAGACTCGAAAATTCAAGGAATGTGCAACTGTGTAACTGAGATTAAACACAAAAGGCTAGTGTTTAATTCACTCAGTGTTGGCTCTAATACCAACCTGTCACACCCCGATATTTCCACGTATTACCGGTGGGGAGTATCGTGACGTAGTTGATATCATCATAGTCAAACAACACAAATTTTAAATGCACAGCGGAAGCAAAAGATAGATTCATTTCAACCGAATAAATTGTAATATTAAGTATCACAAAACAGTTGAAACAGATCCACATGCGGATCAAATAAAAAGGAAAACTGTTCAGCAGACTTTGACATCTAGAGCTTGCGAGACTTGATTATTGATGCCTGGAGTGGCCAGCTTATTTCGTGTAGTACCAGCACTTAGCCTTTTTGGAAAATACGTCAGTTTACACTGGTAAATACAACTTAACTGACTCATTTTGAAAAGAGTTTGAAAATTGATTTGATGCACTTAGGCAAAAATATATTTGATAACTTGGGACAATTATTTAAAATAATCTTGTATACAGTTTTACTTATTTGTCGTCCATTAGGGCCGGTTTGTAGGGCCGGTCTAGATTAACTGACACGCCACAGGTATAATACCCACAAAGTTATTTCCTTTAAGTGGGCTACCAGTTTTTACATATGCATCTGTCAGGTGTACGCCTACACCCCGTGCTTAGGTCGTGGCCATTTCTTTGAATGATGCCAAGGATATCCGGGACATGGTCATTTAACCCCCAAAGGCCATACACCAAATAATACAGAATAAACAGGTTATGTAAATGCATTAATCACAATACGGTTTAAATGACTACATACCCGACCAAGCGGTATTATTATAATACCGTATCCCAAGCCCGTATAGGGATAATAAGTTAAGAGTATTTACCTGAGCAAATTTATACAATTTATCCCAGCCGTACACCACCAAGCAAGTACATGTAGCTTTTACTGGGCTCCTAATCTGGAACGAAGGTTTTTAATAACCTATTAGAATCCTAACGGGTCTTTAATTAAGCTTAGACATAGACCGGTTAGTTTTCAAAAAGGAAGACACGGTTCAAACGCATGATAACACGAAGACCGGTTTAGAATGTGGTTTTGTATGCTTGCTTAATATGGGTAACTTAAACACATTCTGGATTTTGAGATGAAAACTATATGGTTTGACCCGTTTCGGCTAAATTATGCAAACTAGTTACATAAGCCGATCTGAATGCGAAAAGTGCGTAACGGGTAGCCATATGAGTCATATACAAGTTTCCTAAGTTAATATGCCTTAAATATGTTGTGACATCAGTAAGATATCTTCTATTATGCCCAAAACGGATTTAAACTCAAATTACGCCCCGTAGGGGTATTTTGGTCATTTTAACGGTTATAAAAGAGTTTAAATATAATTCTGAGTTTCGGGTCTGATGTAATCAGTAAAAATACTTAATTTACTAAGTTATATCAGTAGGGTATAACCTATATGTGAAATTTATCATTTCTAACCATACTATGCACCGAAGGGGCATTTTGGTAATTTCACTTAAGGTTTAAAGGTCAAATCTGGAAATCTGAGCTTAAAACTTTTGCTTACTGCTAAAGTATAGAAATTCACTTAAAACATCAGTAGGTATCAAGTCTTATATATCTAAAATGGTTTTAATACATACTATGCGCTAAAAACGCGTAAAAGGCGATTTTGAGCTATTTCCGGGTTCTTAAAGGAATGCTGAAATTTTTATTATTCCAGAAGGCTTAAAATATTCTATTTATCATATTAGATCAGTAGGAAATGGTTTGGTATCAAAAGATTTGGTAAAACTCATTTTATAACTTAAAATGGTAAAACTGGTAATTACCGAATCAAGCTTAGAACTCTAAGTTATGCTCAGCCTAAAAATAAATAAAAATCTTCAAAAATCCCAAAATATTATTTTACATCTATGGGTAAAAATTTGGTATCAAAAATTGGGTTTAGATAGGCTATATGCTAATTACGCCATTTAATTGCTAAAAAGCTTTCTAATTACGCTATTGAGCGTAACTCTTAATCTAGACCTCAAACTGATGTCAAATTTTAGGTACAAGCTTATAAATTAGTAACTAAGATTTCTACTCTTTTACATTTTCAAAATCACATTTTAAGGTCATATGGGCATAATAGTCAACATATAAGCATTTAACGGAAACATGCATGTGAATCGGATAACTAATGAACCAAGTTGTATAATCACAGAGGGTTATACCAACATGAAACCTGGTCCTAATAGGGCTCTAAGGTATTTCTAAAACATGCTACAATGGGTCAGAATCGAAAGTCAAAGCAAAAGTCAAATTATGCGACTTTCGGTTTCGAACCGAGCCTAAACTGAAAATTGTCGGGTTGAACATGTTTAGACATGTTCTTACATTAATTACCAAGTTATATTAATGATAAAACAGGTTGCATGTCTTCTACATTGCTAATTATGTGTTAATTTGAAAATAAGCTTTCTGTTGACTTTTTAAGATTAACTTTGACCCGACAATTGACCTAGTTAGAGTGGGAATCAGAGAGTACCCTTTTGAGGGTTTATTACCCACATAATTACCAACTTATAGGTACTTTCAATTCGAGATTTGACTGAATAATTATTGATTAATCTCGAAGTCAAACCTTAATTACGACGGTTTGACTTTAAGCTAATTAACTAAGCTAAACTGAATTAGAGTGGGTTAAGGACACTTACAAGAGTCCTAAGTATGATTAAGGATCCTAAAAAGGCTTGTTGCTGATCAGAGAAGCTCCAGAAATGAGTCTTGAGTGAACTTGAAGTGAGCAAATTTCAAGAGTTGCAACAATGCTCTATATATACAAACTTAGATTGCATGAGATGATGCCAACCAAGTCTACTGATGTTTTATGATTGTCCCATGTGTCCCTTTAATGCCAAAACCAGTTGCCAAGTCCCTGATTTCGAAAACCACTCTCTTAAGGTGGTGCAACAGGCTGAACAGGCATCTGTCCATTTTCTGCTGCTAGCGACTGCCTTACGGACCGTAAGCAAGAAGCCTTGCGGACCGTAAGCTCCTCTTACGGACCGTAAGCCCTTGGCTTTGCGGTCCGCAACCGACCTTGAATTTCATCGCCCAGTTGCAATGCTTACGGACCGTAAGTCTAAGGCCATACGGTCCGTATCCGATGACCAGAAGACAAAAACTTGAAAACATTCAAGCTTTGACCATGCAACTTTCATAGTTCGAATCTTGGGTCTCTTGCAACAGAATGGGACCACTTGATCAGTCTTAAAAAGGTTATAAAACCTTGCCATGCACTTACACATCCTTGGATTCTTATGGAGAGTCTTGCCATGCACTTGAATAAAGTTTAATTCTTTTGAACAAGAATTTTAATTATAAACTTTGTTGTAACATTATTTAGATACCCCAAATCCTTATAACTGAATTTATTCTTTATAGGAATAACCGGCTCTAAGTAGATCAGATGTTTATCATATTGATTAGGATCTTGGGATTTATAATTAGGACGCTCAGAGGTGTTCATTAACATGTCGACACTTTTTAAATCCTACCATACATCTTCTAATTTGACCCGGGTTCCTGACACGTTTATCTTACATGACACGTGTCTTTATTCTATTGGGTATGATTTTGCGAGGTGTTACAAGTAGGTATAAGTCATGAACTCAGAATCCCAAATAAATTCTCAAACTATGTGTGAAATGACCAAAATGCCCTTACGGTGCATAGTTTGGTCATAAAGCATAAATCACACATATATTTGATATCCTACTGATATGATATCATAATTTAAACATTTTTACAGAATGTTTATGACCATGACATCAGTTTACTCGCAAGCTCCTTTTATAAGTTGTAAAATTACCAAAATGCTCTTATGAGGCATAGTTTGATTTTAAAACCTTAACGGGCATACAAGTTGATATCCTACTGATATTAAAACTTGTTTAAAGCATATTGGCATATGGAACTTGTTCATGACTCATCCAGTTACCCGATATCGCATACACGCGTACGGTTAGACTTACGTAACTAGTTTACCTAAGTTTACCGAAAAGGGGTTTAACCTTATCGTTTTGATCTCAAAATCCAGAATGTAAAATGTTTACCCATATTACACAAGTCCTAGTACTTGTTGGGTTTAAACCACATTCTATTCGGTATACGCTTAATCTAGCGAACCTATTCTTAAGTATCGGGTCATGTCTAAAGGAACTACCTTTGGCCCGTATACATTCTGACAGATAATAAATCTGTTCATTCTAGACTATAGTACCCCCCAGATAATCGGACTTGGATCAATAATACTTAGACTTGCGGTTTTTCGCCAAATATAGTCTTATTGATTGGAAGCTAGCAAAAAGGTAAATACTCTTGACTTATTTTAGTGTAAACTTGGGATGGCAAATATGCCTCTTGGGACGGTTATTACACAAGTAAGTCGCCTGTGATTGCGCAAAAGTGTATGAATACGGTTTTATTCCCATTACTTGCTAATTACTGTTATTGGGGGTTATTGATACCATGTCCGTAAAACCCAATGGGTTAATCAAGCATATAATCTCGTAACAAGAAAAATCCCAGGATGTATTTAAAAGATCACCTACGGGTTATCTATATGTATAAAACTCTTTTCGAAAACTATTTTTCCAAAGAGTCAGTTAATTGTATTTATCGGCTTTGGCTGACGTATTTTCAAAAGATTGAACGGTAGGTACCGAACCTTATTATAGGCTGGGAATACGCGTCGGCTAGAATGAAGGCTAAGGAATTTGCACTCCTGATGCTTAAGGCCTATGATGTCTAAAGCTCTGTTTATTTGGATCCTGCATGTGGGCTTGTATCGAACGCTTGTAATACCTTTATACATTCAAGCTTTATTTTAATAATTTCAATCCAATACTTCCACTGCATATTATTATATTGTGAAAACTGTTATCCAACCGTCACGTGTGTACCCATCCGGGCCCACCGGAAATCGGGGTGTGACAGAAAGCTAAGCCCCAGGTATGTTGGACCTTTTGAGATTATTAAAAGAATAGGAACTGTAGCCTATCAGCTACAACTGCCAGAGGAAATGGCAGAAATACATGATGTATTTCATGTATCTAATCTCAAGAAATGCTTAGCTGATGAATCACTCGTAGTGCCTCTTAAGGATATAGAGGTAAATGAACAGTTAAAATTTGTGGAACGACCTCTACAAATTGAAGACAGGAAAGTCAAGAATCTTAAACACAAGAGACTAGTTCTGGTCAAAGTAAAATGGGACTCCAAAAGAGGACCAGAGTACACTTGGGAGCTTGAATCAGAGATGCAGAGGAAATACCCACATATATTTCAGTAGACCTCGAGGACGAGTTCTAAAACAAGGTGAGGAGGATATAACAAACCTCCTAAAATAATTCCGACACCCTTAATATATTTAAAATGTCCCTATATGTCTTAAAATGCACCCCATATGCGTAAACCGAGCCTAAATTACCTTATACAATTAAAAATAAAATAAAAACAAGATTCAGTCCTCGCTCGCGGGCCGCGAACGTGTTAGCAGGGATCTACGCGGGCCGCGACAGCTTGAAGTCAGGGCGAGCCCCCAGGCCGCCACGTGGCAGCCTCGTGTCACGCCTAGTGGCCGAATCAACCAAGCTAGGGCCTACCCTAGCTGGCCTCGCGGGGAACGAAGACCCCCTCCTTCTCTTATGCGGGGCGCGACGAAGTATCAGATCAGCCCTATAAATAGCATCGAGGGGTTCAGTCGACAAATCGTTCATCACACAAACTCTCTCTAATTTCTGAATATCAATCACTATACTCGGGCATAATACCCCCTAAATAACGAAGTTCTGCCTCGTTGTAAGTATCATAACCCCTGGTTACGTGTTAGATACGCTGCCCGATTGATCCAGGGTTCCGTAACGGCTGTCGTGGTTCTGCCCGACGTAGTCGTTGGAATACCGTCTCGGGGAGGGTATTACTAATGTAAATATTGGGTAATTATACTAACGCGTGTGCATTTGTGTAATTAATAGATAATCACCAGGAAATCCTTAAGGAAAACCCTAAGACAGCAATGTGAGTAATCTCCTTTTTGCAAATTGTTTTTACAAAACCTCACTGAATTAATGATATATTAAACATTGATTGAGTATTTGTATTCTACAATTATCGTCGGTATGTTGGGGTTTTGTATACAAAAATTGTTACTACAATGTGAGTAGTAACATGACCACAAGTCGGGTTGACAGTACCGTGGGTGGTAATTAAAGTAGATGAAAACAAATGTAATTGCGAGATCGCCCTCAATACTGTACAATGGTTTTATTTATCTTGATTAAACTGGGATTCACTCACCAGTATTTCTCACTGACAAAATGTTTTTAACGCGTTTCAGGTAACAAAATGTGAAAGCCAAATAGAAGCCAGCTGGACAACACTGAAGGCTTGGAAAAGTGGCTATAAAGTTACCTAAAATAAAGAGATGTTTATTTAAATAAAATAGGTTTTATCCCTATAAAAATGTGTGTACTTGAAACATGGGATTTTCCCATGTGTTTAATATTATAAAAGCGTGGTATTTTACTCTGATCAAATATTTCCTAACTACGGTCCTGATGTAATTTCCGCTGCCAAATTGATAAACACTGATACCACCAAAAATGGCCGCGGCCGCCCGTTCCCGGGAAATTAAGGGACGAGGGTTGCGACATTTAATTTCAATTTCAGTGTGACAGTCTAACTCGCTGATGTATGTTAGTGCACGATGTCTAAAGCCTACGTCTTAGTCTAAGGTCTAATATGTCATTAATGTATAGATCAGGGGGCTGAATTGTAAATTTAATATTATGTGTATAAGGGTTTCGCTTGAACACATGTTGTGTCAAGTTCAAGCGAAAGGTCTATCTTGAGACCTGTTCAAGCGAACCTGCTAGCCTATAAATAGGTGAGTTGGTCTCTCATTTGCAACAGTTCTGGAGATTGGTGTACTGAACTGCTGCCGAATTTTCGCGTCAGATTTATATGAGAACCAGTGTTTAAAGTGTCTTTCAGTGCTTTTCTACTCATTTCTCATTGATTCAAGCTGTTTATTTGATTCCGCCTTATAAACAGTGGTGTTTTCACTCAGATTGACTCATTTGATCGTCAATACGATCCTACAATGTACTATCATCTCTTCTTTTTCACCCAATGAAATCTTTTTTTTTCATTTTTTTTATGTTTTTCAATTTTCAATGTTTTTGGATTTTGAAAATTTTTATAACTTACTCCCCCTAGACTCACGCACTAAGTAAACTCTTTTTGGCTTAGGGAAATTTCTTCCCCTAAATTTTTGTTTTTATAGAGCAAGTTTTAAAAGCACAAATTTAAACACAAACAGACTCTCACTTTAACCTTACAATAAGTTTTTCAATGTTAAAGTTTAGAATAATCATAACAATCACTAAAGTAAATAGTTAGTTACCAATTTTAACCTACTATTCACCTCAAATGCTTTACAGGAATAACCACTGTTGAACACATCAACAATCCTTCTTGGTTATCCTGCACACACTCAACAGCTAGTTAGAATGAAGAACCCAAACCTTACCGGTTTTGGGTTGACCATAAAAATCCACATAAGATGCTTCTAACCAATATCCATCACACCTTACTGGTGTCTTGGAAGTCCTCTCTGTTGTTGAACAAGATTTATAATTTCCTTACTAGTGTCTTGGACTTCGGTTTTGGAAGTCCCACCAGTTAGATGACATATTTTAACTGCTCCTTGGAGTAATAGTGATCCTTGAAACATGCCTCGCTATCTCCAAATTGAAACAAAAAAAAAACAACACAACATAACATAACATAATAGTAACTTGAGACTGTCTGCATTGTCTCATTAAAACTGATCCACTACTACAAAAAAATTGAAGATGATGGATAAACATATTAGTAACTTGAGAAAACAATTCGAGTTACCAAAAAACTCACATGAAAAATTTAACAAAAAGTTGCAAATTCCCGACTCAGAATATCTTTAATAACTCATGAAACATGAGACTTCATCATCAACATATCATAAAGTGTTTGGAAGAAGGACTACAAATAGTGTATTAATTAGTGTGCAGTAATTCGAAAAAAAAATCCCCAATCAGGAAAATGTTTTTCAAACAATTTAAGAGTCATAGAACCACCTAATCCACAACCTGACAAATAACTAAGGAAGAATAAAAAAACATTACCTGACAAAACATATCAGACTCTATTTGCATGATGAACCACCTAATTCCACAACCTAAAAACTTGTCTTTAATTGATTTCGATTCATGTCAGGGAATCGAGTCTCCAAGATCGTGGATTATGAATGCGGGTCTTGGAAGAATAAGGCACCACCATAAACATAAACATGCAAATGGATTTCCCAAATCACCATTTAAACATACCTGCAAAATCGATTTGTGAAGATGCTTAAATTAGTATTTAACACAAAAATCAAACGAATCCATCGTAAATACTCCAAACAAAACATAGTGGGGGATTTGTCCAATGGATAGCAAAGTCATTGGCGATGGTTGTGGAGGATTTATAATGGCCTATGGTGGTTGGGGAGGAGAAAGTGGTAGACGTGGGTGCGATTGTGAGGTAAACGTGGTGCGATTATAAAGGATCTTGTAAAACCATCGCTAACTGCAGATTGAGAGGAGAGAGAGTGTGGAACTGCCATGAACTGCTGCTTCTAGAAGGATTTTAGGTAATTTAGATGGATGGGATCAAAAGTTGAAGACTTTATATGGCTGAGATCATCTAAAAAGTCGGTTACCATTAACGGTGGTAATATAATATATAATTTGGAAGGAGTGCCAAAACGTATTTCTTCATCAACTAATTCATCACCAATTTCTATGCAACAAACTATACATAACAAAATACTTTCACCAGTTCGTAGCCGTAATGTTTGAATCTATAATCTATATACTATTATAAAAAGGAGAAGTGATGGACAAGGATGTAATTTTACATTGGGTACAAGTTTTGAAACAATATGTACAAAGAAATACAACACGTTTTAGAGGGGTAGAATGGGAAAGGGGTCAATATTTTAAGACACTTCAAGGTTATAATGGTAAATTTACATATACAATTTTATCATAAATCCTAATTTTATCATAAATCCTAATTTTATCATAAATCGTGACCCCTCTCATTCCCTTCGGTACACACGCTTCCACATCTTAAAAGAACACTCTATTTTCATAAATTCCCATAATCTCTAAATTAGGGTTTCCTGGTTCCCAAATCATCACCGACAATCATCCCATCATCAAAGACAATAGTTCTAAGAAGTTCGGACGGAGAATCATCTGGTACTCTTCTCTGGCTTCATCTTCGCTTCTCTGCGATTCTGGGCTCCTGGTGTTGATATAAATGGTTTTTAAGGAAACTTGTTTCTTTAATCCGACTGAGTGTAGCGAACCTTCCACTACTGCCGCCCATTCTTCTTTCAAGTGTAGCGAATCTTCCATAAGAATAAAACATAGAGAAATCTGTTGAGCAGTTTGTTTGGTGCTCGACTGGTCCAAATCCATTCGCTCTCTCGATTCTCTTCTCTCTCAATCGTGCATTATTCAGGATGCAATCTGTGGGAAAAATGATACAGGTAGGTTTAATTTTTATCTTATGCTAAAATATATATCAGATCTATCATCAATTTCTAGGCTATCTTTGGTTGTTTCGTTGTAGATGAAGATGGAGCGAGGGAGATCAAATTCACTGGCAACAATACTGGAGAAGTTTGAATCTATTAATTCGTAACGGTAATTGAAAATTTGACTTATGAACAATTGTGGAACTTCATTTGTTAAAACAGATTCATGAATTGGGTTATTTTATGACTTTTATATATCATGCTTGTATTTAAGTTTCTGATGTTGCAACAGATTCATGAATTGGGTTATGTTGTGGAACGTCATGGGTATATGGGAAGCTTTTTTCGATTGGATTTGAAGGTATGTACTCCCAAACATTTGATTTATGCATCAATTGCACTTCTATTTTGTTTTAATTTGGATGTCTGACTGTATAGGGCTGATTGCTTCTTCTGTTTTGCGTTTGATTGATTTTGGACAACAGGCAGAAGAAGACCCTGAACAACTCTTCAGAAGTGAAGGTATGGTAACTCCGTTGGTTCTCTCATCTTTGTAGATGTTGTCAAGCACGAGGGTTTGAAAACTCTTTGGGTCAAAAACAGATAATTTGAAGTGTGGCTCAAAATGGGTTGGATTATGTGCTATATATTCTTACACATGTTACTGTAGATACTGTTATATATCTTTAGCTCAGCAGTAGTTCATCAGGTGAGAATTTATTGTATGAATTGGTCCAGATTATGTCACTTCTTGGTGATTATGATGCTATTCATGTTCGTCGGGGTGATATTTTAAAAACAAGAAAAGACAGGTTTGGTGTTGATAGGACCCTTCATCCTCATCTTGACCGAGACACACGCCCTCAGTTTATTCTTTGTAGAATAGCGGACTGGGTCCCACCTGGACGGACGATATTTATCGCGTCTAATGAAAGGACACCGAATTTCTTTTCCCCTCTTTCCGTGAGGTAACTTGTTAAAACTTATCATTATAAAAAACATTTGAATTTTATCTATGGGATTATAGTTCATCATATGTTATTTTAATATATGATTACAGGTACAAACTAGCTTATTCGTCAAATTATAGCAGGATCTTGGACTCGGTAGTAGAAAATAACTACCAGTTGTTCATGATAGAAAGGCTTATTCTGGCTGGAGCAAAAACATATATAAAAACATACAGGTACAAGAATTTGAGGTATTATTTTGTTATCCATCTGATT
The DNA here is from genome assembly GCA_030545235.1 of Helianthus tuberosus. Taxonomy (NCBI): domain Eukaryota; kingdom Viridiplantae; phylum Streptophyta; class Magnoliopsida; order Asterales; family Asteraceae; genus Helianthus; species Helianthus tuberosus. The sequence continues at coordinate 50,181,440 of CM060411.1, read as the reverse complement.
TTTACAATAATTTATCCTATTTGTTTGTTATTTTCTGAGATTTTGTTTCATGCTTATCCAACCACAAAACGTTAACTACCGATAATTTATTATGATGACGCAAACATTTTCTTATTTAAGATTCTTTTCAGGATTTGCGTGATCAACTGAACTCAGTTGCACGCTCAGCTAACCAGCCGTTACCCACTCGTATGTCATAAACGCATTATCATCAATAATCTATGTTTTTTGCTTTTGTTATCTGGTTCAAGTGTTCTAACTTTATTTATTTTATTTGTGGTTTTCTTTATTGCTGCTAATGGATTATACAAGGTACATTGTTTGGTTGAACCTTTTGTTGCACCGAACTAAACGTACTCGGGACTGACACCTGCATCCATCCACACACTAACCGCCATACCGACTTGGCAAAGGTGCAGTCGACTAGCAAATGGTCTGCTGTTTTGTTATGGATTCTACATGCCGGACATAAGCCATTGCCAAACGCCACGTTTCTGGCAGCTAAAGCCACAGCCGCCGGAATCCTTCCTTTGACCGCCCTCCACCCAAAAAAAATAACTTTTCGAACCACAATTTTGCTCCAAACAAACCTGTTCAGATCCTCATTAGCTTCCAACGTGCTCTCCAGGTCAGTTCTGACTTGTTTCACGAGAATTCCTCTTTGCCCATGTTGTTTAATTTGGTTATTTGACTTGTATAAGTAGACGGGTCATGTTTGGGTTTAACTGTTTAATCCATTTAACTAAACATTCGTCGGCCCATTTAGTTAAACAAGTTGACCTGTTTACGATTTGGTTAATCAGTTTATCACAACCCGTGAACCTATTTATGATCTGTTTAACATGTTTACAACTAGATAACAACCGGTTGACTTGTTTAGAAAAATAAGTTAAAGGGGTCATCTTTGGGTTACACAATTTTAAGTTTGTCTGGTTTTAGAATACAGTTCTGGTTTTACAACTACTTCTTATTGGGCCTGTTTTTCTTTCCTTTTTGCACTTTTACTTGGCTTTGAGTGTTTGGTTGGTAACCGAGACCCCGGCTATAGCGTTTGCCAAAGCATCAATATTATATTCTGTGGTTTTCCCAGTAGCAGTTGTGTTGGCATAACTTGCAGAGGCAAGCTTCGTTATATGTTTTGACTTGAGTTCAGTAGTTAGTTGAGATATTTGTTCTGCCTCTTATCTGCATGACTTGTTTTCAGGTTTGGAACCTTGAGAATTTGCAATGTCTTCAAACATTAATGATGTTGTGATGTCAGTACTTTGCTGGGATCAGTTTCTTTTATCATGTTCACTAGACAAAACAATAAGGGTTTTGACACCATAACTTTATACTTTCTCCTGCGATTGCTTATTGTGCTTACTTATGTAGGCGTGAGCGGCTACATACAATGGGAATTTGAAAGTAACCCACACACAATTTCAGAACAAGGGATTACGATGGAGGAAAAGGAGTTTTTAAAAGATTAGGGTCAAACCAGCAGATAAATTGTCACACCCCGACTTTCCACGTGTCACCGGTGGGCCCGGTGGGGAGTATCGTGACGTAGTTGGCAACACAATAGTCAAACAACACAATTATATAAATGCAAAGCGGAAGCAAAAGATAAAATTATATATTACAATCTGAATTTTAGAGTAATATCCAGTATTATAACGGAAAGTAAAGGATCCACAGTCGGATCTTAAACATATCATTTGTTCAACAGACTTTAGACGCCTAGAACTTGCAAGATTCCTTATTAGCGCCCTGAGCTTCCAGCCAATTACGTTCAGTACCTGTCACTTAACCTTTTGGAAAATACGTCAGTTTTCACTGGTAAATACACTCAACCGACTCATTTGAAAAGAGTTTAAGAAAATTGATTTGGATGCACGTGGCAAAAATCTTTTATAATTTGATTAAAATGCACAGAGGTAAAATTAATCTTTTATGCTTTGGGACAAACTATATCTCATGTTATCAGTTTTACATAACTTGCTCTACATACGGGGCCCGGATCTATGCCGGTTCATGATTAACCGACACACCACTATTCCCTTATTGGGAATCCCTTATTGGGCATAAACAATTAATTAGCATATAGCATCTGTCAGGTGTATGCCTACACCCCGTGCTTAAGTCGTGGCCATTGCAATTTAATGAGTCAAGGATATCCAGGACACGGTCGCATTAATCCCCAATGTTTCAGTCAAGCAATACGAATTAAAACAGGTTATTTGGATTTCCCGACTTATTGGTCTTTGAATCCCATACCTGACCATGCGGTATTTATATTACCGTATCTCAAGCCCGTATAGGGAAAATAAGTTAAGAGTATTTACCTGAGCTAGCTCCTGTCTTAAATAGCAAGAATCTAATAACTCGGCCGTATTCACTTAAGTAAGCGTAGGTACCATTTACCGAAATGCTCTAGTCTGGAATGATGGTATAAATAACCAATTAGAATGCTAACGGGTCTTTAATTTAGCTTAAGCTTAGACCGGTTAGTCTTAAGGGAATATACGGTTCAGGCGCGTGATTAAGCGAAGACCGGAATAGAGTGTGATTTAAACCCGACATGTTCAGAGACTTGTCTTATATGGGTATTTCAAACACATTCTGGATTTTAGGATAAAACCAATAAGGTTTGACCCGTTTCGGCTAATTTATGTAAACTTGTTACATAAACCGAACCGTACGCGTAATAAGCGTGACGGGTATTCATGAGAGCTATATACATGTTTCCTAAGTTAATTTATGCCTCAAATATGTTGTGACATCAGTAAGATGCCTTTCATTATGCCCGAAATGTATTTAAACACAAACTAGGCCCCGTAGGGGTAGTTTGGTCATTTAAAAGGTTATAAAAGAGTTTAAGTATTAATCTGAGTTACGGGTCTGATGTAATCTGTAAAAATACTCAATTTAATAAGTTATAACAGTAGGGTAAAATATATATGTGAAATTTATCAATTATAACCAAACTATGCACCGTAGGGGCATTTTGGTAATTTCACATAAGCCGAAAAGCTCAAAACTGAAGTCTGAGTTTAACAACCTTGGCTTACTGTTAAAATATTATAATTTGCCTCATATATCAGTAGGTATCAACCCGGGTATGCTCAATATGATTTTAATACATACTATGCGTTAAAAACGCTAAATAAGGCGATTAAAGGCCATTTCCGGGTTCGATACTTAAATCTGATATTTTTATATTTCCAGCATGCTTAAAATAACTTATTTAACATATGTGATCAGTAGCAAAAGGTTTGGAGTCGTTTAGATCAGAAAAACTCATTTTATGGCCCGTAAGGGCAAAATCGACAATTAACGGATTAAGCCTACGACTACTAGTTATGCTCAGCCTAAAATTAATTAAAAATCTTTAAAAATCCCAAAATAATATATTACATCAGTGGGTATTAAGTTTGGTACCAAAAAGTAGGCTTAACTAGGCTATACGCTAATTACGCCATTTTATTAACAAAAAGCTTTAAATTTGTGATAATGAGCATAACTCTTAATCTACAAGTCAAACTGATTTCAAACTTTGCATACAAGTTTATATATCAGTAACTAAGGTTTCTATACTTTTACATTTTCATAAATCAGGTTTTAAGGTAATAAGGGCATAATGGTCAACATATGAGCAATTAACGGAAACGCGTAAACGAATGGGTCAATCAATGAACCAACCACAGAGGGTTATGCTAACATGTAGCCTGGTCCTAAGGAAGCTCTAAGGCATTTCCAAATCATACTAAAACGGGTCAGAACTGAAGTCAAAGCAAAAGTCAAAGCTTTGCGACTTTCGGTTCCGAATCGGTTCAAAACAGAAGGTTGTCGAATCAAACAAGCTTAGACAAGTTCTTATGCTTATTATCAAGTTATATGAATGATAAAATAGGTTACACACCTTTTACATAGTTAATTATGCGTTAAACGAAAGATTACATTTCTGTTGACTTTTTCTAATCATCTTTGACTTGACAAATGACCTAGTTAGGATTGGAATCAGTGGATGCCCTTTTAAGGGTTTAAAGCCCACATAATTACCAAGTTATAACTACCTTTGATTCGATTAATCACTGGACCATTAGTGATTAATCGCTAAGTCAACCTTTAATTACGACGGTTGACTTTTAAGCTAAACTAAGCTAAAACTTAAACTAAGGAAGGATTAGAAAACTTACTGAAGTCCTAAGCTTGATTATGAAGATCTTGTGTCTGCTCTTAAGCTCCCAAAAGCTCCAGAATTGCACAAGTGAAGTGTGAAGAATGTGTTGCAACTTAGTGGCCTTATATAGTGTTTAGATCACCACAAATTCTTGACACACAAGTCTACAAGTGACCACAACATCTTAACAAGTGTCCCTAGACGTTTAGGGGTTGTTTAGGGGCCAAGGTTTATGAGGAAAATCGGATAAAAGGTCAAATTCCGCGTTTAACAGCAAACAGGCAATTCTGTTGGAGCTGGGCTTAGCTTGCGCACCGTAACAATTATTTGTTGCGGTGCGCAACAATTCATCAGGGACCAAAATGTTGGCCTTTCATGCATTCGAAAGGGCAACTAACTTGTTTCTTGCAATTTGACCCCTTCTTATTTACCTATAAGGGCTTTAGGACTTATACCCACTTTGCCAAGTCCCTGGACACTTCCGGTTAACCCGAAAAGTCTTAACTTTCAAGGTTTACGCTTTAACCCCTCGCACACGAATTTGATCATAACTTCCTCATACGATATCGAAACTTTATGAAATTTATATCGTGCATTCTAGTGAGCATAATTAACCGTTACAAAGCTTCGGCTTTGTCAAAAGGTCACTCATAGGTATATTTTAAACATGTTGACACATTTAACCCCTGTAGTTTGTAATCTCTCACTTTTAGCTTCGTATGATCCATGATTCATTCGTTTGAAGGTATGAGTGTCATGTAGGGTTAATGTACCATATATTTATTCACTGTTGACATTTAGAACTCGTATTTTCATATACTTTTCACGTTTGTCAACTTTAGTCCTTTCAGAACATTCTTTCACACGTTCAAACTTATGACACGTGTCATTACATTATAGGACGTGAATTTTCGAGGTGTTACATCCTCACCCCCTTAAAATAAATCTCGACCCGAGATTTACTGAAACAAGTAAGGGTACTTTTCTTTCCTCGTGGACTCAACCTCCCACGTGAATTCGGGACCTCTACGGGCATCCCATTTGACCTTTACAATAGGTACATGCTTCCTTTTTGGAGCTTCTAATCCTGTCGATCCTTAATCGACATAGGTTGCTCATACTTTCATAGCTCTACATATCATTATGTGATAGCCCTTTTCGTCTCATTGGTGACACGTCGCTAAATCATTAGTGTGGGTCACATTGCGCGTTCCATCAATTTCCTTAATTAGGTCTTAGCTCGTAAGCTATTTAATCTTGATACATTTGAATCCTTCGAATGATTCTATATACTCAGAGCTTAACTAGCCTGATAATTTTAACAAATTTAGCACACCCTTCCTGGGTGATACCTATTGTTGAACCTTATTCCTTAACAAGAATTTAGGAGGTTTGCTAACTTCATTAATCCTTGTTTTTCTGCCGAAATAATGGCAACTTATAGATAATTAGGGTTTGTATGATCTTATCCGTTGTTTCTAATACAACTTTCAGATCCTGATAATTGGACTTACCATTCTATTAACAATAGATGTTTAACATTCTATCTCTACAAGGTCTCCAAGGGAGCAGCCTTGTTGCTTGTATATCTTTATTATAGAAAAGCTTATCTTAAGGTGAGATGGTTATTCCAACCACTGCTCAACTAATCTTAAGGAATAGCTAATCCTTACAGTTAGTCGAACAAATCGATGATCCTGGGCAGGTAATAGCGATTCTTAATTGTTGCTTAAATAGGGTTGCGGTAATCAATGCATAAGCAAGATGATCCGTCTTTCTTATTTATATAATTCGGAGTTCTTAGGACTTCGAATTTTGGCTTTATGAAATCTCCTATCTTAAAATTTACTTAATCAGGTTTTCGGTTATTCCATTATCAATCATGAGTTCTTACAACACTTCAACCCCAAGCGGGATGTTAATCTTAACTCTACTTGCCTCTTGGGAGGTAAGCTCAGGCTCCAGTTCACCCATCGTTGCTTGTGTCAATTAAGTGACACATTTATGTTACTAGTCCACGAATTCCTTAATCGGGAACATTTACTTGGACAATTCCATTCTGGATATCTTCTTTGAATGCTACTAGTCGACTTTAGTACAATATGACCATTGGGATATCTCAGGGGTTCCATGCATTAAACCTCCATACTGATCAGGCATGGAAGCAATCTATGGGACGCACTAGGATACGCCAATCCTCATATGGTACTTCTTATCAAACATAGTTTGGCATTCGCAGGCGATATAAAATAATGAGAAATTAATAAAATAAAGTAATATATATTGTCGTACTCTCTTTGGGGAAGAGTACTCCAGATTCTCATGAAAGGATTATTTCCGAGGATGGGAGAGAGGGTCATTAAAGATTCCATTGGTAAATTATACCTTATTTATTTTATTTTTTTATCTGAAGTTCTTATGCATGTAATCAAAAGCTTGCTAAGCTTATGGTTTACTAAAGGTTTATTATCCTTTGCATTAACGTAAAAATAATTAGCAGGTACAATCGATGCTAAAGGTAAGGACGTACCTAATGCCATTATTGGAATGCACTGTCTCTGGCGTTCAACCGTTAGTTTAGGCGTTTCCTTTCTTATCCATCCCAGACTTAGCTGCTCCTTCCTTGGCAGCCTCAGGGCAATTAGTACTGATGTGGCCCTTTTCGCCACAGCTGAAACAGTTTGCATTCTTTATGTCCCTGCATTCGTGGGACTGGTGACCAGTTCTTTTGCAGATGCCACATTGCTTTATCTTTTGGTTTGATCGACACTGTCCCTAGTGTTTTTTGTTGCAGGTTTTGCATGTAGGCTTCTTGTTGGAATCCGGTTGGTTATTGTTGAACTCGGATTTGCTCTTCTTAGGATTCTGGGAGTTATCTCCCTCCCTTTTACGCTTTCCATCTTCAGAGGCCTTGGCAGCCTTGTTTCTAACCAAATCGAGTGTGAGAGATAGCGACAGATCTGCCGCTGACCTGAATGTAGTAAGTCTCGATGCTTTCACACTTGCCTTTATTTCTGGGGCTAGACCCCCAATAAAGCGAGTTATTCGCTTTGGTTCCGGTGTGATCAAATAAGGAACCAATCGAGACTTGGTATTGAAACTTGTAAGGTATGCTTGACAATCTAAGTTTTCCATGACTAATGTCAAGAATTCAGTCTCGATCTTCTCAACTTCATGTTGAGGACAGTAATTTTCTCTGATAAGGGCAACAAATTGATCCCATGACATGTTGTACAATGGGATTTTCCCGGTGGCTTGAATCAGTGATCTCCACCAGGCCAGAGCCTCGCCTTTAAAGGATTGCGACACAAACTTCACCACATCCCTAGCAGCACACCCACTTATATCCACGACTGTATCCATCTCGTCCAACCACGTCATACAATCTATCGCTCCTTTCTCCCTAGTAAAATCCCTGGGCTTGCATGAGACGAAGTATTTATAGGAACAACCCTTGTCAAGGGGTCCGTTATTCAGTACAACTTGCTGAGATGGATCACTTTGTCGGTTAGAGGAGTGACGCTCGTCATCGTCCTTTTGGGGATCGTCCTTCTTGGGAGGTGGCTTTGGATGCGGTATTGATAGGGTCCTACTTCGAGTCCCACTAAAATCTTCGAATTGCCGCTCCAAGGCTTTTGTAACTGCGTCGTCTACCAACGCTTTCAATTCAGCACCCGTGAGATTAACTCGGGCGTTATCTATGTTCTCCCGATGGTGACTATTTATCTCATCAGAGTCAGCCATTTTAACTTTGAACTGTTGCATAAAATAATGACAATAGTTTACTTGTGAGTTTATAATGGAATTGTCTTTTATGGCAATTCATTAACCATGGTAACAGAGACCATATTTGGTTAATTTATCATTCATATTTATTTAGGATTTATATTATAACTTATCCTAATCATAAAAAAAATGACAGTTTTACTAGTGGCACGAAAGGCCTAGTGATGTAGGGTAAAATTCACATATTTGTCCCGTGTAAAATGTATAATTTTTGTATAGTTTTTATATATTATTTTTAGTTTTAGTATTATATTATATTATATCGTGTTTTGGCAGGTTCTGGTGTAAATGAAGCATAAACGAGTAATATGGAAATAACCAGCCAGTTGAGTAGAGTAGGGCGCCAGAGACCAAAGTAAAATTGCAACTATTTTCTGTGAGTGGGCCTAGACCACTACCTTGGGTTGTAAAAGAATTACAGCCCAGCGAATTGGAGTATTTTTGGGCCGTGTGAAAGATTGCCAGCCAACATGTTTACGTAAATGGATCTCTAGAGATTTTGGGCTTTTGAATGATTATTTATGTTATTCAATTAACATAGGAAAAAAACCCTAATGGCATACATACGTGAATAGATTTAATTGGATGAAAAAGGAATCATACTTGGAGAAAAAGTAATATACTTGGACGCACATTCTGGTTCGAAATAGAATATAAAATTCAATCTTGGGACACACGTAGAGGGGGCGGCTACTCTTACAATATATATACAGAACACAGAAACGCACGAACGGAGGAGGCATAGAATTACGAATTGTAGAGTTCTTGGGCGACCATTAGAGGCTGATTAAGGGCTGTTGAAGTGCTCGGGACGCGTGGAATCATCGGGGATCATTCAGGAGCACTCGGGATCAAAGAAAACGGGTTATACAATCTTGTTCATTCGTTTCTTGTTTGTTTTTGATTATTCGATGATGAATTCTGTTTTGATCTTGATTGATACTCTGTTTTTGAACATGATTATTGGCTAAACGTTTATTACTACCTAGACATGGATGAATGATTGCATAAGGTTTTGATTATTTTTGGATTTATAAATGCTATGGATTGTTTATAAATTGTAAACGGTTTGTTCTATCGGTTAGATGTGTGTGCATGCTTGATGGTATTTTATTATTAATTATTGCTTCGCTTGAATCTTGGTGACGGTCTATATCACGGAATATCATATAATAAACCTTTGATCCTTTAGGGTGAAAATCACGTGAAGTAACCTTAGAAGTAAGAATCGGTAATTTAATAAAATCAAGTGTTCTACTAATCGTCAATAGCTGTAAGGTGCGAGATTATTGCTAGGTCTAAGTGATTAAACCGCAAGGTGGGTCCTTCTTAGAAAGTTAACCTATTTGCTGCTGTCTAGCAAGTCTAGCTGAGAAAACAAACCTATCCTTGGTTTAGGTCTCGTAAGGGAGTGAGCCTTGTAGGATACTTTTATAAACACCATTAGATGTCTTGTAAGAGAGTCTAAAACCGGTAGTTTAACAACCTTTAGGGGATCTTAGCGTGCTCTTAAAACGGTCCTTAGATTTCCCGATAGGTGAGAATTTCAAGATCCCGGTTCCATAGCAGACAACTTCCAATTATAATCATAACTAAAAGCAATCAGGATTCCTGTCTAGGTAGTTCTTTCACCATCCTTGAGTTCAGTTTTCGTGTGAGTTCGTGTCTAGTTCGTCTAGTATAGTTAGTATTTGTTATTTGCATTCTTAGGATTTTTAGAAACCCCCCCCCCCCCCAATCAACAAACATTTAGTTCAGTTGTGTCAGTTTGAGTCTAGATAGAGTCATTAGCGTAATCAGTAGAGTCTCTGAAGTTCGATACTCGGACTTCCTTAGGCTATACTACATTCGATCGGTACACTTGCCGGTTGTGTGTTTTAGGGTTTAGAGAGTCTTAGTTTTATAAATTTAAAGCTTAGAGAGTCTAGAATTAGGGTAAATTTAGTTAGTTTTGTTAACCCGTTTTCAGCACATCACCTAGTTACATGGACATTCATAAATTTTAAGCTATGATTTCAGAGAATCAAGCATTGAGGTTTGAATCATGGTTCATTACCTCTTCTTGACAGGGAGTTGTAGGCTACCACTGTCTCTAGTCTCAGAGGACATTAACTATAGCCCGTAGGCACTTCCCTTCTAAGGGATGTTTATGGTATGATCTCTACTGATTATTAGGCTTGGACGTATTCCAATATCTTTAGACAGGGTCAAGGACCACCACTGTCGTTGTCTTATCGGACAACAAATTTAGCCCGTAGGCACTTCATCACTCACGGATGTTTATAATATGATCATCTTATAAGATGATATAAGCCATGATTTCTAGATCATAAGGCAAATTAGGAATTTAATAATTTTCCAATATAGGGATGACTGTTGTGATTTTATTGAATCACATTTGTCAGTAGTGCTAACACGTTCTTAGGTGTTAACAAGGATCTGAATCCCTTGAGTAGGTTTCACCATCTTGGCCGCGTAGGCTAGGTTTCACCTTTAATATTCTTTTTAAAATGTATACTGGCAGGGAAAGAAGGATGTTTATTTCATTCAGGATTTTTATCATAAATCCCAATTTATAGGTTAGTAATAGCACAAATGGCCTAGTCGCGTAGACAAGTTTAATTTATAAGCCATGATTTCAGAGAATCGAGGCATTATAATTTATCCTAGTTATAAAACATTACGGATATTAAGGTGGCACAAAGGCCTAGTCACATGGACACTTTTAAATTATATGCTAGGATTTCAGATAATCAAAGCATTTGAGGTATATTGGCACAATAGGCCTAGTCACAAGGACAATTATAAATTATATGCTAGGATTTCAGAGAATCAAAGCATTTGAGGTTTGAACCTAGTTCATTACCTTTATCTGACAGGGAGTCATTGCTACCACTATCTTCTGGCTCATATGGAAATGAGTAGGGCCCGTAGGCGTTATATTACCACGTATGGTTAAAATATGATCATCTTATTGATGATGTAAACCCAGGATTCAGAGATCATTAAACTGGGTTAGGAATCTTTTGAAGAATCCTATATAAAAATTGACGTGTGTGATTTCCAACGAATCACATCTGCCAGGAGTGTTAACATGTTTTCAGATGTTAACTGGGATACGAATCTTTTAAACAGGTCTTACCATCTTGGCCAGGTCTTTATAATGACACTCAGGCTAGGTTTTACTCTTAAGATTCTTTTATTATTTATCGCAGAACAATTTCTAAATTGAAATTTTAATAAGGATCTGAATCTAAATTGAGGAACTGCCATCTTGGCCGGTCTTATTATGACCCGAAGCTAGGTCTTGTCCTTTTAGATTTTGCCATTTTTATTATAATGGTAGATCTTATAAAAAGAATGTTATTTTTCATTTATTTCATGTTTCATGTTTAGAATGAAAGTTTAAACTTAGCATTCCTCTATATAAAAATAAAAGTATAAAGTTGCCCTAAGCGGGACTTGAAAGGAATAGTGTTGTCCTCGAAGGGACTAAAAAGATAAATATGTCCTTATAAGGACTATTGAGAAAACGATTTTTAGCAAAGGAGTTTCTTCTTCATTCAATTCCTGAATGCTTTCTCCTTGGTTGCACGTCTCATCTTGGTCGCTGTACGAAGCTCAACATTTCAAGGCTCCGGTTGTGGAGAATCCCTAGTTCAGCTTCCTCGCTTGGCGACGTATCCAATAATAATAAAAATTGGAAGCAAAAATTTCCATATTAGGATTAAGATTATTCCTATGTTAAGTCTAGACTCGAAGGTTTAGAATGTGCTATTGTGTACTGAGATTAAACATAGAAGGCTAGTGTTTAATTCACTCAGAGTTGGCTCTGATACCAACCTGTCACACCCCGACTTTCCACGTGTCACCGGTGGGCCCGGTGGGGAGTATCGTGACGTAGTTGGCAACACAATAGTCAAACAACACAATTATATAAATGCACAGCGGAAGCAAAAGATAAAATTATATATTACAATCCGAATTTTAGAGTAATATCCAGTATTACAACGGAAAGTAAAGGATCCACAGGCGGATCTTAAACATATCATTTGTTCAACAGGCTTTAGACGCCTAGAACTTGCAAGATTCCTTATTAGCGCCCTGAGCTTCCAGCCAATTACGTTCAGTACCTGTCACTTAACCTTTTTGGAAAATACGTCAGTTTTCACTGGTAAATACACTCAACCGACTCATTTGAAAAGAGTTTAAGAAAATTGATTTGGATGCACGTGGCAAAAATCTTTTATAATTTGATTAAAATGCACAGAGGCAAAATTAATCTTTTATGCTTTGGGACAAACTATATCTCATGTTATCAGTTTTACATAACTTGCTCTACATACGGGGCCCGGATCTATGCCGGTTCATGATTAACCGACACACCACTATTCCCTTATTGGGAATCCCTTATTGGGCATAAACAATTAATTAGCATATAGCATCTGTCAGGTGTATGCCTACACCCCGTGCTTAAGTCGTGGCCATTGCAATTTAATGAGTCAAGGATATCCAGGACACGGTCGCATTAATCCCCAATGTTTCAGTCAAGCAATACGAATTAAAACAGGTTATTTGGATTTCCCGACTTATTGGTCTTTGAATCCCATACCTGACCATGCGGTATTTATATTACCGTATCCCAAGCCCGTATAGGGAAAATAAGTTAAGAGTATTTACCTGAGCTAGCTCCTGTCTTAAATAGCAAGAATCTAATAACTCAGCCGTATTCACTTAAGTAAGCGTAGGTACCATTTACTGAAATTCTCTAGTCTAGAATGATGGTATAAATAACCAATTAGAATGCTAACGGGTCTTTAATTTAGCTTAAGCTTAGACCGGTTAGTCTTAAGGGAATATACGGTTCAGGCGCGTGATTAAGCGAAGACCGGAATAGAGTGTGATTTAAACCCGACATGTTCAGAGACTTGTCTTATATGAGTATTTCATACACATTCTGTATTTTAGGATAAAACCAATAAGGTTTGACCCGTTTCGGCTAATTTATGTAAACTTGTTACATAAACCGAACCGTACGCGTAATAAGCGTGACGGGTATTCATGAGAGCTATATACATGTTTCCTAAGTTAATTTATGCCTCAAATATGTTGTGACATCAGTAAGATGCCTTTCATTATGCCCGAAATGTATTTAAACACAAACTAGGCCCCGTAGGGGTAGTTTGGTCATTTAAAAGGTTATAAAAGAGTTTAAGTATTAATCTGAGTTACGGGTCTGATGTAATCAGTAAAAATACTCAATTTAATAAGTTATAACAGTAGGGTAAAATATATATGTGAAATTTATCAATTATAACCAAACTATGCACCGTAGGGGCATTTTGGTAATTTCACATAAGCCGAAAAGCTCAAAACTGAAGTCTGAGTTTAACAACCTTGGCTTACTGTTAAAATATTATAATTTGCCTCATATATCAGTAGGTATCAACCCGGGTATGCTCAATATGATTTTAATACATACTATGCGTTAAAAACGCTAAATAAGGCGATTAAAGGCCATTTCCGGGTTCGATACTTAAATCTGATATTTTTATATTTCCAGCAGGCTTAAAATAACTTATTTAACATATGTGATCAGTAGCAAAAGGTTTGGAGTCGTTTAGATCAGAAAAACTCATTTTATGGCCCGTAAGGGCAAAATCGACAATTACTGGATTAAGCCTACGACTACTAGTTATGCTCAGCCTAAAATTAATTAAAAATCTTTAAAAATCCCAAAATAATATATTACATCAGTGGGTATTAAGTTTGGTACCAAAAAGTAGGCTTAACTAGGCTATACGCTAATTACGCCATTTTATTAACATAAAGCTTTAAATTTGCGATAATGAGCATAACTCTTAATCTACAAGTCAAACTGATGTCAAACTTTGCATACAAGTTTATATATCAGTAACTAAGGTTTCTATACTTTTACATTTTCATAAATCACGTTTTAAGGTAATAAGGGCATAATGGTCAACATATGAGCAATTAACGGAAACGCGTAAACGAATGGGTCAATCAATGAACCAACCACAGAGGGTTATGCTAACATGTAGCCTGGTCCTAAGGAAGCTTTAAGGCATTTCCAAATCATACTAAAACGGGTCAGAACTGAAGTCAAAGCAAAAGTCAAAGCTTTGCGACTTTCGGTTCCGAATCGGTTCAAAACAGAAGGTTGTCGAATCAAACAAGCTTAGACAAGTTCTTATGCTTATTATCAAGTTATATGAATGATAAAATAGGTTACACACCTTTTACATCGTTAATTATGCGTTAAACGAAAGATTACATTTCTGTTGACTTTTTCTAATCATCTTTGACTCGACAAATGACCTAGTTAGGATGGGAATCAGTGGATGCCCTTTTAAGGGTTTAAAGCCCACATAATTACCAACTTATAACTACCTTTGATTCGATTAATCACTGGACCATTAGTGATTAATCGCTAAGTCAACCTTTAATTACGACGGTTGACTTTTAAGCTAAACTAAGATAAAACTTAAACTAAGGAAGGATTAGAAAACTTACTGAAGTCCTAAGCTTGATTAGGAAGATCTTGTGTCTGCTCTTAAGCTCCCAAAAGCTCCAGAATTGCACAAGTGAAGTGTGAAGAATGTGTTGCAACTTAGTGGCCTTATATAGTGTTTAGATCACCACAAATTCTTGACACACAAGTCTACAAGTGACCACAACATCTTAACAAGTGTCCCTAGACGTTTAGGGGCCAAGGTTTATGAGGAAAATCGGATAAAAGGTCAAATTTCGTGTTTAACAGCAAACAGGCAATTCTGTTGGAGCTGGGCTTAGCTTGCGCACCGTAACAATTATTTGTTGCGGTGTGCAACAATTCATCAGGGACCAAAATGTTGGCCTTTCATGCATTCGAAAGGGCAACTAACTTGTTTCTTGCAATTTGACCCCTTCTTATTTACCTATAAGGGCTTTAGGACTTATACCCACTTTGCCAAGTCCCTGGACACTTCCGGTTAACCCGAAAAGTCTTAACTTTCAAGGTTTACGCTTTAACCCCTCGCACACGAATTTGATCATAACTTTCTCATACGATATCGAAACTTTATGAAATTTATATCGTGCATTCTAGTGAGCATAATTAACCGTTACAAAGCTTCGGGTTTGTCAAAAGGTCACTCAGAGGTTTATTTTAAACATGTTGACACATTTAACCCCTGTAGTTTGTAATCTCTCGCTTTTAGCTTCGTATGATCCATGATTCATTCGTTTGAAGGTATGAGGGTCATGTAGGGTTAATGTACCATATATTTATTCACTGTTGACATTTAGAACTCGTATTTTCATATACTTTTCACGTTTGTCAACTTTAGTCCTTTCAGAACATTCTTTCGCACGTTCAAACTTATGACACGTGTCATTACATTATAGGACGTGAATTTTCGAGGTGTTACATAAATAATCGAAACGAGAAAGTATGTTACCATTGGCGAGCGGCAACTGCAACCGGTTTCCTTGCTTGTTTTTTTGCTGTGAGTTATTGGCGCCGGTGAATGGATCGAAGCCGTCGAAGACACCTCATGGTTTTGCCACCGATAATCAACGATCAACGCCCTAGTAAGGAGCAGACGTCAGTGAAAGGAGCCTTATACGGATTTTGTTCCTCGCATTCTCATTGCAAGTAAGATCCACGGGCGGGGATCTCGGTGAAGAAAGAAGCCCCCGTAAACTTTTTGACGGATCCGAGGGAAGGAAGATCCACATTGCGCCCCGCGGACGTTTTAGTTTTCGGGTGGGATGCAGGTTAACACGCTTGTTTTGATCTTACCGGGGTTTCCCCCCTTGTAGGCTTTCGGGATACAGGTTTTGTCCCTTGTCAGGCGATTGCAAGGGCGGCAGCAAAGAAAATGGACAAACACGCAAAAGCCTGCGAGGATAATCAACATTCCTTTATCCCTTTTGCCTTTGATACCTTTGGCTCGCTAGCCCCAGAAGCCATCCGATTTCTTGAACGGGTCCAACGGGTTGTTCACAGCAACATTTCGTCTCCTAGAGATCGGGGTTTCGTTTTTACTAGGTTAGGTTTCGCTATTCAAAAGGGGGTAGCGGCGCAGCTTGTTGCCCGCTTACCGGCTATCTTGGTGTAATTTGTTTGACCTTATATATAAATTGGTAATCTTCTGAGTATGTTTAGGAAAAAAAAAATTGCAAGTACTACTTAATTACCTCTCATGGCATGGCAGGTTACAAGGCTTCTCCCTGAATACCCTAGGAACCACCTGATTAACCTGTTTAAATAATTAGGTCAACCTAACAAGCTTTTTTTTGATCCGATATACCAATTTACTACAACCCATTACAACTTTATCGCAACCTATCAACCTGCTAACAATAGGTTTGAAACTTTTAAATCCGTTGGATATAACTTCAAGTGCAATGTATGCTTTACGATATTCTTATGATATACTTTTGTGATTGTGTGAAAAAAATATACGGTACGAAACGTATATTTATCTCTAAGTTACGAAATAAAAGAAAAGGTATCCAACCAGCGTTCCTCTAAAAACTTCATGCTCAACTAAATTTACATGTTTCATGTTTTTGTCTCTGGCTTTTATTTTAATACATATTTCACATCTTGAGTTAATTTTTTTTTTCTTTCACTTGAACTATATGGTTGTCATATGCCTATTGGATTCTTTACCTACAGATACAAAAAAAACAAGAAGATAACATAACCTGCATTACTTATCGACAAACTAA
This sequence comes from Helianthus tuberosus, assembly GCA_030545235.1. Taxonomy (NCBI): domain Eukaryota; kingdom Viridiplantae; phylum Streptophyta; class Magnoliopsida; order Asterales; family Asteraceae; genus Helianthus; species Helianthus tuberosus. Next base: position 50,164,750 of record CM060411.1, on the reverse strand, counting down.
TACCTTTTAAAATTGTAGGTGATAAATGAGGTTTTTTTTTCCAAAACTGGGTATGCACTATTTTCTTTATTAAACTCTGCTCGACTATTTCAAGTAAACATATATCTTCAAATATACGTGCAAAATTAATTACATACACCATCACATCTCTTTGAAGCACCTTACTTTGAACCCTTGTTGCAAATGTAAGACTTAAGTGAAATAAATAAATGTACTCAATAATTACATGTATATAAAAGGTTGTGAGTACTCACACTTTACACTTGGAGCAGATTACATTGCGTGAAAGAGGATTTTTTTGGAAGTTCCACTATACAAGTCCTAAAGAAAAACTTTGACAGGATGAACATCTCGTTCCCTTTGTTGCCAGTGTTGTTTATATTGTAGACAGGTAATATCTCTTCGTTGTTGTAAGATATGTATATGAAACCATACAAGGTATTTTTAAGTTCTATATTTTCTTAATTTTTAGTTTTTTATTAAACTTATGGTTATATACTGTTGAATGGGTTTTCCTCTATAGGTTTAGTAGTGAGGTTATAGATGTTACTTGGTCATGATATGTAGACTTCATCGTCAAGTTTAACAAGTCCATCAGCTGCTAAACGGTCGATCCAAAGTATCATCACGATTACCCTATTATTTAATTCCATATCCCGTATCAGGTTTCAAAGAACATTTTACATGTGACCTTCAATTTTACATCATCATACAAGGCGCAAAGTTGATCTTGATTCTCCCATTTGGAACAAAGCTTCTAAACAACGGTTGCCATTTAAGCTCAATCAAGGAATTGTTGTTATGGTTACATCAATTTCTCGACTCTTATGTGTTTAAAAAATCTTTATAATCGACAGAAGCTCAATCAAGGAATGGTTGTTATAGTTACATCGATTTTGAGACTCTTTTGTATCTAAAAAATCTGTATAATTGGCGGTTTATTTATACAAGTTTGTGATACGTATCTAAAAAGTCTTTATAATTGACAATTTATTTACATAAGTTTGCGATACAATGTATTCTATTACTTTGTTGATTGTTAGGCATGGTGGTCTAATAGACAGGTTTAAGGCGAACGACGAACGACTTGCCCGCGTAACGGGTCAAAAATATAATTTTCTATATGGGTATTAGTTGTGTCGTAAATGATCCATTTGAACATGTAATCCAACCTAACATAATACGAAACGATTGATAAACTAACGGAAAACGAGTACAAAGGGGTGTAAATTGTTAACCCCGCCGCAACGCGCGGGTTCCCCACTAGTACTATATAAAGAAACTGTGACGTACACAAACGTAATTTTACATGACGTACAAACTTTACAACAATATGTACAAGAAAATGAAACCTTTTTAGAGGGGTTGAATTTATATTTTCACCAAACTTTTAAGACACTAGAGGGCATTCTTGGTATTTCAACCCTGGTGACTTTCCAACTTGCATAGCATAGATGCCAATTGTTTTTGGGTCATGCTATTTACACAAGGAGAAAATTATTTTCACACCCCAAAGCGCCGCGCTATGGCCAAAGCGGGGCGCTTTGGTGTAAAGTCAACCGACAAGAACTGAGCCTGTCAGGCTTTGTCTGTTGACTTTACATCAAAGCGCCGCGCTTTGGCCATAGAGCGGCGCTTTGGTTTTTTTTTTTTTTTTTTTTTTTTGGGCAAAACGCCCCTCTTAGTTCAAAGCGCAGCGCTTAGGGTCTTTTTTAAATTTTTTAAAATTGTTTTTAATTCACAAACGCGTCGATAATAGTCTAAATTTTACGTTTTTTCCATTATACATCATTTTTTAATATATATGGACTATACTGCAAGTTCCGGATCAAATCGGTTACGTGTGATGTCGTATTCCATTATATCGTATCATTTTGGTTTGAAAGCACAAGTACTCCTATGAGTAGTGTTATGTGTATCAGCCGCCTACCGTACATGTACATGACGTATTTTTTCATTAATTGTAGTATTATGATGTATATTGTCATTTTGGGTCGTACAAGTGCGTATTGAATCTGATTGGGTCGTGTGGGTGACATTCGGTTTTTAACGTGATGTAACGCATATATTGAACAAACACAAACGTACTCTTGGATTGTAAAAGAATTAACGTGATTATTATTAAACACATTTAACATACATCTTAAACATATGGGGTTACATTAAGGTCAGTGGGACGATACGTAAGCATTTCGTACGCGTTGATCTAATCCCTGTATAATGTATGCCAGGCTGCTGCGCGCTCTGTTCTGTTCGCTGTCCAGAGTAGGTTTGGAGGAGGCATTGGATAACATCCTCCAAGCTCTACATGTATGAAATGTCCACTTTTCAATTAATTCCCGCCCAAAACAAAATTGTTTGTTTGTGTATTATAGTCTTTCACTTTTTACTTTTTTTTTTTTCATTAATGTTAGAGGGTGTTTGTAATTCCCGCCTCGGAAATCAGCGTAAGATTTCTTGTGTCATTGAAAAAGATAAGGCTTGTGTCAGACATAAAGACATAAGATAAGGCTTTTTTTTATTTTTTTTATTTTTTATATTTGAACTATTTTTGTAAGTGTACTCAAGTGTCATTGAAAAAAATAAGGCTTGTGTCAGACATAAAGTCATACGCACGCTACCTTCTCAGCTACCAAAGTTATTTAAAAACAATTTTAACAAATTAAATATTATAAAATTTGGACCAAAAATGTAAAATTTGAACTTAAACGTAGACCAGTCACCAGTCAAAATACGCCCAAAATGTTAAAAAAAAAAAAAAAAAAAAAAAAAAAAAACCAAAGCGCCGAGCTTAGGCCAAAGCGGGGCGCTTTGGAAAAAAAAAAAAACCAAAGCGCCGAGCTTAGGCCAAAGCGGGGCGCTTTGATGTAAAGCAACAGACAAGGTCTGACCGGTTCAGACCTTGTCTGTTGACTTTACACCAAAGCGCCCCGCTTTGGCCATAGCGGAGCGCTTTGGAGTGTTTAAATAGACTATGGGCGTGTGCGAATAGACCAGGCCTTGTTTTTTCTTCTAGTCTCTACCTCTTCCAAATCTCTGGCTTCACAGTTCTGAACCCTAATACCCAAATCCAGTTTCCTCTCATCTATACGACATCCTCCATCTCCAAACATCACCTCCACTTCGCCGGTCACCCACCCTCATCAAGCACCGGCCGTCGCCACCACTCACACGATCCATCTCCGTCGCCGGTCACCCACCACCGTACTCCTTCACCCTGAACCCCAATCGCCGTCGGACACCTCTTCTGCCGCATACCAGAGTCTTAATTGAAGGCTGCAGCCGATTCATCTCATCATATGAAACAAAGGTTTCCTATTTTCTAGCCCTCTATGAGGATTGCTTTTTATTGATTAATTTTTTGTAGATTTCATCACTTTTGTTTCAAGATCGTACAATTTTAGGGCTCATTTGTGTAAGTTTTTTTTTTTTTTACTTATTTTGTGATTTTGTTGTTGTTGTTATGTTTCTGTTCAATTCAGATTGTGGTTACGAATTTGAAGTATGACTCATTGGGTCAAGGGTTTTGCTATTAAGTTGGAATATTGTTGCAATTTGTGTGATGATTGTGATTGTTGGTGGTTTTATGTAGGTTGTATCGCCTCCTACTGTTTCTGTAAAGGGTTTTGCTGTTAAGCGAATAAAGGATGATATTTTCACTTTCAAGGAACATGAGTGGTCAATGGAAGCATCTGATGAAGCATTGAATATTGGGAAAAAGACCACAACTTCTATGGAGGATACTAAAAATATTGAAAGTTTAACTGCAGAACTGGAAAATTCAAAGGTAATGTTAGTCTCGTATTTTCACTCTCGTATAACTGCAGAGCCGGATAAACGGGCCGGGTCAAAATGGGTCCTGTAACCTGCTTTCATACATGTCAAAATGGGTCTGGTCAGGCTGAGATGATGAATTTATAGTATACTGCAAGGTGTGGCTATTTTTGAGACCTCTATAACAATCTCCAACGTTAATTCATTTTTAACCATCCACCTTATGTACTATACATGCAGGCTTTAGTAGAATCAGAGAGACAAACAGCTGCTCAAGCCCTAAAATCAAGCGAAGTTAAGCGTCAAAAGTTAGAAGAAATGGAAATTACAGTCCTTCAACTACAGGATGTCGTGAATAGGTAATATTACTGCAGCATCTGTCATAAATATTTATTCCTAGGTTAATCTTATATCTTTTTTTTTATTTTTTTGTTTTTTGATGCGGCACGAAGCTAACACGAAATCCGTAGGTTTGGGTTGACCCCATTACTTTGACATTTTTTTAATAGTCTGTGTTTTATGTCGTAATTTAAACCAATTAGGTATTTTATGTCAGAATTGAAAGATAAAAAGTGAAATAAGCTGGGTATGATAATCTTTATCTTTATTCACATGCATATACACATGTTGAAAATTTGTTGAAGCTTTCATATGGTTATGATAAACATTTTATTTCGAGTATTTATGTGTTTTATAATTTTGATAGAAAATAATTGACGATGAGGTGGAAAGGGTTAGAGGTTTCCCGGTAGATACCATTGCACCCTGCAGGGAAAGATTGAAGATCTTGGGCCGACTCACAAACTTAGAGGATCTTCGGTTGAGTTCTGCTGAAAGGAAGCTTATGAGTGCTTATAACGAGAAGCCTGTTCTCTCACGTCCCCAACATGAATTTTTCTTGGTAAATATATTTATTCCACATGTTTTTTTACCTCATGGTACTTTTTGACATATATTAAGTATTTTTTTATTAATACTTAAGACCCCATTTTGAGTAACATAAAGAACTGTACATGTGGTAATACGGCACGAGGATTGGCTGGGTTACGGGTCAAAACGGGTCAGGTTGTAAGGGTCAAACGTTTAAGTAATGTTGAAATGGCTCGGGTCAGCTTGGGTTGACCTGTATACACTGGGTTACGGGTCAAAACAGGTCAGGTTGTAAGGGTCAAACATTTAAGTAATGTTGAAATGGCTCGGGTCAGCTTGGGTTGACCTGTATACACTTAGTCAAGTTTTGTATTTTTCGGGGATGATGTGTTGATTATAAGTATTGTTAAAATATATACACATAAGGATTAAAAAGGGACGGGTCGAACGGGTTTAGTAGAAAAAAAAGGAACGGGTTACAGAATCAACTCATCCTGACCCAAACCCATTTTGACCTGGTAGCGAACCCAAATCAACCCATCCATTTTGCCACTTCTAATATATTCTTTGCTCATGAACCAATCAAACATCTTGCATTGTGAAAACATTGGCCGAAGTGTTCAAAAAAGAAATCAGCACAAGGATTTACATAGAAACTTTAAGTTGTCAGTTTGTTTAATGTGATGCTCTCTTTTTATTATAGCTTGCTGAAATAACATTCATGCTGGTGCTGACTCAAACGACCACTTGTATACGCTGGGGGAACACATGGCTGATGGTGGCAAATCCGTAACTAATAATGAGGCGTTGGGGGCAGACGATGAAGCCGAAACATCAGTGGCTTCAGTTGAAGATTAGTTAAGAAAAGAAATGACTGTGTATGAGGTATATTTCAATGATATCAATTATTAAAGGGTATTAAAGACTTTCGACTAATAGTCGCATTTTGCAAGTAGGGCTGTTATAGAGCCGAGTCGAGTCAAGCCAGATTGAGCTCGGGCTCGAACTTAAACGAGCCAACTCTGTTCGGCTCGTTTATTTTATCGAGCTGAAAAGTCGAGCTCGAGCTTAAACGAGACAACTCGGTTCGGCTCGTTTATTTTATTGAGCTGAAAAGTCGAGCTCGAACTTAAACGAGACAACTCGGTTACTCTTCATGGCATTAAACTTCACATCCAATGCTTCTTTTTTCAAGATTCATTTTGCTTATTGTAGCAGATTCATGTGTCAATTGGATTGTTTGACAAATGTGCAATTCCAATAGTTGCACACGCGTGAGCTATATAGGCTTGCATATGCTGTTTCTACAGCTTGTGCACTAATATGCTCATAAAAAATCAAAACAGCGACCCATTCATTTATTCGTTATCTTAATTTATTCTCAGTGTTTTCAAATAGCGTATGTACATGTTGACTTCTTGTCAAAAGTCTACCATGGATTCACACTTACATTTCTTTTCAGTTCTGGCCTTTTGATACAAATTGATGTTTGCTCTCACATTGGTATCTCGGTTAATGATGTTAACAGCCTTGATGCGTTTCGTACGGATACCCTTAAATCCAGTTATGGACCCGTGGGTGATTTTTTAGTGGATGAACGGAATTCGGTTTCCATACCATCGCATAAGAAAGATGTAATGCAGACGGAAAACACGTGTTTAGAAGCTCAACAAAGTGAAATAATCACCAATACTCATCAGAGTGATGATGATATCGTAACCAATGAAGTCATAACACAAGATGATGATGATGATGCTAAATCTATTAATACTCATTGCTCAAGAGGTCAATCTGTACCAGTAAGTATCAACCTCATTTTAGTTTTGATGTGTATTAAGAGTATTGTAATAATATCTTTTTGTAATCTTATTTGGCATATTAACCACCCTTAAAAAATGTGAAAAAAGGTGTTTGTGAGTCAACTCAACCCGGGCCAGCCTGTTTTGAACCACAACATATATTACCATACCCATCTAAACTCATTATCGACCTGTCCATGCTGGAACACTAGGTTGAAAACCTGTGATTTCGATGTAGCGCTGAAAGATTGTGAAGCATTCAGAACACCCATTTTAAAACCATAATGAGTAAAGGTAAGGAGATACCTGTGTTGATGTTTACCTTGTCAAGTACATACCCTTTTATTTTACCTTTTTCATTTTGTTGATCAATATTTTCTTATTTAACTGTATTTTTGTCCGCTTGGAGTTTCGCAATAATTCTTCTACTCTACTCTCATATGCTTTGAAAAGTCACTGCTGCATCTGTTTGTTAGGTTTGAGATGGTATAAACACTTTATCTTTTGTTAATTTGGATTTTTGTTGTGGGTTTAGTTTGGCAACAAGTTTTGTTGTGATTTGGCTTATGTTATTGGATTTTAATCTATTTTACTAATTATCAATCTTTAGTTTATGGACTGCAATTGTTTTTTACAAGTTTCAGTTTATTTAATTTCAATAATTTATTTCTTAGGTAAACCAAACATTTTTCGAGTATGTGAACTTGAACATGACTTGAAAATATCATTCATTTTAAAGACGTTAAATATGTATACTGCATTGCATCTGATATTACTCGGGACACCCGCTGTAACACGCGGGCCTTCCCACTAGTTCAAACAAATAATAATATTTAAATCGTATGGTGAAAGAACAAAAATTTGGCCAATTAATTTTGACGCAGAACTCTATTTCACCAAACAAAAAAAAGGTACTCACCGTAACAAGTTTAGAAACCGGAAGCCAGACAAACTTAATGCGAAACAGGTGTTTCTAGGACTTTTCCACAATCAAATCAATAAAAATGGATTGAATACAGCTAGCTCTGATTCCTATTAAATTAAAATTAAAAATATGTACAAATATGAAAAAGTGGCTAGGTTTTATTATAAGACCACCTGTAGTGGGGCGGTATTTTTAAAAAAATTGAAAAAAAAAACGCCGTAAAACGCCCCCCATTACACTAGGCGTGTTTAGGCGTTTTTTTTGAAAAAAAATGTTGTTGGCGTTTTAAATAAAACGCTGAATTTGCATAGGGGCGAGAGACATGACCGTTGCCAACGGTCAATTGTTTATTTATTTATTTATTTTTAATTCCAAAATTTACCCACTATATAAATATCACCCACTTTCTCCTACCTTTTTATAAAAAAACTCACACTTTCTCTCCTACTTGTTTTATATTTTATACAAACATGCATCCATACCGACCCCCCTTTGGTGTCCCCGCAAGACCCATGAACCCGAACACAACCCAAACGCAACACACGTTTAACCTTCAAGAAATGGACCCGAGCATGTTAACATACGCGGCTTACTTGAGTGGCGCCACAATAAACTAAACTTATTTATTATATTAACAAACCCAACTCGATCACCCGAAAATGTAGTTCTATTCGACTATGTTTTCCGATATAATTTAACCTATTAATTCAGCCCAATTAACACCTGAAACTTGAACACCCACATTGGCGAAGCATAGTGGGGGCGGGAGGGGGCGGCCGACCCCCGAACTTTTCGCTCAGTAGTGCAGAGTATGTAGTTTTTGTATAGAAATTTTTGGGTATATACGTTTTCGACCCCCGGTTTTATAGAAATTTTTTGGTATATACGTTTCGACCCCCCAGTCGGAAAATATGTACAAATATGAAAAAGTAGATAGGGTTTTATTATAGGCTCAAACTATCTATACACTTGGTGTAGATAGCCAACTCAAAAAGATGTTTTTTGTCCTATGTGTATACCATGCAGTGCAGTGTCGAGCTGTGGTCAAAGCACGGCGTTTTGGTCCGGTCCAATTAACACCTGAAACTTGAACACCCAAATCCCAATATGTAATTAGAGTCATCCATTAACCGTAGTTTTAAATGGTTTTATAGGAAAAATATCAAATAGAATGTTTGGTTTGGATAGAAAGTGTAGAAAGCAGTAATAGAAATAGAGTTACTTCCTACCCCTCTTAACCAAACAAACTTTCTAATATATCTTAACCCAACCCGTTTTATAATCATTAAAACCAAAATACCAAATACCAAAATGCACAAAATCCAACAAAATGAAACAGAACTTCTACCTTAGCAACAATTCTATCTCCAACATCAATCAAATATTCTTCATTATCCAACATGATCTTAATATATTTTAATATACAAAAACTTCTTTTACCAATGAGTTTCGATAACTAATACAGTAATAATATCACGTACTAGGACTGGGAGTGTTGAACACGCGTCAACCCTCAAGCACTCAGCAAGTCAGAAGAAAAACGGGTCAGCCTTTGGTGGTGCCTATACAACATACATACGTGTGTATATATAATGTCTTCTTCAGCAACAGTTAATTAACATCATAAAATGGATGCAGCAACGACAATGGATCATGGTGGTGGCTTCATAATAATCAAGCTAAGGATTTTTGTGGTGGTATTGCTGATGATGATGATGACCACCGTAGCTCATGCTCAGGGTACCACTGACCCAGCCGAAGGTGTCTCTTTTTTCTTTATAATTATGTGCAGTCCTTCTATTTTTTATAAAAAGATAAGTGTATTTTCATAATTAGTTGAACAAATTAATGGTAATTTAAGTGGTTTAGGTTTTTTGTTTTTTCAAAATGTTTGGTTGGTATAAATAATGGTTAGGGTGATTGTTGGACTTAATTGTTCTATTTACATAACCGAATGAGTGGGTATGCGTGTCTTTCTTTCTTTTAAGTTGGGTTTATTTATTTAATTTTTTATTTATAGTCATATTTTTAGAGTTTTGGCCTTTCGGGTCAAGATTGAGTTTTTATTTAGATAGCGTTTGGTATGCAGGAGAGGTGGAATGGAATGGATCATTACGAGGGAACGAAGAAAGGGGTGATTGGTTGGTCAATGGAATGGAATCACCCATTCCATAAGGTCATCCGTAGTCATAAAGCTCCTTTGTGGGCGTTATGCGACACGTGTCGTGCGTAGTCATAAAGCCCATACCCATCATTACCTAATTATTAATTTTCAATTTTATTAATTAATAATTAATTATAAAAACCTTAACTATTTTTTATTGGTCAAAGTTTGAAAACCAAACACACATAGCGCCGCTATATGCATGGCGCCACCCATCAAAAAAACCAAACACACATAGCGTCGCTATGTGCATGCACAAATCGTCGCCTCCACCCACAACCCGTCAACGCCTCCACCGCCACCCCGGCAACCACCACCGTCGTCGCTACCCACCCGCCACCGTTGCCACCCGCCACCGTTGCCACCAACCACCATCGCTGCCAACGCTAGTCGCCGCCGCCACCTACCACCACCGTCGACGCCACCGCCACAACCAACCACCACCGCTGCCACCACCCACCGCTACCTCTTCCTACACGCACCCCCGGTCACCACGACCCGCACTCGCCGCCTCCACTGCCACTCGTCGCCCCCGCCACCATCCGCCGCCGCCACCCACAATCACTAACATCGACCACCACCACTCACCGCTGATTTTATTCCTTCGTTTTTCTTGCCTACCAAACAATACACAATAATAATTCATTCCATTCCCACATGGTAACCAAATAAGACATGAAATGGTAATGATCCATTGGATTCCCTTGTCCATTCCATTATCTCGTCCATTCCATTCACTCGTCCATTCCATTACCCCGTACCAAACAAACCCTTAGTTTCTCATTTGAGTGGTTTAGGTATCTCACCTTTCTAAGATTTTGGTTGCTATAAGTACATGTTTTTATGATAAAAAAAAGTCAAGCGAGTTCATTTAATGTGTTTTGGTGTTTCCTTTCTAAACGATCGGGGCCTCTAATCTTGGTGGTGTTGCGTGAGTCATAAATGAAATGTTAAGCCAATGATTTGATTGTATAGGAAAATAAGGAAACAGTTGAGGAATTTCAAAAGAAGCGGGTCACAACTCACATATAATGGATCATGGTAGGTTAATATAAATAGCGGATAAAATACAATGCTCTAGACCCAGCCTGCCAACAATTCCATAGGAAACCCACCGTCCAAAGACGTACTCACGAACAAGACTTTATCCGAAGACCTCCCTAAAAAGTCATCCAGATACACTAACTATAACGCTAGAAAAAAGAAAAAAAAGAGAAGTAAATTGGTGATCAGTAATCCGCAGCATACCTGGGAAAGAAATTCCAGTTTCTTTTCTTTTAAAAAATTTCAGTTGAAGTCTGAAAACGCACACCAACATACATACATGCAGCTTTCATTTTTAATATTTTTTATTTATATATAAAATCGTTCTTTTACTAAACTAAAATATATACTAGGACTGATCATGAGAGTTTAATCACGATAGCAGTCAAGAACTCAGCAGCAGCCAGAAGAAGAAGATCGAACGGGTCAGCCCTTGGTGGTGCCTATACAACATACATATACATAAGTCTATATATAATATTATAATAATAATATACTTCGAATTATCATCTTGTTCAGAAGCAGAAGCAGTTAATAATATCCTAAAATGGATGGTGGTGGCTGCAGAATTGAGTTACGGTGGTGTTGTGGCGGTGGCTGATGATCATGACCACCGTAGCTCATGCTCAGAGTACCACCGACCCAGCCGAAGGTAGGGGTGTTCAAAAAGCTCACGGCTCACTCGATAAAAGCTTGAAAAAAGCTCGCTCAAAGAAAAAACTCAATTGTGTTTTCGAGCCGAGCCGGCTTGTTTTGTAATCGAGCCGAGCTTGAGCCAGGGTTTTCGACTCGTGGCTCGACTCGGTGGCTCGACTCAAGGACTCTTATGTATATGTATGTGTGTGTATATATATTTAGAAATGTGTGTTATTTTTTTATATTTTTGTTTCTTTTTATTTTTATCAATATTTGTAAATATTTTAATGAAAAGTTAAAAAAAAATTAACGAGCCAGCTCGGCTGGGCTCGAGCTTTCTCGAAGTTGCTCGAGCTCGACTTTTCAGCTCAAAAAATATAAACGAGCCGAGACGAGACGATCTGACTCGTTTAAGTTCGAGCTCTAGCCCAACCTGGCCTTAGTAGGCTCGATTACAACCCTAGCCGAAGCCCAAAGGTCCCTCTCTTCTTTATAATTATGTGCAATCCTTTTTTTATGATAAGGTAAATGTATTTTCGTAATTAGCTGAAAGTATAGGGTTAGATTTCACAATTTTTGAAACAAACGGGTAGTATTACGGTTGTTTGTTTGGCGGTAATTTCATAGGTTTCTTGTTTTCTAAAATGTTTGGTTGGTATAAATAATGGTCAGGGTTATTGTTGGACATAATCGTTCTATTAGCATTACTGCATGAGTCAGGGGTATAAGTGTTTTTTAAGTTGGGTTTATTTTTTAGTCTTTATATTTATGGAGTCATAGTTTTAGAGTTTTGGCATTTCGGGCAGGTTTGTATTTGCGTGGTTTAGGTTTCTTGTTTTTCAAGATGTTTGGTTGGCGTTATTGTAATTCGTGTGCTTTGGTTTATAGTTATAAGAGTCAAGTGAGTTTATTCAATGTGTTTTGGTGTTTCTTTTCTAATCGACTTTAATCTTGGTGTTGCAGCGCGAGTCATAAATGAAATGTTCAGCCAATGGGGGATACCGGAAACTTCAGGAACACAGATGGGATGGAACCTTAGCGGAGAACCATGCAGTGGTACCGCGGTCGAACAAGTTGACTTCGAATCCCCTTCGTTCAACCCCGCCCTCAAATGTGACTGTAATTTCCCTAATTCCATCTGCCACATCACCCAAATGTCAGTGCTTGTTTTTGTTCTTCCCCCTATATATATCTTAATGAACTTCAGGCAAAATAAAATTGAACTTTGTAAGGAGGACACCAGTTTATTTTTCAACTAAGTTAGAAACCCGTGTATTATGCAGACCGAATAAAAGAAATACTAAATAGTTAGTAATAAAGATCTATGAATTAAATAGTTAATAAGTAAACGATGACTGGACTGCATAGGAAAATAAGGAAACACTTGAGGAAATAAATAGTTAGTAATAATGATCTCTTGTATGATCTTTTGACATTCATTTCTTTACCTTAAATCCTCAGAAAAGTTATTGGAATGAACGCTGCTGGTCCGATCCCTGAAGGACTCTGGACTTTGACTTACCTTATCAATCTGTATGTCTGCAGCTATTTTTTAACTGGTGTATCATGTTTCGGTTTCTTTATTTGCAACTTATTTGTCGCCTTTAACTATGGATATTTTGGCATACAATGTAGAAGCGTTCCTATGGCATACAACTTATTTTTTGTGTGTGTGTTTTGTCTACACACGGTTTAATCATCAAGTTTTTTGCTACAGTAATTTGAACCAGAACTACTTGACAGGCTCCTTGTCACCATCCATTGGCAATTTAACTCAGATGCAGTGGATGTAAGCCACCCTCTTTTATTTTCATTTATTATTTTTTGTATCTGACATATTTAGTTAAGAATAAATCTGACATTTATAATGGTGAATTTGAATTTTCTTTAGGACTTTTGGCTCAAACGCATTATCGGGGCCGGTTCCAGCAGAGCTAGGGCGGCTTACCGACCTTCGATCACTGTATGTTGTTTCTACTTTGTTTGTCGTGTTTTTTCAAAAAGAAATTTCCTCTGTTTAATTCTCTGTTGATTAAAAATTAAAATGTATCTTTTATATTGCAGGGCATTTGACACAAACAATTTCAGTGGTTCCCTGCCACCAGAACTCGGAAATTTGCGAAAATTACAACAGCTGTAAGAATATTCATGATTGTGTTATTTTAAATGATTCTCTAATTAAGTTACTTAGCGGGTTTAAACTAACTTATCGATTAACACATTCTTTTACCTCTTGAATTCCTCTTTTGGTTACCAGTGACTAAATCTGATATTTTTTTCTTCAAATGTGTTCATTTTGCCAGTTACATTGATAGTTCTGGAGTTGGCGGTAAAATACCTTCTACGTTTGCTAACTTACAGAATTTGGTTACAGTGTAAGATCAATCACTTTTAATGATGCTTCAAAGTTCAAAGTAGTACTTCATCTATCCCGTAAAGTTGCAACACTTTCTTTTAAATAGCCAAGCAATCGCTTAATAGACACCATATAAAAAATTGCAATCTTCATGATTGCTGGGTGTAATTCTAACTCTTGTGCTGTCAGAAGGGCTTCCGATAATGAATTCACCGGGAGAATACCTGACTTTATAGGGAACTGGACATTGTTAGAATCCTTGTAAGTTAACCTCTGTCATATTCATAATATTTTGTACGCAATGAAACTTTATAACCATTTGCATGATTAATGTCCCTATAGGATATTTATGGGCAACTCTTTTAATGGTTCAATACCTCCTTCATTTTCTAGACTCACCTCTTTGCAGGACTTGTAAGTTTTTCTAAGAACTCTTAACTATCTTCTACACGTCTATCTATCGTTATAATCTAGCGGCTCTTGTTACATATGTTACAGGAGGATAAGTGGTTTATCTAATGGAACTTTGGACTTCATCAAGGATTTGAAGTCGTTACGTGTTTTGTAAGAGAGTGTTTTGATCTTTATCAAGTCTACCTTCTTAGCGCCTTCTAAAATCCCGAAGATAAGATATAAAGAGTTGCATGTCTTGCAGAGTTTTGAGGTATAACCGAATTTCTGGCACTATTCCAACCGACATCGGAGAATATCAAAATCTGACACAATTGTGAGTAATATACATCTAGATGCTATTTTCTATTTCGATTACTAACATAGGCTTCTACTTGTCAGGGATTTGAGTTTCAACAATTTGAGTGGGGAGATTCCAAGAGATTTGTTCAACTTGAGTCAACTCTCTTTCTTGTAATATACATAATCTCGATATATTTTATGCAATTAAAATTTTATAAGTATCGATGTTGGAATAAAATAATTGTGGATGGATTTTGACGTTTATGCAACATCCAAGATCTAAATGCGGATGTAACAATTCTCAGGTTTCTTGCAAACAATAGCTTGTATGGTACCCTTCCCGCCGTAAAGAGCGCAACTCTTCGTAATCTGTAAGTGAATTATGCATTTTGCAGACTTAAGGAAGGTTTCTTGGATTTATGTTTTTATTTTCTCTAATTTATGTACGTTTTTCTTCATGTAGTGATTTTTCGTACAATGAACTATCCGGGACACTTCCTTCTTGGGTCAATGAGCCAAACTTACAAATGTAAGTGCATGATTTTGAATATCAGTATGTAATTTTGATTTTCTTTTTATTGACCGTGAGAACCCCGTTAAGGAAAACTCACGGCCATACCCTGCTAACTAGTGGGACCAAGTAAAGCGCCACTTACGTTGAGCATAGCTTATAGAGCTAATTATTAATGTGTTCAATGTGCAGTAACTTAGTCGTAAACAACTTCACATTAGGAGATTCGGGAAACAGGTAGCGTTTGTGTTTTTTTCTTATATTTATGTTTATTTAATATTTAATGTGTCTATAAATAATTGATAATTATTAATGTCTTTCGTCTTTAGTGGTTTGCCATCAGGATTGAATTGCCTCCAAAGGAATTTCCCTTGTGGGCGTGGGTCGCCAATATGTAAGCAAGATCATGAAGATTCTATTTCATGTTACAATATATTATTATCATTTCATGTTGGTTTTCACAGATAGTAGCTTTGCAATCAATTGTGGTGGTTCCGAAATCACATCGTCTAGTCAAATAGGTTACAATCAAGAAAACGAAACTCTTGGAGCGGCAACGTATTATGTGACTTCCGACAGAAGGTGGGGAGTCAGCAATGCAGGACAGAGGGAGAACCCGGCATATACAGCCTCGCTTGCACGTCAGTTCAACAGTTTAGATTCAGCACTGTTTCAGACAGCACGAATCTCTGCTGGATCGCTAAGATACTTTGGTTTAGGACTCGAGAATGGTAACTACACTGTTAACCTCCAGTTTGCTGAATTACAGATAGAAGATGGACCTACCTGGAAAAGCCTTGGAAGGCGCGTCTTTGACATATATATACAGGTCTGTTAACTGGAGCTTGTAGCAAGTTTGAAGTTGAAATTTATCCTTTGACTTCAAAAGTCAAACAATACTTTTTTTCGAAATCATTCATAACCTTTCCTTATAGTAGATATGCTTTTTTTAACGATGTGCTAGTGAATGGGTTGCTATTTTATTTTTTGAACGACCAATGAAATAAAAGCTCGGCTACCCAGGGTAACCCAATGGCAAAAGCCGACTCCATGTGCTCGCGATCACAGACAGCGCTGGGTAGCCCAAGCCCACCATCTCCAATTCCGAGGAAAACCTGCCCGCCCGAAGGCCCACTGCGGTAAAACCTGGTAACGGGTCAAGCAGATCATATATTAAAATTGGTGATAATGTGGATTGAAAGTCATCCAAAGTGCATTCTTAGTGCATACAACCTCCTAAATCGTCTTTTCAAATTAAAGCATCATTTATGATTAAAAAATGTACGAGGGCCAACTTGGCCCGGCCCAACTTGGCCCGGAACAACGTGTTTTGACCCACACCAAGAGTGACCCATTTTTACCCATAACACAACCTGCCTCACTCACTCATCTTGCCACCTTTAGTATGAAGTATGGTGTTATTGTTTTGCATAACTTCTATCATTAGCTTCTCAAACCATGTTTCTTTCAGGGAAACCAGGTGTTTAAAGACTTCAATATAATAAGGGAAGCAGGTGGGGCCTCCTTTAGTCCTGTTTCAAGGCAAGCAACAGTTCGGGTTACAGATAACTACCTTGAGATTCATTTATTCTGGTCCGGAAAAGGGACTTACTGTGTACCTACTCAAGGGGTTTTCGGACCTCTTATCTCAGCAATCAGTGCCACCCCAAGTACTAAAGTTCTTTCTTGAACTTGGTTGCTTAACTTTGAGTTCTTGAGAGTTATCAGTTACTAATCTTTACTTTTTTTGTACAGATTTCCGCCCCAGTGTGAGAAACACTCCACTTTCCACAAAGAAGAATAGGAAGAATAGGACCGGTTTAATCTTTGGGATCTTGGTTCCCATTGCAGTTGTTAGCTTTCTGTCACTATTAGCTATATATATTTTTCGTAAGCGGAGCAAAAAGCAGGATACTTCTGACACTTATGAAGGTAGTTTTTCTGGATCTTTGTTTTCTTATTATATAGATTTTGCTACTTCTACTTACATACTTTTTCTGACTTACAGAGCTTGAGTTTTCCGGAATTGACGCCAAACCAGATACCTTTAGTTATGGAGACCTGAGAGATGCAACCAATGATTTTAGTCCTGAAAATAAGCTTGGTGAGGGAGGATTTGGACCTGTTTACAAGGTACTTTATACTTCTCATCAACAATGCATTTTTTTCTTCTTAAACTCAAACTTAACCATGATTAGTCCTTATAATTATTTTGATGGTAAACAGGGAACACTGAATGATGGAAGAGTAGTAGCTGTTAAACAACTCTCTGTAGCCTCTCACCAGGGCAAGACTCAGTTTATTGCTGAAATTGCAACAATATCGGCCGTCCAACATCGCAACCTTGTCAAATTATACGGATGCTGCATTGAAGGATACAAACGACTTCTTGTTTATGAGTATCTTGAGAACAAGAGTCTTGATCAAGCACTATTCGGTAAGACATACAAGTACAGTTTTTTTTTTTTTGGACATGAACTGTAGAGTATAAAACTATAATGCTACATTTGGGGTCTATGATGCAGGAGACAAGAGGCTATCTCTTAATTGGGCCACCCGGTTTGAAATATGCCTTGGCATAGCACGCGGTCTTGCATATCTGCATGAGGAGTCTCGAATAAGGATTATACACCGAGATGTCAAAGCTAGCAATGTTTTACTTGATGCTGATCTCAATCCTAAGATCTCAGATTTTGGTTTGGCCAAACTTTATGATGACAAGAAAACACACATGAGTACTCGTGTTGCAGGCACAATGTAAGATTTTATTTTATATGTGTGACTTTGTTGAAGTTTTGATGATTTTATATGTGTTTTGTAGTGGGTATTTGGCACCGGAGTATGCAATGCGTGGACACCTTACTGAAAAAGCTGATGTGTTTGGTTTTGGAGTTGTAGCTCTAGAGATTATTAGCGGAAGGCCTAATTCTGATTCCACTTTGGAAGATGAGAAAGTATATCTTCTTGAATGGGTATCTTTCGTCTTTTTCTTCTTCATTATTCCATTTTTTTTTTTAATTTTAGAATCTTTATATTAATAATTTTATCTGGTTCCTTTGGTATATGATTTAGGCATGGAACCTACATGAAGCTAATAGTGAAGTTGAGTTGGTGGATAAAGAACTGTCTGAATTTGATGAGAATGAAGTAAAAAGAGTGACGAGAATCGCCCTTTTATGCACCCAAACCTCACCGATGCAAAGACCCCCAATGTCCAAGGTGGTGGCAATGCTTACAGGAGACATGGAAACAAGAGCTGTGATTACTCGGCCTGGGTATTTGGTTGGTTATGATTTTGAGGATGATACAACCACCTTTAGAGGTGCTCTTCCAACTTCAGTTACAGATCATGGAAGTACTAGTCACTCCACTGTTTTTGCCAAACCCACTTAATAATGCTACTAGACCGATACTTCATGATATCATTTGAGGAGGTTAGTGATAATGACGTGGTTTTCTTGATTAGTTCTCGTTGTACTATCATGTTTTAGCTTTGTAATCAGAGACAAAGGGCATAAAACAAAAACACTGTATATTTGTTGTGTTTTATATCATTGGGTTGCTTGTGTATTTATGAAGGAGGGAACCTCATCTAAGCTAAACCATGAGGCCCATTGGGATACTAATAGGACTATATAATCTAACATTGCCCCTCAAGATGGAGCATAGATATTGATGATGCCTAGCTTGTTACAAATGTGGCAAATCCGACTTTCGGGTAGGCTTAATTTGGTGAATGAATACATGGGCTAAATTATTACTTGTTCTAACATGAGGGGTAGTGATTTTCCTGTCTTCGAGCTTCTCTGAGTGAAGTGAATATCTATGTTGGTGTGTTTTGGGTCAACTAACACCACCCGTTTAACTAACGTCGTGTTCAAGTTGACCCGTAATAAAAAAACAGGTCGGGTTCAGCGCTGTTACAGTCCGCACAAATCTGGTTCTGCACTAACACGACCTGTTTAAATAGCATGTATTTTTAACGGCGTTTAAATAACATGTTAAATGTGGTTGTAAGTTGGTTAGTCAAAGTCAAAGGCAGTAAGTCAACGCTTAGGATTCAGCACCGTTTCAGACCGCACGAACCTCTGTTGGATCACTAAGATACTATAGTTAGGACTGCAGAACAGCAACTACACCTGATAGACCATATAATTAAGTTAAAGATTAGTTTTATATATCATTATATTTAGTGGTACTAAAGTGTATCTTTATGTTCTCTATATATATGACATTCTTGTATTCATTGTTTAAAAATCGGTAATACGATCCTTACGTTCTATTATGGCATCAGAGCCATTCTAACCCTACCCAAACCCTACTGCTGTCACAGCTCCTCCTCTCTAAACTTGCTGCCGTCACGCAATTCTGTTCTTTTTTTTTTAACCTCTGATCATCTTCTAAACCAACCATTCCAATGGCAATGCTCTCACCCTTCACCACTGCAGAGAAAACTGCCCACAATTCGCATAAATTCGCCTTTAAATTAACTCCCACAAACTATGGCTTCTGGAAGAACATGATTCATCCCTTCCTAGTCACTACTGGCCTTTTTGGATACACAGACGGTACCATACCATGCCCACCTTCCAGAACTGCGGCCACTACCGACACAGCTTCTGTTAATAATCCCAGCCACTTGTATTGGGTTTCCAATGATGCCCACGTCCGAATGATTCTCATCTCTACCATCTGTGAATCCAGTTTTTCGCATGTTCAGGGTGTAACATCTCGTGACTTGTGGTTGTCCCTTGAAAGAGCCTACGCCCCGAAAAATTCATACAGGGAATACACACTGAAAACGCAGCTGTTGAAGCTTCAGATGAAGGCTGATGAGACTTCTGCCTCTTATCTGAGCCGTGTGCAGGAATATGCAAGAGCCTTGGCCAATATTGGTGAGGCCTTTAAAGACAAAAGATATAGTAATGCTTACACTTGCTGGTATACGAGATGAATATAGCGGACTTAAAGCCAATTTACTTGCTCGTTCACTACATGTTGCCTTTACTGAATTACACGGCCTGCTGAGTGATCATGAGTTCATGATGACTCGACATACACCAGCCATTCCTACTGCCTTCACAGCCTCCACTTTCCCAGCCCCACCTACAGCCAACAACACTGCTGGCCTTCTCCCCAACCCGGCACCACCACAGAATCAATAGGCTACTTTACAACAATTGGCTGCTCAACTAGGGTATAACATCAGCCCTGCTTTTACCCAAAACCAACAGTCGCATGCCTTCTTTACCAACCGTCAACCAACCAATCATCGCGGTAACCGTCATGGTAATTCTCGTGGCAACTATCGTGGTAATTATAACAGGAACCGTGATGAGTCTCAAGCATCTGGTGCCTAGAACTGTCAACCACAGTTTGCTTGGGCCTCTACTCAGAACACCGTGTATGGTCATTGTAACCGGTGTGGTATTGGCCATATTCCTGCACAATGTCCTAACAAGGCTGGTCAATCTTCCACATGCGACTCACCCCAAGCAAACTATGCAACCTTTTCTGAAGCTGGGTCTACAACTGGTTCACTCTGGAAACCCGACACAGGAGGAAATGGTCATGCTACACCCGACCTTGCAAGTTTGGACAACTCTGAGGCCTATCTTGGTAACAATTTCCTTCATGTTGGTGATGGTAATCCTCTCCCTATTTGTCATATTGGTTCCTCAAAATTATATTCTCCTAAGAAAACCTTTTCTCTCAATAATATTCTTCATGTACCTGAACTCAAACAAAATCTCTTATCAGTTCAACAATTTTGCTTAGATAATAACGTTTTCTTTGAATTTCACTCCTTTTTTTGTTGTGAAGGACAAGTCTACACATACCATCCTACTCACGGGACCAAGTGAACAAGGCCTCTACTCACTTGATCTTCCAAAATTGAAGGCCCTTCCACATGTTTCCTTCACAACAACTAAAGCTCCGTCAGCGATCTGGCATCAACGCCTCGGCCATCTCAATGCTCGAGTTTTTCAATCTATAATGTCTAGTAGTCATTTACCTGTTTCCAATAAAGTGTCTTCTTCTTTATGTTCTTCTTGTCAAATGGGGAAATCCTCCAAATTGTCGTTAAAACTATCAAATTTTTATAGTAACAATGTTTTGGATTTGGTTTATTGTGATGTTTGGGGTCCTGCACCCTCTATTTCCTTTAATGGTTGTCGCTTTTTCTTATTATGTGTTGACCATCATTCATGCTATATGTGGTTTTACCCTTTAAGGAATAAATCTGATGTTTTCTCTGTTTTTAATTGTTTGTTAAAATGGTTGAAAGATAATTCAATACTAAACTTAAAAGAGTTCAATCTGATTGGGGTGGTGAATTTCGTAATCTTGCTTCGTTTCTAACATCTCTTGGCATAATTCACCAACGCTCGTGTCCACATACGAGTGAACAAAATGGTGTTGTCGAACGCCGACATCGCCATGTTGTTGAAACTGGCTTGGCGCTTCTTGCTCACTCTCATGCCCCTCAACGTTTTTGGGAGTTTGCCTTTGAAACTGCGTTTTACCTAATAAATCGCATGCCCTTAAAAATCAATTCAAACAAATCACCTTTCCAACACTTATTCAACCGACCACCTGATTACTCATTTTTACGAGTCTGTGGGTGTGAATGATTCCCTTTCCTACGCCCGTATCATCATCATCATCATCATCATAAAATGGACTTCCGGTCCACCCCGTGTGTTTTTCTAGGCTACATCTCAGTTTGTCATGGGTATCGCTGCCTAGATTTACAATCTGACCGGATTTACATTGCTCATCATGTTTGCTTTAACGAACACATTTTTCCATTCAAACCACCACTCACACCCACATCCCCTACACAATCACCTTCCTACTATTCTTCCTAACCCATACCATCAGCCTGTCCTTCCACTTCTACTTCCCAGCCTTCAACCAAACCTCACAGAGCTGAAACACAGCTTTCGGACCACCATCAAACCCATAACCAACAACCCTCGAACTTGTCCCACACAACAGCCCATGAACCCACTCATTCCAACCCTGAACCGACCCTTTCCATCCCTCCTTTCAGCCCTGAAATAACCTATTCCACCTCAATTCCTCCTACCTCACAGTCCTCAGCTCACATTTCCTCTTCACCACCACGTACCCGTCCGCCTAATCTTTGCCAAGATCCTAAGCCAACCATTCGGTATGATCCTTTAGCTTACCATGTCTCTACAAATTCTTCCGAGTCTATTGAACCTTCATCTTTTATGTAACGCCCGACTTGTTAAAAACAATATTATAATACTTTGCGGAAAATAGGCCCAGATTTTTCTTTTTGTTAATATTACCTAATAAAGGATAATATTCCTAAAATCTATTAATCCACATAATTGGATTAATGAAACAATTACAAACACACTTTTAGAAAATTTCGCCATGAGTCGTTTGCATCACGACCAATCCTTACGAAAACAATACCTGCTTATTACAAGGTTTTTATAAAACAAATATAACCCACTACTACATTGACATACTAGCACTTGGCTAAAATAAACATTGAAGTTAAACTCTAAAATACAAATAACTAAGTCAATTTGACCCAATAAGAAAACTCATATTACTTAGTGAACAAGGCATCACTAAATCTTCACATCATTGACCCGCTTCAAAAACTTGATCACTTTCGCCTTCCTACCACCCGAATCTGTCATATAACATTACCATATTTATAGCCTCAACCGAGAAATTATATATTCCTACGGTAAGCATAATTATGACTAATATATAGATTGAACCGGATTATTGGTGAATGACTTGTGAGATGTTTTCTTCTTTCATGATTCTGGTTCAAGTCACCCCGTTGATTTTCATGACTTATCACCTACATTGAAAACACCAAAATATTAGCTTTTGTTAAGTGAGGACTCATAATATGATTTTGTACCAAACATAACGGAGTATTCAATGCTCATAATGCCCAACGAAACAATATCGAGCCACTACTTCACTATCTCGAGTCACGCATTTTGTGACTTTCTCCATTTTAATATGGATGCCCTTTTTTTTTTATCTCATGTATATCCCTGCTAATATAGAATCAAGGAAACTTCAAAGTAAACCATTATCAATTTGATTCGATCAATATAAATAAAATGGTAAACTGCCACATATCTATGTTGTAATTCATTAGACACTATATACGATTATCAACAATCATTATTATCTAACATACACTTAATAATTCATACATGTATTCATAACATACTCCAATACGTTATATAATTTTTACGACACAGGTGTCATTCATTCATAAGCACTACTAAATGAACACATGTTTTTGCACATGCAGGTTACAACACCCATGACTTTTTAATTTAGCATACACATCCATATTCAAGGAATCACTCACTTCAACTCATGTAATATATATAGCTACATAGAGGTTTAAAACAACAACATAATCACATCCCATTGGTTCCTTATAAATTCCCTAAGATTATGCAAGTACTATAAAATTTATGTTTTTCACTCAGCTTTATGCAGCTGTAGTAATTTAGTATTTTCCTATAGAAATAGTGAGTATTTCACTTCAAACGAAAATTCTTATTAACGGTGACTCCGAGACCTTTCCGTGGATATAAAATACGCCCCGAACGGACATTCGGTTGATTTTCTATGAATTTTTAAAGACTAGCAAAAATCTGGAAATAAGCTGAATTTTCAGCATTTGGGTATCTCGACCCATTAACATTGTGTACTCTTTCTTGATGGGTTAAAACCCCCAAAACATCGCTAAAACAATACGTTATTGTTAAGTTAAACCATATTCAATAAGTTTCATTAAACCACCTTAACTATAAGAAATTTAAGCCAACAATAAGACTATTTAAATTAATGCGACTCCAAACATACTCGAGTCACTCACCTTCGCCCGTAGGAGTGTTGTTGCTTTGTCACCCGTTTGACCCGTTGCCATCCAAACGTTATCTCACCTATCTTGACAACAAATCAAACTTGCAAATCATTAGAACACATAGCATGGGCATTCATCTCATAATACCTAAGTATTTATCTAACCCATCATCAAACATGTGTTCTAAAACATTTTTTTTAACCTCAAACTTGTTAATTCGTTTATCATCGCCCATTTGACCCATTATCACGCATTTGTGTTTAGTCATAATATACAGGTCATTTTCACCATAATTTCATCAATTAACCAATAGGTATAAGTTTTAGTTATAATCCAACCTAATTAACCCATTCACTCAAGTGATCCATTTGGGTGATTAAGCGATATTAACAATTACATATGTACTTTATGTTAATCCCATTCACCATTAGATTCACTAAAGCTTTATGTTTACTAAACACCAATTTGTTATTAGCAAATCATTTACATCAAGAAAACATGACAAATCTTTCAAAATCTTACTTTTATTTTGGTTTAGGCATTTAATCAAACACCTTGTGGGCATAAGCTAATATTCACCATTTTTTTACTCATATGAACTCCCACACCCTCAATTCACCCATAAGGATGTCTACTTTCTTTGTAATTCCCAACTTGTATCATTTTTCATGTTTTTAAATGAAATCACTATTGTTTCTAGATTCACAAGTTCTGTTCAGATTTATGTCAGCAAATATACATGTTTTCGATTCTACCTTACTAATTTGCCAAACTTAGTAGTTAAATCTTTACATGCAATATAAATAAATGATTCCAAACTACATCTAATCTTTCTAATATATCGATTAGGGTTTCTACATCCAGAAATCAAGCATCAAAACCATAAAATTTCAGTTTTATTCAACAATAAAACATAAGAACCCTAACCCATGAGTTTTTACTATCAAAACATAGACGATTACTTACCATTATCCATAGAAATCGAGAAGGAGGATAGAATCAAACTCCAATCTCGTTAATTCTTCTTCAATTTGAGAAATTGACCCCATACAGGGGGTTTTCCCCTTCCTGCGACCTGAACCAGGAGGTTCGACCTCCACTTTTTTTTTTTTGTTTTATTTCCTTCTCATTGCAACTTATTATTTTCTTACCTCAATTATTAGTTTTACCAAGTTTAGTCCTCAAAGTTATATAATCTTATAAATAATAGATTCAATCTTTTATTCACCTCTCACTCATGGCCGTTTAACTCCGTTTTATAATAAATTGTATTATCATATTTTTACAAAATACTATTTCACCCGCCATTAAATCATTTTTAAGGAGTGTATATGTTTGTTTAAAACATATTTTATTCCTTCTGAAAAATCCGGATGTTACAAATTACTATCTCGCCAATATAAACTCATTTTAGAGATTTAATACAAGCATTTCAAATATATTTTAATCTCATGAGAAATCGGGATGTTACATTTTACTATCGCCAACAAATCACCGGAATGGCGCCAGGCCATGGCTGAAGCGTTTGATGCTCTTGTTCGGAACGAGACATGGTCTCTTGTTCCCCGAGTTGCGAATACTAATGTTATTGATTCAAAATGGGGTACAGGATCAAAAAGGATGCACATGGAAAGGTCACTCGTTACAAAGCAAGACTCTTTGCCAAAGGTTTTAACCAAAAACCCGGTGTTGATTACCAAGAGACCTTCAGTCCTGTTGTCAAAGCAACAATGATACGAGTTCTTTTGTCTCTTGTTGTGACAAATCAGTGGTCTCTCATACAGTTAGACGTTCAAAATGCCTTCCTTCACGGTGACCTAAAGGAAACTGTCTACCTACAACAACCATAGGGGTTCGTTGATAATTCTTGCCCTGATCATGTTTGCTTGCTGCATAAATCTCTTTATGGCCTGAAACAGGCACCACGAGCATGGTTTGAACGTCTTAGCAGCACCCTATATCATATGAGCTTTACCAGTTCTAAAACGGATCCTTCACTTTTTATACTTAAAGCCCGTGGGACCTTGGTCTACGTTTTGGTCTATGTCGATAACATTATAGTTAGATGGAACAAAACAACAACTATCAGTGATGTCATTGCAACATTAGGCACATCATTTGCAGTAAAAGATCTGGGGGACTTGCATTATTTTCTGGGTATTGAGGTTATTCGTCATGGCAACAAATTAATCCTTTCTCAGCGGAAATACATTTCTGACTTGATTCACAAAGCTGGGTTATCCGAATGCAAACCAGTTCCTTCTCCTATGAGCACATCTCAGTTTCTCACCCTCGGTGACAGCCAGCCTACGGTGTCACGTTCTTCTACTGGATCTGAATATAAAGCTCTAGCCGACACTGTTGCTGAATTAACATGGCTAGAGGTCCTTCTACATGAACTCGGTATCATCTCTAAGATTACACCTACACTCTGGTGTGATAATCTAGGTGCCACGTATTTGTCCGCTAATCCTGTGTTCCATGCTCGCACAAAACATGTTGAGTGTGATTATCACTTTGTTCGCGAGAAAGTTGCTTAGGGAAAACTTCAGGTCAAGTTTATCTCCACACATGATCAAATAGCCGACGTTTTCACCTAGCCGCCACCGTCTCAAAGGTTTCTAATGCTGAGTTCCAAGTTGCAGGTCGTTCCCCGCCCTCAACTTGTGGGGGATGATAGACCATATAATTAAGTTAAAGATTAGTTTTATATATCATTATATTTAGTGGTAATAAAGTATCTTTATGTTCTATATATATGACATTCTTGTAATCATTATTTAAAAATCAATAATACAATCCTTACGTTCTATTAACACCGTTAACCTCCAGTTTGCTGAATTGCAAATAGAAGATGGACCCGCCTGGAGAAGCCACAGAAGGCGCGTTATTGACATATATATATACACGTCTGTTAATTGGAATTTGTAGCAAGTTTGAAGTTGAAAAGTTGTACTTTTTCTTCAAAAGTCAAACAGTACCCTCTTATTGAACCAACAAGGAATGGGTTGATTTGGGTGGTCATTAATCTCAAACGAGTCAAACAGATCAGTTATAAAAAATAGTGCTAATGCGGATTGAAAGTCATCCATAGTCTTATTCTTAGGGGGCGTTTGGTTGACGGAATGATTTGGAATTGGAATTTGTATAGGAATTAGAATTTGAAGGAATTGGATTTTGGAATTTAAACATTCCAATTGGAATTGGAAATTGTTGGAATTGGAATCACAATTCCATTTTTGTTGTGTTTGGTTTTCAAATTAATTAGAATCCATCACCCCGGCACCCACAACCACCAGTTCAGGTCAAAACGGTACGGATCGAAGCGGTTTGATTTGAAACGGTACCGGTCGAAACGGTACCGGTCGAAACGGTTCGATTCGAAACGGTACGGGTCGAAGCGGTTTGATTCGAAACGGTACTGGTCGAAACGGTTCGTGTCGAAACGGTTCAATTCGAAACGGTACTGGTCGAAACGGTTCAATTCGAAACGGTACGGGTCGAAACGGTACTGGTCGAAACGGTATGGGTCGAAATTGTTTGATTCGAAACGGTACGGGTCGAAGCCGTTCGCGTCGAAACGGTACAGGTCGAAACGATACCGGTCGAAATGGTACGGATCGAAACTGTACGGGTCGAAAAGGTTCGGATCGAAACCAATATGGGTCGAAACCAGTGGCGAAGCTTGAGATTTCCGACCGGAGGTCGGAAGTCACCGGACCTAAAATTATACCTTAGAAATTATAAAATCGGGGGGTCGAAAACATATATACCTAAAAAATTCTATACGAAAACTACATACCGGGCACTGCTGAGCGAAAAGTTCGGGGGGTCGGGCGCCCCCCGGCCCCCCACTAAACTACGCCCTTGGTCGAAACGGTTCGGATTGGAACGGTACGAATTGAAACGGTGCGGGTCGAAGCGGTCGAAGATTCCAATGAATTTACTTTAATTTCTTGACATATAGGAAGGATTTTCAATTCCTTTAGCTAAAGGAATTTGAAGGAAGTCATGTCTAATTCCATTTCTATTGTCAACCAAACACATGAAGTTTGGAATTGAATTTCCAATTCCATCAAATTCTGTGATCCAAACATCTTAAAAAATGGAATTCAAATTTCTATTGCCTTAAATTCCATTAAATTCCTTCGAATCAAATGTCCACTAAGAGCAAGTAAAAAGAAACAGTAATAAAAAATATAGTAACAAATTCTATTGCAGACCGTTTCCTCACAGCTTTCACTTCAACCCGCAAGCTTTTCGCTATTCGTAGCCCATAAAATTTTGAATAAGGAAATTAAAAGTGACTGATTGACTTCTTAAACTCATTTGAATTTAAAAATCTGTTTTACTAACCAGATCATAAAAAAGTGGTAAGTTGGAGTTGGAGAACTGTCAGTCCTCAACAACAGGCAAGTAGATTCTAAAAAAAAAATCAGCTTTCACTCATATGTGTGATTTGAATTAGAAAGCTGTTAAGGAGATTGCAGTTGCCTTTGTAAGATGGAAGCAACCACGGCTGAAGGTTAGTTTAATTGTACTGTTCATTCTCTACTTCTCTGTGCAATTATAGTTAACTAGTTATAAGGCCCCGTTTTGCGGGTCGAGAGGCGTAAAACCGTGTTACCAGGGATGGGGGTGCGTAGAACCGTGGCAAATAGCACGCCAACAACGACCAAAACCGGGGAAAATGTAAAAGAAAAACACAAATTTATAACACCAAGTAACTAACTGACGTAAAACGTAGACGAACTCAAATTTATATACACGTATTCAGTGGTGGACCCAGGATTTTTTTCCTGGGGGTGCGGAAATTTTTTAAAGATTTTAGACCCCTAGCTATATTAAAAAATCGGTTCATAGCGAGTCGGATCGGGTCGGGTCATGTAAAACAAGTAAAAACAAACAAACAAAGTTTAATGGCGGGTCGAATCAGATCGGGTCGGGTCCATTTCAATTCTCAAACAACCAAACCCTAGTTCCTAACTTCCTATCACATTAACAAACAAAAAAACATCAAAGTTCAAACCATCCATACTTTTATTTCTTTTAGTCATTCAATAAAAGAACAAAAAAACTTATCTATAACATACCTTGGTCTTTAATTAGAATAATCTGGCGAAAAAAAGTGGTTCAACCCCTTTCCTCTTGAGAAATCGCGGCATAACTTCCCTACTCATTGTTCATTCCTAATCCTATAACATACAAAATAAACAAGGATCTTCAAGTGTTCAACCATAGCCCATGTTCCGTAATTTTCAATTTAAAATTTTGAATTTCAAGCCCTAGTAATTAAGATTTGCCAACCAACAATCATATAATCAACAAACATTTTTGCCAAGTGAGGCAGAGGGAGGGCGGGAGTCGCTGGCAAGTGGCAGCGATTTGGGTTTTTTTTTTTATTACGTGGACTGGTTTGTTTAACAAAAGTAGTAGTTGGGTTGGGCTTGAATGGGTATTAAGTTATTGGGTTTGATGGATTGAATTTAAGTTTTATTAAAGGGGTTAGTAGGCTAACTTGTTTACATAATTTGATCGGGTTTCAATCCGTGTTCACAAATTTTTTACATAAATTCCTAACATTTTTTTTCTAAGGGGTGCGGTCGGAATTTTTCAAGGGGTGCGGACGAAAATTTTCAAGGGGTGCGGTCTGGATTTTTCGCTAAAAACACCACTAAATTTTTTTTTTCCAGGGGTGCGGCCGCCCACCCACTCCATAACTTGGGTCCGCCCCTGCACGTATTAGAACAGGGATGTAAAAAAACGAAAGTAAAAAAACCTTAGGATGAAAGGTTGCAAGGGATCTAGATCCTTTTTCAATCATTATCAGGCTAGTCAGTTTTACAACATAGAGGATTTGGACTATAACCATATAGAGGATTTGGACTAACCATAGGCCCAACACATGTACACCAAGGAAAATGGTCCAACATGTATGTTTTGCAACGACTTACAAAAAAATAGTTGAAGCGCAAGTTAACAGAAGTACACTGTTCTTAAGACCATACCTAAATTGTTATTATATATATATAATGATCCTTCCCTGTGAAAACTAATCGAGCCATCTCTTTTAGTCAAGTTTGCATTTTCATTTGCACCTATCGATCATCACATTTATATACTTAGCTCTAGCTAGGTTATTGAGTTTAAATTCCGGTTCAAATAAAAGAAATGTCTCAATTATAAAAGGAGTTGATCTTGCCAATAAAAATTCTTACCCAACACGTAAAGAAACGGTTATAAATGTTTATATGATTTTTTCGCTTCTTACTTAAAATTGGTTGTTTATTGAACATTCTTGTGTGAACATACCCAAATACCTATGTGTGAATATAAAAGCTACAGTGTAGGGTTATCTTAAGAACTTTAAATATTATGAGATCGGCGAGACCTTGCGAAAAACCAAACAAAATCCAAAAAAAAAGAAAAGAAAAGAAAACTATACTATCATTATTATTATTTCCATATTATTAATTAGGAAGGGTTTAAGTTTCATGGTGTATCCGTTGCACAGAGGGTTTTCCAAAAAAAATATTAATTTTTTTACTTCTAACAAAACAAAAGATAACCTTTTTTTGAATATCTCTACCACAACCTATTATTTAATGTTTAACAACTCCTTCATTGATTGATAAATTGAAAATGTGATGTGTATTGATTTTTTGTGTGTGAATACATAGGCACTTGAAATGCGTGTTGAATACAATTGAATAACGTGAAGAACATTAATTTGTGATTGACATAGACACACAAAAGGGAATTCATTCAAATATCTACAAACCCCTCGAGGGTAATAGTGGTTGATGTCTATTGGCCTAGATGGGCGGCAAAGGCAATAGTGCCAGGCAGCTGCCTGGCACTCCTCTATTGACCCAACAAATTTACGATTTTATCTCGCTTTAAAATTACGATTTTGCTATCAGTTCAAAATTATGTTTTTGCCCCCTCTTAAAAATAAATTTACGCTTTTGCTCCCAGCTAAATATTTCAATTTAGCCCCCCGTTCAAAATTACAATTTTGTCCCGTTCAATTTACAGTTTTGCCATTAGTTTTTTCCCCTTAAAATTACGATTTTCCCATCAGTTCAAAATTATGTTTTTGCCCCCACTTAAAAATAAGTTTACGCTTTTGCTCCTAGCAAAAAATTCCAATTTTGCCCTCGGTTCAAAATTACGATTTTGACCCGTATAAATTTATATTTTTGCCATTAGTTTTTTTTTCTCATAGGCAAGTTACGATTTTGCCCTCAAATTAAATTTACATTTTGTCCATCGTTTTTGTTTGTTTTGCTGGTGAAATTACAATTTTGCCCACAGTGTAAAATTACAGCCATGCCGGCAGCTGCCTGGCACTCCCCTGTCGGTTCATTTAATTTACGATTTTATTCCTGAATTAAAATTATGATTCGCCCTCAGTTAAAAATTACGTTTTTCCCATCGTTTTAGTTTTTTTAGCAAAACTATAAAGGTTTTTTATATTAATTAGTTCACTCGATTTAATTTTTTTTTGTGTCAATGAGCTCCCTAACACCGGCTCATTAGTCCTGAAAAATTAAAATTTTGCCCTGAGCCCAAAATTATGGTCTTATCATCGTTTTTGTTTTTTTTTTTCTAGTAAAATTATAGTAGTCTTTTTTTAATTGATTGAGAATTATTCGGCTATCGCCCCGCAACGCGGGCGGGGCATCAACTAGTTATCTACAAAAAGGCTTTTATTTTTTATTTTTTTACCGTCGCATGGTTAGAATGTCATTAACCGGCTTAGTGGTTAGTATCTTAGTATATCATCAAGTTAGTATTAAAATCCTCCTTACCTGAATTTAAACCAAGAACCTCGAAAAGAACCAAAACTTCTCACATCCTCCTTGATCACTAGGCCAAAAAGTTTTTACAAAGGCTCTGCTATTTACTACATTTACAAGTTGGGGGAATAGTGTCTGGCACCTTGCCTGACACTTCCCTGTTGGTCCAACCAATTTATGATTTTTTCCGTAGTTTAAAATTACAGTTTCGCCCTCAGTTTAAATTACGTTTTTGCCCTCAGTTCAAAATAAAAATTTCAACTTCAACTTATAAATTAAAAATAAAAGATAATTTTGAGGCCTTACAATTTAATTAAATAATTATATATATATATAGGGTTAGGTTAACGTACAAATGCCCTTATCGTACAATACGTACGCGATCATCTCAGCCGTCAGATCTTCATCCCACATTATCGCATGTTGGTTTTTTGTAACAGTTTTGTAAGACCCTAATTTAGTTATGACTAAAGTCGCAGCGGAAAAACGTACCATAAAAAAATTTCTTTCGTTACAAACACCTTGACGCACTTAAATTTATTTTTAAGATTTATTCTTTCACAATAAATACATTTATTATACTCATTTCCAAAAGAAACCATAAACTAGCTTCACTCAATTACGTACTCAACACTCCCGTATAATCTATCTTGTGACTCGATCCTCGATCTCCAAACCTTGAATATCCTCATGACTGGAACTACCTGCGTTCATCACATAAACTTCACAACATTAGTACGCATTATAAACATACAAAGTTTGTTCACGTTTACTTCTCGTTTCGTTAACTCTTTACATCTCCGCTTTTCGTTCCTGTCATACCATCCGTGATGAGGCTTCTTTACTATTCCTGCATTTCACGTATAACTCCAGGTACACGAATAAACAACATAAACACATAACCATACCGAAAGACTTACGTACATACCCTACTTCATACATAATATCTCTATATATACATACACACACATGCATACACACCTGCTTACATACGTACTCACACACATACATGCTAATCTACACGCATACTTACATATACACACATCTACATCATTATATACGTATTTATATGCACACATACCAACATCATAATAATACACACATGACATTATACATCTTTACATACATACAACCCTACGTGCATCAAACCAAACTCATACATGCCTACTCTCATACATACCATCACACATTCGCTTATTCTTGATCACATACTTATAAACATACTCATGTAGGTACATACATGCTTTCATACATTTCTACCTACGGATATAGAGATATACAAATATGCATACATACCTATCTACATGTGCGCTTACCCTAATGGTCATAAAACATAAGTTAAAATAGTCGTACGCAACTTAAAACGCGTTTATACGAGTTCCCAAGCCAAAACGAGACTTGAAAACAATTTTCGGAGAAACATCACCCGTCGCGCGACGCGACGGGCCGTCGCGCTACGCGACGCCCCCTAAAAGACAGACAGTTGTTGCTGCTGTGCTGCAGATTTTCAGCACGTCCGCGTTTCACGGAAACGGTCATAACTTCTTCGTTATTGGTCCGTTTTACCCGATTCTTTTTCCTACGCGTCCGTAATTTAATTTCCCATCTTATGGTGTTAAGATCCGACATCCGGATTAACACAATTCCAGATTTTAAGTCTTCGGCTTACTACCCTTTTTACCAATAATTGACCCGTTCATAATTCTACCACATAACTTGTTTATTTGACCTTAACCTTATATGAATTGATAATATCAAGGACTTTTGTCATAAAAGATTCATTCCCGGACACTTTACATCTTATTTCACCCGTTTGCGCTCATAAGCTTATTTTGACCCGTTAAGGGTAATTGCGCATTAAAACGTTTCTAACTCACAAAACCCTACTCCTCCCTTTCATACTTGACCAAAACATTACACTAATCGAATAACTTGTTTTCTAAACTACTTTTAAGATCGTTTTCCCAAAATACCCATCAAGGGCATTTTGGTCAACTTTAATCCCATCATCTATGACGAAAGGCTACGTCACATATTTGACCTCCAACATCATGTTTAGTTAAATAAAACACCGTATACTTAATCGAACTAAGAAGTGATTACAGAAATCACTTACCTTATGCGTCCGTGCTCGTATCCGATCCTTTGCCACCTCTTGATCCGTTAGCCTTTCACGCTTGAATCCGTCTTGACATGATTCCTATACTTTCATGTCACCCATCACATTCTCGTTAGTATACACAATTGTACACGTTGTCGATCATATCAACCACATATTTCACATTTAATTCATGTAATTCATCATATAATCACGGATAACGCATAACAACATAACATGTACCATACGACTTCCTACAATCCTACCCTTACGACAACGAGTAAAATCATGTTACTTATACTTAGTTGACTTTTAGAAGTCAACTATTAACCATATTTAACTATCGACTTTTCATCATATACTCGTAACATCATAATTGACCATACGGACAATACTATATACATTTTGTCATACGCTTGATGTGTGTACCATCTTTTAAGCATAACGTACAACTAATTCATGCATAAATCTTCTAAACTCATACATAACTCGACAAATCCTACTTCTAATCAACATATATTATTCACACATAAGCATCAAACATCTCATCACCACATTTCTTCCAATTTAACTAACAAGAATCCATCACGCCCACAATAATACATCAATCTTTCAACAAGACTTCGACATAGGTGGTGATTCTAGTCATCATCTTCACCCAACTAACGGGTTTCATCTCTAATAATCAAATTAACACAAACCATACATAACCCATGTTCTATACGATGATTCTAACCCTTAGACATGATCAATTTCGTATTAACTCACAGATTAGAACATAACCCACTTCACCCATGATCACCAATCTTGGATTTAAGACATACCTTATGATCCCCTCGTGATGGTGATCATTAATCCGTGCTCGGTTATGAATTTAGGCTTCATCTTGCCTTCCGATTTTGTGATCTTCATGATTAGGGTTTGTGGAGCTCTCATGGAGCTCCTGGCTCCTTCTCGAACACACACGATGTGTGTGTTTATTTTGAGTGTTAATTTCTTTTATTAGTAAATCATCTTTCATCTTATCCACTTTTAACCCCTCGAGTTTACTTTTAAAACATAACCGACACTACCTTCATCATTTAATACTTTTGACCCTACCCTTAACTAGGTTAAATAGTCTAGTTATTTATTTCGTGACGTGTCATATAGGAACACCCGAAAAATATTAACATTCAGATTTTGGGGCGTTACAAGTCTACCACCCTTAAATGAGGTTTCGTCCCCGAAACCTTTCTTACCTCTACTTAACACTAATAAAATCTTCTCTACGTCCCATCGACACTATTGCTAGCCCATCACAACAACTATCTTCTTTCTTAAAGAACCCGTTCCGGAGTTCTTATTAGGGTCGCTTTCACTAATAACGCTAATCCCTAACGGCCTTCATAGCTAATTGCTCATTCTTCATTCTAATACTCGTATGTCATATACATTATATATCTTTTTATTTACTTGAAACCATTCCAACATCCCATTACTAACATTCCCATTTGTTTATTTCATCATTCATAATGTTTTCATTGACTATACAATCTCGCATCGAAATTTGTACATACACAGATATGATTAACTCTAACTAATACATCATAATAATGGGTAACTATACATTCTCGATTCATAAACTATTCAGACAATTGACTTTTTCCAAACAAGTCCATACTTTCCTGATCATTCTTTCATTTATCACTTTCATGTTCATTTCCTTGACCTGTCAATAACGGGTCAATACGCATACTCTTCCAACCTTTAATACGATTCGTTCTTAATGGGTCTAATATCTCCATCTCATCTATAGAATCTCACTCTCTACATACTCTATAAGCACTGTATACTAGTCAACTCTTGCTTTGATATCATAACAAAACTACCCTTTCTTATTCACACCTATGTGTTTAACTCTAACGTTACTCTTATTCTACGTTTTCTACAGTTACTTGTACCTTGCGTACCTTTACGTTACCTTTAATTCATTTCGTTCATTTCACATTACTATTTCCTTCACTTCCTGCATTACTTAGTTTAAATATATACATGTGTCATACTAGTTCATATCTATCCAACATGAATTAAACATTTTACTAACCTCTTTTCATTTCACAACCCAACGATCCGTAACCCAGACCGATCATCTTCTCCTTGAGTACTAGCCGTAACAGGCCAGGTTTCATTCATTCGTGTAATGAGCTTCCGCTCGTGCACGTCCTTTCACCAATACGATTGGTTTCATCACATCAATAGTTCTACTATAACGTACCACTCATTCTATTTCTTACATGCAATCCTTTCATTCCATTAATCATTTCGCCAACTGAAGTACACGCTTGTACTTCCTCCTATTCATGCTTACTTGCAAAGACCTTATTACCTCGTTCAATATTTCTTACTAAGCTTACCATTCCCGCCCATACTCGAGGTATTGTCCGGGTCACAGCCCGTCATCATTCTGACTTCTAAGAGTCAATTACTAACACATCTAACACGTAACTTATACGAAACTTCGTCTATTATACTATCATCTTTTACTTTGTACCTATTTCTATGACCCGTTCAACTCAATCGTGGTCAAACTGTCGACATCTTCTTAGACGGATAAATTTCATCTTTTCTATATTGCGAAATCCGTCTCACGGATTCAGATGCATCATTCATGCTTTTTCATTCATTGAATCCGCCTTACGGATTCAAACATTACATTCATGCCTTTCATTACTTCTGTGTTTTGAATCCTTCTCGCGGATTCAAACGTATTACCCATGCCTCCCATCCTTGAATCCGTCTTACGGATTCAAACATATCATCCATGCCTTTCATCCTTGAATCCGTCTTACGGATTCAAACATATCATCCATGCCTTTCATCCTTGAATCCGTCTTACGGATTCAAACATTACATTCATACCTTTCATTCCCTGAATCCGTCTTACGGATTCAGACATATTATTCATATCTCATTGATCCGTACTTAATTACAGATTCAACATTCTTCATTCTTATCAGGCATGTTTTTCATTCTTCCTTAGTACTCTCCATTTCCCGAGAGTCTTACCTCTCATTTCACCCACACGCCCGCCTGCTACCCAACTCTACCGGACATACCTGTAACAATTATCATGATCTCACGAACGTCATACGCTTCTCGTGTACTGGCCAGGTACACAATCCACGTAGTAGTTTCGTGCCTTCATGTAATTGTCACCTTATGTCCGGAGTCTTAGGTTTCGGCGCGTGTATCCCTTCCAGTACTTCATTGCTATACTATCATTATCCTTCCTTTAACATTTTCCTTCTCTTAATAAATTTTTCTGTTACATATAACCCCATATTGAATTTTACGTACCTGGATTCAAATTTGGCTTATTACCTCTTTGCATGCCTTAGTCTTCATCCTAGACTGCATTCACAGATCATCCTCTTCAAACACTTATGCTTACCTTGCACATACCCAACCATCAGTTTCTTAATACGTATACATAAGTACATACTTACATTAGCTTTTACCTTTGGATCTTGATCGAGTCTTAGATTGTACGGGTTTCTTATCTCAAGAGCACACAAGTTTGAGTTCAAGTACTTACCTTCTCGTACTTGATTCCCTCAAACCAGGGCTCCGATACCAACTTGTAAGACCCTAATTTCGTTATGACTAAAGTCGCAGCGGAAAAACGTACCATAAAAAAATTTCTTTCGTTACAAACACCTTGACGCACTTAAATTTATTTTTAAGATATATTCTTTCACAATAAATACATTTATTATACTCATTTCCAAAAGAAACCATAAACTAGCTTCACTCAATTACGTACTCAACACTCCCGTACAATCTATCTTGTGACTCGATCCTCGATCTCCAAACCTTGAATATCCTCATGACTGGAACTACCTGCGTTCATCACATAAACTTCACAACATTAGTACGCATTATAAACATACAAAGTTTGTTCACGTTTACTTCTCGTTTCGTTAACTCTTTACATCTCCGCTTTTCGTTCCTGTCATACCATCCGTGATGAGGCTTCTTTACTATTCCTGCATTTCACGTATAACTCCAGGTACACGAATAAACAACATAAACACATAACCATACCGAAAGACTTACGTACATACCCTACTTCATACATAATATCTCTATATATACATACACACACATGCATACACACCTGCTTACATACGTACTCACACACATACATGCTAATCTACATGCATACTTACATATACACACATCTACATCATTATATACGTATTTATATGTACACATACCAACATCATAATAATACACACATGACATTATACATCTTTACATACATACAACCCTACGTGCATCAAACCAAACTCATACATGCCTACTCTCATACATACCATCACACATTCGCTTATTCTTGATCACATACTTATAAACATACTCATGTAGGTACATACATGCTTTCATACATTTCTACCTACGGATATAGAGATATACAAACATGCATACATACCTATCTACATGTGCGCTTACCCTAATGGTCATAAAACATAAGTTAAAATAGTCGTACGCAACTTAAAACGCGTTTATACGAGTTCCCAAGCCAAAACGAGACCTGAAAACAATTTTTGGAGAAACATCACCCGTCGCGCGACGCGACAGGCCGTCGCGCTACGCGACGCGCCCAAAAAGACAGACAGTTGTTGCTGCTGTGCTGCAGATTTTCAGCACGTCCGCGTTTCACGGAAACGGTCATAACTTCTTCGTTATTGGTCCGTTTTACCCGATTCTTTTTCCTACGCGTCCGTAATTTAATTTCCCATCTTATGGTGTTAAGATCCGACATCCGGATTAACACAATTCCAGATTTTAAGTCTTCGGCTTACTACCCTTTTTACCAATAATTGACCCGTTCATAATTCTACCACATAACTTGTTTATTTGACCTTAACCTTATATGAATTGATAATATCAAGGACTTTTGTCATAAAAGATTCATTCCCGGACACTTTACATCTTATTTCACCCGTTTGCGCTCATAAGCTTATTTTGACCCGTTA
This sequence comes from Helianthus tuberosus, assembly GCA_030545235.1. Classification (NCBI taxonomy): domain Eukaryota; kingdom Viridiplantae; phylum Streptophyta; class Magnoliopsida; order Asterales; family Asteraceae; genus Helianthus; species Helianthus tuberosus. The sequence goes on along the minus strand of CM060411.1, from coordinate 50,126,170 downwards.
AGGGTAATTGCGCATTAAAACGTTTCTAACTCACAAAACCCTACTCCTCCATTTCATACTTGACTAAAACATTACACTAATCGAATAACTTGTTTTCTAAACTACTTTTAAGATCGTTTTCCTAAAATACTCATCAAGGGCATTTTGGTCAACTTTAATCCCATCATCTATGACGAAAGGCTACGTCACATATTTGACCTCCAACATCATGTTTAGTTAAATAAAACACCGTATACTTAATCGAACTAAGAAGTGATTACAGAAATCACTTACCTTATGCGTCCGTGCTCGTATCCGATCCTTTGCCACCTCTTGATCCGTTAGCCTTTCACGCTTGAATCCGTCTTGACATGATTCCTATACTTTCATGTCACCCATCACATTCTCGTTAGTATACACAATTGTACACGTTGTCGATCATATCAACCACATATTTCACATTTAATTCATGTAATTCATCATATAATCACGGATAACGCATAACAACATAACATGTACCATACGACTTCCTACAATCCTACCCTTACGACAACGAGTCAAATCATGTTACTTATACTTAGTTGACTTTCAGAAGTCAACTATTAACCATATTTAACTATCGACTTATCATCATATACTCGTAACATCATAATTGACCATACGGACAATACTATATACATTTTGTCATACGCTTGATGTGTGTACCATCTTTTAAGCATAACGTACAACTAATTCATGCATAAATCTTCTAAACTCATACATAACTCGACAAATCCTACTTCTAATCAACATATATTATTCACACATAAGCATCAAACATCTCATCACCACATTTCTTCCAATTTAACTAACAAGAATCCATCACGCCCACAATAATACATCAATCTTTCAACAAGACTTCGACATAGGTGGTGATTCTAGTCATCATCTTCACCCAACTAACGGGTTTCATCTCTAATCATCAAATTAACACAAACCATACATAACCCATGTTCTATACGATGATTCTAACCCTTAGACATGATCAATTTCGTATTAACTCACAGATTAGAACATAACCCACTTCACCCATGATCACCAATCTTGGATTTAAGACATACCTTATGATCCCCTCGTGATGGTGATCATTAATCCGTGCTCGGTTATGAATTTAGGCTTCATCTTGCCTTCCGATTTTGTGATCTTCATGATTAGGGTTTGTGGAGCTCTCATGGAGCTCCTGGCTCCTTCTCGAACACACACGATGTGTGTGTTTATTTTGAGTGTTAATTTCTTTTATTAGTAAATCATCTTTCATCTTATCCACTTTTAACCCCTCGAGTTTACTTTTAAAACATAACCGACACTACCTTCATCATTTAATACTTTTGACCCTACCCTTAACTAGGTTAAATAGTCTAGTTATTTATTTCGTGACGTGTCATATAGGAACACCCGACAACTATTAACATTCAGATTTTGGGGCGTTACAAGTTTCGCATGTTGGTTTTTTAACATGCGATTTCATCAAAATTACCACATGCGAAATTGTTACAAAAAACCAATATGCAATTTTATCAAAATTATCACATGCGAAATTGTTATAAAAAACCAACATGCGATTTCATCAAAATTATAACATGCGATTTCATCCATGTTATTTTATAAAATGCGATTTCACATCGCGTACATAGTGTATGTTAAGCCATTTTGTACAATACACTTTCTATATATATATATATATAGAGAGAGAGAGAGAGAGAAAGTATATCGTACATTACGGCTTAACGTACTTCACGTACAACAACGCGCTTGATTTGTTATATAACATGTGTGATTAATGTTTTCAATATGCGTGATTATTGTGTTTCAACATGCGTGATTTTGGATTTTTGAGTTATAACATGCGTGATTTTAAAATGAACGTGCGTAATTACCTGTCGTACGTGATGTACGTTAAGCCATAATGTATGTTAACCTTCCTCTATATATATATATTGGAACGGGATCAGGAGAAAACGACAAAAAGTGTGAGAACGGTGAGAACGCATCCTGGCCGAACACGTGGCGCGGGGCATGATCAAGGTCCGAGGGGGTTTTTTGTCTTTTTAGTATTCTTCTCCTTTCACGATTTTCGCGTTTGACATGCTTCTTTATTTTTTGTGTGCAAGATAATTTTGGCGTTATGTAGATTTATTAATTATTTGGCATTTTACTGTTTTTTCTCAGATTTCTTCTCGTTGAATTAATTATTTTTTGTCACATAGTTAATCTTTTGGCGTTATGGCTTTTTCCATGTCATTTTTTGGCGTTTTGTATCTTTTTGTTAATAATTCATTACCATATATTAATATTTTATAAAACTACAATAACACGAAAATCAAATTAAACTAATAGTCTTCCGTAGGTGGGATTACATAAGAGATGTACCCATCGCTTTGTTCTTCACTTTCTTCAGATTATTCATCATCAAATTTCATTTTTGCGTATAACGCCATTAGCTCGTCTCTTCTTTGCTGCAACCTATTCTTGAATATCACTGTATCCTTGGATTTTGGATCGTTTGAAGGTGGTAAATCACAGAGTTGTTCAATGATTGATAGCAACCCTGTCTTCAACATTTCTTCCATTGGTCTTGAATATTGCACCCCATTTTTATAAGTTACTTCAAGTGTTCCTTCTTCCTCATGCAATACCCAACTGCTAAGTTTTGGTATAGGAGTATCGTCAACATCATCATCATCTTCATCATCTTCTGCTGGAAACTTTCTCTCCAGTCTTTTTATTACAGTTCTGGTTCTTTCACAATCGTTATCTCTTGGAACCCCAAGGGCCAGGATATCCTTCTGAACATTTTCATTCATTCCCATCATGGCTTTTATTGTTCTTACGTTTACCCTTCTCCTGTTAGAGAACTTTATGATGAATCGTTTTTCTTTCCTTTCAAACCTCCATGCAATAACCTTAGCCATTTTTTAATTTTTTTGGCGTTTTGGAGAATATGTGACGTTTTAGTCTTTTTGGCGTGTTTGAGCTTGGGTTCTGATGGTCTTCTTTTATATTGACTTTTTTTCCCGCGTATGTCAGGTAATTATGGCGTTTTGAAAACTATAAATAAATTTAATTTAATAAATGTTAGTAATTATGTTTTCCGTCGTTTCATTTTACTGTTTTTTTTACAGTTTACCGTGTTTTATTTTCAGACTCAACTGTTTTAATGGTGTAACACGTCAAATCTTTTGACGGCTGTAATTATGGCGTTTTGTTTTCCAATGACGGTTAGATAACTATTGGACTTCTTTTGTTTTATATTCTTTGCACATTGTTTCACGTTTTTTTATAATATTAGTTGTTCAAATTAATTTTATTATAGTTTGTTAGTTTTTTGGGGGCGTTTTTATGGCATTATGGCGTTTTACACGTATTTGCTACTTTTGGTGTTTTATTATATTTTTCATTATAGCATTAATATTATTTTGTTGTTTATTAACTTGACATTACAAAACAAACAATAGATAAAGAAAATTAAAAAAAAAAAAAAACAAAGGAGAAGGAATTTATGATTTTAAATCTTTAGTGTCATCAGTCTCTTTTTTCTTTTGAAACTACAAGAAACGTGACAAATAAATGGCGTTTTGGGTTTGGCGTTGTTTATTTTCTTTGTTCATGTGTTGAAGTGTCTTTGTGGATGTTGGAGACATAGAGCGACCCCCTATGGGTGGATGCTATCTGCCTGTGGTCTTCATTATATTCATTGAGGCCAAAGTAGCATTTATACTGGTATATGTCTCTTCTTATCATCCAAACCTTCTTCAGAAACAAAGATGACAGTATGACATATGGGTGTCATCAGTCCCTCTTTTTTCAATAGCTTCATGCAGAACATTACTGAGGATCAAAGAAAAGATGTTTGTTGTCGTTGTATTTTTGGCGTTTTACATTGAGTTGTAAATTTTTTTAGCAACCACTGTGTGTTTTTTTGGTGTGATAAACGGAAGGTGTTGAGGCGTTTCTATTTATAGAATTTTTTTGGCGCGTAGTTTAGGCAGGACGTTATTTTTATAACAAAAAATGTAATTAACATTTATCCGGATGTAAGCTTTGGCGTTATATATAATGACGTTTCATATTTTATGGCGTTTTTATAGCCAGAGAGCTTAAATAAAAACACAGAAAAAAGTACGCAGTGATAAAATTGACGTTTTGTATTTATTTGGCGTTTTATTTTTCAATGGCGTTTTATGTGAGTAATGGTTTTTTTACCTTTTTACCCTTAATGACGCGCGTCCACATAATAAAATTGGTGTTATTTACTAAAATGCCACCGCGCCAATCTAGTCCATAGATTGTTTTGATCGGACGATCAATAAGCGTTCTCACCGTTCTCACACTTTTGCGTTTTCTCTAAATCCAGACCCTATATATATATATAGGATAAGGATCGGTTAGGAACCACCCTTTATTGCGAGAACCGCGAGAACCAATGTGAACACAACAAAAAAATACCTAAAAAACACACAATTTTTTTTATTTTTAAATAAGAATGGCTACTTTTCGTTTCTAAAAAAAATTCGAATAACAATTACAGATGCACATGTGCATATGTATCATTTCTTTGACAAATTCCGTAATATGTTACTAGTAATAGACAATTGCACTTTCATTTTCACTACCATCCGTAATACAATATTTTTTAGATTACCAATATTAGAAATGCACATGTGCATCTATATGTATGAACATGATATAACGTGTTTTTGGTACACTACTTTGAATACACTTTACTTTTCATCTATCATACCATCCATAATACACTACCATTACCTCCTACTATCCATAATACACTACCATTACCTCTTACTATCCATAATGCACTATCCTATTTTATTTAGGGCTTACATTAAAATAGTTAGAGCGCAAGTTAGCAGAAGTACACTGTTATAACAACCCTCCATGCACATGTGCATATGTATCATTTCTTTGACAAATTTCGTAATACGTTACTAGTAATAGACAATTGCACTTTCATTTTCACTTGTGCATCTATATGTATGAACATGATATGACGTGTTTTTGGTACACTACTTTGAATACACTTTACTTTTCATCTATCATACCAACTATAATACACTACCATTACCTCCTACTATCCATAATACACTACCATTACCTCTTAATATCCATAATACACTATCCTATTTTATTTAGGTCTTACAAAAAATAGTTAGAGCGCAAGTTAGCAAAAGTACACTATTATAACAACCCTCCTAAATACATCCTAGAAACCTTAAAGTGACCCAAAAACGTTCCTTACGTTCCCCGTACGCGAGAAACGAGCCCGAAATATCTCTACACTTAGAAAAATCAAAGAAAACAAAATTCAGGAGTCGCTTGCGGGCCGCAACAGACGAAGGAAGATCCTTCGCGGGCCGCGAGGACTTGTGACTTGCCGGACAAACAAAGCCGCCACGTGTCGCCACGTGGCAAGGCAGGTCTGCTGACTAGTCAAAGCTACCGCCGCCCTTAATGCTCTCGCGGGATGCAACAGGCTTAGCCTGGGTCTTCGCGGGGCGCGACAAGGTGCCGAATCAGCACTATAAATAGGAGTTCAGAGCTTCATTTCAAACCGTTCATTTCTCAGAATTCTCTCTAAATTTCTGAATAGCAATTATAATACTCGGGCATAATACCCACTATAAAGCGAAGCTCTGCATCGTTGTAAGTATTATAACCCTGCTGTTACCCTACACGATCGATTTAGGGCTACGTAACACATGTCAGAGCTCTGCCCTACTCAGTCGTTGGAGTTCTGTCTCGTGTTACACTCGATTGATTTAGGATTCCGTAATGCATGTCAAGGCTCTGTCTGACTCAGTCATTGGAATTTTGTCTCGAGTTGTACGGTTAATGTGATTTGGGTTATTTTACTAACACATGTGCATTGTTTAATTTTAATAGATAATAACCAGAAGAATCGACAGGAAGCCTTAGTATTACCTAAGTAAACAATATGATTACATCTTCTTTTTGTCACATTTTCATAAATTATCTTGTGAGTCTAAACGTTTTATCAAACCTCAAATGTTTTAAATAAACACTTGGACAGTAAATTGAGTATTTGTGATTCTACCATTACTACCAGTAGGTTGGGGTTTTGTATACATTACTTGAAATTCGTTACTATTGGAATAGTAGCATGACCAACCAGTCAGGGGATACAATGCCAGGAAAAAGGGGTAATTGGATAGATATAAGAAAATGTAATTGCGGAGGCCCTCAATTCTGTAAAAGTGATAAAACTGTTTTGATTAAACTGAGATGCACTCGCCAGTATTTCTTGCAGATAAAATGTTTTAAAACGTGTTTCAGGTAACAAAATATGAAAGCCAATAGAAGCTAGCTGGAGAGCACTGAAGGCTTAGAAAAGTTGCTATAAAAGTTACCTAATTAAAGAAGAAGTTTTATTTTCAATAAATAGGGTTTATCCCCTACAAAATGTACTGTCAAATGAACTTGGGTTTTATCCCAAAAGATTTATTATTATTATAAAAAGTTTGGTGGTTTACTCTGATACAAATATATTTCCTAACTACGGTCCTAATGAAAGTTTTCCGCTGCTAAATTAATAAACACCGATACCATCCATCTGGATCTCCCGGCGCCCGCTCCCGGGGTAGGGGTCGGGGGTTGCGACAGAGAGTGGTATCAGAGCTACAGCCACTGGTTTAAGCCAAAGAAGTGTTCTGCTGACACTTAGATTTCAACTTCTGTGTTAGGAAATAAATTATGTGATTATGTGTTTTGTGTTATTTGACTATTTGTTAGATTACAGTATGAGTGAGCAAGGAACTTCGAACAGTTATCGTCATATAGATAGTTCACCAAAAGATAAGGGGACATCGTCTTAGCCAGATCCCTCAGGATACTCAGCTGATACTGAGGAAGGGATATTTATATTGAAGGCACAGTCCGAGGAACCCTTTACTACTAAGAAAAGAGGTTGGTTTAGTAGAGGAGCACACGAGAGAAGAAAGAGAATGAAAAAGTTACAACAGCAGAGAGCGATAGCCAGAACTAATAAGGAAGCCAAGACACAAACTCAGGAAACATGCAATAGACCACCATGGGAAGAGGAACTAGATAGACAGTTAGCCAACTTCCATATGTTAGCTACCACAGCAGTAGACTCTAACCAAATAGCTGAACCGCCACTGTTACCTTTATTTCCAGATCAACTAATGCTAGAACCCAATCAAGAAAACCAATTTCCGATACCGACATTTGACCCCAACGAGTTACCTAGAATCCCAACTCCACGCCCTTTAGAATATAATCCATGGTTCGACGACAATAGGTCATACTCGGTCATATATCCTTCCGAAGAACCACAGCCTTTAGAATGTGATCCATGGAGGGATGATGATAGGACATTTTTTGAAATGAATAGTGCAGACCCTTACGAGGAACCCGTACCTCAACCTGAACCATTAGATCTGCCAATGAGTCGAAAACAGGTGCAGGAACTCCATCAGTATGGAGAAGATTTAGTGAATGAGGGGAATAGAATCCGACAGATAAGGGAGAAACTAGTTTGGAAATACGATGAGAATGAAATGCAGTACTGGATGAACGGAACTTAGAAAATACTTAGATATATGTATCATTCTTTATTTTGATAATAATAATAATAATAATAATAATAATAATAATCTATAGGTAGACTAAAATAGATACGGATGCATATATATTTGATTTTTCAGTTATAGTTTGTAATAGATGCATATATATGAAAAAAGAGTAAAAGTCGCAATGTTCGACGGTTTTGATCAATCTATTTACGTAATTGTGCATAAATATCTGTACTAAATTTTATTCTGTGATAATTAATACCTGATAAATGTTCACAATTCAGATGTCGAACGAAGTAAATCAGGAAAATCAGAATAATGAGAATAACGGAAACCAAATAGATAACAGTGCCATTCAACGCATAGTAGCACAAGGAATTATAGATGCTATGCCCTATATTATCAAATCTGTTAAAGAAGCAGAAAATAATAAATCTGCAAATGGAAGTAAACGTCAACACACTAAACTAAGTCATAGTGTGAACGATAATGGACCTTTAATTCAAGCTCCATTTCCTAAAAGAAGAACAACCACTTTTTACGGTTGTTCTTATAAAGAATTCTTGGCCTGTAAACCAATAGAATTCTCAGGTAATGAAGGAGCCATTGCAACTTTACGCTGAATAGAAAAGACAGAAGCAGTCATAAAAATAAGTAAATGCGCAGACGAAGACAAGATTATGTTTGCTTCTAATCTTTTCAAAAATGCAGCCTTAGAATGGTGGAATTCTATTCTCCAGTCTAGGGGAAGTGACAGAGTTTATAAAATGGAATGGATCAACTTTAAGGAAATGGTTGAAAGAAAATTCTATCCTCCAATGAAAAGGAACAAATCGCCAATAAGTTCCTAAATCTTAGAATGACTGGAATAGACTGCAAAGGTTACACTACCATATTCTTCGAATATGCTAGGATAGTACCTACCTTAGCCTCACCTGAACTAGTGTTAATCTCTCATTATATTTGGGGATTAATTAGTGAGATTAGACACGTAGTCAAGGCAGCTAGACCACAAACCATAGAAGAAGCAGTAGAACTAGCCAATACTTTGACTAATGAATTAGTACGTACACAAGAAGAAAACCAGAAGAAGAACCTAGCTCAGAAACTTACCCAAGAATTTCAGTATCGTGGAAGGGGTACATGTTCTTCTTCTGCACCCTACTGCAAGACTTGTAAAAAGAAGCATTATGGAAAATGTGTAAGATTTTGCAATTTTTGCAAGAAGCCAGGACATAAGGAAGAAGAATGTCGATTGAAACCTAACAATATGATATGCTACAATTGTGGAGAAATTGGTCACATCAAACCGAACTGTCCGAAACTAGCTCTAGCCACAACCAATAAAACTAAGACAACTGAAGCACCTAAGAAAAATGCCAGAGCCTTTGTTCTGGCGGCTGAGGAAGCCAAGACGATTCCAGATGTGATTGCTGGTACGTTCTTAGTTAATAATATTTTCGCCAAAGTATTGTTTGACTCTGGTGCAAACCAAAGTTTTATCAATACTTCTTTCTACAAACTTCTTGATCAACCTTTAGCCAAACTTCAACAAGATTGTCTGGTAGAGACGGCAAACGGAGAATCCATTAAGATAAGTGAAATCTTGCAGAGAGCAAGAATAGAAATCCTAAACCATCATTTCTTTGCTAATCTTTATCCAATGAATCTAGTTGGATTCGATGTTGTATTAGGAATGAATTGGTTGGTAGCCAATCGTGCTAGTATTCTATGTGATCAAAAGACAGTACAAGTAAGTACACCAAATGGTGAAAAGATCACAATTAAAGGAGATAAGCCTACCAAATCAGCGAAGTTCATCTCTGTGATGAAAGCTGCAAGTTATGAAAGGAAAGGAGGAGTAGTATATATGATTTCTTTAATCATTAATGCTAAAGGAAAAGAATTAAAAGATATTCTCATAATATCTAAATTCTCAGACATTTTTCCAGAAGCGTTACCTGGATTACCGCCTGATAGAGAGGTTGAATTTAGAATTCACCTAATACCAGGGACAGCACCGATTGCCAAAGCACCATATCGATTACCACCAACGGAGATGCAAGTACTGAAGAACCAATTGGACGAACTTCTTGACAGAGGTTTTATACAACCAAGTTCATCACCGTGGGGAGCACCGGTGTTGTTTGTTAAAAAGAAAGACGGATCGATGCGTATGTGCATTGATTACCGAGATTTGAACAAAGTCACGATTAAGAATCGGTACCCATTACCGAGAATCGATGATCTGTTTAATCAACTTCAAGGAGTTCGATTCTTTTCTAAGATCGATTTACGCTCAGGATATCATCAACTGAAAGTATAGGAAGAGGATATTCCTAAAACTGCTTTCAGAACGAGATACGGTCATTATGAATTTACCGTCATGCCATTTGGTTTAACCAATGCCCCAGCTGCATTTATGGACATGATGAATAGGATATGTAAACCATACCTGGATAAATTCATAATTGTTTTTATAGATGATATTCTAATTTACTCCAAGAGTAAAGAGGAACATGCAGCGCATCTGCATACACTTCTGACATTGTTGAGAAAAGAGAAGCTTTACGCTAAATTCTCAAAATGTGAATTCTGGTTACAAGAAGTGCAATTTCTTGGACATCTGGTTCATCATGAAGGAATTCATGTGGATCTCACAAAGATCGAGGCGATTACTAAGTGGAAAGTCCCTGAATCACCAACAGAAGTACGGAGTTTTCTTGGACTGGTAGGATATTATAGACGGTTTATCCGAGATTTCTCTAGAATAGCCATTCCATTAACCAAACTGACCTGCAAATCAGTTAAGTTTGAATGGGGACCAAAACAACAAGAAGCTTTTAAGATTCTAAAGCAAAGGTTAACCAACGCACCCATACTCGCATTAACAGAAGGAACTGAGGACTTTATAGTCTATTGTGATGCGTCTAAGTCAGGATATGGATGTGTGTTGATGCAATGTCAAAAGGTTATAGCTTATGCCTCTAGACAACTTAAGAAACATGAAGAGAGTTATACAACCCATGATCTAGAGTTAGGAGCCATAGTTTTTGCCCTTAAGATTTGGAGACACTATTTATATGGAAATAAATTAGTTGTCTTCACTGATCATAAAAGTTTAAGGTATATTTTTGGGCAAAAAGAATTAAATATGAGACAGAGACGATGGATGGAAATTCTTAGTGATTATGATTGTGATATCCAGTATCATGCTGGAAAAGCTAATGTAGTAGCTGATGCTTTAAGTTGAAAGTATCATGAAAAGCCAAAAAGAATGCGTTCTCTTAGATTAAATCTACAAGTAGATTTAAATGACCAAATTAGAGAAGTACAGGAATCAGTAATCAAGGACGATACTGAAAAATTAAAAGGAATGATTAAGGAATTAGAACAAGGAACCGATGGAATTTGGAAGTTCCATAAGAAAAGGATCTGGATACCTAAACAAGGAAACCTATGCCACAAAATTCTAGAAGAATCTCATAAGTCTAAGTATACGATACATCCCGGAAGTGATAATATGTATCAAGATCTAAGGAAGAATTTCCGGTGGATAGGAATGAAAAAGGATATAGCTAACTATGTTGCTAAATGTTTAACTTGTTCACAAGTTAAAGTTGAGCATCAGAAACCCTCAGGGTTATTGCAACAATTAGAAATGCCAATATGGAAATGGGAATTTATAACAATGGACTTTGTTACTAAATTACCCAAATCAAGAAAAGGAAATGATACAATCTGGGTGATTGTAGACAGATTAACCAAATCTACTCATTTCTTGCCAATGAAGGAAACTTTCAGTATGGAATAGTTAGCCAAGCTATATGTAAATGAAATAGTTTCATTACATGGAATTCCTTTATCTATCGTATCTGATAGAGATAGCCGTTTTACTTCTCATTTTTGGACAAGTTTCCAAAAAGCAATGGGAACCAGGTTAAATCTAAGCACAGCTTATCATCCACAAACGGACGGACAAAGCGAAAGAACAATACAAACAATGGAAGATATGCTTAGAGCCTGTGTGATTGATTTCGGAGGAAATTGGTATGACCATTTACCATTATTAGAATTTTCCTACAATAACAGCTATCATACAAGCATTAATGCTGCACCATTTGAAGCACTTTATGGATGAAAGTGCAGAACTCCAGAAATAGTGCAAGAAACAACGGATAAGATAATTCAAGTCAAGGAAAGACTAAAAACAGCACGAGATCGTCAAAAGAGTTATGCAGATAACAGACAAAAACCTTTAGAATTCCAAGTAGGAGATACAGTATTGTTAAGAGTTTCTCCATGGAAAGGAGTAGTCAGATTCGTTAAAAGTGGAAAGCTAAACCCTAGGTATATTGGACCTTTTGAGATTATTAGAAGAATAGGACCCGTAGCCTATCAGCTACAACTGCCAGAGGAAATGGCAGGAATACATGATGTGTTTCATGTATGTAATCTTAAAAAATGCTTAGCAGGCGAATCACTAGTGATACCTCTTAAGGACATAAAGGTAAATGAAAAACTTAAGTTTATCGAGAAACCCGTTCAGATTAAAGATAGAAAGATCAAGAATCTTAAACACAAGAGATTAGTTCTGGTCAAAGTGAAATGGGATTCCAAGAGAGGACCAGAATACACTTGGGAACTCGAGTCAGAAATGAAGAGGAAATACCCACACCTGTTTCAGTAGACCTCGAGGACGAGATCTAAAACAAGGTGGGGAGGATGTAACAACCCTCCTAAATACATCCTAGAAACCTTAAAGTGACCCAAAAACGTTCCTTACATACCCCATATGCGAGAAACGAGCCTAAAATATCTCTATACTTAGAAAAATCAAAGAAAACAAAATTCAGGAGTCGCTCACGGGCCGCGACAGATGAAGGAAGATCCTTCGCGGGCCGCGAGGACTTGTGACTTGCAGGAAAAACAAAGCCGCCACGAGTCACCGCGTGGCAAGGCTAGTCTGCTGACTAGTCAAAGCTACTGCCGCCCTTAATGCTCTAGCGGGCCGTGACAGGCTTAGCCTGGGTCTTCGCGGGGCGCGACAAGGTGCTGGATCAGCACTATAAATAGGAGTTCAGAGCTTCATTTCAAACTGCTCATTTCTCAGAATTCTCTCTAAATTTCTGAATAGCAATTATAATACTCGGGCATAATACCCACTATAAAGCGAAGCTTTGCCTCGTTGTAAGTACTATAACCCTGCTGTTTCCCTACACAATCGATTTAGGGCTCCGTATCGCATGTCAGGGCTCTGCCTGACTCCGTCGTTGGAGTTCTGTCTCGTGTTACACTCGATTGATTTAGGATTCCGTAATGCATGTCAAGGCTCTGCCTGACTCTGTCATTGGAATTTTGTCTCGAGTTGTACGGTTAATGTGATTTGGGTTATTTTGCTAACACGTGTGCATTGTTTAATTTTAATAGATAATAACCAGAAGAATCAACAGGAAGCCTTAGTATTACCTAAGTAAACAATGTGAGTACATCTTCTTTTTGTCACCTTTTCATAAATTATCTTGTGAGTCTAAACGTTTTATCAAACCTCAAATGTTTTAAATAAACACTTGGACAGTAAATTAAGTATTTGTGATTCTACCATTACTACCGGTAGGTTGGGGTTTTGTATACATTACTTGAAACTTGTTACTATTGGAATAGTAGCATGACCAACTAGTCAGGGAGACAATACCAGGAAAAATGGGTAATTGGATAGATATAAGCAAATGTAATTGCGGATGCCCTCAATTCTGTAAAAGTGATAAAACTGTTTTGATTAAACTGAGATGCACTCGCTAGTATTTCTTGCTGATAAAATGTTTTATAACGCGTTTCAGGTAATAAAATATGAAAGCCAATAGAAGCTAGCTGGAGAGCACTGACGGCTTGGAAAAAGTGGCTATAAAAGTTACCTAATTAAAGAAGTTTTTTTTTATTTTCAATAAATAGGGTTTATCCCCTACAAAATGTACTGTCAAATGAACTTGAGTTTTAACCCAAAAGATTTATTATTATTATAAAAAGTTGGGTGGTTTACTCTGATACAAATATATTTCCTAACTACGGTCCTGATGAAAGTTTTCTGCTGCTAAATTAATAAACACTGATACCACCCATTTGGATCTCGCGGCGCCCGCTCCTGGGGTAGGGTTCGGGGGTTGCGACAACTATTCTTAAGACCATACCTAAATTGTTATTATATATAATGATCCTTCCCTGTGAAAATTGATCAAGCCATCTCTTTTAGTCAAGTTTGCATTTTCATTTGCACCTATCGATCATCACATTTATATACTTAGCTCTAGCTAGGTTATTGAGTTTAAGTTCTAGTTCAAATAAAAGAGATGTCTCAATTATAAAATGAGATGATCTTGCCAACAAAAATTCTTACCCAACATGTAAAGAAACGGTTATAAACATTTATATGATTTTTTCGCTTCTTATTTAAAATTGGTTGTTTATTGAACATTCTTGTGTGAACATACCCAAATACCTATATGTGAATATAAAAGGTATAGTGTAGGGTTATTTTGAGAACTTTAAATATTGTGAAATCGCCGAGATAGTTCGAAAAACCAAACAAAATCCAAAAAAAAAAGAAAACTATACTATCGTTATTATTTTCATACTATTAATTAGCAACATTTTTATGCTTCATGGTGGTGTACCCATTGTACAGAGGGTTTATCGTTATTATTTTCATACTATTAATTAGCAACATTTTTATGCTTCATGGTGGTGTACCCATTGTACAGAGGGTTTTCCAGAAAAAAATATTGATTTTTCACTTCTAACCCAAAGATAATCTTTTCTTGAATATCTCTACCACGAGCTATTATTTAATGTTTTAACAATTCCTTCATTGATTGATAAATTGAATATGATATGTATTGATTTTCGGAAATTCTATTGGCACACCGGCCTATCTATCCGCACACTTTTCCAATTCAATACGCCTCGTATAGGCCTATACGATGCGTATTGAATAAAGTAAAATACATGGAAGATTGGCAGGTGCAGGGTTTTTCTGGCGGCTGGCCTAATACGCGTCGTATAGGCCTATACGATGCGTATTAAGGCACTGAATTTTTGAAGTTTATTTTTTGGTGTGTTGTGTCCAATGCAAGGATTTTCGAATGCGAACCCGAGAAACGAAAGGGATTTCTAGCAGTTGGTCGATGACATGATAGATAAAGATCTTGACACGATCATATCCATTTTCAAGTGTTAGACTAGATAGTCCAAGATGAAATATATTAAAACCATTCAAGCCCTCCAGTCTACAATGTGTTATGGTGAGATTCATCAATTTTGCACAGTGGGCGAAAAGACCAGCACCCTTGTCAGTATTTCATAATACAATGAGAGACTGAGAACTAAAAAGAGAAAGAGGAATTTCAAGAATTTTAGTCTTCTTTTCATACAAGAAAGTAAAATTCAGTTGTTGGACATTGTGAGAGAATGCATAGTTCAGAATTCTTTATGGTGTGATTTGGTAGTTACCTTAATCACATCTTCCATGGAGTCATAGATCCGAAAATAGCCGATATCTCATCCTTCATATCTATTTCACAATCAATTCAAATCATCCTTCGATTTAAGCGCCATGTTCCAATCAACGTTTATCGACATTGTTATAGGTGATGAAGAAACCCTAAAACGGAACGTAATCCCAGATTGTCAAGAGAAGCGCTTTTATCATGTGTCATACTTCCAAGATCTTGCTTTTTCTTCAATTGTTCTTCTTTGTTCTTGACTTATCTTTAACTTATCTTCATACTCATTCTTGCACTTCAACAGAAACTTATCGCGATAGTTGATATGATTAGACACAATGGTTCTCCAATTCCAGAAACTTATTCAGATCTCTATTCGGTCATCTTTCCAAACTGCAACACATGATTTCGGGCTTTCAAGGAATTGGTGTGACTCGGTAGTTACCTTAATCACGTCTTCCGTGGGGTCACAGATCCAACAATAGGGCCCATGGATCTTATGCCCACCCGAGATCGACCTCTAGATTACACGTGAAATCGAACAGTTTCTTCATAGATTATGCCCGGTTTCAAATCCGGTTGAGGATTACGAGTGTTTTAGACTCGTTCAAGGCATGCTTGTTTGTGCGATTTACATAAATAAGGATGAAGCTCTGTATTTTGATGCCGTTGTTGACGTTGTATCTAACCAATTAACCAGCTAACGTGAGTTGAAATATTGGGGGTTGTAATAATGGGACCCTTGATTTGAAACACATAATATGCACTGATTGGATTGTAGATATTCTAGAGAAAGCGAACCAGATATACAAAAGCGACAATATTTATGGTGATCCACAAACTTGTATGGAATTCAATGCGAGATGTTTGTTTTCTTTGAGTGCTTTTCCTCCAATTTCCAGAACAGCCACCAGTAATACCAGTTTGTTACCAGTGCGGTTGCCATGAGCCCGAGGAACTTTTAAAAAGCTGTCACAGTTGTCAAATTTGTTGCGTGCATTCATATTGTTGAGACAACAACAGATATTGAACGAATTGTTGGACTTCTTGTTCTAAATGCAGCTGATGAAACCGGAGCTGTTATCTCTGTTGTTCAGTACTTTCGTGAAAAATACAATGTTCATCTTCGTTATCCTTTGCTTCCTGCAATTCAAGTAGGCACGGATGCTAAACGTACTGTTATTACATCCGAGATGATTCAAGTGAGTCCTATGAAGAAAGTGTCTATCTATTCAATTGAGAGGAATAATTGCATTACATCCCCGTTGAAAAACAGAATCGCAGTCCTTTTCCTTCAATTTCCAGAACAACCACCAGCAATATCAGTGCGGTTGCTGTGAGCTTGAGTAACTTTTAATAAGCTGTCACAGTTGTCAAATTCGTGGTGTGCATTCATATAGTTGAGACAACAACAGATAATGAATAAATTGTTGGACTTCTTGTTCCAAATGCAGCTGATGAAACCAGAGCTGTTATCTCGGTTGTTCAGTACTTTCGTGATAAATACAATGTTTATCTTCGTTATCCTATGAAGCAAGTGTATGTCTATTCAATTGAGAGGAATCATTACATTGCATCTCCGTTTAAAAACATAATCACATTCCTTTTCCTTCAATTTAGGGAAAATGGGGTTGAATGATGATAACCCAACAGTCGATGATCTCATTCTACAGCTCCGATCATCATTCTTTTCGGTAGAGTTTGAACAAGGGGCCAAACCATTGACAAAAATTCACGCCTTTAATACGCATCGTATAGCCTATACGATGCGTATTACAACCCCGCTGAATTTTCAAAAATTCAGGGGGTTAAAACGCATCGTATAGGCCTGAATGATGCATAATATATTCCCGAAATTACTGAAATACCCCTGTGTTTTTTGATAAATTCATGGGTATTTTTGAGAAATTCAGAGTTTAATACGTATCGTATTGGCCTATACAGTGCGTATTAATCTGATATATGATACAACATAAGCTATACGATCGATCGTATATGGCATAATTTGAAATTTTGTTTTTATCGTGTTTTCCTCAGTTCGACGCGTATACCTGTCATTTTTTGATGAACTTTCGCATATTTTGTCATTTTATGACGTATACCTTCAACATGCGTCGTTTAACGTTCGGTTGCATGCGATTATCGTATTCTATGATTACGTACAGTTTTGTTTGAAATCCACTTCCATTGTATAGTGCCGTGTTATATGTATACGCGTGTGGAAATATCATTAGTTGCGTATTTTGACGTATTTTTGCCTACTTTGACGTATTTTTATCATATTGTTGCGTATTTTAGAGTATTTTGACATATCTAGGCGTATTCTGACGGATTTTAGCTATTTTAACCTATTTTTAGGTTATTTTTACGTATTTCGGTGTATTTTTGCATATTTTATCTTAATTTGACGTATTTAAGCATATTGCAACGTATTTTAGCATATTTTCATGTATTTCGGCGTATTTTAACATATTTCGGCGTATTTTTTGCGTATTTTATGTATTTTAGAGTATTTTTTTGCGTATATTAGAGTATTTTAGCGTATTTTTACATATTTTAGCGTACTTTAGAGTATTTTAGCGTATTTTCGCATATTTTAGCGTATTTTGACATATGTTTGCATATTTTCACATATTTTAGCGTATTCTAAAAGTCACTCTTAACTTCTCTCTCTTGAAGATCATCGGATTTGCATCTCTCTATTCGTTGCCACAGTTGTCACAGTTGTCAATTTGTTGCATGCATTCTTTTTAATAATATTGTACAAGCATGGAGTCACAGATCCGAAAATAGGACCCACGGATCTTTGCCCACCCGTGACCGACCTCTTAATTACACGTTCTCCGAAATCGATTTGGGTCACGTGTTTATTGATAATATTAAAAACTGACCATCTTTCACCAAGAAGGATAACACAAACAAGATCTCCACAGTTTGTTCAAATGAAATCAACTGCTTGGATTAGAGTGAGGTCCGTATGTTCAGTTGGATATTTTTGTTATTCAGATCTCTATTCGGTCATCTTTCCAAACTGCAACACACGAATGTGTGGTTTCAATGACCAATTTGTTACCAGCGTGGTTGCCGTGAGCCTGAGGAACTTTTAATAAGCTATCACAGTTGTCAAATTTGTTGCGTGCATTCATATTGTTGAGACAACAACAGATATTGAACGAATTGTTGGACTTCTTGTTCTAAATGCAGCTGATGAAACCGGAGCTGTTATCTCTGTTGTTCAGTACTTTCGCGAAAAATACAATGTTCATCTTCGTTATCCTTTGCTTCCTGCAATTCAAGTAGGCACGGATGCTAAACGTACTGTTATTACATCCGAGATGATTCAAGTGAGTCCTATGAAGCAAGTGTCTATCTATTCAATTGAGAGGAATCATTGTATTACATCCCCGTTGAAAGAAAGAATTATAGTCCTTTTCCTTCAATTTCCAGAACAACCGCGAGAAATACCAGTTTGTTACCAGTGCAGTTGTCGTGAGCCTGAGGAACTTTTAATAAGCTCTCACAGTTATCAAATTCGTTGTGTGCATTCATATTGTTGAGACAACAACAGATAATGAATGAATTGTTGGACTTCTTATTCTAAATGCAAATGTAGGATCTGTATTTAAAGGTCTCTCTCTAAAAGATGCAACTTTACGGCACGCTTACCTTAATCACATCTTCCATGGAGTCACATATCCGATAATAGGGCCCACGGATCTTATGCCCACCCGCTGTACAACCGGGAATTGCAAACCGTAACCGTTTTTTACTATGGGAACGGTGGTTATGGGAAATACAAACGGTAATCGTTTGTGACTATGGGAATGGTGGCTATGGGAAACACAAGTTTTATTTTTGAGCTTGATGGATGTCCGTTATCTCCACACTTTTCCTTACATTACTGATCTGGAATTTGGAATTGGAGAACTGTCACAACCCCCGACCCAACCCCGGGAGTAGGAGCCGCGAACCAGTTAAGTGGTATCGGTGTTTATTATTTTGGTAGTGGAAATGAGACATCAGGATCATAGTTAGGAAATAATTTCAGAGCTTGTAAACACCAAACTTTTATATTAAACAAATGGGATAAAACCCAAATTTCATTTATAATATTTTTATAGGGTTAAACCCTAGTTTGCTGAAAACATAATTTCTTCGTTATTCAGGTAACTTATAGCCATTTTATTTAAGCCTTCAGTGCTCCATAGCTAGCTTCTAATAGCTTCACATCGAGTTACCTGAAACGCGTTTAAAAATATTTTATCAGCAAGAAATACTGGCGAGTACATTCCATTTTGTAAAAACACATTGTTATAACTTCATAGTATTAAGAGCGATTACAATGTTTATATCTAACCAAAAACTCCAAGTACTTGTCCCTCGACGGATCTGTGACTATGGTCATATCACACATTGGCTACCCGTGTCCAATTGTGAAAATTATCAAGTAATGTATACAAAACCCCATAATATCGGCAATATTTTGTAGAATACAAAGACTTAATCACTGTAAGTATAACTGTAAACATTTGAGGTTTTGTAAAGTAATTTGATAGAAAAAGAGAATGACTCACATTTTAAACTTATGTTTTTCTACGGGCTTCCTGGTGATATTTCCTGATTATTTTCTTGAGTTTTAATTAAAAACATACAATGCACACGTGTTAGTAAAATAACCCAAATCACTTTAGCCATACATCACGAGACAGAACCCCAACGTACTTAGTCAGGAAGAGCATTGACATGCGTTGTTGGGTCCTTGATCAATCGGGTAGGGTAACGAATTAGTGATCGGGGGTTAAAATACTTACAACGGGGCAAAGCTTCATGTTTTAGGAGGGTATTTGGCTATACTTTTCGTATTATATAAGTTTGAGAGAGAAAGAAAACTGAACAACTTGAAATTGTGCAGCCTCTGCTCTATTTATACGAAATCAGGGGGTCTCTCGCGCCCCGAGACCCCTCCCCCTTGCTCCTTTCGCGCCCCGCGAGTGGCACCCTAGCTACGGCTAGGGTTGCCGAGTAAGCCCTTAGGTCCAACACGTGTCTGACACGTGTCAACATGGGTGTCCGGCAAGTCAAGGGGCCGTTGCGCCCCGTGAGAAGACTAGGGAAGTCTGTCGTGGCCCGCGACTGAGTGAAATTATGATTTTTTTTTTTTTAAATAAATTAAGGTTATACGGGTTCGTTTTCGGACATACGGGTTATTTTTAGGGCGTTTTCGAGGGTTGTGATATCCTCCCCACCTTGTTTTAAATCTCGTCCTCAAGATTCACTGGAATAGGTATGGATACTTCCTTTGCATTTCTGAATCTAGCTCCCATGTGTATTCTGACCCTCTCTTCAAATTCCATTTTACTTTGACCAGAACTAATCTCTTGTGCTTGAGTTTCTTGATCTTTCTATCTTCAATCTGTATTTTCTTTTCTACAAACTTGTGTGAAGTGTGTAAAATGCAACATATAAATTACATCAAATGAGGCATAAAACTAACCATTTTTTAGTACTAATGTTGGAAAAAGTGTGCTTTTGTCTTCCTTTTGTATTTTCAGGGTTAAATGAGCTTAAATGAACAAAAGAAGCAAAAATGCAGCTAAATCTAACATAAATACAAGAAAAGGAATGAACGTGACATGCCCGACCCCTCGACAGCATCTTCCCAAGCAAAAACAAGAAAACAGAAGGCTGAACACGCCCCGTGCCCACCGGACACGGGGGCGTGCCCAAGTGTCTGCAGAAAAGACAAATTTGTAGAAGCTTCTATTTCCCAACACGGGGGTGTGCCCAACGGACACGGGACCGTGGTCAATGCTAAGATTCGCAGAATCTAAGCAAATCTTGATAGTACAGATACGCTTCTGCACACGGGGCCGTGCCCAGTGGACACGGGGGCGTGGTAAACTAATGCAGACAAACTGCAATTAATGAAGAAATAGAAGATGGGTGGACACGGGGCCGTGTCCGGGCTTCTGTGCAGGCTATAAATAGAGGTGCTTGATTCACTTCGAAGGCATCCCTTGACAAACCACCTCTCTCACACTTCACCCACCCTCCACCACCATCACAACCCATATCCACCACCATCATCCATCATCCATCATAGAGTGTGTGTAGTAGTCTCGGGATCCAAGATTGATAGTAAGAGTTCTTGACAATCAAAGGCCATGTTTGCCTAAGTCTCTTACATCACTTGGTGAAGACAAGCATTTAGTGTAATACTTTTTATTTTTAATCTTTTCGCACTTTTTATTTGGTTTTGTATTAATGACTTTAATAACTCGTTTCTTATGTTGAAGGTGAAACTTCCTTATCATTTATCCATGGTGTCTTGGCATTATTTTACTGTCTATATAAAATAAAAGATTTACACCATTCATATCTCCACGGTCTATATGGAGATATGTTGGCTACCTGGTCGAGGGTTAAGGGAATGGTTTGGTAGGTTCTTGCCTTGTTCAGTGTATAGATCCTGCAAGGACCTGGGTCAAGCTTAGTAGGACCTTCTTCAATACCCACTGGTATTGGATGGCGGGGGTGCGAATGGCTTGATCCCCTCATATGTAAACTACTATTAATACATTAACCCGGCTACTTGGGATTGTATCCCTGCTGACTCAAACCACTTAGCTGAGGGTAAAGTCACCTTCAAAAGAGGGGCCTACCACATTACGCATTAATAACTTGATTAATTATCTTCCAATAATCCAACCCTTTAGGATTGTATCCTTGCTGACTCAAACTACTGGGTTGAGGGTAACGTCACCTTCAAAAGAGGGGCCTACTACTATAACTAAGATAATCTCTTAAAAAGTGCAAAAGTGTGGAAATAATCAAAGGTTACACTAAAGGCGAGTCGGATCCAAGTGATTCATCTTGTCTATCTGTTTTATTTTTATTTTTATTTTCAACATTTTTAGTTAGTCTTTATTTTATTGTTTAAAACCTTTTTCTAAACTTTTGATTTGATTAGACGTTGAGGATAAACCGGTACCAAAAGCTCTTGTGTCCTTGGACGACCTCGGTATCTTACCAACGCTATACTACGCTCACGATGGGTGCACTTGCCCATATGTGTGTTTAGTGTTAGTAAAATATCGTGTTTTATAAATTTAAAACTAGACTAAAGTGTTAAAAATGGCTAAAAATATACATAAAAACTTATAACACACGACACGCATCAAGTTTTTGGCGCCGTTGCCGGGGACACAAGGATTTTAAGAAAGTTAGGAATTAATGGCCTAATCATTTTTTCTTATTTTTCTATTTTTTAGGATTTTTCTTAAATTTTCAGCTTCTGCAAAGCTCAGCATGGGCCGTGCCCGCTGAACACGCCCCATGCCCAATCTTTGGTACTGGCAATCCTGTTTTAAGTCAGACAGTAGCTGAACACGGGGTCGTGCCCACTGAACACGCCCCGTGCCCAAGTTTCAGATACTAAAAACAGAGCCATAAGATTCCGACGGCTGGTAATTTCTGACACAATCATGAGTGATACTGATAATTTTTACCTTCACTCCTCTTATGGTACGTGTTGTCAATTATGTGGCGGAAATCATGAAGATTTAAAATGTTATTTTTTAAATTATACTCCCCACTATATAGACCCATTGTTTTCCTATAGCCTTAAGAGGGGTGAAAGTAAAAATAATCCCTATCTCTCCCTCGAATACTCTCAATCGTCCCTTCTAGATGAAATGCTTCTTGAAGAATTCTTTCAGCTAGAAGAACTAATTCTCCGATGGATAAAAGAACTTGAGATGGATGTAACTAATTCATCCCATGACGACATCCAAGGAGAATTATTGAGATCACATTCGGATAAAAACAACATCGTCGCTCCCGAAATCACCTCTAACTCTGGCGAAGACTTGAGCGATAGTCGTCCCTGTGTTGATTGTGCCTTGAAGGACTCCCCATCGACTTCCGTCAATGCATACATAGACCCGAGCGATTCGACATACACCTTCTTTAACGAGAGCCCGGATAAGGGTTGGACTTGTCCACCTACATTTTGCACAGGAATCACCCTTTCCGATAACCTCTTGCGTTCTCGTCTAAATCTAGGGCAACTTAGGTATCTCAGGCACTTCGGTGTTGTTCCGTCCAGTAAGGAACCACCCGATCTGGATAAATTTCTTAAAAATAGACGAAACTTCATAAACAGCCTCTAGGCACGGGGCCGTGTCCAGGTCAGCACGCCCCCGTGTCCACCAAAAGATTCCTGTCTGACTTTCGGTCAGAATACGGATGTGACAACCCTAACTTTCAAGGTCTTTTCTTGACATGTCACTTGTTTCACACCAGTGTCTTCATAATTGTGTTTGCATTGTAAAAATTGTGCACGTTTGATGTGTGATTGATATACTATGTTACTGTGTTATTTGGTACTATGTTACTGTGTTATTGTGTTGTTGTGTTATTGTGTTAATGCATTGTTATGTTATAATGATTGGTGTATTGCTCATTGACTGATACAAGAAACTGTAAGTATTACTCATTGTGTAATGGCATAGAAAACATCACACATGGTGACTTTCGTCACCCACACACACACGACGAAACATGGGGACTTTCGTCACTCATGGTGTTTCGTCGCCACAACAGGCCTCGGCCCAGAGTGGTTTCGGCCCAACTTCTTTATACTAAAACCCCAACCCCTTGTAATCAGTTGCATGTAGAACACATAAAACCCTAATATCCTTTCTTTCCCCTTGTGGTCGACGGCTGCCAATCTCACATTCGAAGCACTCCTATTTCTCGATCTCGATCTAGTCACTCTATCGGTTAGTATGTATCACCCTTGTTAATTTGTATTCTTTGTTGCTCTTAATCATAAGATGAGTTTGCTTTTTGGTGATTCTCTGATGTTGTTATGATGAGGTGTTGTAATTATGTGATGATTAGGGTATTGTATATATGAGCATGTCATGAGATTAGTTGTGATGATTACTGATAGCAAGAACTTAGAAATTAAATCAAGATGTCTAAAACATGGGCTAGGGTTCGAGTATGTATTAGTATTAATGAATGTGAAGACATGATAGAAAACGTTGAACCTGATTATGTGGAATGTGATCGCTTAACAGTGGACAAGAGTTCCTTGTGCTAATGCAGTGTTAATATTGAATGATAAATGATACTAATCAAATTGAGAATATGCGATGAACAGTTAGGACGATTAGGGTTACAGGCGAGCCATAACATCTGAGGTTACCCCCCGGACAAAACATAGTGTTTCGTCACACACATAAAGCCGACGAAACTTCGTGTTTCGTCACACACATAGAGCCGACGAAACCTAGTGTTTCGCCACACCTGCATGTTGCCCTTGGGCCTTATAGATTCGTTTGGGCCTGCATTATTTTAGGTCACACGAAAGGGGGCCCAATCACACACCTTATATGGGTTTACCATGAACTGCACACTTGCAACTGAATCACACAATTCAGTTGGGCCGTAGTAGCTGGGCCGCGCATTTGCATATGCAAGAATGAACTGTTAAGTGTTTTAGTTGAACAACGGACTAGTGACATGGTCTTGTTTATGGGCCGTCTATGTGTTATGTGATGGTGTGTGTAGTGTACATAATGTTGTTGTTATGTTGTATGGCTAACTAATGAACGTCATGATGCCCTAGAATGCATGATGTGTTGTATGATTTATCGATGTATTGTAGGTGGCCTAGTAGTGTGATGTATATGTTATGTGGTAATCCTCTGGTGCGACTACGTGAACAACTTGTAATGCAAACATGTATGAGGCACAAACACCTGTTATGTGAATGTATGATGGACTAATGAGTAGCATGGTTGACTAGTATGACTGATGATATGTGCTTTACTTGTTCACTACTGGTATAATGTGATACATGATTTATGTGTACACAAAACTAACTGTCACATGGTAACCATATTAGGATTTGGTTGACCAACTGTAAACGTAAGCAAGTAACTAATCTTACCGAGCAAACTAAGGTGAGTTCACACTTTCTATAAGGCATGGGATTCCCGATGGTTTGGGAATGGGTTAAGAAACTAAAACAGAACCTGCATATTCTCCTTCGGTAGAATATGTACCTCCATCCTCCATGGGAAGGATGACAACATTTAACCTGCGTATTATCCTTGGGTAGATTACGTACCTCCATTCTCCATAGGAAGAACGACAACATATAACTTACTAGACAAAACTCTATCATGAAGTCCCTCATTTTTATATCGACTTAATTGCCGAGCCAATGGCGAGCGAGTTATTAGTTAAATAGCGCTATTAGGTTTGACAAGCCTCATACCGTGCCGCGGAGGACGGGAGTGGATTAATGGATCTGGGCACTTAGTCAATGATGATAGACATTGACGTATGGCACAACATGACTCCAGTCAGTTGTCGATATGGTAACGGGTCTAGTGGTTACGTGGGGTAGCCCCCACTGGTTATGGCTTGGGAAACAATGACTTGGATAACTCATGGTTTTTTAATGAACTCGTGGTTTTTGGAACAACTTTAAAATGGACAACCAACTGTGAACTCGCTCAACTTTGTTATTGACTTGTCGTTACATGCCTTGCAGGTCGTTAGATTCCTGATATGGACTTGCTATCTGGGAGTGCTAGAGTGGTCATGGGCCGAGACTCTTGGATACTTGCTTCGTTGATTATGAACACTTGTTTTGAAACAATTGATTTACAGTTTACATTATGCTTCCGCTGAACAACTACTTTGGTTTAACTTATGACTTGTATTTATATCTTGAAATCAATGGAATGTTTTATTTAATATTATTATACTATGCGAAGTTCAATGTGATTGGTGGCTTGGATCCTGGTACGTCACACCCCCCGCGGTGATTCCGCATGTGGTATTTTGGGGGTGTGACAAATTGGTATCAGAGCCATTGGTTATAGTGAACTTGGTTTTAAAAAGGGGGAAAAACGTTTTTTTTTGTAAAACCAGACTATAACCGAACAGTTCTGAAAACGTGAATACGACCATGACACTCAGCTCCAGATTGCAAGGTTCGTCTCTCGTATACTCATTGTACTGCATAACTAGTGAACACTTACATATGATATTGCATGTTATTGCACGTTTAGCATAATAGTATGAATTCATGTATTACTTGCATGTGTTATGAGACTGATAGGGTGGTATTTCCCTAAACATTCATGACTTACGCTTCGTGATGCTCTTTGTTAGCTACTCGAGTTTGAGGAACCATTTGACATGAGTTAAGAGGGGCTGAGATGAGCATGCAAATCACAATATTATTGTGGGTGCACACATAATAATAATGTGGGGTGCATGCTAGTCCCAGTGAGGCTTAACAAGTGAAAAATGGGTTCCATTCCGTTATTTGATCGATGTGAAACATAACAAACCTATAGGGGTCATAGCAGTGATTGTCCCCTACTCGAACGTGAACTTTTCATTCCTCTCTGGATCCTTTCGAATCTCAATGCTATCGAGTATTACCTGAACACTCATCTGAACACCTAGCGAACCGTGTAGAATGTTAGGTACTTATACGAACGTCCCTGAGTTAGATGTCGCAGCATCGAATGATTGATCGATACCTTTCTCACTCCTTTTTGTTTGCTGGAACTCATGTATTGACGTCTTAGATCCCGAGGTGTGATCACTTCTGCAACACTCTCGCAACATACTGTGTATCACTCAAATAACTTGCAACATCGATGGACAGGA
Organism: Helianthus tuberosus; assembly: GCA_030545235.1. NCBI lineage: Eukaryota > Viridiplantae > Streptophyta > Magnoliopsida > Asterales > Asteraceae > Helianthus > Helianthus tuberosus. The sequence continues at coordinate 50,099,382 of CM060411.1, read as the reverse complement.
GGTTGAGCGTAGTACTTTACCGACCTCAGTACTTTGACGACCCTGATTACCGGCAACGAGCACCAGCGAATTGGCTTCAATCGAATCCTTAACCCTTGTCAGCGACTCATGGGAGTCAACTCTTACGAATCAATCGGGACATAAGCAATGACAATCGACTATAGCATGGAATGTGTAACTGTTGGCACAATGAGTAGTGCATTAGGACTTAACACAGAATATGAAAGGGAGGACTCTGTTAGTAAAGATTCGCAGAACTCCGTTACAAGCAATAACACTAGAGGCAATAATCACGGCGGCACCAATGTACTCATAATCGTAACTTATAATGTGGAAACGAAGGTGACTTCGACATGGATTGGCTGTTACTAAATCAAGGCGACAACAACCGAGGGAACGCCGACAGTACTGGAAATTCACCTGGAAAAAACAACAACATGATGCTCATGGAAGGGCACTTGGGGTTGGCGTGGGCAACGCCAGGATTACAACAACATGGTGGCCAGCACGTTCTTGGAAGCTAATCATTTCGTTTCTGTTCTGTTCAACCCTGATACTTCCTGAGACCAATCCAGTTGTGGAATCGGCTGATGGCAAGACAATTGAAACTTCGTATGTTTATAGGGATGCAAATTCAACTGTGTGGGACAAGTTTTCGACATCGATCTTCCTTCTACTATCCACGATGGTGTTGATGCAGTAGTCAGTATGGGTTGGTTAACCATACATTGCGCAGTTATACCCTGTGAGGGGAAAGTTGTCGTCTGTCATAAAGTATCCGAGTGGTGCAGAGGTTAGCATCAAATCAGCAGTGAAGGCCAGAAGTGTCCACGTAAGGATTACCCCGCTATGATTGTCACACCCCGACCGCGTAAAACAACAAATCGCGGCGGAAACATCGGGGCATGTTGCAACAGAATTAATGTTTCATAACCATGGATACCAAAAAGTGTTTCGTTTTATTAAACATTGAATAATTACATCGTCTGGAAATCTAAATACACAATTTAAACGTAATCTATCATTGTTATTGAGTCACTAAGGCCTTGTCCAGTCCTATGTGAGCATGCATCCTATCAAACGATATCTTTCAATACCTGAAACATATGTGAAAACGAGGTCAGCAAAGAAATGCTGGCGAGATACATAGGTTTTGTGAAAATAAGATTCATGACTTCTGTTTTAAGAAAATGTTTAGTCATGAACCTTGTAATTTGCTTTGTCTTTGTAAATCATTTGAAAAACAATAAGTTCAGATGATATGTATAAATAAGAAAATAATGCATGGTTAAATGAATAACCAAGTTAAATGAGTTTGTAAAAGATAAATTGTTTTGTAAAACAATGTCTTGTGAAAAGTATGTTATTTGTATAAAATGTTATATGTATCAAACTGAAATGATTCAAATAACGCTACGACATGTAATACCATACAAACACTTATATATAGGAAGTACCAGCGGCGTATCCACCATGCTTGTATCATATTACACCCGCATCGTTACTTAATCATTTACTCAAACCAAACCAACCAATGTAAACCATGTAATGTATAACCAAAATGATATGTATGGCTAGTGAAATGCATCAACTAAACCATAGGTGAAACGCGCAAAACAAAGTATTGAAGTAAAACTTGGTTTAAACCAATACTATGTTTCGTGTAAATGCATGATCAAATGTAAATCATGTCCCAATGTTTACCCAATCGTTAACCCATTTTGTAAAATCGTTCTAGTCGTTCTTGTTTTAATTGTGAAACTACTTTATGGTCGATTCTCTAATAACATTCAAACCTTCTTGACGCGTTCCTCGTTCCAACTCGCTCTCGCTCTCGTTCTTAACAAACCCTTACCAAAGGATAAGTTAATAATTACAGATTCAGTCGCTACCCACAACCCCCACACATAACAATGGGTGCAGTAAATAACGGGATTTGTCAGATCCTATGGTACCATAACCTAATACTGGTCGGCTTGATCATTGCTAATGAATGTCATCGGTCATGTAAACTACAACCAACAAGTTTGTTCACTTTTTGAAATTGTTATTAGTTTTTGAAATCATTGTATTCGTTCTTGAAATCATTGTTAGCGTTCTTGAAATAATTTGTTATTGTTCTTGAAACCACATTGTAATTGTTCTTGAAACCATTGATAAAACATTTAGCACATATGAGTCACCCCAAAACAGTTGAAAATAGTAAAAGAGGGGAATAATGTACTCGCCTGAGAATGCTTGGAGGTCTTGAACAACAACCAAACAAAGCTTGAGGGAGCACGGAATCAGTCGGCAAATCTAAACTATATAAATAAACCAGACTTAAATCGGGAGATCGGATAGGATGAGGCTTGGCAAACCAAATGAGTATTGGAACTCATATGATATGGTTTAACAAGGCCTACATACTACAATGAGACTAACCTAAGTGCTTTCGACCCATCGCGACTCATTAAGGTAACTTATGCTACTTTAAAGCGTCGTGCGCGTGAAACGCGTTCGGACCGTCTAACTAGTCCTATGACAAGTGTTATATGCCTAAACATGTTACATAATCAGTTATGTGACAAAAGTTTAGGTTACATATGCTTAATTACCAATTATACATGAAAAGGGTATTCTGGTAATTTACCTAAGGCATATAAACTACCTATCATACAACTACTTAAACGATGTGACTATAGGGTATAACCTCGGAAGGTTATGCCCTATACTAGGGTCACCTAATGTATTTGGTCGGATCCTAATGATCGACCAAACTGGGTCGGGCTCGAAGGTATAGGCGATTTATTAGATCGCCTACCCTACGACCCTAGACAACGTGGTAATCAGTGGGCATAGTCCCAAGGGACTATGACCAACGTGATTACACTCACGTTGCGAAGTTCAAACGAACTTCGCATTGACCATTACTGGTCAACGCTGAAAGTCAAACAAAGTTTGACTTTCTGACTCGAAAAGCAATAAAATAAGGAAAAGAACGAAAGAATACTTACGAAGGGTCCCCGAATGCTAATCCCGATCCAAGAACTCAGGTATGAAACAATGGTTTCAACTTAGAGCTCTCAAATCAGAATTCTTGTAAGAAATGAGGTTGGGGTGGATGGGTATTTATAGGAATACCCGAACCGTTAGGATCGTTTCATGGAAACCGTGCCTAGATCTCACCCGTACACTTGTCGAGATGTTATGGTGACTAAATTGGCCACTCACCATAGGGTATCAACATGTGGCAAGGGATTAAGGAGTGGAGAACAGCTGTTAACAGCTGTTAATACGTCGAATCTGGTCCCGAAAGCGAAAAACTGAAGTTTCTGCATGTTTTCTGTCCAGCATAGGCAGTCGCGTAGCGCTACTGCCAAGGCATTAGGCAGTCGCGCTACGCTAGCACCCTCCTGTTTCAGAAATCTTTCAAAAGTGGCAGGAATGGTCCCCGCACGTGTTTAAGGCCTTTTTCGATCCGTTTGAACCCCGTTAACCTCATTTCAAGGCTCTAAAATGAAGTTAAAGTATAGGGAACTAAAAACATGCTCAAAAATATGCCGGATGATGGTTCGTTTGGTCGTACGAACGTGATGTTCGCTTAATTACGACGGAATGCGCACAAGCGCGAAAAACGATCCAAATGACGAAACGAATGGATTTTTCTTATGACGAACACTAAAATATAATATAGTCATGCTTACTTAAATTTTTGGATGTCCGGATGTATTCAGAACGTAAGTTATGCGCGAAAATGCAAACTTGTGCACTTTTTGACACTTTTAGTCCCTGAATGACCCAAAAGTTTATTTTAGCACACCGAACACCTCAAAGCTTATTTCTAAGCTATGTAAAGGATATTTATGGTATGTTTAACTTATGGTCATGTTCCGAAATGTCTGTTACAGTTCAAATTGGCATACTTTCGCAGTTTGTCAACTTTAGTCCCTGTAAGCGATTTAACTTGATTTTGCCATACCAAAGCCTTCAAAACTTATTTCTAAGTTATGTAAAGGTTATTTAAGGTATGTTAAGCCTATGTCACTATTCCGGAGTGTTTGTTGCATTAAACTGGTTATATTTACGCATCGGTGCGCGTATAACCTTCCAGAAAGCGATTTAGAGTTTGAAATTGAACAAGAATTGATATGTGCAAATGATACACATATTTTTACAAATCCCAAGTATGAAATATAATATTTCATTGGTTTGGTATTTGTTTGATGGCCATGGAGGCACAGGTGTTACAGTCTCCCATACTTTAGGAAATTTCGTCCCGAAATTTATTTAGAGGAAACTTGTGAGAGTTTAAAACATGAAGTTGAAAAGATCGAACAACATTGGTTAGGGTTCTTGAACTTCTAGTAACCTTAATAACATTATGTTTGCAATGTAAGAGGGACACTTATATACAAGTATATAAAGCGTCATTGGTGCGTCCACCGTACCTCCATTACATCGTTCTCATTTCGTTATTGTTGTCACTATCGGTTCTTACACATAATAAATCTTACTGTGTTTCTGTGCACTAAATTTCATAATTATGTACGCGTCCATAATCAGAAAATTCCTTGCACCGTTCACACAGTCTATTTTATAATGTGTAGGGGAAAACCAAATGAACAATCCTGTGATGAGTGTGACTAGACCGCCATAGAGTCCTTTTAATTAAATCAATAAATGATCTAAATAGACTATCAAGGAGTCTGTTCAGCTACATCACTAGATGTCGTTCTTTAACCAAATTGTGAAACAATCTTTTTTACTAGACCACTAAGAGGGTCTCTTATGAAACATGGAATGGTACTATATAACCCAAGGGTCTTAACTATTACATAGAAGCCCATTAAGGATTGAAGGTAGTACTTTTTGAATATCCTGCTACGAATCCCTCATATGAAGATATGAAAGATTCTGCGAGGATTTGGATAACGAATATCCAGAGTATTAAAAACACAAAAACGCATAAAAGAAAACATAAGATGAATAAACACATAGTCACATAATTGCATACTCGTTCAATCGCATAATCGTTCAATTTGACCTTTAATTTGTTATCTTTGGACACGGGTATTTAAAGCATACCAGAAACCCAATCCGTGGATTTCCTTTGGCACTTTAAATATTTTCAAGAATCTAACTATGAAGATAGGAAGATCTTAAAAGGAATTCGGTTTGTCCTAATTGAGTTGTTTTGTACATTTTAAAGTGTACAAGGAATTCAATCAGGGCTCCGATGTCAACGAAGGTGTTGATCGTGATCGGCTCAGGACATGAATAGATCAAGATGTCATCAATAATAACAATGACGATCTGATCCAAATAAGGCTTGCAGACTCTATTTATTAAGTCCTTGAAGATGGCTGGAGTATTTGTCAACCTAAAAGGAATGACTGTAAACTCGTAATGGCCATACTTCATGCAGAAAACCGTTTTGGGAATATCTTCTTCGAGAATACAAAGTTGATGATACCCAAAACGCAAATCGATCTTGGAAAAGCATGAACGCTATGCAGTTGATCGGAGAAATCGTTGATTTAAGGTAGGGGGATATCGATTCTTGATGGTAAGCTTACTAGGCTTATGTTAATCGATATACATTCGAAAAGATCCATTTTTCTTTTCACAAGGAGAACAGGAGTTTCTCCAAGGTGAAAAGTTCGGACGGATGAATCCTTTATCAGACAACTCTTGAAGCTGTTTTGATAATTCTTGCATCTCGAACGGTGCAAGACGATAAAATACTTTAGATTTAAAAGAAACCAGTGTTTGAGGTTCTTAGGGAGATCTCAAGTGATCGTAAAAATGACAGAACCACACGAGTAGTTTTGTCTTTGTGTTGACATCACAAGGTTGAATCAAACATTCATACAATTGCATTAGTTAGAAAATAAAACCACAAATTTTTATTTATATAACAACCGCATTGTCTTTAAATGTTACAAGATACCAACCAGAGGAAAAACAAAATACTAATTGTTCACTCCTTCATCATTGAGTGCCTCATTGATGTTAAACACTCGACCACGTGCTGGATTCACATTGACGTTGACATTCGCATTTGGGTTTGCGTTAGCATTTGCATTCACCAGTCTTGGGCAGTTGTGGCGGAAGTGACCAATCTCTCCGCAGTTGAAACATGAACCCAGTGGAAATCTCGCAGCATTCCCTTGAACCGGAGCTTGAACCTGAGCAGCCTGATTTTGTCCCAAACGACAAATCTTGGCCAAATGCCCAAGTTTACCACACGTCGTGCATTGCCAGCAAGCTTGTTGTACTGCGTGATGACCGTTGCAGCGTGCACAATAAGGTGCGGTACTGGCATATGCTTTCTTTGCAGGTGGCTGAGCTAGTTGGTTCCGCGGGTTCTGAGCAGTCTGTGCTGTAACAGCAAAATTTTGGGCACCCTTTCGCTTCTTTGATTTCTTTGACGTCTCACCTTCCTTACCCTTCTTGTTTTGGCCTTTCTTGCTATCCTCCTTGTCAGCTGACTGTTTCTTGCCCTTGTCACCCTTCCTGTGTAACTTGTTCTTCCGAATCTGCTACTCAGTCAATGTCGCTGATAACTCGATCGCCTGACGGAGTGTGGCAGGGTTACTACCAGTAAGGATGTCTTGTACCGAGTCAGGTAGGCCGTCGATGTACCTTTCGATAGCTATGTCAAGTGGGGTAACCATTGTCGGGCAAAGCAGACTCAGCTCCTCAAACCTATCAGTATACGCCCTGTGCTCACCACTATCTTGCTTCAACTCATCAAATTCCTTCTCCAAAGCTCGCTGCTCATGACGAGGACAGAATTCCCTCATCATCAGAGCCCTAAGTTCAGCCCATGTCTGTGCGAGAGCAACTTCCGCACCTCGGTCTCTCATTACCCCATTCCACCATGTAAGAGCCCTCTTCTGAAACACACTCGAGGAGAACTCGACCTTGCGATTATCCGGGCACTGCACGTGGCGAAAAGTATTCTCAATGCTTTCGAACCACTGAAGAAGCCCAGTTGCTCCTTCAGAACCACTAAACTTAAGTGGTTTAGCCTGGTTGAAATCCTTGTATTTGCATAGCACATTGTTGTTGTTGTTGGCTTGGTTCCATTGAGCAAAGAGGTTTGAGAATTGAGCAGCCATTTGCTGCGCAATGATTTCTGCCAGCTCGGCAGTCTCTATCTGGCTTTCGCGTCAAGGAGGCATTGTCTAAAAGAGGAAACATGAAAGGAAACGAGTGAGAGAATTTAGACGAAAAGAATGAGATGAAACAAATCTGATGAAAGCAAGGATAGTGGTCATTTGTTTGTTACTACAAAGCAACAAACGACCTTGGTGATTAGTCAAAGTAAATAGGTTAAAAATAATGTATCGCGAAGACATGCTCGCCTATAAGTGAACACTCATCCCAAGAATTCCCAGGTAAGCACAACTGGTCTCGCGTCTGATGAGATGTATACGAAGTGCTTGCCTAGACAGAAAACCCAGAATACAGGCATTCACCCTTCCAGTTTGCACGTGTTCACATTATTTAAAACCCAAAACCTTGACGAGATTTTGAAAATTCAAAGGGGTTCAAAACCATATAACAGAGGGTTCAAAACCTTACAATAGAGGGTTCAAAACCTAGAAATTAATCATCCTAGAACAGATGATTAGTTTTCAAAGCGGTTTTGAAATTTACGTTCTTGTTGTGGTCGTCACCTAAGGATAGGTGACGGTATTGTTTTATGACTAAACGCAAGTGAACTCGCGTTAGGGTCCTAAGAAGGTTATAGACTAGGTCAAAGCATTACTAATTACTAATAACCTAATTCCCTATAACCATTGGCTCTGATACCATCTTTCTGTCACACCCCGACCGCGTAAAACAACAAATCGCGGCGGAAACATCGGGGCATGTTGCAACAGAATTAATGTTTCATAACCATGGATACCAAAAAGTGTTTCGTTTTATTAAACATTGAATAATTACATCGTCTGGAAATCTAAATACACAATTTAAACGTAATCTATCATTGTTATTGAGTCACTAAGGCCTTGTCCAGTCCTATGTGAGCATGCATCCTATCAAACGATATCTTTCAATACCTGAAACATATGTGAAAACGAGGTCAGCAAAGAAATGCTGGCGAGATACATAGGTTTTGTGAAAATAAGATTCATGACTTCTGTTTTAAGAAAATGTTTAGTCATGAACCTTGTAATTTGCTTTGTCTTTGTAAATCATTTGAAAAACAATAAGTTCAGATGATATGTATAAATAAGAAAATAATGCATGGTTAAATGAATAACCAAGTTAAATGAGTTTGTAAAAGATAAATTGTTTTGTAAAACAATGTCTTGTGAAAAGTATGTTATTTGTATAAAATGTTATATGTATCAAACTGAAATGATTCAAATAACGCTACGACATGTAATACCATACAAACACTTATATATAGGAAGTACCAGCGGCGTATCCACCATGCTTGTATCATATTACACCCGCATCGTTACTTAATCATTTACTCAAACCAAACCAACCAATGTAAACCATGTAATGTATAACCAAAATGATATGTATGGCTAGTGAAATGCATCAACTAAACCATAGGTGAAACGCGCAAAACAAAGTATTGAAGTAAAACTTGGTTTAAACCAATACTATGTTTCGTGTAAATGCATGATCAAATGTAAATCATGTCCCAATGTTTACCCAATCGTTAACCCATTTTGTAAAATCGTTCTAGTCGTTCTTGTTTTAATTGTGAAACTACTTTATGGTCGATTCTCTAATAACATTCAAACCTTCTTGACGCGTTCCTCGTTCCAACTCGTTCTCGCTCTCGTTCTTAACAAACCCTTACCAAAGGATAAGTTAATAATTACAGATTCAGTCGCTACCCACAACCCCCACACATAACAATGGGTGCAGTAAATAACGGGATTTGTCAGATCCTATGGTACCATAACCTAATACTGGTCGGCTTGATCATTGCTAATGAATGTCATCGGTCATGTAAACTACAACCAACAAGTTTGTTCACTTTTTGAAATTGTTATTAGTTTTTGAAATCATTGTATTCGTTCTTGAAATCATTGTTAGCGTTCTTGAAATAATTTGTTATTGTTCTTGAAACCACATTGTAATTGTTCTTGAAACCATTGATAAAACATTTAGCACATATGAGTCACCCCAAAACATTTGGAAAACAGTAAAAGAGGGGAATAATGTACTCGCCTGAGAATGCTTGGAGGTCTTGAACAACAACCAAACAAAGCTTGAGGGAGCACGGAATCAGTCGGCAAATCTAAACTATATAAATAAACCAGACTTAAATCGGGAGATCGGATAGGATGAGGCTTGGCAAACCAAATGAGTATTGGAACTCATATGATATGGTTTAACAAGGCCTACATACTACAATGAGACTAACCTAAGTGCTTTCGACCCATCGCGACTCATTAAGGTAACTTATGCTACTTTAAAGCGTCGTGCGCGTGAAACGCGTTCGGACCGTCTAACTAGTCCTATGACAAGTGTTATATGCCTAAACATGTTACATAATCAGTTATGTGACAAAAGTTTAGGTTACATATGCTTAATTACCAATTATACATGAAAAGGGTATTCTGGTAATTTACCTAAGGCATATAAACTACCTATCATACAACTACTTAAACGATGTGACCATAGGGTATAACCTCGGAAGGTTATGCCCTATACTAGGGTCACCTAATGTATTTGGTCGGATCCTAATGATCGACCAAACTGGGTCGGGCTCGAAGGTATAGGCGATTTATTAGATCGCCTACCCTACGACCCTAGACAACGTGGTAATCAGTGGGCATAGTCCCAAGGGACTATGACCAACGTGATTACACTCACGTTGCGAAGTTCAAACGAACTTCGCATTGACCATTACTGGTCAACGCTGAAAGTCAAACAAAGTTTGACTTTCTGACTCGAAAAGCAATAAAATAAGGAAAAGAACGAAAGAATACTTACGAAGGGTCCCCGAATGCTAATCCCGATCCAAGAACTCAGGTATGAAACAATGGTTTCAACTTAGAGCTCTCAAATCAGAATTCTTGTAAGAAATGAGGTTGGGGTGGATGGGTATTTATAGGAATACCCGAACCGTTAGGATCGTTTCATGGAAACCGTGCCTAGATCTCACCCGTACACTTGTCGAGATGTTATGGTGACTAAATTGGCCACTCACCATAGGGTATCAACATGTGGCAAGGGATTAAGGAGTGGAGAACAGCTGTTAACAGCTGTTAATACGTCGAATCTGGTCCCGAAAGCGAAAAACTGAAGTTTCTGCATGTTTTCTGTCCAGCATAGGCAGTCGCGTAGCGCTAATGCCAAGGCATTAGGCAGTCGCGCTACGCTAGCACCCTCCTGTTTCAGAAATCTTTCAAAAGTGGCAGGAATGGTCCCTGCACGTGTTTAAGGCCTTTTTCGATGCGTTTAAACCCCGTTAACCTCATTTCAAGGCTCTAAAATGAAGTTAAAGTATAGGGAACTCAAAACATGCTCAAAAATATGCCGGATGATGGTTCGTTTGGTCGTACGAACGCGATGTTCGCTTAATTACGACGGAATGCGCACAAGCGCGAAAAACGATCCAAATGACGAAACGAATGGATTTTTCTTATGGCGAACACTAAAATATAATATATTCATGCTTACATAAATTTTTGGATGTCCGAATGTATTCAGAACGTAAGTTATGCGCGAAAATGCAAACTTGTGCACTTTTTGACACTTTTAGTCCCTGAATGACCCAAAAGTTTATTTTAGCACACCGAACACCTCAAAGCTTATTTCTAAGCTATGTAAAGGATATTTATGGTTTGTTTAACTTATGGTCATGTTCCGGAATGTCTGTTACAGTTCAAATTGGCATACTTTCGCAGTTTGTCAACTTTAGTCCCTGTAAGCGATTTAACTTGATTTTGCCATACCAAAGCCTTCAAAACTTATTTCTAAGTTATGTAAAGGTTATTTAAGGTATGTTAAGCCTATTTCACTATTCCGAAGTGTTTGTTGCATTAAACTGGTTATATTTACGCATCGGTGCGCGTATAACCTTCCAGAAAGCGATTTAGAGTTTGAAATTGAACAAGAATTGATATGTGCAAATGATACACATATTTTTACAAATCCCAAGTATGAAATATAATATTTCATTGGTTTGGTATTTGTTTGATGGCCATGGAGGCACAGGTGTTACAATGATAGCACTCGTTACTGATGTCAAGGCTAAGGAAAAGAGGATCGAGGATCCACCAATTGTTCGTGATTTCTCCCTAAGTGCTACCAGAAGAACTATCAGGTTTACCTTCACATCGTCAGGTGGAATATCAGATCGGTATCATGTCAGAAGCAGCCCTTGTGACTAGTATTCCTTATTGTCTTACACCAGGAAGGTTGCAGGAACTGCGTAATCAACTTCAGGAACTAATGGACATGAGTTTTATCGGATCTAGTTTTTCGCTTTGGGGAGCCCCAGTTATACCAGTGAAGATAAGCCTTTTTGTATGTGTACTGATTATCGAGAACGTAACAAGGTGACAGTTAGGAACCGCTTGTCTCGACCATGTATTGGCCACCTGTTGACCAGTTGCGAGGAACAAGCTTCCATTCGAGGATTGGCTAGCGAACGAACTATCATCAGATGGAAGTCCAAGAGGAGAATGCTCTTAGAACAGCATGTCGAACGCAATGCAGCCATTTCAACTTTGTACACCATGATTATTGAGTTGATCAACACACCAGCAGCTTCGGGGATCACATGAATCGACCGTATTTGTCGACGACGTTCTGAATCATGACCAGGAGAAAGGAACACCATGGGTGGCATATGTATCCTATCTCAGTGCTTCTGTGGGAGGAGCCATTACGTGCGAAGTCTTGTTAAATGTCACATCTAGATTCGGGAGATGCATTTTGATCATGTAAACAACAGAGTGGGAATACACGTGGATCTCGCTGAGATGCATCTTCTTAGAAACTGATCGAAACCAAATATTCCTTCGGGGATGCAAAAATTCCTTGGTTTCGCTAGATACTATCGCAGCTTACCCACAAGATTTTTGAAGGTCGCACAACTTAAATCTCTTTAGCACAGTAGGGTGCTGTGTTCGTGAAAGACGAAACATGAGGACGTCTTTTCAGCTTTCGAATTCCAACTCTGCAATGCTCTAAGCATCGTCTTTACCCGAGGGTGCGGGTGATTTAGTGGTATACCATGATGGTCTGAATCAGAGTCCCATTTACACACCGACGCAACACGAGAGAGTGATGACTTGCACGATGGAGTTACAAAGAGGAACTGCACAACACACAACTGGCGGTGCAAACCGTGGCCTTGGGATTTTAGATGGAGGCATTAGTTGGACGGTACCAGATGCGTTATTTAGACCGATCACAAGGGCCTCCCATGTACCTTGGCTTCGACAGAGCTAAATCAGTTAATGGCATCGCTGGAGGGAACTTTTGGATGATTACAACTATGAAACTTGAACGTACACAAGCTTTGCAGCTCACTATCGACTCTAACTTACCTGATCCGACTCGCCTTGTTCAAACTGGAGAACTGAAAGGAGTGGATTTTCAAGTTGAACCCATGCGGGGCATGGAGAAGCAACCTTGGCAGGTCAGACGATATTCGCTACCTCATGGAATGAGTGTGGATCTCATTATACAGTAACTGTAGGAAATTTATGTTGACCAAAACACCGGCCTCGATATCCTAGTTGTCTGGGTTTTGATGAGAGTCATTAGGATTTATAAACCTTTTACTGGTGATTGGGCATGAAGGCCCACCTAGCTAGGTATGTGAATGATGTTTGGACATCGAGAAACATTCATACGGAAATAAGAACAGACTGCCATGGACTTTGTCATTGGGCTACCTAGAACTTGAAACGGAAACAATATCACCTGGATGATCGTTGATCGTCTCACGCAACCAGCATACTCTCGTGCAATCAAGGAAACTGTTGAGCCTTCACAAGTTGTGAATATCCCTCTGGGAGAGGCGGCTTCTAGGCACGAGGTGCCAACTCCTGTTATTTCTGATTTTGATCTATACCTGATTTATGACAGACATCTCACAACCCTCTCGGCTTACGTATAGACAGGAGTATACTCATCATCATAGGACAAACGGTTAGAGTAAACAAACCATCCTGACACTTGGAGACATGCTGCGGGCATGTGTGTGATTTACTTAGTAACATTGGAAGGACACCTACCTCTGGTTGAATTTACTGCAATAACTACCATTCTAGTATTCAAACAGCTTGGTTTGAGACATGGCATGGTCAGTGACGCTAATCTCCTTGTTAGATTAAGGTGGGTGACAACCTAATCACAGATCCAGGATTTGTACTCAAACCTTGGGAAGATTGTCTAGATTGGAAATCGTTTGGCGGAAACGCGTGACCGTCAGGAAAGCTGATAAGCTTAGGAAACACTGGGGGTTCGCTGTAGGCGAACATGTCATAATCGAAAGTCTCATCTTGGGAGGGTGCGGTGCGCTTTGGGGAAGCGTGGCAAGATGAAGTTACGTTATGTTGGGCCATTTTCTGGCAATGTACATGATATCATTTATGTCTTGAATCTAAGGCGGTGTACGTTTGATGAAACACTTGTGATACCTTTATTAGAGTCTGAGATTAATGACAAGTGGTAACTGTTGAGAGTTCGTTAACATGGTCGTATGGCAGTCGTGAGAGTTCGTTGGAAGTCAAGACATGGACCGGAGTTCACGCGGGAACGTAAGAACCTGATAAAGCTCTAATATCCTCGATTGTTCAGTGGTTGAACCAACTTTTGCTATCATTGGCGAATTTCGGGACGAAATTCCCCTTCAAGTTGGGGATGATGTGGCACCTGGGAAAAATCCACAGTCATCTTGACCTAACATTGCGTCACTTTTGGTTTACCGCGTCAGTTTAGCAGTACTTATCAAATTTCAGGATGAAATTTCTTTCAAGTTGGGGATGATGTGACAACCCGAACTTTCAAGGTCTTTCCTTGACACGTTACTTGTTTCACACCAGTGTCTTCATAATTGTGTTTGCATTGTAAAAATTGTGCACGTTTGATATGTGATTGATATACTATGTTACTGTGTTATTTTGTACTGTGTTGCTGTGTTATTGTGTTATTTTGTACTATGTTACTGTGCACGTTGTTGTTATGTTGTATGGCTAACTAATGAACGTTATGATGCCCTACAATGCATGATGTGTTGTATGATTTATCGATGTATTGTAGGTGGCCCAGTAGTGTGAAGTATATGTTATGTGGTAATCCTCTGGTGTGACTACGTGAACAACTTGTAATGCAAACATGTATGAGGCAAAAACACCTATTATGTGAATGTATGATGGACTAATGAGTAGCATGGTTGACTGGTATGACTGATGATATGTGCTTTACTTGTTCACTACTGGTATAATGTGATACATGATTTATGTGTACACAAAACTAACTGTCACACGGTAACCATATTAGGATTTGGTTGACCAACTGTAAACATAAGCAAGTAACTAATCTTACCGAGCAAACCAAAGTGAGTTCACACTTTCTATAAGGCATGGGATTCCCAGTGGTTTGGGAGTGGGTTAAGAAACTAAAACGGAACCTGCATATTCTCCTTGGGTAGAATATGTACCTCCATCCTCCATGGGAAGGATGACAACATTTAACCTGCGTATTCTCCTTGGGTAGATTACGTACCTCCATTCTCCATAGGAAGAACGACAACATATAACTTACTAGACAAAACTCTATCATGAAGTCACTCATTTTTATATCGACTTAATCGCCGGGCCAATGGCGAGCGGGTCATTAGTTAAATAGCGCTATTAGGTTTGGCAAGACTCACACCATGCCGCAGAGGACGGGAGTGGACTAATGGATCTGGGCACTTAGTCAATGATGATAGACATTGATGTAGGGCACAACATGACTCCAGTCAGTTGTCGATATGGTAACGGGTCTAGTGGTTACATGGGGTAGCCCCCACTGGTTATGGTTTGGGAAACAATGAATTGGATAACTCATGGTTTTTGAATGAACTCGTGGTTTTTGGAACAACTTTAAAATGGACAACCAACTGTGAACTCGCTCAACTTTGTTGTTGACTTGTCGTTACATGCCTTGCAGGTCGTTAGATTCCTGATATGGACTTGCTATCTGGGAGTGCTAGAGTGGTCATGGGCCGAGACTCTTGGATACTTGCTTCCTTGATTATGAACACTTGTTTTGAAACAATTGATTTACAGTTTACATTATGCTTCCGTTGAACAACTACTTTGGTTTAACTTATGACTTGGATTTATATCTTGAAATCAATGGAATGTTTTATTTAATATTATTATGTTATGCGAAATTCAATGTGATTGGTGGCTTGGATCCTGGTACGTCACACGCCCCACGGTGATTCCGCATGTGGTATTTTGGGGGTGTGACAACGGACAAAAAGTGTCAGAATCTTGTTTGCACACAGGGTTGTGTCCAGCCGACACGGGGTCGTGTCCAGCGTGCTGTCGTTTTCTATAAATGCAGCAAAGATTCCTGCATATTTGGACCATTCCAAAGACAGAGATTTGGTGGGATCTTCACACATACCATCCTAGGTATATTCTAAAGAAGGTTCTCAACAACCATCTTGTCTTTTCTACTTTTGTCCATTGCCTTCTTCTTCATTTTTACCTCAAACACCTCCATTAGAGCTTGAAATCACCATGGTTTCAAGCTTTATTGAGCTATTTGTTAGTTTTTATTCAAGGAATCTTGTTAAAAATAAGTTTTACAACACTGTTTTAAGTTATTTCTGCTTAAAAATGCTTTAAAAGTCAGAAAAATAATTTAAAAGCTCCAAGATTCCTTGTTCCAAAAATCTGCAGAAAGGTGAACACGAGCCGTGCTCAGCGAGCACGGGGCCGTGTTCGAGGTACTGTTTCACTAAAATGAACTCTTTTCGGTTTGTTTTCTTAAAATGTCGAGCAGAAACAGTAGAACATCATCATCACACTCAAGAAACAACCGACAAGGGAGAAGGTCATCGGTAGAAGACTCTCCCGTCAACTATGTCTATGCCTTGAGAGAGGCCATAGACGAAATGACGGGGGTTGAGGAAGCTCTAGTCGACCGTATCAATCATTTATCGGTGGGTCTAGAAGGGTGTCTTAGGGAGGTCAACCTTTTGCACCACAGGTTGAATTTCCTCGCTTCTCCTCCTTTGGTACCAATCGTTACACAAAGGGCATGGAATGTGGTGCCAGAAGTTATCATACCGGCCGAATGGTACGCCGTGCATGCAGACCCCCCTCGAGACATACTCCCCGGGGTCCTGGTTGCCACCGCTCCTCCTCCACAAGATGTTGAGGAAAATGAGCTCGCCTTCTTCCTCCCGAAAGAGATAGAGGAATGGCTCAACGACATCTAGGGGACACCTCCTGGTTTCGAGTTCGACAATATCTATGAATTACCGGGAAGTTATTTCTGGGCTTTTGATATTCCTATAATAAGGGTAGAACTCGTTAGGATGATTTCATGTATCACTTGACCTAACTATCTTAGGAAATTTTTAGCTTTCCGTTTTTATTTATTTTTCTAGGACTTTATGTAATTCTCTCTATTTAATGAATGATGGTTTTCAGAATTTTTGGTGTTTGGATGATGTTGTAATGGGTAAAACACACTTGGATGGTGAAGGATACTAAGGGAAACTTGAACCAACACCCCATGCACAAAAACAGAGCCTCCCGACAATTTTTCTTCATTACAGCAAGTTCAGCACGGGTCGTGCCCAGCCAACACGGCCCCGTGCTCAAGGGTCTGCAGAAAAACGCCCAATTCAGGTAACTGGACACGGGGCGTGTTCGTTGAACACGCCCCCGTGCCCAGCCTTCTGTTACTTTTTGTTACTTTCTGTTACTGGCAACCTGAACACGGGGCCGTGCCCGGATACCACGGCCCGTGTCCAGATGCCCAATATCATAAATTTTTGTTTTTAACACACCTTTTACACATTCAATCAACGTAAGAACTTATTTTTGGTAAACATTGAGGACAATGTGTAATTTAAGTGTGGGGGGATGCTAAAACCTTGAATCTTGCAAGTCCTAATTACAAGCCTTACACAAAACTCTATTGGAACCGCTAAGCACCCTAAATTTTTTCAAAAATTTTCATTTTTTTACTTGTCTTTGTTTAAATCGGGAATAACTAGTTCTAAAAAGGCTATATTTTTACGAATTTACAACCGATAGCGTCGTGATAAAAAGAACCAACATAAGAAAATTATGAAACGGGATGACAAATCTAGTAAAATTGGATTATATATACTTGATCACATTAAAAACCCATTCCCACAAAAAGTGAGTTTTGAGCCTTTATTGAACATACAAATACACATCTTTAAACTAAATGCTCATTTTTCATTTCTTGTGTGAATAGCCGCTTGGTTTCTTACGACTCTAGAACTTGCCATGACGATACATTCCCGGTCCTTACCAACTTAAACCCAAGTAAGTAAATGATGGAGGCATTAGGACTAACCCTTTTTTTTTTTTCTTTCAACACCATTATTTTTCTTTTTTTTACCACCTACCCAAAATCCCCCTAGTTAACCCCTTTGAGCCTAAACATTTTCATTTCTAAACCCACAAAACAAACACCCTTTACCCACTAAAACCTTTTTCATTTTAAACCCTTTATTTTAGTAAAAAGCTCGGTTTTCATGTGACATTCCTTATCAAAAAAAAATGATGATGATGATGAAGTCAAGCAATAAACAAACAAGTTCATAAAAAAGAACTTTGTTTGAAAAAATGCTTCATTGGAATAAAAAGTCACAAAAATAAAAAGTTTTACGAAAACCGACGCTTTTTACGCCTTTCGCCCTTTTCTACTAACCACTAACCCAAAACCACATACCTTTAACCCAAGCCTAACCCTTCCCCAAAGTCCTCTTGATATTTACAAAGGTTTATAGTTAAAAAGGAGGAGGATTGATTGATTGGCATGCATATGGTAGAAGTAAGTTCCATGCCGGTCTCGAGTGTTTCACAAAAATATATCTTCGGCCGAGTGTTGAGTGATCTCCCGTGAGGTATGTGAACTTGTATATAAATGGAATTTTAAAGAGGCATGTTATGCCCAAATAAGTAATTTCTTTTATGTAATGTTCTAAATAAATCATAACGAATAGGATTGTAGATAACATAAAAATAAAACCTGATAAAGATCTTGGAATCCCGACACTCAAAGACAAGCCCAAAACCTTCTCTTCTACCCATTCCATTTGGGTGTGTAAGCCACATTATAAAGAGTTTTGCTTGAGGACAAGCAAAGATTCAAGTGTGGGGGTATTTGATGTGTGTAAAATGCAACATATAAATTACATCAAATGAGGCATAAAACTAACCTTTTTTTAGTACTAATGTTGGAAAAAGTGTGCTTTTGTCTTCCTTTTGTATTTTCAGGGTTAAATGAGCTTAAATGAATAAAAGAAGCAAAAATGCAGCTAAATCTAACATAAATACAAGAAAAGGATTGAACGTGGCATGCCCGACCCCTCGACAGCATCTTCCCAAGCAAAAACAAGAAAACAGAAGGCTGAACACGCCCCGTGCCCAAGTGTCTGCAGAAAAGACAAAGTTGTAGAAGTTTCTATTTCCCAACACGGGGCGTGCCCAGCGGGCACGGGGCCGTGGTCAACGCTAAGATTCGTAGAATCCAAGCAAATCTTGATAGTACAGATACGCTTCTCCACACGGGGCCGTGCCCAGCGGGCACGGGGGCGTGGTCAACTAATGCAGACAAACTGCAATTAATGAAGAAAGAGAAGATGGGTGGACACGGGTGTCACACCCCCAAAATCCACCATGCGGAGTATCACCGCTTGGAGGCGTGACATGACCAGGATCGAGCCACCAATCATATTGAACAACATAATTAAGTAAATAAAACCAAACACAATACGATTGGTGACCAAAAGGAAGTAAACCGATTTTAGGTTAACAGCGGAAGCATAAAACATAAGTTCAAAACACAAGTCCATAGTTCATAAGTTTAAAGTCCAAAACGTAGGTATAATAAGTTCATAAAGTTTATTCATTAAGTACGGGACATATCAGTTCGCATCCCACAACGACCACCTCCATATGCAAGCTCCATAGCATCTAATGACCTGCAAAGCATGTAATAACGAGTCAACAACAAAGTTGAGTGAGTTCACGGTTGGTTGTCCATTTTAGAGTTGTTTCCAAAAACATAGTTTAATCTCATTCGGCTATCCAGCCGTGGGGGTTACCCCATAGTTCTAAAACGTTTATTTGTTAACCATCCCATGTCCACCTTCCCTGGCTATCCAGCCCGGCTCTTTGGCCGTGGGGAGCTACCCCAGTATTTTAAACTACCAGACTAGTTTATCATATCGACTACTAACAAAAATCAATTGTGCCCTAGCGTCGGTGTTCTATCACCACCAACGTGCCATAGTCCATTAGTACACACCCGTCCAACTGGCACGGTGTGAGGTTTGTTAAACCTAATAGCGCTATTAACTAATGACCCGCTCGCCATAGCCTCGGTGATTAAGTCGATACAAAAAGGGAGGGACTTCGCTGATAGAGTTCTAGTCCAGTAAGTCTAACACGTCCCAACAGGACGAGGAATTTACATTCCTGAACACGTCTCAAAGGACGAGGAATCCCTATTCCTGTACCCATTCCCATTCCCACCGGGAATTTACCATGCTTTGTAGAAAAGTGTGAACTCACCTCGGTTTGCTCGGTTAGATTCTCAAATATAGCTAACAGTCAAGGTCGGTCAATCACGCCCTAGTATGATTTACCAGTTAGTTATTTAGTGGTTTCAAATAGAGCACAAAGTTCCTACACGTATCTATCACATAACATGCATCACTTTAACGGTTTATGCCCATATAAGTTCCCCATCCATTCCCCACTCATAAGCAAGCATACAATAATTCATATAACTCATATAACAGGTTAGATCATTCACAGATAGCATACTCGACATTTAGACACACAAATTACAACTTATGTCGTTTCAGCTTAAATATTCAAAACCGGCTGTTTTCGAACATTTAAATAAAATAGTTAAATTATTCCAAAAATTCCCAAATTTTTACAGAATGTCTTAAACGTTCCAAATTTTATTGTGTAAAAATATCGGGGTCCGGTTCATTACCAATATTTTATAAAAATTCATTTTCCGGACTGAACTCAGATTTATATTTTTCTGACCACAGTCCACGAGATAATTTATTTAAAATTCATCGAGCGTCCGATTTATGAAATTCCAGTGGGGTAATTACAAATACATCGGTGGTCAACTATGGTATAAATTTCGTGATCAGACTCCACACAGATTACAAGTCATAACAGAAAACAAGACGCACTTTTTCAGCAGAAAAATTGCAGCTCTAGCTGCTGTTACGAAAAGACGCTTTAAAAATAGTAAACGGAGTCCAAAAATTATGATTCCAGTGCCATTAGAACCGTATTTCATAGTACATATATCTAGACCTCAGAAAACACATTTTTCGTTTAGTTGAGGACCCGTTACAGCCTGCTAAAGTCGGCTGGAAGCGCAACTCAGCAAGCTGTTTCTAGCTCATATGTTACTAAAACGCACACATATTATCGACACAACTTCTAATATGATTAACATCGGACCACACGTCATTTACAGCAGGTCATGGTCTGTTTAATTCAGATTTGTTATGGTTTCTACATCATTCTACATTACTTTCCTTTTAACCATCATGTTCCTCATTCTTACAAGACTTTAAGTTATGTTTTCGCATGTTCGTAAATTTTAACCGTCAAACTTCCTATTAACCACTCTAGACAAGATCAATAAGGTGTTTAGAATCACTTACAACTAGCACAAGGCTAGGGAAGATTCAAGACGAAAACTAGGTGGTTAAAAGCGTTGTAGAGAGGTCCTCGCGATTCCGTAAGCACCGGGTCTCCTCGTATAAGCTCTAACACACTTGTATGTATGTAAAATGCCAAGATTGAAATTGAATGATGATGATGAGTGGGTGTGAGCTTTTAACCGAGAGTAGCCAAGGGAGGGAGAGAAAGATCACTTTTTTTTTTTTGTTAAATGTTTTGAATGAAATGGTGGTGCTCCCTTGTACATTCTTATAAACCATCCAATTATTTTAACCACTAGGTATTGTGTTTAGAAGATATTAGACAAGGATCATTAAAATAATCAATATTGTATGGGTGTGTCCCCTCATGGGGAACGATCGGTTACAAAAGGGGGGGGGGCACATGGTTAGTTTTCAACTAGTAGTTAATTTATATTTAGTTAGTTAGTTAGGAAATAGAATTAGTTATTATGTGTGTAGTAATATATAACAGGTGTTAGGGTATTCGGGGACCCTAACTAGCTCAGAAAGGAAAAATAATGTCATGACAATATTTTTATGTCCCTGGTTAAGTCCGGTTGTTTGGTTCGATACTGTTCCGTTAAAGTGCTTAATTAATTCGTAACGTGTCCTATGTATATATTTTTGTAACGTTTTTAATTTCTAATACTTAGGAAATCCCAACGGACTATCTAATGACTTTTCTGTACATTACTAGTGTGTTAACAGGCGCATGTAAATATAACACGTATATCAGAAAGCAGTTACGTAATTCCACACAGTCGTTAAGCACATTAATTATTATTAATGAACTGTACGGAATACATGGGATTTTGAGGGTTGTCACATTCTCCCCCTGTTAAGAGAATTTCGTACCGAAATTTAGCGCGTGGTTACTGAGGAAGCTAGTTAAGTTGTGTTGTTATCCTGATTTTCCTGGGGTGTCACATCATCCCCCCGTTTATTTGGAATTTCATCCCGAAATTCTGCAGTAGCTTCAGCCTCAGTAGTGGTTGCGTTTTTCTTAAACAGTTGGGGATACTTGAGTTTCATTTGGTCTTCGCGTTCCCAGGTATACTCTGGGCCACGACGAGCATTCCAACGAACTCGGACCAGAGGTATCCTGGTATGCTTGAGGATCTTAACATCTTGATCCGTAATCTCTACTGGTTCCTCGACGAATCGCAGCTGGTCGTCCATTGTGAGTTCCTTGAGAGGAACTATGAGGGTCTCATCTGACAGACACTTCTTCAGATTCGACACATGGAAAACATTGTGAACTCCGCTGAGTTCTTCAGGTAGATTCAACCTGTAGGCGACTTTGCCAATTTTCTCAATGACTTCGAATGGTCTGACATAACGCAGATTGAGTTTGCCTCGTTTGCCAAAGCGGACTACACCTTTCCAAGGTGAGACTTTGAGTAGCACTCGATCCCCAACCTGGAGCTCGAGTGGTTTTCTTCCCTTATCAGCATAGCTTTTCTGACGGTCACGAGCTGCCGCCATTCACTGTCGTATCTAAGCAATTCTCTCGGTGGTATCTACCACAAGTTCTGGGCCAGTGATTTGGCTGTCACCAACTTCTGCCAAACAGAGAGGTAATCGGCATTTGCATCCGTACAATGCCTCGAACGGAGCGGCTTGAATGCTGGTGTGGTAGCTGTTGTTATATGAGAACTCCACTAGCGGGAGGTGCTTTTCCCAGCCATTACCAAAATCGATTACACATGCCCTAAGCATGTCTTCAAGGGTTTGGATGGTGCGTTCAGATTGCCCATCCGTCTGTGGGTGATAAGCGGTGCTCATATCTAAACATGAGCCAAAAGACTTGTGCATTGCTTGCCACAGTTCAGAAGTAAAACGCGCATCATGATCAGATATAATAGAGGTTGGCACTCCGTGCCTTGACACTACTTCCTTTAGGTAAATGTCTGCAAGAGTAGAAAACTTATCCGTTTCTTTGATAGCCAGAAAATGTGCAGACTTGGTCAGTCGATCTACGATCACCCAAATGGTATCGTTTTCGCGTTGAGATCTAGGCAGACCAGTAACGAAATCCATGGAAATTTGCTCCCATTTCCATTTCGGGATCTCCGGTTGTTGAAGTAGGCCTGATGGTTTCTGATATTCAGTCTTGACTCTCGCATAAGTCAAGCACTTACTGACGTAGGTGGCTATGTGGGCTTTCATGCCAGGCCACCAATACGTAGTCTTGAGGTCGTGGTACATCTTTTCCGAACCAGGATGTACCGAATAACGAGACTTGTGCGCTTCGTCCATCACAAGCTCGCGTAAGTTTCCATAAAGTGGAACCCAGATGCGTCCGTTTACATAGTAGGCACCGTCTTCCTTTTGTTGTAGCCGTTGCCTCGATCCTCGTAGGGATTCAGCCCTGATGTTCTCTGCTTTCAATGCTTCAACATGAGCATCACGAATCTGAGCGGGAAGGTTAGATTGGATGGTAAGCTGTAACGCACGTACACGCTTAGGTATAGTGTCCTTTCGACTGAGGGCGTCGGCCACAACATTGGCCTTGCCCGGATGATATTTGATCGCACATTCGTAATCATTCAAGAGTTCGACCCATCGGCGTTGTCGCATGTTTAACTCCTTTTGCTTGAAGATATGCTCGAGACTCCTGTGATCGGTGTAAATGGTGCACTTGGTACCGTACAGGTAATGTCTCCATATCTTAAGCGCGAAAACAACTGCTCCCAGCTCTAGATCGTGAGTAGTGTAATTTCTTTCGTGAACCTTGAGTTGGCGTGATGCGTAGGCAATGACCTTGTCACGTTGCATCAACACGCAACCAAGTCCTTGGATGGAAGCATCGCAGTAAACCACAAAATCGTCTGTGCCCTCAGGCAATGAGAGGATAGGCGCGCTACAAAGTCTATCCTTCAAGTGCTGAAATGTGGACTCTTGTGCACAACCCCAACGATATATGACACCCTTCTGAGTCAGTGAAGTGAGAGGTTGCGCAATCTTGGAGAAATCTTTTATAAACCTTCTGTAATATCCGGCCAAACCCAAGAATTGGCGGATTTCTGTTGGTGTGCGGGGTGCAGGCCAGTTCTTGATCGATTCAACCTTAGATGGATCCACATGAATTCCATCCTTGTTTACCACATGGCCTAGAAAGTGGACTTCGCGAAGCTAGAAGTCACATTTCGAAAACTTGGCATACAAATGCTCTTTTCGAAGAAGTTCCAGCATAAGTCGTAGATCCTGCTCGTGTTCCTCCTGACTCTTGGAATAGATCAGGATATCGTCGATGAACACAATAACGAACTTATCCAGGTAAGGCTTGCACACTCGGTTCATGAGATCCATGAAGACCGCTGGTGCATTCGTCAGCCCGAATGGCATAACCAGAAACTCGTAATGGTCGTAACGAGTTGTAAATGCTGTTTTGGAGACGTCCTCCTCTCGGACTCTCAGCTGATGGTATCCCGATCTCAAATCAATCTTAGAGTAATAGCTCGACCCTTGCAACTGGTCGAACAAGTCGTCAATGCGTGGGAGAGGATAACGATTCTTCACGGTCACCTTGTTAAGTTCGCGGTAGTCAATACACATTCTGAAGGTACCGTCTTTCTTCTTCACGAATAGTACTGGGGCTCCCCAGGGCGAAGAGCTAGGACGTATGAAACCCTTTTCCAAGAGTTCTTGTAGTTGCGTAGACAGTTCTTCGAGTTCTGATGGGGCGAGACGATATGGCGCTCGAGCTACTGGTGCTGGTCCAGGAGCTAGCTCGATTTGAAACTCAACTTGGCGATGAGGCGGAAGACCAGGTAATTCCTCAGGAAATACCTTAGGAAAATCGCGCACAATAGGAATGTCCTCAATTCTCTTCTCTTCCGCTGATGTGTCAGTAACGAGTGCTAAAATGGTAGTGTGGCCCTTTCGCAAACACTTCTGGGCCTTAAGGAAAGAGATGATGCCTTCGACAGCACCACTCTTGTCGCCACGAATCATGAGAGGTTCTTCACCAGAACGAGGAATGCGGATGATTTTCTCCTTACAAACAATCTCCACTTGATGATGAGATAGCCAATCCATCCCAATAACGACGTCGAAACTACCCAGGATGATAGGAATGAGGTCGATAGAAAGGTCTGATCGACAAGGACAAGCTTGCAATCCCTTAACTACATGTGTAGCCTCTAAACTTTTACCATTTGCTAACTCTACGATGTGCTTGGTGTTCAA
The DNA here is from genome assembly GCA_030545235.1 of Helianthus tuberosus. Taxonomy (NCBI): domain Eukaryota; kingdom Viridiplantae; phylum Streptophyta; class Magnoliopsida; order Asterales; family Asteraceae; genus Helianthus; species Helianthus tuberosus. The sequence continues at coordinate 50,074,283 of CM060411.1, read as the reverse complement.
AAGTGTTGGGGTGCGCTTAAACATTTGACTAACTTTTAAGGACACATAACTAGTATCGGCACCCGAATCAAATAAAACAGTAACACAGAAGTCATTCAGAAGAAACTTACCCATCACAACGTGGGGATCGTTCCTTGCGTCAGCCTGACCAATCACGAAGGTGCGACCTAGGGCGCCATTTCCATTATTGTTACTCCCGTTTTTGCCTCCATTGTTGTTCTCATTTCCTTGGTTGTTGTTCTGATTTTGATTTTGATTTAGCTGTGGACAGTGCCTCTTGAAGTGACCCTCAGCACCACACTGGAAGCATCCCTTATTACCCTGCTGATGTTGCTGTTGGTTCTGTGGAGCTGGTTGTTGTTGGCGATTCTGATTCGCAGGACGTGGGCTCTTGCAATCCTTGGCTTCATGACCCAGCTTGTTACACCTCAGACAGCGACCCTTGTGGCACCGCCCGCTATGATGCTTGTTGCACCGGTTGCACTTGGGGTGGTTCCCTCAGTATCCACCCTGTCCTTGACTACCAGAAGATTGCTGACCAGGACTCTGGTATTCATCAGTCTTTCTTTGCTGAGACTGAACTGAGGTAGAACCCTTGCCCAAATTTCCATCCCACTTGCGCTTATTATCATTGTGAGCATCAGAAGTGGTAGCGCTAATACGTTTGGGCAGCCTGTTCTGCTCAACTGCCTGATTGGTGAGCTGGTGTGCCAAACGAACGACTTGCTGGATTGTGGGAAGGTTGGCCGCACATACAGACCCTTGGATTTCCGGGACTAAGCCTCTGAGGTATAGCTTGATTCGCCTAGATATGGGTTGTGACATGTTAGGACATAAGGCGGCCAAGTCGTTGGACCTCTTTGTGTATGCCTCAATCTCTGATCCTTCCATTTTCAAACTATAATACTCTATCTCAAGTTTCATAAGGTCGTCCAGGTGGCAGAACTCTTCCTTAATCCAATCCTTGAAGTCGCTCCAGAGGATGGCATTCGCGTCTGCCAATCCGAGCATCTGAACTTGTGCGCTCCACCAAGAATACGCTTTCCCTTGCAACATGCCAGTAGCATACTCTACTCGTTTACTGGCAGGGCTTTCACTCTCTTCGAATGTATATTCGATTCTCCAGATCCAGTGTAGAAGGCCGATTGTCCCTTCAGTGCCGTCGAAAGTGGGAGGTTTGCATTCTAGGAACGCCTTGAAGGTGCCCATGCGTATTTGAGGGTGCATGGGTTGACTCCCTGTTTGGGTTGCTAAGGCTTCAGCAATCCGTTCGTTGATCAAGGTCGTCAGCTGACCCTGGGTCATGTCGAGACGTCCACTCATGATCTTCACATCGAAGGGACACACGTAAGAAAGGTGTCGCAAGTGCGTAAGTGTGGAGTGACAGAAAAGAGTAAGCACACAAGGTTCAAATAGCAATTATCACAATATCTAATGCACAGTGAGAACTATCTAACCGACAATATAACATAAATCATACCACTTATGGTGTCGAGTCTTGCACGTGGAGCGTAGCGTCGTTGTGGATCGTCGAGCACTATACTGGTTATAGTCTGGTTTTATCAAAAACTTTTCCCTTTTAAAAACCAAGTTCACTATAACCAATGGCTCTGATACCAATCTGTCACACCCCCAAAATCCACCATGCGGAGTATCACCGCTTGGAGGCGTGACATGACCAGGATCGAGCCACCAATCATATTGAACAACATAATTAAGTAAATAAAACCAAACACAATACGATTGGTGACCAAAAGGAAGTAAACCGATTTTAGGTTAACAGCGGAAGCATAAAACATAAGTTCAAAACACAAGTCCATAGTTCATAAGTTTAAAGTCCAAAACGTAGGTTTAATAAGTTCATAAAGTTTATTCATTAAGTACGGGACATATCAGTTCGCATCCCACAACGACCACCTCCATATGCAAGCTCTATAGCATCTAATGACCTGCAAAGCATGTAATAACGAGTCAACAACAAAGTTGAGTGAGTTCACGGTTGGTTGTCCATTTTAGAGTTGTTTCCAAAAACATAGTTTAATCTCATTCGGCTATCCAGCCGTGGGGGTTACCCCATAGTTCGAAAACGTTTATTTGTTAACCATCCCAGTTCCACCTTCCCTGGCTATCCAGCCCGGCTCTTTGGTCGTGGGGAGGTACCCCAGTATTTTAAACTACCAGACTCGTTTATCATATCGACTACTAACAAAAATCAATTGTGCCCTAGCGTCGGTGTTCTATCACCACCGACGTGCCATAGTCCATTAGTACACACCCGTCCAACTGGCACGGTGTGAGGTTTGTTAAACCTAATAGCGCTATTAACTAATGAACCGCTCGCCATAGCCTCGGTGATTAAGTCGATACAAAAAGGGAGGGACTTCGCTGATAGAGTTCTAGTCCAGTAAGTCTAACACGTCCCAACAGGACGAGGAATTTACATTCCTGAACACGTCTCAAAGGACGAGGAATCCCTATTCCTGTACCCATTTCCATTCCCACCGGGAATTTACCATGCTTTGTAGAAAAGTGTGAACTCACCTCGGTTTGCTCGGTCAGATTCTCAAATATAGCTAACAGTCAAGGTCGGTCAATCACGCCCTAGTATGATTTACCAGTTAGTTATTTAGTGGTTTCAAATAGAGCACAAAGTTCCTACACGTATCTATCACATAACATGCATCACTTTAACGGTTTATGCCCATATAAGTTCCCCATCCATTCCCCACTCATAAGCAAGCATACAATAATGCATATAACTCATATAACATGTTAGATCATTCACAGATAGCATACTCGACATTTAGACACACAAATTACAACTTATGTCGTTTCAGCTTAAATATTCAAAACCGGCTGTTTTTTAACATTTAAATAAAATAGTTAAATTATTCCAAAAATTCCCAAATTTTTACAGAATGTCTTAAACGTTCCAAATTTTATTGTGTAAAAATATCGGGGTCCGGTTCATTACCAATATTTTATAAAAATTCATTTTCCGGACTGAACTCAGATTTATATTTTTCTGACCACAGTCCACGAGATAATTTATTTAAAATTCATCGAGCGTCCGATTTACGAAATTCCAGTGGGGTAATTACAAATACATCGGTGGTCAACTATGGTATAAATTTCGTGATCAGACTCCACACAGATTACAAGTTATAACAGAAAACAAGACGCACTTTTTCAGCAGAAAAATTGCAGCTCTAGCTGCTGTTACGAAAAGACGCTTTAAAAATAGTAAACGGAGTCCAAAAATTATGATTCCTGTGCCATTAGAACCGTATTTCATAGTACATATATCTAGACCTCAGAAAACACATTTTTCGTTTAGTTGAGGACCCGTTACAGCCTGCTAAAGTCGGCTGGAAGCGCAACTCAGCAAGCTGTTTCTAGCTCATATGTTACTAAAACGCACACATATTATCGACACAACTTCTAATATGATTAACATCGGACCACACGTCATTTACAGCAGGTCATGGTCTGTTTAATTCAGATTTGTTATGGTTTCTACATCATTCTACATTACTTTCCTTTTAACCATCATGTTCCTCATTCTTACAAGACTTTAAGTTATGTTTACGCATGTTCATAAATTTTAACCGTCAAACTTCCTATTAACCACTCTAGACAAGATCAAGAAGGTGTTTAGAATCACTTACAACTAGCACAAGGCTAGGGAAGATTCAAGACGAAAACTAGGTGGTTAAAAGCGTTGTAGAGAGGTCCTCGCGATTCCGTAAGCACCGGGTCTCCTCGTATAAGCTCTAACACACTTGTATGTATGTAAAATGCCAAGATTGAAATTGAATGATGATGATGGGTGGGTGTGAGCTTTCAGCCGAGAGTAGCCAAGGGAGGGAGAGAAAGATCACTTTTTTTTTTTGGTTAAATGTTTTGAATGAAATGGTGGTGCTCCCTTGTACATTCTTATAAACCATCCAATTATTTTTGTAACGTTTTTAATTTCTAATACTTAGGAAATCCCAACGGACTATCTAATGACTTTTCTGTACATTACTAGTGTGTTAACAGGCGCATGTAAATATAACACGGATATCAGAAAGCAGTTACGTAATTCCACACAGTCGTTAAGCACATTAATTATTATTAAGGAACTGTACGGAATACATGGGATTTTGAGGGTTGTCACAACGGGGCCGTGCCCAACGGGCACGGGGTCGTGTCCGGGCTTCTGTGAAGGCTATAAATAGAGGTGCTTGGTTTACTTCAAAGGCATCCCTTGACAAACCACCTCTCTCACACTTCACCCACCCTCCACCACCATCACAACCCACATCCACCACCATCATCCATCATCCATCATAGAGTGTGTGTAGTAGTCTCGGGATCCAAGATTGATAGTAAGAGTTCTTGACAATCAAAGGCCATGTTTGCCTAAGTCTCTTATATATCTTGTGAAGACAAGCATTTAGTGTAATACTTTTTATTTTTAATCTTTTCGCACTTTTTATTTTTAATCTTTTCGCACTTTTTATTTGGTTTTGTATTAATGACTTTAATAACTAGTTTCTTATGTTGAAGGTGAAACTTCCTTATCATTTGTCCGTGGTGTCTTTGCATTATTTTACTGTCTATATAAAATAAAAGATTTACACCATTCATATCTCCACGGTCTATATGGAGATATGTTGGCTACCTGGTCGGGGGTTAAGGGAATGGTATGGTAAGGTTCTTACCTTGTTCAGTGTATAGATCCTGCAAGGACCTGGGTCAAGCTTAGTAAGACCTCCTTTAATACCCACTAGTATTGGATGGTGGGGGTGCGAATGGCTTGGTCCCCCCATATGTTGATCCCCTCATATGTAAACTACTATTAATACATTAACCCGGCTACTTGGGATTGTATCCCTGCTGACTCAAACCACTTAGCCGAGGGTAACGTCACCTTCAAAAGAGGGGCCCACCACATTACGCATTAATAACTTAATTAATTATCTTCCAATAATCCAACCCTTTAGGATTGTATCCTTGCTGACTCAAACTACTGGGTTGATGGTAACGTCACCTTCAAAAGAGGGCCCTACTACTATAACTAAGATAATCTCTTAAAAAGTGCAAAAGTGCAGAAATAATCAAAGGTTACACTAAAGGCGAGTCGGATCCAAGTGATTCATCTTGTCTATCTGTTTTATTTTTATTTTTATTTTCAGCATTTTTAGTTAGTCTTTATTTTCTTGTTTAAAACCTTTTTCTAAACTTTTGATTTGATTAGACGTTGAGGATAAACCGGTACTAAAAGCTCTTGTGTCCTTGGATGACCTCGGTATCTTACCAACGCTATACTACGCTCACGATGGGTGCACTTGCCCATATGTGTGTTTAGTGTTAGTAAAATATTGTGTTTTATAAATTTAAAACTAGACTAAAGTGTTAAAAAGGGCTAAAAATATGCATAAAAACTTATAACACATGACACGCATCATTGAGTTTTTCATTTACCTCTATGTCTTGAAGAGGCATTATTAATGATTCGTCTGCTAAGCACTTTTTGAGGTTACATACGTGAAATACATCATATATTCCTACCATTTCTTCTGGTAATTGTAGCTAATAAGCTACTGGCCCTATTCGTTTGATAATTCCAAAAGGTCCAACATACATTGGGCTTAGCTTTCCTCTTTTACCGAATCTGAAAACTCCTTTCCATGGAGAAACTTTTAACAATATCTTGTCTCCAACTTGAAATTCTAGTGGTTTGCGTCTGTTATCTGCATAACTCTTTTGACGATCTCGTGCTGCTTTCAGTCTTTCCTTGACTACAATAATTTTGTCAGTTGTTTCTTGCACAATCTCAAGACCTTAATCACATCTTCCGGGTCGAGTATTATAACATGAAATTTAGATTTTCCTAGATGTTTGATGACTAAAAAATGTTCAAACTTTAAGAAATAATGCTCATGAAACTCAGGCTAACCCTTCTGCAGCCTGAGCTTACCGTCGTCAGAAACCGTCTAACCGATATAATTCACTGTCTTGTTAATGTTAGGCTTCGTTATTGTTTCATACCACGTTATCCGTCCCATGTAGTTTTCTGTCCAAAGTGCTGCTTCTTCGCCCGCATGACAGAAAGCTACCGCGTGACAGAAAGCTTAGCTACCTTGGAATATTAAATCGACACCTTCAATACGCATCATATAGGCCTATATGATGCGTATTAGTTTTTATAATGGGGGACATTGTCAGCCTTTGGTTGACCTTGAAGTTTGAACCAACCTTAATAACATTGTCAGCCTTTGGTTGACCTTGAAGTTTGAACCAACCCTAATACGCATCATATAGGCCTATACGAGGCGTATTGAAGATGTCGATTTAATTTCCCACGGTGTACCAATAATACGACCCAACTATAATCTGCCTTAAATATTCTTATGTTTGTACGATTCTATGTTTTGATTGAACAATATTCAGTTCGTTTTATGTTTATCTGATTTCGTTAATCAGATTCCCTTACAATTGTAATTCCCTTCATCCGAATATGGTTTTGACAAAAAAAACCTCCAGTTATGTTTTGAATTCTAGATCCACTGATCTTTGATGTCTTGAAATCAAAATCTTTCTGATGTTGTTGTTTCGAATTAGACGAAGTTAGTAGAATAAGATTTTGTTTTATTTTGTTCAGTGAATTGTTTTGATTCGAAAAAATAGGGATTCAGGAAATATTTGATTTTGATTTAGAGAGAAAAAGTGAATGAATGTTGTGATCCATTAGTTTGACATGAAAGGTTACATGGGTTTTTATACAATTTGGTGTATTACCATCATAACTGCCACCATGTTATAATAAACTAATAATACACATTAAATAATAAACCTGATGCAGTTTCGGAAGCAATCAAATGGCTCAAAAGCGTAATGATTAATAAAATACGATAAATGAACCAAAAGGTTCAAGAACAATGTTCTTCAACCAAAAAACTAACAAAAATATAAACCCTAGATCCTAATTTACAATGAATAAAAAAGAGATAAACTAGGAAATTGAAATCCCCACAAAATAGGCAACTAAATAAAAAGATTAAAATTCAAATTATGAGATAGATAATCTTGCATCATACTCCCCATCTTTGGAAAACCTCGTCCTCAAGTTTTCTTCCGAACTAAAACCACCCGGATCGAAAGGAACATCAACCTGATTCCTCTGCACTCCTATCACGACTCGCCCAAACAATTCAACTTCGCGGATCTTCTTGCTTGGCGTTAGACCTGATGCGGGATCGGAATGAAGTTATCGGAATATTTGAATTCTATTTTATTTTAATTATCATATCTTTTAATTATTTGAATTTCAATTTCCTAATTTTTATATTTAGTTTCCTTTTGAATTTTATGATATAGATAGCATCTTAGGGTTCATTGTTACATAGTTTTTGGTTGATTATTAAATAAAAAGAATTGTGTTCATGGAACAATTGGTTCAATTTATCGTGTTTGATAATCCATAGTTTCTTGAACCATTTGATTACACGCGAAACTGCATCAGTTGATATTAGAGCTTTGGTTTTCAAATGGCTCTAAGTGAAGGCAAGTGTTTTCTTGATCGAAGAGTTGCCGACCGAGGCATCGGCAAGAACATTGGTGATTTGCGTTGGTGTGTGTAAGGTGTAATATGTTTTTATTGACATTTTAAGCCCATTTTACATATTAGTCAAGTTTTAAATTTATAAAACACGATATTCTACTAACACTAAACACACACATGAGCAAGTGCAGCCATCGTGAGCGTAGTATAGCGTTGGTAAGATACCGAGGTCGTCCAAGGACACAAGAGATTTTAGTAACGGTTTATCTTCAACGTCTAATCAAACTAAAATTTTTGGAAAATGTTTTATGCATGAAAAATAACAACTAAAAATGCTAAAATAAAAATAAAAATAAAAACAGATAGACAAGATGAATCACTTGGATCCGACTCGCCTTTAATGTATCCTTTGATGATTTCCACACTTTTGCACTTTTTAAGAGATTATCTTAGTTATAGTAGTAGGCCCCTCTTTTGAAGGAGACGTTACCCTCAACCCAGTGGTTTGAGTCAGCAAGGATACAATCCCAAAGGGTCGGAGTATTGAAAGATAATTAATTAAGTTATTAATGTAAAAAGTGGTAGGCCCCTCTTTTAAAGGTGACGTTACCCTCGGCTAAGTGGTTTGAGTCAGCAGGGATACAATCCCAAGTAGCCGGTTTAATGTATTAATAGTAGTTTACATATGAGGGGATCAAGCCATTCTCACCCCCGCCATCCAATACCAGTGGGTATTGAAAGAGGTCCTAGTAAGCTTGACCCAGGTCCTTGCAGGATCTATACACTGAACAAGGCAAGAACCTTACTAAACCATTCCCTTAACCCCCGACCAGGTAGCCAACATATCTCTATATAGACCGTAGAGATATGAATGGTGAAAATCTTTTATTTATATAGATAGTAAAGTAATGCCAAGACACCACGGACAAATGATAAAGAAGTTTCACCTTCAACATAAGAAACTAGTTATTAAAGTTATTAATACAAAACCAAATAAAAAGTGCGAAAAGATTAAAAATCAAAAGTAATACATTAAATGCTTGTCTTCACCAAGTGATGTAAGAGACTTAGCCAAACATGGCCTTTGATTGACAAGAACTCTTACGATCAATCTTGGATCCTGAGACTACTACACACACTCTAAGGTGGATAATGGATGATGGTGGTGGATGTGGGTGTTGTAGTGGTGGTAGAGTGGTGGCAAAGTGGGAGAGAGGTGGTTTGCCAAGGGATGCCTTTGAAGTGAGCCAAGCACCCCTATTTATAGCTTGAACAGAAGTCCGGCCACGGTCCCGTGTCCAGCGGACATGCCCCCGTGGCCATTCCTTTTCTCTTCCTTCATTAATTGCAATTGTCTGCATTAGGCTCCACACGGCCCGTGTTTACTGGGCACGACCCCGTGTGCAGAAGCGTATCTGTACTACCAAGATTTGCAAGATTCTGCAAATCTTAGTGTTGACCACGCCCCGTGCTGAGCTGGGCACGCCCCCGTGGTGGGCATTGAAGCTTCCACAACTTTGTCCATTTCTGTAGACGTCTGATCACGTCCCCCTGTCCAGCGGACATGGGCCGTGGTCAGCCTTCTGTTTCTTGGTTTTGCTCTTGGAGATGTTGTCGAGGGGTCGGGCATGCCACGTTTATTCATTTTCTTTGTATTTATGTTAGTTTTTGCTATATATTTGTTCCGTTTGTTCGTTTAAGCTCATTTGGTCCTGAAAATACAAAAGGAAGACAAAAACACACTTTTTCCAACATTAGTACTAAAAAGGGGTTAGTTTTATGCCTCATTTGATGTAATCTATATGTTGCATTTTACACACATCATGCGTGTTTGTGGAGATCGATTAACCATGACCGTAGATCCACCGGGCGAGGCAACGAGATCGGAAACCGTGATCCACAGGATATTATTATGATCAAAAGGCTCCGAAATTGAGTCCGAGATCTTGAAGAGATCAAACGGCTCCAACAACGAGTCAGAGATCTTGAAGAGATTAGACAGCTCTGATACGTGGTTGAAAACCGGTGCCTTATCGTGTTTAAGTTAATGTTTTTACATAACTTTTAGTTTCGAATGGCCTACTTTTGATTAGAATTGTATTTTGCAGGTCTAACGGAGTTTAAGGAACAATTCAAGAACTATACAAAGCATCGGGAGTGAACGAGATCAACCGGGGACGCGAAACGAGCAAAACAGGAAACTGCACCCTACAAGGGGTATCGGCGACGCACCCGCGTTGACGGAATTCGCGTAGGCAGCATGTTAGTGTGTCTGCCGAAAATTGAAGGTTCCAGGGGGCGTCAGCGACGCATGGGGCGTCGGCGACCGACGGGTTTCTTCTTTTGTTTTGCGTATTTGAATGAATTAAAACCCAATTTTTGGGTCATTTGAAGGGGGTTACGCATTATTTGAGTTTTGAGCTTCATCTTGTGGGCAAGAACACCAAGAACATCATCTTCAACCATTTTCAATCCACCTAATCATCCATATCACAACCTTCGATCCTAACCCTAGCCTACCATCATCTCACTCATCATCCATTCACCTTCAGCATTCATCCCAAACCCTAATCATTGTCACCATTACCTTCAAGGTTTCAAGATGTTTGTGATTAATATTCAACTATCATCCGACGATCGCATTTTATTCACCATGAGCGGCTAATCCTCTTGGGTTTCACCCCGGTGTAGGTTTTTGTAAGATTTTAGAGTTTAAACATTGTTTTGAGATTTGATTTGTGACAAATTGTATTTTGATTTTAAAGCTTTTGATAATTGTCGTGTATTTGAATTGAATTGAATTTATGAATTGTCGAATGATGATAATATTTGACTTTGCGAAATGAATTTGTGCACTTATGCCTTATCAATTGGTAGGATTTACATGTTCTTGGTAACGAAGTGCATTGCGGACCATCATTTACGACATTGATAGCTCTTGGCACCTAAGCCACGCAACACTAAATTCGTTAATCATATATGCAATTGAATTAAATCTAAAACGTGTAGAAACCCTAGGTCTTCAATTACCGAACCGGGTGTGAACCTTGTTCTCTAATTATTGTTTAAATCAATCAATCAAGTTTTCGCGTAATTGAAATTGTCAAGTTTTTAGTAGTAATCATTTTAGTATAAAAATTAGTCGGTACATTCCGACAATCCTTCTCAACAAACAAACAAACTAATGAATTAGCAAGATTCATAATTGTGACAAACCAATATAATCAATCTTGTTCATACGCAAACCATAAACTCTTCGTGGATCGACCCTGTACTACCACTAACTCACAGTTAATATTATCTTTAACCGGAGCGCGACACCCCAATCAGGTTCCGTCAACGAGTCAGAGATCTGGAGTTGCAATGGGGGATATGCAACACGGAAACCGAGTCGAGCACCGTCGTTTGGGACGAAGGTGGCGACGGAGAGGAGCATCTGTTTGGCCGTTACCCACCCTGGTTCTACGAATCAATCTATCATACAAATTTGCCGCAAGAGGAACCTCGATTCGATGAAGATGGGATTGAACCAGATGAGGAAGAATGTATGTTCGTGCAAAAGGTTCTTAATGGGACTACTATTCAAGAGAACAAGCCGATGAACGAAACGAATGATAATTATCATGCGTCTGCATCAGGTATGTTCAATTTTTTGAATAAATGTGAGGTTGTTGATAATGGATCTTCGGTGAACGGCACGATGCGCAATGAGACGTCTAAAAGTTGTTTGGAAACCCCACTTTCCATTCAGGGCTATGCGAAGATTTTCAATAAAGAACCAAATAATCTGGGATTTCAATTTCAAATAGATGATATTGATTTACGTGAAAGACATATTGATAATGAGGTGAATCGTTTGAGAATTAGGCTGCACGGTGTGGGGATTAGCCTTGGATCGTCCCCCACCGGCGCCGCACCTCCTTCCATTTCACCCCCCCCCCCCCCGCGCGACGTCTAAATCGTCGGGGTAAAGACTTTCAAGCCGGTCCACTACAAGACAAGCTCCCCTCACACACACATATACATACAACTCATATATATAGGGAGAGGATCATGAGAAAACTATATCTAAATGAGAAAACTAGAAAACTAACTAAAAAAAGCTAAAAAACATACCAATTTTTTTTATAATTTTTTATAAAAAATCGCTATTTTATATATATAAAAAAATTTCAAATTTTTTTTTTGTTGTACTGCACATGTGCATTATATGTGTATTATATGTGTACTACACATGTGCACTATATCCGTAATAGTGCACATGTGCAATACAACAAAATATTTTTTTTTATTTTTTTAAAATTTTTTTCCATGCATAAAAACTAGCGTTTTTTTTATAAAAATTTGTAAAAAAAAAAATTAGTATATTTTTTAGGCTTCTTTATCTAGTTTTTTGGTTTTCTCATTTAAACTAGTTTTCTCATGATCCATCCCCTATATATATATATATATATATATATATATATATATATATATATATAGTAGGAGTTGGGTGGAAAGTCTATTTTTTCTAGAAAGTCTAGGAAGCAATAACAGTTGGACATGTGTCATTTAGGGATTTTAAGTAGAAGGTCAATTATGTAATTTCACATTTTATTTTTATATTTGGAATTTATCTTCATTAACTAATCCTGCCCATGATTTTCGAAATTATGGTTCTTATCGAATACAAATCTCTTCAAATCATATGTAAATATAAATCTTTCGGTCGTTTTCTTGTTCACCAGCATCAATCGTATTCGATATTTTTTTTTGCAGAGACAAAAATCATGGCTTCAAACACACTTGTTGATTGTGGAGAGGGTAATTACAGTTTTTTTTCTTTACTTTTGTAGTATTGTGAGTAGATGATTAAAAATTTTTCATGGCATGTTCTTGATGATGTGTTTTAACTTTCAGAGATATTGAAGTCTATGTGTTTATTTGATTCCATAAAGTGGCTGATGGTTTGTAATATGAAGATCACTCATTTTTTTAGACTGTTCTTGGTGTGTTTTAGCTTCCATAGTTGTTTTTTTGTCTGTTGTTTATTAAACGTTTTCTGGAAAACCATCAGGCTGATTCTTTGGTAATGTGTTTTAACTGTTAGGTAGACTGAATTCAATGTTTTTTATAGTTTACAAAATATGAACGATGGTTTGTAATATTCAGATTACTCTTTTTTTTGGGCATTGCATGTTCTGTAATTAACTTGCATTATGTTGTTTTTTTTTTCCAATGTTGACTAGTTATTATTTTTTTAGTAATTTAGGGTAGAATTTTTCTGTTATGGTGTGTTTTATAAGTTCATTATATTTCGTAGCATGATCTGTATGTTTTTTAATATGGCTTGTTTTTTTTACAGCTTAAAATTTATTTATGTTGGTTTTTTTTTTGTTTCTATTAAAGTGTGTTTTATAAATGTGTTTTATGCTCGTTACATCAATTGTTTACTAAAGGTGTTGTATGCTCAATAAAATAGTTGTGGGTTTTCTTTCTCGGTAACTCAAATGTGTTTTTTAATGAGGTGTATGCATTTTTTGTCATGTTTTGTAGATGCTCCCAATTACCAATTACGTGGCATTGAACACATTTCTCCTAACTCGGGAACAAAGAGATATATTCCAGATTCACCCTCTTCGTTGACTCCAGCAGAGGGCATATTATTTGACACAGTTGATGCTGCGTATAACTTTTACAAAGCTTATGCAGAAGCTGGAGGTTGGACTGTTAGGAAGGGCACACAGCATGAAAATCATGGTATTGTTATAAATAAGTATTTTTTTTGTTCAAAAGAGGATCACAAAGAGTTTCGACCAGTCGATACTTTAGCCGAACAGCCTTCTGATATGTGGGTACGTAGGGTACCATCCAAAAGGACCGGATGCCAAGCGATGATCAGAATAAAGCTGAACGATGCCAAGAAGTATGAGCTGTATCATTTTACAGAGGCGCACAACCATGATTTTGTTCACGAAGAAGATTTACATCTTCTCAAGGAAAACAGGGGTCTTAATTGTGCGCACGAAGAGATGATAAATAAGATGTCCAGTCTTAACATTGGTCCTGTTCGTGCATTCAACATTATGAAGGAAGTGTATGGTGGGTTCGACAAAGTCGGTGCGACCAAAGTTGATTTCAAAAATTTCAAGAAAGAATTAAATCTGTTCATCGGAGAGTTTGATGCTGAAATGTTTGTCAAGCGACTAATGAGGAAAAAGGAGTTTTCACCGAACTTTTCTTGCGCATATGAAACGACGGACGAATGTGTGTTGAAGTGCATTTTTTGGCCGACGAGGATATGAAGAGGAATTATTATATGTTTGGAGACGTTATATCATTTGATGTTACCTACAAGCGGAACAAGTAACGACGAGATTAATTTTTTATATATTCATTGTGTTTTACACCATACTGTGTTATAAATACATTATGATATTTTGTCATTCGCTAATTGTTTGTTTGCAGGTATAACATGATGTTTGTCCCTTTCACTGGGATTGATAATCACAATAGGAACGTCACACTTGGTGCTTCAATTCTTGGTTCTGAAATGGCAGAGACGTATAGCTGGTTACTTAAGGCGATCAAGGACGCATATGGGTGTATTGATTTAGTAGCAATTACAAACACAAGGAATACTGGCAGCACCTCGGTATCAATCCCTAGTCTCTGGTCTGTTACCTTCAAATGACTACACAACATGCCTATTTATAACCTATGCTAGACAGCTTGAAATGACACATACACGGTTCAAGCTATCAGACATCTCAAGCTAACAGACATCTCAAGCTATCAGACATCTCAAGCTAACATACAAATTACAAAACCAGAGACTCGATATAAGACGAAGACGACAGATGTATGCACCAACAGACTCCCCCTCAGATGTTGACGAGTCTTAAGTGTCGAGTCTTCAACTTCTTCAGTCTTTATCAGTCTTTGGGTTCTTTCCAAAAACTCTAACTCTTGTCCTTCTTCTCTCTAGCAGACTTCCCACGAACAATCTCTACTCAGATGTCTTCAGACTCCCCCTTTCGATATACTGGGATCATAGTCTGGCATGTTGAAATCACACATTCCTCAGGAATCGGAACCTGACTCTCTATATCTTTGAAATCTGCACATCCTCTACCTCACAATAAATTTTCTGATGATAACTTGTAAAAACAATCTCACCATCTAATGAATCACTTGCAGGAGTTATACAATTAAAGAATGATTTTTCAATGTTAATCTTTTGATGAACCACTAGAAGATATATCATTTTCTATTTTCAAAACAACACACTCTCCCAAACCATTTGTTCATCATGTTTAGCACTCGGAATTTTGAAAATTAACTCTCCAACACCAGTTGTCTAAAATCTTTTGAATTTTTCAAAATTTATGCTAAAACACACTAAAATCTTTTTGGATTTTTTTTAAATGTAATGAAATGCAGAGAAAAAATATTTACAAACAATATTTTTGTGAGTTTGTGTAAGAGGATCATATCAGTTTTTGAGACAAATCACCAACACCGTTAAGCTTCATTTCATTTTAAGTTCTAAACAATTCACTTAGATTGTCAGTATACTGATCCACTTAAATTTTCACACAAAGTTCAACTGCTTCGAGATATGAATTTAATGTCTTAGATACTTGAGAACTTAATCACGTGTCCCACCTCAGAATATACTCCCGTATCCAGATCCCGATATTCAGTCTTACAGGTAATTATAACACAAATGATATCTGTAAGGGGTTAATAAATTATGAAGAATCATGAGAGTTCAGGTCAGAACTACCGTTCAGCAGAGAGATCATGACTCAACTTTTGGGTGTGTCCCCTTTAGAGGATATTTTTTACAACAGCATTGCTAAGCAATTTTATTGTCTTATCATTTATGCTGAGGGTGATGCTATGTTTCAAGCATTGCAGAAAGTATTATTCGAGGACTAGGTCAGAACTTCCATTCAGCAGAAGTCCCGGAATAATACCCCAGATATCACTGAGTATAAAAACCTAGTATATCAGAAAAAAGGAATCTTTCAAACAAGATTTCGGGGGTTACCCATATATCCGAGAGATGTTACCCACGATATAAGCAAGTTTGAATTTAGGTTTATATCTCGTTACAATCTACTAAATGTGCAAAAACCTACTCACACATTGATGTGTGTAAAATGCAACATATAAATTACATCAAATGAGGCATAAAACTAACCCTTTTTTAGTACTAATATTGGAAAAAGAGTGTTTTTGTCTTCCTTTTGTATTTTCAGGATTAAATGAGCTCAAAAACGCAAAAGAAGCAAAAAGACAGCTAAATCCAACATAAATACAAGAAAAGGAACATTAGTGGATTGCCCGAACCCTCAACGGCACCTTCCAAAGCAAAATAGAGAAAACAGAAGGCTGAACACGCCCCGTGCTCAGCCAGCACGGGGCCGTGCCCAAGAAGCAGCAGAAAAGACAAACCTATAGAAGCTTCTATTGCCCACCACGGGCCGTGCTCAGCGGACACGGGGGCGTGTCGAAAGTACAGCAGGCGCATTTATTGTAATTGCGAATTACAATTAATGAGGAGAGAGAGTGTCAGACGGGCACGGGGCCGTGTCCAGCGGACACGGGGCCGTGTCCAGCTCTCTGTTCAGCCTATAAATAGGAGTGCTTGGATTCATTTCATCTCATCCCTTGGCACACCACCTCTCTCACACTTCATCCACCACCCACCACCATCACAACACCATCATCCACCACCATCATCCATTGTCCATCATAGAGTGTGTGAGTCGTCTCGGGATCCAAGATTGATCGTAAGAGTTCTTGACAATCAAGGCCATGTTTGCCTAAGTCTCTTACATCACTTGGTGAAGACAAAGTGTCTAGTATAATACTTTTTATTTCTAATCTTTTGCACTTTTTATTTGGTTTTGTATTAATGACTTTAATAACTAGTTACTTATGTTGAAGGTGATCTTTCCTTATCGTTTGTCCGTGGTGTCTTGGCATTATTTTACTGTCTATATAAAATAAAGGATTTTCACCATTCATATCTCCACGGTCTATATGGAGGTATGTTGGCTACCTGGTAGGGGGTTAAGGGAACGGTTTGGTAAAGGTCTTGCCATTGTTCAGCGTTTAGAGGTCCTGCAATGGACCTGGGTCAAATTTAGTAGGACCTCCTTCAATACTTCACGGTATTGGATGGCGGGGGTCCAAACTCTTTGATCCCCTCATAAGTTAACTACTATTAATACTATAACCCGGCTATTTAGGACTGTATCCCTGCTGACTCAGACTACTTAGTCGAGGGTAACGTCACCGCCAAAAGCGGGGCCTACCACAATACTGCATTAATAACTTAATTCATTATCTTCCAATAATCCACCCCTTTAGGATTGTATCCCTGCTGACTCAAACTACTGGGGTGAGGGTAACGTCACCTTCAAAAGAGGGGCCTACTACAATAACTAAGATAATCTCTTAATTATGTGCAAAAGTGCGGAAATAATCAAAGGTTATACTAGATACGAGTCGGAACCAAGTGATTCATCTTGTCTATCTGTTTTTATTTTATTTTTATTTTCAGCATTTTAGTTAGTTTTTATTTTTCTTAGTTTAAAACATTTTTCTAAACTTTTATTTTGGTTAGACGTTGAGGATAAACCGGTATTAAAAGCTCTTGTGTCCTTGGACGACCTCGGTATCTTACCAACGCTATACTACACTCAACGATGGGTGCACTTGCCCATATGTGTGTTTAGTGTTAGTGAAATATCGTGTTTTATAAATTTAAAACTTGGCTAAAATAAGTGTTAAAAAGGGCTTAAAATATACAACTAAAATATACGACACTTCGCACGCATCAAGTTTTTGGCGCCGCTGCCGGGGACACAAGGATTTTAAGAAAGTTAGGAATCAACGGCCTAATCATCTTTTATTTTTCTTTTTTATTTTTTTTAGTATTTTCTTAGTGTTTCAGCTTCTGCAGAGCTCAGCACGGGTCGTGCCCGCTGAACACGCCCACGTGCTCAATCATTGGAACTGGCAATCCTGTTTTACATCAGACAGTAAGCTGAACACGGGGCCGTGTCCACTCAACACGCCCCCGTGCCCAAGTTTCAGTTACTGAAAACAGAACCGTTAGATCCCGACGGTTGGTAATTTCTGACATAAACATGAGTGATAGTAATTATTTTTACTTTCGGCACTCTTATGGTACGTGGTGTCAATTATGTGGTGGCGAACATGAAGAAGTAAAATGCTACTTCCTAAATTATAGGCCCCACTACATGGACCCACGATCTTCTCACAACCTTAAGAGGGGCGAAAGTAAAAATAAGCACTATTTCTCCCTCGAATGCGCCCAGCCAGATATTCTAGGGGAAATGTTCCTTAGCGAATTATTTCAACTAGAAGAGCTAATTCTGAAATGGATAGAAGAGCTTGGGAAGGATTTTATTAATCCGCCCCAAGACGATACCCATGAAGAAATGTTGGAACCGCATTCCGACAACCTCGTTGCTCCCGAAAATACCTTCGTACCTAGCAAAGACTTGGACGATAGTCGTCCCTGTGTCGATTGTGCCGTGAAGGACTCTCCATCGACTTCGTTCGGTGCATACATAGACCTGAGCGATTCGGCATATACCTTCTTTAACAAGAGCCCGGAAAAGGGTTGGACTTGTCCACCTAGAATGAAAATAGGAATTACCCTCACCGACAACCTCTTGCCTTCCCGCCTTAGTCTAGGACAATTAAGGTATATTAGGCACTTTGGGGTTGTTCCAACCAGTAAGGAACCACCTGATATCGGGGAGATCCTTGAATTAGCAAAACTCCATAAAGCAGCCTCCAGACACGGGGCCGTGTCCAGGTCAACACGCCCCCGTGCTCACTAAAAAGATTCTCTGCTGATTTGGTCAGAATACGGACAAAATGTGTCAGGATTTTCTCTGAACACGGGGCCGTGTCCAGTCAACACGGGGCCGTGCCCAGGGCGCTGTCGTTTTCTTTAAATGCAGCCTGATTCCTGCTCATTTTGACCACTTCAATTGACAGAGATCTCTGGAATTTTCACTCATACCATCCTAGGTAAGTGTCAAAAGAAGGTTCCAAGGGACCCTCTTATCCTTTCCACTTTTATTCATTTCCTCCTCTTTCAAAATTTTTCAAAAGTTCCTCCATGGAAGCTTGGAAATCCTTTGATTCCAATCCTCTATGTGAAGTTTGTAAGATTATTTGCTAAAGATTCTGGGCTAAAGTTAGTTGAATAACTTTACTTTAAATTATCCGAGCTTAAAACCCAGATAAAAATCATAAAAATAATTTAAAACTCCAAGAGTCTTTAGCCAAAAATCCTGCAGACAAATGGACACGGGGCCGTGCTCAACGAGCACGGGGACGTGTCCAGGGGCTCTGTTTTGTAAAAATTTAGTTTTCTTCGGTTTTCTTCACAGAAAATGGCAAGCAGAACAAGCGGATCATCTTCAAGGAATAACCGACAAGGGAGGAGATCTTCAACAGCAGAAGACTCTCTTGTAAACTATGTTTACGCTCTAAGGGAGGCTATTGATGAAATGACGGGAGTGGAAGAAGCATTGGTCGACCGTATCAACCATCTTAGTGTGGGGCTGGAGGGCTGTCTCCATGAAGTAAACCTCTTGCACCAGAGGTTGAACCTTCTCGCCTCCCCGCCTTTGGTACCCATAATAACCCAAAGGGCGTGGAACATGGTGCCCGAAGTTGTCATTCCAGCTGAATGGTACGCCATGCACCAAGAGCTTCCTCGAAGAGTGGTGCAAGGAGTCCCGGTGAATGTTCCCCCTCAACCACCAACAGCAGAAGAAAACGAAGCCGCATTCTTCCTCCCTAGGGAGATCGAAGAATGGCTTTAAACAAAGTTTAGGAAGGAACTCGTTCGGCTAAAAGTCCTACTCTATCGGGAAATCATTCTCGAAATTTTCCTAAATTAGTAGAACTCCTTATGATAACCTCGTGTACTTGCTGACCTATCTAGTTAAGTTTTAATTTTAGTTTAATTTAGGATTATGTAAGTTCTCTCTATGATGAAATGAAATGATGGTTTTAATGTTTGGATGGTTTGTAATGAATAAAACACACTCATGGTGGTAAAGGATGAAAAGGGGAACGAGAAAAATGCTCCCATGCACAAGAACGAGGCAACCCGACAATTTTCTCCCTTTCAGAAGGTTCAACACGGGCCGTGCCCAACCAACACGGCCCCGTGTCGAACCACCTGCAGAAAACGCCCAGTACAGGTAACTGGACACGGGCCGTGTTCACCCAACACGCCCCCGTGTCCAGACTTCTGTTTCTCTTATTTCAATTTTGTTACTGGCACTTGAACACGGGGCCGTGCCCGGATAACACGGGGCCGTGTTCAGTGCCCAGTAACACAAATTTTTGCTTTTTAAACACTATTTTACACATCTAATCAACCTAAAAATTTATTTTTGGGACACATTGAGGACAATGTGTAATTTAAGTGTGGGGGGGATGCTAAAACCTTGAATTTTGCAAGTCCTAAATACAAGCCTTACACAAAACTCTATTGGAACCGCTAATCACCCCAAATTTTTTCAAAAATTTCAATTTTTTTTTTTACTTGTCTAGGTTTAACTCGGGAAATTCAAGCTCTCAAAAAGGTTATATTTTTACAAATTTACAACCAATAGCGTAGTGATAAAAAGAACCAACATAAGAAAATTATGAAAAGGCATGACAAACTTATTTAAAATTTGATTATATATACTTGATCACATAAAAACCCATTCCCACAAAAGTGAGTTTTGAGCCTTTATTGAGCACACAATTCCATATCATTTGACTAAATGCTCATTTTTCGTTTCTTGTGTGAATAGCCGCTTGGTTCTTACGACTCTAGAACTTGCCATAACAATACATTCCCGGTCCTTATCAACTTAAACCCGAGTAAGTAAATGATGGAGGCATTAGGACTAACATTTTTTTCTACACCATTATTTTTCTTTTTCTTTTACCACCTACCCAAAAATCCCCCTAGTTAGCCCCTTTGAGCCTAAACCTTTTCGTTTCATCACCCAAAACAAAAACCCTTTCACCCACCAAAACCTTTTTCATTTTTTACCCTTTATTTTAGTAACAAGTTCGGTTCTTCGTGAAAAAAAAAAAAAAATTTAATGAAGCAAAAAGAAAATAAACAAACAAAGTAATCAAAAATAACTTTGTTTGAATAAAAGCTTCATTAAAAAAAAAATATATACGAAAACCGACACTTGTTACGCTTTTTGCTTTTTTTTTACTAACCACTAACCCAATCACCTACCTTTAACCCTAGCCAACCCTTAACCCACAAAGTCCTCTTGATATCTACAAAGGTATAAAAGTTAAAAAGGAAGAGGATTGATTTTTTGGCAAGCCTATGGTAGGAATAAGTTCCAGGACCGCTCTCGAGTGATTCACTAAAAATACACCTTCGGCCGAGTGTGAGTGATTTCCCCGCGAGGTATGTGAACTTGTATATAAATAGAATTTTAAAAAAATATGTTATGCCCAATTAAGTAATTTCTTTTATGAACAGTTCTAAATAAATCATTACGAATAGGAGTGTAAATAAATAAAAATAAAACCCCAAAAAGATCTTGGAAATCCCGACACTCTATGACAAGCCCAAAACCTTCTCTTCTACCTATTCCATTTGGGAGTGTAAGCCAAATATTAAAGAGTTTTGCTTGAGGACAAGCAAAAGTTCAAGTGTGGGGGTATTTGATGTGTGTAAAATGCAACATATAAATTACATCAAATGAGGCATAAAACTAACCCTTTTTTAGTACTAATATTGGAAAAAGAGGGTTTTTGTCTTCCTTTTGTATTTTCAGGATTAAATGAGCTCAAAAACGTAAAAGAAGCAAAAAGACAGCTAAATCCAACATAAATACAAGAAAAGGAACATTAGTGGATTGCCCGAACCCTCAACGGCACCTTCCAAAGCAAAATAGAGAAAACAGAAGGCTGAACACGCCCCGTGCTCAGCCAGCACGGGGCCGTGCCCAAGAAGCAGCAGAAAAGACAAACCTATAGAAGCTTCTATTGCCCACCACGGGCCGTGCTCAGCGGACACGGGGGCGTGTCGAAAGTACAGCAGGCGCATTTATTGTAATTGCGAATTACAATTAATGAGGAGAGAGAGTGTCAGACGGGCACGGGGCCGTGTCCAGCGGACACGGGGCCGTGTCCAGCTCTCTGTTCAGCCTATAAATAGGAGTGCTTGGATTCATTTCATCTCATCCCTTGGCACACCACCTCTCTCACACTTCATCCACCACCCACCACCATCACAACACCATCATCCACCACCATCATCCATTGTCCATCATAGAGTGTGTGAGTCGTCTCGGGATCCAAGATTGATCGTAAGAGTTCTTGACAATCAAGGCCATGTTTGCCTAAGTCTCTTACATCACTTGGTGAAGACAAAGTGTCTAGTATAATACTTTTTATTTCTAATCTTTTGCACTTTTTATTTGGTTTTGTATTAATGACTTTAATAACTAGTTACTTATGTTGAAGGTGATCTTTCCTTATCGTTTGTCCGTGGTGTCTTGGCATTATTTTACTGTCTATATAAAATAAAGGATTTTCACCATTCATATCTCCACGGTCTATATGGAGGTATGTTGGCTACCTGGTAGGGGGTTAAGGGAACGGTTTGGTAAAGGTCTTGCCATTGTTCAGCGTTTAGAGGTCCTGCAATGGACCTGGGTCAAATTTAGTAGGACCTCCTTCAATACTTCACGGTATTGGATGGCGGGGGTCCAAACTCTTTGATCCCCTCATAAGTTAACTACTATTAATACTATAACCCGGCTATTTAGGACTGTATCCCTGCTGACTCAGACTACTTAGTCGAGGGTAACGTCACCGCCAAAAGCGGGGCCTACCACAATACTGCATTAATAACTTAATTCATTATCTTCCAATAATCCACCCCTTTAGGATTGTATCCCTGCTGACTCAAACTACTGGGGTGAGGGTAACGTCACCTTCAAAAGAGGGGCCTACTACAATAACTAAGATAATCTCTTAATTATGTGCAAAAGTGCGGAAATAATCAAAGGTTATACTAGATACGAGTCGGAACCAAGTGATTCATCTTGTCTATCTGTTTTTATTTTATTTTTATTTTCAGCATTTTAGTTAGTTTTTATTTTTCTTAGTTTAAAACATTTTTCTAAACTTTTATTTTGGTTAGACGTTGAGGATAAACCGGTATTAAAAGCTCTTGTGTCCTTGGACGACCTCGGTATCTTACCAACGCTATACTACACTCAACGATGGGTGCACTTGCCCATATGTGTGTTTAGTGTTAGTGAAATATCGTGTTTTATAAATTTAAAACTTGGCTAAAATAAGTGTTAAAAAGGGCTTAAAATATACACCTAAAATATACGACACTTCGCACGCATCACACATCCACAGTGAGATCGTTTATCACATTTGACTTTCCAATTCTTTAGCATGTTGTGATAGTCCACTGATGTACTATCATTTCCTCTTTTATACAACAAAACTCATTTTCATTTTTTACTGTTTTTTCCTTTTTGCCAGTAGGTTTTATCATGTTTTTGGCTTTTTCAAATTTTCAAATGTTTTTGGATTTTCTAAAAATTCTTACTCCCCCTAAAATGCAAACACATTTTAGGAAATTTGAAAATGAACTGTACAAACAACGTGACAACTGATATCGAATCACTTCAATTCGCCATCCTCTTGGCATAAACAATCAGAACTCCCCCTCACAACAAACTATTTTCCCATTGATTTCAAAACACTTAAGTTTGTTTTAATCAAATGGTTTTTCCGGAAAATTAGTTTTGTTGATTGATTTTACCATGTATAGATTAGGGGTTTGGTTCATCACTTTGTTTTTCAACCACTTGTAAGAAATCAGATACAACTTAATGTCCCTGATTTACCACTTGTAAGATCAATCCAATCAGGCATTTTCAACCAAACATCATCTGTTGGTTGAATTCTCAAGGTGCCGATTCCTACTCCACACTTACCAACCTGGGAGTTCCGGCAATTCACACTTATACAAAAACAATTTTCATACACAATGAAAGATGCCGATTCATGCTCCGCGATTATCAACTTGGGAGCTCCGGCAAGTCAGGTTTTTATTTTTTGAAAAATATATCCACCCAAGCCTGACCTTCCTTGGGTGTAACAACCTCTTCTTCATCTTTACTTTCAACAGACTTGTAAACATTCATTTTGGAAGCATAGAATTCTTTAACTCCTTTGACCTTACCATCGACCATTTTTCCAAAAATGTGTTTCACATTTCTGTTGAAAGCCTTATCAACATCAAATTTCTTCTTGTCAAAATAAAATTGATTTGAAATTTCAACATTTCCAACTTTCTTCTTAAAATTTTCAGCCCGCAGAGGTGGAAAATTCACATCATCCACATTCGGAACTGATTTCTCAACCTTTTCTTTAACCCGTGGCTCCTCTGATTTTGTGGAATCAGATTCATCACCAGAACTGTTTCCTGAACCCTTAACCACCCATATTTGGTTTTTCAGATTTTCTTTTCGTTTTACCACATTCTTTGAACATTCTCCAACCTCAAAAGTGGAGTTTTCAAAGCCTATAAATTTTCTGGTTGTAAGTTTAGTTTTTTCAACAACTTTTTCTTTCAATTTACCAGAGACTTCCTGTTTTGGTTTGAATGTTTTCGGACAATTCCTAGCAATATGACCAGCAGTTTTGCACTGAAAACAGGTTCTCGTCTCAGTCTTCTTCTGAATAACACTTTTCTTCATCTCATCTTGCTTGTTTGCAAGGAATTCTTGATTTGTCTTCTTTCTGAATGCTTGCTCTTTCTCATCATCTAAAGATTTTCCTGAAACAAACACAGTTTTTGGTTTAGAAAATTTTTCATTTTTATAATTTTTCAGTTGATTAAATCCTAATCTTTTCTTTTTGAAATTACAGTTATGGTTTGGTTTTTTTATGAATACCAGAACCAGAACTGTAACCATTTTTCTTGTTTAATCTTTGTTGCACTCTTGAGGTGTAAAGTTTAGGTTTTTCAGAAAGATTTACATCTTTTATTTCAGAAATTTTAATTTCTGTCAGTTTGAAAACCCTTTTAATCATTTCCGGTTTAACACCTCTTATCGGAAAAATCTCATCAGAATATAATTTGTCAGAATCTTTCAAAGTATATGCTACTTTGACTGGTTCGTCATCCAAATTAGATTTTGATAGCAAAAATTCCTTATCATAAACTCGTTTGTCCTTTTTGATTGTTGACTTTGACTTGTCAGACCCAGACTTTCACTCGGATTTGGACTCCGGTTTTGACTCCTCTATGTCATCTTTGTCTAACACCTGATCGACCACACTTTTTATCAACTCGGATTCATGATTAGTATCAGACGATGTGAACATAACATCAATATTTTCTGGCAAATTATCCGACGATCCTGATTCCCACTGTAAGTTAATTGCCTATTTGACTCTTTCGGAATTTGGATTTCGAGACAAATATCCATTTTCGACCGGGGGCGGACATCTATTGTAGACAACACTTGGTTTCTTACCAGAAATTTCTACTTCATCCTCTTCTTTTGTCTCTGAATTCTTTTCTTCCGAAGTCTTCTCTTCTTCAAATGTTTTCATTCTTTCAACAATCGGGTAAATCCTGTCAACAACAAAAGTAGAACATGAGTAACTTTTTAATAAACTGTTAACACATTCAGTTTTAATTTTTTGTGTTGCCAATTTTAATTCTAACTCAGCACACTTCTTGGTGTAAAAATTGACATCATCAAGCTGTCTCATGTAAGCTCCTTTGAGTGTGTTCAATGCTACAGTTTGTTCACTATTCGACTCAGTGTACTTGTTGATCTCCCTGTTCAAAGTATCATATGATTCTTTCAACCTTTTAATGTTGTGTAGCAGTTCATTGTTTTGTTTGATCAAAGAGTCACAATTTAAGCATTTTTCAGAAACTTTGACTGCTTCAGTATCCACTTTGATTTCAAATTCCGGAACTTCTTTGACTGTTCTACTAGATTGAAACATCTCAACTCTTCTCTTTTTCTCATCTTCAGCTTCAGCTTTTAATCTTTCTTCTTCTTCTTCTTCTTCTTCTTCTTCTTCCATTTTTCTCCATTTTTCTTCTTCAGCTTCCCTGACCTATCTGGTTTTTTCTGCCCATTTCAGATCGTAAGCATTAGCAATAAAAGCTTTAACATTCGACGTGTCTTTGGACATCTCTTTGACCATGAATTCTTGGTCTGGGAAAAAATTATCCCAACTGAATCCTTCAGCTAACTTTTCATCGTCTTGATCTGCCAGACACACTTTGCTATTCGTTGGAATGTAATTATCCCAACTGAATCCACCATCCTTTCCTAGACAAGCTTTCTTTGAATCTTTAATCTCCATTCTACCATGTGCAGTTTGAGCTTGATGCAATGCCTGTTGTTGTTGATATGGCTGCGGTGTGACTTGATGATAAATTGCCTTTTTGTAATAATCATTGTTTCCGAAGGGGTTTTGAGCTCCACTAGCTTCTCGATTTGTGCATTTTCTCTTGAAATGTCCCTTTTCCCTGCAACGAAAACAAGTAACTTTAGTTTTATCAAAACCTAAAGGTGAAACATGTGCCTCACGGAAATGATCTCTGCCTGTAATTTGTTTAAACTTTTCAGCCCGTCTCAACACACTAGCCATGCACCATTTAATATCCATCAATTCCATTTCCTCTGCATCAATTTGATCGTAATCCTCTTTCGTGAGCATTGGATTACCGATCCTTCCTGCAACTAATCCACCATAGGACTCAAGCACCGTAACTAACAACGACATGTGGCTTTTAGCAACTTCCTCTGTATAGTTCTGATCATTCTCAAGCTTTAAGGCAATATTGCATTGAAGAACTTTTCCACTTTTTGTTGTAGTGAACTGAGGATCGTAAGTTAGAAATGAAGAAAATCCAGATGTGCTGCTTGATCCTTGAGTTGATTTTTCCGAAGAACCTTTTGCATTATAAGCTGTTTCAACCTTTGGAGAGAGATTTGTCTTTTCACTAACACCACTCTTAAAGTACAAGCTGATGTCTTGTTCTCCATCATAATTCTTCATTCGAGCAATCTTCCTCTGCTCCATCTCTTGAGCTTCCAGGTGTTTGATGAACTCTCCCAATGTTAACTTTTTATATTCCTTCCGATTGTTTCTCAGCATCATCAGGAAAGTTCCCCAAATCTCATGTGGTAGTGCATCAGCAAGTTTCTCAATCAGCTCATCAGTATCTTTTTTTATTCCCAATTTCGACATATTTCTCACCAAGTTACAATATCTTTCAATAATTTGCTTGGTGTTTTCAGATTTTAAACCTCGAAAAAGATCAAATTCTTTATTCATGAGAGACATCTTGTTTTTAAGCATATCATCACTTCCTACAGATTTTGCTTCTAATTCAGTCCAGATCGAATAAGCACTTCCATCATGTTGAAGCAAAATCAAAATGTCCTCCTTAATTGCTTGCTGAAGTAGACTCACCATCAATTTTTCATCTCTATACTTCTTTTTCTCATCAGCACTCATTTCTCTGATTGTTGTCTGAATACCATTTCTTGTGGGTCTTACATATGGTTCTTCAGTGTGATCCCATGCATCCAAGTGATAAGCTTCAACCCAATTTCCAAAGCGTTCGGACCAACCATTGTAATCATCAATATCCAAAAGCTTAGGCGGTTTCTGTGATGTCCCGGTTTCATTTTCCAAGTTCATATTCTGAGCAATAGAAACCGGAGTAGTCGGAGTAGCAAACGCGTTGTAAAAATCATTGTCCATGATTCGGATTTTTCAAATGAGTTGTATCACCTTGTAAAAATACCTGGAGACACAAAAACAAATGATCAGTTTAAAGACTTATCAATTAACAGAATAAGACTGGTACTCGAACTGAAGAATATTCTGTGCGGACTGAATTTGATGTGAATTGAGTTTGATGTCAAAACGTGCGAACTGCTATGACCCGGATCAAATTCGAACGACCTGACCCTTTGAAACCTTTGAACTTCAAACCGTATGAAATGAAACTAACTTTCAAGCGAATTGATAATCTTTCAAACGAATTGGACTTTTTCACGCGACCTGTTTGAACCTTCAAAACTTTGGCTAAACCAATTTAGAAAACAAACTGGGCCGAGTACCTTGACTGTTAATGAAGCCGCAAATTCTAACAAATGTTGTTTTAAGATTGGGCCGAGAACTTTGTGTATTTAACCCAAATTCAAGTCACATGGGCCAATACTATGTTCAACTGTTTAGAATACAAGACACTTTAATTTGGCCAATTTCTAATATGGTTCAGACTAAAAAAAACACTCTTGAAAGATCCGACAACTTTATGTATAATAAAATCTGATTGGGCCACAACAATGAACCACATGGATTGGACCAACTCTTGCCGACAACTCTAATATTTAATTACTTGAACCGAGACTAATCACATGGGTTGGAACAATGAATCATCACACATTTACATGCCCTATATCGGTAGTAAAACCCAATGGCCGACAAAACGTGAATGCTTTAATGCAAACTGGCACAAACACATGTGATATCTATTCCCAACCAACTGATCACTTCGATTAGACTGTTTCACAATACACGATACATGTTTTCAAGCGGTCAATTATTTCAAGCTATCAATGTTTTCAAGCGGTCAGACGGTTTCAAGCGAGCGACATTTTCAAGCGGACTCGACGATGTTTTTTCAAGCGACCAGTCAATTTCAAGCGAGAAACCAGTTTCAAGCGACTCACGATGTTATGTTCGCTTGAACAGTTGATGACATCAGCAAACATGAACAGATTTCAAGCGGACAAACGACCTTTTACCAGTTTTAATTCGATTTTAATGCTGAAACTTTCCAGGATTCATTAATACATGATTACGCACAAGATATGTGAATTTAAGTCGTTTTTAACCGTGAATTTTTTTTAATTTGTAAAAGAATGGTGTAGAAATCAGAAAAAGTGACAAAAACAAGTTGTTTTGGCAAGATCTCTTCCTCCTGAGCTCTGATACCACTTGTAGGATCGGTTTGTGACCCAAACGAGTCGTTCATAAGAGATTTTATCAGTTTCAGATGCGGAAAATAAGAAACCGATTTCGAAACAGCTTGAATATCACTTTAAACATCTTGTGTATTGATTTAGTAGCAATTACAAACACAAGGAATACCGGCAGCACCTCGGTATCAATCCCTAGTCTCTGGTCTGTTACCTTCAAATGACTACACAACATGCCTATTTATAACCTATGCTAGACAGCTTGAAATGACACATACACGGTTCAAGCTATCAGACATCTCAAGCTAACAGACATCTCAAGCTATCAGACATCTCAAGCTAACATACAAATTACAAAACCAGAGACTCGATATAAGACGAAGACGACAGATGTATGCACCAACAATGGGTACGCGCCTCCCGTTATCGTTACTGACCAAGACCCTGTGATGAAAAGGGCTATAGCGGATGTTTGGCCTGAGTCGAGGCATCGGTTATGTATGTGGCACATCATGGATAAACTCACTACAAAGGTCTGTTTTTTCTATGACAGGTTTTTTTTACATGTGTATTTTTACTGTGTTTTAATTTTTGTTTTTAACATACATGCTAAAATGTTCCTTTAGGTCGGGGCTGCCCTATGTTCCAATACCGATTTCAGGAAAAGATTGTCTGCATTTGTTTGGACCGATTCTCTATTGCCCGAAGCGTTTGAAACTGAATGGGCAGCTATTTTAAATGATTTCGGTTTATCCGACCATGAATGGTTGACTTATATATACGGGCTCCGTGAATCATGGATTCCAGCTTACTATCGCGAAGAAGAAATGTTTGGTCTTATGCGGACATCATCTAGGTCCGAAAGTGAGAATCACTTTTTTGGCAAGATTAGCAATCCAAAGTGCACGTTGCTTGAATTTCTTAGCCATTTCGATACAGCTATCGAAGCGCAAAGACACGAGCATCGAAAAAACGATCATGACACTCGATACACCAACCCTGCGCCGTGGAGTGATTTTGTTCTCAAGAAGCAAGCAGTTCAGATATATACTAGAACTATATTTTTTGATGTTCAACTTGAGATTCAACATGCTATTCATCGTTGTACTAGTGTCAGATTAGATCATGTCGGTGATTTCATTAAGTTTTTTATAAAGGATCTCGACCAGCCATGTTCTTCGTTCTTTGAGGTGATTTTGTGTTTTAGGTTATTTATACATTATTTTGTGTTTTTTTAAGTATCCATCTGATTTATGCACTGTGTTTTATGGATATTCAATGTTACAGGTTATGATACGCGAGGAGGATGTTACTGTTAAGTGTAACTACAACAGGTTTGAGCAGTTTAGATTGTTGTGCAGTCACATTTGTTGTGTGTTACGGATTCTTGATGTAAGGGAGTTTCCGAAACAATATATATTGAGGCGTTGGACACGTGAAGCTATTCCAAATAGTTCCCCCGGGTCCATTCTTACGGATGGTGGAGATCCAGATTGTAGTGAGGAGGTTAACCGTTGTGTTCGTGAGATTAGTCACGCAACTGAGTATGTTGTGAACAAGTTGATTTCAAAATTTGATCAGTTGTGTAATTTTCGTGATCATATCAAGCAGTTTATGTCAGTCCCTGATGAAGCTCAGATAAATGCACCTCCTAAGACACGACGTAATCGATTTGCTGAACTGTTGGGAGTTGCTCCAGAGAGCATGACCACTATCCGTGTTCCAGTTGGTACCAGGTTCAAGGGTTGTGGTTCTCATAAACGCCTCAAATCTCAAAAGGATTGAGCCATAAGTCAGTCTGGAAGTAAACGTCGTCAATGTTCATTATGTAAAAAATATGGTCATAACAGAGTAACGTGTTGGAAATACACCGTGGTTGTGCCTGAGGCAGGCGCTTCGCGGAATGCTGAAGGTAATGACGCTACAATTGGTGAAGGTGACGATGCTACAGTTGTTGAAGGTGATGGTCCTGGATCAAACGATGCTGATGTTGTGTTTTACACATCTGGAAATGATGCAGATATGGATGATGAAGACATGGCAGAGTAGGACCCTTTTTATCAAAAAAATTAAGTGTTTTGCTGAACTTTTGATTTTTATGTTTTAATTTTCTCGTGTGTTTGTTTTGGATTTTTGTTTGTTGATTTTAAAACTTGGTGGGTTGGACATTTATGTTCTTGTTACTTTTGTGTTTTAGTGTTAACTTTGTTTTTTTTTAAATAGCCTCCTGTGTTATATCTGATGCATGCATTGTTCGTGGTTTGTTGGGGTGAAGGATGTGGTAGTCTGTTATATCTGATGCATCCATTGTTCGTGGTTTATGTAATTGTCATTCCATGTACATTTGGTATTACACTCATCATGAATCATGTTTTCATGTATATTACATATTTTACATATCCATTGTACTAGTTAGGTTTGTTATACAGTTTACCCTTTAAAGCCATTTAAGTTTACCCTTTAAAGCCATTTAAAATGTTTTTTTTAAATTTGTTTACAGTTTACAGATTTCGTGTAAAAGATAGGTTGGTATCCAGATCACATTATTTCATAATGTATATCTGGTGTGTTTTAACAGGGCAAACATTAATACAAACTGTTTTTCTTTGGTGGATCCAAACAAACTAACATTTTTGACATAAATTCACATTGTTTAAGAGGTACATAATGTTCTAGATGACATTTTTATCGACGGGAAAATCAAAAAACATAACCGAACATATTTTAAGACATACAATTCAAAAGATAACACCACCAACCAAATGTTAAAATTTTTTTGAAACACATCCCATATTTCTTCAAGAAACCACCACCAACCAAGTCTTATTATTTTTTTTAAACATCCCATTTGAAGTCACTTGTCCAATCTTTCCTTGATTGCTTCAAAGGTTGCTGATTCTAGCCTCTTTTTTTCATCGGCCGAAAGCTTTTTATATCTACCAACGTCAGCTTCAACAAAACTTTTGTACGTGTTTGCGTCACTTAGGAGCATCTTCGCAACGTACTTATGCCTGAGATCATCAAGTTCTTTGTTCTGCTTCGCAACGTACTTATGCCTGAGATCATCAAGTTCTTTGCGCTGCTTGTATGTAATTTCACCCGCATCAGTGCACTCGTTCAAGAATCCGCAATCCCAAGCTTTTCCAGCCACGCCCTTGTACGTTTCCATATGGCGCACCAGGAAAACGCCACAATCGATTACATTATGCTTTGTACGCCATGGCATCTCCAATCGTACCGGCACAACTCTGCTGATCACCCCGCCCGCTGGATGCCCATTTTTTATCAAGTACGTTGATAAAGCATCACGCTGCATGGTAAACATTTTAATCAGAATGTGTTTTAAATTCATGTACATGCATAAATTATGCATTTGTGTTATATGTTTGTCTACGTATACCGGCTATCAACAGATTAAATAATTTATAATTCTGATGAAGTGTGTTTTAAGTACACAATACTGGTATTATGTGGTGTCAAATTACACTGTGTTTTAATCTATTAATACGGCTGATAACTTATCATTCAGTGTCAACTATGTTTTAGTATCAAACTTTATTTACAGAGAAGTTCATGCAACATCACATCATTTTGGGTTTTATACTTCTAACAGGGGGTCATAAGATACTAGATTGTGTTTTAAGTGATTAAGAGATAACTTATGATAATAACAAGTTCATACAGATGGAATAATTTATAATTCTGATGAAGTGTGTTTTAAGTACACAATACTCGTATTATGTGGCGTCAAATTACACTATGTTTTAATCTATTATGACGGATGATAACGTATCATTCAGTGTCAACTGTGTTTTAATATCAAACTTTATTTATAGAGAAGTTCATGCAACATCACATCATTTTGTGTTTTATACTTCTAACAGGGGGTCATAAGATAGTGGATTGTGTTTTAAGTGATTAAGAGAGAACTTAAGATAATAACAAGTTCATGCAGTTTGTTAATTTGTGTTTTATAAACATGGACTTCAGATGTCATGCATTTCTGTATCAAAGGACGTTTGTAGTTTATATACAGAGGGGCATACCAATTTTTCCGGTCGTTCGTTGTATTTGTCTTTCATCGAAACATCTTTAGCGCTGTTTTCCAAAACCTCTACCTTCATGTCCCTCAAATTAAAACATACACAATAGAAATTATCGTCGTGCAAGAGTGGTACGAAGATGAGCGACTTGTCATGTATCTTTTTCACATCAGCATAAATTAGGACCGGTCCCATGTTTTCAGCAAATGTTTTTGCCCTTGTTTTTGCATTTTTCTTGTAGTGTTCCTCATTCTGCATTTTTAGTTGATTGTGTTAAATAATATTACATAAGTAGAAAAAAAATTTTACAATGTCACTATGATCATACTTACCAACATATTCACCGAACAGAACAAGCGTGCGATGCTCCCATTTTGCCTGAATTTTTCTTCGTAGTTCAGCAAATCCGCCCATGCGCTTATTACCAATATATGCAATTCCATTCCCAGCAATAATGATTCGAGCGGAGATCTCATCACTGGCACACCTTTCTCAGTTCTAAACACAGTATCCCTAATGAATACAAACATTTTTTAAACAATGTGTTATAATAATTTCAGACAAATCAGTTATAATCATTGTGTTTTACCATACTTTTTAAAAACATTGGTATTATAAATGGCAATTTTTTTCATACCACATTGAACCCCAGGCTGAAAACATGTATGAGCTGACCGAGACCTCAGCGTTGTGAAGTTTCTCCCTAATCTCTACTGCCCGCTTCACGTATAGAGACCTTAGAGCGTCGGTCAACTCTGTTTGTCTTTCCGGTCTTAGTTTCCGCTTTCCAAGGTCCAATTCTTGTATAAACTGCCCCTTCTAATCGAAAATTCATATTCCGCGCCTGTTTTTTGGGAGATCGGAGTGACGTCGAGTGTGGGTTGCTCCACTACTGCAACCTGAGTCATAGGTGTGGTTGTCTTGTCAACGGTCTTACATACCTCTTCGACCAATGAAGGTGTCCACTGTGACAACTGTGACAGACCCACATTTTCATTATTTGCCTCTTTTTCTGGTGTTTTATCTGTATGAGTGTGTGGTTGTGCAGTCGCCGTACATGTGGATCCAACCTTTTTCAGTTTCTCAGTCCACATGGTGTGTTTCTCTTTTATTTTCACACTATTGGGGTACAATTGGAAACCTTTTGTAAAATGGTCATTTATCCTTTTCACACATTCGTCAAACTGATTAATGAAAACCTCTAACATTCCCGCATGCACCTGATTTACATCATTAAAACTCAACACATTAGAATTAAGCAACAACATCACATTGTGTTCTAGTGTAGACCTTAACAAATCTTATTGTGTTTTAAGGTTACATTGTGTTTTAAGGTATCTCTTTATGGTGTTTAAATGTGTGAACTTATACATTATGTTGTGTTTAATAGAATTTAACAAATACTAGTTCCATGTGTTTTATAACAGATTGTGTTATAACATATTAAAAAACTATGAAAGTACCTCGTCGCTTTGGCTCACTTGTGGTGTCGACCCATATTGAGATACCATAGGTATCCTAAACTCTCCATCAAAGCCTACGTAAATCCCCGGTTGAGTTTCCTGTGTTTGCCCGTACTCTCCGGTTTCAATATAGTATCTCTCTATATCGACTACTTCGACTAATGTATCTGTTTCCGGGCCATCGTCTACGTCCATGTATTCTTCAAACTCTGCATTTTTTCCCGCATTAACGGGAATTTCTTCGACAACAGGTGCATTTTCCGGGCCACCTTCAACATCAGATTTCTTCTCCAACTTCTGATTAGTTTTCGCCCCGTCCTTTTCAATTTCTTTTTTTTTCCGGGCCACCTTCAACATCAGATTTCTTCTCCACATTCTGACCAGTTTTCTTCCTGTCTTTTTCAATTTCTTTTTTTTGGTACACCTGATTCTGTAGGTTTACCATGCGTTTTACTGGCCGGCTTCATAACAGTTTTTTTCCTTTTTTCCAGATCAGTTTTGCTACTGTGTTTTACTTTAATGGTTACATTTTTCTCAACTGCTTTCACTTCTTTTTCTTCAACTTCTTCATCATCCATTTTTGCAAACGGATATCTTTGTTCCGCATGCAAGTCATATTCCTCCACTAACATTTGATCAAACCTGACCGTGTCCAATTTTATGCTAACTGACTCGATATCGTCCTGTGTGATATCTTCGATTAGATGAGCTGCTCTTGGCTCGTCTTCCTTGAATTTCTTTTGGTCGCGTATCAATGCTGCCTGTAAAGAGGACGAACAACTGATATCAGATGTGTTTTAAGGGTTTTATATACATTAGGTTGTGTTTTAACAGTTCTAATGCTATTTAACAACACCTTGAATGTGTTTTGATGGCTTTTCCTATGCCACATTACATCACATTGTGTTTTTTGATGATCACATTACATCATAATGTTTTTTACAACATGTTTTTTTTATATTGGAGCTTAACAAACACTTTGCAAGTTAAAACTATCTTAATGTGTTTTACCAGCAAACATATGTGTTTTAATGCACAATCATAATGTGTGATTAGAAAATTATATATGCATTCAGAACGTACCACTAGCAAAGGCATTGGACCAAGAAAAGGGTCCTTTGGTGTCCATGTTTCCACCGTTCGATCCAGACACCTGATCATGTATTCACACTAGTTAAAACTTCTGATATCCATCCTTTGACGCAAGGCTGGTAGAAACCTCATATTAACTGATGAATTCGTAGTTGTCTCTCCTAGCAGTGTGTTGTAGAACAACAAAAAGTTTAACACAAAGATTCTCCCGCTCGCTTTTTGGCCCTGCATGTATGTTTTGAATTGAACAGGCGTCAAACGTGCAGGAGCGTTTTCAAATTGTCCTTTCCATTCCGCCACAACCTCGTGGAAATCTGCCCTTGCTCTCTCAACCTCCTTTATTTCTTCATTCCCTCTTGGTATGCCGAACACATCGTTCAGAAATTCCTATGTTCTTTGAATGCGGTGGCTACCGCAATTCAAGACCCGTGTTTTAGTGTCGTAGTTATTTACCAACCACCAACCCAGAGTTGAGGGAATCAGACCCATTTTAAACCCAAGTATTGACCCGAAACCTATGTTTCTGACAGCCTCCCGTTGATTTTCGTTCAAAGATTCCATCAACTCCCCCATGTGCTTAAGAGCTAATCGCAAGGTTAGTTTCCCATCTGAAAGTGGTATGTAATTTTTGATCGTTGTTGACCTCTTGCGTGTTTTTGAGTCTTTGCTTGACTTAGCAACTGGGGGTCGTTGTGGTTTTTCAACAACTTGTTGGCTAGCACCAGACCTTGTTTTTTTTCCAAGGTGGGTTGTCAAAATCATCATCTGAATCTTCTATCGTGGTACCTGACAAAACACCAACACATGAAGCCGATCAGCAAGTCAGACTCTTTAGTAATTAAAATTAGTTCATAATTTCAATTTACCATGTGCTACTTCTTTAGGTTTACTGTTGGTATAACCGCAGCCTTTTTTTGTTTCGGTTGGATTCCAGCCTTTTTGTCCTTCCGCTTCTTACCAGTTTCGCTACCCTTCTTGCTCGCGTCGGCTGAAAGAAAACTCATAAAAGTTGATGTTAGTATTATGCATTGTGTTTTACCAAAACAAACATATGGTTTGATGTTTGTTCATCTAACTTACATATGGGCATTTCACGATTTTGGAGGGGTTCCAACTGTAAATCGACATTTTTATCCATTACGTACGGAAACAGATTTGCAATGTCAGACAGAAGGGTGCCAGCAGCCGGTTGTTGTGCGCAGTCTACTTTGTTGTCTACCGTTTTTGTAGTTTTGTTAACAGAGTCTACTTTGTTGTCTACCATTTTTGTAGTTTTGTTAACAGGTTCAACTGTTAGTAACAAAAAAACACAACTGGTCAGACAGCTAACTATACAAGTAACCCCCCACCCTTCACCGCCACAACTAACCGCACCTTGTAAAGGTGATGCTTCTTCTGTGTCTGATTCATCCAGCCTAATTGGTTTGTCAGGTTTATTTCCGGGTTTTTTTGAAAGCCATTTTCCTTTTATTC
The DNA here is from genome assembly GCA_030545235.1 of Helianthus tuberosus. NCBI lineage: Eukaryota > Viridiplantae > Streptophyta > Magnoliopsida > Asterales > Asteraceae > Helianthus > Helianthus tuberosus. The sequence continues at coordinate 50,037,595 of CM060411.1, read as the reverse complement.
TCTCACTCTTTCTCCGTTTGACTGGAAAACAGTTGTTTAGGGTTTATAAAACACAACTCCCAATCCCACATTACCCTTATAAATCACAATTCATTAGGCTTTCAAAAGTTAACAAATCAAGCATAATTATAAAACACACAGGTACAAGTTCATGAAACATAGTAAAACACATTTGTGGCAAAACCCAGTAGCAATCAAAGTTTTTAAAACGCAATCCACAAACCCAACTTACTCCTCTATAAAACCTACACAAACTGACCGTAAAACACATTTGTGGGAAAACCCATTAACAAACAAAGTTTTTAAAACACAATCTACAAACCCAAATTACTACTCTATAAAACCTGCACAAACGGTCTGTAAAACACATTTATGGGAAAACCCATTAACAAACAAAGTTTTTAAAACACAATCCACAAACCCAAATTACTCCTCTATAAAACCTACACCAAGTCACCGTAAAACACACAAAGTCATAGTAAAACACACCAACATCAACACATTACCATATACAAGCACTAAAAACACAGTAATCGACAATAAACTGTAATCCTACAAACATTTCGTATTTAAAACACACACCTACGGTTCCGGCGACTTCAACTCTGCTTCCATCCATCTTGTTCAAAGTCCCCTATTTTTTGAATCTCTTCCCTGCAACCATCAAATACTTTAATGTAAAACACGAATGAACCCTAATCGCCTAGTAAAACACGGAACACAATGACCGCTTGATCTTACGTATATAGAAGTTGGAAAATCTCTTATCTTCATCCATGATTTTAGGTATATTTGGTATGATTTTAGGGGGTTTTCGTTGTGGGTTTAGAGAGAGAAAGAGAGAGAGAGAGGGAAATTTGCGTGTAATAAGGAGATGTGATATCCTGGCGGTTAAATTGATTGATTTAAAACACTGTTATTGACGAAATTGCCCCTACTCATTTAAAACAATCAATTAAATAAAGTTAAATATTACCAGATTGCCATTGATTTAATCTCAACCCTTAAACACACCAATCGGATGGACCATATCGATTCCTAGACTTTCAAGGAAAAACACACTTTCCGCAGGATCCTTACTCTCTCTCTCTCTCTCTCTCTCTCTATATATATATATATATATATATATATATATATATATATATATATATATATATATAGGGGACTGCTAAAATGAGAACCACCTCCAGTTGTAAGAACCGTGAGAACTTTTTGATCCGGGGCGAGTTGGACCAAATTTTTTTTCATAAACGTAGATGCTTGTATTATAAATACATTTGTAAAAAAAATTCAAAAAAAAAATGTCGTGTGTGTAGTTTTGAACACCACAAGTTTGTGTTTACGGGCACCGTAAATTTTAAATAAAATTTACGGGTCCCGTAAATGCAAACTTTGGGTGCTCAAAACTACACACCCGACATTTTTTTTTTTTTGAATTTTTTTTTACATGTGTGTTTATAATACATGCATCTACGTTTATGAAAAAAAAATTTGGTCCACCTCGCCCCGTATGGTGTAGTTCTCACGGTTCTTACAACTGGAGGTGGTTCTCATTTTAGCGGTCCCCTATATATATATATATATATATATATAGGCTAGGAGTTGGCCAGAAAGTCCAAATTTCCTAAAAAGTGTAAAAAGTCATAAAACACCATAATGTCAACCATAAAACACACCAAAAACCCACAAATAATATGATGAAGATTACTAAAACATCATGTATTGTTGTGTTTTAGATGTTAAGGCTCTGATTGTGGAAGGACAAATATTATTGTGTTTTATGTTGTTTAGCATTGTGTGTTTTATATTCATAGTTCTACGATGGTGCGTTTGAAGTTTTTATGGACTATTAGAGTTTGAATATAGTGTTTTAGTAATATTCATTCTATTATTTGTGAGTTTTTAGGTGTGTTTTATGCCTGAAATTATTGTGTTTTATGACTTTTTACACTTTTTAGGAAAAACACACTTTCCGTAGGATCCCCACTCATATATATATATATATATATATATATATATATAGATATACAGGGTCAGGATTTAGAGAAAACGGTGAAAAGTGTGAGAACGGTTATGGATCGTCAGATCAAAACAATCTATGGATTAGATGACGCGGTGGCGTTTTCGTAAATAACATCACTTTTACTTGTGTGGCGCGCTTCATTAAGGGTAAAAATGTCTTTTGACTTCTCTACACAAAACGCCATCTCATGAATAAAACGCCATTGAATTACCGCCTTAACTTACATAGCATACACCATCCTAATCTAAAACGCCATTAGATATAAAACGCCAAACTTGTTTTAAAGGATAAAGCTGAACAAACAGTGACCGAAACAACGGGACTTAATCACTAGCATTTATTATAATAAAATCGCACCTAAAACAACCGCCAAAAAACATCCTATATATACAACATCTCAGGCCTTCCATTAAAACACACAAAACCCCAAACGCCATATTTAATATATATCATTCGTCTTAGAAACACCAAAAAACCTAAACATCAAATATCCTCTAAAACAAAACGTTTCTTTGAAATTCAGTTTGGTTGTTGGTAATGGACAAAATCCTTAAGTGAGGATATATCCATTTCATTGAGTAGAATCTTATTGGCTTTATCCTCAACTTCCATCCAATTTATAACGCCAAAACATACAAAAACATTATTGAGTTTTGTTCTCAATAAAGTTTAGCTGTATGGGGTGGACAACATTGTTAGACATCTTTCTTAACTGAGGATTAACAATGTTGTCCATCTCATACAACAAAACATTATTGAGTTTAGCATGATCAAATTTAGAGGTTTAAGATACTTTTTATTTAGTGTCGTTCTTTTTCTTGGTAAAACGCCAAAAAGTTAAAAAAATCAAACATCGTTCCTTGGATATTCAATATTGTTCTATGCGAAGTTTTGCCGAATGGATTGTTAGCTGAAGAGTGTAACTCAATAACATTTTGCTGCATGAGATGGAAAATCTTTAAGAAAAAGAGGCTGATGTCAGACTTTGTGCTTCCACACGGCGACAAAAAAGCTACTTCAAAAACAAAAAAACAAAATGAATCATACGAAAGTCGAAACAGCAAGTGAAGATGTTTCAAAAGAAGAAAGAGACTGGTGACAGTGAAGATTTGGAAGATCAATTGTTTATATTTTTTTTATTTTTCTTTTTCAGTTGATTATTATATAATAACAACGCCATATATAATAAAAACGCCACACAGACAAATGCTTGAGAAAAAACCATCATGCCATAAAACGCACTAAAACTCCCAAACTATAATAAAATTACTTTGTACAAGTATTATAACCCCCCCCCCCCAAAAAAAAAGTATAAAAACCAATGTACAAGAAAAAATAGAACAAAGTGCCATCTTTATATAAAACCTCATTAAAAATAAAAAAACGTCAAAATCTCGAAAAGGTAATTAGAAACAGTTACTACAAAACAGTAAAACTGAAGCGATTGAAAGTTTATTATTAAAAACATTTATTATATTAAAATCTAAAACGCTAAACTTGAAAGATGGGACGTGTTACAGACTTCAGAGATAAAGCTTATCAAAAACAGTAATTACAAACAGTAACTGAAACAGTAATATATACTTACCCTATATATATATAATGGAAGTATATGAAGAAAACCCTTATAATTGAGAAAACTTGGGGAAACTCTAAACTCCCAATTTTATTTTAAAAATTTACACATGTTATATACATGTTTTTAAGGGTTTTGGGCAAAAAAATCAAAAAAGTACCGAGTGGATATTTTCAAAAAAAATAAACAAGTTTCTGCGCGGTTTGCAAATCTATAGCTGGAACTAAATTAAGTGGGCAAGCCAAATGCTTCATTCGACCTGGGTGGTACAGGTTCTAAGCGGGGGGAGTTAACCCATAAAGTTACGTTGTTTAATGGGGTTGTGATGATAATAACAAATGAGAATCGGCTTGATGTTTCATTTGATCCAGGTGGGTTTGGTTCGGAGGCAAAACTTGAGGACGAGTTTTTTTCGAAGACATGGAGTATGATGCGGGATCGGAATGAAGTTATCGGAATATTTGAATTCTATTTTATTTTAATTATCATATCTTTTAATTATTTGATTATCAAATTCCTAATCTTTTACATTTAGTTTCCTTTTGAATTCTATGATATAAATAGGATCTAAGGGTTCATTACTACATAGTTTTTGGTTGATTATTAAATAAAAAGAACTGTTTTGGAACCATTGGTTCAATTTATCGTGTTTAATAATCCATTGTTTAATAATCTATCTGAAGAGGTTTCTCAATAAATTTTAACTTTTCGTTTACCTCTATATCTTGAAGAGGTACTACCAAAGATTCTTCTGATAAGCATTTCTTAAGATTGGATACATGAAATACATCATGTACTCCATCTAACTCTTCTGGTAGTTGTAAACGATAAGCAACTGGTCCTATACGTTGGATCACCGAAAATGGTCCTACGTACCTTGGACTTAGAACTCCTTTCCAAGGAGAGACTTTCAATAGCACTTTGTCTCCAACTTGAAACTCGAGTGGCTTGCGTCTATTGTCTGCATAACTCTTTTGACGATCTCGAGCTGTCTTCAACCTTTCCTTGATTTGATTAATCTTGTCGGTCGTTTCTTGCACTATCTCAGGACCTGATAATTGACTTTCTCCTATTTCTGCCCAACAAACTGGAGTTCTGCACTTTCGTCCATACAGTGCTTCGAATGGGGCAGTTTCAATACTTGAATGATAACTATTGTTATAGGAGAATTCAATTAAAGGTAAATGGTCGTCCCAATTTCCACCAAAATCTATCACACATGCTCTGAGCATGTCTTCTAGAGTTTGGATTGTCCTTTCACTTTGCCCATCCGTTTGTGGATGATATGCAGTACTCAGATTTAGTCGAGTTCCCATTGCTTGCTGAAAACTTGTCCAGAAATGCGAAGTGAAATGACTATCCCTATCTGATACAATGGAGAGTGGAACTCCATGTAGGGATACAACTTCATCTACATACAACTTTGCCAACCTTTCCATGCTAAAGGTTTCTTTCATGGGTAGAAAATGAGCTGATTTGGTTAATCGATCCACAATTACCCAAATCGCATCATTACCTTTTCTGGTTTTGGGTAACTTAGTAACAAAATCCATTGTTATGAGTTCCCATTTCCATACAGGCATTTCTAATTGTTGTAGTAGTCCTGAAGGTTTCTGATGTTCGGCCTTTACTTGTGAACAAGTAAGACATTTAGAAACATATCGAGCTATATCCTTCTTCATGCCTATCCACCAGAAATTATTTCTTAAATCTTGGTACATCTTATTGTTTCCGGGGTGCATGGTATACCTAGATTTATGGGCTTCTTCTAAAATCTTATTTCTTAATTCTCCCTGCTGAGGTACCCAAATTCTATTTTTATGGAATCTCCAAATTCCATCAGCTCCCTGTTCTAATTCTTTTATTCGTCCCTTCATTCTTTCAGCATCATCCTTGATTGCTGTTTCTTGGGAATGCTTTAGTTGTTCCATTAAATCTAACTGTAGATTTAATCTAAGAGCACGAACTCGTCGTTGTTTCTCATGGTACTTACGACTTAAGGCATCTGCAACTACATTTCCCTTTCCTTCGTGATACTGAATATCACAGTCATAGTCACTTAGGATTTCCATCCATCTTCTTTGCCTCATGTTTAACTCTTTTTGCCCGAATATATATCTTAAACTTTTATGATCTGTATAGACAGTAAACTTACTTCCATACAGATAATGTCTCCAAATTTTAAGGGCAAAAATTATGGCTCCTAACTCTAAGTCATGAGTTGTATAATTTTCCTCGTGCTTTTTCAATTGCCTTGAGGCATACGCAATTACCTTCTTGCGTTGCATTAGCACACATCCTAATCCTAGTTTTGAAGCATCACAGTAAACTTCAAAATCTTCAGTTCCTTCTGTTAAAGCTAGGATTGGAGCATTTGTTAATTTCTGCTTTAGAATCCTAAAGGCTTCTTCTTGCTTAGGTCCCCATTCAAACTTAACTGCTTTACAGGTTAGCTTACTTAATGGTACAGCTATCTTGGAAAAATCCTTAATAAACCGTCTATAGTATCCGGCTAAACCTATAAAACTTCTAATTTCCATTGCGGATTGTGGAACCTTCCATTTGGTAATCGCCTCTATATTAGCAGGATCTACGTGAATACCTTCGAGATTCACCATGTGTCCGAGGAATTGTACTTCTTGCAACCAAAATTCACACTTCGAGAATTTGGCGTAAAGCTTTTCTTTTCTTAACAAAGTTAAGAGTGCATGCAAATGCTCACAATGCTCGTCCTGTCTTTTTGAATAAATAAGTATATCGTCGATAAAAACAATTACAAATTTATCCAAATACGGTTTACAGATTCTATTCATCATGTCCATGAATGCGGCAGGTGCATTCGTTAATCCGAAAGGCATGACTGTAAACTCGTAATGACCATACCTAGTTCTGAAAGCAGTTTTAGGTATGTCTTCTTCTTGTACCTTCAATTGATGGTATCCGGAGCGTAAGTCTATCTTAGAAAAATATCTAGCTCCTTGAAGTTGATCAAAAAGATCATCAATCCTAGGTAATGGGTATCGATTCTTAATTGTAACCTTATTCAGTTCTCTATAATCAATACACATTCTCATTGAACCATCCTTTTTCTTTACAAATAATACTGGTGCTCCCCACGGGGATGAACTAGGTTGTATGAAACCTTTACTTAGTAATTCATCTAATTGCTTTTTCAGTTCTAACATTTCTGAGGGTGCTAATCGATAAGGTGTCTTGGCTATCGGTATAGTTCCGGGAATTAAATGAATTCTAAATTCTACCTCCCTATCTGGTGGTAATCCTGGTAATTCTTCTAGAAATACATCTGGGTATTCTGAGACTACTGGTATTTCCTTAAGTTCTTTACCCTTAGTGCTAATGATTACCGAAATCATATACACTATTCCTTGCTTTCGTTCATAACTAGCAACTTTCATTACTTATATGAACTTCATGGGCTTACGTGGTTTATCTCCTGTAATCATAATTACTTCTCCGGTGGGTGCTTGAACTTCTATGGAATTCTGATCACAAAGAATTCGAGCATGATTGGCTACTAACCAATCCATTCCTAACACAACATCAAATTCGGCTAATTTCATAGGTAATAGGTTTGCAAAGAATTTATGTCCTGAGAGTTCTATATTTTCCTTTTGCAAAATTTTATCTATGCTAACAGAATTTCCGTCTGTCGTTTAGACTGTAAAAATCTGCCTAAGGTTGGTTAAAGGTAAATTAAGAGCTTGGCAGAATGAAGTATTGATAAAACTTTGGTTTGCACCAGAGTCAAATAATACTTTTGCATATACGTTGTTAACTAAGAACGTACCAGCTATCACATCTGGAATGAGTTCTGCTTCTTGAGTGGTTAGCTGGAATGCTCTGACATTCTTTTTAGTAGCTCCGTCGGCCGTCTTGGCTTTGTTGTCTGCGGGTTTGGCCAATTTAGGACATTCTGTTTTGAAATGCCCAGCTTCTCCACAGTTATAACAGATCTTGGTTTTCCTTCTGCAGTCTTCTTCACGATGTCCTATGGCTTTGCAAAAGTTGCAGGTCACATTACATCTTCCATAATGTTTCTTTCTGCAATTCTTGAAGAACGGCAGAGTTGAGGATTGCCCTGTTCCTCTTCTCTTGAAGCTGTTATTATTACCCGTACGAAATCCTTGGGTAATTTTCTGAGCCAGTTCCTTCTTCCTGTTTTCATCTTGTGTGCGTACCAGTTCGTCAGTTAGGGTGTTAGCTAATTCCACAGCATCGTCAATCGTACGAGGTCTCGCAGCTTTAACGATGTTACGGATTTCACTAATCAATCCCCAAATATAACGAGAAATGAGTACCGGTTCTGGCGAAGCCAGTGTTGGTACCACTCTAGCATATTGAAAGAATGTCGAAGTATACCCTCGATAGTCTACACCCATCATTCGTTGGTTTAGGAACTTATTTGCCATTTGATCTTTTTCATATTCGGGACAGAATTTTCTTTCTACAAGAATCTTAAATTCTTCCCAGTTCATGGCATAGGCCCTATTTCTTCCTTTGGCTTGTAGTACTGTATTCCACCATTCTAGCGCCCCTTCTTTGAAAAGATTTGACGCGTACATGACCTTGTCATCCTTGTCACATTTACTTATTGCAATTACTGCCTCGGTTTTCTCTAACCAACGCAGTGCCGCAGTCGCTCCTTCATTGCCTGCAAACTCAGTGGGTTTACAAGCAAGAAATTCTTTGTAAGTGCAACCAGATGTTGCAGCTTTCATTTTCTTAGGGGGCGGAGCTTGCCGTGGTTCATTATCATGATTAGTATGATTATTGCCTCCGTTTACGCTATTACTGAAGTTATCTTCAGAAATACGTTTGCTAGGAACGATTTGTTGCAGTTCGATTGGATTTTTAACAGCAGCAACGATTTCTGGAATAGCATTGGCTATCCCTTGAGCAACGATATTTTCTATATCTTGCCTAGTCATATATTGATCCCCCGGTTGTTGCTCAGATTGATTAACCTCATTAACTGGTTCATTATTAGCATTTTCCATCTGATAATTAATATATAATTTATTAGTATCGAATAAAATAAAAATTTTACACAAAACAATCATACAAAGTTCACAACACAAATTTAACCAAAATTATCGATTTCTCGATTCCATTTTTATATATTTATAATATGCGTCCATACACACCTTTATCTTACAAAGTTTTATTTTAAGTTATTATACAAGATAATAATTTATTTTTATTATTACACAACCCCATTTTCATAATCCTTCTACCCCTCGTTCTTTGGTGTCTCAGTAACGACGTTCCCTCTCGTCGTATTTCCAGGAGATCTGTTCTCCTACCTCCCTGATCCTATTTCCGGCATCCATTAGCTCCTCGCCAAAGTGGCGAAGTTCGGCTAAATTTTCATTACTCATGGGTGGATTTGGTATAGGTTCTGGGTCGAACTGAGGGAGAAAGAAATAAGGACTGTTGAGTAGGTTTTGGAACTGCCAATCATTAGTCCACCACTCGTCCATTCCTAAAGGTTGGGTGTGAATTATAGGTTCTGGAATTACTGGTTCTAAGTTTATTGGTAATTGGGTTTCAGCAGGATAAGGGTATAGATTATTATTAATAGGCCTGACGACATCACAGCTCACCAATATAAAATCTAACTCCACCTGTGACGTGATGTCCCGGTCACAATCAAATTTAATCCAAATACAACTAAGTAGATAGCGGTAAGTGGGTATCGAACACAGGGAGTTTGTGGAAAATGTGTTATTTCAAAGTTTATCTAAATTTACTAAATTTATCTAAATGCAAGAAAAGTAAAATCAAGAGTTGGATTGTGTGATTTTAAAACTAAATTTAACTAATTAAATTGCAAGAGAAAATTTTGATTGTAGACAAATTAGAGACAAAGGATCACCCTAGATTTCCAGTTTCAATTGACATTCATGTTATACCTTCTACTAGAAAGAGCTACATAGACATAGCTCGTGTGTGACTACTTGCAGTGATGAAAGGGAACTAAGTACTCAGATTCCTAGAACGTGAGGTTGTTACCCGATGATCAATCAACCCTTACCCAAGCCTAACTATACCCATGATATCTCGATTGCCAACGGCACCAAGAACGTATGGTTTCTAATTAGTTTAACGCAAGAATTAACAAGTTACTAACAAGCAATCACACACCATAACAAACAAACCATTAAGATAAAGATTGTTATTCTAGAAATAAAGAAATCAAACATGAAATGTCTAAAGTAAACCTTCAATCCAGGATGATCACAAATGTTTAGCCACTCATGGCTTGAATCAACATCATCAAACTTGTTTTAATGTTCAAGCAAATCACCAACATAAAACCCAAGATTAACTCTTATTCTTCACACCAAAAAGTCTCCAAGAAGCTCCCAATTTCGTGTACAAGCAAGTGGTAACCGATTAGCAATGATAGGTCCCCATAAATTATCTTGAAATCAGCATTAAATGAGAAGTTACAAGAAAGCATCAGTCGGAGCCGTAACCTACGGCTCCCAGCCGTAGGTTACGGCAGTCAGCAACTCAAAAGGTCAACATAGGGCCGTAACCTACGGCTCTCAGCCGTAGGTTACGGTGATCAAAGTTCTTTACGGCTGAAGGCTCCTGTTTTACGGCGGGAAATGCTGAAAACTTGTTTTCAGCATAACTTTTTCGTTTCAACTCCGTTTTCTTCACCGTTTTCGCCTACGTTCTCGTAATTTCGTCCTCTATCATACTATCCTCTTAATTCTTCAATTCCAAAAATTGATTTTTTATTGATGCTCCAAATTCTTTCTCTTTTATGCTCCATTTGCACCTGCACGTCCAAACAACTAGTAGTTACCAAGTTCAAACAATTAAACGTGTAAAGCATGGGATTTTAATCTTTTTAAGGCACTTAAGGGTTGTCCTATGGACCATCCGTCACATCCCCACACTTACTCGTTGCTTGTCCCAAGCAACCTATTCAAAAACCATTTCAAAACCACAAGCGATCAACATGCAAATCAAGCTAAAATGTATCGTCCTTTTACTAACTTTTTATCACACCACAGACACACCCCTCACAACAACTCTCGGTGACAAGAAATATTAGCACATTATGCTAAAACACTCAATGCACGTGTGTGATTGTGCGACAATAAGCTTGTATACAAATCAAATCTCCTCCTATCAAATATTTAGCATGCTTATGAATCAAAAGGACTTACGGGTTGTAACGGTGCTAGGTGCAAAGGTAGGAAAATGGTGGAACATATGCGAGAGCTAATTGATTTGACCCGGTTTTTATTTCTACAACTAAACAAAGCAACCATCAAATATATACACAACTTCTTCAACATTCTCAACTACTATTGCAACTAAATACTTTTTTTTCATATTTTTCTCTTTCTCTTTTTTTTTTCATCATTTTTTTTTATAACACATCAAACTCAACAATATATACAAGAACATCAATACTATATACTAAATCTCCTAAACCGGGTCATCTCAATAGGTAAAATTTTGGAGGAAGTAGGTTTGGGTCACAACCGAATGGTATAAGGCTCAAACATGGCTTTCTAAAGACCAAACCCCCACCCCTCACAATACCAAGCTCATATATGTAAAGTATGAGGTCCAACCCACCAATCCCGCACTCTCACACATCTAGACGAGGCTACCTAAAAGTCCCCTATCATTTCCAAAAGCATGCTAATTCTAGGATTTAACAAGAATTCGTACACAAGTTCTATTAACACAATAAACACACCGCCACTCAAAACAAAGAAAGCATAATTAATAATCATATGTGGCTCAAACTCTCACCAATAAAGGACTAGAAATGGGTGTCGGTGTGTCAAGTGGAACAATATCAAGTTTTCAAATTTTGACAATTTTCGCTTGGCTTCACAAAAATTTTTAAAATTCTCAAAAAAAATTCCCCTCATCCCCACACTTGGGATACATTGTCCCAATGTATGGTTTTGAGGGAAAGATCGCTTCTAACAAAAAACATTAGCTTTCGCTAATACTCTCAAATCCCAAATATATTTTTTTTTAACAACTAATACCAATATTTTAATACTAAAGAACATAACAAGACTAAGGAAAGAGTACATTGACCTGGTGAAGTTTGACACAACAGATGTTGTAGATAATCCGACTTCCTATCATCACCTTCACACAACTCTCCGCACATCTTCCCCACACTTATCTAAAAACACCTTGGGTTGCCTCCCAAGCAGCGCTAAAGTTTAGGTCTTCAGCCCGACCGTACCTGATATGTCTCAAGGTGGTCTCAATGCACATTTACCTTTTTCGTTGCTGATGTAAGCACGGTGTTTGATTCTTCTATTGTGTGTGTGCTTTGTCACGTCCCATCTTTCTTTGCAAAATTCTTTAAATCCACATTTTCCTACCGAATTTCCAACAAATGCTCGGTAGTTTACTCTCCACTTCACTACTTCGTTTTTTGTGCCCAACAAATCCAAACTCTCCCATAAACATAACTTATGAATGAAATCTCCCACATCATGAAGTGCCACCTTCCTAGTTTCTAAACATGCATCCTTAACACTCTTGGTTTCCATAACCACCACAGCCGGAGAGTTGTAATCAACTTTGATTGGTTCATCAAGTAAAAGGCCCTCAACTTTGCTCTCCATAGGTGGTTCCTCCACAATAATTTCAATTGTATATTCCTCATTTGGCCCTAATAATTCAGTTTCAAGTTCGGGAGGACTCACAACCTTTTCTTCTACATCACCCATAGGTGTCATTTGTTCAATCTGCACATATATCCAATGTTGTTTTGCTTGACGTTTTTCCAATATCGACGTCCCTGGCCTCATCTCTTTCACCTCTTTTGGTAACAAATCATATTTCCATTCCAAAAGTTCTACTCGTTCTTCCATTGACAAATGAGGTTTTGTTAATTCTTTTTCAACATGAACCATGTGTCTCTTTCTCATCATCTCGTCAAGACTTTCAGATTTATGTGACTGATAGTGCAAAGTAGGTTGTTGGGTTACACATTCATAACCATACTGATCAAATGTATACTAAGCATGATAATAGTCTTGATCGTACATCTGAGGGCCTTCATATGAAAGTTGGGAATATTCATCATAATAATCACCGTAATCGTACTCCTCTTGATAACTCATTTCCGGATCAAATGCCAAAGGTGATAGCTTGTGAGAGCTCCTAGTACGCATGCACCTGTCAATACCTGCACATTAACACACCCAGCGTAAACCAGAAAAATAACAAACTTAAAACAATAAAAAATAACACACGTTGCGCACTACTCCCCGGCAACGGCGCCAAAATTTGACGTGATGTCGCGGTCACAATCAAATTTAATCCAAATACAACTAAGTAGATAGCGGTAAGTGGGTATCGAACACAGGGAGTTTGTGGAAAATGTGTTATTTCAAAGTTTATCTAAATTTACTAAATTTATCTAAATGCAAGAAAAGTAAAATCAAGAGTTGGATTGTGTGATTTTAAAACTAAATTTAACTAATTAAATTGCAAGAGAAAATTTTGATTGTAGACAAATTAGAGACAAAGGATCACCCTAGATTTCCAGTTTCAATTGACATTCATGTTATACCTTCTACTAGAAAGAGCTACATAGACATAGCTCGTGTGTGACTACTTGCAGTGATGAAAGGGAACTAAGTACTCAGATTCCTAGAACGTGAGGTTGTCACCCGATGATCAATCAACCCTTACCCAAGCCTAACTATACCCATGATATCTCGATTGCCAACGGCACCAAGAACGTATGGTTTCTAATTAGTTTAACGCAAGAATTAACAAGTTACTAACAAGCAATCACACACCATAATAAACAAACCATTAAGATAAAGATTGTTATTCTAGAAATAATGAAATCAAACATGAAATGTCTAAAGTAAACCTTCAATCCAGGATGATCACAAATGTTTAGCCACTCATGGCTTGAATCAACATCATCAAACTTGTTTTAATGTTCAAGCAAATCACCAACATAAACCCCAAGATTAACTCTTGTTCTTCACACCAAAAAGTCTCCAAGAAGCTCCCAATTTCGTGTACAAGCAAGTGGTAACCGATTAGCAATGATAGGTCCCCATAAATTATCTTGAAATCAGCATTAAATGAGAAGTTACAAGAAAGCATCAGTCGGAGCCGTAACCTACGGCTCCCAGCCGTAGGTTACGGCAGTCAGCAACTCAAAAGGTCAACATAGGGCCGTAACCTACGGCTCTTAGCCGTAGGTTACGGCGATCAAAGTTCTTTACGGCTGAAGGCTCCTGTTTTACGGCGGGAAATGCTGAAAACTTGTTTTCAGCATAACTTTTTCGTTTCAACTCCGTTTTCTTCACCGTTTTCGCCTACGTTCTCGTAATTTCGTCCTCTATCATGCTATCCTCTTAATTCTTCAATTCCAAAAATTGATTTTTTATTGATGCTCCAAATTCTTTCTCTTTTATGCTCCATTTGCACCTGCACGTCCAAACAACTAGTAGTTACCAAGTTCAAACAATTAAACGTGTAAAGCATGGGATTTTAATCTTTTTAAGGCACTTAAGGGTTGTCCAATGGACCACCCGTCAACCTGCAATGTCATTTCTTGGGTTTGCTTAGAGCTTTCTCCAATTTCTATCTGGGTTTTTTTAGAACCTCCTCCAATATCCATTTCTATTTGTTTAGAATATTTCTCAAACTGTATTCCCATCTGCCTAGATTCTTCCCCGACTTCAATCCCCTTCCCTTTGTCTAAGGGATTTTCTATTTCAGGAATTTTTCTAGTGACGGGTTTCCTCCTACGCACACGCCTCCATCCCACGAATCTTCTCTTTTTCTTGGGCTTGGGTTTCTCTGGAGGTGGAGCATTGAATTACATAGGTTCTTCTATGTCTGGTATATACCTATTGAAATCTCTGGAAAACTCTATTTTTACCGAATAGAGATTTAAATTCTGAAGGGCTTCAGAGAAGTCACTCATGCTGTTATGCAAAATACACACAATTAAAATTTTATAACAAAATTTCATAGAAAACCTTTAAATAGTATTTCATATTGGGTAACTACAAAACAACCGAAAATTAAAACATACTAGGTTTTATTTGTAAATTTATTTATTTACTGGATCAGGTTTCTGGTTTATATTTAATAAGGGTGCTAAAACTTGAATCAAAATATTTAAAGATTTGTATTTACTGCTACAGTGGCTAGCATATAAAGATCTGCCCATTTTTCATCTAACTTGTCTTCCCAAGGTGGTTTACTGGTTATTTCCTGGTTAACTTTCTTTTCTCGAGATTTCTTTATTTTCTCTCTACTTTTCCTAATAATCAGACTTCTTTTACTAGGAGAAAGTGGTTCCTCATATTGTGCCTTTTGCACAAATATTCCTTCATTAGGAATTACAGAGTAATTTGAGGATTTTGTTTGGGATGAACTTCCCTTCTCGTTGGATGACCTATCTAATTTAAGATAGATATTTGAAAGCTTTTGCTTACCCATACTGTACACAAATATTCAATTAATAAAACACATAATCACAAAATAGCAATTAATAATAAAAATTAAGTATTTTCTAAATACTTAATTGGCTTAAATCAGTGGCTCTGATACCACCTTTTTCTGTCACGGCCCATGACCCGGTTTGACCCGTTTCAGGAGCCGCAGGACAAAAAATCCCGTGGTATTTATTTAACAGCGGAAGTTTTCTTCAGGATCTTTTTAAAACTGAAATTTCCCGATTATTTTATTTCACAATTTGGGATAAAACCCCGATAATTTACAATCTTGAGATTTCACGGAGAAATCTTTTATTTTACGAAACATGTTTCCTTATTTTTATATTGAGCCACTTCCTTAAGCTTGTAGTGCTTCGCGGCACTTTTCCTGGATCACAACAGATCACCTGAAACATGTTTGAAAAAGGTTTTGTCAGCGGGAAATACTGAGTGAATCATTCTATTTTACTAAAACAACCCGTTTGTTATAAATTACAGTATTAAGGGAGATTACAATGTTTCAGATATCAACCAACTACCCACAGTATTTGTCACTCGACCGGATCTGTGACTATGGTCATATCACCATTGGCCACCCGTTTGTCCAATGGCAAAGATTATCAAGTAATGTATACAAAACCCCACATACTGGCTGTAATTTGGTGATTACATAAACTTAATCCCTGTAATTATAACCTTGAAAATAAACATGATTTTGAAAGTAATTTGATAAAAAGAGAATGACTCACATTGCAGATTTATTTGAGCAGAACCTAGCCTACTGATTAGCCTTTTAACCTAAATTTAATAACATGCACACAATTCGGTTAGTAACTTAATACAGCATTTACGATAACTCACGAGATTAAACCCTCACATCGAATGACAAAGTGCGATACTTAAACATCCATTGAATTAACAACGAATGACAAAGCATAAACCCAAATGTGGGCAGCACTTAAACATCCATTGGATAGTTTAATCGATCGGACATTGAATCGTATCAGCGATCGAGTTATCACCCTGTATTGCGGCAGCACTTCGTGAATTGTGTGTGTTGTGGGACTGTTTATGCTATAACTCAACGTACACTTGGAATTTTTATGTCGAACTGAAATCAGGAATCAAGTCCCAGACTCTACTATTTATACATGAAAAATCGTCCCCCTCGCGCCACGCGAGAGGTCCTCTTGTTCGCGTCGCGTGGCGCGAGAGACCCTAGTCTACTATAGGGTTGCTTCGTGTTCTAGTAGCTTATTTGAGTTGGTCTCGCGTTCATTTGAATTTTTGACAACAAACTGTGTGGATATTACCGATTAGCGTTTACCCCCCCTGAGTTTTAGGGGCCCTGGTCCTGATTCCGATTGTTCTGAAAATTTTAGGGTTTGTACAGAATCACTTGGGTGTCTTAATTAGGGTTTCGTTTTGGATAAAATAATAAAATAAATAGGACTTTTGATGAGAGTTGTTTGATGCGTAGTCGAGTGTTATATATATTAGGTGTATATTTTAAGCCCCTTTAACACTTTTTAGTCAAGTTTTAAATTTATAAAACCCGATATTTACTAACACTAGACACACATATGGGCAAGTGCACCAATCGTGAGCGTAGTATAGTGTTGGTAAGATACCGAGGTCGTCCAAGGACACAAGAGCTTTTAGTACCGGTTTATCCTCAACGTCTAATCAAATCAAAAAGTTTAGAAAAAATGTTTTAAACTAAGAAAAATAAAAACTAACTAAAAATGATGAAAAATAAAAATACAAATAAAAATAAAAAGAAAAACAGATAGACAAGATGAATCACTTGGTTCCGACTCGTATCTAGTGTAACCTTTGATTATTTCCGCACTTTTGCACTATTTTAAGAGATTATCTTAGTTATTGTAGTAGGCCACTCTTTTGAAGGTGACGTTACCCTCACCCCAGTAGTTTGAGTCAGCAAGGATACAATCCTAAAAGGGTGGATTATTGGAAGATAATTAATTAAGTTATTAATGCAAATTATGGTAGGCCCCTCTTTTGGAGGTGACGTTACCCTCGACTAAGTAGTCTGAGTCAGCAGGGATACAGTCCTAAATAGCTGGGTTATAGTATTAATAGTAGTTAACTTATGAGGGGATCAAAGAGTTTTGACCCTCGCCATCCAATACCGTTAAGTATTGAAGGAGGTCCTACTAAATTTTACCCAGGTCCATTGCAGGACCTTTAAACGCTGAACAATGGCAAGACCTTTACCAAACCGTTCCCTTAACCCCCGACCAGGTAGCCAACATACCTCCATATAGACCGTGGAGATATGAATGGTGAAAATCTTTTATTTTATATAGACAGTAAAATAATGCCAAGACACCACGGACAAACGATAAGGAAAGATCACCTTCAACATAAGCAACTAGTTATTAAAGTCATTAATACAAAACCAAGTAAAAAGTGCGAAAAGATTAGAAATAAAAAGTATTACACTAGACACTTTGTCTTCACCAAGTGATGTAAGAGACTTAGGCAAACATGGCCTTGATTGTCAAGAACTCATACGATCAATCTTGGATCCCGAGACGACTCACACACTCTACGATGGACAACGGATGATGGTGGTGGATGATGGTGTTATGGTGGTGGTGGGTGGTGGGTGAAGTGTGAGAGAGGTGGTGTGCCAAGGGATGGTTTGAGCTTGAGCCAAGCACTTCTATTTATAGGCTGAACAGAAGCTCGGGCACGGCCCCGTGTCCACATCCTTCTCTTTCTTCATTTAATGCATTTTTGTCTTTTTAGTTGACCACGCCCCCGTGTCCGGTGAGCACGACCCCGTGGTGCAGAATAATCTTTGTACTATGCAGATTTGCTGGATTGTGCGAATCTTATAGTTGACCACGGCCCCGTGTCCGCTGAGCACGGCCCCGTGGTGGGCAATAGAAGCTTCTACCACTTTGTCTTTTCTGCTGACACTTGGGCACGCCCCCGTGCTGGCTGAGCACGGGGCGTGTTCAATCTACTGTTGTCTTGTTTTGCTTGGGAAGATGCTGTCGTGGGGTCGGGCATGTCACGTCTTGTTCCTTTTCTTGTATTTATGTTAGATTTTGATGTCTTTTTGCTTCTTTTGTTAATTTGAGCTCATTTAATCCTGAAAATACAAAAGGAAGACAAAAGCATACTTTTTCCAACATTAGTACTAAAAAAGGGTTAGTTTTATGCCTCAATTGATGAAATTTATATGTTGCATTTTTAACACATCAAATACCCTCACACTTGAATCTTTGCTTGTCCTCAAGCAAAATTCTTTAATAAGTGGCTATTACACTCCCAAATGGAATGGGTAGAGAAGAAGGTTTTTGGGCTTGTCGTAGAGTGTCGGGATTTCCAAGATTCTTTATTTAATTTTATTTTTATTTATTTACAATCCTATTCGTCATGATTTATTTAAAACTTTTCATAAGATAAATTACTTATTAGGGCATGACATGCCTCTTTAAAGTTATATTTATATACAAGTTCACATACCTCACGGGGATCACTCAACACTCGGCCGAAAATGTATTTTTGTGGATCACTCGAGAGCGGCATGGAACTTACTCCTACCATAGGCTTGCCAAGCAATCAATCCTCCTTCTTTTTAACTTATATACCTTTGTAAATATCAAGAGGACTTTGCGGGTGAAGGGTTAGGCTTGGGTTAAAGGTAGGTGGTTGGGTTGGTGGTTAGTAGAAAAATGGCGAAAAGCGTAACAAGTGTCGGTTTTCGTAAAACTTTCTATTTTTTGTAACTTTTATTTTGATGAAGCTATTATTCAAACAAAGTTATTTTTGATGAACTTGTTTGTTTATTTTCTTTTGCTTCATCATCAACACAAAATTAAATTTTTTTTTTTGAAAAGTCATACGAAAAACTGAATTTGTTACTAAAACAAAGGGGTAAAAATGAAAAAGGTTTTGGTGGGTAAAAAGGGTGTTTGGTTTGGGTTATGAAATGAAAAGGTTTAGGCTCAAAGGGGTTAACTAGGGGGATTTTGGGTAGGTGGTAAAAAAAGATAATGGTGTAGAAATAAAAAGGGTTAGTCCTAATGCCTCCATCATTTACTTACTCGGGTTTAAGTTGATAAGGACCGGGAATGTATCGTCATGGCAAGTTCTAGAGTTGTAAGAACCAAGCGGCTATTCACATAAGAAACGAAAAATGAGCATTTAGTTTAATGATATGTAATTGTATGCTCAATAAAGGCTCAAAACTCACTTTTGTGGGAATGGGTTTTTATGTGATCAAGTATATATAATCAAATTTTAACTAAGCTTGTCATGCCTTTTCATAATTTTCTTATGTTGGTTCTTTTTATCACGACGCTATCGGTTGTAAATTCGTAAAAATATAACCTTTTTAGAACTTGAAATTCCCGAGTTAAACCTAGACAAGTAAAAAATTGAAAATTTTTGAAAAAATTGAAAATTTTTGAAAAAATTTGGGGTGATTAGCGATTCCAATAGAGTTTTGTGTAAGGCTTGTATTTAGGACTTGCAAGATTCAAGGTTTTAGCATCCCCCCACACTTAAATTACACATTGTCCTCAATGTGTCCCAAAAACAAGTTTTTAGGTTGATTGAATGTGTAAAAGGTGTGAAAAAGCAAAAATTTTGTGTTACTGGGCGCTGAACACGGCCCCGTGTTATCCGGGCACGGCCCCGTGTTCAAGTGCCAGTAACAAAATTAAAACAAGAGAAACAGAAGTCTGGACACGGGGGCTTGTTGGGTGAACACGGCCCGTGTCCAGTTACCTGAACTGGGTCTTTTTCTGCAGACTGTGCAGCACGGGGCCGTGTTGGGTGGACACGGCCCGTGCCGAACTTACTGTAAACGAAGAATTTCATCGGACGGTCCTGTTTTCCTGCATGGAGTGCTAGTTCAAGTTTCCCTTGCATCCTTTGCCATCTCAAGTGTGTTTTATTCCTTAAAATTAAAACTAACTAGAAAACAAGAAAATTAATCTAAACTAAACTAAGGATAGTTCCGCGGAATGCCTCCGTGGTGCGCCACGTTTATAAGGGTCCTTGGCTAGACCCTCCTTATCGGGTGGTTCTGGCCCATCTTCAATTAGGGGGTCATTATTGCCGAATGGATATTTCATTGACCGCTCAAGATCGACACTCTTTTTAAATGCCCCTAATTGAAGAGGTAGATTGTTGAACTTTCGGTTTTTCAAAGCTTTGTGAGTTTTTACAAATGGTCGTCCCAACATTAGAGGAGCGTCATCGAGGATGACAAAGTCGGTCGGGATTACCATTTGATTTGTTTGAATCAATACATCCTCAACTATACCGATTGATTTTATCACTTTTCGATTGGATAGAAAAATGGGTATTTGAAGTGGAGAAAAATCACTAATACTTAATTTTTTGAAAATGTAGTTAGGCATTATGTTAACACAAAGATCTTTATCGATTGTGACATTACTAATAAACGAATTTTGAAAGAAACATGGAACCGGTGTAATGTTAATTTCAAATGGGTCTTCTTTTATTAGTGAGGTTTGATCATTAGTTAACTTAACACTTACCGTTTCGTCAATTTTAGTGTTAGTGTTTAACTCTTTTAAAAACTTAGCATGAGTGGGTACTAAACAATGATTTTCAAAAGAAGGTGACAAGAGATTAATTTCTTCAAAATTAGACTCTTCTTGAATTTTTACGTTGTCGGACTCACCTTTTTCGTTGTTTAACTCATGTGTCGGTTTTTCACTTATTTGTTCTTCCATTTTTACACTTTCGGTTATCTCTTCCTTTTTTAATTCTTCTCTTGCGCGGGACTCCTCTTCCCTTGCGCGAGATTCTTTTATACAACGATCGATAACTCTAATGTGTTCTAATATCCTATCGGTTACTTCGGTTATAGAAAAAGAATCGGGATTTTCTAAGCTTGAATCCGGTTGTTCGACCCTTTGTTCCTCATAATACCCATATGAAGGAGATGGTTCGCACCATTGTTCTTCATTGTAAGCATATGATGGATAAGGTTCGTAATTTTGTTCTTCATAGTACTCAAATGAGGTGGGTTGTTCACGCCATGGTTCCTCATAATAAGCATACGAAGGTGGTGGCTCATATCTTGGTTCATCAAAGTATGAGTATGAAGGCTCATACCTTGGTTCATCAAAATATGAGTATGAGGGAGGAGGTTCATACCTTTGGTCTTCATAGGATGTGTATGAAGTTGATGGCTCGTACCTGGGCTCCTCATAGTAGGTGTATGAATTGGATGGTTGATATGATTGATTATTTTGAACCGAGCGTGAGTTACGACAATTAGTGCAATAATTACCCCTATAATCATCCTCCTCATAGGTGTAGTTGTAACCTCCTGAGTATTGATCCATAAGAATCACTCAGCAGACCACAACCAAGTCTCGAGATCAGAAAACAAAAATAAAAACGGAAACAGAGGCTGGACACGGCCCCGTGTTCAGAATCTGTATCTGGGCGTTTTAATTTAATTTACTGATTTCGTTGAGCACGGGGCGTGTTCAGTGAGCACGGCCCGTGTTCAAGCTTCTGTTACTGGATGTTTTTATGAAAATGTGCAGCACGGCCCCGTGTTCAGTGAGCACGGCCCGTGTTCAGGTTACTGTAAATGCAAAATTAAACTAAAATGCAGAAAAATGTGCACGCGTTTTAAAAAGGTTTTGAAAAACTGATTAGGCCGTCGATTTTAAGCTTTCTTAAAATCCTTGTGTCCCCGGCAGCGGCGCCAAAAACTTGATGCGTAGTCGAGTGTTATATATATTAGGTGTATATTTTAAGCCCCTTTAACACTTTTTAGTCAAGTTTTAAATTTATAAAACACGATATTTACTAACACTAGACACACATATGGGCAAGTGCACCCATCGTGACCGTAGTATAGTGTTGGTAAGATACCGAGATCGTCCAAGGACACAAGAGCTTTTAGTACCGGTTTATCCTCAACGTCTAATCAAATCAAAAAGTTTAGAAAAAATGTTTTAAACTAAGAAAAATAAAAACTAACTAAAAATGCTGAAAAATAAAAAGAAAAACAGATAGACAAGATGAATCACTTGGTTCCGACTCGTATCTAGTGTAACCTTTGATTATTTTCGCACTTTTGCACTATTTTAAGAGATTATCTTAGTTATTGTAGTAGGCCCCTCTTTTGAAGGTGACGTTACCCTCACCCCAGTAGTTTGAGTCAGCAAGGATACAATTCTAAAAGGGTGGATTATTGGAAGATAATTAATTAAGTTATTAATGCAAATTATGGTAGGCCCCTCTTTTGGAGGTGACGTTACCCTCGACTAAGTAGTCTGAGTCAGCAGGGATACAGTCCTAAATAGCAGGGTTATAGTATTAATAGTAGTTAACTTATGAGGGGATCAAAGAGTTTGGACCCCCGCCATCCAATATCGTTAAGTATTGAAGGAGGTCCTACTAAATTTGACCCAGGTCCATTGCAGGACCTCTAAACGCTGAACAATGGCAAGACCTTTACCAAACTGTTCCCTTAACCCCCGACCAGGTAGCCAACATACCTCCATATAGACCGTGGAGATATGAATGGTGAAAATCTTTTATTTTATATAGACAGTAAAATATTGCCAAGACATCACGGACAAACGATAAGGAAAGATCACCTTCAACATAAGCAACTAGTTATTAAAGTCATTAATACAAAACCAAGTAAAAAGTGTGAAAAGATTAGAAATAAAAAGTATTACACTAGACACTTTGTCTTCACCAAGTGATGTAAGAGACTTAGGCAAACATGGTCTTGATTGTCAAGAACTCTTACGATCAATCTTGGATCCCGAGACGACTCACACACTCTACGATGGACAATGGATGATGGTGGTGGATGATGGTGTTATGGTGGTGGTGGGTGGTGGGTGAAGTGTGAGAGAGGTGGTGTGCCAAGGGATGGTTTGAGCTTGAGCCAAGCACTTCTATTTATAGGTTGAACAGAAGCTCGGGCACGGCCCCATGTCCAGTGGGCACGGCCCCGTGTCCACATCCTTCTCTTTCTTCATTTAATGCAGTTTTGTCTTTTTAGTTGACCACGGCCCCGTGTCCGCTGAGCACGACCCCGTGGTGTAGAAGAATCTTTGTACTATGCAGATTTGCTGGATTGTGCGAATCTTATAGTTGACCACGGCCCCGTGTCCGCTGAGCACGGCCCCGTGGTGGGCAATAGAAGCTTCTACCACTTTGTCTTTTCTGTTGACACTTGGGCACTCCCCCGTGCTGGCTGAGCACGGGGCGTGTTCAGTCTACTGTTGTCTTGTTTTGCTTGGGAAGATGTTGTCGTGGGGTCGGGCATGTCACGTCTTGTTCCTTTTCTTGTATTTATGTTAGATTTTGATGTCTTTTTGCTTCTTTTGTTAATTTGAGCTCATTTAATCCTGAAAATACAAAAGGAAGACAAAAGCATACTTTTTCCAACGTTAGTACTAAAAAAGGGTTAGTTTTATGCCTCAATTGATGAAATTTATATGTTGCATTTTTAACACATCATTGTTACAATAAGGCCGCCATTAGCTATCGCCTCGCCAGCAAGAGCCACCGCGACACCATTGCTTTCAACCGGTGTAACAACTTCAACATTATGACTTTTAGAACCCACTTCATCACCCGGTAATCCCGTAACCCAAGAATACCATTCCTCGTCCCTGTATACATCATACACAGGAGGAGAATCATAGATAGTGTTGCCATTGGTAGGATGCTCCTCATCCCCGGATAACTCGTCCCATACATGTTCTTCCGGTTCCGTTTCCTTCCATGACGAAGTGCCCTCAAGATCCTGGATCTGTTTCTTGAGTCGCCTAATCTCGTGTTGTAACTCGAGATCTCGGACTCATTTTCGGAGCCTTTTGATCTTAATATTCCACGGGTCGGTATAGATTCTACAACTGCCTCTGTTGGCGGGTCTGATAGTAGAATATCGATCTCTACCGTGGGAATGTGAATCGACCATACTTCTGTCATTGCCTCTGTCGTCGATTCTACGATAGAGCAAGCATCTCTCTCCACGCAGAGCCATTTGACAAACCAAAGCTCTGACACCAACTGATGCAGTTTCGCTTGCAACCAAATGGCTCAAGAAACAATGGATTATCAAATACAATAAATTGAACCAATGGTTCCAAGAACACATTTCTTTTAATTTAATAATCAACCAAAAACTATGTAACAATGAACCCTAAGATCCTATTTATATCATAGAATTCAAAAGAAAAACTAAATATAAAACATTAGGAAATTGAAATTCAAATAATTAAAAGATCTGATAATTAAAATAAAATAGAATTCAAATATTCCGATAACTTCATTCCGATCCCGCATCAAAACCTATGTTAAATCTAAATTAATGCTGACGTATTCAAATAATTTAAGGCTATGGTTTATGATCAAATACAAAGGATCCTAAAAATAAGAAGTCGTACAAAGGGTATCAAACAAACTCTCACCGACCCCATTCAAGCGGCATTGTAACCGTCTTATCAAACTCTACGATATGAGATTTTAGGTTTAACTTTTTGATTTATAGGTTGTAGATTTTAAAATTTTTGTTTATTATCATTGTGTCTTTTATATATTTGCATCATTGTGTATTTTTTGCGACCCATTGTGTCTTTTTTTCTCGACATTGTGTTATATTTTTTGGCATTGTATTATATTTTGCTCGACATTGTGTTATCTTGTGCGAGCCATTGTGTCTTTGTACACTTCTCATTTTTAGGAGACTTTGTAGAATAACTTAATACGCTTTGTATGTAGCTTTTTCAAATAAATAAAAAAATCTTATAATATTTTTTCTGAACAGCTAATTTCTTTAATCCCATGTCATCTGTGGGACTTGAACCAAAGATTTTCCCCTTCCCAACCTAGGAGTTTTAAAGGCTTTGTATTTGCCAATGGACCACTATCCCATTGTTAGGGTGGAAGGAGTGGTCTCGGGGAGTGCTTCGGGGAGGGGAGTTTGCCGTGTGGGGAACCATTGCCAGGGGTATAATCGGTGAGTGGGGAGTGTCCAAGTCGGTGTATACTCACCGAGTGTTTGAATTGAAGAGAGATGGGAGGAAGAGGGGGTTAATGGTGGGTCCTAACCCCTTCAACCAATCAAAAATTTATCTTCTTAAAAAATATTGTTTACCACTCTTCATATGTTTGACCATTGCTAGTGATTGAGTGCAAAATGAGTAGTGGAGTGGGGACTTGACATGTCATGACATTATTAGTTAGAAAATAGTTTAAACACTCACCATTTGGTGACCACTACTCACTCCACCCTTATATAATATAACTTTGTCAAACAAAGTTACCCCTTCTTTCTTTTTCGTTTAATCCCACTCAATTTTAATTCGAACGAAATCCCTACCATCTTTCCCTCTCTTCGATTACATGGCATGTCTTCATCTTTCTGTCTAGCACCTAGGGAAGTACCACACATGACCACCGCTCGCAAATATGTAATCCCCAACCTTTTGATTCTTTTGCACTAATTTTGATAATTGGTTTGATTTGCGGTATGAATTTGACTGATGGTTTGGTGTTACAGGGTGGTTTGATTTGTGGTATGAATCCCCAACTTTTTGATTCTTGTGGAGATACAATAGGAAGTTTATTTGGCTAGGAAGGCTAGGAAGTGATCTTGACCATCCATTTAGTTAATCAAGGGCTAAGATTAAATCAGGGAAATTGAAAGGAAGAAAAGAGACGTGTGAGTTTGTTTAGGGGCATTCTAGTCAATCCAAGCCAATAGTTTCTCTCTCCTCCAATTCCCCCCCCCCCCCATTTTTTAAACGTTAATAACTCTTTCATACGACATTATTTTTTATAAAAATTGCACCAAAAAACGAGCGTTTTTTTATCTTTAAAACGAGTATACTATTGCTATATTTTCAAAAAAAAAATTTTAAACCCAGTTGCGTAAAACGCAATAGAAAAACCCCCAGTATCGTAAAACGCAATGAAAAAAAACCTAAAAAATGACATTTTTCTAAAACGCAATGCACAAAAAACACAAAGAAATGACTTATTTGTAAAACGCAATGGCCAGAAAACACAAAGAAATGTCTTATTTCTAAAACGCAATAGCCTAAAAACTCAAAAGAAAATGTACTTTCTAAAACGCAATGGACTAAAAACACATAAAAATGTGTTTTACCTAAAACTCAATGCACCAAAAACACAAACAAATGTCTTATTTCTAAAACGCAATGACCAGAAAACACTTAAAATGTCTGTTTTCTAAAACGCAATGGACTGAAAACACATAAAAAGGTGTTTTACCTAAAACGCAATGCACCAAAAACACAAACAAATGTCTTATTTGTAAAACGCAATGGCCATAAAACACTTAAAATGTCTGTTTTCTAAAACGCAATGGACTGAAAACACATAAAAAGGTGTTTTACCTAAAACGCAATGCACCAAAAACACAAATAAATGTCTTATTTGTAAAACGCAATGGCCAGAAAACACTTAAAAATGACTCATTCTAAAACGCAATTGCCTAAAAAACAAAAGAAAGTGTTCTATGTAAAACGCAATGGACTGAAAACACCTAAAAAGTGTTTTACCTAAAACGCAATGCACCAAAAACACTTCAAGAATGTGTTTTTCTAAAACGCAATGGCCTAAAAACACCAAAGAAAGTGTCCTCACTAAAACGCATTGAACCATGACAATAGTTTTGTCTGTGCTGTGAATTGTCTGTGCTGTGAACTGTCTGAACCAATGCAGTTTCCAGAGGCAATTTACAGAAAATTTTCCCAGCCAGGGGCTCTGCCCCTTGGACCCCGCCAGGGGCTGCCGCCCCTGGGACCCCGCTACCAGGGGCGCTGCCCACGGACCCCCGCCAAGATCATAAAACGCAATGACTAAATCAAAAACCCAGATCGTAAAAATGAAATTAAAGAATTTCTTACATGGATCGAAGTGATTTCTTCAACAATTGACGAATTTTGAATGATTGAAACACTTATCAGCGCTCGAATCGAGTGATTATCTTCAAAATCACCGGAAAAAACGAGATTTTGTATGAAATTAAACTGGGTTTTCTTCAAAAAAAAAAGCTGAAGAACACGTTGATCGGGTGTTTGAATCATTGATTGGTGATGAAAATCGCACTATAATGTAGTGATTATTGAGATAGAAAGTGAAGAAAATGGTTGAAGATGGTGGGTTTTGAAGAGGAAGAAGAAATGGTTGGATTGACTAAAATACCCTTTTTCTTTATTTTAAATGTTGCCACATGTCCTAATCCTATTGCTTCCTACACTTCCTAGCCAAAATAAACTTCCTATTTGATCTTTCCCTTAAATTCGATCATTCTGCAAAACAACATAAGCGTATTAGTTTTCAACTTTTTTGGATACTTTTTAGCATGCTAAAATTGCCTTTTATGTATATGATATAAACTTATATGTTTTATATAACACACATTGGTGAAGCCACTCCCCCTCCAAATTTTCCGAAACCGGGGGGGGAACGTTTATACCTATACGAAAGTACTATTCATAACACTACGCATCGAAAA
Source organism: Helianthus tuberosus (assembly GCA_030545235.1). Lineage (NCBI taxonomy): Eukaryota > Viridiplantae > Streptophyta > Magnoliopsida > Asterales > Asteraceae > Helianthus > Helianthus tuberosus. Next base: position 50,009,963 of record CM060411.1, on the reverse strand, counting down.
GTTCGAGGGGGGGCGCCCCCCGGACATACACTAAGCTGCGCCCCTGATAACACACAAACTTTAATCAACAAATTTCTTACATGACATCGGTCACTACTCACCGGAATTACAATTTTTTTTTTCAAACAAAACATTTTCATTCATACTTGTCAACTTACATCAAAAAAGAAGGTAGACGGGCAACAAGTTGCGCCACCACTCATTTCTGAATCGCAAACTCTAATCTACCAAAGACAAAACCCTACCTCTCTGGGGCTAAACAATTGTTGTGGATGACCCGTTGGACCCTGGTCTGGAATCGGATAACTTTTGGCGCTAGGGAGCCAAATGTGTCAAAGAAAAAAGGGACAAAAACATGCTGGTTCTCTTCACAAGCTTTAGCGTGCTTATCAACTTTCTTCGATTATGCCTTTCTTGCTGCTTGTTCAACTACAAACTCGTTTTCCCTTAAACCAACCAGAGGGGAAACCCCCCGTGAGGTCCACACAAGCATGTTTCCCCCTAGCCCAACCAAAGACAAGCAGATCCACTGGTCGCAGAGTAGATCTCCCTTCCATAGGGTCCGTAAGGAAATTCACATGAGCCTCTTTCTTAGCCGAAATCCCAGCTTTTCTCAGGATGTCCCACAAAATATCCCGCACCCATTCATGCCGATATTTGAACCTAGAGAGCTCTTTACAATACACTGCATGCTTTCCGTATTTATCCATACAAGCTTTACGGCATATTGGGCAGGTTTCATCTTCTGGGTACATAGGGATCATCAGCCAATATTTAAGGATAACTCTGTATTCTACTGCTGACATATATTGTCCCAGCCCCTCAATCGGGATAACGGTCAAAAAATCCTGAGCATGGGAGCCTTTAGGCACTCCAACACTGCCTTCTGACGAGATGACAAATCAAATTTTCTCCGTTGACAATTTGTTTAACTTATATCTATTGTAATTGTGAGTACCCATATTTTAATTATTCAAAGGAAAAAAAATGAAACTGCTGGTCTTAATACTGTTACGAGAAAAATGCTCGGATAGTCTCTGTGGTTTGCTCATTTTTCACCTTTAGTCCCTAACTTTCTAAAACTACACCTATAGTCCCTAATTTTTTGAATTTCGTTCTCGGATAGTCCATAGCGTAGATAGGGGTTAGTTTTCTCAGTTAAGTGGGTGTGAAATTACTAAATTACCCTTAATATAAAACAAAACAAAATAAATTAATTAAGTATTAACAAAAAATATATATTTGTGAGACCCACTTGTGATAAAACAACCCCATCCCACCCCACCCCACCCCCACCTGTCTCTCATCCTTTCTCTTTGTTTATGCAAATAAAACCATCAACGAACACACCCTCTATAAAATAAAACCACCATCCAAACACCTTGATCCACCATCAACGACCAAGCACCACCGCCTTTCACCAGAAAATCCAACCACCAGAAAATCCAACCACCATTGAACCACCGAAAAACCGACCAAGTACCACGGCCTTTAACAACCATTTTCCTACCCCTACCCATAACCCTACCCCACCCCCACCCCCTCTCCCCTTACTCTCTTCCTATTACTTTGTCTGCAATAATCAAACCACCACCATAACCATAAACATAAACTCCATCAAGTTCAAACAGCCATTTCTTTCTTTGCGTTCTCCAAAGTACAACCGCAGATTCAATTTCATTTCTTCATTCATGGATTTGATTTAATTACGTTCTTTAAAGGTTCGATTCAGATCCCTTCGGTTTCACACATTTGATCAGTTTGAAGGTTTGATTTTGGATTCACATAGGTTCGACTTCGGCGAAGTGCTCTTTGTGTGTAGGTTGGGGTTGGTTTTGGTTTTATGGTTGTATGATGAGGCATTTTCTCTTCAAACCTTCATACGGGGATTCTTGATGTTATAAAGGATCAAAAGAGAAAAAAAGCACTAGTTGCTTCGCAGATAGGCCTATTAGAAAACACAAATTATATGGTTTTAAAGGAGGAAAAAAACCCAAACCCATATTCTTCGAATGGTAATACAGATTAGAAAGATGTGATAATGGAAATAATATCAAAAAACAGCTTTAAATAAGAAAACATTGAGACATATAATTTAACTATTGATCATAAATATTCATGTGAACAAGAATCGGAGCAGGGTGTTTATGAATTGAGTAAACTGCCATTTTTGTCTATGTGGTTTGGTCATTTTAGTCAAAATCTCAAACTTATTACATCTGGGTCCCTGTGGTTTGCATTTTGTTGCCATTTTAGTCCAAAATTTAAAACCCCATTTTTTTTTACTGTTGCAACCTCCTATTTTGTCTTTTAGTTCAGGGGCATTTTGGTCATTTTGCTTTTCATTTTACATTTTCTTAATTAACATCATCCCCAAATAAATCATCATCATCATCATAAAACCCTAACTGACTCTCTCTCTTCTCTCTCTAAATCGATCAGTTAACTGAGACGTAAATCGATCATCATAATCCGACGTCGTCCCACCTGAGCACCACTCCGTTCTTCCTGAAGAAATATTTTGATCAGATTGTTTCGGTCCAATTTCTTCCTGAAGAAACCATCACAGGAAACAAATCGTTCTGATGTTGTTTGATTGTTTTTTATTCGGTCCAATTTCTTCTATCTCTAAATCGATCAGTTGAAGATTCGGTCCAATTTCTTCCTGAAGAAACCATCACAGGTAACAAATCGTTCTGATGTTGTTTGATTGTTTTTGATGATTTATCCAAGTTGAAGAGCATATTATTGTACGGTGAAGAAACACGGGATCACCGCCGAGATGACTGGACCGCGTTCTACATGAGGGTGAAGAATCACTTCTTGTTCTTCCTCTTGAACCTAGATCTGCAATGGAGAAGAGAAGAAAGTGGAGCTGTAGAGATTGCCGGTAGGAGATGATTCTCCTGTTTCCAGCTACAAAAAGTGTGGCGGCTCCATATGCCCCCCTCATTCAAGAAGTGAAGACCTCTTTATATAGGGGGATATGGGCCTCCCCTAACCTCAATGGGCCAGGCCCAGTTAGGGGTTATCTCTACAAGCCCCGACCCAAAGTAGTGTAAACTACATCGCGTTGGGCCTCGCGGTTGGGTTAGTAGCAACAATAATAAATAATTAATATAAAAGCAATACGTAACGGCAACCCGACCGCTCGGGTCGGGTTTAGTACCGTACCCCATCAAGTCCCCCAGTCTAGTGCTGCTCCCGCGTGCAAGCGTGGTAGGAGTACTAGACTTGTTAGGAGTGCTCGAAAGTAAAGATTGAGTCTTAGGCTTACCTGTCGCCCAGGTGCGGGGAAGTTGTTGGCCATGCTTGTTGCGTCTATCTTTTACTGTGAGTAGAGGTAATGGAATAATGAATATCCCCTGAATTGTTCATCGTGGAAATTGATTGGGCAAACCTGGCGTACGCTGTTTGGTTGCGGGCCGTTGCTATTGGCGCATTGCCATGAACTTGTCAAGGTAGCGCGTACGTAACTAGTTTTAGGTTTATTAGTTGGGTTTATGTTTCGACCATAAGGGTTGATCTTCTTAATCCTTCCTGAGCTTAGCTATGGTCCTTCTTGTGCTTAGCTATGGTCCTTCTTGTGTATGAAGGACCCTATTTTTAGTCGGAGTAGTTTAGAAGGAGATGGGTTGATGGGCCTTGGTCCCGAAGACGACGACAAGGAATATCCGCTCTGCCCCTTTGGTGCCAACCGTTGGTGTCTTCTAGAAGATCTTTGGTGATGGCGCACCCTGATTGGAGCCACGTAGGCGTCCTTGCGCGGCCTTTGGTGCGTGTCCAACCAGCCGGCGCAAGGTTTAGGGACTGAGGGCCTTCATTCAGGATGCTAAGTGCTGAATGTGATATTCAATCCTGTTTGAACCTCGCGCTCGGCTTAGGTTTTGTCCAAGCAGCCCGCGCGTGGTCTGTAGATTAGTTTGATTAACGTATAAGGAGTATGGTCTGCGCGGCTTTTTGGGACCATACCCCTTTAAGTCCCCCCAGTCCAGTGCTGCTTTCATGCGCGAAGTGAATGGTTGGAGCTCTGGACTCAGGAAAAAGAGAAAGGAAAGGCGTGCTGGTCTTTAAAGAATTTGCTAGGTCTTGGTAGCTGGCGCGTGTGTAAGTGTTTGTCAATTACTACGGCGCGGCTACCAGGCTTGTTAATTGATACATGTTGCTTTTGAGAGCTGGCGTGCATGATCATTGGTTGATGAAGCATGCGGCGCAACCCTTGCTAACTTCAACTTGCAGTTTCGTTGTAATTTTAGGCGAGAAATTTCTCGAAATTTAAATTCTGACAGGGTGCAAATGTCGTTGTTGGTGACCCTTGAGTTGGCTGCTGACGCGGCGATCATTATGTTGTCACTGACGGTTCGCCTGTCAGGTGAGTGTGGCCCAGCTTTAGCGGTGCGCACACAGTCGTGTGGCTATTGTAAAATAATCACCCTATGGTGTGACTTTTGTTGGTTACCGCAAGGTGCGCGCGTGTCTTAAGCCATGAAGTGTATGTATTTATAGTGTTTGAATCCTTGTAAACTGCTGTCTACAATAGTTGCACGTGTTAATCCACTTTGAACAGGTTATCGCGAATGAGAATTGGCATATAGTTGCGTCAGGAATAATGAAGTGGAGACCCGAGCCTGCGCTAATCCTCTGGTGTGACATAACAACAATGTGGCATGAAGCAAGGAGATGTGGCTTGTCTTGAAGATTGTAGGTGTAAGCGAAACTTTATTTCAGCCAATGTGTTTTTGCGTATACCCAAAGTGGTGCGTGCATTTGTAGCACAGTTTACGTTTTGTAAGCGTTCTCATATATGGCTAAGCATGCGCGCGTGGGCGACACACATGCTCGTACGTAAAGCAGCAGGGTCGCGTGGAGATTAGCGTGCTTACATGTGTAGCAGCAAGACTCGCATGGAGGCTGGGATGATCGTATGTAGAACAACAGACTCGTATGGAGATCAACGTGTTGGTATGTAAAAGAGCTTGCGCGCATGGCGACTTACGTGCTCGTAAGTAATGGAGTATGCGCGCTAGGCGACTAATGGGCTCGTATGTAGAGGAGCATGCGCGCTTGGCGAGTTACGTGCTCAGATGTAAAGGAGCATGCGCGGGTGGCGACTTACGTGCTCAGATCTAATGGAGCCTGCGCGGGTGGCGACTTACGTGCTCAGATGTAATGGAGCATGTGCCAGCCGGCGACTTACGTGCTCAGATGTAAAGGAGCATGCGCGGGTGGCGACCTACGTGCTCAGATGTAATGGAGCATGCGCTAGCCGGCGACTTACGTGCTCAATGTAAAGGAGCATGCGCCAGCCGGCGACTTACGTGCTCAATGTAAAGGAGCATGCGCCAGCCGGCGACTTACGTGCTCATAAGTAATGGAGCATGCGCGGGTGGCGACTTACGTGCTCAGATGTAATGGAGCATGCGCCAGCCGGCGACTTACGTGCTCAATGTAAAGGAGCATGCGCCAGCCGGCGACTTACGTGCTCATAAGTAATGGAGCATGCGCCAGCCGGCGACTTACGTGCTCATATGTAAGAGAGCATGCGCCAGCCGGCGACTTACGTGCTCATATGTAAGAGAGCATGCGCCAGGCGGCGACTTACGTGCTCATGCGTGAAGGCGCTTTTTAGGCTTTCATCGGTATGCTTGAGGATCGCTCGCTGCGTTTCACCGATTGAATGTACTGCCAAACCTACAAATGTTATTATCGAACGGGGGTGTATTATGAGGCGCCCCTCCTTATGTTAGTAGTGTACCGATAGTATGCACTGTCTAAAATGGGGATGTCCATAATTATATTACAGTGGGCTTGATTATTTGTAATGTTTACAAGTAACATGTGTCAACCACTATGAAATAACAATATGTATGCAGATAGGCATGTATTGTGAGATGTGTATTTATAAAGTTTGTAAAACTTTATATATCATCTAATGCCTTGAATAAATTTGATACTACCAAGGTTGTTGGTATCATCCACTAGTCCAAACGGGAAACCCTTGAGAGGGTTAAAAGCATTAGTTTTTTAATATCCACCAGGGACGATCATGTAAAATATTATAAGTTATGGTGAAGTTTCGAAATAGACTTGTGAACTCAAAAATGGGTTTCGACATGTGCCTTTTTATCCTCTACCCATATTAAAAACTAGAGAACTTTCCTAGCCTCTTCCACAATTGCTGGTTTAGCGAATGGTTATATCCAATTTAGTAGATTATATTGTGACAGACCAAGCATACCTGAGCCGCAGAACTTGTTTGGCGAGTAGGATGTTTAGTCGCGCGGCTTCGGCAAGTGAAGAAGATGCTTACGCGCATAAGTTTGCCCGCGCGGCGGGGTATGCTCGCATAACAGAGGTTACTCGCGGCTGCGGAGCTGGTCCAAAAGAGGGCGAACGTTGTCCGCGCGACATAGCGGGTCTGGCAAGGGCGGAAAATGCTTGCGTTTTGAGGGATAAAACAATAATTTCCTTTTTTAATGAAAATGATAGCTCTATTAGCCGTTTACAGTTGTAAAGGCTATGCAATCGTATAATGTTTGTCATTTCTTTATATTTAACAGAGAGGATAAATGATAGGCTAATGGATGAAGACCTCATAAGTGCATGAATATGCACATGGATGCACATGGTTATAGTTTAGCAATTCGTTTTGCCAAAACACATTGGAAATTAAAAATGTATTGTACAAATCCTCGAGATATGACATCACAAACGATATATTTGACCCTTGTCATATGAAAACTCAAAAAGTTTTAGATTAAACATGAATAATTGCAATCCGCTGTCAAGCACACCAAATCATGATATTTTTTTTTTTTTATGTCCAAAAGGCTTTTTTTTTTTTTTATTTATTTTTTTTTTTGCCAGTGACTAAAGTGCCCACCACACTTGGGAGGATTAAAAATGTTTCTTTGTAACATTCAAATAAGTGATAGCACCAACTGCTAGTGCATGCTAGGAGGTGTTCACATTATGTAAGTTTATAATATTGTAAGGGTCATTTTGTGAAAACTTTCAAGTTATGGAAGAAAATGGAAAAGTCGTTGTGACAGAACGATATGTTTTAAACCTCCCTCTATATCTGAATCAAGGTATTTCCAAGCTAGATTTGGAACCCATAACACATGAAGATTTCATGAGGTCTTCTAAAAACATTTTGTTATAAAAAACACAGGTCCGAATTCATTCAGGTATAGAAGCAAATGTTTTAGGTCAACAAGTAGACACCCATAAGCCACTCGCGCGGCATAGCGAGAATGGCGGGCGGTGTACTCGCATGGCTGAGTTACTTGCGCGCGATCGGGCTTGGCATACGATGTACTCGCGCGGCGTAGTGTGGCTAGCAGACGGTATACTCTCGCAGCAGAGTTTCTTGCGCGGTGTGCTCTTGCGTGAGTTACTCGCGCGGCGTAGTGTGGCTAGCAGGCGGTATACTCTCGCAGCAGAGTTTCTTGCGCGGTGTGCTCTTGCGTGAGTTACTCGCGCGGCGTAGTGTGGCTAGCAGGCGGTATACTCTCGCAGCAGGCAACGTACTCGTGTGGCGGAGTTACTCGCGCGGGGGTAACGTCTGGCAAGTTACTCGCGCGGCGTAGCGTCTGGCAAGTTACTCACGCGGGGTAACGGCAACAAATTCAGGTTAGAATGCCATCTTCGTTTGTGTGCTAAACTTGAATGATATGAACAGAAGCGACTCATGTTGATGTTTTCATTGTTGGCTTCTTGAAAGCTTACCGCCATACATGCTCGTAGTGATAATAATACGCCTCTGTTTGACGTTTAAATGTGTTTGTGATGTGAAAGTGACGATTTTGATAAACTTTTCGAGCTTTAAATGACGACAATGGCCTCTTTTATGCTACTCGAAATGATGTTGGGTATCTTAAATGTACAACTGATTATGCTCATAGTACAACCCCTTTATGCACACTTGAATGATTGATAAATAATAAAGATGATGATGTTCATGTGAATGTTTCAAGACGTTTAAAACTTTGTGCATGATAATGAAATACATGCTTAAAAATGGTGAATCTATTTACGGCCTGTTATCTGGGCCTTCTTGAAAGTGTACAACCATGCATGCTCAGGGTACAACCTGGTCATGCACGGTTGAAAGATTAGAGTCAAGGCATGATTTCTTTTGTTTGTAGTTCTAAATCGATGATGCTGATGAATCCGTTTCAACATAACACTAGACCGGCTTGATATTATATAATCGTGTGTTTGATGTTAGAACTTGATATTATATATTCAAGTGATTGATATTAGACCCAATAAGCGAATAAAAGAAGATAGTGATGATGATGATGATGATGATGAAAGTCTTAATGTTGCTGTTGATAATGGGAATGATGATGAGTGATACTATGCACAATATATGATCTGGTATGAGTCTGTTCTATGTTTAATGGAAATGTACATATGAGCATGCATAAGGTACAACTTGAGTATTTTGTGATTTGAAATCATTGGATAAAAACAGTTGTTTGTCTTTTTCTGATGGATCCATGATGTAGAATTGAGAAGTATGAATATATAAATTCTGTCACACACTTGTGTAACTCGCGCGGGGTAGGGGTATCACCCGTTGAACTGTCCTGCGCTACGCTACGCTGCGCGGATGTCATCCTCCAGCAGAGCATGTCCGGCGTACGCGAGGTGGCGAAGCTTGTTCACCGTGCGCGAGGTGCAAAGCGCGTATGGCGGTGGCGTCTTTGTGTCGCGCATGGTGGAGGTTGTCACGCGCAGGTGGCGAAGTGGGTGCCCGGCATGCGCGGTTAAGAGAGTAACTACCTGATGTGCGCGGGTGGCCGCAATTCGTGACAGAACAATAGATTTGAAACTTTACCTATATATGAATTAAGGTGTTCGCAAGGTAGATTTGGAACCACGAGCCAGAATCATGTGAAGATTTCATAAGTTATTCAAAATGAACCATGAAAGAAACTATTATAATATAATTCACATGTGTGGGCCACCTTGTAGTGTAAGACATGTTTTCAGGCAAAGCGACAAAATTGGTCGGCCATACACATAATATGTCATGTTTCCAGGCTAAATGACAAAATTGCTCTACCTTTAAGATAAGATCAGACTTTTGTTTGTAATAAAATAATTATATCAATACTAATTTTTAATCTCTGTTGCAAACTTCAAGATTTTTTGAATTATGTATATTGTTTTGCTGATAAAAACTATCAGATTCGTTGGTAAATTATGGTTGATCTCACGTACCGGATTTGGAGAGTTTTGGATCTTCGCGTAGTGCTCAAAACAGGGTGAACCAGTTATGAAGGTTGTGACCCAGAACTCGTATATCAATTCTGAAAGGACTCAGATCTTGAAAATGTTTTTCCACCAATATCTTCTTGAGCTCCGAATAAAACAGATCTAAAGCTTTAGACCTAGAAAAACCCACATAAAACTTAAGAGAACACCATCCATGTTGAGTTTTTGCTCAAGAACCATGTGTAAATTCAAACAAAAAACAGATCTGAGATCCGAGGAGGAGAGGCAAGTCGTGATTCTTGGATCTAGATTTTGAATCGGTGGGCGCCAATGAAGAAACACGGGATCACCGCCGAGATGACTGGACCGCGTTCTACATGAGGGTGAAGAATCACTTCTTGTTCTTCCTCTTGAACCTAGATCTGCAATGGAGAAGAGAAGAAAGTGGAGCTGTAGAGATTACCGGTAGGAGATGATTCTCCTGTTTCCAGCTACAAAAAGTGTGGCGGCTCCATATGCCCCCCTCATTCAAGAAGTGAAGACCTCTTTATATAGGGGGATATGGGCCTCCCCTAACCTCAATGGGCCAGGCCCAGTTAGGGGTTATCTCTACAAGCCCCGACACAAAGTAGTGTAAACTACATCGCGTTGGGCCTCGCGGTTGGGTTAGTAGCAACAATAATAAATAATTAATATAAAAGCAATACGTAACGGCAACCCGACCGCTCGGGTCGGGTTTAGTACAGTACCCCATCATACGGCTACAGTGGTTAAGATTGTTGAAGAAGATAGTAGGAATGCTTTGAGTTTCAGATCTGAATCGAAATCAGAAATATTTTGATCTGATTGTTTGTGATAGAGTAGTGTAAATCGAAAGAGGAGGAAAAAGAATATTGTTGCTCATCTGTCGTAGAAGAAAATGAGATCTGATGTTGTTTGATTGTTTTTGAGATCTGATGTTGTTTGAGGGGGATTAGATAGTGGTGGGGGTTAGAGATCAGAGAGATTGGTGGTGGCGGTGGTTATGGTGGTGGCGGTGAAAGAATGAAGCAGAAAACAAAGAAGAATTTACGTTTCAGATATGAGATAAGGTCGACTAGATATTGTTGTTGTGTAAAAGAATCGTTTTTTTTGTTGTAAATTCAGAAAACGAAGAAGAATTTTTTTTTTTTGATTTGTTGCTGCAGATTGATATTATTACGACTGAATCTGATTAAGTTGCAGGTTGTAAATTCGTGGTGTTTATGAATCTAAGATTGAAGTTTGTGTGTTCAACATAAATCAAAGTTGAATCAAAACTGTAGGTTTGTTGTGTATTGCATTGAAGAAGAAGAGTGAATTTTGTTAAAGTGCGACTGCTGTTCTTTCAGTTGTAGAGAAATATTCAATTTTTTTTCCGACGGTTGCAGGTTTGCTGTGTGAAAAGAAACAGAAGAAGAGAGATGGCGGCTTTGAACTCAGAGAGAGAAAGGGTTTTTTTGTTGTTGATTTTAGGTTTTGAACTCAGATCTGTATCTTCAGGTGGTGGTGCTTGGCGGCGAGAGGGGGTAGTGGTGGTTGAAGATGATGAGGTTGAACATGATGATGATCAGGGGTTGAGGTTGAAGATGATGATTATCTGGGGGTTTTTATATTTTGGGGTTTTTTATTAAATGAATTGGTTTAAATAAAACATAAATGACCAAAATACCACTGCACTAAAGGACAAAATAGGCAGCTCTCAACAGTCAAAAAGGGGGTTTTTTGGATTTTGGACTAAAACGGCAACAAAATGCAAACCACAGGGACCCAGATGTAATAAGTTTGAGATTTGGACTAAAGTGGCAAAACTGGCCAAACCACATGGACCAAAATGGCAGTTTACTCTTATGAATTTGAAAAGAATAATGGATATTCAAGTTAATAGTTGTGATTTGATTGTTAGAGAGAGAGAGAGAAAGAAAGAGGAAGAGAGAGGAGAGAGGTAGGGGTGGGGTGGGGAAAAGGTAGGGCCTACTTTTTTTAAATAATAAGTTAGATTTTTAATGTTTTATTGTTATTTTTAATAGTAAGGGTAATCTTGTAATTTCACATCAACTTAACATCAAAAACTATTCTCCATCTGTGGTAGGGACTATTCAGGAACGAAATTACAACAGTTGAAGACTATAGTTGTAATTTTAGAAAGTTATAGACTAAAGGTAAAAAATAAGCAAAACACAGGGACTATCCGGGCATTTTTCTCTACTATTAATAATAATAGTTTTATTTTTGTTATAATAACATAAGCAAAAAAGTAGAAATTTAAAACAAACTCCAGGACACTCACTACATGTAAAATTTTATTAATCTGTAAAATTTAAAAATCATAATTTTAGTATAGACATAGATCGAGTTAGGTATATCCCGTGTGATGTTTCGTGTGGTTTTAACACTGGTTGTGAGGAGTTTTTCATGCTAAAAAATGTTGTTACTTGTGCATGCGTTTGCATCACGGTTGACAATTTCTCATTTATTGTTTACCGACTTATTGCCTTCAAGTTGTAACCTACCTTTTTATGGTGTTGATTTTTTTTTTAAACTTTCTAATTTTTGTAAAAGTATTCAAGTTGTAACCTACCTTTTTATGGTGTTGATTTTTTTTAAACTTTCTAATTTTTGTAAAAGTAAAAATCTACTAGTTAAATGTCATTTTAGTCCCTTTTGTTTGGGTTATTTTACCAATTTAGTCAAAAGGTTTCATTTTTCACTTGTGGATCCAAAAAGGTTTCACCGTTTCCAATTTAGTCCACTGCGTTTACTTCATCCATTTTTTTCTGTTAAAGAGAAGGCCAATTCGGTCATTTTATATGGCCGAATTGCCCTTCTTGTTAATATATAAAATGACCAAATTGGATTTCTCGTTAACAGAAAAAATAGACGAAGTTAACCCAGTGGACTAAAATGGCAACAGTGAAATCTTTTTGAACCCACAGATGAAAAATAAAACATTTGGACTAAACTGGCAAAAAGACCCAAAACACAGGGACTAGAATGCCATTTAACTCTAAAATAAACCTTTTCTCCATCATAGAGAGTGAACCGGCTGAAATACTGATCGGAAAAGCTCCCACGCCGTGAATATTTCTTGAAGGCCATCCGAACAATGTCTTTACGGGGGCATTGTTCCTTGCTCTTCACATCTTGAAATCTTGTTTACGAACATGGTGATCTATTAATTAAGAGGGGATAGGCGTGAGCTTGACTCAGCTTTCATTAGATTCTTTTAGCTAGATTTTTATAAAAAAAAATATAACATATTCTAACTAATTTTATTAAAATCTATATACAAAACACGCTTTCAAAATTTAGACCCCACTGTATTAATTGAGACTTCATTGGGACAATGTGTGAGCTTGACCCTTTCAAGTTGTGCTGATATTCCTGTTCCAAATTTAGGTTTTAGACCCCATAGCATTAATGTTTTCTGTAGCAAATGTAGGTGTAAATATAGAACCACCCCAATTGAAATTCCGGTACGCCAAAATGGTCCCTGAGGTTTGATCACTTTTATCACTTTAGTGCAAAACTCAAACCTTTTGAATCTGGGTCCTTGTGGTTTCAATTTTGTTGTCATTTTCATCCAAAAATAAAATCTGGTCAGATTTTTCAGTTAACATCCAGGTTTTTTTGTCTTTTTTCTCCCTTTTAATGAAGGACAAAATGGTCATATTTTTTTAATTTGTTATAATAAAACGTTAAAAGACTATTTTGCCCTTTATTAAAAGGGAGGAAAAAGACAAAAAAAAAACTGTATGTTAACTGAAAAATCTAACCAGATTTTGATTTTTGATGAAAATGACAACAAAATTGAAACCAAAAGGATCCAGATTCAAAAGATTTGAGTTTTGGACTAAAGTGGCAAAAATGACCAAACCTCAGGGACCGTTTTTGCAGTTTACTCTAAATAATAAAAAAAGACGGATTGACTTTTCAAAGAGTGATAATCTGACTTTTTTAAATAGCATATCCATACATCATGTTTGAAGATTTTTATATAAAAGGATTGGAGTTGGACACTGTCACTTCTCAACTGCAAGTAGATTTCAAATAAAAAGTTGTTAAGGAGCTCACAGTTGATTTTGTAAGATGGAAGTTGGGACCGCGGGTGGCGGTGGCCGCAGGATCAAGTTAAGGATTTTTGTGGTTGCATCATGGTTGTGGTTTATTATCACAGCCACAGTAGCTCAAACTCAAAACACCACCGATCCAGCTGAAGGTCTCTCTCCCTCTCATGTTTAACTATATTCTTTGTTCTTTATTGAAAGTATGCCAAACTATAAAATCACATTCGGGTTTGATTTAAATTCGTTGATGAAATAGCTCGATCAATGTAGATCGATTCATAGCATAATTGGCCTAGCTAGATTTTCAATCAATAATTGTAGCGATTAAAACTACAATTATAACTTTCAACTCATTCAATAAAGTTCACTTTTACTTCACTTGTCTTCTAAATATAAAATGTAAGTCAAACCAATATGTTAGAACATCTCCGGTGATGATCCCACAAGAGACCATAAATTAATATGTCTTGTCACTTGACTAGTGGCGGACCCATAAATTATTTGCTAAGGGTGCGGATAATAGGTTTAATCATATTTTCAAGAAGTGCGATCGAGTTTTTTTTTTTCCTAAAAATACACTAATTTTCTTTTTTCAAAGAGTGTGATACAAATATCCTTTCTGGTTTCAAACCATCCGATTTTTACCATACTTTTCATATATTTATATTTACAATTTAAAATCGTGTCATATTATAGGTCATCAAACATACATAAGCCTTACTGTTTTCAAACCATCATATTTTTACCACACTTTTCATATATTTATATTTTGAGTGTAAAACTGTGTCATATTATAGGTAATCAAACATACAAAAATTATATAGAAAACTATGTTTTATCGATTATATATTAAAATTCATATTCATGAATAAACATAAATGAACAAGATCTTCCAATGTAGTTGGTATTTTTATAATAGAGTAAATTGCCAAAATGGACCCGAGGTTTGGTCATTTTTGTCACTTTAGTCCAAAATTAAAATCTTTTAAATCTGGATCCCTGTGGTTTCAGTTTTGTTGCCATTTTCATCCAAAATCAAAATCTGGTCATATTTTTCGGTTAACATCCAGCTTTTTTTTTTTTTTTTTTGTCTTTTTCCTCCCTTTTAGTGAAGGCAAAATGGTCTTTAATGTTTTCTTATAACAAATTAAAAAAATTCGACAATTTTGCCTTTCAATAAAATGAAGGAAAAAGACAAAAAAGCTGGATGTTAACTGAAAAATCTGGTCAGCTTTTGATTTTGGATGAAAATGGCAACACAATTGAAACCACAAGGACCCTGATTTAAAAGGTTTGAGTTATGGACTAAAGTGGCAAACGTGACCAAACCTGAGGGACCATTTTGGCAGTTTACTCTTTATAATAAATAGAAAGTAGAGGGTTAGGTTTTACAAATCTTGAAACATACATCCACCAACATTTTGATATTTTCCCGCCTGAATCTTGAGATTTTGGTAATTAGGTTAGGGTTGTGTTAGGCTTGTAAATGAAATTCAAGATCAATACATTGTTCTCGATCTAACTAGTGTATTGACATTGAGTTTTTGATTTTGTCATATTAGTGTTACTAGTAATATGATTATGATTATGATCCTGATTTTGAAGAAACTTACTGGTGTTGCAGCACGAGTTATACATGACATGTTCAGGCAATGGGGGATAGAAGAAAGTAAAGTAGCAAACATGAGATGGAACCTAAGCGGAGAACCGTGCACCGGTGCTGCGGTGGACTCTACCCCCTACGATTCACAGGCTTACAATCCAGGCATCAAATGTGATTGTAGTTTCCCCAATTCTACTTGCCACATCACTCGACTGTAAGTTCGGCTCGATCTCAGTTCTTTCGCCTTTCATTTTAGCAAATATAATCTATAGGAACAACTTTTCTTACGTGTTACTTATACGTACGTATTCTTTATCTTTTAACGATTGTTGCTTGCTTCACCAGAAGAGTTTACTCATTGGACGTGATGGGCCCGATCCCAGAAGGACTCTGGACTTTGGTTTACCTTACCAATCTGTATGTATGCGCTTATTTCTTCACTGTTGTATTGTGCTATGAATATTTTTTCTATCGTTTTAGTACATCTCGATAGAAACATGCCTAAGTAGATATGATAAACAAGTAATAGTCTTTGAATGATGGAAAGTTAGTTACAAAATTAATATATGATTAAATCAAGGAAGTCATTGATGAAACTAGCTTGTTCTAATACATCTACATTTTTATTGATTTATTCATCATGTGTATGGATGAAATTTACCTTTTTTATATAAATCTAAGATCGAGTTAATTGTTTTACCATAAGGGCTATAGTTTTGTTGCAAACCAACCATAGTACCTTAGCAAGCGCAATCGACATGCCAAAAGTGCTTGAAAGTAGATGATTTTCTATGGTGTTTTCTTTTTCATGAAATTACAAGTACAGCTCTTAGTTTTGTTTTGTTATACCTTTTGCATGTTAGGAAATACCATGTCTAGATGTAACGAACACAAGTAACAACATGGCTGTAAAAACCATTAACTTAAGAAATGTAGAACTTGTCTTGGGATATATATAATTATATATTGTCAACTGAGTAACTATTGAAAGTTAAAACCTACGCCTAGCTATATATGTGTGTGTGTGTTTGTGATGTAAATCAGAGTAGGCGTAATGAATAGGACTAGGATTCGAACAAAAAACGGATAGAAAGTTTGGAAATCAAATGGAACGTATAGGCTACGGTCACTGGAGATACAAAACACCACTCAATCAATCCGCATGGCAATTCTAAACTTGAATCAAGATACAGACACCACCACTCGATTCAACTCTAGACTCCAAAGATCACCATCAAAAGTTGCCTACAATCAGTTAGCCTTGGAAAAACAGTTCACTCACGAAAGAGATAAACTTCATAAATTCTGGTGAATTATACTCTGTCTACGATTCATTGAATCATCTGATACATAAAGGAATTCAAATGCAACCCCATGTTGCTACAATTATGGAAGCGGTAAACTAAAACTGCTTGAATTTGAAATAAACGGAAATAAAATAGAACCAAAATAACATGTGGAAAATGAACTGTAAATAATAACCTGAGCTGCTGCATGTGGAAAACATGGGTTGCATGAGTAACCGCATGACTGTGGGCTCTTCAATCCGGGTTGAGATCCTGACCCAATTGGTTGTAGTTGAACTACCTCTGACCTGTTACTTCTGACCCGAATGTTCCAACATGTAGTTCAATTTCAATTTGTGTCGTTTTTACCAGGGGTCGCAATTGCTATCAGTTTGTGTACACACATATACATTATCTATGATTGTATTATGCTAACTGTATAGTATTTGCTACAGAGATTTGGCCCAGAACTATTTGACAGGTACCTTGTCACCTTCAATTGGCAATTTAACTCGGATGCAGTGGCTGTAAGCCTTTCCTTCTTATACTTCCAACACGTTGATCGTTTTTTACCTCAACAATATCTATAAGAATAATGCTGAGATTTGACAATGATTTTGAATTTATCTTTAGGACTATGGGTATCAATGCTTTATCTGGAGAGCTTCCACCAGAGCTAGGACAACTTTCTGACCTTAGATCGTTGTATAGTTTTTTTTTTGCTTACCTTTCATCAAGCAGCAACTTCTATTGTTTTTTCTTTGTTGAATGAAATGTAAAATTTTATCTTACAGGGGAATTGGCACAAACAGTTTCAATGGTTCCCTGCCATCTGAACTTGGAAATTTGCGAAGATTAGAACAGCTGTAAGGACTTTCATGATTATTATCTTCTATTTTTTCTCTAAATAAATTGCTTAGTTCTTCGATAAATTAGGATGAAAGAACATGTGTAGTTCTATACAATGCCATTGAACAAATCTTATATCATCTTCATATATGTTTATTTTTTCAGTTACATTGATAGTTCTGGAGTTGGCGGTGAAATACCATCTACATTTGCTAATTTACAGAACCTGGTTACAGTGTAAGAAGAGTATTTATTTTTTATGATGTTTCATAGTGGTACATTTATCCCATGAAAAATGCAACTCTTTCATTTTTAAGATGTATTTTGAGCAAGTGTTATCATGAGGCACCAAATCAAAAGTTTCAATCTTCATTAAATGGAAGGAGCACTATATGTTCATTGTTCTATGTTAGTTATCATTATTCCCAGCATTATGGATACGATTTCTTGTGCTCTCAGATGGGCTTCTGATAATGAATTCACTGGAAGAATACCTGACTTTATAGGGAATTGGACACAGTTACAGTCATTGTAAGTTAACCGTTATGTCATATTCAAGGTCAAGGTGTTACATATTTGATGAAACTTTATGATTACTTACATGCTTTATGTTCATATAGGAGGTTTGAGGGCAACTCTTTTGAAGGTTCAATACCACCTTCGTTTTCTAGACTGACGTCTTTACAGGAGTTGTAAGTCTTTTTTTTTTCCTAAGACGTCATTATTATATTTTCAACTGATTTGCTCTTGTGATATAAACCCTCTAAAATTAGCTACCCGGGTCCTATGAATGTTGCAGAAGGATAAGTGGTTTATCTAATGGATCTTTGGACTTTATAAGGGATTTGAAGTCCCTTAATGCTCTGTGAGAAGATTCTTACTTTTTCTTAAGTCTATCATGTTATTATTTTGAAAAAAACATATAATGACACACTTCTTGCAGAGTTTTGAGGAATAACAGAATTACTGGCCCTCTTCCAGCCGACATTGGAGAATATCAAAATCTGGAACGTCTGTGAGTGATTGATATTGAAGTTTATAAATATATAAACTTAACTATTTAAGGAAAGCTCTAAGATGTGATGTTATCTATTGCCAGTTTTACTTACTGATCTCATTGTATACTTCCCAGGGATTTGAGTTTCAACAATCTGAATGGACAGATTCCAAGAGAGTTGTTCAACTTGAGTCGACTCTCTTTCTTGTAATACACATATTCTCTTTCTGTGCTAAATAATATATTGCATACAATTAGGGCATAAGTATCAATGTGGAATTACATAATTGGGGATGGATGTTGACATTTATATAACAGCTAAAATCTGAATCTAGAAGTCATCATTCTCAGGTTTCTTGGAAACAATAGCTTAAATGGCACCCTTCCCGAAGTAAGGAGCGCAAATCTCAGAAATATGTAAGTGATGCACTGCTGCATTTTGGGTTTCAATGTTTGCAATATTCATTATAGACTAATAATATAAAAATATATATATATATATTTTTGTAAATTATTTACAATTTTCTTAATGCAGTGATGTGTCATACAATGAACTATCTGGAACACTTCCTTCTTGGGTTAATGAGGCAAACTTACAAATGTAAGTGCATGATGTTGAATATTACATTATCATTTCTGAATTGTGATTTGTTCCCTTTTATATAAGATGCAGTAGTTGGCGACCGACTTTTAAATTAGTTTTTTAGCATAGGTCTTGGAACTAATGTCGTATTTGTAATGTGTGCAATTTGCAGTAACATAGTTGCAAACAACTTCACTTTAGGAGATTTAGGAAACAGTGGTTTGCCTTCAGGTTTAGAGTGTCTCCAAAGAAATTTTCCTTGTGCTCGTGGGTCCCCAAGATGTAAGTAAAAACATGGAGTTTCTAATTCCTTTTTCTGAAGGCAAACTCACACACACCCACCCTTAAATGTTGGTTTTTACAGATAGTGATTTTGGAATCAATTGTGGTGGTCCTCCATACACATCATCCAACCGGTTACTCCATGCGCAAGAAACTGAAGAACTTGGAGAAGCAACATATTATGTGAATTCTGAAAGAAGGTGGGGTGTCAGCAATGTTGGTCAAAGGCAAAACTCAAACTCTTCTACAGTTTCTTCTTCACGCCAATTCACAAACACTTCAGATTCAGAACTTTTTCAGACAGCACGAATCTCTGCTGGATCGTTAAGGTATTATGGGTTAGGGCTGGAAAATGGTAACTACACAGTCACCCTCCAGTTTGCAGAACTAGAGATAGAAGATAGGCGCACTTGGACAAGTACTGGAAGGCGTGTCTTTGACATTTATTTGCAGGTTTACAGAACTTATATGAATTCTAATGCAGTTCTTCATCATTAACAACTTCTTTATCTTCCTAAACCAGTGAAATTTCACTAATTTTAACGTTATTTTACTAATTTTGTGAAAATAATGTTGAAAGCGATGGACGACTAATCATGCATCATGTGGTGGCGTTGATAGCCGAAAGACAAGAGGGTGCATGCACAAATCGGCCTTTGTCCTGATTGTTGAGTGTTATGTGTCTCATGTCCAAGGCTTGATACAAAACTACTATCGAGCCGGGGGTCTCACTGGAAGCAGTCTCTCTATTCCTATGGGATAGAAGTAAGGCTGTCTACATCTTACCCTCCTCAGACCCTACCTTAGCTTTGCTATTGGTGGGATTTATTGAGTACGATGATGATGTGGAAAATCATATATGCCATTTACTAACAAATGGGTCAATTAGGGTTGTTATTAATATCCAAAGGGTCATCCAAAGTCTACTCTTAGTGCATACAAGCTCCTTAGTTATTACTGCATCTGTTACTGTTAAAAAAGGAGTGCGGGTCAATGGGTAATGCTGACCCAGCCCAGACTGTTTTGGCCCACACCAAAAGTGATCCGTATTAACCCGTTACCCAACCTGCCTGACTCACTCACCTTGCCATTAATTTCTCAAATGCTGATCTTTCAGGGAAACCGAGTGTTTCCAGATTTTGATATAAAAAGGGCAGCAGGGGGAGCCTCCTTTCGTCCTGTTCAAAGGCAAGCAACAGTTGAGGTTACAGATAACTACCTTGAGATTCATTTATTCTGGAATGGAAAAGGGACTTGCTGCGTACCTAATCAAGGGACTTTTGGACCTCTTATTTCAGCAATCAGTGCCACCCCAAGTACTGCAATTCTTTCTCAATTTCTTTACACTTGACAACTACTACCCTTTACTTATACTTCTCATTTTGTACAGACTTCCGCCCCACTGTGAGCAACACTCCACCTTCCACAAAGAAGACTAGGACCGGTTTAATTGTTGGGATCTTGGTTCCTATTGCAGTTGTTAGCTTTCTGTCATTATTAGTCGTATATATTTTTCGTCAACGGAGGAAAAAGCAGGATACATCTGACAACTATGAAGGTAGTAATTAGTATTGCAAGTCATTATTAGCCCTATATATTTTTCGTCAACAATGGTTACAGATTTGTAGGAGTTAATGCAATTTTAACCCATTTTCTTTCGGATGATTAACTCGGTTTATGCTTGACCTCTAACAAGTAAAATTAAAAAGATAGCTACACAGAAAACATGACGAATGGTTGGAAAATCACCCGAACTCTATTACAATGCATAAATCATCCCTTTAAAAGTTAAACTATTGTTGAATTAGTAGAACGATTGTGATCATATTTGAAACAATTTCATTTTAAACTTGCATGCTTTTGCTGATTTACAGAGTTTTTGGGAATTGACGCCAAACCATATACCTTTAGTTATGGAGATCTGAGAGATGCAACCGATGATTTTAGTCCTGCAAATAAGCTTGGTGAGGGAGGTTTTGGACCTGTGTATAAGGTGCCTTGTACTTTACATTAACAATCCAATTTTTTTTTTTTTTAAAGATAAACTGCAATATCATTCCACACGAAAAGGGCAATTACAAATCCAATTTTGCTTCTTAAATTCAAACTTAACCATAATTAGTCCTTAATATCCTTTTGATTTTAAACAGGGAACACTTGATGATGAGAGAGTAATAGCTGTTAAACAACTCTCTGTAGCCTCCCACCAAGGCAAGGCTCAGTTTATTGCTGAAATTGCAACCATATCCGCTGTCCAACACCGCAACCTTGTCAAATTATATGGATGCTGCATTGAAGGAGATAAACGGCTTCTTGTTTACGAGTATCTTGAGAATAAGAGTCTTGATCAAGCATTATTCGGTAAGAGATATCACATTACATTCATCATAACTACAGTTTTTTTATATGACTTGCAGACCCTAATACTATAATGTTACATTTGGGGTCTACAATGCAGGAGACAGCAAGCTATCTCTTAGTTGGGCAACCCGGTTTGAAATATGCCTCGGGTTAGCACGCGGTCTTGCATATCTGCATGAGGAATCTCGAATAAGGATTATACACCGAGATGTTAAAGCTAGCAATGTTTTACTTGATGCTGATCTCAACCCCAAGATCTCGGACTTTGGTTTGGCCAAACTTTATGATGACAAGAAAACACACATGAGTACTCGCGTTGCAGGCACAATGTAAGATTTTATATAATGTGCTTGTCTTTTGAGTATGACACGCACATGAGTACTCAGTTGACTTTGTGGAAGTTGTTATGATTTTATTTTTATTTTGTAGAGGGTATTTGGCACCAGAGTATGCAATGCGTGGACACCTTACAGAAAAAGCTGATGTGTTTGGGTTTGGAGTTGTAGCTCTAGAGATTATTAGTGGAAGGCCTAACTCTGATCCAACTTTGGAAGATGAGCAAATATATCTTCTTGAATGGGTGGGTATCTTTCATTTTCTTGATTATTCCTTATAATTTTAAACTCTATATTGTTAATATACAAGTATTTCTATCTGTTTGGTTCCTTTGGTGTGTTCTTAGGCATGGAACCTACATGAAACTAATAGTGAAGTTGAGTTGGTGGATGAAGAACTGTCTGAATTTGATGAAAATGAGGTAAAAAGAGTGACGAGAATCGCCCTTCTATGCACCCAAACCTCACCTATGCAAAGACCATCAATGTCACGAGTGGTGGCCATGCTTTCAGGAGATATGGAAGCAGGCGGTGTTATTACTCGGCCCGGGTATCTGAGTGGTTTTAATTTTACAGATGCTACAACCTTCAAAAGTGCTATTGCAAGTTCAGGTACAGGTTCAATACCAAGTACAAGTCACTCCAATGTTTCACCTAGCACACCTGATAATGATTCCAGACCGATGCTTCATAATATCATTGAAGAAGGTAGATGATGATGATGATGAGATGACGATTATGACAGTTTGTTCATGAATAATCATTTTTGTGTAATTTTTATTAGGATTTAATAATTAAGACATACCAACGGAGATGTCATTTATATATCTGATAGTAATCTCTGACTGCAATTTGTTAATTTGAAGATGTTTGAATGAATTTGGGATTAATAACACCTGCGGCCAAACACCATACTCGTTAAAGGGAACTGCAGGAGAGATATTAACATATAGCCTTAGTATATATCCTCATCCCCCCCCCCCCCCCCCCCCCCCCCCCAAAAAAAAAAAAAAACAAAACAAAAAACAAAATATGTTCTTATTGAAATAATAAATTTAAATTCTAGTTTTATAAATAAGTTTTTTTTTCTTTTTAAATACAAATAACCCAGTAATGAAATTAAATAACAGTAAAAGTTCCTGGAAAGCCATGAGCAACAACTTGTATCCTATATGGGGCCTGTCAATAAATGTTGTTTGGAGTGGTATCCATCATGGCAAGTGATTAGAAGTTGTAAAGCATGTGACATGTTATTTCTCAAATCTACCATTCCTTTTAGATCATAAAATTGGATATCCATATGTTGATCCATATACAACACCATCGCTATAACAGGATCTACCTTTCGATCCTCTTTCCAAAGTTTCATCATTGAACCACCATTGGAGCGTTGACAACAATCTTTGTTGACAATTTCGACATTTCGTTATTGCTGGGATTTTGTGTACTTTTTAAAAAATATTTTTTATATCAAATTGAACGCGGCGGAAACATGTACATGATTTTTGGTTCTAAACCGATTCCACCAGTGATCTCATTACAATCAAAATAGGTTAAAATAAAATTAAAGAATTGTGACAACTAAGAAAGATACCTTGGTTCAACGAACTATCTCGCTAGATGGTCGTTTGACCACGAAATCTGATTTGTTCGTTTGAAACAATTTCAAATGAAAACATTAATTTAAAGAAAATTAAGTTCAAGACTTTACTTACCTTTGCGTAATCGAAGAATACAAAAATTTTACTTGTACTGCTTGTGCGTCCTTTTCTTGGTGTAGCAGAGTAATATATGCAAACTCCTGAAGGCCTTGATTTGATCTTGAACAATGATTATTTCTTGTTTATGAATGTTATAACAAGTGTGGAATCCAAGTTATAACACACCAAGCAATAAACAATCAATAACACCAAGATATACTCAATAAACTTCCATATATAGATTTCAACAGAGTTTTGTTACAGATTACAAATGATGAACACTCAAAGCTCCCAAAACTATCACAAAAACCCTACCATCTAAGTGACAACCTGCTGTTTATATAGGCAACAACAGGTATCCAAACGACAAAGGTATGTCTCAAACGGCAACCCAATGTCGTGTGGTTTGTCACCAAACAACAACCAATGTTGTTTGCATTTCAACATATTGTTTGGGCTAGACTGACCGACTCAAACGACAAGAGGATGTCATTTGATATTGGTCAACTTACACAAAATCAAACAAAATGCAAACTTAAACATGCTTAAACAATGACCGAAAGATATACATTATAACTAATCACTAGCTACAGATAAAAGGTGCATCAACAAACTCCCCTTTGGATGTAGCATGTTTGGTCTTCAGATCTTCGGGTCTTCTAGATATTGCTGATGAGTAGACGTCCATTGCTTCTTGAGTTGATCTTGTAGAAGTGGCATATTCGAACAACCAGGGGCGGACCCACCTTAGCCTGTGGGTGGGCGGCCGCACCCCTTGAAAAAAAAATTAGTGTTATTTTTCACGAAAAATCCCGACCACACCCCTTGGAAAATTCTGACCGCACCCCTTAGAAAAAAATCTTAGGAATTTATATAATTTTTTTTGTGAACACGGATTTAAACCCGACGCAATTATGTAAACAAGATAACCCACTAATCTCTTTAAATAAAGCTTGTATTTCTATAACCCCGAACATCAAGCCCAATTATATAAGTTTATGTTAAAGCCCAACCCAAATAACTAAATCAATTAAACAAAACATAACCCAATCGTCCATTCATATCCTCCCGCCCTCCCCACTCTGCTGCCAGCGAACAACAAACAAAACAACCTGCAGACTTCGAACTGTTCGATCAGCCACAAATCTCGCCAGAAATCGCAAAAATTCCGGCCACAACCGTACCGAACTCTTGAATTTATAGACGTACCTTGATTTGTTTCTAGCTATTTTTATGTTTATGTGGTTTTTTCAAGAGATAATAGACATTCTGGTCAGAAATTGCTTACGGGCCGTCAACCAGTAGATGGTTACAGGTTGTATGCAACAGTCAGTTTTTTTTCATGACAAAACTCTTTACAGAAGAGAATTGGGTTAATTGCCAGCCAGTTGTCGGCTTACGAACCATAGACTAGTAGATGGTTACGGGTAGGCCTGGCAATTCTGACACGAACACGATAACACGACACGAACCTACACGAAGTTAATATGTTTCGTGTTTGACCTTAACAGGTTTCGTGTCTAAACAGGTCAACACGATAAGATCTGTTTAAATTTCGTGTCTAAACAGGTTAAAACCCGTTAACCTGTTAAGACCCGTGAGTGACCTGTTTATAATTTTAAATTAAAAAATATATCAAATATGGGGGGGACATGTGGAGAAAATTTTGAAAGGATCGTATTATTGGCACACCCTGGGGGATTAAATCGACACCCTCAATACGCATCGTATAGGCCTATACGATGCGTATTGAGGTGGGTTCAAACTTCTATGCCTGCCAAAGGCTGCCATTGTCCCCTACCAAAAAGTAATACGCATCGTATAGCCCTATACGATGCGTATTGAGGGTGTCGATTTAATTTTTTTTTTGCAAGGTAGCTTCCTGTCACGCGGTAGCTTTCCGTCACGCGACCGACACTTATTTCATCAACTGCAATTGGAATTGATCTTGGAACAACATACTCTTGTTACCATCAATAATCTTGTAATTGATCTTGGAACACCATACTCTAGTTAACAACGGTTCTCCAATTCCAGATCAATAATGTAAGGAGAAGCGTTGAGATAACGGACATCCATCAAGCTCAAAAAGAAAACTTGTGTTTCCCATAGTCACAAACGATTGCGCTTTGTATTTCGCATAGCCACCGTTTCGGTAGTAAAAAAAAGGTTGCGGTTTGAAGATTCAATCTTCATTGATTCATTAAAATTAACAAGGCGGTTTCTTTGCTTCGTCCACTAGAACTATTTGTGTATGCATTCTTAGGGTTTTTATTATTTGATCACGGTTTATATCATCCACGGAATCTACGAAGAAACTGTTCGATTTTCACGGTTTGTTTGAGAACCTGATTCAGATACACAACGGTCTCTTTGCTTCGTCCACTAGAACTATTTGTGTATGCATTCTTTTGGTAGTTAACAACGCTAATTAGAAAAAAATCTGTAAAATTAATCATATCGATTGCTATAACAGGATGGATGTGACACACACAGATAGATAAGCTGTCACAGTTGTCAAAGACTGTTTGTCAGGTTTCCAATGCTCACACAGGGTGATAAACAACGCTGATACGAACACATGTGTTTTGAAATAGGCTTTGTTCTTGGTTTAATGAAGTTACACGTAACATCTAGTTATATTCAGATTTAAACAATGCACGCCTCAACTGAGATAACGGACATCCATCAAGCTCAAAAAGAAAACTTGTGTTTCTCATAGTCACAAACGATTACGGTTTGTATTTCGCATAGCCACCGTTTCCGTAGTAAAAAACGGTTGCGGTTTGCACATTCAATCTTCAATACTTCATTAAAATACCACTAGTAGAAGAACCCAACACGTCTTCATGTTAGGGAGAATGTTCTAGAAATTGAAGGAAAAGGAAAAGATTTGTTGAAATCGAATTTGACAACTATGACAGCTTATTAAAAGTAGCAAAGCCGGTTGAGGATTACGAGTGTTCTAGAGAACTTATCATGTGTTGCAGTTTGGACATGTGTCTATTCCAGTGGTCCCGATACTATTTGTGTATGCATTCTTTTGGAGAACTTATCGTGTGTTGCAGTTTGGAAAGATGACCGAATAGAGATTTGAATAACAAACTGTGGAGAACTTGTTTGCGATATCCAACATCCTTGTAGGGTTTAGAATGTTTGAAGGAAATGTTGGTTCAATACCACCGGTTTCTAACTTTATGCTTGCATCCACCACAGTGAATATTCGAAACCAACTAAATACGTTAAAATACGCTAACTTATGTTACAATACGTTAAAATACACTAAAATACGCTAAAATAGGCTAAAATACGTTAAAATACGTTAAAATACGCTAAAATACGTTAAAATACGCTAAAATACGTAAAAATACCATAAAATAGGTTAAAATAAGCTAAAATACGTTAGAATACGCTCAAATACGTCAAAAATACTATTAAATACGCAACAATATGTTAGAATACGTCAAAATACGCAAAAAAACGTCAAAGTACGCGACTAACGATATTTTCACACACGTATACATATAATACGACACTATGGAGTACAAGTGGATTTCAAACAAAACTGTAGGTAATCATAGAATATGATATTTGCACGCAACCGAACGGCACCGAAACGAATTATGTTGAAGGTATACGTAATAAAACGACAAAATATGCGAAAGTTCGGCAAAAAACGAGACGTATACGCGTCGAACCGAGGGAAACACGATAACACTAAATTTGAAATAATGCCATATACGATCGTATAGGCCTATGTTGTATCGTATATCAGCTTAATACGAATCGTATAGGCCTATACGATTAGTATTAAACTTTGAATTTTCTAAAAAATACCCCTGAATTTATCAAAAAACCAGGGGTATTTCAGTAAAATCATCGATTAATACGCATCGTATAGGCCTATACGATGCGTATTGAACTATAAATTTCTCAAAAATGTTTTTCAAATCAAGGGTTCCATCATTACAACCACTGGTTTTCAACAGGGATGTAATGCAATGATTCCTCTCAATTGAATAGACAGACACTTGCTTCATAGGACTCACTTGAATTTGTGGATTTCGGTTGGTTCAGAAACTTAACAAGAGAAGCAACTAAAAAAGCGTTTGGTTCAGAAACTTAACAAGAGAAGCAACTAATTCGAAGATCCTTGCGTTAGACACAATTTGTTGGAATTTGTGGATTTCGGTTGGTTCAGATCTCTATTCGGTCATCTTTCCTCTCAAAGAAGGATGAGATATCGGCAGTTAGCTCGAAGAAGTTTCTCTCAATCAGGTGTTCCATTAGATTTTCCCTTTTAACAATGTCCTGTTAATTGTTGAAAATTTGTTGATTTCGGTTGTTTTCAACGGGGATGTAATGCAATGATTCCTCTCAATTGAATAGACATAAACTTGCTTCATAGGACTTACTTGAATCAAACAGGCATGCCTCAAACACTTAACATTTTTAGAAGTTTTCAATAAAATTTCATTCTGCTGTGAACTTGTTCTCTATGAAATGTCTCACTTAACAAGAGAATCAACTAAAAAAGTGGTGAACGGTATTTAACGTACACACCTTGAAGTACTGAATCAACAGAATTAACTAAAATAGTGAATCAAACAGCATGCCTTGAAGTACCGAATCAACAGAAATAACTGAAATAACACCTTCAGAATCTATTAACCCACAATTTGTTGGAATTTATAGATAGACACTTGCTTCATAGGACTCACTTGAATCGTCTCGGAAGTACTGAACACCAGAAGGATGAGATATCGGTAACGAGATTCTTCAAGAATTAGAAAAGGAGAAAATACGGAATGGCAAGGGTAGAATGAGTCTGAGTCCATTGTGGATTTCGGTTGGTTCAGACAGACACAATTTGTTTTCAACGGGGATGTAATGCAATGATTCCTCTCAATTGAATAGACAGACACTTGCTTCATAGGACTCACTTGAATCGTCTCAAAAGTACTGAACAACAGAAAGATGAGATATCGGTAGTTATGAGATTCTTCGAGAATTAGAAAAGGGGAAAATACGGAACGACAAGGGTAGTATGAGTCTGAGTCCATTGTGGTTCGTGTTAGGTTTGTATTTCCCATAGCCACCGTTTCCGTAGTAAAAAATGGTTGCGGTTTTCCACATTCAATCTTCATTGCTTCATTAACTGTCGCATATGAAGTCAAATGTGATCAAACTTGGACATCAGACGCAAATCTTGAAGAAACGGAACATAATCCCAGATTGTCTAAAGAAGCGCTTTTATAATGTGTGATCTAGAGGTCGGTCTCGGGTGGGCATAAGATCCGTGGGCCCTATTGTCGGATATGTGACTCAAGAAAGTCATTGGACTGCCGCAGATGAAGTCAAATGTGATCAAACTTGAACATCAGACGTAAATCTTGAAGAAACGGAACATAATCCCAGATTGTCAAAAGAAGCGCTTTTATCATGTGTGATCCAGAGGTCGGTCTCAGGTGGGCATAAGATCCGTGGGCCCTATTGTCGGATATGTGACTCAAGAAAGTCATTGGACTGCCGCAGATGAAGTCAAATGTGATCAGACTTGGACATCAGACGTAAATCTTGAAGAAACGGAACATAATCCCAGATTGTCTAAAGAAGCGCTTTTATTGTTGGTACACTTTATGTGGACGCGACTCAACTCGGTTCGATTCGGTTCGGTTCG
The DNA here is from genome assembly GCA_030545235.1 of Helianthus tuberosus. Classification (NCBI taxonomy): domain Eukaryota; kingdom Viridiplantae; phylum Streptophyta; class Magnoliopsida; order Asterales; family Asteraceae; genus Helianthus; species Helianthus tuberosus. The sequence continues at coordinate 49,980,974 of CM060411.1, read as the reverse complement.
AGTCGGTTAGGTTCGGCTCAAGCCCGACGTAGCGACATTCCTCCGTCGTGCGCCCCAGAGTTCGACACGCGAAGCACGGAGAGCCGCGAACCAATTCCCGATGACACATCACCATGACATCATCATGGTGATGTCATGATGATGTCACATGTTTGACTAATCTATGCAATCTGATTTATGGAATTCATGTGTACGTAGTTGTTGTTGTGCATGGGCATTGTTATTGGCCACTTCCATTGGGCCGAAACCTATTTGGGCCTGACATTTCAACACATAACCATTGATATGGCGAACTCCCTTGTCTTCGTCAATATGTGTGTGTGGCGAAATCCCTGATTTCGTCACACATGGTTTTCGTCGCATGGGTTTTCGTCGATGGACAGTATAAATAGCTAAGTTGTTATCAGTATAGTTATGAGAGTATTGTGAGACTCAACGAGAGCTGAGAGACTTGTGAGAGGTTATTGTACAAGCATTATGTGTATATGTTTGTGAATGTTCTCATCCATTTAATCGAAGTGAATCTTTGGTTACTTGCTGTTGTTATTTATCTACTTTGTTCGGTTTGCACCGTCACGGGGATTCCGCACCCGCGATCGTGTTTGTGATAAACAGGGAATAGGTTTTCGTATCGGATCCTCCGGGAAAAACGGACCTACAAGTGGTATCAGAGCTTTGGCTATTTTCCTTGTTTAAAACCAAACATTGTTGTGTTTTATCAAGTGGTTTTTAGTGATTTTCCAGATTTTTGTTCTTGAAAAGTTTGTATTTTTCTGAAAATGTGCTAAAAATCTGATTAAACTTGTTGTTTTGCTATAAGTTCTTACAAAAACCTTTTTTGTCTTACATGTTTACATGATTAAACAGTTGGTTTTTATTGAAGTTTTAAGCAAAATCGTATTCGATAATTTTTCCAGTGACCGGAAAACCCATCGTATTCATCACTGTTCTTGGTGGTCTTCAAAGTGTTCATATTATTCTTCATATAAAATCTGTGTTGGATCTGAATTCTTGTTTGAATTAAAGTGTTGGTAATATTATTATATCATTGTTTGACAAAATTGCACATGTGATGATTTGTTGTTGAAAAAGAAGCTTCGATATCAGAGAAAGTAAGGTGTGGGTTGAAATTTGGTGTCACCAACTTGTCAGAGGATAAGATTTTCTTTTTTGTGATAATATCTAAAACAGACTTCGTCAAATACAATCCCCAAACAGACTTCGTCAATCATATACATCTTCGTCCCATTCAAGAGTCTTCGTCGAAAGGGGTGTTCGTCGAGGAGGGTAATGACGAACACTTGAGTGTTCGTCGCACATAGTCTTCGTCGTCAAATAGAGTTCGTCACATACATATCATATAGAGTTTGTCATTTTTGAAACTTCGTTAATCAACAGGACTTCGTCAAACAAAACAGAACTTCGTCAAAGGGTGTCTTCGTCAAAGGGTGTTTTGGACGAAATCTCCAAGTTCGTCAAACGGAACTTCGTCGTTCATACTTGTCAAATATTAATAGAACCTTTGCAAATCATACTTAACCATCTGTTTTCAAGTTGTTATTCAGGTACAATTGTTCATATATCAAATATGAGTACAAATCCATTAGATTGGAGCATTAGCACTGTCACACCCCGAAAACATCAGAGCATTGGCGTGACTGGACTGGTATCTTCATTGCACAACGGAAGCAAATATAGCAAAGACTTCTAGAAATCGAACGCCACTAAGTACTCAACTCCACATGGTTCTCCTATTCCAACCGTGCCATAATTTCTGAAATGCAGCCTGAGAAAGAAACATGCGAAAAATCAACATAAAGTTGAGCGAGTTCATAGTTTGTTTGTAAAAGATTTGAAATAATCTTTTGAATAACCGATTTGTGAAATATTATTGAGAAAACGAATTTAGGAATCATTTTCCTGTGAAGTATATGGAAACTTTGTATTTGTAACGCATTATGTTCGTGAAACCATGTATTGGTAAACCCTCGTATTCGTAATGTTCGTATAACCGTCAATGCCCACCCTGACTTTGACTCCACGCCCGCATAAATCCTATGCTTTGAATTTGTATAAAACATGGTATTTAATTTGTATAAATCAAGTATTTCTGTAAGTATGTATGTCCCTGGTATGTAGCAATAAGGAAAAAGAGATCACCAATGGTTTGCAAGGCCATTGATATGTGTGAAGTGATGCAGGAAGACTCAAACCTAGCGGAGTTGCACCGGGCTTCCGGCTGTAAGACACAGTCACCACTATGGGCCGCCCCGGCCTCATGGGTGTGGGCTCGCTACACCCAAATAGATCTATCACTCATGTCCCTCGGTCCTACGACGAGGATTAATGGCCTTTAGTAGCCGCCTACCGACTCACATGATCTAACGATGTATGAAAGTCCCTCCTTAAGCTAACCATACCATGTATAAAAATGTCTGTATAACTGTAACATGTATTTCACCCCAGCCTCTAAGGCTGAACCTTTCCAGCCTCTAAGGCTGAACCTCCCCAGCCTCTAAGGCTGAACCACCCCAGCCTCTAAGGCTAACTCCCCAATCTCTCTATATTATCACCAGACGATCCATCCCTAGTCATAAAAATCATTCACATTTCGATAATACGCATTTGTTATGTAAAAACCGGTATATTTAGTATAATCCATTCGTAATATGATTTAGAAATATGAGTTTTTGTTCGTTCAAAAACTTTGTATGTTCTTGCAATACGTGCTTTGTCTAAAATATGCAATCTTTGTTCATCGAAAACTTTGTATGTTTCTGCAAAACGTGCATGTCTTTCCACCCCGAAAACATTTATAAAAATGTAAAACCGTAAAAGATGGGGTTATGAACTCACCTGAATTGCCTTGTGCAAAGCTAGCTAATTACGAGTTCGTGATGTCGTTTCCAAGACTTGACTTTCTAGTATGCATTCTACAATATTCCTAACACGGAATATTTTATAAGTTTCTAAATAAAAGTGGTAACTAGTCTACGTGTCACCGAGCTCTACCAAATCGTTAGTCGAACGATTCAACGGTAAGTTGTGAACTTAAATGAAACGAAGAAGTTATACTTTGTTTAGTTCGTGTATTCGTCAGTAATAATTAATAAGTCTTGAAAAGACTTGATTCTCGAGATATGTAAAACTGAATAAATATTTATATCAAGAATATATAAATATATCGTTAAGATCGCTTGTCGTCCCGAGAAGTCGTTTGCGTATATAAAAATATTCGTATGAAAGTAATATATAAGAAACTTGTATTATATATATTACGTCTTGTATATATTTGTCAAAATAGACGTATATGCCGTTTCGGCTTTTGGAATAAATATAAAAAGTTATATTTATTTTATAAAAGAATCGTCGAGTTGTCGTGTTTGAAAATAAATATGACTATATTTATTTTATAAAAGAATTCGACTTGTTTGTGTCGGAAATAAGTATATAGCTATACTTATTTATAAAATGATTCGTTTTGTACGATATTGGAAATAAATATATACATAAACTATATTTATTTTTATAAAACGAATTCATATTGTTGATACTTGAGAGATTCGTCGAAAATAATAAAAGAATTGAAAATATTATATCACGTTTTGTTTTATAAAAGCATTGTCGAAATAATATCCAAATTGTCGTTTTCGCGATGTTGTGAAGTGTTGTCGATATTTGTATTTGTTTTACTAAAAGATTATTTGAACCCGATGTTTTGTTTCATAATAAAAACGCATTACTTTACGGATTTTCTCAAAAAACGGGCAGAGTTTGCTCTATTTTTTGTTAGCCCTGACAACTAAAGTGTCGTTATTTTATCAAAATTCAACAATCATTCAATTATCAATATATAATTTTTGTAAGAACGACAAAAATAAAAACCAAACACCAATCCGAATCGGTTCGAGCTCGTCCACGAAATTAATAAAACGATATAAAAATAATGTATTCGCCGTTAAAAATTTACCAAAACTCTCGCGTCAGAACGTGGACTGGGTTGACCGAGTTAACTCGGTTTGACCGAGTTGACTCGCTGTTGACTGAGCTTGACCGAGTTGACTCGGTTTGACCGAGTCGACTCGAACCGCACAGAAACTGAATCTGAACCTGAACGTGTTGACCGACCCGAAGCTTGTCCCGAACATCTTTGTTGACCAGTCGTTGACCCGAACCCATCTGTTGACTGAGTTGACTTGGTTGACCGAGTCAAACCGAGTTGAGCCAAACGCTAACCCGAACACCGAATCTGTTGAAGCAGAACCCGAAACAAACACCCGCTTCGACTGAAACACTTGAACCAAATCATCATCATTAACAACAACAGCAACATCATCATCATCATCGATCTTCACAGAATAAAAGAAAATGGGGAGAGGGTTTACCGGAATTTTGTCGGACAGAAACCGAAGACCGCCGCCGCTGCTGCTCGATCCACCGCCGGCTCCTCCACCGCCGCCGCCGTGAGCGGCGGCGCCGCTGCCTCTCCGCCATATATCTCTCTCTCTCTTCAGTCTCTCTCTCTCTCCGTCTCGTTTCTTTCTCTATCCCGTTTTTGTCTTCGTCGCCGCACCACCACCGGACTGTGGTGGTGGTGGTTGATTTCGTCGGAAAAAAGCGCCGGCTCCGGCTTACCTGCCGAGCAGAATCAGGAGATGGGGGGGGGGTGCTGCTGGTCGTCCGCCGGCTGTGGGTTCACCGAGAAGGGAGAGGGAGAGCATGAGGGTGTGTGTTTGGTTTGTGGTTGTATCGAGAGAGGGAGAGACATAGTGTCTGTGTTTATGTGTGTATATAGAGATTAGGGTTTCCTAGTGTAGAAGATGAAGGGCAGTGGGTTTAGTTTGTTGCCTGAGTATAACAGAGAGAGATAGGAGGTTTGTTATTATTATGTGTTTGATGGAAGCTCTGGTTCCTCATTTGTGTTCTTGATGCCCCATATATAGAAGGATTTAAATAGGTCCTATTAAATCCACATGGTATCATCTTATTCTCACATGGTTGATACGGGCCGTATAAGGTTATACGCCTCGTATAGAATAAAGTGAACTGACAAAGGCTGTGCCAGCAATGGATTAATCCAAACGGGTTCGCAGGTTCAAGCTGAAACTGACCCGAACCCGTTTATACTAAAACTAAACCTGGGTTAATCATTTGAGTTAATCATTAATTGACACATATAAGTGTTTCCGTTAGAAATTCGCTAGCATGGATGAATTGATAGACTGGTGTAGAGACGTCGGACGCGTAAATGGCTACGCCCTCGTCACCAAACGAACCATCTACGATAAACTCCATAGTTGTCAGCCGGTAAAAATTTGGCTTACGTGCGATTGTGCCGGCAATTACAAATCAACAGCGACGGTCAGACGCAGCGGGACTAGGAAAACCGGTTGCAAGTTCCAACTGGTCGGGACATACAGAAAGAGGTTAGGTTACTGGGATCTAAGGGTTGAGGAAGGTAAACATAACCACGAACCATTTCTGTATCCAGAGGGTCATCCGTCCCTAATGAGGCTGACTCCATCGGAAGAGAGGACGGTGGAGCAAATGACGCATCAGAACATCAAACCACGAGACATTCTTGTAACACCTGTGCCTTCACGGCCATCAAACAAATACCAAACCAATGAAATATTATATTTCATACTTGGGATTTGTAAAATTATGTGTATCTTTTACACATATCAACTCTTGTTTGATTTTAAGCTTTAAATCGCTTTCTGGAGGGTTATACGCGCTCTGATGCGTAAATATAACCAGTTTAATCCAACGAACACTCCGGAATAGTGAAATAGGCTTAAAATACCTTAAATAACCTTTACATAACTTAGATATAAGTTTTGGAAGGTTTGGTGTGGTGAAATCAAAGTTTAATCGCTTACAGGGACTAAAGTTGACAAACTGCGAAAGTATGCCAATTTGAACTGTAACAGACATTCTGGAACATGGCCATAAGTTAAACATACCATAAATATCCTTTACATAGCTTAGAAATAGGCTTTGAGGGGTTCGGTGTGCTAAAATAAACTTTTGTGTCATTCAGGGACTAAAAGTGTCAAAAAGTGCACAAGTTTGCATTTTCGCGCATAACTTACGTTCTGAATACATCTGGACATCCAAAAATTTATGTAAGCATGACTACATTATATTTTAGTGTTCGCCATAAGAAAAATCCATTCGTCGCGTCATTTGGATCGTTTTTCGCGCTTGTGCGCATTCCGTCGTAATTAAGCGAACATCGCGTTCGTACGACCAAACGAACCATCATCCGGCATATTTTTGAGCATGTTTTGATTTCCCTATACTTTAACTTCATTTTAGAGCCTTGAAATGAGGTTAACGGGGTTCAAACGCATCGAAAATCGCTTAAACGGGCTGCAGGGACCATTTCTGCCAATTTTGAAAGTTTGCTGAAACAAGGGGGCAGTGGCGTAGCGCCACTGCATGTAGCCTTACCAGTCGCGCTACGCGACTGCCTATTCTGGGCAGAAAACATGCAGAAACTCAGTTTTTCGCATTCGGGACCAGATTCGACGTATTAACAGCTGTTAACAGCTGTTCTCCACTCCTTAATCCCTTGCCACATGTTGATACCCTATGGTGAGTGGCCAATTTAGTCACCATGAGTTTCCGACAAGTGTACGGGTTGGATTAAGGCACGATATTCGACAAGCGATCTTAACGGTTCGGGTATTCCTATAAATACCCCAACACCCCCATTGCTAAACTTACAAGAAACTTGATTTGAGAAACTCTAAGTTGAAACATTTGTTTCATACCTGAGATTTTTGAATCGAGTTTAGCATTCGGGGACCCTTCGTAAGTATTCTTTCGTTCTTTTCCTTATTTTACTGCTTTTCGAGTCAGAAAGTCAAACTTTGTTTGACTTTCAGCGTTGACCAGTAATGGTCAATGCGAAGTTCGTTTGAACTTCGCAACGTGAGTGTAATCACGTTGGTTATAGTCCCTTGGGACTATGCCTACTGATTACCACGTTGTCTAGGGTCGTAGGGTAAGCGATCTGATAAATCGCTTATACCTCGAACCCGACCTAGTTTGGTCGATCGTTAGGATCCGACCAAATACATTAGGTGACCCTAGTATAGGGCATAACCTTCCGAGGTTATACCCTATGGTCACATCGTTTAAGTAGTTGTATGATAGGTAGTTTATATGCCTTAGGTAAATTACCAGAATACCCTTTTCATGTATAATTGGTAATTAAGCATATGTAACCTAAACTTTTGTCACATAACTGATTATGTAACATGTTTAGGCATATAACACTTGTCATAGGACTAGTTAGACGGTCCGAACGCGTTTCACGCGCACGACGCGTTAAAGTAGCATAAGTTACCTTAATGGGTCGCGATGGGTCGATAATACTTGGGTTAAGTTTCATTTAGTATGTAGGCTTTGTTAAACCATATCATATGAGTTCCTACACTCATTTGGTTTACAAACCCTCCTGCTACCCAGTCTTCCGATTTAGGTCCGGGTTAATTATGTAGTTACCTATGTTAGGTACCGTTTGATTTCCGGGACTCCTCTAGCTTACTTGGTAGTTGTTCAAGACTCCTAAGCACTCCCAGGCGAGTACATTATTCCCCTCTTTTACTGTTTTCCAAACTGTTTTGGGGTGACTCATATGTGCTAAATGCTTTATCAATGATTTCAATAACAATTACTATGTGGTTTCAAGAACAATAACAATTATTTCAAGAACGCTAACAATGATTTCAAGAACGAATACAATGATTTCAAGAACGAATACAATGATTTCAAAAACTAATTACAAATTTCATAAAGTGAACAAACTTGTATGTTGTAGTTACATAACCGATGACATTCATTAGCAATGATCAAGCCGACCAGTATTAGGTTATGGTACCATAGGATCTGACAAATCCCGTTATTTACTGCACCCATTGTTATGTGTGGGGGTTGTGGGTAACGACTGAATCTGTAATTATTAACTTATCCTTTGGTAAGGGTTTGTTAAGAACGAGAGCGAGAGCGAGATGGAGCGAGGAACGCGTCAAGAAGGTTTGAATGTTATTAGAGAATCGACCATAAAGTAGTTTCACAATTAAAACAAGAATGACTAGAACGATTTTACAAAATGGGTTAACGTTTGGGTAAACATTTTAACATGATTGACATTTGATCATGCATTTCCCACAAAACATAACTTTGATTTAAACCAAGTTTTACTTCAATACTTTGTTTTTGTGCATATGGTTTACTCGAGACATTTCATTTGCCATACATGACATTTTGACGTAGACATTTGACATGGATATTTGACATAGACATTTTGATATGATTTACATCTTAACATAAACATTTTGGTATATTATTCAATACATTTGACAATTTGTTTAAACATGGACATCTTACATTGGTGGTTTGTTTGGGTAAGTGATTTGAGTAAACGGTGCGTGTGTAATATGATACAAGCATGGTGGATACGGCGCTGGTACTTCCTATATATAAGTGTTTGTATGGTATTACATATTGTAGCGTTATTTGAATCATTTCAGTTTGAGACATAGAACATTTTATACAAGTAACATACTTTTCACAAGACATTGATTTACAAACAACTTATCTTACACAAAGTCATTTTACATGGTTATTCATTTAATCATGCATTATTTTCTTATTTATACATATCATCTGAACTAATTGTTTTTCAAATGATTTACAAAGACAAAGCAAATTACAAGGTTCATGACTAAACATTTTCTTAAAACAGAAGTCATGAATCTTATTTTCACAAAACCTATGTATCTCGCCAGCATTTCTTTGCTGACCTCGTTTTCACATATGTTTCAGGTATTGTTGAATGATATCGATTGATAAGATGCATGCTCACATAGGACTGGACAAGGCCTTAGTGACTCAATAACAATGATAGATTATGTTTAAATTGTGTATTTAGATTTCCAGACGATGTAATTATTCAATGTTTAATAAAACGAAACACTTTTGATATCCATGGTTATGAAACATTAATTCTGTTGCAACACGCCCCGATGTTTCCGCCGCGATTTGTTGTTTTACGCGGTCGGGGTGTGACAATTCTTGCTGCCATTAAAGAACAGAACCCCCATAATGTCTCAACAAGAAACACCATATACAACGCTCGAGCCAAATTGGGTCGAATGGAACAAGTCAGCGAGACTCCAATGCAGATACTTTTTGACCGGTTGGAGAAGGCTGGGTTTCTTTTTTACCATAGAACATCTCAAAACGGCGAACGGGTCGAGGATGTTTTCTTCATCCACCCGGAGTCGAACATGTTGTGGTGCGCTTTCCCGCATGTGTTGCTTATAGACGCCACCTACAAGACGAATCGGTACAAAATGCCTCTAGTCCAGATTATCGGTGTTACATCAACGTTGATGTCGTTTTGCATTGCTCATGCGTTCGTAAGCCACGAGAAACAGGAAAACTTCACATGGGTTCTACAGAGGTTGAAACACTCATTAGACAGTGTTATGGAACCCCGTGTAGTAGTAACGGATAGAGATCGCGCCCTAATGAACGCATGTGCAACCGTGTTTCCCAGGGCTAGACATTCATTGTGTAGGTGGCACATACAGCAAAACATCTTCAAACATTGCAGGAAAAGCTTTAAAACAGAGGATAAATGGGAGAGGTTTCTTTTCAAGTGGGGCGAGCTAATTCAATCAACGACCGATCATGACTACAACTACTGGTACGAGCGAATACGATCAAACTTGCCACGAAAAAAAACCGACGGTAAGTTTTATATAATTTTTGTTTAATAATCGTATTTATTTGACTTGTCTTAACTGCACTTGACTTTGATTACAGAGATTATGAACTATTTGGATTCAATCTGGTTACAACCATATAGAGACCGGTTTGTTTCGTTCTGGAGCGACCAACATTTGAACTTCGGTCAACGTACAACGAACAGGGCAGAGGGTCAACATGCCCTTTTGAAGCAGTACCTAGGCGACTCTAATTACACCCTGGAGAAAGTGGTACCACTTATCGATAAGCTCATAATAAACCAGGTGACAGAAATCAAAGGCAGCATTGAAACAAGCAGGAGCCGAACATTGGGTCATCATAACAAACCAATATTTAATCTCCTACTAAAGAAGGTTTCACATGCCTGCCTAGAGGTGATATCAGACGAAGTAAATGAAATAGAAAAATTAAAGTTATATAACCGTACATGCGCGTGTCGTTTGTATACAAGCAGTGGGTTGCCGTGCGCGTGTCGGTTGGATGCGTATATAACGAATGGTAATACATTATTCGACCAACCACATTTTATAATCATACCCTTTCATCACGCAAAATCTTATTGACGTTTTATGTTGTTTGTTGATATGTTCCTTAGGTCAAATGATCCCGTTGGAGATGATAGACCCTTTTTGGAGAAAGTTAAATTTGGACTCCATAGTGGAACCGAGCAAGGTGGACTCTTTCGACTTAGACGGCGAATTTGCGCTTCTCAAACAACATTTAAGTGCTCAGCTGAGAGAACTCAGGAAAAACTTTATTCAAAAGATGAAGGAGTTGGTACAACTCAATAAGACAAAGCTTAAACAACCAGTTGTGCAAAAAAACACACGGGGTCGTCCAACTTTAAAAGCTCAGCAACAAAGGAAGGATGATTCGTTTACGGAGCCTTCAAGACACAGCTTTTTAACAACGCAGGACCAGTATAGTGATTCAAAAGATGGGTTTCGCACACAAGATGAGTTTGGCACACAAGAGTCAAATATCGAACCTACCAGGCACAGCTCGTTTGTCGAGTCACAAAGTTATTGTACTGAAACACCTATGTTCTTCGGCGAGATTGCGAAAGGGGCTAAGAATTCGAAAACGAAAAAGAAGGTCGCAAAATCAAAGGAAGAGCCACCAGACTTACCTTTGCTGCCTGTCGGACAAGTTAATATGTTCACGCACTTCAAAAAGTTCATTCCACCGTGCTTCTATCCACACCTCAGTCACATACAAAATGTGCAGGGTGATGGTAATTATGGGTTTCGATCTATAGCGGTCGGCTTATCGCTTAAAGAGTATCAGTGGCCGTTCATACGGGAGCAGCTTCATGATGAGTGCAACCGGTTCCACGAATTATGGAAAAATATAAATGGACCTCAGTATCAAGAGGTTCTGGAGTCATTAGTTTGGTCAAAAGACCAAATAGACGGAGCACCTCGACATAAGTGGCTACAAATGCCATTCACGGGGCTTCTGATAGCAAACCGGTGGAATGTCATTTGTCTCTTATTAAGTGACCTTGGTTGTGCTTCATTTTTTCCCATGTTCAGAACAGCCGAAGAAAGTATTCCGCATCGAACAGTCGCGCTTGTACATGTACACAGGAACCATTTTATTCACGTCAGATTAGAAGGGGAATATCCAATGCCAACCCCATCAGGATACTGGCGACAACCGACACGGAATACGCCAGCAGAAAGTTGGTATCACTATTACAAGGAACGTATTGACCAATATAATACGATCGTTGATGAATATAGGACCAGGGATTACATAGATTTAGGTGGCCTATGAATATAAAATGTTATTTTGTATGTTTTGACAATTTGTAATGATCAACATATACGTTATATAAATGTTTTGGCAACCTTTTGAGATTGAACTTGAAAAAATGTTTAAACGAATCAATTTGCATGTTTTGACAATTTGTAATGATAAACATACACGTTATATAAATGTTTTGGCAACTTGTTGAAATTGAATTTGAAAAAACGTTTAAACGAATCAACGTTAACGCATAACGACCGTATTTTCGTCAGTTCCGCATATAGTAATTGAAAAAAAATGAAAAAAAACTGAATTGTATACGGGCCGTATAAAAATATACGCCTCGTATACTGTGATCGTATATTAAGTATACGACAGAATTAAAATAAATTAAATCACTGTATACGGCCCGTATACAAAAAAAAGGTCGTATAAGTTTTATACGACCTCATTTCCACTATACGGCCTCAACTTTCAACCAAAAATTCTCTCGGATCGTTCTTGGACAGCGTTCTTCGGCGTTTTTGGCGTTTTCTTCACGTTCTTCCTATACGGTACGTTTTCGTATAGTGAACTTTTAAATTACGTAACATGTTAGATTATGGTCTTGTATAGTAAAGCGTAGATAGGCGTAACGATTACGATTGTATAATTCAATTTGAAAAAAAAAATTGAAACAGGAAATTGTAAATGATTATTATGTGTATACGGTCGTATAAATTGTATACGATCGTATAGTGTTTGAATATTCAAAAAATATACGATCGTATACATTATATACGAGCGTATAATGTTTGAATATTCAAACATTATACGATCGTATACATTATATACGCTCGTATAATGTTTGAATATTCAAACATTATACGCTCGTATATTTATATACGGTCGTATAACGTTTGAATATTCAAACATTATACGCTCGTATATAATGTATACGGTCGTATCCTTGTTGAATCTTCAAACATTGTACGAGCGTATATCATATGTACAGTACGTTCGTATACAAGAACAATATTCGTATAATACGTTAACGATAATCGTATAGTGATTGCTAAGTTGTAATTGTTATTTGTTACAGACGATATGGCTGAGTCATCAGCAGCTGCTGCGGCCCGTAGAGGTCGAGGTCAGGGTCAGGGTCGGGACCGTGGACGTGGACGCGTACGCGTACGGGGACGTGTACGTGGACGTGGACAGGAGGAGGAGATTGAGCCCGATTTTACTGAGACGGGGCAGTTTGTTAGAGATATCCCCCGAGGTACGGTTGCCTATAGGGTTTTGGGCAAATTACGGGAGATGGTGCTGGATGCCCCTCGGACCATAGATTTTCAGTTTTTGACAGATATTGGAGCAATTGGTCGGGTCCGGGAGCTCATGCCAGCTAACTCCCCGTGGGACCGCTTATTTGATGCCGCCGCAGAGCGGGCCCACAGGGAGATTACTTTAAAGTTTTTATCTACCTTTACATTTACGGACACCCGGGGTGGGGGTTTTCAGCATTTTTTGACGACAGACGCCGTAACTTTTACTATTTGCGGCAAGCCTCAGAGGATGACACTTCCTCAGTTCGTTGTTGCCTTGGGTCTGTACTCACAGGATGACTCAAGGTCACGCGCATTTTTTGATGCGCCAGTCAGCACGTCCACTGACGTGTTGTGGCCGTATTGGAAGAGTATTGGGTTCGGGGAGTTCGTGAAACCGAGACAGCAATCCCCGAAGGCACGGGCGACTGATCTTTACGACCCGTTACACCGATACCTACATCGGTGTATCGCCGTGACGATCGCCGGTCGTCATGATAGCAGGGAATGGGTCACCCAAAGTGACCTATTCTTCTTGCACGACTTACTTACCGGCGGGAGGGCCAACTTGGCGTACAAGTTGGCCGCATATCTCGCCGAGTACGCTTTTAAGCGAACCTCTTCCCACATCAGCTGTGGGGCCTTCGTCACCCGTCTGGCGAAGGGTTACTTGCGCCTCCTGACCCCGCAGGTGGCAAGGGATATGACGCAGACATGCCAGCTTGACAGGGTTGGGAGGGACACAGCCGTATCGATGGGTTTGGCTCGCGAGGTCGAGGGAGGGCAGCTGGTTTGGGCTTATGGTGTGGGTGAGGGACCCCGTGGAGAGGGTGGTGATGAGGAGGGAGACGAGGGTGAGGGCGTGGGAGAGGGAGGCGACGGAGAGGGAGGCGATGCTCACACTGCCGATCGATCACAGGTAGTTGAGGAGGAGTTACGGGGTGATCGCCCGTACGTTCGACGCAGCGTGAGACAGCGTGTGATGCCTCCACCGGGGGTGGAGGAGAGACTCGTTCAGGTCGAGTCGGCTGTAGCTGCAGTCAGAGGGGATTTAGCTGCAGTGAGAGATGATGTACATGGATGGTCGAGGCGATTGTGGCTATGCATTCTGCCGCGCCCCTACCTCCACGAGCTGGCGCTGCACCACCACCACCACCGCCGTAGCTGCTTATTGTATTATTATTTTTTTTGTTATTTTACGTTTGAAACTTTGTAAAAGTTTATCTTTTTTTTAGATGTAAAACATTATAAATATTAATCTTTTGTTTAGATGTTATGTTGTTTGTTTAATAATTGTTTTCATAGTTTATCATAATCATATCACATATTTATCGTTTTACATAGTGGAAACTTACTAAACATTATAAATACGTTTAACTAGAAACTCGTAACATAATCCGATATATACAATACTATTTTAAAATTTATAAAACTTATTAAATGGTTTCCCGATTGCAACAAAAATTAACTTTTCTATACATATTTATCGTTTTACAAATAGAAAACTTATTAAACATAATAAATACGTTTAACTACAAACTCGTAACATAATCTGATATATACAATACTATTTTAAAATTTATAAAACTTATTAAACGGTTTCCCGATTGCAACAAAAAATTAACTTTTCTATACATATTTATCGTTTTACAAAGAGGAAACTTATTAAACATAATAAATACGTTTAACTACAAACTCGTAACATAATCCGATATATACAACACTATTTTAAATACAAAAATTTATTAAACGGTTTCCTGATTGCAACAAAAAAGTTAACTTTTCTATACGGGCTATACGGGCCGTATAACATTATACGGTCCGTATACATATTCCAAAACTAAAAACCCTTGGCAAACCTTCGAAACAAAATTATGCAAATATGTATACGGCCAGTATATAACTATACGTCCCGTATACATATAAAAACAAAAAAAACATTCCACCGCATAAAATTCTGTGCATAAACATTCTATACGGCCCGTATCATTTTATACGGCCCGTATAGATATAGGGATGTGAAAATAAGATTATAGGGGATGTGGAAATAAAACAACCCTAAAAAAATCTGATTAAGAGATTTTGGTAGGATCTTGTAAAGATTTTGAGATGAAGATCTAAGCAAAAGATCTATTTGTATCATATAGGACAGACATCGTGTTTAAATAATAAATTTGAAGATTTGATCAATATTTAGTTGTAGGTTTAGTTTGTGGGTTTTGGGCTTGGGCCCAAAGCCCACAAGCCAAATTCCCGTGTTCAGGTGGCCCGTAATTCCTACGAACCCGTTGTCAAAACCCGAACTCCATAACTGTCGAAAGCATAGAATTTATAAAATTAAAAGGCGTATAATAGTGGCGTTTGTCGAGTGACACGTTCGTTTGTCAATCACGGTAATAATCGCAAGAAATTATATCGTTGCTGTCTTTAATCCGTTTTTCGATCCGGTTTCGACCACGGATGTAAAAATTTAATTACGAAGCTAAAATATATCGTAAAAATTTAATATTTGTCGGCGTTGTCAGTATCTTGTACGGTATCAGTTCGTCGTCGCGTAATATTTAGCAGGTTTCTCTGTAAACCACCGTTCGCGCACTGTAAAGTCGTATAGACGTTCCTAGGCACTCCAAAGGCCTAATTAAGTTAATCTTCGTCTTAATCATTATTTATTATCGCTTTAATCGCCTGTTAATCACGTAATTAAGGGCCGTAAATCACCGGTTGTCACATTCTCCCCCTGTTAATGAAATTTCGTCCTCGAAATTTAGACTACGTTAACTCCTTAGAGTTACGTTATATGTAGGTAAGTACGAATAGTATCAAAGTGGATGACCACGAAATCGTACCAAGACTTATTTGAATCATGTGAATTCAAGGACATACCTCAACAATAAGACCCAACGGTTAACAGGAATATGTTTCAGAATTTGATGTCAAAGGAAACAAGACGTATAGGTACAGTCACTAATGTGACTATGTTAACAGGGATCCAACAATGAACAGGAACTTCGACCAATCGAATTCCATATGAACGTTCACAATAAGTAAATGAGTTCTAGAAGCAATAACATCCACTGGATGAACTTAGAATCAACAATCTCAAATGTACTAGTTTGCATGAAACGCTCGATCGTGATCAGCACAAGCTGCAAGTTATACCGACGCCACAAGGTGTCGCAATGAATGAAACAATTCAATAATAGGGGTGATCGAACATGTATCACCTGTGTTTTGCATGAAATACTCAATCATGATTAGCCCAAGCTACAAGTTTGTACTGACACCACAAGGTGTCGTAGTGATTTAAATAATTCAATAATAGCGGTGATCAAACAAATTCACCGTGTTTGAAGTCAATTGAAAGCGCAATGAAGTAAATATGAAAATTTGTTTCTAACAACATCATAGGATTTTCAATTGAAATTTGAACATCAAAGAAATAATATTTTCGATCGAAGACAAAGAAGCAATGAATATTGCAAAACATTCGATCG
The DNA here is from genome assembly GCA_030545235.1 of Helianthus tuberosus. Taxonomy (NCBI): domain Eukaryota; kingdom Viridiplantae; phylum Streptophyta; class Magnoliopsida; order Asterales; family Asteraceae; genus Helianthus; species Helianthus tuberosus. Next base: position 49,964,638 of record CM060411.1, on the reverse strand, counting down.
ATAATGAAAGAACCATTAGTAGGTACACCGGAATATAGAATGAATTTGTGTACCATTGCCTTAACACACGATTGTGTTAAGACTGCTGTAATATGATAAATCAAAGCGGACTTAAAGAAATTAATAAATAAATATTTAAATCCGCGCATGAGATGCGTAAAGAGTTTAGCACAAGCTTCAAATTAGTGAGAACACTACCACAAGGTGTCAAAATCAACAAACGACTTAATGGAGTCGTAGACCAAACAAGTCTACTACGACTCGGAACAAATGAAACGCTTGTTAAAACGAATTTTGTATATGATGCTCCCAATACATCATATGATGCTCTGAATTGAATATGTGTAATGGACAAGTTCAAACAATTGAACTTGGTTTTAGCGTGATCCGACAATAAATATATATGTATCAAAAAGGAAATTTCGACATGGTTACGACGAAAAACCATGTATGTAACTTGAAAAGAAGAGAATTTTCAAGAAAATGTGTTGACTTGATAACAAAGGAGCCAACAATCACAATAATGCGGGTCATTCGAATCACAAATCAATAATTAGGTTTAGCGAAACAATGTTTGAATTTTGATGAAACGCTTATCCGAAATGAAACCACATGCGTAACAAACGATGCATGCGTAACATATAAATTTTCAAGAAGTGGACCAATAAGTATTCGCTATAATGAAAGAAACGATTGTAATGCAATGACCATTAAGAGGAGTAGAGATGTGAAAATTTTCTCACTAGATGCAAAAGTCATAATTTCAATAAAAGAAATTTAAGGACTTTACCTGGGGTTGCATGTGATAACCGGTTGTTAACTGACATTACCATGGAATGTCGAACATAGCATATTCATTGTTAATGAGAATGGGGGGAATACGAAGACATACGTCTTCTCCTTAGCGTGACTCGTGTCATTGCAGGATCGCGTGCCAAGCCGCCGCTTCCTGATCGATAGTTCTCTTGCTGACAGGAATCTAGCGTCGTCGTTGAATTGCGCCATCGTGTCATTTCAAAGGGTATAGCTTAAGTTTCACGTATACCTGTGCACTAGCGTTACGTTCCGCGTAGAATGTGATGTACTCCGACATCCATTGACGTAAAATTTGAGTTTCATGTATTCTCGTGCACTAGCGTTTCGTTATGCGTAGGCTGCCTGCTCAGGAAGTTAAAATATCATAGACAATATGGATAATAGTGCGTGCCCGAGTTAATAATCGCGGTTCCTACACGATGACCTTTAATGAACTTAGATATAAGTTTTTGAAGGTCCAAAATGCATGTTTCCTAAACTCTCAGAGTTTTGTGTACTGTATGTAATTGTTTTATGCACCGCGTATGAAACACCACAATAGTGTATGTTTGAAAACAAAATTTTGACTGTTTGTTTTTCGGAAACTGTTGGAGACCATATTCGAGTACTATGCGTTCTATGTGTATTCAGGTTTTAATATTCTAAGTTCCCAGAGTAAAGTGAGGTTAGAGCCTAGGTATCACAACAGAAACCTAATTCGCTGTAACCTATAGCTCTGATACCAATCTGTCACACCCCGAAAATATCAGAGCATTGGCATGACTGGACTGGTATCTTCATTGCACAGCGGAAGCAAATATAGCAAAGACTTCTAGAAATCGAACGCCACTAAGTACTCGACTCCACATGGTTCTCCTATTCCAACCGTGCCATAATTTCTTAAATGCAACCTGAGAAAGAAACATGCGAAAAATCAATATAAAGTTGAGCGAGTTCATAGTTTGTTTGTAAAAGATTTGAAATAATCTTTTGAATAACCGGTTTGTGAAATATTATTGAGAAAACAAATTTAGGAATCATTTTCCTGTCAAGTATATGGAAACTTTGTATTTGTAACGCATTATGTTCATGAAACCATGTATTGGTAAACCCTCGTATTCGTAATGTTCGTATAACCGTCAATGCCCACCCTGACTTTGACTCCACGCCCGCATAAATCCTATGCTTTGAATTTGTATAAAACATGGTATTTAATTTGTATAAATCAAGTATTTATGTAAGTATGTATGTCCCTTCTATGTAGCAATAAGGAAAAAGAGATCACCAATGGTTTGCAAGGCCATTGATATGTGTGAAGTGATGCAGGAAGACTCAAACCTAGCGGAGTTGCACCGGGCTTCCGGCTGTAAGACACAGTCACCACTATGGGCCGCCCCGGCCTCATGGGTGTGGGCTCGCTACACCCAAATAGATCTATCACTCATGTCCCTCGGTCCTACGATGAGGATTAATGGCCTTTAGTAGCCGCCTACCCACTCACATGATCTAACGATGTATGAAAGTCCCTCCTTAACCTAACCATACCATGTATAAAAATGTCTGTATAATTGTAACATGTATTTCACCCCAGCCTCTAAGGCTGAACCTTCCCAGCCTCTAAGGCTGAACCTCCCCAGCCTCTAAGGCTAACTCCCCAGTCTCTCTATATTATCACCAGACGATCCATCCCTAGTCATGAAAATCATTCACATTTCGATAATACGCATTTGATTTGTAAAAACCGGTATATTTAGTATAATCCATTCGTAATATGATTTAGAAATATGAGTTTTTGTTCGTTCAAAAACTTTGTATGTTCTTGCAATACGTGCTTTGTCTAAAATATGCAATCTTTGTTCATCGAAAACTTTGTATGTTTCTGCAAAACGTGCATGTCTTTCCACCCCGAAAACATTTATAAAAATGTAAAACCGTAAAAAGATGGGGTTATGAACTCACCTGAATTGCCTTGTGCAAAGCTAGCTAATTACGACTTCGTGATGTCGTTTCCATGACTTGACTTACTAGCATGCATTCTACAATATTCCTAACACGGAATATTTTATAAGTTTCTAAATAAAAGCGGTAACTAGTCTACGTGTCACCGAGCTCTACCGAATCGTTAGTCGAACGATTCAACGCTAAGTTGTGAACTTAAATGAAACGAAGAAGTTATACTTTGTTTAGTTCATCTATTCGTCAGTAATAATTAATAAGTCTTGAAAAGACTTGATTCTCGAGATATGTAAAAATGAATAAATATTTATATCAAGAATATATAAATATATCGTTAAGATCGCTTGTCGTCCCAAGAAGTCGTTTGCGTATATAAAAATATTCGTATGAAAGTAATATATAAGAAACTTGTATTATATATATTACGTCTTGTATATTTGTCAAAATAGACGTATATGCCGTTTCGGCGTTTGAAATAAATATAAAAAGTTATATTTATTTTATAAAAGAATCGTCGAGTTGTCGTGTTTGAAAATAAATATGACTATATTTATTTTATAAAAGAATTCGACTTGTTTGTGTCGGAAATAAGTATAAGCTATACTTATTTATAAAAGGATTCGTTTTGTACGATATTGGAAATAAATATATACATAAACTATATTTATTTTTATAAAACGAATTCATATTGTTGATACTTGAGAGATTCGTCGAAAATAATAAAAGAATTGAAAATATTATATCACGTTTTGTTTTATAAAAGCATTGTCGAAATAATATCCAAATTGTCGTTTTCGCGATGTTGTGAAGTGTCGTCGATATTTGTATTTGTTTTACTAAAAGATTATTTGAACCCGATGTTTTGTTTCATAATAAAAACGCATTATTTTACGGATTTTCTCGAAAAACGGGCAGAGTTTCCTCTGTTTTTTGTTAGCCCTGACAACTAAAGTGTCGTTATTTTATCAAAATTCAACAATCATTCAATTATCAATATATAATTTTTGTAAGAACGACAAAAATAAAAACCAAACACCAATCCGAATCGGTTCGAGCTCGTTCACGAAATTAATAAAACGAGATAAAAACAATGTATTCGCCGTTAAAAATTTACCAAAACTCTCACGTCAGAACATGGACTGGGTTGACCGAGTTAACTCGGTTTGACCAAGTTGACTCGCTGTTGACTGAGCTTGACCGAGTTGACTTGGTTTGATCGAGTCGACTCGAACCGCACAGAAACTGCTGAACCTGGACTTGTTGATCGACCCGAAGCTTGTCCCGAACATCTCTGTTGACCAGTCGTTGACCCGAACCCATCTGTTGACTGAGTTGACTCGGTTGACCGAGTCAAACCGAGTTGAGCCAAACGCTAACCCGAACACCGAATCTGTTGAAACAGAACCTGAAACAAACACCCGCTTCGATTGAAACACTTGAACCAAATCATCATCATTAACAACAACAGCATCATCATCATCATCATCGATCTTCACAGAATAAAAGAAAATGGGGAGAGGGTTTACCGGAATTTTGTCGGACAGAAACCGAAGACCGTCGTCGCTGCTGCTCGATCCACCGCCGGCTCCTCCACCACCGCCGCCGTGAGCGGCGGCGCCGCTGCCTCTCCGCCATATCTCTCCCTCTCTCTCTCTTCAGTCTCTCTCTCTCCGTCTCATTTCTCTCTCTCTCTCCCGTTTTTGTCTTCGTCGCCGCACCACCACCGGACTGTGGTGGTGGTGGTTGATTTCATCGGAAAAAAGCGCCGGCTTACCTGCCGAGCAGAATCAAGAGAGGGGGGGTGCCGCTGGTCGTCGGCCGGCTGTGGGTTCACCGAGAAGGGAGAGGGAGAGCATGAGGGTGTGTGTTTAGTTTGTGGTTGTATCGAGAGAGGGAGAGACATAGTGTCTGTGTTTATGTGTGTATATAGAGATTAGGGTTTCCTAGTGTAGAAGATGAAGGGCAGTGGGTTTAGTTTGTTGCCTGCGTATAACAGAGAGAGATATGAGGTTTGTTGTTATTATGTGTTTGATGGAAGCTCTGGTTCCTCATTTGTGTTCTTGATGCCCCATATATAGAAGGAAAAAGAGTAAATATAACACTAAAAAAATCTGATCAAGAGATTTTGGTAAGATCTTGTAAACATTTTGAGATGAAGATCTAAGCAAAAGATCTATTTGTATCATATAGGACAGACATCGTGTTTAAATAATAAATTTGAAGATTTGATCAAGATTTAGTTGTAGGTTTAGTTTGTGGGTTTTGGGCTTGGGCCCAAAGCCCACAAGCCCAATTCCCGTGTTCAGGTGGCCCGTAATTCCTACGAACCCGTTGTCAAAACCCGAACTCCATAAGTGTCGAAAGCATAAAATTTATAAAATTAAAAGGCGTATAATAGTGGCGTTTGTCGAGTGACGCGTTCGTTTGTCGATCACGGTAATAATCGCGAGAAATTATATTGTTGCTGTCTTTAATCCGTTTTTCGATCCGGTTTCGACCACGGATGTAAAAATTTAATTACGAAGCTAAAATATATCGTAAAATTTAATATTTGTCGGCGTTTTCAGTATCTGTTGGGATTGAACACTATCAAAGGAACATATAATTAAAGCCAAAACTGGGTCAGAGCAGTGGATCCAGAATAAGCAGATGTTATATACAAGTCTCTCCCCTTGAAAGTGGTTTCAACATCTGCTGACCTCCTATCTACTGATCATACAAGCTGCTGACCATCAAACTGCTATTCAAGTAAAGACCTGATGAAAGACTAAAGCTCTGCTGTTCAATCTACTGCCTTGAGTCAAGCAATGCTGATCCGGACAAGTACTGCTGGGTTAACAGCAGTGGAAGGATGCAGCAGTTATTAGATGTCTTTTATGTAATGAAATGTAATAGCAGTAGTTAGCATCGCAGTGTTTGTATAGATCAGAGGTTAGAGTTTGTTAGGAGGTTAGATGTCACTTTCATGGTGACGTCAGCATAAGATGCTCAGTGGTTTGCTAGTCCCTATAAATAGAAACAGTGCTCTGTACTGTTCTTTTAGCTCTTTGCAAAATCGTCTTCCCTGCAAGAACAAACACTGAGCTCTGGCTGAGGGGGAGTTTGTATTCAACATAGCATTGTAATCGTAATTGAAATAAATTCAATCTTTCGGTTCTTTCTGAAATATGTTTGATCAAAGCAACACTCTCGTTTGATTGTATGCAAAGTTTGTTTCCATCTTAATTCCGCTGCACAACTCATCCATCTTCATCTTAATTCAAACGAAAATACATTCAAAATCAAACTCAGATCCAAAAATTGGTATCAGAGCTAGGACAGTCAAATTTGATTTAACAATCATTTTGACGTAAATAGTTCAGCTCATAAAAGTTGATACTGATAGTTTGTTCGTTTGTGTTGAAAAACAGAGCAAGGTTTAATCACCATCAAAGTTGATTAATCAGTGTCTGTAAAACAACCAGGATGACGTCACAATCACAAGATGATAAGATTAACATTGGCTCACTTTTTAAACCACCCATGCTTAAACGTAATGAATACAACATCTGGGAGAGAAGGATGGGTCACATCCTTGCTCAACAGAACACTGGATGTTGGAGGTCTGTTGTTTTTGGTCCCCATGTTCCTATGGTGCCAAGTGCTGAGGACGCAAAGAAGTTCGTTCCTAAACCAACTGAAAACTATACTGAAACTGATTTTCAAAAGTTCGAACTCGATGCCAAAGCATTTAGCATCATAGCATCCGCATTACCCAATGAGATCTATGCTGGACTGTTACACTGTAATAGTGCCAAAGAGCTATGCGATGCGTTGAAGGAACAGTTTGGGGGGACAAAAGAAGTCATTGAGAACAATAGGGAAATTCTAAATCAGCAGTATGAAACATTTTGTCACATCAAGGGTGAATCACTGAATCAGCAATTTGAGCGATTCAGTTGTCTCATTAGTGAACTAAGGCTTGTTAAAGTAACTTTTCCAAATTCAACTCAAAATAGCAGGTTCCTTAGGTCACTACCAGAAAAATGGGACACCATAGCTTTTGTCACTAGAAACTCTGCTGAGTTCAAAGATCTGACCCTGACCCAACTTCATGGTAGACTCCTGACCTATGAAAGGGAGTTGAACCAGAAAAAGAAGTTGCAAGAGTCTGGAAAAGTTGTCGATGATTATTCATTCGGTAACACAGCTCTTTTTGGTCATGAAGAATCTGGGAGCAGTGGTAAGGATCAGGGTTATGATCACTTCATTGATATAACTGCTGGTGGAAATTTTAACAACCCTGATCCTCACTCTGCAAATTATGCTTTTACTGCAAATTGTGAAAACCAGATGTCAGATAACTTGTGCTTTGAACTCAATGATTTGCAACATTTTGATCCTACTGACTTAGAAGAGATGGACATTTTGCATCAGTTGGCTTTGCTTAGTGTAAGAACAAGCAAATTCTACAAAAGAACAGGGGGAAAATTCCCAGGGTTACATGGGAATTTAAGGGTGGGGTTGGATAAATCTAAAATCAAGTGTTACAAGTGCAATAGGCTAGGTCATTTTGCTAGGGAATGCAGGAGTCAAACTACTGGTCCTATAATCACTCATCCCAGCTCAAACCCTAGACCACAAAATCAAAGCACTGTGCACTATACCCAATACACCCCTGCAGCTCATGTTAACATTGCTCACTATGCTGCTGCCCCTGTGCCTGTGCATTATGTCCAAACCACTGTTCCACAAATTCAGTACGTTCAAACCCCTGTCCCTCAGGCACAAGTGCAAACTGTTGCACCTCAAACAGCTGCTCCAGCAGCAGTACAACCAGATCAGCAAAGCTTTTTCACTCAAGGCTTTGTTGATTGGAGCAGTATGCCTGATGAGCTTGGTGATGAAAATTTTGCACTCTATGCCTTTAATGAACCTTCTAATGATGAATTTTGTTTGATGGCATTAGAGTCAATACCAGAGGGGATTGAAACTGAAGGTGAACAGCTAAGTGCTGAAACAGTGGAAGAGGTGACTGAAGCAGTGGTTACTGCTGTGGCTGGTGAACTACTGTTGGGAGAAAGTTCAGGAACCCTGATTGAACCACTGACAGACCCATGGTCCGAAGAGGATAAAGAAGGAGAGGAAGAGAAGAAAGCAGGTGAGAAAGAAGTAAGAGCTGACGATGAAGAAAATCATCAATGTGATTGTGCAATGATGGCTGCTGCCAAGGTATCTCCTCAAGTTCTTGAAAAACTGTGTTCTGACAATTGCATTATTGCTTTTGCTAACATCAAAGAGGTAAATGAAAACCTTCGGGATAAAATCTTAACTGATGAAGTCAAATTTGAAAGATCTTTAAAAGAACTTAAAAACAAATTGACTGAAAAGGAAAAAGAGATCAGCAGTCTGAAAGAAGAGCAGAGCATAACCAAAACCCAACTCCAAACTATGGTAGAAAAATATCAAGTTTGCAAAAAGATGTTGGAGTCTACCCAGATCACCTGTGAAAAATGGGTGGAATCATGCAAAGGGTATGAGGTTATGCTTTAAAAACAGATTAAAAGCAATGTGAAATTTGGTGTTGGTTATAGAAAACATGATGATGAAAACACTGCTTTTGAAAAATCTGTTCAAACCACTGATGTAACAGCTGAGTTCATCCCCACAAACAAGAATGGCCAAGAAGTGAAAATCACTGACAAACTTGGTAACAAAATCACGCTTGACAGACCAATGGGATCCTCTACTTTTGAGGAAATTGAGAAATACCAGTTTAAACCCACATGGTCTGATGAGTGTGATATTCTTGAAAATTTCAAGCCCATGGACTTTACAACCACTGACGGTGTTAAAGCTCCAAAAGCAAAAGTCATTCCTCTTAAGGACATCCCAACAGAGGTTAAAAACTCTGTTGCAAAAGAGTCTGAGAAGAGAAAGAAGATAGAAAAGGTCAATAACTTGTTTTGTGAATTTTGTGAGAAAAGAAATCATCTAACAAAAGACTGTTTTCATTTAAAAGCATACGATCGAAACAAAACAAGTGTTATTGTTCCTACTGAAAGCTGCATTGTCTGTGGTAAATCAAACCACAAAACTCAAGCATGTGTGTATCTCAAAAACTTTGATGTGAAAAAGAATGAATACACTGCTAAAACATCCTTGAGTCCATCAACATCATTTGTCAAATTCACCAAAAACCAACCACTGTTTGTGCCAGTTCAAACAGCTGTCACAAAACAGCTGAACCAAACAACTGTCAAAAGAGATGTTCAGGTTACTGATGCACCCCCTGCCAACCAGTTCAGAAGAGGTAAGGGACAACCACAACCATCTTACCAAAGGATTCCACACGTTTATGAGACCTACAAAAGGCCCTCTAAACCTAAAGTGAATAGGCATCCTTTTGGTTATCAACAGGTGATTGGTCAAGACCCCCAACAGTGGTTAGCAAGAAACAGTCCTAAAACTGTCCAAACCCCTGACCTAACCACTGTCCATCAATGTGCATCCATCCCAGACACTGTTGAGACCCCATCCAAAGCCTTATTGGCTTTGGAAACCCTAATGAACTAATCCTTTTACTTCATGTGCAGGGAGCTTCTGCCTGCTTAGATAGCCTTTGGTATGTTGATAGTGGAGGCTCCAGGCACATGACTGGATGTAAAGCCCTACTCAAAGATTGCAATATTCATGGAGGGGGTGATATATCCTTTGGCAATAACAGTAAAGGGAAAGTTCTGGGGTCTGGTACAGTACAGTCTGGCAATGTAAAATTTGAAAATGTCAATCTGATAGACAATCTGAAATTCAACCTCCTGAGTGTTTCACAAATGAGTGACAAGGGGTATGGGTCATTCTTCACAAAGGAGTGTTGTAGGATTGTTTGACCAGAAATGGTCAAAAAGATTGAAGCAATAATCAAAACTGGTCAAACAAAACTTGTTGCTCAAAGAAGTGGCAATGTTTATGTTGTTGATATGTCAAAAGAGTGTCCCAGAGCTGATGCCTGTCTGTTCTCAGCTGCCTCTAACAAAGAGACAGAACTTTAGCACAGAAGACTGGGGCACACAAATCTTAAGACAATCACTGAAATTTCAAAAAATGGCTTGGTAAGAGGCCTACCACAAAAATTGTTTTCATGTCCTGAGCATTGTGTTTCCTGTTTAAAAGGAAAACAACATAAAAGCTCTTTTAAGTCCATTGAAGAGTCCAAAACAACCCAGTGCTTGTAAATGCTGCACATGGATTTGTTTGGCCCAGTTCAAGTCATGAGTCTCAAGAAGAAAAGATATTGTTTGGTTATTGTTGATGACTTCTCTAGGTTTACATGGACTTTCTTTTTACACTCAAAAGATGAGACTGCAGGCATTTTGCAAGACTTTGTGACACAGGTTGAAAAGCAATTTGACCTTCCAGTAAAAGTCTTCAGGAGTGACAATGGCACAGAATTCAAAAATAAGGAGTTGGATGCCTTCTGTGTGAAGAAAGGGATTGTAAGGCAGTACAGCATCCCTAGAACACCAGAGCAAAATGGGGTAGTTGAAAGAAAGAACAGAACTTTGATTGAGGCTTCCAGAACCATGCTTGCTGATTCAGGTTTGCCATTAACTTTTTGGGCAGAGGCAGTAAACACTGCTTGCTATGTCCAGAACAGAGTTTTAATAAACCCCAGGCACAAAAAGACTGCTTATGAAATTCTGTATAAAATCAAACCACTGATCTCATATTTCAAAGTGTTTGGCTGCCCATGCTTTATTTTGAACTTAAAAGATTCCATTTCAAAATTTGCAGCCAAAATTGATTGTGGTTTTCATCTGGGATACTCAACCACTGCCAAGGCCTACAAAGTGTTTAATACACGGACCAAGGCAGTGGAGGAGACCTTGAATGTAAAGTTCAATGAACTTTCATCAATGAAAATCCCAGCAAATCCTGCAGATTTGTTTGATCTTGATAAATTCACTTTTGAAAATACTGCTGTCAAGACTAACAGTGCAGGTCCATCAGAGGATTCAACACCAGACTATGGGTATGAAATCATCATCCCTCAAAGGTCTGCCAAAATGGGAAGAGTAGCAGATGTTCAAAACAGCTATCAAAGCTCAACCACTGCTACCTCAACAGTTGTTGACCAAAGTAGCCCATCAACCACTGCTTCCACATCAACAAACACTGCTGACAAAAGTCCCCAAACAGTGGATAAAAGTCAGCATGTGTCCTCACCATTACCTCCTATTCCACCACCTTTTGAAGCCACTGCTGGGTCATCAAAGTCACCAGCAGTGGTTAGCTCAGATGATACACATTTGCAGCCTTCACCAACAAATGCCATCATTCCATATCAAGGAGATTTAATCTACTTGAGATCTCATCCACCTGACCAAATCATTGGCAACATCAATGAAGGGGTGCTCACAAGAAGCGAAACCCAAAACATTTGTCTTTTTGCTGGTTTTCTATCACTCCATCAGCCAGTCAAGTACCAAGAGGCACTGAAAGACAACAGCTGGGTAGAAGCCATGCAAGAGGAGCTCCAACAGTTTAAAAGACAACAAGTATGGGAGCTTGTACCACTGCCAGAAGAGGTTAGTCCCATTGGCACAAAGTGGGTCTTCAAAAACAAGAATGATGAAAGGGGTATTGTTGTCAAGAATAAAGCCAGGCTTGTGGTTCAAGGTTACAGACAGGAAGAGGGGATTGATTATGATGAAACATTTGCCCTTGTAGCAAGATTGGAAGCTATAAGACTGTTCCTGGCCTTTGCTGTCAACCACAACATGAAGGTGTTCCAAATGGATATCAAAAGTGCTTTCCTCTAATTCAAGAAGAGGTGTATGTATGTCAACCTCCAGGTTTTGAGGATCCATTTTATCCAGATCATGTCTACAGGCTAAACAAAGCCTTGTATGGCCTGAAACAAGCACCTAGAGCCTGGTATGAAACTCTTTCCAACTTCCTACTCTCAAATGGTTTCAAAAGAGGTACCATTGATAAAACACTGTTTCTAAAATCGAGAGGGAAGGATTTAATGATTGTCCAAATTTATGTGGATGACATTATTTTTGGAAGCACATGTAACAAAATGTGTGAAGAGTTTAGGGAACTCATGACAACTGAGTTTGAAATGAGTGTAATGGGTGAGCTGCAATGCTTTCTTGGTCTCCAAGTTCAGCAAATGCAAAATGGAACTTTCATTCATCAAAGCAAATATGCTAAAGAACTTTTAAACAAATTTGATATGAATGATTGTAAACCATGCAGCACACCCATGGCAACAAATAAGCTTGTCATGTCTGATGAAAAGGATGAGCTGATTGACCAAACACTTTATAGAAGCATGATTGGGTCTTTATTGTACCTAACTGCATCTAGACCAGACATCATGTTTGCAACATGTGTCTGTGCAAGAAGTCAATCAGCTCCCAGAAAATCAAATCTCATTGCTGTAAAAAGGATCTTCAGATACATAAAAGGTGCTCCCACACTTGGTATCTGGTATCCAGCTAATGGGAATATCAAGCTTTCAGGTTTCTCAGACAGTGACTTTGCTGGATGTCACACCACAAGGAAGTCCACTTCAGGAGGGTGCCAGTTTCTAGGTGATTGCTTAGTCTCTTGGCAAAGCAAAAAGCAAGCAGCTGTTTCAACATCCACTGCTGAAGCTGAATACATTGCTGCTGTAAGCTGTACAGCCCAACTCCTGTGGCTTCAAAATCAGTTGCTGGATTTTGGTATCACTGCCTTGAAGACACCACTCATGTTGGATAGTCAGGTAGCAGAAAATATCATCAAAAATCCAGTTTCTCATTCAACCACCAAACACATCGACATCAGACATCACTTCGTGAGGGATTGCTATGAAAAAGGTTTGATTTCTCTGCATCATGTTCCAACTAAAGACCAGCTGGCAGATGTGCTCACAAAAGCATTAGATACTGCCACTTTTAAAAGCCTGGTCTCTAGGATTGGCATGCTAAACATGGAATAACAAGCAATATCTTGTTTTTCTATGAATAAAAGCATTAAAATGTTTTCAGAAAATCAAAAATCCATCCTTAAAAATAGCTAAAAATGAAGTTTTCATTAAAATCCTTAAAAGTCTGCCATAACCACTGATTGTTCAAAAGACTGCTCTACTACAAAGTCTGTCCACTGCTGAAAGCCATCCTCTGTTCTCTCATTTCCTTGATAAACTCTGTTATTCAAAAGCAGTGTCTTATCCACTGATATGCTATCCACTGATAGTGAAAATCATCCACTGCTTCCATTTTACCGTTGTAACCACTGCCTTCATCAGTAACTTTCATAAAAGTACTGTCCTTCATTTCATCAGAGGTTGGCATGTGGGCAGTACATAGTGGTCAGACCTTTTGTAACCGCTGCCATGTCAGCATTCACTTTTTCCCCATAAAACCCCAACTTCACACCAAAAACAGGGTTTTACTGTCGAATTGAATTCTCAAAAATTCTCTTCTCAAAGCAGTTTTTCTTCAAATTCCTTCACAACTTTCTTCAATCATCATCTTCAAAATGACAAAATCGAAGCCATCTGCAAAACCCACTTCCAAATCATCTTCAAAAAAGGTCTCTCAAAAGACCAAACTCACCGAAATTCCACATAAACCATCTCACAATCTTCTGGGTCTTCTCACAAAACCCAGCACCACAAATATCTTCAACTCCATCATTGATACCATCTTCGCATCAAAGTACAAAACTTTGTTAACAACGGATGCACCAATTTACTTGACAACCCAAAGAGAGTTTTGGAAGAATGCAACCCTTGAAAAACAAGGAGACACTGTGATAGCCATTAACTCTTCTCTTAAGGGTAAAGATGTCAAAATCACACCACAATCCATCTCAGAGGTCTTTCAACTAGACGATCAGGAAGGTAAAATTACTTTTCCCAAAAACGAGTTAAAAAATGATTTTCTGGAAAGAGGGTATAATGCAGAAGTGAAAAAGGACACCTTACAAAAAGGTTACTTCCCTTCTGCAACAAGGTTTTTATTTCATACCCTTCTAATGTGTGTTTCAAACAAAACCACTGGTTTTATTGAAATACCATTAAAAATTCAAAATCTGGGATATGCTATTCTTCAAGGAGAAAATTTTAATTATTCCTGGGAAATTTTTAATGATCTGGTTAAAAATGTTGAAACAAAATCATTCTTACTGTTTCCCAGGTTTTTAAGCTATTATTTTGAAAAGAAATTCAGTAAGGATGATATTGCTACAATAAACCAAGGTGACTCTTTAAAAATGCACAGCTTAACTGCTGAAACTTTTACAAGAATGTCAACACCTTGTAAAACACAAGCAGAGGTGCCTGAGCAGAATTTAGCAGCTACCACTGCTCCTCAGGTATTTGCTGTTGAGCCCACTGCTCAAGGTGATCAAAGTAGCAATACCACTGCTTTGAAACCCACACCTAAAATCACCAAAAAAACCACAGAAATAGAAAACTCAAAAACCCCCTAAACCTATCAAAAATGCAACTCTGGAGGATGAGATACCAGAGCAACTGCCTGTGACACAACAAAAGTCACAAGAAACCACTGCTGCTACTTCCTCACAGCAGATGGTAAAAATATCTCAACCCATAACCGAAACTCCTCCTGCTTCTTCTAAAAAAGAACAGGTTGTACACATAGGGACTCCACATTATGATGCTCTGGAATCACTCGCTTCCATCATCCATAGCCCAATGCCCGGGGCAAATTCTCTTTCTACACCAAACATCACATCCACAATTCCCCCACCAACTAAACTTCTGTTGGATGCAATTGATTTGAACCAGGCACTAACCAGTCCTTCTCAATTACCTATCAATGAGAACATGCCTCAACAAATGACTGGGTCTGATGTATCGATCCTTGCTAACCCACCAACACAACCTGAGGAGGTTACCCCCTTGAGTTACAAGTAACTCTTGGTGGTATTCCAAGTGAAGCAGCCACTACAACTGTTAAACCCACTGGTTTACATTTGGACAGTGGTTACATTAATAAGACTTCCTTGGAGGCAATTCCTTCTATAGCACCTCTGACATCTACCAGTGGATTCTTTTTTACCACTGGCAACATCAAAAGATTGTCAAGTGTTGAAGGAAGAAGACCCCAGTACCAAGAAAAAGGGGCATCAGTGGTTAATGTTTGGAGTACACTCCCTACCTCAACCACTGATAAAACCACTGCTAGTGGGAAATCAGATGATCCCATTAAATCGGGTGATGGTTTAAAATATTTGGAATTGACAGAACGTGTTGATAAACTGGATACTTCAGTTGCAGATATCAAAGAAATGCTGCAACAGTTGTTGAAGGTACAAAAGATGCAATCCACTATTGTTCCACCTCAAGCACCTGCTCCACCACAAGCACCTGCTACAAATGAGCTCTGGAATCTATTTCAACCTTTTCTCCAGCAACAAAAGCAAATGGCTGATCAGCAACATGAAATACATGTACACTGTTCCTCCAACAGTTCTTTTTATTGATAAACTCCCCCCAGATAATGCCAAAAAGGGGGAGAAAATTCAGGAGTGGATAAGGAAGGGGATAGATGATGGTCTTTACATTGAACCAGAAAAAGATGCTATGACCAGAAATATTCCTTTGCCAGATGGTAGCAAAAAGGTTGATGTTACCCAAGAAGCACTTGATGAAGGAGTAGCAAGTGTAAAAAGGGATAGAGCGGCAAAGGATATTTCAAGATGGAATGAGGAGAAAAGAGCTTACATGGAGCTGTATGAGCAGGGTTGTTTTGGGCTAAAGGATGTTCAAAATCCTGAGCTAAAAAGAAATATCACTAGAAAAGTGAAGAAACCCAAGACCACACCATCCAGAATTCCAAAGCATACTCCAAAGCCATCATCCAAAAGCCACCAACATCAAACCTCCATCCAAACAGCTGTTGTAACTCCTGTTGTATCAACTACTGCTGGTACTTCAGAGGTTTCAACATCTGTTATCACTTCAACACACACCACTTCAACACACACCACAACCACTGTCTTACCACAACCACCATCACCACCAAAAACAACCTCACCACCATTTTCTCCTGCCAAAAAGCAGAAGACAACAGATGTTACAACATCTGCTGTAATGACAACAGTGGTTGAAGCACCAGTTGTTTCAACAGCTGTTAGTCAACCACAAACCATTGCCACTCAAACTACCTCCACTGTTCCACCCAAAGCATCATCAGTCCCTCCTCAAACAAAAAGGAGAAGGCTAATCCTAAAAGATGATGACACATCTCCACCACCAACATCTTCAAAATCTCTATCACTTGTCACAGTTCCAAAACCCATGCCTTTCTCTTCAGTTCAAATACTAAAGCCATTACCTCCTGCTGGTGTCTCATTTCCTCTGGAACCCATTGCAGTTAGGGAAGAAATCAAATCCTTCTACTATGAGGATGACCCAGCTAAAAGGAGTTTGCCATCAGTTGAAGGATATCCCAGGCCTAACAATATTGAAGAATATTTGAAACTCAAGGCCAAGCAAGTAGAGGATATCTCAATCAAAAATAAACAAGGGAAATCTGATAGAGAATTTCAGCAAAACTATCAGTTTCTACTTACACAGGTCAGAGCTATGGAGCAATTTGCCAAAAATGTATGTCAGCAAATCTCAGAAAGGGCAGATGAGTCCTTGAGAAAAGACTACATTGAGAACATCATGACCTACAAGAAATACAAGGGGGAGAAACACATGTACAAAAACTGGACCATTCTTGAGCTTGAAAAAGAGGCAGCCAGGATTCAAGAAATGATCAAAAATAAGGTCAAGCAGACTCCTCCTGAAAAATTCAAACAGTTTGAAGCTGATAAGACCTTAGAGTTGAAGAGAATGAAAGAGGAGCTGATAGCAGCTGATTATGGGTCAAAGAATTCTGTGACAAAGTGGAAAGAAGATACAGTCAGGGCCACCTACAAAAGGTTGGAAGAGCTAAGAAAGAAAGATCCATCAGTTCCACAAAAGCCTGACTACTCCAAAGCAGAGGTCTCAAAAAGACCACCAAAGCTGCAAGTCAAAAGAACCACTGCTCCAGCTGGTGCTGCCATTTATAAAAGAAGGAGTCAAAACCAGTTAGGTGCTGAAACAGTTCAAGATCTAAATGCAGGAAATGTCATTGTAAAAGAGGGCATTAGATTAATGATGAAAGAAGATCCTGAATTGGAACAACCTGCAAGTACTGCTCAGACAGTTCTAAATAGGCCAACATCACTAAATACCTCTACAAATAAAAATCTCCCAAGAAAGCCACCAGACTCAAAAGTACTAAAGTGGGAAACTGACAAACAGACCCATGTATTGACTATGTTCAGGTCTGGTGGAGAAGTGAAGAAAATATCAAGGGAACAAGCTCTTGGCCTGAGTCTTGAAGATATGCAGGATGTCCTTGATCTTCCACTTGGTAGGGATGAAGATGACACAGATGCCCTAGACTTTGAGCTACAACTTAAAGGTCAGATAAGGGAACTGTTGATGAGGCAATAAAGTTCCACAATAATGAAGGGTTTTGGCATTATCTGTTCCAGGGGGAGATTGTTGGGATTGAACCCTATCAAAGGAACAGATAATTAAAGCCAAAACTGGGTCAGAGCAGTGGATCCAGAATAAGCAGATGTTATATACAAGTCTCTCTCCTTGAAAGTGGTTTCAGCATCTGCTGACCTCCTATCTACTGATCATACAAGCTGGTGACCGTCAAACTGCTGTTCAAGTAAAGACCTGATGAAAGACTAAAGCTCTGCTGTTCAATCTACTGCCTTGAGTCAAGCACTGCTGATCCGGACAAGTACTGCTGGGTTCACAGCAGTGGAAGGATGCAGCAGTTATTAGATGTCTTTTATGTAATGAAATGTAATAGCAGTAGTTAGCATAGCAGTGTTTGTATAGATCAGAGGTTAGAGTTTGTTAGGAGGTTAGATGTCACTTTCATGGTGACGTCAGCATAAGATGCTCAGTGGTTTGCTAGTGCCTATAAATAGAACAGTGCTCTGTACTGTTCTATTAGCTCTTTGCAAAATCGTCTTCTCTGCACGAACAAACACTGAGCTCTGGCTGAGGGGGAGTTTGTATTCAACATAGCATTGTAATCGTAATTGAAATAAATTCAATCTTTCGGTTCTTTGTGAAATATGTTTGATCAAAGCAACACTCTCGTTTGATTGTATGCAAAGTTTGTTTCCATCTTAATTCCGCTGCACAACTCATCCATCTTCATCTTAATTCAAACGAAAATACATTCAAAACTAAACTCAGATCCAACAGTATCTTGTACGGTATCAGTTCGTCGTCGCGTAATATTTAGCAGGTTTCTCTGTAAACCACCGTTCGCGCACTGTAAAGTCGTATAGACGTTCCTAGGCACTCCAAAGGCCTAATTAAGTTAATCTTCGTCTTAATCATTATTTATTATCACGTTAATCGCCTGTTAATCACGTAATTATGGGCCGTAAATCACCGGTTGTCACAAGAACGGTCCCTGATATGTCATGGGTTAAGTCTTTGATGCCACAAGAAAGAATTTCGGCTAGTCAATGGGCGTGCGTGGCAAATCAAAATCAAAGTATCCAGAATCTACTCATGAGCGAAAGTGAAACGGGTAGCAATAACCGTCCGCCAAAACTCAACCACATGAACGACTATCCATCGTGGAAAGGTCGTTTTCAAACTTATGTTTTAGGTCAAAACACCGAGTTATGGACGTGTTTCACCACAGCATATAACATCGCTCTTGAGGAAGTCGGATCAAATGCTACGACTTTGGCGACCATGGCTGAAAATGACAAGAAGGCGTATGACCTTGAAAAGAAAGCGTTTGCTATCCTTACGCAATCATTGCATAAAGATATCTACCATCAATTCGCCCATTGTACCAGCACCAAAGCCTTGTGGGACATCCTAGTTACAAGAGGAGAAGGAAATACGGCCACACGGAAGACGCGTCATGATTTACTAAAGAAGGAGTTTGAAGGGTTTATGTTTGTGCAGACTGAAACACTGAATGAGATGACAACTCGTTTTTATCATTTAATTAGTGAAATGATTTCTTACAAGGTTGTTGTATCTTCGCAGGAAATAGTCGCACGGTTTGCTGATGCTCTACCACCAAAGTGGAGCCCATTCATTGAGTTGTTAAAGCATACAGGTGTATTGGATATTGTCAGTATCTATGAGTTTGTTCAAAAGCTGGAGAACAAGGATGCAGAAGAAATCAGAAAAGCTAAACTAATTCATGTCCCTCAAAATCCAGAGATGTACTTTGGAGGGATTGCTCCTGCTGCTAGTACAAGCCAGCAACCAAAGATACAAACAGCTTTTGTGTCAAATGCTTTCGACCCAAATTCCTATTTTGGAGGAGTAGTTGCACCACCCCAACCCCAATTTGATATAAATGCCTATCTTCCGAAACCTCAAGTTGCCACACCTCAACCCCAATTTGATATAAATGCCTATCTTCCGAAACCTCAAGTTGCCACACCTCAACCCCAATTTGATATAAATGCCTATCTTCCGAAACCTCAAGTTGCCACACCTCAACCCCAATTTGATCCAACTGCCTATTTTCCTAAACCACCTCAAGCCCAACCACAACAAGCCTTCTATGGTAACAAACCTGATACTTTAAATCTTTCCAAAGTGAGTGTAGAAGCTGCACGGGATCACATGGAAATTCTTACCATATTTTTAATGCCTACAACGGATTAGTCGCAGATCAAATTGGAAACATTAATTTGACCAATGAAGATTATCAGCAGATAGACAGAGATGAGATGGAGTTGATGGACATTAAGTGGGCGTTTGCTAGCGCTGTGAGAAGGGCAAAGGATTATATGAGCAGAACGGGGAGAACCGGCTTGGAAAGCAAAAGGGATACCAAGTACGGGGTTGACAAGGGTGCTGTCACATATAATTGCGGTGAAAAGGGTCATTTCAAGCGTGAGTGCAAATGCCCTAGCAACCAACAAGGCAATCAAAATCCCTTCCAAAATCAAGCTAACAATGAAAGAGGGATAGTAGCTACCAACAACACCAACCAGTCGGGTCCTTCAAACGCCAACCGAACATTGATAGTTCAAGCTGATGAAGTGTGTGATTGGTCCGCACAATTTGGAGATGGAAATCAAGGGGGAACTGCGTGCTATGCGAAGATCATCGGTCACATCAAGCATGTGCACAAGGAAGAATTTTCTGAATCCGATGACAGTTCGGGCTACAGTGGCAGTTCTGATGAAGAATCGGATGTAAATGAAGGTGTGGGTTCTGAAGGTGATAGTTTGTTGAATGATGCTGAGGAGGTCAAGTGTCAGAAATATGTCTTGATCAAGAAAGCTGATGCTACATCAGAAGAAATGGAGAAGATTCTCACTGAAGATGGATCTTTCTCTTCTCAGACTGCCTTTATGGCTAATGTCTCAGCTTCTACAAGTCAGGTAAAATCTGAAACTCCTAGCATATGTAATGATTGTGCTGATACAAAACATGAATGTGCTGATATGAAACAAGAATCTGAAAAGATTCACAGTCATAATCAGAGTTTGGTTGTTGAACTATCAAAGTGCAAAGAGGTAAACATGGCCTTAGCTCGCAACGAAAAAGATTTTAAATCGGTAATTGAAACACTCAAGAAAAGTGTTTCTGAGTTATCAAAAACGGTTTTTAATAAGCAAACTGGTATTAATAATTACATTAATATCATTGAGGCAACTAAGAAAGAGCTAGCCGAGGCGAATTGTGAGCATGAAGCGATCAAGCTCAAATTGGAGAGTTACTCAAACTCCCGATATGTTCTTGATCACATCATTGATGTTCAACAACTAAAGGGTAATGTTAAAGGCGTTGGGTATAAGTCGTGTCCGCCTCCTTTGAGACACAACTATACCAAGATGCCCGATGAGGAGGAAATGCCGCGTTTTAAGCCAACTGTACCTCTTGATTATGAGGAAGTTACAACTGGCTTAGGGTTCAAAACGGACAATTCATCGGAGGGCTCATCTGATACCAAGGAAAAGTCATCATTTGCTTCAAATCAAAGTCCTCCAACCGTTGAGGACTATGATTCTTCGGATGATGAATCAGATGTGAGTGATGAGGATAAATCTCTTGACGATAGAAAAGGAGTAGAAGTGCCTTTTGAGAATCACATTCTGTGTGATCCTCCTACTCCTGCTGTGTAATCAACTGGTGCTAAACAAGAGATAGATCCTATCACTGAGACAGTGTCTACCATTAAAAGTGATAACGTATTGTATACTTTGGTCGGTGATAGTAAAATTTATTCAGACAAAGATTTTCCAATCAAAAACGTCAATCAATCCTTGATTGATAAATTGTTTGAAGATAATACAACTAAGTTTTTGGGTAAATCAATTCCGAGAGTTTCTGTGACTCAATGTGATCCTATTCCAAAAGCTGAAATTAGAAAATAGCATGGAAATCAGAAATTACCGACTAAGCAACAACCTGTCGCCTTTAAGGGTAAACAACAACAACGAGCTCAAAAGCCTAAGGCTTTACGCCCAAATGCTGAAACAAAAGGAGCTCGTTACAAGAAGAAAAACAAAGACATTAAATTTGTGGCCTCCATGGGTACTGATAAAGTCGAGACTTTTGAAAATAAATCCAATACTGAGTTTATTCAAAAGGTCAAAATTTTGAAACATAATAGTGATAACAATTACACCCAACACACAAACGGGTGTGAAGCTAGTACCTCGGGGTCTACAAATTCAACGTCTGGTCATCGAACAAAATCTCCTAATTTTGTTGAAAGGAGATCATGCTTTAAATGCGGGGAGTTTGGCCACATTATCAGAAATTGCACAAACTCTCCGAAACCAAATTTTGTAGAAAGATTTAGAAATCTCTACGATTAAAGAACAAGAAACAGAACAACGACGTCAAAATGTGAAGGTGATCGAAAAGGCTTTAAAACCAGAAACTGTTAAAAGGAAACCAATTTTGTAACAACCGTTAAAACCAGAGATTTCTAAATCTGTAAATAATACATAATCCGGTAAACGGAAACAAGCTTGGAAACCTAAAACAGATAAAGTTTCAGGGGGAGTCTCCCCAGTTCCAGGTCATCGCGAGGTTGAAATAACCTTTGTCGATGAACAGGGACGACCCAAGTCTATGAAGGCTTGGGTCCCCCTCTCCAACTAATCTCTGAGTGAGTGTGCAGGATGTTCCAGGAGGAACTATCGATAGTCATCGGATTGTTGATAGTGGAGTGTCCATGCACAAGATCGGCGACAAAGAAATTGTTGCCTTTGATGGAAAAAAAAAGAAGACAGAATTGTCCGTCGAAAGAAATTGAAAACCTTCGACAAAATGCAAATCATACCAAAGTTTGATTGTTCAAAGCTTTGATCGGGTCCCCGGGATAGATTCAATCAAAATGTACGCACCTGCAACACGTCTGATGATTCAAAATCAATAAGATGAACGTGCAGTGTACATTTCTTCGCGGTGTGATTGAAGAAAATGTGTTTGTTGAACAAACCAACCGGGTGTGCGGATGCCTTGGCGTGGATTGAACAACCACACACTACTTCTGAAAGAGAAAGACAAAGATCGACTTTGAAATCTACACCTGGTGGATATCCAGCCGGACCCAGAGGTCTATGATCTTGTTGCTGTGAAGAGCTTTCTTAGTAGCTACAAAATCGACTTTGAAATCCACACCTGTTGGATATCCAGCTTAGGAGACCACTCAGATTCCTTGCAATGCATGAAGCTGTTGCAGGATACGGTTTTAAATTTCATATCTCTCCTATACTTGTCGATATTTAAGCTGCTTTATGAATTATTATCATCTCGTACAACACTCTTTGGCCAGACACGTTGATCTCGAATATCACCTCACACATGATTGTTTTTAATATGAAACTCCTCAATGTTGTCATGGTCCGCACCGCTTACCGACGTGCCAACTCATTTTTCCAAAATTCGATAAATCATTTCTGATTAAATTAATTTTGGTAAACGACGTTGAGGTAAAAATGAGTTAACCAGCATCGGGAAATCCTTTTTGTAAATACCTTTGTGTTTTTAAAATTTATCATAGTTTGTTGATTTTAGGGGGAGTAAATCCAAAATTTGAAAATTCAAAAACATAAAAAACCCAAAAACAATAGAAAAACAAAAATGAGTTTCCTGGCGAGAAAAGGAGAAAATGATAGTACATCAGTGGTCTGTCTGAACCTTTTCGAAGTGAACCTTAAAATGAAAAACTATAAGCAGGTCTATATAAGATGTATCGGTAGGCTCACAATCATTTTAAAGTGTGCAGGGTGATATAAACCTTAAATCGACTGAAGACCAGGTGGGAACCATTCATTGGCATATGGTCTTAGTACTGAAATTTCATTTGACAGATTGCCGAGGTTCTGAGATATACGGTCTTTATACTGGCTTATAATCTGGGTATCATGGTTGTATCTTTTACCGAATAATAACGGAGACGAAGTCTAGATCTTCCATGATACTATACATACGTGTACATATTGCATACGACCTCAATAAGTGATCAACAATCACATGTCCAGCAAAATAAGTGATTATATATCACATTTATCCGGGATTCAAGTTCGTCTCTTTGCTGTACGTTAGTACTGACCTGTTCATGGAGTTGCTCCTGTGCCCTCATGCATATGAAAATCAAGTTCCTCATCAATAAGTGATTCTATCACATAGGGCTTGTTTTCAAATCAAAATAAGTGAGTTTCTCACATCTTTTATACGGTCAAACAGATGATAAACGGTATACTCACCGGTAAGATGAACTCTCGTGCATACCTTGATACGGGAATGTGTCGTGTGTGGATGAACATCGGTCGGTAAGTATAAATCATACACTAATCGTATCCCCTCGCCATGATTACATTTGATAAGTTGAGCTTATGTGGACAACAATACCGATAATTGTTATAGGATGCTTATCTAAGTGTTAACTAATTGAACAAAAAGAGCGTTTTGGCGTGACCGTACACTGATATGATTCTCTTACCCTTGAAACTCGCAAAAAGAATGTCTGTAAATATTTGTTTACTGCTTTCGTTTCTGCATCTTTGTATATATTTATTTATTGCTTTCTGTCTTTACATTTGAAAAATGAAAAATTCCAAAAAGATTTTAGGTGTGTTTTAATCTAAATTTTATAAAAGCCAAAAAGATTTTGCTTCTATTTTATTTTTGATTGACCGATGTTGGAGCTCGAGTTTGTCCTACCCAAAATCCTGATCGTAAGCCGGAAAACAATTGCATCTTCATAAACTGTCGAAGTTAACAAGTTTTGAAAGTTAAAGGATAAAAATTGATCAATTTTTAAACTTTTAAACTGTGTCGGTCGGTAGTTGATTGTAGAATGGTCACGTATGCGTCGTTTGTTTATGTTTACTATATTCCAAGCGTTTGTTCTGATTGCGCGTTTAGCTTTCTTATATGTGCAGATGCTACAATCAAATCAGCTAAAGGCAAAGAGAACGTGTTCGATAACGAGCTTTGGAATGAAGACACTACGTGGAGGCACTCAAGGGATAAAGATGATAGAGCTACCGCTGACCCTTCATCAACACCACAAGGATCTAAAGTATTGAAGATCAAAAGATTCACGAGCAACATTCAAGGGGGAGTTTGTTGATACACTCCCTGACTGTGACACGTGAAGACCTTTTAAAGATCCGACAATGTGAAGAACGAACCATCACGAGTAGCTTCCAAGGGGGAGTTTGTTGGTACACTTTATGTGGACGCGACTCAACTCGGTTTGATTTAGTTCGGTTCGAGACTGTTAGGTTCGGCTCAAGCCCGACGTAGCGACATTCCTCCGTCGTGCGCCCCAGAGTTCGAAACGCGAAGCACGGAGAGCCGCGAACCAATTCCCGATGACACATCACCATGACATCATCATGGTGATGTCATGATGATGTCACATGTTTGACTAATCTATGCAATCTGATTTATGGAATCATGTGTGCGTAGTTGTTGTTGTGCATGGGCATTGTTATTGGGCCACTTCCATTGGGCCGAAACCTATTTGGGCCTGACATTTCAACACAGAACCATTGATATGGCGAACTCCCTTGTCTTCGTCAATATGTGTGTGTGGCGAAATCCCTGATTTCGTCACACATGGTTTTCGTCGCATGGGTTTTTGTCGATGGACAGTATAAATAGCTAAGTTGTTATCAGTTTAGTTATGAGAGTATTGTGAGACTCCAAGAGAGCTGAGAGACTTGTGAGAGGTTATTGTACAATCATTGTGTGTATATGTTTGTGAATGTTCTCATCCATTTAATCGAAGTGAATCTTTGGTTACTTGCTGTTGTTATTTATCTACTTTGTTCGGTTTGCACCGTCACGGGGATTCCGCACCCGCGATCGTGTTTGTGATAAACAGGGAATAGGTTTTCGTATCGGATCCTCCAGGAAAAACGGACCTACATTTATCATGTGTGATCCAGAGAAGACGTATCGGGTGAGTTGTGGTTGATTTATAGGAGGAGGTTATGAAACGAATATATGTTTATGCAAATTTAAAGGACAATACTGACATAGGTGCCGGTCTTTTCTCCCACTGTGCAAGATAAGAGGATGAGATATCGGCAGTTAGCTCGAAGAAATGTTGGTGTTGATCAACTTAGTAGATATGAAATGTTGGTTTTTGTCCCATATCATTTTATCTTCGTTATCCTTTTGTCCCATACGAGATTCTTCGCGAATTAGACATGACACATGATAAAAGCGCTTCTTTAGACAATCTGGGATTATGTTCCGCAAATTGGGAACCACATATTCGTGTGTAAAAGCTTGGAAAGATGACCGAATAGAGAACTGAATATCCCCTAGGTAGTTGTTACCATATGATAAATGATAAAAGCATAGTCAAAAGAACCCTTACCTGCCACTTAGGGTTTCTTCATCACCTATAACAATGTCGATAAACGTTGATTGGAACACGCCGCTTAAATGGTTTTAATATATTTCATCTTGGACTATCTAGTCTAACACATGAAAATGGATATGATCGTGTCAAGATCTTTATATATCATGTCATTGATCAACTGCTCGAAATCCCTTTCGTTTCTCAGGTACGCATTCGACACAACACATCAAAAAATAAAATTCAAAAAATCAGTGCCTTGATACGCATCGTATAGGCCTATACGATGCGTATAAAGCCCGCCGCCAGACATAACCTGCACCTATCAGTCTGCCATGTCTTTTACTTTATTTCAATACGCATCGTATAGGCCTATACGATGCGTATTGAATTCAAAAAGTGTGTAGATAGATAGGGGGTGTGCCATTAGAAAACCCCATTTTTAAATCCATTCCTTTCCTTACACGCTCCAATCACCAAACCCTAAATTTACTTTAGTCGCCGCCCCGTTCATCACTTCAGTCGCCGTTCATCATTCATCTGTTCGACCCTTCATCATCGGACATCGGCGTCAAGACTCAAGTATCACCAGCCATCGTCCGTTCATCACTTCAGCATCGGCATCAAGATTCAAGTACCGTTCAGTTGTTCTGGAATCGGATGTTCAGATATATAAGTTCTACCTTGTGAGGGATAGTGTAATATATTTAATTTGGGTTGGTTTAACTGTGTTTCTTAAATTGTGTTTTTGGATATAGTTGTTGATTCAACATTATTTATTTAGATTTGTTTCTTTAATTGTGTTATTAGAAGGATTCAACATTGTTTAAGCGGATTTGGTGGATATGCAATTATATTTGATTTGTTTATAAATGTGAATTTGGTTAATATAGTGTGGATTGGTTTAGTTTTCTTTGCTGTTTTAATGCTAGAATCAACAGCTGCTAGTTTTGTATATTTATGTTGATTCATGATATATGAATAGAACAAAGTGACATTGATTTAAGTTGTTGTTTCTTGTTTTGTTTGTTTATATGTTAATTGAAAACATGATTTTGTTTTACTGTTCTGTATTGTTATTATAATTTCAATTTGTAGATCAGATATAGAGGTTACAGAGTCTCTAAAAAATTGTTACAGTTGCATGTTTTTTTAAATCCAACTTTAACTTACTCTTACTCTATTAGTTTATAAAATTAATCATAATCTTTATAAACAGTGAACACTTTCGGTGAAATTGATGGTTTTAATTGTCATACTTATTGAAGTCATGAGTGATTCATAAAATAAAGTTGTTTGGAATTGAAGATCTTGAGGAAGAAAGACACATGGGAACTTGAATGTTGAAACTATTTGGTTGTTATGATTAGACTTTTATGGATTTCGTTTTAAGTTTGTTAAGACATTATGTGTTTATGCATGTTTTATGACTTTTGTGAACCTTTGGCGACTAAATTTTCACTAAAC
Source organism: Helianthus tuberosus (assembly GCA_030545235.1). Taxonomy (NCBI): domain Eukaryota; kingdom Viridiplantae; phylum Streptophyta; class Magnoliopsida; order Asterales; family Asteraceae; genus Helianthus; species Helianthus tuberosus. The sequence continues at coordinate 49,937,531 of CM060411.1, read as the reverse complement.
AGGTTCCTTAATCGCTAATTTCAAATATAGAATAACAGGTCGTGTTCGTGTCTTAACATGTCGTGTTCATGTTTTAACAGGTCGTGTTTGTGTCTTAAACAGCTCATATGATATGTTGTTAACATTTTCGTGTCTTAACAGGTCATTTCGTGTAACTTGTTTATTAACAGGTTCGTGTTTGGAAAATCTGACACGATAAGATTTCGTGTCGTGTTCGTGTTTACATGTTTTGTGTTCGTGTCTTATCGTGTTCGTGTCTTAACAGATCGGGTTGACCTGATATGCCAGCCCTAGTTACGGGTCATACGTGATCAGATTATGATTTTTCCAATTTAAAATCTTAAGTATTAACTAAACAATGTATTTACGAAGTAAAACGTGTTTAAAACTGATAGGTCACAATTGACAAGAGAAAAGAACATACAATGCACGAATAAAACAAGAGTATACCTTAAGTTCTTTCATACTGAACATTGTTTTGCTGAATGTCTGAATCATCTCAATCACAGGTGTGTAGAATAAGAAAACTAGGGTTTAAGACTTTCAATTTATAGATTTTGCCAACCATATGGCAGTTCTGATACTTACGGGGCCGTAAGCTAGGGTTTTGCAAACGGGCCATGAACTGATTCAGTTTTTGAGGTGGAGCCCACTTAACAGGTTAGGATCGTAAGGCCTTGCTTTCGGGCCGTAAGCCCTTAAAAGATAGTAGTTTCCATAATTTTGATGATTAAATCACGAACTCTTAAAATGAGATGATTTTCAGACCCTCTGGTTGCCTCTCGGAAGCGCTAAGTTTATGCGCCTTCAGCCGGACGTAAACCTACGATTTCAATCGTTAGGTATAGGATGGAGGTCAAATTCCTCATCCTCGTTCAAATTGATAGGTCCGTCAATATAGCGTTTCAATCTTTAACCATTCACTTTGAACGTTTCTCCATCTTCACTTATTAGATCGATCGCTCCGTATGGATATACTTCTTTGACAATGAACGGTCCAGTCCATCTTGACTTCAGTTTACCAGGAAACAAGCGTAACCTAGAGTTATAAAGAAGTACACGATCCCCACACTTGAAGTTTTAATCACTTGTCAAGTGACGATCATGAATCTTCTTCGTACATTCTTTATAGATAAGCGAATTGTCGTACGCTTGATTTCTGATTTCTTCTAACTTAAATACTATTTAATTATCTCTAACCCTCAAAGTAAGCCTCCATTCGACAACATCAATCAAAGCTCTAGCCGTAGTCGTCCCAAAATCAAGGGAACATGATCATTTTAGTCCATATCTAAGATGACGAAATCGATTGGGAAAACAAACTTGTCAACTTCTACTAGCATATTTTCAACAACCCCTCATGAATATTTGATCGAATGATCAGCTAACTGAATACTCATCTGAGTGGGAGTAGGTTCCCTAGACCAAGCTTGCAAAAACTAAATAAGGCATCAGATTTGTGCTTGCTACTAGATCAGCTAAAGCATTGTTTTGACTGAATGATCCCAGATTAAACATGGGATAATGAAACTGCCTGGATCTACTACCTTAGGAGGTAACTTGTTCTGCAAGACTGTCGAACATTCTTCATTTAAGGTCATAGTAAATTGATTCTGTAACCTTTTTTTTGTTAGAAAGTAAGTCTTTTAAACTACCTTAGGAGGTAACTTGTTCTACAAGACTGTCGAACATTCTTCATTTAAGGTCATAGTAAATAGATCCTGTAACCTTTTTTTTGTTAAAAAGTAAGTCTTTTAAAAATTTGGTGTATTTAGTCATTTGATCCAATGGTTCCATGAAAGGAAGATTGATGTGCAACGTAGTGAATATTTCCAAGAACTTTCCATATTGTTTCTCAAATTTATCCTTCAATTGGCGCTTTGGAAGTGGAAGGTCGGGCATTGGCTCCTGCTCCTTTTCTTTCTTAGCTCGATTAGCTGTCGAATTGTATGGCCTTCTGTATTAGTAGAGCTTGGTATGCACAGATTATCACTTTCTTGAACAGGTTTTTCAGTAGGAGGGGTGCTCCTAGTGACATGACCACTTTGAAGGGTAATAGATTTAACTTGAGCCTTCTCCCTCTCCGAATCTCTCGATGCTAACTAAGTTAGGACCTTCTCTATATTTTGAATTGTAGTTCTATGTCTTGCCAACTCCTGATGTTGCTTATTCATCCTCTCCCCGTTCTCTTTCATGTATTCCATAAGCATCTCTTGTAGACTTGGATGTCGTTCCCTAGATTGGAATCTGTTATTTTGAGAATAGCCTGCTGGGAATGAATTTTTCTTGTCTCTCCAACTAACCCTAGGTTACCCTTTGTCGTCATTGAATGGGTGCCTGAATTCGTCATTCACAAAGTCAACTTCCTTTTCATGTGTGCAATAGGACAATTCTTTGTTGAATGAGATCCTCCATATATACTGCACATCTCTTGTTTAGTCACAAGCTTCTCAATTTAGGCAGTTAGCGCTTCAACCTGGGCTGCTAGCTTTGAATTTTAATCTGCACTACGAACATCATCCTTTCTTGAAGATCTGGAATCTCTCCTTATGGGTAGTCATTCTCTGAGATTTTTTTAATGAGAGCACGAGCAACGGTAGGAGTTAGATGAAGTACAAAGACCGTTATAAAATGTATTCATGACCATCCACAACTCCATACCATGATGAGGGCAATTCCTTTAAAGCTCCTTAAACCTATCCCAGGTGTCTAAGAAACTTTCATCCTCCTCTTGCTCAAATCCATATATCTTGCTACGCAAGCGATTAGTTTTGGAGGGAGAAAAGAATTTATTTAGAATTTTTTCAGCCATTTCTACCCAAGTAGTAACAGAACCAGGGGCTAAATAACTAAGTCATGAGCGGGCTTTAGCAACTACTGAGAATGGAAAAAGATGGAGTATCACTACATCATCTGAAACATCTTCAAGTTTGAAGGTTTCACAAAGTTCAAGAAATTCGTTTTTGTGGTCATTCGGATCCTCATTTGCAAGTCCATGGTATTGGTACGACCGCTGAATCATAGTGATGATCTAAGTAGGAATCGTAAAGTTGTTCACTCCAACTCTCAAACGCGTGATGCTATTTCTAATTGCATCAACAGACATACATACATAATCTGAAATAGTTTTCCTTTGGTATGATGTTAGGCATGGAATGGAACCTACATGAAGCTAATAATGAAGTTGAGCTGGTGGATGAACAACTGTCTAAATTTGATGAGAATGGTGTAAAACGAGTGAGGAGAATCACCCTTTTATACACCCAAACCTCACTAACACAAAGACCGCCAATGTCCGAAGTGGTGGCGATGCTTTTAGGATACACAAAAATAATAGTTGTTAGTATGCGGCCCTGGTATTTGACCGCCTTTAATTTAAAAAAAATACAACCTTTGCAAGTGATCTTCCCACTTCAGCTACATATTCTGCCAAATACTATAAGTCACTCTACTATTTCACCAAGCTAACTTGATTATGCTACCAAACCCATACATTCATGATACTATTTGAGATTATTAATAAAACATTGTAATCGTCAATAAAAAAAATCCAAGACAAAATGTATTAGAGCTTGTATAGAGTTACCTAGTTGAGATCAGTTTGTTATATTGTTAGCTCATGGTAGTTAGCTGATCTCTACATCCTCAGCTATATATATAGTGAGGACTATTGTATACGCAGTAATAATATTTATTCTATACCTTTCTTCATCGTATCAGAGCTGCTCTGCTAGGGTTCCGATGATTTCTTACTTTTCCGGCAGGCAGCTCTTCTTCTCTGGTCTAACGTTTTCTCTCCGATTTCTTGATCTGCTTTGTTATTACTCTGTTCGTGTCAAGTATTTGCAAGTATGTGGACTCTTGGATTCATGATTCTTGCTCTGCAGCCCACATGACTACTTCTCTCGTTTTTTACTTAGCCTCATATACTGGTTCTGAGAAAGTTGTCGAATGGTATGTCTCTTAATTTCATATATTGGTACCGCTTTACCTCATTTATCTAATCATAGTCTTGTTCTTAGACATACTCTTGTTCTTCCCAACTAGCAGTCATCACACAAGAGACAACAAGGACATCCTGATAGCGACGTTTAGCCAATGACGTTCTATGAATACACATCCTCCTATGTTGTCACTAAGGGTCTGTTTGGTATGGGGTAATGGAATGGACGAAGGAATGGAATGGATGAGGTAATGGAATGGACGAGAGAATGCAATGGATCATTACCATTACCATTCCATGTCTTGTTTGGTTAACATGTGTAAATGGAATGAATTATTATTGTGTATTGTTCAGTAGGCAAGAAAAACAGAGTAATAAAATCAGCGGTGAGTGGTGGTGGTGGTCGGTGGTAGTGATTGTGGGTGGTTGTAGGTGGCGGTGGTGGGTGTCGGTGGCGGCGATGGGTGGTGGTGATGGCGGCGAGTGGCGGTGCGGCGGTGAAGACGAGTGGTGGTGGCGGCAAGGTGACCATTGGTGGTGGGTGGCAGTAGAGGTGGCGGTGGGTGGCGGCGGCAGTTGGTGGCGGTGGTGGTGGTGTCGACGATGGTGGTGGGCGGCGGTAGCGAGTGGCGTTGGCGGTTGGTCGCGGCTGTGGGCGATAACGATGGCGAGTGGGTGGCGGCGGCGACGGTGGCTGTCGGGGTGATGTGGTGGCGGGTGGTAGCGATGGCATCGGTGGTGGGTGGTGGTGGTGGTGGTGGTGGGTTGTGGCGAAGGTGGTGGGTTGTGGTGTTAATGAATGGTGCAAGATGGGATGGAATGGAAAAAAAACATTGGGGATGGAAGGAATGATTTTGAGGGAATGGAATGCCTTTTGGAATGGCTGATTCCATTCCATTGATCAACCAAACACCTTTTTCTTCATTCCCTCGTAATCATCCATTCCATTTCACCTCTCATTCCTGCATACCAAACACTACCTAAAGGTCAACATGGAGGGGACAAAAGGGATATACTGAAAGCGACGTCTCACCCAATACCTTTTCACCATCCCGGCTATAAATACCACACTTCTCATCCATGTGAACTCACTCTATTCTTTCTACTCTTACTTACACTCAACTCATTAAAAAGATACTTATTCTCACGCTGGATGATGGTTACGAAAAGAACCCCCAATCTCTCCTTCTTATGACGAGCCTAACAGTGTTTTCAGTTTTGCAGATTGAATCATTAACAAGAGCTCACGGTGATAAGAAATTAAGAAGTTTCCAACCAGTAGTGTTTCTTCAAACATGGATCTATCATTTTGTAAATCAACGTAAACAAAAAATGAATGCATAGCATGTGCTCTAGAAGCTATATAGAAGTTTCATCGAGCACATGATGTTCTCCAACAATTGAAATTCCTCGTTAGATATTAAAAAGGGATACCAAATGGCATTTGGTCTAGCGGTACCTAGAAGTTGGATAATGTCACACCCCCAAGATACCACATGCGGAAAACACCGCGGGACGTGTGACGTACCAGGATCCAAGCCACCAATCACATTGAACTATAACACAATATAAATAAAAGTTCCCATTTGTTTCATAAACAATTTCAAATCACAACTTAAAACAAGTACGTTCAGCGGAAGCAAAATGTAAATAGTTATTCAAGTTCAAACAATGTGCGAAACCAATAAACATGTGTCCAAGAGCTACGACCCATGACCACTCCAGCACTCCCAGATAGCAAGTTCCAACCATGAATCTAACGACCTGCAAGCATGCAGACAAGTGTGTCAGACGACGCTGGTGAGTTCAAAGTTTGTTAACACATTTTGTTACCAGATATGAGTTTAAACATTTCAGAGATTTGATGTTGTTAATAACTCGATTACCGCAGATGGCTCCAGATTATTTGCCCTTCCCTAATGCTCTATCAAACATTGGTCAAGTGGTTAAGGAAATTAGTTCACGACTGTCCTCCCCAGTACGGTATGAGGGTGCCAAACCAAATAGCGCTATCAACTAATAACCCCGTTGCCTCCCCGACAACCAATCGGTATATGATGGGACTTAATGATAGAAATGAGTGTATTAACCAACATCCCAGGTTTAACATTCCAGTCAAACCCCTTTTACCCGACATTCCTCCCTGGAACGTTACCCGATGTCCCTCCCCGGGACGCATGCTTGAAAAAGGCAGTGAACTCAAATTAGATATGCTCGGTATTTAACAAGTTACCCGTTCCAGTTAATCAACCAACCCTACCGTGGTTACCAATCAAGATCAGTTTCATAATAAATTACTTCACGTAGTTACACAGTTTATATTTAACATAACAATCCACAACTCATGTGCATATCACGCAATATCATTCACAGTTGCATTGGCCATTCACATTAGTCAATGCAAGTTCCTCGTTTCTACTTACTGTTGTTATCATGCAACGAGCCTTATTGTATAACCAAAGCATTCAATCTTATAAGCACCATGAATTATATCGACATCCTATGCCATGAGAACACATCACCGGCAACACTGTTTTGTACGTTTTATTCACGGCGAAGAATCCCCGTATGGTGAAGGTCCTCATGTGACGAAGAATCATTCTTCGTCGAAGTTAGGCTGTGACAAAGGACCCCTTTGACGAAGGATTAACCTTCGTCGGGTCTATGTGGTGACGAAGAATCCTAAGGTTCATCAGGGGCTCATCGACGAAGCTTCATGGTTCGTCGAAACCAACCTTGGCGAAGATACATGATTCTTCGTCGGGGGCGGTTAACACCCAGATCCATACAACCCTAATAAACACTGTCACTTTCAACACTAGTGTAACCACTACAAGATCATCGATTTACATAATCTAATCATACACAAATCATATGGTCCTCGAACTAACCCATCAGTGAATAATCAAAACAATTAGAATTATTAACATAAGCACAACATGCAGTCACAGTTCATCGATCTAGGCTACCCGATTACCCGACCGAGACTACCCATTTGTTAACACAAGAAAACCACCGAGGATTCTGTTCGTCATGCATTCCAATTCATTAAACCAGCATTTACACAACACAGTCAATTCAATATTATTGTAGGATTCTAGCAAAGCCTTAATTCATAGTAAATCTCATGCATCATATACCAATCATCAACCAAATAAACAACACCAATACTAACCGGTGTGCGAGATAACACGAGAAGGCTTGAGGACAAGAAAGTTATGCTCGACCAATAGAGAGTTACGAAGAACTAGCATGTCGTTGCTCCAAATGATAGAGGGAACCTCTAGGGTTTTTGTGATTGCCTAGATACGTTTCATTTACATAAGTTATACACATCATGTACTGGGCCTTGACGACTTGGGCCGAGAGGCCTTAACGGTGAACAATCACTTCGACGAAGTACTATACTTCGTCATGCATGTGAGCGATGAAGTTCATTCTTTGTCGAGCCCATGGATAAATCTTCGTCGAGCCCATTGTTCGTTATGTTTTACTAAACAATACCCACTTACATTTACATTACACATATAAATATTCATTAGGATATTCAAATCTTTCAAACCGTTACACATAGCATACATGGGACAAATTGTCAAAACAGGGTTACAAAACAATAATACGTAGAGGATAGAACTTGAAATCTCGAGTTGTCACATCATCCCCAACTTGAAAGAAATTTTGTCCTGAAATTTGATAAGCAAACCAAGACAGCAAAGTGTTAGATCAGGATGACTGTGGATTTTCCCCAGGTGCCACGTCATCCCCAACTTGAAAGGGAATTTCATCCCAAAATTCACCAGTTGCATCGGGATTTGATTGGTCAGTTAGGAAAAGATGAGGATATTTTAGCTTCATCTGATCTTCGAGTTCCCATGTGAACTTCGGTCCACGTCTTGATTTCCAACGAACTCTCACGATCGGGATTCGACTATGTTTACGGACCTTGACTTCCCGATCCATAATTTCAATAGGTTCTTCGACAAACTGCAATTTGTCGTCGATTTTCAGCTCTTGTAACGGTACCACAAGTGTTTCATCAGACAAACACTTCTTTAGTTGTGACACGTGGAAAACATCATGAACGTTACCCAATTCCGCAGGTAACTCAAGCTTGTAGGCCACTTTACTGATTTGCTCCAGAATTTTGAATGGCCCTACATAACGAGGATTAAGCTTACCGCGTTTCCCAAACCGTACTACACCCTTCCAGGGTGAGACTTTCAACATGACACGATCTCCTACCGCGAACTCCAAAGGTTTCCTACGCTTATCAGCGTAGCTTTTCTGATGGTCACGCGCTACCGCCATACGATTCCTGATCTGGACAATTTTCTCTGAAGTTTCAAGTATAAGTTCTGGTCCCGTGATCTGGCTGTCACCCACCTCAGCCCAACAAAGAGGAGAACGACATTTCCGTCCATACAAGGCTTCGAACGGAGCAGCCTGGATGCTGGTATGGTAGCTATTATTATAAGAGAACTCTATCAAAGGCAGGTGTTTCTCCCAGCCCTTGCCAAAATCGATCACACATGCTCGCAGCATGTCTTCAAGTGTATGGATGGTTCGTTCACTTTGACCATCCGTCTGTGGGTGATAAGCAGTGCTCATGTCAAGACGTGAGCCAAATGATTTGTGCATCGACTGCCACAAATCCGAAATGAAACGTGGGTCACGATAAAAAATAATAGAAGTTGGCACCCCGTGCCTAGAAACCACTTCCTTCAGATAGACAGCAGCAAGTTGTGAGAACTTATCCGTTTCCTTGATTGCTAAAAAGTGCGATGACTTAGTGAGACGATCAATGATCACCCAGATGGTATCATTCTCGCTTTGAGTTTTTGGTAAACCTGTGACAAAATCCATAGCAATTTGTTCCCATTTCCACATGGGTATTTCTGGTTGTTGAAGTAGGCCTGAGGGTTTCTGATATTCCACCTTGACCTTTGAACACGTCAAGCATTTACTAACATATGTCGCGATGTGAGCTTTCATCTTCGGCCACCAATACATGACTTTGAGGTCCTGATACATCTTATCTGAACCCGGGTGAACAGAGTATCGAGACTTGTGTGCTTCGTCCATCACAAGCTCTCTAAGGTTACCAAACAAGGGAATCCATATCCGTTCCATGAAGTAGAGAATACCATCAGATCTCTCTACAAGTCGTTTCTCCATGCCTCGCAAGTACTCTGCTTTTATGTTTTCTTCCTTCAACGCTTCAGTCTGAGCCGAACGGATCTGATCAGGTAGATTAGAGTGGATAGAGCTGCAGAGCACGGACACGCTTGGGTTTCGTTTCCTTTCGGCTAAGGGCATCAGCTACTACGTTAGCTTTACCTGGTGATACTTGATGGCACAATCGTAATCGTTTAAGAGTTCTACCCAGTGACGTTGTCGCATATTCAATTCCTTATGGTCGAAAATATGCTTAAGACTCCTGTGATCGGTGTAGATAGTGCGTTTGGTATCGTACAGATAATGCCTCCAGATTTTCAACGCGAAAACCACGGCCCCCAACTCTAAGTCTTGAGTCGTGTAATTCTTCTCATGAACCTTCAACTGTCGAGAAGCGTAAGCTATCACTTTTTCACGTTGCATCAACACGCAACCGAGACCTTGAATAGAAGCATCACAGTATACCACAAAATCTTCAGTACCTTCAGGTAGAGACAGGATCGGTGCGCTATAGAGTTTTTGTTTCAACAACTGGAAGGCATCTTCTTGCTTCGTTCCCCACGAGTATACAACGCCTTTCTGTGTTAACGAGGTAAGAGGTTGTGCGGTCTTCGAAAAATCTTTAATAAATCTGCGATAGTACCCAGCGAGACCAAGAAATTGTCGCACCTCTGAAGGAGACTTCGGTGCCGCCCAATTTCTGATAGCATCAATCTTAGCAGGATCCACGTGTATCCCCGATTCGTTAACAATGTGGCCAAGGAAGTGCACTTCTCGTATCCAGAAGTCACACTTGGAAAACTTCGCGTAGAGTTGCTCCTTCCTCAGGAGCTCCAAAATAAGACGTAAGTGTCATTCGTGATCCTCCTTGCTCATAGAATAAATCAAGATGTCGTCGATAAACAAGATGACGAAATTGTCAAGATACGGCTTACACACACGGTTCATGAGCTCCACGAAAACCGCTGGTGCATTAGTTAACCCAAATGGCATAACCAGAATCTCATAATGGCCATACCGCATTCAAAAAGTTGTCTTTGGTACATCTTCCTCTCGGACTCTCATCTGATGATAACCCGATCTTAAATCGATCTTTGAGTAAAAACTTGACCCTTGCAACTGGTCAAACAGGTCGTCGATACGTGGTAAGGGATAGCGGTTCTTGACGGTCACCTTGTTAAGCTCTCGATAATCTATGCACATACGAAAAGACTCGTCTTTCTTCTTTATGAACAGAACTGGGGCTCCCCAAGGCGAAGAACTGGGTCGAATAAAGCCCCTATCCAGTAACTCTTGCAGTTGATTAGACAACTCCTGCAACTCTCCAGGTGCTAGACGATAAGGAGCACGAGCAATCGGAGCTGCTCCTGGTGTAAGATCAATCTGAAATTCCACTTGACGGTGAGGAGGTAAGCCAGGAAGTTCCTCAGGAAACACATCAGGAAATTCACGGACAACAGGTAGATCTTCGATTTTCCTTTCTTCAGGCCGAGGATCAGTAACAAGTGGTAAAATAGCAGGATACCCCTTTCATAGACACTTCTGCGCTTGCATAGCTGAGATGATACCAACCATCGCACCACTGCGATGCCGCTGAACCGATAGAAATTCTCCACTGGGGAGGGGAATGTGTACGATTTTCTCTTTACAAAGGATGTCGGCACGGTGTTTAGACAACCAGTCCATACCTACCACTACGTCAAAACTACCGAGGGTAACAGGAAGGAGGTCAATGTCAAACACTTGACCCACAAGGTCTAGTTTACATCCCATAAGAACGTGTGAGGCTTCAATTGTTTTACCATCGGCTAATTCTACTACATGCTTAGTTTCTAGAGGTGTTGGAGCTAACCCTAATCGTTGACTGAACTCTAGGGACACATAACTCCAATCGGCACCGAAATCAAATAACACAGAAGCAAAGAAATTTTTCACAAAAACGTACCAGTCACGACAATGCCGTCGTTCCTAGCATCACCAGCACCAATCGTAAACACCCTTCCACGAGCACCATTACCTCCATTGTTGTCGTTGTTGTTTCCAGCATTGTTATTGTCATTTTAACGGTTGTTGTTGTCGTTTGCATTCTGATTCAGCTGAGGGCAATCCTGTTTAATGTGGCCCTCGTCCCCACACTGGAAACACCCATTTTTATTGCCTTGGTTCTGATGGGGCTGCTGCCTATGCTGTTGCTGATGCTGCTGATTCTGCTGCTGCTGTTGCTTTGGGAACGGAGCTCTACAGTCTTTTGCCATATGACCCACCTTATCACACCGGTGGCAAGCTCGGACACAAGGTCCATGATGATGATAACCACACTTGTTGCACTTTGGCTTCCTACCAACGTAGGAGCCTTGGCTCGGATTGCTGCTCTGGCCTTGGTTAACTTAGGACGACTGGCTGAAACTACGATTATTGTTGTGGTTATGCCTTTTCTGCGATTGGCTTGCACTGGTTGCTTTGTCAGCATCGTTCCATTTGCGCTTGTTATCACTAGCAGGTGTGGTAGCTGTAGCAGTAGGGGTAGTAGCAGAAACACGTGGCGGTAGCGAACCACGCTCGACCTCCTGATCGGTAATCTTGTGTGCTAGACGGATGATCTAAGGCAGGTTGTTAAGATTTGCAGCAGTGACCAAACTCTTTACTGATGGTGCTAGGCCTTTGATGTATAGTTCAATTCTCCGAGGTGGGGGTCGAGATAAGTTAGGGCACATGTTAGCTAGCTCGTCAGATCGTTTCATGAAAGCCTCAATCTCAGACCCCTCCATCTTCAGGTTGTAGTATTCGTTGTCAAGTTTCTGAATCTCGTCACGAGGACAGTACTCCTCCCGCATCAACTCCTTGAAATCATCCCAAGTAGTTGCATTAGCCATCTCGATGCCCAACATTTGCACCTGAGCATTCCACCAAGTTAAGGCACCATCCTCCAAAGTGCATGTAGCATATTTCACCCGGTCCCCCACGGGACAATTACACATAGCAAATACTGATTCAGCTTTCTCAAACCAACGAAGTAGCCCCACAGCTCCTTCATTCCCACTGAATTTATGTGGCTTACAATCCATGAATGTCTTAAACGTACAAGCAGGTGGATTGTTTTGATTCTGATTCGCTTGTTGACCTAAGGACGAAAGAAATTTCAACACAAAGATAAGAGTTGTGTACGCGACACGAGAATAAGGAGTATACGACACATTTCATACCAGCTTGGTAGGCTACCAAAGCCTCAGCCACACATGTGTTAATCAAGTTTGTCAACTCAGCCTGAGTCATCGCAATGTGACCACGCCCATGGCCTCGTCCGCTCATGATTCTATATGAGAAAAAGGAAAAGTTAAGGATCGAGATAAGGTAGGAGTCAAACCTCACAATACTTCTACAGACTACTAGGTTAACAACAGACTACAGAGCGGAACCCCCTTCACACTTGTTAAGCCTCACTGGGACTCACATGCACCCCACATTATTATTATGTGTGCACCCATAATAACAATGCAATTTGCATGTTTATCTCAGGTCCTCCCAACTCGTGCTACAAGGTTCCTCAAAATCGAGTAGCAAATCAGAAGACTCCACAAAACATGAGTCACGAAAGTCTAACGGGATATCACACTGTGACTCTATCAATCACATAACCTAGGCAAATACACATGAATTCAGTCTGTAGTGCTAAGTGTGCAATCACATGCAACATAATACATGAATGTATACTAGATATACTATGCAATAAGTAAACGAGATACGAACCTTGCGATCTGGAGCTGAGTGTCATGGTCGATTTTTGAAGCTGTTCGGTTATAGTCTGATTTTATAGAAACGTTTTAAAACCTAGTTCACTATAACCAGTGGCTCTGATACCAAACTGTCACACCCCCAAAATACCACATGCGGAAAACACTGCGGGACGTGTGACGTACCAGGATCCAAGCCACCAATCACATTGAACTATAACACAATATAAATAAAAGTTCCCATTTTTTTCATAAACAATTTCAAATCACAACTTAAAACAAGTACGTTCAGGGGAAGCAAAATGTAAATAGCTACGACCCATGACCACTCCAGCACTCCCAGATAGCAAGTTCAAACCATGAATCTAACGACCTGCAAGCATGCAGACAAGTGTGTCAGACGACGCTGGTGAGTTCAAAGTTTGTTAACACGTTTAGTTACCAGATATGAGTTTAAACATTTCAAAGATTTGATGTTGTTAATAACTCGATTACCGCAGATGGCTCCAGATTATTTGCCCTTCCCCAATGCTCTATCAAACATTGGTCAAGTGGTTAAGGTAATTAGTTCACGACCGTCCTCCCCGGTACGGTGTGAGGGTGCCAAACCTAATAGCGCTATCAACTAATAACCCCGTTGCCTCCCCGGCAACCAATCGGTATATGATGGGACTTAATGATAGAAACGAGTGTATTAACCAACATCCCAGGTTTAACATTCCAGTCAAACCCCTTTTACCCAACATTCCTCCCCGGAACGTTAACCGATGTCCCTCCCCGGGATGCATGCTTGAAAAGGCAGTGAACTCAAATTATATTTGCTTGGTATTTAACAAGTTACCCGTTCCAGTTAATCAACCAACCCTACCGTGATTACCAATCAAGATCAGCTTCGTAATAAATTACTTCACGTAGTTACACAATTTATATTTAACACAACAATCCACAACTCATGTGCATATCACACAATATCATTCACAGTTGCATTGGCCATTCACATTAGTCAATGCAAGTTCCTCGTTTCTACTTACTGTTGTTATCATGCAACGAGCCTTATTGTATAACCAAAGCATTCAATCTAATTTGCACCATGAATTATATCGACATCCTATGCCATGAGAACACATCACCGGCAACACTGTTTTGTACGTTTTATTCACGGCGAAGAATCCCCGTATGGTGAAGGTCCTCATGTGACGAAGAATCATTCTTCGTCGAAGTTAGGCTGTGACAAAGGACCCCTTTGACGAAGGATTAACCTTCGTCGGGTCTATGTGGTGACGAAGAATCCTAAGGTTCGTCAGGGGCTCATCGACGAAGCTTCATGGTTCGTCGAAACCAACCTTGGCGAAGATACATGATTCTTCATCGGGGGCGGTTAACACCCAGATCCATACAACCCTAATAAACCTTATCACTTTCAACACTAGTGTAACCACTACAAGATCATCGATTTACATAATCTAATCATACACAAATCATATGGTCCTCGAACTAACCCATCAGTGAATAATCAAAACAATTAGAATTATTAACATAAGCACAACATGCAGTCACAGTTCATCGATCTAGGCTACCCGATTACCCGACTGAGACTACCCATTTGTTAACACAAGAAAACCACCGAGGATTCTGTTCGTCATGCATTCCAATTCATTAAACCAGCATTTACACAACACAGTCAATTCAATATTATTGTAGGATTCTAGCAAAGCCTTAATTCATAGTAAATCTCATGCATCATATACCAATCATCAACCAAATAAACAACACCAATACTAACCGGTGTGCGAGATAACACGAGAAGGCTTGAGGACAAGAAGCTTATGCTCGACCAATAGAGAGTTACGAAGAACTAGCCTGCCGTCGCTCCAAATGATAGAGGGAACTTCTAGGGTTTTTGTGATTACCCAGATACGTTTCATTTACATAAGTTATACACATCATGTACTGGGCCTGGACGACTTGGGCCGAGAGGCCTTAACGACGAACAATCACTTCGACGAAGTACTATACTTCGTCGTGCATGTGAGCGACGAAGTTCATTCTTCGTCGAGCCCATGGATAAATCTTCTTTGAGCCCATTGTTCGTTATGTTTTACTAAACAGTACCCACTTACATTTACATTACACATATAAATATTCATTAGGATATTCAAATCTTTCAAACCGTTACACATAGCATACATGGGACAAATTGTCAAAACAGGGTTACAAAACAATAATACTTAGAAGAGAGAACTTGAAATCTCGAGTTGTCACAGATAAGGTTTGTCTTTCCAAATGGTGAGGGTTCAAGTTATTGGTTGTTAAAAAGTGTGATTTAGGAGCTGAGTCAAAGAGTGTGTGATTTGTCATTCAAAAAAGATATGAATAGTTTGTCTCGATATTCTAGTAAAAAAGTTTGTTGAAAACAGAGTTGTATTCAAAAGAAAGTCTTTTTTGTATCGTAAGCTATACGAATGTCGGTACCGTACCGATAAGGATATTGACCCGTGTTTTACATCGATCGAAAACCATAAAAGTGAATTCCGATTTCCTTTTGTTCATATACTACTTTATTTTTTGGATTTTATCTTTCGTTTGCTATAACAAGTTTCAGTATCATAACGAAGCGAACCAATAATGACCGAGTTCTCGGCACGTTGCGCAAGATATCCCCTAGTTGAATAATGACAAGTGACAGATTGACTTTTCATAGTCATCTGAATTTAGAACTGCATTTTACTAATCATACCATAAAAAATAGGTTGGAGTTGGAGAACATGTCAACCCTCAACAACAAGCAAGTAGAATATAAAAAAATATGCTTTCACTTATCTATATGATTTGAAATTAAAAGTTGTTAACGAGCTTGCAGTTGACTTTGTAAGATGGAAGCAACAGCAGCGGGTGGCGGTGGCTACAGAATCAAGTTGAGGATTTTTATGGTGGCATCATGGTTGTGGTTGATCATTACAGCCGCTGTAGCGCAAGCTCAAAACACTACCCTCACCGATCCAGCTGAAGGTCTCTCGTCGGTTTAGTTATACTTTTCACTCTTTGTGCAATTATAATTGATGATCTGTTTTTGTCAGATTTCTATTTGCACCTATATGCTATTCACTAGTGCTAACTGATCATAACTTTTATATACTTTGCTCTAGATCATTCAATTTGAGTGAGTTCGAGTCATGATAAAAGAAATCTCTTGAAATATAAAATGAGTTGAGGTTATAACAATGTTTTTCGGCTTTTACTTAAAATTGGTTATTTATTAAGTATTCGTATGCGTTTAAGTTCGCAAGTAACATGTTAAAACGGACACTTTACTACAACAATCAAACGACTCGGGTCAAATTATAGTGACTTGAAGCAAAATTTGCCTACGTTGTACGTTATCCAATGACTGTATCGGTTAACATTATAATTCTAACGACTTCTGACTTGTTAAACCCAATTGATATTTTTATGACAATGTTTTATCTTTGATTAAGTTAGTCTTAATAATAAACTTGAAGCTTCTAATAATGACAATGTTTTATCTTTAATCAAGTTAGTGTTTTTTAATATTAAAGTAAAAGTGCACTACTTTTAATGTTATTGACCCTATCTTAACTTTGCTATTGGTTAGATTTACTGAGTATGATAATGATGATATTACATTGATTTACGGCCATGGGGTATGAGGCGGGGGTTGGGGGAAAACGCCCAAGCCACCACCCCGGGTGGACTTGGGTTTGGGCGTGGCCCTTGGGGCTTGGCTTTCAAGCCGGGCGTGGGGCGGATAGGCCATGCTAGTTGGCTGAATTTCATTGGTCACCCGCCACGTCAGGCGGTTGGGTTTTTGAATTTTGAATTTTAAAATTCAAACCATCCCCCCAAACGGTCCCCCCATCTTCCCGAACCGCCACGCGGTCACCCAAAGGGCCTATATATTGAAACCATCCCCCCACTGGTCCCCCCATCCCACGAACCCAACAGCCCCACCAACAATCCCACCGGCTACCACTTCTCTCGAGCGTTTCAAGGCTTACTACGAAGCCGTTCCCGGTGGCGAGTTAAGCCACGAGGACCGGGTGGCGGTGGCTAACATAGAGTTTCGAGGTAAGGAAAAAAAGGCGTTCGACAAGATCGACCTTTTTGAAATTTTTTTAACGCTTTAGGTTTGTTATTTTGTAATTTTTAGGACTATGTAATGTTTTAAATTTTAATGAAGTTGTAGGTTTTTTTTATAAATTGTTGTGTGAATTTTTATAAATTTTTTGGTATTTTTTTAATTACCTCTGCCACGCGGTGCACCCAACCCACGCCCCGCCATACCCCGCTTACACGTAACCAGGCGGTGGGGGGCTCCCCTTCCATGTGTCACCATTTGCCCCAACCCAAGCCCAACTCCCGCCCCACCATACCCCACGGCCTACACTCCATCAAAAATACATCAAAAACTATAATAATATATAGCTTTTTATTACATCAAAAACTATAATGATGATATTACATTGATTTACACTCCATCAAGTCACATTAACGAATTATATATCATATATATTGTTAATGAATGAGTAACTTTATTTTTATAATAATATATAGCTTTTTGTTATTTTTTATTTAATATGTTATAATAATTTATTATTATATTTACTTTTAATAGCAGATTTTTAATTTTTTTCCTTTTTTAAAACCATATATTTTCCTTTACCATTTTTATAATAATTATTTTTTTTCTTTTTCTAGAACATATATTATTTATCAATTAATTTGATAATTCTTTGATACTTTACATTTCTAATTTTTTTTTATAAAAACTTAAGTACATAGTTGTGCTTGATTTTTTCCCTCAACATTTTGTTATAAGTTTTGTTAAAAACAAAGTTGTACTCTAAATAAAGTATTTATTTGGTATCATAAAACGGTTAAAACGATACAATGATAAAATAAACCGTTTTAATGGTTTGACTTTCTAAACAACATGTTTTATTTTCAAATCATGTTTGTTTTACATCATTATTTGCTCGGTTTCGCCGCAATGCGCAACGTAAAAAAACTAATTTAGATTAAAATAATATAAGATGAATATTTTCTTAAATTACACAGTAAATAAACTATTTTTATGGAGTCAAACACCGAAACACCATAGTTAAAAGGGGGCTCCAAATGGGGTGACCTTGCCCCTTAACGGTCATGAAGGAGAGGAGGGATTGGCCCATATGCACCTAAATCAATCATTGCGCAATGATGGTGAAAAACCTATGGAGGAGGGTTTGATCCTGAGCGTCACTACGGTTTTCATCCGGCTGTTATTCTAGCGAGGCAACTCGTGTAGAGGCAGTACGGTTTCCGGGGGAAAGCCTTCGACCCAAGACTGGTTAACCCAGCGCTGGCCTTGCTATCTGGGCCCACGTTCTTGGCGAGGGTCCGCGATTTGCGGATGTAACAATGGTCACCATTAAGAAGTTCACCTTTAAAAAAAAAAATCAATCATCAAGTTTTTTTTTATTTAGTTATTAGTTATGTTACAACGTAATAACTGAAGAATGAATTAGTTAAAATAATAACTGAAGAATGAATTAGTTAAAACTCATTGCATATAAAGAAAATCATATCTCTAATTGGAAATTTGCTGAAAGGATAAAAGAAATATAACTATATTTTCACAATACATGGAAAGTAGAGGGTTAGGTTTGATAATTTTATATACTTGCAAAGAAAAGGTTGGTCTATAGGACCTTTCATTCATTGGTTGATTTTTTTCCGAGTATCTTTTCAAATTTTTTTACATTTACCCTTAACTTTTAGTATCAATACTTACAACCCTTAACTTTCAGACGACTTTGTAATTGAGTTTCACATGCTTATTTTTATGTTTGTGCAGGTATATATTTAACTTGACTTACGTTTAGACGTATTTTTTTTAAATGAGTCAGATCAAATATAACATGTTTCCGTTTTTTATGTACGTTTTCAATTGTTGTATGTTTTGAAATATTTTTTTTTCGAAAACGAGTCGAGTCAGGTATATTAAATTTTAATTAAATAGTATAAAATTCGAGTTATCTTACGTTTCGAGACTACCGCAATGCGTCGTACCTTCTTTAACTTTAAAAAACATTATTTTTATCTGCTTACTTTTATGTACGTATCAGTGTATATTTAAGTTGAATTATATTTCAATGTAAATTATGTTCTATTCAGAAACAAGTAAGGTCAAATTTAATACTTAACGTAAATTATGTTCTATTCAGAAACAACTTAGGTCAAATTTAATACTTTTCGTAGGACTATAAATTCGAGTTACTAGAACCCGACCCGCGGTAAATAGACTAGTTGTTGAAACAAATATCACGGTGGTTTGTTTCTTTCCCGCCTGAATGGATAAATGCCGGTGCCCTGTAGTAGCACGGTGGTTATCAGGGGCGCAGCTTAGTGGTGCTCCGAGGGGGCGCCCGACCCCTCGAACTTTTCGATGCGTAGTGTTATGAATAGTAATTTCGTATAGAAAATACGTTTCCACCCCCGGTTTCGGAAAAATGGGGGGGGGGGGGGGGGGGCGAAGGTTCGCCACGGGTGGTTATGATGTCTCCACTGGTTGGCGACTATATTTAACCTGATTCGCGTTACAACTAGTGAGATCGTCCGTACGCATATTCTGAGTTGCGAGGTAAATACTCGTTGAATTTTGACATTTTGGCAGTTAGGTTAGGGTAAAGTTAGGTTTTGAAATGAAATTGAAGATCAACAACTCGTTCTCGATCTCACTAGTGTATTTTGTTTTCCATTTTGTCAATTTAGGGTTACTAGTAACATGATTATGATATTGATTTGAAGTGTTGCAGCACGAGTTATACATGAAATGTTCAGCCAATGGAGGATAGAAGAAAGTAAAGTAGCAAACATGAGATGGAACCTAAGCGGAGAACCGTGCAGTGGCGCTGCGGTGGACTCTACCACCTTCGATAACGACTCTTACAATCCGGGCATCAAATGTGATTGTAATTTCCCCAATTCTATTTGCCACATCATTCAACTGTAAGTGTTCCTTCCCCTAGACACGTAAAATCATAATAAACTCAACCAAGCGTGCACTCGCACTCTCCTATCATCATGGGTAGAGGGGGCAATCTTGACCCAAAACCTTCCAAGTGGGTCAACTTGGGTTGCTTTTAAAATTATATGGGTTGGTTTGGGTAAGATGTTTTAACTAAATGGGTCACAATGGGTCACTTGAAATTCCATCTTGTTATTTTCGGGTCAAAGCGGGTCGACAACAATAAATAAATAGGTCGATGTGGGTTAGTGTCTTAAAGAAACGGGGAAAGTTTTGGATCGAAATGGATTTCAAGCCGGCACAAGTATCCGCACGAGACAAGTTACAGCACGAAACGGGTTTTGGATCGGAACGGGTTCAGTTCAAACTGAGTTTCGGGCCGAGATGGGTTTCGGCACGACACAGGTTTTAGATCGGAACGGGGTCGGTTCGGGTTGGGTTTCGGGCCGACACGGGTTTCTGCACGGGACGGCTTTCGGATCGCAACGGGTTTTGTGCCGACACGAGTTTCCGAACGAGACGAGTTTCAGGTCGGGACAAGTTTCGTACCGTTTCGACGCGAACTGTTTCGACTCATACCGTTTCAACCAGTACCGTTTCGACGCGAACCGTTTCGACCCGTACCGTTTCGACGCGAACCGTTTCGACCAGTACCGTTTCGAATTGAACCGTTTCGACGCGAACCGTTTTGACCCGTACTGTTTCGACCAATACCGTATCGAATCGAACCGTTACGACGCGAACCGTTTCGACGCGTACCGTTTCGACGTTTCACTTTATTTTCTTCAGTGAATTGGTTAAAATCTGAGATTTATTTAGATATGTATGTTTGATATTTGATTGAAGTTCCAGATCTGTTTTAAGTAGCGGTTGTTGTTCAGATCTGTAAAGCATTCATATGTACTTATTTGTTGAGTGTTTGAAAGTGTAGATGATGTAGTGTATGACGAGGAAGAAAGATTAGATAAGTTGTTGTTCTTTAGAGGAATAAGAAAATTGAATAAAAGTTGCAGGTTGTTTGTCGAATTTCGGACAATTTCAATTGATTTTCGATAAGTTTCGGTATATTGTATGTGTATTTCAGATTGATTCAATGTGTTTCGGTGTGATTTCGACGAGTTTTGAACTGAATTAAATGATTTTAGGTGAATTTTGAACAAGTTTTTGATCTGTCTCAGATCGATTATTGTTCATTTCGATCTGTTGCGTTGCTTTTCGATAAAAAATTCAATCATTTTGAACTTGTTTTCAGGTTGTAGTTTCGAACATTTTGAACTGTGTACATTGAGTTCGAAAGATTTTCACAAAAAAAAAAAAAAAAATCTTTAGATTTGTAAAAGATGAGCTGGGCTTTGGCACTCTATGATGCTGCGATTTCCATTCTCAACCCGAACCAACCCGGACCTGTTTTAACAGCTCATGCACTTTTTTGACCCGAACCCGTCCCGACCCGAACCCATTCTCAACCCGAACCAACCCGGACCCGTTTTAACCCGACAAAATTGCCCCTTGATGTACAAGCTCTTTAAAAAAACATCTTTTTAACTAACCTGACCCAAAACCCGTTCTGACCCGAAACCCGTTCCGACCCGAACCCGTTCCGACCCGAACCCGTTTTGACCCGAACCCGTTTTGACCCGAACCAAAACAACCCTTTTTTTTAATTGACCCGAACCCATTTTGACCCGAACCCGTTTTGACCCATGACCCGACCCGACCCAACCCGACCCATTTGCCAGGTCATTATTCATGGGCAAAGTTTTTAAGGGGCGGGAGGGGGCGGCCGACCCCCGAACTTTTCGCTCAGTAGTGGAGAGTATGTAGTTTTCGTATAGAAATTTTTGGGTATATACGTTTTCGATCCCCAGGTTTTATAGAAATTTTTAGGTCCGGTGACTTCCGCCGCCCCCGGTCGGAAATCTCAAGCTTCGCCATTGCCTATCATGAAACAGTTTGGTCAACAAGTCAATCCAATTACACTAAAATATCTAACAAATTTTGTATCTTTTGACAATTGTTGCTTCACCAGAAGAGTTTATTCAATGGACGCAGTGGGCCCGATCCCAGAAGGACTCTGGACTTTGGTTTACCTTACCAATCTGTATGTATGCGCCCATATGTTCACTATTGTATTGTGTAATAAATTTGTTGAGTTATGTTTGGTTTTCTATATTTGGCACTTTGTTGAAACTTAAAAAAAAAACTAAGATTGAATTGGTTGCTTTGGATATATTATTAACTATTTTCAGTAACTATAGAAAACTAAAATCTACAATTATCTATAGGTGTGTAGACATACACATACATTAGTTCTTATGAATTTCTATTCTTGTATTCTGCTAAATGATTAATGATCAAGTATTTGTTACAGAGATTTGCGCCAGAACCACTTGACCGGTCCCTTGTCACCTTCAATTGGCAATTTAACTCGGATGCAGTGGCTGTAAGCCTTTCCTTTTTATGCTTTAACACGATGATCGTTTTTTACCTCAACGATATCTTTAAGAATAAAGCTGAGATTTATGACAATGATTTTGACTTTATCTTTAGGACTATGGGCATCAATGCTTTATCTGGGGAACTTCCACCAGAGCTAGGACAGCTTTCAGACCTCAGATTGCTGTATACTTTTTCTGCTTTTTGTTTACATTTTATTGTTTAATTCTTTGTTGAATGAAATGTTAATTTATGTTGCAGGGGAATTGGCACTAACAATTTCAATGGTTCCCTGCCATCTGAACTTGGAAATTTGCGACGATTACAACAGCTGTATGAATATTCATGACCTTTCTACTGTGCATATCTATGCACAACGCCATTAAACAAAACTTGTATCATTTTCATATATGTTCATTTTTTTCAGTTACATTGATAGTTCTGGAGTGGGCGGTGAAATACCTCCTTCATTTGCTAGTTTACAGAACCTGGTTACAGTGTAAGAGCATTTATATTTGATGATGCTTTAAAGTAGTACTTCATCTATCCCGTGAAAAATTCCACTTGTGTCATCAGATGGGCTTCTGATAATGCATTCACTGGGAGAATACCTGACTTTATAGGGAATTGGACACAGTTAGAGTCATTGTAAGTTAACTTCTATGTCATATTCAAGGTCAAGGTGTTACACATGAAATGAAACTTTATGATTACTTACATGCTTTATGTTCATACAGGAGGTTTGAGGGTAACTCTTTTGAAGGTTCAATACCACCTTCATTTTCTAGACTTACCTCTTTGCAGGACTTGTAAGTGTTTTTCTCCGTAAGAATCTTTTATTATACTTTGCAAGTTGTTTGATCTTGTAATTTAAAGCTTTCTAAAATTTAGCTGCTCGGGTCCTATGAATGTTGCAGGAGGATAAGTGGTTTATCTAATGGAACTATGGACTTTATAAGGGATTTGAAGTCCCTTGGTGTTCTGTGAGCAAATCATTCTTAAGTCTACCCATATTATTATCCTGAAAACAAAGTATAAGGAGATCGTTTCTTGCAGAGTTTTGAGGAATAACAGACTTTCTGGCTCTATTCCGACTGACGTTGGAGAACATCATAATCTGACACGACTGTGAGTAATCTCATTGATAGTAATGCTGCCGGCTTTACTGTTTGGTCTCGTTGCATCTACTAACTTTGGGTGTATACTTGTCAGGGATTTGAGTTTCAACAATTTGAATGGACAGATTCCAAGAGGGTTGTTCAACTTGAGTCAACTCTCTTTCTTGTAATGCACATATTCTCTTTGTATGATAAATTATATTCCATAAGGGCAGTAAGTGTGAATGATGGAATTAAAATCTGAATTTGGATGTCATCATTCTCAGGTTTCTTGGAAACAATAGCTTAAATGGCGCCCTTCCCGATGTAAAGAGCGCAAGTCTCAGAAATATGTAAGTGAAATGCATCGAGTGAACACAATAAATATATATAATTTTTGTAGATCATTTACAACTTTCTTCATGCAGTGATGTGTCATACAATGAACTATCTGGAACACTTCCTTCTTGGGTCAATGAGACAAACCTACAACTGTAAGTGCATACGATGTTGCATATCACATTATTATTTCTGAACTGTGATTTGTGCCTTTTATTTTAGAAGCAGTTGTTGGTGACCGACTTTGAATTTAGTTTTTAGCATAAGTCTTGGAAATAATGCCATATTTGTAATGTGTGCAATTTGCAGTAACTTAGTTGTGAACAACTTCACTTTAGGAGATTTAGGAAACAGTGGTTTACCTTCAGGTTTAGAGTGTCTCCAAAGGAATTTCCCTTGTGCTCGTGGGTCCCCAAGATGTAAGCAAAAACATGGACTTTCTTGTTTTTTTTTTCTTTTGAATGCCAACTCACACTGTCCCACACACCCTTAAATGTTAATTTTTACAGATAGTGACTTTGGAATAAATTGTGGTGGTTCTCCAATCACATCATCTAACCAGTTACTTCATGAAGAAGATACCCAAGCACTTGGAGCAGCAACTTATTATGTGATTTCTGAACTTCGGTGGGGTGTCAGCAATGTTGGTCAAAGTGACCAGCCAAGATATACAGATTCCTCTTCACGCCAATTCACAAACACTTTAGATTCAGAACTTTTCCAGACAGCACGACTCTCTGCTGGATCCTTAAGATATTATGGTTTAGGACTGGAAAATGGTAACTACACAGTCACCCTCCAGTTTGCAGAACTAGAGATAGAAGATGGGCCAACTTGGAAAAGTACCGGAAGGCGTGTCTTTGACATCTATTTGCAGGGAAACCTAGTTTTTCAAGATTTTGATATAAGAAAGGCAGCTGGGGGAGCCGCATTTAGACCTGTTTCAAGGCAAGCAACGGTTCAGGTTACAGATAACTACCTAGAGATACATTTATTCTGGTCTGGAAAAGGGACTTGCTGTGTACCTGTTCAAGGGACTTTCGGACCTCTTATCTCAGCAATCAGTGCCACCCCAAGTACTAAAATTTCATCATGAGTTCTTGATATTTGACAACTACTAACTTTTGCTTATTTTTATACAGATTTCCGCCCGAGTGTGAGAAACACTCCACCTTCCACAAAGAAAAATAGGAAGAATAGGACCGGTTTAATTATTGGGATTGTGGTTCCTGTTGCAGTTGTTAGCTTTCTGTCATTATTAGCCCTATATATTTTTCGTCAGCGGAGGAAAAAGCTGGACGCGTATTACAATTTTGAAGGTAGTTTTTTGGATCTTTATATTTTATATAGACGAACATGTTTTCCATTTGCATACCTAGCACATTCATTTTTTGTTGTGGGTACATAATTAGTTATGCATGCGTAATATCCTGAAGCCGTACTCAAAAAAACTCCATAGAATGTAAAAAAACTCAAATTCGGGTTCTTTTTTTTTTTTTGGATGCAAACTGTTTTTTTTTCTGAATTACAGAGTTTTTGGGAATTGACGCCAAACCAGATACCTTTGCTTATGGAGAACTGAGAGATGCAACTGATAATTTTAGTCCTGCAAATAAGCTTGGTGAGGGAGGCTTTGGACCCGTTTACAAGGTACTTTATACTTTTTATCAGCAATCTATTTTTGCTTCTTAAACTCAAACTTAACCATGATTAGTCCTTATAATATTTTTGATGGTAAACAGGGAACACTGAATGATGGAAGAGTAATAGCTGTTAAACAACTCTCTGTAGCCTCCCACCAGGGCAAGGGTCAGTTTGTTGCTGAAATTTCAACAATATCCGCTGTCCAACACCGCAACCTTGTTAAATTATATGGATGCTGCATTGAAGGAGACAAACGGCTTCTTGTTTATGAGTATCTTGAGAACAAGAGTCTTGATCAAGCATTATTCGGTAAGAGAGAACGCATCACGTTCATCATAAGTACAGTTGTTTGGCATCAGTTGTAAAGTATAAAACTGTAATGTTACATTTGTGGTCTATGATGTAGGAGACAACAGGTTATCTCTTAGTTGGGCCACGCGGTTTGAAATATGTCTAGGGATAGCACGCGGTCTTGCATATCTGCATGAAGAATCTCGAATGCGGGTCGTACACCGAGATGTTAAAGCTAGCAATATTTTACTTGATTCCGATCTCAATCCTAAGATCTCAGATTTTGGTTTGGCCAAACTTTATGATGACAAGAAAACACACATGAGTACTCGTGTTGCAGGCACAA
Source organism: Helianthus tuberosus (assembly GCA_030545235.1). NCBI lineage: Eukaryota > Viridiplantae > Streptophyta > Magnoliopsida > Asterales > Asteraceae > Helianthus > Helianthus tuberosus. The sequence goes on along the minus strand of CM060411.1, from coordinate 49,911,502 downwards.
TGTAAGATTTTATATCATATGCTTGTTTTGTGTGTGTATATCAGTTGACTTTGTTGAAGTTGTGATAATTTTATATGTATTTTGTAGAGGGTATTTGGCACCAGAATATGCAATGCGTGGACACCTTACAGAAAAAGCTGATGTGTTTGGGTTTGGAGTTTTAGCTCTAGAGATTATTAGTGGGAGGCCTAATTCTGATTCCACTTTAGAAGATGAGAAAATCTATCTTCTTGAATGGGTGGGTATCTTTCGTTTTCTTAATTAATTATTCCTCATACATTGTTTAATTTAAAAAATATTTATATCAATATTATATTAACAATATAGTTTTTTGTTTCTGGTTTTCATGGTATGTTATTAGGCATGGAACCTACATGAAACTAATAGTGAAGTTGAGTTGGTGGATAAAGAACTGTCTGAATTTGATGAGAACGAAGTAAAAAGAGTGATGAGAATCGCCCTTTTATGCACCCAAACCTCACCGATGCAAAGACCATCAATGTCACGGGTAGTGGTAATGCTTTCAGGAGACATAGAAACAAGTGGTGTTATTACTCGGCCTGGCTATTTAAACGGTTTTAATTTTAAAGATACTACAACCTTCAAAAGTGTTGCTTCGACTTTAGGTACAGATTCTATGCCAACTACTCATCAGTCCACTGTTTCACCAAGTTCACCTGAACATCCTTCTAGACCGATGCTTCATAATATCATCGGAGAAGGTAGGTGATGGTGATAATTAAAAAAAAAACTAAAAAACTCTATAGGGACTTCTTGTGTCACTGTAAATTGTAATAATAAAACGGTAATAACTAAACATTTTATAGAGTAACTAGAAGTCGTAAATACAGTTAAAATTCGTTTGTAAGCTGCTACTTCGCGATAGGGAAGGATTGTATGTAATTTTTGGGGCAATGTTTTCTTATTGAGGAAGAGACTTTTGTGTTTAACCAAAACTAAAAACTAACGTATGTTTAATTCAAAAAAGAAGGTTGATCATTACCACTAATGTACAAATGAATGTCGCTTGTCGATTAGAATATCGCAAGAAAAGTAAGAGTGACTATTCTTAATTTCGATATGCAGTTACATTCGATAAGTAAAACAAGTTAGAACATTTTTTTGGTCTCACTCTTCGTTTCGATTGGTGCAGAAATTCTTATGACATGGTATAACTAGAGGAGAAAAAGCCATTAGCTGTAGATAAACAGATTTGATTTACAATTTACAGAACCCCCCCCCCCCCCCCCACACACACACACACACACACCCCGGACTTTAATTTCATATGTAAAATAAACCCCATAGTTTCCTTTTAATGTTCATTACACCTTAAACTTAGGCTGGGTGGTGTGGTATAAAGCCCCTAAACGCTTTGTAATGTCACGTCAGCGCCACGTATGCACTACATAAGCGAGGAGCTTTATCGTTAACTTGCATGGTATGAGATAATGCCCTTTAAAGCCCCTATTAAACAAGATACATAAAATAAAAGAAAATCAAAAAGGAAAAAATCTGATTGGTTGGAATCATTGGGCCCCACCTGCACATTCCATTGGCGCTCGTTAAAGGAATGGAGCCCCCTCCATATTGCCCCCCACCTGGTGCCTAGGAAATGGGGAGAGAGACGCTATAGGGTGTAATGGATGCTGATTTGGCAGGGACGCGAGACCACACCACCCAGCCTTAGAGATAAGTATGGATAACTGCAACCGGTTTTCTGTACCATCCACTTAAAAACTTCATCTTTCTTCGCAAATTCAAGAAAGTGTTGCCAAATCTCACAAACCCCATTTAATATTTGAGATTTATGAAGGGAAAAAAATCTTGATGATGGAAACCCATCTCATAAACCCCAGGGCCGATCGCCGTAGTCGCAAAGAAAATGCAGGCGATACAACGCCATTATCGAAAATTGAAGGTGTATTTGGTACCAATAAAAAAAATTTATCATGAATCATAGGGTTTTGCTAAATTAAAACCTTAACAATTTGCGTCTGGTACAAACTTCATAGCCTTATGTGTTATTGGGGCTTGGCTGGGGACTTGGGTGAGAAAAAAGTGTGGTCACGTAGAAGACACGTAAGCACACTTTTTATCACCAAGAAATGCTTAGCCCATGTGTGGTAATGGGTAAACTTCAAACCCCTCCCTTGGGCATGATCCGACATGTGGCTGCCTAGTCAGCAAAGAACTAGGCGTTTGAAGTTAAAAATGGTGTAGTGCTATAATGCCCCTTGCAATGATTACCTGATTATTATTATTTTTACTTTTGAAAATTAAAAAATAATATTTCATTAAATAAATAAAAATAATATTTCCATTAATTAAAATACTAAAAAATAAAGATGAAACATGCAAAAGTACTAAAAATAAAAACCGAAAAATGCTTAAAAAATATAGCTTAAAGTTCGTATTTGTCACGAATTTGTTGCCTACGCATTTGAGCTAGGAGCAACGCTTCTCCTTGGAGGTGATCAATCGGTTTAGACATAAACTCGATGTCTTTCTTCATTTGTCTCGCTTCTTGGACCGCGATGAATTTTTGTTTGATTTCGACACCCGCCAAAGACGACTCCGCCATTCCCCCATTTTTCCCACTTCTTCTACCGGGCAGTCGTGGCACCTCCATTTCCTCATCCTCGTCATCCTCATTAATATTAAAAGGATTGTTTAAATCGACGTTTCGAGCATCGGAAGTGGGTGTTTCCGGATCAACCGAACAAAAGGTTTTGGACTGTTTTGCTTTACGCCTACTACTAGACGTCATGATCGGTACGTTAGATCATTTAGAACTTCAACGTAGAAGCTCCCAATACTTCATGTATGCGAATACCCCTCTCGTTGCGTTGAACTCCTCCAACGCTTTTGCTAATATATATGCATCGCTTTGATCGCTAATGTGACAACCCACAATTTCAGGTTAATACTTTAACCTAACCACAGTTAATTTAGACATACATTTATAGCACTGCATTTAACTAGGGTTAGTTAAATGAGTCTACTTTGGTAATTCGGGGAATTACCGGAACACACACAAGTTAATTCGCAAACGTTGGTGACTAACTCGAATAATAATTATAAACAGGCGGTTTATACGAAACTTATGTGTTGCATGACAAATACGTGAATTATATGTTTAATTGTAAATTACAAGATGTTATGTGCTTTGTGTGAAAGTTAATTAGTTTAGGGTGTTTAGAGTTATTATTGAAACTCTAATAAACTACTGCATAACCCTAAACATCCCTCACAATTCACTGTACGACAGTTCTCTAATCATTTGGCTACACAACACAAATCTCAAATCATCAATCCTTGATCTTTCAATTCTTCAAGAACAAACCCTATATCGAATCTAAGGTAATGTTTATATTACAAGTTGTTATTCTTGTTCTCCTGATTTCATGCAAACCCTAGAAGTCCAAACAATCATCTATGGTTAATTGATTATGCCTGAATGAATGTGTAATTGCTTGTGTATGAATGTGCAAGTGTTTGTTAGATGTGGGAAATGCTATTGGCATATTGGAACTGCTGAACTATTGCCTTGATTCTGAAATTGTTGAGATTAGGGTTGCTCTCGTACTGTAACTGTTATATTGAAAACTGCGATTTTGGTTTTGTTGATTTGATAGTAAGTTGTTAGTCCGGAGATAGTTCTCACACATTGTGAAGTCACAAAGTCCGGGACATGTAAGATCCGGATTTATGTTATGGTGTATATGTTTCCGAGCTTATTTATTAAAGATCTCCACCTCCGAGTTTATTGTTTTGGATGTAGTCCGGATTTAAGAAGGGAATAAGGGTACGAGTTTATGTGTTTGATTTCTTGGATCCGAGTTTGTTATTATAAAGCTCCGGCTTTATACATATTAATATATTTAATGTTATCCAAGTTAAAAGGGTACATTAAGTGCCCGAATTTGAAATATATATTAAATGTCCGGATTTAATAGTTGTGGGGTATTCTGAGTTTAGTCAATGTATGTGTATAAAGAGTCCGGGTTTAAAATGCTATGATGTGCCCGAAGTTATATTGAAAGTTTCCGAATTTATAATAAAGATTGGGAGTCCGAGTTTAGTGATGGTCCGAATTACTTAAGTGTGTTCCGGGTTCCTTGAGTGCTCCGAGGTCATGTGGATTGATGGATCCGAGTTTATGTAATCGGTTGGTCCGAGCTTATGTAATTGTTGGGTTCTGAGTTTATTATAAAAACCCAAGTGTCCGAGTTTATGTCAATACCCATGTGGTCCGACTTTACATGTTTTACATAAGGTGTAAGGTGTCCGGGTTTAAATATATGTGGTACTAGGTGTATCCGAGTTTAAGAAGGAAAAGGGAGGGGTCTGTGCTTATTATTTCTGAATTTATGAGAGTGGATTCTTTTGGTCCGAGTTTCATATATGCTTTATCCGAGTTATTGATATTAGTCCGAGTCTTGATATAAATATATATGTGATCCGAATTTGCTAAGTGTTTCTGGGTTCATGTTGTTTGTTTCGAGTATATGAATATTGTCGGTTATGTGTTGTCTGTATCTCTAAATAACACATTGCATGTTACCAATAATGTCGCCAACTAGAGAATCCACAGTTACTGTATAATAAACTTGATAATCTGATCACAGTAAACACTTGTTGTTTAGATAATTAGGGTATTGCGAAACCCTACTCGTATACTTACTTACACGATATTGTACCTTAGGTCGTGTGTAACGGACCTAACACATATTTTAACGCTAGAAGCACGCTAATACATACCGAGCAAACTAAGGTGAGTTCACTACTTTTTCACAACATGCATCCCGGGGGGACAAACTAATATTCCTGGGAGGAATACTCTTAAATGTTGTAGTTTAAATTCGATGTTAGTTAATAAACTCAAACTCTATCACGAAAGTCCCTACTTACTACCGAGCTAGTTGCCTGGGAGGCAACAGGTATTAGTTAATAGCGCTATTAGGTTTGACAAACCTCACACCATGCTGGGAGCCGGGCGTGAACTAAGGACCTTAAACATTAGCATCAATGTTAATAGACACTGATGAGGTCAAAACAAACGAACAGTCATATCGGTACTGAGTTTATTATTCTTGACATGTCTTTAAGCTAAACACTTACATGATTTACGTTGAACAAAACTGTGAACTCGCCAACTTTATGTTGACACACTTTTCTGCATGCTTGCAGGTCGTTAGATACATCAATGGATTGGAACTTGCAGTCTGAGGAGCTAGAGATGTCATGGGTCGTGTTTGCTTGTTGAAACATTTAATGTCATGCTTATGTTTTCGAAACAATATGATTTTGGTTGATAGAACAATTACTTATGCTTCTGCTGAACACATACATTATTTTGAAATGTTTAATTTGAAATGCACTATTCATGTTGGATATGATGTTTGTGTTTATTATTAATTGCTATTAGTTCGACATGATTAGTGGCTAGATCCTGGTTCGTCACACGCCTCGCGGTATGACTCCGCATGTGGTAATTTGGGGGTGTGACAGTTTGGTATCAGAGCCACTAGTTATAGTGAACTAGGTTTTAAAAAGCTTTTATAAAACCAGACTATAACCGATTCAGTTCCGAAAGCGACCATGACACTACGCTCCAGATTGCAAGGTTCGTCTTTTTTTGTATACACTATACATCTAGCATATACATATGCATTGCATTGTATATAGTTGCATACACAACATCCTAGCACAATTACTTATACTATGACGCATCGTTAGTATGACGTTACTACTTAGTCTTTTGTGATCTTTATCGCTTTGACAACACCTGCTTTGGCACTTGAACATGAGGATCTTTGACACAAGTTAGGAGGAACTAGGGTGAACATGCAAATCAACTTATCATTACGGGTGCACACGTAATATAACTTGGGGTGCATGTGAGTCCCAGTGAGACCTAGTGTGTGGAAAGGATTCTGACCCAATATCCGACGTAATTGGGATTTCAACCATTCATAGGAGCCATGTCGATGATTGACTCCTACTCGATCTTGATCTTTACTCTTTCCACTATTTTTGTTACTTATACTGAATATGGAGATAATATGCGCTACATACTTTTCTCATATTGGTATCTTGTGAATGCAGAATCATGAGTTGACGTGGTGGGCGCGGTGGTGGACGTGGCAACATAGTAATGACTCAGGCAGAGTTGACAGATCTCATTAACACACGGGTGGCTGAGGCTTTAGCTGCTCAGCAAGCTGGTACGGCACTCACAACAAGATGATTCTTGTTCTTTATTCGTGTATTCGAACTCACATTCGTGCATCGTACGTTCTTTTACTTCCAGGTCAACACCAGAACCCGAACAATCAGCCCGTCTGTGCTTTCAAGATGTTCATGGATTGCAAGCCACAATCTTTCAGTGGGACTGAAGGAGCGGTGGGACTTCTTTGTTGGTTTGAGAAAGCCGAATCAGCGTTTACGATGTGTAACTGTCCGGCTAGGGACAGGGTGAAGTTTGCTTCAGGCACATTAGAGGATGGTGCCTTAACTTGGTGGAGAACCCGAACAATCAGCCCGTCTGTGCTTTCAAGATGTTCATGGATTGCAAGCCACAATCTTTCAGTGGGACTGAAGGAGCGGTGGGACTTCTTTGTTGGTTTGAGAAAGCCGAATCAGCGTTTACGATGTGTAACTGTCCGGCTAGGGACAGGGTGAAGTTTGCTTCAGGCACATTAGAGGATGGTGCCTTAACTTGGTGGAACGCCCAAGTTTAGGTGCTTGGGATTGACATGATGAATGCTACAACCTGGGATGACTTCAAGGAGCTGATGCGGGAGGAGTATTGCACCCATGAACAGATTCAAAAGCTAAAGAATGAGAACTATCATCTGAAAATGGTGGGATCGGAGATTGAAGCTTACACGAAACGTTCTCAGGAGCTTGCAAAGATGTGCCCCAATGACGTGTGTGCGGGTGTATATAATTTTCAGATATATTTTAAGCTCTTTTTACTCACGAATCAAGTTTTAAATTTGTAAAACATGATATAATACTATCACTCTACACACGTTAGGGCAAGTGCACCCATCGTGGACGTAGTATAGTGATGGCAAGATACCGAGGCCATCCAAGGACACAAGAACTTTTAGTACCGGCTTATCGTTAACGTCTAATCTAACCAAATTTTGATAAAAGTTTTGAAAGTTATAGAAAGATAAAATAGAAAAAAAATATAAGGAAAAAACAAATAGACATGAAGGAATCACTTGGTTCCAATTCCTCCTTTATGTATCCTTTATTGATTTCCGCACTTTAGGCATTTTAATAGATTATCTTTAAGTTATAGTAGTGGGCCTCCTGCCAGGCAGCGTTATCCTCAACCTATTGGTCTAAGTCAGCAAGGATACAATCCCTTAAGGTCGGATTATTGAAAGATAATTAAGTAAGTTATTAATGCGAAAAGTGGTAGGCCCCCTTCCAGGTAGCGTTACCCTCAACCTATTGGTCTGAGTCAGCAAGGATACAGTCACGCAAGGTTGGTTTAAAGTTTTAATAATAGTTTATAGATAAGGGATTCAAGTGGTTCTTACTTCTCCTGAGGCAGATTGGACCGCCCACTCGTGAAGTCTTACTAAGCTTGAACCAGGTTCTCGCAGGATCTATACACTGAACGAGACAAGAATTTACCCAACCACCCTTCTAACCCCCTTCCAGGCAGTTAACGTGCTTTATATAGACCATAAAGACACGAATGAGTGAATCAACAAAACATGAAGAATGATTAATTAAAATTCGCCTTCAATATAGAAAACTAGTTATTAAAGTCATTAATACATACCCAAATAAAAAGGAGCCAAAGGCTGGAAATCAAAAAGTAATACATAAAAGATTTGTCTTTGCCAAGTGATGTAAGAGTTTAGCCAAGCATGACCTTTGTTTGAAAAGAATTCTTACGATCGATCTTGGATCCCGAGACTACTACACACTCTGTAGGATGGAAGATGGATGATGGTGGTGGGTGTTGGTGTTGTAGTGGTGGTGGAGTGGTGGCAAGTGTGAGAGAAGTGGTTTGCCAAGGGATGGATTGGAATGAAACCAAGAAACCCTATTTATATCTAAAGTTAGACAGTCAACACGGCCTCGTGCACACCCTATAGGATGGAAGATGGATGATGGTGGTGGGTGTTGGTGTTGTAGTGGTGGTGGAGTGGTGGCAAGTGTGAAAGAAGTGGTTTGCCAAGGGATGGATTGGAATGAAACCAAGCAACCCTATTTATATCTAAAGTTAGACAGTCAACACGGCCTCGTGCCCACCCGGCACGGCCCCGTGGCCTTCATTATCTCTCTTCTTCATTAACTACAGTGTCAGACCTTGTACTAACACTACCCCGTGTGTCAATGGCACGACCCGTGGCAATTGTACTTGCTGCACTATCTAAGATTCTACGAATCTTAGAGTTGACCACGCCTCGTGTTGGGTTGGCACGACCCCGTGTTGGTTTGTCTTTTCTTTTTTTCTTTTTTTAAAGAGAATCTTGATTGGGCACGGCCCCGTGCCAGAGCTTCTGTTCTTGTTATTTTTGTTGGTTTGGATGTGGATGGGGGCTTGGCGAGTCGTGTCAATCCTCCTTTTTTGTATTTATGTTGGTTTCTGCTGTTAATTTGTTTCTTTTGTGCGTTTAAGCTCTTTTGACCCTGTAAATTAAAAAGGAACAAAGAAACACGCTTTTTCCAACATTAGTACCGAAAAAAGAGTTGATTTTACGTCGTATTTGATATAATTTATATGTTGTATTTTACGCACATCAAATATCCCGACACTTGAATCTTTGCTTGCCCTCTAGCAAAACTCTAAAATGTGGCTTAAACACCCAATCGGAATTGGTAGAAGAGAAGGTTTTTAGGCTTATCTTTAGAGTTTCGGGAATCCAAGTTCTAAATTTATTTTGTTTTTATTTTATTTACAATCTTACTCGTCATGATTTATTTAAAACACAAATTAAGAAAAAATATTTGTTTTGGGCATAACATGCCTTTATAAAATTCTGTCTATTTATATACAAATTTACACACCTCATAAGTAGTCACTCAACACTCGGCCGAAGATGTATAAGTGAAAACACTCGGTCCCGGTTTGAGAGTTAAATGCCATTTTATGCTCGTTTTTTTAATTTCCTTAATTGGTTCTTTTTATCACGACGCTATCAGGTGTAAATTAGTAAAAACATAATTTTTAGAACTTTTTTTACCCAGCTAAACCAAGATAATAAAAAGTTTTGAAAAAGTTTGGGGTGATTAGCTGTTTTCCAAGGCAAGTTTTGTGTAAGGCTTGTTTTTAGGACAAACGATTCAAGGTTTTATCATCCCCCACACACTTAAATTGCACATTGTCCTCAATGTGTCCAAAATATGATTTATTTTGATTAAATGTGTAAAAAGTGTGTAAAAATAACAAAAATTTGCAGTTACTGGGCACTGGGCACGGGGGCGTGTCTAGTGGACACGGCCCGTGGCCAAAGTGCCAGTAACATGTTTTTCAGAAAACTTACAATGGAGTGAGCACGGGGTCGTGCCCAGTGGGCACGGCCCGTGTCACTGTCTGGGGAGAAAAATTTATGGCATCAGGTGGGCACGGGGGTGTGTCTGGTGGTCACAACCCCGTTGCAATCGTCTGTTTCAGTTGAAAACTCGGGTTGTGTTATTTGGTCTCTGTTTTCCGGGCTTGGGGACCACTATGCTTAGTGTGTCCATGCCTCCCATGGTACCTGTGAGCTACAATTCTACCACAATACAATAATCCAAACACTTGGCATCATCCTCTTTACCTCTTTTGGCAATAAATAGCAAGCTCCTTCATCCACCCAAACTTGCTCATTCACTCTCTTCTCTCTAAACCTTTCTTGGAGCTTTCCTCTGGACAAGAGGACTCCCCTCTCAGTAGTTTTCTACTCAACACTTCCAAGTAAGTGGTTCTACTTGTTTGAAGTTTAAAGTCAAACAGTTGACTTTCTGTTTGACTTTAGCTTCTAACCAATTTGGTCAAAGTAATGTTCAATCCAAACTTTCCTACGTGATCGTAATAACGATGGTATGATCCCTCTGTGATCATACCCTCGGATAATCACGTTTACTAGTTGAATTGATAAGTTGAGCATGTTACGTAAAAGTTGAATTTTCGACTAAACTTTATAAATGACAAATGGTTTTTATAACTTATAACTCAGTTGTTTTGACATATATACAAGTTTTATAACTCATGCCCAAGTTGTCCAATTCAGTTTAGAACTCCTTTCTATGTCAAAAGTCAAGCAGTTTGACTTTTGCTTTGACTTTTGATTCTGACCCGTTTGGTCAACGTTTAGACCTATTTTAAACTTGTTTTGAGACCATATTATTGTTGAGTATAACTCTCTGAAGTTATACTACATGGTTAATCCATTTGATGGGTTAAATGACAAGTCTTGAATATATTGTTGAAAATAACCACAATACCCTTATGTGGTCAAATTAGCTAATAAAATGGTTTCAATCTAAACCAAGTTATAAACTAACTTCTGAACATAATATACTTCAACTAAAGATATATTTTTAATACTTAGACTTGTCATAAGCTCATCCGACCTTCCGAACCCGTCTTTACGCGCATAAGTAGTTATGCGAACCTAGTTCGCATAAACTAGGCTTAATAGGTCAAAACCTTTCTAAATCAGAATGTTGGTTTACTTAAACTTATTCCAACGAGTCCTTACACTCGGATAGGTATAAGCCATATTCTTCCCGGTCTACGCTTAATCTAGCGAACCGAACTTATTCTTAAGTAACGGGTCGTGTCTAAGGAACTAACCAATGAACCGTATACATTCTAACAAATAACTGAATTTGTTCACTCCAGACTATAGAACCCCCCAGATATTCGGTCTTGAGTTTTGATACTTTGACTTTATAGCTTTTACTATACTAAAACCGTTATCGGTTGGAAGCTAGCAAAAAGGTAAATATTCTTAACTTATTTTCTTTAAAAACTTGTGGTATGGCAAATACGTCACTTGGGGTGGGTATTACATAAATGAGCTTCCTATGATTGCTCATAAATGGAAGAAGCCGGTTTAATCCGTTATATTTGATAACTGAAATAATTGGGGGTTATTGGTACCGTGTCCGGGCGTCCCGACTCATGAACTATTATGGCCATACAGAATAACGTGCCGGGTAGGCATACTGACTGTAAGACACGTTATTCAACTTTGGTGTGTACCTTAATCATTATAGCACTGAAAATGGTCGGCTTTGATACCTGGTTCCCATTGCGTGACAAATATGTAAATCCGGTGACAAGTCAAAATCCCAAGAAATAATAAATGATTACCTACGGGTTTTCTCTATGTATAAAATCATTTTTGAAAAACTATTTTCAAAAAGAGTCAGTTAATTGTATTTACCAGCGAAAGCTGACGTACTTCCAAAAGATTGAACTGTAGGTACCAAACTTTGATATTAGTTGGGAATCCGGGTCGACTATGATAAAGGCTATAGAATTTGCAACTCCTAGGTTAAGGCCTATGATGTTTAAGCTTTATTTTATCTCAATCCCGCATGTGGGCTTATATTCGAACACTTGAACAACTTTGTATTGTAGATATTCAAACTTCTAATATTATGAATACTTTTACTCTAATACTTCCGCTGCATTATTATTATTAAATTGTGATATTGTTATCTAATCGTCACGACCCATCCGGGCCCACCGGAAATCAGGGTGTGACAACGGAACGACTATCTTTGAGAAGTCTTGAATAAAACGTAGATAGTATCATGCTAATCCTAGGAAACTTCTGACTTCTGTAGATGACTTAGGGACTTTCCAATTAGTAATTGCCTCTATCTTTGAGGGATCTACATGAATTCCTTCATGGTTAATCAAATGACCTAAGAATTGCAGTTCTTGCAACCATAATTCACACTTAGAAAATTTAGCATAAAGGTTCACTTTTCTTAATAGTGCTAACAGTACATGCAAGTGCTTACTGTGCTCTTCCTTGTTCTTGGAATAAATGAGTATATCGTCTATAAAGACAATTACAAACTTATCCAAATACGGTTTACATATCCTATTCATCATGTCCATAGATGTTGCAGGAGCATTTGTTAGACCGAATGGCATGAATGTAAACTCGTAATGTCCATACACAGTTCTGAAAGCAGTCTTAGGAACGTTCTCTTCTTGTACCTTAAGTTGATGATATCCGGAGTGTAAATCAATCTTAGAGAAATATCGAGCTTCTTGTAATTGATCAAATAAATCATCAATTCTAGGTAATGGGTATCGATTCTTAATAGTGACCTCATTTAATTCCCTATAATCAATACACATAGACCCATCCTTCTTCTTAAGAAACAACACAGGTGCTCCCCAAGGGGATGAACTTGGCTGTATGTGTGACAATTGTCAAATTTGCATGTATCCATACAATTATTAAACAGTAGTTATGACTTAATAACTGTGCTGATTTACAATTAATGACATGAACTGCTTTCAGATTATTGCCATATACATACATGTGCATCACATATTGCATAATGTCATATCATTATTGCATGCAACACTTTATTGATTCAAATGATGCACGAAACAAAGATAGCACAATTATCAGACAAATCAGAAAAATGCTGACGAAGTTCAGTACATAGACAGACATGGTATTGAGACACAGAATGTGCCAGAAACCAAGAGATACACTAGTATAGTGTGTAGGAAAGTAAGGATCATAAAACTGCCTTCCTAGTGATAGTTTATGTCACGACCCCCGACCCACCCTGGACGGAATCGGGAGCCGCGAACAGCCCAGTGGTACCGGTGATTATTTTTGAAAAATATTGCAGCGGAAATTTCATCAGGACCGTGAGTTAGGAAAAATATCAGAGTTTATAAAACACCGGATTTTTATTTATTAAATAGATGGAATAAATCCATGTTTTACAAAGGTAGCTTTAATAAGGATAAATTTAATTACATAAAACAATATTTCTTAATTTAATTTAATTAATAAAATAAGCCACTTCTTGAAGTCTTTCAGTGCTGTATCCATCTTTTACTCCAATCTACTGTAATTACCTGAAACGCGTTTTAAAAAGGTTTTGTCAGCAGGAAATACTGAGTGAATCATTCTTTTTACTAAAACGACCCGTTTGTTATAATTTACAGTATTAAGGGAGATTACAATGTTTCAGATATCAATCAACTACCCACAGTATTTGTCATCGACTCGTTTCGGTGACTGTGGTCATATCACTATTGAGTCCTGTCACCCAATAGTGAAGAGTATCACTAATTAGGTTCGCCCACCTAAGGTGATAAAAACAATAGTAATGTGCACAATACCCCACATACCGGCTGTAATTTGGTGATTACATAAACTTAATCCCTGTAATTATAACTTTGAAAATAAACATGATTTTGAAAGTAATTTGATAAAAAGAGAATGACACACATTATAAGCATGCAGATTTATACGGGCAGAGCTTAGCCTATAGATAAGCCTTGATATATTGCAGATACGGGCAGAGCTTAGCCTATTGATTTAGCCTTGTAACCTAGTGCACACGAACTAGGTAGGTAACTTAATACAGCATTTACGATAACTCACGGGATTAAATCCTCACATCGAATGACAAAGTGCGATACTTAAACATCCATCGAATTAACGACGAATGACAAAGCATAAACCCTAATGTGGGCAGCACTTAAACATCCATTGGATAGTTTAATCGATCGGACATTGAATCGTAGCAGCGATCAAGTTATTACCCTGTTTTGCGGCAGCACTTCGTGTTATGTGTGTATTTTGTAGTAATTTACGTATTTCTCAGTGTATATTTGGAATTTGATCGTCGAACGAACAGAAGAATGCAAGTGCCAGGCCCTTCTATTTATATCCAAAATTGGCGCCTCCCGCGTGTCGCGGAAGAATCCGTGGCACTTGCCGCGTATCGCCTGGAGTGTCAAAGTAGGCTAGGCCTGCTTCGTCACCTATCTAGCCCTGATGAGTCGACGTTGCATGAAAATTCTATTTCGACAGCATTTTATAAGGATAATTGTAACACCTGTGCCTCCACGGCCATCTAACAAATACCAAACCAATGAAACATTATATTTCATACTTGGGATTTGTAAAATTATGTGTATCTTGTACACATATCAACTCTTGTTTGATTTTAAGCTTTAAATCGCTTTCGGGAGGGTTATACGCGCTCTGATGCGTAAATATAACCAGTTTAATCCAACGAACACTCCGGAATAGTGAAATAGGCTTAACATACCTTAAATAACCTTTACATAACTTAGATATAAGTTTTGGAAGGTTTGGTGTGGAGAAATCAAAGTTTAATCGCTTAAAGGGACTAAAGTTGACAAACTGCGAAAGTATGCCAATTCGAACTGTAACAGACATTCCGGAGCATGACCATAAGTTAAACATACCATAAATATCCTTTACATAGCTTAGAAATAGGCTTTGAGGGGTTCGGTGTGCTAAAATAAACTTTTGTGTCGTTCAGGGACTAAAAGTGTCAAAAAGTGCACAAGTTTGCATTTTCGCGCATAACTTACGTTCTGAATACATCTGGACATCCAAAAATTTATGTAAGCATGACTACATTATATTTTAGTGTTCGCCTTAAGAAAAATCCATTCGTCGCGTCATTTGGATCGTTTTTCGCGCTTATGCGCATTCCGTCGTAATTAAGCGAACATCGCGTTCGTACGACCAAACGAACCAACGTCCGACATATTTTTGAGCATGTTTCATGTCCACAATGTTTAGGCATCATTTTAGGGCCTTAAAGTTGGCTTGACGGGCCTTAGAAGTGCCGGAAATGGGCTGAATACACAACAGGGACCAAAACTGCACATCTGCCAAACTTGAAGGCTTACGGACCGTAAGCCTTACCTTACGGTCCGTAAGGTATCTCCAGCAGATCAGAAACTTCTAATCCAGCTGTTAACAGCTGTTACCCACTTCTAATCCCAATGCCAAGTGTTGATACCTTATGGTGAGTGGCCAACTTAGTTACCATAAGCTTCCGACAAGTGTACGCCTTGGATTCGATCACGTACTACGAGAAACGATCCTAACGGTGGTGCATTTACTATAAATACCCATCCATACTCAACACAAAAACCCACAAATCTGATTGAAAAGACTCTAAGTTGGAACCTTCGTTTCATACCTGAGCTATTTTGATCTGGGTTAGCATTCGGGGACCCTTCGTAAGTATTCTTTCGTTCTTTTCCTTATTTTTACTGCTTTTCGAGTCAGAAAGTCAAACTTTGTTTGACTTTCAGCGTTGACCAGTGATGGTCAATGCGAAGTTCGTTAGAACTTCGCAACGTGATTGTAATCACGATGGTTATAGTCCCTTGGGACTATGCCTACTGATTACCACGTTGTCTAGGGTCGTAGGGTAGGCGATCTAATAAATCGCCTATACCTTCGAACCCGACCCAGTTTGGTCGATCATTAGGATCCGACCAAACACATTAGGTGACCATAGTAGGTAGGGAATAACCTTCCGAGGTTATACCCTATGGTCACATCGTTTAAGTAGTTGTATGATAGGTAGTTTATATGCCTTAGGTAAATTACCAAAATACCCTTTTCATATATAATTGGTAATTAAGCATATGTAACCTAAACCTTTGTCATATAACTGATTATGTAACATGTTAGGCATATAACACTTGTCATAGGACTAGTTAGACGGTCCGAACGCGTTTCACGCGCACGACGCGTTAAAGTAGCATATGTTACCTTAATGGGTCGCGATGGATCGAAAGTACTTAGGTTAAGTTTCATTTAGTATGTAGGCTTTGTTAAACCATATCATATGAGTTCCTACACTCATTTGGTTTACAAACCCTCCTGCTACCCAGTCTTCCGATTTAGGTCCGGGTTAATTATGTAGTTACCTATATTAGGTACCGTTTGATTTCCGGGACTCCTCTAGCTTACTTGGTAGTTGTTCAAGACTCCTAAGCACTCCCAGGCGAGTACATTATTCCCCTATTTTACTGCTTTCAATTGTTTTGGGGTGACTCATATGTGCTAAATGTTTTCGATGTTATAACGATGGTTTCAAAAACAATTAAAGCGATTTATACAAAACTAATAACGATTTCATAAAGTGAACAAACTTGTTGGTTGTAGTTACATAACAAATGACATTCATTAGCAATGATCAAGCCGACCAGTATTAGGTTATGGTACCATAGGATCTGACAAATCCCGTTATCTTACTGCACCCGTGGTTATGTGTGGGGGTAGTGGTAGCGACTGAATCTGAAATTGTTAATTTACTCTTTGGTAAGGGTTTATTAATGCGAGATGTTAATTTATCCTTTGGGAAGGGTTTATTAATGCGAATTGTTAATTTATCCTTTGGTAAGGGTTTATTAATGCGAGTCACGAAGGTTTGGATGTTATTAGCGAGATGATCATTTAAGTAGTTTCACGACCTAAAACGAATTAAACGATTTACGATTGGTTTTCACACGATGTTTTAACGATTGGGTAAACGATTGGTTTCAAAGCGATATACGATATTATTCATTTATACATATTACACGATTTACATTTGGGCATGAACATTTTACATTGTTTGGTTTGGTTTGATTAAGTGATTAAGTAACGATGCGTATGTAATATGATACAAGCATGGTGGATACGCCGCTGGTACTTCCTATATATAAGTGTTTGTATAGTATTACATATGGTAGCGTTATTTGAATCATTTCAGTTTGAGACATAGAACATTTTATACAAGTAACATACTTTTCACAAGACATTTATTTACAAACAACTTATCTTATACAAACTCATTTTACATGGTTATTCATTTAATCATGCATTATTCTCTTATTTATACATATCACCTGAACTTATCATTATTTTTCAAATAATTTACTAAAACAAATGTTTTTGGGTTAAGAGTCATGGCTACGAGGTTTTACAAATTATAAACCGCTTGATTTGAGTTGGTTAATTAATTTGCAATATTATACTCTTTTTCAAAACAAGGTTTTTAAATAAAATATTGCAACGCCTAAACTAGCCATGATTTCGACACTCCTACAAAACCTATGTACTCGCCAGCATTTCTTTGCTGACCTCGTTTTCACATATGTTTCAGGTATTGTTGAATGATATCGATTGATAAGATGCATGCTCACATAGGACTGGACAAGGCCTTAGTGACTAAATAACGATGATAGATTTACGTTTAAATTGTGTATTTAGATTTCCAAACGATGTAATTACTCATTGTTTAATAAAACGAAACACTTTTGATATCCATGGTTATGAAACATTAATTCTGCCACAACACGCCCCGATGTTTCCGCCGCGATTTGTTGTTTTACGCGGTCGGGGTGTGACAATAATCGTTAATAGGGTTTTACCCCCCTTGTGTTTTAGGGGCCCTGATCCTAATTCCAATTATTCTGAAAATTTTAGGGTTTATGCAGAATCACTTGGGTTTCTTAATTAGGGTTTCCTATTGAATAAAATAATATAATAAATAGGACTTTTGATGAGAGTTGTTACATCCTCCCCACCTTATTTTAAATCTCGTCCTCGAGATTTGGGTTACGATATTTCTTTTAGATTTATGTCATACTTTAGTTAATAAAAACAATTTTTAAGATAAATGACACAGAATCAAAATATCTAATTTTGTGAATATGAGTTGTACAATAAGTAGGACTCAATGGTTCAACTGAATTAGTTCAAGAAATCGATGACAAACGAATGAGATGAAATGATATAATTTCCAAAATGACTAGGTTCAAGCCAAAAGGTATATGATCCATAGATAAAATGAATGTGAAGGATTTTTAGAATCAATAAAAATTCTTTGTCAAAAGAAAGCTTACTTTGATTGGCAACTTAGAATTGACAGGTTCCAAATGAAATAAAAGCATGAAAAATTATTTGTCAAATAATAAATTATGAAATGAGAAAATCAATGTGCTGAGATGAGTAAATTGCAAAGATACACCAAAAGACAATAGAGTTAGTGTATCATTTGTTTAGAGTTCCAAGTTGTTTTAAATTGTGAAACAATGTGATAGTATACTATTAGTGACCATATTTTTCATACTATGTCCTAGAGATCGAAATATAATAAGAACAAGTTATTTTGGTATGACCAACCATTATATTATTTTTGTAAAGCAAATGTAATATATATTATTTGTTATGCATTTTTACTATATGTAAATGGTCATCACTTTTAAATAAATATTATTTTAGTATTTTACTATAATATGTAAAATAACTTATATTTACTATGTAATATATATTACGAAATACCGCAATGAAGTTATTACATTTACAAAATATTTTAGTATTATGATTTTGTAAAAGAAATCACTATTATTTATAACGTTAAATGAAAATTGTAAATAAAGGTATAAAAATATTTATTGTACAAAAGTATTTGTAAAATATTTTGTAAATATATAACACTTAATGGGTCGATTCTATGTGATTACTTATTTTCATTTTAAAACCATATAAAGTTGTGAATGTATTTACAAATGTTGTAAATAAGTGAAAACGGGGACTATTCTTATATATTACAATGTTCCTCTAACCCAACGTAGTTGATGACTACCATATTATTTTTATATGGTTATTTTCTTGCCAAAGCGTTACGGTACATAGTTACCACAACATGTGATAGATAATTATATAATTTTATTTGTCCCTCTAATTCTTGTTTTGTTTTATGAAAATATGTCTTCTTCTTATAATACAAAACATATATATTTTTATATATAATTAAAATTTACTAAATAAGTATGATGACTTAATTTATATATTAACTAGTAATTATCATGGGTGGATATTGGTTAGTGCTGCCTTGTTTAAGCATGGTGATCAGTCCATGCCTAACTAAGGCTAGATTATCCAATACCTGCCCCGGATAATAACCCTAGTACCTAAAAATAATACTAACATTACTATTATTAATATATTATTACTAATAATAAAATTATTAATAATAAATAACTTAAACATAAACTTAAATGAGAGTATATCTCAACATAATTTTTATACATATATATAAAATATAAACTCTTCACCTCAATGGTTTTAACAAGAATTTCTAAATATAGTAATACTATATTTTAAATTACTTATGTAAGTTTCCATATATAATTTATATTTTTAAAGAAATTCATTGACTCGATATCAAAGAGTAATTGTTTTGTAATAAAGCGGTTCACAGTGCAAAAAGTGGAATGATATTTGAGTTTGGATAAAATAACAAATCAAAATGAAGCCCTCCAGTGGTCTTTCACAAATCAAACGAATCACATGCGCAACAAACAGTGCATGTGTAATGTGTGGATTTACCAAGAAATGAAATAGATCAATATTCACTACTATGAAAGAAATCCTCATGGTATGATGTCTATTAGAGGAAGTAGAAACACGAAAGTCATCTCATTATATGCAGAAGTCAGAAAAAGAAATATAAGAACTTTATTTGGAATTTCATGTGATAACCGTTGTTAAGTGACATTACCAGGGAATGTTGAATAAAATGAAATAGGGGATTTGCAAAGGTATGTGATTCCTTTTTCAGTGATAATAATTATAACTCGGATTAGACTGTGCACCGATGGTTGTGAAATCTTAGTACAACGTACCTCAGCGAGATTCATGTCGTTTGTAGAATCGCGTGTCAAAGTGCTTCTTTTTTATTAGTAGTTCTTTTACCGACGGAATTAGCATTGGTGTTATCGTGCCTAATTTATATTTTTCAAAGGTCTTGACTTGGAAGTCGTGTGTGACATACTTTAACGTCTGTGGACTTATAATTGAATTTTCATGTGTTTTCTTGTGCATTTGCACAGTTTATGGTAACTCATTAGAAATTCTTATACTTTTGATAGTGTCCTAACTTAAAGGGTTTCCATTGTTTATATTATCACACGAGTTACGAGTTAGATGATCAAACGAAATAATGTTTTGATATCGGAAAAGAGATTACTGATAAAGAAATCTAGACACATATACTTGTGCTTTATTCCTAATTGACTTTTGGAATTTCTTATAGATATACATATCTATATAATCATATATTTCACATGCTGTAATATACATATCCTCTATAAGGTCAATGTATTTAACAGATTCATATTTCCAAAAACAAGTCAGATATCAGGTCATGATACTATTTAGGGAAATCTTGTCACTTGTTTGACATATTATATACCCTGTCTTATCCGGTTCGCGCCGGAGAGGTAACTTCAGTATATCCAGACAAGCTGGAGAGTCTGCTACACCATACCCAGTTTTGTCGGAGAAAATTTTCTATTTCCCATAAATAGTATCTTTTCAAGATTTTTAAAAGTGCCTCTTTTATTAGGCTTTTATCCAGAATTAGGGAAATTTGTATTCCCGTAACATATCTTTATTCTAGACCAAGTAATATCAATAAGCAAGAATTAATAGCAATTAAGTGCTATTGCCTGCAATGTTCTAATCATCATTCTTATGGCATACCAAAATCCATCATATTTTATTTACACGATTACTTAGCTTATCTCGAAGCTTATACTAAGGCATCTTTTCTTAAGTTCAAGTCTAAATGCTATCATGTGTGCTACCAGTTAATAGTAATCTCCTAACTCTTTTAGGTATTATTATCACAACACCTATAGGCTTAAAGCAGTGGCTCTGATACCACCTTCTGTCACGACCCCCGACCCACCCTGGTCGGAATCGGGAGCCGCGAACAGCCCAGTGGTACCGGTGATTATTTTTGAAAAATATTGCAGCGGAAATTTCATCAGGACCGTGAGTTAGGAAAAATATCAGAGTTTATAAAACACCGGATTTTTATTTATTAAATAGATGGAATAAATCCATGTTTTACAAAGGTAGCTTTAATAAGGATAAATTTAATTACATAAAACAATATTTCTTAATTTAATTTAATTAATAAAATAAGCCACTTCTTGAAGTCTTTCAGTGCTGTATCCATCTTTTACTCCAATCTACTGTAATTACCTGAAACGCGTTTTAAAAAGGTTTTGTCAGCAGGAAATACTGAGTGAATCATTCTTTTTACTAAAACGACCCGTTTGTTGTAATTTACAGTATTAAGGGAGATTACAATGTTTCAGATATCAACCAACTACCCACAGTATTTGTCATCGACTCGTTTCGGTGACTGTGGTCATATCACTATTGAGTCCTGTCACCCAATAGTGAAGAGTATCACTAATTAGGTTCGCCCACCTAAAGTGATAAAAACAATAGTAATGTGCACAATACCCCACATACCGGCTGTAATTTGGTGATTACATAAACTTAATCCCTGTAATTATAACTTTGAAAATAAACATGATTTTGAAAGTAATTTGATAAAAAGAGAATGACTCACATTATAAGCATGCAGATTTATACGGGCAGAGCTTAGCCTATTGATTTAGCCTTGTAACCTAGTGCACACGAACTAGGTAGGTAACTTAATACAGCATTTACGATAACTCACGGGATTAAATCCTCACATCGAATGACAAAGTGCGATGCTTAAACATCCATCGAATTAACGACGAATGACAAAGCATAAACCCTAATGTGGGCAGCACTTAAACATCTATTGGATAGTTTAATCGATCGGACATTGAATCGTAGCAGCGATCAAGTTATTACCCTGTTTTGCGGCAGCACTTCGTGTTATGTGTGTATTTTGTAGTAATTTACGTATTTCTCAGTGTATATTTGGAATTTGATCGTCGAACGAACAGCAGAATGCAAGTGCCAGGCCCTTCTATTTATATCCAAAATTGGCGCCTCCCGCGTGTCGCGGAAGAATCCGTGGCACTTGCCGCGTATCGCCTGGAGTGTCAAAGTAGGCTAGGCCTGCTTCGTCACCTATCTAGCCCTGATGAGTCGACGTTGCATGTAAATTCTATTTCGACAGCATTTTATAAGGATAATTGTTAATAGGGTTTTACCCCCCTTGAGTTTTAGGGGCCCTGATCCTAATTCCAATTATTCTGAAAATTTTAGGGTTTATGCAGAATCACTTGGGTTTCTTAATTAGGGTTTCCTATTGAATAAAATAATATAATAAATAGGACTTTTGATGAGAGTTGTTACAGTTTAAGTGCCGGAAAGTGCCTAAAACTCACACAAATTGCAGAATTCTGCAGAATTCAGCAAAATTCAGCATTTAAACAACTTAATATCATGTAGAAATATGGTTAAATGATCCAGAATGCTTTCCTAAGTGTCGGGAATCAAAACTGTCACAAAAGGTAACATAAAGCACACTAAACTGCATAGTTTAGCACCTTAACGAACCAGTAACCAACCGAACAACCAGACACTACCCGAAACACCAAATTTTCACTAGAAGCATTGTTTTACCATTTCCAAGCTAGTTATGGTCCCCGAACATCATAACACACTATATAACATCCAAATAACTAAACACCTAACTAAAACACTTGGATTTTAACCATTAACCTTAACTATCATTTACAAACTAACTCTACACCCCCCATCTTACGGTTACATGGTGGGCCCCCACTCTTGATTTTATTTGATTATTAAACTTGATCTTGTCTCTAACTTTACTAAACACATGAACCAATGGACTTAATGTTGTTGGAAAATTATAAGAGAAACCTCAAGTTCATAACCATTCATTCTTTACACAAGTTCACTAACACTTCACTCTCTTCTCCTTCCCTTACCTTCGGCCGAGAACCCACACACACACAACCACCTTCATCATTCAATCTTCATCCATCCTCTACATATACAAAGGTGTAAGGAGCATAACAAGGAAGCTAGGATCTCTTGGAAGTGGAAGGACCTCTTGCAAGTGCTATTAACCACCTCATTCATCTTCATCTTCATCTTGTGTTCATCCCTAGCCTTGAGTAGTAGTAAGATCATCTACATCTTATTTTACATCTTGTTTAGTTGGTTAAAGAATGATACAAGAAATTAAACATGAAGAACACTAATGATCAAGAGCATAAATCATAAACATAAGACTAAAAATCATAAGAATACATGTTGTTTAAGTGTTGTTATGCTACTTGATTGTTGATTGATTGTGTTAATGATGTTAAACATCATATGATCTTGCTAGATGGTGATTAAAGACATAATCTAGCAAGATGAGAGGATGATTACGTTGTAGATCAAAGTGATCATCCTTATGTTAAAGCATGAACTTGGAGTATAAATTGTTTTCTTGAAAAATGATGATCAAAGTGTGATGTAAATCATATAAATGGATGAGTTCAAAAACTAATTTCTCAAGAAACTTAGTTAAAATACAAGATTTACATAGACTTGGTTCTTAAAGAACTAACCACATTTTTAGTGGTTAATCAAGTGTAGAATCATGTATTTAACAAGAAAAACTCAAGAAGAAATATTTTTAGAAAAATATTTTACAAGTTGTAAACATCCAAATTCTTCAAGAATTATGTTTTTAAATAAACAACCACACTTTAAAGGGTAACTAAGCCTACTAAACACACTAGTAAGTTACTACAAATTTTTATAAATTTTCAAGTTCATGAAGTAGTGATTAATGCTTGATTTATGGCACTTGGTAAGTATTATTTGGTTTGTTGTTGATTGTGATGATTTATAAAAGAAAATGATATGCTTTGAAAGCATGGAAACCTCCATTTTTAAGGGGAAACTATGGCAAAAATTTTCTAGAAATTAAACACTTAGAAAAATATTTTTAAACAAATATTTACAAGTATATTTTAACCATGATTTTTCATATAAAGTTTGCCATAATTTTTGTTACAAAAATTATAAATATTGGAGGTTGGTTTTTGATATTAAAAGTGACTGAATATGTATTTAGGAGAATATATATTTAGATGTCACCATGAGTGTGATTATTTGTATATTATGTGTATTAGTTATATTATTTTAGGACTTGAAATAATATAACTCACCAAAATACCAAAAATTACAATACAAAATGTTACCAAAATTCCAAGAAATGAATGTATAATTTATACCCAAAATATTGGAGAAACCGAACAAGGAATATAACTTACATAAATATTCCGGAATTAAATTCATAAGTATATTTTGGGTAAACGGTATTTTGGACACCAAGAGAACAAAAATATGATTTTAAATATTACAAAAAATATATCATATTTTTGACAAGAAGAAAATATATTATTTTTGGGCAAAGAAAAACATATGTATTTTCTTGAATTACTAGAAATTATATTATTTTTGGAGAAAAATATATATTTTCTCAAACAAATTTAGAATACATTATTTTTGGGTGAAAAATGGATTTATAAATATTTTCTAAGTTAAACTTGAAAATATATTATTTTTGACGTTTAAATGAAAATACAATTATTTTTGCCAAAGGAAAAATTATAAATAATTTTTCTATGTAAGTTTTCTTAAAATATATATTTTGAGAATACATATTTTTATTAGAAATATTATTCCGGAAAAATTAATACGAAAATTAAGTATAAGAATACTTAATAAACACAATAAAAATACGTATTCTCGTATGTATAAATATACACCGGAATGCGCCACCGATACTTGGCAAAAATACACAAGGTTAAAAATACGAGTGTGAATACACCCATCCTTGGGAAGTTATACATGTACAAATACATAATTGTGTCAAGTTAAAAGATATTATTTTAACTAATATTCCAAAATTAAATAAATATAATTTAAGTTAAAATATGTATTATTTTAACAAATAATTATATACCTTGGAATAATATAGATGACACAAAGAAACGTAACCCAAAGATGCTAAATAAAGACTAAGGTCAAGGCACGACCCACCCGTCTAATAAACCGTAGTACGTTTGTAGGTAGTCGTGCACACTAGGAGAAGCTTTGAGTTACATCGGAATTCAAGACGCAAGACTGTGAGTTCATGTCCCCCTTTTTTCTAACTGTTTTCAGTTTTACAACTTCGGGGGTGAAGTACATGTTACAAATTGTTTACAAACGTTTACATATGGTATGGTTAGCTAAGGAATGAACTATTAGATCATGTGAGTGGTGGGTACGACGCTTAAGACCATTAATCCTCGTAGTAGGACCGAGGGACATGAGTGATAGATCTATTTGGGTGTTGCGAGCCCCACCCATGAGGACCGGGATTTAGCCCATGAGGTGACTATGTCTTCCATCCGGAAGCCCGGTACAAAATCCGCTAGGATTGAGCCTTCCTGCATCACGTCACACATATTAATGGCCTTGCAAACCATTAATTGATCTGTTTCCTTGTTGCTTTCATACCGGTTTACAAATACATACATACTTACAATGATTACAAGGTTTATTCGTGCACACATACAAAACACATGAACTCGCTCAACTTTTGTTGGTGTTTTTAAACTACATGTATTTCATGAAACTAAATGTGGATCTGGCGGGCGCTGAAGTTTTCAAGTCGTATCTTAATAAAAAGATGTTATCCGGTGTTGAAGGGTTTGAGTTATGTGTTTTATCTTGGATAAGATACATGGCTTAAAACCTAGTTTGTTAGTGTCTTTTGTGAAGTCCTATTTGGAACTTAAAACTTTGTTGGTGTTGTATTTTGAACATGAAGTCTGTGTTTGGGATTTAAAACAATGTTGTTTGTAATGTTTTAAAGCTATCTAATGGATGAACATCTTGGGTTTTATCATATAGTTGTTTGTTATGGTTGAATGCCATGATATTAAGCAAGTCACACATAATTACGCTTCCGCAAAAGTCAGGGTGTGACAATAGGAATCCTTTTTCTAGCAATTCATCTAATTGCTTCTTTAATTCCAGCATCTCATACCAACCTGTCACACCCCGATATTTCCACATATTACCGGTGGGCCCGGTGGGGAGTATCGTGACGTAGTTGATATCATCATAGTCAAACAACACAAATTTAAATGTACAGCGGAAGTAAAGGATAAATATATTACAATCCGATATAGAGTAATATCAAAGTACTACAACGGAATGTAAAGGATCCACAAGCGGATCAAATAAAAGATAATAGTTCAACAGATCTTAACTTCTAAGCTTGCAAGACTCTTTATTGATGCTAGGAGTAGCCAGCCTATTCCGATTAGTACCTGCACTTAGCCTTTTTGGGAAAATACGTCAGTTTACACTGGTAAATACAATTAACTGATTCATTTTGAAAAGGTTTAGAAAATTGATTTGAATGCACAAGGCACAAAATATTTTATAACTTGGGATAATTATTTATATATAAACTTGTAAAAGAATTACATGTTTCTTATGCGTTCAGTAGCCCGGATTGACGCCGGGTTAAAGCTTAATAGACACACCACATGATATAGTCCCGCGGCGGGTTATTCCCGAAACCGGCGGTTATACCTTATTATTTATATATGCACTAACGGGTGTACGCCTACACCCGAGTGCTTAGGTCGTGGCCATTTCGTAAAATGATGCCAAGAATATCCGGGACATGATCATTAACCCCCCAAAGGCTTTAAGCAAACAAAACAATTTAAACGGGATATTTCAATGATTTAACCTTCATACGATTAAAGATTCAATACCCGACCAAGCGGTATTTTATATACCGTACCCCAAGCCCGTATAGGGAAAACAAGTTAAAAGTATTTACCTGAGCTAAATATAAATTCAATCCCAGCCGTATACCACCAAGCAAGTACATATAGCTTTTACTGGGCTCCTAAATCTGGAACGAAGTTTTTTAATAACCTATTAGATTCCTAACGGGTCTTAATTAAGCCTATGCTTAGACCGGTTAGTTTTAAAGGAGGATAAGGTTCAAAACGCATGGTTAGGCGAGAACCGGATTAGAATGTGGTTTAGACCCGACAAGCTTGTATACTTGTTTAATAAGGGTAAACTAAACACATTCTGGATTTTGAGATAGAAATGATAAGGTTTGACCCGTTTCGGCCAATTTATGCAAACTAGTTACATAAGCCGATCCGAACGCGAAAGGTGCGTAACGGGTAACCAAAAGAGTCATACACAGGTTTCCTAAGTTAATATGCCTTAAATATTTTTTGATATCAGTAGGATACCTTCCATTATGCCCAAAACGAATTTAAAACCAATTTATGCCACGTAGGGGTATTTTGGTCATTTTAAAGGTTATAAGAGAGGTTAAATATTAATCTGAGGTTTAGGTCTGATATAATCAGTAAACATACTTAATTTAATAAAGTTATAACAGTAGGGTATAGCATATATGTGAAATTTACTATTTATAACCAACTATGCACCGTAGGGGCATTTTGGTAATTTCACATAAGCTTAAAAGGTCAAAATTAGAGAATCTGAGTTTAAAACTTTTATTTACTGTTAAAATATATAAATTTACTTAGAACATCAGTAGGTATTAAGTTTCATATGCCAAAAATAGTTTTAACTCATACTATGCGCTTAAAAAGCGTAAAAGTCGGTTTTAAGCGATTTTCGGGTTCAATAATGAAAGCTGATAATTTTATTATTCCAGAAGCCTCAAAATATTTTATTTATCATATAATATCAGTAGAAAAAGGTTTGGTACCAAAATGATTTGTAAAATTCATTTTATAGGCCAAAAGGGCAAAACCGACAATTACCGAATTAAGCTTAGAACCCTAAGTTATGCTCAGCCTAAAAATAAATAAAAATCTTCAAAAATCCCAAAATATTATTTTATATCATTAGGTAAAAAGTTTGGTATCAAAAATTGGGTTTAGATAGGCTTTATGCTAATTATGCCGTTTAATTAATAAAAAGCTTTTCATTTACGCTAATGAGCATAACTCCTAATCTAGACCTCAAACTAATGTCAAATTTTAGGGACAAGTTTATAAATCAGTAATAAAGATTATTGTCCTCTCACATTTTCAAAATTCTCGTTTTAGGGTCAAAAGGGCTTAACGGTCAATATTTAGGCATTTAACGGAAACATGCATAAACTAGGATTTCTATGGAACCAAGTTGTATAACCTCTGAGGGTTATACTAAACTATAATATGGTCCTAATGGAATCCTAAGGCATATCTAAACTAAGCCAAATCGGGTCAGAACTGAAAGTCAAAGCAAAAGTCAACTTTTGCGACTTTCGGTTACGAACCGAGCCTAAACTTAGAATTGTCGGGTTGAATCATGCTTAGGTATGTTCAACTAATATTTACCAAGTTATTTAAAGTGGGAAAACTGATTTTATGACTTTTATATTAATAGTTATGAATCTTATTTAAAACTAACCCATTTGACTTTTATTTGACCCGACAATTTAACTAAGTAAACGTGGTAATTAGGAGGTGCCCTTTTGAGGGTTTAACACCTACCTAATTACGGTCACGTAGCCATGTTCGTTGGGAACAATGGCTCAACCGATGAATTCTGAATTCCATTTCTCGATCAGGCGGTAGTCCAGGTAGATCTTCTGGAAAAACATCGGGGTATTCTGATACTACCGGAATTTCCTTCAGTTCCTTGCCTCTAGTGTTAATGATTGCTGAGATCATATACATTATGCCTTGCTTTCATGCATAGATTGCAGCTTTCATCACTGAGATAAATTTTGTTGGCTTATTTGGCTTGTCTCCTCGTATCAGGATCATCTCTCCTGTTGGCGTACTAATCTTAACCGAATTTTGATCACATAGGATTCGAGCATGGTTGGCTACTAACCAATCCATTCCTAGTACTACATCGAATCCAACTAGATTCATAGGTAGTAGATTTGTCGTGAACTTATGTCCTAGCAATTCTATCTTCCCTCCTTGAAGTACGTCGTGTATGTCGGTGGAGTTTCCTTCTGCCGTTTCTACCGTACAAGCTTGACTAAGCTTGGTTAACGGTTGATTAAGCGCTTGACAAAAAGAAGTATTTATAAAACTTTGGTTTGCACCAGAGTCAAATAATACTTTAGCCTAGACGTCATGAATAAGAAACGTACCGGTGATTACATCGGGAATCATAGTTGCCTCTTGCGTTGTAAGCGTAAAGGCTCGTGCGTTCTTCTTGTTGGCTTCGTCTGCTGCTTTAGCCTTATTGTCGGTTGCCTTTGTCAGTTTAGGGCAATCTGGCTTAATGTGACCTATTTCTCCGCAATTGAAACAGATAATAGTTTTCCTTCTATATTCTTTTTCTCTATGTCCATGTGTTTTGCAGAAATTGCAGTACCTATTACACTTTCCAGAATACTTCCTTTTGCAAAATCTGCAGAGAGGCGATGCAGAATACTGCCCGACTCCTCTCTTGTAGGTATTAACCGAGCGAAAACCTTGGGTAATTTTCTGGGCTAACTCTTTCTTCTTGTTTTCTTCCCTTGTGCGGATCAATCCGTCAGTCAGAGTATATCGCGGATCTCACTAATTAATCCCCAAATATAGCGAGAAATTAGTACAGATTCTGGCGAGGCCAGAGTTGGTACCATCCCTATGTATTCGAAGAACTTTGTCGTATACTCACGACAATTCACGTTGACCATTTTGTGATTTAGGAACTTATTAGCCATTTGTTCCTTTTCATAAGGGGGACATAATTTCCTTTCTGCCATGTCCTTAAATTCTCCCCAGCCCATGGCGTAGGCCATGTCGCTTCCTTTTTCCTGAAGAATAGTATTCCACCATTCTAAGGCTTCTTCCTTAAAGAGATTGGAAGCATACATTACCTTATCTTAATCAACACATTTGCTGATTTTAAGGACAGCTTCCGTCTTTTCCAACCATCGCAGAGCGGTTGTAGCTCCTTCACTGTCTGCGAACTCAGTTGGTTTACAAGCTAGAAATTCCTTGTAGGTACACCCTGATGTTTTTGCCTTTATCTTCTTAGGAAATGGGGCTTTGATAATATTATCATTGCCTCCATTGAAACTATGGCTAAAGTTGTCATTATGAGTGCGCTTGCTACTCACAGCTTTGGTGTGTTCTACGTGTTTTTTAACATCTTTAATAATTAATGGGATAGCATTGACTATTCCCTGTGCGATTATGTTTTCTATAGCATCTTTTTCCAAGGGATTTTCTTGATTATCCTGTACTAAGTGGTTAACTTTGTTTGCCATCTGAATTACAAACATATTCCACAGATTAATATCACAGAATAGTTAGTAAATAAGCAGAGCATATTGTTCAAAAACGTCGATCATTGTGACTTATATATATTTCTTATATATAATATGCTTCTTATATCTTACATATATTATCACAGATATAGTTATATTTTTATATATATATATATATATACACACATATATTAGGTGTTTTTTCACAAAATACAGAAATATATTATACAAGAATATTATATAAGGTTAATTTTCTTCTTCAAAAGTTAAACTCTCTCTCGTCGTATTTCCAGACGAGATTGTCTCCCACGTTCCTGATCCTGCTTCGCGCATCTATGAGTTCTTCGCCGTAATGGCGAAGTTCCGCCACATTTTCTGGATTCATCAGGGGAAATGCCACGGGTGCAGGTTCGTATTGTGGGTAGAATGGATTGGGATTATTCATCAGATTTTGGAACGCCCAATCATTGGTCCACCACTCCTCTACCGGATTTTGGAGCGGTTGCTGTGGGATTTCTGGTTCGGGAATGATTGACTCCAGGTTCATTGGCATCGCTGGTTGAACGGGCATGTTCAGAGTCATTTCCTCTGGTATCGGCCTAAACATCTCACAGTTGGCAAGCATTTGATCCAATTCTTCCCATGTTAGCGGCGCAGGGTTTGGATTGGAACTTTCACCTGCAATTTCTTTTTCTTTTGCTTCTCCCTTTCTTTTTGTTTTTGGTGCAACTGACACCTTCTTCTTCCTTCCACTTTTCCAATCTGGTATTCTCTTCCTCTTTTTCGGTGGTGCTTTTGGTAGTGGTTGCGCTTGAAAGATCATTGGTTCATCCGCATCAGCTTGGTATCCAGATAGGTTCTCAGTAGTCTCCATATATGTGTGAGTAACAGATATATTTTGGAACGCGTCTGCTAGTTCTCTATTGCTCATACTGTTAGTAAAAAACAATAAAAACAACGAACTCTGAAAATTGAATATATAATATTTGATTAGTATCACAAAATTATTTAATCTGATTCCTGACTACTAATTTTAAGTATTTTTTCAATACTCAATTAGCTTAAACTAGTGGCTTTGATACCACCTTCTGTCACATCCCTCGACCCTACTCGGGGCAGGAGCCACGAGCAGACACAAGTGGTACCGATGTTTATTAAATTATTGCACCGAATTTTCATTTCATAAACTGTGGGTTAAAACGCGTATTTACATGAAGGAATTTCACGAAGAAATCTTTGATTACAAAAAACACGTTTTATTCAGGTTTACATAGCCACTTATTTAAGCTGAAGTGCTTCATGACACTTTTTCCTTTCTTAATAGTAAATCACTTGAAACGAGTTTTAAAAACATTTGGTCAACGACAAATACTGGTGAGTTCATTTAGTTGTACAAAAACACATTTGTTATAATTTATAGTAGTAAGGGTTTTATATTTGTTTATATCTATCAATTACTCAAACTAGTATTGCGACTGAGGCCAACCCCTGTGCGTGTGGTCATATTACTATTGGCTAACTCGTCGTCCAATAATAATTCTAGACAAGTAATGTATACAAAACCCCACATACCGGCAGTAATTTCAGAATACAAAGACTTAATCACTGTAAGTATAACTGAAAAACATTTAGGGTTTTTGCAAAGCATTTTGATAAAAGAGAATGACTCACATTGCATTTTTAAAGTATTTGTATTAGCCTACTGGTTACAGCTTGGTTTCCTAATTAAACATACAATGCACACTTATTAGTGTATTAACTCAATTCAACTTTAACGATAATCACAAGATCAAAACCCACAACGAATGACAAAGCATAGTCGTGTACAGGCAGCACTTAAACATCCGTTGGATCGGTTTCAATCGTTCGAACAAAGTACCGTATCAGTTGTTTTGGTCAAAAATCACACAAGGATAATGCAACCAAATCTGATTTTGTGAGGTATGATGCTTGGTTAATTGAACAATGAAAAAATGAATTGCTTGTTGAATGTGAAGATCAACACAACGATTTTTTACGAGGAAAAGCCCTTGATCGCTAGCAGATCGCCGGCATAAAAACCTCGGGTAGTGAAAACTATCACTATCAACTATATTGAACGAAAAAGATTACAACTTTGGATGTTGATCAAGTGTGGTACAATGATTGAATGCTATGTGTGTTGTGAAAGCTTCTGATTTGCGAATGTATGCGAGTGTGTGTGTAAGAAGGTGTTCTCTGATTCGTAGTATGTGTTTTTGAAAGTGATAACCGGCCTAAAACACTTGATCAACCCCTTAAATCTCAGAAATAACAAAATAACTGAAAATTAAGGTAGTCCACGTTGTTTCCCCATGACCATCGTGAAAATAGCACATGTGCGGCATCTTGAAGGAATATTCCCGAGATTCTAGCTGAGAATTAGTCCACAACGTCCATTACCTGCATATAAACATTAAAAACGTGACAATTGTTAGAAATCATAAGTAATGTTAAGGATCCTTGATCCTCAGACTCTGGATCCTCAGACTCCCTGCATAATCCGTTAAGGATCCGTGATCCATGCCCAGTCTCAGGATAGATGATCCTTAGCATAAAATCCATGCCCTAACAATTGCCCCCAAATATGGCAGTTGTGATAAAGATTCACAGCTGTCATATTCCCGTTAGAAGCGGACTAGCCGTTGCTGCTGGTAACTAGTCGTTACACTGCCTGTCGTCACTGATAAGACCTGCTATAATCATCATTGCAAAATATAGAGTTAGAGATAACTCCTCAAGTGCCTTTAAAGATCAGAAGATCCTTCTGTTTGTGGAGGATGAATCCTTCTACACCGTTCGCTATTAACCTTTCTGCACTTTAATTTCTGCATAGACACTTTAACTGTTAGATAGCCCTATCCGGCCTGGGTGGATGGTCCACGGTTTTGCTGGTAAAATCCAGGCCAGATGATTTTGATACATGACGAATGGGTAATAACATTAAACTATTTTAGCTACATCTGTTGTTGTTTCTTCCCTCTTTATTTTTCATGTATGCTTTCTATTCTCAAAGATATCATTGCCGAACAACTGGAAAGTTATTGGAAATCTGATGATAATGTTAAACTTTTTAACAGAAAACTTGAAGTGTTCGGACAAATGTGGATCAGTGATCCTTAACCAAAAAGGATAAGAGACAACTTGCAGCTTAGAAAAAGTTAGAATATAACATACCGGAGAATCCAAGTTGGGATTCTATATCCTTGTAAATTAATACTGAATAAACAAACTGTGAAAAGTAAAGTTTCGAGGGTCCAGGATCCTTATTGTCAGAACTTGTATAACTTTAGAGCTCCAAGATCCTGTAAGAAAAACAAACTTGGGACCAAGCCAAATAATTGGGAATGGACCCATAATAACTGGGGACAAGCCCAAATAAGCTGGGGACAAGCCCAACAAACTGGGGAAAAGCCCAAATAACTGGGGACAAGCCCAAAAAGCTGGGGACAAGCCCAAAAAACTGGGGACAAGCCCAAAGGATCTTGTGTAAACTGGAGTATGGCCTGGCGACTATCCAAACTTAGTGACATAAAAATGCCAAAACCTTAGCTAACGTGAAAACATTAGAAACCTTATGAATGGATGTATGGTACGTCTACCATTATACGTAGGATCCTAAATACAGCCAGTACAATGAAATTGTCAGCTCCTAAAGCGGGTACTGGTCCCATTGCCTTGAACTGCACCAGGATCATCGTGCGCTACTGGCGAAGCTGGGGACAGGCCCAAAAACTGGGGACAAGCCAAAAAACTGGGGACAAGCCCAAATAACTGGGGACAAGCCCAAATAACTGGGGACAAGCCCATAAACTTTGGAGAGTTGGCCAACCACTTTGATCTTCTGTAAAATGATAACAACTCTGCAAAAGCTTAAACTTTATGAAAATAGATGTTAAATGTTTAACATCTTTGACTTATGATAAGTAATAAGTATAAAATGAATGAAAATGAAAGTAATGTGTTACCAAAGATAGAATCATATATCCTTTGAGGATCCTGGATCCTTAATCAGAATACTGGTATCGCTGAGGATCCCTGATCCTTCTTACTTAAAATATCTTTTGAGATGAACAGCGTTCCAAGCTCTTGGTAGGAGATCACCATCCATTGTTAACAAACGATATGCCCCTTTTCCTGCTTCAGCTTCAATTAGATAAGGGCCTTCCGACTTTGGTGCTAACTTGCCATCAGCAGGATTTGTGGTATTTTGGAATGCTTTCCTTAATACCAAGTCACCAACTTGAAACTTTCTGACCTGACATTCTTTTTGTAAGCTCCAGCTACTCTTTGTTGATAACTAGCCATCAAATATGGTAATAATGTTTCTTTTAATAAATGATATCACTTCTTTTTCTCTGACTTGAGCAAAGGCTTCAGCTTCTATCCACTTGAAAAAGTAATCAGTCATGGCAAGCATAAACATTTTTCCTCCTGGTGCCTTGGGAAGTTTGATTACTATATCCATTCCCCATCTGAATAGCCAAGAAGAGGATATAAGATGCAAAGGCTCTACTAGTTGA
Organism: Helianthus tuberosus; assembly: GCA_030545235.1. Lineage (NCBI taxonomy): Eukaryota > Viridiplantae > Streptophyta > Magnoliopsida > Asterales > Asteraceae > Helianthus > Helianthus tuberosus. Next base: position 49,876,883 of record CM060411.1, on the reverse strand, counting down.
TGAAGGATATTACTGTGTCTCTGACAAGCACCACATTTCTTTGCATATTCCACGGCATCCTTCTTCATGGTAGGCCAATAATATCATGTTCTAAGGATCCTTGAAAATAGTATTCTGCCCCCAGTGGGATTTCCACAGTCTCCTTCATGAAAATTCTTTAAAACTTCTTGAATTTATGGATCCTTAATGCATCTTAAATATGGACCTGCAAGAGATCATTTATATAATATGTTATTTAATATTGTAAATTGAGATATCTTGACTTTGAAAGCTCTGGGATTTTCTCCTGTAGGGATTTCTCCATGTTGTATATATCTCATGATTGGAAGGATCCAGGATCCTGAATTTGACTGTGCACCATCATTGGGTATAATTGCAGAATCTTCCACTATCTTCATGGCTATGTGATCCTCAATTGCAGCAGTTAAAACATGGATGATGAATATTCTGACATCCTCTGGAATCTTCAATGATGATCCAAGATTAGCTAGGACATCAGCTTCTGCATTTTCTTCCCTGGGTACCTGTGTTAGACTGAAAAAACAAAAGAATCTGCTAATTTCTTGACTATTTCTAAGTACTTGATTAGCTTTTCACATTTGACAGCATAAGAACCATTATAATGGTTAGTAATTAACAGAGAATCTACATATACTTGAAGATACCTGACCCTCATATTCTTAGCTAATTGCAAACCTGCTATCAAGGCCTCATACTCTGCCTCATTATTATTGGTTTGGAATTCACATGCAATGGATTGGGGTATAATGTCCCCCTATGGCGATTTTACTAGTGTGCTCTGTCTAGTTCCTTTAACATTTGAAGCTCCATCCGTGAAGAGTGTCCAAGGATCATTGGTCTTCTCAAGTTGTTGAACTTCTAATTCAGCTTCCCTTTGTAGATCACTACTGGAATCAGCCACAAAGTCAACTAAAGCTTGGGACTTGATGGCAGTCCTGGGTTCATACTTAATGTCATATGCAATAGGCTTGATTGCCCACTTTGCCATTCTACCTGACATTTGAAGATTCCTAAGAACATTCTTGATAGGAAGGTTAGTTTTCACGATAATGGTGTGAGTTTCGAAATAATGTCTATGTTTAGCGGAAGCCATAATTAAATCAAGAATTAATTTTTCTAAATGAGAATACCTGGCCTCAGCATCAAGTAGAATTTTACTTACATAGTATACCGGATGTTGAGAGCCTTCATGATCCTTAACTAGGATCACACTTACTGCTTTAGCTGAAACAGCTAAGTATAAGGATAATGATTCTCCATTTTCTGGTTCCATCAGGGCTGGTGCTGAGGATAGATAATCCTTAAGAGCCTTGAGTGCAGCTTCATGCTTATCAGTCCACTCAAACTTCTTATTCTTCCTCAATATGTCTTACCTGCCTTGAGCAATTTGTCTACCTCTTCTTGGATAATGACATTTCTTTCGGGTGCGAATTTCTCCTTTTTTGGTGTATTGACTTGAAAGACCTGTCAATACTAAGTTTGTGAGTAATAACATCCTTAGATATACCTGTCATGTCTTCATGTTCCAAGCAAAGGTAGATTTTCTTCTTTTCAAGAAGGATACTAAATCCTGCTCAATACTATCTAGGATCCCAGATCCTATAAAAATTTTGGATTCAGGATCCTCTGGGTTCAGCAGAATATCCTTGACGTCTTGCTCTCTTGACTCCATGACGTCTTGCTCCTTGGAGGCTGGTTTCATTGAAGACGTTTAAGAGTTCTTTGCCTCCTGCTGATCATCTCTGTCTTCACCACACCCCATAGAGTTAGGAGCTTGACACATTGATGATATGTTGAGGGGACTACCTTCATATCGTGTATCCATGGCCTGCAAGGATAACATTACAGCAAGATAAGCAATCAATAACATAGAATTTTTTAATAGAATTCACTCCCACTCTATAAATAGGAAGTTTGATGTCCCCCAATGTAATCTTTGTCTCTCCACTGAATCCCACAAGGACAGATGATCTTGGGAGAATATCAGATTCAAGGATGTTCATTCTTTTGAGGACATCCAACTGGATTATGTTCACTGAGCTTCCCCCATCAATGAGAATCCTGCAAACAAAATGGTTAGATATAAATAATGTAATAACCAAACCGTCATGATGAGGATCCTGTATGTCCACACGATCATCCTCATCAAAGGATATGACTTTTTCCTGGGTAAGAATGGAAGTTCAAACAGGTCTGTCCCCATTCTCCATCTTTGTTTCTTTTGCATGTCTTTTAGCCGCTGAGAACCTCCGGAGATGAAATGGATGATTTGAGCATCAGCTGGTGGAGGAGGAGCTTTTTTCAGGAACTTTCTCAAAATCCTGGATCCTTGACTTTTTCCTTCCAAGCAATTCCTTCAAGTATCCTTTGCTCAAAAGACAACCTATCTCCTTCCTTAATGCTATGCACTCATCTGTGAGATGACCAACATCCTCATGGTAAGCACACCATTTCGATTTGTCTTTGGTAACAGGCGGTTTGTCATTCTTCCTGGCCACCTAGCCTTGTCACCTAAATTCTGCATAGCAAGGATTAGTTCATTATTCTCAGCATAAAAACAATATTCAGAAATAGGAGGGTAATCCTCATCATCTTCCTCTTGTTCCACAACATGCACATTCTGGTTGTCATGCTTGGAGTATTGCTTGGATCAGTTATTCTTGAAATAGGATCCTTGTTTATCTTGCTTTGAGGATCCTGACAACCTCTCCTGGATCATTTTATCATCCTCTAAACGGATGAATCTAAGGGCCTTGTTCCTTACTTCATCTAGGTTCCTGCAAAGTGTCATAATAAGATTATCATAGAACTGAGAATCCTTAAGTAAACCCATTTTAAAAGCCTCTACAGCTGTGGAAATATCTAAGTTAGGGATTTCTAAGGATTCTCTGCTAAATTTAGTTATAAAATCCCTTAGTGATTCATTATGACCTTGGGTGATCCTATATAAGTCACTAGTCAACCTTTCAAATGTTCTACTACATGAAAACTGATTATTGAACAAGTTAACTAGATTAGAAAATGAAGTAATAGAGTAAGGGGGAAGACTTAGCAGGAATTTAAGAGCTGATCCTGTCAGTGTGGATCCAAAACCCTTGCAAAGACATGATTCCTTTAACCTTTCTGGAATGGGGTTGATCTCCATCCGTTCTCTGTATTGAGCTACATGCTCTTCTGGATCCGTTGAGCCATCATATAGCTTCATGGTTGGTATTTGAAATCTCTTTGGTATCTCTGCTTCACATATGGGTGGTGCAAAGCGAGATATCTTTTGACTTCCATCTGGAATTTCAGGAATGGGCTTAACCACTCCTGGAATGCTGGATATCATATCCTTGAGTTTCTGCAACTCTCTGGCCATGACTTGGTTGATCCCTGCATCCTGCACGAGACCATAATTAGCATAAAAATATGTATTGAAATTGTTACCTCCTGATTGATTTGGAATCGGTATCTCGGAAGTGTATCTAGGATAAGACGTGTCTGGTAAAATAGTAGGACCAGATGAAGCAATGGTCTGCATGGGAATGAAGTCTCCCACATGAATCTCTGAACTTCTGGATTGTTGACTCCTTAAGGATCCTTGATCCTGAAAGATGTTAGATCCAGTATGCATCGGAGCTGAAGGTCTTGGAGGATACTCCATGGATCCGTGAACCTGCGATGAGGATCCTTGAACCTGTGAAGAGGATCCTAGATGCTGAAGATAGGATCCTTGAGCCGATAGAGTCCCCATGTATCCTCCTGAACTTGAGAAGGATCCTTGATGCTGAGATGAGGATCCTTGAGGCTGAAAAGAGGATCCTTGAGGCTGGAAGTAGGATCCTTGAGGCTGCGCTGACTCCAGTGATCCTTGCCAAAGGATAGAGGATCCTTGAATCTGGACATTGGATCCTTTGGAAAACTGGATTGTTGATGATGGAGTAGTAAAATCCAACGACCTGGGCATCAATGGGGAGTGATCCTCTGCTGATTTTATCAATTTCGCGAAGGATCCCGCCATTAGTTTCGTCCTGTTGTTGCATGTATCCCCTCATCTGCAAAATCAAAGCATAAAGATCACTGTTAGTAAGTGTAGAGGAAGAAACTACAGTTGGTTTTGTGAAAACAGGGGTTGTCTTCTTCGGAGCATTCTCAGCATTCTTCTGGAATGCAACGGGGAGAGGATGCAAAGGCGTAATGCCCTGTGATGAGGTAACCGCCGACATGGAACTTGAAGTAGTTTTTCCCTGAGAAGCCATGTGGTTGAAGGTAACGCACAGAAATGAATGAAATGAACAAAATCTTCAGAATTGAAGCACCAATTGCCCCACGGTGGGCGCCAAACTGTTTTGGTCAAAAATCATACAAGGATAATGCAACCAAATCGGATTTTGTGAGGTATGATGCTTGGTTAATTGAACAATGAAAAAATGAATTGCTTGTTGAATGTGAAGATGAACACAACGATTTTTTACGAGGAAAAGCCCTTGATCGCTAGCAGATCGCCGGCATAAAAACCTCGGATAGTGAAAACTATCACTATCAACTATATTGAACGAAAAAGATTACAACTTTGGATGTTGATCAAGTGTGGTACAGTGATTGAATGCTATGTGTGTTGTGAAAGCTTCTAATTTGCGAATGTATGCGAGTGTGTGTGTAAGGAGGTGTTCTCTGATTCGTAGTGTGTGTTTTTGAAAGTGATAACCGGCCTAAAACACTTGACCAACCCCTTAAATATCAGAAATAACAAAATAACCGAAAATTAAGGTAGTCCACGTTTTTCCCCATGACCATCGTGAAAATAGCACATGTGCGGCATCTTGAAGGAATATTCCCGAGATTCTAGCTGAGAATTAGTCCACAACGTCCATTACCTGCATATAAACATTAAAAACATGACAATTGTTAGAAATCATAAGTAATGTTAAGGATCCTGGATCCTCAGACTCCCTGCATAATCCGTTAAGGATCCGTGATCCATGCCCAGTCTCAGGATAGATGATCCTTAGCATAAAATCCATGCCCTAACATCAGTGATTAGAGTTATTACCCTGATAACGGGCAGTTTTGGTACTTCGGGTTCAGCGGGTAGACAACAGTATATCAGAGAAAGAAAAGAAATGTTGTGAGTGAATTCTGAAGTTCCCATGCACGTCCCTTATATAGCCGTAGATGAAGCCCGTCGCGTCGCACGACCAAAATAACACAACCCCTTCGCGTAGCGCGAAGGGCCTAGCTAGGGCATAGCTGGCGTGAGTCACCACGTAGGCATGCCACATGGTGACATGTGTCCCCTGTCGCTTCACAGGTCGGTCGCGTCAAGCGACCAGATTATGTTATGACCGTCTCGTATCGAGACGTGGTCAAACCTCAGTATTTCTCGTTTATCGTGCTGGTTCTAGTTGTGCGTGCTTGGCGTTTTGGTTATGAGTTGTTAGGGTCTTTTTCGATGATTGTTACATGTGTCGGTATAAAATTTGTTTAAAACGGAGTTGTATGTAAAATCCATGAAAATGGAGTTGTTTATTTGCAACACTCTATTCGTAAGCTACATCGAGTGTCAGTATCATACCAGTATCTTGATGAACTGAAGCGAACCGATGCCGAACGAACAACATTAACATCAATATCGTAGCTATTGGTCATATCTCTTTGGATTGCTATACCGAGTGCCGGTATCATACCGGCAACTTAACGAACAGAATCGATACCGACCGAAAGCCGATCATAGAGCGCGGGAAATACCACTAACGACTATATAACCAGTCGTGTTGACGCTGTTTGAACCACCTCGATCGATATATTTCAACTGCTCGGATCAATTTTGATTTTTTTCTTCCAAAATCTCATTTGTTAATTTATTAATTATTATGTCTTCATATTTTGTTTATTTAATATATAGGGTAAGGTTACTGTAAAAAAAGGTTAAAAGTGTGAGAAGTGTGAGAAATATTGTGGAGGTGACATTTGTCCTAAATCTAAATTAATTCAAAAGGGCAAACATGTAATTTTATCATTGATTTAATTAATTGATAACCTTCCATAACCGCCACCCTTATTTATAGGAATTCAATTTTTTTTAAAGATCTCTATAAAACACTACGAATAACTCTGTATAACACTACAACATTATATATAACACTGCAACCATCATTCAGCACTGTCGTAAGTATGTAACACTACAAAACACCATTTAACATTTCATAACATTGTAATAAAGCATATAACACTACATAGTAGGAGTTGGGTGGAAAGTGGGTTTTTCCTAGAAAGTCTAGGAAGCAATCAGAATGCGACATGTGGCATTGAAGATTTTTAACTAGAAGGGCAATTGTGTACTTTCACATTCTATTTTTATTTTTGGGATTTATCTTCATTAACTAACTATCCATGTCCATATTTTGTAACCGTTTTTCTCCATGATTTTCTGAATAATTTGTTTTCGAAATCTAAACCAATTGCATATTCCATTGTTCAGAAGATTACTAAAATTATCAGCATGCTCTTGGTGCTGTGTTTTAACAGTTTACAGGGCTAGAGTCAATTTTTTATAGATCCCACAATATAAAGATGGTAAAACATAGGGTATGAATCTGCTTGCTGTTAAAACACAACTGTATGAACCTGAATTCTAAAACACAACTGTATGAATCAGCTTGCTGTTAAAACACAACTGTATGAATCTGAATGCTAAAACACAACTGTATGAATCTGCTTGCTGTTAAAACACAACTGTATGAATCTGCTTGCTGTTAAAACACAACTGTATGAATCTGAATGCTAAAACACAACTGTATAAATCTGCTTGCTGTTAAAACACAACTGTATGAATCTGAATGCTAAAACACAACTGTAATGAATCTGCTTGCTGTTAAAACACAACTGTATGAATCTGAATGCTAAAACACAACTGTATGAATCTGCTTGCTGTTAAAACACAACTGTATGAATCTGCTTGCTGTTAAAACACAATTGTATGAATTTGAATGCTAAAACACAACTGTATGAATTTGTTTGCTGTTAAAACACAACTGTATGAATCTGAATGCTAAAACACAACTGTATGAATCTGCTTGCTGCTAAAACACAACTGTATTAATTTGCTTGCTGTTAAAACACATCGTCAAGAAAACGGAGATGATAAGAACAGTATTTAAATGGTGATGATGAACTCGGAGATGGTGGAGATGGAGAAGTGTTTTAATTTGATCCGGTGCTCTCCATCCTTTCTAAAGTTATCTTCTTCCATGTTTGTAGTTATTTTTGGTAGGGATTGGGGTTTTGAAGATGGGTTTGGAGAGAGAGAGGGAAAATCGCGTGAAATTAGGGACTGGGTGTGACTGACGGTTATCTAATTGATTTAAAACACGATATATTGAGAAAATTGCCCATAGTCTTTTAAAACAATGAATTAAATAAACTAAAAAATTACAAGATTGCCATTGACTTCATCTTAACCATTAAACACACCCATTGGATGACCCAGATCGCTTCCTAGACTTTCTAAGAAAAACACACTTTCCGCAGGATCCCTACTCTAACACTACAAAACAAGATATAACACTACAAAACAAAGATATAACACTACAAATCACTATTAAACACACTACAAAACACCATTCAACAGTTCATAACACTATAATAAGTATATAACACTACAAAACAAGAAATAACACTACAAATCACTATAATACACTATGAATAGTATATAACACTACAAAAGAAGAAATAACACTACAAATAACAAATGTTGTGTGCGACCGGTGGTAAAACTGTGATGGAGGTTGGTAATGGTTTATTGTGATTCACGAAATTGTAGGGTTTTTGATGTACAGTTTTCTTTTTCAAAATGGATATAAAGACTTTATTACCCCTACAATTTTCAAATCAGTCCAAAATAATAAAACACATTTTAGAATTTAGTCCCTATTTATCTCAACCATTAGATCAAAGATCTAATGGTGTATATTCTTTCTTACCCTTCTCATAAAAAAACCTTTTTTTACAGGATCCACTACCATTTAAGCCATCATATTTGTTAATTTATTAATTACTCCAGATTCACATTTTATTTTATATCAGTTATATGTAAAATAATTTTTTTTAAATAATATCATTGATTTCTTAAACACTAAGCTTGTATAGATTAAAAAAAGAAAGTAAAGGAAATTAAATTCTCTTTTAATATTCACAAGTGGCACTTTCAACAACCTGAACTTTCTTAAAGGGCGTAAAGTGAAACGTTTCAAGATCCGACCGTTGGAAGAAAAATTTGAAATACCCAAACCTACGCTCCTGTTCTCATCTACCGTTTTTCTTCCTCCTCAATCAATACCAATACTCTCTCTCTCTCTCTTTCTCTCTCTCTCTCTAAGCAAATATAATGGCGGACGAGAGCAACACCAACGACCCAGCAACCATCAACACCTCAATCATGGTCCCCTTATCGAAATCTCTCCACCCGCTTCACGAAATCGCCATGACCCCAACCCACAAACTACTCCTAAAACAATGGCTAAAAGAAGAAGAACTCATCCTCAACCGCATCGCGTTAAAAGAAACCCAAATCGATTCGGTCCGTAAGGAACTAACTCACCTCTACTGTTTCTTCTTCCTCTTCCACTCCATCTCCCTCATCCTACTCTTCAGCAGCACATCTTCATCTTCCAGTTACGGTGGATCGTGTAACCGATCGTGGGTCCCGTCCGTCTGCTCGCTGTTGTGTTCTCTCGGGCTGATTTGGGCGGTGAGGTATAAGACGGATACGGAGTCGCATTTGGAGAAACTTTTGGAGAGGGAAAAGGAAGATGGGAAGTTGTTGGGGAAGTGTGTGGAAGAGTTGAAGAAGAAGGGGTTGGAATTTGATTTGTTGAAGGAGGTTGATGCGCTACGAAGAGCGAAGAGTTTGCGGGTGGAGGCGAAGGCGGTTAGGAAGTGGTCTGCTAGAGATTTTGTTACTATGTTTTTTATTACTGTTTCTTGTTTTGTTCTTGGTCTTACTAGGATTATATTGTGTGACTGATTTGGTGTTTTGGGTTTTTGGTTTTTGGTTTTTGGAATTGTTTTGTTGCTGGTGGTGTTGGTGTTGGCAGAAACTGTTGGTTTCTAATTTGGCAGCTTAAAGTTTTTGTTGGATACTTGAATATCAAAATTATTTGTACTAAGGATTGGATTCGGATATATAATAAAGAAATGTTATGGTTTTGAATGTTTGTTTTTGTATTTTGATTTTGTTTGATGAAGTATGGGTCTGGTAGTGTTTTGAGATAGGATCTGGAGATGAAGTTTTGTATGGGTTCTGATCGGGTTGTTTTGACCCGAATCAGTTTTTAACCAAAGATGATATTTTCTGTATATGATTAATGTATCAAATAATCTTTGAGTAAGAAGATTTATGCACTAAGAATAAGACTGTGGATGACTTTCAATCCGCATTATCACTATTTTTTATAATTGATCTGTTTGACCCGTTTGAGATTAATGACCACCCAAATCAACCCATTCTCTGTTGGTTCAATAAGAGGGTACTGTTTGACTTTTGAAGTCAATGACGCGCCTTCTGTGGCTTCTCCAGGCGGGTCCATCTTCTGTTTGTAATTCAGCAAACTGGAGGTTAACGGTGTAGTTGCCGTTCTGCAGTCCTAACTAAAGTCTCTTAGTGATCCAACAGAGGTTCGTGCGGTCTGAAAAGGTGCTGAATCCAAAGCGTTGACTTACTGCCTTTGACTTTGACTAAGCAACTTACAACGACATTTAACATGTTATTTAAACACCGTTAAAAATACATGTTATTTAAACAGGCCGTGTTAGTGCAGAACCAGATTTGTGCGGACTGTAACAGTGCTGAACCCGGCCTGTTTTTTTATTACGAGTCAACTTGAACACGACGTTAATTAAACAGGTCATGTTAGTTGACCCAAAACACACTAACGTAGATTGTCACTTCACTCAGAGAAGCTCGAAGACAGGAAAATCACTACCCCTCATGTTAGAACAAGTAATAATTTAGCCCATGTATTCACCAAATTAAGCCTACCCGAAAGTCGGATTTGCCACATTTGTAACAAGCTAGGCATCATCAATATCTATGCTCCATCTTGAGGGGCAGTGTTAGATTATATAGTCCGATTAGTATCCCAATGGGCCTCATGGTTTAGCTTAGATGAGGTTCCCTCCTTCATAAATACACAAGCAACCCAATGATATAAAACACAACAAATATACACAATGTTTGTTTTATGCCCTTTGTCTCTGATTACAAAGCTAAAACATGATAGTACAACGAGAACTAATCAAGAAAACCTCGTCATTATCACTAACCTCCTCAAATGATATCATGAAGTATCGGTCTAGTAGCACTATTAAGTGGGTTTGGCAAAACAGTGGAGTGACTAGTATTTGGCACATGATCTGTGACTGAAGTTGGAAGAGCACTTCTAAAGGTGGTTGTATCATCCTTAAAATCATAACCAACCAAATACCCAGGCCGAGTAATCACAGCTCTTGTTTCCATGTCTCCTGTAAGCATTGCCACCACCTTGGACATTGGTGGTCTTTGCATCGGTGAGGTTTGGGTGCATAAAAGGGCGATTCTCGTCACTCTTTTTACTTCATTCTCATCAAATTCAGACAGTTCTTTATCCACCAACTCAACTTCACTATTAGCTTCATGTAGGTTCCATGCCTAAATCATATACAGATAAAATTATTAATATAAAGATTCTAAAATTAAAAAAAATAAAATAAATGGAATAATGAAGAAGAAAAAGATGAAAGATACCCATTCAAGAAGATATACTTTCTCATCTTCCAAAGTGCAATCGGAATTAGGCCTTCCGCTAATAATCTCTAGAACTACAACTCCAAAACCAAACACATCAGCTTTTTCAGTAAGGTGTCCACGCATTGCATACTCCGGTGCCAAATACCCACTACGAAACACATATAAAATAATCAAAACTTCAACAAAGTCACACATATAAAATAAAATCTTACATTGTGCCTGCAACACGAGTACTCATGTGTGTTTTCTTGTCATCATAAAGTTTGGCCAAACCAAAATCTGAGATCTTAGGATTGAGATCAGAATCGAGTAAAACATTGCTAGCTTTGACATCTCGATGTATAATCCGTATTCGAGATTCCTCATGCAGATATGAAAGACCACGTGCTATCCCAAGACATATGTCAAACCGGGTGGCCCAATTAAGAGATAGCCTCTTGTCTCCTGCATCATAGACCCCAAATGTAGCATTATAGTTTTATACTCTACAATTCATGTCCAAATATATATCTTACCGAATAGTGCTTGATCAAGACTCTTGTTCTCAAGATACTCATAAACAAGAAGTCGTTTGTCTCCTTCAATGCAGCATCCGTATAATTTGACAAGGTTGCGATGTTGGACGGCCGATATTGTTGCGATTTCAGCAATAAACTGAGTCTTGCCCTGGTGAGAGGCTACAGAGAGTTGTTTAACAGCTATTACTCTCTCATCATCAAGTGTTCCCTGTTTACCATCGAAAGCATGTTAAGAACTAATCATGGTTAAGTTTGAGTTTAAGAAGAAAAAATGCATTGTTGATGAGAAGTATAAAGTACCTTGTAAACAGGTCCAAATCCTCCCTCACCAAGCTTATTTTCAGGACTAAAATCATTGGTTGCATCTCTCAGGTCTCCATAACTAAAGGTATCTGGTTTGGCGTCAATTCCCGAAAACTCAAACTCTGTAAGTCAGAAAAAGTATGTAAGTAGAAGTAGCAAAATCTATATAAAAAAACAAAGATCAAGAAAAACTACCTTCACAAGTGTCAGAAGTATCCTGCTTTTTGCTCCGCTTACGAAAAATATATATAGCTAATACTGACAGAAAGCTAACAACTGCAATGGGAACCAAGATCCCAACGATTAAACCGGTCCTATTCTTCCTATTCTTCTTTGTGGAAAGTGGAGTGTTTCTCACACTGGGGCGGAAATCTGTACAACAAAAGTAAAGATTAGTAACTGATAATTCTCAAGAACTCAAAGTTAAGCAACCAAGTTCAAGAAAAAACTTTAGTACTTGGGGTGGCACTGATTGCTGAGATAAGAGGTCCGAAAGCCCCTTGAGTAGGTACACAGCAAGTCCCTTTTCCGGACCAGAATAAATGAATCTCAAGATAGTTATCTGTAACCCGAACGGTTGCTTGCCTTGAAACAGGACTACGGGAGGCCCCACCTGCTTCCCTTATTATATTGAAATCTTTAAACACCCGGTTTCCCTGAAAGAAACACGGTTTGAGAAGCTAATGATAGAAGTTATGCAAAACAATAACACCATACTTCATACTAAAGGTGGCAAATGAGTGAGTGAGGCAGGGTGCGTTATGGGTAAAAATGGGTCACTCTTGGTGTGGGTCAAAACACGTTGGGTCGGGCCAAGTTGGCCCAGGTACATTTTTTAATCGTAAATGATGCTTTAATTTGAAAAGACGATTTAGGAGGTTGTATCCACTAAGAATCCACTTTGGATGACGTTCAATCATCATTATCACCAATTTTAATATTTGATCTGTTTGACCCGTTACAAAGTTTTACCGCAGTGGGCCTTCGGGCGGCAGGTTTTCCTCGGAATTGGAGATGGTGGGCTTGGGCTACCCAGCGCTGTCTATGATCACAAGCGCATGGAGTCGCCTTTTGCCATTGGGTTACCCCGGGCTTTTATTTCATTGGCCATTCAAAAAACAATAAATAAATAAAATAGCAACCCATTCACTAGCACATTGTTTAAAAGAAGTATTGCTTGACTTTTGAAGTCAAAGGATAAATTTCAACTTCATACTTGCTACAAACTCCAGTTAACAGACCTGTATATATATGTCAAAGACGCGCCTTCCAAGGCTTCTCCAGGTAGGTCCATCTTCTATCTGTAATTCAGCAAACTGGAGGTTAACAGTGTAGTTACCATTCTCGAGTCCTAAACCATAGTATCTTAGCGATCCAGCAGAGATTCGTGCTGTCTGAAACAGTGCTGAATCTAAACTGTTGAACTGACGTGCAAGCGAGGCTGTATATGCCGGGTTCTCCCTCTGTCCTGCATTGCTGACTCCCCACCTTCTTTCGGAAGTCACATAATACGTTGCCGCTCCAAGAGTTTCGTTTTCTTGATCGTAAACTATTTGACTAGACGATGTGATTTCGGAACCACCACAATTGATTGCAAAGCTACTATCTGTGAAAACCAACATGAAATGATAATAATGAATTGTAACATCAAATAGAATCTTCATGATCTTGCTTACATATTGGCGACCCACGCCCACAAGGGAAATTCCTTTGGAGGCAATTCAATCCTGATGGCAAACCGCTAAAGACGAAAGGCATTAATAATTATCAATTATTTATAGACATATTAAACATAAATATAAGAAAAAAAACACAAACGCTACCTGTTTCCCGAATCTCCTAATGTGAAGTTGTTTACGACTAAGTTACTGCACATTGAACACATTAATAATTAGCTCTATAAGCTATGCTCAATGTAAGTTGCGCTTTACTTGGTCCCACTAGTTAGCAGGGTATTGGTGGGCCGTGAGTTTTCCTTAACGGGGTTCTTACGGTCAATAAAAAGAAAATCAAAATTGCATACTGATATTCAAAATCATGCACTTACATTTGTAAGTTTGGCTCATTGACCCAAGAAGGAAGTGTCCCGGATAGTTCATTGTACGAAAAATCACTACATGAAGAAAAACGTACATAAATTAGAGAAAATAAAAACATAAATCCAAGAAACCTTTCTTAAGTCTGCAAAATGCATAATTCACTTACAGATTACGAAGAGTTGCGCTCTTTACGGCGGGAAGGGTACCATACAAGCTATTGTTTCCAAGAAACCTGAGAAGCGTTACATCCGCATTTAGATCTTGGATGTTGCATAAACGTCAAAATCCATCCACAATTATTTTATTCCAACATCAATACTTATTATACTAATTGCATAAAATATATCGAGATTACGTATATTACAAGAAAGAGAGTTGACTCAAGTTGAACAATTCTTTTGGAATCTCCCCACTTAAATTGTTGAAACTCAAATCCCTAACAAGTAGAAACCTATGTTAGTAATCGAAATAGAAAATAGCATCTAGATGTAGATTACTCACAGTTGTATCAGATTTTGATATTCTCCGATGTCGGTTGGAATAGTGCCAGAAATTTGGTTATTCCTCAAAACTCTGCAAGACATACAACTCTTTATATCATATCTTCGGGATTTTAAAAGGCGCTAAGAAGGTAGACTTGATAAAGATCAAAACACTCTCTTACAAAACACGTAACGACTTCAAATCCTTGATGAAGTCCAGAGTTCCATTAGATAAACCACTTATCCTCCTGTAACATATGTAACAAGAGCCGCTAGATTATAACCATAGATAGACGTGTAGAAGATAATTAAGAGTTCTTAGAAAAACTTACAAGTCCTGCAAAGAGGTGAGTCTAGAAAATGAAGGAGGTATTGAACCATTAAAAGAGTTGCCCAAAAATCTCCTAAAGGGACATTAATCATGCAAATGGTTATAAAGTTTCATCGCGTACAAAATATTATGAATATGACATAGAGGTTAACTTACAAGGATTCTAACAATGTCCAGTTCCCTATAAAGTCAGGTATTCTCCCGGCGAATTCATTATCGGAAGCCCTTCTGATAGCACAAGAGTTAGAATTACACCCAGCAATCATGAAGATTGCAATTTTTTATATGGTGTCTATTAAGCGATTGCTTGACTATTTAAAAGAAAGTGTTGCAACTTTACGGGATAGATGAAGTACTACTTTGAACTTTGAAGCATCATTAAAAGTGATTGATCTTACACTGTAACCAAATTCTGTAAGTTAGCAAACGTAGAAGGTATTTTACCGCCAACTCCAGAACTATCAACGTAACTGGCAAAATGAACACATTTGAAGAAAAAATATCAGATTTAGTCACTGGTAACCAAAAGAGGAATTCAAGAGGTAAAAGGATGTGTTAATCGATAAGTTAGTTTAAACCGCTAAGTAACTTAATTAGGGAATCATTTAAAATACCACAAGCATGAATATTCTTACAGCTGTTGTAATTTTCGCAAATTTCCGAGTTCTGGTGGCAGGGAACCACTGAAATTGTTTGTGTCAAATGCCCTGCAATATAAAAGATACATTTTATTTTTTAATCAACAGAGAATTAAACAAAGTAAATTTCTTTTTGAAAAAACAAGAAGACAAACAAAGTAGAAAACAACATACAACGATCGAAGGTCGGTAAGCCGCCCTAGCTCTGCTGGAACCGGCCCGGACAATGCATTTGCGCCAAAAGTCCTAAAGAAAATTCAAATTCACCATTATAAATGTCAGATTTATTCTTAACTAAATATGTCAGATACATAAAAAAAAAAAATGAAAATAAAAGAGGGCTGCTTACATCCACTGCATCCGAGTTAAATTGCCAATGGATGGTGACAAGGAGCCTGTCAAGTAGTTGTGGTACAAATTACTGTAGCAAAAACCTTGATGATTAAACCGTGTGTAGACAAAACACACACAAACAAAATAAGTTGTATGCCATAGGAACGCGTCTACATTGTATGCAAAAATATCCATAGATAAAGGCGACAAAATAAGTTGCAAATAAAGAAACCGAAACATGATACACCAGTTAAAAAATAGCTGCAGACATACAGATTGATAAGGTAAGTCAAAGTCCAGAGTCCTTCTGGGATCGGACCAGCAGCATTCATTCCAACAACTTTTCTGAGGATTTAAGGTAAAGAAATGAATGTTAAAAGATCATACAAGAGATCATGTTCAATTGTTCATTAAAAATATGTAAAGCAAATGTATGTTTATATAAAATATTTATTTCCTCAAGTGTTTCCTTATTTTCCTATGCAGTCCAGTCATCGTTTACTTATTAACTATTTAATTCATAGATCTTTATTACTAACTATTTAGTATTTCTTTTATTCGGTCTGCGTAATACACGGGTTTCTAACTTAGTTGAAAAATAAACTGGTGTCCTCCTAACAAAGTTCAATTTATTTTGCCTGAAGTTCATTAAGATATATATATATATATAGGGGGAAGATCAAAAACAAGCACTGACATTTGGGTGATGTGGCAGGTGGAATTGGGGAAATTACAGTCACATTTGAGGGCGGGGTTGAACGAAGGGGATTCGAAGTCAACTTGTTCGACCGCGGTACCACTGCATGGTTCTCCGCTAAGGTTCCATCCCATCTGTGTTCCTGAAGTTTCCGGTATCCCCCATTGGCTGAACATTTCATTTATGACTCGCGCTGCAACACCAAGATTAAAGGCCCATGTCGTTTAGAAAAGAAACACCAAAACACATTGAATAAACTCGCTCGACTCCTATAACTATAAACCAAAGCACACAAATTACAATAACGCTAACCATCTATTTATACCAATCAAACATCTTGAAAAACAAGAAACTAAACCACGCAAATACGAACCTAAATAAAGACTGAAATGCCAATACTCTAAAACTATGACTCCATAAATATAAAGACTAAAAAATAAACCCAACTTAAAAGACACTTATACCCCTAACTCGTGTAGTAACGCTAATACACTTATCTTTTCATAAAAAAAAGGATTGTACATAATTATAAAGAAGAGAGAGACCTTTGGGCTTCGGCTAGGGCTGTAACCGAGCCTACTCAGGCCAGGTTGGGCTAGAGCTCGAACTTAAACGAGTCAGCTCGTCTCGGCTCGTTTATATTTTTTTGAGCTAAAAAGTCGAGCTCGAGCTCGGCTTGTAAAAACTTCGAGAAAACTCGAGCCCAGCCGAGCTGGCTCGTTAATTTTTTTTTACTTTTTATTGAAATATTTTACAAATATTGATAAAAATAAAAAAAAAACAAAATATAAAAAATTAACACACATTTCTAAATATATACACACAAGTCAAGCCACGAGTCGAAAACCCTGGCACAAGCTCGGCTCGAAAACAAAATGAGTTTTTTCTTAAGTGAGCTTTTTTCAAGCTTTTATGAAGCGAGCCTTGAGATGTGAGCTTTTTGAACACCTCTACCTTCGGCTGGGTCGGTGGTACTCTGAGCATGAGCTACGGTGGTCATGATCATCAGCCACCGCCACAACCACCACCATAACTCGATTCCGCAGCCACCACCATCCATTTTACGAGATTATTAACTGCTTCTGAACAAGATGATAATTCGAAGTATATTATTATATATAGACTTATGTATGTATGTATGTTGTTGTATAGGCACCACCAAGGGCTGACCCGTTCTTCTTCTTCTGGCTGTTAAACTCTCATGATCAGTCCTATTATTTTAGTTGTTATTTAGTAAAAGAACGATTTTATATATAAAATTATTGATAGATGAAAGCTGCATGTGGAAAAGAGTTTAAATATATGGTGACTAATCCGCAGGCAAGCCCAGAGTTTGACCATTTTTGTCTTGGTGTGCGTTTTCAAGTTCAACCAAAATAGTTTAATATAAAAGATAGAGAAATTTACGAAATTAGCCAAGAAATTAATCAACTTACGAAATTAGCCACTCCACGCGTCGTTGGAAGGCCATTCAAGATTCGGATGCGTCCGCATGGCCATCTAATGCGTTTGCCAACAATATGCTGACACGTGTTACAAATAGAGGCAGACAGACGCGTCCGATGCGTCTGGCTTGTTCGGTTGCGTTTGTGTGGCTGGTTGATTTCTTGATGCGTCCCGTTCAGACCCGTAAGAGTGGTAATGTGTCCTCCTACAGACGCATGCGTGCTGTCAGGTTACTCCGGTCACCTTCTCCGGTCACAACACCACTCACCTGCTATCTTTTTTTCGAAGTGAGGGAGAGAGAGACAAGGAGCTAAGATTGTAGTGATCAACCGTGAAAGAAAAGAAATTTGTTTTGGCGAAAAGAAAAGGTCACCTTCTCCGGTCACAACACCACTCACCTTCTCCGGTCACAACACCACTCACCTTCTCCGGTCACAACAGGTTTTTTGTGACACCTGGTCGTCGCGAAAAGAAAAGAAAGATAACACAGGGAATTGTATTAGTGACGGTTTGGGTGTCGCGAACTGTTTGGTGAACTGAATTACAGTTGAGTTGATGTTGATGTCGGCTGAAGGTTGTCGGCAGAAGGTGATGAGCCCAATGACTAGCCATTAATGACTGGACAAGCAAAGCAGAAATGGAGCCCCGAGCCAGCCGGAAACGTTTCTTGCAGACATATCATTAATGCGTTTCTTGTCCCATTTCTTGCAGACATACCATTTCAGTCAACATGCATGCCAGACACGTGTCATGTTCCCATAGGCGGACGCATCCGAATCTTGAATGGCCTTCCAACGACGCGTGGACTGGCTAATTTCGTAAGTTGACTAATTTCTTGGCTAGTTTCGTAAATTTCTCTAAAAGATATAGGAGTTTCCTTCTCCGGTATGCTGCGGATTACTGATCACCAATTTACTTCCTTTTCTTTTTTCTTTTTTCTAGCGTTAGTTAGTGTGAAGTATCCAGATGACTTATTTTAGGAGGGTATTTATGACAAAATGTTTAATGTGAGCCATGTTAGAATTAAACTTAGCATTAGAAATATTATTATTATTATTATTATTATTATTATTATTATTATTATTATTATTATTATTATTATTAAGTTAGCATAGTTAGAGGCGGTTATCAAACTAACCGGCCGAGTATAAATGTAATCTCTGTATGAACATTTCAATTTACCAAGATATTCACAATATCCATATGCATGTTTTCTCTGTTCTCTGTACAAACACACACAAACACGAGTACAATGATGATTATGATGACGGCTTCCGCTAACATGTGGTATCAGAGCGCATGGTTAGAAGACGAAGAATTAGGATCAGAATTACATGATCATGGGAAGATACGGATGAAGAAGATGAAAAACAAACACTGGAAGAGGCGAGAAACAAATAGCGATTCAGATCATATAAGTCCGCGATTACGCGCGATTGCAATCATGAAACAAGAGATTGCAATAATGGAATTGCAATACGAAATTGCATTTCTGGAATACGAATCTGGACGTCTCGAAGATATCGGAGATAAAGGCGACCCCGAAAGCGAAGAGATGGCCTGTAAAAATGTTCAAAAACTAAACAGTAAGATGAAGGAAAACAGGGGATATGGAGACGGACAAGAATCCAATCCCGATCGCACGACTCCGCGATCACGCGAGTTTGCAGAATGGAAGCAAGAGATTCTAATAAAATTAGAACACGAAATCGAATTATTAGAACGAGAATCAGAAGGGAGACAAGGAGAAACAGGGGAGTTCGAGAATCCGATGTCATCGGAATTGATTCTTCAAGAAACAGGGGAATCCAAGAAGAAAGACGAAGAAGATGAAAAAGATAATGCAAAGAAAACAGAGGAAGATGATAAAGAAGAAGAGAGCGGAGGATACAACCGGAACCGATCACCGGAATCGGTGACGGAAATAGTCGACAGAAATCATGACATATTATTCTTCAAGAATGATATGAGAAGACAAAAACACATGATTAACAATGAATCATCGGATGTTAAAATGAAGGAAAAACGGACGCAGGAATGGCGGGAACAAAAAGGAAAGAATGGATTTCAAGTTTTAGCGACGACAGTTAGTGACAAAAGAAGAAAGATAGCGACAGAAGACAGATTAGCGACAGAACGATTTAGCGGCACTGAATTGGCATTAACGACGGTTCAAAGACTTTCAGCGACAAAATGGGAAATGAGCAACAATATTACTATACTCGGCATCACAAAACAATTCAAGGCAGATCTATGGACGCACTATGATAAATTCAAAGAGAAGGCATTTTATCGTCGACGAAGACGAGACGAGTCATTACGGATGCTAAGTTTAGGGGATGGTGTTAGAATTAAACTTAGCATTAGAAATTTTTTATTATTATTATTATTATTATTATTATTATTATTATTATTATTATTATTATTATTATTATTATTATTAAGTTAGCATAGTTAGAGGCGGTTATCAAACTAACCGGCCGAGTATAAATGTAATCTCTGTATGAACATTTCAATTTACCAAGATATTCATGTTTTCTCTGTTCTCTGTACAAACACACACAAACACGAGTACGATGATGATTATGATGACGGCTTCCGCTAACAAGCCAAAGGTTTTATCACATATCTTCGGGTGGTGGGTTTCCTATAGAATTATTGGCAGGCTGGGTCTAATTATGAAAATACACTAATCTTTTTATAAAAAATAAAAGGATTGCATATAATTATTAAGGAGAGAGAGACACCTTCGGCTGGGTCAGTGGTACCCTGAGCATGAGCTACGGTGGTCATCATCATCAGCAATACCACCACAAAACTCCTTAGGTTTATTATGCAGCCACCACCATGATCCATTGTCTTTGCTGCTGCATCCATTTTATGATGTTAATTAACTTCTGTTGAAGAAGATGTTATATATATACACCACCAAAGGCTGACCCGTTCTTCTTCTGGCTTGCTGAGTGCTTGACTATCGTGGGGTTGACGCGTGTTCAACTCTCCCAGTCCTAGTATATTAGTGATATTACTGTATTAGTTATCGAAAGTCATTGGTAAAAGAAGTTTTTGTATATTAAAGAATAAATGCCATTTTAATCTGTTGGTTTGAGACATTTTGTCAGTTTAGTCTAAAAGTTTTATTTTCTATTAGTAGGTCTAAAAAGGTTTTACCATTGCCATTTTAGTCTACTGGGTTAACTTCATCCATTATTTTTGTTAACGAGAAGGGCAATTCGGTCATTTTATATGGCCGAATTGTCCTTCTAGGTAACAGAATTACATATAAAATGACCAAATTGCCCTTTCTTGTTAACAGAAATAATATATGAAGTTAATCTAGTGGACTAAAATGGCAACGGTGAAACCTTTTTGAATCCACAGGCGAAAATAAAACATTTAGACTAAGCTGGCGAAATGACCCAAATCACATTGATTAAAATGACATTTAACTCTATATTAAAATATTAAGATCATGTTGGAAAATGAAGAATATTTGATTATTAAATTAAGAGATCGAGTCAATACCTTTATCAAAGGTGGGTTGTTACCAGATTGTGTGGATTTTAGTTTGGATGATGTGAAAACGGTTGTTGTTGCCGTTGCGGTTTCGCTTGCATTTGTTGCTGAGCCGAGGTTTATTCCTTCGTCGTCGATGTATCCTACATTTGATGTTGGAGATAGAATTGTTGCTAAGGGTGGAGGGTATAATGTTCAGTGACTTAAGCGGGGAGTGGGTGTCACCGATCGGTGACCATACCCACTTGATTGACTTGATCGGTGAGTGGGTGAGAGTTTATCAAAATCGGTGTGTAGTCACCGAATGTGAGTGATGGAGTGTGGAGGAGAGAGATAGGAGAGAAGAATCGATCAATTTTTTTTTTATTTTCTAACCTACTCAAACACCATAAAGTGATTAACCATATCCCTTGATTGAGTGCAACGGGGAGTTGACATGGCATAATATTATTGGGTATGATTTCACTCAATCACCCTAGAGTGATTAACCCTCCACCCTAAGGTAGAAGTTCTGTGTCACTTTGTTGATTTTGTGCATTTTGGTATTTTGTTTTTAATGATTATAAAACTATTTGAAACTGTGGTTAATGGACGACTCTAATTACATATTGGGATTTGGGTGTTCAACTTTCAGGTGTTAATTGGGCCGGACTAATTGCTTAAATTCTATCGGAAAACATAGTCGAATCGAACTATATTTTCGGGTGATTGAGTTGGGTTATAAAACTATTAGCTAGTAAGGGGAGGTTCATTAGCTAGTAACAAGTTTAGTTTATTGTGGATTTGACCCATTAGCTAGTAAGGGGAGGTTCATTTGAGAAGCATTTTCTTGTAAGAAGAAAAATAAATTAATTTAGACCCTATATTTTTTCGATCAATAGTTGTGAATCAAGATATAATTTTTATCTGTTTTTAATTCATGCTTTAATTAATAAGGGGATAAAAGCAAACAACATCGACTGGGCCGACCCATGTGCCAAACCCAGGCCCACCCCAACAGCCCAGTCAAGTGGGTTGCAATTGGATCAATTGTATCAAGTCACATATGTGATCACATGTTACAGCCCATGTTGCACATCCCAGCTATTTTATTTCCATGCAATTTTCTTTCTTTATTATTTTATTTCAAGTCATGTAGTAGTGGTAAGTGGTCTCAAAGGTAGTTTCCATGTTTTTAGTAGAGTTTCTTTTCTCTTTATGTATTGGTCGAACAACAACAACAACAACAACAACCATACCCAGTAAATCCCACAAATAGCAAAGCTACTTATAGGGTCTGGGGAGGGTGGGATGTAGACAGACCTTGCCTCTATCCATGGGGATAGAGAGGCTGCTTCCAGAGAGACCCTCGACTCGAAAACGAATAGCAAACCAACGTACCAAGTCAAAGAAAATAGAAATAAGAAGTCGCCCATAACAAGAAAGTGAACAGAGTGACATAATATATTTGTAAATCATGAAAAATAGCATACAACATCATTTGTGCATAAACATAAGAAGGCAATCACCTAAAAAGTCACTTAAGGAATAAGAAAAACCTACGACCCTGAAATACACCTAAGTGCTTACTGTCATATCCTCTAGAGGTCCTTAACCCTAATCCTACGCCTCCACGAAGTCCTATCTTGGACCATGTCCCCAGAAAGATGCAACTCTAGTAAATCATGCCTGATCTGCTCATCCCATGTCAGTTTGGGTCTGCCTCTTCCTCTCCTCCCCTCCACAGTAAGCGTTTCCACTACTCTAACTGGTGCCGTCGTTTCCCTCCGCTTCACATGCCCAAACCATCTCAATCTCCCCTCCTTAATCTTCTTCGATATACTAGCTACTCCTAATCTTTCCCTAAAAACCACATTTCTTATCCGATCTAACCTCGTGTGTCCACACATCCACCTCAGCATCCTCATCTCTGCTACCTCCATCTTGCGCGCTTGTGTCTTCTTTATGTATTGGTCGAACAAGCAACAAAAAGACAGTGAGTTTTGCGTAAATAATTTGTTTTGGTTAATTTTCTCTCAATGGATTTTGGGGTGAATTAATTGTGTCTATGTTAGCTCAATTGTGGCATATTGAGTGGTGTTCTTAGACCCGAATTTATAACCGGAGTGGTGATTTCTGTATCTTCGGGAGTGATTCGCAGCCCTATTGTTGGTTTTGGTGGTGTATCTGTATCCAAAACGAACCGTAGATCTATCTTTTATTTTACCGTTTTATTTGAACCGGTGATTCGAGGGTCATACTCCTATCAATTTTGATATACAATATTAATAAATATTATAAAGGGTTACTCAAGTCTTATTAATGCCACCATAATTTCCTCCTTCACCACCATTAATACACTAATTTTATTAGAAGTGACATAATTATTTAAAAGTGTTGGGGTCCTACACATTTTGTACCTTACACCAATACATTGTCTTTATGGCGTAGGAAACGTTGAATATGTAGGATCATGTGCATGATTTTTTTTATTGTGTAAGGTGCAAAAATATTTTATAGGATGACTTATATTAGGGTTCATTAATTTGAATAACATAAATAAAGGATAGACTCATTAAATGATTTCTTCAAATTAGCTTTGTAACTTTTATTCTTTTTATTCTTAATTTGTAATTTCTTCTCATTTGAACTCTCCATTTAGCTAGTAAGTCTCTAGCATGGCTATATAATTAATGTGTATTTCTCTTTCATTCGTACTCTACGCTTCTTTATTATAATAAAACCCTAGCCACTTTTTCATATTTGTATATATTTTTAATTTAATATGGTATCAGTAGGGGTGAGCAAAAGGCAAAACCCGACCTTACCCGACCCGACCCGAGAACCGATCAAACATAAAATACATAACCGATTCACTACCTTGAATATAGGGTCGATTCCGGGTTTTTATGTAATCGGGTTTGTCGGGTATTAAGTATAAGAACCGACCCGACATATTTCATTTTTAGCATGCTTTGTTATGAACTTGGGAAGGCTATTGTACATTCACAAACCATCCGATGAAGAAACACAACATTCTCCTTTATTTCAGCCTTATATACATTTCAATCTATGTTTCTATTTCAATCTATTAACGATGGTGAGTTATTTCTTTGTTAATTTTCATTCAAATGTAATTGACAGTCATGCCTAATTTGAACTAATTTGACCACACAAGTATAATATGTGTTGTATATTAAGTAGTTCTGTAATAGTGAATACGAATTTGCAAGTATTTCATGCTTGATGGGGTGTTTATGCTCCAATCTAATGTTTATTATCAATGATTAATCTCTTTGCACACCAAGTGTTTGATAAAGTGTCCGAGTGAAAAATTTGATGAAAAATATTACCAAAGGTCTTTTAACAAAAAAATCATAACTTAAACATCCAAGAATTCAAAAAGTATTGAGTAATTCACAGTAGCAGCCAAGAAGTTGACTGCAAATTCAATGCAGATGGTTTCTTTCTCTATATGAATGTATCTGTGGGAGCATCATGTAGCCGTTGTATGTTATATATTTTAGGGATTCAAGCCACAATCGCTACTCGGCTATGGCCTAATCTTTTTTTAGTAGCACTTTAGTTCGGTCCATAGGTCCAAGTCGGGTTTTACCATGAAAAGAACCGAGAACCGACCCGACCCGATTTTATATGAAAAAATTGGAACCGATCTAAATACCTAGGTGCTTGGGTTCGGGTCCGGGTCGGGTTGGGTATATTTTCGACCGAGAACCGACCCGATCCGATTTTATATGAAAAATTGGAACCAATCTAAATACCTAGGTACTTTGGTTCGGGTCGGGTTGGGTATATTTTCGGTTCTCAGTTATTTTCGGTCCAGACCTAAACTTAATCACCCCTAAGTATCAGAGCTAGCCGTATTCAATCCATTTTTATTGATTTGGTTGTGGAAAAGTCCTAGAAACACCTGTTTCGCATTAAGTTTGTTTGGCTTACGGTTTCTAAACTTGTTACGGTGATTACCTTTTTTTGTTTGGTGAAATAGAGTTATGCGTCAAAATTTATTGGCGAAATAGGATTTTTTGTTCTTTCACCATACGATTTAAAATATTATTATTTGTTTGAATCGATTTAAACATTACGGTTATGTATAGTTTGTTGCATAGAAATTGGTGATGAATTAGTTTTTTTCTTGGAAGGTAACTTTCATTAAAAAACAACAGACCGGCCCCGACAAAAAACGAGGGACCAAGCCGACTTACACCAGCATATACAGAGGATACAAACACCACTCACTCCAAACAATATTTCTATACTTGGACCTACACTTTAACCACAAAAAACCCAACGCCTTTACCTCCCCGATGATCTCTTCAACGCTCCCTCTACCGTTTGAGAAAATTTTGTTGTTCCTAGTCTTCCAAACACACCAACAAGCGACTATGATAAGCCCCCGAATAATGATTCTCGCCCTCCTATCCTCAGAAGCTCCTTTATGCAAGATTAGAACATCTGTGAACGAAAAAGCAAACATCGGATTGATCTTGGCCCAATCGCTCAACCAACTCCAAACCGCACAAGCCGTCTCGCACTCAGAAAAGAGATGATCCACAGATTCCGAAATGACACCACAAAAGGCACAATTTTTAGATTCAACCGTGAAGTTCCTCCTAGCGAGAGCCTGCCTAGTCGGGATACGATCCAGGTATGCTCTCCACATGAAAATCTTGCACTTGGCCGGGATCCAACCTCCACTCCACACACAATAACCAGGTTCCACAGACTCCTGATTCGAAGCCAATTTTTTATAAGAAGAGGTAGAAAAAATTCCCGATTCTTCCAGTGTCCATCTCCACGAATCCTTAGCAACCGAAGTCGCTAGCCCAGAAAGCAATGAAGAAGCTTACGACATATCGGCCAACTCCTCCTGCGAGAAAGAGGATCTAGACCAGCTCCATCTCCAATTGCCGTCGGAGTCCGCCACCGGTAACCGTTCATTAACGCGACACCTCTTATTAGATTCCAACGCAAACAACCTCGACCACTTTAGCATTAATGGAGCTTCACCGAACCACCTATCAATCCAGAACCTTATATTGCTACCGTCTCCCAGAATTCCTTTGATATAGTGATTAATCCTATTACCGTTAAGACGCGCCTTTGATTCCGATCTCATGATGTTCTTCCAAACGCCCGTCAAAGAAGCATTATACGGGAAATAAAGCCATTTTCTACTGTTACCGTGGCAAGACGTAACCACTTTCCACCACATGCTTTTGACTTCCGATCGGTACCTCCAAGCCCATTTCGCCATAAGAGCCTCGTTCACTAACTTTAGTTTACCGATGCCTAATCCACCATTTTTCTTCGACTGTGTCACTAAATCCCACGCTACCCAATGCATCTTCCTTCCCATCTCCGACCCACCCCAAAGGAAATTCTTCATAAGGGATTCAAGCCTCTCGACCACTTTAACAGGGACTTTAAAGATCGAGAAAAAATATATCACCACTCTACCTCCTATAGACAGCGAGTTCGCTTTCCATGACGCCAACCGGTTCTGAAAAATCTTCACTATGGGATCCCAATTTTTAACTCTATTCATGTTGGCTCCAAGAGGAATGCCCAAGTACTTAAATGGAACCTCCTCTTTTAAACATCCCACCGACTCCACCATGTTACTAATGACCCCTTCTTCCACACCCAAACCAAAAAAGGTTTGATTTGTGAAAGTTAATTTTCAAACCGGAACACCCATAGAAAACCCGAAGAATTCTGGTTACCAATTTTATGTTCTCCCATGACCATTCACCAACAATCAACGCATCGTCCGCATATAGAAGATGCGAAACAACCGGGCCTCCATTAGGCAATTTAATCCCTTTTAACTTTCCCGACTTACATGCTTTAGCAACAATGCAGGAAAATGCTTCCATAACAATCAAGAAAAGGAAGGGAGATAGGGGATCACCTTGTCTAAGACCTTTACTGCACTGAAACTCATAAGTCGGCGAATCGTTAACTAAAACCGATTATCTGGCCGAGACAAGGATTCCTTCCACCCATTTATGCCAAATAAGGGGGAAACCCATTTGAATTAACAAGTCTAACAAAAAGCCCCAGTTAACGTTCTCGTAAGCCTTTTCGAAGTCAATTTCAAAACAAAAGCCTTTCTACCAGTCTTTTTAATCCAAGAGAGCACTTCACTAAGAATAAGAGGGCTATCCAATATATACCTGTCTTTCAAGAATGCTGATTGTGACTCCGAAACAATTTTCCCCATAACCCCTTTAATACGGTTGGCAAGAATTTTCGATATTACCTTACTAATTAACCCAATGAAATTAATCGGCCAATAGTCCTTCATTCCCGTGGGGTCGTTTATTTGAGGAACGAGGGTGATAAACGAGGTGCTAGAACTCTTATCAATCGATCCTGTTTCGTGGAACTGGTTCAAAATATCTCTAAAATC
Organism: Helianthus tuberosus; assembly: GCA_030545235.1. Classification (NCBI taxonomy): domain Eukaryota; kingdom Viridiplantae; phylum Streptophyta; class Magnoliopsida; order Asterales; family Asteraceae; genus Helianthus; species Helianthus tuberosus. The sequence continues at coordinate 49,849,376 of CM060411.1, read as the reverse complement.
CACCTCGAAAAATCTCAAAAAATGTTTCAGAAATTTGAAGTTAAACCGTCATGCCCAAGAGCCTTATCCGATCCACATTCGAAAACCGTGTCTTTGATTTCTTTATCCGAGAAACTCCTCGAGATTTTAGCCTCTTCCTCCGTAAGCTTTTTTGTATCAGGCCAAATGAGCACCGGCCTATTGTGAATCTTCTCGGAAAATTGGTTCCTAAAGAAACCCATAATTTCTTTTTTAACCATTTTCGGATTTGAAACCCAATTATCTCCAATATAAATCCCTGGAATGCAATTATTCTATTTTCTTTTGTTGAACAACCCGTGGAAAAAGGCGGAATTCTCATCGCCTTCCAAAGCCCAACGACAACGAGACTTCTGTTTAATATCCGAGGAAGCGATGAAATCCCGTTCCTTGATATTTTTGAGGCATTCTTCTTTTATCCAACACTCTTCTTCACTAAGATCCCTTACTTCGCTTAGACGGTCCAAGTTTGAGAGCTCATCCAAATCCCTAATCGAATCCTCCTTATCTTTTTCTTTCTTTTCAGCATACCAACTTTTAATTTTACCCCTGACATGTTTAAGCTTCAGTGTAAGATTGATATCAGGCCGAGCAGCAGACCTGACAAAAGAATTTATCGCGTTTTCCACCATACCTTCGAACCCCTCCACCTCCAGCCAAGAATTGAAGAACTTAAATGGTTTAGGCCCATAATTATAACTGTTGGTCTCTAGAATTAAAGGGCTGTGATCAGAATGAATTCGAGGTAATGCCCGGAGGCATGCGTCTGGCCATTTGTCACAAAAGCCTTTGCACACCAAGACACAATCAATTTTACTAAGCTTGTTCGCATTAGGAGCTTGGAAAGTGAAGCTCCTTCCCCTCATACTATATTCCTCCAAACCAACCAAATTAATGAACTCGTTAAAATCGTTGGCACACGATCTATTGAACACTTTATTTTTCTTTCTTCGGGAAAACGTACCGCATTAAAGTCCCCTAGTAAAATCCACTGCCCCTCCCCACCGATAATAATATCCCTCAGGGAATTCCACAACAGTTTTTTCTTCGTGACACTATGCGGAGCGTAAATATTGATGATGTTTATATCATGGCTATTGCCAACAATTCTACCTTAGTTCAACAGAAAGTGGCTCTGCTTCATCATACTCTGCATTTTGAAGAACTGTGGATCCCAACAACAAAGAAGACCCCCTGACCTCCCAACAGATCCAACAAACTCCATATTGAAATTACTACCCCCCCCCCCCAGAATTTAGCAACCAGATCATGATTAATCGTTTCCAACTGTGTTTCTTGTACCGCCACAAAATTAATCAAATGAACCTTCCTCAGCTCGCTAACCCAACTGGCTTTAGAAGCCCCTCCCATACCCCTAACGTTTAAAGACAAATAATTCATAATTTACCTGGCTGAATTCCTTCATTCCTGATAATATCCTCCACCAAAATTTTGTGATGAGAAAGGTCAACTCCCAAATAAAGAAGCGGTGATGAATTAGTTGATGAAGAAATACGTTTTGGTACTCCTTCCATATTCTAGGTGAAGGCGTGAAGCACAAGAATATGAGATTTCGGTATTGTTACATTCAAAATTATATTTCTTAACATAACTAGTGGGAAAACCCGCGCGTTGCGGCGGGTGTCCCTACTGATATCAGACTCAATTATGATGTTTATTACGAACCACGACCCATACCGAGGTTCTAACAATTTATTCCATTTAATAAAGAACAGTCGTAGAACCTATAAGATCATAAACATGCAAACAAAGTCTAGAATTTCAATATGAAGAGCCAGGTTTATTAAATCATAAGAAATTTTCATCAAAACATCAAAAGTAGGTTTATCCACAACCTTATTAACAATAATGATATTAGATGCTAAATGTGACCCGTTGTCGTATTAATGGGTTGAAATGGCATTTCCACCTCTACCTGTGATTTGCAGATATGTATGTCTTTTGTCGGAAGCTAACAACTTCTCCGTTCTTTTGCATCTCTGTCTATTTACTGCCATATGGAGATGATAATGTGTTACTTGTTGGAGCACTCAAAAGCTCACGAGCACCTGCTGGGTAATACGAAAGAAATATTATTTCATGTGAATTGGCTTCCTAAAAATGAGCTAGAACAAAAAGTTAAAAAGAAAAAAAAACTCGAAACGAAAATTACGGATAACAATATTCATAGGTTAAGATATCTGAAAGCGTTACGTGTTGTCAAGAGCAGCGAGCATGCAATGCATAGGGTGGTGAGCAGGGAGATTCGAAACTGAAGTGGAGATGAAATTGAATCGTCATTTACATTCTCCATGAGCAAGTCCGACGATGGTGAGGAGGTACTAATAGTTTAAAATCACCTTCTAGGGTATTAACTTTTCATTTTGTAACGTTTAAAGGTATTAAATTCTACGGTATTAACATAGTTAGTCCCTATGGTTTGCACAAAATAACATACTTAGGTATTAATAGACCGTTAATACCTCCAAACGTTATAAAATGAAAAGTTAATACCCTAGAATGTAATTTTAAACTATTAGTACCTAAGTATGTTACTTTGGGCAAACCACAGGGACTAACTATGTAATTAACTCTTATAAAAAACAAAAAAATTCTAAAAAATCCAAAAAATTATAAAAATCAAAAAATTAATAAAAAATCTAAAAAAACCAAAAAAATTCTAAAAGCCAAAAAAAAAAAATCTAAAAAAAAAATAATAAAAAATATAAAAAATTCAAAAAAACATTTTCTTTGAATTTTTTATAATTTTTGTATATTTATTGTTTTTTAGAATTTTTTTGATTTTTTATAATTTTTTTGATTTTTTTTGAATTTTTAGGATTTTTTATTATTTTTTAGAAATTTTTTTTTGATTTTTAGAATTTTTTGAACTTATTATTATTTTTTAGAATTTTTTTGATTTTTTAGAATTTTTTGGACTTTTTATTATTTTTTAAATTTTTTTTGAATTTTTAGGATTTTTCATTTTTTTTAGAATTTTTTTTTTGAGTTTTTTAGAAATTTTTTTGATTTGTTAGAATTTTTTTAACTTTTTATTATTTTTTAGAATTTTTTTGGATTTTTTAGAAATTTTTGGATTTTTTAGATTTTTTTTTTGAATTTTTCATTATTTTTTAGAATTTTTTTTAGTTTTTTAGAAAATTTTTTGAACTTTTTATTATTTTTTAGATTTTTTTTGGATTTTTTAGAATTTTTTGGATTTTTTTATTATTTTTAGATTTTTTTTTGAACTTTTAGGATTTTTTATTATTTTTTTAGAATTTTTTTGATTTTTTAGAAATTTTTTTTATTTTTTAGAAATTTTTTTGATTTTTTATAATTTTTTATAATTTTTTATAATTTTTTGAACCTTTTATTATTTTTAGATTATTTTTGTTTTTTTATAATTTTTTTGATTTTTTATTATTTTTTAGAATTTTTTGATTTTTTAAAATTTTTTTGATTTTTTATAATTTTTTGAACTTTTTATTATTTTTTTGATTTTTTTTTTGATTTTTTTGGATTTTTTTATTATTTTTTAGAGTTTTTTTGATTATTTAGAATTTTTTTTTTGATTTTTTATAATTTTTTGAACTTTTTATTATTTTTTAGATTTTTGTTTATTTTTTTAGAATTTTTTGGATTTTTTTAGAATTTTTATAATATTTTATGATTTTCAGAATTTTTTTGAATATTTAGAATTTTTTAGAATTTTTATCTAAGATAGTTGTTTTTTAAATTTTTGCCAATTGTTTATAACTAGGGGTAATTTTGTCTTTTTAGGTATTTTTAAATTCTAATTCCATTAATACCTTTATCAACCAAACACATCTATGGATTTCAAAGGAATCCATCAAATTCCAATTCCCATATGGATTCCAATTCCAATTCCTACATATCCCGCGAACCAAACGCCCCCTTATAATCAATAATGTAATCATAAAATCAAAACTAAAACTATCTAGAAAACAAAACAAAACAAATAATAAAAGTTAATGATTTGGAAAACAATCACTAACATTAAGAACTTATCGGTAAGAAGGAAACTCATTCCAAGAACAAATGCGACGTCAAGATCAGATGCCCGAACCACAACTCCTTCTTCTAGAACACGCCAAGCCTCATTCACAACCGGAAACAATACCATTTCAACCATTTCTTGGTCGGTAATGGTTAGAGGTTGCGAAAACATATTTCAAGAAACGTGTTATTTAAAATTGTTGCTAGTTAGATCATTTGACTACGGTCCGAGCCATTTTTGTATGGTAAAAACGGATCAATTTGAGTTGGGTTGACCCGTAAGTACTTTTTTTGTCCGTTTCTTTTAAATAAATAGAACAAATAGTACGTATGAGCTCGGTACCGTACTGATACCAAATAACCGACCCCGAAAATCGCCAAAAAAAGGTACCAGTGCTGAATGTGCTCGGTACAGTACGGTATTCAAAAGTAAAACAGTGTAGTGTACCACCCCGGTACCGAACCGAAAGTACCGATCCTTGTACTTACCTGAAAACGCCAAAAATGAGTACAGTTCGGTACCAGTTCAATACCAATACCAATATTTTTCGGTGCCCCATGCCGGTTGCTCATCCCTAATATATACAATAAAAAAAGTACCTTCCCTCCAGGCATAATGTTGGCTTATTTTCTAGCCTCCTCTATGATCGGGTACACTTGGGGATCGGGTTTTAGCTTGCTACCTTTCTCGTAAAGGTAATACCCTTTTCCATTATTTTTACCTGAAAAATTAATCTCGTGTTAACTCAAAAGAGGCTTTCTTATAAGATTATTCCAAATGAACCTTTTTTAGAACATAATTCAAGAAATTACCATTTCGTCCACTTTTAATCAAGAGGTCAACGATAGGAGACCGGAATGTACGATCAGGAAAAGCATTGGCAAATTCTTTACCTACAGCAACAACTACACCGTATCCAACTAAATCTTGAAGCCTAAAATAGAAAATTCATACAACATTCAATTTCTCATAGTTTTGACCTTCAACGTCAACTTATTAGTTATCAACCACAACATTGTATAGAGTTATGACTGTCACACCCCAACCAATGACGGAAACATCGGGGCGTGGCACTAAGCGTTCAGATTGCTCAAGAGATTCCATAACACTATTCGTTTCAATATAGTTTAATTCAAAAGTTTATAAATTGTCTAAAAGCATCCACAATTCAAACACATAAGTATCAGATACAAAACATCAAACATTGTTCAAAACTTCTAAATTAGCTAAGATGTGTTTCTAAACAGCATCCTAGCATGTTTCTTGAATTCCTCAGCTACTATCAACCTGCAACATGTATTAAAATACTATCAAAAAAATATTGGCGAGTATACAAGTTTGATTACGTAATAGCATAATACTTTAAACGTTCCAAAAACTCGTATCCGCCATGAAAACATATAACAAGTTTCACCATGCTAAGCTAACGCAGTCCCTATGTAACACGCATTTCCAACTCAATTAACATAGCAATCCCAAGAGTCTAGCGGGAGCTATAAATGTTCATTGCCTTTCCCAAAGTCTAACGGGAGGTTTGATCTTAACAATACCCAAGATTCTAGCGGGCGGGGCGTTACAACCGATAGCATATGCATAGTACCATAATTGTTAAGACATGTCACATACAAGGATTAAACGTCACATAGCATATAAGTCTCAAGTTTCACAAGTATCATGCTTTCACGTTTACTACGGATAGAATATGTTTCCAAATAAGTTTCAAGTGTCAAGTGTCAAGTTTATAGAATACATATTGCATCCCAAAAGTGTTTAAAAAAGGAATCGAGTATACTCACAGTGGGTGCTAAGTATCTACACCAACTATTTGGATCGAATGGAGCGCTGGAGTTAGCCTAATTATAGTATAACAGTGTAAGCGTTGAACAGAATGTCGGATCGTGCAAACATCGAATAAAAGTGTCTGACAGGTTTCCTGATCGGATGGTCATCCAGACGGATGGTCATTAGGTCGGATGACCATTCGATCCAGATAGGACCCATCCGATCGGACGATCGTTCGATCAGTAGTGTGTTTCAAAAATGTTTCAAACTTTTGAAGTTTTCGTTGTAGTATAAGATCAAGTCATTCGATCGGATGGTCATCCGGTCGGATGACCATTCCGTCAGATGACTGTTCGAGTGTAAGTTTAATAGTTCAAAGTTCTGATTCAAATAGTTTAAGTGTTGAAGGCTACGGGGAACAGGTCGTTCAGTCGGATGACCGTTCGACCGAATCACCCCGTTTGATCAGGGTAACTGTTCTTGACGGAGTTTCATGTCTGACCCGTAATTTGGTCATCCCTCTGGTGGAAATCCATTATCGAGCCGACTCCAGACTAAGGAACAAGTCCTAGGCCTGTTTTGGCTCTAGATTTCACCGTGTTTGAGTAGATAAGTTTAAGAAAAGCATGTAATCAATCGAAAATGTTTAGATTTTGTAAAGATTCGTGGTAGAACATGTAGATATCTCTTAGATCTGGACTAAATCTTGATGGGATGACATCACAAAGCCGATTGTACCAACAGCCCTGATGACGTCATCCTCAAGAAGCCCAAATCGGGTTATTTCATGGTGAAAAAGTATGATTCTGATGCAGAATCTAATGAGAAAGTGTGTAAAGATGAACGTTGTACAAGAATTACGAAGAAAACTTACAAGAATCACGTGAAATCGAAAGAAAAGTGCCTTAGAACGAGTTGGACGCTTCTGGGTTAGAGGAGGCTGTCACATTAGTGAATAGTGATGTGACAACGGGTATTTATAGGTGACAGAGAGGATAAGGCGGTGGGATGGCTGGATCGCATGACTGTTCGATAGAATGGCCATCCAATCGGATGGTCATCCGATCGGATGTCCATCCAGACAACCAATCCTTGTTTGCTAGATTTCTGATTTCGGTTCGATTCGCGAGCTAGATTAAGTGTTGCGTTGCGTATTATTGTGTAAGATCATCACGTGATAAGATTGTATAATTAACACAAAAGTTTCCATGTTTTATGTCTACGTATAATCTAACTAGTACGTGCCAAGTTCAAGTTTCAAGTTTCTCGTTCAATTCAAGTTTCTCGTTCCATAAGTATCAAGTGTCTCGTTCAGTAAGTATCAAGAGTCAAGTATCAAGTATCTAGTATCAAGTATCTAGTATCAAGTATCAAGTATCGAGTATCAAATTTCACCAAGAATTAAGATTCATAAGTATCAAGCATCAAGAGTCAAGTTTCAAAGTATCACAAAGTTTCACAAATGTTACACATAGTCTAACATAGTTAAGTCTCAAATAGTATAGGGACTAGACTTGCCAAAAGTTAAAAGTTCAGGGACGCCGGGCGTTACAGTCTACCCTCCTCTAGGAGATTTCGTCCCCGAAATCTAAGAGGAAGACTGCTCAAAGAGCTGCGGATACTTGGTCTTCATCTCACTCTCGAGTTCCCAAGTGAATTCGGCGCCACGCTTTCCTTCCCATCGAACCTTGACTATGGAAATTTTGCTGCGCCTTAGCCGCTTGGTTCCTCGGTCCATGATTTTGACCAGTTTCTCCACAAAATGTAAAGTTTCGTTTACTTGCAAGTCTTCGAGGGGAACCTGAAGTTCCTCATCAGCTAAGCACTTCCTGAGATTAGACATGTGGAATACCAGATGTACATTATTAAGTTCCTACGACAGGTCGAGTCGGTACGCCACCTTTCCAATCCTTTCGAGTATCATGAAAGGACCCACATAGCGAGGGGCGAGCTTTCCCCTTCTTACCTAAGCAAACTACCCCCTTCCAGGGAGATACCTTGATCAACACTTGATCTCCAACATCAAATGCCAGAGGCTTACGCCTTTTATCAGCATAGTTCTTTTGTCTGCTCCTAGCCTTGATCAAGTTATCACAGATCTAGAGAATCTTATCCGTCGTCTCTTGAATGATCTCAGGGCCAGTAAGTTGCTTGTCACCAATCTCATGCCAGCAGAGAGGAGATTGGCACTTGCGATCATATAAAGCTTCGAAAGGAGCCATCTGAATACTGGAATGATAGCTGTTGTTGTACGGGAACTCGATCAATGGTAAATGTACATCCCAATTACCACCAAAGTCGATGACACAGGAACGAAGCATATCCTATAGGGTTTGAATAGTACGTTCGGTCTGTCCATCCGTTTGAGGATGAAAGGCCGTACTAAGATTTAAGTGAGAACCCATAGCGGACTGAAAAGTTTGCCAAAGACGCGACGTAAAACGACCATCGCGGTCAGAGATAATGTCAAGGTGTATGCCATGACGACATATAATCTCGTCAGTATAGATTCGAGCAAGTTTCTCCACTTTGAAATCCTCACGAATAGGAAGAAAGTGGGATGATTTGGTCAATCGATCAATGATAACCCATATACTATCATGACCAGCGGGTGTACGGGGTAGTTTAGTTATAAAGTCCATAGCGATACTATCCCACTTCCACACAGGGATTTCTGGTTGTTCAAGAAGACCTGAAGGACGTTGATGTTCGAATTTAACCTTCGAACAAGTAAGACACTTCGAAACGTAGGCAGCGATATCCTTCTTCATACCAGGCCACCAATAAGTAATACGCAAGTCATGGTACATCTTATCAGCACCAGGATGAATAGAGTATCGAGATTTATGAGCCTCATTCATAATGAGCTCACGAAGATTGCCACAATTGAGATAGTATTGAAGTCCATTAGACTTAGTTTCAAGTTGATCAACAGAAGCACCTCGTACTTCAATGACTAGACTACCTTCATTAGCTGACGAATACTGAGCTTCACGGATACAAGCATGAAGATCGCTAGAGATGTGAAAACGGTGGATAGTATTAACATGAGTCTTATGACTAAGAGCATCGGCCACGACATTCGCCTTGCCATGATGATAGCGAATCTCGCAGTCGTAGTCCTTAAGCAATTCCACCCATCGCCGCTGACGCATATTCAGTTCCTTTTGGTTAAAGATGTGCTGCAGGCTCTTATGGTTAGTGAAAACCACACACTTAGTACCATATAGGTAGTGTCGCCAGATCTTCAACGCAAAAACAACTGCGCCAAGCTCTAAATCGTGGGTATAATTTTTCTCATGTATTTTGAGTTGTCGGGAGGCATAAGCGACAACCTTGTCCCGCTGCATGAGCACACAGCCCAAGCCACGGTTCGAGGCATCACAATATACCACGAAGTAGTCATTCCCATCAGGGAGGGCGAGAATAGGAGCATTACAAAGAAGATTCTTAAGAGTTTGAAAGGTTTCCTCTTGCTCGGGACCCCAAGCGAAAGGTTTCTCTTTCTGAGTCAAGGAAGTAAGCGGAATGGCAATTTTTGAAAAGTCCGATATGAATCGATCGGTAATAACCCGCCAATCCTAAGAAGGAGCGAATCTCAGATGCAGATTTAGGTGTACTCCAATTCTTCACAGCTTCGATTTTAGAAGGGTCAACATGAATAACTTGTTTACTAACAACGTGCCCAAGAAATTGTATTTCATCAATCCAAAACTCACACTTAGAAAACTTAACGTATAAGCTTTCACCACGTAACAGTTCAAACATAAGACGTAGATGGCGTTCATGATCAGCTCTAGTTTTCGAATAAATAAGAATTTCATCAATAAAGACTATCACAAAACGATCCAAGTAGGGTTTACATACACGATTCATAAGATCCATGAACACGACAGGTGCATTGGTCAAACCAAAAGGCATAACCACGAAATCGTAGTGCCCATAATGAGTGCGAAAAGAAGTTTTGGGGATATCTTCTTCGAGAACACAGAGTTGATGATAACCAGATCGAAGGTCGATTTTAGAGAAACAGAACGCGCCTTGTAGTTGGTCAAATAGATCATCAATACGAGGGAGAGGATAACGATTCTTAACGGTGAGTTTATTAAGCTCGCGGTAGTCGATACACATACAAAACGAACCATCTTTCTTCTTGACGAATAACATAGGAGCACCCTAAGGGGATGTACTTGGACATGTAAAGCCTTTGTCGAGCAGTTCCTGAAGTTGACTTGATAGTTCTTGCATCTTGAAAGGTGCAAGTCGGTAAGGAGCCTTGGCGACAGGAGTCAAACTAGGTATAAGATCAATACGAAAGTCAACAGATCGAGGAGGAGGAAGACCAGGAAGATCTTCAGGAAAGACGTCAGGGAAATCACACACTACTGGAACATCACTTATGTGTGACATCTGTGCCTCCACGGCCATCAAACAAATACCAAATCAATGAAATATTGTGTTTCATACTTGGGATTTGAATAAATATGTGTATCATTTGCACATATCAATTCTCGTTCGATTTCGAGCTCTAAATCGCTTTCTGAAAAGTTATACGCGAACCGATGCGTAAACGTAAGCAGTTTAATGTGGAAAATACTCCGGAACAGTGATATAGGCTTAACATACCTTAAATAACCTTTACATAACTTAGAAATAAGTTTTGGAGGGTTTGGTGTGTCGAAATCAAGTTTATTCGATCATAGGGACTATTTGCGTCAAACTGCAAAAGTCTGTTGATTCGTATGGTATCGAACATTCCACAACTTGACCATAAGTTAAACATACCATAAATATCCTTTACTTAGCTTAGAAATAGGCTTTGAGGGGTTCGGTGTGCAAAAATAAACTTTTTGGTCAAACAGGGACTAAAAGCGTCAAATAGTGCATAAGTTTACATTTTCGCGCATATCTTACGTTCTGAATATATCCGGACATCCAAAAATTTATGTAATCATTAAAATATTTTATTTTAGTGATTGGCATGATAAAATTCCATTCGTCGCGTAATTTGGATCGTTTTTCGCGTCCGTTCGTGTTTCGTCGTAATTAACCGAACAACGCAACCGTACGACCAAACGAACTGACATCCGAGATGTTTTTGAGCATATTTCATGTTCCCTATACTTTAACTTCATTTTAGAGCCTTGAAATGGGGTTAACGAGGTTTAAACGCATCGAAAATGGCTCAAAAGTGTTGCAGGGACCATTCCTGACGACTTAGCAAACTTTCTAGTAGCTGGTAGGTGGTGGCGCTGCGCCACCACTATATGGTTTTGCCATGGCGCGATGCCACAGCCTCATCTGGGCAGAAACTTCATTTTGACAACCAGGTTGAACTTGGGGGTCTTTTGTGTAACTTTTCTCAATACCGTGTGATGGTTTTGGGCACCCCTAGTATTCCAACAACCATGTGCCTTACATGTATGGTTGAGATTGAAGCTCGTAAATCGAGGAACGATCCTAACGTTTGTCCAAATCCTATATAAACCCACCTTAACTCATTCCTCACATTTGTTCTTATTCTTGCTCTAAGTTGAAGCTCTCAAGCTTCATACCTGAGCAAATTGAGTTCAAATCTTCAAGCTTGGACCTTTTGTAAGTATTCTTTCATCTTTTATGCGTTTTCAAGCACGAAAGTCAAACAGTGTTTGACTTTCTGCTTTGACCAGTCAATGGTTAACACGAAGTTTGTTTGAACTTCGCAACGTGAGCGTAATCACGATGGTTATAGTCTCTCGTGACTATACCTACTGATTACCACGTTGATTAGGTGTAGTGACGAGTCATAGTTTCGGTCAAAATACGCGTTTATGCGTATTTTGCAATGAAACTATTCTTGGGTATCAAAACCCTTTGTTTTGATATCAAACTTGTTTTCTAACTTTGTTAAATGTGTTTTAACATGTTTAACTCATCACTTTTAGTTTAGTGCTTATATAGGGTCGTAAGATAAGCGGTCTAACCAACCGCTTAGACTTTCGAACCTGACCCGTTTGGTCGATCATTAGGATCCGACCAAACATACTTTGTGACCATAGTTGTATAGGGAATAACCTTCCGAGGTTATACCTTATGGTCACTTCGTTTAGTTAGTTGTATGATAGGTAGTTTATATGCCTTAGGAAAATGACCAAAATGCCCTTTTTACGCATAATTTATTTTAAGCATATGTAATCTAATTTTTTACATCTAAACTGATTAGGTAACATTATTAGACATGTTAAGGCATATAATACTTGTCATAGGACTAGTTAGGCAGTCCGAACGCGTTTTACGCGAACGACGCGTTAAAGTAGCGTAAGCTACCTAAACGGGTCGTGATGGGTCGTAAGCACTTAGGATAGGTTTCGATTTAGAATGTAGGCTTTGTTAAACCATATCATATGAGTTCCAAAACTCATTTGGTTTACGAAACCTCATCCTATCCGATCTTCCGATTTAGGTCCGGTTATTAATGTAGTTATCTATATTAGGTGCCGATTGATTTCCGTGATCCCTCTAGCTTTGCTTGGTTATTATTCAAGACTTCTAAGCATTCTCATGTGAGTACATAGTCCCTTCTTTTACTGCTTTCAAATGTTTTGGGGTGAAACACATGTGCCTACATGTTACTTTCGTGTTTTGCATGCTTTTATAACATATACTTGCAATGTTCATTAGTACACATATAGCACATGATTTCATTATGTTTTTGCTATGTATGTTTTATTAACATGCTAGCACATTGATTTCATATATTACATTTGTTTCATATGGCATATGCACACATTGTTTTACATCACATTTTTTACTATGTATGTTCATTTAGCATATTTAGTACATTATTTTCATATAACATGCTTACATTTTGTATGACATTTGGTTTATTTAACGGGTCATTAATACATTCATTAACACCGATCATGCCGTTCGTTAGTAGGTAGTGGTACCATAGGAATTGACAACTCCCATTCCTGAAATCCTAGGTTTGTTTGGGTGGAAGGAATGACCGAATTCGATATACATAATTTAGATAAACCTTTAATTTATTTAAGAGTTTATCGCCACAGTCGCAAGGCTTGAATGTAGGCGTTATAACAAAACCGCATAAATGTTTGTATCAGTAAAGCATGCATTTATTTTTACAAAACATAACTTTTGATTTAAACTATGATTTATTCAAATACATTGTTTTGTACATTTTACATATGGTTAGAATAGATACTTTTATTTATTTTACCATACATGACATTTGATTATACATAAACATAATTTACATTTGACAATAGACATTGTTTACACAAACATTTTGACATTTGTTTAAACAAGACATTTTGGTGGTTTGTTTGGGTAAGTGATTTAAATAACGAGGCGAGTGTAATATGATAAAAGCGTGGTGGATACTGTCACACCCCGAAATTATCAGAGCTGGCGTCACTGGACTGGTATCGTCATTGCACAGCGGAAGCAAATAAGCAAAGACTTCTAGAAACTGAACGCCTGCTAAGTACTCGAATTCTCGATGGTTCTCCTATTCCAACCGTGCCTTGTCTTAGAAAAGTAACCTGAGAAAGAAACATGCGAAAAAGTCAACATAAAGTTGAGCGAGTTCATAGTTTGTTTGTAAAAGATTTGAAATAAATCTTTGGAGTAACCGGTTTTTGAAATAGTATTGAGAAAACGAATTTAAAAAAAAAACATTTTCTTGCCAAGTTATATGGAAACGTTGTGTTTGTAACACAGTATGTTCATAAAAACCATGTATTTGTAATGTTCGCATAACCGTCAATGCCCACCCTGCCTTTGACTCCATACCCGCATAATCCTGTGCTTTAAATTTTGTATAAAACATGGTATTTAATTTGTATGAACAAGTAGTTTTTGTAAGTATATATGTCCCTGGTATGTAGCAAATAAGGAAATAAAGAGATCACCAATGGTTTGCAAGGCCATTGATATGTGTGATGTGCAAGTAGGAAGACTCAAACCTAGCGGATTTGTGCGTCGGGTACATAGTCACCCCAAGGTCTGTTAACTGTTTGGCCTGGGGCTGGGCTCGCTACACCCAGATAGATCTACCGCATTGTGTCCCTCAGTCCTACCATGAGGATTAATGGCCCCAAGTAATACCTACCCACTCACATGATCTGTACGCAGTAACCCTCCTTACGCTAATCATACCATGTATAAAAATCCCTGGTCACCCTGGCCAGATTCCTGGTCACCCTGGCCAGATCCCTGGTCACCCTGGCCAGATCCCTGGTCACCCTGGCCAGATCCCTGGTCACCCTGACCAGATCCCTGATCACCCTGACCGAAAATCATTCATATTTCGAAATTAAGCATTTGTTTTGTAAAAACTGGTATGTTTAGTATAACCTTTTGTAAATCATTTGTGTTCCTCGAAATCCCTTCGTAATATGATTTAGAAATACGAGTTTTGCGTTTGTTCAAAACTTTGTATGTTTTTGCAAAACGTGCATGTCTTTCCACCCCGAAAACATTTACAAAAAGGTAAAACAGTAAAAAGTGGGGTTATGAACTCGCCTGAATATTCCTTGTGCAAAGCTAGCTAATTACGACTTCGATGATGTCGTTTCCAATACTTGACTTGCTAGCGTGCATTCTACAATATTCCTAACACGGAATATCTAATAAGTTTCTAATATAAACGTAGCTAAACTACGTGTCTGAGCTCTACCGAATCGTTAACCGAACGATTCAACGGTAAATTGATAACTTAATAGTAACGATTAAGTTATACTCGTTAGGTTTCGCCTAATGTCGGTAATAGTTTAATAAGTCTTGTAAAGACTTAGTTCTCGAGGGATTTAAAATATATGAATATTTATATAAAAGTATATAAATATATTGTTATAATCGCGTTAGTTGTCTCGAGAAATCGTACGTGTATGTTCAAAAGTTTGTATGAAAATAACGTATAACCAAATCGTATCGTATATACGTCTCGTATGATATTTATCAAAGTGTATGTCTATGCCATTTAGGCGTTTGACGTGAATATAAAAAGTCATATTCATGAAAGAATCGTCGGATTGTCGTGTTTGAAAATAAATATATAACTATATTTATTTTTATAAGCGAATGTGTGTTCGGCGTTTGAAACAATATAAATAATTATATTGACTTTATAAAGGAGTTGTCGAAATTCCGAAGTTTATAATAAATATAATAATTATATTTATTTGTTGTAAATAAATTTCCGACTCGTTTTATTTTTACGGATTTTCTCGAAAAACGGGCAGAGTTTCCTCTGTTTTTGGACGCCCCCGACAACCACGTGTCGATATATTTTGTCAAACTCAACAATATTCTCAATATCAATATGTATCATTTTGTAAGCACGACAAAGTGTAATTTAAATACTAATCCGAATCGGTTCGAGCTCGTTAACACTAAAAATAACAAAATAAACAGACGTTAATTTTTACCAAATCTCTCGCGTCGAACCGCGGACTGAGTCGACCGGGTCTGAGTTGACCGAGTCAGCTCTCGTTGACTGAGTTGAGCCGAGTCGACTCGCTGAGTTGACCGAGTCAACTTGAACCGCTTCTGCCACAACAAATCTGACCGCATCGGACCCGTTCTGAGCTGAACCCGAACCCATCTGTTAACTGAGTTGACTCGGTTGACCGAGTCAAATCGAGTTGAGCAGAACACTAACCCGAACACCGAATCTAAACCAAAACTCGAACCAAGCTTGACCCGAACCTGATGTGTATCCTCACCTTTATTATTCTCAGCCATCATTCACAACTTCAACAAAAATTCAGCAACAACATCATCATCGGTCATCAAAACCAGAAAGAATGAAAGAAACGGGGAGGGTCTTACCGTGAACTCGCCGGAGAACACAACCTCCACCGTGACTCCACTGCTGCTGCTACCGCCGCCGCCTGCGGCGGAGCCGCTCCTTCTCCGCCTCATCTTTCTCTCTCCACGCTTCTGTCTCTCTCTCTTCGCCCCTGATTCATCATCGTGCCACCACCAGACGGTGGTGGTGGCGTCGGTCATCACATCGATCGCAGAACGGGGGGGGGGGGGGGTTGTGTGTACCGTCGAAGAAGGAAAGGGGAGCCGGAAGCTGGGTTGGGTCTTGTTTAATGGGAGCCCTGATCTCCATTTGTGTTATGAGAAGATGAACCCTTTTGTTTGTGTGTGTGTTTGGATGAAAAGAAGACAAGTGAGGGTGGTATTAAATAGAGGGTGTTTAGTAAATGTATGTGTGTCTGCTTAATTGATTTCGAGAGAGAGAGAGAGAGAGTGAGAGGTTTAAGAGATGAAGTATGGGTCTAGATCTTATAAAGATCTAGTTAAAATTTTTGTGAAATTTTTTGACAAAATCTTATGATAAGATTTAGTATAGATTTTGGTAATATTTTATAAAATCTTGTAAGATTTTGTACAGATTTTGTATGAAAACAGCTAATATAGTATGTACAAGTTTAGGCTTGTGGGTGTTGGGCTTGGGCCCAGGGCCCACAAGTCCATCTCGTGAGTAAGCGGCCCGTAATTCCTACGAGACCCGTTGTCAAATCCAGAACTCCGTTTAACGTCAAAAATTAAAATACACAAAAACACGGTCGGTAGTCGTTGTTTGCATGCCCGTTCGTCGATTATGGTAATAATCGCGAAAAATTGTATCGTTGCCGTCTTTAATCCGTTTTTCGATCAGGTTTCGATTGTAGTCACTAAAATTTAATTACGAAGCTAAAATATCTCGTAAAATTTAATATTTGTCGGCGTTGTCAGTATTTTGTACGGCATCAGTTCGTTGTCGCTTAACGTTTAGCATGTTTCTCCGCAAATCACCATTCGCGCACTGTAAAGTCGGATAATCGTTCCTGGGCACTTCAAAGGCCTAATTAGGTTAATTTGCGTTGTAATCACTAATTATTATTACGTTAATCATCTGCTAATCACGTAATTAGGTGCCGTAAATCACGGGTTGTCACATTCTCCCCCTGTTACAGAAATTTCGTCCTCGAAATTTAGACTATGTTATCTCCTTAGAATTGTGTTGTTCGCAGGTAAGTCCGAATAATAACAAAGTGAATGACCGCGTAATCGAAACAAGACTCATCCGAATCATGACATTTCTCAACAATAAGAACCCAACGGTAAAAGCAATGTGTCTCAGTAATTGATGTCAAAGGAAACGAGACGTAATGATACAGTCACCAGTGCGACTAAGTTAACAAGGATCCAACAATGAACAGGAACTTCGACCAATCGAATTCCATAGGAACGTTTATAACATGTAAATGAGTTCTAGAAGCAATAACATCCACTGGATGAACTTAGAATCAACAATCTCAAAGGTAATAGTTTGCATGAAACGTTCGATCGTGATCAGCGCAAGCTGCAAGTCATACCGACGCCGCAAGGTGTCGTAATGAATGAAACAATTTAATAATAGAGGTGATCGAACAAGTATCACCTGTGTTTTGCATAAAACGCTCAATCATAATTAGTCCAAGCTACAAGTTTGTACTGACACCACAAGGGTCGTAGTGATTTAAATAATCCAATAATAGCGGTGATCAAACAAATCCACCGTGTTTGAAGTCACATGAAAGCGTAATAAAGTGAATCCGAAAGTTTGTTTCAAATGACATCGTAGAATTTTCAATTGAAATTCGAACATCAAAGAAATAATGTTTTCGATCGAAGGTGAAGAAGCAATGAATGTCGCAAAGCATTCGATCGATGTTGAAAGAACCGTTATGAGGTACACCGGAATATGAAATGAATTTGTGTACCATTGTCTTAACACACAATTGTATTAAGACTGTTGTAATGTGATAAATCAAAGCGGATTTAATCTGAATCAATAAATAAATAATTAAATTCGGGCATAAGATATGTAAACGAGTTTAGCGCAAGGTTCAAATAAGTGAAAATACCACCACAAGGTGTCGAAATCAACAATTTAATGGAGTCGAATACCAAACAAGTTTACCATGACTCGGAACAATTGAAGTGCTCGTTAGAATTGATTTGAATATGATGCTCCCAATACATTATATGGTGTCTCGAATCGAATATGTGTAATGAGCAAGTTAAAACAGTTGAACTTGGTTTTAGCGCAATCCGACAATAAATATATGTATTGACAAGAAAACTTTAGGCATGGTTACAACGAAAAACCATGTATGTAACTCGTAAAGAAATGATCGTGATACAATGACCATTAAGAGGAGTAGAGATACGAAAATCTACTCAGTAAGTGTGAAATTCGAAATTTCAATAAAAGAAATTTGAGGACTTTACCTGGGGTTTCGTGTGACGACCAATTGTTAGGTGACATTACCATGGAATGTCGAACATAGTGTATTCGTCGTTAGTTAGGTAGGGGGAATGCGAAGACAATCGTCTTCTTCCTGGCGTGATTCGTGTCGTTGCAGGATCGCGCGACAAGTTGTCGTTTCCTGATCGTTAGTTCTCCTGCTCACAGGGATCTAGCATCGTCGTTAAATTTGCGTCATCGTTCCTTCTCAAAGGCATCGCCTCGACAGTCGTATGTGACGTGCTTCAACCTCCTTTGACGTACATATTGAGTTTCGCGTATACCTGTGCACTAGCGTTTCATTCTGCGTAGAACGTGATGTGCCCCGACATCCGTTGACGTAAAGATTGAGTTGCATGTATTCTTGTGCACTCGTTTTGTTATGCGTAGGCTGCCTGCTCGGGAAGTTAAAATATCATAGACAATATGGATAATAGTGTGTGCCCGAGTTAATATTCACGGTTCCTACGTAATGACCTTTAATAAACACACACATGCACAAATAACCAATAAGCAATCAAATAGTCCTCCTAGTCCCACTAGCCTCCCAGCCTCCCAGACTGACTCCCTAGTCCCATTAGACAATTTTCCCAGCCTCCCAGACCGACTCCCTAGTCCCACTAGACTATCCTCCCAGCCTCTCAGACTGAATCTCCTAGTCCCACTAGACTATCCTCCCAGCCTCTCAGACTGAATCTCCTAGTCTCTCAGACCAGATCCAGCCACCCGACTGAATTCCCATTTCCGAAGGTCTTAAATGCATGTTTCCTAAACTCTCAGAGTGTTGTGTACTGTATGTAATTGTTTTGTGTACCGTGTATAAAACATCACAATAGCGTATGTTTGAAAACAAAATTTTTGACAGTTTTTTTTTTCGGCAACGGTTGGAGAGACCATATTCGAGTACTGGGCGTTATGTATGTATTCAACGTCTTAATAGTCTAAGTTCCCAGAGGAAAGTGAGGTTAGAGCCTAGGTATCACAACAGAAACCTAATTCGCTGTAACCTATAGCTCTGATACCAATCTGTCACACCCCGAAATTATCAGAGCTGGCGTGACTGGACTGGTATCGTCATTGCACAGCGGAAGCAAATAAGCAAATACTTCTAGAAACTGAACGCCTGCTAAGTACTCGAATTCTCGATGGTTCTCCTATTCCAACCGTGTCTTGTCTTAGAAAAGTAACCTGAGAAAGAAACATGCGAAAAAGTCAACATAAAGTTGAGCGAGTTCATAGTTTGTTTGTAAAAGATTTGAAATAAATCTTTTGAGTTGTGAAAGATTTGAAATAAATCTTTGGAGTAACCGGTTTTTGAAATAGTATTGAGAAAACGAATTTAAAAAAAATCATTTTCTTGCCAAGTTATATGGAAACGTTGTGTTTGTAACACAGTATGTTCATAAAAACCATGTATTTGTAATGTTCGCATAACCGTCAATGCCCACCCTGACTTTGACTCCATACCCGCATAATCCTGTGCTTTAAATTTTGTATAAAACATGGTATTTAATTTGTATGAACAAGTAGTTTTTGTAAGTATATATGTCCCTGGTATGTAGCAAATAAGGAAATAAAGAGATCACCAATGGTTTGCAAGGCCATTGATATGTGTGAAGTGCAAGTAGGAAGACTCAAACCTAGCGGATTTGTGCGTCGGGTACATAGTCACCGCAAGGTCCGTTAACTGTTTGGCCTGGGTCTGGGCTCGCTACACCTAGATAGATCTACCGCATTGTGTCCCTCGGTCCTACCATGAGGATTAATGGCCCCAAGTAATACCTACCCACTCACATGATCTGTACGCAGTAACCCTCCTTACGCTAATCATACCATGTATAAAAATCCCTGGTCACCCTGGCCAGATTCCTGGTCACCCTGGCCAGATCCCTGGTCACCCTGACCAGATCCCTGATCACCCTGACCGAAAATCATTCATATTTCGAAATTAAGCATTTGTTTTGTAAAAACCGGTATGTTTAGTATAACCTTTCGTAAATCATTTGTGTTCCTCGAAATCTCTTCGTAATATGATTTAGAAATACGAGTTTTGCGTTTGTTCAAAACTTTGTATGTTTTTGCAAAACGTGCATGTCTTTCCACCCCGAAAACATTTACAAAAAGGTAAAACAGTAAAAAGTGGGGTTATGAACTCGCCTGAATATTCCTTGTGCAAAGCTAGCTAATTACGACTTCGATGATGTCGTTTCCAATACCTGACTTGCTAGCGTGCATTCTACAATATTCCTAACACGGAATATCTAATAAGTTTCTAATATAAACGTAGCTAAACTACGTGTCTGAGCTCTACCGAATCGTTAACCAAATGATTCAACGGTAAATTGATAACTTAATAGTAACGATTAAGTTATACTCGTTAGGTTTCGCCTAATGTCGGTAATAGTTTAATAAGTCTTGTAAAGACTTAGTTCTCGAGAGATTTAAAATATATGAATATTTATATAAAAGTATATAAATATATTGTTATAATCGCGTTAGTTGTCTCGAGAAATCGTACGTGTATGTTCAAAAGTTTGTATGAAAATAACGTATAACCAAATCGTATCGTATATACGTCTCGTATGATATTTATCAAAGTGTATGTCTATGCCATTTAGGCGTTTGACGTGAATATAAAAAGTCATATTCATGAAAGAATCGTCGGATTGTCGTGTTTGAAAATAAATATATAACTATATTTATTTTTATAAGCGAATGTGTGTTCGGCGTTTGAAACAATATAAATAATTATATTGACTTTATAAAGGAGTTTTCGAAATTCCGAAGTTTATAATAAATATAATAATTATATTTATTTGTTGTAAATAAATTTCCGACTCGTTTTATTTTTACGGATTTTCTCGAAAAACGGGCAGAGTTTCCTCTGTTTTTGGACGCCCCCGACAACCACGTGTCGATATATTTTGTCAAACTCAACAATATTCTCAATATCAATATGTATCATTTTGTAAGCACGGCAAAGTGTAATTTAAATACTAATCCGAATTGGTTCGAGCTCGTTAACACTAAAAATAACAAAATAAACAGACGTTAATTTTTACCAAATCTCTCGCGTCGAACCGCGGACTGAGTCGACCGGGTCTGAGTTGACCGAGTCAGCTCTCGTTGACTGAGTTGAGCCGAGTCGACTCGCTGAGTTGACCGAGTCAACTTGAACCGCTTCTGCCACAACAAATCTGACCGCACCGGACCCGTTCCGAGCTGAACCCGAACCCATCTGTTAACTGAGTTGACTCGGTTGACCGAGTCAAACCGAGTTGAGCCGAACACTAACCCGAACACCGAATCTGAACCAAAACTCGAACCAAGCTTGACCCGAACCTGATGTGTATCCTCACCTTTATTATTCTCAGCCATCATTCACAACTTCAACAAAAATTCAGCAACAACATCATCATCGGTCATCAAAACCGGAAAGAATGAAAGAAACGGGGAGGGTCTTACCGTGAACTCGCCGGAGAACACAACCTCCACCGTGACTCCACTGCTGCTGCTACCGCCGCCGCCTGCGGCGGAGCCGCTCCTTCTCCGCCTCATCTTTCTCTCTCCACGCTTCTGTCTCTCTCTCTCTCTTCGCCCCTGATTCATCATCGTGCCACCACCAGACGGTGGTGGTGGCGTCGGTCATCACACCGATCGCAGAACGGGGGGGGGGGGGGGGGTTGTGTGTACCGTCGGAGAAGGAAAGGGGAGCCGGAAGCTGGGTTGGGTCTTGTTTAATGGGAGCCCTGATCTCCATTTGTGTTATGAGAAGATGAACCCTTTTGTTTGTGTGTGTGTTTGGATGAAAAGAAGACAAGTGAGGGTGGTATTAAATAGAGGGTGTTTAGTAAATGTATGTGTGTCTGCTTAATTGATTTCGAGAGAGAGAGAGTGAGAGGTTTAAGAGATGAAGTATGGGTCTAGATCTTATAAAGATCTAGTTAAAATTTTGGTGAGATTTTTTTGACAAAATCTTATGATAAGATTTAGTATAGATTTTGGTAATATTTTATAAAATCTTGTAAGATTTTGTACAGATTTTGTATGAAAACATCTAATATAGTATGTACAGGTTTAGGCTTGTGGGTGTTGGGCTTGGGCCCAGGGCCCACAAGTCCATCTCGTGAGTAAGCGGCCCGTAATTCCTACGAGGCCCGTTGTCAAATCCAGAACTCCGTTTAACGTCAAAAATTAAAATACACAAAAACACGGTCGGTAGTCGTTGTTTGCATGCCCGTTCGTCGATTATGGTAATAATCGTGAAAAATTGTATCGTTGCCGTCTTTAATCCGTTTTTCGATCAGGTTTCGATTGTAGTCACTAAAATTTAATTACGAAGCTAAAATATCTCGTAAAATTTAATATTTGTCGGCGTTGTCAGTATTTTGTACGGCATCAGTTCGTTGTCGCTTAACGTTTAGCATGTTTCTCCGCAAATCACCATTCGCGCACTGTAAAGTCGGATAATCGTTCCTGGGCACTCCAAAGGCCTAATTAGGTTAATTTGCGTTGTAATCACTAATTATTATTACGTTAATCATCTGCTAATCACGTAATTAGGTGCCGTAAATCACGGGTTGTCACAGATACGCCGCTGGTACTTCCTATATATAAGTGCTTTTATGATATTACATATCGTAGCGTTATTTAAACCATTTCAATTTTGGCATATTACATTTTTACACAATTAACATATCTTTACCAAACATTGTTTTACAAACAACATATTTTGTACAAATTCATTTTTACTTGGTTATTTATTTAACCATGCATTATTCTTTTATATCATCTGTTTTCTTATCGATTTTTGTATGATTTATAAAAGAAAACATTTTACAAGGTTCATCACTAATTTTTTGTTAAACATATTCTTTAAACTTACAAGTCATGAATCCTATTATAATAAAACCTATGTATCTCACAGTCATTTTTATGCTGACGTACCTATTTTCACATGTGTTTCAGGTGCTGTTGTTAGATGATTATGATGCAAACATAGGATTGGACGAGGGACTTAGTGACACTAAAAGATGCAAGACTAGTTGATTATGTTATGTATCTTTATTTTTAAGACTTTGAAACCTCTTTTAATTCAATAAAACAAAATTTCAATTACCATGTGTTGTGAAACAATAATTCTGTTACGACACTCCCCGACGATTCCGCCGCGGTTTGTTGTTTTATGCGGTCGGGGTGTGACAGAAGAGTTGGTATCAGAGCTCATGGTTATAGGGAATTAGGTTATTAGTAATGCTTTGACCTAGTCTATAACCTTCCTAGGACCCTAACACAAGATTCTTGTGTTTAGATCTTAAAACAATACCGTCACTTATCCTTAGGTGACAACCACAACAAGAACACAAATTTCAAATCCGCTTTGAAAACCAATCATCTGTTCTAGGATGATATATTATAACGTTTTAAACCTTCAAAGTTTTTAAAATCTCGTCAAAGTTTGGGTCTTATAGTGTGAACACGTGCAATCTGGAAGAGTGGATGCCTGTATCCTGAGTTTTCTATCTAAGGCTAGAGTATTCGTACAAATCCACATAATCGGACCAGTCACTCTTACCCATGGTTGTAAAAATCCCGACTAGTCTCCGATTAGTCGCCGATTAATCACTAATCGGAGGTTCACCGATTAATGGCCGATTAATGCTAGGCAGTCAATGGCGGTTCTATTCTAGCCAAATTTTGGCTAGATGCCGGCCAAATTTTGACCAAACCTTATAAATTCCTTCCAGTTACTTTAAAAAATGGGTTAAAGAGTGGTTAAAACATGTCTACTTTAAAAAACTACATATAAAAATGTGTGTGTATATATGTAACTAAAAGTTACATATAAAAATCTCAATCCGATTAATTCCGATTAATCCCTATTAATCCCGATTAATCGCTAGTCAGTACCCCACCGCCCGACTAGCGCCTAGCGATTCTTACAACACTGCTCTTACCTGGGGAATCTTGGGGTGAGTGTCCACCTATAGGCTAAAGCATGTCTTCGCGATACATTAATATGACTCACTTACTTTGATTAATCACCATCTCATTTGTTTGCCTTAGGTAACAAACAAATGATCGTAATTTTTATGCGTTGTCATTCTGTTTTGATTGTCCGATAACATTTCACTTGTTTCTTCCTATGTCTTCCATTCCCTTTAGAATGTCTTTCCTTCGCAGCGACACTCAGATGTCCGAGCAGGCTACCAAAATTGCCCAACGAATAGGCGTAGTAATCCTGAAGACTGCTGAATTAGCTGTCGCCATGTCTCGTCTCCAGGATGAAGCCACCCAAGAAGCATCAAAGGAAGTAGAATCCAAGCCTTCAAAAAGGTCAAAGAAGCGTAAAGCCTCAAAGAATCCTCCAGCTGTTGCACCAAATCAAGCAGAACCTAGCCAGGTGGCAGCACCACCAGCCAAGAAGCCGTACAAGGGAACAACCCCTTTGTGCAATCAGTGTAACCTCCATCACCATGCCAGTGTAAAATGCCGAACATGTTCCAACTGTGGACTTATTGGCCATACGACAAGAGTTTGTCGTTCAGTCGCTGTGCTAAACCAAGCTATTCAGAACCCTGTTCAATTTCAAGCCAACCCTGCTCAAGCTCACTTTCTACCTGGATCGTGCTATAACTGTGGCGAGATGGGTCATTTCAGGAACAAATGCCCAAAGATTGTCAATGCAAGTCTGACCCACGGATGAGCCTTTGGCTGATTAAAAGATGCTGCTGTTTTGAATAATCTAAATCTTATGCTTTTGTTTCTTTTGTTTTTCTTGAACTGTGAAACAATCTGTTTGGTTTATAAATAAATCATTGTTCACAATCCTAATGTACAAGTGTAGTTACATGTGTGTATGGCATACCCCTACGATACCTACACCAAAGAACTATGTTCTTTGCAAAACAAACTACTCTTGTAGTTCTCCCATTCATGTGATCGCTCATGATTTCCTCGAAAAATTCTAAGTACTCGCTTCATTCTAAGAAACAAAGTACAGAATATAAGTGACATTTTGAGTAATCACTTTAAAACCTTGGTTAGATAACTAAGGGTATTTTTCATAAATCCTTCAATAATTTCATATGTCTATGTACATAACATTATATCCTGGTTTTTATAACAACATACATAGTATATATTTTTTCAAAACACAACCTTCATGATTTCAAAATACTTCATATAGTTTGAAAACATTTTAACATAAAATAATTATCTAATAAATCAAGTGCATGATTTCAAAAACATTATCCGTATTTTCAGAAACCTTATACATAATTTCAAAATTTATCTCGCATGATTTTAAAACATTTTATAAACATACTTACATATGATTTCAAAAGCATCATTCATGTTTTCAAAAAACCTTATACATGATTACAAAAATTTAACTCACATGATTTTAAAACAATTTATAAACATATTTACCTAATACATCTACCGCATGATTTCAAAAGTATTACGTAAGGTTTTAAAACCATTAAACACTTTTCTAAAGAACCCCATGCATAGTTTTTGAAAATCATTCTGCTCGTATGTTTGACTTAACATACGTAGTACCCAACCTTCGAATTCTACTTCATATGTCGCCTTGGCATATCTAGCACCTCAACTTCATGAACATTCTACCTCGTGTATTGACTTAAGCACGTCTAGTGCAAGGTTTCGAAGCGTCTCCCGCTCTTTGAATTCCAAAATCCATATAGGATCTTCTTATCTTCACGATTAGATCCTTGTGGATGATTATTGTTTAAATCGGAGTCCTTAATTGAATTCCTTGTATGCCTTAATACGTACATTATGATTCAATAAGGACAAAGCCGAATTCCTATCAAGATCTTCCTATCTTCATAGTTAGATTTTTGAAATGATTAAAGTGCCAAATGAAATCCACGGATTGGATCCTGGTGTGCTTTAAATACTTGTGTTCAAGTTAACAAACGAATTAACAAAATGATAGCAAATTGAAGATCAAGTTAAACAATTATGTGATTATGTGTTTTCTTTTATGTTTTGTGTTTTTGTGTAATCTGGATATTCGTTATCCAAATCCTCGTAGAATCTTCCATATCTTCATATGAGGGATTCATAGTAGGATATCCAAAGGTACTACCTTAAATCCTAAATGGGCTTCTACGTAATAGTTAAGACCCTTAGATTACATAGTACTATTCCATAATTCAAAAGAGACCCTTTGGGTGGTCTAGTTAAAAAGATTAATTCAGAATCTGGTTAAGAATGGCATATGATGATATAGCTGAAAAGACTCCTTGGTGGTCTATTTAAAGAGATCATTTATTGATTTAATTAAAAGGACCCTACGGTGGTCTAGTCATAATCATCACAGGTTCGTTCATTTTTCTTCCCCTACACATTATACAATGCACTGTGTGGACTATGCAAGGAATTGCGTAATTATGGATGCATACATCATTATGAAATTCAGTGCACGGAAACCACAGTAAGACTTATCATGTGTAAGAACCGCTAGTGGCAACAATAACGAAACGTGAACAATGTAATGGAGGTACGGTGGACGCACCAATGGCGCTTTATATACTTGTATATAAGTGTCCCTCTTACATTGCAAGCGTAATGTAATTTAAAGTTACTAGAAGTTCAAAACCCTAACCAGTGTTGTTTTATCTTTTTTACTTCAAATTTTGAGATCTCACAAGTTTCCTCTAAATAAATTTCGGGATGAAATTTCCTAAAGTAGGGGAGACTGTGACATCTGTGCCTCCACGACCATCAAAAAAATACCAAATCAACGAAATATTGTGTTTCATACTTGGGATTTTAATAAATATGTGTATCATTTGCACATATCAATTCTCGTTCGATTTCGAGCTCTAAATCGCTTTCTGGAAAGTTATACGCGAACCGATGCGTAAACGTAATCAGTTTAACACGACAAACACTCCGGAATAGTGACATAGGCTTAACATACCTTAAATAACCTTTACATAGCTTAGAAATAAGTTTTGGAGGGTTTGGTGTGTCGAAATCAAGTTTATTCGATCACATGGACTATTTGCGTCAAACAGCAAAAGTCTGCTGATTCGTATGGTATCGAACATTCCACAACTTGACCATAAGTTAAACATACTATAAATATCCTTTACATAGCTTAGAAATAGGCTTTGAGGTGTTCGGTGTGCAAAAATAAACTTTTTGGTCAAACAGGGACTAAAAGCGTCAAATAGTGCATAAGTTTGTATTTTCGCGCATATCTTACGTTCTGAATATATCCGGACATCCAAAATTTATGTAATCTTTAAAATATTTTATTTTAGTGATTGGCATGATAAAATTCCATTCGTCGCGTAATTTGGATCGTTTTTCGCGTCCGTTCGTGTTTCATCGTAATTAACCGAACAACGCAACCATACGACCAAACGAACTGACATCCGAGATATTTTTGAGCATATTTCATGTTCCCTATACTTTAACTTCATTTTAGAGCCTTTAAATAGGGTTAACGGGGTTTAAACGCATCGAAAATGGCTTAAAAGTGTTGCAGGGACCATTCCTGTCAACTTAGCAAACTTTCTGGTAGCTGGTAGGTGGTGGCGCTGCGCCACCACTATATGGTTTTGCCGTGGGGCGATGCCATGACCTCATCTGGGCAGAAACTTCATTTTGAAAGCCAGGTTGAACTTGGGGGTCTTTTGTGTAACTTTTCTCAATACCGTGTGATGGTTTTGGGCACCCCTAGTATTCCAAAAACCATGTGCCTTACATGTATGGTTGAGATTGAAGCTCGTAAATCGAGGAACGATCCTAACGGTTGTCCAAATCCTATATAAACCCACCTTAACTCATTCCTCACATTTGTTCTCATTCTTGCTCTAAGTTGAAGCTCTCAAGCTTTATACCTGAGCAAATTGAGTTCAAATCTTCAAGCTTGGACCTTTTTTAAGTATTCTTTCATCTTTTATGCGTTTTCAAGCACGAAAGTCAAATAGTGTTTGACTTTCTGCTTTGACCAGTCAATGGTCAACACGAAGTTTGTTTGAACTTCGCAACGTGAGCGTAATCACGATGGTTATAGTCCCTCGTGACTATACCTACTGATTACCACGTTGATTAGGTGTAGTAACGAGTCATAGTTTCGGTCAAAATACGCGTTTAAGCGTATTTTGCAACGAAACTATTCTTGGGTATCAAAACCCTTTGTTTTGATATCAAACTGGTTTTCTAACTTTGTTAAACATGTTTTAACATGTTTAACTCGTCACTTTTAGTTTAGTGCTTATATAGGGTCGTAAGATAAGCGGTCTAAACAACCGCTTAGACTTTCGAACCCGACCTGTTTGGTCGATCATTAGGATCCGACCAAACATACTTTGTGACCATAGTTGTATAGGGAATAACCTTCCGATGTTATACCTTATGGTCACTTCGTTTAGTTAGTTGTATGATAGGTAGTTTATATGCCTTAGGAAAATGACCAAAATGCCCTTTTTACGCATAAATTCATTTTAAGCATATGTAATCTAAATTTTTTACATCTAAACTGATTAGGTAACATTATTAGACATGTTAAGGCATATAATACTTGTCATAGGACTAGTTAGGCGGTCCGAACGCGTTTTACGCGAACGACGCGTTAAAGTAGCGTAAGCTACCTAAACAGATCGTGATGAGTCGTAAGCACTTAGGATAGGTTTCGATTTAGAATGTAGGCTTTGTTAAACCATATCATATGAGTTCCAAAACTCATTTGGTTTACGAAACCTCATCCTATCCGATCTTCCGATTTAGGTCCGGTTATTGATGTAGTTATCTATATTAGGTGCCGATTGATTTCCGTGATCCCTTTAGCTTTGCTTGGTTATTATTCAAGACTTCTAAGCATTCTCATGTGAGTACATAGTCCCCTCTTTTACTGCTTTCAAATGTTTTGGGGTGAAACACATGTGCCTACTTGTTACTTTCGTGTTTCGCATGCTTTTATAACATATACTTGCTATGTTCATTAGTATACATATAGCACATGATTTCATTATGTTTTTGCTATGTATGTTTTATTAACATGCTAGCACATTGATTTCATATATTACATTTGTTTCATATGTTCATTTCTGCATATGCACACATTGTTTTACATCACATTTTTTACTATGTATGTTCATTTAGCATATTTAGTACATTATTTTCATATAACATGCTTACATTTGGTATGAAATTTGGTTTATTTAACGGGTCATTAATACATTCATTAACACCGATCATGCCGTTCGTTAGTAGGTAGTGGTACCATAGGAATTGACAACTCCCATTCTTGAAATCCTAGGTTTGTTTGGGTGGAAGGAATGACCGAATTCGATATACATAATTTAGATAAACCTTTAATTTATTTAAGGGTTTGTCGCCACAGTCGCAAGGCTTGAATGTAGGCGTTATAACAAAACCGCATAGATGTTTGTATCAGTAAAGCATGCATTTATTTTTACAAAACATAACTTTTGATTTAAACTATGATTTATTCAAATACATTGTTTGGTACATTTTACATATGGTTAGAATAGATACTTTTATTTATTTTACCATACATGACATTTGATTATACATAAACATAATTTACATTTGACAATAGACATTGTTTACACATAAACATTTTGAC
This sequence comes from Helianthus tuberosus, assembly GCA_030545235.1. Lineage (NCBI taxonomy): Eukaryota > Viridiplantae > Streptophyta > Magnoliopsida > Asterales > Asteraceae > Helianthus > Helianthus tuberosus. The sequence continues at coordinate 49,819,634 of CM060411.1, read as the reverse complement.
ATTTGTTTAAACAAGACATTTTGGTGGTTTGTTTGGGTAAGTGATTTAAATAACGAGGCGTGTGTAATATGATAAAAGCATGGTGGATACGCCACTGGTACTTCCTATATATAAGTGCTTTTATGATATTACATATCGTAGCATTATTTAAACCATTTCAATTTTGACATATTACATTTTTACACAATTAACATATCTTTACAAAACATTGTTTTACAAACAACATATTTTGTACAAATTCATTTTTACTTGGTTATTTATTTAACCATGCATTATTCTTTTATATCATCTGTTTTCTTATCGATTTTTGTATGATTTATAAAAGAAAACATTTTACAAGGTTCATGACTAATTTTTTGTTAAACATATTCTTTAAACTTACAAGTCATGAATCCTATTATAATAAAACCTATGTATCTCACAGGCATTTTTATGCTGACGTACCTATTTTCACATGTGTTTCAGGTGCTGTTGTTAGATGATTATGATGCAAACATAGGATTGGACGAGGGACTTAGTGATAATAAAAGATGCAAGACTAGTTGATTATGTTATGTATCTTTATTTTTAAGACTTTGAAACCTCTTTTATTTCAATAAAACAAAATTTTCAATTACCATGTGTTGTGAAACAATAATTCTGTTACGACACTCCCCGACGATTCCGCCGCGGTTTGTTGTTTTATGCGGTCGGGGTGTGACATTATGTTCTTTCCCTTGCGCTTTTGTTCCACCACGTGGGCCAAGAAGGCAGAGTACTGTTTACGTAAGCACCTATTCGCTTGAGTGCATAACATCAACTTTAGTCCTCTAGAAGGTCGGTGTCCATAAATATGCAAAGTATCACCGGATGGGAGAGGAAAACGAACGTATTTCTCATGGCAAGCGATCTCGACATGATTCTTACGCAACCAATCCATGCCGATTATGACATCAAAGCTACCCAATTTCATGGGTATGAGATCAATAGTAAAGACGTGGTCGTTAAGAGTCAAGGAACAACCATTGAGGATAGAATCAACTAGAATAGACTTACCATTGATAATCTCAATAGAGAACGAATTAGGTAGTTTAGAGCGTGCACAGTTTAACAAAGATTCAAATTCTACGGACACAAAGATTCTATCGGCACCAGTATCAAACAGTATCGAAACGAAATGATTATTGATGAGGAACTTACGATTAACGACGTCATTGTCGTTACAAGCCTGATTTGCATTGATGTTGAACGCTCATCCTCGAGCGGCTGGCTGTTGCTCCTGGTTTAACTAGGACATTAATTACGAAGATGGGTAGTGTCTCCACACTTGTAGCATGCACGAACATTTGCTGGCCTGGGGTTCTGCGGGGGAGCTGGGAGAGCTAGCTGGGTTGGCTGGACGGCCGGTGCTTGCTGGACCTGATTGGCTTGGCGGCAGTAGGGAGTCGTGTGACCATAGCGATTGAAGTTGGTACACAGACGGCAAACAGAGGTAGCTGGATGATGAAAGTTGCAAGTGGCACACTTGGGATGAACCCTAGTGTATGACTTCTTGTTCTCCGGAGCAGGTGGGTTAGCAGCAGCAGCAAGCACAATAATATTTCCTGCAGGGTTTGCATTTTTAGCAGGGACAATGGCATTGCAGCCAGAACCCTGAGACTTTCGTTTCTTGTTTCTATTGCCACTGGGCTGCTGGGTAACCTGGTTCGCTGATTTCGAGGGAGTAGGAGTAGCGAACTGTTTGTCACGGACACAGTTGTTGTTCAAACTTGCTTATAACAACCCTCCCGAAAATTTTTCTGACACCCTAATATATTTTAAAATACCCCTATATGTCTCTAAATATACCCCGTATGTGAAAACCAATCCCAAAATACATTATGCCATTAAAAATAATTAAAAAACAAGAAAAATGGGGTTTAGGCGAGCCGCGCAAGCCACCCCTTAAGCTTACGCGGGCCGCGACAGCTTGCAATCAGGGCCGCACCCGGTGCTGCCGGTATGTTGGGGTTTTGTATACAAAATGTGGAACACATTACCATTGGACAACGAGTTAGCCAATGTGTAATATGATCCACCAGTCAGGATTGACAATACTGAATGAGTAATTGTGTAGAAATAAACAATGTGATTGCTCTCAATACTGTTAACGATAAGATATTTCTTGATTAAACTGGGATTCACGCACCAGTATTTCCCATTGACAAATGTTTTTAAAAACACGTTTCAGGTAACAAAATGTAAAAGCCAATTAGAAGAAAGCCAGCTGGAGAGCACTGACAGCTTGGAAAAATTTGGCTATAAAAGTTACATAAAAGACGATGTTTTAAATTCAATAAAATAGGGTTTATCCCTATAAACATGTTGTAATAAGAAACTTGGGGTTTTACCCACTGATTTATTAATATAAAATATGGTGGTTTTACTCTGATAAATATTTCCTAACTATGGTCCTGATGAAATTTCCGCTACCAAATTAAATAATGATAAACAGAAACCGATACCACCACAACTGGTCTTGCGGCCGCCCGTTCCCTGGACAGATAGGGGGCGGGGGTTGCGACAGAAGGTGGTATCAGAGCTAAGCCACTGATTCAGCCACAGAGGTGTTCTGCTGATATTAATATATTATTCAAAATTGTTAGGAAATTAATTATGGAAATACGTGCATATCTATATTTTATTGTTGTGTATTATTTCACTATTTGTTATTTTTCAGTATGAGTGATCAAGGACCCTCAGACGTGTATCGTCAATTATCCGAGTCACCTAGGAGTGAAGGTACATCTTCACAGTCAGCCCTCTCTTGGTATGCTGCTGATAATGAAGAAGGGTTGTTTATCTTTAAGGCTCAGTCTGAAGATCCATTCCCTCAGAAAAAGAGAGGATGGTTTAGTAAGGGTGCGTTTGAGCGTAGAAAAAGAACGCGAAAGTTGCAACAACAGAGAGTTCTAGCGGCTGCTAAGCGAGAGTCAGATGCCCATACACAGGATATGCTTAATAGAAGCCTAGCTAATTTCCATATCCTAGCAACAACTGTTGCTGACCCAAATCTGGAACAACTAGTAGCCCCACAACCCTTACCTTTATTCCCTACTCAGCCGATGGAGATAGAAGAAAACCCTGGAAATCAAGTAGAAATGCATGATTTCAACCCTGAGGAGATACCTAGGATACCAGCCCCTAATCCCTTAGACCCGGACTATGATCCATGGTTCGATGATCATAGGGATTATGTGCCGCTCTACCACTTAAACGACGAACCCATGCCGAACTTAGCAGCCTATCCAGGATTGGACCCTCTAGATCCCTACTATGACAACGATGAATATATTAGGGAGATTTTAGAGAATCCTTACCCTCAGGAGAATCCCATGCCCCATTACCCAGACCCAGTACCAGCACCTGCACCCCCAATGAGTGCAGATAATGTGCATGAACTCCGAACTTTCGGAGAAGAAATCTTGGAGAGTAGTGAGGGGATGAGGCAGGTAGGAGAGCGACTCGTCTGGAAGTACGACGAGCGCAACATGGATTACTGGATGAACCCAGACCAGTAATGTGATGGTAAAATGGGTAATAATCTATACTACTTTAATAAGCATATATGAAGGACAAGATGGTAATTCAACAAGGTGTTGAAAAAACACTTAATGCACAATGTACAAGTCTTAAGGCACAAGAAAACACAAACCATTTACCCTTTACACGGATCATCTTCAACCGTCCATTTTTTTAACTTTTTCACACGGATCATCATCTGGACCGTCCATTTGACTTCACACGGATCACCAATTGCTTTCTCTCTCATTCCTCACACATCTCACAAAATAACATCAGATCTTCTCTCTCTCTTCTCTCTCTCTCTCTCGGCGATCTAGGGTTTTATGAGATCTATCACCAGATCCGTTTGAATCTATCACCAGATCCGTTTGATGAGCAGATCTAGGGTTTCATGAGATCTATCACAAGCTTTATCTGGCAACTTGGTAAGAACTGATACCGTTTAATCTAGGGTTTCATGATGTTTGACGGTAGTTTCTATATGCTTTTCAGATGTCGAAGGCACCAAGGGATCCACAGATTTGAACAAGGGATCCACAGATTTGCGGAATTAGGTGACTGTCTGTCCATGAATCTCTCTGGAATCATGTTTCAGATGAAGGTAAACACACAAAATCGATCCAGTTTCAAGTTTATGTTACTCTGTTGAGATTATGAAATTCTTGAAATCTTTTGCATGTTTACTTTTATAGACTTCATTAAATGATTATGTTGATTATGTTACTCTGTTGAGATTAGAACTTTTTTTTGTCTGATTTGTGTCCATGTACAGATTTCTATATAAAACATACCAGTTTGTGTCGATTTTGAAGTCAAAGCTTAACTCATTTGACGCTTAAAAAGTCAACTGTTGGACTCATTTGCTGTATCTGTTTTTAAAGTAAAAAGTTACAATTTTGATGTGTGTGGATTTTATCTTTATAGGTATGAAGGAGTGTGATCGAGATTGGGTACCTAACTGATGTTAAACATCATGCTCATAATGATTATGTTGATTATGTTACTCTGTTGAGATTAGAACTTTTTTTTGTCTGATTTGTGTCCATGTACAGATTTCTATATAAAACATACCAGTTTGTGTCGATTTTGAAGTCAAAGCTTAACTCATTTGACGCTTAAAAAGTCAACTGTTGGACTCATTTGCTGTATCTGTTTTTAAAGTAAAAAGTTACAATTTTGATGTGTGTGGATTTTATCTTTATAGGTATGAAAGAGGTTTGCAGTGATTTAGGCTAGCCATGGTTGATCTTCTGAATTTAGAAATTGCAATGTCTGAAAGAGGTTTGTAGTGATTTAGGCTTGCCATGGTTTAGTTTTGGTTCCTATGTTTTGTTTTTTTCTATTATTTTTGTTTGCTGGTGATGGAAATAACTTTATTTTGATGCTTTGTTTTGCCATTTGTAGGAAACTTTTTTGTGTGACAACACATTAAGAGGAACGCAGCCAAGGCAATTAGGGAGCTCAAGAAATTTGCACAGAAGGCTATGGGAATGGGTACAACATTCCAACGACTTATTTGATTTCTATTTTTCATATAAAAAAGGTGACATCTTACCATTTTACACCTTTACTTGTGTAGGAGGCCTTGTAGTTTTTTTAATCTTTAATAGGTCAAACATGTTTAAACACTAAAAAGACACCGTGTCAAAGACACGAACTCCACCATGGACACGAACAATGTGTGTTGTTTATCAAACTGATAGTTGCTTCTGTTTGTTACAGTTTTACCCGTGGACAATGGTGATTGTGGTAGTAGGCGAAGACGATTGAAGTGTATTCAATTCAGATAAACAAAGCAATACTTTCATCAATGTACAATTATTCAACAGGTTCTGAGACGTGTCTATATGCTTACTTACACGGGTGCAAGCTTGTTCATTTATCTTTAATTTTATATATTACACGTGCAGCCTTATGTTGAGACGAGAGTGCTATTCTTTCAGTAATGGGGAATACGTCAAGGCAGGATTGTCGGAACTGGAACAGTGGTGCCATAAAGCAACTGAAGAGGTATTCTTTTTCTTATCTTTTAGGATATTTTTTCTTATCTTTTAGGATATTTATCTGTATATTATGTTGATTGTGTAGGTTGATATACGGGCTTGACCCAAGTGTATATCGGGTTTAACTCACGATGAAATAACTCACGATTTGTGCCCAGTAAGTTTCAGTTCCCATATCTTATCTAGAAAATCATTAATTCAATATTAAACTGATGGTAAATCAGTTTCACCTGCATATTCTTAGCCTACAACAGCTCTATAGAATCAGAACAGATTTGATATTTGTTTGTGGCAATATTTCTATATTTAATGAAACATTTGGTGTGCAACATACCATTCTCTGTTGATGACCTCTTCAAATCAATGCATCAGATCAATATAGCAGATATTGAGCCACCACCACTTGTTCGTGATAATTCGGGTTTCAGTTGCTTATTGTCACGTGCTGAATCATGATCATTCGGGTTTCAGTTCACTTATATGGAAGTTGACCTTTGATGGTAGGTTTGATTTTACCAGCATGTGTAGTGATTTAGAATATCAGTTATTATCTCCAGTTAAAAGTTATGTTTGTTTATTATTATTCATCTGGTATTCTGCAGGTTATGTGACTTATTTATACAAATTCTGGGTTAGCGTTACTCGCACTTGCTTCAAGTGCGATCCATAAACTATGGAAATGGCAACAAAATGAACGCAATCCATCTGGGAAGGTTTGTTGACGTTTCTGATAACTCACTTCAAAATCTGTTGACACTTTACAAAAGCCGCCACCGACCCTAAACGAGGAGAAACAAATCGTCAGAGAAATAAAACAACTTGAAGGGACAACTTGAAGGGACGAGGGATAAGGTTATTGCAAACGCAGCTATGAGGGCTGAAGTTCAAAAATTTGTTGGTGAAAAAGATGCCATTCAAGACCAGGTCAAAGTAAGAACGCCTCTTCTTCTATATACCAGTGTAAAAGTTTATTTATTAATGCTTATTATGATTCCATTGTGTTTGTAGTCTATTGGCGTTGATCTTGAAGGGGTCCGCAAGGATCAACAAGCTATCAAGGCCAAACTTAAGACACTCGAGACTGAAAAGGAGGCCATAAACAGTGTGATTGCTTCTTTAGAGGAGGAATTGTGTGTAGTGATTGAGAAAAGGGACAAGGTCTATGACAAAATTCGTGAGCTGAGGAATAAACGTGAAGAAGGGGTATATTAGTACTTTCATTTAAGGCTAGATTTTGTGTTTTAGAATTTAAAAAGGATGTCATCATTTGTTTCGTTTTCTGTCTTTCCAGAATACTTGCTTCTACCAAAACCGCTCCCTCTTGAACGATGCAAGAAGGCTGGCTGCGAGTAAGAACGTTAATGCCCTTATAGAGCCCAAACCTGAGAGGTTTGTTAAACACTCCAGTTGTCTGATTTCTAAATTTTATAAACATTGAGAAGCACATTAAACCCTTATATTCGCTTATTGAACTCAGGTCGACAAATTCATGTCGGAGTGGAATAGTAGTAAAGCGTTCAGGGAAGTTTTTAGCATGTGTCGCACCGGGCACACCTTTATATAATTTTTTTGTGATCATTACATAAAATGCTGATTTGAACCATAAAAAATTCTTTTGCGTCACAGGTATCAAGCATGCAAGTCAGAGTATATATCAACTCAGAAACGGGCTTATTTTGATGCTCATAAAGGCGAAGATTGGTATTCTGTGCACCTTCTCTTTCTTTTAAATTTAGGTAGTTATTGTATTTTTCTTTCTAATTCTTAGTTTATATCTGTAGGTTGAAAGATAAATATCACCCTACAAATCTGCTCACGGTTATTGAAAGGTGTGTCTTCTTGCATTATGTATCGCGGTTATTGTTTTTGGTAATTGCTCGCAAGATTCTTATAATTTTTATTCTTCAACCTTTTCTTTACTGAGAGAATATAAACTTGACTATATTTTGTGTTTTGATATGATATAAAACTTGATGCTTTGTGTTGGTCATGAACTAAAATGGGCAAATGGGTCATGCTGGTGTTAGGTTGACCGGTCAACTCTTGTACATTTTTTAATTACTTATATAATAATTCGTCTTGAATAAAAAGATTCAACAGATTGTAAGATTTTGAGCTCTTTTGAGCAACTTTATATCTATTCGGACATATTTTTAAATGGATGCCAAAATAACTGTTTATTTTAATAAAGATTCCAAGTATAGCAGTTTGCTGAGTCAAAAAACAGTCACTTAAATGGTAAATGTTAAATCTGGAATTTTGATCAATTTTATTAACCTGACCTTTATATCTGTTGTCTACAGCTGGAAAAGTAACATTTTACTGCAGTCTCTATAATGTATCAACACTCTACAAACACTGTTTGAAAGACAGCATGCTTCAGTCTACAAACAGCTGAAAAAGTAACATTTTACTGTTGTCTGAAAGACAGCTTGCTTGCTGCAGTCTCTATAATGTATCAACACTCTACAAACACTGTTTGAAAGACAACATGCTTGCTTCAGTCTCTAAGTCTCTATAAATAATTCGGATGTATCAACACTCTACAAACACTTTACAAACCCTCAACTACACTCAACTGAAATTGTAAGTTTATCTCAGTTGAACTAATCCTACTTTCAAAACATCAACCTAACAACTTCTATTTACTTTGATTTCAGAATATATCGACTCTTTGCATCTGGATCTTGCGTTGTTTCTCGGCTCTCACATCAAGGTTTTAAATTTTTTGTCGGCTTTTCACATCTCCCTCTTGCATTGTTGTAAGTTCTTTCAAATTTCTTGGTTTTTTTGTAACTTTTAACTGTGGCTTTTAACTTTAGAAGGTTTTTTTATTAACTGCCTCTTTGTTTTTTTATTAATTAAACACATATATAATTACATATGTACTTCAATTTATATAAGTGGAGTTTTTTAATTTCGGGATTTTACTCACTACGTTTGTGTGTTATTTTTTTGGTTTGGTTTATTAAATTCAACAAGAAATTACTAATCATTACACATAAATATATATATTCAGAGAGATGCAATGCCAAAAATAATTCTCCTATATCTTTTATTTCTAACTTCTAAGATATGTCTGTTAAAGCTTTTCACTTTACCAAAAAATATATTTTATTTACACCGTATATATTAATCACTAGGTTTGATACCCGTGATTACACGGATTGAATATTTAAAACTTGGTATTTAAATTTTTAAAAGAGTGAGTTACAAATTTGGATTAGTAAATTTTATTTCAAATTCAAATTAATTTATAATTTCAAACCAAAACATCCTACACATGTATAATGATTAAACCAAATAAATTACACTATAAAAATGTTGTAGACACCCTACTTTATGTACTTTTATTGATATTTTGTAAACTCACACTAAAAATTCAGTTAGGTTTTGTCATATTTACATATTGTTGAAACATTATGTATAAGTACTATTTCTTTTACAGTTTGATCAAAGTTGGTTTATGTATGAATTTATATGCTTGATTAACATTAGTTCACATATTAACTATGATAATTAGCATGTTAATTAGTGTTTACTTCACATATGAGTAGACCTGGCAATTTTGACCCATGGGCATAAATTTGGGCTGATTTGGACTTTAAAAAAGAAGGCATGGGCTGTTTTGGGTTGTCATCTATACTTAAGGAGGTTGAAATGGGTATATACAAATTTTAATAGAAAAATTAGTGGGTCAGGATGGGCCAACTTAAAATACACGGTGGGTCAGGATGGGTAATTACATTCTGGTCTTGCAAAGTCCAAAACTCAGAATGTAGATAACAGATCTATCACGCAAAACAAATTTCCCAAGGTAAAATGATTGAGAATCGAACGCTATTGCAAAATCGGCCAGCGAAACGTTAATGCGATGGCATTATTCCTCCGGTGGGAACAAATTTCCAACAAATTGTTTGGAGAATTGAACGATATTGTAATCAGTATATGTTCTAACGTTCAAAACTGTTTGAAGATTGTGAAATTAGTAGCTTAAATCTCCCCAGTTTCAGTACAGATGCAATACGGTTAGGTTTACCAATTTCTGTTTGTTGTTACAGTAAATTAGTAGCTTAAATCTCCCCAATTCGTTGCCGTTGGTTCCGGATTGTGTATGAATTTGACAAATTTGTTGTTTGGAGGACTAGAAAGTTCAGTTGTTTTTATTAACTTGTGATATTTGAAGTTCTATATTTCATAGTTGCTTGCTTACAAACCGTTCGACGAAATCCCTCAGTGAGAAGAGGTGAATCAAAGAATCCAATCGTCTTTGTTGCTATAATCATTTTAGTTTCTTGTTTTTTTTCTAATAAAGAGACTGATATGATAAAAAAGATTTGGTTTATACATTTGATGATATCTGTTGTGATTCAAGCTTTTTTTTTTTTTTTTTTTTTTAATGGACGTGAAGCTAAATACAACTTAGAATTTAAAACTGAAACTATCTACCTTTTATTTATGATTCTAAGAAAGTTGGAATTAAAAAGTAAAAGTTTGGTGGATTTTTTAGAATTTTTATGATTTTTTATATTTTTTTTATTTTTAGATTTGTTTTATATTTTTTTTAGAATTTTTTTGATTTTTTAGAATTTTTTATGATTTTTGAGAATTTTTTTGATTTTTTAGAATTTTTTATGATTTTTGAGAATTTTTTTTTAATTTTTTTCAAATTTTTTCGTTTTTTTTAATTTTTTTTTTAATTTTTTTCCGTTTTTTTTAATTTTTTTAAATTTTTTTCGTTTTTAATTTTTTTTATAATTTTTATAATTTTTTTCAGTTTTTATTATTATTGATTTATTCTCAACCCATCCTGACCCAAACCCATCCTGACCCGAACTCATCCTGACCCAAACCCATTCTGACCTTCTTCTTTCTTTTACCCATCTTAACCCAAACTCATTCTAACCCAAACCCATTCTGACCCAACAACCAATCCAATCCAACCCATCCATTTTGCCACCTCTACATATGAGGCACATTTAAAACTTGGTATTTAAAAGCCGACAACTTTGTCCACTTTTCCCCTTGAAAACTCCATAGCTCAAATGAACTTTGTTTTGAACAATTAATAAATTTCAAAGATAACTTGCTATATACCCATGATCTGAACATCTGAATTCATGAAATTGTTCCAGAGTTAACATCAAAACGAAGTATATTTTTTTGACAGGCATCCCAAAATCCATTCAGTGTAAAATATAAACTATTTTTAAAGAAAATACCATTAGACCAGTTAAATGGGTACTTATGTAATTGAAGTTTTATAAAGAAGCTTATTTTCCTCCATAATGTAGTCTCATATTATAAATGTGTATCATCAACATCACTTGCCTGTATTTTGCATGTAAATTTTTGTAAGAATGAAATCATCTTTGAACACAAGTAAGCCGTACAGAGATGAGAGACGAGATACAAGAGACTCCCCGCATTTTGTTTTTATTGTTTTGTCCAGCTACTTGACTGTTTTGAACTCTTCTTGTTTTTAATTACATCTACTTCCTTGTTTTGTACTATTCTTGTAGAAGATCACGAATAAGAAAACTAACTTAAGTACTATACGATATATCACGAGACGACGGATAAACTAACGGTAAATGAGTATCCTATTGTAAATCGCCACTCCCGCCGCATCGCGCGGGTAAGTGACTAGTATATATATATATATATAATGAAAAAAATATATATAAATAAATATAATAATAATATATGTGTAATAACAATAATAAATGTTGTAGTATAGACTACGTTGTGGTTAGCGATGCATAGTAGTATTGTATTGTAATTTTAATTTTTAGTATTAGTGTGTATTTGACGCATACTATAATAGAAAGAGTAAAGTCCCAATGATCGACGCTTTTGGTTAATATGTGTGTTGTATGGTTGTTACTCAAATTATTAATTATTTGGTGATATTAATATTTGGTAAATGTTTAAAATCCAGATGGACGATGAGGTAAACCAGGAAAACCAGAATAACGATAACCAGAGTAACATTAACTTGGTTAATGAGAATCCGAACAACAACAACAACAATAATGGAAACCAAGTGGATAATAGTGCCATGCAACATATAGTGGCACAAGTGATAATAGATGCAATGCCATATATTATCAAAACAGTTAGGGAAGCTGAAAATAAAAGTAAACATGATAGTAAGCGACCCTCTGAACCTGAAAATAGCGTGAACAATGGACCTGTACTTCAAATGCCCATTCCCAAAAGAAGGAGAACCGTGTCTTACGGTTGTTCTTATAAAGAATTCTGGACTTGTAAACCAATGGAATTCTCGGGAAATGAAGGGGCTTTTGCATCTCTACGCTGGATAGAAAAGACTGAGGCAGTCTTAAGAATAAGTAAATGTGCTGAAGAAGATAAGATAATGTTTGCTTCAAATCTGTTTAAGAATTTAGCACTAGAATGGTGGAACACTATCCTCCAGTCAAGGGGAAGTGATAGAACTTACAATATGGGATGGGAAGAGTTTAAAAACATGGTAGAAAGGAAATTCTGCCCTCCTAATGAAAAAGAACAGATAGCAAACAAATTCCTAAACCTTAGGATGATTGGGGTAGATAGTAAGGGTTATACTACCTTATTCTTTGAATATGCCCGAATAGTACCAACCCTTGCATCACCTAAACCAGTTTTAATCTCCCGTTACATCTGGGGATTTATTTAGGGAGATTAGACATGTAGTCAAGGCAGCTAGACCTCAAACCATAGAAGAAGTTGTAGAACTAGCCAATACCTTGACAGATGAGTTAGTCCGTACGCGAGAAAAGGATCAAAGGAGGAACCTAACCCAGAAACTTACTCAAGAATTTCGTTCTGGAAATTCTAACCGTGGGAGAAATATAGGTTCTACCTCTGCACCCTACTGTAAGTATTGCAAAAGGAAGCATTCAGGAAGATGCTCCATATACTGTAACTTTTGCAAAATATCTGGACACAAGGAGGAAGACTGCAGGAAAAAGCCTAGCAACAGAATATGCTATAACTGCGGAGAACAAGGTCATATCAAGCCTAACTGTCCAAATTTAGCTCCAGCTGCAAACCCCAAGAACACTAAAAATGCTAGAGCATTTGTTCTAACTGTAGAAGAAGCAAAGATGATCCCAGATGTGATCACGGGTACGTTTTTAGTTAATGATGTTTTTGCTAAAGTATTATTTGACTCTGGTGCGAACCAAAGTTTTATTAATACTTCATTTTGCAAACTTCTTAATCAATCATTAACTAAACTTCCACAAGAATGTCTAGTAGAGACAGCAAATGGGGAAACCATTAAGATTTCTGGAATCTTGCAGGGAGCAAGAATAGAAATTTTAAATCAGCAATTTATTGCAAACCTTTACCCAATAAATCTGGCTGGATTTGATATTGTGTTTGGAATGGATTGGTTAATAGCCAATAAAGCCAGTATTTTATGTGATCAAAAGTCAATTCAAGTAAATTCACCAAGGGGTGAAAAGATCACAATTAAAGGAAATAAGTTCTCTAAATCCACAAAATTCATCTCTGTGATGAAAACTGCTAGTTATATAAGGAAAGGATCATTAGTGTATTTGATTTCTATAATCACTAACACTAAAGAAAAAGAATTAAAGGATATTCCAGTAGTATCCCAGTTTTCAGATATATTTCCAGAAGAACTACCAGGACAACCTCCCGACAGAGAAGTTGAATTCAGAATTCATTTAATACCAGGAACCGCTCCAATTGCCAAAGCGCCTTACCGTTTGGCACCCGCAAAAATGCAGGAACTTAAGAAACAGTTGGATGAATTATTAGAGAAAAGATTCATACAGCCAAGTTCATCACCCTGGGGAGCACCGATTTTATTCGTTAAAAAGAAGGACGGATCAATGCGTATGTGTATTGATTACCGTGAATTGAACAAAGTCACGATTAAGAATTGGTATCCATTACCAAGAATCGATGATCTGTTTGATCAATTGCAAGGAGCGCGATTTTTCTCTAAAATCGATTTAAGGTCAGGATATCATCAATTAAAGGTACAGGAAGAGGACATTCCTAAGACCGCTTTCAGAACAAGGTATGACCATTATGAATTTACTGTCATGCCATTTGGTTTAACCAATGCCCCAGCTGCATTCAAGGACATGATGAACCGAATATGTAAGCCATATTTGGATAAATTCATAATTGTCTTTATAGATGATATTCTTATTTATTTTAAGAACAAGGAAGATCATGCAGCCCATCTGCAAGCACTTCTAAGTTTATTGAGAAAAGAAAAGCTTTATGCTAAGTTTTCAAAGTGCGAGTTTTGGTTAGAACAGGTACAATTTCTTGGACACCTAGTCAATCATGAAGGAATCCATGTAGATCCCACCAAGATCGAAGCAATAACCAAATGGAAAACCCCTGAGTCACCAACTGAGGTTAGAAGTTTCTTAGAATTGGCCGGTTATTATAGAAGATTTATTCGAGATTTTTCTAGAATAGCCATTCCCTTAACTAAATTAACTTGTAAATCCGTTAAGTTTGAATGGGGACCAAAACAAGAAGAAGCCTTTAAAATTCTTAAGCAAAGATTAACCCATGCACCCATACTAGCGTTACCAGAAGGAACTAAAGATTTTGTAATCTTTTGTGACGCTTCCAAACTAGGTTATGGATGTGTATTAATGCAACGTCAAAAGGTTATAGCTTACGCCTCTAGACAACTTAAGAATCATGAAGAGAATTATTCAACCCATGATCTAGAGTTAGGAGCCATAATTTTTGCCCTTAAGATTTGGAGACATTACCTATACGGTACTAAGTTTACCATATTCACCGACCATAAGAGTGTACGATATGTTTTTGGGCAAAAGGAATTAAACATGAGACAAAGACACTGGATGGAAATGCTTAGTGATTATGATTGTGATATCCAGTATCATGCATGAAAGGCAAATGTAGTTGCTGATGCTTTAAGTCGAAAGTATCATGAAAGGACAAAAAGAGTACGTTCTCTTAAGTTAAATATGAAAATAGATTTAAATGATCAGATTAGAAAAGCACAAGAATCAGTAATCAAGGATGATACTGAAAAATTAAAAGGAATGATTAAGGAATTAGAACAAGGAACATATGGAATTTGGAGATTCCATAAGAAAAGAGTGTGGATACCTAAATTAGGAAACCTATGTTACTGTATATTAGAAGAAGCCCACAAGTCTAAGTATACGATGCATCCTGGAAGTGATAAGATGTATCAGGACTTAAGGAAAAAAATTTTGGTGGATAGGAATGAAAAAGGATATAGCAGCATATGTTGCAAAGTATTTAACTTGTTCATAAGTCAAAGCTGAACATCAGAAACCCTCAGGTTTATTGCAACAGCTAGAAATGCCCGTTTGGAAATGGGAATTAATAACAATGGATTTTGTTACTAAATTACCCAAAACAAGAAAGGGTAATGATATAATCTGGGTGATTGTAGACAGGCTAACCAAGTCAGCTCATTTCCTACCAATGAAAGAAACTTTCAGTATGGAACAGTTAGCTAAATTATATGTAAATGAAATAGTTTCATTACATGGAATTCCTCTATCAATTGTTTCTGACAGAGATAGTCGTTTTACCTCTCATTTTTGGACAAGTTTCCAAAAAGCAATGGGAACCAAGTTGAATCTGAGCACCGCTTATCATCCTCAAACGGATGGACAAAGCGAAAGAACAATTCAGACAATGGAAAATATGCTTAGAGCTTGTGTAATTGATTTCGGAGGTAATTGGGATGATCATTTACCATTGATAGAATTTTCTTATAATAACAGTTATCACACAAGTATCAATGCTGCACCATTCGAAGCACTTTATGGACGAAAGTGCCAAACGCCAGTCTGTTGGGCAGAAATTGGAGAAAAACAACTATCTGGACCTGAGATAGTACAAGAAACAACAGACAAGGTCATTCAAGTCAAGGAACGACTGAAAGCAGCACGTGATAGACAAAAGAGTTATGCTGATAACAGACGAAATCCCTTGGAATTTCAAGTAGGAGATAAGGTGTTATTAAAAGTCTCTCCATGGAAAGGAGTGGTAAGATTCATCAAAAGGGGAAAGCGAAGCCCCAGGTACGTTGGACCTTTTGAGATTATTAGAAGAATAGGACCTATAGCCTATCAGCTACAACTGCCAGAGGAAATGGCAGGAATACATGATGTATTTCATGTATCTAATCTCAAAAAGTGTTTAGCTGATGAATCACTTGTAGTGCCTCTTAAGGATATAGAGTTAAATGAACAGTTAAAGTTTATAGAAAGGCCTCTACAGATTGAAGACAGTGTTGGATCGAGTTTGTGACCCTAAAAGTCAGTTAAGGCAGTTCATCTTAGTTTACAAAGGCGGAATCAAAGTAAACCAGGTCACAACAGCTTTGTTCCTTTCAATTCTTTTCTATTAATGCTTTCCTGAGTCTTTTACAATGATTCTGATGAAATTTCAGCAGCACCTCGACTCACACATACACACATGACCTCAGACACTGATCGCTTCAAATGACAAACACAACCCTATTTATAGTCGATACCTGTTCGCTTGAAATGACATGAATTTCTTCAAGCGAACACACATAATTGTGTTTCAAGCGAACATGCAAGAACCAGTTTCAAGCGAACTTGAAGTTGTTGGGTTCTCTTGAACTTCACTTTGATCCTTTCAAGCGAACTACCATACATTTACATGTATAAACCCTAATTACATCCTTTCTAGACCTAAGACTTGATTAAGACATAGTCAGTAGACATTCAGTGCACCAACAGACTCCCCCTTGGATGTTGACGAAGTCTTCAGCGTCAAGTCTTTAGTCTTAGTCTCTTTCCAATTTTGTCTTCTCATTGCAAAAACTTTCTCTACACAGGTTCAGGAACTCAACCTAGCTCCATCTTCAATCTCCGCTTTGACTGTTGATCCAGAATCTTGACTTCCCATAATTGTTTGATCTTAACAATACCCAAGAGTCTAGCGGGCGGGGCGTTACAACCTATAGCAAATCCATAGTACCATAATTGTTAAGACATCACATACAAGGATTAAACGTCACATAGCATATAAGTCTCAAGTTTCACAAGTATCCTGCTTTCACGTTTACTACGGATAGAGTAAGTTTCCAAATAAGTTTCAAGTGTCAAGTTTATAGAATACATGTTGCATCCCTAAAGTGTTTAAAAAAGGGATCGAGTATACTCACAGTGGGTGCTAAGTATCTACACCAACTATTTGGATCGAAGGGAGCACTGGAGTTAGCCTGATTATAGTATAACAGTGTAAGCGTTGAACAGAATGTCAGATCGTGCAAACATCGAATAAAAGTGTCTGACAGGTTTCCTGATCGGATGGTCATCCGGTCGGATGAACATTCGATCCAGATGGGACCCATCTGATCGGACAGTCGTTCGATCAGTAGTGTGTTTCAAAAATGTTTCAAAAATGTTTCAAACTTTTGAAGTTTTCGTTGTAGTATAAGATCAAGTCATTCGATCGGATGGTCATCCGGTCGGATGACCGTTCGGTCGGATGACCGTTCGGTCGGATGACTGTTCAAGTGTAAGTTTAATAGTTCAAAGTTCTGATTCAAATAGTTTAAGTGTTGAAGGCTACGAGGAACGGGTCGTTTGGTCGGATGACCGTTCGATCGGATGATCATCCGATCGGATGGTTATTCGACTTGTGTGATCTTGTTCCTTTGCAACCTTCGTAAAATTTCTAAGTTTGAGTTTAACGGAGATGACGTGGTAAGGTATCAAGACAACGGAAACCCTCCAAGGTTCAGCTTATCTGATCGGATGGGAATCACCTCGTTCGATCAGGGTAAATGTTCTTGACGGAGTTTCATGTCTGACCCATAATTTGGTCATCCCTCCGGTGGAATTCCGTTATCGAGCCGACTCCAGACTAAGAAACAAGTCCTAGGCCTGTTTTGGCTCCAGATTTCACCGTGTTTAAGTAGATAAGTGTAAGAAAAGCATGTAATCAATTGAAAATGTTTAGATCACTACGTCAAAAAAGGCTTACAGCCACACAAAAAAAGTGTGACCATAAGCCTTTTGTCACACTTTTTTTTTTCAACTCAAGTGTGACCAAAGGTCGAGTCATCGTAGGTATCATACGGCCACATTCACGTTTAGTGGCCGTAGCAACTTAAAAGTGTGGCTAAAGGGTACCACTATTTCTTGCTGGAATCAGACAAAACTGTGGCTAAAGGGTAGCAACAGTCACATGAGTTTACTTTACATGTGACGGTCTCTATTATCTGGTCACATATATTTACTAAAAAGTTTGTTTTAGCCACATCAATTAAAAAAATGTGTGGCAAAAAAGGTTGTTATAATCAAACATTTTGTCCATTACGTGTGGCTAAAGGGTAGCAACGGCCACATGAATTTATTGTAAGTGCGACCAATTCTATTATGTAGTCACATGAATTTATTGTAAGTGTGTCTAAAAACCTTTACTAGACACACAAAACAATTTTGTAATTTTAAGTGTGGCTATTGTCTAACATTTGGTCACACATATTTCTTTTTCCCGTGACGTTTGGTACCATTCTGACACACAAACAAATTAAAGTAATCATGGTGTGACTATTGTCTAGCGTTTGGTCACACAAATTTGTTTTTCTCATGACATTTGCTATCATTCCGTCACACAAACAAAAAACAAAGTGACGAAAATGTGGCTAATGGTTATATATTGCCTTATAAAATTTTGTAATTTTAAGTGTGACTATTATCTAACCTTTGGTCACACATAATTTCCTTTTTCCCATGACCGTTTGGTATCATTTCGTCACACAACAAATAACAAAGTAACTATGACGTGGCTAATGGTTATTTATAGCCACAGGGAATTTTGTAATTTTACTTGTCGCTATTGCCTAATATTTGGTCACACGTATTCATTATGTTTCTATGTGACCATATTCGTATAATTGCCCACTTTGTTTCCATTTTTTTTGTAAAATAAAAACTGCACTAAAACATGAGAAAATCTAAAAACAAATGATATTAACAATCATAACTGAAAATCCATAAACAAGTTTTCAATTTGAATACAAATGAAAGACAAACTTCTAATCAAAACCTATCTACAAAGTTGCAAAAAGAAACCACTGTACAAATAAACTAAGAACTATTTCTATGATGTTTTCTTCAAGTCCATATACTCATTGTTTTTGAACTTGAAAGTGCTGCAAATTTGCATCCATAGGATGGTGGCCATCTTGTTGTGGTGGAGAGTAATCTTGTAACTGTTGGCTAGTTTAATGTCTCTTAACCCATCCATAATAGCGTGTCATTGGCATGCATTACCCAAACCAGTGCTTTGCCCCTTGCTGGTACTTTTGTATCGCCTACATTACATCATATAAAAAACTGAGAAACTATAACAAAATAAATACCTATACAGTTCAGAAAAGGCCACAATTTCTGACATGTTCTGAACTTTTAATGTTTAGAGAAGGCCACAAGTTCTGTTTCAGTACAATAATTATTGTCAGTTTGAAAGGCAGGTTACCTATGTTTTAGCTCTTTAGCAGCCATGTCCATATAGACCAACCGGAATTGAAGGTGCCTGTAGTGTATAATTTGAATTTAATTAACGCTGTTCAATGGAATATAATGAAATATGATAGATCAGTTCCAACATTGGCATTTACCACAATCCACACCTACCTCAGCCATCATGTCAACCCGTCTTTAAACCACGTCGATATTGTCAGCCTTCAAATTAGGAACTCCATACGTCATAAGTCCTCTGATTTGGTCAGCGCGCTAGAAAATGGCGACTGTATGGCGTATCCTATTCAGTTGATCAGCAGCAACTAACCCAGCAGGATCACTTCCAACGATAGTTACTTTTTTCTGTAGAAAAATGGAATGGTCAAAAAATAAATGAAAATGCAAAATTAAGCAAATTAACGCAAAGAAATTCTAAATTACCAACCTCTCTTGAGGGTGGTCGAGACACCATCCTTCCTCAAAATCCTTGTCGAGACTGTAAATATAAAATTATGGGTTAATTTTAAAGGGATGGGACAGCCACATTCAGATATTTAGGTTACCAGAACAGTTTACATACCTGCATGCATGACTTATGGCTAGGAGACTTTGAATTACGAGAGGATTTTAAAGTTAATTAAATCAAAGTTCAAGTAGTCGTAAAGGAGCGTTCCCAATATGACTGAGTCAAGAAAATGAGCAAGTCTTTAGCACTAAGGAGGGCCTATTCTTTAGCCAAAATACCTGTAGTTAGTTTAATTTCTATTTATCCAATTTCTTTGGTGTGTACTTCTGGCTATATATAGCCTTGGATGATTGAATAATAGCCTTTGAAAATCGAATAAACATGCGACATTTATGCTGGAAATAATCAGTGTTTCAATTGTGTATGCAAATCACAAAACATATCCCAAAGAACAACACTTTGCACCAAAGGATGCACCTTAACATCACCTTCGGATGTATGCAGTGGCTGTTGATTGTTCTGTTGTTGCTGAGGCAGTGGAGGGTTCATCCAGTGCTGCTGTAGTGGCGATTGCTGGTTAATAACAAGAGAGTGTCACAAAGTAATTAACACAATTCACAATGAAAAAGAAAGAGAGATTGACACATACAATGTGTATAAACCTATCTAAAAAAACATCAACAAACACAAAACTGGTTGTATACATACCTGCTACAAAGGTCGATCAATGAAACCCCTTCTCACCATCTTCTCAACAAATTCTTTGTGTTTCTTGATCTGCCCAGCCTGCCTTAACTGCCACAAAACCATTTCATAATCACCATGACTAGATTTCACACAATTCTCCTCAATCATATCTCTAAAAAACTTATAAGCATTAATCCAATGTAATACTGTAATATATATGTCATGGAACTTCGAGTAATACTGTGATATGTCATTGAACTTAGACTGAACACATAATCCTTGTGTTTCTTGATTTTACCACAGGTAGAAAATTCAAATGATTTTACAACAAATCATCATTCTGTACCAGTTGGGACTTCTTTTTTGTAGCAATTTTTCGTCAGCCTTTTTATTTACTTCATCCCAACATTTTATCACATGAAAGTATTCTTTTATGGTTTACCTAACCTCATCTTAACAACCACGTTTTCATCCAAATGCCCAAATCAATATTCAAAAAACACGCAATATTAATACAAATACAAATCTAACCATCTAATTTAATCGAAGTGATAAAACGAAATTGGAGTTTTGAGCATAAAGCGTCATACGGTCGAAGAGATAAAACCTACAATTATAAATGTTACCTCGCTGTTTCGGAAGAAGTGGTTGGTGAAGACGGAGGATGGTGGTTCGACGGAGAGTCAAAGGGCGGTGGTAACCGGAACTGACAGATGGTGGTGGTTCGATGGAGAGTCAAACCGAGCGAGATTTCTCTTCCCACCAACAGTCGCCAATCTACACCTTCATCCACGCCCACCGCATGACCACCTCTAACCTTGTTATCGGCTTCAATCTCACCCGTTATCGCCGTTAATGGACCATATTGGGCAATCACAGTTCACCCGTTATTGCCGTCAATCTCACCGATCCACCACTAGTAGCCCCCGGCCACCACCACCTTTCTGCCGATTGTTTATCAATGTAGATATAAAGAGAGTTGATTGTTGGGGCTGTTAATGTTCAAAATTTAGGGTTTGGGTGTGTTTGAAACATAGAGAGAGGAAGGGACGGAGAATGTGTTTGGATATTGTGTTTGCGGGCTGGATTGGATATCTACACAAGAGGTATAGTTGAAAATTTCAATTTTGGTAGGAGAGTGAACCAAAATTATTATTTATATTTAATTAAACTTTCATTATTCATGATAACTATATATACATATTGGTAGGAGGGTCAAAGGGGGTGCAAACGAGTCGAGCGGCTCGCGAGCTACTCGAGATCGGCTGGAAAAAAATCTTGAAATGAGCTGAGCCTTATGGAGCCCAAGCCGGCTTGGCTCGTTTGCACCCCTAGAGTCAACTAAAATAATTGTTTATATTAATTAAACACTGATTGCTATTTACATTAAAAAACTTGTCGTTCAAAAAAATTAAAAAAAAACCTTTATTAAAATGACTTGATCAACATTTAACACTGACTTGAAAGAAAATACCAAATCAATTGAGACAATGATTTAATATAAGATTATCGATAAGTGATCAGATCTCTAAAGTGTATTAAGCTATTTATTCATTGTGGTACCTTGGATACGTAGAAAATACATAACTTAAAAATTATAAATGAATTTATTATAACGCTTAATTGTTTAGAGTCAAATGTCTGAATCATTAAGTTTTGAATTAGTAAGAAGTTTGAACCATTGTATATTGTGATCCATTAAAGCCCAATATGATCCATTGAGATAGTTTGATCTACTATTGTTCTTTGTGATCCATTAAGGCCCAATATGGTCCATTAACACATATATGATGTACTATTGTTCATCGTTATCCATTAAGTCCCAATTTTTTCCATTAATGCATGTATGATCTATTATTGTTCATTGTGATCCATTAAGATATGTATGATCTAACATTGTCCATTGTGATCTATTAAGGCCCAATATGGTCAATTAAGATATTTTGATCTACGATTGTTCATTGTGATCCATTAAGTCCCAATATGGACCATTTACACATGTATGATCTACTATTGTTCATTATGATCCATTAAGGTCCAATATGATCCATTAAAACATGCATGATCTACTATTATTCATCGTGATTCATTTAGGCCTAATATAGTCCATTAACACATGTGTGATCCACAATTGGCCATTGTTATCCATTTTGGCCCAATATGGCCCATTAAAACATACACGATCTACTATTGTTCATCGTGATCCATTAAGACCCAATATGGTCCATTAACACATATTTGATCCACTATTTGTCATTGTGATCCATTAAGGCCCAATATGGTTCATTAGAAATATATGATTCACTATTGTCCATATCCATTGAGGCCTAATATGGTACATCAACACATATATGATTAGGGATACGCTCGGTACCTGTATCGAAAATGTTCGATACGGTACAGGTACCGAGATGGTACCAGTAGTTAAAAGTAAAATTCCGTAAAATACCGGTACCGTGTCGAACTAAACTACTCGTATCGAAAACACCAAAAAGTGGGTACTGAATCGGTACCGAAAACAATTTTGTAGGGGAAATTCGGTACGGGTACTAATATACATATTAATGTATTATTTAGAAGAAAATGAGTAATAAAAAAGGTGGTTTAAAATATAAATATTTAATAATAGTTTGAATTTTTAAGTACGTAGTAAGATTTTTTTGTTTTTTAATACTAAATAATTTATTTTTTTTAAATGGGAATATTGTTTGAGAAGGAAGTTTTGGTATGAAATATTTTGGAGGGAAATTTTAGGATGAAATATTTTAGGGGAAATTTTAGGATGAAATATTTTGGCGGAATTTTTAGGATGAAATATTTTAGGGGGGAAATTTAAATTTTAGGATGAAATATTTTGGAGGGAATTTTTAAAGATGTAGTAAGTTTAACATTTGGTCACACTTTTTTTCCATGACATTTGATATCATTTCGTCACACATAATAAACAATGTGATTGTGGTGTGACGAATATATATGTAAAGCCACATGAAATTTTGTAATTTTAAGTGTGGCTATTGTCTATCTTTGGTCATACAAAATAATATATGTGGTCATTTTTATTAGCTTTTAACAACATTTTCAAACATGTATTGTGGCCGTAGATCATATTGGGCCACACTTTTCTAGTGTGACTGTTTTTTCTTAACGTGTGGCTAAAGGTCTAGAATACATCTGTTTTTAGTCACATGAAACAAATATTGTGGCTGTAGATCATATCTGGCCACACCTTGCTAGGGTGGCTAATAAAAGTCATTGTTTATTTAAAGTGTGGCTAAATGTTTTGAATACATGTGTTATTGGTCACATGAAAACAAATATTGTGGTCGTAGATCACATTTTGCCACACTGTGCTAGCGTGGCTAATAATTGTCATAATTTTTTTCTTAAAGTGTGGCTAAAGGTGTCAAATATATATACTTTTGGTCACATGAAACAAAAATATGTGGCTATAGATCACCTTTGCCTACACCTTTTGAGTTGTGGCTAATAAATGAAACATAATTTTCTAAAAATGTGACTAAATCTTCTGAACTGTTATACAATTGTCACATTAATAATATAATATGTGGTTAAAAGTGTTTTTAAATGTTATGAATGACCTTTAGCCACACAATTTTTCAAATGTGTGACAGGGCGGTTTTGCCAAAAGTGTGGCCGTAGCCTACTTTTGACGTAGTGGATTTTGTAAAGATTCGTGGTAGAACATGTAGATATCTGTTAGATCTGGACTAAATCTTGATGGGATGACATCACATAGCCGATTGTACCAACAGCCCTGATGACGTCATCCTCAAGAATCCCAAATCGGGTGATTTCATGGTGAAAAAGTATGATTGTGATGCAAAATCTAGTGAGAAAGTGTGTAAAGATGAAAGTTGTACAAGAATTACGGAGAAAACTTACAAGAATCGCGTGAAATCGAAGGAAAAGTGCCTTAGAACAACTTGGACGCTTCTGGGTCGGAGGAGGCTGTCACATCAGTGAATAGTGATGTGACAGCGGGTATTTGTAGGTGACAGAGAGGATAAGGTGGTGAGATGGCTGGATCGGATGACTGTTCGATCGAATGGCCATCCGATCGGATGTCCTTCCGGAGAACCAATCCTTGTTTTCTAGATTTCTGATTTCGGTTCGATTCGTGAGCTAGATTAAGTGTTGCGTTGCGTATTATTGTGTAAGATCATCACATGATAAGATTGTATAATTAACACAAAAGTTTCCATGTTTCAAGTCTACGTATAAGCTAGCTTGTACATGCCAAGTTCAAGTTTCAAGTTTCTCGTTCCATAAGTATCAAGAGTCTCGTTCAATAAGTATCAAGAGTCAAGTATCAAGTATCTAGTATCAAGTATCAAGTATCGAGTATTAAGTTTCACCAAGAATCAAGATTCATAAGTATCAAGCATCAAGAGTCAAGTTTCAAAGTATCACAAAGTTTCACAAAAGTTACACATAGTCTAACATAGTTAAGTCTCAAATAGTATAGGGACTAGACTTGCCAAAAGTTAAAAGTTCAGGGACGCTGGGCATTACAATGACAAATTAAAGAACATGTCTTATTTGACTATACGTATGAGAAAGAATGATAAATTAAAATATCCGTATCTATTTTGAAGTTGAAAATGAGGGCGTTACAGTTTGACTTTAGAAGTTAAAGTGCGAAACTTATTGGAACGGTCCCATGGGGAGTCCAAAGTTGCTGATTAATCTGTCGATTCTAAACAAATCGACATGTAAATGAAGCAATATATTTGCACCCTGTGTATACGAAAAGAAGGTGCGATTAACCGCAAATCTCGTACAATTTCTGACCACAACAGGAGCTTTTTTTATGATTTTTCCAACTGTCATAAGGTCTAATATTGTAATTGTCTGCCCATTAAAGCTTGTTTCGACTCCATTCACACCTATGCTAACGCAATTAGCACGGCCATCAATATGGTGTCTTATGACCCTAGATGAAGAACCAACTATGTCTCCTAGGAAGTTAACCAGTCATTCAACCGGCCAAAGATAAAGATCAGTAACATTTGATACTCCTGTGAAGAATAAAACAACACCTTAAAGAGAACATTAGCGATTTGATATGCTTTCCTAAAGAATACATAAAAAAAATGCAAAAAGTACCAAAAACACTCATCAATGCCCCATGTTAGCATCATTTTTACAGAGGTTGGATGAATCTGTCTGGATTTCATGTGCTTTCATCCTCCCAATCAATGTTTAGTTCAAATGAAACAAGATTCTCGATTGATTGAAAGGCTAACTACAAAAAGAGAGGGGGAGGAAAATAGAGTCATCAAACAGAGCTAAATTGGTATGTAAAACGAACATGTACATCTTGAAATCATTCAGTGAAAATGCACTTTCAAATGTCTTTTCCTCCTTGTACAAGTTCCCTGTGATTACATTATCAATTGTCAAATAAGTGCAAAAACACAGAGCTAAATTATAATATTTTTGCAAGATAGTAAATACAGTATATAAGCTTTGGAATGATATAATTCCATGATTCATAAGTAAGCATCTATACCCAAACTACATTCTTAATATCATTAGATGATTCAAAAATTAAGTCTAATACAATCTTCAAAAAATGAATAAAAAATGCGTATGGAAACGACGGGCCAGATAGTATCACTAATCACTAATAACTAATCAATAAAGTCGTAAACGAATGAACGTAACTAAACAAAGATAACCGCACATAAATAAATAAATGTTCAAGAACGTGAATGAACGAACAGGACATTTGATAATGTTGACCCGTTCAATTAAATGAACCAATAAAACTATTCAGTTTTGTTTATTATAACAAACTTCTAGCCAAACGGTTTAGTAAAAGTTCGGTTCATTTGCCGCAAAACGAATTTGTCAAATTTTGATTATTTAAAAAAAACCAAGAGAATACCTGAACTGGTCATTGTAAGCATTCGAGGTAGATATTGCTTTTTGAAACGTCTCCTTGTTTCCAATCCATTTCTGGTAATATAATAGCAAAATCGTGATAAAAATGTCTCCTTGTTGAGACCACAACCATAATTGAATCCAAGTATTAAACCAAGAATGAGGACTGAGTTAATCATGCTAGACATAACTTGAATTCGGTAATCTTACCTGGTCAGAACGCCAATCGAACAAGAACATGTCACCTTCTTCCTCCTTGGGAAACCCTAATCAAACCCTTGTTTGGTCACTGCCACACTCTTCCTCGTGCTTCTCTCTTTTGATTTCTCTCCTTATGTCTCTCTTTGTCTCTTCACTTTCTTGGTCATGAATCACCACCAGTTGCTTTCAAATTAACAAGTAAATAACCAAATTAAATCCAAAAAATAAACAAATCTAAAAAATAAACAAAACCAAAACCCTAGCTCAATACAGACACAAGCCCTCAAAAACCATACAAATTGAACACATATGAAGCGTCCGATGATACTAAATTCATCAAAAATAGATATAATAATCCGTAAATGAACAGAAACGACGTGTATGTATGAGGAAAAAGGAGGGAAGAAATGGAAAACAAACCCTTGCGTACGGTCTCGATCTCAGCACCGGCGCGACGGGCGGCGTTGACGGCTTTCTCGTCCTTACAAGCGGCGGCGGTGGGGGCTTTCTTGCGGATCACCACTGGTTCCCAGTCCTTTGCGATGTGGCCTGACATGAAGAAGAAGATATTTGTTTGTTGGATGGATGAGTATATTAGGGTTCTTTTAGAATTCCATGTGAAATCCCAATCTTAACCCTGTAGTGTCTTAAAAGTTTGGAGAACTTGCAAAATTACCCCCTCTCAAATGGCTTTAAGCATCTTGTAAATGCTGCTTTAGAATTGATACGTGTGGCAAAATTACCCTATTGTACGTTAGATTTGCTTTATATAGCATTATAGATACCCTTTTATTAAAGTAGTATTTTTTTAAATAACCCCTTAGTTATGAAAAAAAGACACATATAAAATTCAAACCCAGCCACACCTAATGGGAAATTAGCAAAATGTAAGTTGACCAACTCACATTATCAAAATGTCACCTTCAAGCGTCCATGAAGTGGTGTCTCAACCATGGGAGGCGTCTGGTGTGTGTAAGGTGTGTTATGTTTTTATTGATATTTTAAGCCCATTTTACACATTAGTCAAGTTTTAAATTTATAAAACACGATATTCTACTAACACTAAACACACACATGGGCAAGTGCACCCATCGTTAGCGTAGTATAACATTGGTAAGATACCGAGGTCGTCCAAGGACACAAAAGCTTTTAGTATCGGTTTATCCTCAACGTCTAATCAAATCAAAATTTTTAGAAAAGGTTTTAAACAAGAAAAATAAAAACTAAAATGCTTAAAATAAAAAAAAAAAAATAAAAAAATAAAAATAAAAACAGATAGACAAGATGAATCACTTGGATCCGACTCGCCTTTAATGTATCATTTGATGATTTTCGCACTTTTGCACTTTTTAAGAGATTATCTTAGTTATAGTAGTAGGCCCCTCTTTTGAAGGTGACGTTACCCTCAACCCAGTGGTTTGAGTCAGCAAGGATACAATCCCAAAGGGTCGGAATATTGAAAGATAATTAATTAAGTTATTAATGCGTAAAGTGGTAGGCCCCTCTTTTGAAGGTGACGTTACCCTCGGCTAAGTGGTTTGAGTTAGCAGGGATACAATCCCAAGTAGTCGGTTTAATGTATTAATAGTAGTTTACATATGAGGAAGATAATTATTTATGTTAGTTTTTCCTGTATATTTGTTCCTTATGTTCATTTAAGTTCGTTTGGTCCGGAAAATACAAAAGGAAGACAAAAGCATACTTTTTCCAACATTAGCACTAAAAAGGGTTAGTTTTATGCCTTATTTGATGTAATTTATATGTTGCATTTTACACACATCAAATACCCCCACACTTGAATCTTTGCTTGTCCTCAAGCAAAACTCTTTATTATGTGGCTTACACACCCAAATGGAATGGGTAGAAGAGAAGTTTTGGGCTTGTCTTGAGTGTCGGGAATCTAAGATCTTTATTGGGTTTTATTTTTATACTATTTACAATCCTATTCGTTATGATTTATTTAGAATGTTTCATAAGAGAAATTACATATTTGGGCATAACATGCCTCTTTAAAATTCCATTTATATTCAAGTTCACATACCTCAAGGGAGATCACTCAACACTCGACCGAAGATGTATTTTTGTGAAATACTCGAGACCGACATGGAACTTACTTCTACCATATGCTTGCCAAGCAATCAATCCTCCTCCTTTTTAACTATAAACATTTGTAAATATCAAGAGGACTTGGGGAAGGGTTAGGCTTGGGTTAAAGGTAGGTGGTTTTGGGTTAGTGGTTAGTAAAAAGGGCTAAAAGCGTAAAAAGCGTCGGTCGTCGTAAAACTTTTTGTTTTTGTGACTTTTATTCAAACTAAGCACTTTAAACAAAGTTTCTTTGAGGACTTTGTTTGTTTATTGCTAGACTTCAATTTTTTTTTTTGATAAAGAAACGTCACAAGAAAACCGAGCTTTTTACTAAAATAAAAGGTTGAAAAGAAAAAAGTTTTGGTGGGTAAAGGGTGTTTGTTTTATAGGTTTAGAAATGAAAAGGTTTAGGCTCAAAGGGGTTAACTAGGGGGATTTTGGGTAGGTGATAAAGAAAATGAAAAATAATGGTGTTGAAAGAAAAATGGGTTAGTCCTAATGCCTCTATCATTTACTTACTTGGGTTTAAGTTGTTAAGGACCGGGAATGTATCGTCGTGGCAAGTTCTAGAGTCGTAAAAACCAAGCGGCTATTCACACAAGAAACGAAAAATGAGCATTAAGTTTAAAGATGTATTCTTGTATGCTCAATAAAGGCTCAAAACTCACTTATTGTGAGAATGGGTTTATAATGTGATCAAGTATATATAATCAAATTTTAACTAGATTTGTCATGCCGTTTCATAATTATCTTATGTTGCTTCTTTTTATCACGACGCTATCGGTTGTAAATTTGAAAAAAATATAACCTTTTGGAACTTGTTATTCCCAAATTAAACCAAGACAAGTAAAAAAATGAATTTTTTTTGAAAAAATTTGGGGTGATTAGCGGTTCCAATAGAGTTTTGTGTAAGGCTTGTTATTAGGACTTGCAAAATTCAAGGTTTTAGCATCCCCCACACACTTAAATTACATATTGTCCTCAATGTGTCCCAAAAATAAGTTTTTAGATTGATTGAATGTGTAAATAGGTGTTTAAAAACAAGATTTTATGTTACTAGGCGTCTGGCCACGGGCCCGTGTTGGTCCGGGCACGACCCTTGCTCAGATCGCCAGTATCATATTAAACAGAAGGCTGGGCACGGGGGCGTGTTCAGTGAGCACGGCCCCGTGTCCAGTTACCTGTACTGGGCATTTTCTGTAGAACCTCGGGCACGGGGGCGTGTTGGGCTGAGCACGGCCCCGTGCTGAACTTGCTGTAATGAAGGAAAATTGTCGGGAGGCTCTGTTTTTGTGCATGGGGTGTGGGCTGTTCTTTCCCTTGGTATCCTCCACTATTTCGAGTGTGTTTTATTCCTGAAAAGTAAAACTAAACTAGAAAACATAAAAGTTAATCTAAACTAAAACTAGGATAGTTCCGCGGAATGCCTCCGTGGTGCGCCACGTTTATAAGGGTCCTTGGCTAGACCCAAAGTCATTTATATGTTACCCAAGTGGGATGTCTTGCATCCCATGTTGCACCGTCAGAGAGCATCATCAAGCTTGAGTCTATGACATCCATGTAGTTGACTGGGTTGTCGTCTTCTACTCTTTTCCCAACCACGAACTCCATCTCTTTGTCTCCTACCCTCAATGTTAACTTCCCACCACTCATTCTGCCATTGCGTGAGCGGTGGCTGGGAATGGTCTTCCTAGAATGAGTGGTACTTCGGTGTCTTCTTCCATATCGAGTATGACAAAGTCGGCCGGGAAGACGAAGTCTCCGACTTTTACCAATAGATTTTCGGTGACACCTTGTGGGTATTTGATAGACCTATCGGCGAGTTGTATGCTCATCTTTGTGGCTTGTTTTACCTAGTCCGGGTCGGTCAAACATTGATGCGGGCATGAGATTGTTGCTAGCCCCAAGATCGGCTAGTGCATTGCGTATAGGTGATCCCCCAATGGAACAAGGGATGGTGAAACTTCCGGGTTTGATTTTCTTTTGTGGGAGTTTGTTGAGTAGCACGGCGGAACATTCTTCACTTAAATTAACTAATTGCAATGTTTCAATTTTTCTTTTGTGAGTGAGAAAGTCTCTCATAAATTTTGAATATTTATGCATTTGAGTGAGAACTTCCACAAATGGAAGATTGATGTGAAATTGTTTAAGTAAGTTTACGAATTTTGTGAATTGCTCATCGGTCTTTTGGCGAAGTAACCGACCGGGGTAGGGCACCAAGGGGTTCTTGGTAGGTTCGTGATTTGGCGGAGGAGTTGTTTCTTTTTGGGGTGTTGGTGAGGTCGTGGTTCGAATGGGCGGAAATTTTGTCGGATGGAGCTAGTGGAGCCTCCTCAGGACCTACGGTACGGTTTCTCAATGTTATGAGATGCACTTACGCCTTTGGGTTGGTCTCGGTATTGCTGGGTAACTCGCCTTGTGGTCTCTTGGAGAAATTTTGAGCTAGTTGATTTAGTTGTTTCTCAATGTTTTGAATACTAGCTTGTTGATTTCTAAAGCTCGATTCCTTTTGTTGGAATCAATCTGAGTTTTTCTTTTCGGTGTCGGAGATGAGGCGTTAGATAGTATCTTCAAGCCTCTCTCGTCCCCCTTGTTGTTGTTGAGAGAAATTTTGTGACTCATTTCTTGGTTGTTGAAAGTTTGTACGTTGGTTTTGGTTTTGTTGATTACTACTATTCCCGGGTTCTCTCCAACCAAGGTTAGGGTGGTTACGCCATCCTTGGTTGTAGGTACCCGTTGGGGGACCCGATGTCCTAGGTCTATTATTAATGTAGTTTACCATTTCTATTTGATTATCCATTTCTTTCATACAACTCCAATTTTCATGTGGCCCACCACAACCTTCGCAAGCCATAACCGAGGCCGTTTTTGCCATTTCTAACTTTTTGATTTTCGAAGAGAGGGTCTCGATTTGGGCTTGTAAAGAAGTGCTTTCGTCTACCTTATGGGCGCCCGGGGCAATAGACTTTGTGCCTCGGGGGGTGTGCTACTGAAAATTGTTTTGAGCAATTTCCTCAATTTGATTATAAATCTCATTTGGGCGACGATTACCTAGAAGTCCCCTGGAGCTAGAGTCGAGCGTTTGTCTTGTGTGTGGCAACAACCCATTATAGAAAGTGGATACTTGCTGTTGGTGCAGTTAGTGTCTGTTAACTTTGTCTTTTACAAGTCTTTTGTCTAGATAGGTTGAATGAACACTCAAAAGGGTTGAAATTAGGTTTAGTTCATGTTTTAGGAAGGGTTTTCGCTTGAAAGTGTGACATGGCAGATTCAAGCGAAACCTCATCATCAACATCAAACAGTTTCGCTTGAAACCAATCTCAAGCGAAACCCCATGTTTTGACATGTTCAAGCGAAACCCTAGTGGTCTATAAATAGGAGAGTGTGTTGTTCATTTGAAGCGGTCATGTATGTGTGTGTGAGTGAAGGTGCTGCCGAATTTTCATCAGAATACATTGTAAAAGCTCACAATCAGTAATAGAAAAAAAGTTAAAATGATATAAGCTGTTATTGACTTCGTTTACGTTGATTCCGTCCTCGTATTTGAAGATGAACTGCTTTAACTGACTTTAGGGTCACCAAACACGATCCAACAAGTGGTATCAGAGCTCAGGACAAGGAGTTCATACCATAGCAGCTTGATTCTACCGGATTTTCTACTTTCTACTCACTTCTTTTCATACTTTTCTGATTTGAACGAGTTCTAACGGTTGAAATGGCCTGAATTTCACATATATTGTGTAAAACATAGTTTTAACAAATCCTACAAAGAATCAGATTAACACTTGGACTAAAACTGATAAAAAATGGCCTAGAACTACCTTTCGCTTGACATTGGTCTTCGCTGTTTCGCTTGAATTTCGCTTAAAAGATAAGGTTTTCGCTTGAAAAATCATACTCTTTCGCTTGACAAGTTCAAGCGAACAAGGATTATAGCATTTCGCTTGAACTGTCCAATCTGATTAAGCCATTTCGCTTGAAAGTTCAAGCGAACTAGGGGTTTCGCTTCAGACTGATCTATTTCGCTTGAACTTCATAAACTTGTTGTCCATTTCGCTTGAACAGTGAAAATACAAGCTGTTTCGCTTGAACAGCTTTCGCTTGAAATTGATATTTCTCAAACTCAAAATTTTTCTAAGTGTTTGATTGTTTTTCAGGTACGTTCAAGATGGATGATTTCAATCCATTTTATGATATGTATGCATTTGCTGGAAACGGTGGAAATGATACTTCTTCAAGTAACACAAATGAGAACACGCCGAATCCAAAGAAAAAGTTATCGGATGTATTGGAGGCTGAAAGTGCTTTCGGAACGTACAACAAACCCCCGAAGTTGATGGCTATAGAAGAATACAGTCGGTGGGCAAAGAAGTTTGAAGATTGGCTGAGAGCTTTTGCTTTTCTCAGCTGGAAGAGTCTAATAAATGGTTATGATGATGGAGGCAAAAGTGGCGAAACCTTAACAACAACTGAAGAAATAGAATCGTTTGTTGCTGAGCAAAAATGCATTGCGTTGCTGTTTCAATCCGTCAGAGAAGATATCATATCTTTGATTGAATATTCTAGTGCTACAGATCTTTGGAAAAAATTGAAAGATAAATGTTTGGGAAGTGAAGAAATTGTGAAAAACAAAAAGAAACTGCTTAGAAAGGAATTTGATTTATTTGGTTGTTTGAAAAATGAATCGATTTGTAAAATGATAGAGAAGTTTGGGCATCTGAAACTGGAACTGGCGAGACATGATATTCGTTATACTGAAGAAGAGCTAGTTGATAAGCTGTTTGACTCACTACCGGATGAAATGGATTGGCAATACTATGCATTGATGCTGAAGAATACGATCAAGCCTGCAGATCTTAAGGTGAATCTGTTGATAGAGAGACTAGAGAGTCACGAGTTGGAGCTAAAGAAGACACACAAAGTTAATCATTCGTCTTATCAGCAGAATTTGGATTTGTATTATCCAAAGAGCATGATGCCAAAGAACACATCTCCAAAGATTGCGTTTTCTGCTGAGAATGTCTCCACAACCAGCAAAGAAAGTCAAAGCAGTGGCAGTGGTTATCACAGTGGATATCACAGTGGGTCTTCATCAAATTCAAACCAGTCTAATGCAAAGAATTTATTTCAATGCAACATTGCTGTAGACTTAAAGAACGCTCAGAATTTCAGCGAAGAGTCTGCCAAACAACAGATGGTTTTCTGGCCTCGGTACTGGAATCGTATGAAAGCCTTGTAGCAGGGAAGATTGGCAACACCAACCTGACGAAGGAAGATTATGACCAAATAGATCCTGAGGAAATGGAACTGATCGACATAAGGTGGTGTATGGCCAGTGCAGTTC
This sequence comes from Helianthus tuberosus, assembly GCA_030545235.1. Lineage (NCBI taxonomy): Eukaryota > Viridiplantae > Streptophyta > Magnoliopsida > Asterales > Asteraceae > Helianthus > Helianthus tuberosus. The sequence goes on along the minus strand of CM060411.1, from coordinate 49,785,887 downwards.
GTCGAGCATAGCGTTTCATGGAGATAACAGGGAGGAAGTCAATTGGTGGACCATCTACCAAATTGGGCTTTGATAAGTCTAAGGTGACGTGTTTCAAATGCAAACAGAAAGGTCACTTTAAGCGTGAATGCCGAAATTCGTATGCTGATGAATCTGAAAACCCGTTCAGAGAAGATTACTACAAGAAAGCGATTTATCATCAGAACAAATCGGAGCCACCAAGAATGAAGCAGATTGAAGATAATAAAGAAAAATCTAGAGCTCTTGCGGTGATTCAAGACGATGAAGGTTTTGACTGGAGCGAGTTGTTACCTGAGGAGGATGCGGTTGGATATGCATTCATGGCAAATTCTGAACCTAAACCTTGGAAAGACAACAGAACTGAAGAACAGAAATATAAACACAGAAAGTTGTTGGCCACAAACAAATTGATCAAAATATCTGGTATTTTTTCTGAGGCAAAAAGAGCAAAGAGATGGGATCCAGACAGGGAGTGTTATCTTGACCCCTATGGAAACATTGTTGTGGATCACAACACTCTTGATGTGGAAACCTTAATTCAAGAATATAAAATTGAAGATGATTATTGGCAGAAGAAATGGTGGGGAAGCGGAGAAGATGAAGAGAAAGAGAAGAAGGAGAAAGAAGAAAAAGAGAAGTCAAAGAAGATTGACACTAGGATCATTGACACTACAAAGGAGTTGAATGCTGAAAACTTGGGAAATATGGCTGAAAAGGTGATGGCAGCTAAGACTCTTGAGGTAGATCCTAAATCTGTTTCTGAGTCTAAAAGCCAAGTCAGTTCAAATGCGTCAACGACTGAGTCAGGTAAAAAGGTCAGTGGTGATGTTGACTGCAAAAATTGCCTCAAAGAGTGCAAGGTTTGTAGTACAAACACTTATCTCAAAGGTAAGAAGATTGAGGATTTGACTGCTAAAGTCAAAAGTGTTGAGGATCAAATTCTTGATCGTGATAAATCAGTAAAAGCTTCAACTGAACGATTAAAAGAATTAACTAACAAAATTGAAACTGATAAAATTGATCAGGAAAGGGTTAGGAAAGAAAATGAGAAGTTAGTTCTTGAAAATCGTCAGATCACTGAAAAATTTGAGAAACTTAAAAGCACTATTAAAGATAATGATGATCGAAATGGTAAAACTTACAAAGAAAATTGCCAATTGCAATGTGTTTTGAGAATCAAAGAAGAATTAATAAACACACAATTAGATGAGATTGCTAAATTGAAACTTCAGTTTGAAGAAGCCAAGATTGAGAATGAACGGATCAATTTGAAATTGAACAGTTACAACTCTGCAAGCTTTGTTTTGCAACACATCATTCCCAAACCCATTGGGAAAGACAAAGCAGGTGAAGATGTATACTGTGATGGAACTGGGGGTGGGTTTTCATCAAGTTCCACCACCAATTCTTGAAAATTATTCGAAAAAACAATCTGGGTTGGTTAATCTTGAGGAAGAAAATGAAGTGAAACTTCCTGATTCGATTGATGTAACATTTTTTTCATCATCATCTGATGATAGTGTTCAAACTAAGATAGTTAAAAGCACAGCTGAAAGTGTTTTGTTGTCTGATTCAGCTAAAGATGATGCATGTTTCTTGGACAAGTACATTCAGAAACCAAAATCCAAAAAGCACTTAAGTGATGAACCGGGTCTTGTGATGTACAAGATGGCTGGATCTGATAAGTTGTATTCGGATTCTGAGTTTCCCATTGAGAATGTTAATGTGAAAAAGTTGACAAATGTTTTCAAATTGGTTGAAGTTGAGATGTCAGAAGTGAACAGTTTGAGTCAAACAAAGAGACAAATGAATTTTGAGAAAGATAAAGCTTACTACAAAAAGCCTGCTGTTCCACCACGTTTTTATAACAATAATCGAAACAATTGGTCGGGTGGATATCAGGGTGGTAAGAGTTATCAGAAAAGGAGTTTTCAAAACAAAAGGTTTGCTGAAAAGAAGGTGTTTGTGAACAGTTCAAGTTCACTTTCTGATGAGGAAAATGAAATCTTTTTGAAATCAAATGAAGAATTTTTTGAGAAGAGGGCCTTACAACCTCAATCTGAAGGCACAAGTCGGGTAGTTGATACTCGTACATGTTTTAGATGCAACAAAGTTGGTCACATTGCAAGAAATTGCACCAACTCCAAGCCTAAGACTGAAGTTGTTGAGAATAGACAGAAGAAGGTTGATTCAAAAGGCAAAGCTCCATTGGTTGTTGAGAAAGTTTTGAAAAATGAGAAAATGAAACACAAAATTGAACCTGTTAAGAAAGTGGTAACCAAAAATGATAAATTTTATAAACGGGTTGCATCATCTCAACAAACTTGGAAGCCAAAAGTTGTTGATAAGCCAAAGGTTTCAGTGTCGGAAAAACAATCATCTTCTACCACACCGGTAAAGATGGATGTTCCATTGGATTATTATGAACAATTTGAGAAACAGTCTTCTTCTTCACCAGAGAAGAAGAATGTTCAAAAGAAAAATCAACCAACCGGTCAACTTAAAATAGATGAGTTTTTCTTATACAAAAAGGTTGAGGTTGGATCAGATGAAAGTTTGAAAATGAATGATAAAAATTTTCCGCCACTTTACACTGCTAAAACTCACATTAAAGTCAAGTTACCCGAGTCAAAAGAGGCTTGGGTAGCATCAAAATCTCATTAAAGATTTTGGACTTGCCGGAGCTTCCTAGTTGGTAATTGTGAAGCATGAATCGGCATCTTTATTGAATTGTTTGTGATATGTGCAGGAACTTCCGAGAGCTATTTCAAGATGGATTATGGATAGCGGAGCGTCTCGACATATGACAGGGAAGACTGCATTGTTGTATGATGTTAGAAATATCAATGGTGGTTATGTGGGATTTGCTAGACACGAAGGTGGTCGAATTATTGGTGAAGGAATGTTATCCAATGGGATTGTTACGTTTGAAAGAGTTAACTACATTACTGAGCTGGAGAATAATCTGCTGAGTATCTCGCAGATTTGTGACAATATGTATACCACTCACTTCACAGACAAAGAATGTTTGATCTTGAAACCAGGATTTGTTATCCCTGAAGAATGGATTATCATGAGGGCACCTAGAGTGAATGATTTATATGTGTTGGATATGAGTGTAGCGACTACAACAACAGGTCAGGCACATTGTTTTGTTTCCAGAGCAACAGAGAAAGAATCGAAGTTGTGGCACCGGAAGATGGGGCATATACATCTTAGAAAAATGAATCACTTGGTACACAATGATTTGGTTCTTGGATTAAATATCAAAGGTTTTCATCTAGAATGGGAGTGCATCAGTTGCATTAAAGGCAAGCAAAAGAAAAAGTCACACCCTAAAAAGCAAGTCAATTCAGTTTCCAGACCGTTAGAGAGACTTCATATGGATCTGTTTGGTCCAGTAAACGTCAAAAGTATTACAGGGGATCTCTACTGTCTTGTGGTTACTGATGATTATTCCAGATTTTTGTGGGTATCATTCTTGAAGTCGAAAGATGAAACGTTTGACAGTTTGATGGCGTTGTTCAGAAAGATTGAAAATCTGTACCAAAGGCGTATCAGAAGAATCAGAAGTGATAATGGTACTGAATTCAAGAACAACAAGATGGAAGAATATTGTGATGAAAGAGGTATATTGCATGAGTTTAGTACTCCGTACACTCCGCAGCAGAATGGAGTTGCAGAACGCAAAAACAGGACGCTAATCGAAACGGCTAGAACAATGCTTGCTGATTCAAACCTACCGATAAATTTTTGGGCAGAAGAAGTTTCCGCCGCATGCTATACGCTCAACAAAGTTCTCACTGTCAAGAAATTCAACAAAACATGCTTTGAGTTGATCAATAACCGCAAACCGAATCTGAAGTATCTTGAACCGTTTGGGTCACCCTGTACTGTTCTAGAGCCTTTTGGAAAGTTTGGTCCGAAGAGTATTGAAGGGATTTTCGTAGGTTATGCAAGTCCATTACGACGTGTCTTCGTTCCAAGTCTGAAGCGGATTATTGAAGCTTCTAATGTTGAATGTCAAGGTTATACAATGCCGCCGCAGAATTCTGGAGATTCATGGCGTTATCATTACGAAAAGTTGTGGGATTCGTTTGACATGATGGAAGAACAAGAAGAAGAAGAAGATTTCTTTGATGAGTTGGATATTTTGCGAGAATATGAGTCATCGCAGGAAAGGTTTCCAGCTGAGTATTCAAGAAGACCGCAACAAGCATCAAATGATGATGAAGCAGGTCCAAGCAATGCTGGTGAACATGATGATGTCCAACAAGATGAAGTTGCTCAAGATAATCAGACGGCACAGAATGATAATCAAGAATCTGAGAACATGCCAGTATTTGATCATGGTGATTCAGATTCTGAGGGGGAGCAAATTCAAATCTCAAGTCAAACAAACCCAGTCAGTGAACAAGGTGCAAATCAGAATGTTACTAATCTGGAAGGCGATGTAGATGTTTCCGGCGAAGTAATGCCACGAACTCTTTCATATCATCCAGAGGAGTTGATCATTGGAGAACTGCAGACAGGCGTTCGCACTCGAAGACAGATTGATAAAGGGCTTACATGTTTTTATACAAAAGTTGCTCCTTTGCAAACTGAATTCTCATTGAGTTGTTTTATCTCGCCGGTTGAACCAAGAACTTACAAAGAGGCGCTTACTGAAGATTCTTGGGTCAATGCAATGCAGGAGGAACTTAGTCAATTCAAAAAGTTAGGAGTGTGGAAGCTAGTGGATTTACCAGATGGTCAAAGGAAGATTAACACCAAGTGGGTGTTCAAGTGCAAGAGAAACGATAGAGGAGTTGTGGTTCGTAACAAAGCTCGACTCGTTGTCCAGGGTTTCTGTCAGCAGGAGGGTATAGATTTCACTGAAGTGTATGCTCCAGTTGCTCGACTAGAAGTGATCAGAATCTTCTTAGCATTTGCATCTTGGAAAAACTTCAAAGTATATCAATTAGATGTAAAATCGGCTTTTCTCTACGGGAAGGTAAAAGAGGAGGTATATGTCGGTCAGCCACCGGGCTTTACCGATCCACACCACAAAGACAAGGTCTACTTGCTAGACAAAGCGCTGTATGGTTTACATCAAGCCCCGAGAGCTTGGTACGAGACATTGTCTCAACACCTGTTAGCCAACAACTTTATTCGTGGAAAAGTGGATGCCACTCTCTTCACCAAAGAGGTCGACGGTCATCTTCTGATAGTTCAAATTTATGTGGACGACATCATATTTGGGTCAACAAATGAAGATCTATGCAAAGATTTTGAACGAGTCATGAAGCAGAAATTCGAAATGTCATCGATGGGTGAGATGAAATTCTTTTTGGGACTGCAGGTTGATCAACTACCCAAAGGAATTTTCATACATCAAACGAAGTACGTTCATGATATCTTGGAGAAATTCGGGATGTCAGGTTCTACTCCAGCAGCCACCCCATTAGCAACGAATCATGGGATAAACCCTGATCTCACAAGAGAGAAGGTAGATGAAATGATGTATCGTTCCATGATCGGTTCGCTAATGTATCTGACAGCTTCAAGACCCGATATCATGTACCCAACCTGCCTCGCAGCAAGATTTCAATCTAACCCGAGAGCATCGCACATGATTATTGTGAAAAGGATATTACGCTACCTGAAAGGAACTCCATCTTTGGGGTTGTGGTATCCAAAAGATGGCGATTTCACGCTCGAAGGTTATTCTGATTCCGATTTCGGATGCTGCAAAGTTAATGCTAAATCAACAATAGCAGTGTGTCAGTTCTTTGGATCATGATTGATCACTTGGCAATGCAAAAAGCAAACCTCTGTGGCTTTATCCACATGTGAAGTGGAGTATGTATCTGCTAGCAGCTGCTGCTCACAGATCTTGTGGATCCAGCAACAGATGCTCGACTACGGTTTGCAATTTCTAAACACCCCTATTTTTGTTGATAATGAGGCAGCGATTAACATTACTAAAAATCCAGTTCATCACGCTAAAACTAAACATATTGAGATTCGTTATCACTTCATTCGTGATTGTTTCGAGAAGAAGTTGATACGTATTGAGAAAATCCTCATTGACGATCAAAAAGCTGATCTACATACCAAAGCATTTGATAGAACACGTTTTCAATACTTGCTAAAATTGAATGGTATGAAGCTTTTATCGGTGTTGGAGGAGATTATTGGCGTTGATGAAGGAGACATTGTAGATGATGTTGAGAAGCAATCTGCAATGATTTGTCAATTTTTTACCTGTTTTGGTATTTAGGGGGAGGTATAGGGTAAATATTTCAGAAAATACAAAAACAATAAAAAATGACAAAAATACAAAAACATGAGATATTTTCAAAATTCAAAAACAATAGAAAACCAGAAAAGAGCTTGTGTAAAAAGGGAAAATGATAGTACATCGGCTTGACAGTTACAGTATGCTAAAGAAATGGAATGTTTAAATGCGTTAAACAGTCTCGCTGATGATGTGTCGATAGGTTTTTACACATTTAGTAGGTTTGTTCGGGATATAAACTTAAATCTTACTTGCTTATTTTGTGGGGAACACTACTTGGATATATAGGTAACCCCTGAAATCTCGTTTGAAAGATTCCTTTTTCTGATATACTAGGTTTTTATACTCAGTGATATCTGGGGTATTATTCCAGGACTTCTGCTGAATGGAAGTTCTGACCTAGTCCTCGAATAATACTTTCCGCAATGCTTGAAACATAGCATCACCCTCAGCATATATGATAAGACAATAAAATTGCTTAGCAATGCTGTTGTAAAAAAAAAGATCCTCTAAAGGGGACACACCCTAAAGTTGAGTCATGATCTCTCTGCTGAACGGTAGTTCTGACCTGAGCTCTCATGATTCTTCATAATTTATTAACCCTTACAGATATCATTTGTGTCATAACTGCCTGTAAGACTGAATATTGGGATCTGGATACGGGAGTATATTCAAGAGGTGGGACACACGTATAAGTTTAAGTCTTTAAAACACTAAATACGTATCCTGGACAGTTTGAAAATTGTGTAAGAATTTAAGTGGATCAGTATATCGACAATCTACGCGAATTGTTTAATTCTGAATATGTAATTGAAGCTTAACGGTACTTGTAACTTGTCGTATAGCTGATATGATTCCCTAACACGCTCACCAAAAATATGTTTGTAAATAGTTTACTTTCATTTACTGCATTTTAGTTCTGTATTTCATTCCTAGTTTAGAAACTTTGTTAAAATCCAAAAAGATTTTACATTTATGTTTTATTTTTGACAAATCAAAGTGGAGAGTTGATCTTCGGATTCGAAAGCTGAAAGCAGATGCAGGAGATTTCTGAACTGGAGGATGAGTCGTGAGCTAAAACATGATAAGTTTGTGAAATTGGAAAGTTATAGCAAGTTCATTAATTTGAAACTTGTAATTTTTAGAAATGTTTGAATTTATGTGTTTTCAAAATGTCAGTGTGATTTGTCTCAGATCAACCAAGGTCATTAAATTGGACTTGGTAGATAAATTGAGTAATCAGGGTCATTAACTTGGATCTGAGTACTTAAGTGGATTTCTAACACTGAAGGATAAATAGTAAGTTTGGATTGAAATTGTTATTATCATATATCTTATATTTGGGTAGAGTTTATACAGGAATCTCCATGGTGATGAATTTCAAAGATTGAACCAGAATTTGAGCCCTAGCTTATTGAGAGGGGGAGTTTGTGAAGGGGGAGTCAGAATTCTGGATCAACAGTCAAAGGGGAGATTGAAGATTAAAGTTTGAAGATAAAGATTGAAGAGAGCTTTACAATGATTGGAGAATGATAAAGACAAAGACTTGAAGCCAAAGACTTCGTCAACATCCAAGGGGGAGTTTGTTGGTGCAATTAGTGTCTGTTAACTTTGTCTTTTACAAGTCTTTTGTCTAGATAGGTTGAATGAACACTCAAAAGGGTTGAAATTAGGTTTAGTTCATTTTTAAGGAAGGTTTTTCGCTTGAAAGTGTGACATGGCAGATTCAAGCGAAACCTCATCATCAACATCAAACAGTTTCGCTTGAAACCAATCTCAAGCTAAACCCCATGTTTTGACATGTTCAAGCGAAACCCTAGTGGTCTATAAATAGGAGAGTGTGTTGTTCATTTGAAGCGGTCATGTATGTGTGTGTGAGTGAAGGTGCTACCGAATTTTCATCAGAATACATTGTAAAAGCTCACAATCAGTAATAGAAAAAAAGTTAAAAGGATATAAGCTGTTATTGACTTCGTTTACGTTGATTCCGCCCTCGTATTTGAAGATGAACTGCTTTAACTGACTTTAGGGTCACCAAACACGATCCAACACTTGTTGCCATACTGCAAGACCATGATGAGAGCACTTCCTTAATAGCTCCTTGAACCTTTCCCAAGTTTCATATCAGGATTCCCCGTCCTCTTGTGAGTATGTATTGATTTCAGTCATTAATTTAGCCGTTTTAGAAGCAGAGAATTACTTATATAGATACTTTTGGGCTAGTTCATCCCAAGTGTTTACCGAACCACTTGGGAGGGTGTTAAGCCAAGCCTTAGCTCGGTCTTTTAGTGAAAACGGGAACATTCGGAGGCGAATGGCTTCGTTTGATGCCCTGTTGATCCGAAAAGTATCACATATTTCCAAAAAGTTGGTAATATGTAAATGGGGATCTTCGTCCGCAAGCCCATGGAAAGTTGCGGAGTTTTGGAGCATTTGAATCAAATGCGGCCGAAGTTCGAAGTTGTTGGCATCGACATTCGGTGCATTGATAGCGGCGCCGAGATTACCTACCGTGGGTCGTAGGTAATCCATTAGGGTACGTTGATCCGCCATTGGAAGTGGGTCCCACGAAACTTTCTCTTGGATTTTAGCTTTAAGTCTTTTTCTTAGAAAGCGTCCGGGTTCGTCTAGAGGTTCTTCTGTGTATTTATTGGAACTGGAGCTCATGCACTGCGTAGGAAGTTCAGGTGCTGCGCCTGGGTTCCAAGTCCTGTGATAAAAACAACAAAGATTGTTAGTCAGAAGTCTCACCACGGCCCCGTGGTCGCTGACCATGGCCCGTGGTCGTGGTTACAGTGATTGTTTTCTTGATCCCCAGTTACCAGAGGGTTCAACACGGCCTCGTGCTGCACCAACACGGCCCCGTGGTCACCCTTCTGTAACTCAGAAAACAAGAACTGCCAGTACGGTTGTTGGGCACGGCCCGTGTCCGACCAGGCACAGCCCCGTGCTGAAGTCTGCAGAAGCTGGAAAATCTAGAAAAATCCTAAAAAAAGTAGAAAAATAAGAAAACGATTAGGCCGTTGATTCCTAATTTTCTTAAAATCCTTGTGTACCCGGCAACGGCGCCAAAAACTTGGTGTGTGTAAGGTGTGTTATGTTTTTATTGATATTTTAAGCCCATTTTACACATTAGTCAACTTTTAAATTTATAAAACACGATATTCTACTAACACTAAATACATACATGGGCAAGTGCACCCATCGTGAGCGTAGTATAGCGTTGGTAAGATACCGAGGTCGTCCAAGGACACAAGAGCTTTTAGTACCGGTTTATCCTCAACGTCTAATCAAATCAAAATTTTTAGAAAATGTTTTAAACATGAAAAATAAAAACTAAAATGCTGAAAATAAAAACAGATAGACAAGATGAATCACTTCGATCCGACTCACCTTTAATGTATCCTTTGATGATTTTCGCACTTTTGCACTTTTTAAGAGATTATCTTTGTTATAGTAGTAGGCCCCTCTTTTGAAGGTGACATTACCCTCAACCCAGTGGTTTGAGTCAGCAAGGATACAATCCCAAAGGGTCGGAATATTGAAAGATAATTAATTAAGTTATTAATGCGCAAAGTGGTAGGCCCCTCTTTTGAAGGTGACGCTACCCTCGGCTAAGTGGTTTGAGTCAGCAGGGATACAATCCCAAGTAGCTGGTTTAATGTATTAATAGTAGTTTACATATGAGGGGATCAAGCCATTCGCACCCCTGCCATCCAATACCAGTGGGTATTGAAGGAGGTCCTAGTAAGCTTGACCCAGGTCCTTGCAGGATCTATACACTAAACAAGGCAAGAACCTTACTAAACCATTCCCTTAACCCTCGACCAGGTAGCCAACATATCTCTATATAGACCGTAGAGATATGAATGGTGAAAATCTTTTATTTATATAGACAGTAAAGTCATGCCATGACACCACGGACAAATGATAAAGAAGTTTCACCTTCAACATAAGAAACTAGTTATTAAAGTCATTAATACAAAACCAAATAAAAAGTGCGAAAAGATTAAAAATCAAAAGTAATACATTAAATGCTTGTCTTCACCAAGTGATGTAAGAGACTTTTCCAAACATGGCCTTTGATTGACAAGAGCTCTTACGATCAATCTTGGATCCCGAGACTACTACACCCACTCTAAGGTGGATGATGGATGATGGTGGTGGATGCGGGTGTTGTAGTGGCGGTGGAGTGGTGGCAAAGTGGGGGAGAGGTGGTTGCCAATGGATGCCTTTGAAGTGACCCAAGCACCCCTATTTATATCCTGAACAGAAGCCCGACCACGGCCCCATGTCCGCTGGACACACCCCCGTGGCCATCCTCTTTATCTTCCTTCATTAATTGCAATTGTCTGCATTAGGCTCCACACGGCCCCTTGTTCGCTGGGTACGACCCCGTGTGTAGAAGCGTATCTGTACTATCAAGATTTGCAAGATTCTGCGAATCTTAGCATTGACCATGCCCCATGCTGAGCTGGGCACGCCCCCGTGGTGGGAATAGAAGGTTCCATAGCTTTGTCCATTTCTGCAGACACCTGACCACACCCCCGTGTCCGCTAGGCACGGGCCGTGGTCAGCCTTCTGTTTCTTGTTTTTGCTTGGGGAGATGCTGTCGAGGGGTCGGGCATGCCACGTTTATTCCTTTTCTTTGTATTTATGTTAGTTTTTGCTGCATATTTGTTCCTTTTGTTCATTTAAGCTCGTTTGGTCCTGAAAATACAAAAGGAAGACAAAAGCACACTTTTTCCATTATTAGCACTAAAAAAGGGTTAGTTTTATGCCTTATTTGATGTAATTTATATGTTTCATTTTACACACATCAGCGTCCATGTGTCATTTATTGCGTCTGTTTGAGGGGGTGCTGATACGGGTCTGACAACTTGATGCATCGGGCTGACTCCTCCAAGTGGATGATGCGTCAGCCTGACTCCTCCCAGTGGCTTGGCTCACTCCTCCTGGTAGCTTGGCTGACTCCTCTTCTACAAAGATCCTCTCACCCTTTCCACCTCATCCATTCATGTATAATAATCAAGATTCCAGAACATCTTCAATCACTCCAATAGTTTCAGATCAACTTTTTCAGTTGAACCACCAAGCCACAAAACTCAACATAATAAAACAGTGAAAAACAAAAATAATAAATAAATTAAGCTTTTAACTCAAAACCCACCGCAGAAACAAGAGTATGAGAAGGATCGGACAAATGAGTATGAACAGATCTATGCCGCTTCTCTCTCCTCTTCCCCCTTGTCTCCAGATTATTTGGGGACGACATCTCATTCATCTCCCACAGTGTCGTCGCCGGCTTCCTAGCGGGAACCACCCTGGACCCACCTCCTCCGCCGTCATGATTCGGCGACTCCACCCCACCACCAACAACTAATGACGTCATCCTCCACGACTGCACCGGAGTACTAGATCTAGACCCACCTCCAACTCAAGTCTTCCCCACCATAATCGCCCGCTTAAACCAGTAATTGTACATCTTAGTTGGTGATGAAGAACACCCGCATTTACGAATCTGTTTCGACATGTTGCAGATTGGTTAGGGAGCTATGTTGGGTGATTTGATTTTGAATTCATAGGTTCGGATCGAGGATTGGTTTAGGAATTTGGGAATGTGTGTAATGAGTGATGAGAATCACGGTGCGAGATTGGCAGAATCACCGGCAGATGAATTTAGGAGGAGTCAGCCTGACGCATCAGCCATTAGGAGTAGTCAGCCAAGCCACTTGGAGGACTCAGCCTGACGCATCAGGTTGTCGGATACGTGCCAACACCCCCTTAAAAAGACGCAATAAATGACACACAAACGCCTCCCATGGTTGAGGCGCCACTCCATGAACGCTTGAAGATGACATTTTTGTAATGTGAGTTTGTCAACTGAGATTTTGATAATTTCCCCCTTAAATAACTACCACCACCTCTCCGGCTCTCCCTTATCGATTACTACTACTACCACCACCACCACCACCACCACCACCACCACAAGCTAACCTGCAGTTTAATGCAAAAAGAATTTCGATAGAAAAATTCATCGGGGTGAAGGTGTAGGTTAATGGATTTGTAGTTACGCTAGAAAATCGCACCTCTCCCTAACACCGGCCCCAACGTTGTCCCCGTAGCCAAAGTCTTCACCCCCCCTTCATTGTCTGAACTGTTGTTATCTGAATAAGCCACATCGTCAGAATATGCCTGAATTGTTGCCATCTGATTTCACGACAAATTTTGCAACACACGTCATCTTCATGGTTAATTAATATCACTTTTAGGGTAAACCATTGGGGAGATGGATAACTTTAATATATAGTTGCCTTTTTTATTGTGTTAATACGATTGAGTTCCTGTAATAATACCGATATTAACTACCGAAAAATTAACATGGACCACTGTAACACCCTAGGCAAATCCCGCATCGGCCGTGGCCAAGAGAGATCCCTAGTTTATAAGTAATCCAATGCCTCTTAAATCACCAACGCGTCTTGGGTTTAATGCTAGTCGATGAGAGGAGAACTCTATAGTTAAGCGTGCTTAGGTGGGAGTAGTACCAGGATGGGTGACCTCTTGGGAAGTCTCCACCGAGGCTTTTTGGTTAACTAGTAGTCGGACCCGTGTAAAACATGAGTGGTTTTAGTAACGTTTTATTATATTAATTAGTAAGTTATTATTAGTTCAATTAGATTTTCGGGGATTTGATATATATTGACAATCAAAGTCATTGTCCAGTACGCAGAAAAGATAATAATAACCTAATCTTTATACTAATAAATAAAAATGAAGTACACTTGGATGATTATTAAGCTCCTCATTTTGATTGTTTGGGTATAGTAATCTTGAAATTGGTCTTTTTTTTGCAAACAGATGTTGACCAAAAGTCAAACGGATGTTTAACCAGATCCACTGTCTTCTCATATTTTAGCACTGTTTTCCTCTTCAAAACATTGTTCAATCTAACATGGGTTTCCATCCAACTGTTGACCAAAAGTCAAACAGATGTTCAAACCACTGATTGAGTTATTCAAATTTCTGTTGAATACTAAATGAGATGTTGACCAAAACTCAAACATATGTTGAACAAAAGTCAAACAGATGTTGACCAATAGTCAAACAGATGTTGACCTTCAACAAATGTTTGGTTTAAGGCCAAACATCTGTTTATGGGCAAACATCTGTTTAAGGTCAAACATTTGTTTAAGGCCAAACATCTGTTTATGGCCAAACATCTGTTTAAGGCCAAACATCTATTTAAGTCCAAACAACTGATATAGAAGGCCAAACATTTGTTTAAGCCCCAACATCTGTTTAACTCTAAACATATGTTTAACCAGATCCACTATCTTCTTATATTTTAGCATTGTTTTCCTCTTCAAAACACTATTCAATCTAATATGGGTTTCCATCCAACTGTTGACCAAAAGTCAAGCATATGTTCAAACCACTGATTGAGTTATTCAAATTTCTGTTGAATACTAAATGAGACGTTAACCAAAACTCAAACAAATGTTGACAAAAAGTCAAACAGATGTTGACCAAAACTCAAACAGATGTTGACCTTAAACATATGTTTGGTTTAAGGCCAAACATCTGTTTATGGCCAAACATCTGTTTAAGGCCAAACATCTGTTTATGGCCAAACATCTGTTTATGGCCAAACATCTGTTTATGGCCAAACATCTGTTTAAGGTCAAACATCTATTTAAGTCCAAACAACTGATATAGAATGCCAAACATCTGTTTAAGCCCCAACATCTGTTTAAGTCTAAACAGATGTTTAACCAGATCCACTATCTTCTCATATTTTAGCACTGTTTTCCTCTTCAAAACACTGTTTAATCTAACATAGGTTTCCATCCAACTGTTAACCAAAAGTCAAACAGATGTTCAAACCACTGATTGAATTATTTAAATTTCTGTTGAATACTAAATGAGATGTTGACCAAAACTCAAACAGATGTTGACCAAAAGTCAAACAGATGTTGACCTTAAACAGATGTTTGGTTTAAGGCCAAACATCTATTTATGGCCAAACATCTGTATATGGCCAAACATTTGTTTAAGGTGAAACATCTGTTTAAGTCCAAACAACTGATATAGAAGGCCAAACATCTGTTTAAGCCCCAATATCTGTTTAAGTCTAAACAGATGTTTAACCAGATCCACTATATTCTCATATTTTAGCATTGTTTTCCTCTTCAAAACACTGTTCAATCTAACATGGGTTTCCATCCAACTGTTGACCAAGAGTCAAACAGATGTTCAAACCACTGATTGAGTTATTCAAATTCTTGTTGAATACTAAATGAGATGTTGACCAAAACTCAAATAGATGTTGACCAAAAGTCAAACAGATGTTGACCTTAAACAGATGTTTGGCCACACAGACTGCGTATTATAGAAAGGAAATATAAAAGTATATAAAAAAATAATACCATCTCAGTATCTATAATCTCGTCTACATGTTTCTTTGGGATAGCTATTACAAACTCTTGGTGCAACGGGTAAACAGTCTGAGATGAAAGTATTGTTTGAGAAGTAGAACCAGATGCTTGTCCGTGTTTCAGTATAAGACTAAAGAACGGTATAAACAATTAGTATGCAAATTACTACAAACAAAGGAATTAATTTGAAACAAAAATATAAATATAAATTCATATTAGATCGACAGTTTACCTCCTCCGTAGCTGATTAGTTTCATCGATTTCTTCGTTAAAAAACAGGCGAGTTCCAAACTTGTCACTTTGAACTGTCAATTTCCCTATGTATTATAATATACAAATATTTAATTAACAAAATTATATCATGAAGCAAAAACTGTTATAACTGATGATGTATTATAACATAACAATTACCTTTCCATTCTTTAACCTTTGCATGCTGAATAACAACCAAGAGATGCTCATTAACAACGTTGTTATTAGAAAGGAAGTTGCTAAATTATTCAGCATAAGCATTCCACATAGTACATGACAAAACCGTACCTCTAAACAAAAACAATACATGAGTATTTTAATCTCAAATAACATGGACATCATTTATTACATCAGTATATGAAAAAAAATGGTATTTTAGTCTCAAACAACATGGACATCATTTATTAGTTTCACTAAATATGGGACACATTAATCGTTATTACATGAGATCATTTATTAGTTTCACTAAAATTAAACAACACCTAAAAGCAACTCTCATTTATTAATGTACAATTTCAATAATTGTATCAGTTATTACATAAGTCCCCCAGTAGTAAATTCTTCAAATCATTTATCATATAAGATCAATAATTGCATCAGTTAATTTATTACATATAAAAAGACACATATACCAGCAAAAACTGCTATTTGCAGAACACCAACAACATTTTACAATTCTAAATTCTAACAACCATACTATGTATTATTTCATACAGAGTAGTTATTAATAATTCAACTTCAAGAATCTTGAAAGTTTAAAAATGAAAGGAAAATTCTTACTCCAAGTCTTGAAGATCAAAGTTCATCCTTTTAGATTGTTTAGGAGGGTGTCCATAAATGTCCAAGTCTCCACAGTCGACCAGGGTACCAGCAACATCTACAATAATGTAATAAAAAGTAAATCCAAAAAACAAAATAATGTACATTTAGGCAGCCATAAACACAAAATATACACGCCAACTGTCAGAAGGTCATTTGTAGCTCCGTTAAGAATATCCTTAAAAGCAATGAAGTTGAAGCCGTATTCAAGAGCTTCCCAAGAATCAACACGGCTAACAGTCGTACAACGATAAAAGTTGATTTTGTAATCATGAGTTACAACTTTGAACGGGTCATTATTTTCACCCACACCAAATTTGTTGAGAATAACGACAGCATCCTCTTGAAGTTTGTGGTAAAAAACAGGGATCAGATTGATCTTAATACACGCCTGAATCTTTCCACCCTGAACATCAGTTTCAAATGTACATTTTAGGGTTCAACATGTCTAAAACCTAGAAACAAAATAAAAGACGAGTATGGCATAAAAAGGAGTTATAAAAATCACAAAAAAAGAGAAATACTAACCTCTCATCTATCAGGATCAGTTCTATCTTAAAACCTTGATTCCATTTACGGATGATTCTGGCCTTCATGTTCCACATGTCTTTAGCAGGGTTCAAATCAGAAACAAAACTGAGATGAGAAGATGATCCACCAAAATGACTGTTCAACTTTGACGCCATTTTCGAAGGTTTGGAAGCTTCACTTCCGTCGTTGGACATGCTTGAAAAGAAGAGAAGATATTGTGTGTTGAGAGATGGAAGAGAAGATAGTGTGTTTTGAGAGATTAAAAGATTGTTTGTATCAAAATGGGAGGCAAAAGTACTGTAAATGATTATCATAATCTAATCACATTAAATGCACTAACTCTTCCCATGCAATTTGAATTTAGGCGGCTTGAATTTAAAGAAAAGTATGGACATATTTCTTTCTTAATTTGAAATATGTAAAATTAATTTTATTAATTTTATAAATAATAAATAATAAATAATTATGATGTAATAATGACTTAAGAATGGCATTGTTGGATGCCCTCATTGGTTGACACCTAAGCAAAAGGTCAGCCGACTTCTCCTTTAATAGAGTAGAGAGATATGTTTTAACTTTTTTTTCTCTAAATAATTATCCATATAGTATGATCCAGGATAATATGTTTTAACTTTTTTCTCTAAATAATTATCCTTTGTGATGATATATCATTGGCAACGTTGTCATATATGTTAACACAAACAATTATGTACCTAACAACATCTCACTACCACAACAAACACCCTTGCTTCATCGGAGTGCCATTAGGGTAATGGATCAATTATCCTTTTTGTGATACACATGCTGTTGAACATGAAACATAAATCAATAGAAATTTGTCTTTAAAAATCTAGTTTTGAAAACTAGCCTTGAAGAGTAGTTTACTAAAGAGTTGTGTTACGTTGGGTTGTTAGTTTTGATCGCCTAAGACTGGATGGGTGTGATTTTTTTAATTGTTTTTAGCAGTTTATGTACATGGATTTTTACTTAATTATTGTTAATACATGTGGTTATTACAGGGTAAAACAATTATTCGCAGAATATTTTATGAAATTAAAAAAAATCATATGAATAGTTTCTTTGTTATTGCTGTTGAATTTTAGTTTCACCTCTTATACTTATAAATAAGGGGAATTGGCCTGTAATAATCTCACCTAGACCTTAATGGCTATTAATAATTCCACATCAGAATATTCCCCCCACCAGTCTCACCTTTCACCTATTTTTCCTACAATGGTCCCCCGTTAAAAAAACTTAACGGAGTTAAGCTTTTTTCCAAATTACAAACAGATTTTTTAGGGCTTTTGATCAGAACGATGATACGAGTCCATTGATGTAAAACTTACTTCGAAATGGTCCATTGATGTAAAACTTACTTCGAAATGGTGCTACAATAACCTTGTCTCGCTGCATAAGCACACAACCAAGACCTAGGTTAGAGGCATCGCAATAGACTACAAAGTCATCATTTACATCATGTAGCGCGAGTACGGGAGCATCGCAAAGCATACGCTTGAGAGTTTGAAAGGCTTCCTCTTGTTCAGTTCCCCAAAGAAAATGCTTGTCTTTATGCATTAGAGAGGTGAGAGGAACGACGATTCTAGAGAAATCAATGATAAATCGACGGTAGTAACCCGCCAATCCGAGAAACGAACTTCGGACGGGGTTTTCGGTGTAATCCAAATCTTAACTGCTTCAATCTTCGCGGGATCGACGTGAATACCTTTACTGTTGACGATGTGACCGATGAATTGAACCTCCTGAAGCCAAAATTCACACTTGGAGATCTTGGTGTAGAGGCGATTCCCTTGGAGAAGCTCGAGTACCAAACGAAGATGTTGCGCATGTTCGGCTTTCCACTTTGAATAGACAAGGATATCATCGATAAACACGATGACGAATCGGTCGAGAAAGGGCTTACACACACGATTCATCAAATCCATGAAAACTGCGGGTGCGTTGGTAAGTCCAAAGGGCATAACGACGAATTCATAATGTCACAACTCGTACTTTAGGGCCTTTTGTTGTAACCTATTTGAGGTTGATGCAACTTGTATGAGCGCTACTTTATTTATTAATGTGTTTGATTTCAATGAATGTTACGACAATGTTGTGTTATGTGCTATATAATTGTATGCGTATGTTATAAAATTGGTCGCACACACATCTCTCTCTCTCGGCCCACTCTTCTTGACTCGAAACCCAAGGGCAACCCATGAAGGGTTCGGCCCACTCCCTTAGCTCGCATAACACCTAGGGTGTTAGTATAAATCCTACACTTCACCAAATCACACAAAGTTTAGCAAACCCTAAATCTCTCCTCTCTCTCCCTCTCAAAGCCGACCAGCAACACATCCCTCTCCATCGAAGCTTTTGTGTTCGGATCAACCTTTGCTCTCTTCTCTAACCGGTTAGTGTTTTAACTACTAATTGTATGTTACCTGATGTTGTGATCTATATGTTCTACATGATGATTTAGGGATGATATGTGATTGATTGTGATGTAAACTGTTAAGGTTTGTTGTTCATATAATCGGCATATATGTGTAGTATATACGGATCAATGATGCTATGATTTGAATGATGATAAAAAACTGAATGCATGTTAATCGGCTGTGGTGAAATTAGATAATTAGTATGTTTGGTCCAGAATTATTGCTTGTTGAGTTAAGGATTTTGATGTTAACCCTATTGTTAATTCGATGAAGATGATGATGAGTTGTTATGATATTAGGGTTCATATGAATTAATGATGATTGTTTGATTTGATCGACTAATTGTTTAGATGGAAAACTATTGGAATTGATTGATAAATTGCATAAAAGGAAACAGTATAACCGAATAGCATAATTTTCGGTTAATGAAACAAATCGCACAAGATCAGATCATACAGGGTCTGATCCGATCGCACAAGACCAATCACACAACAACAATCGCACAAGTTGTTGGATCGCACAAGCCCTTGGATCGCACAAGGGCTAGTCGCACAAGATTTGGTACAATGACATAAAGCACAGGGTACAACCAGGATATGCATGATCGCACAAGACTTGTGGATCGCACAAGACAGTGCCGATCGCACAAGCCTTGGGCCACACATAGTTGTTTAAGTTGTTACGTTATTGGGCCGTGTGGCCCAACTCAATTGCACAAGAACCCTCGAATCGCACAAGTTGACAAGCTGTTTAATTTTTGGGCCGCACAAGTTGCTGGACTGCCTATTAGTTGGGCCGGGTGTTTTAATGGATCGCACAACATGCTGTGGATCGCACAAGGTTGTGCTGATCGAACAAAATGTTGGGTCGGGTAGTCGTGTGGGTTTCAACTATCCAACCGCACAAGATGCTATTGGGCTTACACTGTTACTTCAGCCCAATACATCCTGATCGCACAAGTTTGGACTTTATCTGTTTAACTGATTTGCTCGATGTGTATACCATGATCATTACGTGTTCTTGACTTGATAGTTCTGTGTAAACTTACGTGCACTACTTAAACCTATACCTGACTTGTATGGTAACCATGTTAGGACGTGGTTGACCACTTATAGCTCAAGTAACCTTTTCGTGTATCTGCCGAGCTAACCTAAGGTGAGTTCACACATTCTACAAAGCATGGTAATTCCTGGTGGGTTGGGAATGGGTTAATGAATATGGATTTCCTCGTCCTTCTTGGGTAGGACAGTATGGGTTAAGGAATGTAATTTCCTCGTCCTCTTGGGACAGTCTTAAGTTTACTAGACCAGAACTCTATCATGAAGTCTCTCCTTTTTATAATGGCAAGCGGGTCATTAGTTAGATAGCGCTATTTAGGTTTGACAAGCCTCACACCGTGCCGTAGAGGACGGGCGTGAACTAATGGATCTGGGCACGTCAATGAAGATAGACATTGACGCAGGGCACTTAACCATGACTCCAGTAAGTTGTCGATATGGAAACGAGTCTAGTAGTGTAAACATGGGGTAGCCCCCACGGCTGGATAGCCAGAGTAAATGGGATTAAACAAATCACGTTTTCAACTATGGGGTAACCCCCACGGCAAGGATGCCAGTTAAAGGAAACTATGTTTTTGGAATAACTTAAACAAACACCCAACTGTGAACTCGCTCAACTTCTTTGTTGACTCGTTACTACATGCTTTGCAGGTCATTAGGTACTTAGCAGGAGCTTTCATGGGGAAGAGTCGTTGTGGGACATGGACTGTTGAGCTCCATGTTAAATACTTAAACTTTATGAACTTATTACATATGTTTGGTTTTACATTTTATGCTTCCGCTGTTAACTTAAAGTTGGTACCTTTCTTTTGGACACCAATTATATTGTGGTTGGTTTTATTTACTAAATTACGTTGTTCAATACGATTGGTGGCTTGATCCTGGTCATGTCACGCTCCCTGCGGTGATACTCCGTTTGTGGAATTTGGGGGTGTGACAGATTGGTATCAGAGCCATTGGTTATAGTGAACTTCGTTTTAAAAAGGGAAAAGCTTTTTGACAAAACCAGACTATAACCTGTACAGTGCTCAACGATCCACAACGACGCTTCGCTCCACGTGCAAGACTCGACACTATAGGTGGTATGATTTACGTTTATAGTGCCTACTTGTTAGTTTACATAGTACATTGCTCATGATATGCTTAGAGAGTGTAACAACTAATGCTTGAAGCCTAGTGTGCTTACCCTCTTCTGTCATTCCATACTTACGCATTGTCGTGACACTTTTCTCACTTATGCTCTCTTTATTGTGAAGTTCATGAGTGGACGTATCAACCTAACTCAAGCCCTGCTGACGGCTTTGATCAACGAGTAAGTTGCTGCAGTGCTCGCAGCAGCTCCAGCAGGAGGTATAACCTGCTATTTCGACCTATTCTAGGATGTTTAGATCCTACTCTCGTGAACCAACCCTTGTATTAAACTTTGTCCTTTCTTACTCTCACGACTGGTTAACCTGCACAACCTCCCGTGTGCACCTTCAAAACCTTTATGGACTGTCGACCTAGTACCTTCAATGGTACTGAAGGAGCTATAGGTCTCCTCCACTGGTTCGAGAATCTCGAATCTGTCTTTGAAATGTGTGAATGCCCTGAGGCACGTAGGGTGAAATTTGCCACTGGTACTCTTGAAGGTGTGGCGCTCACGTGGTGGAACGCCCAAGTACAAATGCTGGGGTTGGCGGCTGCTAATGCCACCCCATGGAACGACTTTAAAGATTTGATCAAAGAAGAATATTGTAGCCGTGATGACATCCACAAACTGGAAGTGGAAGTCATCAACTTAAAGATGTCAGGGTCGGAAATTGAGGTGTATACGAAGAGATTGAACGAGTTGGCTGTGCTATGTCCTACTATGGTGGATCCTCCCATCAAACGTATCGAGCTGTACCTTAAGGGTTTAGTGCCAGAAATTCAAAGCCATATGACTTCAGCTAACCTCGCCACCATTCAACAAGTTATACGACTAGCTCATCGTCTCACTGACTAGGCGGTGGAGCAAAACAGGCTACCCAAACGTATTAGTGCTACAGCTACTTCGGATGCTCCTAGTGACAACAAGCATAAATGGGATCGAGCCTCAAGCAAAGGTTCAACTTCTGTTCAGTCTCAGTCTCAGTATCGAAGGACTGACGACTACAAGAGCCCCAGTTAGCAATCATCTGGTAGCCAAAGTCAAGGTGGGTACAGGGGAATCCACCCCAAATGCAATCGCTGTAACCTACACCACAGCGGGCCATGCACCAGGAGTAATTGTCATCGGTGCAACAAGCCAGGCCATGCCGCAAAGGATTGCAGGAGTTTACGCCCCGCGAATCAGAATCGTCAACAACAACAAGCCCCACAGAATCAACGTCAGCAGCATCAGCAACAACAAAGGGTGTTTTCAGTGTGGTGCTGAAGGCCACTTCAAAAGAGACTGCCCTCAGCTGAACTGGAACCACAACAACAACAACAATAATCAGGGGAATGGAAACAATGGGGGTAACAACGATGGCAATGGTGCCAGGGGGCGTGTATTCGTGATTGGCTAGGGTGAAGCGAGGAATGATCCCAATGTTGTGACGGGTAATTTCCTACTGGACGACTTTTATGTTACTGTTTTATTTGATTTGGGTGCCGATACTAGCTACGTGTCCCTAAAAGTTAGTCAGATGCTTAAGCGTACCCCAACACTTTTGAACACCAAGCACACTGTAGAACCAGCTAATGGTAAAAGTTTAGAGGCCACGTAGTTAAGAGTTGTAATCTTGTTCTTGCTGGTCACACCTTCTCTATCGACCTCATTCCTATCGCTCTAGGTAGCTTCGACCTTGTCATTGGTATGGATTGGTTATCTCAACATCAAGCGGAAATCCTTTGCAAGGAAAAGGTTGTTCGTATCTCCCGCTCTGGTGAAACACCACTCGTAATCCATGGTGACAAGAGTGGTGCAGTCGTAGGAATCATCTCTTTTCTTAAGGCCCAGAAGTGTTTGTGAAAGGGTCACACTGCCGTTCTAGCCCTCGTTACCGACACCTCCACGAAGGAAAAGAAGATAGAAGACATTCCTATTGTACGCGATTTTCCCGAGGTATTCCCTGAGGAATTACCTGGTCTACTGTCTCATCGTCAAGTCGAATTTCAAATCGAGCTAGCTCCTGGAGCAGCACCAATAGCTCGTGCACCTTATCGCTTAGCCCCCTTAGAACTAGAAGAGCTGTCTACGCAACTACAAGAGCTTTTGGATAAGGGCTTCATTCATCCTAGCTCTTCACCATGGGGAGCTCCAGTGTTGTTTATGAAGAAGAAAGACGGTACCTTCCGAATGTGTATTGACTATCGCGAGCTCAACAAGGTGACCGTGAAGAATCGTTATCCTCTTCCTCGTATTGATGACTTGTTCGACCAGCTGCAAGGGTCGAGCTACTATTCAAAGATTGACCTAAGGTCGGGATATCACCAGCTGAGAGTCCGAGATGAGGACGTCTCCAAAACAGCATTCAGGACTCGTTACGGGCACTACGAGTTTCTGGTTATGCCTTTCGGGCTGACAAACGCACCTGCGGTCTTCATGGATCTCATGAACCGAGTGTGCAAGCCTTACCTGGATAGGTTTGTTATTGTTTTCATCGATGACATCCTGATCTATTCTAAGAGTCGGGAGGAACACGAGCATCATCTGCGACTTATGTTGGAACTTCTTCGAACAGAACAGCTGTATGCTAAGTTATCTAAATGCGACTTCTGGCTTCGTGAAGCCCATTTGCTAGGCCACGTGGTAAACGAGGATGGGATTCATGTTGATCCATCCAAGGTTGACTCGATCATGAACTGGCCTGTGCTACACCAACAGAAATCCGTCAATTCTTGGGTTTGCCGGGCTACTACAGAAGGTTCATCAAGGATTTCTCCAAGATTGCACAACCTCTCACCTTACTAACTCAGAAGGGTGTCACCTATCATTGGGGTGATGCACAGGAATCCGCGTTTTAGCACTTAAAGAATAGACTTTGTAGCGCACCTATTCTCTCATTGCCTAAAGGCACAGAGGATTTTGTGGTTTATTGCGACGCATCCATCCAAGGCCTTGGTTGCGTGTTGATGCAACGTGACAGGGTCCTTTCTTACGCATCACGCCAACTTAAAGTTCATGAAAAGAACTACACCACACACGATCTGGAGCTGGGAGCTGTGGTTTTCACACTTAAGATATGTAGACATTGCCTGTACGGTACCAAGTGCACCATTTACACCGATCACAGGAGTCTCGAGCATATCTTTAAGCAAAAGGAGTTGAACATGCTGCAGGGTTGATGGGTCGGACTCCTAAATGATTATGAATGCGCGATCAAGTACCATCCAGGCAAAGCCAATGTCGTGGCAGACGCCCTCAGTCGTATGGAAACAAAACCTAAGCGAGTGCGTGCGTTACAACTGACCATTCAATCTAGTCTTCCTACTCAGATACGAGATGCTCAGATTGAAGCATTGAAATCAGAGAACATCAGGGCTGAGTCCCTGCGAGGATCAAAGAAACGGTTAGAACAAAAGGAAGACAGTGCTTATTACGTAACAGGGCGCATCTGGGTTCCACTCTATGGTAATCTACGTGAACTTGTGATGGATGAAGCACACAAGTCTCGCTACTCAGTACATCCTGGTTCGGATAAGATGTACCACGATCTCAAGACTACGTATTGGTGGACTAGTATGAAAGCCAACATAGCAACCTACGTTAGCAAATGCTTGACTTGTGCGAGGCTCAAGATCGAATATCAGAAACCATCAGGCCTACTACAACAACCGGAGATCCCGACATGGAAATGGGAGCAAATGTAGGATCGTGAAACGACCTAACGAGTCGATCAGAAGAGTGCTCAGACAGAATCAGAGGCGGAATTCATTGATTCTGTCTTTGTTTAGCTTGTATTCACTAATAAATGTCTTGTTTATTGATCTTGAACGGATTACAGCGCGTAGACACCTCGACAGCACTTCGGCGTCAGAATCTAGAATATTACAAATGATGACAGTTTGAAGGGTATATATAGGGAGAGACCCCTGACCGTTTGAAAGTGACATGCACCCTTCAAACGGTCACCCACTTCAAACGTACAACATATTCAAACGGTCAACACAAACAATTACAATTTCAAACGGTTATGACATTCTTTTTTGACTTTTAGTGATGTATACTTCCATGATGTCATGTGTGATGTCACTTGTGATGTCACCTATGTGATGTCACTTGTGATGTCATGCTTGTTTAGATCCGCTACGAACCCGAGACTCGACATTAGACGAAGACGACAGATGTATGCACCAACAGACTCCCCCTCAGATGTTGACGAGTCTTAAGTGTCGAGTCTTCGCATCTTCAGTCTTTATCAGTCTCTTTTCTTTCTTAGCATATACCAGGGTCTTCTCTTTGGCTCTAGCCTCGTCAGACTCCCCCTCTCATCATGATGGGATCGCCATCTGGAATTAGCTATCACCTTGAGATCAATCCCTGGCTTTATCTCTGATCAGCTCATTTCCTGCACACATTTTCTCATCACAACATAAGTTTTTACTTAAATCAATAAGAAAAACTTACTAGTAATAGTTACATCAAGTTCAAATTAATGACCTTGATTAACTAATCTAACTTTCTTTCTCAAAAATCAGTTTCTTCTTTTAAACGCACACTCCCAACCCAGTTCATCATGTTCAGCACTTGAAATTTTGAAAATCAGCTCTTCATCATCAGTTGTCGAAAATCTTTTTGTATTTTTCAAAATTTATGCTAAAACACACTTAAAATCTTTTTGGATTTTTTAATGTAAATGAAATGCAATAAAGAAGTATTTACAGACAATATTTTTGTGAGTTTGCGTAAGAGGATCATATCAGTTTATGTGACCAATCACTAGCACCGTTAAGCTTTAAACATTTTCAGTTCTAAACGATTCACGTAGATTGACGATATTGCTATCCACTTAAACTCAAACTAAAAACTTTCAATCTGCTTACCGATACTTTAAGGTATATTAAGATAGCACTAAGTTCTTATGGACCCCACGATCTCAGCATATCCCCTCATCATGAAATACACTGACTCAAGTAATGCCTTTAAACTTTTATCAACTGTGATTTGTGCGAAAACAAAGCAGAATGTTTAAACATTAACAATCAGGTCGATACTTCCGTATACGCAGAGAAAGTCCAATGTTTAAACAAAATAAGAAAATAAAAACAAGTTGAAGTTGTTTAGGCTTTAACCACCAGGTCGATACTCCCGTATAGGCAGAGGTGATCCAAAGCTTAAACGAAACACTAAAGAAAATAAAGCAGAACGTTTAGGCAACAACATCCAGGTCGATACTCACGTATACGCAGAGGATGTCCGATGCTTAAACAAAATAAAGAAATAAGACAAGTTTAAATCTTTGCAAAATGAAATGCACAATCACAGCGACTTTTCAGCAAAGTTTGTAAAAGTTCACAAACTTAACCAGTTTTATGTCTTTCGACAATTAGCGATTACCGAGTAGGTACACAGTCAAGAAGGAAAAAACTAAGTACTATGCTTTCGACCATGTTTCCCACTAGAACTTGGCTTTTTCATTTAAGTTTTTATCGTTATCGCAAATCTACTAATCTAGCTGAGCCTATCGTCACATCTTTAGTGAGACCGTTTATCACATTTTATCTCTCCATTTCTTTAGCATGCTGTGACAGTCCAACTGATCTACTATCATTTCCTCTTTTTCACAACAAAACTCATTTTTCATTTTTCAATGTTTTTGACATTTTCAAATTTTCTAATTTTTTTAAAATTTTACTCCCCCTAAAATCAAAATATGTTTCAATTTTGATTTTCTGAGAAAATTTGAAAACGAACTGTATAAGAAATATGACAACATGATGAGAATCACTTCAATTCTCCATTCACTTGGCTTGAACAATCAGAACTCCCCCTTACAACAAACTATTTTCCCATAGTGATTTCAAAACACTTAAGTTTGTTTTAATCAAAATGGTTTTTCCGGAAAATAAGGTTTGTAAGTCATTTCACAAATTCGGGGATCTTTCATCACTTTGTTTTCTTCAATCACTTGTAAAAACTAACATTTTTAAGATCAATTCACAAACATCACATTGTAGAAAATCAAGTACAACTTAATGTCCCTGATTTACCACTTGTAAGTCAAAATCACTTTCGTGAATTTCTCAAGAAATGTGCTGATTCATGTTCCACGCTTACTGACGTGATGTCGCGGTCACAATCAAATTTAATCCAATTACAACTAAGTAGATAGCAGTAAGTGGGTATCGAACACAGGGAGTTTGTGGAAAATGTGCTATTTCAATTGTTTCTCTAAATTAACTAAATTAGACTAATTGCAAGAAAATAAAATTCAAGAGTTGATTTGAGTGAATTGGTTTAAGAACTAAATTTAACTAAATAAATTGTAAATGAGGAGTGTTGGTTGTAAGTAAATTAGAGACAAATGACCATCCTAGATTTCCGGTTTCAATTGACATTCATGTTATCATTCCACTAGAAAGAACTACATAGACATAGTTCATGTGTGACTACTTGCAGTGATGAAAGGGAACTAAGTACTCAGATTCCTAGAACGTGAGGTTGTTACCCGATGATCAATCAACCCTTATCCAAACCTAACTATACCCATGATATCTCGATTGCCAGCGGCACCAAGAACGTATGGTTTCTAATTAGTTTGACATAAGAATTAACAATTTACTAACAAACAATCACACACCATAACAAACAAACCATAAAGATAAAGATTGTTATTCTAGAAATTAGGAAATCAAACATGAAATGTCTCAAGCAAACCTTCAATCCAGGATGATCACAAAGTGTTTAGCTACTCATGGCTTGAAACAACATCATAGAAATAGTATTATTGTTCATAAGGATCGAAGACAACAAAACTAATGATTAAGATAGTGTTCTTCTTGCCAAAATCTCCAAAGTTGCTCCAAAAATCGTCCCAAGACAAGTGGTAACCGAAAACCAATGATAAGTCTCCATAAATCCCCTCAAAATGGTCATTAAATGCGTGAGTTACAAGTTTGGATCAGTCGGAGCCGTAACCTACGGCTCCCAGCCGTAGGTTACGCCAAGCAGTGAGTCTTACGGCCAGGAGCTCCTGTCTTACGGCTGGCAATGTTGAAAACTTGTTTTCAGCATAACTTTTTCGTTTCAACTCCGTTTTCTTCACCGTTTTCGCCTACGTTCTCGTAATTTTGTCCTCTATCATGCTATCCTCTTAATTCTTCAATTCCAAAAATTGATTTTTTATTGATGCTCCAAATTCTTTCCCTTTTATGCTCCATTTGCACCTGCACGTCCAAACAACTAGTAGTTACCAAGTTCAAACAATTAAACGTGTAAAGCATGGGATTTTAATCTTTTTAAGGCACTTAAGGGTTGTCCTACGGACCACCCATCACATCCCCACACTTACCCGTTGCTTGTCCCAAGCAACCCATTCAAAAATTATTCAAAACCACTAGCGATCAATTATGCAAACCAAGCTAAATATGCCGTCCTTTTACTAACTTCAAATCATACCACATGACACACCCCTCACAATAATCTCTCGGTAACAAGAATTATTAGCATAATGCTAAACCACTCAATGCGTGTGTGTGTGCGCGCGACAATAAGCTTGTATATAAATCAAGTTTCCTCCTAACAAATATCTAGCATGCTTTAGAATCAAAGGGACTTGCGGGTTGTAACAGGGCTAGGTGCAAAGGTAGGAAAATGGTGGAATACATATGAAAGAGCTAATTGATTTGACCCGGTTTTTATTTCTACAACTACAAAGCAAACACCAACTATATACACAATTTCTTCAACATTCTCCACTACAATCGCAACTAAATACTTCTTTTTTTTTG
This sequence comes from Helianthus tuberosus, assembly GCA_030545235.1. Taxonomy (NCBI): domain Eukaryota; kingdom Viridiplantae; phylum Streptophyta; class Magnoliopsida; order Asterales; family Asteraceae; genus Helianthus; species Helianthus tuberosus. Next base: position 49,757,155 of record CM060411.1, on the reverse strand, counting down.
TATTTTTCTCATATCTTTCTCATATTTTTTTTATTTTTCTTTTTTTTTCTTTTTTTTCTCATTTTTTCTTTTTGTAAGATAACAAACTTCAACAATATATACAAGAACATCAATACGACATGCTAAATCGCCTAAACCGGGTCATCTCAAAAGGGTAAATTTTTTAGTAAGTAGGCTTGGGTCGCAACCGAATGGTATAAGGCTCAAATGTGGCTTTCTAAGGACCAAACCCCCACCCCTCACAATACCAAGCTCATATATGTAAAGTATGAGGTCCAACCCACCAATCCCGCACTCTCACACATCTAGACGAGGCTACCTAAAAGTCCCCTATCATTTCCAAAAGCATGCTAATTCTAGGATTTAACAAGTATTCACACACAAGTTCTATTAACACACGACACACACCGCCACTCTCAAACAAAGAAATATCAATCAAAATCATATGTGGCCCAAATTCTCACCAAGAAAAGACAAGGAATAGGTGTCGGTGTTTCAAGTGGAACAATATCAAGCTTTCAAATTTTGACAATTTTTCGCTTGACTTCACAAAAATTTTTAAAATCCTCAAAAATTTCCCCCCATCCCCACACTTGGGATACATTGTCCCAATGTATGGTTTTGAGAGACTTTGATCGCATAAATTCTTAAACACCAACTAAAAGCTTATAAACTCAAACCCCAAGTTTCTTTTTGTATTTTTTTTTAAACAAAATCAAACAAACTAACTACCAATATTTCAAAGCTAAAGAACACAACAAGACTAAGGAAAGAGTACATTGACCTGGTGAAGTTTGACACAACAGATGTTGTAAATGATCCAATTTCCTATCACCACCTTCACACAAATATCCGCACATCTTCCCCACACTTGAGTGTTGCCATGGCCCTGAAACATAGAAAACTAAAGAAATAACAAGATCAGTGAAAAACCTCGGGTTGCCTCCCGAGCAGCGCAAAGTTTTCAGGTCTTCAGCCAGACCGTGCCACCCCCATTTAAGGTGGCTCAAAGAAACGGTTCCTGCCATCTCCACCACTTCCTTGTGCCATTGAGCAAAATGCATCCATCTTGTTTTGACTCGATGGATAATCAAATATACTCTTGCTTGAACCCATATGCTTTTCTTTGCGATCCGGTGGGTGATTTCTTCTCATTCTTTGAAACACCTTTTCACTAAATCCACTATCATTCGCCTCAACAAAATCGTAATTAATCCTCTTGGTCTGAACATTAAATGACAACTTACGGTTCTTTTCGGTCATGGTAATGATTCCTTCTCTACAATCGATTTGAGCATTTGCCGTATAGAGAAATGGTCGACCCAAAATCACCCTTTGTTGCGACGCCAACATGGTAGTAGCATAATCTAAAACCAGAAAATCCACCGGGTATTCGAATTCTCCCAACCGAATCATAACGTTCTTAACCATTCCCCGTGGACGCCTCCAACTCTCATCTGCCAAGCTCACCATGGTGTCTATATCTTCAAGCGGACCGAAATCGTACATGTCATATAGCTCACCCGGTAACACACTCATGCTCGCCCCATAATCCAACAATGCATGAGGAATTTTTAGTTTCCCTACTCGGATAGGCACGATTGGTGCTCCATGCTCTTTGTCCGTTTCAACCTCGGCATCCCTTCTTATACCTGCACTCACTTGACAAGAAGATGTTAGAAATGTTTCATTAAATTTACTATTAGGAACGGTACTTACCACATTGATATTAACACTTTTAATGTTTTTGGGGTTTGTCACCGTGTCACTTTGTAGTTGGCCTTTTGCTTTCTTCAATATCGCCACATCACTTGCAAGTTGACTCATTTGAGTAGTCAACGACTGAATTGCTTTATCACGGATTTCGTCTTTTTGAATGCGAGCATCATCAAGCTGATTCCTTCGTTGCATCTCAACTTGCATCGCCTTGAGCATCTCCATTATCTCATTTCCACCCGAAAAGCTTTGACCCGTTTGATATTGCCTTTGAAATCCTTGGTTTCCTTGGAAGTTCGGGTTGGCTTGATTTGACGAATTCCCGTATCTAAAGTTCAGGTGGTTTCTTAATCCGGGGTAGTAAGTGTTAGAATTCATAATAAAATTTCTACCACCCCCTCCTTGCCCTTGCAAAGCATTTACCTCCTCATATTGCCCTTCACCTCCTTGGCAATTTTCAGCCGCATGACCTATTTCATTGCAAATAGCACAAACATCATAAATTTGATTAGAAGTTTGTACATTACCATCATCAACCGCATGCACTTGTGTTCGGGTAATGGCCGGTCGTGCTCTCCTTGATGCTTGAGCTTTTCTCAATGATGTAATGGCCATTTGCTCCAAGAACTCCCAATCGTCATGCTCATAGTTTGTGCCAAAAGTCCCATTTGTGATGGACATTAAATCACGCGCATCTTCGGCACACAACCCCTCATGGAAAGCATTCATCAACTCCCACAATTCAATTCCATGGTGAGGGCAATTTTTGATCATCATATTGAAACGCTCAAAAGCCTCATGAAACATTTCACCATGTTGTTGTTGAAAGCTCCTTAACCCCTTTCTAGCATCATTATTCTTTTGGGCGGTGTAAAATTCGTCTAGGAAAATTTGTTGCATTTCCGCCCAAGTATAAATAGATGCCGAAGGCAAAGTGTAGAACCACTTCTTTGCCTTATCCTCCAAAGAAAATTGAAATAGTACCAACTTGATATCATCGGCCGAAAAACCTTGACTCCCAAGAGTATTACAAATTGAGTCATAGGCCTCCAAATGAAAGTAGGGCTCTTCTGTTGCTAGACCTTTATACTTTGGCAAACTTTGTAACGAGTTGGTTCGAACTTCGAATGTCCTCCCTTGATCATTGTGAGGAATAACTACCGGTGAAGGGTTTTGAGTGATTACCGGCCGAAAATGTGCTTCGATGCCCCTCACATTTTCTCTAAGGTGTCTCCTTGGTATACCAAACCTACCCCTTGGGCGAATAGGACCCATTGGCCTTGGTACTTGCCCTTGTGGTGCATTTGGTTGTTGAAATTGCTGTTGCGGCATTGGTGGGCGTTGAATTGGCCTTTGGAATTGTTGAACATTTGGTTGTACATTCTGTGGCCGAATTTGTTGCAATGGTATAGGGCATTGCATTGGTGGCCCTTGTGGTCTTGGTCGAATATGTTGCGGTATAAGTTGTTGTGGCACTCCACCTACACTTGCTATCCCTTGAGATTGACCCGGCACATACCCAAACTCTCCTTGATCTCCATCACCCACATAAGCATATCCTTCTTCCTCGTATCCCTCAAACTCTTCTTCATAACCTTCAAAATACCCATCTCCTCCTATACCCGAAGATTGCATATAAGGATAAGACGAATATTGCATACCGGGTTGGTTCGATGGTCGATATGTAGAGGTAGTATGGATAACGGTTGAGCTTTGTGGTAATGAGTGGGTCGAAGATGATTGACCCGTAGTTGGAGGAAAGAAGTGTGATAATGGTGGAATGGTGGCAGATGGGATAAAGGTAAGACTAGGTTCGACTTGAGTAGTAATCGGTTGTGTAGTGTTGGATGGTGTAGTATCATGGAGTGGAGTAGGCATTGTGGTGATGTTTGGAATAGTGGTGTTTGGTGATGGTTGTGTGGAAGTAGGTATAAAAGGTGAAGTAGGTTCACCCGTAGTAGGTGGTGGTTGTGGATCTCGATCCATGTATCTCAATGGTGTAATCGGTGTAATTGGTGTTGTTGGTGAACCGCTAATTGTATTTTCCCTTAACAAAATCCTGTTTGCTCGCAAAGTTCGTTCGATTTCCGGATCAAATGCTAATGGTGAAAGCTTGTGAGAGCTCCTAGTACGCATGCACCTGTCAATACCTGCACACTAACACACCCAACGTAAACCAGAAAAAATAACAAACTTAAAACAATAAAAAATAACACACGTTGCGCACTACTCCCCGGCAGCGGCGCCAAAATTTGACGTGATGTCGCGGTCACAATCAAATTTAATCCAATTACAACTAAGTAGATAGCAGTAAGTGGGTATCGAACACAGGGAGTTTGTGGAAAATGTGCTATTTCAATTGTTTCTCTAAATTAACTAAATTAGACTAATTGCAAGAAAATAAAATTCAAGAGTTGATTTGAGTGAATTGGTTTAAGAACTAAATTTAACTAAATAAATTGCAAATGAGGAGTGTTGATTGTAAGTAAATTAGAGACAAATGACCATCCTAGATTTCCGGTTTCAATTGACATTCATGTTATCGTTCCACTAGAAAGAACTACATAGACATAGTTCATGTGTGACTACTTGCAGTGATGAAAGGGAACTAAGTACTCAGATTCCTAGAACGTGAGGTTGTTACCCGATGATCAATCAACCCTTACCCAAACCTAACTATACCCATGATATCTCGATTGCCAGCGGCACCAAGAACGTATGGTTTCTAATTAGTTTGACATAAGAATTAACAATTTACTAACAAACAATCACACACCATAACAAACAAACCATAAAGATAAAGATTGTTATTCTAGAAATTAGGAAATCAAACATGAAATGTCTCAAGCAAACCTTCAATCCAGGATGATCACAAAGTGTTTAGCTACTCATGGCTTGAAACAACATCATAGCAATAGTATTATTGTTCATAAGGATCGAAGACAACAAAACTAATGATTAAGATAGTGTTCTTCTTGCCAAAATCTCCAAAGTTGCTCCAAAAATCGTCCCAAGACAAGTGGTAACCGAAAACCAATGATAAGTCTCCATAAATCCCCTCAAAATGGTCATTAAATGCGTGAGTTACAAGTTTGGATCAGTCGGAGCCGTGTTACGCCAAGCAGTGAGTCTTACGGCCAGGAGCTCCTGTCTTACGGCTGGTAATGTTGAAAACTTGTTTTCAGCATAACTTTTTCGTTTCAACTCCGTTTTCTTCACCGTTTTCGCCTACGTTCTCGTAATTTTGTCCTCTATCATGCTATCCTCTTAATTCTTCAATTCCAAAAATTGATTTTTTATTGATGCTCCAAATTCTTTCCCTTTTATGCTCCATTTGCACCTGCACGTCCAAACAACTAGTAGTTACCAAGTTCAAACAATTAAACGTGTAAAGCATGGGATTTTAATCTTTTTAAGGCACTTAAGGGTTGTCCTACGGACCACCCGTCACTTACCAACCTAGGAACTCCGGCAAGTCAGGTTTTTCTATTTAAACAAATTCACCCAAGCCTGACGGTCCTTGGGTGATTTTGAATTCTTGTTCAACAATGGTGGAAAATTTGCATCATCCATTATTAGACCAGAATTCTCAACTTTTACCTCAACACATGGCTCCTCTGGTTTTACCATACCAGATTCATTGCCTGCACATGGCTTGTCTGACTTTAATCTGTCAGATTCATCGCCTGAAGGTGGCTTGTCTGACTTTGACATATCAGATTCATCGCCGACCATTTTCTTCTTCTTCTTTTCTTCTTTCGTCCTCAGATTTGTATCCGATGAATTCGACTTGCTTGACTTTGCCATCGAGGAAGTCGATTCATCAGAACTCTTATTTTTACCAACAGATGAACCCGAGGACAATATCTTCTCCAGATACTCTCTCGCCTTCTTCCTCTTCTTTCTCAGTCTGTCTTTTTGCCCTTGAGAAAGCTTCACTTTCATTTCCTGAACTTTAGGTTCTTGAACCTTCTGTTCTTTGGGCTTGACATTGACTGATTTCTTTGCCATCTTCTGAGAATTAACCCTCAATCTTTCATTTGATCTCCTTGGGCAATCTCTAGCAATGTGACCTCTGATGTTGCAGTTAAAGCATCTTCTCGTCTCATAATTCCAATTTTGGCAGTTAACAGCAATGTGTCCTTGATAGCCGCATCTGTAACACACTCTGTTATCGTACCAATCACCATTTTCAGTCCAAACATTCAGATCATAGCATTGTTTGGCTTGGTGATAATCCTTGCTCCTCTTGTTTGCTGGATTTGGCTTTTGCGCACTGTGGTCAAACCTGCACCACTTATTACCAACAATTTTAGAGTTTTCATTTTTCGATTTTTGTAATTTTTCATTGCGATTGGATGATCGATCTGATGAGCTTTTATTATCTTTTTGAACATTTTTCAAAATTTTCTCTTTTTGTTTTTGTTCCACTTTCTTCTTCAAATGTTTTTGCTTAGAGCATTCTCCCTTTTCAGTTGATTGTGGAACAGTTTCTTGAAACTTTTCTTTTAATTTCAAAAATAAATTCTTTTTCTTCATTTTTTCATTTTCATCATCAGATTTCTCATCACAATCTTCAACTTTGACTTTGTCAAAGTTTGTGACATTGTCACTTATTGGAACTGAATTGATCGGTTTTGGATAGGGATAATTCAAAGACTCAGATGAAGTCACAAAACCTTTCAATTTCTTTTCAAGTTCATCAATCTTGTTTCTTGAATTATCAGCTTCGTTTTCAAGCTGAGAGATTCTTTCAAGATGAGACTTAATTGATTTTTCATTCTCATTCTTCATGTTTTCAAGAACAGACTTTTCATTTTCCAAAACATTTATCTGTTCTTGAAATTTTGTCTCATTTGCTTTCAGATTTTTGTTCTCAAGCTTTATCCAGAAATCTTCATTTTCTGAATTCGACTCCTTTTCTTCTAACTCTTTGATTTTCTTTCGAGCACATTCACATTCTTTTTCAAGTTTGATAATTTTCTGAAGATGGGAATTTATCATTTTTTGCTTTTCGATGTTGTTTTTGCTAAACACATCTCTCCCATCTTCAAGAATTTTTATTTGATTTTGAAAAGCTTTTTCAATTCTTGATTTTTCAATTTCAAAACTTTTAATCTTTTCTTCAAAAACATTTGCTTTTTCTTTCAATTTCTGATTTTCCAATGTCAAACTGTTCAATTTACTTAACAGTTTGTCATTTTCAGAGTTCAGCTTTACACATGTTTCTTTCAAACCAAGAATCTGTTTATCATCAGCTTGCTTCTTATCATTCAGCTCTTTGACTTCCAAAATCAAACTTTCCGCATCTTTCACGAGTTTGTCATTTTCCGTCTTTAAGCTGTCACATGTAAAACACACTGATGCAGAATTTGAAGATTCATTCTTTATAGATTCTTCCTTCTTTGACATTTCCTTTATCTCTGTTTTGTATGTTCCTACACAAAAAAAATTAACGAAATCAAGAGGATTCAGATTCTCATCAATATAACAACCCCTTTTCATATCGTATGTCAGATTACTTTTTGCAGCAAGACATACATTAACTCTTCTTTTCATTTCAAGAATCAAATTCAAATCCATTTTCATCAAATTACTTTCCAAAGCTTTACACAATTCTTTCCTTTTCTTTCCATTTTCAAATTCATGAGTTTTAAGTATACTGATGCACCTTTTTAGTTGTAATTTTGAAAAATTTGAATCCTTTTTTAAAATTTTTAAAAATTCACTCCATTCAAAAGGTAAAGCATCTGCAAATTTTTCTATCTTTTCAGCATCTGATAGAAATATCTCATGATCTTTTAAGTAACCAAGTAAAACATTATATCGGTTTACTAGATCATCTAATGTTTCATTTTTCAAGCACACAAAATATTTAAACCTTTCTCCCATCCAACCTTTTTCACATTTCTATAACTATCGTCCAAATACCCCATATACCAATCATTTAATCTTTCAAGATCATGATTTTCCATTTCCTCAAACATCATTTCCATTTTTCAAATAATCCCGACAAATTTCACTCAAAATACACTTTCACTTGTTCCGAATATAAAGTGGGTTGCACTAAACAATGATTGGGCCAAGAAATAAATGAACCACGTGATAACTTGGGCTGCTCAAAATAACTAATCACATTCCCACAATATTCTTTCACATGTAATGCCTTAAATGATCGACAACATCAAACACAATCACATGTATGTCAGACAACTTGTTGATGCTTTTTATAAATACATGCAGACACGTGCAACCTTTTGTTTCAATCCATGTAAAGTAACAGACAACAAGCACATGTATACATGAATGATATGCAATTGATAAACAAGAGCAGACAACTAAAATACTAATTGATGGCTGATTGGACCGATTCACATGTGCGTATGCAAACTTGATTTTATAGCCGACAATTTTTAAAAAACATTCAGTTTTCAATGTTTAATAAAATGTATATCACATGCAATTGTTTAAACTGAGATATTTACGTGTATCAACACATGCAATCTGACATCCAACCACATGAATTCACATGATGCTTGACCAACAACTTTAATAATCACGTTCAATTCTTGAACAAAACCAAATGACACACTTCTATTAAAGTATCACACAATTCGATGTAATTTTCAAGCGGTGAACTTTTCAAACGGTAACCATTTTTCAAACTGTCATGATGGCAATTTTCAAACGGTCACGATTCTTTCAAACGGACAAGTTATGGTTCAAACGGCCAGGTGCAATTTCAAACTTTCAGGTGCAATTTCAAACGGACAAGGATAATTTCAAACAGATAGGTGTTGATTTCAAACGGCCAGACCAGTTTCAAACGGTCAGGTCAATTTTCAAACTGTCAGGCACGTCTCGTTCAAACGGTCACCAATTTTTACGCCATTTTACCAGTTTTACTTCGAATTTAGAGCTGAAACTTTCAAGGGTTTGTTAAAATACAATTACGCACATATTGTGAAAGTTTTAGCCGATTTTATCCGTAAAAACTTGTTCAGTTTTGAAAAGAAGGTGTAGAAATCAGAATATGCTAGCGAAAACGAGCTAAACGGTAAGAACTCTTCCTCCTGAGCTCTGATACCACTTGTAGGATCGTGAAACGACCTAACGAGTCGATCAGAAGAGTGCTCAGACAGAATCAGAGGCGGAATTCATTGATTCTGTCTTTGTTTAGCTTGTATTCACTAATAAATGTCTTGTTTATTGATCTTGAACGGATTACAGCGCGTAGACACCTCGACAACACTTCGGCGTCGGAATCTAGAATATTACAAATGATGACAGTTTGAAGGGTATATATAGGGAGAGACCCCTGACCGTTTGAAAGTGACATGCACCCTTCAAACGGTCACCCACTTCAAACGTACAACATATTCAAACGGTCAACAGAAACAATTACAATTTCAAACGGTTATGACATTCTTTTTTGACTTTTAGTGATGTATACTTCCATGATGTCATGTGTGATGTCACTTGTGATGTCACCTATGACATCATTCTTGATCAGATCCGCAACGAACCCGAGACTCGACATAAGACGAAGACGACAGATGAATGCACCAACAGCAAATTTCCATGGATTTCGTTACTGGCCTACCTAGATCTCAACGCGGAAATGACACTATTTGGGTGATAGTGGATCGATTGACTAAGTCTGCGCACTTTTTGGCTATCAAAGAAACGGATAAGTTTTCCACACTAGCAGACGTTTATCTGAAGGAAGTAGTCTCGAGGCACGGGATACCAACCTCTATTATTTCCGATCATGATGCACGTTTTACTTCTGAGTTGTGGCAAGCTATGCACAAGTCCTTTGGCTCACGTTTAGACATGAGCACCGCGTATCATCCACAGACGGATGGGCAGTCTGAGTGCACCATCCAAACCCTTGAAGACATGCTTCATGCATGTGTGATCGACTTTGGTAACGACTGGGAAAAGCATCTTCCGTTAGTGGAGTTTTCGTATAACAACAGTTACCACACCAGTATCCAGGCTGCTCCGTTTGAGGCATTGTACGGACGTAAGTGCCGATCACCTCTTTGTTGGGCGGAGGTTGGCGACAGCCAAATCACTGGCCCAGAACTTGTAGTAGACACAACCGAGAAAATTGCTCAGATACGACAGCGAATGGCGGCAGCTCGTGACTGTCAGAAAAGCTACGCTGATAAGCGTAGGAAACCACTCGAGTTCCAGGTTGGGGATCGAGTGCTGCTTAAAGTCTCACCTTGGAAAGGTGTAGTTCATTTTGGTAAACGAGGCAAACTAAATCCACGTTATGTTGGACCGTTCGAAATCTCTGAAATGATTGGCAGGTGGCCTATAGATTGAATCTACCTGAAGAACTCAGTGGAGTTCACAACGTATTCCACGTGTCAAATCTGAAGAAGTGTCTGTCAGATGAGACCCTCATAGTTCCTCTCAAGGAACTCACCATCGACGATCAGCTGCGATTCGTCGAAGAACCAGTAGAGATTACTGACCGAGACATTAAGGTTCTCAAACATACCAGAATACCTCTTGTTCGAGTTCGTTGGAACTCCCGTCGTGGCCCAGAGTTTACCTGGGAATGAGAAGACCAAATGAAACACAAGTATCCCCAGTTGTTCGGGAACAGTGAAACCACTACTGAGGTTGAAGCTACTACGGAATTTTGGGACGAAATTCCAAACCAACAGGGGAAGGATGTGACACCCCAGGAAAACCAGGAAAACCATACAACTTAACTAGCTTCCTCAGTGAGTACGTGCTAAATTTCGGGACGAAATTTCATTCAACTTGGGGATGATGTGACAACTCGTACTTTAGGGCCTTTTGTTGTAACATGTTCGACGTTGATGCAACTTGTATGAGCGCTACTTGATTTATTAATGTGTTTGATTTCAATGAATGTTATGACAATGTTGTGTTATGTGCTATATAATTGTATGTGTATGTTATAAACTTGGTCGCACACACATCTCTCTCTCTCGGCCCACTCTTCTTGACTCGAAACCCAAGGGCAACCCATGAAGGGTTCGGGCCACTCCCTTAGCTCGCATAACACCTAGGATGTTAGTATAAATCCTACACTTCACCAAATCATACAAAGTTTAGCAAACCCTAAATCTCTCCTCTCTCTCCCTCTCAAAGCCAACGGCAACATATCCCTCTCCATCAAAGCTTTTGTGTTCAGATCAATCTTTGTTCTCTTCTCTAACCGGTTAGTGTTTTAACTACTAATTGTATGTTACATGATGTTGTGATCTATATGTTCTACATGATGATTTAGGGATGATATGTGATTGATTGTGATGTAAACTGTTAAGGTTTGGTGTTCATATAATCGACATACATGTGTAGTATATACGGATCAATGATGCTATGATTTGAATGATGATATAAAACTGAATGCATGTTAATCGGCTGTGGTGAAATTAGATAATTAGTATGTTTGGTCCAGAATTATTGCTTGTTGAGTTAAGGATTTTGATGTTAACCCTATTGTTAATTCGATGAAGATGATGATGAGTTGTTATGATATTAGGGTTCATATGAATTAATGATGATTGTTTGATTTGATCGACTAATTGTTTAGATGGAAAACTGTTGGAATTGATTGATAAATTGCATAACAGGAAACGGTATAACCGAATAGCATAATTTTCGGATAATGAAACGAATCGCACAAGTTCAGATCATACAGGGTCTGATCTGATCGCACAAGACCAATCGCACAACAACAAGCGCACAAGTTGTTGGATCGCACAAGCCCTTGGATCGCACAAGGGCTAGTCGCACAAGATTTGGTACAATCACATAAAGCACAGGGTACAACCAGGATATGCATGATCGCACAAGACAGTGCCGATCGCATAAGCCTTGGGCCACACACAGTTGTTTAAGTTGTTACGTTATTGGGCCGTGTGGCCCAACTCAATCGCACAAGAACCCACCGCACAAGTTGCTGGACTGCCTATTAGTAGGGTCGGGTGTTTTATTGGATCGCACAACATGCTATGGATCGCACAAGGTTGTGCTGATCGCACAACATGTTGGGCCGGGTAGTCGTGTGGGTTTCAACTGTCCAACCGCGCAAGATGCTATTGGGCTTACACTGTTACTTCAGCCCAATGCATCCTGATCGCACAAGTTTGGACTTTATCTGTTTAACTGATTTGCTCGATGTGTATACCATGATCATTACGTGTTCTTGACTTGATAGTTCTGTGTAAACTTACGTGCACTACATAAGCCTATACCTGACTTATATGGTAACCATGTTAGGACGTGGTTGACCACTTATAGCTCAAGTAACCTTTTCGTGTATCTGCCGAGCTAACCTAAGGTGGGTTCACACATTCTACAAAGCATGGTAATTCCCGGTGGGTAGGGAATGGGTTAAGGAATATGGATTTCCTCATCCTTCTTGGGTGGGACAGTATGGGTTAAGGAATGTAATTTCCTCGTCCTCTTGGGACAGTCTTAAGTTTACTAGACCAGAACTCTATCACGAAGTCCCTCATTTTTATATCGACTTAATCGCTGGGCCAATGGCGAGCGGGTCATTAGTTAGATAGCGCTATTTAGGTTTGACAAGCCTCACACTGTGCCACAGAGGACGGGCGTGAACTAATGGATCTGGGCACGTCAATGATGATAGACATTGACGCAGGGCACTTAACCATGACTCCAGTCAGTTGTCGATATGGTAACGAGTCTGGTAGTGTAAACATGGGGTAGCCCCCACGGCTGAACAACCAGAGTAAATGGGATTAAACAAATCACGTTTTCAACTATGGGGTAACCCCCACGGCAAGGATGCCAGTTAAAGGAAACTATGAATTTGGAATAACTTAAACAAACACCCAACTGTGAACTCGCTCAACTTTGTTGTTGACTCGTTACTACATGCTTTGCAGGTCATTAGGTACTTAGCAGGAGCTTGCATGGGGAAGAGTCGTTGTGGGACATGGACTGTTGTGCTCCATGTTAAATATTTAAACTTTATGAACTTATTACATATGGTTGGGTTTTACATTTTATGCTTCCGCTGTTAACTTAAATTTGGTACCTTTCTTTTGGACACCAATTATATTGTGGTTGGTTTTATTTACTAAATTACGTTGTTCAATACGATTAGTGGCTTGATCCTGGTCATGTCATGCTCCCTGCGGTGATACTCCGTTTGTGGAATTTGGGGGTGTGACACATAATGGCCGTAACGGGTTCGAAAAGCGGTTTTAAGGATATCTTCCTCCTGAATTCGTAACTGATGATAACCAGAGCATAAATCGATCTAAGAAAAACACGTAGCGCCTTGCAATTGATCAAATAAGTCGTCGATTCGGGGTAAGGGATAGCGATTTTTTATAGAAAGCTTGTTGAGTTCCTTATAATCGATGCACATTCGGAACGATCCATCCTTCTTTTTCATGAAAAAGGCAAGTGCACCCCAAGGGGATGTGCTAGGGCGTATGAAGCCTTTATCAAGTAATTCCTGGAGTTGACTCGAAAGTTCACGCATTTCAGACGGAGCGAGGAGATAAGGGGCTTTGGCGACAGGGTTAGCTCCAGGAATGAGGTCGATACGAAAGTCAATATCACGAGACAGAGGTAGACCAGGTAATTCGTCCGGAAAGACAGCAGGAAAATGACGAACCACAAGTACCTTTTCCATCGGCCTCTTTTCCTTCTCCCCTACTACGATGTGCGCCAAGAAAGCCTTGTATTGCTTGCGGAGATACTTGCTTGCTTGAATGCACGACATGAGTTTCAGTTCCTTTGAAGATACTTAGCCATAAACACAGAGTTGGTCGCTATTTGCAAGAGAGAAACGAATCATCTTTTCGAAACAAACAACTTTAGCACGATTTTCACGAAGAAAATCCATGCCTACTATGATATCGAAACTACCAAGTTGCATCGGAATGAGATCGATCGGGAAAACGTGATTGTTGAGTTCGAGAGTACAATCACGAAGAGCAGAACTAACGGTGACGGTTCTTCCGGTGGAAATTTCTACGTTGAACGTCGTTGGGAGGTTAGCGCGTTTATGGTTTAGGAGCTTTTCGAATTCAAATGACACAAAACAGTTATAGGCTCCAGTATCAAATAAACACGAAGCATAAATGCCATTAACGAGGAACATACCATTAACAATGTTGTTATCAGTTTGAGCTTGGCGGACATTGATTTTGAATGCTTTTCCGCGGGCTGCTTGTTGTGGTTGCTGCTGCTGCTGTTGGTGTTGTTGCTACGGTGGTGGCTGCGGCTCTTGTTTCACCAATCAATTTGGGCAGACGTTAACGAAGTAGTTAGGATCACCACAAGCATAGCAGGCTCGTGCATGAGCAGCGGGAGCAGGAGCTACTTGGTTACCCTGAGGAGCGGGGAGAGGAGCTGGTAGTGCAGGAGGAGCTTAAGCTTGCTGATGAGGGCTAGTGCGACAGTTCATTGTGAAGTGTCTGCAGAGATTGCAGTGGACACAGAAATGGCAAGCTATCCCAGCTGGTAATGATAAGTGCAAGTAGGGCACATAGGGTGAGGACCAGTGTATGCATGCTTAGCAGGCGATGCGTTGGTCATAGGTGCCGTAATTTGTCGGTTCTGATTCTGATTGGGTTGGACGGGTACAGTGTTGAGAGGAGTGGCAGTTGCAGCATAGTTCTTGTTGTTGTTACCCTTGCGTTTGCATCCTTGACGTGATGACTTCAAGTCTTGAGGTGCGGCGGTTTCGGTAGCGGGAGTAGCAGTGACCTGGTGGAGAATCTTGGTTGAGGTTTTGAAATAACCAGCCAAAACTCGCTTATCATTTATCTCAACGGTGAGTTGGAAGGTTTCCTCAATGGTAGTAGGTTTCGCTACTTGAACAAAATCGGCAACACAATCGGGTAGAGCGCGAACGTACTTCTTGATTGTGATGTCCGGAGTTGACACTTGACGAGGACAGATGATGCTGAGTTGCTTGTAGTGGGCAGTGAGACCAGCATTATCAGCTCCTTCTTGCTTGATACCCTAGAACTCGTTTTCCAGCTTCTGGAGTTCGTGTGGGGGACATAATTCTTTCATCATGACTTCCTCCAGTTCCTCCAAGGCTGCATCGTTTCCATGCCTGTTGCCCTCAGCAGTCCACCAATCTAGCGCCCTGGACTGGAAAACTCTCGTAGCATTCACAGTACGCAGATTGTCTAGGCATCTGATTTGAAGAAGAGTGACTTCAATCGAGTCAAACCACTGAAACATGGCACTGGGCCCATCTTCACTAGTGAAGTTAGCAGGACCGCATGCCTTGAATTACTCAAAGCTGAATGGCGCTTTCGGAGAGTCGCTCTTTGATTCAACAGAGAAGAAAAATGTTGGGGGCTACCGTAAATTACGGTAGTTACCGTAAGCTACGGTAGCCTTCAACATCCAATTTTGTTTTCTTCATAACTTTTTCGTTTCAACTCCGTTTTCTTCACCGTTTTCGCCCACGTTCTCGTAATTTCATCCTCTATCATGCTACCTTCTTAATTATTCCATTCCAGTAAATTATTTTCTTCATTTATGCTCCATCTTTCAATCTCCAATCCAGCCGCGTCTATTCGAAGCTTCATTTCCACACTTTTAAGCTCCGAATGTACCTGAAAAACAAGCAAACGTAGTCATCTAATTCTAGACAATTACTTGATTAAATGTAGGATTAAAATACCATTTATAGAACTTAAGGGTCTTCCTACGGACTACCTGTCAATTATATAGTTTAGCGTATCATAAAAAACTCTTTGTTGTAAAGCACAGTAACACGTCCAACACATAGGCACATAATCCACATAGGCGCATAAGCACGTAAGCACAAAGTAGTCCACGTAAGCACATATTTTGCACATATTCAACTATATTTTGCACGTATTCACCTATCTTTCAAATTTCGTGAGCGCGTTCGAGAGTTGCGAGTGCGAGTAGCGATAACGAGTAGCGTAAGTGAGTAACGCAGCGAGTAGTATAGCGTATGAGAGTTCATAGTTTGTCTGTGATTTGTTAGTGTTTTGAGCTAAAGGTGATACGTTGTGAGTAGTGCGTGTTTTGCAGAGCAAGAAGCGTTAAATCGAAACCATCAGCGTAGAGCACAGCTCTCTTAGCTCAAATAATAAATAGGTAACCATATAAAACACATAAAAGCACATAAAATCAAAAAATCAGTGGCTGTGAGCTTAGAATCGAAATAGAATGTCTGGATGTTGAGACAACGACTACCCAAAGTGATTCGACTATCCAGAATGACCTTGAGTACACGCTTTGGCCTAATAGACTGTGCTCTCACCACAATTTAGCGAACGGCACGCATCCTTTCGGTTACTCACGTAAATCGGGTCATTGGAATCCATCGATACTTTGGTGAGAGTTTTGTAAAACCAAATAAAGGGTGGAACTAATCGTTAAGATGCGGGTTTCACCCCTAACTTAACAACCTTGTTCCCGATGATGTGGCAAGCCACGAGATAGAGATGGAGAATTTCGTCGAGATATGGATTTCACTCCTGACTCAACGAAAGATTCTCATGTTAATAGTAAAAATGCGCGTAGAGTGAGCAATTTATCAAGAGTTCTTGGTGATCACACCTAATCTCGACAAAAATCACTCTTTTCTGTTATGTGAGTATTTTCGAAAACGTGTGTCAGCTTTAGGAAAAGCTAAGTAGTTTCCGGCCTTAGGAATGGCATGTAGTGTTCGACCTTAGGAAAGGTCGTTCTTGCACGAAGCTGTAGTATGTGGTGTTCGCGCATGGATGTAGTTTTAGCGAGTTCAAGAATAAGCTCGTGTAGAACCCCTACTGGGCTCGCACAAGGCGGTCTGTTGGTGCTTAGACTATAGACTAGGTCAATTCTAAGACATCGACCCGGACTAGGCCGTGTCTTTCCTAATTCCCTATAGTTATGGCTCTGATACCAATCCGTCACACCCCAACCGATGGCGGAAACATCGGGGTGTGGCACTGAGCAAAACAGATTGTCCAAGAGAATCCATAACAACTATTAATGACAATATATTAATCGTCAACGTCCCATACCATCAATATATAAAGTAAAAAACAGTTATTACAGATATTGTTCTCAAAGACAAATAAGTTGTTCCGACAACTCAGATATTTTTTAGTTTGTTTCGAGACTCCCTAGCTTGATTCGTCATGGCAAGCATAGCATCCTAGACACCTATCACGTACGTTAAAATAAAGTCAATACACAGAGTGTAAAGGTGAGTACACAAGTTTGATAACATATAGTATAGCGAAAGCGTTTACGCATAACCAGCATGTAACACGTAGAAATGTGAAGCAAGTAAGCTATCAACAATGACATATGCAACCGACATGACTGCGAGTGTAGATTGCGCAACACATTATCACCACTGTGACCATGTGAAGTAAAACCCTTAACAACCTCTGTCCACGACAGGTGCTGAGTCCAAACTATAGTACCATCGTTCCTAAGGTGTCAGGAAACAATCACTGTGTAAACATAAATAGAAGCATTCATCAAAACACGTATAACATGCGGGAGCGGTTAGCGTTTAAAAGTGTTTGCATTGTGTGTTTATGTGATTTGATATAGATAACGTATGTAACACCCAAAAGTGCGTTAAGCAAAAAGGGTTCGAGTATAGTCACAATTTGTGTTTAACAAATAAACACATTCTTGGATTGAAGGGAGCGCGTGAGAGATTAGCCTGATCATAGAATGAATGCGTAAGCATTGAACAACGTGTAAATAGTGCATCGAATGAGTTAGGTGTCGAATGGTGAGTCGAACGGGTGGAAACCCATTCGATCGGATGATCATCCGGACGGATGGTCTTCCAGATGGATGACCATTCGAACGGTTGGTCATTCGATTAAGTGAGTGTGTGTGAATTGATCTCAAACTTTTGAAGTTTTCATTGTAGTATAAACTAAGTCATTCGATCCGATGGTCATCTGGATGGATGACCATTCTATCGGATAACTATTCGATTGAAAGTGTGATATTCTTTGAAGTTTTTTCAAATTGTCTAGGTGTTGCACTTATAAAGGACAAGTCAGCTGGTCGAATAGTCATTCGATCGGATGGTCATCCGATCGGATGGCTATTCGATCGGCGATATGATGTTTTGAAAATTTTACCAGTTTTCTAAGTAAACGTTTTGAGTTTTGATGGAGACGGTATGACGTCGTGCCAAACAACGGAAACACACCAAGTCCAACTCAGTCGATCGGATGGGAATCACCCTATTCGATCAGCTTAACTGTTCTTGATGGAATTTCATGTTCAACCCGTGAATCGGTCGTCTCTTTGGTGGAACCCCGTTCTCAGATCGGTTCTCAACTAGAGTATGAGTAGAAAACCAGAACGAGTCTGGATTCCATCGGTTCTTAGTAAAAGTGAAGAAAGTTGAAGTAAAGTAGAAATCATCTTCCAACTGATTTCATTTTGTTGAGATTCGTGTAAAACAATGTGGAAATCCTTTAGATCTGGAAAAATCTTGATGAGATGATGTCACACTCTAGTATTCCTAAGAACCCGATATGACGTCACCTTAAAGCAGTCCAAATCAGGTGAGTTTGTGGTGAAATCCAGTGATTCTTGATGGAGGAGATGATGAGAAAGTGTGTAGTGATGATGGAAGTACAAGATTTAGGAAGAAAACTTACAAAAATAACCTGGAATCGAGAGAAAAGTGCTGAGAATGAGCTGGGAGCGAGTTGGGTCGGATAAAGCTGTCACATCAGTGAACAGTTGATGTGATAGGTGAGTATTTATAGGTGAGAGGGAGATAAGGCGGTGGAGAGTGTGGGTCGGATGGCAGTCGATCAGATGGCCATCCGATTGGATGGCCATCCGATCGGATGGTCATCCGGTCGGATGATCATTCGATCGAGTGGTCATTCGATTCGACGGCTTGTGCGAGTTGGTTTTCCGACTTTCGCTTCGTGCATTGAGCGTTGCGTTACATTTAAGTGAGTTACGAGTGGGCGTTGCGATAACATTAAACAAGTAGTTACACAAATAACATAACACATAAAAGCATAAAAATAAATCTGCGTTTCGAGTTTGCGATGAGATTGCACTGCGATAGAGTTGCGATTGCGTTTGCGTTTGCGAATAACATCCCAAAACATTTACGAGGCACACACAAGTAAAGCACATAATAACATACACATAGAACAATACCAGTGGCTGCGTTTCAAGTTTGCGATGCGTTGTGATAGCGTGAAGTAATATAACATTTAGTTGTGATTTCTGCATTTTGAAAATGCGTTTAGAAAGCATTTGGTATCTACACGACATCGCATTGTTACTTCACTTATTAGTAAATCATAGTTTAAAATAGTTACTATATCAATTACCGCAAAAGGGTTAAACTATTATCAAATTTCGAGAGTAAAGGTTAATTAAGCAATACTTAAGCAAGAAAAGACAGATCTGAGTAATGACATGTCTTGACCTTGACTTTGACTTTGGCTTTGACTTTGACCTGGAAAGTCGGGTTGTTACATCCTCCCCTACTTTAGGGAATTTCGTCCCGAAATTAAGGCGCAGGCATAACAAAGAGATGTGGATATTTAGCTTTCATATCACTCTCGAGTTCCCAAGTGAACTCGGCGCCGCGTTTGCCTTCCCAGCAAACCTTCACTATAGTAATGTGTGAGCGTCAGAGTTTCTTGGTCTCTCGGTCCATGATCTCTACCGGCTTCTCCACAAAGTGTAATGTTCTGTCCACTTGCAATTCCTCGAGAGGGACATGCAAATTCTCTTCGGCTAGACACTTCTTGAGGTTCGAAACGTGGAAATTCGGATGTACGTTGCTGAGTTCCTCCGGTAATTCGAGTCTGTAGGCCACTTTGCCAATTCTTTCCAGAATTTTAAAGGGTCCAACGTATCGAGGCGCGAGCTTTCCTTTCTTGCCGAATTGGATCACCCCCTTCCAAGGTGAAACTTTTAGGAGTACGTGATCACCAACTTCGAACTCAAGGGGCTTGCGGCATTTATCGGCGTAGCTCTTTTGACGACTCCAAGATTTCAAGAGATTGTCTCGTATCTGGAGGATCTTGTCAGTCGTTTCTTGTAATAACTCAGGTCTGGTAATCTGCGCATCTCCGATCTCGTGCCATACAATCGGCGATCGAGCGTCAGTCTGAGTGTCAGGGTGCGAATCATGCGTTCAGTCTGAGCGTTCAGTCTGGGGATGGAAAGCGGTACTGAGATTGAGAGTAGTACTGAGAGCATATTGAAAAGTTTCCCAAAGGCGCAAGGTGAATCGACCATCACGGTCAGAGATGATGTCACGAGGTATCCCATGTCGACAAATGACTTCATCGGTATAGATTCATGCTAATCGTTCAACCTTATAGTCTTCTCGTATCAGTAGAAAGTGGACGGATTTAGTAAGACGATCAATGATAACACAAATGCTATCGTAACCTGATGGCGTGCGCAGAAGTTTCGTAATGAAGTACATAGCTATACTCTCAGATTTCCACATCGGGATCTCGGGTTGCACGAGTAAGCCAGAGGGTCGTTGTTGTTCAGCCTTGGCCTTCGAATAAGTCAGGTATTTCAAAAAATAGAGAGCGATATCCTTCTTCATTCCAGGAATACCGGGATTTGTGGGCTTCAGTTAACAATATCTCTCGGAGGTTATTGCGACCGGGGATCTAGATGCGATCGAGATAGTAATAGATACCGTTCGATTTGGTGACAAGTTGGGTTTCAGCACCACACTTCATTTCGGCTTTCAAGGTATCCTCAATGAAGCATGTTTGCTGAGCATCACGAATTAGGGTTTCGAGGTCGTGTTGGGCTTGAACATTACGTACACTATATAGATAGCTTCGTCGGCTAAGAGCGTCGGCAACGACATTTGCTTTGCCTGGGTGGTAACATATCTCACAGTCGTAGTCGTTGAGAAGTTCAACCCATCTGCGTTGGCGCATATTCAGTTCCTTCTGGTTCAAGATGTGTTGTAGGCTCTTATGGTCGGTGAAGACCGTACACTTAGTGCCATAAAGGTAGTGTCGCCAATTTTTTAACACAAAAACAACTACGCCGAGTTTGAGATCGTGGGTTGTGTAGTTCTTCTCGTGGACATTGAGCTGACGAGAGGCGTACGCGATAACATTGTCTCGCTGCATAAGCACACAACCAAGACCTAGGTTAGAGGCATCGCAATAGACTACAAAGTCGTCGTTTCCATCGGGTAGCGCGAGTACGGGAGCATCGCAAAGCATACGCTTGAGAGTTTGAAAGGCTTCCTTTTGTTCTGTTCCCCAAACAAAAGGCTTGTCTTTATGCGTTAGAGAGGTGAGAGGAACGACGATTCTAGAGAAATCAGCGATAAATCGATGGTAGTAACCCGCCAATCCGAGAAAAGAACGAACTTCGTGTAACGCCCTGCGTCCCTGAACTTTTAGCTTTTGTCAAATTTAGCCCTTATACTATGGGAAACCTGACACTTATGATACTTTGTGAATCTTGATGTTACGAAAATTGAATCTTGGTGATACTTGATACTTAATTCTAGAAACTCGATACTTGAGTCTTGATTCTTGATACTTAATGCTAGACGCTTGATTCTTAATACTTAAAACTAGATACTTGATACTTTGAAACTAGATTCTTAATGCTAGGTTCTTGATTCTTGATACTTGACTCTTGATACTAGACTCTAGAGACTCGTGAAACTTGAGACTTGGTTAAATGAGAGACTAGAGACTGGACACTTATGTATTCTTGAAACTTGGAAATTTTTGTGTTAATTAAATAATCTTGTTATGTAATAATATTACACAATAATACGCAACACAACGCTTAATCTAGCTCGCAAAACGAACCAAAGACGGAAAAGTTGCAAAACGGATTGGACTGTCACTCTGACACTATAAATAGGACCTGTCACATCATTCTTCACTGATGTGACAGTCCCCTCTGATCCAGGCGCACGCACTTTACTTTTTTTCCATTTTTCGGCGGTTCTTGTATGTTCTCTCTTAGATTCTTGTACAACCTTGACCATTACACAATTCTTTACACGATTCTTCATCAAATCACACTTTTCACCATGAAATCACTAAGATTCGAGCTCTTGAAGGTGACGTCATCATGGCGGTTTGTACAACCGACTGTGTGATGTCATTTCCCTCAAGTGTTAGCTCAGATCTAAGGGATTTCTATGTGTTTTATCTTGAATCTTTACTAAATCGGCACATTTTCAGCTAAACTCATGTTATTCTTCAAACTTTCTGAACTTTTAGCCTAAGATGGTGAAATCCGGACCCAAATGGACTGTAGACTTGATGGTTAGTCTGGAGTCGACTTGGAAATGGATTATCACCGGAGAAGATGACCTGATTACGGGTCAGGCAAGAAACTCAGCAAAGAACAGCCATCCGATTGAGCGGGGTGATTCCCATCCGATCAGGCGAGCTAAACTTTGGTGAGCTTCCGTTGTCTCGATGCTTTACCATGTCGTCTCAATCAAACTCAAACTTAGAAATTTACAACGTTTCAAGAGACGAGGACACCGAGGAAGAACGACCATCCGATCGGACGGTCGTCCGATCGAGTGACCGTCCGACCAGGTGGGCTAGCTCAGTAAACTCCAACACTTTAACTATTTTGAAGCGGACCTTTGAACTTTGAAACTTACACTCGAATAGTCATCCGACCGAACGGTCATCCGATCGGATGACCATCCGATCGAACGACTTGTATTTATGCTACAATGAAAACTTCAAAAGATTAAACATTTTGGAAACTCACTTTTGGATCAAATGGTCATCCGTCCGGATGACCATCCGATCGGATGAGGGTCCGTTTGAACTTAATAGGTCATCCGACCGGATGACCACCCGTCCTGATGGCCATCCGATCAGAAGAGTGATCCGACACTTTGCACGATTCTCGTCATTCGGCCGACACTTATCTGGTAATCTATAGTCAGGCTAATCTCAGAGCTCCCTTTAATCCAAGTAGTAGGTGTTGATACTTAGCACCCGTTGTGAGTATAATCGATCCCTTTTCGTTTTAAACTTTTGGGATGCAACATGTATTCTATGAAACTTGAAACTATTTGAAATCTAACTCTATCCTCTGTAAATGTGAAACTTGATACTTTTGGATTCTTGACTCTTGATTCTTTATGTTATGTGAACATTTAATCCCTGTGTGTAGTTCTGCCTTAACAATAGTAGCGATACGAGAATGCACCTCCCTATTATTCTCGGGGATTTTGTTAGGAGGATTCTATTTGCTTTCCTTGATTCTTGGGAAAGTGGTAAATGCATTGGGACACTTGGGCTATCACTTGGACTGCGTACACTAGCATGGCTGAAACTACTTTTACTATTTACATGATGGATATGAGTCTTTTTAAACTACTATGCTATATACTCAAAACTTGTATACTCTCCAGTACATTATTGTATTGACCTTATTTTAATGCATGTTGCAGGCTGATAGGATGCTGAATCAAGAATTTGCTAGGATCCTTCTTAGAAACACATCTAGCTAAATTAGAAACTTTTAAAACAATGTTGATGTTTTGTGTTTTGATACTATGCGTGGTGGTTGATGATGGAATTTAGACAATATTTGAAATTCGATTAATCTATATCGAAATATCTAGTGTTATGGAAACTTTTGAGCAATCTAAACGCTTAGTGCCGCACCGCGATGTTTCCGCCATCGGTTGGGGTGTGACAGATTGGTATCAGAGCCATAACTATAAGGAATTAGGAAAAGTATGAATGCTTTGCCTAGTCTATAGTTCTAGGAATCTTGACTCTTATCTGTTGATTAAGACTTATGCATTTTACCGTATATGCTTCCTAGCAACACATAATCCTATCAAACTTATGTGCCTTTCCTAAGGCTGACACAATATACACTTGGATACTTTGAAGACGCTGTCATACAACGTTTGTATTTTGTACGAGATTTACCTTCAAGTCAGGAGTGACATCCTAACCTTGATGGGAAACCTCCATATTATATTCTAGTAAGTCTTATCTGTTGATAAGGACCGACATTATGA
Organism: Helianthus tuberosus; assembly: GCA_030545235.1. Lineage (NCBI taxonomy): Eukaryota > Viridiplantae > Streptophyta > Magnoliopsida > Asterales > Asteraceae > Helianthus > Helianthus tuberosus. The sequence goes on along the minus strand of CM060411.1, from coordinate 49,733,403 downwards.
GGGTACGAAGTAGTCAATATAGAGGTGAAACTCATACCTTGATAACTAGTCCCACTCTTTGATTTTCTGTCTCGCCAAAGACTCGAAATTTCCAATCAATTGGGGACATGAAATAACCAAAAGGACGAATATCGTAGGCCTAACATCGATGACGTATTTGTCTAAGTAAGTCAAGACACGTTACCTCAATTCGAAAGGGGTTCGATTCACTTTGGTTAGTCAACGTTCCTCTACCCGGAACGATCCTATGTTTTATGAGCCTATTTTTATGTTATCTCGGTTTTTATATGTGGTTTTAAACTCAATTCTTCGTTCATTTCTAGACTTTTTACACAATTTGCACGTATGTCCGCAATCTAAAACGATAATTGTCACACCCCGACCACGTAGAACATACAAAACGTGGCGGAAATGTCGGGGAGTGTTGTAACAGAATTAATTGTTTCAAATCCATGGTAATTGAAGTTTCATTTTATTGATTAAAAGTGTTACAACGTCTTAACAAACAAAGAAATACAACATAATTAACTAGTCTTGCATCTTTTATTGTCACTAAAGCCCAAGTCTGCCTATGTGTATCTTGATCATCTTATGCAACAGCTCCTGAAAAACACATGTGAAAATAGGTACGTCAGCATAAAAATGCCTGTGAGATACATAGGTTTTGTGAAAATAGGTTTCATGACTTATGTTTGAGAAAATTGTTTAGTCATGAACCTTGTAATTTGCTTTGTTTTGTAAATCGTTTGAAAAACGATAAGATCAGATGATATGTATAAATAAGAGAATAATGTATGGTTAAATGAATAACCATGGTAAAATGAGTTTGTATAAGATAAGTTGTTTGGAAATCAATATCTTGTGAAAAGTATGTTATTTGTATAAAATGTTATATGTCTCAAACTGAAATGATTCAAATAACGCTACAATATGTAATACCATACAAACACTTATATATAGGAAGTACCAGCGGCGTATCCACCATGCTTGTATCATATTACACACGCATCGTTATTTAATCACTTAATCAAACCAAACCACCAAAGTAATGTTTAACAATTGTCGAAATGTTTATGTATGGTCAAATACGGTTCACAGATACAAACGGTTCACAGATACAAACGGTTCACAGATACAAACGGTTAACAGATACAAACGGTTCACGGATACAAACGGTTCACGTAGTCAAATGATTACAACGGTTCACATAGTCAAATGATTACAACGGTTCACATGGTCAAATGATTACAACGGTTCAATATGTAGTATAATGTGTTCATATGCTGGATAAGCATATGCAACAGAAAGGCAATGTAAAACAATGTACTAAGTATGCACAAAATGGACATACATAGTATGAAATGTAATGTAGAACGATGTACTAAGTATGCACACAATGGGCACAAATAGCATAAGATGTAATGAAATCATGTACTATAATGTACTAACGAACATAGCAGGTATATGATGTGAAAACATGGAAAGCATGAAAGTAACAAGTAGGCACATGTGTTCCACCCCAAAACGTTTGGAAAACTGTAAAAGAGGGGTCTATGTACTCACTTGAGATTGCTCATAAGTCCTTGAGTAACAACCAAACAATGCTAGAGATCGCGGATATCAAACGGCACCTAATATAGGTAACTATGTTAATTAACCGGACCTAGATCGGAAGATCGGGTAGCATTAGGGTTTGTAAACCAAACGAGTGTAGAGACTCGTGTCATTTGGTTTAACAAAGCCTACATACTAAATGAAACTTAACCTAAGTGTTTACGACCCATTACGACCCGTTTAGGTAGCTTATGCTACTTTAACGCGTCGTTCGCGTGAAACGCGTTCGGACCGCCTAACTAGTCCTATGACAAGTGTTATATGCCTAAACATGTTACATAAACAGTTATGTGACAAAAGTTTAGGTTACATATGCTTAATTACCAATTATACATAAAAAGGGTATTCTGGTAATTTACCGAAGGCATATAAACTACCTATCATACAACTACTTAAACGATGTGACCATAGGGTATAACCTCGGAAGGTTATTCCCTACCTACTATGGTCACCTAATGTATTTGGTCGGATCCTAATGATCGACCAAACTGGGTCGGGTTCGAGGGTATAGGCGATTTATTAGATCGCCTACCCTACGACCCTAGACAACGTGGTAATCAGTGGGCATAGTCCCAAGGGACTATGACCAACGTGATTACACTCACGTTGCGAAGTTCAAACAAACTTCGCATTGACCATTACTGGTCAACGCTGAAAGTCAAACAAAGTTTGACTTTCTGACTCGAAAAGCAATAAAATAAGGAAAAGGACGAAAGAATACTTACGAAGGGTCCCCGAATGCTAATCTCGATCCGAGAATCTCAGGTATGAAACAATGGTTTCAACTTAGAGTTTCTAAGATCAAAATTCTAGTGATTTGAGCAATGGGGTGGATGGGTATTTATAGGAATACCCGAACCGTTAGGATCGTTTGATGGAAAACGTGCCATGATCCAAGGCGTACACTTGTCGGAAACTCATGGTGGCTAAAAGTGATCCTTATCAGCTGACTAAGCGAATGAGAATGTGTGGTTGTGAACGAAACAGCTGGTTAAACACTGAATCTGGTCCAGAAGGGGGCTCGCGTGACGCTAAGGCCCGTCGCGTCACGCTAGGCCCCTGTTTTGGCAGATTTTACAGAAATGGTCCCTGCACCTTGTTTAAGCGATTTTCGATGCGTTTGAACCCCGTTAACCTCATTTCAAGGATCTAAAATGAAGTTAAGGTATGGGGAACTCAAAATATGCTCAAAAATATCTAGGATGTCGGTTCGTTTGGCCGTACGATCGCGATGTTCGCTTAATTACGACGGAATGCGCACAAGCGCGAAAAACGATCCAAATGACGCGACGAATGGATTTTTCTTATGGCGAACACTAAAATATAATATAGTCATGCTTGCATGAATTTTTGGATGTCCGGATGTATTCAGAACGTAAGTTATGCGCGAAAATGCAAACTTGTGCACTTTTTGACACTTTTAGTCCCTGAATGACACAAAAGTTTATTTTAGCATACCGAACACCTCAAAGCCTATTTCTAAGCTATGTAAAGGATATTTATGGTATGTTTAACTTATGGTCATGTTCCGGAATGTCTGTTACAGTTCAAATTGGCATACTTTCGCAGTTTGTCAACTTTAGTCCCTGTAAGCGATTTAACTTGATTTTGCAATACCAAAGCCTCCAAAACTTATTTCTAAGTTATGTAAAGGTTATTTAAGGTATGTTAAGTATATGTTGATGTTCCGGAGTATTTGTCGCATTAAACTGGTTATATTTACGCATCAGTGCGCGTATAACCTTCCAGAAAGCGATATAGAGTTTGAAATCGAACAAGAATTGATATGTGTAAACGATACACATATTTTTACAAATCCCCAGTGTGAAATACAATATTTCATTGGTTGGGAATTTGTTTGATGGTCTCAGTGACACAGGTGTCACAATAATCCTAATCTCTCAGGATCGAACTAAATTTACGAAGCTTTATTCATCGTATTAATCTACGTGGAATCTTGATACTATGTGAAACTACTTGCTTAATCTATGTATTATCGTGGTAGCGAAACACTAAACGTAACATGGCACTGAAAGACAGGACAGAAGTAACATGGATGAAACATGGTGGATACGCCGCTGGTACTTCCTATATATAAGTGTTTCTGACATGTTACCAACTTTCGTACCACGTGCAATGCGAAATCTAGTGTTTTGCAGACCGGTGATGAGAATGTGAATACTAAGCTATGAGAAACTACTTGTGTAATCTATGTGTAATCTAAGTTTACTCTAGTGTGATCGTGAGTGGCAAATACGTAACGTATCCTAGCACCGAAGACAAGACGAACGTGACATGTCTGAAACATGGTGGATACGCCGCTAGTACTTCCTATATATAAGTGTTTCTGGCATGTTACCGAACTTTCGTACCGCGTGCTAAGTGAAGTTCGTAGTTTTGCGGACTCGTGGGGGAAATGTTGAAACTATTTGGTTAATCTATGTGAAAATGATGAAGTCTAATGTTATGATTGGCGAAACATGACACCGACAACAAGACGAACATGGCATGATCGAAGCATGGTGGATACGCCGCTGGTACTTCCTATATATAAGTGCTTCTATCATGTTGCCGAACTTTCGTAACACGTGCCATGTGGGAATTCGTTGTTTTGTGGACTGTGGTGAGAATGTTGAACGCTAATCCATGTGGAACTATTTTATTAATTTATGTGTATGTGATAATGGTGAAGTGTATTGTTGTGATTGACGAAACGTGACACGTAACATGACACCGAATACGAGGCGGACGTGATATGCCTGAAACATGGTGGATACGCCGCTGGTACTTCCTATATATAAGTGTTTCTGACATGTCGCCGAACGTTCGTACAACGTGCCATGTGAAAGTCATGGGTTTGTGGATGTTGAATCTTTTGGAATCTACCTGAAACTTGTTGGAAACTTGAATCTTTAAACTATGAGAAACTTGTTAAGACTTGGTCTTTAAGCTATCGTGTGTGAAACTATATACTGTGAGACTTTGTGATCTAGACTTATATGATCCTTTTCTTTAGATGTCTTCCCGTAAGATGTCCGACACTCTCATGAAAGCCAGAACCAAATCTCATAAGAAGATGATGTCTTTTCTGGCCGATCAGATCGCTCGCATCGTGCCAAAGATCATTACTGAGATCCAGGGTTCAAACACTCCTCCCTCCTCTGCTGACTCTAAGACAGAGAAGGTGAAACCTACGAAGTTCAACTACAAACACTTAGTCTCTTACAACCCTAAGCCTTAGTGATGGGGTGACTGCTATGCTGGAATGGTTTGACAGCATCGAGGTTACCTTCATTAACTGCGAATGCCCAGAGCATTTAAAGACTAGGAGTGCAATGGGAATGTTTCAAGGCCGAGCTCTGGAGTGGTGGTCGAATGAGAGAAACATCCACTCGAATGAAGAAGCTTATGCTCTTTCACGGACCGAGGTGCGAGAAATGATGATGCTCGAATTCTGCCCTCCCCATGAACAACTGAAGCTTGAAGAAGAATTCTGGCATCTCAAGTAGATTGCTGATGACAATCTGGCTTATACTACTCGTTTTAGGCAACCGAGTTTAATCGTTCCTCACTTGGTTTCTACTCCCAAGCGCATGATAACCAAGTACATGAATGGGTTACCTCCTGCAATGCGTGATTCAATCGTAGCTGCTCAACTGGAAACTATTGAAGAAGTCTATCGTCTGGCCGCAAGCTTAAACAACAACCGTGTCCATGACAAACAGTTTGCTACTCCTGCTCCCTCTAAGTCAGCAAATCAAGTTACCCAACAGCCAAGTGGTAGCTGGAACAAGAAAAGAAAGTCTCAGGGTTCAGTGTACAATGCAATTGTCCCTGCTACAAACCCTGCTACTAAGCCTACTCCTGCTGTTGTTGTTCCAAACCCTCCTGCTCCTGAAATAAAAAAGCCGTACACTGGGCCCCATCCTAAGTGTGCAACTTGCAACTTTCATCATCCTGTTGCTTCTGCATGTCATTTGTGTACCAACTGCAATCGCTATGGTCACACGGACTCCCTACTATCATCAAGCTAACCCAGTCCAACAAGCTCAACAAGCGCCAGCTCAGGCAGCTCTACCAACTCTCCCCGCTCCACAGCAGAATCCTAGGCCAGTTAATGTTGTTCGTGCATGCTACAAGTGTGGAGATACTAGTCACCTTTGAAATCCGTGTCCTCAGCTAAACCAGGAGCAACAGCCAGCCACTCGTGGACGAGCGTTCAACCTTAATGCTAATCAGGCTCTTAACGACAATGACGTCGTTAATGGTATGTTTCTCGTCAATAACCTTTACGCTTCGATACTATTTGATACTGGTGCCGACAGAAGCTTTGTGTCCGTAGAATTTGAATCTTGATTAAACTGTGCACGCTCTAAGTTACCTAAGTCGTTTTGGTGGAGATTGCCGATGGTAATTCGATTCTAGTTGATTCACTCTAAGTGGTTGTTCCCTGAATCTTAACGACCACGTATTTACTATTGATCTAATACCCATGCAATTGGGTAGCTTCGATGTCATAATTGGCAAGGATTGATTGCGTAAGAATCATGCCGAGATTGCTTGTCACGAGAAGTTTGTTCGTCTTCCTCTTCCTTCCGGTAATATTTTACATGTCTATGGAGACCAACCTTCGAGATGACTGAAGTTGATGTCATGCACTCAAGCGAACAGGTGCTTACGTAATCAGAACTTTGCCTTCTTGGCCCACGTGGTGGAACAAAAAGGCAAGGGAAAGAACATAAGCAATGTTCCAGTAGTGTGTGATTTCCCTGACGTCTTTCCTGGAGATCTTCCCAGTCTTCCTCCTCCTCGATCTGTTGACTTTTGTATTGATCTCATACCTAGCGCGACTCCTGTCGCCAAGGCTCCTTACCGACTTGCACCTTCTGAGATGCAAGAACTATCTAGTCAACTACAAGAATTGCTCGACAAAGGATTCATTCGTCCAAGTACCTTCCCGTGGGGTGCTCCCGTGCTGTTCGTCAAGAAGAAAGACGGTTTGTTTCGTATGTGTATCGACTACCGTGAACTTAATAAGCTTACCGTTAAGAATCGTTATCCTCTCCCTCGTATTGATGATTTATTCGACCAGCTACAAGGCGCGTCCTGTTTCTCAAAAATCGACCTTCGATCTGGTTATCATCAGCTCCGTGTTCTCGAAGATGATGTACCCAAAACTGTTGTAGGATCGAATTCGGACCTAAACGAGTCGATTAGAAGAGTTTATCTCAGTTTGAACGGCAGAAACAGACAAACTAAGTACAATTCAGCAAGTATTCACTATAAACTGTCGATATTATTGATCTGGGTAACGTTTACAACCTGACGACACTTCGGCAGCACTTCGTGGCTCACCGGAAGACAACACCTAGAACTATGTTTGTGATTTCGCTCTTACAACCTATATATAGGCTAACAGGTTTTGCTCATACATACATGTCCATAAGAGCGAAACCTTCATCTGACACATAAGTGAAACCATCTAATTGACACAAGAGCGAAACCCTAGCTTGACACATGAGCGAAATGACCAAATACAATTATGAACGAAATCAGCATCTAAGAAACATAAATGCTTTTGTCTTCTTGTGATGTATTGACTTTCGTGAACTAAATATCATCATCTAAAATGTTGTGATGTCATCATTGATGTCACATGATGACATTTTTGATGATGTCACGCTTGATCAAAACCGCAACGAACTCGAGACTCGATATAAGACGAAGACGACAGATGAATGCACCAACAGACTCCCCCTCAGATGTTGACGAGTCTTAAGTGTCGAGTCTTCGCATCTTCAGTCTTTACCAGTCCTCTCGAACTCTTTCTCTATCTTCATCTCTTTCTCTTAAATCACCAACAAACTTCTTCTCTTAGATTTTAACAACTTTAAATTCATCATCATCAACATGCACTCCCCCTCAAATGTTGATTCATCCTGCATAAAACTCTACCACAAACATAAGTTTTATGATAAACATTTAAGCATATAGACATCATTTGAAACTATCTCAAACAAATATCTCAATTCATTTCTGATGAACCACTTGAAACTATATCATTTTTCTTATCAAAATAACACACTCTTCCAAACCATCTGTTCATCATGTTTAGCACTTGGAATTTTGAAAATCAGCTTTTCAATATCAATCGTCAAAAATCTTTTTGGATTTTTCAAAAGATTATGCTAAAACACTCTGAAAATCTTTTTGGATTTTTTACTGAAAAGAAATGTAGTAAAGTAATATTTACAGACACTATTTTTGTGAGTTTGTGTAAGAGGATCATATCAGTTTATGTGACCAATCACTAGCATCGTTAAGCTTTAAACATTTTAAGTTCTAAACGATTCACGTTGATTGACGATATTGTTGTCCACTTAAGCTCAATCTAAAAAATTTCGACATGCTTACCGATACGTTTAAAGTATATTAATTTTGCACTAAGTTCTTATGGACCCCACGATCTCAGCATATCCCCTCATCATGCAATACACTGACTCAAGTAATGCCTTTAAACCTTTATCAACTGTGATTTGTGCGAAAAACAAAGCAGAATGTTTAAACATTAACAATCAGGTCGATACTTCCGTATACGCAGAGAAAGTCCAATGTTTAAACAAAATAAGAAAAATAAAACAAGTTGAAGTTGTTTAGGCTTTAACCACCAGGTCGATACTTCCGTATACGCAGAGGTGATCCAAAGCTTAAACGAAACACCAAAGAAAATAAAGCAGAACGTTTAGGCAACAACATCCAGGTCGATACTCACGTATACGCAGAGGATGTCCGATGCTTAAACAAAATAAAGAAATAAAACAAGTTTAAATCTTTGCAAAATGAAATGCACAATCACAGCGACTTTTCAGCAAAGTTGTGAAAGTTCACAAACTTAACCAGTTTTATGTCTTACGACAATCAGCGATTACGGAGTAGGCACACAATCAAGAAGGACAAAACTAAGTACTATGCTTTCAACCATGTTTCCCACTAGAACTAGGCTTTTTCATTTTGGTTTGTATCGTTATCGCAAATCTACTAGTCTAGCTGAGCCTACCGTCACATCTTTAATGAGACCGTTTATCACATTTAGACTTTACATTTCTTTAGCATGCTGTGACAGTCCAACTGATCTACAATCATTTCCTCTTTTTCACAACAAAACTCATTTTTCCATTTTCAATGTTTTTGGCATTTTCAAATTTTCAATTTTTTTTAAAATTTTTACTCCTCCTAAAATCAAAATATGTTTCAATTTTGATTTTCTGGGAAAATTTGAAAATAAACTGTACAAAGTAAATGACAACATGATGAGAATCACTTCAATTCTCCATCCACTTGGCTTGAACAATCAGAACTCCCCCTGACAACAAAACATTTTCCCATAGTGATTTCAAAACACTTAAGTTTATTTTAATCAAAATGGTTTTTCCGGAAAATTAGATTTGTGAGTCATTTCTCAAACATGGGGATCATTCATCACCTTGTTTTCTTCAACCACTTGTAAAAACTTACATTTTTAAGATCAATCCTCAAACATCACTTGTAGAAAATCAAGTACAACTTAATGTCCCTGATTTACCACATATAAGGCGAAAAATCACCAGAGTGAAATTTCTCAAGAAATGTGCCGATACCTACTCCTCACTTACCAACCTGGGAGTTCCAGCAAGTCAGGTTTTTCATTTAAACAGATTCACCCAAGCCTGACGGTCCTTGGGTGATTTTGAATTCTTGTTCAACAATGGTGGAAAATTTGCATCATCCATTGTTAAACCTGAATTCTCCATTTTTACCTCAACCAAAGGCTCTTCTGGCTTTACCACACCAGATTCATCGCCTGAACGTGGCTTGTCTGACTTTGAGGAGCCAGATTCATCGCCGACATGTAGCTCCTTTATTTTCACAGAAACAGATTCATCGCCACAAACTTTCTTCTTCTTCTTTCCCTCTTTCGTCCTCAGATTTGCATCTGATGAATGCGTTTTTCTTGATTTGTTGTTCTTTGATGAGCAAGACGATTTATCAGAACTTTTATCTGTTTTACCAGTTGTATCCGAGGACAAAATCTTCTCGAGGTACTCTCTCGCCTTTTTTCCTCTTCTTCCTCAGTCTGTCTTTCTGCCCCTGTGAAAGTTTAACTTTCTTTTCTTGAATTGTCTGTTCTTGAACTTTAGATTTTACAACCTTCTGTTCATGGGGCTTGACATTGACTGGAATCTTTGCTAATTTTTGAGAATTAGCCCTCAATCTGTCATTCGATCTCCTTGGGCAATCTCTGGCAATGTGACCTCTGATGTTGCAGTTAAAGCATCTTCTCATCTCATAATTCCAACTTTGGCAGTTAACAGCAATGTGTCCTTGATAACCGCATCTGTAACACACTCTGTTATAGTACCAATCACCATTTTCAGTCCAAACATTCAGATCATAGCACTGTTTGGCTTGGTGATAATCCTTGCTCCTCTTGTTTGCTGGATTTGGCTTTTGAGCACTGTGGTCAAACCTGCACCACTTATTACCAACATTTTTTGAGTTTTGATTTTCCAATTTTTGTGATTTTTTATCACGATTGGATGATTGAACTGATGAGCTTTTATTTTCTTTTTGAAGATTTTTCGGTTTTTTATCTTTTTGTTTTTGTTCCACATTATTCTTTACAGGTTTTTGCGATGAGCATTCACCTTTTTCAGTAGAATGTAGAACAGTTTCTTTAAACATTTCTTTTATTTTGAAAAATGTTTTCTTTTTCTCATCATCATCAGTTTTCTCATCACAATCTTCAACTTTGACATTGTCAAAGTTTGTGACATTGTCACTTATTGGAACTGAATTGATCGGTTTTGGACATGGATAATCTGGTGTTGATGACGAAGTCTCAAAACCTTTCAATTTCTCTTCAAGCTCTTTGATTTTCTTTCGAGCACATTCAGCTTCTTTTTCAAGTCGAATAATCGTCTGAAGATGAGAATTTATCATTTTTTTTGCTTTTCAGTGTTATTCTTGCTAAAAACAGATCTCCCATCTTCAAGAATTTTTATTTGACTTTGAAATTCTTTTTCAATTTTTGATTTTTCATTTTCAAAACTTTTAATTTTATCTTCAAAAATTTTTCCATTTTCTTTCAACTTCTTGTTTTCAGATGTTAAACTGTTCAAGTCATTTAACAGTTTAACATTTTCAGATTTTTGCTTCTCACAAATTTCCTGCAATATAAGAATCTGTTTAACATCAGCTTGCTTCTCATCCTTCAACTTGTTGACTTCCAATGTCAAACTTTTCGCATCTTTCAAGAGTTTGCCATTGTCAGCTTCAAGTTTATCACATTTAGAACACACTGATGCAGAACTTGAAGATTCATTCTTCACAAATTCTCCAGGCTTTGAAATTTCCTTTTTCTCTATCTTGTATGTTCCTGCACAAAAAATTTTAACGAAATCAAGAGGATTTATATTCTCATCAATATAACAACCCCTCTTCATATCGTAAATCAGATTACTTTTTGCAGCAAGACATACATTAACTCTTCTTTTCATTTCAAGAATCACATCTAAATCCATTTTCATCAAAATATTTTTTGTTTCATTTATCAATTCTTTCTTTTTATTGTCACTTTCATACTCAAAATCTTTAAGTTTGTTGATGAACCCTTTTAGATACAGCTTTGAAAAACTAGAATCTTTCTTTAGGTTTTTCAAACATTCATCCCATTCGATAGGTAATGCATCAGCAAACTTTGATACTTTTTCAGTATCTGACAGTCTTATCTCATGTTCTTTCAAATGTTCAATTAAGACTGAATATCGGTTTGCTAGATCATCCAAATTTTCATTTTTCAAACACACAAAGTATTTAAATCTTTTCTCCCAACCAACCTTCTTCACATTGCTATAACTATCATCTATATATCCTCTATGCCAATCGTTGAATCTTTCGAAATAATAATTTTCCTGTTCATCAAACATTTTTTTTTTCAATTTTCAAAAACAACTCTAGCTAACAACAATATTATCTCAACAAACTGATTGGGCCTAGAAACTCATTAAACCGAAATATGATTGGGCCGTGATTTTAGATGCAATGTCACATGAGAAACATATCAAATTTTTTAAACTAACAGACAACTACAAGTATTAAGATCAGATGATTGGACCACAATCCCACTATGTCGACAACAATTCAATTAATCATCAATTCTCATTGGATTACACTTATATCACATGCAATGTCAGATTTTATTGAATTAAAAAAAATCACATGCAAGCTACCTTGGGCCACTAGATATCAGTCCTGACAAATACACATGGGCTGATCAATATTAATACTTAAAACAAATCGATTAGTCCTCAATGATAACTCCACATGCAAACCTGACAACTTTATCATTTGCATGCAAACCAGAATTCTCACTGGACTTCCATTTACACTAGCAGACAACTTTAATTTTTCAATTCAAATAATCAACAACACTTTGAATCACATGAACTGATACACGCATGTGATTTCTTTTCCCAAAGAACTGACACCCTCGTTCAGAATGTTATACACAACAATCAAACAGTCTATATTCACGTAACATGAAGTCCCGAGACAATTAATGATTCAGATAACTGTTGACAGACACTTTCAAGCAATTCACACTTTAAAGTTTTGGAGCAGAATCAGACTTTGGTAACTATGAGCGGAAGGTGTCCATATGAGCGAAATAGGTCACTATGAGCGAAATCTAAAGTGTCATATGAGCGAAATAGAATTGTACTATAAGCGAAATCCCAAAGTGTCCAAATAAGCGAAACCTGATCGGAGGGTAAAATGGTCCATTTTTAATCCGTATTTCAGTGTCAAACTTTCAGGGATTTGTTTATGTTCAATTATCTACAATCTGTGAAATTTTGAGCGGATTCCGACCGTTAAATCTCGTTCTGATGAAGAAAGAAGGTGTAGAAGATAGAAATCTCAATGAATTAAGGCTGTAATCTGCAAAACTTCTCCAACTGGCTCTGATACCAATTGTAGGATCGAATTCGGACCTAAACGAGTCGATTAGAAGAGTTTATCTCAGTTTGAACGGCGGAAACAGACAAACTGAGTACAATTCAGCAAGTATTCACTATAAACTGTCGATATTATTGATCTGGATAACGTTTACAACCTGACGACACTTCGGCAGCACTTCGTGGCTCACCGGAAGACAACACCTAGAACTATGTTTGTGATTTCGCTCTTACAACCTATATATAGGCTAACAGGTTTCGCTCATACATACATGTCCATAAGAGCGAAACCTTCATCTGACACATAAGCGAAACCATCTAATTGACACAAGAGCGAAACCCTAGCTTGACACATGAGCGAAATGACCAAATACAATTATGAACAAAATCAACATCTAAGAAACATAAATGCTTTTGTCTTCTTGTGATGTATTGACTTTGGTGAACTAAATATCATCATCTAAAATGTTGTGATGTCATCATTGATGTCACATGATGACATTTTTGATGATGTCACGCTTGATCAAAACCGCAACGAACTCGAGACTCGATATAAGACGAAGACGACAGATGAATGCACCAACAACTGTGTTTCGCACCCGTTATGGACACTACGAGTTCGTAGTTATGCCTTTTGGCTTAACCAACGCACCCGCTGTGTTCATGGATCTTATGAATCGTGTTTGTAAACCATATTTGGATCATTTTGTGATAGTCTTTATCGATGATATTCTTATCTACTCTAAAACTAGAACTGACCATGAACGTCACTTACGCCTGATGCTTGAATTCCTATGTGGTGAACGCTTATACGCTAAATTCTTTAAGTGTGAGTTTTGGATTAATGAAGTACAATTCCTAGGGCGCATTGTTAGTAAACAAGGTATTCATGTTGACCCTTCTAAAATCGAAGCTGTGAAGAATTGGAGTATGCCTAAGTCTGCATCCGAGATTCGTTCTTTCCTAGGATTGGCGGGTTATTATCGCCGATTCATCTCTAACTTTTCTAAGATCGTCGTTCCTCTTACTTCGTTAACTCAGAAAGAGAAACCTTTTGCTTGGGGTCCCGAGCAAGAGGAATCCTTTCAGACTCTTAAGACCCTTCTGTGTAACGCTCATGTGCTTACTCTCCCTGATGGGAATGATGACTTCATGGTATATTGTGACGCCTCGAACCGTGGCTTGGGCTGTGTGCTCATGTGGCGGGACAAGGTTATTGCTAATGCCTCCCGTCAACTCAAAATACATGAGAAAAACTATACTACTCACAATCTGGAGCTTGGTGTCGTTGTGTTTGCGTTAAAGATATGGCGACGCTACCTATATGGAACTAAGTGTGTGGTTTTCACTGACCATAAGAGCCTTCAACATATCTTTAACCAAAAAGAACTGAACATGCGACAGAGGCGTTGGGTGGAATTGCTTAACGACTACGAATGTGAAATTCGCTACCATCCTGGAAAGGCGAACATCGTGGCCGACGCTCTTAGTCGTAAGGATCGTGTTAATACTATTCGTTGTTATTATATCTCTAGTGATCTTCATACTTGTATCCGTGAAGCTCAGTATTCGTCAGCTAATGAAGGTAGCTTATTTATTGAGATACGAGGTGCTACTGTGGATCAACTTGAAACTAAGTCTGATGGACTTCAATACTATCTCAATCGCATCTGGGTGCCGAATCGCGATAATCTTCGTGAGCTCATCATGAACGAAGCCCATAAATCCCGATACTCTATTCATCCAGGTGCTGATAAGATGTACCATGATTTGCGTACGACTTATTGGTGGCCTGGTATGAAGAAGGACATTGTTGCATACGTCTCTAAGTGCCTTACTTGCACGAAGTTGAAGGCTGAACATCAACTTCCTTTAGGACTCTTCGAACAACCCAAAATTCCCGTTTGGAAATGGGAAAGCATTGCTATGGACTTTATAACTAAACTACCCCATACACCCTCTTGTCATGACATTATTGGGGTGATCATTGACCGTTTGACTAAGTCTGCCCACTTTCTTCCTATTCGTGAAGATTATAAAGTGGAGAAACTTGCTCGAATCGATACCGATGAGATTATATGCCGTCGTGGCATACCACTCGATATAATCTCTGACCGTGATGGTCGTTTCACTTCACGTCTTTGGCAAACCTTTCAGTCCGCTATGGGTTCTCACTTGAATCTTAGCACGGCCTTTCATCCTCAAACGGATGGACGAACGTACTATTCAAACCCTAGAGGATATGCTCCATTCTTGTGTCATCGACTTTGGTGGTAACTAGGATGTACATTTACCATTAATTGAATTCTCGTACAACAACAACTATCATTCTAGTATTCAGATGGCTCCTTTCGAAGCTATATATGGTCGCAAGTGCCGATCTCCTCTCAGCTGGCATGAGGTTGGTGACAAGCAACTTACTAGCCCTGAAATCATTCAAGAGACAACGGATAAAATTCTTCAGATCTGTGATAACTTGATCAAGGCTAAGAGCAGACAAAAGAACTATGCTGATAAAAGGCGCATACCTCTGGAATTTGATGATGGTAATAGGGTTCTTCTCAAGGTATCCCCCTGGAAGGGAGTAGTTCGTTTTGGAAAGAAGGGAAAGCTTGCTCCTCGCTATGTGGGTCCTTTCACTATACTCGAAAGGATTGGCAAGGTGGCGTACCAACTCGATTTTCCACAGGAACTTAACAACATACATCCGGTGTTCCACGTATCTAATCTTCGTAAATGCCTAGCCGACGAGGAACTGCAGGTTCCCCTCGAACACTTGCAAATAAATGACGCTTTACAATTTGTGGAGAAACCGGTCGAAATCATGGATCGAAGTGTCAAGCGATTGAGGCGCAACAAAATTCCCATAGTCAAGGTTCGATGGGAAGGAAAGTGTGGCGCCGAATTCACTTGGGAACTCGAAAGTGAGATTAAGGCCAAGTATCCGCAGCTCTTTGAGCAGTCTTCCTCTTAGATTTCGGGGACGAAATCTCCTAAAGGAGGGGAGACTGTAACGCCATGCGTCCCTGAACTTTTAGCTTTTGTCAAATTTAGCCCTTATACTATGTGAAACCTGACACTTATGATACTTTGTGAATCTTGGTGTTACGAAACTTGAATCTTGGTGATACTTGACACTTAATTCTAGAAACTCGATACTTGAGTCTTGATACTTAATTCTTGATACTTAATGCTAGACGCTTGATTCTTAATACTTAACACTAGATACTTGATACTTTGAAACTAGATTCTTAATACTAGATTCTTGATTCTTGATACTAGACTCTGGAGACTCGTGAAACTTGAGACTTGGTTAAACGAGAGACTAGAAACTGGATACTTATGTAATCTTGAAACTTGGAAAGTTTTATGTTAATTAAATAATATTGTTATGTGATAATATTACACAATAATACGCAACGCAACGCTTAATCTAGCTCGCAAGACGAACCAAAGACGGAAACGTTGCAAAACGGATTAGACTGTCCGAATGGACATCCGATCGGATGACCATCCGATCGGAGGACCATCCGATCGGAGGACCATTCGACCGAACAACCATCTCCAACTCCTTGCACCGCCTTACTCTCACTCTGACACCATAAATAGGACCTGTCACATCATTCTTCATTGATGAGACAGTCCCCTTCGATCCAGGCTCACGCACTTCACTTTTCTTCCATTTTCCGGCGATTCTTGTAAGTTCTCTCTTAGATTCTTGTACAACCTTGACCATTACACAATTCTTTACACGATTCTTCATCGAAATCACACTTTTCACCATGAAATCACTAAGATTCGGGCTCTTGAAGGTGACGTCATCATGGCGGTTTGTACAACCGACTATGTGATGTCATTTCCGTCAAGTGTTAGCTCAGACCTAAGGGATTTCTAAGTGTTTTATCTTGAATCTTTATTAAATCGGTACATTTTCAGCTAAACTCATCTTATTCTTCAAACAATCTGAACTTTTTACCTAAGATGGTGAAATCCAGACCCAAACGGACTGTAGACTTGATGGTTAGTCTGGAGTCGGCTTGGAAATGGATTATCACCGGAGAAGATGACCGGATTACGGGTCAGGCATGAAACTCAGCAAAGAACAGCCGTCCGATTGAGCGGGGTGATTCCCATCCGATTAGGCGAGCTAAACTTTGGTGAGCTTCCGTTGTCTCGATGCGTTACCATGTCGTCTCAATCAAACTCAAACTTGGAAATTTACAACATTTCAAGAGACAAGGACACCGAGGACGAACGACCATCCGATCGGACGACCGTCCGATCGACTGACCATCCGACCAGGTGGGCTAGCTCAGTAAACTCCAACACTTAAACTATTTTGAAGCATACCTTTGAACTTTGAAACTTACACTCGAATAGTCATCCGACCGAACGGTCATCCGATCGGATGACCATCCGATCGAACGACTTGTATTTATGCTATAATGAAAACTTCAAAAGATTAAATATTTTGGAAACTCACTTTTGGATCGAATGACCATTCGATCGAATGGCCATCCGTCCGGATGACCATCCGATCAGATGGTGGTCCGTTTGAACCTAATAGGTCATCCGACCGGATGACCATCCGTCCGGATGGCCATCCGATCAGAAGACTGATCCGACACTTTGAATGATTCTTGTCATTTGGCCGACGCTTATCTGGTAATCTATAATAAGGCTAATCTCAGAGCTCCCTTTAATCCAAGTAGTAGGTGTCGATACTTAGCACCCGTTGTGAGTATACTCGATCCCTTTTCGTTTTAAACTTTTGGGATGCAACATGTATTCTATGAAACTTGAAACTATTTGAAATCTAACTCTATCCTCTATAAATGTGAAACTTGATACTTTTGGATTCTTGACTATTGATTCTTTATGCTAGGTGAACATTTAATCCTTGTGTGTAGTTCCCCCTTAACAATAGTAGCGCTTTAGGAGAATGCACCTCCCCATTATTCTCGGGGGTATTGTTAGGAGGATTCTATTTGCTTTCCTTGATTCTTGGGAAAGTGGTAAATGCATTGGGACACTTGGGCTATCACTTGGACTGCGTACACTAGCATGGTTGAAACTACTTTTACTGTTTACATGACGGATATGAGTCTTTTTAAACTACTATGCTATATACTCAAAACTTGTATACTCGCCAGTACATTATTGTATTGACCTTATTTTAATGCATGTTGCAGGCTGATAGGATGCTAAATCAAGAATTTGCTAGGATCTTGCTTAGAAACACATCTAGCCAAATTAGAAACTTTTGAAACAATGTTGATGTTTTGTGTTTTGATACTATGCGTGGTGGTTGATGTTGGAATTTAGACAATATTTAAAATTCGATTAATCTATATCGAAATATCTAGTGTTATGGAAACTTTTGAGCAATCTGAATGCTTAGTGCCGCACCACGAAGTTTCCGCCATCGGTTGGGGTGTGACACTTCGGACGGGGGTTTCGGTGTAATCCAACTCTTAACTGCTTCAATATTTGCGGGATCGACGTGAATACCTTGATTGTTGATGATGTGACTGAGGAATTGAACCTCCTCAAGCCAAAATTCACACTTGGAGAACTTGGCGTAGAGGCGATTCCCTTGGAGAAACTTGAGTAGCAAACGAAGATGTTGCGCATGTTCGGCTTTCGACTTTGAAAAGATAAGGATATCATCGATAAAAACAATGATGAAGCGGTCGACAAAGGGCTTACACACACGATTCATCTAATCCATGAAGACCGCGGGTGCGTTGGTAAATCCAAAGGGCATAACGACGAATTCATAATGGTCGTAACGGGTTCGAAAAGTGGTTTTAGGGATATCGTCCTCCTGAATTCGTAACTGATGATAACCAAAGCGTAAATTGATATTAGAAAAACACGTAGCGCCTTGCAATTGATCAAATAAGTCATCGATTCGGGGTAAGGGATAGCGATTTTTGATAGTAAGCTTGGTGAGTTCCCTATAATCGATGCACATTCAGAATGATCCATCCTTCTTTTTCACGAATAGGACAGGTGCGCCCCAAGGAGATGTGCTAGGGTGTATGAAGCCTTTATCAAGTAATACCTGGAGTTGACTTGAAATTTCACGCATTTCAGACGGAGTGAGGCGATAAGGGGCTTTAGCGACGGGGTTAGCTCCAGGAATGAGGTCGATACGAAAGTCAATATCACGAGACGGAGGTAGACCAGGTAATTCGTCAGGAAAGACAGCAGGAAAATGACGAACCACAAATACCTTTTCCTTCGGCTTCTTTTCCTTCTCCGCTACTACGATGTGCACCAAGAAAGCCTTGTATTGCTTGCGGAGATACTTGCTTGCTTGCTTAAATGCATGACATGAGTTTCAGTTCCTTTGAAGATACTTCGCCATAAACAAAGAGTTGGTCGCCATTTGTAAGAGGGAAACGATTCATCTTTTCGAAACAAACGACTTCAACACGATTTTCACGAAGAAAAACCATGCCTACTATGATATCGAAACTACCAAGTTGCATCGGAATGAGATCGATCGGGAAAACTTGATTGTTAAGTTCGAGAGTACAATCACGAAGAACAGAACTAACAGTGACGGTTCTTCCGGTGGCAATTTCTACGTCGAACATCGTTGGGAGGTTAGCGCTTTTACGGTTTAGGAGCTTTTCAAATTCAAATAACACAAAACAGTTATTGGCTCCAATATCAAATAAACACAAAGCATAAATACTGTTAATGAGGAACGTACCATTGATAACATTGTTGTCAGTTTGAGCTTGGCGGACATTGATGTTGAATGCTCTTCCGCGGGCTGCTTGTTGTGGTTGATGTTGTTGTTGGTGTTGTTGCTGTGGTGGTTGCTGCGGCTCTTGTTTCACCACCCGATTCGGGCAGACGTTAGCGAATTGGTTAGGATCACCACAAGCATAGCAGGCTCGTGCATGAGCAGTGGGAGAAGGAGCTACTTGGTTACCCTGAGGAACGAGGAGAGGAGCTGGTAGTGCAGGAGGAGCTTGAGCTTAAGCTTGCTGACGAGGGCCAATGCGATAGTTCACTGTGAAGTGTCCGTAGAGATTACAGTGGACACATAAACGGCAAGCTATCCCAACTGGGTGATGATAAGTGCAAGTAGGGCACAGAGGGTGAGGACCAGTGTACGCACGCTTAGCAGGCGGTGCGTTGGTCACAGGTGCCACAATTTGTCGGTTCTAATTCTGATTGGGTTGGACGGGTATAGTGTTGAGAGGAGCGCCAGTTGCAGCACAGTTTTTGTTATTGTTACCCTTGCGTTTGCGTCCTTGACGTGATGACTTCGAGGCTTGAGGTGCGGAGGTTTCGGTAGCGGGAGTAGCAGTGACCTTGTGGAGATTCTTGGTTGAGGTTTTGAAATAACCAGCGAAAACTCGCTTATCATTGATCTCAGCGGCGAGTTGGAAGGTTTCCTCAATGGTAGTAGGTTTCGCTGCTTGAACGAAATCGGAAACACAATCGGGTAGAGCGCGAATGTACTTCTTGATTGTGATGTCCGGAGTTGACACTTGACCAGGACAAATGATGCTGAGTTGCTTGAAGCGGGCAGTGAGACCAGCATTATCAGCTCCTTCTTGCTTGATACCACATAACTCATTTTCCAGCTTCTGGATTTCGTGTGGGGGACAAAATTATTTCATCATGACTTCCTTCAGTTCCTCCCAAGAGAGTCCATAGGCTGCATCGTTTCCGTGCCTGTTGCCCTCAGCAGTCCAACAATCCAGTGCCCTGGACTGGAAAACTCCCATAGCATTCACAGTACGCAGATTGTCTGGGCATCCGTTTTGACGAATAGTGACTTCAATCGAGTCATTTCCTTGGCGATCTGAGGTATAACCTTAGCCATTTACTTGGCCACCAGTGATGTGATGCGTTTATCAGCATGGTTGCGTCGAGTAGGGCGTGAGGTGTGAGAACCAAATGACAACATTGTCTGTAGTAGACATCATCACATGGCTTAAACGAGATTTGATTATATAGTTTAGCGTATCGTAAAAACTTCTTTGTTGTAAAGCACAGGAACACGTCCAACACATAGGCACATAGTCACATAGGCACATAATCCACATAGGCACATAAGCACGTAAGCACATATTTTGCACATATTCAACTATATTTTGCACGTATTCACCTACATATTTTGCACATATTCACCTATCTTTCAAGTTTCGTGAGCGCGTTCAAGAGTAGCGAGTGCGAGTAGCGATAGCAAGTAGCGTAAGCGAGTAACATAGCGAGTAGTATAGCGTATGAGAGTTCATAGTTTGTCTGCGATTTGTTAGTGTTTTGAGCTAAAGGTGATACGTTGTGAGTAGTGTGTGTTTTGCAGAGCAAGAAGCGTTAAATCGAAACCATCAGCGTAGAGCACAGCTCTCTTAGCTCAAATAATAAACAAGGAACCATATAAAACACATAAAAGCACATAAAATCGAAGAATCAGCGGCTGCGAGCTTAGAATCGAAATAGAATGTTTGGGTGTTGAGGCAGTGACTACCTAAAGTGATTCGACTATCCACAACGACCTTGAGTACACGCTTTGGCCTAATAGACGGTGCTTTCGCCACAATTTGGTGAACGGCACGCATCCTTTCGGTTACTCACGTAAATCGGGTCATTGGAATCCATCGAGACTTTGGTGAGAGTTTTGTAAAACCAAATAGAGGGTGGAACTAATCGTTAAGATGCGGGTTTCACCCCTAACTTAACAACCTTGTTCCTGATGATGTGGCAAGCCACGAGATAGAGATGGAGAATTTCGTCGAGATATGGATTTCACTCCTGACTCAACGAAAGATTCTCATGTTAATAGTAAAAATGTGCATAGAGTGAGCAATTTATCAAGAGTTCTTGGTTATCACACCTAATCTCTACAAAAATCGCTCTTTTGAGTTATGCGAGTGTTTTTAAAAACGTGTGTCTGCTTTAGGAAAAGCTAAGTAGTTTCTGGCCTTAGGAAAGGCGTGTGGTGTTCGACCTTAGGAAAGGTCGTTGTTGCACAAAGCTGTAGTATTCGGTGTTCGCGCAAGGATGTAGTTTTAGCGAGTTCGAGTATAAGCTCGTGTAGAACCCTTACTGGGCTCGCACAAGGCGGTCTGTTGGTGCTTAGACTATAGACTAGGTCAATTCTAAGACAACGACCCGGACTAGGTCGTGTCTTTCCTAATTCCCTATAGTTATGGTTCTGATACCAATCTGTCACACCTCAATCTATGGCGAAAACATCGGGGCGTGGCACTGAGCGAAACAGATTGTCCAAGAAAATCCAGAACAACTATTAATGACAATATATTAATTGTTAACGTCCCAGACCATCAACATATAAAGTAAAAACAATTATTACAGATATTGTTCTTAAAGACAAATAAGCTGTTCCGACAACTCAGATTTATTTAGTTTGTTTCTAGACTCCCAAGCTTGATTCGTCATGGCAAGCATAGCATCCTAGACACCTGTCACGTACGTTAAAATAAAGTAAATACACAGAGTGTAAAGGTGAGTACACAAGTTTGATAACATATAGTATAGCGAAAGCGTTTACGCATAACCAGCATGTAACACGTAGAAATGTGAAGCAAGTAAGCTATCGACAATGACATATGTAACCGGCATGACTGCGAGTGTAGAATGTGCAACACATTATCACAACTGTGACCATGTGAAGTAAAACCCTTAACAACCCCTGTCCACGACAGGTGCTGAGTCCAAATGTCACGGCCCCCGACCCAGTTTCCTGGTATCGATTGCCGCGAGACAGAAAACCCGTAATATTTAATTTTGGCAGCGGAACTTTTAACAGGATCGATTAAACTGAAAATACCCATTTATTTTATTCCAAGTTTCGAGATAAACCCCGTAGTTTACAATAAAGGAATTCCACTGGGAAATTCCCTGGTTACAAAAACATGTTTATTTATTTACTGAGCCACTTTATCCACGCTGGTAGTGCTACGCGGTACTTTTGCTTAAAACGACACATTGTTATAGATTACAGTATTAAGAGCGATTACAATTGCCCCTATCTTATAATTAGCTGGTTCTGTTGTCACTCGACCGGATCTATGACTGTGGTCATATCACTGTTGGGTCCTTTCACCCAAAAGTGACGTGTCTCACTATTTAGGTCCTTTCACCTAAAAGTGATAAAACTGTAGTCATTGTGCACAATACCCCACTTACTGCCAGTAATTTAAGACAACAAAGACTTAATCCCTGTAACATATAACTCGAAAACATTTAGGTATTGTAAAGCACTTTTGATAAAAAGAGAATGACTCACATTGCAAGTTTAGCTGGACAGAGTTTTGCCTACTGATTTAGCCTCGTAACCTAGTTAAATAACAATGCACACGAAACTAGGTTAGTAACTTAATACAACATTTATGATAAGCTCACGAAATCAAAACCCTCACGACGAATGACAAAGTATAGCCCAAATTCGGGCATCACTTAAACATCCATCAGATATGTTTCAATCGATCGGACATTGTATCATAGCAGTGATCGAGTTATTACCCCGTAATCGTAGCAGCGTTTTGACACCTAAATACACGAAATTGAGCAGTATAGAACGTCTTTTGAACTGATTTTTCAAGCACATACGAAATGCCCATGCACGACCCTTTTATAGCTGAAATTTGAGTCTTACGCGGCCCACGTAAATTTGAAGGGATTCCTACGTGGCCAGCGAGGGCCACCCTAGCTACGGCTAGGGCTGCCGTGTCATGGGGTAGGCTTGCCACGTGTCTGACACATGGCCTGAAGCTTATCCGGAGAACTATAAAGTTGTCGCGTCCCGCGTAAGCTTCCCTTAAGTCTTACGCGTCTCGCGACAGAACAATAAAATTGAATTTCTTGATTTTTCACAAGGATTAGGGTTTTAGGGGTCCAGATTTTCACTTACAGAATGTTGTGGGACATTTTTACAGGTCCTTACACCAAACTATAGTACTATCATTTCTATGGTGTCAAGAAACAATCATTGTGTAAACATAACATACAAGCATTCATCGAAACACGTATAACATGCGGGAGCGGTTAGCGTTTAAAAGTGTTTGCGTTGTGTGTTGATGTGATTTGATATAGATAACGTATGTAACACCCAAAAGTGCGTTAAGCAAAAAGGGTTCGAGTATACTCACAGTTTGTGTTTAACAAACAAACACAGTCTTGGATTGAAGGGAGCGCGTGAGAGATTAGCCTGATCATAGAACGATAGTGTAAGCATTGAACAATGTGTAAACAGTGCGTCGAATGAGTTAGGTGTCGAATGGTAAGTCGAACGGGTGGAAACCCATTTGATCGGATGATCATCTGGACGGATGACCATTCGAACGGTTGGTCATTCGATTGAGTGAGTATGTGTGAATTGATATGAAACTTTTAAAGTTTTCGTTGTAGTATAAACCAAGTCATTCGATCGGATTGTCATCCAGACGGATGGCCATTCGATCGGATGGCTATTCGATTGAAAGTGTGATATTCTTTGAAGTTTTGTCAAATTTTCTAAGTGTTGAACTTATAAAGGACAAGTCACCTGGTCGAATAGTCATTTGATCGGCGATCTAATGTTTTGAAAATTTTACCAGTTTTCTAAGTAAAAGTTTTAAGTTTTGATGGAGACGGTATGACGTCGTGCCAAACAACGGAAACACACCAAGTCCAACTCAGTCGATCGGATGGGAATCACCACATTCGTTCAGCTTAACTGTTCTTGATGGAATTTCATGTTCAACACGCGAATCGGTCGTCTCTTTGGTGGAAACCCGTTCTCAGATTGGTTCTCAACTAGAGTATAAGTAGAAAACCGGAACGAGTCTGGATTCCATCGATTCTTAGTAAAAAAGTGAAGAAAAGTTGAAGTAGAAATCATCTTCCAACTAATTTCATTTTGTTGAGATTCGTGTAAATTAATGTGGAAATCCTTTAGATCTGGACAAATCTTGATGAGAAATGTCACACTCCAGTGTTCCTAAGAACCTGAGATGACGTCACCTTAAAGCAGTCCAAATCAGGTGAGTTCATGGTGAAATCCAGTGATTCTTGATGGAGGAGATGATGAGAAAGTGTGTAATGGAAGTACAAGATTTAGGAAGAAAACTTACGAAAATAGCCTGGAATCGAGAGAAAAGTGCTGAGAATGAGCTGGGAGCGAGTTGGGTCGGATAGAGTTGTCACATCAGTGAATAGTTGATGTGACAGGTGAGTATTTGTATGTGAGAGGGAGATAAGGTGGTGGAGAGTTTGGGTCGGATGGCCAGTCGATCGGATGGCCATCCGATCGGATGGTCATCCGGTCGGATGATGATTCGATCGAGTGGTCATTCTATCCGACGGCTTAAGCGAGTTGGTTTTTCGACTTTCGTTTCGTGCGTTGAGCATTGCGTTGCGTTTACGTGAGTTGCGAGTGGGCGTTGCTATAGCATTAAACAAGTAGTTACACAAATAACATAACACATAAAAGCATAAAAACATAATAACACACACATAGAACAATACCAGTGGCTGCGTTTCGAGTTTGCGATGCGTTGTGATAGCGTGAAGTAAAATAACGTTTAGTTGTGATTTCTGCGTTTTGAAAATGCGTTTAGAATGCGTTTGGTATCCACATGACATTGCATTGTTACTTCACTTATTAGTAAATCATAGTTTAAAATAGTTACTATATCGATTACCGCAAAAGGGTTAAACTATTATCGAATTTCGAGAGTATAGGTTAATTAAGCAATAATTAAGCAAGAAAAGACAGATCTGAGTAATGACATGTCTTGACCTTGACTTTGACTTTGACTTTGACCCGGATAGTCGGGTTGTTACAGGTTACGGGTCAAAAATCTACCCTCCACCATCATTGTCACGCCATCGTCATCCATTTGTCGGAAAACATGTTTCGAACTATCACTGCCAAACAGAAGCAAAAATCATAGAACCAAAAACAGTGAGCTTCATCAAAGTCAACCCATCTCTTTACTTCAACATAAAAAGATCAATAACAAAAACAAAACAGGAGCTTCATCATCCCTAAGCAGAATTAGGAAAACATCCTCATTTCTTGTTCTTATGGAACCAAACACAGAAAATCCCAATTAAAACATGAAGACTGAATATTAAAAAAAGTGAGATTAGGGATGAACGGGCACCATCGGCACCACCGGGCACCATCGGCACAATCGGCACCACCGCCGTCGGTATGTAGTTGTGTCCGAGCATCTATTGACATTACAGTAACATTCTCGACATGTTTCATGAACTCCAATATTCGAACAACCAAATCCCCGAGTATCAAAGCCCCTCTTACATTCACTTCCACGTCCACAACTTGCGATTCTGAAGTCGATTCTTCGACATCTGTGATTCTGATGATTAGTCTCTCACCAGAAAAGCCACTAGAATCTAGCTTAGGCATATCATTCCCTGGTTGCTCAGCCTCCAAAATCTTGTTTCTTTTATTCAGCTCCTCAATTTGAGACTTTAAAGAACCTATGTACTCCTTTATGTTCGATAGCACCGATGCCTTATCCTTCTACAATCACAAGCCATAAAATACTATAAGAAAAGTATACTTAAATTCTCAAAAAGCAAGATGAACATTCTAAAGCAAAATACAAGTTTTATTATATCTTACTGGTATTTTCAAGTTAATATGTCTTTGAATGTTCTGTATCTGCAAGTGTGTGTGTGTATATTTGCTTTGTACAGGTTGAATGGTTCTTACCTTTTGAAGTGCTTCTCACTCTGTCACCGCCTTCGACACACCGCCGCCCCTAACCCACCACAACAACCACCCTTCACCCATCATTCACCGCCACCACCGCCTCCGAAAAACGTCGCCATATCACCGTCAAAACCACCAACACGTCGAAACCCCCAAAACATCAGCTGTGACCCCCCAAAACACCGGTTATTCTGTGGAATCCCACCACTGAAGATCAAGCTATTGACGGAGCTCATGGAAATCGGTCAACCACCTCCACAAAACCCACACCTCTCTTGAAACCTCCACCGCCGCCGACCGCCGCCCCTCTACCTAATCTTCAAACCCCATCAGAAACTTTTTCACCACGATTTCCTTTTTTCATACTTCACAGCTTCTTCGTTGTTCTCGCAGATGAAAAGTGGTGGTGGAGGGGAATCGGATCATGGGGAAGATGAGGGGTCACAGCTGATGTTTTGTTCACAGAATGGATGAAATGTAATCAAACGGATGCATTTGCTAGAACTTTGAAGTATATAGAGTTCCCCAGATACTTTGTATGGATACGCAAAACACGAAAGTGGGTACGTAGAAAAAAACCTTTTGGTGCAGTTGGTAGGATACATTATGTACCTCCATCACTTGGTGATTGTTATTTCTTAAGAATTTTATTGAATCATGTTATAGGACCAATGAGTTTCAATGATATAAAAACAGTTGATGGAAAAATATATCATACTTTTAAAGATGCATGTTTCGCTCGCGGTCTGTTGGACGATGATAAGGAGTATTTAATGGCCATTAATGAAGCAAGTACATGGGCTACTTCTGATTTCTTGCGTACATTCTTTTGTAATGCTCTTGATGTCAAACTCCATTTCTAGGCCGGGTATTTTCTGGATGGAAACAAAATCTCTATTATGTGAAGATATATTATATCAGCAACGGAGGATTACTGGTATTCCTGGTAATTTTAAATACTTAAATAAAATTTCAGATTCCATTTTAGTTTAATCAAGTATTTAAAAAATCTAATTACTAAACATCTGTTATATTTTTTAGATTTGGTTCTTAAAGAGGAAGAGATTGAAAACATTTGCTTAGCACATATCCAAAAACTGTTACTTGGTTATGGAAGTACGTTAAGCAACTTTACTAACATGCCAAATGTTCCTGACAACTACACTTCAGCATTGAACAATCAATTGATAATGAAGGAACTTTCGTATGATCGGGCTATCTTAAAAAAGGAACTTGCAGCTTCCCTAAAATCTTTAACTGATGAACAGCGAAAAGTGTATGAAAACGTCATGAATACAGTTGTTAAAGGAAGTGGAGGAGTTTTCTTTCTATATGGTTACGGTGGAACTGGTAAAACATTTCTGTGGAAAACATTTGCAGCTGCGTTACGTTCCAATGGTGAAGTTGTGTTGAATGTTGCATCCAGTGGTATTGCATCACTTCTATTAGATGGTGGTAGAACGGCTCATTCCAGGTTTGTAATTCCGATAAATGTTAACGAGGATTCTATATGCTCTATTGAACCAAACAGTGAGCTAGGAGGCTTAATCAAAGAAACTAAGATGATAATCTGGGATGAAGCGCCAATGACACATAAGCATTGTTTTGAAGCTCTGGATAGAACAATGAGAGATATAGCCTGTTCCAATAATCCGTCCTTGCAGAACAAACCTTTTGGTGGAAAGATTGTGCTTTTTGGCGGTGATTTTAGACAAATTTTTCCAGTCATTCCAAAAGGTACCAGAAGCATGATTGTAAATTCTTCATTGAATTCTTCTTATATATGGCAGGATTGTCAGTTACTCAAGTTAACTAAAAACATGAGGTTAAAAATGGGTACCAAACCAAGTAATTTTAACGAGACCAAGGAATTTGCTGAATGGATTTTAAGGCTTGGTGATGGTCTACTTGGTGGTCCAAATGATGGAGAAGTGGAAATTGAAATTCCAGATGATTTACTTATACTCGATGCAGTCAATCCTATATCTTCATTGATCGCTTTCACATATCCGGATATGCAAAAGTTTTTATGCAATTCAAATTACTTCCAACAAAGAGCCATTCTTGCACCCACAAATGAAGTTGTGGATTCAATTAATACAGAACTGTTAAATAGTATGCCTGGTGAAGAAAAGATATATCTCAGTTCAGATACTTTATGTGAGTCTGAGGATCAAACCGACCTTAACATGGCATTGTTTCCTCCGGATGTATTAAACAAATTGCATCTGTCAGGATTACCTAACCATAAATTGGTTCTCAAAGTTGGAGCTCCGGTAATGTTACTTAGAAAGATTGATCAAACAAATGGTCTCTGTAACGGTACACGACTTCAAGTAACAAAACTTGGAAAACTTGTAATCGAAGCAAAGATTATTACTGGAAATAATATAGGTCATCATACTTTGATTTCAAGATTGAAAATGACACCGTCCGATAAAAGACTACCGGTGAAAATTGCACGAAGACAGTTCCCATTATCTCTATGCTTTGCAATGACCATCAACAAAAGCCAGGGACAATCACTTGAACGTGTAGGCTTATATCTTCCAATGCCGGTTTTTAGTCACGAACAACTATACGTTGCTGTATCACGAGTAAAGAGCAGGAAGGGTTTGAAGATCTTGATATGTGACAGGGGAAAACAAGTGTGTAAAACCACAACTAACGTGGTCTACAAAGAAGTTCTACAAAATCTATAGTCGTTGTAGAAATAGCATTTTGAAGAAAAGTCTTTTAATGTTTGAAGTTATTTGGTATTATGTTTTGCAAATCCTATCAACATGTTCCTTTTATCTAATAATAATGGATGTTATTTTACAGAATTGTTTTAAAATATAGTATACATTTTTAAAAAATGATACCTTTAACAATTATAAAATAATGAAAGGTAAATAACAATAACATATATCTAAAAGACAAGAAATAACTAATACAAGTAATACTTTCAACCGTTAGTCATTAGGAACACTTCATGTTCTTAATATATAGCCTACAGTGGTTCAGTAACATAAGAATTAAAAACTTTTGAGTAGCTAACCCTTCGTACCACCAAGATCAAAACTAAACTACCAACCTTTACAAAAGTGTTTTGTGCAAACCAGCAACCACAAACAAAAAAAATTGTTGCCATACAAAATAACATTATCTGAAAGAGCCCCACAACCATTCAGTCAAACAAGAAAATACCTTTACCCATGACGAACTTAAGGGTAAATTCTTCACGAGGAACCAAGTTTTTATCCTTCACAAATTGTTTCATGTTTTTTATGTAAAACCGATCATCAGGAGACTCGATACCAACTCGAACATCCCAAACATTTCCAGCAGCATCTACAATCTTTAAAGTTCTTTTCCTATCCAAGCCAAGTTTTTTAGCGAGAACTTTTTTAATACGCTGTAACAAACAAAAAATAATGTTAAGAAAGATAATATTATAATATGGTTAACACAATGTAAGGTCCTGTTAGTACTTTTTGGTTACAGAAACTTACAAAATGATTGTCCACACGGAAAACTACTGGAATAGTTTCGTTGTTCGTAGTTACAGCGAGCATTTCAGTTTCATTGTCCTTAGTTATATCATCCACATCTTCACCATCAGAGATACTGATAACCTCTTCTACCACTTCTTCCTTAATAGCAGCATATAATTCCGGTGGCAACACTAAATCAGCATCCTTGGAACAATTGAAAACAGACATATCAAAAGTGTGAAGATCAATCATTTCAAACACAAGAAGATGTTCATCACTTAGTGAAAATTTCTTCTTAATCCGTCCCCATCCAGTTGTTATGTAAAGCTGATTGTCACTAACATCCATTCGAACAAAAAGTTTATGCTTCCCAGGACCTCTAATAACAACCGGATAATTTGGAATGGTATTGTCCATCTTGTGATGTACAGATAAACGATTGATATGCTACAACGAGAAAAAAAATATTAGTAGTTTCATATACGAAACCATAATAAATAAGAAACAATAATAAATATACCGAACCCAGATTGCGAACTACATACCATAGCATCAGGTTTATCAAAATCGCCATTGGGTCTGTAGTAAAAATAATCAGACGGAGCAAATGCAATATTGTCATAGAAATAAAAGATCCGGAAACTTTGTAATGCTTCTTCATACTGAAATACGAGCCATGATCCATATTGTAGTTTCAAAGTTTGAACTACGGAATACCACCCATTGTAGAGATAATAGAAGTTTCCTATATCATATATCTTGACTTCAAAGACTTGCCCATTAGTTGTCCGTATTTTGACAAACCCAACAGGATAGTTAAACTCTTTTATCCATTGTTTATATTTTTTTGGCAGAACCTATGTATAAGTATATTAAAATCAGAACTGTCTAACATGATGTTATAAAAAAAATAAATTCGCCATAACTGAGATTAAAATACTAACCAAAGATTTCCTTTGGTTGTCGGTCATGTAAGAAGCAAAACCATACATCTTTCTATAAAAAGAGAAAAACGTTAAAACATGGTAAGTAACTGAGAGAACATGATGAAAGGAAATAACATTAGTATGCAACCACTATTTGACCAAAGTCAAACCACTATTTTTTTAAAAAATCTGTTTGACCAAAGCCTGTTTGACCAAAGTCAAACCACTGTTTGCAAAACTATGACTCTTAGTGGTTCAAAGGTCTGCTTGACCATGGTCAAACCACTGTTTGACCAATGACAAACCACTGTTTTCTCCTCAAAACACTGTTTAACCCAACACTGATTTTAATCATATATTTTCATCCATCTGTTAACCAAAGTCAACAGATGTATCAACAACAATGGTTTTAACTTGATGAGCATTATTTATGAAAAATGTTAAAAGATTATTCTAATTATTGCAATTAAAAAGAGTATAACTAATAGACTAAAATATTATATAACGTTAAAAGGTGATACAAAACAGATACAAAACCCCAAACGTTAAAATATTATTCACTTGCATACTCGACCAAATGTTATTTTCGATGCAGAGAGTTTCTAATGCTTATTAATATGTTTCTATTCTTGACAGTGTGATACAAAACCCCAAACATGTGAAATATAATCTGATAAAATCTGTCAAGAACACCAACTGAAAGTTTACTAAACATCATAATCTTAAAAAATCTTTATACAACAACTGATAAACAATCATTTTTAACATAGCCCTAAATATATAAACCTCAATCGAACATCCATACAAAACTATAAACTTCAATCGAACATCAATATGAACATTCATATGATGGAATCTGAAGTATAACAAACCAAATAAACAAACATGATCACAAATTACAGTTCATATAAAAGAACAAACCTAAGATCAAAAATCATACATGCAAGCGTGGTATAAAAAATTACATGAAGCAAAGATTTCAGAAAAAGAAAATTGAATCAATACGTTTTCGATTACCTTTTGCTGATAAGGAAAAATCTTTAACACTCCCTGTCGTTGGTTTGTCGCCTTTCGAAGAACGCAGATGGAAATGGAAAGGTAGATGAGTGATTAGAATTTGGGGGCGGATTTAATATAAGGGTTTTAACAGGCCTACAAAATCTTACACAACAGTTAAGCTTAATTGGATCAAATATAAGGGGCTTTATTGAACTGTTCAATAACATTTGATTATTTGAATTAAATACAAACAATTTAAATGATGTATTATAATCTATTTCGATGGTTATTAAAGCTACCCATGTGGTCACACATACTGTCTTTAACATTACTTTATAAAGATATAGAACTAAATACCAAAATTTAAATGATATATTATAATCTGTTTTTTAGTATTTGATTTCGATCATTACTAAACCTACCCGTGTGGTTACACGGGTCCTACACCTAGTGTATATATATGGGGAGTGAGGGTGTAAGAAAAAGATGATATATGGGTGAATAGTAAAAGGGGTGTAAATTAAGATACTGATGAGATATAGGGTTATGGGGTGTGGGGGTCATGGATTGGAACATTATTTCTACATAGAACCATTAATTAAATAGTACGCCATCCCTCTCCTTGATTGATGGTGGTTCTCATGGATTAAACTACGATTACCACGACCCTCCTATTTGATAATTTTAAGACAAAAATAAATTTTAAAAATATAAGAGATAGTAGTTTAGGGTAATGATTTTGAATGGTTAATTAAAGATGGATTACATGACACGCAAAGTGATGGTGGTCAATAAAAGGGGTGAAGAATAACGAAACCCAACATAATGTGAGATGGGTAAAATTCAAAAGCCCCAACCCTCAGCCGCTCTGTTTATTTCCTCCGTCGTGTTCGGCGATGGATCCTGCGGGACCTGCACAGCTGGTGGCCATCTTCGGAGCCGACGCTCCTCCGTTTGAAACCTTAATTTCTCATTACTTTTCCATTTCGAGCATGCAACACGAGGAAGCAGTAAATGTATTCAATCAACGGAGAGACGACGATCCAGATTCTCTGTTTCTGGAACTCGGTCACGCGCTAAGGGAATATCATGTCTACTTGTTTCTATAATTAATTTGAATTTGTTGAAGACTCTCCCGCTGGAGGATTGTGTGCGACGAAATCAAACACTATGTATGTGTAGACGCTCAATGGAAGGAAAGGATCCGTATTATGAGTTTCTGCAACCTGGTCACGAGGTTAGTGATACTAATGTCATTCGTATTTTTTTAAATTGCTTCCGAGTATTGGATATCTTCAAATGGGGCATGATAGCTCAAGAGACTAGGTCTTATGTGGAATCTGTTCTTTTAGGCTGTATTGATTTGAGAGGGGGTTTCATCTGGGTCTAGTTTCTTGTGCGTTGTCCATGAGGCGCTGCTGATGAGGCTTTGTAGACAGTTTCACAAGTTGAAACACATCTAGTGTCGGACGACATCGCATGTGAAGCATTGGAGCTGCTATTGCTAATCACACTCTATCTTTCCCTCACGTTTTGATGTGATTATTTGATTATTGCGTTTATAAAACATAAATAATCTAAAAAAGTGTTTAGATGAAAAAGTGATTATCTGTCTCCAAAACACAGTTTTAGAGAGCGTTTTCAAAACTACGCAGTTTTAGAGAGCTTTTTCAAAAAGCAGTTTTGAAAACGCATAATCTATTTTGAAAACGTAACACCAAACACTCCCTATGTATCTTTCTTCCACCCTTAAGAAGCTTTTGCTGGATCCAAACTACCAATTCTGAGCTTATCAATGTCATGAGTTTGCATTTGTCGCTTATTTGCACTTAAATATTTAAATTTGATGCTACCTACATATTTAGCAACCCAATGAAGTGCACGTAAACAAAAGGTTTGCTCCCTTTATAAGGAGAATCATGATATTATCAGTAAGCCCGCGACCGCGTGTCCGACATGACACGGTCGGTAAGCCCGCGATCTCGTGTTCGTCTTGACATTATATGTAAGCCCGTGACCACATTTCTAGCATGACTTGCTTAGGCTCGTTAGTCGCGTACCATGGTTTATCGCTCTCACACGAACCTTCGAGGACACAACAAGTTCACCAAAATGCAAACTTACAAGCTTGCGAAATCATTCTAGTTAAGTCTAGTGCTCTGCCAACGCTCGCTCACATGAGCAACACTAGAATTGGGGGGGGGGGGGCTTGAAGAACACTTACTTAGGCTTGTTAGTCGCGTGATGATGTTTATCACTCTCACAGAAAGCCTTCGAGAACACTCACTTGCCAAAAGTTTGCTAGTTGTGCATTATGAAATGTCGACAAACAAGTGTTTATCAATGCCACTCGCATATAAACACTTAATTATTTCAACAAGTGTTCCATCATTCATGTTATGCGCGTGTGTAGAGCACTCTATGACGTTAACAAGCATCGAAAATCGATACCATAATGAACCAATCTAATACAAACCTACAAAACCGTGAAAGCTCGTAAAAAGGAGTCAAAGATCGGTGGCGGATTTAGAAGAAAAGTTAAGAAGTAGTGCGGGTTAAAAAAAATTGTTCAGGAGTAGCTAATTCAAAAAGTGAAGAAAAAAATAAATTTACGCAGACTTGGGATTTTGCATGAATTCTATGTCTTTGGCCTAAAACCGTTGGGCCAAACCCAATTTTCAGGATATTCCTCTACGAGTCCCTCAGTCTATTATGATGTAGTCCACGCTGCATTATACTGGACTAGAGAGACTTGTAGATGAATAAGCCTAACTAAGTGTTCTTGAGGGCAGAGCACTAGATTTAACTAGAATGATTTCGCAAGCTTGGTACGTATTTCGGTGTCTAGTGGACCTTTGCCTTTGCGCACATTGCTTTTGTAAGTTTGCATTCTAGCGAACTTTGTGGGTACCCGAAGGCTCGCGCACTTATTCGTTTAGATTGACGGTTTTTGGTTTGGTTCATTTAATTCCAGTTAATGGCAATAATCAAATTTGAGCAAAAATATATGAAATTGGGGTATAAATACCTGGAATGAAAGTATAAATATATGAAATGGAGATATAAAATATGAAATATATGGACTCAAGGTATAAAAGCTAGAAATATAGGAAATTATGAATGATCCGGTTCAGTTCAGCTAATTTTGGTTAAACGAGAGTGCAAAAAATTTGATAACTAGTTTTTGATTAATTCGATTTCCAGTTTTCAGTTAATTCAATTTTTGGTTGATTTCGGTTTGGTTTCGTATGTTTTTAGTTTGGTTTAGGTTAACAATTTAGTTATTGCTCACCGATAACCGGTTTTTGTTAATAACCGATAGGTGCTCGCGCGATGCAGCGGGAAACACAAACATTGCCATAGTGTGTGTTGTTCGGTTGGTTTGATTATTACCCTCAACCGAATCGAGGCCATCAATTAGTCTATTTTATTAACCAATCTGTTTTCAGTTAATTGGTTCGGTTTATTCAGTTAGATTAACGGTTTTTGGTTTGATTCATTTAATTTCGGTTAATAGCCAAAACCAAACTTGAGCTAAAACTTTCAATTAGGAATACATGAAATTTATGTATAAATACATGAAATGGATGTATAGTTACATGAAATGGAGGTATAAATACATAAAATGGGGGTATAAATATGAAATACATAAACTAAAGGTATAAAGCTAGAAATATATGAAAATATAAATGGTTCAGTTCAGTTAATTTTGGTTAAATGAAGGTACAAAAAATCGATAACCATTTTTGGTTGATTCGGGTTTCGGTTAATCAGTTTTCAGTTAATTCAGGTTTTTATTATTTCGGTTAACTATTCAATTATTAATCACCCTTAGACACTGTTAATCATGTAACATTTCAATTTTTTTAATTAAAAAAACTATAGCAATACCTATATTCAATTAAAGAGAATAAAATTAAAAAAATATATAGATATTAACCTACCAAAAAGTCATGACTACTAAAATCGGAGGGTGGGTTTTTTATAAGGTGATAAAGTGTAACTATTAACTAAATATCTATAATTTTGTTAAAGATTATGGATTAAAGTGTAATCTAGACGAGATGTTTAAATTGACGGGACATTCTGTAGCTATTAAGCATTCTGGGATAACGACTAGGTAAGTTGTGCTTTAATCACTTGTACACTAAGGCATCATCTACTTGTACCTTTTAATCCACACGTCAATACTGACCAATAAAACTATCGAAACGTCGACAAAAATGAGTAGGTCGTCACGGTACTTTTGAATATTTTTAAAACAGTTTATAATATATGAAAGGTGAAAAGTGTAACTAATTGCCCATAGTTAAATTAAAACTCAAAGATTTAAGTGTAACTAGTAGGATGCCCGCGTGATGCAGCGGGAGCGACACATCGCATTACGATACTCATTTTTGGTAGTTTTCTTATTCATATAATATTTATTGTAGAATCATTGTGATAGATATACATCAAAAGCGAAGGAATCAGGTAATCCATTTCATTGTGTTGTGAATGGTTCAGTCGGTTCGATTATTATCCTTAATCGAAATCGAAACCAAAGTTATCAATTAGTCTATTTTATTAACAATTCGGTTTTCGGTTAATCACTTTGGTTTATTCGGTTAGATTGATGGTTTTTGCTTTGATTCGTTTAATTTTGTTGGTACACGGAATGTCTGTTGACTACGTTTAGTGAAGTCTTAGGTCAAGATAGGTCAACATAGGAGCTTGATAGTTAGAATTAGAGTCTAATATGTTAATTTCGCTTATAATGACATGTTGGTCATTAAAAGCGAAATCAGTTGTTGGTATTTCGCTCATGTGAACATCATTAAGTTGAGGTTTCGCTCATAGGGTTTCCAAGGGGGTTCGCTTATGTGTCAGGTCATAAGAGCGAAACCACAGGGTCTATATATAGTCACTTGGAGCGAAACCAGGTAATTCATGTCTGAACTTGGAGCGGAACCTTGTCATGCTTGTGGTGTCGAAACTCTGTCAAATTGTAATCAGAAAGCATCAATAGAGAAGAAATTGAAAGGAAAAGCTGTTGTTACTTTGTATACACTGATTCCGCCTTTGTACACAAAGATGAACTGCCTTGACTGACTTTTCAGGGTCGCAAAACGGTCCAACAAGTGGTATCAGAGCTTCAGGATGAGGAGTTCATACTACTACAGCTGATTCGACTAAATTCTCTCATTTCTACTCACTTTCTCTCATGCTTTTTCGATTTGAACTAGTTCCTACGGTTGAAATGGACTGATTTTCGAGTATAACGTGTAAAACATACAATTAACAAACCCTAGAAAGATTCAGGTTAAAACACGGCTTAAAAATGGTAAAAATTAGGTAAAAACCAGGTTTCGCTTATTCGGACAACGCAGGTTTCGCTCGAAATACATAGGTTTCGCTCGAAATAACTTGATAGTTTCGCTTATTCGAACAAGTTAGTTCCGCTTATTCGAACAAGTTAGTTCCGCTTATTCGTACATTGTGGTTCCGCTTATTTGTACATTGTGGTTCCACTCATTCGTACATTGTAGTTCCACTCATTCGTACATTGTAGTTCCACTTATTTGTACACTGATAGTTCCACTTATTCGGACACTGATAGTTCCACTTATTCGGACATTGCCTATTTCGCTTATTTGGCCATATGTGATTTCGCTTATCTGAACATAATATTTCGCTTATCAGTCACAATAACTGATTTCGCTTATCAGTCATTGACTGATTTCGTTTATTGTGACAAATTGGTGTTTTCGTTTTTGTGACACTAATATTTCACTTATTTGTCACGTTCAGACTGATTTCGCTTATCAGTCACATAAACTAATACTTAGTTGTTTGTTTGTTTGCAGGAGATTTGAGGTATTTTACAAGGGGCAAATATCAAGAAGAAGAATTAAAATGTCAGGAGATAGTACTCAGGATAGATGGTGGAAAAATGATTATGCAAGATGGGAAATCGAAAAATTCAGAGAACCATTCAAAGAAGCCCAAAGATCAAAACGATGGAATGATGATTTGGAATGTTACATGGATCCACGGGGTAATCCAGTTGTTGACCCATCAAAAGTGGATTTCGAAGCTGTAACAAATTTGATTCCAAGGCAAGCTACTTTCAACACACGAAGGTTATCTGATAAAGCATATCTGCCTGATTTGGAGAAGAAGATAAGAGAGGTTTGTGAAGCAAGTCTACCGAAGGTGGTAGAAATGAAGAAGCGAAAAGAAGAAGAATTGAAAAAGATGGTTGAAGATTTGAAGAAGATAGCTTTAGAGGAAGTCAAAGTGGAAACAGTAAAAACTGAGAAAGAGAAAGAAGATGTTACTGAAAAACAGCAGGTTTTTGAAGAAGTAATTTCAAAGAAAGAAGAATCTGAAAAGTCTGTATCTGTGAAATCTGAACCAGTGATTAAGAAAGAGATTGCAGAAGACACATCAGTCTTTGAGATTGTTCAGAAGGAGAAGAAACAGACCGAAGATATTCAAACTTTGAAAGATGAAAAGAAAGCTGATGATGAACAGATTTTGGAGTTGCGCTTGAAATGCTAAAATCTGAAAACGACAAACTTTTGAAGAATATTGAGAGTTTGTCATTAGAAAACAAAAATTTTAAAGAAAAAGAAAATGTTTTTGAAAATGAAAAATTAAAAATTGAAAAAGTTTTTCAAAGTCAAATGAAGGTTTTAGAAGATGAAAAATCTGTTATTTTTAAAAATAATCTTGAAAAACAGATTGAAATAAACTCTCATCTTCGGAAAAATATTCGGCTTGAAAATGAAGCTGAAATTGCTCGAAATAAAATTACCGAGCTTGAGAATAAATTGAAAGGTTTTGTGACTTCTGCACCATATGTGTGTCCAAAACCAATCAATGCTGTTCCAATAAGTGACAATGTCACAAATTTTGACAAAGTCAAAATTGAAGATTGTGATGACAAAGCTGATGATGAAAAAGAAAAGAAAAATATTTTTAGAATTACAAGAAAAATTTAAAAATACTGTTTTGCAATCTACTGAAATAGGTGAATGCTCAAACCAAAAACCTGTTAAGAAGCATGCAGAACAGAAACAAAAAGATAAAAATTTGAAAAATCCTAAAAATGAAAATAAAAGCTCATCAGTTAAGTCATCCAATCATTATCAAAAATCACAAAAATTTAAAAATGAAAACTCACAAAATGTTGGTAATAAGTGGTGCAGGTTTGACCACAGTGCTCAAAAGCCAAATCCAGCATTGAGGAGGAGAAATGACTATAACCAAGCCAAACAATGTTATGATCTGAAGGTTTGGACTGGCAGAAGTGGATGGTACGATAACAGAGTGTGCTACACCTGTGGTGTGAGAGGACACATTGTTGTTAACTGCCAGAATTGGAGTTATGAGAAGAGAAGATGCTATAATTGTCAAATCAGAGGACATATTGCCAGAGATTGCCCAAGGAGATCAATGGGAAGATCGAGGGTTGAATCTCAAAGAATGGCAAAGAAACCAGTCAACGTCAAGCCCAAAGAACAGAAGGTTCAAGAACCTAAAGTTCAAGAAAAGAAAGTGAAGCTTTCTCAGGGGCAGAAAGACAGACTGAGGAAGAAGAGGAAGAAGGCAAGAGAATATCTGGAGAAAATTTTGTCTTCGGGTTCACCGGACAGATTGAATAAGAGTTCTGATGAATCAACTAACTTGATTGCAAAGTCAAGCAAGAAGAATTCATCGGATACAAATCTGAGGACGAAAGAAGAAAAGAAGAAGAAGAAAATGGTCGGCGATGAATCTGATGTGTCAAAGTCAGACAAGTCACCATCAGGCAATGAATCTGACAGGTCAAAGTCAGACAAGCCATGTGCAGGCAATGATTCTGGTTCCTCAAAGCCAGAAGAGCCCGTTGTTGAGGTAAAATCTGAGAATTCAGGTTTAACAATGGATGATGCAAATTTTCCATCATTGTTGAACAAGAATTCAAAATCACCCAAGGCTGGTCAGGCTTGGGTGAATCTTTTCAAATAGAAAAACCTGACTTCCCGGAGTTCCCAGGTTGGTAAGCGTGGAACATGAATCGGTACATTTCTTGAGAAATGTCACTCTGGTGATTTTTCGCCTTACATGTGGTAAATCAGGGACATTAAGTTGTACTTGATTTCCTATAAGTGTTTGTGTTGATAGAATCTTGAATTGTTAAATCTTTCAAAATGGTTAAAGGAGAACAAAGTGATGAAGTAATCCCCTAACCAACAAGTGGTTTGTTAATTCAACAAAACTAATTTTCCGAAAGAAACATTTGATTAAAACAAACTTAAGTGTTTTGAAATCACAATGGGAAAATAGTTTGTTGTCAGGGGGAGTTCTGATTGTTTATGCCAAGTGGATGGCGAATTGAAGCGATTTGATATCAGTTTGTCACGTTTCTTGTATAGTTTGGTTTCAAATTTTCTCAGAAAATCAAAATTGAAACATATTTTGATTTTAGGGGGAGAAATTTTTTTTAAAAAAATTTGAAAATTTGAAAATGTCAAAAACATTGAAAAAGCAAAAATGAGTTTTTGTTATGAAAAAGAGGAAATGATAGTAAATCAGTGAACGATCACAGCATGCTAAAGATATGAAATGTCAAAAGTGATAAACGGTCTCACTAATGATGTGTCAGTAGGTTTTTGCACATTTAGTAGATTGTGACGAGATATAAACCTAAATTCAAACTTGCTTATATTATGGGTAACATCTCTCGGATATATGGGTAACCCCCGAAATCTTGTTTGAGGGATTCCTTTTTCTGATATACTAGGTTTTATACTCAGTGATATCTGGGGTATTATTCCGGGACTTCTGCTGAATGGAAGTTCTGACCTAGTCCTCGAATAATACTTTCTGCAAATGCTTGAAACATAGCATCACCCTCAGCATAAATGATAAGACAATAAAATTGCTTAGCAATGCTGTTGTAAAAAAGATCCTCTAAAGGGGACACACTCAAAAGTTGAGTCATGATCTCTCTGCTGAACGGTAGTTCTGACCTGAGCTCTCATGATTCTTCATAATTTATTACCCCTTACAGATATCATTGATGTTATACTTACCTGTAAGACTGAATATTGGGATCTGGATACGGGAGTATATTCTGAGGTGGGACACGCGATTAAATTTAAGTATATAAGACATTAAACTCGTATCTCGAAGCAGTTGAACTTTGTGTGAAAATTTAAGTGGACCAGTATACTGACAATCAAGGTGAATCGTTTAGAACTTAAAATGATTAAAGCTTAACGGTGCTAGTGATTTGTTTCATAAACTGATATGATCCTCTTACACAAACGCACAAAAATATTGTTTGTATATATTTGTTTACTGCATTTCATTCATAAACAAAAATCCAAAAAGATTTTAGTGTGTTTTAGTATAAAGTTTTGAAAAATTCAAAAAGATTTTCGACAACTGATGTTGAAGAGCTGATATTCAAAATTCCAAGTGCTAAACATGATGAATATGAAATACAGGTACATGAAATGGAGATATAAATACATAAAATGAGTGTATAAATATGAAATACATGAAGTGGAGGTATAAAAGCTAGAAATATATGAAAATATGAATGGTTCGGTTCAGTTAATTTTGGTTAAATGAGGGTACAAAAAAATCGATAATCGTTTTTGGTTATTTGGGGTTTTGGTCAATTAGTTTTTAGTTAATTCAGTTTTAGGTTGATTTTGGTTTGGTATGATTAACGATTCAGTTATTACTCACCTTTAAACACTGTTAATCACGTAATATATCAATTTTTTTAATTACAAAAACTATAGCAATAATATATTCAAATTAAAGAGAATAAAATACCGTGTTTAATTAAAAAAAAACTATATCAATACTATACTCAAATTAAAGAGAATAAAATACTCGTTTATATAGTGTGATTTAAAAAAAATTATTAACGTACCAAAACGTTATGACCGTTTAAAACTCGTGGGGGCAATTAGTTTTTCTAGGGGATAAATTGTAACTACTAACTAATTATCTATAATTTCGTTAAAGATGAGGGATTAAAGTGTAATCAAAATGAGATGACTAAATTGATGGTATTTAATTACTTGATATTTTGTAGTTATTAAACATTCTGGGATAATGACTAAGTACATTGGCCTTTAATAACTTATACACTAAGGCATCAATTACTTGTACCTTTTAATCCATACGTCAATACTAACCAAGACAACTATCGAAACGTTGACAAAAATGAGTAGGTCGTCACGGTACTTTTGAATTTTTGTAAAACATTACAGTTTATAAGATATGACAAGAATACATAAAAGAATTATAAGTTTGTTGTGGAGTGAGAAAAGTGTAACTAATTACCCATAATTATGCTAAAACTCAAGGAGTTAAGTGTAATAAAATAGGGGCTAAAATATAATTATTGTTTAAAAGACCAATTTACCCTCATTTTAGGGGTGTATTTATAATTTAGGAGGAAAAAAGTTCTTATTTTTTGGGTATCTTAAATTACCCCTCCCTCATGCATTATAATATAGTATAGATAAGATGAAAAACTAAAATATAATTAATGTTTAAAAGATCAGCAATTTATAAATTAGGAGGAAAATATATTTTGGTCTAATCTCTCTCTGATTTATCACTCTTAACCTCCCCTCCGTTTTCCGGCCACCTGAAGATCCGACGACATCGTCTACACACTTTTAAACCCAATACACACCAAACCGAGAGTTTTAACAACTGTTTGAGATAAACATCGTTGGTTAGCTATGCCCGCATGTGTGGGTTAGCTAGTTGTTTAGCTATCTATCTCAAGAGTCTTAAAGAAGATGTTGAACATGTTATAGAGTTCTTTTTACCAGTACACAGTGAAAATGAAACATACGTACGGAGGTTGATGGAAACAGTTAAGCAGCAGATTAGAAACTCTTCTTGGATGCAATTAGATACTATATCACCTCCCCAAGTTATTGGAGGACTTTCCTTTAATTGGAACTTCGACTCTACTACGACTTCTGTAAACTTATTAACTGAAAGAGGAGAGGTACCACCACCTGAATCAGAAAATATGGAAAATGAGCCATCGAACTCTGCTGCTGGAGGAGCAAGACAGAGTGTTGTTCCTTACTTGGAGAACAGGATTGAAGATTTCCATATTAATCCAGGAAAAAGAAGTATGAAAAGGAAGAGCATCTCGACAAGGATGATTGGTCGCGAGGAAATAAGGAAACACTTTGGGAAGTCAATGGACCAAGCTGCAACTATCCTTGAAGGTATGACGTTGATATCTGTGTGCTTCGTTTCCTTTCTCATAATCACTCTGTGTCTACATTGTATAAATGTAGTTAGCAGATCTACCTTGAAGCGCATTTGCAGGAGTCTTGGTATACCAAGGTGGCCATACAGAAAGGGTCCCGATATGAGTGATGCTGATACCCTTATGAAGTCAAATAAAATAGATGTAGCCGTCCATACATCTGAAGGATCACTGGCCCAAGTTTCTGGGGCTTTTAATGTACCGCCTGGTGGTACAACACATCTAGCTCGTAATCTTGCTGTTCTTACCAAAAAATCTTTTGATTCGTCATGGGAACAATTTAAGAGTGATGCAGATCCCCTTATGAAGTCATATGGCACAGATGTAGCTGTCTCTACATCTGTAGGATCATTTGCCCAAGATTTTGGGGCCCTCAATGAACCTTTTGGTGGTACAACACATGTAACTTATGATCCTGCTGTTCTTACCCAAGAATCTTCTGAGTCATCATGGGAACAATTTATGAATGACTTCTTTGCTCAAGATATTCCAACCAATCAAATTGCAGTTGAGACCAGTGATACTGATGCTGCTAAGGGGTTGCTGTGACCGATTAGTTTGGTACTTACATTAGGAACTTATAGCGATGCAATCAATTATATATATATTGATTATGAAGAGCGATGAATAGTAACTTTATTTATATAATAATATATAGTTTTTTTATTATTTTTTATTTAATATATTGGGTGAGTATTGGATCGTCGTGTGACCCTAACGAGTCAATCTGAGTAGTTCAGCATCAAATACAAAGGCGGAATCAATGTAAATGACGTAAAACAGCTTGTTCCTTTTTAATTATCTTCTCTTATTGATTTCCTGAGCTTTTACAGATCTGATTACAATTCGGCAGCACCTCGGCTCTCAAACACACACATGTAATTCCGTATGAAATGAATCAGGTATGTTCAGTATTTATAGGGTTGGTAATTCCGCTTGAAACAGATTCACGCGGAATTACGAGTTCATGCGGAATTAGTTAATTCCGTGCGGAATTACTAATTTCGCTTGAAACGTTAATTCCGTTTGAAACGACACAATGTTAATTTCAAGCGGAATTACCCCAAAATACTATTTCCTCGCTTTCAGTGCCATGAACAATGCAAGACTCGATACCAGACGAAGTTGACAGACATTACTGCACTAACAGACTCCCCCTTGGATGTCGACGAAGTCTGCAGTGTCGAGTCTTCAAAGTTTTCAGTCTTCATCAATCTTTGCGTTCAACCAAAATGTCTATCACTGTAAAG
This sequence comes from Helianthus tuberosus, assembly GCA_030545235.1. Lineage (NCBI taxonomy): Eukaryota > Viridiplantae > Streptophyta > Magnoliopsida > Asterales > Asteraceae > Helianthus > Helianthus tuberosus. The sequence goes on along the minus strand of CM060411.1, from coordinate 49,689,140 downwards.
CACCTTTAACCTCTATTAGCTTCTTTCTTCAAACTTCAATTTGATTGTTGATCCAGAATGTAAACTCCCCCTTTCGATAATCTGAAATTTATTTTCTGGTTCAAACTTTACACAATCTTTGCCATGAAGATCTTTCTTTTCTCACAGACTCCCCCTTAAGCTGTGCTGTCGGGATCGTTGTCTGAATTTCACAATTTTACATGTTCAGGATCAAATCCCGGCTTTATTCTGCATCTGCTCAAGATTTGATACCTGGTTAACCTGTACATCCTCTACCCATAACATAAGTTTTCACAAATTTATAACACTTAGATTTAAGAAACTTACTTGGTAGAAATCACACATTCATTAAACTGTTATAGTTACTTCAAGTTCAAATGAATGACCTTGATTAACTAAACATACATTTTTTCAAAACATTTGTATATGACATTCAAAGTTTTTCAACAAACTTTTCCAACCAATATAGCTCATCATGTTTAGCACTTGGAATTTTGAAAATCCGCTTTCCAACATCAGTTGTCGAAAATCTTTTTGTATTTTTCAAAATATCTATACTAAAACACAATCTTTTTGGGTTTTTGTTTTTAGAGAAATGCAGTAAAGAAATATATACAGACAATATTTTTATGAGTTTGTGTAAGAGGATCATATCAGTTCACGAGACCAATCACAAGCACCATTAAGCTTTAACACATTTTAAGTTCTAAACAATTCACATAGATTGACGATATAGTTGTCCACTTAAACTCAATCTAAAAACTTTCGAAATGCTTACCGATACGTTAAGGTATATTAATTTTGCACTAAATTCTTATGGACCCCACAATCTCAGCATATCCCCTCATCATGCAATACACTGACTCAAGTAATGCCTTTAAACTTTCATCAACTGTGATATGTGCGAAAACAACTCAGAATGTTTAAACATTAACCATCAGGTCGATACTTCCGTATACGCAGAGAAAGTCCAATGTTTAAACAAAATAACAAAATAAAACAAGTTGAAGTTGTTTAGGCTTTAACCACCAGGTTGATACACCCGTATACGCAGAGGTGATCCAAAGCTTAAACGAAACACCAAAGAAAATAAAGCAGAACGTTTAGGCAATAACATCCAGGTCGATACTCACGTATACGCAGAGGATGTCCAATGCTTAAACAAAATAAAGAAATAAAACAAGTTTAAATCTTTGCAAAATGAAATGCACAATCACAGTGACTTTTCAGCAAAGTTGTGAAAGCTCACAAACTTAACCAGTTTTTATGCTCTTTTAGCATTCAGCGATTACTGAGTAGATACACAATCACGAAGGACAAAACTAAGTACTATGCTTTCAACCATGTTTCCCACTAGAACTAGGCTTTTTCATTTAAGTTTGTATCGTTATCGCAAATCTACTAGTCTAGCTGAGCCTATCGTCACATCCTTAGTGAAACCGTTTATCACATTTGACATTTCATTTCTTTAGCATGCTGTGATAGTCCACTGATTTACTATCATTTCCTCTTATTCACAACAAAACTCATTTTTGCTTTTTCAATGTTTTTAGCAATTTCAAATTTTCTAATTTTTTAAAAATTTTTCTCCCCCTAAAATCAAAATATGACTCAATTTTGATTTTCTGGGAAAATTTGAAAACAAACTGTACAAGGTAAAGTGACAACATGATGAGAATTACTTCAAATCTCCATTCACTTGGCTTAAACAATCAGAACTCCCCCTGACAACAAACTATTTTCCCATTATGATTTCAAAACACTTAAGTTTGTTTTAATCAAAATGGTTTTTCCGGAAAATAAGCTTTGTGTGTCATTTCACAATTTCGGGGTTTCATCACCTTGTTTTCTTCAACCATTTGAAACATTTAACAATTTTAGACTCTCATCAACAACAAACACTTGTAGAAAAGATAAATCAAGTACAATTTAATGTCCTTGATTAACCTCTTGAAAGATCGAAATATCACAATTGTGAATTTCTCAAGAAAGATGCCGATACCTGCTTCACACTTACCAACCTGGAAGCTCCGGCAAGTCAGGTTTTTCATTTAAACAGATTCACCCAAGCTTGACCAGCCTTGGGTTTGATAGTTTTTACCTCAAAACTTGGCTCCTCTGACTTTGTCGAGTCAATTTCATTGCCTGATTGTGGCTCCTCTGACTTTGTCGAGTCAGATTCATTGCCTGATTGTGGCTCCTCTGACTTTGACTAGTCAGAATCATTGCCATGAGATAACTCTTTTGCTTCCGTAGAAACAAATTCCTTACCAGAAAACGGCTCTTTTGTTTTCACAGAAACAAATTCATTGCCATTCTCTATTGGAATACAATCCCTACAATGTTTAACCTTTCCAAATTTGTCAACCTGTTACGTGCATGATCTTTCACAATCTTTGACTTTGATAAAGGCTTTGTCTGAAAAATTAACTTTCTTTGACTTTTCAACAGTTTGATTAGTTAATTTTTCTTTCTTTATCAACCCTTTTGTCCTCAGATTTGTATCTGATGAATTCGTTTTGCTTGGTTTACCATGCATTGTTGAGCAAATCGATTCATCAGAACTTTTATCTGATTTACCATTTGTACTCGAGGACAAAATCTTTTCGAGGTACTCTCTTACTTTCTTCCTTTTCTTTCTCAGTCTGTCTTTCTGCCCTTTTGATAGTTTCACTTTCTGTTTTTTCTGTTTCCTTTCTTTGGGCTTTTCTTCGACCTTGACTGATTTCTTCACCATTTTCTGAGATTCAGCCCTCGATCTTTCCTTAGATCTCATTGGGCATTCTCAGGCAATATGACCTTTGATTCCACATTCATAGCATCTTCTTAAATCAAATCTTTGAGTTTGGCAGTTAACAGCAATACGTCCCTGATATCCACATGTGTAACACACTTTGTTATCATACCTTTCCTCATTTTCATACCACACACCATTTTCATACCACACACTTAGATTAAAACATTGATTTGATTTGTGGTACTCATCATTTCTTTGTTTTCTCTCATTGTAATGATTTGGCTTTGAAAAATCTTCATCCCATCTTCTCTTGTAAGCTGAATTTGGCTTTTGAGCACTGTGGTCAAACCTGCACCACTTATTACCAACTTTTTGTGAGTTTTGATTTTCAAATTTTTGTGGTTTTTCATAATGATTGGATGATCGAACTGATGAGCTTTTTTTTTTTTTTGAACATTTTCTGAATTTTTAACACTTTGTTTTTGTTCTACATTCTTCTTAATAGGTTTTTGCTTAGAGCATTCACCTATTTCAGTAGAATATAAAACAATATCTTTGAATTTTTCTTTTAATTCCAAAAATATTTTCTTTTTCTCATTTTTCTCATTTTCATCATCAGTTTTATCATCACAATCTTCAATTTTGACTTTGTCAAAATTTGTGACATTGTCATTTATTGGAACTGAATTGATCGGTTTTGGACAAACAAAATCTGGTATTAAAGACAAAGTCTCAAAACAATTCAATTTCTTTTCTAAATCATCAATTTTATTTTTAGCACATTCAACTTCTTTTTCAAGTCGAAAAATATTCTCAAGATGAGAATTTATTGCTATTTGCTTTTCAAGATTATTTTTACCAAAAAGAGATTTTTCATTTTCTAAAATTTTTATTCGATTTTGAAAATCTTTTTCACTTTTTAATTTTTCATTTTCAATAAATGTCATTTTATTTTGAAATTCTTTTTCATTTTTAAAAATTTTTTTGATTTCCAATGTCAAACTCTTCACATACTTCAAGAGTTTAACATTGTCTGCTTCAGATTTTTCACATTTCGAGCACACAAGTTCATCTTTCTTGGATTCTTCATTCTTTGCCATTCCTGCTGTCTCCGTCTTGTCTGTTTCTGCAAGAAAATTTTCAACAATATCAGCAGGATTCAAATCTTCATCTAAAAAACAACCTCTCTTGAAATCATATTTCATTTTATTTCTTGCGCTAAGACCTTTTCTAATTCTTTTCATTATTTCAAGAATCACATTCAAACTTATATTTTCTGAATTATTTTCTAATTATTTTATCAACTCTTTCTTTTTCTTCTCAGTTTCACAATTGTGTGTTCTAAGCTCTCTGATGAAATCATTTGGACTAAACTTTGAGAACCTAGAGTCCTTTTTCAGTTTAATCACAAATTCATCCCACTCTGAAGATAATGCATCTGCAAATTTAGATATCTTTTCAGCATCTGTTATCTTTATCCCATACCTTTTCAAATTGTCCAGTAATCCATCATACATCTTTTCCAACTCATTAAACTTTTCATATTTCTTACACAAGAAACATTCAAATCTTTCAACCCAAACTTCCTTTTTAACATCATTATAACCACTATACCAATTGTTTAATCTTTCAAGTTTAATATTTTCCTTTTCATCAAACATCTTGACCAAATTTTAAAACAATCTGATTTGACGTGAATTGACACTTTCACACGAAATACCAACTTTCAAACAAAATCAGTTCACGCGAAATCAATCCTTCAAGCAAGATTAACCTGCACAATCAATTTCAAATGGAATTAAAACTCAAACGAAATTAGCAAATCAAACGAGATTACCTAATTTCGTTTGAACTGTCCAAATGAAATCTAATTTCGTGTGGAATTAGGGACCAAGTTCAAGCGAAATTAGCTTCAAACGGAATTATAATTTCGTTTGAAAAAAATTTCAAGCGGAATACTAATTCCGGGCAGAATTAGCTTCAAACTTTAATTCCGTGCGGAATTAAGGTGCAATTCCAAGCGAAATTAGAATGATGTCAGCGTATTTGATATGATTTTCAAGCGGAATTACAAGTTTCATCAGATTTAAGTCGAATTTTAGTCCAATTCTTTCAAGGATTTGATAAAACTATGTTTCGCTTGATATATGTGAGTTTTAAGCCATTTCAACCGTTAAATCTTGTTCAAATCAGAAAAGAATGAGTAGAAGTGAGAGAATCCGGTAAAATCAAGCTGAATTTGTATGAACTCCTCGTCCTGTGCTCTGATACCACTTGTTGGATCGTCGTGTGACCCTAACGAGTCAATCTGAGTAGTTCAGCAACAAATACAAAGGCGGAATCAATGTAAATGACGTAAAACAGCTTGTTCCTTTTTAATTATCTTCTCTTATTGATTTCCTGAGCTTTTACAGATCTGATTACAATTCGGCAGCACCTCGGCTCTCAAACACACACATGTAATTCCGTATGAAATGAATCAGGTATGTTCAGTATTTATAGGGTTGGTAATTCCGCTTGAAACAGACTCACGCGGAATTACGAGTTCATGCGGAATTAGTTAATTCCGTGCAGAATTACTTATTTCGCTTGAAACCTTAATTCCGTTTGAAACGACACAATGTTAATTTCAAGCAGAATTACCCTAAAATACTATTTCCTCGCTTTCAGTGCCATGAACAATGCAAGACTCGATACCAGACGAAGTTGACAGACATTACTGCACTAACAGTGAGGATTAAATAGGAAGTTTATTTTGGCTAGGAAGGATAGGAAGCAATAGGATTATGACATGTGGCAAAATTTAAAATAAAGAGGAAGGGTATTTTAGTCAATCATATCCTTTCTTCTTCCTTCTTCTCCCCAGTAACTTCAAAACCCACCATTTTCAAAACCCACCATCTTCAACCATTTCTTCACTTTCTATCTTAATAATCACTACATTATAGTGCGATTTTTATCACCAATCAATGATTCAAACACCCGATCAACGTGTTCCTTAGCTTTTTTTGAAGAAAGCCCAGTTTAATTTCATTCAAAATCTCGTTTTTCCGGTGATTTTGAAGATAATCACTCGATCCGTTCGATTCGATCGCTGATAAGTGTTTCTATCATTCAAATTTCGTCAATCGTTGAAGAAATCGGCTTCGATCCATGTAAGAAATTCTTTAATTTCATTTTTACGATCTGGTTTTTTGATTTAGTCATTGCGTTTTACGATCTTGACGGGGGTCCGGGGCAGCTCCCCTGGTAGCAGGGTCCAAGGGGCAGAGCCCCTGGCTGGGATCGAGCTGCATTCCTGGTTCAGACAGTAATTCGTAGACAGTTTTATGCCATTGCGTTTTAGAACTGCATTCCTGGTTCAAACAATTCACAGACAAAACTATTGTCCTGGTTCAATGCGTTTTAGAGAGAACACTTTCTTTGGTGTTTTTATGCCATTGCGTTTTAGAACTAAGACATTTTTATGTGTTTTCTGGCAATTGCGTTTTAGAAAAACACATTTTTGAAGTGTTTTTAGTCATTGCGTTTTAGGTAAAACACATTTTTAGGTGTTTTCAGTCCATTGCTTTTTAGAGATAACACTTTCTTTTATTTTTCTAAGCCATTGCGTTTTAGAAATGAGACATTTTTAAGTGTTTTCTGACCATTACGTTTCATAAATAAGATATTTATTTGTGTTTTTGGTGCATTGTGTTTTAGGTAAAACACATTTTTATGTGTTTTCAGTCCATTGTGTTTTAGAAAACAGACATTTTAAGTGTTTTCTAGCCATTGTGTTTTAGAAATAAGACATTTGTTTGTGTTTTTTGTGCATTGCGTTTTAGAAAGTACACTTTCTTTTGTGTTTTTAGGCTATTGCGTTTTAGAAATAAGACATTTCATTGTGTTTTCTGGCCAATTACGTTTTACAAATAAGACATTTCTTTGTGTTTTTGGTGCATTGTGTTTTAGAAAAATGTCATTTTTTAGGTTTTTTTTTCTTTGCGTTTTACGCAACTGGGTTTTTTCCGTTGCGTTTTACGCAACTAGGTTTTAAAAAAAAAATTCGAAAATATAGCAATAGTATACTCGTTTTAAAGATAAAAAAACGCTTGTTTTTTTGGTGCAATTTTTATAAAAAAATAATGTCGTATGAAAGAGTTATTAACGTTTAAAAAATGGGGGGGGGGGGGGAGGGAATTGGAGGAGAAAGAAACTATTGTGGTGGAGTGACTAGAATACCCTTATACAACCCACGCGCCTCTTTTTTGATCTTCAATTTCAGAAAATTAAATCTTAGCTCTTGATTAAATCTATTGACGGTCAAAATTGCTTTCTAGCCAAATAAACTTCATATTATATCCAAACCCTTAATATATTTTAATAGTTTATTATTACATTTACTTTTAATAACATATTTTTATTTTTTTTCTTTTTTTAAAACCATATCTTTTCTTTACCATTTTTTTAATATTTTTTTTCTTTTTTTAGAACATATATTAATTTATCGATTGATTAAGTTGATACTTCTTTAATAATCTACGTTTATAACTTTTTTTTAAAAAACTTAAGTACGTAGTTGTACTTAATTTTTTCCCTGACATTCCATTATAAGTTTTGTTAAAAATGAAGTTGTAGTCAAAATAAAGTATGTATTTGATATCATAAAAGGATACGATGATAAACTAAACTATTCTAATGGTTTGCCTTTCTAAACAACATGGTCTATTTTTAAATCACGTTTGTTTTACATTATCATTTGTTCGGTTTCGCCGCAACGCGCGACGTATAAAATGAAACTAGTATACATTAAATGTTTCCAAACTTTTCTTCTAAGCACCTCGTTTATTCTTTGGAGCTTTCACTTAATAATTCCCTTAAAATACATGCTTAATAATAAACGTAAATGAAAAGCTGGTGAGTTCATAAAAATAGACCATAAGTCAAAATATTATATAACATCTCGTAAATTTATATTTATTTATATATACTACAAAACCAATATAGTATTAGGTTGCTGCCTGACACTCCTGTCCAGGTATATTACGATTTTACCCCCGGTTTAAAATTACGAATTTGTCCCCTGTTTAAAGTTACGATTTTTCCCTGATTAAAAATTACAGTATTGTCTTCGCTTTAGCTTTTGGCAAATTACAATTTTACCCTAGCTCAAAATTACAATTTTGCCCCCAGTTAAAAATTAAAGTATTGTCACCGTTTTAGTTTTTTAATGGTTTGTGGGGGAACAGTACTGTTGCTTGGCACTCTCCACCATTTGCCTAGGTATGATACGATTTTACCCTCAATTAAAAATTACGAATTTGCCCCTGTTCAAAGTTACGATTTTGCATCTATTAAAAATTACAGTATTGCCATCTCTTTAGCTTGTGACAAATTATGATTTTACCCACAACCAAAAATTACAATTTTGCCCCCAGTTCAAAATTACAATATTGTCATTGTTATATATTTAAAAAAAACTATAGAAGTGCTTTGTTTTAATTGGTCGAGTTGATTTAATTTTTTATTTGTGTCAAGTAGTTGCCTAACACTTGCTCATTAGTCCTGACAAATTACAGCTTTGCCCTGAGCTTAAAATTACGATCTTGCTATTGTTTTAGTTTTTTTTTCTTCTAGCAAAACTATGATAGCATTTTTTTTAATTGGTTGAGAAATAGTTAGCCTATCGCCCCCTAATGCGAGCGGGGCATCAAGTAGTTGTATACATAACACGCTCATGAATTACATTTACACAACTCTTGATAAGTGGTCCGTATCCACAAGAAATTACAATGTAACTAGCTTATGACCCGTGTATTACACGGGATTGTTTTAGACCGTCCTTTAGGAAAAAATGTATTAAACTTGTTTTTTATTAATATATCATAATTCCAAAACTACTACCTATTTAGTTATATTTATAAGATAACAATATTCCAAAATTATCGTCGGGTTCACGGTGTATAGGGCGGCCCACACTCATACAACAATTAAAGTTGATAAAACAATTTATGTTTACTATCTCTTTATTATCTAAAGTAGGGGTGACTGTAACAACCCAACTTTTCGGATTGTTATCCGTTTACTACTTGCTTCGATTTGTAACCACTTTGTACTCTAAGATTCGATATAAATAAAGGGTTATGTTATACTAAATACATTTTCATCACACCGCACCGCTGCACGCTTAAACGCTTTATATTCGCAAACGCTCAACGCTAACGCAACACGAATCACAGAGAATTATGCTACTCTATTTGCCGAGTGTGTTTGTTTGTTCGGTAACCACTCTCGCCTTCGCATTCGCTTACCGTGCTAAATCGCAAACGCTGTTAATAGTAGTAATGTTATGCCGTGTGTTCTTATATGTTTTACTTGTGTGTGCTTATATGTTATGGATTATACTCCCAACTCGAATTATCGCATCGCAATGCAACGCAATGCTATACTCGATATCTCGCTAAAATACTTAAAGTACTTTCACTAATTAACGCAACAAAACACATTAAACGAGCATCCTATACGCGAAACGGAGATCTCGTACACCAAACTGCACCTTTCGAACGAAGCCAAGCAGCCTCGTACGAAGGCACTGCCTTCGTACGGAGGCAGCCGGTTCGAACCAATGGCGCCTGTGCGATCCCACCTATCCTATAAATACCCAAGCCCTTCTCCATTTAATTCACTTGCTGATTTTTGCACCGAAACTCTTCCGAATTGCTGTCCGACCATTTTCAAGTAAGATTTAACAGTTTTATATGATTACACAATGTTTTCCACTTTGATTTTCCACAAGATTCACTTCGATTTCATCAAAACTCTTCTATTCTTCAACCAAACTTCATCTTTTTCATCTTTATACAACGAACTTAATCTTTTTCATAGAAAACCCTCATTCTTTTTACAAAATCTTCACCTTTTTCATCAAATCTTCTTATTTCACCACGGATCTACACTCAACCGAGTGTATTGGGCCTAGCTACGGCTTCCTAAGTTAGAAATAAGTTGATTTCACACTAACCAAGTGTTAGATCTGGGTAAAAACCCTTTTAAAACCTTCTAAACTTGATTTTCACGCTAAAACGGACCTAAAACGACATGTATCCCGTTCACTGGATAGTGGGACGAGGTAGTGTCAAAACCGGCTTGAATAGGACTCGGAAATACATCCGATTCAGGCGAAAACACTGCTCCGAACGCCAAGAACAGCCACGTTTGTGAACTGGACTGTTCTGTGCGAAGCCCAGCTTCGTATGAAGGCAATGCCTTCACACATAACAGCCCGATTCTCATACGTGACCCATATCAGGCAGCTTCATTTATCTTCAGATGACAAGAAGTGTGCCATGCAGGATGTCGTATCCACGGATTGGGGTTTGTTTGTTTTAGTTGGTGAGACTCTTAAGGTCTCAGGCCAATGGTTATGTGGGGAGTGTATGTCTTTACATGCTCTCAGTCGAGGGTGTCACCATGCAGATGGGGTGGCACGGTTCAAGTTGGTTACGGGAAATGTGGAGGAGTTTATTGTGGGGATTCCTACACCAATTGTTGGAAAAGAGATTATTTCTTTTGGAGGTATGGGGGTGGACGTGGGTCTGCTTGATCGTGTTTTCTCTCTTCCTATCAAAACAGTTAAGAGCTTCCTCATAGTTGTCGCACGGCTTTTTCCTAGGCTTTAACGACATCTTTGTGCAAGGTGGTGGCTAGGCCAGAGTCTGTTGAGGTGTGGGTGACATTTTTGTTGTTGCCACGTTGCACGTTGTGGGTTTTCAGGCCTTCTAACCTTCAGGAGCACAGGTCGGGGAATAGGAAGTCCTTACAATGTCTTAGTATTCAGCGGGCCCTGGCAGCGTGGGGCAATGGGGATGGTTTTGCTGAACTCATCCTATCACTTTTTGCCGAACCATCAGAGGTGGTTACGCGCCCTAATGAGCCTCCCCATGGGTCTGATAATTCTTGGGTGGGCACCAACGTTAAGCAATGTTTACGGAAAGTTGTAGATGGCCACTTCACTGCGGCGGTTAAAGTTTTATGTTCTTCGGGGGTTGCACTTCTTGGTGAGGATACTATAAAAGCGTTGGTGACTAAATGTCACACCCCAACCGATAGCGGAAACATCGGGGCGTGGCACTGAGCGAAATAGATTGTCCAAGAGAATCCATAACAACTATTAATGACAATATATTTAACGTTAATGTCCCATACCACTAACATATAAAGCAAAACAGTCATTATAGATATAAGTCTCAAAAAACAAAACACTGTCCCGACAACTCAGATTTATTTAGTTTGTTTCTAGACTCCCTAGCTTGTTCATCATAGCACAGCATCCTATCAACCTGTCACATATGTTAAAATAAAGTCAATGCATAGAATGTAAAGGTGAGTACACAAGTTTGAGTATGTAACAATCCTCAAGAAAATCGACATCCTCGAATAATTTCCGACACCCTAATAAATTTTAAAATATCCCAATATGTCCCAAAATACACCCCATACGTGAAAACAGACCCCGAATACCCTAAATATTATTAAAAATAATTAAAATTCTGAATTTTTGAGTTGAGGCGGGTCGCGTAAACCCCACCCCAACTCTTACGCGGGCCGCCTGAGATCAAAGTTGCGGCGTAGCCCAGTTATGACACATGTCATCATCGTGGCGAGACTAGTTGCTGACCCAGCCAAGCTACGCGTTGACCAGGGTTTGATGCGGGCCGCGTAGACCCTTGTCTAAATTTACGCGGGCCGCGTAAAAGCTGAAATCAGGCCCTATATAAGAAGGGCATCGGACTTCAGTTCCGATCGCTCATTTCCTTTTCTTAAATCTCAATTTCTGAATTATAGGCATAATACTCGGGTATTATACCCCCTAAATAACGAAGTTCTGCTCCGTTGTAAGTATTATAACCCCTGGATACGTATTAGATACGCTGCCCGATTGATCTAGGGTTCCGTAACGGCTGTCGTGGTTCTGCCCGACGTAGTCGTTGGAATGCCGTCTCGGGGAGGGTATTACTAATGTTAAAATGGGTTATTATACTAACGCGTGTGCATTTGTGTAAATTATAGATAATTCTCAGGAAACCCTTACAGAAAATCTAAGACAGCAATGTGAGTTGATCCGCTTTTTGTAAACTTTTTGTTAACTGTTTTTACAAAACCTCATACAATTAAATGTATATTAAGCAGTTATTGAGTATTTGTTAGAATACAATTATCATGAGTATGTTGGGGTTTTGTATACAAAATTTGTTACCACATGGTCAAGGAGTAACATTTCCACAAGTCGGGTCTGACAGTACCATGGATGTTAATTGATATAACTTGGAAAAAATGTAATTGCGAGATCGCCCTCAATACTGTACAATGAGTTTTATTTAAACTTGATTAAACTGGGATTTACTCACCAGTATTTCCCACTGAAAAATGTTTTTAAAACGCGTTTCAGGTAACAAATTGTGAAAGCCAAATAGAAGCCAGCTGGACAGCACTAGAGGCTTGGAAAAGTGGCAATAAAGTTACCTAAAAATAAAATAGATGTTTTTATTAAATAAAATAGGATTTATTCCGATGAAACGTGTGTACTACGAACTTAGGTTTATCCCATTTGTTTAATATTATGAAAATGTGGTATTTTACTCTGATAAGATATTTCCTAACTACGGTCCTGATGAAAATTCCGCTGCCAAATTAGACAATACGCGATACCACCGAAACTGGCTCGCGGCCGCCCGTTCCCGGGGATTAGGGATCGGGGGTTGCGATAGAAGGTGGTATCAGAGCTAAGCCACTGATTCAGCCACAGAAGTGTTCTGCTGGCATCAAAATTCAATCTGTTAGGAAATAAATTACGGGAATACGTGCATAACTGTATTTATTGCTATGTGTTATTTGACTATTTGTTAGTTTAGAGTATGAGCGACCAAGGACCATCTGACGCGTACCGTCAATTGTCTGGTTTGCCTAGAAGCGAAGGCACCTCCTCTTCTCAGCCTGCCCTCTCAGGGTACTCTGCTGATACGGAAGAAGGGGTCTTTGTGTTTAAGGCTCAGTCAGAAGAGCCATTTCCTCAGAAAAAGAGGGGATGGTTCAGTAGAGGGGCACACGAGCGTAGGAAGCGTATGAAAAAGTTACAAGACCAGAGAGCACTAGCAGCAGTCAAGAGAGAGACAGATGCCTATGCCCAGGATATGCTTAATAGGGGTATAGCCAACATCCACATCTTAGCAACCACTGCAGCTGACCCTAACCTGGAGCAAATGATAGCACCCCAACCACAACCACAACCACCAATTCCTGACCAACCAATGGAAATAGAAAATCCCGAAAACCAAGTAGAGATGCATGATTTCAATCTGGAGGAAATACCTAGGGTACCAGCACCAAACCCCTTAGACCCAAATTACGACCCCTGGTGGGATGACGTTAGGGACTATGTGCAATGCTACCCGATAAATGAAGACACACCCATGCAGAACTTAGGAGCCTACCTAGGTTTGGATCCTTTAGATCCATATTACCACGATGAATACATTAGGGAGATTTTAGAAGATCCTTACCGATTCCAGGCACCTACACCCCCATACCAGGAACCCGCACCCCATATTTCGAACCCAGTCCTAGAACCTGCACCCCCAATGAGTGCAGAAAACGTACAAGAACTTAGGACATTTGGTGAGGAAATTTTATAAAGTAGTGAACGAATGAGACAGGTGGGAGAGCGACTCGTCTGGAAGTATGACGAACGCAATATGGATTTCTGGATGAATCCATATTCGTGAATGTGATGGTAGAGACGGTAATAGTAGTAATAATAATAATAATAATAGAATAATATAATATATGTGTGTATGTGTATGAAAAAAAAACTACGGATGCCTATTACTAGTAGTGTAGTTTTAAATTTCAGTTAGTATTGTAATTTTTATTTCAGTACTAGTGTGTAATAGATGCATACTATATGAATAGAGTAAGTCGCAATGATCGACGCTTTTGACCAAAATGCGTGTCATGTGATTGACTATATTAAATATTATTTTGTGATATTAATAAGGGGTAAATGTTTAAAATTCAGATGGCCGACGAAGGAAATCAAGGAAATCTGAATAATGATAACCAGAGTAACATTAACTTGGTTAATGAGAATCCGAGCATCAATAACAATGGAAACCAAATGGATAATAGTGCCGTTCAGCACATAGTGGCACAAGGAATTATAGATGCAATGTCATTTATTATTCAAACTGTTCAGGAAGCGAATAATAAAAGTAAACATAGTAGTAAGCGACCAATTGAACTAGAAAACAGCGTGAACAATGGACCCGTACTTGAAGCGCCCATTCCCAAAAGAAGAAGAACCATGCCTTATGGTTGTTCTTACAAAGAATTCTGGTCCTGCAAACCAATAGAATTCTCGGGCAATGAAGGACCCATTGCAGCTCTACGCTGGATAGAAAAGACTAAGGTTGTTTTAAAAATAAGCAAGTGTGCTGAAGAAGACAAAATAATGTTTGCTTCTAATCTATTTAAAAACTCAGCCTTAGAATGGTGGAACACTATCCTCCAATCAAGAGTAAGTGATAAGACTTATAACATGGAATGGGAGGAATTTAAAAATATGGTAGAAAGGAAATTCTGCCCTCCCAATGAAAAGGAACAGATAGCAAATAAGTTTCTGAACTTAAGAATGACCGGGGTAGATAGTCAGGGTTACACTACCACATTCTTTGAATATGCCGTAATCGCACCAACCCTTACATCACCTGAACCGGTATTAATCTCCCGTTACATATGGGGATTAATCGGAGAGATTAGACATGTAGTCAAGGCAGCTAGACCCCAAACTATAGAAGAAGCTGTAGAATTAACAAATACCTTGACAGATGGGTTAGTACGTAGACGAGAAGAAGACCAGAGGAGAAACCTAGCACAGAGTTTTACCCAAGAATTCCGTTCTGGGAATTACAATCGTAGGAATATGGGTTCTACCTCTGCACCATTCTACAAGGTTTGCAAGAAAAAGCATTCGGGAAAATGCTCCACTCTTTGCAATTTCTGCAAGATGCCAGGACACAAGGAAGAAGATTGCAGGAGAAAATCCAGTAATGGACTGTGCTTCAACTGTGGAGAAAAAGGTCACATCAAGCCGAATTGTCCGAAATTAGCTCCAGCTACAAACAACAAGAACGCTAAAAATGCTAGAGCATTTGTTCTAACTGCAGATGAAGCCAAGATGATTCCAGACGTGATAGCTGGTACGTTTTTAGTTAATGATGTTTTTGCTAAAGTATTATTTGACTCTGGTGCGAACCAAAGTTTTATTAATACTTCATTTTGTAAACTTCTAAATCAGTCATTAACTAAACTACCACAAGAATGTCTAGTAGAGACAGCAAATGGAGAAACGATTAGGATTTCTGAAATCTTGCAGGGAGCAAGAATAGAATTTTTAAACCAAAAGTATATGGCAAACCTTTATCCTATGAATCTGGCAGGATTTGATGTCGTTTTAGGAATGGATTGGTTAATAGCTAACAAAGCCAGTATTTTATGTGATCAAAAGTCAATTCAAGTAAATTCACCAAAGGGTGAAAAGATCACAATTAAAGGTGATAAACCATCTAGATCCATGAAATTCATCTCTATGATGAAAACTGCAAGCTATATAAGAAAAGGATCTATAATGTATTTGATTTCTATAATCACTAACACTAAAGGAAAATAACTAAAAGACATCCCAGTAGTGTCTCAGTTTTCAGATGTATTTCCAGAAGAATTGCCAGGGCTACCGCCAGACAGGGAAGTTGAATTCGGAATTCACCTATTACCAGGAACAGCGCCAATTGCCAAAGCACCTTACCATTTGGCACCTGCAGAAATGCAAGAACTGAAGAAACAATTAGACGAATGTTGGAGAAAGGATTTATACAGCCAAGCTCATCGCCATGGGGAGCACCGATTTTATTTGTTAAAAAGAAGGACGGATCAATGCGTATGTGCATTGATTACCGTGAATTAAATAAGGTCACAATTAAGAACCGGTACCCATTACCAAGAATTGATGATCTGTTCGACCAATTGCAAGGAGCTCGATTTTTCTCTAAAATCGATTTAAGGTCAGGATATCATCAATTAAAGGTACAGGAAGAGGACATTCCTAAAACCGCATTTAGAACAAGGTATGGTCATTATGAGTTTACTGTCATGCCATTTGGTTTAACCAATGCCCCAACCGCATTTATGGACATGATGAACCGAATATGTAAGCCATATTCGGATAAATTCATAATTGTTTTTATTGATGATATTCTTATCTATTCTAAAAGCAAGCAAGATCATGAAAAGCATTTGCACGCACTTCTAAGTCTATTAAGAAAGGAAAAGCTCTATGCTAAAATTTCCAAGTGCAAATTTTGGTTAGAACAAGTACAGTTTCTTAGACATTTAGTGAATCATGAAGGAATTCACGTAGATCCAACAAAGATCGAGGCGATTACTAAATGGAAAACCCCTGAATCACCAACCGAGGTTAGAAGTTTCTTAGGATTGGCCAGTTATTATAGAAGATTTATTCAAACTTTTTCTAAGATAGCCATTCCTTTAACTAAGTTAACCTGTAAATCCATTAAGTTTGAATGGGGACCAAAACAAGAAGAAGCATTTAAAATTCTTAAGCAAAGATTAACTAATACACCCATATTAGCGTTACCAGAAGGAACTGAAGACTTTGTAGTCTATTGTGACGCTTCTAAGTTAGGTTATGGATGTGTGTTGATGCAACACCAAAAGGTTATAGTTTATGCATCTAGACAACTTAAGAATCATGAAGAGAATTACTCAACCCATGATCTAGAATTAGGAGTTATAATTTTTGCCCTTAAAATTTGGAGACATTATCTTTATGGTAGTAAGTTTACGATATTCACAGATCATAAAAGCTTAAGATATGTTTTCGGGCAAAAAGAATTGAATATGAGACAAAGACGCTGGATGGAGATGCTTAGTGATTATGATTGTGATATCCAGTATCATGAAGGAAAAGGAAAAGCAAATGTAGTTGCCGATGCTTTAAGCCGAAAGTATCATGAAAAGCCAAAAAGGGTACGTTCTCTTAAATTAAATAGGCAAGTAGATTTAAATGATCAGATAAGAGAAGCCCAAGAATCAGTAATCAAGGATGATACTGAAAAACTAAAAGGTATGATTAAAGAATTAGAACAAGGAACATATGGAATTTGGAGATTCCATAAAAAGAGAATGTGGATACCTAAATTAGGAAACCTACATCATCGTATATTAGAAGAAGCCCATAAGTCTAAGTATACGATGCACCCAGGAAGTGATAAAATGTACCAGGATTTAAGAAAGAATTTCTGGTGGATAGGAATGAAAAAGGACATAGCAGCCTATGTTTCTAAATGTTTAACTTGTTCACAAGTTAAAACTGAACACCAGAAACCCCCAGGATTGCTACAACAGTTAGAAATGCCAGCGTGGAAATGGGAATCGATAACAATGGATTTTGTTACTAAATTACCCAAAACAAAGAAAGGTAATGATACAATCTGGGTGATTGTAGATAGGCTAACCAAGTCAGCTCATTTCCTACCAATGAAAGAAACTTTCAGTGTGGAACAGTTAGCAAAATTATATGTAAATGAAATCGTTTCTTTACATGGAATACCTTTATCAATTGTTTCTGATAGGGATAGTCGTTTTAACTCTCATTTTTGGTCAAGTTTCCAAAAAGCAATGGGAACCAAGTTAAATCTAAGCACAACTTATCATCCTCAAACAGACGGACAAAGTGAAAGAACAATTCAGACGATGGAAGACATGCTTAGAGCTTGTGTAATTGATTTTGGAGGTAATTGGGACGATCACTTACCTTTAATAGAATTTTCTTATAATAATAGTTATCACACAAGTATCAATGCTGCACCATTCGAAGCACTTTATGGACGAAAGTGCCGAACCCCAATCTGTTGGGTAGAAATTGGGGAAAAGCAACTATCTGGACCTGAGATAGTACAAGAAACAACTGATAAGATCATTCAAGTCAAGGAACGACTGAAAGCAGCACGTGATCGACAAAAGAGCTATGCTGATAACCGACGCAAACCCTTGGAATTTCAAGTAGGAGATAAAGTATTGTTAAAGGCCTCTCCTTGGAAAGGAGTGGTAAGATTTATCAAACGGGGAAAGCTAAGTCCCAGGTATGTTGGACCTTTTGAGATTATTAGAAAAATAGGACCTGTAGCCTATCAGCTACAACTGCCAGAGGAAATGGCAAGAATACATGATGTATTTCATGTATCAAATCTCAAGAAATGCTTAGCCGATGAATCATTGATGGTACCTCTTAAGGATATAGAGGTAAATGAACAACTTAAGTTTGTAGAGAAGTTTCTACAAATCGAAGACTGGAAAGTCAAAAATCTCAAACACAAGAGACTAGTTCTGGTCAAAGTAAAGTGGGACTCCAAAAGAGGACCTGAGTACACATGGGAGCTTGAATCAGAAATGCAAAGGAAATTTCCACACTTGTTGCAGTAGATCTCGAGGACGAGCTCTAAAACAAGGTGGGGAGGATGTAACAATCCTCAAGAAAATCGACACCCTCGAATAATTTCCGACACCCTAATATATTTTAAAATATCCCAATATGTCCCAAAATACATCCATACGTGAAAACGGACCCCGAATACCCTAAATCTTAATAAAAATAATTAAAATTCTGAATTTTTGAGTTGAGGCGGGCCGCGTAAACCCCACCCCAACTCTTACGCGGGCCGCGTGAGATCAAAGTTGTGGCGCAACCCGGTGATGACACGTGTCATCATCGTGGCGAGACTAGTTGCTGACCCAGCCAAGCTACGCGTTGACCAGGGTTTGACGCGGGCCGCGTAGACCCTTGTCTACATTTACGGGGGCCACGTAAAAGCTGAAATCAGGCCCTATATAAGAAGGGCATCGACCTTCAGTTCCGATCGCTCATTTCCTTTTCTTAAATCTCAATTTCTGAATTATAGGCATAATACTCGGGTATTATACCCCCCTAAATAGCGAAGTTCTACTCCGTTGTAAGTATTATAACCCCTGGATATGTATTAGATACGCTGCCCGATTGATCTAGGGTTCCGTAACGGCTGTCGTGGTTCTGCCCGACGTAGTCGTTGGAATGCCGTCTCGGGGATGGTATTACTAATGTTAAAATGGGTTATTATACTAACGGGTGTTCATTTGTGTAAATTATAGATAATTCTCAGGAAACCCTTATAGAAAATCTAAGACAACAATGTGAGTTGATCCGCTTTTTGTAAACTTTTTGTTAACTGTTTTTACAAAACCTCATACAATTAAATGTATATTAAGCAGTTATTGAGTATTTGTAAGAATACAATTATCATGAGTATGTTGGGGTTTTGTATACAAAATTTGTTACCACCTGGTCAAGGAGTAACATTTCCACAAGTCGGGTCTAACAGTACCATGGATGTTAATTGATATAACTTGGAAACAAATGTAATTGCGAGATCGCCCTCAATACTGTACAATGAGTTTTATTTAAACTTGATTAAACTGGGATTCACTCACCAGTATTTCCCACTAACAAATGTTTTTAAAACGCGTTTCAGGTAACAAATTGTGAAAGCCAAATAGAAGCTAGCTGGACAGCACTGAAGGCTTGGAAAAGTGGCAATAAAGTTACCTAAAACTAAAATAGATTTTTTTATTAAATAAAATAAAATTTATTCCTATGAAACATGTGTACTACGAACTTGGGTTTATCCCATTTGTTTAATATTATGAAAATGTGGTATTTACTCTGATAAAATATTTCCTAACTACGGTCCTGATGAAAATTCCACTGCCAAATTAGACAATACGCGATAGCACCGAAACTGGCTCGCGGCCGTCCGTTCGCGGGGATTAGGGATCGGGGTTTGCGACAGAGTAGCATATAGTATAGCAAAAGCGTTTACGCATAACCAGCACGTAACACGTAAAAATGTGAATCAAGTAAGCTATCGATAATGACGTATGCAACCGACATGACTGCGAGTGTAGAATGCACAACACATTATCACCACTGTGACTATGTGAAGTAATACCCTTAACAACCCCTCTCCACGACAGGTGCTGAGTCCAAACTATAGTACTATCGTTGCTAAGGTGTCAGGCAACAATCACTGTGTAAACATAACATACAAGCATTCATCGAGTCATGTATAACATGCGAGACTGGTTAGCGTCTAAAAGTGTTTGCGTTGTGTGTTGATGTGCTTTGATAGAGAACGTATGTACCACCCAAAAGTGCGTTTAAAAGAAAATGGGTTCGAGTATACTCATAGTTGGTGTTTAACAAATAAACACTGCCTTGATTGGATTGAAGGGAGCGCTGAGAGTTAGCCTGAGTATAGATCAGTAACGGAAGCGTTGAACAGTGTGTAAAACAGCGTGTTAAATGAGTTAAGTGTCGAGTGGTGAGTCGAGCGGATGGTCCTCCGGATGGATGACCATTCGAACGGGTAGCCAATCGAATGAGTGTGGGTGTTTGTAAATCGTTTCAAAACTTGTGAAGTTTTCGTTGTAGTATTTAAACAAGTAATCCGGTCGGATGGTCATCCGGATGGATGGCCATTCGATTGGATGGCTATTCGATCACGAATTCGGCAGTTTGAAGTTTTGGTCAAATCGTTTTGAACAAGAGATAGTATAAAGGACAAGTCACCTGGTCGAATAGTCATTCGATCGGATGGTCATCCGATCGGATGGCCATTTGATTGGGCGGTTTGATATTTTGAAAACTTTTGTAAAATCTTTCAAAGTCAAAAGTTTGGAGTTTTAACGGAAACGGCGTGACGACGTGTCAAACGACGGAAACACACCAAGTCTAGCCCCGTCGATCGGATGGGAATCACCCCATTCGATCGGACTAACTGTCCTCGTTGGAGTTTCATGTTTAACCCGTGAATCGGTCTTCTCTTTGGTGGAAATCCGTTTTCAGACCGGTTCTCTGCAAGAGAATGAGTAGAGAGCCTGAATGAGTCAAGATTCCATCGGTTTTGAGTGAAAAGTGAAGAAAATTGAAGAAAAGTTTGAAAACATCTTTCAACTGATTTAATCTTGTTGAGATTCATGTAAAATAATGTAGAAATCCTTTAGATCTGAACCATTCTTGATGAGATGACGTCACACCACCGATTGCATAAGCAACTGAGGTGATGTCACCTTCAAGGGGTCTAAATCAGGTGATTTCAAGGTGTAAACCCGAGATTTTGATGGAGAAGATGATGAAGAAGTGTGTAGTGATGATGGAAGTACAAGATTTGAGTGGAAATACTTAGGAAAGTAAAATTAAAATGGGATATATCGGGCTAGGATTCGAGTTACAGGAACAAGGGCCAAACCAACCACCCAAGAAATAGCCTTGAATCGAGAGAAAAGTGCTTGAAAGTGACTTGGGGGCGAGTTGGGTCGAATGGAGCTGTCACATCAGTGAACAGTAGTGTGTACGGGTATTTATACTGTGAGAGGGTGAGTAAGGCAGTGGAAAGTGCAAGGGTCGAATGGTTGTCCGGTCGGATGGCCATCAGATCGGATGGTCATCCGGACGGATGTCCATTCGATCGAATGGTCATTCGACCAGTCGAGTTGTGCGAGTTAGTTTTCCAACTTTCGTTTCGTGCGTTAAGCGTTGCGTTTAAGCGAGTTGCGAGTAAGCGTTGCGATGAGATAACCACATAACATTAAACAAGTAATCACACAAATAACACACATAACACATAAAATGCATAAAAGTAAATATGCGTTTCGAGTTTGCGTTGAGATTGCGTTGAGAGTGCGTTGCGATAGTGTTTAGTATAACAGGCGATGTGATATGCGATAAAATAGTAAGCGTTATAAACTGCGTTAAAATGCGATAACTGTGTTTTGAATAAGCGTTGTAAAATAGCGTTTAATAATGCGTTTGAAAACATAGTTTAAAACGGTTAACCCTTAGCGATAATCAAAATCTCGAGAGTACAAGTCAATTAAGCAATAAATGACAGATCTACGTAATGACCCAGAAAGTCGGGTTGTTACAGCCTCCCCTACTTTAGGAAATTTTGTCCTGAAATTAAGGCGCAGGCATAACGAAGAGTTGTGGGTATTTAGCTTTCATATCACTTTCGAGTTCCCAGGTGAACTCGGTGCCGCGTTTGCCTACCCAGCGAACCTTCACTATAGGAATGCGAGAGCGTCGAAGTTTCTTAGTTTCTCGGTCCATGATTTCTACTGGCTTTTCCACGAAGTGTAGAGTTTCATTAACTTGCAAATCCTCGATAGGGACATGCAGGTTTTCTTCAGCTAGACACTTTTTGAGGTTCGAGACGTGGAAAGTCGGATGTACGTTGCTGAGTTCCTCTGGTAATTCGAGTCGGTAGGCCACTTTGCCAATTCTTTCCAGAATCTTAAAGGGTCCCACGTATCGTGGCGTTAGCTTTCCTTTCTTGCCGAATCGGATCACCCCCTTCAAGGTGAAACCTTTAGCAGTATGTGATCACCAACTTCGAACTCAAGGGGCTTGCGGCATTTATCGGCATAACTCTTTTGATGACTCCGCACTTTCAGGAGTTTGTCTCGTATCTGGAGGATCTTGTCAGTCGTTTCTTGTAATAACTCAAGACCGGTAATTTGTGCGTCTTCGATCTCGTGCCATACAATAGGCGATCGACATTTCCTTCCATATAATGCCTCAAAGGGTGCCATTTGAATGCTAGAGTGATAACTGTTGTTGTACGAGAATTCGAGTAAAGGTAAATGCGAATCCCAATTACCACCAAAATCTATAACGCACGAACGAAGCATGTCTTCAAGGGTGCAAATCATGCGTTCAGTCTGACCGTCGGTCTGGGGATGGAAAGCGGTACTGAGATTAAGAGTAGTACCGAGTGCGGATTGAAAAGTTTCCCAAAGGCGCGAGGTAAATCGACCATCGCAGTCAGAGATGATGTCACGAGGTGTCCCATGTCGACAAATGACTTCGTCAGTATAGATTCGTGCTAATCGTTCAACCTTATAGTCTTCTCGTATCGGTAAAAAGTGAGCGGATTTCGTAAGATTGTCAACGATAACCCAAATGCTATCGTGACCTGATGGCGTGC
The DNA here is from genome assembly GCA_030545235.1 of Helianthus tuberosus. Classification (NCBI taxonomy): domain Eukaryota; kingdom Viridiplantae; phylum Streptophyta; class Magnoliopsida; order Asterales; family Asteraceae; genus Helianthus; species Helianthus tuberosus. The sequence goes on along the minus strand of CM060411.1, from coordinate 49,666,271 downwards.
GAGGGAGTTTCGTAATGAAGTCCATAGCTATACTCTCCCATTTCCACATCGGGATATCGGGTTGTTTGAGTAAGACAGAGGGTCGTTGATGTTCAGCCTTAACTTTCGAACAAGTTAAGCACTTCGAAACATAGTGAGAAATATCCTTCTTCATTCCTGGCCACCAATACCTGGCACGGAGTTCATGGTACATTTTGTCGGCACCGGGATGAATGGAATATCGAGACTTGTGGGCTTTAGTCTGTGACAACCCGAGATTTCAAGGTCTTTCCTCTACGCATCACTTGTTTCACAATCCTGTTTTCGCAAATTGTTTCACGTTGTATCATGTGCCTTGTATATGAATGATTAAAGTATTATTATGTTTGGTTGTTGCATGAAAACTTAGGAATTGTTTACTGTTTAATGTTTACTCATAACATGTGCATACCACACTCATATCGACGAAGAACTCATAACAGGTTCTTCGTCATATGCACTCCCTGACGAAGGAGGGTTCTTCGTCACAACCAATCCTTGGCGAAGGAGGGTTCTTCGCCAAGAGGTCTTTCGCTAAAAGGGCCCTCGGCCCAGGTTTACTCGTGGCCCAGAATGGACCCAACTATCATTTTAATTGTATAATCCCTCATAACCAGTAACCGTAAACACACAAGCCCTAAAGTTCTCTCTCCCTATTCTCTGTGCGACGACAGTTTTGGGATCTCGAAACCTTCCCATCTCGATCAAGCTAATCACTTCGGTACCACGGTTAGTGTTCATTCTTTTCCGTTACTAAAATCCTGATGTTGTGATCTCGTGTGAGATTAGGGTTCCATTAATAGGATTGTAGACCTAGAAGTTGCATGATGAGGAGGTTTCGATGATTTGTACACGTTCTTGTTAATGTTGTGGATTGATAATTCTACTTGATGAATTTATGGCATGATAAACTAATAATCCGATTGTGTATGGTCAATAATTGTTAGAATAAATTGTAGGATGAGTGGAAACTGTTAAGTTTTGAATAGTTGATGATTGTTCATAATTAGGGTTCATAATCATGGCTAAACGCCTAAAAGTGTCGTTTAATCTAAGTTGGAAAACTGTCAAACTGTTAGCATCTATTATGGCTGAAACCAAGGAAATGGTAACTGTCTGATGAGGGTGCGACGAAAGACGCCCCGACGAAGAACACGGCTCGACGAAGAATATGGTTCTTCGTTGACTGGATTTCGACGAAACACTAGGGTCCTTCGTCATATGCATTCTGGACGAAGAATAGTTCTTCGCCATTAGGGTCTTTCGCCATGAAAGCATCCCACGAAGAACTGGTTCTTCGTGAGGATGCTTGTAGGATCGAGGATTCGTCCAAAACGAGTCAATTAGAGTCAGATCTAGTTTCTAGAAAGGCGGAATTAGACTAGAAACCGTCAATCAGTGTTAGAACAGGAGTAGAAGAGTAGAAAGTCACTTTAAACATGTTCTTCATTGATATAATACGTTTTGGTACAGAGACAATCCACCAGCACTTCGTTACAAAATTCTCCAGAAAATTACAAATGAAGAACACTACTAGCCTATTTATAGGCTTGCCAGAAAGCACGAAATAACAACCTCCAGATCGCACGAACTGGATAACTCCACTTCGTGCGACCTGACCTACCAGGTCGTGCGAACTGGCCAAACACATAAACTTTACATTTTTAACCCATTACATATAAATGACACGACATTGACTGATGACGCAGGCGATAGACATTATACATTAACAAACTCCCCCTTGGATATTGTCGTAGTCTTCAGTCAGCCTGTTTTCAAAACATTCTTCACAAACACTTGAAAAATTCTTCCCTTTGCTTCGGCTTTTTCAATAACGCTTTCCTGAGCTGTTCCTTCTCTTTGGCAGCTTTCTTTTCTTCCCCAGCTAGCCTTTGCAAACATGTAGCTCTAGCAATCTTGTCTTTTTCTTCACGCTCTTCTCTTTCCTTCTCAGCTTTCAGAAACTCTTCTCTTTCAATCTCTCTCCATCTTGATAACCACATATTTTCAGAATTTATACCCTTCTGAAAACATACTGTAGCTACCTTCTGAAACTGCATAGCTTGATCTTTATCTTCTGCCTTATACCCAATCTTGTTTACAAACAAGCATTCAATATCCTTCGCAGAGCAATTTACTATCCACATCGGATCATACAGATGAATATATTTTCTTTCATTCACAACTCGGTACACAATTACCGCTTCGGTCGTCATGCAACTATACACCCAGCATACGAACCCTTCATGAAAATTCTGTTCCATCTTCGGCAATGGAATATTCTTCATAACCCTGGGCTTCTTGATCTTCAGAATTGTTTCTTCAATACCTGTAACAGGATCCTTCTTCTTGACTTTCTTAGGATAATGTGGCTTCCAGTGACGAAATTCTTTGAAAGCTTCAAATTTCATCAAGCCCCATGTAGGCATATCATGAACTCTGACAGGATATGATAATGTTCTGACTTGGGACAATTCTTCAACATCCCACCAAGGTAGAGACATTATATCTTGAATATACTGGAAATACTGAACACCAAATTCTCTTCTAATAGCATAAGCATTGACTTGTGGCAAGTAACCCCAACTTATGATATAACCCAAAGAAACATCTCTATCCCTTCTGTAATATTGCAGTGGTCTTTTGAATTTTCTTTCCGTATCCTTCCAGAACCACTTCTTTCGTTCTTCACGTTGTTTTTTTTTTACATTTCTTTAAAAATCTTACTCTTAACACTTTCAGCAACTTTTCTTCTTAGCTCATCTTCATTTGCATGACTGAAAAACTCAGCAAGAGTTGGAAAGCTAGAAGTATCAATATTAACATTCTCGGACTGATCATCGTCGCTCCAGTCTTCTATTTCCACTTTATCATAATTATCAGCATCTTCAACATACTTGTACAGATATGCAGGTTGATGATTGATATCAAACTCGTTCAACTCTTCTTCAAAATCGAAGTTAAACTCACTTTCTTCAATATGCATCATCTTAATGATCTCAGCTCTAGTGTAAGTATGCAATATCTCACCTTCCTCTACATCATGTTCAAGACGTAGAATCAAACCTGCACCCTGATCAACATTCTCATCAACTTTTTCAGCATCACCATGCTCCCCCTTTCCTCCTGCATTTTCTGGTTCTTCGTTTGCTTCATCTTGATGATACTCATCAATATTCTCTTCTTGTGACGCTTTAGTTACCTTTATACCAGAATTACCTTGATCAGCATCATCATTTCCATCATCATCATCTTTAACGCTGTGAACAGAATATACTTCCTCTGCATCATCTTTCAGATTATCCTCTTCGTCTTCTTCATCATCTTCGATCACACCAGATACTGAAGTTAATGGACAAGGAGCTAGAATAGACGATTCTGGAACTTTTGTCAGGGATTTCGGCTCAATCAGAACAATTTACCTTTCAGTAACTTGAACATCATCTTCAACTAGAACACTTTTACCCTTATCTTTCATTCCAGCTTCACGTCTTGCTCTAACTTCCGCAAGTTCTATCTCCTCAAACCTTTGCTCAATTGGCTTACCAATCAAATCTTCCAACACTTTCTTTAACATATACTCTTCATGTTCTTTTTTAGCATTCTTGGCTTCTAACTCTTTATTTTTCAACTTGAAGTACTCATTCTGCTCATCCCTTCGAGACTTTTCTTCTTCCAAGACAGCTATTCGAACTTTCAGAATGTCTATGTCGACTTGATCAGCTTCAATCTTTTTCAACAAAGATGAATTCGCAGATTCAACGGACTTGACACGTTCCTCTAACTTCATTTTCTCAATTAACACCTCATTCACCTTCTTTTGCAACTTCTTCACAAGATCATCATTCACAAAGCTAAAATCATCAAGCTCTTCATTCCAGCTTCCATTTCAGCTTAACGTCTTGCTCTAACTTCCACAAGTTCTATCTCTTCAAACCTTTGCTCAATTGGCTTACCAATCAAATCTTCCAACACTTTCTTTAACATATACTCATCATGTTCTTTTTTAGCATTCTTGGCTTCTAACTCTTTATTTTTCAACTTGAAGTACTCATTCTGCTCATCCCTTCGAGACTTCTCTTCTTCCAAGACAGCTATTCGAACTTTCAGAATGTCTATGTCGACTTGATCAGCTTCAATCTTTTTCAACAAAGATGAATTCTCATATTCAACAGACTTGACACGTTCCTCTAACTTCATTTTCTCACTTAACACCTCATTCACCTTCTTTTGCAACTTCTTCACATGATCATCATTCACAAAGCTAAAATCATCAAGCTCTTCAAGAACTGTACTCTCTGGAATATGTGGAAAATTTTCAAAACCAGACGATCCAGGAGTAGTATGAACTGGTGGTTGTGTGGTTTGTGGTGTTTGTTGGATGTGTGGTGATGTTATTGGTGATTGTACATGAATAGGTGATGAAATATGATGTTGTGGTTGTGATTGTAAAGGTTCTGGTGATGGTTGTTGTGGTGGTGATGGTGGTTTAGTTTGTAGTTCTGGTGTAGGCTGAGTTTGTGGATCTTGGATAGATTTTAATTTCAGCTTGAATTTTAACTTTCGCGCTGCTTGAGTTTTGACACGTTTTCTTGATGTTGATTTCTTTCTACCTCCTGAAGATGGTGGTGTTACAACCTGAACATTTTCTGGTGGAACATATGTTTCATCAGCATCATCCGAACTCCTCTTTCTCTTCTTTTGTTTCTCTCTATCTTTTGGATCATAGTTTTCTTTGATCCAACGATCAACTTCAGCATCAATATCAACTTCTGAACCAGATGAACTCTCTCCTCTTCATAATCAACTACCATCTTACTAGCTGATTTCTCAGCTTCTAAAGTATCATCAATATCTTTCAACAACTGTTCAGTTTCAGGAGTTAACGGTTCTTGATCTATTTCAACATTACCTTCTGTCTTATCTTCTTCTGGTTCATCAACCAGCAATGTTTCAACTGCTTTCTTTTTACGTTTCTTCTGTGGTTGAGAAGATGATCCTTCTTCAGTTTGGACTTTTGGTGTAGGAGTTCTCTTTCCACCTTTTTTCTTCTCTTTTTCTACCTTTGTATACCAATCATTTCGAGTTTCACTGAAATATTCTAACTTCGTTAATTCATCAATTGCATTTTTTTCTTTCATTTCAGCATCATTCCTCCACTTTAAATGATTTACTGGATCTGGATCCTCATATTTTTCATCTTTGATGAATCTGAAAAACTCTGTCTTCTTCGGTTCAGGCCAATTCTTTGTATACTTGGATAATCGGATTAACGTTTCATTATCCATGTGATGCAACAGCATGAGATCATTTTGTTCATCTTTCACCAGATTCGGATATGCATGTTCCATCATCATCTGCACAAATATTGGATACACCCAACTTCGACTGCCAGAAGTAATATTATCTTTCATGTAGTGAAAAACAATTCTTGAAAAGTTGTATTTCTTGTTTAGCACCAACGCCGTCACCATACACATTTGATAGTCTTTCATAACATCATATCCATCTTTCCTGTGACTTAGCGCATGAATCACTGAGTGAATAAAGAATTTGTACGGCTTCATAAAACAAGCTTTCAAATAATTTGCTTTATTCAACGGACCGTTATAACCCATTCTAAGCATACATCCTTTGACCATCATTTCCAGAAACCCTGTTGGCGAATTATCATCATCTGGAAACTCTAACACTTCTCGTACAAGCTGTTCTGAGATTATGATTTCTTTATTTTCATTTTCTATCTGAACTATTGAATTAATAACATCATTAACTTCATCATAAGTAGCCTTCTTCCAAAAATGATCAACATGAGATTTGAATACTTTGTGCTGATCCGTTAAAGCTTTTTGAATTGGTAAACGTCTCATGAACGGAAAAATATCCTTAAACACACTCATCTTTGGAAGAGTTTCATCGTAAACACAGCAAGTATTGTGCGATGATTCAAATACCATGTTTGATGCCTGAAACACAAATAGAAACAAACAAGTTAAACAATTTGCACAATTTTCAAGACAAATTTATCATTCACACGATCTGGCCTCATGTGATGTGGCCATTTCATGCGACTCGTGCCAAAATGTTTAGAAGTTTTCAATCGATCTGATGTTCAAGCGATCTGACCAATACAAACGATCTGGTATTTCAAACGAACTGACCAATCCCAAACGATCTGGTATTTCAAACAAAGTGACCAATCCCAAATGATCTGGTGGTCAAACGAACTGACTAATTTCAAATAGTGTGGAACTTCAAACGATCTGGCCATCTCATGCGATTTGGTCAGAAAATCATCCACATCGTGTGGACTTGTTCCACCTCGTTTGAAACATTCATAAATGAACAGTAAAATTGCAGGTTTTAAAAACGTGTTTTTATTATAAAATTGATAACCTAGATCTGTTCTACAACAAATTCCGAGCACATTGGTATGAATTTTGTTCGATTAAATTCACTTTACAAGCCTAGATCTAAGTCCAAAGATTCTGTTCATTCGTTTTCATATGAGTTCGTGTGATTTGGTTCGATTTATGATCAATCAGTACCTTTCCCATGATATAAGTTGTGCAAACCAACTAATACAAGGATTCTGAACACTAGATTCACAAGATTAAGGCTTGAAAACAAAGAAATCTCTAGAATCGCTCAGATCGCTCGAAGAATGTGTTGTGATGCGGAGTGGTGTGAGACTGAAATGTTCACGCGATCTGGTCTCCCCTTTATATAGAGGATGCCAGGTCGCACGAGTTGAACATTTGAAACGATTTGAGGAGTTCGTGCGGTCTGGCAATTATTTGACACTGTTTGGCCAGTCCGCACGAGTTGGCACCTCGTGTGAAACTCTTTTATTTTTTAATTTTTAAATTTTGAATTTTTTAACTTTTTAACTTTTTTTAACTTTTTACCAACACACTCATTTAACCAAGTCCAATTTAATGACCCTGGTCAACTGTTTAGCCTGCCAAGTCCAAGTTAATGACCTTGGCCGACCAAATTATGATCTCGCTGACAATTTTGAAACATTTTAAGTTCAAATTAATGAACTTTAATACATTTTCAGCAATTACCAACATTTTCTCAAACTTTTTCTTAACCAACCCAAATGATCCAACTTGTTTAGCACTGTTTAGACTTTGATCATCAGATCCCCAACGTCTGTTGTCGAAAATAAGACGAAATAACAAATATTTTTGTATTTTTCAACATTTTTGCTAAACAAACAAAACATCTTTGGGATTTGAAGAAACTGGAAACTGTACAAACATATTTACAAACATCTTTTTGTGAGTTTGTGTAAGAGGATCATATCAGTTTTTGAGACATATCACTAACACCGTTGATCTTGATTTAACTTTAAATTTTAAACAAATTCACTTCTGATTGTCAGTATTGTTGTCCACTTAAACTTCTACACAAGTTTCAATTGATTCAAGATATGAATTAGTGTTTTAAGGACTTAAACTTATTTGCGTGTCCCACTTCAGAATATACTCCTGTATCAAAATTCCCTAGATTCAGTCTTACAGGTGAGTATACCAATCTGATATCTGGATTTGGGTTAGTGCAAGACCTTGAGAGCTCAGGTATGAACTTCTGTTCAGTCAAAGAGATGAAGGCTCAACTTTAGGTATGTTCTCTTTAGGGAAACTTTTCTTCAACTGCAATTGATTCATATCTTTCGATATTTTTCAATTTTTTGCAGAGGGTAAGCTTTTTAAAGCGCATTAAGTATTATACTAGGTCTAGGCCATTGCTTCCGCAATATTAAAAGACCACGTATAATACCCCAGATATCAAACAGTATAAAGACCTAGTATCTCAGAATCAGGCAATTTCTCAAACAAGATTTCGGGGGTTACCCATATATCCGAGAGATGTTACCCACTAGATAAGCAAGTATTGATATGTAGGTTTATATCTCAAATTCAATCTACTAGTCGTGTGAAGTCTACTGGCACATCATCAGTGAGAATTGTTAAAAATCGTTTTGACTTTCCATTTCTTTTGCATGTTGTGATAGTTCACTGATGTACTATCATTTCCTCTTTTTCACAACAAAACTCATTTTGTCTTTTTCAATGTTTTTGTATTTATGAAATTTTATCATGTTTTTTGTATTTTCTATAAACTTTCTCCCCCTAAAATCAAAAACATATTTTTGTGTTTTTGGTTTTATCAAAAGCAGTAAAGAAACTGTACAGAAAACATGACAACTAGATGCAGATCACTTCTGATCGCCGTCCTCCTCGGCCACACACTCTACCACCCTCCCAGAAAACAAATTTTTTAACCCGTTCAATTTTAAAAGATAATTAAATCTTGTTTTATCAAAGGGTTTAGTGTAAAAATCAGCTCTCTGATCATCAGTGTGAATATAATCAATTCGAATCAATTTTTTCTCGTAGCAATCACAAATAAAATGATGTCGAATCTCAATATGTTTTGTTTTTAAGTGTTGAACCGGATTTTTAGTGATATTAATGGCTGCCTCGTTGTCCACAAAAATTTGTGTTTCTAAGAATTGCAGACCATAGTCCCTCATTTGCTGTTGGATCCAGAGGATCTGAGAACAACAGCTGGAAGCCGAAACGTATTCTGTCTCACAAGTCGAGAGAGCGACTGTGGTTTGTTTCTTACACTTCCAAGTGATTAGCCGAGTTCTGAAGAACTGGAAACCAGCAGTTGTGGACTTGGTGTTTAACTTACAACACCCGATGTCAGAGTCAGAATATCCAGTTAGAGAGAAGTCACCGGATCGGGGATACCACAAGCCGGTGCTTGGGCAACCTTTGAGATACCGTAAGATCCTCTTCACTATCATCATGTGTGATTGTCTGGGACTTGACTGGTACCGGGCGCAGAGGCAGGTTGGATACATGATGTCCGGTCGTGATGCTGTTAGATACATTAGCGATCCTATGATTGACCGATAAAGTGTTTCATCCACTTTCTCACCACTTTCATCCAGACATATGCCATGATTTGTAGCCAGGGGAGTTGATATGGGAGATGATTCAGACATATTGAATTTATCCAACACATCATTCACATACTTGGTCTGGTGTATGAAGATTCCATCGGGCAGTTGCTCAACTTGAAGCTCGAGAAAAAACTTCATCTCCCCTATTGAACTCATTTCAAACTTCTTTTTCATGACCTTCTCAAACTCCTTACACAACTCAGTGTTCGTTGATCCGAAAATTATATCATCCACGTATATCTGCACGATAAGTAGATGTCCTGCAACCTCTTTAGTGAATAGGGTACTATCGACAGTCCCTCTGGTGAACCTGTTGGTCAGCAGATGTTGGGAAAGCGTCTCGTACCAGGCTCTCGGGGCCTGGTGTAATCCGTATAATGCCTTGTCGAGTAAATACACCTTGTCTTTATGTACAGGATCGGTAAAACCCGATGGTTGACCGACGTACACTTCTTCTTTAATCTTGTCGTAGAGGAATGCCGATTTGACATCCAGTTGGTAGACCTTGAATCCCTTCCATGACGTGAATGCCAAGAAGATTCTGATTGCCTCAAGTCGAGCAATGGGAGCATATACTTCAGTAAAGTCAATCCCTTCTTGCTGACTAAATCCTTGGACTACCAAACGTGCTTTGTTCCTTACTATAACCCCTCTATCATCTCTCTTATATTTGAAGACCCACTTGGTCTTGATCTACTTCTGATCTTCCGGGAGATCAACCAACCTCCACACTCCAAGCATTTCAAACGGTTGTAGCTCCTCTTGCATTGCATTTACCCAACTCTCTTCGGTTAATGCTTCTTTGTATGTTTTCAGCTCTACCTGCGAGATAAAACATTTTAATGAGAAGTCTACTTGTAAAGGTGCTACAGAGGAGTAAAAACATGTAAGCCCTTTGTTTATTTGTTCGCGGGTTTTCACACCGCTTTGAAGGTCACCAATGATTTGCTCTGATGGATGGTAAGATAACGTTCTTGGCATGACTATATCCGGTACACTCACTTCCGATTGCAAATTTGTTATATTTTGATCACCCGTGTGATCAATAGCATTTGAAGTCGCAATATTTGGTTCCTCGTCATAAATCGGATCGGTTTCTGATTCTGAGTCATCAGATTAGTCAAATATTGGAGCTGTTTCTTCTGGGGGTATATGTGCAGTTCCACTAGGACCAGCCTCATGATCATTTGAACCCACGGTGGGCGAAGAAACCACCAATGGTCTCGGCACTTGTTCTTGTGAAAGAGACTGCTGTTGTTGGTATAAGAATGCCAGTTCTTCCTCATTCGGCTCTGTCGGTAAATGGAATGACTCCCAGGGATTGTCGTAATCAAATAGCAACCTGTTTCCGGGAAGTTGATTCGGAGCAGTAAACCTTTGACAGTCAACGTGTTGAACTTGTATGATCTTCCCTAAACTTGGAACAAAAACTCTCTTCAATGGACTAGCGTATCCTACAAAGAAACCTTCATTAGCTTTCAAACCAAATTTACCGTCTGGATCAATGAATGTGCATGGTGATCCGAATGGTTCTAAGTATTTCAGATTCGGTTTGTAAAGATGAAGCAATTCAAAACAAGTTTTCTTTTACTTCTAAGTATTGAGCGTGTAACATGCCGTGGCAACCGCTTCACTCCAAAAATATACCGGTAATTTTGAATCTGCTAACATGGTACGAGCTGTTTCGATCAACGTACGATTTTTTCTTTCTACGACACCGTTTTGTTGAGGAGTATATGGTGCGCTGAACTCATGAAGAATGCCCTTATCGTTGCAGAATTCGAGCATACGATTGTTCTTGAATTCCGTGCCATTGTCGCTTCGAATACGTCTAATCGGCAGTTTGTAAACATTCTCCATCTTTTTTAATAGCCTCATCAAAGAATCAAACGTTTCCTCTTTTTTCTCTAGAAACAACACCCATGAAAATCTAGTAAAGTCGTCAGTAACAACTAAATAATATAGATCAACGTACGATTTTTTCTTTCTACGACACCGTTTTGTTGAGGAGTGTATGGTGCGCTGAACTCATGAAGAATGCCCTTATCGTTGCAGAATTCGAGCATACGGTTGTTCTTGAATTCCGTGCCATTGTCGCTTCGAATACGTCTAATCGGCAGTTTGTAAACATTCTCCATCTTTTTTAATAGCCTCATCAAAGAATCAAACGTTTCCTCATTTTTTCTCTAGAAACAACACCCATGAAAATCTAGTAAAGTCGTCAGTAACAACTAAACAATATAGATCTCCACTTATGCTTTTCACATTTACCGGTCCGAAAAGATCCATATGGAGTCTTTCGAGTGGTAATCTGATGGAGTTCAAGAGCTTTTTCGGGTGTGATTTCTTCGTCTGCTTCCCTTTCTTGCATTCAATACAGTCATCGTTAAGATGGAAGTTTTTCAAATTAACACCTTCTACAAGATCATTATGAACTAAAAAAATCATCTTTCTCAAATGAATATGGCCCATTTTACGATGCCACATGATGGATTCTTTTTCAGTCGCCTTCGTCTTACTCACAAAGCAATATGCCTTTTTATCTACCGTTGTTGCAACACCCATGTCTAGTATATAGAGATCATTTTCACGAGGAGCGTGCATCAAAACCATTTCTTCAGGTATCTTAAACCCTGGTTTAAGAATTAGACATTCATCTTTTGTAAAATGAACAGTAAATGACTTATCACAAATCTGAGAAATGCTCAACTGATTGTTTTCTAACTCAACATTGTAGTTCACTTTATCGAAAGATACGACCCCGTTAGTAAGTATTCTTTCTCCAACAATTCTTCCACCTTGAGTTCCAGCAAACCTGACATAACCTCCATTGATTGATTTGACGTCGTATAGAAGTGCTAACATCCCTGTCATGTGCCGTGAGGTGCCGCTATCCATTATCCATTTAGAAATTATAGACCTTGGAAGCCCCTACACACATCAAAAGACATTTACTTAAACAATGATGCCCAACATTTTCCAACATTTGGTACACTACCAAAGACAATATCATGAGCTACTATGTCAACTTTTGGAATGTTAAAACAACATTTGGAACATCAGATTTTCCAACATTTGGTACACTACCAAAGACAATATCATGATTTTAGATCTCCTTCCTTAATAGGTGGGAATTCTTCAATCAACTTATCTAACTCAAACTCAATTTTCTCATCAGTGGTTGCAAAGATTTTCGGTTCAGATTTTAAAACCTCTTCCATTTACTTTTCCTCAAAAGAATGTTTAGGTTTTTCCACCCATGATTGACTTTGGGAAGTCTTTGTTTTAGGATAAACCTTTGAAGTCTTTTGTGATTTTGAAGATTCACCAATTTCAAAAGTTGATTTTGGTTTGTCCTATGACTTCAATGATTCACCGCGTTTAAGAATACGTACGAGGGATACCATAGGTGATTTTCCCTTAACATCCTTTGAAATTTTTGGTTTTGGTTTATGGAAAACTGGTTTTATTATCCTTTTGACACATTGTTTGGCCATGTGACCAATTTCATTGCATCGATAATAGATTCTTTTGTCATATTCAACAAAAGTGGATCTGTTGGCATCGTCTCTCATCTTTTTGGCCGCAATAAAATCGTCAATTACTTTCTTACTAAAGATATAATCCTTTTCGACTTCTGTATTATTACCAACCACAAACACTTCACTCAATTTTTCTTTTGGCTTAACTTCTTTCTTAGCCATTTTCTTCTCAAAACCAACACCTTTCTTTTTGTAATTATTACCATGTCTCTTGTTATTACCATTGTTACCAACCCATTCATTTTTCTTTCCCGGGTTGTTTGTCGGTTGTTGTTTAACAAAAGATTTTTTCAGTTTTGATAGAAACGAATTGTTGTTAACTTCTGAGATATCAATTTCCACGAGTTTAAAAAACTTTTTCAACATTTTTCAGATTCTTATTCTGAATCGGGTACCCAAAATCAGTATATAGTTTGTCAGTTCCGGTCATCGTGTAAACCACAATGATCGAATCGTCATCCAAAACTTTATCTGACTTTGGGATAAACTTATCAAGAAAGTTTTCGGCATCTTCAGAATCTGAACTGGAATTCTCAAAATGAGTTTTAATCGTTTCGAAATCAGTGTTATCACTCTCTTCATCCAATACTTGGTCCACAACTGTTTTAACCAGTTGTGACTCGTTGTCGGTGTCAGACGGAGAGAATGTAATATCTATGTTTTCCGGTAACTCATTCTCTTCTGTTCTCAGTTTGAGATTCAATGCCTCCTCCACCCCGTCTGGATATTTCTGAGTGTAATGATTCTACATTGGGGGTGGAACATTTTTGAAAGCTGGTTTAACTTCAGTTTGTTGAGGAACGATCTGATCAATCACATATGAAGATGAAAGATAACTGGTCAACTTTTTGTCGACTCTTTCTGTCTCAATGCGCATCAGTTCAAGTTCCTTCTTTAGAGATGCGATTTTGTCCAGATGGATGTTAATCAACATTTGCTTATCCATGACCGTAGCTTTGAGCAAATTAACAATTTTATCATTTTCTTTACTCTCAGTGTGAATCATTTTAATTGATCGTGACAGAGTGTCATAAGCTTCTTTAACATCATTAAAATTAAATTTTAATTTGTCATTAAGGTTTTTCAACTCTTGAAACTGTTTGTCTTTTTCAAGACAATCCATGCATGGTTTCAAACAGTTTTCACATGGCATTTCAATAATTGGATCAACTTTTTCAAAAACATTTTCCTGTTTATCATTTTTACTTTCCGATTTACCAAACTCTCCGGACTCAGACTCAGATTTCTCTTTGGATTCGGACTTCACATTTTTTGATTTGTCATCAGACTCAGGCTTCACATTTTCTGATTTGTCATCGGACTCGGACTTCTCTCCTGACTCATATGTATCACAAGTCTCGATAATTGACTCATGTTCAACTGAAACTAACTCTTGAGTTGCATCTTTGGTCTCATTATTATCAGAACGTGTTTTAGTTAGTTGCATCTTTGGTCTCTGTTTCTTTCAAAGTTTCTTCATTCATTTCCTTTGAGACATCAATGATCTCTTGAACCGGAGTTTGTTCAACTTCGTACTGTGGGCAAAAACCCGTACTCGGTTCACTAAAGAAACCTGCAAAAGAATCAAACACATTAGCTGGCATTATAGATTTAAATGAATTAGTAATAACCTCTTGTTCAGACTGATAATAGTAGACCGATGCTGCCTCCTCTTCTAGATCAGCAAAACTTTCTTCATTCACCACTTCACTGACTTCTTCAACTTCAGGAACACATTCCTCGATTTTTGATTCCGACTCTTCAATAATTTCAGCCATCATTGCAAGTCCACCTCCTGGAATGTACTTATCCCAACTGAAGCCTTCTGGAATCTTTTCGTCATCTTGATTCACCAAAAGAGCTTTTTCTGTTTGTTTGGATGGACTGTTCTCAATTTGAGGTCGTGCAATGGTTGTTGACTGTTTTTATGATAGATGGCATGTCGGTAATAATCGTTGGCGAATGGATTCTGGTGGTTATTAACTTCTCTGTTCGGACATTAGCGCTTGAAGTGCCCCTTTTCTTTACACTTGAAGCAAGTTACCTTCGATTTGTCGAATCCAAGTTTAGGATCAGCACCTGCGAGACTACTTCTTCCAGTAATTTCCATGAACCTCTGAGCTCTTCTCACAATGCTCGCCATTCCCCATTTTATGTCAATGAGTTCTAGTTCCTCGGGATCAATTTGATCGTAATCTTCTTTAGTCATGTCTGGGTTACCAATTCGTCCGGCTACTAGACTCTCGTAATACTCAAGTACAGAAGCTAGAAGTGCTATATGCTACTTTGCGGCTGTCTCGGTAAAATCTTGACCGTTTTTTATACTAACAGCGATATTAAACAGTATCCCATGACTATAAATCTGATTATTCAAACCTGAAGAACTTTGAGAAGAAACCTGTTCTTGAAAATTCTGAGCCTTAGGATTCGGTTCGTAATTTGGAAACGGTGAAACGTTGTTGTTAGGCATGCTTTGAGTTACTCCCGATGAAGAATCTGCACTGAATGTCGTTTGAATCTTTGGACTCAGAGCAGATGTGGCAGATGAGTTTCCTTTGTAATAAATCTGAACATCTTGTTGTACGTTTGCAGATTTCATTTTCCTCATCTTCCGAAGTTCAAGCTCCTGAGCTTCAATTCTCTCGATAAACGTACTCAAATTGAAACCCACGTTTTCCAACTTGTTCTTCAAAACCAATAAGAACGTACCCTACTCTTCTTGTGGTTGTGTGTCAGCCAACTTATCAACCCACTCTTCGTCTGTTTTATCTATATTCAAACGTTTCATCTCAACAACCAAGTGACAGTACCTCTCAATCAACTCTTTCGTTGATTCTCCACTGATAGCAGTAAATATGTCGAATTCTTTTTTCAGTAGTGCCTTTTTGCTTTTGATGATTGAAACACTTCCAAGAAATTTGATTTTAAGAGCATTCCAAATAGATTGCGCGTCACCCTGATGCTGTAGCAGTACCAAAATGTCTTCCTTAATTGCCTGTTGCAATATACTGACCATCTTCTTCTCGGCTTTAAAGTTATCTTGTTCAGCCGGAGTTAACGTGTTAAGTGTTTTCGGAAGACCAGCATCATTCATAGGAACTACATATTTCGTTTCAACTTTCAGCCAACATTCGAGGTGATTCGCCTGAACCCACGTGCGAAATCTATCCTGCTACCCCGAATAATCTTCAATGTTGAGCAGTTTCGGTGGTTTTTGCATGGTTCCAAGCTCGTTCTCCATATTCACATTCTGGGCTATACTTGCTGGAGTTTGAACAGTCATACCTCCTCTGAAAAACGCATTGTAAAACTCTTGGTTGTCCATTTTATACTTTGAAAAATGTTTCGAAAAATTTCTAAGTTTTGAAAAATTCCAATTTCAAGCGACCTGGACTTTCAAACGATCTGGACTTTCAGACGACCTGGACCTTTCAAACGAACTGGACTGTTTCAAACGACCTGGATTATCCAATCCATGTGAAGTGACAAAAACCAAAAAGATTTTCAGTTCGTGCGGTGTGACCACTCAAGTCGTGCGCGTTGGTTACAATGTTTTGAAACTTTCAAACGACCTGATATAAGATCACATGATCTGATCCCATCTCGTGCGATCTGGTCATGATTTTCATACGTTTTGACTAAAACTCAAACGATCTGATCAATTTCACACGATTTGAGCATCAATTTCACACGATCTGATCAAAATTTCAAGTTTTTGACATTTTTGGATCAATTTTAGTTTGATTTACGGTCTATAACTTTGAACAATTGTTCAAAATGATGTTTTACACACAATATCTAAAATTCAGTCCATTTTATCCATGAATTCGTTTGAAAATCCAAGAAAGAGTAGAAGTATATGATTCTAAACCGTTCAAAACACAGATATCAACAGATTTGACACATCCTGTGCTCTGATACCACTTGTAGGATCGAGGATTCATCCAAAACGAGTCAATCAGAGTCAGATCTAGTTTCTAGAAAGGTAGAATCAGACTAGAAACCGTCAATCTGTGTTAGAACAGGAGTAGAAATGTAGAAAGTCACTTTAAACATGTTCTTCATTCATATAATATGTTTTGGTACAGAGAGAATCCACCAGCACTTCGTTACAAAATTCTCCAGAAAATTACAAATGAAGAAAACTACTAGCCTATTTATAGGCTTGCCAGAAAGCACGAAATAACAACCTCCAGATCGCACGAAGTGGACAACTCCACTTCGTGCGACCTGACCTACCAGGTCATGCGAACTGGCCAAATACATAAACTTTACATTTTTAACCCATTACATATAAATGACACGACATTGACTGATGACGCAGGCGATAGACATTATGCATCAACAATGCTGCAAACGAGCAAATAGACACAACAATTAAACAGTGATGATGCATATGATGATGAATGTTCTGTTTATACAACTGTGTTTGTTGCATGTTAGCAATATTAACTAGAAATGAGGAACTTAATTTGACTTGTGTGAGTAGCCAATTCAACTGTTAAATGTTATTATGTGGCAAGCACATGGGATGTGGGCTTAAATAAGAACTGAGTACTTGCTATGTGATGTACAGTGATCTTCGTGATGAATGCAATCTATGAATACACGTGGCTTGATTAATTGTGAAACTGATTTTTATTGGTAACCATGGTAGTGTTTGGGTTGACCAACTTGGACGGGTAACTTAACATACCGAGCAAAACTAAGGTGAGTTCATTCCTCTTGAGCATGCGTCTGGGTGGGTGGGAAAATCAAATGGGTATTCCTGAGAGGAATAAGTCTTTTGGGTAAAAACTGGGATGTTAGATAATACACCCATTTCCTATCACTTTAAGTCCCATCTTATACCGAATTAGTTACATGAGAGGTAACGGGGTATTAGTTGATAGCATTATTAGGCTTGGCAACCTCACACCGTACCTGAGAGGACGGGCGTGAACTAATGACCTTAATCATGACCAATGCTTAGATAGGGGGCATTGGGGATGGGTAAAACAATCTGGAGCCATCTTGTACGGTACTCAAGTTATTATCAACATTATTAATAAACTGAACTAAACACTTGGCAATTAACGTTTTCATAAAACCATGAACTCACCAGCGTTGTCTTATACACTTGTTACATGCTCGCAGGTCGTTAGATTCTATGGACGAGGAACTTGCTGTCTGGGATTACTGGAGTAGTCATGGGTCGAGTCTTGAGAACATATGGCAAAACATTTGGTTTTCACTTATTTGGTTTTAAAACATTGAATGATGACTTATCGTATGCTTCCGCTGAACATGTTAAACTTGGATTATGTTTATGAATGCTTTATCATAGGTAATGGAAACTTTATTTAATATCTTGATATTAGTTCAATGTGATTGGTGGCTAGATCCTGGTACGTCACACGCCTAGCGAGGTTTACGCATGTGGTATTTTCGGGGTATGACACAGTCAACAATATCTCCCGAAGGTTATTGCGACTAGGAATCCATATGCGATCGAGATAGTGAAAAATACCATTCGGTTTATTCACTAGTTGGTTTTCGGTTCCAAGTGTTCGTTATTCCTTCAGAGCTTTTTTGAGAAAAACGGCGTGTTGAGCATCGCAAATGAGGGCTTCGAGGTCATGTTGGGCTTGAACATTATGTAAATAGCTTCGTCTGCTAAGAGCATCGGCAATGATATTTGCTTTGCTTGGGTGGTAGCGTATCTCACAGTCGTAGTCATTGAGAAGTTCAACCCCTCTGCGTTGGCACATATTCAGCTCTTTCTGGTTCAAGATGTGTTGTAGGCTCTTATGTGTTAGGGTGTCTTTTGTTTTGCTACTCGAATTTGAGGAACCTTTTAGCATGAGTTGGGAGGAGCTGAGATAAACATGCAAATCGCATTGTTATTATGGGTTCACACATAATAATAATGTGGGGTGCATGTGAGTCCCAACGAGGCTTAACGAGTGTGAAAAGGGTTCTGCTCTGTTGTCTGACGTAATGATAGAACTCAGTAATCTGTAGAGGTCATAGAGATGTGACTCCTACTCAATTCCGACCTCTAACCTTTTCCGCTTTTTATATAGAATCACGAGCGGACTAAATGGTGGACGTGATGGAGGCCGCGGCGGTGGACGTGGCAACATTGTTATGTCTCAGGCTGAATTAACCGATTTGATCAATACTCGTGTGGCTGAATCCCTAGCGGCTCAGCAGGCTGGTACGATATGTGCCAAATACTCTTTATCCTTGTGTCGCGTACTCGACTCTTACCCATGTGCTGTGTTTTCTTTCGTCTTTAGGTCAACACGTGAATCAGAACAATCCGCCTATTTGCACATTTAAGATGTTCATGGATTGTAAGCCACAGACGTTCAGTGGGACTGAAGGAGCTGAGGGACTCCTACGTTGGTTTGAGAAGGCAGAATCGGTGTTCGCGATGTGTAACTATCCTGCTGGGGACAGAGTGAAGTATGCTTCAGGCACACTTGAGGATGGTGCCTTGACTTGGTGGAATTCCCAAGTTCAAATGCTGGGTATTGAAATGGTGAACGCGACTACTTGGGACGATTTCAAGGAGCTGATGCATGAAGAGTACTGCCCTCGGGATGAAATTCAAAAGTTGGAGAATGAGTATTATAATTTGAAGATGGCAGGGTCCGAGATTGAAGCGTACACGAAACGGTTACATGAACTCGCGAATATGTGTCCTAACTTATCGCGAACACCGCACCGTAGGATTCAACTATACATCAATGGTTTAGCACCACAGGTCAAGGGGCTGGTCACTGTGGCGAATCTTGACAACTTGCCTCGAGTCATACGTCTAGCTCACAAGATTACCGATCAGGAGGTGGAGCGTGGCTCGCTACCACCATGTGTTTCTGCTACTGCTGCTACTACTGCTACAGCTACTACCCCTGCTACTGATAGCAAACGAAAATGGAATGATGTGGATAAGGTGTCCAACTCGAACCAGTCACACAAGAAGCCAGATAACGGCAGCAACCGCACTTTTAGCCAGTCGTCCTCAGTTAATCAAAATCAGACCAACAACTCGAATCAGGGTTCTTATGCAGGGAAACAACCAAAGTGTAACAAGTGATACTTCCACCATCGTGGGCCGTGCACCCGGGTCTGTCACAGGTGCAACAAGGTGGGCCATATGGCTAGAGATTACAGGGCCCCACTCCCAAAACAGCAGCAATAGCAACCTCCACAACAACAGCAGTCGCAGCAGCAGGAGAGGCAGCAGCCTCAACAGAACCAGGGAAATCGTAAGGGGTGTTTTCAGTGTGGAGACAAGGGTCATTTCAGGCGGGATTGCCCTCAATTGAATCAGAATGCTGGTAATAACAATAACAACACTGGGAATAACAACAACGGGAACAATGGTGGGAATGGTGCGTGTGGAAGAGTGTTTACTATCGGTGCTGGGGAAGCTAGGAATGATGGCAACGTGGTGACCGGTACGTTTTCTGTGAACAATCTATTTGCTTCTGTTTTATTCGACTCTGGTTCCGATTGGAGTTATGTGTCTTTGGGGTTCAGTCGTCAGTTAGGGTTGACTCCTACACCTCTTGTAAACAAACACATAGTAGAATTAGCGGATGGAAAATCGATTGAAGCTTCACATGTTCTTTTTGGGTGTAAACTTGATCTTATGGGTCAAGTGTTTAACATTGACCTACTCCCGTTACTCTTGGAAGCTTCGATGTAGTCGTTGGTATGGACTGGTTGTCTAAGCACCAGGTGGAAATTCTTTCTAAGGAGAAAATCGTACGTATCCCTCTCCCAGTGGAGAATCTCTGTCGATTCAAGGTCATCGTAGTGGTGCAATGGTTGGCACCATCTCAGCCAAGAAAGCCCTGAAGTGTCTACGAAAGGGGTACCCTGCTATTTTAGCACTTGTTACTGATACTCATCCTGAAGAAAGGAAAATCGAAGACCTGCCAGTTGTTCATGAGTTTTCTAATGTATTTCCTGAAGAACTTCCTGGTTTACCTCCACACCGTCAGGTGGAGTTTCAGATTGACCTTACACCAGGAGCAACCCCGATTGCTTGTGCTCCTTATCGCCTTGTACCAGGAGAGTTGCAAGAACTGTCTAATCAACTCCAAGAACTATTGGATTGAGGCTTTATCCGAATCAGTTCCTCGCCTTGGGGAGCCCCGGTTCTGTTTATGAAGAAGAAAGACGGGTCCTTTCATATGTGTATTGATTATCGTGAACTCAACAAGGTGACCGTCAAGAATCGTTATCCTTTACCACGCATCGACGACCTGTTTGACCAGTTGCAAGGGTTAATTTTTTACTCGAATATCGACCTAAGATCGGGATATCATCAGATGAGATTCCGAGAGGAAGATGTTCCTAAAACAGCTTCTCGAACGCGGTATGACCATTATGAGTTTCTGGTTATGCCATTCGGGTTGACAAACGCACCAGCGGTTTTCATGGACTTATGAATCGTGTGTGCAAACCGTATCTTGACGATTTCGTCATTGTGTTTATCGATGACATTTTGATCTATTCTAAGAGCAAAGAGGACCACGAGCGACACTTGCATCTTATCTTGGAGCTCCTGAGGAAGGAGCAACTCTATGCGAAATTCTCTTAGTGTGATTTCTGGATTCGAGAAGTACACTTCCTTGGCCACATTGTTAATGGAACGGGGATACACGTGGATACTGCTAAGATTGATGCTATTAGAAATTGGGCGGCGCCGAAGAACCCTTCGGAGGTGCGACAATTTCTCGGTCTCGCTTGGTACTATCGCAGATTTATTAAAGACTTCTCGAGGATCACTCAACCTCTCACCACGTTGACACATAAAGGCGTTGTATATTCTTGGGGAACAAAGCAGGAGGATGCTTTCCAACTCTTGAAACAAAAACTCTGCAGTGCACCGATCTTGTCTTTACCCGAAGGTACTGTGACACCCGGCTTTTCAGGCCGTACCGTACAATTGTAACACATGTTGTGAATAGGTAACAGGGCTGTAATTGACTGGTTATGATGTTTATATATGAAATTTAATGTGTTAGTATAATTAAACCTTCATAAAAATTATGTTGGCAATGGTAAGACAAACGTTTATCGCGTAACGGTTAAAATGCGAAACGAACGTCGGTGACCACCTAATCAGTGTTAAAATCCTAAAAATAGTATGTTATGATTAGAATAATAATTTTAATCATATCGTGAGGAAAATAAATTAAAACACTTGGAAACTCTATTTTTCGAGTTTAAGCGCGTACCGCGCGATGCAGCGCGTAAACCGACAAAATACTGTCAACACAGCCTGTCAAGGCAACTGATAATCATTTTAATAATAATTTGATGAGTTTATTACTTTAGAATGATAGAAATAAATAAAAACGCATAAATCCCTATTTTTGAGATTTTAAACGCGTACCGAGCAGTACAGCGCGCATACTGCCAAATACCGGCAACGTGGCCAGTCCAGGCAAACAAAATATTGTTTAATAATATTTTGGTGAGATTATTTTTATAGAGTGTTAAAAATAATTTAAAACGCACTAAAACGGGATTAAAACGCTAGATAAAATGGTACCCAGTAAAATACTAGTTTTTACACTATATTACTTATATATATGTATATGTATGTAAAATTTCGTATATGTATGTGTGTGTAGAGGAAGGTGGCAGCCCTTTAACACACTCTCTCTCCTCTCTCATATTCTTATTGGTTCTAAAGAGAGGTGCATGATGATGGTGTCCATAAAGCATTCAATATCATTCAAAATTTCAAGAAATCAACCAACATAACACAAACTCTCTCTCTCCCTCATGCAAATCAGCCGAATACCCTCCTCTAACCTATCATTTTCCAAAATTTTAACATGTTCATGAAGATCAAAGTTTATTCCAAGAAGATTACAAGGTGTTTTAAGGATCTAAAGGAGGTTTCTTGGTGAAACAAGCTTTTTAACACCAAAATCTAGTCAAAACCCACGAAGAAACTTGAAAGGTATAAATTTTATTTTAAAAATACATTCTTGATTTTTAGTGATGATAGAGATGATTAAAGTTTCTCTTGAACTTGGAATTTAACATAAACTTGAAAACAATAAAGGATGAGATTTCAATCAAAATGAAAATGGGTGTGTATATATATATATATATGTATATATATATATGTATGGCCGTGAGTTTGTGAGTGTGTGTAAATGATTGTGTTTTTGATTTTGATTTTGATTTTGATTCAGTGATTCTTGATTAACATGTTACTTGAATGTTAGATTACATGCATGTTAAAAGGTTGTGATATGGAAGCTTTTTGGTTTAAAATGAGTTTAAGTGAAAAGTGATTTTTTTAGAATCATATGTATATGTATATGGCCGTGTATGTATGTATATACCTAGATGCATGTGAATTTTTGATGATTAAAAGTCTTAGATATAAAAGAATGTTTATGTCTTGCATTTATGTTAAATGATTTGATGATGATATATGAAAAAGATGATGTTCTTGGATGTTTAAACATGAGTAAAATGCATAATAGATATGATTTAGTTCATGCATGTTGATGATAATATGATATGGGTGCATTAGATGCACATATTTGGGCATGCATGTTGAAAGATGATCAAGAAATGATGATTTGAATATGATTTGATAAAAATAAAGTATGATCAGAATCTAAACACTAAAAATATGAATATTTGAAGTGTTAAATTGTATAAAACTTTGTCATGATGATTACTAGCTTTGCATGTTGTATTTGGTTCTTTTAAAAGTTGTAAAATACGTGAAATCGCTGATTTATGTGACTTATACAAAAACTGCACTAATCTGATTATGAACACTATTTTAATCAGTAAATAACATGTATTGTGTTAAAATATCAAGTCGTTTCGAGTTGGGATGGTTATGGTAACGTTTAACGCGAAACTATGCGTTAAAACGGTCAAAAATCGGCTTTTCGAGTGATTTTTGTAAAACTGAATTAGATCAGTAAGTAAACTGATATTTTTAGTTTAAAAATAAGTATTTTAACTAATTTTAAGTTTACTTGGTGTTTGGTTGGTCATACGTGACTTCCGACACCCGAAACCGTCACCGAATCGCTAAAATACGCATTTTTCAATATACACTAGTATAGGTAAAATTTTGGGTGAACCTTACGTGTTAAAATGTGTTATGTGATTTAAAAATGAGAATTTGAAGGTACGTTAAGTTTTAATATGTTGTTGGAAGTTTAGACTTTGCATGAATACTTTTACGTTTTGTGCGGTAAAAATGGTAAAAATCGCGTTAAGAGTGTAACTTGTTTGTCGAGCATTAAATTTGATACATATGAGATATTTTATGTATATTTGCTTTAAAAATGACAAAATAGATAAGTTAACAAGATTTCGTGCGATTCGATGATAATTTATGTGAACGTTTATGTATATATATTACGACGTGCAAATCGTAGATATATTGCGTATAAACGGGAGTGTTAACGGGTTTACACAATAATGGTCACCAATAAAATCGTTCAAGTCAAAAAATCATAAATATATATATATATATATGGACTCATATATAAATTAACGTGCCAACATAAATCAAAAATGATAAATTTTCGAGAAAATCTCAAAGTTATGTGATGATTCTAAGAAACAGAGAAACTTAGGATTTTTGTGTTATATGTATTGATTTAGAATCGTTCCTATATTAGGACGTGTAGAAAATCCATCTCTGGGAATGCGATATTTAAAATACGCACCCAAATGTGAGTGTCACTAAACCCCTCTTTTTACTGCTTTGTATATATTTTGGGGGTGGAACACGTTGTTAAAAGGGTTTAATAATGTTTTCGAAATAAAACATACCTTTTAATATAAAATATATATTTTCGCTGAAAATATATGAATTTGATAAGTTATATGTTTCGAAGTAAAACGTTTTTGATGAATGAATATTATATGTGCGGTATTTCTTAAGTGAAACGAGACCGTACGGATTGGGGATGAATTCCGGACTGAGTCTCAACATTTGAGTGATAGGGGAATTCGTAAATCGTCGTGTATTAAATTGTCATATTAGTAGGATATATATATTGTACGTGAGGCAGACATCATATTGTTCTTCGAGAAAGAACCCTGCGCCCATGATGTCGTTTAATCAGTTAAGTATTGTACGCGATGAATTGTTGGTAGATCTATCGGGTTGACAACCCCGTCGTGACCGGTCACCTCGTGTCAATGTCAAATGACGAATTAATATTTTGTTTATTGTCTAGCTTTGATTATCCCTGCGTGGTTAATATATAGTTCGTATCGTCTAGCTAACATACGAGTCTGAAAATTGACGCAGTAATTTAATATACAAAACTTGGGTAGTAACAATATTGTCGGGTTTGAGAAACTGCGACGGAAAGCCCAAGGATTTTATTAAGAAAGTAAAATAGACTTTCTAAAAATTATATGGATGTTTTCAAATAAACACCTAATCAGAAAGTTTTCCTTGGAATAAAATTGGTTGTAAGTGAATATGTGAACTCACCTTCCTTTGTGTTGACACTTGATTTTTAACGTGTTCTACAGGTACTTGAGTTCGGCTTCGGGAATTATGGCGTATCTTGTGGTTTTTGATGCATGTTTTGTCACTTAAATATGTTGGACTAATTTTAAAACTTTATGGGACAAATGTAATAAGATCCATAAGGATCAAAGACAATTTAACTATGTTGTGGTTGTGTCATGTATGGGACGTCATACTTAAAAACTTATGTTTTAATTAAGATAATATGTCCAACACTATAATGCATCAAACATCAAGATAGAAATGGGCACCAGCTTCCATCACCACTACGTTTTATATTTCGCTGCGACGTTTTTGGGGTGTCACAGGTACCGAGGATTTTTTGGTGTATTGTGATGCTTCTATTCAGGGTCTTGGTTGTGTGCTAATGCAACGCGAGAAGGTGATAGCGTACGCTTCTCGACAGTTGAAGGTTCATGAGAAGAACTACATGACTCATGACTTGGAGTTGGGGGCCGTGGTTTTCGCATTAAAAATATGGAGGCATTACTTGTACGGTACTAAATGCACTATTTATACCGACCACAAGAGCCTTCAGCATATCTTTGATCAGAAGGAATTGAATATGCGACAGCGTCGCTGGGTAGAACTCTTAAACAACTACGATTGTGCAATCAAGTACCACCCAAGTAAAGCTAACGTTGTAGCCGATGCCCTTAGTCGAAAGGAAACGAAACCCAAGCGTGTCCGTGCTTTGAAGCTCACTATCCACTCTAATTTAACTGATCAGATCCGTTCGGCTCAGACAGAAGCGTTGAAGGAAGAAAACCTGGAAGCTGAATATTTGCGGGGCATGGAGAAACGACTTGTGGAAGGATCTGGGGGCATTTACTATTTTATGGAATGGATATGGGTTCCTTTGTATGGTAATCTTAGAGAGCTTGTGATGGACGAAGCGCACAAGTCTCGATACTCTGTTCACCCAGGTTCGGATAAGATGTATCAGGACCTCAAAGTCTTATATTGGTGGCCGAAGATGAAAGCTCACATCGCGACGTATGTAAGTAAGTGTTTGACTTGTGCGAAAGCCAAGTTAGAGTATCAGAAACCCTCAGGCCTGCTTCAGTAACCAGAAATACCCTTGTGGAAATGGGAGCAAATTGCTATGGATTTCATCACAGGTTTGCCAAGAACTCAAAACGGAAACGATACCATCTGGGTAATCGTTGACCGTCTCACGAAATCTGCGCACTTCCTTGCGATCAAGGAAACTGATAAGTTCTCACAACTTGCTGTAGTTTATCTTAAGGAAGTGGTTTCTAGGCACGGGGTGCCAACCTCTATTATCTCTGATCGTGACCCGCGTTTCATATCCGACTTGTGGCAGTCGATGCATAAATCATTCGGCTCACGTCTCGACATGAGTACTGCTTATCACCCACAGACGGATGGTCAAAGTGAACGAACCATCCAGACACTTGAAGACATGCTGCGAGCATGTGTTATCGATTTTGGTAAGGGGTGGGAGAAATACTTGCCGTTGATAGGGTTCTCTTACAACAACAATTACCATTCCAGCATCCAGGCAGCTCCATTCAAAGCATTGTACGGACAGAAATGCCGTTCTCCTCTCTGTTGGGCTGAGGTGGGTGACAACCAGATCACAGGTCTGGAACTGGTACTTGAAACTTCAGAGAAGATTGTACAGATCAGAAATCGTATGGCGGCAGCGCGCGACAATCAGAAAAGCTACGTTGACAAGCGTAGGAAACCCTTGGAGTTCGCTGTAGGCGATCGCGTTATGTTGAAAGTCTCGCCCTGGAAGGGTGTGGTGCATTTTGGGAAACGCGACAAGCTTAATCCGTGTTATGTCAGGCCATTCAAAATTTTGGAGCGAATTGGTAAAGTGGCCTACTGGCTCAAGTTACCTGCTGAGTTGGGTAATGTCCATGATGTTTTCCATGTTTCGCAACTAAAAAAGTGTTTGTCTAATGAAACGCTTGTGGTACCACTTCAAGAACTAAAAATCGACAACAAATGGCAGTTTGTCGAAGAACCCATCGAAATTATGGATCGGGACTTCAAGGTTCGTAAGCATAGTCGAATTCCGATCGTGAGAGTCCGTTGGAACTCAAGACGTGGACCAGAGTTCACGTGGGAACGCGAGGATCAGATGAAGTTCAAGTATCCTCAACTTTTCCCAACTGACCAGTCTAATCCGGATGCAACTGGTGAATTTCGGGACGAAATTAACTTTCAAGTTGGGGATGATGTGGCACCCTAGGAAAATCCACAGTCATCCTGATCTAACACTTTGCCACTTTGGGGTTACTTATCAAATTTTGGGATGAAATTTCTTTCAAGTTGGGGATGTGTAACAACCCGAGATTTCAAGGTCTTTCCTCTACGCATCACTTCTTTCACAATCATGTTTTCGCAAATCATTTCACGTTGTATCATGTGCCTTGTATATGAATGATTAAAATATTATTATGTTTGGTTGTTGCATGAAAACTTAGGAATTGTTTAATGTTTAATGTTTACTCATAACATGTGCATACCACACTCATATCGACGAAGAACTCATAACGACGAAGAACTAGGGTTCTTCGTCACATGCACTCCCTGACGAAGGAGGGTTCTTCGTCACAACCAATCCTTGGCGAAGGAGGATTCTTCGCCAAGAGGTCTTTCGCCAAAAGGGCCCTCGGCCCAGGTTTACTCGTGGCCCAAAATGGGCCCGACTATCATTTTAATTGTATAATCCCTCATAACCAGTAACCGTAAACACACAAACCCTAAAGTTCTCTCTCCATATTCTCTGTGCGACGGCAGTTTTGGGATCTCGAAACCTTCCCATCTCGATCAAGCTAATCACTTCGGTATCACGGTTAGTGTTCATTCTTGTCCGTTACTAATGTGACAACCGGCGATTTACGGCTCTTAATTACGTGATTAACAGGTGATTAACGCCGACAAATACGAATTTTCTACAAGTATTTTATACTTATAAATTTAGTTTTTCGAATTTTTCGTGCTTTCAAAACATTACAAACGCATGACAATAGAAAAACGCGACTTTGACCGTGATTGGCGAACGGACGCGCAAACGCGATTACCGACACTAAATTAAGAATTTTGATTTTGTAACAATAATTTACGTCATTTTTTTTTTAGAAAAACGGGTCTTGAAAACTGGATCATAGGAACCAAACGGGCCACTTAAAACACGGGGACTGGGCTTGTGGGCCTTGGGCCCAAGCCCAAGCCCATTAGGGAAAACCTACCTATTTAAGAGAAGTGTTACCCTAGTTGCCTCATTTGGTTTCAGCCGACACCAAGCTTTCCCTCTCACTTTGAGCTGCACTTTATCTAAATCAAACATACACACAACTCATGAATGTCCATCTTCTCCAAAGCAAAGCCCTAAACAACAAACTCACCCTCCCTCACCCGACATTGCAGCAACCGGAGCCGGGTATGGCGGTGCTCCGGCGTCCCCTTCTTCTCCGGGGATCGCACATCAGGCCACAACCCCTCCCCCTTTCTTCGATCTACATACGGAGCACCACCACCACCGTCCGGTGGTGGTGCAGCGGTGCGACACAAAGAGACAGAGAGAGAGCAGACGGAGAGAGAGGCGATGTGATTGGCGGCAACGGCACTGGAGGCGTCTGCGGTGGTCTCGCCAGTGACGTTATGCTCCGGAGAAGATGATGGTGGTGGCAGCGGTTTGTTTCTCCCAGACAACTTTACGGTAAACCCCGTCCCCTGTTCTTTATTTCTCTTCGCCTCCTGTTCGGTTTTGATGACCGATAATGATGTTGCTGAATTTTGTTGAAGATGTTGAATGATGGCTGAGATTGATAAAGGTGAGGATACATATCAGATTCAGGTCACGTTTTAGTTCGGTTCTGGTCAGTTTTGCTCTCGGTCAAAACAGGTCAACGAGCAGTTTCGGTTCACGCGATTCATATTTGGTTCCGGGTCAACCTAATCAACGCCATCTCGGGTTCGGATTCGAGTCAGAACGGATCAGAAAGTCAACTCGGTCAACTCAGCGAGTCAACCCAGTCAACCCACTCGACTCGGTCAATGAGTTAAAGCAGTCAACAGAATGGTTCAGGTTCCGATTTCGCTTTCGAGTCTTGGTCAAAGGCAGTTAACTCAGTCGAATATGGTCAAACTCAGTCAACCTGGTCAGCCGGTCGAAACCAGTCAACGCACGACGCGGTAAAGTTTATGCATAGCAAGCTAGTTCACGTTAGTTTATCTTTTAGTTAGTTTACGCGAACGAGCTCGACCCGATTCGACTAAATACTAGCTTACGTTTTGGTTATATTTAACGAGAAATTTTTTTATACATAGTGTTTATTGGTTGAATTATTGCTGAATTTTGACAAAATACGACGACTTTTATTGTCGAGGTTATCCCAAAAACAGAGGAAACTCTGTCCGATTTTCGCTAAAAACCCGAGTTATAAAACGTGTTTAATTCTTTAAGAAACTTATCGAAGTCTAAGTTTCTTATAAAATAAATATAAAAGTATGTTTATTTTAGTGACGTTTTATAACTTATAAACTAAAATTATAACACTTCGACAATACGCGAGTTACAACTTAACGAAACCAGACACCTATCTAGATAAATATAATTATCTATATTTATTCAAACATTGATATTTCCGAACGCTATTATAAAATAAATATAAATGTTTATATTTATTTCAAACGACGGAATTCGGAATTTGAATTTCAAAGGATTAAGCATTCGAAAATTTTATGAAATAAATATAATTGTTATACTTATTTCAATCGTCTAGAATCCGATTATAATTGTAACACGAATACAGTCGTATATGTTCATTTCAGGAGTACAGATTTCATATTATATATATATATATATATATATATATATATATATATATATATTTATCTGTTTACGCCTACTACTCGCGACGACTAACATGACTTCGTATCAATATTTTTGATTGTAAACATAAACGTATATATATATTCCAAAACACTCAAAAACTAAGTCGATCTCGAGACTTAGTTTTATCCCGAATATAAACGGGATCAAATAACCATCGATTGGTTATTCTAAGTCAAGATAACACTACCCTAGAATCGTTTAGTTAACGATTCGGTAGAGCTCGGACACGTAGTTTAGCTACGTTTAATTAGAAACTTATAATTATTCCTTGATTAGGAATGCGTTAGTTGCACGCTAGCGAGTTCACGTTCTTGGAACGGCACTACGGAAACACACTAAGCTAGCTTTGCACAGGAATATCAAGGTGAGTTCATAACCCCCACTTTTTACTGTTTTACATTTTTATAAATGTTTTCGGGGTGGAAAGACATGCAAGTTTTGCAAAAACACAATATTTCAAGAAACAAAAATCATATGTTTATAAACCATTTCGCAACAGGATTTCAACGAACTCAAATGGTTTTCGAAAAGGTTTAAGCTAAACTTACCGGTTCTTACAACAATACAAGGTTTTCGAAACATGCATGAGTTTAATGACGTGGGCAAAGTCCCAATGTCACTAGGGCTGGATAGTCCACTAGCGTACGAAAAACAAGACAACCCAGTGAGTTCATGTCCCTCCTTTCACTGTTTTCAATGTTTTGTTTTCAAAAACATCGAGGGGAAATACATGTTAAAACTATTGGTATGTTAGTTACGGAGTAGGAGGCATGATCAATGTGCATAAGTAGGGAATCTACATTTATAACCATTAATCACGTAGTGACCAAGGTGCAAAAGGTGTAGATCTATTGGGCTTGAGGCACGCCCCACTCCTAGTTGTTAACCGTGGAGTGCTTTTGTTGATCCCAATGCGAACTAAGTGTCCTCGGTTTGGTTATTCTGCTTATGGCGCATTATGTCAGGGGGCTAGCTACCCACTGATAGATCTTTAAACAGACTCCATGATTTTAAATCAGAACATACCAGGATTACAAGTTACCAGAAAACATTTCAATACCGGTTTACAAGGATAACAAGAATCATTTCAATACCAGTTTACAGATACGACAGAAAACATATCATTACTGGTTTATGAACTCAACAGTTACATATATCGGTTTATAAACATAGCATTAAACATTTCGTTACCGATATACAAAGACGACATTTCAAATGCTTTGAGATATTAAGATCTCACAAACCGGTTTTTCAAATGCAAGATTTCAAGTGTTTTAAAACGCATTTGATACAAAACAAACTATGAACTCGCTCAACATTATGTTGACTTTTTCGCATGTTCTTTCTCAGGTTGCATTTTCAAAGCTATGGAACGGTTGGAATAGGAGAACCCACGGGATTTCGAGTACTTAGCGGGCGTTCAATTTCTTAAAGTCTTAGCTCAAATACTTTCGCTGTGCAATGAAGATACCAGTCCAGTCACGCCAGCTCTGATATTTTCGGGGTGTGACAACTAAAATCCTGATGTTGTGACTCGTGTGAGATTAGGGTTCCATTAATAGGATTGTAGACCTAGAACTTGCATGATGAGGAGGTTTCGATGATTTGTACACGTTCATGTTCATGTTGTGGATTGATAATTCTGCTTGATGAACTTATGGCATGATAAACTAATAATCCGATTGTGTATGGTCAATGATTGTTAGAATAAATTGTAGGATGAGTGGAAAGTGTTAAGTTTTGAATAGTTGATGATTGTTCATAATTAGGGTTCATAATCATGGCTAAATGTGTCGTTTAATCTAAGTTGGAAAACTATCAAACTGTTAGCATCTATTATGGCTGAAAGAAAGGAAATCGTAACTGTCTGATGAGGGTGCGACGAAAGATGCCCCGACGAAGAACACGACTCGACATAGAACATGGTTCTTCGTTGAATGGATTTTGACGAAACACTAGGGTCCTTCGTCATATGCATTCTAGACGAAGAATAGTTCTTCGCCACTAGGGTCTTTCGCCATGAAAGCATCCCATGAAGAACTGGTTCTTCGTGAGGATGCTACAAACGAGAAAATAGACAGAACAGTTAAACAGTGATGATGCATATG
This sequence comes from Helianthus tuberosus, assembly GCA_030545235.1. Classification (NCBI taxonomy): domain Eukaryota; kingdom Viridiplantae; phylum Streptophyta; class Magnoliopsida; order Asterales; family Asteraceae; genus Helianthus; species Helianthus tuberosus. The sequence goes on along the minus strand of CM060411.1, from coordinate 49,634,206 downwards.
ATGATGAATGTTTTGTTTATACAACTGTGTTTGTTGCATGTTAGCAATATTAACTAGAAATGAGGAACTCGATTTGACTTGTGTGAGTAGCCAATTCAACTGTTAAATGTTATTATGTGGCATGCACATGGGATGTGGGCTTAAATAAGAACTGAGTATTTGCTATGTGATGTACGGTGATCTTTGCGATGAAGGCAATCAGTGAATATACGTGGCTTGATTAATTGTGAAACTGATTTTTATTGGTAACCACGGTAGGGTTTGGGTTGACCAACTTGGACGAGTAACTTAACATACCGAGCAAAACTAAGGTGAGTTCATTCCTCTTGAGCATGCGTCCCGGTGGGTGGGAAAATCAAAAGGGTATTCCTGAGAGGAATAAGTCTTTTGGGTAAAAACTGGGATGTTAGATAATACACTCATTTCCTATCACTTTAAGTCCCATCTTATACCGAATTAGTTACCTGAGAGGTAACGGGGTATTAGTTGATAGCGCTATTAGGCTTGGCAACCTCACACCGTACCTTAGAGGACGGACGTGAACTAATGACCTTAATCATGACCAATGCTTAGATAGGGGGCATTGGGGACGGGCAAAACAATCTGGAGCCGTCTTGTACGGTACTCGAGTTATTATCAACATTATTAATAAACTGAACTAAACACTAGGCAATTAACGTTTTCGTAAAACCATGAACTCACCAGCGTTGTCTGATACACTTGTTGCATGCTCGCAGGTTGTTAGATTCTATGGACAAGGAACTTGTTGTCTGGGATTGCTGGAGTAGTCATGGGTCGAGTCTTGAGAACATATGGCAATACATTTGGTTTTCACTTATTTGATTTTAAAACATTGAATGATGACTTATCGTATGCTTCCGCTGAACATGTTAAACTTGGATTATGTTTATGAATGCTTTATCATAGGTAATGGAAATTTTATCTAATATCTTGATATTAGTTCAATGTGATTGGTGGCTAGATCCTGGTACGTCACACGCCTAGCGAGGTTTTCGCATGAGGTATTTTGGGGGTGTGACACAGTCAACAATATCTCCCGAAGGTTATTGCGACTAGGAATCCATATGCGATCGAGATAGTGAAAAATACCATTCGGTTTATTCACTAGTTGGTTTTCAGTTCCAAGTATTTGTTCTTCCTTAAGAGTGTTTTTGAGAAAACAGGCGTGTTGAGCGTCGCAAATGAGGGCTTCGAGGTCATGTTGGGCTTGAACATTATGTAAATAGCTTTGTCTGCTAAGAGCATTGGCAACGATATTTGCTTTGCCTGGGTGGTAGCGTATCTCACAGTCGTAGTCATTGAGAAGTTCAACCCATCTGCGTTGGCGGATATTCAGCTCTTTCTGGTTCAAGATGTGTTGTAGGCTCTGATGGTCGGTGAAGACTGTACACTTGGTACCATATAGGTAGTGTCACCAAATCTTTAACGCAAAGACAACTGCACCTAGTTCGAGATCGTGGGTTGTGAAGTTCTTCTCGTGGACTTTTAGCTGACGAGATGCGTACGCGATAACCTTGCCTTGTTGCATAAGAACACAAAAAATACCTAGGTTGGAGGCATCACAATAAACAACACAGTCGTCGTTTCCATCGGGTAGCGCGAGTACGGGAGCGTCACAAAGCATACGCTTGAGTGTTTGAAAGGCATTCTCTTGTTCGGTTCCCCAAACAAAAGTCTTGTCTTTATGCGTCAGAGAGGTGAGAGGAACGACGATTTTAGAGAAATCAGCGATAAATCGACGGTAATAACCCGCCAATCCGAGAAAAGAATGAACTTCAGACGGGGTTTTCGGTGTAATCCAACTCTGAACTGCTTCAATCTTCACGGGGTGGACGTGAATACCTTGACTGTTGACGATGTGATCGAGGAATTGAACCTCCTCGAGCCAAAATTCACACTTGGAGAACTTGGCGTAGAGGCGATTCCCTTGGAGAAGCTCGAGAACTAAACGTAGGTGCTGCGCGTGTTCAATTTTCGACTTCGAATAGATAAGGATATCATCGATAAACATGATGAGGAAGCGATCAAGAAAGGGTTTACACACGCGATTCATCAAATCCATGAAAACCGCGGGTGCATTTGTAAGACCAAAGGGCATTACGACGAATTCATAATGGCCATAGCGAAGGCGAAAAGCCGTTTTAGGGATATCTTCCTCCTGAATTCGTAGCTGATGATAACCAGAGCGTAGATCGATCTTAGAAAAACACGTAGCGCCTTGCAATTGATCAAACATATCGTTGATTCGAGGTAAAGGGTAACGACTCTTGATGGTAAGCTTATTGAGTTCCCTATAATCGATGCACATTCGGAACGATCCGTCATTCTTTTTCACAAAAAGGACAGGTGCGTCCCAAGGTGATGTGCTAGGGTGTATGAAGCCTTTATCAAGTAATTCCTGAAGTTGACTAGAGAGTTCGCGCATTTCAGACGGTGCGAGGCGATAAGGGGCTTTAGCGACAGGGTTAGCTCCAGGAATGAGGTCGATTCGAAAATCAATATCACGAGACGGGGGTAGACCAGGTAAATTATCAGGAAAGACATTTGGAAAATTATGAACCACAAGTACCTTTTCCATCGACTTCTTTTCCTTCTCCGCTACAACAATGTGAGCTAAGAAAGCCTTGTATTCCTTACGGAGATACTTACTGCCTTGAATGCACGACATAAGTTTAAGTTCCTTCGAAGATACTTCACCATAAACACAGAGTTGGTCGCCATTAGCAAGAGAATAACGAATCATCTTTTCGAAACAAACAACTTCAGCACGATTTTCGTGAAGAAAATCCATGCCTACTATGACATCGAAACTACCAAGTTGCATCAGAATGAGATCGATCGGGAAAACGTGATTGTTGAGTTCGAGAGTATAATCATGGAGAACAGAACTAACGGTGACGGTTCTTTTGGTGGTAGTTTCTACGTCGAACGTCGTTGGGAGGTTAGCGCATTTACGGTTTAGGAGCTTTTCGAATTCAAACGACACAAAACAGTTATCGGTGCCAGTATCAAATAAACACGAAGCATAAATATCGTTTTTAACGAGAAACATACTGTCACAACCCCCGACCCCTGCCCCGGGAGGCGGGCGGCAACGAGCATCAGAGCCGGTGGTATCGGTGTTTATTAATTTGGCAGTGGAATTTATATGAGGAGCGTAGTTAGGAAATAGTTATCAGAGTAAAACACCACATTTTTATAATAATAAATACTTGGGAAATTCCCAAGTTTCCATTACAAACGTATTTATAGGGATAAACCCTAATTTATTGAATTAAAACATCTTCTTTATTCAGGTAACTTTTATAGCCACTTTTCCAAACCTTCAGTGCTCTCCAGCTGTCTTCTAATTAGCTTTCACATTTTGTTACCTGAAACGCGTTTAAAAACATTTTATCAGCAAGAAATACTGGCGAGTGAATCCCAGTTTAATCAAGAAAAGTTTTATCATTTTACAGCATTGAGGGCAATCCAGCAATTACATTTGTTTACATCTACTTTAATTACCACCCACGTTACTGTCAATCCTGACTGGTGGTAATGTTACTACTCACAGTGTAGTAACAAATTTTGTATACAAAACCCCAACATATCGACGATAATTGTAGAATTACAAATACTCAATCACTATGAAATATAATTTAAACATTTGAGGTTTTGTAAAAACAGTTTGTGAAAAGAGGAATTACTCACATTGCTAATTTAGGTATTTCCTTGTGATTTCCTGGTTATAATCTATTAAAGTAAACAATGCACACGTGTTAGTATAATAACCCAAATTTACATTAGTTGTACCCTCCCCGAGACAGAACTCCAACGACTGAGTCAGACAGAGCCTTGACATGCATTACGGAGCACAAGATCGATCGGGCAGCGTATCTAATACGTAGCCGGGGGGTTATGATACTTACATCAAGGCAGAGCTTCATGAATTAGGGGTGTATTACTTGAAAGAAATGGAGATATAAAAAGACAGAAATTTCGATTTTCGATCGAAATGGTACAGAAATTCAAGTCCCATGCCAGGCTATTTATACCCAAAATTGGACTCTCCCGCGAGTCGCGACAGGATCCAATGTGACACCTGGGTCACTGCGACCATCAAACAAATACCAAGCCAATGAAATATTGTATTTCATACTTGGGATCTGTATAAATATGTGTATCTTTTGCACATATCAATTCTTGTTCGATTTCAAACTCTACATCGCTTTCTGGATAGTTATACGCAAACTGGTGCGTAAACGTAATCAGTTTAATGCGAAAAATACTCCGGAACATCAACATATGCTTAACATACCTTAAATAACCTTTACATAACTTAGAAATAAGTTTTGAAGGCTTTGGTATGGCAAAAACAAGTTAATTCGCTTACAGGGACTAAACTTGACAAACTGCGAAAGTATGCCAATTTGAACTGTAACGAACATTCCGGAACATGGCCATAAGTTAAACACACCTTAAATATCCTTAATATAGCTTAGAAATAGGCTTTGAGGGGTTCGGTGTGCTAAAATAAACTTTTGGGTCATTCAGGGACTAAAAGCGTCAAAAAGTGCATAAGTTTGCACTTTCGCGCATAACTTACGTTCTGAATACATCCGGACATCCAAAAATTTATGTAAGCATTATAATATTATGCTTTAGTGTTTGGCTTGTCAAAAAATCCATTCGTCACGCAATTTGGATCGTTTTTCGCGCTTATGCGCATTCCGTCGAAATTAAGCGAACATCGCGATCGTACGACCAAACGAACCAACATCCGACATATTTTTGAGCATTTTTCATAACCACAATGTTTAGGCATCATTTTAGGGCCTTAAAGTTGGCTTTACGGGCCTTAGAAATGTCGGGAATGGCCTTAAAACACAACAGGGACCAAAACTATCATTTTTGAAACTTGGTTTCTGATCAGGACTTCAGGCGGCCCCCGTAAACCCAGGGTGATACTTTACGCGGCCCGCGTCAGTCTACCAGACCAGATTCAATGTTTTTAACAGCTGTTAACAGCCTTTCAAACCCCCAAAGGCCAAGGCCATGTGTCAAACTCTTGTGGTGGGGGCAAAATGAGCTACCATAACATTCTGACAAGTGTACGGGTGAGATCAAGGCTCGTTATTCGAGGAACGATCTTAACGGTGGTCCATTTACTATAAATACCCATCCATCCCCATTGCAAAACCCACTTGAAATCTGAGTTTTTCTCTAAGTGGTTGTGTTTATACACTTCCTACCTGAGATTACTTGGAAATCAATATTGCGGGGACCCTTTGTAAGTGTTCCTTCGTTCTTTTATCGCTTTTCTAGTCCGAAAGTCGAACTATTTTTGAATTTCTGCATTGACCAGTTTATGGTCGATGCGAAGTTCGTTTGAACTTCATAACGTGAGCGTGATCACGATGGTTATAGTCCCTAGTGACTATACCTACTGATTACCACGTTATCTTGGCTCAGTGACGAGTCGTAGTTTCGGCCAAAATGCGTGTTATTGTGTATTTTGTAACCAAACTACTCTTAGGTATCAAAACCGTTTGTTTTGATACCAAACCTGTTTTCTAAACTTAGTTAAGCATGTTTTAACATGCTTAGCTCGTCACTTTTAGTTTAGTGCTTATCTGGGTCGTAAGGGTAAGCGATCTAATCAATCGCTTATACCTTCGAACCCGACCCATTTGGTCGATCATTAGGATCCGACCAAACACATTAGGTGACCATAGTATATAGGGAATAACCTTCCGAGGTTATACCTTATGGTCACGGCGTTTAGTTAGTTGTATGATAGGTAGTTTATATGCCTTAGGTAAATTACCAAAATTCCCTTTTTACGCCAAAATTCATTTAAAGCATATGTAACATAACTTTTGGTATCTAAACTGATTTGGCAACAATATTAGACATGTTAAGGCATATTTTACTTATCATAGGGCTAGTTAGGCGGTCCGAACGCGTTTTACGCGAACGACGCGTTAAAGTAACATAAGCTACCTAAACGAGTCATAATGGGTCGTAAGCACTTAGGTTAGGTTTCATTTTAGTATGTAGGCTTTGTTAAACCATATTACATGAGTTCCCATACTCATTTGGTTTATGAGCCCTCATTCTATCCAATCCTCCGATATAGGTCCGGTTATTAATGTAGTTACCTATATTAGGTGTTGTTTGATATTCGTGACCTTCTAGCTTTGCTTTGTGGATATCTAAAGTCTATTGAGCAATCTCAAGTGAGTACATTGACCCCTCTTTTACTTTTTTCCAAACTGTTTTGGGGTGAAACACATGTGCCTACTTGTTACTTTCATGCTTCCCTGTTTTCACATCATATACTTGCTATGTTTATTAGTACATTTATAGTACATGATTTCAATACATTTTATGCTATGTATGCCCATGGTGTGCATACTTAGTACATCACTTTACAATACATTTTATGCTATGTATGCCCATTGTGTGCATACTTAGTACATCACTTTACAATACATTTTATGCTATGTATGCCCATTGTGTGCATACTTAGTACATCACTTTACAATACATTTCATGCTATGTACGCCCATTGTGTGCATACTTAGTACATTGTTTTACATTACACTTATGCTATGTATGTCCATTACGTGCATACTTAGTACATTGTTTTACATTGCATTTCTGTTGCATATGCTCATCCAGCATATGAACACATTATACTACATTTTGAACCGTTGTAACCATTTGACTATGTGAACCGTCGTAACCCTTTGATTATATGAACCGTTTGTAACTATTGAACCGTGTGAACCAGTTGTATCTGTTGACATGATTTACATTTGACAATAGACATTTGACTATACATAAACATTTCTACAATTGTTAAACATTTTACTTTGATGGTTTGGTTTGAGTAAGTGATTTAAGTAACGAGGCGTATGTAATATGATACAAGCACGGTGGATACGCCGCTGGTACTTCCTATATATAAGTGTTTGTATGGTATTACATATCGTAGCGTTATTTGAATCATTTCAATTTGAGACATATAACATTTTATACAAATAACATACTTTTCACAAGACATTGATTTACAAACAACTTATCTTATACAAACTCATTTTACATGGTTATTCATTTAACCATACATTATTCTCTTATTTATACATATCATCTGATCTTATCGTTTTTCAAATGATTTACAAGACAAAGCAAATTACAAGGTTCATGACTAAACATTTTCTCAAACATAAGTCATGAATTCTGTTTTCACAAAAACTATGTATCTCACAGGCATTTTTATGCTGACGTACCTGTTTTCACATGTGTTTTCAGGAGATGATGCATAGGACTTATCAAGACATACTTAGGCGGACCTGTGCCTTAGTGACTTAAAACGAGACAAGAACTAGTTAATTTATGTTATCTACTCTTTGGTTCTTGTTTAAAACAATGTAAACTTTCATGTTTGATTAATAAAACGAAACTTCAATTGCCATGGATTTGAAACAATTAATTCTGTTACAACACTCCCCGACGTTTCCGCCACGTTTTGTATGTTCTACGTGGTCGGGGTGTGACAGAAAAGTTGGTATCAGAGCCAATGGTTATAGGGAATTAGGTTATTAGTAATACTTTGACCTAGTCTATAACCTTTCTAGGACCCTAACGCGAGTTTACTTGCGTTTAGTCATAAAACAATACCGTCACCTATCCTTAGGCGACGACCACAACAAGAACATAAATTTCAAAACCGCTTTGAAAACTAATCATCTGTTCTAGGATGATTGATTACTAGGTTTTGAACCCTCTGTTATAAGGTTTTGAACCCCTTTGAATTTTCAAAACTCTCGTCAAAGTTTTGGGTCCTAAATAGTGTGAACACGTGCAAACTGGAAGAGTGAATGCCTGTACCCTGGGTTTTCTGTCTAAGGCTAGAGTGTTCGTACAAATCCACATAATCAGACCAGTCACTCTTACCTGGGAACTCTTGGGGTGAGTGTCCACTTATAGGCGAGCATGTCTTCGCGATACACTATGAGGATCTATTTGCTTTGATTCAGCCTTTGTGTTGTTTGTTTGCTTCGTGGTTCAAACAAATGACCATCAACCATGATTATGGTCGGTAATTGTAACATCCTATTCTTACCTAATGCCATTTAATTTGTTTTCTTTCTTGTTTCTCTTTTAGAATGCCTCCTCGACGCGAAAACCAGATAGCGACTGCCGAACTGGCAGAAATCATTGCGCAGCAAATGGCTGCTCAATTCCCAAACCTCTTTGCTCAATGGAACCAAGCCAACAACAACAACAATGGTCCATGCAATTTCAAGAGTTTTAACTCGGCTAAACCACTCAAGTTTAGTGGTTCTGAGGGAGCGTCTGGGCTTCTTCAATGGTTCGAGAGCATTGAGAATACTTTCCGCCACGTGCAGTGTCCTGACAATCGCAAGGTCGAGTTTTCTTCGAGTGTGTTCCAGAAGAGGGCCCTTACGTGGTGGAACGGGGTTATGAGAGATCGTGGTGCAGAAGTTGCTCTAGCACAGACATGGACTGAACTTAGGGCCCTTATGATGAGGGAATTCTGTCCTCGTCACGAGATCTGGGCCTTGGAAAGGGAATTTGACGATCTTACGCAAGATAGTGGTGAGCATCGAGCCTACACGGACCGTTATGAGGAGTTAAGTCTGTTATGCCCAAACATGGTCACGCCTTTAGATAAGGCAATCGAAAAGTACATTGATGGCCTCCCTGACTCAATACAAGACATTGTGACTGGTAGCAACCCTACTACAGTTAGACAGGCCATTGAGCTATCTGCAACCTTGACTGAATCAAAGATCAGGAAAGGTAAACTTTTCCGAAAAAGTGACAAGAAACCGGTCGAGGAATCGAACCCAATCGAGGAATCAAAGACCATGGATGAACAGACTGGATCCCCTAAGAAGTCAAAGAAGCGAAAGGCTTCTCAGAACTTCGCCATGGTTACTCACAATGATCAAGCCGTCCCCAACCAACCAGCTCAACCCCCTGCTAGGAAGCCATACAATGGAACTGCACCCTTGTGCAACCAATGTAGCCTCCATCATCATGCCAATGTAAAGTGCCGCAAATGCCAAACTTGTGGACTTATAGGCCATACAACAAGAGTCTGCCCAGCTGCAGCTGCACCAAACCAAGCTGGCAACAATCCTGCTCAAGGTCGTTTTCTACCAGGTTCTTGCTTCAACTGTGGCGAGATGGGTCATTTTCGTAGAAATTGCCCAAAGCTTGCTAATGCAAATCCAGCACAGGGATGAGCATCTGACTGAATGGAAGACAACGCTGTTTAGAAATAATCAATCCTTATGTATTATTCTCATTTGTTGTCAAGATCTAAGAAACAGTTGTTATCATTGTTTATAAATAAATCTTTTATATACATTGCAATGTATTTATGTGGTTGCATGTATAAACAACATATACCCTACAATACCGACACTCAAGGAATCGTATTCCTTGAAAAACAAACTACCCCCAACATTTTTTTATTCACCTTATGATCTCTTGCGTTTTCCACGAAATTCCTAAGTACCCGTTTATTCTAAGGAAACGAAGTACAAGGCGCAAGTTACAACACGAGACGAATACCCAAAGTACCACTATAAATCCTTAATAAGGGTACTTAAGGATGTTTAATCCTAAAATTTTTGTGTTCCTTAATTCGAATAGTACGTTTCTTTGAAAACAAAATCGAATTTTGGGAGATCATCCTATCTTTTCAGATAGATCCCAGAGGACATTGAAGTCCAGTGACTGGTTTCCTGGTGTACTTTGAATATCCATATTCAATCACTAACAAGTTAATAACAAATTAATAACTGAGTTAAGCAACTATGTGATTATGTGCTTATGTGTTCCCTTTTATGTTTTTGATGTAATCCAAGTTTTTGTTATCTAAACTCCTTAATGGACTTCTACGTTGTAGTTAAGTCCCTTGGGTTATAAAGTACTACTCCATAATTAGACCCCTTGAGTGGTCTAGTTAAACAGATTGATCCAAAAATCTGGTTAGGAACATCATGTGATGATATAGCTGAAAGGACTCCTTGGTGGCCTAATTAAAAAGATCATTTGTCTATCTAATTAAAAGGACCCTATGGTAGTCTAGTCACCCTCATCACAGGTTTGATTTTTTTCCCCTAAACATTTCAAGACAGACTGTCCGGACTGTGCAAGGAATTAAGTAATTATGGATGCATACATAATTATGGAATTTAGTGCACAGAAACCACAGCGAGCTTTGTTATGTGCCTAGAAGTTAACTCCATTCATTTCCTTTTCTGAGGAAGCACCCGTTGAAAATGACTCCGTTTGTTCATTTTCGTTTCTGAAGATTGTCCGTTGAGGAAATGAATATCCGTTTGATTGTCCTTTTCATTTCCATTTCTGAGGAAGCACCCGTTGAAAATGACTCCGTTTGTTCATTTTCGTTTCTGAAGATTGTCCGTTGAGGAAATGAATATCCGTTTGATTGTCCTTTTCATTTCCATTTCTGATGAAGCACCCGTTGAAAATGACTCTGTTTGTTCATTTTCGTTTCTGAAGATTGTCCATTGAGGAAATGAATATCCGTTTGATTTTCCTTTTCATTTCCATTTCTGATGAAGCACCCGTTGAAAATGACTCTGTAAGTTCATTTTACGTTTCTGAAGATTGTCCGTTGAGGAAATGAATCCCCGTTTGTTTATTCCTTCATTTCCGTTTCAGAAGAATACTCGTTGAAGAAAATGACTCCGTCTGTTCATTTTCATTTCTGAAGATTGTCCGTTAAGGAAATGACAGGATTATGCCTTACATATCTCTGGTGGTTATTTGACACAAAGTCACAAATAGACTCCTACGAATAAATTTCGGGACGAAATTTCCTAAAGTAGGGGAGACTGTGACACCTGGGTCACTGCGACCATCAAACAAATACCAAGCCAATGAAATATTGTATTTCATACTTGGGATCTGTATAAATATGTGTATCTTTTTCACATATCAATTCTTGTTCGATTTCAAACTCTACATCGCTTTCTGGAGAGTTATACGCAAACTGGTGCGTAAACGTAATCAGTTTAGTGCGAAAAATACTTCGGAACATCAACATATGCTTAACATACCTTAAATAACCTTTACATAACTTAGAAATAAGTTTTGAAGGATTTGGTACGGCAAAAACAAGTTAATTCGCTTACAGGGACTAAACTTGACAAACTGCGAAAGTATGCCAATTTGAACTGTAACGAACATTCTGGAACATGGCCATAAGTTAAACACACCTTAAATATCCTTAATACAGCTTAGAAATAGGCTTTGAGGGGTTCAGTGTGCTAAAATAAACTTTTGGGTCATTCAGGGACTAAAAGCGTCAAAAAGTGCATAAGTTTGCACTTTCGCGCATAACTTACGTTCTGAATACATCCGGAGATCCAAAAATTTATGTAAGAATTATAATATTATGCTTTAGTGTTTGGCTTGTCAAAAAATCCATTCGTCATGCAATTTGGATCGTTTTTCGCGCTTATGCGCATTCCGTCGTAATTAAGCGAACATCGCGATCGTACGACCAAACGAACCAACATCAGACATATTTTTGAGCATTTTTCATGACCACAATGTTTAGGCATCATTTTAGGGCCTTAAAGTTGGCTTTACGGGCCTTAGAAATGTCGGGAATGGCCTTAAAACACAACAGGGACCAAAACTGTCATTTTTGAAACTTGGTTTCTGATCAGGACTTCAGGCGGCCCGCGTAAACCCAGGGTGATACTTTACGTGGCCCGCGTCAGTCTACCAGACCAGATTCAATGTTTTTAACAGCTGTTAACAGCCTTTCAAACCCCCAAAGGCCAAGGCCATGTGTCAAACTCTTGTGGTGGGGGCAAAATGAGCTACCATAACATTCTGACAAGTGTACGGGTGAGATCAAGGCACGTTATTCCAGGAACGATCCTAACGGTGGTCCATTTACTATAAATACCCATCCATCCCCATTGCAAAACCCACTTGAAATCTGAGTTTTTCTCTAAGTGGTTGTGTTTATACACTTCCTACCTGAGATTACTTGGAAATCAATCTTGCGGGGACCCTTTGTAAGTGTTTCTTCGTTCTTTTATCGCTTTTCTAGTCCGAAAGTCGAACTTTGTTTGACTTTCTGCATTGACCAGTTTATGGTCGATGCGAAGTTCGTTTGAACTTCATAACGTGAGCGTGATCACGATGGTTATAGTCCCTATTGACTATACCTACTGATTACCACGTTATCTTGGCTCAGTGACGAGTCGTAGTTTCGGCCAAAATGCGTGTTATTGCGTATTTTGTAACCAAACTACTCTTAGGTATCAAAACCGTTTGTTTTGATACCAAACCTGTTTTCTAAACTTAGGTAAGCATGTTTTAACATGCTTAGCTCGTTACTTTTAGTTTAGTGCTTATCTAGGGTCGTACGGGTAAGCGATCTAATCAATCGCTTATACCTTCGAACCCGACCCATTTGGTCGATCATTAGGATCCGACCAAACACATTAGGTGACCATAGTATATAGGGAATAACCTTCCGAGGTTATACCTTATGGTCACGGCGTTTAGTTAGTTGTATGATAGGTAGTTTATATGCCTTAGGTAAATTACCAAAATGCCCTTTTTTACACCAAAATTCATTTAAAGCATATGTAACATAACTTTTGGTATCTAAACTGATTTGGCAACAATATTAGACATGTTAAGGCACATTTTACTTATCATAGGGCTAGTTAGGCGGTCAGAACGCGTTTTACGCGAACGACGCGTTAAAGTAACATAAGCTACCTAAACGGGTCATAATGGGTCGTAAGCACTTAGGTTAGGTTTCATTTTAGTATGTAGGCTTTGTTAAACCATATTACATGAGTTCCCATACTCATTTGGTTTACAAGCCCTCATTCTATCCAATCCTCCGATATAGGTCCGGTTATTAATGTAGTTACCTATATTAGGTGCTGTTTGATATTCGTGACCTTCTAGCTTTGCTTGGTGGATATCTAAAGTCTATTGAGCAATCTCAAGTGAGTACATAGACCCCTCTTTTACTGTTTTCCAAACTGTTTTGGGGTGAAACACATGTGCCTACTTGTTACTTTCATGCTTCCCTATTTTCACATCATATACTTGCTATGTTTATTAGTACATTTATAGTACATGATTTCAATACATTTTATGCTATGTATGCCCATGGTGTGCATACTTAGTACATCACTTTACAATACATTTTATGCTATGTATGCCCATTGTGTGCATACTTAGTACATCACTTTACAATACATTTTATGCTATGTATGCCCATTGTGTGCATACTTAGTACATCACTTTACAATACATTTCATGCTATGTACGCCCATTGTGTGCATACTTAGTACATTGGTTTACATTACACTTATGCTATGTATGTCCATTACGTGCATACTTAGTACATTGTTTTACATTGCATTTCTGTTGCATATGCTCATCCAGCATACGAACACATTATACTACATTTCGAACCGTTGTAACCATTTGACTATGTGAACCGTCGTAACCCTTTGATTATATGAACCGTTTGTAACTATTGAACCGTGTGAACCAGTTGTATCTGTTGACATGATTTACATTTGACAATAGACATTTGACTATACATAAACATTTCTACAATTGTTAAACATTTTACTTTGATGGTTTGGTTTGAGTAAGTAATTTAAGTAACGAGGCGTATGTAATATGATACAAGCACGGTGGATACGCCGCTGGTACTTCCTATATATAAGTGTTTGTATGGTATTACATATCGTAGCGTTATTTGAATCATTTCAATTTGAGACATATAACATTTTATACAAATAACATACTTTTCACAAGACATTGATTTACAAACAACTTATCTTATACAAACTCATTTTACATGGTTATTCATTTAACCATACATTATTCTCTTATTTATACATATCATCTGATCTTATCGTTTTTCAAATGATTTACAAGACAAAGCAAATTACAAGGTTCATGACTAAACATTTTCTCAAACATAAGTCATGAATTCTGTTTTCACAAAAACTATGTATCTCACAGGCATTTTTATGCTGACGTACCTGTTTTCACATGTGTTTTCAGGAGATGATGCATATGACTTATCAAGACATACTTAGGCGGACCTGTGCCTTAGTGACTTAAAACGAGACAAGAACTAGTTAATTTATGTTATGTACTCTTTGGTTCTTGTTTAAAACAATGTAAACTTTCATGTTTGATTAATAAAACGAAACTTCAATTGCCTTGGATTTGAAACAATTAATTCTGTTACAACACTCCCCGACATTTCCGCCACGTTTTGTATGTTCTACGTGGTCGGGGTGTGACATCCAAGGATCCTTCCGCGTGTCGCCTGAGTGACCTATTTCGCCTAGACCTGACTTGTTATGTTTCAAGCCCTGTGGTGTCGATGACTTCTGGTTTTAACACGTATAGGTACCTTTCACGTGTCGCGAAAGGTTAAGGGGTACCCCCCCATGACCCCCCCCCCCCCAAACCCTCATCCTGATTTTTCATTTTGGTTTGCATCATACATGTTTTGGGTCTCAACTAGGGTTTCTTATAATGTTTTTTTGAGTGTTGTTACATCTTCCCCACCTTGTTTTTAAATCTCATCCTTGAGATTCAGTGGAATAGGTATGGATACTTCTTTTGCATTTCTGACTCGAGCTCCCAAGTGTATTTTGGTCCTCTCTTGGAATCCCATTTTACTTTGACTAGAACTAATCTCTTGTGTTTGAGATTCTTGATCTTTCTGTCTTCAATCTGTAGTGGTTTCTCTACAAACTTAAGTTTCTCATTTACCTCTACGGCCTTAAGAGGTACCACTAATGATTCATCTGCTAAGCACTTTTTGAGATTACATACATGAAATACATCATGTATTCCTACCATTTCCTCTGGCAGTTGTAGCTGGTAAGCTACTGGTCCTATTCTTCTAATAATCTCAAAGGGTCTAACATACCTGGGGGTTAGCTTTCCCCTTTTGATGAATCTAACTATTCCTTTCCATGGCAAAACCTTTAATAATACCTTATCTCCTACTTGAAACTCCAATGGCTTTTGCCTGTTATCAGCATAACTCTTTTGTCGATCGCGTGCTGCTTTTAGCCTTTCCTTGACTTGAATAATCTTGTCTGTTGTTTCTTGTACTATTTCTGGTCCAGACAGTTGCTTTTCTCCAATTTCTGCCTAACAGACTGGAGTTCGGCACTTTCGTCCATAAAGTGCTTCAAATGGTGCAACATTAATACTGGTATGATAGCTGTTATTATAGGAAAATTCTATTAATGGTAAATGATCATCCCAATTTCCTCCGAAATCAATTACACAAGCTCTAAGCATATCTTCCATTGTCTGAATTGTGCTTTCGCTTTGTCCATCCGTTTGAGGATGATAAGCGGTGCTTAGATTTAGCTTGGTTCCCATTGCTTTTTGGAAACTTGTCTAAAAATGAGAGGTAAAACAGCTATCTCTATCAGAAACAATAGATAAAGGAATTCCATGTAATGAAACTATTTCATTTACATACAACATGGCTAACTGTTCCATACTGAAAGGTTTCTTCATTGGTAAGAAATGAGCAGACTTGGTTAATCTATCTACAATTACCCAGATTGTATCATTACCTTTTCGTGTCTTGGGTAATTTGGTAACAAAGTCCATTTTTATCAATTCCCATTTTCATATTGGCATTTCTAATTGCTGTAATAAACCTGAGGGTGTCTGATGTTCAGCTTTGACCTGTGATCAGGTTAGACACTTGGCAACATAAGCTGCTATATATCCTTTTTCATTCCTATCCACCAGAAATTATTTCTTAAGTCTTGATACATTTTATCACTTCCAGGATTTATAGTATACTTAGACTTATTGGCTTCTTATAATATCTGGTGGCGTGGGTTTCCTTCACTACAACAGAAATGGCTTTTCAGGACCTTTTCTGTGGGACACTTGTAAAAGTGGGTCCTAAAAAACTATTTAATAGGACTAATGAACTTTTGGGGTCCTTTTATAATATACTCTACTAAACCAGTGTCCTAAAAAAACTATTTAATAGGATGGATGATTTTTTGAGGTCCTGTTATCATATAATTTAATAGGACACTTAAAATGTAGATCCTAATAAAGTACTTTATAAGACATTTAATTGTTAGTGTCCCATTATGTGGTACTGTATTAGGACACTTGATCATCTGGGGTCCTATTATAACATAACTTAATAGGACACGTTGTAGTTAAGTCATAAATGTTAAGTGTTATAGGACCTTTTCTAGTCGAAGTCATATTAGAACTTAACTTAATAGGACGTTTGACACTTGGGTCTTATAACTTTAAACTTTATAGGACGCTTAATCATTGTGGTGTTATTATAATACACCGTAATAGGACACTTGATATTTGAGTCATAAAACATTAGTTTTATAGGAAGCTTATTCGTTAGAGTTTTATTATAATATAACTTAAAAAGACACTTGATACTTGGGTCTTATAAATTTAACCTTTATAGGACGCTTAATCATTGTGGTGTTATTATAATACACTGTAATAGGACACCTGATGTTTGAGTCATAAAACATCAGTTTTATATGACGCTTATTCGCTAGAGTTCTATTATAAGATAACTTAACAGGACACTTGACACTAGGGTATTATAACTTTAACCTTTATAGGATGCTTAATCATTATGGTGTTATTATAATACACCGTAATAGGACACTTGATATTTGAGTCGTAAAACATAAGTTTTATAGGACGTTTATTCGCTAGAGTTTTATAATAACACTAGGTTATTGACCCGTGATTACACGGCATGGTAGTAAACAAACAATAATTTTGAAACTAAAGTTTCATCATTCATCCTGCTACATTCATTTCCACCCTGGGTGTTGGTTTTCTCTGGTGGTGAGTAGTGGTGGTGGCCGGTGGCTGGTGAGTGGTGGTGGTGGTGAGTAGTGGTGGTGGCTGGTGGCTGGTGAGTGGTGGTGTTGGTGGTGCTGGTGAGAGGTGGTGGTGCTGGTGAGAGGTGGTTGTGACATTACGTGAAAAAGGGCTACGGCCACACTTTTGGCAAAATCGCCTTGCTACACATTTGAAAAAAAAAAGTGTGGCCAAAGGTCATTTTTCACATTTTAAAACACCTTCAGGAACACATTTTATTATTGATGTGACCATTTATACCAGTTCAGAACCTTTACCTACACTTTTAACAAAAAAGCCACAACTTGAAATGTGTGGCCAAATGTGATCTACGACCACAATATTTGTTTCATATGACTAAAATAGATTTATTCGAAACCTTTAGCCACACATTAAGAAAAAACAGTCACACTAAAATAGTGTGGCCAAATGTGATCTTTGTGACAACTGTTGCTCTGTAAACGATGTACGATGTTAAACAATATCAATTATCAATGAAACGATGTGTTTTGGTGTTATTATGTGTGTATTTATGTTTGATGATTTTACGAGTTGATACAAGTTCGATTTCAAGCTTTAAATCGCTTTCTAGAAAGTTATACGCAACCTGATGCGTAAACGTAATCAGTTTAACATGAAAAACACTCCGGAATAGTGGAATAGGCTTAACATACCTTAAATAACCTTTACATAACTTAGAAATAAGTTTTGGAGGGTCTGGTGTGTCAAAAACAAGTTTATTCGATCACAGGGACTATTTGTGTCAAACTGCGAAACTACACCGATTTGTATAGTAACGAACATTCCAAAACATGATCATAAGTTAAACATACCCTAAATATCCTTTACATAGCTTAGAAATAGGCTTTGAGGGGTTCGGTATGCGGAAATAAACTTATTTGATCAACGAGGACTAAAAGCGTCAAAAAGTGCATAAGTTTGCATTTACGCGCATATCTTACGTTCTGAACATATCCGGACATCCCAAAAATTTTTGTAATCATTAAAATATTTTATTTTAGTGATTGGAATGCAAAAATGCCATTCGTCGTTTAATTTGGATCGTTTTTGCGTCCGTTCGAGTTTTAGTTGTAATTAACCGAATGACGCAACCGTACGACCAAACGAACCGACATCCGAGATATTTTTGAGCATATTTCATGTTCCCTATACTTTATCTTCATTGTAGAGCCTTGAAATGGGGTTAACGGGGCTTAAACGTGTTGAAAATGCATCAAAAACCAAGTTTTGGACAAGCAGGGACCAAAACTGATAGTTTCTGAAAGTATCTAGGCGGGCCGCGAAGCCCAGGACCTCTACTTACGCGGGCCGTGACTGAAGCCCAGATCAAAAACCAGTTTTCAGCAACAGCATCTGGTTTCTGGGTTTTTTGGACATGGTTGCTTCATACTTTGAGCTAGTATTTGAGTTCCCATGGTATATAAAACAATGGGTAACACATGGAGGGCCAACATCAAAGCACGAATTACGAGAAACGATCCTAACGGTTGTGGAAAATCTATATATACCCACTCGATTTCACTTCATTCTTCACACCATTTTCTCTAATATGCTCTAAGTTGAAGCCTTAGCTTCATACCTGAGTATTTTAGATCAAATCTTCAAGGCTTGGACCTTTTGTAAGTCTCCTTCATGCTTGTTCATGTATTTCAAGCATGAAAGTCAAACAGTGTTTGACTTTCTGCTTTGACCATGAGTTGGTCAACATAAAGTTCGTTTGAACTTTGCAACGTGAGCGTAATCATGATGGTTATAGTCCCTTGTGACTATACCTACTGATTACCACGTCGATTAGTCGAAGTGACGAGTCAAAGTTTCGGTCAAAATACGTGTTTATGCGTATTTTGCATCGAAGCGATTTTCGGGTATCAAAGCACTTTGTTTTGATATCAAACCTGTTTTCTAACTTAGGTAAACATGTTTTAACATGTTTAGCTCGTCACTTTTAGTCTAGTGCTTGTATAGGGTCGTAAGTTAAGCGGTCTTAACAACCGCTTAGACTTTCGAACCCGACCCGTTTGGTCGATCGTTAGGATCCGACCAAGCACATTTAGTAACCATAGTTGTATAGGGAATAACCTTCCGAGGTTATACCTTATGGTCACTTAGTTTAATTAGTTGTATGATAGGTAGTTTATATGCCTTAGGTAAATGACCAAAATGCCCTTTTCATCCATAATTGGTAATTAAGCATATGTAACCTAAATTTTGTCACCTAAACTGATTATGCAACATATTTAAACATGTGACAACCAAAAGTTTCAAGGTCCTTCCTATTCATATTATTGTTTTGCAAACCCCGTTTTACAATTTGATCTGCGTGATGTCGGGTGCAATTATCAGATTGATTAATGTTATGTGTGATGTTTGATTGTTAAATGAGTATGTTTAATCTTACTTGAGTGATTACGAGTTTAATTGTGTAACTTGTGAATGGACTAAGTTTGTACGCATTATGCTAATTGGACCGCACACTTAATTGCTCTTTGGTTGTTGGGCTCGGCCAAAGACCCTTCACAATAGTGCACCGATATACAACCCAACCCAAACCAAACCTGAACACACACACCCACACTTATTATTATTATTATTATTATTATGTTAAGTATACATGGTTAACCAAAGCCCAAATGGAAACATGGAATTGGGCCGGCCATTGTGAGATGATATAAACACACACACCTTATTTTACTTGAGCCCAATCTGAGCCCACCTCTCCCCTCCCATATTTACGTACATCATGTATTAGATTATACAACCACTTGCAAACCCTATGTTCTCTCAAAACTTACGACTGCAGTAAGTCCATTCGAAGAGTTATCTTCTCCAGTCGAGCCTCCTCTTGGTTAGTAGATTGATGTTTACGTTGGTTTCTATTTGTTAACTGTTGATCTTGTTAATTCTTATTCATCGATCATGTTCATGTGTAGTTTTTATTAACACCAAGTGAATATGTATACTCTATTAAAACATGACTGAATGTTGTGATTAAGGAGGTTGATTATTAAGATCGAATCCTGAGAAAAATCATGGAATAATTAGGATGTTAAATGAGTGAGATAAACCTAGTAGATGTATCGGTTAGAAGGTTATGTGAAGTTTGAATTTGTGCTGTTTATGATGATGATATGTTCTTACTTGGAGTTAAGTATTCAATGGATAACAATGTGAAACTATGATGAGGATAAAAAGGGTGGGCGGTTGTTCGAGTTAGGTAGGGTTCACCTAATAAAAAAATCTGTTAGTGGACGATTCTAGGGAGTTATTAAAAAAAGGGTTGTGATTAATTGGAATCCACAATTCATGCATTAATATTGCTAGGAACAGAATGTTAGATAATACTATGATGAAACTTGGGTTAGAAATTGAGTGGGCCGCATCTCCTTTCTGTTTTGTGCTGGGTCGCACAGCCTGGGTTGCGCTGGGTCGGGCCTCACTTAAAGATCATATCAGGGAACTAGTAGTTGATTATGTAATGGGTTACAAGGGATGACTGGGCTGCGTAAAACAGGAACCTTCTAGGAGCATTGGGCTGCTTTTGGGCTGGGCTCAGACGTGAGCAGCCAGAAAGTCACTGTTCGGGCGGATTAGTTATATTGGGCCTTAGGTATTATCGAGTCTCACATTGTTTGGATTACTATCGTGAGATGCGACATGATTAAATGGAATTTTATATGTGTAACCTTGTATGTGTGGAACCTAGTACGCAAATATACTTTAATAATGGAGTTTCGTGACACAATTAAGTAATGTACCATGCCCATTGTTAAGCGTATACTATTTGTGACATTGTGATGATGTGTGTTGCAAATTGCATTGTATGGACAACTGTTACCACATGTATGCTAGTATGTGCGTTACTTATACATTAAATTGTGTGGTATGTGATTAAGGAATACGTGAATTACTCATACGTGAAATATGTAGTATATGTGCACACGAAATTGATTGTTGTCGGTAACAATGATAGGACGTGCTTGATCAATTGATAAACGAGTAATTAGTCAAACCGAGCAAACCAAGGTGAGTTCACACTTCTAAGGCATGGGATTCCCGGTGGGTTGGGAATGGGATTGAATAACTACGACAGAACTTGTACATATACCACTACTAGACTACTTACCACCGTCCTCGGATTGGGAAGGACGCCAGCGCTAAACCTACGTACTCGCTACGTACCACCGTCCTCGGATTAGGAAGGACGCCAGCGCTAAATCTACGTACTCGCTACGTACCACTGTCCTCGGATTGGGAAGGGCACTTACGTAAAACCTACGTAATCTCATACTTATCACTGTCCTCGGATTGGGAAGGACACCTATAGATACCACTAGTCTAGTAATATACAACATGGGAAGCCCCCACTAAATATCGTAAAGGTTTGGGAAACTAGGATATTGGGTAACACATGATTCTGAAACAAACTTACGAATTCCGAAACGAACTCAATAACTGAGCAATCAACTGTGAACTCGCTCAACTTTGTTGTTGACTTGTTGTTACATGCCTTGCAGGCCTTTAGGTGCATAACATTGGAACTTGCTGTCTGGGAAGCTGGAGTGATCATGGGTCGAGATACATGGAAACGCAACACAAGACTAAGAGCTTTTATATGTGGTTTATAAACACTTAACGAATTAAATATGCTTCCGCTGTAAACTGTGAATTATTGTAACGTTGTAACACTTATTGTTAATAAATGAAAGTTTTATTTAAATACTCATGAGTTCAATGTGATTGGTGGCTAAGATCCTGGTCAGTCACGCCTCCAAGCGGTGGTATTCCGCATGTGGATTTTGGGGTTGTGACAGATTGGTATCAGAGCCATTGGTTATAGTGAACTTGGTTTTAAAAAGGGGAAAATGTTTTTGTAAACCAGACTATAACCGAACAGTTCTAAAGACGTGAATACGACCATGACACTCAGCTCCAGATTGCAAGGTTCGTTTCTCATATACTCATTGTACTACATAACTAGTGAACACCTACATACGATACTGCATGTGATTGCACGTTTAGCACAACAATATGAATTCATGTACACTTGCACGTGTTATGTGACTAATAGGGTGGTATTTCCCTAAACCTTCACGACTTACACTTCGTAATGCTCTTTGTTGCTACTCGAGTTTGAGGAACCATTTGACATGAGTTAAGAGGAGCTGAGATAAGCATGCAAATCACAATATTATTGTGGGTGCACACATAATAATAATGTGGGGTGCATGTGAGTCCCAGTGAGGCTTAACAAGTGGAAAAGGGGTTCCGTCCCATTATTGGATCAATGAGAAACATAACAAACCTATAGGGGTAATAGCAGTAATTGTCCCCTACTCAAACTCAAGCGTAAACTTTCCATTTATCTTTGGATCCTTTCGAAACTCGATGCTATCGAGTGTTACCTGAACACCCCTCTGAGCTCAGCGAACCATGTAGAATGTTAGGTGCTTATATGAATGTCCATGTGTTGGATGTCGCAACGTCGAATGATTGATCGATATCTTTCTCACCTTTCTTCGTTTGCTGGAACTTAACGTATTGACGCCTCAGATCCTGAAGTGCGATCACTTCTGCAACACTCCCGCAACATACTTGTATTACTCGAACCACTTGCAACATCGATGGACAGGAGGATGAGCAAAGCACTCTACCGACCTCAGTACTTGACGACCCTGATTACCGGCAACGAATACCAGCGAATTGGCTCCAATCAAATCCTTAACTTTTGTCAGCGACCCATGGGAGTCAACTTTTACGAATCGACCGAGGCATAAGTGATGATAATTGACTTTAGTGGGGTATGTGTAACTGCCAGTGCCATGAGTAGCTCTATAGGACGTGGCTCAGAACGTGAAAAGATGGACAATGATGGTGAAGAGTCGTAGGCCTTCGTTTCGAGCAACGACATTGGGAGCAGCAGTCACAGCGACAACAAGGTATTCGTAACCTTAAACTACAATAAGGAAATAAAGGTGCCCACAACACGGATTGGTCGTGGTCAAGATAAGAGGACAATGACCAAAGGAACAACGACAGTATTTGAAATCCTAGTAATGAAGACAGCAACACCAGAAATGATGCTCTGGGAAGGACATTTAGAATTGGCGTGGGCGACGTCAGGACTTTTACGGCATGATAGCTAGTATGAGTAGCAACCCGCTTCGACTCTATTCCGTTTGACCTAGATGCTCTTACGAGTTTGAACCTGTTGTGGAATCGGTCGATGGCTAGACAATGGAAACCTCATATGATCGTTAGGACGCAAACATGACCTTGTGGGACAAGTGTTCGGCATCGACCTTTCTTCTGTTATTCTTGATAGATGTACCCTGTGAGGGGACAATTCTGTGTATCCCTCGTGGAGGATTGTTATCTGTTCTAACGTGCCAGAGTGGTACAGCGGTTAGCGTCATTTCAGCAAGAAAATCTAGGAGCGTTTATGGAAGGATTACCCCGCAATGATAGCACTCGTTACTGATGTCAAGGCTAAGGAAAGGAGGATCGAGGAACCACCAATTGCTCGTGATTCTCCCTAAGTACTACCAGAAGAACTGTCAGGTTTACCCTCCCATCGTCAGGTGGAATATCATATTGGTATCATGTCAGAGGTAGACCTTGTTACTAGTAAATCTTATTGTCTTACACCAGGAAGGTTACAGGAACTGCCTAATCAACTTCAGGAATTATTGGACTTGAGTTTCATCGGATCTAGTTTTTCGCTGTGGGAGCCTCAGTTATACCAAAAAATATAAGCCATTTCGTATGTGCACTGATTATCGGGAACTCAACAAGGTGACAATCAGGAACCGTTCGCATCGACCACGTATTGACAACCCATCGACCAGCTGTGAGGAACAAGCTTCCATTCGGGGATTGGCTAGTGAACGAACTATCGACAGATGGGAATCCAAGGGGTGGATGCTCTTAAGAACAGCATGTCGAATGTAATGCAGCCACTTCAACGTTATGCAGCATGATCATTGGGTTGATCAACACACCAGCAGCTTCAGAGATCACATGTATCGATCGCATTTGTTGACAACATTCTGAATCCTGACTGGGAGAACGGAATGCCATGGATGGAATTTATATCTTATTTTAGAACTCCTGAGGGAAGAGACACTCTGCTCAAAGTCTTGTTTAATGTAAGTTTCTGGGTTTGAGGTGTACCTTTTGATTATATAATCAGTAAGGTGGGAATGCACATGGATCTCACTAAAATCTGACTTGGTTGAAACTGATCGACACCACAGAGACCTTCGTGGATACAGCAATTTCTTGGTCTCACCTGATACTATCTCAAATAAACCACAGGATTTTTGAAGGTCGTGCAGCTTAAATCTCTCTAGCATAGCAGGATGCTGTGTTCGTGAAGGACAGAACAGGAGGACGTCTCTCAGCTTTCGAATCCCAAATCTGCAATGCTCTAAGCATCGTTTTACCCAGGGATGCGGGTGATTCAGTGTTTTATCCTCATGGTCTGAATCAGAGTCCGAGCTGCACAACGACGCAACACGTGAGAGTGATGACATACATGAAAGAGTCACAAAGAGGAACTGTAAGACACACTCGACGGACGGTGAAAACCATGGCTTTCGGATTTTGGATGGAGGCATCACTTGGACGGTACAAGATGTGTTATTTAGACCGATCGCAAGGGCCTCCCATGTACCGATGTTCGAAAGAACAAAAGCATACAATGACATCACTGGATGGAACTTCTGGATGAATACGACTGCGATACCTGAACGTGCACGAGCTCTGCAGCTCGCTATCGACTCTAACTTACCGGATTAGACTCACTCTGTTCAAACTGGAGAACTGAAGGAAGAGGAATCTTCAAGTTGAACCCATGCGGGGCATGGAGAAGCAACCTTTGACCAGTCAAACGATACTCGCTACTTCATGAAATGAATGTGGGTCTCATTACACGGCAACTATAGGGAAACTCGCGTTAAGTAAGCACACCAGTTTGACATTCTAGTCGTCTGGATTTTGATGAGAGGCATTAGGATTTATAAGCCTTGTACTAGTAATCGGACATGAAGGCTCCTCTAGATAAGTATGTGAATGATGGATGGACTTGTGGAAAGTCAAGGTGTAGCATCAGCAACCAGCAACGCTCGTATGGAAATAAAAACAGACTGCCATGGAGTTGGTCGATAGTCTACTTACAAATCGAAACGGAAACAATATCACCTGGATAGATCGTTAGTTGTCGCACGTAACCAGCACACTTTCTAGCCATCAAGGAAACAGATAAGCTTTTCTACTCTTGCAGTCATCTACCTGAGAGAAGTGGGTGCTAGGCACGGGGTGCCAACCTTCATTACCTCTAACCGCAACCCACGATTTGCATCAGATTTGTGGCAAGCAGTGCACAAATCCTTTGGCTCGCGCTTGGACATGAGCATAGTATATCATCCACAGACGGATGGGCAGACTGAGCGCACCATCCAAACTTTTGAAGACATGCTTCGAGCTCGTGAGATCGACTTTGGAAACGGTCGGAGAAAACACCTCCCCTTTAGTGGAGCTTTCGAATAACAACAGATACCACACCAGCATTCAGGCACCTCCGTTCGAGGCATCGTGCGGACAAAGGTGCCAATCATCTCTTTGTTGGGCAGAAGTCGGAAACAGCCAAATCACCAGCCCAGAACTCGTCATACACACAGTAGAGGAGATTGCTCAGGTATGACAGCGAATGGCGGCAGTTCGTGACCGCCAGAAAAGCTACGCTGTTAAGCGCAAGGAACCACTCGAGTTCCAAGTTGGGGATCGAGTACTACCTAAAGTCTCACCTTGGGAAGGTGTACTTCGCTTTGGTATTCGAGACAAAACTTAAAACCGCGATATGTTGAACCTTTCGAAATCATAGAGAAAATAGGCACGGTGGCCTACAAACTGAACCTACCCAAAGAACTCAGTGGAGTTCACAACGTATTCCATGTGTCGTATCTGAAGAAGTGTCTGTCAGATAAGACCCTCACAGTTCCTTTTAAGGAACTCACCATCGATAATCAGTTGCGATTTGTCGAAGAACTAGTGGAAATCTTGGACCGGGAGGTCAAGATTCTCAAAACGCAGAAGAATACCTATTGTTCGATTTCGTTGGAACTCTCGTTGTGGCTCAGAGTTTATCTGGGAACAAGAAAACCAGATAAAAGACAAGTATCCCTAGTTGTTCGAGATCAGTGAAACCCCTACTGAGGCTCAAGCTACTGCGGAATTTCGGGACGAAATTCCAAACCAACGGGGGAAGGATGTGACACCCCAGGAAAACCAGGAAACCATGCAACCTAACTAGATTCCCCAGTAACTACGTGCTAAATTTCGGGACAAAATTTCTTTCAAGTTGGGGATGATGTGACAACCCGAAGTTTCAAGGTCCTTCCTATGCATGTTATTGTTTTGCAAACCCTGTTTTACAATTTGATCTGCGTGATGTCGGGTGCAATTATCAGATTGATTAATGTTATGTGTGATGTTTGATTGTTAAATTAGTATGTTTAATCTTACTTGAGTGATTACGAGTTTAATTGTGTAACTTGTGAATCGACTAAGTTTGTACGCATTATGCTAATTGGACCGCACAGTTAATTGCTCTTTGGTTGTCGGGCTCGGCCCAAGACCCTTCACAATAGTGCACCGATATACAAGCCAACCCAAACCAAACCCGAACACACACACCCACACTTATTATTATTATTATTATTATGTTAAGTATACATGGTTAACCAAAGCCCAAATGGAAACATGGAATTGGGCCGGCCATTGTGAGATGATATAAACACACACACCTTATTTTACTTGAGCCCAATCTGAGCCCACCTCTCCCCTCCCTTATTTACATGTATTAGATTATACAACCACTTGCAAACCCTATGTTCTCTCAAAACTTACGACTGCAGTAAGTCCATTCGAAGAGTTATCTTCTCTAGTCGAGCCTCCTCTTGGTTAGTAGATTGATGTTTACGTTGGTTTCTATTTGTTAACTGTTGATCTTGTTAATTCTTATTGATCGATCATGTTCATGTGTAGTTTTTATTAACACCAAGTGAATATGTATACTCTATTAAAACATGACTGAATGCTGTGATTAAGGAGGTTGATTATTAAGATCGAATGCTGAGAAAACTCATGGAATAATTAGGATGTTAAATGAGTGAGATAAACCTAGTAGATGTATCGGTTAGAATATTATGTGAAGTTTGAATCTGTGCTATTTATGATGATGATATGTTGTTACTTGGAGTTAAGTATTCAATGGATAACCAAGTGAAACTATGATGAGGATAAAAAGGGTGGGCGGTTGTTCGAGTTAGGTAGGGTTCACCTAATAAAAAAATCTGTTAGTGGACGATTCTAGGGAGTTATTAAAAAAAGGGTTGTGATTAATTGGAATCCACAATTCATGCATTAATATTGCTAGTAACAGAATGTTAGATAATACTATGATGAAACTTGGGTTAGAAATTGAGTGGGCCGCATCTCCTTTATGTTTTGTGCTGGGCCGCACAGCCTGGGTTGCGCTGGGTCAGGCCTCACTTAAAGATCATATCAGGGAACTAGTAGTTGATTATGTAATGGGTTACAAGGGATGACTGGGCTGCGTAAACAGGAACCTTCGAGGAGCATTGGGCTGCTTTTGGGCTGGGCTCAGACGTGAGCAGCCAGAAAGTCACTGTTCGGGCGGATTAGTTATATTGGGCCTTTGGTATTATCGAGTCTCACATTGTTTGGATTACTATCGTGAGATGCGACATGATTAAATGGAATTTGATATGTGTAACCTCGTATGTGTGGAACCTAGTACGCAAATATACTTTAATAATGGAGTTTCGTGACACAATTAAGTAATGTACCATGCCCATTGTTAAGCGTATACTATTTGTGACATTGTGATGATGTGAGTTGCCAATTGCATTATATGGACAACTGTTACCACATGTATGCTAGTATGTGTGTTACTTATACATTAAATTGTGTGGTATGGGATTAAGGAATACGTGAATTACTCATACTTGAAATATGTAGTATATGTGCACACGAAATTGATTGTTGTCGGTAACAATGATAGGACGTGCTTGATCAATTGACAAACGAGTAATTAGTCAAACCGACCAAACCAAGGTGATTTCACACTTCTAAGGCATGGGATTCCCGGTGGGTTGGGAATGGGATTGAATAACTACGACAGAACTTGTACATATACCACTACTAGACTACTTACCACTGTCCTCGGATTGGGAAGGATGCCTGCGCTAAACCTACGTACTCGCTACGTACCACCGTCCTCGGATTGGGAAGGACGCCAGCGCTAAATCTACGATTTCGCTACGTACCACTGTCCTCGGATTGGGAAGGGCACTTACTTAAAACCTACGTAATCTCATACTTATCACTGTCCTCGGATTGGGAAGGACACCTATAGATACCACTAGTCTAGTAATATATAACATGGGAAGCCCCCACTAAATATCGTAAAGGTTTGGGAAACAAGGATACTGGGTAACACATGATTCTGAAACAAACTTACGAATTCTGAAACGAACTCAATAACTGAACAATCAACTGTGAACTTGCTCAACTTTGTTGTTGACTCGTTGTTACATGCCTTGCAGGCCTTTAGGTGCATAACATTGGAACTTGCTGTCTGGGAAGCTAGGGTGATCATGGGTCGAGATACATGGAAACGCAACACAATACTAAGAGCTTTTATATGTGGTTTATAAACACTTAACGAATTAAATATGCTTCCACTGTAAACTGTGAATTATTGTAACGTTGTAACACTTATTGTTAATAAATGAAAGTTTTATTTATATACTCATGAGTTCAATGTGATTGGTGGCTAAGATCCTGGTCAGTCATGCCTCCAAGCGGTGGTATTCCGCATGTGGATTTTGGGGTTGTGACAAAACATGTTAGGGCATATAATACTTGTCATAGGATTAGTTAGGCGCCTCGAACTTGCATAACCCGTGGTAATTAATAAGTTGGCAGCAGAAAATTTAACAGGATCTTTTAAAACTTGAAATGTCCAATTATCTTATTTCATAATTTGGAGATTTCACCCATAATTTACAATAAAGGTGATATCTCATGGAAATCCCCTGTTTTACAAAAACATGTTTCTTTATTTTATTGAGCCACTTTTTCAAGCTTGTAGTGCTACGCGGCACTTTTTTCTTGATCGCAGCAGAACACTTGAAACATGTTTTAAAAAGGTTTTATCAGCAGGGAAATACTGGAGAGTCACTCAAGTTGCACAAGACAACACATTGTTATAATATACAGTATTAAGGGTGATTACATTGTTTTTATAAACCAATTACCCCAAATCAGTATTTGTCACTCGACTGTATCTGTGACTATGGTCAGATCACCCATTGGCTAACCCGTTGTCCAATGGTGACGGGTATCAAGTAATGTATACAAAACCCCACATACCGGCAGTAATTGAAGATTACAAAGACTTAATCCCTGTAATTATAACTTGGAAAATAAATAGGGCTTTGGAAACAATTTGAAAAAAAGAGAATGACTCACTTTGCAAGTTTAGATGGGCAGCGTTTGGCCTACTGATTTTAGCCTGGTTAACCTAATTCAAATACCAATGCACACGAAAACTTGGTCAGAAACTTAATACAACTTTTACGACAACTCACGAGATTAAAACCCTCACGGCGAATGACAAAGTATAGCCCAATTACAGGCAGCACTTAAACATCCGTCGGACCGGTCTCAATCGATCGGACATTAAATCGTAGCAGTGATCGAGTTATTACCCTGATATCGCGGCAGAATTTCGTGCTGTGTGTGTGTTTTGAAGTAAACAGATGATATCTCAATGTACGAAACGAGTTTTTACGTCGAACCAACGCCAAAATTCAAGTGCCAAACCCCTGAATTTATACTAAAAAATTATCCTTGTCGCGTGGTGCGACGGCACCACTTCTAGCATAGGGTAGCCTCGTGTCTTCCTATCTTGGGTGAGTCGACCGTTTGAAGAAATTCAATTTAGACAACGAACTGTGAGGATAATAACAATTAGGGAATACCCCCCTGAGTTTTAGGGGCCCTGATCCTAGTTCCGATTGTTCTAAAAGTTTTAGGGGTCATGCAATATTATTTGGGGGTCTCAATTAGGGTTTCCTATTGGACATAATTAAATAAGAAGTGACAATTTTAATGAGAGTTGTTACATCCTCCCCACCTTAATAAAAATCTCGTCCTTGAGATTTACTGGAATAAGTAGGGATATTTTCGCTTCATTTCTGATTCTAGTTCCCAAGTGTACTCTGGTCCTATCTTTGAATTCCACTTGACTTTGACCAATACTAGTCTTTTGTGTTTGAGAAACTTGACCTTTCTGTCTTCTATCTGCAGTGGCTTCTCAGCAAATTTTAACTTTTCATTTACCTCTACATCTTGAAGAGGTACTACCAGGGATTCGTCAGATAGACATTTCTTGAGATTGGATACATGAAATACGTCATGTACCCCGGCTAGCTCTTCTGGTAGTTATAAACAATAGGCAACTGGTCCTATTCATTGGATTATTGGGAATGGTCCTACGTACCTTGGACTTAGCTTTCCCTTCTTCCTGAATTGAACTACTCCTTTCCAAGGAGAAACTTTCAAGAGTACCTTGTCTCCAACTTGAAATTCTAGTGGCTTGCGTCGATTATCGGCATAACTCTTCTGGCGATCTCGAGCCGTTTTCAGTCTTTCCTTGATTTGAGTGATCTTGTCGGTGGTTTCTTGCACGATTTCAGGACCTGATAATTGACTTTCTCCTATTTCTGCCCAACAAACTGGAGTTCTGCACTTTCGTCCATACAGTGCTTCGAATGGGGCAGCTTCAATGCTTGCATGATAACTATTATTATAGGAGAATTCAATTAAGGGTAAATGGTCATCCCAGTTACCACCAAAGTCTATCACACATAGCCTGAGCATGTCTTCCAGGGTTTGGATCGTCCTTTCACTTTGTCCGTCTGTTTGAGGATGGTAAGCTGTACTTAATTTTAATCTCGTCCCCATGGCTTCTTGGAAACTTGTCCAGAAATGGGAAGTGAAACGACTATCTCTATCCGATACAATAGAGAGTGGAACTCCATGTAAGGATACTACTTCGTCTACGTACAACTTTGCTAACCTTTCCATGCTAAAGGTTTTCTTTATGGGTAGAAAATGAGCTGATTTGGTTAATCGATCCACAATTACCCAAATCGCGTCGTTACCTTTTCTGGTTTTGGGAAACTTAGTAACAAAATCCATGGTTATTAGTTCCCACTTCCAAACAGGCATTTCTAATTGTTGAAGTAGCCCTGAAGGTTTCTGGTGTTCTGCCTTAACTTGTGAACAAGTTAGGCACTTTGAGATGTATCTAGCTATGTCCTTCTTCAGTCCTATCCACCAGAAATTATTTCTTAAATCTTGGTACATCTTATTGTTACCAGGATGCATGGTATACCTAGATTTATGGGCTTCCTCTAAAATCTTATTTCTTAAATATCCTTGCTTATGTACCCAAATCCTTCTTTTGTGCAATCTCCAAATTCCATTAGCTCCTTGCTCTAATTCTTTTATTCTTCCTTTCATTCCTTCAGCATCATCCTTGATTGCTGTGGCTTGTAATTTTTCAGTTGTTCCATTAAGTCTAATTGTAAACTTAATCTAAGAGCACGAACTCACTTTTGCTTTTCGTGATACTTACGACTTAAGGCATCTGCAACTACATTTGCCTTTCCTTCATGATATTGAATATCACAGTCGTAGTCACTTAGGATTTCCATCCATCTCCTTTGCCTCATGTTCAATTCTTTTTGCCCAAATATGTATTTTAAACTCTTATGATCTGTATAAACTGTAAACTTACTTCCATACAGATAGTGTCTCCAAATCTTAAGGGCAAAAATTATCGACCCTAATTCTAAGTCATGAGTCGTATAATTTTCCTCGTGCTTTTTCAATTGCCTTGAAGTGTACACAATTACCTTCTTGCGTTGCATTAGCACACATCCTAATCCTAGCTTAGAAGCATCACAGTAAACTTCAAAATCTTATGTCCCTTCTGGTAAGGAAAGAATTGGGGTGTTGGTTAACCTTTGCTTTAAAATCTTAAAAGCTTCCTCTTGTCTAGGTCCCCATTCAAACTTTACTGTTTTACAGGTTAGCTGTGTTAATGGCACAGCTATCTTAGAGAAATCCTTAATAAAGCGCCTATAGTATCCAGCTAATCCTAGGAAACTTCTAACTTCCGTAGCTGATTGCGGGACTTTCCATTTGGTGATCGCTTCTATCTTAGCAGGATCTACGTGAATATCTTCGTGATTCACCATGTGTCCGAAAAATTGTACCTCTTGTAGCAAAAATTCACCCTTCGAGAATTTGGCGTAAAGCTTTTCCTTTCTTAACAAAGTTAAGAGTGCATGCAGGTGCTCACAATGTTCTTCCTGACTCTTGGAATAAATAAGTATATCGTCAATGAAGACTGTTAGTGCAGTATGTCTATCACCTCCGTCAATCTTAACCGTAGCAAAAATAGAAGAGATATAGACTTTATGTTAAATGTTGTAGTTAAAAAGGCAAGGTGGCATAATTGTAAATAAGGAAACCTTCCTTATAACCTTGGCCTATAAATAGAACCCTTAGGGTTAGTTTTAGAGACTTTTGCTCATTTGGTGGTTTAGGGAGATAATCTTAGAGAGAGAAAGTCTAGAGAGAGAAAGTTCTCTCACGTGGTTCTCGGTGCTTGTATACGTCATCATAATCAATTGAATCACGGTTATTGTACATTCTTGTGTGTTCGGTCACACACGTTCGCGGATTCCGCACGTCGAACGTGTTGTTACGCAATCGAAACGGAGACGAATCCGGACCTACAATTGGTATCAGAGCATGAGCTCGATTGCGAGGATCAAACGCACAATTACGCACTCAATCTCAGCAGATTCAGATCCAAAATCGCATCAGAATTGAACAATTTCTTCATCTTTTCATACTTTCACGTTCTTAACTGAAAATTGGCAAATTAAATGGGTTTTTACGGTTAAAAATTGATAATTTTTGGATATGTTGTGCGAACATATCTGATCTATAACCCTACAAATTTTCAGAATTTAAATCGAAGCCGTTTAAGAGAAATCTTGATTTTTGTGGTTGAAAAGTCGTGAAAATGAATACTGTTGCTGTTGTTCCTGATGTTAACCGCACGGATTGCCATCCGTGCGGATGACCATCCAGGTTGACCTTTGTTGACCTATCCGGACGGACAACTTGTCCGGACGAATAAGTAATCCGCTTTGACTTAAGTTGACCTCTCGGAACGGATAAGTCACTCATACGATTAAACAATCCGCATCATCAACTGTCCGTGTTGACTATTCATTGACCTATCCGCACGGACACTTGTCCAAACGGAAAACAATTCGTGTCACAACATCTTGTCTGATCTAGTCATTTTAGTCAACATATTCAAGTTTGTTAGTCAAACTTGTCAGCAGTACATGTGATTCATTAATTGCATTCGGTGAACTTGTGCATTCGGTGATCATTCCATGTGAATTTGTCTTTTTCAATAAGTTTGCACGTGATCATTCTGAATTCAGTGAACATGTGATCAGTCTGCATTCGGCCATTGTTAAATTCATGTGATTGTTTCAGAGCTTGAAAGTCAAGAGCATGTGATATTGTTTGTTGGTCGAATAGGAGTTGTGTCACCCGTACGGATAACACCCACCCGTGCGGATAGCATCATTTCCCACCCGCACGGATTACTTTTAGCCATCAGTGTTGACTTGTTGACTTGCCACTCGCACGGACAACTTGTCCGCGCGGATAACATCATCACTCGTGCGGATTACCATCCGAGCGGATTACCATCCGAGCGGATAGCAATCCGTGTTGACTATTATTTGACCATCCGGGCGAACAACTTGTCCGCACGGATCCGTGTCTGTCACACTTAATCAACATTTAGTCAACATTGTCAGTCAACTTTATCGTCCCATGTGATTCTTATATCTCGGCCTAATCAAATCTAACTTCAAACTGATCTCTAAAGCAAAGGTCCTATAAGAATTTGAAAGTTATCAAAGTTGTCGGCCACATTGTTGATAAGATCAATCTATTTGAATAAAAAATCATTAAATGATATCTGTCATATAGCATGTGCATGTGCTTTAATTGAACGGTCCAATCAAGATTTGTGTTAATACACTTTGTCGGCCATTAATTCTGCAATTGCATTAGTTTTGACGGTTTACACGTGATTTTTGTGAAGTTCAAAGCTCATCGTTGAAGTCTATCCGATCGGTCAAATAGTTTTGTCTTTTTGTGCCATCAAACGAGAAAGTAATCCGGTCGAATAACTCACCCGAACTACATTGAACAACTCCACAAATCTTCGACACGAGTCTTAGATTAATTCCACGTCGCATACTTTCACATATTCACTTCGTTTTTAAACTGATTGTTTGATTGTTTGTTTGCAGGTGATTCGAGGGGATTTACAAGGCGTAAATATCATGAAGTTGAAATTTTGTGGATTCTTAGCTAAAAACATTTTTTAAAAAAACCAAGTCGTTTAACAAAGAATTTGTGGTTAAAATGTTTGACGAGAAGGAAAACGTTAAATTTGAAAGACTAAACAATTGGTATAGTGGTTGTTATCTTGAGAAAAAGGAGATTGTGGTTGAAAGATTTAAATATTTTATGTGTAGGAAATATGAGAACTTTAATGATATGGAAAAGAGATATGATGATTTACTTAAAGGTTTGAGAATGAATGAGATAAAGATATCAAATGCTGAACAGATATCCAAATTTGCAGATGCATTACCTTCAGAATGGGATGAATTTTTGTGTAAGCTGAAAAAGGATTCTAGGTTCTCAAAATTTAGTCCAGGTGACTTCATCAGAGAGCTTAGAACATACATTTGTGACATTGAGAAGAAAAAGAAAGAGTTGATAGAGGAATTAGAAAGAAGCTCAAAATATATAAGTTTGGATGTGATTCTTGAAATAATCAAAAGAATTAGAAATGGTCTTAGTGTAAGAAGTAGGATGAAATATGATTTCAAGAGAGGTTGTTTTTTAAATGAATATTTGAATCCTGCTGATATGGTTAAAATTTTTCTTGCAGGAACGTCAGAGAAAGAAGAATTGAAGAAAAATGAAACTTCAAAATGTGAAGTTGTGTGCTCACAATGCGAAAAATTCAAAGCTGAAAATGTCAAACTCTTGAAGGATGTGGAGAGTTTGACATTGGAAGTCAAAAATTTAAAAGAAAATGAAAAAGATTTTGAAAATAGAAAATTAAAAATTGAAAAAGATTTTCAAAGTCAAATAAAGATTCTTGAAGATGGGAGATCTGTTTTTAGCAAGAACAATATAATTGAAAAGAAAAAGGTAATAAATTCCCATCGTCAGACTATTATTCGACTTGAAAAAGAAGCTGAAGGTGATAGAAAGAAAATCAAATTTTTAGAGAATAAATTGAAAAGTTTTGTGACTTCTGCATCATATGTTTGTCCAAAACCGATCAATTCAGTTCCAATAAGTGACAATGTCACAAATTTTGACAAAGTCAAAATTGAAGATTGTGATGATAAATCTGATGATGAAAAAGAAAAGGAAGAAAAAAGAAAAACATTTTTGAAATTAAATGAAATATTTAAAAATACTGTTTTACATTCTACTGAGAAAGGTGAATGCTCAACGCAAAAACCTGTAAAGAAGAATGTGGAACAGAAACAAAAAGATAAAAAATCAAAAAATTTTCAAAAAGAAAATAAAAGCTCATCAGATCAATCATCCAATCACAATAAAAAACCACAAAAATCTGAAAATAAAAACTCACAAAAAGTTGGTAATCAGTGGTGCAGGTTTGACCACAGTGCTCAAATGCCAAATCAAGGATACAAGAGGAGACATGAGTACCACAAGGCAAATCAATGCTATGATCTAAGTGTGTGGTATGAAGACGGTGTTTGGTATAAAGGTAGTGAGAGGTATGATAACAGAGTGTGTTACACTTGTGGCTATCAAGGACACATTGCTGTTAACTGCCAAAGTCAGAGATTCGAAACGAGAAGGTGCTATGAATGCAACATCAGAGGACATATTGCCAGAGATTGCCCAATGAGATCAAAGGAAAGATCGAGGGCTAAATCTCAGAAAATGGAAAAGAAACCAGTTAATGTCAAGCCTAAAGAACAGAAAGTTCAAGAACCAAAAGTTCAAGAACAAAAAGTTCAAGAAAAGAAAGTAAAGCTTTCACAAGGGCAAAAAGACAAACTGAGGAAGAAAAGAAAAAAGGCGAGAGAATATCTCGAGAGGATTTTGTCCTCGGATACAACTGGTAATCCGATAAAAAGTTCTGATGAATCGATTTCCTCAACTAAAAAGGCAAGCAAAACGGATTCATCAGATACAAATCTGAGGACGAAAGAGGGAAAGAAGAAGAAGAAAGTTTGTGATAATGAATCTGTTTCTTCGGAAACAAATAAGCCACATGTCGGCGATGAATCTGACTCATCAAAGTCAGACAAGCCACATTCAGGCAATGATTCTGGTTTGTCGAAACCAGAAGAGCCATCTGTTGAAGTAAAAATTGTCAAACCCAAGAATGGTCAGGCTTGGGTAGATCTTTTCAAATGAAAAACCTGACTTGCCGGAGTTCCCAGGTTGGTAAGTGTGGAACAGGAATCGGCATATTTCTTGAGAAATTCACAGGTTGGTAACTGTGATATTTCGAATCACAAAAGACTAATCAAGGACATTAAGTTGTTCTTGATTTATCTTTCCGATAAGTGGACAAAGGTAAACAATGTGATGAAACCCCGAGTTTGTAAAAAGACAAACAAAACTAATTTTCCGGAAAAACCATTTTGATTAAAACAAACTTAAGTGTTTTGAAATCTAAATGGGAAAATAGTTTGTTGTCAGGGGGAGTTCTGATTGTTTATGCCGAGTGAATGGCGAATTGAAGTGATTCGATATCAGTTTGTCACTTTATTTGTAAAGTTTGTTTTCAAATTTTCCTTGAAAATCAAAATTGAAACATATTTTGATTTTAGGGGGAGAAAAATTTTTAAAAAAAATTTAGAAAATTTGAAAATGCCAAAAACATTGAAAACTGAAAAATCAAAAATGAGTTTTGTTGAGAATAAGAGGAAATGATAGTAAATCAGTGGACTATCACAGCATGCTAAAGAAATGAAATGTCAAATGTGATAAACGGTCTCACTAATAATGTGACGATAGGCTCAGCTAGACTAGTAGATTTGCGATAACGATACAAACATAAATGAAAAAAGCCTAGTTCTAGTAGGAAACACGGTTGAAAGCATAGTACTTAGTTTTGTCCTTCTTGACTGTGTGCCTACTCAGTAATCGCTGAATGCTAAAGAGCATAAAAACCGGTCAGTTTGTGAACTTTCACAACTTGCTGAAAAAGTCGCTATGATTGTGCATTTTATTTTGCAAAGATTTAAACTTGTTTGATTTCTTTATTTTGTTTAAGCATTGGACATCCTCTGCGTATACGTGAGTATCGACCTGGATGTTATTGCCTAAACATTCTGCTTTATTTTCTTTGGTGTTTCGTTTAAGCTTTGGATCACCTCTGCGTATACGGGAGTATCGACCTTGTGGTTAAAGCCTAAACAACTTCAACTTGTTTTATTTTCTTATTTTGTTTAAACATTGGACTTTCTCTGCGTATACGGAAGTATCGACCTGATTGTTAATGTTTAAACATTCTGCTTTGTTTTTGCACATATCACAGTTGATGAAAGTTTAAAGGCATTACTTGAGTTAGTGTATTGCATGATGAGGGGATATGCTGAGATCGTGGGGTCCATAAGAATTTAGTGCAAAAATAATATACCTTAACGTATCGGTAAGCATTTCGAAAGTTTTTAGATTGAGTTTAAGAGGACAACCATATCGTCAATCTACGTGAATCGTTTAGAACTTAAAGTGTTAAAAGCTCAATGGTGCTAGTGATCTGTCTCATAAACTGATATGATCCTCTTACACAAACTCACAAAAATATTGTTTGTATATATTTCTTTACTGCATTTCTTTAAACTCAAAATCCAAAAATATTTTAGTGTGTTTTAGCATAAAGTTTTGAAAAATGCAAAAAGATTTTCGACAACTGATGTTGGAAAGCTGATTTTTAAAATTCCAAGTGCTAAACATGATGAACTATATTGGGTTGGGAGAATATGTTGAAAAATTTGAATGTTATATATAAATGTTTTGAAAGATTGTGTGATTAGTTAATCAAGGTCATTTACTTGAACTTGATGTAACTATAACAGATTGATGTATGAATGATTTCTACCAACTAAGTTTCTTAAATATAAGTGTTATAAATTTGTGAAACTTATGTTATGGGTAGAGGATTTGCAGGTTAACCAGGTTTCAAATCCTGAGCAGATGCAGAATAGAGCCAGGAATTGATCCTGAACTTGTGAACATGTGAAGGCCAGATTACGATCCTGACAGCTGAGTCTAAGGGGGAGTCTAAAGACGAGCTCAACGCAAGAGGAAGCGTGGATTCAAGAAGCCAGGAAACTAAACCTGAAGGAGCTTGTATACGGAAAGCCAGTTGTCGATCCCAAAGCACGGAAGCTTGACGAAAGGGGGAGCCTGAAGAGTTTACTGAAAGGGGGAGCTAAAGCTCAAGACAGATCCACCGGGATTCTGTTTGAGAAAGAGGGAGTCTGTGTTTGCTGAAGACATCAAACTTTCAAGAAGACTCAGAGAGAGAGAGAGAGAAACAAGTCGCTACGAGTTTGACTACAAATTGACTGCGGCAATATCCAAGGGGGAGTCTGTTAGTACAGTATGTCTATCGCCTCCGTCAATCTTAACCGTAGCTGAAACAGTTTAAACATAGCCTTATATTGTAATATCTAAAGTAAAAGGCAAGGTGGCATTATTGTAAATAAGGGGAAATCCCTTATAATCCTTTGCCTATAAATAGAGGAGTTAGGGCTTAGTTTAGGGACTTTTGACTCATTTGAGAACTTAGAGCTTGGTGCTTAGAGAGAGAAACTAGAGAGAGAAAGTTCTCAACGTGATTCCCGGAGCTTGTACACGTCATACGGATCTATTGAATCACGGTTATTTATACGTTTTTGTCTGTTCGATCCACGATAGTGCACGGATTCCGCACGTCGCACGGTCGGTTCGCAATCGATACGGAGTAAATCCGGGACCTACAAAGACAATTACAAATTTATCCAAATATGGTTTATAGATCCTATTCATCATATCCATAAATGCTGCAGGAGCATTTGTTAGTCCAAAGGGCATGACTGTAAACTCATAGTGACCATACCTAGTTCTGAAAGCGGTTTTAGGTATGTCTTCTTCTTGTACTTTCAATTGATGATATCCGAAGCGTAAATCTATCTTAGAAAAATATCTAGCTCCTTGAAGTTGATCGAAAAGATCATCAATCCTAGGCAATGGGTATCGATTCTTAATTGTAACCTTATTTAGTTCCCTATAATCGATACACATTCGCATTGAGCCATCTTTCTTTTTCACAAACAACACTGGAGCTCCCCACGGGGATGAACTAGGTTGTATAAATCCTTTGCTGAGCAATTCATCTAATTGCTTTTTCGATTCTAGCATTTCGGTGGGTGCTAATCGATAAGGTGTCTTAGCTAATGGTGTAGTTCCGGGAATCAAATGAATTCTAAATTTTACCTCCCTATCTGGTGGTAATCCTGGTAATTCTTCTGGGAATACCTCTGGGTATTCTGATACTACAGGAATTTCCTTAAGTTCCTTACTCTTAGTGCTAATGATTACCGAAATCATATACACTATTCCTTGCTCTCGTTCATAACCAGCAACTTTCATTACTGAAATGAACTTCATGGGTTTACATGACTTATCCCCTGTAATCACCACTAATTCTCCTGTGCGTGTATGAATTTCTATGGAATTTTTATCACAGAGAATTCGAGCATGGTTGGCTACTATCCAATCCATTCCTAACACGACATCGAATCCAGCTAAATTCATGGGTAATAGGTTTGCAGAAAATTTATGACCTGAAAGTTCTATATTTTCTTTTTGCAAAACCGTATATATGTTAACAAAGTTCCTGCCTGCCGTTTCTACTGTAAAAATTTGCCTAAGTTTGGTTAAGGGTAACTTAAGAGCTTGGCAGAATGAAGTATTTATAAAACTTTGGTTTGCACCAGAGTCGAATAATACTTTCGCACAAACGTTGTGAACTAAGAACGTACCGGCTATTACGTCAGGAATCAGTTCGGCTTCCTGAGTGGTCAATTGGAAGGCTCTTGCATTTTTCTTGTTAGTTCCTTCAGCAGTTTTGGCCTTGTTGTCTACTGGTTTAACCAATTTAGGGCATTCTGGTCTAAAATGCCCAGCTTCTCCACAGTTGTAGCAGATTTTTGTTTTCCTTCTGCAATCATCTTCACGATGTCCTATAGCTTTGCAGAAGTTGCAGGTTTCATTACATTTTCCAAAATGTTTCTTTTTACAGCTCCTGCAGAACGGCGGAGCGGAAGATTGCCCCGTTCCTCTTTTCTTGAAATTGCTATTATTACCCACACGAAATCCTTGGGTAATCTTTTGGGCTAACTCCTTTTTCCTATTTTCTTCCCGCGTACGCACCAGTCCGTCAGTCAAGGTGTTGGCTAATTCCACCGCATCATCGATTGTGCGGGGTCTCACAGCTTTGACAATATCACGGATCTCGCTAATTAAACCCCAAATGTAGCGATAAATAAGTACCGGTTCTGGCGAAGCCAGAGTAGGCACAATTCGAGCATATTCGAAAAACTTCGAAGTATACCCTCGGCAATCCACATCCACCATTCGGTGGCTCAGGAATTTATTTACCATTTGTTCTTTTTCATACTCAAGGCAGAATTTTCTTTCCACCAATTGCTTAAACTCTTCCCAGTTCATGGCATAAGCCATGTCGCTTCCCTTGGCTTGCAACATTGTGTTCCACCATTCTAATGCTTCTTCCTTGAAAAGGTGAGAAGCATACATGACTTTATCCTCCTCGGCACATTTACTTATTTTAATTACTGCCTCGGTTTTCTCCAACCAACGCAGTGCAGCAGTCGCCCCATCATTGCCTGCAAATTCAACAGGTTTACAGGCAAGAAATTCCTTGTAAGTGCAACCAGGCGTTGCAGCTTTCATTCTTTTAAGGAATGGGGCTTGCATCCCATCATTATCATTATTATTAATGTTGCCGCCTCCATTTACGCTATTACTGAAATTATTGCCGTGAGTGCGTTTGATGGGAATAATTGGTTGAGGCTCAACTGGATTTCGGGCAGCAGCAATGATTGCTGGAATAGCATTTGCTATTCCCTGGGCAACGATGTTTTCTATATCTTGCCTATTAAGAAATTGTTCTTCATGGTTTTGTTCGGATTGGTTTACTTCATTAACTGGCTCATTGACGGCGTGTTCCATCTGGTAATTAATATATATAAGTTATTACAATAAAATAAATAATAATCACACAATAAAATAATTACACGTAATCATGTCAACACGTATAGCCAAAATTGTCGACTTTTCGACTCCCATGTTTTATATATTAATATGCATCATTACACACCGGTTATATTACAAAAGTTTTATTTTAAGTTTATTTTACATGATTATATTTTTGTTAATATTTATTATGATTAAACACACATTTCCACAACCACGTACAATCCCCTCAGCTGGCATTTCAGAAACGACGTTCCCTCTCGTCGTACTTCCATGATATCCTTTCCCCCATATCTCAGATTCTATTTCCTGCGTCTACCAGCTCCTCGCCATAGTGGCGAAGTTCAGCCAATTTCTCACTACTCATTGGTGGGTGTAGTGGAGGCTCAGGGTCAAATTGGGGGAAAAGGGTATTAGGGTTATTTAAAAGATTTTGAAATTGCCAGTCAGTTGTCCACCATTCTTCCAGCTCTTCTGGTAGAGGTCGGGGGTGGATAATAGGATCTGGAATAGCAGGTTCCAGATTAACTAGAAGTTGTGCTTCAACTGGGTAATTGAAGAAGTTTTCATCGGCAGGTCCGATGAGGTCACTAAGTCCCAATTTACGATCCAGCTCCTCCCACGATGGCATTTCCTGAGCTTGCCCGGAACTCTCCCCGATCTCCTTTCCTTTGCCTTTATCAATTGGATCCTCAGTCTTTACAACTTTCCGTGTTGCTGGTTTCTTCCTACGCACACGCCTCCAACCTACAAACCTTCTCCTCTTTTTCGGTTTTGGTTTCTCCTGTGGTTGGGCTTGGAATACCATTGGCTCTTCAGTATCAGCCTGGTAGTCAGTGAAGGTATCAGTGGTATCCATATCTGTGGTATGGATAGTAAAGTTTTGAAGTGCGTCAGATAGTTCATTCATGCTGTTAGCATATATGAAGAAACACACAAAATTCTAAGTTAAAATTTTGTAAACCCATTTTCACATAATCACATAATGGAAATTAGAAAAATTAAGTATTTCTAAATACTTAATTGGCTTAAATCAGTGGCTCTGATACCACCTTTTTCTGTCACAGCCCCCGGTTTTACCCGTTTCAGGAGCCGCAGGACAGAAACCCGTGGTAATTAATAAGTTGGCAACGGAAAATTTAACAGGATCTTTTAAAACTTGAAATGTCCAATTATCTTATTTCATAATTTGGGGATTTCACCCATAATTTACAATAAAGGTGATTTCTCACGGAAATCCCCCTGTTTTACAAAAACATGTTTCTTTATTTTATTGAGCCACTTCTTCAAGCTTGTAGTGCTACGCGACACTTTTTTCTTGATTGCAGCAGATCACCTGAAACATGTTTTAAAAAGGTTTTATCAGCAGGGAAATACTGGCGAGTCACTCAAGTTACACAAGACGACACATTGTTATAATATACAGTATTAAGGGTGATTACATTGTTTTTATCAACCAATTACCCCAAATCGGTATTTGTCACTCGACTGTATCTGTGACTATGGTCAGATCACCCATTGGCTAACCCGTTGTCCAATGGTGATGGGTATTAAGTAATGTATACAAAACCCCACATACCGGCAGTAATTGAAGATTACAAAGACTTAATCCCTGTAATTATAACTTGGAAAATAAATAGGTTTTGGAAACAATTTGATAAAAAGAGAATGACTCACTTTGCAAGTTTAGATGGGCAGCGTTTGGCCTACTGATTTTAGCTTGGTTAACCTAATTCAAATAACAATGCACACGAAAACTAGGTCAGAAACTTAATACAACTTTTACGACAACTCACGAGATTAAAACCCTCTCGACGAATGACAAAGTATAGCCCAATTAAGGGCAGCACTTAAACATCCATCGGACCGGTCTCAATCGATCGGACATTAAATCGTAGCAGTGATTGAGTTATTACCCTGTTATCGCGGCATAATTTCGTGCTGTGTGTGTGTTTTGAAGTAAACAGACGATATCTCAATGTACAAAACGAGTTTTTACGTCGAACCAACGCCAAAATTCAAGTGCCAAACCCCTGAATTTATACTGAAAATTTGTCCCTGTCGCGTGGCACGACAGGGTGTCGCGTGGCACGACGGCACCACTTCTAGCATAGGGTAGCCTCATGTCTTCCTAGCTTGGGTGAGTCGACCGTTCGAAGAAATTCAATTTAGACAACGAACTGTGAGGATAATAACAATTAGGGAATACCCCCCCCCCCCTGAGTTTTAGGGGCCCTGATCCTAGTTCCAATTGTTCTAAAAATTTTAGGGGTCATGCAATATTATTTGGGGGTCTCAATTAGGGTTTCCTATTGGACATAATTAAATAAGAAGTGACAATTTTAATGAGAGTTGTTACATAACGGGTCGTAAGCACTTAGGATAGGTTCCGATTTAGAATATAGGCTTTGTTAAACCATATCACATGAGTTCCAATACTCATTTAGTTTACAAGACCTCATTCTACCCGATCTTCCGATTTACGTGTCGATTTATTAACTAGCGATCCGATTACTAGGTGCTACTTGAATTCCTTGGTTTACTCGAGCTTTGCTAGTTCATCTAATCAAGGATACTTTGCACTTCGATGTAAGTACATAGTTCCCCTATTTTACTGTTTTAAATGTTTTGGGGTGATTCAGATGTGCTAAACGATT
The DNA here is from genome assembly GCA_030545235.1 of Helianthus tuberosus. NCBI lineage: Eukaryota > Viridiplantae > Streptophyta > Magnoliopsida > Asterales > Asteraceae > Helianthus > Helianthus tuberosus. The sequence continues at coordinate 49,590,029 of CM060411.1, read as the reverse complement.
TCGATGATTTCAAAAACAAATACTATGGTTTATATAAAACACAACGATTTTCGATAATGTGAACGAACTTGTTGGACGTATTTACATAACGAATGACATTCATTAACAATGATCAAGCCGACCAGTATTAGGTTATGGTACCATAGGATCTGACAAATCCCGTTATCGGACTGCACCCATGGTTATGTATGGGGGTTATGTGGGTAACGACTGAACCTGTTCATTGTTAACTTACCCTTTGGTGGTTTGTTAATACGAGTTGAACGGTGGACGAGTTACAAAGGTTTGAATGTATTCCACGAGACGACCAAAAGTAGTTTTCACAATTAAAACGAGAACGATTTGAACGATTGAACGATTGAAACAAATAAACGATTTGAACGAATGGAACGATTTAGACTAGTTAAACGAATTGAACGAACGATTGGTTTTTGGTTAGTGTTCAGATAACGGGACGGGTGTAATGTGATAAAAGCATGGTAGATACGCCGCTGGTACTTCTTATATATAAATGCTTTTATCATATTACATTCCGTGGCGTTATTTAGTTCACTTGGGCGAATGGTTTTAAACGATATCACACAAAAGATGTTTACTAAACGATATAAACCATACGAGTTTTATTTCGAGAACGATTTACTAATTGGTTTACATAAACAAATGTTTTGGGTTAAGATTCATGGCATCGAGGTTTTATAAACTATAACCAATCTGTTTTGACTTGGTTATTCATTTGACAATACAAATGTTTTACAAAACAAGGTTTTCTAATATCGATCAACAACGTTTTACGAGTTATTTGAACATGTAAACGAGCCATGAATCCGACACTCTAACAAAACCTATGTGCTCGCCGGCATTTCTTTGCTGACTTATTTTTTTACGTATGTTTCAGGTGGTGTTGAATGATGTTGATTGCTAGGATGCACGCTCACTTAGGACTGGACAAGGCCTTAGTGACTTAAATAACGATGATAGACTATGCTTAACTTGTTTGTTATGTTTTGAGACAATGTTTAATGTTAATTAATCTAATAAAACAAAACTTTTGAATCCATGGTTGTGAAACAATAATTCTGCCACTCCACTCCCCGACGTTTCTGCCGTGGTTTCGTTGTTTTAACGCGGTCGGTGTGTGACAATCTAAGATCACATTATATGTTTATAATGTGGCTAAAATCTAATACATATGGCCACGTATATTATTTTGTGTAACCAAATGTTAGACAATACTCACACTTAAAATTACAAAATTTCATATGGCTTTACATAAACATTCGTCTCACCATCTTCACTTTGGTTATTTTGTGTGACGACATCTTATAAAATGTCATGGAAAAAATGTGTCGCAAAATGTTAAACTTACTACATCTTTTAAAATTCCCCCCAAACTACTTCATTCTAAAAATTAAACTTTCCCCCAAAATATTTATACTACAACTTAAACTTCCCCCCAAAATGTTTCATTCGAAACTTTCCTCTCAAATAATAATAATCTAATTTTAAAAATTATATTATTTAATATTAAAAAACCCTCACTACATATCTAAAAATTCAACCTATTATTAAATATTATGAGTGGGGATCCTACGGAAAGTGTGTTTTTCCTAGAAAGTCAAGGAAGCGATCTGGGCCATCCAATGAGTGTGTTTAATGGTTGAGATCATCTTGGTGGCATTTTGGTAATATGTGTTTCTTAAAAATAGGATTATTTAATTAATCAGGGGTAGATATGTCATTTAGCTTGTTTTAAATATGGAAATAATTGTCATTCCATAACCACCCCACATTTCTTGCAATTTTTTTTCTCTCTCTCCCTTTCTCTCTCTCTCCCTCTCTCTCTCTCTCTTCCTTCTATCCTTCATGAAGAAACACATCAAGAAAACACATCGTATTAATCTGCTTGCTGTTAAAACACAGCGTCAAGAAATCCTCCAGCATTACCAGCATGGATGGTAAAACACAGCGTATGAATCTACTTGCTGTTAAAACACAACTGTATGCATCTGAATGCTAAAACACAACTGTATGAATCTGCTTGATGTTAAAACACAACTGTATGAATCTGAATGCTAAAACACAACTGTATGAATCTGCTTGCTGTTAAAACACAATTGCACGAATCTGCTTGCTGTTAAAACACAACTGTATGAATCTGAATGCTAAAACACAACTGTATGAATCTGCTTGTTCTTAAAACACAACTGTATGAATCTAAATGCTAAAACACAACTGTATGAATCTGCTTGCTATTAAAACACAACTGTATGAATCTGAATGCTAAAACACAACTGTATGAATCTGCTTGCTGTTAAAACACTGTGACAACCGGTGATTTACGGCTCTTAATTATGTGATTAACAGGTGATTAATGCAATAATAAATAGTGTTTACAGCGCAAATTAACTTAATTGGGCCTTTGGAGTGCCTAGGAACGTTTATCCAACTTTACAGTACGCGTATGAAGATTCGCGTGGAATCTCCGGAACATCAAACGACAACGAACTGATACCGTACAAAATACTGACAACACCGAAAAGTATGAATGTTACACGGAAATTTTATGCTTATGAAATTAATTTTGTGAATTTATTGCGTTTTCGTACGACACAAATGCAAATGTGAACTAAAAACGCGATGGTAGGAAACGCATCGGCAGCGAAACGGAAGCGACGGAGATGCCTGTCACCTTCAGAACTTACATTTTACGCTATATTTAGCTCCGTAATAAAATTTTAGTAACTACAGTCGAAACCGGATCGAAAAACGGATTCAAGACGACAACGATATACTTTTTCGCGATTATTACCGTAATCGACAAACGAACGCATCACACGACAAAAGCCACTATTATACACCTTTTAATTTTAAAATTTTATTCTTTTGACACTTATGGAGTTTGGGTTACGATATCGGGTCTCGTAGAAATTACGGGTCACTTAAACTCGGGGATTGGGTTTGTGGGCCTTGGGCCCAAGCCCAAAGCCCACTAACTAAAACTCTAAGTATATATATATATATATATATATATATATATATATATATATCTTAGTGTACCCTATCCATCATTTGGGAAAACCTCAGACAAACATACATACACACAACCAAACTGCATATTTTGGTTTGCTTGAAGATCTATACAAGATCTACAAGATCTCTACAAAATATTTACCAGATCTCTACAAGAGATCTTGTCTCAAAACTTGAAACACTATCCTCTTTTAAAAATACAAAACCCACACATATTACTCTCACTCTCTCTCGATTTCATTCAAACAAACAAAAACAGGGAACATATCTGCTCCCATCTCAATTTCTCTACAACTAATTATACTCACTAATGGAGAAAACCCTTATATCCTTCAACCATCAACAGCTCAACATATTATCAGCTTCCCTCCTTTCTCTCTCGATTACACTCACAAATAACACACCCAGACATAACATCCCACTTCTAGCCTCTCCTACCCCCTGTTAATCGCTGAAGAACGGCAGACCACCACCACCACCCTCTTGTGGTGGTGCGACGACGGAACCAAGAAAGAAGGGGGGTGGCGTCGAGGAGAGAGAGACCCGAGATGGCGGAGAGGAGAGCCGCTGCTCATGATGGCGGCGTGGCTTATCGGCAACGGCGAGAGAGAGAGAACGAGATGGAAAGTTGAACAGAGGAAAGAGAGAGACGGAAAGATGAGGAGGAGCCGTCGAGCTCCGGCGAGCGGCGACGGAGACAGGCGGCAGCGCCGCCGTCACAGCGGCTGTGGCACTCTTACACTTCTCTGACAAATTCACCGGTAAGAGCCCTCCCCGTTTCCTTGATTTTGTTCTTTTCTAGAGACTTGCTGAAGATGACGATTTTGTTTTATTTTCTGATGATTTTTTATGTTGATGGTGACGATGATGGTGGTGGTGGCCGACACCACTGCCGGCGACGAAGGCGGAGGTGGTGTTGATAGTTTGAGTGGTTCTCAGTTCGGGTATTTCGGGTTCTACTCGGGTCAACAGCAGATTAGCGGTGATCAAGACGGTTCGGTTCGTGGTTCGGGTTGACTCGGTCAAACCGAGTCAACTCGGTCAAACCTGGTCAACTCAACGAGTCAACTTAGTCAGCTTACTCGACAAACCGACACGAGAGCTTTGGTAAAGATTTTATGGCGTGAGTTATATCATTATTTCTATAGTTTTATTTAAATACGCGAAAACGAGCTCGAACCGAATAAACTGACAAATTATTGGTTAAAATTTCTTGGGTTTACTAATTACTTTGTTTATATAAACTGGTTATTCGTGAATATTGTTTGAATCTTGATTGAATTTTGACAAAATAACGACACTTTAGTTGTCGGGGCCGTCCAAAAACAGAGGAAAATCTGCCCGTTTTTCTAGAAAATCCGTAAAATAAAGCATGTTTCAATATAAAACGAACTATCCTATTCAAGTAATTTTTTTTAAAACAAATATATGTGTAACAATACTTTCGACAACACTTTTACAAGATACAAAAACGACGATTCATATATTATTTCCAACATCAAACAAACCAATTTCGTTTTATAAAATGAATATCGCTTAAATATTTATTTCAAATACCAAACAACACAAATTCGATTTATAAAACGAATATAGTTCATACATATATTTCAAATGTCAAACAACATGAATTCGTTTTTACAAAAATAAATATAGTTTGTATATTTATTTCAAGTATTAAACAATACGAATTCTTTTATAAAAATAAATATAGTTTTATATTTATTTTAAACTTCAAGCGACTCGTACTCATTTATAAAAATAAATATAGTATATATTTATTTCAAACATCGAACGACTCGATGATGCTTCTATAAAATAAATATAACTTTATATATTTATTTCAACCGCCTAAACAGAAAGTACTCGTATTTTGATAATTATCATACGAAGGGCGATACACATAATATGAGTTTGTTATGTGTTACTTCATATGAATATTCTTTTATACACTTACGACTTCTCGGAACGACTAACATTATTTTGTCGATATATTGATATTTTTGTATAAATATTTATATACGTCGAATTTCTCAAAAACTAAGTACTTTCTAGACTTCGTAAATTATTAACAGTATCAAACGACACTTAACGCGTATAACTTAGTCATTTTCGTTAAGTTAACAACTTACGTCGAATCGTTCAGTTAACGATTCGGTAGAAGTTTAGTTACCGTTTTTGGCTAGAAACTTATAAGATATTCCATGTTAGGAATATTGTAGAATGCACGCTAGCGAGTCTCGTCTTGGAAACGAGATCACGAAGTCGTATTTAGCTAGCTTTGCACATGGAAATCCAGGTGAGTTCATAACCCCACTTTTTACGGTTTTACATTTTTATAAATGTTTTCGGGGGTGGAAAGACATGCAATTTTTGCAAAAATAAACAATTTCTCGATAAACGAAAACTCATTTCTAAACCATGTTACGAATGGATTCCAAGGAACTCAAACGACTTACGAACGATTTATACTAAATATACCGGTTTTACAAAACAAATACGTATTCTCGAAACGTGCATGATTTTCATGAGTAAGGACGGGATCGTCCTAGTTTTAATACGGGGCTGGGTTGGTTTGCGTACGTAAAACGAGACAACCCAGTGAGTTCATGTCCCCCTTTTCTCTTAACTGTTTTCGGTTTTATAACTCTCGGGGGTGTAATACATGTTACGGATGTTTAAATGGTATGAAATGAACTATTAAATCATGTGAGCATAGATTAAATTTGAAATGCCATTAACTTTAATTAGGGACGAAGGTTAGATCTAACGGGTACGGTCGAGCCCCACTCATCGTCCTTATGTGACCGCTTGAGTGCTTCGGTGTCCCAGTCGAGGTGAATCGACAATAGTCAAGGTGAATTGACATGGTCAAGGTGAATTGACATGGTCAAGGTAAATTGACATAGTCGAAGGGGAATTCGACATAGTTGAAGGGGAATTCGACACGGTCGAGGGAAATCGACAAGGGTATAAGCCTACTCATTTTGAGTCCTCCCTATGTCTTCACATGCTTTAATGTCCTTGCAAAAACTTTAATTGATCTATTCATATTCTCTTACAAACATACATACATATTTTCAATGATTACAAGGATTATTTGGAGCTCACGGTGTTTATATATCAGGCCGAGAAAAATGATTTTTCTGTATTTACACGGCAACTTTAAAACCTGTTATTCAAAAGATTTATTTTAAATCTTTTCCAAAACAAACTGTGAACTCGCTCAACTTTATGTTGACTTTTTCGCATGTTCTTTCTCAGGTTACTTTTCAAATTATGGCACGGTTGGAATAGGAGAACCATTGGGGATTCGAGTACTTAGCGGGCGTTCAATTTCTAGAAAGTATTTGCTTATTTGCTTCAGCTGTGCAATGAAGATACCAGTCCAGTCACGCCATGCTCTGATATTTCGGGGTGTGACAAACACAATGTCAAGAACATTCTGGTGGTTTCCAGACATAATTAAAAATCGATACAGACCAGATAATAGTAAACATAAAAAGAAGTGTATTTGCCATATCCGCAATCAATAATTGTGTTTGAAGCCATAACTATCTCTCACGTAAAAAATGATTTACGAATAAAGTTGATCAAGATTGTGAAAGGAACGAATGAGAATTTGATTGATATTTACGTCTGGTAGTAATTCGCAAATCATGGAGAATCAGTTACCATAAAATCGTGCATAGTTAGTTAATGAGATATAAATTTCAAAATTAAAATAAAATGTCAAATTACACAATTACCCTTTTAGTTAAAATCCTTCAATGCCACATGTCACGTTCTGATTGCTTCCTAGACTTTCTAGGAAAATAAGGATTTCTACCCAACTCCTACTTAAATATTATATACTCTAAACCTTCTAAATAATATGTTAACGTATGCATATTAGTTACGTTTAGATACATTTTTAATGTATGTAAATTAATTATACTGTACCAAATTTGCCGTATCGAATTCTTTTCGGTACCCATTTGTTGGCATTTTCGGGTACTGGTACTTTCGGTTCAGTACGGTACCGGTATTTTACTCAAATTAACTTTCAAATACCAGTACCTTACGACTGTACTCATATTTTATGAGTTTTTGTATCCGTATTTTTGGTACCGGTATCAAGCTCATCCCTAATCATATATGTGTTAATATATCATATTGGGCCTTAATGGATCACATTGGACAATAACGGGTCATAGATATGTTAATGGATTATATTGGGCCTTAATGGATCACAATGAACAATAATAGATCAAACATGTCTTAATGGACCATGTTAGGCCTAAATAGATCACAATGGCTAATAGTGGATCATGCATGTCTTACTGGACCGTATTGGTCCTTAATGGATTACAATAGCCAATAGTGGATCATACGTGTTTTAGTAGACCATATTGGACCTAAACGGACCACAATGACAAATAGTGGATCATATGTATCTTAGTGGACCATATTGGATCTTAATGGACCATGTTGGGCCTTGATGGATCACAAGTAGTGAATCATATGTCGGTTAATGAACCATATCGGGCCTTAATAGCTCACAAAGGGTAATAATGGATCATATATATCTTAGTGGACCATATTCTGTCTTATGGATCACGATGAACAATAATAAACCATATATGTTTTAATTGACCATATTGGGCTTTGATGGATCACAAGTAGTGAATCATATATGGGTTAGGAAACCATATTAGGTCTTAATGGATCATAATTGCCGATAGTGGATCATGTATCTGTAATGAACAATAATGAATCGTATTGAACCATATTGGGCCTTAACAGACAATAGTAAATCAAATATATCTTAATGGACCATACTTTTATATACAATATAATATTATTTTCTTTTATAAGTTTTTTATTATTTTTTATAAATATTAAAAAGGAACTTTAATTTTCATTCTCACAATTTACCTAAAAAAATTCGTATATAAAAGATAAAAAATGAACTTTTTTTTTGAAACAGCAAATTTGGATCACTGACGGACCACTGGAGTATCATCGTGCCACCAGCGGAACCACCCGATCATATCAATCTCCACTAGGCATAATGCCTATACACCAATTCAGGAGGAAACCCTCTAGTGGGAATCGAACCTACGATCTATTGGGCTCAAAGTCTTATCACACCCCAAAGATTTCCACTAGGCTATAAAGCCATTCACATAAAAAAATTTGACTAAAAAATTTTGTATTTCCCTCTATTTTCCTCAATTTTTAGGGTTTCAAGATGATAAGATCTGGTCAGCCTCACAGAAGACCGTTCGATTTCTGCCGGATTCAAACCCTATCTAATGTTCGTCACTTTGTATTGATAGGGTGTGGATAGAATTCTTGAATTGTTTGTCTGACAAATAATCTTAATCAAGATTTTTTGATAGATTGAAGGTAAACATGCGAGGTCGTGGTGGTGGCCGTGGATACGGGTGAGATCGTGGTAGGGGTGTTCAAAAAAATCCGAATCCGAAACCGAATCCGAACTATCCGAAATTCCAAATTCGAATTATCCGAAAATTCGGATATCCGAATTTTCGGATTCGGATAGTAATTTTCAAAATTTTCGGATATTTTGGATATCCGATATCCGAAATATTAAATAATGTTTTTAATTATTAAATATATATAATATTTCTTAAGTGAAAACCCTAGTTCTACTACCCATTACTTTTCCGCCCCCACCTCACATAGACAGATCTGGATTCTCATCTCCCTCATTCCATCAAATCTTCTATCTGGAGATCAAAACTTGGAGTGTTTGACAACGGGCAAGTAGAATCATCGTCTGAGTGTTTGATATAGGGTTGTTTAAATTTTAATCATTACCTACAGTTCGAGTCTCTACATCTTTCGACTTTCGTGATTTTAATAGTTCAAGCCCGGAGGTATCATTACTCTTTAGTCTTATTGAATACTTCATTTTTAGTTGATCCAAAATGGTTGTGGAACCGTATCTGTAAATTGTATTGTAAATTGTATGGAGACCAAGAACCACTCATGGGATTTATTTTATTAGTTGTAGAGAAGAGAGAGAGAAAGAGATTCATGGTTTAATAAATTGGGTTTTTTTTTCAATAATTTCATACTTACATTTGCAGGTTTTCTTTTGCTTTGAAAGATAATAGAATGGCATTTCTACATTTGCATGTTCCAGTTTGCTTTGAAAAATAATGGATATGAGATATTGGAAATATGTGATGCCATTGAATTTTTGTTGTTTCAAGATATTATTTTTAGGAACAATAAATTGTGTTTCATTTGATTTTTTTAGGTAACTTGTATTTCATTTTCACGATTGGATATTTCGATGGACCGGAAAGATTGTGAAATTTTTATATACTTTTATTTTGTAAGATTTTTTTTTAGATTTACGGATATCCGGTTTATTATCCGAATCCGTATCCGAAATTTCGGATATCCGAAGTTTCGGGACTTATTACGACCCATTTACATGAAACACTTTTACCGTTGGTCCTATTAAATGAAAGGTCCTATAAAATAGCATTTTGGGACGCTTTTGCGCGTACTAAAACCCAGTTTTCTTGTAGTGCTTGTTTGGGTAAATCTTTTTCTTATGGAATCTCCAAATTACATCTGTTCCTTGTTCTAATTCCTTAATCATTCCTTTCAATTTTTCAGTATCGTCCTTGACTACTGATTCCTGTATTTTTCTAATTTGCTCATTTAAATCTATTTGCAGATTTAATTTGAGAGAACATACTCGTCTTGGCTTTTCATGATACTTTCGACTTAAAGCATCGGCTACTACATTAGCCTTTCCAGCATGATACTGGATATTACAATCATAATCACTGAAAATTTCCATCCAGCGTCTTTGTCTCATATTTAACTCTTTTTGTCCAAAAACATATCTTAAACTCTTATGATCGGTAAAAATGGTAAACTTACTACCGTAAAGATAGTGTCTCCAAATTCTAGATCATGGGTTGTATACTTCTTTTCATGATTCTTAAGTTGTCTAGAGGCATAGGCTATAACCTTTTGACGTTGCATCAACACACATCCATAACCTAATTTAGACGCGTCACAGTAGACTACAAAGTCTTCAGTTCCTTCTGGTAACGCTAATATAGGTGCGTTGGTTAATCTTTGCTTAAGAATTCTAAAGGCTTCTCCCTGTTTTGGTCCCCATTCAAACTTAACAGATTTACAGGTCAGTTTTGTTAAGGGAATGGCTATTCTAGAAAAATCTCGGATAAATCGTCTATAATAACCTGCTAGTCCGAGAAAACTTCTCACCTCCGTTGGTGATTCAGGGACTTTCCATTTAGTAATCGCCTCGATCTTTGTGGGATCCACATGGATTCCTTCATGATTAACTAGTTGTCTGAGGAATTGTACTTCTTCTAACCAAAATTCGCATTTTGAAAATTTAGCATAAAGCTTTTCTTTTCTTAGTAATGTAAGGAGTGCATGCAGATGCGTTGCATGTTCATCTTTACTCTTAGAGTAAATGAGAATATCATCTATAAAGACAATTATGAATTTATCCAGATATGGTTTACATATTCTGTTCATCATGTCCATAAATGCGGCTGGGGCATTGGTTAAACCAAATGGCATGACTGTAAATTCATAATGGTCATACCTTGTCCTAAAAGCAGTTTTAGGAATGTCTTCTTCCTGTACCTTCAGTTGATGATATCCTGAGCGTAAATCGATCTTTGAAAAGAATCGAGCTCCTTGCAATTGATCGAACAGATCATCGATTCTCGGTAATGGGTACCGATTTTTAATCGTGACTTTGTTCAATTCTCGGTAACCAATTCACATGCGCATTGATCCGTCTTTCTTCTTGACGAACAAGATCGGTGCTCCCCATGGCGATGAACTGGGCTGTATGACTCCTTTCTCCAGAAGTTCATCCAACTGTTTCTTCAGTTATTGCATTTCTGCTGGTGCCAAACGGTAAGGTGCATTGGCAATTGGTGTTGTCTCTGGTAGCAGGTGAATTCTAAATTCGACTTCCCGGTCCGGTGGTAGTCCTGGTAATTCTTCTGGAAAAACGTCTGAGAATTGAGATACTACAAGAATATCTTTTAATTCCTTTCCTTTAGTGTTAATGATTATGGAAATCATATACACTAGGGATCATTTTCTTGCATAACTGGCTGTTTTTATCACAGAGATGAATTTCGTGGATCTAGATGGGTTATCTCATTTAATTGTGGTCTTTTCACCCTTTGGTAAATTTACTTGTATTGACTTTTGATCACATTAAATATTGGCTTTATTGGCTACTAACCAATCCGTTCCTAATACAATATCAAATCCAGCCAGATTCATTGGGTAAAGATTAGCAATAAAATTATGGTTTGAAATTTCTATTCTTGCTCCCTGCAAGATTTCAGTGATCTTAATAGATTCTCCATTTGCTGTCTCTACTAGATATTCTTGTTGAAGTTTAGTTAATGGTTGATTAAGAAGTTTGCAAAATGAAGTATTAATAAAACTTTGGTTTGCACCAGAGTCAAATAATACTTTAGCAAAAACATCATTAACTAAAAACGTACCGGCAATCACGTCTGGAATCATCTTAGCTTCTTCGGCTGTCAGAACAAATGCTCTAGCATTTTTAGTAGCCTTGTTGTTCATAGCTAGAGCTAGTTTCGGACAATTCGGCTTAATATGCCCCTTTTCTCCACAACTAAAGCATACTACATTACTTGGTTTCTTCCTACAGTCTTCTTCCTTGTGTCCTGGTATCTTGCAGAAGTTGCAGTATGTGGAGCATCTTCCAGAATGCTTCTTCTTGCAGGCCTTACAATAAGGTGCAGAAGTAGAACCTACATTCTTCCCACGGTTGGAATTACCGTAGCGAAATTCTTGGGTAAGCTTTTGGACTAGGTTCTTTCTCTGGTTTTCTTCTTGTGTATGTACTAGTTCATCAGTCAAGGTATTTGCTAGTTCTACAGCTTCTTCTATGGTTTGTGGTCTAGCTACCTTGACTACGTGTCTAATTTTGCTGATTAATCCCTAGATGTAACGGGAGATTAATATTGGTTCTGGTGAAGCTAGGGTTGGCACTATTCTAGCATATTCAAAGAATACGGTAGTGTAACCCTTACAGTCTACTCCAGTCATTCTAAGGTTCAAGAACTTATTAGCTATTTGTTCTTTTTCATTGGGAGAACAGAATTTCCTTTCAACCATAATCTTAAACTCAGTCCATTCCATATTATAGACTCTGTCACTCCCCCTAGACTTGAGAATAGTGTTCCACCATTCTAGAGCGGCATTCTTAAAAGGATTGGAAGCAAACATGATTTTATCTTCTTCTGCACACATGCTTATTTTTAAGACTGCCTCAGTCTTTTCTATCCAACGTAGAGCTGCAATGGCTCCTTCATTTCCTGAGAATTCTATTGGTTTACAAGACCAAAATTCCTTGTAAGAACAACCATAAAGACATGGTTCTTCTTCTTTTTGGAATAGGCAATTGGAGTAGCGGTCCATTATTTACGCTGTGACTGGGTTCAGTAGGTGGTCGTTTACTTCCACTGTTAGTTTTATTATTTTCCGCTTCCTTAACCGTCTTGATAATATATGGCATAGCGTCTATAATCCCTTGTGCCACTATATGTTGGATGACACTGTTATCTACTTGGTTCCCGTTATTATCGTTATTTGGGTTTCTTGATTCACTTCGTTGTCCATCTGGATTATAAACATTTACCAAGTATTAATATCACAAAACAATATTTAATGCGAACAATAACACAAACAAACACATTGATCAAAACCGTCGTGCATTGCGACATTTACTCTATTTTATAGATATCTATATCTATTACAAGCGGCAACTGGAATTTAAAATACAATACTAGTATGCATCAATAGGTATTGGATTATCTATTTTAGTTGATATATATTTATTTATATATTTTGTTTTCAACTTACACACACACACACACATATATATATATATATATTATTATTATTATTATTACTATTATTAATGGGGGTTCATCCAATACTGCATATTTCGCTCGTCGTACTTCCAAACGAGCCTTTCCCCTATTTGTCTTATTCTTTGACCTTCATCTACTAACTCCTCACCAAAAGTGTGGAGTTCCTGCACATTTTCGGTACTCATGGGTGGTGGTGGTGGTGCTGGTATTAGGTCACGATACAGTGGTACGGGTTCTCCATATGGGTATGGGTTTTCTAGTATTTCCTGAACGTACTGATCGGCATCCCAATATGGATCTAGAGGGTCAAGGTTAGGGTAGGGTGCTACAGGGTTTTGTATGGGCTCCTCCTGTGGGTAGAGTTCTCGATAATCCCTATGGTCGTCCTCCCATGGGTCATAAGATGGAGGATTGGGTGCTGGGACTCTAGGGATTTCGTTTGGGTCGAAGGCGGGTATGGGAACCTGGTCTCCTGGGTTAGGTTCTATTTCCATGGGTTGAGTTAGGAACAAGGGTAGTGGCTGTGGTGCAATGATTTGTTCTAAGTTTGGGTCCGCGGCAGTGGTAGCTAGTATGTGAAAGTTGTCCAGTCGCCTATTGATTATGTCCTGGGTCTGGGCGTTCATCTCTCTATTTGCTGCTGCTAAGGCCCTCTGTTGCAGTAACTTCCTCATCCTTTTCCTACGTTCATGTGCTCCCCGACTGAACCATCCTCTCTTATTGGTAGGGAATGGTTCGTCGGATTGCGCTTTGAATATGAAAATCCCCTCTTCTGTGTCAGCTGAATACCCCGAAGGGGTAGGCTGGGAGGAAGTTCCTTCATCTCTAGGAGAACTAGATGGTTGACGATAAGCGTCTGATGGACCTTGATCACTCATACTGTAAACTAACAAATTGTCAAATAACACAAAACAATAATATACAGATATGCACGTAATCACGTAGATTATTTCCTAACAAAATGGATAAAATTTTGGTGTCAGCAGAACACTTCTATGGCTGAAATCAGTGGCTGTAGCTCTGATACCACCTTCTTTCGCAACCCCCGACCCCTGCCCGAGGAGGCGGGCGGCCGCGAGCTACTAAGAGCCGGTGGTATCGGTGTTTATTAATTTGGCAGCGGAATTTACATCAGGATCGTAGTTAGGAAATAGTTATCAGAGTAAAACACCAAATTTTATAATAATAAATACATGGGAAATTCCCAAGTTTCCATTACAAACGTATTTATAGGGATAAACCCTAATTTATTGAATTAAAACATCTTTATTTAGGTAACTTTATAGCCACTTTTCCAAGCCTTCAGTGCTCTCCAGCTGGCTTCTAATTGGCTTTCACATTTTGTTACCTGAAACACGTTTAAAAACATTTTATCAACAAGAAATACTGGCGAGTGAATCCCAGTTTAATCAAGAAAAGTTTTATCATTTTACAGCATTGAGGGCAATCCAGCAATTACATTTATTTACATCTACTTTAATTACCACCCACGGTACTGTCAATCCTGACTGGTGGTAATGTTACTACTCATAGTGTAGTAACAAATTTTGTATACAAAATCCCAACATACCGATGATAATTGTAGAATTACAAATACTCACTCACTGTGAAATATAATTTAAACATTTGAGGTTTTGTAAAAACAGTTTGTGAAAAGAGGAATTACTCACATTGCTAATTTAGGTATTCCCTTGTGATTTCCTGGATATAATCTATTAAATTAAACAATGCACATGCGTTAGTATAATAACCCAAATTTACATTAGTTATACCCTCCCCGAGACAGAACTCCAACGACTGAGTCAGGTAGAGCCTTGACATCCGTTACGGAGCACTAGATCGATCGGGTAACGTATCTAATACGTAACTGGGGGTTCTAATACTTACATCGAGGCAAAGCTTCACGAATTAGGGGTGTATTACTTGAAAGAAACGAAGATATAGAGAGACGAAAATTTCAATTTTCGATCGAAATTGTACAGAAATTCAAGTCCCAGGCCAGGCTATTTATACCCAAAATTGGACTCTCCCGCGTGTCGCGACAGGATCCAAGGATCCTTCCGCATGTCGCCTGAGAGACCTATTTCGCCTAGACATGCCTTGTTGTGTTTCTAGCCCTGTGGTGTCGACGACTTCGGGTTTTGACACATATAGGTACCTTTCGCGTGTCGCGGAAGGTTTAGGGGTACCCCAGACCCCCCCAAACCCTAATCCTGATTTTTCGTTTTGGTTTGCGTCGTACATGTTTTGGGTCTCAACTAGGGTTTCTTATAATGTGTTTTTGAGTGTTGTTACCCATACCATTGACAACGTTGTTGTCAGTTTTAGCCTGGCGGACATTGATGTTGAAGGTTCGTCCGCGAGCGGCTTGTTGCGGTTGCTGCTGCTGCTGCTATTGTTGTTGCTGCTGCGGTGGTTGCTATGGTTCTTGTTTCACCACACAATTCGGCCAGACATTTGCGAAATGATTCGGGTCACCACATGAGTAGCAGGCTCGTGCTTGAGCAGCGGGAGCAGGAGCTGCTTGGTTACCCTGAGGAGCGAGGAGTGGAGCTGGTAGTGCTGAAGCTTGAGCTAGAGCTGGAGCTTGTTGACGTGGGCCTGTGCGACAGTTCGCTGTGAAGTGTCCATAGAGGTTGCAGTGGACACAGAAACGACAAGATATCCCAGCTGGGTGGTGATAGGTGCAAGTAGGACACAGAGGATGGGGACCAGTATACGCACGCTTGGTAGGCGGTGCGTTAGTCGCAGGTGCTGCAACTTGTCAGTTCTGATTGTTGTTGGGTTGGATGGGGACAACGTTGAGAGGAGCGGCGGTAGTAGCATAGTTCTTGTTGTTGTTACCCTTGCGCTTGCGATTCTTGCGTGATGACTTTGAAACTTAAGATGCTGCAGTTTCAGGAGCAGGAGTAGCAGTTGCTTGATTCAGACTCTTGGTTGAGATTTTGAAATAACCAGCCAAAACTCGCTTATCATTGATCTCAACGGCGAGTTGGTAGGTTTCCTCAATGGTAGCAGGTTTAGCTTCTTGGACAAAGTCAGCTACACAGTCTGGTAGAGCGTGGATGTACTTCTTGATCATAATATCAGGAGTTGTCACTTGACCAGGACAGATGATACTGAGCTGCTTAAAGCGAGCGGTGAGACCAGCGCTGTCACTGTTAGTGCAGTATGTCTATCGCCTCCGTCAATCCGAGTCGTAGCAGAAACAGAAGAATTCTAGCATTTTATTGTAATATCTAGTAATAAAGGGCAAGGTGGCATTTATGTAAATAAGGAGAAATCCTTATAATCCTTAGCCTATAAATAGGGAGTTAGAGTGTTAGAGTTAAGACTTTTGCCACATTTGAGATTTGGAGCTTTCAAAGTTAGAGAGAGAAAGTAGAGAGAGAAAGTGGCAAAACATGATTCCGGAGCTTTGTACTCGTCAGATAATCAATAGAATCACGTCATTAGTACGTTCTTGTGTGTTCGGTCACGATTGTGCACGGATTCCGCACGTCGCACGTTCGTTACGCAATCGAATCGGTGACAAAACCGATCCTACAATTGGTATCAGAGCTAGGAGCTCGGTTGCGAGATCAAACATACAATTACGCACTCAATTTCAGCAGATTCAGGGCGAAAAATCATTCAGATCTATCGAATTTCTCATATTTTTCATCCTTTCACGTTTTTAACTGAAAAACGCAAAATTAATCAACTTTTTACGGTTAAAAACGGATAAAATTTGAATATGTTGTGCGAAATTCATTGATACACAAACCTACAAAGTTTCAGAATCTAATTCTTAGTAATTTGTGAGATATTTGAATTTTTGTGGTGCGAAAATGAATACTGTTGCTGTTGTTCCTGATGTTAACCGCACGGATCACCACCCGTGCGGATGACCATCCGTATTGACTTTGTTGACTCCTACGTGCGGATAAGTTGCACGCACGGATGACATAATACGCGTTGACTGATTGTTGACCTATCCGTACGCATAAGTCGTACGCACGGATAACATTTCATTAATCCTTGTCATGCGTGCGTACAGCTATCCGGGTTGACTATACATTGACCTATCCGCTTGGACACTTGTCCGCACGGATAGTAATACGTGTCACAATACCGCTCGGATAAACAAGTCATTTTAGTCAACTTTCAAGACTTGTCAGTCAACACTTTCAGTAGTACATGTGATTCATTTATTGCATTCAGTGAACATGTGATCAGTTTGCATTTGGCCATTGTCAGTTCATGTGATAATAAGAATTGCATGTGATAGTTAAGAGTTTGTCGGCTATTGATTGATTATCAGCAAGTCACGTGATCATTCTGCATTTTAGGTGAGCATGTGGTCACGTGATTCATAACAGTTGGTATTGTGTCAACCGTTCAACACAAAGTGGTTTTGTTGGTCGAATAAGAGTTGTGCCACACGTACGCATAGCATCATACGTACGGGTAAGCCATACGCACGGGTAGCCCACCCGCACGTACAACACTTGTTAGTTTCCTGAGTCTGTCTATAAATAGTAGGTCCGGTGCAACTTTGTTAGAACTTTTGACACACGCACGGGTAGTCTGTACGTTCACCGGAACTTTGTGACTTTCAGAACGATTAATAGAACGAACAGACAAGAAGTTAAACGTTGAATTCTCTGTTGCATAAATCTGTGATTTGTCTTAATGGATTCCATACACTAAGACGAAATCGATTCATCTTGTTCCTACGATCAGATCCTGTATCAACAGAAACAAAAAGTTAAAAATTTGAAAAATTTTCAAAATGAAAATAAAAGCTCATCAGATCAATCATCCAATCACAATAAAAAATCACAAAAATCTGAAAATAAAAACTCACAAAAAGTTGGTAATAAGTGGTGCAGGTTTGACCACAGTGCTCAAATGCCAAATCAAGGGTACAAGAGGAGACATGAGTACCACAAGGCAAATCAATGCTATGATCTAAGTGTGTGGTATGAAGACGGTGTTTGGTATGAAAGAAATGAGAGGTATAATAACAGAGTGTGTTACACTTGTGGCTATCAAGGACACATTGCTGTTAACTGCCAAAGCCAGAAATTCGAAACAAGAAGGTTCTATGAATGCCACATAAGAGGACACATTGCCAGAGATTGCCCAATGAGATCAAAGGGAAGATCGAGGGCTGAATCTCAGAAAATGGCAAAGAAATCAGTCAATGTCAAGCCTAAAGAACAGAAAGTTCAAGAACCAAAAGTTCAAGAACAGAAAGTTCAAGAAAAGAAAGTGAAGCTTTCACAAGGGCAAAAAGACAAACTGAGAAAGAAAAGAAAGAAGGCGAGAGAATATCTCGAGAGGATTTTGTCCTCGGATACAACTGGTAATCCGATAAAAAGTTCTGATGAATCGATTTCCTCAACTAAAAAGGCAAGCAAAACGGATTCATCAGATACAAATCTGAGGACGAAAGAGGGAAAGAAGAAGAAGAAAATGATCGATGATGAATCTGACGTCTCAAAGTCTGACAAGCCACCATCAGGCAATGAATCTGACAGGTCAAAGTCAGACAAGCCATGTGCAGGCAATGATTCTGGCTCGTCAAAGCCAGAGGAGCCTAGTTTTGAGGTAAAATCTAAGAATTCAGGTTTAACAATGGATGATGCAAATTTTCCACCATTGTTAAACAAGAATTCTAAATCACCCAAGGACAGTCAGGCTTGGGTGAAACTTTTCAAATAGAAAAACCTGACTTGCCGGAGTTCCCAGGTTGGTAAGTGTGGAACAGGAATCGGCATATTTCTTGAGAAATTCACAGGTTGGTAACTGTGATATTTCGAATCACAAAAAGACTAATCAAGGACATTAAGTTGTACTTGATTTCTCTTTCCGATAAGTGGATAAAGGTAAACAATGTGATGAAACCCCGAGATTGTGAAAAAGACAAACAAAACTAATTTTCCGGAAAAACCATTTGATTAAAACAAACTTAAGTGTTTTGAAATCTAAATGGGAAAATAGTTTGTTGTCAGGGGGAGTTCTGATTGTTTATGCCGAGTGAATGGCGAATTGAAGTGATTCGATATCAGTTTGTCACTTTACTTTGTACAGTTTTCAAATTTTCATTTGAAAATCAAAATTGAAACATATTTTGATTTTAGGGGGAGAAAATTTTTCAAAAAAATAGAAAATTTGAAAATGCCAAAAACATTGAAAAATTCAAAATGAGTTTTGGTGTATAAAAGAGGAAATGATAGTAAATCAGTGGACTATCACAGCATGCTAAAGAAATGTAATGTCAAATGTGATAAACGATCTCACTAAAGATGTGACGATAGGCTCAGCTAGACTAGTAGATTTGCGATAACGATACAAACTTAAATGAAAAAGCCTAGTTCTAGTGGAAAACATGGTTGAAAGCATAGTACTTAGTTTTGTCCTTCTTGACTGTGTGCCTGCTCGGTAATCGCTGATTGTCGAAAGACATAAAACTGGTTAAGTCTGTGAACTTTCACAACTTTACTGAAAAGTCACTGTGATTGTGCATTTCATTTTGCAAAGATTTAAACTTGTTTGATTTCTTTATTTTGTTTAAGCATTGGACATCCTCTGCGTATACGTGAGTATCGACCTGGATGTTATTGCCTAAACGTTCTGCTTTATTTTCTTTGGTGTTTCGTTTAAGCTTTGGACCTCCTCTGCGTATACGGAAGTATCGACCTGGTGATTAAAGCCTAAACAACTTCAACTTGTTTTATTTTCTTATTTTGTTTAAACATTGGACTTTCTCTGCGTATACGGAAGTATCGACCTGATTGTTAATGTTTAAACATTCTGCATTATTTTCGCACATATCACAGTTGATGAAAGTTTAAAGGCATTACTTGAGTCTGTGTATTGCATGATGAGGGGATATGCTGAGATCGTGGGGTCCATAAGAATTTAGTGCAAAAATTAATATACCTTAACGTATCGGTAAGCATTTCGAAAGTTTTTAGATTGAGCTTAAGAGGACAAACATATCGTCAATCAACGTGAATCGTTTTGAATTTAAAGTGTTAAAAGCTCAACGGTGCTAGTGATTGGTCTCATAATCTGATATGATCCTCTTACACAAACTCACAAAAAATATTGTTTGTATATATTTCTTTACTGCATTTCTTTAAACTCAAAATTCAAAAAGATTTTAGTGTGTTTTAGCATAAAGTTTTGAAAAATACAAAAAGATTTTCGACAACTGATGAAGAAGAGCTGATATTCAAAGTTCAAAGTGCTAAACATGATGAATTGGATTGGGAAAGTTTGTTGAAAACATTGAATGTTATATACAAATATTTTGAAAGATTGCATGTTTAGTTAATCAAGGTGATTTACTTGAACTTGATGTAACTATTTTTATTGATGAATGAATGATTTCTACCTGTAAGTTTCTTAAATCTAAGTGTTATAAATGTGTGAAACTTATGTTATGGGTAGAGGATTTGCAGGTTAACCAGGTTTCAAATTCTGAGCATATGCAGAATAGAGCCAGAAATTGATCCTGAATTTGTAAACTTGTGAAAGCCAGACTACGATCCTGACAGCTGAGTCTAAGGGGGGGGTCTGAAGACGAGCTCAACGCAAGAGGAAACGTGGATTCAAAAAGCCAGATAACTATCCTGAAGGAGCTTGTATACGGAAAACCAGGTGTCGATCCCAAAGCACGGAAGCTTGACGAAAGGGGGAGCCTGAAGAGTTTACTGAAAGGGGGAGCTAAAGCTCAAAACAGATCCACCGGGATTCTGTTCGAGAAAGAGGGAGTCTATGTTGCAGAAGAGATGATAAAGCTTCAAGAAGACTCAGAGAGAGAGAGAGAAACAAGTCGCTACGAGTTTGACTATGGATTGACTGCGGCAATATCCAAGGGGGAGTCTGTTAGTGCAGTATGTCTATCGCCTCCGTCAATCCGAGCCGTAGCAGAAACAGAAGAATTCTAGCATTTTATTGTAATATCTAGTAATAAAGGGCAAGGTGGCATTTATGTAAATAAGGAGAAATCCTTATAATCCTTAGCCTATAAATAGGGAGTTAGAGTGTTAGAGTTAAGACTTTTGCCACATTTGAGATTTGGAGCTTTCAAAGTTAGAGAGAGAAAGTAGAGAGAGAAAGTGGCAAAACGTGATTCCAGAGCTTTGTACTCGTCAGATAATCAATAGAATCACGTCATTAGTACGTTCTTGTGTGTTCGGTCACGATTGTGCACGGATTCCGCACGTCGCACGTTCGTTACGCAATCGAATCGGTGACAAAACCTATCCTACAGTCACCTCCTTCTTGTTTGATATGCCAAAATTCATTCTCCAGCTTTTGCACCTCATGAGGAGGATATAACTCCTTCATCATAAGCTCCCCGAGCTCTTCCCATGAGAGTCCGTAAGCTGCATCATTATCGCGCCTGTTGCGCTCAGCGGCGCAACATAAACGATGAGCAGAAAGAGAATAAAACCTCCAAAATCGAAAAACATAAACATTTAACCACATAAAACACATAAAATCGATAACTCAAAAATCAGCGGCTGCGAGCTCAGAATCTAAACAAAACGTCTTTGGTGTTAGACATCGACTACCCAAAGTGATTCGACTATTCACAATGACCTCAAGTGCACGCTTTGGCCTAATAGACTGTGCTCTCGCCAACATGTGGTCAACGGCACACATCCTTTTGGTTACTACGTGAATTGAGTCGTTGGAATCCATCAAGACTTTGGTGAGAGTTTTTGTAAAACCAAAGTAGAGAGTGGAACAGGTCATTAAGGTGCGGGTTTCACCCCTAACTTAACAACTTTATTCCTAATAGTGTGGCAAAGCCACGAGATAGAGGGGGGAGAAGTTTGTCGAGATATGGATTTCACTCCTGAATCAACAAAACATTCTCGTGCTGATAGTAAAAATACGCGTAGAATGAGCGATCGTATCGAGATTTCTTGGTTTTCACACCTATTCTCGACTCAATCACTCGATTGTGTTATGCGAGTGTTTTTGAAAACGTGTGTATTGTGTCAGCTTTAGGAAAGGCAAGTATGCGTTTTCAGCTTTAGGAAAAGCTGTTTCCGCACGAAGCTGTAGTATGCGGTGTTCGCACAGAGTTGTATTTTTCGAGCGAGAGTAACAAGAGTAAGTTCGTACGTAACCCCTACTGGGTTCGCGTGAATGGTCTGTTGGTACTTAGACTACAGACTAGGTCAATCCTAAGACATCAAAACCCAGACTAGGTCGTGTCTTTCCTAATTCCCTATATATGGCTCTGATACCAATCTGTCACACCCCAACCGATGGCAGAAACATCGGGGCGTGGCACTGAGCGAAATAGATTGTCC
The DNA here is from genome assembly GCA_030545235.1 of Helianthus tuberosus. NCBI lineage: Eukaryota > Viridiplantae > Streptophyta > Magnoliopsida > Asterales > Asteraceae > Helianthus > Helianthus tuberosus. The sequence goes on along the minus strand of CM060411.1, from coordinate 49,567,747 downwards.
AAGAGAATCCATAACAACTATTAATGACAATATATTTAACGTTAATGTCCCATACCACTAACATATAAAGCAGAACAGTCATTACAGATATAAGTCTCCAAAAACAAAACATTGTCCCGACAACTCAGATTTATTTAGTTTGTTTCTAGACTCCCTAGCTTGTTCATCATAGCACAACATCCTATCAACCTGTCACATACGTTAAAATAAAGTCAATACATAGAATGTAAAGGTGAGTACACAAGTTTGAGTAGCATATAGTATATAGTATAGCGAAAGCGTTTACGCATAACCAGCATATAACACGTAGAAATGTGAATCAAGTAAGCTATCGACAATGATGTATGCAACCGACATGACTGCGAATGTAGAATGCGCAACACATTATCACCACTGTGACTATGTGAAGTAATACCCTTAACAACCCCTGTCCACGACAGGTGCTGAGTCCAAACTATAGTACTATCGTTGCTAAGGTGTCAGGCAACAATCACTGTGTAAACATAACATACAAGCATTCATCGAGTCACGTATAACATGCGAGAGTGGATAGCGTTTAAAAGTGTTTGCGTTGTTTGTTGATGTGTTTTGATAGAGAATGTATGTAACACCCAAAAGAGCGTTTAAAAGAAAATGTGTTCGAGTATACTCACAGTTGGTGTTTAACAAATAAATACAGCCTTAATTGGATTGAAGGAGCGCTGAGAGTTAGCCTGAGTATAGAACAGTAGCGTAAGCATTGAACGGTGCGTAAAATAGCGTGTTAAACGGGTAGCCATTCGAATGAGTGTGGGTGTTTGTAAATTGTTTCAAAACTTTTGAAGTTTTCGTTGTAGTATTTAAACAAGTCATTCGGTCGGATGGTCATCCGGACGGATGGTCATTCGATTGGATGGCTATTCGATCGCGAATTCGGCAGTTTGAAGTTTTGGACAAATCGTTTTGAACAAGAGATAGTATAAAGGACAAGTCACCTGGTCGAATAGTCATTCGATCGGATGGTCATCCGATCGGATGGCCATTCGATTGGGCGATCTGATATTTTGAAAACTTTTATAAAATCTTTCTAAGTCAAAAGTTTGGAGTTTTAACGGAAACAGCGTGACGACGTGTCAAACAACGGAAACACACCAAGTCCAGCTCAGTCGATCGGATGGGAATCACCCCATTCGATCGGACTAACTGTCCTCGTTGGAGTTTCTTGTTTAACCTGTGAATCAGTCGTCTCTCCGGTGGAAATCCGTTTTCAGACCGGTTCTCTGCTAGAGAATGAGTAGAGAGCCTGAATGAGTCTAGATTCCATCGGTTTTGAGTGAAAAGTGAAGAAAGTTGAAGAAAAGTTTGAAAACATCTTTCAACTGATTTAATCTTGTTGAGATTCGTGTAAAATAGTGTAGAAATCCTTTAGATCTGAACCATTCTTGATGAGATGATGTCACACCACCGATTGCATAAGCAACTGAGGTGATGTCACCTTCAAGGGGTCCAAATCAGGTGATTTCAAGGTGTAAACCAGAGATTTTGATGGAGAAGATGATGAAGAAGTGTGTAGTGATGATGGAAGTACAAGATTTGAGTGGAAATACTTACGAAATAGCCTTGAATTGAGAGAAAAGTGCTTGAAAGTAACTTGGGAGCGAGTTGGGTCGAATGGAGCTGTCACATCAGTGAACAGTAGCGTGTACGGGTATTTATAGTGTGAGAGGGTGAGTAAGGCGGTGGAGAGTGCGAGGGTCGAATGGTTGTCAGGTCGGATGGTCATCCGATCGGATGGCATCCGGACGGATGTCCATTCGATCGAATGATCATTCGACCAGTCGAGTTGTGCGAGTTAGTTTTCCAACTTTCGTTTCGGGCGTTAAGCGTTGCGTTGCATTTAAGCGAGTTGCGAGTAAGCGTTGCGATGAGATAATCACATAATATTAAACAAGTAATCACACAAATAACACACATAACACATAAAATGCATAAAAGTAAATCTGCGTTTTGAGTTTGCGTTGAGATTGCGTTGCGATAGCGTTTAGTATAACAGGCTATGTGATATGCGATAAAATAGTAAGCGTTATAAACTGCGTTAAAATGCGATAACTGTGTTTTGAATAAGCGTTGTAAAATAGGGTTTAATAATGCGTCTGAAAACATAGTTTAAAACTGTTAACCCTTAGCGATAATCGAAATCTCGAGAGTACAAGTCAATTAAGCAATAAATGACAAATCTATGTAATGACCCGGAAAAGGGTTTGTTTCCTAGTTGGATTGGAAGGCCGATATAGGGTGTCAAACTCCTCGGGGGCGCTGTTAGTCACGATGCGGGTTTTATCAGTAGGTTGGCCGTGAAAAGGGCATCTTATGAAGTGGATCTGATGAGCTATCTTCCACATCTGCGGGATCCTCAATGCGAGCTTCTCTTGCTACGCTCTTGCATGGGGGTTGCTGAGTTGTTGTTCAACCTCAGAACGTGCCAACCCACGTTTGCTCGGGAGGCTGTTTCGGTTTTTGACAAAGGCTTTCGGAGAGCTATCGAGGATATTGTGGTTTATGGGGGTCCGTTTTTTGGGGATCTTCAATGGAGGCTTGCATCCCTTCCGACCCGTTTTGGGGATTTGGGTTTATGTTCGGCTGAGGATGTATCTAAATATGCTTTCGTGGCCTCGAGGGCGCAATCTTGGAGTTTGCAGGACCACATTCTTCGGGACTGTGGTATTGTCGGGTTAGATTCTGATTATGTGTGGGCATTCGATTGCATGTACATGTCCCTTCCAGATTTTGATCTTGGCGGTTTCTCTAATAAGGACACCGCCCCCCTAAAGCCCAGAAAGCTTTGGCGAGTGCCCTATTTAGTAGAACTGTCCAGAGTTTGGGAGAGATGTTTAGTCTATCCCCTCGTCAGAAAGCCGTGTTTGATTGTCTCCGGGCTCCTCATGCTTTGGATTTTCTGACAGTCATCCCCATTGAAGGACTAGGCCAACAGATGTCGGCAGTGGAATACTGGGAAATTCTTAAGTACCGGCTAATGATCTCTTTGTTTCCGGTTGATGAGCCCTGCCTAGTTTGTCGCAAGGTTTGTTTAGATACTTTTGGCGAGCATGCGGTCCATTGTAAGGAGTTACTTGGTTTTAAATACAGACATGATTTGGTAAGGGATATTCTGTTTGATGTTCTAAAGCGGGCAGGGATTTTAGCAAAAAGGAGGCTTCGGTGAACTTTCTGACAAATCCACTCGATGGGAGGTATACTCTTCGGTCAGCTGATATTCTTGTGTTTGGGTGGGCCATGGGAAAACACGCTTGTGTGGACCTTACAGGATTGTCCCCTCTTGTTGGGCTCAGGGATAATGGGTTTTTGCTGGCCAGGCTGCGTTGAAGGAGGAATCAGGCAAGGTCGCTAAACACGAGAAGGCTTGCTTAGAGATCAACATGTGTTTATCCCATTCGCTTTTTGATACATTTGGTTCCCTAGCCCCAGAGGTCGTGGAATTCCTAAACAAGGTCCAACGAGTTGTGAATAGTAATCTCTCAACCTTTAAGGGTCATTTCGTCTTTAGTAGGATCGGGTTTGCAATTCAAAAGAGGGTTGCGGCGCAGCTTGTTGCCCGTTTACCTGCCACTTGTTTATAATTTGTTACTTTGGCATTTTAACGAGGATTTAATCTTACGGTTCTAAAAAAATTATGATTTGTTTTCAATTTGGGTTTTAGATGTTGAGTTAGGGCTCATATTTGGGCACACCTGGTATGAATTAGTTATTGTTTCCAGAGTGTATTGCAGTTCATCTTTGAAGCACAATTATTATATTCCCGTCCGCTTTAACGCGCTTCGTTTGCAGATAAACTATGCATTGACGTTAGCCGGATATGTGAACAGGTAAATGCATATCTCGTATGAGAATTTTGTATGAATATCATAATTGCTATCTACTCAGAAGTACATTTTATAAAAAAAGATCTATGCAAGTATTTGGGTTATTAGTGACCGATGGACTTATTTCTCTTTCTCTATTCCGTACAGGATGCCTTGGGCTTGCAGGTTCTCACTTCTATCTACTATGTTTATGTTCACATCTTCACAGCACAAGATTGATCTTCTTACTACATTTATGGTGAATAAATACTTGATATTGGTAAATATTTTAATGGATCTCTAGTTGGGAGGTGTATAATTATAGCTCTCAAGGTATCATTGGTGCCCATGCTTCATGAATGTAAGGTAGACTGCTTGTAATATAATGGTGTTGGGTGTTTAGTCAGCCAAGTGGTGATGTTTGATTGTTTGGTTTTAAGATTTGTTGTTTGGTAGGTTTTCCTTTTTTTTTTCGTTTGAACGGCCAACTTTGGGTTCATTATGGTCATTTGTTTTTTACGGATCGTGTTTTTAAATTGGGTTTATGTAGTGTAATACTGGGATGCTGTAAATTGATGAGTATAATGACTTTCAGTGTATTCTTAATTTAAAGACATAAAATTACTGGATAATTTGGATTGCTAAAAGTTGATATGTTCTATTGCAACTTAGCCTGTAATCGTCATCCAACTACAAAGGTAATTCGGGTATAATACTAGTTAAAATCAAAATGCTAACCATTGTGCACAACTAATAAAACTTCTGAACTTTTGCAAAACAAAAACACAATTCTAAAAAATCAACACAGACCCCATACAATCCACACAAATCCCGAAAGACCAAAACCATACAAACCAGTAGTCAAAATAAATAGAGATGGATGCTTTAGAATTTGAGGTATAGTCCACGGGTCATCGCTTAAACAAGAGGAAAAAGCCAAATGAGCTAATTAAAGTATCACTTGCACCACTTCAGGTAAAGAAATGAAATCTTACCGGAAGTGTGGTGGTGGTGACAGATTGTTATGGGGAGGAGAGAGAAAGAGATGGAGAAGATGGGAGGAAGACAGAGAGTGTGTGTGTTACAAGAGAGAGGAATTATATATCTTTAAATTGGTTTTGTTTTATTTATTAAAGTATTTTCAAATATATTTGTAAAAAGACTAAACTACCCTTTTGTGATCAAACTTAACTAAAATTTTAATTGGATTAGTGCTAAAGGACTTAGATGTAATGCTTTTAACAAACAAAAGATTATGACTATAACTATTGAAATTAAAGGGAATTCCTTGCAATCCCATATAAACATAAAGAAAAAAAATGTAATTTACCACCTTATATATTATAATATAAAGTTTTTTTTTTTTAATTTTAGTTTTGATGTTAATCAACTATTACGTAATATTTTCTTTTAACTTAATAATAGATTTTAGATAAAGAGTATAATATTAGTTTTAAATATGTATTTAAAAATGCAATATTATTTATTTTTACCATAGTAAATTAATATTTACTATATGATTAATCCTAATATATAATAGTTTTAATATTTTATTTTTTGCCATTTTAAAATTAATATTTTGATTCACATATAAGGATTAACTTTATATAGATACGGAAAATTACATAAGAATGGCACGCAGGCAGACAGGTAACAACCTACGCTATAAGTCCCTTTCCGAAAACAAAACTCTAATTCCTCGACATCGAAATATTGTTGTGCACGACTTTCTGTACTCTGTCCAGGAAACCGACAGTTTCAGGAGCAAGGAAACCAAAAGTATTAAAGACAAGGGGAATGAAGACATGTTGATCTTCAGCATAAGTTTTATCATGCTCGGCAACTTTCTTTGATTCTGCTTTCAACATAACTTGCCCAGCCACGAAACAGTTTTACTTTAGCCAAACAAGGGGGGACACGCCGCTAAGGTTCACACAAGCGTGTTTCTTACCTGCGCAACATTCACCGGCTGAAGAGTAGGCCTCCTTTCAAGCGGATCTGCTTGGAAATTCACAAAGGCCTTTTTTGTGATTTACAGAGTCTATTAGGATCATATACAAATTTATGATTCACATTTTTTTATATTTAAGTCGTGTAATAAACGGGTGTATAAGCTAGTACATATATAACATAATATTCAGTTTAATAATATTACTATCTCTAGTGTAGTCCTAACACTCTGTTTCCGAGTCTCATTTAACAAGGGGGAGAAAAGGAAGGAATAGATGTGATATTTTTCGTCTCGAATTTAATGAAAAGTAAAGGAAAAGAGAAGAAATCAAACATTTTATGTGTTCCCGAGTTAGGAGGAAAAGAAAAGAAAGGAACAATTTAGTAATTGATAAGATTTTCTCTCCTAATCTCTCCGATTTGGGAGGATAAATATACGTACAAATTTTCTTCCCTTTTCCCTCCTTTCCCCTCCCCTTCTATTCTTAAAAAATCTCGGGAACATGGTATTTTCATATTTTCATCTCTTTTCTTTCCCCTCCCCTTGTTAAATGAGAAGCGGGTGTTGGAAAGAAGACAACAAGTTATAATATAGGGACTAGTTGTGTAATATGGTGTTCTATAACACCCTAACACACACCCTTCTTACGTAAACCCTAATGAACTTTTCTCAATCTAATACAAGTCCCTATTGTTCTCTTTACCAATTGACATGGTATCAGAGAGTGTGTGTTTCTGATTCGTGAACACTTTGATTCATCATCTACAATCTATCTCAACAAAACCAAAACCAAAACCAAAATCAAACTCCAAAAATCCAATCTCTTGTTCCTGTTCTTTTGAACCCTAAAATTTTAATGAGCCGCCGCCACAACGGTTTCACCAGCCGAGACCTACCTCTACCATCCAACATCATCATCATTCATCATCTGAATCTTCTGGAATCACTCTTCTACAATCTATCTCTGGCATATCCATCGCAACCGCAATCCCCACGAACCCTAGCAATCTGCCCAGGAAACCCTAGCTGCCGCCTTCAATCAGGCGGATTTACTGGAATTCTGGGCAATCTCGTTCATAAGCTAATGGATTTGGTTTAACCGGGCGGATTTGCTGAAGTCTTAAACGAGCGGAATCGTTCTGAACCCTCGAGCTAACGGAATTGTTCTGAACCCTCGAGCTAGCGGATTTGTTCTGTTCCGGGCCACCTCAATTCTTGAACGAGAGTTCAAGTTGCCCGGGGTATTTAATAAATACACCGGTAAGTTAACGTCACTACCTAGCGTTGTTATTCCGTGTTTGTAGGTTGTCGATGTAATTAGGGCGACCATAGGATATTGTTTTTTATGATTTACGGCGTTTTGTTTAATATTTCGAGCGTATTTGATAAATACGCCTAGTTAGTTAACTGTCCGGTACCGTTATTATAAACAGCGCATTAAAAAACAAAAAAAAATTGAGAACCTTTGCAAATGGCTAATCACCAGGTCTATGAGTTATTGAAAGACTATCCATCAACAAGTGGGGAAGCCTATTTAACAACGTAGAAGGGCGGTGATCAAATCAACTCTTGGATTTTTTTTATTGTGGAGCCAATGATACAATGACGTTTGAGCCATTGGACTTTGTCTCTACAAAGAAACCAAACAGAACCCACATCAAAACGGCAAATGGTGAAAATTTTCTAGTAAAGGGAGGAGGAACTGTCGAAATATCTCCCAATCTGAGACTGTCAAATTGTTTATATGTTCCTTCATTAACACACAAATTGTTATCAATAAGTCATGTTACAAAGGAACTCAATTGCACAGCTCTAATGCATCCTCATTTCTATATCTTACAGCACATCAGAACCGGAAAGATAATTAGGCGTGGCACTGAACGACAGGGCTTATATTATGTGGATGAGGTGACTTAGTCAGGGACTGCGATGCTTGCTCATGGAACAAAGAGTAGAGAAGCGTGGCTTTGGCATAGGAGATTAGGGCATCCTTCCGCTGGGTATCTACACCTTTTACTCCCTGAACTTTTCCTGTCCAATAGTACATTAGATTGTGAAACATGTGCCTTAGCCAAAAGGCATAAAAAACCATTCAAACCAAGTAACACTAGGTTCAGTGAACCTTTTTCACTAATACACTCAAATGTTTGGGGTATAGCTGAAACTAATGGAGGTCAAAACTTCTGTTTTTTCCTATTATTTGTTGATGACTGCACTAGGATAACCTGGGTATATTTTTTAAAACACAAATCTGAAGTCTTTGACAAATTCAGACTGTTTTACAACATGGTCCAAACTCAATTCAAAACCAACATTCAAATCTTATGATTTGATAATGGAGGGGAGTACGTTAATAACTCCATGAAACAATTTTTCAAAGAAAGGGGAATGATTCACAAAACCACTTGCCCAAAACACCCAGAACAGAATGGTGTAGTTGAGCGAAAAAATTGCATTCTAGTAGAAATGGCCTGAACCCTTATGCTTGAATCCGAAGTCCTTAAATCCTTTTGGCCTGAAGCTATAAACACAACTGTATATCTCCTTAACCGTTTACCAACCAAAGCCCTTGACCTAAAAACTCCCGTAGATACCTTATCCACATTCACCAAACTACCCCCACCTCTTACATTACCACCTCGCATCTTTGGTGTACAGTTTTTCCCCATATACCCAAAACCGAGGGATCCAAACTTGATCTATGTGCCGAGAAATGTGTCTTTGTTGGTTATGGAGTGAATTAGAAAGGATATCGATGTTATAACCCATTACGACGTCGTATGATTACCACTGTCCACTGCGACTTTCTTGAAACATAATATTACTATCAGTCTGATCTCAGTGGTCAGGGGGAGATAGAGCATGAGGACTCACTGAGTTGGTTGAAGTGGATTCCATCCGCAAGCGAAGACGAGTCATCTCATACATCCACACATACTAATGAGTCACCAAAGCCTATAGAAAGTCCCACCCAAGAATCATCCAGACTGGTGTTCGAGGTAAGTGACTCTCCAAACCTTGAAAATGTGCTCGAATCTGATCCGGTTTTTACTGACAATCATGAAAGTCCTAAGACAATGGAACAGGTGGAGATTGCTGAGTAGAACAACGCAGTCCAATGAGAGGTCAAATCAAATGAACAAGATGATGGAGGCTCTGGAATAACTCCGGTAACATACGTTTTACCCCTAGAGCCAATGGATGGGTTCCTCCAAAACGGTACTCCCAGAAAGGGTTACCAAAAATTCAAGGTATCCTATAGCTAATTTTGTGACAACCCGAACTTTCAAGGTTAGTGTCGTCTAATTTAGTCACAGTCTACATTATAGTTGGATGTATGATACGTTAAATTTGTTAAATGTGCGTTAAATTTGTTAAATGTGCTTGACTACTCATGATTACATTGGTGTATTCGTATGTACGCTATAGAGTAAGTATTCGTGTTAATTTAGGTCTAGTCGCACACTTGGGCCGGAGATCATACACCCCACTAGAACCCCACACCCCATTGCTTATGCATTCTCGGCCCAGCTCCCTCGAAACCCAACACTTTAAGGCCCAAGACCCTTAAACCCAACCGGGCCCAAACCCACCTTTTGTGTCACGCATTTATGTATTAAGAGGTACGTATCATTCTTATTTGCAAACCCTAGCATTCCCTTTTGTTCCTTGGAGTGTCGACAGTCTCCTTCCTTCGATTGAAGCCTTCTTCTTGGCCCTAACACCCTCCTTTACGTTTTGGAAACGGGTTAGTATATTCGTTACGTGTTCATGCAATTTTCTGTCGAGTTTGTGTGAGTATGTTTCGATTTATCTTGTGTCACAAAACATACAAAGAATATTTGTAGGATGTGATTATATGAAATATTATTGATATGAATGGTTGTTTGTAACGTTGATTTATGATACGAGAGTCATGTGCATGATAGGGTTTGATGAATTATCTAAATCAACAAAGAACTGGTAGGGGTACGATATTAGTGGTTGATGTAACCGAACGAAGTAAGGGTTGTATATATATATATAAATTCATGTTAGATATTCTCTAAAAGGATTGTGTGTGGGTTTGAATTATAATTAGCCTTGGTGGTCTATTGGTTATTCGATGTGTATAGTGGGATGATTATGATTATGATTATGATTATGATAATTGTTTTGGATTGAATGGTGACAAACACTTCAACTGCCATAGATAATTAGCTAGAAAAAAATATGGGAAGTTGTAGTTGATACGTAATTGATTTGGCTTGGAGATATAGTTGCACATTCACTTAATGGATTATAACTGATAACATGCAAACCCGATTGGGCTAATGAATTTGAACTGATGACATGCTAACTTAATTGGGCCTTATATGATTAAGCGGGCTGCACAAGCAAAAAGACCCACCTAGTTTCACATGGGCCGCACACTGTTTCGGGGAGGGGGCAGCCACACAATCAGTGTGGGCTGGGCTACGATGGGCCACACACACACACACACTTCGTTGATGGCATGTTATATTGGGTCGCATAAGTCAAAGGTGGATCATTAATTTAGTTGTTGCACACATTCAGGTGTCAAAGAATTAAATGTTATATGACTTGTATATATGAAATCATGAGGTTAATTTGCTTATGAACTGAATACATGCTAAGGAACTACTTGGTGATGTTAGGCTGATATGTAATCGTTATGACTTGAACTATATGGGTGTTACTTATACATTAAATTGTGTGGTATGTGATTAAGGAATACGTGAATTAATCGTACGTGAAATATGTAGTATATATGCACATGAAACTGATTGTTATCGGTACCTATGTTAGGACGTGCTTGATCAACTGTTAAACAAAGTAACTAATCTTACCGAGCAAACCAAAGGTGAGTTCATTCCTCTTGAGCATGCGTCCCGGTGGGTGGGACAGTCAAATGGGTATTCCTGAGAAGAATAAGTCTTTTGGGGTAAAAACTGGGATGTTAGATAATACACTCCTTTCCTATCACCTCAAGTCCCATCTTATACCGAATTAGTTACCTGAGAGGTAACGGGGTATTAGTTGATAGCGCTATTAGGCTTGGCAACCTCACACCGTACCTGTTAGGCCGTTTGATCAGGATCTGTTCGTGTGGAACGTGGCTGGAATCGATCAGAATCAATGTGCGGAATCCATTGATTATTTCACAAGATCAACAATAACATATTCAATGTTTAATCTCGTCTGATTTTCTATTAGAATGATTATGAAAGTACAGTAGCTCCGGTAGAATCTCAGACCAGCAGAGTTTCCTTGCTAGTTCAGCAAAAAGTTCTAAATGACAAGTCCTAGCTTGCTATTTATAGACAAACTCAGGGGGTTAAGAGATGTCCGGACAGATGGTGGCCCAATCGGATATCCGATCGGATGACAAAGTCTTCCGTCGGATTTAAACTTTTACAATTACGCACCGATCCCTGAGTTGTCTTTACAAAAACATACATACAGTTACATACATATACAAAATTACATTCATAGCACAAAATAAGACTCGATGCAGACGGAAGCTACATACATATACACTAACAGACTCCCCCTTGGATGTAGCTGTAGTTCCTTCCTGCATAGTCTTCAGTCTTTCCTGCTGCGCCTTCTTTCCTTTGCCCTCTGCCTTCTCTGTTCAGCTTTCTCCTCAAGCATCTTTCTTCTGAGTGGCCTTCCAATATCATTCCACCACTTTCGGTATTCAGGATCACCGTCGTGCTTTCTATCCCAACGTGGGATCTTGTTTTCTTCTTTGTCGATCGGTGTCTGGTCAGTCGGAGGTGGTCTGATCAGCTTGTACTTTCCGAGTCTAGCAGCTTTTTCAGCAATCTCCTTGAATCTTTGTTTGCGCTTGTACTTCTTCAGAAATTCATCAATCTCCAAATCTCTCCAATTAGACTTCCAAGATCTGTCGAAATTGATGTCTTTAGCAAAGCACACATCCACTATCTTCTGATATTGCATCGCTTGAACTTTGTCGGGCTTCTCGTACACAATCTTGTTGTAAAATAAGCAATCGATATCCTTCTTTGAGCAGTTCACTAGCCACATTGGGTCTAGCACACATATTCTTCTCACTTCACCCTTTGATTTATCAAATAAGGAAATCACCGCTTCCGCTGTGCTTTCATTATACATCCAACCCTGAAAATCTTCATAAAAATCTTGTTCCATTGCACGTAGCGGCATATTCTTTAAACACCTCGGCGGCTTGACATCCAAAGTAATATCTTTTTTCACCATTCTCCAAGATAGTAACAATCTGTTTTGGATACTGAGGCTTCCAATCTGGATATCTTGCCTTTGATTGTTGTTTTACATAACCCACAAGTGTTGGTCGTGTTGTTTCACATCCAAACCATAATAAAACTGGTTGATGTTCTTTGTTTGGACCAATTCATCAACATCCCACCACGGGAGGGTCTTGATATCTGACAAGAACTCAAAATGTTGTACCCCTTGCTACCGTCTAATAGCATACACCTACAGATCTTCCAGATAGCCCCAAGATAGTATATCTCCCCCATGAAATATTTGTATCATGCGTAAAGTACTGCAGTGGTCTTATAAACTTTCTTTCTTTAGGCATCACATTGAACCACTTCTTCCTTTATTCAACAAGTTTTTCTTGCGGAATGGTTCTCGGTACACCTTCAGTTGTTATCTTCTCCACAATCTTCCTTCTGACTTCGTCTTCATTCTGATCTTTAAACATTTCAGCAAGTGAAGGAAACGTTTCATCAACACTAGCATAATGAAAATCTGTTTCTTCATCAGACGAATCAGACGCTTCTTCAACAATCACATCATCATACTTATCAGTTTCCTGAGCATATCTAAACTCATATTCTCTTTCCGGTGACGGAGGAATCTCATCTTCAATATCAAATTTGAATTTCCCATCGTCTAAACCCAACTCTTCTAGCATCTCTTCTCTAGATTTCTTAACCTCTAACTCCCCCTCAAAAACAGGATGTAAATAAATCACCTTAGGTTGAGTAAGAAGTACCTTATCAATATGTTTTGTTCCAGAAGAAGATCCTTCATCGCCTTTATCCTCAGGTAGTTCGTTAAGTTGGTCGTTCAGATAATCATCAACATTAATATTTTTCATTAAATTAGCAAAGACACCTAACGACCCTTGACTATTATCATCATCATCTTTCTTATCATCCTTTTTCTCTCCTAAACCACAATTAAAATCTATGATTTCACTCCATTCCTCGTAACTGTAATAATCTTCTTCATCAGCATGATCTTTTAGTAAAAGAGGAGTTTCTTTCACTTTTCCTCTCTTTTCGCCAACTTTTATCAACTTCTTTACTTCTTCAAGGCCGTAAGGCACATACCTTGATTCGCCAATGAGCAAAAAATTTGTAACTTGATCATCTTCAACTTCAACCATCTCAACGTCAGCTTGACTAGAAGAACCACCTGCTTCTTGAGTCTCAACTATAACACTTTTCTTTCTTTGAGTAGCTTCTTCATCCAACCTCCTTTCTCTCTCAATCCTTCGCTCTTCGGCCTTTTTTATCTCAATGTTGTTGAAAACAGAATGAACGCCGATACCCAAATGATGTTCCATTACCGTATAAAGCATGTTGAGCTGTTCATCCTTTACTGCTTTGTCAGCCTTCATAGCTTCCATCTCAAGCTTCATCGTGTTAAATTCATTTGCTGATGCTTCATGTAGATCACTTATCAACTGATTCAACGTCTTGTTGATATCATTGAGCTTCACATTCTTCACATGCAAATCAGAAATTTCTGTTGATAGAACTTCAAATAGCTTAGCATTATCTTCAACATCACCTTCCATTTTCTTTAACTTCTTCGCTTGTTTTATCATGACAGTTCTGATCTCTTCATTCTCTTTCATTAACTTTTCAACTTGCTTCTTTAATTCATCACGATTTTCCTGTGCGTTAGCCTTTTCTTTCTCAAGCATACTCACTTTCTTTTCCATAGCTTTGACAGATTCGTCATGAAACATATCATACTCTTCATCAGGAAGTATGTCGTCTTTAAATTCTCCACGAATATTTGGAAACCCTTCAAACATGTCTGGAAGTGTAGTTTTCTTCGGCTGTGAGGATTCAGGAACTTCAATATTTTCTGGTGGTGGTGGTGGTGTAGCAATTCTCACTTCAACATAATCATCATCAACTTTCTTTTGAGCTTCAGCTTCAGGTACTTCAATACTTTGAATTTCTAGTGCCTTAGGAGCTTCAACATGTTGTTCACTTTTACCACCTTGATCTTCAGGCAACGAAGCACTTCCTTTTCTAGCCCTGACGGTCCTTGGAATAACGCCTGTTTGCACAGCTATGCGTTTAATTCTCAACTTCTTTTTCTCTTCTTCTGTTGGCGTATAAGTAATATATTCATCATCAGATCCTTTCTTTTTCTTTTTCTGTGGTTTCTTCTTCAATTGGACCTTACCTCTACCAAGTTTTGTCGGATCAATCTCTGTCTCTGTCTCTGAAGACTCATCATCTGCATCTTCTGATTCATCGTTAACAACTTTTTCAGGATCCTTTTCTTTAAGAACTTCAGCTTGAACACTCGCACTTTGAGACTTTGCAGCGGCATCTTCAGTATGCTTCAAATATTGTTCAAATGTCACCTTTGTCAGATCAATTCCCTCTTGAGGTGTGACAACCCGCACTAAACCAGGTATCCGTACAGCTTAATTAATAATTAATTACTACTTGATTACTGTGCTTGTTTGAACTAGCTGATAAACTGCTACCTGCATACTGATACATGCACTTACTAGCATCATACTTTATTTGCTGTCACTACATTAATTACATACTGAACCCTAGTGACACACATGATGCACAAAAAGCACAGTAGCACTAAACGGATACACGGCGAACATGCTGATATGACCAGCATCAGGCAGACACTGCCTCTAAGGCCTGTTAAGAGCCTCAAATATTTTGGCTACACTGGTAGTGAGTGTAGGGATATAAGGATTGTGGTACCGCGTCTCTAGGAATAAGATACACTGATTCGGATGTGCCTAAAACGTACTTTAAGAACAAAACACAGCACTTTGATAATTTATCCAGCTTCTAGCTGACTAGTAAAGTGCCAGAAATGAGAAAATAACACTAGACACTTTCTAGAGTGTCGGGAAAACAAATGGTGTCACTAAAGATAACAATAACGACACTTTAAAGCTGTTGTAACGCTTTAACGGATTACTATCCAACCGGACACCCGGACTTTACCCGGAACATGAAAATATTAGTATTTTCACTATTTATAATTTTCTGAGCCAGTTAGGGTCTCTGATTACCCTAACACCCGTCATAACACGCCTTATATAACTAACGAAGTTTAACACTTAACTTACCTATTTAACCTAAACTATATCCTAACTATCTAGTTTGGATCGAACCCCCCCCCCCCCCTTTTCTCATAACCGGCCCCATAATCTAGGGGACACACAAGTACAAGTTAATTATTTTATTAAGATTATGTTTAGGATCTTGGTGACATGTAAACCATTGGTTAAAACCCTTATTTTTGTCTATAAGTTCCAAAGATTACTTCACACTAATCACTTCAACATAAACCAAACTTACTCACACTCTCTTGCCCTCTCTACCTCTCGGCCGAACACCCCACCCCCCTTACCCATCATTTTCGATCTTGGTTCTTGCATTCCAACAACATACACACTTCAAGGATCACGTATTAGGAGCCTCGGAGCAAGCGGAACACGAAGGACCTCTACCGTTAGCTTTTATCCACGCGTTTTTCATCAAAGATCTTCCCTAGCCTTGAGCTAGAGGTATAATGTTTAAAACTTGTTTTTACACTCATCTAAAGTGGTTAAAAGGAATATTGTCGGTTAAACATCGTAAACATACATTTTGATGCATAAAAGTCTAGTAAAAACTATAAAAGTGGTGGTTAATAACACATGTGTTGTGTAAAAGTTGTAGTATTTGGAATTTGTGTTTATCTAGACCCGATCTATGATGTGGTAGCTCGGATCTCCGTTTAACCCGACTTTGTAAGATCATGTATCTTCACATAAGCTCGTTTTTGGTTACCACAAGGGTTAAAAGCCGAAACTCTACCACACAAGATGCATGAACTGTGTAGAAATATTTTACTTGTGTAAAAGTAATTTAACTTGTACAATGGAGTTTAAAACTAGCAGATCTACGTATCTGCAAGTGGTATTTTTGAAGAACCACACATTTAAGAAATCATGTATTTTAAAGAAAGGATCTTACACTAACAAACATGATTTTATAAACCACAAGTGTGTAGACACTTGTGAAATGAAAAGATCCGACAAATAACTATTTTTGGGAAAAATGACTAGAAGTGGTAAAGACGGATTTCTCTAAACACGAGGTTTTTACAAGATTAAAGTTACTCTATATAAAGATCTACATATATAAAGGGGATTTATACTATAGATTCGGAAAAACTGCAAGTTCATGCGATTATGCGATTTACATACTTGTCGACTAGTTTGATGTGTCGGAAATTGTTTGATTGAATAAAGAAGTTGTTGAATTGATTTGTTAAAAGAAAATGATACGCTTGAAAGCGTGGCCACCTCCAGTTACAGAGGAAACTCTGGCGAAATTTTCTAAAAACCTAACACTTAGAATTATTTACACAACAAGTGTTAGAACTATTTTTTGGACATATTTTCAAAACATAAATTTCGCCGGCACTATATTTTACTAAATATTCGGAGGTGGGGTTTTCACAAAGATTAACGTGATAAATATATTTGTCACAACACTGTTTATGATTATTTTGTGAAATACATAAATATTATTTTGGAGTGAAAATAATATTTACAAGCGTTAATGATTCCAAAACTTTACGAACGCTCCCACAAACATATAAGTTACACCGGTAATTACATTACCACAAGATTGATAAAACGTAACTTACGCACATGTATTGTATCCCCCATCCTTGGGAAGAAGCATAACTACCAAGTGTATACGGAACATAAACACGAAATGGTTGTCTAACTATTTCCCAAAGACTTAAACTATAAAGCTAAAGCACGGCCGTCCGTCTAATAGAATTAGCGCTTGTAGGTCGTTGCACAGCTTACTATATTGGAGACACTTGGTAGAGACGCGCATTCACTGTGAGTTCATGTCCCCCTTTTCTCTAACTGTTTTCAGTTTACTTAACTGCGGGGGTGAAATACATGTTACTATGATTTACGAGTACTTTACAACGGTATGTTTAACGTAAGGAGGTGTTATACGATCATGTGAGTGGATAGGAACAACATGTGGCCATTAGTCCTCATGGAGGGACCGAGGGACAGGAGCGGTAGATCTATCTGGGTGTAGCGAGCCCAGCCCCCGGCCAAACTAGAAACGGACCGTGGGGTGACTTTGTCCACATACTTTGCCGTGGCGAAATCTGCTAGGTTTGAGTCTCCCTATTTGCACTTCACATATGTCAGTGGCCTTGCAAACCATTGGTGATCACAAGTCCTCTTACACTGCTACATACCACAACTATTTTTATACTCACAAGTGTTTTACATACTCACTTACACATGAACTCGCTCAACATTATTGTTGATTTTTCAACTCACATGTATTTCAGGAAATTAAACGGATCTGGCACGGTATGGAACGTTTTCCGCTGCACCTGTCATGAAGTCATCAGGGTTTAGGGTTGTGTCTCTTACCTGGACAAGACACAATCCCTAAATCACGTTTATGTTTTGTTATAAGTTGTAATGTTACTGAACAAGGTTATGGTTGCATGTTAAAAACAATGGTATTGTATGTTGTTTTCTAAACTTAATGGATGACTTGCATGGTTTTTAAATTCATATAGCTTTGTTATGATTAAGCTATGGTATTAAGAAGTCACACCAAAAGTTAACCACGCTTCCGCAAAGCCAGGGTGTGACAGCTTGGTATCAGAGCTCTGATCATAGCGAACTAGGATTCTTTCTCGAGTCTAGACTATGATCACTAGGGCTCTCACGAAAACATTTTTCTGCATACCACTTAAGTCCAGATCCAAAACTTTTTACAAACAAATGTTGAGCACATTTTATTTATTTATAGGCTCAGCTTGGAGGGTTGAGGATCGATCTGGAGGATCGAGGTGGTCAAGGTAGTTAAGCACGTTGGTTTGTTATAGGATCGATCTGGAGGATCGAGGCTCGGTCTAGGTGACCGAGGTAGTGGGCTAGCAAGGCTAGGAAGAAAAGGCTCAGCTTGGAGGGCTGAGGATCGGTCTGGAGGATCGAGGTTTGGTTTAAGTGAAGGATAGAGCAGTCTTGTAGACTGGATGAAATTGGCTAGTAAGACTAGGAGGATTATGTGATGCCTTACTTGATGACTTATGTGATTACTTGATTTATGATTGACTATTTGTGCATGTTTGTGTATATGTTACAGACACATGGATTCTGCAGACACTGGTGGTTCTGGCACCACAGGCCCGAGGCCTATCGTTTCAGACGACATTGAGTCATCGGAGCACGAGGTTTATACGTCAGACTTCACCAGCACGGATGATGATGACTTTCAGCCATTCGCCTTACCCGACGGCGTTGATGAGCTCCCAGTTGATCTTCCAGCCGGGGATCTACCACTCGTTGTGATCCCTGCTCCTGTACCCCTTGCATCATACCCTGTTTTACCCATCGACGACGAGGAGGACGACGTCGATATGTTTGAGGAGGAGCCTTTAGAGGATGCTCAGGGCGAGGCCCTACCTGCTGTTGCTCCCTTACTGATCGCAGATGCTCCGGCTGCGGAGTCACCTGCACATTCCCCAGTCGCGGACTCCTTTGAGTCTGTGGCTTCTGTACCCACACATGCTCATAGTGCGCAGCACTTCTCCCATGGGTCCGATTCGGACCAGGCTTTTTCTGTTGCTTCCATACCTGGACTTGTTTTTGACCATGACGACGAGGGGGATTCAGATCCTATGTTTCCACCAGGATTTGATCCTGACCGTGATTTAGAGTTTGTCCCGATGGACGAGTTGATGGAGGATCCAGCAGATCCTATTGACCCTTTTGATCCGATTGATCCCGATTTTGATTTTGACATGGCGTTTGATGATCTTGAGCCTGCCATTGCACCTGAGCAGGCAGCTGCCCTTGACCCTTTACCAGAGCATGACCCTGTGCATGCTGATGTACCTTTTGAGCCCATTGCTGATGATCACCACATAGATGTTCCTGTTGATCCCATTGGTCCTTTACCCATTGTTGCTGTACCAGTTGACCCCCCTCTCGAGCACTTGGCACCCGTTCACCCTGTTGTTGCTCCCTTATTTGATCCCGTTCCCCTAGAGCCCGGACATGCACTGTTCGCGGCACATATGGATCCACCGGATGAGTCCGCACAGCACGGTTGGATACCGGCAGACGAGGACGTTCCGCCATTCCCTCCACAGATTCCTGTTGCACCACGTATTGACTTTTCGTTTCAGGTTCCTATGTTTATACCTCCAGCAGGGCCTGGAGAGGGTTCTTCAGCTCACCCTGATGGGCATGTACCGATGCCCATGCCTTTCATGCCTCAGATTCCTTTTGTTCCACCCACTACAGCTCCTTTTGGTGTGGCACCCTTTGATCCCACACGTGAGCCACTGCTGTGGGCACCGTTTTCCCCTATGCCACCCGCTGATCCATACCACAGGTTCCATGTGGGCCACACCATTGAGGATGTATTGATGTCGTTTGTATACCAGCATGAGTCGCATGAGCAGCGACTACAGGAGTTGGAGAGAGCCCATCTGCAGCCATGTCAGTGCCATGGCCGGGTACCCTCTCCGTTACAGCCGTTTCGACCTTTACCCCCTGACTATGCTGCTCGTCTTACTACTTTGGAGCAGCAGATTGCTTCCATTATTCGCACACAGCAGGCGATGGAGGCGGACTGGTTACAGTTGCGCCGTTTGTTTTATACCCATTTTCCCCCTCCTCCACCACCATCTGCTTAGAGCTCATCGGTGCCACTTGGGTAGGCGAAGTGAGAAGGCGGCGATTGCTTTTTGACTGCACAGCATTTTGGGGAGACTACGTTATGATTTGACTTTTGTTATGTACTTGATGTTGTATTGATACTGATGTAGCTTTTGACAGGGGTGATGTAGCCCCTAGTGATTGATGATTGTATGTATACACTTACGATGTGGTCTCATTTATATGGCAATCGCAGTTTTCTCACCATATTTGGATTCGCTTGATTACTTGTTTATATTTTATGACATGGGATGTTGTGTGATTGATATTTGTGATATGTGATAACATGAGATGTTATGTGATTATACTGTTACTACCGTTATAAACGTACACTATATTACGAACTGATTTACGTACTATAACAACGGAGCCTTACTATGGCCTAACCAACTTAAACCATCTTTTAGAAAATGCCGCCAAGACGCGAACCAAACATGCCAACAAATGAGGCAGAACTCCAGCAGATTATTGCTGCTGCCATAGCACAGTACGCAGCATCTCAGCCAGGAGCAAGCGGAAGTGTTAACCAAGGCAATAACAATCCACCTCACGGTAATACCACGCCATTCGAACCTACCATGAACTAGTTGGAGATTTTAGCGGTGAGGCTAATGCCAAACACATGTTTTAACATACGTGCAGGATGCACCTACAAGCAGTTCTTAGACTGCAAACCAGTTAACTTCGATGGCACAGGAGGTGCAGTTGCCTTTACCCGCTGGGCTGAGAAAACCGATTCTGTTTTACGCATGAGCAAGTGTGCAGAGGATCAACAAGTCACATACATTTCAGGGCTGTTTCTAGACGGAGCCCTATCTTGGTGGAACTTACAAGTCCAGACGTTAGGCGAAGCTGCCGCCTACGCCCTGACTTGGGCCGAATTGAAAGAACTAATGCGCAAAAAGTACTGTTCACGCGCAGAAATTCAAAGGTTGGAGACTGAATTTTGGCACCTAAAGATGGACGGTCCGAAGGTAGCAGAGTACGTTCAGAGGTTTCATGACCTATCTCAAGTGGTTCCTTATATGGTCACGCCAGAATACAAGCGAATCGAGCGCTTCATTTGGGGTTTGGCTCCCCAAATAATAAGCATGGTAACCTCCTCCAAACCAGCGACTATCACTGAAGCCATCGATTTGAGCGTGGCTCTCACCGCGGAAGGGATTCGTTTAAACAAGTTTGATGAAGTCAAGGCGAAGAAGACAGAGACTCACGTTGAGTCCTCAGGAGATAACAAAAGGAAGTTTTCAAACTTCAAACAAGGCGTCAGTATGGCAGTAAAGAAAGGAAAATCAGCTGGCAGTACCAAGAGAGGAAAAGGGTACCAGGGCACCCAGCCCAGATGCAACAACTGCCAACGCCACCATACTGGCCATTGTAACGTGAGAGTTTGTGAATCTTGTGGAAAACCGGGCCACTCAAAGGAATCATGTTGGGCTAGTGCGGGCCGCGGAGGCCAGGGAGGATATGGAAATAGGAATGATAACCGTGGTGGAAATGGAAACCGCCTACCAGGAAATTTTGGAGGAAACAGAAACCGAGGCAACAATGCAAACCAGGCTGGCAATGCCAACCAGAACAACACCCCAGCTGGAAATGGGGATGGAAATGGGCAGAGACTCGGATGCTATAACTGCGGGGAAATCGGGCATTTTAAGAAGAACTGCCCAACGTTGAATCAGGCCCGTGGTAGAGTATTCCAACTAGAAGCTAGGGAAGCACGCCAAGATCCAAATGTTGTTACGGGTACGTTCCCTATCAATCAACGCTATGCATCCGTTTTATTTGATACTGGTGCCGATTATAGCTTCGTATCGTTAGAATTTAAGAATATACTTGGGTTAGCTGCTAATAAGTTAGACATTCCCTACTCGATCGAATTAGCTAATGGAAAGTTAGTTGGAGCCGACGAAGTAATCAGAGGTTGTGTGATAGAATTGGGAGAACGCGAGTTTACTCTGGATCTACTACCAGTCCAACTGGGAAGCTTCGACGTGGTGGTAGGAATGGATTGGTTATCCGGAAACAAGGCTGAGATAGTATGTCACGAGAAAGTTGTTCGTATCCCAACTGATGATGGTGAGACAATTGTGGTTCACGGAGAGAAGCGTGACACGCCGCTAAGATTTATCAGCTGCTTGAAAGCAAGGAAGTGTTTACAGAAAGGATGTGTTGCTTTTCTGGCACACATCGTAGACAAGAAGGCTGCTGAGCCAACAATCGAGGACATCCCTGTCGTAAGGGAGTATCCAGAAGTCTTCCCAGAAGACTTACCCGGACTGCCACCTCAGAGGCAAGTGGAGTTTCACATTGACTTAGTTCCAGGCGCCGCGCCTGTGGCTAAGGCACCATACAGACTTGCTCCGTCTGAGATGCAGGAATTGTCGACACAACTTCAAGAGTTGTTAGACAAGGGTTTTATCCGACCAAGCTTCTCGCCTTGGGGAGCTCCGGTCTTGTTTGTCAAGAAGAAGGACGGAAGTTTCCGCATGTGTATTGACTACAGAGAATTGAACAAACTGACGATCAAGAACAGGTATCCTCTGCCAAGAATCGACGATCTGTTCGATCAACTTCAAGGCTCAAGCTGTTACTCTAAGATCGACCTTCGATCTGGATACCATCAATTAAGGATACAAGAGGAAAGTATCCCGAAAACAGCCTTCCGAACTCGCTATGGACACTACGAGTTCCTCGTTATGCCATTTGGTTTGACAAACGCACCTGCAGTCTTTATGGACTTGATGAATAGGGTTTGCAAGCCATACTTAGACAAGTTTGTGATTGTATTCATCGACGACATCCTGATTTACTCAAAGACGAGGGCTGAACACGAGCAGCATCTTAGAACCATATTGGAGCTGCTAAAGAAGGAACAGCTGTACGCCAAATTCTCCAAGTGCGAGTTTTGGCTACGCGAAGTCCAGTTTCTTGGACATGTGGTTAATGGGGATGGAATTCATGTTGATCCCACGAAGATCGAGGCAATCAAGAATTGGGAAACGCCTACAACGCCAACCGAGATTCGACAATTCTTGGGTTTGGCTGGCTACTATCGAAGGTTCATCGAGGATTTCTCGAAAATCGCTCAACCTTTAACGCTCCTCACGCAGAAGGACAAGACGTTTGATTGGGGAATCAAACAGGATGAAGCGTTTCAGATATTGAAGGATAAGCTTTGTAACGCGCCAATCTTAGCTCTACCAGAAGGCACTGATGACTTTGTGGTATACTGCGACGCATCGCGTCAAGGATTGGGTTGTGTGTTGATGCAACGCCAAAAGGTCATTGCTTACGCATCACGCCAACTGAAAGTGCACGAAAAGAATTATACCACACACGATTTAGAGCTTGGCGCAGTGGTTTTCGCTTTAAAGATCTGGAGACACTACCTGTATGGTACGAAGTGCACAATCTTCACGGACCACAAAAGCCTACAGCACATATTCAATCAGAAGGAGTTGAATATGAGGCAAAGACGCTGGGTTGAATTATTGAACGATTACGACTGCGAGATAAAATATCACCCAGGGAAGGCGAATGTAGTCGCCGATGCCCTAAGTCGTAAGGAAAGGATCAAGCCCATAAGGGTTAGAGCTTTGGAAATGATTATACGAACCGATCTTTCCTTGCGCATTCGTGCTGCACAAAAGGAAGCTCTCAAGGAGGGAAACCTTGAGGAAGAATATCTCCGTGGAATGGAGAAGCTTTTGGTACCAAACGAGGAAGGAACGTTATGTTTTGAGAAAAGGATTTGGGTTCCTCTGTTTGGTGGATTAAGGGAAGTTATTTTCGACGAAGCGCACAAGTCACGGTACTCTATCCACCCTGGATCGGATAAGATGTATCAAGATCTCAAGGATTACTATTGGTGGCCTAGGATGAAAGGCGACGTTGCTGTTTACGTGAGCAAATGTTTAACGTGCGCTAAGGTCAAGGCGGAATACCAGAAGCCTTCGGGACTTCTGCAACAACCTGAGATTCCCAAGTGGAAATGGGAACAAATCTCAATGGATTTTGTTACAAAACTGCCAAGAACGCCAAGGGGCCATGATATGATTTGGGTGATTGTTGACCGCCTAACAAAGTCCGCACACTTTCTGCCAATCAAGGAGAAAGACAGTACTAGTAAACTTGCGGAAATTTACTTGAGAGAGATCGTAGCACGACATGGAGTACCTCTCTCGATCATCTCTGATAGAGACGGAAGGTTTGTGTCGAGGATATGGCAATCCTTCCAAGAATCTTTTGGCTCACAATTGAATCTGAGCACTGCGTTCCATCCGCAAACTGACGGCCAGAGCGAGCGAACGATACAAACTTTGGAAGACATGCTGAGGGCATGTGTTATGGATTTAGGCGGTAGCTGGGATAAACACTTACCTTTGGTCGAATTTTCATACAACAACAGCTACCACACCAGTATTGGTGTCGCGCCATTTGAGGCCCTATACGGACGCAAGTGCCGATCACCACTATGTTGGTCTGACGCGGGTGATAGGCAGCTTGCTGGTCCCGAGATCGTCCAAGAGACAACAGACAAGATCGCGCAAATACTTAAACGCATCGAAGCAGCTCGCCACCGACAAAAGGCCTACGCGGATCCAAACCGAAAACATGCGGATTTTCAAGTTGGAGAAATGGTTTTACTGAATGTATCACCCTGGAAAGGGGTGGCACGCTTTGGAAAGCGTGGGAAGTTAAATCCGCGCTACATTGGTCCTTTCAGAATTCTGGAAAGAATTGGGACAGTAGCATACAAGTTGGAACTACCTGCTGAACTGAATGGTGTTCACGATACATTTCATGTATCCAATTTAAAGAAAAGTCCAACTCAAATTGACGTTGCCATTCCTATCGACGAGATTCATATTGACGACACGCTCCACTTCGTTGAAGAACCTGTTGAGGTCACGGATTGGAAAGTTAACAAGACCCGCCGGAGCAGTGTCAAGCTCGTCAAAGTTCGTTGGAATGCCAGACATGGTCCTGAATTTACCTGGGAACGTGAGGACCGGATGAAAGAGAAATACCCCCACTTATTTCCTAAGAACTCTGCATCTACAAGCAGAACTTAAATTTCGGGACGAAATTTATTTAACGGGGGGAGAATGTGACAACCCGCACTAAACCAGGTATCCGTACAGCTTAATTAATAATTAATTACTACTTGATTACTGTGCTTGTTTGAACTAGCTGATAAACTGCTACCTGCATACTGATACATGCACTTACTAGCATCATACTTTATTTGCTGTCACTACATTAATTACATACTGAACCCTAGTGACACACATGATGCACAAAAAGCACAGTAGCACTAAACGGATACACGGCGAACATGCTGATATGACCAGCATCAGGCAGACACTGCCTCTAAGGCCTGTTAAGAGCCTCAAATATTTTGGCTACACTGGTAGTGAGTGTAGGGATATAAGGATTGTGGTACCGCGTCTCTAGGAATAAGATACACTGATTCGGATGTGCCTAAAACGTACTTTAAGAACAAAACACAGCACTTTGATAATTTATCCAGCTTCTAGCTGACTAGTAAAGTGCCAGAAATGAGAAAATAACACTAGACACTTTCTAGAGTGTCGGGAAAACAAATGGTGTCACTAAAGATAACAATAACGACACTTTAAAGCTGTTGTAACGCTTTAACGGATTACTATCCAACCGGACACCCGGACTTTACCCGGAACATGAAAATATTAGTATTTTCACTATTTATAATTTTCTGAGCCAGTTAGGGTCTCTGATTACCCTAACACCCGTCATAACACGCCTTATATAACTAACGAAGTTTAACACTTAACTTACCGATTTAACCTAAACTATATCCTAACTATCTAGTTTGGATCGAACCCCCCCCCCCCTTTTCTCATAACCGGCCCCATAATCTAGGGGACACACAAGTACAAGTTAATTATTTTATTAAGATTATGTTTAGGATCTTGGTGACATGTAAACCATTGGTTAAAACCCTTATTTTTGTCTATAAGTTCCAAAGATTACTTCACACTAATCACTTCAACATAAACCAAACTTACTCACACTCTCTTGCCCTCTCTACCTCTCGGCCGAACACCCCACCCCCCTTACCCATCATTTTCGATCTTGGTTCTTGCATTCCAACAACATACACACTTCAAGGATCACGTATTAGGAGCCTCGGAGCAAGCGGAACACGAAGGACCTCTACCGTTAGCTTTTATCCACGCGTTTTTCATCAAAGATCTTCCCTAGCCTTGAGCTAGAGGTATAATGTTTAAAACTTGTTTTTACACTCATCTAAAGTGGTTAAAAGGAATATTGTCGGTTAAACATCGTAAACATACATTTTGATGCATAAAAGTCTAGTAAAAACTATAAAAGTGGTGGTTAATAACACATGTGTTGTGTAAAAGTTGTAGTATTTGGAATTTGTGTTTATCTAGACCCGATCTATGATGTGGTAGCTCGGATCTCCGTTTAACCCGACTTTGTAAGATCATGTATCTTCACATAAGCTCGTTTTTGGTTACCACAAGGGTTAAAAGCCGAAACTCTACCACACAAGATGCATGAACTGTGTAGAAATATTTTACTTGTGTAAAAGTAATTTAACTTGTACAATGGAGTTTAAAACTAGCAGATCTACGTATCTGCAAGTGGTATTTTTGAAGAACCACACATTTAAGAAATCATGTATTTTAAAGAAAGGATCTTACACTAACAAACATGATTTTATAAACCACAAGTGTGTAGACACTTGTGAAATGAAAAGATCCGACAAATAACTATTTTTGGGAAAAATGACTAGAAGTGGTAAAGACGGATTTCTCTAAACACGAGGTTTTTACAAGATTAAAGTTACTCTATATAAAGATCTACATATATAAAGGGGATTTATACTATAGATTCGGAAAAACTGCAAGTTCATGCGATTATGCGATTTACATACTTGTCGACTAGTTTGATGTGTCGGAAATTGTTTGATTGAATAAAGAAGTTGTTGAATTGATTTGTTAAAAGAAAATGATACGCTTGAAAGCGTGGCCACCTCCAGTTACAGAGGAAACTCTGGCGAAATTTTCTAAAAACCTAACACTTAGAATTATTTACACAACAAGTGTTAGAACTATTTTTTGGACATATTTTCAAAACATAAATTTCGCCGGCACTATATTTTACTAAATATTCGGAGGTGGGGTTTTCACAAAGATTAACGTGATAAATATATTTGTCACAACACTGTTTATGATTATTTTGTGAAATACATAAATATTATTTTGGAGTGAAAATAATATTTACAAGCGTTAATGATTCCAAAACTTTACGAACGCTCCCACAAACATATAAGTTACACCGGTAATTACATTACCACAAGATTGATAAAACGTAACTTACGCACATGTATTGTATCCCCCATCCTTGGGAAGAAGCATAACTACCAAGTGTATACGGAACATAAACACGAAATGGTTGTCTAACTATTTCCCAAAGACTTAAACTATAAAGCTAAAGCACGGCCGTCCGTCTAATAGAATTAGCGCTTGTAGGTCGTTGCACAGCTTACTATATTGGAGACACTTGGTAGAGACGCGCATTCACTGTGAGTTCATGTCCCCCTTTTCTCTAACTGTTTTCAGTTTACTTAACTGCGGGGGTGAAATACATGTTACTATGATTTACGAGTACTTTACAACGGTATGTTTAACGTAAGGAGGTGTTATACGATCATGTGAGTGGATAGGAACAACATGGGGCCATTAGTCCTCATGGAGGGACCGAGGGACAGGAGCGGTAGATCTATCTGGGTGTAGCGAGCCCAGCCCCCGGCCAAACTAGAAACGGACCGTGGGGTGACTTTGTCCACATACTTTGCCGTGGCGAAATCTGCTAGGTTTGAGTCTCCCTATTTGCACTTCACATATGTCAGTGGCCTTGCAAACCATTGGTGATCACAAGTCCTCTTACACTGCTACATACCACAACTATTTTTATACTCACAAGTGTTTTACATACTCACTTACACATGAACTCGCTCAACATTATTGTTGATTTTTCAACTCACATGTATTTCAGGAAATTAAACGGATCTGGCACGGTATGGAACGTTTTCCGCTGCACCTGTCATGAAGTCATCAGGGTTTAGGGTTGTGTCTCTTACCTGGACAAGACACAATCCCTAAAGCACGTTTATGTTTTGTTATAAGTTGTAATGTTACTGAACAAGGTTATGGTTGCATGTTAAAAACAATGGTATTGTATGTTGTTTTCTAAACTTAATGGATGACTTGCATGGTTTTTAAATTCATATAGCTTTGTTATGATTAAGCTATGGTATTAAGAAGTCACACCAAAAGTTAACCACGCTTCCGCAAAGCCAGGGTGTGACATGGGGTATGCTAGATGGATCTAACACTTGTTCATCCACTAGCTTTTGTTGTGATTCAATTGAAGGCCCTGCAAAACAAGAATTGATCAATCATTAGAATAATATAACAATTAAAAGATTTATCTTCTCTTATGACTCCCCCTTTCGACTGTACCCTTAATGACTATCTTTGGCGTCTCTTTCTTCGGTGTAGACACAGCTGGGGATGTCTTAGGAGTTCTCTTCTTTTTCTCGTCCTTCACAAACCAATATTTAAGTTTCTTCTCAGTCATCTCCCTCAATTTATCATCTTCATTATCTGAATTGCTGTCATTGTGTCTCCAAGCATCGTTCTCAGGAGCAACGTATGCTGGATTAGCAATTTTGCATATCATTCTCTTTGTCCTTGCATCAGTGCCTTTGGATAATCTGCTTATAGTATCAGGCTTCATGTTTCTTACTCCTAATAGATCAGCAGAATCCTTCGGAATATCCTTAAATTGATCATCTATCATCATCTGGATAAACCTAGGGTACATGATGTACTTATCACCCTTAATGTTCTCTACCATATGATCAAATAACACTTGCGATACATTGTATGGTCTATTAAGCACCAGGTAACTGATAATGTTTATGATATAATCAGAATTTTCGTCGTAGGCTCCCTTCCTATGCGATAATGCATGCACTACCCAGTGGATCATGAACTTATAAGGTTTACTAAACATAGTCTTAAGCATTTTCCCGTTCAAGTGTCCTGTAAACCCCATTCTACACCACATTCCCTTGCACAGTCGTTCTGGAATGATGATTGGATCATTGTCAGAATCTCCTAAGTTCAGAACTCTCCTCAAATCACCAACATTAAACTTAATCTCTAAGTCAACGTCCTGATTGTTCTCATCCTTCTTTCTGACTGCAGAATAAATCATTTTGTCTTTCTCTTCGTACCTCACTGAACTCCAAAATCTCCTAACATGAGATTCATATACAACTGGTCTATCAGTTAAAGCTTTATGAATCCTGCTCGTTCTCAAAACCTCTGCTATGTCTTTAAATGGAGTAGAATCAGTGTAATGTGCATCCAGCAGACAGTAGATGTTATGAGATTTGTCCCAATCAGATCCTTTTAGCTGCAAAAACAATTGACGTTTAGAATTTGCACGTAGTTCGAGACACAAAGTGACAAGTATGAAAAATCTAAAAATTTCAAAAAATTTTCTAACACTGAGAAACTCACTATGTGAAGTACTGAGGGTCGGATGGTCATCCGATCGGATTTCCATCCGATCGGGTGAACCATCAACATGTAAGAATAGTCAACACAAGTGAAATAAATATGGATCGGGTGGCCATCCGAACGGATTGCTATCCGATCGGATTGTCACTCGATCCTTGTGACAAGACAAAAAATATTTGAACAATTGTGTCTTTTTGTGATGAGGATCGGATGGATGTCCGATCGGATTGCCACTCGATCGGATTACCACTCGATCATGACAATGAAGTATGGCACAAATTTCAAGACATGAAGTGCTTTGGATCGGATGGCCATCCGATCGGGTAGCCAAACTATCCAATCAACACTTTAAACAGTGAAAGGCACAAGTACCAAGAAACCAAATCTATATACTTTAACAATTAAAACACAGATTTCTAGGCACCAACACTTAGAAAATTTTTAAACACAAAGATGCAGAGGATCGGATGGCCACTCGATACATAAACATTCAAGAACAGTTGAACAATATATGAACTTCAAAATTTTTCTAAGCTAATCAACAAATTGAACACAAATCTACGTAGAGAATTGTAAGGCGATCAAAACCCTATGTTCATCTTGTTCTAATTCTGCTTATTCTGGGATTAATTTCACTTTTAGAGGTCCGAAAGCTGAATACCTTAATCTTCAATTCAACAAGATTTAGCAAGTTTTGACACAAATTGAAACGGTAAACCTATAGATCTAAGGCTCGTGAACAAAACCTTATGTTTGGTTGTTATCAAAACAACCTAATAAAGCCTAGATCAGAGAATCTTTGTCCGAATAGTCTCCGAATAAAAAATATCATTCAAACATCAAATTTAACATATAAGAATAGCAAACTTACCTTTCCCATAGAGAAAATTGTGCAAACCAATAGTCCTATGAAGTGTGGAAAGCAAGAATGAAGAAACAAGATCAAAAGAAGTGAGAGTGTTTGAGAGAGTATCGAGTGGTCGTCCGAGCGAGTAAATTTTTGACTGAAAGTTTTGACCACTATATATAGAGGTGACCAAGTATCGGATGGCCATCCGATCGGATTACCATCCGATCGGATTGCCACCCGATCGGATTGCCACCCGATCGAAACACTTCTCTTTTGACTTTTGTGTTTTGATCTTTTGACTTTTCTCGTTTTATCAGATTTGATCAGTTTTAGAAATCCACTTAAGTATCTAGGTCCAAGTTAATGACCCTAGGTACTTAATTTGTGTACCAAGTCCAAGTTAATGACCTTGGTTGACCCGAAACAAAACAAACTGACATTATGTTCAACTTTTCAAACACATTTTTCAAGAAAATTTACAAGTGTCAAGTTAATGAACTTGCTTTTGACTTTGAAACATTCAAACCTTTTTCCAAGATTAGCTCACAACCCTGTCATCCAGTTCAGAAACTTCTTGCTTTGCTTCATGACTGCGAGTCTGAAGATCAGCTTTCTACCTTGGTTTGTCGAAAAACAAAGGCAGAAATGCAAAATCTTTTTGAAATTTTAAGAAAGTTTACAGACTAGAAAATCTATGAAAACTTGTTGGGTTTAGAACTAACTATGAAATGAAATGCAGTAACCGTAACTATTTACAAACATATTTTTGTGAGCGTGTCAGAGGATCATATCAGCTGTTTGACAAGTTACAATTACCGTTGAGCTTTGATTACACACTAAGTATTAAACAATTCACTTAGATTGCCGATATACTAATCCTTTTAAATTCTCACACAAATTTCAACTTATTCAGGATACGAATTAGTGTTTGAAGAGCTTAACTTATACGCATGTCCCACCTCAGAATATACTCTCGTATCCAGACTCCTATATTCAGTCTTACAGGTGAATGTACAATAATGATATCTGTAACGGGTAATGCGAGGCCATGAGAGCTCAGGTTAGAACTTCCGTTCAGACAGAGAGATTATGGCTCGACTTTTGGTGTGTCCCATTTGGGGATCTTTTCTTCAACAGCACATGATTAGGCATTTTGCGATGTTTCACCATTTTTTATGCTGAGGGTAGGCTTTAAGATTAAAGCAGTGCAGAGTATTATACTAGGACTAGGCTATTGCTTCCGCAAAATCAGAAGTCCCGGTATAATACCCCAGCTATCATCACGCACATAGACCTAGTATGTCAGAAATAGAAAGCCTTTCAAACAAGATTTCAGGGGTTACCTATATATCCGAGAGATGTTCCCCACGTAATAAGCAAGAAATGATTTTAGGTTTATATCCCAAACAAATCTACTAAATGTGTAAAAACCTATCGGCATATCATCAGCGATACTGCTTAACACCTTTAAACATTACATATCTTTAGCATACTGTAACTGTCTAGCTGATATACTATCATTTCCCCTTTTACACAAACTCTTTTTAGATTTTCTATTGTTTTTGGATTTTGAAAATATCTCATGTTTTTTGGATTTTAGCATTTTTTATTGTTTTTGTATTTTCTGAAAATATTATCTATCTCCCCCTAAATACCAAAACAATTAAAAATACGACAAACCAGTGTAGTCTGCTTCTCAACATCATCTGCAACGGTATTGTTATCAACGCCAAGTAACTCCTCCGCATCCGACAACAATTTCATACCATTTAGTTTTAAAAGATATTGAAAACGAGCTTTATCGAAATCTTTGGTATGTAAATCTGCCTTTTGTTCGTCAGTGTGGATTTTGTCAATTCGTATTAACTTCTTTTCAAAACAATCGAGTATAAAGTGATGACGAATTTCTATATGTTTGGTTTTAGCGTGATGTACCGGATTTTTCGTTATGTTTATTGCTGCCTCATTATCAACAAAAATATGTGAAGTAAGAAATTGCAAACTGTAGTCACGCATCGGTTGCTGAATCCACAGGATATGAGAGCAGCAGCTGCTGGCTGATACATACTCTACTTCACATGTTGATAAAGCAATAGAGGTTTGCTTCTTACATTGCCACGTGACCAATCGGGGTCCGAAAAATTGGCAACCTGCAGTTGTTGATTTAGCATTGACTCTGCAGCAACCGAAGTCAGAATCAGAGTATCCTTCGAGCGTGAAGTCACCATCTTTTGGATACCACAACCTCAGTGTTGGAGTTCCTTTCAGGTAGCGTAATATCCTCTTGACTATAACCATGTGTGAAGCTCTAGGACTTGACTGAAATCGAGCTGCGAGGCACGTTGGGTACATGATATCGGGTCTGGATGCTGTCAAGTACATTAGCGAACCGATCATTGAGCGATATAGTGTCTCGTCCACCTTCTCTCCGGTGAGATCAGGGTTGATACCATGATTGGTTGCTAATGGGGAGGAAAAAGGAGCTGTCTCAGACATCCTGAATTTCTCCAGAACGTCGTAAACATACTTTGTTTGATGAATGAAGATTCCTTCAGGCATTTGGTCGACTTGCAGCCCTAGGAAGAACTTCATCTCACCCATTGACGACATTTCGAACTACTGCTTTATTACTTTTTCAAAATCTTTGCAGAGTTCTTCATTTGTTGACCCAAAGATTATATCATCAACATAAATTTGTACGATTAGTAAGTGTCCATCGACTTCTTTTGTGAAGAGGGTAGCATCCACTTTGCCTCGAATAAAGCGGTTGGCAAGCAAATGTTGAGAGAGTGTCTCATACCATGCTCTCGGGGCCTGATGCCAACTATACAACTCTTTGTCAAGCAGGTAAACCTTGTCTTTGTGGATTGGGTCGGTAAAGCCCGGTGGCTGACCGACATATACTTCCTCTTTCACCTTTCCATATAGAAATGCCGATTTAACATCTAACTGGTACACTTTGAATCCTTTCCATGAAGCAAAAGCTAGGAATATTCTGATAGCTTCAAGTCGAGCAACAGGAGCGTAAACCTCAGTGAAATCTATCCCCTCTTGTTGACTGAAACCCTGGACCATGAGTCAAGCTTTGTTACGGACAATAACCCCTCGATCATCCCTTTTGCACTTGAACACCCATTTTGTATTTATCTTTCGGTGTCCATCAGGCAGATCCCCAAGCTTCCATACACCAAGCTTTTCAAACTGACTCAGCTCCTCCTGCGTTGCGTTGACCCATGAATCTTCAGTTAGTGCTTCCTTGTAGGTTCTTGGCTCTATCTGCGAAATGAAACAGCTAAGTGAAAATTCGGTTTGTAAAGGAGAAACTTTAGTATAAAAGCAACTAAGGCCATGGTCAATTTAGCTTCTGGTGTGAACGTCTGACTATAGCTCTCCGATTATCAACTCCTCTGGATGGTATGAAAGACTCCGTGGCATAACTTCGCCTGGAACATCCACCTCGCCTTCCAAATTAGTAACGTTCTGCTCTGCAACATGTTCATTGTCAGGAATTGTCTGATCTGAAGATTGGATTTGCTCCCCCTCAGACTCTGAATCACCACGGTCAAAAGTAGGAATATCATCAGATTCTGAATCATCTTCATTGACTGCCGTCTGATTTTCAGTAGCAGATTCTCGTTCCGAAGGAGTCGGAGTTTGCTGGGCTTCATCATTCTCTCTAGCATAACTGGGACCAGCTTCATCATAATTGGAAGTTTGTTGTTGACATTTAGAAGAACTTGCTGGAAATCTTCCCTGAGATGCTTCATATTCTCGTAAAATATCCAAATCATCAAAGAACTCTGGCTCTTCTTCTAACTCGAATGAATCCCATAAGGTATCGTAGTTGAATCGCCATGAGTCCGCGAGCTTCTGTGGAGGCATTGTGTAGCCTTGACATTCAACATGTTGTGCTTCGATGATCTTCTTTAAACTTGGAACAAAGACTCCTCTAAGTGGACTGGCATATCCCATAAAGATACCTTCAATGCTCTTTGAACCAAATTTGCCATCGGGATCTAGAACAGTGCAGGGAGACCCGGACGGCTCTAAATACTCGAGATTAGGCTTGTGATTGTTGATCAACTCGAAACATGTTTTGTTGTGCTTTTTCATATTAAGTACCCTGTTGAGTGTATAGCAAGTGGCTGATACTGCTTCTGCCCAGAAATTGATTGGTAACTTGGAATCACCTAGCATCATTCTCGCCGTTTCGATCAGCGTTCTGTTATTTCTTTCTGCGACTCCATTTTGTTGAGGAGTATAAGGTGCGCTGAATTCTTGCAATATACCTCGTCGATCACAGAATTCCTCCATTCTGTTGTTCTTGAATTCCGTACCGTTGTCACTTCGTATTCTTCGTATGCGGGTTCGGTACAAATTCTCTATCCTTCTGAATAACCTCAGCAAACTCTCAAATGTCTCGTCTTTTGTCTTCAGGAACAACACCCACGAGAATCTCGAATAGTCATCAGTGACTACAAGGCAATAAAGATCACCCGTAATACTTTTGACATTCACAGGACCAAAAAGATCCATATGAAGTCTCTCCAGTGGCTTCGAGACTGAGTTCATCTTTTTACCCGGATGGGATTTCTTTCGTTGTTTTCCTTTGATGCAACTTATACACTCCCCCTCAAGATGAAAACTCTTCAAGTGAACACCTTTGATCAAATCATTATGCAGCAAATAGTTCATCTTGCGTAGGTGAATGTGGCCCATCTTTCGGTGCCACAACTGCGACTCCTTTTTAGTGGCTTTTGACACGAAGCAATGAGTTTGACCCGTGGTAGTCGTAGCGACGCTCATATCCAACACGTACAGATCATTAACTCGTGGTGATCTCATGATGATCCATTCCTCAGGGATGACAAACCCCGGCTTCAAGATCAGACATTCCTTATCAGTGAAATGTGTCGAATACATTCTGTCACATATTTGAGAAATGCTAAGAAGATTATTCTCCAACTCTGCTATGTAATTGACTCTTTCAAATGTGATAACACCATTTGACAATGTTCCTTCACCAATAATGCGTCCTCGATTACCAGCAAAACCGACATATCCACCGTTAAACCCTCTAACATCGTAAAGTAGGGTTTTTCACCCTGTCATGTGCCGAGAAGCTCCACTTTCCATGATCCACTTTGAGATAGACTTCGGAAGCTCCTGCACATTTTACAAACATTTAGTTAGATTTGGAAGCAACCCAAGCCTCCTTCGACTCGGGTAGCTTAACGTTAAGGTGCGTAATTGTGGTGTACAAAGGTGGAAAATTCTTGTCATTCATTTTCAAACTTTCTTCAGACCCAACCTCAACCTCTTTGTATAAGAAAAATTTGTCTTTTTGAGGTTGACCATATGGTTGGTCTTTCTTCGAAACATACTTCTTCCCTGGTGGGGTTGAAGTTTGTTTTTCCAACTTCTGATAATAGTCCAAAGGCACATTCATCTCAACCGGTTTGGTTGAGGATGATTGTTTTTCTGTAACAGGAATCTTTGGTCTTAGAACACTCGATGTCTTAGCCTCAGATTTTGGCTTCCAAGTTTGTTGCGAAGAAGCGACCTGTTTGTAAAATTTATCAGTTTTGTTTACCGGCTGTTTTACATTTTCATTTTTTACTTTGATTTTTTCATTCTTCAAAATCTTTTTCTCAACAAACATTGGAGCTTTTCCTTTGACATCGTTCTTCTTTCTTGGATTCTCGACAATCACAGACTTAGGCTTCGAGTTGGTGCACTTTCGTGCAATGTGTCCAACTTCGTTACATTTAAAGCATGTGCGGGTATCAACTTCCCGACTTGTGCCTTCAGTCTGAGGCTGTGAGACCTTCTTTTCAAAAAATTCTTCATTTGATTTCGAAAAAATTTCAGATTCTTGCTCAGAGTGTGAACTTGAGATTTTCAAAAACACTTTCTTTTCAACAATTTTTTTGTTTTGAAGATTTCTTCTTTGATTGTTCTTACCACCCTGATAACCACCCGACCATCTCTTTTGATTTTTGTTATTAAAACGTGGTGGTGCAGCAGGTTTCTTGTAGTAAAATTTATCTTTTTCAAAGTTCAAAAACCTTTTTGACTTCTTTAAACCCTCAATTTCAGAAACATCAATTTCAACCAATTTGAAAACTTGCTTTAACTTGTCAACATTCACATTTTCAAGTGGAAATTCAAGATCCGAATACAACTTATCAGAACCCGACATCTTGTACATCACAAGAGTAGGTTCATCATTTGAGTTGTTCTGGGATTTTGATTTCGGAATATAATTTTTGAGAAAACATTCTTCATCTTCAGTCGAATCACTGTCTGATTTCAAAACGTTTTCAGCCACATTTTTTACGACTTCAGACTGAATACTGTCTTCATCAGATGATGAAGTGAACGTGACATCGATGGTTTCTGGAAGTTTCTCAGCATCTGATTTTTCATTTGTTTCAGAAATTTTATCCAACCCAGACTTTTTCTTTGAAAAATTGTTTAACATGGGTGGTGGGACTTGATGATAACCCACCCCTGTTCCATCCGAGTAGATATCTTCACCAGCTTTGTTCTTCCCAATGGGTTTGGGAACTATGTGTTGAAGAACAAAGCTCGCAGAGCTATAACTGTTCAATTTCAAAGTAATTCTTTCATTTTCAATCTTAGCTTCCTGAAACTGAAGCTTAAGATTTGCAATCTCATCCAACTGCTGGTTGATTTGCTTTTCTTTTGACTGAAGGACTCCTGACAGTTGAAGATTTTCTTTCAATGTTTTACCATTTCTCTCATCAGAATCTTTAATAGTTCTTTTTTATTTCTCAAAATTTTCAGAAATGGTTCTGTTTTCATGAATTAACTTCTCATTTTCTTTCTTAAATGGTTCTACATCAGTTTTATCTTTTTTCGATTTTTTCTGTTAATTCCTTTACTCTTTCAATTGAAGCTCTCACTAGTTTATCTCGACTTATGATTTGATCTTCAACCATTTTGACTTTTGCAACCAGTTCTTCAGTCTTTTTGGCATTGAGATATGCATTTGTGCTGCAAACTTTGCAATCTTTCATGCAATTTATGCAGTCACTTTCAATTTTAGCCTTATCAGTCTTACCTGATTCATTTGTTGAATCACTTTTACTGACCTTGCTCTTTGACTCAGATGCAGACTTAGAATCTACCTCTAATTCCTTTGCCATGAGCACTTTATCTGCCATCTTTGTCAGGTTCTCAGCGGTCATTTCTTTTGTTGTGTCGATTATTCCATCATCGACTTTTCTTGACTTTAACTCTTCCTCTTCAACTTTCTTTGCTGCATCTCTCTCTCTCTCTCTCTCTTTTCATCTTCTTGCTTAATCGCCTCAATGAGAGTTTAAACAATGAGTGTTGATGGTTCAGCAATTATGTTGCCTTTTGGGTCCAAATAGCACTCACGATCAGCATCCCATCTGTTAGCCTTTTTGGCTTCTTTCCAGGCGCAATAGTTTTGATCCTTCATGGTTTGAGCTATCAACTTACTACAAGTGTATTTCTGCTCTTCAGTTCGTGTGTCTTTGTATGGTTCAACTTTTTCCATGAAAGCATAACCTACAGCATCATCTTCTGGTAAAAACTCACTCCAGTTGAATCCTTCGTCATCATGAATTACGGCTAAGGCTCTAGACTTTTCCTTTGGAGTTTCTTCAATTTGCTTCATTCGGGGTGGCTCTTCCCAATTGCGATGATAAATGGCCTTTTTATAGTAGTCATTATGGAACGGATTGGTTGTTTCATCTGAAGCTGCATTCCTGTATTCCCTCTTGAAGTGCCCCTTCTGCTTGCACTTAAAACATGTTACTTTCGACTTGTCAAAGCCCAACTTTGTAGAAGGTCCACCGATGGAGAGTCTTCCAGTTATCTCCATAAATCTTTGCGCTCTTTGAACTACGCTTGCCATGCACCAGTGTATATCGATCAACTCCATCTCCTCGGGGTCAATTTGAACATAATCTTCTTTCATCAGATTCGTATTCCCGATTTTCCCAGCTACCAAGCTCTCATACGATTCCAAGATTGAGGCCAGAAACACCATTTGTTGTTTTGCAGTTTCTTCATTAAAGTTTTGGGCATTGTTCAGGTTCACTGCAATGTTACACTGAAACACATTTTTAGGAACTGTTTGTTGTTGCGGGCTTGGAGCGGATGAAGAAGATCCTCCATGATATCCACTGCTTGGAATAAAACTGCTGATTTGTGGCACCAGAACTCTCAGCAAAAAAAGCAGTTTTTGGTGAAATGTTCTTAGGTATCATACTACCCCTATAGTACAGATCGACGTTTTGTTGGTACGGGGTGTTGTTGACCTTATTCATCTTCTTGATTTCAAGCTCATGACTTTCAAACCTGTCTATCAGCCAGTCAACAGTCATGTCAGACATTTTCATGGTATTTTCAAAACCAGTGCATAATACTGCCAATCTTTTTCATCAGGCAATGATTCCAATAACTTCTCGACCATTTCTTCTTCGGTGAAAGTTATTCCATTTCTGACAAGCTCTATCTTTAGGTGACAAAAACGCTCTATCATCTTCAACACCGACTCATTCTTCATGCATCCAAACAAATCAAACTCTTTCTTCAGTAGACGTTTCTTGTTTTTTACTATCTCTGCCCCTCCTACACACTTCTTTTCTAACTTTCCCCACAAATCTCTTGCGTTTTCGTAACTAATCAAAGAAATGATATCATCTCTAACAGATTGATGTAATAATGCTATACATTTCTGTTCAGCAATAAATGTTTCTTGTTCACCGTCATTCAAATTTTCACAATCTTTCCTTCCAATATCAAAACCGTTTTTCATACATTTCCAACTTTGATATGCAAATCCTTTCAACCAATCCTCGAATCTGCTTGACCATCTGTTGTAGTCTTCTATTGCCATAAGCTTCGGCGGTTTGTTGTAAGTACCATAAGCGTTGTCCACACTGAGTGAATCAGCAATAGCCTTCTTCGGATTTGGATTTGTGTTGGAAGTAGTATCTGTTGATGTTTCTCTGGTATGGTATGCAAACACATCGCTGAATAGATTTAGGAACTCGTCTCCCATTTTTAAGTACCTAAAAAAAGTTCAAACACTTAGAAAAATTTTCACAAGTTTCAAAAATTTCAAACAAATACACTTGGATCGAATGGTGATCCGGTCGAGTGGTGATCCGATCGGGTCACAACCAAGTACTATTGATCAAGTTTTGGACGGCTATCCGATCAGATGGTGATCCGATTGGGTGGTCGTTCGGTTGAGTGACACAAGCTCCTTGAAACTTTTAACCTTCAACACTACACTTGATCGGATGGTGATCCGATCGAGTGAATATGATGACGTCAGCAAACAAAAACAAGAACAATCTAAGCCAATCTGATCGGATGGTTATCCGATCGGGTGGATGACGTCAGCACGAACGAAGAACTCGACATGGTTTTTGCTTGGTTTGATTCAGTTTTAGTTTGAATTTTTCAATGAAAATTTAAAGGATTGATCTATGTTTGATTGCGAATCGATTGATATGATTTTTACTCAATTTTATCCGTGAATTCCCGTTCAATTTTGAGTTTTTCTAGTTTTAAGATGTAAAAGTGCAAGAATCAGTAAGAAATGTGGTAGAAGATGAGAAATTGGTCAAATTTCTGGTGAAATTCGACAGAAATCGGCAAAGAATCGCTGAAATTCCGGTGAATTTGCAGTTGTTGTCTTCGATTCAACCTCATGTGGCTTTGATACCACTTGTTAGGCCGTTTGATCAGGATCTGTTCGTGTGGAACGTGGCTGGAATCGATCAGAATCAATGTGCGGAATCCATTGATTATGTCACAAGATCAACAATAACAGATTCAACGTTTAATCTCGTCTGATTTTCTATTAGAATGATTGTGAAAGTACAGTAGCTCCGGTAGAATCTCAGACCAGTAGAGTTTCCTTGCTAGTTCAGCAAAAAGTTCTAAATGACAAGTCCTAGCTTGCTATTTATAGACAAACTCAGGGGGTTAAGAGATGTCCAGACGGATGGTGGCCCGATCGGATGGTCATCCGATCGGATGGCCATCCGATCGGATGACAAAGTCTTCCGTCAGATTTAAACTTTTACAATTACGCACCGATCCCTGAGTTGTCTTTACAAAAACATACATACATATACAAAATTACATTCACAGCACAAAATAAGACTCAATGCAGACGGAAGCTACAGACATATACACTAATAGTACCTGAGAGGACGGGCGTGAACTAATGACCTTAATCATGACCAATGCTTAGATAGGGGGCATTGGGGACGGGCAAAATAATCTGGGAGCCATCTTGTACGGTACTCGAGTTATTATCAACATTAAAACTAAATTGAACTAAACTCTTGGCAATTAACGTTTTCACAAACTATGAACTCGCCAGCGTTGTCTGATACACTTGTTGCATGCTCGCAGGTCGATAGATTTCTTAGATATGGAACTTGCTGTTTGGAATGGCTGGAGTGGTCATGGGTCGAACTGATTGAATACACATGACAGGCTTACTGATTTTCATACATTTGGTTTTGGAACATTTAAACAATGGTTTACTTATTGCTTCCACTGAACTTGTTGGATTTTATTAAGCTTATTTTGATACACTTTTAATTATAATTGTCAACTTTATTTGAAACCTTACTATGAGTTCAACGTGATTAGTGGTTAGATCCTGGTACGTCACACGCCTAGTGGGGTTTCCGCATGTGTAGTTTTCGGGGGTGTGACAGTTTGGTATCAGAGCTACTGATTATAGTGAACTAGGTTTTAAAACGTTTTATAAAATCAGACTATAACCGAACAGTTCAAAAGTCGACCATGACACTCAGCTCCAGATTGCAAGGTTCGTCTCTCGTTTACTTATTGCATAGCATATCTAGTGTACGCTTACGTATGACGCTTCATGGGATTGCACACTTAGCACTACAGACTAAATTCATGTGTTACTTGCCTATGTTATGTGGATGATAGAGTCACAATGCGACATTCCTCTAGACTTTCATGGCCCATGTTTTGTGATGTCTTTTGTCTCGTTACTTAAATTTAAGGAACCTTTTAGCATGAGTTGGGAGGAGCTGAGATGAACATGCAAATTGCATAATTATTATGGGTGCAAACATAATAATAATGTTGGGTGCATGTTAGTCCCAGTGATGTTTAACGAGTGTGAAAGGGGTTCCACTCTGTTGTCTGATGTAAACTTGGTAGTCAATAGAGTCATCGTGATGTTTGACTCCTACTCAATTCTGACCCTTCACCTTTTTTTTCCTTCTTTTATATAGAATCATGAGTGGACGTAATGGTGGACGTGGTGGTGGCTGTGGCGGTGGACGTGGCAACATTGCTATGACTCAGGCCGAGATAACCGACCAGATCAACACTCGTGTGGCTGAGGCCCTAGCGGCTTATCAGGCTGGTACGATATGTGCCAATTAATCCTTATCCCTGTGTTGCGTACCCAAATTTTAACCGTGTGTTGTACTCTCTTTCGTTTTTAGGTCAACCTGCGAACCAAAACAATCCGCCTGTTTGCACGTTTAAGACGTTCATGGATTGTAAGCCACAGAGATTCAGTGGGACTGAAGGAGCCGTGGGGCTACTACGTTGGTTTGAGAAAGCTGAGTCAGTCTTTGCTATGTGTAACTGTTTCGTGGGGGACCGGGTGAAGTATGCTACATGCACATTGGAGGATGGTGCCTTAACTTGGTGGAATGCCCAGGTGAAAATGTTGGGCATCGAAATGGCTAATGCAACTACTTGGGATGATTTCAAGGAGTTGATGCGAGAGGAGTATTGTCCTTGTGACGAGATTCAGAAGCTTGAGAACGAGTACTACAATTTGAAGATGGAAGGGTCTGAAATTGAAGCGTACACAAAAAGGTCACATGAGCTCGCGAATATGTGTCCTAACTTATCACGACCACCACCCCAAAGAATCGAATTGTACATCAAAGGTTTAGCACCGTCAGTCAAGAGTTTGGTCACTGCTGCAAATCTTGACAACCTGCCTCGAATCATACGTCTAGCTCACAAGATTACCGATCAGGAGGTGGAGCGTGGCTCGCTACCACCACGTGTTTCTGCTACTACTGCTACAGCTACTACTCCTGGTACTGACGGCATGCGCAAATGGAATGATGTAGACAAGGAGTCCAATTCGATACAGTCACAGAAGAAGCCAGACACCGGTAGCAACCGCAGCTTTAGTCAGTCATCTTCTGTTAATCAGAACCAGAACAACAATTCGAATCAGGGTTCTTACACAGGGAAGCAGCCAAAGTGTAACAAGTGAAACTTTCATCATCGAGGGCCGTGCACCCGGGTCTGTCACAGGTGCAACAAGGTGGGTCATATGGCTAGAGATTGCAGGGCTCCACTCCTAAGACAGCAACAGCAGCAACCCCCACAGCAACAGCAGCCACAGCAACAGGATAGGCAGCAGCCTCAGCAGAATCAGGGTAATCGCAAGGGTTGTTTTCAGTGTGGAGACGAGGGTCATTTAAGACAGGATTTCCCTCAACTGAATCAGAATGCCGAAAACAACAACAACACTGGGAATAACAACAATGGGAACAATGGTGGGAACGGTGAACGTGGGAGAGTGTTTACCATTGGTGCTGGGGAAGCTAGGAACGATGGCAACGTGGTGACTGGTACGTTTTCAGTAAACAATCTATTTGCTTCTGTTTTATTCGACTCTGGTGCCGATTGGAGTTATGTATCTTTGGGGTTCAGTCGTCAGTTAGAGTTGAGTCCTACACCCCTCGTAACCAAACATATAGTAGAACTAGCTGATGGTAAAACAATTGAAGCTTCGCATGTTCTTGTTGGGTGTAAACTCGATCTTATGGGTCAAGTGTTCGACATTGATCTACTCCCCGTTACTCTTAGAAGTTTTGATGTGGTCGTTGGCATGGATTGGT
Source organism: Helianthus tuberosus (assembly GCA_030545235.1). Classification (NCBI taxonomy): domain Eukaryota; kingdom Viridiplantae; phylum Streptophyta; class Magnoliopsida; order Asterales; family Asteraceae; genus Helianthus; species Helianthus tuberosus. Next base: position 49,524,562 of record CM060411.1, on the reverse strand, counting down.
TGTCTAAGCACCAAGCCGAAATTATTTGTTTGGAGAAAACCGTGCGTATCCCTCTTCCCAGTGGGGGATTCCTGTCAGTTCAAGGTCATCGTGGTGGCACAATGGTCGGCATCATCTCAGCCATGAAAGCCCAGAAGTGTCTACGAAAGGGCTACCCTGCCATTCTAGCTCTTGTTACTGATTCTCAACCTGAGGAGAGAAGGATCAAAGACCTTCCAGTTGTTCGTGAGTTTTCTGATGTGTTTCCTGAAGAGCTTCCTGGTTTACCTCCACACCGTCAGGTGGAATTTCAGATTGACCTTACACCAGGAGCAGCCCCGATTGCCCGTGCTCCTTATCGTCTTGCATCAGGAGAGTTGCAAGAGCTGTCAAACCAAATCCAAGAACTGTTGGATAGAGGTTTCATCCGACCTAGTTCTTCACCTTGGGGAGCCCCAGTTCTGTTTGTGAAGAAGAAGGACGGGTCCTTTCGAAAGTGTATAGATTACTGTGAACTCAACAAGGTGACCGTCAAGAACCGTTATCCTTTACTACGTATCGATGATCTGTTTGACCAGTTGCAAGGGTCAAGTTTCTTCTTAAAGATCGACTTAAGATCGGGCTATCATCAGGTGCGATTCCGAGAGGAGGATGTTCCAAGAACGGCTTTTCGAACGCGGTATTGCCACTATGAGTTTTTGGTTATGCCATTTGGGTTGACTAACGCACCAGCGTTTTCATGGACCTCATGAACCGCGTGTGCAAACCGTATCTCGACGATTTTGTCATCGTATTCATCGATGACATCTTGATCTACTCCAAGAGCAAGGAAGATCACGAGCGACACTTACGTCTTATCTTGGAGCTTCTGAGGAAGGAACAACTCTACGCGAAGTTTTCTAAGTGCGACTTCTGGATAAGAGAAGTGCACTTTCTTGGCTACATTGTTAACGAAATGGGGATACACGTGGATCCTGCTAAGAATGATGCTATCAGAAATTGGGCGGCACCGAAGAACCCTTCGGAGGTGCGACAATTTCTTGGTCTCGCTGGGTACTATCGCAGATTTATTAAGGATTTCTCAAGGATCGCTCAACCTCTGACCTCATTGACACAGAAGGGCGTTGTATACTCTTAGGGAACGAAGCAAGAAGATGCTTTCCAACTCTTGAAACAGAAACTCTGCAGTGCACCGATCTTGTCTCTACCTGAACGTACCGAGGATTTTGTAGTATATTGTGATGCTTCTATTCAGGGTCTCGATTGCATGCTAATGAAACACGAGAAGGTAATAGCTTACGCTTCCCGGCAGTTGAAGGTTCATGAGAAGAACTACACGACTCACGACTTGGAGTTGGAGGCCGTGATTTTCGCGCTAAAGATTTAGAGGCATTATCTGTACGGTACCAAATGCACTATCTATACCGATCACAGGAGCCTCCAGCATATTTTCGATCAGAAAAAGTTGAACATGCGACAACTTCGGTGGGTAGAACTTTTAAATGACTACGATTGTGTTATCAAGTATCACCCAGGTAAAGCTAACGTCATAGCTGATGCCCTTAGTCGAAAGGAGACGAAGCCCAAGCGTGTCCGCGCTCTGCAGCTCACTATTCACTCAAACCTCCCTGACCAGATCTGTTCTGCTCAAACCGAAGCGTTGAAGGAAGAAAACTATAAAGCTGAGTATTTATGGGGCATGGAAAAATGACTTTTAGAGAGATCTGATGGTATTCTCTACTTCATGGAGCGAATATGGGTTCCTTTGTATGGGAATCTTAGAGAGATTGTGATGGACGAAGCGCACAAGTCTCGATGCTCTGTTCACCCGGGTTCGGATAAGATGTATCAGGATCTGAAAGTCATGTGTTGGTGGCCGAAGATGAAAGCATACATAGCGACATATTTGAGTAAGTGTTTGACTTGTGCTAAAGTCAAAGTGGTGTACCAGAAACCCTCATACCTGCTTCAACAACCAGAGATACCCATGTGGAAATGGGAGCAGATTGCTATGGATTTCGTCACTGGTTTGCCAAGAACTCAAAGCCGAAACGATACCATTTGGGTGATCGTTGATCGTCTCACGAAGTCAGCGCACTTTCTCGCAATTAAAGAAACGGATAAGTTCTCACAATTAGCTGCGGTTTACCTAAGGGAAGTGGTTTCTAGGCACGGGGTGCCAACCTCTATTATCTCTGATCGTGATCCGCGTTTCATATCCAATTTATGGCAGTCGATGCATAAATCATTCAGCTCACGTCTCGACATGAGTACTGCATATCACCCACAGATGGATGGTTAAAGCGAACGAACCATCCAGACACTTGAAGACATGTTGCGGGCAAGCGTGATCGATTTTGGAAAGGGATGGGAGAAACATTTGTCGTTGATAGAGTTCTCATACAACAACAGCTACCATACCAGCATCCAGGCAGCTCCATTTGAAGCATTGTACAGACAGAAATGTCGTTCTCCTCTCTGTTGGGCTGAGGTGGGTGACAGCCAGATCACATGTAACACCTCGAAAAATCACGTCCAACGAAGTATTGACACGTGTAATAAACCCTAATGAAGTCAAACGTTGAATTTAAGGGACTAATTTTTCAAAAAAAATCAAAAACTATGATTATGAAAGAACTGGAAGTATTATCATACCTAAAATAAGTTTCTAAATAACCTTTTACGGTTTTATATTCACAATTGAGCCACTTGTTAATCAAGTGTAGCCGTTTATGTGATTAATTGAAAGTTTGCGCAATAAAGGGTTAAAAGCGTCAACATGTTAATTCTTACCTCTGAGTGACCTTTTAACAAACCGAGAGCCTCATGATATTTTATTATACTCTCGGGAATGCCAATCATTGGCCATCCAAGGCTTTTATGCCCAAAAGTGAAGTTACGCGCAACATTGCAAGTATAAGGGACTAAAAGTGTCAATATGTTTAATTATACCTCTGAATGACCTTTTATCGAGCCCGAAGCATTATGATGTTTAATAATACTTTCAAGAATGCCTAATATGGATTATATGAGGCTTCAATGATATTAAATGATGAGTTACGCAAGTTTGCGCATTAGAGGGACCTAAAGCGTCAAACTGCTAAAGTATACCGATTCGTATATTATCGGACCTTCCGGAATATGACCATCAGATAAACATACCCTATTTATCCTTATTATACCTTAGATATAGGCTTAGAGGTGTTTGGTGCGCAAAAATAAGCTTTTAAGTCATGCAGGGACTAAAAGTGTCAAAAAGCGCACAAGTTTGCGTTTACGCGCATATCTTACATTCTGAATATCCCCGGACACCCAAAAATTTATGTAAGCACTAAAATATTTTATATTAGTGTTTGGCTTGATAAAATTCCATTCGTCGTGTCGTTTGGATCGTTTTTCACGTCCGTCCGTGTTTCGTCGTAATTAGCCGAACAACGTGACCGTACGACCAAACGAACCGACATCCGGCATATTTTTGAGCATGTTTCATGTTCCGCATACTTAGGCATCATTGTAGAGCCTTAAAAATGGTTTAACGGGCCTTAGATGAGTCGGAAATGGCATTAAGAAGTGCAGGGGCTAAATCTGTCAAAATGTGAAAGTTTCATATTGCTGACCAGGTCCTTACGGACCTCAACACTGTGGACATTATGGTCCGTAAGCCTGCTTCCAGATGCAGAAACTCGTTTTGTTGGCTGTTCAAGCTATGTAAGCGACACCTCTTACCCTTTAACACTCCCAAAGGCCGCCTAAACTGATTTTTAGACCTTAAGGACACATGTTACTGATCCATGATCATGTATAGCATGATTTGTCATGATCTTAAGGGATCAAAATCACTATAAAAGGCCTTCATGGTTGCAACCATTTGATCACTCACTTCATCTGCTTTCTTGGAGCTTCCTGGAGCATAAGGGCAGATCCAAGCCATCCCTAATAGTGCATTAGGCTTTGGTATGTATGCTTAACCTTTCTTAGTTAAGTTTTTGCTTAGTTTTAGCTTAAAAGTCAAACCGTCGTAATTAACGGTTGACTTAGCGATTAATCACTAACGGTCCAGTGATTAGTCGAATTGAAAGTAGTTATAAGTTGGTAATTATGTGGGTAATAAACCCTTAAAAGGGTTCCCCTGATTCCCACTCTAACTAGGTCAAATGTCGGGTCAAACTTGTCATTAAAAAGTCAACAGGATACTTAGTTTCTAATTTAAGCATGATTAGCAATGTAGAACACATACAACCTGTTTGATCATTAATATAACTTGGTAATTAGTGTAAGAACATGTCTAAACATGTTCAACCTGACAATTTACTGTTTAGACCCGGTTCGGAACCAAAAGTCGTAAAGCTTTGACTTTTGCCTTGACTTCAGTTCTGACCCGTTTTGGTATGATATAGAAATACCTTAGAGCTCTATTTGGACCAGGTTACATGCTAGTATAACCCTCTGTGATTATACACCATGGTTCATTAGTTAACCAATTAATACGCATGATTCCGTTAATTGCCCATATGTTGACCATTATGCCCTTTTCACCTTAAATCATGATTTTTGAAAATGTAAAAGAGTAGAAACCTTAGTCACTGATATATAAACTTGTACCCAAAGTTTGACATCAGTTTGAGGTGTAGTTTGAGAGTTATGCTCATTAGCGTAAATTGAAAGCTTTATGTTAATTAAACGACATAATTAGCGTATGGCCTATCTAAGCCTACTTTTTGATATCAAACTTATTACCCACTGATGTAATATATTATTTTGGGATTTTTGAAGATTTTTAATTAATTTTAGGCTGAGCATAACTTATAGTCGTAGGCTTAATCCGGTAATTGTCGGTTTTGCCCTTATGGGCTACAAAATGAGTTTTACATATCTAATTGACTCCAAACCTTTTGCTACTGATTACATATGATAAATAAATTATTTTAAGCCTCCTGGAACAATAAAAATATCAGCTTTATGTATAGAACCCGGAAATGGCTTCTAATCGCCTTTTTAAGCGTTTTTAACGCATAGTATGTACTAGAACTATTTTAAACATACAAGGGTTGATACCTACTGATATTTTGGGCAAATTATAATATTTTAACAGTAAGCAAAAGTTGTTTAACTCAGACTTCAGTTTTGTGCTTTACGGCTTATGTGAAATTACCAAAATGCCCCTACGGTGCATAGTTTGGTTATAATTGATAAATTTCACATATATACGTTACCCTACTGTTATAACTTAGTAAACTAAGCATTTTTGCTGATTATATCAGACCTGTAACTCAGGTTAATACTTAGACTCTTTTATAACCTTGAAAATGACCAAATTACCCCTACGAGGCATAGTTTGTGTTTAAATTCGTTTCGGGCATAATAAAAGACATCTTACTGATGTCACAACATATTTGAAGCATATTAACTTAGGAAACCTGTATATGGCTCTTATGAATACCCGTTACGCTTATTACGCGTTAGGTTCGGTTTATGTAACTAGTTTGCATAAATTAGCCGAAACGGGTCAAACCTTATCGGTTTTATCTCAAAATCCAGAATGTTTATGAAATACCCATATTAAGCAAGTCTCCGAACTTGTTGGGTCTAAATCACATTCTATTCCGGTCTTCGCCTAATCGTGCGTTTGAACCGTATAATTAACCGGTCTAAGCTTAGGCTTAATTAAAGACCCTTTAGCATTCTAATTGGTTATTTATACCATCATTCCAGACTAGAGCCTTCCGGTAAATTGTACCTACGCTTACTTAAGTGAATACGGCTGAGTTATTATAATTCTTGCTATTTAAGACAGGAGCTAGCTCAGGTAAATACTCTTAACTTATTTTCCCTATTACGGGCTTGGGATACGGTAATATAAATACCGCATGGTCAGGTATGGGATTCAAAGACCAATAAGTCGGAAATCCAAATAACCTGTTTTAATTTGTATTGCTTGGCTGAAACATTGGGGGTTAATGCGATCGTGTCCTGGATATCCTTGACTCGTTAAATGCAATGGCCACGACCTAAGCACGGGGTGTAGGCATACACCTGACAGATGACATATGTTTAATAATAAATTGTACCCAATAAGGGATTCCCAATAAGGGAATAGTGGTGTGTTGGTTAATCTTGAACCGGCATAGAACCGGACCCCGTATGTAGAGCAAGTTATGTAAAACTGATAACATGAGATATAGTTTGTCCCAAGTATAAAAGATTAATTTTGCCTTGTGCATTTTAATCAAAGTGTCAAAACATCTTCGTGCCTTGAGCACCTAAACAAATTTTCATAGACATTTTCAAATGAGTCGGTTGAGTGTATTTACCAGTGAAAACTGACGTATTTTCAAAAGTCTAAGTGACAGGTACAAGTACGTAATAGGCTGGAAGCTGCTCAGGACGTTAATAAAGAATCTTGCAACTTCTAGGCGTCTAAAGTCTGTTGAACAATAATTATGTTTTAAGATCCGCATGTGGATCCTTTACTTTCCGTTGTAATACTTGATATTACTTTATATTCGGATTGTAATATATTTATCTTTTGCTTCCGCTGTGCATTTATATATTGTGTTGTTTGACTATGATGATATCAACTACGTCACGATACTCCCCTACCGGGCCCACCAGTGAAACGTGGAAATATCGGGGTATGACAGGTTGGTATCAGAGCCAACACTGAGCGAATTAAACACTAGCCTTTTTGTGTTTAATCTCAGTTACACAGTTGCACATTCTTGAGTCTAGACAAGAACATAGGACAAATTCTAATTTGTTTTAATTGTCCTTATTTGGTTCCTTTGTCATTTTCTGATTAGCTCTTGCATGGGCAAGTCATTTTTCTGTTAGAAGACCCGTTTAGGGCAACCATATACTTGTTTAAATTTTAAAGGAACGATTATATTAAAAATATCATTCCTATATTATAAAATCTACCATTATAATAAAATGGCAATATCTAAAAAGGACAAGACCTAGCTCATGTGTCATTTTAAGACAGGGCCAAGACGGTAGTTCCACAATTAGATTCAGATCCTTGTTAACATTTCAATTTAGGATTGTTCTGCGTTAAATATTAAAGGAATCTTAAAGGTAAAACCTAGCCTAAATGTCAATGCAGACATGGCCAAGATGGTAAAACCTAACCTAAATGTCAATGCAGATATGGCCAAGATGGTAAAACCTAGCCTAAATGTCATTGCAGACATGGCCAAGACGGTAAAACCTACCCAAAGGATTCCAATCCTTGTTAACATCTGTAACATGTTAACATTCCTGGCAGACGTGGTTTGATAAAATCGCATAAGTCATCCTTAAATAAGATTACTCCAATTTCCCTTATTTATATAATCATCCCTTAAGGATGAAGTGCCTACGGGCTATAATTGACGTCCTCTGTGACTAAAGACAGTGGTAGCCTACAACTCCCTGTCAAGAAAAGGTAATGAACTATGATTCAAACCTTAATGCCTCGATTCTCTGAAATCATGGCTTATATCATCCTATAAGATGATCATATTATAAACATCCCTTAGAAGGGAAGTGCCTACGGGCTATAGTTAATGTCCTCTAAGACTAGAGACAGTGGTAGCCTACAACTCCCTGTCAAGAAAAGGTAATGAACTTTGATTCAAACCTTAATGCCTCGATTCTCTGAAATCATGGCTTATAAATTAAACTTGTCTACGCGACTAGGACATTTGTGCTATTATTAACTTGTAAATTAGGATTTATAATAAAAATTCAGAATAAAATAAATATCCTTCCTTCCCTGCCAGTATACATATGAATAAGAATCTTAAGAGTGAAACCTAGCCTGAGTGTCATTATAAAGACCTGGCCAAGATGGTAAGACCTGTTTAAAAGATTCGTATCCCTGTTAACATCTGAAAATATGTTAACACTCCTGGCAGACGTGATTCATTAAAATCACACACGCATTCTTATAAAAGGATTCTTCAAAAGATTCCTAACCCAACTTAATGATCTCTGCATCATGGGTTTAAATCATCAATTAAGATGATCATATTTTGACCATGCATTGGTAATATAGTGCCTACGGGCCTTGCTCATTTCTACATGAGCCAAAAGACAGGGGTAGCGATGACTCCCTGACCGAAATAGGTAATGAACTATGATTCAAACCTCAATGCTTTGATTCTCTGAAATCATAGCTTATAATTTATAAATATCCATGTGACTGGGCCTTTCGTGCCACCAGTAAAACTGTTATTGTTTTTATAATTAGGATAAGTTATAATATAAATCCTAAATAAATGTGATTAATAAATTAACCAAATATGGTCTCCGTTACCATGGTTAATGAATTGCCATAAAAGACAATTCCATAATAAACTCCCAAGTAAACTATTGTCCTTGTTTTATGTAACAGTTCAATTAAATGGCTGGCTCAAATGAAATTAATAGCCACCCAGTGGAGAACAATGATAACGCCCGAATTAATTTAACGGGTGCTGAACTAAAAGCGTTAGTAGACGACGCAGTTACAAAGGCCTTAGAGCGGCAGTACGAAGAGTATAGTGGGACTCGGACTAGGACCCTATCTACACCGCATTCGAAGCCTCCTTCCAAGAAGGATGAACCCAAGAAGGAAGATGACGAGCGTCACTCTTCTAATCATCACAGTGATCCGTCTCAACAGATCATACTGAATCAAGGACCCCGTGATAAGGGTTGCTCCTACAAGTACTTTGTTTCATGTAAACCCTGGGATTTCACTGGGGAGGAAGGAGCTGTAGATTGTATGACATGGTTAGATGAGATGGATACAGTTGTGGATATCAGCGTATGCGCTGAGAGGGATGTGGTTATGTTTGTGTCGCAATCATTTAAGGGTGAGGCCTTAGCCTGGTGGAGATCGTTGATTCAAGCCACCGGGAAGATCCCTTTGTACAACATGACTTGGGATCAGTTCGTTGCTCTTATCAAAGAAAATTACTGCCCTCAACATGAAGTTGAGAAGATCGAGACTGAATTCTTGACATTAGTCATGGAGAACTTAGATTGTCAAGCATACCTTACAAGTTTCAATACCAAGTCTCGATTGGTTCCTTATTTGATCACACCGGAACCAAAGCGAATAGCTCGCTTTATTGGGGGTCTAGCCCCAGAAATAAAGGCAAGTGTGAAAGCATCGAGACCTACTACATTCAGGTCAGCGGCAGATCTGTCGCTATCTCTCACACTCGATGTGGTTAGAAACAAGGCTGCCAAGGCCTCTGAAGATGGAAAGCGTTAAAGGGAGGAGGATAACTCCCAGAATCCTAAGAAGAGCAAATCCGAGTTCAACAATAACCAACCGGATTCCAACAAGAAGCCTACATGCAAAACCTGCAAAAGAAGACACTGGGGACAGTGTCGATCAAACCAAAAGATAAAGCAATGTGGCATCTGCAAAAGAACGGGCCACCAGTCCCACGAATGTAGGGACATAAAGAATGCAAACTGTTTCAGCTGTGGCGAAAAGGGCCACATCAGTACTAATTGCCCTGAGGCTGCCAAGGAAGGAGCAGCTAAGTCTGGGATGGATAAGAAAGGAAACGCCTAAACTAACGGGTGAACGCCAGAGACAGTGCATACCAATATTAGCATTAGGTACGTCCTTACCTTTTAGCATCGATTGTACCTGCTAAGTATTTTACGTTAATGCAAGGGATAATAAACCTTTAGTAAACCATAAGCTTAGCAAACTTTTGATTGCATTCATAAGAACTTCAGATATTAAAAATGAGGTATAATTTACCAATGGAATCTTTAATGACCCCCTCTCCCATCCTCGGAGATAATCCTTTCATAAGAATCTGGGGTACAATTCCCTAGAAAGAGTACGACAATATATATTATTTTATTCTATTATTTCCTCATTATTTTATATCGCCTGCGAATGCCAAACTATGTTTGATAAGAGTGCCATATGAGGATTGGCGTATCCTAGTGTGTCCCATAGATTGCTTCCATGCCTGATCAGTATGGAGGTTTAATGCATGGAACCCCTGAGATATCCCAATGGTCATATTGTACTAAAGTCGACTAGTAGTATTCAAAGAAGATATCCAATATAAAATGTCCTTATAAGTATCTCTACTTAGGGCATCCTTGCAATTTGTAAAGAGAATGTGTCATTTATCTGACACCGACATCGATAGATGAACCAAAGCCTGAGAATACAGACATCTCTAACACCTCTGTGTGTCATAATTATCGTCTTTATAAGAATTACCATGTTTACCTTCTGAGAGGCAAGTGGATGTTAGAACAAACATCCCGCTTAGGGCTGCAATTATTGTAAAAGCCTTATATCTGTTAGTACCAACGGAATAGGAAGAACTAAGAGCCAAATCGATAAGTTTTTAGAGAAGGTTTCATAAAGCCAAAATTCAAAGTTCTAAGAACTCCGATTTATATAAATAAGAAAGACGGATCATCTTGCTTATGCATTGATTACCGCAACCCTATTTAGGCAACAATTAAGAATCGCTATTACCTGCCCAGGATCGTCGATTGGTTCGACTAGCTGTAAGGATTAGCTATTCTTTGAGATTAGTTAAGCAGTGGTTGGAATAACCATCTCACCATAAAATAAGTTTTTCTATAGCAATTATTATGTAAGTATCAAGGCTACTCCTTTGGAGACCTTATATAGGGGGAATGTTAAACATCTATTGTTAGGACAATAGATTGGTAAGTCCACTTATTAGGATCTGAAAGTTGCATTGGAAACAACGAATAAGATCATACAAATCCCTAATTATCGGTAAGTTGCCATTATTCGGCAGAAAATCAAGGATTAATGAAAATAGCAAACCTCCTAAATTCTTGTTAAGGAATAAGGTTCAACAATAGATATCACCAAGGAAGGGTGTGTCAAATTTGTTAAATTATCAGGCTAGTCAGGCTCTGAGTATATAGAATCATTCGAAGGAAATCAAATGTATCAAGATCAAGTAGCTTGTAAGCAAAAAATCTATTTAAGGAGCTTGGCGGAACTCGCAATACATTACACACTAGTGACTGAAGGATGTGTTCCACAAATAAGTCAAGAAGAAATATCCGCTAATGATATGCAGATTTTTGATGTAATGAGCATCCTGTATCGATTGACGATCGACAGGTTAAAAAGCTCCAAAGGGATACATATACCCAATATAGGGGTCACTTTGAGAACATGGAAAGACCCCAGATATGTTATAGGAGTTAAATCCATGATACGACAGAAAGTACTTCCTTTACTTTAAGCAAATCACGAGGTCAAGATTTCTTTTAAGGGGGTGAGGATGTAACACCTCGAAAAATCACGTCCAACGAAGTATTGACACGTGTAATAAACCCTAATGAAGTCAAACGTTGAATTTAAGGGACTAATTTTTCAAAAAAAATCGAAAACTATGATTATGAAAGAACTGGAAGTATTATCATACCTAAAATAAGTTTCTAAATAACCTTTTACGGTTTTATATTCACAATTGAGCCACTTGTTAATCAAGTGTAGCCGTTTAGGTGATTAATTGAAAGTTTGCGCAATAAAGGGTTAAAAGCGTCAACATGTTAATTCTTACCTCTGAGTGAACTTTTAACAAACCGAGAGCCTCATGATATTTTATTATACTCTCGGGAATGCCAATCATTGGCCATCCAAGGCTTTTATGCCCAAAAGTGAAGTTACGCGCAACTTTGCAAGTATAAGGGACTAAAAGTGTCAATATGTTTAATTATACCTCTGAATGACCTTTTATCGAGCCCGAAACATTATGATGTTTAATAATACTTTCAAGAATGCCTAATATGGATTATATGAGGCTTCAATGATATTAAATGATGAGTTACGCAAGTTTGCGCATTAGAGGGACCTAAAGCGTCAAACTGCTAAAGTATACCGATTCGTATATTACCGGACCTTCCGGAATATGACCATGAGATAAACATACCCTATTTATCCTTATTATAGCTTAGATATAGGCTTAGAGGTGTTTGGTGCGCAAAAATAAGCTTTTAAGTCATGCAGGGACTAAAAGTGTCAAAAAGCGCACAAGTTTGCGTTTACGCGCATATCATACATTCTGAATATCCCCGGACACCCAAAAATTTATGTAAGCACTAAAATATTTTATTTTAGTGTTTGGCTTGATAAAATTCCATTCGTCGTGTCGTTTGGATCGTTTTTCGCGTCCGTCCGTGTTTCGTCGTAATTAGCCGAACAACGTGACCGTACGACCAAACGAACCGACATCCGGCATATTTTTTAGCATGTTTCATGTTCCTCATACTTAGGCATCATTGTAGAGCCTTAAAAATGGTTTAACGGGCCTTAGATGAATCGGAAATGGCATTAAGAAGGTCAGGGGCTAAATCTGTCAAAATGTGAAAGTTTCATATTGCTGACCAGGTCCTTACGGACCTCAACACTGTGGACGTTACAGTCCGTAAGCCTGCTTCCAGATGCAGAAACTCGTTTTGTTAGCTGTTCAAGCTATGTAAGCGACACCTCTTACCCTTTAACACTCCCAAAGGCCGCCTAAACTGATTTTTAGACCTTAGGGACACTTGTTACTGATCCATGATCATGTATTGCATGATTTGTCATGATCTTAAGGGATCAAAATCACTATAAAAGGCCTTTATGGTTGCAACCATTTGATCACTCACTTCATCTGCTTTCTTGGAGCTTCCTGGAGCATAAGGGCAGATCCAAGCCATCCCTAATAGTGCATTAGGCTTTGGTAAGTATGCTTAACCTTTCTTAGTTAAGTTTTTGCTTAGTTTTAGCTTAAAAGTCAAACCGTCGTAATTAACGGTTGACTTAGCGATTAATCACTAACAGTCCAGTGATTAGTCGAATTGAAAGTAGTTATAAGTTGGTAATTATGTGGGTAATAAACCCTTAAAAGGGTTCCCCTGATTCCCACTCTAACTAGGTCAAATGTCGGGTCAAACTTGTCATTAAAAAGTCAACAGGATACTTAGTTTCTAATTTATGCATGATTAGCAATGTAGAACACATACAACCTGTTTGATCATTCATATAACTTGGTAATTAGTGTAAGAACATGTCTAAACATGTTCAACCCGACAATTTACTGTTTAGACCCAGTTCGGAACCAAAAGTCGTAAAGCTTTGACTATTGCCTTGACTTCAGTTCTGACCCGTTTTGGTATGATTTAGAAATACCTTAGAGCTCTATTTGGACCAGGTTACATGCTAGTATAACCCTCTGTGATTATACACCATGGTTCATTAGTTAACCAATTAATACACATGATTCCGTTAATTGCCCATATGTTGACCATTATGCCCTTTTCACCTTAAAACGTGATTTTTGAAAATGTAAAAGAGTAGAAACCTTAGTCACTGATATATAAACTTGTACCCAAAGTTTGACATCAGTTTGAGGTGTAGTTTGAGAGTTATGCTCATTAGCGTAAATTGAAAGCTTTATGTTAATTAAACGACATAATTAGCGTATGGCCTATCTAAGCCTACTTTTTGATATCAAACTTATTACCCACTGATGTAATATATTATTTTGGGATTTTTGAAGATTTTTAATTAATTTTAGGCTGAGCATAACTTATAGTCGTAGGCTTAATCCGGTAATTGTCGGTTTTGCCCTTATGGGCTACAAAATGAGTTTTACATATCTAATTGACTCCAAACCTTTTGCTACTGATTACATATGATAAATAAATTATTTTAAGCCTCCTGGAACAATAAAAATATCAGCTTTATGTATAGAACCCGGAAATGGCTTCTAATCGCCTTTTTAAGCGTTTTTAACGCATAGTATGTACTAGAACTATTTTAAACATACAAGGGTTGATACCTACTGATATTTTGGGCAAATTATAATATTTTAACAGTAAGCAAAAGTTGTTTAACTCAGACTTCAGTTTTGAGCTTTACGGCTTATGTGAAATTACCAAAATGCCCCTACGGTACATAGTTTGGTTATAATTGATAAATTTCACATATATACTTTACCCTACTGTTATAACTTAGTAAACTAAGCATTTTTTCTGATTATATCAGACATGTAACTCAGGTTAATACTTAGACTCTTTTATAACCTTGAAAATGACCAAATTACCCCTACGAGGCATAGTTTGTGTTTAAATTCGTTTCGGGCATAATAAAAGACATCTTACTGATGTCATAACATATTTGAAGCATATTAACTTAGGAAACCTGTATATGGCTCTTATGAATACCCGTTACGCTTATTACGCGTTCGGTTCGGTTTATGTACCTTGTTTGCATAAATTAGCCGAAACGGGTCAAACCTTATCGGTTTTATCTCAAAATCCAGAATGTGTATGAAATACCCATATTAAGCAAGTCTCCGAACTTGTTGGGTCTAAATCACATTCTATTCCGGTCTTCGCCTAATCGTGCGTTTGAACCGTATAATTAACCGGTCTAAGCTTAGGCTTAATTAAAGACCCTTTAGCATTCTAATTGGTTATTTATACCATCATTCCAGACTAGAGCCTTCCGGTAAATTGTACCTACGCTTACTTAAGTGAATACGGCTGAGTTATTATAATTCTTGCTATTTAAGACAGGAGCTAGCTCAGGTAAATACTCTTAACTTATTTTCCCTATTACGGGCTTGGGATACGGTAATATAAATACCGCATGGTCAGGTATGGGATTCAAAGACCAATAAGTCGGAAATCCAAATAACCTGTTTTAATTTGTATTGCTTGGCTGAAACATTGGGGGTTAATGCGATCGTGTCCTGGATATCCTTGACTCGTTAAATGCAATGGCCACGACCTAAGCACGGGGTGTAGGCATACACCTGACAGATGACATATGTTTAATAATAAATTGTACCCAATAAGGGATTCCCAATAAGGGAATAGTGGTGTGTTGGTTAATCTTGAACCGGCATAGAACCGGACCCCGTATGTAGAGCAAGTTATGTAAAACTGATAACATGAGATATAGTTTGTCCCAAGTATAAAAGATTAATTTTGCCTTGTGAATTTTAATCAAAGTGTCAGAACATCTTCGTGCCTTGAGCACCTAAACAAATTTTCATAGACATTTTCAAATGAGTCGGTTGAGTGTATTTACCAGTGAAAACTGACGTATTTTCAAAAGTCTAAGTGACAGGTACAAGTACGTAATAGGCTGGAAGCTGCTCAGGACGTTAATAAAGAATCTTGCAAGTTCTAGGCGTCTAAAGTCTGTTGAACAATAATTATGTTTTAAGATCCGCCTGTGGATCCTTTACTTTCCGTTGTAATACTTGATATTACTTTATATTCGGATTGTAATATATTTATCTTTTGCTTCCGTTGTGCATTTATATATTGTGTTGTTTGACTATGATGATATCAACTACGTCACGATACTCCCCTACCGGGCCCACCGGTGAAACGTGGAAATATCGGGGTGTGACATCACAGGTCCTGAACTTGTACTTGAAACTTCAAAAAAGATTGTCCAGATCAGAAACCGTATGGCGGCAGCGCGCGACCGTCAGAAAAGCTACGCTGACAAGCGTAGGAAACCTTTGGAATTCACCGTAGGCGATCGTGTTATGTTGAAAGTTTCTCCCTGGAAGGGGGTGGTACGCTTTAGGAAACGCGGCAAACTTAATCCATGTTATGTTGGGCCATTCAAAATCCTGGAGCGAATCGGTAAAGTGGCTTACAAGCTTGAATTACCTGCTGAGTTGGGTAACGTTCATGATGTCTTCCATGTTTCGCAACTAAAGAAGTGTCTGTCTGACGAAACACTTGTGGTGCCGTTTCAAGAGCTGAAGATTGACGACAAGTTGCAGTTTGTCGAAGAACCTATCGAAATTATGGATCGGGAAGTAAAGGTTCGTAAGCATAGTCGAATCCCGATCGTGAGGGTTCGTTGGAACTCAAGACGTGGACCGGAGTTCACATGGGAGCGCGAGGATCAGATGAAGCTCAAGTATCCTCAACTTTTCCCTATTGACCAATCTAATTCTAGTGCTACTGGTGAATTTCGGGACGAAATTCCACTTCAAGTTGGGGATGATGTGGCACCTAAGGAAAATCCGCTGTCATTTTGATTTATCACTTCACTCCTCTGAGATCGCTTATCAATTTCGGGATGAAATTTCTTTCAAGTTGGGGATGATGTGACAACCCGAATTTTCAAGGTTGGTGTCGTCTAATTTAGTCACAGTCTACATTATAGTTGGATGTATGATACGTTAAATTTGTTAAATGTGCGTTAAATTTGTAAAATGTGCTTGACTACTCATGATTACATTGGTGTATTCGTATATACGTTATAGAGTAAGTATTCGTGTTAATTTAGGTCTAGTCGCACACTTGGGCCGGAGATCGTACACCCCACTAGAACCCCACACCCCATTGCTTATGCATTCTCGGCCCAGCTCCCTCGAAACACAACACTTTAAGGCCCAAGACCCTTAAACCCAACCGGGCCCAAACCCACCTTTTGTGTCACACATTTATGCATTAAGAGGTACGTATCATTCTTATTTGCAAACCTTTGCAAACCCTAGCATTCCCTTTTGTTCCTTGAAGTGTCGACAGTCTCCTTCCTTCGATTGAAGCCTTCTTCTTGGCCCTAACACCCTCCTTTACGTTTTGGAAACGGGTTAGTATATTCGTTACGTGTTCATGCAATTTTCTGTCGAGTTTGTGTGAGTATGTTCCGATTTATCTTGTGTCACAAACCATACAAAGAATAATCTTGTTTGTAGGATGTGATTATATGAAATATTATTGATATGAATGGTTGTTTGTAA
Organism: Helianthus tuberosus; assembly: GCA_030545235.1. Lineage (NCBI taxonomy): Eukaryota > Viridiplantae > Streptophyta > Magnoliopsida > Asterales > Asteraceae > Helianthus > Helianthus tuberosus. Next base: position 49,507,826 of record CM060411.1, on the reverse strand, counting down.
CGTTGATTTATGATACGAGAGTCATGTGCATGATAGGGTTTGATGAATTATCTAAATCAACAAAGAACTGGTAGGGGTATGATATTAGTGGTTGATGTAACCAAACGAAGTAAGGGTTGTATATATATATAAATTCGTGTTAGATATTCTCAAAGGATTGTGTGTGGGTTTGAATTATAATTAGCCTTGGTGGTCTATTGGTTATTCGATGTGTATAGTGGGATGATTATGATAATTGTTTTGGATTGAATGGTGACAAACACTTCAACTGCCATAGATAATTAGCTAGAAAAAAAATGTGGGAAGTTGTGGTGGATACGTAATTGATTTGGCTTGGAGATATAGTTGCACATTCACTTAATGGATTTTAACTGATAACATGCAAACCTGATTAGGCTAATGAATTTGAACTGATGACATGCAAACTTAATTGGGCCTTATATGATTAACCGGGCTGCACAAGCAAAAAGACCCACCTAGTTTCACATGGGCCGCACACTGTTTCGGGGAGGGGGCAGCCGCACAATCAGTGTGGGCTGGGCTCCGATGGGCCACACACACACAGAGACTTCGTTGATGGCATGTTATATTGGTTCGCACAAGTCAAAGGTGGATCATTAATTTAATTGTTGCACACATTCGGGTATCAAAGAATTAAATGTTATGTGACTTGTATATATGAAATCATGAGGTGAATTTGCTTATGAACTGAATACATGCTAAGGAACTACTTGGTGATGTTAGGCTGATATGTAATCGTTATGACTTGAACTATATGTGTGTTACTTATACATTAAATTGTGTGGTATGTGATTAAGGAATACGTGAATTAATCATACGTGAAATATGTAGTATATATGCACATGAAACTGATTGTTATCGGTACCTATGTTAGGATGTGCTTGATCAACTGTTAAACAAAGTAACTAATCTTACCGAGCAAACCAAAGATGAGTTCATTCCTCTTGAGCATGCGTCCCGGTGGGTGGGACAGTCAAATGGGTATTCCTGAGAGGAATAAGTCTTTTGGGGTAAAAACTTGGATGTTAGATGATGCGTGCGAAGTGTCGTATATATTAGGTGTATATTTTAAGCCCTTTTTAACACTTATTTTAGCCAAGTTTTAAATTTATAAAACACGATATTTCACTAACACTAAACACACATATGGGCAAGTGCACCCATCGTTGAGCGTAGTATAGCGTTGGTAAGATACCGAGGTCGTCCAAGGACACAAGAGCTTTTAGTACCGGTTTATCCTCAACGTCTAATCAAAATAAAAGTTTTAGAAAAATGTTTTAAACTAATAAAAATAAAAACTAACTAAAGATGCTGAAAATAAAATAAAAATAAAAACAGATAGACAAGATGAATCACTTGGTTCCGACTCGTATCTAGTATAACCTTTGATTATTTCCGCACTTTTGCACATAATTAAGAGATTATCTTAGTTATTGTAGTAGGCCCCTCTTTTGAAGGTGACGTTACCCTCACCCCAGTAGTTTGAGTCAGCAAGGATACAATCCTAAAAGGGTGGATTATTGGAAGATAATGAATTAAGTTATTAATGCAGTATTGTGGTAGGCCCCGCTTTTGGCGGTGACGTTACCCTCGGCTAAGTAGTCTGAGTCAGCAGGGATACAGTCCTAAATAGCCGGATTATAGTATTAATAGTAGTTAACTTATGAGGGGATCAAAGAGTTTGGACCCCCGCCATCCAATACCGTGAAGTATTGAAGGAGGTCCTACTAAATTTGACCCAGGTCCATTGCAGGACCTCTAAACGCTGAACAATGGCAAGACCTTTACCAAACCGTTCCCTTAACCCCCGACCAGGTAGCCAACATACCTCCATATAGACCGTGGAGATATGAATGGTGAAAATCCTTTATTTTATATAGACAGTAAAATAATGCCAAGACACCACGGACAAACGATAAGGAAAGATCACCTTCAACATAAGTAACTAGTTATTAAAGTCATTAATACAAAACCAAATAAAAAGTGCCAAAGATTAGAAATAAAAAGTATTATACTAGACACTTTGTCTTCACCAAGTGATGTAAGAGACTTAGGCAAACATGGCCTTGATTGTCAAGAACTCTTACGATCAATCTTGGATCCCGAGACGACTCACACACTCTACGATGGACAATGGATGATGGTGGTGGATGATGGTGTTGTGATGGTGGTGGGTGGTGGATGAAGTGTGAGAGATGTGGTGTGCCAAGGGATGAGATGAAATGAATCCAAGCACTCCTATTTATAGGCTGAACAGAGAGCTGGGCACGGCCCCGTGTCCGCTGGGCACGTCCCCGTGCCTGTCTGACACTCTCTTTCCTCATTAATTATAATTCGCAATTACAATAAATGCGCCTGCTGTACTTTCGACACGCCCCCGTGTCCGCTGGGCACGGCCCGTGGTGGGCAATAGAAGCTTCTATAGATTTGTCTTTTCTGCTGCTTCTTGGGCACGGCCCCGTGCTGGCTGAGCACGGGGCGTGTTCAGTCTTCTGTCTTCTCTATTTTGCTTTGGAAGGTGCTGTTGAGGGGTCGGGCAGTCCACTAATGTTCCTTTCCTTGTATTTATGTTGGATTTAGCTGTCTTTTTGCTTCTTTTGCATTTTTTATCTCATTTAATCCTGAAAATACAAAAGGAAGACAAAAACACTCTTTTTCCAATATTAGTACTTAAAAAGGGTTAGTTTTATGCCTCATTTGATGTAATTTATATGTTGCATTTTACACACATCATTAGATAATACACTCCTTTCCTATCACCTTAAGTCCCATCTTATACCGAATTAGTTACCTGAGAGGTAACGGGGTATTAGTTGATAGCGCTATTAGGTTTGGCAACCTCACACCATACCTGAGAGGACGGGTGTGAACTAATGACCTTAATCATGACCAATGCTTAGATAGGGGGCATTGGGGACGGGCAAAATAATCTGGGAGCCATCTTGTACGGTACTCGAGTTATTATCAACATTAAAACTAAACTGAACTAAACTCTTGGCAATTAACGTTTTCACAAACTATGAACTCGCCAGCTTTGTCTGATACACTTGTTGCATGCTCGCAGGTCGATAGATTTCTTGGATATGGAACTTGCTGTCTGGAATGGCTGGAGTGGTCATGGGTCGAACTGATTGAATACACATGACAGGCTTACTGATTTTCATACATTTGGTTTTGGAACATTTAAACAGTGGTTTACTTATTGCTTCCGCTGAACTTGTTGGATTTTATTAAGTTTGTGTTGATACACTTTTAATTATAATTGTCAACTTTATTTGAAACCTTACTATGAGTTCAACATGATTAGTGGCTAGATCCTGGTACGTCACACGCCTAGCGGGGTTTCCGCATGTGGTGTTTTCGGGGGTGTGACAAATTTGGTTGACGGAAACTTATCTAACAGTGCGAAAGCATTTGTTACCTCCCTATATTCCAAAAAAAATACCAAGTTCAGTAAAGGAAGCCCACAGTAAGAAGAACTAGAGAGAAGCAATGGAAACGGAAATGCATGCTCTTATGAAAAACAACACGTGGGAGAAGTGCATTCAATCAAATATAAGCCAGATGGTTCCATTGGAAGATACAAAGCTCGAATTGTAGCCAAGGGTTACACTCAAACGTATGGGATCCTTTACTCTGAGACATTCTCTCCCGTTGCAAAAATGGACACCATCAGAGTCCTCTTCTCCGTGGTAGCCAATAAAGGGTGGCCTCTCCACCAATTTGATGTTACAAACACATTTCTCCATGGAGACGTAACGGAAGAAGTCTACATGGAAGCACCTCAAGGTTTTTCAGGGAGTTTTAAAGAAGGGGAAGTATGTCGGTTGAAAAAGTCTTTATACGGGCTAAAACAATCCCATCGGGCATGGTTTGGAAAGTTCACTTTGGCCTTGAAAGAATATGGGTATCACCAAAGTAACGCTGATCATACTTTGTTCCTCAAGAGAAGAAACGGCCTTGTAACTTGCTTGATCATATATGTAGACAACATGATTATTACTGGAAGTGATGTAGAAGAGATAGCACGGCTGAAAAGGAATATGTTCTCAAAGTTTGAAATGAAAGACCTAGGGAATCTCAAGTATTTCCTCAGGATAGAAGTTCTCAGGTCTAAACAGGGGATCTTCATCTGCCACAAGAAGTATGTCCTTGATCTCCTGGCGGAAACTGGGTTGAGTAATTGTAAACCAGCAGACACTCCAATGGTTGTGAACCACAACCTTCATATGGAGCTTAACGGAGAGCTCGCAGATAAACAAAAGTATCAACGGCTTGTGGGCAAGTTAATTTATCTCTCTCTCACTCGCCCTGATAAAGCTTATGCTCTTGGAGTGGTAAGTCAGTTCATGCACCAACCACAAGTTGCCCACATGGAAGCTGCTTAGAGAATTTTAAGGTTTCTCAAGGGGACCACAGGCCATGGAGTGTTGTTCAAAACATATGGTCATTTAAATGTTGAGTTCTACACTGATGCAGATTGGGCAGGAGATAAGGGAAATCGAAGGTCAACATCAGGGTACTTCTCCTTGGTCGGTGGAAACCTCATTACATGGAGAAGTAAGAAACAGAAGGCGGTCGCTCTGTCGAGTGAAGAAGTGGAATTTAGAGGTATAGCTCGAGGGTTAAGTGATGTTCTTTGGATCAGGAAGCTTCTAGAAGACATTGGTTTTTCCCAAAGGGCTCCCAGTAAAATTATGTATGACAATACAGATGCAATACAGATCTCGGAAACTACAGTTCAACATGTTCGAACAAAACACGTGGAGGTAGATTGACATTTCATCAAGGAGAAACTGGAGGAAAGAATCATAGAGCTCTCATATGTATCGTCAAAGGATCAGCTTGCAGATATTCTTACAAAAGTCGTCAATGGAAACGCTTTTAGTAGCTGCTTGAACAAGCTAAGTATTGGTGACCCCACTACTCAACTTGAAGGGGAGTATCGGAAAGACGACAACAAGTTATAGTATAGGGACTAGTTCTGTAATATGGTGTTCTATGTAAACACCATAACACCCTTCTTATGTAAACCCTAATGAACTTTTCTCAATCTAATACAAGTCCCTATTGTTCTCTATACCAATTGACATCGGGGACTGAGTGTAAGTTAAGCAAATGATCGTTCGGATTTGTTTGCAAAAGTCTCCAAATGTAATAGTGTTTTTTCATGATCCTTTTAAAGTCTTTTCCATCTCTTGATTTCTGGTAGCATTGATGTAGAGTTGAACTCTTAATCGTCAATGGAAGCCACAAATCATTTAGCTCTCATACCAATTGATACGGTAAAACTAGTAGCAATGGTAAAAAGAATAGTTCACGGTCTCACGGAAGAGAGAAGTTCTCATTTATTGCATAAATTACATACAATCCTTCCCTAACTATCGTGAAGTAGCAGCTAACAAACGAATGCTAACTGTATTAACGACTTCTAGTTGTTCTATACAATGTTTACTTATTACGTACTGTTCTATTATTACAATTGACACAGCAAGTTCTATAGTTTCTTTATCATATCACCATCACCTACCTTCTCCGATGATATTATGAAGCATCGGTTTGGAAGAATTTTCAGGTGAACTCGGTGAAACAATGGACTGACGTGTACTTGGTGTAGAATCTGTACCTAATGTTGAAGCAGCACTTTTAAAGGTTGTAGTATCTTTAAAATTAAAACCATTCAAATACCTGGGCCGAGTAATAACACCACTTGCTTCTATTATCAACACCATCAATCAAGCAGTCAAAGATTGAATATTATTCTCTCCTCATTTATTTAGACAATCAAGATGATTGGCAAAATGATTGCAAATCAACTAATTCATGGCTGTACATTATTATTGCCTTTAATTCATGCCTTTGTATGTATGTTGTATCTTCTATATATTATAATGTAAACGTAGTGCACAGTATCACAAATTCAATATAATATCATTGTTTATTATATGGTATCAAGAGCCTACAAGCTCCTTTGAGCCATTTTCTTTCTCGCCAGCTCCTGTCCAACCTCACTACTTTCTTTTTTCAACTACCATGGCCAACCCCATTGTCCACATAACCGCAGCCACTCACTTTCCAATCAAACTAACCTCCCAAAACTTCCCCTCATGGCGCACCCAAGTCACCGCCACCCTCATTGGCCTTGAACTTGATCACCACATCATCGGTACCGAAACAATCCCTTCCGAAACTCTTGCCGACGGCGACAAAACCAAACCAAACCCGGAATATACTCGTTGGTTTCGACAAGATCAAATGATCATAAGCGCCCTTCTTGGTAGTTGTTCCGACCAAATTCAACCAATTGTTTCGTCCGCCAAAACAGCCCGCCAAGCTTGGGATCTCTTAAACTCAAGCTATGCGAGTTGTTCACGTTCTCACATCATTTCCCTTAAGTCCCGGTTAGCCAAAATCCAAAAGGAAATCGCTCTATTTCCGACTACCTCCATGAAATGAAGTCTCTCTTCGATGAACTTGCTATTGCTCAAAGCCCTATGTCCGAGGAAGATCTTGTTGTTCACATTATGAATCAACTAGGTGATGACTATTCCAACTTGGTAGCTTCTTTTCGCACCCGTGACACCACAATCTCCTTTGCGGATCTTTTTGAAAAATTATTAGATCATGAACGCAACCTTAAAGACATCCTAACCGAACCTAACCTTACAACCGTGAACCACACCTACCGCACCTCCTCTCGCCCTAACACCAACCGCCAAAATACCACCTATGATAACCGCTCGAACCGTAATCCGACTCCACCCACTAACCGACCCCAATGGTCGTCTAGGCCCAACAACCCCACCAACCGCCCAAATCGCAACCACAATGCCTATTGCTACTATTGTAACATTCCCGGCCATGACACCAAAGATTGTAGAAAACTTGGTCGTTTCTTAAAAGAACATAATGTCTCACCTCAAACTACCAACACCTCGGTAGTTAACCACACTACTCCCCATCCCACGGCTACAACACCTTCTTGGATGTGGGACACCGGTGCATCCAACAATACCGCAAACAACAACCAACCATTTCCCGTTCTTTCCGAATACGGAGGACCCGATGAGATCGTGCTAGGTGATGGTAAAACTCTCCCCATAACTCATATTGCTCAAACAACTATTCCAACAACATCTCGTCCACTTCTTTTAAATAATATTTTAATTGCTCCAAATATTCGAAATAATCTTATTTCCGTTGCTAAAGTTTGTCGTACTAATCATGTTTCCGTTGAATTTTTTCCTTATCATTTTTTTGTCAAGGATCTACGCACGGGGGCGCGTCTCATGCGGGGAGTGAACGTCAATGATGTCTACTATGGACCAATCTCCTTATCAACTCAAGTCAACAACACCCAAACCAACTCTCTTCTCATGTGGCACCACATACTTGGACATCCATCATTTCAAGTGTTTAAGTCTTTAATTTCTAAATTAGGACTTCATTGTAATAAGGTGACCCATGACTCGTTTCATTGTATGTCGTGTTCTTTAAATAAAAGCCATAAACAACCCTTTGGCAAAAATTCTTTTGTTGCTAACCAACCTCTCCAACTCCTCTACTCGGATGTTTGGGGTCCCGTCACAACCTCTATTGATGGTTTCAAATACTACGTCATTTTCGTTGACTATTTTTCCAAATACATTTGGTTATACCCAATTAAACGAAAATCCGATGTTAAAACTCTTTTTCCACAATTCAAATCACTTGTAGAAAATTTTTTTAAAACAAACATTATCGCATTATTTACCGACAATGGGGGTGAATATGTGGGTCTTTCCACGTATCTTACCTCCCAAGGCATTTCTCATTATACAACACCACCTCACACACCGGAACAAAACGGTGTTGCCGAACGACGTCACCGTCATGTTGTTGAAACCGGCCTCGCTTTACTTCACTACTTACACTTGCCACAACATTTTTGGTCCCATGCGTTTCAAACCGCAACCCACCTAATTAACCGGATGCCTACACCTACTCTTCACAACAAATCTCCCTACGATATGTTGTTTAAAACCGCTCCTTCTTATTCCAAACTTAAACCATTTGGTTGTCTTTGCTACCCATGGTTGCGACCCTATGCCACTTCCAAACTACACTCCCGTTCCAAGCCGTGCATATTTCTTGGGTACTCATCCTCCAAATCGGCATTCAAATGCTATGACCCTACTAGTCACAAACTATACCACTCCCGTCATGTTGAATTTATCAAACATATTTTTCCATCTAAATCCACCAACTCCCACCCCAAACACATGTCTTTTGACACCTTTCTGTTCACAAACCAATCGGACCAATCAAAACCTTCTCCTGCCCAATCTTGTCCAGACCCACCTAGAATATCTCAATCCCATCATACCCCACAGCCCACTACAACCGAAGCCCAAAACCCCATCCCTTCCCAACCTCTCGGCCCACCTCCCCCCTCTCTTACAACCAGCCCAAACTCCCACACCACCAGCCCCACATCTAACACCCCAACTTCCAACAGCCCCACCCGCCCAACATCCAACACCCACCCTCTCGGTCCCACACACCAACCCATCGACACTCCCTCACCAACCAGCCCACCCTCACCGAACGGTTCATCCTCTCAACCCGATAACACCCATACCACCCCAACCGCTTCTCACCACAATGACCTCACCAACTCATCCGCTTCTCAAACGACCCGAACCTCCCATAACCCTCAACTACCTCGTCGTCAACCAAAATCCAATTCCAAATATTACAACCCCAACTTTGTCAACTCTACCACCATTCATCCTCTACCCGTGTCCATTGAACCATCCACTTATACCCAAGCATTGAAAGATCCCGATTGGCGCCATGCCATGGACCTTGAGTATAATGCTCTCCTCCATAACAACACATGGGAACTTGTTCCCCACACGACCCAAACTCCTATTGGTTGCAAATGGGTATTTCGAATCAAACGCAAACCCGATGGCACCATTGACAAGTACAAAGCCCGTCTAGTTGCCAAAGGCTTTCACCAACAATATGGAAAAGACTATCATGAAACATTTAGTCCCGTTACTAAACCCGTTACCATTCGCACCGTTCTCTCTATTGCTCTTTCCAAAGGATGGTCTTTGCGTCAACTAGATGTTAATAATGCGTTTCTTCATGGGACTCTTCACGAAGATGTCTTTATGGTGCAACCTCCCGGGTTCACCAATACGGAATTCCCAAGTCACATTTGCAAACTAAAAAAGTCCCTCTATGGGCTTAAGCAAGCACCGCGTGCTTGGTATATCGAACTAACCAATTTTCTCATCCGCTTTAGCTTCAAAAAATGTATCTCTGACCCCTCTCTCTTTGTCTACACTATCAACAATATCACTTGCTATATCCTTGTGTATGTTGATGACATTGTCCTCACCGGCAACCACAATCCATTTATGGATTCCTTTGTTCAAGCCCTAAGCAAACAATTCTCTATCAAAGACTTAGGCCCTCTCCATCATTTCCTAGGAATTGAAGTCATTCCTACGCCCCATGGTCTATTCCTTTCCCAACATCGCCATATTCAAGATATTCTAACCACCTTTAAAATGGATGGTGCCAAAGAGGTCCTCACTCCTTTAAGCACTTCTGATTCACTTACTTCCTTTGACTCCACTCCCCCAGTCGATCCTACTCCTTATCGCCAACTGGTGGGTACTTTGCAGTACCTCGCCTTCACTCGTCCCGACATCTCCTTCGCAGTAAATAAATTATCTCAGTTCATGCACTCATCTAAACAATCACACTTGCAAGCTCTCAAATGGGTACTCCGTTATTTGAAAGGAACGGTCCATCATGGGTTGTTCTTGAAACGCAATACTAACCTTAACTTGCAGGCCTTTTCGGACTCAGACTGGGGCGGTATTAATGATGGGGGACAGCTTATCTCATATATCTTGGGTCCAACATCATATCTTGGAAATCAGCTAGACAAAAAACTGTCTCTCGATCATCTACCGAAGCTGAATACAAAGCTCTCGCTAATGCTGCAGCTGAACTTTCCTGGGTTAAAAATCTACTAGGTGAACTGGGGCTCCCAATTAAAAGCGCTCCATCGCTTTACTGTGACAACACCGGTGCTACCTATGTCTGTGCAAATCCTGTTTACCATTCACGCATGAAACACATTGCTCTGGACTATCACTTTGTGCGAGAACAAGTCAATTCTGGACAACTCAAAGTTCTTCATGTCAGCTCCAAGGACCAACTCGCGGATGCCCTCACGAAACCGCTTCCACGCGCACCATTCCTATATTTTCGATCAAAGATTGGAGTCTCCAACGGATCCTCCATCTTGCGGGGGCGTATCAACACCATCAATCAAGCAGTCAAAGATTGAATATTATTCTCTCCTCATTTATTTAGACAATCAAGATGATTGGCAAAATGTTTGCAAATCAACTAATTCATGGCTGTACATTATTATTGCCTTTAATTCATGCCTTTGTATGTATGTTGTATCTTCTATATATTATAATGTAAACGTAGTGCACAGTATCACAAATTCAATATAATATCATTGTTTATTATATCTATATCTCCAGAAAGCATTACCACCACTTGTGACATTGATGGTCTTTGCATCGGTGAGGTTTGGGTGCATAAAAGGGCAATTCTCGTCACTCTTTTTACTTCATTCTCATCAAATTCAGCCAACTCTTCATCAACCAACTCAACTTCACTATTAGTTTCATGTAGGTTCCATGCCTAAAAACATACCATGAAAACAAGAAACAAAAAACTATATATTGTTAATATAATATTAATATCAATATTTTTAAATTAAACAATATATGAGGAATAATTAATTAAGAAAAAGAAAGATACCCACCCACTCAAGAGATATATTTTCTCATCTTCTAAAGTGGAATCAGAATTAGGCCTCCCACTAATAATCTCTAGAGCTAAAACTCCAAACCCAAACACATCAGCTTTGTCTCCTTCAATGCAGCATCCATATAACTTAACAAGGTTGCGGTGTTGGACAGCGGATATTGTTGAAATTTCAGCAACAAACTGACCCTTGCCCTGGTGAGAGGCTACAGAGAGTTGTTTAACAGCTATTATTCTTCCATCATTCAGTGTTCCCTGTTTACCATCAAAATGATTATAAGGACTAATCATGGTTAAGTTTGAGTTTAAGAAGCAAAATGGATTGTTGATGAAAAGTATGAAGTACCTTGTAAACCGGTCCAAAACCTCCCTCACCAAGCTTATTTGCAGGACTAAAATCATCAGTTGCATCTCTCAATTCTCCATAACCAAAGGTATCTGGTTTGGCGTCAATTCCCAAAAACTCTGTAATTCAGAAAAAAACAGTTTGCATCAAAAAAAAAAAGAAACCGAATTTGAGTATGTATTCAGAATACTAAGTCCTCATAACTTTTACATTCTATGGAATATTTTTGAGTATGGCTTCAGATATTAAGCATGCATAACCAGTGGCGAAGCTTGAAAATTTCCACCGGGGGGTCGGAAGTCACCGAACCTAATATTTGGGGGGTCGAAAACGTATATACCTAAAAAATTCTATACGAAACGTACATACATAACATTACTGAGCGAAAAGTTCGGGGGGTCGGGCGCCCCTCCCGGCCCATTGAAAGCTACGCCCCGTGCATAACCAATTATGTACCCACAACAAAAAATGAATGTGCTAGGTATGCAAATGGAAAACATGTTCATCTATATAATATATAAAGATCCAGAAAACTACCTTCAAAATTGTAGTACGCGTCCAGCTTTTTCCTCCGCTGACAAAAAAAATATAGGGCTAATAATGACAGAAAGATAACAACTGCAACAGGAACCACAATCCCAATAATTAAACCGGTCCTATTCTTCCTATTTTTCTTTGTGGAAGGTGGAGTGTTTCTCACACTCGGGCGAAAATCTGTATAAAAATAAGCAAAGGTTAGTAGTTGTCAAATATCAAGAACTCGTGATGAAATTTTAGTACTTAGGGTGGCACTGATTGCTGAGATAAGAGGTCCGAAAGTTCCTTGAACAGGTACACAGCAAATCCCTTTTCCAGACCAGAATAAATGTATCTCAAGGTAGTTATTTGATATTGTAATTTTTTCATTGTTTCTATGATATGTTTGCCGGGCTATGCCCTTTATCCAAAAAACAAAAAAAAAATTGCACATGTTAGAAATATGGCATTATTTCCAAGACTTATGCTAAAAACTAAATTCAAAGTCGGTCACCAACAACTGCTTCTTAAATAAAAGGCACAAATCACAGTTCAGAAATAATAATGTGATATGCAACATCATATGCACTTACAGTTGTAGGTTTATCTCATTGACCCAAGAAGGAAGTGTTCCAGATAGTTCATTGTATGACACATCACTGCATGAAGAAAGTTGTAAATAAGCTACAAAAAGTTATATCTATTTATTGTGTTCACTCGATGCATTTCACTTACATATTTCTGAGACTTGCGCTCTTTACATCGGGTAGGGCGCCATTTAAGCTATTGTTTCCAAGAAACCTGAGAATGATGACATCCAAATTCAGATTTTAATTCCATCATTCACACTTACTGCCCTTATGGAATATAATTTATCATACAAAGAGAATATGTGCATTACAAGAAAGAGAGTTGACTCAAGTTGAACAACCCTCTTGGAATCTGTCCATTCAAATTGTTGAAACTCAAATCCCTGACAAGTATACACCCAAAGTTAGTAGATGCAACGAGACCAAACAGTAAAGCCGGCAACATTACTATCAATGAGATTACTCACAGTCGTGTCAGATTATGATGTTCTCCAATGTCAGTCGGAATAGAGCCAGAAAGTCTGTTATTCCTCAAAACTCTGCAAGAAACGATCTCGTTATACTTTGTTTTCAGGATAATAACATGGGTAGACTTAAGAACGATTTGCTCACAGAACACCAAGGGACTTCAAATCCCTTATAAAGTCCACTTATCCTCCTGCAACATTCATAGGACCTGAGCAGCTAAATTTTAGAAAGTTTTAAATTACAAGATCAAACAACTTGCAAAGTATAATAAATGATTCTTATGGGGTAAAACACTTACAAGTCCTGCAAAGAGGTAAGTCTAGAAAATGAAGGTGGTACCGAACCTTCAAAAGAGTTGCCCTCAAACCTCCTATATGAACATAAAGCATGTAAGTAATCATAAAGTTTCATTTCATGTGTAACACCTTGACCTTGAATATGACATAGAAGTTAACTTACAATGACTCTAACTGTGTCCAATTCCCTATAAAGTCAGGTATTCTCCCAGCTGATGACACAAGTGGAATTTTTCACGGGATAGATGAAGTACTACTTTAAAGCATCATCACTGTAACCAGGTTCTGTAAACTAGCAAACGAAGGAAGTATTTCACCGCCCACTCCAGAACTATCAATGTAACTGAAAAAAAAATGAACATATACGAAGATGATACAAGATTTGTTTAATAGCGTTGTGCATAGATATGCACAGTAGAAAGGTCATGAATGTTCATACAGCTGTTGTAATCTTCGCAAATTTCCAAGTTCAGATGGCAGGGAACCATTGAAATTGTTAGTGCCAATTCCCCTGCAACATAAATTAACATTTCATTCAACAAAGAATTAAACTATAAAATGTAAACAAAAAGCAGAAAAAGTATACAGCAATCTGAGGTCTGAAAGCTGTCCTAGCTCTGGTGGAAGCTCCCCAGATAAAGCATTGATGCCCATAGTCCTACAGATAAATTCAAAATCATTGTCATCAATCTCAGCTTTATTCTTAAAGATATCGTTGAGGTAAAAAACGATCACCGTGTTAAAGCATAAAAAGGAAAGGCTTACAGCCACTGCATCCGAGTTAAATTGCGAACTGAAGGTGACAAGGGACCAGTCAAGTGGTTCTGGCGCAAATCTCTGTAGCAAATACTTGATCATTTAGCAGAATACAAGAATAGAAATTCATAAGAACTAATGTATGTGTATGTCTACTGTCTACACACATATAGATAATTGTAGATTTTAATTTTCTATAGTTACTGAAAATAGTTAATAATATATCTAAAGCAACCAATTCAATCTTATTTTTTTTTTAAGTTTCAAAGAAGTGCCAAATATAGAAAACCAAACATAACTCAACAAATTTATTACACAATACAATAGCGAAGATATGGGCGCATACATACAGATTGGTAAGGTAAACCAAAGTCCAGAGTCCTTCTGGGATCGGGCCCACTGCGTCCATTGAATAAACTCTTCTGGTGAAGCAACAATTGTCAAAAGATACAAAATTTGTTAGATATTTTAGTGTAATTGGATTGTCTTGTTGACCAAACTGTTTCATGATAGGCATTGGCGAAGCTTGAGATTTCAGACCGGGGGCAGAAGTCACCGGACCTAAAAATTTCTATAAAACCGGGGGGTCGAAAACGTATATACCCAAAAATTTCTATACGAAAACTACATACTCTCCACTATTGAGCGAAAAGTTTGGGGGGTCGGCCGCCCTCTCCCGCCCCTTAAAAGCTTTGCCCATGATGATAGGAGAGTGCGAGTGCACGCTTGGTTGAGTTTATTATGATTTTACGTGTCTAGGGGAAGGAACACTTACAGTTGAATGATGTGGCAAATAGAATTGGGGAAATTACAATCACATTTGATGCCCGGATTGTAAGAGTCGTTATCGAAGGTGGTAGAGTCCACCGCAGCACCGCTGCACGGTTCTCCGCTTAGGTTCCATCTCATGTTTGCTACTTTACTTTCTTCTATCCTCCATTGGCTGAACATTTCATGTATAACTCGTGCTGCAACACTTCAAATCAGTATCATAATCATGTTACTTGTAACCCTAAATTGACAAAATCGAAAACAAAATACACTAGTGAGATCGAGAACGAGGTCTTGACCTTCAATTTCATTTCAAAACCTAACTGCCAAAATGTCAAAATTCAACGAGTATTTACCTCGCAACTCAAAATATGCGTACGAACGATCCCACTCGTTGTAACGCGAATCACAGTCTGGTTAAATATAGTCGCCAACCAGTGGGGACATAACCACCGTACTACTACTACTACTACAGGGCATCGGCATTTGCCCATTCAGGCGGGAAAGAAACAAACCACCGTGGTATTTGTTTCAACAATTATCAAACCTAACCCTCTACTTTCCATATTTTGTGAAAATACAATTATATTTCACTTTATCCATTCAGCAAATAATATGTTGTGGTTTAGTAAAAAGCAGGGCGGAACCAATGTAGACTTAATCGTTGCACGGGATACGGCTCAACCCCGTATTCGCATTCGCAGTGTAATTTTTTTCGGTTTTGTACATAGAGTAAAGTTCCCGTACAAATAACTTTAACGTACTAAACGTACGAATAGCATGAAAAAGGCAAAAAAAACATGGTGGCGTTTTCGTAAATATTTGCTTGTAGGGTAATTATCAAAATTACTCTGCAAATGATCCTATAGAGTAATTTTGATCTTGTAGAGTAATTTTGTAAAACGTTCTTGTAGAGTAATTTTGATTTTGCAGAGTAATTTTGTAAAATGTTCTTGTAGAGTAATTTTGATTAATAAGTTTTAACTAATTTATTTTTTAACTATCATGTTATAACATAACTAACTAAGAAACATGTTTAATCAAGTGCCACAACAATGGAAAAATAATAATAAATGTTTTTAAGTTTATTGTCGTTTAAGTTGTAAACAAAAAAAAAAAATGTAGCAACTATAATGCTACGTGCCCCAATGTTGTATTTGTTGGTTTATTAGCCATGTGACCTAAATACACCGCTAAATACGATGTATTAAGTTTGGTCTAATAATTAAGGTTGTGAATAGTAATCTCTCAACCTTTAAGGGTCGTTTCGTCTTTAGTAGGATTGGTTTTGCAATTCAAAAGGGGGTTGCGGCGCAGCTTGTTGCCCGTTTACCTGCCACTTGTTTGTAATTTGCTAATTTGGAATAATATTGTTCATTTTGGTCGAAAAAAAAAATAAAAATAAAAATAAAAAAGAAAAAGAAAATTGATGATTGATTTAGGTGCATATGGGCCAATCTCTATTCTCCTCCATGCCCGTTAAGATGTAACGTCTCCTCTCTTGACCCCCTACTTTAACTATGGTGTTTGACATCATAAATAGTTAGTTGGGATGTAGGCTTATAATAATAGTTTATTTACTACGGAATTTAAGAAAATATTTATCTTATTTTTTTTAATCTTAATTCGTTAACGTAACGTTTCCGGCCGCTGGGAGCTCGACGAAGCCGGACCGGTTGAGTTAGCGTGCAAGGTCGCCGAGTCCGTGGCTTGACCTTTCTCCCTATCTTGATCCTTCTTGGTTCTTCCATTCGCTTCCGGGGTACGGGTTTTCCTCATCATTCGAATCTCTCGTCCCCCTATTCGATCCCAATCTTGATTGCTTAGTAGGTCTGTTATTGGTCGCGGCTATTTTTATAGTTCAGCTAGACTGATACGAATTCTATTAACCTCTTAAAGATTGGTGTATTTGAATAGGCTGGACTGTTCTTTGTTCTTGCAGACATGGAGTATGGTAACACATGGGGTGGTGAAATGGACGGAGACGGCCCTTGGACTGAGGTCCAATATCAAAAAAACAGGAAAGGCAGAGGTAATGGCGTGGAAATCACTTTTCTGGTGCAAAACCTGTCTGACCGAACGACAAAAATACAACTATGGCGTGCGTTTCAGCCGTTCGGATTCGTATCAGATGCGTACGTAGCTCGTAAGAAAGACAAGAGAGGGAATTCCTTTGGGTTCATCCGCTTTGTGGGCGTAGAAGATATCGATGCAACACTGGTGGCAATGAACTCCGTAAAGATACTGGAAGCAAAGGTGTCGGTGTCCCTAGCCAAGTACGACAAAAATCATAAAAAGTTTATCTACACTTCAAAGATAGTCGGTGAAAAGACATGGAAGCCAAAGGAATAGACATACTCGAACAAACAAGCCCAACAGGGGGGCTACTCGGGGGGAGCAACGGTTAAGGAAGGAACACTGTTCGCGGATTTATTTCAAAGAGGGAATCAATTCTCAAACCAAGGTACAAAGTCAATCTTCGTATACAGCAAAGGGTCAAAATATCCACTGCACTGCATGGGACGCTCTTTACATGGCATAGCAAAAGACATCAATACCCTTAACAGTCTGAATCACCTACTGGATAATGGGGGCTTGGAAAATTATGGACTGTCGTATATTGGTGGATTAAGTGTATTGATCACTCTAGGTGAACCTGGGAGAGTCAAGGATACTATTAGCAAGTTTTCAGAGTGCCTGTCGTCCATTTTTAGCAACTACCACGTTTGGAATGGAGAGGATCTCCCCATAGACCGAGTGGTGACTCTCAGAATCAATGGCGTTCCGGTTCATCTAAGAGAAAACACACTTTTTGACCAGATATGGGGATTGTTCGGAAAAGTCGTTTTAGGTTCATCCTTTTCTTGGACTGATTCTGACAACTCGGATAGCACAGTTATGGTCCTAGTTCCGGCCGGTAAAAGAATCGAAGAAACAGTGGTCATTAACTGGAAAGAAAGGAGGTTTGTCGTCTGGGTCACGGAAGAACTGGGAGCCTGGAAGCCAAATCTAGACGATGGAAAGTCGAAGAGTGAATCTGAGTGGATGATGGATAATGGCGTCGAGGTCAACTTGGTGGATGACTACGAAGAAGGGGAAATCAGAGCTAGTGAGCCGCCGGACGATGGTCGGAATAAACCGGATAGAGAACAGGTATCACCGGAAGCCGGCAAGACGCCGGCAGACAAGCAGTCGCCTGGTCCGGAGCTGACAGACGGTAACGGTAGTATGCATGGGGACGAGGAGAGGTCGGTTCATATCCCTAGGAAGGATCCCCAAGAAAAGCGTGTGCATGGGGAAGACGTGGAAACGGTTGGGATTCCAAGAGTCAATGATGACCTAGGGAATGATCTGGAGGCTGCACCTGGGTCCCAGCAGGACAACAGATCGATTGGGCTGGATGGGAATATTGGGCCAAACATTACTCCTGGGCTTAAAAAGCCTCAACTTGGAAAAAGGGATAGGAATGTTAGGAGCCCACCATCTGTGGGCTCTGTCCAGGGAAATGCTACTAAGCCCAGACACAGGAGTGAAAACACTGCAGAAGGATCCATAGATCTCAATCGACCTGGGAGTAACCAGGGTTCACCTACCCCGGTGAATCACACCTCGAGTAATATCCAACCGGAACCGGCGTCCACCAGACAATCTGGGCAAAGCAGCCCTCGTATTGCATCCCAGGCCACGGATTCCTATCAAGAGATAGGAGCAACTATCGGTATCGGTAAGCGAATCGGAATTAACTTGGAGGGTTTCGAGGAAGATTTGCGAAAAATTATTCAAGGTGAAGGTGCATAAATTGGTTCATCATGAATTTTCTATCAATAAATATCAGAGGCGTCCGGGATTCCCGGAAATCAGACTGGATTCGGGGGTTGAAAACTTATCACGGAGTGCACTTTCTCTGTGTACAGGAAACAAAAATAGACAATTCACAGGGATTCGCCTTTAATCAGCTATGGGGCAGGACTGCTTTTCGGATGGCTTCGGTAGACTCACAAGGGAGATCCGGGGGTCTGGCTTCAATATGGGACCCTTCTGTTTTCTCAGGTTTGGAATATATATCAAACAGGTATTTTCTTTGTGTTTGCGGTCTCCTTATCCCGACTGGCACTCGGTTAAATGTGGTAAATGTCTATGCTCCGAACGACGCAATTCTAAGGAAAACTCTGTGGGCGGAGTTGCTTATCCTCAGGAATTCGCGACAGGGGCTTTGGGTTTTTCTGGGGGACTTTAACGATGTTCGTTATCCCGAGGAACGGTTAAACTCGGAGTTTGTGAGTACAAACGCGGAGGCTTTCAATAGTTTTATCCTCTCGGCTGGACTAAATGAATACGACATGGGTGGGGCGAAATTCACATATGTCTCGGACAGTGGTGAAAAACTGAGTAAGTTAGATCGTGTGCTAGTATGCATCGGGTTTATTGAAAATTGGCCAGGAGCGGCATTAACTGCAATGGATAGGTGTTTCTCTGACCACAGACCGCTTCTTCTATCTGCCATTCCAGCAGACTTCGGCCATATTCCGTTTAGAGTATACAACTCATGGCTGGACTGGAATGGTTTTGTGCCATACGTCCTAAGGAAGTGTGCTCAGTTCAATTTCAATGGGCCAGCAGACCTTTGTTTGGCTACCAAGCTTCGGTGGTTAAAAAATAGGATTAAAGAATGGGTAGCAGCAGAAAAAAGAAAATGTAAGACCCTAATTCATTTAACCTTAACACAACGCAGCGGAAAAATCGAGTTTGAAAATTTCTTTCATGACATACATCTTGACATTCTAATAATTCATTTTTAGAATATAAGAACATGCCTTATCAACACTAAATTACATATTTAAGCATTCCCGTACAATCTGTCTTGTGACTCGATCCTCGATCTCCAAACCTTGGTTATCCTCATGACTGGTACTACCTGCGCTCACCACATAAAATTCATACATTAGTACGTATCATAAGCATACAAGACTTGTTCACGTTTACTTTTCGTTTCATTAACTCTTTACATCCCGTCTTTCCTTCCGATCATAAGATCCGTAGTGAGACATCTTTGACATTCCTGCGTTACACCTCATCACCAGGCACGATGTTATTATCGTTAGTGCTCAATTTCATTGAATACATGCGTACGTACTTTCATACAACCTATACGTAAACTTACGGTCACACATAGCAACATACATCCCTGTGTACCTACATACATACGTTCGTGCATACCTAAACACATCCATTCATACATACATACATACATCCTTACATGCCTACATACATACATACATACCTACATACATACTTACATACAAACCTACATACATACTTGCATACCAACATACATACATAATTACATACATACATACATACTTATTCCATACCTTCTCACAACTTACATACGTGCATACCTTCGTACATACTCCCTTGACTACTTATACATACTATCTACTCCTACATCATTACATCCCCGTATATACTCATACATACATACATACTTTCTTATCCACATAAGGGCGATTGCCAATGAGAATTAAATTAATAATTCTTACCTGGACTATGGGATCCCACTTTAAGGTTCATAAATGGAACCTAAGGTGGGATTCTTACCTGGGCTATGGGATCCCGCTTTAAGGTTCATAAATGGAACCTAAGGTGGGATTCTTACCTGGGCTATGGGATCCCGCTTTAAGGTTCATAAATGGAACCTAAGGTGGGATTCTTACCTGGGCTATGGGATCCCGCTTTAAGGTTCATAAATGGAACCTAAGGTGGGATTCTTACCTGGGCTATGGGATCCCAAGGGGAACCAACATACCTATATCGTCACGCACGATCATGTCATCCCACCTTTACACATTCACACATACGCTTACCCTAATGATCATAAAACACGAGTTAAACTAGTTATACGCGACTTAAAACGCGTTTAAACGAGTTCCCGATACAAAACGGAGCCAACAAACAACTTTCGACAACCAGCCACCCCGTCGCGTAGCGCGACGGGCCGTCGCGTAGCGCGACGCCATCAAACAAACAGAATGTTTGTTGCTGCTGTGCTGCAGATTTCAGCACGTCCGTGTTTCACGGAAACGGTCATAACTTCTTCGTTATTGGTCCGTTTTACCCGATTCTTTTTCCTACACGTCCGTAATTTAATTCTCCATCTTTCGGAGTTAAGATCCGACATCCGGATTAACAAAGTTTCAGACTTTTATCTCTTCGGCTTATCCCCCTTTTTCCCAACCTTGACCCATTCATGCATTCATCAACGTAACTTGTTCGTTTTGCCATAACCCCTTATACACATAATGATATCAATGACGTCTGTCATAAATTACTAAACTCTTGGATGTCTTGCATCCTTTTATCACATTATCATTCATGTGCTCATTTCGACCCGTTAAGGGTATTCACTCATTAGTTTGGTCTATGACTAACCAAACCATCATCCCCACTTTCATACTTGTCCAAAACATAACACTAATCGAATGACTTGTTTCTAATCTACTTTTAAGATCGTTTACCCCAAAATACCCATCAAGGGCATTTTGGTCATTCTTAACCCATCATTTACGACGAGAGACCTTAAACACATATTTGACCTCAAACATCATGTTTAATTCATTACAACACTTTATTACTTACTTGTACGACGAAGTGATTACAGAAATCACTTACCTTATGCGTCCGTGCTCGTATCAGATTCCTTGCCTCTTCTTGACCCGTTAACACCTCATGCGTGAGTCCGTCTCGACTTGATTCCTATACTTTCATTTCATCGAAATCACGCTCTTATTAGCATATACCTTTGTACATGTAACAATCATATCACTCGCATAATTCACACTTAACTTTCCTTAGTCATTTCTAACAAGCATTAAAATACATAATCAACTTCATATAATCATGTCCGTATACGTTAAACTCATGTAACTCATCATATCATTACATTTAACACGGATTGCTATAACATGTACCATACGACTTCCCATCAACCTACATTTACGACCACGAGTCAAGTCATGTTTCTTATACTTAGTTGACTTTCAAAAGTCAACTATTAACCATACTTAACTATCGACTTATCATCATATACCCGTAACATCATAATCGACTATACGGACGACACTAAATACATTTCATCATACACTTGATGTGAGTACTACCTTTTAAGCATAACGTACAACTATTTCATGCACAATTCTTCTAAACTCCTACATAACCCATCAAAACCATCTACTAATCATCATGTATCATTCCAAATGAACATTAAACATAACATCATCATATTCCTATACTTTCATCTAACAATAATTCATCATGCTCACATAATACATCAATCATTCAACAAGACTTGAACATAGGAGGTGATACTAGTCATCATCTTCACCCTAACTAACGGGTGTCACCTCTAAACATCAAATTAACGCAAACCATTCATAACCCATGTTCTACACGAAGATTCTAACCCTTGTACATGATCAATTTCATATTAACTCACGGATTAGAACATAACCCACTTCACCCATGATCACCAATCTTAGATTTAAAATATACCTTATGATCCTCTCGTGTTGGTGATCATTAATCCATGTTCGGTTATGGATTTGGGCCTTGATTCATCCTTCAAATTGAAGCTTTTGAAGAACTAGGGTTTTGGGGCTCTTGAGAGCCCCTGCTCGATCTTTCCAGAACACACACGTATGTGTGTGTTTGTGTGTGTCAAGTTATTTTATAACTTACTTTCATTTGTTCCACTTTAGCCCCTCGGGTTTACCTTTAAAACATAACTGACACTACCTTCATCATTTAATACTTTTGACCATACCCTTAACTAGGTTAAATAGCCTAGTTATTTATTTCATGACGTGTCACATAAGAACATACGACAATTATTAACATTCAGATTTTGGGGCGTTACAAGTCTACCACCCTTAAACAAGGTTTCGTCCCCGAAACCTTTCTCACTTTCATCAAACACACATTATCTTTTCTTCTAGTCCATCCATACGACTACTAGCCCATACTTTCCTGATCATTCTTTCTTATATCATTTTCATTTACTTGACCTGTCAATAACTGGTCAATACACATACTCTTCCGTCCTTTGATATGATCCTTTCTTAATGGATCTAATATCTCCACTTCACCCCTTAAAAATTTACATTCTCTACATACTCTGTATAACATTTAACTTTTGTTTTGTTATTACAACAAAACTCTTATTGCATGATCACTCCTACGTGCTTAATTCTAACGTTACCCTCATTCTACATTTTCTACAGTTACGTACACCTTGCATACCTTTATTTTATCTTTAAATCATTTCGTTCATTTCACATTACTATTGCTTTCACTTCATGCATTACTTAATTTACACAGGTACAGGTGTCATACTATTTCATATCTATCAAATCATGAGTTAAATATTCTTACTAACCTCTTTTTCATTTCCCAAACCACGATCTGCAACCCAGATCGATTCATCTTTTCCTCGAGTACTAGCCATAATAGGCCAGATTTCATTCATCCGTGTCATGAGTTTCCACTCGTGTACATCCTTTCCCCAATACGATTGGTTTCATCACATCAATAATTCTGCTATAACTTACCGCACATTCTATTTCTTACATGCAATCTTTTCATTCAATTAATCATTTTGCCAACGGAAGTACACGCTCGTACTTCCTTCCATTCATGCTTACTTGCAAAGACCTTATTACATCGTTTCAATATTTCTTACTGAGCTTACCATTTCCGCCCATACTCAAGTTATTGTCCGGGTCACAGCCCGTCATCATTCCGACTTCTAAGAGTCAATTACTAACATATCTTACACGTAACTTATACAAAACTTCGTCTATCATACTATCACTTTTTACCTTATACTTACTTCTATGACCCGTTCGACTCAATCATGGTCAAACTGTCGACATCTTCTTAGGCGGATTAATTTCATCTTCTTATATTTTTGATTCCGTCTTACGGATTCAGACGCATCATTCATGCTTTTTCATTCATTGAATCCACCTTACGGATTCAAACATTACATTCATGCCTTTTATCTTTGAACCCGCCTCGTGGATTCAAACATTACATTCATACCTTCCCTCCTTGAATCCATCTCACGGATTCAATCATTACATTCATACCTTTCCTCCTTGAATCCATCTCACGGATTCAAACATTCATTCTTACCTTTCATCCTTGAATCCGTCTTACGGATTCAAACATTTCATTCATGCCTTTCATCTCTGAATCCGTCTCGCGGATTCAAACATTTCATTCATGCCTTTCATCCTTGAATCCGTCTCGCGGATTCAAACATTTCATTCATGCCTTTCATCCTTGAATCCGTCTCGCGGATTCAAACATTACATTCTTATCTTGTTGATCCGTACTTAATCACGGGTTCAACATTCTTCATTCTTATCAGGCATGTTTTTCATTCTTACATAGTACTCTCAATTTCCCGAGAGTCTTACTTCCGATTTCACCCACACGCCCGCCTGCTACCCAACTCTACCGGACATACCTGTAACAATTATCATGATCTCACGAACGTCATACGTTTCTCGTGTACTGGCCAGGTACACAATCCACATAGTAGTTTCGTGCCTTCATGTAATTGTCACCTTATGTCCGTAGACTTAGGCTTCGGCACGTGTATTGCTTCCAATACTTCATTACTATACTATCATTGTCTTTCATCTTAAATTTTTTTTTCCCAGAATAAACTTTTCCATTACATACCTCCACATATTACATTCACGTACCTGGGCTCATTTGCCTATTTGTCTTATTACCTCTTTGCCTGCCTTAGTATTTATCCTAGACTGCATTCACGGATCATCCTCCTTCAACACTTATGCTTACCTTGCACATACAAAACCGTCAGTTTCTTTATACGTATACATAAATACATACTTTCATCAACCTTTACCTTTGGATCTTGATCGAGTCCTAGATTGTACGGATTTCTTATCTCAAGAGCACACAAGTTTGAGTTCAAGTACTTACCTTCTCGTACTTGATTCCCTCAAACCAGGGCTCTAATACCAACTTGTAAGACCCTAATTCATTTAACCTTAACACAACGCAGCGGAAAAATCGAGTTTGAAAATTTCTTTCATGACATACATCTTGACATTCTAATAATTCATTTTTAGAATATAAGAACATGCCTTATCAACACTAAATTACATATTTAAGCATTCCCGTACAATCTGTCTTGTGACTCGATCCTCGATCTCCAAACCTTGGTTATCCTCATGACTGGTACTACCTGCGCTCACCACATAAAATTCATACATTAGTACGTATCATAAGCATACAAGACTTGTTCACGTTTACTTTTCGTTTCATTAACTCTTTACATCCCGTCTTTCCTTCTGATCATAAGATCCGTAGTGAGACATCTTTGACATTCCTGCGTTACACCTCATCACCAGGCACGATGTTATTATCGTTAGTGCTCAATTTCATTGAATACATGCGTACGTACTTTCATACAACCTATACGTAAACTTACGGTCACACATAGCAACATACATCCCTGTGTACCTACATACATACGTTCGTGCATACCTAAACACATCCATTCATACATACATACATACATCCTTACATGCCTACATACATACATACATACCTACATACATACTTACATACAAACCTACATACATACTTGCATACCAACATACATACATAATTACATACATACATACATACTTATTCCATACCTTCTCACAACTTACATACGTGCATACCTTCGTACATACTCCCTTGACTACTTATACATACTATATACTCCTACATCATTACATCCCCGTATATACTCATACATACATACATACTTTCTTATCCACATAAGGGCGATTGCCAATGAGAATTAAATTAATAATTCTTACCTGGACTATGGGATCCCACTTTAAGGTTCATAAATGGAACCTAAGGTGGGATTCTTACCTGGGCTATGGGATCCCGCTTTAAGGTTCATAAATGGAACCTAAGGTGGGATTCTTACCTGGGCTATGGGATCCCGCTTTAAGGTTCATAAATGGAACCTAAGGTGGGATTCTTACCTGGGCTATGGGATCCCGCTTTAAGGTTCATAAATGGAACCTAAGGTGGGATTCTTACCTGGGCTATGGGATCCCGCTTTAAGGTTCATAAATGGAACCTAAGGTGGGATTCTTACCTGGGCTATGGGATCCCAAGGGGAACCAACATACCTATATCGTCACGCACGATCATGTCATCCCACCTTTACACATTCACACATACGCTTACCCTAATGATCATAAAACACGAGTTAAACTAGTTATACGCGACTTAAAACGCGTTTAAACGAGTTCCCGATACAAAACGGAGCCAACAAACAACTTTCGACAACCAGCCACCCCGTCGCGTAGCGCGACGGGCCGTCGCGTAGCGCGACGCCATCAAACAAACAGAATGTTTGTTGCTGCTGTGCTGCAGATTTCAGCACGTCCGCGTTTCACGGAAACGGTCATAACTTCTTCGTTATTGGTCCGTTTTACCCGATTCTTTTTCCTACACGTCCGTAATTTAATTCTCCATCTTTCGGAGTTAAGATCCGACATCCGGATTAACAAAGTTTCAGACTTTTATCTCTTCGGCTTATCCCCCTTTTTCCCAACCTTGACCCATTCATGCATTCATCAACGTAACTTGTTCGTTTTGCCATAACCCCTTATACACATAATGATATCAATGACGTCTGTCATAAATTACTAAACTCTTGGATGTCTTGCATCCTTTTATCACATTATCATTCATGTGCTCATTTCGACCCGTTAAGGGTATTCACTCATTAGTTTGGTCTATGACTAACCAAACCATCATCCCCACTTTCATACTTGTCCAAAACATAACACTAATCGAATGACTTGTTTCTAATCTACTTTTAAGATCGTTTACCCCAAAATACCCATCAAGGGCATTTTGGTCATTCTTAACCCATCATTTACGACGAGAGACCTTAAACACATATTTGACCTCAAACATCATGTTTAATTCATTACAACACTTTATTACTTACTTGTACGACGAAGTGATTACAGAAATCACTTACCTTATGCGTCCGTGCTCGTATCAGATTCCTTGCCTCTTCTTGACCCGTTAACACCTCATGCGTGAGTCCGTCTCGACTTGATTCCTATACTTTCATTTCATCGAAATCACGCTCTTATTAGCATATACCTTTGTACATGTAACAATCATATCACTCGCATAATTCACACTTAACTTTCCTTAGTCATTTCTAACAAGCATTAAAATACATAATCAACTTCATATAATCATGTCCGTATACGTTAAACTCATGTAACTCATCATATCATTACATTTAACACGGATTGCTATAACATGTACCATACGACTTCCCATCAACCTACATTTACGACCACGAGTCAAGTCATGTTTCTTATACTTAGTTGACTTTCAAAAGTCAACTATTAACCATACTTAACTATCGACTTATCATCATATACCCGTAACATCATAATCGACTATACGGACGACACTAAATACATTTCATCATACACTTGATGTGAGTACTACCTTTTAAGCATAACGTACAACTATTTCATGCACAATTCTTCTAAACTCCTACATAACCCATCAAAACCATCTACTAATCATCATGTATCATTCCAAATGAACATTAAACATAACATCATCATATTCCTATACTTTCATCTAACAATAATTCATCATGCTCACATAATACATCAATCATTCAACAAGACTTGAACATAGGAGGTGATACTAGTCATCATCTTCACCCTAACTAACGGGTGTCACCTCTAAACATCAAATTAACGCAAACCATTCATAACCCATGTTCTACACGAAGATTCTAACCCTTGTACATGATCAATTTCATATTAACTCACGGATTAGAACATAACCCACTTCACCCATGATCACCAATCTTAGATTTAAAACATACCTTATGATCCTCTCGTGTTGGTGATCATTAATCCATGTTCGGTTATGGATTTGGGCCTTGATTCATCCTTCAAATTGAAGCTTTTGAAGAACTAGGGTTTTGGGGCTCTTGAGAGCCCCTGCTCGATCTTTCCAGAACACACACGTATGTGTGTGTTTGTGTGTGTCAAGTTATTTTATAACTTACTTTCATTTGTTCCACTTTAGCCCCTCGGGTTTACCTTTAAAACATAACTGACACTACCTTCATCATTTAATACTTTTGACCATACCCTTAACTAGGTTAAATAGCCTAGTTATTTATTTCATGACGTGTCACATAAGAACATACGACAATTATTAACATTCAGATTTTGGGGCGTTACAGAAAAACTGAAGGTTTGTATGTTACATGGAAAGCTAAGGTGGCAGAGCTAGAACTCTTGGCGGAAGAGAGAATTCTGCAACAATCGGAACTCGATCAGAGACTAGAATACAAACAGCTGATGCATGAGGTGGAGAGACAAAAGCAAGCGGATTCGAGACAAAAATCCCGGGCTAGGTGGGCATTAGAAGGCGACGAAAATACAAGCTTTTTTCACAGCATTGTGAATGCCAATTTAAGCTCAAACCGTATAAATGGGATGATGGATGGTGACGAGTGGATTACAAACCCAGCGATCATTAAACAAAAATTCCACGACTTCTTCGCTCACCTTCTCTCTGAACCAATGGTAACTCGTCCAACGATCAACTGTCCTAACTTGTCTACCTTAACTCCAGAAGACGGGGACCTACTTATTCGTCCTTTTACTCTCTTGGAGATAAAGGACGCGGTTTGGGAATGCGATGGCGACAGGGCTCCGGGACCCGACGGCTTCAATTTTAAATTCTTGAAGAGGTGCTGGAATGGCCTTCAAGGTAACTTTATTAAATTATTCGAGGAATTTTATGTTAACCCACATATCAGCAGTAGCTGTTCGTCCTCTTTCATCGCACTCATCCCCAAGATTAAGGATCCCCTTCTGCCATCCAACTTCCGTCCCATCAGCCTCATTGGCTGTATTAATAAAGTAATTTCCAAAGTATTAGTTAACAGGCTGAAAAAGGTAATTGGGAGACTAATTTCTGAGGAACAAACAGCTTTCTTGAGGGGCAGAAATATTACTGATGGTCCGCTAATGTTGAACGAAATATGTGCTTGGCTGAAAAAATCGAGGAAATCTGCTATGATATTCAAGGTCGACATCCACAAAGCTTACGATTCTCTGTGCTGGGGTTTCTTAAACGCAATTATGGTACAAATGGGATTCCCATTGAGATGGCGGGAGTGGATTATGGCAACACTAAAATCAGCCCGTGCATCTGTCCTCGTAAATGGGTCGCCTACGTTGGAGTTTGATTGTTCAAGGGGGCTTAGACAAGGCGATCCACTTTCTCCGTTTTTGTTCATAATTGCTATGGAGGCACTTTCGGGGATCATGAAGAGAGCGTTGGTGGATGACATATTCCATGGAGTTAGGTGCAATAATTTGGGTATGGTAGTCTCACACTTCTTGTACGCGGATGACGTAGTGTTCCTTGGAGAATGGTCGGAGATAAACGTAGCAAACCTTCGCCGTATCCTAAGATGTTTTTACCTTTCATCGGGCCTTCAAGTCAATTTTACTAAAAGTCGGTTGTATGGGGTGGGTGTATCGGAGGTGGAGTTGGAAGCCCTAGCAAACACTCTCCGATGTAGACAAGGAATATTTCCTTTCAAATATCTCGGGCTTTATGTTGGAGCAAACATGAACCTTGTGAAACACTGGAGGCCAATTATCGACATTTTCAAAAATAGGCTGTCAATTTGGAAAGCTAAGAAGTTATCGTATGGCGGGAGGATCACGTTACTGAAATCGGTACTTAGCTCGCTTCCCACCTACTTTTTCTCATTATATAAAGCCCCGATCCAAGTGCTGGATCAGTTAGAAAGATTGCGACGAATTTTTTTCTGGGGCGGAACGGAAGAAGTATCAAAAATGAGTTGGATGGCTTGGGAAAGTGTGGTTGCACCAATTAAGTACGGGGGCTTGGGGTTCGGGTCCTTACGTGATGCTAATCTCGCGATGCTCGCGAAGTGGTGGTGGAGATTCAAGACAGAGCCGGAAAGCCTGTGGAGGAAAGTAGTTTGGGCCATCCATAGCAATTCAAGGGAGTGGAATAGCATACCGGTAAAATTATCATGTGCAGGGCCGTGGAAACAAATATACAGCATCGCTCCAATCCTGCTGAATAAAGGTGTCGACATAGGAAGAAACATAATAGGTGAGGTTCACGAAGGTATGGATATCGCGTTCTGGATAGATACCTGGTGTGGGGCAGAGCCGTTCCTTACGAAGTTCCCAGCTCTTTTTCAAGTGGAAAAAGAAAAATGGTGTACAGTAGCAGATCGGATGCAAAGCGGGATTAACGGGGTTATCTGGAGATGGGATTGGAGGCGGCAATTGTTGGATGGAGAAGAGACATTGGAACTTCAGCAGTTAACGGTGATGCTAGCAGGTGTTTCGGCTGGGGCCGGTCGAGACAAATGGCAGTGGAAGCTGGATTCGTCCCTTCTCTTCACTGTCGCTAGTATAAAACAGATTCTTCATTGCCACAATCGGTCAGTTCAGAACTATGTTATGGAATGGAACAACTGGATACCAAAGAAGGTGGGTGTAGTCGCTTGGAGAGCGGAAAAGGAAAGGCTTCCAACTAGGGATGCATTGGCTAAGCGAGGCATTACGGTCCAGTCTTCGGAATGTATCATATGCAGAAATTATCCGGAAACAAGTGAACATCTGTTAGTCTCGTGCGAATACGCCCAAATTGTCTGGCAAATCATATTTCAATGGTGCAAATCACATCCTATTATAGCCTTTAGCCTAAAGGATATACTCGAGTCGTATAAGCAGTTTGGTGGGTCAAGAAAAAAAAGGAAAGTTTTTCATGCAGTTTGTCGAACAACCATATGGAGTCTTTGGAATATGAGAAATGAGCAAATGTTCTCAGGGAAATCAACAACAATAAATAATTTGGTTGAGGAGATTAAGAGTAAAAGCTTCCACTGGATAAAGAACCGATCCAAAAACTCGGAGATGTCTTGGGAACAATGGCGCGTATTCGATGTCTTCTAATTAGTATTTGTATTGGTGTACTGTTGGAATAATAGGTGTATGTAATTCTGGTGCTAGCCACTGGCTAGATATTAATAAAAATCTTTTGTTGGCCGTTCAAAAAAAATAAAATTCGTTAACGTGACTCGCATATATATAACCTATAAAACATAGTTTTTGATGTATTTTATGTATGTTTGATGGAGTGTAAATTAATGTAATACGACACTCATTAAACATACATCTGTATTAGGTAAATGAGATTATTGTATAAAAAGTATTTACACAAATTTTCTATTAGAAGCTTCAAGTTTAAGATTAAACACTGCTTAATTAAAATTGTCAAAAAATATCAATTGGGTTTAACAAGTCTTCGTTAAAATTATAATTTTAACCGATACATTCATTTAATAACAACGTAGGCAAATTTTGCTTCAAGTCACTGTAATTTGACCCGAGTCGTTTGGCTGTTGCAGTAAACCATCCATTTTAACAAGCTACTTGCGAACTTAAGCATATACGAATACTTAATACATAACCAATTTTAAGTAAGAGCCGAAAAACATTTATAACCGTTTCTTTACATGCTCGGTGAGAATTGTTATAACTTAAACTCATTTTATATTTCAAGAGATTTCTTTAATTACGACTCAAATTGAATGATCAAGAGCAAAGTATATAAAAGTTATGATCAGTTAGCACTAGTGAATAGCATATAGGTGCAAATAGAAATCTGACAAAACAGATCATCAATTATAATTGCACAAAGAGTGAAAAGTATAACTAAACCGGCGAGAGACCTTCAGCTGGATCGGTAAGGGTAGTGTTTTGAGCTTGCGCTACAGCGGCTGTAATGATCAACCACAACCATGATGCCACCATAAAAATCCTCAACTTGATTCTGCAGCCACCACCACCCGCTGCGGTTGCTTCCATCTTACAAAGTCAACTGCAAGCTCGTTAACAACTTTTAATTTCAAATCACATAGATAAGTGAAAGAAGATTTTTTATAATCTACTTGCTTGTTGTTGAGGGTTGACATGTTCTCCAACCCCAACCTATTTTTTATGGTATGATTAGTAAAATGCTGTTCTAAATTCAGATGACTATGAAAAGTCAATCTGTCACTTGTCATTATTCAACTAGGGGATATCTTGCGCTACGTGGCGAGAACTCTGTTATTATGGTTCGGTTTGATACTGACACCTATTGTCGCGAGCGAAAGATAAAATCCAAAATATAAAGTCGTGATATGCGCAAAAGGATGTCGGAATTCACTTTTATGGTTTTCGATCGATGTAAACACGTGTCAATATCCTTATCCGTACGAAACCGATACTAGTATAGCTTACAATACAAAAAAAAAACTTTATTTTGAATAAAACTCCGTTTTCAACAAGATTTATTCTAGAATATTAAAACAAATTAAACACAATTATATATTCAGTTGTTTTTAAATGTTAGTGAACACAAATTATTAGAGAATAATTAAACTAAGTGAATTAATGTATATTATTTATATAATAAGGGGTAAAATTGAAAGTAAAATAAAAGATAAAATATTATCTACTGATCTTAATGACAACTCAAACACTCTCCAACTTTACTCCTAAATCACACTTTTTGACAACCAAAAAATTGAACCTTCACTATTTGGAAAAACATACCTTATCAACTTCTAGGTACCGCTAGACCCAATGCGCTTTGATATCCGCTAATATATATATTTAATATCTAATGAGGAATTTCAGTTGCTCCATGCTGACTTTCAGTGCCAGCAGAGAAGGGTGTACATTCGCGGGACATCATTGACTAGACATCACTATTGGGATGTCATTGTGGTCTCTTTTGTAATGATAGCTAGTAGAGGTTAAGAGTAGCAGGAGCCCGTTGAATGTGAGTGGCCAGACGTCGCTATCGACCGTCCTTTAGGTCTCCCATGTGATAATCGCTAATGGAGACTAAGGAGGCAGTGATGTGCGGAACGTCATTGGACAAACGTTGCTTTCAAGATGCCCTTTTTGTCTCCTCTGTTATGTCGCATCTGAAGTGGCAGGTGGTCCCCGTGGGTCATTTGTCTTTACCAGCTTCCTGGGTTGCGGGTCGAGTTTGTATCATCCCCAGACCCACGGGGGGCTTGAGCCCATATCTTTTCAAGTCTCCTCATTCCTGTAACACCCCAAATTTCATGGGATTTTTAATTTAAGTTAGATATGAATAAGTAGGGATAGTTTTTGGTCCTATTAATATGAATATTATTTTTGAAGGGCCAAATATGTAAAGTGATAAACCTTAAACCATTAAAAGAAAGAAAAAAAATAAAAACCACACACACTGTGCGTGTGTGGTCGA
This sequence comes from Helianthus tuberosus, assembly GCA_030545235.1. Lineage (NCBI taxonomy): Eukaryota > Viridiplantae > Streptophyta > Magnoliopsida > Asterales > Asteraceae > Helianthus > Helianthus tuberosus. The sequence continues at coordinate 49,474,779 of CM060411.1, read as the reverse complement.
TCGCACAAGCAGGGGAAAAAGGGGTAAACCCTAAATTTCAAGAAATCTCCAAATCGAAAAGGGAATTGAATGTTTTTAGGATGCATTGTCAAGATTATCGATCTCCTAATTGTTCTTCACTATCAAGTAAGTTAAATTTTATGACTGGGTATTGATGAACTCGTGAATCTAAGTGAAGTTAGGATGGATATGTGATAGAAACGTCTTATGAAACTTGAATTATGCTTAGATTTCTGATTGTTATGTATATTTATGAGAAACCCATTTGTAGTGGTTCTTATGTAGGATGATGATGATGATGTATTTTATATTAATTTGATGATGCTTGAGGTGTATGACAATGGATGTTCTAGATTATTGATTTTGAATCTGAATTAAAATGAAAGTTATGTGAAGAATTAGCAAGAATCATGCTTAAAAGCTTGTACATAATATTTTATAAATGCGAAACCCGCCAAGTGTTCGATGAAATGCCTAAGAGAACAAATATGTGAAATTGTATGCAAGTTGTAAGTTTATAGGTATAGGAAGTGATTATGATGCATCTTATACGTTAGTAATGTTGTGGTAAGATTCGTGCCGGGTTCAAGGATAGTGTCAAATTAGGCAATCTTGAATGATTATGTTGTTAGTTATGAAGTTATGAGGATCCTAGTATGAATGGAATGGAATGTGTGTGTATATAATCAAATGATCTTGTGAGTTTACGTATCATTCATTATGAGTGTGAAATGCGAATGATGTTCATAATATAGCCTACTATTTAGACGAATTCATAATCTTAATTCAAATGAAATTATTAAGCTGGACATTTGACTTTGTGAGAGTCAATTACGTATAAATGCCATGAATGAGCTTGTGGACATAGTTGAATGGGTTTACGTGTGCTAATCATGTTATGAATGTGATTACTTATATGGATAGGAGCCATGTCATCATGAACACAAGCACGGAAGGACAACGGGTCAAGGGCAAACACGGAAGCTATGTATGAATTCGGATGCACGAGGTAAGTAAACTCCCCGACTCCCTCCTTAGTAATAAAAGAGGTTATTTGTATAATAAATATTAGAAATTATGTGAAATGCCTTTTTATGACATTGGTAGCAAGTAAGGAGCATTAAGGAAGTATTTCCGAATCACTTCCTAGACCAATTAGGAAGGCTACATGCGAGACACTTAAGTATGGTAATTTAAGTCTATTTAGGATTCGGTTATTATAGGTGATGGTGTTTGCTAAGATGACCGAACAGTCATACCCGAATTTTGTAAATAATAGTATGATAATATTACTTTTTCGGATTAGGAAATCTGGGCGTTACAAGTTGGTATCAGAGCCCTAGTTTGAGGGAAAGAGCCCTGGTTTGAGGGAAATCAAGTATGATAAGGTAAATACTTGAACTCAAACTTGTGTGCTCTTGTGACAAGGAACCCGTACAATCCGAGGCTCGATCGAGATCTAAGGATAGAAGTAAAGGTAAGTATATACTTAAGTATGCATTTGAAGAAAACTAACAGTATCTTATGTGTAAGGTAAGCCTAATTCCTTGGAGAGGATGATCCGTGAATGCGGTCTAGGACCGACACCAAGGCATGTAATAAGATAATTGACCCCAGGTACGTAAATTTAATATGTGGGTGCATGTAAGGGTAAAAATATATTAAGTGAAGGAAATTTTAAATGAAATATAATAATAGAATGGTAATGAAGTTTTAAAAATGTTACTCGTGCCGAAACCTAACTCTTCGGACATAAGGTGATGATTACGCAAAGGCACGAAACTAGTATGTGGATTTGTGTACCTGGCCAGTACACACGAAGCATATGACATTTGTGAGACCGTGATAATTGTTACAGGTATGTCCGTTAGAATTAGGTAGTAGGTGGACGTGAGGGTGAAGGAAATGTAGGACTTTCAGGATTTTGAAAGTACCAAATACACATGAGAAGTATGAATAATATGTTAGAATTCGCGAGACGGATTCGAAACATGAAAGGAATGAAAGCATGAATGATATGTTAGAATCTGCGAGACGGATTCGAAGTATGAAAAGAATGAAAGAATGAATGATATGCTAGAAACCGCGCGACGGATTCGAAGCGTAGAAGGGAACAAATGATAAGAATAAAAAGTTTGAATGTGAAGGTAATTACAGATTAAACAAGTAAATGTTCTTTAAAAAGCGGATATTATCCAAGTTACGTCTTAAATTTATATATATATATATATATATATATATATATACATATATAGGGGAAGGTTCTATGCCAGGGGCGGATTTACACTCAGTTAGGGGGTTCCCAGGAACCCGTTCGGTTGCGTAATTTATAGTCTTAAGTAACAAACAAAATTCTGAAGGAACCCCTTAATATTTTGTAGAGGAACCTTCTAAACAAATGATTTAGCTGGTCCACTGGTAAGTCTCTGCGCTTGTTAAAGCTGAGGTCATGAGTTCGGGTATGCTCTACTCGGTTTTCCATGATTTTGTGCAGTTTTTTTTTTAATTCAAAAAACAAATTAGATCTAGGGTTTAACCACTTAATCTGTTGTACCTTATATAATTAATAATTATTGTGATTGATTAATTAACCCATCAAGTTTGATGTAGTTTGTAATGAAGTTTAATTAGATGTAAGTTTATAATGAAATTTAATTTGATGCATTTGCTATATTGAAAGAGAGTTCTTACAACAAGTTTCGATCAATGTAATGCAAAAGATGAAACCTTGAAAGGAACAATTGTAGCTATGTTTTTTTTTAATCCGTAAAGACCATCTTATTTATGTTACGTGTTTTCTAAATTTATCATGACGATGTTTTTTTTTTCATCATTGTATCGTATTTTTATTATGTGATGAACCTTACCCGACCCGAACCATAGAACCGACCGGTATTTTTTTATGTTCGGACATATGATTTTGGAACGCTTAAAAAAGTGAACCCCTTGGCAAAAATTCCTGGATCCGCCACTGTTCTATGCAGAACACTGAATATTGCGAGAACACGTAGAACAAAGTGAATCACTTATTTTTTCAATCCTAAAAACCTAAAAAGTAAATAAAAATGTAATAAATGTAAGATTTATTGTTTCTCACACTAGAATTTAAAACAAAATATGAAAAATCTTCAGTTTCTAAATAATCTACACACATGTAGGTTATGTGTAGGCTAAATTACCTACATGTATGTAGACTTTGTGTAGGAAAAAATATATGATTTTTCATGTATATAAAATACACATATGAATGTAAGAAACATAAAATTTAAGAAATATGAACCTTAAATCCCAAAATTTAGTGATTTTGAGTTGTTCTTTTTGTTCTCGCAATACTTAGTGTTCTGTAATGATCCTTATCCTACATATATATATATATATAGGGAGAAGATCATGCGAGAACCACATCTTATTGCGAGAACCGCGAGAACCAATGTGAACACAACCAAAAATGCCTAAAATAGCTAAAAAACACACAAATTTTTTTTAATATTTTTTATATAAAAATCGCTACTTTTCGAAGCCAAAAAAAAAAAATTAAAAAAAAAAATTTTGGCCACTAAAAGTAGCGATTTGAGCATAAAAAATATTTAAAAAAAAATTTAGATTTTTTTTTTTATTTTTTTAGATTTTTTAGGTTTTTTGGGGGTTTTGTTTTTAGCATTTTAGCTTGGGGGGGGGGGGGGGGGTTAGGTTTTTTTTTAGGTTTTTTGGGGGTTTTAGTTTTTAGCATTTAGCTTGGGGGGGGGGGGGTAGGGGGTTAGGTTTTTTTAGCTATTTTAGGTTGTGTTCACATTGGTTCTCGCGGTTCTCGCAATAAATGGAGTTCTCGCATAAGCCCTTCCCTATATATATATATATATATATATATATATATATATATATATATATATATATATATATATATAGGGGAATGTTCATTGGGGAACACTAAAAAAGTGGGGAACAGCGGGGAACCGACTCAAACGAACTCCGATTGGACTTATTCCAGCGGCGTTGGAACTGGCTCGTCGAACCCTAACTAAGATCTCTTAACCCTAAATCCTAACTCCTAAACTCTAAACCCTAATGCTAAAAAAAGGCTAAAACCTAAGCTAAACCGTAAAATCTAAACTATAAACCCTAAAAGCTAAACCCTAAGCTAAACCCTAAAGCTAAACCCTGAAGCTAAACCCTAAAGCTAAACCCTAAAAGCCAAACCCTAATATATTTAGGGTTTAGGGGTTATGATTTAGTGTTTAGGGTTAAGAGATCCTAGTTAGGGCTCGACAAGCCGGTTCCAACGCCGCTGGAATGAGTCCAATCGGAGTTCGTTTGAGTCGGTTCCCCACCGTTCCCCACTTTTTTAGTGTTCCCCAATGAACCTCACACTATATATATATGTACAAATATTTTTGTATGCAAGAATGGTTAAAGGGACGAAATAGTCTAGCGAGTCAAATGGAAATCGGCATTTAAACCTTGTAATTAATGTTTTGTTTTGAAAAGCTTTATGCTTATAGGTAAGCGTAATGAATGGGCATGCATTGTCATAATTGGAAGGGAATAACCATTGTAAGTTATGGATAACGAGTCAAAGGTTTTGATTCACGCAAGGTATGTACAAAGGTTATGTTTTCTTTTAAGTAGGGGCTTATAGCTCGACTAGAGAGGGATGTGCCAGAAATGGGTAGTTGGTAGACATGTGGTCAGAATGTATTTTACAATTGGATTTCCGGACAAGTTAAACGAAGTAAGTAATAGTTGCTAAGCAGGTATTAGTAAAGTTTAGTACAAAGTAATTGATTCGCCAAGTAGATAAAACTGAGGAAAGCTATTGTAGTGGCAAGGAACCTTAGTTGAAAGATGTAAGCCTTGAAATGAGTTACATGTTAGACATGTTATTAAATTGATTTTTGGGAGTTAGAATAAATGACGGCTATGACCCAAGTGAATGGCTCGGGTATGGACGTGGATGAAGGGTTTTTGCAAGAAAACGTTAAAATAGTGAAATAATTTTTGTATGAATGTTCGAACGAAAAGTGAGTACAACGCATACTATGATACTGGTATACATTAGGTGCTGAGTGGCAGTTGGCCTTGAAGAGTCAAATTGCAAATGTCGGTAAAAATTTATTTGCGAAAGTTGAAAAGTATTACGTAAGAAACGCAAACTGTAAAGTAGAATACTAGTAGTAAGGGTTTCGAAAGAACACGGGTGATTCAACACTTAATGCAATGAAGGACCGAGTGGAAAATAGTATGCTAAGGAATGGTTATGTATCGACCTGTTATGAATGAAAAGGATAAGGGAAATTAATGTGTTAGAGAATGGTCATGTATTAACCCACTATGAATAAGTCAAATGATCTACAATTTTAAAAAGAATCTAGAAATGACTAGTATGTAAACAACTAAACAAGATGATTTAATTAACGCCATACTCAAAAGAATGTGAATGAAAGGTGCTAATCATCCATTTTATAGGAAAGAACGATCGAACTCTTGGTGAGTAAAACGTCTAACTCATGAATCATAAGCGTGAATTGGTAGATTGAATATGAACTAAGGAAATGAAGGATATGAACTTATGTGATTAATGCGAGAATGAAGAATCGTGAGTGAAACATGCGTGAGAAGGAAAATTCATCGAACCACCATGATGGGTAAACGTATAAAAGTCCTATGCTTAATTAGAAAGGTAGAAGCAAACCTTAAACTTGATACGATCGCGAGTATGTTCTTGCAATAGTATGCACCTTGAATGAATTCAACAAATTAACCGCTAACGATGAAGTGTGCTAGTAGCTAGCATTATTAAAATGAACGCGACACTATTAAGAGCTTATGACAAGACTCCGACTTATATGTGATTATCGAAGTATAATGTTTAACTTAAGAAGGTAGGTGCAATACCTGCCATTATGTTTATTTAAGAATAAGACCGTTAGCTAAAGAGCCCAAATGTATGGGTGTTATAGTATGCCCTTTGAATGATTATAGTGAAACGGTAGGAGTACAAAATGTGAAAGGTTTTCGGGACGAAATCTCCTTTAAGGGGGGTACATTAGTAACACCCCAAATTCCATGGGATTTTTAATTTAAGTAAGATATGAATAAGTAGGGATAGTTTTTGGTCCTATTAATATGAATATTATTCTTGAAGGGCCAAATATGTAAAGTGATCAACCTTAAAACATTAAAAGAACGAAAAAAAATAAAAGCCACACACACTGTGTGTGTGTGGTCGATCGCACAAGCAGGGGAAAAAGGGGTAAACCCTAAATTTCAAGAAATCTCCAAATCGAAAAGGGAATTGAAGGTTTTTAGGATGCATGTGTCAAGATTATCGATCTCCTAAGTGTTCTTCCCTATCAAGTAAGTTAAATTTTATGATTTGGTGATGTTGGGTGAATTGGGTGTTGATGAACTCGTGAATCTAAGTGAAGTTAGGATGGATATGTGATAGAAACGGCTTTTGAAACTTGAATTATGCTTAGATTTCTGATTGTTATGTATATTTATGAAAAACCCATTTGTAGTGGTTCTTATGTAGGATGATGATGATGTATTTTATGTTAATTTGATGATGCTTGAGGTGTATGACAATGGATGTTCTAGATTATGGATTTTGAATCTGAATTAAAATGAAAGTTATGTGAAGAATTAGCAAGAATCATTCTTAAAAACTTGTACACAATATTTCATAAATGTGAAACCTGCCAAGTGTTCGATGAAATGCCTAAGAGAACAAATATGTGAAATTGTATGCAAGTTGTAAGTTTATAGGTATAGGAAGTGATTATGATGCATCTTATACGTTAGTGATGTTGTGGTAAGATTCGTGTCGGGTTTAAGGATAGTGTCAAATTAGGCAATCTTAAATGATTATGTTGTTAGTTATGAAGTTATGAGGATCCTAGTATGAACGGAATGGAATGCGTGTGTATATAATCAAATGATCTTGTGAGTTTACGTATCATTCATTATGAGTGTGAAATGCGAATGATGTTCATACTATAGCCTACTATTTAGACGAATTCATAATCTTAATTCGTGTTGGTGCATAATGTCTATAGCCTACGTCTTAAGTCTAGGTCATGTCGGTAGATTGTATAGGGGCCTAAATGTTAAAATGTAATTTTATGATTGTTTTGTAGTAATTTCGCTTGAAATGAAACATGGTCATTTCACACGAAATTAGAGATGTTAATTCCGCTTGAAATGACATGTGGTCATTTCAAGCGAAATCAGATGCATATAAATAGGCTGTCATAGTTTCTCATTTGATACGGAATTAGCTGTGGTGTAACGAAGTGCTGCCCGATTTTCAAGTCAAATATCAATGAGAAGATTGTTTTAAGTATCATACTCTGTTTCTACTCATTTCTTACATTGATTCTAGGCTGTTTGTTTGTTTCCGCCTCTCAAACAGTTGTGTATTGATTCTGATCGACTCATTAGGTTGCCAAATCGATCCTACAAGTGGTATCAGAGCCCAGGATGAGTCAATACACTTGAATCAGTGCTTAGAATTTTGTTTTTCTACACATTCTTGGATTTCTGGACAAATTAACGGACAAAATGGACTGATCTTTTGATATTGTGTGTAAAATACAGTTTTAACAAACCCTTGAAAGAATCAGACCTAAATTCGGACTAAAAGTGACAAAAATGGGCCAAACAGTTAATTTCGTTTGAACGAGCACCTTATTTCGTTTGAAATGTTGAGGTAATTTCACACGAAATTACTTATTCCGTTTGAAAACACTTGATTTCGTTTGAAAAGTTGAGGCAATTTCACACGAAATAACTGATTTCGTTTGAATTACATCTGATTTCGTTTGAAAAAGTAATTCCGTTTGAAATGGTACTTGATTTCGCTTGAAAGTACTATTTCGTTTGAGAAATTGATTCCGTTTGAAAAGTGATTCCGTTTGAAAACCTAATTTCATTTGAAAAGGCTGATTTCGCTTGAAAGCCTGTTTTCGTGTGAAAGTCCATTTCGTTCGTGGTATTTCATTCGAAAGTCTATTTCGTGTGTAGAAGGTAATTTCGCTTGAAAGTGACCAGTTTTCAAAACTTGAAAAAAAATTTCGAAACTGTTTTCGTAAAATGGATAACCAAGAGTTTTACAACTGCTTTGCCAGTGGGGGAATGACGGCAGCACAAACACCAGCCAGTATCATGCAAAATGTGAACATGGAAAATGAACTCGGTACTATGCAGAAACCGCCGAAGTTGATGAACATTGATGAGTATGTTGGGTGGTCGAAAAGGTTTAAGACTTGGGTGCAAGCTAACCATTTTGAATGCTGAATGAAAATCAAGTCTAAATATGTTCCTCCAAAGAATGGTTCAGGTTTAGAGAAAGCTATCGGAAGTTTGACTCCACAAGAACAAGATGATTTCAAGGCAGAAAAGAGAATGATGAGTATTCTACAGCAAGCCATCAAAGAGGATATCTTAGTTTTGCTACAAGATCAAAGTTGCTCACAATCTGTCTGGAATTGTCTAAAAGTCAAGTTTCAGGGAAGTGTGTCTATGATAAAAAGCAAAACTGCTTTGTTGAAGAAGGAGTTTGATATCTTTACAGGTATGAAGGGTGAAACAACAAAACAGTTGATTGAAAGATATTGCCATCTGGTTGTTGAGATGAAGAGGTTGGGCATAACCAAAACGGATGAGGAATGGGTTGATAAATTGGCGGATGCATTGCCATACGATGAATGGGGCACTTATCTTTTGGTGTTGAAGAATAATTTGGAGTATGTTGGATTCAACCTTAGTTCATTCATTGAGAAAATAGAATCCCATGAGCTTGAGCTGGCAAAGATTAGAAAGATGAAGTCATTAAGTGTGCAACAAGATGTCTCATTGTATTACAAAGGAAGTACTCCAGCAACATCAAATCTAAGTCCAAAAGTGCAGACAGCCTTTAGTGCAGATTCAACATCTGAAGTATTATTTGTCACATCAAGCAACAATAACTCACCATTTGCAAGTTTTGAACCAAATCCAAAGTTTCAAAACTCACCTGATCAATCCTACACTCAAAGTTCGTCAGGATCAAATAGTCAGAGTCAAGGTCCAGGAATTCTGTGCTACATAGCGGTGAACATAAAGAATGCTCAAGACTTTACTGAATCATCAGCAAAGCAGCACATAGCACTTCTTGCTTCGGTGCTTGAATCATATGAAAGCTTGGTTGCAGGTAGAATTGGGAACCCCGATATGACAAAGGAAGATTATGATCAGATCGATCCAGAGGAGCTGGAAATGATCGACATCAAATGGGGAATGGCAAGCTTGGTGAGAAGAGCTCAACGTTTTATGGAAATCACTGGTCGGAACAGTCTTTCAGGACTTGATCAAAAGCTTGGGTTTGATAAATCGAAAGTCACATGTTTCAAATGTAAAGAGAAGGGACACTTCAAACGTGAATGTCCTAATCGGGAAGTCAACAGTCATCAAAACCCGTTCTCAAATGATTATTATAGACAAGCGATCTACCATAAGAAAAGTCAACAACCATTCACACAAACACCTCAGATCGAGAATAAGCCTGAAAAATCTCTCTTAGTCAACCAAGATGATGAGAAAGTTGCTGAAGGTTTTAGTTGGGATAAGTACATCCCTGGTAGTGAGGGTAGGGCCATGATGGCAAAGATTGTGGAAGAACCGGAATGCACTGTTGAGACAAAAAAAGTCAGTGAAGTGACGTCTGAAGAGAGTTTGGCTGAACTTGAAGAAGTTGCTGCAGAAGTCTATTACTACCAGCCTGAACAGGAGATTATTGCTAGTTCTTTCAAATCAATAATGCCTCCTAATATGTTTGAATCTTTTGCAGGTTGTTTCAATAAGCCAATCACAGGATGCTGTCCACGATATGATGTTGAAAAAGAGCCAGTCGAAGAGATAATAGACCTGTCAAAAGAAATGAATGAAGAGACTCTAAAAGAGATTGCTGATAAAGCAGTGATGGGCAAGCTTAAAGAGGTAGAAACAGAATCTGTCGAATCAAAGTCTGTCGAAACCGAGTCAGTTGAAAGTGTGTCTGTCAAAACGGTAAAAAAGGAGTCTGACGAGAAATCAGAAAATGAGGAGATCAAATCAGCAGAAAAGTCTGAGTCAGAATCTGATGGTTTTGGTAAAACAGATATTAAAATTGATCAAGATGAAAAGGTTACCGAAAAGGTTGATTCGATTCTTGAAATTCCATGCAAAAACTGTTCAAAATCATGCATGGATTGTCTTGAAAAAGACAAGCAATTCCAAGAATTGAAGAAATTTACTGATGAAGTAAAATTTGATCTCAGTGAGATAAAAGAAGCATATGACACTTTGACACGATCAATCAAGATGATTAAAAAAGAAATTTGTGAAAATGATAAAGCCACCAAATTGCTAAAATCTACTGTCATGGATAAACAAATGGAAATTAACATTCTTTTAGACACAATTGCTTCTTTGAAAAAAGAACTTGAGTTAATGAGAATTGAAACTGAAAGGGTTGATAAGAAACTGATGAGTTATGATGTTTCATCATATGTTATTGATCAAATTGTTCCGAAACAATCTGATGCAAAACCTGTCTTCAAAAGTGTTCCACCCCCAATGTGGAATCATTACACTCAAAAGTATCCAGATGGGGTGGAAACTGCATTGAATCTCAAGTTGAGAACCATTGAGAATGAGTTGCCTGAGAATATTGATGTTACATTTTCTCCATCCGACACTGACATTGAGTCACAGGTGATCAAAACCGTTGTTGACCAAGTGTTAGATGAAGAAAGTGATAACTCGGAGTTTGATACTGTGAAAACTCATTTTGAAAACTCCATTTCTGATTCTGAAGAAGACGGCAACTTCTTAGACAAGTTTATACCAAAATCAGAAAAGATTGTGAATGATGATTCGGTCATTGTGGTTTACACAATGACTGGAACTGACAAACTCTATTCTGATTTTGAGTATCCAATTCAAAATGCCAGATTGGTAAATGTTGAGAAAGTGTTTAAACTGGTCGAAACTGACATTTCTGAGATCAACAACAACGAGTTTCTTTCAAAACCTAAAAAGTCTTTTATGAAACCACAATTAAACAACTCGGGAAAGAAAGAGTGGGTGGGCAATGGTGGTAATAACAAGAGAAATGGAAACAATTTCAAAAACAAAGGTATTGGTTTTGAAAAGAAAATGGCTAAGAAGAATGTCAAGCCAAAAGAAAAGATAAGTGATGTTTTTGTTGCTGGTCCTAGTGTTGATGCTGAAAAGGATTATATCTTCAGTAAAAAAGCCATTGACGATTTCAATGCAGCTAAGAAGTTGAAACAGGAGACCTACAGATCAACTTTTGTCGAATATGACAAAAGAATCTGTTACCGCTGCAATGAAATTGGTCACATGGCCAAGCAGTGCATGAAAAAGATTGAGAAACCAGTTTTATAAAAACCAAAACCTAAAACTCCAACTGATGTTAAGGGTAAAAAACCAATGGTTTCCCCCGTTCGAATTTTGAAAAGAGGTGAATCTTTGAAGTCTGAGGATAAGCTGAAATCAACATTTGAGATTGGTGAATCTTCAAAAACCCAAAAGACTTCAAAGATTTATCCAAAGACAAAAATTTTTGAAAACCAATCATGGGTGGCAAAATCAAAACAATCAGTTGAAGAAAAGAAGATGGAAAATATTTTGAAACCTGAATCAAAAGTTTTTGAAAATGATGTTGAAAAACTGGCTTTTGAACTAGACAAGTTGCTTTAGGAATTTCCTCCAATTAAAAAGGGTGACTTAAAACCAAAATCTGAATCTGTTGTTCCAAACGTCATTTTTAACATTCCGAAAGTTGATGAGTCATGTGATATTGTGTTTGGAAGTGTTCCAAAGGTAAAGAAATCATGGGCTTCATTGTTTGAATAAATTTTCTGTGATGTGCGCAGGGGCTGCCGAGGTCGATAATTTCAAAATGGATCATGGACAGCGGAGCTTCAAGGCATATGACTGGAATGCTGGCTTTACTCTACGATGTTAAATCAATCAACGGTGGATATGTTGGATTTGCAGGGAATCAGGGTGGCAGAATAGTTGGTGAAGGAATTCTAACAAATGGAGTTGTGTCGTTTGAAAAAGTGAACTATATCATCGAACTTGAAAACAATTTGTTGAGCATATCATAGATCTGTGACAAGTCATTTACAGTACACTTTACTAAAAATGAATGTTTAATTTTAAACATGGTTTTAAAATTCCTGAGGACATGGTGTTGATGCTAGCTCCACGAGAAAATGATTTGTATGTTCTCGATATGAGTGTCGCAACAACAACAGATTATCAGAAACAATGTTTTGTGACAAAAACGAAAGCAACTGAAAAAGAGTCAAGAATGTGGCATCGAAAGATGGGCCACATTCATGTCAGAAAAATGAATTTTCTTGTACACGATGATCTTGTAGACGGTGTAAATTTGAAAAATTTTCATTTAAATGATGATTGTGTAGAGTGCAAGAAAGGAAAACAGACGAAGAAGACACATCCACATAAGTTGCTGAATTCAATCAGAGTACCGCTCGAGAGGCTACATATGGACCTTTTTGAACCAGTTAACGTCAAGAGCGTGAGTGGAGATTTGTATTGTCTGGTGGTCACCGACGACTTTACCAGATTTTCATGGGTGATGTGTATTGAAAGCAAAACGTTTGATTCGTTGATGGTGTTGTTCAAAAAGATGGAAACACTGTATAAATTGCCGATCAGAAGAATAAGAAGTGACAACGGAACGGAGTTCAGAAATAATCGCATGCTCGAGTTTTGTAATGAAAAAGGAATTCTTCATGAATTTAGTGCACCATACACTCCACAGCAAAATGGTGTAGCTGAACGAAAGAATCGTACCTTGATTGAACCAGCTCGAACGATGCTCGCCGATTCCAAGTTGCCAATATTTTTCTGTAGTGAAGCAGTTGCAGCAGCGTGTTATACACTGAATCGCGTTCTTACAGTGAAGAAATACAAGAAAACGTGTTTTGAACTACTTCATCGTTACAAGCCAAATTTGAAGTTTTTAGAACCGTTTGGATCGCCTTGTACTTTCATTGATCCGGATGGTAAGTTTGGCGCTAAAAGTAATGACGGTTTCTTTGTAGGATATGCGAGTCCGCTGAAGAGGGTGTTCGTTCCGTGCCTGGGAAAGATAATTCAAGTTCAGCATGTTGATTGTCAGAAGCATACTGCTCCACCACAACTTCCCGGACAAAGATTCCTGTTCGATTACGACAAACTCTGGGAGTCTTTCCAACTGCCGACTGAGCCAAGTGAAGAGGAACTAGCTTACTTATACCAACATCAACAATCTATGTCACAAGATCAGGTGCCAAGACCGTTGGTAGTTTCTCAGCCTGATGTGGGTACAAACATTCCTACAATTGGTACAAACGATCACGAGGCCGGTCCAAGTGGAACTGCTCACGAACCACCACAGGAACCAGCTCCAACGTTTGATAATTCTGACGACTCAGAATCGGAAGACTGTCCGACTTTTGACGAGGAACCAAATGTTGCTACGACTAAAGCTGAGTATCACACCGATGATCTAGATATTACGAACTTGCAATCGGAAGTGAGCGTGCCTGACACTGCTATGCCAAGAACTTTGTCTTATCATCCTTCAGAACAGATAATCGGTGATCTTCAGAGTGGAGTAAAAACGCGGGATCAGATTAACAGAGCTCTTACATGTTTTTATACATCTGTTGCTCCTTTACAGGAAGATTTCTCACTTATGTGTTTTATCTCGTAGGTTGAACCAAAAACATATAAAGAAGCTTTAACTAAAGAAAGTCGGGTTAATGCTATCCAGGAAGAGCTGCAGCAGTTTGAGAAGCTGGGAGTATGGAGATTGGTAGATCTTCCAGAAAATCAAAAGTTGATTAAAACGAAGTGGGCATTCAAGTGCAAAAGAGATGATAGAGGAGTCATTGTTCGAAACAAAGCACGATTGGTAGTACAGGGATTCAGTCAGCAAGAAGACATTGACTTTACCGAGGTGTATGCGCCTGTTGCTAGACTCAAGGCGATTAGGATCTTCCTGGCGTTCGCATCTTGGAAAGGATTCAAAGCCTACCAATTAGATGTGAAATCTGCATTCCTATTTGGCAAAATCAAAGAAGAAGTGTATGTTGGACAACCGCCGGGGTTTACTGATCCACTACACAAAAACAAAGTCTATCTTCTGGGTAAAGCGCTTTACGGACTTCACCAGGCCCCGAGAGCCTGGTATGAGACGCTTTCCCAACATCTGCTGGACAACGGGTTCACCAGAGGGACGGTTGATAGCACTCTATTTACAAAAGAGGTTGCAGGACATCTATTAATCGTGCAGATCTACGTTGATGACATCATCTTTGGTTTGACAAATGACAATTTGTGTAAAGATTTTGAGAATGTTATGAAGAAGAAATTTGAGATGAGTTCGATGGGGGAGATGAAGTTCTTCCTAGGGTTACAGGTCAAGCAAATGCCCGAAGGAATCTTCATTCATCAAACCAAATACGTGAATGATGTTCTGGAAAAGTTCAACATGTCTGAATCTACTCCAACATTAACCCCCTGGCTCAAAATCACGGAATTTGTCCAGATGAAAGTGGAGAGAAAGTGGACGAGACATATTACCGGTCGATAATTGGATCTTTGATGTTTCTTACTGCTTCCCGCTCGGACATCATGTATCCGACCTGTTTATGCGCCCGATATCAGTCCAGCCCACGCCAGTCACACTTGACGATCGTGAAACGCATTTTACGGTATTTGAAAGGCTGCCCAAGCACCGGCTTGTGGTATCCTCAGTCTGGCGATTTCTCTCTCACAGGTTTTGCTGATTCGGATTTTGGTAGCTGCAAGCAAAATGCTAAGTCCACCACTGCAGGCTGTCAGTTCTTTGGAACTCGACTAGTCACTTGGCAGTGCAAGAAACAAACCTCAGTAGCGCTCTCTACCTGCGAGGCTGAATATGTTTCGGCCTCGAGCTGTTGCTCTCAGATCCTTTGGATCCAACAACAGATGCGAGACTTTGGTTTGCAGTTCTTGGACACGCCTATATTTGTGGACAATGAAGCAGCGATTAACATAACGAAAAACCCGGTTCACCATTCTAAAACAAAACATATAGAAATTCGACATCATTTCATCCGTGATTGTCACGAGAAGAAATTGATTAGAATCGAACATATACACACCGATGAACAGAAAGCTGATTTTTACACCAAATCGTTTGATAAAAAGAGATTTAACTATCTTTTGAAATTAAATGGGTTGAAAAATTTGTTTTCTGGGAGGGTTGTTGAATGTGAAGCCGAGGAGGACGGCGATCTGATGTGATCCACGTTGTGTTGTCAAAGTTTTTTGTACAGTTTATTTTCTGCTTTTGATAAAAACAAAAACACAAAAATATGTCTTTGTTTTTAGGGGGAGAAAGTTTGCAGAAAATCCAAAAACATGATAAAATTTCAAAAATCCAAAACAATAGAAAAACTGAAAAAGAGTTTTGTGTAAAAAGGGGAAATGATAGTACATCAGCTAGACAGGTGCAGTACGCTAAAGAAATGTAAAGTTTAAATGTGTTAAGTAGTCTTGTAGATGATATGCCGATAGGTTTTTACACATTTAGTAGGTTTGTTCGGGATATAAACATAAATAATTACTTGCTTTTATGTGGGGAACATCTCTCGGATATATGGGTAACCCCCGAAATCTTGTTTGAAAGGTCCCTCTCTCTGAGATACTAGGTCTTTATGCTTAGTGATATCTGGGGTATTATCCCGGGACTTCTGATTTTGCGGAAGCAATGGCCTAGTCCCCGGAGAATACTTTACATTGCTTGAAATAAAAGCCCCCCCTCGGCATAAAAATGATGAAACATTGCAAAATGCTAATCATGTGCTGTTGAAGTAAAGATTCTCTAAAGGGAACCAACCAAAAGTCGAAGCCGTCATTTCTCTGTTTTTGCGGAAGCAATAGCCTGAGCTCTCACGGCCCTCGCATTTAACCCCTTACAGATATCATCTAGGTATACTCACCTGTAAGACTGAATATTGGGATCTGGATACGGGAGTATATTCTGAGGTGGTACACACATAAAAGTTAAGTCTTAAATCACTTAATCCATATCCTGAACAGATTGAACTTTGTGCGAAAATTTAAGAGGATCAGTATATCGGCAATCAGTGCAAACTGTTTAATACTGAAAATGTAATCAAAGCTTAACGGTGCTAGTATCTTGTCGGCAACTGATATGATCCCCTAACACACTCACAAAAATATTGTGTGCACAGTTTATTGCTTATCGTATTCAAAAATCCAAAAATATTTGCATTTCATCTTGTTTTAGACAACGAACGTTGGAGATCAGATGATCAAAGTCTTATGTGCTGAACAAGTCTGGATCATGAGGTTTGGGTAAGCAGTAGATTGAGAAAATGATTTGTAATTGCGTAAAAAGTTTTACAGTTCATTAATTTGAACTAAAGTCAGTTTCAGAAAATCAGCATCTTCATAAACTAGTCAGCCAAGGTCATTAATTTGGACTTGGTAGGCTGAAAAGTTGACCAAGGTCATTAACTTGGACTTGGTTAACTGGGTGTGTCGGTAAAATCTCAAAAAGTTAAAAATTTGAACATTGATTTCGCTTGAAAAGGTGATTCCACTTGAAAATGTAATTCTGCTTGAACATGTGATTTCGTTTGAAAAGACCTCAGTGCCAATTTCACATGAAATTAGCTGGTCTATAAATAGTGAGCTGATTCCGCTTGAACACATCATTTCTGTTATTTCGCTTCAAAGTTCCTCTCAGGCGATTTCAAGCGAAATACTTAGTTCTTTGATTTTTAGTCGTTATTCTGCCCGATTGTTGTTTGAAATCCTGATTTTAGTTGGTTTACTCAACTATAATCATGGGAAAGGTGAGAGTTCTTGTTGTTTTAATCCAGATATTTCTGATTTCGTTTGGACGGCGATGAACAGGAGCAAAAACTAGATCTAGGGCTTGTTTGTTAAATAAAATGAACGTTAATCTTATATGTGTGGTCGGAATAGGTTGTAGATCTGTCTTAGTGTTTTGATTGAACCAGATCTGTTGTTTCCGCTTGAATGACGATGAACAGGATCTTTGGACTTAGATCTAGGTTATGTTTGTGGGTAAAAATGAAATTAAATCACTCCCACATGATCGGAATTTGATAAGGAACAAACCCAGAAGATTAATTTCATCATCAGAAAAGTTTTTGAAAAATTTGTTCATGATTTCGTGTGAAACATGTGATTCCGTTTCAAATGGTGATTTCGTTTCAAAGTGTTATTCCGTTTGAACTGGGATTTCGTTTCAAACTGCTATATGTAATTTCGCATGAAATGTTATTTCGTATGAGATGTGATTCCGTATGTATGTTATTTCGTTTGAATGTGTTTTGATGAAAAATTTTTCTACGTGTTAATTTGATTATATGTTGTTATTTTTCAGGCTTCAAATGTGATATTTGATCCATTACACAACAGTTGTTGTGTTTTCGATGAGGAGAAGATACCAAAGTTGACCGAATTTAAGAGTATTATGGAGTTTATGAAAAGATTGCCGATTCAGAAAGCTTTGACGAATCAACATCTGGTTTTCAAATCACACATAGAACGTTTTTGGGAGAAGGCAATGTATGATGACGAACACAAAAAAATAAACTCAATAGTGAGCTTGAATAATGAAGACAAACCGATCATTATTACAGAGCAGCTAGTACGTGAGGTGATAGAGTTTCCGGGCGATGAAAATTCTCCGTCAAAGTTCCCAGAGAGGATGGTCAAAGGATGCATGTTGCGGATGGGTTATAATGGTACACTGAACAGTGCTAACTACTTGAAATCAAAGTTTTCCAAGCCATACAAGTTTCTTATTCACTCAGTGTTGATTGCTCTAAGTCATAGAAAGGGAGCTTATGATGCAATGAGGGATTATCAAATGAACATGGTGACAGCTCTCGTATTAAACAAGAAGTATAATTTTTCGAAGATTGTGTTTCATTACATGCTAGAAAATATTACTTCAAAGAACTAGACTTGGGTGTATCCACGATTTGTTCAAATGATGTTGGATCATGCATATCCTGATCTTGAAAGAGATGAGAACAATGCTCTATTGGTGTTATCTCACATGGATAATGAGTCTGTGAAGCAATTGGCCAGATACCATCCTAACCATCCAGAGCCGTCAACAAAAGTTGAATTTTTTAGTTTCATCAAATATAAGAATTATCAAGATCCAGATCCAATCAAGCATCAGAACTGGAGAAATGAGAAAGAAATGAAAGAGAAGAGTTATGCAGATGAATTAAAAACACTTGAAAGCTTCAAAGAAACTCGAAACGAGTGGTTCTTGAAAGAGAAAAAGAAGAGAAGCAGAAAAACAACTCCAAAAGTTCAAGTAGAGGAGGGTTCTTCATCTCAACCCAAAAAGCGTCAAAAGAAAGCTGTTAAGACATTACTTGTTGATGAATCAGAGGAGGAAGCTGAAGCTGAAGCAGAAGTTAATATTGAAGGAGATGTTCGTATGTCTCCTGAATCTGAAAAGTTGTTGAAAGATCTTACTGATTATAGTGCTGAGAAAGCAGCTGGTGATGAAGAAGGTGACGATGTAGACAAAAGTACAACAAGCTCGTCTGAAGAAGAATTAGATGAAACAGAACGTGCAGCAAGAATTAGAGCTGAGATTGAAAAAGAAAAGAAGCTCAAGAGAAAGAGGAAAGAAGATAAAGATGATGAGTTATACAATCCTTCTCCTGAGAATGTGATAGAATCTCAGACGCCTCCATCATCTGGTGGTAGGAAGAAACAATCTGCAAGAAAGAAAGTTGTTACTCCGAAGGTTGCAAAAAGATTGAAAGTGTTGTTAAAGAAGAAACCAATCCAGGAACCTAGTAAACCACAATCACCTCCACCAGAACCACAACCTCAACCATCACCAATTCATTCACCACTTCATCAACCACCACCAAGACAACCATCACCAATCCAATCTCCACCACATCTTTTACCACCACATCTATCACCACAACATATTCATATTGCTACACCTCCACATGAACAACAACCTGTTGTTACATCTCAGCAAATCTTTCAAACACCACCATCCACACAACCACCTATCCCAACTACACCTGGTTCTTCTGGATTCAAAACTTTTCCAAATGTTCCGGAGGGAATTTCTCTTGAAGATATTGGTGATTTCAATTTTGCTACTGATGTGCAAGTTAAGAGTTTGGAAAAGAAGGTAGAAGAAGTTTTGGTTGAAAACAAGAAGTTGTTGGAGCGTGAAAAGAAACTCGAAAAGCGTGTCAAAACAGTTGAAGCTGAGAACTCGTCATTGTTGAAAAAGATTGAAGCTGATGAAGCTGAAATTGATGTTATGAAAGTTCAACTTGCAGAATTGTTGGAAGAAAAGGCTCGCAGAGATAAGCAAAACAAGTATTTCGAGCTGAAGAACAAAGAGTTAGAAGCAATCAATGCTCGAAGAGGTCATGAAGATTATATGTTAAGAAAAGTGATAGAAGATTTACTTGGCAAGTCTGTTGAACAGAAATTTGACGAAATCAAGATTGAGGAGGTTAGAGCAAAACGTCAAGCTGATTTAGAAGCTGACATGAAAAATAAGGGTAAAGATGTTGAAGGATCTTCTGAAGTTACTGAAAGAGCAGTTGTTCTATCAACTGTACCTGAATCACCTATACCAAATCCTCGTCCGATCTCTGCAGTTTCTGCTATTTTTGAAGAGGATGTGTTACTTGATGATATTATTAATGATGAGGAAGTTGTTGAGGAAGTTGTTGAGGAAGATGATGAAAGTGAAAAGGATGATGCAGATGATGTATTCTCTGCTAGTAGTCACAGTGATGATGATGGTGATGACGATGATCAGGGTGGTACAGGCATCAAAGTTACAGAAGCATCTAATGAAGAAAACGTCAATGATTATCTTCGTGATGATGTGAATGAAGAGACTGAGGATGCTACAGGTGAGGGGGAGAACGTTGATGAGCAAAATGTTGATGAAGTTGACAAGTTAATTTTACGTCTTGAACCTGAAGTTGAAGAAGGAGAAATCAGACATACTTACACCATGGCTGATATTATTGAAATGACACGTATTGATGATCCTAACTTCAAGTTTGACTTTGAAGAAGAGTTGAATGCATTTGATATGAATCAACAGCCAGAGTATCAGTACAAGTATGTTGAGGAAGCTAACAATTATGATCGTGTTGAAGTTGAAGATTGCAGCGATGAAGAAAATGATAGTATTGATACTTCAGACTCTCCAACACTTGTTGAATTTTTCAATCAAGAAAATATTGATGAATTAAGAAAAAAGGTGGAAGAATGTCTAAAAGATAGAAACTTTGATGGTACAGTGAAAGATACACAGAAGGAAGATAGAAAGAAATGGTTCTGAAAGAGTAATGAACGGAAGTTTAAAAGGCCTCTGAAGTTTTATAAAATAGATAGGGATGTATCACTGGGTGACATCATCAGCTGGGGCTTTCTACCACAGGTCAACGCTTATGCTATTCGTCGAGAATATGGTGTTCAGTATTTTGCATTCATTCATGATATAATGTCGTTACCCTGGTGGGATGTTGAAGAGCTTGTAAAAGTCAGAACATTGAATTATCCTGTTAGAAAGAATGATGCGCCTGCTTGGGGTTTAATCAAGTTTGAAGCTTACAAAAATTTCAAACACTGGAAACCTCATTACCCAAAGAAAGTGAAGAGGTTGAATCCAGAGACTGGAAATGAAGAAACCATCATTCAGATAAAGAAGCCAAGGGTGATCAAGAACATTCCTTTGCCAAAGATGGAGCAAGAGTTTTACAAAGGGTTTTTGTTTTGGGTATACAGCTGTTTGTCTACTGAAGCTGTGATTACTTACAAAGTTGAAAATGAAGTCAGACACATTCATGTGTATGATCCTTTGTGGTTGGTGAACTGCTATGCAAAAGACATAGAGTGCTTGTTCGTTAATAAGATCGGGTTCAAAGCAGAAGACAGAGAGCAGGCTATGCAATTTCAAAAGGTTGTTTCCATCTGCTTCCAAAAAGGCATCAATGCTGAAAGTAAATGGTCATCAAAGTGGCGAGAGATTGAGAAAAAGGAAGCAATAAAGGCTGAAAGGGAAAGAAAAGTTCGTGAAAATCAAGATAACATGTTGAGGCATACTGTTGTTCAAAGAATGGCTGCTGAAGAAAAGAAAAGAGTTGAAGAGAACGAGAAGCTTAGGAAGCTGTTGCTGAAAAAGCCTAAGCCAAGGGAAGAAAAGTTCAAGTCTTTGAGAAGAAAGTGCTGAAGACCAGACTGAAGACTCCGGCAATATCCAAGGGGGAGTTTGTTGGTGCATAATGTCTATAGCCTACGTCTTAAGTCTAGGTCATGTCGGTAGATTGTATAGGGGCCTAAATGTTAAAATGTAATTTTATGATTGTTTTTTAGTAATTTCGCTTGAAATGACACATGGTCATTTCACACGAAATTAGAGATGTTAATTCCGCTTGAAATGACATGTGGTCATTTCAAGCGAAATCAGATGCCTATAAATAGGCTGTCATAGTTTCTCATTTGATACGGAATTAGCTGTGGTGTAACGAAGTGCTGCCCGATTTTCAAGTCAAATATCAATGAGAAGCTTGTTTTAAGTATCATACTCTGTTTCTACTCATTTCTTACACTGATTCTAGGCTGTTTGTTTGTTTCCGCCTCTCAAACAGTTGTGTATTGATTCTGATCGACTCATTAGGTCACCAAATCGATCCTACAATTCGAATGAAATTATTAAGCTGGACATTTGACTTTGTGAGAGTCAATTACGTATAAATGCCATGAATGAGCTTGTGGACATAGTTGAATGGGTTTACATGTGCTAATCATGTTATGAATGTGATTACTTATATGGATAGGAGCCATGTCATCATGAACACAAGCACGGAAGGACAACGGGTCAAGGGCAAACACGGAAGCTATGTATGAATTCGGATGCACGAGGTAAGTAAACTCCCCGACTCCCTCCTTAGTAATAAATGAGGTTATTTGTATGATAAATATTAGAAATTATGTGAAATGCTTTTTTATGACATTGGTAGCAAGTAAGGAGCATTAAGGAAGTGATTTCCGAATCACTTCCTAGACAAATTTGGAAGGCTACATGCGAGACTGTAACACCACAACCCAGCTTGGGCTGACGTGTTACTTATATAGTACATCAGAGATCAAAACATCATTTCTTAATTTATAAAACTTTTACATTATTTTAAATAGTTGAAATATAGTACAAAACATTTTAAACTTTTATGAAAATCCATGTACGTGTTTATTCCCTCGAGCCATTCATCCAAGCTTTCCTGAATATCCTTGCAACCTAACGTACATAAGAAGGAAAATGTACGCCTGAGTAAACGGGGTTTACTCAGTGGGACAACAATTATGCAATATAAATTTTCTTAACAATATCTATCAAACAATATATATATATATATATATATATATATATAACACATTCAGTGCGTCACATAATCACATTCAGTAGTTCATATTTAGTTTTTCAGTGCGTCACCTTTTGGTGCGACACAATCAGTGCTTCAGTGTGTCATAATCAATATTTGCTAAAACAATATAACTAATATTTAATTATAATAGCACATAATCTTGAAGATCACATAAGCAGTAAAATAATAAATCTAAATCTCCAACTACGAGGTATTGAAAACTTAAATTTGTGCACATAAGATTGTTCAAGAGTCCATACCTTAAATGATGAATACAAAGCTGGGATAATAGATTAGTGTCAGACGATCAAAATCCTACAATCACATTATATTTAAAATTTCACCTATTAGATTTAGATTATTTGGTTGAACTTTAAAGACTTGATAAGTGTTTATTATCATTTTTTATCAGCTTATTAATCTCGGTTACTTCTATTATGTAATAGTTATGAAAGAATATTTAATAACCACTTTTTTTTTTCATACTTGACATAATAATTTAATTTTAATACATATATACGTACCTTACCAAAAATTAATATGCATACTTAAGTAAAAGCTAATTTAGGTTTATATAATTTTAACTAAGTGATATCTTTTTAAAATAGTGGTAACTACTATTAAGTAAAATACTTTTCTTTAAACCATAGAAATATATATTTAATTCTATTTCTCTTATAGGATTTGTTTTATAAGATAACTTATATTAGATTTATAAAAATATTACTTGAAATGGTACCAACAAATTTAGTTGGTTTTAAAAATGGTATAAAATTTAAATAACATAATAAACCCAGTTGATTATTAAAATTAACTAGAGGTTAAAGGGTATAAAATCATGCTAACCATCAAGACTCAAAACCATTTTATTTTGACTTCTGAAAAGAAATATAATAATTGATACGTACCTCTAGTTAGCCGGAGAAATTTTTGATACGCCGGGAAAACGAGATCGTCATGTTAAGAGGGTAGTATTTATTTGTTTCTAAAAATAGAGAAGGGTAAATTTAATAGGCTTATTGACCTTTTATAATCAATTAAGTCCCTGTAGGATTGTTACACCTGTTAGCAAAGAGATTGGTGACTCAAAGGGACACCATTTAGTCCATTGCGACGTGGCCTTTTGTTGTAATATGGTGATAAGATTAAAATGGATGATTAGACCATCTATATGTATTGGAAACGTGGCTCCAAAGCCACTGATGATTTTGAATTTTTTTTTTTTTTTTTTTGAGCGGCCAACAAACTCAATCCCGAGTACTCTCAGGGCACCCACTGGACAAACAGAGTACTCCGAGAGTAACCCAAGTCCACCACCAATTCCGGGGAAAACCCGATAACCCGCCCGCCCGTAGGCACAACGGTGAAATTACCGGTAAAACCCGTTTGACTCAAGGATCCAACCCAGGTTTCCCTGGGTCTCCTATCATTGCCCACCAGTGCCTCACTCTGCACCAAGTGGGAGTCGAACCTGCATCTCTCAAGAGAAATACAAGCCCTCCACCACTTAATCTAGAGATCATTGGCTTTGTTTATTTCTTTTAGTATGTTTTTGAATTTCTCAATTTCTAATTTTAATTTCCATTTCCATTTCCAACATACACAAACATAAGTGTGAAGATGTCGGCGGGAACAGGGAAAGCAAATGGTTGGCCAAAATGGCGGCCAACTTTTTTTTTTCTCTTTGCATAAAATAGGTAGTTATAAGTCCTGTCAAATTACAATTTTATCCGCTGTTTAAAATTACAATATCGCCCCTAGTTTGAAGTTAAATTTAATGGCAGAGAATAGTATCACCCTGCCATTGCTTCAAATGGGCGGCCGCCTCTCCCTCAATGGAGCAACCACTTTATTATTTTATGCACACTTTAAAATTACATTTTTGCCCTGCAATAGTGTTTCTCTCCCCTTGGTTCAAATGGGCGGCGAGCAATACCTATTGGAACACCCAGTTTACTATTTTATATCCACTTTAAAATTACGTTTTTGCCCCCGGTTAAAAAATACGGGTTTGTCTCAACTTCAAAATACATTACCCTTTTGCCCCGAGCTAAAAAATACGATTTCGTCCTCAATAAAAAAATTACGCTTTTACCCTTAGCCAAAATTACGTTTTCGCCCCAGTTCAAAATAAAATTTTGTTTTCCCCCGGCTTAAAATTACGAATTTACACCAGTTTATTATTTTATACATAATTTAACATTACGGTTTTGCCCACAGTTTAAAGTTACGTATTTGCCCCCAGTTCAAGATAAATTTATGCTTTTGCCCCCAGCTAAAATTTACGAACTTCCCCTCGGTTCAAAATTATGATATCACCCTCAATTCAAAATTACGTTTTTGCCCGCAGTGCAAAATAAAATTATGGTTTTTCCCTAGCTAAAAATTAGGATTTTAACCTCGGGAAAAATTTTGATTTTTCCCCCAAATAAAAAAAAATATGACTTTGTCACCAGCTAAAAATCGTCTCAAAAGCTATCTAACACTCTTTTATTTTTTATTTCATGCAAAACTATAGTACTGTTTTTTAATTGGCTGAGAATTATTCAGCCATCGCCCAGCAACGCGGGCGTGGCATCACCTAGTTATATACATATAAAAAGTATTCTTTGTTTTAACACAATGTATAGTTATCTAAAAAGATTTTAAAATAAAAATTATAACCTATTATTTATTCTTAATATAATTGAATAAATATTTGCGGGTGTTACAGAGACACTTAAGTATGGTAATTTAAGTCTATTTAGGATTCGATTATTATAGGTGATGGTGTTTGCTAAGATGATCGAACGGGTCAAAATAAGAGTATGTTTTATTATGTAGCGTTATATATATATAGGGGCTCATGCGAGAACTCCATTTATTGCGAGAACCGCGAGAACCAATGTGAACACAACCTAAAATAGCTAAAACAACCTAAACCCCACCCCCCCCCCCCCCCCCAAAAAAAAACCTAACCCCCCAAGCTAAATGCTAAAAACTAAAACCCCCAAAAACCTAAAAAAAACCTAACCCCTCCCCCCAAAAAAAAAAAAAACCTAAACCCCCCTCCCACACCCCCCAAAAACCTAACCCCCCCAAGCTAAAATGCTAAAAACTAAACCCCCAAAAAACCTAAAAAAATCTAAAAAATCAAAAAAAAAATCTAATTTTTTTAATATTTTTTATGCTCAAATCGCTACTTTTAGTGGCCAAAAAAATTTTTTTTTGCTTCGAAAAGTAGCGATTTTTATATAAAAAATATTAAAAAAAAATTTGTGTGATTTTTAGCTATTTTTAGGCATTTTTTGTTGTGTTCACATTGGTTCTCGCGGTTCTCGCAATAAGAGGTGGTTCTCGCATGATCTTCTCCCTCTATATATATATATATATATATAGGTAAAGTGTAGCATACAAATTCCCTAATCGTACATTACATACGCGACAGTAGTGGCCGTACACGTGTCCTGATTCGTTTTTCTTTGATAAGGTTAAATCAGACATTTAATTTAATCATCTGAGGGCAAATGCGTCTCTTCATTCAATCAGCGAGAAGTTCGTTACACTAATATCCCGGTAATTATCATTCGAATCAGTTTTAAATTTTTCATAATTCTCAAATTGCAGTTTTCGTTCTTCTGCGTTAGGGTTTCATTCAATTGTTTTTTTCGATGGATCCACAGAGCAGCACTGCACGAACAGATGTTGATTTTGAAGAAACTCGACCGATCGGTGATCATGCTCAAATATCTGCATATCAGAGAGTTTCGATTGAAGATGTTTTAAATCCGCAATCTGCAAATCCAAATCCAAATCCAAATCCAAATCCAAATCCAAATCCAATTGCAAGTACAAGTGCTGTAAACGAAGAGACGAATGGTAATTATGTTAATGTTGATGTTTAAATTGTTTGTAGACTTGTTTTGTTTAATCGTAGCAATGATTTTGCATTGTTGTAGCTGTTTTTGAAGTTTGAATGTTTCATATATTTTGATATGAAAGCAACATGTAAAAGTTCACATGTTATGAGTTTTTCAATTCGCATGTGATGTTTATTCTGTTACGAATTTTCGCATGTTTTGATATAATAAATCGCATGTGTAAACTATATTCATCAAAATCATCATTTTCGCAAGTTATGGCTCCTACATTTCGCACGTGTTGTTCTTACGTTGAAATTATGCAGTTTTTTCAGATGTCGCATGTAAGGAGTCTGATAATTCGCATGCGGTTTTTTTTTTTTTTTGATTTGATTTATGTAGATGAAAGGATTTACACTCCGGAGGTTCAAGCATCAGCTACACCTGTGGTTGGAATGCAATTTACCTCTATTGAACAAGCATATGCATTTTACAAATCATATGCTAAGTTAGCTGGTTTTTCTACTCAGAAGAGTGGTGAAGTACACAGTGGTGGTATAACCAAAACTAAGTATTTTGTTTGTTCTAAAGAGGGTTATAAGGCAATGTGTATTGAAGATCGTTATTCGAAGTAAAAAAAGCCATACAAATCAAGGAACATGGGGACCATTAGAACTGGATGCAAAGCTCATCTTATGATTTGCACGATTGATGGTAGATTATATACAGTAAAGATATTTGTTGATGGCCATAATCATAAGTTTGTATGTCCGTATGATATTCATATGCTTCCAGCTTATAGACAATTGTCAGATGTCCAGGAGGAGATGATATGGGAACTAGGCACTTTAAACCTTGGTCTTGTCAAAGCTTTCCATATAATGAGGAAACATTATGGTGGTTTCGAGAACGTTGGTGCCACGGTTGATGATTGCAAAAAATTTAGGAATCGAATTAACAACTATATAGGAGAATATGACGTTGACATGGTGATTAATAGGATGACCGACAAAAAACAGTATTTAGCTGATTATTCGTTTGAATATTCTGTTGATGATGACAAACGGTTAACTGGTTTGTTCTGGGCTGATGGGTTATGCAAGCTTAACTTTATGGAGTTTGGGGATGTGATACCGTTCGATGCAACTTTCAAGACAAACATGTAAGTGTTTCAATACAAACATGTTTTTTTATTTATTTTCGCATGTTATGTAATTTCCTAAACTTGCAATTTCGCATGTATAGACATTGAAGAGTTGGTGTTGAATATATCGCATGTATACTGTATATTTTCGCATATGATATATGTCTATTTCACATGTTTCAGTGTATATTTCACATGTGTTTGTTCAGGTACAAGATGGTGTTTGTTCCGTACACTGGCATTGACAACCACTGTAGAAATGTAACCCTTGGAGCTGGGTTGTTGGCATCGGAGAGCATTGAATCCTATAAATGGCTTCTGAATTCATTCGTAAAGTCATTTGGTCGGCAGCCAAAGGTTGTAGTGACAGACCAAGACCCTGCTATGAAACAGGCTATTGAGGACGTTTTTTCTACCAGTAGACACCGATTGTGCATGTGGCACATAATGAAAAAAGTGGCAGATAAGGTATAGCATGCTATATTGTCTTTCGTTAGCGTTTTTTTTATAATATATATTTTGTTATAGGCGCTCATAAAAAGCATTTATCGGTATAGGTTGGACACGAGTTGTGCAATAACGATGAGTTTAAAAGGAGGACGTGCGACATTGTATGGACTGATTCCATTGAGCCTGAAGAATTCGAGAGACAGTGGAAGTTGGTGATGATTGAGTTCGGTCTCACTGAAAACAAATGGATTGATGATATGTTTTTGATGAGATACATGTGGATTCCGACTTTTTACCGGCATGAGCCCATGTCTGGTCTTATGCAAACAACTTAGAGATCAGAGAGCCAGAATCATTTTTTTTTGCCAGGTGTCAAATTCACAACTCACCCTTGTAGAGTTTATGAATCATTTTGACGGTGCAATGGATGTCCAAAGGTTCAATCATAGAGAGAATGATCATATTTCAAGATACACTGAGCCTGCTGATTGGAGCGAAACTACTTTGGAAAAAGATGCTGCTAAGATATACACCAGGTCTATATTCTTTGATCAGCAAGTAGAGATTTATGGAACAATTTCTGAATGTCTGCCGATGGATACCAAAATCGAGGGTCCACAGATCAGGATATTGTTGAAAGACTTTAAAGCCCATGGTGTGACAACTGTGCTCTGTAATCCTTGTACAATGTAAAACAATATCAATTATTAATAAAACAATGTGTTTTGGTGTTATTATGTGTGTATTTATGTTTGATGATTTTACGATTTGATTCGATTCCGATTTCAAGCTTTAAACCACTTTCTGGAAAGTTATACGCAAACTGGTGCGTAAACGTAATCAGTTTAATGCGACAAACACTCCGGAATAGTGAAATAGGCTTAACATACCTTAAATAACCTTCACATAACTTAGAAATAAGTTTTGGATGGTTTGGTGTGTCAAAATCAAGTTTGTTCAATCGTAGGGACTATTTGTGTCAAACTGCGAAACTATACTGATTTGTATAGTAACGTGTCACACCCCCGAAACGCCACATGCGAAAACACCGTGGGACGTGTGACGTACCAGGATCCATGTCACGGCCCTTGGCCCCGGTTTGACCCGGTCCAGAGCCGCGAGGTAGGAAATCCGATGGTATCTAATTTAGTGACAGCGGAAGTCGTTTTAAACAGGATCGATTAATAGTAAAACTGCTCGTTTATATATAATATAGGGATAAATCCCATAATTTACAAATCAGTGATTTCACTGGGAAATCCTTTATTTCTTAAAACATGTTTCTTTATTTATTTACATTGAGCCACTTTTCTAAGCTTGTAGTGCTCCACGGCACTTTTCCTTTGCTCACAACAGATCACCTGAAACATGTTTGAAAAAGGTTTTGTCAGCAGGGAAATACTGAGTGAATCATTCTATTTTCTAAAACGACACATTTGTTATAATTCGCAGTATTAAGAGATTACAATGTTTCTGATATCAAACCAACTACCCACAGTATTTGTCACTCGACTCATTTCGGTGACTGTGGTTATATCACCATTGGCTGCCCCAATGAATGACGAATATCACTAATTAGGTTCGCCCACCTAAAGTGATAACAACAGTAGTAATGTGCACAATACCCCACATACCGGCTGTAACTTGGTGATTACATAAACTTAATCCCTGTAATTATAACTTTAAAATAAACATGATTTTGTAAATAGATTTGATAAAAAGAGAATGACTCACATTGTAGATTTAACGAGCAGAGTATAAGCCTACTGATTAGCCTTGATTAACCTAATTTTAAATAACAATGCACACACAAACAGGTTAGTAACTAATACAGCAGTTACGACAATTCACGAGATTAAACCCTCACAACGATTGACAAGTGCAATACTTAACAATTCAGCGGATTCACAACGAATGACAGAGTATAGTCCGATTTCTAACAGCACTTAAACATTCAAGTCGAAATCACGATGAATAACAAAGTATAAACTCAATTTGAGCGGCACTTAAACAATCGTTGGATAGTTAAAATCTATCGGACGTTGAATCGTAATAGCGATCGAGTAATTACCCTGATTGCGGCAGCAATTAGTGATTGTGTGTGTTTTGATATTGTTTCTGCTATAACTCAGTGCATACTTCGAATTTTTCCGTCGTTTCAGTACCAGAATTCAAGTCCCAAACCAACCTATTTATACTGAAACTTTAACCCAGTCGCGTAGCGCGACTGCCAACCTATTTTCATAGGGTAGCCAGGTGTATGAGTAGGCTTGCTGAGTTGACTGTTTAGTGAAATTCGATTTCTACAAGTAGTTATTTAGATAATCGTAACGAAGGTTTTACCCCCCCTGAGTTTTAGGGGCCCTAATCCTGATTCTGAAAATTCTGAAAATTTTAGGGTTTGTGTAGAATTACTTGGGTGTCTCAATTAAGGTTTCCTATTGGCCAAATTAAAATAATAATTAGGACTTTTGATGAGAGTTGTTACATTCTCCCCACCTTAATAAAAATCTCGTCCTCGAGATTTACTGGAATAAATGAGGATACTTTTTCTTCATTTCTGATTCCAGTTCCCAAGTGTATTCAGCTCCTCTCTTTGAATCCCATTTGACTTTGACTAAAACTAGTCGTTTGTGTTTGAGAAACTTGATCTTTTGATCCTCAATTTGAAGAGGTTTCTCAACAAATTTAAGCTTTTCGTTTACCTCTATATCTCGAAGAGGTACTACCAGAGATTCGTCTGCTAGACATTTCTTGAGATTGGATACATGAAATACATCATGTACTCCAGCTAACTCTTCTGGTAGTTGTAAACAATAAGCAACTAGTCCTATACGTTGGATCACTGGAAATGGTCCTACGTACCTTGGACTTAGCTTTCCTTTCTTACCGAATCGAACAACTCCTTTCCAAGGAGAAACTTTTAATAGTACTTTATCTCCAACTTGAAATTCTAACGGTTTGCGGCGATTATCTGCATAGCTCTTCTGACGATCTCGAGCTGTTTTCAATCTTTCCTTGATCTGAGTTATCTTGTCAGTAGTTTCTTGCACAATTTCTGGACCTGACAATTGACTTTCTCCTATTTCTGCCCAACAAACTGGAGTTCTGCACTTTCTTCCATACAGTGCCTCGAATGGGGCAGTTTCAATACTTGAATGATAACTATTATTATAGGAGAATTCAATTAATGGTAAATGATCATCCCAGTTTCCACCAAAATCTATTACACATGCTCGAAGCATGTCTTCTAGAGTTTGGATGGTTCTTTCACTTTGCCCGTCTGTTTGAGGATGATATGCCGTACTCAGATTTAGTCGAGTTCCCATAGCTTGATGAAAACTTTTCCAAAAATGAGAAGTGAAACGACTATCTCTATCTGATACAATGGAGAGTGGGACTCCATGTAAAGATACCACTTCGTTTACGTACAACTTGGCTAGCCTTTCCATGCTAAAGGTTTCCTTCATTGGTAGAAAATGAGCTGATTTGGTTAATCGATCCACAATTACCCAAATCGCATCATTACCTTTTCTTGTTTTAGGCAACTTAGTAACAAAATCCATTGTTATAAGTTCCCATTTCCATACCGGCATTTCCAATTGTTGTAGTAGTCCTGAAGGTTTCTGATGTTCAGCCTTTACTTGTGAACAAGTAAGACACTTAGAAACATATCTTGCTATATCTTTCTTCATTCCTATCCACCAGAAATTTTTTCTTAAATCTTGGTACATCTTATTGTTTCCAGGGTGCATAGTATACCTAGATTTATGGGCTTCCTCTAAAATTTTATTTCTTAATTCTCCTTGCGTAGGTACCCAAATTCGTTTCTTGTGGAATCTCCAAATTCCATCATTTCCTTGCTCTAGTTCCTTTATATAACCTTTCATTCCTTCAGCATCGTCCTTGATTGCTGTTTCCTGAACTTTCTTTAATTGTTCCATTAAATCTACTTGTAGATTTAATCTAAGAGCACGGACTCGCTTTTGTTTTTCCTGATACTTACGACTTAAGGCATCTGCAACTACGT
Source organism: Helianthus tuberosus (assembly GCA_030545235.1). Taxonomy (NCBI): domain Eukaryota; kingdom Viridiplantae; phylum Streptophyta; class Magnoliopsida; order Asterales; family Asteraceae; genus Helianthus; species Helianthus tuberosus. The sequence goes on along the minus strand of CM060411.1, from coordinate 49,442,769 downwards.
TTGCCTTTCCTTCGTGATATTGAATATCACAGTCGTAATCGCTTAGAACTTCCATCCATCTTCTTTGCCTCATATTTAATTCTTTCTGTCCAAATATATACCTTAAACTTTTATGATCTGTATAGACAGTAAACTTACTTCCGTACAGATAATGTCTCCAAATTTTCAAGGCAAAAATTACGGCTCCTAATTCTAAGTCATGAGTTGTATAATTCTCCTCGTGCTTTCTCAACTGCCGGGAGGCATACGCAATTACCTTTTTGCGTTGCATCAATACACATCCGAATCCTAATTTTGAAGTATCACAATATACTTCAAAATCTTCTGTTCCTTCGGGTAATGCTAAAATTGGAGCATTCGTCAATCGATGCTTTAAAATCTTAAAAGCTTCTTCTTGCCTATGTCCCCATTCAAACTTAGTGGCTTTACAGGTTAACTTAGTCAAAGGTACAACTATCTTAGAGAAATCCTTAATAAATCGTCTGTAATATCCAGCTAAGCCTAGAAAACTTCTAATTTCCATAGCTGTTTGTGGGACCTTCCATTTGGTGATTGCTTCTATTTTAGCAGGATCTACGTGAATTCCTTCGTGATTCACTATGTGACCTAAAAATTGTACTTCTTGCAGCCAGAATTCACACTTCGAAATTTTGGCATAAAGTTTTTCCTTTCTTAACAAAGTTAAGAGTGCATGCAAATGTTCGCAATGTTCTTCCTGACTTTTGGAATAAATAAGTATATCGTCGATGAATACGATTACAAATTTATCCAAGTATGGCTTACAGATCCGATTCACCATGTCCATAAATGCTGCTGGGGCATTTGTTAGTCCAAAGGGCATGACTGTAAACTCATAATGGCCATACCTAGTTCTGAAAGCAGTTTTAGGTATGTCTTCTTCTTGTACTTTTAACTGGTGATATCCGGATCTTAAGTCTATCTTAGAAAAATACCTAGCACCTTGAAGTTGATCAAAAAGATCGTCAATCCTAGGTAAAGGGTATCGATTCTTAATTGTAACTTTATTCAATTCTCTATAATCGATACACATTCTCATTGATCCATCTTTCTTTTTCACAAACAACACTGGAGCTCCCCAAGGGGATGAACTAGGTTGTATGAATCCTTTACTTAGTAATTCATCTAATTGCTTTTTCAGTTCTAACATTTCTGTAGGTGCTAACCGATAAGGTGCCTTGGCTATCGGTGTAGTTCCTGGAATTAGATGAATCCTAAATTCTACTTCCCTGTCTGGAGGTAATCCTGGTAAATCTTCTGGGAATACATCCGGATACTCTGAGACTATAGGAATTTCCTTAAGTTCTTTACCCTTAGTACTAATGATTACAGAAATCATATATACTATTCCTTGTTTTCTTTCATAATTAGCAATTTTCATTACTGATATGAACTTCATAGGCTTACGGGGTTTATCTCCTGTAATCTTAATTACTTCTCCGGTAGGTGCCTGAATTTCTATGGAATTTTTATCACAAAGGATTCGAGCATGGTTGGCTATTAACCAATCCATTCCTAACACAACATCGAATCCGGCTAACTTCATAGGTAACAAGTTTGCAGAAAACTTATGGCCTAACAGTTCTATCTTTCCTTCTTGCAAAATCTTATTTATGTTAACAGAATTCCCGTCTGCTGTTTCGACTGTAAAAATTTGTCTAAGGGTGGTTAAAGGTAATTTAAGGGCTTGGCAAAATGATGTATTGATAAAACTTTGGTTTGCACTAGAGTCAAATAATACTTTTGCATAAACGTCGTGGACCAAGAACGTACCAGCTATAACGTCAGGGATTAGTTCAGCTTCTTGAGTGGTTAGCTGGAATGCTCGGGCATTCTTCTTTGTTGTTCCATCAGCTAGTTTGCCTTTGTTGTCTACGGTTTTAATCAATTTAGGACATTCTGTTTTGTAATGTCCTGTTTTTCCACAGTTATAGCAGACTATGGTTTTCTTTTTGCAATTTTCTTCACGATGTCTTGCCATTTTGCAGAAGTTGCAATTTACATTGCATTTTCCAAAATGATTCTTTTTGCAATTTCTCCAAAAAGGCGGTTGTGCAGATTGTCTTCTTCCTCTTTTCTTGAACCTATTATTATCATTACCCACTCGAAATCCTTGGGTAATCTTCTGAGCCAACTCCTTCTTTCGATCTTCTTCTCTTGTGCGCACTAGTTCATCAGTTAGGGTATTAGCTAGTTCCACAGCATCATCAATAGTGCGAGGTCTCGCAGCTTTAACGATGTTACGAATTTCACTAATTAATCCCCAAATGTAGTGAGAAATGAGTACCGGTTCTGGCGAAGCCAGTGTTGGTACCACTCTAGCATATTCAAAGAATGTCGAAGTATAACCGAGACACTCTACGCCTACCATACGATGGTTTAGGAACTTATTTGCCATTTGTTCCTTTTCATATTCAGGACAATATTTTCTTTCTACAAGAATTTTAAATTCTTCCCAGTTCATAGCATAAGCCATCCTTCTTCCTTTTGCTTGTAATACAGTGTTCCACCATTCTAGTGCCCCTTCTTTGAACAAATTCGATGCATACATAACCTGATCTTCTTCGGAACACTTACTTATTGCAATTACTGCTTCGGTTTTCTCTAACCAACGCAGTACTGCAGTTGCTCCTTCATTGCCTGCAAATTCAGCAGGTTTACAAGCAAGAAATTCTTTGAAAGTGCAACCAGGTGTTGCGGCTTTCATTTTCTTAGGAGGTGGAGCCTGTCGTGGATTATTATCGTCATGATTGCCGCCTCCATTTACACTATGACTAAAATTGTCTTCCTGCGTACGTTTACTAGGAATGATTTGTTGTGGTTCAACAGGTTTCTGAGCAGCAGCCATGATTGCTAGAATAGCATTAGCTATCCCTTGAGTGATAATGTTTTCAATATCTTGTCTAGTCATATACTGGTTTTCCTGATTTTGTTCAGATTGATTCCCTTCATTAACTGGTTCATTACTAGCGTTTTCCATTTGATAATTATTGTAGATATAACTTATTAGTATCAAATGATTGTAAATAAAACATTTACACAGAAGCAGATAAAATCTTACAACACAGATATATGTATCCAAAATTGTCGATGTTTCGACTTCTATTTCGATTCTTATATTATATAGGCATCCATACACACTGTTTATCTTACAATGTTTTATTTCCCATTTTACAAAGTTATATTTTACTATTATTATTATTATTATTATTATTATTATTATTATTATTATTATTATACTGACATTCTTTCCAACCCCACTATTCTTTGGTCAACTGGCAGTTTAGTAGCGACGCTCCCTTTCGTCGTACTTCCATGAAATTTGTTCCCCCATTTCCCGGATCCTATTCCCTGTACCTATCAGCTCTTCACCGAACTGACGGAGTTCGGCTAAGTTTTCGTTGCTCATTGGAGGATTGGGGATAGGTTCTGGATCCCACTGTGGAAGGAAAGAATAAGGACTGTTGATGATGTTTTCGAATTGCCAGTCATTTGTCCACCATTCTTCCATTTGACCTAAAGGTCGAGTGTGGATTAGTGGGTCTGGAATAGCTGGTTCCAGATTTACAGGAAGTTGGGTTTCTATGTAAGGGTATAGATTATTATGGATAGGGCTAATAACATCACAATTTGCCAGTAGACGGTCTATTTCGTCTTGAAATGTGATATCTTCAGTTTGTCTAGAACTCTCTCCAATTTCTATTCCCTTTTGATTGTAATCTTTCCTGATTTCTATTTCTGCTGGATTAGAACTTTCTCTGATTTCTATTCCTTTTCCTTTTTCTATAGGGTTTACTATTTTGGGGAGTTTCCTAGTAGCTGGCTTTCTCCTGCGCACTTTCCTCCATCCTGCATATCTTCTTTTCTTTTTAAGTTTGGCTTTTTCCAGCGGTGGAGCTTGGAATTCCAGGGGTTCCTCTATGTCAGCAATATAACCAGTAAAGTCGTGGGAGACTTCAATTGGTACTGGGTAGAGGTTGAGATTCTGAAATGCTTCTGATATCTCACTCATGCTGGATAGCATATATGCAAAATGCACAAAAATGTTAAGTTAAAACTTTGGAACAAAGTTTTACAAATAAACATTATAGTTTTATTGCATACTGATTTGTACAAAAGACTACAGGAAAGTGAACACACTATAATTTATTTATTTACTGGGTATTAATTTTCTACTAGACCAGACTTATTGATATTTTAGAGGTTTGCATTCTCTGCTACGGTAGCTAGCATATAGAGGTTTGCCCATTTTTCATCTAATGTGTCTTCCCAAGGTGGCCTATTGCCTAATTCCTGGATTTCTGAATTAAACCTCACTTTCTTGACTTGGGGTTTCTTTATTTTCTCCTGTCCCTTTCTAAGAATCAAATTTCTTTTATCTTGGGTGAGAGGATTTTCATAATTTGATTTACCGACAAAAATCCCTTCTTCCAGATCTGCTGGGTGTTTGGAGGAATAGGTTCCTTTTTCTGTAGGTGTAGTATCTAATTTGTGGTAGATAGCAGAAATCTTGTGTTTACCCATACTGTAACTCAACAATTAATCAGTTAATAAAACATATTTTCACAGAATGGCAATTAAATTTCCTAATTATTTTAATAGGCTAAAATCAATAGTAAGCTTAAATCAGTGGCTCTGATACCACCTTTTCCTGTCACGGCCCTTGGCCCCGGTTTGACCCGGTCCAGAGCCGCGAGGCAGGAAATCCGATGGTATCTAATTTAGTGACAGCGGAAGTCTTTTTAAACAGGATCGATTAATAGTAAAACTGCTCGTTTATATATAATATAGGGATAAATCCCATAATTTACAAATCAGTGATTTCACTGGGAAATCCTTTATTTCTTAAAACATGTTTCTTTATTTATTTACATTGAGCCACTTTTCTAAGCTTGTAGTGCTCCACGGCACTTTTCCTTTGCTCACAACAGATCACCTGAAACATGTTTGAAAAAGGTTTTGTCAGCAGGGAAATACTGAGTGAATCATTCTATTTTCTAAAACGACACATTTGTTATAATTCGCAGTATTAAGAGATTACAATGTTTCTGATATCAAACCAACTACCCACAGTATTTGTCACTCGACTCATTTCGGTGACTGTGGTCATATCACCATTGGCTGCCCCAATGAATGACGAATATCACTAATTAGGTTCGCCCACCTAAAGTGATAACAACAGTAGTAATGTGCACAATACCCCACATACCGGCTGTAACTTGGTGATTACATAAACTTAATCCCTGTAATTATAACTTTAAAATAAACATGATTTTGTAAATAGATTTGATAAAAAGAGAATGACTCACATTGTAGATTTAACGAGCATAGTTTAAGCCTACTGATTGGCCTTGATTAACCTAATTTTAAATAACAATGCACACACAAACAGGTTAGTAACTAATACAGCAGTTACGACAATTCACGAGATTAAACCCTCACAACGATTGACAAGTGCAATACTTAACAATTCAGCGGATTCACAACGAATGACAGAGTATAGTCCGATTTCGAACAGCACTCAAACATTCAAGTCGAAATCACGATGAATAACAAAGTATAAACTCAATTTGTGCGGAACTTAAACAATCGTTGGATAGTTAAAATCGATCGGACGTTGAATCGTAATAGCGATCGAGTAATTACCCTGATTGCGGCAGCAATTAGTGATTGTGTGTGTTTTGATATTGTTTCTGCTATAACTCAGTGCATACTTTGAATTTTTCCGACGTTTCAGTACCAGAATTCAAGTCCCAAACCAACCTATTTATACTGAAAATTTAACCCAGTCGCGTAGCGCGACTGCCTACCCCCTTAGTCGTCGCGCTGCGCGACTGCCAACTTATTTTCATAGGGTAGCCAGGTGTATGAGTAGGCTTGCTGAGTTGACTGTTTAGTGAAATTCGATTTCTACAAGTAGTTATTTAGATAATCGTAACGAAGGTTTTACCCCCCCTGAGTTTTAGGGGCCCTAATCCTGATTCTGAAAATTCTGAAAATTTTAGGGTTTGTGTAGAATTACTTGGGTGTCTCAATTAAGGTTTCCTATTGGCCAAATTAAAATAATAATTAGGACTTTTGATGAGAGTTGTTACAATCCAAGCCACCAATCACATTGAACTAATAATAAATATTTAACTAAAACATTTGATTCATTGCATAAGATAAATCCAAGTCATAAGTTAAAACCAAAGAAAACGTTCAGCGGAAGCATATAGTAAATTGTTAAACAACTGTTGCAAAATAAGTGTTCAAAACCAATGTATCAAATATCCAAGAGTCTCGATCCATGACCACTTCAGCACTCCCAGATAGCAAGTCCATATCAAGATCTTAACGACCTGCAAGCATGCAGACAAGTGTGTCAGACGACGTTGGTGAGTTCAAAGTTTTGTTAACGCGTTTAGTTACCAGATATGTGTATAAAATAGTTCAACGATTTGTTTTGATGTTGTTATTAACTCGATTACCGCAATGGCTACAAGATGTATTTGCCCAACCCCAATGTCTCTATCAAAACATTGGTCATGCTTTAAGGTAATTAGTTCATGCCCGTCCTACCCGGTGCGGTGTGAGGGTGCCAAACCTAATAGCGCTATCAACTAATAACCTCGTTGCCTCCCCGACAACTATCGGTAGATGTAAGGGGTCTTATATGATAGAAAATGAGTGTAATAACAAACATCCCAATAACATGACATTCTTCCCCGGAACATTACCCGATATCCCTCCCTAGGATGCATGCTTGGAAAAAAGAGCAGTGAACTCACCTTGGTTTGCTTGGTTTGTTTAGTTACTGGTTCACAAATAAATCAGTCAAAGCCTATGATATGAATGTACACGAGATCAGTTTGCAATCACTTGGTTCACGTATGAATTGTATTCATGGTGTGCATTCAAGCAACAGTTTCCGATTAACACATATACAGTTATCCAAGCTCATACACATCCACAGTTCACATGCGTGTTCCATAACAGTACTTAACAGTTGAATGTGTAATTTAACAGTTAAATGTATTATTCGTTTTAAACAAATCATGTTTCCTCAGTCAATGCGTATTTACTCAAACCCTTAGCAACAGCAGTGGTGTTTCATCAATAAGATCATGCGTATAACTCAAGTTTCAACCACAGTCTGCCATGAACTAAGTCCTGGGCGGCGAAACTCCTACGACGAAACACCCCTACGAAACCTCCCATGTTTCGTCGGGTTCCATGCATGGCGAAACACTATCAGTTTCGTCGAGCTCCATGTACGGCGAAACTCTACAAGTTTCGTCGCCCTCCTCTACAGGTGATGAAACAGTTACAGAATCAGACGGTTACAACTTCATGATTCCCAGAACCCTAATCATCATCACAATTTCTACATGATTGTCGGCCAAATAAACAGATTGCTAATTACTAGTAGTATACTACCAAGGCATTAATAACTTACAGATTCATATCATTAATACAATCATACAGTCATTCGATCAACCCTTGATTATCATTCTAACAGGACCAAAATCATCAAGACACACAGGAATCCTCGACAATCATCATACAACCCTAGCAACACATTACAGTTAATGGATAATGAAACCCTAAGCATACCAGATCCTACGATACATATGACATCATCATAATACAATTCCACACATCAGAAATATAAATCTAATAAATCATAACCGGATACTAACCAAGGTTCCGGATTGATGGCTCGAACGAATAAGATAGCTCCGAGTTTACAGTTGCCGTCACAGGGAAGGAGATGCTCTAGGGTTCTATGTGTGTTCTTACATAACAGATCTTAAGAGTTTATATATATACTTAAAAGATTGGGCCACAAAACCGTACTGGGCCAAGACCCATATCGACGAAACCCATTGGACGAAACCCCCATGTTTCGTCGGCTGAAGAATGTGACGAAACCCCCATGTTTCGTCGAAGATGGATGATGGCGAAAGTCTAATGTTTAAACTCACAAAAGATGCTTGTGACAAGTCTATCTACTGTTAAATAGTTCATACATTTTATTAACTAACCAAACAATCATACGAACACTAAACATATACCAACATGAACAAGTTACAATGCATACGAATTATGAAAACACTTTGCGAATGAGTAACATGTCGAGTAATGACCTTGAAAACTCGGGTTGTCACATAACGAACATTTTGGAACTTGATCATAAGTTAAACATACCTTAAATATCCTTTACATAGCTTAGAAATAGGCTTTGAGGGGTTCGGTTTGCTAAAATAAACTTATTTTATCAATAGGGACTAAAAGCGTCAAAAATTGCATAAGTTTACATTTTCGCGCATATCTTACGTTCTGAATATATCCGCACATCCAAAAATTTTTATAATCATTAAAATAACTTATTTTAGTGATTGACAAGCAAAATTCGATTCGTCGCGCAATTTGGATCGTACACGCGTTCGTTACGACTTCTGTCGTAATTAACCGAATAACGCAACCGTACGACCAAACGAACCGACATCCAAGATGTTTTTAGCATATTTTAAGTTCCCTATACATTAACTTCACTTTTGAGCTTTGAAATGGGGTTAACGGGGCTTAAACATGTCAAATATGCATCGAAATCCAAGTTTTTCAAGTGTTGGGACCAATTTGGACATTCTGCCAAACTTGGCTCTGGCGGGCTGCGTAAGATGAGGAGCATTCTTACGCGGGGTGCGACAGACCTGCATATAGAAACATTGCATCTGGTCCATTTCAGCTAATTTGATGGTTTTAAACCCCTGATTTGGATACAATCTGCTTGATTTTGCTTGTTTATCATGTCCCATGGTATTCTAAAACCATGTGCCCACTTGGAGGGCCAAGATCGAACCCTCTTTTGCAAGAAATGATCCTAATAGTTTACCAAAAACTATAAATACCCAAGCCCTCATTCCATTTTCTGCACCCTTGATCTGATTAATGCTCTAAGTTGAAACCTTTGCTTCATACCTGAGTGTTATAGATCAAGTTCTCCCTACCTTGGACCCTTTGTAAGCTTTTTTCATTCTTTTATTGCTTTTTTGAGCATGAAAGTCAAACAGTGTTTGACTTTCTACTTTAACCAGTCTTTGGTCAACACAAAGTTCGTTTGAACTTTGCAACGTGAACGTAATCACGATGGTTATAGTCCCTTGTGACTATACCTATTGATTACGACGTTGACTAGGCGTAGTGACGAGTCATAGTTTCGGTCAAAATGCCTATTTATGCGTATTTTGCAACCAAACTATCCTAGGGTATCAAAACACTTTGTTTTGATATCAAAATCTGTTTTCTAACTTAGTTAAACATGTTTTAACATGTTTAGCTCGTCACTCTTAGTTTAGTGCTTGTGTAGAGTCGTAAGTCAAGCGGTCTAAACTACCGGTTAGACTTTCGAACTCTTCCCGTTTGGTCGATCTTTAGAATCCGACCAAGCATGTTTAGTGACCATAGTTGTATAGGGAATAACCTTCCGAGGTTATACCTTATGGTCACTTAGTTTAAGTAGTTGTATGATAGGTAGTTTATATGCTTTTGGTAAATGACCAAAATGCCCTTTTCATGCATAATTGGATTTTAAGCATATGAAACTTAAACTTTTGTCACTTAACTAATTATGTAACATGTTTAGGCATATAAAACTTGTCATAGGACTAGTTAGACGTCTCGAACGCGCGTTTGCGTGAACGACGCATTAAGGTAGCATAAGCTACCTTAATGGGTCGTAACGGGTCGAAAGCACTTAGGATAGGTTCCGATCTAGAATGTAGGCTTTTTTAAACCATATTACATGAGTTCCAATACTCATTTGGTTTACGAAACCTCATTCTGTCCGATCTTACAATTTAGGTATCGATTTATTTACTAGTGATTCGATTACTAGGTGCTGCTTGAGTTTCCTTGGTTTGTTTGAGCTTGTTGAGTTCTTTAGATTGAGGATACTTTGCACTTCGATGTGAGTACATAGTTCCCCTATTTTACTATTTTCAATTGTTTTGGGGTGATTCATATGTATTAAAATGATATTTTAACGATGTTTTCAAAAACGATTAATATGGTTTATATTAAACTAATAACGATTTCGATAATGTGAACAAACTTGTTGGACGTAGTTACATAACGAATAACATTCTTTAATTTTGGCCGAACCGACCAGTATTAGGTTATGGTACCATAGGATCTGACAAATCCCGTTATCAGACTGCACCCATGGTTATGTGTGGGGGTTATGTGGGTAATGACCGAATCTGTGATTGTTAACTTACCCTTTGGTGGTTGTTAATGCGAGTTGAATGATGGATGAGTTGCGAAGGTTTGGATGTTATTAGCGAGATGACCAAATGTAGTTTCACAATTAAAACGAGAATGATTTTGGGACGAATTAAACGATTTGAAACAATTTTGAACGAGTTAAACGATTTGAACATACGATTGGTTTTGGGTTGTGATTTGATAATGGGACGGGTGTAACATGATAAAAGCAAGGTAGATACGCCGCTGGTACTTCTTATATATAAGTGCTTTTATCATATTATATTCCATGGCATTATTTAGTTCACTGGATAAACGATTTTGAAACGATGTCACATAACGATGTTTTCGAAATGATATAAACCATACGAGTTTTGTAAAGAGAACAATTTACAATTTGGTTTACTTAAACAAATGTTTTGGGTTAAGAATCATGGCTGCGAGATTTTATAAACTATAACCAACTTGAATTGAGTTGGTTAGTTATGTTGCAATACTATACACTTTTTCAAAACGAGGATTGTAACTCTTGACTCTTGTAGTCTAATGAGGTACTGTAACATGCAAACGAGCCATGAATCCGATACTCTCATAAAACCTATGTGCTCTCCAGCATTTCTTTGTTGACTTTGTTTTCACATATGTTTCAGGTGGTGTTGAATGATGTTGATTGCTTGGATGCTTATTGTAACTCTTGACTCTTGTAGTCTAATGAGGTACTGTAACATGCAAACGAGCCATGAATCCGATACTCTCATAAAACCTATGTGCTCTCCAGCATTTCTTTGTTGACTTTGTTTTCACATATGTTTCAGGTGGTGTTGAATGATGTTGATTGCTAGGATGCTTGTTCACATAGGATCTGGACGAGGCCTTAGTGACATAATAATAACAATAATAGACGAGGTGTAACTTGTTTGTTTTGTATTAAGAAAATGTAAATTACTAAATGAATCAATAAAACGAAACTTTTGTATCCATGGTTGTGAAACAATAATTCTGCCACTCCACTCCCCGACGTTTCCGCCACGGTTTCGTTGTTTTAACGCGGTCGGGGTGTGATTAAAAAGTTGGTATCAGAGCCAATGGTTATCGGGAATTAAGTTATTAGTAATGCTTTGACCTTGACTATAACTTTCTAGGACCCTAACGCGAGTCTCATTGCGTTTAGATTTTAAAACAATACCGTCACCTATCCTTGGGTGATAACCACAACGAGAACACAATAACAAATCCGCTTTGAAAACCAATCATCTCTTTGTAGATGATTTGTTATAAGGTTTTGAACCTTCAAAGCTTCCAAGATGATTTTGAAAATGATCACCCACCCTTCTGGATGATTCATTTTTGGTTTAGTGCCTTCTGAGTTTTCAAAATCTCGTCAAAGTTTGGGTCTAAATAATGTGAACACGTGCAAACTGGAAGGGTGAATGCCTGTACCCTGAGTTTTCTGTCTAAGGCTAGAGTATTCGTACAAATCCGCAGTATCGGACCAGTCACTCTTACCTGGGAACTCTGGGGGTGAGTGTTCACTTATAGGCGAGCATGTCTTCAGTGATACATTATATTGACCCATTTACTTTGATTAGTCACTGCGTGTCGTTTGTTTGTTCGAGGTAACAAACGAATTATCGCCTTCCTTGTGTTTTGTCGATGTTTTCAATACCTCTTTTGTTTTTCCAATTGTCAACCTCACTCGTTTCTCATGTTTCCTTGGTCTTTTTAGATAATGCCTCCTCGATATGATGCACAACCTCTAACCAACAAAGAAGTCGCAGCCCTTGTCGCTCAGCAAATGGCTGCTGTGCTTCCGAACATAGTAACCCAGATCCATCAATTATACAACAACAATAACAACAATAATGCTCAGTGTAGTTTCAAGAATTTCAATTCGGCTAAACCGTTCTGGGTTCTCAAGGAGCAACTGCGCTCCTGCAATGGTTCGAAAGTTTGGAGAGCACATTCTAACATGTGCAATGTCTGAATGAGCGTAAGGTTGAATTTGCATCCAGTGTGTTCGAGAAGCGTGCTCTTACATGGTGGAACGGTGTGATGCATAATAGGGGTGCCGATGTGGCGATGGCACAAACATAGGAAGAGCTTCGAGCTCTCATGATGAGAGAGTTCTGTCCCCATCATGAGATTCGAGCTTTGGAACGCGGATTCGATGATTTGAAACAAGATGGGGGAGAACACCGTGCGTATATGGATCGTTATGAGGAGCTCAGTTTGTTGTGTCCTACGATGGTTACCCGGTTGGAGAAAGCGATAGAGAGGTATATCGATGGTTTACCCGATTCTGAGCAAGACATTGTGACTGGCAGTAATCCTACTACTGTCCGTCAAGCGATTGAATTGGCTGCTACTCTGACCGAGTCTCAGGTCAGAAAAGGTAAACTGACCCGAAAGGGCGACAAGAAGAAGTCAGCTGATTCTGCACAAGAAAAGGGTAAGGGAAAGAAGAAGGGTGAGTCTTCTAAGAAGTCGAGGAAGCGCAAGGCTTCCCAGAATTTTGCAGTCACTGCGCCGACTACTCAGAACCCACCAGCCCTATCTCCCGTTAAGAAACAATATGCTGGTACTGCACCTCACTGTGCTCGATGTAATGGTCATCATGTTGCCCAAAAGGCCTGTAAGCAGTGCACTACGTGTGGTAAACTTGGGCATCTGGCCAACATTTGTCGTTTGGGTCAGAATCAAGCTGCTCAGGTTCCATCACAAGTTCAAGGGAATGCTGTGAGATTCCCACCTGGTTCGTGTTATAATTGCGGTGAAATGGGTCATTTCCGCAACAACTGCCCGAGGTTGGTGAACGCGAATGCAAATGCAAACGCAAACGCGAATGTGAATCCCGCTTGTGGACGAGCATACAATCTGAATGCCAACGAGGCTCGAGCTGACAACGAGGTTGTTAACGGTACATTCCTTGTTAACAATCAACTTGCATCTGTTCTTTTTGATTCTGGTGCCGATAGGAGTTTTGTTTCGTTATCTTTTGAGCCTTTACTTGCGATACCTAGAACTAAACTGAGGAAACCCTTATCTGTCGAAGTTGCTACTGGTAAACCACTCGTACTCAATTATGTTATTCGTGGTTATCAATTGAACCTCGATAACCATCTTTTTCCTATTGACCTCACACCGATGCAACTTGGGAGTTTCGACATTATCGTGGGGATGGATTGGTTAACCAAACATCATGCTGAGGTGATTTGTTTCGACAAGATCATTCGTATTCCTTTTTCGACTGGCGATGTCCTAGAGGTTCGTGGCGAAAAACCTTAAGTTGGTTTGAAACTCATGTCGTGTACGAAAGCCCAAAGTTATTTACGAAAAGGATATGTTGCTTTTCTGGCACATGTCACCGAGGAGAAAGGCAAGAGCAAGAGTATTCAGGATATTCCGATTGTTCGGGATTATCCAGAGGTGTTTCCTGATGAACTGCCTGGTTTGCCTCCAGTTCATCAAGTCGAGTTTCATATTGATCTTGTACCCAATGCCAACCCGATTGCGAAAGCACCTTATCGTCTTGCATCATCGGAGATGCAAGAATTATCGAAACAGCTTCAAGAGTTGTCTGATAAAGGATTCATCCGACCGAGCTTTTCGCCCTGGGGTGCTCCTGTCCTCTTTGTGAAAAAGAAAGATGGGTCTTTTCGAATGTGTATCGATTATCTTGAGCTTAATAAGCTTACCATCAAGAATCGATATCCCCTACCACGAATCGATGATCTCTTCGATCAGCTGCAAGGTGCTACCTATTTTTCCAAGATCGATCTGCGTTCTGGGTATCATCAACTTCGTGTACTTGAAGAAGATATTCCCAAAACTGCTTTCCTCACAAGATATGGGCACTACGAGTTCACTGTCATGCCTTTTGGTTTGACAAATGCCCCAGCTATCTTCATGGACTTAATGAATAGGGTCTGTAAACCTTATTTAGACAAGTTCATCATTGTGTTCATCGACGATATTCTCATTTATTCGAAGTCTCGAGCCGATCACGAGCAACACCTTCGTTTGACACTGGAACTCCTGAAGAAGGAACAACTTTTTGATAAATTCTCCAAGTGTGAATTTTGGCTTAAAGAAGTTCAGTTCTTGGGTCATATAGTCAACGAGTTCTTGGGTCATATAGTCAACGAGCAGGGTATTCATGTGGATCCATCCAAAATTACTGCTATTAAGGATTGGAATACACCAACGACACCCACAGAAATTCGTTCTTCTCTTGGTCTTGCTGGTTATTATCGTCGATTTATTTCGAACTTCTCAAAGATCGCGGTTCCACTCACTGCTTTGACTCAGAAGAATAAGCCTTTTGAGTGGGGACCCAAGCAAGAAGAAGCGTTTCAAACGCTGAAACAGAAGCTATGTGATGCTCTTGTTCTATCTTTGCCCGAAGGAAACGATGATTTCGTTGTCTATTGTGACGCATCGAATCTAGGACTTGGTTGCGTTCTTATGCAATGAGGTAAAGTCATAGCTTATGCGTCTAGACAGCTGAAAATTCACGAGAAGAACTACACGACTCATGATCTTGAGTTTGGAGCTGTAGTTTTTGCACTCAAAATCTGGAGACACTGCCTTTATGGCACGAAGTGTGTAGTTTTAACAGACCACAAAAGTCTCCAGCACATTCTCAATCAGAAGGAGCTAAACATGAGGCAACGACGATGGGTTGAGCTCTTGAGCGATTACGATTGCGAAATTCGCTACCATCCTGGTAAGGCGAATGTCGTAGCCGATGTGCTTAGTCGAAAGGAGCGAGTCAAGCTTCATTCTGTTTGAACTCTATCTGATCTTCAAACTCGTGTCCTTCAAGCTCAGCAATTTTGTGTTTCACAAAATTTGATGGGTAAGGAATTACCACATCAACTTGAGCTTAAGCTCGAAGTGAATGACGATGGGTTATTCTATTTCAAGGATGGTTTGTGGATTCCAAAACAAGACGATCTTCGCACTTTAGTGATGGACGAATCTCACAAGTCTCGATATTCTATCCATCCTGGTGATGATAAAATGTACAAGGATCTTCGTACTCAGTACTGGTGGCCTAGTATGAAGAAGGATATTGCCTTGTACGTATCGAAATGCCTAACTTGTCTCAAAGTCAAGGTTGAACATCAACGACCATCTGGTTTGCTTGTATAACCAGAGATACCGGTATGGAAGTGGGAGAACATTGCGATGGATCTCATTACTAAATTACCGCGTACATCTAAAGGTCACGATGCTATATGGGTTGTTATCGATCGTTTAATGAAGTCAGCTCATTTTATTCCGATTCGTGAGGATCTATCTGCTGATAAACTTGTAAAGATTTATGTTGATGAGATTGTATCTCGACATGGTGTTCCTTTGGATATCATATCAGATAGTGATGCTCGATTTTCATCTCATTTTTGGAAGACCATGCAATCTGCTATGGGAACCCAACTAAATCTAAGCACTGCTTATCATCCCCAAACAGATGGACAATCTGAGAGGATGATTTAAACTTTGGAGGATATGCTTAGAGCATGCGTGATAGACTTTGGTGGTAATTGGGATTATCATCTGCCATTGATCGAGTTCTCTTACAATAATAGTTATCATGCTAGCATTAATATGGCACCATTCGAAGCTCTCTATGGTCGAAAATGTCGTTCACCTGTCTGTTGGCATGAGATCGGTGAAGCTCAGCTTACTGGACCTGAGCTCATTCTGGAAACGACAGACAAAATCAAGAAAATTCGCGATAATCTTGTGACAGCTAGAAGCCGTCAAAAGAGTTATGAGGATATGCGACGCAAGCCCTTAGAATTTCAAGTCGGAGACCATGTCCTACTCAAGGTGTCACCTTGGAAGGGAGTGGTGAGATTTGGAAAGAAAGGAAAACTTGCACCTCGATATGTTGGACCATTTAAGATTGTTGAAAGAATTGGAAAAGTTGCCTATCGACTAGAGCTAATCTTCACATTCCACTCGATGAAATTCAAGTGTCCAATTTGCGAAAGTGTTTAGCTGACGCTAATCTTCACATTCCACTCGACGAAATTCAAGTTGATGAAACGATGCACTTTGTCGAGAAACCTGTTGAGATAATGGACCGTGTGGTCAAACAGTTGAAGAACAAACGGATTCGACTGGTCAAGGTTTACTGGGAGTCCAAATGTGGCCCAGAGTTTACTTGGGAACATGAGGACCAAATGAAGGCGAAATATCTGCAATTGTTCTCACAAGTTTCCTCTAGTTAAAATTTCTGGACGAAATTTCCTAAAGTAGGGGAGACTGTGACAACTGTGCTCTGTAATTGTTGTACAATGTAAAACAATATCAATTATTAATAGAACAATGTGTTTTGGTGTTATTATGTGTGTATTTGTGTTTGATGATTTTACGATTTGATTCGATTCCGATTTCAAGTTTTAAATCACTTTCTGGAAAGTTATAAGCAAACTGGTGCGTAAACGTAATCAGTTTAACGCGAAAAACACTCTGGAATAGTGAAATAGGCTTAACATACCTTAAATAACCTTCACATAACTTAGAAATAAGTTTTGGATGGTTTGGTGTGTCAAAATCAAGTTTGTTTGATCGCACGGACTATTTGTGTCAAACTGCGAAACTATACTGATTTGTATAGTAACGAACATTCCGGAACTCGATCATAAGTTAAACATACCTTAAATATCCTTTACATAGCTTAGAAATAGGCTTTGAGGGGTTCGTTATGCTAAAATAAACTTATTTGATCAATAGGGACTAAAAGCGTCAAAAAGTGCATAAGTTTGCATTTTCGCGCATATCTTACGTTCTGAATATATTCGGACATCCAAAAATTTTTGTAATCATTAAAATATCTTATTTTAGTGATTGGCAAGCAAAAATTCCATTCGTCGCGCAATTTGGATCGTATACGCGTTCGTTACGACTTCTGTCGTAATTAACCGAATAACGCAACCGTACGACCAAACAAACCGACATCCGAGATGTTTTTGAGCATATTTTAAGCTCCCTACACTTTAACTTCATTTTAGAGCTTTTAAATGGGGTTAACGGGGCTTAAACATGTCAAATATGCATCGAAATCCAAGTTTTTCAAGTGCATAGACAAATTTGGACATTCTGCCAAACTTGGCTCTGGCGGGCCGCGTAAGATGAGGAGCATTCTTACACGGGGCGCAACAGACCTGCAGACAGAAACATTGCATCTGGTCCATTTCAGCTAATTTGATGGTTTTAAACCCTTGTGTAGGACCGGTTTTGACACCGTTCGATTGCGTAACGAACGTTCGACGTGCGGAATCCGTGAACGTGCGTGACCGAACACACAATAACGTACTAGAACCGTGAATCTATTGAAAGATATGACGTGTACGATACAAGAATCATGTAGAGAGTACTTTCTCTCTCTAGACTTGAATCTCCTAAATCACCAAATGAGCAAAAGTCTTAAACTTTAAACCTAAGGCTCCTATTTATAGGCCTTGGAATTAATGAGATTTCTCATTAATTACCAAAATGCCACCTTGCTAAAACTATCTAAATATTTCAATAAAAGCTTGATTTCTTCAGTTTCTCGCTACGGCTCGGATTGACGAAGGCGATAGACATTAATGCACTAACAATCTCCCCCTTGGATATTGCCGCAGTCAATCTCGTAGCGTCTTGTCTTTCTCTCTCTCGAATAGAATCCCCGTGGATCTGTCTTTAGCTTCAGTTGCTCCCCTCCTTGGTAGTCTCTTACTTCAGGCTCCCCCTTTCGTCAAGCTTCCGTGCTTTTAGGATCGACGCCTGGCTTTCCGTAGCAACAGAATCAGAAACCTACACATCTCAACCTCTCGTAAGATAAAATAATTTTGACTCTAAAAGAATTCACTCAAAATTCTCAAACATATAACATACAATATTGTGATTCAAATTAATGAATCATCTAAACATTTGAGGATTATTTTCCAACTTCTCATCATCTTAACCAAACCAATTGTTCATCTTGTTTAGCCTTTGAGATTTTGAATATCAGCTTTTCAACATCAGTTGTCGAAAATCTTTTTAGATTTTTTCAATAATATGAAACATAAGTGCAAAAACAAAGTTTAAACGCAGAAATAAAATATATACAAACACTATTTTTGTGAGTTTGTGAAAGAGGATCATATCAGTTTTTGAAACAAATCACTAGCACCGTTAAGCTTTAAACATATTAAGTTCTAAACAATTCACCTTGATTGTCGATATACTGATCCATCTTAAATCCTCACACAAATTTCAATTTACTCAGGATACGATTTAGATGTCTTATGAACTTAGCTCATTCATGTGTCCCACCTCTTGAATATACTCCCGTATCCAGAATCCCAATATTCAGTCTTACAGGTGAGAATACTACAATGATATCTGTACATAAATTAGGTAATGCGAGGGCCGAGGGATCTCAAGTCGATACTTCCGTATACGCAGAGAGATATCAGCTTCGAATTTACGGTATGTCCCCTTTAGAGGATCTTTTAGCTACAACAGCAGCGACTATCAATTTGATTGTTTCATCTGCATGCTGAGGGTTTTATGCTATGTTTCAAGCATTTGTGGAAAGTATTATCCAAGGACTAGGTCAGAACTTCCATTCAGCAGAAGTCCCGGAATAATACCCCAGACATCATTGAGTATAAAAACCTAGTATATCAGAATACGAGACCTTTCAAACGAGATTTCAGGGGTTACCTATATATCCAAGTAGTGTTCCCCACGAATTTCACAAGTTTGAAATTTTAGGTTTATATCCCGAATAAATCTACTAAATGTGCGAAAACCCATCGACACATCATCAGTGAAGCCGTTTATCACATTTGACATTTCATATCTTTAGCATACTGTGACAGTCCAACTGATTTACTATCATTTCCTCTTTTTCACAACAAAACTCATTTTGAATTTTCAATGTTTTTGGCATTTTCAAATTTTCTAATTTTTTTAAAAAATTTTCTCCCCCTAAAATCAAAATATGTTTCAATTTTGATTTTCTGGGAAATTTGAAAACAAACTGTACAAAGAACATGACAACATGATATCGAATCGCTTCAATTCGCCATCCACTTGGCTTAAACAATCAGAACTCCCCCTAAAAAAAACTATTTTCCCATTATGATTTCAAAACACTTAAGTTTATTTTAATCAAAATGGTTTTTCCAGAAAATTAGTTTTGTGTGTCGTTTCACAAACATGGGGTTTTCATCACATTGTCCTTTCACAATCCACTTGTAGGTTATCACAACACAATCACTTAAAGAAAAGATAAATCAAGTACAACTTAATGTTCCTAATTATTCTTTTGAAAGTCGAAATATCACAGTTATCAACCTGTGAATTTTTCAAGAAAGATGCCGATTCCTACTCCCCAATTACCAACCTGGGAGTTCCGGCAAGTCAGGATTTTCAGTTAAAGAGATTCACCCAAGCCTGACGGTCCTTGGGTGTTTTGAACATACCTTTTTGATTCATAAAATTCTTTAACCCCTTTGACTTTCCCGTCAACCATTTTTCCAAAAATGTTTAGAACATTGGGGTTAAAGGCTTTTTCAACATCAAAATCTTTCTTTTCAGAAAAAAATTGATTTGAAATCTCAACTTTGTGTTTAAAATTTTCAGCTCGCAATGGTGGAAAGTTAATATCATCCATTGGCGGAACTGAATTTTCTCCTTTTTGCTCAACTGGTGGCTCTTCTGACTTTGACGAGTCAGATTCATCGCCAACACGTGGCTCCTTTGTTTCCGAAGAAACAAATTCATCGCCAGTAACTTTCTTCTTCTTCTTTCTCTCTTCTGTCCTCAGATTTGTATCTGATGAATTCATCTTGCTTGACTTTGCAGTCGAGGAAAGTGATTCATCAGAACTCTTATTTTTACCAACAGATGAACCCGAGGACAAAATTTTCTCGAGATACTCTCTCGCCTTCTTCCTTTTCTTTCTCAGTCGATCTTTCTGCCCTTGTGAAAGTTTCACTTTCGGTTCTTTCACTTCTTGTTTTTTCTGTGTTCTGGGCTTTTAATTGACTTTGCATGATTTTGTCACTTTTTTCTGAGATTCAGCCCTCAATCTTTCCATTGATCTCATTGGGCAATCTCTTGCAATATGTCCTTTGATTTGGCAGTTATAGCATCTCCTTGTTTCAAACCACTGATTTTGGCAGTTAACAGCAATGTGTCCTTGAACACCACAAGTGTAGCACACTCTGTTATCGTACCATTCACCACTTTCACACCAAACGCTCAGATCATAACATTGTCTGACTTTGTGGTAATCATCACTCCTCCTGAAAACTTGATTTATCTTTGAAGCACTGTGGTCATACCTGCACCACATATCACCAACTTTTTGTGAGTTTTGATTTTCAAATTTTTGTAGCTTTTTATAATGATTGGATGACTAAACTGATGAGCTTTTATTTTCATTTTTAAAATTTTTCAAATTTTTAACTTTTTGTTTCTGTTCTACAATCTTCTTAACAGGTTTTTGCTTTGAGCCACCTATTTCAGTAGACTGCAAAACAGTATTTTGAAATTTTTCTTGTAATTCTAAAAATATTTTTCTTTTCTTTTTCTTTTTCATCATCAGCTTTGTCATCGCAATCTTCAATTTTGAATTTGTCAAAATTTGTGACATTATCACTTATTGGAATCTCCTTGATCAGTTTTGGACATATAAAATCTGGTACTAATGAAGTATTCACAAAACCTTTCAATGTCTTTTCTAAGTCATTGATTTTATTTCTAGCACATTCAGCTTCTTTTTCAAGCTGAATGATTTTCTTAAGATGAGAATTTATTTCAATCTGTTTTTCAAGATTATTTTCAAAAATAACAGATTTTTCATCTTCTAAGATCTTCATTTGACTTTGAAAATCTTTTTCAATTTTCAACTTTTCATTTTCTAAAAATGTTATTTTATTTTGAAATTCTTTTTCATTTTCTTTTAAGATTTTGTTTTCTAATGTCAAATTCTCCACATCTTTCAGAAGTTTGACATTTTCTGATCCAGATTTATCACATTTTGAGCACTTCTCAGACATCGTTTCAGCTTCAGCTTCCTTCTCATCCTTGATAGCTGGAATTTCTTCAACTTGCTTCTCTACCACTTGAACATTTTCTTCAGATTTGACTTTTTCTTCAACAGTTGCTGCTTTCTGATTCTTCTCTCTTACAGCTTGTCTTTCTTTGATCTCTTCCATCTTACATGCAAAATAAAAGTTAAAACTTTCAGATGATAATTCTCTTTGATAATTTTCAAGTTTTTGAATTTTTTCACTGTCATCATCGCTTTCTTCATCTGATGATTGATAAAAAATTTGAGCTTTTTCTGAAACTTCTTCTGTTGAAACTGGTTTTTCTTCCAATTTTTCAGGATAGAATTGCTGAGATTCGTAATACAAATACGCAAAATATTCTTCATAATCCATGTTTTGGATTTAAAAGTTCACAAAATCAGGTCTTCAAACGAACTGAGTTTACACACAATCTGGAATTCAACCAACTTGAACAATTCGTGCGAGTTGGTATACTTCAAACGACTTGGTTCAACAATTGTTTTAGCTCAAAGTCCACAAAATTTCAATTTCCACAAAGCCCACTAACAATTTGTAACCAAGAAATCCACAAGCTAGCGGCCAACTAATCAAACACGGTTTAAAACACTCGGTTCAAACACTTTTTGATTCAAGTCCACTATCAAACTGCCCAAATACAATCTTTAATCCAAGACTAAGTGAAAATTTTCAGCCCAAATTGTTCAGTCCAAATGACAAGTTCTTTTCAATTTAAAATTGCGTCTCAAAGCCCACGAAATCAACTAATTAAACTCTAATCCCAACTTGAATAAATCCCACAAATTTTTGGTCCAAAAGCTTTTAAAATATCCAACTTCAAACAATTTACCCAATATTTTTATTATAAATAGCCGACAATTTTAAACTATCAACACAATCCTATTGGGCCGATATCTTTGATCAGATCACTTAATGCATATCACATGTATATCACTTCTTGTTTAACAATTTTAAATGATGAAACAATTCAATTGGGGCGCACTATATGAACTTATCAATTCAAGAGCATCACGTGAACATGTTCGGCAACATTCCAATATACATCAGTCCTCCACATGCAAATTTAAAGAATCAAGACAAATGCATTCAGAGTTCACGTGATAAACCACTTCCCAATATACTGACAACCTCGTAAAATGTTTCACACTTAATCACTGATTTCACAGCCTTTGGAGCGGAATCAGACGTGATGTCTTATGAGCGAAACCACTTAATTGTTCATAAAAGCGAAACTAGGTAATGACCGGATGAGCGAAACCACTTAATGTCTATATGAGCGAAACCAGATTGTGTCCTATGAGCGAAACCCCTAAATGCACTTAAGAGCGAAACCACTAAATGACACTTGGAGCGAAACCTACAAGCGAAACCTCTGGTTTCTAATGCCGTAAAAGCGAAACCTCTCAAGATGACACAAAAGCGGAACCTATTCACAAGCCATTTTAAGTCACTTTTAAGCAGTTTTTAGGTCTGAATTTCTCAAGGGTTTGTTATTTACCAGTTTTACACTATATGTCCAAATCTCAGTCCATTTTGTCCGTCGGAAAGGTCTGAAACTCAAAAAGTGCTAGAAAAAGGCTTTGATTCGGGTCAACTAGCTCACAACTGGCTCTGATACCAATTGTAAGACCGTATTTGACAGTCAATTGAGTCAATTCGAGCTAGCAACTACCGAAAATGCAGCGGAAATACAAAATCGGCATGAATCAAAGCAAGAAAGGTGTAGAAATAGAAGCAGGTCACTTTAAACTAGTTTTCTCATTAATTCTTCAAGAAATACACGGGCAGCAGTTCGGCTACACACTGGACTTGAAGGTACATAATGAGAAAAAA
This sequence comes from Helianthus tuberosus, assembly GCA_030545235.1. NCBI lineage: Eukaryota > Viridiplantae > Streptophyta > Magnoliopsida > Asterales > Asteraceae > Helianthus > Helianthus tuberosus. Next base: position 49,419,586 of record CM060411.1, on the reverse strand, counting down.
ACTTGGGTATTTATAGGGGAGGAGGTTTCGCTTATGTGACCATGTCCGTATGAGCGAAACCATCAAGTTAGGGTTTCGCTCATATGTCACATGTACATAAAAGCGGAAACTCTATAATAACATCCCAAATTTACATATTCAACCCCTATACAATACATAATTAACACATCTAGACCCTATACATTGATCAACTAAGACTAAGACGCAGGCTTTAGACATTCGTGCACCAACACCCTGATTTGGATACCATCTGCTTGATTTTGCTTGTTTATCATGTCCCATGGTATTCTAAAACCATGTGCCCACTTGGAGGGCCAAGATCGAACCCTCTTTTTCAAGAAATGATCCTAACGGTTTACTGAAAACTATAAATACCCAAGCCCTCATTCCATTTTCTGCACCCTTGATCTGATTAATGCTCTAGGTTGAAGCCTTTGCTTCATACCTGAGTGTTATAGATCAAGTTCTCCCTAGCTTGGACCCTTTGTAAGCTTCTTTCGTTCTTTTATTGCTTTTCGAGCATGAAAGTCAAACAGTGTTTGGCTTTCTGCTTTGACTAGTCTTTGGTCAACACAAAGTTCATTTGAACTTTGCAACGTGAGCGTAATCACGATGGTTATAGTCCCTTGTGACTATACCTACTGATTACCACGTTGACTAGGCATAGTGACGAGTCATAGTTTCAATCAAAATGCGTATTTATGTGTATTTTGCAACCAAACTATCCTAGGGTATCAAAACACTCTGTTTTGATATCAAAATCTGTTTTCTAACTTAGTTAAACATGTTTTAACATGTTTAGCTCGTCACTCTTAGTTTAGTGCTTGTGTAGAGTTGTAAGTCAAGCGGTCTAAACCACCGCTTAGACTTTCGAACTCGACCCGTTTGGTCGATCTTTAGGATCCGACCAAGCATGTTTAGTGACCATAGTAGTATAGGGAATAACCTTTCGAGGTTATACCTTATGGTCACTTAGTTTAAGTAGTTGTATGATAGGTAGTTTATATGCCTTAGGTAAATGAAAATGCCCTTTTCATGCATAATTGGATTTTAAGCATATGTAACTTAAAATTTTGTCACTTAACTAATTATGCAACATGTTTAGGCATATATGTCACACCCCGAATTTCCACGTGTTACCGGTGGGCCCGGTAGGGGAGTAACGTGACGTGGTTGGCAACATCATAGTCAAACAACACAATATATAAATGCACAGCGGAAGCAAAAGGATAAATATATTATAATCCGAAATAATGTATCATCACAATATTACAACGGAACTAAGGGATCCACAGGCGGATCGAAGATAAAATAACACTGTTCAACAAACTTTAGGCATCTAAGCTTGCGAAACTCTTTATTGATGCTAGGAGTAGCCAGCCAATTCCGATTAGTACCTGCACTTAGCCTTTTGGGAAAATACGTCAGTTTTCACTGGTAAATACAATCAACCGACTCATTTGAAAAAGTTTTTAAAATGATTGATTTGAATGCACATGGCACAAATAATATTTTATAACTTGGGTTACTTATTTAAATATATAAACTTGTACAGGATTTACATGTTTCTTATGCGTTCAGTAGCCCGGATCGAGCCGGGTTAAAGATTAATGGACACACCACTTTAATTATGAGACACTGACAGGTGTACGCCTACACCTGTGTGCTAAGGTCGTGGCCATTTCGTAAAATGATGCCAGGGATATCCGGGACAACGGTCATTAACCCCCAAAGGCTTTAAGCAAACAAAACAAATTAAACGGAACATCTCAATACTTTAACCATCATACAATTAAAGATTCAATGCCCGACCAAGCGGTATTTTATATACCGTACCCCAAGCCCGTATAGGGAAAATAAGTTAAGAGTATTTACCTGAGCTAAATATAAATTCAATCCCAGCCGTATCAAATCAGCAAGTACAGATAGCTTTTACTGGACTCCTAAATCTAGAACGAAGGTTTTTAATAACCTATTAGAATCCTAACGGGTCTTTAATTAAGTCATGACTTAGACCAGTTAGTTTTCAAAAGGAAGGTACGGTTCAAACGCATTATAAGGCGAAGACCAGAATAGAATGTGATTTAGACCCGAAAAGTTCGGATACTTGTATAATATAGGTATATTATACACATTCTGGATTTTGAGATAAAACCGATAAGATTTGACCCATTTCGGCTAATTTATGTAAACTAGTTACATAAACCGAACCGAACGCGTATGAAGCGTAGCGGGTAACCGTAAGAGTCCTAAACAGGTTTCCTAAGTTAACATGCCTTAAATATGTTGTGATATCAGTAGGATACCTTCCATTATGCCCAAAACGAGTTTAATCTATAACTAAGCCCCGAAGGGGTATTTTGGTCATTTTAAAGATTATAAAAAGGGATTAATTCAACTCCTGTGATTCGGGTCTGAATAAATCAGGAAAATAATTTATTTTAACTGGTTATAACATTTGATGTTAAGTCTTATGAAACAAAATGGTTTTAAACTCAAACTACGCGTATAATACGCGTATAAAGCCGTTTTAAGCGACGTACGGTTTAAAATAGGATTCTAAGTTTTCTGATCATTTAAACAGGCTCAAAACACTTCATTTATTATTTAAAATCAGTAGCAATTGGATTTGTAGCAAAAGAACTTGTAAAACTCATTTTATACCCGAAAAGGGCATATTCGGTATTTACCGAATTAAGGCGATAAACCTAGCTTATGATCAGTTTAAAAATAATTAGAAATCTTCAAAAATCCTAAAATATTATTTAACATCAGTGGGTAAAAGGTTTGGTGTCAAAAATTTGGTTTAGATAGGCTTTATGCTAATGACGTCGTTTAATTAATAAAAGTGTTTATAATTACGTCATTAAGCATAACTCATAATCTAGACTTCCGATTGACGTGAAAATTTACAGACATGTTCAATAATCAGTAACAAAGACTTTTGTACTTTCACATCTTCAAAAATCTCATTCTACGGTCATAAGGGCTTTATGGTCATTATTTAGGCATTTAACGGAAACGTCGGATAGTTAAGGATTCGGGTAGTATAAACGCAGAGGATTATACTAACATGTAACAAGGTCCTAATGGAACTTTAAGGCATGTCTAAACCTATCAAAACCGGGTCAGAACTGAGGTCAAAGCAGAAAGTTAAACTATGCGACTTTCGGTTCCGAATCGGTTCAAAACAGAGAGTTGTCGAATCAAACAAGCGTAGACAAGTTATTATACTTATTTTCAAGTTATATGTATGTTAAAACAGATTACACGCCCTCTGTATCGTTAATTACATGTTTGATGGTTCGGTTGACTTTTTCGGAAGAAGTTTGACTCGACAAACGACATAGTTAGAACGGAAATCAAAGAGTGCCCTTTTAAGGGTTAATTGCTCATATGATTACCAACTTGTAACATCTTTCGTTTCGACAAAACTCTGGTCCGTTTGTGATTTATCGCTAAGTCAAACCGTAGTTACGACGGTTTGACTTCTAGGCCAAAAACGAATCAAGACTCAATTTAGAAGGGTCAAGGATACTTACGTAAGTCTAATAGATGATTTGGAAGGCTTGTATTAGGTCTTGAGCTCCTCTAAATGTCCAGAAGTTGTAATGAGGTTGTATGTTGCAACATGATAATTTTATAAGAACTTTGATCTTTATCAAATGATGCCAAATGGGTCTAGGGTTGTAATCAGATGTCCAACATGTGTCCCTAAGGCTATAAACCACCTTAGACAAGCCCATAGAATCGAAACTTGCCATTTAAGTCGGTTAAAAACACAACAGGCAGCTGCCTGTCATTTTTCGCATCTGCAGGTCTGATGCGGCCCGCTTTAGATCTTGACATATGGGAGGCGGGCCGCGTGGCCCATCTGATCAGGTTTAAACATGTTTTTCGTTATTGCGTTTTGGTCCTTGGTCCCCCGAAAGGTCGTTTTCACTTGTTTTCCAGCATTCTTATCCTTTAATATTGACATATGAGGGCTTTAATACTTATACCCACTTTGTCAAGTCCTCGGGTAACTTCGTGATCTCCCGAAAAGCCCTAATTTTCATTGTTGACGATTCTAACCCTCATACACGAATTTTATCACAACTTTCTCATATGGTAACGAAACTTGGTGAAATTTTTATGGTACATTCTAGTGAGCATAATTAATCGTTACAAGGCTTCGGGTTTGCTAAAAGGTCACTCAGAGGTATATTTTAAACATGTTGACACATTTAACCCCCCGTAGTTTGTAACCTCTCACTTTCTTTCACAATTCGCTTCGTATGATCCATGATCCATTCGTTTAAGGTTATAAACATCATGTAGGGTTATTGTAAAGTATATTTATTCGTTGTTGACACTTTGAACCCTTATATTTACACAGTTTCATTGTTTATCAACTTTAGTCCTTCAAGAACATTCTTTCACACGTTCAAAGGTTATGACACGTGTCAAGACATTATAGGACGTAAATTTTCGAGGTGTTACATCCTCACCCCCTTAAAAGAAATCTCGACCTCGAGATTTACTGAAATAGATAAGGGTACTTTTCTTTCATCGTGGACTCAACCTCCCACGTATACTCGGGACCTCTACGGGCATCCCATTTGAACTTTACAATTGGTACTTGCTTCCTTCGAAGCTTCTTAACCTGTCGATCCTCAATCGATATAGGATGTTTATCACATCGTAAATCCGCATACCAATTTGTGATAGTGCTCCTTTACTTATTTGCGGAACACCTCCTTCAGTCACTAGTGTGCAATGTATTTCGAGCTCCGCCAAACTACTTAAATAGGTTTTAGCTTACAAGCTACTTGATCTTGATACATTCGATTTCCTTCATATGATTTCCATATATTCAGAGCTTAACTAGCCTGATAATTTAACAATTTTGGTACACCCTTCCTGGGTGATATCTTTTGTTAAACCATTTTCCTTAACAAGAACTTAGAAAGTTTGCTATTTTCATAACTCCTTGATTTCCTGCCTTATACTGGCAACCTACAATCGATTATGGATTTGTATGATCTTATTTGTTGTCTCCCAGGCAACTTTCAGATCTTGATAATTGGACTCACCAATTCTCTATCTAACAATAGATATTTAACATTCCATCTATACAAAGTCTCCAAAGGAGTAGCCTTAATACTTACATATCAATTATTATAGAAAAGCTTATTTTAAGGTGAGATGGTTATTCCAACCACTGCTCAAAACTAAAATTAAGGAATAGCTAATCCTTGCCGCTAGTCGAACAATTCGACTATCCTGGGCAGCTGATGGCAAATTCTTAATCGTTGCCTAATTAGGGTTGCGGTGATAATGCATAAGCAAAATGAACCGTCTTTCATATCTAACTATACCGAACTCTCAGGATATTGAGTTAGGCTATATGAATCTATATCTTAAAACTTATTTGACCAGGGTTTTCAATTCTGCCAAAAATGGTACTAGCTGTCTTGGAGATCTCATAATAATGCAGCTCTAAATGGGATATAACCCTTAACTCTACCTGCCTCTCTGGGGTAAACAGGGTAATCTTAGAAGAAGATGATCAAGATATAAGGAGGTTACAGAGATTTTATAAATCTCAAGCTCCAATTCATCTATCTTTGCTTGTGTCAATTAAGTGACACTTTTACGTTACGAGTCCACGAATTTCTTGATCTGGAACATTTACTTGGATAATTCCATCCTGGATATCTCCTCTGAATACCATTAGTTGACTTTAGTACCATATGACCTCTCGGAATACCTTTGTGGTCCCATGCATTAAACCTCCATACTGATCAGGCATGGAAGCAATCTATGGAACTTATTAAGATACACCAATCTTCATATGACGCTTTTATCATACCATCTGGTATTCGGAATCGGTAGAGATTAAAGAGATATCAACTATATATGCTTTCGCACTTCCTTTTAGAGAGAGGATACTTCTAAAATTTTATGCCTAAAGGTTTCTGACAAGAACAGAAGAAATGGTTCATATGATTTGCCTGAAGATTCTACCTTACACTTAACATCTGGGGTTCTTACAGGGAAAAATTTCTAAAAGTTTACTAAGTTTATGGTCTGGTGAGAGACTTAACAGCACCCGAAACCACATGTAATTTATAGCAATAAATTCACAAATAAGGGTTTATCTGGTGAAATTCACAATGTGAGCTGTCTCTAATTATTCAACAGGAGGGTTAAACGCCTCCATTATTAATCCTTCTAACTTAGCTGTAAAATCTTAGATAACTTTAGGGCAGTTTCAACTTTGACTGATTACTTCTTAATCATTATAACGTGGGTAGCTGAGGTAGATCCATAATGGATTTTTTTTTATGAGTAGGTTTTTTAAACCTTAATGTGCCCTCTTATTGCCAATGCTAACCACTAATAATTATGTGCTTTAATAGGGTAATATCTCAGCCAATGAATTAAAATTTGTGACACACTGTCGACAGTCTAGAACTTTTATGGCGAGAGTCAGAAAATTCTTATTCCGTCTTTTCCCTTTTTCGCGAAATGGATATCAGGTTTTTCTAATAAGGTCCTTAAAACTTGGACCGTTCCACAATGTATAAGAGGATCCTACTTGAGGATTTCATTAATGTCCTTACTCATTAAGAGTATTGCCATCAAATGACTGTGATGTATACCTTACCATGTCCTTTCTAGCATAACCACCGGTATACTTAATGGTTTCTACTTCATCCTTTCTAGTGTTTAGTCAACATAAGCAAGCCAAGAGTAATTAAAACATAGAGATAAAATCTTGGATTCTAATACTTAGTTAACAGAAGAAGGATAAGTAGGTGACTTATAGTAAGAAGTAAGGAAGTTATTGTACATGTGCTTATATTTAATCAGATTAGAAATTTTCACAAACTAGGCACCTAGCTCGGTTGGCTAGGCGCGCGAAAGGGTGCGGCCTAGACCCAGGTTCGATTCCGGGGACGGCCGGTTCCACCATTTTTTTGACGCGGGCCGCGTAAGGTATCACCCAGGGCTTACGCGGGCCGCATGGATCTTTTGATCCGAAGCAAACCTTCAAAATGACAGTCTTGATAATTAACTGCTTCTTATCACCCACAATATGGGCTTGGTCATAAGACGACAAATCCTTACCTATTACTATATAGAGTCCTCTTATTAACGGAACCAGGACAGCGGAGAAGGGTAATTCTTAATGAATATAAAACATCCATCTAATATTGCTGAATTAGTCTCTGAGGTACTATCGGCCAATTTTACTTCATACTTAACGCTTAGAGTTTTATCAGGCAGATTTAATGATTTACAATATCTATTGTCTATGAGAGACTTATCTGAACATGAATCAATTAATACTCTAGCATGAGCGTTACTGGTAAAGAAAGTACCTGTGGTGATATTGTTATCCTGAACAATCTCCTGAGCATCCATTTGAGAGCTTCCAGCTTTGGTCTTCTTATCTTCCTCAAGCTTTTTAGCGTATTTAGGGCAGTTGGTCTTAATGTGCCCTTTTCCATTGCAACCATAGCAAGTTGCGTCTCCCAATCCCTTGCAATCCAAGGTCTTATGCTCCCTGGACTTGCAGATTCCACAGGGTAGAGGCTGGGATTCATATATGCATTTCCCGAGGTGTTGTTTCTTGCAGATTTTGCATCTGGGGTTTTCACCCGACTGTTGGTTTTTATTCAATTCCTTGCAATCATGGGTCTTGTGATCCATCTCTTTACAGATACCACATCCCCTGATCTGTTCATATATACATTTACTGAAGTGCCTCTTTTTCCCGCAATTCTTACATTCGGGTTTAGCCTCCTTTAGCTTGGACTGGTTATAGTTTGAACCGGTCTTACCCTTTTTACAACCTTGAATTGGGGTATCATCGCCCTTTCGTTTGTGATCCCTCAGCACGCGATCCACAACGTTATTTATGGCCGTATTTAACATAGCCTGTAACTCGGTTCTTGTTAAGTTCAGTCTTACTTCATCATTATGATCAACTGAACGATTTTGGGCTTCTGAGGAGTCAGCCATGGTGAAGCTTTGAAGGCTACAAACCAGTAGTAATATTTGATTTAATTATATTGTGAATTGTCGAATTTGTTGAACAAATAGCCATGGCGCAATTAAACCATATAGGCCAATATATAGAATTTAATTTATTTGATTATGTTTTGCCTAAGTTTAAATAAACCATCTTTGGCATTTAAGCGGAATATAATCCTTCATATTTATTAGACAGGGGACATAAGTCACAACTGCCAATGTCATACTGACATCTTTTATATATAGCACAAGGGCTTGTTCCAAAGGACTTATGATGGCTCAGAGGCCTTGTCACTAGGGAAATTTTAAAACATAATCGATAATTCCTTTGGGTCGGAAAATTTCATAGTTCGTTGTCTTGACAAGAAGTTATGAAATAAAACTATCTTTTTCATGTATTCATCTTTACTCGTATATATACATCCCAAATGGATGTTTTGATGCGTACATCATTTTCGACGTTTACCAGCCATGATTCCTATTGATCATTTACACTAAATAAGGGATTTGGAAAAATTCCTAATATAAGGATGACAAGTGTAATTTTTATAGCATCACGGTTGTCGGGAGTGTTATCACATTTTCAGATGATAACAAGGATCTGAATCTCTTTTTAAACAGGTTTTACCATCTTAGCTAGGTCTTTAATGACATTCAAGCTAGGTCAAACCTTTTAAGATTCTCTTTTAATATGTATACTGGCAGGGAAGGAATGATATTTATTTTACTCAGGATTTCTATCATAAATCCTGATTTACAAGTTAATAATAGCACAAATGGCCTAGTTGCGTAGACAAGTTTAATTTATAAGCCATGATTTCAGAGAATCAAAGCATGAAAGTATACTAGCACAATAGGCCTAGTCACAAGGACATTTATAAGTTATAAGCTATGATTTCAGAGAATCAAAGCATGAAGGTTTGAACCTAATTCATTACCTTTATCTGACAGGGAGTCATCGCTACCACTGTCTTTTGGTTCATATGGAAATGAACAGGGCCTGTAGGCGCTATATTACCACGTATGGTCAAAATGTGATCATCTCAAGTGATGATCTAAACCCATGATTCAGAGATCATTACATTGGGTTAGGAATCTTTTGAAGAATCCATTAATAAGAATGACGTGTGTGATTTTAATGAATCACGTCTGTCAGGAGTGTTAACATATTTACAGATGTTAACAGGGATTCGAATCTTTTAAACAGGTCTTACCATCATGGCCCGGCCTTAAAATGACCCGAAGGCTAGGTTTCACTCTTAAGATTCTTATTAATATTTAACGCGGAACAATCCTAAATTGAGGTGTTAAATATGGATCTGAATCTAATTATGGAACTACCATCTTTGCTCTGCCTCAAAATATTGCGTGGCTAGGTCTCGTCCTTTTTTAGATTTTGCCATTTTATATAAAGGTAGATCTTATAAAAGGAATGTCTGAATGAAAATTTAAAGTTAATTATTCCACTATAAAATTAAAAAAAAATACAGATGTGCCCTAGACGGGACATGAAAGGAATAGCGTTGTCCTCGAAGGAACTGAAAGGTAATTATGTCCTTATAAGGACTATTAAGGAAACGATTTTTAGCAAAAGGAGTTTCTTCTTTAATTTATTTCCGAATGCTTTCTCCTTGGATGTTCGTTTCAATCTAGCCGCGGTACGAAGCTCAGCAATTCAGGGCTCCGGGTGTGGAGAATTCCTATTACGGCTTCTTCGCTTGGCGACGTATCCAAAATATAAAAAAAATTTAGAAGCAGAATTTACAGATGAGGAATGAGAATATTCCTATGTTAAGTCCAGACTCAGAAGGTCAAAGAATGTGCTACTGTGTCACTGAGATTAAACACAAAAAGGCTAGTGTTTAATTCACTCAATGTTGGCTCTAATACCAACCTGTCACACCCCGAATTTCCACGTGTTACCGGTGGGCCCGGTAGGGGAGTAACGTGACGTGGTTGGCAACATCATAGTCAAACAACACAATATATAAATGCACAGCGGAAGCAAAAGGATAAATATATTATAATCCGAAATAATGTATCATCACAATATTACAACGGAAGTAAGGGATCCACAGGCGGATCGAAGATAAAATAACACTGTTCAACAGACTTTAGGCATCTAAGCTTGCGAAACTCTTTATTGATGCTAGGAGTAGCCAGCCAATTCCGATTAGTACCTGCACTTAGCCTTTTGGGAAAATACGTCAGTTTTCACTGGTAAATACAATCAACCGACTCATTTGAAAAAGTTTTTAAAATGATTGATTTGAATGCACATGGCACAAATAATATTTTATAACTTGGGTTACTTATTTAAATATATAAACTTGTACAGGATTTACATGTTTCTTATGCGTTCGGTAGCCCGGATCGAGCCGGGTTAAAGATTAATGGACACACCACTTTAATTATGAGACACTGACAGGTGTACGCCTACACCTGTGTGCTAAGGTCGTGGCCATTTCGTAAAATGATGCCAGGGATATCCGGGACAACGGTCATTAACCCCCAAAGGCTTTAAGCAAACAAAACAAATTAAACGGAACATCTCAATACTTTAACCATCATACAATTAAAGATTCAATGCCCGACCAAGCGGTATTTTATATACCGTACCCCAAGCCCGTATAGGTAAAATAAGTTAAGAGTATTTACCTGAGCTAAATATAAATTCAATCCCAGCCGTATCAAATCAGCAAGTACAGATAGCTTTTACTGGACTCCTAAATCTAGAACGAAGGTTTTTAATAAGCTATTAGAATCCTAACGGGTCTTTAATTAAGTCATGACTTAGACCAGTTAGTTTTCAAAAGGAAGGTACGGTTCAAACGCATGATAAGGCGAAGACCGGAATAGAATGTGATTTAGACCCGACAAGTTCGGAGACTTGTATAATATAGGTATATTATACACATTCTGGATTTTGAGATAAAACCGATAAGATTTGACCCGTTTCGGCTAATTTATGTAAACTAGTTACATAAACCGAACCGAACGCGTATGAAGCGTAGCGGGTAACCGTAAGAGTCCTAAACAGGTTTCCTAAGTTAACATGCCTTAAATATGTTGTGATATCAGTAGGATACCTTCCATTATGCCCAAAACGAGTTTAATCTATAACTAAGCCCCGAAGGGGTATTTTGGTCATTTTAAAGATTATAAAAAGGGATTTATTCAACTCCTGTGATTCGGGTCTGAATAAATCAGGAAAATAATTTATTTTAACAGGTTATAACATTTGATGTTAAGTCTTATGAAACAAAATGGTTTTAAACTCAAACTACGCGTATAATACGCGTATAAAGCCGTTTTAAGCGACGTACGGTTTAAAATAGGATTCTAAGTTTTCTGATCATTTAAACAGGCTCAAAACACTTCATTTATTATTTAAAATCAGTAGCAATTGGATTTGTAGCAAAAGAACTTGTAAAACTCATTTTATACCCGAAAAGGGCATATTCGGTATTTACCGAATTAAGGCGATAAACCTAGCTTATGATCAGTTTAAAAATAATTAAAAATCTTCAAAAATCCTAAAATATTATTTAACATCAGTGGGTAAAAGGTTTGGTGTCAAAAATTTGGTTTAGATAGGCTTTATGCTAATGACGTCGTTTAATTAATAAAAGTGTTTATAATTACGTCATTAAGCATAACTCCTAATCTAGACTTCCGATTGACGTGAAAATTTACAGACATGTTCAATAATCAGTAACAAAGACTTTTGTACTTTCACATCTTCAAAAATCTCGTTCTACGGTCATAAGGGCTTTATGGTCATTATTTAGGCATTTAACGGAAACGTCGGATAGTTAAGGATTCGGGTAGTATAAACGCAGAGGATTATTCTAACATGTAACAAGGTCCTAATGGAACTTTAAGGCATGTCTAAACCTATCAAAACCGGGTCAGAACTGAGGTCAAAGCAGAAAGTCAAACTATGCGACTTTGGGCTCCGAATCGGTTCAAAACAGAGAGTTGTCGAATCAAACAAGCGTAGACAAGTTATTATACTTATTTTCAAGTTATATGTATGTTAAAACAGATTACACGCCCTCTGTATCGTTAATTACATGTTTGATGGTTCGGTTGACTTTTTCGGAAGAAGTTTGACTCGACAAACGACAAGTTAGAACGAAAATCAAAGAGTGCCCTTTTAAGGGTTAATTGCTCATATGATTACCAACTTGTAACATCTTTCGTTTCGACAAAACTCTGGTCCGTTTGTGATTTATCGCTAAGTCAAACCGTAGTTACGACGGTTTGACTTCTAGGCCAAAAACGAATCAAGACTCAATTTAGAAGGGTCAAGGATACTTACGTAAGTCTAATAGATGATTTGGAAGGCTTGTATCAGGTCTTGAGCTCCTCTAAATGTCCAGAAGTTGTAATGAGGTTGTATGTTGCAACATGATAATTTTATAAGAACTTTGATCTTTATCAAATGATGCCAAATGGGTCTAGGGTTGTAATCAGATGTCCAACATATGTCCCTAAGGCTATAAACCACCTTAGACAAGCCCATAGAATCGAAACTTGCCATTTAAGTTGGTTAAAAACACAACAGGCAGCTGCCTGTCATTTTTCGCATCTGCAGGTCTGATGCGGCCTGCTTTAGATCTTGACATATGGGAGGCGGGCCGCGTGGCCCATCTGATCAGGTTTAAACATGTTTTTCGTTATTGCGTTTTGGTCCTTGGTCCCCCGAAAGGTCGTTTTCACTTGTTTTCCAGCATTCTTATCCTTTAATATTGACATATGAGGGCTTTAATACTTATACCCACTTTGTCAAGTCCTCGGGTAACTTCGTGATCACCCGAAAAGCCCTAATTTTCATTGTTGACGATTCTAACCCTCATACCCGAATTTTATCACAACTTTCTCATATGGTAACGAAACTTGGTGAAATTTTTATGGTACATTCTAGTGAGCATAATTAATCGTTACAAGGCTTCGGGTTTGCTAAAAGGTCACTCAGAGGTATATTTTAAACATGTTGACACATTTAACCCCCCCGTAGTTTGTAACCTCTCACTTTCTTTCACAATTCGCTTCGTATGATCCATGATCCATTCGTTTAAGGTTATAAACATCATGTAGGGTTATTGTAAAGTATATTTATTCGTTGTTGACACTTTGTACCCTTATATTTACACAGTTTCATTGTTTGTCAACTTTAGTCCTTCAAGAACATTCTTTCACACGTTCAAAGGTTATGACACGTGTCAAGACATTATAGGACGTAAATTTTCGAGGTGTTACAATATAATACTTGTCATAGGACTAGTTAGACATCTCAAACGCGCGTTTGCACGAACGACGCGCTAAAGTAGCGTAAGCTACCTTAATGGGTCGTAACTGGTCGAAAGCACTTAGGATAGGTTCAGTGAATCAGAGTAATTGTGTTTTGTATATATTGACATAATAATGAAATGTACAGAGTTTAAATAGAATACAGTATGGAAACATAATCAGTGTAAATCAATCTAATATCTAGAATATGGAAACAATATATTCTGTCTAATATTCCCCCTCAAGCTAAGCGCGGGAAACGAGCTGTAGCTTGTCCCGTAAAGTTGCAAATCTCTCTGAAGATAAGGGCTTTGTAAAAACATCGGCAATCTGATCATGTGTAGAGATAAATTGAACCACAAGTCTCTCTTGAGCAACCTTTTCTCGCACAAAATGAAAATCAACTTCAACATGTTTGGTACGAGCATGAAATATAGGGTTGGCAGATAAATATGTGGCACCAAGATTGTCACACCATAAGATTGGAGCAGACTTCATAGGGACACAAAGTTCATGCAGTAGAGAGTCCAACCAAGTAAGTTCAGCAATAGTATCAGCTAGGGCCTTGTATTCAGATTCAGTAGATGACCGAGAGACAGTCCGTTGTTTTCGAGCAGACCAAGAAACAAGATTAGAGCCGAGATAGATAGCAAATCCCCCTATGGAATGATGGTCATCGGGACAGCCAGCCCAGTCCGCGTCAGAGTAAGCAGTCAGAGACCGATAATGAGCATCTGTATAAGCATGCAAAGTGGAGCCAGAGGACCAGCGAATTAGAAGACCATGGTTCAAACTGCCCTGTAGATATCAAAGGATCCGCTTAACAGCGGACCAATGATTTTCTGTCGGGGAGTGCATAAACTGACAAACTTTGTTTACTGCAAATGCTATGTCAGGGCGTGTCAAGGCTAGATATCGTAGAGCCCCTACAATCTGGTGATACCGAACAGGGTTATCAAAGCTTGGACTGTCACCAAGAACCAGATGAACCGAGGGGGAACAAGGAGAGCTAACAGACTTAGATTATGAAAGTCCTGCTTTGGTTAAAATCTCCAAAATATATTTCCTTTGAGAAAGGATCAAATCAGGACCTTTAGACTGAACTTCAATTCCTAGAAAATAAGAGAGAGTGCCCATATCTTGAATAGAAAAGGTGGAACTCAGACTCTTAACAACACTGTCAATCGCTGTTGGATTGTTTCCTGTCAAAATGATGTCGTCGACATATACCAGCATATAGAGAAGAGTAGCTGCAGAGTGTTGGGATTGAACCCTATCAGAGGAACAGATAATTAAAGCCAAAACTGGATCAGAGCAGTGGATCCAGAATAAGCAGACGTTTTCAGTTGGTTCATGCAAATCTCTCCCCTTGAAAGTGGTTTAATATCTGCTGACCTCCTATCTGCTGATCTTGTTAAGTACTGACCTATAACTGCTGCCTTGCATCTACTGCCCAAAGTCAAAGACTGATGGAAGACCAAAGCTCTGCTGACTCAATCTACCGCCTTGAGTCAAGTACTACTGATCCGGACAAGCACTGCTGGGTTCACAGCAGTGGAAGGATGCAGCAGCTATTTAAGTGTCTTTTATATAATGTAATGTAATAGCAGTAGTTTAGTACATCAGTGTTTATAGATCAGAGGTTAGAGTTTGTTAGGAGGTTAGATGTCACTTTCATGGTGACGTCAGCTAAGATGCTCAGTGGTTTGCAAGTGCCTATAAATAGTTCAGTACTTTGTACTGTTCTATTAGCTCTTTCACCACATCGTCTTCTTTGCACGAACAAACTACTGAGCTCTGGCTGAGGGGGAGTTTGCATTCATTCATCAATCATTGTAATCGTTGTTGAAACAAATTCAATCTTTCGATTCTCTGTGTAAAGATGTTTGATTAAAGTATTACTCTCGTTTGATTGTATGCAAAGTTTGCTTTCATCTTAATTCCGCTGCACTACTCTTCCATTTCCATCTTAATTCCAAACGAAAATACAATCAAAAAGAAACTCAGATCCAACAATTGGTATCAGAGCTTGGACAGTCAAATTTGATTTAACAATCATTTTGACGTAAATAGTTCAGCTCAAAAGAGTTGATACTGATCGTTTGTTCGTCCGTTGAAAAACAGAGCAAGGATTAATCACCATTAAAGTTGATTTCTCAGTGTCTGTAAAACAACAAGAATGACGTCACAATCTCAGGATGATAAAAACAACATCGGCTCACTTTTTAAACCACCTATGCTAAAAAGAAATGAGTACAACATCTGGCAGAGGAGGATGGGTCACATCCTCGCTCAACAAAGCACAGGTTGTTGGAGGTCTGTCACCTTTGGTCCTCATGTTCCTTCAGTGCCAAGCGCTGAAGATGCTAAAAAGTTCGTTCCAAAACCAGTTGAAAACTACACCGAAACCGATTTTCAAAAGATCGAACTAGATGCTAAAGCATTTAGCATCATAGCATCAGCGCTGCCCAATGAAATATATGCTGGACTGTTACACTGTAACAGTGCCAAAGAATTATGGGACGCACTTAAGGATCAGTTTGGAGGTACTGAAGAAGTCATAGAAAACAATAGGGAAATCCTGAACCAACAGTATGAAACATTTTGTCATGTTAGAGGTGAATCACTGACTCAACAATTTGAGCGGTTTAGTTGTCTCATCAGTGAACTGAGGCTTGTTAACACTACCTTTACAAACTCGACTCAAAATAGCAGGTTCCTCAGGTCACTGCCCGAAAAATGGGACACTATAGCCTTTGTCACCAGAAATTCACTTGAGTTCAAGGATCTGACCTTGACCCAACTCCATGGTCGACTCCTGACTTACGAAAGGGAGTTGAACCAGAAAAGGAAGTTACAAGAGTCAGGAAAAGCCGTTGATGATTATACATTCGGTAACACTGCTCTTCTGGGTCAAGAAGAATCTGGGAGTAGTGGTAAGGATCAGGGTTATGATCACTTCATTGACATAACTGCTGGTGCAAATTTTAACAACCCTGATCCTCACTCTGCAAGTTATGCATTCACTGCAAACGAAAACCAGATGTCAGATAATCTAAGCTTTGAACTAAATGATTTACAACATTTTGATCCCACTGACTTAGAGGAAATGGACATCCTGCACCAACTGGATTTGCTAAGTGTTAGAACTAGCAAATTCTACAAAAGAACAGGGCGAAAATTCCCAGGTCTGCATGGGAATCTAAGGGTTGGGTTGGATAAATCGAAAATCAAGTGCTATAAGTGTAATAGGTTGGGACATTTCGCTAGGGAATGTAGGAGTCAAACTACTGGTCCCATAATTACTCACCCTAGCTCAAATCCTAGACCTCAAAACCAAAACACTGTGCACTATGCCCAATATGCCCCAGCAGCTCAAGTGAATACTGCTCACTATGCTGCTGCCCCTGTGCCAGTACACTATGTCCAAACTACTGTTCCACAAATCCAATATGTTCAAACCCCTGCTCCCCAGGTACAAGTGCAAACTGTTGCACCTCAAACCACTGCTCCAGCAGCAGTACAACCAGATCAACAAAGCTTTTTCACTCAAGGGTTTGTTGACTGGAGCAGTATGCCTGAAGACCTTAATGATGAAAATTTTGCACTCTATGCTTTTAATGAACCTTCTCATGATGAGTTTTGTTTGATGGCATTAGAGTCAATACAGGAGGGGGTTGAAACAGAGGAGGAACAGCAGTGCTTTGAAACAGTGGAAGAGGTGACTGAAGCAGTGATTACTGCTGTGGCTGGTGAACTACTGTTGGGAGAAAGTTCAGGTATCCTGATTGAACCAATGACAGATCCATGGTCCATAGAGGACAAAGAAGAAGAGAAAGAAGAAAAGGCTGGTGAAAAGAAGGTGAAAGCTGATGATGATGAAGATCATCAATGTGATTGTGCAATGATGGCAGCTGCCAAGGTATCTCCTCAAGTTCTTGAAAAACTGTGTTCTGACAATTGCATAATTGCTTTTGCAAACATTAAAGAGGTGAATGAAAACCTTCGGGATAAAATCTTGTCTGATGAGGTCAAATTTGAAAGCTCTTTAAAAGAACTTAAAAACAAACTGACTGAAAAGGAAAAAGAAATCAGCTGTCTAAAAGAAGAGCAAAGCATCACCAAAACCCAACTTCAAACTATGGTAGAAAAATACCAAAGTTGCAAAAAGGAGTTGGAATCCACCCAGATTACTTGTGAAAGATGGGTGGAATCCTGCAGAGGATATGAGGTGATGCTTGCTAAACAGATTGAAAGTAATGTGAAATTTGGGGTTGGGTATAGAAAATATGATGATGAACACATTGCTTGTGAAAAATCTGTTCAAAACACTGATGTAACCACTGAGTTCATCCCCACAAACAAGAATGGCCAAGAAGTGAAAATCACTGACAAACTTGGTAACAAAATCACACTTGACAGAACAAGGAGTTCCTCAACTTTTGAAGAACTTGAGAAATATCAGTTTAAACCTACCTGGTCTGACGAGTGTGATATTCTTGAAAATTTCAAGCCAATGGACTTTACATCAACTGATGGTGTTAAAGCTCCAAAAGCTAAAGTCATACATCTCAAGGACATCCCAGCAGTGGTTAAAACCTCTGCTGCAAAGGAGTCTGAAAAGAGAAAGAAGAAAGAAAAAATTGATAACTTGTTTTGTGAATTTTGTAAAAAAAGGAATCATCTAACAAAAGATTGTTTCCACTTGAAAGCTTATGATTTAAACAAAACAAGTGTCATTGTTTCAGCAGAAAGCTGCATTGTTTGTGGTAAGACAAACCACAAAACTCAAGCATGTGTGTACCTCAAAAACTTTGATGTGAAAAAGAATGAGTACATGGCTAAAAAATCCTTGAGTCCACCATCATCCTCATCATCTGTCAAATTCACCAAGAAACAACCACTGTTTGTGCCAGTTCAAACAGCTGTTACAAAACAGCTGAACCAAACATCTGTCAAAAGAGATGTTCAGGTTTCTGCTGCACCCCCTGCCAATCAGTTCAGAAAAGGCAGAGAAAAACAGTCTTACCAAAGGATTCCACACGTTTATGAGGCCTACAAAAGGCCCTCTAAACCCAAAGTGAACAGGCATCCTTTTGGTTACCAGCAGATGATTAGCCAGGACCCACAACAGTGGTTAGAGAAACACTGTTCTAAAACCGTTCAAACCTCTGACCTAACCACTGTCCATCATTCTGCATCCATTCCAGACACTGTTGAGACCCCATCCAAAGCCCTGCTGGCTTTGGAGACCTTAATGAACTAATCCTTTTACTTCATGTGCAGGGAGCTTCTGCATGCTTTGATAGTCTTTGGTATGTAGATAGTGGAGGCTCCAGGCACATGACAGGATGTAAAGCCCTCCTCAAAGACTTTAAAATCCATGGAGGGGGTGATATATCCTTTGGGAATAATAGTAAAGGGAAGGTTCTGGGGTCTGGTACAGTGCAATCTGGAAATGTAAAATTTGAAAATGTCAATCTAACAGACAATCTAAAATTCAACCTTCTGAGTGTGTCCCAAATGAGTGACAAGGGATTTGGGTCATTCTTCACAAAAGACTGTTGTAGGATTGTTGGACCAGAAATGGTCAAAAAGATTGAAGCAATAATCAAAACTGGTCAAACTAAACTTGCTGCTCAAAGAAGTGGCAATGTTTATGTTGTTGACATGTCAAAAGAGTGTCCCAGAGCTGATGCCTGTCTGTTCTCAGCTGCCTCTAACAAAGAGACAGAACTTTGGCACAGAAGGCTGGGACACACAAATCTTAAGACAATCACAGAAATTTCAAAAAATGGTTTGGTGAGAGGCCTACCACAAAAATTGTTTTCATGTCCTGAACATTGCATTTCCTGTTTAAAAGGAAAACAGCATAAAAGTTCTTATAAGTCCATTGAAGAGTCCAAAACAACCCAGTGTTTGCAAATGCTACACATGGATTTGTTTGGCCCAGTTCAAGTCATGAGCCTTAAAAAGAAAAGATATTGTTTGGTTATTGTTGATGACTTTTCTAGGTTCACATGGACTTTCTTTTTGCACTCAAAAGATGAAACTGCAGGCATTTTGCAAGACTTTGTAATCAGGTTGAAAAGCAATTTGACCTTCCAGTGAAAAGCTTCAGGAGTGACAATGGCACAGAATTCAAAAATAGGGAGTTGGATGCCTTCTGTGTGAAGAAAGGGATTGTAAGGCAGTACAGCATCCCAAGAACACCAGAGCAGAATGGGGTAGTGGAAAGGAAGAACAGAACTCTGATTGAGGCTGCCAGAACCATGCTTGCAGATTCAAGTTTGCCATTAACATTCTGGGCAGAGGCAGTAAACACTGCTTGCTATGTTCAGAACAGAGTTTTAATAAACCCCAGGAACAAAAAGACTGCCTATGAAATTCTGTATAAAATTAAACCACTGATCTCATATTTCAAAGTGTTTGGCTGCCCATGTTTTATTTTGAACTTAAAAGATTCCATTTCAAAATTTGCAGCCAAAATTGATTGTGGTTATCATCTGGGATACTCAACCACTGCCAAGGCCTACAAAGTGTTCAATACACGGACCAAGGCAGTGGAGGAGACTTTGAATGTTAAGTTCAATGAACTTTCATCAATGAAAATCCCAGCAAATCCTGCAGATCTGTTTGATCTTGAAAAATTCACTTTTGAAAATACTGCTGTCAAGACTAACAGTGCAGGTCCATCAGAGGATACAACACCAGACTATGGGTATGAAATCATCATCCCTCAAAGGTCTGCCACAAAGGGAAAAGCACCAGTTGTTCAAAACAGTTGTCAAAGCTCAACCACTGCTACCTCAACAATTGTTGACCAAAGTAGCCCATCAACCACTGCTTCCACATCCTCAAACACTGCTGACAAAAGTCCTCAAACAGTGGATAAAAGTCAGCAGTTGTCCACTTCATTACCTCCTATACCACCACCTTTTGAGGCCACTGCTGGATCATCAAAGTCCCCAGCAGTGGTTAGCTCAGATGATACACATTTGCAGCCTTCACCAACCAATGCCATCATACCATACCAAGGAGATTTAATCTTCTTGAGATCTCATCCACCTGATCAAATCATTGGCAACATAAATGAAGGGGTGCTCACAAGAAGCCAAACCCAAAACATTTGTCTTTTTGCTGGTTTTCTATCACTCCATCAGCCAGTCAAGTACCAAGAGGCACTGAAAGACAACAGCTGGGTAGAAGCCATGCAAGAGGAACTCCAACAGTTTAAAAGACAACAAGTATGGGAGCTTGTACCACTGCCAGAAGAGGTTAGTCCCATTGGCACAAAGTGGGTCTTCAAGAACAAAACTGATGAAAGGGGTATTGTTGTCAAGAATAAAGCCAGGCTTGTGGTTCAAGGTTACAGACAGGAAGAGGGGATTGACTATGATGAAACATTTGCCCCTGTTACACGATTGGAAGCCATTAGACTGTTCCTGGCCTTTGCTGTCAACCACAATATGAAGGTGTTTCAAATGGATATCAAAAGTGCTTTCCTCTATGGTACAATTCAAGAAGAGGTGTATGTCTGTCAACCTCCAGGTTTTGAGGATCCATTTTATCCAGATCATGTCTACAGGTTAAACAAAGCCTTGTATGGCTTGAAACAAGCACCAAGGGCCTGGTATGAAACTCTTTCCAACTTCCTACTCTCAAATGGTTTCAAAAGAGGTACCATTGATAAAACACTGTTTTTAAATGGAGAGGGAAGGATTTAATGATTGTCCAGATTTATGTGGATGACATTATTTTTGGAAGCACATGTAACTCAATGTGTGAAGAGTTTAGAGAACTCATGACAGCTGAGTTTGAAATGAGTGCTATGGGTGAGCTGCAATGCTTTCTTGGTCTCCAAGTCCAGCAATTGCAAAATGGAACTTTCATTCATCAAAGCAAATATGCTAAAGAACTTTTAACCAAATTTGAAATGAATGACTGTAAACCATGCAGCACACCCATGGCTACAAATAAGCTAGTCATGTCTGATGAAAAGGATGAGCTGATTGACCAAACACTTTATAGAAGCATGATTGGGTCTTTATTGTACCTAACTGCATCCAGACCAGACATCATGTTTGCAACATGTGTCTGTGCAAGAAGTCAATCAGCTCCCAGAAAATCAAATCTCATTGCTGTAAAAAGGATCTTCAGATACATCAAAGGTGCTCCCACACTTGGTATCTGGTATCCAGCTAATGGGAATATCAAGCTTTCAGGTTTCTCAGACAGTGACTTTGCTGGATGTCACACCACAAGGAAGTCCACATCAGGAGGGTGCCAGTTTCTAGGTGATTGCTTAGTTTCATGGCAAAGCAAAAAGCAAGCAGCTGTTTCAACATCCACTGCTGAAGCTGAATACATTGCTGCTGCAAGCTGTACAGCCCAACTCCTGTGGCTTCAAAATCAGCTGCTGGATTTTGGTATCACTGCCTTAAAGACACCACTCATGTTGGACAGTCAGGCAGCAGAAAATATCATCAAAAATCCAGTTTCCCATTCAACCACCAAACACATCGACATCAGACATCACTTTGTGAGGGATTGCTATGAAAAAGGTTTGATTTCTCTGCATCATGTCCCAACTAAAGACCAGCTGGCTGATGTGCTCACAAAAGCACTTGATACAGCCACTTTTGAAAGCTTGGTCTCTAGAATTGGGATGCTGAACATGGAATAACAAGCACCATCATGTTTTTTCCATGAATAAAAGCAACAAAATGTTTTCAGAAAATCAAAACTCCATCCTTAAAAATAGCTAAAAATGATATTTTTCATTAAATCCTTAAAAGTCTGCCATTAACCACTGCTTGTTCAAAAGTCTGCTCTACTTCAAAAGTCTGTCCACTGCTGAAAGTCAACCCCTGCTCTCTCATTCCTTTGATAAACTCTGTTGTTCAAAAGCAGTGTCTTATCCACTGATATGCTATCCACTGATAGTGAAAATCATCCACTGCTTTCATCCCACTGCCTTCAATTGTCCCTATCACACAAGTACTGTCCTTCACTTTCAACAGGGGTTGTCACGTGGGCAGTACATATTGGTCAGCCTTTTTTGTAACGGCTGCCACCTCAGCATTCACTTTCTTCCCTATAAAATCCCCCACTCACCACCAAAACAGGGTTTTACTGTCGAATTGAATTCTCAAAAATTCTCTTCTCAAAACTGTTTTTCATCTCATCTTCCACAAATTTCTTCGATCAATCATCCTCAAAATGACTAAATCAAAGAAATCTGCAAAACCCTCATCCAAATCTTCATCGACAACAGCCTCTCAAAAGGCAATCTCCACTGAAATTCCACACAAACCATCTCACAATCTTCTTGGTCTTCTTACAAAACCAAGTTCCACAAAGGAGTTCGATTCCATCATTGATATCATCACCGCCTCAAAGTACAAAACTTTGTTGACAGCGGATGCACCAATTTACTTGGCAACCCAAAGGGAGTTTTGGAAGAATGCAATCCTTGAAACACAAGGAGATGCTGTAATTGCCATTAACTCTATTTTAAAGGGAAAAGAAGTCAAGATTGCACCACAAACAATTTCAGAGGTCTTTCAACTCGACGATCAAGAAGGTAAAATTACTTTCCCTAAAAACGAGTTAAAAAATGATTTTCTGGAAAGGGGGTACAATGCAGAGGTCAAAAAGGACACCTTAGAAAAAGGTTACTTTCCTCCTGCAACACGATTTTTATTTCACACCCTCTTAAAATGTGTTTCAAACAAAACCACTTCTTTCAATGAGATACCATTAAAAATTCAGAAACTGGGATTTGCAATTCTTCAAGATGAAAATTTTAACTACTCCCAGGAAATTTTTAATGATTTGGTTAAAAATGTTGAAACAAAGGCATTCCTACTTTTTCCAAGATTTTTAAGTTACTATTTTGAAATGAAACTTGAAAAGACGGATGCTGCTGCAATAAAACAAGGTGATTTCATTCAAACAAATTGGCTAACTGCTGAAACTTTTACAAGGATGTCCACACCTTGCAAAACACAAGCAGAGGTGCCTGAGCAGATTTTAGCAGTTACAACTGCTCCTCAGGTATCTGCTGCTGAGCCCACTGCTCAAGGTGATCAAAGCAGCAGCACAACTGCTTTGAAACCCACACCTACTATCTCCAAAAAGCCAAAAAGAAAAACTCAAAAACCTACAAAACCCATCAAAAAGGCATCTCTGGAGGATGAGATACCAGAGCTCCTGCCAGTGACAACACAAAAGTCACAAGAAACCACTGCTGCTACTTCCTCACAGCAGTTGGTACAAATATCTCAAACCATAACCGAAACTCCTCCTGTTTCTTCACAAAAAAACAGGTTGTACAAATAGGGTCTCCACATCATGATGCTCTGGAAACACTCGTTTCTATCATCCACAGTCCAATGCCCGGGACACATCCTATTTCTACACCAACCATCACATCCACAATTCCCTCACCAATAAAACCACTGTTGGATGCAATTGATTTGAACCAGGCATTATCCAGTCCTTCTCAATCACCTATTAATGAGAATATACCTCAACAACTGACTGGGTCTGATGTATCAATCTTTGCTAACCCACCAACACAACCTGAGGAGGTTACACCCCTTGAGTTACAAGTAACTCTTGGTGGTATTCCAAGTGAAGCAGCCACTACAACTGTTACACCCACTGGGTTACATTTGGACAGTGGTTACATTCATAAGACTTCCTTGGAGGCAATTCCTTTTATAGCACCTCTGCCAACCACCAGTGGATTTATTTATCCTACTGGCAACATCAAAAGGTTGTCAAGTGTTGAAGGAAGAAGACCCCAGTACCAAGAAAAAGGGGCATCAGTGGTTAATGTTTGGAGTATATTCCCTACTTCTACCATTGATAAAACCACTGCTAGTGGGAAATCAGATGATCCCATTAACTTGGGTGATGGTTTAAAGTACCAGAAATTGACGGATCGTATTGCAAAGCTTGATAACTCTGTTGCAGAACTCAAAGCTATGCTACAACAGGTGTTACAAGTTCAGAAGGTACAATCAACTGCTGTTCCACCTCAAGCACTTGCTCCACAAAGGGCACCCGCTACAAATGAGCTCTGGAATCTATTTCAATCTTTTCTCCAACAACAAGCACAGTTAGCAGATCAGCAACATGAAAAACATGTACAACAGCTGAGAAATGCAATGGAGTCAAGGTTCAAGAACACTCAGGCTGATTTAAAGGCTCTCAAAACTCAGATCTTACACACCACTGGCACTGCTCCTCCAAAAGTCCGCTACATTTATCAACTCCCAGAAGATAATGCCAAAAAGGGGGAGAAAATTAAGGAGTGGAAAAGGAAGGGTATAGAGGATGGTCTCTATCTTGAACCAGAAAATTCAAACATGACCAAAAAGATCCCTTTGCCAGATGGTAGCAAGAAAATTGATGTGACAACAAATGCACTAGCAGAAGCAGCTGCAAGTGTAAAAAGGGATAGAGAGGCCAAAAGGAAAGCCAGGGTGGAAAGAATGGATCATCCAGATCAGGGTACTTCTGGGTCAAAGGATCATGAAAATCCTATTGAGGAAAAGAAGAAGCCTACTAGAAAAGTGAGGCAACCCAAATCCATTCCAACCAGACGTTCAAAGTCTGCTCAAAAACCACCATACAAAACAGCTGATGCAACAGGAGTTACAAAAACTACTGCTTACCAAACAGTTGTTCCATCAACACACACCACTTCAAAACACACAACATCCACTGCTTTACCATCATCACCACCAAAAACAACACCTGCTGACACACAGCAAAAGACAGCAGATGTTATAACATCTGTTGTAATGACAACAGTGGTTGAAACACCAGTTGTTTCAACAGCTGTTAGTCAATCACAATCCACTGCCACTACCTCTACCACCACTGTTCCATCCAAAACATCATCAGTCCCTCCTACAAAAAGGAGAAGACTAATTCTCAAAGATGATGACTATTCACCACCACAAACATCTTCAAAATCCTTAGCTCTTGTCACAATTCCAAAACCTGTTCCTCTCTCTTCAGTTAAAATGTACAAGCCCTTGCCTCCTGCAGGTGTTCAATTTCCTCTTGAATTAGCAGCTGTTAGAGAAGAAATAAAATCTTTTTATTTTGAGGATGACCCTGCCAAAAGGAGTTTGCCATCAATAAAAGGATATCCCTGGCCTAAAAATGTTGATGAATATTTGGAAATCAAGGCCAAGCAAGCAGAGGATATCTCAAAGAAAAACACACAAGGGAAATCTGATAAAGAAATTGCACAGAGAAGTCAATATTTGCTCACACAAGTCAGATCCCTAGAGCAATTTGCAAAAAATGTTAGTCAACAAATTTCTGAAAGAGCTGCTGAAACTCTGAAGAAAGACTACATTGAAAGCATTATGGCTCACAAGAAGTACAAAGGAGAGAAATACATGTACAAAGAGTGGACTATTCCTGAACTTGAAAATGAAGCAGCAAGAATTCAAGACATGATAAACAGGAGAGTCACTCACACTCCTCCTAACTGGGCAAAGTTTAGAAAGAATGTACCTGACAAACAGGAAGAGCTGAAGAGAATGAAAGAGGAACTGGTAGCAGCTGATTATGGTAACAAAAGACAAGTTGCTAGATGGAAAGAAGATGCGGTCAGGGCTACTTACAAAAAGTTGGAACAATTAAGAAAGAAAGATCCCACAGTTCCGCAAAAGCCTGACTATCCTGAAGCAACGGTTTCAAAAAGACCATCAAAGCTGCAAATCAGGAGATCCACAGCTCCAGTTGGTGCTGCCATCTACAAAAGAAGGCCACACAAACAGCTGATTGCTGAAACCATCAAAGAGTTAATGGAAGGTGAAGACCTTGGAAAAGAGGGTATAAAGAAAATGATCATGGAAACTCTTGGTTTGGATCAAACTGCAAGTACTGCTCAGCCAGTCATGAATAGGCCAGCCTCTCCAAATACTTCTGCAAATAAACATCTCCCAAGAAACCCACCAGGCTCAAAAATACAAAAGTGGGAAACTGACAAATAGACCTGCGTATTGACTTTGCTCAGGTCTGGTGGAGAAGTGAAGAAAATATCAAGGGAACAAGCTCTTGGCCTGAGTCTTGAAGATTTGCAGGATTTCCTTGATCTTCCACTTAGCAGGGATGATGAAGATACAGATGCCCTAGACTTTGAATTACAATTTAAAGGTCAGATAAGGGAGCTGTTGATGAGGCAATAAAGTATTCCACAAATAATGAAGAGTTTTGGCATTATCTGTTCCAGGGGGAGATTGTTGGGATTGAACCCTATCAGAGTAACAGATAATTAAAGCCAAAACTGGATCAGAGTAGTGGATCCAGAATAAGCAGACGTTTTCAGTTGGTTCATGCAAATCTCTCCCCTTGAAAGTGGTTTAATATCTGCTGACCTCCTATCTGCTGATCTTGTTAAGTACTAACCTATAACTGCTGCCTTGCATCTACTGCCCAAAGTCAAAGACTGATGGAAGACCAAAGCTCTGCTGACTCAATCTACCGCCTTGAGTCAAGTACTGCTGATCCGGATAAGCACTGCTGGGTTCACAGCAGTGAAAGGATGCAGCAGCTATTTAAGTGTCTTTTATATAATGTAATGTAATAGCAGTAGGTTAGTACATCAGTGTTTATAGATCAGAGGTTAGAGTTTGTTAGGAGGTTAGATGTCACTTTCATGGTGACGTCAGCTAAGATGCTCAGTGGTTTGCAAGTGCCTATAAATAGTTCAGTACTTTGTACTGTTCTATTAGCTCTTTCACCACATCGTCTTCTTTGCACGAACAAACTACTGAGCTCTGGCTGAGGGGGAGTTTGCATTCATTCATCAATCATTGTAATCGTTGTTGAAACAAATTCAATCTTTCGATTCTCTGTGTAAAGATGTTTGATTAAAGTATTACTCTCGTTTGATTGTATGCAAAGTTTGCTTTCATCTTAATTCCGCTGCACTACTCTTCCATTTCCATCTTAATTCCAAACGAAAATACAATCAAAAAGAAACTCAGATCCAACACAGAGGAATAGATAAA
Source organism: Helianthus tuberosus (assembly GCA_030545235.1). Taxonomy (NCBI): domain Eukaryota; kingdom Viridiplantae; phylum Streptophyta; class Magnoliopsida; order Asterales; family Asteraceae; genus Helianthus; species Helianthus tuberosus. The sequence goes on along the minus strand of CM060411.1, from coordinate 49,392,221 downwards.
AAGTGAAGGATCCGTTTTGGAACCTTGAAACCCCAAATGCTGAAGAGCCCGAGATAACCGCTGAAACCATGCTCTAGGGGCCTGTTTTAGGCCGTATAATGACTTGTGTAAAAGGCATAGGTGATTTGGTCTAGCAGGATCAACAAACCCCGGCGGTTGTCTCAGATAAACAGTCTCATTTAAATCACCGTGTAAGAATGCATTCTGAACATCCAATTGTCTAAGAGACCAGCCGCATGTAACTGCAAGTGAAATAACAACACGAATGGTGGTTGCTTTGACGACAGGACTGAAAGTTTCATGATAATCAATGCCAGGTTGTTGGTTAAAGCCCTTGGTAACCAGACGGGCCTTATATCTTTTTATAGCACCATGTTGATCTCTTTTAAGCTTATACACCCATTTGCAATCAACTACATTAACATTCGATACCGAAGGAACAAGAGTCCACGTGCCATTTTTCATGAGAGCCTTGTATTCTTCAGACATGGCATGCCGCCATTCAGGACTTTTGTTAGCAATAGTGAAAGTAGTTGGTTCAAGATTGTTGGACTCAGTGGTAGTATGATAGGCAGAGGGGTTGTAGCTGTTAGGTTTGGGTGGATTTTGGCGAATATTGGCAGGGCGAGTACGAGGTGGTGGTGGTGGTGGTGGTGGAGGGGGTGGTGTATCATGTGAGGTGGTTGTATATGTAGGCTGAGTTTGAGGAAGCTGTTGGTCCGGTTGCGGTTGGGAAGGTGGTTGGGTCGGTGATGCGTGTAAAGTGTGTTATGGTTTTAATGTTTATTTTAAGCCCTTTTACACTTTTTTAGCCAAGTGTTAAATTTATAAAACACGATATTTACTAACACTAAACACACATATGGGCAAGTGCACCCATCGTGAGTGTAGTATAGTGTTGGTAAGATACCGAGGTCGTCCAAGGACACAAGAGCTTTTAGTACCAGTTTATCCTCAATGTCTAATCAAATCAAAAAGTTAGAAAAAGGTTTTAAACTAGAAAAATAAGAACTAACTAAAATGGTGAAAATAAAATAAAAGTAAAAACAAATAGACAAGATGAATCACTTGGCTCCGACTCGTGTACAGTGTAACCTTTGATTATTTCCGCACTTTTGCACTTTTTAAGAGATTATCTTAGTTATTGTAGTAGGCCCCTCTTTTGAAGGTGACGTTACCCTCAACCCAGTAGTTTGAGTCAGCAAGGATACAATCCTAAAGGGTCGGATTATTGAAAGATAATTAATTAAGTTATTAATGCATATTATGGTAGGCCCCTCTTTTGAAGGTGACGTTACCCTCGGCTAAGTAGTCTGAGTCAGCGGGGATATAGTCCTAAGTAGCCGGGTTAAAGTATTAATAGTAGTTTACTTATGAGGGGGTCAAAGAGTTTGGACCCCCGCCATCCAATACCGTTAAGTATTGAAGGAGGTCCTACTAAATTTGACCCAGGTCCTTGCAGGATCTATACACTGAACAAGGCAAGACTCTTACCAAACTGTTCCCTTAACCCCCGACCAGGTAGCCAACATACCTCCATATAGACCGTGGAGATATGAATGGTGAAAATCTTTTATTTTATATAGACAGTAAAATAATGCCAAGACACCATGGACAAACGATAAGGAAAAATCACCTTCAACATAAGAAACTAGTTATTAAAGTCATTAATACATAACCAAGTAAAAAGTGCGAAAAGATTAAAAATAAAAAGTATTACACTAGACACTTTGTCTTCACCAAGTGATGTAAGAGACTTAGGCAAACATGGCCTTGATTGTCAAGAACTCTTAAGATCAATCTTGGATCCCGAGACGACTCACACACTCTATGATGGACAATGGATGATGGTGGTGGATGATGGTGTTATGGTGGTGGTGGGTGGTGGGTGGTGGGTGAAGTGTGAGAGAGGTGGTGTGCCAAGGGATGCCTTTGAAGTGAACCAAGCACCCCTATTTATAGCCTTCACAGAAGCCTGGACACGGCCCCGTGTCCGCTGGACACTGCCCCGTGTCCACCCTTTTCTCTTCCTTCATTAATTGCAGTTTGTCTGCATTAGTTGACCACGCCCCCGTGTCCGCTGGGCACGGCCCCATGTTCAGAAGCGTATTTGTATTATCAAGATTTGCTTGGATTCTGCGAATCTTAGCGTTGACCACGGCCCCGTGTTGAGCTGGGCACGCCCCCGTGTCGGGAATAGAAGCTTCTACAACTTTGTCTTTTCTGCAGATACCTGAACACGCCCCCGTGTCCGCTGGGCACGCCCCATGTTGAGCTGGGCACAGCCCCATGCTCAACTTTCTTCTTGTTTTTTGCTTTGGGAGATGCTGTCGAGGGGTCGGTCATGCCACGTTTCTTCCCTTTCTTTGTATTTATGTTGGTTTTGGCTGTATATTTATTCCTTTTGTTCATTTAAGCTCATTTAACCCTGAAAATACAAAAGGAAGACAAAAGCACACTTTTTCCAACATTAGTACTAAAAAGGGTTCGTTTAATGCCTCATTTGATGTAATTTATATGTTGCATTTTACACACATCAGTCGGTTGTAGTGGTGTGTTGGGTACATTTTTGGATTGGGGTTGTGCAGGTTGTGGTGGTGGGTTGGATATGTTTGTCGTGGGTTCGGTGGGGGAGTCGGGAAGGTCAGGTGACGGGTGGTCCGTAGGTTAACCCTTAAAAGGTTTAATATGATGCACATTCAATGCTTATTAAGGTTAAGTACTTGGTAACCACTAGAGGTTTAATGTTACAGGTGTTAGAATGCTCAAGATGCCGGTTTTAGGAGGTATGAATGGATACTAGAAGTTGGCTGAGTAAAGAGTTGTAGAATTGGCGATTTGGAAGAGAAACAAGAAGAAAAAGCATGCTTGTCACCGTAACCTACGGCTCCTGCCATAGGTTACGGCCCCCATATCTTTGCCAAACACACTGCCGTAAGGCAGTATATCATTGCCGTAAGAAACCACTAGCCACCGTAACCTACGGCGCCTTATGCTGATGCGATGACTTGCTGACCGCCGTAAGCTACGGCGGCTGCTGTAGCTTACGGTGCCGACCATACCAACTTTGTAACTTGTGCATTTAATGGCCATTTCTTGGAGTTTTAAGAGGTCTTATCATTGGTTTTCGGTTACATCTGGTTTGGCAACGAATTGGAGAGGAATTTTAGAGTCTTGGAGCTTGAAGAACATTGGTGAATCTTAGTTTTATTGTGTTTGATTTTCATGAACATTGAAACTAGTATGGTAATGTTGATTCGAACCATGAGTGGCTAAACACTTTGTGATTATCCTGGATTGAAGGTTTGCTTGAGACATTTCATGTTTGATTTCCTAATTTCTAGAATAACAATCTTTATCTTTATGGTTTGTTTGTTATGGTGTGTGATTGTTTGTTAGTAACTTGTTAATTCTTACGTTGAACTAATTAGAAACCATACGTTCTTGGTGTCGTTGGCAATCGAGATATCATGGGTATAGTTAGGCTTGGGTAAGGGTGGATTGATCACCGGGTAACAACCTCACGTTCTAGGAATCTGAGTACTTAGTTCCCTTTCATCACTGCAAGTAGTCACACATGAGCTATGTCTATGTAGTTCTTTCTAGTGGAATGATAACATGAATGTCAATTGAAACCGGAAATCTAGGATGATCATTTGTCTCTAATTTGTTTACAACCATAACTTTCATCTTTGCAATTATATTAGTAATTTTAGTTTTAAAACCAATTCAATCAAATCAACTCTTGAAATTTACTTTACTTGCATTTAGTTTAATTTTAGTCAAGTTAGATACACTTTCAATTAACACATTTTCCACAAACTCCCTGTGTTCGATACCCACTTTCCACTATCTAATAGTTGTATTTGGATTAAATTTGATTGTGACTACCACATCACGTCAAATTTTGGCGCCGTTGCCGGGGAGTAGTGCGCAACGTGTGTTATTTTTTTATCCTTTTAAGTTTGTTATTTTTCTGGTTTACGCTGGGTGTGTTAGTGTGCAGGTATTTACAGGTGCATGCGTACTTGAAGCTCTCATAAGCTATCACCATTGGCATTTGATCCAGAGATTGAACGGACTTTAAAAGAGGAAACAGAATTTTGCTAAGAGAAAACAGAATCAGCAGTTCACCAACAACACCAACTACACCAATCACACCACTTCGATACATGGATCCACCACCACCACCACCACCCACTACGGGTGAACTTATACCACCTTTCACACCATCATCCACTCAACCTTCACCAAACACTACCATGCCAAACACCACTACCAACCCTATTTCACCTCATGATGTAACACCAACTAACACCACCCAACCCATTACCACTCAAGAAGAACCTACACTCACTTTTAATCCTTCTACTACAATTCCACCATTTTCCCATTTCTTTCCAGGTGCGGGTCAATCATCTTCAACCTACTCAATAGCACCAAACTCAACCATTGTCCATGCTACTTCTACATTTCGACCATCGAACCAGTCGGGTTTTTAATATTCGACTCTTCCATTTGGGAAATCTTCGGGTATAGGGGGAGATGGATATGAAGAAGGATATGAAGATTTTGAGAGTTATGAGGAAGAAGGATATGCATATGGGGGTGATGAAGAACAAGGAGAACTTACTTACATGCAAGGGCAAACTCAAAGAATGCCAAGTGTTGGTGGGTTTCAACAACAAAAAATTATACCACAATACATTCGGCCAAGGCCACAAGGGCCACTATTGCAACATCCTATACCATTGCAACAACTTCGTCCGCAAAACGTGCAACCCCAATTTCAAAGGCCAATTCAACACCCACCAATGCCATAACAACAATTTCAACCCCATGTACCACAAGGGCCTATGCAAAGGCCAATGGGTCCTATTCGTCCAAGGGGTCGGTTGGGTGTACCAAGAAGACATCTAAGAGAACATGCGAGGGGCATTGAAGCGCATTTTAGGCCGATAATTACTCACAATCCTTCACTGGTAGTTATTCCTCACAATAATCAAGGGAGGACGTTCGAAGTGAGAACCAACTCATTGCAAAGTTTGCCGAAGTATAAGGGTCTAGCAACGGAGGAGCCTTATTTTCACTTGGAAGCTTATGACTCGATTTGCAACACTCTTGGGAGTCAAGGATTTTTGGCCGACGATGTCAAATTGGTTGTATTCTAATTTTCTCTAGAAGACAAGGCAAAGAAGTGGTTTTACACTCTACCTTCGGCATCTATCTATACATGGGCGGAGATGCAACAAATATTTTTAGATGAATTTTACACCGCTCAAAAGACCAATGATGCTAGGAAGGGATTGAGGAGCTTTCAACAACAGCAAGGTGAAATGTTTCATGAGGCCTTTGAGCGTTTCAACATGATGATCAAGAATTACCCTCACCATGGGATTGAACTTTGGGAATTGATGAACGCTTTCCATGAGGGGCTGAGTGCCGAAGATGCTCGTGATTTAATGTCTATTACCAATGGTTCTTTTGGTACGAATTACGAGCAAGACGATTGGGAGTTTTTGGAGCAAATGGCAATTACATCAAAAAGAAAAGCTCAAGCGTCAAGGAGAGCATGACCAGCCATTACCCGAACTCAAGTCCATGCGGTAGACGATGGTAATACTCAAACGTCTAACCAAATTTATGATGTTTGTGCTATTTGCAATGAAATAGGACATGCAGCTGAAAATTGCCAAGGAGGTGAGGGGCAATATGAAGAGGTGCATGCGGTGCAAGGTCAAGGAGGGGGTGGTAGAAACTTCAATATGAATTCTAACACTTACCACCCCGGGTTGAGAAACCACCCAAATTTTCGGTATGGGAACCCCTCAAATCAAGCAAACCCAAATTTTCAAGGAAGTCAAGGTAACTTTGGTTCGCGACAACCTTACAACAATCAAAGTAGATACCGAGGTGGGAACAATCAAGGATACCAAAGACAATATCAAACGGGTCAAGAGCAAGGGGGGTCTTCGGGTGGAAACGAGATGATGGAAATGTTAAAAAGCATGCAAACGGAGATGCAAAAGAGAAATCAAATGGATGATGCGCGTATACAAAAGGATGAGGCCCGAGACAAAGCAATTCAAACTTTGACCACCCAAATGGGTCAACTCGCAACCGAAGTGGCGGACTTGAAGAAAACTAAAGGTCAACTACCAAGCGACACTAAGGTAAACCCATCTCATAATACTTCTAGAGGTAACAATGTTAATATTCATCATGTAAGTGTTTTGAGAAGTGGGAAAGAGTACAAAACCAATCCTTCACCGGATTTGGTTGATGGGGTGGTTGAAGACATAACGGGTCAAGAAAGTGAGGAAGAAAATGAACCAACTAACAATTCTTCTAAAAAATCCAATTTTGAAAAACCCGAAATTAATAAAGAAGTAGAAAATAAAAATGAGGAAGGGGGATCCAGTCAAGTACCATTTCCCTCGGCTTTATTAGATCCGGGTAAGAAAAAATTTATTTCAAAACGGGGTCCTCAAAAGGAAGAAATGTGGGAGGTTTTCAAACAAGTCAAAATTAATCTTCCTTTACTTGAAGCAATTAAACAGGTACCCTCTTACGCCAAGTTTTTGAAAGAATTATGTACCCAAAAGAGGCAACAAAAAGTGTCTAAATTGGTTGACTTGACGGAGCGGGTAAGCGCCGTCTTGAAAGGAGATCTTCCTCCTAAGCTACAAGATCTGGGAACGCCTCTTATAAACATTCAAGTAGGAAATTTTCAAACTGCAAGGGCGTTATTGGATCTTGGAGCCGGAGTAAGTATCCTACCGGGGGGGTTATATGACCAATACGACTTTGGTCCATTGAAACGGGTTGAGACAACGGTGGTATTAGCCGATTTGTTTCATAAACTTCCTCGAGGTATTGTATGGGATGTGATAGTTAAAGTTGATGAGTTTTATTATCCCGTTGACTTTCTTGTGTTAGATTACTCATCCGCTGACCCAATCCAACAACAAAATGTTATTTTGGATCGTCCATTTTTGAACACCGCAATGCCGTTATTGATTGTCGATATGGTACGGTCGACATGACATTCGGTAAAGAAAGATGAGATTAAATGTTTTTACTAACGGTGCTAATGTTTATGGTGATGAGTGTTTTCTAGTAGATTTCATAGATGGATACGACCAAAATGAGTTCGAGGAAGAGATTTTGGGTTCGTGTGTTTGTGATGTGTCTTTGCAGGTTCATGTATGTGAGTTGGAAATGGAAGAGAAGGAGCAAGGGGCTCTCGCGGTGAAAGAGGGAAGACCACCATGGACCCACCAAACGGAAACTTTACCGGTGGGAATTGATTCGGGTACAAAACCTTCATTGGAGTGTCCACCAAATGTGGAATTGAAAGAGCTACCGAAACATCTAAAATACGCATTTTTAGGGGAGAATGACACCTTACCGGTGATCATTGCTTCTAATTTGGCGGTAGCTCAAGAAGAGGATTTGATACGGGTTTTGAAGGCTAATAAGGCGGCAATTGGATGGACGATAGCCAACTTGAAAGGTATTAGTCCATCCATTGTAATGCATAAAATCATTACAAGTGAAGATGCGAAACCAACCGGTGAAACACAAAGGAGGTTGAACCCGAATTTGAGAGAGGTGGTCAAGAAAGAAGTGATCAAGTGGTTGGATGCGGGGATCATTTATCCCATCTCGAACAGTGCGTGGGTAAGTCCGACTCAGGTAGTACCTAAAAAATCCGGCATCCAGGTAATAAAAGATGAACAAGGTGAGCAAATCTCCACCCGCCCGGTCACCGGGTGGCGAGTTTGCATTGATTATAGAAAATTAAACGCCGCTACCTCCAAAGACCATTTCCCGTTACCCTTCATTGAACAAATAATTGAAAAAATTTCAGGTAAAAAATATTATTGTTTCTTGGATGGGTACTAGGGTTATAACCAAATTGCTATTCACCCGGACGACCAACACAAAACCACGTTTACATGTCCATATGGTACATTTGCTTTTTGGCGAATGCCATTTGGACTATATAACACCCCGGCCACATTTCAAAGATGTATAATGAGTATATTTTCAGACATGGTCGGGGAATCTCTTGAAGTGTTTATGGATGATTTTTTCATCTTTGGCCCAAGTTTTGATTCTTGTCTTGATGAATTAGAAAAAGTTTTAAAAAGGTATGTTGAGACAAACTTGGTGCTAAATTGGGAAAAGAGTCATTTTATGGTTCAAGAGGGTATTGTGTTGGGGCATGTAATATCGGACCGGGGGATGGAGGTAGACAAAGTGAAGATTCGGGTAATTTCATATTTACCCCCACCAAAGAATGTTAAGGGGGTGAGATCATTTTTGGGACATGCGGGGTTCTATAGAAGATTTATTAAGGGTTTTAGTGTAATTACAAAACGTTTATGTAACTTATTATTGAAAGATGTTCCATTTGATTTTACTGACGAATGTTTGCAAGCGTTTCGTGTTTTGAAGGAACAGTTGGTGAAAGCTCCTATCTTGCAACCACCGGATTGGTCGAAGCTGTTTGAAATTGTAGGTCCCGTTTTTCCGGTGGATCGATAACGAACACCTATCCTTGTTTATCACGAACACGGTAACGGGTGTGGAATCCCCGTGACGGTGCAAACCAAACAAAGTGTAAAACACACGGATTAACCAATGAAACACACTCTATTGATTAACGGGATGAGAACCGAATACAAACTGATACAAACACAGTTTAGACGGAATTTTGGCAGAGTTTCTTTACAAGTATTTTCTCATCTCTGTTTCACACAGAAACAGAGAAGGGTATTTATACTAGACACAGACCAGACATGACGAAACACAAAAACCACAACGAAACACATAAAGTCGACGAAACACATCTTGTTTCGTCGACATACACATAATTCTAATAATCTGTTTCGTCGTTGTTTGTTGAAGCCCAAATGATGACAAAAGTCCAAGATAAGATTTCGGCCCAAATTGATGAATTTACGGCCCAGACTTGGTTTCTGTTATAATCTTCTACTAATAATTCAACATATGAGACAAATGAAGTGACATCATCATGACATCACTAAGGTGATGTCATGGTGATGTGTTTTGCGGGAATGGCTTACGGCGCTCCGTGCCTCGCGTGTCGAACTCTGGGGCGCACGACTGAGGAATGTCGTGACGTCGGGCAGGAGCCGGACCTAACCAAGTCGAACTGAGCCGAGTCGAACCGAGCCGAGTCGTGTCCACATAAAGTGTACCAACAAACTCCCCCTTGGACGCTACTCGTGAGGTTCGTCTTCTGTGTTGATTCGTCTTCTGTGTCTTTCATGTCGGAGGATCTTCAAAGTCTTCACGCGTCGTAAGAAGAAAGTGTATCAACAAACTCCCTTTATCATTCAGGTAGTGTGTTAACAAACTCCCCCTTAAATTGAACTCTCCATTGAGTCATGCTCGTGAATCTTTTGACTTGTCAAATCTTCAGATCCTTGTGGTGTTGATGAAGGGTCAGCGGCAACTCGATCATTTTATCCTTTGAGTGCCTCCACTTCGTGTCTTCATTCCAAAGCTTGTCATCGAACATGTTCTCCTCGCCTTTAGCATCTGCACATGCAAGAAAGCTAAACGCATAATGAGAATAACCGCTTGGAATATAGTTAACATTTAAACAAATGACACATATGAGATCAAATCTCAATCAAACACCAACCGACAACAGTTTGAAAGTTTAGAAAATGATCAATTTTAAACCTTTAACTTTCAAAACTCGTTAACTTCGACTGTTTATGAAGATGTAATTGTTTTCCAGCTAATGAACAGGATTTTGAGTAGGATAGACTCGAGTTCCAACACCGGTTAATCAAAAATAAACTAGAAGAAAAATCTTTTTGGCTTTTATAAAGTTTATATTAAAACACACCTAAAATCTTTTTGGAAATTTTCATTTTTCAAATGTAAAGACGGAAAGCAATAAATAAATATATACAAAGATGTAGAAACTAAAAAGCAGTAAACAAATATTTACAGGCATTCTTTTTGCGAGTTTCGAGGGTAAGAGAATCATATCAGTGTACGGTCATGCCAAAACGCTCTTGTTGTTCATTTAGTTAACATTAAGATAAGCATCCTATAACAATTATCGGTATTGTTGTCCACATAAGCTCAACTTATCAGATGTAATCATGGCGAGGGGATACGTTAAGGTATGATTTATACTTACCGACCGGTGTTCATCCACACACGACACATTCCCGTATCAAGGTATGCACGAGAGTTCATCTTACCGGTGAGTATACCGATTATCATCTGTTTGACCGTATAAAAGATGTGAGAAGCTCACTTATTTTGATTGAAAACAAGCCCTATGTGATAGAATCACTTATTGATAAGGAACTTGATTTTCAGATGCATGAGGGCACAGGAGCAAGTCCGTGAACAGGTCAGTACTTCCGTACAGCAAAGAGACGAACTTGACTCCCGCAAAGAATCTGTGATAATTTATCACTTATTTTGTTTGGACATGTGATTGTTGATCACTTATTGAGGTCGTATGCAATATGTACACGTATGTATAGTATCATGGAAGATCTAGACTTCGTCTCCGTTATTTTTACGGTTTGATACAACCATGATACCCAGATGATAAGCAGCATAAAGACCGAATATTTCAGATCTCGGCAATCTCTCAAACGAGATTTCGGTACTAAGACCATATGCCAATGTGCGGTTCCCACCTGGTCATCAGTCGATTTAGGTTTATATCGCCCTGCACACTTTAAAATGATTGTGAGCCTACCGATACATCTTATATAGAGCTGCTTATCGTTTTTCATTTTGCATTTCAGTTTAAAGAGGTTTAGACAGACCACTGATGTACTATCATTTTCTCTTTTGCTCGCCAGGAAACTCATTTTTGTTTTTCCAATGTTTTTGGGTTTTGAAATTTTTCACTGTTTTTGAATTTTCAAATTTTGGATTTACTCCCCCTAAAATCAACAAAACTAAGATAAATTTAAAAGACACAAAGGTATTTACAAAAAGGATTTCCAATGTTGGTTAACTCATGTTTTACCTCAATGCCGTTTACCAAAATTAATTTTGAATCAAAAATGATTTATCGAATTTTGGAAAAATGAGTTGGCACGTCGGTAAGCGGTGCGGACCATGACAACATTGTCTGGCCAAAGAGTGCTACAAGAGGATAACAATTTATAAAGCAGCTTAAATATCGACAAGTAAAGGAGAGATTAGAAATTAAAACCGTATCCTGCAACTGCTTCGTGCATTGCCAGGAATCTGAGGGCTCTCCCAAACTGGATATCCACACGATGTGGACTTCAAAGTCGATTTTGTAGCTACTGAGAAATCTCTTCACAGCAACAAGATCAGAAACCTTGGGTCCGGCTGGTCTTCCACTTGCACCAGCGAAGGTCTTTGTCTTTCTCTTGAGAAGTAGTGTGCGGTTGTTCAATCCACGCCAAGGCATCCGCACACCCGGTTGGTTTGTTCAACAAACACATTTTCTTCAATTACACCGCGAAGAAATGTACACTGCACGTTCATCTTGTGAAATTTTGAACTTCAGACGTGCTGCAGGTGCGTACATTTTGATTGAATCTATCCTGGGGACCCGATCAAAGCCTTGAACAATCAAACTCTAGGAATGATTTTCAATTTGTCGAAGCTTTTCAATCTCTTTTGACAGACAATTCTGTCTTCTTTTTCTTCTTCTCTCCATCAAAGGCAACCACTCCTAGAAATAACGATATCTTGGAGCTTTGAGTCGCCTATCTTGTGCATGAACATTCCACTATCAATAATCCTATGACTATCGAAAGTTCCTCCTGGAACATCCTACACACTCACTCAGAGATTAGTTGGAGAGGGGGACCCAAGCCTTCATAGACTTAGGTTGCCCCTGAGAATCAAGAAATGTAATTTCAATCTCTTGATGATTTGGAAATTTCACGCCTCCCCCTGAACCTTCACCTGTTTTCGGTTTCCAAGCTTGTTTCCATTTACCAGATTGTGTATTAATTACAATTTCTGGTTTTAACGGTTGTTGTGAACTTGGTTTGCTTTTAACATTTTCCGGTTTTAAAGCCTTTTCGATCACCTTCACATTCTTATGTCGTTGTTTTGTTTCCTGTTCTTTAATAGTGCGTTTATCATGTTTTGGAGAAACAGGACGACTTTGTGAGTGACCTTGTTCAGAAGGGGCTCTTTCTACAAAATTTGGTTTGGGCGAGTTTGTGCAGTCTTTAATGATGTGCCCAAACTTCCCACATTTGAAACATTTTCTCCTTTCAACAAACGTAGGAGATCCTGTTCGACTTTCACGTGTTGAACCTGTAGATCCAGAGGTACTTGTTCCTTTATCACACCCGTTTGTGTGTTGGGTGTAATTGTTTTGAGCATTACATTTTAAAATCTTGACTTGTTGGACAAAATCGGTGTTTGATTTGTTTTCAAAAGTCTCAATTTTATCAGTACCATTGGATGCTACAAATTTAACATCATTGTTTTTCTTCTTGAAACGAGCTCCTTTGGTCTCAACCTTCGGTTGTGAACTTTTAGAATTTTGAGCTCGCTGCTGTTGCTGTTTACCCTTAAAAGCGACAGGTTGTTGCTTCGTTGGTGATTTTTGATTTCCAAATTTTCTTCTAACTTCAGCTTTTGGAATCGGATCACACTGAGTTACTGAAACTCTCGGGATCCCCTTTTCCAAAAACTTACTGGTAGAATCTTCAAACACTTTATCAATCAAAGATTGATTGACATTTTTAATTGGAAAAGCTGTGTTTGAATAAATTTTGTCATCACCAACTAAAGTATACAACACGTTATCACTTTTATTGGTAGACACGGTCTCAGTGATAGGATTTATCTCTTGTTTAGGACCAGTTGATTGCACAACAGGAGTAGGAGGATCACACAGAATATGATTCTCAATAGGCACTTCTACTCCTTTGTTCTTCTCAAGAGATTTATCCTCATCACTCACATCTGGTTCATCATCTGACGAATCATAGTCCTCAATTGTGGGAGGACTTTGTTCCGTACCAACAGATGCTGAAGTTTCGGTTGTTCCAGATGAGCCCTCCGAGGAACTGTCCGATTTGAACCCTAGACCAGTTGTAAACTCCTCATAATTAAGAGGTACAGTTGGTTTAAACCGAGGCATTTCCTCCTCATCGGGCATCTTGGTATAGTTGCCCCTCAATGGAGGTGGACACGCCTTATACCCTACGCCTTTCACATTCCCTTTCAGTTGTTGAACGTCAATTATGTGATCGAGCACAAATCGGGAGTTAGAATAACTCTCCAATTTTTGCTTGATTGCATCATGCTCGCATTTGGCAATGGCTAGTTCCTTTTTGGTTTCCTCAACGATGTTAATGTAATTGTTAATACTAACTTGTTTATGATAAACAACTTTGTTCACTTCGGAAACACTTTTCTTTAAGGTTTCAATTACAGATTTAAATTCCTTTTCATTTCGAACTAAAGCCATGTTTGCCTCTTTGCACTTTGACATATCAACAACCAAATGTTGATTGTGACTATGAATTGTGTCACATTCAAGTTTCACTCTCTCACATTCCTGTTTCATATATGCACAATCACTACATATGCTAGGAGTTTCGGATTTTACCTGACTTGTAGAAGCTGTGACATTAGCCATAAAGGCAGTCTGAGAAGAGAAAGATCCATCTTCAGTGAGAATCTTCTCCATTTCTTTTGATGTAGCATCAGCTTTCTTGATCAAGTCAGAATTTTGACATTTCATCTCCTTGGCACCATTCGACAAACTATCATCTTTTCCTGAAGATTCACCATCATTGACATTCTTGACAATTTTAGCATTAAACACAGTTCCTCCTTGATCTCCACTTCCCAATTTTACAGACCAGGAGTCATCGGCTTTATTTGAGTTGGAAGTGGATGTACTTGTTTGATTTATGAAAGGATTTTGGTTGCCTTGTTGAGGTTGAGCTTGAGGTTTAGGGGGCCAAAGGTAAGCACTTTGATTGAACTGTGGTTGAGTAGTGGTAACTTGAGGTGGAGGTTGATCTTGAGATTTGAATTTGGATATTGATTGTGAAAGATATTCTGCCATCGAAATCTGATTTTGAAATAGTTGTGAGTCCAGACTCGTACAACTCATGTTTGATGTATGTATGTGAAAACCTGATCAAATACTTGAACACACAGTGTTAACCCACTTTTGCAAACCTTCTGTTTAAAAGTGACAAGTTTCGATGAAAACTTTTTTTTTTAATGATACCGTGATATTTAGAATCGCGATTCAAATCAACTTCGCGAAAACCCGACCCCACTTTGCAACTCACGAAAAAATGATAGACAAGTAAACCTCAATTTTTAGTGAGCCCAAGTTTTAAAGTCCACGATACGATCTGGTGAGGTCTAACTAGGATCTTGTTAAAAAAAATGTTACACAAGCTCACCAAAATGAATTAGTTAAAGTCTGGCCCAAGGTGAAATAATCTAGGTTCTTAAATGCGGCCCACTAATTCGTGTGTTGCTCACTAGCTACCACATTCCAATCTGGACATCCAACTAATATTAGTAAATAGGCCCAACATACCCCACAACAATCAATCAATATGTAAGCCCAATGGAAAAGTTTTCATCACATGAGACCCATTTTTTTTTTTTAATTTATTGTGAGAATCTTGTACCTCCTTTTAAAAAAAAATGTCACGTGAATACTATGAGTAAGTGGCCGGCAACATTATTTTGATTGTTTTTTTTTTTTTTTTTTTTTAATAAAGATGACGAAACTTAGATGTGTGTGAGACGAAACTCAATTAAATGTGATTGTGACGAAACAGATTATTTATTTATGGATGACGAAACTGATTTAATGGATAAGATCTGGTGGAAATTGTGAGATATTTTCAAAGGTGAATTTTATCTCTTCTGACACAAGCACAACTTGGTGACACAATTTTCAAATTAATAGGCCACAACTTTCAACAACACATCATTACACTACACAATATTTAATCGATTTAAATTCTTTTTCAATTTCCTTTTAATTTAATTCAACAAACAACTTTAACAAGCACAAATCAAAATCAGAAAATATGAAGAAGAGTTGAAGAACAATATGAAGATTCGATGAACTGCTTGAAGATATGAAGTTTCCGGTGACCGAACAATTTTCCGAAAAACGATTTTGCTTAAAACTTTCAACAAAAACCAAATCCTAATATGTAAACACTCAAACAAACAAGGTTTTTGAACAAACTTTTAGCAAAAACAACGATTTAAGCACTGATTTTAACGATTTTTTTTTTTTTTTTCAAAAAAATAAAAAAAAATAAAAATATAAACTATCAGTTTCAAACTTGATAAAAACCGAAACTTGTTTGGTTTTAAACAAGGAAAAGAGCCAAAGCTCTGATACCAATTGTAGGTCCCGTTTTTCCGGTGGATCGATAACGAACACCTATCCTTGTTTATCACGAACACGGTAACGGGTGCGGAATCCCCGTGACGGTGCAAACCAAACAAAGTGTAAAACACACGGATTAACCAATGAAACACACTCTATTGATTAACGGGATGAGAACCGAATACAAACTGATACAAACACAGTTTAGACGGAATTTTGGCAGAGTTTCTTTACAAGTATTTTCTCATCTCTGTTTCACACAGAAACAGAGAAGGGTATTTATACTAGACACAGACCAGACATGACGAAACACAAAAACCACAACGAAACACATAAAGTCGACGAAACACATCTTGTTTCGTCGACATACACATAATTCTAATAATCTGTTTCGTCGTTGTTTGTTGAAGCCCAAATGATGACAAAAGTCCAAGATAAGATTTCGGCCCAAATTGATGAATTTACGGCCCAGACTTGGTTTCTGTTATAATCTTCTACTAATAATTCAACATATGAGACAAATGAAGTGACATCATCATGACATCACTAAGGTGATGTCATGGTGATGTGTTTTGCGGGAATGGCTTACGGCGCTCCGTGCCTCGCGTGTCGAACTCTGGGGCGCACGACTGAGGAATGTCGTGACGTCGGGCAGGAGCCGGACCTAACCAAGTCGAACTGGGCCGAGTCGAACTGAGCCGAGTCGTGTCCACATAAAGTGTACCAACAGAAATTATGTGTGATGCTAGCGACATGACCATTGGAGCAGTTTTGGGTTAAAGAGTTGATAAGAAGCCGGTGGTAATTTATTATGCAAGTAAAACTTTGTCCGAGGCGCAACTGAATTACACCACAACCGAGAAAGAATTACTAGCGGTGGTGTATGCCTTGGACAAGTTAGATCAAACATTTGGGGGAGCAAGGTGATCGTGTATTCAGATCATAGCGTGGTCTGATATTTAATGGAGAAGAAGGATGCAAAGCCCCGGTTGATTCGTTGGGTGCTTTTGTTGCAAGAGTTCGACCTAGAGATTCAGGACAAAAAGGGTTGTGAAAATGTTGTTGCGGATCATTTGTCCTGGATCCCATTGGAGGGTGTTGATGACCGAGTGAAATTAACGAACAGTTTCCCGATGAGCAGTTGTTAGCCGTTTCTACCTTCGTTGCACCGTGGTATGCCCACTACGTGAACTATTTGGCCAAGGGTGCAATTCCGAATCATTGGACGAAGAAGAGACAAAAACAATTTTTGAGTCAAGTAAAACAATATATTTGGGATGAACCGGATTTGTTCAAAATCGGACCCGATCAAGTGATAAGAAGGTGTGTTCCCCGAAACTGAAGTATTAGAGATTTTGACCCATGCTCATTCGTCGGCATGTGGAGGGCATTTTAGTGGGAACAAGACAGGTTACCGGGTGTTATCATGTGGGTTTTATTGGCCCACGATTTTCAAAGATTCTTGCGAGTTTGCCCGGAATTGCATAAATTGTCAAAAAGTTGGAAGCATATCAAAGAGGGATGAAATGCCTTTACAACCAATTTTGGTGGTGGAGGTGTTTGATGTTTGGGGGATAGATTTTATGGGTCCTTTTCCCAATTCGAATGGGTTTTTGTACATATTGGTTGCGGTTGACTATGTTACAAAGTGGATAGAAGCTATCTCTACAAGAACCAACGATCATTCCGTTGTATGCAAGTTTATGCAATCCAACATTTTCGCTCGATTCGGTGTGCCAAGGGTAATAATAAGTGATGGTGGTTCACACTTTAAGAATTTTAATTTCGGAAAATTGCTAAAAAGATACAATGTGAACCACCGAGTGGCGACATCGTACCATCCGCAAATAAGTGGACAAGTTGAAGTGTCCAACCGTCAAATTAAAGAGATTCTAATGAAGACGGTAAGAACGGATAGAAAAGATTGGTCAAGTAAACTTGACGATGCATTGTGGGCATATCGGACGGCCTACAAAACTCCAATCGGTACCACCCCTTATCGGATGGTGTATGGAAAGGGGTACCATCTACCAATGGAGTTAGCACATCGAGCGCATTGGGCCATCAAAGCTGTTAATGCGGATTATGATGAAGCGGGTCGAGTAAGAAAGTTGCAATTGAATGAAATTGAGGAGATTAGAGACGAAGCCTACGAATGTGCTTCCGCATACAAAGACAAACTGAAGAAAGTTCATGATGCAAAGCTAAGGAAAAAGAACTTCAAAGTGGGTCAAAAGGTGTGGTTGTACAATTCGCGGTTGAAAATGTTTGTGAGGAAACTTAAGAGTAAATGGATGGGTCCTTACGTCATCCGAAGAGTGGGAAGATTTGGCGATGTCGATATACAAGACGAACAAACTAATAAGCAACAAACGGTGAACGGGCATCGGCTCAAACCGTATTTGGAAGGTAACGACATCAACAATCTCGAGCTTGACAAAGTGGGTTACATTCTACGCCCGTTGGATGACGAAGAATCTTGAAAGAGGCCCAGGTTTGGTGTTTGTACATATCTAGTTTAGTTTGTTTCGGTTTGAATAAGGCCTGTTTAAACCGGTGTTTGAAACAAGTGTGGGGAAATCCATACGAATTTCCCGAACATAGTGTTGAGGACAACACGGGTTTTTAACGGGGGGTAGGGATAATTTTTCATGTTTTCAAAGATTCTTCTTGTTTTCAAAAAGTATAAAAACCATAAAAAATTATAAATTTTAGAAAAGCTAAAAAAAACAAAAACATAAAACATAAAAAAAAAGTTTTGCAAATGACATGAAATAAAAAATCAAAAACTGCCAGTGATTGCCGTAAGCTACGGCCCATGGCGTAGCTTACGTCGGACTTCAAAAGAAAAAGAGTCTTACGGCGTTCGGCTACTGACCTACGGCGGATCTTTTGTGCCCAGACCTCGCCGTAACCTACGGCAGGTGCCGTAGGCTACGGCCCCGAGTGAAGTTGTGGGGTTTGTTGGTGCATGCGTCTGTCGACTTCGTCTTGTATCGAGTCTAGTTTTAGAAGTGTTAGATAAGGGCGCGTTGTACGAGAAAATAGGATGTTTTAGTGTGTGTTTAAGGTAATTTCGCTTGAAGTGGGTGATTCCGCTTGAAAGAGACTTTGATAGTTTCAAGCGAAATCAACTCTTGTAATTTCGCTTGAACTGAATCTTGTCACTTTCAAGCGAAATCTCATTCCCTATATATACCTCACAAGCGAAATCAGATGTAGCAGTTCTTGATTTGGATACCGAGGTGCTGCCGGTTTATCCTGTGATTGTAATCAGTGATATATCAATCATAAAGTTGTTTAAATTGATTTGCAAGCTGTTTCGAAGTCTATTTCTCTGTTTCCGCCTCTGAAATAGATTGAAACTCCTCTGAACGACTCATTTAGGTCTCGAACCGATCCTACAGGGTTTGACCTGTCAACGGTTACATATAAAAAAAAGTAATAAATAATAATAATAATAATAATAATAATAATAATAATAATAATAATAATAATAATAATAATAATACTCTTTTAATAAAAACAATTACCCCCATCCACTCCGTTTTCCTTCATCGATCTCTAGCCACAACTTTTTCTCTTCTTCTTCCCCACTAAGAACCCTAAACTCCATAACCACAAAACTTCCATATCTCCTTCAATTTTAGACCAAATCAAGTGATTTTTGGGTCGGTTCTGACTAAAATTTCATGAATAATCTGATTGTGGGTGAATATTTGGAAGAAGACCACGTGTTCTTGGTCGACTTTTGAACCCTAGAGCCGAAATTTTGGGGCTTCTTGTGGGTTTTTGTTTAAAAGTGAAGTACTTGCTATTTGCATCTTTCATAAGACTAAGGTATGCAATTTCTTGTCATTCTTTGAAGTACATTGCGGTTTGTAAGTTTCCATTATTGTTTTTGCTTACACACTTGCTTGTATATGATAGATGATAGGATTTTGTGAATCATTGAGTGTTATGGGTATAAATGTATTTGATGTCTAGTGAAAATTTTTGGGAAAAATTCTGATTTGTAGAGACATCATGCCGATTTTTTGTTTGAAAAGATGAATATTTGGTTTTTGTACATTTATACCCGTAACATAAAGCAAGTGTGGGGAAGATTTTGGAGTTGAACTAACTTGAATTGTTGTGTGGTTTTTGAATGTGTGTAGGTATGGTGAAAATGAAGGGTAAAGCGGGAGCGAGTTCGTCTACACAACCTCAAGGGGAAGAGGAACAATGGAAGGGAAGGAGGTTGGCTCGAATAGGAGACCCGGACTCGGAGGAGGATGCACCTCCAAGGGGTCCAAAGCCGGATTGGACATCCGGTTCATTACTAGACCAACCCGCGGAATGGAGAGAGGACTTGTTTCATGAGCAAATGAACAAGTTGAAGCAAAGGGCTGAGGCATTTATTTGTGAAAAGGAGATCCGGGAAGCTGATTTTGGGCCGTTCGGGATAATGGCAAAGTTTAAAGAATTGGGTTAGGGGGCAGCTTTGAAGTGTTCTGATGGCGAGGTGAAGAAGATGTATGACTCTCAGATTCAAGAGTAGATGGCTACACTCGAATGTCCCCCGTTTAAGGCCCCACAAAAGATGAAGCTCGTTGGATGGTGTGATGGGGTAAAGGTCGAAATGTCTTATGATTCATTGCGCCGAATTGCGAAGTTTGACGACCAACCATCCAATCAATATATCTACCCAAGCCTCAAAGATCTCTACCATGAGCCTGACAAGCACCCTCAATGGCAAAACATGTTGGATTACCTTTTCCTTCCGGGTACCACACACGGAAAATTGTTCAGACGAAACTTGAGAATGGAGGCGAAGTTGTTGTTGGTATTGTGTACATACAATGTCATCCCACGGCGGGGTGATAAGATGGAGGTTCGGTTTCAAGAGGTGCCGATCTTGTATATGTTGATGCATGGTTCTCCCAAGGTTCCCTTTCCGATTTCTAGTGTTGAACAACATTTGGTTGAGCCGAAATAGCGGGGAAAGAAAAATTGTACCCCATTGCCGATTGATCACAGCATTGTTAAAGAAATATGGGGTAATTGAAGGCAATGAAAAAGGTTCTTATAAGAGGTTTAAGCTGTTTGACTTAAAGAATCTGGGGCCAGGTTGGGAGTATAAGGAATCAGAAAGGTATCACAAGTTGAAGACCGATGGGCGAAGGTGGAGAGTGTTGAAAGCGGATGCGAGACCGTTACGACCGGGCGAGGCTGATGAGCCCGAAATGACTGATGAAGAAGTTAGTGGTGACGAAGACTACTACCGTGAAGACATGTTCATGGTTGATGCTCAGATAGGGGGCGCTGGCCCAGGTGGAGTTCAGGGAGCAGGTGTACAGTCAGGTTATGTGGGGAGTGCATTCGACTATGAACAACAGGCCTATGATCCCTATTGGGCTCATTCGGGGAACATGGGACAGATTATCGAGCAGAGGTGACCCCCCACTTTTGGCGAATGGACTGAACCCAACCAAATGCTCTTCGATCAACAAACTTTTATGGGGGCGAGTATGGAGAGAGCTCTTAAGCAGAGCTATGACAGAAATGAGCAATGGAATCGTGCTCACATGTATTCCCGTGAAGAATAGGTGAATAATCGCTACTTAGACGACCGCCAGAGACGCTTGCATGATCAGTGGCATGCGGGCCAACCACTCGAAGCGGATCCGCCAGTTGTGGATTATACTACATTGCCGCCTTATGACGGTAGTGTGTCGTATCCCACCCCACCATTACATCATTCTCAATGGGTGGATCCACACGATATGAGTTATCAGCATGCGAATCAAGGCGGTGATCAAGGTAGTAGCAGCGGTAGCGGAGCTTTTGGGTTTGGCGAGTGGAATGACATGATGACATCCATTTTCGGGCATCCACAGCCAAAGTACTACTAGCCAGGTTGTATCTTGCTCCTTTGTACATTTGTGTATATTTTTCATTTAGTATGTTTATGTTTATGGTTGGGAGGTAGGGTGGTGTTTAGATGTTGATATGTTTCTTGGGATGTGTTAGTAGTGGTGTGTTTGAATTTTCATAAAAATAAAAAAAATACAAAAAGAAATTTGGGATTTGAGAGTATTAGCGAAAGCTAATGTTGTTGGTTAAAAGCAATTTTTCCCTCAAAACCATACATTGGGATAATGTATCCCAAGTGTGGGGATGGGGGGATTTTTGTGAATTTTAAAATTTTTGTGCAACCAAGCGAAAATTGTCAAAATTTTAAAACTTGATATTGTTCCACCGACACACCGACACCCATTTCTAGTCCTTTCTTGGTGAGAATTTGAGCCACATATGATTATTATAGACATTTCTTTGTTTGAGTGGCGGGTTGTGTATTGTGTTAATAGAACTTGTGTATGAATTCTTGTTTAATCCTAGAGTTAGCATGCTTTTGAAAATGATAGGGGACTTGTAGGTGGCCTCGTCTAGATGTGTGAGAGTGCGGGATTGGTGGGTTGGACCTCATACGTTACATATATGAGCTTGGTATTGTGAGGGGTGGGGGTTTGTTCCTTAGAAAGCCATTTTTTAGCCTTATACCATTCGGTTGTGACCCAAACCTACTTCCTACAAAATTTTACCTTTTGAGATGACCCGGTTTAGGAGATTTAGTATGTAGTGTTGATGTTCTTGTTTATACTGTTGAAGTTTGATGTGTTATGAAAAAAAAGAGAGAGAAAAATATGAGAAAAAATACAAAAAGAAGTATTTAGTTGCAATAGTAGTTGAGATTGTTGAAAAACTTGCGTATATTTTTGGTGTTTGCTTTGTTAGTAGTAGAAATAAAAACCGGGTCAAATCAATTAGCTCTTTCATATGTATTCCACCATTTTCCTACCTTTGCACCTAGCCCCATTACAATCGGTAAGTCCTTTTGGATTCATAAGCATGCTAAGTATTTGTTAGGAGGAAACTTGATTTTTATACAAGCTTATTGTCGTACAAACACACACACACGCATTGAGTGGTTTAGCATTATATGCTAATAATTCTTGTCACCGAGAGCTTTTTGTGAGGGGTGTGTCTTGTGGTATGATTGAAGGTTAGTAGAAGGACGGCACATCTTAGTTTGGTTTGCATGATTGATCGCTTGATGTTTGAAATAGTTTTGAATGGGTTGCTTGGGACAAGCAACGGGTAAGTGTGGGGATGTGACGGGTGGTCCGTAGGACAACCCTTAAAAGGTTTAATATGATGCACATTCCATGCTTATTAAGGTTAAGTACTTGAACTTGGTAACCACTAGAGGTTTGATGTTACAGGTGTTAGAATGCTCAAGATGCGGGTTTTAGGAGGTATGAATGGATACTAGAAGTTGGCTGAGTAAAAAGTTGAAGAAATGGCGAATTGGAAAAGAAACAAGAAGAAAAAGCATGCTTGTCACCGTAACCTACGGCTCCTGCCGTAGGTTACGGCCCCCATATCTTTGCCAAACACACTGCCGTAAGGCAGTATATCATTGCCGTAAGAAACCACTAGCCACCGTAACCTACGGCGCCAGCCGTAGGCTACGGCGCCTTATGCTGATGCGATGACTTGCTGACCGCCGTAAGCTACGGCGGCTGCCGTAACTTACGGTGCCGACCATACCAACTTTGTAACTTGTGCATTTAATGGCCATTTCATGGAGTTTTAAGAGGTCTTATCATTGGTTTTCGGTTACATCTGGTTTGGCAACGAATTGGAGAGGAATTTTAGAGTCTTGGAGCTTGAAGAACATTGGTGAATCTTAGTTTTATTGTGTTTGATTTTCATGAACATTGAAACTAGTATGGTAATGTTGATTTGAACCATGAGTGGCTAAACACTTTTTGATTATCCTGGATTGAAGGTTTGCTTGAGACATTTCATGTTTGATTTCCTAATTTCTAGAATAACAATCTTTATCTTTATGGTTTGTTTGTTATGGTGTGTGATTGTTTGTTAGTAACTTGTTAATTCTTACGTTGAACTAATTAGAAACCATACGTTCTTGGTGTCGTTGGCAATCGAGATATCATGGGTATAGTTAGGCTTGGGTAAGGGTGGATTGATCATCGGGTAACAACCTCACGTTCTAGGAATCTGAGAACTTAGTTCCCTTTCATCACTGCAAGTAGTCACACATGAGCTATGTCTATGTAGTTCTTTCTAGTGGAATGATAACATGAATGTCAATTGAAACCGGAAATCTAGGATGGTCATTTGTCTCTAATTTGTTTACAACCAAAACTTTCATCTTTGCAATTATATTAGTAATTTTAGTTTTAAAACCAATTCAATCAAATCAACTCTTGAAATTTACTTTACTTGCATTTAGTTTAATTTTAGTCAAGTTAGATACACTTTCAAATAACACATTTTCCACAAACTCCCTATGTTCGATACCCACTTGCCACTATCTAATAGTTGTATTTGGGTTAAATTTGATTGTGACCACGACATCACATCATCAGGTTGGTGTGAAGGAAAAAAGGAGACACAAGGAGAGTGATCGTTGGGTGGTAGGGTAGGGACTGGGATGGACTTTTGAGCAAAAGGAAAAAAACTGTTTATTAAAACGAACATGACGAGCAACATATAGTCGGTTTGTGGTCAGGTCAAAGCAAGGATATCCGTAATGAGAGGTACTATATCCCAGAAAAACATACGGTACAGAACGAAAATCCATTTTGTGAGGATTATAGGGACGTAAGTGAGGATAGCATTGACATCCAAACACACGTAAGAAGGAGAAATCAGGTGGGTGTTTAAACAAATATTCAAAGGGCGAAATTTTGGAAGCAACCCTAGATGGCATCCGATTGATAAGATAAACAGCCGTGCCAAAGGCAAAATGCCAAAAATTTTGAGGCACGCCTGATTGAGCAAGAAGAGTAAGCCATGTTTCCACCACATGGCAGTGGTGTCTCTCAACAAATCCATTTTGTTCACTGGTGTGGGGACAGGAAAGACGATGAATGATGCCTAGGGAGGTGAAGAAGGGAGAGAGAGGTCGAAACTCCCCATCCCAATCAGTTTGAACCGATTTGAGCTTGGTCTGAAATTGTCATTCAACCATAGCATGAAACTTTTTGAAAGTAGCACATACATCAGATTTGTGTTTTAAAGGAAAAATCCACATATAACGACTAAAATGATCAACGCATAGTAAAAAATAAGAATCACCATTTAATGATTTTATTGGTGCAGGACCCCACACATCACAAAAAATTAAATCCAAAACATTGTTACTCTTAAAAGTTGAAGGAAACAAATGAAGTTTTGAGGATTTCCCCATGTGACACGAGTTACAAGAAGACGACAAACTTTTATTACTAACAAGAAGTGAAAAAATAGATAACATAGACTTCAATAGATCTGGATGAGGATGTCCAAGTCTTCGATGCCATGTATCTGTAGAAGCACGAAGAACAGAAAAAGCAACTTTGTGGAGAGGACGAATGGATGGCACACAGATGGAGTAGAGCCCGTTGTTACTTGGACCCGTGAGGAGGGTTTTTCGTGTACACGTGTCCTTCACAGCATAAAAAGTCGAGTGAAATTCAAAGAAAACATTATTATCTTGACATAATTTTTAAACAGAAAGAAGGTTTCTTTTAAGTTGTGGGACATGAAGAATATTAGAAAGAGTAAAGGTTTTATATGGAGAATGGATTTTGGTTGAGCCAATATGCAAAATAGGTAAACTTTCACCGTTGCCAACATGAAGGGAATCCTTACCATAGTATGGTTCTGAGTGATCAAGGCCGTTGTGATCCATGGCAGCATGACCATTGCATCCAGTGTCGGGAAGCCATGTTGTTGAAGCTTGTGAGCGATAATCAGCATAGTTTGCTGATGGTGGTGGTGTCCTTAGGGTACTAGGATCCCGGTTAGGAAACTGAGACGAAATGTGCCAGATTCCACACCTGTTACAAGTACCAAAAACAATGTTTTGATTAGATGCCCAATTAAATTGACCTCTGTTATTTCCATTGTTCTAAGAGTTGTTGTGATTGTTGTTATATCGAGAGTTGCCACGTCCCCCACGGCCACGATATGAGGAGCTCCGACCGCGACCCCGAGACCCAAAGAAAGCTTGTGGCTGAGGTTGAGGTTGTTGTTGTGAGGAAGTTTGAGGCTGAACCAGTAAACCTAGCTGAGACATAATCTGTTGAAGAGCCTGAACAGTATCGACTGGTAAAGACGGGGCTGGAGAGGGCGGAGTGGGACGGTTGCTGGTGACCGTGAATGCTTGGGCAGGAGATGGGTCTGGTTTCTTTATCATGTACTCATGATCAGCAAGTAATGCCAAGAGGTCAGAAAAGGGAGTGGGTGATGAATGACCCACAATTTGTGATTTGAAGCCATCATATTCCTCATGAAGGCCAGTCACAACAAGCATGACAAGATCCTTTTCTTTGAAGGGTTCACCTATATTGGCTAATGCATCAGCATACTCTCTGGCCCTGGTAAGATAAGCAGTGGATGATTCATCTGGTTGCATCTGAATTCTGAGCAGTTGTGATTTCAAAGTATATTCACGAGAGATTGAATGTGGGGCAAAGGCGCGTTCCAGGGCTAGCCATAACTCCCGAGAAGTGGTGCCCTGAACGTGCTGGAATGCACTTTCAAAGATGGTGGACAGAAGCATTCGTACGTGAGCGTCATTAGAAACCCATGTTGTATGGTTAGGGTTTGGCCGAGTTGTAGGAGGTAATGTAGTGTCTGTGTTAGGGACAGTGATGACAGGATCTGGACATGGGATAGTCCCATCAATGTAATCAAAGAGTTTGTTTGTGACAAGGAAAGGGTGTATCATGGTTTTCCAGTGACCATAGTTAGAGGGTGAAAGGGTAAAGGCGAATTTGTGAGAATTATGGCTGGTTTTCTCGGTTGTGGTGAATGAAGCAAAAAGGGCCATTGTTTTGGCTGTGGAGAAAGATCGCAGAAGCCTGCAGATCTGAGGAAGAAGGGTGGCGGCAGAATTAGGGTTAGGAGATTGGCTCTGATACCAAGTGAATCAGAGTAATTGTGTTTTGTATATATTGACATAATAATGAAATGTACAGAGTTTAAATAGAATACAGTATGGAAACATAATCAGTGTAAATCAATATAATATCTAGAATATGGAAACAATGTATTCTGTCTAATAGGTTCCGATCTAGAATGTAGGCTTTGTTAAACCATATCACATGAGTTCCAATACTCATTTGGTTTATGAAACCTCATTCAGTCCGATCTTACGATTTAGGTGTCGATTTATTTACTAGTGATTCGATTACTAGGTGCTGCTTGAGTTTCCTTTGTTTGTTTGAGCTTGTTGAGTTCTTTAGATTGAGGATACTTTGCGCTTCGATGTGAGTACATAGTTCCCCTATTTTACTGTTTTCAATTGTTTTGGGGTGATTCATATGTATTAAAACGATATTTTAACGATGTTTTCAAAAACGATTAATATGGTTTATATTAAACTAATAACGATTTCTATAATGTGAACAAACTTGTTGGACGTAGTTACATAACGAATAACATTCATTAATTTTGGCCGAACCGACCAGTATTAGGTTATGGTACCATAGGATCTGACAAATCCTGTTATCAGACTGCACCCATGGTTATGTGTGGGGGTTATGTGGGTAACAACCGAATCTATGATTGTTAACTTACCCTTTGGTGGTTTGTTAATGCGAGTTGAATGATGGACGAGTTGCGAAGGTTTGGATGTTATTAGCGAGACGACTAAAGGTAGTTTCACAATTAAAACGAGAACGATTTTGGGACGAATTAAACGATTTGAGACGATTTTGAACGAGTTAAACGATTTGAACAAACGATTGGTTTTGGGTTGTGATTAGATAATGGGACGGGTGTAACATGATAAAAGCATGGTAGATAAGCCGCCGGTACTTCTTATATATAAGTGCTTTTATCATATTATATTCCGTGGCATTATTTAGTTCACTAGATAAACGATTTTGAAACGATGTCACATAACGATGTTTTCGAAATGATATAAACCATACGAATTTTGTAAAGAGAATGATTTACAATTTGGTTTACTTAAACAAATGTTTTGGGTTAAGAATCATGGCTGCGAGATTTTATAAACTATAACCAACTTGATTTGAGTTGGTTAGTTATGTTGCAATACTATACACTTTTTCAAAATGAGGATTGTAACTTTTGACTCTTGTAGTCTAATGAGGTACTGTAACATGCAAACGAGCCATGAATCCGATACTCTCATAAAACCTATGTGCTCACCAGCATTTCTTTGCTGACTTTGTTTTCACATATGTTTCAGGTGGTGTTGAATTATGTTGATTGCTAGGATGCTTGTTCACATAGGATCTGGACGAGGCCTTAGTGACATAATAACAATAATAGACAATGTGTAGCTTGTTTGTTTTGTATTAAGACAATGTAAATTACTAAATGAATCAATAAAACGAAACTTTTGTATCCATGGTTGTGAAACAATAATTCTGCCACTCCACTCCCCGACGTTTCCGTCGTGGTTTCGTTGTTTTAACGCGTTCGGGGTGTGACACATGGATATGGTTTATTAGAGGTATTATAGCACATATATTTCAAACATGCGATTTTGAAAACCTATATGCGAATTTCATTTTCAGAACATGATTTTGCAATATGCGATTTTGATGTACGCATGAGATTTTAAATTTATACAATTAAATGATTTTTAGACATGCGAAATGGTTAATTTACACATACGATTTTAATTTTTAATATATATTTTTTCTTTTGGTTTTCTTAGGTGTGGTTCAAGAATCTTGAAAATGATGTAACTGCACGGTGTAGCTGTTTGCGTTTTGAGCAGTATGGGCTGCTATGTAAACACATCTATTTTCTTTTCAAGATGTTTGGTGTTAAAGAAATACCAAAGAAATATGTTATGAAGAGATGGAGAAAGGATGTGCTGCCGAATGAATTAGATGTGAAGTACAATTTAAATGTGGGTGGCAAGGATGTGCAACACAAGGCAAAACGGATTGCTCGTCAAATCATCCACATAGGGGAGTATTTGGTTAGCAATTTGATTTCCGACCTTGATCAACTTGTTTTAGTGAGGGATCAAATGATGCAGCTTAAAGAGAGAGTTGGTCAGAGTCGTATAACCAAGCAACTTGATCCAAAATATGACCGATTTTCAAAGTTGATTGGTTACCAACAACCAGTAACTAATGCACCTCCTACTGTCCGTGTGCCGGCTGGTATATGAAACAAAGGTCGTGGCTCGCATAAAAGGATTAAATCCAAGAAGGAACAAATGATCAGCCGCAAAGGAAAAAGGTCAAGGACATGTAGTGTATACAATGAAAAAGGTCATGATATTCGGACTTGGGAGACACTGAAAGGCAAACAACAAGGCAAACAACAAAAGAAGAAGTTGAAGGGCGTCCAGATTGAAAAAGATCCCAGAGACAAAGACGATGATGAAGATGAAGATGAGTTTGAAGATTACAGTGGTAGTAGTGATGATGGATCTGAAGAAGAAGATCAGTTGGAGGAGGTTTCAGAAGATGAGGAAGATTAATTTTTTTAATGTAAATGCGATTTTATATGAAACACATGCGATTTTATATTCATCTGTTTATATCATTTTTCATGCGATTTAGTAGTATAAACATGCGATTTTACATGCATCAGTTTATAATTAGTCTTACATGCGATTTCATTTTTAATACATGCGATTTTTGTGTTATATTGTTTTTTCGTTACAAAGATGTCTAAATCATTCATGCGATTTTATATTATAATGAAGCATAAGATGTGTTAAAAACATGTACCCAAAATATAAAGTAGTTGTTATTGTCTAACACAGCTACAACCATAAAAATTAAACAGGAATTTAGTTACTTGAAGCAAAGATTTTGCCACGTTCAGCAGAGCTGAACTCCATCTTCTCCTTCACAGTGTTTAGAGCATCTTTCAGGAAAGAGAAGGCTAGGTCATCAGCTCGAGATTGCTCCTTTTTGTGATTCAAAGTTGCGTCTGTGAAGCTTGATGGTGGTTCTTCAAGTAGTCTCTCCCATATCTCTTGATTTTTCTTGATTTCTTCAAGAATTTTTGTCACACCCCTTTCTAAGGCAGAAGCACGAGGTGTGATCTAGAAAGGTTCTCATTGCATACGAATGGTAAACTTACTACATGCTCGTAAAATAACTCCAAATGCCATTATCATTGCATAATTTAAAACATAACATAGCTTAAGTGTTTACATCACAAGACATCATATTGTCTGAAAAGTTTACAACTTTACTTAAAAGACGAACATCAAGAACATGGTTCTTATATCCCACATAGGGTGAAACATAATAACCAATTCCCACAAATAGGCATCGGAGTCTTGACACAAGATAACTAATGTCACACCCCGATTTCCACGTGTCACCGGTGGGCCTGGTGGGGAGTATCGTGACGTAGTTGAGATCATCATAGTTAAACAACACAATATAATAATGCACAGCGGAAGCAAAAGATAAATATATTACATTCCGAATATAAGTAATGTCAAAGTATTACAACGGAAGGTAAAGGATCCACAGGCGGATCAATAAAGAAAATTGTTCAACAGACTTTAGGCATCTAGAACTTGCAAGATTCCCTAATGACGCCCTGAGCTCCCAGCCAATTACGCATAGTACCTGTCACTTAACCTTTTGGAAAATACGTCAGTTTACACTGGTAAATACAATTAACTGACTCATTTTGGAAAAAAGAGTTTAAAAATTTATTTGAATGCACGAGGCACAAAATATCTTTTATAACTGGATTAAAATGCACAGAGGTAAAATTAATCTTTTATACTTGGGACAATTTTATTAATAAAAATCTTGTATCCGATTTACATGGTTGTCCAACATTTAGGGCCGGTGATTATACAATACAAGCCGGACAAGATTAATCGACACACCACAAATATAATCTCACAAGAAGATACCCTTACGAGTGAGTATACGTTATACATATGCAACAGGAGGTGTTTTGCCTACACCTTGTGCTTACGTCGTGGCCATTCACTTTTTAAAATGAGCCAAGGATATCCAGGACACGGTCATTAACCCCCAATGTTATTTGTTATCAATCAACACAGATTAAAACGGGATTATGCAATTTAATCATCTCCGATTAAAAGGTTTCTACACCCGACCAAGCGGTATTTTTATAATACCGTATCCCAAGCCCGTATAAGGGAAAATAAGTTAAAAGTATTTACCTGAGCTAGCAATGCAATTTATACTCAGCCGTATATTCTAATCAGCAAGCACAAGTACTTCTACTGGGGCTCTCAATCTGGAATGAAGGTTTTATTAACCTATTAAATTCCTAACGGGTCTTATTTAAGTCGTAACTCAGACCGGTTAGTTTTAAGGAAAGGTTTACAGTTCAAAACGCATGATTAAGCGAAGACCGGAATAGGATGTGATTTAGACCCGACAAGTTTGGAGACTTATATAATATGGGTAAACTAAACACATTCTGGATTTTGAGATAAAAACGATAACGTTTGACCCGTTTCGGCTAATTTATGCAAACTAGTTACATAAACCGAACCGAACGCGTAATAAGCGTAACGGTTATTCATATGAGCCATTTACAGGTTTCCTAAGTTAATATGCTCCTAATATGTTGTGACATCAGTAAGTTGTCTTTCATTATGTCCAAAACGTATTTAAACACAAACTAGGCCTCGTAGGGGTAGTTTGGTCATTTAAAAGGTTATAAAAGAGTTTAAGTGTTTACCTGAGTTACAGGTCTGGTATAATCAGCGAAAATACTTATTTTGATAAATTATAATAGTAAGATAAAGTATACATATGAAATTTATCAGTTATAACCAAACTATGCACCGAAGGGCATTTTGGTAATTTCACATAAGCCGTAAAGCTCAAAACTGAAGTCTGAGTTTATCAACTTTTGCTTACTGTTAAAATATTATAATTTGTCTCAAATATCAGTAGGTATCAACCCTTGTATGTTTAAAATAGTTTAAGTACATACTATGCGTTAGAAACGCTTAAAAAGGCGATTAAAGGCCATTTCCGGGTTTGATACTTAAATCTGATATTTTTATATTTCCAGAAGGCTTAAAATAATTTATTTATCATATGTGATCAGTAGCAAAAGGTTTGGAGTCGTTTAGATATGTAAAACTCATTTTATGGCCCGTAAGGGCAAAACCGACAATTAACGGATTAAGCCTACGACTATAAGTTATGCTCAGCCTAAAATTAATTAAAAATCTTTAAAAATCCCAAAATAATATATTAGATCAGTGGGTAATAGGTTTGATATCAAAAAGTAGGCTTAACTAGGCTATATGCTAATTACGCCGTTTAATTAACATAAAGCCTTCGATTTACGCTAATGAGCATAACTCTCAATCTACACCTCAAACTGATGTCAAACTTTGTATACAAGTTTATATATCAGTAACTAAGGTTTCTACACTTTTACATTCTCATAAATCACGTTTTAAGGTAATAAGGGCATAATGGTCAACATATGAGCAATTAACGGAAACATGTAAACGAATGGGTCAATCAATGAACCAACCACAGAAGGTTACGCTAACATGTAGCCTGGTCCTAAGGAAGCTCTAAGGCATTTCCAAATCATACTAAAGCGGGTCAGAACTGAAGTCAAAGCAAAAGTCAAAGCTTTGCGACTTTCGGTTCCGAATCGGTTCAAAATAGAAAGTTGTCGAATCAAACAAGCTTAGACAAGTTCTAATGCTTATTATCAAGTTATATGAATGATAAGATAGGTTACACGCCTTTTACATCGTTAATTATGCATTAAACGAAAGATTACATTTCTGTTGACTTTTTCTAATCATCTTTGACTCGACAATTGACCTAGTTAGGATGGGAATCAGTGGATGCCCTTTTAAGGGTTTAAAGCCCACATAATTACCAACTTATAACTACCTTTGATTTGACTAATCACTGGACCATTAGTGATTAATCTTAAAGTCAACCGTTAATTACGACGGTTTGACTTTTAAGCTAAAACTAAGCTAAAACTTAATCGAGGAAGGTCAAGGGTACTTACAAGGGTCCTATGCACGTGTAGGGATGTCTTGGATCTGCTCCTAAGCTCCAGAAATGCTCCACAAATGCAGATGAAGGTGGATGATCAAATGTTGCAACTAATGGTCTTATTTATAGTGTTTAGATCACCATAACTTGTTGACATCTAAGTCTATCAATGATCACAACTCTTCAACAAGTGTCCCTAAGTGTTTAGGGGTTGTTTAGGGGGCTCTTGGAAGGGTTTAAGGGCAACACATGGCGTTTAGAAGGCTGAACAGGTGAAAAAACGAGTTTCTGCATCTGGGAGGCTGAGGCGGCCCGCTTGAGGTGCTAAAGCGGGCCGCATGGGCCTTCTGATCAGCTTTTTCATTTTTTAGTTTCCACATCTTGTCCCTTGGCTCTTCGGAAGGTCAACTAGCATTATTACTTGCAATTTGACCCCTTATTATTTACCTACAAGGGCTTTAGAACTTATACCCACTTTGCCAAGTCCCTGGACACTTCCGGTTAACCCGAAAAGTCTTAACTTTCAACATTAACGCTTTAACCCCTTGCACACGAATTTGATCACAACTTCCTCATACGATAACGAAACTTTATGAAATTTATATCACGCATTCTAGTGAACTTAATTAACATTTACAAAGCTTCGGGTTTGTCAAAAGGTCACTCAGAGGTATATCTTTAAACATGTTGACACATTTAACCCCTATAGTTTGTAATCTCTCACTTTTTGCTTCGTATGATCCATGATTTATTCGTTTGATGTTATAAACATCATGTAGGTTTATTATGAAGTATATTTATTCACTGTTGACATTCAGAACTCGTATTTTCATATACTTTTCAAGTTTGTCAACTTTAGTCCCTCTAGGGTGTTCTTTCACACGTTCAAGCTTATGACACGTGTCAATACTTTATAGGACGTGAATTTTCGAGGTGTTACAACTAAAAACATAAACAACATCCAAGAGCAATAGTATGACCGTGCGCACATCCACTTTAGTTACCTAAAATACATGTGAGTTTTTGGAAAATCGTTAACATAATGTTGGTGTGAATTCATGCAGTTTTTGTATTGAACGTTTGTATTCTTGAATGAAAACATGGTATGTAATTTGTATGAAATAAGTATTTCTGTAAATGTAAGGAAATTGAGATTGCTAATAGTTTGCAAGGCCATTAACATGTGACACGACATAGGAAGCATCCAAACCATAGGCATTTTTAGCTGTCGAATCCACGACTGTCGATTCACGACTAGAGACACAAAAGCACTGCTTGGTACTAGAATGAACAAGAGTGTGGCTGCCTGAACCCCATTAGATCTAACCTTTTGTTCCGCGGTCTTGGTATGTAACTGATTAATGGTGCTTATGACACCCTATTCGTGACATGATCTAAAGTATCATTCCTTAGTTTTCGTATTCAACATACCATAACACATGTATTTTCCCCAAGTTTAGAAAACAAGCAAAAGTTTAAAAGTGGGGACATGATCTCACAACTTTGCGTATCCTGCGCCGTAAACTTCACCGGTTGGTTTTATTGCGTCGTGACCTATACGTGTTTTATTAACGTTAGTCACTAGACTTGTAATGCACAAGTACAAGTCACCATCTTTCATGTATGTGTTCTTTGTTGTTAAAAATAATTTATATTTTTAACTAAGTATCTTACTTATATTATTTTCCCAAAAATAAATATAAGTATCTTGCATTTTTCACCCGAGTTATATATTTTCGTCCAAAAATACGTTTTAAGTTCATAACTTGTCCAAGTTACATAATCTATTAAGAAATATATTTTCATAAATATATTTTCTTGTATTATGCATGTTGTATGTGTATTTTTTTTATTTTCACTCCTTAGGAGTATTGAGTGTATTTTTCATGTCCTAATACACTATTACATGTAATACATATCACATACACCTAGCACAAAATTTGGTGATCAATAAATACATATATTTTCTTAAAAATATACATACTTAATATCAATTTTTATCTTGAAGAAATCATCATTTCTTAACTTGAAATTTACACAAAAATTAGGGAAACCTTGGTAAATATTTTTAGGTAAATTTTTAGGGAATAAGTTTCACCAAAACTTATATTTTTCTAAGTGTCAAAATTTTATAGAAATTTTGACATAGTTTCCCCTAAAAATGGAGGTTTCCCATGTTTTTCAAAACATGTATTTATTTTCTTTTTAAAATCATCACAAACAATCAACAATCTACCCTAAGCAACTTACACTTACCAAGTGCCAAAACAGTGCTATTTACATAACAATCATGAACTTGAACTTTCATAAAAACTTGTAGTATCTTGGTAGTGTGCTTAGTAGGTTTAGTTATCCTTAAAAACATGGTTATTTGTTTGTAAATCGCATTATCCAAAGATTTAGTCATTTACAACTTGTAAGATGATTTTTCCAAAAATAATTCTTTGGTATTTTTCTTGTTACAAACATGTTTCTAGTCTTGTTTAAACACTAAAAATATGATTAGTTTACTTAGAAACCATGACTTTGTAAATCTTGTGTATAACTTTAGT
This sequence comes from Helianthus tuberosus, assembly GCA_030545235.1. Lineage (NCBI taxonomy): Eukaryota > Viridiplantae > Streptophyta > Magnoliopsida > Asterales > Asteraceae > Helianthus > Helianthus tuberosus. Next base: position 49,357,242 of record CM060411.1, on the reverse strand, counting down.
TTCTTGAGAGAACTAGTTTTAAAATCATCCAAGTTTATGACTAGTAACATATTACATATTTCATCATTCACAAAATCATTTTCATTTTCAAGTTCATGAGAAACATGGAGTATGATCATCTTGGTCTTTCACAAGATCATTACCTTAACTTACTAGATCATGTGTTTAATCACAATCTAGTAGGTTTCATATGATGTCTAACATCACAAACACAAATAATCAATCATCAAGAAGCAAATCAACACTAATCAACATGTATTCATATGTTAATAAGCTTATGTTAAAGATTCATGATTATGTTCTTTAGTGTTCATCAAGATTAACAACATATACGGTCTTTTAACCAACAAAATTAGAAGTAACAAGGGGTTAATAGGGCCTTACTACTAGCTCTATGGCTAGGGATGAACACAAGGAGTTGAAGATGATAAATGTGTTGGATAAAAGCAAATGGGAGAGGTCCTTCAAGATCCAAGACCTCCAAACTTCCTTAGACACCTTCTTGCACCTTAGGATGAACTTGGAATGGATGATCAAGGCTTGGCAATGGTGATGGTGTGGTGGATGTGGTTCGGCCGAGAGTGGGAAATGAGAGGAGAGAAGAGTGTGTGTGAAATATGGGTGAAGATAATGAGAGTTCTAATCCATCATGTTCCTTTATAATCCAATTTTAGTGTATTACCCAATGTGTAACATGTCTACTAAGTACAATACAAGATCTCTAATTGAATCAAGTAAGATCACACAAGATCAAGGGTGGGGCCACCTTGGTGACCGTCCACCATGGGGGGGGGGGGCGTATTGGTTGTGATTTAATGGATGGTTAAGTTAATTAGTTAGAACTCTAAGTGTAGTGTTTAGGTGTTATGCATATGATGTGTTATATAGTTTGTTAGAGTGTTCGGGGATCATAACTAGCTCAGAAATATTAAAACAATGCTTCTAGCATAATTTTGGTGTTTCGGGTAGTGTCCGGTTGTTCGGTTAGATACCGGTTCGTTAAAGTGTCAAACTATTCTGTTTAGTGATCTTTAAGTACCCTTTTGTGACACTTTTAATTCCCGACACTTAGGAAAGCATTCAGAACCACTTAGTCATATTTTTACATATTACTAACTCGTTACAATGCTGAATTTTGCTGAAATATGCTGAAATATGTAAAATTCAGTATTTAAAGTGTGTTTCGGGTGCTTTTTAATGCATAGTTTAGCTTCCGAAAAATTTATATTTTAACCCCTGTATCCATACTTGGGTTTTAATGTATTTCAGACGTTGGACCTACTCCTAGGCACTAATTCCATTATCTGACTGCTTTCTGCAGAGTTGCTGACACAGTGTGTCTTACCGGTGAGTTTACTAGTCTTTCTGACGCAACGCTAACAATAATGCATAAAGCAATATTTGAAGTATAAAACGTGCATGAATTCACAAGTATAGCATGAAATCAGACAATGTTGACATTTAAGCACATAATTGCAGATATTAAATAATAATAAAACTGTACGGAAATTACCGGTTTTGTGCCAGTTGTCACAGTCTCCCCCCGTTAAAAGAATTTCGTCCCGAAATTCAGGCTGAGCTATCTCTAGCAGGAGTTTTCTTGAACAGGTTGGGGTATTTGTCTTTAAACTGGTCTTCACGTTCCCACGTGTACTCGGGTCCGTGCTTAGAGTTCCAACGTACTTTGACAAGTTTGACACTACTCCTCCGGGTCTTGTTGACTTTCTAGTCTGTAACCTCAACGGGTTGTTCTGTAAATCAGAGTGTGTCATCGATATACACTTCATCCGCAGGGATGATCACTGTTTCCTGAGTTGGACTCTTTTTGAGGTTGGACACATGAAACGTATCATGTACTCCGTTAAGTTCTTCCGGTAATTCCAACTAGTATGCCACGGTACCAATTCTTTCCAAGATCTTGAATGGTCCGATGTATCGTGGATTCAGCTTTCCACGTTTTCCGAATCTTACTACGCCCTTCCAAGGTGAGACCTTCAACAAAACTTTGTCTCCCACCTCGAATTCTAAGGGTTTTCGTCTTTGATCAGCGTAGCTCTTTTGTTGATCTCGAGCCGCCTTAATGCGCTCTCGGATCTGCATGATTTTGTCGGTTGTCTCTTGAACAAGTTCAGGACCAACCATACTTTTGTCTCCAGCGTCTGCCCAACATAATGGCGAGCGGCACTTGCGGCCATATAGAGCTTCGAACGGTGCAGCTTTTATGCTCGTATGGTAGCTGTTATTGTAGGAAAACTCAACTAAAGGTAGGTGAGTATCCCAGCTGCCGCCTAGGTCCATAACACATGCGCGAAGCATATCTTCCAGCGTTTGTATGGTTCGTTCGCTCTGGCCGTCTGTTTGCGGATGGAAGGTCGTGCTTAGATCTAGTTGAGATCCAAAGGCCTCCTGGAAGGAATGCCAGATCCTTGAGAAAAAACGTCCATCTCTGTCTGAAATAATTGAGATAGGCACTCCATGACGTGCCACGATTTCTTTCAAGTACAGCTCAGCAAGCTTTCTAGTGCTATCCTTTTCTCGGATCGGTAGGAAATGCGCAGACTTCGTTAACCGATCGACTATCACCCATATCATATCGTGCCCCCTAGGGGTCCTGGGTAATTTTGTTATGAAGTCCATCGAGATTTGCTCCCACTTCCACATGGATATCTCTGGTTGTTGCAGCAGTCCGGACGGTTTCTGATATTCAGCCTTAACCTTAGCACAGGTTAGGCACTTTCCAACATAAATAGCAACATCGCTTTTAAGCCTCGGCCACCAATAGTATTCCTTCAAGTCTTGATACATTTTGTCCGATCCTAGATGGATCGAGTATCTCGACTTGTGAGCTTCATTAAGGATGACTTCTCGAATACCGCCATAGAGCGGAACCCAAATACGCCCCTTAAAGTACAAGGTTCCCTCTTTGTTTGGCACCAAATTCTTCAGCATACCTCGGAGGTATTCAGCTCTACGATTCTCCTCCTTAAGGGCTTCTTGTTGTGCATCATGAATGCGTGTAGTGAGGTTCGTTCGGATAGTCATTTCCAATGCTCGAACCCTTAGGGTCTTAACCCTTTCTTTTCAGCATAACGCGTCTGCTACAATGTTTGCCTTTCCAGGATGGTACTTAATCTCACAGTCATAATCGTTTAGCAGCTCGACCCATCGTCGCTGACGCATGTTTAATTCCTTCTGATCAAATATGTGTTGTAGGCTTTTGTGATCTGTGAAGATTGTACATCGAGTACCATATAAATAGGGTCGCCAGATTTCAAAGTGAATACCACCGCGCCTAGCTCCAAGTAGTGCGTGGTGTAATTCCTTTCATGCACCTTCAACTGTCTTGAAGCGTAAGCGATGACTTTTTGGCGTTGCATGAGCACGAAACCCAAACCTTGACGCGAAGCGTCGCAGTATACCACGAAGTCTTCAGTGCCTTCGGGTAAGGATAGTATCGGTGCATCGCATAGCTTATTTTTGAGCAGTTGGAAGGCTTCTTCCTGCTTATTACCCCAGTCGTACTTCTTGTCTTTCTGTGTAAGGGTAGTCAGCGGTTGAGCTTTCTTGGAGAAATTCTCGATAAATCTTCGGTAATAGCCCGCTAAGCCCAAAAATTGTGGAACTTCGGTTGGGGTTTTGGGGGCTTCCCAATTCTTAATTGCTTCTATCTTGGCTGGGTCTACATGAATGCCCTTCTCATTCACAACGTGACCAAGGAACTGTACTTCGTGAATCCAGAATTCGCACTTAGAAAATTTTGCATAAAGTTTCTCTTTCTTTAGTAGTTCCAAAATGGTCCTGAGGTGTTTCTCGTGCTCTTCTCTTGTTCGCGAGTAAATCAGGATATCATCGATAAATACAATCATGAATTTATCGAGATATGGTTTGCAAACGCGGTTCATCAGATCCATAAATACCGCTGGTGCGTTCGTCAATCCGAATGGCATCACAAGGAACTCTTAATGCCCATAACGCGTTCTGAATGCAGTCTTTGGTACGCTCTCCTCTTGGATCCTTAACTGATGGTATCCCGATCGAAGGTCGATCTTGGAATAGTAGCTCGATCCTTGCAACTGATCAAATAAGTCATCAATCCTCGGTAGTGGGTACCGATTCTTGATAGTGAGCTTGTTCAACTCTCTATAGTTGATACACATCCGCAAAGTTCCATCCTTCTTCTTCACGAACAATACTGGAGCTCCCCAAGGTGAGAAGCTTGGCCTTATGAATCCTTTATCCAACAACTCCTGGAGTTGTGTAGATAATTCTTGCATCTCGGATGGTGCAAGCCGATACGGTGCCTTGGCTACAGGAGCGGCTCCTGGAACCAAGTCTATATGGAATTCGACTTGTCGTTGTGGAGGTACTCCTGGCAGGTATTCGGGAAAAACATCAGGGAATTCCTTAACCACAGGAATGTCTTCGAGTTTCGGCTCCCCAGCCTTCTTATCTACAACATGCGCCAGGAAAGCAACACATCCTTTCCTGAAGCACTTCTGCGCCTTCATACAATTGATGATTCGCAGAGGCGCGTCTCGTTTTTCTCCATGCACGATGAGAGTTTCATCACTTGCAAGAGGGACGCGAATGATTTTCTCATGACAAAAAACTTCAGCCTTATTCTTGGACAACCAGTCCATTCCGACCACAACATCGAAGCTACCGAATTGAATAGGTAAGAGGTCAATGCTAAATCTTTGCTCCCCAAGTTCTAATGAGCAACGCTTAACAACTTTGCTAGATTCAACAAGTTTACCATCGGCTACTTCTATGGAATAAGAAATATCTAATCTGCTAGATTCTATTCCAAGCATGCGTTTAATTTCCATAGACATGAAACTATAATCGGCACCAGTGTCAAATAGTATGGATGCAAAGTGATTATTAATGAGAAACGTATCAGTGACCACATTAGGGTCCTCGCATGCGTTCCTTGCTCCAATCACGAATGCTCGAGCCTGAGCATTGTTCTCCCTTGGGCAATCTTTCTTGAAATGATCTTTGCTTCCACAACCAAAGCATCCTTGGTTCTGCGTAGCTCCATTACCATTCCGGTTACCATTGCCCTTGCCATTTCCACTACCGTTTCTATTACCAGCACCGTTGCGGTTTCCATTCCCGTTCCTATTACCACTTCCATTTCATTTTCCCCAACAGTTCTCAGTATGGTGACCTAGTTTTCCACACTTGTCGCATTTTGGAATGCGACAAACTCCTTCGTGATGACGCTTGCACTGGTTGCAGATGGGCAGAGTGCCCTGGTATCCTCTGGCAGGAGCGTCATTCATGGCTGCAAGAGTTCTCGCCTCCTGTGGCGGATTGGGGTCGCGCTTCTTATTGTTGGAACCCTTGTTGTTACGTGTCGCTTGATTCATATTTGAATGTTTCCTTTTCTTGTCACCGGACGACTCAGCATGCGTCTCGGTCTTTTCAGTTGGATTCAGTGATAACTTCTTCATACGTACAGCATCTTCAGTAAGGCTGACAGCCAGAGTTACAGCCTGAGTGATCATTTCAGGTTTAGCCGAAGTTACCATGCTGTGAAATTCTGGAGCCAATCCCCAGATGTAGCGTTCAACGCGCTTAAATTCGTGAGTCACCATATAGGGGATCACTCTTGACAAATCGTGGAACCTTTGGGTATAACCAGTAATGTCTGCACCTTCCATGGTCAAGTGCCAGAACTTAGTTTCCAATCTTTGGAGTTCAGCACGAGAGCAATACTTCTCTCTCATTCGTTCCTTTAGCTCATCCCACGTCATGCCGTACGCAGCATCATCACCCAGAGTCTGGACTTGCAAATTCCACCAAGTCAAAGCTTCATTAACAAACAACCCTGTAACAAAAGTGACTTGCTGATCTGTGGTACACTTGCTCATACGGATAGTGGAATCAGTCTTCTCCGTCCAGCGTACAAAAGCCACTGCACCTCCAGTGCCGTCGTAGTTCAGTGGCTTGCAGTCGAGAAACTGCTTGAAGGTGCAGTCTTGAGTTGTGTTTCCTCCAGATGTATCTCCCTGCCCATTACGTCTAGCATTGCTTGGTCCTCCACTTTGTTCGGTGTGGTTCGCCTCGCCTCGTATTGGGCGATAGCTGCGGAGATCCTTTCTTCCAGTAGGGCGTTCAGTTCTTCAGCAGTCCTCGGCAGAAGAGGAGGAGGGGGTTGATCGGAATCCTGATTGTTCACAGCTCTCCTAGGTGCCATGTTCTGTCAGAACATAACACAACAGGGTTAGACATTTGTTTGATATCGTCATACGAGACAGTAGTAGTATATATACACAGGCATATACCCACATAAGTGACATCAAACAATCCGCCAAACGTATAAATCAATTCATACAGCAACAAGCATGCATAAATAGATAAATACTGATGTGTCATAAGATATACACTAAGTCTTTATACATATCAGGACAACTTGTTACATCATTGTTTGCGAAGTAAACAAAATGCATAAGGTTTACATCGCCCCATAGTACAAGTTTAATATATGTAAAGGACAAAATATCTTTCTTCACATTGGCGGTTCTTGTCTTTATTCCAATAGAATATTTCATAGGCTGGGGGAGGGGTGGGGGTGTTAACGTTTGACCTTTTCTTGTATTGAAGGAATCTCGTTTGATATGTGACAAGACTTGCTGTGGTTTCTGTGCACTGAATTCCATAATTATGTATGCATCCATAATTACGTAATTCCTTGCACAGTCCGCACAGTTTGTTTCATCGTCGAATCACTTCCTTCAGATAGGCCACTGCTTTCAGACGAAGACACGTGTACCTGAGATATTCTATTTCTAGTATATGTATATATCAATTATTACACATAGTTACAAGTAATTCTTAGTCAAAGATAAGTGCTACTCTAGTGCACCCTAAGTCTCGTAGTGTCCTTACTTGACTCTTTGAAAACTGTTTTAGGCAGTGGATGTCGCGGAAAGTTTTATGCAATGAAAACTTTTGAAAATTTGTTTTCGTGAGAGGATCCTAAAGATTGTAGTCTAGACTCGAGAAGGAATCCTGGTTCACTACAATCGCAGCTCTGATACCAATCTGTCACACCCCTTTCTAAGGCGGAAGCACGAGGTGTGATCTTGAAAGGTTCTCATTGCATACGAATGGTAAACTTACTTGTGACAACTCGAACTTTCAAGGTTTGTGCCGTTTAGATGAAACTTGATTTATGTGTTGTGCTATTATTATCTTGTTAAACTTATACGCACGTTATGACACCGTTAAACATTATGTCTTATATTTGGGCCGCGAGTAGTTTGGGCCACACACACACCTTTAAACAGTTTGGGCCGCATACGTCACATGGCCACGCATGTTTACCTCGGCACACACACACACCCGCAATGGGGCTGGAGACCATATACGCCCCACTTAATGGTCTAAGAGCTGGCCCAATTTCCTTATAACTAACCCAAAGTCAGGCCCGGTAGTATTAGGGGCTTCTATATTCGATTAGGAGGTGCATGGCCATTATAGATATCACATAATTATCACACAAATTAACCCTAGACACTGATTTCCTTCCCCTCGAGTGTGCGACGGCAGCATAATTGATCGCAGATTCCTTTCCTTTTGCTCGCTTGTGTCTCTATTGCAGTCGGTATGTGATCATGATTTTCGTTAATGTTATACGTGATATTATGTGCCGTCGGATGTTGTGCTTAGACAATAGAGCAGGGACTTTTGTAGGAAGTATGGTTAGATTTGTGAGCATACTGATTGTTATAATATTCTTGTGTGAAGATAGTTTCAATTGATGGTAAAAGTGTGATACATGAATAAGGATTATACAAGAACACTTATTATATACATGAGAACTCGGATATTAAAGGGGTGTTAAATAACGAACTATGTTGCAAGCAGGAAGTTATTATGTACATATTAATTTGAATGGAACTTGGTACAATAAAAGAGGTTAGTGATTGATACTAATACCATGCTTGTATTGGTTCAGGCCCCTTCTACACACTCTTACAACACACACTCAATCTCTCACAATTATGTAATGTATACGTAAATATGAAGATGTAGAAAACTTCTGTGTATTGAATGAAAGTAGGGTTACAAATAAACTAAATAACTTTATCCTATTTATAATAAACTAAACATATAAAATGCATACGCTTAAAAGAATATTCCTATTGAGTTCCTTTTATTCAGCAAGCATATCGCCTAATATTCCAATGAACCTCCAGCAAAATCGGCCATCCATTACCAGGTCAAACTAACCCGTAACCCATCTTTATCGTGACCCGGTTCAGCTCCGTAACCCGTATTTCAGACCCGTAACTGACCCGAAATAACCCGCAACATCAAGATTACCCAACATTCACCCCCGTAATCTTGATCTATATCGGTCTTGCTACACGAACCACGCAGCCCGTCTTCCCCTTTCTCTTTCTAGCGTGAACCCTTTTCGATCTTCAGCTCACGACTCGGTGTAATGTGAACACTTTCGGTCTTTGTTCACAATCGGTCTTTCTTCTCGGTCTGATGTGAACCTCTTCGGTCTCGGTCTTGGTTCACAATCTCGGTCTTTCGGTCTAAGCTTTCTTCAAGAAAAGCTTCTTTCGGTCTTTCTTAGGCAACCACCGGTCTCGGTTACCTCGGTCTCGGTCTGCTTTGGTGCGACCTCCGGTCATTGTCACACCTACGGTCTCGGTCTTTACTTCCGGTGAGAGGACAGATTCGGTCTCGGTCATGCCGTTCGATCTCTCACGGCTTCAATCCTTCTTCTCCGGAAACGGTCTTTCTTACGCCGGCACCTCCTTTCCGACGACGGTCTCTTTCTTCGGTCTTTCTTTCAAGCCGTTCGGTCTACTACGGCTTCGGTCTCTTCTCGCCTGTCTTTTCGGTCTCACGCCAGAAAATAATTTCCGGCAACGGTCATCTTCTCCGGCAATGTCGACGGTCTTCTTTCTTCAACTTCAATCGCCAATACCAAGCGATCTCTTGAACACCCTTCAACGAATTCTTTCTCTTCTCAACCCCGCAGTTTCGAGGGTTGCACCCCCTTGCTCGAAACCGACTCTCAAACCGGCTACACCGTCTTCACCCGCTCTGATACCAAATGTTGGTTCAGGCCCCTTCTACACACTCTTACAACACACACTCAATCTCTCACAATTATGTAATGTATACGTAAATATGAAGATGTAGAAAACTTCTGTGTATTGAATGAAAGTAGGGTTACAAATAAACTAAATAACTTTATCCTATTTATAATAAACTAAACATATAAAATGCATACGCTTAAAAGAATATTCCTATTGAGTTCCTTTTATTCAGCAAGCATATCGCCTAATATTCCAATGAACCTCCAGCAAAATCGGCCATCCATTACCAGGTCAAACTAACCCGTAACCCATCTTTATCGTGACCCGGTTCAGCTCCGTAACCCGTATTTCAGACCCGTAACTGACCCGAAATAACCCGCAACATCAAGATTACCCAACAGCTTGTTAATTGAGGTAATGGCCTCATATAACTGATATTATGAATTATGTTAAGAATGGTGAGTATTGTTGACCGAGAAGTGATGTGAATCAGACAAGATTAGCTTTTCATTAAATGTGCATGAAAATTTATTGGACCATGAATTCTGAATTGTCTATTGAACTGACATATACATGTGATTTTCTGATACACTTTATTGAATGTTGGCTACCCTCAATTTTTCATTTAATATTTCAATTGGGCCGATCAGTTGTGATAATTGAGTTGGTGGTTAGGATGATTAGAATATTCCATGTATAATATGATAATTGATCATCGATGGGCTGTTATTTGCTTAAGTATTTGCTATATTTTCTTTAAATCTGTATAACATGATGGGTGGGATGATTGTATGGATTGCGATTAATTAGGGAGGTAAATGGTTATTAAAATTGAGATTGTTTATTATACGGCTAGGTATAACAAATCACACCCATCTAATTGGGTCAACACACGTAATTGGGCTGCATAATTACCCACACCGCACATGTCTTTGATGCCCTCACACATAATTAATTTACACACCAATTGCATTAGATACAACACTAGGTTGCTTGTGCATGTCTTGAGTCCTTGGGGTGAACACATGTTTGGTTAGTGGACTTCAAATGTTTTTTTGGGCTACATCATACAATGAATTGTGCATAGCTGAGATGGGCCGCGAACGGACCATGAGGATCACACACTGTTAAGAGTAGGATTCATACATATGGTCATGAAAACAAACGGACATTGGGAGGTTTAAATCGCCTACTCGCCTACTACTGTTACTATGTGATATGATGGTGTATGTTGTTAATTCCACTATATGATTAACTGTTACAATGTGTAAGATAGTGTGTATGTTACCTATACATCAAATCATGTGGTATGTGATTATGGAATACGTGAATTAATTGTATGTGAAAGATCTAGTATAAATGCATTCGAAACTGATTGTAATTGATACCCATGTTAGGGCGTGTTGAGCAACTATTAAACAAGTAACTAATCTTACCGAGCAAAACAAGGTGAGTTCACACTTTCTATAAGGCATGGGATTCCCGGTGGTTGGGAATGGGTAAAGAATTTAATCAGAAACTACGTGACCTCCTGGTTTGGAACACGTACTACATCCTCTTTATTGAAGGGTGATAACATGTACTAAGAATTTAGTCGGAACCTGCGTGATCTCCTGGTTTGGGGACACGTACCACATCCTCTTTATTGAAGGGTGATAACATTGATACTAGACCAAAAACTCTATCATGAAGTCCCTCATTTTTATATCGACTTAATTGCCGGGCCAATGGCGAGCGGGTCATTAGTTAGATAGCGCTATTTAGGTTTGACAAGCCTCACACCGTGCCGCACAGGACGGGCGTGAACTAATGGATCTGGGCACTAGTCAATGATGATAGACATTGACGTTAGGGCACCAACTTATTTCAGTCAGTGGTCGATATGGTAACGGGTCGAGTGGATAACATGGGGAAGCCCCCACTGGTTATGGTTTGGGAAACAAGAAAACTAATTAACTACTGGTTTTCGAAAGAACTTATGGTTTTTGGAACAACTTTAAAATGGACAACCAACTGTGAACTCGCTCAACTTTGTTGTTGATTCGTTGTTACATACCTTGCAGACTTTTAGGTGCGTATCGTCGGAACTTGCTATCTGGGAGGCTGGAGTGGTCATGGGTCGAGATACATGGAATCACAACACAAGACTAATGGTTTTTACATGTGGTTTATAAACTATTAACGAATGAATTATGCTTCCACTGTATACTGTGAATTATTTGTAGTGTGTAACACTTAATGTTAATAAATGAAAGTTTTATTTAAATATACCTATGAGTTCAATGTGATTGGTGGCTAGATTCTGGTACGTCACACGCCTCGCGGGGGTTTCCGCATGTGGTATTTTGGGAGTGTGACATTACTACATGCTCGTAAAATAACTCCAAATGCCATTATCATTGCATAATTTAAAACATAACATAGCTTAAGTGTTTACATCACAAGACAGCATATTGTCTGAAAAGTTTACAACTTTACTTAAAAGACGAACATCGAGAACTTGGTTCTTATATCCCACATAGGGTGAAACATAATAACCAATTCCCACAAACAGGCATCGGAGTCTTGACACAAGATAACTAAAAAAATAAACAACATCCAAGAGCAAGAGTATGACCGCGCGCACATCCACTTTAGTTACCTGAAATACAAGTGAGTTTTTGGAAAATCGTCAATATAATGTTGGTGTGAATTCATGCAGTTTTTGTATTGAACGTTTGTATTCTTGAATGAAAACATGGTATGTAATTTGTATGAAACAAGTATTTCTGTAAATGTAAGGAAATCGAGATCGCTAATGGTTTGCAAGGCTATTAACATGTGACACGACATAGGAAGCATCCAAACCATAGGCAATTTTAGCTGTCGAATCCACGACTGTCGATTCACGACTAGAGACACAAAAGCACTGCTTGGTACTAGAATGACCAAGAGTGTGGCTGCCTGAAACCCATTAGATCTAACCTTTTGTTCCGCGGTCTTGGTATGTAACTGATTAATGGTGCTTATGACACCCTATTCGTGACATGATCTAAAGTATCATTCCTTAGTTTTCGTATTCAACATACCATAACACATGTATTTTCCCCAAGTTTAGAAAACAAACAAAAGTTTAAAAGTGGGGACATGAACTCACAACTTTGCGTATCCTGTGCCGTAAACTTCACCGGTTGGTTTTATAGCGTCGTGACCTATACGTGTTTTATTAACGTTAGTCACTAGACTTGTTTCGCACAAGTACAAGTCACCATCTTTCATGTATGTGTTCTTTGTTGTTAAAAATAATGTATATTTTTAACTATGTATCTTACTTATATTATTTTCCCAAAAATAAATATAAGTATCTTGCATTTTTCACCCGAGTTATGTATTTTCGTCCAAAAATACGTTTTAAGTTCATAACTTGTCCAAGTTACATAATCTATTAAGAAATATATTTTCTTGTATTATGCATGTTGTATGTTTTTTTTTATTTTTTTTACTTCTTAGGAGTATTTAGTGTATTTTTCTTGTCCTAATACACTATTACATATAATACATATCACATACACTTAGCACAAAATTTGGTGATCAATAAATATATATATTTTCCTCAAAAATATACATACTTAATATCAATTTTTATCTTCAAGAAATCATCATTTCTTAACTTGAAATTTACACAAAAATTAGGGAAACCTTGGTAAATATTTTTAGGTAAATTTTTAGGGAATAAGTTTCACCAAAACTTATATTTTTCTAGGTGTCAAAATTTCTATAAAATTTTGACATAGTTTCCGCTAAAAATGGAGGTTTCCCATGTTTTTCAAAACATGTGTTTATTTTCTTTTTAAAATCATCACAAACAATCAACAATCTACCCTAAGCAACTTACACTTACCAAGTGCCAAAACAGTGCTATTTACTTAACAATCATGAACTTGAAATTTCATAAAAACTTGTAGTATCTTGGTAGTGTGCTTAGTAGGTTTAGTTATCCTTAAAAACATGGATATTTGTTTGTAAATCGCATTATCAAAAGATTTAGTCATTTATAACTTGTCAGATGATTTTTCCAAAAATAATTCTTTGGTATTTTTCTTGTTACAAACATGTTTCTAGTCTTGTTTAAACACTAAAAATATGATTAGTTTACTTAGAAACCATCACTTTGTAAATCTTGTGTATTACTTTAGTTTCTTGAGAGAACTAGTTTTGAAATCATCCAAGTTTATGACTAGTAACATATTACATATTTCATCATTCACAAAATCATTTTCATTTTCAAGTTCATGAGAAACATGGAGTATGATCATCTTGGTCTTTCACAAGATCATCACCTTAACTTACTAGATCATGTGTTTAATCACAATCTAGTAGGTTTCATATGATGTCTAACATCACAAACACAAATAATCAATCATCAAAAAGCAAATCAACACTAATCAACATGTATTCATATGTTAATAAGCTTATGTTAAAGATTCATGATTATGTTCTTTAGTGTTCATCAAGATTAACAGCATATATGGTCTTTTAACCAACAAAATTAGAAGTAACAAGGGATTAATAGGGCCTTACTACTAGCTCTATGGCTAGGGATGAACACAAGGAGTTGAAGATGATAAATGTGTTGGATAAAAGCAAATGGGAGAGGTCCTTCAAGATCCAAGACCTCCAAACTTCCTTAGACACCTTCTTGCACCTTAGGATGAACTTGGAATGGATGATCAAGGCTTGGCAATGGTGATGGTGTGGTGGATGTGGTTCGGCCGGGAGTGGGAAAGGAGAGGAGAGAAGAGTGTGTGTGAAATGTGGGTGAAGATAATGAGAGTTCTAATCCATCATGTTCCTTTATAATCCAATTTTAGTGTATTACCCACTGTGTAACATGTCTACTAAGTACAATACAAGATCTCTAATTGAATCAAGTAAGATCACACAAGATCAAGGGTGGGGCCACCTTGGTGACCGTCCACCATGGGGGGAGGGGGGTATTGGTTGTGATTTAATGGATGGTTAAGTTAATTAGTTAGAACTCTAAGTGTAGTGTTTAGGTGTTATGCATATGATGTGTTATATAGTGTGTTAGAGTGTTCGGGGATCATAACTAGCTCATAAATATTAAAACAATACTTCTAGCATAATTTTGGTGTTTCGGGTAGTGTCCGGTTGTCCGGTTAGATACCGGTTCGTTAAAGTGTCAAACTATTCTGTTTAGTGATCTTTAAGTACCCTTTTGTGACACTTTTAAGTCCCGAAAATTAGGAAAGCATTCAGGACCACTTAGTCATATTTTTACATGTTACTAACTCGTTACAATGCTGAATTTTGCTGAAATATGCTGAAATATGTAAAATTCAGTATTTAAAGTGCGTTTCGGGTGCTTTTTAATGCATAGTTTAGCTTCCGGAAAATTTATATTTTAACCCTTGTATCCATACTTGGGTTTTAATGTATTTCAGATGTTGGACCTACTCCCAGGCCCTAATTCCATTATCTGACTGCTTTCTGCAGAGTTGCTGACACAGTGTGTCTTACCGGCGAGTTTACTAGTCTTTCTGACGCAACGCTAACAGTAATGCATAAAGCAATATTTGAAGTATAAAACGTGCATGAATTCACAAGTATAGCATGAAATCAGACAATGTTGACATTTAAGCACATAATTGCAGATATTAAATAATAATAAAACTGTACGAAAATTACCGGTTTTGTGCCAGTTGTCACAATTTTCCCCTGCATGTCAAGAATCAAATGAGAAGAGGTGACATCGGTGCTTATTTCTGTCAACGTGCGAGTTGATAATAGCTCTTTTATTGCAATATTTTTTTATTTTTTCTGAATCTCCAGATGCCATTTTTTTTGTGGGTTTGTTGTGAGTGTTTTTGTGTTCTATGTCTTAATATGGAAGGTAGTTACTTGGGTATTTTATATTAAAATAGTAAATTTATTATGTAGGTAGGGTGGTAAGTTCTGTAGTTTTTATTGTAAAATTGATCATTACATGTCAAATTACAGTCACATCGGTAATAAATTAAGGTTTTTTTTTATATAAAATAGTTAATTTTTATTTATTTTAGTTATTAATTCGTAATTTTTTTTTTTTTGCATTTTTTAGGTCAAAGTAATTTGAAAGTATTAGCAGAATTTTATTCAAAATCGCATTTGATTCGAAAACGAATTCGCAAACTTTAAGAAATCTCAAAGATAATTAACTTTTTCTTGAAATCGCATGTGTAAAACCATGAATTCGCAAACTATAAGAAATTTCAAAGATTATTAACTTTTTTTGAAATCGCATGTGTAAAATCATGAATTCGCACATCATAAGACATCTTAAACATTATTACCTTTTTTTGTAATCGCATGTAATGTTATATGATTTCGCAAACTTTACAAAAAACACAACGTTTCTTTTTGTGTGAAATGTTTTTCGCACGTTTGAAAAGTATTTCGCATATTTTATTTGATTTTCATCCTGTATCATATTCTTCGATAGACGGTCTATCGATTTGTTTCAGTTCTGAACTTCCAAATTCAGCAGAAATTCAATTCGCATGAGGAATTGGTGAATAAGAATCGATCGATTTTTGATTACTTGTTGGATTTTCGAATACGATTTTGAATAAGAATCTTACGGTATGATATTGAGTTTTTGTTTGCTGATTATCAGGGGTTTTTGATTTCGTAATGGACGATTTTAACATTGGGGGTTTCATATATATATATATATTTTAATTTGATTAATTTAATAGTTAAGCACGGTGTTTAATTGAGATGATCTGACGGTTGAGGTTATAGCGTACGTAATGTACGATTAGGCATATTGTATGATAACCGGCCTCTCTCTCTCTCTATATATATATATATCTGGTTAACGTAAAAGTGTCATAGTATTAACATTATGCTAGTTTTAAGTGCAAACGCGTGAGATGTTTGATAAAGTCTTGAATGGGTCGAATAATTGTGCAAGTAATGCATTGTTAAGGAAATTCGGGTAGATTAAGGTCCCGGGGCAGGGGCTTTTAGTTAGTTATGTAAGGAATAATTTTACGGATAATTAGAAACAAGTTTCAACTATTTCGGATGTAAATTGGTCTTGATATGCTAGTTTAATTAAAATAGAAGTTGAGCTGGGCACTACAATAGCTTACGGTAGTCACCGTAAGCTACGGCAGGTTCTGAAGTCTTCATGGCCACCATAAGGCAGTAGTATCTCACCGTAAATATTTTATGGCCGTTGTAAGCTACGGTAGCCACCGTAGCGTACGATGGAGTTGTCGCGCCCCGCAAAGAAGTAAGCCAAGGCTTACGCGGCCCGCGAGGGACCGTGCTGCAGGCGATTTGTTGGGTTTTTGTTGTTTTATGCATTAGACTTGTCTAAATGGTGTTCCAAGGTCTCATAACTTATGTAGAGGATTGGTTTTGAATATAAGAGATGTTAAGGGTCGTCGGTTAGTGAAAGAATGGATTTGTTTTCATATTAGTGTAAGAAATTGTATAAGTAAATATGTTTAAGAATCTAGTAGGCACGTAGGTCGTTTTGTACATCGCCTATATTATGTTGAGTTGTGAATATGTTATTTCGGCATAGGCATACGTGTTTGAAGTGGTAAGCATGAGCTAGTGTATATAAATTCGTAAATGATTGTTTGTGCGTAGGTAGAGACGTAGACATGTATGAAGGTATGTTTGCATATAGGCGTATATGGTAATAGGCGCGGAAGTGTGAATGCATGTGTTTATGAATATACGATGCTAAAGATATACGTATGAACGTTATTAAGGCGTCGGAGTACTTACGATTACTAATGATGTGCTTTGAGTTTGGAATGTAATGCAGGTATGAGATTGTCGGATTCATGAAGAACTGAAACAGGATTTGGATTAAGGATATTTAAGATATACGCTTGGACAATTCCAAGTTTACTTCATGGAATGCTTTATGAACTTCCATTGCATAATTTGATTTTGTGTGATGTATTAATGACTAATGGTTAAGTTGCATGTGGTGTCCACAGGTATCGTACGGGTTTTCTCTACCACTAGCGAAGTGAAGCTGACATAGATCGAGTTAAGAGCAAGGATTGTACGGGAAAGAAAGGTCACATAGTTTGTTTTAAATAGTTCATGAAGCCTTGATATAAAGTAACATTGTGAATTATTTCTAATGAATGTATTACAATTTGTAATTGGGTCTTCATGTAGTTAATATGACATTTTAAGAACGAAATTTTTGTGCTCATATTTTCCGTTGTGTCATGTTTAAGTTCTTTCAAGTTGGTCATACAGGGAATTGTTCTTAATACGAACGGGTCATGCCCGAATTTTGTAAATAATAGTATGATAATATTACTTTTTCGGATTAGGAAATCTGGGCGTTACAATTCCAGTGTTACTCCTGCGTGTACGAACGTGCGGGTGGGGTACTGGACTTATAATGTTGTTTTAATATCTTTGCAGGTTAGCGTTGCGGGTATACATCTTCGGGTATGCTAATTGCGGGCCTGGTGGTTCCCAAATGTTTGTTTTTTGAGTGTAATGATGACATCTCCGAATGCATTGCATCCAACCAACTAGAACATTGTTGGGCCTAACGAAAAGTAGAAGGTTTAGTGGTAGGGGCAGTAGAAGCATGAAAAAGAACATATTAGGATACTCTTGAGGCTATAGGGTATGACCACGAGAACGAGTGATCATCAAATGTGAGGGAATGAGAGGAGGAAGAAGGGATGAAGAAACATGAGGAGATGAAGAAGTAAGAGGAGGAGGAGGCGCAAAAAAAGAAAAAAATGGAAACGAATAAGGAGGAGGAGGAATGAAAAAGGAAGTGGAACTAGAGGAAGAGATGGGAGAGGAACAACTCACTGAAATATCAAAATCGTTTCATGAAACTGAACATGTCGGGATGTATAAGTGCGAGACGAATCAGGAATAAAAATGATATCTAAGATGAGGAGTATAGCCAACGAAGATGCATGAAATTGACTTGGGTGAGAGTTTATCCGCTCGAGTATATATAAGAAATAGATAACACAGACACCCAAAGGTGCGAATAATAGAGTAGCCGGTCGAGAACCGAATAGATACTCATAAGGAGAGAAATAGTGAAAAATCAATAAAGGTGACCAGTTGATAAGAAAAGCAGTAGTGGCATAAGCATCATATCAAAATTTATTTGGTAGACAACATGATACACTAGTGCACCAGCAAAGCAAACCCTGATGGTTTTTTCGCTTAGCAAACCCATTTTGTTGGGGTGCATATGGACAAGATAGATGATAAGCGATACCAGAATTGGAAAGGTATCGTGTCATTTATCCACGGGTAAGCTCGGGAGCACATCGCACTGAAGATATTTGATGGTGCATGAGAAAAGGTTCTCAACAAGCGGTTTGAGATGAGTAAAAACATCAACCGCCTGAGAACAATGAGTCAACGAATAAATCCACGTGAAATGACTAAAATCATCAATACATATGAAAAAGTTGATAAAGGATCGATATCTAGATCTAGAAATAACAGGTGAAGTACCTCAGATATCACAGTGAATAATATGTAAAGGAACAGTATGTCACACCCCAACCGATGGCGAAACATCGGACTGAGACGAAAACGAGATTGCAAGAGACTTCATAAAACTATTTGTGACAATAATTAAATAATAGATTTCATTTCATTTCTAAAAGTCAATTACAAAGGTTAAAGTCAAATACAACAACTTGATGTACAATATGTTCAATATAAAAATACCACAAACAAGTACAAATTGATACAACGAAATAAAGCTTAAGACGTCTAAGTGTGTATCTAAGCATCATCACTACTTCAATTTCAAAGCGCCGTCATCCTCATCCTGTAACATGTTTAAAATAAAGTTCAATGCAAAAGCAAAGGCGAGTATACAAGTTTGTTATATGTAGCATACGAAAGATAAGTTGTAAAATCATTCCACCTGGCAAGCTATTGATAACAAGATAAACATCAAAATCGGCATGTGTTCGACTAATCAACCCAATGATGAAATGCAATAAGCTCATGACATAACCCAAAGTTTACAGGCGGTGCGTTAATCCTATAGCGCTATATATGTCAAGGATAGGCTCGTACGAAGTTAATGATAAGTCTAACACAAGATGAAAATAAACACAAGTTCAAGGTATCAAGTAATCACGTATGCAAGCATGTTGTAGGAATGTTTGTGAATTTAAGAATAAAGTTTAATGTAAGTTTTCATAGATAAACATGTTACACCCCAAAAAGGTGGTAAACAAAAAAGGGGGTTCAATTATACTCACGGTTTTGCGTAGGAAGTACACTTAAACCGCGAGGAAAGTTAGTGGAGTCTCGCGATCACGAGTGGTTGCGTTTGCGATTCCTTGAAAAATGCACGTTCACACGAGAATGGGAAACTTGAATCAACGAGGATTAACCTAAAACAATTATATGCAAAACGTACTAAATAAAAAGGAAAGAAGAAAAAAGAAAAAAATAAATAAATAACGTAATTTTTTTATTGATGTGCATTTTATTGTATAACTACATGAATTTGATTTTGAGTTCGCCATAAAGTAATAAATTGAGTTTTTCTGTAAAAAAATTCCAATTCATACTACCTTGATTTATTAAAGAAATAAATTGTCTTAAATGTATTAAACTAGTTTCTTTATAGTTCTTTGCCATCTTATTCTTTAGCTTATTTATATCCATCCTGAATCCTCATATTTTTGTTTAAGAATTACAGAACTTATATATATATATATATATATATATATAGTGGAGAGTTCAAATGAGAAGAATTTTTTGTAAGAAGAGGAAAGAAGAATTTTTAACCAATAAGAATGCTTTATTTTGGTTCATTTAATATTTGTATTTAATATTATTGTAAGGGTATATTGGTAAAATTAAATAGACCATTAATTAGTAGCCTTCCTCTTTAATTAACTACTTTAAATTTGTAACTTATTTTCAAAAAATATATATATTTAAAAAAATAATAATTTAGAATGTAGGATAAGTTATGAGATGTGTAGGATAAATTATGAGTTGTGTATAATAAATTTTGATATGTGTAGGATACATTTCAATATGTGTAGGATAAATTTCGAAATGTGTAGAATAAATTTTGATGTGTGTAGGCAAAATTTTTTATTGTGGAGGATGATAGTTTTATTACTAATTAATTAGTCAAAGATAATAATAAATAAGATGGAAAAAAGTATTTAATGTTTTACAATTTTACCCTTTGTTTTTTTTCTTCTCAATTAATTTTTCTTCTCAAATGAACCTCCCCCTATATATATATATATATATATATATATAGGGAGAAGATCATGCGAGAACCACCTCTTATTGCGAGAACCGCGAGAACCAATGTGAACACACCAAAAATGCCTAAAAATAGCTAAAAATCACACAAAAATTTTTTTTTTGATTTTTTTAATATTTTTTAGGTTAAAATCGCTACTTTTCGCACCCAAAAAAAAAAAAAAATTTTTTTTTTAATTTTTTTTTTTGCTTCTAAAAGTAGCGATTTTAACTTAAAAAATAGTAAAAAAATCAAAAAAAAAATTTTGGATTTTTTTTAGATTTTTTTAGGTTTTTGGGGGGTTTAGTTTTTAGCATTTTAGCTTAGGGGGGGGGGGGGGTTTAGGTTTTTGGGGGGTGGGGGAGGGGGGTTTAGGTTTTTTTTTGGGGGGGGGGGTGGGGTTAGGTTTTTTTTAGCTTGGGGGGGGGGGGGGTTAGGTTTTTTTTGTGGGGGGGGGGGGGTGGGGGGTTTAGGTTTTTGGGTGGGGGGGGGGGTGGGGGTTAGGTTTTTTTAGGGTTTTTTTAGGTTTTTTTAGCTATTTTAGGTTGTGTTCACATTGGTTCTCAAGGTTCTCACAATAAGGGTGGTTCTCGCATGAGCCCCTCCCTATATATATATATATATATATATATATATATATATATATAGTGCAAGGTTCAAATGATAAGAAAAATTTTGTAAGAATAAAGTTTAAACCAATAGAAATGCTACATTTTAATTCATTTAATATGTGTATTTAATGTTATTAATAAGGGCATATAGGTAAATTTCTAATTGTAATTAATTAGCTAACTAATTAAAAATTTGTAACTCACTTTTAAATATACTATTAAAGATAAAATAATTTAGGGTAAAGGACAATTCTCGACATGTGTAGGATAAATTTTATTATGTGTAGGATAAATTCTTAAATATGTATGAAAATTTAGATATGCGTAGGGTAAATTTCGGTAAGTGTAAGATATATATATAGGATAAATTTTGATATGTGTAGGATAAAATGTTTTTTGCTTTATTAATAAAAGATAACATAATTAATGAGAGGAGTTATAAACTATTTAATGTTTTACCATTATACCCTTTCTTCTTTTTCTTCTCACATTAAATTTCTTCTCAAATGAACCTTCCTCTATATATATATATATATTTCAGCAGTTTATATCATATTTTTGTTTAAGCCCCTGTGCTACATATATTCTAAACGAAGAGTAATAAATAAGGTTTAAACATAGAATAAGGAGTAACCAATAAATTTTAAAGATCACATTCAAAGTTTTATTATAACCACAATTTTATTAATTCAATATAAATAATAAAGGGTTGATGTTTATAGTTTAATAGATATAAAATCTCCTATTTACTCCATCATTCTTATGAAGTATAAAGGAAATCCATAAACCGTTAGAATAGATTTAAGTTGAATGGAATGAACTGTGTTAAAAAAAAAACGTCTAGACACGCGAGGTTTACGGATCGATTTATTCCAAGTTTTGCAATTGGTTTTTGTTGAAAATTTCCTTTTATGCTTTAATAATGAGTCATCTTCTTCAAAATATAACATTCTTTGACAGTGGTTTAGTATCATAAGAAAACGATTCTCCCTTGTATGTCTTAATTAGATATGTGTACAGAAAAAAAACAACACGAAGGGGATTTGAGTGATAGAAAGTATACCGAAACGAAAAATGGCGTGAACTTGAGATTGTTTTCCGACGAGCTTGGGAGATTCGTGGGTTCCGGTTCGTGCTCCGACGTGCGTCCCCGATCTCCAGCAAGGTTGTGGTTCTCTCCGGCGTGTTGCGACTTAAACCGGGGTTGTACGGTGGCGAGATTCTTTGGTCGAATGGGTGAGGAAGGTGAATGGGTAGTGTAACTTTGGTCGCGGCAACCGGTCGTCTTCTCCGATGCGCTTCGATGTCCGGCGAAGATTCAACAGTGAGAGATCTCTAAGAGTGATGTGAAGGTGTGAGGGAGTGTGCAGGAGGAACAGAAGTGTCACGGCCCCAGCCCCGGTTTGACCCGGTCAGGAGCCGCGGGACAGGAACCCGTGGTATTAATGATGTGACAGCGGAAGATTTTTAACAGGATCTTTTAAAAACTCAAATGCCCAATTATTTTATTCCATAAATAAACTGGAGATAAACCCCGTAATTTACAATAGTGGAATTTAATTAGGAAATTCCCTGATTTATTACAACATGTTTATTTATTTTTAACTGAGCCACCTCTTCAAGCTTGATAGTACTCCGTAGCACGTTTTCCTTGATTTACAGCAGGTTGCCTGAAACATGTTTTAAAAATATTTTTGTCAGCGGGGAAATACTGGTGAGTCACTCATTTTACATAAAATGACACATAGTTATCAATTACAGCATAAGAGCGATTACAATGGCTTCTATCTTATTTTTATCTGGCGTCGTGTCACAATGGTGACGATGGTCATACCACTATTGGGTCCCACCCCAAGTAGTGATGATTATCCCGGTTAGTCAATGAACTTAACCGGAATAAAATTAGTAATGTGCACAATACCCCACTAGCCAGTGATTCAAGATATCCACGACTTACTCCCTATAATTATAACTTTTGAAAATAATGGAGTATTGTAAAATACTTTTGATAAAAAGAGAATGACTCACATTGCAGATTTATTCGAGCAGAGTTTAGCCTACTGATTAGCCTGTTAACCTAATTTAACAATAATGCATACGAAACTAGGTTAGTAACTAATACAGCATTTACGATAACTCACGAGATTAAACCTTCACAACGAATGACAAAGCGCGATACTTAAACATCCATCGAATTCACGACGAATGACAAAGTATAAACCCTAATTTGGGCAGCACTTAAACATCATTGGATAGTTTTCTATCGATCGGACATTGAATCGTAATAGCGATCGAGTTATTACCCTGTTATCGCAGTAGAGGTTCGAGACAGTGTGTGTTTTGAAAGAAACAGCGTATAAGTAATTGTACGTAACGAATTTTAATGTCGTAACATGCAAACAGTTCAAGTCCCAATCCCTTGTATTTATAGCCTAATTTTGAACCTCCCGCGTGTCGCAGAGGGTTCCTCCGACCCTGTCGCGTATCGCGGGGCATACCCCCTAGCCCAGGGTAGCCTCGTGTCTTGTATAGCCTTGGTGAGTCGAAATTTTCATAAATACGTGTTTTGTAACAGTTTTGAAAGGATAAACGTAATTTAGGGAATACCCCCCTTGAGTTTTAGGGGCCCTGATCCTAATTCCGATTGTTTTGAAAATTTTAGGGTTTATGCAGAATTACTTGGGTGTCTCAATTAGGGTTTCCTTTTGGACAAATTAAAATAATAAATAGGACTTTTGATGAGAGTTGTTACATCCTCCCCACCTTAATAAAAATCTCGTCCTCGAGATTTACTGAAACAAGTAGGGGTACTTTCGTTTCATTTCTGATTCCAGCTCCCAAGTGTATTCGGGTCCTCTTTTTGAATCCCACTTGACTTTGACTAGTACTAGTCGTTTGTGTTTAAGAAACTTAATCTTTCTGTCTTCTATCTGCAGAGGTTTCTCCACAAATTTTAACTTTTCATTTACCTCTATATCTTGAAGAGGTACTACCAGGGATTCATCAGATAAACACTTCTTGAGATTGGATACATGAAATACATCATGTACCCCGGCTAGTTCTTCTGGTAGTTGTAAACGATAAGCAACTGGTCCTATACATTGGATCACTGGAAATGGTCCTACGTATCGTGGACTTAGCTTTCCTTTCTTACCTAATCGAACTACTCCTTTCCAAGGTGAAACTTTTAATAGTACCTTGTCTCCAACTTGAAATTCTAGTGGTTTGCGTCGATTGTCAACATAGCTCTTTTGACGATCACGAGCTGTTTTTAGTCTTTCCTTAATCTGAGTGATCTTGTCGGTAGTTTCTTGTACTATCTCAGGACCTGATAATTGGCTTTCTCCTATTTCTACCCAGCAAACTAGAGTTCTGCACTTTCTTCCATACAGTGCTTCAAATGGGGCAGCTTCAATGCTTGAATGATAACTATTGTTATAGGAGAATTCAATTAAAGGTAAATGATTGTCCCAGTTTCCACCAAAATCTATCACACATGCTCGGAGCATGTCTTCAAGGGTTTTTATCGTCCTTTCACTTTGTCCGTCTGTTTGAGGATGATATGCCGTGCTTAAATTCAGTCGGGTTCCCATTGCTTCTTGGAAACTTTTCCAGAAGTGGGAAGTGAAACGACTATCCCTATCTGATACAATGGAGAGTGGAACTCCATGTAAGGATACTACTTCATCTACATACAACTTTGCCAACCTTTCCATGCTAAAGGTTTCTTTCATAGGTAGAAAGTGAGCTGATTTGGTTAATCGATCCACAATTACCCAAATCGCATCATTACCTTTTCTGGTTTTGGGTAACTTAGTAACAAAATCCATTGTTATGAGTTCCCATTTCCATACAGGCATTTCTAATTGTTGTAGTAGACCTGAAGGTTTCTGGTGTTCTACTTTAACTTGTGAACAACTAAGACACTTAGAAATATATCGAGCTATGTCCTTTTTCATTCCTATCCACCAAAAGTTATTTCTTAAATCTTGGTACATCTTATTGTTTCCAGGATGCATGGTATACCTAGATTTATGGGCTTCTTCTAGAATCTTACTTCTTAATTCTCTTTGCTTAGGTACCCAAATCCTTTTCTTATGGAATCTCCAAATTCCATCATTTCCTTGTTCTAATTCTCTTATCCGTCCCTTCATTCCTTCAGCATCATCCTTGATTGCTGTTTATTGAATATTTTTCAGTTGTTCCATTAAATCTAATTGTAGATTTAATCTAAGGGCACGAACTCGTCGTTGCTTTTCATGATACTTACGACTTAAGGCATCTGCAACTACATTTGCCTTTCCTTCGTGATACTGAATATCACAGTCGTAGTCACTTAGTATTTCCATCCATCTCCTTTGCCTCATGTTTAATTCTTTCTGCCCAAATATGTACCTTAAGCTTTTGTAATCCGTATAGACAGTAAACTTACTTCCATACAAATAATGTCTCCAAATCTTAAGGGCAAAAATTACGGCTCCTAATTCTAAATCATGAGTCGTATAGTTTTCTTCGTGCTTTTTCAATTGCCTTGATGCATACGCAATTACCTTTTACGTTGCATTAACACGCATCCTAATCCTAGTTTAGAAGCATCACAGTATACTTCAAAATCTTCTGTTCCTTCTGGTAAGGCTAGGATTGGAGCATTTGTTAATTTTTCCTTCAAAATCCTAAAGGCTTCTTCTTGCTTAGGTCCCCATTCAAACTTAACTGCTTTACAGGTTAGTTTAGTTAATGGTACAGCTATCTTGGAAAAATCCTTAATAAAACACCTATAGTATCCAGCTAATCCTAAAAAGCTTCTAATTTCCATTGCTGATTGCGGAACCTTCCAGTTGGTAATTGCTTCTATTTTAGCAGGGTCTACGTGAATACCTTCTTGATTCACCATGTGTCCTAAAAATAACACTTCTTGTAGCCAAAATTCACACTTCGAGAATTTGGCGTAAAGTTTCTCCTTTCTTACCAAAGTTAAGAGTGCGTGCAAGTGCTGACAATGCTCGTCCTGACTTTTGGAATAAATAAGTATATCGTCGATAAAGACAATTACAAATTTATCCAAGTACGGTTTACAGATTCTATTCATCATGTCCATAAATGCTGCAGGTGCATTCGTTAGTCCAAAGGGCATGACTGTAAACTCGTAATGACCATACCTCGTTCTGAAAGCAGTTTTAGGTATGTCTTCTTCTTGTACCTTTAACTGATGATATCCGGAGCGTAAGTCGATCTTAGAAAAATATCTAGCTCCTTGAAGTTGATCAAAGAGATCATCAATCCTAGGTAAAGGGTATCGATTCTTAATTGTAACCTTATTTAATTCTCTATAATCAATACACATTCACATCGAACCATCCTTTTTCTTTACAAACAACACTGGCGCTCCCCATGGGGATGAACTAGGTTGTATGAATCCTTTACTTAGCAATTCATCTAACTACTTTTTCAATTCTAGCATTTCAGTGGGTGCTAACCGATAAGGTGCCTTAGCTATCGGTGTAACTCTAGGAATTAGATGAATTCTAAATTCTACTTCCCTATCGGGTGGTAATCCCGGAAGTTCTTCTGGGAATACATCTAGGTATTCTGAAACTACAGGAATTTCCTTAAGTTCCTTTCCCCTAGTGCTAATGATTACTGAAATCATATACATTATTCCTTGCTTTCGTTCATAACTAGCAACTTTCATTACTGAAATGAACTTCATGGGTTTACTTGGCTTATCTCCTGTAATCACTATTACTTCTCCGGTGGGTGCGCGAATTTCTATGGAGTTCTTATCACATAAGATTCGAGCATGGTTGGCTACTAACCAATCCATTACTAACACCACATCGAATCCAGCTAAATTCATAGGTAACAAGTTTGCAGAAAATTTATGACCTACGAGTTCTATCTTTTCTTCCCGCAAAATCTTATCTATGTTAACAGAATTTCCATTTGCCGTTTCAACTGTAAAAATCTGCCTAAGGTTGGTTAAAGGTAAATTAAGAGCTTGGCAGAATGAAGTATTAATAAAACTTTGGTTTGCACCAGAGTCAAATAATACTTTTGCATATACATTGTGAACTAGGAACGTACCGGCTATTACGTCAAGAATTAGTTCAGCTTCCTGCGTAGTCAGTTGGAAAGCTCTAACTTTCTTCTTTGTAGTTCCTTCTGCAGGTTTGGCTTTGTTATCTACTGGTTTGTTTAGTTTTGGGCAATCTGGCCTAAGATGCCCAGTTTCTCCACAGTTGTAGCAGACTGTGAATTTCTTCCTCCTGCAGTCTTCTTCTTGATGCCCTGGAATTTTGCAAAAATTGCAATATCCTTTACATCTTCCAAAATGCTTCCTTTTACAAGAATTGCAAAATGGACCAGTGGAAGATTGTCCTGTTCCCCTTCGCTTAACATTGTTACGGTTACCCATACGAAATCCTTGGGTAATCTTTTGAGCTACTTCCTTCTTTCTATTTTCTTCTCTCGTCCGTACCAGTTCATCAGTCAGTGTGTTGGCTAAATCCACCGCATCATCAATCGTGCGGGGTTTTGCAGCCTTGACAATATTACGGATTTCACCAATTAATCCCCAAATATAGCGGGAAATAAGTACTGGTTCTAGCGAAGCCAGAGTTGGTACTACTCTCGCATATTCAAAGAATGTCGAAGTGTACCCTCGACAATTTACATCTACCATCTGATGTGTCAGGAATTTATTTGTCATTTGTTCCTTTTCATACTCGGGACATAATTTTCTTTCTACAAAACTCTTAAATTCTTCCCAGTTCATAGCATACACCATCCTCCTTCCTTTTGCTTGTAACACCGTGTTCCACCATTCTAGCGCCCCTTCTTTAAAAAGATTCGACGCATACATGACCTGGTCTTCTTCAGCACATTTGCTTATGGAAATTACTGCCTCGGTTTTCTCTAACCAACGCAATGTTGCAGTCGCTCCTTCGTTACCTGCAAACTCAGCTGGTTTACAGGCAAGAAATTCTTTGTAAGTGCAACCAGGCGTTGCAGCTTTCATTTTCTTAGGGAGCGGAGCTTGCCATGGTTCATTATCGTGATTAGTATGATTTCCGCCTCCGTTTACGCTATTACTGAAGTTATTTTCAGAAGTACGTTTTCTAGGAATGACTTGTTGAGGTTCAACAGGTTTTTGGGCAGCAGCAAGGATTGCTGGAATAGCATTGGCTATTCCTTTAGCAACGATATTTTCTATATCTTGCCTAGTCATAAATTGATCCTCCGGGTGTTGTTCAGATTGGTTAACCTCGTTTAATGGTTCATTATTAGCATTTTCCATCTGATAATTAATATATATAATTTATTAGTATAGAATAAATAACAATTATACACAAAACAATCATACAAATTTCACAATATACATATAGCCAAAATCATTGATTTTCTTGATTCCCATTTTATATATATAATATGCATCAATACACATCGTTATCTTACAAAGTTTTATTTGTAGTTATTTTACAAGATTATAATTTACTATTTATTATACAACCACAGTTTCACTGTTAGTGCATTTATGTATATCGCCTTCGCCATCTCAAATCGTAGCTGAAATTGTTTAAATCTAGGTTTTATATTGTTATAAATAGGAAAAGGCAAGGTGGCATTTATGTAAATAATGAGATCTCTCATTATATTCCTTGGTCTATAAATAGAACCATTAGGGTTCTCATTTAGGACTTTTGCCATTTGCTACATTTGAGGAGATTGGAGCTAGAGAGAGAAAGTAGAGAGAGAAAGGCAAAAGGTGATTCATGTGACTTGTAACTTTTCAGATCTATCAATCGAATCACAAATTATAGTACGGTTATTGTGTTCGGTCCACGCACGTGTACGGATTCCGCACGTCACACGTGTCGATACGCAATCGTTCGGAAGTCGAAACCGGTCCTAACAAGTGGTATCAGAGCAGGAGCTCGATTGCACGGATCAAACGCACGATTTCACACGGAAAATCATCAGAATTAGATTCAAATTTCAATCAGATTTAATCAATTTCTTCATCTTTACATTTCTTCACGTTTTCGACCGAAAATCACCAAATTAAACGACTTTTTACGGTTATAATCGGCTAAAATTTGGATATGTTGTGCGAAAATACGTGATCTATAAGCCTACAAATTTTCAGAACTTAATTCGAAGCCGTTTAAGAGAAATTTAGAAATTTGTGGTTCGAAAGTTTGTGAAATATGCTTACTGTTGTTGCTGTTATTCTTTTTGAAGTTCACCGATCGGATGGCAATCCGATCGGATGACCATCCGACTCAAAGCTTCATTTCATTTAAAAAGGGTGTTGACTTTTGTTGACTGTTATTCG
Organism: Helianthus tuberosus; assembly: GCA_030545235.1. Lineage (NCBI taxonomy): Eukaryota > Viridiplantae > Streptophyta > Magnoliopsida > Asterales > Asteraceae > Helianthus > Helianthus tuberosus. The sequence goes on along the minus strand of CM060411.1, from coordinate 49,327,935 downwards.
TTCGGATTACTATCCGATCGGATAACAATCCGCATTACGTCATCTTTCTGCATTTCATTAAAAGACTTTGACCTTTGTTGACCTATCCGAACGGACACTTGTCTGAACGGATAGCAATCCGAGTCTAGTGTTCACACCCTAGCGAGTTGTTTAGTCAACATTATCAGCATTTCATGTGAATCAATAAATGCAATCGGTGAGCATGTGATTTTCACTACTGTTGTCAACATATATTGTTTCCATTTATATCCACATCACGTGATCTCTTGAATTCATACATCGGCTCATATCAATTTCAAACAAACATTAAAATCATTAATTGTGTGTGCATCAGTGCATGTGATAGATAACAGATTGTCGGCCATATTCTTATTATTTTAATCAAGTGTGCATGTGAAGTGTAATTGTTAGTTCAGCATTTGCATAAAAAACTATTAATACATTTGTCGGCCATCTTTGTTAATCCCATGTGAGTTGTCAGTTTGCATGTAGCATGTGAGTTCAGTTGATAAGTGTAACACCCTAAGTTATACCCTTGATATTTATAATAGTTTGTATCCTTTCTAGTAAAATATTGTTTACAAAACCTGACTTTCATTATCAAAGTTCATAACTTACATCAAAATTAGTCAACTAATAACTAAGTTGAAACATTTAATAAGATGTTCAAAACATGTTTACAACCCATACACAAACGTTTTAAAGATTCAAACATAGCGGAAGCTTTAGATATGTAGTGTTCGGTTCTTCATTAATCACTTGATCGCCATCCGTAAGATTTGCCAATTTACCTAAGATTTAAAACCATTAAAAACATTAGTTTTAATGTTATTGTATAATAAAATTTCGAGGTTGAACATCACATTTGAAATGATAAAAACAAAACAACTATTCTGATTCCACCGTAAATTACGGTATCACCGTAATTTACGGTGAACCCTGAAGGTTTCTGGTCACCGTAAACCAGGAGACATTCACCGTAACATGTTTGACCCTTACCGTAAATTACGGTATTACCGTAATTTACGGTAGGTCCTGGAAATCAATGTCTTGTTTGTTTAGTTCACCTCATTCAAACCAAATCTTGTAATTTACTTTAAATCAACCCATTACATCAATTCTAATATTTCTAATAATATGATAAATATTAACCAAAAATCATAGCAAAATCCATCATATTCCGGAGTATAAATCATGTTTCACTCGATTATTTGACCCATTTAGATACCAAGAGTTAATTATCAACAATGTAATGCAAACATCAAATTTCTAACAATTGTTTTTGACCCGTCTCACTTGATTAAGACGAAGGTCACTTCCGTGATATATTGAACTATCTTGTTTACCATGTTTTCGAAACTACAACCTAAAACTATCAATTAACTCATAATGTAACGAAATGGTAATTTCGTACCTCTAAAGCACGCCTTTCCCTCGTGAATCTCCTCCGGCTTGTCCGCTTGATGATCCGGACTCTTTGCCTAGAAATTTAGTTTTACAACTTGTTTAGAACTCTTTTCATGACCATATTCATATCATTGTGAAACATGATCAAATCTGCGTTCTCATCATATTTTTATCATTTAAATCCTCTCTTAGGCATTTCAACAAACACCTAACGGGTCAGATTCTTCTATATTTATCACCAAGTTCATGATTTGTAATTAACATCTATTTTTGCCAAATTTATAAATTTTACATACAACTTGACATCTATATTTCTGAATTTACTTTAACAAATTCAGATTTCACTATAACAATAATCATAATTCTAGTATTCTTCAAGCTCATAGCCTCCTAACATGTAAACCCCAAACTTTACAACTATGATGCAAAGTTTTCACAAGGAATCACCTAGGGTTTGATTCTAAACATCATATTATTTCAACATTCAATCATGCATGGCATATCTAGGCTCAATTTCAGCTTTTCAAAATTAACCTAGAATTCATAATGGATCAAAGTACCAAGATTTTACATACCTTTTGATCCTTACAACGAGGGGATTACTGATTTGTGTTTAGAATTCGATTTGGGACGGATTTGAGGCTTCAATTTTGCAGATTTTAGTATGAAGTTTGGGTTTGGAGAACACCCTGGTCGCCCCCCCCCCCTTTCTCTGGTTCGACCAGACACACCAAAAATGGTGTGTTTGGTGAATTTTATTAAAATCCAGCATTTATCTTTCATTCTTAGGCAAGTTTAGTCCCTCACTTATCATCTAGCTTTAATTACTAGTGTTTTTAACCTAGTGTTAATTATTTCTAGCCTTGTAATTTTAACTAGGTTAAAATTTCTAGATGGTCAATTCTTGTTTATGAAATCCTCAATTTCCTGATATCAGTATTTATATTTTCGGGGTGTTACAAGTCCACCCCCCTTAAAAAGGGTTTCGTCCCCGAAACCGAATTACGTACCAAATAAAGTAGGATAAAGCCGACGCATCTCTTCCTCAGTCTCCCACGTGGTGTCAGAGCCTTTTCTCTGCTCCCATTTGACTTTGACTTGATCAATTTGTTTATTTCGTAAACGCTTGACCTTTCTGTCTAAAATTTCAACCGGTCTCACCGCATAATTTAGACTATTATCCACTTCAATATCATCGTAATGGATATAGGTCGTTTCGTCTGCTAGGCACTTTCTTAATTGCGATACGTGAAACGTGCCATGGATCCCACTTAGCTCCTCCGGTAGTTCAAGACGGTAAGCTACCTTGCCAACTCTCCCGATAATTTTAAATGGCCCGATAAACCTTGGGCTTAACTTCCCCCTTTTTTCTAAATCTAATAACACCTTTCCATGGGGACACTTTTAGCATGACCATGTCGCCGACTTGAAATTCAATCGGCCTTTTCCTTTTATCAACATACGCCTTTTGCCTGTCTTGAGCCGCTTTCAAGTGTGCCCGAACTTTATCGATCTTTTCGTTCGTGGCTCGTACTATATCTTGGTGGGCGAGTTCACGTGGACCCACTTCACCCCAACAAACCGGGGTTCGACACTTCCTACCGTAAAGCAATTCGTATGGTGCCATTTTAATACTAGATTGGTAACTGTTGTTATACGAAAACTCGACTAACGGTAGGTGAACATCCCAACTGCCTCCAAAGTCGATTATACACGCCCGTAGCATGTCTCCCAATATTTGTATCGTTCTTTCACTTTGTCCATCCGTTTGAGGATGGTACGCAGTGCTAATGAACAATTTGGTCCCCATTTGTTCTTGGAAATCACTCCAGAAATTCGAGGTAAACCGGGTATCCCTATCGGACACGATGGACACCGGCACTCCATGACGTGCTATGATTTCATTGGTATAGACTTCTGACATCTTTTCTGACGTATAAGTCTCACGAATCGGAATGAAGTGAGCACTTTTCGTCAATCTATCCACCACTACCCATATGGCATCAAAACCACGATCCGTCTTAGGCAACTTGGTTAACAGGTCCATTGTAATATGTTCCCATTTCCAAACCGGAATTTCTAACGGTTGGAGTTTGCCGTATGGTTTCTGGTGCTCCGCCTTGACTTGTAAACATGTCAAGCATTTTTCCACATATTTCGCCACGTCCCTCTTCATTCCGGGCCACCAATAATTTTGTTTCAAATCATTGTACATCTTGGTTGCACCCGGATGAATCGAATAACGGGATTTATGAGCTTCGTTAAGTAGAAGCGCCTTTACTCCACAAGTATGTGGGACCCATATCCTTCCGGATCGAGTCTTCAACCCATGATTCCCATCCGTCAAATCTTTCAATTGACCAATTATTCTTTCTTTCTTCCAATTCTCTTCTTTTACTGCTTCTAACTGCGCCTCTCGAATACGTTCAAGTATACCCGAGGTCACCACGAGTTGCATCGACCTCACTCGTATTGGGACATAGTCCGCTTTTCTGCTTAGAGCGTCCGCTACCACGTTTGCTTTTCCGGGGTGATAATGTATCTCACAGTCGTAGTCCTTCACCGTTTCCAGCCATCGCCTTTGTCGCATATTCAACTCCTTCTGATCAAAGAAGTATTTCAAGCTCTTGTGATCGGTGAATATGGTGCACTTTACCCCATACAAGTAATGTCTCCATATTTTTAATGCAAACACTACCGCTGCCAATTCGAGATCGTGCGTGGGGTATTTCTTCTCGTGCATCTTCAATTGTCTCGAGGCATAGGCTATTACCTTGCCCCGTTGCATCAACACGCAACCGAGCCCCGATAATGAAGCATCCGAATAGACCACCATGTCTTCGACTCCGTCCGGCAATGTCAGTACCAGAGCTTGAGTTAGCTTTTCTTTTAGCGTTTGAAACGCTTTTTCTTGATCGATTCCCCAAATAAACTTTGCTTTCTTTTGGGTTAGTTTCGTTAGCGGCGATGCAATCTTGGAGAAATATTGAATGAATCTCCTATAGTACCCTGCAAGCCCCAAAAAGCTTCTAATTTCTGAAGGGTTCTTCGGGGGTTTCCATTTTGACACAGCCTCTATCTTTGACGGATCCACCAATACTCCGTCGGCATTTATGACATGGCCTAAGAATTGAACCTCTCGTAACCAAAAGGCACATTTAGAGAATTTTGCATATAACTTCTCTCGCCTAAGTGTCTCTAACACTTCTTGTAAGTGGTGTACGTGTTCAGCTTCACTTCTCGAGTACACCAAGATATCATCGATAAACACGATGACCGACTTATCCAACATTGGCTTGCAAACCCGGTTCATGAGGTCCATGAAAGCAGCGGGTGCATTTGTTAGCCCAAATGACATCACGAGGAATTCGTAATGTCCGTATCTCGTGCGGAAAGCCGTCTTCGGCACATCTTCTTCTTTGACCTTTAGTTGATGATACCCCGATCTAAGGTCAATTTTGGAAAACCAATTCGCACCTTGTAGTTGATCGAATAAATCATCTATCCTCGGGAGCGGGTATCGGTTCTTTACCGTGAGTTTGTTTAACTCCCGGTAATCAATACACATACGCATGCTCCCATCTTTCTTTCTCACGAACAATACCGGTGCGCCCCAAGGAGACACACTCGGCCTTATGAATCCCTTGTCAAGCAGGTCTTGGATTTGGGACATCAACTCTTGTAGTTCCGACGGTGCAAGTCGGTACGGGGCTTTTGCTACGGGTTTCGCGCCCGGAATCAATTCGATCCCGAACTCTACTTCCCGTTCAGGCGGTATCCCCGGTAAATCTTCCGGAAAAACATCTACATAATCTCGTACTACCGGTACATCTCCAATCATTCGTGATTCTTTTTCTGGCTCATTAGCGTATATCATAAATGCCTTGCATCCTCGCTTCATGAGCTTGTGAGCTTTCAACATCGAACATACTATGGGGTTGCCTCCTTTTTCGCCATAAATGGTGACGTGTTTTCCGCTCGGAGATTTTAGTTTTATCTCTTTGCGAAAACACACGACCTTTGCATGGTATTGAGATAGCCAATCCATCCCCATGACTACTTGGAATTCTCCCATCGACATCGGGATTAGATTTATCAAATATTCTTCATCATCGATGCTCAGTTTACAATTTTCACATACATCACAAACAATAAAGCTTTTGTTATTACCTATCTCTACTTCTAAAGGCACAGGTAATTTGGTTAGAACAAATGAAGGATGTCGAATAAGTCCATATGAAACAAAGGATTTATTCGCACCCGTATCAAATAACACATGTGCAGGAATTGAATTTACAGCAAATATACCTGAGACCACGTCAGGTTCAACCTTTGCTTCTGCGGCAGTTAGTTGGAAAGATCTTGCCTTTGCTTTCAGGGCTTCACCTTTCGATTCTTGCCCATCCTTCTTTCCAACCAATTCCGGGCATTCCGACTTCTTGTGACCCGTTCGATAACAGTTGTAACAAACCGTCACTTTCTCCGGGCATGACATAGCCATATGTCACGTTTTCTTGCATATGGGACAAGGCTTATCCTTGTAACGACATTCGCCCTTATGATTCTTCCCACAAATTTTGCAACCTGATGTACTACCTTTAGCATCTGATTTCTTTGCTGATTCATTCGTTCTTGCTTTCTTGGCAGGGCTTGGATTCACATCTTGTGCCCTTCGTTCACCCCGTTCTATACTCTTCTTCAATTCAATCTCCCTTTCCCGAGCAGCATTGACAATCTCGGTAAGGGTCTCGTACTTTGAAGGGGTTATGAACTCTCTATATTCCGCGCTTAGCATGTTATGATAATAATAGACCTTTTGCTCTTCATTCGTTATCAAATCATCACAAAACTTCATCTTGTCCATAAACATCCCCGTGATCTTGTCTATGGATTCACCTTTGTGTCTGAGTTGCATGAACTCTTCCTTGATTTTATTTATGACCGCCTTGGGACTATGGTGTTTAAGAAATGGCGTCTTAAACTCCTCCCATGTCATGGCCTTAGCTACTTCACTTCCAATCTCCTTCTTTTTGTTATCCCACCAGTCTTTTGCTTGGCCTCTTAATTGACCCGTACCATAAGCTACGTAGTCATTTTCATCACAATGAGTTCTCTCGAATACTCCTTCAATGTCACTTAGCCATCGTTGGCACACGATTGGATCAACCTCCCCATTATATATTGGTGGTTTACAAGCCATGAATTCCTTGAATGAACAAGGCTTTCGTCCACCATGCTTTTCCTTTGTTGAATTGGAATCATCTTCCAATTTCTTGATTCTCCCTTCCACTATTGATAAAACTGTGTTTTGAATTTTATCAATAAAGCCCGACAAACTGTTTTCGATCGCCTTTCCAACCTCTTCGGCAATCACTTCTTTCATTTGTTCGGTGACTCTTGGCACCGCATTATCATTACCTCCATCAGCCATCTCGATTTCTGAAATGTTTACATAGATTATTAAACATTCCATTTATAACACATGCTTTACTTGTTTTGATTTAATCAAGTTCATAACTCGATTTAATCATTCTTGTTTCAATTTAATCAAGTTCGTAACTTGATTTAGTAATTCTTGTTTCAATTTAATCAAGTTCGTAACTTGATTTAGTAATTCTTGTTTCATGCATTTCTTGTTTTTGAGTGAGCTTATACACACTCTTTTCATTTTCATGCATATTTATTCATTTCTCATTCTATACGTAATACATAATTTATTAACAAAATAAGTTAATTCTTACCAGACGATCAATAAAGCTTGAACCGAACACTTATTGACAACCTTGAGCTCTGATTACCAACTTGTAACACCCTAAGTTATACCCTTGATATTTATAATAGTTTGTATCCTTTCTAGTAAAATATTGTTTACAAAACCTGACTTTCATTATCAAAGTTCATAACTTACATCAAAATTAGTCAACTAATAACTAAGTTGAAACATTTAATAAGATGTTCAAAACATGTTTACAACCCATACACAAACGTTTTAAAGATTCAAACATAGCGGAAGCTTTAGATATGTAGTGTTCGGTTCTTCATTAATCACTTGATCGCCATTCGTAAGATTTGCCAATTTACCTAAGATTTAAAACCATTAAAAACATTAGTTTTAATGTTATTGTATAATAAAATTTCGAGGTTGAACATCACATTTGAAATGATAAAAACAAAACAACTATTCTGATTCCACCGTAAATTACGGTATCACCGTAATTTACGGTGAACCCTGAACGTTTCTGGTCACCGTAAACCAGGAGACATTCACCATAACATGTTTGACCCTTACCGTAAATTACGGTATTACCGTAATTTACGGTAGGTCCTGGAAATCAATGTCTTGTTTGTTTAGTTCACCTCATTCAAACCAAATCTTGTAATTTACTTTAAATCAACCCATTACATCAATTCTAATATTTCTAATAATATGATAAATATTAACCAAAAATCATAGCAAAATCCATCATATTCCGGAGTATAAATCATGTTTCACTCGATTTTTTGACCCGTTTAGATACCAAGAGTTAATTATCAACAATGTAATGCAAACATCAAATTTCTAACAATTGTTTTTGACCCGTCTCACTTGATTAAGACGAAGGTCACTTCCGTGATATATTGAACTATCTTGTTTACCATGTTTTTGAAACTACAACCTAAAACTATCAATTAACTCATAATGTAACGAAATGGTAATTTCGTACCTCTAAAGCACGCCTTTCCCTCGTGAATCTCCTCCGGCTTGTCCGCTTGATGATCCGGACTCTTTGCCTAGAAATTTAGTTTTACAACTTGTTTAGAACTCTTTTCATGACCATATTCATATCATTGTGAAACATGATCAAATCTGCGTTCTCATCATATTTTTATCATTTAAATCCTCTCTTAGGCATTTCAACAAACACCTAACGGGTCAGATTCTTCTATATTTATCACCAAGTTCATGATTTGTAATTAACATCTATTTTTGCCAAATTTATAAATTTTACATACAACTTGACATCTATATTTCTGAATTTACTTTAACAAATTCAGATTTCACTATAACAATAATCATAATTCTAGTATTCTTCAAGCTCATAGCCTCCTAACATGTAAACCCCAAACTTTACAACTATGATGCAAAGTTTTCACAAGGAATCACCTAGGGTTTGATTCTAAACATCATATTATTTCAACATTCAATCATGCATGGCATATCTAGGCTCAATTTCAGCTTTTCAAAATTAACCTAGAATTCATAATGGATCAAAGTACCAAGATTTTACATACCTTTTGATCCTTACAACGAGGGGATTACTGATTTGTGTTTAGAATTCGATTTTGGACGGATTTGAGGCTTCAATTTTGCAGATTTTAGTATGAAGTTTGGGTTTGGAGAACACCCTGGTCGCCCCCCCTTTCTCTGGTTCGACCAGACACACCAAAAATGGTGTGTTTGGTGAATTTTATTAAAATCCAACATTTATCTTTCATTCTTAGGCAAGTTTAGTCCCTCACTTATCATCTAGCTTTAATTACTAGTGTTTATAACCTAGTGTTAATTATTTCTAGCCTTGTAATTTTAACTAGGTTAAAATTTCTAGATGGTCAATTCTTGTTTATGAAATCCTCAATTTCCTGATATCAGTATTTATATTTTCGGGGTGTTACAATAAGTCAAGTTCATCATTGATAAAAAGAATCAACCGTCACCCGCTCGGACAACTCAAGTATTTGTCATCTTGTGAAATTAATTGTAGTGCAGGTCGATCGGACAACATAACTATCCGATCAGACAGCATCAAGTCATCCGTTCGGACAGCTTAAATCTCACCCGAACGGATACAATCTCACCCGAACGGATACTATCTCACCCGAACGGATACTATCTCACCCGAACGGATACAATCTCACCCGAACGGATACTATCTCACCCGAACGGATACAATCTCACCCGAACGGATACAATCTCACCCGAACGGATAGCTATCTCACCGAACGGATAGCAATCTCACTCGTTCGGACAGCAATCTCATCCGAACGGACAGCGTTGTCACGAGATTATTTTTACTGTTGACTTGTGTTGACTCACTCGATCGGATACCCGTCCGATTCATTTGTTTGATATTGATTAAACTCATTGTGTTTGTTTGATCGTGATTCAGGTAATTAAAAGGTGCTTGTAAATCGAGAAGATCATATCATGGCTGAAGAGTTCTACAACGCGTTCACATCCGAATCTTCCGAAACGTCAACAGTCACACCAAAGTCAATTACAAAAGCAATCAATGAGAACATCAAACATGATAACTTCTATGGAACACACTCGAAGCCACCAACTCTGGAAAGCATTGAAGATTACACGTGGCGGAAAGAGAGGTTCATTGGTTGGGCAAAAGCCTATGCTCACGAGAGCTGGTTTTGTTTGGAGTTTGGGTACAAAAGTCCGACTAATGATAAAGGAGAAGAGCTTCCACTCAAAGACTTACCTAAAGATGACAAAGCAGAATTCTCAGCAGAACAGAGAATGATTGCTTTGATCCAGTTGGCAATCAGAAATGACATGTTTGCTTTACTGCAACATGACGGAACTTCAAAATCGGTTTGGGAGGCTTTACGGGTTAAGGCAGAGGGTGGTAAACAAATCAGGAAGAACAAAATTGCTTTATTAAAAAAGGAATTTGATTTGTTTGATAGTCTTAACGGTGAATCAGTTCGTCAAATGATTGAACGTTTTTGTCATCTAAAAATCGAACTAGAAAGATTTAAGATTGAAAAAACAAGAGAAGAAATAATAGACAAACTTATAGAAGTGTTACCATGAGCTGATCAGTGGCAAACGTTTGTTTTTATCCTGAAAAATGATGCTTTATGTGATACAACTTCTCTTGATGTCTTGATAGAAAAGATAGAGAGTCATGAACTTGAGTTGCAAAAGCAGGACAAGATGAGCAGTTCTTCGCATCAGCAGAATGTTGGTCTTTATTATAAAGGCAATATACCTTCGGTGAAAGCTGATAGATCACCACAGACAGCATTCAGTGGTGAGAGGACAAAAGAACCTCAGAAAAGCTCATCAAGTTACGATCCGGGTTATCATTCATCTGCTTCAAAAGTTAGTTCAGAAGAATCTGAAGAAGTTCTGTGCAATATTGCTCTCAAATTGAAGAATTCCCCAACAATGAGCATAAATGCAGCTAAGCAACAAATGAGTTTCCTTGCATCTGTTCTGGAATCGTATGAAGGTCTTGTAGCTGGCAAAACTGGAAACTCAGAGTTAACCAAAGAAGACTATGACCAGATTGATCCGGAAGAGATGGAACTCATTGACATCCACTGGTGTTTAGCTAGTTGCATCCACAGAGCTCAGAGATATATGGAAATTACTGGGAAACAATCTCTTGGTGGTGCTTCAACAAAACTTGGATTTGACAAGTCCAAGGTGACCTGCTTCAGATGTAAGCAAAAAGGTCATTTCAAGAGAGAATGCAACAATTCTGCGGTTGGTGGGAATGAACATCCGTTCAATGATGATTACTACCGAAAGGCAATCTACCACCGAAGCAAAGAAGAGCCAAAGATGATTGAAGACAAACCCAGAGAGAAGTCAAAAGCTTGTGCTGTGATTCACGATGATGAAGGATATGATTGGAGCCAGATTTGTCCAGAAGAAGATCGAGTTGATGTTCGAAAAACAGCTCATGGCAAAGCTATAATAAAGAACAACCATTACGTCTTTGTTGCTGAAATCAAAGATGAAAACAAAGAAGAAAAGGTTGTTGCTGAGGCTAAAAAGAAAACCAGAGAAGAAATTCTGAGTGAGAAAACAGACAGAGAAATAAGAATGGCTGCGAACAGAATGAATGATATGCAAAGAGAATATGATGAAGCTGTCAGATACAAAAGATGGGATAAGAAACGAGAGTGTTATATCAACAGATATGGTGAACCTGTTGTTTCCAAGAAGGACATAGTTTTTGATGATGTTCTTCTAGTAATTCCTCGGGTCGGCAAATTTTATTCAAATGCTGTAAAAGACAAAAATTATGAGGAAAAGCTGGAAAAACTCATAAGAGAAGTCATGATATCGAGTTTGAAGAAGAGAGATGAAGAGAGAATGGAGAAGAATGTTGAGAGTATGGTTGAAGAATTAAAGAAAGTTGCTGTGGAAGATGTGAAGGTATCTGTGGAAGTGAAAGAAGAAGTTGTGATGAATATAGAAGTTGTGAAAGAAGCTGTTACTGAAGAACAGCAGGTTGTAAAAGACGAGAAGAAAGATAAAAGTTTGATAGAAGAGAAGAATGAGAGTTTGAAGGTTGCTGGTGATGCTCGTGATGAGGTTGGTGTTGAAGAAAAGCAGAATGTTGCTGGTCAGACAGAAGTTGCTGCAAACACCGAAGTGCCAATCACTGAGGTAAATTCTAACTCTAAAATCTTGAAAACTGTTGAACAGTGCAAGAAATGCATGGAAACGTGCAGTGCTTGTACTGAAAAAGACAAACAATTTAATAAAATTGAAGAAGTTTTCAAAAATAAATGCAAAGAAATGTTAGAAAACGAAAAAGTTTTGAAAGATAATGAAGAAAAACTTTTGGAAAAATGTAAAAATTTAGAAAAAGAAAATGAAGTTTTGAAAGAAAATATTTTGAAAAAGACAGAAGAATGTGACCAAAAGGAAATTGTTTGTCAAGAAATGAAGAAAGAATATGACTCAATAAAATTAGCATATCATATTACAAAAGAGTCATATGAAAAAGTGAAGGATGAAATGAAATTTGCTCAATCAAGAATGAATTACTTATCTGAAACAACTAAAGAGCTTAAGCGAATGTATGAAATAAAACAAGATGTTGTAAATTCTTACATTGAGGATGTTGCTAAGCTAAAGCGTCAGATTGCTGATTTAGAACAGGATAACAACAAGTTAAAAAGTTATCACGTGTCGTCATATGTGCTTGAAAGAATTTTCAACATAAAACCGGATGGAAAAGATTCTGAGCAAAACAAGAAAGGCATTGGCTCAGAATTTCATCAAGTTCCACCACCGGAAAAGTTTGCATTTTATGATGATGAAAAGGTCGAAAAAGCTTTCAACATGGTAGATCAATTGCCAGATAACATTGACGTAACCTATTCCAAATCTGATGATTCTAGTGATTCAGAGGTGGTAGGTAAGGTCGTTGAAAGTGTGTTGAAAGAAGAGTCAGTTGATACAGGTAAATCTGAATCACGGGATGAAAATGAAGGGAATTTTCATGATGGATATCTGAAAAACTCGAAATCCGAGAAAGATTTAAATGATGATTCAAAAGGATTGGTTTATACCATGATTGGATCGGACAAATTATTCTTAGATGTTGTATTCCCGATTCAGAATATGATTTCAGAAAAGGTTGATAAAGTTTTCAAGATGATTGAGATTGAAAAATCTGAAATTTCAAAGTATGCTGGAAAAGGTCACAAAACTTTTTATAACAAACCTGGTTACAAGAAGAAAAACATGAAGGCTGGGTTGGGTTATAAGAAGAAACAAAGTCGAAATAAAAATGAACCACCAAATTTTCAGACAAAAATGAATTTTATTCATGGAACAAGTTCAGAAGAAGAGAAAGAACTCCAATTTAGACGTCAGTCTAATGAAGAGTTCTATGCTTAGAAAAAGCAACAACAGGTCAAAGATGTCTCAAAAAGAACATGCTTTAAATGTGATCAAACAGGACATCTTACACGCAAGTGTCCAAATCTGAAACCTGTTGATGTTGAGACGAAAAAGAAGTCTGTTTATGTTCAGAAACAAAAGTCTGATGTTGTGAATCAGAAGTCAACCAAATTTGATTCAAAGCAAACTTGGAAGCCGAAAATGTCAAAGGCTGACTCAAAACAAACATGGAAACCTATGACACCCAGACTTAAAACAACACAAAGTTGGAAAACAACAGTTGATACAACAAAACAAAACCAGTTTTCGAAACCAAAAGTTGTTGTTCTGAATCAAAATCTTCAAAAAGAGTCACATTTTTACAAATGAGGTAGTCCTAAAGGTCAAACATGGACTGTTAAGAAAAACAAATTGCCTCGGTAAATGATGAAAAAGTTGAAGTGAAAATTGACAAAGTCTTTGTACAAAATGACAAAGATTTTCCGAAGTTAAATGAAGCATATTGTGTTGAAATGCCTAAGGTCAAACAGACCTGGGCTAAATTCTTCAAGTAATTGAGTAATTTGAATGTGCAGGTGCTTCCGAAGAAATCTGAATGTCAACAAGAAGAGTGTTGGAGCAGCCTGGCACAAGAAGAGGAGGCTGCTGAACCCTGTGTTGGTTGAAACAGGGAGTTTGTTTGGTTTCTGTATATAAATAAACAATATTTCAAAACCCTAAAAATTGAAAATTTAAAAATCAAAAATATGTTTTTATTTTTGTCAAAATCTTGAAAAATCAAAAATATGTTTGTTTTTTTAAATTTTGTCAAAAATTCAAAAATTTAAAAAATATGTTGATTGAATACGCCGAAACCCTCACGGCTGAACAAACATGATTAATTTCACAAGATTGAAAAACGGTTTTCAAACTGTAAAATATCAATGTGTTGTAAATCATGGGGGTACATTATTTTTTTTTTTTACAAATCATTGCATGAGAAGCAGAAAATGGATGGCGAAACAAAGCTATCAGTGTCGGTTTGTCAAATTTTCTTTAAATGGTTTTGCATTTTAGGGGGAGTAATATGGTCAGAAAATCCAAAAATATTAGAAAATTTGAAAAAGTCAAAAACATGATAAAATTCAAAAATGAGTTTTTGTGTAAAAAGAGGAAATGATAGTACATCAGTAGACAGTTAAAGTATGCAAAAGAAATGTAATGATTATATAGCATTAAATAGTCTCACTGATGATATGCCGATAGGTTTTTATACATTTAGTAAACTTTTTCGGGATATAAACCTAAATTCAAACTTGCTTATTTCGTGGGGAACACTACTTGGATATATAGGTAACCCCTGAAATCTCGTTTGAAGGACCCCTCTTTCTGAGATACTAGGTCTTTATGCTTAGTGATATCTGGGGTATTATCCCGGGACTTCTGATTTTGCGGAAGCAATGGCCTAGTCCCCGTATAATACTTTACGCTTGCTTGAAATATAGCACCGCCCTCAGCATAAAATATGATGAAACATTGAAAAAATATGTAAATCATGTGCTGTTGAAGAAAAGATCCTCTAAAGGGGACACACCAAAAGTCGAAGCCGTCATCTCTCTGCTGAACGGACGTTCTGACCTGAGCTCTCACGGTTCTTCGCAATTTAACCCCTTACAGATATCATCTAGGTATACTCACCTGTAAGACTGAATATTGGGATCTGGATACGGGAGTAAATTCAAGAGGTGGGAAAATGAGTTTAAGTTCTTAAAACGTCTAATTCGTATCCTGAATAAGTTGAAGTTTGTGTGAAAATTTAAGTGGATCAGTATATCGACAATCTAAGTGAATTGTTTAATTCTTGATGTGTAACTAAGCTCAACGGTACTTATGACTTGTCAAAAACTGATATGAACCTCTAACGCAAACTCAAACAAAAATATTGTCTGTAAATATGTTTGTATATATTTTTTTTTACTGCTTTATGTTTCAGAAAAATTCAAAAAGATTTTGATTCTGCTTTATTTTCGACAACCGATGTCTGGGATGCTAAGTTTCAAAATCTAAGTATGCTGATTGTGTTTCTAAAAATAAAACAAGTTCATTAATTTGAAACTTGAAGTTTTTAAAATCAAAAATCAAAAACAGTTTGTGATATCTCCAAGGTCATTAATTTGGACTTGGATGATTAACTGTGAGGGATTTGGATGCTTAAATTGTTATAATCTATTGAAAAGAGTCAGTTTCCGATCCTGTTCACTGAAACTGCCAAATCCTTAAAGATTGTTGATAGGGGGAGAGATTCAAGTAATCCTGAATATATTCATATTATTATATCTTAGAACCAGGATCTTGATTTAGAAAGTTTAATAGAGCCAGATCACGATTCCTGGAAAAACAAAAATGCTTTCATTGTTGAAATGTTTTAGCATTATGCTGTACCAGACTACGATCCCGACAGCCGAGTCTAAGGGGAAGTCTGAAGACGAGCTCAACGCAAGAGGAAGCGTGGATTCAATGAGCCAGGAAACTATCCTGAAGGAGCTTGTATACGGAAAGCCAGGTGTCGATCCCAAAGCACGGAAGCTTGACGGAAGGGGGAGCCTGAAGAGTTTACCGAAAGGGGGAGCTGAAGCTGAAAACAGATCCACCGGGATTCTGTTCAAGCTAGAGAGAGAAAGACCAGACGGTACGAGCCTGACTAAATGTTTGAGATTGACTGCGGCAATATCCAAGGGGGAGTCTGTTAGTGCATTTACGTCTATCGCCTTCGTCGTCTCAAATCGTAGCTGAAACTGTTTAAATCTAGGTTTTATATTGTTATAAATAGGAAAAGGCAAGGTGGCATTTATGTAAATAATGAGATCTCTCATTATATTCCTTGGCCTATAAATAGAACCATTAGGGTTCTCATTTAGGACTTTTCCATTTGCTACATTTGAGGAGATTGGAGCTAGAGAGAGAAACTAGAGAGAGAAAGGCAAAAGGTGATTCATGTGACTTGTAACTTTTCAGATCTATCAATCGAATCACAGATTATAGTACGGTTCTTGTGTTCGGTCCACGCACGTGTACGGATTCCGCACGTCACACGTGTCGATACGCAATCGTTCGGAAGTCGAAACCGGTCCTAACATTCACAACCCTTCTATCCCTCGCCAGTTGGCATTTTAGTAACGACGTTCCCTTTCGTCGTACTTCCAGGAGATCTGTTCTCCTACTTCCCGAATCCTATTTCCTGCATCCACCAACTCCTCGCCAAAGTGGCGGAGTTCAGCTAAATTTTCATTACTCATTGGCGGGTTTGGTATTGGTTCCGGGTCGAACTGAAGGAAAAAGGTATAAGGATTATTAAGAAGGTTTTGGAACTGCCAGTCATTGGTCCACCATTCGTCCATACCTAGAGGTTGGGTGTGGATTATAGGTTCTGGGATTGCTGGTTCCAAGTTTATGGGAAGTTGGGTTTCAGCAGGATAAGGGTAAAGATTATTATTAATAGGCCTAACGATATCACAGCTCGCCAATGCATGATCCAATTCTTCCTGAAATGGCAACTCCTCGATTTGCCTAGAGCTTTCCCCTATTTCCATGTTTGTTTGCCTAGAACATTCCCCAATCCCCTATTTCCATTTGCTACATTTGAGGAGATTGGAGCTAGAGAGAGAAAGTAGAGAGAGAAAGGCAAAAGGTGATTCGTGTGACTTGTAACTTTTCAGATCTATCAATCGAATCACAGATTATAGTACGGTTCTTGTGTTCGGTCCACGTACGTGTACAGATTCCGCACGTCACACGTGTCGATACGCAATCGTTCGGAAGTCGAAACCGGTCCTAACATTCACAACCCTTCTATCCCTCGCCAGTTGGCATTTTAGTAACGACGTTCCCTTTCGTCGTACTTCCAGGAGATCTGTTCTCCTACTTCCCGAATCCTATTTCCTGCATCCACCAACTCCTCGCCAAAGTGGCCGAGTTCAGCTAAATTTTCATTACTCATTGGCGGGTTTGGTATTGGTTCCGGGTCGAACTGAGGGAAAAAGGTATAAGGATTATTAAGAAGGTTTTGGAACTGCCAGTCATTGGTCCACCATTCGTCCATACCTAGAGGTTGGGTGTGGATTATAGGTTCTGGGATTGCTGGTTCCAAGTTTATGGGAATTTGGGTTTCAGCAGGATAAGGGTAAAGATTATTATTAATAGGCCTAACGATATCACAGCTCGCCAATGCACGATCCAATTCTTCCTGAAATGGCAACTCCTCGATATGCCTAGAGCTTTCCCCTATTTCCATGTTTGTTTGCCTAGAACATTCCCCAATCTCCATTTCTATCTGCCTAGAACCTTCCCCGACTTCAATCCCCTTTCCTTTGTCTATGGGATTTTCTATTTCGGGAATCTTCCTAGTTGCGGGTTTCCTTATGCGCACACGCCTCCATCCCACAAATCTTCTCCTTTTCTTAGGCTTGGGTTTCTCCAGAAGTGGAGCGTTGAATTCCATAGGTTCTTCTACATCGGGTATGTAATAATTAAAGTCTTTGGAAACTTCTTTCACCGGATAGAGATTGAGATTTTGAAGGGCTTCAGATAAGTCATTCGTGCTGTTTAGCATATATGCAAAAATATCCACAAAATTACTAAGTTAAAATTTTATAACAAAATTTTACAGATAACCTTTAAATATTATTGCATACCGTGTGATTAATTTAATACAAAGAGCAACTAACAACAAAAACATATTAGGGTTTACTGTAAACTTATTTATTTACTGGGTAAAGTTTCTGACTTGTAAGTGATATAGGTGCTAAAACTTGAGTAAAGTGTATTTAAAGATTTGCATTTATTGCTACAGTGGCTAGCATATAGAGATCCGCCCATTTTTCATCTAATCCATCCTCCCATGGTGGGGTACTGCCTAATTTCTGGGTTTCCTGATTACTCCTTCCTTCTTTGGGTTTTTTTAGTTTCTCTTGACTTTTCCTAATAATCAAACTTCTTTTATTAGGAGAAAGTGGTTTTTCATATTGTGCCTTACGGACAAATATTCCCTCCTCAGGATTTGTTGGGCATTTTGAGGACGAAGTTCCTTTTTCTTTTGGTGAAGTATTTAATTTATGATAGATATCCGAAAGTCTTTGTTTACCCATACTGTAAACAAGTATTCAAATAATGAAACACGTAATCACAAAATAGTAATTAGTAAAGTTAAGTATTTTCTAAAATACTTAATTGGCTTAAATCAGTGGCTCTGATACCACCTTTTCCTGTCACGGCCCCAGCCCCGGTTTGACCCGGTCAGGAGCCGCGGGACAGGAACCCGTGGTATTAATGATGTGACAGCGGAAGATTTTTAACAGGATCTTTTAAAAACTCAAATGCCCAATTATTTTATTCTATAAACTGGAGATAAACCCCGTAATTTACAATAGAGGAATTTAACTAGGAAATTCCCTGATTTATTAAAACATGCTTATTTATTTTTAACTGAGCCACCTCTTCAAGCTTGATAGTGCTCCGTAGAACGTTTTCCTTGATTTACAGGAGGTTACCTGAAACATGTTTTAAAAATATTTTTGTCAGCGGGGAAATACTGGTGAGTCACTCATTTTACATAAAATGACACATAGTTATCAATTATAGCATAAAAGCGATTACAATGGTTTCTATCTTATTTTTATCTGGCGCCGTGTCACAATGGTGACGATGGTCATACCACTATTGGGTCCCACCCCAAGTAGTGATGATTATCCCGGTTAGTCAATGAACTTAACCGGAATAAAATTAGTAATGTGCACAATACCCCACTAGCCAGTGATTCAAGATATCCATGACTTACTCCCTGTAATTATAACGTTTGAAAATAATGGAGTATTGTAAATTACTTTTGATAAAAAGAGAATGACTCACATTGCAGATTTATTCGAGCAGAGTTTAGCCTACTGATAAGCCTGTTAACCTAATTTAACAACAATGCATACGAAACTAGGTTAGTAACTAATACAGCATTTACGATAACTCACGAGATTAAACCTTCACAACGAATGACAAAGCGCGATACTTAGACATCCATCGAATTCACGACGAATGACAAAGTATAAACCCTAATTTGGGCAGCACTTAAACATCCATTGGATAGTTTTCTATCGATCGGACATTGAATCGTAATAGCGATCGAGTTATTACCCTGTTATCGCAGCAGAGGTTCGAGACAGTGTGTGTTTTGAAAGAAACAGCGTATAAGTAATTGTACGTAACGAATTTTAACGTCGTAACATGCAAACAGTTCAAGTCCCAAGCCCCTGTATTTATAGCCTAATTTTGAACCTCCCGCGTGTCGCGGAGGGTTCCTCCGACCCTGTCGTGTATCGCGGGGCATACCCCCCTAGCCTAGGGTAGCCTCGTGTCTTGTATAGCCTTGGTGAGTCAAAATTTTCATAAATACGTGTTTTGTAACAGTTTTGAAAGGATAAACGTAATTTAGGGAATACCCCCCTTGAGTTTTAGGGGCCCTGATCCTAATTTCGATTGTTCTGAAAATTTTAGGGTTTATGCAGAATTACTTGGGTGTCTTAATTAGGGTTTCTTTTTGGACAAATTAAAATAATAAATAGGACTTTTGGTGAGAGTTGTTACAAGAAGGGCCGATTGTTTGGATATGTGGGGTAGCGAAGGTGTCGAACAATACTTGATATTTATATAATATCACGGCCTCAATCCGTCTTGGAAATACAAAGAACTTTTGAAATCATTTAGGTGCTCTTTGGTAGCCTCTTAATGACCATTCTGATGCTATCTCTTAATGGTTAAAAACCTCTGAATGAATAAGAGGTAACCTCAAGTCTGAATGGTTAAGAAGTAACCTCTGAATGGTAAATCATCACATGGCACATTCTTCTACCTTCTCATTGGTAAAATTTTTAATGGTTCCATTAAGAGGTAGTCTCTTAATGACCATTCAGAGGCTACCAAACAGCCCCTAAGATGTCGGTTGATATTTATTTTGGGCGGCAATTGGTTCAAAAGAGAATTCTAAAAGGTCAATATTTTAATTGTAAAAAGGAACTCCGTTTCTTCTCTTGAGGAACAGAGTATGATCAGCGTTACTTTGGTGATACCCGTATTCTTTTATGGCCAAGGTGAACTTTCCAAACCATGCCCGAGGAGATTGTTTTAATTCGTATAGAGATTTTTTCAACCGACAAACTTCCCCTTCTTTAAAACCCTCAGAAAACTGGAGGTGCTTCCATGTAGACTTCTTCTGTTAGGTCTCCATGGAGAAATGCGTTTGTAACATCAAACTGATGGAGAGGCCACTCCTTATTGGCTGCCACGGAGAAGAGGACTCTGATGGTGTCCATTTTTGCAACCGGAGAAAATGTCTCAGAGTAATCGATCCCATACGTCTGAGTGTACCCTTTGGCTACAAGCCGAGCTTTGTATCTTCCAATGGAATCATAAGGTTTATATTTGATTGAATACACCCATCGGCTTCAAACTGTTTTCTTTCCTTTTGGGAGAATGCACTTTTCCCACGTATTGTTTTTCATAAGAGCATGCATCTCCGTTTCCATTGCGTCTTTCCAGTTCTTCTTACCTTGCGCTTCCTTTACAGAACTAGGTATTTGTTCGGAGTATAGTGAGGTAACAAATGCTTTCGCATTGTTAGATAAGTTCCCCGTTAACTGTAACAACTCTCATCAAAAGTCATATTTATTATTTTAATTGTCCAATAGGAAACCCTAATTGAGACACCCAAGTGATTCTGCACAAACCCTAAAATTTTCAGAACAATCGGAATCAGAATCAGGGCCCCTAAAACTCAGGGGGGGTAAACCCTAGTTAGTATTATCTCAACAGTTTGTTGTCAAAATTGAAATTTCACGTAAAACCAACTCAGATAGGCTAGTCCAGGACGTGGCTACCCTATAATGATTTTGTGTCCCTTGCGCACCGTAAGGGATAAGGCTTACGGTGCGCAAGCCTGGTCAAAATTTTACTATAAATAGCAGACATTGGCAATCGAAGTTTGGCACTTGAACGACGTAAATTCTCGTTACGTAAACTGAGATATCACAGAAACACTTCTGAAACACACACAGATCACTAATCGCCGCCGCAATACAGGGTAATAACTCGATCGCTGCTACGATTCTATGTCCGATCGATTAAACTATCCAATGGATGTTTAAGTGCTGCCCACATTAGGGTTTATGCTTTGTCATTCGTCGTTAATTCAATGGATGTTTAAGTATCGCACTTTGTCATTTGTTGTGAAGGTTTTAATCTCGTGAGTTATCGTAAATGCTGTATTAAGTTACTAACCGAATTGTGTGCTTGTTATTAATTTAGGTTAAAAGGCTAATCAGTAGGCTAGGTTCTGCTCAATTAAATCTGCAATGTGAGTCATTCTCTTTTTATCAAATTTATTTACAAAAGCATGTTATTTTCAAAGATTATAATTATAGTGATTAAGTTTATGTAATCATCAAATTACAGCCGGTATGTGGGGTTTTGTATACATTACTTGATAAACTTCACCATTGGACAACGGGTTAGCCAAGGGGTGATATGACCATAGTTACAGACACCATTGGACAACGGGAGGGCCAATGGGTCGAGTGACAAAATACCGTGGGTAATTGGTTTGATATCTGGAAACATTGTAATCTCTCTTAATACTGTAAATTATAAATGAGTCGTTTTAGCAAAATGAATGATTCACTCAGTATTTCCCGCTGACAAAACCTTTTTCAAACATGTTTCAGGTGATCTGTTGTGATCCAGGAAAAGTGCCGCGAAGCACTACAAGCTTAAGGAAGTGGCTCAATATAAAATAAAGAAACATGTTTTGTAAAATAAAGATTTCTCCGTGAAATCTCAAATATTGTAAATTACCGGGTTTTTATCCCGAGTTGTGAAATAAAATAATCGGGAAATATTTCAGTTTTAAAAAGATCCTGAAGAAACTTCCGCTATTAAATAAATACCACGGGATTTTCTGTCCCGCGGCTCTTGAAACGGGTCAAACCGGGTCGAGGGCCGTGACAGAAAAAGGTGGTATCAGAGCCACTGATTTAAGCCAATTAAGTATTTAGAAAATACTTAATTTTACTAATTGCCATTTTGTGATTATATGTTTTATTAATTGAATATTTGTATACAGTATGGGTAAGTAAAAGTTGTCAAACATCTATCTTAAATTAGATAAGTCATCCAACGAGAAGGGAAGTTCATCCCAAACCAAACCCTCAAATGACCTTGCAATCCCTGAAGAAGGAATATTTGTGCGAAAGGCACACTATGAGGAACCACTTTCTCCTAATAAAAGAAATTTGATTATTAAGAAAAGTAAGGAGAAAATAAAGAAATTCCGAGAAAAGAAAGTTGTCACACCCCCAAAATCCACACGCGGAGTATCACCGCTTGGAGGCGTGACTGACCAGGATCTTAACCATCAATCACATTGAACTCATAAGCATAGATAAATAATACTTTTATTTATAAACAACAAGTGTTACAATATTTCACAGTTTACAGCGGAAGCATATTTGACTCGTTAAGTGTTTATAAAACCATATGTAAGCTCTTAGTCTTATATTGCGTTTCCATGTGTCTCGACCCATGACCACTCCAGCTTCTCAGATAGCAAGTCCCTTTGATATGCAACTAAAGGCCTGCAAGGCATGTAACAACGAATCAACAACAATGTTGAGCGAGTTCACAGTTGGTTATTTAGTTATAGTATTCGTTTCGTAAATTGTTTGTTCGTTTTGCAAACCACGTATCGTATTAATCCTTATCGCGGCCAATCCAGGCATCTGTGCGATGATTAGTGGGGGCTTCCCATGTGTTACTAGACCACGCGTATCGACTGCTACGAAAATATAAGAGGTGCCCTAAGTCAATGTCTATCAGCATTGACCCTTTGCCCATAGTCCATTAGTACACGCCCGTTCGGACGACACGGTGTGAGGTTTGTTAAACCTAATAGCGCTATCTACTAATGACCCGCTCGCCATAGGCCTCGGCGATTAAGTCGATAAATGAGGGACTTCCTTTGATAGAACTGATGGTCTTATGATCGTGTACGTAGGTTTTACGTACGTGCCCTTCAATCCGAGGACAGTAATAAGTATAACTGTACGTAGGTTTTACGTACGTGCCCTTCAATCCGAGGACAGTAATAAGTAGTTTAATAGTAATGGTTGTACGAGTAGTTATTCAATCCCATTCCCAACCCACCGGGAATCCCATGCCTTGGCTAGTGTGAACTCACCTTGGTTTGCTCGGTATGCTAAGTTAAGTGCTCACAATAAATCAGTCAAGTCCTATATTTATGCACGTATTTCCAGTCAGTACAGGTTTGTAAGGTTTCGCATGCAATGTTCGTCACAGAGTGTGTGTGTAACAGTAAACATCAGGCATTACAAACAGTCAATCATCTTCATACTTTTTATGTGTCTCATACCTGTCTTTTTGCAGTTTTAAATCTAACATAGTTAACTAACAACACACTTAGTAGAGCTACCACGCTAACTGGATTATCATATTCAAACAGGAATGACAAACCACAGTGCTAGTTAACTAACAGAGTTAACAAACTAGTAAGGTTACATATACTTGACAGTGATAATAAAGTTAATAGAGTTAATAACTTAACTCAGTTAACAGACTATCCAGAGTTATGGACTTAACAGAAATTAATAAACTTAACTGGGTTTATATTCGTAACATGAATAGCATAATTAACAAACTTAACATGGTTAACACTTAACAAAGTTAACATACTGAATTAAGTTAATCAACTTAACAGAGTTTATCAACTAACAGTGTTAACAACTAACAGAGTTAACAGATATCATATAATCAGTTTGCTGTACAAAACCTTGGACGAAATCACTAAGTGGACGAAAACCCTTATGGCCGAAATCCCCTTTGGGCCGAAATCACTTGGGTCTTAAACACCTTGGGCCGAAATCACATAAGTGATTTCGTCCAGTTTCAATGGTGGGGTGTTTTCGTTGGCTGTACTTCATCTTCAACAACAGAAATCATTTACAAATCGTAGAAACCCTACTCGCATACTAACAGTTATTCATAACCATTAACATCAAGAATCTCGGAGATCATCTATCACTCTTAACATCAATTAACAACACAATCATTCCACCATATCGATTTATACAAACTTATAATTTATCAAAACATTGTGAGATCTAGATCATTAATAAGTCTGCAAGTTATTCAGTGACAGACACACATGATAAATCATATCATCGAATTAAAAAGATTCCCAACCAGCAAGTCAGTTTCAATCATAAACAACATCACATAACAATGAAATCAGATCTGAAACAACTAATTGTGAAAGTCACTAACCGACTCAGAATAATTAACAAGGAAATCTGGCTTCGAATGAGGAGAGGGCTGCCGTCAGGTTTCAAAACAAATGAGAGAGAGTGTGATAGGTGTCTAGGGTTTGCCAGTTATCCCCTTTTGTGCGTACGAGTAAAACAAGTTATAAGTTTAGTCGATACTGGGCCCAAAGCCCATTCCTGTTTTCATTGGTCCACTAGTGGACGAAAACACAAGGTGTTTTCATGGGTAGGGTGTTTTCATGAGTGGGTGTTTGGCATGACCTTATTAAACCACAGAATGTTAATTCTAAATATAATTTTAACCTTCACTACAAATATAATGCACACCACATATATAACATATCGATCACAGTACGAATTAACATATTACAACGTCTACATTTGTGAAACAAACAAGTCGTGTCAACAAACAACATAAAAAAAATTAATGTGCAATAAATGCGAAGATGGAAATCTTGAGAATTCGAGTTGTCACATTATCCCCAACTTGAAAGAAATTTCGTCCCGAAATTTAGCATGCGGTTACTGAGGAAGCTAGGTAAGTTATCGTTTACTGGTTTTCCTGGGGTGTCACATCATCCCCCCCGTTGATTTGGAATTTCATCCCGAAATTCTGTGGTAGCTTCAGCCTCAGTAGTGGTTGCATTGGTTCCGAATAACTGGGGATATTTGAGTTCCATTTGGTCTTCTCGTTCCCAGGTATACTCTGGGCCACGACGGGAGTTCCAACGAACTCGAACAAGTGGTATTCTGGTGTGCTTGAGGACCTTAACATCCCGGTCCGTGATTTCAACTGGTTCTTCGACGAAATGCAACCGTTCGTCGACAGTGAGCTCCTTCAAAGGAACTATGGGGGTCTCATCTGACAGACACTTCTTCAGATTCGACACGTGAAAGACGTTGTGAACTGTACTGAGTTCAGCTGGTAAGTTCAGTCTGTAGGCCACTTGCCTATTTTCTCAATGATTTCAAATGGTCCGACAAATCGCAGATTAAGTTTGCCTTGTTTTCCAAAACGAACCACACCCTTCCAGGGTGAAACTTTGAGTAGCACTCGATCCCCAACCTGGAACTCGAGTAGTTTCCTGTCTTTATCGGCGTATGCTTTCTGACGGTCACGAGCTGCCGCCATGCGTTGTCGTATTTGAGCAATCTTTTCAGTAGTATCAACTACAAGTTCTGGACCTGTGATTTAACTATCTCCCACCTCTTCCTAACAGAGAGGTGACCGGCATTTACGTCCGTACCATGCCTCGAATGGAGCGGCTTGAATGCTGGTGTGGTGGCTGTTATTGTATGAAAATTCCACCAGTGGCAGATGTTTTTCCCAACCATTGCCAAAGTCAATTACGCATGCCCGAAGCATGTCTTCTAAAGTTTGAATAGTGCGCTCAGACTGCCCATCTGTCTGAGGATGATAAGCTGTGCTCATGTCTAAACGAGTGCCAAAAGAATTGTGCATTGCTTGCCACAGTTCTGAAGTAAAACGTGCATCGTGATCAGAGATAATAGAGGTGGGCACCCCGTGCCTCGAGACAACTTCCTTAAGGTATACGTCTGCTAGAGTGGAGAACTTATCCGTTTCCTTGATGGCCAAGAAGTGAGCAGACTTTGTGAGTCGATCCACGATCACCCAAATAGTATCATTCCCACGTTGGGATCTAGGCAGGCCAGTAATAAAATCCATCGAAATTTGCTCCCATTTCCATTGTGGTATCTCTGGTTGTTGGAGTAGGCCTGATGGTTTCTGATATTCAGTCTTGACTCTTGCACATGTCAAGCACTTGCTAATGTAAGTTGCTATGTGAGCTTTCATGCTAGGCCACCAGTATGCAGTTCTGAGGTCATGGTACATCTTATCCGAACCAGGATGTGCTGAGTAGCGAGACTTATGAGCTTCTTCCATTACAAGCTCTCGTAAGTTGCCATAGAGTGGGACCCAGATGCGTCCTGTTACATAGTAGGCTCCGTCTACCTTTTGTTCTAACCGTTGTCTTGAGCCGCGTAGGGCTTCAGCCCTGACGTTTTCTGGTTTCAATGCTTCTACCTGAGCATCTCGTATCTGAGAAGGAAGACTAGACTGAATAGTGAGTTGCAATGCTCGTACACGCCTAGGTGTAGTATCCTTTCGACTGAGGGCGTCAGCCACCACATTGGCTTTGCCCGGATGGTACTTTATAGCACATTCGTAATCGTTCAGTAGTTCCACCCATCTACGTTGTCGCATGTTCAATTCTTTCTGCTTGAATATATACTCAAGACTCCTGTGATCGGTGTAGATGGTGCATTTAGTGCCATACTGGAACTGTCGCCATATCTTGAGCGTAAAAACAACAGCTCCAAGCTCTAAATCGTGTGTAGTGTAATTCCGCTCATGAATCTTAAGTTGACGTGAAGCATAAGCAATGAATTTATCCCTTTGCATCAGTACACATCCCAGAACTTGGATGGATGCGTCACAGTAGACTACAAAATCGTCCGTGCCTTCAGGCAATGAGAGGATAGGTGCGCTACAAGGTCTATCCTTTAAGTGTTGAAACGCTGTTTCCTGTGTATTACCCCAACGGTAAGCGACACATTTCTGTGTCAGTAATGTAAGCGGCTGCGCAACTTTGAGAATCTTTGATGAACCTTCTATAATAACCCGCCAAACCCAAGAATTGGCGTATTTCGGTTGGTGTGCGAGGTGCAGGCCAGTTCTTGATTGAATCTACTTTGGATGGATCGACATGAATCCCATACTTGTTTACCACGTGGCCTAGGAAGTGGAATTCATGAAGCCAGAGGTCGCATTTTGAAAACTTAGCGTATAGCTGTTCCGTTCGTAAGAGTTCCAAAATAAGTCGTAAGTGCTGCTCATGTTCCTCCCGACTCTTCGAGTAAATCAGGATGTCGTCGATGAAAACAATGACAAACTTGTCAAGATAAGGTTTGCACACCCTGTTCATAAGATCCATGAAAACCGCAGGTGCGTTCGTTAACCCGAATGGCATGACCAAAAACTCGTAATGGCCGTAGCGAGTTCTGAATGCTGTTTTGGAGACGTCCTCATCCCGGACTCTCAATTGATGATAGCCTGACCTCAGGTCAATCTTCGAGTAATAGCTCGACCCTTGCAACTGGTCGAATAAGTCGTCGATGCGTGGAAGTGGATAGCGATTTTTCACGGTCACCTTGTTCAGTTCGCGGTAATCTATGCACATGCGAAAAGTACCGTCTTTCTTCTTCACAAATAATACTGGAGCTCCCCAGGGCGAAAGAGCTAGGACGTATGAAACCCTTTTCCTAAGAGTTCTTGTAATTGCTTAGACAGTTCTTCCAGTTCAGTTGGAGCTAAGCAGTAAGGCGCTCGAGCTATGGGTGCTACTCCAGGAGCTAGCTCGATCTGAAATTCGACCTGGCGATGGGGCGGTAACCCAGGTACTCTTCAGGAAACACTTGAAGAAAGTCGTGTACAACAGAAATATCCTCTAACTTCTTCTCTGTCTTCGATGTACCTGTAATAAGTGCTAGAACAGCTGTGTGGCCCTTTCGCAAACACTTCTGAGCCTTCAAGAAGGAGATGATGCCACTCCCGACACCACTCTTGTCGCCTTGAACTTCGAGAGGTTCTTTGCCAGTACGGGGAATATGAATGACCTTCTCCTTGCATAGGATCTCTGCTTGCTGTTGGGATAACCAATTCATCCCAATGACGATGTCGAAACCATCACAACGTTGGGGTCATTTCTAGCATCACCCTGACCAACCATGAACACTCGACCCCTGGCACCATTGCCGTCGTTATTACCCCCGTTGATATTCCCGTTACCCTGAGTATTGTTGTTGCTGATTCTGCGGTGCTCGCTGTTACTGCTGACGATTCTGATGTGCAGGTTGTGAACTCCTGAAATCTTTGGCTTCATGATCAATCTTGAGACACCTCTGACAACGAACCTTGTTCCACTGACCACTGTGGTGTCTGTTGCGTCTGTTGCATTTTGGGTGATTTCCTCGATATCCACCCTGCCTTTGACTACCATAAGACTGCTGACTGGGGCTCTGGTAATCATCAATCTTTCGCTGCTGTGCCTGGGACTGAACTGAAGTCGAACCCTTGCTGGAGGTTCCATCCCATTTTTGCTTGTTGTCACTAGGAATAGCAGAAGTAATAGTAGTGGTAGTAGTAGTACTGATACGTTTAGGCAGCCTGTTCTGTTCCACTGCCTGGTCTGTGAGACGATGAGCAAGACGAGTAACATCTTGAATAGTAGCAAGGTTAGCAGAAGTCACATGACTTTGAATTTCTGGTACTAAGCCTTTGAGGTACAGCTCAATGCGCTTGATGGGAGGATCCACCATGGTTGGATATAACACTGCCACTTCGTTGGACCGTTTCGTGTATGCTTCTATCTCTGACCCCGTCATCTTCAGGTCAAAGAACTCCCAAAACTGTCATTGTTCCTTGGGTTGATGATATTTTAACCTAACCCGTACAGAGGTCGGTAAGGTACTACGCTCATCCTCCTGTCCGTCGTCGTTACGAGTGGTTCAAGTGGTTCACTATCTGATACGAGAGTGTTGCGGAAGTGATCACACTTCGGGATCGGGGACGTCAATCCATGAGTTTCAGGAGACGAGGAGGGGCAGGAAAGGGTATCGTTCAATCATTCTACGTAGGGACATCCAACTCAAGGACGTTTGTATAAGCACCTAACATTCTACGCGGTTTGCTAGACGTTCTAATGGGTGCTCAGGTAGTACTCGTCAACACCGAGTTTCGAAGGGATCCAACTGTAATTGAGAAGTTCACGTTTATGTTTGAGTAGGGGGACAATTACTGCTATGGCCCCTATAGGTTGGTCATGTTTCATATTGATCAATTAACGGGACAGAACCCCTTTTCCACTTGTTAAGCCTTACTGGGACTCGCATGCACCCCACATTATTATTATGTGTGCACCCACAATAATATTGTGATTTGCATGTTCATCTCAGCTCCTCTTAACTCATGTCAAATGGTTCCCCACACTCAAGTAGAAATCAAAGAGTATCACATAGCGTAGGTTATGAAGGTTTAGGGAAAGACCACCCTATCGGTCACTTATTACGTGAAAGTGTTCATGAATTCATATCGGTGTGCTAAACGTGCTATCACATGCATTATCGTATGTAGGTGTTCACTAGCTATGTAGTACAATGAGTATAAGAGGGACGAACCTTGCAATCTGGAGCTGAGTGTCATGGTCGTATTCCCGTTTTCAGAATCTGTCCGGTTATAGTCTGGTTTTACAAAAACAGTTTCCCCTTTTTAAAACCAAGTTCACTATAACCAATGGCTCTGATACCAATCTGTCACACCCCCAAAATCCACACGCGGAGTATCACCGCTTGGAGGCGTGACTGACCAGGATCTTAACCATCAATCACATTGAACTCATAAGCATAGATAAATAATACTTTTATTTATAAACAACAAGTGTTACAATATTTCACAGTTTACAGCGGAAGCATATTTGACTCGTTAAGTGTTTATAAAACCATATGTAAGCTCTTAGTCTTATATTGCGTTTCCATGTGTCTCGACCCATGACCACTCCAGCTTCTCAGACAGCAAGTCCCTTTGATATGCACCTAAAGGCCTGCAAGGCATGTAACAACGAATCAACAACAATGTTGAGCGAGTTCACAGTTGGTTATTTAGTTATAGTATTCGTTTCGTAAATCGTTTGTTCGTTTTGAAAACCATGTATCGTATTAATCCTTATCGCGGCCAATCCAGGCATCTGTGCGATGATTAGTGGGGGCTTCCCATGTGTTACTAGACCACGCGTATCGACTGCTACGAAAATATAAGAGGTGCCCTAAGTCAATGTCTATCAGCATTGACCCTTTGCCCATAGTCCATTAGTACACGCCCGTTCGGACGACACGGTGTGAGGTTTGTTAAACCTAATAGCGCTATCTACTAATGACCCGCTCGCCATAGGCCTCGGCGATTAAGTCGATAAATGAGGGACTTCCTTTGATAGAACTGATGGTCTTATGATCGTGTACGTAGGTTTTACGTACGTGCCCTTCAATCCGAGGACAGTAATAAGTATAACTGTACGTAGGTTTTACGTACGTGCCCTTCAATCCGAGGACAGTAATAAGTAGTTTAATAGTAATGGTTGTACGAGTAGTTATTCAATCCCATTCCCAACCCACCGGGAATCCCATGCCTTGGCTAGTGTGAACTCACCTTGGTTTGCTCGGTATGCTAAGTTAAGTGCTCACAATAAATCAGTCAAGTCCTATATTTATGCACGTATTTCCAGTCAGTACAGGTTTGTAAGGTTTCGCATGCAATGTTCGTCACAGAGTGTGTGTGTAACAGTAAACATCAGGCATTACAAACAGTCAATCATCTTCATACAATTTATGTGTCTCATACCTGTCTTTTTGCAGTTTTAAATCTAACATAGTTAACTAACAACACACTTAGTAGAGCTACCACGCTAACTGGATTATCATATTCAAACAGGAATGACAAACCACAGTGCTAGTTAACTAACAGAGTTAACAAACTAGTAAGGTTACATATACTTGACAGTGATAATAAAGTTAATAGAATTAATAACTTAACTCAGTTAACAGACTATCCAGAGTTATGGACTTAACAGAAATTAATAAACTTAACTGGGTTTATATTCGTAACATGAATAGCATAATTAACAAACTTAACATGGTTAACACTTAACAAAGTTAACATACTGAATTAAGTTAATCAACTTAACAGGGTTTATCAACTAACAGTGTTAACAACTAACAGAGTTAACAGATATCATATAATCAGTTTGCTGTACAAAACCTTGGACGAAATCACTAAGTGGACGAAAACCCTTATGGCCGAAATCCCCTTTGGGCCGAAATCACTTGGGCCTTAAACACCTTGGGCCGAAATCACATAAGTGATTTCGTCCAGTTTCAATGGTGGGGTGTTTTCGTTGGCTGTACTTCATCTTCAACAACAGAAATCATTTACAAATCGTAGAAACCCTACTCGCATACTAACAGTTATTCATAACCATTAACATCAAGAATCTCGGAGATCATCTATCACTCTTAACATCAATTAACAACACAATCATTCCACCATATCGATTTATGCAAACTTATAATTTATCAAAACATTGTGAGATCTAGATCATTAATAAGTCTGCAAGTTATTCAGTGACAGACACACATGATAAATCATATCATCGAATTAAAAAGATTCCCAACCAGCAAGTCAATTTCAATCATAAACAACATCACATAACAATGAAATCAGATCTGAAACCACTAATTGTGAAAGTCACTAACCGACTCAGAATAATTAACAAGGAAATCTGGCTTCGAATGAGGAGAGGGCTGCCGTCAGGTTTCGAAAAAAATGAGAGAGAGTGTGATAGGTGTCTATGGTTTGCCAGTTATCCCCTTTTGTGCGTACGAGTAAAACAAGTTATAAGTTTAGTCGATACTGGGCCCAAAGCCCATTCCTGTTTTCATTGGTCCACTAGTGGACGAAAACACAAGGTGTTTTCATGGGTAGGGTGTTTTCATGAGTGGGTGTTTGGCATGACCTTATTAAACCACAGAATGTTAATTCTAAATATAATTTTAACCTTCACTACAAATATAATGCACACCACATATATAACATATCGATCACAGTACGAATTAACATATTACAACGTCTACATTTGTGAAATAAACAAGTCGTGTCAACAAACAACATAAAAAAAAAATTAATGTGCAATAAATGCGAAGATGGAAATCTTGAGAATTCGAGTTGTCACAAAAGTTAAACAGGAAATCCAGGAATTAACCAGTAAAACACCTTGGGAGGACAAGTTAGATGAGAAATGGGCAGATCTTTATATGCTAGCTACTGTAGCAGTTAATACAAATCTTTAAATAAATTGACCCAAGTTTTAGCACCTTTATCAATTTCAGTCTAGAAACCTTATTTCTGTAAATAAATAAATTTACAATAAAACCTAGTGTGTTTTAACTTTTCAGTTATTTTGTAATTACCCAGTATAAAATAATATTTAAAGGTTTTCTATGAAATTTGGTATAAATTTTTAACTTAGTATTTATGTGTATTTTGCTAAACAGCATGAACGACTTGTCTGACGCCCTTCAGAATTTAAATCTCTATCCTGTAAAAATAGAGGTTTCCAGAGATTTCAATAGGTATATACCAGACATAGAAGAACCTGTTGAATTCAATGCTCCACCTCCGGAGAAACCTAAACCCAAGAAAAGAAGGAGATTTGTGGGATGGAGACGTGTGCGTAGGAGGAAGCCTACAACTAGGAAAATCCCTAAAATAGAAAATCCTTTAGACAAAGGAAAGGGGGTGGAAGTCAGTGAAGGTTATAGACCACCAGGAATGGAATATGGAGAAGATTCTAAGCAAACTCAGAGGGAAGTTGGGGAAAGTTCTAGACAGGTTGAGGAGTTACCTTTTCAGGAAGAATTAGATCGGGCATTGGCAAGCTGTGATGTCGTTAGGCCAATTAATAATAATATATATCCTACTCTTGAAACACCACTACCAATGAACTTGGACCCCGCAATCCCAGAACCTATAATCCACACCCAGCCTCTAGGGATAGATGAATGGTGGACAAATGATTGGCAGTTCCAAAACCTGATCAACAGTCCTTATTCCTTTCTCCCTCAGTTCGACCCGGAACCATTACCAAATCCACCCATGAGTAACGAGAATTTAGCAGAACTCCGCCATTTTGGCGAAGAGTTAATGGATGCGGGAAATAGAATCAGGGAGATAGGGGGACAAATTGCCTGGAAGTATGATGAAAGGGAGCTTCGTTTTTAGGAAAACAAATGACGAGAGATAGTGGGTTGGTGAAGCTGTGTTTGTATAATAAACAATAATAGTAATAAAAATCAGTATGTGTAAAATAAACAATAAAATGGTTGTAAGATAAAAATGTATATGGAAGCATAATATAATCTATAAAATAAAAGAAAAAATATACAATTTTGGTTGTATATTTGTTTACAAAATTATGTGCGATTAATTGTTATATTGGATTGTTTCTTATTTTATACTAATTATTTATAAATTAACTATCAGATGGAAAACGCTAATAATGCACCAGTTAATGAGGTTAATCAATCTGAGCAACAACCGGGGGATCAATATATGACTAGGCAGGATATAGAAAATATCGTTGCTCAAGGATAGCCAATGCTATTCCAGCAATTGTTGCTGCTGTTAAAAATCCAATCGAACCGCAACAAATCGTTCCTAGTAAACGTATTTCTGAAGATAACTTCAGTAATAGCGTTAATGGAGGCAATGATCTTGTTAATCATGATGATGAACCACGGCAAGCTCCGCTCCCTAAGAAACTGAAAGCTGCAACACCTGGTTGCACTTATAAAGAATTTCTTGCTTGTAAACCCGCTGAATTTGCAGGCAATGAAGGAGTGACTGCGGCACTGCGTTGGTTAGAGAAAACCGAGGCAGTAATTGCCATAAGTAAATGTGACAAGGATGATAAGGTCATGTACGCGTCAAATCTTTTCAAAGAAGGGGCACTAGAATGGTGGAACACGGTGTTACAGGCTAAAGGAAGAAATAGGGCTTATGCAATGAACTGGGAAGAATTTAAAGGTCTTGTAGAAAGAAAATTATGTCCCGAATATGAAAAAGATCAAATGGCAAATAAGTTTCTAAACAATAGAATGATGGGTGTAGATTGTCGCGGTTATACTTCGACATTCTTTGAATATGCTAGAGTGGTACCAACACTGGCTTCGCCAGAACCGGTACTCATTTCTCGCTATATTTGGGGATTAATTGGTGAAATCTGCAATATCGTTAAAGCAGCTAGACCTCGCACTATTGACGATGTTGTGGAATTAGCTAACACACTCACTGACGAATTGGTGCGCACAAGAGATGATAAAAGGAAAAAGGAATTGGCTCAGAAAATTACCCAAGGAGTTCGTATGGGTAATAATAGTAACTTCAAGAGAAGAGGAACAGGGCAATTTTCAAATCCGCCTTACTGCAGAAATTGCAAAAGGAAACATTTTGGAAGATGTAATATAATCTGCAATTTTTGCAAAGCTATAGGACATCGAGAAGAAAATTGCAGGAAGAAATCCACAATTTGTTACAATTGTGGAGAAACTGGACATTTCAAGCCAGATTGCCCAAAACTAGTTAAACCAGCTGATAACAACAAAGCCAAAGTTGCAGAAGGAGCTACTAAGAAGAATGTTCATGCTTTCCAATTAACTACTCAAGAAGCAGAACTCATTCCGGATGTAATAGCTGGTACGTTCTTAGTTCACAACATTTACGCAAAAGTATTATTTGACTCTGGTGCAAACCAAAGTTTTATCAATACTTCATTCTGCCAAGCTCTTAATTTACCCTTAACCAATCTAAGGCAGATTTTTACAGTCGAAACGGCAGACGGAAATTCTGTCAAAATAGATAAGGTTTTGCAAAAAGAAAATATAGAACTTTCAGGTCATAAATTCTTTGCAAACCTATTACCTATGAAATTAGCCGAATTTGATGTTGTGTTAGGAATGGATTGGTTAGTAGCCAACCATGCTCGAATTCTTTGTGATCAGAATTCCATAGAAATTCAAGCACCTACTGGTGAAGTAATCATAATTACAGGAGACAAACCACGTAAGCCCATGAAGTTCATATCAGTAATGAAAATTGCTAGTTATGAAAGAAAGCAAGGAATAGTGTATATGATTTCGGTAATCATTAGCACTAAGGGTAAAGAACTTAAGGAGATTCCTGTAGTCTCAGAATACCCAGATGTATTTTCAGAAGAATTACCAGGATTACCACCAGATAGGGAGGTAGAATTTAGGATTCATATAATTCCAGGAACAATACCGATAGCCAAGGCACCTTATCGGTTAGCACCTACAGAAATGTTAGAATTGAAAAAGCAATTAGATGAATTATTAAGTAAATGTTTCATACAACCTAGTTCATCCCCGTGGGGAGCACCAGTATTATTCGTAAAGAAAAAGGATGGTTCGATGAGAATGTGTATTAATTATAGAGAATTGAATAAGGTTACAATTAAGAATCGATACCCATTACCTAGGATTGATGATCTTTTCGATCAACTTCAAGGAGCTAGATATTTCTCTAAGATTGACTTACGTTCCGGATATCATCAATTGAAGGTACAAGAAGAATACATACCTAAGACTGCTTTCAGAACTAGATATGGTCATTACGAGTTTACAGTCATGCCATTCGGACTAACGAATGCACCTGCAGCATTCATGGACATGATGAATAAAATCTGTAAACCGTATTTGGATAAATTTGTAATTGTCTTCATAGACGATATACTTATTTATTCCAAAAGTCAGGACGAACATTGTCAGCACTTGCATGCACTCTTAACTTTGTTAAGAAAAGAAAAGTTGTAAGCCAAGTTCTCAAAATGTGAATTTTGGTTGCAAGAAGTGCAATTTCTAGGACACATGGTGAATCACGAAGGTATTCACGTAGATCCTGCTAAGATAGAGGCAATTACCAAATGGAAGGTTCCACAATCCGCAATTGAAATTAGAAGTTTTATAGGTTTAGCTGGATATTATAGACGGTTTATTAAGGATTTTTCCAAGATAGCTGTACCATTAACTAAGCTAACCTGTAAAGTAGTTAAGTTTGAATGGGGACCTAAACAAGAAGAAGCCTTTAGGATCTTGAAACAGAAATTAACCAATGCTCCAAAACTAGGATTTGGATGTGTGCTAATGCAACGCAAGAAGGTAATTGCGTACGCTTCAAGACAATTGAAAAAGCACGAAGAAAACTATACGACTCATGATTTAGAATTAGGAGCCGTAATTGTTGCCCTGAAAATCTGGAGACATTATCTGTACGGAAGTAAGTTTACTATCTATACAGATCATAAAAGTCTAAAATATATATTTGGGCAAAAAGAGTTAAATATGAGGCAAAGAAGATCGATAGAAATTCTAAGTGACTACGACAGTGATATTCAATATCATGAAGGAAAGGCAAATGTAGTTGCAAATGCCTTAAGTCGTAAATACCATGAAAAGCAACGACGAGTTCGTGCTCTTAGATTAAATCTACAGTTAGATTTAATGGAACAATTGAAAAATGTTCAAGCTACAGCAATCAAGGATGATGCTGAAGGAATGAAGGGACGAATAAAAGAATTAGAACAAGGAAATGATGGAATTCGGAGATTCCACAAAAATAGAATTTGGGTACCTAAGCAGGGAGAATTAAGAAATAAGATTTTAGAAGAAGCCCATAAGTCTAGGTATACCATACACCCAGGAAACAATAAGATGTACCAAGATTTAAGAAAGAATTTCTGGTGGATAGGCATGAAGAAGAATATAGCTAGATATGTTTCTAAGTGTCTTACTTGTTCACAAGTTAAGGCAGAACACCAGAAACCTTCAGGTCTATTACAACAACTAGAAATGCCTGTATGGAAATGGGAACTCATAACAATGGATTTTGTTACTAAGTTACCCAAAACCAGAAAAGGTAATGACGCAATTTGGGTGATTGTGGATCGATTAACCAAATCTGCTCACTTTCTACCAATGAAAGAAACCTTTAGCATGGAAAGATTGGCAAAGTTGTATGTAGATGAAGTCGTATCTCTACATGGAGTTCCACTCTCCATTGTATCAGATAGAGATAGTCGTTTCACTTCTCATTTCTGGAAAAGTTTCCAAGAAGCTATGGGAACTCGACTAAATTTAAGCACTGCATACCATCCACAAACAGACGGGCAAAGTGAAAGAACGGTCCAAACTCTAGAAGATATGCTCCGATCATGTGTGATAGATTTTGGTGGAAATTGGGACGACAATTTACCATTAATTGAATTCTCCTATAACAATAGTTATCATTCAAGTATCGAAACTGCCCCATTCGAAGCACTGTATGGAAGAAAGTGCAGAACTCCAGTTTGTTGGGCAGAAATAGGAGAAAGTCAATTGTCAGGTCCCGAGATAGTGCAAGAAACTACTGATATGATTACTCAAATCAAGGAAAGGCTGAAGACGGCTCGAGATCGCCAAAAGAGTTATGCAGACAATAGATGTAAGCCGTTAGAATTCCAAGTTGGAGACAGAGTACTATTGAAAGTTTCTCCTTGGAAAGGAGTGGTTAGATTTGGTAAGAAAGGAAAGCTAAGTCCAAGATACGTAGGACCATTTCCAGTGATCCAACGTATAGGACCAGTTGCTTATCGTTTACAACTACCAGAAGAGTTAGCTGGAGTACATGATGTATTTCATGTATCCAACCTCAAGAAATGTCTAGCAGACGAATCTTTGGTAGTACCTCTCCAAGATATAGAGGTAAACGAAAAGTTAAAATTTATTGAGAAACCTATTCATATAGAAGACAGAAAAGTGAAATTTCTCAAACATAAACGACTAGTGCTAGTTAAAGTCAAGTGGGATTCAAAACGAGGACCCGAATACACTTGGGAGCTGGAATCAGAAATGAAGCGAAAATATCCTCAATTATTCCAGTAAATCTCGAGGACGAGATTTTTATTAAGGTGGGGAGAATGTAACAACTCTCATCAAAAGTCATATTTATTATTTTAATTGTCCAATAGGAAACCCTAATTAAGACACCCAAGTGATTTTTCACAAACCCTAAAATTTTCAGAACAATCGGAATCAGAATCAGGGCCCCTAAAACTCAGGGGGGGTAAACCCTAGTTAGTATTATCTCAACAGTTTGTTGTTAAAATTGAAATTTCACGTAAAACCAACTCAGATAGGCTAGTCCAGGACGTGGCTACCCTATAATGATTTCGTGTCCCTTGCGCACCGTAAGGGATAAGGCTTACGGTGCGCAAGCCTGGTCAAAATTTTACTATAAATAGCAGACATTGGCAATCGAAGTTTGGCACTTGAACGACGTAAATTCTCATTACGTAAACTGAGATATCACAGAAACACTTCTAAAACACACACGGATCACTAATCGCCGCCGCAATACAGGGTAATAACTCGATCGCTGCTACGATTCAATGTCCGATCGATTAAACTATTCAATGGATGTTTAAGTGCTGCCCATATTAGGGTTTATGATTTGTCATTCGTCATTAATTCGATGGATGTTTAAGTATCGCACTTTGTCATTTGTTGTGAAGGTTTTAATCTCGTGAGTTATCGTAAATGCTGTATTAAGTTACTAACCGAATTGTGTGCTTGTTATTAATTTAGGTTAAAAGGCTAATCAGTAGGCTAGGTTCTGCTCAATTAAATCTGCAATGTGAGTCATTCTCTTTTTATCAAATTTATTTACAAAAGCATGTTATTTTCAAAGATTATAATTACAGTGATTAAGTTTATGTAATCACCAAATTACAGCCGGTATGTGAGGTTTTGTATACATTACTTGTTAAACTTCACCATTGGACAACGGGTTAGCCAAGGGGTGATATGACCATAGTTACAGACACCATTGGACAACGGGAGGGCCAATGGGTCGAGTGACAAAATACCGTGGGTAGTTGGTTTGATATCTGGAAACATTGTAATCTCTCTTAATACTGTAAATTATAAATGAGTCGTTTTAGCAAAATGAATGATTCACTCAGTATTTCCCGCTGACAAAACCTTTTTCAAACATGTTTCAGGTGATCTGTTGTGATACAGGAAAAGTGCCGCGAAGCACTACAAGCTTAAGGAAGTGGCTCAATATAAAATAAAGAAACATGTTTTGTAAAATAAAGATTTCTCCGTGAAATCTCAAATATTGTAAATTACCGGGTTTTTATCCCGAGTTGTGAAATAAAATAATCGGGAAATATTTCAGTTTTAAAAAGATCCTGAAGAAACTTCCGCTATTAAATAAATACCACGGGATTTTCTGTCCCGCGGCTCTTGAAACGGGTCAAACCAGGTCGAGAGCCGTGACACGTTAACCATATTAGCTACAGGATACCTTGAATTTCTGGTTTCCCTCTCTGAAGAGTACCATTTTGGAGGGACCCCTCTATTGGCTCTAGGAGGGGGAGAGTATCTTCCGGTTGTCTCTGCTGCAACTGGTTCAACATATTCAATGACTGGTTCAGCCTCTTCCACATCTGGTTCAACCTGTTCCACATCTGGTTCTGTTGTTGTCAGTTCTATGTGTTCCCCTTTTGTCTCATAGTTATAAAACGTTGAACATTCAGGGTTCTCAGTATTTCTAACCTCTGTTATCACGTTGGATGGGCTTACTTCAGTGATACTATGCTCCGCAGATTGTGTGGCTGTGTTTGAAGGTTTTAGCGTTGGATTTCTGGTATGTTTAATTTCTGATTTTTTGGTTTTTCAGTCTGAGTTTGATTGTTGATGATGAGCAATGTGGTTTCAAGAATCAGAACACTGCTTTGATACCATGTTGTCTGGTATGGAGAATAAACACTGTGATTGGGGTTTGAATTGTATTGAGAAATTGTATTGAACCAAATTAGGGTTACACAAAGATGGTGTTTATATAGGACACCATATTACACACTAGCCCCTATATTATATCAATTTTCTTCTTTCCGACACTTAGTAGCTCAGGGGGTCAGCAGCTTAGCTTAGTGGATTATGTTATAGAGAGTGAATGTAATTCTAGACAGAGGGTTATGTTGTAGAGAGAGAGAGTAAATGGCTGGAAGGTCCAGACCAAGTAGGATTAGCTGAATTGAGAGGGTGGACCCTCTATTTATAGATAGAGGAATCCTAAACCTAATAGGCTTGGTTGTGATGGACCATGCTGGCCCACTTAACCTATTCTTCTGTTTGGGTTGTTAAGCTCCTAGCTTTTTGCTTCTTTCTTCTTGTTTGGGCTGTTAAGCTCCTATCTTC
Organism: Helianthus tuberosus; assembly: GCA_030545235.1. Classification (NCBI taxonomy): domain Eukaryota; kingdom Viridiplantae; phylum Streptophyta; class Magnoliopsida; order Asterales; family Asteraceae; genus Helianthus; species Helianthus tuberosus. The sequence continues at coordinate 49,287,645 of CM060411.1, read as the reverse complement.
CTGCTTCGTGTGAGTGGGAGTCTCTGAGCACCGACGTCATCAAACTGTGTTTAAATGTTCCGGAGGTTGAGTTGTTAAATATCAATATTTGTTCGGATTTGGATTTAAATAATGAAGACGCAAATTTTACAAGAAATGCAATTAATTGTTTTAATAATTCTTTAAACAATCTTTTTGATCATTATGTCTAAAAATACGGTAACGTGTCAACCATACACCAAAACAATGGCGACGAGGGCATCAAAATTGATAAAAAAAACGCGGTATTGAATATATATAATTCGTTAAGAAATGTTCTAGGGGTGATGCCTCAAATAGTGAACTTGGGAGGTATAAATTAACCGATTTTTATCCACCATGTTACCCGACGAGTTCCACAACTTTGATATTTGGGAACGGGAACCGCATTTTCCCTTCTTAGCCGCCATGGCACGTGATCTACTAAGCTCCCAAGCTTCTACAGTAGCTTGGGAATCACCTTTTCTTTATCTTAGTGGCAGCGTATTATCCATTCGATGAACACAACTTACACCGGAGGTGATGGAAATGTGCATTTGTTTGAAGGATTTTTTTGATGGAGCGGAGCGTATACAACATATTTCAAATCTTAAAGGCGAAATTGTGGTGGAAGAACAAATGCACGAATATGAAGTATTTATTAGAATTATTATTAAACTTTATTATGTTTATATTTATTCGAACTTGTATAAGTATTAAGTGATATGTATTCGAATTAAGGATGATAGCTTATGTAATTCGGTTTGATAAGCGGGTGATTTCAAATAACTGCCAGAGCAGTTATTCCCGCCAAGTGAACCGCCAAAACTATGACATATATAGATATATATATATGTATATATATATATGTATATATATATATGTATATGTCGGCAATGTTATCCGGCATCAAGACATTCAAGTTATACTTGAATTGTCCCATATTCCCTGTTTGAACTTCCTGCATTCATATATCTTTCTGAAACATGGACATTCAATTCGGTTCAATCTCGAATAAGAATCAATCCATGTCTCACACTTCCGCTGCAACCATTAAGTCTGATTCCCAACATAGTGGTATCAGAGCATCGTTGGGAAAGAAGACCGAGATAAAACCCACTGCAACCTTGTTACCCTGTCAACACTGCACGGATAAGAAGAACGAGAAAGAAAGACGAATTCCTCGAGTGAGAGTATGTTATTATTGTCACCAACCGGGGCACCAGATTTATTCTTGCAAGGAGAAAGAAAATGACGAGGCAACCCAATTAATACATCCGGCAGTGAACGCAGGAATACAGACAGAAGAAAGAGTAATCAATGATCATCAAGAGATGATTGTTGTCGGTACCGAAGGAGGGCTATGGAGCGACATCTGGTACGTTAGTTCTGTATTTACACATCATATTGCCGGAAACTTAAATGTGTTTAAACGCATTAAACACATTGTTGGGGTTGACACACGTTCTGGGGAAAACAATTTCTTATTTACTCGAGGGGTTGGGTCGGTTGAAATTAAATCAAGCAACGAAATCATGAGAATACAAAGTGTATTCTACTCACCGGAATTAGACCGGGACATTTTGAGTTTGGACCAGTTAACGTTGCAAGGCTACACCGTCAATAAGTCCAGTGACACTTGCAAAATCTATCCAATGTTCTCAACTCCGGTCAGTAATTCCGTGAACGATGTGAGTGGCCTGACAAAGGAAGAAGAAATCGGTTTAACCAAAAAACAGGGAATATTTGATGTGAGTATCATTGATGACGAATTCAAAGAACGATATTTAAACTCCTACTTCGAAGAATTAAATCTGTCTTCCTAAGAGACGGATTGGAGTTTGATGATCATCAAGGCCATGGCGTTCCATGAATTCGCTGACTGCAAAGCTTTACTGGATATGATCGATGATAAAGAGTTTGTATTCAAATACAAACACACTTTGGAGGCAAAATTCGAGGAGAAGGTGAAGTGGTTCCTGAACGTCTATATGGGAATATCTTCAAGGCCAGTCCCTCCATATGCTCCGAACAAAAGGAAAATAGATCTACTAGGACTGTACGTGTTGGTGAAAAAAGATGGCGGCTATCGGAATGTCACAAGTGACAATTTATGGCCGGTGGTAGCGAAGGATTTAGGATTTGATTACCAAGATGGCGATTACATGAGAATTATCTATGCCATGTATCTCGACGTCTTAGAATATATTACAGGTTTAAGGTGATTCAGGAAAAGGTGTATGACAAGGAGGTGGTGGATGAAGGAGAAGGTTCCTCTCACGGCTGCCATGTGAGAAGGAAAAGTGCAGGTGATGGTCAGGATGAGGCTGCTTCGGCTCACTACGCTCTCTTCGTTGGAAATGAATGGGAAGATGACTGGAGTCTGCAAAAGAAAAGGAAGCGGTTCAATTTCAATCATGCGAAGAAAGCTGTTGAAGAAGCCAACCGGAGTGTTATGCAACAAACTCGGAAACATAAATAAAGTTTAAGGGGGTTATGTTAGAATTATTATTAAACTTTATTATGTTTATATTTATTCGAACTTGTATAAGTATTAAGTGATATGTATTCGAATTAAGGATGATAGCTTATGTAATTCGGTTTGATAAGCGGGTGATTTCAAATAACTGCCGGAGCAGTTATTCTCGCCAATTGAACCGCCAAAACTATGACATATATATATATATATATATATATATATATATATGTATGTATGTATGTATGTATACGCCGGCAATGTTATCCGGCATCAAGACATTCAAGTTATACTCGAATTGTCCCATATTCCTTGTTTGAACTTCCTGCATTCATACATCTTTCTGAAACATGGACATTCAATTCAGTGCAATCTCGAATAAGAATCAATCCATGTCTCACACTTCCGCTGCAACCATTAAGTCTGATTCCCAACAGTATTTTAAGGACAAGCACAACCACTATCAGATGATGAAATAGCGTACGATGAGTCGATACGCTCGTCTAGCCCCCAAGCAACTAAACGATTAGCGGATGATGAAATGTTAAAGACGACACGAGTCAACGATGAAGGCGAATAAACGATTAGTTAAAAAAATTGTGTTGGATATTTTTATGCCTTTTTTATTTAAATCTATGTAATGTTAGCTATAAAAGTATTAAAAATAAATAAAAACGTATTTTATTAAGTTTATTTATGTGTTTTACTTTTTTATAATATTTTCCGGATTTTTTTTAAAATTTAACAGAAAAACCGGTTTTTTTAACTAGTTGTAGGTTCATCGGTTATTATTAATCAGTTGGTTAATTATGGTTATGATTTTCGTATTAAAAAACCGGTTAATAACCGACCCGGTTAAGGCTATAACTGGTTCGTTTTCCCAAAAAAACCGACCGGTTTGGTTACAAAAGAAACCGATTTGTACACCTCTAGCTACAAATAATTTATTTGTTTCGTTTGGGCCCGGGCCCAAAACAGATGGCTGCCCAATAGCAAAACCTTGGTTTCCACGTGAGTTGATTTGGTCAAGACAAAGTACCGGTACCGAATTTACCGGAACGGACTTACCGGAGCGGACGGTCACTATTTCTATCATAGGCGTATGACCGGTTCCAAACATCGCGTGCAGGAGTGCCAATCGGTGGAACCGGTAACTCGTTATTCAACAACTGTAATAATCCTAATGGTTTGAGGATTGTAACAACTTGATTTTTCAATTCAAATAGTTATCATCATCAAGTTTAATTGACTAGAAACTTGGTGATATTTGGTAAAGGATTCGACTGATTCGAAGTACCTTCATTTGTAGTAGATCTAGCAGCCATGACGAGTAGAGAACATATTTAATGAAGAAGATTTGATGTAGATATGAGAAGATAACAAAGCAGATTTGTCTAACAATATAACAATAGTCCTCACTATATATAGCTGAGGATGTACTTGTAGATCAGCTAACTACCATGACCTAACAATATAACTGATCTCAACTAACGAACTCTACACAAGCTCTAATACATTTTGTCTTTAATTTTTTATTGATGATTAGTTGATTACAATGTTTTATTATTAACAATCTCATAGTACCATGAAGTATGGGTCTGGTAGCATAATCAGGTTGGTTAGCTTGGTGAAAGAGTGGAGTAACTTGTAATTTTTGGCACAGAATATGTAGCTGAAGTGGGAGGATCACTTGTAAAGTTTGTAACATTTTTAAAATCAAAGCCGGTCAAATACCAGGGCCGCATAATAACAGCTTGTGTTTCCGTGTCTCCTGAAAGCATCGCCACAACTCGGGACATTGGCGGTCTTTGCGTCGGTGAGGTTTGGGTGCATAAAAGGGCGATTCTCGTCACTCTTTTTACTTCATTTTCATCAAATTCGGACAGTTGTTCATCCACCAGCTCAACTTCATTATTAGCTTCATGTAGGTTCCATGCCTAAAATCATATCAAAGGAATTACACATACAAAGAGGGTTAATAACTTAATATCATGAAAAGAAAAACCAATATATTATCTTAAATTATTTCATAGAAAGAGCCATTCAGCCTATTTTTGTTATATTAAAGTCACTCCATTTGTAAAAATATATGCGAGAAAGTCACTAAACTAATATTTGCATAATATAGTCACCAAACTTGTATACAATGCACGTAAATTTGAAATTGGAGAGTTTAAGATTTAATAGACATGATTATTTTTCAATCTGAAGTACATGCTTATTATACAAGTTTAGGGCCTTTAATGTGTGTATACAATTTAGAGATTTTTTCTTGTATTTTTTACAAGTTGGGGGACTTTAAGATTTGTATAATATAGTTATTCTAAAATTAAACAATTTATAGGAATAACAAAGAAGAAGATGAAAGATGCCAACCCATTCAAGAAGATATATTTGTTCATCTTCCGAAGTTGGATCTGAGTTACGCCTTCCACTGATAATCTCTAGAGCTACAACTCCAAACCCAAACACATCAGTTTTTTCTGTAAGGTGTCCACGCATTGCATACTCCGGTGCCAGATACCCACTACAAAATACATAAAATCATCAAAACTTCATCAAAGTCACACTTATAATATAAAATCTTACAATGTGCCTGCAACACGAGTACTCATGTGTGTTTTCTTGTCATCATAAAGTTTGGCTAAACCAAAATCTGAGATCTTAGGGTTGAGATCAGTATCAAGTAAAACATTGCTAGCTTTAACATCTCGGTGTATAATCCTTATTCGAGACTCCTCATGCAGATATGCAAGACCGCGTGCTATCCCAAGGCATATTTCAAACCGGGTGGCCCAATTAAGAGATAGCCTGTTGTCTCCTGCATCATAGGCCCGAATATAACATTATAGCTTTATACTCTAGATTCATGTCTAAAAACTGTATTTTATGATGAATGTAATGTCATATCTCTTACCAAATAGTGCTTGATCAAGACTCTTGTTCTCGAGATACTCATAAACAAGAAGTCGGTTCTCTCTTTCAATGCAGCATCCATATAACTTAACAAGGTTGCGGTGTTGGACAGCAGATGTTGTAGCAATTTCAGCAATAAACTGAGTCTTGCCCTGGTGGGAGGCTACAGCGAGTTTTTTAACTGCTATTACTCTTCCATCATTCAGTGTTCCCTGATTACCATCAAAAAGGTTTTAAGGAGTAAGCATGGTTAAATTTGAGTTTAAGACGCAACAATGGACTGTTGATGAGAGTATAAAGTACCTTGTAAACAGGTCCAAAACTTCCCTCGCCAAGCTTATTAACAGGACTAAAACCATCTGTTGCATCCCTCAGGTCCTCATAACTAAAGGTATCTGGTCTGGCGTCAATTCCCAATAACTCTATAGCCTCTGTATACAATTAACGTGTCATGTATGATTGTACCAAAAGTACATTTTTCCGACAATATTCTTAATTTTGAAATGTTATGTGTAAGATTTTATGCATCATATTCCTTTTAAAGTAAACGTGTTGAAGTTGCATATATTCCTAGTAACATCTATAGTTCTATGGAGTTGTTTAATTATGATTGTTTTCAGATTATTACACATCCAATACCAATTATGTAACTGTAAAAGAAATGTGCTGTACAGTTGGGTACAAATATGCAAATGGAAAACATGTGTCATCTATATCATAAGCAAAGTTCCAGAAAATGCCTTCATAATTGTCAGAGATATCATGTTTTTTCCTCTGCTGACGAAAAATATATAGGGCTAATGATGACATAAAGCTAACAACTGCAACAGGAACCACAATCCCAACAATTAAACCGGTCCTATTCTTCTTCTTTGTGGAAGGTGGGGTGTTGCTCACACTGGGGCGGAAATCTGTACAAAAATAAGTAAAGGTTAGTAACTGTCAAGTATCAAGAACTCCAAGTTAGGGAACCAACTTCAAGAAAGAAGTTTAGTACTTGGGGTGGCACTGATTGCTGAGATAAGAGGTCCAAAAGTCCCTCGCGTAGGTACACAGCAAGTCCCTTTTCCAGACCAGAATAGATGTATTTCAAGGTAGTTATCTGAAACCTGAACTGTTGCTTGCCCTGAAACAGGTCTAAAGGAGGCCCCTTTTGCTGCCCTTTTTATATCGAAATCTGGAAACACCAGGTTTCCCTGAAAGAAACAGGATTTGACAAACTAATGACAGAAATTAAACAAAACAATAACACTATGCTTCATACTAGAGGTGCAAAAAGGAGTGAGTCAGGCAGGAAGGCAGGCTGGGCAACGGGTTGAAACGAGTCACTCTTGGTATGGGTCAAAACAGGCCTGGTTTGGTGCCTGTTTTGACTGGAATACCTTTTTCATAATGACTGATTCTTTAATAACCTAGGAGGTTGTATGCACTAAGAATAGAGTTTGGATAACTATGAACCCATTTTATCCATTCCCCTTTTAACTAATATTTCGATCTGCCCTTATTTGACCTGTTTGAGATTAAATCAATCAATTTATTGGTAAATGGGCCAAAATGTCATATCTACTTCATGGAAATGTCACGCATTATTTTAATAAGTAGCAGTTCCATGTGTTCGAAACAACTCTAGCCTCTATGGCAAGCCACTTGAGGTAAAGGTTTTCTAGCCCTGAAGGCCTTTAGACCAGAATGATTGACGCCCAGGAGTGGGTGCTGACACCCTGCAAGCCTTATCCACTCTTGGTGGTTTAGTTAGGGCAATGGATTACTTAAAGGTTTACTTTATTCTTGACTGCTTTCTAGATAGAAAAGTGGATTACCATTGGCAACCTTTGGAATGCTTTATAGAAATACAATATTTCCTCTCCTTATTTTACTGTCCATCACGAATTATATGGGATTGTTATTTTATTCCCAGTTTAATTCTTTCCATTATTATGTAAACCTCATGCCTATTTAGGCTTTTCTAAAGGAGAACGTAAAAGCATCTATTGTGAAATAAACTCTCTGTACCAAAACTATATGGTATTAGAGCGGTCACGCTCGATCCTAAACAACAAAACATCAGAACCCTAAATCGCCATTCGCAAACCTACAATGGCTGGCGACGATGTCAGTCAAGAAAACCGCAAGACTGATGGCGGGGCTTCTGATCATACCTCCCCCTTCTACCTACACCCATCTGACTACCCGAGGCAGATGCACATGAACGAAACCTTGACCGATAATAACTATCTCGATTGGGTCCAAGAGAAGGAGAATTGCTTGTTCGCAAAGAACAAGATAGGATTCGTTGACGGGACCATCAAGAAACCCAACAAAACAGATGCAAATCACATGGCTTGGTTACGTTGCGATGCAATGATCAAGGGGTGGCTCACTACGGCCATGGAGAAGGAGATCCGAGGTAGTGTAAAGTACGCCAATTCCGCTGCAGAAATCTGGTCGGACCTTCGAGAATGATTTGGGAAAGAAAGTGCACCCCATGCATATGAACTGAAACAATCCATCTCTAACACAAGGCAAACGGGATGACCGTCTCGGCCTATTACACAGTTGCGAGGGCTATGGGATGAGATACAGTCCTTTCTCCCCACTCCCAAGTGCACGTGTAATAATTGTACCTGTGGTCTTGCCAAATCTCTCAATGAACTCCGTGAAAAGGAACGACTCTATGAGTTCCTTATGAGCTTGGATAAAGAATTCTCCGTAATTAGAACTCAGATCCTCGCGATGAAACCAACACCGTCTTTGGGAAATTCCTACCATCTGGTTGCCGAAGATGAGCAGCAAAGATCTATCACCGGGGAGAAGAATTCTGTTGCTGAAGCAGCAGCCTTTCAAGCAGCCGTAAACCGCAACACGGGTCCAAACAAACTTATGCAAAAGGATGGGAAGTCTACTGAACAATGTGATTTTTGTGGTAGAGACGGGCACGTCCGCGATGGATGTTTCAAACGGATTGGTTATCCGGAATGGTGGCCGGGGAAGACCAAACGCGAGAAGCCAAAGCCAAAGGCTGTCTCCGTTGAAGTCGAAAGTGGATCTGTTGCCGGTCTAACAAAGGAACAATATGAGCAATTTTTGAAACACTTTGCACCAGAAACTAAGGCGACACATAAAGACTCGTCTCGATCAGCCAACATGGCAGGTAAACTTCATCATGAAAATAAATGGGTTGTTGATTCAGGATGTACAGAACACATAACCCATAGAGCAGACATCCTTGAAGAAAGGTCCGTCTCTATTGATGAACTGCCCGTAACCATTCCAAATGGCGAAGCCATACCAGTTGAAGGAGTAGGAAGCCACATCTTGCAAAATGGAACAAAAATACAAGGGGTTTTGCATGTTCCAAAATTTACTTGCAACCTCTTGTCTGTTAGCAAACTTTCAAGGGATTTAAGATGTACTGTGACTTTTTTTCCTGAATTTTTTGTCATGCAGGGCTTGCGTTCGAGGAAGTTGATTGGAGCGGGTAGGTGCAAAGATGGTCTATACGAGATGGGGATGTTTGGAAGAAGGAAGGCAATGATGGCAAAAAGGGATTTGTGGCATAAAAGATTGGGGCATGCTGGTGATGAGAAACTATCACAAATAAGTTTTCTTAGTAATTTTTCTTTCAAAGACAATAATGATATTTGTGACTCTTGTGTTAAATCTAAAATGACAAGACAACCATTTCCTATTAGCACTTCAAAAACAAGTGCTTGCTTTGACTTGTTACATTGCGATATATGGGGAAAATATCGAACGCCCTCCTTTTCGAAAGCAAACTACTTTTTAACAATAGTTGATGATTACAGTAGGGCGGTTTGGGTTTTTCTTTTCAAACACAAATATGAGGCGAGTACATATTTAACAGATTTTCACAAGATGATTAAAACGCAATTTGAAAGAAATATTAAAAGAATTATGTGTGATAACGGTGGAGAATTCACCTCAAATCAAATGTTAAATTTTTATGCTAAGGAAGGGATCCTCTTGGAAACAACATGTCCATACACTCCACAACAAAACGGAGTAGTGGAAAGGAAACACCGACACTTGCTTGAAACGACCCGAACACTCAAAATTCAAGCAAATCTTCCAATAAGGTTTTGGGGTGAATTCATCCTAACCGCGGCATACTTCATCAACAGGTTCCCCTCCAAAGTGATTGAAGACAAGACCCCATATGAATTATTATATGATCATAGACCAAGTTATGATCATATGAGAATTCTTGGTTGCTTGGCTTACTTTCGAAGCATTGAAACTAAGGGTGACAAATTTGAGATAAGAGGAAGACCGGGTGTGTTCATGGGCTATCCAGGTGGGACAAAGGGATATAAGATTTATGATCCCAAGCATGACAAAATTATTGTGTCTAGAGACGTCAAGTTCGCCGAGAATATGTTCCCATTTGCAACAAAAAAATCATACAAAAAGAAGTAAGGGAAGAGGACGTTTTTGGCTATCCATTCATTGTAGAAGAATGGACAAATGGGAACGAACCTAATAAAGTAAGTGAGGAACAAAAGGAAACAGAAGATTTGGGCCCAAATGACGCACACAACCTTGAACAAGCTGAGTTGGGAGATTCGGGCCTTCACAGTCTAATCGATCGTTTTGAAAACACACCAGATGATAATACCCCTAAAGGGCTAGAGGAACCAAGTGAAGCTGAAATTTTCGAGGCCCCAAACAACAATGTTGGGCCGAATAGAGAAAAACGAACCAGATCTAGGCCCGCTCATCTTAACGACTATGACGTCCAACTTCCCTACTCCATAGACCATGGTCGTCCCGCCTCCGATCAACAATCCTCAACGGTATATCCCATTGCAAACTTTGTTTCTTATGAAAAATTTTCAAGTTCACACAAAGCTTTTTTGGCGGCCATCACTAACCATGATGAGCCAAAAACTTTTAAACAAGCCATGCAGGATGAAAATTAGAGGGATGCCATGCAAAGGGAAACAAAAGCACTTGAAGAAAACAGCACTTGGACCATAGAAGATTTGCCGGATGGAAAACGAGCTATAGACTCAAAATGGGTTTATAAAATAAAATACAAACCGAATGGTGAAACAGAAAGGTACAAAGCAAGGCTCGTGGCAAAGGGATACACTCAAATGGAGGGCGTTGATTATCATGACACGTTCACACCGGTGGCTAAGCTAGTCACGGTTAGAAGTCTTCTCGCCATCGCCGTTAAAAAGGAATGGACCATCCATCAACTGGATGTGAATAATGCATTTTTGCATGGCAATTTACATGAAGAAGTTTATATGAGAATCCCACACGGTTACGACAAAGGGGGAGAAAGAAAAGTGTGTAGGCTACGAAAGTCGTTATACGGGTTGAAACAAGCCTCGAGAAACTGGTATAAAAAATTTACGTCAGTTTTACTCGAACTTGGGTTCAAACAATCCTTCGCAGACCACTCCCTTTTTACTTATAAGAAAGGGAAGGTGTTCGTTGGTGCTCTCATATACGTTGATGACGTCATCATAGTGGGAAACGACCAAGAGAAAATACAAGAGACAAAAGGTTACCTAGATACAAGGTTTAGCATCATGGACCTTGGCCCCCTTAAGTACTTTCTTGGAATCGAAGCTGCTCGCACCAAAGATGGGTTAGTTCTTAGCCAACGGAAGTACACTCTAGACATCTTGGAGGATAGTGGGATGCTAGGATGCAAGCCATGCACGTTCCCCATGGAACAAAACCTAAAACTCGAAGTAGACAATGAAGATACTCGCTTCGATGCAAACATGTATAGACGGTTGGTGGGGAGGTTGCTTTACCTCCAAGCCACAAGACCAGACCTAGCGTATTCGGTAAGTGTCCTAAGCCAATTTGTGTCTGATCCGTGCAAAAGTCACTTAGATGCCGTCATGCGAGTACTACGGTACCTAAAAGCAACACCGGGACAGGGAATTTTCTTTCCTAAAGGCGGAGGAACAAACTTGGTCACCTATTGTGATGCCGATTGGTTAGGTTGTCCTTTCATAAGAAGATCAAGAACTGGATACCTTCTACTATTGGGGGGAGCTCCCATCTCTTGGAAGTCCAAGAAACAATCCGTCATTTCCCGTTTTTCGGCCGAAGCAGAATACCGAGCCATGGCAACAACCACTAGGGAGATCTTATGGATGCGATGGCTCCTCAAGGGTCTTGAAACTGAACAATTTGGGCCTACACCACTTTATTGTGACAACCAAGCGGCTCGACACATCGCCAACAACCCGGTTTTCCATGAAAGAACGAAGCATGTGGAAATGGATTGTCACTTTGTCAAAGAACGGGTTGAATCTCAAGAAATCGAACCTCTACGCACCACGAAGATGCAAATAGCCGACCTCTTCACTAAACCGTTGGGCTCATGTCAACTTGAACCTTTACTCCTCAAGATGGGCATGCGAAATCTACACGCACCATCTTGAGGGGGAGTATAGAAATACAATATTTCCTCTCCTTATTTTACTGTCCATCACAAATTATATGGGATTGTTATTTTATTCCCAGTTTAATTCTTTCCATTATTATGTAAACCTCATGCCTATTTAGGCTTTTCTAAAGGAGAACGTAAAAGCATCTTTCGTGAAATAAACTCTCTGTACCAAAACTATATGCTTTAACTGCAAATTCACTAAGAATGTCTTATGGTGCTATCTAAATGTCTCTAGTTTATGGCCCTATCATGCCATGATGGGATTGGTCTTTACAATTGCTATGGTATCAAGATAAGGTTATTTGTATGCCACCATGATCCCCTTTAAGAGTTTAGTATAAGATTCTAACCTAGAAGGAAGAAGGCAGATGTAGTTGCTGCTACCGGTACATGGGCTTCTTCTTAGTATGCTACAAGGGATGGTATGTAAGAGTAGATAGAGTTGAGTATGACATAACCAGAATATATGTGGTATCATTAGCCAATGCCTGTGATTTTAGAATAAATTATAAAGGGTCTACATATTTACACACCTTAATGCCTATTTTGACACCCTTCAAGACACCTCGTATAGACCTATACGAGGCGTATAGGGTTACTTTTCCGACCAGCTCTGCACCAAAGCACAATGTCAAATCAGTCACATCAGACGGGGAGTCTAGGTCTGTACGAGGGAAGGATACGAGGCACTAAGACGCCTCGTATAGGCCTATACGAGGCGTCTTCAGTGACTGATTTGACTATACATTTGACAAGTGACTTAAAGCTATACGAGGGGTCTAGAGCTATACGAGGCGTCTATGACTCACATAAAGTGCAACATATAGTGTATTCTTTGTCCACCCCCGAGCATTCAACATTTAATTCTGCTTCGTCTTTCTACTTCTTCTTCTTCTTTCATTCTGCTTTGCATTTATGTTCTTATCATCCCGAAGTGTTGAAATGTCATCATACTGGGACGGCAACTATGTCTTCGGGCAGTATTCTAGCGAGAACTGGGTGTCCGAAAGCGATCCGGTAACAGTACAGGTACTTAAATGTTTTAATTAGTTTTTGTTTTAGTTTATTATTTACTAATGATGATACGGTTCTTTATTTTGGAGGAGTCTTGTGTTCCCGATTCTAATGAGCAAGAGGAGGTTGTGTCTAGTATACAAGGAGAACAAAACAAGCCGTTTCTAGATTTGAACAAGCATCCCCCTGTTGATGAAACAGCCCCTGTAGATGACTCATACCATGCTTGTCAACCAAGTTATCCGACGCAACAAGGGTATCCGGATTATAGATACGGGTGTGAATACGGAGGAGACGGTGGATACGGAGGAGACGGTGAATACGGAGGAGACGGTGGATACGGAGGAGACGGTGGATACGGAGGAGACGGTGGTTACAGAGGAGATGGTGGATACAGTGGATACGGAGGAGACGGTGGTTATGGTGGATATGGTAGATATGGTGGTGAGACACCTCCCATCCAGGACAGTCCGTACTTAAAAAAGCAGGTATTAATTACTATTTTTTATTATTATTTAATTATTTTTATTATTATTAGTATTATTATTAGTATTATTATTAATATTTTTTATTATTAGTATTATTATTATTATTATTATTATTATTATTATTATTTATTTATTTATTTATTAAAATTATTTATTATTAATGTCGATGTTACAGGTTTTCAACTCTTTAGATGAACTAAAGAATCGGATACAAGAAATAGCAAACGCGGATGGTTTCGTTATTGTCACCCGTCGATCAAAGAAAACCGGGGGAAGAATCGGGAGGGTATGGCTTGAGTGTGATCGTGGTGGTGAGCACCAGACTACAGCAACACTTAGAAAAGCCGGAAGCAAAAAAATCGGTTGCCCGTTTTACCTGCTGGTTGTGCGAAACCACCCGTATGAAACCTGGGAGATTAAAGACGGAAAAATTGAACATAACCACGAACTTTGTGAGGACCTGTCGGCCCACGCGTTTGTGCGAAGGTTTACTCTAAGCGAAATGAAACTGATCGAGTAGCTGACAACTCAAAACATGGAGTCGCGCAAAATATTTCAAACGATAAGGAAGCAGGACCCCGACAGGTTTCATGTTCTGAAAGACGTTCAAAACGTTGTGGCGAAGATTAGAGCCGAACAAAGACAAGGATTGACTCCCATGCAGTCACTAGAAAACATACTGATAAACAACGACTTTATTTACGAGACACGGGAGGAACCCGGAACAGAGATCGTAACAGAGATCTTCTTTCTTCATCGGGACTCGAGATGCATGTGGCGTGCATTCCCCCACGTCATGCTGATCGATGCGACGTACAAGACAAACATATACAATATGCCCTTTATCCAGATTGTTGGTATGACGCCTACCAACAAATCGTTTATTATCGCGCATGCCGTTGTTAGTAAAGAACGGGGTGATAACTTTGTGTGGGTGCTTCAGAGGGTCAAGTCAATGTTGGATGAATGCATGGAGCCACGTGTGATTTTAACCGATAAAGACCTAGCCCTTATGGGCGCGTGTGCTAAAGTATTTCCAAACGCCTCCAGGCTTCTTTGCAGGTGGCACATACAACAGAATGTTATGAAGAACTGCAAGGGTGCCTTCACAGACGAAGACTGGAAGAAATTTTTGTCATTCTGGGGGACATTGATTGAGTCTCCATCCATACTCATCTACGAGTACCACTTGCGCAACATGCGAAAACGACTTGTGGAGTGCAAACATTCTAGTAAGTTTTTATAATAACATACGACTCACCTATGCAAATTTTATTAAATTATTTTTACGTTTTAGGAGTCTTCAAATACGTGTACGATAACTGGCTAAAAGACTATAAGGAGATGTTTGTCTTTGCGTGGACTGATAAGAGGCGCAACTTTGGTAATCGTACCACAAACAGAGTTGAGAGCCAACACGCCAACTTAAAGAGATACGTTGAAGATAGGAGCTCGTTCGACCGTGTAGTTGGTTATGTCCATGATATAGTTGAGACACAGTTCGGTGAAATAAGGAAGACTTTTCGAGATAGCATCGAAAAAAGAATGACCCTCCACAAACACCCGTTGTTTCAACACCTACTTGGAAAAGTATCCCATACAGCCCTTGACTTGTTGAGGGGAGAGGCAATTAGGAAGCTAGATGTCTTGGAGCGCTTTCATTCATCATGTGGTTGCCAAATGTGGCACAGCTGTGGGTTGCCCTGTGCTTGCAGGATAGAAAAGTACATGCTTGAAGGTAATAATTGTTAAACGTACAACACTTGTGTGATATATTTCCGTTAATCATGTGACTTAAACAATGTTGTTTTTAACCGTGCAGAGCGTCCGATTCAACTCGAAGACATAGACGTCTTCTGGCGGAAACTTAACTTCCAAAGTTGTAAATTGATAGACGATGACGTGGACGTGGTCGAAGAGCTAAATATTGTTAGCCAACAATTAGAGTCGCACCCCCCAGCTCAGCAAAAAAAGCCTGATGTCAAAGATTAAAGCGGTGTTGACTCCAAAGAAATCTACCAAGAAACCACCGGTTGTCCAACAAAATACTCGTGGCCGACCAACAACAAAGCAGGTACAACAAAGGTTGGACGAGGCCTCTCGTATAGATGAAGAATTGAGGAGAAGCTCATTCGGTGATGCAAACACGTGCTTTGAAGGTTCCCGACAAAGTAAGTACGATAAACCTCGCCACAGCTCGTACGTTCCGTCACAGGCCTCTCAACAGTCGGTTATAAGGTCCCAAAAACCCAAAGCGAGCCTAAGCCGTTCAAAGAGTTCTAAGAAGAAAGAGACACGAGATGCTCACGGTTTTCTGTTAATCATTGGGGACGAGTACGTGGGAATCATCGAACAGTTTAAGTCTGACATTCCGCTAGTGTTCCATCCGTACGTCTCGTGCATACGAGATCTGATGCCGGACGGTCATTGTGGGTTTCGGTCTGTGGCTGTGGGCTTAGGTATGGATCAGAGTTCATGGGGGCTCATTCGAAGGCACCTTGTCCAAGAAATGGATCAGAACAAATCGATCTGGTTCCCAATATTTGAAGCATGGAGTAAAGGTTATTTTTACACGCATCGTCAGGGCCTAATTTGGGATTCAGTGTCCGGTTGTGGGGGGGATCACTGGATGGACTTCCCCTTTGCAGGACTTCTTATTGCACAAACGTACGGTATCGGGGTGCACCTGTTAACGACAACCATGGGTGCGAGTTCCACTTTCTTCCCGATACTAAGTCCTCCGGCTAATCAACAACCATTGTTCATAACGCTTACACATGTAAACGAGAACCACTTCATACATGTTAAGCTGGAAGGGGATTATCCAATGCCACCAGCACACGGGCTATGGTTGACCCACCGAACACCCCATACGGAACAATGGGAAGATATGTACTTGCCACGTCTAGAATGGTATACATCGATAATGAATCCTCCGCCAAGATCAAACCCCAGTCTTAATTACATCGACAGTGATACGGAAGAATGAATTTTGTAATTAATAGTATTTTTTTTATTAATTCCTATAATTTTCTACAATTTCTATAAATTTTTTTATAATTTGTATCATTTTTCTATAATTAGAATTGATTAAAACAGGTTAATAACATTTAAAAAAAATCCAATTATACACCTCGTATAGAGCTAGACTCCCCGTATAGGATTGAACAAAAGACCAATTAGCCCCTGGTATACCCCCAATCTAGGCTTATTTCAGGGGCTAAAAGGTCATTCTACAATAACCAGACGCCTCGTATAGATCTATACGAGGCGTCTATTTGAGCGGGTTTTTGAAAATTTGAATTTTGAATATTTGAAAATAAAATTTTGAATTTTTTAAATAAGGACGATTCGTATAGATCTATACGAGGCGTCAATAGTGTCGGCAACAATTCTTTTTTTTTTAAATTTGAATTTTGAAAATATTTTATGTTAATTACTAATATACCCCTGTTAAGCCCCCAGTATAGGCCTTTAACAGGGGCATAAAGGTAATTTAAAAAGCCAGACGCCGCGTATAGATCTATACGCGTCGTTCATTAAGGCGGCAACTTTTAAAGTTTTTGTTTTTTAATTATTTAAAAAAGGTTTATTAAATGACCATTTTGCCCCTGTTGAAATGGTTAATTACCATTTTGCCCCTGAATAATGCCTATACTGGGGGCTTAACAGGGGCAAAATGGTCATTTAACAAAAAGCGAGGACGACACGTATAGATCTATACGAGGCGTCTCTGCCTCGTATAAGCCTGGGGGGCCTAGACGAGGCTGGTCATAACCCCAAACAAAAAAACAAAACAATATACGGAGAATACACATCTATACGCCTCGGATTCGTATTTCTACCGTACTTTCAAAGATTTGAAGCATCACTGGTACGTATTTCATCCCGTAGTTTAGTATTTTTGCCTCGTTTTTGCCTTTAGACCGTAGGTTTGCCCTGAAATTTGGTTTTTGTTGGGTTTGGGGTTTGAACTTGAGGTTGATGATGAATCAGGTAGAACAGGACGCCGAGTATAGCCCTATACGAGGGCTATACGAAGCTCTGCAAAATTTTTATTTTTATTATTGTTATTGTTATTGTTATTGTTATTGTTATTGTTATTGTTATTATTGTTAATATTAATATTGTTATTGTTATTGTTATTATTATTTATTTATTAGTATTATTATTATTATTATTATTATTATTTATTAATTATTATTATTATTAGTATTATTATTGTTAATATTATTTTTATTATTATTTATTATTTATTTATTAATTATTATTATTATTAGTATTATTATTGTTAATATTATTATTATTATTATTATTATTATTTATTATTTATTTATTATTATTATTATTTATTATTATTATTATTATTATTATTATTGTTAATATTATTATTATTATTGTTATTATTATTAATATTTATTTATTAGTATTATTATTGTTATTATTATTATTATTCGAATTTATATATTATTGTTTTTATGCGTATACGTTATTTATTTGCAGATTGATTATGGAGGCCGATGAGATTCAGATAGAGCTTGATGGGGCACCGCCTGTTCAGCAGGTTCAGCCGGTTCAGCAGGGTCAGCCGGTTCAGGAGGGTCCACGACGGAGACAGCGGCCGGCTCTGGATACGCTGCAGGGTTGTCCGTATCTAGAGTTTCCCGCGGGCACCGATGCCGCCCGCCATTGCCAGAAGCTTAGGAGGATGCACATTGGATCGCATGCATCGATCGACTAGGATGCGATGGACCAGCTTGCTGAGACGGCTAGAGTGCGTCGGTTTATACCTCTCGATTCGCCGTGGCATCGTCTTTTTGATTTGGCGCACACGCCGACCTACAGGGAGCTGCTGGTCGAGTTCCTTTCGTCATTCACATTTCACCCTCCTGGTGTCCCAGTGCCGCTTCCGTACCCTGATGCTCCCCCTCCGCCTGAGATTTCTTTCAGGCTCGCTGGCGTTTTGCGTACGATGACGCTAGCAGACTTTGCGGTGCGTTCTGGTTTATACATGCAGGGGGAGATCGAGACTGAGGTTTACACAGCGGGGCTAGTGGTGGTTGACAAACCCACTCTTTTAGGGTTTTGGCAGGTGATTGCGGGGGCAAATCATTAGGAGCACGATAAGTCGAAGGGGAGGGTGTCGTTTGTTATGGACCCACTGTACAGGTACGTACGTTTATTACGGCAATTATTGTGATTATGTGCATTGTTTATTAATCTCTGTTTCTGTATTTCGCTAACACTATCCGCAGGTATCTGCACCATTTGCTCGCTACTTCTATTTCAGCGCGCGGGTACAGCCGTGAGTGGTGTACGACCACAGATCTTTTTTTCCTTTATTGTTTGTTGTATAGGAGGTCGTGCGCGCTAGCACACGGTCTAGCCCAGTACTACGCTTCCGCCCATCACCGGCAGGAGCGCGGATTTTTGTATGGCGGGGCGTACGTGACCGTCATTGTCCGTTCATTTGGCCTCGTACTGCACGAGGACCCACATCTACGGACGCCGCCAGTCATGCCGACGCGGATGGGCATGCAGTCGCTGTGGGGGATAAGGGTAATCAAGAGGTTCGCAGTTGGCCCGCGGTTTAAAAACCGCGACGGGGGCATATGGACAGAGGAGGCCCTACCAGAGCATTTCGAGCCCGTTTATCCTCCTGTAGATCCTGCTGATGTAGTGCCCGTGGAGGAGCCTCCGCAGGATGTAGACGGTGCAGCGGTGCCACAGCCACCGCCACCTGCCGGGGCGCCTCAGTTTCCACGTCACGCTATTCCAGGTCATGCCCCAGGAGCTGCGCTACATCCGGATGTACGAGCCGAGCTTGACAGGCTCAACGATTTGGTAGGTTGGCTGGTACGGGCCGAGCAGGATAGACGAGAGAGAGAGGGATTACCCCCGATACAGCTTCCACCGGCTCGAGCACCACATCAGCAGCAGCAGCCGCAACAGCCAGATCCAGATTCAGATTCGGATGCATAGACCTGTTGTTGTTTTTATTTTTATTATGGATGTACAAACTTATCTATTATATTTTTGTTATGGATGTACAAAGTTATCTTATATATGTCATATTTATGTTTGTTTTCAGATATTCGGTTACCTAATGATTGTTGTGTTAAATTGAGATAATACGGAAACAAAATATGTTTTGAATATAATACGGAAACAATATATCCCCTGAATATAATACGGAAACAATATTTGAACGAGATAAAATTTTAATCGGAAGAATAATATTTAAAAAAGTAAAATGTTAAAAACATTATAATATTTAATCGATATAATATATTTAAAGAGCCGATTTTTAAAATAGTTGATTTTTAAAAAACAAAACTTTTTTTATAACCAAAAAAATTTTCAACCACAAAACACATCTTCAAAAACTATCAAAAAAACCATACCAAAACCCACCAAAACACCCCTCATTTCAGCCAAAAAAAAATAAGCCAAGACTAGACGCCTCGTATAGGTCTGTACTAGGCGTCTAGGGTTCCTTAAACTTTGTGCCTGACACCCTCTAAGACCCCCTTGAATTCAGTGCTTAGATGCCTCGTATAGGCCTATACGAGGCGTCTAGGGCACAAAAAGTGTGGAAATAGGCGCAGAGGGTGTCCAAATATCTCCAGCCATTATAAATTCTACTTTCTCTTCCCAGGTATGGGCGGGGAAAAGCTATTCTAGCATCAACATGGATTGACCATAGACTGGGAGTCATTGTCATCTTAGAGCTAGGAGTTGCATTAAACATCTTTAACATCTATTTAAAACAAACCTGCAAATAGATGTCAAAGACACGCCTTCCGGTACTTTTCCAAGTGGGACCATCTTCTATCTCTAGTTCTGCAAACTGGAGGGTGACTGTGTAGTTACCATTTTCCAGCCCTAAACCATAGTATCTTAATGATCCAGTAGAAAGTCGTGCTGTATGGAAAAGTTCTGAATCTAATGTATTTTTGAACCCGGATGAAGGGGACCACCACGATTCATTAATCTTAGAACTAGACAGTAGTGGTATTGAATCGAAAGTATTTCTGAACGTGGTGATCCTTTGACCAACATTGCTGACACCCCACCTTCTTTCATAATTAACATAATATGTTGCTACTCCCAGTTCTTCATCCTCTTCCCCGTGAAGTAACTGGTTATATGCGATTTGAGGACCACCACAATTGATTCCAAAGTCACTATCTGTATAATAACAATATCTAAGGATGTTGATAAAAGAAAAAAAAAATAGAAACTCCATGTTTTTTGCTTACATCTTGGGGACCCACGAGAACAAGGGAAATTCCTTTGGAGACACTCTAAATCTGAAGGCAAACCACTATTTCTTGAATCACCTAAAGTGAAGTTGTTCACAACTAAGTTACTGCAAATTACATACATTACAAATATGACATTAGTTCCAGGACATATGCTTAAAATTGATTTCAATGAATCAAAATTCAGATATTAATGACGTATTGATGTAATAGTCAACATCATGCACTTACAGCTGTAAGTTTTCCTCATTAGCCCAAGAAGGAAGTGTTCCGGATAGGTCATTGTATGACACATCACTGCATGAAGGACACTATAAATAATTTACAAATGTATATGTATATTGTTGGATATTTATGTCTACTTCGATAAGTCAACGCTACCGACCGGGTCTTTACCCGTAAGAGTTACACCGTGGGCAACGAACTAAAATCCACTTAACCTGTTTAACTGGTAATTACGAACGACATACGAAACGGATCATAATTATATTTATGATCATGAGCGGGTTTATGTTAACTAATAAAATTGTTGTGGGTATTAACTGAGAGACAGGTACATGGACCAGGTAAGATAACTACACCCACCTCGCCACTTGTCACGCATGCACCCTTGCTGCGCCATTTATCCCACATGCACCCACGCTACGCCACTTGTCGCGCATGCAAAGAACCCTGGTCACTTGTCGCACATGCATATGCATGTCCGCCACTTGGCAAACATGCATGAACCTTCAGGATCTATTTAATCGGACTTCGGTCTTGCATTTAGAGGATGATGAAGAATTAGAAAAGCTCTCAAAACACCACAACTTCTACCGCCACCACCGCCGCTGCCGGACGCCGCCGCCCCCTGCTGCCGCCGCCCCTCGCCGCCGCCAGTACCGCCGGCCACCGCCGCCGCTACCCGGCATATACCCGTGTTTCGTTGGTTCGTATCATTAGCACGTGTTCGTTGAACCTCGGTGTCTCAACCGGTTAGTCATTAACCGAGGTATATCTTTCTGATCGGTAGTTAAGTATCCTTATCACTGTGCTCATATTTGCATGTAACCGAATCCTGCCGGGTTTCGTTTATTGTTGATCACTTGTTTATTTTTTCGCTGCGTTTTATTAATTAACTGACTATTATTTATTGAACCGGGTTTTAATAAATAAAATTTTGACTGATCACCATGGAAACCCAACATATATATCATTCTCACTTGATTAACTCCAAATGATGCTTGCAAATATGGAAACTCCAAATGCAACAATGCATTTCACTTACATAATTTGGAGACTTGCGCTCTTTACATCAGGAAGGGTACCATTTAAGCTATTGTTTCCTAGAACCCTGAGAATAATACAATTAAAAATAGATTTTTGTTGTTATATCAATGTCAACATCCATCCTCAGTTTTTTAATTCCAACACTGGAAAATAATATTTTATCATAGAAAGATAATATGTGTATTACAAGAAAGAGAGTTGACTCAAGTTGAACAACTCTCTTGGAATCTGTCCAATTAAATTGTTGAAACTCAAATCCCTGAGAAGTATACACCCATAGTTAGTACATGCAATGAGACCAAATAGTAAGACTGGCTATAGATGTAGAAAATAATATCTGAGAGCTTTCCTTGAATAGTTTATATACTTATAAACTTCAATATCAATGTAGATTACTTACAATTGGGTCAAATTTTGATATTCTCCAATCTCAGTTGGAATAGGGCCAGAAATTCGGTTATTCCTCAAAACTCTGCAAGATTTGATCTCGTTATTCTTTTATTTTCAGGGTAGACTTAAGAAGGATTAAATATTTACTCACAGAATAGTTAGGGACTTCAAATCCCTTATAAAGTCCAAAGTTCCATTAGATAAACCACTTATCCTCCTGCAACATTCATAGAACCAGAGCACCTAAGCTTTAGATGGTTTAAATTACAAGATCAAATCAATTGAAAGTATAATAATCGATTCTTAAGAAAAAAAAACACTTACAACTCCTGCAAAGAGGTCAATCTAGAAAATGAAGGAGGTATTGAACCTTCAAAAGAATTCCCCTCAAACCTCCTATATGAATATCAAGCATGTAAATAAATATAAAGTTTTATCTCATATGTAACACCTTGAATATGCCATAGAAGTTAACTTACAATGACTCTAACTGTGTCCAATCCCCTATAAAGTCAGGTATTCTCCCTGTGAATTCATTATCAGAAGCCCATCTAACAGCACATGAATTAGTGTCCATGATAAATTACGTGAATAATGATAATTAACGTAGAACAATAAACATAAATGCTCCTATTTTATGAAAGTTGGGATTATTGACTTGGTGCTTAGCGCTTCATCAAAATTCGACTTTAAAAGAAGGTATTTCAATTTTAATGGGATAGATGAAGTACTACTTTGAAACACCACAAAAAGTAAGTGTTCTTACAATACAACCAGGTTCTGTAAACTAGCAAATGTTGAAGGTATTTCACCACCAACTCCGGAACTATCAATGTATCTGAATAAATGAACATATATAAAGATGATAAGAATTGTCCAATGGCATTGCGTATAGACATGCACTGCAGAAAGGTAAACCAGGAAAGAACTCCATAGGTTTCTTTCATCCTAATTTATCCAAGAACTAAGCAATTCATTTAGAGAAAAAACTTAGAAGATAAGAGTCATGAATTTCCTTACAGCTGTTCTAGTCTACGCAATTTTCCGAGTTCAGATGGCAGGGAACCATTGAAATTGTTTGTTCCAAATCCTCTGCAACATAGAATTTAACATTTCCTTCAACAAAAAGTCAAACAGAAGTTTCTGTTTGATGATAGGTAAACAAAAAGCAGAAAAAGTATACATCATTTTAAGGTCAGAAAGCTGTCCTAGCTCTGGTGGAATCTCCCCAGATAAAGCATTGATACCCATCGACCTAAAGGTAAATCTCAGCTTCGTCTAAATATGTTGAGGTTATAAATGATCACCGAATTAAAAGTATAGAATGGAAAGGCTTACAGCCCCTGCATCCGACTTAAATTGCCAATTGAAGGTGACAAGGGACCTGTCAAATAATTCTGGTCCAAATCTCTGTAGCAACACTTGATTATTTAGCAGAATACAAGCATAGATATTTAGACACACATATAGATAGTTGTATGTTTTAATTTTCAATAGTTACTGAAAGTAGTTAATAATATATACCAAGAGACGTTCTACAATTTTTAAGCGAGTCAACCAATTTATGTGTATTCCTTATGACTAACCATGGTATTTGCTAACATGCAAAAAGTAAAACAAGTAAAATGAGTAGTGTATTTGTAAATAACACCATGAGTATATCGATATTAGATTGATAAATAACTTTGCATCATTCAGAGAAAATCACTTGCTTATCTACCTGGACATTTTTCTAACAGATGTATCTCTAAAGGTATGGAAAGAATACTAGTTGAAAGGTACAAACGTAGTGCCAAATATAGAAATTGATAATATAATACTATAGTTTAGAAATAATCGCATACATACAGCTGGGTAAGGTAAACCAAAGTCCAAAGTCCTTCTGGGATCGGGCCTCCCACGTCCATTGCATAAACTCTTCTGGTAAAGCAACAATTGTCAAAATATACAGAACAGATGCATATAAGTACGTAACAGATGGATACACCTAGTAAAGGGGAAAATCCAAGGGAAGCACTTACAGTTTAGTGATGTGGCAAGTAGAATTGGGGAAACTACAATCACATTCGATGCCGGGATTGTAAGATCTGTTATCGAAGGTGGTAGACTCCAAGGCAGTGCCGCTGCATAATTCCCCGCTTAGGTTCCATCTCATCCGAGCTACTGAACTTTGTGGTATCCCCCACTTGCTGAACATTTCGTTTATAACTCGTGCTGCAACACAGTTTCATTCAAATCAAGATCATATTTTTTATAAAATTGACAAAACCGAAAACTCAATTCACTAGCGAGATCGAGATCGTGAATTTCATTTCGAAAGAAACCTAACGTTACCCTAACAGCTAACTGCCAAAATCTCGAACTTCAACGCACGGACCATCGCACTCGTTATAGCTCGATTCATGAGCATGCTTAAACAAAAGTGATACATGCTCAAGCTTGATTAAGTAAACTCGATTCATGATCATAATAAATTAATTTTTGAGAGAGATAGAGAGGAGTTGAATTGATAGCGGAGAAACATAAAAATAGAGAATATAACCTTCAGCTGGATCGGTGGTGTTTTGAGTTTGAGCTATAGTGACCGTGATAATCAACCACAACCATGATCCAACCTCAAAAATCCTTAACTTGATCCTGCAGCCACCGCCACCTGCCATAGCTACTTCCATCTTACAAATTCAACTGCAATCTACTTGCTGTTAAGGAGGGCAGTGTCCAATTCCAATCCTATTGTATAAAAGTCTTCAAGCATGATGAATGAATATGCTATCCAAAAGTCAGTTTATCATTGAAAAGTCAATCTGTAACTTTCCATTATCCAATATCTGATGGACGAATTTCAATTGAATGGTTCTAAATTTACACATGTGCAAAGTTATGCACACTTGCTACAGAAAAAAAATAATACAATGTGGCCTAAATTTGGGACATGTTTGGCTAAGCTTTTTGAAACAACTTATTGACTTATTGGCTTTTTGAAAAGTTGTAAACTCTAAAAAGTCTGTTTGGCAATGAGGTGTATGTGAGGAGACATCCTGACTTTTCTAAAAAGTCATAAACCCCCTTGAAAAGCTAAGCCAAACATGCCCTTGGTTTTAGCAAAACTTGAAATGGGTCAAGCTCACTGGTAGCCCCTCTCAATTAATACGATGGAAAATATTGGAAGCGTGTTGTGTATATAGTTTTTAAAAAGTTAATTAGAAAATATTTATAACTTTAAATAAAAATTACATCATGTCCCACTCGATTAATAGATCATCATTGTTGAAAAGAAGACAATAAGTCATAGTATAGGGGCTAGTGTGTAATATAGTGTTCTATATAAACACCTTCCTTATGTAACCCTAAATATAGTTTTTTTTTTCACAATAAAGTTCAAACCCTATTACAAAGTTTATTCTCTATACCAGTCAACATGATTCTGGAACACGTTGCTCATCATCAACAATCTATCCCAGCCAATCCAACCTCAAATCTGAAACCAAACTCCGAAAATCAAATCAAATGCCGCCGCATACACTGCAGTCGCCGACATCAACATCGAAACAACAAGTTCCGATCAACATCTTCCGCTGCACACCTTGTCTATTCAGCCCATCTCTGGCCGCACAACAGAATCTTCAATCCGGATCCACTGCGTCTATCGCCGCATCCATCTTTGTCATAAACCCTAGTTCAGCAGCACACCTTCTTTATTTAGCCGCACACCAAAACCAAAACCCTAAAATTTTTCAGTATACCCTATTTTTTTCAATAATTCCGCTTCACACTTATTGGGGATACTACGGGCGGATTTGTTGAGGATTTGGGCGACATTAAATCATGAACGAGAGTTCAACTTGCCTGACGTATTTGATAAATACGTCGGTAAGATAACGTTCACTGCGTATTTAGTGACGAACTGAGCGGATTTGTTCTTAATCTGGTGGATTTTCTGAACTCCATAAGCTAGCGGATTTGTTTTGTTCTGGGCCACCTCAAATCTTGAACGAGAGTTCAAGTTGCCCGGCGTATTTGATAAATACGCCGGTAAGATAACGTGTTCGGCGTAGTTCTCCCGGATTCGGTAGTCCAGTGTATTTAAATATTAAATGCGAGTCAAGTGTCCAGCGTATTTGAGAGATATGTTTGGTCAATTATTTTGTCTGACAGCGTATTTATTAAAAAAACGGTTTCCGCATATTTGTTATATTCCGTGTCAGAAAAGTTAATATAGAAATCAATTATGGAAAAAACAGATCATGGATATTTGATTCCGGTGCCACTGACACCGTGACGTTTGAATCGTTACCAAACCTCAAAAAACTCAAATTCATACCGCGAACAACGGAACAATGCAAGTGAAAGGAGGAGGAGCAATTGAAATTTCACCAACTATGAAATTATCAAATTGCCTTTATGTTCCGTCATTATCACACAAATTGCTCTCAATTAGTCATATTACCAAAGAATTAAATTGCACGGTACTAATGCACCCTACCTTTTTCCTCTTACAGGATATCAGGACGGGTGTGATTATTGGACGTGGTACTGAGCGCCAAGGATTATACTATGTGGATGAAGTGGCTCAACATGGTACTGTGATGTTGGCACATGGAACTGAAAACCGAGAAGCCTGGCTATGGCATAGACATTTGGGACACCTATCCACTGGTTATTCGCATCTTTTGTCTCCAAAACTCTTCCATCAAATGGTAAAATTGTAGGGCTGGCAATTCTAACACGAACACGATAACACGACACGAACCTACACGAAGTTATCATGTTTCATGTTTGACCTTAACAGGTTTCGTGTCTAAAACAGGTCGACATGATAAGACCTTAACATATTTCGTGTCTAAACAGGTTAAAACCCGTTAACCTGTTAAGACCCATTAAGTACATGTTAATAATTAAAAATTAAAAAAATATTATATGTGGGTGTGGACATGGGGTCATCAGTCGTGGGACCTAGGATGAACTATACACAAACACATGCGATTCTTTTCCCGCAATCCAAACCCTAATTTTTAAATCTCTCTCACAAACACCACCATTCTCAATTCGGTTCACAACTTCCCCTATTCGGTCATGTTTGTGTCTTAAACAGGTCGTGTTCGTGTCTTAACAGTCGTGTTCGTGTCTTATCAGGTCGTGTTCGTGTCTTAAACATGTCATATGATACGTTGGTAATTTTTTCGTGTCTTAACAGGTCGTTTCGTGTAACCTGATTATTAACAAGTTCGTGTTCGTGTTTCAAAAATCTGACACGATAAGATTTCGTGTCGTGTTCGTGTTTACGTGTTTCAGGTTCAAGTCTTATCGTGTTCGTGTCTTAACAGATCGGGTTGACCCGTTATGCCAGCCCTATAAAATAGATTGTGAAACCTGTTTTCTTGCCAAAAGCCATAGACAACCATTTAAACCTAGCAATACAAAAGTTTTTTTGGGTAAAGGGTTTACCCCGGTGATTCTATATATTCACAAACACAAAAAACAAGTAGAGAGGGGATATCCTCCCTAGTTCACTCAAGAGACATGCCCCAAGAGCGTAACCCAAAACATCTCAACAAAACCAAAAGTCAAAACTACTAGACTACCATCTAGAAACAAAAAAGACCCAAACCACTCCTGCTCCTGTTATAGGGGGCAGGGTTTTCGGTTCTTTCTACTATTCGTGGATGATTGCACTCGCATGACATGGGTATATTTTTTTAAAAACAAAGCCGAAGTTTATGAGAAATTTACCACGTTTTATGCTATGATTCACACTCAGTTCAAAAGGGAGAGCCAAATCCTTCGATCCGACAATGGGGGAGAATTTTGTCAATACATCCATGAAAAAAATCTTTAAAACGAAAGGATTAATTCATCAAACCTCCTGTTCTCATACCCCCGAACAAAACGGTGTTTCTGAACGAAAAAACTGTATTATTCTTGAAATGACTTGAGCTCTTCTAATTGAATCTCATGTACCTACATCATTATGGTCGGAGGTAGTTGCAACCTCTGTGTATCTCCTAAATCGGCTTCCCACTAAAGCTCTTAAATTTAAGACTCCCCTAGATTGCCTATCTAAGTTTGCCAATATTCCCCATCCTCTTACACTTGAACCTCGAATCTTCGGTTGTACCACATTTGTCCACATACCAAAAACCAACACAAACAAACTTGGCCCATGTGCTGAGAAATGTGTACTTGTAGGCTATGGGATTGATCAAATAGGTTACTGGTGTTATAATCCCAAAACTCGTCACATGTTCACCACAATGAATTGTGACTTTGTTGAAACACAATATTTTTATAACACCCAACTCAGTGGTCAGGGGAGAATGGATGTATAGACACCCTGAGTTGGCTAACTCAACTTCCATCATCTGAAGAAGTAACAACAGAAGACCATCACAGTACTTCGAGTCAGTCACCCTCAAACACAGCCACCCAATCTGCGGAGCATAGTACAACTGAAGAAACCCCATCTAACTTGATACTAGAGGTAAGAAATACTGAGAACCCTGAATGCCCTATGTCTTATAACTAAGAGACAACAATGGAACACATAGAACTGGCAACAACAGAACATAAAGAACAGGTTGAACCAGATGTTGAACAGGTTGAACCAGATGTTGAACAGGTTGAACCAGTTGTTGTACATGTTGAACTAGTTGCAGCAGAGACAATCGAAAGATACTTTCTCCCTCCAAGGGAAAATAGAGGAGTTCCTCCCAAAAGATAGTCACCAGAAAAGGTGGTTCCAAGGTCTAGATACCATGTGGCAAACATTGCCACTAGGAATTTGTCTAAGGAAGCTAAAGCAACACCGTCTATAACACAAGAAGCCTTGAAGTCAAAAGAGTGGAAAAAGGCCTTGGAGACAGAAACGGAAGCACTCAAGAAGAATAACACATGGAAGAAATGTACTCTTCCACCAGGGAAAAAACAGTGGGATGTCGTTGGGTCTTTTCAATCAAACATAGGCCTGATGGCACGATTGAAAGATACAAAGCACGACTGGTTGCAAAAGGGTATACTCAGACTTATGGAATTGACTACTCTGACACCTTCTATCCAGTAGCCAAAATCGACACAATCAGAGTTCTTTTTTCAATAGCCACCAATATATATAAAGGTTGGCCACTTCATCAATTTGATGTGAAAAATGCCTTCCTACGGGGAGAACTAAACGAGGAGGTCTATATGGATGCCCCACTAGGATTTAATGAGAATTTCAAGGCTGGAGAAATATG
The DNA here is from genome assembly GCA_030545235.1 of Helianthus tuberosus. NCBI lineage: Eukaryota > Viridiplantae > Streptophyta > Magnoliopsida > Asterales > Asteraceae > Helianthus > Helianthus tuberosus. The sequence continues at coordinate 49,258,162 of CM060411.1, read as the reverse complement.
TCGGTTAAAGAAATCTCTGTATGGGCTCAGGCAGTCTCCTAGAGCTTGGTTTGGGAGGTTTACCCTTGCTATGAAGAAATATGACTTCAACCAAAGTAATTCTGACCATACACTATTTTTGAAACGAAGGGGAAACCTTGTGACCTGATTAATTATCTACGTTGATGACATGATACTTTCAGGGAACGATGAAGAAGAAATGTTAATGTTAAGAGATAAACTTTTTTCGGTGTTCGAGATGAAAGACCTAGTAAGATTAAAATATTTCCTTGGAATTGAAGTTCTAAGATCTAAACAATGGATTTTATTTGTCAGAAGAAATATATTCTAGATCTCTTAGCCGAAACCGGAATGATTGAGTGCAAACCTGTAAAAACCCCAATGGTGGTTAACCATGGCCTACATATGGAAGATGGAGCAGAACTAGAAGATAAAGAGAGATATCAACGGATGGTGGGAGAACTAATATACCGCTCCCACACTCGCTCAGATATAGCTTATGTAGTAGGAGTGGTGAGTCAGTTTTTGCACCAGGCAAACAAGTCACATGGAAGCAGTTTTAAGAATCATCAGGTATCTCAAAGGAACAACGGGTCATGGTATACTTTTCAAATCAAATGGGCACTCAGAAATCCAAGCATATACAGACGCCGACTGGGCAGAAGATAAAGGAATGAGGCGGTCAACCTCAGGATACTTTACCATGGTCGGAGGAAATCTAGTTACCTGGAAAAACAAAAAACAAAAGGTAGAAGCCCTATCTAGTGCAGAAGCAGAGTTCCGAGGGTTGCACGTGGCCTAGTAGAAATTCTATGGATACGAAAGCTCCTAACTGAGATTGGCTTTCCTCCCACTACAGCAACCAAAATCATGTGCGACAATAAAGCTGCTATACAGATCTCAGAAAATTCAGTCTAACATGATCGAACAAAACACGTGGAGGTAGACCGACATTTCATCAAAGAGAAACTGGAGGAAGGAATCATAGAGCTCCCATATGTATCGTCAAAAGATCAACTCGTAGACATTCTTACAAAAGCTGTCAACGAAAACGTGTTTAGTAGCTGTTTGATCAAGTTAAGTATTGGTGACCCCACTACTCAACTTGAGGGGGAATGTCTGAAAGAAGAAAATAAGTCATAGTATAGGGGCTAATGTGTAATATGATGTTCTATATAAACACCCTCCTTATGTAACCCTAAATATGATTTTTTTTTCTCAATAAAGTTCAAACCCCATTACAAAGTTTATTCTCATCAACAATATGTCCATGATAAAGATTTCAAGATGTAAAGAATTTTTGCCTTTTATTTATAAAAGAAATATAAAATAAACTAGTGTTTTCCTTACAAAGTTCAGTTCTAATTTTCCTTACACCGCCCCTACGTTTTCTCTTCCCGGTGCCAGTTCCGACGACCCAATGTAAGATTAAATATATATTATGTTATATTTAATCTAGTAGCCATTATAATCATTTACATTATATAGATCAAAATATATAACAACCTATTAAATAATTAGTTGGTAATTGTTGATGGCCCTAATTACCCTTATTAACTAATTAGGGTTTCCTCTTGGGTGCATATATAAGGAAACTTATGTAGAGGTTCTAAGGTTAGACACATAACATAATTACTCTCATAACATCAAATCGCCTCCTTTCCTATACCGGTTACCCTTTATCGGTTTTCTTCATCACCATCATTAGATTGCACCCTAAGGAGGAACCAGATCAAACTGACAATCATGTCAAACACTATTGCTGCGTCTCCATCTGGATTGTCTGCTGGCCTGTACTGATGCAATCAAATGTATGTTTTCATGTTTTCCATTATGTCTAAACAGAACTGATCAACATGTGGTATCAGAGCATATGTTGATAAATCAGTTTTGTTATGTATCCATTAATTCTGGGATTGAAATCTGGAAAACAGAAATTTTGAAAGCCTAATAAAATTCAAAGCCTGCTTTCGAGTCCTTTTTTTTCCCGAAATCTCGAAAGCAGAATGGATGAATGAATTGAATATTATATATTCCTTTTGTCTAATGTTCTTATGTATGTCTTCCATCTTTTAATTCAAAGGTTTAATTTATAAACATAATATTCGATTTTAAAAGTCCACAACCCTTTATTTCACGTGAGCTTGTGCACTTTAATGGCTCACCAAAATTAGTAGATGCTCCTAAATTTTCGTCCACTTTCATATGGGTAAATTTATGTTCCGAAATCTGTTTTAGAACCTTAAACATTCAGGTTTCGGGTTCCAGAATTATTATTTTATTTTTTAGGGTTCATCATGTGTTCTTAGGAAAAATCGAAATTCCTTTATGTTTTGGAATGTAATTAGGATTATTGGGTGTTTTTTCCTGTTTTAATCCAATTTTATCTTCTAAGTTATTTCGGAAACTGTTTATTGATAATCAGATTATAATTTTCGAAATATTTGATAAAATTATATCAACACTAAAATAGGAAATTACATCTCAAAATCCCTAAGAATTTGAATTTTCAGTTATGCTTTTACATTAACAGCTGTTAACAGGAGTTTCGAGATCACTTTTAACGACCCGAGACCAAGATCTCGACTCAAGACCACAAGGTCTCGACTCGAAATCATAAGGGTTCTCAAATCTTTATAACTCGAGACAACGGTTTCGACTCGAGACCACTGAGGTTTCGACTCGAGACCACTGAGGTTTCGACTAAGGGTTTTAAATCTTCACAACTCAAGACAATGGTTGCGACTCGAGACCTCATTATGGAGTCGAGATCTCATAAAATTCAGTACTCGAGACCATGGTTCTGAGTCGAGACCACAAGATGAATCGAGACTTGACTCGAGATCTCACTCGAGACCTCATAACTGAGTTGAGATCTCACTCGAGACCTAAGACTAACTTGAAATCTCAACCTCATTACTTTAGGCTGTTTAATGTGATTGGTTTTGTAAATACTTAGTTAATTAATCAGGATCAAATAATGTTTTACAAAACCAAAATGGTTTTACTTGAATGAGCTTCTGATGTATCATTTCTGGCCAAAGCTGATTTGATACATCTACTTATCGTTCAAGTATTACGAAAGCTATGTTAAGTGTGCATTACAAACGTGAATGTCTTAATATCTGGCCAAAGCTGATTTAATTCTTTCATGTATAGCATACTTAACAAGTGCATAACTAAAGTGATTGTCTCATTTCTGGCCAAAGCTGATTTGTCTTCGTTTAAGTAGAACTTTAAATTAGTTTATTATTTTGATGTTAGTAATAAACATATCACAACCTCTTCACATAATGATCCTTGTATTAATGATCCTTCATTAAACCTATGATCATTTTTTCGTCTGCGTTAATTTTTAGTACCTATAATTTTACTCACTGTAATTTTCTTCTATAAATCAATATCTCATCCACTCCAATTCTTAAACCTAATATGTTTTGCCTTATTTAAAGTTTCTATAAGAATTAGCTTTTAAATTAAATCCTTGATTATCTCTTAAGACACGATAATCCTATTGCTCTCTTCTGATAAAGCACTACAGAAGAAAAGTAGAGCATGATGATTAGGATAAATCGAACATGATGTCTCTTATGATAATCAAGAACTCTCTAACATAAATGCTATCACTAAAGTTATTCTAGATTAAGTCTTTCCTAAGACTAATCTATTATCTGTGGAATAATTACAAGAATTCCTAAGATGCATGCCTTCATTTAAAATTATTAACTATAAAGCCAAGTGGTATATATGAATACATAATAATGTACAATACCATAACCCATAAAGTTAAGGGCTTACATATGGAAATAATTGCATTTTTTCAGTACTTACATACTAAGATTTTCACTTGTACAATTTGATGCCTTATAAATCAATTATAACACTCAAAAGTACCAAAGTATAATGAGTGTGTTGATAAGCAACATATGTGTTGGGATTGAACCCTACAGAGGAATAAATGATGTAAAGCCAAAACTGGTTCAGAACTGTGGATTCATCATAGGCAGCGGTTTGCACTAAAATTTCCCCTTGACAGTGGCTCCAACATCTGATATGCTTCAAGTACTGCCCTTCTCAACAACTGTGTGACAACTGTCACTTTTCCGTACATTCCGTACACTAGATGGACAGTAATTTGTGCTTAAATGACTGTGCACGATCTGGTTTACCAGACAAATAAATTTCTGAATTCCATACAAGTGAATTCATGCATGATATATGCTACAAGAATTACCTTATGATAGCGTTGCGTCAAAAATATTAGTAAACTCACCGGTAAGACACATCGTGTCAACAGAACTGCAGAAAGCAGTCAGACATTAGAATTGGAGCCTAGGTGTAGGTCCAACGTCAAGAATGCATTAAAAACCAAGAGTACATACAAGGGTTTTAATATAGGCATTCCGGAAGCTAAAATACTCACTAAAAAGCACCCGAAACGCACTTTAAGTGCAGAAATTTATAAAATTCAGCTATAAAACAGCTGTTAACATATAAATTTCATGCATAATTTATGTTTTATCATCCAAGATACTTCCCTAAGTTTCGGGGACTGAAAGTGTTACAAAAGGACACTTAAAAGACACTAAAAAGTGTAATTTAGCACTTTAACGAACCGGTGCCTACCGAACAACCGGATATTACTCGGAACACCAAAATAATGCTAGAAGCATTGTTTTTATTTTTCTACGCCAGTTAGGGTCCCCGAATACCCTAACACCCACCACAAGACACTATACTCTAGTAACTAACTTAAGGGTCCTACTTAACACAACTAATGCTTAACCAGCTAGTTGGAATCGAACCAAACCCCCTCCCTTGTAACCGAGTTCGGTCACCATGTAGGTGACACCAATTGTACTTGCTAGATTATAATAATCCATGTGCTTAGAATCAAGTGGACATAATTTCCATTGGATAATCTTGCTTGATGGTTTATAAATACATCTCATGGTTTTCCTAAACACTTAACCACCAACAACAAAAATCAACACTCCCCTCTCCTCTCCTTGCTCCTCTCGGCCGAGAACACCCACAAGCATCCATCCATCGTCGAGCTTTGGTCATCACATATCAAGAGCATACAAGTGTTGAGGATCACATACGAGGAGGCTTGGTGCATTCGGAACGCGAAGGACCTCACCCTATTGCTTTTATCCACGCATTTTTCGACTAGTTTCTTCCCTAGCCTAGAGCTAGTTGTAAGTGCTTCTAATCACCTTCTTGATCTTGTCTAAGGTGGTTAATAAGAGATTTGTTGGTTGAAAATTATGAACACTAGAGATCAAAGTTTAAAGTCTTGTAAAGTATGATAAACTTGGTGGTTAAAAACTAAATAATAGTGTAAAACTTATGGAACTTGTTTTGTTATGGTTATTTATTGTTGTTGGATGCTAGTAGGGGAACGGATCGTCATCTAACCACGCTAGGTCGTGTTCATGGAACATGAACTAGCACTATGTTTAGTGTAAAAATAACTAGATGACGAACCCTTTCACTCATAAACATGAACTTGTGTAAAAACGATTTTACTTGTAAAATAGAGTTTTAAACTAGTAGATCTAAAGATCTACAAGTGGTATTTTCGAAGAACCAAGTAAAATATACACAAGTCTTATTTTAAGCCGGATCTTACACAACTAAAAATACTTTTGAGAACCAAAAAGTGTGTAGACACTTGTGTAACGAAAGGATCTAACCAAGAAATATTTTCGTAAATACCGACTAGAAGTTGTAAAACTTCATATTCTTTAAAAATAAAGTTTTCGATATAATGATTTTATTTTTAAAGATGGAAAGACTTACTAAATGTGCTAGTAAGTTACTACACATTTTTGTAAATATTCAAGTTCATGAAAGGGAGAAACTAGCGATTATTGTTGATGATTATTGTTGATAATGGTTATTGATGATTGTTGACAATTTAAAAGAAAATAAACACATGTTTTGAAAACATGGGAAACCTCCATTTTTAGGGGAAACTCTGTCAAAAATTTTATAAATTTTGACGCTTAGAAAAATATAAGTTTTTGAGAAACTTATTCCCTAAAAATGTATTTAAAAGTATTACCAAGGTTTCCCTAATTTTTGGTGATAAGAAATGAGGATTTCTTCAAGAATAAAAATGGATATAAGTATGTATATTTTTGAGAGAAAAATATATATTATTTTATCACCAACTTTTGTGCTAAGTGTATATAGTATGTGTTATACGTGCTAGTGTATTAAGACTTAAAAATACACTAAATACTCATGAGGAGTATAAACATAAAAATACACATACAACTTACAAGATACATAATTCGGGTGCAAAGTGCAAAACACGAGATACTTATATTAATCTTTGAGAAAATAATATAAGTAAGATACTTAGCTAAAAATATAAAATATTTTTAACACAAGAATATATATACAAAAAAGAGTGACTGTACTTGTGCGACGCAAGTCTAGTGACTAACGTTAAGAAAACGCGTATAGGTTACGACGTTAATTAAGCAAATCCGGTGAAGTTTACGACGCAGGAACGCAAAGTAGTGAGTTCATGCTCCCCCTTTTCTCTAACTGTTTTTGGTTTTATAACTCTCGGGGGTGAAATACATGTTACAAATATTATAATTTTTACAAAGGGTAAAAATACAAGAAGCACTCTTGGTGAGAACGAGAACCGAGTGCAATATGATTTGAGAATACGAGAAGCACTCGTGGTGAGTGCAATATGATGAGCTTTAAGAAAAGCCTAGAAAATACTAGATCATGTGAGCTTAAACTAGATATTGAGATGCCATTAATACTTAATTAGGGATGAGGGTTAGATCTAACGGGTACGGCCGAGCCCCACTCAGGGTCCTTATGTGACCACTTGAGTGCTTCGGTGTCCCAGTCGAGGGAAATCGACACAGTCGAGGTTAATCGACACAGTCGAGGGAAATCGACACAGTCAAGGGAAATTCACACAGTCGAGGTTAATCGACACAGTCGAGGGTAATCGACACAGTTAAGGGAGAAAATACTAATGCTCCCTATGTCCTCACATGCCTTAAAGGAGAATATACTAATGCTCCCTATGTCCTCACGTGCCTTAATGTCCTTGTATAAACAATCATTTAAAACGTGGGGTACACAAGAAAACTTGAATGATACTTGAGTACGTGGGGTACTCAAGAAAACGGGAATTATACTTGAGTACGTGGGGTACTCAAGAAAGACTTGAATTATACATGACAAATACTATGTTTTCATACAAAGTATAAAAACGTGAGATACGAAAACGCATGAACTCGCTCAACTTTATGTTGATGTTTTCCAAAATTACATGTATTTCAGGTGACAGGATGGATCTTGGGCGCAAGTGTCGTAACTAGAAGTAGACTACAAGTTTAGATGTCATCCACTTTTGTTGAATTGTAACCTTGTCAAAGGTCATGTTTTGAAAACTTAAACAACAAGTGTTTGTAATACTCAAATTTTCATGAATGGATGAACATCGTTTTGATCATGTAGTTGTTTATTACGATTGAATGCAATGATAACAAGCTAGTCACACATCATACGCTTCCGCAAAAGACAGGGTGTGACAGTTTGGTATCAGAGCTTCGATTGTAGTGAACTAGGATTCTTTCTCGAGTCTAGACTACAATCACTAGAGTTCTCTCACGAAAACATTTTACAAAAAGGTTTTCATTGCATTCACGAAAGCGCCAAGATCCACAAGTCAGACACTTTTCAAAAAGGGACAAGGCAAGGACATTAGTGAGGAATACCTTTAAAATAAGGTGCCAACCAAAGCATAGTCTACACGAGTTAGACTTGCCAAAAACAAAATGACCCCCAAAAACGAGAGTTATACGTGATATAATGCATTAAATTGCTTGATTATGCTAAGTAGCATATATGATATTGATATACATACATACAAATAAGTGTACGGAATGATTATTGACGTGAATAAGATACTTTGACTCCGACTCCTATTACTATACGTGACTCGCACGATGAAGCTACCGACCTCGCGTCCTTTGCAAAGCTCATGGCTGGGAGTGATTACCTAACAAGATGCTGAGCTTGCTCCCGTAGGAGGTGGCAGCTCTTCCCTCTCGATTGTGAAGATGCCTAACTACGGTGATGATGACGAGGCAGAGGCGGCAACCTTGAACGAGTTCTCAATCAACGGGACGAGATCCCTACGGCTTATGTGAAGCAAGGTTGACGACATACTTGACCAGAAAAGGAAGATGAAGTATTCATCTCAAAGGTGCCCCCCCCAATTACTAGGAATTCTCTCTATTCCTATTCCATCTAATCATTGTGCCTATAAGCGTGTAACAATAACGAATGTTAGCGCGTGGACCATCGCAAAGGTCCTTTCCATGACAAGAGGTATAAGGACAGTAGTGTCCCCTCTTTGATTGATCATCTGCTTGGACGAGAGAAAATTTGGGTAACTGTGCAAGACAATTTATTATTACGGGGGCCCACGTAATAACGACTTGTAGTGCACAGGAATCCTGGTGGACTCTGCAGGCCGAGCTAATGAAAAGTATACAAAATTTATCTATAGGTGTCCTCACCTTCATCTGGTAGAACAACACATAGATCAGTGCTTTAGCACGTTAGAAAGTAGGAAGCCTGTCTTAGCCTACTTCGTGACTGACACATCTACCTGCATACGAGACGTCTGAGAAAACGATGTTTAAGCAAGAGAGGTGAAATGACATTCAGGAAGAATCAGTGACGACACACTCTCTACCATCTCGACACGGACAACCCCATCTAAGGGAAAGTATACGCACCAGTAAAGCCAAAGACCTAAGAAAAACCAATGTAGCAGGAAGTAACTAAAACTTGACTGACCGAGACGATGTAGCCTCGAGCTCATTTCATTTCAAACAATAAGCCAAGTTGGCAAGCCTATGTGGAGGCTCAATAACTGTTTCCTCGCTCATACATTGATTATATATACACATGTGAAATTGGGAGATTACATGATGGCTTACGATGTTATGTACCTCATAAACAATTATGGAATATTGTCTAACCTACTTCATACCATTTTGGCAGAAGAGAATGCCGCCCAGGCGAGACACAAACACCAGTACGCTGCCAAGAACAGAAGCCGAGCTGCAAGAATGCATCTCACAGGCAATTGCGCGACATGAAGCCCTCCGCTCTAAGCACAGCGATGGCACTACTGAAAATAACCCTCCAACTAGCTGCACCTTTAAGCAGTTCCTGGACTGCAAACCATTAAATTTTGATGGCACAGGAGGTGCCGTTGCATTTGTTCGTTGGGCAGAAAAGACTGACTCCATTCTAAGAATGAGTAACTGTTCGCCCCGACAGAGTGTTACTTATATCTCAGGGTTATTTGTAGATAGCGCACTCTCCTGGTGGAACCTTCAGGTTCAAACCCTTGGTGCGGATGCTGCTTATGCACTAAGCTAGGACGAGCTCAAGGAAATGATGGAAAAGAAATACTGTTCTAGAGCTGAAATCCAGAAGCTTGAGGTGGAGTTCTGGAACTTGAAAATGGACGGACCGAAGATTCATGAATATGTCCAACGATTTCACGACTTGTCTAGGGTCGTCCCCTACTTAGTCAAACCGGAATTCAAAAGGGTTGAACGATTCATTTGGGGACTTGCACCTCAGATCAGGAGCATGGTTACTACCTCAAAGCCCTCAACCATTGCAGAGGCTATCGATATGAGTGTCACTCTTACTGAAGAAGCTCTTCGTGCGGGAAAATTTTCGGAATCTGAGGATAACAAGAAAGAGACTCATGTGGAGTCGTCAAGCAACAAGAAGAGGAAGTCCTCAAACCTAAAGATGAGCACCCAAGTCAACTATGGAAGCTCTAAAACAGGCAAAAGAAAGAAGGTAAAACCGCCGCATGACAGGAAAACTGATGGAGCCACTTATAAGGTCGGTGGTAAAATCTACTCGGGAACTAAGCCGAAGTGCGGAGAATGCAATTTTCACCATGAAGGTCGATGTCTGAAGCCTAAGTGCGGAAAGTGTGGAAAAGAAGGGCACAGCAAGGATGCCTGTTTGGCGAAGGACCCAGGTGGAAGAAATAAGAGAATACCAGGCTGCTACAAATGTGGTGAACCAGGGCACTTTAGGAAGAATTGCCCTGAGAAGAAACAAGCAAGGAAGGGTTTTCACGATCGAAACTCGTGAAGCACGCCAGGATCCAGATGCGGTTACGGGTACGTCCCCTATTAACCAACCCTATGCATCTACTTTTAATTAATACTATCATCAACGTTAACCTTACATGCTTAGAACTTAAGAAACTGCTTGGCCTAGTTTCAAGTAAAATAGACGTCCTGTATTCTTTAGATATGGGCATATAGAAGGCTAGTTTAAACAGTCGAAGTGAGTAAGGATTGTATTTAGGGACTCAGAAGGTCGGAACCTTCTGTTACCATTGACTCGCGAAGTCATAAAATGATAGTCGGCATGGATCAGAAATCCAAGTACAGCTGAAGTCGTTCGACATGAGAAAATCAGACGCAACCCTCTTGCGGATGATGAAACCCAACTTTCCTGCAATAGGTGTAAGGATGCTAGACCCCACAAGGCGGCAGATCTACGACATCCCTCATTGGTCGAAGAGGCATGGAAACGCCTCCGAGTAGACTGCAGAGACTGAGAACATCCCTGCGACGGAAGAAGTCCCAGTAGCCTTTTCGGAAGACTTGCCAGGAACGCCTCTCCGTAGCAATGAGAGGAGTTCAGGATAAATCGCGTGCCAGGAGCAGCACCAGTAATGAATGACGCCATACCAACTAGCTTCACCAGCGAAGCATGAACCTCTGATATAACGGCAAGAGCTGCCAGACAGGGGAAATTAAAGACATGACATCCTTAATTAAGGAGACAAGGAGAAAGTTGGTAGTCTCCACTTTACATAAACTTCAGAAAATTGAGAATCAGAATCCTTTGCCCAGGGATCAACTTGAGGACAAGAGGTCCTCCACTGTAAATACAAGTGGAAATATCCCTAAAACGACCTATAGGACTTGCTTCGAGCATTACAAGATCCTTGTCGTATCATTTGGCTTGACACATGCATCGACAATATATTCATGGACCTCATGAATCGAACGTGTGATCCATACCTGGATAAGTTATATACTTATTGACTACATTCTTATGTGGCCAACGACCAAGGAAGGTCGTGAGCAACAGCTGCAATTTACCTTGCAACTCTTAGAGAAAGCACAGTTATGTGCAATGATGACGGAAAGCGGATTTCGAGTTCGCGAAGGGAAAACTGAAGATACATGGGGATAAGAACGAAATTCATGCCAACCCTGCAACCAAGAGCTAAGGAGCTATAGTTGCAATTATGTGACGTCTCTCGACAAAGTCTCGATTGTACGTCGATGCAACGAGACCACGACATTGCATACGCGGCACATTGATTAAGGAATCATGAGAAGAGACTTTGAGATAGATACAGTAATTGCGCGCCGCAAACTGGACGTCATTACCTGAGAGGAAACGCTGCATGATCTTTAATGATCACAAGGGTTGCAGCACACCGATGATCGTAAGAACTCGAATATGAACTGAGCTGCTGAACGATGCAGACTGTATGAACACAATACGTGCTTGTGTGATAAACTTTAATGAAAAGTTGGAACACTCACTTGCCCTTAGTGGAGTTTTCCTACAACGGTATCTATCACACCGCCGTCTAAACCGCTTCGTGTAAAGCTTTAGACGGAACATAACGAGTCAATTCCCGTCATGATTGAACGGATACAGAAATAAACAATCAACTAGCCCGAGATGGCCTAGGAAAACTAGAGGCAAGATCGCTCAGATATGTGATCATATCATGACAGCCCGCAGAATACAGAAAGATTACGCCGATGAGCGGCAGAAATCGTATGAATTTGAGACAAGAAGTATGACTAAAATGAGAGCCTCGCCTAGAGAAGGCGTAGTGTGTTTTGGAAAACGAAAAGGTTGAATCCCCGGTGTAGGGATCAGAACCATTGCCCACAAGATGAAGCTCCCAGAAAAAGATCAGTAGTGATCGCAACACATTCATGTGTCTAGTCTGTAGAGGAGTCTGACTTAAGGAACAGTCGTTATTCCCACAAATAGGATTCACGTCAATGACAAACGACAAGAATTACTATAGAAACCTGTTGAGGTTTTGGACCAAGAGTCCACAATACTATAGAAACCTGTTGAGGTTTTGGTCCAAGAGTCCGTGATACTATAGAAACCTGTTGAGGTTATGGACCAAGAGTCCACAAGATACAGAAAAGTCATGATCGACTTACTGGAGTACGATAGAATTCATGACATGACCCAGAGATTTCATGGGAACATAAAGACAAATCATGAATCTAAGTGACCATATTGGTTTCACAACTCCCCTGCGACCGATGGCATCGCTTGAATTTCGGGACGAAATTCTTTTAACGGGGGGAGACTGTGACAACCGTCACTTTTCCGTACATTCCGTACACTAGATGAACAGTAATTTGTGCTTAAATGACTGTGCACGATCTGGTTTACCAGACAAATAAATTTCTGAATTCCATACAAGTGAATTCATGCATGATATATGCTACAAGAATTACCTTATGATAGCGTTGCGTCAAAAATATTAGTAAACTCACCGGTAAGACACATCGTGTCAACAGAACTGCAGAAAGCAGTCAGACATTAGAATTGGAGCCTAGGTGTAGGTCCAACGTCAAGAATGCATTAAAACCCAAGAGTACATACAAGGGTTTTAATATAGGCATTCTGGAAGCTAAAATACGCACTAAAAAGCACCCGAAACGCACTTTAAGTGCAGAAATTTATAAAATTCAGCTATAAAACAGCTGTTAACACATAAATTTCATGCAGAATTTATGTTTTATCATCCAAGATACTTCCCTAAGTGTCGGGGATTGAAAGTGTTACAAAAGGATACTTAAAAGACACTAAAAAGTGTAATTTAGCACTTTAACGAACCGGTGCCTACCGAACAACCGGATATTACTCGGAACACCAAAATAATGCTAGAAGCATTGTTTTTATTTTTCTACGCCAGTTAGGGTCTCCGAATACCCTAACACCCGCCACAAGACACTATACTCTAGTAACTAACTTAAGGGTCCTACTTAACACAACTAATGCTTAACCAGCTAGTTGGAATCGAACCAAACCCCCTCCCTTGTAACCGAGTTCGGTCACCATGTAGGTGACACCAATTGTACTTGCTAGATTATAATAATCCATGTGCTTAGAATCAAGTGGACATAATTTCCATTGGATAATCTTGCTTGATGGTTTATAAATATATCTCATGGTTTTCCTAAACACTTAACCACCAACAACAAAAATCAACACTCCTCTCTCCTCTCCTTGCTCCTCTCGGCTGAGAACACCCACAAGCATCCATCCATCGTCGAGCTTTGGTCATCTCATATCAAGAGCATACAAGTGTTGAGGATCACATACGAGGAGGCTTGGTGCATTCGGAACGCGAAGGACCTCACCCTATTGCTTTTATCCACGCATTTTTCGACTAGTTTCTTCCCTAGCCTAGAGCTAGTTGTAAGTGCTTCTAATCACCTTCTTGATCTTGTCTAAGGTGGTTAATAAGAGATTTGTTGGTTGAAAATTATGAACACTAGAGATCAAAGTTTAAAGTCTTGTAAAGTATGATAAACTTGGTGGTTAAAAACTAAATAATAGTGTAAAACTTATGGAACTTGTTTTGTTATGGTTATTTATTGTTGTTGGATGCTAGTAGGGGAACGGATCGTCATCTAACCACGCTAGGTCGTGTTCATGGAACATGAACTAGCACTATGTTTAGTGTAAAAATAACTAGATGACGAACCCTTTCACTCATAAACATGAACTTGTGTAAAAACGATTTTACTTGTAAAATAGAGTTTTAAACTAGTAGATCTAAAGATCTACAAGTGGTATTTTCGAAGAACCAAGTAAAATATACACAAGTCTTATTTTAAGTCGGATCTTACACAACAAAAAATATTTTTGAGAACCAAAAAGTGTGTAGACACTTGTGTAACGAAAGGATCTAACCAAGAAATATTTTCGTAAATACCGACTAGAAGTTGTAAAACTTCATATTCTTTAAAAATAAAGTTTTCGAGATAATGAATTTATTTTTAAAGATGGAAAGACTTACTAAATGTGCTAGTAAGTTACTACACATTTTTGTAAATATTCAAGTTCATGAAAGGGAGAAACTAGCGATTATTGTTGATGATTATTGTTGATAATGGTTATTGGTGATTGTTGACAATTTAAAAGAAAATAAACACATGTTTTGAAAACATGGGAAACCTCCATTTTTAGGGGAAACTCTGTCAAAATTTTTATAAATTTTGACGCTTAGAAAAATATAAGTTTTTTAGAAACTTATTCCCTAAAAATGTATTTAAAAGTATTACCAAGGTTTCCCTAATTTTTGGTGATAAGAAATGAGGATTTCTTCAAGAATAAAAATGGATATAAGTATGTATATTTTTGAGAGAAAAATATATATTATTTTATCACCAACTTTTGTGCTAAGTGTATATAGTATGTGTTATACGTGCTAGTGTATTAAGACTTAAAAATACACTAAATACTCATGAGGAGTATAAACATAAAAATACACATACAACTTACAAGATACATAATTCGGGTGCAAAGTGCAAAACACGAGATACTTATATTAATCTTTGAGAAAATAATATAAGTAAGATACTTAGCTAAAAATATAAAATATTTTTAACACAAGAATATATATACAAAAAAGAGTGACTGTACTTGTGCGACGCAAGTCTAGTGACTAACGTTAAGAAAACGCGTATAGGTTACGACGTTAATTAAGCAAATCCGGTGAAGTTTACGACGCAGGAACGCAAAGTAGTGAGTTCATGCTCCCCCTTTTCTCTAACTGTTTTTGGTTTTATAACTCTCGGGGGTGAAATACATGTTACAAATATTATAATTTTTACAAAGGGTAAAAATACAAGAAGCACTCTTGGTGAGAACGAGAACCGAGTGCAATATGATTTGAGAATACGAGAAGCACTCGTGGTGAGTGCAATATGATGAGCTTTAAGAAAAGCCTAGAAAATACTAGATCATGTGAGCTTAAACTAGATATTGAGATGCCATTAATACTTAATTAGGGACGAGGGTTAGATCTAACGGGTACGGCCGAGCCCCACTCAGGGTCCTTATGTGACCACTTGAGTGCTTCGGTGTCCCAGTCGAGGGAAATCGACACAGTCGAGGTTAATCGACACAGTCGAGGGAAATCGACACAGTCAAGGGAAATTGACACAGTCGAGGTTAATCGACACAGTCGAGGGTAATCGACACAGTTAAGGGAGAAAATACTAATGCTCCCTATGTCCTCACATGCCTTAAAGGAGAATATACTAATGCTCCCTATGTCCTCACGTGCCTTAATGTCCTTGTATAAACAATCATTTAAAACGTGGGGTACACAAGAAAACTTGAATGATACTTGAGTACGTGGGGTACTCAAGAAAACGGGAATTATACTTGAGTACGTGGGGTACTCAAGAAAGACTTGAATTATACATGACAAATACTATGTTTTCATACAAAGTATAAAAACATGAGATACGAAAACGCATGAACTCGCTCAACTTTATGTTGATGTTTTCCAAAATTACATGTATTTCAGGTGACAGGATGGATCTTGGGCACAAGTGTCGTAACTAGAAGTAGACTACAAGTTTAGATGTCATCCACTTTTGTTGAATTGTAACCTTGTCAAAGGTCATGTTTTGAAAACTTAAACAACAAGTGTTTGTAATACTCAAATTTTCATGAATGGATGAACATCGTTTTGATCATGTAGTTGTTTATTACGATTGAATGCAATGATAACAAGCTAGTCACACATCATACGCTTCCGCAAAAGACAGGGTGTGACAAACTGCTGATCCTATAAACTACTGTTAAGTCAAAACACTGATGAAGCATAAAGATTGAAGCTCAAACTACTGATGGGATCCAAGCACTATTAAAGATCAAAGCACTGCCCATTCAAGGTCTGATCACCCTTTGAAGAAAGTACTAATGCTCAACATCAGTGCTTAGACCACAACAGTGGTATGAAGAATCAGTGTTTATATCTCAGTGGTTAGAATGTAATCAGTGTTTGTATTGTCAGTGGTTAATAGATCAGTGGTTAGAGTTTGTTAGGTTGTTAGATGTCACTATCATGGTGACGTCAGCTTTGATGCTTCAGTGGTTTGTATTGCCTATAAATGGAGCAGTACCCTGTACTGTTACATTTGATTGAGTCATCGAGTTCTTCTCCTCTAGTCCAATCCTTTCATCTTGTGTGCAATCAACCATGGAGTATCAGGCTGAGGGGGAGTTTAGTTTGTAAGCATGCTTTGTAATCTTTTGATTTGTATTGTAATCATTCGACTCAATGAAAAGCATGTGTTTGTCAAAACTATTTTTCTCTTTGACTGTGTTTACAAAGTTTGTTGTTCATTTCCGCTGCATATCTCATTGAATCATGTTTATTAATTATTCATTTATTACAAACAAACACAATCATGAGAGCCTCAGATCCTAACAATTCGTATCAGAGCTTGGACAGTCAAATTCGATCTAACAGTCAATTTGACATAACAGTTCAGCTCAAAATTCATTGATACTAAGGTTGATTGTATTCAGTTGAAAAACAGAGTAACGAGTAATCATGTTCAAAGTTGTTATTCAAAAGCTATGTAAAACAACCAAGATGTCATAAGACACACAAACTTCTCATAACAAGTGACGTCATGCATAAACCACCTATAGTTTTCAGATCTGAAAATATATCTGATAACTATGGTATAATCATTTTCCTTACAAAATTGATTTCAAATGTTACTTTGAAGCTTGTGTTGTTTCCATCATAGACTGCTGTGAAGGTGTTTGCCTCATGTTAACAAAAATCCATCTCCGAATGAAAACATGAGTGTTTTTGTTAAACATAAAAAGAGGGAAATTAAAACTTCTGCTATTTAGTTCTTATGTATTGAAAAACAGGTTGAGAATACTCTAAAAGGACCAAAATCAATTGTGTTAAGAATAGATTAAGAAAATCAGTAGTCAAAATATCCAGATCATGAGTAATGTGAAATTTGGCATAAGCATGTGCAGAAATGACCAAATCTCTCAAAACATTGCTGAAAAATGATTTTTGGATTTGAATATTCTTTCCTTGGAACCTTCCAGTAAGTATTTCAAAACTTATATATGGAAAGGGTAAAAAGGGAAAGAAGAAAAATTACAAAAACTCAAAAGTGTGTTTATCTCAAAACTTTTGAAATCAAAAGAAAAGAGTATAAATCCAAAACACTTAAGAGTCCACATGAGATCTACATACTTGGTCAAACATTTGTCATCCATCAACCATGTACAATCACTGTATCAGGGAGTTCAGGTAACAAAGGTATCACCAGTTTGATTATTAATAAAGAGGTTTTGGCCAAAATTTTCAGAAATTCTTCACAAGGTAATAAGGTTTACAAAGAACCTTCAAAATCTTTGTGAACAGCCAACCTCATAGTTACAATCATTTAACAAGGAAATGGTGTCAAAACAGTGGTTACAAAATTTTGGTTCAAACCACTGACCATTATCCTAAGCTTGAGAAGTGAATTGACTCTGACCCTTTTCAAAATTATTTTGATTTTGGAAATTCACTTGACCCAATTTGATTTGTTATCAGAAAACCTTTATTTGTTTTTTTTTTGTAAAGGTCTTTCAAATCAAATAGGATATATTGTTCTTCGTTTTTATGAGAATGATATATTTTGAACTTCTACTTGTTTTTTATAGTAAAAGTTTCAATTACCTGTCAGGATATAGAACCTTTTTATCTTTATCTAAGGTGATATACTCCTTGATAATTGATCAAAAGGAGATGGTGTTAAAATCTGAGTCATTTCATTCATAAACTCAAGTCTAAATCTGTATTAAAAGATGATTGTTAACAAACCTCATACATTTGGCTGCTCATGTTTTAGTCTAAATTCTCAAAAGATTAAAACACAAAATGTGGAGTCAAAGTAAATGTGTGATAAAACCTTAAATGCAAAAACCTGTGAATTCTCTGCATTAAAATCCCTGTAAAACCTGTTGTTATGATTAATTCTGATAAACTTGCATCTAAAAATGTGTTTGTCAATAAGTTGGTTTTGCAGGTAACTCACAATCACCTTCAACAGATGTTGGACATAATACTAAAATCATTTCCATCATCAGAGCAGCAGATGTACAAAACAGCTGTTAAAGCTTATCCACTGATGTACAAACAGTGTTTGACCAAAATAACCTTCCAAACCTCTACCACTACTTCACCCCAAACCATTGTTAATAAATATCCATCAACAGTGGATAAGAATTATCACTGGACCAAATCCATCTTTTAAAATCCCTTCACCTTCATCTCAAACAGCTGTTGGATCATTAAAGTCAACAACAGATGTTAGCTCAGATGATTCACATTTGCAGCTTCACCTTTTTAAAACATCAAACCTTTTTTAAAACTCAACCATTTCCCAAACCCTTGGCAACACCAATGAAAAAGGATTCTAACAAAAGGTTTTTCCTGAAACATGTGTCCTCTTGCTGACTTTCTACCATTCCATCAACAAGTCAAAATGCCATAAAGCACTAAAAGACAGAAAGTTGGGTAGTTGTCTTCTAAGAAGAGCTTCAACAGTTCAGTGACAACAAGTTTAAAACCTTATAACACTACCAAAGGATGAGAATCTAACTGGTGAAAAGTGGGTCCTCAAAGAACATAGCATATGTTGAAGTATAGTTGTCAAGATTTATCACACTCAAACAAGTACAAACATCAAGGTGTTTTTGACTATGCACATGCAGTAGATATTTCCAACCACTGATTGAAGAATATTATGATACTGCTGCTGTTGCTGAAAAGTCCAACTGTTTGTAATTTCAAATTATGTTATTGTATTTTGATATATTTGCTCAAAAGACTTCTTTTATGCAGGGCAGTCTAGTAGCTGAAATATACCATCAAAAGTTCAATATCTCTTTGATTCACCATCATTGAATATCAGACATCACTTGGTGAGGGATTGCTATAAAAAGGTTTGATTTCATCTTTAACATGTCCATCCTAAAGATCAGTTGCTAGATGTACAAACTTAAGAATTGGATTCATCTGCTGTTGAAAAACTTGATCCCCATGATTGGAGTGCTAAACTTGGACTAAAGCAAGCTTTCTTGTGTTCCATGTGTAAATAGCATAAAAATGTTTTTAAATAACCTTAAAAATAGTTTAAAATTGAACTTTTCAATAAATTCTCAAAGTTTGTTCAAAGCACTGATGGCATTAAAACTCTGTTAAATAGTAAATCTATCCACTGCCAAAGTGTATCCTCTGTTTGTGCAAAACACTGATTTACAACAGAGGTTACACGAGAACAGATGTAATTCAACAGGTGTGTGCATCAGATGCCATGATCACTTTTTCAAATAAATGGCCTTACACCTGAAACATTTTCAAGGCTATAAAAAATTTTCCAAAAACAAAAGCAGAGGTTCCTGAGCAGACTTTAGAAGCTACCACTGCTCCTCAGGCACCTGCTGCTGAGCCCACTGCTCAAGGTGATCACAGCAATAACACAACTGTTGTGAAACCCACACCTAAATCCACCAAAAGACGAAAACAAAAGAAAATTCAAAAGCCCTCCAAACCTACAATAAAGGAAACTCTGGAAGATGAGATCCCAGAGCAACTGCCAGTGACAACACAAAAGTCACTAGAAACCACTGCTGCTACTTCCTCACAGCAGATGGTAGAAAGGTCTCAACCCATGCCTCAAACTCCTCCTGCTTCTTCTGAAAAAGAACAGGTTGTAAGAACAGGGATACCAAATTATGATGCTCTGGAATCACTTGATTCCATCATCCACAGCCCACTGCCCGGGGCAAATTCACTTTCAACTCCCATCATCATTTCACAAATACCACCATCAATAATGACCTTGTTGCATGCTTTGGATATAACTCAGACATAAATCAGTTCCTCTCAACCACCTATCACTGAGAGTACACTCCAACAAGTGACTGAGTCTGATGCTTATACTTCTGCTATCCCAGCAACAACTGAGGAGGTTACACCCCTTGAGTTACGAGTAACTCTTGGTGGTAGTTCAAGTGAAGCAACTACTACAAGTGCTGAACCCACTGGTTTGCATTTGGACAGTAGTTTCATCAATAAGACTTCCTTGAAGGCAATTTCTTCACTGGGAACTCGTGTGTATCCAGTCATCACTGGTTCACTAAAAAGTGTTTCTCTTTATGAAGAAAGAAGTCCCCAGTACCAAGACAAAGGGGCAACAGTGGATGATTTTTGGGATACACTTCCTAAATCAACTACTGTTACAATCACTGTGAGTGGGAAATCAGATGATCTCATTAAGTTGGGTGATGGTTTAATGTACCAAGAATTGACGGCTATAATTGATAAACTGGATACATCTGTTGCAGAAATCAGAGACATGCTGCAACAGTTGTTGAAAGCACAAAATGTACCATCCACTGTTGCACCACCTTCAACAGCTACTCCATCATCTGCTCCTACCCCAGATGAGCTGTGGAATTTGTTTCAACCCCTGCACCTATCTTCGAAAGAGTTGATGATGCCAAAAAGGGGGAGAAAAATGACTCTGAGGAAAATCTTTCAGTAACTTCTGCTGAAACATCTGTCAAAGAAAATGAAAAGGGAGGTGATGAAACCCTGAAAATTCAAGCAGATGATGAAGATACACAAATGAGGATCGTTCAAAGTCAAGTCAATACAGCTGCTCTCAAAACCACTGTTGATATTAAAAGGGTAAGGGATGAGAGCAGAGCTTTGGTTGAGAAAAAGATAGTTCTGCAAAAAGAAGATAGTCCTGTTAGAAAAACAAGGCAATCAACCACCACAGCTTCTAAAACTAAGCCAGTTACTACTTCAACCACAAATTCTGTTTCTACAAAATCACTTACACCTCCACCATTAACAACATCTGTCACTCAAACAACTGCCACCAATACTACATCAAACACACACTTCAACCACTGCTCCCACAATTTCAACAACCACTATACAATCCACTGCCCCACCAAAAACATCCTCACCACTACCAACACCACCTGCTGCCATCCTTTATCAAAGAAGGAAACAAAGCAGATGGATGCATAAATACCAAAAGAAGACCAAGCTTCAGAAGAATATATCATGAAGATGGTTCTTCAGACACTTAGAGCAGAACAACAAGAAACAGCAAAATCTCAAGACACTGCTCAAGTTGTCATCACCTGGCCTCAATCTCCAAACTCTTCAAATAAAAATCTCCCAAGAAACCCACTAGACTCGAAGGTACTAAAGTGGAAAACTGACAAACAGACCCATGTACTGACAGTGTTTAAGTCTAGTGGAGATGTGAAGAAAATAACAAGGGAACAAGCACTTGGCCTAAGTAGAAGATTTGCAAGATCTCCTTGAGCTTACACTGTGCAGGGATGAGGATAACATAGATTTCATGAACTTTGAATTACAATTCAAAGGACAATTTAGGGAATTATTGATGAGACAATAAAGATCCTGAATAATGAAGTGTTTTGGCATCATCTGTTCCAGGGGGAGATTGTTGGGATTGGACCCTACAGAGGAACAGATGATGTAAAGCCAAAACAGGTTCAGAACTGTGGATTCATCATAAGCAGCGGTTTGCACTAAACTTTCCCCTTGACAGTGGCTCCAACATCTGATATGCTCCAAGTACTGCCCTTCTCAACAACTGCTGATCCTATAAACTACTGTTAAGTCAAAACACTGATGAAGCATAAAGATTGAAGCTCAAACTACTGATTGGATCCAAGCACTGTTAAAGATCAAAGCACTGCCCATTCAAGGTCTGATCACCCTTTGAAGAAAGTACTAATGCTCAACATCAGTGCTTAGACCACAACAGTGGTATGAAGAATCAGTGTTTATATCTCAGTGGTTAGAATGTAATCAGTGTTTGTATTGTCAGTGGTTAATAGATCAGTGGTTAGAGTTTGTTAGGTTGTTAGATGTCACTATCATGGTGACGTCAGCTTTGATGCTTCAGTGGTTTGTATTGCCTATAAATGGAGCAGTACCCTGTACTGTTACATTTGATTGACTGAGCAAGTTCTTCTCCTCTAGTCCAATCCTTTCATCTTGTGTGCAATCAACCATGGAGTATCAGGCTGAGGGGGAGTTTAGTTTGTAAGCATGCTTTGTAATCTTTTGATTTGTATTGTAATCATTCGACTCAATGAAAAGCATGTGTTTGTCAAAACTATTTTTCTCTTTGACTGTGTTTACAAAGTTTGTTGTTCATTTCCGCTGCATATCTCATTGAATCATGTTTATTAATTATTCATTTCTTACAAACAAACACAATCATGAGAGCCTCAGATCCTAACAATATGTACAAAGAAATAAATGTTTGAAGTTGGAAAATAAGTTGTTAATCACCTTACAACCACTTAAACTTTAAAAGAGGATTGTTCTAAGGTCCATAGACAAAATTACAAGTAAAAAATTCCAACTTTAAGGTTCTTTAAGGAAAAATCTCACTGCATAATTATGCCATTAGACTAGACATAAGCAACGAGACTATCCATTATTCTAAATAACAGTTGGATAAATTAATTAGATAGTCACTTACTAATGATATTTAAGTCTGGTAATTTAATTATTCCAAGAGTAAATTGCCATTTTAGTCCCTGAGTTTTGTCCAAATTTGTCATTTTAGTCCAAATAGTTTTTTTTCGCCTGTGGGTCCCTAACTTTTCCATTTTGTTGCCATTTTGATCATTTTGTTTAACTCCATCCAAAAACCCAGTTTGTAACAGGGGTATTTTGGGGATTTCCTTAAAAAATGTTTTCAGTTGCCATTTTGATCCAATCCCAAAAAATCAAAAAAATTACAAAAAATCAAAAAAATTCCAAAAAAATCTAAAAATAAAAAAAATTTCTAAAAAATCATAAAAATTCTAAAAAATTCAGAAAAATCTAAAAATCAAAAAAATTCTAACCGAAACCGTTTCGACCCGTACCGTTTCGAACCGTACCGTTTCGAACCGTACCGTTTCGAACCGAACCGTTTCGACCCGTACCGTATCGAGCCGAACCGTTTCGACGCGAACCGTTTCGAGCCGAACCGTTTCGACGCGAACCGTTTCGACGCCGAACCGTTTCGACCCGTACCGTTTCGAACCCGAACCGTTTCGAGCCGAACCGTTTCGACGCGAAGCGTTTCGACCCGTACCGTTTCGACCCGTACCGTTTCGAACCGCACCGTTTTGACGCGAACCGTTTCGAAACGAACCGTTTCGACCCGTACCGTTTCGAACCGTAACGTTTCGACGCGAACCGTTTCGAACCGAACCGTTTTGACGCGAACCGTTTCGAACCGTACCGTACCGTATCGAACCGAACTGTATCGAAACGGTTTGGCTCGAAACGGTTCGGGTTCGAAACGGTACGGGTCGAAACGGTACGGTTCGATACGGTACGGGTTCGAAACGGTTCGCGTCGAAACGGTTCGGTTCGATACGGTACGGGTCGAAACGGTTCGGTTCGATACGGTACGGGTCGAAACGGTTCGTGCCGAAACATTTAATGATTTTTGGATTTTTTAGAATTTTTATGATTTTTTAGAATTTTTTTGATTTTTAGATTTTTTTGATTTTTTTAGAATTTTTATGATTTTTTAGAATTTTTTTGATTTTTAGATTTTTTGGAATTTTTTTGATTTTTTGGAATTGGCTCAAAATGGCAACTGAAAACATTAGTTATTATGTACAAACTGGGTTTTTGGATGGAGTTAGACAAAATGATCAAAATGGCAACAAAATGGAAAAGTTAGGGACCCACAGGCGAAAAAAAAACTATTTGGACTAAAATAGCAAATTTAGACAAAACTCAGGGACTAAAATGGCAATTTACTCTTATTCCAATTAACACATGATTAGTTGACTCAAGTTCCATACTTTTCTTACCAGAACTCGACAAATAACTAACATGAGAGTTAGTGACAAAATTAATTGTTAAGGCTATAAGAACCATAATAAGCAGTCTTCTAACAAAGCTTTTCGATACCTTACATATTCTGAAGATTAATCAGAATACAGTATCATTACTTAGGCTATGTCATGAAGGTTGTGAGGTTTGCATAACCAACACAAAGTCACACTTATCTTAAACTCTCATTTTATTTGTTCTAAATATCTGGATAGCATTACTAAGATGAAACTAGATTATACCATAAACTTTCACAACTTTTGTCATCATGCAAATGAGAATTTGACAAAAGGAAAATGAGACTTATAAATTTCATCCATTACAACCGAAATTCATGAGAAATCATGACACGGTTAATGAGGATGATTTTCATCTAGGTTTAACCGTGTCATGATTTTTTTTTTTTAAATGATAGCAACCTAACCAAGACTTATAAATATGGTTTTTTTTCTCAATAAAGTTCAAACCCCATTACAAAGTTTATTCTCGTCAACATTATGTCCATGATAAAGATTTCAAGATGTAAAGAATTTTTGCCCTTTTATTTATAAAAGAAATATAAAATAAACTAGTGTTTTCCATAGAAAGTTCAGTTCTAATTTTCCTTACCCCGCCCCTATGTTTTCTCTTCCCGGTGCCAGCTCCGACGACCCAATGTAAGATTAAATATATATTATGTTATATTTAATCTAGTAGTCATTATAATCATTTATATTATATAGATCAAAATATATAACAACCTATTAAATAATTAGTTGGTAATTGTTGATGGACCTAATTACCCTTATTAACTAATTAGAGTTTCCTCTTGGGTGCATATATAAGGAGACTTATGTAGAGGTTCTAAGGTTAGACACATAACCTAATTACTCTCATAACATAAAATCGCTTCCTCTCCTATACCGGTTACCCTTTATCGGTTTTCTTTATCACCATCATTAGATTGCACCCTAAGGAGGAACCCGATCAAACTGACAATCATGTCAAATACTATTGCTACGTCTCCATCTGGATTCTCTGCTGGCCTGCACTGATGCAATCAAATGTATGTTTTCATGTTTTCCATTATGTCTAAACAGAATTGATCAACACCCAAACCCCCCGAATCAATCTATAAACTAGCCAAAATTAACTCAAATCTCAAACCAAAAATTTCGAGATCACAATCACGGGTTTACAACGGTCAAATCCTTCATAATCGTGTTCTATTACTGGCCCCAACGCATATTAAATCAGATCCTATATACGTATATTATATACGTCGTTTTTTCACTCACCGGCTCGTCTCCTCGCTCGATCACCTCTGTGATATCGTGTTATCAACCGTCCCCGCCACCATTATTCCAGCCAACCTCACCGGCGTGGAAACGAACACCATTCAAGGTAATTAAACCACCCTTTTACTCGTTTATACAGTTTAAATCTAAGTCCTATGTTTTAATTTATCAACTGTAATTGTTAAGCTGGAACTTCTGCAAATGAGATTGGGGTTGGTTATAGATTTCAAAAAAAGATGAACTGGGTTAAACCCCATGGTCTGAATCACTTAGAATACAAGTTGTGCTTAAAAAGAAGAAAAATAAAAAGAAAGGCGGGTTTCTAGAGTTCATATGCGAAGAAGGTGACTAGACCCATATATGGGGTTGCTGTTTTGAAATCAAAGCTGTGTTTGAAACAAAAGTCATATATCGTGCATACCCCACTCGGATGCGACTGTTTTCAGCGAAGCAACCCCGGATTCGAGTCCCTTTGTCACCAAACCATACTTGATTGGTTGAATCAATGGTGGGCCACCCTCTCCCTCTCTCCTTCATGCGGTGAACACCCACCGAAATCCATCCCCGATTAGGCTCCCCGAGTTGATGGCGGCGGTGTTCCCGCTCGGGGACTCACCTCACCGCATCCCTCCCCGAGAAGTGCCCCGCTCACCCTAATATATATGCATATAAATTTAGATCAGTGTTGTTTAATTAATTTTGATGATTATTTTGCTTTGATAAAATTCTCAGAACATAATTATAAATAGAAATGAGGTATTTATATACATAAATTTTTATAAAAGATGGCATTATTTCTTTTATTGTTAAACAATGATCATTATTTTAAAAGGATTATAAAAGGGCCAAATTTAACGAATCGCACGAGCACCATTTATTTAGAAATTAAAGTTACAATAATGATTTTAGGCTCTTGCAACGATTATTTTACATGTATGGGTTATTTATGGTTTTGCTTTCGCAATCAAAGTACGGAGTCTAAACGACTTATGTGTATAAATTTAGTTTTTTCACTACCTCGTAGTTAGCTATTGAAATTGCTATAGTTTAAAGTATTCATGGTATATAAATTTGTATTGTTTTATTGATATCACCAAAAGGTGACCACCAATTTACCGCACCGAAAGATGATCACCGAATGTGCTACCGAACGTGTTACCGAATATGAATTATCGAATGTGTTAAAAGTTTTCTTTATGTTGTTGTCTCACTTTTTACTCAGGCATAAATAAGTTTTTTATGTATGTTAGGTTACAACGACTCATAAGGACTTTCACAAAATTTATTTTATTGTGTTTTTAATTTATTATTATTTTTTTAAACTTTTGTGCGCGTTGCGTACGGGACCGCTAACAAAAATAACAAAAAAAATGTAGAAAAAAAACACTAAAAGATAACCGAAAGAAAATCAACCAAAAAAGTTGTATGGTAATGATGATGTTCGTATGAAACCGGTGGTCAGATATGAGCAAATTGTACTGGGTGTCGGTACCGAATTTACTGAACCGAAAAATCTTAAGTACCAATTCGGTACCGACTTCTGACGTTCGGTACCAGTACCTATTCGGTATCGATTGGCACCGGGCTCATCCCTACTCCTGAAACTAAAAAAAGAAATCATTAAAAGTTAAAAAAAAATCAACGATACCATTGTTGTCCATACGGTACCCGTGATCAGGGATGAGCAAATGGTACCGGGTAGCAACACCGAGTTTCCCCAACTAAAAGATTTTCAATATCAATTCGGTACCGACTTTCGGTGTTTTCTGTACAGGCTGGTGCCAGTTTTTACATTCATGTACCGATACCGAACATGACCGTACATGTATTTTCGATATCAGTACAGGTTGACACCAAACTTATCCCAACCATTGATACTAAAAAAATCATTAAAGTTAAAAAGTAAAAAAAATAATTATTATTACAATATTAAAATAATAAAAGTATTAAATACTATATATAATATTAAAATAATAAAATTATTAAAAAAACTATATGTATTATTATAATATTAAAAGTACTATTTATTAGATTCTATTATTAAAAATAGTATAGTATAGTATAATATAATATAATATAATATTAAAAATAGTATTTTTTTTGGAAGGAAATATTAAAAAATAATAGAATCTAAATATTAAAAATAGTATAATATTAAAAATAGTATAATAGTATAATATAATAGTATAATTATGTTTGATTTTGACACCGTATAGGTGACACGTCAGCCCTAGTGCAGACGGGTGTTACATATCCTCTCCATTAGCATCACATGCGTTTTTTCCATCCCTAAACCTTTGGAAATAGATAAGTCTCATATCTTTTACCTGTACATCATTATATTAATAGAGATACAAGATGAGAAGCACAAGAAACAATACCCATAAAGACATTAATCAGGATGGCTCATACAGAAATTCACTTCACAGGACAACTATTTTTAACTGTTAACTTGTTTAATTCTCGGGAATCGATGCACATGCGCATCAAACCGTCTTTCTTCTTCACGAATAGAACCGGCACTCCCTATGGTGAAACACTTGGGCGTATAAAGCTCTTATCGAGTAACTCTTGTATTTAAGTCATTAATTCTTTCATCTCGGTCGGGGCCAATCTGTAAGGAGCCTTGGCTACCGGTTTGGCTCCCGGGTTCAGCTCGATTCTAAACTCCATCTCATGCTCGGGTGGAAGTCCTGGTAATTCTCCAAGAAACACATCCAGAAATTCATTCACGATCTTGACATCTTTGAACCTTAGAGTATCCTATTTAGAGTCTACTACATAGGCCAGAAATGCCTTATTCCCATTTCTTACATACTTGAGGGCTTGAATGATGGTACAAAGCTTTGGCTCGACATTCCTTTCCCCTTGTATGCTTACCCATTTCCCCCCGGGTGATAGGACATTAATTTGCTTCCTTTCATAATGGATTTCGGCATGGTATCGGGCTAGCCAATCCATACCTATCACAACCTTGAATTCCCGTAAACTCATCGGAACAAGGTCAATGTCAAACTCCCCATCTTCTATAATGATCTTACTGTTCTTACACACCTCATGTAACAAGTAAATCTTACTATCGGCTATCTCTACTTCAAAGGGTATGAACATTTTTTCAATTTTAAAGGAGGGTTGAGATATTAATTCACTTGATACAAAAGATCTACTAGCCCCCAGTATCAAATAAAACATACGTAGGTATCGAGTTCAATAAAAATGTACCTGATACAACATTTGGGAGGGCCTTGGCTTCTTCAATTGTAATCTGAAACATCCTTCCCCGAGCCTTAGGGGCTTCTTCCTTCCTTCTTTACTCGTCTTTTATTGAAGCTTTGGGGATTCGGCCTTGACATGACCCGGTTGAAAGCAATTGAAACAAGTTCTAAAGGGATTAGGAAACTTATAGTACCAGTGTCCTACTTGACCACAGTTGTAGCATCCTTTCTTACCCATTAGACACTCCCCAGTGCGGAGCTTCCCGCAAGTCTTGTATTTGGGCATACTACTTTTCGTTCTTTCTTTCTTGCCCTGGTCTTGAAACCTTGGCTTCTTTGACGGGCTTGAGTTGGTGAACTTTTTTGATGATCCCTTCTCTCCCCTTTCTACTTGTCGTTTTAACTCAATCTCCCAATCCCGGGCCCAATTGATGAGCCTGTTCAAGGTTTCACATTTTGAAGGGGTGATGAACTCCCTAAACTCTGCCTTCAACATGTCTTGGTAGCAATTGATCTTCATTCTCTCTGACTTCACTAAATCTTGACAAAACTTCAACTTGTCAAGAAATGTATTGGTAATCTCATCGATCGACTCCTCCTTTTGTCAAAGACGCAGGAAGTCTTCTTGAATTCTATCAATCGTTGACTGTGGGCAATGATATGTTAAGAACAGCTCTTTAAATTCTTGCCACGTTAAGGCTTGAAGCTTATCCTTACCCATTTCCTTACAATGGGCGTCCCACCAATCCTTGGCCTGAAGCTGGAGTTGGCCCGTAGCAAACATTACCTGATCCTCCTTCTCACATCGGCTACGGACAAAAACGGCCTCCATACTAGAGATCCATCTTTGTCATTTTATAGGATCAATTTCCCTGTTGTATGAGGAAGGATTACAAGCCATGAATTCTCTGTACGTACATCTACGAGTTCCTTTCTTGCTTTGGGATTCACCAATCAACTCCTTCAATTTTTCCATCTTGGTCACCATCATAGCTTCAACCGCTTCTAACACGATTTTCTACCTCTTGAGCCAGTTGAGGAAGGTTGGCTTGTATGGCCTTCCCCACTTCTTCCCGAATTTTCTCATTCATTGCATCTTGTTGTGCCAACTCATTGTCATTCAAATCCCTTTCGTCCGCCATCTACCTAAGTTTCTTCTTTCTTTCGTTAGAATATTCATTCATTAGCTTTATTATGGTTATTCATAACATTTGTTATCATGATTCATACTTATGTGTTCATTCTGTAATATCATCGAAACAGTCACGAATCATCTACGTATCATCAATAAGTTGAAGGACTTATTATTTCATACATTCTTATCCTTCTTTCCGAAGCGTAATCGTGCGACATAATTAGGTTTTTACGACCTTTTTGTAGGTTATGCTACTTTCCGGAATTTTATCGGGGCCTTTGCATAAGTCTTAGGGAATACGGAGGTTCGAGACGCAAAGACATACCAAAAATCAGGATTTTTGGTTGTGGCCCAAACCCGCCGTAAGCTACGGTTCACCCACCATAGCTTACGGTAGGGACTTTCTGCCGAAACAGATTCTCCTTGCCATAAGCTACGGCCATCTGCCGTAGCTTACAGATAACTATTGTTGTTGACCTGAATCCCGCCGTAAGCTACGATCTACCTACATTAGCTTACGACCAGATGTCGTAGCTAACGGCCTGTTGCTGTTGTTGTGGTCTATAACTTATATGACCTGTTTCGAGTCCTGATCGATTGGGCCAGCCCAGAGACTTCCAAACACGACTTTTCTAATGTCTTATCTGCATTCACCTCTTTACAAACCTTCCCCATAACATCACCCAACCCAATCGTATCGAAATTTATAAAAGGATAATTAAAAGATTACCTCCCATTTGCGTCTTGGAGCGAACACACACATCCTCGTGAGCTTTCGGTTTGAGTCCGAGCACTCTAACCCGTGCTCGAATCTCTCAGACCTAGGCTCTAATACCAATTTGTGGCGCCCATTATGTACAAGTGGCCAAAGACAAAAATTAAACAGCAAAAAATTTCGACCAAATTTGAACTTTACATATTACTAAGAAAACATGGACATACTTATGGTGTTAACCATTTTAAACTAGTTACATAACATCCAACATTTACAAAAGTTATAAAACATGCGGCTTTTGTTAATTTTTCTAACTATAACACCCCGTGTTTCGAAAGTCAAAGTCAAAGTCAAGATTGAAGTCAAAGGAAGAAAAGATTGTTAATTGTGATCTGTCACTCCTTGCTCAATTCCTGTTTTGACTGCTTTGACTTGTAGATAATCTATTTATTTTATCGCATTAGTTGTATTATGTGGAGTACATGTTAATAATCGACATCTATCGCACGTTTTATCGCTTTATCACTTATCGCAATCGCATTCGCAACTCGAATTATGCGTTCTGCATATTGTTTTACGTGTGTGTGCTACTTATGTGTTGCTTGTGCATGTTTATTTATGTTCATGATTATGGTGATTAATCGAAACGCAATCGCAACTCTATCGCAATCGAATCACAAACGCTAAACGCAAGCTAATTATAGTGATTGTATGTTAGATATAGTAGTTGTGATTAATTGTGTAAACTAATGGGTAATTCTATCGCAACGCTCGCTCGAAACGCATCGTAAACCCCAACGCATGAAACGAAACTCCGAAACTCAGTCGTCGGAGCCACTCGATCGAGTGACTGCTTGATCTGCTCGTAATCTTAACTTTTAACCGTGAAATCAGTGGATTTGAGGTGTTCTAGGGTGATGTCATCATGGAGTTCTTATGAACTTCATGTTTTGGCTTCAATCCACCAAGAACAACTTAGATCTGGACGATTTCCACATGAATGAACAAAGATCTTGTATAGATCTGAACATATTCATGGTGAAAAGGATTAAAAGATGGTTTTCTAACTTTCTTTCAACTCTTTTACACTCAATGCACTCAAAACCGATAGAATCGGAGCTTATTCTGATCTTCTGCTCCTTCTTAGTGATGTGTTGGTTCAAGATCTGGATTCTACCAAAGAGACAACCGATTTTGGGTTAAACATGAACAACCGTCACGAACCAGTGAATGGGTCAGATCTGGGTGATTCCTGTTCGATCGGGTCATTAGGGTCTTGACGAGGTTCTGTTGTTTAGCACGTTATCACACCGTCTTGATCAAAACTACAAAACTATCAAAACAACCAAGTGTCAAGACGATCAGCCCGTTGGGACGGATTGCCGTCTGATTGGATTGCCATCCGATTGGACAGCCATTAGATCGGCTTGCACCTTGGTCCCACACTTAAACTTTTGTTTCAACTTTGAAGATCTGAACGTCGAACGGGTTGCCGTCCGATCGGATTGCCATCCGATCGAGCTGCCATCCGATCGAGCGACCATCCTACCATGTGATGTTTGGAACTTCAACACTTAACAATTTTCAACATGTTCAATGCATAAGTTCTAACGGATTGCTATCCGATCGGCAGACCATCCGATTGAGTGACAACACTGCTGTGAACTTGTTCTCTGAGAAATACCTCACCGAACGGATTGCCGTCCGATCGAACCGCCGTTCGATCGACCGACCTGAAGGGTAGAGATACTTCTCTATTTTCAAAATGCTACAACAAAAACTTCAAACGACAAACCATCAAACATAAACACATCATCACCAAAACGAATGTCAATCCAATTGAATAGCCATCCGATCGGATGACCATCCGAACGGATTGACATCCGATCGACTGGCCGTCCAATCGGATTGCCATCCGATCGGATTACCATCCGACACTAATTGCACTTGCACCGTTTTACCGAACGCTTATCGTTTATGCTTTCGTTAATTGTTCAGGCTAATCTCTCTCAGCGCTCCCTTCAATCCAAGAGCGTGTTTACTTGTTAAACACAATCTATGAGTATACTCGATCCTTTTTTGCTTTATGCACTTTTGGGTGTTACATACGTTACTTATTCAAAATCACAATCGACACACAACACAAACACTATTTATACGCTAACCGTTATTTCATGCTACGTGTTATTCGATGAATGCTTGTATGTTATGTTAACACAGTGATTGTTGCCTGACACCTTAGCAACGATTGTACTATAGTTTGGACTCAGCACCTGTCGTGGACAGGGGTCGTTAAGGGCTTTAGTACACGTGTCCCAGCGGGGATATGTGTTGCGCATTCTACAACTCGTAGTCACATCTGTGCATATTTCTCTGTCGATAACCTACTTGCCTTCACTTTATACATGTTTCATGCTGGTTATGCGTAAACTATTTCGAACTCTATTATGCTATATCAAACTTGTATGCTCACCTTTACACTATGTGTATTGACCTATAGTTTAACGTATGTGACAGGTGCTTAGGATGTTTTGCTGCTTTGTGGGAATCAAGTTAGGATGGAGTCTTAGAAACAAACAATTTAATGAAATCTGAGTTGTCGGAATGGATAATTTGTCTTTGA
Organism: Helianthus tuberosus; assembly: GCA_030545235.1. Taxonomy (NCBI): domain Eukaryota; kingdom Viridiplantae; phylum Streptophyta; class Magnoliopsida; order Asterales; family Asteraceae; genus Helianthus; species Helianthus tuberosus. The sequence continues at coordinate 49,225,100 of CM060411.1, read as the reverse complement.
AAACAATGTCTGTAATAACTGTTTTTATTTTATATGTTTGTGGTATGGAACATGAACCTTTAATATATTATAACTAATAGTTGTTATGGATTCTCCTGGACAATCTGTTTCACTCAGTGCCGCGCCCCGATGTTTCCGCCATCGGTTGGGGTGTGACAGATTGGTATCAGAACCATAACTATAGGGAATTAGGCAAGACTCGACCTAGTCCGGGTCGATGTCTTAGAAACGACCTAGTCTATAGTTAAGTACCAACAAACCGACTTGTGCGTGCCCGTTAGGGGTTTTGCACGAGCTTACTTGCTACTTCTCGCTATTCTCGCTTGCACTACACTATCACTTCACTCTATTTTACGAGAATGAACGAACGATTAGGTCGAGATTAGGTGTGAAAACCGCAAACTCTCGACTAGATTGCTTGTTCGACCCACATTGTATCTATAAACAGGAGAATTTGCGTTAAATCAGGAGTGAAATCCGTACTTTAACGCAGATTTTTCCTTCATTTTATCAAAATAGGAACGAAGTTGTTAAGTCAAGAGTGGAACCCGAACCTTGACGACTTGTTCCGATCTCTATTTTGGTTTTACAAAACTCTCTCCAAAGTCTCGATGGACTCCAACGACTTGAAGTCACGCTGTAACTGGAAGGATGCGTGCCATTCGCCCAAATTCGAGGCGAGAGCACAGTCCAGAAGGCCAAAGTGTGTACCAAAAGTCCTTGTGAATACTCGAACCACTTTGGGTAGTCGACGTCTATCTAGCCTTAGACAATCTATTTTCGATTTCAAGCCCGCAATCGCTGATTTTATGTGTTTCGATTCTGAGCTCGCAACTGCCGACTCTGATATTTGTCGCTTTTATGTGAATTTTATGTGTTTATATGTTTCGATTTTGGTGGATTATTCGTTTTTGCTCCTCGCATTGATCGACACACACGACTCGCACTGCACCTCTATCTCAACACGTTAACAAATCGTTACTACTGGGGGATAACTGTACGCTATGTTACTCGCTAATTGCAATCGCTATTCTCGAACGCACGAACTTTGAAGGATAGGTTTCTGTATTCTGATTGCTTCTATGTGCCTTTATGTGCCCTATGTGTCTTACGTGTTTATGTGTTCTGTGAATATGTGCTTACGTGATTTTATGTTACGTTGATCGTGTTCCTAAGCTTTAGTCATATTACGTGAGTGTGAGGTGAGATTCGATTATACTGTGTCTGAGTCCTATGACGATGTCTGTTGCAGACAATGTCGTCATCTGGATCCCGTCATTCTCGAACTGCTCGCCAAAACCAGAAAGACAAACGCCTTGCTGCTCTCGTCGCTAAGCAGATAGCGAAAGTCTTTCCTCAGATCGTTAGCGACCTACACGAGAATGCTAGCAAGTCTTCTGAAGAGTCTAGGACTGAAACTCCTAAAGTTGCTTTCAGCTTCAAGCAGTTTAAAGCTTGCGGACTGAAAGAATTCACTGGCGAAGATGGCCCTACGGCCTTGTTTCAATGGTTTGATTCGATCGAGGTCACCCTGCGCCAGAATGGCTGTCCTGATGATCTCCGCACTCTGAATGCTACCGGCGTCTTCCAATCCCGAGCTCTAGATTGGTGGACGGCCGAGAGGAACAAACTCGAAAATGATGCAGCTTATGGTCTGACGTGGGATGAGTTGAAGGACGTCATGTTGGAAGAGTTCTGCCCTCCCCACGAACACCAAAAGTTGGAGGACAAATTCTGGCATATCAAGCAGAAGGATGGTGACAATGCTGCTTTAACTGCTCGCTTCAAGCAGCTGAGCATAATCTGTCCTGATCAAGTTAAGACTCCTGATGTGACGATCAAGAAGTATATCCGAGCTCTGCCGGATTGTGTCGCAGACTTTGTGCAAGCTTCAAAACCAGCAACAATCGAGAAAACTTATCTGCTCGCCGCTGAGATCAACGACAAGCGAGTCAAGTCTGGATACCGGGATAAAGCCACCAAGAATTTGCATCAAGATACCACCACCACAACTGCTGAAACCGCCACCGCTCCTTAGTCTTCAAAGTCCTCTCATCGCAAGAGGAAGAACAACAGCAACTCCAGCAACAAGAACTGTGCTGTCACCACTGCTGCCCGCTCCAAGCTGTACCAGCCCAGCAACAGCAATCAACACCGCCATGTCGCGGCACCGGTTACCCAAGCACCGCCGGCAAATCGTGCTTATACTGGTTCTCACCCGGCTTGCCCGACTTGTACCTATCACCACCCAGTGGGAATCACCTGCAAATTTTGTGTGCATTGCAATATGTATGGCCACTTCACCGCCAATTGCCGTACAGGTCCACGTCAAGCTCCAGCACCACCTACTGCTCAACAAGCTCTCCTTCCTGCTCCTTATGGCCAACAAGCGGCTCCTGCACCCGCGATCAATGCTATAATTTTCTTTACGTGTGGTGGTCCCAACCATTTGGTGAAGCAAGAGCCACAACAGCAGCAGCCCCAGCAACAGCAACAACAGCAAAAACAGCAGCAGCAACAACAACAAGCAGCTCACGCCCGAACCTTCAACATCAATGTGCGCCAGGCTCAAGCTGACTACAATGTGGTTAATGGTACGTTCCTTGTGAATGGTATATATGCTTCGTGTTTGTTTGATACTGGAGCCGATAACTGTTTTGTATCGTTTGAGTTCGAAAAGCTCCTTAATCCTAAGCGCGCCCATCTCCCCTCAACGTTCGATGTTGAAGTTGCAACCGGAAGAACCGTCGCTGTTAATTATGTTCTTCGTGATTGTACTCTCGAACTCAACAATCACATCTTTCCTATCGATCTTATTCCGATGCAGCTCGGTAGTTTTGACATCATAGTAGGCATGGACTTTCTTCGCGAAAACCATGTTGAAGTTGTTTGCTTCGATAAGATGATTTGATTCTCGCTCGCGAATGGTGATCAATTGTGTGTATATGGTGAAACTCCCTCGAAGGGTCTCAAACTCATGTCATGTGTCCAAGCTAGCAAGTATCTCCGCAAGGAATACCGAGCTTTCTTGGCTAACATTGTAGTAGCGGAGAAGGAAAAGAAAGGTAACCCAGGAGTGAACGATGTTCCTGTAGTACGTGAATTTCCTAACATGTTTCCCGACGATCTTCCAGGATTGCCGCCAAGTCAGGATATCGACTTTCGTATCGACCTCATTCCTGGAGCAAACCCCCTTATCGACTCGCTCCGTCCGAAATGCGTGAACTCTCAAGTCAGCTCCAGGAATTGCTTGATAAAGGCTTCATTCGCCCTAGCACCTCTCCTTGGGGCGCACCAGTCCTTTTCGTCAGAAAGAAGGATGGGTCGTTCTGGATGTGCATCGACAATAGGGAATTGAATAAGCTGACCATCAAGAATCGCTACCCCCTGACTCGAATCGATGATTTGTTTGATCAGCTACAAGGTGCTACATGTTTCTCCAAGATCGATCTACACTCAGGCTATCACCAGTTATGCATTCAAGAGGAGGATATACCCAAAACCGCTTTTCGCACTCGTTACGGCCACTATGAGTTCGTTGTTATGCCTTTTGGTTTAACCAACGCACCCGCGGTTTTCATGGATCTGATGAATGTGTGTGTAAACCATTTCTTGACCACTTTGTCATCGTGTTCATCGATGATATCCTGATCTATTCCAAGACGAAAACCGAACACGCGTAACATCTACATTTGGTTCTCGAGCTACTCCAGGGGAATCGACTCTATGCCAAGTTCTCCAAGTGTGAATTTTGGCTGGAGGAGGTTCAATTCCTCGGTCACATTGTCAATAGTCAAGGTATCTACGTCGACCCCGCGAAGATCGAAGCTGTTAAGAGTTGGGTTACACCTAAGAACCCGTCTGAAGTCCGTTCTTTTCTCGGACTAGCGGGCTATTATCTTTGATTTATCAAAGGATTCTCTAAAATCGCTGTGCCGCTTACTTCTCTCACGCACAAAGACAAGCCTTTTGTTTGGGGAACTGGACAAGAGACTGCCTTTCAAACCCTCAAGCATATGCTTTGCAATGCTCCCGTTCTCGCTTTACCTGACAGAAACGATGACTTCGTTGTCTACTGCGATGCCTCGAACCTTGGCCTTGGTTGTGTTCTCATGCAACGAGGCAAGGTTATCGCTTACGCGTCTCGTCAGCTCAAGATCCATGAGAAGAACTATACAACCAACGATCTCGAGCTAGGCACAGTTATTTTTGTGTTGAAGATTTGGCGACACTACCTTTATGGTACCAAGTGTACGATCTTCACAGATCTTAAGAGCCTGCAACACATCCTCAGCCAAAAGGAACTTAATACGCGTTAACACCGATGGGTTGAACTTATCAACGATTACGACTGTCAGATTCGGTATCATCCTGGCAAAGCAAATGTCGTTGCCGACGCGCTAAGCCGACGAAGTTATTTGCATAGCACTCGTAATGTTCAAGCCCAACATCATCTCGAAACCCTCATCCGCGAAGCCCAACATGCTTGTTTCACCGAGCGAACTTTGAAGAAGGAAAGGATTCTCAACGATGGTGCCCAGCTAGTGAATAAGTCGAATGGGATATTCCATTATCTGGATCGGATTTGGATTCCCAAGCGCACCAACTTACGACAGATCCTGATGGACGAAGCCCACAAATCCCGATATTCCATTCATCCCGGTGCCGATAAAATGTACCAGGACCTTTGCTACAAGTACTGGTGGCCGGGCATGAAGAAAGATATCGCTCTATATGTTTCGAGGTGCCTGACTTGCTCGAAAGTCAAGGCCGAGCATCAAAGACCCTCTGGCTTACTCGTTCAACCCGAGATCCCTATGTGGAAATGGGAGAGTATTGCCATGGACTTCATAACGAAACTTCCGCGCACGCCATCAAGTCACGACAACATCTGGATTGTCGTTGACCGCTTGACCAAATCTGCTCATTTTCTGCCGATACAAGAAGACTATAAGGTAGAAAAATTAGCCCGAATCTACACCAATGAGATCATTTGTCGACATGGGGCGCCTCGCGACATCATCTCTGACCGCGATGGTCGGTTTACCTCGCGTCTTTAGGAAACGTTTCAATCCGCTCTCGGTACTACGCTTAATCTAAGTACCGCTTTCCATCCCAAACTGACGGTCAGACTGAGAGAACGATTCGTACCTTGGAAGACATGCTTCGTTCGTGTGTCATAGATTTCAGTGGTAATTGGGACGTATACTTACCTTTAGTCGAATTCTCGTACAATAACAGTTATCATTCCAGCATTCAAATGGCACCATTTGAGGCATTATACGGAAGAAGATGTCGATCGCCTATTGTGTGGCACGAGATCATAGATTCGCAACTAACCGGTCTTGAGCTATTGCAAGAAACGACAGGCAAAATCCTCCAAATTCAAGACAATCTGCTGAAAGCTCGGAGTCGTCAGAAAAGTTACGCCGATAGACGATGCAAGCCCATTGAATTTGACGTTGGCGACCGCGTACTCCTAAAGGTATCACCTTGGAAGGGTGTGGTCAGATTCGGCAAGAAAGGGAAACTCCCGCCTCGATACATTGGACCGTTTAAGATTCTGGAAAGGATCGGAAAAGTGGCCCACAGACTCGAACTACCGGAGGAACTTAGCAACGTCTACCCGACTTTCCATGTATCGAACCTCAGAAAGTGCCTGGCTGAGCATGATTTACACGTACCACTTGAGGATCTTCAAGTGAACGAAACATTACACTTCGTGGAGAAGCCTGTCGAGATCATGGACCGCCAAACCAAGCAACTCAGACGCTCGTGCATTCCCATTGTGAAGGTCCGGTGAGAAGGCAAACGAGGCGCGGAGTTCACTTGGGAACTCGAAAGCGACATGAAGGCGAAGTACCCGCAGTTGTTTGTTATGGCTTGGGCCTAATTTCGGGACGAATTTTCCTTAAGAGGGGGAGGTTGTAACACCCCGTGTTTCGGAAGTTAAAGTCAAAGTCAAGATTGAAGTCAAAGGAAGAAAAGATTGTTAATTGCTATCTGTCACTCCTTGCTCAATTCCTGTTTTGACTGCTTTGACTTGTAGATAATCTATTTATTTTATCGCATTAGTTGTATTATGTGGAGTACAAGTTAATAATCGACATCTATCGCACGTTTTATCGCTTTATCGCTTATCGCATCGCAATCGCATTCGCAACTCGAATTATGCGTTCTGGATATTGTTTTACGTGTGTGTGCTACTTATGTGTTGCTTGTGCATGTTTATTTATGTTCATGATTATGGTGATTAATCGAAACGTAATCGCAACTCTATCGCAATCGAATCGCAAACGCTAAACGCAAGCTAATTATAGTGATTGTATGTTAGATATAGTAGTTGGGATTAATTGTGTAAACTAATGGGTAATTCTATCGCAACGCTCGCTCGAAACGCATCGCAAAACCCAATGCACGAAATGAAACTCCGAAACTCAGTCGTCGGAGCCACTCGATCGAGTGACTGCTTGATCGGATGGTCAACCGATCGGATTGCCATCCAATCGGAGTGGCACCCGATCGGATAGTCATCCGATCGGTGACCCGCTCGACCCAATGCACTTTCGTTTTTGGGAAACCCTATAAATACCCTCCTGTCACATCATTTGTGATGTGATAGCTCCTCTGCTCGACCAGCTCGCTCTAGTGCACTTTTCTCTCGATTTCTCACGATTCTTGTAAGTTTTCAACCTAAATCTTGTACTTCTATGATATACACGCACTCCTTCATCTTTTTCACCATTGAATCTTAACTTTTAATCATGAAATCAGTGGATTTGAGGTCTTCTAGGATGATGTCATCATGGAGTTCTTATGAACTTCATGTTTTGCCTTCAATCCACCAAGAACAACTTAGATCTGGACGATTTCCACATGAATGAACAAAGATCTTGTATAGATCTGAACATATTCATGGTGAAAAGGATTGAAAGATAGTTTTCTAACTTTCTTTCAACTCTTTTACACTCAATGCACTCAAAACCGATAGAATCGGAGCTTGTTCTGATCTTCTACTCCTTCTTAGTGATGTGTTGGTTCAAGATCTGGATTCTACCAAAGAGACAACCGATTTCGGGTTAAACATGAACAACCGTCACGAACCAATGAACGGGTCGGATCTGGGTGATTCCTGTTCGATCAGGTCATTTGGGTCTTGACGAGGTTCTGTTGTTTAGCACGTTATCACACCGTCTTGATCAAAACTGCAAAACCATCAAAACAACCAAGTGTCAAGATGATCAGCCCATTGGGACAGATTACCGTCCGATCGGATTGCCATCCGATCGGACAGCCATCCGGTCGGCTTGCACCTTGGTCCCACACTTAAACTTTTGTTTCAACTTTGAAGATCTGAACGTCGAACGGGTTGCCGTCCGATCGGATTGCCATCCGATCGAGCGACCATCCTACCATGTGATGTTTGGAACTTCAACACTTAACAATTTTCAACACGTTCAATGCATAAGTTCTAACGGATTGCCACCCGATCGGCAGACCATCCGATCGAGTGACAACACTGTTGTGAACTTGTTCTCTGAGAAATACCTCACCGAACGGATCGCCGTCCGATCGAACTGTCGTTCGATCGATTAACCTGAAGGGTAGAGATACTTCTCTGTTTTCAAAATGCTAAAATGAAAACTTCAAAAGACAAACCATCATACACAAACATATCATCACCAAAACGATTGTCAATCCAATCGAATGGCCATCCGATCGGATTGCCATCCGATTGGATTACCATCCGACACTTGTTGCACTTGCACCGTTTTACGCGCCGCTTATCGTTTATGCTATCGTTAACTTTTCAGGCTAATCTCTCTCAGCGCTCCCTTCAATCTAAGAGCGTGTTTACTTGTTAAACACAATCTGTGAGTATACTCGATCCCTTTTTGCTTTATGCACTTTTGGGTGTTACATACGTTACTTATTCTAAATCACAATCGATACATAACGCAAACACTATTTATACGCTAACCGTTATTGCATGCTACGTGTTATTCGATGAATGCTTGTATGTTATGTTAACACAGTGATTGTTGCATGACACCTTAGCAACGATAGTACTATAGTTTGGACTCAGCACCTGTCGTGGACAGGGGTTATTAAGGGCTTTACTACACGTGTCCCAGTGGGGATATGTGTTGCGCATTCTACAACTCGCAGTCAAGTCTGTGCATATTTCTCTGTCGATAACCTACTTGCCTTCACTTTATACATGTTTCATGCTGGTTATGCGTAAACTATTTCAAACTCTATTATGCTATATCAAACTTGTATGCTCACCTTTACACTATGTGTATTGACCTATAGTTTAACGTATGTGACAGGTACTTAGGATGTTTTGCTGCTTTGTGGGAATCAAGTTAGGATGGAGTCTTAGAAACAAAAAATTTAATGAAATCTGAGTTGTCGGAATGGATAATTTGTCTTTACGAACAATGTTTGTAATAACTGTTTTTATTTTATATGTTTGTGGTATGAACATGAACCTTTAATATATTATAACTAATAGTTGTTATGGATTCTCCTGGACAATCGGTTTCGCTCAGTGCTGCGCCCCGATGTTTTCACCATCGGTTGGGGTGTGACACTAACAACCACACTTTAATTTTTCATAACAACAAAAGTTTGACCCGTTTGCCACAATTAGGTCGGAAGCATGTCGTGGGCGAGAAGTGCTAGTGTGTTCATTCTAAGCGCCGCAATACACCTAAAGTTGAGCTTTACCTATGACATAACAACAAGAATCAATATCATTTACATGTAATTACATCCAACTAATTCCCAACAACATGACGATCACTCATTTAACATAATTGCATATTATGCTCTTTCACCATTCTTCTTGGTTTTTATTTCACCATTTCTATTTATTTGACCCATTCACAACGGGCCCATACGAAGTTATTCCCACATCTTGCGTGACAGTTAATTTGATTTGCTTTCATAACACGTCAGTTACATGACCAAATTGGGTATATCATTCTTGTTCTTTCGACCCGTTTGTAACGAGTTATTCATATGACCATTCTCTTGCATAGCATTCTAATTTGTTTAACCCGTTCATAACAGGTCACTTGCTTGGCCTTTCTTAATTCTTGAAATTCTAGTTGGTTTGACCCGTTAGTAACGAGTCAATGGCATAACCATTCTTTAACTTGACTTTCTAGTTGTTTGACCCGTTCGCTACGAGTAGATAACATAACCATTACTACAAATAGGACTATAAACATTTTTACTAGCAAAACTTAAATCGAGCAAGTAACGTACCTCGGTCTTGATTTCCTTGTTGCTTCGTGCGACTCGAACCCTCTTCCTTTATCCCTATACATTACCGTTTATACTTAGAATTCATGTCTTATGCTTACTTCACATATATTCTTGGATAAGACACCATAAAAACTTAACACATATGTCATTTACATACTCAAATCATGATCATTATGTAGGTTCCGAAGTCAAATTGCAGAATTCTTAACTAAGGCAATTCATCAAACACTTGGTGTGCGTACCACTAGCAAAGCATAATGTACAAGTATTAAAAGCATATTCTTACTAGTTCATAACATGGATCATCACAATCAATCAAATTCACATAATTTTCATTCTACATTAATTTACTTAGCAATACTCTATTACATACAAGCTCATATATCAACATTACATCTATTTTTGCATCTACATAATCATCATACTTCAACATGCTACCACTACAAGTGGGTTTTCACTTTTAATCATCAAGATGAGCAAATTCAAGCATATTTCTTGTTCTATAATGTAATTCTAACTCACAATTTTACTAATTTTCATGTGAACTATGGATTGATTACAACCCACTTTCTACAAAATCATCAAATCATAAAATTCAACTTACCACTTGATAAGCAAGCTTAGATGATCTCAAATTAAGATTCATGCACAAGATTGGCCTTGAATCTTCCTTCTAATTTTACTGATTTCATTTTGTGAGGGTTTTCCCCTTCTTTCTCCTGCTTAGGTAGATGCACACACATACACATATGTGTGTGTTTGCGTTTTGTGTTTTGTTTTAATAATTTTACTTTCTCAGTGTCCAAGTTTGGTCCTTCCATTTCAAGTGTTTATTTCTAATTGGTTATTGTTCATTCTTAGGCAAACATTTCACATACATTTTAAGTAAGTTATGTTTCTAGTTATTTTAAACACATATACATATTTAAACATTTTGGGGCATTACAGGTTTTTACAACATGCGAGATTTCTTTTATTGGGTTATAATGTGCGAACTTGACACTACGTACGCTTGTACATTAAGGCAAAATGTACAATACACTTTCACTATATATATATAAATAAACACTCAACAACTATTGGATTATGCCAACGAATTTGTAAAACAATTAAAGATCTAAACTGATTGAATCGTGTTTCATAAACGAACAGTTAAAATGGTGCAACATGGGCAACTAAGGGTATAATTGGGTTACAAGTAAACAAATCAAAAAGGGTGTCAAAATAAAAAGGGAATCCTAAAGTCGCCTTTATCATCTATGTGCAATTGTTCAGTTCTTAATTTCTAAAACAAAGCAATATACTAGTGAATATATAACTAGTCTGCTTTCAAACTGAGAGGAATGAAACATTGTGAGGGGTGTGAGAACAAGTGAAATGTTGAAGCTAGTTAAATTTGGTTAGATATATTCTTTGATTTTACAGGCAACATTAATATTATTTGCTGAGATTATAAACCTGTTGAATGTGTATAACTTCGGACCATGGTTGAGATTTGCTATAGGAATTGTGAAGTGTATTTTTTAATGATGGTTAGATGGTTACAAGAGAGCTTTGCTTGGGGGTAACCAAAGGGTAAGTGTATTTAATTGTGTTTAAAGTGTTTAACTATGAGCTTTTACATGATTATGTGTATGAAAACGATTTACTTTGAGTTGGTTTTGACTTGCAGGTACCCAGAGCTTAAGAGTGGCTTTTGGAGCTTAACCGAATGTTTTTGGGAATCATTATGGAGCATTGGAAGCATACACACAAGTTCGAAGTTCAAAACTTGAAAAACAGGAAGAGTGGCAGTTACCAACGCTACCTGGTGCCGGTTTCAGGGCACATCAGTAGCAATTTTCAAGTCAGCGCCACCTTATGCTGATTTTGGCGCCACATGGAGCTGAACCTAGAGCTGAATTGCGAATTTCAAGTTGTTTCACCCTATTTAAGGTTAAACATTCATAAGACGCAAATATCATCAACCCTATCCATTTTTCACTTCCCAAGGATTTAACACCGTATTTGCTCTTTACTAGTAAAGTTGAATAAAACACTTTTTAAACTTGTTTTTTGACCAACTTTACGACATCGATCATGTATATGATGATACCCTTTGCATGCATCGAGGAAGCATTTCCACCTATAACCTGCCAAAGAGTCCACCTTCAGATCAATATCAAGGAGAGGATAATTATCCATAGGATATATCTTATTCAATTCCTTGAGGTTGATGCACATCCTCCATGACCCATCATGTTTCTTTACCATGACCGGATTACGCTCCTACGAGGTTCTCCACTTCCATTTTTACCGCTTTTGTGCGATAGGCGGCCAACCCTCACTTCTTTTGCACAACTAAGGAGTTCCGGGTGAGCTATTTAGCGAGTTTTCTGCGATGTATGGGGGAACTCCAGTCTTTTCAGCATGGATCCTTGTAAATATATTTTTGTTTCTTCGAAGCACGGTTTCCATGGCTTCCCTCCCTTCCAGAGACATGGTGATTCCTATTTGGACCAATTACTCGGGGCTCGGGGTACCTATCATTGACGCAGATCCTTCCTGATCCTACTCTTCCATTGTCTTCCATGGAGAAGACCTATCCTTTCCAGGTGTCGGACGTTAGAGTGGCGATTCCTACCTGGTTTTCCGATCTGTATGTTGTATCTAGAATGAGACCGTACCACTAGAAAGGTTAACTTTTCATTATAGGATCCCCTTTCTTTCTCAAGGTGACATTTAGCTCGACCTTCCCTATTAGTTGGACGTTTTCTATGGAGATGTCAACTAGAGGGACATCAGAACTTCGCATCCTTTGCTTGACCTCGTCATCTAACTAAAGAAACAATGTCCATAGATTATAACGAAGGCACTGCCATCGTTGATCTAGACCTGATGAACTTCTTGCTCTTCGACTTAGGCTCTTATGACAATGGGGAAGGAAGAGTGACCCCCTTGGTAATGGAGTGAAGTCGATCCTTCTATGGGCCCATAGATCCAAGACTCTGGCAATAACATCCGCTCCCGATTACCACGTACCATGTATACTATTTTTTCTTCTCCTTTGTCATCCGGTCGCTTCTTCTCCCTGATGTTCTTTATCAGATGGGCGAGCTTTCCTGACTGAACTGGTTTTCAATTTGTTTCTTGAGGTGGTAATAGTCATTAGTGTGGTGCCTTCTATCTCCATGAAATTAACAATACTCAGACTTATCTATCCCTTGATGAGCCATCGCCTTTGGAGGTTTGAAACTGAAGCAGCTTCTTCAGTGGTTAGAATCTCCCTTGGTGTCTTAATTAGCTTGATGAACGAGACCCCTTAGGTTTTTCTGAGGTCCTTTCTCTTTTAGTCGGCCCTTAGTAGGGATTTTCGTGCATTCTTCTAGTCTCCGAGCGGTATCTTCTAGTCCCTAGTTCCACATAGAGGAGGATTTGAACCGGTACTTGGGATGAGTGGTTGTTCTGCTTGTGCTTGCTTTGAGTCGGGCTTCCCGCGCTTGTAGATCTTCTTTCCCTCTAAAGAAAGATTCAGCCATCTCCAAAGTTTCTTCCATAATCTTTGGGGGATGTTTCTCCATTACTTCACATAATTGTTTGGGCCGCCCCATGAACAAAACCATAGACTCATTTCGTTAGCTTCTCTTACACTACGACTCTCCTTCTTATACTTTTCCATGAAATCTTCTAGTAGCTCGTCCTCTCTTTTCCTAATGTAGTGCAAGGATATAGGATCTTTGACACACTTCCTTTGCTGCATGAAGTCGGTTAGGAAACTTTTGTTGAGATCTTCAAACTATTTAAGCTTCATTCTGGAATGTTGATGTACCATACTCGTGTTGACACGGCGAGGGTCTGGACGAACATGTTACACCACATGAGCATGTACCATCCTTGTTTCTGTCGTACATTTTGACATTAGTTGGCATCTTCATCTTAGATGGAAACTTGAACTCTGCGATTCTTCGAGTAGACTTGTCAGGGTCTGTAAAGCTTCAGCAACTCGTCGAGTAGTTCATCGCTCTTGGTTTGAATAACTCTTCCTTCCTCTACCCAGGGTGTAACCTTCCTTTTTTAACCTAGGAGAGGGTTTGGAGGTAAGGAGAACCGAGGAGGAGTTGTATATATCCAACGTTTTTCAAGGGTAGTAAGGAGGAAACGACATGTAGGGTAGTGTTTGAGCTGTCACCAAGTAACTCATAGGGACTTGTTGTCCAACAGGAGTTTGAGCTTGTTAAGTAGGAAAGTGCATGCTTCACGTTGCTCCAAAAAGCCTGACCCTAAGATAACACTCCCAAGATTCGTGTAGATATAGACTCAGGGGTTAACCCTTGTTGTCCAGAGGTGCCTGTTGCTGTTGCTGGCGTGGAGATGGCTAACTTCTAGATCTGCTGGTTAATCTAGGGAGGAGTACCCTTAGGAAAACCATTCTTTCCTCTCGGACATGTTTGTTCAACAGCTGTTGGAGTGTAGTGAAGTGTTCTCTGACACCTTCAGGGATGAGTTCCATCATGTCCGACACGTCAACAACTTTGTTAGGGGACTAAGGAGGTGGCCCTTCCTCTAGAGTTTGTTGGTTTTAACCAAACATTTCCTTCCGCATTAAGAAACAACAAAGACAAATAAAAATGAGACACCCTTTAAGTGACTAGATCGAAGCGTACCCCACAATTGGTGCCACTTGTTGCTACAACTATTATGCGGTGGATAATAAGTATGTATTATTATATAACAGTTCACTTGTTCTTAGAAGATCCAAGGTCAAGTGGTATGGTTACACAAGAAAAGTACATATTACAACTGGGAAGCTACAATGAAATACAAAGGGGAAGTAAACATATTACAAAGGAGAGGTAAGAGAGAAAATGAGGCTACAAGTCTAAAGTCGAGTCTCATATCCGATGTATGTTGTAGTGCACCCTTGTGCTAATATTTATAGCCAGCCAACGGGCTTCTCATTCCAAGCGAGACTCGTGACATCTTCAGGAGAGGAAAGATAGCAGGTCTCTTTCTCTTCCTTCATACTCATATCATCCCATTGCATTCCCTAAAGGGAAATCATTGGACTTCCCTTCTGCTGAAAGCGACCACACTTTCCTTGTCACTTTGCCTGGTTCATATCTTGTTCGCCTTCATCTTCTAGCTTTGACTTATGAGATCATCATTCGCCTCGATCTTCATGTTCATAAGTTGTCCACTTGTCGATGAGGAGAGGTCTTTTCCTTACATGCACCGGGAAAGCTGGTGCCTTAGTCCTTATAGCTCTTTAGGATGGGAAATGAGTTTTAACTCGCGCTGTCATAAAAACTTTTTTCTTCATTAAAAATGATTTAATAAAAGTATTTTTAATCTTCAAATTTTACTAGAATTGTTCTTCATTAAAAATGATTTAAGAAAAGTATTTTTAATCCTCAAATTTTACTATAATAGTTGTTGAGCTTATTTGAGGTTTCAAAAAAATTATCATGTTTATCAACTTTTATCTGGAACGACTTTCTTATATTAGGCTATCGCACTTCCTAAATTAGAGTGTCTCGTGGCCCCACTCCGGCCAGACAATGTTGTCTTAACCAGGCCCACGCTGACTTCAGAGTTTGGCTAGAGCCCGTTCTGACATGGCGTGAGGGTGTATGCTTTTTATTATATTTTTAAGCACTTTTCACTATTTTATCAAGCTTTAAATTTATAAAACACGATATAACACTATCACTCTCTACAACACGCTAGGGCAAGTGCACCCATCGTTGGCGTAATATAGTGATGGTAGGATACCGAGGTCGTCCAAGGACAAAAGAGTTTTTAATACCGGAATATCGTCAACGTCTAATCCAACCAAATTTTAAGAAAATATTTTTTAATAAGTAAAATAAAGAAGGAAACTAAAGAAATAAAAGAAACAAATAGACAAGATAGAATCACTTGGTTCCGGCTCATCTTTTATGCATCCTTTGATGATTTCCGCATTTTGTTTTTTTAAGAGATTATCTTAGTTATAGTGGCATGTCCCTCTTTTGGAGTCAACGCTACCCTCGGCGATATTGGTTTGAGTCAGTGGGGATACAGTCCCGCAAGACCGAAATATTGAAAGATAATTAAGTAAGTTATTAATGCAAAATGTGGCATGTCCCTCTTTTGGAGGCAATGCTACCCTCGGCCATATTGGTCTGAGTCAGCAGGAATACAGTCCCGCAAGGCCGGTTTATAGTTTTAATAGTAGTTTATCTATAAGGGATTCAAGCTGTTCTTACTTCCCTTGATTTGATGCTATCCGCATCAAAGAAAGTCCTAATAAACTTGAATCAAATCCTCGCAGGATCTATACACTGAACGAGACAAGAACTTTACCCAACCACCCTTCTAACCCCCTTCCAAGCAGTTAAAGTGCTTTATGTAGACCGTAAAGACACGAATGAAACAAAACATGAAGATATGTTAGGATAAAGTTCACTTTTAATATAAAAAACTAGATATTAATTCGTTAATACAAACCCAATTAAAAAGTTGAACAAAGGATGGAAATCAAAAGTAATATATAAAAGATTTTGTATTGACCAAGTTATGTAAGAGATTAACCAAGCATAACCATAGTTTGACAAAGGCTCTTACGATCGATCTTGGATCCCGAGACTACTACACACTCTAAACTCTAACGGTTGTGGTGGATGATGGTGTTAGAGTGGTGAGAAAAGGCTTCCAAAGGATGGCAGAGGTGGGAGAAGTGGTTTGTCAAGGGATGCATTGCAATTGAACCAAGCACCCCTATTTATAGCTGTAATCTTGAGTGGGGCACGACCCAATGTCTTTGTGGCATGACCCCATGCTTATCTTCTGATTCGTTGTTTTTGGTCTTGGGGTGAAGCTCGGAGGGTCGGTATGATGAATCAACTTTTGTTTTTTTCGTATTTATGTTGGTTTTTGCCGTTAATTTACTCCTTTTGTACATTTAAGCTCTTTCAATCCTGAAAATCAAAAGTATACAAAGAAACGCACTTTTTCCAACATTAGTACTAAGAAGGGTTAATTTTATAGCTTATTTGATATAATTTATATGTTGCATTTGGTGCATATCACGTTCCCCCAAGAAACCGTACCGCCAACTGCCACTTGACAGACGCTGTGCCAGCTGAACACTCTCTGACGTAACACATGGTGGGGCGAAAACCTGGGTGGGCTCAGGATAAAACCTAGCGCCTCTACAAGGAGACTAGAGTCTATCCATCATTCCCTAATCCACCAAAATGACACAAGTGAATATTGAACTTGAATCTCTATTGGAGAACCCAAGCCTCCCTACCACTAGGTCACATGCTATAGATATCATGTTTATCATCGTTATTCATTTTTATTTATTTTTTGTGAAAATATAACTTCATGTGATTCTATATAATTATGTATAAACAGAAATAAATATACATCTATGGTTATATAGGGTAAAGATCAAATAGGAAGTTAATTTTCACTAGGAAGGATAGGAAGCCATAGGATTATGACATGTGGCAAATTTTAAAATAAAGAGAAAGGGTATTTTAGTCAATCCAACTCCTTCTTCTTCCTTTTTCAAAACCCAGTAAATTCAAAAACCCATCATTTTCAAAACCCACCATCTTCAACTATTTCTTCACTTTCTATCTCAATAATCACTACATTATAGTGCGATTTTCATCACAAATCAATGATTCAGAACCCGATCAACGTGTTCTTCAGCTTTTTTTGAAGAAAACCCAGTTTAATTTCATAAAAAAATCTCGTTTTTTCCGGTGATTTTGGAGATAATCACTCGATTCGTTCGATTCAAGCGTTGATAAGTGTTTCAATCATTCAAAATTCATCAATTGTTGAAGAAACCACTTCGATCCATGTAAGAAATTCTTTAATTTCATTTTTACGATCTGGGTTTTTGTTTTACTTATTGCGTTTTACGATCATGGCGGGGGTCCGGGGGCGGCAGCCCCCGGTAGCGGGGTCCCAGGGGCGGCAGCCCCTGGCGGGGTCCAAGGGGCAGAGCCCTAGGTCAGCTCGGAAAATTTTTTTTCTGATTAAATTGCTGTAATAAAAATGCATCAGAAAAATTAATTTTCCAGAAATTGGCTCATTTCGAAGACAATAATTCGTAGACAATTCAGACAGTTCACAGTCCCAGACAGTTTTATATGTCCATTGCGTTTTAGAAATAAGAGTGTTTTCACAGTCCCAGATAGTTTCAGTCCTTTCTGGCTATTGCGTTTTAGAAAAAAAAACATATTTTTAAGTGTTTTTAGTCATTGCGTTTTAGGTAAAACACATTTTTGAAGTGTTTTTAGTCATTGCGTTTTAGGTAAAACACATTTTTAGGTGTTTTCAGTCCATTGCGTTTTAGAATGAGTCATTTTTAAGTCCTTTCTGGCTATTGCGTTTTAGAAAAAACATATTTTTAAGTGTTTTTAGTCATTGCGTTTTAGGTAAAACACATTTTTGAAGTGTTTTCAGTCCATTGCGTTTTAGAATGAGTCATTTTTAAGTGATTTCTGGCCATTGCGTTTTACAAATAAGACATTTCTTTGTGTTTTTTGTGCATTGCGTTTTAGGTAAAACACTTTTTATGTGTTTTCAGTCCTTTCTGGCTATTCAGTAACGAGCAAGAATGAAGATATAACTGTGATTGGATGAAGAAACAATTGGGTGACAAAGTTGCCATGGTTCAAATCTCAAATCACCTTAAAAACATAACCTAGTATTCTTGTATCTGGAAAGTTTGGTGAGTCTGCAAATATGGAGAGATCGTAATCACATTCTGCATATTCAAAATTCCCTATAGCTCTCTTTAACAGCAAAACGCAATTCATTCAAGAGCTTCCGTAAAACACAAACGTTAGGTAAAACACATTTTTATGGGTTTTTAGTCCATTGCGTTTTATAAAGAACATTTTCTTTTGAGTTTTTAGGCTATTGCGTTTTAGAAATAAAACATTTCTTTGTGTTTTCTGGCCATTGCGTTTTACAAATAAGTCATTTCTTTGTGTTTTTGGTGCATTGCGTTTTAGAAAAATG
Organism: Helianthus tuberosus; assembly: GCA_030545235.1. NCBI lineage: Eukaryota > Viridiplantae > Streptophyta > Magnoliopsida > Asterales > Asteraceae > Helianthus > Helianthus tuberosus. The sequence continues at coordinate 49,206,818 of CM060411.1, read as the reverse complement.
TCATTTTCTAGGGTTTTTTTTTCATTGCGTTTTACGTAACTGGGGGTTTTTCTATTGCGTTTTACGCAACTGGGTTTTGAATTTTTTTTTTTTTGAAAATATAGCAATAGTATACTCGTTTTAAAGATAAAAAAACGCTCGTTTTTTTGGTGCAATTTTTATAAAAAAATAATGTCGTATGAAAGAGTTATTAACGTTTAAAAAATGGGGGGGAATTGGAGGAGAGAGAAACTATTGGCTTACTTGACTAGAATGCCCCTGAAAAAAGTCACGCGCCTCTTTTCTTACTTTCAATCTCCCTGATTTAATCTTAGCCCTTGATTAACTTAATGGATGGTCAAGATCACTTCCTATCCTTCCTAGCCAAATTAACTTCCTATTGTATCTCCACCCTGGTTATATAACATGAAATTATGAAAACTTGATATGGAAAATAGTATTTATTCATCAAAATATCAAAAGAAAACGATCTTTTATGTCGTTTGAAAGTATATGTGAAACTATCAAACAATGTAATAAAAAATTAATCTTGTTGGCCAAATGTTATATATGAAATTGAAATCCAACTAGTTATTTTCCGCCCGCGCGTTGCAGCGGGACCCAATGACTACAAAAGGCGTATCAGCAACGGCAAACAGATACCGAATATCAAAACATAAATAAAATGACGTGGTAAGGATAGTCACTCCGTCATAAAAAAACGATTTTAAATAACCTAATATATAATAATAGGACCCACACGTCCTACACGTTGGAAATTCGGTTGTTTTCAGTTCAGTTATTACGGTGCTAACACGTTAAAATATGGATGAGCTCGGTACCGGTAACGGCAGCGAAAGTACCGATCCGGAAAATCATCGAAATTAGGTACCGGCACCGAAAATGCTCGGTACAATACGGTATGGTATTTGAAGGTAAAAATCAATAAATACAGGTATGGTGCTAGACCGGTGTCGAACCAAAAGTAACGATTCTGAAAATGCCAAAAGGTGGGTACCAAATTGGTACCGAAAATGATTTGGTATAGTAAATTTGGTACCGATACGATACCGGTTCGTTTACAAGATTTGATACGATTTGCTCATCAATATTCTAAATATCCAAGTTAATTTTACATGCTAAAATTCATTCATTACAGAAAAAGACAAAAAAGAAAGCAAAATAAGTTGTTGTGTATATAAAACCTCATTCAAACGAAATACAATTTACTTAGTGTGTGTGTGTATGAAAAGTAATCTAAATGGTGCAATTACTTGCATTGCTGCGTTGCTACAGGATTTGATGAGCTCGATACCAACCGGTACCGAAAATACCGTTACCGAAATTCCCAAAAGTGGGTACCGGTACCGAATATACCTAGTATGGTACGGTTCGGTACCGGTCGGTACTGGTACGGCACCGGTATTTGAAGGTAAAATCCAGTGAATACCTATGCAGAACCAGTACCGAAAATACACCGGTTTGGTAAATTTGAGACCGGTACCTATACCCGATACCATTTGCTCATCTCTTAATGATGTTACTATTCATTCCATTCTAATTTTAAATAATTCTAAATTCTAAATTCTAAATGATAATTCTAATTTTAATTTAATAATAAATCACTGTTTATTCAGTTTGTTTGCTTTTTATCATATATTTATATAGATGGTTCCAACCATTCACGTTAATCATCAATTATTATTTTATCGTTTCATTTCTCAAAAAACAAAACATTCAAAGAATAACTTAACGGAACGCCCTTTAAACGACTTTGAAAAATAAACCCAAAATTTGATTTGTCTTGTAGTGATTTTGTTGATTAAAAAGAACAAATAGTAAAAGAAGGATATTTTAGAAAATTTGACTTTTGTACTATTAATGTCAACTTGTCAAACTGACAATCAAAATCATATACATCTAGGGGTGTTAAGAAGCTCAGAAGCTCGAGAGCTACTCGTTATCGGCTCGGTTAAAAGCTCGAACGAGCCGAGTTTTAACGAGCCCGAACCCGAGCCTGAAATACAAAGCTCGTTTAGGCATGCGAGCCTAAACAAGCCCAAACAACATTTTATTTTATTATATATAAAATAATAATAATGATAATGATAATGATAATGATAATGATAATGATAATGATAATGATAATGATAACGATAATGATAACATTGGCGAGTCGAGCTTTGGCTCGTTTAAACGATATTGAAACGAGATCGACCCGAGCTTTTAGCTCGTTTGAGGTTGTTCTCAAAATAGCTCGAGCCGAGTTGAGCCGAGCTCGAGCTTTGAGTTTTACTCGCGAGTCGAGCTCGAGCTCAAACAAGTATGCTCGAACCGAGCCGAGCTCGAGCTTCATAAAAACATGACGAGTGCCCGGGCTCGGCCCGGCTCGTTTACACCCCTAACTACATCACTCTTTATGTCAACATTAATTAGGTTTGTTGGTGCATACGTCTGTCGACTTCGTCTTGTATCGAGTCTTGTATTAGAATTGTTAGATCAGGGCACGTAGTTCAAGAAATCTAGGGTTTGTGTGTGAAATGTTAATTTCGCACGAAATAGCATTTAGCTATTTCGCACGAAATAGCAGTCAACTATTTCGCACGAAATAGTACTATGTCATTCCGTGCGAAATTACCTCCCCTATAAATACCCTTGATGTGATCTCATTTGTAACGTCCATGTTTCCGGTACCGAAGTGCTGCCGACGTGTCTATTGATATGTAAACGTGTTATAATCAATATACAAGACAATTAAGAGTGAATCAAGTTGTTGCAAAGTCTAATTAATGAATTCCGCCTCTGATTAGACCGAGAACTCTTCTGATAGACTCGTTTCGATCCTCTCACGATCTTACAAGTGGTATCAGAGCTCAGGAGGAAGAGTTATTACCAATTTCAACTTGAAAATCTGTTTTCTACACCTTCTTTCTCAAAATTAACAAATTTCACGGTTAAAATGGATTAAATTTCATACATAACATGCAAAACAGTGTTTTAATGAATCCTTGAGAGAATTAGACCTTAATTAACCTAAAACTTGGTCAATTTAGCAAAAATCAGATCGAACATGATGATATCAGCAGCATTCCGCGCGAAATAGGGTATTTCGTGTGAAGTTGTCCTACTATTTCGCACGAAATCAAGATTTTTAGACCTTATTTCGTACGAAATCACTTCTGTGGTATAATTTCGCACGAAATCACCTGCTTGAGTATAATTTCGCATGAAATCACCTCTGTATTTCGTACGAAATCACTTCTTGAGTGTTAATTTCGCACGAAATCAATTTCTTGGACATTATTTCGCACGAAATCATCAGTTTTAACCTCATTTCGTATAAAATAGGTTCTTATTTTGTGTGAAACAAGTATTTCGTGTGAAAGAGTGATTTCGTTTGAAAATTTGTATTTCGCATCAAACTGATTTCGTATCAGTGTGTGATTTCGTTTGAATTTTTAGTTTGCGTGAACTTTCATTGTTATTTGAACTTTGTTGACTTTGTGATAACAGATTACTGAATCATGGAAGAGGAATTCTACAATGCGTTTGCTACACCAGTTGCTCCTGTTACAGCTGCTGAAACTCTTTACAGTGAAATTGAGACGGGAACTTATCAAAAACCGCCGAAGCTTATGTATATTGAAGATTTTAAAGGATGGCAAAATCGGTTTGAAAACTGGGTGCAAGCATTTAAGTTTGACGCATGGAATTCATTAGAGAAAGATTACGAGAAACCGAAAAATGAACGTGGGCTTGAAAAAGCTTTTTGTGACTTTTCAGAGGGTGAAAAATTGAAATATACAAGTGAAAAATGATGATCAGTATTCTTCAACAAGCAGTTAAAGAAGATATCTTTGTTTTGCTCCAACATGAGGGTACTGCTAGATCAATTTGGACAGCATTAATTCAAAAGTTTAAAGGAAGTGCAGATATAATCAAGAACAAAAAGGCTTTACTGAAGAAATCATTTGATATGTTTGTAGCCTTTGAAAATGAGACAACAAAAATGACCATTGATAGATATTGTCATCTGGTTTTGGAAATGGGAAGATTGGACATAAAGAAAGACGACGATGAATGGGTTGATAAACTAGCCGATGCATTACCACAGCAGAAATGGGGAACTAATTTGTTGATCCTAAAACACATGAGAAAATTTGAAAATATGAATCTGGCACAGTTTATTCAGAAGATTGAAGAGCATGAGTTGGATATCCAGAAAACGGCAATCATGACTAATCCAAATGCTCAACAAGATGTCAGTTTATACTACAGAGGAAACAAATTTGAAGTTACTCCAAGTCCAAAGATTCAAACTGGTTTCAGTGCTGATAGTTCTTCTGGAACAAAGGGAAGTACTGTGACTCAAAGTGGTGGACCTTCGTCTTCGTATTCAAGCTTTGATCCAAATTTTACAACACCAAGTCCTCAACGACAGAATTCTACAAATCTGCAGTGCAATGTTACCTTGAACATTCAAAATGGTCAAAATCTTTCTCCAGAAATAGCTAAGCAACACATGGCATCACTCGTTGCTATGTTGGAATCATATGAAAGCTTGATTGCTGGCAAAATTGGAAATCTGATGCTTACCAAAGAGGATTATGACCAGATTAATGCTGAGGAACTTGAGTTGATGGATGTAAAATGGTGTTTAGCCAGTGCTGTTCGAAGGGCAGAAAAGTTTCAACAAATCACCGAAAGAGATGAGTTTAGTGAGATGTCTAAATCTCCGATAGGGTTTGACAAATCAAAGGTTACGTGTTTTCGTTGTCGAGAAAAAGGTCATTTTAAGCGTGAGTGCAAAAACAAAGAAGCAAATGGAAGACAAGATCAGTCTGGAAAAAACAATTATTATCAAAAATCAATTTTTCATCAGATTGCTCAACAACCACAAACTACACATGCACGTGCCATTGAAGAAAAAGAGAAAAGGGCTTGTTATGGTATAATTGACCAAGATGATGAAAACAAAGGGATTTAGCTGGGATAAATACATTCCACCTGGTTCAGGTCTTGTTGCTAGAATTCTGGAAGAAGATGAAGTCAAATCTAGTCCGAAAAGAATACCGATTTTTCCAGATTTTGGAAGTGATGTAGATACTGATGATGAAGAAGAATACATTAATAAAGCTAGAAAAGGTCTAGATCCTGATAGTTTTATTTTGTTTTTTGCAGATAAAGTTGAGATGCTGAATGAGAAGAAGATTGCCAGATTGAAGAGAGAACTGGAAGTAAGAAGAATAGCTGATGAAAAGGCAAAGATGGAAGCTGAAGAAGCAAACGTTGAACCAGAAATTGAGAAGGTGATAGAAAAAATCGTTGAAGTGGAGAAAGTGGTAGAGAAAATTGTTGAGGTCGAAAAAATAGTCGAAGTTGAAAAACTCATCGAAGTTGAGAAAATCGTCGAGGTAGAAAAAATTGTTGAGGTTGAAAAGATAGTTGAGGTCATTAAACCTTATCTGGAATGTTTGGAGTCTTGTAAACATTGTGAGGTGAAAGACAAGAAGATTCGTGAAATGGAAGAGCTGAAAGAAGATTTGTTGTCTGATGTGAAGTATGTAAAAGAATCATATGATGTGCTGAACAAAACAGTTGATGGTCTGAAAAAGACAAATTCAGAAGTTGATGCTGCTATGACAATGATGAGTTCCACTTTAATGACAAAGCAGAAAGTCATCAATGAGTATATTGAAGACTGTGCAAAGCTAAAGCAGGATTTGGAACTTGAAAAGATAGAGAGTGAAAGATGTGACAACCCTCACTAAACCAGGTATCCGTACAATTTGATTAATAATTAATTATTGCTTAATTACTGTGCTTGCTTGAACTTGTGAATAAACTGCTACTTGAACACTGATACATGTACTTACTTGCATCATACTTTACTTGCTGTCACTACATTATTTACATGACTGAACCTTAGTGACAAACATGATGCACAAAAAGCACAGTAGCACTATAACGGATAACCTATTGAACATGCTGATAAAGCCAGCATCAGGCAAACACTGCCTCTAGGGCCTGTATGAGCCAGAAATATTTTGCTACACTAGTGGTGAGTGTAGGGATATAAGGGTTGTAGAACTGAGTCTCTAGGAATAAGTCACAATGACTGGATGTGCCTAAAACGTGCTCTAACCACAAAACTCAGCACTTTACATAACAATTCAGCTTTTAGCTAACCAATAAAGTGCCAAAACATGAGAAAAATATTACTAGACACTTTCCAAAGTGTCAAGAATGAGTTGTGTCACTAAAAAGGGTATTAACGACACTTTAAAGCTTTGTTAAGCACTTTAACGGATTACTATCCAACCGAACAACCGGACTATACCCGAAACATGAAAATATTGTTATTTTCATTATTTATCTTTTTCTGAGCCAGTTAGGGTCCCAGAATACCCTAACACCGGCTGTAACGCGTGACACACTAATAACTGGGTTAAACACTTAACTAACTTGGTTTAACCTAACTAATACCTAACTAACTAGTTGTAATCGGACCAAGACCCCCCCCCCCTTAACCAAACCGTCCCCATGAGGGGGACACACCTTGTACTACACTTGATTATTATAATCCTCTTGCCTAATATCTAAGTAGCACAAGAACCATTGGTTAATACTATCCTAATTGTCTATAAGACCAAGATTAGAACCATCTGATCATAACATTCACAACTCTCCACCAAAAACTCTCTCTCCCTCTCCTTGCTCCTCACGGCCGAGAACAACAACAACCATCCATCCATCCTTCGATCTTGTTCAAGCCATTCCAACATCATACAAGCTTCAAGGATCACGTATTAGGAGGCTTGGTGCACTCGGAGTTTGAAGGACCTCTTTATCTTGCTTTTATCCACGCGTTTTTCGTCTAGATTCTTCCCTAGCCTCGAGCTAGTGGTATGTTACTTAAATCACCTTCTTGAACTAATCTAAAGTGATTAATACGATTTGTTACGGTTAAAAATCGAAATCTTACAAGATGATACTTTAAAGTCTACTAAAAACATGAAAAATGATGGTTAAAAGCTCATATGTTGTGTAAATGTTGTAGTAATTGAAATTTGTGATTATTTAGACCCGATCTATGTTGTGGTAGCTCGGATCATCATTTAACCCGGTTTAGTCATGATCTTGTATTATGACATAAAGCTTGTTTAAGTGTAACAAGGGTTAGAAGATGAAACTCTACCACACAAGAATCATGAACTTGTGTAAAAGTGTTTTAGCTTGTACAATAGTGTTTAAAACTAGCAGATCTACGTATCTGCAAGTGGTATTTTCAAAGGACCAAGCGTTAAAGAAATCATGCTTTCTAAAAATGGATCTTACACTAACAAGAATGGTTTTTAGAACACACAAGTGTGTAAACACTTGTGTAACACAAAGTTTCGACAAAATAACTATTTTTGTAAAAGTTGACGAGAAGTTGTAAAGACGGAACTTCCATAAAAACGAGGTTTTTACAGAATCGGATTACTTTATATAAAGATCCACTAAAAGTAATGAGACTTACTTCACAGTTTGGATAAATCACGAGTTCATGAAATTTATGCGATTTATATACATATTTTGATTAGTTTGTGATTTGAACATGGTTTTAATTGAATAAGAAGATTGTTGGTTTGATTTATAAAAGAAAATGATACGCTTGAAAGCGTGGCCACCTCCAGTTACAGAGGAAACTCTGGCGAAATTTTTCCAAAAAGCCTAACACTTAGAAATATTTTCACTATAAGTGTTAGAAAGACATTTTGACTTGTTTTCAAAATATAAGTTTCGCCACGACTATATTTACAAAACATCGGAGGTGGGGTTTTCACAAAATAAAACGTGATACATATATATATTTAGTATATATTCTTCTTTCACAACATCACTTGTATAAGTGTTTATGATTATTTTGTGAACTACGTAAATATTATTTTCAAAGTAAAAATAATATTACTAAGTATTATTTTGGGGAAAATCACATGTATTAAAATATAATATTTTTGGGAAGAATATTCATATTTTGGAGTTGGAAATAAAATATATTAAGTGAGACTTAATAGTGAAATCTGAATGTTACGAACACACATGTATTAAATCCCCTATCCTTGGGAAGGAAAATAACTACCAAGTATACAGAATGTAAACACGAAATAGTTGCCTAACTATTTCCCAAAAACTTAAACCATAAAGCTAAGGCACGGCCGTCCGTCTAATAGAGTTAGCACGTGTAGGTCGTCATACAGCTGATTGATTTGGAGGCATACTTGGTAGAGACACACCACTGTGAGTTCATGTCCCCCTTTTCTCTAACTGTTTTCAGTTTTCTTAACTGCGGGGGTGAAATACATGTTACTTTGATTACAAGTACTTTATACATGGTATGGTTAGCGTAAGGAGGTTTATTAATTAGATCATGTGAGTGGGTAGGCAGAAACTGGAGGCCATTAATCCTCATTGTAGGACCGAGGGACGTAAGCGGTAGATCTATCTGGGTGTAGCGAGCCCAACTCTAGGCCCAACAGAACGGACCTCAGAGAGGCCCAACAGAACGGACCTTGGAGTGACTTTGTACCCAACGCTAAATTTGCTAGGTTTGAGTCTTCCTACTTGCACTTCACATATATCAATGGCCTTGCAAACCATTGGTGATCTCTTTTTCCTTATTTGCTACATACCAAGACTATTTTTATACTCACAAAGGTTTACTTACTCACTTACACATGAACTCGCTCAACATTATTGTTGATTTTTCAACTTACATGTATTTCAGGGAATTAAAGATCTGGCGCGGTATGTTATGTTTTCCCGTTGCATAAGGGTTCCAAGGTCATCCCAGTTTAGGAAATGTCACTCTTTCCTGGACAAGTCACAAATCTTAAACTGCGTTTATTTCATGTCGGTGTTTATGTTATTCAAGACAATGTTTTATGTTATGAGGTTGTAAGTCCCTAAGACAATGTTGTGTTACTCTGGTTTTAAAACTTAATCAAATGGATGATCTTGCATGATTTTATTTCATATAGCTTTGTTATGGTTAAGCTATGGTATTAAGAAGTCACACCAAAATAACCACGCTTCCGCAAAGCCAGGGTGTGACAGCTTGGTATCAGAGCTCTGATCATAGCGAACTAGGATTCTTTCTCGAGTCTAGACTATGATCACTAGGGCTCTCACGAAAACATTTTTCTGCATACCACTTAAGTCCAGATCCAAAACTTTTTACAAACAAATGTTGAGCACATTTTATTATTTATAGGCTCAGTCTAGAAGGGCTGAGGCTCGGTCTGAGAGGCCGAGGCTCGGTCTGAGAGATCGAGGTAGTTGGCTAGTTGGACTAGGAAGAGTAGGCTCAGTCTTGGAAGCTGAGGCTCGGTATTGGAGACCGAGGCTCGGTCTGAGAGATCGAGGTGGTTGGCTAGTTGGACTAGGAAGAGTAGGCTCAGTCTTGGAAGCTGAGGCTTGGTATTGGAGACCGAGGCTCGATCTGAGAGGTCGAGGTAGATGATAGAGCAGTCTTAGAGACTGGGAGAAATTGGCTAGTGAGACTAGGAGAATGATTTGAATGCTTACTTGGTGACTTATGTGATTATTTGATTATATGATTGATTGTATATATTTGTGTTTATGTTACAGACACCATGGACACCTCTGGCACTGGTGACTCAGACACCACAGGACCTAGACCTATAGTATCGGACGACCTAGAGTCTTCTGAGCGCGAGGTTCACACATCCGACGTTACGAGCACGGACGAGGATGATTTCCAGCCCTTTGCCTTACCTGATGGTGCTGATGAGCTCGCTGATGGCCCTTTGGCCGGGGACCTACCGTTAGTGGAGATCCCTGCTCCCATACCGCTGGCTTCATATCCTGCTTACGATTTACTCCCCGACGCCGACGCTGACGACGACGTCGATCTTTATGATGACGAGCCTTTGGAGGATGAGGTTCAGGGCGAGGCCCTTCTTGCTGCTGGTGATCTTTTGATGATCGCAGATGCTCCCGCCGAGGATTCACATGCTCACTCTCCGGTCCCAGACTCTTTCGAGTCTGTGGCCTCCGCACCTTCACATACTCAGAGTGCGCAGCACTTTTCTCACGGATCAGATCCCAACCAGGCATCCTCTGTTGCCCCTATTCCTAGCTTTGCTTTCGACCACGATGATATGGAGGATTCCGATCCTGTCTTTCCCCCAGGATTCGACCCAGATGAGGACATAGAGTTTATACCCATGGATCAGCCTATGGAGGATCCAGTCGACCCAGTTGATTCCATCGACCCTGAGTTTGATTTTGAGATGGCCTTTGATGAGCCCGAACAGCCACTAGACCCTGCTCCTGACCCAGTACTTGAGCATGACCCAGTTCATGCTGACGCACCTATTATTGAGCCTGTCGTTGCTGACCCACCTATTGATGATCACCCTATAGATGCTCCATTATTGGAGGGCGATCATGTCATTGCTGCTGATCATGTTGATCCCCCACTTATTGTTGATGCACCAGTTGACCCTCTTGTTGCACCTCACCATGATCCTATGCCAGTTCAGTTTGATCGTACACTTTTTGAGGCACGGATCGACCCCCGAGACGAGCACGCCCAGTGTGGGTGGATTCCGGCTGATGACGAGGTCCCCCCTTTCCCCCCACAGATCCCTGATACACGTCACATTGATACTTCGTTTTCATTTCCTCAGTTTACACCTCCTGCACGAGCTGGAGAAGGTTCTTCGGCTCACCCTTTTGGACATGTACCGGTATCTATCTCTGCTATACCACCATCTGCTACTTTTCCCACTGTTTCTCCATTTCAGGTGGCACCTTTTGATCCCACCAGTGAGCCGTTCCTTTGGGCGCCACACTCTGCTATGCCACCTACTGACCCCTACCATTCTTTCCACATGGGGTATACTATTGAGGACGTTTTGATATCGATTGTTGTCCAGCAGGAGGCACTCACACAGCGCATCCAGGAGCTCGAGAGAGCTCAGCCACCGCCGTGTCAGTGTCAGGGTCAGACCCACCCTGTTTCTTCACAGCACTCTCGACCTTTACCACCAGACTATGCTGCACTCCTTTTGGCACTTGAGCAGCAGGTTGCTTCTTGGTTGCGTACCCAGAGAGCCATGGAGGAGGACTGGCTCCAGTTGCGTCGTTTGTTTTACACTCACTTTCCCCCTCCTCCACCGCCATCCGTGTAGAGCTCTTCAGTGCCGTATAGGTAGACATTGGTGAGAAGACGGCGAATGCTTTTGACTGCACAGCATTTTTGGAGACTACATTATGATTCTGACTTTTGTTGACATGTATTTGATGTATTGACACTGATTCGATATGATTTTTGGACTAGGGTGATGTAGCCCTTAGTCGACTGATGTTGTATGACACTGTGATGTACTTGTACGCTTACTATGTGGTCTCGATATATGGCAATCGCAGTATTCTCATCATATTTGATGCTTGATTTGGTTATTTGTATTTTAGGACATGGGATGTTGTGTGATTGATATGATTATAACATGAGATGTTATGTACTATTACTATCATACGCTAAATTATGACCTGACTTATGGCCTGACCGACGTAAATCATCTTTTAGAAGATGCCGCCGAGACGTGAGACACGCATGCCTACCAATGAGGCAGAACTCCAGCAAATTATCGCTGCTGCCATTGCACAATACGCCGCCTCTCAAGGAGGGACTAGTGGAAGCAACTCTGGCAACACTGGCAACAACAATAATCCACCTCATGGTAATACTAAGTCATTTAGACATACCATGACCTAATTGGATATCTTTAGCAATGATGCTAATGCCAATCGTATGTTATAACGTATGTGCAGGATGCACCTACAAGCAGTTTCTAGACTGCAAACCGGTCAACTTTGATGGCACAGGAGGTGCTGTCGCCTTTGTTCGTTGGGCCGAGAAAACTGAATCTGTTCTTCGCATGAGCAAATGCGCGCTAGATCAGCAAGTCACCTATATCTCAGGGCTATTCTTGGATGGAGCCCTCTCTTGGTGGAATTTGCAAGTACAGACACTTGGTGAAGCTGCTGCCTACGCGCTAACCTGGACCGAACTGAAGGAACTTATGCGCAAAAAGTACTGCTCTCGCGCGGAAATCCAAAGATTGGAAACCGAGTTCTGGCATCTGAAAATGGACGGTCCAAAGATCGCAGAATACGTGCAAAGGTTCCATGACTTATCGCATGTGGTACCCTACATGGTCACTCCGGAGTTCAAACGGATTGAACGTTTCATTTGGGGATTAGCTCCTCAAATCATAAGCATGGTAACCTCATCCAAGCCTGCGACCATTACTGAAGCGATTGATTTGAGCGTGGCTCTCACAGAGGAAGCCATTCGCCTAAACAAGTTTGATGATGCCGAGCCTAAGAAGAAAGAGACTCACGTCGAGTCATCAGGAGGTAACAAACGGAAGTTCTCAAAATTCAAGCAGAGCGCCAGTGTGGCGGTTAAGAAAGGAGGATCAGACACGCCAGCTCAGGTTACAGCTGGTAGAGGGAAGAAAGGAAAGGGATACATGGGCACCCAACCCAAGTGCAACGACTACCAACGCCACCATTCTGGTCGTTGCGGGCCAAAGGTATGCGAAGCATGTGGGAAACGTGGCCACTTGAAGGACACTTGTTGGGCCACTGCTGGTCAGGGAGGCCAGGGAGGATTCGGAAACAGAAACTACAACCGGGGTGGGAATGGAAATCGCCCACAAGGAAACTATGGAGGTAACGAGAATCGAGGCAACAATGCTAACCAAGCGGGAGCCGTGAATCGTAATCAGAGGAATGATCAAGCTGGTGGAAACGGGCAAAGACTTGGATGCTTTAACTGCGGTGATATCGGGCATTTTAAGAAGAACTGCCCAGAGTTAAACCAAGCCCGTGGAAGAGTGTTCCAAATTGAAGCAAGGGAAGCGCGCTAGGACCCCAATGTCGTTACTGGTACGTTCCCTGTAAATCAACGCTATGCATCCGTTTTATTTGATACTGGTGCCGATTATAGCTTCGTGTCGTTAGAATTTAAGAATATGCTTGGGTTAGCCGCTAATAAGTTAGATATTCCCTACTCGATCGAATTGGCTAATGGGAAGTTAGTAGAAGCCAACGAAGTCATCAGAGGTTGTGTGATCGAATTAGGAGAGCGTGAGTTTGCTTTGGACCTACTACCAGTCCAGTTGGGAAGCTTCGATGTGGTGGTAGGAATGGATTGGTTATCAGGCAACAAAGCTGAGATAGTTTGTCACGAAAAGGTTGTTCGTATCCCAACCAAAGATGGCGAAACAATTGTGGTTCACGGGGAGAAGCGTGATACGCCATTGAGGATTATCAGCTGCCTGAAAGCGCGAAAGTGTTTGCAGAAGGGATGTGTTGCCTTCCTGGCACACATTGTGGATAAGAAGGCTGCTGAGCCAAGAATCGAAGACATCCCTGTCGTGAGGGAATATCCAGAAGTCTTCCCAGAGGACTTACCTGGACTGCCACCTCAGAGGTAAGTAGAGTTCCGCATTGACTTAGTTCCAGGCGCCGCGCCTGTGGCTAAGGCACCGTATAGACTTGCTCCGTCTGAGATGCAGGAACTGTCGACACAACTTCAAGAGTTGTTAGACAAGGGATTCATCCGACCAAGCTTCTCGCCTTGGGGAGCTCCGGTCCTGTTTGTCAAGAAGAAGGACGGTAGTTTTCGTATGTGCATCGACTACCGGGAGCTGAACAAGCTGGCGATCAAGAATAGATATCCTCTGCCAAGAATCGATGATCTGTTTGATCAACTGCAAGGCTCAAGCTTTTATTCAAAGATCGATCTTCGATCTGGATACCATCAGTTAAGGATACAAGAGGAGAGTATCCCGAAGACAGCCTTCAGAACTCGTTATGGACACTACGAGTTCCTTGTTATGCCGTTTGGTTTGACAAACGCACCTGCAGTCTTTATGGATTTGATGAATAGAGTTTGCAAGCCGTACTTGGACAAGTTCGTGATTGTGTTTATCGACGACATCTTGATTTATTCAAGAACAAAGGCCGAGCACGAACAGCATCTAAGAGCTATTTTGGAGCTGCTAAAGAAGGAACAGTTGTATGCCAAGTTCTCTAAGTGCGAGTTTTGGCTACGTGAAGTCCAATTCCTTGGACACGTGGTAAATGGAGATGGAATCCACGTGGATCCAACAAAGATCGAAGCGATCAAGAATTGGGAAACGCCAAAGACGCCAACCGAGATTCGACAATTCTTGGGTTTGGCTGGCTACTATCGAAGGTTCATTGAGGATTTTTCAAAGATCGCTCAACCATTGACGCTCCTCACGCAGAAAGATAAGAAGTTTGATTGGGAAATCAAACAGGAAGAATCATTCCAGATATTGAAGGATAAGCTCTGTAATGCGCCAATCTTAGCACTACCGGAAGGTACAGATGATTTTGTGGTATACTGTGACGCCTCGCGTCAAGGATTGGGTTGTGTGTTGATGCAACGCCAAAAGGTTATTGCTTACGCATCACGTCAACTGAAAGTGCACGAAAAGAACTATACCACACATGATTTGGAACTTGGCGCAGTGGTATTTGCACTAAAGATCTGGAGACACTACCTTTATGGTACAAAGTGTACAATCTTCACAGATCACAAGAGCCTACAATACATATTCAATCAGAAGGAGCTGAATATGAGGCAAAGACATTGGGTTGAGTTGCTGAACGATTACGACTGCGAGATAAAGTATCATCCAGGGAAGGCGAATGTGGTCGCCGATGCCCTAACTCGAAAGGAGAGGATCAAGCCCATAAGGGTTAGAGCTTTAGAAATGATTATCCGAACCGATCTTTCCTTGCGCATTCGTGTCGCGCAGAAAGAAGCTCTCAAGGAAGGAAACCTTGAAGAAGAATATCTCCGTGGGATGGAGAAGCTACTGCTACCAAACGAGGAAGGAACGTTATGTTTTGAGAAAAGGATTTGGGTTCCTTTGTTTGGAGGTTTAAGGAAGGTTATTTTCGATGAAGCTCACAAGTCACGGTACTCTATCCACCCTGGAGCGGATAAGATGTACCAGGATCTCAAAGATTATTATTGGTGGCCTAGGATGAAAGGCGACGTTGCTGTTTATGTGAGCAAATGTTTAACATGCGCTAAGGTTAAAGCCGAATACAAGAAGCCTTCAGGACTTCTGCAACAACCTGAGATTCCCAAGTGGAAATGGGAACAAATCTCAATGGATTTTATTACCAAGTTGCCAAGAACGCCGAGAGGTCATGACACTATTTGGGTAATAGTGGATCGATTAACGAAGTCAGCACACTTCTTACCTATCAGAGAGAAGGATAATACGAGCAAGTTAGCCGAAATATACATGAGAGAGATCGTCGCACGTCATGGAGTGCCTCTCTCAATCATTTCTGATAGAGACGGAAGGTTTGTGTCAAGGATATGGCAATCCTTCCAAGAAGCCTTTGGCTCACAATTGAATCTGAGCACTGCGTTTCATCCGCAAACTGACGGTCAGAGCGAGCGAACGATACAGACTTTGGAAGACATGCTGAGAGCGTGTGTTATGGATTTGGGCGGTAGCTGGGATAAGCATTTGCCTTTGGTCGAATTTTCATACAACAACAGCTACCACACCAGTATTGGCGTCGCGCCATTTGAAGCCCTTTACGGACGCAAGTGCCGATCACCCCTATGCTGGGCTGACGCAGGTGATAGGCAGCTTGCTGGTCCCGAAATCGTCCAAGAAACGACGGACAAGATTGCGCAGATTCTAAAATGCATCGAAGCAGCTCGCCACAGGCAGAAGGCCTATGCGGATCCAAACCGGAAACATGTGGAATTCCAAGTTGGGGAAATGGTGTTATTGAAAGTTTCACCCTGGAAGGGTGTGGCACGCTTCGGAAAGCGTGGGAAGTTAAATCCGCGCTACATTGGTCCTTTCAGAGTTTTGGAAAGAATAGGACTAGTAGCATACAAGTTGGACCTACCTGCTGAACTCCATTCAGTCCACGATACATTTCATGTATCCAACCTGAAGAAAAGTCCAACTTAAGATGACATTGCCATTCCCATCGACGAGATCCATGTTGATGACACGCTCCATTTCGTTGAAGAACCGGTTGAGGTTACGGATTGGAAGGTAAACAAGACCCGCCGGAGCAGTGTCAAGCTCGTCAAAGTTCGTTGGAATGCCAGACACGGTCCTGAGTACACCTGGGAGTGTGAGGACCGGATGAAAGAGAAATACCCCCACCTTTTTCCTAAGAACCCTGCATCTACAAGCAGAACTTAAATTTCGGGACGAAATTTACTTAACGGGGGGAGAATGTGACAACCCTCACTAAACCAGGTATCCGTACAATTTGATTAATAATTAATTATTGCTTAATTACTGTGCTTGCTTGAACTTGTGAATAAACTGCTACTTGAACACTGATACATGTACTTACTTGCATCATACTTTAGTTGCTGTCACTACATTATTTACATGACTGAACCTTAGTGACAAACATGATGCACAAAAAGCACAGTAGCACTATAACGGATAACCTATTGAACATGCTGATAAAGCCAACATCAGGCAAACACTGCCTCTAGGGCCTGTATGAGCCAGAAATATTTTGCTACACTAGTGGTGAGTGTAGGGATATAAGGGTTGTAGAACTGCGTCTCTAGGAATAAGTCACAATGACTGGATGTGCCTAAAACGTGCTCTAAGCACAAAACTCAGCACTTTACATAACAATTCAGCTTTTAGCTAACCAATAAAGTGCCAAAACATGAGAAAAATATTACTAGACACTTTCCAAAGTGTCAAGAATGAGTTGTGTCACTAAAAAGGGTATTAACGACACTTTAAAGCTTTGTTAAGCACTTTAACGGATTACTATCCAACCGAACAACCGGACTATACCCGAAACATGAAAATATTGTTATTTTCATTATTTATCTTTTTCTGAGCCAGTTAGGGTCCCAGAATACCCTAACACCGGCTGTAACGCGTGACACACTAATAACTGGGTTAAACACTTAACTAACTTGGTTTAACCTAACTAATACCTAACTAACTAGTTGTAATCGGACCAAGACCCCCCCCCCCCTTAACCAAACCGTCCCCATGAGGGGGACACACCTTGTACTACACTTGATTATTATAATCCTCTTGCCTAATATCTAAGTAGCACAAGAACAATTGGTTAATACTATCCTAATTGTCTATAAGACCAAGATTAGAACCATATGATCATAACATTCACAACTCTCCACCAAAAACTCTCTCTCCCTCTCCTTGCTCCTCACGGCCGAGAACAACAACAACCATCCATCCATCCTTCGATCTTGTTCAAGCCATTCCAACATCATACAAGCTTCAAGGATCACATATTAGGAGGCTTGGTGCACTCGGAGTTTGAAGGACCTCTTTATCTTGCTTTTATCCACGCGTTTTTCGTCTAGATTCTTCCCTAGCCTCGAGCTAGTGGTATGTTACTTAAATCACCTTCTTGAACTAATCTAAAGTGATTAATACGATTTGTTACGGTTAAAACTCGAAATCTTACAAGATGATACTTTAAAGTCTACTAAAAACATGAAAAATGATGGTTAAAAGCTCATATGTTGTGTAAATGTTGTAGTAATTGAAATTTGTGATTATTTAGAACCGATCTATTGTGTGGTAGCTCGGATCATCATTTAACCCGGTTTAGTCATGATCTTGGATTATGACATAAAGCTTGTTTAAGTGTAACAAGGGTTAGAAGATGAAACTCTACCACACAAGAATCATGAACTTGTGTAAAAGTGTTTTAGCTTATACAATAGTGTTTAAAACTAGCAGATCTA
Organism: Helianthus tuberosus; assembly: GCA_030545235.1. NCBI lineage: Eukaryota > Viridiplantae > Streptophyta > Magnoliopsida > Asterales > Asteraceae > Helianthus > Helianthus tuberosus. Next base: position 49,188,991 of record CM060411.1, on the reverse strand, counting down.
CGTATCTGCAAGTGGTATTTTCAAAGGACCAAGCGTTAAAGAAATCATGCTTTCTAAAAATGGATCTTACACTAACAAGAATGGTTTTTAGAACACACAAGTGTGTAAACACTTGTGTAACACAAAGTTTCGACAAAATAACTATTTTTGTAAAAGTTGACGAGAAGTTGTAAAGACGGAACTTCCATAAAAACGAGGTTTTTACAGAATCGGATTACTTTATATAAAGATCCACTAAAAGTAATGAGACTTACTTCACAGTTTGGATAAATCACGAGTTCATGAAATTTATGCGATTTATATACATATTTTGATTAGTTTGTGATTTGAACATGGTTTTAATTGAATAAGAAGATTGTTGGTTTGATTTATAAAAGAAAATGATACGCTTGAAAGCGTGGCCACCTCCAGTTACAGAGGAAACTCTGGCGAAATTTTTCCAAAAAGCCTAACACTTAGAAATATTTTCACTATAAGTGTTAGAAAGACATTTTGACTTGTTTTCAAAATATAAGTTTCGCCACGACTATATTTACAAAACATCGGAGGTGGGGTTTTCACAAAATAAAACGTGATACATATATATATTTAGTATATATTCTTCTTTCACAACATCACTTGTATAAGTGTTTATGATTATTTTGTGAACTACGTAAATATTATTTTCAAAGTAAAAATAATATTACTAAGTATTATTTTGGGGAAAATCACATGTATTAAAATATAATATTTTTGGGAAGAATATTCATATTTTGGAGTTGGAAATAAAATATATTAAGTGAGACTTAATAGTGAAATCTGAATGTTACGAACACACATGTATTAAATCCCCCATCCTTGGGAAGGAAAATAACTACCAAGTATACAGAATGTAAACACGAAATAGTTGCCTAACTATTTCCCAAAAACTTAAACCATAAAGCTAAGGCACGGCCGTCCGTCTAATAGAGTTAGCACGTGTAGGTCGTCATACAGCTGATTGATTTGGAGGCATACTTGGTAGAGACGCACCACTGTGAGTTCATGTCCCCCTTTTCTCTAACTGTTTTCAGTTTTCTTAACTGCGGGGGTGAAATACATGTTACTTTGATTACAAGTACTTTATACATGGTATGGTTAGCGTAAGGAGGTTTATTACTTAGATCATGTGAGTGGGTAGGCAGAAACTGGAGGCCATTAATCCTCATTGTAGGACCGAGGGACGTAAGCGGTAGATCTATCTGGGTGTAGCGAGCCCAACTCTAGGCCCAACAGAACGGACCTCAGAGAGGCCCAACAGAACGGACCTTGGAGTGACTTTGTACCCAACGCTAAATTTGCTAGGTTTGAGTCTTCCTACTTGCACTTCACATATATCAATGGCCTTGCAAACCATTGGTGATCTCTTTTTCCTTATTTGCTACATACCAAGACTATTTTTATACTCACAAAGGTTTACTTACTCACTTACACATGAACTCGCTCAACATTATTGTTGATTTTTCAACTTACATGTATTTCAGGGAATTAAAGATCTGGCGCGGTATGTTATGTTTTCCCGTTGCATAAGGGTTCCAAGGTCATCCCAGTTTAGGAAATGTGACTCTTTCCTGGACAAGTCACAAATCTTAAACTGCGTTTATTTCATGTCGGTGTTTATGTTATTCAAGACAATGTTTTATGTTATGAGGTTGTAAGTCCCTAAGACAATGTTGTGTTACTCTGGTTTTAAAACTTAATCAAATGGATGATCTTGCATGATTTTATTTCATATAGCTTTGTTATGGTTAAGCTATGGTATTAAGAAGTCACACCAAAATAACCACGCTTCCGCAAAGCCAGGGTGTGACAAAAGAATCAAACGTTTGTTGTTGAGTTATACAACATGTGATTATTTGATTGATCGAGTTTATCCTACTGTTGCAGGTCTTGAAGCGTTTCAAGATAAAAAGACTGAAGATACTGATACTAGTAAGAAACAAAGTGTCAAATATAACAAGTGTCCGCCTCCGATTTGGAATAGTTATTCTCCCAGAAAGCCAAATGAGGAACGTTTAAATAAGGCTCTCAACATAAAGTTAAAGTCTGAAACCATTGATGAGTTACCAGACAACATTGATGTCACATTCACAGTGTCTGACACTGATCATGAGTCTGAGTTGTTAAAGAAAATGGTCGATCAGGTGTTGGATATGGATGAAGAGTTAAAGTCGGAGTCTAAATCTGAAAGTCCGAGTTCATCAGATAAGAGTCCGAGTTCACCAGTCAAGCGGGTTTACAATAAAGAATTCATGTTATCAAAATCTAATTTGAATGATGGACCAATCAAAGTAGCTTATACTTTGAATGATTCAGACAAATTATATTCTGATGAGTAATTTCCAATAAGAAGTGTCAAATCTGAAATGATCAAACAGGTTTTCAAATTAACAGAAATTAATATTTCTGAAATAAAAGATTTAAATCTTCATGAAAAACCTAAAAAGTACACTTCAAGAGTTCAACAAAGATTGAACAAGAAAATGGGTTACGGTTCTGGTTATGGTTTTCAAAAGAAACCAAACCATAACAGTAATTTCAAAAAGAAAGGTTTGGGTTTTAGTTCTTCAGAAAATTATAATAATGAGAAAAATTTTAAATCAAAAACAAAATTTGTTGCAGGAGGAAGTTCTGAAGAAGAGCAGAAGAAACCATTTTGGAGACAGTCAAACCAAGAGTTTCTTGCTGAAAGAAAGAAGAATATAAAGAAATTTGTCCCGAGAGTTGACAGAAGAATCTGTTTTAAATGTAAAAAAGCTGGACATATTGCTTGGAATTGTCACGAGTCCACTTATTCAAAACACGGAGTTTCTTCTAACTCTGAAGTGAGAAGGAAATGTGTTGATAAATCAGAACAATCAAAAGAAAAATTCAAAATGTTTGATAAATCGACCTTTGAAGTTGGTAAAACTTCAAAACGTTTTTAAAAAAGAAAAGTCGACGAAAACAAACAAAGATGGGTTGTAAAATCTGATTCAAGTTCTGACAATGATTCTGATTCCATAAAATCAGAGGAGTCATTTGTTGAGAAAAGGAATGAGAATTCCGTTCCATAGTTGAACGATGAAAACTTTCCGCCATTATCGAAAGAAAAATTGAAGTTAAAAATTGGAAAGATTGAGATTTCAGATCAATTCTTCCCTGGTAAAGGAGAATTTGATGCTGAAAAGACTTTCAATGGGAAAGTCAAACATATATTTGGGAAGATGGTAGATGGGAAAGTGAAAAGTGCAAAAGATTTTTATAGATCGAAAGGAGGTTGGGATAGGGTTGAATCAAAATCACCCAAAGCTGGTCAGGTTTGGGTGACAGCATTTTCAAACTGAAATCCTGACTTGCCGGAGCTCCCAAGTTGGTAATCGTGGAGCATGAATCGGCATCTTTCTTGAGAAATTCACATTTGTGATATTTCGATTTACAAGATTAATCAGGGACATTAAGTTGTACTTGATTTATCTTTCCTACAAGTGGTTGATGATTGTACTTACAAGTGGTAAATCAAGGTCATTAAGTTGAACTTGTTTTAACTATCATTCAAATGGTTTGAAAAACAATATGATGAATCCCCAATCTTACAAATGGTAAAATCAACAAAACTTATTTTCCGGAAAAACCATTTGATTAAAACAAACTTAAGTGTTTTGAAATCATAATGGGAAAATAGATTGTTGTCAGGGGGAGTTCTGATTGTTTATGCCAAGAGGACGGCGATTTAAAGCTTGAAAATCGGTTGCCACTTTACCTTTTACAGTTTGTTTTCAATTTTCCTTTAAATGATTTTGAATTTTAGGGGGAGTAAGAGAAAATCCAAAAACATTAGAAAATTTGAAAAAGGCAAAAATATGATAAAATTCAAAATGAGTTTTGTTGTGAAAAAGAGGAAATGATAGTACATCAGTGGACTATCACAGCATGCTAAAGATTTGGAAAGTTAAAAATGTAATAAACGGTCTCACTGATGATGTGCTAGTAGGTTTTTACACATTTAGTAGATTGTGTCGAGATATAAACCTAAATTTCAAACTTGTTTATCTCGTGGGGAACATCTCTCGGATATATGGGTAACCCCCGAAATCTTGTTTGAAAGACCTCTCTTTCTGAGATACTAGGCCTTTATGCTTAGTGATATCTGGGGTATTATCCCGGGACTTCTGATTTTGCGGAAGCAATGGCCTAGTCCCCGTATAATACTTTTCGCTTGCTTGAAATATAGCACTGCCCTCAGCATAACAAATGATGAAACATTGAAAAATGCTAATCATGTGCTATTGAAGAAAATATTCTCTAAAGGGAACACACCTAAAAGTCGAAGCCATCATCTCTCTGATTTTGCGGAAGCAATAGCCTGAGCTCTCATGGCCCTCGCGTTTAACCCTTTACATATATCATATATGTATACTCACCTGTAAGACTGAATATTGGGATCTGGATACGGGAGTATATTCTGAGGTGGGACAGGCAAATAAGTTTAAGTCTCTAAAACATTAATCTCGTATCTCGAAACAGTTGAACTTTGTGTGAAAATTTAAGTGGATCAGTATACTGATAATCTAAGTGAATCGTTTAGAACTTAAAATGTTTATAGCTTAATGGTGTTGGTGATTTGTCTCATAAACTGATATGATCCTCTTACACAAACTCACAAAAATATTGTTTTGTAAATATTTCTTTACTGCATTTCTTTTATATAAAAAATCCAAAAAGATTTTCGGAGTGTTTTAGCATAAATTTTGAAAAATTCAAAAAGATTTTAGACAACTGATGTTGAAAAGCTGATTTTTAAAATTCCAAGTGCTAAACATGATAAACAACAGGGTTGGAAGAGTTTGTTGAAATGAAAAATGTTATTGAAATGATTAAATAGTTCATTCAATTGAAACCAAATTTGGAAGTGTCATATTCAAGTGGTTAAGAGAATTTGTGAAATGTCATATTATTACAAGATGGTGTTTTGAATTTAATTATACAAGAGGTAAGCAGAAAGTTTAAATTTGTCAAATTTTAAGTTTGTGAAATTTACTTTGAGGTAGAGAATGTGCAGGTTATGGCTATGAGAGAGCCTGGTTGCGATTCAAGAACTTGTGAAAGCAAGACTACGATCCCAGCACAACTTAAGGGGGAGTCTGCTAGAAAAGGGAAGTCTGAAGATGCAAGAGCCAGATTTAATTCCTGAGGATCACGCCAGTTGATGATGCTGACAAGCTTGCAGAATCAAGAGATCTGATCAAGAGAATATAGTGTCAGTTTGAGATTCTGGGAAAGAGAAATAAAAATTGAGGATGCTTACTTTGTTAGATACTTTGAAAGAGCCCAAAGACTGATCAAGGCTGAAGATCTGAGAAGACTCGACACTGAAGACTCGTCAACATCCGAGGGGGAGTCTGTTGGTGCATACGTCTGTCGATTTCGTCTTGTATCGAGTCTTTTATTAGAATTGTTAGATTAGGGCACGTAGTTCAAGAAATCTAGGGTTTGTGTGTGAAATGTTAATTTCGCACGAATTAGCATTTAGCTATTTCGCACGAAATAGCACTATGTCATTCCGTGCGAAATTACCTCCCCTATAAATACCCTTGATGTAATCTCATTTGTAACGTCCATGTTTCCGGTACCGAAGTGCTGCCGACGTGTCTATTGATCTATAAACGTGTTATAATCAATATACAAGACAATTAAGAGTGAATCAAGCTGTTGCAAAGTCTAATCAATGAATTCCGCCTCTGATTAGACCGAGAACTACCTCCCCTATAAATACCCTTGATGTGATCTCATTTGTAACGTCCATGTTTCCGGTACCGAAGTGCTGCCGACGTGTCTATTGATCTGTAAACGTGTTATAATCAATATACAAGACAATTAAGAGTGAATCAAGCTGTTGCAAAGTCTAATCAATGAATTCCGCCTCTGATTAGACCGAGAACTCTTCTGATAGACTCGTTTCGATCGTCTCACGATCCTACAAGGTTTATCTATTTAAAAAATTAATTATAACACATGATTTTTTATACAAGAAAATTACACTACATGTATAAAAAGAAAACGACTTCAATCTCTGATCTTGATCTTTATTTTTTGTACGTTCTCCTCGTCATTTGAACGTAAAAGACCCAACACCTACGAAAATCAAAGAAAAAATAGCGCGTTTACATTCCACAAACGTTTAGAGGAGCACGAGCCAGCGATCAGGGGCGTAAAAAATCATTTTTTTGTCGTGTGTAATAAAAAAATATTTTTTACATTTGATACCGTGCACAATTTGTTTTACATTGGACACTGTGTGCGAATTTTTTTTACATTCGACAATGTACGGGAAACAATTTTTCAAACGTATGTAAAAACTAAACATTTACGTGTGCTGTTTTTACATACATCTGAAAAATAGATTTATGTCTGACGTTTAGAGGAGCTCGAACCGACGATCAGGGGCGTATAAAAAACTTTTTTTTCATTCGACACCGTGCGCAAAAAAAACAAACTATTTTACATTCGACAACTTACATAAAAATAATTTTCAAACGTACTTAAAAACTATTTTACGCCTTCTGTTTTTATATACGTTTGAAAATTAGATTTGTGTGCGACGTTTAGAGGAGCTCAGGTCGGCGACCAGGGGCTTAATAACACTTTTTTACACACGTCAAAATATTCTTTTATTTATTTTTTACATAGTAGTGTTCTCATACTCAGTTCGTGTAAATGTTTACGCACGTTGTCAAAAAAAATTTTAGACACGTTGTCAAAACTTTTTTTACGCACTTTTTCGAATGTTTTTTTAAGTTGTAGTGCAAAGTTATCAAACGTTAACGAATGATATAAAAATTCTCAATAAACATATAAGACAAATATAGGTTGCATTTTATAAAGAACCTTATGTTAGAATTAGGGGAAAATAGAGCAAAAAGAAATAGATATCATTTTCGATAATTTTGGATTTTCTTAAGCATATAAGACAAATATAGCTTGCAATTTATAAAAAATATTATGTCATAATTAGGAAAAATAGAGCAAAAAGAAATAGATATCATTTTTGATATTTTTGTATTTTCTAAATTACGTAATACATTTGGTGTTTGAATTTAAAAACTAAGATATTTTTTTTCAATTTCAAATATAAAAAGTATAAAAGAAATGAAAGGAGAGAAATAATGATGATGTTATGTATTTTAGAGATAAGAGAGAGATGATGTGACATTAAGAGAAAAATACTAAAATATCCTTTTAAATTAAATTGATTATAGGTGATATGTTAAAATTCTATTGGATGATATGAGTTCTCATGGTTCTCGTAGTACTTCCTCCTTGAATCGAATTCTAAATATATACATTTCTAATCGGGCCAAACTATCTACACACTAAGTGTGTAGATAGTCACCCTTAAATGTGTTTTTTTCCTTATATGCACACCTTGCAGTGTCGAACTGTGGCCAAAACGCGGCGTTTTGGTCCATTTAACCAGAAAAAGACTGACGGTGTCTGAGGGGTCTGTTGACCGGACCAAAACGCCGAGCTTTGGCCGCGTTTTGGTCCTGTCAACCAGACCGGGTGTCAGTCTTTTGTCTGGTTGATAGGACCAAAAAGCGGCCAAAGCTCGGCGTTTTGGTCTGGTCAACAGACCCGTCAGTCTTTGTCTGGTTAGCCGGAACAAAACGCCGCGTTTTGGCCACAGTTCGACACAGCAGGGTGTGCATATAAGGACAAAAAACACATTTTTTGGTGTGTAAATAGGCAAAATGGTGTGTAGATATGTACACCCTTCTAATAAAAGCCTTATCGATAGGGCCCGCCATGAACTTTATTTTCTTTTTCAACCAAACATCACCACAACTATCACTCCCTCTCACCCTACCACCACCAAACATTAACCACGGTCACCCGTCACCATCTAAAGAAATTTCTTGCTTCGTCTAAACCCAAATCTCTCAATGCAAGATATGCTATTCTTTCTGGAGTAAATTATGATTTTAGCCCTTGTGGTTATATCACTTTTACCCTTTTAAACCAAAAAGTAATCTTTTAACCCTTTTGGCCCTCAACATCTTTTTTTCTAACCCTTTTGTCCCCTAAAAGTAAATGGATGAGATTAGTGTTAGCGGTCAAAAGAGTTAGAAAAAAGACGTTTGGGTCTCAGATTTTAAAAGATTTCTTTTTGGGCTAAAATGGAAAAAGTGATATAACCACAGAGGCCAAAATCGTAATTTACTCTTTTTTCTGAGTGAAATCTTATTCAGGAAATAAATCAAATAATCCAAATGTACGACCCCACTTTTCTTGGAGTTCATAATAAGATAAAAACATTACTGCCGAATCAAGGTTTGTACTTCCCAATTCGATCTCTGTTTTTATCCTCCTTGTATTTGAATCAAGATTGAAAGGAAAAAAAAAAAAGAACTTTCACACGAATCTTTACTCGTTTTCAAGATACCACTTCTCTTTCTAATAAATAAATAATAATAAACAAATTATTCTATATAACAATTACTATAGGATGTTATCTACAGTATTGAAGGGGTATGCTCCCAAATCTCGCGTCAGCATTACCGCGAGTGACCATTACCCTTATCAAAAAACCCCCACCGGCAAGAACTTATCTGTGTCCGTGCGGGCACGCGCGAACACAGCAGTCGAATCCAATCGGTCAAGCGATAGGAAGAAGACTTACCTTGTGTATGAAAATGGGTGTACACATAGCGATGCAGCCTAGCACCGCATCCTATGAACACTTTCGTCACGACAAGGGATCTGGACAACAACAACATTCACCACAAGTGGTGATGCGGCCTGGCACCTCATCCCGCAGTCTTCGACAGAGTGAGAACGCAGAAACAACAGCAGTTACCGCAGGCAGCGATGCGGCGCAGCACCGCATCCTGCCCACGAGGCAAGTGAGACTGACACCACAGAGCAAGTGGCACCAATGGCAGTCGCCTGTCAGCCCATACGTAAGCAACAGACTGACGCCGCAGTAGGACGTGGCTTCACCTCCACAGCCGACAAACCTGACACACCTGCATAAGGGCGGCGCGTCGTCAGTCTGACCACTCAACTACCCTCCTTCACTCCTCGGCTATAAATACCCATCCCAAACTAGGTTTGAGGTATCGCTTCTCAACTCTCTCACTACTACTACTATCACACACTTTGCTTCACAAGCAAATTACTGATTCTCACGCCGGAGAGTGGTAACAAGGAGCACCCCCCACCCCTTCCTCCTTGTTACGAGTCACTGTGTGTTTTCCTTGTGCAGGAGACAGCCCAGTTGACAGTCCAGCCATTGATCCTCGGAAAGAAGGGATTAACCCTACTTGACGAGACCAGTGAATTAACCTCTCTGGGTTAACCACTGTTTCATTATTGGCGCCCACCGTGGGGTTCCTAGCAATTTTTTCCGCATCCTTTTCTTTCTTGAAGATCATGTATGATCGTCAAAACAATACTACCGGGGATAACTCCAATCCCACAAACTTGGCACCTACGGGGAACGCTACCCCAGCACAGCAAATCGGCCACATAGGCATATCCGCACAGGGGGGCTCTCCCCCAGTGTTCATGCCAGATTTTTCACAATACGGTTCTGTGATACCCCCAGGAATAGATATTCATTCCTGGTTTTTGCCAACAACAGGTTGCCCTTGCGGCAGCCTACAACAAACCTTGCGCAGAGGCGCAAGTACCTGGAGGACCCACCCCCGCACCGCACACACCTGCGCATCGTATCTTGCAATGCGATAGTTGGGCACCCGAAAACCCGACCTCCCGGGATAAGGTGGAGGAACGCGGATCCTCCTACTGCAGCGTCCGCACGATTGACGAGGACGACTCCACATATGGATCCCGTCATAGGGGTCCCATACACAGCCGCCTAAGCCCGCATGGCGACCATCGACGGCAGTCAGCAGCCCACCGCGGCTCCGGCATTCACAGCCGTCTGGGACCACAGCCCCGTCATGAGGGGCATGATCGCACCGACCCAGACGACCACACATATTGCGGGGAATCCTACTCAGCCAACAGCCGACCGGGAGGATACAGCTACATTCCTCCCAGTCAACCCCGCACTACCTACGTCCGCGTCGCAAAACGCAGACCAACCCAACCTTACAGGCCGAAGTCCACGTCCGAAAACTTCTAGTTCGTACCCGAGATCACCCACGCCGAAGTCACAACGACTAAACTCCCACTCACGATTGGTAAATACAGTGGTTCGTCCGACCCGGACGACCAAATGAACATTTTTACCGGCGCTGGGTGCAATGGAAACTGGGACGAGGCCACGTGGTGCCATTTTTCCCCCAGACCCTCACTGGATTAGCGAGGGCCTGGTTCGATTCTTTGCCAGTTGGAGAGCTGGCTTCATTTGAACAGCTGCAGGCAAAATTTCTTGCACATTTCAGCCAGCAACGACGTCACAAACGTGATTCAATGGACGTCATTAACATCTGGCGCGGAGACAACGAAAGCTTAGAATCTTTCGTTATCCGCTACAATAAAGAATGTCTTGAGATCGGCGGGATCACAGATCAAATGGCCCGCAACTATTTCATTTTAGCCGTTAAGGACAATGAAATGGTGATGACCATCTCAGGCAAGGGGGGCTTGCCAGATAAATGGGACGACGTCATGGCCGCGGTTAAGACGTACACCCAAACTTAGCGGTCTCTCAAACCGCACACAGCCAATGCACACCCACACGCGGAAGGTCAATTCTCCCGCCAAGACGCCAAGCGCAACAACAAGCGCAACCGGGACACATGGAATCGAGGCAACGATTCCAAACCTTATGTCCCGCGCGCCTACCAGCCCGACGCAAGGGCAACGATCAATGCCCAACGCGAACAATGGGCATCAAAGAAAGAATCTCGGGACCGCAATTGGACAAAGATCAACAAGTCGCCAAAAGATGTCCTCCAAACGGATGCACAGTTCTTGCGACCGGCCCAACCCATGAAGTCCAAAAAGAACCAGGATCTCACCCTTTACTGTGAGTATCATAAGGACTCGGGCCACTCAACCAACAATTGCATCAGTCTCCGATTAGAGATTGAACGAGCCCTGAAAAAGGGGAAGCTGCAACATCTGTTGACAGCCGCGCAGAAACAAACCAGTCGCATCACCCCTAGCGACGAGGGCACTTCCACGGGGAAAAATACCATGTACGTGGCCTCAACCCACATGATTAATGGAGGCCGTGGAAGGCCGCGCAAGGCGGCAAGAAGAGGGGATAACGACTGGAAAGATGAACAGGTCGTTTTCCCCAAAGTTCGTGGCGGACCGCGCAACAGACGCGCCGTCGTATTCACTGGTTATCTAGCTCATTACTACACAGAGCGTTTGTTCATCGACCCGGGCAGTACTGCTGACATCATATATGAGCAGTGCTTCAACCAGTTCGATCAGGAAGATAAAGATCGATTGCAACCGGTAGATTACCCTCTGGCCGGATTCGCAGGGGAAATGGTATTCCCCCTATGCCAAATTACATTCCCAGTGCGCCAACGGTAGGCACACGAGGATCGAGGAGGTAAACTTCATGGTTTTACCCCACACCTCCCGATACGACATACTTCTCGGGCGAGAATCTCAAGGCGATTTTAACTTGATTACGTCTGTCCCCCATTCTGCCATCGGTTTCCCAACCGAGACGGGGGTGGCCATAATTTATGCCCGCAGAGCAGTTATGACTACGGACGAGCGAGGTCCGACCAAGACAGCAAGGCTTACCCCCAGCACCCAACCAGAGAAACTGGTTCTTAACGCAAGACACCCGGAACAGACGGTGACATTGGGTCACGCCTTGTCAAACAGCACAAGGGCGCGCCCGAAGCAGCTTCTCTTCAGGAATCAAGATATCTTCGCGTGGACACACGCAGACATGATAGGTGTACCACGCAAAGTCACACAACATTTCTTGAATACCTTACTAGGTATCAAGCCAGTGATCCAAGGCCAACGCCACCTTGGATTCGCAAAGAACGAGGCGATGAATGAGCAAGTCAAAGAACTGCTCTCCGCAGGCATCCCGCGGGAAGTTAAATACCAGACTTGGTTATCCAACCCAGTCATGGTAGAAAAAGCAACTGAGGGCTGGCGCATGTGCATCGACTACAAAGACCTCAATAAAGCCTGCCCCAAAGACTCCTACGCACTTCCAGAGATCGACGAAAAGGTCGATAACCTCTCCCCATTCCGATGTAAGTGTTTTCTCGATTGTTATAAAGGCTACCACCAAGTGCAGATGGCAATCGAGGACAAAGACAAAACGGCATTCCGCACCCCTACGGAGAATTACTGTTACACAAAAATGCCATTTGGGTTGCGTAACGCGGGCGCAACCTGTCAAAAACTGATCAACGACACTTTTGGCAGTCAAATCAGCAAGAGTGTCGAAATCTACATGGACGACCTAGTCGTCATGAGTATGGAGAAAGATACCATGCTCACAAATATCGAAAGAACATTCCAAACTCTGCGAAGCGTCAACATGAAGCTCAATCCAGGGAAATGCTCGTTTGGAATGGAAGAAGGCAAGTTCCTTGAATTCATCGTCACAAAAGATGGATTCAAGGTAAACCCGGAAAAGGTTCAGGCGATCGAGCGCATGCATCGCCTTTTATGATAAAGGAAATGCAACGACTAGCCACGCTGAACAGATTCTTAGCCAACCACGCGGCTAAATCTTACCCCTTTATTAGCACTCTGCGGAACTGCTTAAAAAATGAACAGTTCCAGTTGACCACATAAGCAGAAAACGCCTTCCGAGAGATGAAAGAGTGTTTGATACAACTCCCAACTCTCACTGCACCACGCAAGAAAGAACCGCTCATCCTATACCTATCAGCCGCAGACAATGTGGTAGGTGCGGTGCTCATCGTGGAAAGAGAAGTAGTACAAACACCAATCTATTACGTCAGCAAAATGCTGAATGATCCAGATACAAGATACTCCGTCATGGAGAAGTTGGTACTCGCACTGGTGCATGCGTCCAGACGGCGGCGCCGTTACTTTGCAAACCATGTCATCACCGTGCTTACCAACTACAGGATCGGGCAAATCCTCTCCAAGCCCGAAATCTCTGGCAGATTAGCAAAATGGGCCATTGAACTGGGCGCACATACATTGGTTTACAAACCACGCCCAGCAATCAAAGGCCAAGTCTTAGCTGACTTCGCCGTCGAAGTACCGGTGAATCGCATTAAAGAATGCGAAGATGAACAAACCCCTAAACCCCCACCGTCCTCATCAGACATCTGGGCACTATATACTGATGGTGCGTCAAATGAAGACGGTGCGGGCGCATGTCTGCGACTCATAAGCCCTGATGGTCAAGAGCTCACTTACACCATCCGCCTCGATTTCAAAAGTACAAAGAACGAGGCAGAATACGAAGCTTTGCTAGCAGGGCTACGCTAAGCAGTCAAACTCGGCGTCCAACACTTGGAAGCACACGTCGACTCACTATTAGTTGCGGGGCAAATCCGCGGCGACTATGCCGCGAAAGGAGACATCATGATCCTCTATCTCGAACAAGCCATTCAACTAAAATCCAAGTTCACGTCCTTCAATATCCGACATATCAACAGGAGTGAAAACAAACCTGCGGATGCACTTTCAAAACTCGCATCCACCAGCTTCCAACATCTGGCAAAGGAGATACGTATTGAGATCCTGCAAAATCCCTCAGTACCCCTGCGCCAAGTCAACGTCATCCAGTACGGTACAACATCCTGGATGACACCAATCATTGCATACTTGCAATCAGGTGTTACTCCCAAAAGTAAAGCAGAGGCACGCAAGTTGCAATACAAAGCGTGCCATTATCAGATGGGAGACGGTATTTTATACCGCAAATCATACATGGGGCCACTTCTACGATGCGTCAACCCTCAGGATGCCACATACCGTATCAGGGAAATACACGACGGAATATGTGGCATACACGTAGGCCCACGCATGGTAGTGGCCAAAATCATGAACGTCGGGTATTACTGGCCCGACATGCACCTAGACGTGGTCAAAGTCTTGCGTAAATGTTTTAATTGTTAGAGACACGCACCAAAGACTTTGCGCCCAAAGAACAACCTCGTCCCCGTCACCACCGCATAGCCTTTTCAGAAATGGGCAATCGACGTGGTGGGACCTTTCCCAGACGCACCAGGTGCGGTCAAATTTATCATAGTGGCTGTCGATTACTTCACCAAATGGGTAGAAGCAAAACCGCTAGCCTCTACCACCGCTATGATAACAAGGAAATTTGTCTGGGAACACATCATCTGCCGTTTCGATCTACCAATGTGCATAGTAACCGATAACGGCACCAACTTCGCGGCCGAAGATTTCCAAAACTGGCTAAAAGAACTAAACATTGAACACGTCTTCTCCTCAGTGGCGCATCCGCAAGGGAATGGCCAAGTCGAGAGCATCAATAAAAGTTTAGTCGAGTGAATAAAGGCACGATTGGGAACAGCCAGGCGCGGCTGGGTCGATGAACTCCCAAGTATCCTATGGGCCCATAGGACCAGCCCAAAGACAAGTCATGGGGAGACACCCTTCAGCCTAGTCTATGGCTTTGAGGAGGTGATCCCTGCTGAAATCGGTCTCCCTTCACCCCGAATGTTAGCAATCAACAAAATTGACAACAATAACGAGCGCAGGGTTGACTTGGACCTCTTGGAAGAAAGGCGCGAAAATGCCGCAATCAATGAGGCCAATACAAAATCAAACTAGAAAAGTATTACAACGCGCGCGTTCGCATCTACACATTCAACCCGGGAGACTATGTCCTTCGGGACAGTGAAGCCTCTAACGCAGAGCGCCTTGGTAAATTTTCCCCCAAGTGGGAAGGACCGTACCTCATCCAAGAGGTCTTGGGCAAGGGCGCGTACATATTACAAACGTTAGAAGGTGAACCAATCGCAAGAACATGGAACGCACAACAACTTCGCCGCTGTTACATGTAAGCTACGTTTACATTTTCCATGTAACCTACTGGCCCGCATGCCATTTGTCAATAAATAAATAAATGAACGATTCAATGCAATATTGTTTATTCCTTCTATTACAAATGCGTGTTCCACTTTGCGGTAACTGCAAAAACAGATTGGCAAAATATTCATTCGCGATACCCACACAAAGTGGTGACCATACACAAATATTGTAATAGGCCAGCAAAGGCAAAACATCAAGCATCTATCCTGCTGGATACGCACATACAGTTTTTACAAAACTTAAACAATTCCTAAACCCTAACGGGATAAAAACGGGAACTTACTAATACTCACACGACAAGGGTGTAGAGTATACTCAACTACGCTTTACACGCCAACAGAGTTATATACTTGCATGTCACCTAGACATGCAAAAGGCAAACAATGACTTAGTATTATTTACATGCGCCTGAAACATTGGCCTTAAATAAACACTATTTCAACCGCGCTCTGACAAAGATAGTAAATATTCTTTACTTATCAACTTTGAGCCGCACATACTTGCATATCACCTAGATATGTAAAAGGTAAACTCAGACTTAATGTTATTCACAAAAACATTAACTCACACACGTTCAAAAATGCAAGTAGTAAAAGCACTTCCATAAATTGATCAAAGGGGGTTAAACTTTATATATTTCAAAATATTTCTACACCATTGCAGTGCAGAAGAAGTTTACATCAGCTTTCCTCTACAAACATTTACATAAAAAAGATAAGTAAAAAAAGGGCACGCAGGCCAACTTAGTCTTCTTTTGTACCACTGACACCCGCATCACCCTTTGCGCCACTAGCGGTCTCCTACTCTTCTTCAGGATCCTCATACAACAACCGAAAGCGGTCCACATAATCTTTCGCCTCCAAGCATTTATCAATATCATCAATGGCGGAAATGGACAAGCTGTTGTATGCGGTAATCGCCGCAACATACCTAGCCTCAGTATCTACACCATGGAACCCATATCTTTCATCAGAAAACTTGCTCTGGTAGAAAGGGTTCACATGATTAAGTCATTCGTTGTACCCAGCCTTGAACCCCGCCTCCCGCGCACGCTCCTTAAGCTCATTAACAGCAGCTGCGTTCTCAGGCGCATCAAGAATGGTTCCAACAATCTGCAAAAACACAAGTAACGAGGGTAAACAAAGGCAACCTAACAATAACAAAGGCACCGAATACTTACATGCCCGATACCGTGGTCACGCATCCAGTCACGGTCGGCCTTAAGCTGATCCAGAGAAGAATGCGTAAGTTGTCGCGAATGGTGAAGTTGAACCCCTCTTCACCATCCGCACAAGCAAGCACCTCAACCTTGCCTTTAAACTCTGGGTTAAATATCCTCCAAAGGGCAGCATCCTCTGATGGTACATTTACAAAACTCAGTGATAAAAATGAGAAAGCAAGATACCGCACAGGGGAAAGGAATACTTACCACCACTTTTTTCCGGCACAACGGGCCTCGACTTCCTGCTCATCCTCGTCAGCATCATCCGCAACACCCACAACTGCGTGTTGCTCAGTTTCTGCCACCCGATTAGCCGCAACCTCGGAAACCAGTCCACCGTATCAACCCTGTGGACAGCTTAGGGCTTTGTCTTCCACTTCGTAATTCCCTTGGGAGGGATCATCAGCTTAGGGCTGCCATGTCGTTGACAGAAGGAGAAGAAACCTGTATGCACTGTCATCTGATAAAACCGCCGGAAATCTCTGACGGTGGGTTCCATACCAAGAGCACGAAAAGTGTACTCAAAATTTCGAACCCGAATCATCCCAAATGGGCTCAATTAAGAAATGTGGATCTTATACCACTCCAGTACATCGGCGACAAACACAGTCAACGGTAACCGGAGGTTACAGTCACCGAAAAAATCTGCTCACATGGTGACATACCCCGCCGGAGCGTCAGCGCCGGTGTCACCCTCTTGTGGGAAAACAGCCCCATATTCTTGGGGTATCTGAACTTCAGTCATCAAGTGGTCGAATAAAGCTTTCGTCCATTTTAGCACCGGCAAACCTCCGCCGGGTGCGCCACCTTCCTCCTCCTCCTCCGCTGCCGCCGGCGATGAAGGATCAGGGTTTTCACCATCAGCAGTATAGGGATTGGATGGTTCAGCCATCAGAATGTAGAGGAAAGAAAATGGAAGATGAGTGTAAAAAATCCTCACCAGAAAAACAAATGATTGATCAGAGAAGACGAAGGTTTTTTAACTTTTCTCACCAGAAATTTTTTGAATTTTCGAACAAGTGAGGGGAAACCCCAAACTGTTTCCCCTTTTATACTCATCGCAATTAATGCGGAACAGTAACCGGAACGTCGTGTGTAAAAGGAACGAACCATGCGACGACACGTATACAGCGACGGTTCCGCTGACGGTTACCACGCGCGAGTGGCCGCCCACGCGCCTGACAAAAGAGACTTTTACACTCCTGCTACAGTACAACGATTACCTCGGGCAGTGCAAACGTCCTTTCGTTTCAGCACATGTCAGGCTACTCTCACCAACTTCCACCAACTCGCACGTGCGGTATACAACGTTTACAAAAGCTACAAATGAAGATAACTCTCATGTATGCGGCATGCGGTTTTTTATGGTTTCTCAAACCATAACCTAGACCGCATGTCGTTTTTTACATCCCCTAAAAAAATAGGAAAAATATATTTACACTATGTAAAAGGGAATAAATCAATATCCGCATATACCCACGAGCACACTTGGAATATGCGGAGATGACACACACGAGCCCGTACAGGTGTGTCAGATACTCAGAACCAGTGTTGTTCTTTGGACTGCGATAACCGCTTCTCAGGAACAACAAAACCGCATTAGCTTGAAGTTCTTCAAGCTTCAAATCCCTCGTGTCCGGTTCACAACCACAGAGGGGACGCAAACAGTTTCTCCCTAGGGAAAATGATAAGTATGATGCGCATCCGCACATCAGCAACCCTGACTCCTGATCCTTCAAGAGCCACATCAAAGAGAATCCCTCTTTTAAAGCGAGTCTTATGCCGCAAACCGCAGACACTCACGAGAAGCTGCGGCGGAACGCAACTCCGTGAACGGTAGCTACGGAAGAGCCACAACTAAGCCATCACGCCGTTGAGCAAAGCTACATCGAGGAAAACTGCTTTCCAACTAAGTGTGAAGGAAAGTGGCTACAGAACGAATGCGGATGAGTTTCACCCAGATTCCCAAGTATCTAAGGTGATCTCCTTGAGCAACAAGCCAAGCAACAGTGGTAACAAGTCTGCTTATGACTTTGTTTACCCACCTATGGACCGCATAGAATAAACAATGGTGGTCACTACCATGCCTATGACCATGTTTATTTGACCATTATCCAGATTCACATTTGTTCGACCAAACACGGACAACAATGACGCAAGTACCCCACATTATTCGACCAAACATGGCCAACAATGCAAAGGAACGAGGTAACCGCAAAAGGACGTGCGGTTACTTGAGAGCTAAACTGGAAGAACATGAACACCCCACACAATAGGGATCATCGTTACATGTCCATATGATAAACATAAAGCGAGAGCAAGGCACTTACAGTATTGCATCCGCTTCCGCAGAGGGTACAACTAGAGTTGCGGCCACTGACATCTTCAGTCACGATCTCAAAGGTTGGTTTGACACACCAACAGGTGGCAACCAACCCTGATGACATCAGAAAAAGGTAGACCATACTACCGGATCAAAATCCTCGGATAAGAATTCCGCATCAGACGGAACATTCTCACCGGTACGGAAGAGACGTCACACGACTCTACCAGATCCCCAGCTTGATTTACTTGAAGCAGGAGCCATTAGCATGGCCTAGAATCTTCTCCAAACTACCTTCTTGACACCATAGTCCAGTATTCCTCCCACATGCAACTTGCATGAGGAAACAACACTAGACTGGGGGGACTTGAAGGGGTATGGTCCCAAATCTCATGTCAGCTTGACCGCGAGTGACCATTAACCTTATCAAAAAACCCCCACCAGCAAGAACTTATCTTTGTCCGTGCGGGCACGCGCGAACACAGCAGTCGAATCCAATCGGTCAAGCGATAGGAAGAAGACTTACCTTGTGTATGAAAATGGGTGTACGCATAGCGATGCGGCCTAGCGCCGCATCCTATGAACACTTTCGTCACGACAAGGGATCTGGACAACAGCAACAGTCACCACAAGTAGCGATGCGGCCTAACACAACATCCCGCAGTCTTCGCCAGAGTGAGAACGCGGAAACAACAACAGTTACCGCAGGCTGCGATGCTGCTAGGCTGCGATGCGGCGCAGCACCGCATCCTGCCCACGAGGCAAGTGGGACTGACACCACAGAGCAAGTGGCACCAATGACAGTCGCCCGTCAGCCCATACATAAGCAACAGACTGACGCCGCAGTAGGACGTGGCTTCATCTCCACAGCCGACAAACCTGACACACCTGCATAAGGGCGGCGCGTCGTCAGTCTGACCACTCAACTACCCTCCTTCACTCCTCGGCTATAAATACCCATCCCAAACCAGGTTTGAGGTATCGCTTCTCAACTCTCTCACTACTACTACTATCACACACTTTGCTTCACAAGCAAATTACTGATTCTCACGCCGAAGAGTCGTAACAAGGAGCACCCCCACCCCTTCCTCCTTGTTACGAGTCACGGTGTGTTTTCCTTGTGCAGGAGACAGCCCAGTTGATAGTCCAGCCACCGATCCTCGGAAAGAAGGGATTAACCCTACTTGACGAGACCACTGAATTAACCTCGCTGGGTTAACCACTGTTTCATCATTGGCGCCCACCGTGGGGCTCTTAGCACTTTTTTCTGCATCCTTTTCTTTCTTGAAGATCATGTCTGATCGTTAAAACAATACTACCAGGGATAACTCCAATCCCACAAACTTGGCACCTACGGGGAACGCTACCCCAGCACAGGGGGCTCTCCCCCAGTGTTCATGCCAGATTTTTTCACAATACGGTTCTGTGATACCCCCAGGAATGGATATTCATTCCTGGTTTTGCCAACAACAGGTTGCCCTTGGGGCAGCCTACAACAAACCTTGGCAGAGGCGCAAGTACCTGGAGGACCCACCCCCGCACCGCACACACTTGGGCATCGTATCTTGCAATACGATAGTAGGGCACCCGAAAACCTGGCCTCCCGGGATAAGGTGGAGGAACGCGGATCCTCCTACTGCAGAGTCCGCTCGATTGACGAGGACGACTCCACATATGGATCCCGTCATAGGGGTCCAATACACAGCCGCCTAAGCCCGCATGGCGACCATCGGCGGCAGTCAGCAGCCCACAGCGGCTCCGGCATTCACAGCCGTCTGGGACCACAGCCCCATCATGAGGGGCATGATCACACCGACACAGACGACCACATATATTGTGGGGAATCCTACTCAGCCAACAGCCGACCGGGAGGATACAACTACATTCCTCCCAGTCAACCCTGCACTACCTACGTCCGCGCCGCAAAACGCAGACCAACCCAACCTTACAGGCCAAAGTCCGCATCTGAAAACTTCAAGTTCGTACCCGAGATCGCCCATGCCGAAGTCACAACGACTAAACTCCCACTCACGATTGGTAAATACAGTGGTTCGTCCGACCCGGACGACCAAATGAACATTTTTACCGGCGCTGGGTGCAATGGAAACTGGGACGAGGCCACGTGGTGCCATTTTTTCCCCCAGACCCTCACTGGATTAGCGAGGGCCTGGTTCGATTCTTTGCCAGTTGGAGAGCTGGCATCATTTGAATAGCTGCAAGGAAAATTTCTTGCACATTTCAGCCAGCAACGACGTCACAAACGTGAAATGGACGTCATTAACATCTGGCGCGGAGACAACGAAAGCTTAGAATCTTTTGTTATCCGCTATAATAAAGAATGCCTTGAGATCGGCGGGATCACAGATCAAATGGCCTGCAACCATTTCATTTTAGCCGTCAAGGACAATGAAATGGTGATGACCATCTCAGGCAAGGGGGGCTTGCCAGATAAATAGGACGACGTCATGGCCGCGGTCAAGATGTACACCCAAACTTAGCGGTCTCTCAAACCGCACACAGCCAAGGCACAGCCCCATGCGGAAGGTCAATTGTCCCGCCAAGACGCCAAGCGCAACAACAAGCGCAACCGGGACACATGGAATCGAGGCAACGATTCCAAACCTTATGTCCCGCGCGCCTACCAACTCGAAACAAGGGCAACGATCAATGCCCAACGCGAACAACGGGCATTAAAGAAAGAATCTCGGGACCGCAATTGGACAGAGATCAACAAGTCGCCAAAAGATGTCCTCCAAACGGATACACGGTTCTTGCGACCGGCCCAACCCATGAAGTCCAAAAAGAACCAAGATCTCACCCTTTACTGTGAGTATCATAAGGACTCGGGCCACTCAACCGACAATTGCATCAGTCTCCGATTAGAGATTGAACGAGCCCTGAAAGAGGGGAAGCTCCAACATCTGTTGACAGCCGTGCAGAAACAAACCAATCGCATCTCCCCAAGCGACGAGGGCACTTCCACGGGGAAAAAGACCATGTACGTGGCTTCAACCCACATGATTAATGGAGGCCGTGGAAGGCCGCGCAAGGCGGCAAGAAGAGGGGATAACGACTGGAAAGATGAACAGGTCGTTTTCCCCAAAGTTCGTGGCGGACCGCGTGACAGACGCGCCGTCGTAATCACCGGTTATCTAGCTCATTACTGCACAGAGCGTTTGTTCATCGACCCGGGCAGTACTGCTGACATCATATATGAGCAGTGCTTCAACCAGTTCGATCAGGAATATAAAGATCGATTGCAACCGGTAGATTACCCTCTGGCCGGATTCGCGGGGGAAATGGTATTCCCCCTATGCCAAATTACATTCCCAGTGCGCCAACGGTAGGCACACGAGGATCGAGGAGGTAAACTTCATGGTTTTACCCCACACCTCCCGATACGACATACTTCTCGGGCGAGAATCTCAAGGCGATTTTAACATGATTACGTCTGTCCCGCATTCTGCCATCGGTTTCCTAACCGAGACGGGGTGGCCATAATTTATGCCCGCAGAGCAGTTATGATTACGGACGAGCTAGGTCCGACCAAGACAGCAAGGTTTACCCCCCCGCACCCAACCAGAGAAATTGGTTCTTAACTCAAGACACCCGGAATAGACGGTGACATTGGGTCACGCCTTGTCAAACAGCACAAGGGCGCGCCTGAAGCAGCTTCTCTTCAGGAATCACGATATCTTCGCGTGGACACACGCAGACATGACAGGTGTGCCACGCGAAGTCACGCAACATTTCTTGAATACCTTACCAGGTATCAAGCCAGTGATCCAAGGCCAACGCCACCTTGGATCCGCAAAGAACGAGGCGATGAATGAGCAAGTCAAAGAACTGCTCTCCGCAGGCATCCTGCGGGAAGTTAAATACCAGGCTTGGTTATCCAACCCAGTCATGGTAGAAAAAGCAACTAAGGGCTGGCGCATGTGCATCGACTATAAAGACCTCAATAAAGCCTGCCCCAAAGACTGCTACGCACTTCCAGAGATCGACGAAAAGGTCGATAACCTCGCCCCATTCTGATGTAAGTGTTTTCTAGATTGTTATAAAGGCTACCACCAAGTGCAGATGGCAATCGAGGACGAAGACAAAGCGGCATTCCACACCCCTACGGAGAATTACTATTACACAAAAACGCCATTTGGGTTGCGTAACGCGGGCGCAACCTATCAAAAACTGATGAACGACACTTTTAGCAGTCAAATCAGCAAGGGTGTCGAAATCTACATGGACGACCTAGTCGTTATGAGGATGGAGAAGGATACCATGCTCACAGATATCGAAAGAACATTCCAAACTCTGCGAAGCGTCAACATGAAGCTCAATCCAGGGAAATGCTCGTTTGGAATTGAAGAAGGCAAGTTCCTTGAATTCATCGTCACAAAAGATGGATTCAAGGTAAACCCGGAAAAGGTTCAGGCGATCGAGCGCATGCATCGCCTTCTACGATAAAGGAAATGCAACGACTAGCCGGCCGGCTAGCCGCGCTGAACAGATTCTTAGCCAACCACGCGGCTAAATGTTACCCCTTTATTAGCACTCTGTGGAACTGCTTAAAAAATGAACAGTTCCAGTGGACCGCAGAAGCAGAAAACGCCTTCCGGGAGATGAAAGAGTGTTCGATACAACTCCCAACTCTCACTGCACCACGCAAGAAAGAACCGCTCATCCTATACCTATCAGCCGCAGACAACGTGGTAGGTGCGGTGCTCATCGTGGAAAGAGAAGGAGTACAAACACCAATCTATTACGTCAGCAAAATACTGAATGATCCAGATACAAGATACTCCATCATGGAGAAGTTGGTACTCGCACTGGTGCATGCGTCCAGACGGCTACGCCGTTACTTTGCAAACCACGTCATCACCGTGCTCACCAACTACAGGATCGGGCAAATCCTCTCCAAGCCCGAAATCTCTGGCAGATTAGCAAAATGGGCCATTGAACTGGGCGCACATACATTGGTTTACAAACCACGCGCAGCAACCAAAGGCCAAGTCTTAGCTGACTTCGTCGCCTAAGTACAGGCGAATCGCATTCAAAAATGCGAAGATGAACAAACCCCTATACCCCCACCGTCCTCATCAGACATCTGGGCACTATATATTGATGGTGCGTCAAACAAAGACGGTGCAGGCGCAGGTCTGCGACTCATAAGCCCTGATGGTCAAGAGCTCACTTACACCATCCGCCTCGATTTCAAGAGTACAAATAACGAGGCAGAATATGAAGCTTTGCTAGCAGGGCTACGCTTAGCAGTCAAACTCGGCGTCCAACACTTGGAAGCACACGTCGACTCACTATTAGTTGCGGGGAAAATCCGTGGCGACTATGCCGCGAAAGGAGACATCATGATCCTCTATCTCGAACAAGCCATTCACCTAAAATCCAAGTTCACGTCCTTCAATATCCGACATATCAACGGGAGTGAAAACAAACCCGCGGATGCACTTCAAAACTCGCATCCACCAGCTTCCAACATCTGGCAAAGGAGATACGTATTGAGATCCTGCAAAATCCCTCAGTACCCCTGCGCCAAGTCAACGTTATCCAGTATGGTACAACATCCTGGATGACACCAATCATTGCATACTTGCAATCAGGTGTTCCTCCCGAAAGTAAAGCAGAGGCACGCAAGTTGCAATACAAAGCGTTCCATTATCAGATGGGAGAA
Source organism: Helianthus tuberosus (assembly GCA_030545235.1). Classification (NCBI taxonomy): domain Eukaryota; kingdom Viridiplantae; phylum Streptophyta; class Magnoliopsida; order Asterales; family Asteraceae; genus Helianthus; species Helianthus tuberosus. Next base: position 49,164,760 of record CM060411.1, on the reverse strand, counting down.
GGTATTTTATACCGCAAATCATACATGGGGCCACTTCTACGATGCATCAACCCTTAGGATGCCACATACCTTATCAGGGAAATACACGACAGAATATGTGGCATACACGCAGGCCCACGCACGGTAGTGGCCAAAATCATGAACGTCGGGTATTTCTGGCCCGGCATGCACCTAGACGCGGTCAAAGTCTTACGCCAATGTTTTAATTGTCAGAGACACACACCAAAGACTTTGCGCCCAAAGAACAACCTCGTCCCCGTCACCACCGCATGGCCTTTTCAGAAATGGGCAATCGACGTGGTGGGACCTTTCCCAGACGTACCAGGTGCGGTCAAATTTTTCATAGTGGCTGTCGATTACTTCACCAAATGGGTAGAAGCAAAACCGCTAGCCTCTACCACCGCTATAATAACAAGGAAATTTGTCTGGGAACACATCATCTGCCGTTTCGGTCTACCAATGTGCATAGTAACCGATAACGGTACCAACTTCGTGGCCGAAGATTTCCAAAACTGGCTAAAGAACAAAACATTGAACACGTCTTCTCCTCAGTGGCGCATCCGCAAGGGAATGGCCAAGTCGAGAGCATCAATAAAAGTTTAGTCGAGGGAATAAAGGCACGATTGGGAACAGCCAGGCGCGGCTGGGTCGATGAACTCCCAAGTATCCTATGGGCCCATAGGACTAGCCCAAAGACAAGTCACGGGGAGACACCCTTCAGCCTAGTCTATGGCTCTGAGGCGATGATCCCCGCTGAAATCGGTCTCCCTTCACCCGAATGTTAGCAATCAACAAAATTAACAACAATAATGAGCACAGGCTTGACTTGGACCTCTTGGAACAAAGGCGCGAAAATGCCGCAATCAATGAGGACAACTACAAAACCAAACTAGAAAAGTATTACAACGCGCGCGTCCGCATCTACACATTCAACCCGGGAGACTATGCCCTTCGGGACAGTGAAGACTCTAACGCAGAGCGCCCTGGTAAACTTGCCCCCAAGTGGGAAGGACCCTACCTCATCCAAGAGGTCTTGGGCAAGGGCACGTACAGATTTCAAGCGTTAGAAGGTGAACCAATCGCAAGAACATGGAACGCACAGCAACTTCGCCGCTGTTACATGTAAGCTACGTTTACATTTTCCATGTAACCTACTGGCCCGCATGCCATTTGTCAATAAATAAATGAACGATTCAATGCAATAGTGTTCCACTTTGCGGTATCTGCAAAAAACAGATTGGCAAAATCTTCATTCGCGATACCCACACAAAGTGGTGACCACACACAAATATTGTAATAGGCCAGCAAAGGCAAAACATCAAGCATCTATCCGGCTGGATACGCACATACAGTTTTTACAAAACTTAAACAATTCCTAAACCCTAACGGGATAAAAACGGGAATTTACAAATACTCACACGACAAGGGTGTAGAGTATACTCAACTGCGCTTTACAAGCCAACAGAGTTATATACTTGCATGTCACCTAGACATGCAAAAGGCAAACAATGACTTAGTATTATTTACATGCGCCTGAAACATTGGCCTTAAATAAACACTATTTCAACCGCGCTCAGACAAAGATAGTAAATATTATTTACTTATCAACTTTGAGCCGCACATACTTGCATATCACCTAGATATGCAAAAGGCATACTCAGACTTAATGTTATTCACAAAAACATTAACTCACACACGTTCAAAAATGCAAGTAGTAAAAACACTTCCACAAATTGATCAAAGGGGGTTAAACTTTATATATTTCAAAATATTTCTACACCATTGCAGTGCAGAAGATGTTTACATCAGCTCTCCTCTACAAACATTTACGTCAAAAAGATAAGTCAAAAAAGGGCACGCAGTCCAACCTAGTCTTCGTTTGTACCACTGGTACCCGCATCACCCTTTTCGCCACCAGCGGTCTCCTCCTCCTCTTCAGGATCCTCATAGAACAACTGCAAGCGGTCCACATAATCTTCCGCCTCCAAGCATTTATCAATATCATCAATGGCGGACATGGACAAGCTGTTGTATGCGGTAATCGCCGCAACATACCTAGCCTCGGTATCTACACCATGGAACCCAGATCTTTCATCAGAAAACTTGCTCTGGTAGAAAGGGTTCACATGATTAAGTCATTCGTTGTACCCAGCCTTGAACCCCGCCTCCCACTCATGCTCCTTAAGCTCATTAACATCAGTTGCGTTCTCAGGCGCGTCAAGAATGGTTCCAACAATCTGCAAAAAACACAAGTAACGAGGGTAAACAAAGGTAACCTAACAATAACAAAGGCACCGAATACTTACATGCCCGATACTGACGTGATTGTCGTGGTACACGCAAATTTAATCCCAAAAACAACTATAGATAGTGGTAAGAGGGTATCGAACACAGGGAGTTTGTGGAATATGTGCTATCTCGATGTATGTCTAACTTGACTAAATTAATCTAATTGCAAATAAAATAAATTCAAGAGTTTTGGCGATTGGATTTAATTACTAGATTAAACTAAATTAAATTACAAATCAAAGTTAAGTTTTGTAACAAGATAAGAGGATAGTGATCATCCCGAATTTCAGGTTTTAAGGGACAACTAACGTTCATGTTCAACTGGAAAGAACCACATAGACATGGCTCATGTAAGATCAATTGTTTGTGATGAAAGGGAACTAAGTACTCGGATTCCTAGAACGCGAGGTTGTTACCCGATGACCAATCAACACATATCCAACCCTAATCCCTCCCATGATATCTCGATTGCCAACGACACCAAGAACGTATGGTTTAGAACTATGATCAAACATACATCAACAATTTACAAACAACCAATCGAACACCATAATAAACTAACAACACATGCACAGTTTAATATTCCAGAAATTAAAGAACAAACATAATTGTCACAAATAAAACCTTACATCCGAGACGATCACCAAGCAAACCTAGCCGCTCATAGTGTGGTGAATCATCATCACAATCAAACCTTTGTTTATTGGAATCAAAAACAAAGTTTTCATGTTTTGACCACTCAAGAACACAAGAGAAGAGCCAAAAATCGCCCCTCTCCCCTTCCAAAACTGTCCAATCCTGAGAATATGTGAAAAGACACCATAAAACCGATTTTAATGAGCAGTTACAAGTTTCCTCGTCATGTCCACCGTAATTTACGGTCATGCAGTAAATTACGGTAATCTTGAAAATGTTACAGTACGAATAAACTGATTTACGGTGGGAACTTTGCCAACATCAGGTCCACCGTAAATTACGGTGGAACCGTAATTTACGGCGACCGCCTGATGGTTTTGCTTTGTGCCTCAATGTCACTTGTGCCGCCCCCAGAGACCAATCATGTGCGGCCCCTTATCTCTATTGTTGTGATGATGAGTGTTGACTTCTGCCGAGTTACATGTGCGGTCCAATCAATAACACCCTCTGATGCTCCACCTGTGATGATAATGATTTGTTTTTAATAATGTTTTCTCTTTTGATGTTGCCGCCCACAAGTGTTGATGATTACTCTTGAAACCGAAGCCCAAGTCAGCGAGTCCATGTGCCGCCAAACTAATCATATACGGCCCACATGTGTTGTTGGCGGCCCAATGAAGAAAGTCCACATGCATATGTATATATGTTTGCTGATGGATGATGATGTATAATAATTGAAATAATAATCCTCCAATGTCACGTGAACGTCCAAGAAGTCAGATGTGCCGCCCCACAAGTCCAGCCCCTCATATCAACGTGTGCTTTAGGGTTTTGGTCAAACCTTTTTATGTTCCTTCAACAATTGAGAATCATGATGATGTTGTCTAGCAAGTCCACGTGACTATGTGGCTGCACTCTTAATATTTTATCTCTCAAAATTCAATGTTCCTCTTTTTTTCTAAACACCTTAATTTCTCCGAATTATGCATTTTACCTACAAAAGCCACAAACACTCGTAGTTACTATATTCAAGCAAATAACCAAGTAAAGCATGGAATTTTAATCTTTTTAAACCATTTAAGGGTTGTCCAACGGACCACCCGTCAGATACCGTGGTCACGCATCCAGTCACGGTCGGCCTTAAGCTGATCCAGAGAAGAAACCAGGCTATCTCTAGCCTCAGCAGCTTCCCTCGCCCGCGCTTCAGCTTCAGGCACGCGGGCAGTGACATCCTTAAGAATAGTCACTCGGTTCTGCACTTCAGCCTTTCAATAGCAAAGAAAATACAAGTATAGGAAGGCAATGAGTTATACTTTTAAAAGAAAAGGGTGCAGACTCAAGTAGAATCGCGGTTCATACCTTAAGATCCTCAAAAACTTTGTTCAAGTTGTTGCGGTCAGCATCCGCCTCTGCAAGAGGCTTGGCACTGCGTGCCTCCGCCTCTTTTGCCTCCTTAGCAACCGCTTCGGCTGCAGCCTTTTCCTTTACCAAGGCAGCATTCGCCGCCTTCAGATTGGTCACCTCCTGACGAACACGGAAAAGTTTTTCATTTTCTCGAGTACAAGCTTCCCTCCAACCCTTGTGCTCATCAGAAAGCAACTTAGCAAGAGTACGAATCTGTTTAAGGCCAGCTGTCGCAGCCCAAGCTTCAGTCTGCTTATGCTTCTCAAAAGCAGCATTCTCCCTCTCAACCCCAGGCGAGCGGTTTCCTCCTCCTTGCGGCCGAGAACTTTATAATCTTCCATGATAGCGCTCGCCATTATGGAACTCCCAACAAGCATCGAGGAGAGTTGATTTATCCGGTTCTCACGGGGCAAGCCACGTGCCCGAAGAACCTCAAACGGGGTGCCCAAACCACTCAAGATATCCCTACAAGTGGAGGGATCATTCGAAAGATTATCCCCTTGCATAACGCTCCAAGGGGGACGATGGTAGTTCACACCCCGGTTTTCCGTATAAGTACGGTAATAGAACTCCAATTCAGACTCACCAGGCTGAATGGATGGTTCATCAAAGCCCGTACCCGCGTAGGCAGAACCAGAAGCCTTCTCGGCAGCAGGGGATTTTTGCTTTTCAGCATCAGCAAACTTTAGATTATTCCCCCCCTCAACATCAGTATCCCGCGGCTCGATTAAATTGTCAGAAGAATCCACCGTATCAAAGATGGTCTGACCCGCGGCTTTCTTCCCAGTCTCCTCCGCTTGCACGGAGGGCGCGGTAACCACTTCGATAGAAGGGCTTCTTCTAAACTCCTTATTAACTACCGAGTCCGTAGCCGCGTCTCGCGGAGGAGAAGAACGAGCCTCAAAAAAAGGAGAAAGTCTCCTCAAGCGGTTCTACAACAAAGCAAAAACAACTATAAGTTACAAGCTAACAATGACAAACACTCGTGAACATATGGTTAACTTACAAGTCACAACCTCAGGCTTCGGCTGCGTGACAGCAGCTGTCCGAGTCGTTCTCAACCTCAGACGTTTCCGCTCACCAGCACCAGCGGCGTCTACCTTCCTTTTCTTCTTCTCATCAGCAGGTTTGGAACCCGCAGAGGATCCACCTGCAGCCGCACCACCACCTAGAACACCCAAACCCTCAAGGGTGTCAGACACTACCACGTAATCGGTGTATCTGCGGAAACGTGTATGAGAGATACCTGCTGCATGCGGCACCAAAGGAGGAACAAAAGCTGGCTCATGATTTTTCTTCGAGGTACGGATCCTCACGGCTTTCTCCACACGCTTCTTGGGAACACCTGTCGCATCAGGGTCTCCCAAAGCACCAAGATCACCTGCATTTTATTCATCAACAAGCAATCAGCAAGGTCAACTTATTTACGAAACAAGTAAGGAAGTATATCTACTATACCTTTGCCTTGCGGCAGTGCTACCTCCATCGCCTCGCGATCAGGAATGCGTAAGTTGTCGCGAATGGTGAAGTTGAACCCCTCTTCACCATCCGCACAAGCAAGCACCTCAACCTTGCCTTTAAACTCTGGTCAAATATCCTCCAAAGGGCAGCATCCTCTGATGGTACATTTACAAAACTCAGTGATAAAAATGAGAAAGCAAGATACCGCATAGGGGAAAGGAATACTTACCACCACTTTTTTCCCGCACAACGGGCCTCGACTTCCTGCTCATCCTCGTCAGCATCATCCGCAACACCCACAACTGCGTGTTGCTCAGTTTCCGCCACCCGATTAGCCGCAACCTCGGAAACCAGTCCACCGTATCAGCCCTGGGGACAGCAATGTTCTCCGCTATGATCGTCTCAGTCACATTCCGAAAGGTCAACTTGGCAGTGACTGCAGTAGCCTTAATGTAGAATAACTTTGTCTTCCACTTCGTAATTCCCTTGGGAGGAATCATCAGCTTAGGGCTGCCATGTCGTTGACAGAAGGAGAAGAAACCTGTATGCACTGTCATCTGATAAAACCGCCGGAAATCTCCGACGGTGGGTTCCATACCAAGAGCACGAAAAGTGTACTCAAAATTTAAACCCGAATCATCCCAAAAGGGCTCAATTGAGAAATGTGGATCTTATACCACTCCAGTACATCGGCGACAAACACAGTCAACGGTAACCGGAGGTTACAGTCACCGAAAAAATCTGCTCACATGGTGACATACCCCGCCGGAGCGTCAGCGCCGGAGTCACCCTCTTGTGGGAAAACAGTCCCATATTCTTGGGGCATCTGAACTGTCACACCCTGTCTTTTGCGGAAGCGTATGATGTGTGACTAGCTTGTTATCATTGCATTCAATCGTAATAAACAACTACATGATCAAAACGATGTTCATCCATTTATGAAAATTTAAGTATTACAAATACTTGTTATTTAAGTTTTCAAAACACGACCTTTGACAAGGTTTCATTTCAACAAAAGTGGATGACATCTAAACTTGTAGTCTACTTCTAGTTACGACACTTGCGCCCAAGATCCATCCTGTCACCTGAAATACATGTAATTTTGGAAAACATCAACATAAAGTTGAGCGAGTTCATGCGTTTTTGTATTTCACGTTTTTATACTTTGTATGAAAACATAGTATGTGTCATGTATAATTCAAGTCTTTCTTGAGTACCCCACGTACTCAAGTATAATTCCCGTTTTTCTTGAGTACCCCACGTACTCAAGTATCATTCAAGTTTTCTTGTGTACCCCACGTTTTAAATGATTGTTTATACAAGGACATTAAGGCACGTGAGGACATAGGAGCATTAGTATTTTCTCCTTCAAGGCATGTGAGGACATAGGAGCATTAGTATTTTCTCCTTCAAGGCATGTGAGGACATAAGAGCATTAGTATTTTCTCTTTCAAGGCATGTGAGGACATAGGAGCATTAGTATTTTCTCCTTTAACTGTGTCGATTACCCTCGACTGTGTCGATTAACCTCGACTGCGTCAATTTCCCTTGACTGTGTCGATTTCCCTCGACTGTATCGATTAACCTCGACTGTGTCGATTTCCCTCGACTGGGACACCGAAGCACTCAAGAGGTCACATAAGGACCATGAGTGGGGCTCGGCCGTACCCGTTAGATCTAACCCTCGTCCCTAATTAAATATTAATGGCATCTCAATATCTAGTTTAAGCTCACATGATCTAGTATTTTCTAGGCTTTTCTTAAAGCTCATCATATTGCACTCACCACGAGTGCTTCTCGTATTCTCAAATCATATTGCACTCGGTTCTCGTTCTCACCAAGAGTGCTTCTTGTATTTTTACCCTTTGTAAAAATTATAATATTTGTAACATGTATTTCACCCCCGAGAGTTATAAAACCAAAAACAGTTAGAGAAAAGGGGGAGCATGAACTCACAACTTTGCGTTCCTGTGCGTCGTAAACTTCACCGGATTTGCTTAATTAACGTCGTAACCTATACGCGTTTTCTTAACGTTAGTCACTAGACTTGCGTCGCACAAGTACAGTCACTCTCTTTTGTATATATTCTTGTGTTAAAAATATTCTATATTTTTAACTAAGCATCCTACTTATATTATTTTCTCAAAAATTAATATAAGTATTTCATGTTTTGCACTTTGCACCCGAGTTATGTATTTTGTATGTTGTATGTGTATTTTTATGTTTATACTCCTCATGAGTATTTAGTGTATTTTTAAGTCTTAATACACTAGCACGTATATCACATACTATATACACTTAGCACACAAGTTGGTGATCAAATAATATATATATTTTTCTCAAAATATACATACTTAATATCCATTTTTTTTTTTGAAGAAATCCTTATTTCTTATCACCAAAAATTAGGGAAACCTTGGTAATACTTTTAAATACGTTTTTAGGGAATAAGTTTCTCAAAAACTTATATTTTTCTAAGTGTCAAAATTTATAAAAATTTTGACAGAGTTTCCCCTAAAAATGGAGGTTTCCCATGTTTTCAAAACATGTGTTTATTTTCTTTTAAATCGTCAACAATCATCAACAACAATTATCAACAACAATCACTAATTTCTCCATTTCATGAACTTGAATATTTACAAAAATGTGTAGTAATTTACTAGCACATTTAGTAAGTCTTGTTATCTTTAAAAATAAGTTTAATTTCTTAAAAACTTCATTTTTAAAGAATATGAAGTTTCACAACTTCTAGTCAAGATTCACAAAAATATTTCTTTGTTGGACTTCCTTGTTACACAAGTGTTTACACACTTGTTTACTTACTAAAAAATATATTTAGTTCATGTAAGATCCGGGTTTTAAACAAGACTAATATTTTTGCTTGGTTCTTCCGAAAAACCACTTGTAGATCTTTAGATCTACATGTTTAGAGTCTTATTTTACAAGAAAAATTACTTTTACTCAAGTTCATGTTTAGTGTGTAGTAGAGTTTCATCATTTAACCCTTTTCATTCTTAACATATTCTATGTCATGTTTCATGAACATGACTAATCCGGGTTAGATGATGATCCGAGCTACCACAACATAGATCGGCACTAAATAATCACACAAAACAAGTCTTACAAGTTTTACACCATTATATTTCTTTTATCCAACAAGTTCATCATTTTTATAAGACTTTAATCTTTGATCTTATATATTCATGACTTTTATCCGACAAATCTCTTATTAACCACTCTTTCCAAGAACAAGAGGATGTTTTAGAACACTTACTACTAGCTTAAAGCTAGGGAAGAACAATGGTGAAGATGTGGTGGATAAAAGCACTCAAGAGAGGTCCTTCAAGTTTCGTGAGCACCGAGCTTCGTTAGACACCTTGTAACACCTTGTGTAGACCTTGGATTGCTTGAATGGTGACCGAAAATGATGGATGTATGGTGAAGGTTTGTAGCCGTGAGCAAAGGGGAGGAGAGGGGGAGAGATTAGTGTGTGTTTGTGTGTGAGAGATGCAAGATCATGAACCTTTATCTAACACTTATAACCATTCAAGTCTTTTATCCAATGTGTATGGTGTCTCTTAAGTACAAGACCAAATCTAAGCATATCTTAGAAATAAATCATCAAGATCTCTTAACTAGGCCATGCGGCCGATTTTATTAAGAGGTAGGGAGGGGTCTAAGTGTAACCTTTAGTTATAGAATTAACTTGTAAATCCAAATCCAAGATTATGATCTTTAAGAGATCTTGTAAGATCATATGGAATCCAAGAAAGATATGTAGGATCTTGGCAATATTTTTAGAGGTTTAGCAAGATTTAGTGGGACCACCCTTATGGTGACCGTCCACACATAATGGGGGGGGGGGGGTTAAGTGTAAATTCCATTCCCTAATTACATAAATAAGAACGTTTTCAAGTATAAAGTTTAGGGATTTAGTGTGTTATTATGTTATAAGAGGTGTTATGGTATTTGGGAACCATAACTAGCTTAGAAAAATAAAAACAATGCTTCAAGCATTATTTTGGTGTTCCGGGTAATATCCGGTTATTCGGTTAGACACCGGTTCGTTAAAGTGCTAAATTGCACTTTTTAGTGTCTTATAAGTACCTTTTTGTATCCTTTCAATTCCCAACACTTAGGGAAATATTCTGGATAATAAAACGACATTTCTGCAAAATATTCATATGTTTAAATGCTGAATTATTGCTGAATTATATAAATTCTGCACTTAAAGTGCGTTTCGGGTGCTTTTTAGTGCTTATTTTTGCTTTCGCAATGTCTATAAATTAAACCCTTATATGTACTCTTGGGTTTTAATGTACTTTTGTCATCGGACCTACACCTAGGCCTCAATTCTAATGTCTGACTGCTTTCTGCAGTTCTGTTGACACGATGTGTCTTACCGGTGAGTTTACTAATATTTCTGACGCAACGCTATCATAACTTAATTCTTGCGGCATATATCATGCATGAATTCACTTGTATGGAATTCAGAAATTTATTTTTCTGGTAAACTAGATCATGTACAGTCATTAAAGCACAAATTACTGTTCATCTAGTGTACGGAATGTACGGAAAAGTGACGGTTGTCACATGAACTTCAGTCATCAAGTGGTCGAATAAAGCTTTCGTCCATTTTAGCACCGGCAAACCTCAGCCGGGTGCACCACCTTCCTCTTCCTCCGCCGCCGCCGGTGACGAAGGGTCTGGGTTTCACCCTCAGCAGTATGGGGATTGGATGGTTCAGCCATCAGAATGTAGAGGAAAGAAAATGGAAGATGAGTTTAAAAAATCCTCACCAGAAAAACAAATGATTGATCAGAGAAGATGAAGGTTTTTTAACTTTTCTCACCGGAAATTTTTTGAATTTTCGAACAAGTGAGGGGAAACCCCAAACGGTTTCCCCTTTTATACTCATCGCAATTAATGCGGAACAGTAACCGAAACGTCGTGTGTAAAAGGAACGAACCATGCGACGACATACAGCGACGGTTCCGCTGACGGTTACCACGCGCGAGTAGCCGCCCACACGCCTGACAAAAGAGACTTTTACACTCCTGCTACAGTACAACGATTACCTCGGGCAGTGCAAACGTCCTTTCGTTTCAGCACATATCAGGCTAAGCTCACCAACTTCCACCAACTCGCACGTGCGGTATACAACGTTTACAAAAGCTACAAATGAAGATAACTCTCATGTACGCGGCATGCGGTTTTTTATGGTTTCTCAAACCATAACCTAGACCGCATGTCGTTTTTTACATCGCCTCAAAAAATAGGAAAAATATATTTACACTATGTAAAGGGGAATAAATCAATATCCGCATATACCCACGAGCACACGTGGAATATGCGGAGATGACACACACGAGCCCGTACAGGTGTGTCAGATACTCAGAACCAGCGTTGTTATTTAGACTGCGATAACCGCTTCTCAGGAACAACAAAACTGCATTTGCTTGAAGTTCTTCAAGCTTCAAATCCCTCGTATCCGGTTCACAACCACAGAGGGGACGCAAACAGTTTCTCCCTAGGGAGAAGGATAAGTATGATGCGCATCCGCACAACAGCAACCCTGACTCCTGATCCTTCAAGAGCCACATCAAAGAGAATCCCTCTTTTAAAGCGAGTCTTATGCCGCAAACCACAGACACTCACGAGTAGCTGCGGCGAAACGCAACTCCGTGAACGGTAGCTACGGAAGAGCCACAACTAAGCCATCACGCGGTTGAGCAAAGCTACTTCCAGGAAAACTTCTTTCCAACTAAGCATGAAGGAAAGTGGCTACAGAACGAATGCGGACGAGTTTCACCCAGATTCCCAAGTATCTAAGGTGATCTCCTTGAGCAACAAGCCAAGCAACAGTGGTAACAAGTCTACTTATGACTTTGTTTACCCACCTATGGACCACATAGAATAAACAATAGTGGGCACTACCATGCCTATGACCATGTTTATTTGACCATTATCCAGATTCACATTGTTCGACCAAAAACGGCCAACAATGACGCAAGTACCCCACATTATTCGACCAAACCTGGCCAACAATGCAAAGGAATGAGGTAACCGCAAAAGGACGTGCGGTTACTTGAGAGCTAAACTGGAAGAACATGAACACCCCACACAATAGGGATCATCGTTACATGTCCAGTTGATAAACATAAAGCGAGAGCAAGGCACTTACAGCATTGCATCCGCTTCCGCAGAGGGTACAACTAGAGTTGCGGCCACTGACATCTTTAGTCATGATCTCAAAGGTTGGTTCGACACACCAACAGGTGGCAACCAACCCTGATGACATCAGAAAAATGTAGACCATACTACCGGATCAAAATCCTCGGATGAGAATTCCGCATCAGACGGAACTTTCTCACCGGTACGGAAGAGACGTCACACGACTCTACCAGATCCCCAGCTTGATTTACTTGAAGCAGGAGCCATCAGCATGGCCTAGAATCTTCTCTAAACTCCAAACTACCTTTTAGACACCATTGTCCAGTATTCCTCCCACATGCAACTTGCATGAGGAAACAACACTAGACTGGGGTGGACTTGAAGGGGTATGGTCTCAAATCTCGCGTCAGCATGACCGCGAGTGACCATTAACCTTATCAAAAAACCCCCACCAGCAAGAACTTATCTGTGTCCGTGCGGGAACGCGCGAACACAGTAGTTGAATCCAATCGGTCAAGCGATAGGAAGAAGACTTACCTTGTGTATGAAAATGGGTGTACGCATAGCGATGCGGCCTAGCACCGCATCCTATGAACACTTTCGTCACGACAAGGGATCTGGACAACAGCAACAGTCACCACAAGTGGCGATGCGGCCTGGCACCGCATCCCGCAGTCTTCGCCAGAGTGAGAACACGGAAACAACAACAGTTACCGCAGGCTGCGATGCGGCGCAGCACCGCATCCTGCCCACGAGGCAAGTGGGACTGACACCACAGAGCAAGTGTCACCAATGACAGTCGCCTGTCAGCCCATACGTAAGCAACAGACTGACGCCGCAGTAGGACGTGGCTTCACCTCCACAGCCGACAAACCTGACACACATGCATAAGGGCAGCACGTCGTCAGTCTGACCACTTAACTACCCTCCTTCGCTCCTCGGCTATAAATACCCATCTCAAACCAGGTTTGAGGTATCGCTTCTCAACTCTCTCACTACTACTACTACTATCACACACTTTGCTTCACAAGCAAATTACTGATTCTCACGCCGGAGAGTGGTAACAAGGAGCACCCCCACCCCTTCCTCCTTGTTACGAGTCGCAGTGTGTTTTACTTGTGCAGGAGACAGCCCAGTTGACGGTCCAGCCACCGATCATCGGAAAGAAGGGATTAACCCTACTTGACGAGACCAGTGAATTAACCTCTCTGGGTTAACCACTGTTTCATCAAGTACAAAGTTTGTCCATGATTTGAAACTTAATTACCAAACTACCATTTTCCTACTTTTCAATTGTAGTGATGCTATGTGTATAGAGGGGAAAGGGTGGGATTCTATGGGTATCATCATGACTTTATAATAGTTATATGACAGTGTTTTCAATTACTATATATTATTAATTGAGCACATTAGTTAAATATTAAATATCAAATAAAATATTAAATATCAAATAGTTTTTATATTTTAAAAAAAATTATGTTAGTTCATTAAATAAGTGGTATTTGTCACTTTTAAAACTATATATACGATCCACTGGAATAATTAATTGTGTCGATATAAACTCGAGTTTATACGTTTTACGTCGGTTCGTGTGTGTCTTTTACTGCGTTTTACGTTACGTAGCGGCATAAATTCGTATCTTTGCTTTGCGATTTTTACCCGTTTTGATCGATGTTTGCTTGCTACTTAGCGCGGGAGGGGGCTAACCAAATGAATTCTCGCCGCGTAGCGCGTGGTGTTTTTGCTAGTTATTATTATTAGAAGTAAGGTCAATTTAGTCATTTTCCACCAACTTAACTGAGCAAACTAATTGACATCCACTCAGGGGACTATCCGAGTAACAAACGATCAAACCATGAGGAGCATACATGTAATTTTAGAAAGTTGGGGATTAAAGGTGAAAAATGGCAAACCATAGGGACCATCTGGGCAATTAACTCTTTAATATATTTATAAAATTTATTCCTACATTCTCCCACTTGGCAAAGTATCATTTATGAGAATTAGGTAAGCCAGATAAGGATTTAATACTCATTTTAGTTTTAGATTAAAACCGTAGAGAAATACAATCACTGAATCAATATTCAATTCAAGACTCTCATTAATTATACTACAACCCCAAATTTAAAACCTAAGTAGTTATGATCAAATTGACAAATAAGTCCTTAATGTTGACTTGTATAATAATTGTTTGTATGTTATTTAGGCTAGCATGGCAAACAAATATAAACAGACGAGGAAAGATTAATAATTAATCATTCGTAGTATGATATGCAAGTGTACATCTTATCACTAAACTGGTCTTTATTATAAGCGATTACAAAATACTTTGTCACACCCTGATTTTCCGGTGGGCCCGACTTGGGGTATATGTGTGACGATTAATATCAGTAATTCACATAGCACAGCGAAAATCTGGGATTATAAATTATATATTACAAAATACAAGTGTCCTAAATGTTCAAAATAATTATACAGACTGAAGTGTCCTAAAAAGATCCACAGGCGGACCAGAAATAAAAAATAGACTTTTAGACTAATAGGTCTTGTGTGGAGTCGCAAATTTCAATATGCTTAGACCGAGCAGCTCGAGCCTATTCCTTATTTGCTATTTAACATCCACTTAGTCTTTTGAAATACGTCAGTTTTCACTTGTAAATACAATGAACCGACACGTTTTGAGAATCTTTTCAAAATCATTTCTATACCAATTGGTATATCATTTTTATAAATAACTTGGGACAAGGTAATGTTTCTTGTTACCAGTTTTAAATGTCTGTCAATACATATGGTGACCAGAACTAAACTCCGATACATGATTAACCGATATGCCACATTTTCAATAAAAAAATATAATAGCATTAGTGTATGTCAGGTGTATGCATACACCCCGCGCTTAGGTCGTGGCCACTTGCAATTAAGTGTGCAGATGATATCCAGGACACTGTCGCATTAACCCCCAATGTTTAAGTTATCAAGCAAAACGGATTACAACGGATTATTTAAATTTTAAGCATCATTCGCCCATGATTTAATACCCAACCAAGCGGCCAGTGTCGTATCCTAAGCCCGCATAGGGAAAATATGCTAAGAGTATTTACCTGAGCTTATCTTTACAAATCAAGGATGTTTAAGCACAACCGTAACCAAAACAACCTAAACACAGACGTAGTTTACTAGAGGCTACTAGTTACAAATTAGATAAAGAATGTGCAAAGTGGATGAATAATTTATCTAAAATTTGGGGGTTTTCTTAGCAGCTTCGATGAGTTGTCAATAATTTATCTAACTGGAATCCGAATGAAACAGTCACCAGCTGTCTTCCGTTTCTCTCTCATATATACATGAATCGCTTTAGTTTTTAAGTTTGGGTCAATACCTTAGGTCGACATTTTATTGACTTTTAATATCTCCTCTTTATTACTGGTGTGTGGTTTACATAATGCTCCTGATCATAATATGCATAATTCTTCGGTTTGACTTTCATTTCATACTCCTTTTTGGTGAAAATTCTTCAAAAAAGATTTAATCTCTTAGGATCTGCCAAGCATACCTTCAATGGTTGCTTTAACTTCCCTTTATCACAACAAGAGGTATCAGTATGATGTATTTTTAAGCTTCAGTGGTGAAGACACCCGTAGGACGGTAGGAGCTTCGTGGATCATCTAAACGATGCTCTTCAGCGGCACGCTATTCGCACTTTCAAGGACGATGAGAGACTCCAAAAAGGAAAAGAGATCAAAGACGAGCTCTTGAAGTCTATTGATGACTCTAGGTTCTTCGTCATTGTTTTCTCTAAGAAGTATGCATCTTCGTCTTGGTGTTTGGATGAGTTCGTAAAGATTTTGGAATGCCATAAGACAACAGATCAAACTCAAACTGCCTTCCCTGTGTTCTACGATGTAGAACCCACAGAAGTCCGCAAGCAAAGTGGGCCAGTTGGAGAAGCCTTTTCCAAACATAAAAATAAGGTGGTCGTCTGGAAAACTCTTACCAAGACTGTCATAAAAAACAGCCCTTGCCAAAAATACCAACAAAAAGCTGGGAAAATGGAGAAAGGCTTTGAAAGATGCAGCCAATTTGTGTGGGTGGGAGTTGAAGAAAAGTGAAGAGGGGTATCCTCTCTCTCTCTCTCCCCCTCTCTCATATTCTTCAGTTTTTCTCTCTCTAATTCTAACATGTGTAATACGTTTGTATGAAATGGACATGAAGCTAACTGTTTGTATTGGTTTTTGAGCAAGCTAATTGAACATTAGGTAAATTACAGTTTTCGTCCTTTATGTTGGTAGCAAGTTGCAATGGATAACCTTTAACTTTAGTAATTACAGTCACAGTCCTTTATTTGGAAAATTCATTACACTCTACGTCCTTTAGCCCTAACCAGGTTATAATTTTCAGTTAAATATGACATGTGCATTGCACATGAGGGTACTTTAGTCATTTTAGAAGTATCTTTAACAAAATATATATATATATATATATATAAAGTATAAACCCATTTCTCTCCCACAAACCTGAAAACCCACATCCTTTTCTTCCTTCTTCTCCACTTACACACCACCACCACCGAACCACCACACCACTACCCACCCTCACCCCATCACAACCACTGCCACTGCCACTGCCACCACCAACATACAACTCATTAACTACTGCAAATAAGAACTCATTATATGCAACTATTAACAATTGAACCTTGTTCAACGGTGTGTCACCTATATCTTAATTAACTAATATGCTACCTATTTCTAGATTTCAGCATTCTAAAATATAACATTAACAATAAAAAAACATCCTACATAATCCATCAAATCTAATCTCCCTAATCAAATTACATTGGTTTGATTTAAATATAACAGATGTCATCGGCAACCAACAATGAGAAACATAAAGGCAAAGAAACATTACGATTTAATCTTCTGAGGCAACTTCATCTTCTCCAAAAACACACCAAATGAACTATCCAAATCCTCATCCGAAACGATCATCCCATCATAACCACCACACGCATAACTCGAGTCTATATTCTTAAACTCAACATACTGATTAACACTCGATTTCAACAACAAATCCACAGCAGCATCAGCAAAAATCAAAACCCTAGGTCCTGCAACATCCAAATTAAACTTTCTAGAATATTCTGTAACCGAATCATCATAAAACAGATCTCGATATCTGAATAGATAGTGCGAGTGACAACGGTGGTGTGATCCGGTGCGTCTTCAGTGCTGGAATTTTGGGGATTTAGGGTTTGGGAGGTGAGGAAGGAGGTGAGGTCGAGGAGAGAGAGGGAGGAGTAGTGGGAGCCGTAGTGGGGGTTGGGGTCGAGGTGGAGGACAGACTTGCCGGCGGTGGAGGCGGCGGTGGCAGGTGATGATGGTGTGGTGTGGTGTGGTGGCGGTGGGTAAGTGAAGAAGAAGAAGAAGAAGAAGGAAGAAGAAGAAGGGGATGTAGGTTTTCAGGGGATTTGTGGGAAAAGGGGTTTTTATATACATTTATTATTTTTTTTGTTAAAGATATTTTTAAGAGTTAATTGCCATTTTAGTCCCTATGGTTTGGGCCATTTTGCCAGTTTAGTCCAAAGGTTTCATTTTTAACATCTGGATCCAAAAAGGTTTCATCGTTGCCCTTTTGGTCCAACTGACTTAACTCCATCCATATCTGTTAAGTCTTCCAAAGGCATTTTTGTCATTTCATTTTTCATTTTATTAACCCTTTTGTAATTTCAGTGGTATGACATGACAAAAATGCCCTTGGAAGACTTAACAGATATGGATGGAGTTAAGTCAGTTGGACCAAAATGGCAACGATGAAACCTTTTTGGATCCAGATGTTAAAAATGAAACCTTTGGACTAAACTGGAAAAATGACCCAAACCACAGGGACTAAAATGGCAATTAAATGACTAAATTACCCCCATGCACAACTGACATGTCATATTTAACTGAAAATTATAACCTGGTTGGGGTTAAAGGACGTAGAGTGTAATGAGTTTTCCAAATAAAGGACTGTGACTGTAATTACTAAAGTTAAAGGTTATCCATTGCAATCTGCTACCAACATAAAGGACGAAAAGTGTAATTTATCCTTGAACATTCTTCTATGATCAATAGTCATGAAGCAAAAGTCATCAAACTAAATGTTGAGCGGATTTCACTTGAGTTGCGATCCATTAACATGGGCAGTGGCGAAGCTTGAAAAATTCTGACGGGGGGTCGAAAACGTATATATTCAAAAATTTCTATAGAACCGGAGGGTCGAAAACACGTATATACCCAAAAATTTCTATACAAAAACTACATATATAACACTACTGAGCGAAAAGTTCGGGGGTCGCCCCCGGGTCCCTTCTAAGAATCGCCCCTGAATATGGGGGTTGATGAAAATTTAGGGGGTGTTTGTTTTTTGCAAAAAGTACTTCCTGACTTCTTATGTGTGCGCCGCGCAGACCACGTGCAGACCTTTGGGTCTGCAGCTTGTTTGTTTTTTGGAAGAAATTTCACTAAAAAACCTCTTCTAGAGGTCTTCCTTGCGTAGATTTGGACCATCCTCTTCAAAACTCTTCAAAACACTTCTCTCTTTCAAACCTCAAAACCCTAGCACCAATCTCACTTATCCAGCGACACCTCACCTCCTCCGCCACCACCTCCACCTCCGCCGCCCCTCCACCTCCGCCACCCCCTCCACCTCCGCTGCCCATCCACCGTCGTTCACCCCCACCAGCCGTTCAACCTTCTCAATCGACACCCATCTCCACCGTCGTTCACCCCCTCTAGCCGCGTTCAACCTTCTCAATCGACACCCATCTCTGCCGTCGTTCACCCCCATATCATCCGAGACACAGGTATGTTTTATTTTTTTTTCTTCAAAAAATTGTTTGATGTCTGAACTGAAAAAATTGTTGATTTTTTTCTTGATTTTGGCTGTGAAAGATGAAACAATTGTATGATATGAAAGCCAATCTGTTGAACATTCGATGTCTGAACTGAAATATTATTCTCTACTTTCTTTCTTTATTATAATTTTGGATTCAGATACGTTAATTGAAGGGGGGGTTGTTGTAAATGCAGTGTTTGTGTTTTTTCTTGATTTTTTTGTGAAAGAAGAAACTATTTTTGTTGTTTTTGAGATGGTAATAATACGAGTCGGTTTGAAGTTAACTTGGATTTGAGTCAAGTCGGTATTAACTCGGATTTGAGATAGTAATAATACGAGTCAGTTTGAAGTTAATTAACTGAGCTCATATTCGTCTTGCCTCTAACTTGAGTCAACTTGTAATTCGATAGGTTAACTCGGTTTTCTATATTTTATACGAGTCGATGAGCAAGTTACCCGAGACAAATCAACTTAACTTTTTATCTCAGCAATGTTCTAGTTAGTGAAATTGTATCACATAATGGAAATGTGGAATAAGATAATCTTCTAGAGAAACATACATGAGAAATAGTCACGAGAATGATTTTTGTTTTTGGTTGTGTTATGAAGTATATTGAATGAATATGCATACACAACTATATAGATTTCAAGCATTTCTTGCACTCCACTAGTTAAAAGTTGTTAACTATATAGAAAGACTGGCAATATAAAGTTGGTAGAAAAGATTGTTAATGCACAACCAAACTTCCAACACGAGTAGAGAAAATAGTGCAGGATTTAATAGTAATGACACAATCTTGTTTGAAACTTGTATGTGGTTAAAACTTGATGTAAATTCATATGTCGACTAGTTTTTGTTTGAAACTTGTATGTGGTTAAACTTGATGTAAATTCATATGTCGACTAGTGTTTGTTTGAAAGTTGTATGTGGTTAAACTTGGTGTAAATTCATATGTTGACTAGTGTTTGTTTGAAACTTGTATGTGGTTAAACTTGACATGATTCGAGCCTAGTATGTTAATAGTTTTTTTATTGATTAGTAGAAATGAGAGAGAAACAACAATGGTCAAATTAGCGTCTAAAATGCTTATTAGAGGCTTGCATTGAAGAGATAAACACGGTGGGTAGAAAAGGATTGAGTTTGCATAAAGACTCGTGGAATAATTTAGGAAAAGTTCTTAAGGAAAGGTTTGGATTGGATTGTTTACAGAATATGATCAACCCAATGTTTCGTTGCATAATAGGCAAGTGCACGTTGATGCTTATGAAGACGAGGTTGAAGCACATGGTACTGCATCGGATCGGGAATTTATGACTCAGTTAGGGGATGAGATTGCTGAGCAGTTAATGCAAAGCATGGATTCAATGATTTAAACAAATGTTATTATCTTTTTACGAATATTATTTCAGTATTGTATAACTATTATTTATGTTTGAATGTTAAAAAACTCTTTTAAGTTAAATAAAATCAGTTTATTAATATTTCAGTTTATTTCAGCAGCTTGCAGAAGATAAAAAATGTAACACCCTTACCAATATTTAACTGTTTTCTTATAAATCAAGACTAAAATGTGTATTAATGATTACACATACCAATGAAAATACGGGTTTATTTAAAACTTTACTTAGTATTTAAGACAATACAACAAAATGTGATTTAATTCGTTGTTCAACACAACAACGTAATAATGTGCAGAAGCTTGAACTTGATCGTGTTCGGTTCTTCGTTGAGCTTGATCATCCTCCGATACTGTAAATATACCTACAATCCATAAAACATGAATTGAATCAGTCATACGTAGTTTAAAACGTGTCAAAACGAGTCCGGAAAGCGAAACTGATTAAAATACAAAATTTTCGACGAAACAGGGTTCCGTCGCGCCACGCGCCGGCGCCATGTTGCTCCCTCACGTGGCGCGGGGGAGACGCTTTTCCAGCAGGTCTGCAGCTGGGACCTGCATTTTCAGCAATGCTAGTTTTTACGGAAACGGCCATAACTTCTTCGTTATTGATTTGTTTTACGCGATTCTTTTTCCTACGCGTTCGTAATTTAATTCTCCATCTAATGGAGTTAAAATTTCAACATTCAAACTAATAAAATTCTAAATCTTTAAGAATTCGGCTTATTATTCAAAATCAATATTTTGACCCGTTTGTATATAAGACCTCCAACTTGTTTCTAGTTAATCATAAATCATAAACCAATGTATTTAACTCAAAATCTCTATCTTGGATTCATAACTTTTGTGAATTACACGGAAAACACCCAAGTTACGCGCGTAATTCATTTTGACCCGTTTAGGGGATCTTTTATGCATTTTGGTCTAAAACTAGTTATTATCTTTTCATACTTCGTAATTCCACCTCTAAATATCTGCTTATGTTCCACCACAACTATTTTTGTGGTGGATTTAGCATAACTAACCTATTATCCCAAATTTACCCATCGGTTGGTCATTTTACGCAAATGACCATTTTTGTGCGTTTGACCAACGAATGTGTATTCCTATAACTTTTATTCATATTTAATGATTCCATAATCTTAATGCAAGTTCCTAAACAACCCCTATGGGTCGTTTACCCAATATACCCTTCAAGGGTGTTTTGGTCAACTTTAGTCCCTCACTTTACGACGAAGGACTTTTGCTAAATATTTGACCAAAAATTTTATGTTTAACTAAAAGCTTATTTATGCATACCTGGCTCGGGTCAACAAATAGACCCGATTATACCTCGCTTTAATTATTTCGTATTCTATGGCGACACAATTGTCTGAATTGCTAATCGCTCTTGTTAACATAAGACTTGACAACCGCATTAGTCGATATTGTGAAATGGTGTTATCACTACCATTTGACCCGTTTGGCCTAATTGACCAAACATTGATGTTTATAAAAACTTTAGTATTTAATTTCAAATTCACGCACCCGACCCATTTCAGATTTTACCCCAATATTTCTTTTTCATAAAAATCTTTTTCTTGCATATTCAACCCATTTTGGCTTACGCCATGGGTATCTCTTAACCCACAATTTACATTAGTCAACATTTGACTAGTTTTCCATTTTTACCCCTTTATCTTATTATTAGTTACACTATAAGGTAACCCTAACGAAAACTCATTAAATCTTAGTCATTTCATGACTAAATTACAAGTTTGCCCTTTTTACCATTAACCATGGTTTTTATCGTTTATGTTTGTTCCGACCCTTATTATTACGCGCTGAAAACCATATGAACAATATTTCATCATATTTATAGCTTATAGAATATATATGTATTCTACAAAGAGGTATAAGTTTCACTTACCTTGCATCCGTGCCACGCTTTCCTTTTTCCTCATACTCGATCCGTTTGACCCGCTTCTTCCCCAAGTCTCCACCTAGCTTGTCAAGCGTCAAACTATCACATAATATTCACAAGGTGGTTAGGTTAGTCATTCTAGATCATAACCTTTACGCCTTATGAACCTTTATACTACTTTTCTTACCGAACTCTATCATAGGTCGGTTTGACTTTTAAAAGTCAACCCGCCTTATAGCATATGAAATTAAGCAACTAAGTTTGACAAACTCATGTTGGCATTCCGCTATTTACTTGATAAACACTATTCTTAGGCCACCATTTTAACTAATATTTAATCCAAGTTCGTGCTATTATTAATCGTTAAGTTAACTTAGCTCTCTATTATCAAAGCTAACTATTCATTTGTTAAGCAAGAACTAAAGGTTTCCATCTACATGTAAAAACCCGTTTCATCATAGCATTAGACATTCATCCGAACATCAATATAATCAAGTTCTACATATTAATTAGTAGACATCATGATTCCAAGCACCTTTTTATATGAACCCAAATCACTAATTTCATCATAACAATAAACCCACTTAGCTAGGTGTGGTAATTCAACTAAACATCCAAATCGTAGCAATTTGTTCTAAATCTTCACTTAGGGTTTGTTCCTAAGCAATCATACATCTCAAATTCAGCGATAACTTCTATGATTCATACATAGATCGCATCATGCAAAGTTAACAAATTTTCACAACTTCATGAATGTTAGAAATTCGACATACCTTACGATCCCCTTGACTTGGTGATCGTTTATTTGTATTCGTGCTTCAATTTGGGTCAAGAATTACTCTTCAATTTGGGGATTTGTTGAACTAGGGTTCATCCCCTTTTTTTTTGGTCTCCTGGTCGAACACGTACACACACACACTCTTAGTGTGTGTGTTGTGTGTTATTACTTGTTTTAATTAAAACAAGTTTCCCCACTTGGCAAATATTAGTCCCTCATGTTTTATCTTGATCAATTAAAGCTACAACTTACCATTTATCACTTAGCCACATACTAGTAACTAGGTTAATTATCCCTAGTTAACTTAATAGGTTCGGGAAGTTATAACCCGTTATATTTTAAGTCCCGTTAACTCGGGCCTTCTATATACTCTGTTTTCTAAAATTATTTATCTTCCTTTTAATTAACATCATGTTTATTTATTTAAATCCTAATATTTACCGGGTTAATTTTTACCACTAACGGTATTTTACCCGTCGTCACTATTAACGTGGTTTGATTACCAAACCCGTTTTTGGGGTGTTACAAGTCTACCCCCCTTAAAGAGGTTTCGTCCCCGAAACCTTATTTACGTAGTTCATTGGTTGAGACCTAACGAACTTCATTTTATTTTCAAAGCCTTCATTCTTTTTTATCAATATTTTATCACTCGTATCGACATGTGTGTCCTTCATGTGTAAGTCCTTAGGAACTTCAACTGGCATCTTATATTTCCTACTATATATATATATATATATATATATATATATATATATATATATTGTCACCTATTTGACCGAGTTGTCACTTGACCACTCTTTTGTCACACCCCTATTTTCCACGTGTCACCGGTGGGCCCGGTGGGGAGTATAGTGACGTAGTTGGTATCATCATAGACAAACAACACAATATATAAATGCACAGCGGAAGCAAAGATAGATTCATTTCAACTTTAATAAAGTGTAATATCAAATATCACAAATAGTTGAAACGGATCCACAGGCGGATCAAAATAAAATAAGATATTTTTCAACAGCTTTATTGTCGTCCAAGCTTGCGAGACTTATTGTGGACGCTCTAGAAGACAGCCAACCTATTACGTGTAGTACCTGCACTTAACCTTTTGGGAAAATACGTCAGTTTACACTGGTAAATACAATTTAACTGACTCATTTTAAAAATGGTTGAAAATTGATTTGAATGCTCATGGCACAAAACATTTTATAACTTGGGATAATTATATATTATTATAATCTTGTGAACGAATTACATGTTACTTGTGCGTTCAGTAGCCCGGATCTTGTCCGGGTTAAAGATCAATAGACCCTCCACATTAGAGTTATACACTGACAGGTGTACGCCTACACCCCGTGCTCAGGTCGTGGCCATCTCGTAAGATGATGCCGAGGATATCCGGGACATGGTCATTAACCCCCAAAGGTTTTAAGTGAACAAGACTGTTTAAACGAGCCGATCAAATTATTCAATTAACCTTACAAAGATGTAAGATTTGATGCTCGATCAAGCGGTATTCTATGTACCGTAACCCAAGCCTGTATAGGGAAAATAAGTTAAAAGTATTTACCTGAGTATAGTATAATTCTCAACAAGCAAAAAGGCAAGTAGCTTTTACCGGTGCTCCTAATCTGGAACGAAGGTTTATAATAACCTATTAGATTTCTAACGGGTCTTTATTTAAGCTTAAGCTTAGACCGGTTAGTTTAAAGGACGATACGGTTCAAACGCATGATTAAGCGAAGACCGGATAGAATGTGATTTAGACCCGAAAAGTTTGAATACTTGTATAATATGGGTATACTAAATACATTCTGGATTTTGAGACAAAAATGATAATGTTTGACCCGTCTCGGTCAATTTATGCAAACCAGTTACATAAACCGAACCGAATGCGAAAAGAGCGTTACGGGTAACCGTAAGAGTCATATGCAGGTTCCCTGAGATAATATGTTCTAAATATGTCATAATATCAGTAAGTTATTTTCTATTATGCCCAAAACGGATTTAAACACAAATTAGGCCTCATAAGGGCATTTTGGTCATTTAAAAGATTATAAAAGAGTTTATTTGTAAATCTGAGTTACGGGTCTGATTTATACAGTAAGTATACTTAATTTAACATGTTATAACAGTAGGGTATGACCCATATGTGAAACTTATCATTTAAAACCAAACTATGCACCTTAGGGGTATTTTAGTAATTTCACAAGGGCTAAAAAGGTCAAAACTTGAAACCTGAGTTCAGAAACTTACACTTACTGTTATTATATAAAAATATACTAAAAACATCAGTAGGTATCAACCTTATATGTTTAATATGGCTATAGTACATACTATGCGTTAAAAACGCTTAAAAAGACGATTTAGAGCCGTTTCCGGGTTTTTAAAAGAAAGCTGACATTTTTATATTTCCAGAAAGCTCAAAATAATTTATTTAACAAATAAAATCAGTAGAAAAAGGTTTGGGGTCAAAAGGATTTATAAAACTCATTTTATGGCTTAAAAGGGCAAAAATCGGTATTTACCGAATTAAACTTAGAGACCTATGATATGATCAGCCAAAAATTAAATAAAAATCTTTAAAAATCCTAAAATATTATATAACATCAGTGGGTCAAAAGTTTGATATCAAAAAGTGGGTTTAAATAGGTTATATGCTAATTACGCCGTTTATGTAACATAAAGCTTTCAAATTACGATAATGAGCATAACTCTTAATCTGGACCTCAAACTGATATCAAATTTTTGGTGCAAGTTTATAAATCAGTAACAAATGTTTCTACTCTTTCACTTTTTCAAAAATCACATTTTATAGTAAAAAGGGCAAAATAGTCAACTTTAAGCATAAATCGGAAACATGCATATGAATCGGTTAAGCATTGAACCAAGTTGTAAAATCTCAGAGAGTTAAACTTATATGAAAATTGGTCCAAAATATGCTCTAATGTAGATCTCAAACATGCATGAACGGATCAGAACTGAAAGTCAAAGAAAAAGTCAATTTATGCGACTTTCGGTTCCGATTCGGGTTTAAACTGAAAATTGTCGAGTTGATCATGTTGAAACATGTTCTTACATTAATTACAAAGTTATTTTAATGATCAAACAGGTTGCATGTACCCTACATTGCTAATCATGCTTAAATTTGCAAAAACACATTATGTTGACTTTTTGAAACAAGCTTTGACTCGACAATTATCATACTTAGAGTGGGAATCTGAAAATACCCTTTTGAGGGTTTGTTACCCACATAAATACCATATTGTAGGTACTTTCAACTTGAGAAAAGACTGAGCACATTTCATTTAATCACGAAGTTAAACTAAATTTACGATGGATTGACTTTCGGTTAATAAACTAAGCTAGAACGGATTAGGGAAGGTTATGAACACTTACAAGAGTCCTAACAAAGTTTAGAGATCACTAAGAAGTTGCCTTGTCGTCCAGAGAGCTCCAGAAGTTGCCTTGTGAATTTTAGAAGATGCAAGTGTTCAAAGTAGTGAGCTTCAAGACCCTTTTATCTAAGTTTTGATCTGATTAGAGGCTGCCACAGAGGTCTAGGAGTGTTGTGGAATGAAGACAAGTGCCCCTAGTTGCATGTAAGTCGATTGGTGAGGCTCTGGAGTCGACAACAGCTGGAAACAACTCGCAACAGACTCAGAACTGGCAGTTGTGCGCTGATATGTCGCTGGCAGGTCGCTCGCGTGGCGCGAGACCCCCTCGCGTGGCGCAACCATGTGCAGATCAGGTTACAAGTTTCTAACATTTTACAATTCAGTCCCTAACCTTTGTAACGTGGTTTTGGCGATTTATCTTGCTCATTAGACCCTCAAATCTGATTTTTAAGGGCCTTGGAACTTTTATAAACATGGTAAAGTCCTTGGTTAACTTTGTGCTTACCCGAAAAGTCACGAAATTCAACGTTAACGCATTTAACCATTCGTGCACGGTTTTGATCATAATTTTCTCATACGATAACGAAAATTGATGAAATTTTTATCACATATTCTAGTGAGTATATTTTATCATTACAAAGCTTCGGGTTTGCCAAAAGATCACTCAGAGGTATAATTTCAACATGTTGACACGTTTAGCCCCTGTAGTTTGTAATTCCTCACTTTCTTTCATTTTTCGCTTCGTATGATCCATGATTTATCCGTTTAAGATTATAAACACCATGTAGGGTTATTTTAGGGCCTATTTATCAATTGTTGACACTTTGAACCCTTATAATCACATAGTTTCACTGTTTGTCAACTTTAGTCCCTCTAAAGTATGTTTTCACACATTCAAAGCCTATGACACGTGTCAGTACATTATTGGACGTAAATTTTCGAGTGTTACATCCTCACCCCCTTAAAAGAAATCTCGACCCCGAGATTTACTGAAACAAATGAGGGTATTTTTCTTTCATCACGGATTCTACCTCCCATGTGTATTCGGGACCTCTATGGGCATCCCATTTGACCTTCACAATAGGCACATGCTTCCTTCGAAGCTTCTTTACCTGTCGATCCTCAATCGACAATGGCTTTTCCACAAATTTCAAGCTTTCATCTATATGTACATCCGTATGCGGTATAACCAATGATTCGTCAGCGAAACACTTCTTCAGATTACAGATGTGAAAAACATTATGTATAGCACTGAGCTCTTCAGGAAAGTTTAACTTATAAGCAACTGAACCGACACGTTCGATAACCTCGAAAGGTCCTATGTATCTCGGGCTTAGCTTGCCTTTCTTACCAAATCGCATTACCCCTTTCCAGGGCGATACTTTAAGCAATACTTTGTCACCTACTTCGAAGTGAAACGATTTGCGCTTTGGATCCGCATAACTTTTCTGCCTATCCCTGGCAGCTTTCAAACGGTCGCGAATCTGGACAATCTTGTCCATTGTTTCAAAGACTATCTCCGGTCCTGATAGTTGGACATCTCCAACTTCCGCCCAACAAATGGGCGATCTACACTTTCTACCGTATAAGGCCTCAAAAGGCGCAACTTTTATGCTGGTGTGGTAGCTATTGTTGTAGGAGAATTCAATTAATGGTAGGTTCTTATCCCAACTACCACCCAAATCGATCGCACATGCACGTAGCATGTCTTCCAACGTTTAATAGTACGCTCACTCTGACCGTCAGTCTGAGGATGATAAGCCGTACAAAAATTTAAACGAGTGCCCAACGATTGTTGGAAACTTTTCCAAAACTGTGACGTGTATCTAGTATCTCTATCAGAGATAATAGACACAGGTATTCCATGCAAAGCTACAATCTTATCAACGTATAACTGGGCTAACATATCGGAGCTATAAGTCTCCTTGATGGGTAGAAAATGTGCTGACTTCGTCAGTCTATCTACTATGACCCATATAGTGTCATTTCCCTTTCTCGTCTTTGGCAACTTGGTGATGAAATCCATCGTCACCATCTCCCACTTCCATGTGGGAATTTCAGGTTGTTGTAACAAACCTGACGGCTTCTGATGCTCAGCTTTGACTTGCGCACAAGTCAAACATTTAGCTACATAAGCAGCTACAGATTTTTTCAAACCAATCCACCAGTAGTTTGCCTTTAGATCCTGGTACATCTTATCAGCTCCATGATGAACGGAATATTTGGAACTGTGGGCTTCCTGGAGAATAACATCTCGAAGTCCTCCATAAACTGGAACCCATATCCGTCCATTCAATCTTAGCATTCCGTCTTTGTCATAGAATAACTGCTCCTCAGTTACTCCTAGCTTTTCTTCAGGATAGTTAGCTTCCAACACAGCTTCCTTCTGTGCAGCTAACACCTTTCGTTCAAACTATTCCTGATTTCGATGCGCTTGGCATTGATTCTTATCGGCTTCACTCTTTCTTTCCTGCTTAAGGCATCAGCAACTACATTTGCTTTGCCAGGATGGTATTTTATCTCACAATCATAATCATTTAGAGTTTCCATCCAGCGTCTTTGTCGCATGTTCAAGTCCTTCTGATTGAACAAATGTTGAAGGCTCTTGTGATCTGAATAGATCACACACTTGGTTCCATATAAGTAATGCCTCCTTAGCTTTAATGCGAATACAACGGCACCCAGCTCCAAGTCGTGGGTGGTGTAGTTCTTCTCGTGCACCTTTAGATGTCGCGAAGCGTAGGCAATAACCTTGCCTTTCTGCATGAGTACACAGCCCATACCAGTGTGTGATGCATCACAATACACCACAAATTCTTCTATACCATCGGGCAATGTTAATACCGGAGCATTGCTTAACTTTTTCTTCAGAATGTCAAAGGATTCCTGCTGCTTAGGGCCCCAATCAAACTTAACCTTCTTACGTGTCAACGAGGTTAGGGGCGCAGCAATCCTTGAAAAGTTTTCGATAAAGCGCCTATAATATCCTGCTAAACCCAGAAAACTACGAATCTCAGTAGGCGTCTTTGGCTAATGCCAATTCATAATTGCTTCCACCTTAGCGGGATCCACTTGGATACCACGCGCACTTACCACATGTCCAAAGAATTGGACTTCTCGAAGCCAAAATTCGCACTTCGAAAATTTGGCGTAGAGTTTCTCTTGGTGAAGAAGTTTAAGAATACAACGAAGGTGTTTCTCGTGGTCAGCTTGGTTCTTCGAGTAAATAAGGATGTCGTCAATAAAGACGATGACGAATTTGTCCAAGTAAGGCTTGCAGACGCGGTTCATGAGATCCATGAATCGGCCGGTGCATTAGTGAGCCCGAAAGGCATCACTAGGAACTCGTAATGACCATAACGAGTCCTAAACGCTGTCTTGTGTACGTCTTCATCCTTGACCTTTAACTGATGAAAGCCTGACCTCAAGTCGATCTTAGAGAAATAGCTTGCCCCTTGCAATTGATCGAACAGATCATCGATCCTGGGCAAAGGATACCTATTCTTGATAGTGACTTTATTATGCTCACGGTAATCGATGCACAGACGCATCGATCCATCCTTCTTCTTGACAAACAAAATCGGCGCTCCCCAAGGGGACGAACTAGGTCTAATAAAACCTTTAGCTAACAGATCATCTAACTGCGTCCTTAACTCCTTCATCTCCGTTGGTGCTAACCTATAAGGTGCTCTCGCTACTGGTGCCGCACCCGGGATGATGTCAATTCGGAATTCCACTTGCCTATCTGGTGGTAAACCAGGTAGTTCTTCGGGAAAAACTTCAGGATATTCCGAAATGATAGGGATGTCTTCAATCTTGGGCTTTGTCTTATCAATAGTAACTTGTGCCATATAAATGACACAACCCTTTCCCAAGCATCTAGATGCCTTGAGCATGGACACTTGCTCAGGCAATCCATGCTGAGTATCCCCTTGAATGGTAAGTGACTCCCCAGACGGGGTTTTGACTATCACTTGCTTCCTGTTGCATACAATCTGGGCTTGGTTATGCGATAACCAATCCATGCCTATAACTACATCAAAGCCGGCTAGCTTAAAGGGAAGTAAGGAAAAGAATGATTCCTAATGGATATAACACATCCATCTAAAACAGTTGAGGCTGTTTCTATGGTTCCATCAGCTAATTCCACCTCGTATTTTACGCTTAAGGTTCTAACAGGTAGGTTTAATAACTTACAGAACTTATCATCAACAAAAGACTTATCTGCTCCAGAATCAAACAATACTCTAGCAAAAACATCATTTACAAGAAAAGTACCTGTAATAACGTTGTCATCTTGAACAGCTTCCTTAGCGTCCATCTTGAAGACCCTCGCATTGGTCTTCTTTCCATCATCGGTTTTCCTAGCGTTCTTTGGGCAATTAGACTTAATGTGCCCTTTTTCGTTGCAACCATAACATGTTGCATCCTTCAGCTTCTTACACTCCAAGGTCTTATGATCCGTGGATTTGCAAATCCCACAAGATCTCACGTGAGACTGTGATCTCGACTCCAAACGACACTTCCCAAAGTGGTTCTTCTTACAAGTTTTACATTTGGGCTTATCCCCCGATTGTTGCCCATCTCTCTTAGATCCCGACCCTTTCCTGTGGTCGTTATTTCCTCGGTGTCTCTTTTCTGATCTTCGTGAGGTGTCGTCCTCACGCTTTCTCTTATTCTCTTCTGAGTTCCTGAGTGCTCTCAACCTGACTACGTCCATGGTGAGAGATAGAGATAGATCAGCTACTGATCTGAAAGTTGTAGGCCTCGATGCCTTAACACTTGCTTTAATTTCAGGGGCTAAACCCCCGATGAAACGAGCAATCCTTTTCGGTTCTGGGGTTACCAAGTACGGAACCAACCGAGATAGAGTATTGAAAGTGGTGAGGTATGCCTGGCAGTCTAAATTTTTCATCACCAAGGATAAGAAATCAGATTCGATCCTTTCAACTTCATGCTGCGGGCAAAAATTTTCCTTGATAAGGGCAACGAACTGATCCCATGACATACTGTAGAGTGGGATCTTTCCGGCAGCTTGTATGAGAGACTTCCACCACGCCAGCGCGTCTCCTTTGAACGATTGGGACACGTATTTCACTACATCTCTTTCAGCACACCCGCTGATATCTACTACTGTATCCATTTCGTCCAACCAGGTCATGCAGTCGATCGCTCCTTTCTCCCCAGTAAAGTCTCTGGGTTTACATGAGACGAAGTATTTATACGTACAAGACTTACTATGCGGCTCCTGTTTCTGCTTGATCTTCTTTATCGGGACACTGTTTTGGTTAGAGGAGTGACGTTCATCATCATCCTTCTTTGGCTTATCCTTCTTGGGTACATCTCTCTTAGAGGGCGGCTTGCTATGAGCCTCAGAGTGGACTTTGGGTTTGGAATGTGGTGCAGATCGGGTCCTACTCCGGGTCCCGCTCGATTCACTATACTGTCTATTTAGCGCTTCGATAACTGCATCGTTCACTAATGCTTTCAACTCCGCACCCGTTACTAATATTTTTGTGTTATCAGGGTTTTCTGCTGGACGACTGTTTAACTCTTCAGACTTAGCCATGTAGTCTAAATTGCTACATAAAAATAAGGACAAGGTCTATTTAGAAGTCTAAACAGTATTATCGTTCTTGACGATTTATTAACCATGGTAAATAAAAGCCATATTAGTTAATTTAATAATTTCATTCAGGATTTTTACTAATAATCTTTTTAGAATGAAATATAATATTGGCATAATAAGCCTAGTCACGTAGACAAATTTCTAAATTACAAATTTAGATCTTATAGGATTAAAGCTTGAATAAATAAGACAAATCAATCCTTTTCTTGGCAGGGAGTTTATAAACTACAGCTGCCTTTTTGTTTTATATGACATTATTTATAACCCGTAGGCATTATGTCACAACCAAATATATATAAAAATATAATCTTGGATACTTTATTAAAAGGGTGGCGTGTGTGATTTTACGGATCACACTAGCCAAGAATGTTAACATGTTTACAGATGTTAACAGAGATTTGAATCTTTTTAAACAGGTTCTACCATATTGGCTAGATTTATGACAACATAACAGCTAGGTTTTACCCTTTTAAGATCCTTATTTTATTAAAATGGTACATCAAAATAATCAATGTTATTTTTCATTTATTTATACACTATGTTTATGCACATAACTTAAAATGAAAATCTTAAATTAACCATTCAAATAAATAAAAATTAATCAGTACGAGTTGCCCTAAACGGGTCTTTTACATAAACCACATGCCCACGCAGGGGCCAAATAACAAAACAAACAAACCCACGCAGGGGTCAACTAAAAGATATGCCCACTCAGGGGCAGAACAGAAGGAAATACCCACGCAGGGGTAGAGTACATAAATAAATATATGTCCACGCAGGGACATGAGTACCACACTAAGATAACCAACAAACAAAGGATTCAGTGACCCTTCTTGCTTTTACCCTTGATCAGATCCACCATCTTCTTAAACATCCCCCGGTTATGCCTCCGATCATGCCGCAACTCATGCCGCATCTCTTGACGCACCTCTTGTATCTCATGAAGGATTTCTTGCATTTGGGGCGGTGACATTGCCGGTGCCAGAGGTGGTTGCTGATAATGCGGAGGTTGGGGAGGCTGTTGTTGATAATGTGGAGGTTGAGGAGGCTGCGGTTGCTGATACCCATATGGTGGGTATCCATAGGTTGATTGTCCCGTAGCCCAGGGACCTCCGTAGGGACCTTCTTGGTGGAAAGTGTTGGAGTTTGCTGCTATCCAGTATGGATCCTCCGTAAAGTTGTAACCCGTGTGAATCTGCTACTCGAAGGGGTTGAATGCTGCAGCACCAGTATAAGTGGGGATTGGGTCTCCAAAACCCAATGGTGGCTGTGGCGCGACTGGCGCAGATGCTACTTCAGAGACGGGGTGTGAAGATTCACCCATCTCTGTTTCTTCGTGGACCGATGAGTACCGGCTGCCACTCGAAAGTGGAGGGGTGCTGATACGCACTCCCCCTCGTGCGGACATCCGCAAGGTAGTTCTCCTTCGCCTCGGAGGCGAGGGAGGCTGAAGCAGAGGTGGTGCTGCTGGCGGAGTGACCGCTACAAGTCGGGAATCCTCGGAAGGATTCTGCTGCTGCTGCTATGGCTGCTGCTGTGGCTGGTGTAGGGGAGAGTGGTAAGGCAGGTGCAGGGGAGAGTTATGGTATGACTGGTGCAGAGGAGAGTTATGGTAAGACTGGTGAAGAGGAGAGTGATGGGGCTGGTGCAAAGGAGAGTTATGATAACTGGGGGTAAACACCCAGTCGTGCTGCTTGAAGTTCTCCTCAAAGCTATCGGGACCATTGTAAGGTGATCCCATAAACGGTGACCTATCTGAAATCTCAATGGGATGATTCGGTGTTTCGGAGGGTGGCATAGCAGGATCAGTATCCTCATCGATGTCCATCGGGTTGCCACCAGAAAAGTGGTCTTCTGGTCCAAGTGGGTTAAAACCCACTGCTGCTGCTAAGTAGTCATCAGGGTTGAACTGACCCTGGAAGACAGGTGATGGTTGGTTAAAAGGTGAATTGTGTCCTATTAAGGGAATGTAGGACTGTTGTGAGTTGTGGGGCTCATTCTCCGAATGAGGCCCAAAGGAGTGCGGGATGGAAGGAGAGGTACTCAGTGAGACTGAGCGCCTAGCAGGTTCGGTAAAAGACCTCCAAAGGTCTTGAGCATCAGTGTTGTGAGGATCCGAAGGTGTTCGCCGGTGTGACGGTCCGGCCTCGTGGTCGTTTGGAGCTACATGTGCTCCTTGTCCTCGGCCTCTACCTCTCATACCTGGTGGCATTCTGGTGATCCTGTCAAAAACAACAAGTGATACAACAAAAATATATGTAAGACAAAGTTAGAAAATAAAACAAAAATTTGGAAATTTCCTAAGTTCTTTGTCTAGACTCGAGAATCGAGGAATGTGCAATTGTGTAACTGAGATTAAACACAAAAGACTAGTGTTTAATTCACTCAGAGTTGGCTCTGATACCAACCTGTCACACCCCTATTTTCCACGTGTCACCGGTGGGCCCGGTGGGGAGTATAGTGACGTAGTTGGTATCATCATAGACAAACAACGCAATATATAAATGCACAGCGGAAGCAAAGATAGATTCATTTCAACTTTAATAAAGTGTAATATCAAATATCACAAATAGTTGAAACGGATCCACAGGCGGATCAAAATAAAATAAGATATTGTTCAACAGCTTTATTGTCGTCCAAGCTTGCGAGACTTATTGTGGACGCTCTAGAAGACAGCCAGCCTATTACGTGTAGTACCTGCACTTAACCTTTTGGGAAAATACGTTAGTTTACACTGGTAAATACAATTTAACTGACTCATTTTGAAAATGGTTGAAAATTGATTTGAATGCTCATGGCACAAAACATTTTATAACTTGGGATAATCATATATTATTATAATCTTGTGAACGAATTACATGTTACTTGTGCGTTCAGTAGCCCGGATCTTGTCCGGGTTAAAGATCAACAGACCATCCACATTAGAGTTATACACTGACAGGTGTACGCCTACACCCCGTGCTCAGGTCGTGGCCATCTCGTAAGATGATGCCGAGGATATCCGGGACATGGTCATTAACCCCCCAAAGGCTTTAAGTGAACAAGACTGTTTAAATGAGCCGATCAAATTATTCAATTAACCATACAAAGATGTAAGATTTGATGCTCGATCAAGCGGTATTCTATGTACCGTAACCCAAGCATGTATAGGGAAAATAAGTTAAAAGTATTTACCTGAGTATAGTATAATTCTCAACAAGCAAAAAGGCAATCAGCTTTTACCGGTGCTCCTAATCTGGAACGAAGGTTTATAATAACTTATTAGATTTCTAACGGGACTTTATTTAAGCTTAAGCTAAGACCGGTTAGTTTAAAGGACGATACGGTTCAAACGCACGATTAAGCGAAGACCGGATAGAATGTGATTTAGACCCGAAAAGTTTGAATACTTGTATAATATGGGTATACTAAATACATTCTGGATTTTGAGACAAAAATGATAATGTTTGACCCGTCTCGGTTAATTTATGCAAACCAGTTACATAAACCGAACCGAACGCGAAAAGAGCGTTACGGGTAACCGTAAGAGTCATATGCAGGTTCCCTGAGATAATATGCTCTAAATATGTCATAATATCAGTAAGTTATTTTCTATTATGCCCAAAACGGATTTAAACACAAATTAGGCCTCATAAGGGCATTTTGGTCATTTAAAAGATTATAAAAGAGTTTATTTGTAAATCTGAGTTACGGGTCTGATTTATACAGTAAGTATACTTAATTTAACATGTTATAACAGTAGGGTATGACCCATATGTGAAACTTATCATTTAAAACCAAACTATGCACCTTAGGGGTATTTTAGTAATTTCACAAGGGCTAAAAAGGTCAAAACTTGAAACCTGAGTTCAGAAACTTACACTTACTGTTATTATATAAAAATATACTAAAAACATCAGTAGGTATCAACCTTATATGTTTAATATGGCTATAGTACATACTATGCGTTAAAAACGCTTAAAAAGACGATTTAGAGCCGTTTCCGGGTTTTTAAAAGAAAGCTGACATTTTTATATTTCCAGAATGCTCAAAATAATTTATTTAACAGATAAAATCAGTAGAAAAAGGTTTGGGGTCAAAAGGATTTATAAAACTCATTTTATGGCTTAAAAGGGCAAAAATCGGTATTTACCGAATTAAACTTAGAGACCTATGATATGATCAGCCAAAAATTAAATAAAAATCTTTAAAAATCCCAAAATATTATATAACATCAGTGGGTCAAAAGTTTGATATCAAAAAGTGGGTTTAAATAGGTTATATGCTAATTACGCCGTTTATGTAACATAAAGCTTTCAAATTACGATAATGAGCATAACTCTTAATCTGGACCTCAAACTGATATCAAATTTTTGGTGCAAGTTTATAAATCAGTAACAAATGTTTCTACTCTTTCACTTTTTCAAAAATCACATTTTATAGTAAAAAGGGCAAAATAGTCAACTTTAAGCATAAATCGAAAACATGCATATGAATCGGTTAAGCATT
The DNA here is from genome assembly GCA_030545235.1 of Helianthus tuberosus. Classification (NCBI taxonomy): domain Eukaryota; kingdom Viridiplantae; phylum Streptophyta; class Magnoliopsida; order Asterales; family Asteraceae; genus Helianthus; species Helianthus tuberosus. Next base: position 49,128,330 of record CM060411.1, on the reverse strand, counting down.
GAACCAAGTTGTAAAATCTCAGAGAGTTAAACTTATATGAAAATTGGTCCAAAATATGCTCTAATGCAGATCTCAAACATGCATGAACGGATCAGAACTGAAAGTCAAAGAAAAAGTCAATTTATGCGACTTTCGGTTCCGATTCGGGTTTAAACTGAAAATTGTCGAGTTGATCATGTTGAAACATGTTCTTACATTAATTACAAAGTTATTTTAATGATCAAACAGGTTGCATGTACCCTACATTGCTAATCATGCTTAAATTTGCAAAAACACATTCTGTTGACTTTTTGAAACAAGCTTTGACTCGACAATTATCATACTTAGAGTGGGAATCTGAAAATACCCTTTTGAGGGTTTGTTACCCACATAAATACCATCTTGTAGGTACTTTCAATTTGAGAAAACACTGAGCACATTTCGTTTAATCACGAAGTCAAACTAAATTTACGATGGATTGACTTTCGGTTAATAAACTAAGCTAGAACGGATTAGGGAAGGTTATGAACACTTACAAGAGTCCTAACAAAGCTTAGAGATCACTAAGAAGTTGCCTTGTCGTCCAGAGAGCTCCAGAAGTTGCCTTGTGAATTTTAGAAGATGCAAGTGTTCAAAGTAGTGAGCTTCAAGACCCTTTTATCTAAGTTTTGATCTGATTAGAGGCTGCCACAGAGGTCTAGGAGTGTTGTGGAATGAAGACAAGTGCCCCTAGTTGCATGTAAGTCGATTGGTGAGGCTCTGGAGTCGACAACAGCTGGAAACAACTCGCAACAGAGTCAGAACTGGCAGCTGTGCGCTGATATGTCACTGGCAGGTCGCTCGCGTGGCGCGAGACCCCCCTCGCGTGGCGCGACCATGTGCAGATCAGGTTACAAGTTTCTAACATTTTACAATTCAGTCCCTAACCTTTGTAACGTGGTTTTGGCGATTTATCTTGCTCATTAGACCCTCAAATCTGATTTTTAAGGGCCTTGGAACTTTTATAAACATGGTAAAGTCCTTGGTTAACTTTGTGCTTACCCGAAAAGTCACGAAATTCAACGTTAACGCATTTAACCCTTTGTGCACGGTTTTGATCATAATTTTCTCATACGATAACGAAAATTGATGAAATTTTTATCACATATTCTAGTGAGTATATTTTATCATTACAAAGCTTCGGGTTTGCCAAAAGATCACTCAGAGGTATAATTTCAACATGTTGACACGTTTAGCCCCTGTAGTTTGTAATTCCTCACTTTCTTTCATTTTTCGCTTCGTATGATCCATGATTTATCCGTTTAAGATTATAAACACCATGTAGGGTTATTGTAGGGCCTATTTATCAATTGTTGACACTTTGAACCCTTATAATCACATAGTTTCACTGTTTGTCAACTTTAGTCCCTCTAAAGTATGTTTTCACACATTCAAAGCCTATGACACGTGTCAGTACATTATTGGACGTAAATTTTCGAGGTGTTACATCCTCACCCCCTTAAAAGAAATCTCGACCCCGAGATTTACTGAAACAAATGAGGGTATTTTTCTTTCATCACGGATTCTACCTCCCATGTGTATTCGGGACCTCTATGGGCATCCCATTTGACCTTCACAATAGGCACATGCTTCCTTCGAAGCTTCTTTACCTGTCGATCCTCAATCGACAATGGCTTTTCCACAAATTTCAAGCTTTCATCTATATGTACATCCGTATGCGGTATAACCAATGATTCGTCAGCGAAACACTTCTTCAGATTACAGATGTGAAAAACATTATGTATAGCACTGAGCTCTTCAGGAAAGTTTAACTTATAAGCAACTGACCCGACACGTTCGATAACCTCAAAAGGTCCTATGTATCTCGGGCTTAGCTTGCCTTTCTTACCAAATCGCATTACCCCTTTCCAGGGCGATACTTTAAGCAATACTTTGTCACCTACTTCGAAGTGAAACGATTTGCGCTTTGGATCCGCATAACTTTTCTGCCTATCCCTGGCAGCTTTCAAACGGTCGTGAATCTGGACAATCTTGTCTGTTGTTTCAAAGACTATCTCCGGTCCTGATAGTTGGACATCTCCAACTTCCGCCCAACAAATGGGCGATCTACACTTTCTACCGTATAAGGCCTCAAAAGGCGCAGCTTTTATGCTGGTGTGGTAGCTATTGTTGTAGGAGAATTCAATTAATGGTAGGTTCTTATCCCAACTACCACCCAAATCGATCGCACATGCACGTAGCATGTCTTCCAACGTTTGAATAGTACGCTCACTCTGGCCGTCAGTCTGAGGATGATAAGCCGTACTAAAATTTAAACGAGTGCCCAACGATTGTTGGAAACTTTTCCAAAAATGTGACGTGTATCTAGTATCTCTATCAGAGATAATAGACACAGGTATTCCATGCAAAGCTACAATCTTATCAACGTATAACTGGGCTAACATATCGGAGCTATAAGTCTCCTTGATGGGTAGAAAATGTGCTGACTTCGTCAGTCTATCTACTATGACCCATATAGTGTCATTTCCCTTTCTCGTCTTTGGCAACTTGGTGATGAAATCCATCGTCACCATCTCCCACTTCCATGTGGGAATTTCAGGTTGTTGTAAGAAACCTGACGGCTTCTGATGCTCAGCTTTGACTTGCGCACAAGTCAAACATTTAGCTACATAAGCAGCTACAGACTTTTTCAAACCAATCCACCAGTAGTTTGCCTTTAGATCCTGGTACATCTTATCAGCTCCAGGATGAACGGAATATTTGGAACTGTGGGCTTCCTGGAGAATAACATCTCGAAGTCCTCCATAAACTGGAACCCATATCCGTCCATTCAATCTTAGCATTCCGTCTTTGTCATAGGATAACTGCTCCTCAGTTACTCCTAGCTTTTCTTCAGGATAGTTAGCTTCCAACACAGCTTCCTTCTGTGCAGCTAACACCTTTCGTTCAAACTATTCCTGATTTCGATGCGCTTGGCATTGATTCTTATCGGCTTCACTCTTTCTTTCCTGCTTAAGGCATCAGCAACTACATTTGCTTTGCCTGGATGGTATTTTATCTCACAGTCATAATCATTTAGAGTTTCCATCCAGCGTCTTTGTCGCATGTTCAAGTCCTTCTGATTGAACAAATGTTGAAGGCTCTTGTGATCTGAATAGATCACACACTTGGTTCCATATAAGTAATGCCTCCATAGCTTTAATGCGAATACAACGGCACCCAGCTCCAAGTCGTGGGTGGTGTAGTTCTTCTCATGCACCTTTAGATGTCGCGAAGCGTAGGCAATAACCTTGCCTTTCTGCATGAGTACACAGCCCATACCAGTGTGTGATGCATCACAATACACCACAAATTCTTCTATACCATCGGGCAATGTTAATACCGGAGCATTGCTTAACTTTTTCTTCAGAATGTCAAAGGATTCCTGCTGCTTAGGGCCCCAATCAAACTTAACCTTCTTACGTGTCAACGAGGTTAGGGGCGCAGCAATCCTTGAAAAGTTTTCGATAAAGCGCCTATAATATCCTGCTAAACCCAGAAAACTACGAATCTCAGTAGGCGTCTTTGGCTCTTGCCAATTCATAACTGCTTCCACCTTAGCGGGATCCACTTGGATACCACGCCACTTACCACATGTCCAAGGAATTGGACTTCTCGAAGCCAAAATTCGCACTTCGAAAATTTGGCGTAGAGTTTCTCTTGGTGAAGAAGTTTAAGAATACAACGAAGGTGTTTCTCTTGGTCAGCTTGGTTCTTCGAGTAAATAAGGATGTCGTCAATAAAGACGATGACGAATTTGTCCAAGTAAGGCTTGCAGACGCGGTTCATGAGATCCATGAATGCGGCCGGTGCATTAGTGAGCCCGAAAGGCATCACTAGGAACTCGTAATGACCGTAACGAGTCCTAAACGCTGTCTTGTGTACGTCTTCATCCTTGACCTTCAACTGATGATAGCTTGACCTCAAGTCGATCTTAGAGAAATAGCTTGCCCCTTGCAATTGATCGAACAGATCGTCGATCCTGGGCAAAGGATACCTATTCTTGATAGTGACTTTATTATGCTCACGGTAATCGATGCACAGACGCATCGATCCATCCTTCTTCTTGACAAACAAAATCGGCGCTCCCCAAGGGGACGAACTAGGTCTAATAAAACCTTTAGCTAACAGATCATCTAACTGCGTCCTTAACTCCTTCATCTCCGTTGGTGCTAACCTATAAGGTGCTCTCGCTACTGGTGCCGCACCCGGGATGATGTCAATTCGGAATTCCACTTGCCTATCTGGTGGTAAACCAGGTAGTTCTTCGGGAAAAACTTCAGGATATTCCGAAATGATAGGGATGTCTTCAATCTTGGGCTTTGGCTCATCAATAGTAACTTGTTGTAACAACTCTCATCAAAAGTCATTTTTTACTAATAGGAAACCCTAATTAAGACACCCAAGTGATTCTGCGCAAACCCTAAAATTTTCAGAACAATCAGAATCAGGATCAGGGCCCCTAAAACTCAGGGGGGGGGGGGTATTTCCTAGTTAACGATTATCTACATAGAATGCTGTCAAAATTGAAATTTACGAAACTACTGACTCAGCAGGCCTAGTCCCACACGTGGCCACCCTATACTAATTTCAAGACCCTTACGGACCGTAAGGATTATTTGTTACGGTCCGTAAGCAGTTCAAAATTTGTGTATAAATAGCAGAGGTTGGCACTTGATTTCTGGAATTTGAGCGACGAACCAATTCGTAATACGCTTCGAGATACGTTCTGTTTATCACAATTAACACACACGGGTCACTAATCGACGCCGCAATCAGGGTATTAACTCGATCGCTATTACGATTCATTTTCCGATCGATCAATGTACTCAATGGATGTTTAAGTGCTGCCCACATTAGGGTGATGCTTTATCATTAGTCGTTAATTCGATGGATGTTTAAGCATAGCACTTTGTCATTCGTTGTGAGGGTTGATCTCGTGAGTTATCGTAAATGCTGTATTGATTACTAACCCAGAATTGTGTGCCTGTTATTAAATTTAGGATAAAAGGCTAATCAGTAGGCTAAACTCTGCCCGTATAAATCTGCAATGTGAGTCATTCTCTTTCTATCAACTGTTTTACAATACCTCAAATTATTTTCAAGGTTATAATTACAGGGACTAAGTCGTGGATATCTTGAATTACTGGTTAGTTGGGGTATTGTGCACATTACTAATTTCTCCCAGTTAGGTTCATTGACCTACTCGGGATAATCACTGTTAGGTTCATTGACCTACAGGGATAATCATCACTATTTAGGTTCATTGATCTAAATAGTGGTATGACCATCGTCACCATTGTCACATGTCACCACTGTGACAGAAAGCCAGATAAAAATAAGATAGAAGCCATTGTAATCGCTCTTATGCTGTAATTAATAACTATGCATCATTATGCAAAATAGAATGATTCACTCAGTATTTCCCGCTGACAAAACCTTTTTCAAACATGTTTCAGGTAATCTATTATGATCCAGGAAAAGTGCCATATAGCACTACAAGCTCAAAGAAGTGGCTCAGTATAAAATAAAGAAACATGTTTTGTAAAATAAAAGATTTCTTCGTGAAATCTCAAGATTGTAAATTACCGGGTTTTATCCCGCGTTGTGAAATAAAATAATCGGGAAATATTTCAGTCTTAAAAAGATCCTGATGTTAAACTTCCGCTGTTAAACTCAATTAATTAAATACCACGGGATTTCTGTCCCGCGGCTCCTGAAACGGGTCAAACCGGGTCGGGGGCCGTGACAGAAAAAGGTGGTATCAGAGCCACTGATCGAGCCACTGAATTAAGCCAATTAAGTATTTAGAAATTATTTATAAATTTTATTAATTGCTATTTCGTGATTATGTGTTTTATTATCTGACTAATTTTGTACAGTATGGGCAGATATTTATATGTTAATCACTATAGCAGTAAATACAAATCTTTAAATATTTTAATTCAAGTTTTAGCATCCTTATTAAATATAAATCAGAAATCTGATTCAGTAAATAAATAAATTTACAAATAAAACTTAGTATGTTTTAATTTTCAGTTGTTTTGATAGTTACCCAGTATAAAATAGTATTTAAAAGTTTTTCTATAAAATTTTGTTATGATTTTAACTTAGTAATTGTGTGTATTTTAAACAGCATGAGTGACTTGTCTGACGCCCTTCAGAATTTAAATCTCTATACAGTAAGAATAGAGGTTTCCAGAGATTTCAATAGGTATATACCAGACATAGAAGAACCTATAGAATTCAACGCTTCACCTCCCGAGAAACCCAAGCCTAAGAAAATGGAAATTGGGGAAAGCTCTAGACAAATTGAGGGGTTACCATCTCAGGAAGAGCTAGATTTTATAATGGCAAGCTATAATACTATTAAGCTTGTTAATGAAAATGTTTTTTACTCTCTTGAAACACAACTACCAATGAATTTAGAACCAGCTATTCCAAACCCTTCAATCCACTCGCAAATAGACGAATGGTTGAATAATGAAATATTGTTACAAAACCATCCCTATAAACTTTTTCCTAAGTTTAATCCAGAACCTTTACCAAATCCACCAATGAGTAACAAGAAAATGACTGAACTTCGCCATTTTGACAAAGAACTAGTAGATACTAGGAATAGGATCCAAGAGATGTTGGGACAGATCTCCTGGACTTACGATAAGAAGGAACGCCGTTACTAGAATATCACCTGACAAAGGATAGGGGATTATGAAACTATCGTTGTGTAATAGTAATAGTAAAATCAGTATGTGTAAAATAAATAATAAAACGATTGTATATAGAAGCATGATATAATCTATAAAACAAATGAAATATTAGAAAATTTACAATTTTGTTGTATATTCGTTTACGTGATTATGTGCAATTAATTGTGACCTTGAATTATTTCTTTTATACTAATTATTTATCTATAAATTAGTTATCAGATGGAAAACGCTAATAATGAACCAGTTAATGAGGTTAATCAATCTGAGCAACAACCGGGGGACCAATATATGACTAGGCAAGATATAGAAAATATCGTTGCTCAAGGGATAGCCAACTCTATTCCAGCAATAGTTACTCAAGGGATAGCCAACGCTATTCCAGCAATTGTTGCTGCTATTAAAAATCCAATCGAACCGCAACAAATCGTTCTTAGCAAACGCATTTCTGAAGATAACTTCAGTAATAGCGTAAATGGAGGCGGTAATCATGTTAATCATGATAATGAACCACGGCAAGCTCCGCTCCCTAAGAAAAGAAAAACTGCTACGCCTGGTTGCACTTACAAAGAATTTCTTGCTTGTAAACCCACTGAGTTTGCAGGCAATGAAGGAGCGACTGCGGCACTACGTTGGTTAGAGAAAACCGAGGCAGTAATTGCCATAAGTAAATGTGCTCAGGATGATCAGGTCATGTACGCATCAAATCTTTTCAAAGAAGTGGCGCTAGAATGGTGGAATACGGTGTTACAAGCAAAAGGAAGAAGGATGGCGTATGCTATGAACTGGGAAGAATTTAAGAGCTTTGTAGAAAGAAAATTCTGTCCCGAGTATGAAAAGGAACAAATGACAAATGAGTTTCTAACCCACCGGATGGTGGATGTAGATTGTCGAGGGTATACTACGACATTCTTCGAATATGCTCGAGTGGTACCAACCCTGGCTTCGCCAGAGCCGGTACTTATTTCTCGTTATATTTGGGGATTGATTTCCGAAATCCGTAATATCGTCAAGGCTGCGAAACCTCGCACGATTGATGATGCGGTAGAATTAGCCAATACTCTGACTGACGAACTAGTACGGACAAGAGAAGAAAATAGAAGGAAGGAAGTAGCCCAAAAGATTACTCAAGAATTCCACCCGGGTAACCATAACAATTTCAAGAGAAGAGGAAATGGGCAATCTACCACTAGTCCATTTTGCAATTTTTGCAAAAGAAAGCATTTTGGAAGATGCAAAGGATATTGCAATTTTTGCAAAATTCCGGGGCATCAAGAAGAAGACTGTAGGAGGAAGAAATTTTCAGTCTGCTACAATTGTGGAGAAGCTGGACATCTTAGGCCAGATTGTCCAAAATTAAACAAACCATTTGACAATAAAGCTACATCTGCAGAAGGAGCAAAAAAAAAAAGGAATGTAAGAACCTTCCAACTAACTGCTAAGGAAGCAGAACTCATTCCAGATGTGATAGCCGGTACGTTCTTAGTTCACAACGTTTACACAAAAGTATTATTTAACTCTGGTGCAAACCAAAGTTTTATAAATACTTCATTCTGCCAAACTCTTAAACTTACCTTTAATCAGCATTATGCAAAATTCTACAGTAGAAAAGGCAGAAGGGAATTCAGTTAAAATAAATAAGGTTCTGCAAAACGTAGAAATAGAACTTTTAAGTCATAAATTTTCTGCAACCCTATTATCTATGAAATTAGTTGAAATCAAGGTTGTGCTTAGAATGGATTGATTAGTAAAACAATTATGCTCGAATTATCTGTAATAAGAATTCCATAGAAATTTGTGCATCCATTGGAGAGGTAATAATTATTACAAGAGATAAGCCATATAAACCCATAAAGTTCATATCAGTAATGAAAGTTGCTAGTTATGAACGAAAGCAAGGCATAGTATATATGATTTCAGTAATCATTAGTAATAAGGGAAAAGAACTTAAGGAAATTTCTGTAGTTTCAGAATACCCAGATGTATTCCCAGAAGAGTTACCAGGATTACCACCAGATAGGAAAGTAGAATTTAGGATTCATCTAATTTCAGGAACTATACCGATAACCAAGGCACCTTATCGGTTCGCACCCACAGAAATGTTAAAACTGAAAAAGCAATTAGATGAATTATTAAGTAAAGGTTTCATACAACCTAGTTCATCCCCATGGGGAGCAACAGTGTTGTTTGTTAAGAAAAAGGATGGTTCGATGAGAAGGTGTATTGATTATATTAAGGTTACAATTAAGAATCGATACCCATTACCTAGAATTGATGATTCATTCAATCAATTCCAGGGAGATAGATATTTTTCTAAGATCGACTTACGTTCCGGATATCATCAATTGAAGGTACAAGAAGAGGACATACCTAAGACTGCTTTTAGAACTAGGTATGGTCATTACGAGCTTACAGTCATGCCCTTCGGATTAACGAATGCACCTGCAGCATTCATGGACATGATGAATAGGATCTGTAAACCATATTTGGATAAATTTGTAATTGTCTTCATAGACGATATACTTATTTATTCAAAAAGTCGGGAAGAACATTGTCAGCATTTTCATATACTCTTAACTTTGTTAAGAAAAGAGAAGTGGTACGCCAAATTCTAGAAGTATTTAGTTTGGCTGCCAGAAGTACAAATTCTAGGTCATATGGTGAATCTTGAAGGTATTCAAGTAGATCCTGATAAGATCACAACAATTACCAAATGAAAAGTTCCGCAATCTACAATGGAAATTAGGAGTTTTGTAAGTTTAGCTGGATACTATAGATGGTTTATTAACTAAGCTAACCTGTAAAACAGTTAAGTTTGAATGGGGACCTAAACAAGAAAAAGCCATTAGAATCTTGAAACAGAAATTAACCAATGCTCTAATCTTAGCCTTACCAGAAGGAACAGAAGATTTTAAAGTATACGGTGACGCTTCAAAGCTAGGATTTGGAGGTGTGTTAATGTAACGCAAAACGGTAATTGCGTATGCATCAAGACTTAGAATTAGGAACCATAATTTTGCCCTTAAAATTTGGAAACATTATCTGTATGGAAGTAAGTTTACTGTCTATACAGATTATAAGAATTTAAGACATATATTTGGGAAAAAAGAATTAAACATGAGGCAAAGGAGATGTATGAAAAATCCTAAGTAACTACGACTGTGATATTCAGTATCACGAAGGAAAAGTTGAAGACGGCTAGAGATTGTCAGAAAAGTTATACAGATAATAGACGAAAGCCGTTGGAATTCGAGTTGGAGACAAAATGCTATTGAAAGTATCTCCTTAGAAAGGAGTTGTTAGATTTGATGAGAAAGAAAAGCTAAGTCCAAGGTACGTAGGACCATTTCCAGTGATCCAACGTATAGGACCAGTTGCTTATCATTTACAACTACCAGGAGAGTTAACTGGAGTACATGATGTATTTCATATATCCAATCTCAAGAAATATCTATCAGACGAATCATTGGTAGTACCTTTCCAAGATATACAGGTAAACGAGTAATGTTAGTTAAAGTAAAGTAGAATTCAAAGACAGGACCCTAATACACTTGGGAAATGGAATTAGAAGCTAAAGTATTCTCAATTATTCCAGTAAATCTCGAGGACGAGATTTTTATTAAGGTGGGGAGAATGTAACAACTCTCATCAAAAGTCATTTTTGACTAATAGGAAACCCTAATTAAGACACCCAAGTGATTCTGCGCAAACCCTAAAATTTTCAGAACAATCAGAATCAGGATCAGGGCCCCTAAAACTCCGGGGGGGGGGGGGTATTTCCTAGTTAACGATTATCTACATAGAATGCTGTCAAAATTGAAATTTACGAAACTACTGACTCAGCAGGCCTAGTCCCACACGTGGCCACCCTATACTAATTTCAAGACCCTTACGGACCGTAAGGATCATTTGTTACGGTCCGTAAGCAGTTCAAAATTTGTGTATAAATAGCAGAGGTTGGCACTTGATTTCTGGAATTTGAGCGACGAACCAATTCGTAATACGCTTCGAGATACGTTCTGTTTATCACAATTAACACACACGGGTCACTAATCGACGCCGCAATCAGGGTATTAACTCGATCGCTGTTACGATTCATTTTCCGATCGATCAATGTACTCAATGGATGTTTAAGTGCTGCCCACATTAGGGTGATGCTTTGTCATTAGTCGTTAATTCGATGGATGTTTAAGCATAGCACTTTGTAATTCGTTGTGAGGGTTGATCTCGTGAGTTATCGTAAATGCTGTATTGATTACTAACCCAGAATTGTGTGCCTGTTATTAAATTTAGGATAAAAGGCTAATCAGTAGGCTAAACTCTGCCCGTATAAATCTGCAATGTGAGTCATTCTCTTTTTATCAACTGTTTTACAATACCTCAAATTATTTTCAAGGTTATAATTACAGGGACTAAGTCGTGGATATCTTGAATTACTGGTTAGTTGGGGTATTGTGCACATTACTAATTTCTCCCAGTTAGGTTCATTGACCTACTCGGGATAATCACTGTTAGGTTCATTGACCTACAGGGATAATCATCACTATTTAGGTTCATTGATCTAAATAGTGGTATGACCATCGTCACCATTGTGACATGTCACCATTGTGACAGAAAGCCAGATAAAAATAAGATAGAAGCCATTGTAATCGCTCTTATGCTGTAATTAATAACTATGCATCATTATGCAAAATAGAATGATTCACTCAGTATTTCCCGCTGACAAAACCTTTTTCAAACATGTTTCAGGTAATCTATTATGATCCAGGAAAAGTGCCATATAGCACTACAAGCTCAAAGAAGTGGCTCAGTATAAAATAAAGAAACATGTTTTGTAAAATAAAAGATTTCTTCGTGAAATCTCAAGATTGTAAATTACCGGGTTTTATCCCGCGTTGTGAAATAAAATAATCGGGAAATATTTCAGTCTTAAAAAGATCCTGATGTTAAACTTCCGCTGTTAAACTCAATTAATTAAATACCACGGGATTTCTGTCCCGCGGCTCTTGAAACGGGTCAAACCGGGTCGGGGGCCGTGACACTTGTGCCATATAAATGACACAACCCTTTCCCAAGCATCTAGATGCCTTGAGCATGGACACTTGCTCAGGCAATCCATGCTGAGTATCCCCTTGAATGGTAAGTGACTCCCCAGACGGGGAGTTTTGACTATCACTTGCTTCCTGTTGCATACAATCTGGGCTTGGTTATGCGATAACCAATCCATGCCTATAACTACATCAAAGCCGGCTAGCTTAAAGGGAAGTAAGGATAAAGGAAAAAACTGATTCCTAATGGATATAACACATCCATCTAAAACAGTTGAGGCTGTTTCTATGGTTCCATCAGCTAATTCCACCTCGTATTTTACGCTTAAGGTTCTAACAGGTAGGTTTAATAACTTACAGAACTTATCATCAACAAAAGACTTATCTGCTCCAGAATCAAACAATACTCTAGCAAAAACATCATTTACAAGAAAAGTACCTGTAATAACGTTGTCATCTTGAACAGCTTCCTTAGCGTCCATCTTGAAGACCCTCGCATTGGTCTTCTTTTCATCATCGGTTTTCCTGGCATTCTTTGGGCAATTAGACTTAATGTGCCCTTTTTCGTTGCAACCATAACATGTTGCATCCTTCAGCTTCTTACACTCCAAGGTCTTATGATCCGTGGATTTGCAAATCCCACAAGATCTCACGTGAGACTGTGATCTCGACTCCAAACGACACTTCCCAAAGTGGTTCTTCTTACAAGTTTTACATTTGGGCTTATCCCCCGATTGTTGCCCATCTCTCTTAGATCCCGACCCTTTCCTGTGGTCGTTATTTCCTCGGTGTCTCTTTTCTGATCTTCGTGAGGTGTCGTCCTCACGCTTTCTCTTATTCTCTTCTGAGTTCCTGAGTGCTCTCAACCTGACTACGTCCATGGTGAGAGATAGAGATAGATCAGCTACTGATCTGAAAGTTGTAGGCCTCGATGCCTTAACACTTGCTTTAATTTCAGGGGCTAAACCCCCGATGAAACGGGCAATCCTTTTCGGTTCTGGGGTTACCAAGTACGGAACCAACCGAGATAGAGTATTGAAAGTGGTGAGGTATGCCTGGCAGTCTAAATTTTTCATCACCAAGGATAAGAAATCAGATTCGATCATTTCAACTTCATGCTGCGGGAAAAAATTTTCCTTGATAAGGGCAACGAACTGATCCCATGACATACTGTAGAGTGGGATCTTTCCGGCAGCTTGTATGAGAGACTTCCACCACGCCAGCGCCTCTCCTTTGAACGATTGGGACACGTATTTCACTACATCTCTTTCAGCACACCCGCTGATATCTACTACTGTATCCATTTCGTCCAACCAGGTCATGCAGTCGACCGCTCCTTTCTCCCCAGTAAAGTCTTTGGGTTTACATGAGACGAAGTATTTATACGTACAGGACTTACTATGCGGCTCCTGTTTCTGCTTGATCTTCTTTATCGGGACACTGTTTTGGTTAGAGGAGTGACGTTCATCATCATCCTTCTTTGGCTTATCCTTCTTGGGTACATCTCTCTTAGAGGGCGGCTTGCTATGAGCCTCAGAGTGGACTTTGGGTTTGGAATGTGGTGCAGATCGGGTCCTACTCCGGGTCCCGCTCGATTCACTATACTGTCTATTTAGCGCTTCGATAACTGCATCGTTCACTAATGCTTTCAACTCCGCACCCGTTACTAATATTTTTGTGTTATCAGGGTTTTCTGCTGGACGACTGTTTAACCCTTCAGACTTAGCCATGTAGTCTAAATTTTTGTGTTATCAGGGTTTTCTGCATCGTTCAGTACGAGTTGCCCTAAACGGGTCTTTTACATAAACCACATACCCACGCAGGGGCCAAATAACAAAACAAACAAACCCACGCAGGGGTCAACTAAAAGATATGCCCACGCAGGGGCAGAACAGAAGGAAATACCCACGCAGGGGTAGAGTACAGAAATAAATATATGTCCACGCAGGGACATGAGTACCACACTAAGATAACCAACAAACAAAGGATTCAGTGACCCTTCTTGCTTTTACCCTTGATCAGATCCACCATCTTCTTTAACATCCCCCGGTTATGCCTCCGATCATGCCGCAACTCATGCCGCATCTCTTGACGCACCTCTTGTATCTCATGAAGGATTTCTTGCATTTGGGGCGGTGACATTGTCGGTGCCTGAGGTGGTTGCTGATAATGCGGAGGTTGGGGAGGCTGTTGTTGATAATGTAGAGGTTGAGGAGGCTGCGGTTGCTGAAACCCATATGGTGGGTATCCATAGGTCGATTGTCCCATAGCCCAGGGACCTCCGTAGGGACCTTCTTGGTGGAAAGTGTTGGAGTTTGCTGCTATCCAGTATGGATCCTCCGTAAAGTTGTAACCCGTGTGAATATGCTGCTCGAAGGGGTTGAATGCTGCAGCACCAGTATAAGTGGGGATTGGGTCTCCAAAACCCAATGGTGGCTGTGGCGCGACTGGCGCAGATGCTACTTCAGAGACGGGGTGTGAAGATTCACCCATCTCTGTTTCTTCGTGGACCGGTGAGTACCGGCTGCCACTCGAAAGTGGAGGGGTGCTGATACGCACTCCCCCTCGTGCGGACATCCGCAAGGTAGTTCTCCTTCGCCTCGGAGGCGAGGGAGGCTGAAGCAGAGGTGGTGCTGCTGGCGGAGTGACCGCTACAAGTCGGGAATCCTCGGAAGGATTCTGCTGCTGCTGCTATGGCTGCTGCTGTGGCTGGTGTAGGGGAGAGTGGTAAGGCAGGTGCAGGGGAGAGTTATGGTATGACTGGTGCAGAGGAGAGTTATGGTAAGACTGGTGAAGAGGAGAGTGATGGGGCTGGTGCAAAGGAGAGTTATGATAACTGGGGGTAAACACCCAGTCGTGCTGCTTGAAGTTCTCCTCAAAGCTATCGGGACCATTGTAAGGTGATCCCATAAACGGTGACCCATCTGAAATCTCAATGGGATGATTCGGTGTTCCGGAGGGTGGCATAGCAGGATCAGTATCCTCATCGATGTCCATCAGGTTGCCACCAGAAAAGTGGTCTTCTGGTCCAAGTGGGTTAAAACCCACTGCTGCTGCTAAGTAGTCATCAGGGTTGAACTGACCCTGGAAGACAGGTGATGGTTGGTTAAAAGGTGAATTGTGTCCTATTAAGGGAATGTAGGACTGTTGTGAGTTGTGGGGCTCATTCTCCGAATGAGGCCCAAAGGAGTGCGGGATTGAAGGAGAGGTACTCAGTGAGACTGAGCGCCTAGCAGGTTCGGTAAAAGACCTCCAAAGGTCTTGAGCATCAGTGTTGTGAGGATCCGAAGGTGTTCGCCGGTGTGACGGTCCGGCCTCGTGGTCGTTTGGAGCTACATGTGCTCCTTGTCCTCGGCCTCTACCTCTCATACCTGGCGGCATTCTGGTGATCCTGTCAAAAACAACAAGTGATACAACAAAAATATATGTAAGACAAAGTTAGAAAATAAAACAAAAATTTGGAAATTTCCTAAGTTCTTTGTCTAGACTCGAGAATCGAGGAATGTGCAATTGTGTAACTGAGATTAAACACAAAAGACTAGTGTTTAATTCACTCAGAGTTGGCTCTGATACCAACCTGTCACACCCCTATTTTCCACGTGTCACCGGTGGGCCCGGTGAGGAGTATAGTGACGTAGTTGGTATCATCATAGACAAAAAACGCAATATATAAATGCACAGCTGAAGCAAAGATAGATTCATTTCAACTTTAAGAAAGTGTAATATCAAATATCACAAATAGTTGAAACGGATCCACAGGCGGATCAAAATAAAATAAGATATTGTTCAACAGCTTTATTGTCGTCCAAGCTTGCGAGACTTATTGTGGACGCTCTAGAAGACAGCCAGCCTATTACGTGTAGTACCTGCACTTAACCTTTTGGGAAAATACGTCAGTTTACACTGGTAAATACAATTTAACTAACTCATTTTGAAAATGGTTGAAAATTGATTTGAATGCTCATGGCACAAAACATTTTATAACTTGGGATAATTATATATTATTATAATCTTGTGAACGAATTACATGTTACTTGTGCGTTCAGTAGCCCGGATCTTGTCCGGGTTAAAGATCAATAGACCCTCCACATTAGAGTTATACACTGACAGGTGTACGCCTACACCCCGTGCTCAGGTCGTGGCCATCTCGTAAGATGATGCCGAGGATATCCGGGACATGGTCATTAACCCCCCAAAGGCTTTAAGTGAACAAGACTGTTTAAACGAGCCGATCAAATTATTCAATTAACCATACAAAGATGTAAGATTTGATGCTCGATCAAGCGGTATTCTATGTACCGTAACCCAAGCCTGTATAGGGAAAATAAGTTAAAAGTATTTACCTGAGTATAGTATAATTCTCAACAAGCAAAAAGGAAAGTAGCTTTTACCGGTGCTCCTAATCTGGAACGAATGTTTATAATAACCTATTAGAGTTCTAACGGGTCATTATTTAAGCTTAAGCTTAGACCGGTTAGTTTGAAGGACGATACGGTTCAAACGCACGATTAAGCGAAGACCGGATAGAATGTGATTTCGACCCGACAAGTTTGAATACTTGTATAATATGGGTATACTAAATACATTCTGGATTTTGAGACAAAAATGATAATGTTTGACCCGTCTCGGTCAATTTATGCAAACCAGTTACATAAACCGAACCGAACGCGAAAAGAGCGTTACGGGTAACCGTAAGAGTCATATGCAGGTTCCCTGAGATAATATGCTCTAAATATGTCATAATATCAGTAAGTTATTTTCTATTATGCCCAAAACGGATTTAAACACAAATTAGGCCTCATAAGGGCATTTTGGTCATTTAAAAGATTATAAAAGAGTTTATTTGTAAATCTGAGTTACGGGTCTGATTTATACAGTAAGTATACTTAATTTAACATGTTATAACAGTAGGGTATGACCCATATGTGAAACTTATCATTTAAAACCAAACTATGCACCTTAGGGGTATTTTAGTAATTTCACAAGGGCTAAAAAGGTCAAAACTTGAAACCTGAGTTCAGAAACTTACACTTACTGTTATTATATAAAAATATACTAAAAACATCAGTAGGTATCAACCTTATATGTTTAATATGGCTATAGTACATACTATGCGTTAAAAACGCTTAAAAAGACGATTTAGAGCCGTTTCCGGGTTTTTAAAAGAAAGCTGACATTTTTATATTTCCAGAATGCTCAAAATAATTTATTTAACAAATAAAATCAGTAGAAAAAGGTTTGGGGTCAAAAGGATTTATAAAACTCATTTTATGGCTTAAAAGGGCAAAAATCGGTATTTACCGAATTAAACTTAGAGACCTATGATATGATCAGCCAAAAATTAAATAAAAATATTTAAAAATCCCAAAATATTATATAACATCAGTGGGTCAAAAGTTTGATATCAAAAAGTGGGTTTAAATAGGTTATATGCTAATTACGCCGTTTATGTAACATAAAGCTTTCAAATTACGATAATGAGCATAACTCTTAATCTGGACCTCAAACTGATATCAAATTTTTGGTGCAAGTTTATAAATCAGTAACAAATGTTTCTACTCTTTCACTTTTTCAAAAATCACATTTTATAGTAAAAAGGGCAAAATAGTCAACTTTAAGCATAAATCGGAAACATGCATATGAATCGGTTAAGCATTGAACCAAGTTGTAAAATATCAGAGAGTTAAACTTATATGAAAATTGGTCCAAAATATGCTCTAATGCAGATCTCAAACCTGCATGAACGGACCAGAACTGAAACTCAAAGAAAAAGTCAATTTATACGACTTTCAGTTCCGATTCGGGTTTAAACTGAAAATTGTCGAGTTGATCATGTTGAAACATGTTCTTACATTAATTACAAAGTTATTTTAATGATCAAACAGGTTGCATGTACCCTACATTGCTAATCATGCTTAAATTTGCAAAAACACATTATGTTGACTTTTTGAAACAAGCTTTGACTCGACAATTATCATACTTAGAGTGGGAATCTGAAAATACCCTTTTGAGGGTTTGTTACCCACATAAATACCATCTTGTAGGTACTTTCAATTTGAGAAAAGACTGAGCACATTTCGTTTAATCACGAAGTCAAACTAAATTTACGATGGATTGACTTTCGGTTAATAAACTAAGCTAGAACGGATTAGGGAAGGTTATGAACACTTACAAGAGTCCTAACAAAGCTTAGAGATCACTAAGAAGTTGCCTTGTCGTCCAGAGAGCTCCAGAAGTTGCCTTGTGAATTTTAGAAGATGCAAGTGTTCAAAGTAGTGAGCTTCAAGACCCTTTTATCTAAGTTTTGATCTGATTAGAGGCTGCCACAGAGGTCTAGGAGTGTTGTGGAATGAAGACAAGTGCCCCTAGTTGCATGTAAGTCGATTGGTGAGGCTCTGGAGTCGACAACAGCTGGAAACAACTCGCAACAGAGTCAGAACTGGCAGCTGTGCGCTGATATGTCGCTGGCAGGTCGCTCGCGTGGCGCGAGACCCCCCTCGCGTGGCGCGACCATGTGCAGATCAGGTTACAAGTTTCTAACATTTTACAATTCAGTCCCTAACCTTTGTAACGTGGTTTTGGCGATTTATCTTGCTCATTAGGCCCTCAAATCTGATTTTTAAGGGCCTTGGAACTTTTATAAACATGGTAAAGTCCTTGGTTAACTTTGTGCTTACCCGAAAAGTCACGAAATTCAATGTTAACGCATTTAACCCTTCGTGCACGGTTTTGATCATAATTTTCTCATACGATAACGAAAATTGATGAAATTTTTATCACATATTCTAGTGAGTATATTTTATCATTACAAAGCTTCGGGTTTGCCAAAAGATCACTCAGAGGTATAATTTCAACATGTTGACACGTTTAGCCCCTGTAGTTTGTAATTCCTCACTTTCTTTCATTTTTCGCTTCGTATGATCCATGATTTATCCGTTTAAGATTATAAACACCATGTAGGGTTATTGTAGGGCCTATTTATCAATTGTTGACACTTTGAACCCTTATAATCACATAGTTTCACTGTTTGTCAACTTTAGTCCCTCTAAAGTATGTTTTCACACATTCAAAGCCTATGACACGTGTCAGTACATTATTGGACGTAAATTTTCGAGGTGTTACATCCTCACCCCCTTAAAAGAAATCTCGACCCCGAGATTTACTGAAACAAATGAGGGTATTTTTCTTTCATCGCAGATTCTACCTCCCATGTGTATTCGGGACCTCTATGGGCATCCCATTTGACCTTCACAATAGGCACATGCTTCCTTCGAAGCTTCTTTACCTGTCGATCCTCAATCGACAATGGCTTTTCCACAAATTTCAAGCTTTCATCTATATGTACATCCGTATGCGGTATAACCAATGATTCGTCAGCGAAACACTTCTTCAGATTACAGATGTGAAAAACATTATGTATAGCACTGAGCTCTTCAGGCAAGTTTAACTTATAAGCAACTGACCCAACACATTCGATAACCTCGAAAGGTCCTATGTATCTCGGGCTTAGCTTGCCTTTCTTACCAAATCGCATTACCCCTTTCCAGGGCGATACTTTAAGCAATACTTTGTCACCTACTTCGAAGTGAAACGATTTGCGCTTTGGATCCGCATAACTTTTCTGCCTATCCCTGGCAGCTTTCAAACGGTCGTGAATCTGGACAATCTTGTTCGTTGTTTCAAAGACTATCTCCGGTCCTGATAGTTGGACATCTCCAGCTTCCGCCCAACAAATGGGCGATCTACACTTTCTACCGTATAAGGCCTCAAAAGGCGCAGCTTTTATGCTGGTGTGGTAGCTATTGTTGTAGGAGAATTCAATTAATGGTAGGTTCTTATCCCAACTACCACCCAAATCGATCGCACATGCACGTAGCATGTCTTCCAACGTTTGAATAGTACACTCACTCTGATCGTCAGTCTGAGGATGATAAGCCGTACTAAAATTTAAACGAGTGCCCAACGATTGTTGGAAACTTTTCCAAAAATGTGACGTGTATCTAGTATCTCTATCAGAGATTATAGAGACAGGTATTCCATGCAAAGCTACAATCTTATCAACGTATAACTGGGCTAACATATCGGAGCTATAAGTCTCCTTGATGGGCAGAAATGTGCTGACTTCGTCAGTCTATCTACTATGACCCATATAGTGTCATTTCCCTTTCTCTTCTTTGGCAACTTGGTGATGAAATCCATCGTCACCATCTCCCACTTCCATGTGGGAATTTCAGGTTGTTGTAACAAACCTGACGGCTTCTGATGCTCAGCTTTGACTTGCGCACAAGTCAAACATTTAGCTACATAAGCAGCTACAGACTTTTTCAAACCAATCCACCAGTAGTTTGCCTTTAGATCCTGGTACATCTTATCAGCTCCAGGATGAACGGAATATTTGGAACTGTGGGCTTCCTGGAGAATAACATCTCGAAGTCCTCCATAAACTGGAACCCATATCCGTCCATTCAATCTTAGCATTCCGTCTTTGTCATAGGATAACTGCTCCTCAGTTACTCCTAGCTTTTCTTCAGGATAGTTAGCTTCCAACACAGCTTCCTTCTGTGCATCTAACACCCTTTCGTTCAAACTATTCCTGATTTCGATGCGCTTGGCATTGATTCTTATCGGCTTCACTCTTTCTTTCCTGCTTAAGGCATCAGCAACTACATTTGCTTTGCCTGGATGGTATTTTATCTCACAATCATAATCATTTAGAGTTTCCATCCAGCGTCTTTGTCGCATGTTCAAGTCCTTCTGATTGAACAAATGTTGAAGGCTCTTGTGATCTGAATAGATCACACACTTGGTTCCATATAAGTAATGCCTTCATAGCTTTAATGCGAATACAACGGCACCCAGCTCCAAGTCGTGGGTGGTGTAGTTCTTCTCGTGCACCTTTAGCTGTCGCGAAGCGTAGGCAATAACCTTGCCTTTCTGCATGAGTACACAGCCCATACCAGTATGTGATGCATCACAATACACCACAAATTCTTCTATACCATCGGGCAATGTTAATACCGGAGCATTGCTTAACTTTTTCTTCAGAATGTCAAAGGATTCCTGCTGCCTAGGGCCCCAATCAAATTTAACCTTCTTACGTGTCAACGAGGTTAGGGGCGCAGCAATCCTTGAAAAGTTTTCGATAAAGCGCCTATAATATCCTGCTAAACCCAGAAAACTACGAATCTCAGTAGGCGTCTTTGGCTCTTGCCAATTCATAACTGCTTCCACCTTAGCGGGATCCACTTGGATACCACGCTCACTTACCACATGTCCAAGGAATTGGACTTCTCGAAGCCAAAATTCGCACTTCGAAAATTTGGCGTAGAGTTTCTCTTGGTGAAGAAGTTTAAGAATACAACGAAGGTGTTTCTCATGGTCAGCTTGGTTCTTCGAGTAAATAAGGATGTCGTCAATAAAGACGATGACGAATTTGTCCAAGTAAGGCTTGCAGACGCGGTTCATGAGATCCATGAATGCGGCCCGTGCATTAGTGAGCCCGAAAGGCATCACTAGGAACTCGTAATGACCATAACGAGTCCTAAACGCTGTCTTGTGTACGTCTTCATCCTTGACCTTCAACTGATGATAGCCTGACCTCAAGTCGATCTTAGAGAAATAGCTTGCCCCTTGCAATTGATCGAACAGATCGTCGATCCTGGGCAAAGGATACCTATTCTTGATAGTGACTTTATTATGCTCACGGTAATCGATGCACAGACGCATCGATCCATCCTTCTTCTTGACAAACTAAATCGGCGCTCCCCAAGGGGACGAACTAGGTCTAATAAAACCTTTAGCTAACAGATCATCTAACTGCGTCCTTAACTCCTTCATCTCCGTTGGTGCTAACCTATAAGGTGCTCTCGCTACTGGTGCCGCACCCGAGATGATGTCAATTCGGAATTCCACTTGCCTATCTGGTGGTAAACCAGGTAGTTCTTCGGGAAAAACTTCAGGATATTCCGAAATGATAGGGATGTCTTCAATCTTGGGCTTTGGCTCATCAATAGTAACTTGTGCCATATAAATGACACAACCCTTTCCCAAGCATCTAGATGCCTTGAGCATGGACACTTGCTCAGGCAATCCATGCTGAGTATCCCCTTGAATGGTAAGTGACTCCCCAGACGGGGTTTTGACTATCACTTGCTTCCTGTTGCATACAATCTGGGCTTGGTTATGCGATAACCAATCCATGCCTATAACTACATCAAAGCCGGCTAGCTTAAAGGGAAGTAAGGAAAAAGGAAAAGAATGATTCCTAATGGATATAACACATCCATCTAAAACAGTTGAGGCTGTTTCTATGGTTCCATCAGCTAATTCCACCTCGTATTTTACGCTTAAGGTTCTAACAGGTAGGTTTAATAACTTACAGAACTTATCATCAACAAAAGACTTATCTGCTCCAGAATCAAACAATACTCTAGCAAAAACATCATTTACAAGAAAAGTACCTGTAATAACGTTGTCATCTTGAACAGCTTCCTTAGCGTCCATCTTGAAGACCCTCGCATTGGTCTTCTTTCCATCATCGATTTTCCTGGCGTTCTTTGGGCAATTAGACTTAATGTGCCCTTTTTCGTTGCAACCATAACATGTTGCATCCTTCACCTTCTTACACTCCAAGGTCTTATGATCCGTGGATTTGCAAATCCCACAAGATCTCACGTGAGACTGTGATCTCGACTCCAAACGACACTTCCCAAAGTGGTTCTTCTTACAAGTTTTACATTTGGGCTTATCCCCCGATTGTTGCCCATCTCTCTTAGATCCCGACCCTTTCCTGTGGTCGTTATTTCCTCGGTGTCTCTTTTCTGATCTTCGTGAGGTGTCGTCCTCACGCTTTCTCTTATTCTCTTCTGAGTTCCTGAGTGCTCTCAACCTGACTACGTCCATGGTGAGAGATAGAGATAGATCAGCTACTGATCTGAAAGTTGTAGGCCTCGATGCCTTAACACTTGCTTTAATTTCAGGGGCTAAACCCCCGATGAAACGGGCAATCCTTTTCGGTTCTGGGGTTACCAAGTACGGAACCAACCGAGATAGAGTATTGAAAGTGGTGAGGTATGCCTGGCAGTCTAAATTTTTCATCACCAAGGATAAGAAATCAGATTCGATCCTTTCAACTTCATGCTGCGGGCAAAAATTTTCCTTGATAAGGGCAACGAACTGATCCCATGACATACTGTAGAGTGGGATCTTTCCGGCAGCTTGTATGAGAGACTTCCACCATGCCAGCGCCTCTCCTTTGAACGATTGGGACACGTATTTCACTACATCTCTTTCAGCACACCCGCTGATATCTACTACTGTATCCATTTCGTCCAACCAGGTCATGCAGTCGACCGCTCCTTTCTCCCCAGTAAAGTCTCTGGGTTTACATGAGACGAAGTATTTATACGTACAGGACTTACTATGCGGCTCCTGTTTCTGCTTGATCTTCTTTATCGGGACACTGTTTTGGTTAGAGGAGTGACGTTCATCATCATCCTTCTTTGGCTTATCCTTCTTGGGTACATCTCTCTTAGAGGGCGGCTTGCTATGAGCCTCAGAGTGGACTTTGGGTTTGGAATGTGGTGCAGATCGGGTCCTACTCCGGGTCCCGCTCGATTCACTATACTGTCTATTTAGTGCTTCGATAACTGCATCGTTCACTAATGCTTTCAACTCCGCACCCGTTACTAATATTTTTGTGTTATCAGGGTTTTCTGCTGGACGACTGTTTAACTCTTCAGACTTAGCCATGTAGTCTAAATTGCTACATAAAAATAAGGACAAGGTCTATTTAGAAGTCTAAACAGTATTATCGTTCTTGGCGATTTATTAACCATGGTAAATAAAAGCCATATTAGTTAATTTAATAATTTCATTCAGGATTTTTACTAATAATCTTTTTAGAATGAAATATAATATTGGCATAATAAGCCTAGTCACATAGACAAATTTCTAAATTACAAATTTAGATCTTATAGGATTAAAGCTTGAATAAATAAGACAAATCAATCCTTTTCTTGGCAGGGAGTTTATAAACTACAGCTGCCTTTTTGTTTTATATGACATTATTTATAACCCGTAGGCATTATGTCACAACCAAATATATATAAAAATATAATCTTGGATACTTTATTAAAAGGGTGGCGTGTGTGATTTTACGGATCACACTAGCCAAGAATGTTAACATGTTTACAGATGTTAACAGAGATTTGAATCTTTTTAAACAGGTTCTACCATATTGGCTAGATTTATGACAACATAACAGCTAGGTTTTACCCTTTTAAGATCCTTATTTTATTAAAATGGTACATCAAAATAATCAATGTTATTTTTCATTTATTTATGCACTATGTTTATGCACATAACTTAAAATGAAAATCTTAAATTAACCATTCAAATAAATAAAAATTAAATCAGTACGAGTTGCCCTAAACGGGTCTTTTACATAAACCACATGCCCACGCAGGGGCCAAATAACAAAACAAACAAACCCACGCAGGGGTCAACTAAAAGATATGCCCACTCAGGGGCAGAACAGAAGGAAATACCCACGCAGGGGTAGAGTACAGAAATAAATATATGTCCACGCAGGGACATGAGTACCACACTAAGATAACCAACAAACAAAGGATTCAGTGACCCTTCTTGCTTTTACCCTTGATCAGATCCACCATCTTCTTAAACATCCCCCGGTTATGCCTCCGATCATGCCGCATCTCTTGACGCACCTCTTGTATCTCATGAAGGATTTCTTGCATTTGGGGCGGTGACATTGCCGGTGCCTGAGGTGGTTGCTGATAATGCGGAGGTTGGGGAGGCTGTTGTTGATAATGTGGAGGTTGAGGAGGCTGCGGTTGCTGTTACCCATATGGTGGGTATCCATAGGTCGATTGTCCTGTAGCCCAGGGACCTCCGTAGGGACCTTCTTGGTGGAAAATGTTGGAGTTTGCTGCTATCCAGTATGGATCCTCCGTAAAGTTGTAACCCGTGTGAATCTGCTACTCGAAGGGGTTGAATGCTGCAGCACCAGTATAAGTGGGGATTGGGTCTCCAAAACCCAATGGTGGCTGTGGCGCGACTGGCGCAGATGCTACTTCAGAGACGGGGTGTGAAGATTCACCCATCTCTGTTTCTTCGTGGACCGGTGAGTACCGGCTGCCACTCGAAAGTGGAGGGGTGCTGATACGCACTCCCCCTCGTGCGGACATCCGCAAGGTAGTTCTCCTTCGCCTCGGAGGCGAGGGAGGCTGAAGCAGAGGTGGTGCTGCTGGCGGAGTGACCGCTACAAGTCGGGAATCCTCGGAAGGATTCTGCTGCTGCTGTGGCTGCTGCTGTGGCTGCTGCTATGGCTGCTGCTGTGGCTGGTGTAGGGGAGAGTGGTGAGGCAGGTGCAGGGGAGAGTTATGGTATGACTGGTGCAGAGGAGAGTTATGGTAAGACTGGTGAAGAGGAGAGTGATGGGGCTGGTGCAAAGGAGAGTTATGATAACTGGGGGTAAACACCTAGTCGTGCTGCTTGAAGTTCTCCTCAAAGCTATCGGGACCATTGTAAGGTGATCCCATAAACGGTGACCTATCTGAAATCTCAATGGGATGATTCGGTGTTTCGGAGGGTGGCATAGCAGGATCAGTATCCTCATCGATGTCCATCGGGTTGCCACCAGAAAAGTGGTCTTCTGGTCCAAGTGGGTTAAAACCCACTGCTGCTGCTAAGTAGTCATCAGGGTTGAACTGACCCTGGAAGACAGGTGATGGTTGGTTAAAAGGTGAATTGTGTCCTATTAAGGGAATGTAGGACTGTTGTGAGTTGTGGGGCTCATTCTCCGAATGAGGCCCAAAGGAGTGCGGGATTGAAGGAGAGGTACTCAGTGAGACTGAGCGCCTAGCAGGTTCGGTAAAAGACCTCCAAAGGTCTTGAGCATCAGTGTTGTGAGGAATCCGAAGGTGTTCGCCGGTGTGACGGTCCGGCCTCGTGGTCGTTTGGAGCTACATGTGCTCCTTGTCCTCGGCCTCTACCTCTCATACCTGGCGGCATTCTGGTGATCCTGTCAAAAACAACAAGTGATACAACAAAAATATATGTAAGACAGAGTTAGAAAATAAAACAAAAATTTGGAAATTTCCTAAGTTCTTTGTCTAGACTCGAGAATCGAGGAATGTGCAATTGTGTAACTGAGATTAAACACAAAAGACTAGTGTTTAATTCACTCAGAGTTGGCTCTGATACCAACCTGTCACACCCCTATTTTCCACGTGTCACCGGTGGGCCCGGTGGGGAGTATAGTGACGTAGTTGGTATCATCATAGACAAACAACGCAATATATAAATGCACAGCGGAAGCAAAGATAGATTCATTTCAACTTTAATAAAGTGTAATATCAAATATCACAAATAGTTGAAACGGATCCACAGGCGGATCAAAATAAAATAAGATATTGTTCAACAGCTTTATTGTCGTCCAAGCTTGCGAGACTTATTGCGGACGCTCTAGAAGACAGCCAGCCTATTACGTGTAGTACCTGCACTTAACCTTTTGGGAAAATACGTCAGTTTACACTGGTAAATACAATTTAACTAACTCATTTTGAAAATGGTTGAAAATTGATTTGAATGCTCATGGCACAAAACATTTTATAACTTGGGATAATTATATATTATTATAATCTTGTGAACGAATTACATGTTACTTGTGCGTTCAGTAGCCCGGATCTTGTCCGGGTTAAAGATCAATAGACCCTCCACATTAGAGTTATACACTGACAGGTGTACGCCTACACCCCGTGCTCAGGTCGTGGCCATCTCGTAAGATGATGCCGAGGATATCCGGGACATGGTCATTAACCCCCCAAAGGCTTTAAGTGAACAAGAGTGTTTAAACGAGCCGATCAAATTATTCAATTAACCATACAAAGATGTAAGATTTGATGCTCGATCAAGCGGTATTCTATGTACCGTAACCCAAGCCTGTATAGGGAAAATAAGTTAAAAGTATTTACCTGAGTATAGTATAATTCTCAACAAGCAAAAAGGCAAGTAGCTTTTACCGGTGCTCCTAATCTGGAACGAAGGTTTATAATAACCTATTAGATTTCTAACGGGTCTTTATTTAAGCTTAAGCTTAGACCGGTTAGTTTAAAGGACGATACGGTTCAAACGCACGATTAAGCGAAGACCGGATAGAATGTGATTTAGACCCGACAAGTTTGAATACTTGTATAATATGGGTATACTAAATACATTCTGGATTTTGAGACAAAAATGATAATGTTTGACCCGTCTCGGTCAATTTATGCAAACCAGTTACATAAACCGAACACGAAAAGAGCGTTACGGGTAACCGTAAGGGTCATATGCAGGTTCCCTGAGATAATATGCTCTAAATATGTCATAATATCAGTAAGTTATTTTCTATTATGCCCAAAACGGATTTAAACACAAATTAGGCCTCATAAGGGCATTTTGGTCATTTAAAAGATTATAAAAGAGTTTATTTGTAAATCTGAGTTATGGGTCTGATTTATACAGTAAGTATACTTAATTTAACATGTTATAACAGTAGGGTATGACCCATATGTGAAACTTATCATTTAAAACCAAACTATGCACCTTAGGGGTATTTTAGTAATTTCACAAGGGCTAAAAAGGTCAAAACTTGAAACCTGAGTTCAGAAACTTACACTTACTGTTATTATATAAAAATATACTAAAAACATCAGTAGGTATCAACCTTATATGTTTAATATGGCTATAGTACATACTATGCGTTAAAAACGCTTAAAAAGACGATTTAGAGCCGTTTCCGGGTTTTTAAAAGAAAGCTGACATTTTTATATTTCCAGAATGCTCAAAATAATTTATTTAACAAATAAAATCAGTAGAAAAAGGTTTGGGGTCAAAAGGATTTATAAAACTCATTTTATGGCTTAAAAGGGCAAAAATCGGTATTTACCGAATTAAACTTAGAGACCTATGATATGATCAGCCAAAAATTAAATAAAAATCTTTAAAAATCCCAAAATATTATATAACATCAGTGGGTCAAAAGTTTGATATCAAAAAGTGGGTTTAAATAGGTTATATGCTAATTACGCCGTTTATGTAACATAAAGCTTTCAAATTACGATAATGAGCATAACTCTTAATCTGGACCTCAAACTGATATCAAATTTTTGGTGCAAGTTTATAAATCAGTAACAAATTTTTCTACTCTTTCACTTTTTCAAAAATCACATTTTATAGTAAAAAGGGCAAAATAGTCAACTTTAAGCATAAATCGGAAACATGCATATGAATCGGTTAAGCATTGAACCAAGTTGTAAAATATCAGAGAGTTAAACTTATATGAAAATTGGTCCAAAATATGCTCTAATGCAGATCTCAAACCTGCATGAACGGACCAGAACTGAAAGTCAAAGAAAAAGTCAATTTATACGACTTTCGGTTCCGATTCGGGTTTAAACTGAAAATTGTCGAGTTGATCATGTTGAAACATGTTCTTACATTAATTACAAAGTTATTTTAATGATCAAACAGGTTGCATGTACCCTACATTGCTAATCATGCTTAAATTTGCAAAAACACATTATGTTGACTTTTTGAAACAAGCTTTGACTCGACAATTATCATACTTAGAGTGGGAATCTGAAAATACCCTTTTGAGGGTTTGTTACCCACATAAATACCATCTTGTAGGTACTTTCAATTTGAGAAAAGACTGAGCACATTTCGTTTAATCACGAAGTCAAACTAAATTTACGATGGATTGACTTTCGGTTAATAAACTAAGCTAGAACGGATTAGGGAAGGTTATGAACACTTACAAGAGTCCTAACAAAGCTTAGAGATCACTAAGAAGTTGCCTTGTCGTCCAGAGAGCTCCAGAAGTTGCCTTGTGAATTTTAGAAGATGCAAGTGTTCAAAGTAGTGAGCTTCAAGACCCTTTTATCTAAGTTTTGATCTGATTAGAGGCTGCCACAGAGGTCTAGGAGTGTTGTGGAATGAAGACAAGTGCCCCTAGTTGCATGTAAGTCGATTGGTGAGGCTCTGGAGTCGACAACAGCTGG
The DNA here is from genome assembly GCA_030545235.1 of Helianthus tuberosus. Classification (NCBI taxonomy): domain Eukaryota; kingdom Viridiplantae; phylum Streptophyta; class Magnoliopsida; order Asterales; family Asteraceae; genus Helianthus; species Helianthus tuberosus. Next base: position 49,099,494 of record CM060411.1, on the reverse strand, counting down.
AAACAACTCGCAACAGAGTCAGAACTGGCAGCTGTGCGCTGATATGTCGCTGGCAGGTCGCTCGCGTGGCGCGAGACCCCCCTCGCGTGGCGCGACCATGTGCAGATCAGGTTACAAGTTTCTAACATTTTACAATTCAGTCCCTAACCTTTGTAACGTGGTTTTGGCGATTTATCTTGCTCATTAGGCCCTCAAATCTGATTTTTAAGGGCCTTGGAACTTTTATAAACATGGTAAAGTCCTTGGTTAACTTTGTGCTTACCCGAAAAGTCACGAAATTCAATGTTAACGCATTTAACCCTTCGTGCACGGTTTTGATCATAATTTTCTCATACGATAACGAAAATTGATGAAATTTTTATCACATATTCTAGTGAGTATATTTTATCATTACAAAGCTTCGGGTTTGCCAAAAGATCACTCAGAGGTATAATTTCAACATGTTGACACGTTTAGCCCCTGTAGTTTGTAATTCCTCACTTTCTTTCATTTTTCGCTTCGTATGATCCATGATTTATCCGTTTAAGATTATAAACACCATGTAGGGTTATTGTAGGGCCTATTTATCAATTGTTGACACTTTGAACCCTTATAATCACATAGTTTCACTGTTTGTCAACTTTAGTCCCTCTAAAGTATGTTTTCACACATTCAAAGCCTATGACACGTGTCAGTACATTATTGGACGTAAATTTTCGAGGTGTTACATCCTCACCCCCTTAAAAGAAATCTCGACCCCGAGATTTACTGAAACAAATGAGGGTATTTTTCTTTCATCGCGGATTCTACCTCCCATGTGTATTCGGGACCTCTATGGGCATCCCATTTGACCTTCACAATAGGCACATGCTTCCTTCGAAGCTTCTTTACCTGTCGATCCTCAATCGACAATGGCTTTTCCACAAATTTCAAGCTTTCATCTATATGTACATCCGTATGCGGTATAACCAATGATTCGTCAGCGAAACACTTCTTCAGATTACAGATGTGAAAAACATTATGTATAGCACTGAGCTCTTCAGGCAAGTTTAACTTATAAGCAACTGACCCGACACGTTCGATAACCTCGAAAGGTCCTATGTATCTCGGGCTTAGCTTGCCTTTCTTACCAAATCGCATTACCCCTTTCCAGGGCGATACTTTAAGCAATACTTTGTCACCTAATTCGAAGTGAAACGATTTGCGCTTTGGATCCGCATAACTTTTCTGCCTATCCCTGGCAGCTTTCAAACGGTCGCGAATCTGGACAATCTTGTCCGTTGTTTCAAAGACTATCTCCAGTCCTGATAGTTGGACATCTCCAACTTCCGCCCAACAAATGGGCGATCTACACTTTCTACCGTATAAGGCCTCAAAAGGCGCAGCTTTTATGCTGGTGTGGTAGCTATTGTTGTAGGAGAATTCAATTAATGGTAGGTTCTTATCCCAACTACCACCCAAATCGATCGCACATGCACGTAGCATGTCTTCCAACGTTTGAATAGTACGCTCACTCTGACCGTCAGTCTGAGGATGATAAGCCGTACTAAAATTTAAACAAGTGCCCAACGATTGTTGGAAACTTTTCCAAAAATGTGACGTGTATCTAGTATCTCTATCAGAGATAATAGACACAGGTATTCCATGCAAAGCTACAATCTTATCAACGTATAACTGGGCTAACATATCGGAGCTATAAGTCTCCTTGATGGGTAGAAAATGTGCTGACTTCGTCAGTCTATCTACTATGACCCATATAGTGTCATTTCCCTTTCGCGTTAGTATGTTAACATGTTTATTTCGCGCTTGTCTTATATTAACAAGTGCTTTGTATTTGTGACATTTTCCTAACTTTGCATAGTTTTACCGGCTAGACTAATTAGTCTCCGTCACTCCATACCCTTTCATCCGGGTATACTATTTTGCCACCTCCGGCCTTATGTGTGTCTAAGATATTCTAAATCCTCCCATACTACTTATGTTTGTTAAAACATTGCTTTTGACTAAAAACTAAGTTTTAGTTTACGCTCTCTCTTGTCTCACGTCTTTTTCTCGTGTCTAGGAATTTCCGTTCTAAGTTTTTATTCCTGACCGTTATTATCTTACACGGAGAATTGTAACCAGTCTTTTATGCCTTACTCTATTGACCCGTAGGTTCTTTTCACCATTTTAAGTTTAGAATCGTTCATTCTCATTTCTTGAATTTTATGGACCTTGACCGTGGTCTAAGGCTACCTTTGTAATCTTTCGAAGTAATGTTCCCACTTTATGACTTCTTTCGTCATTTACACGTCGCTTTGTTCTTCGCTTACCTTTATCCGGTTCATACTTATATTCCTTTACAACCCATTACCCGGGTTCTTTTATCCTAATGTTTTTAGCATTCTTGTTTCGCTAATTTGCGTTTTTCCTATCTACGTTACCAAGCGTTATTCTTAATTTAACTCGTTCGACATGTTCGTGTGAAGTTTCATCACTTGTGAACGTCAAACTTCATTTTTTTTATTCGACCCGCTCAACCTTAAAATAGTTGAACGTAGTTATCAAAATTTATGTTTGCAAATTCTCATCGTCTTTTTGTCATGACTCATAACCCGAGTCTTTCGACTTTCTTTTTCGCGTTCCCGTCTCTTGGTTTACGCATACTTTCAAAATTCTACCCATTTATCAGGTATTTTACCGAAGTCATTATCAAAGCAACCGTCCCGGTATGTATTAAGACTTCGTTTTAGTTTATTTGGTCGTCTTAGCGAAACCCATCGCTTTTATTCAATCAAGTCCTTTGTTCTTTATTTAATTCGTCTGACTTGTCCGTGTGAATTTCATTACTTGTGATAGTCAAACTTTTATCCCTATACTTTAGCATTCCTATTAGTCGATCTGTATTTTCATTTACTTGATCCTTGTCCCTCCTCTCGGGCTCGTTATTCTAACGTAATACGCTTCCGTCATCCGACTTGCGTTTACGTTTACCATCAAACATCTTACTTATTTAGGTACCGTTTTAATTCGTCTCATTCACCCCATCCTTACTACATTGGACGTAAATGTGTCCATCATAAGAAGTTCATGGTACCACGTGTTCACTACTTACTTGGCCAGAGTAAGCGATCAACACCTGATATACACGACCTTTTATAATTTTCACATTACACCCCATGTAAGTAACGCCTCTATTTAGTTTTCTTGGAAATAATATCCTAGATAGGTATTCAATTCAGGTTTTCCAAGTTTCTAATTTACATATGCAACAATTATTCTCTACATGTTTGTTGCATATTGCTATTTGTGCGACTATATTTAAAAGCGTGCACCTGGTAATGCTTTCCCCGATTGAAGGGGTATGGTCCCAGATCTCGCGTCAGCATGACCGCGAGTGATCATTACCCTTATCAAAAACCCCCACTAACAAGAACTTATCTGTGTCCGTGCGGGCACGCGCGAACACAGCGGTCGAATCCAATCTGTCAAGAGATGAGAAGACTTACCTTAAGTGCAAGATCGGATGTTACACATAGCGATGCGGCCTGGTACCGTATCCTATGGACATTTTCGTCACGACAAGGGATCTGGACAACAGTAATAGTCACCAATCGGCGATGCGGCACGGAACCGCATCCCTCATATGTCTTGGCCAGAACATGAACGCGGGAACAACATCAGTTACCGCAAGCAGCGATGCGGCCCGACACCGCATCATGCCTACAAGGCAAGTGGGTCTGACACCACAGTGCAAGTGGCACTGAGAACAGTCACCTGTCAGCCCACATGTGTGCAACAGTCTGACACCACAGCAGGACGTGGCATCACCACCGTAACCGACAGGCCTGACACACCTATAGGGGGCTGTGCGATGTCATACTAGCTACTCAACTACCCTCATTCACTCCTCGGCTATAAATACCCATCCCAAACCAGGTTTGAGGTATCTCTTCTCAACTCCCTCACTACTACTACTATCACACTTTGCTTCCCAAGAAAATTACTGATTCTCACGCCGGAGAGTGGTAACAAGGAGCACCCCCACCCCATCCTCCTTGTTACGAGTCATGGCTTGTTTCCCTGTGCAGGAAACCAACCAGCGGACGATCCAACCAACAATCCTCGGAAAGAAGGGATTAACCCTACTTGACGAGACCAGTGAGTTAACCCCACCACGGTTAACCATTGTTTCATCATTGGCGCCCGCCGCTACTCTTAGCACTTTTTTTCCACCATCCCTTTCTCTCCAAAGATTATGTCTGATCGTCTAAACAACACTGCAGGGGATAACCTAAACCCCGTAAACTAAGGGCCTACGGGGACCACTCCCCTAGACCTAAATGCTGACTACGTTGGCACATCGACGCAAGGGGGCGCTTCCCTTACGTTCGGACACGATCTTTCACAGTACGCTGCTGTGATTCCTCCAGGCATGAACCTTCATACCAGGTATGACCAGCAACAAGCTATATAGGCCGCATCATACAACAGAGCTTGCGCAGAAGCGCAAGTACCGGTCGGGCCTACCCCAGCACCGCATACCCCTGCGGGTCATATTTTACAATACGACGGCAGGGCCCCCACACATCCAGCCTCCCGAAGTAGGCACGAAGACCGTGGTTCCTCTTACTGCGACGTTCGCACACTTAATGATGACGATTCCACGTATCGGTCCCGCCGCAAGGGCCCTATACATAGCCCCCTGGGCCCCCATGGTGAAACTAGGCGACAGTCTACAGCCCACCACGGTCCCGGAATCTATAGCCGGCTGGGACCTCAGTCCCACCATGAAGGGCAGGGCCGTACCGATCCGGATGAAGGTACATATTGCGGGGAATCTCATGCTACTAGCAGTAGACCGGGAGGACGCAATTATGTTCCTCCCACTCAACCCCGCACCACAAACCTCCGCGATGCAAAGCGCCACCAGAGCCAACCCTACAGGCCGAAATCTGCGGCCGAAAATTCCAAGTTCGCACCGGAGATTGCCCATGCCGATGTCACCACCACTAAATTCCCATTAAACATTGGGAAATACAATGGTTCGTCCGACCCGGACGACCACATGAACATCTTTACCGGCGCAGGGTGCAACGGCAGGTGGGACGAGCCCACCTGGTGTCATTTCTTCCCCCAGACCCTCACAGGCCTGGCGAGGGCTTGGTTCGATTCTTTGCCAGTGGGATCACTGGCCTCATTCGAGGACTTGCAAGCAAAGTTCCTCGCATATTTTAGCCAGCAACGACGTCATGAACGTGATTCTATGGACGTCATGAACATCTGGCGCAGAGACAACGAATCGCTTGAGGCGTTCGATGTCCGTTACAATAAAGAGTGCCTGGAGATAGGCGACGTTGCAGACCAAATAGCACGCAACCATTTCATTGTTGCAGTTAAGGACGAACAAATGGTTATGACTATCTCCGGCAAGGAAGGCTTGCCTAAGAAATGGGAAGATGTCATGGCTGCGGTCAAGACATACGCCCAGACTCAGCGGTCCCTCAAACCACACGTCTCAAAGGCACAGGCCCAAACGGAAGGCCAATCCTCCCACCAAAAGCACAAGCGCAACAACAATCGCAACCGGGACACATGGAATCGCGGCAGCGATCCCAGACCATATGTCCCGCGTAACAACCAGCCCGACGCAAGGGCAACAATCAACGCCCAGCGTGAAAACCGGGCATCGATGAGGAATCTCGGGACCGTAACTGGACCGAGATCAACCAGTCGCCAAGCGATGTCCTTCTTATGGACGCGCAATTCCTGCGACCGGCCCAACCGATTAAGTCCAAGAAGAAGCAAGATCTCGCACTCTATTGCGAGTATCACAATGACTCGGGCCACACAACAAACAACTGCATCAGTCTCCGACTGGAGATTGAGCGAGCCCTAAAAGAGGGGAAACTGCAACATCTGTTCCCAGGCACGCAAAAACCTACCAAGCGCATCACCCCCCACAACTAGGGCACCTCCACGGGTAAGAGGACCATGTACGTGGCCTCTACCCACATGATCAATGGAGAACGAGGAAGGCCGCGCAAGGCGGCAAGAAGACCGGACAATGACTGGAAAGACGAGCAAGTTGTCTTTCCAAAAGTCCGAGGCGGACCGCGCGACAGGCGCGCCGTGGTTATCACAGGCCACCTGGCTCACTACTGCACCGAGTGATTATTCATCGACCCGGACAGTACATCTGATATTATATACGAGCAGTGCTTCAACCAATTCGATCAAGAAGACAAGGATCGGTTGCAGCCGGTGGACTACCCGTTGGCTGGGTTTGCGGGGGAAACCGTATTCCCCCTGGGCCAGATTACTTTTCCTGTGCGCCTCACCTACGGAAGGCACACAAGAACGGAGGAGGTAAACTTCATGGTTTTATCTCACACCTCCAAATACGACGTACTTCTCGGGAGGGAGTCCCAGGGCGACTTCAACATGATCACATCCGTCCCCCACTCTGCCATCGGTTTCCCAACGGAGACGGGGATTGCGATAATATATGCCCGCAGAGAAGTTATGTCCACGGACGAGCTGCGTCCGAACAAGATAGCAAGGCCTACCCCCAACACCCAACCAGAAAAATGGGTTCTTAATGGAAGACACCCAGAGCAAACGGTCACATTGGGCCACGCCTTGTCCCCCACCATCAAAGCGCACCTGAAGCAGCTCCTCTTCAGGAACCATGATATTTTTGCGTGGACACCCGCAGACATGACAGGGGTACCACGCGAAATTGCGCAACACTTCTTGAATACCATGCCAGGTATCAAGCCGGTGATCCAAGGCCAACGCTACCTTGGATCAGCAAAAAATGAGGCGATGCATGAGCAGGTCCAAGAGCTGCTCTCCGCAGGCATCCTGTGGGAAGTCAAATACCAGACTTGGTTATCAAACCCAATCATGGTAGCAAAACCATCCGGGGGCTGGCGCATGTGTGTCGACTCAACAAAGCTTGCCCCAAGGATTGTTACGCACTTCCGGAGATCGACGAGAAAGTCGATAACCTCGCACCATTTCGATGGAAGTGTTTCCTCGATTGTTACAAAGGCTACCACCAGGTACAGATGGCAATCGAGGATGAAGATAAAACGGCATTCCGTAGACCTACCGGAAATTACTGCTACACAAAAATGCCGTTCGGGTTGCGCAACGCAGGTGCAACCTATTAAAAGTTGATGAACGACACTTTTCGCGGTCAGATCAGCAAAAGTGTCGAAATCTATATGGACGACCTGGTCGTCATGAGCATGGAAGAAGACACCATGCTCAATGATATTGAAAGAACATTCCAAACTCTGCGAAGCATCAATATGAAGCTCAACCCAGGGAAATGCTCGTTTGGAATGGAAGAAGGCAAGTTCCTTGGATTCATCGTAACCAAAGATGGATTCAGGGTGAACCCGGAAAAAGTTCAGGCGATCGAGCGCATGCCATCACCTTCCACGATGAAAGAAATGCAACGACTAGCCGGCAGGCTAGCCGCACTAAATAGATTCTTAGCCAACCATGCAGCTAAGTCTTACCCTTTCATCAAGACACTGCGGAGCTGCTTAAAAAAGGAGCAATTCCAATGGACCGCAGAAGCCGAAAAAGCTTTCCGGGAGATGAAAGAGTGTTTGATACAACTCCCAACTCTAACCGCACCACGCAAAGATGAGCCACTTATCTTGTACTTATCTGCCGCGGACAACGCGGTAGGCGCGGTACTCATAGTGGAGCGAGAAGGAGTTCAAACACCCATCTACTATATCAGCAAAATGCTCAACGACCCAGAGACGAGATACTCCATCATGGAGAAGTTGGTATTGGCACTAGTGCACGCGTCAAGACGGTTGTGATGATACTTTGCAAACCACGTCATCACGGTGTTAACCAACTACAGGATTGGCCCGATCCTATCAAAACTCGACATCTCTGGTAGATTAGCAAAATGGGCAATTGAGCTGGGTGCACTTTCACTGAACTATAAGTCACGCCCCGCAATCAAAGGCCAAGTTCTAGCTGATTTCGTCGCCGAGGTACCGGCAGATCGCATTCAAGAATGTGAAGAAGAGCAAAACCCTGCATCACCACCAGCCTTCGCAGAAACCTAGGCACTATATACAGATGGTGCATCCAACGAGGATGGTGCAGGTGCAGGTCTGCGACTCGTCAGCCCAGATGGCCAAGAGCTTACCTATGCAATCCGCCTCGATTTCAAAAGCACAAATAACGAGGCAGAGTATGAGGCTAACCTGGCAGGGTTACGTCTGGAAGTCAAACTCGGCGTCCAACATTTGGAAGCACACGTCGACTCACTATTGGTTGCAGGGCAGATGCGCGACGACTATGCTGCAAAAGGGGATATCATGATCCTTTACCTCGAACAAGCCTTCCAACTGAGGTCAAAATTCACTTCCTTCAATATCCGCCATATCAACAGAAGTGAAAACAAACCAGTGGATGCACTGTCTAAACTCGCATCCACCAGCTTCCAACACCTGGCAAAGGAGGTACGCATAGAAATCTTGCAAAATCCCTCAGTACCCCTGCGTCAAGTCAATGTCATCCAGTACGGAACAACATCCTGGATGACACCAATCATTGCATACTTACAATCAGGTGTTACTCCCGAAAGCAAGGCAGAGGCATGTAAGTTGCAATACAAAGCGTGTCATTATCAAATGGGAGACGGTATCTTAGACCGTAAATCATAGCTCGGGCCACTCCTACGATGCGTCGACCCCCAAGATGCCACATACCTTATCAGAGAAATACACGAGGGAATATGTGGCATACACGCAGGCCCACGCATGGTGGTGGCCAAAATCATGAACGCCGGGTACTACTAGCCCGGTATGCACCTAGATGCGGTCAAAGTCTTGCGCAAGTGTTTCAATTGTCAGCGGCATGCTCCCAAGACCTTGCGCCCCAAGAACAACCTGATCCCCGTCACCACTGCATGGCCATTCCAAAAATGGGCAATCGACGTGGTGGGACCATTTCCAGACGCACCAGGTGCAGTGAAGTTTATCATAGTGGCTGTTGATTACTTTACAAAATGGGTAGAGGCAAAACCGCTCGCCTCAACCACCGCTATGATAACAAGGAAATTCATCTGGGAACATATCATCTGCCGTTTTGGTCTACCAATGTGCATCGTTACCGACAACGTGGCGCATCCGCAATGGAATGGCCAAGTCGAGAGTATCAATAAGAGTTTAGTCGAAGGCATCAAAGCACGGTTGGGAACAGCCAGACGCGGCTGGGTTGATGAACTCCCAAGTATCTTATGGGCCCACAGGACAAGCCTAAAGACAAGTAACGGTGAGACACCCTTCAGCCTAGTCTATGGCACTGAAGCGGTGATCCCCGCGGAAGTAGGCCTCCCCTCACCTAGAATGTTGGCTATCAACAAGATAGACAACAATGAGGAACGCAGGGTTGACTTGGACCCCCTGGAAGAAAGGCGTGAAAACGCTGCCATCAACGAGGCCAAGTACAAAACCAAACTTGAAAAGTACTACAATGCACGCGTCCGCATTTGTACCTTCAACCCAGGAGACTACGTCCTTCGTGACAATGAAGCATCTAACGCGAAACGCCCAGGGAAACTTGCCCCCAAGTGGGAAGGACCCTACCTCATCCAAGAGGTCCTGGGCAAAGGCGCATATAAACTGCAAACATTAGAGGGTGAAACTATCGCACGCACATAGAATGCACAACAGCTTCAACGCTGTTACATGTAAGCCATGTTTTTTACATTCACCATGTAACCTATCGGGCCGCAGGACATTTGCAAATAAATAAATAAACGATTCAATGCAATATTGTTTATTTACTTCTATTACAAATGCGTGTTCCACTCTACGGTATCTGCAAAAACATATTAGCAAAATCTTCATTCGCGATACCCACACAGAGTGGTGACCACACGCAAGTATTGTAATAGGCCAGCAATGGCAAAACATCAACTGTCTATCCGGCTGGATATGCAAATACGGTTTTCACAAAGCCTACACAATTCCTAAACCCTAACGGGTTAAAAACAGGAATTGACTAATACTCATACGACAAAGGTATAGAGTATACTTAACCGCGCTTTACAGCAGGCAGAGTTCTTCATACTTGCATATCACCTAGATATGCAAAAGGCAAATACAGACTTAGTGTTATTCACAATAACATTAACTCATACAAATTCAAACATGCAAGTAATAAAAACACTTGTACAACTTGCAAAAAAACGGTTCTTTATATTAAAAAAAATTATACACCTGCGCGGTGCACAAGAGATTTGCATAAGGTTCCTAGTATTTACATCGAGAAAGAAGAAAAAAAAAAAGAGAGAGGCACGCAGGCCACCCTAATCTTTCTTTGTACCGCTGGAACCCGCACCACCCTTGCCATCACCAGCAGTCTCTTCCTCCTCTTCCTCATCAACAAACAACAACCGCAAGCGGTCCACATAGTCTTCCGCGTCCAAGCATTTATCAACTTCTTCAAGGGCGGAAATGGACAGGTCATTGTATGCTGCCAGAGCGGCAGCAAGACGCGCTTCAGTATCCACGCCATGGAACCCGGATCTTTCATCAGTAAATTTACCTTGGGCTAAAAGGTTCATATGGCTGACACATCGATTATAGCCGGCTTTAAAACCAGCATCGTGCACGCGAAGCCTGATTTCATTTACAGCAGCCGCATTCTCAGGTGCGTCAAGGATAGCACTAGCAATCTGCAAAATACAAGCAATAAGGTTAGCAAAGGCAAACCTAAAAAGATAGCAAAGGCAACGGATACTTACATGCCCGATACCGTGAATACGCATCCATTCACGATCACTCTTTAACTGCTCAAAGGAAGAAGTCAGGCTATCTCTAGCCTCAGTAGCATCCTTTGCCCGCGCTTCAGCTTCAGCAGCACGAGCAGTGACCTTCTCAATAATGGTCACCTGGCTCCGCACTTCAGCCTTCCAACAAGGAAAAAACAAATACATAAAGATGTTCACTCATACTTGTGAAATAAATCTACAAATTCAAGAGCAAAAGATACTCATACCTGGAGACCCTTAACAGTTTTGTTTAAGTTGGTGCGGTCAGCATTTGCCCTTTCAAGAGCCTTGGCAACACGGGCCTCCGCCTCCTTGGCCTCTTCAAGAGCCTTGGCAACACGAGCTTCTGCCTCCTTGGCCTCTTTGACAACCGCATCAGCTGCGGCTTTCTCCTTAACCAAAGCAGCTTTCGTGGCCTTGACATTAGTAAGCTCCTGACGAACACGAAAGAGAGTTTCATTCTGTTTGGCCCAAGTTTCTTTCCAAGTCTTGCGCTCATCAGAAAGTGTCTTGCGCTCATTAGAAAGGGTTTCTTTCCAACTCTTGCGCTCATCAGAAAGCAGTTTGGCGAGAGTACGAACCTGTTTAAGGCCAGAAGTCGCAGCCCACTCCTCGGTCTGCTTATGCTTCTCAAAAGCAGCCTTATCCCTTTTAAGCTGTTCCGCACCCTCACGAGCAGCCTTCACCAACTCTTCAGCTTCAGCCCGCAAGCGGGCAGTTTCCTCCTCCTTACGCCCCAACACCATGTAGTCTTCCATAATGGCGAATGCCATTATGGAACTCCCCACAAGCATGGACGAGAGTTGATTGATCCGGAGCTCACGCGGCAAAGCGCGGGCCCGGTTAACTTCAAACGGGGTGCCCAAGCCCCCCAAAATTTCCCTACACGCAGAGGGATCAGCAGAAATATCATCCCCATGCATAACATTCCAAGGGGGTCGGTGATAGCTCACAGCCCGGTTTTCCGTATAGGTGCGGTAGTAAAACTCCAATTCAGACTCTTCAGGCTGAATGGGAGTTCCTTCAAAACCCGCACCCCCGGAGGCCGAATCGGAAGTTTTCTCAGTAGCAGGAGATTTCTTCCTCTCAGTATAAGCAAACTTCAAGTTCAGCTCGTCAGTATCCTGCGGAGAGATCAGGTTATCATGAGAATCTACCGTATCAAAGATCTGCGTCGCAGGTTTCTTCCCAGTAACTTCTGCCTGCGTAGAGGGTTCACTCACCACCTTAGGGTAAGGGCTCCTGGTAAATTCTTTATTAACCCCCACATCCGCAGCTGTATCATGCGTGGGGGAAAGAGGAGCATCAAATATAGAGAACCCTTCATCTTGCGGTTCTACAAACAAAGAAAAAACACTTATCAAATACAAGTACAATAACAAAACACTTGTAAAGGTTAGGAATCACTTACCAGACACAACCGCAGGTTTCACAGCAATTGTCCGTTTGGTCTGTATCTTCGGACGCTTCTTTTCACCAGCATCAATAGCCTTCTCTGGCTTTCTCTTCCTCTTCTCATCAGCAGGCTTGGAACTCGCAGAGGTCCCACCTGCAGCCGCACCACCACCTGGAACACCCAAACCCTCAAGGGTGTCAAACACTACCACGTAATCGGTATATCGGCGGAAATGAGAGCGAGAGATACCTGCCGCCTACGGCACCAAAGGAGGAACAACAGTAGCCTCAGGCTTTCTCTTACCGGGACCCCGCGCAGCTTTCTCCGCATGCTTCTTGGGGGCACCCTTCACCTCAAATTTACCCAGGGCCCCAAGAATACCTACGTTTGCATCATCAAAACAAGCAAATAAGAAAGGTGAACTTCTACAAAGTGAGTCACAATATTATAGAATATACCTTTGCCTTGCGGCAGGGGTGCGTTCAACGCCTCGCGAACAGGAACGCGGAAGTTGTTGACAATGGTCAAGTTAAAACCTTCACCTTCCGCACACTGAAGAATCTCAACCTTGCCTGTGAAGTTCGGATCAAATATCTTCCACAGCTAAGCATCCTCCTATAGTACACTCACAAATCAGTAACAACAAGGAAGTAAGGAAACCGCACAAGAGTAAGAACACTTACCACCAGTCTTTTCCCGCACAACGGGCCTTGCATGCCTGTCAGGCCTGGTCAACATCATCCGCAGCACCCACAGCTGCGTGTTGTCCACCGTCTTATGCTCAATGGTCCTCAACCTTGGGAACCACTCCACCGTCTCCGCACTGGGAAGATCAATATCCTCCGCAGGGATCGCCTCGTTCACATTGCGGAAGGTCATCCTCGCAAGGACCGCTGCTGCATTAACGTAGAAGAACTTGGTTTTCCACTTTGTGATACCCTTGGGTGGGGTCATCAGCTTAGTGCTCCCATACCGTTGGCTAAAAGAAAAAAACCCAGTATTTACAGTTAACTGGTAAAACCGATGGAAGTTTTCTACAGAAATTTCCAGGCCAAGAGCACGAAAAGTGTACTCAAAATTTCTAATCCGAATCATCCCAAACAGACGCATTTGGGAAACATGGAGCTTGTAATGCTCCAAAACCTCAGCAACAAACACGGTTAATGGTAAACGAAGGTTACCATCAAAGAAGGAATCAGCCCACATGGTGACATAACCGGCTGGAGCATCGGCACCGGTGTCACCCTCCTGGGGATAAACAGCCCCATACTCCTTGGGCATTTGAATGTTGAGCATCAGGTTGTCAAAAAGAACCTTCGACCACTTCAGCACTGGTAGGCCCCCGCCGGGGCACTACCACCGTCTTCCTCCTCTTCCACCACCACCACCGGCGATGAATGCTCAGGGTTTTCACCCTCAGCATGGTGTGGATCAGATGGTTCAGCCATCAAGGAAGGTAATGAAGAATACAACAGAATGAGTTCACAAAAAACTCAGAAATCTCACCGGAAATTCAGACAGGTTTATCGGAGAAAACAAAGGAATCACTCTTTCTCTAAATCGGAAATTTTCGAAAATTTTTAACAGGTGAGAGGAAACCACAAGCGGTTTCCCCTTATATACTCATCTCAATTAATGCAATGCAGTAACCGACTCATCACATTCAAAATGGGCCAATTACGCAACGCCACGTGTTCAGCGACGGTTCCTCTGACGGTTACCACGCGCGCGTAGCCGTCCACGCGCCTGACAAAAGAGACTTTTACACTCCTTACTACAGTGCATTTATGACCTCGGGCAGTGCAAACGTCCTTTCATTTCAGCACATGACAGAATCCTACCAACTTTCACCAACCCACACGTGCGTTCAGCCACGTATGTAGCACAAAAGCGACAACAATATCCAAACATAAGCGACATGCGGTTTCTCTGGTTTACCGCACCATGACCCATACCACATGTCGTTTTTTACATACCCCTCAAAAAAGGCAAAAATATATATCTCTACATTCTGTAAGGGGGTATAACAAACATCCGCATATACCCACGAGCATACGTGGAATATGCGGTGATGACACACACGAGCCCGTACAGGTGTGTCAGATACTCAGAACCAGCGTTGTTCTTTGGACTGCGAAAACCGCTTCTCAGGATGCAGCAAACCGCATTCCATGCAAGCTTCTTCAAGTTTTAAATCCCTCGTGTCCGGTTCACAACCACAGAGGGGACGCAAACAGCTTCCCCTTAGGATAAAGGACAAGTATGCTGAGCAACCGCACATCAACAACCCTGACTCCTGATCCTTCAAGAGCCACATACAAGCTTCAAACTCTCTAGAAGCGAGTTCTTTGCTGTAAACCGCAGCCACCCACGAGTAGCTGCGGCAAAATACAAATACGCAAACGGTGGCTACGGAAGAGCCATGACTAAACCACCACGCGGTTGATCAAAGCTACTCCTAGGAAAACTGCTTTCCAACTAAGCGTGAAGGAAAGTGGTTACATAACGAATGCGGACGAGTGTCACCCAAATTCCCAAGTATCTAGGGTGATCTCCTTCGGCAACACTACTTCAAGGAAAACTACTTTCCACCAAAGCTTGAAGGAAAGTAGCTAAGGAACAGTGGTAAAAAGTCTGCTTATGACTGTGTACCCACCTATGGACCGCATAGAATAAACAATGGTGGGCACTACAAGGCCCATGACCATGTTTATTTACCCATAGTCCAGATTCACATTGTTCGACCAAACACGGCCAACAATGACGCAAATACCCCACATAGTTCGACCACACATGGCCAACAATGTGCAGCAACGAGGTAACCGCAAAGGACGTGCGGTTACTAGAGAGCTACACCGCAGAGGATGTGCGGTTACTAGAGAGCTAAACCGCAGAGGACGTGCGGTTACTAGAGAGCTAAACTGGAGAACATGAACACCCCACAAAACAGGGATCATCGTTGAATGTCCAGTTGCTGAACATAGAGCTTGAGCAAAGTACTTACAGCATTGCATCAGCTGACGCATAGGTTACAACTAGAGTGGTGGAGACAGACATCTTCCGTCACCATCTCAAAGGTTGGTTCGAACCCTGCTAACATCTTTAGTCACCGTCTCAAAGGTTGGTTCGAAACACCAACAGGTGGCTGATGACATCAGAAAAAGGTAGATCATATTACCGAACCAAGTCCTCGGCTGAGAATTTCGCATCAGACGGAACTTGCTCACCGGTACGGAAGAGATGTTACCGAACTCGCAGCTTGATTTACTGAAAGTAGGAGCCATTTGCATGGCCCATATTCTACCTTCTAGACACCATAGTCCAGTATTCCTCCCACATGCAACTTGCATACGGAAGAAACACTAGACTGGGGGGACTTGAAGGGGTATGGTCCCAGATCTCGCGTCAGCATGACCGCGAGTGACCATTACCCTTATCAAAAACCCCCACTAACAAGAACTTATCTGTGTCCGTGCGGGCACGCGCGAACACAGCGGTCGAATCCAATCTGTCAAGAGATGAGAAGACTTACCTTAAGTGCAAGAACGGATGTTACACATAGCAATGCGGCCTGGCACCGCATCCTATGGACATTTTCGTCACGACAAGGGATCTGGACAACAGTAACAGTCACCAATCGGCGATGCGGCATGGAACCGCATCCCTCATATGTCTTGGCCGGAACAAGAACGCGGGAACAACATCAGTTACCGGAAGCAGCGATGCGACCCGGCACCGCATCCTGCCTACAAGGCAAGTGGGTCTGACACCACAGTGCAAGTGGCACTGAGAATAGTCACCTGTCAGCCCACATGTGTGCAACAGTCTGGCACCACAGCAGGACGTGGCATCACCACCGTAACCGACAGGCCTGACACACCTATAGGGGGCTGTACGATGTCAGACTAGCTAATCAACTACCCTCCTTCACTCCTCGGCTATAAATACCCATCCCAAACCAGGTTTGAGGTATCTCTTCTCAACTCCCTCACTACTACTACTATCACACTTTGCTTCCCAAGCAAATTACTAATTCTCACGCCGAAGAGTGGTAACAAGGAGCACCCCCCACCCCATCCTCCTTGTTACGAGTCACGGCTTGTTTCCTTGTGAAGGAAACCAACCAGCGGACGATCCAGCCAACAATCCTCGGAAAGAAGGGATTAACCCTACTTGACGAGACCAGTGAGTTAACCCCACCACGGTTAACCATTGTTTCATCACCGATGGGTGTTCCTTGCCATTATTCCTATTCGCGATTGCTACGCAAGTTGGTCCTTAGTGAGCATGCTCCACTCGTCATACTTCGAACCGTTCTTCTATCCTATCCGTCACTTGTTACAACCTCGCCATCTTCAGATGCGAGTATCCTTTCATTTAAAACATTTACAAAGATTAGTAATGTCAACTTCACTAAACGCCCGTATTATAATACAAGGCTTTTCTACTATACGTGTCAACGCGCGTAATTTTGTTAGCTATATCTATCAATTATCGATTTGATTGGTGTAACTTGAATTACACAATAACTCTATGTGTTGTTCACAACACTTTAATCATATAGAACCATTAATATACGTGTACTTACCGGATTTGCAATCAAGCCTCGAACCGAACACGCTTTACTCTTTAACCATGAGCTCTGATTACCAACTTGTAACACCCTTACCAATATTTAACTGTTTTCTTATAAATCAAGACTAAAATGTGTATTAACGATTACACATACCAATGAAAATACGGGTTTATTTAAAACTTTACTTAGTATTTAAGACAATACAACAAAATGTGATTTAATTCGTTGTTCAACACAACAATGTAATAATGTGCGGAAGCTTGAACTTGATCGTGTTCGGTTCTTCGTTGAGCTTATTCATCCTCCGATACTGTAAATATACCTACAATCCATAAAACATGAATTGAATCAGTCATACGTAGTTTAAAACGTGTCAAAACGAGTCCGGAAAGCGAAACTGATTAAAATACAAAATTTTCGACGAAACAGGGTTCCGTCGCGCCACGCGCCGGCGCCATGTTGCTCCCTCACGTGGCGCGGGGGAGACGCTTTCCAGCAGGTCTGCAGCTGGGACCTGCATTTTCAACAATGCTAGTTTTTACGGAAACAGCCATAACTTCTTCGTTATTGATCCGTTTTACGCGATTCTTTTTCCTACGCGTTCGTAATTTAATTCTCCATCTAATGGAGTTAAAATTTCAACATTCAAACTAATAAAATTCTAAATCTTTAAGCATTCGGCTTATTATTCAAAATCAATATTTTGACCCGTTTGTATATAAGACCTTCAACTTGTTTCTAGTTAATCATAAATCATAAACCAATGTATTTAACTCAAAATCTCTATCTTGGATTCATAACTTTTGTGAATTACACGGAAAACACCCAAGTTACGCGCGTAATTCATTTTGACCCGTTTAGGGGATCTTTTATGCATTTTGGTCTAAAACTAGTTATTATCTTTTCATACTTCGTAATTCCACCTCTAAATATCTGCTTATGTTCCACCACAACTATTTTTGTGGTGGATTTAGCATAATTAACTTATTATCCCAAATTTACCCATCGGTTGGTCATTTTATGCAAATGACCATTTTTGTGTGTTTGATTCACGAATGTGTATTCCTATAACTTTTATTCATATTTAATAATTCAATAATCTTAATGCAAGTTCCTAAACAACCCCAATGGGTCGTTTGCCCAATATACCCTTCAAGGGTGTTTTGGTCAACTTTAGTCCCACACTTTACGACGAAGGACTTTCACTAAATATTTGACCAAAAATTGTATGTTTAACTAAAAGCTTATTTATGTGTACCTGGCTCGGGTCAACAAATAGACCTGATTATACCTCGCTTTAATTATTTCGTATTATATGGCGACACAATTGTCCGAATTGCTAATCGCTCCTGTTAACATAAGACTTGACAACCGCATTAGTCGATGTTGTCAAATGGTGTTATCACTACCATTTGACCCGTTTGGCCTAATTGGCCAAACATTGATGTTTATAAAAACTTTAGTATTTAATTTCAAATTCATGCATCCGACCCATTTCAGATTTTACCCTAATATTTCTTTTTCATAAAAATCTTTTTCTTGCATATTCAACCCATTTTGGCTTACGTCATGGGTATCTCTTAACCCACAATTTACATTAGTCAACATTTGACTAGTTTTCCATTTTTACCCCTTTATCTTATTATTAGTTACACTATAAGGTAACCCTAACGAAAACTCATTAAATCTTAGTCATTTCATGACTAAATTACAAGTTTTCCCTTTTTACCATTTACCAATGTTTTTATCGTTTATGTTTGTTCCGACCCTTATTATTACGCGCCGAAAACCATATGAACAATATTTCATCATATTTATAGCTTACAGAATATATATGTATTCTACAAAGAGGTGTAAGTTTCACTTACCTTGCATCCGTGCCACGCTTTCCTTTTTCCTCATACTCGATCCGTTTGACCCGCTTCTTCCCCAAGCCTCCACCTAGCTTGTCAAGCGTCAAACTATCACATAATATTCACAAGGTGGTTAGGTTAGTCGTTCTAGATCATAACCTTTACGCCTTATGAACCTTTATACTACTTTTCTTACCGAACTCTATCATAGGTCGGTTTGACTTTTAAAAGTCAACCCGCCTTATAGCATATGAAATTAAGCAACTAAGTTTGACAAACTCATGTTGGCATTCCGCTATTTACTCGATAAACACTATTCTTAGGCCACCATTTTAACTAATATTTAATCCAAGTTCGTGCTATTATTAATCGTTAAGTTAACTTAGCTCTCTATTATCAAAGCTAACTATTCATTTGTTAAGCAAGAACTAAAGGTTTCCATCTACATGTAAAAACCCGTTTCATCATAGCATTAGACATTCATCCGAACATCAATATAATCAAGTTCTACATATTAATTAGTAGACATCATGATTCCAAGCACCTTTTTATATGAACCCAAATCACTAATTTCATCATAACAATAAACCCACTTAGCTAGGTGTGGTAATTCAACTAAACATCCAAATCGTAGCAATTTGTTCTAAATCTTCACTTAGGGTTTGTTCCTAAGCAATCATACATCTCAAATTCAGTGATAACTTCTATGATTCATACATAGATCGCATCATGCAAAGTTAACTAATTTTCACAACTTCATGAATGTTAGAAATTCGACATACCTTACGATCCCCTTGACTTGGTGATCGTTTATTTGTATTCGTGCTTCAACTTGGGTCAAGAATTACTCTTCAATTTGGGGATTTGTTGAACTAGGGTTCATCCCATTTTCTTTTGGTCTCCTGGTCGAACACGTACACACACACACTCTTAGTGTGTGTGTTGTATGTTATTACTTGTTTTAATTAAAACAAGTTTCCCCACTTGGCAAATATTAGTCCCTCATGTTTTATCTTGATCAATTAAAGCTACAACTTACCATTTATCACTTAGCCACATACTAGTAACTAGGTTAATTATCCCTAGTTAACTTAATAGGTTCGGGAAGTTATAACCCCTTATATTTTAAGTCCCGTTAACTCAGGCCTTCTA
Source organism: Helianthus tuberosus (assembly GCA_030545235.1). Lineage (NCBI taxonomy): Eukaryota > Viridiplantae > Streptophyta > Magnoliopsida > Asterales > Asteraceae > Helianthus > Helianthus tuberosus. Next base: position 49,079,740 of record CM060411.1, on the reverse strand, counting down.
TATACTCTGTTTTCTCAAAGTATTTATCTTCCTTTTAATTAACATCATGTTTATTTATTTAAATCCTAATATTTACCCGGTTAATTTTTACCACTAACGGTATTTTACCCGTCGTTACTATTAACGTGGTTTGATTACCAAACCCGTTTTTGGGGTGTTACAAGTCTACCCCCCTTAAAGAGGTTTCGTCCCCGAAACCTTATTTACGTAGTTCATTGGTTGAGACCTAATGAATTTAATTTTATTTTCAAAGCCTTCATTCTTTTTTATCAATATTTTATCACTCGTATCGACATGTGTGTCCTTCATGTGTAAGTCCTTAGGAACTTCAACTGTCATCTTATATTTCTTACTATATATATATATATATATATATATATTTTGTCACCTATTTGACCGAGTTGTCACTTGACCACTCTTTCACGTTAGTCTGTTAACATGTTTATTTCGCGCTTGTCTTATATTAACAAGTGCTTTGTATTTGTGACATTTTCCTAACTTTGCATAGTTTTACCGGCTAGACTAATTAGTCTCCGTCACTCCATACCCCTTCATCCGGGTATACTATTTTGCCACCTCCGGCCTTATGTGTGTCTAAGATTTTCTAAATCCTCTCATACTACTTATGTTTGTTAAAACATTGCTTTTGACTAAAAACTAAGTTTTAGTTTACGCTCTCTCTTGTTTCACGTCTTTTTCTCGTGTCTAGGAATTTCCGTTCTAAGGTTTTATTCCTGACCGTTATTATCTTATACGGAGAATTGTAACCAGACTTTTATGCCTTACTCTATTGACCCGTAGGTTCTTTTCACCATTTTAAGTTTAGAATCGTTCATTCTCATTTCTTGAATTTTATGGACCTTGACCGTGGTCTAAGGCTACCTTTGTAATCTTTCGAAGTAATCTTCCGACTTTATGACTTCTTTCGTCATTTACACGTCGCTTTATTCTTCGCTTACCGTTATCCGGTTCATACTTATATTTCTTTACAGCCCATTACCCGGGTTCTTTTATCTTAATGTTTTTAGCATTCTTGTTTCGCTAATTTGCGTTTTTCCTATCTACGTTACCAAGCGTTATTCTTAATTTAACTCGTTCGTGTGAAGTTTCATCACTTGTGAACGTCAAACTTCATTTTTTTTATTCGACCCGCTCAACCTTAAAATAGTTTAACGTAGTTATCAAAATTTCTGTTTGCAAATTCTCATCGTCTTTTAGTCATGACTCATAACCCGAGTCTTTCGACTTTCTATTTCGCGTTCCCGTCTCTTGGTTTAAGCATACTTTCAAAATTCTACCCATCTATCAGGTATTTTACCGAAGTCATTATCAAAGCAACCGTCCCGGTATGTATTAAGACTTCATTTTAGTTTATTTGGTCGTCTTAGCGAAACCCATCGTTTTTATTCAATCAAGTCCTTTATTCTTTATTTAATTCGTCTGACTTGTCCGTGTGAATTTCATCACTTGTGATAGTCAAACTTTTATCCCTATACTTTAGCATTCCTATTAGTTGATCTGTAGATGTGGTTCGCAGACTGTAGGCGTTTTACCTCTGAAAAAACAAACAACACCTTAGTAGGCATGGAACAGAGGATGCAAGCTCTTGATCCTTCTTTAGAAATTGGTTTGAATGATGTACGCGTTAATAGGTATTAAGGGCATGGGAGGTGCTGGGAAGACAAGTTTAGCCCAAGCTATTTTTGATAAAATATCCATTAATTTCGAAGGTAGAAACTTTATTAAAAATGTGAGGGAAAAATCTTCTAAGTCCGGTTTAGAGAAGTTGCAAAACAAGTTCTCAGAGATGTATTAAAGGATAAAGGCGTTACTATAAGTAGTGTTCATGAATGGAGAAACTTAATAAAAACAATGTTGTGTGGAAAAAAAGATCTTGTTGTTCTTGATGATGTGGATCATAAACATCAACTTGAGGTATTAGCTGGCAATCCTAATTGGTTCAAGTTGGGAAGCAGAATTATAATTACAACTAGAGACGAGCAGGTGCTCATAGCACATGGAGTGAAATGGATTCATGATGCCAATCTGTTATTGAATAAAGAAGTGATCCGCCTCTTCTGCATGCATGCATTTCTAGAAGATATTCCAATCAAAGAGTTTGAAATGCAATTGCTCCAAGTTGTACGTTATGCTGCTGGTCTTCCCTTAACAATCAAAGTTTTGGGTTCATTTCTTTGTGGTAAAAACAAGCCTGAATGGATAGAAGCACTAGCAAGACTCATAACAATTCTGTTACAAGAAACTCTTAAAAAGTTGGAATTAAGCTATGAAAGCCTAGAGAATGATTACAATAAAATATTCCTAGATGTGGCATGCTTCCATAGAGATAGGACAAAATACGATGCAATAAGAATCCTTGAATGTCGTGGACTTCCCGCTAGAAATGGTTTAAGAGTTCTTGAGCAAAAATCTCTAATAACGTTCAAAACAACTTTAAGTGTATGCATTATAAGCACGCATGATCATATAGAAGAAATGGTCAAGAATATTGTATGTCATCAGCATCCAGATGAGCCCAATAGACATAGCCGACTGTGGGTTCAAGAGGAAATCAAATATATCTTGGCTAATGACCTGGTAAGAATCCATTTTATTACTAAAATGGATATGAACTGACACATTTTTCATAAATTATGACACACGTTTTATGATCTATGTTCTTGAATTGTAGGGTACTGAAGCAACAAGATGCATAGATCTCCAAATCACTCCGGAGATTGTTTTGGAAGGTCTTAGACACACATGAAGAAGCTTAGATCTCTTATTGTGAAGGGAAGAAAATTCGATAATTTTTCACGTGGTTGTGTAAAGATTGATGAAGCTCACCAATAGTTTTCCAAATTCGTTAGAATATCTACGTTGGAAGGAATACATTCATTGGTGTTTACCCAAAATGTTTGAAGCAAATAATCTTCTTGCACTTGAAGTATCATACAGTAAAATTGAACAACTTTGGGAAGGGGAAAGGTAATATGGTTGACCTGTTGTTTTGTACGGTCTTATATGAACATCTATTGGCTAGTTAATACAATACATGTTTACCTTTTTGTTCTCTTTTCATCTTATGATAGGTTATGAAGAAGCTCAAATTCCTTTTATGGGTTCTACAAAGTTGAGGAACCTTGACCTTGGGTTGGCGCCCAATCTTGAAAGGTTACATCTTGAATACTGTATTGATTTAGTAAAACTTTATGTGTACGGTGGATGCATTAAACACTACTAGAAAAGGGGACAATTTCCTACAGAAATTTCCTACACAAGTTTTTTCGTCACAGATTACAACACCTTTATGACGAATTTTCTACAAAAAAAAATTTCATGATTTTGTTACAAATTTTTGACGCATCCTTGACGTAAAACAAGAAAACCCTAATTACTTGACAGTTGCGTCACAAATCTGTCAGAAATAACCTACAAAAGGTTAATTATTATTCTTTACCAAATAAATATTTATATAAGCCAAATAAATAAGGGAAAATAATATCGTTTTCTACACATTTGTGATGAAAAATAAGAAAACGCTAATTAATTGACAGTTGCGTCACAAATCTGTCAGAAATAATATCGTTTCCTACACATTTATGACGAAATATTTATTTTTTAATTAACTTAAACCATCCGTCGGAATTCCGTCACAACTTGTGACAAGTTTCCGACAAAAAAAAAAAGAAAACCCTATTTAATTGACAGTTGCATCACAAATCTCTCACAAATAATCTACAAAAGGTTAATTATAATTGTCTACCGAATCAATATTAATATATGCAAAATAAATAAGGGAAAATGATAGCATTTCCTACACAATTGTGACAAAATATTTATTTATTAATTAAAATAAACCATCCGTCGGGATTGCGTCACAACTTGTGACACATTTCTGACAAATATCCTTGTATCAATACAATTATCTATGGATTTATGACAAAATGCTTAAATCCATTGCAAATTGTCATAAAAGCGTAGGAAACAATCCATGTATCAATACAATTTCCTACGAATTTATGACAAAATATAGATTCATAAACCATCCGTCGGGATTGCGTCACAACTTGTGACACATTTCCGATAAATATCCTTGTATCAATACAATTTCCTACGCATTTATGACAAAATGCTTAAACCATTGCAAATTGTCACAAAGGCGTAGGAAACAGTCCATGTATCAATACAATTGCCTACGGATTTATGACAAAATGCTTAAATCCATTGCAAGTTGTGACACATTTCTTATGACATTTAAGGATTTGTCACAAATGTGTAAGAAACAACCTATATAATTATTCTTATTTTAAATATTAAATGTACGTAACTATGTGGATGTATGCATGTATGTATGTATTTATGTCTGTGTGTATATGTATGTATGTATGTATGTATGTATGTATGTATGTATGTATGTATGTATGTATGTATGTATGTATGTATGTATGTATGTATGTCTGTATGTCTGTCTGTATGTATGTCTGTATGTATGTATGTATGTATGTATGTATGTATGTATGTATGTATGTATGTATGTATGTATGTATGTATATTGTACGTGTGTGCACGTGTGTGTGTATGTATGTATGGATGTATGTATGTATGTATGTATGTATGTATGTATGTATGTATGTATGTATGTATGTATGTATGTATGTATGTATGTATGTATGTAAGTATATAAGGCTACCAGTTCCACAGGTCCATTCTGTTTGTGTTTGTTAAACTTCTATTTATTAAACTTCTGTTCTGTTTGTTAAATAGTATGCAGCTCTGTTTGTTAAACTTCTGTTTATGTTTGGTAAACTTCTGTTTATTAAACTTCTGTTCTGTTTGTTAAATAGTATGATGTCTCATTGTCATATTAATTGTTGTCGGATTAAACATCCAAAAAGTTACCCAATAGAATAAAAGAAACATTTATGTGTGTTAAACTTTTGTTTATTAATCTTCTCTTCTCACTGTTACAGTGCGTGTACGGTGATTTATGGGGAAACCCGCTAAGCATTAAACGAATACGAACTGACAACGTACAAAATACTGACAACATCGACAAATACAAATTCTGTACATATAATTTATATATAAGAATTTCGTTTTGCGAAATATCCATGCTTTCGAACGACACAAAACGCAAACGTGAACGAAAAACGCGGAAACAGTAACACACCGACAATCAACAACGAAGCAAAGCACCTGACTCGAATTTCATCTTGATATTAATATATTACGATAGATATTATTGTGTTAATAGTCTTAATTGATTGAACCGACTGATGACATTTGCTTTTACGGTGAACTGATCATAGGCGGAAATGAGTACTGTGCCAATAGGGATGGCTGCAACTACTGCTCGGGGTATTGTGGAGTGCGCTTGCCGAGGAGATGTTTACTTGGCAGTACCATGGTGGGTCCAGACGACGGTGTATTGGGTGGCGTTTTCCCTGAGTTGGTTGAGTGGGTGAACCACTGGTTCTTACTTGTATCTCGTCTTGAAGAAGAAAGAGATCTACTTGCAACTCATCTTGACGAAGAAAGGAAAGCAAGGGAAGAACTTCAAAAACAACTTCAAGAGTTTATGAAGAATTTGTTATCCTCCCTCTAATTAGTTCTAGTTTTTCATATCTTTTTGGAATTATGTTGAATTGTATTAGCTTACGGTTTAAACATATTGGAACTTGCTTTGTAATGCATGATTTTTAAATTTATGTCATTGTAACTTCGGTGAATTTTGTAAAACAGGTTTTTGGTATTGCAGATTATTTCTGGAATTTTTCGCCAGAAAAATGCAGAAATATTATTTATTTTTTGCAGTTTTTTTATTTAATAAATTAGGTGGTTGGAAATGTGTCACAACATAAATAGTTTTTGTCGGAAAACGGTCAAAAATAGTAGACCTCTTTTCTTTATTTTGTCAGAAATTTGTCACAAAACATACTCAGTTTTCGTAGGAAATTTATAACAATACTTCTTATTTATTTGTAGAAAATGGGTCACAAAAAATACCCAGTTTCCTCGGAAATTTGTAAAAAGACTTCTAATTTATTTGTAGAAAATGGGTCACAAAAAAAAAACTCATTTTCCTCGGAAATTTATAACAACACTTCCAATTTATTTGTAGGAAGTGGGTCACAAAAAATACTCAGTTTCCCCAGAAATTTGTAACAACGCTTCTAATTTATTTGTAGGAAGTGGGTCACAAAAAATACTCAGTTTCCTAGGAAATTTGTAACAACACTTCTAATTTATTTGTAGGAAATGGGTCACAAATAATGTTGTATTAAAATTTGTTAATTTTTTTGTCAGAAATGTGTAGCCAAAAAAATAAATCCTAAAAGATAATAATTAAATATATTGTAGGAGATTCGTAGCAATTTGCGACGTAGTAGTTTCGTAGAAAATGTGTAGGAAGTTGCGTAGAAAATGTGTTTAAAATAGGTTTCCTACGAGTTGTTTTGCTACATTAAATTCGTAGAAAAACTAGTTTTATGACGCATTTACTAGGAAAACTGGTGTAAGAAGTTTCAAATTTTCTAGTAGTGAAAAGCCTTGTCTACTTAAACTTGGTTGGCTGCGACAATTTGAAATCTATATTTTTTATTGAGCACTTGGAATCACTTGAGGTTCTTCATATAGGTGGATTTTATATAAGGGAATTCCCGGATTGTATAATCACAAGGTACTCCATCAATAGTTTGCTAGAGCTTCATATTTTAGATAACTATATAGAAGAAATACCCTCATCAATTGGAAATCTTCATAAGCTTGTATCTCTGGATCTCACTAGATGCTATATACTTAAGAGTCTCCCAGTAAGTATTTGTAGTTTACAACATTTGAGAACTCTTAACCTTCAAGTCACTGGCATAGAGGAATTGCCTGAGGACCTTGGCCAATTGGGATGTTTAGAAAAGCTAGATTTAAGTAAGATGATACTTAAACATCTCCCCGATAGCATTTGTCTATTGAAACGTCTGAAAAGCCTACTTCTTGTACATTATGATCTTCTTGAGGAGTTACCTCAGGATGTTGGCCAATTAGAATCTTTGGTTGTATTAGATGTAGAACTTTGCTCTAATCTGAGAGATATTCCGAGCAGCATTTGTAAGTTGAAATATCTCAAATAGTTGAACCTTCAAGGTTGTAGGAGGCTTGAGAAATTGCCTGACAAACTAGGCGATTTAGAATGTTTACAGTTGTTAAATATTCTGGATACGAGCATAACTCATCTTCCACAGGGCATTTCTTTGTTGAAAGGTTTGATAATCTAAAAATCTGAATTGAATGATCAAATATTAGATGATGGTTTTATTGAGTTGTGCTCCAAAGATAATTCTAAAAAGGGTCAAATACAGGATTTTCAACATTTAAGAAGTCTTGACCTAAGCAGATGTGGCATAGAAGAAGTGCCTGAGGCCCTTGGGCAATTGGAATTGTTAGAAGATTTAGATTTAAGTTGTACGAATGTTAAACATCTGCCTGATGCAATTTGTATATTGAAATATTTGAAAAAGCTCTTTCTTGAAAATTGTGTATATCTTAAGAAGTTGCCTGATGATGTTAGCCAATTAGAATCTTTAGAGGAATTACGTCTATCAGGATGCTGTAGTATAAGAGATATTCTTAACAACATTTGTATGTTAAAACATCTGAAAATGTTGGACCTTGGAAGTTGAGGCATAGAAGAATTGCCTGAGGCACTTGGGAATTTAGAATGTTTAGTAGAGCTACATTTAAGTAACACCGATGTTAAACTACCTGACATAATTTGTATGTTGAAACACTTAAAAACACTCATTCTTCAACGTGTGTATTTCTTGAGAAGTTACCTAACAATGTTGGCCAATTAGAATCTTTGGAGGAATTAGATCAATCCTACGCTTTTGTGGCCTCGAGGGCCCAATCGTGGGTGCTACAGGACCACATCTTAAGAGACAGTGACATATGCGGTATGGATTCTGATTATGTTTGTGCTTTGGCTTGTCTTCGTGATACGATTCCAAGCTTTGACTTCAGCGGTTTCACTAATAAGGACTCCGCCCCCCCTAAAGCCCAACATGCATTGGCGAGTGCTCTTTTTAGTAAAATTGTCCACGAAATCGAAGTGCAGTTTAACTTGACCGTTAGACAAAAAGCCGTTTTTGAGTGTCTCCGAGCACCACATGCACAAGATTTTCTTCTTGCTATACCTATAGATGTGTTAGGCCAGCATATGTCGTTGGTGGAGTACCGTACTATCCTTAAATATCGCCTCATGATTCCTTTATTCCCAGTTGATGAGGTATGCCCAGTTTGTCATAAGGCGTGTTTGGATTCTTTTGATGAGCATGCAGTTCATTGTAGAGAGCTCCCAGGGTTCAAATACCGACATGATTTGGTTAGAGATGTCCTTTTTGACATATTCAGGTGCGCTGGTATTTCTGCTAAGAAAAAGGCACCCGTTAATTTCTTAACAGACCCTTTGGAAGGGAGATCTACCCTTCGACCAGCCGACATTCTGGTCTTTGGATGGGTAGGAGGAAAACACGCCTGTGTGGATCTAACAGGGGTTTCCCCGCTTGTGGGCTTAGGGATGAGTGCTTTCACAGTGGGTCAGGCTGCTTTAAAGGCTGCTTCGGGTAAAGTGATCAAGCATGAGAAAGCGTGTCTTGACAACCAGCACGTGTTTATCCCATTTGCTTTTGATACTTTTGGTTTTCTGGCGCCAGAGGCTGTGGACCTACTTAGTCGAGTTCAAAGGGTCATGCATAGTAATGTTATGACCCCGAGATCTATGGACGTAGTTTTTAAAAGGCTTAGTTTTGCTATTCAAAAAGGGGTAGCGGCGCAGCTTGTTGCCCGTTTACCAACTATCTCGATGTAAATTATTTTCTTTGATCAGCATTTGTATGTTGAAACAACTGAAAATATTGGACCTTTGGCATTGTTTCTGTCTTGAGAAGTTACTTCAGGATGTTGGCCAACTAGAATCTTTAGTTAAATTAGATCTATGAAGGTGCTATAATATAAGAGAGATTCCAAACTGCATTTGTATTTTGAAACGCCTTGAAGTGTTGGAGCTTCAGGGTTGTAGGAGGCTTGAGAAACTGCCGGACAAAGTGGGAGATTTAGAACGTTTACAAGAGTTAACCATTTGGGATACTGCCATAAGTCATCTTCCACAGAGCATTTCTTTATTGAACGGTCTGAAGATTTACACACAAAATCCAGATGAGCCGGAGCACAAAGAGCTATTCGAAGGTACCCTCTCACCTAACTTTTTGTTTCCTTACTTTGTTTTTTAGTAGTTTTTGCCCCGCCTGCGTTGCGGGGCAATAAGCCGAATATTTTTTTTCATAACATGTATGTCTGTGTTTCGGTTACTTGTACATACTACTCATAACACGATCTCAAAAAAAATTACATCGAGTCAACCAATTAAAACAAAAACACTACCAAACTTTTACTAAAAAAAACTAAAACGATGGAAAAACTATAATTTTAAAATGGGAGCAAAATTGAAATTTTTCAGGACAAATGAGCATATACCAGGCATGCCTAAACGAATAAAAATTACACATATGCCCACTCGCGTTGCAGGGCGTTAAATCAAATATTTCTTAGTTTCATAACATGTATGCATGTATTTAGGTTACTTCTACATACTACTTATAACACGATCTAAAAAAAATAAATCAAGACAACCAATTAAACGAAAACACTACCATAGTTTTGCTAATAAAATTAAAACAATAACAGGTCTGTAATTTTTAGCTGGGGTAAAATACTAATTTGTCAGGACCAAGGACCAATGAGCGAGTGTTAGACAACTGCTTGACACAATAAAAGTTACATTGAGTCAACCAAGCAAAATAAAACAGTACTATAGTTTTGAAAAAAAAAGTAAAACGATGGCAAGATCATAATTTTTAACTGGGGGAGAAATCGTAATTTTTGAAATGGGAACAAAATCATAATTTTGAACATAGGGCAAAATCGTAAAAATATTTTGAACTGGAGGCGAAATCATAATTTTAAACTGAGGGTAATATCATAATTTTGAGCTATGGGGAAAACATAATTTTATTTTGATCTGTGGGCAAAAACGTAAGTTTGAGTTGGGGGCAAAATCGTAATTTTCGAGCTAGGGGCAAAAACATATTTTTATTTTGAAAGGGGGGCAAAAGCTTAATTTTAGACGGAGGGCGAAACCGTAAATTTAAACTGGGAGTATAATTAGAAATGAGTTTTTGAACTGAGAGCAAAAGCGTAAATTTTGAGCCAGGGCGTAGATATAATTTTATTTTGAATTAGGGGCAAAAACGTAATTTTAAACAAAAGACGAGGGCGAAACTGTAAATTTAAACTGGGAGTATAATTAGAAATTAATTTTTGAACTGAGGGCAAAAGCGTAAATTTTGAGCCAGGGCGTAAATATAATTTTATTTTGAATTAAGGGCAAAAACGTAATTTTAAACAAAGGACGAAACCGTAATCTTAGACTAAGAATAAAATTAAATAAAAAATGGGTTGGTCTAATAGGGAAGTGACAGGCAAGCTGCCTGTCACTATTCCCTCAAGTCGTTTTTGTATATGTAGGATGATATCTAAAAGTGATATGATTATGGTTAACTATAATGTAAATGGATAATCAAATAAGATAATAAAGTTATTATAAATTAAAACTATTTATCAAATTTTGACTTTGACAGTCTTTATGTACTAAAATCAGCACAATGGATACAAGTACTCTACTAATTAATCAAGTTTTCTTTATTTGCTTATTTTAACTGGTGCAGGGGCAGGTTTATAAATATTTATGTAAGATTGTAATCAGATCTGAATGTGTAACATGTTACTTGTGCTTTAGGTGTTGCTGATCTTATGATGCTTTTAATTAGCTCACACATTTGTTCTTATAGAATTTTGCTAAACTCATCACAGATCAAGTGTCACTACATTTGAGCTCTGATACCATGATGGGAGCCGTGACAGTTACTACAACCGAGTTCTGATTCCATGAACGAGTCTATAAAGAATTCAAAATGTTTGACCAAAGGTCAACTTTACATTAATGAACATATAACCCTTAACTCCTGGAATTTGTGGTCCATACACTCCTAAAATTTCAGAAGGAACAATGATGTCTGAATCACCTTCTTTATGTGTTTTAGTAGTTTTAACCAGTTGAGTCCAATATTTAGTTTTAGTAGTTTTCTTTATTCTTTTGTAGTTATTGTTAATTGTTAATTGGATTATAGGAATGCAATATTTAGTTTTTCTATGTGCAAGAACGGGTTCTTTGAATGAATGAATTTTTTGTTAGTTTTATTTGGAACTATTATTATTTGACCCGACTTGAATCGAATAGCCGACCTAACCCGACCCGAAACATAACGATAGGAAAAAAAAATTCGGTCCCATCACTTTACGCCCCCTCGAAACCTTTGGTCAAGCTCCGCCACTAACAATAATAGAGTGATCGAACAACCAGCCATTCTCTGTTTTCTTCTTGTGCACTTTCAGATCAACAAACCACCAAGAATAATCCCAATACAGTACCCATTATTGTTGATGAGAGAGAAAACCCAAACCCACATCATATTATTATCATCTCCTTGATCTACCCCTAAAGATTCCATCTTTTTTATACCCCGTAATTATCAATCTGGATCACATAAACAACAACCAAATGTGTGAATCCGACGGTAAATCAAGAACCGGTTTCACTGGTTTGCAAATCATGGTACCGTGCGGAAGCTTACACCAGATCGGACCTCTTCATCGGAAACTGCTACTCGGTGGCGCCTCGTCGGGTCACCCAATTGCTGATTTTACCGGTGGCGGTAAACCAAGAACCGGTTTCACTGGTCTGCGAATCACCCGGATTGCTGATTTTAGCGGTGGCGGTGCCGTAGGGACTGTAGTGGCGGCGGTTGTGGTAGGTGGCTATGGTGATAGGTGGTTGACTTAGTGGATAGATTTGGTGGTGGTGGTGGGACTTGGATAGCAGATGAAGTTTAGAACCCTAATTTGAGAAAGAGGATGAAAGAGGGGTTTACAAAGTGGAAGGAACCAGGGGTAAAAGGACATAAATGCCCTCATATGGGAATCACGTGATACAACTTAACTGAAATTTTTAACTATGTTAGATCTAAAGGATGAAAGATGTAACGAGTTTTCCAAATAAAGGATTGTGACTGTAATTATTGAAGCTAAAGGCTATCCGTTGCAATCCGATACAAACATAAAGGACAAACAATGTAATTTACCCTTATCAAAATTACTCTACAAATGATACTGTAGAGTAATTTTATCTTTTTGTAGAGTAATTTTGTAAAATATTCTTTTACAGTAATTTTGATCTTTTGTATAGTAATTTTGTAAAATGTTCTTGTAGAGTAATTTACAAAATTACTCTACAGGATCAGTTTACAAAATTACTTTACCAAAGATCAAAATTACTCTACAGGATCATTTGTAGAGTAATTTTGAATTGTATGTTGTTTGATAAACTTGCAGGGTAATTTTGATTCACTTGTAAAGTAATTTTGATACACTTGTAGGTAATTTTGATAATTACCCTACAAGATCAAAATTACTCTACAAAAACATTTTACAAAATTACTATACAAAAGATCAAAATTACTCTACAGGATCATTTGTAGAGTAATTTTGATAGTTACTGATAATTACAAAAATGCCACCGCGTGTTTTTGTCTTTTCCTTCAGTTCGGACGTTTTGTACGTTAACTTTATTTGTATTTGATCTTTTGCCTTCAGTTTAGATTTTACAAAATGTAGTTAGCATCTTTAGTCTTTTTTGTTTTACATAATATTTTGGGTGCTACTATACACACCCCCCTATTACTTTCTACATCCCCCTCCTCTCACATACTTACAGGTGGGGCCTGCGTGGGACCGACAGTTTTCCTCTCACAAGTGGGGGGTGTAATTAGTAATAGGGGGGGTGCGTATAGAATGAGCCTATTTTAAATTCATAAGTTTAAAACTGAAAATACATAATTCAACCAAATAACGAAATTCTCAACACAGATTGTAGTCCACACTCGGGTGGTGGTTCAATGATGAAACTTTGGAATGAGGATCGAAAGGTAGATCCTGTTATAGCGACGGTGTACGGTGTTGTATATGGATCTGCGTATGATCGTAATTCGTTAATCAATATTATGATATTTAAGGAATGGTAGATATGAGAAATAACATGTCACATGCTTTACAACTTCTAATCACTTTCCACAATGCATTCCAAACAAAACTAAAGTGACAGGCCCCATATAGGATACAAGTTGTTGCAGTCATGGCTTTCCAGGAATGATGTTATTTAATTTCATTACTGGGTTATTTGTATTTTAAAAAGTAAAATCTTATTTAAAAAGCTAGAATTATAATTTATTATTTCAGTAAAGACCATATTTAGGTTTCAGGCGGGAAGGAAAAAAATATACCAAGGCCATATGTTATCAATCACAAATTCATTTACATCTTCAAAGTAAAATACTGCAGTTCCCTTTAACGAGTATGGTGCTCGGCCGCAGGTGTTATCAATTACAAATTCATTCAGACATCTTCAAATTACAAATTGCAGTAAGAGATTACTATCAGATATATAAATGGCATCTCCGTAAGTATGTCTTAATTATTAACTCCTATAAAAAATAACACAAAAATGATTATCCATGAACAAACTGTCATAACCGTCATCTCATCATCATCTACCTTCTTCATTGATATTATGAAGCATCGGTCTGGAATCATTATCAGGTGTGCTAGGAGAAACAGTGGAGTGACTTGTACTTGGTATTGAACCTGTACCTGAACTTGCAATAGCACTTTTGAAGGTTGTAGCATTTGTAAAATTAAAACCACTCAGATACACAGGCCGAGTAATAACACCGCCTGCTTCCATATCTCCTAAAAGCATGGCCACCACTCGTGACATTGATGGTCTTTGCATAGGTGAGGTTTGGGTGCATAGAAGGGCGATTCTCGTCACTCTTTTTACCTCATTTTCATCAAATTCAGACAGTTCTTCATCCACCAACTCAACTTCACTATTAGTTTCATGTAGATTCCATGCCTAAGAACACACCAAAGGAACCAAACAGATAGAAATACTTGTATATTAACAATATAGATTTTTAAAATTATAAGGTATAATCAAGAAAATGAAAGATACTCACCCATTCAAGAAGATATATTTGCTCATCTTCCAAAGTTGGATCAGAGTTAGGCCTTCCACTAATAATCTCTAGAGCTACAACTCCAAACCCAAACCCAAACACATCAGCTTTTTCTGTAAGGTGTCCACGCATTGCATACTCTGGTGCCAAATACCCTCTACAAAATAAAAATAAAATCATAACAACTTCCACAAAGTCAACTGATATATATGTGTGTGTGTCATACTCAAAAGACAAGCACATTATATAAAATCTTACATTGTGCCTGCAACGCGAGTACTCATGTGTGTTTTCTTGTCATCATAAAGTTTGGCCAAACCAAAGTCCGAGATCTTGGGGTTGAGATCAGCGTCAAGTAAAGCATTGCTAGCTTTAACATCTCGGTTTATAATCCTTATTCGAGATTCCTCATGCAGATATGCAAGACCGCTTGCTAACCCGAGGCATATTTCAAACCGGGTTGCCCAACTAATAGATAGCTTGCTGTCTCCTGCATTGTAGACCCCAAATGTAACATTATAGTATTAGGGTCTGCGATTCATGTAAAAAAACTGTAGTTATGATGAATGTAATGTGATATCTCTTACTGAATAATGCTTGATCAAGACTCTTATTCTCAAGATACTCGTAAACAAGAAGCCGTTTATCTCCTTCAATGCAGCATCCATATAATTTGACAAGGTTGCGGTGTTGGACAGCGGATATGGTTGCAATTTCAGCAATAAACTGAGCCTTGCCTTGGTGGGAGGCTACAGAGAGTTGTTTAACAGCTGTTACTCTCTCATCATCAAGTGTTCCCTGTTTAAATCAAAAGGATATGAAGAACTAATTATGGTTAAGTTTGAATTTAAGAAGCAAAATTGGATTGTTAATGTAAAGTACAAGGCACCTTATAAACAGGTCCAAAACCTCCCTCACCAAGCTTATTTGCAGGACTAAAATCATCGGTTGCATCTCTCAGATCTCCATAACTAAAGGTATATGGTTTGGCATCAATTCCCAAAAACTCTGTAAATCAGCAAAAGCATGCAAGTTTAAAATAAATTGTTTCAAATATGATCACAATCGTTCTACTAATTCAACAATAGTCTGTCCCACAACCAAACCTAAGTGTTCTCTCTATCTTTCCGATCGCCGGAGGCTCGACGTCGGGTAGAGTCAGTGGATAGTGTGCGTGGTCGCCTCCTGGGTAGGCTTGGACCCTTCATCCTATCTAGTGTCTTTCCCCTTCCATTCGCCGACGGGATTCGGGTGTCCCCTGTCCGTGGTAATCTTTGGAGGCAATTCGCCGGAGGCTCGACGAAGTAAAGGTGGGGGGATAGCGGTGGTGGTTTTATCCTGATCAAGAACATAGCGTTTCAGATCTAACATTACCTCTGCCTCTATCTCGCTGTTCCGGCTGCTTCCAATCGCCTTCTGGGAGTTGTTGTCCTGGTAGGGTTCGTCATGGAAGAGGAAGGTCCGTGGCTGGATCCTCATCATAAAAGGAATAGGACCTCCTCCTCCCTTACAAGGAAGCAAGGAAAAGACAATATAACAAAATTTTTTGTTACGAATCTTCCAGTGGGATGCACTCCTTGGGAGATCTCTGAGTTCGTAAAGGTGTTCGGGGAGGTAGCGGGGGTATACGTCGCCAGAAAGAAAGATAAAGCTGGGAACCGGTTTGGCTTCGTCAGTTTCAGAAATGTCCGGGATGCAAAGGAGTTGGAGAGAGCTTTAAACGGAATGAAGATGGGGAACTCGAAACTTTTAGTGAATATAGCCAGATTCGCGGTCGAGAACGCAGGCAAGTTTGACAATCAAGTAGAGAAGAAGAAGGATTTCCCCGTGGGTCCGCCTGTGGAGAATAGGGCTAATGAGCAAGTAAGAAACAATGCTTTTATCAAAGAAGGAGGAGGGAAACTATTCAGCGACCTGTTCCGGAACGGAACTCATAGTAACAATGGGTGTTCGTCTAAGTCTCAGTCAGTGGGTGATGTAGTGGAAGTCCATGACAGTGTCTCAGCTTTCCAGGACCTATGTGGTGTGGCAGCAGTGGGGAGATGCAAGACTTTCAAGTCTCTTAATAGTCTCAGCTCTCTAGTGTCTAAGGCAGGTAGTGGAGAGGTCAGTCTGAGTTATTTGGGAGGCTTATCGGTTTTGTTCAAGTTCGATGGTGAGGAGAACTGCAAAAAGTTTGTGGGCAATCATCTCTTATGGCAAGACTGGTTATCGTTTTTGGATCAATGGGAAGGGCAATCGCTTCCGTTTGAAAGGATTGCGTGGCTCAGGGTGATCGGGGTGCCTATCCATTTAGCTGCGGATGAAGTGTTCGATTCGGTTGCTCGTAAGTTCGGGAAAGTCGTTCAGGGTTCCCAAAGGTTGCAGGAGGATGCGGATTTATCGTCAATTAGTATAGGAGTCTTAAGGGGAGATGGGGGTAGAATTGCTGAGGAAATTTCTTTGATTTGGAGGGATAAAAGGTATGTAGTTTGGGTTGAAGAGGAGATGACGGAGTGGATTCCGGATGGGTTCGGTGAGGAAGACAGGGAGGAGGAAGAAGCTGTGCCGTCGGGGGACGTCAGAAAGTCGTCGGAACCCGGGATGGAGGAATCGGAAGCTCAAAAGTCTGCTAAAAGAGTGACTGAACAGGCAAAAAGCATTAATGTTCCTGTGAACGAAATGCATGGGGGTGTTTCGTTGCATGGGGAAAGGCCTATTCGTCTAGGGGAATGTGACAGCTTTCTGTATAACCTTAAATCGGGTAGAGGGGGGGCCCCCGTGGACACCCCTATAGTCCTGCCGCCAGTTATTAACGAGAGTGTGGCCCACGTGGGTTCAGTTATCGGGAAAAGCAAGAAGGTAAAAAAGAAGCCGTTTAACTTATTAAAAGACAAGCACTTAAAAAAGCCCATTGTTGTTAGCCCGGCTAGAAAGGATAGGCCCACAAAGAGGTCTAGAGTGGAAGAAGAGGAGCCCAGGTTTTTCTCTTGGCCTGTGGGGTTAGCCAATCAAGCTAATTTCAGGGATTGTCCAGATCATTATAGTAAATCAGACCCGGGCGCCGCTAGAGAAGAAGTCAACTTGGAAGGTTTGGGAGGAGGGGAATTCGAAGATGGAACGCATAGGGAGGTTGAGATGGGATCGACTCAGGTTCCAGAAACTCAGGTCTTGAGTGAGGGGCTCAACAAAAGGGAGGAAAGATTGCAGAGGGAGATAGAGGATACAATCGACTTCGGGAAAAAAGTGGGAGTCAGTCTAGATGAACACTCTAGCAGAATTAAGGAGTTCCTGGTTAACGAAGGTAATAATGCTGTTCTTAATGAATTTTCTTAGTTTAAATGCTAGAGGTATTGGGGGTGGTATTAAAGAGAATTGGATCAAGGGTTTGAAAATCAAGCACAAGTTAGATTTTTTGGCTATCTAAGAGACCAAATTGGAGGAAGTTAACAGTTTTAAGGCCGAAAAATTGTGGGGTAACAGAAATTTTGACATGGATTTTGTCGGGTCTGATGGCCTTTCTGGGGGAATTTTATGTGTATGGAATCAAGGGATTTTTGTGAGGGAGGTGTCTTCTAAGAGGAGGAATTTGCTGGCTATTAGGGGTAGGTTGAAAGGAAGTGGTGACGTGCTCAATATCATTAACGTTTATGCTCCCCAAGGTTCTGCTGCCAAAGTAGTGCTCTGGAACGAAATTCTGTCTATTATGGGAGGTTGGGATGGTAAGTGGATGGTGGTAGGAGATTTCAATGTGGTCAGAAATTGTGCAGAGAGAAGAAACTCTGGGTTTAAAGCGGCGTGTGCTTATGAATTTAATAACTTCATAGCTCAAGCGAATCTTCTGGAGTATGACATGAAGGGTTCCAGGTTTACGTGCTCGAGAGATAACGGAAAGAAGCTCAGCAAGCTGGATAGAGTGTTGATCTGTCAGGAGTTCTTCAGTAAATGGCCTACTGCGGTGCTGAGGGCGTTATCGTTCATGTACTCGGATCATTGCCCCCTTATTCTGGAAGCGGGGGATAAGAATTTTGGTCCGAAGCCGTTCAGGGTGTTTGATATTTGGATGGGAAAAGACGGGTTTAAGGAAGCGGTGGAATTGGCTGCTACCTCGAGTTCTTCTGTTGGTCCTCCTGATAGAAGGCTTACGGAAAAATTCGCTTTTATAAGAAAAGCTCTTAAAGTTTGGCGTGACAATTTTTTAAAGAAAGAAAACGAAGACTGTTTACGTGCGATGGAAGAGATTGAGGAATTGGAAAGGTGTATGGATATTCGGGACCTATCTGAAGAAGAGGAATGGGTCCTCGCGGAAAATAGAAAGGTTATTAAGGACGCTGATTTTAAAAAATGTTCGGAGGCGAAACAAAGATCCAGGGTGAAGTGGGCGTCGGAAGGAGACGCCAACTCTAAGTTTTTCCATTCTTTGGTTAATCAAAGGAAAGCGGCCAATCTGATCCCAGGTTTGAATATAAATGGGAGGTGGGAGTCTAAACCGGCTTTAGTGAAAAAGGAGATTATGACTTTTTTTAGAAATCGGTTTAAAGAGGATTGGGTTTCGAGGCCTAAGGTTTCGTGTGTAGACTCGAAGGTGCTGGGGGAGGCTGAAAAAGAGTTTCTAATCCAAAACTTTTCGGTAGAAGAAATCAAAATGGCGGTCGCGGAGTGTGGTAGCGATAAATCCCCTGGTCCGGATGGGTTAAATCTCAGGTTCATTAAAAATTTTTGGCACCTGTTTGAGAAGGATTTTATTGAGATCTTTGATTCGTTCTTCGTGAACGGAGAGTTTAGCACTGGGAGTGGATCCTCTTTCATTACTTTAGTTCCTAAAGTAAAGGATCCAGTGGAGTTGAAGAATTACAGGCTTATTAACCTTATAGGGGTTATTAGCAAGGTGGTCTCCAAGGTTCTCGCAAATCGCATCAAGAAAGTTATTGGTTCTGTGGTGTCGGAATCTCAGTCAGCTTTTTTAGAAGGTAATTTCATCTTGGATGGTCCTTTAATTGTCAATGAAATTCTTAGGTGGGGTACCAAGTTTAAAAAGAAAGGTTTCTTCCTCAAAATCGATTTCGAGAAAGCCTACGATAATGTGAACTGGAATTTTCTCCTGGATACCCTGACTAAGAAAGGTTTTCCTGTTCGATGGTGTCGGTGGATCAAAGGTATTCTCAACTCGGCTCGCTCATCGGTATTAGTTAACGGTTCTCCAACTTTTGAATTTCAATGTTTCAAAGGTCTCAGACAGGGCGACCCCATTTCTCCATTTCTTTTTATCTTGGTTATGGATGTTATTTCAAATCTAATAGAAAAGGCCAAAATGGAAGGGCTGTTGGACGGTTTTAAGTTGCCCAATAACGGTCCGGTCATCTCACATCTTTTTTACGCCGATGATGCTATTATCATGGGGGAATGGTCGAAAGAGACAGTGGTTAATGTGATTCGGGTTCTTAGAGTGTTTCACTTGTGCTCGGGATTAAAAATCAACCTTAACAAATCCAACTTGTTCGGGTTAGGGGTGGGATTGGATGAGCTTGGGGAAGTGGCTTCGTTTATTGGATGCAAAGTGGGGTCGTTCCCTTGTTGTTACCTTGGGCTCAAAGTGGGTGCCAACATGAATCGGGTAGTGAATTGGCACCCGGTGTATGAGATATTTGACGCTCGTTTGAGTGGGTGGAAGGCCTCGTTACTATCCATCGGGGGTAGAGTGATGCTTATCAAGTCGGTGCTCGAAAGCCTTCCTAACTACTACTTCTCTTTGTATAAAGCTCCTAGCAAGGTCATTTCGGATTTAGAAACGAAAATAAGAAGATTTTTGTGGGGAGGAAACGAGGTGGCCAAAAAGCTTCATTGGGTGGCTTGGGAGACGGTTACGCTTCGGCTTGATAAGGGAGGTCTTGGGCTGAGTAAGCTGAAAAACATTAATCTGGCGCTTCTCTCGAAGTGGGGGTGGAGACTAAAGACGGAAAATAATAAGTTGTGGGTCAAGGTTGTGGAAGCGATTCATGATACTAGAAGAAATTGGGACTTTACTCCTGCTAGAAAATCCATGGGAGGGGTGTGGTGCAATATTGCTAATATTCTTCTCAAGGTTAAAGTGGACGGGTGCCCCTTGAGGAATTTCTTCAGAAGCAACGTGGGTAATGGGAACAATACTGCTTTCTGGTTGGATCCCTGGCTTCTTAACGAGCCGCTCAAATCTAAATTTCCTGATTTGTTCAAGTTAGAAAAGAACAAGAGGTGTAAGGTGTCGGACAGAGTAAAATCGGTCTTGGCCAGGAGTGCTTCTGGCTCTGCTTTTGAGTGGGACTGGAGCAGGAATTTCTCGTCGGAGGCCGAGGTAAACGAGATGGTGGACTTGTGCAGTAGGCTGTTCAGCGTGAATTTGACGGACAGATCGGACTCCTGGGAATGGATAGGCGCTGCAGATAACTGCTTCAGTGTGGGGGCAGTAAAAAGATTGCTAAATAGCAGTGGGCAGCAGGCTGCATCTCCTGCGGTTGTTATTGAAGAATGTAGATGGTTGCCAGCGAAGATTAATATATTCTTTTGGAGAGCTGCTTTGAATAAAATTGCAACAGTGGAAGCCCTCATAAACAGGAATATCCAAGTTCAACAAGATAGGTGTGTGTTCTGTCATGAAGGAGAAGATTCGGTAGCGCATATTTTCTCCGGGTGTTACGTTGCGGCTGTAGTATGGAACCAAATCAGCAGATGGTGTAACACACAAAACCTGTTCTTCTTTGGGTTTAAAGACTTATTGGAGATTCACGAGTGTGTCGGCTTATCCGGAATAAAAAAGGAAGCTTTTAAAGGTATTATCAGGATTGCGGTATGGTGTTTATGGATAGCTAGAAACAAAAAAAGGTTTGAAAATAAAGAGCTTCGGATCGGGGATATAGTTAGTGAGGTTAAAGCTATAGGTTTCTTATGGTTTAAATATAGAGGTAAATGTAAAGATGTCGAATGGGTCGATTGGTGTAAATTTGTGATATAGTAGGTTTGGTGTTGTTGTTTGGGCCCTCGATTTGAGGGTGCCGTTTGGTTGGTTTTTAATGAAGTTCTCCTTTCAAAAAAAAAATTCAACAATAGTCTAACTTTTAAAGGGATGAGTTATGCATTGTAATAGAGTTTGGGTGATTTTCCACCCATTCGTCATGTTTTCTTTGTAGCTATCTGTTTTATTTTACTTGTTAGAGGTCAAGCATAAACCGAGTTAATCATCCGAAAGAAATTGGGTTAAAATTGCATTAACTCCTACAAATCTGTAACCATTGTTGACGAAAAATATATAGGGCTAAAATAATGACTTGCAATACTAATTACTACCTTCATAATTGTCAGATGTATCCTGCTTTTTCTTCCGTTGACGAAAAATATATAGGACTAATAATGACAGAAAGCTAACAACTGCAACAGGAACCAAGATCCCAACAATTAAACCGGTCCTATTCTTCTTTGTGGAAGGTGGAGTGTTGCTCACAGTGGGGCGGAAGTCTGTACAAAATGAGAAGTATAAGTAAAGGGTAGTAGTTGTCAAGTGTAAAGAAATTGAGAAAGAAATGCAGTACTTGGGGTGGCACTGATTGCTGAGATAAGAGGTCCAAAAGTCCCTTGATTAGGTACGCAGCAAGTCCCTTTTCCATTCCAGAATAAATGAATCTCAAGGTAGTTATCTGTAACCTCAACTGTTGCTTGCCTTTGAACAGATCTAAAGGAGGCTCCCCCTGCTGCCCTTTTTATATCAAAATCTGGGAACACTCGGTTTCCCTGCAAGATCAGCATTTGAGAAATTAATGGCAAGGTAAGTGAGTCAGGCAGGTTGGGTAACGGGTTAATACGGATCACTTTTGGTGTGGGCCAAAATAGGCTGGGCTGGGTCAGCATTACCCATTGACCTGCACTGCTTTTTTAACAATAACTGATGCAGTAATAACTAAGGAGCTTGTATGCACTAAGAGTAGACTTTGGATGACCCTTTGGATATTAATAACAACCCTAATTGACCCATTTGTTAGTAGATGGCATATATGATTTTCCACATCATCATCGTACTCAATTAATCCCACCAATAGCAAAGCTAAGGTAGGGTCTGAGGAGGGTAAGATGTAGACAGTCTTACCTCTACCCCGTAGGCAGTGGCAGGTCCAGAATTTTTTTTCAATAGATTCGTGTTGATATATTCTCACTATTTTTTTCTAAATCATACAAGGTTTTTACTAATTTTTTCCAAACCGAGTGGGTTCATATGAACCCACAAAATAGGGCTGATCCGCCACTGCCCGTAGGAATAGAGAAACTGCTTCCAGTGAGACCCCAGACTCGAAAGTAGTTTTGTATCAAGCCTTGGACATGAGACACATAACACTCAACAATCAGGACAAAGGCCGATTTGTGCATGCACCCCCTTGTCTTTCGGCTATCAACGCCACCACATGATGCATGATTAGTCGTCCATCGCTTTCAACGTTATTTATAATAAAATAACGTTAAAATTAGTGCATTCACTGGTTTAGGAAGATAAAGAAGTTGTTAATGATGAAGAACTGCATTAGAATTCATATAAAGTTTTGTAAACCTGCAAATAAATGTCAAAGACACGCCTTCCAGTACTTGTCCAAGTGCGCCCATTTTCTATCTCTAGTTCTGCAAACTGGAGGGTCACTGTGTAGTTACCATTTTGCAGCCCTAAACCATAGTATCTTAACGATCCAGCAGAGATTCTTGCTGTCTGAAAAAGTTCTGAATCTGAAGTGTTTGTGAATTGGCGTGAAGAAGAAACCGTAGAGTTTGAGTTTTGCCTTTGACCAACATTGCTGACACCCCACCTTCTTTCAGAATTCACATAATATGTTGCTTCTCCAAGTTCTTCAGTTTCTTGCGCATGGAGTAACCGGTTAGATGATGTGTATGGAGGACCACCACAATTGATTCCAAAATCACTATCTGTAAAAACCAACATTTAAGGGTGGGTGTATGCAGTGGCGGATCCAAGAACTTCTTTTAATGGGTTCGTTTTGGTAGATTCACACTATTTTTTCCAAATCATACAAAGTTCTCACTAGTTTTTTGGTTCATGTGAACCCACAAAACAGGGCTGGATCCGCCACTGGGTGTATGTTAGTTCGCCTTCAGAAAAAGGAACTAGAAACTCCATGTTTTTACTTACATCTTGGGGACCCACGAGCACAAGGAAAATTCCTTTGGAGACACTCTAAACCTGAAGGCAAACCACTGTTTCCTGAATCTCCTAAAGTGAAGTTGTTCGCAACTAAGTTACTGCAAATTGCACACATTACAAATATGCCATTAGTTCCAAGACGTGTGCTAAAAAACTAATTTAAAAGTCGGTCGCCAACTACTGCATCTTATATAAAAGGGAACAAATCACAATTCAGAAATGATAATGTAATATTCAACATCATGCACTTACATTTGTAAGTTTGCCTCATTAACCCAAGAAGGAAGTGTTCCAGATAGTTCATTGTATGACACATCACTGCATTAAGAAAATTGTAAATAATTTACAAAAATATATATTTTTTTATATTATTAGTCTATATAATGAATATTGCAAACATGAAAACCCCAAATGCAGCCATGCATCACTTACATATTTCTGAGTTTTGCGCTCCTTACTTCGGGAAGGGTGCCATTTAAGCTATTGTTTCCAAGAAACCTGAGAATGATGACTTCTAGATTCAGATTTTGGATGTTATATAAATGTCAACATCCATCCTCAATTATGTAATTCCACATTGATACTTATGCCCTAATTATATGCAATATATTATTTAGCATAGAAAGAGAATATGTGTATTACAAGAAAGAGAGTCCACTCAAGTTGAACAACTCTCTTGGAATCTGTCCATTCAGATTGTTGAAACTCAAATCCCTGGGAAGTATACAATGAGATCAGTAAGTAAAACTGGCAATAGATAACATCACATCATAGAGCTTTCCTTAAATAGTTAAGTTTATATATTTATGAACTTCAATATCAATCACTCACAGACGTTCCAGATTTTGATATTCTCCAATGTAGGCTGGAATAGGGCCAGTAATTATGTTATTCCTCAAAACTCTGCAAGAAGTGTGTCATTATATGTTTTTTCAAAATAATAACATGATAGACTTAAGAAAGAGTAAAAATCTTCTCACAGAGCATTAAGGGACTTCAAATCCTTTATAAAGTCCAAAGATCCATTAGCTAAACCACTTATCCTTCTGCAACATTCATAGGACCCGAGTAGCTAATTTTAGAGGGTTTATATCACAAGATCAAATCAGCTGAAAATATAATAATGACGTCTTAGGAAATAAAAAAACTTACAACTCCTATAAAGATGTCAGTCTAGAAAACGAAGGTGGTATTGAACCTTCAAAAAAGTTGCCCTCAAACCTCCTATATGAACATAAAGCATGTAAGTAATCATAAAGTTTCATCAAATATGTAACACCTTGACCTTGAATATGACATAACGGTTAACTTACAATGACTCTAACTATGTCCAATTCCCAATAAAGTCAGGTATTCTTCCAGTGAATTCATTATCAGAAGCCCATCTGAGAGCACAAGAAATCGTATCCATAATACTGGAAATAATGATAACTAACGTAGAACAATGAACATATAGTGCTCCTTCCATTTAATGAATTGCAACTTTTGATTTGGTGCCTCATGAACACTTCCTCAAAATACATCTTAAAAATGAAAGAGTTGCAAGTTTCATGGGATAAATGTACTACTGTGAAACATCATAAAAAATAAAGGCAAAATTGCAAGTTTCGTCCTTTATGTTTCAGGTTTTCTACAGGCGCTGTCCTTTAAGTTTAAAAATTACACTCTATGTCCTTTATGTTTGCAAGTCATAACAGGCGGTGTCCTTTCTTGTTAACCCAGTTAACTTTTGAAGTTAAAACCCCTCACGTGCACGTCACGTGAGGGTATATTCGTCTTTTTCCCCAAATAACAAGCAATATAAATTCATCTTCTCCCCTGATGCGATTGGCAAAATTAGGGTTCCAAGAAAACCCAATTGTCTCCCCTGATTGCCCAAAATTAGGGTTCCAAATCATTCCAAAAAACCCAATCGGACCGTTCATGAAAGCTGTGCAACGAAATTGAACTTACAATGGTGCTTTGTTGGTGTGGAAAAGAAGCTGCATTACGTACATCTTGGACTGTTAGAAACCCAGGAAGGCGTTTCATATCTTGCCCTAATCAGGTTAGTATAACATCCTCACTCTAGCCCTAATTTAAAAAAAAAAACTGATTTTTATGAAAATGCAGGAATCAAACTGTGGTTTTTTGATTGGATTGACCCTGAGATGTGTCAGCGTTCTGGGGAAATCATTCCTGGACTCATACGTGGAAGAAATGTACTTGAAGAACAACTACGTGGTCAGGTTGAAGAAGGCAGGAGGTTGAAGAAGTATTTGAAGATTAGCTGGGTTTTTTTTTGTGCTTGTTGTACTCTTTTTTAAGCGTTAATGTATGTAGGTTTTCTTTTGTGGTAGTTGTTGAAATGAATGCAAATGTAATCTGGTATTAATGTAATGAAATGGTATTTTCATCAAAGAATGTAATCTGGTATTAAAAGTGGTGTAATTTTGCCTTGTTGAAATGAATGCAAATGTGTAATGGTTACCCAACCACCAAACCTGTTCCATTTGAAATGAAGTGCAATTGTAAACTGGTATTAAATGGTTACACAACCATTGAATGTTTAGCCAACCAACATACCTGTACATCATTTATGACAACTACTAACCATATTATACATCAAACATATTTGTCATTAACATCAAGCATCAAGAATAAGTCTAAGTCATCAAAATAGAACATCAGTCATACTAAACATAAGTCTTAGATCACAAAAGAGAACATAAGTCATAGTTAACATAAGATAACAAAAGTTGAACCCCACAGACATAAGTTAAACCTTCTTGCTTTTCTTTGCAGCCTTGCCTTTACCACCATCAACATGCTGCTTCCGTTTGCCTTTCGCATCACCACCAACTGCAGTCTTGACCTTGGCACCACCCTCACTTGGTTTTTTTGAACATGACCTCTTGTTGTGGCCTTTCCCCTTGCAATTTCCACAAGTCTGAACTGCGTATTTCTTTGATAGCTTTCCACCCTTTGTCATATCCTCCATTTCAACAGCTGACTTCCTCCTAGCTTTTTTAGGCCTACCTGCTTGTTTTTTTATGTTTAGGTGGCTTTAGAGTTGTAGGAACCATTGACTTGGGCCACATAGACCTGCCACTGATTGGGTTGACCTTGAAGCTATACACCTTCTTCCAGTTGTCTAACCTATACAAGGGATTCACCCAACTTTCTAAACATCCAACTTGCTTACCATTAGTTGCCATAAACCATATGGTAGCCACAGCATGTCTACAAGGTATGCCCGATATCTCCCATGCCCTGCATGTACACCACTTCCTGTCCATATGAACTACACATTGACTTTTCCCGCTGACCTGATACTGATCATCACCATTCCACTGCACAGAATACCTAGTTGCCTCTTTTTTTATTTCCTCCAATGTCTCTTGTGCATAGGGAGTTAGGAGTCCTTCAGTTCTTTCTTGGACCATCAGTATGGTCACAATTCTTCTCATGAGATACTCCCTAATATACTCCAATGCTGATATTATTGGCTTATCCCTAGCATCAATGATCTTGCTGTTGAAACACTCACACATGTTGTTCATCAGCATGTTAGACACAGCCCTGCCTGTGTGAGTATAACAATGGATCAGTTCTAATAAATTAACAACTATACAAAAAGACAGATTTACAAACCTGAAAAGTGAGATAGGGTCCAATGTTGAGGTGGTATTTTTGACAACCAGGCATGAGCATTTTTGTTGAATGCCTTCAACTCCTCCATGGCCTCTTCAAACTGAACAATAGTTGTACACTTAGCTGCTTTCCAAAGCTTATCCTTGTAAAGTTTACCCTTATATGACAGCTTCATATTCTCATGAATATGTTTTAAACAAAACCTGTGTTCAGCCAATGGGAACAGTTTGTGTATGGCAGCCATAAGACCCTAATAAAACAAAATCAAAGACAAACATTGAAAACAAAATCAAAGACAAACATCTAGTAACAATAATAGTGAAGTGTAGAAAACATACCTTTTGTCTATCACTAATGAATGTGAAGTGTGAGTTGCTGCCCAGATCCAAATCATCACCCAAACATTGAAGAAACCAGGTCCATGAGCTAAGATTCTCAGCCTCCACTATTGCATAAGCAACAGGATATATGTTGTTGTTTGGGTCAGCACCAACAGCAGATAACACTTGACCCGGATATTGACCCTTCATGAAAGCTCCATCCAACCCTAACATATGCCTCCCTATGGCCTTAAACCCCTGTTTCAAACCACCCAAGCATACATATATCCTTTTAAAGACTCTTGTGGTGTCATCCGGATTTCTCACAGGTTCAACCTCAATATGAACAGTTGACCCAGGGTTTGTGTTGCACAGTTCTTCCACATATGACCTCAACAACTTATATTGTGTCTTGTAATCCCCTTGAACCTGTCTCTTTGCCTTTATTTTGGCTCTGTAGGCTTTCATCTTAGAGATATTCACTTCAAATTTCCTCTGAAACTGCTCCCTTATAGCCTGGACTGGTATTCCTGGATTTTCTTCAATCTGCTCCAACATTTGAAGATAAAGGAATGTTGAAGTGCAAGCATACAAATCCCTGCTGTTAACACACTTGTGAACTGTATTCAAAGTCTTGACAATCCAAGATTCCTGATCTCCATCTTTTGAGACTAAAAGGACCCATGGACATAGATATTGGTGGGGATTTGTCTTTTTCCCCCTACCACCAACATTTACTTTTTCATTTTGGCTCTGTTCCACAACTGGTCCCTCATCTTTCAAAACCTGTGTACCATCTTCCTTAACCTCAAAGTTTGGCATTTGTCCTTGACAAATTGCCCTGACTCTTTTCTTATCATCTTTAACAATCTTAATAAGTCTCCTGGTTTCAACAGCATGTTTTTTAATTCTTTCCTTTACTTCTTGTTTGGTGCCAAATATCTGACCTAGAAAGAAAGTGTTGTTGTTCACATTTTGTTTCCTTAAAAACCTTAAACTATGTCTCCTGATACTATTACCCTCATCATCTGATTCTGAACCACTGTCAAATGTCTCATTGTCCAACACCTCCTCATCAAATTCATACTTATCAACTACTTTGAAGTCTTTAAGACTCAAATCAATATTCATCTTATAATCCTGCATATCCACCTCTGGATCATCCATGTTATTATCCTTATCAACAAGATAGTCACTGTCACTCTCACTGGCACCCTCATCAACATTATCACCCTCCTTTTCATCATCTCCCTCATCTACATTATCACCCTCATCTACATCATCACCCTCATCTACATCAGCACCCTCATCTACATCAGCACCCTCATTTACATCAGCACCCTCATCTACATCAGCACCCTCATTTACATCAGCACCCTCATTTACATTAGCACCCTCATCTACATTACCATCAGCATTATCATCTACATTAGTATCAGCATTGTTGGTGCACTTGTGTCCGTACTTTGTCTGTATTTTGTCTTGTTACTGAACGATGTCTTTGTTAGTCCTGTAAGTTTGACCAAGTCAACCATCCTCCTGGTTTGACTTGGCCAAACAGTCAACATTATGTTTGTAAGTTGTTTGGGTCGAAGGATGTATCATCGAAGGATCACTTATATCCTTCGATGATGAGCTCGATAGATAGCATTCGATAGATGGACCACGAAAGATCCAATCTTTCGTGGTACATGTGGATCCTTCGAGCTGTTTCTGGTCGACAGATGATCTTTCGACCAGTCTGCCTGATCCTTCGACCAGACATGCTGTTTTGGGTATAAATACCCGTGTGTTGTGTTCACTTCGGTAGAGAACACCTAGACAGATAAGGAACACACACTCACACACTAGAGAGTTTGCAGAACTGATTTGTAAACATTGAGCTTGTAACCGGACCTTTCATACGTTTAATACAAGTGGTGTTAATCGGTGAATATTGTGTGTCGTGTTTTTAAGTGTTCTATCTCAGTTTGCTATCTCGGTTGGATTCCGCACAACCGGGTTGGTTTGTACACAAGGATTAGGCGACTAGATCCTCCCCTAGCCGGACCTACAAGTGGTATCAGAGCCTTGGCTCTTCTCCTTGTTAAAACCGAGTGTTTTCGGGTGTTTTCCGGGTGTTTGAAGTCTATATTTTTCTGGAAAAACTTGTTAAAATCGGGTGTAAGCTTGTATTTTTGCTTGGTGTTTTGTTGAAAACCTTGTTGTTCATCATGTTCTCATGTTAGTTTTTGGTTTTCATTAAACATTTTAGCAAAATCTTGTGTTTGGTAGTTTAAATCTCACCGAAAATTTATAAGTGTTCTTGTTATATTCATTGTGTTCTTCATAAAATTACACTTTTTGATCTTAAAATTTGAATATTCAACTTGTTTGTGCATTGGAAAGAGTAAATTGATTAAAATATTTGGACATTACTTGATTGGTGAAACCTGCATGTTCAGAAGATATGGTCTGAACATACTTTCCGCCGAAAGTTCTCACCAACCCGTCAACTTTTCACCAACCTGTCATCCTTTGTCAACTGTGTCAGAACCGTTCGAAAGATATCCTTCAAACTCGAAAGACCATCTTTCGATCAGTGGAGGTTCGATAGATCATTATCCTTCGAACCAAGGAATCGCTTCGAAACATACATCTTTCGGTCTACTGCTCATTTTCGAAAGACAAGGATCCTTCGACTAGGGAGTCTTTTGAAGTCATTGTTCGACACTCAACAGTGTTCATATGTCGGTCTACAGTACGTTTTCGAAGGATAAGGATCCTTCGTTGGAGAATCTTTCGAAAACATTGTTCGAAACTCAACAGTGATCTTTCGAACCCTGTTGATCTTTCGAACAGGTGTTGATCTTTCGATCCTTAGTCTGTTGGTGTTTAACAGTTTGTGTTGTTCAAGTCTTTCGAACAGGTATCTTTCGGCTGATCAAAAATGAATCCAAGGTGGAATACTTTGGTAAATACAGATATGTATTTTGGTACTCCGTCATCTTCCGCACCGGTATCTTCTCAAGCTAATGCAATTTCTACCGGTCAATGGGCATTTGTATCAAATCAAGTTCCAAGTGTTCAAAGCATTCTCTTAAGCGAGAGCGAAACTGGAAGTTTGAATAGACCTCCAAAGTTGATGCACTTGTATGAATATCCAGGATGGATTGATAGATTTCATACATACGTTCTTGGCCAAAATACAGAATTGTGGTTGCGGTTTATTACTGATTTCGACCAAACAATAGAGGTTGTCGCATCATCTGCAGCTACGTTTGCAGATCTCACGGAAGATCAGAAGAAAGTCTATGATCTAGAAAAGAAGGCATACGCCATTCTCACTCAGGCCTTAAGTAAAGATATCTATCATCAATTCGTCAGTTACAAGACAACGAAGAGGTTGTGGGACGCGTTGAAAACAAGGGGCGTAGGAAATGAAGCGACACGTCAACTGAGAAAAGAACTGCTAAAGAAAGAGTTTGATGGTTTTACTTGTATGGAGAATGAGTCGTTGGGTGATTTGACAAGTCGATTTAATCACTTGTTGACTGAATTGACAAATTTTGGGGTAGTTACAACTCCTGCAGAGATTGTGAAAAGGTTTGCAGATGCGTTGCCACCTCAATGGAATACTTTCTTGGAAATCATGAAGTACAATGGTACTTTAGCTACAACAAGCTTCAACGACTTTGTTCAAATTCTAGAAAACAAGAATCAGGAAGAAACTCTGAAGGCAAAAAGAATTCCCGTGCCTCAAAATCCTGAAATGTATTTTGGAACCTCTAGCACCTCTACAAAACCTTCTTCGCATGCTCCAATTCAAACAGCATTTGTGACTAGCACTGACATGTATGGCAATACTATCCAAGTGCCGGTTCCTCCAAAGACAGACATGTATGGAAATCTGCTAGAACCAGTTCCTCAACAGCAACAGCAAAGCCAACGACCTCTCAGACCAACTGATATGTTCGGGAATCCATTACCAGTTCGATCTCCCGCAACAACAGACATGTATGGGAATCCACTTCCTCCGCAATCTACTGTACCAACAGATATGTACGGGAATCCTCTTCCTCCTCAACAGCAAGCTTGTTATGGAAGCACATCATCTGCTGGTCAACAATCAAAGCCAAATACAGTACGGCTCGACACCTCAAGCTTCTCGAAAGTCAGTGTGGAAGTAGCAAAGGAACACATGGAGCTGCTAAACACTGTGGTGAGCGCATACTGTGGATTAGTGGAAGGTCAGATTGGTAATATTAATCTGACACAAGAAGACTATCAGCAGATTGATAAAGAGGAGATGGAGATGATGGACATTAAGTGGGCCTTTGCCAGTGCTGTTAGGCGAGCAAAGGATTTCATGGAAAGAACAGGGCGAACCAACTTGGAAAGCAAGAAGGACACCAAGTATGGGTTTGATAAGCAAGCTGTTAAATGCTTCAACTGTGGTGAACGTGGTCATTTCAAGCGTGAATGTACAAGACCATCTCAGCATGGGAACCAGAATCCTTTCCGAGGTCAAGGCAACAGGGCAAATCAGAACCAAGGAAGGAACAACGAACGAACACTGGTGCCTGTCAACAACCAGAGTCAAGCAGGACCATCTAATGCCAACCAGGCACTTGTGGTTCAGGTAGATGAAGGTTGTGATTGGTCAATCCAGTTGGGAAATGATGCACCTGATGGAACAGCTTGTTTTGCTGAAGTGGTTAATGATCTTAAACACGCCAGTGGTGGAGAATCTTCCACCAATGGTGATGAATCTTCTGAGGATGAAGACTCCTCCGGTTATACTGGAAGTTCAGATGAAGAGTCCTCTGCTTCAGGCAATGATCAGGAAGATGACACATCAACTGCATCAGTTAATGCAGACATTGATGAACTATTGGAAGAAGCTGCAGCAGGAATTCATAGAAGATCTATTCTGGTGGATCAAGCTGCTTATTCTTCGTCTTCTCTCCATTCAGCCTTTATGGCTAATGTCGACAGTTCATCAAGTCAGGTATGTGTCGATGAACCCACTTCTGTTAGCTGTGATAATTGTGATAGATTGCATGCTAGATGTGCTGATTTGGATGCAAACATGTCTGAGTTGCAAGGCAAACACGATGCTTTACAAGCTAGTTTGTTTGAATTGCAAGACAAACATGTTCTAGTGAATGATAAGTGGTGTGAATTGCAAAGCAAACACGAGGCTTTGCAAGAGAAATATGATGTGACATTCATTCATAATCAGAAATTGACCGTTGATCTTTCCAAGTGCACTGAAGCCAATATGTTTTATGAAAACCATGAAAAGGAATTTAAGTCAATGATTGAAACATTAAAGAAAGATAAAACTGAGTTGACTAAAATGGTTTCAAGAAAACAAACTGACATAAACTTGTATATCACTCGCCTTGAGGTAATGCAAAAGGAAATGGCTTGTGTTAAAACTGAAAGTGAGGCGATCCGACTCAAGTTAGACAGTTATTTGAGCTCTAGCTATGTGTTGGATCACATCATTGATGTTCAGAAAGAGAAACGGGATGTCACATGCATAGGTTACAAGAAATGTCCACCACCCGTGAGAAACAATTTTGATGCTTTGCCTGATGAGGAGTATAGGACTCACTTTGAGCCATCTGTTCCTTTGGACGTTGAGGAATTTGCAGCAGGGCTCGGATACAAGAAAGAAGTATCGTCAGATTCAGATGTGTCAGCAGATACATTTGTAACTACTGAACAGAATCAGGATCCTCCAGTTGTGGTTGAGGATGCTGATTCTTCTGATGATGAGTCTGATGATACTGATTCGGAAAAGTCTGATGCAGTAATCAAAGAAGAGGACATACCTCTTGAGAATCATATCCTATGTGATCCTCCCACAAAACCTGCTAAGATTGTTCCAACCGAGTCCACATCAGCAAAAGAGTCGGAGAGTGTGGATTTGCTGTACACTCTTGTTGGTGATGATAAAATCTATTCAGACAAAGATTTTCCTATTAAAAATGTTAATCAATCTTTAATCAGTAAAGTCTTTGAAAATTCTACAAGTAAGTTTTTGGGAAAGACAGGACCACATGTTACAGTCACACAGTGTCCTCCTATCCCTAAGGCTGAAGTTAGAAAACAATTTGGGAACAAGAAATTACCAACAGTGCCAAAACAGCAAAACCATACCAAACCAAATGGTAAGGCACCGATTCAATACCAAAAGAAGCCGAATCAGAAGAAGAAGAATGTGAACTTTGTGAAATCGAAGGGAACGGACAAAATGCAAAGGTTTGAGAATCAATCTAACTTAGATTTTGTCCAAAAGGCAACAGTGATGAAAAGGAATGAACCAAATAGTTCAAAACCTAGTACCTCGGGTTCACAAAGTTCATCATCGGCGAGACGACCACATGATACTTCGGGGTTTGTTGAACGAAGATCATGTTTTGAATGTGGAACAATCGGGCATATTGTTCGAAATTGCCCGTATCTTCATAAACAAAAAGGCATAGTTGATGTTCCCCGTGACCATATTGACCGCAAGCGATCTGTTTCATCAAAACAAGATCCCCGCCTTGTAAAAGAAAGGGAAAAGAAACAGAAACGCCAACAGGTCAAGAAAATTGAAAAAGCAATTAAAACTGATGTGGTTCAAAAACAATCTGTTCCAGTTAAACCAGAAAGTTCAAACGAAGTTAGACTTACAAACAATCAAACTGGTATAACAAAACAGACCTGGAAACCAAAATCTGTTATTGAATCAGGGGGACCATCACAATTTCCGAATCATCAAAAGGTGGAAGTTATTGTTGTTGATAAAAATGGAAGACCCAAGACCACTATGGCTTGGGTCCCCATCTCCAACTAATCGATTGAGTCAATGTGAAGGGTGCTTCAGGAGGAACTATCAGTAGTCATTGGATTGTTGATAGTGGGGCATCCAGGCACATGACAGGCGACATGAAGCTTCTCTACGACGTCAAATCTATTAGAGGAGGTTATGTTGCTTTTGCTGGAGACAAGGGCGGATATATTACGGGTGAAGGAATGATTTCCAACGGGGTTGTTAGCTTTGATAAGATCAACTTTGTACAACAACTTGATCACAATCTTCTTAGTGTTTCTCAAATTTGTGACAAGCAGTTCTCAGTACACTTTGATGCAAATGGATGTTATGTGCTGAAACCCGGCTTCAAAATTCCAAAAGAATGGATTCTCTTGTCGGCTCCAAGGATAAATGATTTATATGTCCTTGATATGAGCCAAGCTATCACAACGTCTGCACAAGCAACATGTTTCGTTTCCAAAGCCACAGAAAAAGACACAATCTCCTGGCACAGACGAATGGGTCACATTCACTTACGCAAAATGAATCATTTGGTATCAAATGAATTGGTGAATGGTGTTCCTCTTAAAAATTTCCATCTTCAAGACGTCTGTGTGTCGTGCCAGAAAGGAAAACAAACGAAGAAGCGACACCCTACAAAGAAAGTCAACACGGTGGCTGTTCCTCTTGAACGTTTGCACATGGATTTGTTCGGTCCTGTCAAGCACAAAAGTATTAGGAATGATCAATATTGCCTCGTGATAACTGATGATTATTCAAGATTTTCTTGGGTAGCGTTCATGGCACATAAGAGTGAAACCTTCGGTATTATCAAAAACTTGATCATTCAGATTGAGAATCTTTATAACTTGAAGGTTAGGCGGATACGTAGCGACAATGGTACTGAATTCAAAAATCATGCCATGGCGGAGTTTTGCACTTCAAAAGGTATTCTTCACGAATTTAGTGCAGCTTATACTCCTCAGCAGAATGGAGTCGCTGAACGTAAGAACCGTACATTGATCGAGACTGCTAGGACAATGTTAGTAGAGTCACACTTGCCGATTCCATTTTGGACTGAAGCTGTGTCATCTGCATGCTATACGTTGAACCGAGTCCTTACAGTCAAAAGGCACAACAAGACCTGCTTTGAGCTTATTAACAAACGGAAACCTGATTTGTCATATCTTGAACCGTTTGGAGCTCCATGCACAATTATCGATCCTAATGGAAAGTTTGGGGCAAGGGAAATTGAGGGATACTTTCTTGGGTATTCCACCCCGAACTTAAGAGTCTGGAATCTAGAGACTAAAAGGGTCGAGGAATGGTCTGAAGTCAGAGTACAAAGGCACACTTTACCAGTCAGAAATCCTGGTCAGCCTTGGATGTTTGAGTACGATGACTTTTTCAATTCGATCAGTGTTGAAGCAGTTGAAGAAAGTGCTGCAGCAATGATGTTTTTCGAGAGTGACAATGCTACAGATTCACCGTTGGTTCGTCCCATTATTGTCAATCAAGAACCATCTTCGGTGAACAATAATGCTCTCGACAATGAGGATTTTCATGATGCTTCCGAATTGAACGAATCTTCAGAGGATGATGAATTTCTAGATGCAGATCAAGAAGCTCCAACATCAGTTCATGGTATTTCAGAGGGTACTCCTCCAGTGGTTGTCCCTCGAACAGCTGAAACTTCTGCATCATCCTCTTCGTCAATTCCGGGCCTTGAATTGATTGTTGATCTCAATCTCAACAATCTGGGTACAAATGTTCCAGTACCGGATAACCCAGAAACAAGGATTCACAATACCCATCCTCAACAAAACATCATCGGAAATGTTCAAAGTGGCGTTCAAACAAGAAACATGTTGCGGAACAACAACAATGCAGGCTTGTATGCAACTATCAGAGAATCTGGTCAACAAAATGATTGGTCTTTCGCGTGTTATGTCTCACAGGAAGAGCCAAGAACTTGGAAAGATGCTTTGAAAGATAACTCATGGGTTGAAGCAATGCAGGAAGAACTGCAACAATTCCAGAAGCTAGGTGTCTGGAAACTCGTAGAGAAACCCGCTGGTTACAAGAAGATTGGTACCCGTTGGGTGTTTAAATGCAAAAAGGATGACCGTGGAATCGTTATTCGAAACAAAGCAAGATTAGTCGTTCAAGGTTTTCGTCAGATTGAAGGGATCGACTACAACGAAGTGTATGCACCAGTTGCACGTCTGGAAGCAATTCGGATTTTTCTGGCTTATGCCTCATTCAAAGGTTTCAAGGTATACCAGATGGACGTGAAAAGTGCATTCTTACATGGTGTGGTAGAAGAAGAGGTGTACGTCGAACAGCCTCCAGGTTTTGAAGATCCTATCCATCCCGATCGGGTTTGGTTGCTCAACAAAGCTCTCTATGGTCTTCATCAAGCACCGCGAGCTTGGTACGCAACCTTATCTAATTATTTGCTGGAGAATGGATTTCGCAGAGGTCTTATCGATTGTACTCTTTTCATCAAAGAACAAGATGGAGATCTTCTACTGGTACAGGTATACGTTGATGATATTATTTTTGGTTCTACTAATGATGTTTTGTGTAGGGATTTCGAGCGTGTAATGCAGGATAAATTCGAGATGAGTGCTATGGGGGAAATGACTTTCTTTTTGGGCCTACAAGTACAACAAACCGAGTCGGGGATATTCATCCATCAGACTAAATATGTTGGTGACATCTTGAGCCGGTTCCAGATGTCTGATGCAACGCCCATCGGTACCCCATTGCCGCAAAATCACGGAATTACTCCAGACTTGAAGGGTTAAGCTGTTAGCCCCTCGTTCTACCGCGCGATGATCGGATCCCTTATGTACCTCACAGCATCAAGACCAGATATAATGTACCCAACGTGCCTGCTTGCCAGATATCAAGTCAACCCGAAGGCCTCACATCTTGCAGCTGTAAAAAGGATTTTTCGTTATTTGAAGGATTACCCTGACACCAGTCTATGGTACCCTAGGGATAATAACTTTGACTTGATCGCATTCAGTGATTCTGATTTTGGCGGATGCAAAATCGACGGCAAATCCACAACGGCTGGATGTCAGTTTTTGGGAAATCGCCTAGTCACATGGCAGTGCAAGAAGCAGACGTGTGTCGCTACATCAACATGCGAAGCTGAATACATTGCTGCATCAAGTTGTTGCTCTCAAGTCCTATGGATCCAACAACAAATGCGCGACTACGGTTTTGAATTCCTAACTACTCCTATTTACGTTGATAATTCTGCTGCATTACAGATCACTAAAAATCCTGTGCAGCATTCAAAGACTAAGCACATCGACATTAAGTATCATTTCATACGTGATTGCTTTGAGAAAAGGCTAATCGATGTTGCTTACGTCCACACCGATGACCAACGTGCCGACCTTTTTACCAAAGCATTTGACAAATCAAGATTTGACTTTTTATTATTGGTAAACGGCATTAAGGTCAAGCAAGAGTAATCCACATCGGAAAATCATTTTTGTAAATACCTTTGTGTTTTTAAATTTGTCTTAGTTTATTGATTTTAGGGGGAGTAAATCCAAAATTTTGAAAATCCAAAAACATCGAAAAATTTCAAAAACACAAAAACAATAGAAAAGCAAAAATGAGTTTCCTGGCGAGCAAAAGAGAAAATGATAGTACATCAGTGGTCTATCCAAACCTCTTTAAACCTGAAATGCAAAATGAAAAACGATAAGCAGCTCTATATAAGATGTATCGGTAGGTTCACAATCATTTTAAAGTGTGCAGGGTGATATAAACTTAAATCGACTGAAGACCAGGTGGGAACCATTCATTGGCATATGGTCTTAGTACCGAAATTTCGTTTGAGAGATTGCTGAGGTTCTGAGATATTCGGTCTTTATGCTGCTTATCATCTGGGTATCATGGTTGTATCTTTTACCGAAAAATAACGGGGACGCAAGTCTAGATCTTCCATGATACTATACATACGTGTACATATTGCATTCGACCTCAATAAGTGATCAACAATCACATGTCCCTCAAAATAAGTGATAAAATATCACAGATTCTTTCCGGGAGTCAAGTTCGTCTCTCTGCTGTACGAAAGTACTGACCTGTTCACGGACTTGCTCCTGTGCCCTCATGCATCGAAAATCAAGTTCCTCATAAATAAGTGATTATATCACATAGGGCTTGTTTTCAAATCAAAATAAGTGAGAATCTCACATCATATACGGTCAAACAGATGATAATCGGTATACTCACCGGTAAGATGAACCCTCGTGCATACCTTGATACGGGAATGTGTCGTGATGTGGATGAACACCGGTCGGTAAGTATAAATCATACCTTAACGTATCCCCTCGCCATGATTACATCTGATAAGTTGAGCTTATGTGGACAACAATACCGATAATTGTTATAGGATGCTTATCTTAATGTTATCTAATTGAACAAAGAGAGTGTTTTGACATGACCGTACACTGATATGATTCTCTTACCCTCGAAACTCGCAAAAAGAATGTCTGTAAATATTTATTTAATGCTTTCAGTTCTGCATGTTTGTATATATTTATTTACTGCTTTCAGTCTTTACTTTTGAAAAAATTCAAAATACCAAAAAGATTTTATTTCTATTTTATTTTCGATCGTACGATGTTGGAGCTCAAGTCTTCGTTACCTGAAACCTGATTGAAAACCGAAAACGACTGAATCTTCATAAACGGTCGAAATTTGCAAGTGTTGAAAGTTAAAATTGAAGTTGATAAAATACTTTAAACTTTCAAACTGTCGGACGGTGTTTGTTTAAACAATGGTCACACGTGTGTCGTTTGTTTATTTTATATTCCAGGCAGTTGTTCTCATTACGCATTTAGATTTCTTGCATGTGCAGATTCTAAAGGCAAGGAGAACATGGTCGATGACAAGCTTCGGAATGAAGACACGACGTGAAGGCACTCAAATGATGAAGATGATCGAGTTGCCGCTGACCATCATCAACACCACAAGGATCTCACTTCATAAGGATCAAGACTTTCACGAGCATAACTCAAGGGGGAGCTTATGTTAAGGGGGAGTTTGTCAACACACTTCCTACACGAAACGGGGAGTTTGTTGGTACACTTTCTGCTTTCAAGACGTGAAGATTTTAAAGATCCTCCGACATTGAAGACTTGAAAAGATGTCAAAGACTTGAAGTCACAAAGATCGAGACCAAACTACAGCCAGACAAAGCTACAGCCAAGGGGGAGTTTGTTGGTGCACTTGTGTCTGTACTTTGTCTGTATTTTGTCTTGTTACTGAACGATGTCTTTGTTAGTCCTGTAAGTTTGACCAAGTCAACCATCCTCCTGGTTTGACTTGGCCAAACAGTCAACATTATGTTTGTAAGTTGTTTGGGTCGAAGGATGTATCATCGAAGGATCACTTATATCCTTCGATGATGAGCTCGATAGATAGCATTCGATAGATGGACCACGAAAGATCCAATCGTTCGTGGTACATGTGGATCCTTCGAGCTGTTTCTGGTCGACAGATGATCTTTCGACCAGTCTGCCTGATCCTTCGACCAGACATGCTGTTTTGGGTATAAATACCCGTGTGTTGTGTTCACTTCGGTAGAGAACACCTAGACAGATAAGGAACACACACTCACACACTAGAGAGTTTGCAGAACTGATTTGTAAACATTGAGCTTGTAACCGGACCTTTCATACGTTTAATACAAGTGGTGTTAATCGGTGAATATTGTGTGTCGTGTTTTTAAGTGTTCTATCTCGGTTTGCTATCTCGGTTGGATTCCGCACAACCGGGTTGGTTTGTACACAAGGATTAGGCGACTAGATCCTCCCCTAGCCGGACCTACAAGCATTATCATCTACATTAGCACCCTCACCTACATTACTATCAGCATTATCATCTACATTAGTATCAGCCTTATCATCTACATCTGCATCCTTTTCATAATCTGTTATGGCTAAAACTTCCTGTTGTACACCACTTGATTGGCCCACTTCATGCCATCCCAACTTTAGAACCCTAAACCCATTGGTAACCATCCCAGCTTCCTGTTGTACACCACTTGATTGACCCACTTCATTGATTTCTTCAATAAGCACCCCTAATCTATTGTAGTTAACATTCGTATTACCATGTTCAGTGTAAAAATGTATAACCCTATGTTCAGGGACATATTTTAAAAGTTCTATCACATCAGCATCACAAGCAAGGCTACGAAGACCACTATCTAAACTCTCTCCTGGTATTAAAAAATGATAGAACATAATGGAACCTTCTTCATAACCTAACATTATCATCGCAAGATCCAACTCGTGTACTGAGAACCTGTCACTGTCTAGAAGATCGATGAAGTCATGCTTACCATTAACATACTGTCTACCAGGACGATGAGTGAAAATCCCACCATGATGCAACCGAGCAGTAAAAAGGGTATCATACACCTCTGCATTTCAAAAAAGACATTCAAAAAATACGCATTAGGGTTTGATCATTACAATTATGCATTTCAAAAAAGCTACTCACCATAAATTTCATCAACATCCCGCTGGTCTAATGTCTCTCGAATGTAGAATCCTTCACTCATCGCGTGTGAATTAGGGCTTGATCGCTGGAATTCATCGTTGGATTTCAAAGGGGAATGAGCAGTTGGGGGTTTAATTATTCTTCTTGATTAACGATGAACATTTAAATGAACATTTAATTTAATAAATGAAGGTTCAGAGATATTTAATGGGGAAAATGACGAATATACCCTCACGTGACGTGCACGTGAGGTGTTTTAACTTCAAAAGTTAACTGCGTTGACAAGAAAGGACACCGCCTGTTATGACTTGCAAACATAAAGGACATAGAGTGTAATTTTTAAACTTAAAGGACAGCGCCTGTAGAAAACCTGAAACATAAAGGACGAAACTTGCAATTTTGCCAAAAATAAATACTCTTACACTGTAACCAGGTTATGTAAATTAGCAAATGTAGATGGTATTTCACCGCCAACTCCAGAACTATCAATGTAACTGAAAAAATGAACATATATGAAGATGATATAAGATGTGTTCAATGGAATTGTATAGAACTACACACGTTCTTTCATCCTAATTTATCGAAGAACTAAGCAATTTATTTAGAGAAAAAATAGAAGATAATAATCATGAAAGTCCTTACAGCTGTTCTAATCTTCGCAAATTTCCAAGTTCAGATGGCAGGGAACCATTGAAACTGTTTGTGCCAATTCCACTGTAACATAAAATTTTACATTTCATTCAACAAAGAAAAACAATAGAAGTTGCTGCTTGATGAAAGGTAAGCAAAAAAAACTATACAGCAATCTAAGGTCAGAAAGTTGTCCTAGCTCTGGTGAAAGCTTTCCAGATAAAGCATTGATACCCATAGTCCTAAAGATAAATTCAAAATCATTGTCAAATCTCAGCATTATTCTTATAGATATT
Organism: Helianthus tuberosus; assembly: GCA_030545235.1. NCBI lineage: Eukaryota > Viridiplantae > Streptophyta > Magnoliopsida > Asterales > Asteraceae > Helianthus > Helianthus tuberosus. The sequence continues at coordinate 49,038,194 of CM060411.1, read as the reverse complement.
GTTGAGGTAAAAAACGATCAACGTGTTGGAAGTATAAAAAGGAAAGGCTTACAGCCACTGCATCCGAGTTAAATTGCCAATGGAAGGTGACAAGGTACCTGTCAAATAGTTCTGGCCCAAATCTCTGTAGCAAATACTATACAGTTAGCATAATACAATCATAGATAATGTATATGTGTGTACACAAACTTATAGCAATTGCGACCCCTGGTAAAAAAGACACAAATTGAAATTGAACTACACGTTGGAACATTCGGGTCAGAAGTAACAGGTCAAGCAACAGGTTAGAGGTAGTTCACCTACAACCAATTGGGTCAGGATCTCAACCCGGATTGAGGAGCCCACGGTCATGCGGTTACACATGCAACCCATGTTTTCCACATGCAGTAGCTTAGGTTATCATTTCCAGTTCATTTTCCACATGTTATTTTGGTTCTGTTTTATTTCCATTTATTTCAAATTCAAGCAGTTTTAGTTTACCGCTTCCATAAGTAGTAACATGGGGTTGCATCTGAATTCCTTTATGTATGGATAATTCAGTGAATCGTAGACAGAGTATAATTCACCAGAATTTATGAAGTTTATCTCTTTCGTGAGTGAACTGTTTTTCCAAGGCTAACTGATTGTAGGCAACTTTTGATGGTGATCTTTGGAGTCAAGAGTTGAATCGAGTGGTGGTGTCTGTATCTTGATTCAAGTTTAGAAATACCATGCGGATTGATTGGGTGGTGTTTTTGTATCTCCGGTGAGCATAGCCTATACATTCCATTTGATTTCCAAACTTTCTATCCGTTTTTTGTTCGAATCCTAGTCCTATTCACTACGCCTACTCTGATTTACATCACAAACATAAACACTATTGGTTCAGGTCCCTTTGATTACACACTCAAACTCACTCTCAACTTTGTTATGTATGTAATATTGAAGTAGGAGAAAAGTTGCAGTGAATAAACAACTGTTGTATTCGATAATCAAAGAAGGGTTCTCACACTATTATTAACTAAACAAGGAGGCCTATATATAGGCTTACAAAAACTCTACGTGGGTACATGCACATATAATAAAATACCTAATTAATCCTAAAGAACCGGAAAAATACTTGACTTGTTATTATGCCCAACGTGTACCATTAATCCACTCAACGTACACTTGCTAAGAACTCGGTTAACTCCCACATGTTAAATTACCAAGTCTTCCACAAAACCCATAATTATATGAGGTGTTTATTGGCCTATTTTTCTATGGACCCGTGACCCATTCGAACCGTTTAACTCATGACTCGATAACATGTTGACCCGTGACCCGTAAACAAACTGATTAATCCAACAATCACCCCCTTAATCGGTTGGTTCACACCCGTCACTACAACACCGAATCACCTTCTCGAACCATCTAGACTTCTACCGGACACCCGACCTTAACCGCGGTTACGCCCAAAGTCTCCCGGTTCAGCCCGAATTAAAAATACAACCCTTGTAACATCTCACATGGCATCACGCTGGAAACGCTCACTAACATCACAACTTTTCACGGATCAACGACCTCACCCCGGTCACATCCAAAGCCACCCGATTTGAACTCCAACGCCATATGTTACACCGTGTTTTCTCTATTCTTGTCGCAACCCCCGATCCCTAAGTCCCGGGAACGGGCGGACGCGATCACAGAGTTTTGGTGGTATCAGGGTTATTTAATATCGCAGCGGAATTTACATCAGGACCGTAGTTAGGAAATGTTTATCAGAGTAAAACCACCATATTTCATATTAATAATCACATGGGTAAAACCCAAGTTTCTTATTACAATACATTTATAGGGATAAGCCCTATCTTATTGAATTTAAAACATCGTTTATTAGGTAACTTTTATAGCCACATTATCCCCAAGCCTTTAGTGCTCTCCAACTGGCTTTTTACTAATTGGCTGTCACATTAGGTTACCTGAAACGCGTTTTAAAAACATTTGTCAGTCAGAAATACTGGTGAGTGAATCCCAGTTTAATCAAGAAACATTTTATCAATTAAAACAGTATCGAGAGCGATCACATTGTTTATGTCTACACAATTACTCCATTTGGTACTAACAATCCACTGACTTGTGGGTCATATTACACATTGGCTAACTCATTGTCCAAAGGTAACGTACTGTCAACCTTGACTTACTTTACTACTCACAGTGTAGTAAATTTTGTATACAAAACCCCAACATACCGGCTGTAATTGAAGAACTACAAAGACTCAATCACTTCTTAATCGCATTGTAAAACATTTAAGGTTTTGTAAAATATTACAAAAAGGTTAGCAAAAATAGGATAAACTCACATTGCTATCTTAGGCTTTTCGTAAGCGTTTCTTGGATATAATCTATAATTTATACAAATGTACATTGGTTAGTATCATAACCCTTTGAAAATATTAATAATACCCTCCCCGAGACGGCATTCCAACAACTACGTCGGGCAGAACCACGACAGTTGTTACGGAACCCTAAATCAATCGGGCAGCGTAACTATTACGAAACTAGGGTTATAATACTTACAACGGAGCAGAACCTCGCTAATTAGGGGTATAATACCCAAATATTATGCTTAATACTTTCAGAATTCGAGATTGAGAATTGAGAATGAGCGACGGAAAACGAAAACTGATGCCTGCTATTTATAGTTTTGAAATCTCGTCCTCTCGCGGCCCGCGTTAACTAGCAAGGACTCTTACGCGGCCCGCTTGAACTAAAGGATTCAACGATATCAGGTTTAGACCCTGATACCTCCCGCGTGAACTATTGAGGTGGGTTTACGCGGCCCGCCTCAATTCCATTTTTCTTATTTTTAATTTATTTTATATGCTATAATATAATTCGGGCTCGGTTTTCACATACGGGGTGTATTTCAAGACATATAAGGGTATTTTAATATATAATAGGGTGTCGGAAATATTATAAGGGTGTTGGTTTTACCGAGGGTTGTTACATTCTCCCCACCTTATTTTAGAGCTCGTCTTCGAGATTTAAACTCCAATGGCTTGTGTCGGTTATCGGCATAACTCTTTTGTCGATCACGTGCAGCTTTTAGTCGTTCCTTGACTTGAATGATTTTATCAGTTGTTTCTTGCACTATCTCAGGTCCAGATAGTTGCTTTTCCCCAATTTCTGCCCAACAGACTGGGGTTCGACACTTTCTTCCATAAAGTGCTTCGAATGGTGCAGCATTGATACTTGTGTGATAATTATTATTATAAGAAAATTCTATTAAAGGTAAGTGATCGTCCCAATTACCTCCGAAGTCAATTACACAAGCTCTAAGCATGTCCTCCATTGTCTGAATTGTTCTTTCGCTCTGTCCATCCGTTTGAGGATGATAGGCGGTGCTTAATTTTAACTTGGTTCCCATTGCCTTTTGGAAACTTGACCAAAAATGAAAGGTAAATCGGCTATCCCTGTTAGTAACAATTGATAAAGGAATGCCATGTAAAGAAACAATTTCATTTACATACAACTTAGCTAATTGTTCCATACTGAAAGTTTCTTTCATTGGTAGGAAATGAGCTGTCTTAGTTAGCCTATCTACAATCACCCAGATTGTATCATTTCCTTTCTTAGTTTTGGGTAATTTAGTAACAAAATCCATTGTTATTAATTCCCATTTCCAAACTGGCATTTCTAATTGCTGTAACAAACCTGAGGGTTTCTGATGTTCAGCTTTAATTTGTGAACAAGTTAAACATTTAGAAACACAGGCTGCTATATCTTTCTTCATTCCTATCCACCAGAAATTTTTCCTTAAATCCTGGTACATTTTATCACTTCCTGGATGCATTGTATATTTAGACTTATGGGCTTCTTCTAATATACGATTACGCAGGTTTCCTAATTTAGGTATCCACATTCTCTTTTCATGGAATCTCCAAATTCCATCTGTTCCTTGTTTTAATTCTTTTAGCATACCTTTTAGCTTTTCAGAATCATCCTTGATTACTGATTCTTGTGCTTTTCTTATTTGATCATTTAAATCTACTTGCAGATTTAATTTAAGAGAACGTACCCTTTTTGGCTTTTCATGATATTTTCGGCTTAAAGCATCTGCCACTACATTTGCTCTTCCTTCATGATACTGGATATTACAATCATAATCACTAAGCATCTCCATCCAGCGTCTTTGTCTCATATTCAACTCCTTTTGCTTGAAGATATACCTTAAACTCTTATGATCAGTGAATATGGTAAACTTACTACCATAAAGGTAATGTCTCCAAATCTTAAGAGCAAAAATTATAGCCCCTAACTCTAAATCATGAGTTGCATAATTCTCTTCATGATTCTTAAGTTGTCTGGATGCGTAGGCTATAACCTTCTGTCGTTGCATCAATACACATCCATAACCTAATTTAGAAGCATCGCAATAGACTACAAAGTCTTCAGCTCCTTCTGGTAATGCTAATATAGGTGTATGAGTTAATCTTTGCTTAAGAATTCTAAATGCTTCTTCTTGTTTTGGTCCCCATTCAAACTTAACAGATTTACAGGTTAACTTAGTTAAAGGAATGGCTATTCTAGAGAAATCTTTAATAAACCTTCTATAATAACCGGCCAATCCTAAGAAACTTCTAACCTCGGTAGGTGACTCAGGGGTTTTCCATTTATTAATTGCCTCAATCTTTGTTGGATCTACATGAATTCCTTCATGATTGACTAGGTGTCCAAGGAATTGTACCTGTTCTAACCAAAACTCGCACTTAGAGAATTTAGCATAAAGCTTTTCCTTTCTTAATAGACTTAAAAGTGCGTGCAAATGCCTTGCATGATCCTCTTTATTCTTAGAGTAAATTAGAATATCATCTATGAAGACAATTATGAATTTATCCAAATATGGCTTACATATCCGGTTCATCATGTCCATAAATGCAACTGGGGCATTGGTTAAACCAAATGGCATGACAGTAAATTCATAATGACCATACCTCGTTCTGAATGCGGTTTTAGGAATGTCCTCTTCCTGTACCTTTAATTGATGATATCCTGACCTTAAATCGATTTTAGAGAAAAATCAAGCTCCTTGTAGTTGATCAAACAGATCATCGATTCTTGGTAATGGGTACCGATTCTTAATCGTGCCTTTGTTTAATTCACGGTAGTCAATGCACAGATGCATTGATCTGTCCTTCTTTTTAACAAACAGTATCGGCGCTCCCCATGGCGACGAGCTGGGTTGTATAAATCCCTTCTCCAACAATTCGTCTAATTGTTTCTTCAGTTCCTGCATTTCAGCGGGTGCCAAATGGTAGGGTGCTTTGGCAATAGGTGATGTTCCTGGTAGTAGGTGAATTCTGAATTCAACTTCTCTGTCGGGTGGTAGTCCTGGTAATTCTTCTGGAAAGACATCTGAAAACTGAGATACTACTGGAATATCTTTCAGTTCTTTTCCTTTAGTGTTAGTGATTATGGAAATCAAATACACTATAGAACCTTTTCTTATACAACTTGCAGTTTTCATCACAGAGATAAATTTAGTGGATCTAGAGGGCTTATCTCCTTTAATTGTGATCGTTTTACCTTTTGGTGAATTTACTTGTATTAACTTTTGATCACATAAAATACTGGCTTTATTGGCTATTAACCAATCCATTCCTAAAACAACATCAAATCCTACCAGATTCATGGGATGTAGGTTCGCTATAAATTTCTAATTTGAAATTTCTATACTTGCTCCCTGCAAGATTTCAGAAATTCTAACGGTTTCTCCATTGGCTGTCTCTACTAGACATTCTTGTGGTAGTTTAGTTAATGAGTGATTTAGAATTTTACAAAACGAAGTATTGATAAAACTTTGGTTTGCACCAGAGTCAAATAATACTTTAGCAAATATATCATTAACTAAAAACGTACCAGCTATGACATCTGGAATCATCTTGGCTTCATCTGCAGTCAGAACAAATGCTCTAGCATTTTTAGTATTCTTGTTGTTTGCAGCTGGGGCCAATTTCGGACAATTTGGCATGATATGACCTTTTTCTCCACAGTTGTAGCATAATCCATTACTGGACTTCCTCTTGCAATTTTCTTCCTTGTGTCCTGGCATCTTGCAATAATTGCAGAGAGTGGAGCATTTTCCCGAATGCTTTTTCTTGCAGACCTTGCAATATGGTGCAGAGGTAGAACCCATATTCCTACGATTAAAATTTCCAGAACGAAATTCTTGAGGTCTTGCTTTTGGGTTAGATTTCTCCTCTGGTCTTCTTCTCTAGTACGGATTAACTCATCTGTCAAGGTATTTGCTAGTTCTACAGCTTCTTCTATAGTTTGAGGTCTAGCTGCCTTGACTACATGTCTAATCTCTCCAATTAATCCCCAGATATAATGGGAGATTAACACCGGTTCTGGTGAAGCAAGGGTTGGCACTATTCTAGCATATTCAAAGAATAATTTCGTGTATCCCTTACTATCCACACAGTCATCCTAAGATTTAGGAATTTGTTTGCTATCTGTTCCTTTTCATTAGGAGGGCAGGAATTTCTTTCTACCATATTCCCAAATTCTTCCCAATCCATACTATAAACCCTATCACTTCCTCTAGACTGAAGGATAGTGTTCCACCATTCTAAGGCTGCATTCTTAAATAGATTGGAAGCAAACATTATCTTGTCCTCTTCCGCACATTTACTTATTTTCAGAACAGCCTCAGTCTTTTCTATCCAGCGTAGAGCTGCAATAGGTTCTTCATTGCCCGAGAATTCTATTGGTTTACAGGACCAGAATTCTTTGTATGAACATCCGTTAGGCACGGTTCTTCTTCTTTTGGGAATGGGCATTTGAAGTACTGGTCCATTGTTCACGTTGTTTTCTGGTTCAATTTGTCTCTTACTGCTATGTTTACTTTTATTATTCGATTCTTGAACCATTTGAAAAATAAATGGCATTGCATCTATAATTCCTTGTGCCACTATGTGTTGGATAGCACTATTATCCACTTGATTTCCATTGTTATTGATGCTTGGATTTTCATTAACCACGTTAATGTTACTCTGATTATCGTTATTCAGATTTCCTTGATTTTCTTCGTCGGCCATCTGAATTTTAAACATTTACCCCATATTAATATCACAAATAATAGTTAATATAGTAAATCACATGACACTCAATCTAGCCAAAAACGTCGATCATTGCGACTTGTACTCTATTTTCATATACTATGCGTCTATTACACACTAGTACTGAAATAAATATTACAATACCAACAGAAAGAAAATTACACTAATAGTACTATGCATCCGTACACACATAATTTTATTTTATTTTTATTTTATTATACTATTATTATTACTACTACCGTTTCCTCCATTCTTACATTCACGGGTATGGATTCATCCAAAAATCTATATTGCGTTCATCGTATTTCCATACGAGACGCTCTCCCACCTGACGCATTCTCTCACTGCTTTCTAAAATTTCCTCCCCGAAAGTCCTTAGTTCTTGGACGTTTTCTGCACTCATTGGGGGTGCAGGTTCTAGGACTGGGTTTGGAATCTGGGGTGTTGGTTCCTGATATGGGGGTAAAAGTGTAATACCTCGAAAATTCACGTCCTATAATGTGTTGACACGTGTCATATGTTTGAACGTGTGAAAGAGTGTTATAGAAGGATTAAAGTTGACAATCATGGAAAGTATGTGAATATACGAATTCTAAATGTCAACAGTGAATAAATATATTGTACATTAACCCTACATGATGCTCATACCTTCAAACGAATAAATCATGGATCATACGAAGCTAAATATGAAAGAAAGTGAGAGATTACAAATTACAGGGGTTAAATGTGTCAACATGTTTAAGTTATACCTCTGAGTGACCTTTTAGCAAACCCGAAGCTTTGTAACGGTAAATTATGCTCACTAGAATGCACGATATAAATTTCATAAAGTTTCGTTATCATATGAGAAAGTTATGATCAAATTCGTATGCGAGGGGTTAAAAGTGTCAACGATGAACTATGTTCAAACCTTAAGGCCTTGATTCTCTGAAATCATAGCTTATAATTTATAAATGTCCTTGTGACTAGGCCTTTTGTGCCACTAATAAAACTGTTATTGTTTTTATAATTAGGATAAATTATAATAACAGTCCTAAATAAATGTGATTAATAAATTAACCAAATATGGTTTATGTTTACCATGGTTAATGAATTGCCATAAAAGACAATTCCATAATAAACTCCCAAATAAACTATTGTCATTTTCTTATGCAACAGTTCAAATTAAAATGGCTGACTCGGATGAAATTAATAGTCACCCAAGGGAGAATAATGATAACGCCCGAATTAATCTAACGGGTGCTGAACTGAAGGCGTTAGTAGACGACGCTGTTACAAAGGCCTTAGAGCGGCAGTATGAAGAATATAGTGGGACTCGAAGTAGGACCCTATCTACACCGCATCCAAAGCCACCCTCCAAGAAGGATGAACCCAAGAAAGAAGATGACGAGCATCACTCTTCTAACCATCAAAGTGATCCATCTCAACAGATCATGCTGAATCAAGGACCCCGTGATAAGGGTTGCTCCTACAAATACTTTGTTTCATGTAAACCCAGGGATTTCACTGGGGAGAAAGGAGCTATAGATTGCATGACCTGGTTGGATGAGATGGATACCGTGGTTGATATTAGTGGGTGTGCAGCTAAGGATGTGGTGAAGTTTGTGTCTCAATCATTTAAAGGTGAGGCCTTAGACTGGTGGAGATTGCTGATTCAAGCCACTGGGAAGATCCCATTGTACAACATGTCTTGGGAACAATTCGTTACTACTGTCCTCAGCACGAGGTCGAAAAGATTGAGTCAGATTTTCTTTCGTTGGTAATGACCAATCTAGATTGCCAAGCTTACCTCACGAGCTTTAATACAATGTCGAGGTTGGTTCCATATCTAGTGACCCCGGAACCCAAACGAATAGCTCGTTTCATTGGGGGTTTAGCCCCCGAGATAAAGGCAAGTGTGAAGGCCTCTCGACCGACTACTTTCAGATCTGTGGCTGATATATCTTTGTCCCTCACACTGGACGCGATCAGACAAAGATCGCTGAGGAACAAGGATGCTGAGAAGAGGAAACGTGAAGATGACAATTCACGGAGGTCAAACAAGAAGCACCGAGGAAACGGTGACAACAAGAAGGGGTCAGAATCTAAGAAAGATGGGCATCAATCGAGTGAGAAGCCCAAGTGCAAAGTCTGCAAGAAACAGCACTTCGGGAAGTGCAGGTTAGAATCGAACTCGCAGACACAGTCGAGAACTTTTGCATGTGGGATATGCAAGTCCAAGGAACACAAAACCTTGGATTGCAAAAAGCTGAAAGATGCAACGTGCTACAGTTGCAACGAAAAGGGGCACATTAAGACCAACTGCCCAAAATATGCAAAGAAAGCCGATGAAGGAAAGAAGACCAATGCTAGGGTCTTCAGGATGGATGCAAAGGAAGCAGTTCAAGACGATAATGTGATTACAGGTACTTTCCTTGTAAATGATGTCTATGCAAGAGTACTTTTTGATTCAGGCGCTGATAAGTCTTTCGTAGATAATAAATTTTGCAATCTGCTGAATTTACCTGTTAAAACCCTAAGAGTGAAATATGAGGTGGAGTTAGCAGATGGCACCTTAGAAACCGCCTCAACCATATTAGATGGATGTTTCATATCCATTAAGAACCACTCTTTTCCTTTGTCCCTACTTCCTTTGAAGTTAGCCGGTTTTGACATCGTATTAGGTATGGACTGGTTATCTCATAACCAGGCCCAAATTGTCTGTAACAAGAAGCAAGTGGTGATTAAGACTCCGTCTGGTGAATCACTTACTATTCGGGGAGATACCCAGTATGGACTGCCTGAGCAAGTAGCTATGCTCAAGGCCTCCAAGTGTTTAAAGAAGGGTTGTGTCATCTACATGGCACAAGTGATTATTGATGAGCCGAAACCGAAGATGGAAGATATTCCTCTCATTTTTGAATACCCTGAAGTTTTCCCTGAAGAACTACTTGGTTTACCACCAGATAGGCAAGTCGAATTCAGAATTGACATCATCCCTGGGGCAGCACCTGTTGCTAGGGAACCTTATAGGTTAGCGCCAACGGAGATGAAGGAATTAAGAACGCAACTAGATGAGTTGCTAGCCAAAGGTTTCATTAGACCTAGTTCGTCTCCCTGGGGAGCACCGATTTTATTTGTCAAAAAGAAGGATGGATCGATGCGTCTGTGCATCGATTACCGTGAGCTTAACAAGGTCACTATCAAGAATAGGTATCCATTGCCCAGAATCGATGATTTGTTCGATCAGCTTCAAGGGGCAAGCTACTTCTCTAAGATTAACTTAAGGTCAGGCTATCATCAACTGAAGGTTAAATATGAAGATGTACACAAGACTGCATTTAGGACTCGTTATGGTCATTACGAGTTCCTAGTGATGCCTTTTAGGCTCACAAATGCACCTGCCGCATTCATGGATCTCATGAATCGCGTTTGCAAGCCCTACTTGGACAAATTTGTCATCGTCTTCATTGACGACATCCTCATCTACTCGAAGAACCAAGCTGATCATGAGAAATATCTTCGATGTATTCTTTCATTACTTCAGCAGGAGAAGTTCTATGCCAAATTCTCTAAATGTGAATTCTGGCTTCGAGAAGTCCAATTCCTTGGACATGTGGTTAGTGAGCATGGTATCCAAGTGGATCCCGCTAAGGTTGAAGCTGTCATGAATTGGCAAGAGCCAAAGACGCCTACTGAGATTTGCAGCTTTCTAGGACTAGCTGGATACTATAGGCGATTTATTGAAAACTTCTCAAGGATTGTTGCGCCCCTAACTTCATTGACACGTAAGAAGGTTAAGTTTCATTGGGGCCCTAAGCAGCAGGAATCCTTTGACATTCTCAAGCAGAAGTTGAGCAATGCTCCTGTGCTGACATTGCCTGATGGAATAGAAGAGTTTGTAGTTTATTGCGATGCATCGCACACAGGCATGGGATGTGTGCTTATGCAGAAAGGCAAAGTTATTGCCTATGCATCACGTCAGTTAAAGGTGCACGAAAAGAATTACACCACCCATGACTTGAAGTTGGGTGCCGTTGTATTTGCACTGAAGCTATGGAGGCACTATTTATATGGAATCAAGTATGTGATCGATTCTGATCACAAGAGCCTCCAGCACCTGTTTAATCAGAAGGATTTAAACATGAGGCAGCGCCGTTGGATGGAGACTTTAAATGATTATGATTGTGAAATCAGATACCATCCCGGCAAGGCGAATGTAGTCGCTGATGCCTTGAGTCGAAAGGAAAGGGTGAAACCCATCCGAATCAATGCCAAGAGCATTGAAATAAAGAACAGTTTGAATGAAAGGTTGTTAGCTGCACAGAAGGAAGCTGTGTTGGAAGCTAACTATCCTAATGAAAAGCTAGGGGTAACTGAGGAGCAGTTATCTCTTGGCAATGACGGAATTCTGAGATTGAATGGACGAATATGGGTTCCAATTTATGGAGGACTTCGGGAGGTTATCCTCCAGGAAGCCCATAGTTCTAAATATTCCGTTCATCCTGGAGCTGATAAGATGTACCAGGATCTAAGGGCAAACTATTGGTGGATAGGCTTAAAGAAGTCTGTAGCTACCTATGTAGCTAAATGCTTGACGTGTGCACAAGTAAAAGCAGAACATCAAAAGCCGTCAGGTTTGCTACAACAACCTGAACTTCCTACGTGGAAGTGGGAAATGGTAACTGTTAGGGGTCATTTTCTTAACATACGTATCCTGATCAATATCCTGCCTTTGTTTGTTTATCTGTGACCAGGATGCTGGAAGAGGATATTGCTAACATCTTGGGCGATATCCTGAGCCTTATTGAATTAACCACGTGCAGCTTAAAGGCTGAGACTTGCTAACGGTCAAGAGGACTTCTTCTCCTCAAGACTCGGACGAATTTGTTGAGGGAGAGACGTTGAGCCCGAAAGACCAGGTCTACAACGTTCGAAGAGGGAGTGTTTGGTGTATCCCGCAAGATTAGGGTAGTTTGTTATTTTATCTTTACTATAAATAGATGTGGGCGGATTAGCTTAGAACACACAACTTTTTCACTAACACTCTCGTACACTTTCACTTTCTAGCTCATCGCAAACACTACATTTGTATTCAAGTTTCATTGTAACACTTAGTCGATCCGTACCACATCCTGCGCTGTATCCTGATTTGTGAAGCAATTGAAGAACTAGGCAGCTGCGATTGTCAGCTCCCGAGGTTTTATGCCGGCGATCTAGATTGATCAAGGGCTTTCCTCGTACATCTCGTGTCGTTTACTTTACTTTCGCTCATTGTTTGATCATAGATACAGCTCTATATCCTGAGCCGTATCCTGAAACTGTTTTTACAATTAACTTGATTAACATATTTTCGATACTCATTTTTAGCACACTACCTCACTTAACTAATTTGATCACTTAATTACTTCGGTAATTTTTGACCAAAACAATTTGGCGCCCACCGTGGGGCAAGTGGTGCTCTCTTTACTAAAAATTTTTGTCAAATCGCTAATCGGTTTTCTATTTTCAAAACTTTTTGCCACATTGTCCATAATGGCCTCGAGATCAAACATGAGTTCCTCTACTGTGTCTGCTATGACTTCTGCTACTACCGGTTCGGTGCTTCCACCACCTCCTCCAAGGATGCCAGCCTCTACACAATCTCAAGATGTTATCCCTACTCGGAGTGTCCAGGGATCTGCTCCCGTTTTAGCTTCTAATGATGAAATTTTAACCTTATTTGGAAGTGTGCAGGAACAAATGAGGCAGCAACAGGAAACGAACCAGATGCTTTTAAGGGAAATACAACTCCTGAAGTCTGGCTCGAGCAGATCTGCTGAGGATAATGTCATTCCCTTACACCCAGAGCGTTGAACTTCAGTTCAGCTGTGTATACTGAGGATAACAGGGGGAATATTGTGCCCAGTCTTCCCCAGAATCATACTCCTGAAATACCCTCCTCGGTCAGGATGTCAACCATGAGGAGCTCAGGATATGCTTCAGGATATGGGCAAAATCCTCCAACGGGTAACGTGTCAAATAATAATTATACTCATGCTACTAACAATGGTGGATCTTTGCAGGATACAGGTGTAACATCAGCACTTACCAGGGAACTTCAGAAGTTGAAGGACATGATATCTAGTGTACCTGGGGTGGTCCAGCCGATCCCGGAAGTGTCTCAAGACAGCCACAAGATATCTCGTTTTGCATATCCTATCTGTGATGCTGAGATCCCAAAGAGATTCCAAACCCCCAACATGAAACTTTATGATGGGACTACGGATCCTGAGGAGCATATTGCTCAGTATAGGGAAAGAATGGAGATTAACCCTATCCCTCCGGAGCTCAAGGAAGCATGCTTGTGCAAGGGATTCGGTTCTACTCTAACAGGATCAGCCTTAAAATGGCTGTTAAACGTTCCTCCTCACTCAATTACTTCATTTGCTCATTTGGTTAATTTATTTAACAGTCAATTTTCTTGTAGTCGGAGTTTTGAGAAACTAACCAGTGATCTTTACAGGATAACTCAAGGGCCTCAGGAATCCTTGAGGGATTATGTGAACAAATTCAGTCGAGAATCCTTGGATATCCCACATCTTGATGTTGCAACAGCTGTGCAAGCTTTTAAGATGGGATTACAAAAGGATTCTCAGGATCTTGTAATGAATCCCTGCAGGAATCTCGACGAAGCTCGTAACAGGGCTTTGAGATATATCCGTCTGGAAGATGACAGGAAGATGCAAGAAAGGATGAACTCATCCAACACTTATGAGTCAACTAATAGGAAGTCTGAATCCTCGTTCAAGTCGTATCGGCCTAAGCCGTACAGTAGAAATGAAAACAAAAGAGTGAATGCTGTCGAGGATGAGGATCCTGAAGAGTATCCTGAGTTGTCCGAATATTGCTTTTCTGTTAATATTCCTGAATTGATGTATGCTATGCAGGGTCTAGGAGACAAGGCTAGGTGGCCTCGAAAGAATCAACAAAAGGCTGACTGGAAAGATAAGTCAAAATGGTGTGCTTACCACGAAGATTTCGGACATGTGACTGAGGATTGCATTGCTCTAAGGAAAGAAATAAGCTATCTTCTAAGCAAGGGATATCTGAAAGATCTCTTAGGAAGAAAGAAGAATAAGGGTCAGGATGCTGAGAAGGATCCTGAGCGAGCAGCATCACCTCCTGCGGATGCCAAGATAATCAACTTCATTTCGGGAGGATCCGACATTTGTGGAACTTCGTATTCAGCGGCAAAGAGACATGCAAAGGAAGCCAAGGCCGAAAGGGGAGACAAACCTGTCAGGATGACTACCCTCACAACTGACAAAGTGATCACTTTTGATGCTGATGACAGGGATACTGTCCAAGATCCCCACCATGATGCTCTGGTAATAACGTTATATGTGGCTAACCATTTTGTACGCATGATACTGGTTGATAATGGCAGCTCCGTCAACATAATCCAACTAGAAACTCTGAAGAGAATGAATGTATCTCCAATGGATATCACTTCAAAGTCTACCGTGCTTGTTGGGTTCAGTGGAGAGGCTAGAAACACAGTGGGAGAAATAAAGTTGCCAGTGTACGTTGAAGGAGTCAACTCGATACAACGATTCTGTGTGATGGATTCTCTATCCTGCTATAACATCATACTGGGAAGACCGTGGATTCACGATATGAAGGCCGTGCCATCAACATATCACCAGTGCATCAAAATACCTACCCCTTGGGGAGTTGTCAAAGTTGATAGTGATCAGCAGGAGGCGAAGGAATGCTACTCATCCTCGATGAAATCCTCAACCAAACCTAGTGCAGCATAGCAATTAAAGACGCGGGCCCAGGATGTCGTGGAGGATCCGGAGCAGGATGTGAAGAAAATTATCCTAGACCAGGATAATCCCGATATTTCGGTGCTCGTGGGGACCAATATCCCTCAGGATATTGAAGAACAATTAATTAACTTTTTGAAATGCAGGATGTCAACGTTTGCATGGAAGCATGAGGATATGACAGGCATATCCAAAGATATTATCACTCACAAGCTTGGAATTGATAAATCATTCAAGCCTGTGCAACAAAAAAGAAGGAAGTTTGCTCCTGAGCGGAACACGATTATCCAGGAGGAAGTTGAAAGATTATTAAAGTCCAGAATGATTAGAGAGGTTAAGTTCCCAAGGTGGCTAGCAAACGTGGTTGTAGTACAGAAGAAGAATGGGAAATGGAGAGTTTGTGTAGACTACACAGACTTGAACAAAGCTTGTCCTAAAGACCCATTTCCCCTTCCCCACATTGATGCAATGGTAGATGCCACTGCCGGGCATGAAATGCTGACCTTCATGGACGCATCCTCAGGATTTCAACAGATCCAAATGGAGCCTTCTGATCAGGAGGATACCGCCTTTATGACACCAATAGGTATTTATTGTTATACAGCTATGCCTTTTGGTTTGAAAAATGCAGGTGCAACATACCAAAGATTGGTAAACATGATGTTCAAAGACAAACTGGGGGACACCATGGAGGTATATATTGATGATATGGTGGTGAAATCTAAAAAGGCTGAGGATCACCTCCAGGATATCAAGGGAGCATTTGATATCCTGGATCAATACAACATGAAGCTGAATCCTGCTAAATGCCATTTCGGAGTGGGGGCAGGAAAGTTTCTTGGATATATGGTGACAAAGAGGGGGATAGAAGCGAGCCCAGAGCAGATCAAAGCTATCCTGGATATAAAATCACCCTCAAACATGAAGGACGTACAAAGATTAACAGGCCTAGTAGCAGCTTTAAACAGATTTATCTCAAGATCCTCAGAGAAATGCAAAGACTTCTATGATATCCTGAAGAAGAACAAAAGATTCGAATGGGGAGAAAAGCATGAAGCAGCCCTGTAGGATTTGAAACGATATCTCTCAACCGCACCTCTATTGATGAAGCCTGAAAATGGTGAACCACTATCCCTATACCTTGCTGTATCTGGGAATGCTGTAAGTGCCGTTCTTATAAAAGACCATGAAGGTCAGCAATATCCTGTTTATTATGTTAGTAAAAGTTTGCTAGATGCTGAAACTAGGTATTCTCATTTAGAAAAATTGATACTAGCATTAGTCATGGCATCAACGAAACTTAGGCATTATTTCGAGACACATAGGATATATGTTAAAACGAATTATCCTGTCAAAAATGTGCTTAGGAAACCAGAGATGTCAGGCAGGATGGCCAAATGGTCAGTAAAATTGAGTGCTTATGATTTAGTATACGAACCTAGAAATGCCATAAAATCTCAGGCTTTAGCTGACTTTGTGGCTGATTTTAGTAGTGACATTCAGGACGAGGTAGACTTAGAAGTTCAACAGTTAGGAGAATCCTCAGGATCCTGGACATTATATACTGACGGTGCATCTAATGTAAGAGGAGTAGGATTAGGAATACTACTAAAATCGCCACAGGGGGACATATTACCCCAGGCTATTAGGTGTGAATTTCCTGCTACTAATAATGAAGCAGAGTATGAGGCTTTAATTGCAGGATTAGAGTTGGCTAAGAGCATGAGTATCAAAAATTTGCAAGTATATGTTGACTCTTTGTTAATTACTAACCCTTTTAATGGATCCTATGCAGTTAAGGGCGAGAAACTAATCGAATATCTCGATATTCTCAAAAAATTAGCAGGATATTTCGATGTTTTTATACTTGAACAGGTACCAAGGGAGGATAATGCTGAAGCGGATGCCTTAGCAAATTTGGGATCATCGATCAAGATACCTGAAGGAACGCAAATACCAATATTACATGTCCTATATCCTGCAACGAATCCTCAGGATAAAGTAGTAGCTAGTATTCAGGATCCTGAAGTAGAACACCCTGAAGAGGATCCTAAATCCTGGACGGCTCCAATCATGAGATATCTCAAAGAAGGACACACTCCTGGAAATGAAAATCCTAAGGCATTTAGGATAAAGGTATCACGATTCACTATTATAAATAATATTTTATACAAGAAATCTCTTGCAGGACCGTATTTGAGGTGCTTGGAGGATCCTGAAGCCAAGGAAGTACTTCAGGATATTCATGAAGGGGATTGTGGTAACCATGCTGGGGGCAGGTCGTTAATCTCAAAAGTATTAAGGACAGGATATTATTGGCCAACGATGAGAAAAGATGCCGCAGAATATGTTCGAAGATGTGACGCATGTCAAAGACATAGTAATATACTGCATCAGTCGGCTGAACCATTATATCCTATTATTTCCCCTTGGCCATTTATGAAGTGGGGTATGGACATAGTGGGAAAGCTACCAAAAGCTCCGGGAGGAAAAGTCTTTATGCTAGCAATGACGGATTATTTCTCTAAGTGGGTTGAAGCAGAAGCATTTGTCCAAGTTAGAGATCAAGAAGTAGTATCCTTCATCAAGAGGAATATCCTGACCAGATTCGGAGTACCAGCTGAGATAATCTGTGACAATGGTTCTCAATTCATAAGTAAGAGGACTACTGACTTTTGCAAGAGTTGGGGAATCAAAATGATTACGTCTACTCCGATACATCCTCAAGCAAATGGACAAGCAGAATCCTCAAACAAGATAATTGTCAATAACTTAAAGAAAAGGCTTGGAGCCAAAAAAGGAAGATGGGCAGAAGAATTACCCTTTGTTTTATGGGCTGATAGGACAACGGTGAAGAATGCAACAGGCCAGACCCCATTTTCCTTGGTGTTTGGAGCAGAAGCAATGATTCCGACGGAAATGACAATACCTACTGCAAGATCTACCTTAAGTGATCCTGAGCAGAATCCTGAAGCCTTGAGTCAGGATTTAGACACTGTAGATGAAAAGAGAGATGCGACAAGGCTAAGGATGGCAGCATATCAACAGAGAATATCCAGGGCATATAACAAGAATATTAGAACCAGAAGATTTAAGGTTGGAGATTGGGTGTTAAGAAAGGCTTTTCAAAATACTACTAATCCTGCCGATGGCAAATTAGCTCCAAAATGGGAAGGACCATATGAAGTTGAATCAGAAGCAGGGAAAGGAGCATATAGACTCAAGAATATGGAGGGGGATATGCTACCGAGATCTTGGAATGCTATACACCTTAAGCTCTATTTCAAGTGAGTCTAGAATTTAATTTCTAACTCAGGATGGTATGGAATCTACCTCTTTTAAATATGTTTGGTTTAATTTATTCTTTGAAACTCGACACTGACTTAAGCATCGGAGGGGTGTTAGCCAAGCTAACACCCACCTTAGTTTACAATTGTTTTACAAGATATGTTTCAGGATATAGCTCCAGGATATGTGCTCAGGATAACTCAGAAGATTAGAGGATTGGCCCCCTCTCTCACGTTTAAGGGATACTGATCCCTTCACAGGTTTAAAGGTATTCACCTTTCTTCCGAATTGGGTTTGAACACCCCGCCTGGAGCGCAAGTTATTCAGGGATAGTTCAAGGTGGCGGGACCAGTCCATGTAAAAGTGGCTGACAATATCGTTACTGTTGGCTATATCCTGAATCCTAAAGGTATATGAGGATTGATCACCCTCTCTCACGAAAGGGTATTTTCATGCTCTCTAAGGTTTAAAGGTTTTCACCTTTCTAAGTCTTGGAGTTTATACACTCCCGCCTGTAGCGCATGAAAAGTTGGGATTTTCCCCATGATACAAGGGATTTATCCCCAGTACATCCTTGGGTTTTACCCTTGGGACGTAAAAAATTGCTTATGCAATGGGAACTGACATTAAGTAGATTTCTAAGATACTTGAAGACATTGTACACAGGGGACATCCCTGCCAAGATGGTGATATAAAGCTAAAAGGATGAGGTTTGGAACTAATGCACTAAGTACCTTGCACAGGGGACATCTTCATTGGAAGAATTGCAAAGGGATCGAAGTTTGGTAATAGGTTTATACCCTATTTCTGGTATGATCTTTCCTTTGTGAGCCTCATTTAAGTTTTTAGTGACATTATGTTAAGTATCCTGATATATATCCTCAAAGTCCTTTTAAGGATATTTGATTAGGGTGGTTGAAACTAGTATTGGTTTGGAACTTTGATCGTTTATCAAAACTTGGTTTTGAAAAGATAGACTGTTTTTCACTTTCTAAAGAAATTTCTACAAAGTTGAAGGAATGTTTGGAAATTCTATCTAATAAAGGATTTTACAGTATATCGCTGAGCATACTGATCAGGATGTTTTATAAGATAACAGTATGAAATTTTTTGCAAAGCTAAGATTTACACTTAGAAAAATAAAATGATGAAATTATTCTTAAGCAATCAATACTGGTTGATAACCGAAGGTTTCATCCTGAAACCCAGGACCCATCCACCTTCGGCTATCAAATTATTTCAACACAGAAATAAATTGTTCATAAAAACATAAAATTGTTCGAATGATTTAAAGAAAATAAGCTCTAGGGGGTAGTGCCTTCTTGGTCCATAGCGGTTTCAGTGACATTCATCTTGGGATCCGCCTCAGCATCCTTCTCAGCATCGGTTGCCTTTTCGACTGCTTTAGAAGGCTCATCAACAGTTGATTTGGAAGAAGTACCGCCAAGATTCTTCAGCTTGGTCTCCCAAGCACCAACGTCCCAAGAAGGGCATTCGAAGCCTAACGTTTTGGCTTCATGAGCCATCTTCAACCTAGCCTGGAGAAGTGAAATGACGCCGGAACTTTTGAGGCTTTCTCGGTAACTGACCATATCCCGTTCGTACTGCACATGGGCAGCTTCCAGATCGGCCTGGGCCTGAAGAGTAGCTTTATTGAGAGCAACTTGGTGTTCTTGGGTCATAGCTTTGTATTTCTCCTCGTAATGTCGAGATTTAGCGGCTGCGATCATACCTTGGTCAGAGATTGTGATTTCTGCTTCCTTTAACTTAGATTCAAGTGTTTTGTTAAGCTTGCAGGATTCTTGATATAAATGAACTAAACGCTCAAGACCCTACAAAGGTAAAAGGACAGGGGTTAACATTGTTAAATCTTTGAAAATAATCTAAATTGCAGGATATAGTGTGAGGATACTAACCTGGTTAAGAAAAGAAGTCATAAACCCACTGGCTTCAATAAACCCGTGCTTCTCATAAGGAAAGGTGTCTGAAATGACAGGAGAATTGGGTTCTTTCCTTTTGCGGGAACTTGAACTCCGGGGCTTGGTAGCCGGTGAAGGTTTAGGAATGATGATGGCTTTGGAGCTGCTGGGTTTGGATGTAGCAGTGGTCTTGGGGCTAGGTTCTTTCTTGACCTGGATCTGGTCAGAATAGCTATCCAGTTCGTCAAGGTCAAAGACTTCAGGGATCTTAGCTGGTGCTGCATAAAGGGAAAAGTTTTACTCTTTATTTGATCGTTATATTGTTTTGACTAATTATTTTGAAAGAAATTCTTACCAGACATCTCGGATGATGAGTATTGACTTGAACTCGGGACGTGTGTGGTGAAAGTCCTGTCTATTGCAGGTAACCGGTAAACGGTATTGATTCTCTCTTCTGACTCAGCGGTAGGGGGAGCAACTTCCTTGAAGTTCACTGCATAAAGATCAAAAAGAAGAATATTAATAGAAGATAACAATCAAATCGTCTATGAGGATATTTATGATCCTACCGGTGGTTAACCACTCCACCGGAAGGCTGGCACCCTCAGCAATGGAATCTCGTTTGACAAAGAAGAATTTGCGTTGCCATCCGTCTTCGTTTTTGGTGGCTTTGAGAATCAGGGGTTTGCTGGAGGTCGAGAAGAGCAAGAACCGGCTAGAGCCATGGGATCTGAGGCGATAAGCTATAGGTAAATCCTCGATGCAGAGGTCAGAGCAATGGAGGTTTTTGATTTGGTTGAGTACAATCAGTACTCTCCAAACCATGGGCATGGTTTGAGCAAAAGAGATGCCAGTAATACGAAAGAATTGCATCATGAATTCAGGAAAAGGGTATCGAAGACCTAATGAAAAAGGATATGCTGGAAAACAGATCCATTCGGTAGAAGAAACATCCGATCGGATTGACCGATCGAATGGCCTAAAGACCGTGCTGTCGGGGAAAGCGCCGGAGGCTCTTAGAGCTGCAATGTCTGCGTTGTCAAAAGCGCAGATCTCCTTTTCGGGATTTTTAAGAAGGTTCTGCTGGGTGAAGGTCTCGGCGTCCATTGCAAGTAAGATGAAGTAAATTGATAGGAAGAAAGTCGGAAATAGAGAATTACCTGAAGGTTCTGTTGAAGATATCTGCTTTTCAAACAAGAAAAGAGAATATATAGGGGCATCGTGGATCTCCATTGAGTAAAAAACGCGTTGGAAGTTACGATGTGATCTTGACCGTCGCTTCGTTTTAAATGCCTTGAGTTATGGGATAAGATTTTTGAAATATATCCGTTGGATTGGTATACCAACCGATATATTTGGGGACAATTGTTAGGGGTCATTTTCTTAACATACGTATCCTGATCAATATCCTGCCTTTGTTTGTTTATCTGTGACCAGGATGCTGGAAGAGGATAATGCTAACATCTTGGGCGATATCCTGAGCCTTATTGAATTAACCACGTGCAGGTTAAAGGCTGAGACTTGCTAACGGTCAAGAGGACTTCTTCTCCTCAAGACTCGGACGAATTTGTTGAGGGAGAGACGTTGAGCCCGAAAGACCAGGTCTACAACGTTCGAAGAGGGAATATTCGGTGTATCCCGCAAGATTAGGGTAGTTTGTTATTTTATCTTTACTATAAATAGATGTGGGCGGATCAGCTTAGAACACACAACTTTTTCACTAACACTCTCGTACACTTTCACTTTCTAGCTCATCACAAACACAACATTTGTATTCAAGTTTCATTGTAACACTTAGTCGATCCGTACCACATCCTGCACTGTATCCTGATTTGTGAAGCAATTGAAGAACTAGGCAGCTGCGATTGTCAGCTCCCGAGGTTTTATGCCGGCGATCTAGATTGATCAAGGGCTTTCCTCGTACATCTCGTGTCGTTTACTTTACTTTCGCTCATTGTTTGATCATAGATAGAGCTCTATATCCTGAGCCGTATCCTGAAACTGTTTTTACAATTAACTTGATTAACATATTTTCGATACTCATTTTTAGCACACTACCTCACTTAACTAATTTGATCACTTAATTACTTCGGTAATTTTTGACCAAAACAGTAACTATGGATTTTATCACCAAGTTACCTAAGACAAGGAAAGGAAATGACACCATTTGGGTGATCGTAGACAGACTGACTAAGTCAGCACATTTCCTACCCATTAAGGAGACTTATAGCTCCGACATGTTAGCCCAATTTTACGTGGATAAGATTGTAGCTTTACATGGCATACCTATGTCTATTATCTCTGACAGAGATACTAGATACACGTCACATTTTTGGAAAAGTTTCCAGCAATCTTTGGGCACACGTTTGAATTTTAGTACGGCTTACCATCCTCAGACGGACGGTCAGAGTGAGCGTACTATTCAAACCTTGGAAGACATGCTTCGAGCATGCGTGATTGATTTAGGTGGTAGTTGGGATAACCACCTGCCGTTAATCGAATTCTCCTACAACAATAGCTACCATACCAGCATTAAAGCTGCGCCTTTTGAGGCCTTATACGGTAGAAAGTGCAGAACGCCCGTTTGTTGGGCGGAAGTTGGAGATGTCCAATTATCAGGACCGGAGATAGTCTTTGAAACGACGGACAAGATTGTCCAGATTCGTGACCGTCTCAAAGCTGCCCGAGATAGGCAGAAGAGTTACGCAGATCCAAAGCGTAAACCTATGAAATTCGAAGTAGGTGACAAAGTGTTGCTTAAAGTATCACCCTGGAAGGGGGTGATGCGATTCGGTAAGAAAGGTAAGTTAAGCCCGAGGTATATAGGACCGTTCGAGATTATCGAATGTGTTGGATCAGTGGCTTACAAGTTAAATTTACCTGAAGAGCTCAGTGGTATTCATAACGTATTCCACGTCTGCAACCTGAAGAAATGCCTAGCTGATGAATCGCTAGTCATACCACATACAAATGTGCATATAGATGAGAGCTTGAAATTTGTGGAAAAACCATTGTCGATTGAAGATCGACAAGTTAAGAAGCTTCGAAGGAAGCATGTGCCTATTGTAAAGGTCAAATGGGATGCCCGAAGAGGTCCCGAATATACATGGGAGGTTGAGTCCACAATGAAAGAAAAGTACCCTTATTTATTTCAGTAAATCTCGAGGTCGAGATTTCTTTTAAGGGGGTGAGGATGTAACACCTTGAAAATTCACGTCCTATAGTGTGTTGACACGTGTCATATGTTTGAACGTGTGAAAGAGTGTTATAGAAGGATTAAAGTTGACAATCATGGAAAGTATGTGAATATACGAATTCTAAATGTCAACAGTGAATAAATATATTGTACATTAACCCTACATAATGCTCATACCTTCAAACGAATAAATCATGGATCATACGAAGCTAAATATGAAAGAAAGTGAGAGATTACAAACTACAGGGGTTAAATGTGTCAACATGTTTAAGTTATACCTCTGAGTGACCTTTTAGCAAACCTGAAGCTTTGTAATGGTAAATTATGCTCACTAGAACGCACGATATAAATTTCATAAAGTTTCGTTATCGTATGAGAAAGTTATGATCAAATTCGTATGCGAGGGGTTAAAAGCGTCAACGATGAAGTTTATGACTTTTCGGGTAACAATAAAGTTAACCGAGGACTAAACAAAGTGGGTATATGTCTTGAAGCCCTTATACGTCAAATTGGAGGGTTCATAGTGCAAGAAATAAAGTCGAAGCAAAGTTCCCAAGAGCCAAGGACCAAAACATAAAAATCTAAAATTTGATTTTGTGCAGGAGGGGCGTCGCGCGACGCGAGGCCCAAGGGGGGGGGGGGTTCTACGCGTGACGCCTAGGGTCATCTGATCTGAAAACTTTGCTAGATGTCTGCCATTTCCATTCTAACCGACTTTAATCCGATTTTCCACATCTTGCACGACCCCTAAACAACCCCTAGACACTTAGGGACATCTGGAAATGATCCAAGGCCATTGTTAGACTTGTGTGTCAACAATCCATGAGGTTTTGAACACTATAAAAGGCCACAAGGTTGCAACCATTTCTTCACACCTCATTTCTGCATTTCTGGAGCTTCTTGGAGCTTAAGAGCAGACCCAAGTCTTTCCTAATCATGCATAGGACTTCAGTAAGTATGCTTAACATTTCTTAGTTAAGTTTTTGCTTAGTTTTAGCTTAAAGGTCAAACCGTCGTAATTAACGGTTGACTTAGCGATTAATCATTGATGGTTAAGTGATTAGTCGAATTGAAAGTAGTTATAAGTTGGTAATTATGTGGGCATTAAACCCTTAAAAGGGCACCCTCTGATTCCCACTCTAACTAGGTCAAATGTCGGGTCAAACTTGTTATTAAAAAGTCAACAGAATGCTTATTTTTCAATTTATGCATAATTAGCAATGTAGAACCCATACAACCTGTTTTATCATTAATATAACTTGGTAATTAATGTAAGAACATGTCTAACCATGTTCCACCCGACAATTTTCTGTTTAGACCCGGTTCGGAACCGAAAGTCGCAAAGCTTTGACTTTTGCTTTGACTTCAGTTCTGACCCGTTTAGGTATGTTTTAGAAATTCCTTAGAGCTTTAATTGGACTAGGTTACATGCTAGTATAATCCTCTGTGATTATACACCATGGTTCATTAGTTATCCAATTAATATGCATGATTCTGTTAATTGCTCATATGTTGACCATTATGCCCTTTTCACCATAAAACGTGATTTTTGAAAATGTAAAAGAGTAGAAACCTTAGTTACTGATATATAAACTTGCACCTAAAAATTGACATCAGTTTGAGGTGTAGATTGAGAGTTATGCTCATTAGCGTAAATTGAAAGCTTTATGTTAATTAAACGGCGTAATTAGCGTATAGCCTATTTAAACTCACTTTTTGATATCAAAATCTTTACCCACTGATGTAATATATTATTTTGGGATTTTTGAAGATTTTTAATCAATTTTAGGCTGAGCATAACTTAGAGTCACAAGCTTAATTCGGTAATTGTCGGTTTTGCCCTTTCGGGCTATAAAATGAGTTTTACATATCTTTTCGACCCCAAACCTTTTGCTACTGATTTCATATGATAAATAAATTATTTTAGATCTTCTGGAATAATAAAAATATCAGCTTTGTGTATAGAACCCGGAAATGGCTCCTAATCGCCTTTTTAAGCGTTTTTAACGACGCATAGTATGTACTAAAACTATTTTAAACATACAAGGGTTGATACCTACTGATATTTTAGGTAAATTATAATATTTTAACAGTAAGCAAAAGTTGTTTAACTCAGACTTCAGTTTTGAACTTTTCGGCTTATGTGAAATTACCAAAATGCCCCTACGTTGCATAGTTTGGTTATAATTGATAAATTTCACATATATACTTTACCCTACTGTTATAACTTATTAAATTGAGTATTTTTGCTGATTACATCAGACCTATAACTCAGGCTAATACTTAAACTCTTTTATAACCTTGTAAATGACCAAACTACCCTTACGGGGCATAGTTTGTGTTTAAATTCGTTTCGGGCATAATAAAAGATATCATACTGATGTCACAACATATTTGAGGCATATTAACTTAGGAAACCTGTATATGGCTCTCATGAATGCCCGTTACGCTTATTACGCGTTCGGTTCGGTTTATGTAACTAGTTTGCATAAATTAGCCGAAACGGGTCAAACCTTATCGGTTTTATCTCAAAATCCAGAATGTGTATGAAATACCCATATTAAGCAAGTCTTCAAACTTGTCGGGTCTAAATCACATTCTATTCCGGTCTTCGCTTAATCGTGCGTACGAACCGTATCTTTAAAACTAACCGGTCTAAGCTTAAGCTTAACTAAAGACCCGTTAGTATTCTAATAGGTTATTATAAACATTCGTTCCAGAATAGGATGACCAGTAAAAGCTACTTGCATTTGCTGTTTGTGAATTATACTTGCAAAGGTAAATACTTTTAACTTATTTTCCCTTATACGGGCTTGGGGTACGGTATATAAAATACCGCTTGGTCGGGCATTAAATCTTCCATCATATGGTGGTTAATTGATATTTGATCGGCCCGTTTAAATTGTTTTGTTGCTTAAAGCCTTTGGGAGGTTAATGACCATGTCCCGGATATCCTTGGCATCATTTTACGAAATGGCCACGACCTATGCGCGGGGTGTAGGCGTACACCCGCCAGTGCCAAATAAATAATGTGGTGTGTCTATTGATCGTTAACCCGGCACGATCCGGGCTACTGAACGCATAAGGAACATGTAATTCATTTACGAGATTATATATTTTAAATAATTATCCCAAGTTATAAAAAGTTTGTGCCACGTGCATTCAAATCAATTTTTAACCATTTTCAAAATGAGTCGGTTAATTGTATTTACCAGTGTAAACTGACGTATTTTCCCAAAAAGATTAAATGCAGGTACTACTCGTAATAGGCTGGATTTTCTCCTTAGCATCAATAAAGAGTCTCGCAAGCTTAAGATGCCTATCGTCTGTTGAACTACTGTTTCCTAATTATTTTGATCCTTCTGTGGATAAACTTTCGACTGTTTGTGATACATGATATTACATTATATTATTCAGTTGAAATATATCTTTCAATTGCTTCCGCTGTGCATTTAAATATTGTGTTGTTTGACTATTATGTTGCCAACCACGTCACGATACTCCCCACCGGGCCCACCGGTGACACGTGGAAAAGTCGGGGTGTGACAGGTTGGTATCAGAGCCAACGCTGAGCGAATTAAACACTAGCCTTTTGTGTTTAATCTCAGTTACACAATTGCACATTCCAAATTTTCGAGTCTAGACAAAGAACATAGGAACAATCCAAATTTGTTTCAATTTATTTTTAACTTTATCTTTTATTTTATATATTCTTGTTGTTATCTTATGTTATATTGACAGGACTAAATATGCCGCCAAGATTCTTCAAACGAAGAGGACGAGGCAAGGGGCCAATCACCGCCCCCAATGATCATGAAGCCGGGCCTTCGCAAAGGCGGGCTCCTTCTGAACCATCCTCGTTTCTTATTAGGAAATGGCTTTTCAGATTGAGCTCTAAAGGAAAATTTTCCTTCCTCCTGATCAGCAGAATACCCCGAAAGGGCAGGCTATGATGATGTACCTTCACTCCTAGGTGAATCAGATAACTGACGATTCATGTCTGAGGGTTCTTGATCACTCATACTGTAAACTAACAGATAGTCAAATAACACATAACAAATAATTTACAGTTATTCATATATTTCCATTATTTATTTCCTAACACAAATTTTTAGAATTTTAAGTGTCAGCAGAACACTTCTTTGGCTCAGACCAGTGGCTAGGCTCTGATACCACCTTATGTCGCAACCCCCGATCCCTAAGTCCCGGGAACGGGCGGACGCGATCACAGAGTTTTGGTGGTATCAGGGTTATTTAATCTCGCAGCGGAATTTACATCAGGACCGTAGTTAGGAAATGTTTATCAGAGTAAAACCACCATATTTCATATTAATAATCACATGGGTAAAACCCAAGTTTCTTATTACAATACATTTATAGGGATAAACCCTATCTTATTGAATTTAAAACATCGTTTATTAGGTAACTTTTATAGCCACATTATCCCCAAGCCTTTAGTGCTCTCCAGCTGGCTTTTTACTAATTGGCTGTCACATTGGGTTACCTGAAACGCGTTTTAAAAACATTTGTCAGTCGGAAATACTGGTGAGTGAATCCCAGTTTAATCAAGAAACATTTTATCAATTAAAACAGTATCGAGAGCGATCACATTGTTTATGTCTACACAATTACTCCATTTGGTACTATCAATCCACTGACTTGTGGGTCATATTACACATTGGCTAACTCATTGTCCAATGGTAACGTACTGTCAACCTTGACTTACTACTCACAGTGTAGTAAATTTTGTATACAAAACCCCAACATACCGGCAGTAATTGAAGAACTACAAAGACTCAATCACTGCTTAATCGCATTGTAAAACATTTAAGGTTTTGTAAAATATTACAAAAAGGTTAGCAAAAATAGGATAAACTCACATTGCTATCTTAGGCTTTTCGTAAGGGTTTCCTGGATATAATCTATAATTTATACAAATGTACATTGGTTAGTATCATAACCCTTTGAAAATATTAATAATACCCTCCCCGAGACGGCATTCCAACAACTACGTCGGGCAGAACCACGACAGTTGTTACGGAACCCTAAATCAATCGGGCAGCGTAACTATTACGAAACTAGGGTTATAATACTTACAACGGAGCAGAACCTCGCTAATTAGGGGTATAATACCCAAATATTATGCTTAATACTTTCAGAATTCGAGATTGAGAATTGAGAATGAGCGACGGAAAACGAAAAACTGATGCCTGCTATTTATAGTTTTGAAATCTCGTCCTCTCGCGGCCCGCGTTAACTAGCAAGGACTCTTACGCGGCCCGCTTGAACTAAAGGATTCAACGATATCAGGTTTAGACCCTGATACCGCCCACGTGAACTATTGATCTGGGTTTACGCGGCCCGCCTCAATTCCTTTTTTCTTATTTTTAATTTATTTTATATGCTATAATATAATTCAGGCTCGGTTTTCACATACGGGGTGTATGTCAAGACATATAAGGGTATTTTAATATATAATAGGGTGTCGGAAATATTATAAGGGTGTTGGTTTTACCGAGGGTTGTTACAATTCTTTACCTTTTTCCGATCACCTTTGTTCAAGAGGCTCTCCACCGACAAAGAAAACAAGCCACCCGCTTCTTCCGTTTTCACACCTTGCCAAACGAGACGAATCCAAAGCCACCTGCTTTGACGGATCCATTCTGCCCGCTTTTCACGTACTACGCCGGTCTCCTTTATCACGAACCAAGTTAATCAAGGCACCATCATAACACTTCTGTTGTTGTTACTGGTTGTACACTCGCTGCGCAAACCCGCAACCATCAACCAAAACAACCCTGAATCGTCTTTCTTTGATCACCACTTACAGCCACGGAACACACCGATGTTCACCCGTAACCCCCGTCGTCCAAACCGGTACTTCACCCGCGACAACGACTGACACGAACACCCTTCGCCTTCTGCTGTATAATAGTCCCGAAACAGCACCGAAAACTGATGTCGATCACCCCGTTGTCTAAACCGGTACGTCTACCACAATAACGGTTGACCCAAAACATCTTTCTGTTTCCGTCTAATGCTGCAACCAGTCCCGAACAGTCACCTGCTGTCCCGAACAACCCGTTTTCCTGCTGCGCTTGCCCCGCAGCGACGGGCTACACCCCTTTCTCGAAACCGACTCTCAAACCACACTTCTCCATCTTCACGAGCCCTAAGCTCTGATACCAAATGTTGGTTCAGGTCCCTTTGATTACACACTCAAACTCACTCTCGACTTTGTTATGTATGTAATATTGAAGTAGGAGAAAAGTTGCAGTGAACAAACAACTGTTGTATTCGATAATCAATGAAGGGTTCACACACTATTATTAACTAAACAAGGAGGCCTATATATAGGTTTACAAAAACTCTACCTACGTGGGTACATGCACATATAATAAAATACCTAATTAATCCTAAAGAACCGGTACAATACTTGACTTGTTATTATGCCCAACGTGTACCATTAATCAACTCAACGTACACTTGCAAAGAACTTGGTCAACTCCCACATGTTAAATTACCAAGTCTTCCACAAAACCCATAATTATATGAGGTGTTTACTGGCCTATTTTTCTATGGACCCGCGACCCATTCGAACCGTTTAACTCATGACTCGATAACGTGTTGACCCGTGACCCGTAAACAAACTGATTAATCCAACAAACACATATATAGCTAGGCGTAGGTTTTAACTTTCAATAGTTACTCAAAGTAGTTGACAATATATAATTATATATATCCCAAGACAAGTTCTACATTTCTTAACTTAATGGTTTTTACAGCCATATTGTTACTTGTGTTCGTTACATCTAGGGGTGCAAACGAGCCGAGCGGCTCGCAAGCTACTCGAGATCGGCTCGAGAAAAAGCTCGAAACGAGCCGAGCCTTATCGAGCCAGAGCCAAGCTTGAGCCTCAAAACAAAGCTCGTTTGTTTTTCGAGCCCGAGCTCGAGCCTCACATGTGAAGCTCGTTAGGCTCGTCGAGCCTTATCGAGCCTTAGTGTAAACGAGCCAAGTCGAGCCGAGCTTATTTAAACTTGTTTACAAGCCGACCTCGAACCTAAAAATAAGCTTTTTTAGTAAACGAGCCCGAGCCCGAGCTTTACTTATCGAGCTCGCAAGCCTAAAAAGTCTATTATCTATATTATTTTTATTTAATATACTAATTAATAGATAATAAACGAGTTGAGCCCGAGCCGAGCTCGAGCTTGATAAAATACAAACAAGCCGAGCTCGAGCTTTGAAAACAAAGCTCGAATCGAGCCGAGCTCGAGCTCTCATAAGTTAATCGAGCTCGAGCCTGGCCGAGCTCGGGCTCGGCTTGGCTCGTTTACACCCCTAGTTACATCTAGACATGGTATTTCCTAACATGCAAAAGGTATAACAAAACAAAACTAAGAACTGTACTTGTAGTTTCATGAAAAAGAAAACACCATAGAAAATCATCTACTTTCAAGCACTTTTGGCATGTCGATTGCGCTTGCTAAGGTACTATGGTTGGTTTGCAACAAAACTATAACTCTTATGGTAAAACAATTAACTCGATCTTAGATTTATTTAAAAAAAGTAATTTCATCCATACACATGATGAGTAAATCAATAAAAATGTGGATGTATTAGAACATGCTAGTTTCATCAATTACTTCCTTGATTTAATCATATATTAACTAGTTTAATACCCGTCCGTTGGACGGGTTACGCTAAGGTAACAAACAAAGGAAATGTATATTGATGGTGTTTCGGTTTGCTTCTCCTTTTTCTCTTTTCCATCTCCTATTTGAAAATATTACAACCATCGAACTTTTTTTTTTCTTCTTTTCAAACCACTGAAACGCATTCTCAAAACACATTATCCAAACACTACAAAAATGACATATTAACTTTTAAGAAGTCAAAACCTTAAAAGCAGCTCAAAATAAACAATCCCAAACACCCACGTTAGGTGAACACAAGTCTAAAGAACATAATAAACAAAAGCACCATTTTTAATTTATAAAAGGAAAACCTACATGAACGGTGTACAACCACAAACAGTATAAAATAAAACTGATAGAGAGATAAAACATGAAATACTGTCATTTTAATGCAAAAGTAAATGGTAGGCAGCACTGGGGGAAAGTGTTATAACAATCAAACGTGGTTTACTGCCTCAATTTTTTCGGCTTTTGGATCATCCTCTTTAACCTCAAAGATAGCCTCTTTTCGACTTGTTGTTGAGTTGATGCATGGTGCCCATCTTTTAATTCATAAAAGGAAAACGAACGTCAGCCATTTACAACTACAAAATGATACAAAGTAAAATTGATAGAGGACAGAGACATGAAATAATGTCATTTTAATACAAAAGTAAACGGTAGGCCAAACACATATGTGATAAAATACATCAACATGGGTGGAATGTTTATTAACATTCGAACGTGGTTTATTGACTCAATCCTCACCAAGTTAACACATATGACTTGCATAGCCAACCGCTTGATGCATAATGAATTGATTGACTTTTAACATGCACCAACCCGTTTGCTGCTTTTCCACTTTAACTCAATATTTCCCGTCCACAAAAAATGTTAAGCAATTGTTGATCAATTTAATTAATTAATTCAATCACAATTTATGTCACGTTGACTAAAATTTTTATTTGATTCAAAAATCATAATTATACACTTTAATATTTTAGTCGTCAAAGAAAACAGTTTTAGTTATTATAATACATTTTAACCATTCAGTGGTGTTAAAGAGTAGAATTCCATATCATTTTATCCATTTCCGATCCAATCTAGTTTTTAATGTTTTAAAACAAAATAAAGTCAACTTACATATGATTCCAAAAAAATTCACCTCAAAGTGAATTCATTATATATGATTTTTTTTTTAAATTCAACATACTTTGCCTTCTTTGCATCTCTTTCATGCCAGTTGCTTCCTCTCCCCACATGTCAAAGTTCCAGTTGTCATATTTATCTTGAAATTATAGATATCATACCAAAAATGGCATTTCCATTTGACCTAAGAAATCAAAATTCTATCTTATTTGTTGTATAAACATTATATTCCCATTGCCATTATGAAAGTAATCGCTCACCATCAAATTAATTATTTTTTGCACCCACAATTGGAAATCCCTCAATCTGCAATAAGTAAATATGGCAAGATTAATAACACCACAACATTTTTCCAAGGAGTATGAAAATTTGCATATTGTAATCACCTTACAAGACAAGAGGTTAAGAGAACAACCATATTCTTATTGTGCCCGTTTGACCCATCTTCATACCATCTATATTTTCCATGTTTTGCCCCATTTAACAACCCTTATCAGAACAAATGTCATGTCTGTAGATTGTGATATCAACAATAGTAACACAGAAAGTTGTGGTTTTATCATAAAGAACAGTGAAATGGCAACAAAAAAAATACTATCCCTATGTAGCAAGAGAAGATAAATGCAATAACTTAATAGCTAAAAACGTGCAGTAAAAATAATAGAATTTCAAAAGTACCTGCTAAGGATGAAAAAGGTTTGCTTGCTGCAGTCGCCAAGCAACCTGTATCGATTGCTATTGCATCTGCCATTTTTATTTAAGTTTCACTCCACTGGTGTTTTCACGGGTTCCTGTGGAACCCACTTGAGCCAAGCAATAACTATGATTTGATTTGATTTGATGTGGAGTATTTTGCAACAGACAGAAGATAAGTAAAGCTATTTAAAAACTACACCGAGTATAGCTCCAACCCCGAATTTTCTAAATAAAACCAAGAAAGTGGTGACAAAACGAATGTCTTTAGATTGTAATATCAACAATGGTGACACAAAAACATATGATTTGTACACATAACACCTCAATTAGGTTGGCCCGTTCGAACCAACAAAACAGGGCAAATCTCATTGTAATTGACTTGCTCGATCCCTGAGATCATTAGTTCATCACCTGCTTTTCAAGCAACACATACATACCATGATTACATATGTGACAAATTGAATCCCACCATTATTTGGACAAGCACCAGATACAACATATTTTTCGATCAGTGATATTTGGACAAGCACCAGATCCAACATATTTTTCGATCAGTGATCTTGCTTTCTGGTCTAAAACTTGTTTGTTGTATTTATACTTCCTTCTCTACACATTGCAACAAACATATACAATGATCAATATTTTACATATCACTGTGTCTATCATTGCCAATATAGAAACAAATTATATGATGAATACTCACTCACAGCTTCACACATTAGTCTATCATCATGGAAGGTAGTTCACTCAATAATAGCCCAATGTTTGTGAGAACAGTTTAAATATTAAAAGATGGCTGCTGCCATGTACTCCAGATCAGACAATCATTTAAAACTTAGATAAATCAGAGTAAAAAATTTCAATTAGCAGATTTCTTAAGGTAATTGACCAACGAACTCACCTTTCGAGGGAGGTAAAGAATATCAAACGTTAGCATTTGCTCATTCGAAGTGAGGGATGGAGAAGAGTGTGTGATAACTGCAAGCTCATCCCCATAGCCTAATGCAGTCACCACTGGTCCATCAAGAGAATTAGAGAAACAACATGCCTCTGCAAAAAAAAAAAAAGTTTACCATGAAATTATGACAACTTAAACAACATAAGTTTACCATGAAATGATGTGCCTCCTGTAGAACACACATGGGAAGAATTCAGGAAAAAAATGTCCCAATTTCCTGGAAAGGAAAGGAAATAAAATAAAAACTGTTGGAAATTTATCGAATATTTTTACCAGAATTCGTGGTACATGTAGAAATACATAAAAAGAACACATCAATTTTTCATCAAAACCAATTGGAACGGACGGAATCGATACATATTATAAACCCGACCTAATCTTATAATCAAAGATCAAGCTATAAATATGAAACTATACCATCACTGAGCTAATTTACCTTGTAAGCGATGTATGAACAGAACCTAAATATCAGCAGATTATACGCAGGTTACCGCCGACGAAATTAAACAACCTGCATAAAGAAAATGACGCATATTTAGCAACGCTAACCCTAAATTTTACAATTTGGGTGTAACCCAAATGTATGCTCTCTGGCTTTTAATCAAATCAATTTCAGATCCCGTTATAAACATCGTAAAAGCAAATTCACTATACGTAAGGCTAAAAAAAAAGATTGCTCTTACCAAAGGCTGAATCCCGGAATCATCAATAGATTGAACAAATAATCAAATTCTGATCTCGAAGAAGAATCCATGATGCCGAATAACTAAAAGAAACCCTAAAAATCCATTATGTTAGCATCTGGAGTCAAAAGTATGAACAGAGAGAGAAAGATCGAGATGATACCGCTTTTATTAGGAGCAAAATCAAGAAAATAGGATAACTGTGATGCAAGATTTGGGATGCCAAATGAGGGAGTGCAATGGTGATGGTGAGAAATCTGATATGCGTTCTTGAGGTTGTCCAGGTAGGATGTGGGGATGGAAGCAAGAAACCATTTATAACCTACTTAAACCGCAAGATTGATAACCCTCAAATACGGACAAAGAGGGGAGAGTGGGGAGTTATTTGGTAACCTACTTAAAACTGCAGATTAACTGCTGATAACTGCTCTAGAAGCAGATTAACCGCTGGCAACTGCCACAACAGCAGTTAAAAAATGGAGTTTAAAATGTCTGGATTTAGTTTCAACAAGATCTAACGGTGGAGATGGATTCGAAAGTTGGTTAGACTTAATGGGTTTAATATATATATATATATATATATATATATATATATATATATATATATATAATTTCATAACTAACTTTCCATCATTCAAAGAATATTACTTGTTTATCATATCTGCCTAGACATGTTTCTAACGAGATGTACTAACACTTTAGAAAAATTATTCATAGCACAATACAATAGTGAAGATATAGGCACATACAAGGTTTAAAAAAACGAAAACGAGTATTGAGGCGTTTTCCCTTCGCCTCACGAGGCGTAAGTATTGAGGCGGAACGAGGCGTAAGGCTGAGGCGGTATTAATAAATAAATATTAAAATTATATATATCATAAAATAATAAATACTTAACATCAAAAAAATGACTTTTCTCATCACATCAGCAGTTAAAAAACATAAAAAAAGATTCAAATTTCATCAAATACTTAACATAAAAAAACACAAATGTTTACAAGCAAACAGTAGGTCAGCAGCAATATTATTAACAGCAGCAATATTATTAACAAGCTACAACCATAAGTCATAAGTCATAACAAGATCAATTGAAAGCAAGTATCTTGAACAATAAAAATGAATTGAAAGATGCAGCCATAGCAAGAATCAATAAAAAGCAGCCATAAGTCATAACAAGATCAATTAACACAATCAATAAAAATCAAGAAAGCAGTGAAGAGAACTTACCTGTATTGAAGATTGAATAAGATTGAAAGAAATAATTGTATTAAAGATTGAAAGAAGATTCAAAGAAATAGCAGCTGTAGTAGTGAAGAATCACGATTGAAGAAATAATGCCAGATGCGTGTGTTTTTTGGATGTCTACAATAAAAAAACCCTAAGGCTATTTAAAGAAACAAAAAAAATAATGGCGCCTAAAAACCCTAATCCATCATTAAAATCCCGCCTAAAAAAATATACTTACGCCTCGCCATTTTCGTACCGCCTCAGATCTGAAACTTACGCCTCACTCAACTGAGGCGTCCGTATAATTTCTGAACCTGAGGCGCCGCCTCATATGCGTTTTTCCTCCGTTTCGAACTGAGCACGACCGCCTCGGCCGTTTTTTTAAACCATGGGCGCATACATACAGATTGGTAAGGTAAACCAAAGTCCAGAGTCCTTCTGGGATCGGGCCCTCCACGTCCAATGAATAAACTCTTCTAGTGAAGCAACAATCGTTAAAAGATAAAGAATAAGTATAAGTAACACGTAAGAAAAGTTGTTCCTATAGATCATATTTGCTATAAATGAAAGGCGAAAGGAATGAGATCGAGCCGCGCTTACAGTCGAGTGATCTGGCAAGTAGAATTGGGGAAACTACAATCACATTTGATGCCTGGATTGTAAGCCTGTGAATTGTAGGGGGTAGAGTCCACCCCAGCGCCACTGCACAGTTCTCCACTTAGGTTCCATCTCATGTTTGCTACTTTACTTTCTTCTATCCCCCATTGCCTGAACATGTCATGTATAACTTCGTGCTGCAACACCAGTAAGTTTCTTCAAAATCAGGATCATAATCATAATCATATTACTAGTAACCCTAATATGACAAAATAAAAAACTCAATACACTAGTTAGATCGAGAACAAGGTATTGATCTTGAATTTCATTTACATGAACCCTAAACTAATTACCAAAATCTCAAAATTCAACGAGCATTCAGGCGGGAAAATATCAAAATGTCGGTGGATATATGTTTCAAGAATTGTCAAACCTAACCCACTAATTTCTATTTATTATAAAAATACCAAATACATTGGAAGATCCTGTTCATTTATGTTTATTCATGAATATGAATTTTAATATATAATCGATAAAACATAGTTTTCTATATAATTTTTGTATGTTTGATTACCTACAATATGACACAGTTTTACACTCTAAATATAAATATATGAAAAGTGTGGTAAAAATCGGATGGTTTGAAAACAGTAAGGCTTATGTATGTTTGATGACCTATAATATGACACGATTTTAAATTGTAAATATAAATAGAGTTAAATGCCATTTAGTTTATGTGATTTGTGCCATTTTGCTATTTGTCTCACTTGGTGCAGAGTGAGGCACTGGTGGACAATGATAGGAGACCCAGGAAAACCTGGGTTGTATCCTTGAGCCAAACGGGTTTTACCGGTAATTTCACCATCGTGCCTACGGGCGGGTGGGTTACCGGGTTTTCCCCGGAATTGGTGGTGGACTCGGGTTACTATCGGACTACTCTGTTTGTCCAGTGGGTGACCCGAGAGTGCTCGGGATTGAGTTTGTTGGCCGTTCAAAAAAAAAAGTTTAAAAGTTTCATTTTTCGCATGTGGGTCCAAAAACTCAAAAAGGTTTCACCGTTGCCATTTTAGTCCACTAGGTTAACTTTATCCATTTTTTCTGTTAACGAGAATAGCAATTCTGTCATTTTATATGGCCGAATTGCCCTTCTAGTTAACAGAATTACATATAAAATGACTGAACTGCCCTTCTCGTTAACAGAAAAAATGGATAAAGTTAACCAAGTGGACTAAATTGGCAAGGTGAAACCTTTTTGGACCCACATGCGAAAAATGAAAACCTTTGGACTAGACTAGCAAAATGGCCCAAACCACAGAGACTAAAATCATTTAACTCATATAAATACATGAAAAGTATGGTAAAAATCGGATGGTTTGAAAACGGAAAGGATATTTGTAGGATGGAAGTGTCACAGGGGCGAACCTATGTGTCTGGTAGGTGGGCGGGCGCATCCTTTGAAAAAAGAAAATTAGTGTATTTTTAGGAAAAAAAAAACAGACTGCACTTCTTGAAAATATGGTTAAACCCATCATCCACACCCTTAGCAAATAATTAATGGGTCCGCCACTAATTAGGTGACAAGACATATTAATTTATGGTCTCTTGTGGGATCATCACCGGAGATGTTCTAACATATTGGTTTGACTTACATTTTATATTTAGAAGATAAGTGAAGTAAAAGTGAACTTTATTTAATGAGTTGAAAGTTATAATTGTAGTTTTAATCGCTACAATTATTGATTGAAAACCTAGCTAGGCCAATTTGCTATGAATCAATCTACATTGATCTAGCTATTTCATCAACGAGTTTAAATCAAACCCGAATGTGATTTGATAGTTTGGCATACTTTCAATAAAGAATATAGTTAAACATGAGAGGGAGAGAGACCTTCAGCTGGATATGTGGTGTTTTGAGCTTGAGCTACTGTGGTGGTGATAATAAACCACAACCATGATGCAACCTCAAAAATCCTTAACTTGATCCTGCGGCCACCACCACCCGCGGTCCCAACTTCCATCTTACAAAATCAACTGTTTAACAACTTTTTATTTGAAATCTACTTGTAGTTGAGGAGTGACAGTGTCCAACTCCAATCCTCTTATATAAAAATCTTCAAACATAATGAATGGATATGGTATTTAAAAAAGTCAGATTATCACTCTTTGAAAAGTCAATCTGTTACTTTTTATTATTTAATATATGGTGGTACCGGAATTTCAATTGGGGTGGTTCTATATTTACACCTACATTTGCTACAGAAAAAATTAATACTATGGGGTCTAAAACCTAAATTTGGAAAAGGAATATCAGCACAACTTGAAAGGGTCAAGGTCACACATTGTCCCTCTGAAGTCTCAATTAATACAGTGGGGTCAAATTTTGAAAGCGTGTTTTGTATATAGATTTTAATTAAAATTAGTTAGAATATGTTATATTTTTTTTATATAAAAATCTACCTAAAAAATCTAATGAAAGCTGAGTCAAGCTCACGCCTATCCCCTCTCAATTAATAGATCAGCATGTTCGTAAACAAGATTTCAAGATGTGAAGCGCAAGGAACAATGCCCCCGTAAAGACATTGTTCGGATGGCCTTCAAGAAATATTCACGGTGTACGTGGGAGCTTTTCCAATCAGCGTGTAAGTTTTTTACTTTAAAAAAAATTAGAAAGTTTAAAAAAAATCAACACCATAAAGGTAGGTTACAACTTGAAAAATGCTTGTTCGCTTAAGAAAAATGCAAAATTGCTGTCGTGGTAGATCGGTTTCAGCAGATTGGAGACAGCCTATGTATAGCGAGTTCTTGGGATTTTAATACGGATTCGGTTGCTGCTATTTCAGAGGCTCAAGATGTTCAGGCGGTTATTTCTCAGGTTCGGATGAATGGGGATAAAGATAAGTGGGTTTGGATTCAGCATAGTAGTGGTAGCTTTTCTGTTGCAGCAGTGAAAACTTGGTTGGGTCAGAAATATGGGCCGCCTCTTGTCCGCTTCATGAGATGGGAGTCTTGGTTACCGAGTAAAATCAATATTTTCATTTGGCGATTGGAATTAGATCGGATCCCGACTCGGGTGGCGCTTGTTAATAGGAGAATCAACATTATCGATACTAGATGTCCATTCTGTGAGTTTGCGCAGGAATCGGCTAACCATTTGATAGTGGAGTGTGGGTTTGTTAAGGGTGTTTGGTCTAAAATAAAGGATTGGTGCCGCATACAAGGAGCCTGTTTTGATTCTATATCCGATCTGCTGAAAATGGACTTCATCACTAGTAAGAATAAGTGGAGGAAGAAGATCTTGAGAGGTATTGTGATGCTTACTTGTTGGAGGATTTGGTTGGAGCGAAACAGTATTGTTTTCCACAAGTCTAGACATAAATCGGTGGATATAGTCGCGGGTATTAAGGCATCCTCTTTTTGTTGGATTAAACATCGGGCTAGTTTTAAAGATGTAATATGGAAGGATTGGGGTATATACCCATTGTATATGTTGTAATCTGTGAGGAGGCCCTCGTCTTTTGGTCCTCTTGTTTTTAATGAAAGTTTTTAGTTCAAAAAAAAAAGGTTACAACTTGAAGGCAATAAGTCGGTAAACAATAAATGAGAAATTGTCAACTGTGATGCAAACGCATGCGCAAGGAACAACATTTTTTTAGCATGAAAAACTCCTCACAACCAGTGTTAAAACCACACGAGACATCATACCTAACTCGATCTATGTCTATACTAAAATTATGATTTTTAAATTTTACAGATTAATAAAATTTTACATGTAGTGAGTGTCCTGAAGTTTGTTTTAAATTTCTACTTTTTTGCTTATGTTATTATAACAAAAATAAAACTATTATTATTTGCCCATGGCTTTATAGCCTAGTGGCATCTTGGTGGTGGGATAAGAGTTTGAGACCAATAGGTCTTGGGTTCAATTCTCACAAAAGGCATTATGCCTAGTGGAGATGGATATGATCGGGTGGCAGTAGTCCATCAGTTATCCAAATTTGCCGTTCAAAAAAAAAAAAAAAAAAAAACTATTATTATTTATAGTATTAAGACCAACAGTTTCATTTTTTATGTTCTTTTTTTTCTTTGAATAATTAAAATATGGGTACTCACAAATACAATAGATATAAGTTAAACAAATTGTAATTCCAGTGAGTAATGACCGATATCATGTAATCAATTTCTTGATTAAAGTTTGTGTGTTATATAAAACATATAAGTTTATATCATATACATAAAAGGCAATTTTAGCATGCTAAAAGTATCCAAAAAAAGTTGAAAACTAATACGCTTATATTGTTTTGCAGTAGGGCCGGCTCTTATGATGTGCGGAGAGGACTTCCGTACAAGGCCCGCGATTTCGAGAGGCACGAGATTTAAAAAAAAATCGATATATATATATATGTTTTTTTTTAAATTGTAAATACATACCAAATCGAATATAGAGGCCCATAATCAAATATCTTTTTATGTTTTATAATTTAACCCAAATACATTAGGTTTATTGGGTCCAATCCAATACTAATATGATTTAAAAAAAAAACACTGAACGTGGATATGGAAACTGAAAGGGCGACGATTCATATTCATTGAACGAACATTACAACAGAAGGACGGCGAAGACCAGAAACTCGACGGCGACGATCAGAAGTTCAAAACTCGACGACGATGATCAGAAGTTCAGAACTCGACACGGCGACGCTGCTTGTGTAAGTAATTGATTTGTTGTTTCTGTTTGTTTAATTGAACTATTGAAGATGAACGAATTACGATTTACGAATATGATTTGCTGTTTCTGTTTGATTGTTTAATTGTTAATATAATATGATTATGAGATTATCTGTAGTTCACATAGCGTAATTTAGAAAGATAAATTATTAAATATAATGTAATTTTATGTATACTATATGATAGTTTTAAGTATTTTATAGATTTAATTATAAGTGTTTTTTAAGCTTGAATAAACTAGTGATATGTTATTTTGTTCATCCGATTTCTGCTTAAACAAAAGTCATGTTGCGAAGATTCTTTGGTGTTGCCTTGTTCTGATTTGCTATTTCTGTTTGTTTTCATCATGAAGTTAAAAGGTCCGATTGTCCGAACATCATCAATCGAACAACATCAGACGGCTGTTTGCAGGGTGATTCTATCAAAAGGTCCACGCGTATGTATCTTATTGTGTAATTTGGTTAGTCCATTAATTGTTGTTATTGTTATTGTTAACATCATAATATAATTGTTGATTGAACCCGTATCCGCGCGTACGTATCTTATTGAATTGAGTATTCTCGTTAATTGAACATTGATTACGTATCTTATTGAATTGAGTATTCTTGTTAAGTGAACATCGATTATTATTTTTAGGCATTAATGGCTCCTAAACAAGTATCCGGATGGCAAAAACGTCAAAAAAGGTATGTAACTCATTAGAATACAATGATTTTGTCATTATCGTAATTGTATTGTTTATCAAATACTAAAATTTTTGTCATTTTCATAAGTATATTGTTTATCGTTAAAGCATATGGGCACATTTTTCGAGCTCGAACATGGTACATGATTCTCAGAGACGTCACTGTTTTGCAGATTGATCGAATTCAAAAGAATCAAAAAGTTGGGGATTCATACCACAAATCAAACCATCCTGTAACACCAAACAATCAGTCAAATTCATACCGCAAATCAAACCAAATATCAAAATTAGTGCAAAAGAATCAAAAGGTTGGGGATTACATATTTGCGAGCGGTGGTCATGTCTGGTGCTTCCCTAGGTGCTAGATAGAAAGATGAAGACACGCCATGTAATCGAAGAGAGGGAAAGATGGTAGGGATTTCGTTCGAATTAGAATTAAAATTGAGAGGGATTAAACAAAAAAGAAAGAAGGGATATTTTTGTTTGACAAAGTTATATTATAAGAACTTTTTTTATTTCTTTGAAAAAGCTACATACAAAGCGGGTTAAGTTATTCTACAAAGACTCTTAAAAATAAGAAGTGTACAAAGACACAATGGATTGCACATGATAACACAATGTCGAGCAAAATATAACAAGCGAACAAACAAACTACCAACACTATAATAACACAAGGTTGTAAATATGACAAGTAAATACATAACAAGAATTCAAGATGAACAACTTGTACGAGGTCCAACAAGACCTAAGTGTCTAATAAAGTTAGTACACATATAGGTTACCCACGCGTACGGACGCTTGAGTTTCAATAGTACGACTTACAGAACACAAACCAGTGAGTTCATGTCCCTCCTTTCAAATATTTCAAAGTTTTGTTTTTAAAACAATCGAGGGGAAATACATGTTATGACAAATGATATGTTAGCTACGGTGTTAGATGATAACACGATCAATGTGCGTAGGTAGGATGATGACAATTGTAACCATTAATCATTTAGTGACCAAGGTGCAAAAGGTATAGATCTATAGAGTTTGAGACGCGCTCCAATCCTGGTTGGTATACCCTTAGGAGCGCTTTTGTGATCCCAATGATGTCAAAGTTGTCTCGGTTTGGTTACTTACTTATAGTACATATGTTAGGGTGTTTGCGACACCCTGATAGATCCTTAAACTCCATGAATGATAATAACATACTAAGATTTCATTACTGGATTTCAAACACGACATTTCATATGAAAACAATAACTACATGAACTCGCCAACTTTTGTTGACTTTTAAAATTACATGTATTTCAGGAAACAAGACTTGAGCCGGTGAAAGACCACGGGAAATGGGAATGACGTGACAACGAATGCCTTTTTGGAGGATTTGACTTTTATATCCCAACCTCGTATTGGTATATAGGAGACAAAACCTCAACATGCTTTTATGATGAAAACAATCTCTTGTTTGAAGTGTAATGTAACTTAATAACTATGTTTTGGATAACATTGTGAACTTGTTTGAAACTTGAAACCACCTTTTGGGAACTTGTAGACTTTGGTTGCAAATTAATATATATATGGCATCGTTGTTGGTTTATATTTGTTTACATGATTGGATGCAATGATTACCTCATCGTCACATGCAATATGCTTCCGCTACTAGCAGGGTGTGACAAAACCGGTTGCAGTTATCGGTAGTTATCTCTAAGGCTGGGTGGTGTGGTCTTACGCCCCTGCCAAATCAGCCTTAATAACGCCTTATAGTGCCCCTCTCCCCATTTCCTAGGCGCCAAGGGATGGGGGCGCTATGAAGGGGGCTCCAACCCTTTAAGGAGCGCCAATGCAATGTGTAGGTGGGCCCAATGATTCCAACCACTTAGATTTTTTCCTCTTTGATTTTTTTCCTTTTGTGTTTATTATCCCACACCGTGCAAGTTAACGATAAAGTCTCTCGCTTATGTGGTGCATACGTCGCGCTGACGTGGCAATATAAAGCCTCTAGGGGTTTTATACCACACCACCCAGCCTAAGTTTAAGGTGTAATGAACATTAAAAATGAAACTATGGGGTTTATTTATATCACACCACCCAACCTAAATTTAAGGTGCAATGAACATTAAAAATTAAACTATGTGGGGGGGGGGGGGTTACTATTTAGCAACAACTCAGGGCTTTTTCTCCTCTCTAGTTATACCCAGGGGCGGACCCACCTTTAGTAGGTTGGAGTCCTCGGACCCCAATCATTTTTTTTAAAAAGTAGTAGAGATATTATGCAAATTTTTTGAAGGACCCTATAAAATTATTTCAGTGGACCCCATATTATCAAACTCAAGCTTGTTGGAGTGGCATATCCCTTCCTTTTTAAACCAAAGATCACGGGTTCTAGAATGAAACCCTAAACTGAATTTGGACAAGTTGAGCATGTTAACATCAGTTTATATTAGTTATAAAACTTGTATATGTGTTAAAACAATTGAGTTATAAGTTATAGAAACCATTTATGTCATTTAGTCGAAAATTCAACTTTTACATAATATGCTCAACTTATCAATTCAACTAGTAAACGTGATTATCCGAGGGTATGATTACAGAGGGATTATACCATCGTTATTACGATCACAAAGGAAGTTCCGGATTGAACTTTACCTTGACCAAAATAGTCAGAAGCTAAAGTCAAACAGAAAGTCAACTGTTTGACTTTAGACTTCAAAATAACTAAATAAAATGAAATAGAACTAATGGAAACACTTACTTAGAAGTGTTGAGCAGAAAACTACTGAGAGGGGAGTCCTCTTATCCAGAGGAAAGCTCCAAGAGACATTATGTAACGCCTCGCGTTATGTAACTTTCTTTATTTAGCAAGTCCTTTGTACTTTCCTTTTATAGAAACTAATAATCCTTTGAATTCGTATTTCTTTCATACGTCGTAAACCGAGACTTGAATCATAATGTAAAGCGTTGTCTTTTATATACTTTATTCATAAATACTTGGTAATTATTCATGCTTCATACGTACTTAACACTTGTTTCAATACATAGTCATACGCCTTTATACTTGTTTACATATAAAATACATCCTTACACTCTTCCATACTTGCTCAACATTTGTACATTACATAAATATGCTTAAAATGGCTTAAAATCAGCTAAAACATAAGAAAATTCAACATTCGGGCCTAACCCCAGCCGGTTCGTATGAAGCCAGCCCGGCCCGCTTCGTACGAAGGCCCACTTCGTACAAG
This sequence comes from Helianthus tuberosus, assembly GCA_030545235.1. NCBI lineage: Eukaryota > Viridiplantae > Streptophyta > Magnoliopsida > Asterales > Asteraceae > Helianthus > Helianthus tuberosus. The sequence goes on along the minus strand of CM060411.1, from coordinate 48,993,296 downwards.
CCAAATCCATTTGGCCAATATCACCCTAAAACCTTAATTTTCCCTAATAAATACAACCCCTTCCCTTCACTTTCAAGCTTCCACTCCCACTTCACTCCCTCTAAGCTGCTGCAACTCAAGAACTCACTCCAACATCTCGAAAGTGAGTAGTAGCTTGATTCAACAGACTCTTCTTCTTCTTCTTCTTCTTCTTCTTCTTCTTCTTCTTCATTTCTTTAATTTTTACAAATTTTTTCTCAAACATAGATTCCTCCCAAATTCGTTGGTACATCAGCCTTGCATAGGCAGCTGATACAAACTCTCATTAGGATTGTGGAGCAACATAAGTGGAGAAAATCTATCAAAAACCTTCTTTTCTCAACCTTTTAAACATAAACAGAACCGAAACCGAGTTTCACTGAGTTCACAGCTGAGATAGTAGCTGTGGGATCATGTTAGGACTTATTTCAGTTGGTTAGAGGGTCAGTTCGAGCAAAACTGAGCTGATTTCCCTAAAGAACAATCACTTCGTATGAAGCCACCAGTAGCTTCGTACGAAGCCACTGATTCCAAACACCTTTCGACGATTTTCATCATCAACTATTGATACATTTGATGCTGTTAATTCTGGACACAACTAATATTTACTTATTTCTGTAATTTCCTTTCTGTAAACATGACCAACCAATCAGTTCTATTGATCTGTGCTTTGGTGTTAATTAATGAGGTGAAATAACCTCCATGCATGACTTCTGTGATACTTGTGACTAATAATATATGTATAACTTCCATAACAGCCTAACATAATCCTCGAACATAACTAACAGATAGTTAAAAGATTCGGAACAGAAGTTGATTGACGAACAGTCAGTTCGTATGAAGGCACTCACTTCGTACGAACCCACCATACTGCCTTCGTACGAACTTAGCTTCCTGCCTTCGTACGAACCTACCCTTATGCTTTCGTAAGAACGCACAGTTAACGAATCGTTCGGGAATTCTTTTGTATTCTGATTCAGTGTTACTCATCACTGTTAGTCAGAATATACTCTGTTACCCCCTGTTAACTCCTAAATACATTCCGACTTTTACTTTCCGTAACATTAAATCTCCAACTCCAACTTACACCTTCATTCCCTTGATCTAAACGACTCGTAAGTCGCGGATAATCAGAAGACCTAGCAATGTTGTGAGTATACTTGAAACCCCCTTTTTCGTTTAGCACCTTTTGGGGTGTAACATGTTAAACTATTGAAACTTACACATATACTTTATTTCTGAAATGCACAAACATTCCTTATACATGCATGCATACGTTGATTACTTGATACTTTAAATCTGGGTTTGAACGTTTTGTGTTAGACTTATCATTAACTTTGTACGAGCCTATCCTTGACATATATAGCGCTATAAGATTAACGCACCACCTGTGAACGTTGGGTTATGTTAAGACCTGATTGCATTTCATCTTGGTTTGATTAGTTAAGCACATGCCGGTTTTGTTGTTTATCTTGTTTCGACTAGCTTGCCATGTGAAATTGTTTTAAACTTATTATTTTTTATGCTATGTATGAAAACCTGTATACTCGTTAATGCATTATTGTGTTGAATTGTATTTTTAACATGTTGCAGGATGATGCCGATGCTTTAAAACTGAAGTAGTGATGATGCTTAGATACACATCTAGACGTCTTAGGACTTAATACGTTGTGTCAATTTTGTACTTGTTGTTGTATCACCTTCTTTGTATTGAACATGTTGTATTTCAAATTTCTATGTATTGTAACATATTTTGCTATGAATGAAATCAGTTTACCTTAAACATATTGCCACTTTAGTGTTATGATGCAACGAGCAATCTATCTTCGTCTCACTCCGATGTTTCCGCCATCGGTTGGGGTGTGACAGATTGGTATCAGAGCCATAACTATAGGGAATTAGGTAGAATTGCATGATTCGACCTAGTCTATTGTCCTAAGTACCAAAACAGACCATTCTATACGAACCTGCTCGGTTCGTACGAACCCACACACTGTGCCTTCATACGGAGCGACTTGCTGCTTCATACGAAGCGAGACTGTCGGTTCGTACGAACTGACTGTTTCACAAATCTTAAAATGTTTATTCTTCCTATCTTGCTTCTTTCTCTTCATTTTTGGTCCTAATACTTACATTACGTCTTTCCTAAGACATTTTACACAATAAACTTGAAGATGTGAAGACACTCATAATACAAACAAGAAGAGTTTACCAAAATAGGCGTGAAACCCACAATTTAGTAAACGACTCTCATTCCGCTTATTCTATTTTGCACGAAATTACACCATTAAGTTAGGAGTGAAATCCATATCTTAATGGTAAATTTCCAATTCAAACTCTAGTGGACCCTCGTCAAAGTGTCGAAATTAAATTTTGACCAGACGAGTATCAACCACACTTAGGGTACGAAATCATCAAGTTAGGGGTGAAACCCGCATCTTGTCGACTAGTCCCACTCCTTGATTTTCAAAAAAATCCTGCCGAGTCTCGAATTTTTGATTTATTTGGAACAAGTAGTAACTGGAAGGGTGAATACGTGAATACCGTTAACCAAAATATCGGAGAGAGTATTCCACCTATTAGTCCAAAGCATGTTTCTCAAATTCAAAAGAATCTTCGACCACTTTGGTTTAGTCAAAGTTCCGTTTTGGAACAATCCAAGTTTTAATCAAACCTATGTTTTACTATTAACAATCTTATATGATGCAATCCACTCTTTTCAAATTCAAATTTCTTTCGAGATCATTTGATTATACACACATATCATACTAAATCTTTTCATACAATTATACGTATTTCACCTGCATGATTTCAAAAACGTCACCAACTAGATTTACATTTTATAACCCCAAAATAGAGATATATCATCGAGATAGGAGTGAATTCCTTACCTTGACGATTAACTCCGTTCCTTTCTTTCCTAAAATGACCTCACCAACGGGTTAGGGTGATTCCCTTACCTAGGTGATCGTTACCAAAATTTTCCTTCAAAAAGACTTTATTATACAAACACGATCAAGTTTTATACCTAAGTCATTTATCATTTGTCAAAATCCCTATTTATGCAAATTTCAAAGTTTATTGTTTTATCAAACGTATTTCTTACCCTACAATCTATTTTATATAAATCACATACACGAAATTCTTAATCATACCATAAACGTTCTGTTTCCCGATTTTCAAAATTTTACGAAATGTTACTCATCAACTTAATCGGTCTAATGAATCTCTTACACACAAATTTCATACTCGACATAATCACTAAAACACGCTCACGTTATATCATTGTACTAAAGACTTTCATTCTCAATCGGAAATCAAACCAACTTTTCTCACTTGCCTATAAGATCTCATAGATATTATAAGATCGTTTTACTAAAACACTTTTCAAGGTCAATAAATCATTTTTCTAAAATACCCTCAATGATCACTAAGTTCTTTATGCAAAACTTCTTTTTAAGAATCAACGATTTCACGAGAACCTTCAATTTCAAATTTCTTACTATAATGCAAGATCCTTTAAAATTATGCAAACTAACTATTTTCAAAAACCTTTTCATACACCGCACAATACGTCATTTCAATTTCAAAACACGTGGGCTAGGAAACTTCATAGGACCGACCATTTTCGACTTACATAAATTCTTTTAAACCAAGAGTAGCATTTCCGATCATTACAAAATACGTCACATATAACCAATAGGTACTTTGGATCCTATTTACATTTACAAACTAGATTCTACGTTCCAAGTCAAACTCAATCTATTTTGATTCAATGAACTCAACGTTTTGCTCAAACAACAATACGTGCATATCATCGTACATGTTTTAGTCAATATCTCACGACCACTTCACATATATCATTCGTTTTACATACCCAAAACTTCTTGGTCATTTTATATGCTTAAATTCGTTGTATTCAACTCATACCATACACACAATCGTCATCACTTATGCCTACCTATATTCATACTTATACACAAAATCCCATTCATACGCATACGTTTTATTTTCATACTTATACTTATATGCATACTCATACTTGTATTCATACTTATACTTATACTCACACCCATACGCATACTCATATTCACGCTTGTATTCATACATTCGTACCTATACGTGAGCATAACCCGAGGGGTTCACTCACGTTGGTCCTACATACTTAAACATAAACATGCTTATATACTACATTCTCATACGTGCACAATCTTGTTTTCAAATTATGTATACCCTAATTCATATACAACTAGTACAAGCTATGCAGATCATGCGATGACCAAAATAATCGCGGGTGCACACGGGATTATAGTGGTAGATGCATAAGAATCATAGAGTGTACTACTGTGTATGGTAAAACACAGAACGTAATATGACACTGAATTCAAAACGAACGTAACATGGTTAAAACATGATGGATACGCCGCTGGTACTTCCTATATATAAGTGTTCTCACCATGTTACCAAACTTTCGTAAAACGTGCCATGAGAAATTCAGTGTTTTGCAGACCATATTTTAGACCTAATATACAAGCTTTAACAACTCACAAACGCATTGCTAAACGCACGATATCCGATTATCCACGACGAGACCTCATTCCTAACACAACGTTTCCGTTTGTCCAATACACATGCCATTCTTATACTCGTTTCCTCTTATATCTCCATTATTCTATGTTATTCTTTGTCTTCTATACAAACCTCATTTACAATCAATCAGTTTAAACATCCAATTCATAAATACCTACTTTAAGGACTATTTTTCCATCCTTTATTCACGTACAATTATACTTAAATGATCATTACCTCCAAAACCGTTTTATTTAAAATACCAAACTTCCTTGTTCCTCTTAGAAAGACAACTTATGTGATTTACTAATTCCTTGAAGCCAATGAAATTTTTCTTACAACTTACAGTGCGGCCGCACTTTTCATACGAATGCTTACCATTTTATACGAAAATTTTACTTCTTATCCTATTTTAAAATACCTCTTCATATCGAATTATTCAAACTTGTTTAAGCACGCTAGTCTATACACGCATATGCACATTTTACTTATGCTTAATGCCTCAAACCATTTTAGTAAAAAAACAAACTCTTTTTACAAACCTATCTTTTCGTTCCTCCAAAATTTCATACTTTTCATCACATTTCAAAACTTTCAAGCCTCGATTTTAGACAATCATTCCTTTAGCCAAATTGCCTATCAAAGTCTTCCTCTTGAATAAATTTTGGGATGAAATTTCCTAAAGGAGGGGAGATTGTAATGCCTCGTGTTTTATAACTTTCTTTATTTAGCAAGTCCTCTGTAATTTCCTTTTATAGAAACTAATAATCCTTTGAATTCGTATTTCTTTCATACGTCGTAAACTGAGACTTGAATCATAATGTAAAGCGTTGTCTTTTGTATACTTTATTCATAAATACTTGGTAATTATTCATGCTTCATACGTACTTAACACTTGTTTCTATACATATTCATACGCCTTTATACTTTTTTTACGCATAAAATACACCCCTACACTCTTCCATACTTGCTCAACACCTGTACATTACATAAATATGCTTAAAATGGCTTAAAATCAGCTAAAACACAAGAAAATGCAACATTCGGGCCTAAGCCCAGCCGCTTCGTACGAAGCCAGCCCGGCCCGCTTCGTACAAGCCCAATCCATTTGCCCCATTTCACCCTAAAACCCTAATTTTCCCTTATAAATACAACCCCTTCCCTTCACTTTCAAGCTTCCACTCCCACTGCACTCCCTCTAAGTTGCTGCAACTAGGGGGGTTCATCGAATCGAATAATGAATTTTCGAATTATTCGAATCGAATTTTTCAAATTTTTATTGTTTTACTTGAATTCGTATTCAATTCGATTCGATTAATATTTGAAACTCGAATTCGAACCTAATTCGGATAAATTCAATTTAATTCGAATTCACCCTAATGATAAATTATTTTACTTTCATTTTTTAAAAGTACTACAAAACAATTATATTCAACATAAAATATAAAAATCAGCAAAATTAATTAATTATCAATATGTCAAAACACTGAAAATTAGAAAATTGGTTGGTCACTTGTAGCGATTTAGGTTAGGTAAAAATTTAGAAATAAGTAATATGGGATATTTGTCATTAGGTTTGGTAATGTTATGAATAATAAACTTATCACTTATGGATATAGTTCATACTTTGACCAAGTTTAGAAATTATATGTTTGTGTGTGTATATAGATGTATTAAAAAATTACATATAAATTGAATTCGAATTTCGAATCAAATCGAATTTAAAATCATAAATTCGTATTCGATTCTAATTCGATTACTGGACTCGGATACGAATCAACTCGAATTCGTAGTTTTTCAATCGAATTCGAATCGAGTCGAATTTTGAATTTTTCAAATGCTAATCGAATTCTAAACACCCCTAGCTGCAACTCAAGAACTCACTCCAACATCTCAAAAGTGAGTAGTAGCTTGATTCAACACACTCTTCTTCTTCTTCTTCTTCTTCATTTCTTTAATTTTTACAAACTTTTTCTCAAACATAGATTCCTTCCAAATTCATTGGTACATCAGCCTTGCATAGGCAGCTGATACAAACTCTCAATAGGATTGAGAACCAACATAAATGTAGAAAATCTATCAAAAACCTTCTTTTCTCAACCTTTTAAACATAAATAGAACCGAAACCGAGTTCCACCGAGCTCACAGCTGAGATAGTAGCTGTGGGATCATGTTAGGACTTATTTCAGTTGGTTAGAGGGTCAGTTCAAGCAAAACCGAGCTGATTTCCCTCAAGAACAGTCACTTCGTACGAAGCCACCAGTAGCTTCGTACGAAGCCACTGATTCCAAACAAATTCCGACGATTTTCATCATCAACTGTTGATACATTTGATGCTGTTAATTCTAGATACAACTAATATTTACTTATTTCTGTAATTTCCTTTCTGTAAACATGACCAACCGATCAGTTCTACTGATTTGTGCTTTGGTGTTAATTAACGAGGTGAAATAACCTCCATGCATGACTTATGTGATACTTGTGACTAATAATATACGTATAACTTTCATAACAGCTTAACAGAATCCTTGAACATATATAACAGATAGTTAAACGATTCAGAACAGAAGTTGATCGATGAACAGTCAGTTCGTATGAAGGCATTGCCTTCGTACGAACCCACCATACTGCCTTCGTACGAACTCACCTTCCTGCCTTCGTACGAACCTACCCTTCTGCTTTCGTATGAACGCACTGTTAACGAATCTTTTGGGAATTCTTTTGTATTCTGATTCAGTATTACTCATCACTGTTAGTCAGAATATACTATGTTACCTCCTGTTAACTCCTAAATACATTCCATCTTTTACTTTCCGTAACATTAAATCTCCAACTCCAACTTACACCTTCATTCCCCTGATCTAAACGACTCGTCACTCGCGGATAATCAGAACACCTAGCAATTTTGTGAGTATACTTGAAACCTCCCTTTTCGTTTACCACCTTTTTGGGTGTAACATGTTAAACTATTGAAACTTACACATATACTTTAATTCTAAAATGCACAAACATTCTTTATAAATGCGTGCATACGTTGATTACTTGATACTTTAAATCTGGGTTTGAACGTTTTGTGTTAAACTTATCAATAACTTCATACGAGCCTATCCTTGACATATATAGCGCTATAGGATTAACGCACCGCCTGTGAATGTTGGGTTATGTTAAGAGCTTATTGCGTTTCATCTTGGTTTGATTAGTTAAGCACATGTCGGTTTTATTGTTTATCTTGTTTCGACTAGCTTGCCATGTGGAATTGTTTTAAAATTATTCATTTTTATGCTATGTATGAAAACCTGTATACTCACCAATGCATTATTGTGTTGAACTGTATTTTTAACATGTTGCAGGATGATGCCGATGCTTTGAAACTGAAGTAGTGATGATGCTTAGATACACATCTAGACGTATTAGGACTTAATACGTTGTGTCAATTTTGTACTTGTTGTTGTATCAATTTCTTTGTATTGAACATGTTGTATTTCAAATTTCTATGTATTGTAACACATTTTGCTATGAATGAAATCGGTTTATCTTAAACATATTGCCACTTTAGTGTTATGATGCAACGAGCAATCTATCTTCGTCTCACTCCGATGTTTCCGCCATCGGTTGGGGTATGACCCATTAGAGTAGAAAGGAGTGAATGAGCAAGGTTAAAGGATGAAAACATGGCCTATTTATAGTTGCAAGATCATCACAAGATCATGCCAGGTGTTGAGGAGGCTTCTCAGATGTGTACAGGTGTCCTAGGATGTGTAAGAAGCAGAGAGAAATGGCAAGAATGTGAGATATGTGGCATTGTTGTAGACTGCCTTGGTCTGCAAGCATAAATCTGTCACTGGCAGTACCTTACCGACCGTAAGGGTAGTGGCTTACGGTCCGTATGGACCTTAAGCGCGTAACACAGTTTAAACCTCCTTACGGACCGTAAGGGGTTAATCCTTGTGGTCCGTATGGGACCTCCAGAACTCAAATTTTGAGATTTTACATATATAGTCTTTGGACTTTGATTCTTTGGCCAATTGGCACTTTTAGTCCCTCTTATTCCTCGTAGTTGGGATTAGTCGGAGATCTGGGACGCGTTTAAGTTAACGCACAAAAATAATCTCTCTCTCCTTCCCAGAGTCAGGATTAGTCGGAGATTCAAAACACGTTTTAGTGAACGTACAGTGTAGGTCCTTTCTCCTTCCACATAGTCAGGATTAGTTGGAGGTTTCTCCCTCCATGTAGTCGGGATTAGTTGGAGAATTGGACATGTGTCGTCACGTAATCGAACAAAATTTTTGGGGTGTTACATCCTCACCCCCCTTAAAGGAAATCTCATCCTCGAGATTTATTCAAAAAGATATGGGTATTTCCGTCTCATTTCAGATTCAATCTCCCAAGTGTATTCCTGGCCACGACGGGAATCCTATTTCTCCTTGACGAGGGAAATCTTTTTCTTACGGATCTTTTTGACTTCATGGTCTACAATGGACAAAGGTTTTTCAATAAACCTTAAGCTCTCATCAATTTGAACGTCATGATAAGACATGACAAGTGCTTCATCAGCTAAGCACTTTTTTAAGTTGGAGATATGGAATTCATCATGGATTCCACTCAGCTCTTCAGGTAGCTTAAGTCTGTAAGCTACAGACCCGACACATTCAGTTATCTCGAATGGTCCAATATATATAGGGCTCTGCTTGCCCTTCTTTCCAAATCTCATTACGCCTTTCCAAGGCGAGACCTTCATCATTACTCTGTCCCCGATTTAGAATTTTTGAGGCTTCCGCCTTTTATCAGAATAGCTCTTCTACATATCTCGAGCAGCCTTGAGTCTGTCTGTGATTTGCACAATTTTATCAGTTGTTTCAAGGATAATCTCAGGTCCGGAGAGCTGGCTTTCACCAACTTTAGCCCAACAGACGGGCGTTCTACACTATCTCCCATATAAAGCCTCAAAAGGTGCGACTTTTATGCTAGTGTGATAGTTGTTATTGTAGGAAAACTCAATCAGGGGTAGATGTTCATCCCAGCTACCGCCTAAATCAATCGTGCATGCTCGTATCATGTTCCCCAAAGTTTGAATTGTACGCTCACTTTGCCCATCAGTCTGGGGATGGTAAGCCGCACTGAAGTTCAAACGCGTACCAAGTGCTTGTTGGAACCTTTTCTAGAAATGCGAAGTGTATCTAGTATCTCTATCTGATACAATAGACAATGATACTCCATGAAGAGACACAGTGTTGTCAACATACAACTTAGTTAGCTTGTCAGAGCTGTAGGTTTCCTTAATTGGTAAGAAGTGAGCTAACTTAGTCAGTCTGTCGACTATGACCCACATCGTTTCATTGCCACGACTGGTCTTAGGTAACTTGGTAATTAGATCCATTGTTACCATTTCCCATTTCCAAGTGGGAATCTCCAGTTGTTGTAGCAGACCAGATGGTCTTTGATGTTCAGCCTTAACTTGTGAACATGTTAAGCATTTTGCTACATGGGTGGCTATGGACTTTTTCATGCCCATCCACCAATAGTTCTTTTTCAGGTCTTGGTACATCTTGTCTCCACCGGGATGTACTGAATATTTCTAGTTATGTGATTCCTCAAGAATCAATTCTTTGAGTCCTCCATAGTTGGGATCCTAGATTCTGTAATTCAGTCTTAGGATTCCATCCTTTCCAGGCGTCAACTGTTCCACAGTTCCACTTAATCCTTTAGTCTGAGCATTTGCCTCTAGCTGGGCTTGCTTTTGAGCCTCTAATAGTTTTTCAGTCAAGCTAGTACGTAGTTGTCACACCCCGATTCCCGGTGGGCCTGGATGGGTATAATTATGACGGGTGGATAACAGTTATCACAATATAATAATATGCAGCGAAAGTATAGGAGTAAATTTATTAATTTCAAGAAAGCTTGAATGTATACAAAAGTATTACAAGTGTTCAGTACAAACCCACATGCGGGATCTAGTAACAGAGCTTTAGACATCATAGGCCTTAAGCATCAGGAGTTGGAAATTCCTTAGCCTTCATTCTACCCGACCCAGATTCCCAGCCTATAATAAGGTTCGGTAACTGCGATTCAATCTTTTTGAAAATACGTCAGAGAAAGCTGGTAAATACAATTAACTAACTCTTTGGAAAACAGATTTTTTGAAAAGAGTTTTATACATAGAGAAAACCCGTAGGTGATCTTTTAAATATTTCTTGGGATTTATTCTTGTTACTAGATTTACATACTTGATTAACCCCCGATCGTTTCAGTTATCAAGTAAAACGGAATAAACCGGATTCTTACATTTATGCGCAATCATAGGCGACCCATTTATGTAATACCCACTCCAAGTGGCATAATTGCCATCCTAAGTGTGACACCTGTGTCACTTCAACCATCATACAAATACCAAACCAATGAAATATTGTATTTCATACTTGGGATTTGTATAAATATGTGTATGATTTGCACATATCAATTCTTGTTCGATTTCAAGCTTTAAATCGCTTTCTGGAAGGTTATACGCGAACTGATGCGTAAATATAACCAGTTTAATGCAAAAAACACTCTGTAATAGTGAAATAGGCTTAACATACCTTAAATAACCTTTACATAACTTAGAAATAAGTTTTGGATGGTTTGGTGTGTTGAAATCAAGTTTATACGCTTACAGGGACTAATTGCGTCAACTTGCAAAAGTCTGCCGTTTTGTAAGGCAACATACGGTCCGAAACATGATCATAAGCTAAACATACCATAAATAACCTAAACATAGCTTAAAAATAAGCTTTGAGTGGTTCGGTGTGCAAAAATATGCTTATTTGATCTTACAGGGACTAAAAGTGTCAAAAACGGCGTAAGTTTGCATTTTCACGCATATCTTACGTTCAGACCACATCTGGACATCCAAAATTTTTGTAGACACTAAAATATTTTTATTTTAGTGATCGGCATGCAAAAATACCGTTCGTCGCTTAATTTGGATCGTTTTCGCGTTCATTCGAGTTTCATCGTAATTTGACGAACAACTTGACCGTACGACCAAACGAGCCAACATCCAAGAGTTTTCCGAGCGTATTTTAAGTCTTCTATACTTTGACCACCTTGTAGGGCCTTGAAAATGGCTTAACGGGTGTTAAAAGTGCCAAAAATGGACTTAAACAAGTGCAGGGACCAAAACAGCAAATATGGAAACTGTTGCTGAACTGTGAGGGCCAGGCGGGCCGCGTAAACCCCTCCCCTATCTTTACGCGGGCCACGTAAAACTGCCCAGTTCCAGAAAACCAGTTTTCAGCAAACTGTTGCAACTTCAGGGGCAGTTATGGTAATTCCTTTGTGTAATGGGCAAGTTTAAGTGCTCTCCAAGGCTACTAATCAGCTCTTAACACTTGTATGGCCAAGTTCATTCCCTCTTTAGCAAGGAATGATCCTAACGGTTTTGCGAAAACTATAAATAGCATGGCCATTTCATTTGTTTCTTCACCCTTGATCTGACAATTGCTCTAAGTTGGAGTCTAAGGACTTCATACCTGAGTAATTTGATCAAGTTCTCCCTAGCAAGGACCCTTTGTAAGCTTCCTTTGTTCCTTTATCGCTTTTCTAGCGTGAAAGTCAAACAGTGTTTGAATTTCAGCTTTGACCAGTCAATGGTCAACACGAAGTTCGTTTGAACTTCGCAACGTGAGCATAATCACGATGGTTATAGTCCCTAGTGACTATACCTACCGATTACCACGTTGACTAGGCGTAGTGACGAGTCGTAGTTTCGGTCAAAATGCGCATTTACGCGTATTTTGCAACCAAACTACTCTTGGTAGTTTTGATATCAAAAACCTATTTTCAAACTTAGTTAAGCATGTTTTAACATGCTTAGCTCGTCACTTTTAGTTTAGTGCTTGTTTAGAGTCGTAAGTCAAGCGGTCTAAACCACCGCTTAGACTTTCGAACTCGACCCGTTTGGTTGATCATTAGGATCCGACCAAACATGTTTAGTGACCATAGTTGCATAGGGAATAACCTTCCGAGGTTATACCTTATAGTCACATAGTTTAAGTAGTTGTATGATAGGTAGTTTATATGCCTTAGGTAAATGACCAAAATGCCCTTTTCATGCATAATTGGATTTTAACCATATGTAACCTAAACATTTGTTACTTAACTGATTATGTAACATAATTAAACATGTTTAGGCATATAATACTTGTCATAGGACTAGTTAGACGTCTCGAACACATGTTTACGCGAACGACACGTTAAAGTAGCGAAAGCTACCTTAATGGGTCGTAACGGGTCGAAAGCACTTAGAATAGGTTCTGATTTAGAACATAGGCTTTGTTAAACCATGTCACATGAGTTCAAATACTCATTTGGTTTACAAGACCTCATTCTATCCGATCTTCCGATTTAGGTCCGGTTTATTTACTTAGTCACCCATATTAGGTGCCGTTTGATTCCGTGATCCCTCTAGCTTTGCTTGGTTGTTGTTCAAGACTTCTAAGCATCCTCAAGTGAGTACATAGTCCCCTCTTTTACTGTTTTCAATGTTTTGGGATGAAACATGTGTACCTATTTGTTATGTTCATGATTTCAAAGTATAATTGATTATACATATTAGTACTTATCTTTTGACAAACTGAATGATTATTTATGGTTTAAACACTGATTTTTCAAAGAATATAAAATTAATTGTTGAATTGTACTTATTTTATGTTCACCAGACCGATTGGTAGTATGCTGTAGCGCTATAGGGCTAGACACCCCATTCCTGTTGTTTATGGAATGTCGGAAACCGATATTTTATCCAAATAGGAATTGCCTTCGTGGTATTTCTATAGTCTCAAAGGTGTATTTTGATACACTAGGCCTGATTGAATTCTTAAATCACATTTTTATTGTATGTCTTGATATACTCCCAAAAGTATAGTTTGATATACTCTCATATGTGATATTGTTCAAAACAACATATATTTTGTTAATTACTAAAACATATTTTGATATGTTAGTTATAAAACCAAAGCATATTTTGATATGTTAGTTATAAAACAAAGCATATTTTGATATGTTAGTTATAAAACCAAAGCATAGTTTGATTTGTTATTCATAAATCCAAAGTATAGTTTAATTATGTTATTTATAAAACCTAAGCATAGTTTAATATGTTATTTAGAAAACCAAAGTATTCTTTTGATATACTACCAAAAACGATTATTTTGACAACTAAAGTATATTTAATATACTATTTGTTTAACGATTTTGAAACCGAAATATATTTTGATATATTACTTATTCGACTTTCTTAAAACCAAAGTATATTTTTGTATATACTACAAATCTTTTTATCAAAACATTATTTTACAAACTCATTTTACTTACATATTTATTTATGCATCATTCTTTTATATCATCAAATTCTTGTAAAATTTCACATGATTTATAAAGAAAACATCTTTAAAGTTCATGACTACTTTTTGTTAAAATATTCTTTTAAACTCACAAGGTCATGAATCATGCATTAATAAAACCTATGTACCTCACAGGCATTTTTATGCTGACGTACCTATTTTTACACATGTTTCAGGTTCTGCTATGTGATGATTGTTGATGCTTGATATACATAGGGACTCGTGCCTTAGCAACCTTAAAACTTGAAAGACAATAATTGTATTTATTTGATTTGTAATAAACAAAGAGTTCAATAATTCAATAAAACAAAAATATTAAATTCCATGGTTGTGAAACAATGATTCTGTTACAACATTCCCCGACGTTTCCGCCACGTTTTGTTGTTTTACGTGGTCGGGGTGTGACAGTAAAGTTTAAAAACTAAAATAAGTTAAGAGTATTTACCTTTTTGCTAGCTTCCAATCAATAAGATTATATTTTAGCAAAAAGTCACAAGTCTAAGTATTATTGACCTAAGTCTGTTTATCTGGGGGGTACTATAGTCTGGAATGAACAAATTTATTATCTGTTAGAATGTATACGGGCCAAAGGTAGTCTCTTTAGATATGACCCGATACTTAAGAATAGGTTCGCTAGATTAAGCATGTACCAAATAGAATGTGGTTTAAACCCAACAAGTACTAGGACTTGTATACTATGGGTAAACAAAGTATATTTTGGATTTTGAAGTTAAAATGATAAGATTTGACCCGTTTCGGTAAACTCACGTAAACTAGTTACATAAGCTTAAGTGTACGAATGTAAGTGATATCAGGTAATCAAATGAGTCATGAACAAGTTGTATATACCAACATACTTTAAATAACTTATAATATCAGTAGGATATCAACTTATATGCCTGTTAAGGTTTTAAAATCAAACTATGCCTTATAAGGGCGTTTTAGTCATTAAGCGATGTATAAAAGGAACTTGCATGTAAACTGATGATTTAAACATGATCATTCTGTAAAAATACTTTAATTGTGGTATAATATCAGTAAGTAATCAAACATATGTTAGTTTTATGGTTTAAGACCAAACTATGCACCAGAGGGGCATTTTGGTCATTATGAACATAGTTTGAGAACTCGTTTATAAGTATGGGTTAAGATCATGTACCTATTGTAAAAACATTTTAAATAAGTTATAACATCAATAGGTAACAAGTTTTGATTGATAGTTATGGTTTAAAACCATACTATGCGCCAAAAGGGCGTTTTGGTCATTCAATGACAACATTTGTGATATTTAGTCAAACCTCAAATTATGAACTGATTTGATATCCCAAAATATGTTAAGTATGATATTATATCAGTAGGTAATGAGTTTGATATGATAAATTATGTTTAAAACCATATTAGGTGTCGAAAGGGCACTTTGGTCAATTTAAAACATAATTTACGATCTTATATGAAAACTCAGTTTATGATCAGTTTAATAACATCAAAATATGTTAATTGGATCAACATATTAGTGTATGTCATTTGTAAGTTTGTTATTGTTTAAAACTTTATTATTTGCAAAACGGCATTTTGGTCAAATTATGGCATAATAACGAAACATGTACAACGATTCCGAATACGATTATGATCATGTAATATAACCTCAGAGGGTTATGCTACATTAGATTACAATCATAATGCAACCTTAAATCAGTAGCAAACTAATCTAAATCGGGTCAGAATCAAAAGTCAAAGCAGAAGTCAAACTTCGCGACTTTCGGTTGCGAACCGACCTTAAAACTGGAATTGGCGAGCCGAACATGTTTACACATTTTTTAATAATTATTACCAACTGTTTTAAGTGTCAAAACATATTTTACAACATTTATAAACTCAGATTATAACATTTATAAAATCTGACCCGTTTGATTTTTTATACATTAAAACTTTGACCTGTTAAATGACCTAGTTAACGTGATTTTCAGGAGGTGCCTTTTTGAGGGATTAACACCTACCTAATTACGATCACATAGCCATGTTCAACTCGAATAATTTCTGCACCATAATGCTCTAAATCGAAAGTCAAAGCAATTATCAAAATTGCTTGACTTTTGGCTTTAAAGCCTACAAAATGTAAAAGAACAAGGATAGATGTGACAACTCGTATTTCAGAACCTATCTTTGTGCTAAGAGTAGCATGTTTGAACACTATGTGATTATGTGAACTTTGATGATTAATGAAATGCTATGTTTGTATTATGTGATTATGTGTAACGAATGTATGTATATAAACGAACCAATCGCACAACACAACCCGATCGCACAAGCCCATTCGGGCTACACTTTTTGTATCCGAATCGAGGGCAGCCCATGATGGGTTTGGCCCACTCCTTTTATGCACATACAATCACCTAGGGTAGGGGAGTGTTTCTCATAACTTGCTAAACACAACACACACACAAACCCTACTCGCTCTCCTTCTCTCTCTTGGAGCCGACAGCAAACATTCCCATCTCTCGAAGCTCTCTTACTTGGATCAATCCTATCTCTCTCTCAACCGGTTAGTATTTGCAGTATTGGTTGTATGTTGTTGTGATCCATTTGTATTACATGATGATTTAGTGATATCTTGTGATTGATTATGATGAAAGTTGTTGAGTTTTAGTATATGTAAATCGACTCACATGTATAGCATCTTAGATTAATATGGAGTTGTTAATCATATGATGTTGTTGATGATCTAGAATCGATTGCATGTTAATCGGCTGTTATGTTTCTGCCTTTCGGATTGTTTGCTTGATGATGTTGAAAGATTTAAATCTGATAGTTTGAATGTTTTAAGATGTTGTTTATACTTGAAACATGATTAGGGTTCATAAAGATTTGATGCTAAAAACCCTTGTTTGATCGATTAATTGTATGAATGGAAACGGTTAGTGTTGTTGATTGATAACTTCATAAAAGGAAACCATATATAACTGATTGCCATGATTTCGGATATTAAATAACTAATCGCACAAGACTCCCTGATCGCACAAGATCAGATCATGCAAGATCTGATCTGATCGCACAAGGCAGTCGCACAAGATAAACTGTTGGAAAATTAGTAAGAACGCAGTGTACAACACAACAATGCATGATCGCACAAGACATGTGGATCGCACAAGACAGTGTCGATCGCACAAGTCTTGAGCCTTACACAGTGATTGGACTTAACATATTATTGGGCCTCAAAGCCCAAACCCAGTCGCACAAGATAAATAGGATCGCACAAGTCATCCGGACCGCACAAGATCAACGTGTGTTGTTGGGCTGTGTATACATGTTTGGGCCGGGCTTATGTTGAATCGCACATCATGCTGTGGGTCGCACAAGGTTGTGCTGACCGCACAACATGTTGGGCCTAGTTATGTTTGGGCTTCATGTGTATGCTATCAGTTATCGTTTTTAAAAGGTTCTAGGTGTATGCCATGTATGCCATGATCGTTACGTGTTCTTGATTTGTTAAATCTGTGTAAACATACGTGCCTTACTTGAACCTAGACCTGATTTGTATGGTAACCATGTTAGGACGTGGTTGACCCCTAGCAGCTCGATTGACCTTTACTTATCTGCCGAGCTAACCTAAGGTGAGTTCACACTTTCTACAAAGCATGGGATTCCCAGGGGTTGGGAATAGGTTAAGGAATATGGATTCCTCATCCTCCTTGGGTAGGACAGTTTGGGTTAAGGAATGTAATTCCTCGTCCTCTTGGATAGTTTAAATTTCACTAGACCAAAACTCTATCACGAAGTCCCTCCTTTTTATATCGACTTAATCGTCGGGCCAATGGCGAGCGGGTCATTAGTTAGATAGCGCTATTTAGGTCTGAGAAGCCTCACACCGTGCCGCAGAGGACGGGCGTGAACTAATGGATCTGGGCACGTCACTGATGATAGACATTGACGCTAAGGGCACAAAAACATGACTAAAGTCAGTGGTCGATATGGTAACGAGTCTAGTAGTATAAACCTGGGGTAGCCCCCACGGCTGGATTGCCAGAGTAAACGGGGTTAAACAACACACGTTTTCAACTATGGGGTAACCCCCACGGCCAGGATGCCAGTTAAAGGAAACTTTGTTTTTGGAATAACTTAAACCAACACCCAACTGTGAACTCGCTCAACTTTGTTGTTGACTCGTTACTACATGCTTTGCAGGTCACTAGGTTTAGCAGGAGCTTGCATGGGGAAGAGTCGTTGTGGAGCATGGACATTGAGTGTTCATGATGAACTTAAACATTATTAACTTATGCTTTGGTTTTTGACATTATGCTTCCGCTTACAACTTAAACTATGTTTTGTTTGGACACCAATTGTATTGTGTGGGATTTTATAATTACTTATATGCTTGTTCAATATGATTGGTGGCTTGATCTTGGTCATGTCACGCCTCCAAGCGGTGATACTCCGCATGTGGATTTTGGGGGTGTGACAGATTGGTATCAGAGCCATTGGTTATAGTGAACTTGGTTTTAATAAGGGGAAAAAGTTTTTGTTAAAACCAGACTATAACCTGTACAGTGCTCAACGATCCACAACGACGCTTCACTCCACGTGCAAGGCTCGACATTCTAGGTGATATGATTTATGTTGACATTGCCTACTTGCTAGATTACATAGAACTTTGCTTATGGTATGTTTAGATAAACGTAACAACTATTGTATGAAAACACGTGTGTGCTTACTCCCTTCTGTCATCGCACTTTCGCGAACCCCTCTCACGCATGTTTCCCTTGATATGAAGATCATGGCTGGACGCGTTAACATGACTCAAGGCCAGTTGACGGCCCTAATTAACCAACAAGTTGCTGCGGCACTTACAGCCGCTCAGGCAGGAGGTATACCCTGCCATCTCAACTCACTCTAGGATCCCTGGATCCTACTCTCATGAACCAACCTTTGTGTTAAACTTTGTCCTTTCTTACTCTCACGACAGGTCAACCTGCACAGCCTCTTGTGTGCACTTTCAAAACCTTTATGGACTGTCGACCTAGTACCTTCAGTGGTACCGAAGGAGCTGTAGGTCTCCTCCACAGGTTTGAGAAACTCGAATCTGTCTTCGAGATGTGTGAATGCCCTGAGGCTCGCAGGGTGAAGTATGCTACTGGTACTCTCGAGGGTGTAGCTCTCACGTGGTGGAACGCTCAGGTCCAAATGCTGGGGTTGGTTGCTGCTAATGCCACCCAATGGAACAACTTCAAGGAACTGATCAAAGAGGAATATTGCAATCGTCATGACATCCACAAGATGGAGGTAGAGTTCTTCAACCTAAAGATGACGGGGTCAGAAATTGAAGCGTACACAAAAAGATCGAACGAGCTGGCTATTTTGTGTCCTACCATGGTGGATCCTCCCATCAAACATATCGAACTGTACCTCAAGGGTTTAGTGCCAGAGATTCAAAGTCATGTGACTTCAGCTAACCTCGCCACCATCCAGCAAGTTGTTCAATTAGCTCATCGTCTCACTGATCAGGCGGTGGAGCAGAACAGGTTACCAAAGCGTATTAGTGATACAGCTACCACAGATGCTCCTAGTGACAACAAGAGAAAATGGGATGGAGCTTCAAGCAAAGGTTCAACTTCTGTTCAATCTCAGTCTCAGCAGAGAAGGACTGACGACTACAAGAGCCCTAGTCAGCAATCATCTGGAAGTCAAAGTCAAGGAGGGTACATGGGAGTTCACCCCAAATGCAATCGCTGTAACCTACACCACAGCGGGCCATGCACCAGGAGTAACTGTCATCGGTGCAACAAGCCAGGCCACGCAGCAAAAGATTGCAGAAGTTTACGCCCCGCGAATCAGAATCGTCAGCAACAACAAACCCCACAAAATCAACGCCAGCAGCAGCAGCAAGGTATCAACAGAGGGTGCTTTCAGTGTGGAGCTGAAGGCCAATTCAAGAGAGATTGTTCCCAGCTAAACTAGAATCGGAACAACAACAATAATAACAACCAGGGGAATGGAAACAACGGGGGTAACAACGGCAATGGTGCCAGGGGTCGTGTGTTCGTGATTGGCCAAGGTGAAGCAAGGAACAATCCCAACGTTGTGACGGGTAAGTTCCTACTGGACGACTTCTATGTTACTGTTTTATTTGATTCGGGTGCCGATACTAGCTACGTGTCCTTAAGAGTTAGTCAAATGCTTAAGCGTACCCCAACACTTTTGAACACCAAGCACACTGTAGAGCTAGCTAATGGTAAGAGTTTAGAGGCCACACACGTAGTCAAGGGTTGTAACTTTGTTCTTGCTAACCAGACCGTCTTTATCGACCTCATTCCTATCGTTCTGGGTAGTTTCGATGTTGTCATTGGGATGGATTGGTTATCCCAACACCGAGCAGAGATTCTTTACAATAAGAAGACTGTCCGTATTCCTCGTTCAGGTGATGAACCTCTCATGATTCGTGGCGACAAGAGGGGTGCTGTGGAGAGCATCATCTCTTTCCTTAAGGCCCAGAAGTGTTTGCGAAAGGGCCACACTGCTATTTTGGCTCTCGTTACTGACACCTCAAAGAAAGAGAAGAAGATAGAAGATTTTCCGATTGTACGCGACTATTCTGAGGTATTTCCTGAGGAACTACCTGGTCTTCCGCCTCATCGCCAGGTCGAATTTTAAATCGAGCTAGCTCCTGGAGTAGCACCTATAGCTCGCACACCTTATCATTTAGCCCCATCAGAACTAGAAGAGATGTCTACGTAACTACAAGAACTCTTGGATAAGGGGTTCATTCATCCTAGCTCTTCGCCCTGGGGAGCTCCAGTCTTATTTGTGAAGAAGAAGGACGGTACCTTCTGTATGTGTATCGACTATCGCGAACTCAACAAGGTGACTGTGAAGAATCGCTATCCTCTTCCACGTATTGATGACCTATTCGACCAGCTGCAAGGGTCGAGCTTCTATTCAAAGATTGAATTGAGATCGGGATATCACCAGCTGAGAGTCCGAGATGAGGACGTCTCCAAAATAGCCTTTAGAACTCGTTATGGACACTACGAGTTTCTGGTTATGCCTTTTGGACTGACAAACGCACCTGCGGTCTTCATGGACCTTATGAATAGAGTGTGCAAGCCTTACCTGGACAAGTTTGTTATTGTCTTCATTGACGACATCTTGATCTATTCTAAGAGTCAGGAGGAACACGAGCATCATCTACGAACTTATTTTGGAACTCCTTCGAACAAAGCAACTGCATACAAAGTTCTCGAAATGTGACTTCTGGCTTCGTGAAGTTCATTTCCTAGGCCATGTGGTAAACAAGGATGGGATACATGTTGATCCATCCAAGGTAGACTCGATTAGGAACTGGCCTGCACCCCGTACACCAACAGAAATCCGCCAATTCTTGGGCTTGGCAGGATACTACAGAAGGTTTATCAAGGATTTCTCCAAGATCGCACAACCTCTCACTTCGCTAACTCAGAAGGGCGTCACCTATCGTTGGGGTGATGCACAGGAAACGGCGTTTCAGCACTTAAAGGATAGACTTTGTAGCGCACCTATTCTCTCATTGCCTGAAGGCACAGATGATTTCGTGGTTTATTGCGACACATCCATTCAAGGACTTGGATGTGTACTGATGCAACGTGACAAGGTTATTGCTTATGCGTCACGTCAACTTAAGATTCACGAAAGGAACTACACTACGCATGATTTGGAGCTGGGAGCTGTTGTTTTCGCACTCAAGATATAGAGACATTACCTGTACGGTACCGAGTGCACCATTTACACCGATCATAGGAGTCTCGAGCATATCTTCAAACAGAAGGAGTTGAACATGCGACAACGTCGATGGGTTGAGCTATTGAACGATTATGAATGCGCGATCAAGTACCATCCAGGCAAAGCCAATGTCGTGGCTGACGCCCTCAGTCGAAAAGATACTACACCTAAGTGCGTGCGAGCGTTACAACTCACCATCCAATCTAGTCTTCCTGCACAGATACGAGATGCTCAGGTAGAAGCATTGAAACCGAAAAACGTCAGGGCTGAAGCCCTATGCGGCTCAAGACAGCGGTTAGAACAAAAGGTAGACGGTGCCTACTACGTAACAGGACGCATTTGGGTCCCACTTTATGGAAACTTACGCGAGCTTGTGATGGATGAAGCGCATAAGTCTCGTTACTCGGTACATCCTGGTTCGGATAAGATGTACCACGATCTCAGAACTACGTATTGGTGGCGTAGCATGAAAGCTCACATAGCAACTTACGTTAGCAAGTGCTTGACTCATCCTCTTGGACAGTTTAAATTTCACTAGACCAAAACTCTATCACGAAGTCCCTCCTTTTTATATCGACTTAATCGCCGGGCCAATGGCGAGCGGGTCATTAGTTAGATAGCGCTATTTAGGTCTGACCAGCCTCACACCGTGCCGCAGAGGACGGGCGTGAACTAATGGATCTGCGCACGTCAATGATGATAGACATTGACGCTAAGGGCACATAAACATGACTAAAGTCAGTGGTCGATATGGTAACGAGTCTAGTAGTATAAAGATGGGGTAACCCCCACGGCTGGATTGCCAGAGTAAACGGGATTAAACAAAACATGTTTTCAACTATGGGGTAACCCCCACGGCCAGGATGCCAGTTAAAGGAAACTATGCTTTTGGAATAACTTAAACCAACACCCAACTGTGAACTCGCTCAACTTTGTTGTTGACTCGTTACTACATGCTTTGCAGGTCACTAGGTTTAGCAGGAGCTTGCATGGGGAAGAGTCATTGTGGAGCATGGACATTGAGTGTTCATGATGAACTTAAACATTATTAACTTATGCTTTGGTTTTTGACATTATGCTTCCGCTTACAACTTAAACTATGTTTTGTTTGGACACCAATTGTATTGTGTGGGATTTTATAATTACTTATATGCTTGTTCAATATGATTGGTGGCTTGATCCTGGTCATGTCACACCTCCAAGCGGTGATACTCCGCATGTGGATTTTGGGGGTGTGACAATAGAGCACTTACAAGTGATCCAAGAGAATGATTTGAACTTCAATGAAGCTCCCAAATTGATCAGGAACTTCCAGTTGAGAAGTTAGAAGTGCAAGTATGAAATGATCACTTGAAAAGTTTGATCATGCTTGCTATTTATAGCAATTAAGGATGAACAAGATGATGCCAAGTGTTTAGCATCATTCTAGGATCAATACAAGTGTTTTGGGACGTGTCATAACCAGCTAGATTGCCCATAGATTCGAATAAATGGTTTACTTTGAGCCCAAACATGAAATCAGCTTCTGGGGACCCCTTACAGACTGTAAGTGGTTTTCCTTTACGGTCCGCAAGGATCTGGCAGGGGCAAACTTTCCATTTTTGGTAGATTTAGCCCCTGGACTTGTATTGTTGCGTATTGTCACTTTTAACCCCTTTAACCCCAAATTTAGGTTATATAAAGGCGTTAAGGCATATGTAACTTGGATTTTGCCCGGAAATGTTGTGGATGTCAACTCGTTCGGTTGTACGGTTACGCATTTCGCAAATAACGCATAACGTTTTATTAAACACGAAAATATTCAAAATTTCGCAATGATTGATAATTTTGCATTCTCATCAATAAAATATAAGATTTTGTGGAATAGAAAAATATTTGGATTTGTATGCATGGTCCGTATACAGGGGTTTAGGCAGACTTTCGCAGTTTATCAGAAATAACCCCTGGACTTGTATAAATGGGTTTTTCTCATACCTAACCCTTCAAAACCTATATCTAAGTCATATAAAGGGTATTTAGGGTATGTGTAGCTTATGAACTTAGATTTAATATTTTTGGCCATTTGACACTTTTAGTCCCTCTCATTTCTCGTAGTTGAGAATAGTCGGAGATCCGGGATGCATTTAAGTTAACGCATAATAAAAGTTCTCTCCTTCCCTGAATCGAGATTAGTTGGAGATACGAAATACGTTTCAATGAACTTAGAATATAATTCCCTTCCTCCTTCCATACAGTCGGGAATTTAATTGGAGGATTTGTTATGTATCGTTACACAGTGGAACGATAAATCCCCTTTCCTAATTTGGAAATTCGGGACACGTGTCGCCTCACTATTGGACGAAATTTTACAGGTGTTACATCCTCACCCCCTTAAAAGGAATCTCGACCTTGAGATTTGTTCAAAGTAATATAGTTAGTTTCGTATCATAGTAGGTTTCAACATCTCAAGAGTATCCTGGGCCACAATAGGAATCCCATTTCACATTTACGAAGGAAACTTGGAGCTTTGAAATTTTATGGTCCATAATGGATAAGGTTTTTCAATAAACCTTAAGCTCATTTTTAAACAACGGTACTCTATAAGGAGACTCGATGTTGTCTTTATATAGCTTAACTTGTCGAAATTATAAATTTTCCTTAATTGACAAAAAGCGTCGATTAGTAAGTATGTCGACTATAATTCGTCACAATTTACTTGTGTCATGTGGATGACATATTCTCCATTCAATCACTTGGATACCCTAAGTATAAAAGCTTACTCGGGCAATCTATAATGTTTGTTCTTCCACGAATGGTGAGTATATCACCAGATGGGGATATTAATTTCGACAAGTTTCTTACTGCAGACAATGTGGATTTGGTTTTTGAACTAACCAATCCATGTCTAAAACCATATCGAATCCCGAAAGATTTATAGATAAAAGATTATCAAAGACAAACTGATTCGTGAAGGATATATCATAGGTGAAACCATCTAGATTGGCCACTTAATTTTAATAAATGACATTTAAGCCTTAAAAGGGCAGAACTAAAATTTTATTAAACTTACAATCGATGAAGCTTTAACTAGCTCCAGAGTTTCAAACAAGTTTCTAGTAATTAAATCACTTACTGGAAACAGATCCGTAATGATATGTCTTGAAATGCTTCTGCTGTAGCAGATTGGAAGGCTCAAGCATTGCCTTTCTTACCGTTGTTGGTTTTGTTCTTCCCGTCAGTCGTCCACTTTGGGCAGCGGGTCCTTATATGCCCTTTTTCTCCACATCCATAATAGCCGGAGTCTTTAAAGTTTTTGCATTCATGAGACTTGTGGTCCATCTCCTTACAGATGCCACAACCCTTGGTGTCACACCCCAACCGATGGCGGAAACATCGGGATGAGACGAACAAATCGCTCAAAGCATCATAACACTATTGTGACAATATAAATTTAAATCCAATTTCATAAAAATACTAAAATGTCATACAAGATTCAAACATAATCAAATTGTATCAAACACAGAATCAATAAACATTGTTTATTCTAGATTGTGTTTCTAAAACCACCCTAACTTTGTTTCTTCACTAGCATCATTGTTTAACCAGCAACATGTATTAAAATAAAGATCAACAAAAATGTTGGCGAGTATACAAGTTTGATACATAGCTTAAATATAATAAATTGTTTAAATGCTCATATCCAACATGAATAACATAATACAAGTTACTAATATGCTGAAACAATGTAAAGTATATGTCAATCCAAAGTTTCCAACGCAATTGTGCCTTTCCCCAAGACTCAAGGGAGGTTAACATGTTTTACTTAACAACACCCCAAGACTCAAGGGCGGCGCATTAATCCTATAGCGCTATAATTGTTAAGGTAGGCTTGATCGAAGTTAATGAGCATATAGACATAAAATGTATACATAACATATGAGATTAACAAGTATCAACAATGTTTTCATGTCTAAATGTGGATAGGGGGTGAATATAAATAAGTTTCAAGTGTTGCGTGTTTTTATATAGAATACATGTTGCACCCAAAGTGTTTAAAACGAAAATGGGGTCGAGTATACTCACAGTTTTATGTAGAGTATTGCTAAACCGAAAGCAGGATTGAGGAAGTCTCGAAATTATACTGAAATGAGTAAGCAGGAATATTAGATTACTAATGTGAAAGAGTGTTGGATCAGATTATTGAAATACGTGAAACAAACCAGTTAAAATGAAGAACAGTCCCTTCATACGAAGCTACTCCCTTTGTACGAAGGGGCTTCTGCTTGGTATGAACCGACTGTTACAAAGGGATACGAACAGATCTGAATGTTTAAACAGTAAGGTAAATGATTGTAAATAGTAAATAAAATGATCAGGCATGAAATGTGAGGTTAAAACATAAAATGAAACAGTTTGGTTTGTTTAACAGTGTGGGTTTGTACGAAGCCACTTGTGGGTTCATACGAAGCCACTGTATTTGTTCCGAAACATTTTTATTTGATCTGATTTGTTGGAAAATGTTGGAATATTTGTTTAATTCGTTTAAATTAATAATAAAATGTTTAATTAGTACTAAACATGCATGAAAAAGGAACTGAAAACGAAACAGAAAGATGTGAACCGAAGTGGTGTCACACCCCGACCACGTAAAGCAACTAGACGTGGCGGAAACATCGGGGAGTGTTGTAACAGAATCATTGTTCATAACCATGGAATAAATAAATTCTGTTTTATTGAATAAATGAACTCATTGTTTTAATACAATCAAATAAGTACAACTATGATCTTCCAAGTTTTAAAGTTGCTAAGGCACGAGTCCATCCTGAATGTAGCATGTATCAACAATCATTGCAAAGCAGTACCTAAAACGTGTGTAAAAATAGGTACGTCAGCATAAAAATGCCTGTGAGATACATAGGTTTTGTGAAAATAGGATTCATGACTTGTAAGTTTAAGAAAATGTTTAATAAAGTTTAGTCATGAACCTTGTAAATTGATTTGTTTTGTAAATCGTTTGAAAAACAATAAGATCAGATGATATGTATAAATAAATGTAAGGTTAAATGAATAACCATGTAAAATGGGTTTGTATTGAATATATCGTTCGAAAACAATATTTTGATAAAAAGGCTTATAGTATATGTGAAAATATACTTTGGATTTTAAGAGAATCGAATGAGTAATATATTAAAATATATTTCAGTTCCAATATCGTTAACCCAAGTGTACTAAATAACGCCACGGTATGTAATGCAATTAATACACTTATATATAAGAAGTACCAGCGGCGTATCTACCATGTTTTCATCACATTACATCCGTCCCGTTATCTAAACACTAACCAAAACCCAATCGTTAGATAGATAGTACATTAAATATACTTTAGTTGTTTAAAATAATAGTTTTCAGTAGTATATTACAAGTGTACTTCTGTTTTATAAATAACATATTAAACTATGTTTTGGTTTCATATATAACATATCATAATATGCTTTGGATGTGATAAATAACATATTAAACTATGTTTTGGTTTCATATATAACATATCATAATATGCTTTGGATGTGATAAATAACATATTAAACTATGTTTTAGTTTCATAAATAACATATCAAAATATGCTTTGGATGTGATAAATAAAATAACATATATGTTGGTTTTGTACTATATCGCATATGGGAGCATATCAAACTATACTTTTGGGAGTATAACTAAATATACAAAAATAATGTGATTTAAGAATTCATTCAGATCTAGTGCATCAAAATACACCTTTGAGACTATAGGGATACCACAAAGGAAATCCCTATTTGGATGGAGAAACAAATTGGTTTAAGACATTCCATGACAACAGGAATGGGGTGTCAAATCCTATAGCGCTATATCATACTACCAACCGGTCTGGTGAACAAAATAAGTACAATTCAACAATTAAGGTTATAGTCTTTGAAAATCAGTGTTTAAACCATAGATAGTCATTCAGTTCGTCAACAGATAAGTACTAACATGTATAATCAATTATACTTTTGGAAAACATGAAAATAATAGATAGGTACACATGCTTCACCCCAAAACAGTTTGAAAACAGTAAAAGAGGGGACTATGTACTCACTTGAGATTGCTTAGTAGTCCTTGAGTAACAACCAAACAATGCTAGAGATCACGGATATCCAACGGCACCTAATATGGGTAACTATGTTAATAAACCAGACCTAAATCGGAGGATTTAGATAGAATGTGGGTTCGTAAACCAAACGAGTATGGAGACTCGTGTCATATGGTTTAACAAATCCTACATACTAAATGATACCTAACCTAAGTGCTTACGACCCATTACGACCCGTTTAGGTATTTATAGTGTTTCTCAAACTGTTAAGATCGTTTATCGGGAAACGTGCGTCAATCTTGGCCATACACTTGCACCCATGGTATTGTAATACCATGTGCACATCAAAACCAGCCCATAGTATTGAGAAATGCCATGTGCACAAGTGGAAAGGACCAGATTCAATGCTTCTGCAGTTCTGCTGATCTGGGAAGCCTTACGCACCGTAAGGAGATTGCTTGCGGTGCGCAAGCCTACAACTTTGGCAAAATTACAATTTTAGTCCCTGTCATGCATTTAAGTCATTTTCGACACGTTTAAGGCCCGTTAACCCCATTTCAAAGCTCTAAAATGAAGTTAAAGTATAGGGAACTTAAAATGTGCTCAAAAATATCACGGATGTCGGTTCGTTTGGCCGTACAATCGCGATGTTCGCTTAATTACGACGGAATGCGCATAAGCGCGAAAAACGATCCAAATGATGCGACGAATGGATTTTTCTTATGCCAAACACTAAAATAAAATGTTTTAGTGCTTACATAAATATTTGGATGTCCGGATGTATTCAGAACGTAAGTTATGCGCGAAGGTGCAAACTTGTGCACTTTTTGACGCTTTTAGTCTCTGAATGACCCAAAAGTTTATTTTAGCACACCGAACCCCTCAAAGCCTATTTCTAAGCTATATAAAGGATATTTAAGGTGTGTTTAACTTATGGTCATGTTCCGGAATGTTCGTTACAGTTCAAATTGGCATACTTTCGCAGTTTGTCGAATTAAGTCCCTGTAAGCGATTAAACTTGATTTTGGCATACCAAAGCCTTCAAAACTTATTTCTAAGTTATGTAAAGGTTATTAAAGGTATGTTAAGCCTATTTCACTATTCCGGAGTGTTCGTTGGATTAAACTGGTTATATTTACGCATCAGAGCGCGTATAACCCTCCAGAAAGCGATTTAAAGCTTAAAATCGAACAAGAGTTGATATGTGCAAACGATACACATATTTTTACAAATCCCAAGTATGAAATACAATATTTCATTGGTTTGGTATTTGTTTGATGGTTGAAGTGACACAGGTGTCACAGTCTCCCCTACTTTAGGAAATTTCGTCCCGAAATTTAATTCTAGAGGAAACTTGTGAAGACCGCTATGATGGTTTCGCCTTCTAATAGATCCATTGAACCCTTAAGTAAAACTCTGGGCCATGTTAGGAATCTTAGCGAATTTTTTAACCCTCAAAGTGAATTCCTTGTAGTAGTAAAACATGGAATTTTGAACTACGGACAGAAGAACGTTTCTTATAAAGACTTATCATAGGAAACTTGTGTGTGCTTGAAATCAGAATTGGGGAGTGTAAGATAAAATGACATCGGTCAAGGTCCAAGACTTCTCCCGTATCATTATTCTTGTCACTATAGGTCTTAACACATGACAAAGCTTCCTGTGGTTTCTGTGCACTGAATTCCATAATTATGTAGGCCTCCATAATTTCGAAATTCCTTGCACAGTCCGCACAGTTCATTTCATAATGCGTAGAGGAAAAGTCAATTGAATAAACATGAAGCAACCTGACTAGACCACCAAAGGATCTTTTCAACTAGATCAACGAACGATCTTTTTAACTAGATCAACACATGATCTTCTTAACTAGACCGTCGTACGATCTCCTTAAATAGGCCACTTAAGGGATCTTTTTAATTATATCATCACATGATATTTCTAATCAGATTTTCAAAATCAATCTGTTTAACCAGACCATTCAAGAGGTCCAATTAGAATAGTACTTTATAACCCAAGGGACTTAACTACAATGTTGAAGTCCATTAAGGATTTAAGATAGTATCTTTGGATATCCTATTATGAATCTTTCGTATGAGATATGGAAGATTCTATGAGGATTTGGATGGATCACATACAACCACAAAACATGTAAGAAAACAAATAAGCATAAATTTAGTTAACTTGATTCTTTAATTCGTTATCTTTAGGTATGGATATTTAAAGCACACTAGGAATCCAATCCATGGATTTCATTTGGCACTTTAATCATTTTCAAGGATCCATCTATAAAGATAGAAGGATTTTCAATAAGAGTTTGGCTTTGTTTCTTAAAAGAAACGAGTGTTTAAGGTTCTTGGGGAGATCACAAGTGATCATAAAATGACAGAACCACACGAGTAGTTTGTCTTTGGGTTGACATCATAAGGTTGCATCAAGCATTCACACAAACGCATAAATTTTGCAGAAATAAAAACAACAAATCTTTATTTATGTAACAACCGAATTGTCTTGAAGTGTCAAAAGATAATAACCAAGGAAATACAAAACACTAATTGTTCACTGCTGCATCATTGTTCATGTTTGCCTCATTGATGTTAAACACTCGTCCACGCACTGGAGGTATGTTAACAAGTCTTGGGCAATTGTTCCCGTAGTGGGTAAGGTCACCACAGTTATAACATGACCCCGGAGGGAACCGTGCTTGAACAGCAGCAGGGTTTGCAGCAGCTTGATTTGCATAACGACAAACATTGATTAAATGTCCCAACCGCCCAAAGTGGGTACATTTGTGACACTGCTCTTGCTCTAGATGATGACGGTTGCACTTGTTGCACAAAGGTGCGGTACCAACATAGTTTTGCCTTTTTCGAGGTTGTGCTGGTTGGTTTGGTGCAACCTGTTTGTCTTGAGCAGTTACAGCGTAGTTTTGAGAGGCTTTGCGCTTCTTCTTCTTGGACACCTCAGCATTTTCTTCCTTTGGTTCCACTTGAGCAGTCTTGTCAGATGGTCTTGAGTTGCCCTTTTGAAACAGCTTGCGCTTCCTGATATGGGATTCAGTCAGAGTGGCAGACAATTCAATGGCTTGTCTGACAGTAGTAGGGTTGCTGCCAGTAACAATATCCTGAACTACGTCAGGAAGACCATCAATGTATTTCTCAATCGCCTTATCCAAAGGCGTAACCATAGTAGGGCATAACAAGCTCAATTCCTCATAGCGGTCAGTATAGGCTCGATGTTCCCCACTGTCTTGCTTCAAATCATCAAATTCCCTTTCTAGAGCCCTTAGCTCATGACGAGGACATAATTCCTTCATCATAAGAGCCCTAAGCTCGGCCCAAGTCTGTGCTAATGCAACCTCAGCACCGCGGTCTCTCATAACCCTGTTCCACCATGTAAGAGCCCTCTTCTGAAACACACTCAAAGAAAACTCAACCTTGCGATTTTCAGGACACTGAACGTGACGGAAAGTATTCTCAATGCTCTCGAACCATTGAAGAAGCCCAGTTGCTCCCTCAGAACCACTAAACTTGAGCGGTTTAGCCGAGTTAAAATTCTTGAAATTGCATGGAGCATTGTTGTTGTTGATGGCTTGAATCAATTGAGCATACAGATTTGGGAAGGCAGCAGCCATTTGCTGCGCGATGATTTCCGCCAGTTCGGCATTCGCCATCTGATTGTCGCGTCGAGGAGGCATTCTAAAAGAGGAAATATGAAAGGAAACGAGTGAGAGAATTAGAGAAAAGAATGAGATGAAACAAATCTGATGAAAGCAAGGATAGTGGTCATTTGTTTGTTACTACAAAGCAACAAACGACCCCGGTGATTAATCAAAGTAAATAGGTCAAAAATAATGTATCGCGAAGACATGCTCGCCTATAAGTGGACACTCACCCCAAGAGTTCCCAGGTAAGAGTGACTGGTCCGATTATGTGGATTTATACGAACACTCTAGCTTTAGACAGAAAACTCAGGGTACAGGCACCCACCCTACCAGTTTGCACGTGTTCACATTATTTAGACCAACTTTGACGGGATTTGAAAACTTAGAGGGTTCAAAACCATATAATAAATCATCCTAGAACAGATGATTAGTTTTCAAAGCGGGATAGAAATTTGTGTTCTTATTGTGGTTGTCACCTAAGAATAAGTGACGGTATTGTTTTAAAACTAAACACAAGAAAACTTGTGTTAGGGTCCTAGGAAGGTTATAGTCTAGGTCAATGCATTACTAATAACCTAATTCCCTATAACCATTGGCTCTGATACCAACTTTTCTATCACACCCCGACCACGTAAAGCAACTAGACGTGGTGGAAACGTCGGGAAGTGTTGTAACAGAATCATTGTTCATAACCATGGAATAAATAAATTCTGTTTTATTGAATAAATGAACTCATTGTTTTAATACAATCAAATAAGTACAACTATGATCTTCAAAGTTTTAAAGTTGCTAAGGCACGAGTCCATCCTAAATGTAGCATGTATCAACAATCATTGCAAAGCAGTACCTGAAACATGTGTAAAAATAGGTACGTCAGCATAAAAATGCCTGTGAGATACATAGGTTTTGTGAAAATAGGATTCATGACTTGTAAGTTTAAGAAAATGTTTAATAAAGTTTAGTCATGAACCTTGTAAATTGATTTGTTTTGTAAATCGTTTGAAAAACAATAAGATCAGATGATATGTATAAATAAATGTAAGGTTAAATGAATAACCATGTAAAATGGGTTTGTATTGAATATATCGTTCGAAAACAATATTTTGATAAAAAGGCTTATAGTATATGTGAAAATATACTTTGGATTTTAAGAGAATCGAAAGAGTAATATATTAAAATATATTTCAGTTCCAATATCGTTAACCCAAGTGTACTAAATAACGCCACGGTATGTAATGCAATGAATACACTTATATATAAGAAGTACCAGCAGCGTATCTACCATGTTTTCATCACATTACATCCGTCCCGTTATCTAAACACTAACCAAAACCCAATCGTTAGATAGATAGTACATTAAATATACTTTAGTTGTTTAAAATAATAGTTTTAGTATATTACAAGTGTACTTCTGTTTTATAAATAACATATTAAACTATGTTTTGGTTTCATATATAACATATCATAATATGCTTTGGATGTGATAAATAACATATTAAACTATGTTTTGGTTTCATATATAACATATCATAATATGCTTTGGATGTGATAAATAACATATTAAACTATGTTTTAGTTTCGTAAATAACATATCAAAATATGCTTTGGATGTGATAAATAAAATCACATATATGTTGGTTTTGTACTATATCGCATATGGGAGCATATCAAACTATACTTTTGGGAGTATAACTAAATAAAAAAAAATAATGTGATTTAAGAATTCATTCAGACCTAGTGCATCAAAATACACCTTTGAGACTATAGGGATACCACAAAGGAAATCCCTATTTGGATGGAGAAACAAATTGGTTTCGGACATTCCATGACAACAGGAATGGGGTGTCAAATCCTATAGCGCTATATCATACTACCAACCGGTCTGGTGAACAAAATAAGTACAATTCAATAATTAAGGTTATAGTCTTTGAAAAATCAGTGTTTAAACCATAGATAGTCATTCAGTTCGTCAACAGATAAGTACTAACATGTATAATCAATTATACTTTTGGAAAACATGAAAATAACAGATAGGTACACATGCTTCACCCCAAAACAGTTTGAAAACAGTAAAAGAGGGGACTATGTACTCACTTGAGATTGCTTAGTAGTCCTTGAGTAACAACCAAACAATGCTAGAGATCACGGATATCCAACGGCACCTAATATGGGTAACTATGTTAATAAACCGGACCTAAATCGGAGGATTTAGATAGAATGAGGGTTCGTAAACCAAACGAGTATGGAGACTCGTGTCATATGGTTTAACAAAGCCTACATACTAAATGAAACCTAACCTAAGTGCTTACGACCCATTACGACCCGTTTAGGTAGCTTATGCTACTTTAACGCGTCGTTCTCGTGAAACGCGTTCGGACCGCCTAACTAGTCCTATGACAAGTAGAATATGCCTTAACATGTTTAATATTGTTGATAAATCAGTTTAGAGGTCATAGGTTATGTTACATAAGTTTAAAAATGAATTTTGGCATCAGAGGGGTATTTTGGTAATTTACCTAAGGCATATAAACTACCTATCATACAACTACTTAAACGAGGCGACCATAAGGTATAACCTCGGAAGGTTATTCCCTATACACTATGGTCACCTAAGGTATTTGTTCGGATCCTAATGATCGACCAAATGGATCGGGTTCGAAAGTATAAGCGATTGTTTAGATCGCTTACCTTACGACCCTATATAAGCACTAAACTAAAAGTGACGAGCTAAGCATGCTAAAACATGCTTAACTAAGTTTAGAAAACAGGTTTGGTATCAAAACAAACGGTTTTGATACCCAAGAGTAGTTTGGTTAGAAAATACGCAAGAATGCGCATTTTGGCCGAAACTACGACTCGTCACTGAGCCTAGATAACGTGGAAATCAGTAGGTATAGTCACTACAGACTATAACCATCGTGATTACGCTCACGTTATGAAGTTCAAACGAACTTCGCATTGACCATAAACTGGTCAATGCAGAAAGTCAAAAAAAGTTTGACTTTCGGACTCGAAAGGCAATAAAAGAATGAAGGAACACTTACAAAGGGTCCCCGGAAGCTAATCTTGATCCAAGTAGCTCAGGTATGAAACAATCGTTTCAACTTAGAGGTTCTCAAATCAGATTCTTGTGGGTTTTTGGAAGGAATTGGGTTGGGTATTTATAGTGTTTCTCGAACCGTTAAGATCGTTTATCGGGAAACGTGCTTCAATCTTGGCCATACACTTGCACCCATGGTATTGTAATACCATGTGCACATCAAAACCAGCCCATAGTATTGAGAAATACCATGTGCACAAGTGGAAAGGACCAGATTCAATGCTGCTGCAGTTCTGCTGATCTGGGAAGCCTTACACACCGTAAGGAGATTGCTTGCGGTGCGCAAGCCTACAACTTTGGCAGAATTACAATTTTAGTCCCTGTCATGCATTTAAGTCATTTTCGACACGTTTAAGGCCCGTTAACCCCATTTCAAAGCTCTAAAATGAAGTTAAATTATAGGGAACTTAAAATGTGCTAAAAAATATCTCCAATGTCGGTTCGTTTGGCCGTACAATCGCGATGTTCGCTTAATTACGACGGAATGCGCATAAGCGCGAAAAACGATCCAAATGACGCGACGAATGGATTTTTCTTATGCCAAACACTAAAATAAAATGTTTTAGTGCTTACATAAATATTTGGATGTCCGGATGTATTTAGAACATAAGTTATGCGCGAAGGTGCAAACTTGTGCACTTTTTGACGCTTTTAGTCTCTGAATGACCCAAAAGTTTATTTTAGCACACCGAACCCCTCAAAGCCTATTTCTAAGCTATATAAAGGATATTTAAGGTGTGTATAACTTATGGTCATGTTCCAGAATGTTCGTTACAGTTCAAATTGGCATACTTTCGCAGTTTGTCGAATTAAGTCCCTGTAAGCGATTAAACTTGATTTTGGCATACCAAAGCCTTCAAAACTTATTTCTAAGTTCTGTAAAGGTTATTTAAGGTATGTTAAGCCTATTTCACTATTCCGGAGTGTTCGTTGGGTTAAACTGGTTATATTTACGCATCAGAGCGCGTATAACCCTCCAGAAAGCGATTTAAAGCTTAAAATCGAACAAGAGTTGATATGTGCAAACGATACACACATTTTTACAAATCCCAAGTATGAAATACAATATTTCATTGGTTTGGCATTTGTTTGATGGTTGAAGTGACACAGGTGTCACAAGTGGGTTCGTACGAAGGGGCGTTGTGCCTTCGTACGAAGCCAATATTCTTCATGAAAATTCGTATTTGATCTTGTTAATCAGATCATTTCTTTGATGGAAATTAACCTTAATGCAGCCCCTTAACTATGAGATGAGTTAAGGGTCAGATGGATTCCCGATTCCACCAAGATCCTGAAATAATCGAAAGAGAACTATGTTTAAGTTGTAAAATATCAAGAGTTTGGATCCGATCTTGTACAAGTGATGCTCCACAACAGTTTGCCTAGGCATAACGAGTGGAAACCATCCTCAAGATATTTAGGATCAAAGGTTTTTGAGAAAAAGTAAGAGCTTTATGATTAAAACATAAGAAATGAAATGAAATGAATCTTGAAATGAAAAGAGAGTGTTCTTACAAATAATGCTGATCGCAACAGCAATTCTAGAGAGCTTGCAAGAGGAAATGGCGATTTGGAATGAGGGTCAAGGCCTCTATTTATAGATTTGAGGGAGCATTAGGGTTTCCAAGATTTTAGCATACTCCCCTTTCGTACGAAGCCATGGCTTCGTACGAAGCTACTGCCTTCGTACGAAGGCACTGGTCTTGAATATTTTATTTTCCAACTTTGATTATTTTACGTGATTTAATTAGTATACAAGTATCAAGTGTCAAAAATAGAAATTACAACAAGACTTGCTAAAATAAGAAAGTACAAAAATGCGAAACGTTACAGTCTCCCCTACTTTAGGAGATTTCATCCTCGAAATCTAAGAGGAAGACTGAACGAAGAGTTATAGTGAGGTCGATCATAATGTTTTCATGAATGCATCACATAACATGTATTGTTTCAAATAATTTCACATAGTATAACATGAATTTTCACATAGTGTAACATGTAAGATGAAAGCATCATAAATTTAATTTGTTCACGAGAGATTATTATTGTTTTAGATTGCGAAGATATTGTGATTCGTGTCTCCAAGCTTGAAATGAAAGTAACGTACAAACGTAAAACACATTAAAATTGAGATAGCATAAAAGAGATTTTAATGTAAAATGTGGATTGTCACGGAACGTAACATAAGACTATTCCAAAGTGAATCGATTCGAATTAAGGAAACGTGCTTTGGCCTAATAGACGAATACTCTCATCGAGAAGCGACTAACGATATTTGTCCTTACAGTTACTACACGTCCTCAATTGCTTGGGAAAATCGAAACTTCAGCGAGATTGAAAATCTAAGAGTGGAACTAGTTATCAAGATATAAGTTTCACATCTAACTTAAAAACGTCGTACCCTAATGTGGTTGGTACTTATCAAAAGATAAGGGTCCAATAGAATATGAAATGGAAATTTCCTTCAAGGTTTGGATATCACTCGTAACCTGAGGGTATATTTCGTGCAAAATTCAAAGTATAGCTGAGTGAAAGTCATCACCAAATGTGGGAATCACCCCTATTTTGATGAGTCATTTCGATTGTGTTACAAGAGTGTCTTCAAAGCCTCCAAGTGTGTATTGTGTTAGCCTTAGGAAAGGCATGTATATTAAAAGACCAAAGAGAATAGAGAGAAGCAAATAAGATAGAAAGAGAGTAGTTTTAAACAACACATAAGGATAAGCTCCTAAACTATAGACTAGGTAAAAGCATCCCTACTTTTCATAATTCCCTATAGTTATGTCTCTGATACCAATCTGTCACACCTCAACCGATGGCGGAAACATCGGGATGAGATGAACAAATCGCTTAAAGCATCATAACACTATTGTGACAATATAAACATAAATTTAAATCCAATTTCATAAAAATACTAAAATGTCATACAAGATTCAAACATAATCAAATTGTATCAAACATAGAATCAATAAACATTGTTTATTCTAGAGTGTGTTTCTAAATCCACCCTAACTTTGTTTCTTCACTAGCATCATCGTTCAACCTGCAACATGTATTAAAATAAAGATCAACAAAAATGTTGGCGAGTATACAAGTTTGATACATAGCTTAAATAGAATAAATTGTTTAAATGCTCATATCCAACATGAATAACATAATGCAAGTTACTAATATGCTAAAACGGTGTAAACTATATGTCAATCCAAAGTTTCCAACACAATCGTGCCTTTCCCCAAGACTCAAGGGAGGTTAACATGTTTTACTTAACAATACCCTAAGACTCAAGAGTGGTGCGTCAATCCTATAGCGCTATAATTGTTAAGGTAGGCTTGATCGAAGTTAATGAGCATATAGACACAAAATGTATACATAGCATATGAGATTAACAAGTATCAACAATGTTTTCATGTCTAAATGTGGATAACGGGTGAATATAAAAAAGTTTCAAGTCTTGCGTGTTTTTATATAGAATTCATGTTGCACCCAAAGTGTTTAAAACAAAAATGAGATCGAGTATACTCACAGTTTTGCGTAGAGTAGTGCTAAACCGCGAGCGGGATTGAGGAAGTCTCGAGATTATACTAAAATGAGTAAAAGGGAATATTAGATTATTGATGTGAAAGAGTGCTGGATCAGATTATTGAAATATGTGAAACAAACAAGTTAAAATAAAGAACAGTCCCTTCATACGAAGCTACTCCCTTCGTACGAAGGGGGTTCTGCTTGGTACGAACCGACTGTTACAAAAGGGTACAAACAAATCTGAATGTTTAAACAGTAAGGTAAATGATTGTAAACAGTAAATAAAATGATCGGGCATGAAATCTAAGGTTAAAACAGAAAATGAAATAGTTTGGTTTGGTTAACAGCGTGGGTTCGTACGAAGCCACTGCATTTGTTCTGAAACGTTTCTGTTTGATCTGATTTGATGGAAAATGTTGGAATATTTGTTTAATTTGTTTAAATTAATAAATAAAAAGTTTAATTAGTACTAAACATGCATGAAAACAGAACTAAAAACAAAACAGAAAGATGTGAACCGAAGTGGGTTCGTACGAAGGGGCGTTGTGCCTTCGTACGAAGCCACTGTTCTTCATGAAAATTCATGTTTGATCTTGTTAATCAGATCATTTCTTTGATGGAAATTAACCCTAATGAAGGCCCTTAACTATGAGATGAGTTAAGGGTTTAATGGATTCCTGATTACACCAAGATCGTTAAATAATCGAAAGAGAACTATGTTTAAGTTGTAAAATATCATGAGTTTGGATCCGATCCTGTACAAGTGATGCTCCACAACAGTTTGCCTTGGCAAAACGAGTGGAAACCATCCTCAAGATATTTAGGATCAAAGGTTTTTGAGAAAAAGTAAGAGTTTTATGATTTAAAACATAAGAAATGAAATGAAACTTGAAAAGAAAAGAGAGAGTTCTTACAAACAATTCTGATCGCAACAGCAATTCTAGAGAGCTTGCAAGAGGAAATGGCGATTTGGAATGAGGGTCAAGGCCTCTATTTATATATTTGAAGGAACATTAGGGTTTCAAAGATTTTACCATACTCCCCCTTCGTACGAAGCCATGGCTTCGTACGAAGCTACTGCCTTCGTACGAAGGCACTGGTCTTGAATATTTTATTTTCCAACTATGATTATTTTACGTGATTTAATTAGTTTAACGAGTATCAAGTGTCAAAAATATAAAGTACAACAAGACTTGCTAAAATAAGAAAATACAAAAATGCGAAGCGTTACACTTGGTCTGCTCACGGAAACATCTTCCGAAGTGTTGCTTCCCGCAGGTTTGACATTCGGGTTTTGCCTCATTCGGCTTGAACTGGTTATAATGTAACATTTCAATTTTTTATATTAAAATAAAGTATATAAAACTTATATTATTAAACGGGCAGCTTACGAGTAAGTTGACTGTTAGAAATATGAGATATTTAGACGAACATATGAACCGTTTAATAATTATAAT
Organism: Helianthus tuberosus; assembly: GCA_030545235.1. Lineage (NCBI taxonomy): Eukaryota > Viridiplantae > Streptophyta > Magnoliopsida > Asterales > Asteraceae > Helianthus > Helianthus tuberosus. Next base: position 48,953,758 of record CM060411.1, on the reverse strand, counting down.
AATAAAAATACATTATAATTTACCTTACTCCGTTTTTAATGAAACTTAGGTCAAAATGTAGATAAAAATATTCTAATGACGTATTCATCGTTTTATAAAACGTCATATTTTAGAAGTTATAAGAGATAAATGAGTGAAGCAGTTGAATTAATTATAATAATAAAATAATAATATAACTTAAAACATTTGAATTGTGATTGTGTGTGTGTACGTGTAATGTCTAAAAGAACCGAAGGAATCTTTTGAACGTAGGCAACAAGCCTTGATTTCAACTATAAATAGGATAGATGGCCTTCAAAGAAAACTACTCACTTTCCCTTCTTTCTGTCTGTCGCCCTCTCTCTCACATATATACTTTTTTTTCTTTAGTATTCACCCCATAAATCCTACCAAGCTCTGCCCCGCTTTAAGTGTTTTAACCCCTGCTCACTGATTCGATACCCTGTCCGATCGATCCTGAACCCAACAACGGATGTCAAGGCGCTGCTTAAATAAGGCTATGCTTTTTAAACTACGTTGGGGTTCTGATCTCGTAATGTGTTGATACAGTTGAATTGAGTCATTATTCTAATACGAGTGCATTGTATATTTATTAAGAGCTCAGGAATTATACCAAGAATATTACCAGAAGGCTTTTAGGTGAACCCTAAAGTTACAAAGTGAGTCATTCTTCTTTTCATCTACTTACTTTACAAAACCTTAAATGTTTTTTAGTTATACTTACATGGATTAAGTCTTTGTAATCTATAATTATTGCCAGTAGTTGGGGTTTTGTATACATAACTAGTCCACAGTCACTAAGGGTGTGATAGGAACCGTTACTATTGGGTGACAGGACCCAAAGTAATATGACCACGAGCACGGGGGATTGTCCCAAGTCGCATACTGTGTTGAATAATTGATAGATATAAACATTGTTATCGTTCTTAATACTGTAAAGTTATCACAATGTGATTTTTTTATAAAAATGGAATGAACTCGCTAGTATTTCTTGCTGATAAAATGTTTTCAAAATGCGTTTTAGGTAATTTGCTGTAAAGATAATAGAAGCCAGCTATGGAGCACCGAAGGCTTAAATAAAGTGGCTATAAATAACTGAATAAAAGAAGCAATTTGTGTTTTATTTATTAGGGCTTATCCCTATAAAAACATATGAATGAAATACGGATTTTAGCCCATTTGTTTAATATTAAAAGTTGGTGTTTTACAAACTATGAAATTATTTCCTAACTACGATCCTGATGAAAAATTTTTCCGCTGGGTATTTAATAAACACCGATACCATTTGATTAGCTCATGGCTCCCACTCCTAGGGTGGGGTCGGGGGTTGTGACAGAAGGTGGTATCAAAGCCACAGGTTTAAACCATTTAGATGTTCTTTTAATACCTAAAACTTAAACATTATGTTAGGAAATTAATGTAATAATTTATGTGTTATTCTGTGTATATAAATTTTAATATTCATATTATGATTTTTCTGTTTTGAGATCACAGTATGAGTGACTAATATGATTAAATGTACCCATAGGCTACCTATGTCACACCCCAACCGATGGCAAAAACATCGGAGTGAGACGAAAACAAATCGCTCAAAGCATCATAACACTATTGTGACAATATAATTTAATCAAGATTTCATAAATACAAAAATGTCATACAATAGTTCAAAACATGATCCAAATTTCATCAAATATAAACCAAAACATTGTTTATTAGGGTGTGTTTCTATGTTCGCCCTAACTTGATTCTTCATCATCTTGACTATCAACCTGCAACATGTATTAAAATAATGGTCAACAAGAATTTTGGCGAGTATACAAGTTTGATACATAGCATAATAAGAATAAAATGTTTAAACGTGCTCATATCCAACATGAATAACACATACAAATTACTACTATGCTGAACGGTGTAAACTATATGCAAATCCGAAGTTTCCAATGCAGTCTTCACTTCACCACATCGTCAAAACGAAGGGAGGTTAACATGTTTTACTTAACAATACCCCAAGACTCATGGGCGGTGCGTTAATCCTATAGCGCTATAATCGTTAAGGTAGGCTTGATCGAAGTTAATGAGCATATAGACACAAATGTATACATAACATATGAGATTAACAAGTATCAAAATGTTTTCATGTTTAAATGTGGATAGAGTATGAATATAATCAAGTTTCATGTGTTGCGTGTTTTTATATATTGTACATGTTGCACCCAAACTGTTTAAAACGAAAAAGGGATCGAGTATACTCACAGTTTTGCGTAGAAGATACACGTAAACCGCGAGCGGAGTTGATGAAGTCTCGAGATCATACTAAAATAATTAAACGAGGGTATAAGATTACAGACGTGAAAGAGTGTTGGATCAGATTGTTGAAATACGCGAAAAAAACTAGTTAAATTTTCAACAGTCCATTCAGACGGATGGGCATAGGCCATTTGGACGGATGGACTTCCTGTTGGAACGGGTCGACTGATTTTGGCGTGATACGAACATATTTCGTTAATAAAACAGTGAGATAATTGATTTAAACAATCAATTAAAATAGTTTGATGAAATAACTGATGTTAAACAGAAAGGAAATTGATTCGGTATGGTGGCAGAGTCCATTAGGATGGATGGGTTGTTAACTTTGTGGAAAATTCAGGTTTTAACTGATCTGGTTGAAAATGTTGAAGTATAGGCTTAGTTCATTTGATTCAGTAGGTAAAGCGTTTAAATGGTGGCAAACAAGTGTGAAAACAAAATCGAAAATCAAAACTGTTTGTGTGGCAGAAGTCCATTCGGACGGATGGGCTGTCATTTCTTGATGGAAATTAAACCTAATGCAGGTTCTTAACTATGAAATGAGTTGAGAACCTGATGGATTCCGGATTCTATCAAGATTGTGTAATAATAAAAAGAACTAACTATAATTAAGTTGTAAAAATATTTATGATTTATAACTTTGATCCAATTTTGTCTTGAATATTTTATTTTCCAACTTTGATTATTTTACGTGATTTAATTAGTATACAAGTATCAAGTGTCAAAAATAGAAATTACAACAAGACTTGCTAAAATAAGAAAGTACAAAAATGCGAAGCGTTACAGTCTCCCCTACTTTAGGAGATTTCGTCCTCGAAATCTAAGAGGAAGACTGAACGAAGAGTTATAGTGAGGTCGATTATAATGTTTTCATGAATGCATCACATAACATGTATTGTTTCAAATAATTTCACATAGTATAACATGAATTTTCACATAGTGTAACATGTAAGATGAAAGCATCATAAATTTAATTTGTTCACGAGAGATTATTATTGTTTTAGATTGCGAAGATATTGTGATTCGTGTCTCCAAGCTTGAAATGAAAGTAACGTACAAACGTAAAACACATTAAAATTGAGATAGCATAAAAGAGATTTTAATGTAAAATGTGGATTGTCACGGAACGTAACATAAGACTATTCCAAAGTGAATCGATTCGAATTAAGGAAACGTGCTTTGGCCTAATAGACGAATACTCTCATCGAGAAGCGACTAACGCGCGATATTTGTCCTTCCAGTTACTACACGTCCTCAATTGCTTGGGAAAATCGAAACTTCAGCGAGATTGGAAATCTAAGAGTGGAACTAGTTATCAAGATATAAGTTTCACATCTAACTTAAAAACGTCGTACCCTAATGTGGTTGGTACTTATCAAAAGATAAGGGTCCAATAGAATATGAAATGGAAATTTCCTTCAAGGTTTGGATATCACTCGTAACCTGAGGGTATATTTCGTGCAAAATTCAAAGTATAGCTGAGTGAAATTCATCACCAAATGTGGGAATCACCCTTATTTTGATGAGTCATTTCGATTGTGTTACAAGAGTGTCTTCAAAGCCTCCAAGTGTGTATTGTGTTAGCCTTAGGAAAGGCATGTATATTAAAAGACCAAAGAGAATAGAGAGAAGCAAATAAGATAGAAAGAGAGTAGTTTTAAACAACACATAAGGATAAGCTCCTAAACTATAGACTAGGTAAAAGCATCCCTACTTTTCATAATTCCCTATAGTTATGTCTCTGATACCAATCTGTCACACCTCAACCGATGGCGGAAACATCGGGATGAGATGAACAAATCGCTTAAAGCATCATAACACTATTGTGACAATATAAACATCAATTTAAATCCAATTTCATAAAAATACTAAAATGTCATACAAGATTCAAACATAATCAAATTGTATCAAACATAGAATCAATAAACATTGTTTATTCTAGAGTGTGTTTCTAAATCCACCCTAACTTTGTTTCTTCACTAGCATCATCGTTCAACCTGCAACATGTATTAAAATAAAGATCAACAAAAATGTTGGCGAGTATACAAGTTTGATACATAGCTTAAATAGAATAAATTGTTTAAATGCTCATATCCAACATGAATAACATAATGCAAGTTACTAATATGCTAAAACGGTATAAACTATATGTCAATCCAAAGTTTCCAACGCAATCGTGCCTTTCCCCAAGACTCAAGGGAGGTTAACATGTTTTACTTAACAATACCCTAAGACTCAAGAGTGGTGCGTCAATCCTATAGCGCTATAATTGTTAAGGTAGGCTTGATCGAAGTTAATGAGCATATAGACACAAAATGTATACATAGCATATGAGATTAACAAGTATCAACAATGTTTTCATGTCTAAATGTGGATAACGGGTGAATATAAAAAAGTTTCAAGTGTTGCATGTTTTTATATAGAATTCATGTTGCACCCAAAGTGTTTAAAACAAAAATGAGATCGAGTATACTCACAGTTTTGCGTAGAGTAGTGCTAAACCGCGAGCGGGATTGAGGAAGTCTCGAGATTATACTAAAATGAGTAAAAGGGAATATTAGATTATTGATGTGAAAGAGTGCTGGATCAGATTATTGAAATATGTGAAACAAACAAGTTAAAATAAAGAACAGTCCCTTCATACGAAGCTACTCCCTTCGTACGAAGGGGGTTCTACTTGGTACGAACCGACTGTTACAAAAGGATACAAACAAATCTGAATGTTTAAACAGTAAGGCAAATGATTGTAAACAGTAAATAAAATGATCGGGCATGAAATCTAAGGTTAAAACAGAAAATGAAATAGTTTGGTTTGGTTAACAGCGTGGGTTCGTACGAAGCCACTGTATTTGTTCTGAAACGTTTCTGTTTGATCTGATTTGATGGAAAATGTTGGAATATTTGTTTAATTTGTTTAAATTAATAAATAAAAAGTTTTATTAGTACTAAACATGCATGAAAACGGAACTAAAAACAAAACAGAAAGATGTGAACCGAAGTGGGTTCGTACGAAGGGGGGTTGTGCCTTCGTACGAAGCCACTGTTCTTCATGAAAATTCATGTTTGATCTTGTTAATCAGATCATTTCTTTTATGGAAATTAACCCTAATGAAGGCCCTTAACTATGAGATGAGTTAAGGGTTTAATGGATTCCTGATTACACCAAGATCGTTAAATAATCGAAAGAGAACTATGTTTAAGTTGTAAAATATCATGAGTTTGGATCCGATCCTGTACAAGTGATGCTCCACAACAGTTTGCCTTGGCAAAACGAGTGGAAACCATCCTCAAGATATTTAGGATCAAAGGTTTTTGAGAAAAAGTAAGAGTTTTATGATTTAAAACATAAGAAATGAAATGAAATGAATCTTGAAATGAAAAGAGAGAGTTCTTACAAACAATTCTGATCGCAACAGCAATTCTAGAGAGCTTGCAAGAGGAAATGGCGATTTGGAATGAGGGTCAAGGCCTCTATTTATATATTTGAAGGAACATTAGGGTTTCAAAGATTTTACCATACTCCCCCTTCGTACGAAGCCATGGCTTCGTACGAAGCTACTGCCTTCGTACGAAGGCACTGGTCTTGAATATTTTATTTTCCAACTATGATTATTTTACGTGATTTAATTAGTTTAACGAGTATCAAGTGTCAAAAATAGAAAGTACAACAAGACTTGCTAAAATAAGAATATACAAAAATGCGAAGCGTTACACTTGGTCTGCTCACGGAAACATCTTCCGAAGTGTTGCTTCCCGCAGGTTTGACATTCGGGTTTTGCCTCATTCGGCTTGAACTGGTTATAATGTAACATTTCAATTTTTTATATTAAAATAAAGTATATAAAACTTATATTATTAAACGGGCAGCTTACGAGTAAGTTGACTGTTAGAAATATGAGATATTTAGACGAACATATGAACCGTTTAATAATTATAATAATAAAAATACATTATAATTTACCTTACTCCGTTTTTAATGAAACTTAGGTCAAAATGTAGATAAAAATATTCTAATGACGTATTCATCGTTTTATAAAACGTCATATTTTAGAAGTTATAAGAGATAAATGAGTGAAGCAGTTGAATTAATTATAATAATAAAATAATAATATAACTTAAAACATTTGAATTGTGATTGTGTGTGTGTACGTGTAATGTCTAAAAGAACAGAAGGAATCTTTTGAACGTAGGCAGCAAGTCTTGATTTCAACTATAAATAGGATAGATGGCCTTCAAAGAAAACTACTCACTTTCCCTTCTTTCTGTCTGTCGCCCTCTCTCTCACATATATACTTTTTTTTCTTTAGTATTCACCCCATAAATCCTACCAAGCTCTGCCCCGCTTTAAGTGTTTTAACCCCTGCTCACTGATTCGATACCCTGTCCGATCGATCCTGAACCCAACAACGGATGTCAAGGCGCTGCTTAAATAAGGCTATGCTTTTTAAACTACGTTGGGGTTCTGATCTCGTAATGTGTTGATACAGTTGAATTGAGTCATTATTCTAATACGAGTGCATTGTATATTTATTAAGAGCTCAGGAATTATACCAAGAATATTACCAGAAGGCTTTTAGGTGAACCCTAAAGTTACAAAGTGAGTCATTCTTCTTTTCATCTACTTACTTTACAAAACCTTAAATGTTTTTTAGTTATACTTACAGGGATTAAGTCTTTGTAATCTATAATTATTGCCAGTAGTTGGGGTTTTGTATACATAACTAGTCCACAGTCACTAAGGGTGTGATAGGAACCGTTACTATTGGGTGACAGGACCCAAAGTAATATGACCACGAGCACGGGGGATTGTCCCAAGTCGCATACTGTGTTGAATAATTGATAGATATAAACATTGTTATCGTTCTTAATACTGTAAAGTTATCACAATGTGATTTTTTTTATAAAAATGGAATGAACTCACTAGTATTTCTTACTGATAAAATGTTTTCAAAATGCGTTTTAGGTAATTTGTTGTAAAGATAATAGAAGCCAGCTATGGAGCACCGAAGGCTTAAATAAAGTGGCTATAAATAACTGAATAAAAGAAGCAATTTGTGTTTTATTTATTAGGGCTTATCCCTATAAAAACATATGAATGAAATACGGATTTTAGCCCATTTGTTTAATATTAAAAGTTGGTGTTTTACAAACTATGAAATTATTTCCTAACTACGATCCTGATGAAAAATTTTTCCGCTGGGTATTTAATAAACACCGATACCATTTGATTAGCTCATGGCTCCCGCTCCTAGGGTGGGGTCGGGGGTTGTGACAGAAGGTGGTATCAAAGCCACAGGTTTAAACCATTTAGATGTTCTTTTAATACCTAAAACTTAAACATTATGTTAGGAAATTAATGTAATAATTTATGTGTTATTCTGTGTATATAAATTTTAATATTCATATTATGATTTTTCTGTTTTGAGATCACAGTATGAGTGACTAATATGATTAAATGTACCCATAGGCTACCTATGTCACACCCCAACCGATGGCAAAAACATCGGAGTGAGACGAAAACAAATCGCTCAAAGCATCATAACACTATTGTGACAATATAATTTAATCAAGATTTCATAAATACAAAAATGTCATACAATAGTTCAAAACATGATCCAAATTTCATCAAATATAAACCAAAACATTGTTTATTAGGGTGTGTTTCTATGTTCGCCCTAACTTGATTCTTCATCATCTTGACTATCAACCTGCAACATGTATTAAAATAATGGTCAACAAGAATTTTGGCGAGTATACAAGTTTGATACATAGCATAATAAGAATAAAATGTTTAAACGTGCTCATATCCAACATGAATAACACATACAAATTACTACTATGCTGAACGGTGTAAACTATATGCAAATCCGAAGTTTCCAATGCAGTCTTCACTTCACCACATCGTCAAAACGAAGGGAGGTTAACATGTTTTACTTAACAATACCCCAAGACTCATGGGCGGTGCGTTAATCCTATAGCGCTATAATCGTTAAGGTAGGCTTGATCGAAGTTAATGAGCATATAGACACAAATGTATACATAACATATGAGATTAACAAGTATCAAAATGTTTTCATGTTTAAATGTGGATAGAGTATGAATATAATCAAGTTTCATGTGTTGCGTGTTTTTATATATTGTACATGTTGCACCCAAACTGTTTAAAACGAAAAAGGGATCGAGTATACTCACAGTTTTGCGTAGAAGATACACGTAAACCGCGAGCGGAGTTGATGAAGTCTCGAGATCATACTAAAATAATTAAACGAGGGTATAAGATTACAGACGTGAAAGAGTGTTGGATCAGATTGTTGAAATACGCGAAAAAAACTAGTTAAATTTTCAACAGTCCATTCAGACGGATGGGCATAGGCCATTTGGACGGATGGACTTCCTGTTGGAACGGGTCGACTGATTTTGGCGTGATACGAACATATTTCGTTAATAAAACAGTGAGATAATTGATTTAAACAATCAATTAAAATAGTTTGATGAAATAACTGATGTTAAACAGAAAGGAAATTGATTCGGTATGGTGGCAGAGTCCATTAGGATGGATGGGTTGTTAACTTTGTGGAAAATTCAGGTTTTAACTGATCTGGTTGAAAATGTTGAAGTATAGGCTTAGTTCATTTGATTCAGTAGGTAAAGCGTTTAAATGGTGGCAAACAAGTGTGAAAACAAAATCGAAAATCAAAACTGTTTGTGTGGCAGAAGTCCTTTCGGACGGATGGGCTGTTTTTGATGAAAAACTTTGTTTGATCCATTGAAACAAATCATTTCTTGATGGAAATTAAACCTAATGCAGGTTCTTAACTATGAAATGAGTTGAGAACCTGATGGATTCCGGATTCTATCAAGATTGTGTAATAATAAAAAGAACTAACTATAATTAAGTTGTAAAAATATTTATGATTTATAACTTTGATCCAATTTTGTTTGAGTGATGCGCCACAACAGTTTGCCCAAGCAAAACGAGTGGAAACCATTTTCGAGTTAGTTAGAATCAAAGGTTTTGAGAAAAGTTTAAGTGTGTGTGTGTGATTTAGATACACGAAATGAAATGCAAGATGGAATTGAAAATGAATGAGAGTGCTTACAAAGCTTCTGATCGCAACAGGGAGTTCTGAGAGCGTGATGTATTGAAAAATACATCCATTTATCGTGTATAGTTTGAATAATTTTCATATTCGTTTGTTCATTTTTTAGTTAGAAATTGTTACTTTGATTAGTTTTTGTATTTTTAGGTCGTTGGTGTTGAAAGTCGATAAAAATGATGAATAAACGGTCGAGTATTAAGTTGAAACGGAAGTCGGTTCGTTGCGTTGCTGAATCGGAGCTGAAATCAAAAGAATCTGGTTGAAACACGTCGTCGCGTCACGCGACAACGAAAGAGAGTCATTGTGGCGTCACGTTATGATATAAAATTAATAAATCAGATTATGCAGCTTTGCGCTGCGCGACAGATAGAGGAGGCCCCCGTCGCGCGACGTGACGGGGTGTGATGTCGGCAATATTTTGTTTGCTGATCAGGGTTTGCATATTTATTGATCTTAAACTTCAAATAATCATAACTTACGAACGGAGAAGCTTTTGGACGGATTTTTGGTTTCTTTTGAAGCGTTTTCGAGTGCTCGGAGCTGCCGGTTGAAGATTCGAAGCTTAGGGAATCATCCTTGGTGCAATTCTGCCATTCGGGTGTCTTTTACTTTCGTCTCTTCTTTCGACTATGTTTCCTTTACTTGAAAAAATACTTTGTATGAGATGTTTTCGATGACTTTGCTTGGCTAAATTGTTTAAACCACCTAGACGGATGAATGGTTTGCTAAAGTTGCGTTTTTTATAATGGATACTTAATTTTTATGGATTGTTTATTAATTGTAGGTGACTTGATTATTGATTAGATGTGTTTGCATGCTTAACATTGTTTTAAAACTGTTTATTACTTCACACAATTCTTGGTGACGGTCTGTATCACATAATAGAGTCATGCTAGGTTTTAGATTTTGGTGACTGTCTATATCACATAATAAATCTTTAATCTTTAGTGTTGAATTACGTAATAAACCTTAGAATTAATATTCGGTAATTAAATAAATTAAGTGTTCTACTAATTCTCAATAGCTGAAAGGTGCGAGATTATTGTTAGGTCTAAGTTATTAAACCGTAAGGTAGGAGCTTCATGAGGAGTAAACCTATTGGCTTATGTCTAACAAGTCTAATCGAGAACCCAAGTTTATCCTAGGTTTATGTCCTGAGAGGGAGTAAATCTTTTAGGGTACTTTTATAAACCCCTTAGATGTCTTGAGAGAGAGTCTAACCAACTAGTATTCGAAACAACCTCTAGGGTGCCATAAGTGTCTCTTGAGAAGGGTTGAGGGTCTTGTTCGGTATCCCGAAAGGTGAGAATTTTAGGATCCCAGTTCCATAATAATTAATATCCTAATAAAATTCGTTACTAAAAGCAAACCAGGATTCCAGTCTAGGTAGTGTCTTCTACCATCTGAGTAAAAGTCCAAAGTTAGTTCGTTTTAGTTAATCTAGTTAATTTAATTTAGTTTAATTTAATTACAAATATTAGGATTATTTAGACCCCCCCCAAACATAAAAATAGTTAAGTATCGTGTCAGTGTCAGTCTAAGTAGAGTCGTTAACATAATTAATTAGAGTCTCGTGGGTTCGATATCCGGACTTACTGTTCTATACTAGAGTTGATCGGTTCACTTGCCGGTTAGTAGTTTAGTCGAGTTTAGAGAGTCTAGAGTATTACTTTGTGTCTAGATTATATTAATTTTAGTTGTTTTTATTAAACTACTTTTAGTACATCAGAGCGTTTGCAAGGAATTGGCGAGTTGGAATGGAGACACAAGGTTTCTATTTATAGATTCGGGGGTACGCTAGGGTTTCCTATAATTTCGCACGGATGCACTAGGTCCGGGTGGCCTAGTTATGGATGGGCTCCATCCGGACGGATGGGCTTATTTTTTTATATTTTATTTTTCCAACTTCGATTATTTAACGTGATTTAATCGTTTTTTTACGAGTATCAAGCATCAAGGTGTAATAAAGAATCAAGAATCAAGAATAATATACCGTCCATACATGAATTTTGAATACAATTTGCACATAAGTCTAACATGAACAACATGAACATGATTAAAAATAATTTCGTTTTCATTATGATCAATCGTGTTGGATTACAAATAGGATCAAAAATAGAATACAACAAGAGTACAAGTGTCTAAAAATGGAAAGTACAACAAGACTCGCTAAGACAAGAAGGTACAAAAATGCGGAGCGTTATAGTCTCCCCTACTTTAGGAGATTTCGTCCTCGAAATCTAAGAGGAAGGATGAACGAAGGGTTGCAGATACTTGGTCTTCATCTCGCTCTCGAGTTCCCAAGTGAATTCGGCACCACGCTTTCCTTCCCAACGAACCTTGACTATGGGAATTTTGATGCGCCTAAGCTGCTTGGCTCCTCGGTCCATGATTTCGACCGGTTTCTCCACGAAATGAAGAGTCTCGTTTATTTGCAAGTCGTCGATAGGAACTTGAAGTCCCTCATCGGCTTAATACTTCTTAAGGTTCGAACACATGAAACATTGGATGAACGTTGTTGAGTTCTTGAGGTAGGTCAAGCCGATATGCCACCTAGCCAATCCTCTCGAGTATCTTGAAAGGACCAACATAGCGAGGGGCAAGTTTTCCCTTTTTTACCAAAGCGAACTACTCCTTTCCAAGGATATACTTTGAGTAGCACATGATCACCAACATTAAACTCTAAAGGTTTGCGTTTCTTATCGGCATAGCTCTTTTGTCGACTTCTAGCCTTGAGTAGATTGTTGCGGATTTGAAGAATCTTATCCGTCGTTTCTTGTATGAGCTCAGGGCAAGTAAATTGCTTATCACTAATCTCATTCCAGCAGATGGGAGATCGGCACTTGCGACCATACAATGCCTTATAAGGAGCCATTTGAATGCCGGAGTGGTAGCTGTTGTTGTACGAGAACTCAATCAATGGTTAATGTACATCCCAATTACCACCAAAGTCGATGACATAGGAATGAAGCATGTCCTCTAGGGTTTGGATAGTATGTTCAGTCTGTCCATCCGTTTGAGGATGAAAGGCCGCATTAAGATTCAAGTGATAACCCATAGCGGTTTGGAATGTTTACCAAAGGCGTGAAGTGAAACGACCATCGTGGTCAGAGATGATGTCAATGGGTATACCATGATGACTTATGATTTCATCAGTGTAGACTCGAGCAAGTTTCTCAACTTTGAAATCTTCACGAATAGGAAGAAAGTGAGCAGATTTGGTGAAACGATTGATGATTACCCAAATGCTATCATGACTAGAAGGTGTGCGAGGAAGTTTGGTTATGAAGCCATAGCAATGCTATCCCATTTCCAAACAGGGATTTCGGGTTGTTCAAGTAGACAAGAAGGACGCTGATGCTCAGCTTTGACTTTCGAGTAGGTGAGGCATTTAGAAACATAAGTGGCAATGTCCTTCTTCATACCAGGCTACCAATAGGACGTATGTAGGTCATGGTACATCTTATCAGCACCAGGATGAATAGAGTATCAGGACTTGTGTGCCTCGTTCATTATGAGTTCACGGAGATTGTCGCGATTTGGCACCCAAATGCGATCACGATAGTATTGAAGTCTATCTGACTTCGTCACAAGTTGGTCTTCAGTAGCACCACGTATTTCTAAGAACAAGGTTCCTTCGTTGGCTGACAAATATTGAGCTTCATGAATGCAAGTGTGAAGATCGCTAGTGATTTGAAAACAACGAATGCTACTAACATGAGTCTTGCGACTAAGTGCATCGGCCATGACATTCTCTTTGCTAGGATGGTAACGAATTTCGCACTCATAGTCGTTAAGTAATTCCACCCAACGATGTTGACGCATGTTTAGTTCTTTTTGGTTAAAGTTGTGTTGTAGGCTCTTATGATCGGTGAAGACCACACACTTTGTACCATATAGGTAGCGTCGCCAAATCATTAACGAAAAAACAATTGCGCCAAGCTCGATATCGTGGGTAGTGTAGTTTTTCTCATGTATTTTGAGCTGTCGAGAGGCATAAGCGATGACCTAGCTCGAGATCGTTACATGAGAACACAACCAAGACCACGGTTCGATGCATCGTAATATACCACGAAGTCATCATTCCCATCAGGAAGAGCAAGAGTAGGAGCATTGCAAAGCAAGTCCTTGAGAGTTTGAAAAGATTCCTATTGCTCAGGACCCCAAGCAAAAGGTTTCTCTTTTTGAGTCAGCATAGTGAGGGGTACATCGATTTTTTAAAAGTTCGAGATGAATCGGCGATAATAACCCGCCAATCCTAGGAAAGAACAGATTTCAGATGTAGATTTAGGCGTGATCCAATTCTTTACTGCCTCGATTTTGGAAGGATCAACATGAATTCCTTTTTCACTAATGACGTGACCAAGGAATTGGACTTCTTTGATCCAGGTTCGAGAATGAGACGTAAATGACGTTCATGATCAACTTGAGTTTTCGAGTAAATTAGAATGTCGTCGATGAGGACGTTTACAAAACAATCCAAGTAAGGTTTACAAACACGATTCATTAGATCCATGAAAACAGCCGATGCGTTGGTTAAGCCAAAATGCATAAGCACAAACTCGTAGAGATCATAGCGAGTGCGAAAAGCGGTTTTGGGAAAGTCCTCTTCGAGGACACGAAGTTGGTGGTAACCAGATCGAAGATCGATCTTGGAGAAGCAAGTTGCGCCTTGAAGTTGATCAAAGAGATCATCGATCCGAGGAAGAGGATAATGATTTTTGGCAGTGAGTTTGCTACGCTCACGGTAGTCTATGCACATGCAAAACGAACCATCCTTCTTCTTGACGAAAAGCACAGGAGCGCCCCAAGGTGAAGTACTTGGGCGTATGAAGCCTTTATCGAGGAGCTCTTAGAGTTGACTAGACAATTCTTGCATCTCAAAGGGTGCAAGACGATAAGGAGCTTTAGCAATAAGAGTCAAGCCAGGAATGAGATCAATACGAAAATCAACTGATCGAGATGGAGGAGGGCCAGGAAGATATTCAAGAAAGACGTCAGGAAAATCACACACCATTGGAACATCACTTACGCTCTTTCCCTTGCCCTTTTCTTCCACAATGTGAGCTAAAAAGGCAAAGTACTGTTTACATAAGTATCTTTTCGCTTGTGTGCATGACATAAGCTTCAGTCCTCTAGAAGGTCGTCTCCATAGACGTGCAAAGTATCACCAGAAGGAAGAGGTAAACGAACATGCTTCTCATGGCAAGCAATTTCAGCATGGTTCTTATGAAGCCAATCCATGCCTACTATGATATCGAAGCCACCCAATTGCATGGGTATAAGGTCGATAGGGAAAACGTGTTCGTTAAGAGTAAGAATGCAATCACGAAGAACTGAATCGACTAAGATAGATTTGTCGTTGGTAACCTCGACTGCAAACGACTTAGGCAGTTTAGAGCGTGCACAATTTAACAAAGATTCAAATTCAACGAACACAAAGCTTTTGTCCGCACCGGTATCAAATAGTATAGAAGCATAAAGATTATTAACAAGGAACGTACCATTAACGACTTCATTGTCGTTTTGCGCCTGATTAGCGTTAATGTTGAAAACTCGTCCTCGAGGAGCTTGCTGTTGTACCTCTTGATTCAGCTGAGGACATTGGGGATGAAGATACGTAGTATCCCTGCACTTGTAGCAGGCTTCAACGTTGTTTGCTGGTTTAGGGTTTTGGGGAGCTTGCTGAGCTTGTGGTGTAGGGTTATTACGATAATAAAAGGTAGTGTGGCCAAAACGGTTGCACACAGTGCAATAGCGGCAGGTAGAGTTGGCAGGGTGATGATAATTGCAAGTGGTACACTTGGGATGAACCCTAGTGTACGGCTTCTTGGTGTTTTCTGGTGTAGCAGGGTTTGGGTTTATGGCAGGAACAATCGCATTGCAGCCAGGGTTTTGAAACTTTCGTTTCTTACCCTTGCTACCACTTGATTGTTGGGTGATTTGGTTGGCTGGTTTCGAGGAGGTAGGTGTGGCAACTTGTTTATCGCGAATGCGAATGTTGTTTAGGCTAGCTGCGAGGCGATAAACTGCCTCGATGTAGTCAAGTTTGGCTGCTTTGATGGTGTCACGCATGCTTGAGGTAATCCATGAATGTATTTTCTGATCATGCGATCAGTGGTTGACACTAGGTGTGGTACGATAAGTTGAGTTGTTTAAAACGGGTGGTGTAGGCTAGATTATCGTCACCAATTTGCTTGAGAGCCCAAAATTCTTCCTCGAGCCTTTGCTGCTCGTGAGCAGGACAAAACTCATCCATCATAAGTTGCTTAACCTCGTCCCATGCCAATGCATAAGCTGCTTCATTATAGTGGATGTTCATCTCGTTGGTCCACCATTCCAAGGCTCTGGCTTGGAAGACCCCAGTAGCGGTGCGAGTTTTGAGAATCTCAGGGCACTCGCTGTTGACGAAAGTGACCTCTATACTATCGAACCATTCAAGCATGCCAGTCACCCCATCATTGCTAGTGAAAGGCTTAGGGTTGCAAGCTGAAAAGTGCTTGAAATTGAAAGAGACAGGCTTGGGTGATTTAATCTTTGAGTCAACTGAAGAGTTTGGAGTAGCTGAAGCGTTGATCTCATTGATGATCTTAGGAACAACACGTGCTATCTGGTTAGCCATAAATGCCATCATCTTCTTTTGAGTGCTGGTCTTGGACCTCTAGGTCGAGTTGGAGAGATGACTTGAAGACATCTAAAGATTCAGAACAAGGATTGGATGAGACTTGATCATAACATGAGTTTTCAATTAATTTCACATAGCATAACATGAGTTTTCACATAGTGTAACATAGATAATGAAGCATCGTAAATTTAATTTGTTCACGAGAGATTATTTATTGTTTTAGATTGCAAAGATAGTGCGTTTCGTGTTTCCAAACTTGAAATGAAATAACGTACAAATATAAAACACATTAAAATTGAGATAGCATAAAAGAGATTTAACGTAAAAATTTGGATTGTCACAAAACGTAACATAAAACTATTCCAAAGTAAATCGAAGCCCTTTTCGAATTAGGTAAACGTGCTTTGGCCTAATAGACAAATACTCTCATCAAGAAGCGACTAACGATATTTGTCCTTCCAGATACTACACGTCCTTAATCGATTGGGAAAATTGAAACTTTGGCGAGATTGAAAATTGAAGAGTGGGACTAGTTATCAAGATGTGAGTTTCACCTCTAACTTGATAAACTTGTACCCTAGTGTGGTTGGTACTTATCAAAAGATAAGGGTCCACTAGATTATGAAATGGAAATTTCCTTCAAGATAAGGATATCACTCCTAACTTAAGGGTATATTTCGTGCAAAATACAAAGTATAGCTGAGTGAAAGTCTTCGTCAAATGTGGGAATCACCCCTATTTTGGTGAGTAGTTTCGTTTGTGTTATAAGAGTGTCTTCAAAGCCTCCAAGTGTGTATTGTGTTAGCCTTAGGAAAGGCATGTGTATTAAAGACCAAAGAAAATAGATAAGAAGCAAGCAAGATAGAAAGCAAGTAATTTTAAGCAACAAATAAGGATAAGTTCCTAAACTATAGAATAGGTAAAAGCATTCCTACTTTTCCTAATTCCCTATAGTTATGGCTCTGATACCAATGTGTCACACCCCAACCGATGGCGGAAACATCGGAGTCAGATGAAAACAAATCGCTCAAAGCATCATAACACTATTGTGACAATATAATTTAATCAAGATTTCATAAATACTAAAATGTCATACAATAGTTCAAAACATGATCCAAATTGCATCAAATATAAACCAAAACATTGTTTATTATGGTGTGTTTCTATGTTCGCCCTAACTTGATTCTTCATCATCTTGACTATCAACCTGCAACATGTATTAAAATAATGGTCAACAAGATTGTTGGCGAGTATACAAGTTTGATACATAGCATAATAAGAATAAAATGTTTAAACGTGCTCATATCCAACATGAATAACACATACAAGTTACTAATATGCTGAACGGTTTAAACTATATGTCAATCCGAAGTTTCCAACGCACTCTTAACTTCACCACATCGTCGAAACGAAGGGAGGTTAACATGTTTTACTTAACAATACCCCAATACTCAAGAGCGGTGCGTTAATCCTATAGCGCTATAATCGTTAAGGTAGGCTTGATCGAAGTTTATGAGCATATAGACACAAATGTATACATAGCATATGAGATTAACAATTATCAAAAGGTTTTCATGTTTAAATGTGGATAGAGTGTGAATATAATCAAGTTTCAAGTGTTGTGTGTTTTTGTATATTGTACATGTTGCACCCAAAGTGTTAAAAACGAAAAAGGGATCGATATACTCACAGTTTTGCGTAGAAGATACACTTAAACCGCGAGCGGAGTTGTTGAAGTCTCGAGATCATACTAAAATAATTAAACGAGAGTATAAGATTACAGACGTGAAAGAATGTTGGATCAGATTGTTGAAATACGTGAAACAAACCAAGTTAAATGTGTTGGAATTATATGTACGGGTTGGATAAGTCAACGCTGCTGACCGAGCTATGACCCGTAAGAGTTACACCTTGGGCAACGAACATTAAATCCACTTATCTTGGTTAACTGGTGACCACGAACAATTAACGGAACGAAATATATAATTATCTAGAATAATTATATATCCACGAAAAGCGGGATTTATTATTTATTCGGGTTATAAATAATATAACGTTTAATTACTTATTTAATTAAACTTTGTTTTTCGGGCTTCGTATCGTGTTTGGGCTTCTACTAGTCGTATTGGGCTTTGTAGGGCCGAAAGATAATTAGTGTAGTTATTAGGGTTTATGAGATAAAGCCTAATTACCTATATATATATATATATATATATATATATATATTTATTATATAATATATGCTAATACTAATTGTAATCTGTCATAACAACCACAACAACCGTCAAAAGCAAAAGGGTTTTCACCCTTTGCGATTTAACTCCAAAAAGAAAAAAGGGGTTTTGCTTTTGTGGTTCTGTCAACAAGTGCCGCCACGATCATCTCCGATTCCCCCTCGCTCTTCGTTTGTGTTCATGTACCTCGGTGTCTCACACGGTTATTATTAACCAAATTTTTCTCATCGGTAGATTAATTATTTTATATACCATGTTTGCATGTTTGTAACCATGATCCTATTATGTTCACTTTTGGTGTTGATTATTTATATATATTTCGTTGCATTTTTATTAATTATATATTTAGTTAATAAAATTTATCAAACCCATTTTGATTAAAAGTAAAGTTGACACCACTGAATCCTAACAGTGGTATCCGAGCCACGCTTACAACATGCAAATCGGAACCGGTCCTTTTAACCGGTTATAGATCTCAAACTTTAACTTGTTTAAAGTTTCAGATCTAAATATTTCTTGGGCAAGAAGTTATTTGGTCAAAAGTTTTATTTTTTTTTTATTTGACCAAAAGATTGCCCACTTTAATATGATTGTGTTGAATATGTAAATCTGGCCGACCTTGTACTGGTATTATTGTTCTTGTTTTTTTTACGGTTTTTGGCCCACTTTGTGGCTCAAAGTTGTAATAGATTAGGGTTTCAATTTTATTATATTTTTATTATAATGTTGAAGACCCACCCGAAGACAAAATTGAAGACATTAGAAGAATCATGGAGGTGCTAAAGACAACAAGATGCACTAGGTCCATCCTTGTGGTTGTTTGTTACCCTGTGACCCAGTTTAGTATTGCTATTTAGCTCTAGCAAGAACAAACGAAATGGCCTAAAGATTTACATATTTATTTTTGCTATTATGGTTGCTGATGTGTGTAAAATGCAACATATAAATTACATTAAATGAGGCATAAAACTAACCATTTTTTAGTACTAATGTTGGAAAAAGTGTGCTTTTGTCTTCCTTTTGTATTTTCAGGATTAAATGAGCTCAAATGAACAAAAGAAGCAAAAATGCAGCTAAATCTAACAATAATACAAGAAAAGGAATAAACGTGGCATGCCCGACCCCTCGACAGCATCTTCCCAAGCAAAAACAAGACAACAGAAGCCTGAACACGCCCCGTGCTCCATGGGCACGGGGGCGTGCCCAAGTTTCTGCAGAAAAGACAAAGTTGTAGAAGCTTCTATCACCCAACACGGGGGCGTGCCTAGCGGGCACGGGGCTGTGGTCAATGCAAAGATTCGCAGAATCTGAGCAAATCTTGATAGTACAGATACGCTTCTGCACACGGGGCCGTGCCCAGCGGACACGGGGGCGTGGTCAACTAATAAAGACAAACTGCATTAAATGAAGAAAGAGAAGAAGGGTGGACACAGGGTCGTGCCCAGCGGACACGGGGCCGTGCCCGGGCTTCTGTGCAGGTTATAAATGTCACACCCCAACCACGATAAAACAACAAATCGTGGCGGAAACGTCGGGGAGTGTTGTAACAGAATCATTGTTTCATAACACATGGATTGAAGTTTTGTTTTATTAAATTAAATTAAATGTATTACATTATATTGAAATTAGAAACAAAACATGAACAAATAGACTTTCATTGTTATTAAGTCACTAAGGCCTCGTCCGTTCCTATGTGAGCATGCATCAATATCATCGTCAAATATCATAAACTATGGTACCTGAAACACATGTGAAAATACGTCAGCATAAAAATGCCGGCGAATACATAGGTTTTATATGAGTGTCTGATCAATGGCTAGTTTACATGTTGCAATACCTAATTAAAAACCTTGTTTTGAAAAGTATAGTATTGCGACATAATCAATTAACTCAAATCAAGTTGGTTATACTTTATAAAATCTCATAGCCATGATTCTTAACCCAAAACATTTATTTTATTAAATCAAATTGTAAAACATCTCGTAAAAACTCGTTAATAAAACTCGTATGGTTTATATTATTAGAAAAACCTTAATATAATGATAACCTTTGCCCAAGTGATCTAGATAACGCAACGATATATAATGTGTTATAAGCACTTGTATATAGGAAGTACCAGCGACGTATCCACCATGCTTATAACACATCACACCCGCCCCGTTACCTAATCACTTCCCTAACCCAACGGTTCAAACAGTTACAAACGATTCACATAAATCAAACAGTTACAAATGGTTATATAAATCAAACAGTTTCAAACGGTTATATAAATCGAACGGTTACAAACGGTTACATAAATCAAATGGTTACAAACGGATCACATAAATCAAACAGTTACAAACGGTTCACATAATCAAACGGTTACAAACGGATCACATAAATCAAACAGTTACAACGGTTCAAAACGTAAAACAATGCGCTAGCATGTTAAGTAAACATACATAGCAACACATAATGAAATCATGTACTATAAACGTACTAATGAATATAGCAAGTATATAATATAAAAGCATGAAAGCACGAAGTAACAAGTAGGCACATGTGTATCACCCTAAAACAATTAAAACCAGTAAAAGATGGGACTATGTACTCACTTGAGGATGCCTAGAAGTCTTGAACAACAACCAAGCAAAGCTAGAGGGATCACGAAAATCAAACGGCACCTAATATAGGTAACTATGTTAATAAACAGACCTAACTCGGAGGATCGGATAGTATGAGGTTTCGTAAACCAAATGAGTGTAGGAACTCACATGATATGGTTTAACAAAGCCTACACACTAAAACGAAACCTATCCTAAGTGCTTACGACCCATTACGACTCGTTAAGGTAGCTTACGCTATGCGTTCGGACCGCCTAGCTAGTCCTATGACACGTATTATATGCCTTAACATGTCTAATAATGTTGCCTAATCAGTTTAGATGCCAAAATTTATGTCACATATGCTTAAAATGAATTTATGCGTAAAAAGGGCATTTTGGTCATTTTCCTAAGGCATATAAATTACCTATCATACAACTAACTAAACGTAGTGACCATAAGGTATAACCTCGGAAGGTTATTCCCTATACAACTATGGTCACAATAAATGCTTGGTTGAATCCTAATGATCGACCAAACGGGTCGGGTTTGAAAGTCTAAGCGGTTGTTTAGACCGCTTATCTTACGACTCTATATAAGCAATAAATCTAAAGTGACGAGCTAAACATGTTAAAACATGTTTAACAAGGTTTGAAAATAAGTTTGATACCAAAACAAACGGTTTTGATACAAAAGAATAGTTTGGTTGCAAAATACGCAAAAACGCGTATTTTGACCGAAACAATGACTCGTCACTACACCTAATCAACGTGGTAATCAGTAGGTATAGTCACTAAGGACTATAACCATCGTTATTACGCTCACGTTGCGAAGTTCAAACAAACTTTGTGTTGACCAAAGACTGGTCAAAGCAGAAAGTCAAACACTATTTGACTTTTACGCTTAAAAACGCATAAAAGCGTGAAAGAAACTTACAAAGGGTCTAACCTAGGAAGAACTTGATCTAAATACTCAGGTATGAAGCATAAAGCTTCAACTTAGAGCATAAAATTAGATCAAGGTGTGAGGAAAATGGAATGAGAGCTTGGGTATTTATAGATTTCGGAGAACCGTTAGGATCGTTTCTCGCATTTCGTGCCTTGATCTTGGCCCTCCACTTGGGCACATGGTTTTTCAAAACCATGGGAGTACTTAAAACCATCAAATTCCAGCCCATAGAGTGCAAAACCTTGGGTTAAAACCATCAAAACCTCAAAATAGGACCTAGTTCAATGTATCTGCCAGAAATTTCAAAAATGGCCCCTGTACTTGTAAAAATGGTCCCATTTCAAGGATCTAAAATAAAGTTAACGTATAGGGAACTTGAAATGTGCTCAAAAATATCTCGGATCTCGGTTCGTTTGGTCGTACGGTTGCGTTGTTCGGTTAATTACGACGGAAATCGTAAAGAACGCAAAAACGATCCAAATTACGCGACGAGTGGAATTTTACCATGCCAATCACTAAGATAAAATATTTTAATGATTACATAAATTTTTGGATGTCCGGATATATTCAGAACGTAAGATATGCGCGAAAATGCAAACTTATGCACTTTTTGACGCTTTTAGTCCCTATTGATCAATAAAGTTTATTTTTAGCATACTGAAGCAAAAATGAGCTCAAACTAACAAAAGAAGCAAAAATGCAGCTAAATCTAACAATAATACAAGAAAAGGAATAAACGTGGCATGCCCGACCGCTCGACAGCAACTTCCCAAGCAAAAACAAGACAATAGAAGCCTGAACACGCCCCGTGCTCAATGAGCGCGGGGGCGTGCCCAAGTGTCTGCAGAAAAGACAAAGTTGTAGAAGCTTATATCACCCAACACGGGGGGGGGGGGGGGGGGGCAGCGGGCACGGGGCCGTGGTCAACGCAAAGATTCGCAGAATCTGGGCAAATCTTGATAGTACAGATACGCTTCTGCACACGGGGCCGTGCCCAGCGGACACAGGGGCGTGGTCAACTAATAAAGACAAACTGCATTAAATGAAGAAATAGAAGAAGGGTGGACACGGGGCCGTGCCTAGCGGACACGGGGCCATGCCCAGCGGACACGGGGCCGTGACCGAGCTTCTGTGCAGGCTATAAATAGGGGTGCTTGGCTCACTTGCAAATCAACCCTTGGCAAACCACCTCTCTCACACTACACCCACCCACCACCACCATCACAACCCACATCCACCACCATCATCCATCATCCATCATAGAGTGTGTGTAGTAGTCTCGGGATCCAAGATTGATCGTAAGAGTTCTTGACAATCAAAGGCCATGTTTGCTTAAGTCTCTTACATCACTTGGTGAAGACAAGCATTTAGTGTAATACTTTTTATTTTTAATCTTTTCGCACTTTTTATTTGGTTTTGTATTAATGACTTTAATAACTAGTTTCTTATGTTGAAGGTGAATCTTCCTTATCATTTGTCCGTGGTGTCTTGGCATTATTTTACTGTCTATATAAAATAAAAGATTTACACCATTCATATCTCCACGGTCTATATGGAGATATGTTGGCTACCTGGTCGGGGGTTAAGGGAATGGTTTGGTAAGAGTCTTGCCTTGTTCAGTGTATAGATCCTGTAAGGAACTGGGTCAAGCTTAGTAGGACCTCCTTCAATACCCACTGGTATTGGATGACGGGGGTTCGAATTTATTGATCCCCTCAAATGTAAACTACTATTAAAACATTAACCCGGCTACTTCAGATTGTATCCTTGTTGACTCAAACTACTTATCCGAGGGTAACGCCACCTTCAAAAGAGGGGCCTACCACATTACGCATTAATAACTTAAATTAATTATCTTTCAATAATCCAACCCTTTAGGATTGTATTCTTGCTGACTCAAACTACTGGGTTGAGGGTAACGTCACCTTCATAAGAGGGGCCTACTACTATAACTAAGATAATCTCTTAAAAAGTGCAAAAGTGCGAAAATAATCAAAGGTTACACTAAAGGTCCAAGTGATTCATCTTGTCTATCTGTTTTATTTTTGTTTTTATTTTCAGTTTTTATTTTCTTGTTTAAAAACCTTTTCTAAAATTTTGATTTGATTAGACGTTAAGGATAAACCGGTACTAAAAGCTCTTGTGTCCTTGGACGACCTCGGTATCTTACCAACGCTATACTACGCTCACGATGGGTGCACTTGTCCATATGTGTGTTTAGTGTTAGTAAAATATCGTGTTTTATAAATTTAAAACTTGACTAACGTGTTAAAAAAAGGGCAAAAAATATACTTAAAATTATATACACATCGACACACATCAAGTTTTTGGCGCCGTTGCCGGGGACACAAGGATTTTAAGAAAGTTAGGAATCAACGGCCTAATCATTTTTTCTTATTTTTCTTATTTTTAGGATTTTTTTTTAGATTTTCACTTTCTGCAGAAGCTCAGCATGGGCCGTGCCCGCTGAACACGCCCCGTACCCAATCTTTGGTACTGGCAATCCTGTTATAAGTCAGACAGTAGCTGAACACGGGGCCGTGCCCACTCAACACGCCCCGTGCCCAAGTATCAGTTACTGAAAACAGAACCGTAAGATCCCGACAGTTGGTAATTTCTGACACAAACATGAGTGATACTGATTTTTTTTACTGGTACGTGGTGTCAAATATGTGGTGGCCCTCATAAAGAGTTAGAATGCTATTTTCTAAATTATAAGCCTCACTATATAGACCCATTGTTTTCCTGTAGCCTTAATAGGGGCGAAAGTAAAAGTAATCCCTATCTCTCCCTCGAATGCTCTCAATCAAACATTCTAGGAGAAATGCTTCTTGATGAACTATTTCAAATGGAAGATCTAATTCTTAATTGGGTAAAAGAACTTGGAATGGATATCATTAATTCACCTCAAGACGATACCCACGAAGAATTATTGAGATCGCATTCGGATAAAAACAACTTCGTTGTTCCCGATATCACCTCTAACTCTAGCGAAGACCTGAGCGATAGTCGTCCCTTTGTCGATTGTGCCGTGAAGGACTCCCCATCGACTTCGTTCGATGCATACATAGACCCGAGCGATTCGACATACACCTTCTTTAACGAGAGCCCGGGAAAGGGTTGGACTTGTCCACCTACATTTAGCATAGGAATCACCCTTACCGACAACCTCTTGCGTTCTCGTCTAAATCTAGAACAATTAAGGTATCTCAGGTACTTCGGGGTTGTTCCGTCTAGGAAGGAACCACCCGATCTGGATAAATGCCTTAGAAATGGACGAAACTTCAAAAACAGCCTCTAGACACGGGGCCGAGTCCAGGTCAGCACGCCCCCGTGTCCACCAAAAGATTCCTGTCTGACTTTTTCTCAGAATACGGACAAAATGTGTCAGAATCTTGCCTGCACACGGGGCCGTGTCCAGCTGACACTGGGCCGTGTGCAGCTTGCTGTCGTTTTCTATAAATGCAGCCAATATTCCTGCACATTTGGGCCACTCTAAAAGACAGAGATTTTGTGGATCTTCACACATACCATCCTAGGTATATTCTAAAATAAGGTTCACAATAACCATCTTGTCTTTTCTACTTTTGTCTATTGCCTTCTTCTTCTTCAATTTTCACCTCAACACCTCCATTAGAACTTGAAATCACGATGGTTCCAAGCTTTAATGTGATGTTTGTTAGATTTTTATTCAAGGAATCTTGTTAAAAATAAGTTCTACAACAGTGTTTTAAGTTATTTCTGCTTAAAAGTGCTTTAAAAATCATGAAAAATAATTTGAAACTCCAAGATTCCTTGTTACAAAAATCTGCAGACAGATGGACACGGGGTCGTGCTCAATGAGCACGGGGCCGTGTCCGAGGTACTGTTCCAATAAAATTGAACTCTTTTCGGTCTGTTTTCTCAGAATGGGGAGCAGAACTAGCGGAACATCTTCATCGCACACCAGGAACAACCGACAAGGAAGGACGTCATCATCGGTTGAAGACTCTCTTGTAAACTACGTTTACACCTTAAGAGAGGCCATTGATGAGATGATGGGAGTGGAAGAAGCATTGGTCGACCGTATTAATCATTTGACGATGGGACTAGATGGATGTCTTCGAGAGGTCAACCTTTTGCACCAAAGGTTGAACATTCTCGCTTCTCTTCCTTTGGTACCAATCATTACCCAAAGGGCATGGAATGTGGTACCGTAAGTCATCATACCGGCCGAGTGGTACACCATTCGCAAGATGTTGACGAAAATGAGCCCGCCTTCTTCCTTCCAAGAGAGATAGAAGAATGGCTTTAACGACGTCTAGGGAATACCCCTCGGTACGGAGTTCTACGAAGTTCTTAAATACTGGGAAGCTATTCCCGGAATTTTGATTCCTATTGTAAATATAGAACTCCTTAGGATGATTTTATGTATCACTTGACCTATCTATCTTAGGACTTTTAGTTTTTTTTTTCTTTATTTTTAATTTTCTAGGACCCTATGTAATGTGTTAGTTTTAATGAAATGATGGTTTAATTGGTGTTTGGATGATGTTGTAATGGATAAAACACACTCAGGATGGTGAAGGATACCAAGGGAAACTTGCACCAACACCCCATGCACAAAAACAGAGCCTCCCGACAATTTTCCTTCATTACAGCAAGTTCGGCACGGGCCGTGCCCAGCCAACACGGTCCCGTGCTGAACCGTCTGCAGAAAATCGCCCAGTTCCGGTAACTGGACACGGGGCGTGTTCACTGAACACGCCCCCGTGCCCAGGCTTCTGTTTCTTTTTACTAATTTTTGTTACTGGCAACCTGAACACGGGGCCGTGCCCAAAAACCACGGGCCCGTGTCCAACTGCCCAGTAACATAAAAATTTGTTTTTAACACACCTTTTACACATCCAATCAACCTAAAAACTTATTTATGGGACACATTGAGGACAATGTGTAATTTAAGTGTGGGGGGATGCTAAAACCTTGAATTTTGCAAGTCCTAATTACAAGCCTTACACAAAACGATATTGGAACCGCTAAACACCCCAAATTTTTTCAAAAACTTTTCATTTTTTTTTACTTGTCTTAGTTTAATTTGGGAATTACAAGTTCTAAAAATGTGATATTTTTTTAAATTTACAACCGATAGCGTCGTGATAAAAAAGGAACCAACATAAGAAAATTATGAAACGGCATGACAAATCTAGTTAAAATTTGATTATATATACTTGATCACATAAAAAACAATTCCCACAAAAAATGAGTTTTGAGCCTTTATTGAGCATACAAATACACATCTTTAAAACTAAATGCTCATTTTTCGTTTCTTGTGTGAATAGCCGCCTGGTTTCTTACGACTCTAGAACTTGCCACGACGATACATTCCCGGTCCTTATCAACTTAAACCCAAGTAAGTAAATGATGGAGGCATTAGGACTAACCCTTTTTCTTTCAACACCATTATTTTTCTTTTTTTTACCACCTACCCAAAATCCCCCTAGTTAAGCCCTTTGAGCCTAAACCTTCTCATTTCTTAACCCAAAACAAACACCCATTTTACCCACCAAAACCTTTTTCATTTTAAACCTTTTATTTTAGTAACAAAGCTCGGTTTTCTTGTGACTTCCTTATCAAAAAAAAAAAAAAAGGGAAAAATGAAGTTAGCAATAAACAAACAAAGCTCATCAAAAGAAGGCTTGTTTGAAAAATGCTTCATTAGAATAAAAAGTCACAAAGACAAAATGTTTTACGAAAATGACGCTTTTTACGCCTTTTCGCCCTTTTTCTACTAACCACTAACCCAACCACCTACCTTTAACCTAAAAGTCCTCTTGATATTTACAAAGGTGTATAGTTAAAAAGGAGGAGGATTAATTGCTTGGCAAGCTTATGGTAGAAGTAAGTTCCATGCCGCTCTCAAGTGTTTCTCAAAAATACATCTTCGGTCGAGTGTTGAGTGATCCCCGGTGAGGTATGTGAACTTGTATATAAATGGAATTTTAAAGAGGCATGCTATGCCCTAATAAGTAATTTATCTTATGTAATGTTCTAAATAAATCATGACGAATAGGATTGTAAATAACATAAAAATAAAACCTAATAAAGAATCTTGGAATCCCGACACTCTATGACAAGCCCAAAACCATCTCTTCTACCCATTCCATTTGGGAGTGTAAGTTACAAAATAAAGAGTTTTGCTTGAGGAAAAGCAAAGATTCAAGTGTGGGGGTATTTGATGTGTGTAAAATGCAACATATAAATTACATCAAATGAGGCATAAACTAACCATTTTTTAGTACTAATGTTGGAAAAAGTGTGCTTTTGTCTTCCTTTTGTATTTTCAGGATTAAATGAGCTCAAACGAACAAAAGAAGCAAAAATGCAGCTAAATCTAACAATAATACAAGAAAAGGAATAAACGTGGCATGCCCGACCGCTCGACAGCAACTTCCCAAGCAAAAACAAGACAATAGAAGCCTGAACACGCCCCGTGCTCAATGAGCGCGGGGGCGTGCCCAAGTGTCTGCAGAAAAGACAAAGTTGTAGAAGCTTATATCACCCAACACGGGGGGGGGGGGGGGGGGCAGCGGGCACGGGGCCGTGGTCAACGCAAAGATTCGCAGAATCTGAGCAAATCTTGATAGTACAGATACGCTTCTGCACACGGGGCCGTGCCCAACGGACACAGGGGCGTGGTCAACTAATAAAGACAAACTGCATTAAATGAAGAAATAGAAGAAGGGTGGACACGGGGCCGTGCCCAGCGGACACGGGGCCGTGACCGAGCTTCTGTGTAGGCTATAAATAGGGGTGCTTGGCTCACTTGCAAATCAACCCTTGGCAAACCACCTCTCTCACACTACACCCACCCACCACCACCATCACAACCCACATCCACCACCATCATCCATCATCCATCATAGAGTGTGTGTAGTAGTCTCGGGATCCAAGATTGATCGTAAGAGTTCTTGACAATCAAAGGCCATGTTTGCCTAAGTCTCTTACATCATTTGGTGAAGACAAGCATTTAGTGTAATACTTTTTATTTTTAATATTTTCGCACTTTTTATTTGATTTTGTATTAATGACTTTAATAACTAGTTTCTTATGTTGAAGGTGAATCTTCCTTATCATTTGTCCGTGGTGTCTTGGCATTATTTTACTGTCTATATAAAATAAAAGATTTACACCATTCATATCTCCACGGTCTATATGGAGATATGTTGGCTACCTGGTCGGGGGTTAAGGGAATGGTTTGGTAAGATTCTTGCTTTGTTCAGTGTATAGATCCTGCAAGGACCTGGGTCAAGCTTAGTAGGACCTCCTTCAATACCCACTGGTATTGGATGGCGGGGGTTTGAATTTCTTGATCCCCTCATATGTAAACTACTATTAAAACATTAACCCGGCTACTTAGGATTGTATCCTTGCTGACTCAAACTACTTAGCCGAGGGTAACGTCACCTTCAAAAGAGGGGCCTACCACATTACGCATTAATAACTTAATTAATTATCTTTCAATAATCCAACCCTTTAGGATTGTATCCTTGCTGACTCAAACTACTGGGTTGAGGGTAACGTCACCTTCAGAAGAGGGGCTTACTACTATAACTAAGATAATCTCTTAAAAAGTGTAAACGTGCGAAAATAATCAAAGGTTACACTAAAGGCGAGTCGGTTCCAAGTGATTCATCTTGTCTATCTGTTTTATTTTTATTTTCAACATTTTTAGTTTTTATTTTCTTGTTTAAAAACCTTTTCTAAAATTTTGATTTGATTAGACGTTGAGGATAAACCGGTACTAAAAGCTCTTGTGTCCTTGGACGACCTCGGTATCTTACCAACGCTATACTACGCTCACGATGGGTGCACTTGCCCATATGTGTGTTTAGTGTTAGTAAAATATCGTGTTTTATAAATTTAAAACTTGACTAACGTGTTAAAAAAGGGCGAAAAATATACTTAAAATTATATACACACCGACACACATCAATTGCTTTTATCATATAAGTTGTTATATAACATACCAACCTAATACCAAACTTTTAAAAGGTGTTTTAAAATGTTCACAATCAATTATAACAAGTTCTAAATTGATTTTTACAACTTGTAATTATTTGTTATAAAACAAATAGTTTATTTTAAAATAAATAATAACCATTAAAGTTTTTGAAATTTAACAAGTTTTAACTTTCTAAAACTCATAACTTAATAGTTTTAAAACTATTAACTTTTATATGGTTATACAAGTTGCGACAAACTTAGTTTTAATAGGTTATTTAAAATTAAGTGTCCTGAGAGATGAAATGGTTCATCAAGATGTCACGACTAAATATGTACTAAAATTGGCTCTTACGATATTTGGTAAATATTAAATTAACCCATAATTCATATCAATAGTCTATGCCATCTTATCACAAGCTACACTTGGAACGTAAAAGCGAACCATCAGTGTTTGGAGCCACAACACCACACTTGATGTCTAGCATATCCTTCCAAGGTGCCAGGGTTTCGTTGACACATCTGGCCCTTCCACAAGTACCTCTTTTAGGACGACTATTACTTTTTCTTTTTCTTTTCTCATCACATGCTCCAGCTGTCTCGAAGGTAAAAAGTCGGCATAGATGAGGCTAAACGTATCAATGCATAGACAAGAGTTGTCTTAGCGGCCTCATACTCGAGAGTTGTGCAATTCTCACAATTGACACTCGTTGTCAGTCTGCCTAGTCACTTACTAAAGTGCATGCCACAACTGCCTTTACTACTAGCATAGCCAGATTCTCATTCCTTGTTCTAATTACTATAATAGGTCATTAATTAAATAAGGAAATATACATCAAAAATACTAATTAAAATCTCTTTGCTTATGTAACTGATGTCTAATGAAAACAACTCCTTCGTTCTCAAGTCTATACTTGAAAAGGAAAATCTGAATAAGACCAACTTTCTCGAATGGCACCGCAATCTAAGAATAGTTCTCAAGATGACTGTTAGTGTAGTATGTCTATCGTCTCCGTCAATCCGTTTCGTAGCAAGAAACAGAAGAAATCTAGACTTTATATTGCAATAGTTAGATAAAATGGGCAAGGTGGCAATCTTGTAAATAAGGAGAAATCCTTATACCTTGTGCCTATAAATAGAATCCTTAGGGTTAAGATTTAGGACTTTTGGAGACTTTTACCATTTTGGAGCTTTGGAGTTCTAGATCTAGAGAGAGAAAGTCTAGAGAGAGAAAGGTGATTCATGGTGCTTGTACTCGTCATATTGATCAATAGAATCACGTTAATTGTACGTTCTTGTGTTCGGTCACGTTCGTGTACGGATTCCGCACATCACACGTTCGGTTCGCAATCGTTACGGAGTCGAAAACCGGTCCTAACAAGTGGTATCAGAGCAGGAGCTCGATTGCACGGATCAAACTCACTTAATCGCACGAGATCTTATCAGAATCATATCCAAATTTCATTCAGATCTGTTAAATTTCTTCACTTCTATATATCTTCACGTTTTTATCTGAAAATCGCCAAATTAAACAGGTTTTTACAGTTAAAATCGGCTAATTTTTGGATATGTTGTGCGAAAATACTTGACCTACAAGCCTTCAAAATTTCAGATCTTAATTCGAAGTAGATTGGGAGAAATCTGAACTTTTGTGCGTTCGAAAGCTGAAAATATGTTGAATATTACTGTTGGTGTTCATCTTAGTGTCACTCAATCGGACTACAGTCCGAACGAGCAATAGTTCGATCCAAAAGTCCCACTCTTTTATTACATTTCATAAAATAGTTGACCTGTTGACTGTTATCCGATCGGAGTACAGTCCGAACGGACAGTTGTCCGAATCATTGTCCCACTCGTTCCATTTCACAGCATACTCCTTAAATTTGTTGACTTTATTAACTGTCCACCAATCGGATTACAACTCGTTCGGACGGTAATCCGAGTCACTGCCACTTGTTTCATCTTTTAAAATCAACAGATAAGATTGTCTCCAATGCAACGGTCTGCATTTACTACATGCATCCTAGTTATCACTGTCACATCAGCTTTTTACCCATCTTTTCCACATGCACTCTCTCTCCTCTATTTAACTCCAACCCATCCTTTCCACATACATCATCTCTCTCCTCTATTTGGACCCACTTTCTCCACTTTCTCCCTCTGCATTTAAGTGCACTTCACTACATGCAAGACCCATTAAGTACACCCCACCCCAATACTTCCCTTACAAATGCACATGCCACATGTGTAAATGCAACCCCCAACAAGAAGCTTAAGTCAAGTTTTTCAAACAACTGTTCTGTGCATCATTAATAATCAATTGTGACATCACGTGATTTTTTTTTATCGGTCCAATCAGAAGTTGTTGAATATTAAAGTTGTCGGCCAATTACTTTTGAAAATCTCAATTTGCATGTGAAATAAATAAACACTGTGAAGGATAAAACATATGTCGGCCATTAGTCTTAATTCTGTACAATCACGTGATACTTGAACATTAAATTGAAAGAATGGAGGTCCAATAAGGATTAATAGTGAAATTGATTTTTAAAAAAAAAATGTGAACCGATTTTTTTTTTTTTACTTTACTCTCTTTGATTAGAAATATATTTGATACAGATCATGTGATTGAATATTGAGGTCAAATAAGAAATTAACAATACAAAAGTTTGCCAGACATTTGCATCTGATCATGTGAATCATCTCGGCCCAATATTTGGTGCAATTTATTGATGGTAGCCCACTAACTTCATCGATCCAATTGAATTGTGTTTAGTATATTTTGTCTGCTAAATTTCAATTTAATCAAATGTGCATGTGATAGTGTTGACGGATCATTAAAAGCCCATTTGAATAATCTGGTGAAACATTTGAATCGGCCCACTTATATTTGAAGACATCAAGATTGATAACGGGCATTTTAAAATTTGATTGATTGTGCAAAGTGTCGAACAACACTTCGATCGAACGACGGTTCGATCCAAATCAGTTTTGTTAATAAAGTGTCATAGTGTCGAGTGACACTTCGATCGGTTAGTAATCCGATCCGCAGTACATTGTTCATTCAAGTTTTAAGTGCAAGCATCGAGTGGCAATCCGAACGGATTGTCATCCGATTCTAATCATTCATTTGCTTGTGTCACAGGTTAAATTGTCAGTCACTCACTCGATCGGGTCACAATCCGAGTCAAAGGATTTTATTTGATTCAAAAGTTTAAAGTGCAACGAATCGAGTGGCAATCCGAATGGATTACCATCCGATCCTAATCACATTGATTTGTTTGTTTTTCAGGTACCACCTGATCGAGTTACATCCTACCCGATCGGACAGCCCACCCGATCGGACAGCACTGTCATCCGATCATTGTTACTGTTGACTGTTGTTGACCCACTCGATCGGATATCCGTCCGATCCAGTGTTTGTTAGTTGTAAGCTAATTGTTTGTGTGATTTGTTTGCAGGTGATTTACAAGGTGCAAATATCAAGTCAGAATTCGAAAATGTTGGGAGGTGGTGATGAATCGTTTCAAGATAGACTGTGGAAAAGAGATAGTGCAAGATATGAGATTAGAAAATTGAATGATCCATTCATAGAAGCTCGTAAAGCCAAAAGATGGAATGCTGAATTGGAATGTTACATGGATCTTCAGGGTAATCTAGTGGTTGATCCTTCTAAGGTGGATTTTGATGCAGTAACAAATCTTTTTCCAGATCAGGACACTTATCATACAAGAAGGTTATCTGAAAAAGGTTACGAAGCTGATCTGATGAACAAAGTGAAAGAAATTTTTGAAGCAAGCCTACCAAAGGTGGTAGAAATGAAAAAGAGGAAACAAGAGGAGCTGGAAAAGCTGATAGAGGAGGTGAAGAGAACGGCAGAGGATGCAGATGAAGAGGATTAGAAGGAGAAAACAGAAGAATCACAGGTGCTGAAAGAAGCTGAGATAAATGAATCTTCTGAATTATTAAATGTTGAAAATGTTGATAAAACTGAAAATAAGTGCAGAAATTGTATAGAAATGTGCAAAGTCTGTACTGAGAAAGATGAAAAGATAAAAACAAAAGATATTGAAATAAATAAAATTGAAAATGGTTTCAAAACAAAATGCAAGGAAATGCTTGAAAATGAAGAAATTTTGAAACAAAAGATTGAAAAGCTGACACTGAAATGTCAAGATTTTGAAAAGGAAAATGAAATTTTAAGACAAATATGTCCAGCAAAATGTGAAGGTTGTATTGAAAAAGATAATAAGTTTCAAGATTTTCAAAAAGAGTATGATCATTTGAAATGGTCAAGTCAGAGGGTACAAGAAGCTTATGATACTTTGAAGAAACAAGTCAGATGTTTTGATGAAAGATTGTCTGAAACTTTAACAACAAAGGAACTTTATGAGAAAAAGTTTAAAGAAAAGAAACTTGAGTTAAACAAGTGTGTTGATGAAGCTGCTAATCTCAAACAAGTTCTGGTTGAAAAGGAAAAGATTGTTACAAAACTTCAAAGTTATCATAGTTCTTCGTACATTCTCGAACGCATTTTCAACATCACACCAGATGACAAAGATTCTGATAAGAATAAAAAGGGTATTGGTTCAGAATTTCATCAAGTACCACCATTGAGGAATAATTATACTTTTTATGATGAGGAAAAGGTGGCAAAAGGTTTGAATATAGTTGACCAATTACCTGAAAGTATCGATGTGACTTACTGCAAATCTGATGAAGCTGATGATTCAGAGGTGGTAAGTAAGGTTGTTGAAAGCGTTTTGAAAGATGAGTCTACCAAAGGTAAGTCTGAATCACAGGATGAAAATGAGGGAAATTTTCATGATGGTTATTTCAAACATTCAAAATCTGAGAAAGTTGTGAATGATGATCCAAAAGGATTGGCTTATACCATGATTGGATTGGACAAATTATTCTCAGATAATGAGTTCCCGATTCAAAATGTGATTGCGGACAAAATTCACAAAGTGTTTAAACTGGTAGAGATAAAAAAGTCAGAAATTTCAAAATTTGCTGGAAAGAGCAAGAAAACTTTTTATAACAAACCTGATTACAAAAGGAAGAATATGAAGGCAGGGTTGGGTTATAAAAAGAAACAAAATCAAGATAAAAGGTTTGAAAAGAAAAATTTTCCAAAGAAAATGAATTTCGTCCACGGGAAAAGTTCGGAAGAAGAGAAAGAACTCCAATTTAGACGATAGTCTAATGAAGAGTTCTATGCTAAAAAAAAGCAACAACAACAGGCTAAGGATGTTTCGAGGAAAACTTGTTTTAAATATGATCAAACTAGATATCTTGCACGCAAGTGTCCAAACCCAAAGCCTGTTAATGTTGAGAAACAGAAATCTGAGAATGTGAAACAAAGGTCTACCAGATTTGATTCAAAACAAACTTGGAGGTTCAACACAAACAAGTTTGCTTCGAATCAAACCTGGAAATCAAACCACACTAAGTTTGATTCAAGACAAACCTGGAATTTTCATACACCCAGATTCAGAACAACACAAAGTTGGCAAACATCGGTTGATATGACAAAACCAAACTAGTTTTGGAAACCAAAAGTTGTTGTTCAAAATCAAAATGATCAAAAAGAGTCACGATTTTACAAAAGAAGTGCTTCAACAGAACAAAACTGGGTGACTAAGAAACAAGTGATTTCTGTGAATGATGAAAAAGTCGAAGTCAAAGATGAAAAAGTTTTTGTAAAAAATGACAAAGATTTTCCATCACTGAATGAGTTTTGTGTTGAAATGCCTAAGGTCAAACAGACATGGGCTGAATTGTTCAAGTAATTGAGTTTGTGTAAATGTGCAGGTGCTCATGAAGTTTGATTGTCAAGAAAAAGAATTGATGAGCAGCCTGGCATAGGAGGAGAAGGCTGCTGAACCCTGGTTTGGTTAAACAGGGAGTTTATCAGTTTTTGTACATAAATAAACCATATTTCAAAAACCCTAAAAATTAAAAATTAAAAAAAAAAACCAAAAATATGTTTTTAGTTTGTCAAATATCCAAAAATTCAAAAATATGTTAAGTGAATACGCCGAAACCCTCACGGCTGAACAAACATGATTACTTTCACAAGATTGAAAAACGATTTTCAAACTGTCGAAAATCAATGGGTTGTAAATCATGGGGGTAATTACTACTTTATATGTCATACTTTTTGCAAAACAGTGCATGAAAAGCAGAAAATGGATGGCGACACAAAGCTATCTACATCGGTTTGTTAAATTTTTCGTTAAATGTTTTGAATTTTAGGGGGAGTAAGAAGTTGTCAGAAAATCCAAAAACATTAGAAAATTTGAAAAAGTCAAAAACATGATAAAAAATTCAAAAATGAGTCGTGTGTAAAAAGAGGAAATGGTAGTACATCAGTAGACAATCACAGTACGCTAAAGAAATGGAAAGTTAAAATGTGATAAACGATCTCACTGATGATATGCCAGTAGGTTTTTACACGCTTAGTAGATTGTTTTCGAGATATAAACCTAAATATCAAATACTTACTTATCTTGTGGGGAACATCTCTCGGATATATGTTTAACCCCCGAAATCTTGTTTGAGAAATTGCCTGATTTTGAGATACTAGGTCTTTATACTGTTTGATATCTGGGGTATTATACCTGGTCTTCTGATATTGCGGAAGCAATGGCCTAGACCTCGTATAATACTTTACGCACTGTAAAAGCTTACCCTCTGCTTAAAAATTGATAAATATCGAAAGATACAAATCATGAGCAGTTGTAAAGAAGATTCCCAAGGGGAACACACCGCAAAGTCGAGCCATCATCTCTCTGATTGAACGAAAGTTCTAGCCTGAGCTCTCATGGTCTCGCACAACCCTAATACAAATATCAGATTAGTATATTCACCTGTAAGACTGAATCTAGGGAATTTTGATACGTGAGTATATTCTGAGGTGGGACACGCGAATAAGTTTAAGTCCTTAAAACACTAATCTCGTATCTCGAAGCAGTTGAACTTTGTGTGAAAATTTAAGTGGATTAGTATACTGACAATCTAAGTGAATCGTTTAAAACTTAAAGTGTTTATAAAGCTCAACGGTGCTAGTGATTTTTCATAAACTGATATGATCCTCTGACACGAACTCAAACAAAAATATTGTCTGTAAGTATGTCTGTAAATATTTCTTTACTGCTTTACATTTCAGAAAATCACAAAAAGATTTTAATTCTACTTTATTTTTTATAACCGATGTCTGAATGCTGAGTTTCAAAATCTAAGTATGCTGATCGTGTTTCTGAAAATAAACAAGTTCATTAATTTGAAACTTGAAGTTTTTATTCAAAACTCAAAAACAGTTTGTGATATCTCCAAGGTCATTAATTTGGACTTGGATGATTAACTGTGAGGGAGTTGGATTCTTAAAATGTTAAAATCAGTTGAAAAGTGCTAAGTTTCGATGTTGGATACTTAGTACTGCCAAATCTTTGAAGAGTGTTGGTAGAGGAAAGAGTCAAGTAATTCTGGGAATACTTATAGTGTTATACTTCTGATAAGAGCCAAGTTCTTGATTAAAAAGTGTTTAAGAGCCAGGTCACGATTACTGGATAACCGAAAACACTTTTTCTGTCGAAATACTTTAGCTTATGCTAATAGAGCCAGGGTTTTCAATCCTGGATGATTCAAAACATTTTTACTTATAAATGTTTGAGGTTTGCAGATGGATATTCCAGATTACGATCCCGATAGCCGAGTCTAAGGGGGAGTCTGAAGACGAGCTCATCGCAAGGGGGAGCTTGTATCCGGAAAGCTAGGTGTCGATCCCAAAAGCACGGAAGCTTAATGAAAGGGGGAGCCTGAAGAAAGAGTCTATCGAGAGGGGGAGCAACTGAAGCTAATGACAGATCCACGGGGAGTCTGTTCAAGAAGGAGGGAGTCCGTGGTTGCAGATGATATCAAACCTTCAAGAAGACTGAGAGAGAGAAAGACAAGACGCTACGAGATTGACTGTGACAATATCCAAGGGGGAGTCTGTTAGTGCAGTATGTCTATCGTCTCCGTCAATCAGTTTTGTAGCAAGAAACAGAAGAAATCTAGACTTTATATTGTAATAGTTAGATAAAATGGGCAAGGTGGCAATCTTGTAAATAAGGAGAAATCCTTATACCTTGTGCCTATAAATAGAATCCTTAGGGTTAGGATTTAGGACTTTTGGAGACTTTTGCCATTTTGGAGCTTTGGAGTTCTAGATCTAGAGAGAGAAAGGTGATTCGTGGTGCTTGTACTCGTCATATTAATCAATAGAATCACGTTAATTGTACGTTCTTGTGTTCGGTCACGTTCGTGTATGGATTCCGCACGTCACATGTTCGGTTCGCAATCGTTATGGAGTCGAAAACCGGTCCTAACAATGGCGAAAAAGCTATATATCTTAGATGGCCTAGTCCCTACCGAGCCTGAAAGTAACACTACTGCTGCTCGTAGGGCACTGGAAAAGCATAACGAGGATGCCGTTGAGGTAGCCTGCCTTATGCAAGCCACCATGTCTCCTGAACTTCAGAAGAACATAGAAGACAAAGATGCTTATGACATGATCCAAC
This sequence comes from Helianthus tuberosus, assembly GCA_030545235.1. Lineage (NCBI taxonomy): Eukaryota > Viridiplantae > Streptophyta > Magnoliopsida > Asterales > Asteraceae > Helianthus > Helianthus tuberosus. Next base: position 48,915,415 of record CM060411.1, on the reverse strand, counting down.
AACTAAAAGGCATGTTTCAGAAACAAGCCCGACAGGAGTGATATGACACCATGAAGCAGCTCATAAGCTGTAAAATGCAAGAAGGTTCATGTGTCAGTACTCATGTGCTTAAGATGAAAGGGTACATTGACCAGATGAACAAACTTGGTTATCCCCTGCAAGATGAAATGGAAGCGGACTTCATCTTGAACTCTCTCCTTAGCTCGTATGACCAGTTCATTATGAACTATAATATGAATGCTTGGGGGAAGACTGTGCCTGAGCTACATGGTATACTCAAACGGCCGAGATGAACATTCCACATAAAACCAACCAAGTTCTGATGGTCAAGTCTGGTGGTGTTAAGAAGCCCAACAACAAGAAAAAGGCTCATGACAGCGAAGGTAAGAAAATGGCTGTTGTTGCTGCCAAATCTTCCACCAACAACAAGCAGGTTGCTAAACCACCCCCTCCCCAGGAGCGTTAGTGCTTTGAATGCAACCAAATGGGGCACTGGAAAAGGAAATGCCCACAGTATCTAGCCAAGCTGAAGGCGAACAAGGCCTATAACAATGGCACTTCTTCAGGTATTCTCATTTATGTTATTGAACTTTTTATTATCTCCAGCAACACATGGGTATTTGATACCGGGTGTGGTTACCACATCATTAATGTTTTGCAGGAGCCTGAAAAGTGGAGGAAGCTGAAACAAGGCGACATGGAACTCATCGTTGGTGATGGGAAAAAAAGTGCTCATTCTTGCAACTGACACATTTCATTTTTTATGTCCTTCTGGCCTTGTAGTTAATTTAAACAATTGATTATTTGCACCTGGTATAACCAGAAACATTATTTCGGTTTCCCTTTTGTTTGAACAAGGTTTCAAGTACGTTTTTAATGGTATTTCTATTTCTGCCTACTTAAATGATGTCTTTTATTTTGAGGCTAAACCTCAAAATGGTATTTATGAGATTGATGTTCAAACATGTAATAACATATATATCATCTTTCTAAGCGTAACAAAGTTGGTATTAATGAAACCTTTCTATGGCATTGTAGACTTGGCCACATAAGTAAGGCACGCATAAAATGGCTCCAGTCCGAGGGGATTCTTGAATCCACTGAATAGGACTCCTTTAATGATTGTGAATCTTGCTTAGCTGGAAAACTGACAAACCGTCCCTTCACTGGTGATGTGAACGGGCCAATGGTCTGCTAGGACTCATTCACACTGATGTATGTGGCCCTTTCAGAACCATGACAAGGAACCATGAAAGATACTTCGTTACTTTCATCGACGATTATAATCGTTATGCTTATGTCTATCTTATGAAGCATAAGCATGAAACTTTTGCAAAGTTCAAAGAGTTTCAAAACGAAGTAGAAAACCAACTTACTAGAAATATAAAAATACTTAGATCAGATCGAGGTGGCGAATACCTCAGCTTAGAGTTCCTCAATTAGAACCCAGTCCTCTTGGCACACCCCAACTTAATGGCGTGAGCGAAAGGAGAAATCGAACCGTACTAAATATGGTTCGATCGATGATGTGTAGAACTAACTTGCCTCACTCCTTTTGGGGTCATGCTCTTATGACTACGGCCCGCATTGTCAATCTGGCTCTAACATAAAAGGTAAACAAAACCCCATATGAGATATGGCATGGGCATAAACCCGATTTGAAATACCTAAGAATATGGGGATGTGATGCATACATCACAAGTGATGCTGATGATAAGCTCGATCCTTGAGGCGAAAAGGTTGTTTTCGTCAGATACTATAAAAGAAGCGGATATTATTTCTACCATCCTGATGCAAATGTTATTTCCATCAAAAGGAAGGGGTACTTTCTCGAGGAAGAACTTCTTAATCGAGTAACTGGAAATAATGTGGTTGATCTTGAAGAAATTCGAGAACCAACAACAACCGCCGATGAAGTCGGAACGTCTGAACAACAAGAAATTGTTGCTGATGAATCAGACATAAACACATGCGTTCGCAGAAGTGGCAGGACTCGTAAAGAACATGACAGATACCTTTGGCATCTTGAAGGTGTTAAAGTCTTGGTGCTAGATGAGTCTAATGACGAACCTGCTAACTACAAATCTATTATCTCAGATCCTGAATCTGCGAAATAGCTGGAAGCCATGAACGCTGAGATGAAATCTATGCATGATAATCAAGTCTGGGACTTGGTTGAGCTACCCCCAAATCCCAGGCAATAGGGAGCAAATGGGTTTTCAAGAGAAAAACCGATATGCATGGAAATGTACACACCTATAAAGCACGGCTAGTTGCGAAGGGTTTCACTCAAACTCAGAGTATTGACTATGATGAGACCTTCTCGCCCATTGCTATGATCAAATCGATCAGGATATTGCTTGCCATAGCCGCGTACTTTGACTATGAGATATGGCAAATGGATGTCAAAACCGCTTTTCTTAATGGGCATCTCTTTGAAGATGTCTATATGGTTCAGTCAGATAGTTTTGTTGATCCAAAATATCCAAATATGGTGTGCAAGCTGAATAAGTCCATTTATGGACTCAAGAAGGCGTCTCGTAGCTGGAATCTTCGTTTTGACCAAAAGATCCAAGAATTTGGTTTTGTCAAAAATGAAGATGAGCCTTGTGTTTACAGAAAGGCTAGTAGGAGCACTATATCATTCCTCATCATGTATTTGGATGATATACTGATCATTAGAAACAGCGTCCCTATGCTTAGCGAAGTTAAACACTATTTGGGAACTTGTTTTGCAATGAAAGATCTTGGAGAAGCAGCTTATATTCTAGGAATCAAGATCTATAGGGATAGATCTAAGCGGCTTCTTGGACTGTGTTGAACAAATGATGACACGCTTTAAGATGGAAAACTCCAAGAAAGGAGGTGTTCCTATGACTAAAGGGACTGTGTTGAATAAATCGTAATCTCCTTCAACGGACATTGAAATTAAGAGAATGGAAGCAGTTCCATAAGCTTCAGCGATTGGTTCCATCATGTATGCTATGTTATGTACTAGACCTGACCTCTCGCATGCTTTAAGCATGACTAGTCGTTATCAGCAAACTCCTGGCATCGCCCATTGGACTGTTGTCAAGAACATTCTGAAGTATCTGAGAAGAACTAAAGATATGTTCTTAGTATTTAGAGGAGTGGAAGAAGAGCTCACTGTAAATGTTACACTTATGCCAGTTTTCAAACTAACCGAGATGACTCTCGCTCACATTCAGGTTTCGTATTCACTCTAAATGGAGGAGCTATCTCATGGAAGAGCTCCAAGCAGAGTGTGGTGGTGGATTCAACCAACGAATTTGAACACATAGCCGCATGAGATGCTGCAAAGGAGGCTGCTTGGATGAAGAAATTCATAACCGACCTCGATGTGGTTCCAAGCATTAAGAAACCCATCGAGATATTTTGTGATAACACAGGTGCTATTGCTCAAGCCAAAGAGCCCAGATCTCATCACAGGGCCCAACATATTCTAAGAAAGTTCCACTACATATGGGAAATTGTGGAACGTGGAGACATCATGATAAGCAAAGTGAACACAGATCAAAACCTAGCAGACCCGTTTACTAAGATCATGACTCAGGACAAGCATGATCAGCACATGGGTGCTATCGGGCTTAGATTTACTAGCTGTATGTTTCGATTTAGTATTTGGATGTACGAACTTTTAACAGTTGTACTTTTGAATTCATTGTTGATTTACTGGTTAAATGCAATTCTGAATCTTATAACTTTGTTCGATTTTAATACGCTTAATCCATGAATCTTGCATTCTAAATTATCCATAGTCAGTCAGACTCATGGGAACGACTCTGAATTAAGACTATTCTGACTTTGGACTCAAGGAGCTGACTTCCAAATTCACAGACCTCATTGAGAATGACGTTGGATGTAACTCGCATCAAATCATCTTCATGGATCTTAGTCATAAGATGTTTTGATATTGGTAAACTCATTTAGTATCCTTTGACCTGAGATACATATTAGAACTTCCGTTTACCAAGGATCATTCTTTGATTACTGTCAACCGCTATCGCGTAACTGCCAGTCATAAAGGCTTTATTGGGAATAGTTCTAAAGTTAAATGGGAGTTGTATGTAGTCGATAAGGGATTCTGTACTCTTACATGATATGTAAGAGTTAGACATTGTGGCGCCCACGTAGATTCAAACTGGTGAAGTGTAAGGCCTTACCCAAACTTACTGTGTGTTTGTTCGGACCACTTTGACTCTTGATCGAGAACAATAATAATTGAACACCATATGAGAATGAACTTAATCCATGTCTCATTGATTCAATTTAAGTCTTTTACAGAAAGGATGAATGATAACAATTACCATAAGTCTATTTTCTTGCAATAGTAAGTTGTTACTAATGGCAGGGTGTTTTGGTTAATGACTTTAAAGTGTCATAACTTGTTGGGGCCAGCCATGTGCAGCTAGAGCACCGCTGACTGTCTGCGTTGAGGATTTTATCGAAGGCCGTCCAAGTGGGAGATTGTTGGAATTATATGTACGGGTTCGATAAGTCAACACTCCTGACCGAGCTATGACCCGTAAGAGTTACACCTTGGGCAACGAACATTAAATCCACTTAACTTGGTTAACTGGTGACCACGAACAATTAATAGAACGAAATATATAATTATCTAGAATAATTATATATCCACAAAAAAACGGGATTTAATATTTATACGGGTTATAAATAATATAACGTTTAATTACTTATTTAATTAAACTTTGTTTATCGGGCTTCGCATCGTGTTTGGGCTTCTACTAGTCGTATTGGACTTTGTAGGGTCGAAAGATAATTAGTGATAGTTATTAGGGTTTATGAGATAAAGCCTAATTACCTATTTATATATATTATATACTAATACTAATTGTAATCTTTCATAACAATCAAAACAACAGCCGTCAAAAGCAAAAGGGTTTTCACCCTTTACGATTTAACTCCAAAAAGAAAAAAGGGGTTTTGCTTTTGTGGTTCTGTCAACAAGTTCCGTCAGCATCATCTCCGGTGCAGCCACGAGACGCCTCGCTCTTCGTTTGTGTTCATGTACTAGCATCCGTTCGTTGTACCTCGGTGTCTCACACGGTTATTATTAACCAAAAGGGTATAATTTTTCTCATCGGTAGATTAATTATTTTATATACCGTGTTTGCATGTTTGTAGCTATGATCTTGTTCAGTTCACCTTTGGTGTTGATTATTTATATTTATTCTGTGACAACCCGAGATTTCAGGACCTTTCCTTTAAGCGTTACCTATTTCGTATTCATGTTTTATACCTTATATATTGGATCATGTGTATTATTGTGGAATAATTTTAGTATAAATTTGTTGGGTTAATGTTTGAGTATTCCATAAAAATCTTTGATGATGAAACCCTTTTCACACTATTGCTCGACGAATGTTTGACGAAACAAGTAGAGATTGCTGTTCGACGAAACTTGTCGAGTTTCGCCATATGCTTGCTCGACGAAACTTGTGGAGTTTCACCATGGGGATCTTTCGTCGAGCCAGTTGCCATCGAAACCCAGTAGGGGCCCAACCCACTCCCTTTTTAGAACGTGTGTGTATATATACGTCACGCAACTGATCAGTTGCAAACCCTAAACTCTCTCAAAATTAGCGACGACGACACTTCCCTTTCGAAGATCTTTGTGATTGTTATCTTGGTTCTTTCGGTTAGCACATAAATACCAATTGATTTATTGTGTTATTGCTTAATATTTGTTAGATATTAATACATGATTAACAGTGAGATATTTGATATTAATGCATGATTAACAGTGATTGATGAGTTATGAACTATTCATGGTTAGATTGTTATGATGGTTATGTATGTCGAGATTTAATCGTTTGATTGGAATGATACTGGTAAATGGGTGATCTGTTAATCTGTTATGGGATGGTTAAATGATGAATTGGTTAATAGTTAGGGTTAACTGATTAATGATGATTGCAAATACTCGTTTGGCGTGAATGGAACATTGGCGATTAGGGTTTCTGTGTGTGTATATGATTAACTGTTACATTTGACGATGGAAGTCCCAACCCCACGAAACACCTTGTCGACGAAACTCATGAGCCTTTCGTCACTCACATGGCCGACAAAACATGTTAGTCTTTCGTCACTCCTCAATTCGACGAAACACCTTGGTGTTTCGCCGATTGAAGTTTCGTCACCCAGGGGTTGGTTCACAACAGACTGTGTTTATCATGTGCATGAAACCTGAATGATTACTACTTGCCTGTTTATGATGTTAATCATGATTGAGGAAACATGAATTTGCATACGAAACATACATATGAACTGTGGACTTGATTGAGTTATATAACGGCTATGTGTTATTCGGAAACTGTTGTTTGAACGCACAACATGACTACAATTTATACACGAATCCTGAGAATGTGAAACTGATTATGCATATATGAATACCGTAGGCTTTGACTGAATTATTTGTGAACGAGTAATTAATCATACCGAGCAAACCAAGGTGAGTTCACTGCTCTTTTTCCAAGCATGCATCCCGGGGAGGGATATCTGGTAATTGTTCTGGGGAGGAACGTCAGGTTATTGGGATGTTGGTTATTACACTCACTTCTATCATTAAGACCCCTTACATCTACCGATTAGTTGTCGGGGAGGCAACGAGGTTATTAGTTGATAGCGCTATTAGGTTTGGCACCCTCACACCGTACCGGGGAGGACGGACGTGAACTAATTACCTTAACCACTTGACCAATGTTTTGATAGAGACATTGGGGTTGGGCAAATAAATCTAGCTGCCATCTGCGGTAATCGAGTTAATAACAACATCAAATCAAATCATGGAACTGTTTTATATTCATATCTGGTGACTAAACGCGTTAACAAATTTTGAACTCACCAGCGTCGTCTGACACACTTGTCTACATGCTTGCAGGTCGTTAGATTCTTGATATGGACTTGCTATCTGGGAGTGCTGGAGTGGTCATGGGTCGAGACTCTTGGATACTTGCTTCATTGATTATGAACTCATGTTATGAAACAATTGATTTATAGTTTACATTATGCTTCCGCTGAATATTTACTTTGGTTTAACTCATGACTTGGATTTATATTTGAAATGAATGGAATGTTTTATTTAAATACTAAGGTAGTTCAATGTTATTGGTGGCTTGGATCCTGGTACGTCACACGTCCCGTGGTGATTCCGCATGTGGTAATTTGGGGGTGTGACATTTTGGTATCAGAGCCACTGGTTATAGTGAACTTGGTTTTAAAATGTTTTTATAAAACCAGACTATAACCGAACAACTTCGAAAATCGACCATGATACTCAGCTCCAGATTGCAAGGTTCGTCTTCTGTTTACTTTATGCATTACTTGTTTAGTAGTCACACACTCACAGCCTGCATGAAACGATATGTTAGATACTGTGGTGATTTGATAGCGTGACACTACTCTTCTACTTTTGTGATTCGTAATCTTGTAATGGCTTTCGTTGTGCTATTTGAATGTGGGGGAAACTTCTAGCGCAAGTTAAGAGGCACTGAGATAAGCATGCAAATTGCCTTATTATTATGGGTGCACACATAATAATAACGTGAGGTGCATGTAAGTCCCAGTGAGGCTTAACGAGTGTGAGAATGGTTCTGCCTTATTGTGTGTAAACTTGGTAGTTTGTAGATTTCAACGTGAGACTTAACCCTTATCTCATCTCGACTCTTAAATTTGTTCCCTCTCCTTATATAGAATCATGAGTGGACGAGGTCATGGACGTGGTCACATCGCGATGACCCAAGCTGAGCTGACAAACTTAATCAACAAACGTGTGGCTGAGGCTTTGGCAGCCTACCAAGCTGGTACGAAATGTGCCAAATTTTCTTTATTCTTCTATCGCGTACACAACTCTTACCCTTGTGTTGCATTTCCTTTCGCACATTAGGTCAGCCAGCGAATCAGAATCAAAACAATCTGCCTGCTTGCATGTTTAAGACATTTATGGATTGTAAGCCACAGACCTTCAGTGGGACTGAATGGGCTGTAGGGCGACTTTGATGGTTCGAGAAAGCTGAGTCTATGTTCGCTATGTGTAATTGTCCCGTGGGGGACCGTGTGAAGTATGCTACAGGCACTTTGGAGGATGGTGCCTTAACTTGGTGGAATGCCCAGGTGCAGATGTTGGGCATCGAGATGGCTAATGCAACGACTTGGGATGATTTTAAGGAGTTGATGCAGGAAGAGTACTGTCCTCGTGACGAGATTCAGAAGCTCGAGAACGAGTTCTATGATTTGAAGATGGAAGGATCCAAGATCGAGGCTTACACGAAACGATCTCATGAACAAGCAATCTTGTGCCCTAACCTGTCTCGACCTCCACATCGACGAATTGAGTTATATCTCATGGGCCTAGCACCAGCTGTAAAGGGGTATGTCACTGCTGCAAACCATAACAATCTGCCCCAGATCATCCGTTTGTCACACAAGATTACTGACCAAGAGGTCGAGTGTGGCACATTGCCGCCTCGTAAATCTGCTACCACCTCTGCTGCTACAGCTACCACACCTGCTAGTGATAACAATCGAAAATGGAACGACGCTGAAAAGGCAACCAGTGCCAGTCAATCTCAGAAAAGGCCTGACAACAGCAATAACCGTAGTTTCAGTTAGTCGTCCTCAGTTAACAAAGGCCAGGGCAATAATCAGAATCAAGGCTCCTACGTTGGAAAGAAGCCACAGTGCAACTAGTGTGGTTATCACCATTACGGACAGTGTGTCCGGACTTGCCGTAGGTGCGAAAAGGTGGGCCATGAGGTCAAAGACTGTAGAGCCCCGCAGCCAAAGCAGTAGCAGCAATAAAATCAGCAGCATCAACGACAGCAAAGGCAATAACCCCATCAGAACCAGGGCTTTAAGAAGGGGTGTTTCCAGTGTGGGGATAAGGGCCACATCAAGCGGGATTGCCCTCAGCTGAATCAGAATGCCAACGACAACAACCGTCAGAACAACAACAACAATGCTGGGAACAACAATAATGGCTACAATGGGGGCAATGGTGCTCGTGGTAGGGTATTTACGATCGGTGCTGGTGATGCTAGGAATGACGGCAATGTCGTGACTGGTACGTTTTCTGTGAACAACCTATTTACTTCTGTATTATTTGATTCTGGTGCCGATTGGAGTTATGTGTCCCTAGAGTTCAGTCAGCGATTAGGGTTAACCCCAACGCCTTTAGAAGTTAAGCACGTAGTAGAATTAGCTAATGGCAAAACGATTGAAGCTTCACATGTCCTTTTTGGGTGTAAACTAGATCTTGTGGGTCAAGTGTTTGATATCGACCTCCTCCCTGTTACCCTTGGTAGTTTTGATATAGTGGTTGGTATGGATTGGTTGTCCAAACATCAAGCTGAGATTCTATGCAAGGAGAAGATCGTACGTATTCCTCTCCCCAGTGGAGAGTCATTATCGGTTCAAGGGCATCGTAGCAGGACGATGGTTGGTATTATCTCAGCTATGCAAGCGCAGAAATGTCTACGAAAGGGGTATCCTGCTATTCTAGCACTTGTTACTGATACTCCATCAGAAGAAAGAAAGATTGAAGACCTGCTAGTTGTTTGTGAATTTCCTGATGTATTTCCTGACGAACTGCCTGGTTTACCTCCTCACCGTCAAGTGGAATTTCAGATCGATCTTGCACCAGGAGCAGCTCCGATTGCTCGCGCTCCTTATCGTCTTGCACCAGGAGAGTTGTAAGAGCTGTCTAACCAACTTCAAGAACTATTGGATAGAGGTTTTATCCAACCCAGTTTATCGCCTTGGGGAGCCCCAGTTTTGTTTGTGAAAAAGAAAGACGGGACTTTTCGTATGTGTATAGATTATAGAGAACTCAACAAGGTGACAGTCAAGAACAGCTACCCTTTACCCCGTATTGACGACTTGTTTGACCAGTTGCAAGGGTCAAGTTTTTATTCGAAGATCGCCTTAAGATCGGGCTATCATCAGATGAGAGTCCGAGAGGAGGATGTTCCTAAAACGGCTTTTCAAACGCGTTATGGGCATTATGAGTTTTTAGTTATGCCGTTTGGGTTGACGAACGAGCCAGTGGATTTCATGGATCTCATGAACCGTGTATGCAAACCGTATCTTGACGATTTCGTTATCGTATTCATCGACGACATTTTGATCTACTCGAATAGCAAGGAAGATCACGAGCGGCACCTGCGTCTTATTTTGGAACTCCCGAGGAAGGAGCAACTCTATGCAAAGTTTTCAAAGTGTGACTTCTGGATTCGATAGGTACACTTACTTGGCCACATTGTAAACGAATCAGGGTACACGTGGATCCTACAAAGATTAATGCTATCAAAAATTGGGCGGCACCGAAGACTCCTTCGAAGGTGCGACAATTTCTTGGACTCGCTGGTTACTATCGCAGGTTAATCAAGGACTTTTCGAAGATTGCTCAACCGCTTACTTCATTAACACAAAAGGGCATTGTATACTCGTGGGGAACGAAACAAGAAGATGTTTCCTAGTTGCTGCAACAGAAACTCTGCAGTGCGCCGATTTTGTCTCTACCTGAAGGAACAGAAGATTTTGTGGTATATTGTGATGCTTCGATTCAGGGTCTCGGTTGCGTGCTGATGCAACGTGAGAAAGTGATAGCTTACGCCTCACGACAGTTGAAGATTCATGAGAGGAATTACACGACTCACGACTTGGAGTTGGGGGCCGTGGTTTTCGCGTTGAAGATCTGGAGGCACTATCTGTACGGTACCAAATGCACCATCTACACTGACCACAGAAGCCTTTAGCATATCTTCGACCAGAAGGAATTGAATATGCGACAGCGTCGTTGGGTAGAACTATTGAATGACTACGATTGTGCCATCAAGTATCATCCAGGTAAAGCTAACGTTGTAGCCGATGCCCTCAGCCGAAAAGAGACGAAACCTAAGCGTGTGCGAGCCTTGCAGCTCACTGTTCACTCAAATCTTCCTGATCAGATCCGTTCGGCTCAGACAGAAGCGTTGAAGGAAGAGAACTATGAAGCTGAATACTTGCGGGGCATGGAAAAATGAATTATAAAGAGATCTGATGGTATTCTCTACTGCATGGAACATATATGGATTCCGTTGTTTAGTAACCTTAGAGGTCTTGTGATAGATGAAGTGCATAAGTCTCGATACTCTGGTCATCCGGGTTTAGATAAGATGTATCAGGACCTCAAAGTTTTGTATTGGTGGCCGAAGATGAAAGCTGACATCGCGACATACGTGAATAAATGTTTGACTTGTGCGAAAGTCAAGGTGGAGTATCAGAAACCCTCAGGCCTGCTTCAACAACCAGAGATACCCATGTGGAAATGGGAACATATTACTATGGATTTCGTCACTAGATTGCCGAGAACTCAAAACGGAAACGATACCATCTGGGTGATTGTTGACCGCCTCACGAAATCTGCGCACTTCCTTGCGATCAAGGAAACCTATAAGTTTTCTCAACTTGCTGCTGTTTATCTGAAGGAGATGGTTTCTAGGCACGGGGTGCCAACCTCTATTATCTCTGACCGTGATCCGCGTTTCATCTCTGATTTGTGGCAATCTATCCATAAATCATTCGGCTCACGTCTCGACATGAGCACCGCTTATCACCCACAGACGGATGGTCAAAGCGAACGAACCATCCAAACGCTTGAAGACATGCTGAGAGCATGTGTCATCGATTTTGGAAAGGGTTGGGAGAAACACTTGCCGCTGATCGAGTTCTCCTACAACAACAGTTACCACACTAGCATCTAGGCAGCCCCGTTTGAAGCATTGTACGGACGAAAGTGTCGTTCACCTCTCTGTTGGGCTGAGGTGGGTGACAGCTAGGTCACAGGCCCTGAACTTGTGTTGGAAACTCAAGAAAAGATTGTCCAGATCAGGAACCGTATGGCAGCAGCGCGCGACCGTCAGAAAAGCTACGCTGACAAGCATAGGAAACCTTTGGAATTTACAATTGGTGATCGTGTTATGTTGAAGGTCTCACCCTGGAAGGGTGTGGGGCGTTTTAGAAAACGCGACAAGCTTAACCCTCGTTATGTTGGACCATTTATAATTCTGGAGCGAATTGGTAAAGTGGCCTACAAGTTGGAGTTACTTGTTGAGTTAGGTAACGTCCATGATGTGTTCCATGTGTCGCAATTAAAGAAGTGTTTGTCGGATGAAACACCGTAGTATCATTTCAAGAGCTGAAAATCGACGACAAGTTGCAGTTTGTCGAAGAACCACTAGAAATTATGGACCGGGAGGTCAAAGTCCGTAAGCATAGCCGAATTCCGATTGTGAGAGTTCGTTGGAACTCAAGACGTGGACCGGAGTTCACATGGGAACGCGAGGATCAAATGAAGCTCAAGTACCCACATTTATTCCCAGATGACAAGTCCAATTCTGGCGAATCTAAACCTGATACAACTGGTGAATTTCGGGGCGAAATTCCCTTTCAAGTTGGGGATGATGTGGTACCCGCGAAAAATCCACAATCATCCTGAGTTAACATCTTGCTGTTTTGGATTACTTGTCAAATTTCGTCTTTCGGGACGAAATTTCTTTCAAGTTGGGGATGATGTGACAACCCGAGATTTCAAGACCTTTCCTTTAAGCATTTCCTAATTCGTATTCATGTTTTATACCTTATACATTGGATCATGTGTATTATTGTGGAATAATTTTAGTATAAGTTTGTTGGGTTAATGTTTGAGTATTCCATAAAAATCTTTGATGACGAAACCCTTTTCACACTATTTCTCGACGAATGTTCGACGAAACAAGTAGAGATTGCTGTTCGACGAAACTTGTGGAGTTTCGCCATATGTTTGCTCAATGAAACTTGTGGAGTTTCACCATGGGGATCTTTCGTCGAGCCAGTTGCTGACGAAACCCAGTAGGGGCCTAACCCACTCCCTTTTTAGAACGTGTGTGTATATATACGTCGCACAGCTGATCAATTATAAACCCTAAACTCTCTCAAAATTAGCGACGACGACACTTCCCTTTCGAAGATCTTTGTGATTGTTATCTCCTTTCTTTCGGTTAGTACATAAATACCAATTGATTGATTGTGTTATTGCTTAATATTTGTTAGATATGAATACATGATTAACAGTGAGATATTTGATATTAATGCATGATTAACAGTGATTGATGAGTTATGGACTATTCATGGTTAGATGGTTATGTATGTTGAGATTTAATCGTTTGATTGGAATGATACATGTAAATGGTTGATCTGTTAATCTATTATGGGATGGTTAAATGATGAATTGGTTAATAGTTAGGGTTAACTGATTAACGATGATTGCAAATACTCGTTCGGCGTGAATGGAACAGTGGCGATTAGGGTTTCTGTGTGTGTGTATGATTAACTGTTACATTTGATGACGGAAGTCCCACCCCCATGAAACACCCTGTCGACGAAACTCATGAGCCTTTCGTCACTCAAATGGCCGACAAAGCATGTTAGTCTTTCGTCACTCCTTAAGTCGACGAAACACCTTGGTGTTTTGCCGATTGAAGTTTCGTCGCCCAGGGGTTGGTTTACAACAGACTGTGTTTGTCATGTGCATGAAACCTGAATGATTACTACCTGCCTGTTTATGATGTTAATCATGATTGAGGAAACACGAATTTGCATACGAAACATACATATGAACTCTGGACTTGATTGAGTTATATAACGGCTATGTGTTATTCGGAAACTGTTGTTTGAACGCACAACATGACTACAATTTATACACGAATCCTGAGAATGTGAAACTGATTATGCGTATATGAATATCGTAGGATTTGACTGAATTATTTGTGAACGAGTAATTAATCATACCGAGCAAATCAAGGTGAGTTCACTGCTCTTTTTCCAAGAATGCATCCCGGGGAGGGATATCTGGTAATTGTTTCGGGGAGGAATGTTGGTTTATTGGGATGTTGGTTATTACACTCACTTCTATCATTAAGACCCCTTACATCTACCGATTAGTTGCCGGGGAGGCAACGAGGTTATTAGTTGATAGCGCTATTAGGTTTGGCACCCTCACACCGTACCGGGGAGGACGGGCGTGAACTAATTACCTTAACCACTTGACCAATGTTTTGATAGAGACATTGGGGTTGGGCAAATAAATCTAGCTGCCATATGAGGTAATCGAGTTAATAACAACATCAAATCAAATCATGGAACTATTTTATACTCATATCTGGTAACTAAATAAGTTAACAAACTTTGAACTCACCAGCGTCGTCTGACACACTTGTCTGCATGCTTGCGGGTCGTTAGATTCTTGATATGGACTTGCTATCTGGGAGTGCTGGAGTGGTCATGGGTCGAGACTCTTGGATACTTGCTTCGTTGATTATGAACTCATGTTATGAAACAACTGATTTACAATTTACATTATGCTTCCGCTGAATATTTACTTTGGTTTAACTCATGACATGGATTTATATTTGAAATGAATGGAATGTTTTATTTAAATACTAAGCGTAGTTCAATGTGATTGGTGGCTTGGATCCTGGTAAGTCACACGTCCCGCGGTGATTCCGTATGTGGTAATTTGGGGGTGTGACATATTCCGCTGCGTTTTTATTAATTATATATTTAGTAAATTAAATATATCAAACCCGTTCTGATTAAAAGTAAAGTTGACACCACTGAATCCCAACAAAATATTCAACAGTCCGTTTAGATGGATTGGCATAGCCTATTTGGACGGATGGACTTCCTGTTGGAACGGGTCGACTGATTTTGGCGTGATACGAACATATTTGGTTACTAAAACAGTGAGATAATTGATTTAAACAATCAATTAAAATAGTTTGATGAAATAACTGATGTTAAATAGAAAGGAAATTGATTCGGTATGGTGGCAGAGTCCATTCGGACGGATGGACATAGTCCATTCGGACGGATGGGCTGTTAACTTTGTGTAAAATTCAGGTTTTAACTGATTTGGTTGAAAATGTTGAAGTATAGGCTTAGTGCATTTGATTCAGTTGGTAAAGCGTTTAAATGGTGACAAACAAGTGTGAAAACAGAATCGAAAATCAAAACAGTTTGTGTGGCAGAAGTCCATTCGGACGGATGGGTTGTTTTTGATGAAAAACTTTGTTTGATCCATTAAAACAGATCATTTCTTGATGGAAATTAACCCTAATGCAGGTTCTTAACTATTAAATGAGTTGAGAACCAGACGGATTCCAGATTCCATCAAGATTGTGTAATAATCGAAAAAACTAACTATAATTAAGTTGTAAAAATGTCAATGATTTATAACTTTGATTCAATTTCGTTTGAGTGATGCTCCACAACAGTTTGCTCAAGCAAAACGAGTGGAAACCATCTTCGAGTTAGTTAGAATCAAAGGTTTTGAGAAAAGTTTAAGTGTGTTTGTGATTTAGATGCACGAAATAAAATGAAAGATGGAATTGAAAATGAAGGAGAGTGCTTACAAAGCTTCTGATCGCAACAGGGAAATATGAGAGCGTTTGAAAGGAATTGGCGAGTTGGAATGGAGACACAAGGTCTCTATTTATAGATTCGGGGGTACGCTAGGGTTTCCTATAATTTCGCATGGATGCACTAGGTCCGGATGGCCTAGTTACGGATGGGCTCCATCCGGACGGATGGGCTTATTTTGTATATTTTATTTTTCCAACTTCGATTATTTAACGTGATTTAATCATTTTTACGAGTATCAAGCATCAAAGTGTATTAAAGAATCAATAATCAAGAATAATATGTTGTCCATACATGAATTTTGAATACAATTTGAACATAAGTCTGATATGAACAACATGAACATGATTAAAAATAATTTTGTTTTCATTATGATCAATCGTCTTGGATTACAAATAGGATAAAAAATAGAATACAACAAGTGTACAAGTGTCTAAAAGTGGAAACCTAGGCAGATGTATTATATCTCTAGTAAAATATAACACGTGTGTTATATTTTAACTAGGCAGACACTTCTCTATTTAGAATTACACTTTATGGTTTATCAATTTTTTATAAATACTATTTCTCATATATATAAATATTTTTATATATTTTCAAAAGACTATTATACTAATATATATCTATGTTCAAAATATATAAAAATATTTAGTAATATAAAAATATATTGTAAACATATATTACTGTTATAAAAATTGAATTGATGTAATACTAACCTAAATCTAAATTGTAATAAAGCATTCCAAAGAATGTCATGTGGCAACACCTCCTTCTCTTCTTATATTCTAAATTTTTTAAATTAATTTGAATTGTAAACTAAATATAATCTTATATGTATATTTCAATTTATATTTACGGATTGGTACATATTTAAAATTGAAAGTTGGCACCCATATTCCCGTAAAAAAAAATATTAAACAATTTAAAGTTAAAAACATAACCAAGTAAACTAAACATAGTTTTATCTTTTAGACTTAAATATTAACTTTCTAAATATACTCTTATCTTTTCGAGTTAAATATTAACTTTTAATTAATTTCTAAAATATAGTAATATACATACTAAAGACTTGTATAATCTTCATCTTTATTTCTATAATAAAATTATTTTTATTTATTTTAAACAAAAAATATATTTAAATGGTATACAATAATATAAATGATATTATTTATGTACATTATTATATGTAAAATGTAATAGGTAATTTCAGTCATACGAAAAAATATATATATTCAAGTATTACATATTTTTAACACTGTAATACACGGGCTATTATGGTATTTCAGTGTTGCTTAATAACATAGGCCGGTTTTTGTAGGTCCAACTAGCGGAGGATCTAGTCGACTAATCCTTGTATACGAACAAACCCGATTGTGCGGAATCCAACCGGGAAAGCAAACCGAAATCGAGACACAAAACAGAACAAAGATTCAACGTTTGAATATCAACTGTATTAATCACCAGAAAGTTTGTTTACAAAGGATTACACAAAGTTATACTCTCACAAACTCACTGGTTCTCTCGTATCTCTCTCTTGTGTGTCCCTTATCAGTTCTGCTTCTGTCTGCTGCTATATAAAGGAACATGGTCGATGAAACATGTTGCAGGTCGATGAAAGACCTGCAGCGACGAAACATCATGACGAAACATCTTTCAGCAACGAGAGACTCATGACGAAACACAAGCAGCCGATGAAAGTACACAGCCGACGAAAAACTCATGACGAAAGACTCATTGAGCCGACGAAAGATCATTATGAAACACATGCAGCCGACGAATGACCATAGATGACGAAAACCTGCAGGTTTTTCGTCATTACCATACATCACATCAGTTTTTCGTCAACAACATGTGGACATGCTGGTTTTTCGTCAATCAGCAGGCAACCATCAGGTTTTTCATCGGGAGCTGCAACTTGCAGACTTTCAACAACAATCAGACAGCAGACTTGATGGAGGAAATCAAGCCTTGGTCTTCATTCCGTAACGTTGTCGAACCGAGCGAGACGCATCCACAAAGTGTATCAACAAACTCCCCCTTGGATGCAGCTCGTGAGGGTTCATCTTCCATGTCTATCATGTCGGAGGATCTTCAAAGTCTTCACGTGTCGTAAGTAGAAAGTGTATCAACAAACTCCCCTTTTCATTTAGGAAGTGTGTTAACAAACTCCCCCTTAAAATAAACTCCATTTTCAGCATTTAGATCCTTGAGGTGTTGATGAGAGGTCAGCGGCAACTCGATCATCTTTATCTTTTGAGTGCCTCCACGTCGTGTCTTCATTCCAAAGCTAGTCTTCTAACATGTTCTCTTTGCTTTTAGCTGGTCCTGATACCACATCTGCACGTACAAGAAAGCTAAATGCGTAATGAGAACAACTGCTTGGAATATAATTAACATAAACAAACTACACACATGTGACCATTTTTCAATCAACTACCGTCCGACAGTTTGAAAGCTTAACAAATTGTATCAGTTTTAGATTTTAACTTTCAAAACTTGCAAACTTCGACCGTTTATGAAGATTTAGTCGTTTTGGTTTTCAATCAGATTTCAGGTGTCAAACACTCGAGTTCCAACATCGGGTAATCAAAAGAAGTTAGAAATAAAATCTTTTTGGCTTTTATAAAGTTTATATTAAAACACACCTAAAATCTTTTTGATGTTTTTGCATATTTCAAATGTAAAGACTGAAAGCAGTAAATAAATATAAACAGAGACGTAGAAACTGAAAGCATTCAATAAATATTTACATACATTCTTTTTGCGAGTTTCGAGGATAAGAGAATCATATCAGTGTACGGTCACGCCAAAACGCTCTTGTTGTTCAATTCGTTAACATTTAGATAAGCATCCTATAACGATTATCGGTATTGTTGTCCACTTAAACTCAACTTATCAGATGCAATCGCGGTGAGGGGATATGATTAGTGTATGATTTATTGTAGGATCGTTTTCAGACCCGAAACGAATCGTTCAGAAGAGTTCTTTTCAATACGAATGGCGGAAACAAACGTATCGAAGTCGTTTCAGCTGAAATGCACAGAAAATCACTTTAAACTGTCTCTGTATTGATATCAAGTCGATTTACACTGCTGGAGACACTTCGGCAGAGCTTCGCTACCGGAATCAGAAGTTACAAATGAAATGACCAAGGCACTATTTATAGGCAACTCTATTTCGCATGGAACAGTCCAAGCGAAATCAAGGTCACACAAAATGACTATTTCGTACGAAATGACTAGTTCATTTCTGCGAAATACCCCTTTCTCATTTCATGCGAAATACCTCTAACATACACATTTCTCATTTTCTCGTTCTACGTGCCCTGATCTATCTAGACTAAATACAAGACTCGATACAAGACGAAGTCGACATACATTTGCACCAACAGACTCCCCTTGGATGTTGACGAAGTCTTCAGTGTCGAGTCTTCTGATCGGAGTGTCGCGCTCCGGTCAAAGATAATATTTATTTACCCAAATTACCCTTAACAAATAGCTAGTGGTAGTAAGGGGTCGAACCACGAAGAGTATGTGGTTTGCGAATGGATTCGATTGAATTATGAAAAGATATCACACTTATGAAGCTTGCTATAATATATTTTTGTATTTTTGTTTAATTGAAAGATGTGAATTAGAATTACTAAAATGATTGAATGGATTAACTACTAGTGAATAACAAATTGCAAGAATTAAAATTGATTGATTGAACAATAATAAGAAAACAAGGCTCACACCCGGTTCGGTAATTGCATTCCTAGGATTTCTACACGTTTTAGAATTGATTCAATTGCAAAAGTGATTAACGAATTTAGTGTTACACGGCTTAGGTCCCAAGAGTTATCAACGGTATAAAGAACGGACCACAATGCACTTCGTTACCAAGAACATGTAAACTCTAACCTAGACAAGGCATAATTGCACATAAACATTTACATTTCATAAAGTCAAATTTAATCTTCACTCGACAATTAATGAATTCAATACAAATGCAAGACAATTGTCATAAGCTTCAAATCAAAAAGCAATTTGTGACAAATCAATCCAAGAACAATGTTAAAACCCTAGACTTACAAAAACCTACACCGGGGTGAAACCTCCAAGAAATTAGCCGAGCATGATCGAAGAAACTTGATCACCGGATGTAGAAAGCTTGAATTGGATCATCGTGAAGCTTGAAGATGGATGATTAGATGAATGGTTAGGGTTGTGGATGGTTGGTAATGGTGAGTTGAGATATTAATGGAATGGTGATGGATTAGGGTTCGTGATTGTGATTCGGATGATGATTCGGATGTTAGAGATGATGTTAGATGGAATCGTAGATGATAGATGATGAGTCTTGGCTCCAAGATGTCTTTCAAACTTGAAAATATTGTGTAACTCCCGTCTTGATTCATGGAAAATCGTTTTTAGTCGTCCAACACCCATTAAAGTCAACAGTTTGCGAAGTCAACATTTAAAGGCCGTCGCCGACGGGGATTCAGGCCGTCGGCGACGGTGCTTGCTTTTCCTTTTTCAGCCGACGGCCAAAGTGGCTGTCTACGGTGGTTTCTAGCGACGGAGATTTTCATAAGTCGTCGGCGACGGACCATATGGTCGTCGGCGACGGCCACCGGAACTTTGGTTTTCTGTTTTTCTCGTTTCTTGATTCCGGTTAACCCATTTCGCGTCCCGGTGGTCCGTTTAGCTCCCAATTAGCTCCTTAAACTTCACAAGACCTGCAAAACACAAATCCTTTTACAAGTAGGCTATTCGGGATTAAAAGTTAAGTAAAAACATGAACTTAGACATAAACGAACACCGGTTTTCGACCACGTATCACATCCCCACACTTGTCTTTTGCTTGCCCTCAAGCAAATCTGTTTTTCACTTTCACGTGGGTCGAACAACAAATACACTCCCCATTCCCGAGACGAAGGTTAAGGTCCAATGTCATGCTAAAGTTCAAACTCTTTACAATTTTCAATATATTTAACGGTAATGTGATTTCACATACACAAATGGTTACCCAAGATTAACCCGCCCGTGAAACCAACAATTCATGCACGTCCCTCACAATGTTCTCTCCACTCGGCTTGTAAATTGGCTAATATTTATAATGTATTAGCACTTCAAAGACTATTCACTCAAAACCGATTAGAATACATACCCGCATAAGCTTGCAACTCAATCATTCTCCACTATTGATCACGAACACTAAGCACAAGTCATAAGGTCTTGTAAGGGTTGTAACGGGGCTAGGCTAAGGGTAGGAATTAGGATATTTTTAAAGTGGCTAAGGCGATGAAAATTCGATGTTTATTACAAACCACTAACTTAAATAAAACTAAATATAAACATCAACTATGGGCAATAATCTTTCACCCTTTTATTCGACAACTACTAACACTTCTTTTTGTGTTTTTCTTCAACGATTTTCAATTCTTTTTCATAATATTTTCTGATTTTTTTTTACAAATAAGCAAACAATCAAGAACAACTATACAAATACGACTCCTATAATCGAATTTCCATCACACGGGTTTAAAAGAAAAAGGTTTAAGGTTATGGGCTATAGGGTGATCAAACGAAAGGTTTAGGCTCAAAATGGGCGACTAGAGGATTTATTTGGGTAAGGATAGATAAATGGTTTTAAGAGAAAAGGTTTACCTAATGCCTTAATCATTCTCGTGCTTGTGTTCGGTCTATAGTCTCAAACGTATCAAAAGTTGCATGCTCTACAATATATGACTAATGGTCAGCTCAAACAAAGAAACATAGGTATGTAATCTATGATATAAAAGTGGCTCAAAACCTCACATATCTAAAAGGGTATGGTATGTGACATGCATAAAAGAATAGTTTCTTAGGCGGATTATTCCCAAATAACCACCTGCTAAATACCCGTCATGCTATTAATTTGACTTTGACCATGACAAAAGACCAAATGGGTTATGACATCCCTCGTTGACTTAGTTACTTGTGCTTTAAGACCGCTTTTGAAACAAGACATTTTTGAAAAATTTTTGAAATTTCCCCCCATCCCCACACTTGAGGTGAACATTGTCCTCAATGTGTAGTATTTAAATGAACGGGTCAAAATCTAAAACTTTTACTACTCCCCCTTCCCCACACTCGAGGTACATATTGTCCTCAATGTGTAAGAACTAGAGTTTTAAACGCACAAGGGATGTGACACGGCTAATTCCCCAAAATTTCACCCCGGAAAAAATAATATACAAAATACATTCCACTTATTTGCTAATCTAAAGATCAAAAGTAAAAAGAAACGTATGCACCTGGTTTTTGAGCTCATTCTTCGTATGCTCCTCTCCTCTTCATGAAAGCGTTTGTCCCACGAACCCAATGTACCTACAAATCTTAACCCTTGTGTAGAAGCATGCTTCTCACAACCATCAAAATTTGTTAGTTACCTAGTTCTACCACTTTTATGAAAACATTACCAAGCTATACGTTATTTCACTTTGATTTATGTGGAAAATAATTTACAACAACAATAAACCTAACTCACTTTCGTAGGAATCACGGTTGCATTTAGCTTATGCAACAAGCCCTTTTAAACCCCCCAATAGCTTGGGAGGATGAGAGGTCTCGTGAGGGTTATATAGGGAACACACCCACAACGACTCCTGAGGCAATGCATTCTGTTGCAAAATCATTGCACTAATCAATCTCGCATAAGGGATCATCTTCCGCTTGAATGATTCCCTTGTATCCCATGTGTTGATCATCACAATTTGGCACCATGATAGCTTTGGCGTCCCATACAACAATGAATGTAAAACCCGGCAGTCGGGTGCCTTCACTTTACCGCGGTCCCCATACCGCACCATAACATTTTCTAACGAAATGCCTTGTAATATTTTTCCCATCAAAGACAAATCGCTTCTCGAATCCCCTGCACCCCCAGAACCTGTCAATACGGATGCTAGCATTTGCGGCAGATCAGCTTCGTTTGTTTTGTTATCCAAAAACTGGTCATAACCATAGTAATCATATGCTTCCATCCCAAGCGAATCAAATCTCGCTATAGCATTCATGTGCTCGAATGACATGATCATTTGGTTTTTGCCAATATTACCAACTAACCACCACGTAGAAGCCGGCCCATCCGAATGCTCAAACCGTAGTGTAGATAGCCATTCACAAACCGCACCCAAATACACCCGGGTGGTTATATCTTCGCACCAATCAAGTACCCGTTCCCACCCAAGCTTTTCAAACTTTTGAACGATGCCGATTTTCCGGAATTCTTCGACATCCACCGTACGTTCACACACTGCCCTCTCGGGTACGGGCTTTGAAACACCCGTGACCATATTCATTTTCCACATCTTCGCCTCTAATTTCTTGTTGCGGTACCGGGAAAGAGCCTTCAATTTTTCGTCTTTCCATACTGAGGCCGACTGACTATTCTTGGCCTCTTCCCAATCCCAATCCTGTCGAATAAGTTGCCCATCACCTTCTTGAACATTACTTAATTGTTCCCAACGCTTTTGATATTCCCCCGAGCCTGACCCGGCTCCTGAAGACGAACCTTGCCCGGAGGTCTTTGCTTTCTTGCTTCTTCCAAACATATCTACAATCAAAAAACAAGACAACAATTAGTACACCCCAAATCTTCAAACAATCTCAAACTTTGAACATAATATGCAATGTTGAATTTCAATCAAGATTTAGATGTAAAATCGCCTTTTTAAACTTCCAAAGTCGCTCATTTTAACATCTACATATCGATTTAGCGTGTTTATTCACAAAATTTTCTCAAAAATTCACGGTTTCAACAATATTCAACATCACAACTATGTTCAATCATGCACAAATCTAGTGTAATCACATCACCAAACTAAAGCATGCTCAAATCCCACCCAAATCAAGTAAACATTCTTAAGTTTATGCTAAAACATCATACATTATGATAAACAACCTACTCTTAAACAATGAGCTTAAAATTTCGGAAGAAATAGACAATGTATATGACAATCATGCATAAATTTACTGAAATTTCATACCTTTGATGTTAGATAACAAGAAGAACTAAGGAAAAGTGTAAAGCAAGAGACTAACGGCGCCAAAATTTGATCGGAGTGTCGCGCTCCGGTCAAAGATAATATTTATTTACCCAAATTACCCTTAACAAATAGCTAGTGGTAGTAAGGGGTCGAACCACGAAGAGTATGTGGTTTGCGAATGGATTCGATTGAATTATGAAAAGATATCACACTTATGAAGCTTGCTATAATATATTTTTGTTTAATTGAAAGATGTGAATTAGAATTACTAAAATGATTGAATGGATTAACTACTAGTGAATAACAAATTGCAAGAATTAAAATTGATTGATTGAACAATAATAAGAAAACAAGGCTCACACCCGGTTTGGTAATTGCATTCCTAGGATTTCTACACATTTTAGAATTGATTCAATTGCAAAAGTGATTAACGAATCTAGTGTTACACGGCTTAGGTGCCAAGAGTTATCAACGTTATAAAGAACGGACCACAATGCACTTCGTTACCAAGAACATGTAAACTCTAACCTAGACAAGGCATAATTGCACATAAACATTTCATTAAGTCAAATTTAATCTTCACTCGACAATTTATGAATTCAATACAAATGCAAGACAATTGTCATAAGCTTCAAATCAAAAAGCAATTTGTGACAAATCAATCCAAGAACAATGTTAAAACCCTAGACTTACAAAAACCTACACCGGGGTGAAACCTCCAAGAAATTAGCCGAGCATGATCGAAGAAACTTGATCACCGGATGAAGAAAGCTTGAATTGGATCATCGTGAAGCTTGAAGATGGATGATTGGATGAATGGTTAGGGTTGTGGATGGTTGGTAATGGTGAGTTGAGAGATTAATGGAATGGTGATGGATTAGGGTTCGTGATTGTGATTCGGATGATGATTCGGATGTTAGAGATGATGTTGGATGGAATCGTAGATGATAGATGATGAGTCTTGGCTCCAAGATGTCTTTCAAACTTGAAAATATTGTGTAACTCCCATCTTGATTCATGGAAAATCGTTTTTATTCGTCCAACACCCATTAAAGCCAACAGTTTGCGAAGTCAACATTTAAAGGCCGTCGCCGACGGGGCTTCAGGCCGTCGCCGACGGGGCTTCAGGCCGTCGGCGACGGTGCTTGCTTTTCCTTTTTCAGCCGACGGCCAAAGTGGCTGTCTACGGTGGTTTCTAGCGACGGAGATTTTCATAAGTCGTCGGCGACGGACCATATGGTCGTCGGCGACGGCCCCCGGAACTTTGGTTTTCTGTTTTTCTCGTTTCTTGATTCCGGTTAACCCATTTCGCGTCCCGGTGGTCCGTTTAGCTCCCAATTAGCTCCTTAAACTTCACAAGACCTGCAAAACACAAATCCTTTTACAAGTAGGCTATTCGGGATTAAAAGTTAAGTAAAAACAAGAACTTAGACATAAACGAAAACCGGTTTTTGACCACGTATCATCTTCGGTTGTCAAACCTTCAGTCTCTATCAGTCTTCTCGCTCTCTCCAAAGATTCTCCATTGTAAGCGATCTCTGTCAATCTCTTTCTCTCTTTCTCTTTCTTCCAGAATCACAACCTGGCTCTATACATCTCTTGACCAGGTCTCTTGATTCCTTAAGTTTTTCAGCATCAGCATCTTGCATGGACACATTTCCAGGATCAGACACTGGCTCTAACCACTTCCTCTTGAAGTCTTCAGACTCCCCCTTTCAATAAGCTGGGATCGCAGTCTGGAATCTTTGAATCTACAAGATCTGGAACCTGGCTCGAATCTGCCTATCTACAGAAAACATAACCTGGCTTTCTCCAGTTTTCATTCCTGCACAACCTCTACCTCACAATAAATTTCTCAAATTTAAAATTCAACAAATTTAGAAATCACATGCAGGTATCATTCAATAATGATTTAATATCTGATGAACCACTTGTATGAAAATAACATCTTTAAAAACACACTCTCCCAAACCTGTTCATCATGTTTAGCACTTAGAATTTTGAAAAACAGCTCTTCAACATCAGTTGTCGAAAATGTTTTTGAATTTTCAAAAATTTATGCTAAAACACACTTAAAATCTTTTTGGACTTTTGAAACTAAAGAAATGCAGTAAAGAAATATTTACAGACAATATTTTTGAGAGTTTGTGTAAGAGGATCATATCAGATTTTGAGACAAATCACCAACACCGTTAAGCTTTAAACATTTTAAGTTCTAAACGATTCACTTAGATTGTCAGTATACTGATCCACTTAAATTTTCACACAGAGTTCAACTGTTTCGAGATACGAGATTAGTGTTTTAGAGACTTAAACTTATTCGTGTGCCCCACCACTTGAATATACTCCCGTATCCAGATCCCAATATTCAGTCTTACAGGTGAGTATACCTAGATGATATATGTAAAGGGTTAAATGCGAGGGCCATGAGAGCTCAGGCTATTGCTTCCGCAAAATCAGAGAGATGATGGCTTCGACTTTTAGGTATGTTCCCTTTAGAGAATCTTTTCTTCAACAGCACATGATTAGCATTTTACAATGTTTCATCATTTTTTATGCTGAGGGGGTGCTAATATTTCAAGCAAGCGAAAAGTATTATACAGGGACTAGGCCATTGCTTCTGCAATATCAGAAGTCCCTGGATAATACCCCAGATATCACTAAGCATAAAGACCTAGTATCTCAGAAAGAGGGATCTTTCAAACAAGATTTAGGGGGTTACCCATATATCCGATAGATGTTCCCCACGAGATAAGTAAGTTTGAAATTTAGGTTTATATCTCGAACACAATCTACTAAATGTGCAAAAACCTACTGGCATATCATCAGTGAGACCGTTTATCACATTTTATCTTTCCAATTCTTTAGCGTGCTGTGATAGTCCACTGATGTACTATCATTTCCTCTTTTTCACAACAAAACTCATTTTTGATTTTATCATGTTTTTGACTTTTTCAAATTTTCTAATGTTTTTGGATTTTCTGAAATTTCTTACTCCCCCTAAAATTCAAAATCATTTAAAGAACATTTGAAAACAAACTATACAAAGTAAAGTGACAAACTGATATCGGATCACTTCAATTCGCCATCCACTTGACATAAACAATCAGAACTCCCCCTTACAACAAACTATTTTCCCATTATGATTTCAAAACACTTAAGTTTGTTTTAATCAAATGGCTTTTCCGGAAAATAAGTTTTGTTGATTTTATCACTTGTAGAAATGGGGATTCATTCATCACTTTGTTTTCTTCAACCTTTTGAACGAAAGTTAAATCAAGTTCAACTTAATGACCTTTATTAACCATTTGTAGATAAAACCAATAACCACTTGTAGGTATAACAATCACACATTATCAAGAATGATAATACCACTTGTAGGTCGAAATATCACTTTCGTGAATTTCTCAAGAAAGATGCCAATTCCTGCTCCACGATTACCAACTTGGGAGCTCCGGCAAGTCAGTATTTTTAGTTAGAGAGATTCTCCCAAGCCTGACGGTCCTTGGGAGATTCCGAGTTACCAACACTTGGTTGCTTACCTTCCATCTTTTTCTCATAGAATTCCTTTACCCCTTTGACTTTTCGATCAATCATTTTTCCAAAAATATGTTTCACTTTGGAGTTAAATGCCTTTTCAACATCAAAGTTTTTCTTTTCAGAAAAAAATTGGTTTGAAATCTCAACTTTTCCAATTTTGTTTTAAAATTTTCAACCCGCAATGGTGGAAAATTCTCATCATCCATTGGCGGCACTGATTTTTTCATCTTTTAGAACAACATGTGGCTCCTCTGACTTTATGGAATCAGATTCATCGCCAGAAGATAGCTCCTCTGATTTTGTTGAATCAGAATCATTGCTAGAACGATTATCATATTTCTTAACAACCCACTTGCAGTTGTCAAGATTTACCTTCCTTCTATAAACTCTTTTCGAACATTCTCCAACCTCAAATGTTGAGTTTTCAAAAACTTTAAACCTTTTGGTTGGTGGTTCACTTTTCTCAATAACTTTTTCTTCAGCATTTTCATCTTTCTTGGCTTTATTTAAACGCTTCCTTATTCTTTCTGCCCAATAATCATTAACAAGATAACCATCAACATTATCATTGACAATTTGAGCAACAAAAGCTTTTTGACCAGAAGTTTTGTTAGGATCATAATCATCCCAACTGAAATCTTTCCAACTGAAACCCTCTGGAAGTCTTTCATCATCTTGATCTATCATTTTGTTCATTACACATGCTTTACTCTCTGCTGAAATATATCTATCCCAACTGTTTTCTTTTGATGAATTTCCATTATCTTGATTACCAAGACAAGCTTTCTTTGAATCTTCAATTACTTTCTGAGCATGTGCAGTTTGTGGTTGTTGATGATATGGTTGTTGAGCAACTTGATGATAAATCGCTTTTCGATAGTAGTCATTGTTTCTAAAAGGATTTTAAACTCCACTTGCTTCACGGTTTGTGCACTCTCTCTTGAAATGCCCTTTTTCCCTGCAACAAAAACAAGTAACTTTAGATTTATCAAATCCTAAAGTAGAAACATTTGCATCACGGAAATCATCTCTTCCTGTAATTTGTTTAAACTTTTCAGCTCTTCTCAACACGCTTGCCAAACAACACTTTATATCTACCAACTCCATTTCTTCAGCATCAACCTGATCGTAATCCTCTTTTGTCAACATTGGATTTCCAATCCTCCCTGCTACCAAACTACCATATGACTCTAACACAGTCACCAACAGAGACATATGACTTTTAGCAACTTCTTCCGAATAATTTTGATCATTTTGAAGGTTTAAAGCAATGTTGCACTGAAGCACTTTCCCACTCTTGGTTGATGAAAAATTTGGATTAAACGATGGATATGAAGAAAAACCCATTTTGCTACTTGATACTTGAGATGAACTTTCTGAAGAACTCTTTGCATTGAAAGCAGTTTCAATCTTTGGTGAAATATTGGTTTTATCACTGACACTACCTTTGTAATACAAACCAATGTCTTGTTCTCCATCATAATTCTTCATTCTCGCTATTTTTCGTTGTTCCATCTCTTGAGCTTCAAGCTGTTTAATAAACTCACTCAGTGTAATTTTGTTAAAATTCGGTTTATTTTTCAGCATCATAAGATACGTGCCCCATACATCATATGGCAACGCATCAGCCAATTTTTCAATCAATTCATCTCTATCTTTATTGATGCTCAATTTGCTCATATTCTTCAGTAAATTGCAATATCTTTCAAAGATCTGCTTGGTGCTTTCATTTCTTAAACCACGGAATAAATCAAATTCCTTCTTCAAAAGTGACCTTTTGTTCTTGATCATCTCATCACTTCCAAGAAACTTTGATTCTAATTATTTCCACATCGAACATGCACTTCCGTTATGTTGAAGTAAAATCAAGATGTCTTCTTTAATAGCTTGATGCAAAAGACTAACCATCATTTTTTCATCTTTATATTTCTTTTTCTCTTCAACACTCATATCTCTAATTTCAATTTTTACTCTATTGTCATTGACTGGTCTAACATATTGATATTCAGTATGTTCCCATGCATCTAAGTGATATGCTTGAACCCAGTTCCCAAAACGTTCGGCCCATCCACTGTACTCCTCGATACTCATGAGCTTAGGTGGTTTTTGTGTTGTCCCTGTTTCATTTTCAAGCAACGTACTTTGAGTTACAGTTATTGGACTAGCAAAGGCATTATAAAACTCGTTTTCCATGATTCGGTTCTCAAAAATTCCCAAACACAGACTTTCAAACGAAATCAAATAACTTTGGCACTTTCAAGCGAAATAGATCCTTCACACGAAACAACTTTTAGAGCGAAATCCGCTTCAAACGAAATAACCTGCTGAACTGTTTTCGTACGAAATGAGATAACTTTCACACGAAATAGGTGATTTCGTACGGAATGACGATCTGATGAACTTCTTTCAAGCGAAATAGCTGTTTCGTGCGAAATCAAATGCTGATTTCGTACGAAATGATGAACTGATGAACTGCTTCACACGAAATAGTGGTTTCGTGCGAAATGAAATCTGATTTCGTGCGAAATTAAAACAATGTTCAAACGAAATGATATCAGCTTTCATGCGAAATGAAAGTTTGGGACAGTTTTTGAACAAATTGAAATAGTTTTAAGTCGAATTAAGATCTGATTCTTTCTAGGGTTTGTTAAAACACTGTTTCGCACAATATATTTGAAAATCAAGCCATTTTATCCGTGAAATCTTGTTTAATTTTGAAAAGAAGGTGTAGAAATCAGAATTTGCAGCTGAAATGGTAAGAACTCTTCCTCCTGAGCTCTGATACCACTTGTAGGATCGTTTTCAGACCCGAAACGAGTCGTTCAGAAAAGTTCTTTTCAATACGAATGGCGGAAACAAACGTATCGAAGTCGTTTCAACTGAAATGCAAAGAAAATCACTTTAAACTGTCTCTGTATTGATATCAAGTCGATTTACACTGCTGGAGACACTTCGGCAGAGCTTCGCTACCGGAATCAGAAGTTACAAATGAAATGACTAAGGCACTATTTATAGGCAACTCTATTTCGCACGGAACAGTCCAAGAAATCAAGTTCACATGAAATGACTATTTCATACGAAATGACTAGTTCATTTCGTGCGAAATACCCCTTTCTCATTTCGTGCGAAATACCTCTAACATACACATTTCTCATTTTCTCGTTCTACGTGCCCTGATCTATCTAGACTAAATACAAGACTCGATACAAGACGAAGTCGACAGAGATATGCACCAACATTTATACTTACCGACCGGTGTTCATCTACATACGACACATTCCCGTATCAAGGTATGCACGAGAGTTCATCTTATTGGTGAGTATACCATTTATCATTTGTTTTGACGTATATGAAAATGTGAGATACTCACTTATTTTGAATTGAAAACAAGCCCTATGTGATAGAATCACTTATTGATGAGGAACTTGATTTTCAGATGCATGAGGGCACAGGAGCAAGTCTATGAACAAGTCAATACTAACGTATAGCAGAGAGACGAATTTGACTACTGGATAAATGTGATATATTATCACTTATTTTTGTGGACATGTGATTGTTGATCACTTTTTGAGGTCGTATGCAATATGTACGCGTATGTATGGTATCATGGAAGATCTAGACTTCGTCTCCGTTATATTTCGGTAAAAAAAACAACCAGGATACCCAGATGATAAACAGCATAAAGACCACATATCTCAGAACCTCGGCAATCTCTCAAACGAAATTTCGGTACTAAGACCATATGTCAATGAGCGGTTCTCACCTGGTCTTCAGTCGATTTAAGTTTATATCACCCTGCACACTTTAAAATGATTGTGAGCCTACCCATACATCTTATATAGAGCTGCTTATCGTTTTTCATTTAAGGTTTAAAGAGGTTTCGACAGACCACTGATGTACTATCATTTTCTCTTTAGCTCGCCAGGAAACTCATTTTTGTTTTTCTATTGTTTTTGTGTTTTTGAAATTTGTCGATGTTTTTGAATTTTTCAAATTTGGATTTACTCCCCCTAAAATGTAAAAACTATGATAAATTAAAAACACAAAGATATTTACAAAAATGATTTTCCGATTTCGGTTTTACTCTTGCTTGACTTTAATGCCGTTTACCAGTAATAAAAAGTCAAATCGTGATTTGTCAAAAGCTTTGCTAAAAAGGTCGGCACGTTGGTCATCAGTATGGACCTTAACAACATCGTAAGCCTTTTATCAAAGCAATCACGTATGAAGTGATATTTGATTTCGATGTGTTTGGTCTTTGAATGCTACACAGGATTTCTAGTGATCTGTAAGGCAGCAGAATTATCAACGAAAATAGGAGTAGTTAGGAATTCAAAACCATAGTCGCGCATTTGTTGTTGGATCCACAGGACTTATGAGCAACAACTTGAGGCATCAATATATTCAGCTTCGCATGTTGATGTAGCAACACAAGTCAGCTTCTTGCACTGCCATGTGACTAGGCGATTTCCTAAAAACTGACATCCAACCATTGTGGATTTGCTGTTGATTTTGCATCCGTCAAAATCAGAATCACTGAAAGCGATCAATTCAAAGCTATCATCCCTAGGGTACCATAGACCGGCGTCCGGGCATCCCTTCAAATAGCGAAATATCCTTTTTCACAGCTGCAAGATGTGATGCCTTCGGGTTAACTTGATATCTGGCAAGCAGGCACGTTGGATACATTATATCTGGTCTTGATGCTGTGAGGTACATAAGGGATTCGATCATTGCGCGGTAGTATGAAGAGCTAACAACTTCACCCTTCAAGTCAGGATGAATTCCATGATTTTGCTGCAGTGGGGTACCAATGGGCGTTGCATCAGACATTTGGAACCGGCTCAAGATGTCACCAACATATTTAGTCTGATGGATGAATATCCCAGACTCTGTTTGTTGAAATTGTAAGCCTAAAAAGAAAGTCATCTCCTCCATAGCGCTCATTTCAAATTTCTCCTGCATAACACGCTTGAAATTCCTTCACAAAACATCGTTAGTAGAACCAAATATGATATCATCTACGTATACCTGTACCAATAGAAGATCTCCATCCTGTTCTTTGATGAAAAGAGTACAATCGATAAGACCTCTGTGAAATCCATTCTCCAGCAGATAATTTGATAAGGTTGCGTACCAAGCTCGTGGTGCTTGATGTAGACCATAGAGAGCTTTGTTCAGCAACCAAACCCGATCAGGGTGAATAGGATCTTCAAAACCTGGAGGTTGTTCGACGTACACCTCTTCTTCAACCACACCATGTAAGAATGCACTTTTCACGTCCATTTGGTAGATCTTGAATCCTTTGAAGGACGCATAGGCTAGAAAGATTCGAATTGCTTCAAGACGTGCAACAGGTGCATAAAATTCGTTGTAGTCGATCCCTTCAATCTGATGAAAACCTTGAACGACTAATCTTGCTTTGTTTCGAATAACTACTCCACGGTTATCCTTTTTGCACTTATAAACCCAACGGGTACCAATCTTCTTGTAATCTTCAGGTTTATCAACGAGTTTCCAGACACCTAGCTTCTGGAATTGTTGCAGTTCTTCTTACATAGCTTCAACCCAAGAATTATCTTTCAAAGCTTCTTTCCAAGATTTTGGTTCTTCCTGTGATACGTAACACGCGAAGGACCAATCGTTTTGTTGTCCAGATTCTCGAATCGCCGCATACAAGCCTGCATTGTTGTCGTTTCGCAACATGTTTCTCGTTTGAACGCCACTTTGTGCATTTCCGATGATGTTTTGTTGAGGATGGGTATTGTGAATTCGGGTTTCTGGATTATCTGGAACTGGAATATTTGTACCCAGATTGTTGAGATTGAGATCAACAACCAATTCAATACCCTGAACTGGCGAAGAGGATGATGCAGTAGCTTCAGCTGTTTTTGGGGCGTCCACTGGAGGTGTAGCCTCTGAAGTACCATGAACAGCTTCTTGGTCTGCATCGAGAAATTCATCGTCCTCTGAAGATTCGTTCAGTTCTGTAGCATCATGAAAATCCTCATTGTCGAGAGCATTATTATTCACTGAAGTTGGTTCTTGATTGTTAACAATAATTGGATGAACCAACGGTGAATCTGTTGCGTTGTCACTCTCGAAAAACATCCTTGCTGCGGCACTTTCTTCGACTTCTTGAATATTGATCGAATTGAAAAAGTCATCATACTCAAACATCCATGGTTGACCTGGACATTTGACTGGCAATGTGTGCCGTTGTACCCTGACCTCAGACCATTCCTCAACCCTTTTAGTCTCTAGGTTCCAGACTCTTAAGTTCAGGGTGGCATAACCAAGAAAGTAACCTTCAATAGCTTTTGCCCTAAACTTTCCATTAGGATCGATCATTGTGCAAGGAGCTCCAAACGGTTCAAGATATGACAAATCTGGTTTCCGTTTGTGAAGAAGCTCAAAGCAGGTCTTGTTGTGTCTTTTGACTGTAAGGACTCGATTCAACGTGTAACAAGCAGAGGCCACAACTTCACTCCAGAATGGAATGGGCAACTGCGACTCTACCAACATCGTCCTAGCAGTCTCGATCAATGTACGGTTTTTACGTTCAGCGGCGCCGTTCTTTTGAGGAGTGTAAGCCGCACTAAATTCATGAAGAATACCTTTTGAAGTACAGAACTCCTTCATGGCATGATTTTTAAATTATGTTCCATTGTCGCTGCGAATCCGTTTAACCTTCAAAGTATACAAATTCTCAATCTGAATGATAAAGTTTTTGATAATTCTCAATCTGAATGATTTTTAAATTATGTTCCATTGTGAGCCATGAATGCCACCCAAGAAAATCTTGAATAATCATCGTTATCACGAGGTAGTATTGATCATTCCGAATGCTTTTATGCTTGAAAGGACCGAACAAACCCATGTGCAAACGTTCAAGAGGAACGGCCACCGTGTTGATCTTCTTAGTCGGGTGTCGCTTCTTGCTTTGCTTTCCTTTTTGGCATAAAACACAGACGTCTTGAAGATGGAAGTTTTTAAGAGGAACACCATTCACTAATTCATTTGACACCAAATGATTCATTTTGCGTAAGTGAATGAGACCCATCCGTCTATGCCAAGAGATTGAGTCCTTTTCTGTGGCTTTGGAAACGAAACAAGTTGCTTGTGCAGAAGTTGTAATTGCTTGGCTCATATCAAGGACATATAAATCATTTATCCTTGGAGCAGATAAGAGAATCCAGTCTTTAGGAATCTTGAAACCGGGTTTCAGCACATAACATCCATTTGCATCAAAGTGTACTGAAAACTGCTTATCACAAATTTGTGAAACACTGAGAAGATTGTGATCAAGTTGTTGCACAAAGTTGTTCTTATCAAAGCTTACAACCGCGTTGGATACCATTCCTTCACCAATAATATATTCTCCTTTATCTCCAGCAAAAGCAACATGTCACACCCCCAAAATCCACACGCGGAGTATCACCGCATGGAGGCGTGACTGACCAGGATCAAGCCACCAATCATATTGAACAACGTAATATAATAAAGATAAACCAGTCACAATATAATTGGTGTCCAAAAATAAAGTAACCAAATTCAAGTATCAGCGGAAGCATAAAGTGAGAAACCAAATCATAAGTTTTAAATGTCCAAATGTTTCACATGGAACTCAACAATCCATGTCCCACAACGACTCTTCCCCATGCAAGCTCCAGCTAAATACCTAATGACCTGCAAAGCATGTAGTAACGAGTCAACAAAGTTGAGCGAGTTCACAGTTGGGTGTTTGTTTAAGTTATTCCAAAAACATAGTTTCCTTTAAACTGGCACCCTGGCCGTGGGGGCTACCCCATAGTTGAAAACGTGTTTTGTTTAATCCCGTTTACTCTGGCAATCCAGCCGTGGGGGCTACCCCATGTTTACACTACTAGACTCGTTACCATATCGACCACTGACTTTAGTCATGTTTATGTGTGACAACCCTCACCAAACCAGGTATCCGTACGAATTAATTAATATTTAATTAATGCTTAATTACTCTGCTTGCTTACAATTGTGGTTAAACTGGTTCTTGATTTCTGATACATACATACTCATGCATCACATTTTATACTGTCACTCTATTATTTACACATAAACATCAGTGACAACCTTGATGCACAAAGCATAGTGAGCACACTATACGGATAACCCAGTAAACATGCAGACATTGCCAGCACTAGACATATATTGTCTCTAAGGCCAGTACGAGCCGGGAATAGA
The DNA here is from genome assembly GCA_030545235.1 of Helianthus tuberosus. Lineage (NCBI taxonomy): Eukaryota > Viridiplantae > Streptophyta > Magnoliopsida > Asterales > Asteraceae > Helianthus > Helianthus tuberosus. The sequence continues at coordinate 48,880,164 of CM060411.1, read as the reverse complement.
TTACTACACTAGTAGGGAGTGTAGGGAGGTGAGGATTGTAAAACTGCGTCACTAGGTGATAGTTATAGTGACCGGATGTGCCTAAAACATACTTTAACTACAAAATTCTGCACTTTATACCAAAACTCAGCATTTAACATAACTAGTGAAGTGCAAAAACTTGGTAAAATAATACTGGACACTTTCCAAAGTGTCGGGGAAATTACTGTGTCACTAAAAATAATATAAACGACACTTTAAAGCTTTACTTGACACTTTAACGGATCAATATCCAACCGAACAACCGGTCTTTACCCGGAACATAAAAATATTGTCAATGACATTGTTTACATTTTTCTGAGCTAGTTAGGGTCCCCGAACACCCTAACACCCGTTATATTACATAACACACTAATAACCTATTTAAATATCTAAACTAAACTAACTAATCCCTAACTATACAATCAAAATCTAACTAAATACCCCCCCTAACCGATCGGTTTCCCCATGTGGGACACACCCCACCATTTTTGATTATTTTAATCCTAATTGCTTGATATCTAGACTACACATTATACATTGGGTATTAGTGATTAATGGTTTATAAAAAGGTTTAGTGGATTATCATTCTCTTTCATCATCACACCATCAACAAGCTTCCTCTCTTCTTTCATTGCCCACCTTCGGCCGAACACCATCACCACTAACCAACCATCATTCAAATCTTGTTCAAGCCATATTCTTACATACAAGTGTGCAAGAGATCATACAAGGAGACCCGGTGCTTTCGGAAACTCAAGAACCTCTCTACGTTGCTTTTATCCACCTTGTTTACGCTTTGATTCTTCCCTAGCCTCGAGCTAGTTGTAAGTGCTTCTAAACACCCTCTTGATCTTGTCTAAAGTGGTTAATAAGAGATTTAAAGGATAAAAATCAAGAACATACAAGATCAAATCTAAAAGTCTTGAAAGAAAGATGAATATGTTGGTTAAAGAGTAACAAATGGTGTAAATCTTGTAAATCTTGACTAGTTGTGATTACTTTATGTTGTTAGTGACTAGTAGTGGAACGGATCGTCATCTAACTATGCTAAATCATGTTCATGGAACATGAACTAGTAATATGTTAAGTGAAAAAGTTATAAGATGACGAATCTTTCCACACACAAAACATGAACTTGTGTAAAAGTGATTTTTCTTGTAAAATGGAGTTCTAAACTAGTAGATCTAAAGATCTACAAGTGGTTTTTTCGGAAGAACCAAGTAAAAGATACCAGTCTTGTTTAAAAACCGGATCTTACACAAACTAAAGGCATTTTAGTGAATAAACAAGTGTGTAAACACTTGTGAGACAAGAAAGTTTGACAAAGAAATATTTTCATAAATATTGACTAGAAGTTGTAAGACTACGTATTCCTTAAAAATAAAGTTTCCAAGAAACTGATTTTATTTTTAAAGATGGAAAGATCTACTAAATATATTGGGAAGTTACTACATACTTTTACACAACTTACAAGTTCATGTGTTTGCGAATTATGCTTATTTTTTACGAGTTTGATGATTGAATATTGTATATTGATGATTGGAAAATTGTTGACTGGATTTGAAAAGAAAATGTTACGCTAGTAAGCGTGGCCACCTCCAGTTACAGAGGAAACTCTGGCGAAATTTTTCCAGAAAATAACACTTAGAATATTTTTGGTGACAAGTGTTTATAAATATATTTTTGACTTGTTTTCCAAACAAACTTCGCCATGATTTTTATTATAAAATAACCAAGTATTCGGAGGTGGATTTTCGTAAATAAAACTTGTTAAATATATATTTAGAATATATATTTCATAGTAAAACGCTTGTGTTATTTTATGATTATTTTGTGAACTACACATATATTATTTTTAGGGTAAAAATAATATAACTCGTATACACTAAAAAGTAACGACTCCAAAATAATACCAACACCTTCACAAATAAATATCTAAGTTACACCGGTATTATTATTACCACCCGAACTTTAAATGTAACTTATGTATTTCCGGAAAAATACTCTTAAATGCGTATTTTGATAAAAGTATTATTTTGGAAATCGTATGGAATAAAATATAGTATTTTTGGGAAAAATATGTAGATTTTGGAGATAGAATATTTTGGACAAATGAATAAAAATATATTTTATTAAGTGAGAATTTATAATATATTTTTGGAATTACAAAAACGCACATGTATTAAAACCCCCATCCTTGGGAAGGAATATAATTATTAAATAATTAAGAAGTGGAAATACGAAATAGTTGCCTAACTATTTCCCAAAAACGTTAAACCTTAAGCCAAGGCACGGCCGTCCGTCTAATAGAAGTTAGTACGTGTAGGTCGTCATGCAGCAGGTTGATTTGGGATTGACTATTTCGGAGACGCACTTCAGTGAGTTCATGTCCCCCTTTTCTCTTAACTGTTTTCAGTTTTTATACTTCGGGGGTGAAATACATGTTACTATGATTACGAATACTTTTTACATGGTATGGTTAGTGTAAGGAGGGTTACTACTTAGATCATGTGAGTGAGTTGGCTGAAACTGGAGGCCGTTAATCCTCATTGTAGGACCGAGGGTCAGTAGCGGTAGATCTATCTGGGTGTAGCGAGCCCAACTCCAGGCCCAACAGAACGGACCTCGGGGTGACTTTGTACCCGACGCAAAAATCTGCTAGGTTTGAGTCTTCCTAGTGCACTTCACACATATCAATGGCCTTGCAAACCATTGGTGATCTCTTTATTTCCTTATTTGCTACATACCAGGGATTTATACTTACAAAGGTTTTACATACTCACTTTCACATGAACTCGCTCAATATTTTTGTTGATTTTTCAACTTACATGTATTTCAGGGATTTAGGGATATGGCGAGGTATGCTATGTTTTCAAGCTGCGTAGAAGGGTGATGTCATCCAAGTTTAGGGGTTGTGACTTCTACCTGGACGAGTCACAAGTCTTAAACTATGTTTATTTCATGTTTGTGGTTGTGTCTTATGAACAATGTTTTTATTATGTTGTGTTGTAATCTCACTGCATGTGTCAACTCTTAAAACAATGTTGTCGTGTTAACTTTTGGAACATGTTAAATGGATGAACATCATGGTTTTATTTTCATATAGCATTGTTGTGATTATGCTACGGTATTAAGAAGTCCCACGAAAATAAACCCACGCTTCCGCAAAGCCAGGGTGTGACAGCTTGGTATCAGAGCTTTGATCATAGCGAACTAGGATTCCTTCTCGAGTCTAGACTATGATCACTAGGAATCTCACGAAAACATTTTTACATTGCATACACTACGTCCAGATCCAGAGTGCAAAATATTTTTACAAACAAAAGTATGAGCATTCTTTTTAAAAGTTATGGCTCAGTCTGAGAGACTGAGGGAGTAGTCTAGTGGGACTAGAGGATTCAGTCTGGGAGGCTGGGAGGTTAGTCTAGTGGGACTAGAGGGTTCAGTCTGGGAGGCTGGGAGGTTAGTCTAGTGGGACTAGAGGGTTCAGTCTGGGAGGCTGGGAGGTTAATCTAGTGGGACTAGGAGGTTCAGTCTGAGAGGCTGGGAGGTTAGACTAGTGGGACTAGGAGAATTACTCGATTGCTTATTGGTGACTAACATGTTTATTTGATTATATGATTGATTATTTGTACGTATGTATGTTTGTGTTACAGACATCATGCCTTCTTCATCAGACACTGGAGTTTCCGACACTCTAGACCCTATGGCGATAGTATCAGATGACATAGTTTCATCGGAGCACGAGGCCCACACTTCCGATACTACCAGCACAGACGATGACGACTTCCAGCCCTTTGCGCTGCCTGACGTCGTAGCCGAGCCTGCTGATGGCCATCTCGCTGGGGATTTACCACTCGCGGTGATCCCTGCTCCTATACCCGTTGCTTCTTATCCAGTTGTTGATATGCCACTTGATAATGTTTCCGACGAAGACGTCGATCTGTTTGAGGAGGACCCACTTGAGGATGACCTTGAGGGTGAGGCCCCTATTGCTGCTGATGATATTCTACTCATTGCTGACGCTCCTGCAGAGGAGGCTCCTGCAGAGGAGGCTCCTGCCCATTCACCTGTCCCAGACTCATTTGAGTCTGTGGCGTCCGCATCTTTGCATACACAGGGAGTGCAGCACCACTCACACGACACCGACCCTGACATGGCGTTATCAGTTGCACCTGCACCCGCACATGACTTTGAGTTTGATCACGATGTTGATGATGATCCTGTGTTTCCCCCTGGTTTTTATCCTGACCAGGATATTGAGTTCATTCACTTAGACCAACCCTGGAGGATCCTGTAGCCCCTGTCGATCCCTTGTTTGCTGATCCAGCTGATTTCGAGATGGAGTTTGTTGATCCGGAGCCTGTTGTGGCCCCTGAGCCAGTTGTCGCTCCTGACCCGGCATTAGAGCATGACCCTGTTCATGCCGATGCACCTGCTGTTGCCCCTTTTATTGATGATATACCTGTTGATGATCATCCTGTTGTTGCTCCGCCGTTGATGCTGTTGGTGCTCATGTTGATGCTCCACATTTGTTAGAGGATCCTGTTGTCGCCCCACTTCCTGATCCTATGCCGGTGATGTTCGACCGCGCACCTTTCGCGACCCATATTGATCCACGATACGCTCACACCCACAATGGGTGGATAGATGATGACGATGATTACCCACCCTTCGTGTTCCCTGATACACCCCCTGTAGCCCCCGTTTCGGCCCCTGTTTCAGCCCCCATTGATTTCCCTTTTCTTCCCACACATACCACAGATGCTCAACGTACAGATCTCCCGATCACCTATCTCCAGGACATTCCTCCACCACGTCCTGGGGAGGGTTCATCTCGACATCCGTTTGGTCATACACCTTTCATGGCAGGAGGCAGCCAGTTCATACCCCAGATTTCTCATCCCACTGTTGTTCCCACTGTTGCACCATTTACTGTGCCATCCTTCGCTCCATCTATTGAGTCGTTCCTCTGGACTACGCCCCCCATTATGCCACCATCCGATCCGTATCACCCATACCACGTGGGGTATTCTACGGAGGAGATTCTCACATCTTTCATGATACTGCAGGAGGCGCTGACCCGTCGCGTACAGGAGCTGGAGAGAGCTCAGCGACCACCGTGTCATTGTCAGACCCCACCTTCAGTATCACACCCTCCACGACCACTTTCACCTGATTCTACCGCTCGTATTTGGACTCCTGAGCAGCAGATAGCATACCTGTTGCGCGCTCATCGCGCTATGGAGGAGGACTGGTTGCACATGCGATGTCTACTCTTTTCTCGTTTTCCCCCTCCTCCGCCGCCATCAGCATATGCCATTTTGATTCGACACAGGTAGACTTTTGGTGAGACGACCGCGATTCTGCAGACTACACAGCTTTTGGAGACCACATTTTGATGATTGTGACTTTTGATGATTTGTATATTTGTTGCTGTTGTCACTGACTAGATAGTTTGGACTAGGGCGATGTGGCCCTTAGTCACTGATGATGTATGATACAGTTATGAACTTGTAAACCTTACATTGTGGTCTTGATTTATGACAGCGCAATCTCAGTATTCTCATTATATGTTGGGTTGATTATTGATTGTTTAAGTTCTATAACATGAGATGTTATGTGGCTGATTTATTTATAACATGATATGTTATGTGTTGATATTGTTGAATACATACATACACTTTACTTACTATGATCTAACCTACGTGAAACATCTTTTAGAAGATGCCTCCAAGACGCCAAACGCGTATGCCTGCCAACGAGGCAGAACTTCAAGGAATCATTGTTGCCGCCATTGCGCAGTATGCAGCCTCACAAGGAGGAACAAGCGGAAGTAATTCGAACAAAAACGACAATAACGACCCACCACATGGTAATGTTAAGTCGTTGAGACATGCTACGATACATCTGGATATCTTTAGCACGTTTGCTAATACCATTTGTATATTCTAACGTATGTGCAGGGTGCACTTACAAGCAGTTCCTTGACTGCAAGCCTGTGAACTTCGACGGCACCGGAGGTGCTGTTGCTTTTGTAAGATGGGCCGAAAAGACGGAGTCTGTTCTTCGAATGAGCAAGTGCGCTCCAGACCAACAAGTGACTTACATTTCTGGGCTATTTTTGGACGGAGCCCTGTCCTGGTGGAACTTACAAGTGCAAACCCTTGGCGAAGCCGCAGCTCACGCAATGACATGGAATGAGCTAAAGGAGCTCATGCGAAGAAAGTACTGCTCACGTGCGTAGATTCAGAAGTTGGAAACTGAATTCTGGCACTTGAAAATGGAAGGACCCAAGATTGCTGAGTACGTTCAGAGATTCCACGACCTGTCTCATGTGGTACCTTATATGGTTACACCGGAATTCAAGCGAATCGAGCGCTTTATCTGGGGTTTAGATCCACAGATCATGAGTATGGTCACTACTTCCAAGCCTGCAACAATCACAGAGGCCATCGATCTGAGCGTGGCTCTTACTGAGGAAGCCATCCGCCTGAACAAGTTTTTGAATGTTGAGCCAAAGAAGAAAGAGACTCACGTAGAGTCGTCTGGTGAGAATAAGAGGAAATTCTCGAACTTCAAGCAGGGAACTAGCGGTGTTGGCAAGAAAGGAGAATCAAGCACACCGGTCCAAGCTGCAACCGGTGCTGGGAAGAAAGGAAAAGGCTATATGGGTTCACTGCCCAAGTGTAACTCCTACCAACGTCATCATTCTGGCCGGTGTGGGCCAAAATATGTGAAGCTTGTGGAAAAGTTGGCCACTTGAAGGATTCGTGCCGGGCTAGTGCTGGCCGGGGAGGCCAAGGAGGTTTTGGTAGTAGAAACAATAATCGTGGTGGAAATGGAAATCATGTACAAGGAAACAATGAAGGAAATGGAAACCGAGGCAACAACGCGAATCAAGCGGGTAATGTGAATCGAAATCAGAACAACACTCAAGCTGGGAATGAAGGTGGTAATGGGCAAAAACTTGGTTGTTTTAACTGTGGCGACATTGGACACTTTAAGAGGGACTGCCCAGGATTGAATCAAGCCCGCGGAAGAGTGTTTAACATTGAGGCGAGGGAAGCGCGCCAGGATCCCAATGTTGTTACTGGTACGTTCCCTATAAACCAACGCTTTGCATCCGTTTTGTTTGATACTGGTGCCGATTATAGTTTCGTGTCATTAGAATTTAAGAATATACTTGGGTTGACGCCTAGTAAGTTAGACGTTCCGTACTCCATCGAATTAGCAAATGGGAAACTAGTTGAGACCAGTGAAGTTGTCCGAGGATGTGTGATTGAACTAGGAGGGCACGAGTTTACACTAGACTTACTACCTGTCGAGTTGGGAAGCTTTGATGTGGTAGTGGGAATGGATTGGCTATCGAGCAACAAAGCCGAGATCGTTTGCAATGAAAAGACCATCCGCATCCCATTGACAGATGAAGAAACGATCATAGTACACGGAGAGAAGCATGATACACCACTAAGAATTATTAGCTGCCTGAAAGCTAGAAAGTGCTTGAAGAAGGGATGTGTTGCATTCTTGGCACACATCGTGGACAAGGAAGCTACTGAACCAAAGATTGAAGACATTCCAGTCGTCAAGGAATATCCGGAAGTCTTTCCAGAAGACTTGCCAGGATTACCGCCTCAAAAGCAAGTCGAGTTCCACATTGACTTGGTTCCAGGTGTCGTGCCTGTAGCCAAGGCACCCTATAGACTTGCGCCATCAGAGATGCAGGAGTTGTCAACACAACTCCAGGAGCTATTGGATAAAGGATTCATCAGACCAAGCTTCTCACCTTGGGGAGCTCCAGTACTGTTCGTTAAAAAGAAGGACGGTAGTTTTCGTATGTGCATAGACTACCGCGAGCTTAATAAGTTGACTATCACGAACAGATATCCCTTGCCGAGGATCGATGATCTTTTTGACCAGCTGCAAGGTTCAAGCTTTTATTCAAAGATCGATCTTCGATCTGGATATCATCAACTAAGGATACAAGAGGAAAGTATCCCGAAGACGGCCTTTAGGACTCGTTATGGACATTACGAGTTCCTAGTTATGCCGTTTGGGTTAACAAACGCACCTGCAGTTTTTATGGATTTAATGAACCGAGTCTGCAAGCCGTCTCTCGACAAGTTTGTAATTGTGTTCATCGATGACATCTTAATCTACTCGAAGACGAAGGACGAGCACGAACAACACTTAAGAGCTATTCTAGAGCTACTCAAGAAGGAGAAATTATACGGTAAGTTCTCGAAGTGCGAGTTCTGGCTGCGTGAAGTCCAATTTCTTGGACATGTGGTTAATGGAAATGGAATACATGTTGATCCCACAAAGATCGAAGCGATCAAGAATTGGGAGACCCCAAAGACGCCAACCGAGATTCGACAATTCTTAGGTTTGGCTGGCTACTATCGAAGATTTATTGAGGATTTTTCAAAGATCGCTCAACCATTGACCTTCCTCACATAGAAGGATAAGAAGTTTGATTGGGGAATCAAACAGGAAGAAGCATTCAAGTTACTGAAAGACAAGCTTTGCAATGCGCCGATCTTAGCGCTACCTGAGTCGAAAGGAAAGGATCAAGCCCATAAGGGTTAGGGCTTTGGAAATGATCGTCCAGACAGATCTCTCTTTACGCATTCGTGCCGCTCAGAAAGAGGCTCTGAAAGAAAGGAACACTGAAGAGGAATATCTCCGTGGGATGGAGAAGCAATTAGTGCCAAACGAGGAAGGAACGCTATGCTTCATGAAAAGGATTTGGGTTCCTCTGTTTGGTGGTTTGAGAAAAGTTATTCTTGATGAAGCCCACAAGTCTTGGTACTCAATTCATCCCGGTGTGGATAAGATGTACCAAGATCTCAAGGATTTCTATTGGTGGCCTAGGATGAAAGGCGATGTTGCTGTTTATGTTAGCAAGTGTTTAACGTGCGCCAAGGTGAAAGCTGAATACCAGAAGCCTTCAGGACTTCTACAGCAACCTGAGATTCCCAAGTGGAAATGGGAACAGATTTCAATGGACTTCATAACGAAACTGCCCTAGACGCCCAGAGGTCATGATACTATTTGGGTAATAGTTGACCGCCTGACCAAGTCCGCACACTTTTTGCCGATAAAAGAGAAAGACAACACGAGTAAACTTGCGGAAATATACATGAGAGAAATCGTTGCACGTCATGGAGTGCCTCTCTCGATTATCTCTGATAGAGATGGGAGATTTGTATCAAGGATTTGGCAATCCTTCCAAGAAGCTTTTGGCTCACAGTTGAATCTAAGTACTGCATTCCACCCGCAAACTGATGGCCAAAGTGAACGAATAATTCAGAAATTGGAGGATATGCTAAGAGCATGTGTAATAGATTTGGGTGGTAGCTGGGATAATCATTTACCATTGGTCGAATTTTCGTACAACAACAGCTACCACACAAGCATTGGAGCCGCGCCATTTGAAGCTTTTTACGGACTCAAGTGTCGATCACCACTATGCTGGGCGGATGCAGGTGATAGGCAGCTTGTTGGTCCCGAAATAGTCCAAGAGACGACCGACAAGATTGCACAGATTCGAAAACGCATCGAAGCAGCTCACGATAGACAGAAAGCTTATGCAGATCCAAAGAGGAAACCTTTGGAATTTCAAGTTGGGGATATGGTTCTATTGAAGGTTTCACCCTGGAAGGGTGTGGCACGCTTCGGAAAGCGTGGGAAGTTGAATCCACGTTACATTGGCCCTTTCAGAATCCTGCAAAGGATTGGGCTTGTAGCCTACAAGTTGGACCTACCTGCCGAACTCAATGGTGTTCACGATACATTCCATGTATCAAATCTAAGGAAGAGTCCAACACAGGAGACGGTGATCATTCCTTCTGAAGAAGTTCATATTGACGACACGCTCCACTTTACTGAAGAACCTGTTGAGGTCACGGATTGGAAAATTAACAAAACGCGCAGGAGTAGTGTCAGGCTTGTCAAGGTTCGTTGGAATGCAAAACATGGGCCTGAATTCATGTGGGAACGTGAAGATCGTATGAAGGAGAAATACCCCCGCTTATTTCCCAAGACCCCTGCAACTAGAAGCAGAGCTTAAATTTCGGGACGAAATTTATTTAACGGGGGGAGAATGTGACAACCCTCACCAAAGCAGGTATCCGTACGAATTAATTAATGCTTAATTACTGTGCTTGCTTACAATTGTGGTTAAACTGGTTCTTGATTTCTGATACATACATACTCATGCATCACATTTTATACTGTCACTCTATTATTTACACATAAACATCAGTGACAACCTTGATGCACAAAGCATAGTGAGCACACTATACGGATAACCCAGTAAACATGCTGACATTGCCAGCACTAGACAGATATTGTCTCTAAGGCCAGTACGAGCCGGGAATAGATTACTACACTAGTAGGGAGTGTAGGGAGGTGAGGATTGTAAAACTGCGTCACTAGGTGATAGTTATAGTGACCGGATGTGCCTAAAACATACTTTAACTACAAAATTCTGCACTTTATACCAAAACTCAGCATTTAACATAACTAGTAAAGTGCAAAAACTTAGTAAAATAATACTGGACACTTTCCAAAGTGTTGGGGAAATTACTGTGTCACTAAAAATAATATAAACGACACTTTAAAGCTTTACTTGACACTTTAACGGATCAATATCCAACCGAACAACCGGACTTTACCCGGAACATAAAAATATTGTCAATGACATTGTTTACATTTTTCTAAGCTAGTTAGGGTCCCCGAACACCCTAACACCCGTTATATTACATAACACACTAATAACCTATTTAAATCTCTAAACTAAACTAACCAATCCCTAACTATACAATCAAAATTTAACTAAATACCCCCCCCCCTAACCGATCGGTTTCCCCATGTGGGACACACCCCACCATTTTTTATTATTTTAATCCTAGTTGCTTGATATCTAGACTACACATTATACATTGAGTATTAGTGATTAATAGTTTATAAAAAGGTTTAGTGGATTATCATTCTCTTTCATCATCACACCATCAACAAGCTTCCTCTCTTCTTTCCTTGCCCACCTTCGGCCGAACACCATCACCACTACCCAACCATCATTCAAATCTTGTTCAAGCCATATTCTTACATACAAGTGTGCAAGAGATCATACAAGGAGACCCGGTGCTTTCGGAAACTCAAGAACCTCTCTACGTTGCTTTTATCCACCTTGTTTACGCTTTGATTCTTCCCTAGCCTCGAGCTAGTTGTAAGTGCTTCTAAATACCCTCTTGATCTTGTCTAAAGTGGTTAATAAGATATTTAACGGATAAAAATCAAGAACATACAAGATCAAATCTAAAAGTCTTGAAAGAAAGACGAATATGTTGGTTAAAGAGTAACAAATGGTGTAAATCTTGTAAATCTTGACTAGTTGTGATTACTTTATGTTGTTAGTGACTAGTAGTGGAACGGATCGTCATCTAACTATGCTAAATCATGTTCATGGAACATGAACTAGTAATATGTTAAGTGAAAAAGTTATAAGATGACGAATCTTTCCACACACAAAACATGAACTTGTGTAAAAGTGATTTTTCTTGTAAAATGGAGTTCTAAACTAGTAGATCTAAAGATCTACAAGTGGTTTTTTCGGAAGAACCAAGTAAAAGATACCAGTCTTGTTTAAAAACCGGATCTTACACAAACTAAAGGCATTTTAGTGAATAAACAAGTGTGTAAACACTTGTGCGACAAGAAAGTTTGACAAAGAAATATTTTCATAAATATTGACTAGAAGTTGTAAGACTACATATTCTTTAAAAATAAAGTTTCCAAGAAACTGATTTTATTTTTAAAGATGGAAAGATCTACTAAATATGTTGGGAAGTTACTACATACTTTTACACAACTTACAAGTTCATGTGTTTGCGAATTATGCTTATTTTTAACTAGTTTGATGATTGAATATTGTATATTGATGATTGGAAAATTGTTGACTGAATTTTGAAAAGAAAATGATACGCTAGTAAGCGTGGCCACCTCCAGTTACAGAGGAAACTCTGGCGAAATTTTTCTAGAAAATAACACTTAGAATATTTTTGGTGACAAGTGTTTATAAATATATTTTTGACTTGTTTTCCAAACAAACTTCACCATGATTTTTATTATAAAATAACCAAGTATTCGGAGGTGGATTTTCGTAAATAAAACTTGTTAAATATATATATTTAGAATATATATTTCATAGTAAAACGCTTGTGTGATTTTATGATTATTTTGTGAACTACACATATATTATTTTTAGGGTAAAAATAATATAACTCGTATACACTAAAAAGTAACGACTCCAAAATAATACCAACGCCTTCACAAATAAATATCTAAGTTACACCGGTATTATTATTACCACCCGAACTTTAAATGTAACTTATGTATTTCCGGAAAAATACTCTTAAATGCGTATTTTGATAAAAGTATTATTTTGGAAATCGTATGGAATAAAATATAATATTTTTGGGAAAAATATGTAGATTTTGGAGATAGAATACTTTGGACAAATGAATAAAAATATATTTTATTAAGTGAGACTTAATAATATATTTTTGGAATTACAAAAACGCACATGTATTAAAACCCCCATCCTTGGGAAGGAATATAATTATTAAATAATTAAGAAGTGGAAATACGAAATAGTTGCCTAACTATTTCCCAAAAACGTTAAACCTCAAGCCAAGGCACGGCCGTCCGTCTAATAGAAGTTAGTACGTGTAGGTCGTCACGCAGCAGGTTGATTTGGGATTGACTATTTCGAGACGCACTTCAGTGAGTTCATGTCCCCCTTTTCTCTTAACTGTTTTCAGTTTTTATACTTCGGGGGTGAAATACATGTTACTATGATTACGAATACTTTTTACATGGTATGGTTAGCGTGAGGAGGGTTACTACTTAGATCATGTGAGTGAGTAGGCTGAAACTGGAGGCCATTAATCCTCATTCTAGGACCGAGGGTCAATAGCGGTAGATCTATCTGGGTGTAGCGAGCCCAACTCCAGGCCCAACAGAACGGACCTCGGGATGACTTTGTACCCGACGCAAAAATCTACTAGGTTTGAGTCTTCCTATTGCACTTCACACATATCAATGGCCTTGCAAACCATTGGTGATCTCTTTATTTCCTAATTTGCTACATACCAGGGATTTTATACTTACAAAGGTTTTACATACTCACTTTCACATGAACTCGCTCAACATTTTTGTTGATTTTTCAACTTACATGTATTTCAGGGATTTAGGGATCTGGCGAGGTATGCTATGTTTTCAAGCTGCGTAGAAGGGTGATGTCATCCAAGTTTAGGGGTTGTGACTTCTACCTGGACAAGTCACAAGTCTTAAACTATGTTTATTTCATGTTTGTGGTTGTGTCTTATGAACAATGTTTTTATTATGTTGTGTTGTAATCTCACTGCATGTGTCAACTCTTAAAACAATGTTGTCGTGTTAACTTTTGGAACATGTTAAATGGATGAACATCATGGTTTTATTTTCATATAGCATTGTTGTGATTATGCTATGGTATTAAGAAGTCACACCAAAATAAACCCACGCTTCCTCAAAGCCAGGGTGTGACATTATGTGCCCTTAGCATCAATGTCTATCATCATTGACGTGCCCAGATCCATTAGTTCACGCCCGTCCTCTGCGGCACGGTGTGAGGCTTGTCAGACCTAAATAGTGCTATCTAACTAATGACCCGCTCGCCATTGGCCCGGCTATTAAGTCGATATAAAAGGAGGGACTTCGTGATAGAGTTTTGGTCTAGTGAAGTTTAAAACTGTCCAAGAGGACGAGGAATTACATTCCTTAATCCGTATTGTCCTACCCAAGAAGGACGAGGAATACATATTCCTTAACTCATTCCCAACACACCGGGAATTATCATGCTTTGTAAAAAGTGTGAACTCACCTTAGGTTAGCTCAGCAGGTAAACGAAAGGTCAATCGAGCTGCTAGGGGCCAACCACGTCCTAACATGGTTACCATACAAGTCAGGTCTAGGTTCAAGTAGCGCACGTATGTTTACACAGAACTAACAGGTTACAAGCATATAACAATCAGAGCATACCCAAACAACATGTTAAATGATAACTGTTTAGCATACACATGCAGCCCAAACATAACTCGGCCCAACATGTTGTGCGATCAGCACAACCTTGTGCGATCCAACATAAACCCGGCCCAAACATTTACAGTCCCAAATATATATATACACGGCCCAAACAATAATACACGTTGATCTTGTGCGGTCCGGATGACTTGTGCGATCCGGACGACTTGTGCGATCCAATAATCTTGTGCGACTGGGTTTGGGCTTTGAGGCCCAATAATATGTTAAGTCCAAACAATGTGTAAGGCCCAAGACTTGTGCGATCGACACTGTCTTGTGCGATCCACAAATCTTGTGCGATCATGCATAACCTAGTTGTACTGTGTGCCTTATTTGATTGTACTCTACCTTGTGCGATTAATCCCTTACACGAAACAGGTTTCGTGTGGTTCAAGCTTGTGCGATTCATGATTCATGTGACTTGTGCGGTTGATTATAATATCCGAATTTCATGCATATCAGTTACACATTTATCTTGCAAATCAATTCCAACAGTTTCCATATTTAAAATCAATCGATTAACACAATCAACAGTTTCCAATCAACCCATTATTCAATCAAACATGATTTTATCAACTAAATTCTTATGAACCCTAACCATGTTCAAAGCATAAACAAAATCTTTTATCATTCATACTATCAGATTTTAAGGCTTTCAACATCATCAAGAAATCCGAAAGACAGAAACATAACAGCCGATTAACATCTATTCGGTTCTAAATCATCAATCACATAATCATCAACTCCAAATCAGTCTAAACACCATACACAAATGAGTCGATCTACATAAACAACCTTAGTGATTTTACAGTCATAAGCAATCATATATCATTCTCTAAATCATTATATGAAAACATGTAGATCACAATCATCAAGTAACATACAATTAATAATTAAAACACTAACCGGAAGTCAAAGAACTAGGTTGATCGAGATGGGGGCTTCGGCTATGAGGATTGCCGTCGAACAAGAGAGAGAGAGGAGAGGAGAGAAGTAGGGTTTGTGTGTGTTATGAATTATGAGGAACTAATCCCTAAGATGGGATATGTTTTCGTGTAAGATACGGGTGGGCCGAACCCTTCCTTGGGCTGCCCTATTGGTTTGGTTACAAAAGGTGTGGGCCGAGGATTGAGTGGCACTAAAGTCCAATAGCTTGTGCGATCGGGTTACAGTTGTGCGGTCACACTATACATACATATATAATACACATTCACTTAACATGTAATATAACATTCAAACTCATGACATTACATTGCAACAAACACATAAGTTAATCATAGAACGTTTATACAGGTTACATCAAAGTATCAAGAAAGGTTCTGAGATACGAGTTGTCACATTATCTCCAAGTTGAAAGAAATTTCGTCCCGAAATTTAGCACGTACTCACTGAGGAAGCTAGTTAAGTTGCATGGTTTTCTTGGTTTTCCTGGGGTGTCACATCCTTCCCCCGTTGGTTTGGAATTTCGTCCCAAAATTCCGCAGTAGCTTCAGCCTCAGTAGTGGTTTTGTTGTTCTCGAACAACTGGGGATAGTTGTGCTTCATCTGGTCTTCTCGTTCCCAGGTAAACTCTAGGCCACAATGGGAGTTCCAACGAACTCGAACAAGGGGTATTCTAGTACGCTTGAGAACCTTAACGTCTCGGTCAGTAATCTCTACTGGTTCCTCGACGAATCGCAGCTGATCGTCGATAGTGAGCTCCTTGAGGGGAACTATGAGGGTCTCATCTGACAGACACTTCTTCAGATTTGACGCATGGAAAACGTTGTGAACTCCACTGAGTTCTGCTGGTAGGTTCAGTTTGTAGGCCACCTTGCCTATTTTCTCTATGATGTCGAATGGTCCAACGTATCGCGGGTTAAGTTTTCCTCGTTTGCCAAAACGAACAACACCTTTCCAAGGTGAGACTTTTAGTAGCACTCGATCCCCAACCTGGAACTCGAGTGATTTCCTGTGCTTATCAGCGTACCTTTTCTGTCGGCCATGAGCTGCTGCCATTCATTGCCATATCTGAGCAATCCTTTCTGTTGTGTCTACCACAAGTTCTGGGCCAGTGATCTGGTTGTCGCCAATCTCTGCCCAACAAAGAGGTGATCGGCATTTATGTCCGTACAATGCCTCAAACGGAGCGGCCTGGATACTGGTGTGGTAACTGTTATTATACGAGAACTCCACTAACGGGAGATGCTTTTCCCAGCCATTACCAAAGTCGATTACACATGCCCTAAGCATGTCTTCAAGGGTTTGGATGGTGCGTTCAGACTGCCCATCCGTTTGCGGGTGATATGTTGTGCTCATATCTAATCGAGAGCCAAAAGACTTGTGCATTGCTTGCCATAATTCCGAAGTGAAACGTGCATCACGATCAGAAATAATGGAGGTTGGCACCCCGTGCCTCGAAACCACTTCCTTCAAGTAAACGTCTACTAAAGTAGAGAACTTGTATGTTTCCTTGATAGCCAAAAAGTGCACAGACTTAGTCAATCGATCCACTATCACCCAAATAGTGTCATTTCCACGTTGAGATCTAGGTAGACCAGTAACGAAATCCATGGAAATTTGCTCCCATTTCCATGTCGGGATCTCTGGTTGTTGCAGTAGGCCTGATGGTTTCTGATATTCACTCTTGACTCTCGCACAAGTCAAACATTTACTGACGTAAGTTGCTATGTGAGCTTTCATGCTAGGCCACCAGTATGTGGTCTTTAAGTTAGTACATCTTATCCGAACCAGGATGTACTGAGTAACAAGACTTATGTGCTTCATCCATCACAAGTTCGCGTAAGTTTCCATAAAATGGGACCCAGATGCGCCCTGTTACGTAGTAGGCGCCGTCTTCCTTTTGTTCTAATTGTTTCCTTGATCCTCATAAGGATTTAGCCCTGATGTTTCCCACTTTCAATGCTTCTACCTGAGCATCCCGTATCTGAGTAGGAAGGCTAGATTGGATGGTGAGTTATAACGCTCGCACACACTTAGGCGTAGTATCCTTTCGACTGAGGGCGTCGGCCACAACATTGGCTTTGCTTGGATGGTACTTGATCGCGCATTCATAATCATTCAAGAGCTCAACCCATCGT
Source organism: Helianthus tuberosus (assembly GCA_030545235.1). Classification (NCBI taxonomy): domain Eukaryota; kingdom Viridiplantae; phylum Streptophyta; class Magnoliopsida; order Asterales; family Asteraceae; genus Helianthus; species Helianthus tuberosus. The sequence continues at coordinate 48,862,930 of CM060411.1, read as the reverse complement.
CGTTGTCGCATGTTCAACTCCTTTTGCTTGAAAATATACTCAAGACTCCTGTGATCGGTGTAAATGGTGCACTTGGTACCGTACAGGTAATGTCTCCATATCTTAAGAGCCAAAACCACTGCTCCTAATTCCAAGTCATGCGTGGTGTAGTTCCTTTCATGGACCTTGAGTTGGCGTGATGCGTAAGCAATGACCTTGTCACGTTGCATCAACAAGCAACCAAGTCCTTGGATGGACGCGTCGCAATAAACCACAAAATCATCCGTGCCTTCAGGCAATGAGAGAATAGGTGCGCTACATAGTCTATCCTTTAAGTGTTGAAACGCAGTTTCCTGTGCATCACCCCAACGATAGGTGACACCCTTCTGAGTTAGCAAAGTGATAGGTTGTGCAATCTTGGAGAAATCCTTGATAAACCTTCTGTGGTAACCTGCCAAACCCAAGAATTGGCGAATTTATGTCGGTGTACGGGGTGCAGACCAATTCTTGATCGAGTCTACCTTGGACGGATCAACATGAATCCCATCCTTGTTTACCACGTGGCCTAGGAAATGGACTTCATGAAGCCAGAAGTCGCATTTCGAGAACTTAGCATAAAGCTGCTCTGTTCGAAGGAGTTCCAAAATAAGTCGCAGATGTTGCTCGTGTTCCTCCTGACTCTTGGAATAGATCAGGATGTCGTCGATGAAAACAATAACGAACTTATCCAAGTAGGGTTTGCACACTCGGTTCATGAGATCCATGAAGACCGCAAGTGCGTTTGTCAACCCGAATGGCATGATCAAAAACTCATAGTGCCCATAACGAGTTCTAAAGGCTGTTTTGGAGACGTCCTCTTCTCGGACTCTCAGCTGGTGATATCCCAATCTTAGATCAATCTTCGAGTAAAAGCTCAACCCTTGCAGCTGGTCGAATAGGTCATCAATACGTGGAAGAGGATAGCGATTCTTCAAAGTCACTTTCTTGAGTTCACGGTAGTCAATACACATTCTGAAGGTACCGTCTTTCTTCTTCACGAATAGCACTGGAGCTCCCCAGGGTGAAGAGCTAGGACGAATAAAACCTTTATCCAAGAGCTCTTGTAGTTGCGTAGACAGCTCTTCTAGTTCTGATGGGGCTAAACGATAAGGTGCTCGAGCTTTGGGCGCTGCTCCAGGAGCTAGCTCGATTTGAAACTCGACTTGTCGGTGAGGTGGAAGACCAGGTAATTCCTCAGGAAAGTCACGCACAATCGGAAAATCTTCTATCTTCTTCTCCTTCTTTGAGGTATCAATAACGAGAGCCAGAATAGCTGTGTGGCCCTTCCGCAAACACTTCTGGGCCTTAAGGAAAGAGATGATGCTCACGACCGCACCACTCTTGTCGCCACGAATCACGAGAGGTTCATCACCTGAACGGGGAATACGGACAATCTTCTCGTTGCAAAGAATCCCTGCCTGGTGTTGGGATAACCAATCCATCCCAATGACAACGTCAAAACTATCCAGAACGATAGGAATGAGGTCGATAGAGAAGGTGTGACCAGCAAGGACAAGATTACAACCCTTGACTACGTGTGTGGCCTCTAAACTCTTACCATTAGCTAGCTCTACAGTGTGCTTGGTGTTCAAAAGTGTTGGGATACGCTTAAGCATCTGACTAATTTTTAAGGACACGTAGATAGTATCGGCACCCAAATAAAATAAAACAGTAACATAAAAGTCGTCCAGCAGGAACTTACCCGTCACAACATTGGGATCATTCCTCGCTTCACCCTGGCCAATAACGAATGCATGACCCCTGGCACCATTGTCGTTGTTACCCGCGTTGTTTCCATTTCCCTGGTTGTTATTATTGTTGTTGTTCTGATTCTGGTTCAGTTGGGGACAGTCTCTCTTGAAGTGGCCTTCAGCTCCACACTGAAAGCACCCTTTGTTGATACCTTGCTGCTGCTGCTGGCGTTGATTTTGTGGGGCTTGTTGTTGCTGACGATTCTGATTCGCGGGTCATAAACTTCTACAATCCTTTGCGGCGTGGCCTGGCTTGTTGCACCGATGACAGTTACTCCTGGTGCATTGCCCGATGTGGTGTAGGTTACAGCAATTGCATTTAGGGTGAATTCCCCTGTACCCACCCTGACTTTGGCTACCAGGTGATTGCTGACTAGGGATCTTGTAGTCGTCAGTCCTTCTCTGCTGAGATTGGGACTGAACAGAAGTTGAACCTTTGCTTGAAGTTCCATCCCATTTACGCTTGTTATCGCTGGGAGTATCAGAAGTAGTAGCACTAATACGCTTTGGTAACCTGTTCTGCTCCACCGCCTGATCAGTGAGACGATGAGCCAACTTGATGATTTGCTGAATGGTGCCAAGATTAGCTGAGCTCACGTGACTTTTAATTTCTGGCACCAAACCCTTAAGGTACAGTTCGATACATTTGATGGGAGGGTCCACCATAGTAGGACACAAGATAGCCAGCTCGTTCGATCTTTTCGTATATGCTTCAATTTATGACCCCGTCATCTTTAAGTTGAAGAACTCTACCTCCATCTTGTGAATGTCATCCCGACTACAGTACTCCTCTTTGATCAGTTCCTTGAAGTCATTCCATGGGGTGGCGTTAGTAGCAACCAACCCGAGCATTTGGACCTGAGCGTTCCACCATGTGAGCGCTACACCCTCGAGAGTACCAGTAGCATACTTCACCATGCGAGCCTCAGGGCATTCACACATCTCGAAGACAGATTCGAGTTTCTCAAACCAGTGGAGGAGGCCTACAGCTCCTTCAGTTCTGCTGAAAGCAGTAGGTTGGCAGTCCATAAAAGCTTTGAAGGTGCACACAGGAGGCTGAGCATGTTGACCTATCGTGGGTGTAAGAAGGGACAAGGTTAAGTACAAGTGTTGGTTTACGAGAGTAGGACCTAAAGATCCTAGAGTAAGTTGCAATGACAGGTTATACCTCCTGCCTGAGCTGCTGCGAGTGCTGCAGTAACTTGTTCATTGATCAAAGCTGTTAGCTGGGCTTGAGTTAGGTTGATTCATCCACTCACGATCTTCACATCAAAGGAAACATGAGTGAGAAAGGTGTCGCGCATGTGTGTAAATGTGGAGCGACAGAAGAGAGTAAGCACACAGAGTTCAAGCAACAGTTGTTATACTAACTAAGCATACCATGAGCAACGTACTATGTAACTAGCAAGTAGGCAATATAAACATAAATCATATCACCTATAGTGTTGAGCCTTGCACGTGGAGCGAAGCGTCGTTGTGGATCGTTGAGTACGGTACAGGTTATAGTCTGGTTTTACCAAAAAGATTTTCCCCCTTTTTAAAACCAAGTTCACTATAACCAATGGCTCTGATACCAATATATCACACCCCCAAAATCCACACGCGGAGTATCACCGCATGGAGGTGTGACTGACCAGGATCAAGCCACCAATCATATTGAACAACGTAATATAATAAAGATAAACCAGTCACAATATAATTGGTGTCCAAAAATAAAGTAACCAAATTCAAGTATCAGCGGAAGCATAAAGTGAGAAACCAAATCATAAGTTTTAAATGTCCAAATGTTTCACATGGAACTCAACATTCCATGTCCCACAACGACTCTTCCCCATGCAAGCTCCAGCTAAATACCTAATGACCTGCAAAGCATGTAGTAACGAGTCAACAAAGTTGAGCGAGTTCACAGTTGGGTGTTTGTTTAAGTTATTCCAAACACATAGTTTCCTTTAAACTGGCACCCTGGCCGTGGGGGCTACCCCATAGTTGAAAACGTGTTTTGTTTAATCCCGTTTACTCTGGCAATCCAGCCGTGGGGGCTACCCCATGTTTACACTACTAGACTCGTTACCATATCGACCACTGACTTTAGTCATGTTTATGTGCCCTTAGCGTCAATGTCTATCATCATTGACGTGCCCAGATCCATTAGTTCACACCCGTCCTCTGCGGCACGGTGTGAGGCTTGTCAGACCTAAATAGCGCTATCTAACTAATGACCCGCTCGCCATTGGCCCGGCGATTAAGTCGATATAAAAGGAGGGACTTCGTGATAGAGTTTTGGTCTAGTGAAGTTTGAAACTGTCCAAGAGGACGAGGAATTACATTCCTTAATCCATATTGTCCTACCCAAGAAGGACGAGGAATCCATATTCCTTAACACATTCCCAACCCACCGGGAATTACCATGCTTTGTAAAAAGTGTGAACTCACCTTAGGTTAGCTCGGCAGGTAAACGAAAGGTCAATCGAGCTGCTAGGGGTCAACCACGTCCTAACATGGTTACCATACAAGTCAGGTCTAGGTTCAAGTAGTGCACGTATGTTTACACAGAACTAACAGGTTACTAGCACATAACAATCAGAGCATACCTAAAGAACATGTTAAACGATAACTGTTTAGCATACACATGCAGCCCAAACATAACTCGGCCCAACATGTTGTGCGATCAGCACAACCTTGTGCGATCCACAGCATGTTGTGCGATCCAACATAAACCCGGCCCAAACATTTACAGTCCCAAATATATATACCCGGCCCAAACAATAATACACGTTGATCTTGTGCGGTCCGGATGACTTGTGCGATCCGGACGACTTGTGTGATCCAATAATCTTGTGTGACTGGGTTTGGGCTTTGAGGCCCAATAATATGTTAAGTCCAAACACTGTGTCAGGCCCAAGACTTATGCGATCGACACTGTCTTGTGCGATCCACAAATCTTGTGCGATCATGCATAACCTAGTTGTACTGTGTGCCTTGTTTGATTGTACTCTACCTTGTGCGATTAATCCCTTACACGAAACAGGTTTCGTGTGGTTCAAGCTTGTGCGATTCATGATTCATGTGACTTGTGCGATTGATTATAATATCCGAATTTCATGCATATCAGTTACACATTTATCTTGCAAATCAATTCCAACAGTTTCCATATTTAAAATCAATCGATTAACACAATCAACAGTTTCCAATCAACCCATTATTCAATCAAACATGATTTTATCAACTAAATTCTTATGAACCTTAACCATGTTCAAAGCATAAACAAAATCTTTTATCATTCATACTATCAGATTTTAAGGCTTTCAACATCATCAAGAAATCCGAAAGACAGAAACATAACAGCCGATTAACATCTATTCGGTTCTAAATCATCAATCACATAATCATCAACTCCAAATCAGTCTTAACACCATACATAAATGAGTCGATCTACATAAACAACCTTAGTGATTTTACAGTCATAAGCAATCATATATCATTCTCTAAATCATTATATGAAAACATGTAGATCACAATCATCAAGTAACATACAATTAATAATTAAAACACTAACCGGAAGTCAAAGAACTAGGTTGATCGAGATGGGGGCTTCGGCTATGAGGATTGCCGTCGAACAAGAGAGAGAGGAGAGGAGAGAAGTAGGGTTTGTGTGTGTTATGAATTATGAGGAACTAATCCCTAAGATGGGATATGTTTTCGTGTAAGATAGGGGTGGGCCGAACCCTTCCTTGGGCTGCCCTATTGGTTTGGTTACAAAAGGTGTGGGCCGAGGATTGAGTGGCACTAAAGTCCAATAGCCTGTGCGATTGGGTTACAGTTGTGCGGTCACACTATACATACATATATAACACACATTCACTTAACATGTAATATAACATTCAAACTCATGACATTACATTGCAACAAACACATAAGTTAATCATAGAACGTTTATGCAGGTTACATCAAAGTATCAAGAAAGGTTCTGAGATACGAGTTGTCACACAACATAACCTCCTCTAATAGATTTAACGTCGTAGAGAAGCTTCATGTCGCCTGTCATGTGCCTGGATGCCCCACTATCAACAATCCAATGACTGCTGAAAGTTCCTCCTGGAACATCCTGCACATGAACTCACATGATTAGTTGGAGATGGGGACCCAAGCCTTTGTGGTCTTGGGTCTTCCGTTGTCATCGACAAAAGTTATTTCAATTTCTTGATGGTTAGAAATTTGTGATGTTCCCCTTGAATTCGTGGTCAATTTGGGTTTCCACGTCTGTTGATTGTTACCAGTTTGATTATTTGAAATTTTAACTTCTTGTTTGTTTGAAGTTTTAGAAATTTCTGGTTTGACAGAGACATGTTGTTTTTGAACCACGTTTTGAACCACGCCGGTTTTAATTGCCTTCTCAATTACCTTGACTCGTTGCCGTTTCTGTTTCTTCTCCCTTTCTTTTACAAGACGAGGATCTTGTTTTGAAGAAACAGATCGTTTTCGGTAATTTTGTTCACGGGGATCATCAACTTTGGCTTTTATTTTATGAAGATATGGACAATTTCGAATGATATGTCCAATTTCACCACACTCAAAACATGATCTTCGTTCAACAAACCCCGAAGTATCATGTGACTGTCTTGTTGATGAACTTTGTGATCCCGAGGTACTTGGTTTTGAACTGTTTTTTTCATTTCTTTTCAAAAATTTAACTTGATTAACATGATCTAAGTTAGATTTATTGGCAAATGCTTCAAGTTTATCTGTCCCTTTCGACTTCACAAAGTTCACCTTCTTGTTCTTTTTTTGGTTCGGTTCCTTTCGACCTTGAGTCATTGATTTACCTTTTGGTTTGGTATGATTTTGCTGCGTTTTCACTGTTGGCAATCGTTGATTTCCATATTGTTTTCGAACTTCAGCTTTTGGAATCGAAGGGCACTGTGTTACCACAATTTGTGAAACCGACTTTCCCAAAAACCTACTTGTCGAATCTTCAAAAACTTTACTGATTAAAGATTGATTTACATTTTTAATCGGAAAATCTTTGTCGGAATAGATTTTATCATCACCAACAAAAGTGTACAGCAAATTCACACTCTCAGATTCTTGCGAGGAAGTGGACTCGACCAGAACAGTCTTAGCAGGTTTTGCGGGAGGATCACATAAAATATGATTCTCGAGAGGTATGTCCTCTTCTTTGATTACCGCATCAGACTGTGATGAGTCAGTATCATTGGATTCATCATCTGAAGAATCCGTATCCTCAACAATGACTGGAGGATCCTGATTTTGTTCAGCAGTTGACACACTTGTAACTGTTGAAACATCCGAATCTGATGATACTTCCTTTTTGTATCCAAGTCCGGTTGCAAATTCCTCAAAGTCTAAAGGAACAGATTGTTCAAAATAAGTTCTATTCTCCTCATCAGGCATTGTGTCATAATTTTTTCAAACAGGTGGTGGAAACTTCTTGTATCCAATGCACGTGACATCCTTTTTCTCTTTTTGTATGTCAATGATGTGATCCAACACATACCTAGAGTTTGAATAACTATCTAGCTTAAGTTGGATCGCCTCACTTTCACACTTTACATAGGCTAACTCTTTTTGCATGACCTCGAGACCATTGATATAACAGTTTATGTCAGTTTGTTTTCTTGAAACCATTTTTGTTAGCTCAGTTTTATCTTTTCTTAAAATTTCAATCACCGTTTTAAACTCTTTTTCATGGTTTTCATAAAACATGTTAGCCTTTTTGCATTTCGAAAGATCCACTATCAACTTTTGATTGTGGATATATGTCACGTCATACTTGCTTTGAAAATCATCATATTTGTTTTGCAAGTCTGACAATTTATCACCTAAATTAACACATTTATCACATTTATCATGAGTTGGATCATCGACACATACCTGGTTTGATGAACCGCCCACATTAGCCATAAAGGCTGAATGATTAGAAGAAGAAGAAGCAGCTTCATCCACCAAGATTGACCTTCTATGATTCCCTGCTTTAGCTCCTCCCAACAATTCATCAATATCTGCATCGACTGTTACACTTGACGTTTCATCCAAATGATCATCGCCTGAAGTTGAGGATTCTTCATCTGAGCTTCTACTGTAACCAGAACTGTCTTCATCTTCAGATGATTCTCCACCACTGGCGGAAGATTCTCCACCACTGGTGTTTTAGATCCTTGACAACCTCAGCAAAACAAGCTGTTCCATCCTGAACATCGCTTCCCAACTGAATCGACCAATCACAACCTTTATCAACTTGTACCACAAGAGCCTGGTTGGCATTTGATGCTCCTGCTTGATTTGGATTGTTCACAGGCATCAACGTACGCTCGTTATTCCTGTTTTGATCCTGATTCTGCTGGTTGCCTTGATTCTTGAAAGGATTCTGGATCCCATGTTGAGCTGGCTTTGTACATTCTCTCTTGAAGTGACCTCGTTCACCACAATTGAAGCACTTGACTGATTGTTTATCGAACCCATACTTGGTATCTCTCTTACTTTCCAAGCTGGTTCTACCAGTCCTTTCCATGAAGTCCTTAGCTCGCCTAACCGCACTAGCAAAAACCCATTTGATATCCATCATATCCATTTCCTCCTTATCAATCTGCTGATAATCTTCTTGTGTCAGATTGATGTTTCCAATCTGACCTGATATTAACCCACAATACGCGCTCACCAATGTGTTTAATAGCTCCATATGATCCTTAGCTACTTCAACACTTACTTTAGAGAAATTTGAAGTGTCGAGCCGAATTGTATTTGGATTAGATGGCTAACCGGCAGATGAAGTGCTTCCATAACAAGCTTGCTGTGGAACTGGTAATGGATTTCCGTACATATCTCTAGCTCTGGTAGATTGATAGCTTTGCTTTGAGACTTCTGGTTGTGGATTTTCGTACATGTCAGTGCTTGAGACAAAAGCCGTTTGAGTTGAGGAAACTGGTAGTGGATTTCCGTACATATCTCTTGATACAAAGGCCGTTTGAAGCTGAGCATGTGGAGTAGGTCTTGCAGTAGTGCTAGAACTTCCACTGTTTCCATAATACATATCAGGATTCTGTTGCACTGGAATCCTTTTGGCCTTTCTGATTTCTTCTTGATCTTTGTTCTCCAAGAGCTGAATGAAATCATTGATGTTTGTCGTAGCCAAAGTGCCATTGTATTTCAAGATTTCCAAGAAACAATTCCATTGAGCTGGTAATACGTCGACAAACTTGATGACTACTTCTTCTGGAGTCACTACTACCCCAAAGTTACTTAATTCAGTCAACAAATGATAAAATCGACTTGTCAAGTCTCCCAAAGATTCCCTTTCCATACAAGTGAAGCCATCAAACTCCTTCTTGAGTAGATCATGTCGCAATTTGCGAGACGCTTCATTTCCTAGACCTCTCGTCTTCAATGCATCCCATAGCCGCTTTGACGTCTTGAAGCTGACAAACTGATGATATATATCCTTGCTCAACGCTTGAGTTAGAATAGAATATGCTTTCTTTTCTAAATCATATGCCTTTTTCTCGTCTGCCGTAAGATCTGCAAATGTCGCCGCAGTTGAAGCGGCAACATCAAGAGCTTGATCGAAATCTGTAGTAAAACATAACCACAATTCCGTGTTTTGCCCAAGGACATGCGTATGGAATCTTTCTTCCCATCCAGGATATTCATTCATGTGCATCAGCTTCGGTGGATGGTTAAGGCTTCCGGTTTCACTTTCGCTTAAAAGTATACTTTGAATACTTTAAGTTTGATTTGAAATGAACACCCATTGACCTTTCGAAATTTGATTTGCTTGCGATGGAATAGACGAAGATGCGGGTGCGGGAGATTCGGCCCATGATGGCGACAAACCCATGCTTCTATACTTGCTCTCTGTATTGGATGGAATTGCCCACCAATCTGAACTCATTTTAGATGTAGAAACAAAGATACCTGCTCAAAGATCTTAAAACAAACACTTAAGTATGAAATGTTAGTCTTCTGTTAAAAAGTTCTAAGTGAAAGCGACGAAAAACTAAGTTCTTTGCAAAAGACTCAATTGATGAAAAAGGGTTTTTCGTAAATAACAAAGTGACGAAAAATGATGTTTTTCGTCTAGACCAATTGTGATGAAAAATATGTTTTTCGTCAAAAACAATTCCTAAAGAGAAATGGTTTTTCGTTGACTAAAGTGCACACACACAATCTCTGAGATATTTGATTTGTTTATTATTTTCCTTTCTTTCCTTCCTTTTAATAAACAAACCTTATCCTGACAAAGATGGTTGGTAAAACAAATATCACTCACACCATACCCTTACACACAGAGACCATCATCCTTACCAACTTTCAAATATCACCAATGCTTTTCAGGAAATAACAATCATTTTAAAACAACCCACTTGTCAAACAACTTCAGTAAGCTTCAAATAAAGATCAAAACATGAAATTTTTTAAGAACACTTTGAATATATGAAGAACACTTATGAGTTTTCCGGTCACCGGAGTAATTTCCAAAACACAATTTTGCTTGAAACTTCACTAAAAACCAAATCTTAACATGTATACATGAGGTTTAACATGGTTTTTATAAGAACTAACTGCAAAATAACATGATTTTCAAGGATTTAACAACTGTTTTTCCAGAAAATATGACATTCAAAACACAAGTAAAACGCTCGGTTTTAACAAGGAAGAGAGCCAAGGCTCTGATACCACTTGTAGGTCCAACTAGCGGAGGATCTAGTCACCTAATCCTTGTATACGAACGAACCCAGTTGTGCAGAATCCAACTGGGAAAGCAAACCGAGATCGAGACACAAAACATAACAAAGATTCAACGTTTGAATATCAACTGTATTAATCACCAGAAAGTTTGTTTACAAAGGATTACACAAAGTTATACTCTCACAAACTCACTGGTTCTCTCGTATCTCTTTCTTGTGTGTCCCTTATCGGTTCTGCTTCTGTCTGCTGCTATATAAAGGAACATGGTCGACGAAACATGCTGCAGGTCGATGAAAGACCTGCAGCGACGAAACATCCTTCAGCGACGAGAGACTCACGACGAAACACAAGCAGCCGATGAAAGTACACAGCTGACGAAAAACTCATGACGAAAGACTCATTGAGCCGACGAAAGATCATTATGAAACACATGCAGCCGGCGAATGACCATAGATGACAGGTTTTTCGTCATTACCATACATCACATCAGTTTTTCGTCAACAGCATGTGGACATGCTGGTTTTTCGTCAATCAGCAGGCAACCATCAGGTTTTTCGTCAGGAGCTGCAACTTGCAGACTTTCAACAACAATCAGACATCAAACTTGATAGAGGAAATCAAGCCTTGGTCTTCATTCCGTAACGTTGTCGAACCGAGCGAGATGCATCCACAAAGTGTATCAACAGTTTATATGATAAATTCAAGTTAGTAGTGTGAACAGTTATATGGTAATAAAAATATGTTAGTCATATGAAGCTTTTTTTATAGATTATATAATTATATCGTTTATATTATACAACCTCGTGTAACACACGGTTATATAATCTAGTATATTAGTATAATAATATACATAAAACTATCTGAATTTCATGTAAACTAAAATTTTACATAAATATATATATAGGGCCAGGATCATTTTAGAACTATAAATATTTACAGAACTCGCAGAACTGCTAATAAACAATCTTTTTATTTATATATTTTTATGTTTAGGATAATTTTATCATTTATTATGTGTATTTTTACGATTACATACATGCTAAGAGTAATTTTATCATTTTTTGTATGTAATTTTATAATTACACATATGTAAACTAGTTTTTTTACATCTATGTAATTAGTTATGACACATATATATAATTTTGGTAAGTAAACGTATGTAAACTACTTTTAACATGTATGTAATCAAAGAAATACATATAATAGATAATAAAAAGATCCGAAATACAAAAACTTATATATAAAATGATTGTTTATTAGGAGTTCTGAAAGTTCTGTAGTTATTTAGAGTTCTGAAATGAACTCAACCCTATATATATATATATATATATATATATATATTATTCAAATTCATGTTATGAAACAAATGTAAACATATATAGATATACACAAATATACATTGTAAACATTAAGGTTTATATAAGTTTTAAACATATATCCTAGTTTAAGTTATATAACTAATTTATTTACATTTTGTAATAGCCGAAACTGACTAAACTTTCCCTGTTTTGACTTAAAACAACTTATAATTTATAACCAATTTGCTCTATAAGTTTAATATAAATAAATTAAAAAGAAAATATAGTTATAATAATAATAATAACAATAATAATAATAATAATAAGAATAATAGTTATTATTATAATATTAAAACTATAAAAGTATTAAAATAACTATATATACTATTATAATATTATAATATAATTACTATTCATTGACTTTTATTATTAACTAGGTGGATTTCCCCGCGTGATGCGGCGGGAATTCTGTCAGTTTTGTTGTTCAATTCGTTATGGTACCGACACTCTGTTTAAAGTCATGATATGTTCAAAATAATGTGTTTTACATTGAAAATCATAAAAAACGAATACGGATGTCGGTTCCCATAATAACTATAGCAATACCGATGTCATTGTCGGTTTTGGTGGCGAATTTTTTTATACACAGTATTGTATTCTACTTTATAAAAAAGATATTGGACGCGAGATATCGGATGGAAATCAAACTAAATAAAAACAGATGGGCTAAAAGCGTATATTTTTGTAAGTATATACCGATATTGGTTCCGATAATACTAATACTTGTATCAAAGTGGTTCAGTCGGTGTTGGTTCCGTTCATCATGGAACCGTTGTGACACGGCACTTGATATAGCACATGATACCAAAAAAAACCTATATTTCAAACACAACTGCATTTTTAACAAAATTTATATAAAAATGTCAAGAAAAAAATCAAACATAACTTCGTATTTAGTTTTTCTTAAGCAAAAGAATGCAAGTAATCAGGGAAAATCAAATTATTAAACAGTCAAACGTTAGAAAGGTATAATATATATAGCAAAGAGATAAAATAAATTAATTATTATAATAATTAGTTATAACAATATACTAATAATAAATATAATAAAAACTAATGTTTAATAATAAAATAGACTAAAGTGTTACTGTTCATGAAAACTTTAAATTTAAATTAACTAGATGGATTTGCCCGCGTGATGTGGCGGGAACTCGGTCGGTATCGGTTCGGTTCATTACACAAATAAATTCGGTTGGTACCGGTTTGATTCGTTATGGTAACGGTATGACACCGCCACTTGATTTAAAGTCATGACGCTTGATGCGGCGGGAACTCGGTCGGTATCACTTCGGTTCGTTACACAAATAAATTCGGTTGGTACCAGTTTGATTCGTTACGGTAACGGTATGACACCGCCACTTGATTTAAAGTCATGACATGTCCAAAAGAATGTGTTTTACATTGAAAATAAGAAGAAAAAAAACCGTGTTCAACAAAGTTAAAAAATGGACAATGAGAAAAAAAATTCCAATAATAACTACACCTGTACCGATGTCGGTATCGGGCCGACCTGTCACGGACTCACGGTACTAATAAGAAAAAAATCTTTTTCAACAAAGTTAATAAAGGAACGATGAGAAAAAATATTAAATAAAGCTGCGTATTCAACTTTATATAAAAAGTGATGAATCTGAGTTATCGAAGGAAAATCAAATTATATACATACTAAATGGGTTAAAAGTGTATAAATTTTTAAGCGTATACCGATACGGGTTTCGACTTGTTCAGTTGGTATTCAGTTTGTTCGTCACGATACAGCTATGACGTCGGCACTTGACCTATCCTACTACAAAAAAAAATACTCTATTTCGAATGCAACTCAGTTTTCAATCAAATTTATATAAGAACGTCAGGAAATTAAATCAAACATGACTATGTATTTAGTTTTTTAAGTCAACGGATGCAAGTTATTGAAAAAAATTAAATTAGCAAAAAGTGTAACGATTAAAAACGTATACTATATTGATAAAAATAGAATAATGTATTAAATTAAAAGGTTTTTACCAATGGCATAAATTATTAATATTTTTTGGTGGCATTAGTTATTAATATTTCTTTTGTTTTGTTAGTTTGGATCACTATTCTGGATCACTATTCATCAGCTCTTTCAATTAATATATATAAATATATAAATATAATATAGGATAATATATAAGTATTCTAAATGTATTAAAATTCCAATTTATTAGAAATATATATACACATTATAATACATTTAAATAATGTTTATGTATTTTATACGTTTATACGTGTATATAATGTAAACTAAAATTTATTTTACGTAGAATACATACAAAATTTTATACATTTAAACCTATAACATAATTTGAAAAAACTGTATGTTCAAAAGATTATATATATATATATATATATATATATATATATATTAGTATAATCATATATACATAATCATGTTTTTATTCTCTATCATTTAGAATATTATAAAAGTAATAATTTTTGTTATAAAAGAAGAGAAAAGATGGGCCTGATGGTTTATACAATCGGTATATATAAAGGAGATTAGATAATTAATTTTTAGAAGTAAAAGATATTACAAAATGAAAACCTCTTTTCATACCCGACTTAAATCTATAATTTAGTACTTTATTTATTTATTTTTACCTGGCACGTAAATTTTCCTAAACGTTCTAGTTATTGTTTTAATTTCAAGCTAGAATTAAAATGGATGCCCACATAAAAATAATTGACTCAAATGTGTGTTTAATACATTTGTCCTTTATATTGCTTTATTTAAAATTTAAATTACAATTTTAATATTATAATATCTTTAAACAAATTACTATTATTATTGTTTGAGATATATATGTATTCTAATACATGTATATTACTTAATTACCTAATATATTTAGAATCAATTTTAGAAACATCAAACTTTGTGTTACTTACTATAATACTTTTTTGAATAAATAATATAATATACAATAAATTAAGAGTTAAGTTTTAATATTTTAAACCAATATGGTTTAACCCACTAGTTAAAAATAAAATTGTTCCCATATATCCAGAAAGTTTATATTTTGATTAATTTATTTCTTTAAAATTTTATTTATCCATCCTTTAATTGCAAAATATTATATTCAATAAATTTAACAGAAAGTTTTATTTCAATATACTATTACTATTTTTATTATTATAAATGATTTAGTATTATATATATGTATGTATATATATATATATAGGGGAAGGTTCTATACAGAACACTAAATATTGCGAGAACACGCAGAACACAATGAATCACCCATTCTTTCAATTCAAAAAGCCTATGAAGTAAATAAAAATTTTATAAATGTAAGATTTATTGTTTCCTACACCAGAATTCAATACAAAATATGAAAATTTTTCACTTTTTTGTATAACCTACACATATGTAGGTTATTTGTAGGTTAAATTACCAACATGTATGTAGGTTATGTGTAGCTAAAAATATATGGTTTTTTATGTATATATATATATATATATTACACATTTGAATGTAAAGAAACATAATATTTTATAAATATTAACCTTAAATCCCAAAATTTATTGTTTTAGAGTTGTTCTTTTTGTTCTTGCAATAGTTCGTGTTATGTAATGATCCTCATCCTATATATATATATATTATGTAAGTTCTGATGTTAACTAGAGATTTGAAATTTTATGTTTCTAAATAATAAATATACACATATATGCTTATACGTAATAGAATTTCTTAATGGTATACATAATATAATAATCAAATATCTTTTGTAAGATAAACATAAGAGAAAATGTCACTGGTGATTCATATGAAAACATGAAGTCATTATAAAGATGAGTCATGAAACGTGTTATGTTTTGAAAATGTCATCTGTCTCAATAAAACATTCCTTGCAACGAAATATAATGTTATATAAGCATGAATAGAGTTAACTATAAGCATACTCATCGCATTGAACCTAGCCATAGTGTTAATGGAGACAATGATATTTTTGTCAAAACTCTATTTTCCAAGCAAAAGAAAACCACAACAATATTAATATCTATGCTTAAACAAAAGAGTTAGGATATTGATATTTACTGGTAACACCTAGGATAGTATTTAGACTTGAACCTAAGATAAATGCCTTAGTATAAAGCTTCGAGATAAGCTAATTACTTGCGTAGAAAAAGTGTGATGGTTATTGGTATGCCATGAGGATGATGACTAGAACATTGCAAGTATGATAAATAAGCAATAACACTTGGCCACTGTTATTTCTTGTTTATTAGTACTACTCGGTTCTAGAATATGATCCATCATGAGAATACTAATTTCCTTGTTTCTTGATGCAAGCCATAATAAATGATGCACTTTTAAAATCATGATTTGAGATAATTCAATTTATGGAAAATACAATGATAATTACCTCTCCGGCAAGACTGAGTATGGTGTAGTAGACTCTCCAACTTGTCTGGGTAAGATGGGGGTACCTCTCCGGTGAGACCGAGTAAGATGGGGTATATGTTATGTTAATGGAATTCCCTAAATAGTACCATGACCTGATGTCTGACCTGTTTTTTTTTTTTTTTTTTTTTGGAAATATGAATCTGTTAAATACATTGACCTTATGAATGGTGTGTATATTACAGTATGTGAAATATATGATTATATAGATATGTATATCTATAAGGAAATCCAAAGGCCATAATGATTAACAATTAGGGATAAATCACGAACAGGTATGTCAATGATAATTTTTTATTTATTTATCAGGAATCTCTCATATACATCTATAATTCCAATATAGAACACTATTTCATTTGATCATCCGTCTCGTAACTCGTGCGACGAGATGAACGACGTGAACCCTTTAAGTTGGAACGTCATCGAAAGTATAAGAATTCCCCTTGCGTTACCTTAGATTATTGACGCATTAGGAAACCTGTACCTAAAAGTTATGCTAAGACACAAAACAACTAAAAACTTATGCTAATGATAGTAATTTTACCTTCAGTGAGAATTCTTGAGAAGATAAGAGTAACCATGACTAGATGCACTTACAAAGACTCTCTTCACCTATAATTCTACTAAGATTACCAGTAATAAAGGAATTACTACAACAATACATGGGCTGAAAGGACTAAAGTGTCCTAAACATCAGTATATACGCCAAGAAGGACGAAGTAATTAGACATTAAAATAGTAAGGCATAATGTATATGGTCTCGATGATCATGAACACTAGAGGCAAGGAAACCTACGAGAAAGTATTCTCGAAGAAGCTCATAAAACTAATTATATGATGCATTGTGGGGGTGATAATAAGTATCAAGATTTGAATAAAGATTACTGATAGATAGGATTGAAAAAGGAACAGTCCGATGCGGCAAGAAATAAAAGTTAAATCTAAGATTTACCATTCGGAATTATTAAATAAATTGGATCAATAGCTTATCAGCTAAAGTTACTAGAAGAAATGACAGAAATACAATATATATTTCATGTATATAATTTAAGGAAATACCTAGCTGATTAATCTTTAGTTGTACCTCTTCAAGATATAGAGGTAAATGAAGAATTTAAGTCCATTGAAAGACCATACAAGTCAAAGATAAGAATCTCAAAGCATAGAATATAGTTCTGGTCAAACTAAAGTGGAATTCAAAGCAAGGACCAGAATATACTTAGGAACTAGGATCAGCGACAAACTAAAAGTATTCCTTCATATTTTAGTAAATCTCGAGGACGATATTTAAAACAAGGTGGGGAGGATGTAACATTTCAATTTTTTTATATTAAAATAAATTATATAAAACTTATATTATTAAATGGGTAGCTTATGAGTAAGTTGACTGTTAGAAATATGAGATATTTAGACGAACATAGGAATCGTTTAATAATTATAATAATAAAAATACATTTTAATTGACCTTACTCCGTTTTTAATGAAACTTAGGTCAAAATGTAGATAAAATATACTCGTTCTAATGACATATTCATCGTTTTATAAAACATCATATTTTAGAAGTTATAAGCGATAAATGAGTGAAGCAGCTGAATTAATTATAATAATAAAATAATAATATAACTTAAAACATTCGAATTGTGAATGTCTGTTTACGTGTAATGTCTAAAAGAACAGAAGGAATCTTTTGAATGTAGGCAACAAGTCTTGATTTCAACTATAAATAGGATAGATGGCCTTCAAAGAAAACTACTCACTTTTCCCTTCTTTCTGTCTCTCGCCCTCTTTCTCACATATATACTTTTTTTCTTTAGTATTCACCCCATAAATCCTACCAAACTCTGCCCCATTTTAAGTGTTTTAACCCATGATCACTGATTCGATACCCTGTCTGATCGATCCTGAACCCAACAACGGATGTTAAGGCGCTGCCTAAATAAGGCTATGCTTTGTAAACTACGTTGGGGTTCTGATCTCGTGATGTATTGATAAAGTTGAATTGGGTTATTATACTAACACGAGTGCATTGTATATTTATTAAGAGCTTAGGAATTATACCAAGAATATTACTAGGAGGCTTTTAGTTGAATCCTAAAGTTACAAAGTGAGTCATTCTTCTTTTCATCAACTTACTTTACAAAACCTTAAATGTTTTTCAGTTATACTTACAGGGATAACGTCTTTGTAATCTATAATTATTGCCAGTAGTTGGGGTTTTGTATACATAACTAGTCCACAGTCACCAAGGGTGTGATAGGAACCATTACTATTGGGTGATAGGACCCAAAGTAATATGACCACAAGCACGGGGGATTGTCCCTAGTCGCATACTGTGTTGAATAATTGATAGATATAAACATTGTAATCGCTCTTAATACTATAAAGTTATAACAATGTGATTTTTTTATAAAAATGGAATGAACTCGCCAGTATTTCTTGCGGATAAAATGTTTTGAAAACGCATTTAAGGTAATTTGTTGTAAAGATAATAGAAGCCAGCTATGTAGCACTGAAGGCTTAAATAAAGTGGCTATAAATACCTGAATAAAAGAAGAAATTTATGTTTTATTTATTAGGGTTTATCCCTATAAAAACATTTGAATGAAATACGGGTTTTAGCCCATTTGTTTAATATTAAAAGTTGGTGTTTTACAAACTCTGAAATTATTTCCTAACTACGATCCTGATGAAAATTTTTTCCGCTACGTATTTAATAAACACCGGTACCATTTGAGTGGCTAACGGCTCCCGCTCCTAGGGTGGGGTCGGGGGTTGTGACATATAATTTGAACCGGTCTTACCCTTTTTGTAATCCTTACTTGGGGTATCATCACGCTTTCTCTTGTAATCCTCCTCGGACTTAATCGCCTTTTCTCTTATTTCATCTACAGTGAGATACAGCCAGATCCACAACAGATCTAAAAGTTGCAGGTTTGGAGGATATAACGATCCCCTTGATTTCTGGAGCGAGTCCTCCAATAAACCGCGCAATTTGCTTAGACTCGGAGGTAATTAAATACGGCACGAGTCTTGATAAGGAATTGTATGCAGATACATAGGCTCGACACTCGAGTCCTTTCATGGTCATCTTTAGGAAGTCAGATTCAACTTTCTCCACCTGTGAGGTGGGCAGTAAGTCTGGTGGATCAGTTCCACGAACTTAGACTAACTCAGGTTGTACATCGCAACCTTGCCAGTGGATTGGATCAGTGACTTCCACCAAGTTAGAGCATCTTCCTTGAAGGATTTTGACACATATTTAACGGTGTCCTTGGTGGCACAACCACTTATATCGATAACGGTTTCCATTTCATCCAGCCACTTTAGAGCATCAATGGCTCCATTCTCACCTGTAAAGTCACGGGGTTTATAAGAAACAAAGTACTTATAAGTACACCCCTTCTTAGAGTCATGTGACTCAGCTTTCTTGATACTCTTAATACTCTGCTCACTCTTAGTTGAGGAGAAATAAGTCCTTTCAGTCTTATGAGTTTTAGAATGGAGTTTAGAAACAGAGTCCTCTTTCTGTACTGATGGCTCTGGCCCTTTAAGTGTGGACATAAATCCAGCTAGGGCTTTACCGACTTCATCGGCAATAAGGGATCGAAGACGATTCTCTTCGTCATTGCGGTTTTGGTGCTCTATGTCGTCACCACCGTTTTTCTTACTTGCTTCGCCAATATTTAGGCTTGCCATATGTTTAACTGAATAATATAGCCAGTAATATTATTTCGAGAACTAAATAGCAAATCAATTTATTTGCATTAGATCTTACAAATATATATATATATATATATATATATATATATATATCAGATTCACTAGCCTCACTTCCCGCAGTTGGTAATGGGCTTAGTTATATAGCTCATTGGCTTGTCACAAAGGACATTTAAATACGGCACATTGGCCTGTCACGAAAGACATTTAAATATAGACATTGGCTTGTCATGAAGGACATTTAGAATACGACACATTGGCCTGTCACGAAGGACATTAAAATATAACACATTGGCTTGTCACGAAGGACATTTAAAATATGGCACAAAGGCTTTCGCAACCCCGGCCCCTATTTTCCTTGGATCGGGCGGACGTGAGCTCAGATTAAGTGGTATCATTGGTTATCAGTTTGGCAGCGAAATTTACATCAGGACCGTAGTTAGGAAATATTTTATCAGAGTAAAACACCACACTTTATATTAATAAACATATTGGGATAAAACCCAAGTTTTCATTACAAACATGTTTGTAGGAATAAATCCTATTTTATTGAATAAAACATTTCTCTTTATTTAGGTAACTTTAATAGCCACATTTTTCCAAGCCTTCAGTGCTCTCCAGCTGGCTTCTATTTTGGCTTTCACATTTTGTTACCTGAAACGCGTTTAAAAAACATTTGTCTGTGGGAAATACTGGTGAGTGAATCCTAGTTTAATCAAAAAGAGTTTTATCAGTTTACAGTATTGAGAGCGATTACAATGTTTACATCTACACAATTACTCATTCACTACTGTCAAACCTGACTGGTGGGTCATATTACACATTGGCTATCTCGTTGTCCAATGGTAACGTGTTCCACATTTTGTATACAAAACCCCAATATACCGGCAGTAATTGAAGAATCACAAAGTCTCAATCACTGCTAAATACATCATAAAACAATTAAGGTTTTGTAAAAATAGTTTGGAAAAAGGTTTACAAAAAGGAGATTACTCACATTGCTACTTTAGGGTTTTTCATGTGATTTTCCTGGTTATAATCTATTAATTAAATAATGCACACGCTTTAGTATAATAACCCAATATTTACATTAGTTGTACCCTCCCTGATACAGAACTCCAACGACTACGTCGGGCAGAGCCTCGACAGCCGTTACGGAGCACTGGATCAATCGGGTAGCGTATCTAATACGTAACCGGGGGTTAAAATACTTACAACGAGGCAAAGCTTTGCTACTTTAGTAGGTATAATACCCGATACTACTTTCTAATATTTCAGAATTGAGAGAGAGTTTTCGTTTTTGAGCGAATTGTGAACTGAGGCCGATGACCTCTATTTATAGTGTCTGATCGACACTTCCTCGCGGCCGGTGTAAGGTAAGGAAGGGTCCTTCGCGGCCCGCTACATAGGGGGAGTAGGGCCTAGCTTGATCGACTCACAAGTGTAGGTCTGCCACGATCGTGTCACGTGGCGGCTCCAGGTGAGGCTGCGTAGCCTAGTTGTCGCGCCCAGCGTAAGCCGAAGAGAGGGTCTTCGCTGCCCGCGAGCGACACCATGATTTTTTTTAATTTTTTTTTAATTATGTAAAGGTATTTAGGGTCAAATTTCGTATACGGGGTGCATTTTAAGACATACAGGGATTTTCTAAATATTTTAGAGGTGTCGGAAATAATTTAGGAGGGTTGTTATATCCTCCCCACCTTAATTTAGAACTCGTCCTCGAGGTCTACTGGAACAGGTGTGGGTATTTCTTTTGCATTTCTGATTCAAGCTCCCATGTGTATTTTGTTCCTCTCTTGGAATCCCATTTTACTTTGACTAATACCAATCTCTTGTGTTTGAGATTCTTGACTTTCCTGTCTTAAATCTGTAGAGGCTTCTCTACAAACTTAAGCTTTTCATTTACCTCTATATCCTTAAGAGGTATCACTAGTGATTCATCAGTTAAGCACTTTTTGAGATTACATACATGAAATACATCATGTATTCCTGCCATTTCCTCTAGTAGTTGTAGCTGATAAGCTACAGGTCCTATTCTTCTAATAATCTTAAAAGGTCCAACATACCTGGGGCTTAGTTTTCCCCTTTTAATGAATCTTACCACTCCTTTCCAAGGAGAGATTTTTAACAAGACCTTGTCTCTTACATGAAATTCCAACGGCTTTCGCCTGTTATCAGCATAACTCTTTTGTCGGTCGCGTGCTGCTTTCAGTCTTTCCTTGACTTGAATGATTTTGTATGTTGTTTCTTGTACTATCTTGGGTCCAGATAGTTGCTTTTCTCCAATTTCTGCCCAACAGACTGGGGTTCGGCACTTTCGTCCGTAAAGTGCTTCGAAGGGTGCAGCATTGATACTGGTATGATAGCTGTTATTGTAAGAAAATTCTATTAATGGTAAATGATCATCCCAATTTCCTCCAAAATCAATTACACAAGCTCTAAGCATATCTTCCATTGTCTGAATTGTCCTTTCAATTTGTCCATCCGTTTGAGGATGATAAGCGTTGCTTAGATTCAGCTTGGTTCCCATTGCTTTTTGGAAACTTGTCCAAAAATGAGAGGTAAAACGGCTATCTCTATCAGAAACAATTGATTAAGGAATTCCATTTAATGAAACTATTTCATTTACATACAACTTGGCTAGTTGTTCCATACTGAAAGTTTCCTTCATCGGCAAGAAATGAGTAGATTTAGTTAGCCTATCTACAATCACCCAGATTGTATCATTACCTTTTCTTGTCTTGGTTAATTTGGTAACAAAGTCCATTGTTATCAATTCCCATTTCCATACAGGCATTTCTAATTGTTGCAACAAACCTGAGGGTTTCTGGTGTTCAGCTTTGACCTGTGAACAGGTTAGACACTTGGCAACATAAGCTGCTATATCCTTTTTCATTCCTATCCACCAGAAATTCTTTCTTAAGTCCTGATACAACTTATCACTTCCAAGATGCATCGTATACTTAAACTTTTGGGCTTCTTCTAATATACGGTGGCGTAGGTTTCCTAATTTAGGTATCCACGTTCTTTTCTTATGGAATTTCCAAATTCCATCCGTTCCTTGTTCTAATTCCTTAATCATACCTTTTAATTTTTCAGTATCATCCTTGATTACTGATTCTTGTATTTCTCCAATTTGTTCGTTTAAATCTATCTGTAGATTTAATTTAAGAGAACGTACTCTTTTTGGCTTTTTGTGGTACTTTCGACTTAAAGCATCAGCTACTACATTAGCCTTTCCTTCATGGTACTGGATATTGCAATCATAATCGCTAAGAAATTCCATCCAACGTCTCTGTCTCATATTCAGTTCTTTTTGCCTAAAAAAGTACCTTAAACTCTTATGATCAGTGAAGAGAACAAATTTATTTCCATAAAAATAGTGTCTCCAAATCTTAAGGGCAAAAATTATAGATCCTAACTCTAAATCATGTGTTGTATAATTTTCTTCATGATTCTTAATTTGTCTAGAAGCATAGGCTATAACCTTTTGACGTTGCATCAACACACATCCATAACCTAACTTAGAAGCGTCACAATAAACTTCAAAGTCTTTAGTTCCTTCTGGTAACGCTAGTATGGGGGTGTTGGTTAGTCTTTGCTTAAGAATTCTTAAGGCTTCTTCTTGTTTTGGTCCCCATTCAAACTTAACAGACTTACAAGTTAGCTTAGTTAAGGGAATGGCTATTTTGGAAAAATCTCGGATAAATCTTCTATAATAACCGGCTAATCCTAGGAAACTTCTAACCTCAGTTGGTGATTCAGGGACTTTCAATTTAGTAATTGCCTCAATCTTTGTGGAATCCACATGAATTCCTTCGTGGTTGACTAAATGTCCAAGAAATTGCACTTCTTCTAACCAAAATTCTCATTTTGAAAATTTAGCGTAAAGCTTTTCTTTTCTCAGTAAATTTAAAAGTGCATGCAGATGTGCTGCATGTTCCTCTTGACTCTTAGAGTAAATTAGAATATCATCTATAAAGACAATTATGAATTTATCCAAATATGGCTTACATATTCGGTTCATCATGTCCATAAATGCAGCTGGGGCATTGGTTAAACCGAATGGCATGACAGTAAATTCATAATGGCCATACCCTGTTCTGAATGCGGTCTTAGGAATGTCCTCTTCCTGTACCTTTAATTGATGATATCCTGAGCGTAAATCGATATTTGAGAAAAATCGAGCTCCTTGTAGTTGATCAAACAGATCGTCGATTCTCGGTAATGGGTACCGATTTTTAATCGTGACCTTATTCAATTCACGGTAATCAATGCACATACGCATTGATCCGTCTTTCTTTTTAACGAACAATATCGGTGCTCCCCATGGCGATGGGCTTGGCTGTATGAATCCTTTCTCCAACAGTTCGTCTAACTGTTTCTTTAATTCTTGCATTTTTGTAGGTGCCAAATGGTAAGGTGCTTTGGCAATTGGGGCTGTTCCTGGTAGCAGATGAATTCTGAATTCGACTTCTCTGTCGGTGAGTTGTATGCTCATCTTTTTGGGACTTGTTTTACCTAGTCCGAGTCGGTCAAACATTGATGCGGGCATGAGATTTATGTTGGCCCCTAGATCGGCTAGCGCATTACTTATAGGTGATCCCCCAATGGAACAAGGGATGGTGAAGCTTCTGAGGTCGATTTTCTTTTGTGGGAGTTTGTTAAGTAGTACGGCGGAGCATTCTTTACTTAAATTAACTAATTGCAATGTTTCAATTTTCCATTTGTGAGTGAGAAAGTCTCTCATAAAGTTTGAATATTTAGGCATTTGAGTGAGGACTTCCACAAATGGAAGATTAATGTGAAATTGTTTTAGTAAGTTTACGAATTTTGTGATTTGCACATCGATCTTTTGGCGAAGTAGCCGACCTGGGTAGGGAACCGAGGGGTACTTGGGAGGTTCATGATTCGGCGGAGGGGTTGTTTCTTTTTGGGGTGTTGGTGAAGTTGTGGTTTGATTGGATGGACTTTTTTCGGATGGAGGTAGCGGAGTGATGTGCGGTAAGTGTCGTATATATTAGGTGTATATTTTAAGCCCTTTTTAACACTTATTTTAGCCAAGTTTTAAATTTATAAAACACGATATTTCACTAACACTAAACACACATATGGGCAAGTGCACCCATCGTTGAGTGTAGTATAACGTTGGTAAGATACCGAGGTCGTCCAAGGACACAAGAGCTTTTAGTACCGGTTTATCCTCAACGTCTAACCAAAATAAAAGTTTAGAAAAATGTTTTAAACTAAGAAAATTAAAAACTAACTAAAATGCTGAAAAATAAAAATAAAAGAAAAACATATAGACAAGATGAATCACTTGGTTCCAACTCGTATCTAGTATAACCTTTGATTATTTCCGCACTTTTGCACATAATTAAGAGATTATCTTAGTTATTGTAGTAGGCCCCTCTTTTGAAGGTGACGTTACCCTCACCCCAGTAGTTTGAGTCAGCAGGGATACAATCCTAAAAGGGTGGATTATTGGAAGATAATGAATTAAGTTATTAATGCAGTATTGTGGTAGGCCCCGCTTTTGGCGGTGACGTTACCCTCGGCTAAGTAGTCTGAGTCAGCAGGGATACAGTCCTAAATAGCCGGGTTATAGTATTAATAGTAGTTAACTTATGAGGGGATCAAAGAGTTTGGACCCCCGCCATCCAATACCGTGAAGTATTGAAGGAGGTCCTACTAAATTTGACCCAGGTCCATTGCAGGACCTCTAAACGCTGAACAATGGCAAGACCTTTACCAAACCGTTCCCTTAACCCCCTACCAGGTAGCCAACATATCTCCATATAGACCGTGGAGACATGAATGGTGAAAATCCTTTATTTTATATAGACAGTAAAATAATGCCAAGACACCACGGATAAACGATAAGGAAAGATCACCTTCAACATAAGTAACTAGTTATTAAAGTCATTAATACAAAACCAAATAAAAAGTGCAAAAGATTAGAAATAAAAAGTATTATACTAGACACTTTGTCTTCACCAAGTGATGTAAGAGACTTAGGCAAATATGGCCTTGATTGTCAAGAACTCTTACGATCAATCTTGGATCCCGAGACGACTCACACACTCTACGATGGACAATGGATGATGGTGGTGGATGATGGTGTTGTGATGGTGGTGGGTGGTGGATGAAGTGTGAGAGAGGTGGTGTGCCAAGGGATGAGATAAAATGAATCCAATCACCCCTAT
Organism: Helianthus tuberosus; assembly: GCA_030545235.1. NCBI lineage: Eukaryota > Viridiplantae > Streptophyta > Magnoliopsida > Asterales > Asteraceae > Helianthus > Helianthus tuberosus. The sequence continues at coordinate 48,836,754 of CM060411.1, read as the reverse complement.
TTATAGGCTGAACAGAGAGCTGGACACGGCCCCGTGTCCGCTGGGCACGGCCCCGTGTCCGTCTGACAATCTCTCTCCTCATTAATTGTAATTCGCAATTACAATAAATGCGCCTGCTGTACTTTCGACACGCCCCCGTGTCCGTTGAGCACGGCCCCGTGATGGGCAATAGAAGCTTCTATGGATTTGTCTTTTCTGCTGCTTCTTGGGCACGGCCCCGTGCTGGCTGAGCACGGGGCGTGTTCAGCCTTCTGTCTTCTCCTTTTTGCTTTGGAAGGTGCCGTTGAGGGGTCGGGCAGTCCACTAATGTTCCTTTCCTTGTATTTATGTTGGATTTAGCTGTCTTTTTGCTTCTTTTGCGTTTTTGAGCTCATTTAATCCTGAAAATACAAAAGGAAGACAAAAACACTCTTTTTCCAATATTAGTACTTAAAAAGGGTTAGTTTTATGCCTCATTTGATGTAATTTATATGTTGCATTTTACACACATCAAATACCCCCACACTTGAACTTTTGCTTGTCCTCAAGCAAAACTCTTTAATATGTGGCTTACACTCCCAAATGGAATAGGTAGAAGAGAAGGTTTTGGGCTTGTCGTAGAGTGTCGGGATTTCCAAGATCTTTTTGGGTTTTATTTTTATTTATTTACACTCCTATTCGTAATGATTTATTTAGAACTTTTCATAAAAGAAATTACTTATTTGGGCATAACATGCCTTTTTAAAATTCTATTTATATACAAGTTCACATACCTCACAGGGAAATCACTTACACTCGGCCGAAGGTGTATTTTTAGTGAATCACTCGAGAGCGGCATGGAACTTATTCCTACCATAGGCTTGCCAAGAAATCAATCCTCCTCCTTTTTAACTTTTATACCTTTGTAGATATCAAGAGGACTTTGTGGGTTAAGGGTTAGGCTAGGGTTAAAGGTAGGTGGTTGGGTTAGTGGTTAGTAGAAAAAGGGCTAAAAGCGTAACAAGTGTCGGTTTTCGTATTTTTTTGCAATTTTTTTATTTTGATGAAGCTTTTATTCAAACTAAGTTATTTTTGATTAACTTGTTTGTTTATTTTCTTTTTGCTTCATCATTTTTTATTTTTTTTTTTTGCGAAGAACCGAACTTGTTACTAGAATAAAGGGTTAAAAATGAAAAAGGTTTTGGTGGGTAAAAGGGTTTTTGTTTGGGTGATGAAACTAAAAGGTTTAGGCTCAAAGGGGCTCACTAGGGGGATTTTTGGGTAGGTGGTAAAAGAAAAAGAAAAATAATGGTGTAGAAATAAAAAGGGTTAGTCCTAATGCCTCCATCATTTACTTACATGGGTTTAAGTTGATAAGGACCGGGAATGTATTGTCATGGCAAGTTCTAGAGTCGTAAGAACCAAGCGGCTATTCACACAAGAAACGAAAAATGAGCATTTAGTCAAAAGATATGTAATTGTGTGCTCAATAAAGGCTCAAAACTCACTTTTGTGGGAATGGGTTTTTATGTGATCAAGTATATATAATCAAATTTTAAATAAGTTTGTCATGCCTTTTCATAATTTTCTTATGTTGGTTCTTTTTATCACTACGCTATCGGTTGTAAATTTGTAAAAATATAACCTTTTTGAGAACTTGAATTTCCCGAGTTAAACCTAGACAAGTAAAAAAAATGAAATTTTTGAAAAAATTTGGGGTGATTAGCGGTTCCAATAGAATTTTGTGTAAGGCTTGTATTTAGGACTTGCAAAATTCAAGGTTTTAGCATCCCCCCACACTTAAATTACACATTGTCCTCAATGTGTCCCAAAAATAAATTTTTAGGTTGATTAGATGTGTAAAATAATGTTTAAAAAGCAAAAATTTGTGTTACTGGGCACTGAACACGGCCCCATGTTGAGTGGGCACGACCCCGTGTTCAGGTGCCAGTAACAAGAACTTACAGAAGGTGGACACGGCCCCGTGTCCACTGGACACGGCCACGTGCCGGACAAAATTCTGCAGAACAGAAGCCAAACAGCAGGTCTGGGAGGTGAGCACGGGGGCGTGTTGGCTGGACACGTCCCCGTGTGGACAGTCTGAAAGCCTGAAAAACAGGTTTCTTCCTCCGGTTTTTCCATCCTGGCCCTATAAATGCTGAGGCTTAGCACCCCAAGCCTTGGTTTGTACCTGTTTCATCACTTAATACCACACCAAGCAACACAAACATCCTACATTACCACAGTTAATTGTTCCAAGCATAAAGAAAAGAAAAAAAAATAAAACGGAAAATAAAAGTGTTTAAGGGAAAGTAAATTGTTCAACTTCTGGCACGCAGGCCACCAATCGTTCGATAGATAAAGGGACTTAAACCTGTGGGCTCGCCATCAACCCGCTCCTGCTCCTCCAAACCCTCTACTCCATATCTTCATCGCTATCATCACCTCCATCCCCATGCCCCGCCATGTACTCCCGGATGCTGCTGATATCGTCTTGTATATCGTTGATGTTGCGTTTAATAGCTCCGACCCGGTGGTATGTGTTGTTGGCGAGGTTGTAGGCGTTCCTGGTACACATGAGGTTTTCCTGCATAAGATCATGTAAGCTTTGAAAATTAGGAAAACCGCCTCCTTGTGAGGAGGATTGACCCGGATCACCATGGGGTGGATACTGGTGGTGGGGAGGTGGTGCGTGAAGAACTAGGGCCTCCTGTGGGTTCCATGCATAGCCTTGCGTTCTTTGGAAACTCACTGTTCCGTCTTCCGCCTCATAGAGTAAGTTCATGGCTCGGCAAATGTGGTAGTCAACTTGTCCCGACCATGGGCTTCTTTCAAAGGCTCTTGGAATTCGCGTGTAATGCTTAAAAAGACGGTACACCCATCCTCCGAAGAAGATAGGTGTTGGAGCTCGAGCAAGGCGGTTGAGATGCATGTTTCTTAACAGGAGATACGGAACATCAAGAGGCTTTTGGTTGTGGATACAGTGGAGGACAACCAAATCTTTCAACCCTACAACACCACTACTGTCGTGACGTTGGTTTAGAGAGTAGGTGAGGATCCTGTGAATGTAGCGATAGAGTGGATCCCTCAGCTTCGTACTATTGGTGCTACGAGGGTCGTAGATTCCTTCACCGATTTGAGCCCATGCGGCTTGTCTTTCATTTCCCTCCAAGTCTCGTAATCCTCCGGTATTTTCTTCGTTTCCCGATTCCTCCTCTTGGTATAGTCCTATCACGGCTCCAAACTGTGCCATGGAGATCGAGTACATTGTCCCTCCACACCGAAATTCAACCCCTTCATTGTCGAATGGGTCACACCTTGAATTGAAGTTGAAGGTACTGTAGAACTCCATGGTGCATTGATGCACCGACCGAAGCCTAGTGTTTAATGCAACAGCTAGCGGTCCCGTAACGATGTTGTTGAATCGGTTCAGGTGGTTTACCAAGGTTAACAGATCCGTGCAAGCTCTCCTGGGGTACTCTTCGGGTCTTGTTTGAAGAACCTCACACCTTGCCCTTGCATCAAGTTCACTTGCATTGAACCTTGTGAATTTTGCCATCTGAAAGAATACACCAAAAATTAGCACGAAACAGAAATGTTTTCGGACGAAACTGCAAACAGCGGGCTGGACACGTCCCCGTGTCCAGCGGACACGGCCCCGTGTCCAGACGTCTGTTACTCAAAAACTTCAATTTTCGACCCCGGTTTCGAAAACTTGAAAATTTTTGGTCCAATAGGTGCGGTTTCCCCCGAAAATGAAACCCTAAACACCGTTTTTCCCAAAATATCTCGTTTACCTTATCAATTTTATCTTTTTCGGCTCAAGAACAAGGGTTTAGGGTTTTTGTAAGAAATTGGGTGAATCTATGAACAATCTAAGTGTATTTACTTCCCTTAACACTAACCTAACTAAATGCAAACAGATTCAGGAAAAAATTTTAGGTTCGATCCGGATGAACATCAAGAACCCTAGATTTTTCCCCAAATTTGTGGTGTTTTAACTACATGCAAGTAACTAATCTAACTACTAAGAGTGATTGAATCATACCTTGACGTTGTTAGATCGGTGAGAGACGTCGAAATTTCGCAAAAAATCGCCTGGAACCAGAGCGTTTGTGGGGAAACGGGGCGTGTGGAATGAAGAAACTGTTTTGAAAAAGGGGTTTTATCCCGTCTGCAGCGCGAACACGGCCCCGTGTCCACTGGACACGGCCTCGTGCCGAGCATTATATATATTTTTTTTTGTGCGCGTGTGAGTGCCCCTTTTTCCCATAAGCTATGGTTTAGAAAACTTACCGCTTTATTTTGTCATCTCAATCGTTCGTAACTTACCAGGCATGATGTTTTTATTCTTCCACAGTTTGAAGCGAGATCTCTTCTTCCTCATCCTCAATAAATCCTTGATAGAGTTTCAGCCTTTGGCCATTGACTTTAAATGGTGGCCCATTTCGAGGTTTAATTTCTACTGCACCGTGTGGAAAAACATGGGTGACGGAAAAAGGTCCTGACCACCTAGACTTTAATTTACCAGGAAATAATCGAAGTCGTGAATTAAACAAAAGAACTAAATCTCCTACCCGAAATTCATTAGGTTTAATATGTTTGTCATGCAAATTTTTCATTCTTTCCTTATAAATCTCGGAGTTTGAGTATGCATAATTCCTAAGCTCGTCTAATTCATTTATTTGACAAAATCGATTTTTACCAGCGAATTCTAGATCTAAGTTTACATTTTTGATTGCCCAGTAGGCTTTGTGTGCAATTTCTACTGGCAAATGACAACTTTTTCCATAGACTAGCTTATAGGGGGTTGTACCTATTGTTGTTTTATAAGCAGTTCGAAAAGCCCATAAAGCATCATCTAATTTATCAGCCCATTCCTTTTTATTTAACCCTATGGTTTTTTCGAGTATTCGTTTTAACCCTCTATTAGTCACTTCGGCTTGTCCGTTTGTTTGAGGGTGATATGCTGTCGAAACCCGGTGATAGACCCCATATCTTGTTAAAAAATTTTCAAGTTGATGGTTGCAAAAATGGGTACCTCTATCACTTATTAAAGCTTTAGGTGTGCCAAAACGAGAGAATAATTTTTTCAGAAATCTTACCACTACTCTTCCATCATTTGTTGGAAGTGCCTCGGCCTCGGCCCATTTAGACAAGTAATCTACTGCCACAAGTATGTATTTGTTTCCTTTTGATGGTGGAAAAGGTCCCATAAAGTCGAGTCCCCATACATAAAAAATTTCACAAACAAGAATGCCATTTTGTGGCATTTCGTTTTTGGAAGAAATATTACCTGTTCTTTGGCAAGCATCACATGTCTTTACAAGATTTTGAGCATCTTTGTAAATGGTTGGCCAATAAAATCCTGAATCAAATACCTTTCGTGCGGTACTGGCAGCACCATGATGTCCTCCGTATGGACCTTCATGACAATGGCGGAGAATTCTTCGTGCTTCACTACCATGCACGCATCGTCTGACGAGTTGATCGGCACACATTTTGAAAAGATATGGATCTTCCCAAAAATAGTGTTTCACATTGGCAAAGAATTTTTTTCTTTGATGATGTGGCCATCCTTTTGCGACTATACCGCTAGCTAGGTAGTTAGCAAAGTCGGCGTACCATGGTTCTTCCTTATATTCCACCATTTCCAGGGACTCAGTTGGAAATTTTTCGTTGATTTGCTCGTCCCTGGTTGCCTCCAAAGCTGGGTCTTCTAAGCGTGAAAGATGATCTGCTGCGGTATTTTCTGCTCCTCTTTTGTCTTTGATTTCAATGTCAAATTCTTGGAGGAGTAGAATCCACCTAATCAAACGTGGTTTTGCATCTTGCTTCTTAAAGAGATATCGAATGGCTGCATGGTCTGTATAGACTATAGTTTTAGAAAGAACAAGATAAGAACGAAATTTATCAAAAGCAAATACCACAGCTAGTAACTCTTTTTCAGTTGTTGTGTAATTTTCTTGTGCATTGTTAAGTGTTTTACTAGCATAATATATTGGGTGGAAATGCTTTTCTTTTCTCTGTCCCAAGACAGCTCCAACTGCAAAGTCACTAGCATCACACATGATTTCGAAAGGAAATTTCCAATCAGGTGCTATCATGATAGGTGCATTGACTAGCATTTCCTTTAGGGTTAGAAATGCTTGATTGCAATCCTTGTCAAAGATGAAAGGAGCATCTTTTTCAAGTAATTTCGTTAGAGGCCTTGAGATCTTTGAAAAGTCTTTGCTAAACCGCCTATAAAATCCGGCATGCCCTAGGAAACTTCTAATAGCTCTTACGGAGGATGGAGGAGGTAATCTAGAAATGGTATCTATTTTGGCTCGATCCACCTCCATTCCTTCGCTTGAGATTTTGTGACCGAGTACTATTCCCTCCGTTACCATGAAATGGCATTTTTCCCAATTAAGGGCGAGGTTAGTTTCCTCACATCGGGATAGCATTCGTTCAAGGTTATCGAGGCATTGGTCGTATGAATCCCCAAAGATAGAAAAGTCGTCCATGAAGACTTCCATTGTCTTTTCTATCATGTCATGGAAAATGGCTACCATGCAACGTTGGAATGTTGCGGGGGCATTACATAGACCGAACGGCATGCGTCGATAAGCAAAAGTTCCATAGGGACATGTGAAAGTTGTCTTTTCTTGGTCCTCGGGTGCTATCGGGATTTGAAAGTAACCTGAAAAACCATCCAAGAAACAGTAAAATTTATGACCGGATAATCTTTCTAACATTTGATCAATGAAGGGTAAAGGAAAATGATCCTTTCTGGTTGCTTCATTTAATCGTCTATAATCTATACATACTCTCCATCCTGTGACGGTTCTCGTTGGTATTAATTCATTCTTTTCGTTAGTAATTACCGTCATACCTCCTTTCTTTGGAACTACTTGGACGGGACTTACCCAAGGACTATCGGAAATAGGATAGATAAGTCCGGCGTCAAGTAATTTGATGACTTCGTTTTTAACCACTTCTTGAACATTTGGATTTACTCGACGTTGTGGTTGTATGACCGATTTGTAGTCATCATTCATCAAAATTTTGTGTGTGCACATAGAAGGACTAATTCCTTTTATGTCAACAAGTTTCCAAGCTATTTCATTTTTGTGTTTTTTCAAAAGATTAATTAGTTTTTCTTTTTCTAAGTTATCTAATTTAGACGAAATAATTACAGGTAACTTACCATCTTTGTCTAGAAAAGCATATTCCAAACCTTTTGGAAGTTCTTTGAGCTCAAGTGGTGGGTCTTTAGGAGACTCCTTATTTGGTTGCTCGTTTCGATCAAGAACTTTAAAAGTTTGTTCTATGGCGACTTCTTCTTCAACAAAGTGGTCAATCTCTTCACTTGTATCGGGTGGTTCATCTTCATCTTCGATTAGGGGGTCATTATTGCCGAATGGATATTTCATTGATCGTTCGAGATCGACACTTCTTTTAAATGCCCCTAATTGAAGAGGTAAATTGTTGAACTTCCGGTTTTTCAAAGCTTCGTGAGTTTTTTCAAATGGTCGTCCCAACACTAGAGGAGCGTCATCGAGGATGACAAAGTCGGTTGGGATTACCATTTGATTTGTTTGAACCAAGACATCTTCAACTATACCGATTGATTTTATTACTTTCCGATTGGATAGAAAAATGGGTATTTGAAGTGGAGAAAAATCACTAATACTTAATTTTTCGAAAATATAGTTAGGCATTATGTTAACACAAAGATCTTTATCGATTGTGACATTACTAATAAACGAATTTTGAAAGAAATATGGAACCGGTGTGATGTTAATTTCAAATGGGTCTTCTTTTATTAGCGAAGTTTGATCATTAGTTAACTTAACACTTACTGTTTCGTCAATTTTAGTGTTAGTGTTTAACTCTTTTAAAAAGTTAGCATGAGTGGGTACTAAACAATGATTTTCGAAAGAAGGTGTCAAGAGATTAATTTTTTCAAAATTAGACTCTTCTTGGATTTTAACGTTATCGGACTCACCTTTTTCGTTGTTTAACTCATGTGTCGGTTTTTCACGTATTTGTTCTTTCATTTTTACATTTTCAGTTATCTCTTCTTTTTTTAATTCATCTCTTGCGTGGGACTCCTCTTCCCTTGCGCGAGCTTCTTTTATACATCGATCGATAACTCTAATATCGGTCACTTCGGTAATAGAAAAAGAATCATTATTTTCTAAGCTTGAATCCGGTTGTTCGACCCTTTGTTCCTCATAATACCCATATGAAGTTGATGGTTCACACCATTGTTCTTCATTGTAAGCATATGATGGATAAGGTTCGTAATTTTGTTCTTCATAATACTCATATGAGGTGGGTTGTTCACGCCAAGGTTCCTCATAATAAGCATATGAAGGTGGTGGCTCATACCTTGAATCCTCAAAGTATGAGTAAGAGGGCTCATACCTTGGTTCATCAAAATATGAGTATGAGGGAGGAGGTTCATACCTTTGGTCTTCATAGGATGTGTATGAAGTTGATGGCTCGTACCTGGGCTCCTCATAGTAAGCGTAGTAATTGGATGGTTGATAAGAGTGATTATTTTGAATCGAACGTGTATTACGACAATTAGTGCAATAATTACCCCTATAATCATCCTCATCATAGGTGTAGTTGTAACCTCCTGAGTATTGATCCATAAGAATCACTCAGCAGACCACAACTGAGTCTCGGGACCAGAAAACGAAAACAAAGACTGAAACAGAAGGCTGGACACGGCCCCGTGTCTGGTGAACACGGCCCCGTGTACAGGATCTGTATCTGGGCGTTTTAATTAAAGTTACTGGTCACGTTGAGCACAGGGGCGTGTTCAGTGAGCACGGCCCCGTGTTCAGACTCTGTATCTGGGTTTCTAACTAAAAATATGCAGCACGGGGGCGTGTTCAATAAGCACGGCCCCGTGTTCAGGCTACTGTAAATGAAAACTAAACTACAATGCAGAAAAATGTGCGCGCGTTTTAAAAAAGGTTTTGAAAAAAAACTGATTAAGCCGTCGATTTTAAACTTTCTCAAAATCCTTGTGTCCCCGGCAACGGCGCCAAAAACTTGATGTGCGGTAAGTGTCGTATATATTAGGTGTATATTTTAAGCCCTTTTTAACACTTATTTTAGCCAAGTTTTAAATTTATAAAACACGATATTTCACTAACACTAAACACACATATGGGCAAGTGCACCCATCGTTGAGTGTAGTATAGCGTTGGTAAGATACCGAGGTCGTCCAAGGACACAAGAGCTTTTAGTACCGGTTTATCCTCAACGTCTAACCAAAATAAAAGTTTAGAAAAATGTTTTAAACTAAGAAAATTAAAAACTAACTAAAATGCTGAAAAATAAAAATAAAAGAAAAACAGATAGACAAGATGAATCACTTGGTTCCAACTCGTATCTAGTATAACCTTTGATTATTTCCGCACTTTTGCACATAATTAAGAGATTATCTTAGTTATTGTAGTAGGCCCCTCTTTTGAAGGTGACGTTACCCTCACCCTAGTAGTTTGAGTCAGCAGGGATACAATCCTAAAAGGGTGGATTATTGGAAGATAATGAATTAAGTTATTAATGCAGTATTGTGGTAGGCCCCGCTTTTGGCGGTGACGTTACCCTCGGCTAAGTAGTCTGAGTCAGCAGGGATACAGTCCTAAATAGCCGGGTTATAGTATTAATAGTAGTTAACTTATGAGGGGATCAAAGAGTTTGGACCCCCGCCATCCAATACCGTGAAGTATTGAAGGAGGTCCTACTAAATTTGACCCAGGTCCATTGCAGGACCTCTAAACGCTGAACAATGGCAAGACCTTTACCAAACCGTTCCCTTAACCCCCTACCAGGTAGCCAACATATCTCCATATAGACCGTGGAGACATGAATGGTGAAAATCCTTTATTTTATATAGACAGTAAAATAATGCCAAGACACCACGGAAAAACGATAAGGAAAGATCACCTTCAACATAAGTAACTAGTTATTAAAGTCATTAATACAAAACCAAATAAAAAGTGCAAAAGATTAGAAATAAAAAGTATTATACTAGACACTTTGTCTTCACCAAGTGATGTAAGAGACTTAGGCAAACATGGCCTTGATTGTCAAGAACTCTTACGATCAATCTTGGATCCCGAAACGACTCACACACTCTACGATGGACAATGGATGATGGTGGTGGATGATGGTGTTGTGATGGTGGTGGGTGGTGGATGAAGTGTGAGAGAGGTGGTGTGCCAAGGGATGAGATAAAATGAATCCAAGCACCCCTATTTATAGGCTGAACAGAGAGCTGGACACGGCCCCGTGTCCGCTGGGCACGGCCCCGTGTCCGTCTGACAATCTCTCTCCTCATTAATTGTAATTCGCAATTACAATAAATGCGCCTGCTGTACTTTCGACATGCCCTCGTGTCCGCTGAGCACGGCCCCGTGATGGGCAATAGAAGCTTCTATGGATTTGTCTTTTCTGCTGCTTCTTGGGCACGGCCCCGTGCTGGCTGAGCACGGGGCGTGTTCAGCCTTCTGTCTTCTCCTTTTTGCTTTGGAAGGTGCCGTTGAGGGGTCGGGCAGTCCACTAATGTTCCTTTCCTTGTATTTATGTTGGATTTAGCTGTCTTTTTGCTTCTTTTGCGTTTTTGAGCTCATTTAATCCTGAAAATACAAAAGGAAGACAAAAACACTCTTTTTCCAATATTAGTACTTAAAAAGGGTTAGTTTTATGCCTCATTTGATGTAATTTATATGTTGCATTTTACACACATCACGGAGCCTCCTCGGGACTTATGGTACGGTTTCTCAATGTGATAAGATGTACTTGCGCCTTTGGGTTGGTCTCGGTGTTGCTGGGTAACGCGCCTTGTGGTCTCTCGGAGAAATTTTGAGCTAGTTGATTTTGTTGTTTTTCAATGTTTTGAATACTAGCTTGCTGATTTCTAAAGCTCGATTCCATTTGTTGGAATCGATCCGAGTTTTTCTTTTCGGTGTCGGAGATGAGGCGCGAGATAGTATCTTCAAGGCTTTCTCGTCCCCCTTGTTGTTGAGAGAAATTTTGTGACTCATTTCTTGGTTGTTGAAAGTTTGTTCATTGGTTTTGGTTTTGTTGGTTACTACTATTGCCGAGTTCTCTCCAACCAAGGTTAGGGTGGTTACGCCATCCTTGGTTACAGGTACCCATTGGAGGACCCGACGGCCTAGGTCTATTATCAATGTAGTTTACCGTTTTCGTTTGATTATCCATTTCTTTTATACAACTCCAATTTTCATGTGGCCCACCACACCCTTCGCAAGCCATAACCGAAGCTGTTTTTGCCATTTCTAACTTTTTGATTTTTGAAGAAAGGGCCTCGATTTGGGCTTGTAAAGAAGTGCTTTCATCAACCTTATGGGCGCCCGGGGCAATAGTTTTAGTGCCTCGGGGAGTGTGCCATTGAAAATTGGTTTGAGCAATTTCCTCAATTTGATTATAAATTTCATTTGGGCGACGATTACCTAGAAGTCCCCCGGAGCTAGAGTCGAGTGTTTGTCTTGTGTGTGGCAACAACCCATTATAGAAGGTGGATACTTGTTGCCATACTGCAAGACCACGATGAGGGCATTTTCTTAGTAGCTCCTTGAACCTTTCCCAAGTTTCATATAAGGATTCCCCATCCTCTTGTGAGTATGTATTAATTTCAGTCATTAATTTAGCCGGTTTAGAAGGAGGGAAATACTTATATAGAAACTTTTGGGCTAGTTCATCCCAAGTGTTTACCGAACCATTTGGGAGGGTTTTAAGCCAAGCCTTGGCTCGGTCTTTTAGTGAAAACGGGAACATTCGGAGGCGAATGGCGTCGTTTGATGCCCCGTTGATCCGAAAAGTATCACATATTTCCAAAAAGTTGGTAATATGTAAATGGGGATCTTTGTTCGCAAGCCCATGGAAAGTTGCGGAGTTTTGGAGCATTTGTATCAAATACGGCCGAAGCTCGAAGTTGTTGGCATCGACATTCGGTGCATTGATAGCGGCGCCAAGATTACCTACCGTGGGGCGTAGGTAATCTATTAGGGTACGTTGATCCGCCATTGGAAGTGGGTCCCCTGAAACTTTCTTTTGGATTTTAGCTTTAAGTCTTTTTCTTAGAAAGCGTTCGGGTTCGTCCAGAGGTTCTTTTATGTCTTTATTGGAACTGGAGCTCATGTACTGCGTAGCAAGTTCTGGTGCTACGCCTGGGTTCCAAGTCCTATGATAAAAACAGAAAAGATTGTCGGTCAGAAGTCTCACCACGGCCCCGTGGTCGTGGTTACAGTGATTGTTTTCTGGATTCCCAGTTACTGTATAGTTAACACGGCCCTGTGCTGCACCACCACGGCCCCGTGGTCACCTTTCTGTAACCCAGTGGTTTGAGTCAGCAAGGATACAATCCCAAAGGGTCGGAATATTGGAAGATAATTAATTAAGTTATTAATGCGTAAAGTGGTATGCCCCTCTTTTGAAGGCGACGTTACCCTCGGTTAAGTGGTTTGAGTCGGCAGGGATACAATCCCAAGTAGCCGGTATAATGTATTAATAGTAGTTTACATATGAGGGGATCAAGTCATTCGCACCCCCGCCATCCAATACCAGTGGGTATTGAAGGAGGTCCAAGTAAGCTTGACCCAGGTCCTTGCAGGATCTATACACTGAACAAGGCAAGAACCTTACTAAACCATTCCCTTAACCCCCGACCAGGTAGCCAACATATCTCTATATAGACCTTAGAGATATGAATAGTGAAAATCTTTTACTTTATATAGACAGTAAAGTAATGCCAAGACACCACGGACAAATGATAAAGAAGTTTCACCTTCAACATAAGAAACTAGTTATTAAAGTCATTAATACAAAACCAAATAAAAAGTACGAAAAGATTAAAAATCAAAAGTAATACATTAAATGCTTTTCTTCACCAAGTGATGTAAGAGACTTAGCCAAACATGGCCTTTGATTGACAAGAACTCTTACAATCAATCTTGGATCCCGAGACTACTACACACACTCTAAGGTGGATGATGGATGATGGTGGTGGATGTGGGTGTTGTAGTGGTGGTGGAGTGGTGGCAAAGTGGGAGAGAGGTGGTTTGCCAAGGGATGCCTTTGAAGTGATCCAAGCACCCCTATTTATAGCCTGAACAGAAGTCCGGCCACGGCCCCGTGTTCGCTGGGCACGGCCCCGTGGCCATCTCTTTTCTCTTCCTTCATTAAGTGCAATTGTCTGTATTAGGCTCCACACGGCCCCGTGTTCGCTGGGCACGGCCCCGTGTGCAGAAGCGTATCTGTACTACCAACATTTGCTAGATTCTACGAATCTTAGCGTTGACCACGCCCCGTGCTCAGTGGGCACGCCCCCATGGTGGGTGATGGAAGCTTCTACAGCTTTGTCCTTTCTGCAGACACCTGACCACGCCCCCGTGCTCAGCGGGCACGGGCAGTGGTCAGCCTTCTGTCTTCTTGTTTTTGCTTGTGAAGATGCTGTCGAGGGGTCGGGCATGCCACGTTTATTCATTTTCTTTGTATTTATGTTAGTTTTTGCTGCATATTTGTTCCTTTTGTTCATTTAAGCTCATTTGGTCCTGAAAATACAAAAGGAAGACAAAAGCACACTTTTTCCAACATTAGTACTAAAAAGGGTTAGTTTTATGCCTCATTTGATGTAATTTATATGTTGCATTTTGCACACATCAGGAGGGTAAAGAGCTCATCCTCACGCCTGGTCGTACCGAAATCCTTGGTTTAGTACGAAGCTTAGGATTCCGTGGCTTCGGATGGAAATTTTCTTTGAAAGGGAATAACATGGGATCATCATCAGCAGTCTCCTTTCCGAGCGGCATTTTCTTGAAAATTCATAAAATCGATAACTATATTATAATGAGAGGAGTGGTCCTAGGTTTAGGTCTAGAACTCAGAATAATCTCATGGAACCTGCATTTGTGATATTTGAGTTTAGACACAAAGGCTAGTGTCTAATTCACTCAAATTGCAGCTCTGGTACCAACCTGTCACATCCCTATTTCCGGTGGGCCCGGAAGGGTCGTGACGATTCGATAACAGTATCACAATATAATAATGCAGCTGAAGTATTAAGAGTAAAAATATTCATAACATTTAAAAGTGTTCAAATATACAAAATACAAGTTGTTCAAGTGTTCAAGTTTTAGCCCACAGGTGGGATCGAGATAAAAGAAGCTTAGACATCATAGGCCTTAAGCTAGGAGTCGCAAATTTCATAGCCTTTACCATAGCCGACCCGGATCCCCAGCCTAATATCAAGGTTCGGTACCTGCAGTTCAATCTTTTGAAAATACGCTATCTTTCGCTGGTAAATACAATTAACCGACTCATTTTGAAAAATAGTTTTTTTAAATGATTTTATACATAGAGAAAACCCGTAGGTAATCATTTAATATTTCTTAGGATTTTATCTTTTCACAAGATTTAAATACTTGTCATACAATGAGAACCAGATATGAAAGCCGGTCATTTTCAGTGCTATAATGATTACGGTACACGCCAAAGTTGAATAACGTGGCTTACAGTCAGTATGCCTACCCCGACACGTTATTCTGTATGGCCATAATAGTTCATGATTCGGGACGCCCGGACACGGTACCAATAACCCCCAATTGTTTCCGTTATCAAGTAAAACGGATTAAACCCGGTTCTTACATTTGTGGGCAATCATAGGCGGCTCATTTATGTAATACCCGCTCCAAGAGTATTTACCTTTTTGCTAGCTTCCAACCGATAAGACAAAGTAAATAAACTCAAGTTCGAATATCTGGGGGGTTCTATAGTCTGAAGTGAACAGATTCAGTTATCTGTTAGAATGCATACGGGTCATAGGTTAGTTCCTTAGACACGACCCGTTACGTAAGAATAAGATTAATTCGCTAGATTAAGCGTATATTGATTAGAATGTGGTTTATACCTATCTTAGTGTAAGGACTCATTGGATAAAGGTTAAATAAACCAACATTCTGATTTGGAAAGGTTTTAAAAAGTTTTGGGTCATTATGCTTAATTTATGCGAACTGGGTTCGCATAACTAGTTATGCGCGTAAAGACAGGTTCGGAAGTTCAGATGGGCATACGACAAGTCTAAGTAGTAAAAATATATTTTTAGTTGAAGTACATACTGATCTAAAGTCAGATTATAGTTTGGTTTAGTTTAAAACCATTTATTTAGCTACTTTGACCACATAAGGGTATTGTGGTCATTTTCGAATATAATTTCACGACTTGTCATTTAACCCATCAAATGAAACGACCATATGGTATAATTTCAAAGAGTTATACTCAACAATAATATGGTCTCAAAACATGTTTAAAACATGTCTAAACGTTGACCAAATGGGTCAGAATCTGAAGTCAAACTGTTTGACTTTTGACATAGAATGAGACCCTAAACTGAATTTGGATAAGTTGAGCATGCTAACATCAGTTTATATAAGTTATAAAACTTGTATATGTGTTAAAACAATTGAGTTATAAGTTATAGAAACCATTTATGCCATTTAGTCGAAAATTCAACTTTTACGTAATATGCTCAACTTATCAATTCAACTAGTAAACGTGATTATACCATCATTATTACGATCACGTAGGAAATATCAGATTGAACTTTACCTTGACCAAAATGGTCATAAGCTAAAGTCAAACAGAAAGTTAACTGTTTAACTTTAGACTTCAAAATAACTAAATAAAATGAAATAGAACTAATGGAAACACTTACTTGGAAGTGTTGAGCAGAAAACTACTGAGAGGGGAGTCCTCTTGTCCAGAGGAAAGTTCCAAGAGACATTAGAGTAGAAAGGAGTGAATGAGCAAGGTTAAAGGATGAAAACATGTCCTATTTATAGTTGCAAGATCATCACAAGATCATGCCAAGTGTTGAGGTGGCTTCTCAGATGTGTACAAGTGTCCTAGGACGTGTAAGAAGCAGAGAGAAATGGCAAGAATGTGAGATATGTGGCATTTTTGCACACTGAGTTGGTCTGCAAGCATAAATCTGCCACTGGCAGTCCCTTACGGACCGTAAGGGTAGTGGTAAGGACCTTAAGCGCGCATCACAGTTCAAACCTCCTTACAGACCGTAAGGGGTTAATCCTTGCGGTCCGTATAGGATCTCCAGAACTTAAATTTTGAGATTTTACATATATAGTCTTTGGACTTTGACTCTTTGGCCATTTGGCACTTTTAGTCCCTCTCCTTCCTCATAGTTGGGATTAGTCGGAGATCCGGGATGTGATTAAGTTAACGCACAAAAATAATCTCTCTCTCCTTCCTAGAGTCGGGATTAGTCAGAGATTCAAAACATGTTTCAGTGAACGTACAGTGTAGGTCCTTACTCCTTCCACATAGTCGGGATTAGCTGGAGGTTTCTCCCTCCACGTAGTCGGGATTAGTTGGAGAATTGGACAAGTGTTGTCACGTAATTGGACGAAATTTTCGGGGTGTTACATTAGCCGGTCCATACCCATCTATACCCAATAGTTCGGACTTGATACCATATTTTTTTCGAATTCGGTTCCAACCCGACACGGTTCCTACCCTAACTGATTCCTAACAGGTTCTTACGTGGTTCCTAACGTTAGAAGCCCTAGAATTGATTTTCGACCGTTGAAAACGACTATATAGCCGTTGGAATCGATTTCTTGATCATTAGAAATCGATTTTAGCATAAAAATCCACTATAAATAGTGGTGGGTTGTATTGGTAGATTACCCAACTCAAAAACGCTTAAATGCATTTAAAAATATGCAAAAAAATATGCTCGTTTCACTCTCGTTTCACACTTTCAACATTTGATGCATTCTTCTGCACTTTCTTGTTACTTTATTCACACAAAATGGCTAGTCGTTCATAATCACCTGTTGGAGTCGGTTCTACATCCACCCCATTCATTGTTAGGGTTCTTCGGAGCCAAGGATACTTGGTGAAATTGTGATTTGGTGGAGATAAGTGACGGGACTACAAAGGCGCTTTGCAAGTTTTGTTGCGCTTTGTTAAAAAGTGAGTCAAATTCAACTTTGAAAAAAACATATTAATAACAAATTTTGCAAGGCGTTGAGAAAGATTTACCGGAAGGTGATCAACCCGAAATGAGTACCGATGACAATATATTTCAGTTCTCGGCGGAAGCGACTCTTGATAGGATGGCAATAGTGGTGATTCAAGAAGCTTTGCCTTTCAACCACTTCGACAACCTGCGGATAACATCCATGATTTGAGATACGCTTCAACCTCGCTAAACTCACGTAAGTCATAACAAACTTAGATATCATTGTTTAAAATTATGGAATAAAGCAAAAAAGATTATGTATAATTTTTAAAAAAATTAGAAACCGGTGTGAACCTAACTTGTTGATGTTTGGCCGGCTCCATATGGTTTACCGGAATCATACATTTGTGTCACCGCCCATTGGATAGATTCCCATCCGTGGCAAATGATGAAACATACGATTGCGTTTGATAGTTTTCCGTCTCCACATAACGCAAATAACTTATTTAAAATTATAGATAATACAATACAAACATATGGTTTACAAAATAAAATATTTTCAATATGGTCCTATAATGCCTCGAACAATACAACAACCATTGAAAAATTAAAATTAAAATATAAATCGATTTGCGAAGGCATTTTTTTCCATACTCGTTGTGTTGTGCATATTATTAATTTAGTAGTGCAAACCGGGCTAGAAAATAAACATGTTAGTCACTATATAAAAATTTTCAGATGGGTGTTACACACCGGGCTAGAAAATAAACATGTTAGTCACTATATAAAATCCTTTAGATTGGTGTTACATGATGTTTTTTAATGTTATGTTTATTTTATATATATATATATATATATATATATATATATATATATATATATATATATATATATATATAATATAGAAACTTAAATAATTTATGTTAAAACACTTAAAAAATGTGCTATTAAGCAAAAACTGGTTATACCCAAGTTTTGGGTAGGAATTGGTCCCAACCCTACCCTAACCAGCTATACTAGGTATGCGTATGAGTATAAAATCCCGAACCCAGTTTTGTTTCCTACCCGGTTCTTAAAAAAATCTGGGTCAGTTAATACCGATTGGGCCTTATCTGGTTCTGGGCAGGGCCCAATAACACCTCTGGCTGATGCTACAAATGATTTATTTGTTGCATCTGGCCGGGGCCCAAAACAGATGGCTGCCCAATAACAAAACCTTGGTTCCACAGTTGATTTGGTCAAAACAGGGGTCATAACCCGATGGAAATGTGTACGAATGAGGAGAAACACAGATAGCATTCTGATTAATATGATCACGTTGGACACCTACTATTCCTACTGTCATTTGTAGTAGATCTAGTAGCCATGGAAGATGAGTAGAGAACAGATATGATGAGGAAGATTTGAATCTCAAATAGTATCATCAAGTATGGGGGTTTGGTAGCATAATCTGGTTGGTTAGCTTGGTGAAAGAGTGGAGTGACTTGTAATTTTTGGCACAGAATATGTAGCTGAAGTGGGAAGATCACTTGTAAAGTTTGTAACATTTTTAAAATCAAAGATGGTCAAATACCAGGACACTCGGGACATTGGCGGTCTTTGCGTTGCTGCATAAAAGGGCGATTCTCGTCACTCTTTTTACTTCACTCTCATCAAATTCAGACAGTTGTTCATCCACCAACTCAACATCACTATCAGCTTCCATGCCTAAAATCGTACCAAAGGATTACTAATACAAAGAAGGTTAATAACTTAATATCATGAAAAGAAAAACCAATATATTATCTTAAATTATTACATAGAAAGAGCCATTCAACCTATTTTTGCTAGCAAACACGAGTGCTCATGTGTGTTTTCTTGTCATCATAAAGTTTGGCCAAACCAAAATCTGAGATCTTAGGGTTGAGATCGGAATCGAGTAAAACATTGCTAGCTTTAACGTCTCGATGTATAATCCCAAGACATATGTCAAACCGGGTGGCCCAATTAAGAGATAGCCTCTTGTCTCCTGCGGGTCCATCTTCTAACTGTAATTCAGCAAACTGGAGGTTAACGGTGTAGTTACCGTTCTGCAGTCCTAACTATAGTATCTTAGTGATCCAACAGAGGTTCGTGCGGTCTGAAACGGTGCTGAATCCAAAGCATTGACTTACTGTCTTTGACTCTGACTAACCAACTTACAACCACATTTTACATGTTATTTAAACGCCGTTAAAAATACATGTTATTTAAATAGGTCGTGTTAGTGCAGAACCAGATTTGTGCAGACTGTAACAGGGCTGAACCCGACCTGTTTTTTATTACGGGTCAACTTGAACATGACGTTAGTTAAACGGGTCGTGTTAGTTGATCCAAAACACACTAACGTAGATTGTCACTTCACTCAGAGAAGCTCGAAGACAGGAAAATCACTAACCCCTCATGTTAGAACAAGTAATAATTTAGCCCATGTATTCACCAAATTAAGCCTACCCGAAAGTCGGATTTGCCACATTTGTAACAAGCTAGGCATCATCAATATCTATGCTCCATCTTGAGGGGCAGTGTTAGATTATATAGTCCGATTAGTATCCCAATGGGCCTCATGGTTTAGCTTAGATGAGGTTCCCTCCTTCATAAATACACAAGCAACCCAATGATATAAAACACAACAAATATACACAATGTTTGTTTTATGCCCTTTGTCTCTGATTACAAAGCTAAAACATGATAGTACAACGAGAACTAATCAAGAAAACCTCGTCATTATCACTAACCTCCTCAAATGATATCATGAAGTATCGGTCTAGTAGCATTATTAAGTGAGTTTGATTAAACAGTGGAGTGACTTGTATTTGGCACATGATCTGTAACTGAAGTTGGAAGAGAACTTCTAAAGGTTGTTGTATCCTCCCCAAAATCATAACCAACCAAATACCCGGGCCGAGTAATCACAGCTCTTGTTTCCATGTCTCCTGTAAGCATTGCCACCACCTTGGACATTGGTGGTCTTTGCATCGGTGAGGTTTGGGTGCATAAAAGGGCGATTCTCGTCACTCTGTTTACTTCATTCTCATCAAATTCACACAGTTCTTTATCCACCAACTCAACTTCACTATTAGTTTCATGTAGGTTCCATGCCTAAATCATATACCAAAGGAGCCAGATAAAATTATTAATATAAAGATTCTAAAATTTAAAAATTAAAATAAATGGAATAATGAAGAAGAAAAAGATGAAAGATACCCATTCAAGAAGATATACTTTCTCATCTTCCAAAGTGGAATCAGAATTAGGCCTTCCGCTAATAATCTCTAGAGCTACAACTCCAAAACCAAACACATCAGCTTTTTCAGTAAGGTGTCCACGCATTGCATACTCCGGTGCCAAATACCCACTACAAAACACATATAAAATCATCAAAACTTCAACAAAGTCACACATATAAAATAAAATCTTACATTGTGCCTGCAACACGAGTACTCATGTGTGTTTTCTTGTCATCATAAAGTTTGGCCAAACCAAAATCTGAGATCTTAGGATTGAGATCGGAATCGAGTAAAACATTGCTAGCTTTGACATCTCGATGTATAATCCGTATTCGAGATTCCTCATGCAGATATGAAAGACCGCGTGCTATCCCAAGACATATGTCAAACCGGGTGGCCCAATTAAGAGATAGCCTCTTGTCTCCTGCATCATAGACCCCAAATGTAGCATTATAGTTTTATACTCTACAATTCATGTCCAAATATATATCTTACCGAATAGTGCTTGATCAAGACTCTTGTTCTCAAGATACTCATAAACAAGAAGTCGTTTGTCTCCTTCAATGCAGCATCCGTATAATTTGACAAGGTTGCGATGTTGGACGGCCGATATTGTTGCAATTTCAGCAATAAACTGAGTCTTGCCCTGGTGAGAGGCTACAGAGAGTTTTTTAACAGCTATTACTCTCTCATCATCAAGTGTTCCCTGTTTACCATTAAAAGAATATTAAGAACTAATTATGGTTAAGTTTGAGTTTAAGAAGAAAAAATGCATTGTTGATGAGAAGTATAAAGTACCTTGTAAACAGGTCCAAATCCTCCCTCACCAAGCTTATGTTCAGGACTAAAATCATTGGTTGCATCTCTCAGGTCTCCATAACTAAAGGTATCTGGTTTGACATCGATTCCCGAAAACTCTGCAAGGCAAAAAAAGTATGTAAGTAGAAGTAGCAAAATCGGTGTTTTGGGTAACGTGTGTAGCACTTCTCATCCATAGAAAATATTTTTTCGTAAACAATTAACGTGTCAAATATGATTACAATTATTATATAATGTCAACAATAATCGAACTTTTAATGATTTATGTTAACGTTTATGTAATATTGTGCACCTTGGTATCTTTTCATCTATATTAAAGATAATGATCCAGAAAAACTACCTTCATAACTGTCAGATGTGTCCTGCTTTTTGCTCCGCTTACGAAAAATATATATAGCTAATAGTGACAGAAAGCTAACAACTGCAATGGGAACCAAGATCCCAACGATTAAACCGGTCCTATTCTTCCTATTCTTCTTTGTGGAAAGTGGAGTGTTTCTCACACTGGGGCGGAAATCTGTAGAAAAAAAGTAAAGATTAGTAACTGATAACTCACAAGAACTCAAAGTTAAGCAACCAAGTTCAAGAAAGAACTTTAGTACTTGGGGTGGCACTGATTGCTGAGATAAGAGGTCCGAAAGACCCTTGAGTAGGTACACAGCAAGTCCCTTTTCCGGACCAGAATAAATGAATCTCAAGATAGTTATCTGTAACCCGAACTGTTGCTTGCCTTGAAACAGGACTAAAGGAGGCCCCACCTGCTTCCCTTATTATATTGAAATCTTTAAACACCCGGTTTCCCTGAAAGAAACACGGTTTGAGAAGCTAATGATAGAAGTTATGCAAAACAATAACACCATACTTCATACTAAAGGTGGCAAATGAGTGAGTGAGGCAGGGTGCGTTATGGGTAAAAATGGGTCACTCTTTGTGTGGGTCAAAACACGTTGGGCAGGGCCAAGTTGGCCCAGGTACATTTTTTAATCGTAAATGATGCTTTAATTAGAAAAGACGATTTAGGAGGTTGTATGCACTAAGAATCCACTTTGGATGACGTTCAATCATCATTATCACCAATTTTAATATTTGATCTGTTTGACCCGTTACCAAGTTTTACCGCAGTGGGCGGCAGGTTTTCCTCGGAATTGGAGATGGTGGGCTTGGGCTACCCAACGCTGTCTATGATCACGAGCGCATGGAGTCGCCTTTTGCCATTGGGTTACCCTGGGTAGCCGGGCTTTTTTTTCATTGGCCATTCAAAAAACAATAAATAAATAAAATAGCAACCCATTCACTAGCACATTGTTTAAAAGAAGTATTGTTTGACTTTTGAAGTCAAAGGATAAATTTCAACTTCAAACTTGCTACAAACTCCAGTTAACAGACCTGTATATATATGTCAAAGACGCGCCTTCCAAGGCTTCTCCAGGTAGGTCCATCTTCTATCTGTAATTCAGCAAACTGGAGGTTAACAGTGTAGTTACCATTCTCGAGTCCTAAACCATAGTATCTTAGCGATCCAGCAGAGATTCGTGCTGTCTGAAACAGTGCTGAATCTAAACTGTTGAACTGACGTGCAAGCGAGGCTGTATATGCCGGGTTCTCCCTCTGTCCTGCATTGCTGACTCCCCACCTTCTTTCGGAAGTCACATAATACGTTGCCGCTCCAAGAGTTTCGTTTTCTTGATCGTAAACTATTTGACTAGACGATGTGATTTCGGAACCACCACAATTGATTGCAAAGCTACTATCTGCGAAAACCAACATGAAATGATAATAATGAATTGTAACATCAAATAGAATCTTCATGATCTTGCTTACATATTGGCGACCCACGCCCACAAGGGAAATTCCTTTGGAGGCAATTCAATCCTGATGGCAAACCGCTAAAGACGAAAGGCATTAATAATTATCAATTATTTATAGACATATTAAACATAAATATAAGAAAAAAACACAAACGCTACCTGTTTCCCGAATCTCCTAATGTGAAGTTGTTTACGACTAAGTTACTGCACATTGAACACATTAATAATTAGCTCTATAAGCTATGCTTAATGTAAGTTGCGCTTTACTTGGTCCCACTAGTTAGCAGGGTATTGGTGGGCCGTGAGTTTTCCTTAACGGGGTTCTTACGGTCAATAAAAAGAAAATCAAAATTGCATACTGATATTCAAAATCATGCACTTACATTTGTAAGTTTGGCTCATTGGCCCAAGAAGGAAGTGTCCCGGATAATTCATTGTACGAAAAATCACTACATGAAGAAAAACGGACATAAATTAGAGAAAACAAAAAAATAAATCCAAGAAACCTTTCTTAAGTCTGCAAAATGCATAATTCACTTACAGATTACGAAGAGTTGCGCTCTTTACGGCGGGAAGGGTACCATACAAGCTATTGTTTCCAAGAAACCTGAGAAGCGATACATCCGCATTTAGATCTTGGATGTTGCATAAACGTCAAAATCCATCCACAATTATTTTATTCCAACATCAATACTTATTATACTAATTGCATAAAATATATCGAGATTACGTATATTACAAGAAAGAGAGTTGACTCAAGTTGAACAATTCTTTTGGAATCTCCCCACTTAAATTGTTGAAACTCAAATCCCTAACAAGTAGAAACCTATGTTAGTAATCGAAATAGAAAATAGCAACTAGATGTAGATTACTCACAGTTGTGTCAGATTTTGATATTCTCCGATGTCGGTTGGAATAGTGCCAGAAATTTGGTTATTCCTCAAAACTCTGCAAGACATACAACTCTTTATATCATATCTTCGGGATTTTAAAAGGCTCTAAGAATGTAGACTTGATAAAGATCAAAACACTCTCTTACAAAACACGTAACGACTTCAAATCCTTGATGAAGTCCAGAGTTCCATTAGATAAACCACTTATCCTCCTGTAACATATGTAACAAGAGCCGCTAGATTATAACCATAGATAGACGTGTAGAAGATAATTAAGAGTTCCTAGAAAAACTTACAAGTCCTGCAAAGAGGTGAGTCTAGAAAATGAAGGAGGTATTGAACCATTAAAAGAGTTGCCCAAAAATCTCCTAAAGGGACATTAATCATGCAAATGGTTATAAAGTTTCATCGCGTACAAAATATTATGAATATGACATAGAGGTTAACTTACAAGGATTCTAACAATGTCCAGTTCCCTATAAAGTCAGGTATTCTCCCGGCGAATTCATTATCGGAAGCCCTTCTGATAGCACACGAGTTAGAATTACACCCAGCAATCATGAAGATTGCAATTTTTTATATGGTGTCTATTAAGCGATTGCTTGACTATTTAAAAGAAAGTGTTGCAACTTTACGGGATAGATGAAGTACTACTTTGAACTTTGAAGCATCATTAAAAGTGATTGATCTTACATTGTAACCAAATTCTGTAAGTTAGCAAACGTAGAAGGTATTTTACCGCCAACTCCAGAACTATCAATGTAACTGGCAAAATGAACACATTTGAAGAAAAAGTATCAGATTTAGTCACTGGTAACCAAAAGAGGAATTCAAGAGGTAAAAGGATGTGTTAATCGATAAGTTAGTTTAAACCCGCTAAGTAACTTAATTAGAGATGTAAGATTAAATATATTATGTATTAATATTTAATCTATAGCCATTATAATCATTTACATAATAAAGATCAAAATATATAATAACCTATTAAATAATTAGTTGGTAATTGTTGATGGACCATATTACCCTTATTAACTAATTAGGTTTCCTCCTGGGTGCTTATATAAGGAGAATTATGTGGTGGTTAAAGGGTTACTCAGTTACACAATTAGACACAACCCATTAACCATAACATCAATAATTCGACCTCCTCTCCTAATCGAATCCCCTATTCGATTTCTAAGCCCCATCATCAGTCAGCACCCTAAGGAGGAACCAGATCACGATGACAAGCATGTCGAACTCCATTACTGGATTCTCCACTGCACTATCTGCTGTAACAGGTATGTTTTCATGTTTTCCATTATGTTCAGACAGAACTGAACCAACATGTGGTATCAGAGCATATGTTGATTAGTCAGTTCTGTTTTCGTATCCATAATTCTGGGATTGAAAGTTGGAAAACGGAATTT
Organism: Helianthus tuberosus; assembly: GCA_030545235.1. Taxonomy (NCBI): domain Eukaryota; kingdom Viridiplantae; phylum Streptophyta; class Magnoliopsida; order Asterales; family Asteraceae; genus Helianthus; species Helianthus tuberosus. The sequence goes on along the minus strand of CM060411.1, from coordinate 48,811,608 downwards.
TCTGAAATCTTATTAATTAACAGCCGGTTTCGAGTGGGTATATGTTCGAAATCCCTGTTTTCAGAAAATATTAATCATATGTTTACTCGAAATCTAATGGGTTATGTTTTTATGACCGAAATCTGTTTTAGAAAAACCTTAAAATTCAGGTTTCGGGTTCCAGAATTCATGTTTTAATTATTTAGGGTTCATCATGTTCTTAGTTAAAATTCGAAATATCCTTTATGTTTTGGAGTATGATTTGAATTGTTGTATGTTTTTCCTGATTTTGATCTATTTTTCTAATAAGGATTTTTCGAAATCTGTTAAAAGGATAAACAGATCATTATTTCGAAATTTTATGATAAAAATAGATCAACATTATAATAGGAAACTCTATCACAATTCATAAATTTCGAATTTTTAGTTGTTATAACCATAAACAACAACTGGATCGCACAAGATCACATAAGAGATGATCTGATCGCATAAGATAATCGCACAAGATCTATTCACATAAGAGATGATCTGATCGCATAAGATAATCGCACAAAACTTATGGATCGCACAAGGCATAACGGATCGCACAAGGCATAAAGGATCGCACAAGGCATAACGGATCGCACAAGGCCTTAATGATCGCACAAGTTTACTTGGGCCTTATTGATCGCACAAGTTTACTTGGGCCTTATGGATCGCACAAGTTTTGGGCATAATGGATCGCACAAGACTAAAAAATTTTTCGCACAAGACTAAAAAAAGTTCGATCCGCGCTCACGGGTGGTTTGCTATTAAATAAATGGTTTTGTAATTTACTTAGTTAATTAATCAGAATCAGATAATGTTTTGCAAAACCAGAATAGCTTAACTTGAATGAGCTTTTGATATATCATTTCTGGCCAAAGCTGACTTGATACATCTACTTATCGTTCAAGTATTACGAAAGCTATGTTGTGTGTGCATCATAAGAATGAATGTCTTAATTTCTGGCCAAAGCTGATTTAATTCATTCATAGATGGCATACTCAACAAGTGCATAACTAAAGTGATTGTTTCAATTTCTGGCCAAAGCTGATTTGTTACAACCACTTTGCACATATGCTTAAATGATTACACTTCTGGCCAAAGCTGTTTTGTCTTCGTTTAAGTAGAATTTTTTTTTAGCTAAGTCTATTATTTTGATGTTAGTAATAGACAATATCACAGCTTCATAATGTAAAATGGTCATTATTTATGCCTGCCTTAGTTTAACGTGCCCTTAGATCACATTAGGATTTCTTCATTAGTATCATAACTTGCTCATCTTATTTCCACTATCAGCACCCAATTGCGGGATTCCACCTTTGACTGGTGATAACTTTGCTGCATGGAAGGATGCTCTCATGCTTACTCTTGGGCTGCTGGATTTTGATTATGCTCTAAGAGAGAATAAGCCAGCGGACCTTACCACTACTAGTACTGCTGCTGAGCAGTTAACTCATGACAAGTGGACTAGGTGTAACCGCATGTCTCTCATGTTTATGAAGCAGTCCATAAGCAATGCAATCAGGGGAGCCATTCCTGATTCTGAAGATGCTAAAACCTACTTGGAACATGTGGAGGCTCAGTTCAAAGGGACGTCTAAAGCACACGCTAGTACTCTTATTCTCAAGCTGGTGACAACTAAGTATGATGGGAGGAGCGGCATTCGCGAGCACATCATGATGATGAATGACATGGCCAATAAGCTGAAGGGGCTGGAAATGGAAATCAGTGATGGTTTCCTTGTTCATTTCATCATTACTTCGCTTCCTTCGTCCTTTGAAGCATTCAAGATCAATTACAACACTCAGAAGGACAAATGGACGATGAGTGAGCTGGTCGCTATGTGCGTACAGGAGGAAGAGCGTATGAGGATGGATCGCCATACTGATGTTGCCAACTTCACCACCTCCAACTCTAAGAAAAGGAAGAACAATTATCAGAGGAAGGATGCTTCAAAAGTCCAAAGGCCTAATCCTAATCCTAATACAAGTGCACCTTCCAGCTCTAAGAACTCCTTAGGCAGTATCCGCTGCAAGTTCTGTAAGAAGACAGGACACATGTAGAAGGAATGCCCTGACTTTAAGGAGTGGCTGGCTAAGAAAGGTAACGATTATTTTATGATACTTGAGTCCTATAATTTAAGTGTTCCTGCTAATTCTTGGTGGTTTGATTCTGGTTCTATGGTTAATGTTACCAATTCAACTCAGGGATTCCTTTCAATCCGGAAGCTGGAAAGAAACCAAAGAACGCTTAAGGTTGGGGATGATCGAGAATTAGAAGTGAAGGCCATTGGAACATTACAATTAGTTATGAAAACTGGTTTATGTATTAAACTTTATGATACCTTATATGTTCCTGAGGTAACTCGGAACCTTGTATCAGGACCAAAGTTAGACATGGACGGTTTTATTGTTTCCCATGGTCATCGCAAACTCTCTATCCTCTATGATTCTGTTCTTTATGGTACTGTTATTCTGGATGGTGGTCTCTATAGATTAGAACTAGATGATGGCTTTTCCAAATCTTTGTTGTCATATAATATTAATGAATCACTCACAAAGATGGAAGGGAAACGAGACTTAGAAACTTCATCCATGTTGTGGCATCAGCGTTTAGGCCACATTTCAAAAGAACGATTAAATCGTCTCGTCAAGGATGAAGTCTTACCTCCTCTCGATTTCTCTGATTTTGGAACATGTGTCAAATGTCTTAAAGGTAAAATGACATTAGCGAATAAGAAAGGTGCCACTAGGAGCTCTAATTTATTAGAACTCATTCATACTGACATTAGTGGTCCCTACCAAATCGCTGGCATAACAGGACATACTTCATTTATCACTTTTATTGATAATTATTCTCGTTACATGTACTTGTATCTAATTAAGGAAAAGTCTGAATCTCTTACAAGTTTTAAAGATTATAAGGCTGAAGTTGAAAAGCAATTAGATCGTCAGATTAAAGTTGTGAGATCAGATAGAGGCGGTGAATATTATGGAAGACATACTGATGTGGGTCAAGCTCCTGGTCCATTTTATGAGTTTTGTAAGGGCCAGGGGATTGTGAACCAATACACCATGCCTGGTACACCTCAGCAGAACGGTGTCGCTGAAAGAAGAAACCGTACCCTTATGAACATGGTGCGTAGTATGTTAGCCAACACTAATTTACCATTATTCCTCTGGACTGAAGCGTTAAAAGCAGCTGTTCATATACTCAATAGAGTTCCTTCTAAGTCTGTCCCTAAAACTCCTTATGAACTTTGGACAGGAAGGAAACCGAGTCTTAAATATATGAAAGTATGGGGCTGCATTGCTGAAGCAAAACTTTACAATCCTTTCCTAAGGAAACTTGACCCTAAAACAGTTACCTGTTTCTTTATCGGGTATCCTGAGAACTCTAAGGGTTATCGTTTCTATTGTCCTTCCCATGTCACCCGTATTGTTGAAACCAAGCGTGCCGCGTTCCTGGAGGATTTCAAGGTCAGTGGGAGCAGTACCAACCCTTACGAAGAATTGCAAGAAGTACAAGACGCGGGGGGGAGAGACTCGTCGCTTACCATTACTTCGATTACTCCTCTTGTACCCAATGCAACTACTGTACCTGAAGCTACTGCACCAACTCCAAATTCACCTCTACAATCAGAACCTATTATACCTCATGACGAAGGCACATCAAACGCTCAAAACCAAGACAACGCTGAACCCGATAATCCACTCAGGAGGTCATCTAGGCAAAGAAGGCCTACTAATTGGGATGATTATGTTACCTACCTAACTGAAATGGATCCCGGAAAGCTTAATGATCCTATTTCTTACAATGAAGCCATTAGCAGTGATCAGTCTTCTGAATGTAATAAAGCGATGATTGATGAGCTTGAATCCATGAAGAAAAATGACGTTTGGGATTTGGTAGAATTACCCAACGGAGCCAAACCCGTAGGATGTAAATGGGTATTCAAAACAAAACTGGATCCGAATGGTAACGTTGAACACTACAAAGCGAGATTGGTTGCAAAGGGCTACACTCAGAAAGAGGGAATTGATTATCAAGAGACGTTTTCACCTGTCTCTCGTAAAGATTCATTAAGGATCGTCATGTCCCTAGTAGCTCATTTTGATTTAGAGCTGCATCAGATGGACGTTAAAACCGTTTTCCTTAACGGAGACTTAGACGAAGATGTTTACATGAAGCAGCCTGAAGGCTTTAAACCTGAAGGTCAGGAGCATCTAGTCTGTAAGTTGAAGAAATCCATTTACGGGTTAAAACAAGCATCACGTCAGTGGTACCTCAAGTTTGATGAAGTCATGAAGAAACAAAGTTTTATGAAGAATCAAGTGGATCAACGCACCTACCTCAAGATGAGTGGGAGCAACTTTACTATACTTGTCCTTTACGTAGATGATATTCTATTGGCAAGTAATAGTTTAGACATGTTGCATGAGTCGAAGCGGTTACTCTCGCATAACTTCGACATGAAGGATCGCGGAGAGGCTTCTTACGTCATTGGCATCGAAATTCACCGAGATAGACACAAAGGGATCTTAGGATTGTCCCAGAAGGCTTACATAGATCGTGTCCTTACACGTTATAACATGCAACAGTGCAAACCCTCCGTCGCTCCAGTAGTTAAGGGAGATGTTTTCGGTTCATTCCAGTGTACGACAACAGAGGTTGAGAAGGAGCAAATGAGCCAGATACCTTACGCATCAGTAGTCGGGAGCTTGATGTATGCTCAAGTCTGTACTCGCCCAGATATCGCTTATATTGCTGGAATGTTAGGCCGTTATCAGACTAATCCTGGCCTAGATCACTGGAAAGCAGCTAAGAAGGTACTTCGATATCTGCAAGGGACAAAAGACTATAAACTGACTTATAGAAGAAGTGATCATTTAGAAGTGGTGGACTATTCTGATTCTGACTTTGCCAAGTGCAAAGATGACAAGAAATCCACTTCGGGCTATATCTTTATGTTAGCAGGCGGCCCTATCTCTTGGAAGAGTCATAAACAACAGTTGACCACAACTTCCACAATGATGGCAGAGTACATTGCTGTTTATAACGCAACCTGTCATGGAATGTTGCTTAGAAATCTGATCACTGGACTCAAAATTGTTAATTCCATTTCTAGACCATTGAAGCTTTATTGTGATAATTCAGCTGCCGTTAGTTTCTCGAACAGTAACAGTTCGACTGGAGCTGGTTTATATCTCGATACAAAATATTTGTTCGTACGAGAACGAGTTGAGGAAAATAATCTTTGTATCGAGTATATTAGTACTAAAGATATGCTTGCGGATCCGATGACTAAGGGTCTCCCTCCTAAGGTTTATGAAGAACATGTTCGGAATATGGGATTTAGTAAAGACCTTATTTGAGCATATTGTACTAGCTTATGTTTTATGTTAATGAAATTTCCTCAGTTTGATTTTGTATGTCACTTAGAATATGTTCAACCAGTATAATGGCATATAGACAAATAAAGTTACAAATCAAACAAAGGGCTTATGCGTATTTTGATCATAACGATTAGGTTTTAAATTAAGGCTATAGTATGATTAATGGGGGTCCTGAGTCGCATAATGATTCAACGGCTGTATTTCTCTGCTATAGTACTTGTTTAAGGCTAAAATGAGTGTTAACTCCTGATCAGGCTTATCTAATACTCATAGTAAATGATTACTCGGCTAAGTGGGAGAATGTAAGATTAAATATATTATGTATTAATATTTAATCTATAGCCATTATAATCATTTACATAATAAAGATCAAAATATATAATAACCTATTAAATAATTAGTTGGTAATTGTTGATGGACCATATTACCCTTATTAACTAATTAGGTTTCCTGCTGGGTGCTTATATAAGGAGAATTATGTGGAGGTTAAAGGGTTACTCAGTTACACAATTAGACACAACCCATTAGCCATAACATCAATAATTCGACCTCCTCTCCTAATCGAATCCCCTATTCGATTTCTAAGCCCCATCATCAGTCAACACCCTAAGGAGGAACCAGATCACGATGACAAGCATGTCGAACTCCATTACTGGATTCTCCACTGCACTATCTGCTGTAAGAGGTATGTTTTATTGTTTTCCCTCATGTATAAACAGAACTGAACCAACAAGAGAATCATTTAAAATAACACAAGCTTGAATATTCTTACAGCTGTTGTAATTTTCGCAAATTTCCGAGTTCTGGTGGCAGGGAACCACTGAAATTGTTTGTGTCAAATGCCCTGCAATATAAAAGATACATTTTATTTTTTAATCAACAGAGAATTAAACAGAGAATTTCATTTTGAAAAAACAAGAAGACAAACAAAGTAGAAAACAACATACAGCGATCGAAGGTCGGTAAGCCGCCCTAGCTCTGCTGGAACCGGCCCCGATAATGCATTTGCGCCAAAAGTCCTAAAGAACATTCAATACGTCAGATACATAAAAAAAATAATAAATGAAAATAAAAGAGGGAGGCTTACATCCACTGCATCCGAGTTAAATTACCAATAGATGGTGACAAGAAGCCTGTCAAGTAGTTCTGGTTCAAATTACTGTAGCAAAAAACTTGATGATTAAACCGTGTGTAGACAAAACACACACACAAAATAAGTTGTATGCCATAAGAACGCGTCACATTGTATGCCAGAATATCCATAGTTAAAGGCGACAAAATAAGTTGCAAATAAAGAAACCGAAACATGATAATACACCAGTTAAAAAATAGCTGCAGACATACAGATTGATAAGGTAAGTCAAAGTCCAGAGTCCTTCAGGGATCGGACCAGCAGCGTTCATGCCAATAACTTTTCTGTGGATTTAAGGCAAAGAAATGAATGTCAAAAGATCATACAAGAGATCATGTTCAATTGTTTATATAAAATATTTATTTCCTCAAGTGTTTCCTTATTTTCCTATGCAGTCCAATCATCAACTATTTAATTCATAGATCTTTATTACTAACTATTTAGTATTTCTTTTATTCGGTCTGCGTAAAACACAGGTTTCTAACTTGGTTGAAAAATAAACTGGTGTCCTCCTTACAAAGTTCAATTTTATTTTGCCTGAAGTTCATTAAGATATATAGGGGGAAGAACAAAAACAAGTACTGACATTTGGGTGATGTGGCAGATGGAATTGGGGAAATTACAGTCACATTTGAGGGCCGGGTTGAACGAAGGGGATTCGAAGTCAACTTGTTCGACCGCGGTACCACTGCATGGTTCTCCGCTAAGGTTCCATCCCATCTGTGTTCCTGAAGTTTCCGGTATCCCCCATTGGCTGAACATTTCATTTATGACTCGCGCTGCAACACCAAGATTAAAGGCCCATGTCGTTTAGAAAAGAAACACCAAAACACATTGAATAAACTAGCTCGACTCTTATAACTATAAACCAAAGCACACGAATTACAATAACGTTAACCATCTATTTATACCAACCAAACATCTTGAAAAACAAGAAACCTAAACCACGCAAATACGAACCCAAATAAAGACTCAATCTTGACCCGAAATGCCAAAACTCTAAAACTATGACTCCATAAATATAAAGACTAAAAAATAAACCCAACTTAAAAGACACTTATACCCTTGACTCATGCACTAATGCTAATAGAAAGATTATGTCCAACAATAACCCTGACCATTATTTATACCAACCAAACATTTTAGAAAACAAGAAACCTATGAAATTACCGCCAAACAAACAACCGTAATACTACCCGTTTGTTTCAAAAATTGTGAAATCTAACCCTATACTTTCAGCTAATTACGAAAATACACTTATCTTTCATAAAAAAGGATTGCACATAACTATAAAGAAGAGAGAGACCTTTGGGGTTCTGCTAGGGCTGTAATCGATCCTACTCGGGCCAGGTTGGGCTAGAGCTCGAACTTAAAAGAGTTAGCTCTTCTCAGCTCGTTTACATTTTTTGAGCTGAAAAGTCGAGCTCGAGCTCGGCTTGTAAAAACTTCGAGAAAGCTCGAGCCCAGCCGAGCTGGCTCGTTAATTTTTTTTTTTTACTTTTTATTAAAATATTGATAAAAAAAATATAAAAAATTCACACACATTTCTACATATATATACACACACATACATATACATAAGAGTCCTTGAGTCGAGCCACAAGTCAAGCCACGGGTCGGAAACCCTGGCTCAAGCTCGGCTCGATTACAAAACAAGCTGGCTCGGCTCGAAAACAAAATGGGTTTTTTCTTTGAGCTGAGCCTTTTCAAGTTTTTATCGAGCGAGCCGTGAGCTTTTTGAACACCCCTACCTTCGGTTGGGTCGGTGGTACTCTGAGCACGAGCTACGGTGGTCATGATCATCAGCCACCGCCACAACCACCACCGTAACTCGATTCCGCAGCCACCACCATCCATTTTAGGATATTATTAACTGCTTCTGAACAAGATGATAATTCCAAGTATATTATTATTATAATATTATACATATATAGACTTATGTATGTGTGTTGTTGTATAGGCACCACCAAGGGCTGACCCGTTCGATCTTCTTCTTCTGGCTGCTGCTGAGTGCTTGACTGCTATCGTGATTAAACTCCCATGATCAGTCCTAGTATATATTTTAGTTGTTATTTTTAGTAAAAGAACGGTTTTTATATATAAATAAAAAATATTAAAGATGAAAGCTGCATGTGGAATGGAGTAGGGATGAGCAAAATGGACCCGGTACCGGTACCGAACCGGTATCGGTACCGAATTTACCGAACCGGGTACCTTTTCGGTACCGATTCGGTACCGACTTTTGACATTTTCGGTACCGGTCCGGTTCGGTACCGGTATTTACCGGTTTTTACCTTCAAATACCGGTACCGGTACCGAACCGGGTATATTTGGTACCGGTACCCACTTTTGAGGATTTTCGGTACCGGTTCTTTCGGTACCGGTACCGGTTCGGTACCGAGCTCATTCATCCCTAGAATGGAGTTTAAATAATACGCCGGCAAGCCCAGAGTTTGACCATTTTTGTCTTGGTGTGCGTTTTCAGACTTCAACTGAAATTTTTTAAAAGAAAAGAAATTGGAATTTCTTTCCCAGGTATGCTGCGGATTACTGATCACCAATTTACGTCTTTTTTCTAGCGTTAGTTATTGTATCCGGATGACTTTTTTTTAGGGAGGTCGTCGGTTAAAGTCTTGTTTATCATGGGCGGCTCTTTAGGTGTGCGGGGAGGACTTCTTCATAAGGTCCGTTTTTTCGAGTGGCACAGGATTTTTTAAAAAAATTCAATATACATACATACATATATCATAGGAGAAGGATCCGTTAGGAACCCCTCTTTATTGCGAGAATCGCGAGAACCAACGTAAATACAACCAAAAATACCTAAAAATAGTTAAAAAACACACAATTTTTTTTATATTTTTTATAAAAAAAATCGCTACTTTTAGTAGCCAAAAAAATTTATTTTTTAAAAAAAAAAGTTTTTTTTGTCTACTAAAAAGTAGCGATTTTAATGTAAAAAATATTAAAAAAATTTGTGTGTTTTTTGATTTTTTTAGAATTTTTTTTTATTTTCTTAGATTTTTTGAGGGTTTAATTTTTAGTATTTTAGCTTGGTGTGGGAGGGGGAGGGAGGGTAAAGTGAGTTTACCACTCGGTAAACACCACCATCAACACTAGTTTACCGCTCAAACTCTACCAAATTGGTGGTGGGTTGTCGATCTGGAGTGGAGTCGGCAAAGTGTGGTAAAGTGAGTTTATCACTCGGTAAACACCACCATCAACATTAGTTTACTGCTCAAACTTTACCAAATTGGTGGTGGGTTGTCGATACAGTGAAGAGTGTGTGTGTGTGTGCGGTGGGGTAGGGTCCATGCAATCTCTCAACCAATCCCACTTTTTTCCTTTTTTTTTTAAGTTTACCACTTCAGCAAGTGTCTAAACCATTGCCAACATTTTTCAGCAAAGTTTAAACACTTTTCACTAATTGACGTGGCGCACTCTGATTGGTTGATTTTATAGTTTGTCACTCTCAAGTGTTTAACCACTCCTTACACCCTTAGTGTATCCGGATGACTTTTTTTTAGGGAGGTCGTCGGTTAAAGTCTTGTTTGTCATGGGCGGCTCTTTAGGTGTGCGGGCAGGACTTCCGCACAAGGCCCGTTTTTTCGAGGGGCACATGATTTTTTTTAAAATTCAATATATATACATATACATATAGGGGAAGGTTTATTTGAGAAGAAATTTAATGTGAGAAGAAAAAGAAGAAAGGGCATATTAGTAAAATGTTATTTAATTTATACCTTATATCATTAATTTTTCTCTCTTTAATTAATTAGTCAACTAATAATTAATTATCTTACATATAATCTACAAAACCTACACATATCAAAATTTTCCTACATATACCCTACACATTATAGAATTTTATCCTACACAATCGAAATTTATCCTACACACATCGAAATTTATCCTACACAACTCGTAATTTATCCTACACAACTAGTAATTTATTCTACACTTTAAATTAGGTTGTTTTTTTTAATTTGGAAAATGTATATATTTTGAAAAGGAGTTACAAATTTAATTTAGCTAGTTATTAAAGGGGAAGAATACAAATTAATTTTTTTTGTAAGTTTACCAATATACCCTTACATTAAAATTAAATACAAATATTAAATGAAGTATAATGAAGCATTCTTATTGGTTGAAACTTCTTCTTTTTTCTTCTTACAAAAAAATTCTTCTCATTTGAACCCTCCAATATATATATATATATATATGTTATTTAAAAAAAATGTACACACATAACAAATCCAATATAAAGGCCCATTGTCTATGCATTTGTATTCTTTATAATTTACCCAACTTAACAATAGGTTTAATGGCCCAATCCAGTACTAATATGATTAAAAAAAAACGCAGCGGCTAGCCACGCAGGAAACTGAACGGACGAACATCAGGAGACGAACAGCAGGAGACGATTCCGAACATCAGGTGAATTTCCGATTGAAACTTTGAATTTCCGATTGATATATTGAAACTTTGATTCTGAATTTCCGATTGATATATTGATTCTGAATTTCCGATTGATATATATAATCTGAAACTTTGAATTGAAAGTTTAATCTGAATTTCCGATTGAACATCCGATTGATATATTGATTCAGAAAGTTTGATTTCTCATATAATTGTTTTATTGACTAATTATTTGAATATGATCGAACTTTGATATATTGGAAGTTTGAAAGTTTGATAATCTGATCGAACTTGGATCAAATATAATCTAAAACTTTGAATCTGATCGAACTTTGATATATTGAAAGTTTGATAATCTGATACTGATAAACATCATATACATATTTATAACTCATCAGGTCAGTTCTGTAAGTCTGTTCGTATATTCATACTGATTAAGTGTTGTTGTATTTTTAGGCGTTAATGGCTCCTAAACAAGCTTCCGGATGGCAAAAACGTCAAAAAAGGAAACGAGCGGATGAATGGTTGAAGTAATTTTTCGAGCTCGAACATGGTATGTGAATTTTCGGAGACGCCACTGTTGTTCGTGAAAAAATGTTATGTGTGAGTAAGAGGTTAGGTCGTTGGACTGTGGGTTTCCTATGAAATTGTTGGCAGGCTAGGTCTAGAGCATTGTATTTTATCCGCTATTTATATTAACCTAGCATGATCCATTACATGTGAGTTGTGACCCGCTTTTTTTTGAAATTCCCCAATTCTTTGCTTATTTTCCTATGTAATTAAATCATTGTTTTCTGATTATCCTATGTAATCAAATTATCGTTCGCTTATTAACTACTTAAATTATAACTCTTTATTACTAACTATTTAATAATATTTCTTTTATTCAATCCGTGTAATACACGTGTTTCTAACCTAGTTAAAGGATAAACTAGTAACAAAAACAAGCACCAACATTTGGATTATGTGGCACGTGGAATTGGGAAAACTGTAGTCGTATTTGAGGGCAAGATTGAACGCAGGGGATTCGAAGTCAACAGGTTCGACCACGGTACCACTGCATGGATCTTCGCTCAGGTTCCATCTCATCTATATATGTTACGTAAGCTTTCGGTATCCCCCATTTATGACTCACACAACAACACCAAGATTAGAGGCCCGGATCATTTAAAACAGAAACACCAAAACACATTAAATGAACTCGCTTTGACTTTTTTTTATCATAAACCAAAACACACGAATTACAATAACCTTAAACATGTATTTATACCAACCAAAATTTTAGAAAGGTTATATACCTAAACCACTCAAATGAAAAACTAAATAAAGACTCAATCTGGGCATGAAAGGCCAAAACTCTAAAAATATGACTCTATAAATAAAAAATTAAATAAATAAACTCAACTTAAAAGAAAGACACGTATACCCTCTGACTCATTCGGTTATGCGAATAGAATGATTAATTCCAACAATCACCCTAATCATTATTTATACCAATCAAACATTTTGGAAAACAAGACACCTACACCACTTAATTTATGAAACAAAATAAAAACCCAATAATGACCTAAAATGCCATGAACTTTAAAAATATGACTCCATGGAAAATTTGTTAAATAAGTAAATCAAACCCTTGATCAATTTAGCTATGTGAACATGATATTAACGTCATACAGTCATACTCATCTCACTATAAATCCTATTATTTAAATTTACACTAAGCTGAATATTTTTCTCTCATAACATGTACGTATATGTTTCGGTTATTTGTACATACTACTCATAACACGATCTTAAAAAAATTTACATCGAATCAACCAATTAAAACAAAACACTACAACACTTTTACTAAAAAAATAAAAAAAAATTAAAACGATGGAAACACTATAATTTTAAACTTGACGCAAAATTGTAACTTTTCAAGATAAATGAACGTGTGCCAAACAGCCACCTGACATGAATAAAAAATTACTCCGAGTCAACGATTAAAACAAAACACTACCATAGTTTTGTCAATAAAAAAAAAAAACTAAAACGAATGCATTACTGTAATTTTTCATTTGGGGCAAAATAGTAATTTGACTGGGAAAATAAAAATAGAAACGATAGCAAAACTGTAAATTTGAACTGAGGTCAAAATAGTAATTTGGTTGCAAGGGAAAAAAACAAAACTAATGGCAAAACTATAAAGTTAAACGAGACAAAATCGTAATTTGGTTAGACCAATTAGAAAGTGTACCTGACACTATTCCCATCGATATCGATGTAATTGGAAAGTGTCACAACACCATCAGGGGCGGACTTACCCTTTGGTCAGAATGGGCGGCCGCACCCCTTGAAAAAAAAAATTTAGTGTATATTTTAGGCAAAAAACCCAACCGCACCCCTTAAAAATATGATTGAACACCCCATCCGTACCACCAGCAAATAATTTCTGGGTCGTCACTGAACACCATTCCCCACAGTTGAATGTTATATATAGAATTACCGCCAAAATAAACGTCTGGCATCTCCATAATTGTGAAATATAACCCTATACTTTCAACTAATTACGAAAATACAATTTCTTTTTACAAAAAAAATTAAAAAAAATGAGGACTGCACATAGTTATAAAGAAAAAAGAGACACCTTCGGCTGGGTCAGTGGTACCCTGAGCATGAGCTACGGTGGTCATCATCAGCAGCAGCAATACCACCACAAAAATCCTTAGCTTGATTATTATGCAGCCACCACCATGATCCATTGTCGTTGCTGCATCCATTTTATGATGTTAATTAACTGCTGTTGAAGAAGATATTATATATACACACGTATGTTTGTTGTCGTTGCTGACCAGTTCTTCTTCTGGCTTGCGGAGTGCTTGACTATCGTGGGTTTAACGCGTGTTCAACTCTCCCAGTCCTAGTATATTACTATATATATTAGTGATATTACTGTATTAGTTATCGAAAGTCATTGGTAAAAGAAGTTTCTGTATATTATAATATATTAATATTAATATTAACTAAGAGTGCCTCCATTGCATCCGAATGGTGGCCGCCCGTGATGATGTGGAGGGCATCCACAATTACAGGCCCATTAATGTTTATCCAAATTGCATGGAAAGTCCATCTGCAAGCGCCAAGATAATATAGGTTCTTGTGCCATTAATTTCCTATATATATATATATTTTATTCTTTGTCAATAAATAATTAAGTAGGGTCTCAATTAAATTACTCTACTATCTTAACCCACTCAATACATTTACAACACAGGACTTCATTTACTTATTGTTTTCAACTGATACGTTATATTCCATCGATCCACAGATAAAAAGAAAAAAATTGGCTAGTTTGTGTAATATGTTTTTTTTTTAAATCTAGTTTACTTTTGTGTAATGGAATTTTTATGTTTTTAAAATCTACTTTACTTTTTATTTTAGGTAATACTTATTTACTTGTATTAATTATTTAAATTTAAATACATTTTGATAATTTAAGTAATTAAGCTAAAAGAAATATTGGTGATGTCATACACGGATGGCTAAAAAAAATTATACTTTAGCAATGTGGACGTAAATATTTTAAATATATGTGCATTCAAATATTAACAGAAATGATACAAAGTACAGAAAATAATTGAAATACATGAATACCACAAAAATTCACTACTCATTGAAGATCTCTTTATATACAACATTAGTTGTTTTATTTGTAGGTTTGCCTTCGTTGTCAAGTACTAGTAGCTTCACTACATCTCGTGTTTAACCCTTGATAAAGCTACGTACAGTTGACCATGTGTGAAAATTGGGTGTCTCAAGTACAAACCAACTTTTGATAGTATCTGGCCCTGGCTTTTGTTAATCTCCATCGCAAAACATATAGCTATTGGAAATTGTCTCCTTTGAAACGCAAAAGGAATCTTTCTATCCGAAAGAATTTGTAACACCCCGAAAACGGGTTTGGTAGTCAAACCACGTGAGTACTAAAAGACGGATAAAATACCGTTAATGGTAAAACTAACCCGGCGAGTATTAGGACTTAAACAAATAATCCTAATATTAATTAAAAAGGAAAATAAATGCTTGAGGAAATAAAGTTACGAAAGGCCCGAGTTAACGGGACTTAAAAACATAACGGGTTATAACTTCCCAAAGCCGCTAAAGTAACAAGGAATAATTAACCTAGTTAGTAGCATGTGATTAAGTGACTAATAGTGAGTTATAGCTTCATTTGATCAAAAGGAAACATGAGGGACTAATATTGTCAAGTGGGAAACTTGTTTTATTAAAACAAAAGTTAAACACCAAAACACACACTTAAAGTGTGTGTTCTGGTCTAGATATCCACAGGAGCCAAGAACATCTTGAGCTCAAAACCCTAACAAGCACAAATCAAGAAAATTGGAAGGGCAAATCAAACCCAAATCGAAATTCAAGCACATATTCGTGATCACCAAGTCAAGGGGATCTTAAGGTATGTCGAATTTCTAACATTCATGAAGTTGTAAAAAGTTGATAATCATCCTAAACGTGAATTAGGCATGGATTAGAGAAGATAGGGCTAGATTGGTGATGTATACTTGCTTAGGAACGAAACCCTAAGTGAAAATCATACATAACATGCTATGAATTGAAGGATTTGATGAATTGACACACTTAGATAAGTGGGTTTTAATGTTATGATGATTTTGATGATATAACTATGCTTAGAATCAACATGCATGATAACAAATAGAAGGTGTTCGATTTAACCATGAGTTTGGGTACTTGTTCATACATGATTGAAATGGGTTTTGAATGTTGTGATGAAATTTGGTAGCCATATTCATATAACTAAGTGTATGAGATCATGTTATCTACTAATTGATAGATAGAACTTGATTTTATTAAATGTTTGGATGAATGCTAGTAATAGGATGAAATGGGGTTTTCGCTCATATATGAGAGACTCTTAGTTCTTGCGAAATAAAGGAACAAACTAGCTTTAAGCTAGTTGAAGTGTTGAAAAGACAATGGACTTAGTTAGACCTTTAGTTAAAACGAGGGCCTAAAAATAATGCCTACCGGGTAATTATTGGAATGTTTAAACTAGTTGTCGAACTTGAATGTGCATCTTATATGCTAAGGGGCGTTTGACTTTTAGTAGTCAAACCGACCATTAATAAAATCGAATGATAATTTTGATAGAAAAATACGTAAGGTGGAATAGTTATGATTAACAATGACTAAAGTAACCATCTTATGAAATATGATGATAGTTTGACGCCTAACAAGCTAGGTGGAAGCTTGTGGAGGAAGCGGGTCAAACGGAGCGAGTACGGAAAGAAAAGGGTGGCATGGATGCAAGGTAAGTATATCTTACACTAGTCATATATTTAAGAATATTCTTTTGTCGTATTAATTACGTAAAAGACAAATACCTAATTGAGATATAGTGTTCCGGCGTGTAGTCGTACAGAACAAGATAATCAAATATGATAAGAAAACATAGTGATGGCTAAAAATGAATTAAATCGGTAATTCGATCATATTATGACGAATGCAATATGTACTTTTAATGGTTATCATATAAGTTAAATCATAATAACCATTAAGGGCAAAATAGTAATTTGACAATTTGACGATGGTAATTGGTCATTTAGACCAAACGGGTCAAAAGGTGAAATTATCACCCTTTGACAATATCGACTAAAGGGTTGTCAAGTTGTATGATTTTAGGAAATAAATAGCACATGGATGCTTACATCGCTATCACTTAGCAGCCACTAAGGAAATGTATTGAAACAGGTCAATATATTGATCCGAGCCAGGTATGTATGATGATACAACTCATCATGTAGAATTTGGAGTTCTATAAGAGTTAGACAAGGTTAAAACATAGATATTTGGTTATCTTTTTGGTAAACCGAATAAATTTAGTTATGATTATAACGTTTTAGAAACATAATGGTTTCTAAACAAGACTATAGTTAAAAAGTCGGATTTTTGGGTCAAACAAGTACTAAAAGTCTTTCGTCGTAAAAGAAGGACTAAAAATTGACTAAAACGCCCTTGTAAGCGAAATTGAGCAAACGAACCATAAAGGTTGTTTTGAAATAAGTGATAGGATGAAATAAATATTCCGAATAAGTATGAAAAGCGAAAGATGTAAAATATTGGTCAAATGACTCTATAAAGAGTCTTTGCCGTAAAATAATGATTTGAAGGGTAAAATTTGGAAAGTATAAATCACCACATTGAATCCACCACAAATATAGTTGTGGTGGGAGATCATTTGATAAGAAATGTTAACATAAGTATTTAGAAACGAATGAAAGCGATTTGTGCTTAAATATGCTTAAATACCCTTAACGGGTCAAAATAAGCCTATGAGTGAAAATGGGTTTAAGAAGGTATATGAACCTGTAATTGGAACCTAATATGTTAAACATCATTGAATTTAATAGGTTTATGAGAAATAAGGGTCAAACAAACTTGTTTGTTTGATAAAGAATCGAACGGGTCAAAATTTGGTAAGAAGGGTAATAAGCCGAAGACTTAAAAGTCTGAAATGTTGTTAAACCGAATGTTGGATTTAAACTCCATATGATGGAGGATCAAATTACAAACATGTAGGAAGAAACGGTAGGTCAAACGGATAAGCGGATTGAAAGATACGGAAGTTTTCGTGTCAATAAACGGCAAAATGGAAAGGTTGAATGCGGGGACCACCGTAACTTACGGTGTCCACCGTAAGTTACGGTGGAGCTGATTTAGTTACGGTGGTTGCCTACTGAAGTACGGTAGGAGAATTGTAATACAGGGGCCACCGTAACTTACGGTGACCACCGTAAGTTACGGTGGAGGCCAGTTGGAAATCTTTGTTTTGAGATCAAGAGTTTAACGTTGGGATTCTTTTCCTTCCATTATCATTACCGGATTTGTTTAGACACATTTTAATTCCCGTATGACTAAAGCATTTCATGTTTATGAAATGTAGGTACATTTTGGATGCCGAAAGACGATCAAGCTCAACGAAGAACCGAACACGATAAAGATTCATGCTTCCGCACATTGCCTTGTCGTAAATCTAAACGACGAATTGATCACGTTATGTCAAATAACTTATGATTTGTAAAAGTTTTAATAAACCCGTATTTTTATAGCATGTGTAGTCCTAACTATACATCCTATTTTTTATGTTTAAATGTAAAACCGTTAAATAGCAACTAGGGTGTTACAGAATTAAATTAATTCTAGGTACTAATGTGCGAGTATCAATATTACCACCTTAAATTATCTCCGCTTCAATTACACGGCTGACAGTTTTGTAACCTTTAACCTTGTACCGTTGCACAAACCATTTTGTTGGTCAATATTTCGTAATAGCATTATCGGAACACCGACTTTAAGCACTAACCTATGATTTGATAAGCCAAATACTTTAAGACCGTTGAGCACATCCGGTGACTATATTCTTTGTTGTATAGGATTTGCATCTTCAGTCGGGCAAAGACTGTCAGAACTAAGGTACTCTTTTTCTTCACCTATGAATAGCGACAACAATCTGTCATTAATCTCATGCACAACTCATTCTTAGGCGCAAGAATAGCCCTATCGCTAAAGTAATTACGATCATTGAAGTTGTCCAAGATTGACGGATAAACAAAATCAATTAGGCTAGAAATTGGGTCAGATGTGTTGTCAATTAGAAGATCCTGTGGTATTTGTAAGACCCATACTTGTACAACTGAGAATTTATAAAAACTTTTGCATTTTATACAAATAATGCAAATAGACTTTCATACAATGTTTCAAGTTTAATAAAAATTCATAAGTGTTTAAAACACTTAAACACTTTAGCACGTTAATACGTTCATAAAATATAAAACTTTTACAAAGTTTATATATGATTCGGTTATTAAAAAAACGAAACTAAGCGGAGCTTGAACTTCAGTTCTTTTCGGTTCGTCCAATATGCTTGATCATCATCCGTAAGGTCCTAGCTATCACCTATACACCAATAACAACTCCTATGTTAGTTATATGGTGCTTAAACATGGATTTATAACCCAAAAATATCAAACAAACAAACAAAATCAGTTTTTGAGGAACCCGCTGTATGCTACGGCTGATGTGTCGTAGCTTACGACACACTTAAAAATTTTGGGCAGAAAGTGTCAACCGTAACCTACGATTTCCAACCGTAGGTTATGGTTGAGCTGATCTGCAGCTTTTCCAAACTTGCCCTTTTTACGAAATATTGCGTAACTTTCCGAATACTTCTCCGTTTCGCACGAAACTTTTTCCTAAGCGTTTGTAAAACATTTGCCCACATTTCTAACTTGTGAACCCATATATGTTCCGAATTCACAAAATTTGTTTTACGCTATTGATTCCAATATATATATATATATATATATATATATATATATATATATATATATATATATATATATATATTGAAACGGGATCAGGAGAAAACGGTAGAAAGTGTGAGAACGGTGAGAACGCATCCTGGCCCAACACGTATCCCGCGGCATAGAGAAGGGCGGAGGAGCTTTTTTGTCTTTTCATTCTTCTTTTTATTTCCCAACGCGGTATAATGTTTTATGGCGTCTAAGTTTTTTTTGGCATTAATTGTATTTTTTAAACTTTTTGGCGTTGAATTAATTTTTTTTGTGTCACATATATAATTTTTTAGCGTTATAGCGTTTTCTGGTTAATTTTTTGGCGTTATTGCGTTTTGTAAAATAATTCACTGCGAGTCACTATTATTTGCATAAGATTACAATAAGACCAAATTTTTTTTTGGCGTTTAGTTAATTTTTTGGCGTTTAATACCCTTTACAAGGTGTTTTGCCAGCAGCTGTTCTCCCAGTTTTCATACTTCTAGCGTTTTGGAGTTTGTAGTTTTGGGCGTTTTATATAATAATGTATTTTATTTATAGAGAATTAGATAACAAATCAACATATAACTTGATATGAAAACAATATAAAATGAAAACAAAAATAATAAAAAATGGTAGTCTAATTTCTCTTCCGAATCTTCACTGTCATCAGCCTCTTTCTTCTTGAATTTGTTTTGGCGTTTTGAACCTTTTTTGAATACTTTAGCTAGATGCCAACTTTCCTAAATAAACCCCGTCTTTTTCGGAAGAAGCTACTTAGTGGCATCTGACGGGTAGTCCGTAGGACAACCCTTAAGTGGTATAAATGATAATAAAATCCTACATTTAATCGGGTAGTTGTCTAGAATTAGATAACTACGGTTGTTTGTGTTTCAGGTACAAACGGTAGCTTAAAATGGAAGGAACACGGAGAATAAATGAAAAAATCAATTTTTGGAATTGAATAATTAAGAGGATAGCATGATAGAGGACGAAATTACGAGAACGTAGGCGAAAACGGTGAAGAAAACGGAGTTGAAACGAAAAAGTTATGCTGAAAACAAGTTTTCATGTTGGAGCCTGCTGTAGGCTACGGCAAGGGCCGTAGCTTACGGCGATGACTGGCACTTTTTGTCATCGTATGACAGTTTAAAGCCACCGTAAGCCATTCCAAGCCACCGTAAGCTACGGTGGCCACCGCAGCTTACGGCGCTGACCTGCGTAAATGTGTAACTTCCACCTTTTAATGCGGATTTATGGTGTCTTTTCAGCTCTAATCATTCCCATTCGGTTACACACAGTTCTAGGGGCGATTTCTAGTGTTCTTGGTGCTTGAAGACAATTTCCAATCATTCGGTTTGTGTTTTTAATTGTTATGAACATTGAAACTTGTGTGAGGATGATGATTCAAGCCATGAGTGGCTAAACTCTTGATGACTATCTTTGGTTGAAGGTTTGTATTAGACTTTATGCTTGATTTCCTAATTTCTAGAATAACAAACTTTGTCTTTATGATTGTTTGTTATGGTGTGTGATTGATTGTTTGTAAATTGTTGATTCTTATGTTAATCTAATTTGAAACCATACGTTCTTGGTGCCGTTGGCAATCGAGATATCATGGGTAGAATTAGGATTAGGTAAGGGTTAATTGGTCATCGGGTAACAACCTCACGTTCTAGGAATCTGAGTACTTAGTTCCCTTTTATCACAACAAGTAATCACACATGAACTTTGTCTATGTAGTTCTTTCTAGTGGAATGAGAGCACAAACGTCGAAGCAAACCGGAAAATAAAGATGGTCATTTGTCTCTAAATTGTTTACAAACCAAAACTTTCATTTTGCAATTAGAATAGTAACCTTAGTTTTAAAACTCAAATCAAGCAAACCAACTCTTGAACTTTACTTTCATTGCAATTAGTTTAATTTTAGTTAACTTAGATAAACCTCTAAATAATACATATTCCACAAACTCCCTGCCACTAATTATTTAGTAGTAATTGGATTAAATTTGATTGTGACCACGACATCACGTCAAATTTTGGCGCCGTTGTCGGGGAGTAGTGCGCAACGTGTGTTATTTTTTATCTTTTTAAGTTTGTTATTTTTCTGGTTTACGCTGGGTGTGTTAGTGTGCACGTATTTACAGGTGCATGCGTACTGATGGAGATGATGAAATTTGGTTATTAAAGTGTTTATATTGTGGGTTTTATTGCGGTTTGAACGATTATTTATTACGAATGTGATAACTACGAAGGTTTGTGATTTTTCAGGTTAAACCCGTAATATGGTGAAGTTAGAGTGATTAGAGATGAAGTGGAACGACCAAAGTTAATAAACATAGTAAATGGTGTTGTCGGGATTGGTTTCGGACCGAATGCTAGCTTGGAGTTGCGAGAAATATAAAAGTTTGAAGTCTAGGGGTCTATGAGTAATTAAGTGAAAGTTAACATTTATACTTCACAAGTTCCAGCAATACTCGAACGTAAGCTACGATGGTATTGCGTAGTCTACAGTTTGAAAAACACAAAAGAAGATATGCACGTGCAGGCATTATTGGGGAAATTATAATATGGCACATGCTAGACTAGAGGATCACATCATCAGCCACTTAGATTTGTGGGTGGAGACTTTTGATAAAGGATTGTTTTTCATTGGACCAATATAGAGAATCATCATCATTTGGCAGCCATATATTGAAACATACATCATCGATTAGCATACTTTTGAGACATATTGGGCCGCTAATACAAGATTCACCTGGATTTTTGGCAGCCACGCAATTCACATCACAACAATATCATCAAACATGCGCAGACTTGGACTTTTGGTCTTTGTTTCTTGGGCCGATAGCAACATAATCATCACCATAAGTTCATAACTCACATTGGGCCGCACATGGGCTGGATTTAGGCGGCGACTCCTAGTCATGTGAAGGGGGATACGAGGTTTTGAGGAGAGATGATCTGGAGTGAACAAAATTATATATCATCATCTTGACGGCAGACGGCAGTGAAAGGGTTTTTGAACCTGGTATCAAGCCAGTGAAGATCATTCAACCGAGATGAGCGGCTAAATCATATGTGGCTTCCTCCAGACAGATGGTTCAGTTAGGTTTTATTTAATTTCAGTTTTATTCATGTTTGGAATTACTTTTGGATTGACAAACCTTTATAAGTAATTTGATGTGTTGATTTTGTTTGAACTATTTGCTTGTGTTTTTGAGTCCTTACTTTACCATTTGTTCGGTTGATGACAAAACCTTGTAGCGGAGTGGGTGACATAGAGTAGGTTGATTCACGCTAGTGAATAGGGTTAATTGATTTATAAGAGATCTGATGACAAAGACCCTTTTTCAGTAACCAATCAAACTAATCAACTTTCCCACACTATGTCTATGTGGTGTCAATTATTGAATTAAACTGAGATTTTGTAAACCTAGAACCTGAAGTTTGGAGGAGGTTACCTTTACCACTATTGTTTTCTAAATCACGTTAGTTTAGACTTTATTTTCTAAAAAAAAACAACCAAACCAATCAATTAATTATTTTATTTAGTTAATTTAGATAGAAAACCAATTCTGACCACATACTCCTCGTGGACCGACACCCTACTTACCCTAACTAGTTAAGGTATTTAGGAACTTTTTATAAATATTTTTTGACCGACCAAACGACATCGATCAAAATGGCGCCGTTGCCGGGGATTTAGTGCGCTTAGTTTTGGTTTTTAGTTTAGTTTCTTTCAAAAAAAAAAAAAAAGTTAAACAAAAAAAAACCTAAAATATATATATTTTTTTTCTTGTTCAGTATTACACGAGGTTGTGTTACTTGTGCAGGCTATCATGGACATGAATTATGATGATGGCCAGGATTATTATGAGCCGTTTTCGTGTTGTGGTGAATTTGGTCACTGGGCTCAAGATTGCCAAAATAAGTATAGGATGAATCAAAACATCCAGTGTAATAATCAACGAGGGGGTTATTCAAACGACTGCCAGAATCAAATCGGTCGACAAGTGGATCAGTCTGAATTGGATGACATCCGGGTAGCTATCAAGGAGCTAACAAGCATAGTCAAAGAGGTCATGTATCGACAAGAGATCCTAGAGGCTAGGCATCAATTGTTGTTGGAACAAACTGAAGAGATAGTTACACATGTACGTGGGGTAATTGCAGTAATCGCAGATTCAGGTACGTCATCTAATCATAATCAAGTCGACCCAACACATCAGTTTTCCAGTTCCCAAAACACAGACAGTGCACACATTGATACGGTAAGTTTTCAACCATCATCTGAGCTTTATGTGAATGAACATACTCCATCATCAAGGGTTGAGAAAGTGGTGGAGCGTAGTGAGTATGACATTGATCAGGATTTGATTTCACAAACTAAATTAGAAACTAAAAATGTGGAAAAATCCTTTAACGTTCCATTTCCTTCGGCGTTAATAGCCCCGGTGTCAACTAAACCAAAAGTGGATCCAACACATGATGAAAAATGGAAAAAATTCGAAAAGCGAAATATTAATTTACCCTTTTTGAAAATAATTAAAGAAAATCCCGATAATGTTGAGTGTTTAAAAGAATTAAGTTCCAGAAAACGACGTCACAAAATTCCAAAAGAATTAGATTTAACTAATAATGTGAATGCCGTTTTGTTGGGTACTCTTCCCACGAAACTCCAAGATCCGGGAGCGCCTATTATTTCTATACAAGTGGGTAATTTTAAAATAGACCGGGCTTTATTGGATCTTGGAGCGAGTGTTAGTATTTTACCGGGGAGTTTATTTGATCAATATGATTTTGGTTCATTAGAAAAAGCTGACACAACTGTGGTTTTAGCTGATCAAACTCCTACGAGTCCTAGGGGGATTGTGCGAGATGTGATAATTAAAGTTGGTGATTTTTATTATCCGGTAGATTTTCTTGTTCTTGATTGTGTTAAAAATTATCAACCAACAGTTATTTTGGGAAGACCGTTCTTAGCCACCGCTCATGCTAATATTAATTGTGTTGAAGGAACGGTCAAGTTTAGGTTTGGGTCTCAAAAGATGACAATTAAAATATTTTCCAGTCTGACTAAACCTAAAGCTAATGACAAAAGTGGACCTTCTGAAGAGAATAGTCAGAAAGAGTGTTTTATGGTTAACGGGTTAGACGAAAATAAAAGGAAGAGACAGAGAAAAAGAACAAAGAAGAGGAAAAGGAAAGGATCATACCCGTCGAATGAGGAGGAGGCATACATGTTATTCCTTGACAAATATTGGGGAATGGGTGCTGATGATAGTGATGATACGATGAAGAAGGCGTGCAAGCATCCCACTCAACCACCATGAGTGCCAGGTTAGGTCTGGCTGAAGACGTTAAACTTAGCGCTTCTTGGGAGGCAACCCAAAATTTTAACTTTTGTTATTTTGTTTTTATTTTCATTTTGTATAATTTACCTAGTGAACCATTCAAGTGTGGGAAGCTACATGTGTTATTTTGAGTCAGTTTTATGTGGGTTTGCTTTCAGACTATTTTGCAGGTTTCATTCGACCCATTCGTACTCAATCTTCATTCGGGCGGGAAGGATTGAAATATATTTGTGAAGAGCATCCCAAGAGTTTATGCGCAACCGCGAATGGAATGCTATACGGTTGTGCACATTAGTTTGGAACATAAATATTGATGATTCTGCTATGCATACCAGGTGTGTTGGTTCCAACTCTTTCGTTTTTATTATTTTTGTAGTTTCTCTATCCACATTGAGGACAATGTAAATTTCAAGTGTGGGGATGGGAAACTTGTGTGAAACTGACTATATATTTATAAAAAAAAAAAAACTATAAAATTTGAAAAAAAATAATAATAATAAATAAAAAAATAAAAAATTCCTCATTTGCTAAAAAGTTCTATGCCGATACAAAACAAAATTAGATCCTTAGTCATGGTTGTCCCTTTAAGTTTCATGAGAGTATTTCTGGCAAATGGTTAAAAAAAAAATTGTCAATGGATGCCTATTTAGAGGTAACATGCTTTAGAAATTTGCATATGCTACATGTCATTAACCCATATTCCCTACTTTGGTGAGTTTTAAGCCATACTTTATTAGATTGGTAGGACTTCACAGATATATATTCAATGAGTGTGGCCAATATGCAGTTAAGGGAGCATGGTTTGTGTGGTTTGATACGTGCCGAGACCTTAGAACAATACATAGAGATGAAAAGGCATTATGTAACAACTCTCACTAAAAAGTCCTAATTATTACTTTAATTGATCATTAGGAAAACCTAGTTGAGACACCCAAGTGATTCCGCACAAACCCTAAAATTTTCAGAACAATCGGAATCAGGATTAGGGCCCCTAAAACTTAGGGGGGATAAACCCTAATTGACGATTATCCTTAAATAAACGTTGTCACATAACTGAAATTTGAAATTGTAGAGTCAGCTGAGCTAGTCCCAATCGTGGCTACCCTATAGCCTATTTTTATTCCTTACGGACCGTAACATTGTTAAGCTTACGGACCGTAAGCAGCCTTACGGACCGCAACATTGTTAATCTTACGGTCCGTAAGATAGTTAAATTTTGTGTATAAATAGAGGACAGTGGCACTTGAATTCTGGACTTAAAACGTCGAAAGAATTCGCACTATACACTGAGATACAAACTGAATACTCTAAATTACACCCCAGGATCTCGAAATTCTGCCACAAAACAGGGTATTAGCACGATCGCTGCTACGATTCATTTTCCGATCGATCAATGTACTCAACGGGTGTTTAAGTGCTGCCCACATTAGGGTGATGCTTTGTCATTAGTCGTTAATTCGACAGATGTTAAGCATAGCACTTTGTCACTCGTTGTGATGGTTGATCTCGTGAGTTATCGTAAATGCTGTATTGATTACTAACCCAGTTTTATGTGCATTGTAATCTAAATTAGGTTAACCAGGCTAATTCATAGACTAGACTCTGTCCGTATTAAATCAGCAATGTGAGTCATTCTCTTTTTATCAAATTACTTTACAAAACCCTATTCATTTCAAAGTTATAATTACAGGGATTAAGTTTATGTAATCACCATATTACAGCCGGTATGTGGGGTTTTGTATACATTACTTGATAATCTTCACCATTGGGGCAGCCAATGGGTGATATGACCATAGTCACAGACACCATTGGACGGAAGGGCCAATGGGTCGAGTGACAAAGTACTGTGGGTAATTGGTTTGATATCAGAAACATTGTAATCTTCCTTAATACTGTAAATTATAACACGTGTGTCATTTTAGTAAATAGAATGATTCACTCAGTATTTTCTGCTGACAAAACCTTTTTCAAACATGTTTCAGGTGATCTGTTGTAATTCAGGAAAAGTGCTGGGGAGCATTTCAAGCTTAAGATAGTGGCTCATTATAAAATAAAGAAATAAGTTTTGTAATATCACGATTTCATAGTAAAAACATAATATTGTAAATTATCGGGGTTTTATCCCGAATTGTGAAATAAAATAAATCGGGAAAATTTTAGCTTTAAACGATCCTGATGATAAACTTCCGCTGTTAAACTCAATTAAATAAATACCACGGGATTTCTGTCCCGCGGCTCCTGAAACGGGTCAAACCGGGTCAGGGGCCGTGACAGAAAAATGTGGTATCAGAGCCACTGAGTTAAGCTAAATAAGTATTTAGAAATACTTAAATTTTTCCTGATTACTATTATGTGATTATGTGTTTTATTAACTGACTATTTGTTAGTAACAGTATGGGTAAACAAAAGCTGGCAAATATCTATCTTAAATTAGATAGATCATTCAATGAGAAGGGAAATTCATCCCGAACTAAATCCTCGAATCAGGCTGAAATTCCTGAAGAAGGAATATTTGTGCGAAATGCACAATACGAGGAATCACTTTCTCCTAGAAAGAGGGAGATGATTATTAAGAAAAGTAAAGAGAAAATCCGAGAAAAGAAGATTAAACGGGAAACTCAGGAATTAATTAATAAATCACATTGGGAAGATAAGCTAGATGAGAAATGGGCAAATTTATATATGCTAGCCACAGTAGCAGAAAATATAAATCTTTAAATATTTTAAAATTTTAGCACCTTACCCTTTACAATCTAGAAACCTTGTGCAATAAATAAAATTTCAAAACCTAAGTGTGTTTTCTAGTTATTTTTGTAATAAATCAGTACACAGTGTAAAGGTTATTTTATAAAATTTATTTTAAGGTTTTAACTTCGTATTTTATGCATTTTGCATATATGCTACATCAGCATGAGTGAGATATCTGAAGCTTTTCAGAACCTCAATCTTTACCCGGTGAATATAGAAGTTTCCAAAGAAATTACTGGATACTTTCCTGATATAGAACAACCTGTAGAATTCAATGCTCCACCCTTGAAAAAGCCAAAACCCAAGAAAAGAAGGAAATACATTTGGGGAAGTCGTATACGTAAGAAAAAGCCAGCTACAAAACTTCCCAAAATAAACAATCCTTTGAAAAAGGGAAAAGAAATTATAACCGGAGAAAGTTCTAAACAACAGGAAATGGAAACTGAAGACAAGGAAGAGGTTAAGGAGATAGGAATACAGATGGAGGAAGGAACTAAAGAAATAGTAATGGAAGTTGGGCAAGGCTCTAGACCAACTCAGATAGAAATCGGAGAAAGCTCCAATCAAAATCAGGGAAGGACCTTTCAAGATGAAATAGATTTCCTATTGGCAAGCTGTGAAACAATTCAGCCTGTCAATACTAATATTTTTACTTATCCTCTTGAAAACCAACTCCCTATGAATTGGGAACCAGCAATTCCAGACCCAATAGTCCACTCCCAAACCACAGGAATGGATGAATGGTGGACGAACGATTGGCAATTTCAAAATATTGTCAACGATCCTTATTCCTTTCTTCCACAATTCGATCCAGAGCCCCTACCTAATCCACCCATGAGTAATGAAAACATGGCTGAACTTCGCCACTTTGGTGAAGAGTTGTTTGATGCGGGAAGTAGAATCAGGGAAATAGGGGGACAAATTGCCTGGAAGTACGATGAGAGGGAACTGCGTTTTTAGAACGACAAGTGACGAGAGATAGTAGGATGGTAAAACGGTGGTTGTATAATAATAATAGTAAAATTAGTCTGTAAATAACGAATAAAACTCTGTAAGATATTGGTGTGTAATGATGCATACTATATTAGATATAAAATGAAATCGAGAAATCGATAGTTTTGCCTATACGTGTACTGAAAATTGTTTGATTGTTTTTATGTATAATTATTATTTAGCAGATATTAATAAAATTTATATATATATTATCAGATGGCAAACATTGATAATGAACCAGTAAATGAGGTTAATCAGTCTGAGCAACATTCAAGAGATCAATATATGACTCGACAAGATATCGAAAACATTGTTGCTCAAGGGATAGCCAATGCTATTCCAGCATTCGTTGCTGCTATAAAGAATCCAATCGAACCGCAACAAATTGTCCCTAGTAAACAGATTACTGAAGATAACTTCAGTAATAGTGTAAATGGAGGCAATAATCATGTTAATCATAATAGGGAACCACATCAAGCTCCATTACCCAAGAAAATAAAAACTGCAACGCCTGGTTGCACTTTCAAATAATTCCTTGCTTGTAAACCCACTGAATTTGCAGGCAATGAAGGAGCAACTGCATCACTGCGTTGGTTAGAGAAAACCGAAGCAGTCATTGCAATAAGTAAATGTGGTAAAGATGATCAGGTCATGTACGCATCAAATCTCTTCAGAGAAGGAGCACTCGAATGGTGGAACACTGTGTTACAATCAAAAGGAAGAGTAATAGCTTATGCTATGACTTGGGAAGAATTTAAGGGTTTGGTGGAAAGAAAATTCTGTCCCGAGTATGAAAAGGAACAGATGACGAATAAGTTTCTAAATCATCGGATGATGGGTGTAGATTGTCGCGGTTATACCTCGACATTCTTTGAATATGCTAGAGTGGTACCAACACTGGCTTCGCCAGAACCGGTACTCATTTCTCGCTACATTTGGGGATTAATTAGCGAAATCTGCAATATTGTTAAAGCTGCGAGACCTCGCACTATTGACGATGCGGTAGAATTAGCTAATACTCTGACCGATGAACTGGTGCGCACAAGAGATGAAGATAGGAAAAAGAAACTAGCTCAGAAGATTACCCAAGGATTTCGGGCGGGTAATAGTAATAATTTCAAGAAAAGAGGAACAGGGAAATATTCAAATCCACCTTTCTGTAGAAATTGCAAAAGGAAGCATTACGGAAAATGTAATGTAACCTGCAACCTTTGCAAGGGTATAGGACACCGTGAAGAAAACTGCAAAAAGAAAACCGTAATCTGTTTTAACTATGGAGAAGCAGGGCATTATAAAACAGAATGTCCTAAATTGATCAAACCAGTAGATAACAAACCCAAGGCGACCGAAGGAGCTACTAAGAAGAATGCCAGGGCATTTCAGCTGACCACTCAAGAAGCAGAACTCATTCCGGATGTGATAGCGGGTACGTTCTTAGTTCACAACGTGTACGAAAAAGTATTATTTGACTCTGGTGCAAACCAAAGTTTTATAAATACTTCATTATGTCAAGCTCTTAGTTTACCTTTAACCAATATTAGGCAGATTTTTACAGTTGAAACAGCAGACGGAAATTCAGTTAAAATAGATAAAGTTTTGCAAGAAGGAAACATAGAACTTTTAGGATATAAATTCTCTGCAAAACTATTGCCGATGAATTTAGCTGAATTTGATGTTGTATTAGGAATGGATTGGTTAGTAGCCAACCATGCTAGAATCCTTTGTGATCAGAATTCCATAGAAATTCAATCACCCACCGGAGAAGTGATTAGGATTACCGGAGATAAACCACGGAAACCCATGAAGTTCATATCGGTAATGAAAGTTGCTAATTATGAACGAAAACAAGGAATAGTGTATATGATTTCGGTAATCATTAGCACTAAGGGTAAAGATCTTAAGGAAATACCAGTAGTCTCAGAATACCCTGATTTATTTCCAGAAGATTTACCGGGATTACCTCCAGACAGGGAAGTAGAATTTAGGATTCATCTAATTCCAGGAACTACACCGATAGCCAAGGCACCTTATCGGTTAGCACCTACAGAAATGTTAGAACTGAAAAAGCAATTAGATGAATTACTAAGTAAAGGCTTCATACAACCTAGCTCATCCCCTTGGGGAGCGCCAGCGTTGTTTGTAAAGAAGAAGGATGGTTCAATGAGAATGTGTATTGATTATAGAGAACTGAATAAGGTTACAAGTAAGAATCGATATCCATTACCTAGGATTGATGATCTTTTTGATCAACTTCAAGGAGCTAGATATTTTTCTAAGATAGATTTACGCTCCGGATATCATCAATTGAAGGTACAAGAAGAAGACATACCTAAGACTGCTTTCAGAACTAGGTATGGTCATTACGAGTTTACAGTCATGCCCTTCGGGTTAACAAATGCACCTGCTGCATTCATGGACATGATGAATAGGATCTGTAAACCATATTTGGATAAATTTATAATTGTCTTCATAGATGATATACTTATTTATTCCAAAAGTCAGGAAGAACATTGCAAGCATTTGCATGCACTCTTAACCTTGTTAAGAAGAGAAAAGCTTTATGTCAAATTCTCAAAGTGTGAATTTTGGTTGCAAGAAGTACAATTTTTAGGACACATGGTGAATCACGAAGGTATTCATGTAGATCCTGCTAAGATAGAGGCAATTACCAAGTGGAAGGTTCCACAAACAGCAATGGAAATAAGAAGTTTTATAGGCTTAGCTGGGTATTATAGACGGTTTATTAAGGATTTTTCCAAGATAGCTGTACCATTAACTAAGTTAACCTGTAAAGCCACTAAGTTTGAATGGGGACCCAAACAAGAAGAAGCCTTTAGAATCTTGAAACAGAAACTAACCCATGCACCAATCTTAGCCTTACCAGAAGGAACTGAAGATTTTGAAGTATATTGTGATGCTTCAAAATTAGGATTTGGATGTGTGCTTATGCAACGCAAGAAGGTAATTGCGTACGCATCAAGGCAATTGAAAAAGCACGAAGAAAACTATACAACTCATGATTTAGAATTAGGAGCTGTAATTTTTGCCCTTAAGATTTGGAGACATTATCTTTACGGAAGTAAATTTACTGTCTACACAGACCACAAAAGTTTAAGATATATATTTGGGCAAAAAGAGTTAAACATGAGGCAAAGGAGATGGATGGAAATCCTAAGTGACTACGACTGTGATATTCAATATCATGAAGGAAAGGCGAATGTAGTTGCAGATGCCTTAAGTCGTAAGTATTATGAGAAACAACGACGAGTTCGTGCTCTCAGATTAAATCTACAAATAGATTTAATGGAACAATTGAAGAATGTTCAAACTACAGCAATCAAGGATGATGCTGAAGGAATGAAAGGACGAATCAAGGAATTAGAACAAGGAGTAGATGGAATTTGGAGATTCCACAAAAGTAGAATTTGGGTACCTAAGCAGGGAGACTTAAGACCTAAGATTTTAGAAGAAGCTCATAAATCTAGGTATACTATGCACCCAGGAAACAATAAGATGTACCAAGATTTAAGAAAGAACTTTTGGTGGATAGGAATGAAAAAGGATATAGCGCGATATGTTTCTAAATGTCTCACTTGTTCACAAGTTAAGGCAGAACATCAGAAACCTTCAGGGTTACTACAACAATTAGAAATGCCAGTATGGAAAGGGGAACTTATAACAATGGATTTTGTTACTAAGTTACCCAAAACCAGAAAAGGTAATGATGCGATTTGGGTAATTGTGGATCGATTAACCAAATCAGCTCACTTTCTACCTATGAAAGAAACCTTTAGCATGGAAAGACTGGCTAAATTGTATGTAGATGAAATCGTATCCTTACATGGAGTTCCACTCTCCATTGTTTCGGATAGGGATAGTCGTTTTACTTCTCATTTTTGGAAAAGTTTCCAGCAAGCTATGGGAACTCGACTAAATTTGAGCACTGCATATCATCCCCAAACAGACGGACAAAGTGAAAGGACGATCCAAACTCTAGAAGACATGCTCCGAGCATGTGTGCTAGATTTTGGTGGAAATTGGGACGATCATTTACCATTAATTGAATTCTCCTATAACAATAGTTATCATTCAAGTATCGAAACTGCTCCATTTGAAGCATTGTATGGAAGAAAATGCAGAACTCCAATTTGTTGGGCAGAAATAGGAGAAAGTCAATTATCAGGTCCTGAAATTGTGCAAGAAACGACTGATAAGATTACTCAAATTAAAGAAATACTGAAGACGGCTCGAGATCACCAGAAGAGTTATGCAGACAATAGATGCAAGCCGTTAGAATTCCAAGTTGGAGACAGAGTACTGTTGAAAGTTTCTCCTTGGAAAGGAGTTGTGAGATTCGGTAAGAAAGGAAAGCTAAGTCCCAGATACGTAGGACCATTTTCAGTGATCCAACGTATAGGACCAGTTGCTTATCGGTTACAACTACCAGCAGACTTAGTTGGAGTACATGATGTATTTCATGTATCCAATCTCAAGAAATGTCTAGTAGACGAATCTCTGGTAGTACCTCTTCAAGACATATAAGTAAACGAAAAGTTAAAATTTGTGGAGAAACCTCTTCAGATAGAAGACAGAAAAGTGAAGTTTCTCAAGCACAAACGCCTAGTGCTAGTTAAAGTAAAGTGGGATTCAAAGAGAGGAGCTGAATACACTTGGGAGCTGGAATCAGAAATGAAGCGAAAATATCCACATTTATTCCAGTAAATCTCGAGGACGAGATTTTTATTAAGGTAGGGAGAATGTAACAACTCTCACTAAAAAGTCCTAATTATTACTTTAATTGATCATTAGGAAAACCTAGTTGAGACACCCAAGTGATTCCGCACAAACCCTAAAATTTTCAGAACAATCGGAATCAGGATTAGGGCCCCTAAAACTTAGGGGGGATAAACCCTAATTGACGATTATCCTTAAATAAACGTTGTCACATAACTGAAATTTGAAATTGTAGAGTCAGCTGAGCTAGTCCCAATCGTGGCTACCCTATAGCCTATTTTTATTCCTTACGGACCGTAACATTGTTAAGCTTACGGACCGTAAGCAGCCTTACGGACCGCAACATTGTTAATCTTACGGTCCGTAAGATAGTTAAATTTTGTGTATAAATAGAGGACAGTGGCACTTGAATTCTGGACTTAAAACGTCGAAAGAATTCGCACTATACACTGAGATACAAACTGAATACTCTAAATTACACCCCAGGATCTCGAAATTCTGCCACAAAACAGGGTATTAGCACGATCGCTGCTACGATTCATTTTCCGATCGATCAATGTACTCAACGGGTGTTTAAGTGCTGCCCACATTAGGGTGATGCTTTGTCATTAGTCGTTAATTCGACAGATGTTAAGCATAGCACTTTGTCACTCGTTGTGATGGTTGATCTCGTGAGTTATCGTAAATGCTGTATTGATTACTAACCCAGTTTTGTGTGCATTGTTATCTAAATTAGGTTAACCAGGCTAATTCATAGACTAGACTCTGTCCGTATTAAATCAGCAATGTGAGTCTTTCTCTTTTTATCAAATTACTTTACAAAACCCTATTCATTTCAAAGTTATAATTACAGGGATTAAGTTTATGTAATCACCATATTACAGCCGGTATGTGGGGTTTTGTATACATTACTTGATAATCTTCACCATTGGGGCAGCCAATGGGTGATATGACCATAGTCACAGACACCATTGGACGGAAGGGCCAATGGGTCGAGTGACAAAGTACTGTGGGTAATTGGTTTGATATCAGAAACATTGTAATCTTCCTTAATACTGTAAATTATAACACATGTGTCATTTTAGTAAATAGAATGATTCACTCAGTATTTTCCGCTGACAAAACCTTTTTCAAACATGTTTCAGGTGATCTGTTGTAATTCAGGAAAAGTGCTGGGGAGCATTTCAAGCTTAAGATAGTGGCTCATTATAAAATAAAGAAATAAGTTTTGTAATATCACGATTTCATAGTAAAAACATAATATTGTAAATTATCGGGGTTTTATCCCGAATTGTGAAATAAAATAAATCGGGAAAATTTTAGCTTTAAACGATCCTGATGATAAACTTCCGCTGTTAAACTCAATTAAATAAATACCACGGGATTTCTGTCCCGCGGCTCCTGAAACGGGTCAAACCGGGTCGGGGGCCGTGACACATTAGGATTTCCCATACACCATATTTTTTTTTTGACAACTACCCTTTAGATTCACCCATTTGAGCCTATTTGTATATATTTGTTTAAGAATATTGATTCTCTTTTCGTTCATCACCCACGTTAAACCGTTTAAAGTCAAATCTTGAGAAAAAGATGATGAGAACCAATGATTGTGATGTTTGTAAAAAAAAAGAAAAAAGAAAAAAAAATAAAATACCTAGTGTTGAAATAAAATAATTTTTTTACCCATTGTGTTGAAATAAATTAGTATTATGTTATATGTTCGGTTCTTATCGATTTAGTCACTCTAAAAGCCTTATTCCCTACCCGAACCTAAGCCCAAAAACCCATAAGTCCTTTGATTTGTGTATTGTTTTGTCAAGGGGTGGAGGTGTGATTGCCATACAAGCCTACGCTTTTCTGATTACATATTCGGTAAGAGTGATATACTAGCACATTACACGCTAGTCTAGAAAAAGCCGAGAGGAGTGTATTATGGTGAGGGGCGTGTAGCATGTGTATAAGGATGAAAGCATGTTAGGTTTGGATGGGCAAGTCTTGACTTATTTTTATAATCTACTTGTCAGTTTGTCAATCTCGATTGTGTTAGTCTATGGGACGGGTATGACTTGGGACCTTATATTGTTAATTCGGTAAGGAACTTAATGGTGATTTGTTCATAAGGTGAGTAATGTTTGTGATGGTTGATTGAGGACAATCAAAGATAAGTGTGGGGATGTGATGGAGATGATGAAATATGGTTATTAAAGTGTTTATATTGTGGGTTTTATTGCGGTTTGAACGATTATTTATTACGAATGTGATAACTACGAAGGTTTGTGATTTTTCAGGTTAAACCCGTAATATGGTGAAGTTAGAGTGATTAGAGATGAAGTGGAACGACCAAAGTTAATAAACATAGTAAATGGTGTTGTCGGGATTGGTTTCGGACCGAATGCTAGCTTGGAGTTGCGAGAAATATAAAAGTTTGAAGTCTAGGGGTCTATGAGTAATTAAGTGAAAGTTAACATTTATACTTCACAAGTTCCAGCAATACTCGAACGTAAGCTACGGTGGTATTGCGTAGTCTACAGTTTGAAAAACACAAAAGAAGATATGCACGTGCAGGCATTATTGGGGAAATTATAATATGGCACATGCTAGACTAGAGGATCACATCATCAGCCACTTAGATTTGTGGGTGGAGACTTTTGATAAAGGATTGTTTTTCATTGGACCAATATAGAGAATCATCATCATTTGGCAGCCATATATTGAAACATACATCATCGATTAGCATACTTTTGAGACATATTGGGCCGCTAATACAAGAGTCACCTGGATTTTTGGCAGCCACGCAATTCACATCACAACAATATCATCAAACATGCGCAGACTTGGACTTTTGGTCCTTGTTTCTTGGGCCGATAGCAACATAATCATCATCATAAGTTCATAACTCACATTGGGCCGCACATGGGCTGGATTTAGGCGGCGGCTCCTAGTCACGTGAAGGGGGATACGAGGTTTTGAGGAGAGATGATCTGGAGTGAACAAAATTATATATCATCATCTTGACGGCAGACGGCAGTGAAAGGGTTTTTGAACCTGGTATCAAGCCAGTGAAGATCATTCAACCGAGATGAGCGGCTAAATCATACGTGGCTTCCTCCAGACAGATGGTTCAGTTAGGTTTTATTTAATTTCAGTTTTATTCATGTTTGGGATTACTTTTGGATTGACAAACCTTTATAAGTAATTTGATGTGTTGATTTTGTTTGAACTATTTGCTTGTGTTTTTGAGTCCTTACTTTACCATTTGTTCGGTTGATGACAAAACCTTGTAGCGGAGTGGGTGACATAGAGTAGGTTGATTCACGCTAGTGAATAGGGTTAATTGACTTATAAGAGATCTGATTACAAAGACCCGTTTTCAGTAACCAATCAAACTAATCAACTTTCCCACACTATGTCTATGTGGTGTCAATTATTGAATTAAACTGAGATTTTGTAAAGCTAGAACCTGAAGTTTGGAGGAGGTTACCTTTACCACTATTGTTTTCTAAATCACGTTGGTTTAGACTTTATTTTCTAAAAAAAAAACAACCAAACCAATCAATTAATTATTTTATTTAGTTAATTTAGATAGAAAACCAATTCTGACCACATACTCCTCGTGGACCGACACCCTACTTACCCTAACTAGTTATGGTATTTAGGAACTTTTTATAAATATTTTTTGACCGACCAAATGACATCGATCACGTACTAGGAGCTCTCACAAGCTATCACCATTGGCATTTGATCCAGAAATTGAACGGACTTTGAGAAGACACAAAATTTTGCTAAGAGAAAACAAAATCAGTGGTTCACCAACAACACCTACTACACAAATTAGATACATGGATCCACCACCCACTACGGGTGAGCTTACACCACCTTTTATACCATCTTCAACACAACCGTCACCAAATACTACCATTCCTACATCCATACCAGAAATCAAACCAACCAACACTACCTTACCTG
The DNA here is from genome assembly GCA_030545235.1 of Helianthus tuberosus. Taxonomy (NCBI): domain Eukaryota; kingdom Viridiplantae; phylum Streptophyta; class Magnoliopsida; order Asterales; family Asteraceae; genus Helianthus; species Helianthus tuberosus. The sequence goes on along the minus strand of CM060411.1, from coordinate 48,774,509 downwards.
AGAATACACAACCTGAATATTCTTTCAGTTACAACCCTACATCATCCGCTGTTCCAGCTTATTCATCCTTTTCCCAACATCTGGCCAACCATCATCATCACAAATACCACCACCTAACTTATACCAAACCGGTCCATCTATTATACATTCTACTCCATTCCAACCAGGAGTGCAATTTCAAAATACTTCGGGAGTAAGACAAGATGGGTTCGAAGATGGGTATTAGGACGACTTTGGGGGATATGAAGAAGAAGGATACGTATATGGGGGTGATGGAGATCAAGGGGAGTATACCTATGTTCAAGGTCAAAATCAAAGAATGTCAAGTGTTGGTGGGATTCATCAATAATAAATTATAGCTCAACAGTTGCCACCACAAGGCCCACCGATTCAAAGGCAAGTTCGATAACAACACCATGTGGGGCCAAGGTTTCAACCACCTCAACAACAATTTGGGCCCCCACGAATGCAAGTTCAAAAACCAATGGGTCCTATACGTCCAAGGGTCTGGTTGGGTGTACCAAGAAGACGTATTCGTGAACATGCGAGAGGCATAGAAGCACATTTTAGACCGGTGATCACTCACAATCCTTCACCAGTAGTTATCCCTCACAATGATCAACGGAGGACGTTTGAAGTTCGAACGAATTCATTACAAAGTTTGCCAAAGTATAAGGGTCTAGCAACAGAGGAGCCTTATTTTCATTTGGAGGCTTACGATTCGATTTGCAATACTATTGGGGGACAAGGATTTTCGGCTGATGATGTCAAATTGGTGCTATTCCAGTTTTCTTTAGAAGACAAGGCCAAAAAGTGGTTTTATACCTTACCTTCGGCATCTATCTATACATAGGCGGAAATGCAACAAATCTTCTTGGATGAATTTTATACCGCTCAAAAGACAAATGATGCTAGAAAAGGGTTGAGAAGTTTTCAACAACAATCTGGTGAGATGTTTCATGAAGCATTTGAACGGTTTAACATGATGATCAAGAATTTCCCTCATCATGGGATAGAGCTATGGGAGTTGATGAATGCTTTTCATGAGGGATTATGTGATGAAGATGCTCGCGATTTAATGTCGATCACAAATGGTACTTTTGGCACAAACTACGAGCATGAAGATTGGGAATTCTTGGAACAAATGGCGGTCACATCAAAAAGGAAAGCTCAAGCATCAACGAGAGCACGACCGGCCATTACCCGAACTCAAGTACACGCGGTAGATGATGGTAATGTTCAAACTTCTAATCAAATTTATGATGTTTGTGCACTTTGTAATGAGTTAGGGCATGCGGCTGAAAATTGCCAAGGAGTGGACTGGCAATATGAGGAGGTGAATGCATTGCAAGGTCAGGGAGGGGGTGGTAGATTACAACATGAATTCCAATACTTACCTCCCCGGTTTAAGAAACCACCCAAATTTTCGATACGGGAATCCCTCAAACCAAGCCAACCCGAATTTCAAGGAAGTCAAGGTAACTTTACTCCACGCCAACCGTTCAATAATCAAAGTGGGTTTTCGGGTCAAAGTTCTTCTAGTGGAAATGAGGTCATGGAGATGCTCAAGGCAATGCAACTAGAGATGCAGCGAAGAAATCAAATGGATGATATTCGCATGCAAAAAGATGAAATCCGTGACAAAGCTATTCAATCGTTGACCACTCAAATGGGTCAACTTGCAAGTGACGTGGCATTATTGAAGAAAGCAAAAGGTCAGTCACCAAGTGACACGGTGATAAATCCCAAGAACACAAAAAGCATTAATATTAATGTGGTAAGCACCGTTCCTAATAATGAAATTAATGAAACATTTCTTACTTCTTCTTGTCAAGTGAGTGCAGGTATAGGAAGGGATGCCGAGGTTGAAACAGACAAGGAGCATGGAGCACCACTTGTGCCGATCCGAGTGGGAAAATTAAAAATTGCCCATGCATTATTGGATTATGGGGCGAGTATGAGTGTGCTACTAGGTGACTTATATGATATGTATGATTTTGGTCCGCTTCAAGATGTAGACACCATGGTGAGTTTGGCGGATGAAAGTTGGAGGCGTCCACGGGGAATAGTTAAGAATGTTATGATTCGGTTGGGAGAATTCGAATACCCAGTGGATTTTCTGGTTTTAGATTATGCTACTACCATGATGGCGTCACAACAAAGGGTGATTTTGGGTCGACCGTTTCTCTATACGGTAAATGCTCAAATCGATTGTGGAGAAGGAATCATTACCATGACCGAAAAGAACCTTAAGTTGTCATTTGATGTTCAGACTAAGATGATGTAACACCCCGAAAATACAAGTTCTTATATTACAAATATGTTGTAAATAAATAAGTGAAATAATATAACTGGGAATGACATTTACCTAGTTAGATGATGACCTATGAGTAGTTAATGAGTTAAAATAAAATAAAAACGAAAGTTGAGGGGCCAAAAGTGTTTAATTTGAAACTATTAATGATAAAACAAAAAAATTAAACAAACTCAAACACACTTGGTGTGTTGAGGTCGAACCAGGCAAGCAGGGGGGGGGGGGCGACCAAAGCTCTCCAAAACCCTAACATCTACAAAACAACCAAATTGAAGGTTCAAATCTGATAAAAAACAAAAATCGAGCATAGATTACTGATCCTCATCACAAGAGGATTACAAGGTATGTAAAATTTGATGAAAATCCCCAACTTGAAATTCTCATAAATTCGGGAAATCTGAAATTTATGGTTGCATGTTTGTTTTATGATGGATTAGGAACAATATAGTGTCTAGGGACAAACCCTAGACAAATACAAGTTGAAATCATGTGAAATTTTAGTGAAATCTATGAACACCATTGTAGGTGATTAGTGGGTTATGTATGATTTGATAAACACTAGGAAATTGGGTGTTGTTCTAGTGTAATTTGACAATTGTGAAGTGACTTCAGAATTTTAGAAGCTAACAATTATGTAAAATGGGTTGATTGATGTGAAATTCGGGCTAAATGATAAGTTAGGGACTTGCTATATAATCATGTAAAAATCTGCCCTTAAAGTGTTTGTGAAAATGCCTCTAAGAAGGCTTAAAACTGAAATTCAAAGTTGAAACGCATAATTATGATGTTTCGGTGTATTACGTGATATATGGTTTAAAGAGAGTTCTAAACATGTTATAAATGAACTCTATAGGAAAGGACGCAGGAGCGCCAAGCGGACAAGCAGGTGGCGAATCACGTTTGAAAGGCTTACTTTGAAGGTATGTAACTTGACCCGTTACATTAAACGTGTTGTTGATAAGTTTTGTATAATCATATTGTCGGATAGAAAATTTGCGTTGATTATAGTGATCATGATTATTATGTGAATTGATAGACTTAGAATAGTCAATGAACCAATTGGTAGTCATCATAGTGGAGGGTTCCACAAGATGAGCCAACGGGCCTATTAGTTGCGTAAATTGTAGCTTTAGTGTTCTAGTAGTTAATAATGGTGATAATAATCACAATAGCATTAAACCATGAAATTAGTAAGAAATGCGGGTGATAATAAGCCCCGGATGTTGGGCATAAGGTGCCATAAGCTTATTAGTTAAATGGTAGTAAAATGGGTAAAGTTAGAATGGCTCGAATAAATGCATAATGACATATAGTCTTTCGGTCCGTAAATAAATTTTTCGGTATGATAATTGTAATAGGCACGTCGGTAATGAATTTACAGACGTATAGGAAAAAGAATCACCTAAAACGGACTTACGAGTCAAAAGTTATGGTCAATTGAAGTTAAAATTCAGAAATTCCGGAGCTGGCAGCAAATGCAGGTCACAAACCTGCATCTGCTGGAAAACCGTTTCTGCCGCGCCACGCGGCAGGATCACCAGGACCCGCCGCGACACGCGATAGCCGCCGCGCCACGCGACGTATCGAGTGGAACCTGCCGCGACACGCGGCAGGGTAACTTCTGAAAATTGTTTGGTTTTTCATGTTTTGATGCTAGGACTTGTTTGTATGATACAAATTGTTGTCAAAACTAACATTTTGGATGGTTTTGACCTTTGGTGACTATGGTGAACTTACGGATGACGGTCAAGCAAATCTCAAAGAACCGAACACAACATTTGATGCTTCCGCGATATCTTAATCTTCAATAGACTATGTTTATGGGTTGTAAACAAATTGCTTAACAACTTTTGAATGTTTTGAATTAGTCGTTAGTTGACTAATGTTTTGCTACTTTTGAACCTTACTTATGGAATTTATGTTATAACTTAGTCATCTTTTATATAAAAAGGTATGAATAATTATTAAATTCAAGTAAAATTAGACGGGTGTTACAGATGATTAGTTACGATTTTGTTGAGGCGAAGGATAGCGGGTTTAATGAAAAGGTGTTTCAAAGAATGAGAAGAAATCACCCACCGGATCGTGAAGAAAAGCATATGGGTTCATGCAAGAGTGTATTTGATTACCCACCGACTCGAAACGAGACGGATGCATTTTGCTCAATGGCACGAGGAAGTGATGGAGATGGCAGGAACCGTTTCTTTGAGCCACCTTAAATGGGGGTGGCACGGTATGGCTGAAGACCTAAAAACTTAGCGCTGCTCGGGAGGCAACCCGAGGTTTTTCACTGATCTTGTTATTTCTTTAGTTTTCTATGTTTCAGGGCCATGGCAACACTCAAGTGTGGGGAAGATGTGCGGATATTTGTGTGAAGGTGGTGATAGGAAATTGGATCATTTACAATATCTATTGTGTAAAAATTCACCAGGTCAATGTACTTTTTTCCTTAGACTTGTCATGTTCTTTAGCTTTGAAATATTGTTAGTTTATTAGTTTGCTTTGGTTTATAAAAAAAAAAACAAAGTTGATGTTTTTGGTGTTTAAGCGATATTCCCTTCAAAACCATACATTGGGGACAATGTATCCCAAGTGTGGGGATGAGGGGAAAATTTTGAGGATTTTAAAAAATTGTTAAACCAAGTGAAAAATTATTGAAATTTGAAAACTTGACATTGTCCGCATGACACACCAACACCCTTTCTAGTCATTTCTTGGTGAGTTTTGGGCCACACACATGATTATTAGAGATTATTTCCTTGGTTTGAGTGGCGGTGTGTATTGTGTTAATAGAACTTGTGTATGAATTCTTGTTGAAGCCTAGGATTAGCATGCTTGTGAAAATGATAGGGGACTTTTAGGTAGCCTCGTCTAGATGTGTGACAGTGTGGGAATTGGGGGTTGGACCTCACACGTACATATATGAGCTTGGTATTGTGAGGGGTGGGGGTTTGGTCTTTAGAAAGCCATGTTTGAGCCTTATACCATTCGGTTGTGACCCAAACCTACTTCCTACAAAACTTTACCTATTGATACGACCCGGTTTAGGAGATTTAGTATGTAGTGTTGATGTTCTTGTATATATTGTTGAGTTTTATGTCTTATATGAAAAAAAAAAGAAAAAAAAGAGAAAAATACAAAAAGAAGAATTTAGTTGTGTTAGTAGTTGAAAAGTTGATGTTGTTTTGTATATAGTTGATGTTGCTTTGTTTAGTAGTAGAAATAAAAACCGGGTCAAATCAATGAGCTACTTTCACATTCCCATTATTTCCTACCTTTACACATAGTCTCGTTACAACCCATAAGTCTTTTTGATTCATAAGCATGCTAAATGATTGATAGGAGGAAACTTGATTTTGATACAAGCTTATTGTCGCACAATCACACATGCATTGAGTGTTTTAGCATTATGTGCTAATTTTTCTTGTCACCGAGAGTTATTGTGAGGGGTGTGTCTTGTGGTGTGATAAACAGTTAGTAAAAGGACGATACATTTTAGTTTGGTTTGCATGATTGATCGCTTATGGTTTGGAAATAGTTTTTGAACGGGTTGCTTGGGGTAAGCAACGGTTAAGTGTGGGGATGTGACGCGTAGTCCGTAGGACAAGCCTTAAGTGGTATAAATGATAATAAAATCCTACATTTAATCGGGTAGTTGTCTAGAATTAGATAACTACGGTTGTTTGTGTTTCAGGTACAAACGGGAGCTTAAAATGGAAGGAACACGGAGAATAAATGAAAAAAATCAATTTTTGGAATTGAAGAATTAAGAGGATAGCATGATAGAGGACGAAATTACGAGAACGTAGGCGAAAACGGTGAAGAAAACGGAGTTGAAACGAAAAAGTTATGCTGAAAACAAGTTTTCATGTTGGTGCCTGCCGTAGGCTACGGCAAGGGCCGTAGCTTACGGCGCTGACTGGCACTTTTTGTCATCGTATGACAGTTTAAAGCCACCGTAAGCCATTCAAAGCCACCGTAAGCTATGGTGGCCACCCTAGCTTACGGCGCTGACCTGCGTAAATGTGTAACTTCCACCTTTTAATGTGGATTTATGATGTCTTTTCACCTCTAAACATTCCCATTCCTTTACACACAGTTCTAGGGGTGATTTCTAGTGTTCTTGGTGCTTGAAGACAATTTCCAATCATTCGGTTTGTGTTTTTAATTGTTATGAACATTGAAACTTGTGTGAGGATGATGATTCAAGCCATGAGTGGCTAAACTCTTGATGACTATCTTTGGTTGAAGGTTTGTATTAGACTTTATGCTTGATTTCCTAATTTCTAGAATAACAAACTTTGTCTTTATGATTGTTTGTTATGGTGTGTGATTGATTGTTTGTAAATTGTTGATTCTTATGTTAATCTAATTTGAAACCATACGTTCTTGGTACCGTTGGCAATCAAGATATCATAGGTAGAATTAGGATTGGGTAAGGGTTAATTGGTCATCGGGTAACAACCTCACGTTCTAGGAATCTGAGTACTTAGTTCCCTTTTATCACAACAAGTAATCATACATGAACTATGTCTATGTAGTTCTTTCTAATGGAATAAGAGCACAAACGTCGAAGCAAACCGAAAACTAAAGATGGTCATTTGTCTCTAAATTGTTTACAAACCAAAACTTTCATTTTGCAATTAGAATAGTAACCTTAGTTTTAAAACTCAAATCAATCAAACCAACTCTTGAACTTTACTTTCATTGCAATTAGTTTAATTTTAGTTAACTTGGATAAACCTCTAAATAACACATATTCCACAAACTCCCTGTGTTCGATACCCACTTGCCACTAACTATTTAGTAGTAATTGGATTAAATTTGATTGTAACCACGACATCACGTCAGCATCCTGTTTTTTGGTGTGATATTCTTGTTTGGTGGCATGTCATTGAAGATCAACTCTTGCTTGATGCTATTTGTAATAATGGAGTCCAAAATAACATTTTACAGTTGTGTTGAACCCTTTCTTCCATGCCTATAGTCAACAAGAACAAAGCTCACATGATGGCATATCACTGTCATCAGTCTCTTTTTCTTGAATATTTGTCCATCTCATCCAACAAAATATTATTGAGTTAACCTCCTCAGAAAAAGGATCCATTTCAGTGAAAGCTTTGACATCTGTGGTGTTTTAAACTTAGTGGTTTCTAGAGGATATGGCATTTTTGTTTTTTTCTGGGTGTGATTAATTTCATTGTGTATAGACCCCTCTCTTATAGGAGTTTTTTGGCACGTAGTTTAGGCGGGACTTTTTATTTGTAATAAATGATAGTAATAAAGTAAATGTCTTTTCAATTACTGTTTTTTCTATTTACTGTGTTGATCAGCTTTTGTCAGTTTTATAGGTTATAGACGTCCCATCTTCTAAGTTTGGCGTTTTTTTTAAATGGCCTTTTGCCGACCAACATGACAAAATACAATAACGGATTAAATAAAATATTAAGCAGGAAAAATATTTTTTGTTATTTTTTGCGTTTTGTTAGGGTTAACCATTTTTAGTATTATTTTGGCGTTTTGCTAATAAAGATAGAAATATATTATTTAATTATCTTAAAAAAAAGAAGATTATATAGAAGAAAAAAAGGAGGAAAAAAAAATTAAAATCCTTCGTCAGAAGGTACTTTATCTGAATAGTATCCATCACTTGTGTCATCTTCTTCCTCCTCGGAGTCATCATCTTGATCTTCATCTATGTCATCACATTCACCTTCATCAGCTTCTTGTTCCTGAAGATTCTGAAGCCTCCACCTGAACATGTCTTGCATTAACTCCAATTTTGAGTCTATTTCTGTGTTGGTACAAGTGGCGTTATGCAATTCTTCCATGAATCCCAGTCGCTGCTTTGTCATGATGTTCTCTAGCCAGTAGACTTCCTCCTCTCCGCTGTCGTATGTAACTGTCACCATGTTTGTTTCATCATCAAAACACCATGATGTCATGATAGGGTCTGGCTTCACATCTCCTTTGATTGGTCCAAATTTGCTGGTTAATGCTTTCATAAGCATATGTGTTTCATGGCATTTGTTGTCTAGAGCGATGCCAATGTATAAGATTTGCCTCTGTATCTCCTTTTCCATTTTCAGAATTGCCTTGACCGTCTTAACATACACCCTCCTTCTGTTGTCAAAATGGAGGACGTATCGCCTGATTCCCAGAGTGTATCTCCACGAAACGATTGTTGCCATTTTTGGCGTTTTGTTTAAGTTGGCGTTTTTGGTTAAAGATGTTTTTTTGCAGAAAATGGATAGATTAAAGTGATTATGGAAGCTATGTTTTTTACGTTTGTTTATATAATGATGTTTTTGGCGCGTAATTTAGGAGGGAATTTCTTGTAATATAATGTTAATAACTGAAATTCAGTTATTTGTGTTGTTTCATCTTCCTGGAATATTCAACGCGTTTTATTTTTAATTTTTGGCGTTTTGTTTTTAATGGCATTTTGTTTTTTGTATGGCGTTTTATCATTTGATGGCGTTTTAAATCTGAGCGGTAAAAGACCCTTTTACCCTTAATGAAGCGCGTCCACGTAATAAAATTGATGTTATTTACGAAAACGCCACCGCGCAATCTAGTCCATGGATTGTTTTGATCGGACGATCCATAAGCGTTCTCACCGTTCTCACATATATATAGGGTCGGGATTTAGAGAAAACGGTAGAAAGTGTGAGAACGGTGAGAACGCTTATGGATCGTCCGATCAAAACAATCTATGGACTAGAATGGCGCGGTGGCGTTTTCGTAAATAACATCAATATTATTATGCGGGACGCGCTTCATTAAGGGTAAAAGGGTCTTTTAACTTCTCCACACAAAACGCCATATCATGAAATAAAATGCCATACAAAATAACACACGCCATTCTAACTAAAACATGCCATTAGATATAAAACGCCAAACTTAATTATATTAAAATCCCGCCTAAAAAAACCGCCACAAAATCCTATATATACATCTCAGACCTTCAATTAAAAACACATACAAAACCCCAAATGCCATATTTAATATATACCATTCGACTTAGAAACGCCAAAAAACCCAAACATCAAATATCTCTCTAAACCAAAACGTTTATTTGAAATTCAGTTTGGTTGTCTGTAAGCTTTCGATCAATGTAATGGACAAAATCCTTAAGTGAGGATATTGTCCATTTCATTGAGTAAAATCTTAATGGCTTATCATCAACTTCCATCCAATTTATAACGCCAAAACATACAAAAACATTATTGAGTTTGTTATCAATAAAGTTTAGCTGTATTGGGTGGACAACATTGTCAGTTATCTTTCTTAACCGAAGATTAACAATGTTGTCCATCTCATACAGCAAAACATTATTGATCTTAGCATGATCAAATTTTGAGCTTTAAAAGTGCTTTTATTTGGTGGCGTTCTTTTTATCGGTAAAACGCCAAAATTCAATATTCTTCTTACGGGGGAAAGTTTCGCCGAATGGATTGTTAGCTCAATAAAATTTTGCTGCATGAGATGGACAAATCTTCAAGAAAAAGAGGCTGAAGATGAATAAAAATTAAAATAAATCATACGAAAGTCAAAACAGCCAGTGAAGATACTTCAAAAGAACAAAGAGACTGCTGACACTGAAGATTTGCCAGATCAGTTGTTTATACTTTTTTTTTCTATTTTTCTTTTTCAGTTGATTGTTATATAAATAACATAGCCATTTATAATAAAAACGCCATACAGACAAATGTTTGTCAAAACGCCATATTGCCATAAAACGCCCCAAAAACTCCCAAGCTATAATAATATTACTTTAGACAAGTATTATAAAAAAACCAATAAAAAAATTAAAAACCAAACTTGAAATGGTAACTAAAAACAGTAACTACAAATAGTAAAACTAAAACGCCAAACTTGAAAGATGTGACGTGTTACTGACTTCAGAGTTAAAGCTTATAAAAAACAATAATTACAAACAGTAACTGAAAACGATGAATAATTTATTATAATAATGCACCGCCTAATCTACGCGCCAAAATGACATCCTATAAAATGATACCAATCAGCAACTTTCATTTTGATCAAAGAAAAAAACAAACGCCAATACTACTAAATACCACTCACTGTAAAACGTCAAAAAATTAAAAAAAATCAAAATGGCTAATATGCTTTCTTGGAGATTCAGTATTGTTCTTCATGAAGTTTTCACTAAATGGATTTTGCTGCATGAGATGGACAAAAATTCAAGAAAAAAGATACTGATGACAGTCAATGTCATTTTGTGTTCTTTGTTCTTGAAGAAGGTTTGGATGACGTGTGGGTGGGTTTTTCGTTTGGTTCTTTAACTTCATCTTCATCTTCAAAGATCTATATCCCCAAAAAACATCCACAAAAGCCGCTTCAATTGACGAGCAGAAAAAAATAATCAAATCGATGGGTTTGTTAAGTTTTACATAAAACGCCATATATCTGGTGAAGATTGTGAATAGATAGACTGATGACAGTGAAGATTGTGAAGAGAGATCCGATTAGGATTTTTTTTCGCATCTATTTTTTTCCCTATGGTTGTAATATAATATTCCGATTGTAAAACACCAAGATACCACAAAACGCCAAAATGTATATAAAAAATAATAGAAAAATGGGCCATCTTGTCTAAAACGCATTTGAATCTAAGAACAAACAATGCGGCGTCATCCTAAAAAGTCCTGGCCATACTCAGTATGGATGAAGCCATTCATAGAGAAATTCTGACCCCCCCTTGGGGTTCCAATGGCATACGTTTTGAATAACGCCATAAACGCCAAAAATACTGATACAATGAAACCATGAAAAACGCCATATATTATTGAATTTGATTAACGCCAAAAAATATTAAACGCCAAAAATAAATCAATATTGTTGTAACACCTCGTAAAATCATGTCCAATATAATATCGACACGTGTTATGGACATTAAACGAGTAACAAAATGATTACGAGGGACTAAAGTTGACAAACAAAGAAAGTATGTGTGCAGAAGGATTCAAAGTGTCAACATTTGATAATTTTATCTTTCAACAACCTTACAAGATGTTTATACCTTTAAACGAATGAATTATGAATCATATGAAACCGTTTGTGGAAAGAAAGTGAAAGTTTACAGGCCGCAAGGGTTAAATGTGTCAACATGTTTAATTTATACCTCTGAGTGACCTTTTAACGAACCCAAAGCTTTGTAACGATTAATTATGCTCACGAGAATAAGTGATAAAAATTTCACAAGGTTTCAATATCGTATGAGGAAAATATGCTAACATTCGTAAATAAGGGGTTAAAAGCATCAACGTTGAAATTCAGGACTTATTCGGTGATCGTATAACTAACCGGGAGCTTAACGAAGTTTGTTTATGACTTAGGGTCCTTAAAAGTCAAGTTTGGGGGTTAAAAGTGCAATAAATGAAAGTTAAAACATGTTTTAAAGGACTAGGGACCAAAATTGCAACATTTGAAACTTGTTGACCAGAGATCAACCTTCACGCAGCCCGCATAGACCCTCTAAGGGATCTTACGCGGCCCGCCTAAAAGTGTCAGTGACAGAATTCTTGGACAGATGCCTGTTTAGCCTGTTCCACCGCCTTAGAAGCCTTCTTTTCGATTCCAGGGGCTGCTCCAATGGTTTTTCATGCATAGGGGACACCTGGGATGATCAGGGAACACTTGTAGACCTTGTTGGAATGATCTTATGCAATCTAAGTCACTATATAATGAGCTCTATGTTGCAACAATTCACTTGTTCATTTCAAACTCATTTCTAAACCTTCTCTGGAGCTCTCTGGACCTCAAGCAAGCTTCCTTAAGTTTCAAATTCATGCTAAGGACCATTGTAAATGTCCTTAACCCCTTAAGTTCAGTTTTATTAAGCTTAATGACCAAAAGTCAAACTTATCGTAATTAAGCTTTGACTTAGTGATGAATCACTAATGGTCCAGTCATTTTTTGAATTGAAAGTGGCTATGAGTTGGTAATTATGTGGGTAATAAACCCTTAAAAGGGCACCCTCTGATTTCCACTCTAACTAGGTCAATTGTCGGGTCAAACTTAATTATAAAAAGTCAACAGAAAGCTAATTTTCAAATAAACTCATAATTAACAATGTAGAAGCTATGAAACCTGTTTTAACACTTGTATAACTTGGTAATTAATGTAAGAACATGTCTAAGCATGTTCGACCCGACAATTTCGAGTCTAGGCTCGGTTCGGAACCGAAAGTCGCAAAAGTAGACTTTTGCTTTGTCTTTCAGTTCTGACCCGATTTAGATTGTTTTAGAAATGCCTTAGAGTTCCATTAGGACCAGGTTATAGGTTAGTATAACTGTCTGAGGTTATACAACTTGGTTCCTAATTAATCCGATTCATATGCATGTTTCCGTTAATTGCTTAGATGTTGACCATTATGCCCTTTTGACCTTAAAACGAGATTTTTGGAAATGTGAAAGGACAAAAACCTTTGTTACTGATTTATAAACATGTCCTAAAAATTTGACACCAGTTTGAGGTCTAGATTAGGAGTTATGCTCAATAGCGTAATTTGAAATCTTTTTATTAATTAAACGGCATAATTAGCATAAAGCCTATCTAAACCCAAATTTTGACACAAAACCTTTTACCCAATGATGTAATATAATATTTTGGGATTTTTGAAGATTTTTATTTGTTTTTAAACTGATCATAGCATAAGGTTCTTGCTTTGATTCGGTAATTGCCGGTTATACCATTTTTGCTAATAAAATGAGTTTTACATAACTTTTTGATACCAAACTTTTTGCTACTGATTTCATATGATAAATAAAATATTTTGAGCTTTATAAATGGACCAAAAACTCAGATTTCCAATTATAACCCGAAAATCGCTTAAAAACGACTTTTTACGCGTTTTAAACGCATAGTATGGATTAAAACTATTTTTGACATATAAGACTTAATACCTACTGACATTTTAAGTAAATTTTTATACCTTAACAGTAAGCAAAAGTTTTGAACTCAGATTTCCAGTTTTGACCTTTAAAGCTTATGTGAAATTACCAAAATGCCCCTACGGTGCATAGTTTGGTTATAAACGATAAATTTCACATATATGCAATACCCTGCTGTTATGACTTACAAAAATAATTATTTCTACTGATCAATTCAGACCCAAACCTCAGGTTTTTATTTAATCTCTTTTATAAGCTTTAAAATGACCAAAATACCCATACGGGGCATAAATTGATTTTAAATTCGTTTTGGGCATAATGGAATATCCTACTGATATCACAACATATTTAAGGCATATTAACTTAGGAAACCTGTTCATGACTCATTTGGTTACCCGTTATGTATTTATCGCATTCGGTACGGTTTATGTAACTAGTTTGCATAAATTAACCGAAACGGGTCAAACCTTATCATTTTCACTTCAAAATCCAGAATGTATTTAGTTTACCCATATTATACAAGTCTTCAAACTTGTCGGGTCTAAATCACATTCTAATCCGGTCTTCGCTTAATCTTGCGTTTTGAACCGTATACCTTTCCTTAAAACTAAACGGTCTAAGTTTAAACTAAAATAAGACCCGTTAGGAATCTAATAGGTTAATTAAAACCTTCGTTCCAGATTTAGGAGCCCAGTAAAAGATACTTGCATTTGCTGATTTGTACGGCTGGGATAAATTTGTATAATTTGCTCAAGTAAATACTTTTAACTTATTTTCCTTTATACGAGCTTGGGGTACGATATATAAAATAACGCTTGGTCGGGTATTGAATTTTTAATCGTATGAAGGTTAAATTATTGAAATAACCCGTTTAATCTGTTTTGCTTATTCTAAGCCTTTGGGAGGTTAATGACCATGTCCTGGATATCCTTGGCTCATTCATTGAAATGGCCACTACTTAAGCACGAGGTGTAGGCATACAACTGCCAGTGCGTATGTAAAATAATGTACCCACCTGTTTGAGAATAACTCGTCGTGGGATATATTATGTGGTGTGTCTATTAATCTTTAACCCGGTATAAAACCCGGGCTACTGAACGTATCATAAACATGTAATTCTTTAACAAGTTTATTTTAAATAATCATCCCAAGTTATAAAAATATATTTGTGCCTTGTGCATTTAAATCAATTTTCTTAAACATTTTCAAAATGAGTCGGTTAATTGTATTTACCAGTGTTAACTAACGTATTTTCCAAAAAGGCTAAGTGCAGGTACTAGGCGGAATAGGCTGGCTACTCCTAGCATCAATAAAGAGTCTTGCAAGCTTAGATGTTTATAAATCTGTTGAACAATGTTCCTTTTAACTTTGATCTGCCTGTGGATCCCTTACAACTGTTTTTGTAATAATTGATATTACTTTCATTCGGTTTATAAAGTTTTTATCTTTCGACTTCCGCTGTGTATTTAAACTGTGATAAATTGTCTATGATGATATCAACTACGTCACGATACTCCCCACCGGGCCCACTGGTAATACGTGGAAATATCGGGGTGTGACAGGTTGGTATCAGAGACAACATTGAGTGAATTAAACACTAGCCTTTTGCGTTTAATCTCAATGACACAGTTTGCACATTCCTCGACTTTCAAGTCTAGACAAAGAACTTAGGACTAATCCAAATTCATTTTAATTTTGTCCTTTATTGTTTCCTTTGTTGTTCTTTTGTTTGTTTTGACAGGATCAACAAAAATGCCGCCGAGGTTCCGAGGAAGAGGAAGAGGCAAGGGGCCATTCAACGCCTCGAACGATCACGAGGCCGGACCTTCCCACCGGCGAACCCCGTCTGTTACCATGTGTACCAGTCCTCAAGAAGACTGGAGGACCTATTTGGAGCCCGCGAGGCGATCTGTCTCGCTAAGATCATCACCCTCTTACCACCATTCCTTTGGGCCGCAATCGGAGAACGAGCCCGAAGACTCGCACCACTCTTTCTTAAAGTTACGACGCTCAACCTCATATCGGGCCTTCCAAGACCCGACCACTTATTTTCAGAGCCGGTTCAACCCGACAAACCAGAGTGAATAACCAATGGGTCATAACCCATTGGGCCCCGAAGACCATTTCCCTGAAGCTCCGGGGATTTATATGGATGATGACCCAGATCCCGCTGAACCACCATCTGGGACACCTACTCATCCCATCGAGATTTCGGATGGGTCGTCCTTTTATGGATCACCTTATCGTGGTCCAAACAGCTACGACACAAGATTCGCCCAATACGACTGGGTGTTTACTCCCTCCTACAACCAGTCTCAGCAGCAGCAGGATCCCTCTGAGGATTCGCGTTTTGTGGCGGTCACGCCACCGCCACCACCACCGCTAGAGCAGCAACTGCCTCCGGAGCCACCGAGGAGACGAAGAACAGGTGCACGGATGTCCGTGCGAGGAGGGGACTTCCATTTCATCACCCCTCAACATTCAAGTGGCAGTCACTACCCGCCACTATACGAAGACCCTTTGATGGGTGGGCCTTCAAACCCCGTTTCCGAGGTGGACTCTGCGCCAGTCGCACCACCACCAGTGGGTTATGACAACCCAATTCCTTCATATGCCGGTACAGCGGCGTATAACCCTTTTGAACAGCCTGCCTACCCAGGGTACAACTACTACAATGCCCTCGATGTTGACCCATACCTAGTAGCAGCCAACTACAATGCTCATCATCCTGAAGGGCCTTACGCATCCTCCTACCAAACCGGGTACCCACCTTATGGGTATCAATACCCACCACCTCCTCAACCTCCGCAGCAGCAGCCGCCACAACCGCCACTGATTCAGGCCCAACAGCAACAGGAGATTCTACAGAGGTTGTGCCAGGTGGAACGGGAGGTTCAAGAGGAACGTAGGAACCACCGGGGATTCCTCAAGGGTCTGGCGAATCTAATCAAGGGAAAGAAGAAAAGGGATTTTTGAAGATTCCTTATTTATTTATTTGTATCGTAATTTCGTTGTTTCAATCAAGTCCGTGCGTGGACATCTATTTATGTATTTAGTCCCTGCGAGGACTTGTATTTTCAGTTTAGCCCCTGCGTGGGCAAGTTATTTCTGTTAAAGTCCTATTTAGGGCAATTATGTACTCTTTTAAATTTTAGTGGCATGTTATAATTTAAGTTTCATTTTTGTCATTATATGCATAAATATAATATATATGAAATAAATAAATTTAAAATATGTCATTCCAATTTAATATTGATCTGCCTTTTTATATTAAAAGAAAATCTTGAAGGCAAAACCTAGCCATGTGTCATTTTAAGACAGGGCCATGATGGTAGTTCCTTGTAAGATTCAAAATCCTTGTTAACATCTGAAAACATGTTAACACTCCTGGCAGATGTGATTCGTTGAAATCACACATGTCATCCTTATATTGGATTCTTCCAGATTCCTAATCTAACCTAATGAACCATAAATCATGGGTTCAAATCATCAATTAAGATGATCATATAATAAACATCCATTGGTGATGTAGTGCCTACGGGCCATACTCATTGTCATATAAGACAAAGGACAGTTGTAGTCTACGACTCCCTGTCGATAAAAGGTAATGAACTACGTTCAAACCTTAGTACCTCGATTCTCTGAAATCATGGTTTATAATATAAACTGTCCTTGTGACTAGGCCTTTTGTGCCACCTTAATACTTTTAATGATTATAATATAGGATAAATTATAATGAAAATCCTAAATAAATATGTTTAATAAATTAACCATATATGGATTATAATTGCCATGGTTAATGAATCAGCAAAGGGATGATCCCATAAATAACCTCTGAATAAATCATTGTCATCATTTTATGTAGCAATCAAGCTTCATGGCAGAGTCTGAAGAAGTCAACAGTCACCCACTGGAAAACCATGACACTGCCAGGATCAACATAACTAGGGAGGAACTTCGAGCATTGATTGATAATGCTGTTGCTAAAGCAGTGGATAAGCAACTTAGGGAATCCAGTGGTACATGTAACACCCGTTCTTATAAATCAAGGTTTAGCGTATTATTTACGAAAACAATCATGTAATTAATGATTACATATCCTTCGGAAAAACGGGTTTACTAAAACCTTTTTACAATTTAAAAGTTTAGAACATAATGTATTTAAGTTCGTCACTTAAAAGAAACATTGAAACGACATTCGTCATTTAACATAATAACGATACATAGTGCAGAAGCTTATTTCGTGATCGTGTTCGGTTCTTGCTCGTCGCTTGATCTTCATCCGGGCACTCATGGCAATCACCTATGATCAAAACCAACTTAAAAGTTAGTTTTGATAGTCAAATATGAAGTTCAAACAAGTACAGGGGTTAAATATGAAGTTCAAACAAGTACAGGGGTTAAATAGGACAAAAAATAACATTTTTCCGGGTTTGGGGGCGTCGCGTGACGCTAGGCCCCCTTTTCAGCAGAATGTTGCTGCATATTCCCTGCACGATCTGATTTCACGGAAACGGCCATAAATTCTTCGTTATTGATCCGTTTTACCCGATTCTTTTTCCTACGCGTCCGTAATTTAATTCTCCATCTTATGGAGTTAAAATCCAACAACCTTCATAATAAATTTTCAGACTTTTAAGTCTTCGGCTTATCGCCCTTTTACCAAATTTTGACCCGTTTAAGCATTTTATCAAATGAACATATTTGTTTGATTCCTACATCACCTACACTTCTCAAATTGTTATTAACTACCATTTTAGGTTCTAATCACAAGTTTATTTCACAATTTAAACCCGTTTTCGCTCGTATGCTTATTTTGACCCGTTAAGGGTATCTAAGCACTTTCGAGCCTAAAATCGCTTTCATTTGTATCTAACTTTATATTTTCACATTTCTTACCAAGTAGTCTTCCACCACAACTATATTTGTGGTGGATTTAATATGGAGATACATATATTCCGAGTTTTATCCCTTGGACTATCATTTTACGGCAAAGACCCATATTGAGTCATTTGACCCAAGATTTACCCTTTCATTCTTTATACTTATTCAAAGTATTTGCTTGATCATTTTACGGTCAATTTACTTACAAATTTATTTCTTGATTATTTTGACCCCTTTATATCTTACGCCATAAAGTGTCCTTCAAAACTAACGGTTATCGTCAACGAGTGACTACATTGCCGTTTTACCCTTATTAATTGTATTGATTTACCTTATAAGGTAAATCACTCAAAACTCATTATTTATTAGTCATTACATGACTAAATGACCTTATTAGCTCTTTTTAACCATTCAACATGGTTTATCATTATTGTCTTTTGTTTCGAACCTCGCACGTCGGGTCGAAACATCATAAGTCAAAATGTGACTTTTGATTAATCAAAATCTATAAAACCAATAGATATCAAATAAAAGGTGTAAGTTTTAACTTACCTTGCATCCGGTTATGCTCTTTTCGCGTACACGATTCGTTTGACCCGCATTTATCCCAAGCCTCCATCTAGCTTGTTAAGAGTCAAACTATCATCATAATTCGTAAGACGGTTAGATTAGTCATCATTATTATGACTATTTCATCTTACGGATTTTATGTCGAAACTTCTATTCCACTTCATCATTGGTTATTTCGACTTTCTAAAATCAACTACCTTTATTCATATAATATGCACAATCAAGGCAATTCAATCTTATGATTAGAAACCATTTTATCCCATATCTCGTGTAATTAGTCAAGTTAGCCAATTACGCGTTTCACTCGAATTTCAACACTATAGTTCTCATTTAGGCATTTTAACAAACACCTAATGGGCATGATTCTACACATTTGCTAACTAGTTCATAATTAGTCATTTTTACCAAGATTAACATCAAGATTCAACCATTATCATGTATGATCAAATACTCAAACTTGCAAATTGTTCAAGTATCTTGCATCTACTATCACTTATGATGATTTCTAACACAACTATATCATCATCTTTTCTACATAATCAAAACCCACTTGACACATGAGTGTATGCTTATGAATTCACAACAATGAACATCAATTCAACAAATACATGGCTAGGGTTTACTACTAGACATAGTTTCATCCCTAATTTCATCCAAACAACAAACATGCCAGCTCAGATTCGAATTCTCTAGGTTTGCTCAGAATTTCAACTAGAGATTTTTCAAGAAATTTACATACCTCGTGACTCCTTTTTCAATGGAGATCGCTAATTCATACTTGGATTTTGATTTGGACTTGATTTGCCCCTTCAATTTGTTGAGATTGTTTGAGCTAGGGTTTGGAGCTTCTTGCTCCTTCTCCTGGACTACTTCACGCACGCACACACACTTTTTGTGTGTGTGTGTTGTGTTTTATTTTTAAGTTTATAATTCTAGTTTCAAGTTACCCGGCTTTGGTCCCTCGTTTTTGGTTAGTTATTAATTAGGTCACAACCTAATTATTTTCAACAATACTCTCACTTATTAACTAGGTTTAATATTCCTAGTTAACTTAGCGGGTTCGGAAATATTTATGACTAAGTTTATTTTAGGCCCCGTTAACTCGGGCCTTTTGTCCATTTTATTTCTTTAAAGCATTTATTCATTTTTTTGTTTATTATTAGGATTAATTATTTAAATCCTAATATTCCACCTGGTAAATTTTACCACTAACGGTACTTTACCCGTCTTTTAGTATTAACGGGGTTTAATTACCAAACCCGTTTTCGGGGTGTTACAAGTCTACCCCCCTTAAAGAGGTTTCGTCCTCGAAACCTGTTCTTACATAATTCATTGAGTTTAAATTCAATGTATTTGAGCCGAGAAATCTTTTAAACATTACTTATACTTTTTAACCAATCGTTAGTATTGTCCGAAAAGTACAGTAACATCTTTTTGGTTACTAATTGTCTACATATCTCATACGACATAGTGTAACTTCGAAATAACGTAATCTCGTTATTTCTGCTAGTTTGGTTAACTTAGCGATATCCATCGCTTTCATATACTATCGAATTCTTTATGAATCCGTTATTTTGACCCGTTTAAAGGTCTTTAATGAAATCTTTCACTTTTAGCAGCAATTTCTTTTGTCTTCAAATTTATTTATTCGGTTCAGTCATACCGAACCTACCGCTTACAAGCAAACCAAATTTATTTAAATGACCTTGACGGGTCTCACTAATTAGACTTATTAGTCCAGTTACTTTTTACCGCTTGCTTGGTTATAATGTGATTATACTTCACATTACATTTCTTGACCGTGATTGTGTTACACCATGTTTAATTTATATCAAAATTTCATTTTCGAAAATATCACTTTTCGAATATATCGTCTTGCGCCTATCAGTGTCAAGACTTGTATCTTTCATGCTTACTATTTAAATTCCTATCAGAATTTATGTTTGTAAAAACATTATTTCCTACTAAAACCGAAGTTTTAGTTTTAGGATCTTCTCTTTAACTTTTGTCAATTATCCATACCAGGATATTGACAGTCCATAATTTATTCTTATTTGGTTATATCCCATTACCGGGCTCATTATTCTCTTGCATTTAACGCTACCTTTATCTGGCTAGCGCTCATTTGTGCCATTCGGCGTTATTTTGTATTCAACATGTTTGACCTATTAACGTGAAATCCATCACTTATAAACAATCAACTTTATTCTTTATTCAACCCATTCGACTTCGAATAGTTGAACATATTTACTCACAATTTCTATATACGAGATTTTACAGTCATATCTCGTAATCCAAGTCCTTTGATTTTTCAACCCTCGTTCACGTCTCTTGGTTTACGCATGTGTTAAATTCTTACCCATCAACCGGGTGTTTTACCGAAGTCGTTATTATTGCAACCCTCCCGGTATGCATTAAGACCTCGTTTCATTTTTATATTCCGACTTTGTCTTTAAGTTTGACGTTTTACAAAAACGACCCGTTAAGGGACATATTTGCATTTTCCGGGTTCGAGTGTAAGTACACTCCCTCCCAATGCTTGTCTAAATCATTTTACATGCTTGCGTTTTCTGGGTTCGAGTGTAAGTACACTCCCTCCCAATACTTGTCTAAATCATTTTTCATGCTTGTGTTTTCTGGGTTCGAGTGTAAGTACACTCCCTCCCAATACTTGTCTAAATCATTTTTCATGCTTGCGTTTTCTGGGTTTGAGTGTAAGTACACTCCCTCCCAATACTTGTCTAAATCATTTTTCATGCTTCTTTGTCCCTTCACTCGGGCTCATTATCCTGATGTAATACGCTTCCGTCCCCGGCTGTGCGTTTACATTATTATCAAATATCTTGCTTATCTGATTCATTTGGGTACTTTTAAGTTAGTCCCATTCACCCCGTCCTTATTACATCGGATGTAAACGTGTCCGCCATAAGAAGTTCATGGTATCATATGCCACTACTTACTTGGCCAGAGTAAGCGATTAACACATGACACACATGATCTTTTTATAGTTTTCACATCACGCCCTATGTAAGTAACGCCTCTATTTGTTTCTCTTGGAAACAATATCCCGAATACATTTTCTATTCGGGTTTTTCCAAGTTTTTAATCTACATATGCAACTTTTAATTTCTACTTATTTGTTGCATGTTACTATTTGTGCGATTATTTAAAATGTGCACCTGGTAATGTTTGCCCCAACGGGCGTTCCTTGCCATTAACCTTGTTCGCGGCCGTTACGCGATTTAGTCCTCGGTGAACATGCTCCTCTTGTCATACTTCGGAGCGTTCCATCATCATATCCACAATTCGTTTGACTCTCGTCGCCTTCAAACGCGGGTGTCCTTCAATTAAAACATTCACAAAAGTTAGTAACGTCAACTTCAATAATCGCCCGTATTATAATACAAGGCTTTTTCTACTATACGCGTCAACGCGCGTATTTTTCGTCAACTATATCAATCTTTTTAATTGGGGTAACGTGTATCACACGATAGCCCTATGTGTTGTTTACAACACTTTAGCATGCTAAACTATTAACATACATGTACTTACCGGATTTGCGATCAAGCCTCGAATCGAACACCAATCTTTATTAAGAGCATAAGGTTTAAGTCCAAGCACGGTTTTCCCCCCCATACTTGAATCTCTTAAACCAAGGCTCTGATACCAACTTGTAACACCCGTTCTTATAAATCAAGGTTTAGCGTATTATTTACGAAAACAATCATGTAATTAATGATTACATATCCTTCGGAAAAACGGGTTTACTAAAACCTTTTTACAATTTAAAAGTTTAGAACATAATGTATTTAAGTTCGTCACTTAAAAGAAACAATGAAACGACATTCGTCATTTAACATAATAACGGTACATAGTGCGGAAGCTAATTTCGTGATCGTGTTCGGTTCTTGCTCGTCGCTTGATCTTCATCCGGGCACTCATGGCAATCACCTATGATCAAAACCAACTTAAAAGTTAGTTTTGATAGTCAAATATGAAGTTCAAACAAGTACAAGGGTTAAATATGAAGTTCAAACAAGTACAGGGGTTAAATAGGACAAAAAATAACATTTTTCCGGGTTTGGGGGCGTCGCGTGACGCCAAGGGGCGTCGCGTGACGCTAGGCCCCCTTTTCTGCAGAATGTTGCTGCATATTCCCTGCACGATCTGATTTCACGGAAACGGCCATAACTTCTTCGTTATTGATCCGTTTTACCCGATTCTTTTTCCTACGCATCCGTAATTTAATTCTCCATCTTATGGAGTTAAAATCCAACAACCTTCATAATAAATTTTCAGACTTTTAAGTCTTCGGCTTATCGCCCTTTTACTAAATTTTGACCCGTTTATGCATTTTATCAAACGAACATATTTGTTTGATTCCTACATCACCTACACTTCTCAAATTGTTATTAACTACCATTTTAGGTTCTAATCACAAGTTTATTTCACAATTTAAACCCGTTTTCGCTCGTATGCTTATTTTGACCCGTTAAGGGTATCTAAGCACTTTCGAGCCTAAAATCGCTTTCATTTGTATCTAACTTTATATTTTCACATTTCTTACCAAGTAGTCTTCCACCACAACTATATTTGTGGTGGATTTAATATGGAGATACATATATTCCGAGTTTTATCCCTTGGACTATCATTTTACGGCAAAGACCCATATTGAGTCATTTGACCCAAGATTTACCCTTTTCATTCTTTATACTTATTCAAAGTATTTGCTTGATCATATAACTTGTTTTTAAAAGACTCTTAAGGTTCATTTACTCGATTTTGCTTACGAGGGCGTTTTGGTCATCTTAAACCCTTTCTTTACAACAAAGGACTTTTTATGTCGTAATTGACCAAAATTCCACTTTTTAAACTAGGATCTTGTTTAAATAGCCATCATGTTTTTAAAACACAATGACAATAACTTAAATCATTCAGTTTACTTAAAAGATAACCCAATGTCCATTTTAACTTGTTTAGCCCTCATTGAACTTCAAGTTCTAATGATGATTTGACCAATTATACATACCTGGCTCGAATCAATATATTGACCCGTTTTGATACCTTGCCTTAGTAGCCGCAAAGTAATAGCGATGAAAAAATTCAATCGATATTTATTCCTGTAATCATGCAACTCGACAAAACATTAGCCGATATTGTCAAAGGGTGATATTTTCACCTTTTGACCCGTTTGGTCTATATGACCATTTACTTTTGCGAGATGGATTTATTATCATCTCGTCTACATAACTTATACCGGTTTACACCATACGGTCAATTTACTTACAAATTTATTTCTTGATTATTTTGACCCCTTTATATCTTACGCCATAAAGTGTCCTTCAAAACTAACGGTTATCGTCAACGAGTGACTACATTGCCGTTTTACCCTTATTAATTGTATTGATTTACCTTATAAGGTAAATCACTCAAAACTCATTATTTATTAGTCATTACATGACTAAATGACCTTATTAGCTCTTTTTAACCATTCAACATGGTTTATCATTATTGTCTTTTGTTTCGAACCTCGCACGTCGGGTCGAAACATCATAAGTCAAAATGTGACTTTTGATTAATCAAAATCTATAAAACCAATAGATATCAAATAAAAGGTGTAAGTTTTAACTTACCTTGCATCCGGTTATGCTCTTTTCGCGTACACGATTCGTTTGACCCGCTTCTATCCCAAGCCTCCATCTAGCCTGTTAAGAGTCAAACTATCATCATAATTCGTAAGACGGTTAGATTAGTCATCATTATTATGACTATTTCATCTTACGGATTTTATGTCGAAACTTCTATTCCACTTCATCATTGGTTATTTCGACTTTCTAAAATCAACTACCTTTATTCATATAATATGCACAATCAAGGCAATTCAATCTTATGATTAGAAACCATTTTATCCCATATCTCGTGTAATTAGTCAAGTTAGCCAATTACGCGTTTCACTCGAATTTCAACACTATAGTTCTCATTTAGGCATTTTAACAAACACCTAATGGGCATGATTCTACACATTTGCTAACTAGTTCATAATTAGTCATTTTTACCAAGATTAACATCAAGATTCAACCATTATCATGTATGATCAAATACTCAAACTTGCAAATTGTTCAAGTATCTTGCATCTACTATCACTTATGAT
The DNA here is from genome assembly GCA_030545235.1 of Helianthus tuberosus. Classification (NCBI taxonomy): domain Eukaryota; kingdom Viridiplantae; phylum Streptophyta; class Magnoliopsida; order Asterales; family Asteraceae; genus Helianthus; species Helianthus tuberosus. The sequence goes on along the minus strand of CM060411.1, from coordinate 48,749,671 downwards.
GATTTCTAACACAACTATATCATCATCTTTTCTACATAATCAAAACCCACTTGACACATGAGTGTATGCTTATGAATTCACAACAATGAACATCAATTCAAAAAATACATGGTTAGGGTTTACTACTAGACATAGTTTCATCCCTAATTTCATCCAAACAACAAACATGCCAGCTCAGATTCGAATTCTCTAGGTTTGCTCAGAATTTCAACTAGAGATTTTTCAAGAAATTTACATTCCTCGTGACTCCTTTTTCAATGGAGATCGCTAATTCATACTCGGATTTTGATTTGGACTTGATTTGCCCCTTCAATTTGTTGAGATTGTTTGAGCTAGGGTTTGGAGCTTCTTGCTCCTTCTCCTGGACTACTTCACGCACGCACACACACTTTTTGTGTCTGTGTTGTGTTTTATTTTTAAGTTTATAATTCTAGTTTCAAGTTACCCGGCTTTGGTCCCTCGTGTTTGGTTAGTTATTAATTAGGCCACAACCTAATTATTTTCAACAATACTCTCACTTATTAACTAGGTTTAATATTCCTAGTTAACTTAGCGGGATCGGAAATATTTATGACTAAGTTTATTTTAGGCCCCGTTAACTCGGGCCTTTTGTCCATTTTATTTCTTTAAAGCTTTTATTCATTTTTTGTTTATTATTAGGATTAATTATTTAAATCCTAATATTCCACCGGGTAAATTTTACCACTAACGGTACTTTACCCGTCTTTTAGTATTAACGGGGTTTAATTACCAAACCCGTTTTCGGGGTGTTACAGTACACATAGCAAAACCTTATCAGTACCCCATTCCAAATCACCCCCTAAGGCTCACTCTGAGGCTCATAGTAAGCCACCCTCTAAACCTCATGAGTCAAAGAAGGATGATGCTCAACGCTCCTCAAATCAGCATAGTGTTCCGTCTAAGAAGATTGTATTCGATCAAGGGCCACGTACAAAGACCTGTTCCTATAACTATTTTGTATCCTGCAAGCCCAGGGATTTCACTAGGGAAAAAGGAGCCATTGATTGCATGACGTGGCTAGACGAGATGGATACTGTGGTTGATATCAGTGGTTGCGCTGACAGGGATATTGTGAAGTTTGTGTCTCAGTCGTTTAAATGTGAAGCCCTAGCTTGGTGGAGATCATTGATCCAAGCTACTGGAAAGATCCCGTTATATAACATGACTTGGGATCAGTTTGTTGCTTTAATCAAGGATACTTTCTGTCCTCAACATGAAGTTGAGAAGATCGAGACTGACTTCCTAACATTAGTTATGAAAAATTTGAACTGTCAGTCATATCTTACGAGTTTTAATACCATGTCTCGATTGGTTCCTTACTTAGTGACGTCGGAACCAAAACGTATAGCCCGTTTCATTGGGGGTTTAGCCCCGGAGATCAAAGCTAGTGTGAAAGCGTCTCGACCGACTACCTTTAGGTCTGTTGCTGATTTGTCACTATCTCTTACCCTTGATGCGGTCAGGCAGAGATCGCTTAGAAATTCTGTTGCTGGGAAGAGGAAGCGTGAGGATGATAACTCACACCGTTCAGACAAGAAGCACAAGGGGAACTCTGACCACAAAAAGAGTTCAGGGTTCAAGAAAGATGACCAACAGTCGGGTGAAAAGCCCAAAAGCAAGACCTGCAAGAAACGCCATCTAGGAAAGTGTAGATATGAATCAAAGTCCCAATCGCAGCCAAGAGCTTCTGGGATATGTAAGTTTAGTGAGCAAAAGACATTGGATTGTAAGAAGATTAAGGATGCAACTTGTTACAACTGTAACGAGAAGGGGCACATCAAGTCCAACTGCCCAAAATATGCTAAGAAACCTGAGGAAGGTAAGAAGACCAATGCTAGGGTCTTTCAAATGAATGCACGGGAAGCAGTTCAAGATGACAACGTGATAACAGGTACCTTCCTTATAAATGATGTTTATGCAAAGGTATTATTTGATTCGGGTGCAGATAAGTCATTCATTGATAATAAGTTCTGTAAGTTATTAAATCTGCCTGTTAAAACCCTGAGCATAAAGTATGAAGTAGAATTGGCCGATGGTACCATAGAAACCGCCTCAACTGTGTTAGATAGATGTTTTATATCCATTAGGAACCACTCTTTTCCATTGTCCTTGCTTCCTTTGAAATTAGCTGGTTTTGACATAGTCATAGGCATGGATTGGTTATCTCATAACCAAGCCCAGATTGTTTGTGATAAGAAACAAGTAGTTATCAAGACTCCGTATGGTGAGATACTTACCATACAGGGAGATACTCAGTATGGGTTGCCTAAGCAAGCGTCTATGCTTAAGGCGTCAAGGTGTATGAAAAAGGGTTGTGTCATCTACATGGCACAGGTAACTATTGATGAACCAAAACCGAAGATTGAAGACATCCCTATCATTTCTGAATACCCTGATGTATTCCCTGAAGAACTACCTGGTTTACCCCCAGATAGGCAAGTGGAGTTCAGAATCGACATTATACCTGGATCAGCACCTGTTGCAAGAGCACCTTACAGGTTAGCACCAACTGAAATGAAGGAGTTGAGAACTCAACTAGATGATTTGTTGGCAAAGGGATTTATTAGGCCTAGCTCATCTTCTTGGGAGCACCGATTCTGTTTGTGAAGAAAAAGGATGGATCAATGCGTTTATGCATTGATTATCGAGAGCTGAACAAGGTTACAATTAAGAACAAATATACATTGCCTAGGATCGACGATCTGTTCGATCAACTTCAAGGAGCAAGTTACTTCTCCAAGATTGATTTGAGGTCAAGATATCATCAGCTGAAGGTTAGAGATGAAGATGTGCACAAGACTGCATTCAGAACTCGCTATGGTCACTACAAGTTCTTAGTGATGCCTATTGGGCTCAATAATGCACCAACAGCATTCATTGATCACATGAATCGCGTTTGCAAACCCTACTTGGACAAGTTTGTCATCATATTCATTGATGACATTCTTATTTATTCAAAGAATCAGGCTGACCATGAGAAGCACCTCCGATGTATCCTTAAACTGCTTCAACAAGAAAAGCTCTATGCCAAGTTTTCAAAGTGTGAATTTTGGCTTCGTGAAGTCCAATTCCTTGGACATGTGGTTAGTGAGCGTGGTATCCAGGTGGATCCCGCTAAGATTGAAGCTATCATGAATTGGCAAGAGCCGAAGACGCCCACCGAGATTCGCAGCTTCCTGGGTCTAGCAGGATATTATAGGCATTTTATTGAAAATTTCTCAAGGATTGCTGCACCCCTAACTTCTTTAACTCGCAAGAATATTAATTTTGACTGGGGTCCTAAGCAACAAGAATCCTTTGATATTCTTAAGCAGAAGCTAAGCAATGCACCTGTGTTGACATTGCCTGAAGGGATTGAAGAATTTGTAGTATAATGCGACGCATCACACACTGGAATGGGATGTGTGTTCATGCAGAAGGGCAAAGTTATTGCCTATGCTTCCCGACAATTAAAAGAATACAAGAAGAATTATACTACCCACGATTTGGAGTTGGGTGCAGTTGTGTTTGCACTAAAACTTTGGAGGCATTATTTATATGGCACCAAGTGTGTGTTCTATTTTGATCACAAGAGCCTTCAACATCTGTTTAATCAGAATGATCTGAACATGAGACAGCGACAATGGATGGAGACACTGAATGATTATGATTGTGAAATCCGATACCATCCAGGAAAGGCGAATGTGGTCGCCGATGCTTTGAGCAGGAAGGAAAGGGTTAAGCCCATTAGAATCAATGCCAAGAGCATTGAATTGAAGAACAACTTAAATGAAAGATTGTTAGCCGCTCAGAAGGAAGCCGTATTAGAAGCTAACTATCCAAGTGAAAAGCTGGGCGTAACTGCTGAACAGTTATCGTATGGAAAGGATGGGATTCTAAGATTAAATGGACGGATATGGGTTCTAATCTATGGAGGACTTCGGGACGTGATCCTTCAAGAAGCTCATAGTTCCAAGTATTCTGTTCATCCTGGAAGTGACAAGATGTACCAGGATTTAAAGGCAACTTACTGGTGGATAGGTTTAAAGAAATCTATAGCCACTTATGTGGCCAAATGTCTGACATGTGCTCAAGTTAAAGCAGAACACCAGAAGCCGTCAGGTTTGCTACAACAGCCTGAACTTCCCACCTGGAAGTGGGAAATGGTAACTATGGATTTCATCACTAAGTTACCAAAAACAAAGCGAGGGAATGATACTATTTGGGTTATAGTGGATAGACTGACTAAGTCAGCCCACTTCCTACCTATTAAAAAAACACATAGCTCAGATAAGTTAGCTCAGCTGTACGTGGACGAGATTGTATCTGTTGGATCGGTGTGTGACCCTAACGAGTCAATCAGAAGAGTTTAGCATCTATTTCAGAGGCGGAATCAATGAAATAGACGTGAAAACAACTAGATTCCTCTTAATTATCTTCTTTTATTGATTCCAAAGCTCTTTACAGGTCGTTTGACAAATTGGCAGTACCTCGGCTCTGAATCTCGAATGTTACAACTTACTGAAACGGAATCACACAACTCCTATATATAGTGTTCCTAATTTCGCTTGAACCTGCCATTGTCCATTCCAAGCGGAATTAACTTGGTTAATTTCTCTTGAACTGGACACTGTCACTTTCAAGCGGAATTACCCACTTTCACACATACTAACCCAAATTTCTACCATGTTGTGTGCTCGTTTACCCTATCTAGACATAAGACTCGATTAAGACGAAGTTAACAGACATTAGTGCACCAACAGTATCTCTTCACGGAGTGCCAGTGTCTATCATCTCTGATAGGGATACGAGATATACATCGCATTTTTGGAAAAGTTTCCAGCAATCCCTAGGCACTCGATTAAACTTCAGCACTGCATATCATCCTCAGACGGATGGTCAGAGCGAGCGTACAATTCAAACTCTGGAAGATATGTTAAGGGCTTGTGTTATTGATTTAGGTGGAAGTTGGGACGATCATCTTCCGTTGATTGAATTCTAATATAATAATAGTTATCATTCCAGTATTCAAGCTGCACCTTTTGAAGCTTTGTATGGAAGAAAGTGTAGAACGCCCGTTTGTTGGGCAGAAGTTGGAGATGTCCAACAAACAGGGCCTGATATAGTCCTGGAGATGACAGATAAGATTGTACAGATACGAGATCGTCTCAAAGCTGCCAGGGATAGGCAGAAAAGCTACGCAGATAAAAGGCGTAAACCTCTAAAGTTCGAGGTAGGTGACAAAGTATTACTTAAAGTATCACCCTGGAAAGGGGTAATGGGTTTAGGCAAGAAAGGAAAGTTAAGCCCAAGATACATAGGACAATTCGAGATCATTGAATGTGTCGGAACAGTGGCTTACAAGTTAAACCTGCCTGAAGAGCTTAGTGGAATTCATAATGTGTTTCACATCTGCAATCTGAAGAAATGTCTAGCTGATGAATCACTAGTCATGCCGCATACGGATGTACATATTGATGAGAGCTTAAAGTTTGTCGAAAAACCTTTGTCGATCGAGGATCGACAGGTTAAGAAGCTTCGAAAGAAGCATGCACCGTATGTAAAGGTTAAATGGGATGCCAGCAGAGGTCCCGAATACACGTGGGAGATAGAGTCCACAATAAAACAGAAGAACCCTCATTTATTTCAGTAAATCTTGAGGTCGAGATTTCTTTTAAGGGAGTGAGGATGTAACACCTCGTAAAATCATGTCCAATATAATATCGACACGTGTCATGGACATTAAACGAGTAACAAAGTGATTACGAGTGACTAAAGTTGACAAACAAAGAAAGTATGTGTGCCGAAGGATTCAAAGTGTCAACATTTGATAATTTTATCTTTCAACAACCTTACACGATGTTTATACCTTTAAACGAATGAATTATGAATAATACGAAACCGTTTGTGGAAAGAAAGTGAAAGTTTACAGGCCTCAAGGGTTAAATGTGTCAACATGTTTAATTTATACCTCTGAGTGACCTTTTAACGAACCCGAAGCTTTGTAACAATTAATTATGCTCACGAGAATAAGTGATAAAAATTTCACAAGGTTTCGATATCGTATGAGGAAAATATGCTAACATTCGTAAATAAGGGGTTAAAAGCGTGAACGTTGAAGTTCAGGACTTATTCGGTGATCGTATAACTAACCGGGAGCTTAACGAAGTTTGTTTATGAATTAGGGTCCTTAAAAGTTAAGTTTGGAGCTTAAAAGTGCAATAAATGAAAGTTAAAACATGTTTTAAAGGACCAGGGACCAATTGCAACATTTGAAACTTGTTGACCGAAGATCAACCTTCACGCGGCCCGCGTAGACCCTCTAAGGGATCTTAGGCGGCCTGCCTAAAAGTGCCAGCAACAGAATTCTTGGACAGATGCCTGTTCAGCCTGTTCCACCGCCTTAGAATCCTTGTTTTCGATTCCAGGGGCTGCTCCAATGGTTTTTCATGCATAGGGGACACCTGGGATGAACAGGGAACACTTGTAGACCTTGTTGGAATGATCTTATGCAATCTAAGTCACTATATAATGAGCTCTATGTTGCAACAATTCACTTGTTCATTTCAAACTCATTTCTAAACCTTCTCTGGAGCTCTCTGGACCTCAAGCAAGCTTCCTTAAGTTTCAAATTCGTGCTAAGGACCATTGTAAGTGTCCTTAACCCCTTAAGTTCAGTTTTATTAAGCTTAATGACTTATCGTATTTAAGCTTTGACTTAGTGATTAATCACTAATGGTCCAGTCATTTTTCGAATTGAAAGTGGCTATGAGTTGGTAATTATGTGGGTAATAAACCCTTAAAAGGGCACCCTCTGATTTCCACTCTAACTAGGTCAATTGTCAGGTCAAACTTAATTATAAAAAGTCAATAGAAAGCTAATTTGCAAATAAACTCATAATTAACAATGTAGAAGCTATGAAACTTGTTTTAACACTTGTATAACTTGGTAATTAATGTAAGAACATGTCTAAGCATGTTCAACCCAACAATTTCGAGTCTAGTCTCGGTTCGGAACCGAAAGTCGCAAAAGTAGACTTTTTCTTTGACTTTCAGTTCTGACCCAATTTAGATTGTTTTAGAAATGCCTTAGATTTCCATTAGGACCAAGTTATAGGTTAGTATAACTCTCTAAGGTTATACAACTTGGTTCCTAATTAATCCGATTCATATGCATGTTTCCGTTATTTGCTTAAATGTTGACCATTATGCCCTTTTGACCTTAAAACGAGATTTTTGAAAATGTGAAAGGACAAAAACCTTTGTTACTGATTTATAAACATGTCCTAAAAATTTGACACCAGTTTGAGGTCTAGATTAGGAGTTATGCTCAATAGCGTAATTTGAAAGCTTTTTATTAATTAAACGACATAATTAGCATAAAGCCTATCTAAACCCAAATTTTGACACAAAAACTTTTACCCACTGATGTAAAATAATATTTTGGGATTTTTGAATATTTTTATTTATTTTTAAACTGATCATAGCATAAGGTTCTTGCTTTGATTCGGTAATTGTCGGTTATACCCTTTTTGCTAATAAAATGAGTTTTACAGAACTTTTTGATACTGATTTCATATGATAAATAAAATATTTTGAGCTTTATAAACTGATCAAAAACTCAGATTTCCTATTATAACCCGAAAATCGCTTAAAAAACGACTTTTTACGCGTTTTATACGCATAGTATGGATTAAAACTATTTTTGACATATAAGACTTAATACCTACTGAAGTTTTAAATAAATTTTTATACTTTAATAGTAAGCAAAATTTTTGAACTCAGATTTCCAGTTTTGACCTTTAAAGCTTATGTGAAATTACCAAAATGCCCCTACTGTTATGACTTACAAAAAAATTTATTTCTACTGATCAATTCAGACCCAACCCTCAGGTTTTTATTTAATCTCTTTTATAAGCTTTAAAATGACCAAAATACCCCTACGGGGCATAAATTGATTTTAAATTCGTTTTGGGCATAATGGAAGGTATCCTACTGATATCATAACATATTTAAGGCATATTAACTTAGGAAACCTATTCATGACTCATTTGTTACCCGTTATGCATTTATCGCATTCGGTACGGTTTATGTAACTAGTTTGCATAAATTAACCGAAACGTGTCAAACCTTATCATTTTCACTTCAAAATCCAGAATGTATTTAGTTTACCCATATTATACAAGTCTTCAAACTTGTCGGGTCTAAATCACATTCTAATCTGGTCTTCGCTTAATCTTGCGTTTTGAACCGTATACCTTTCCTTAAAACTAACCGGTCTAAGTTTAAACTTAAATAAGACCCGTTAGGAATCTAATAGGTTAATTAAAACCTTCGTTCCAGATTTAGGAGCCCAGTAAAAGATATACTTGCATTTGCTGATTTGTACGGCTAGGATAAATTTGTATAATTTGCTCAGGTAAATACTTTTAACTTATTTTCCCTTATACGGGCTTGGGGTACGGTATATAAAATACCGCTTGGTCGGGTATTGAATTTTTAATCATATGAAGGTTAAATTATTGAAATAACCCGTTTAATCTGTTTTGTTTATTCTAAGCCTTTGGGGGGTTAATGACCATGTCCTGGATATCCTCGGCTCATTCATTGAAATGGCCACGACTTAAGGACGGGGTGTAGGCATACACCTGCCGGTGCGTATGTAAAATAATGTACCCACCTGTTCGAGAATAACTCGCCGTGGGATATATTATGTGGTGTGTTTAATAATCTTTAACCCGGTATTCAACCCGGGCCACTGAACGTATAATAAACATGTAATTCTTTAACAAATTTATTTTTAAATAATTATCCCAAGTTATAAAAAGATATTTGTGCCTTGTGCATTTAAATCAATTTTCTTAAACATTTTCAAAATGAGTCGGTTAATTGTATTTACCAGTGAAAACTGACGTATTTTCCAAAAAGGCTAAGTGAAGGTACTAGGCAGAATAGGCTGGCTACTCCTAGCATCAATAAATAGTCTTGCAAGCTTAGGTGTTTATAAATCTGTTGAACAATGTTCCTTTTAACTTTGATCCGCCTGTGGATCCCTTACAACCGTTTTTGTAATAATTGATATTACTTTCATTCGGTTTATAAAGTTTTTATCTTTCGACTTCCGCTGTGTATTTAAACTGTGATAAATTGTCTATGATGATATCAACTACGTCACGATACTCCCCACCGGGCCCACCGGTAATACGTGGAAATATCAGGGTGTGACAATTGTGAAAAAAGAAATTGGAAAAGCGGAAGATAAAATGACCAAAAAACCCTTCCGACCCTGATCATGCCCCGCGCCACGTGTTGGGCCAGGATGCGTTCTCACCGTTCTCACACTTTTTGCCGTTTTCTCCAGATCCTGTTTATATATATATATATATATATATATATATATATATATATATATATATATATATATATATATATATAAACGCGATCAGGAGAAAACACTCAAAAGTGTGAGAACGGTGAGAAGCATCCTGGCCCAACACGTGTCACGCGACATAGAGAAGGGCGGAGGGGCTTTTTTGTCCTTTTATCTTCTCCTTTTCCAGTTCCACTTTTCCCAATATTGTTTTATTTTTTGGGGTTTAAGATTTTTGGCGTTAATCAAATTCAATAACTAATGGCGTTTAGTGGTTTCATTGTATTAACATTTTGGCGTTTATGGTGTTTTTCAAATCATATTCCATTGGAACCCTAGGGGAGTCAGGAAATCTATCTGAATGGCGTTTTTTCAAGGCGTTTTAAACAAGAAGGCCAATTGTTCTATTATTTTTTATATACATTTTGACGTTTGTGGTATCTTGGCGTTTTACAATTGTAAGATTATTGATGCGTGTATATCGTTATATATTTTATTGATATTTTAAGCCCTTTTTAACACTTTAGTCGAGTTTTAAATTTATAAAACACGATATTCTACTAACACTAAACACACATATGGGTAAGTGCACCAATCGTGAGCGTAGTATAGCGTTGGTAAGATACCGAGGTCGTCCAAGGACACAAGACCTTTTAATATCGGTTTATCCTCAACGTCTAATCAAATCAAAAGTTTAGAAAAGGTTTTAAACATGAAAATTAAAAACTAAAAAAGCTAAAAATAAAAATAAAAATAAAACAGATAGACAAGATGAATCACTTGGATCCGACTCGCCTTTAGTGTAAGCTTTGATGATTTCCACACTTTTGCACTTTTTAAGAGATTATCTTAGTTATAGTAGTAGGCCCCTCTTTTGAAGGTGACGTTACCCTCAACCCAGTGGTTTGAGTCAGCAATGATACAATCCCAAAGGGTTGGAATATTGAAAGATAATTAATTAAGTTATTAATTCGTAATGTGGTAGGCCCCTCTTTTGAAGGTGACGTTACCCTCGGCTAAGTGGTTTGAGTCAGCAGGGATACAATCCCAAGTAGCCGGGTTAATGTATTAATAGTAGTTTATATATGAGGGGATCAAGCCATTCGCACCCCCGCCATCCAATACCAGTGGGTATTGAAGGAGGTCCTAGTAAGCTTGACCCAGGTCCTTGCAGGATCTATACTGAACAAGGTAAGAACGTTACCAAACCATTCCCTTAACCCCCGACCAGGTAGACAACATATCTCTTTATAGACCGTAGAGATATGAATGGTGAAAATATTTTATTTTATATAGACAGTAAAATAACGCCAAGACACCACAGACAAATGATAAGGACGTTTCACCTTCAACGTAAAAAGTGCGAAAAGATTAAAAATCAAAAGTATTACACTAAATGCTTGTCTTCACCAAGTGATGTAAGAGACTTAGGCAAACATGGCATTTGATTTTCAAGAACTCTTACTATCAATCTTGGATCCCGAGACTACTACACACACTCTAAGATGGATGGTGGATGATGGTGGTGGATGTGGGTTGTAGTGATGGTGGAGTGTGGGTGAAGTGGGAGAGAGGTGGTTTGCCAAGAGATGCCTTTGAAGTGAACCAAGCACCCCTATTTATGGCCTGCACAGAAGCCCGAACACGGCCCCGTGTCCGCAGGACACGGCCCCGTGGCCATCCTTTTTCTCTTTCTTCATTAATTGCAATTTGTCTGCATTAGCTCCACACGCCCCCGTGTTCGCTAGGCACGGCCACGTGTGCAGAAGCGTATCTGTACTATCATGATTTGCAAGATTCTGCGACTCTTAGCGTTAACCATGGCTCGTGTTGAGCTAGGCATGCCCCCGTGTTGGGAATAGAAGCTTCTATAGCTTTGTCCTTTCTGCAGACAACTGGCCACGCCCCCCGTGTTCTCTGGGCACGGGGCCGTGGTCAGCCTTCTGTTCTCTTGTTTTTGCTTGGGAAGATGTTGTCGAGGGGGCGGGCATGCCACGTTTATTCCTTTTCTTGTATTTATGTTAGATTTTGCTGCATATTTGTTCCTTTTGTTCATTTACGCTCATTTAGTCCTGAAAATACAAAAGGAAGACAAAAGCACACTTTTTCCAACATTAGTACTAAAAAGGGTTAGTTTTATGCCTCAATTGATGTAATTTATATGTTTTCATTTTACACACATCAAATACCCCCACACTTGAATCTTTGCTTGTCCTCAAGAAACTCTTTATAATGTGGCTTACACTCCCAAATGGAATGGGTAGAAGAGAAATTTTGGGCTTGTCTTGAGTGTCGGGAATCCAAGATATTTATTAGGTTTTATTTTTATGCTATTTACAATCCTATTCGTTATGATTTATTTAGAACGTTCTATAAGAGAAATTACTTATTAGGGCATAACTTGCCTCTTTGAAATTCCATTTATATACAAGTTCACATACCTCACGGGAGATCACCCAACACTCGGCCGAAGATGTATTTTTGTGAAACACTCGAGACCGGCATGGAACTTATTTCTACCATATGCTTGCCAAGCAATCAATCCTCCTCCTTTTTAACTATATACCGTTGTAAATATCAAGAGGACTTGGGGAAGGGTTAGGCTTGGGTTAAAGGTGGGTGGTTTTGGGTTACTGGTTAGTAAAAATGGCTATAAGCGTAAAAAGCGTCGGCTGTCATAAAACTTATTGTTTTTGTGACTTTTATTCAAAAAAAGCATTTTCAAACAAAGTTTCTTTGAGGAACTTGTTTGTTTGTTGTTAAACTTCATTTTTTTTATAAGCAATGTCACATGAAAACCGAGCTTTTTACTAAAATAAAGGGTTTAAAAATAAAAAGGGTTTTGGTGGGTAAAGGGTGTTTGTTTTGTGGGTTTAGAAATGAAAAGGTTTAGGCTCAAAGGGGTTAACTAGTGGGATTTTGGGTAGGTGAAAAAAATGAAAAATAATGGTGTTGAAAAGAAAAAGGGTTAGTCCTAATGGCTCCATCATTTACTTACTTGGGTTTAAGTTGGTAAGGACCGGGAATGTATCGTCATGGCAAGTTCTAGAGTCGTAAGAAACCAAGCGGCTATTCACACAAGAAACGAAAGATGAGCATTTAATTTAAAGATGTATGCTTGTATGCTCAATATAGGCTCAAAACTCACTTTTTGTGGGAATGGGTTTATAATGTGATCAAGTATATATAATCAAATTTTAACTAGATTTGTCATGCCGTTTCATAATTTTCTTATGTTGGTTCTTTTTATCACGACGCTATCGGTTGTAAATTTTTTAAAATATAACCTTTTTAGAACTTGTTATTTCCCAAATTAAACCAAGACAAGTAAAAAAAATGAAAAGTTTTTGAAAAAAATTTGGGGTGATTAGCGGTTCCAATAGAGTTTTGTGTAAGGCTTGTTATTAGGACTTGCAAAATTCAAGTTTTAGCATCCCCCCACACTTAAATTACACATTGTCCTCAATGTGTCCCAAAAATAAGTTTTTAGGTTGATTGAATGTGTAAAAAGGTGTTTAAAAACAAAATTTTACGTTACTGGGCGTCTGGACACGGGCCCGTGTTGGTCCGGGCACGACCCCATGTTCAGATTGCCAGTATCATAATTAACAGAAGACTGGGCACGAGGGCGTGTTCAGTGAACACAGCCTCGTGTCCAGTTACCTGAACTGGGCGTTTTCTACATCATAATTAACAGAAGGCTGGGCACGGGGGCGTGTTCAGTGAACACGGCCTCGTGTCCAGTTACCTGAACTGGGCGTTTTCTGCAGAGCCTTGGGCACGGGGCGTGTTGGGCTGAGCACGGCCCCGTGCTAAACTTGCTGTAATGAAGAAAAATTGTCGGGCGGCTCTGTTTTAGAGCATGGAGTGTGGGTTCAAGTTTCCCTGAGTAACCTCCACCATTTCGAGTGTGTTTTATCCATTACAACATCATCCAAAAACCATTTTAATACTTAGAAACCATCATTCATTAAAGAGTGAATTACATTAGTTCCTAGAAAATAAAAGCAAAAACTAAATCTGGATAAGTAGGTCATGAAACACAAGAAATCTAAAACCACAAAGAAGTCTTAGCCTATAGTTGATTTTAAGAGCAAAATTTCAGAAAAAGATAATTTTCTCGGTTGAATGCGGCTTGAAGAACAACTTCTCCGGGAAGGGCCCCTCATACATCGTTAAGCCATTCTTCTGTCTCCTGAGGGAGAAGAAAGGTGGGCTCATTGGCGTCCTCGTTTTGAGGGGGTGTGACTCCCACCGGAACCTCCTGTAAGTTGTCAAGAGGGGGTTCCACGGGGATGTCATCCCACCCGGTGGGATTAATGACTCCTTGAGCTAAGTTCCAATATTCTTGAGGAATGATTGGTTCCATGGGAGGTGTTACAAGAATGTTCAACCTCTGGTGCAAGAGGTTGATTTCTTGGAAACAGTTTTCTAGCCCCATCGTGAGATAATTAATACGGTCAATTAGGACTTCTTCTACGAATGTCATTTCGTCGAGAGCTTCTCGTAGTGCCATCACATAGCGCACAAGAATTGCTTCGATTCAAGGCCTTCGTTCCCTACGACTGTTCCTTGAATGTGCTAAAGAGGTTCCACTATTCGGGCTCGACATTCTATGAAAAACAAGTCGAAAAAGTTCAATTTAATGAAACTGTACCCCGACCACGTGTAACATCCCTATTTTTAATATAAGAATTATAGGTTTGGTTAAATTTATTAACCACTAGTAACTAGTAACTAGTTTATTTTATTACAAATATTCAACCCAAAAAGTTTTTAACACTATTTTATATATAGTTGGTTGAAATATTATATTAATTGGCTGGTATATGGGTAACTTTTCTAATAAAATAAAAGTATATAAAACTTATATTATTAAGACGGGTAGATTACGGGTAAGTTAAAGATTAGAAATATAAATTACCTAGACGGGCCTAGGAACCATATAATAATTAAATTATAAAATATATTGTATTTTGAACCTACTTTATTTTAATGAAACTTAGACCCAAATATAGACAAAAATATTCTCGTTCTAAAGACATATTCGTTGTTTTATACAAACATCATATTTTAGAAGTTATACCCGTCAAATAAGTGAAGCAATTAAATTAAATAATAATAAAACTAAACCTTACGAATGAAAATAAAAATTAAAGTTAACAAATTAAATTTTGTTAAAGTGTATGTATCGAGATAATCAAAGAATTAAAATAAAATATAATAATAACTTAAAGAAATCTAAACAAATTACATGGTGAAGGATACGTGTATGCAATTGTATATGATGGAAATTCAATTGTAGATACGTGGCAATTTTTGAAATGGATCAGAACAACATTTCGTAACCCTTAAGTTTTCTCCCATCTATAAATAAGGTGCAGCACCATCTACTATTTGCACAACCCATTTGATTTCATATCTCGATCTCTCATTCTATTTTTACTTTTATCTCATAAATATACCCTGTCTCATTTTAAGTATTTTAACTCCCGATCACCGCTACCCTTTTCGATTGATCTGAGCCCATAGCGCATGTCAGGGCTCTGCCCGACTAAGTTCGTTGGGGTTCTGTCTCGGAACATCGGGATAAGGTTGAATTAGGGGTACTATACTTAACACAATTACAAATATATTTTTATTACTACCAAACACACACTAGCTCGAATTCTGCTACGATACAGGGTATTAACTCGATCGCTATTACGATTCATTTTCCGACTGATCAATATATCCAATGGATGTTTAAGTGCCGCCCACATTAGGGTTATACTTTATCGTTCGTCATTAATTTGACGGATCATCGTTAATTTGATGGATAAAGTATTATACTTTATCGTTCGTCATTAATTTGACGGATCATCGTTAATTCGATGGATGAAGTATTGCACTTTGTCGTTCGTTGTGAGAATTTGATCTCGTGAGTTATCGTAAAGGCTGTATTAAGTTATCTATCTAGTTCGTATGCATTAGGTTACAAGGCTAAGTAATAGGCTAAGCTCTGCCTGTATAAATCTGCAATATATCAAAGGCTTATCTGTAGACTACACTTTGCCCGTATGAATCTGCATGATTATAATGTGAGTCATTCTCTCTTTTTATCAAATCTATTTACAAAATTATGTTTATTTTTAAAGTTATAATTACGGGGATTAAGTCTTTGTAATCACCAAGTTACAGCCGGTATGTGGGGTTTTGTATACATTACTTGATAATCGTCACCATTGGGGCAGCCAATGGGGGATATGACCATAGTCACAGACACCATTGGACGAATGGGCCAATGGGTCGAGTGACAAATACCGTGGGTAGTTGGCTTGATATCAGAAACATTGTAATTGCTCTTAATACTGTAAATTATAACAAACGTGTCGTTTTAATAAATAGAATGATTCACTCGGTATTTCCCGCTGACAAAACCTTTTTAAAACGCGTTTAAGGTAATTACATTAGATTGGAGTAAAAGATGGATACGGCACTGAAAGGCATCAAGAAGTGGCTTATTTATTAATTAAATTAAATTAAGAAATATTGTTTTATGTAATAAAATTTATCTTTATTAAAGCTACCATTGTAAAACATGGGTTTATCCCACCTATTTAATAAATAAAATCCGGTGTTTCTAAACTCTGATATTTTTCCTAACTCACGGTCCTGATGAAATTTCCGCTGCAACGTTTTAAAAATAATCACCGGTACCACTGGGCTGTTTGCGGCTCCCGATTCCGTTCAGGGTGGGTCGGGGGTCGTGACACCACGGCCCCGTGCTCGCTGAGCACGGCCCCATGGCCACCTCTCTGCAGGTTATTGAAACAAGGAATCTTGGAGTTTTAACTTATTTTTCTAACTTTAAAAGCATTTTTAAGCAGAAATAACTTAAAACAGTGTTGTAAAACTTATTTTCGACAAGATTCCTTGAATAAAAACATAGCAAATATCACAATAAAGCTTGAAAACATGGAGATTTCAAAGTTTAATGGAGGTTTTTAGGAGAAAATGAAGAAGAAGGCAATGGACAAAAGTAGAAAAGACAAGATGGTTGTTGAGAACCTTCTTTAGAATATACCTTGTATGGTATATGTGAAAATCCCACCAGATCTTTGTCTTTGGAATAGGTCCAAGAGTGCAGGAATCTTGCTGCATTTATAGAAAACGACAACACGCTGGACACGGCTTCGTGTCGGCTGAACACGGCCCTGTGTGCTGACAAAATTCTGACACTTTTTTGTCCGTATTCTGCCCAAAAGTCAGACGGGAATCTTTGTGTGACAACTGTCAATTTTGCATGCATCCGTACAATTATTAGACAATGATTAACGCTTAATGACTGTGCTGATTTACAATTAATGACTTGAATTGCTTTCTGATTATTGTTATCATACATACATGTGCATCATGCATTGCAAATGACATGCCATTCTTGTATGCAAACTTTATTGATTCAAATCATGCACGAAACAAAGCTAGCACAGTTATCAGACAAATCAGAGAAATGCTGACGGAGTTCGGTACATAGACAGACATGGTATTGAGATACAGAATGGGCCAGAAACCAAGAGTTACACTAGTATAGTGTGTAGGAAAGTAAGGACCATAAAACTGCCTTCCTAGTGATAGTTTAAGTGCCGGAAAGTGCCTAAAACTCACATAAACTGCAGAATTTTGTGGAATTCAGCAAAATTCAGCATTTAAACACTCTAATGTCATGCAGAAATATGGTTAAATGGTCCTGAATGCTTTCCTAAGTGTCGGGAATCAAAACGGTCACGAAAGGTAACATAAAGCACACTAAACTGCATAGCTTAGCACCTTAACGAACTAGTAACCAACCAAACAACTGGACACTACCCGAAACACCAAATTTTCACTAGAAGCATTGTTTTAACATTACCAAGCTAGTTATGGTCCCCGAACATCATAACACACCTTATAACAACTAGTAACTAACTAATACTAACTAGATACTTGAAACCTAGCTAATTCTCCTAACTATTAGTTACATTCCAACCCTACACCCCCCCACCTACGGCCCCAACAAGGGTGGCCCACCATAGATTTTATTTGTTTATAATAATAGATTATGTTATACCTTTATTAAACATAATATACAATGGACTTAACATTTGTGGGGTATTATAAGTTTAACCTAAGATACATAACCTTCATTTCTCAAAATACACTAACACTTGAGCTCCTCTTCTTCTTCCTCCCTTGGTTTTGGCCGAACCCACATCACCACACACCACAGCCATTCAACCAAGTTTCATCCATTCCATATACATACAAAGGTGTTAGAAGGGGTATAAGGAAGCTTGGAGTTCTTGGAAGTTGAAGGACCTTTCTCTTGTGCTTTTATCCACACCATTTCATCTAGTGGTCATCCCTAGCCTTGAGCTAGTAGTAAGAACACTCTAAACATCATTTTACATCTTGTTTAAGTGGTTAAAGAATGATACATGTTGTTAATCATGAAGAACACTAAGAATCTTGAACTTGAAACTTGAACATAAGCTTAAATCATAAAAAAATCATGATGTTTATGTGTTGTTATGCTTGTTGATTGTTGTTTACTCATGTTATTGATGTAGATCATCATATGATCTTGCTAGATAATGATTAAAAACACAATCTAGCAAGATGAGAGGCTGAAAATGTTAAAGATCAATAGATCATCCTCATGTAAATCATGAACTTGAAAGAATAATTTGTTTTCTTGTTAAGTGATGATCAAAGTGTGTATAAAGTCTTGTAAATCTATGATATCAAGAATGTTTTTTCAAGAAATCAAGTCAAAAATACGAAGTTTACTTAATCTTGGTTCTTCAAGAAATAAACCACATTTTTGGTGGTTAATAAAGTGTAGGATCATGTATTTAACAAGAAAAATCCAAGAAAAAACATGTTTAGAAAATGTAATTACAAGTTGTAAAGAACTAATTTCTTTAAAAATGATGTTTTTAAAGAAACAACCACACTTTAAAGGGTAACAAGACTTACTAAATACACGAGTAAGTTACTACACATTTTTATAAATTTTCAAGTTCATGAGGTAGTAGTTTGTGCTTGATTTTGGCAAATTGATAAGTGTAAATTGATTTGTTGTTGATTGTGTTGATTTACAAAAGAAAATGATATGCCTTGAAGGCATGGAAACCTCCATTTTTAGGGGAAACTATGGCAAAATTTTTCTAGAAATTAAATACTTAGAAAAATATTATTAAACAAATATTTACAAGTATATTTTTAACCATGAATTTTCATATAAAGTTTGCCATAAATTTTGTTACAAAAGTTATAAATATTGGAGGTTGGTTTTTATAAATAAAAGTGACTAAATATGTATTTAGGAAATATATATTTAGAAGTCACCATGTGTGTGATTATTTGTATATTATGTGTATTAGTTATATTATTTTAGGACTTGACACAATATAACTCATCAAAATACCAAAAATTACAATCCAAAATATTACCAAAATTCCAAGAGAATGAATATATAAATTATACCCAAAATATTGGAGAAACCAAACAAAGGAAGATAACTTACAAAATATTTCGGAAAGTTTATTCGCAAGTATATTCTGGTAAATAATATTTTGGACACCAAGAGAACAAAAATATGATTTTTACAATTATTACAAAATATATCATATTTTTTAAAAGGGGAAAATATATTACTTTTGGCAAGTAAAAATATATATATTTTTCTTGGAATTATTAGATGTATTCTTTTTGGAAGAAAATATATATTTTCTCAAACAAAAATGAAATACATTATTTTTGGGAGAAAATGTATTTTCTTAAATAAACTTGAAATATATTATTTTTGGAAGAAAAATGGATTTATATATATTTTCTAAGTTAGACTTGGAAATATATTATTTTTGAGACTTGTATGAGATTTATAAATATTTTTGCCAAGGGAAAACTATGAATAACTTTTCTAAGTAATATTTCTCAAAATATATATTTTGGAAATATATATTGATGTATTTTTATTAAAGATATTATTCCGGAAAAGTTGACACAAAATTAAGTATAACAATACTTAACAATTACAAGAAAATACGTATTCTCGAACATATAGATACACAACGGAATACGCAACCGATACTTAGCAAAAATATACAAGTATAAGAATACGAATACAAATACGCCCATCCTTGGGAAGGATATACATGTATAAATACATAAAAAGCAACAAGTTAAAATATATTATTTTAACTATTATTCCAAAATTTAATAAATATAATTTAAGTTAAAATATTTATTATTTTAACAAATAATTATATAATTTGGAATAATATTAAAGACACAAATAAACGTAACTCAAAGACACTAATTAATACTAAGTCAAGGCATGACCCGCTCGTCTAATAGATCATGGTACGTTGTAGGTAGTCGTGTACTCCAGAGGAAACTTTGAGTTACAGTTGGATACGAAGAACGCAAAACCGTGAGTTCATGTTCCCCCTTTTCTTTTAACTGTTTTCAGTTTTATAACTTCGAGGGTGAAGTACATGTTACAAACTATTTACTAACGCTATATGTACTGCTAGATCATGTGAGTGGTGGGTACAATGCTTAAGACCATTAATCCTTGTTGTAGGACCAGAGGACATGAGTGATAGATCTATTTTGGGTGTAGCGAGCCCAACACCCATGTGGACCAGGGTTTGGCCCATGAGGTGACTATGTCTTACGGCCGGAGACAAAATTTGCTAGGTTTGAGTCTTCCTGCATCACGTCACACATATTAATGGCCTTGCAAACCATTAATGATCTATTTTCCTTGTTGCTTTTATACCAGGGTTTACGAATACATACTTACTTACAATGATTACAAAGTTTATTCGAGCTCACACACTAAACACATGAACTCGCTCAACTTTTGTTGATGTTTTCAAACTACATGTATTTCAGGAAACTAAGTATGGATCTGGCGGGCGTTGAAGTTTTCAAGTGTTGTTTGGAATAAAAGATGTCATCCGGTGTCGAATGGTTTGGAGTATGTATCCTATCCTGGATAGGATACGTATCTCAAAGCCTAGTTTTCATTAGTGTCTTTTGTGAAGTCCTTATGGATCTTAAAACTTGTTGGTGTTGTATTCTGAACGTGAAGTCTGTGTTTTGGGATTTAAAACAATGTAGCATGTAATATTTTTAAAACTATCTATGGATGAACATCTTGGTTTTATCATATAGTTGTTTGTTATGGTTGAATGCAATGATATTAAGCAAGTCACACATAATCACGCTTCCGCAAAAGTCAGGGTGTGACAGTTTGTTATCAGAGCCAGGTTGTAGCGAACTAGCATTTTTTCTCGAGTCTAGACTACAATCATTAGGGCTCTCACGAAAATATTTTAACAACATGTTTTCGTTGCATACACAAAATGCCCAGATCCATGGAACAAACATTTTTACAAAAGTAAAGACACGAAACACAATGCAAGGTTACATTTATGGTTTAGTCTGGGATAGACTGGGAAGGATAGAAAAGGTTTCATGAGGAATAACGAGGATACATGATTTCATGATA
The DNA here is from genome assembly GCA_030545235.1 of Helianthus tuberosus. Lineage (NCBI taxonomy): Eukaryota > Viridiplantae > Streptophyta > Magnoliopsida > Asterales > Asteraceae > Helianthus > Helianthus tuberosus. Next base: position 48,728,759 of record CM060411.1, on the reverse strand, counting down.
CACTGTCTTTGATTGCAAACTAAGTAGTAGTGGTTGATATATGTGCATATGTCATGATTGTTATGTTACAGGCATTATGTCTTCATCCGAGAGCGGATTGTCCGACACAGATGACCCTATGGCTATTGTCTCCGATGACGAGATCGCACCAGAGCCAGAGATCTTTACATCAGATACTGAGAGCGACCCAGACATGCTATCAGACGACGAGGATGACTTTCAGCCATTCGCGTTGCCTGACTATGGAGATGACTTACCCCTTGCTTATAGTATTCCAGACGAGGATCCTTTTGTTGTTCCCATTCCAGTCCATGATCATCTCATCATTAGTCATCCCGATGATGAGCATATTGTGGCTCCAATCCTCGCTCCTGTTCCTCTCGTGGTCATCCCTCCTACGGATTGGCCTTTTGATGATTTGTTTGATGATGACGTTGCTCTGTTTGTTGATGGTCCTTCCGATGATGCCCATGGTGATGGAGAGTTGGATGAGGACGTTGTTGCTAGTCCACTTCCTGAGATCCCTATTATTGAGTTATCCTCTGACTCTAGTTTGCACTCTGTCTCAGATTCCTTTGAGTCTGTGACGTCTTCCGCCTTGCAGGTAGTTGGATTACGGCGCTATGCCACTGATTCTGATGATGATACTGCGATGTCAGCTGCACCATCTCCTCCACACGATCCCGAGCTTGATCTTGAGCTAGATTTTGTTCATGTTGATCAGCCTGATGTTTCACCTATTGATCCTGAGCCCTTACCTGATCATGACCCTATTCCTTTTGGCATACCAGACATTGCACCTCTCATACCTGATCCAGTTCTTGCACCCGTTGACCCCCTTCTGGATGAGCCATTCATTCCTCCACCTGCACCCGCACCCGCTGATGTTGCTCCTTTTCATCCTGTGGAGTCCAATGCCCATCGCACCGACCTGCCTATCGTTTTCTTGCAGGACATACCCGCACCCCGTCCAGGGGAAGGTACTTCAGGCCAGCAGCCTAGTCATGACCCTTACGTTTCAGCAGCTTTTCCACAGATCCCTCAGTCTGCACCTTTTGCTCCTTTTACATCTTCGCCACTTAAAGAGCCATTCCGATGGTTCCCGCCATACTCCATTCTGATTTCGGATCCCTACCATCCCTCTCAGTTTGTTGGCTATACACGGGATGACTTAATTTTATCACTTCAGCTTCAGTATGAGATTATGAGTCGCAGGATATTGGAGCTAGAAATGACACCGCATCCCCTACCATGTCCTTGTCAGCCTGCTTTCGTTCCCCCTCGTTCATCACCGTCTCCATTTTCACATCCACCTGCTCCTCTTACTCCTTTTCCAGAGTTTGATGCTCGATTTCTCACCGTCGAGCAGCAGATCAGTTATCTGCTGCGTCATGTATATGAGCTTGAGGAGGAGCTTGCGCATGTGCGCAGCTTGCTTTTCTTTCATCCACCTCCTCCTCCACCACCATCATCAGCGTAGTGGTTTTTGGTTTTATGTAGGTTGCATTGCTTTTGATGAGAGCATCATTATTGAGCCGAGCTTATGAAGCCTTTTGGATACCACCTTTTGATTGTATAACTTCTGTAGATTGGTAGACTTATTGGACAAGGGTAGTGTGACCCTGTGTTCCCTTTTGATATGATACACTTTGTAAGACATGTAACAATATTTTGTGGTCGATGATTAATGAAAGCTCAATCATCATGTTCTCATTAAATACGTTGTTGATTTACATGTTTGTGCTATGATTGTGATGTTATATGTTTGCTTGCTATGATAAATGCTATTATATATACGTACTATTTATTATTTATCGAATAAGACCTGACCTATACAATCTTCTTCTTAGAAGACGCCACCTCGAAGGAACATTCAGTTGCCCACAAACGAGGCAGAATTACAAGAACGAATTTCATAGGCAATCGCACACCATAAGGCCCTACGCTCCGAACACAGCTCAGGCACCTCAGGGAATAACCCACCTAACGGTAATGTTTAAGTCACTTAAGACACATTACAATACGTTTGGACATTTCCATGTTCGTTTGCTAACACTTTCGGTGAATCATATATTGCTTGTACAGACTGTACTTACAAGCAGTTCCTGGACTGCAAGCCTCTGAACTTTGACGGCACTGGAGGTGTCGTAGCTTTCGTGAGATGGGCTGAGAAAACAGATTCTGTGCTGCGGATGAGTAGGTGTATGCCAGAGCATCAAGTCACCTACATTTATGGATTGTTTCTGGATGGAGCCCTGTCATGGTGGAACCTTCAGGTTCAAACTTTGGGTGAAGCTGCAGCGTATGCGTTGACATGGGACGAGTTGAAAGAGCTGATGCGTAAGAAGTACTGTTCAAGGGTAGAAATTCAGAAGTTAGAAACCAAGTTTTGGAATCTGAAAATGGATGGTCCTAAGATAGCTAAGTATGTGCAACGATTTCATTATTTGTCTCGTGTTGTCCCTTACATGGCAGAACCAGAGTTCAAGCGAGTCAACTATTTCATTTGGGGATTGGCGCCCCAGATTCTGAGCATGGTGACAACATCCAGGCCCCCAACAATTACTGAAGCCATTGACTTGAGTGTGGCACTGACTGAAGAAGCGATTCGTTTGGGCAAGTTCTCAATCTCCGAGCAGAAGAAGAAAGAGACTCATGTGGAGTTGTTTGGAGAGAACAAAAGGAAGTTCTCGAATTTCAAGAAGGGTACCCAAGGAAACAACAACAATGCTAATAAGCGGAGAGATGCGAATCCACCAGCCGAGGTCAGGACTGTTGCTGCTACTTCTGAGAACAAAGGGAAAGGATATATGGGCACCCTGCCCAAGTGTGATGTATGTTAGTATCATCATGCCGGCCAGTGCAAGTTTAGGAAGTGTGGTAACTGTGGAAAGAATGGTCATTCGAAGGAAACGTGCTGGGCTGGTACTAGTTGTGGGAATGGTGGTCAGAGAGGAAATGGTAATGGCAATGGAAACCGTGGTGGAAACGGTTATGGAAATAGAAATCGAGGAGGAAATAATAACCAGGGAGGTAATGGAAACCGAAATGGAAACGGAAACCAGGCGGGAAGTGGAAACCGTGGGGGAAATAACAACAACAATCAGGGTGGTACCGGAAATGGCTAAGGTTGCTTTAGTTGCGGGGATGTAGGGCATTTCAAGCGGGATTGCCCAAAGAACAACCAAGCTCAGGGAAGAGTATTCAACATTGGAGCTAGGGAAACTCGTCAGGATCCGAACGTAGTCACTGGTACGTTCCCTATTAATCAACATTTTGCATCTGTGCTATTTGATACTGGTGCCGACTATAACTTCGTATCCCTAGAGTTTAAGAATATACCTGGGTTAGTTGCAAGTAAGTTAGATATTCCGTACTCGATAGAACTAGCTAATGGGAAGCTAGTAGAGGCAACTGAAGTGATTAGAGGCTGTGTGATAGAGCTTGGAGAACGTGAGTTTGCGAAAGATCTTCTGCCAGTTGAGTTGGGAAGCTTCGATGTAGTAGTTGGAATGGATTGGTTGTCAAGTAATCGAGCTGAGATCGTATGCCATGAGAAGATTATCTGCATCCCATTGGCGAATGAAGAGACGATCGTGATTCATGGGGAGAAGCAGGATACGCCCCTACGGATTATCAGTTGTTTGAAGGCATGGAAGTTTATGCGTAAAGGATGTGTTGCCTTCTTGGCTCACGTAGTCGATAAAGAAGCCAAAGAACTAAAGCTCGAAGATATACCTGTGGTAAGGGAATATCCTGAAGTCTTCCCCGAAGACTTGCCAGGACTACCCCCACAATGATAAGTCGAGTTCCGCATGGACTTGGTTCCAGGCGCCGCACCTGTAGCCAAGGCACCTTATCGACCTGCGCCTTCAGAGATGCAAGAGTTGTCAACGCAGCTTTAGGAGTTGCTAGATAAGGGATTTATAAGGCCAAGCTTCTCGCCTTGGGGAGCTCCAGTTCTGTTCGATAAGAAGAAGGACAGTAGTTTTCGTATGTGCATCGACTACCGGGAGCTAAAACAAGCTAACCAGCAAGAATCGGTATCCCTTGCCGAGGATTAATGATTTATTCGACCAACTGCAAGGATCCAACTACCATTCCAAGATCGATCTTCGAACAGGTTATCGCCAGCTGTGGATTCAGGAAGAAAGTATACCGAAGAACAGTGAGTCAGCAAGTTGTTAGACATACGCTAGCAATGTTTTTTATACACAGTGCACAAAACAGTTATACACAAAATACAAAACGTGGAGAACCTAGGAGACATGTACTTAGGACCTTTGGGAGCTTATGTCAAAGCTCATTAAAGGTTATCACTTAGGAACCACTTCCATTAACTTGCGCAAACATCATTATTCTGTCGTATATGCTATTTTAGTTAACCAAATAGGTGAAGTACCCGAAATCCTTATGTTGAAAATTTCCACTTTTGCATCTAGCAAGTAGGTTTTTACATCTCTACTCCTCTTAATGGTAGTTGCATCATGACAATTTTCTTCATTAGAGCGAACACTAATTTGCTTCGATACTTGATCATTTCATATGATACACATGCAATCGTTTGTTACGCATGTGGTTTCCCTTCTAATGATCGTTTTCATCAAAGTTACAAATATTATTTCGCTATATCCGATTATTGCCTTGTGACTCGGATATTCTGCATTATTGTAAGTATCACCTCCTTGATATTGAGTCAACAAAACCTTCTTGAAATTTGTTTTCTTTTCAGTTACATACGTGGTTTATCCTTGTAACCATGCCGAAAATTCCCTTGTCGATACATACGTTTATTATCAGTTTGCGCTGAAACCAAGTTCAATTGCTTGAACTTGTCCATTACGCACGTTCAATTCAAGACACCATGTGATGTATTCAAAGCATCATATTCAAATTCATTTTCTGCAAGCGTTTCTTTTATTCCAAGTCGTAGTAGACTTGTTTGGTCTACGGCTCCATTAAGTCTTCTGTTGATTCCAACACCCTGTGGTGATGCTTTCACTAAATTGAAGCTTGCGCTAATCTCGTTTACGCGTCTCATACACGGATTTAATTGATTATTTATTGACTTACTCTAAATCCATTCTGTTTTATCATAATTAAAGCAGTCTTAACACAATCGTGTGTTAAGACAATGGTACATAAATTCATTTTATATTCTGGTGTACCTATTAACGATTCTTTCATTATCGATCGAATGCCTTGCAGTATTTATTGCTTTTTCATCTTCGATCGGAAACAGAAGTTCTTTGGTGCTCTATATTCAATTGAAAAATCCTACGATGCCGTTTGAATCAAAATTTCAGATTTGCTTCATTACACTTTCATTTGATTTCAAACACGGTGAACTTGTTCGGTCACCGCTATTATTATTACGACACCTTGTGGTGTCGGTACAAACTTGTAGCTTGCGCTAGTTATGGTTAACCGTTTCACACGAAACTACACATACTTTTGTTTGACTTGTCATTTAAACACTCTTAATTCAACTATGTATTAAGACAAGGGTACACCAGATTTGGTTGTATTTCATTTCGGTGTATTCTCGAAATTCAATAATGTCAACACACTAATCTTAACCATTTAATTGTTCGAAATTTGATGGATCGTATTCATGTTACTATTACATTTGAGCTTGCTAATTCTAAGTTCATCTAGCGGATGTTATTGTTTCTAGAACTCAATTGCATATTGCGAACGATCGTTTGGAATTCTATTGGTCAAAACTTCTCTTTTATTGAACCCCTGTGAAATAAGTTACACTAGAATATACACCTATATGTCTCGTATCCTTTGACAACAAATTCTGGAACACATACCTTTTAACCATTGGGTTCTTAATGTTGTAATATGCCCTTGGATTCACTTGACTCGAGTAAGTCTTGATTCGGTTTCGTGGTTAATCACTTTGGTATTATTCTTATCCATGCACGTATAACGTAACCCTAAGGAGTTAATGTAGTTCAAATTCCGAGGATGACATTTTCTTAACAGGGGGAGAATGTAATAACTGTCAAATTTGCATGCATCCGTACAATTATTAGACAATGATTAATGCTTAATGACTGTGCTGATTTACAATTAATGACTTGAATTGCTTTCTGATTATTGTTATCATACATACATGTGCATCATGTATTGCAAATGACACGCCATTCTTGCATGCAAACTTTATTGATTCAAATGATGCACGAAACAAAGCTAGCACAGTTATTAGACAAATCAGAGAAATGCTGACGGAGTTCAGTACATAGACAGACATGGTATTGAGATACAGAATGGGCCAGAAACCAAGAGTTACACTAGTATAGTATGTAGGAAAGTAAGGATCATAAAACTGCCTTCCTAGTGATAGTTTAAGTGCTGGAAAGTGCCTAAAACTCACATAAACTGCAGAATTCAGCAAAATTCAGCATTTAAACACTCTAATGTCATGCAGAAATATGGTTAAATGGTCCTGAATGCTTTCCTAAGTGTCGGGAATCAAAACGGTCACGAAAGGTAACATAAAGCACACTAAACTCCATAGTTTGGCACCTTAACGAACCAGTAACCAACCGAACAACCGGACACTACCCGAAACACCAAATTTTCACTAGAAGCATTGTTTTAACATTACCAAGCTAGTTATGGTCCCCGAACATCATAACACACCTTATAACAACTAGTAACTAACTAACACTAACTAGATACTTGAAACCTAGATAATTCTCCTAACTATTTGTTACATTCCAACCCTACACCCCCCACCTACGGCCCCAACAAGGGTGGCCTACCATAGATTTTATTTGTTTATAATAATAGATTATGTTATACCTTTACTAAACATAATATACAATGGACTTAACATTTGTGGGGTATTATAAGTTTAACCTAAGATACATAACCTTCATTTCTCAAAACACACTAACACTTGAGCTCCTCTTCTTCTTCCTCCCTTGGTTTCGGCCAAACCTACATCATCACACAACACCACCATTCAATCAAGTTTCATCCATTCCATATACAAACAAAGGTGTTAGAAGGGGTATAAGGAAGCTTGGAGTTCTTGGAAGTTGAAGGACCTTTCTCTTGTGCTTTTATCCACTCCATTTCATCTAGTGATCATCCCTAGCCTTGAGCAAGTAGTAAGAACACTCTACACTTCATTTTACATCTTGTTTAAGTGGTTAAAGAATGATACATGTTGTTAATCATGAAGAACACTAAGAATCTTGAACTTGAAACTTGAACATAAGCTTAAAATCATAAGAAATCATGATGTTTATGTGTTGTTATGCTTGTTGATTGTTGTTTACTCATGTTATTGATGTAGATCATCATATGATCTTGCTAGATAATGATTAAAAACATAATCTAGCAAGATGAGAGGATGAAAATGTTAAAGATCAATAGATCATCCTCATGTAAATCATGAACTTGAAAGAATAAGTTTTTTCTTGTTAAGTGATGATCAAAGTGTGTATAAAGTCTTGTAAATATATGATATTAAGAATGGTTTTTCAAGAAATCAAGTCAAAAATACAAAGTTTACTTAATCTTGGTTCTTCAAGAAATAAACCACATTTTTGGTAGTTAATAAAGTGTAGGATCATGTATTAAACAAGAAAAATCAAAGAAGAAACATTTTTAGAAAATGTAATTACAAGTTGTAAAGAACAAATTTCTTTAAAAATGATGTTTTTAAAGAAACAACCACACTTTAAAGGGTAACAAGACTTACTAAATACACGAGTAAGTTACTACACATTTTTATAAATTTTCAAGTTCATGAGGAAGTAGTTTGTGCTTGATTTTGGCAAATTGGTAAGTGTAGATTGATTTGTTGTTGATTGTGTTGATTTACAAAAGAAAATGATATGCCTTGAAGGCATGGAAACCTCCATTTTTAGGGGAAACTATGGCAAAAATTTTCTAGAAATTAAATACTTAGAAAAATATTTTTAAACAAATATTTATAAGTAAATTTTTAACTATGAATTTTCATATAAAGTTTGCCATAAATTTTGTTACAAAAATTATAAATATTGGAGGTTGGTTTTTATAAATAAAAGTGACTAAATATGTATTTAGGAAATACATATTTAGAAGTCACCATGTGTGTGATTATTTATATATTATGTGTATTAGTTATATTATTTTCGGACTTGAAATAATATAACTCATTAAAATAGCAAAAATTACAATCCAAAATATTACCAAAATTCCAAGAGAATGAATATATAAATTATACCCAAAATATTGGAGAAACCAAACAAAGGAATATAACTTACAAAATATTCCGGAAAGTTTATTCGCAAGTATATTCTGGTAAATAATATTTTGGATACCAAGAGAACAAAAATATGATTTTTACAATTATTACAAAATATATCATATTTTTTACAAGGAGAAAATATATTATTTTTGGCAAGTAAAAATATATAAATTTTTCTTGGAATTATTAGAAGATGTATTCTTTTTGGAAGAAAATATATATTTTCTCAAACAAACATGAAATACATTATTTTTGGGAGAAAATGTATTTTCTTAAATAAACTTGAAATATATTATTTTTGGAAGAAAAATGGATTTATATATATTTTCTAAGTTAGACTTGGAAATATATTATTTTTGAGACTTGTATGAGATTTATAAATATTTTTGCCAAGCGAAAAACTATGAATAATTTTTCTAAGTAATATTTCTCAAAATATGTATTTTGGAAATATATATTGATGTATTTTTATTAAAGATATTATTCCGGAAAAGTTGATATAAAATTAAGTATAAGAATACTTAACAATTACAAGAAAATACGTATTCTCGTACATATAGATACACACCAGAATACGCCACCGATACTTGGCAAAAATATACAAGTATAAGAATACGAATACAAATACACCCATCCTTAGGAAGGATATACATGTATAAATACATAAAAAGCAACAAGTTAAAATATATTATTTTAACTATTATTCCAAAATTTAATAAATATAATTTAAGTTAAAATATTTATTATTTTAACAAATAATTATATAATTTGGAATAATATTAAGGACACAAAGAAACGTAACTCAAAGACACTAATTAATACTAAGTCAAGGCACGACCCACTCGTCTAATAGATCATGGTACGCTGTAGGTAGTCGTGTACTCCAGAGGAAACTTTGAGTTACAGTTGGATATGAAGAACGCAAAACCGTGAGTTCATGTTCCCCCTTTTCTTTTAACTGTTTTCAGTTTTATAACTTCGGGGGTGAAGTACATGTTACAAACTGTTTATTAACGTTTGGTATGGTTAGCTAAGGAAAGGTACTGCTAGATCATGTGAGTGGTGGGTACAACGCTTAAGACCATTAATCCTCGTTGTAGGACCAGGGGACATGAGTGATAGATCTATTTTGGGTGTAGCGAGCCCAACACCCATGTGGACCGGGGTTTGGCCACTGAGGTGACTATGTCTTACAGCCGGAGACAAAATTTGCTAGGTTTGAGTCTTCCTGCATCATGTCACACATATTAATGGCCTTGCAAACCACTAATGATCTGTTTTCCTTGTTGCTTTCATACCAGGGTTTACGAATACATACTTAGTTACAATGATTACAAAGTTTATTCGAGCTCACACACCAAACACATGAACTCGCTCAACTTTTGTTGATGTTTTCAAACTACATGTATTTCAGGAAACTAAGTATAAATCTGGCGGGCGTTGACGTTTTCAAGTGTTGTTTGGAATAAAAGATGTCATCCGGTGTCGAATGGTTTGGCGTATGTATCCTATCCGGGATAGGATACGTATCTCAAAACCTAGTTTTCATTAGTGTCTTTTGTGAAGTCCTTGTGGATCTTAAAACTTGTTGGTGTTGTATTCTGAACACGAAGTCTGTGTTTTGGGATTTAAAACAATGTAGCATGTAATGTTTTTAAAACTATCTATGGATGAACATCTTGGTTTTATCATATAGTTGTTTATTATGGTTGAATGCAATGATATTAAGCAAGTCACACATAATCACGCTTCTGCAAAAGTCAGGGTGTGACACTTTGGGTGGACACGGGGGCGTGCTAACCTGGACACGACCTCGTGGCTAGAAGTTTTATGAAGTTTTGTCTATTTTTAAGGAGTTTATCCGGATAGGGTGGTTCCTTACTGGACGGAACAACACCGAAGTGCCTGAGGTACCTAAGTTGCCCTATTTTTAGACAAGAACGCAAGAGGTTATCGAAAAGGGTTATTCCTAAGCTAAATACCGGTGGGCAAGACCAACCTTTATTTCCCTTATCCTAGCTCTCGTTAAAGAAGGTATACGTCGAATCGCTCAGGTCTATGTATGCATCGGCGAAAACCGATGGGGAGTCCTTCACGGCACAATCGACACAGGGACGACTATCGCTCAAGTCCTCGCAAGAGTTAGAAATGATTTCGGGAGCAACGATGTTGTTATAATTCGAATGCGATCCCAATAATTCTCCTTGATCGTCGTCTTGAGATGAATTAGTTATTTCCATCTCAAGTTCTTTTATCCATCGTAGAATTAGTTCTTCCATTTGAAATCATTCTTCAAGAATCATTTCATCTAGAAGGGATGATTGAGAGCATTCGAGAGAGAGATAGGGATTGTTTTTACTTTCGCCCATCTTAAGGCTATAGGGAAACGATGGGTCTATATAGTGGGGAATGTAATTTAAAAAATAACATTTTAAATCTTCATGAGATCCGCCACATATTTGACACCACATACCATAAGAGGAGCGAAAGTAAAAATGACCAGTATCACTCATATTTGCGTCAGAAATTGCCAACCGTGGGGATCTTACGGTTCTGTTTCAGTATCTGAAACTTGGGCACGGGGGCATGTTTAGTGGGCACGACCCCGTGTTCAGCTACTGTCTGACTTAAAACAGGATTGCCAGTACCAAATATTGGGCACAGGGGCGTGTTCAGCGGGCATGGCCCCGCGCTGAGCTCCGCAGAAGCTGGAAAATTACGAAAAATCCTAAAAAAAAGAAAAATAAGAAAAACGATTAGGCCATTAATTCCTAACTTTCTTAAAATCCTTGTGTCCCCGGCAACGGCGCCAAAAACTTGATGTGTGTGTAGCGTTATATATTTTATTGATATTGTAAGCCCTTTTTAACACTTTAGTCAAGTTTTAAATTTATAAAATACGATATTCTACTAACACTAAACACACATATGGGCAAGCGCACCCATCGTGAGCGTAGTATAGCAGGTCGTCCAAGGACACAAGAACTTTTAATTCCGGTTTATCCTCAACGTCTAATCAAATCAAAAGTTTAGAAAAGGTTTTAAACATGAAAATTAAAAATAAAAAAACCTGAAAATAAAAATAAAACAGATAGACAAGATGGATCACTTGGATCCGACTCGCCTTTAGTGTAACCTTTGATGATTTCCGCACTTTTGCACTTTTTAAGAGATTATCTTAGTTATAGTAGTAGGCCCCTCTTTTGAAGGTGAAGTTACCCTCAACCCGGTGGTTTGAGTCAGCAAGGATACAATCCCAAAGGGTCGTAATATTGAAAGATAATTAATTAAGTTATTAATGCGTAATGTGATAGGCCCCTCTTTTGAAGGTGACGTTACCCTCGGCTAAGTGGTTTGAGTCAGTAGGGATACAATCCCAAGTAGCCGGGTTAATGTATTAATAGTAGTTTACATATGAGGGGATCAAGCCATTCGCACCCCCGCCATCCAATACCAGTGGGTATTGAAGGAGGTCCTAGTAAGCTTAACCCAGGTCCTTGCAGGATTTATACACTGAACAAGGCAAGAACCTTACCAAACCATTCCCTTAACCCACGACCAGGTAGCCAACATATCTCTATATAGACCGTAGAGATATGAATGGTGAAAATCTTCTATTTTATATAGACATCTCTATATAGACCGTAGAGATATGAATGGTGAAAATCTTCTATTTTATATAGACAGTAAAATAATGTGACACTCTAGGTTTTCCCGAGCAAATATCTTGTAATTACATTGTGTGTATATATGTATTTAATGAAAGTTGCGATTATCTTGTTATGCTATGTGGTGTATGTATGTATAAATATAAGTATGTGTGTATAATAGGGAACCGAGACCGCAACGAACCCGACTCGAGACCACTCGGTCTCGAGTAAACAGTAACGGTTGGGCCGGATTGGGCCATACATCCCTCCGAGCCCACTCGGAACCATGGTAGGGTGCACCACCCAAACCGAGTATAAAACCCATGCCCAAGCCAACCATCCCTCATTTTCCACCATTCTTCCACACTCACTCCCACACACACACTCCTTCACTCTCTCTTACTAAAACCCTAACAATCAAGCTTACCTCCTTCTCCCTCTCTCGGATTCAATCGGCAACAACAAGGAACCTCGGTCAAGCTCATCATCATCACTCGGACACTTCATTTTCTCACCTTCTTCCTTGACTCGGTGCCTTCTTCATCAACCGGTTAGTGTTAATGTGTGTCAAGGGTTATGTGTGCTTAATGAATAAGAAACATGACTAGTTTAGAGGTCTTTTGCATGATTTTTGTATGATTAGTGAGTTTGGTGATGTGTGTGAACTATTATATGATAATGTTTGCTAATATGTTCAAATGGCAAAAGAATGATAGTTTAAGAGTGTTTATGACCATCCGGATTAGGTTAAAGGTTATAAAATAAATGTTTCTTTTGTTTCTTGCAAGATGATCTTGATATCTAGGTTTTTTTGTTCATAGAATGCATGGTTATGTAGGTTGAACATGTTTGATAATATAGAAACCCTAAAGGATGAACCGTATGAATGTGATATGAATATGATATGAGGATTTGAATTGTTGTGTTTGATCCATTTGATTAAGATTTTAGACAAGAAATATGTTTGTGGAATTATATTGGTTAGTACATAGGAGCATGACCATGAAATTCTATTGGTTAGTACTCATTGTTGGCAGAAGGTTCTAGAAGGATTGCACATATGCTCGCATTATGGTTACGAGTCGAGACCGCAATGTTGCGACTCGAGACCAAGGATCAACAATCCGAAACCCGGAATACTTCGTAAGAGGGACTCAAGATTAGTCCGGTTGCGACTCGAGACTAACACGTGACAACTCCAGACAGGAAAGGTCTCGACTTGAGACTTCCTGATCTCGACTCGAGACTGGGCTCGAGACCTTCAAGATTACGACTCATGCCAGCGTCACTCGAGACCATCCCTAGACAACTCGAGACTGAACTCGAGACTTCTAAGGTTCTGACTCCTGCTCACTCGACTCGAGACCGCCCAGCTGCAACCCGAGATCAATCGGTTGCGACTCGAGGCCTCTCGGTCTCGACTCGAGACCACCTTGTCTCGAGTAGGGTACTTGTTTTCGTTATTGGGCCGCATCTAAACGTTTGGGCTGCATGTTTTCCCTGTTACTGTTTATCTGGATTGAATGTTATTGATTGACTGTCCAAGTATTAAGGCAGGCCCAATACCCTTGTATGTTTTGTGTGCTATGTGTTAGATACGTGTACCATATACGTGATTACTTGTGTCCGAGCCTGACTTATACCAATAACCATATTAGGATGTGGTGACCAGCACACTTAACCGAGTAAACTAATCTGCCGAGCAACCCAAGGTGAGTTCACACACTAAAAGCATGCATCCCAGGGAGGGACACGAACAAACTAAAGAATGTTTTCAAACTCATAATTTCCGGGGGAATATGCAAATGGTACTCTTGTACTACTACATCCGGGGGAGATACGTTTTGGTATTATTTATAAATCACAACTAGCAACACTAAACGAATCTCTATCATGTAAAGTCCCTGCTTATAGTACCGATTAATCGCCGGGGGCGAACGGGTTATTAGTTGATAGCGCTATTAGGTTTGACAACCTCACACCGTAACCGGGGGAGATCGGGCGTGAACTAGTAGACCTTGCATCTTGGTCAATGATGATAGACATTGACCTGGGGCACCAAATCTTCTCGTCAACAGTTTCGGTAATTCAAGTTTAGTAGCTTTCATATGGGGTAGCTCCCCATGACGTGATTATAAATGCTTTACCTAAACAACCTACATTTTCTTTTGAAAAGCTAAAACTGGACATCTCGTGAACTCGCCAACATTTTTGTTGACACCCTACTGCATGCTTTGCAGGTAACCAGTGACTCAGGAGCTTGCAGCTTGGGGATGTGTAGTGGTCGTCTTAACCCGTGTGTTGGGTTTTAAATAATCTTTAAACTATGAACCTTGTTTTGGAAACTGTTTGGTCTATGCTTCCGCTGTTTACTTAAGCTGTTAATCGAACTTAAATTTTTAAAACTTTAAACTGTGATGCTTACTAACTAACGCGGTTGGTGAATATTTTTACTGTTGATCAATGCTCAGTATAATTGGTGGCTGGATCCTGGTCAGTCACGCCTCCAAGCGGTGGTACTCCGCATGTGGAATTTGGGGGTGTGACAGATTGGTATCAGAGCCATTGGTTATAGTGAACTCGGTTTTAAAAAGAAAGTCTTTTTGAGAAAAACCAGACTATAACCCGTGACTCGTGACGACACTACACTCCAAGGGCAAGACTCAGCATATTAGACCTCATAGCTCGGACTTGTGTTTACTTGCTTGATTATCTTATGTTGACTGCTCTACTATACATACTCGTGTGCCTAATTAGATAGATACACATCTCTCTTCTATCTCATTCTCGCTACGTTACGACATCACACTCATACTGTGTTTTCTGGTTATGAAGACAATGAGTGGACGCGGAAGAGAAAACATTAACATGACTCAGGCTCAGTTCACCAACTTGCTCAACACGGTGGCTGCAGCTTTCGCAGCTCACCCTGGAGGTAAACTCGTTACTTTAGGATGTTTAGATCCTACCCCCACATCGTCTTTTCACTTCTAAGCCTATTCGCTACGCTTCTCACAACAGGTCAGCCTGCGCCTGTGCAGCCACGTGTTTGTACTTTCAAAACCTTCATGGATGGCAAGCCTCTCCCTTTCAACGGTACTGAGGGTGCCATAGGCCTTCTGCACTGGATTGAAAAGGCCGAAGCTGTCTTTGTTGTCTGCGAGTGTCCCCCTGCTAATTGGGTAAAGTTCGCGACTGGTACGCTTGAAGGAAACGCGCTTTCATGGTGGAAAGCACAGATTCAGATGCTTGGTCTGGAAACTGCAAATGCTACTGCATGGGAAGATTTCAAGGACATGATCAAAGAGGAGTACTGTCACAGGGATGACATCCACAAACTCGAGAACGAGTACTATGAGCTCAAGATGGTTGGATCAGAGATTGAAACCTACACCAAGCAGTCCAACGACTATGCTGCGCTTTGCCTAAACATGTCCCGACCTATGTATCGAAGGATCGAATTGTACATCAAAGGTTTGGTCCCAGAAATCCGGAGCCATGTAACCTCAGCCAACCTCAATACCATACAGCCCGTGGTCCGTCTTGCTCACAAACTCACCAATCAGGCTGTGGAGGAGGGCAAGCTGCCCAAAAGGATCAGTGCTACTGTTGGAACTTCTAATGACAACAAACGAAAGTGGGATGGAAACCAGGGTAAGGATGCTAACTCTACTCAGACCCCGGCTCAGCAAAGGAAAACTGAAAATAACAAGGGCCCTCAGCAGCAGGGCAGCTACCAGGGCCATCTCCCCAAATGCAACAAGTGTAATCGACATCACAATGGGCCCTGTGCGAAGAACAAGTGTCAGCGATGCAACAAGATGGGGCATGAGGCCAAGGATTGTAGGAGCCCTCATCCTGCAAGGCAGAACCAGCCGCAGCAACAACAGCACCATGGGAACGTCAAGGGTTGTTTCCAGTGCGGAGCCGAGGGGCACATCAAGAAGAATTGTCCCCAATTAAACCAGAACAACCACAACCAGGGTGCGGGAAATAACAATAACAACACCAACAATGCTGGGAATGGTGCAAGAGGAAGGGCTTTTGTGATTGGAGCTGGAGAAGCAAGGAATGACCCCAACGTTGTAGCAGGTAAGTTCCTACTTAATGATCGTTATGTTTCCGTATTGTTTGATTCTGGAGCAGATGCTAGTTATGTATCCCTACGTATTAGTAAGAAGCTTAAGTCCACTCTTACGCCGTTAAGCTCTAAGCACATCGTTGAATTAGCTAATGGTAGAAACCTCGAGGCCTCACACGTTATTCGAAACTGCAACTTAGAATTGTCTGGTCAGACCTTCCGTATCGATCTCTTCCCCATCATTCTCGGAAGCTTTGACGTCGTCATTGGTATGGATTGGTTATCCAAGCATCGAGCTGAAATCCTCTGCCAAGAGAAAGCTGTTCGTATTCCCCGTCCTCCTGGCAAACCCCTTATCATCCAAGGAGACAAAAGCGGAGAAGTCACAGGCATCATTTCATTCTTAAAAGCCCAGAAGTGTTTACGAAAAGGGCACACCGCTATCTTAGCACTTGTCGCCGACACGCAGAAAAAGGAAAATAGGATTGAAGATTTTCCAGTAGTACGCGACTATCCCGAGGTATTCCCTGAAGAATTACCCGGACTCCCTCCTCATCGTCAGGTCGAATTTCAAATCGAGCTAACTCCCGGAGCGGCACCTATAGCTCGTGCACCTTATCGGCTGGCTCCCGCAGAACTAAAGGAACTTTCTACTCAACTACAAGAACTTCTGGACAAAGGTTTTATCCGTCCTAGCTCATCACCCTGGGGAGCCCCAGTGCTCTTTGTCAAAAAGAAGGATGGCACATTCCGAATGTGCATTGATTACCGCGAACTGAACAAGGTTACCATCAAGAATCGTTACCCACTTCCCCGTATCGACGATCTGTTCGACCAGCTGCAAGGGTCGAGCTACTATTCCAAAATCAATCTACGATCGGGCTATCACCAGCTGAGAGTCCGCGATGACGACATCTCTAAGACTGCTTTCAGAACCCGCTATGGTCACTACGAATTCCTTGTTATGCCTTTCGGAATGACCAACGCACCTGCGATCTTCATGGATCTCATGAACCGGGTGTGCAAACCCTACCTCGACAAATTCGTGATTGTGTTTATCGACGACATCTTAATCTACTCGAAGAGTCAAGAGGAGCATGAACAACACCTGCGTCTTATTCTCGAACCCCTTCACAATGAGCAACTGTACGCCAAATTCTCGAAATGTGATTTCTGGCTTAGAGAAGTCCATTTCCTTGGGCACATCGTCAATCAGGAAGGGATTCATGTTGACCCCGCTAAGGTCGAATCCATTAAGAATTGGCCTATACCTAAGACTCCGACCGAAGTCCGCCAATTCTTGGGATTGGCAGGATACTATCGAAGATTTATCAAGGGATTTTCTAGGATCGCTCAACCACTTACGACCCTCACTCAGAAGGGTGTTGCTTACAAATGGAGTGATGCTCAGGAATCTGCCTTCCAGGAACTAAAGAAGAACCTCTGTAGTGCTCCTATTCTCTCCTTACCTAAAGGTACCGACGACTTCGTTGTTTACTGCGATGCTTCTATTCAAGGGCTTGGCTGCGTGCTGATGCAACGCGAGAAGGTTATTGCTTACGCTTCGCGACAACTCAAGATCCACGAACGGAACTACACAACACACGATTTAGAATTCGGAGCTGTGGTTTTCGCGCTCAAGATTTGGAGACATTATTTATACGGTACTAAGTGTACGATTTACACTGATCACAAAAGCCTCCAACACATAATGGAACAAAAGGAGTTGAATATGCGGCAACGCCGATGGGTCGAATTACTAAATGACTACGAGTGTGTGATTAAATACCATCCAGGCAAGGCTAATGTGGTAGCCGATGCCCTCAGCAGAAAGGAGACCAAACCCAAGCGTGTTCGTGCCTTACAGCTCACTGTCCACTCGAACCTCCCTAATCAGATCCGAAATGCTCAGGTTGAAGCATTGAAAGCCGAGAACATCAGGGCTGAGTCCCTACGAGGATCGAGACAGCGATTGGAACAAAAAGAAGACGGTGCTTACTACGTAGCCGGGCGTATATGGGTTCCGCTTTATGGAAATTTACGCATGCTCGTGATGGACGAAGCCCATAAGTCCCGATATTCAGTACATCCGGGTTCGGATAAGATGTACCACGACTTAAGGACTACATATTGGTGGCCTGGCATGAAAGCCCACATAGCAACCTATGTCAGAAAATGTTTGACTTGTGCAAGAGTCAAGGCTGAGTATCAGAAACCATCAGGCCTACTCCAACAGCCAGAAATCCCGCAATGGAAATGTGAGCAAATTTCCATGGACTTTGTTACTGGCCTGCCTAGGTCTCAACGCGGGAATGACACCATTTGGGTGATAGTGGATCGATTAACTAAATCTGCCCACTTTTTGGCCATTAAAGAAACAGACAAGTTCTCTACCCTAGTGGAGGTATACTTAAAGGAAGTGGTTTCGAAACACGGGGTGCCGACCTCTATTATTTCCGATCAAGACGCGCGTTTTACTTCTGAGTTGTGGCAAGCTATGCACAGATCCTTTGGCTCACGTTTAGACATGAGCACCGCTTATCACCCACAAACGGATGGGCAATCTGAACGCACCATCCAAACCCTCGAAGACATGCTTAGGGCATGTGTGATCGATTTTGGCAAGAATTGGGAGAAGCACCTACCTTTAGTGGAATTCTCCTACAACAACAGCTACCACACCAGCATTCAGGCAGCACCCTTTGAGGTATTGTACGGTCGTAAATGCCGATCGCCTCTTTGCTGGGCGGAGGTTGGTGATAGCCAGATCACAGGTCCAGAACTTGTGGTAGACACTACGGAAAAGATTTCCCAGATTAGGCAACGCATGGCGGCAGCTCGTGACCGTCAGAAGAGTTACGCTGATAAGGATAGGAAACCGCTAGAGTTCCAGGTTGGTGACCGAGCTCTACTCAAAGTCTCACCCTGGAAGGGTGTGGTTCGTTTTGGAAAACGGGGAAAGCTTAATCCGCGATACGTCGGGCCATTCGAAATTACCGAAAAGATCGGTAAGGTCGCTTACAGATTGAATCTGCCTGAAGAACTGAGCGCTGTGCACAACGTCTTTCACGTGTCTAATCTGAAGAAGTGTCTGTCAGATGAAACACTCATCATTCCTTTCAAGGAACTCACTATTGACGAACAGCTCCACTTTACTGAGGAACCGATTGAGATCACGGATCGAGAGATCAAAACCCTCAAACGTAGCCAGATACCTCTCGTACGAGTTCGTTGGAACTCGCGACGTGGCCCAGAGTTTACCTAGGAGCGGGAAGACCAGATGAAGCACAAGTATCCCCAGCTGTTCCCTAATGAAACCCCCAGCACTGAAGCTACAACCGAATTTCGGGACGAAATTCCAAACTAACGGGGGAATGATGTGACACCCCGTTGAAACGCTCTCACTCATACTAGCTTGTCAGTGGCTGCCTTAACTTTCGGGATGAAAGTTCTTAAAACTTGGGGATAATGTGACACTCTAGGTTTTCCCGAGCAAATATCTTGTAATTACATTGTGTGTATATATGTATTTAATGAAAGTTGCGATTATCTTGTTATGCTATGTGGTGTATGTATGTATAAATATAAGTATGTGTGTATAATAGGGAACTGAGACCGCAACGAACCCGACTCGAGACCACTCGGTCTCGAGTAAACAGTAACGGTTGGGCCGGATTGGGCCATACATCCCTCCGAGCCCACTCGGAACCATGGTAGGGTGCACCACCCAAACCGAGTATAAAACCCATGCCCAAGCCAACCATCCCTCATTTTCCACCATTCTTCCACGCTCACTCCCACACACACACTCCTTCACTCTCTCTTACTAAAACCCTAACAATCAAGCTTACCTCCTTCTCCCTCTCTCGGATTCAATCGGCAACAACAAGGAACCTCGGTCAAGCTCATCATCATCACTCGGACACTTCATTTTCTCACCTTCTTCCTTGACTCGGTGCCTTCTTCATCAACCGGTTAGTGTTAATGTGTGTCAAGGGTTATGTGTGCTTAATGAATAAGAAACATGACTAGTTTAGAGGTCTTTTGCATGATTTTTGTATAATTAGTGAGTTTGGTGATGTGTGTGAACTATTATATGATAATGTTTGCTAATATGTTCAAATGGCAAAAGAATGATAGTTTAAGAGTGTTTATGACCATCCGGATTAGGTTAAAGGTTATAAAATAAATGTTTCTTTTGTTTCTTGTAAGATGATCTTGATATCTAGGTTATTTTGTTCATAGAATGCATGGTTATGTAGGTTGAACATGTTTGATAATATAGAAACCCTAAAGGATGAACCGTATGAATGTGATACGAATATGATATGAGGATTTGAATTGTTGTGTTTGATCCATTTGATTAAGATTTTAGACAAGAAAACATGTTTGTGGAATTATATTGGTTAGTACATAGGAGCATGACCATGAAATTCTATTGGTTAGTACTCATTGCTGGCAGAAGGTTCTAGAAGGATTGCACATATGCTCGCATTATGGTTACGAGTCGAGACCGCAAGGTTGCGACTCGAGACCAAGGATCAACAATCCGAAACCCGGAATACTTCGTAAGAGGGACTCGAGATTAGTCCGGTTGCGACTCGAGGCCAACACGTGACAACTCGAGACCGGCAAGGTCTCGACTTGAGACTTCCTGATCTCGACTCGAGACTGGGCTCGAGACCTTCGAGATTACGACTCATGCCAGCGTTATTCAAGACCATCCCTAGACAACTCGAGGTTGAACTCGAGACTTCTAAGGTTCTGACTCCTGCTCACTCGACTAGAGACCGCCCAGCTGCAACCCGAGATCAATCGGTTGCGACTCGAGACCTCTCGGTCTCGACTCGAGACCTCTCGGTCTCGACTCGAGACCACCTTGTCTCGAGTAGGGTACTTGTTTTCGTTATTGGGCCGCATCTAAACGTTTGGGCTGCATGTTTTCCCTGTTACTGTTTATCTGGATTGAATGTTATTGATTGACTGTCCAAGTATTAAGGCAGGCCCAATACCCTTGTATGTTTTGTGTGCTATGTGTTAGATACGTGTACTATATACGTGATTACTTGTGTCCGAGCCTGACTTATACCGATAACCATATTAGGATGTGGTGACCAGCATACTTAACCAAGTAAACTAAACTGCCGAGCAACCCAAGGTGAGTTCACACACTAAAAGCATGCATCCCAGGGAGGGACACGAACAAACTAAAGAATGTTTTCAAACTCATAATTTCCGAGGGAATATGCAAATGGTACTCTTGTACTACTACATCCGGGGGAGATACGTTTGGGTATTATTTATAAATCACAACTAGCAACACTAAACGAATCTCTATCATGTAAAGTCCCTGCTTATAGTACCGATTAATCGCCGGGGGCGAACGGGTTATTAGTTGATAGCGCTATTAGGTTTGACAACCTCACACCGTTACCGGGGGAGATCGGGCGTGAACTAGTAGACCTTGCATCTTGGTCAATGACGATAGACATTGACCTGGGGCACCAAATCTTCTCGTCAACAGTTTCGGTAATTCAAGTTTAGTAGCTTTCATATGGGGTAGCTCCCCATGACGTGATTATAAATGCTTTACCTAAACAACCTACATTTTCTTTTGAAAAGCTAAAACTGGACATCTCGTGAACTCGCCAACATTTTTGTTGACACCCTACTGCATGCATTGCAGGTAACCAGTGACTCAGGAGCTTGCAGCTTGGGGATGTGTAGTGGTCGTCTTAACCCGTGTGTTGGGTTTTAAATAATCTTTAAACTATGAACCTTGTTTTGGAAACTCTTTGGTCTATGCTTCCACTGTTTACTTAAGCTGTTAATCGAACTTAAATTTTTAAAACTTTAAACTGTGATGTTTACTAACTAACGCGGTTGGTGAATATTTTTACCGTTGATCAATGCTCAGTATAATTGGTGGCTGGATCCTGGTCAGTCACGCCTCCAAGTGGTGGTACTCCGCATGTGGAATTTGGGGGTGTGACAAATAACGCCAAGACACCGCGGACAAATGATAAGGAAGTTTCACCCTCAACATAAAAAGTACAAAAAGATTAAAAATCAAAAGTATTACACTAAATGCTTGTCTTCACCATGTGATGTAAGAGACTTAGGCAAACATGGCCTTTGATTGTCAAGAACTCTTACTATCAATCTTGGATACCGAGACTACTGCACACACTCTAAGATGGATGATGGATGATGGTGGTGGATGTGGGTTGTAGTGGTGGTGGAGTGTGGGTGAAGTCTAAGAGAGGTGGTTTGCCAAGGGATGCCTTTAAAGTGAACCAAGAACCCCTATTTATAGCCTGCACAGAAGCCCGGACACGGCCCCGTGGCCATCCTTTTTCTCTTTCTTCATTAATTGCA
This sequence comes from Helianthus tuberosus, assembly GCA_030545235.1. NCBI lineage: Eukaryota > Viridiplantae > Streptophyta > Magnoliopsida > Asterales > Asteraceae > Helianthus > Helianthus tuberosus. The sequence continues at coordinate 48,706,393 of CM060411.1, read as the reverse complement.
ATTTGTCTGCATTAGCTCCACATGCCCCCGTGTTCGCTGGGCATGGTCCCGTGTGCAGAAGCGTATCTGTACCATCAAGATTTGCAAGATTCTACGAATCTTAGCGTTGACCACGGCCCGTGTTGAGCTGGGCACGCCCCCATGTTGGAAATAGAAGCTTCTATAGCTTTGTCCTTTCTGCAGACAACTGGCCACGCCCCCGTGTCCGCTGGGCACAGGGCCGTGGTCAACCTTCTTGTAACACCCCGTGTTTCGAAAGTCAAAGTCAAAGTCAAGATTGAAGTCAAAGGAAGAAAAGATTGCAAATTGCGATCTGACACCCCTTGCTCAATTACTGTTTTGACTTCTTTGACTTGTAGATAATCTATTTATTTTATTGCATTAGCTGTATTATGTGGAGTACCTATTAATAATCGAGGTTTAATCACAATGTTTGCATGTTTTATCACTTAATCGAATCGCAATCGCAACACGAATATTACGCGTTCTGGATATTGTTTACGTGTGTGTGCTACTTATGTGTTACTTGTGCATGTTTATTTATGTTTGTGTTGTGGTGATCAATCAAAACGCAATCGCAACGCGATCACAATCAAATCGCAAACGCTAAACGCATGTTATGTAGGATGATTGTATGTTAGATATAGTAGTTGGGATTAAAAGTAATATAAAAGGAAACTGTATCGCATCACTCGCCTATCACATCGCAACGCTCAACACGCGAACCGAAACGACAAAACCCGTCACGCCAAACACCAGGGGTCGAGTGGCCAACCGATCGGATTGCCATCCGATCGAGTTGTCACCCGATTGGGCTGCCACCCTATCGGACTGCCACCTGATCGACCAGCCACTTTCTTTTTGGGAAACCCTATAAATACCCCAGTTGTTACCTCATTTGATGGTGACAGCTCCTCTCACTCTACCCAGCCGCTTTCCAGCATTCTTTCTCCGATTTCTCTCAAATCTTGTAAGTTTTTAACCTAAATCTTATACTTTCTTGATCTACACGCACTCCTACACCTCGCTATCTTTTGAATCTTAACTTCTAACCGTGAAATCAGTAGATTTGAGGTGTTCTAGGATGATGTCATCATGGTGTTCTTACGAACTTCATGTTTTGGCTTCAATCCACCAAGAACAACTCGGATCTGGACGATTTCCGCATGAATAAACAAAGATCTTGCATAGATCTGAACATATTCACGGTGAAAAGGATTGAAAGATGGTTTTTTTAACTTTCTTTCAACTCTTTTACACTCAATGCACTCAAACCCGATGGAATCGGAGCTTGTTCTGATCTTGTGCTCATTCTTAGTGATGTATCAGTTCTAGATCTGAATTCTATCTGAGAGATAGTTGATTTCGGGTTTAAACATGAACAACCGTCTTGAACTGTGTACTAGTCGAACTAGGGTGATTCCTGTTCGCTCGGGTCACTTGGGACGATATGAGGTTCCTATTGTTTAAACCAGCTATCATAACGTCTCGTTCAAACTACAACACCTCAAACAAAACCAAGTGACAAGACGATCAGATCGACGGGGCGGATTGCCGTCCGATCGGACGGCCGTTCGATCGGATTGCCATCCGATCGACCAGCTATCCGATCAGATTACACTTTGGTTCAACACTTAACCATTTTCAACACGATCGATGAATTACCAGTTCTAGCGGATTATCACCCGATCGGTAGACCATCTGATTGGATGATAAAACTGCTGTGAACTTGTTCTCTGAGAAATGCCTCACCGAACGGATCGCTGTCCGATCGAACGACCGTTCGATCAACCGACCTGAAGGGTAGAGATACTTCTTTGTTCTCTAAATACTACAACGAAAACTTCAAAAGGCAAACCATCATACACAAACACATCCTCACCAAACGAGATGACAATCCAATCGAATGGCCATCCGATCGGATTGCCATCCGACACACGATGCAAGGTACTGTTTATTTAACCGCTTTACGCGCCGCTTATCGTTTATGCTATCGTACTGTTCAGGCTGATCTCGCTCTAAGCGCTCCCTTCAATCCATCATCGCTGTGAGTATACTCGAACCCTTTTTGCTTTACGCACTTTTGGGTGTTACATACGTTGCTTATTCTAAATCACATCAAACACAATACGCAATACTTTAACGCTAACCGCTACTGTATGTTATACGTGACTCGATGAATGCTTGTTTGTTATGTTTACACATAGATTGTTGTCTACCTGCCTTAGCAAAGATAGTACTATAGTTTGGACTCAGCACCTGTTCACTCAGGGGTTGTTAAGGACAATTAATTACATGGTTCACAGTGGTGAATATGTATTACGAACTGCCTTGGGCAGTCAACCCGCAGTCATTGGTATCGATAGGATGATGTCGATAACTAACGTGCTTCACATCACACGTTGTACGTACTGGTTACGCGTAAATGATTTCGAACTCTATTATGCTATTATCAAACTTGTATGCTCACCTTTACACTATGTGTATTGACTTTACTTTAACGTACGTGGCAGGTGCATAAGATGCTAGGACGCCTTGTTTGCTGTGTGATGAAATTGAGGCTAGGAAAGAGTCCTAGAAACAAATAAATAAATTGTCTATTTTGAAATCTGAGTTGTCGGATCAGTACTTGTTTGTGAGACAATTATCTGTAATAACTGTTTTATTTGATATGTTATGGTATGGGACATGACGTTTAAATATCTGGTAAATAATAGTCGTTATGGATACTCTTGGACAATATGTTTCGCTCAGTGCCACGCCCCGATAATTCAGCCATAGGTTGGGATGTGACAGATTGGTATCAGAGCCATAACTATAGGGAATTAGGAAAGACTCGACCTAGTCCGGGTCGATGTCTTAGAACGACCTAGTCTATAGTCTAAGTACCAACAGACCGACTTGTGCATACCCTGTAGGGGTTTCGCACGAGCCTATGCCTCACTATTCTCGCTTACACTACACTATCACTGCATTCAAATTTTCAAAAATGAACAAATGAATAGGTCGAGATTAGGTGTGAAATCCGCAAACTCTCGACTAAATCACTTGTTCGACCGCTTTTCATCTACAAACAGAAGAATTTGCGTTGAATCAGGAGTGAAATCCGTACTTTAACGCAGATTTTCTCCTCTATTTTATCAAATTAGGAACAAAGTTATTAAGTCAGGGGTGAAACCCGAACCTTGATGACCTGTTCTGTGCTTTATTTTGTTTTAACAAGACTCTCATCAAGGTCTCGATGGACTCCAACGACTTGAAGTCACACTGTAACCATAAGGATGCGTGTCATTTGCCCGAAATCGAGGCAAAAAGCACCGTCCCGAAGGTCAAAGGGTGTACTAAAAGTCCTTGAGAGTAGTCGAATCACTTTGGTTAGTCGACGTCTATTTAGCCTAAGACAATCTATTTTCGATTTCAAGCTTGCAATCGCTGATTTTATGTGTTTCGATTCTGAGCCCGCAACTGCTGACTCTGATATTGGCCGATTTTGTGAGAATTTTATGTGTTTTATGTGATTTATACCTGTTTATGTGTTTCGATTTTGGTAATTTATTCGCTTTTCACTTATGCTTTGATCGACACACACGATACGCACTACACATCTACCTCAAAACGCTGACAAATCGCTGATACTTGTGAATGAACACATGATGTATTATACGCTATACTATACTACTCGCTGTGTACTCGCTAATCGCGGACATTGAATGATAGGGTTCTGTATTCTGACTGCCTCTTGTGATACTGTGCCTTACCTGCTTATTTGCTTCTGTGCTATATGATTCCGTGTTTATGTGCCTATGTGTTTATGTGAGACATGTTTCTGATGTGTTCCTGAGCTTTAGTATTATTAGGCGTGTGAGGTGAGATTCGATTATGTTGTGTCTGAGTCCTATGACGATGTCCGTTGCAGACAATGTCGTCATCTGGACCCCGTCACTCTCGAACTACTCGCCAAGAACAGAGAGACAAACGCCTTGCTACACTCGTCGCTAGGCAGATAGCAAAAGTCATTCCTCAGGTCGTTAACGATCTACAAGAGAATGCTAGCAAGTCTTCTGAAGAGTCCAGGACAGAGACTCCTAAAGCTGCCTTCAGTTTCAAGCAGTTCAAAGCTTGCGGACCGAAAGAATTTACTGGCGAAGATGGTCCTACGGCCTTATTTCAGTGGTTTGATTCGATCGAGGTCACCCTGCACCAGAGTGGCTGTCCCGATGATCTCCGCACTCTTAACGCTAACGGCGTCTTCCAATCCCGAGCTTTAGATTGGTGGACGGCTGAGAGGAACAAACGCGGAAATGATGCAGCTTACGGTTTGACGTGGGATGAATTGAAGGACGTCATGTTGGAAGAGTTCTGCCCTCCCCACGAGTGCCAAAAGTTGGAGGACGAATTCTGGCATATCAAGCAGAAGGATGGTGACAATGCTGCTTTAACTCCTCGCTTCAAGCAGCTTAGCATAATCTGTCCTGATCAAGTGAAGACTTCTGATATGACAATCAAGAAGTATATCCGTGCTTTGCCGGATTGTGTCGCAGATTTTGTGCAAGCTTCAAAACCAGCAACAATCGAGGAAACTTACCTGCTTGCCACTGAAATCAACGAAAAGCGAGTCAAGTCTGGTGTTTGGGATAAAGCTCCCAAGAATCTGCATCAAGCTACCACCGCAACAACCACCGAAACCGCCGCTCCTCACTCTTCAAAGGCCTCTCGTCGCAAGAGGAAGATCAACAGCAACTCCAGCAACAAGAACTATGCTGTTACCACTGTTTCCCCACTCCAAGCTGTACCAGCTCAGCAGCAGATGCAACATCGCCAGGTCGCGGCACCGGTAACCCAAGCACCGCCGGCAAAGCGTACCTATACGGGACCACATCCGGTCTGCCCGACTTGTACCTATCACCACCCAGTGGGAATCGCCTGCAGATTTTGCGTACACTGCAACATGTACGGCCACTTCACCGCCAACTGCCGTACAGGTCCTTGCCAAGCTCCAGCTACTGCTCATCAAGCTCTACTTCCTGCTCCTCAAGGATTGCAAGCGACTCAGACATTCGCAATCAATGCTAGAGTTTGCTTCGAGTGTGGTGATCCCAACCACTTCGCAAACATGTGCCCGAATCGGGTTCTGAAGCAAGAGCCTCAACAGTAGTAGCTCCAGCAACAGCAACATCACCAACTTCAGCAACAAGCAGCATGCGCCCGAACTTTCAACATTAATGTGCGCCAAGCTAAAGCCGACAACAATGTGGTCAATGGTATGTTTCTTGTGAACGGTATTTATGCTTCGTGTTTGTTTGATACAGGTGCCGATAACTGTTTTGTATCGTTTGAGTTCGAAAAGCTCCTTAATCGTAAGCGCGCCCATCTCCCCTCGACGTTTGATGTCGAAGTTGCCACCGGAAGAACCGTCGCTGTCAACTCAGTTCTTCGTGATTGTACTCTCGAACTCAACAATCACATCTTTCCTATTGACCTTATTCCAATGCAGCTTGGTAGTTTTGACGTCATAGTAGGCATGGACTTTCTTCGCAAAAACCATGCTAAAGTTGTTTGCTTCGACAAGATGATTCGATTCTCGCTCGCTAATGGTGATCAATTGTGTGTCTACGGTGAAGTTGCGTCGAAGAAACTCCAACTCATGTCGTGTGTCCAAGCTGGCAAGTATCTCCGCAAGGAATACCAAGCTTTCTTGACTCACATCGTAGTAGCGGAGAAAAAGGAAGTTAAGGGAATAAACGATGTCCCTGTTGTTCGTGAATTTACAAACGTTTTCCCTGATGATCTCCCCGGATTGCCTCCGAGTCGTGATATCGACTTTCGTATCGACCTCATTCCTGGAGCAAACCCTGTTGCCAGAGCTCCTTATCGACTCGCACCGTCCGAAATGTGCGAACTATCGAGTCAGCTCCAGGAATTACTTGACAAAGGCTTCATTCGCCCTAGCACCTCTCCTTGGGGCGCACCAGTCCTTTTCGTCAAAAAGAAGGATGGGTCGTTCCGAATGTGCATCGACTATAGGGAGTTGAATAAGCTGACAATCAAGAATCGCTATCCCCTGCCTTGCATTGATGATTTGTCTGACCCACTGCAAGGTGCTACATGCTTTTCCAAGATCGATCTACGCTCAGGTTACCACCAATTACGCATTCAAGAGGAGGATATACCCAAAACCGCTTTCCGCACTCGATACGGCCACTACGAGTTCGTTGTTATGCCTTTTGGTCTAACCAACGCACCCTCGGTTTTCATGGATCTGATGAATCGCGTGTGTAAACCTTTTCTCGACCGCTTCATCATCGTGTTCATCGATGATATCCTGATCTATTCCAAGTCAAAAACCGAACACGCGCAACATCTACATTTTGTTCTCGAACTACTCCAAGGGAATCGACTCTATGCCAAGTTCTCCAAGTGTGAATTCTGGCTAGAGGAGGTTCAATTCCTCAGTCACATTGTCAATAGTCAAGGAATTCATTTCGACCCCGCGAAGATCAAAGCTGTCAAGAGTTGGGTTACACCTAAGAACCCGACTGAAGTCCGTTCTTTTCTCGGACTAGCGGGCTATTATCGCCTATTTATCGAAGGATTCTCTAAAATCGCCGTGCCGCTTACTTCTCTCACACAAAAAGACAAGCCTTTTGTTTGGGGAACGGGACAAGAGACTGCCTTTCAAACCCTCAAGCATATGCTTTGCAATGCTCCCATTCTTACTCTACCCGATGGAAACGATGACTTTATTGTCTATTGTGATGCCTCGAACCTTGGTCTTGGTTGTGTTCTCATGCAACGAGACAAGGTTATCGCTTACGCGTCTCGTAAGCTCAAGATCCATGAGAAGAACTACACAACCCACGATCTCGAGCTAGGTGCAGTTGTTTTTGCGCTGAAGATTTGCCGACACTACCTGTATGGTACCAAGTGTACGATCTTCACAGATCATAGGAGCCTACAACACATACTCAGCCAAAAGGAACTTAATATGCATCAACGCTGATGGGTTGAACTTCTCACTGATTACGTCTACGAGATTCGTTACCATCCTGGCAAAGCTAATGTCGTTGCCGACGCTCTCAGCAGACGGAGCTATTTGCACAGCGTCCGTAACATTCAAGCCCAGCATGATCTCGAAACCCTTATTCGCGAAGCCCAACATGCTTGTTTTACCGAACGAACTTTGAAGAAGGAAAAAATTATCAACGATGGAGCCCAGTTAGTGAATAAGTCGAATGGGATTTTCCATTATCTGGATCGAATTTGGATCCCTAAACGGACCAATTTACGACAGATTATGATGGATGAAGCCCACAAGTCTCGATATTCTATTCATCCCGGTGCCAACAAAATGTACCAGGACCTGCGCTACAAGTACTGGTGGCCGGGCATGAAGAGTGATATCGCTCTCTACGTTTCGAAGTGCCTGACTTGCTCGAAAGTCAAGGCCGAACATCAAAGACCCTCTGGCTTACTTGTCCAACCCGAGATTCCTATATGGAAATGGGAGAGTATAGCTATGGACTTCATAACGAAACTTCCGCGCATGCCATCAAGTCACGACAGCATCTGGGTTGTCGTTGACCGCTTAACTAAATCTGCTCACTTTCTGCCGATACGAGAAGACTATAAGGTAGAAAAATTAGCCCGAATCTACACCAATGAGATCATTTGTCGACATGGGACGCCTCGCGACATCATCTCTGACCGCAATGGTCGGTTTACCTCGCGTCTTTGGGAGACGTTTCAATCCGCTCTCGGTACTACGCTTAATCTAAGTACCGATTTCCATCCCCAAACCGACGGGCCTACTGAAAGAACGATTCGTACCCTTGAAGACATGCTTCGTTCGTGTGTCATAGATTTCGGTGGTAATTCGGACGCATACTTACCTTTAGTCGAATTCTCATACAATAACAGTTATCATTCCGGCATACAAATGGCACCATTTGAGGCATTGTATGGAAGAAGATGTCGATCGCCTATTGTATGGCATGAGATCGGGCACTCGCAATTAACCGGTCCTGAGATTTTGCAAGAAACGACTGACAAAATTCTCCAAATTCGAGACAATCTGCTGAAAGTTCAGAGTCGCCAGAAAAGTTTCGCCGATAGACGACGCAAGCCCCTTGAATTTGACGTTGGAGACTACGTACTCCTAAAGGTTTCACCTTGGAAGGGTGTGGTCCAATTCGGCAAGAAAGGAAAGCTCGCGCCTCGATATGTTGGACCCTTTAAGATTCTGGAAAGGATCGGCAAAGTGGCCTACAGTCTCGAACTACCGGAGGAACTTAGCAACGTTCACCTGACTTTCCATGTTTTGAACCTCAGAAAGTGTCTAGCTGAGCATGATTTACACGTTCCACTCGAAGATCTACAAGTAAACGAAACATTACACTTCGTGGAAAAGCCTGTCGAAATCATGGACTGACAAATCAAGCAGCTCAGGCGCTCACGCATTCCCATTGTGAAGGTTCACTGGGAAGGCAAACAAGGTGCAGAGTTCACTTGGGAACTCGAAAGTGAGATGAAGGCCAAGTACCCGCAGTTATTTGTTACGGCTTAGGCCTAATTTCGGGACGAAATTCCCTTAAGAAGGGGAGGCTGTAACACCCCGTGTTTCGAAAGTCATAGTCAAAGTCAAGATTGAAGTCAAAGGAAGAAAAGATTGCTAATTGCGATCTGACACCCCTTGCTCAATTACTGTTTTGACTTCTTTGACTTGTAGATAATCTAATTATTTTATCGCATTAGCTGTATTATGTGGAGTACTTATTAATAATCGAGGTTTAATCACTATGTTTACATGTTTTATCACTTAATCGAATCGCAATCGCAACACGAATATTACGCGTTCTGGATATTGTTTACGTGTGTGTGCTACTTATGTGTTACTTGTGCATGTTTATTTATGTTTACGTTGTGGTGATCATTCGAAATGCAATCGCAACGCTATCATAATCAAATCGCAAATGCTGAACGCAGGTTATGTAGGATGATTGTATGTTAGATATAGTAGTTAGGATTAAAAGTAATATAAAAGGAAACTCTATCGCGTCACTCGCCTATCACATCGCAACGCTCAACAAGCGAACCGAAACGACAAAACCCGTGGCGCCAAACACCAGGGGTCGAGTGGCCAACCGATCGGATTGCCATCCGATCGAGTTATCACCCGATCGGGCTGCCACCCGATCGGACTGCCACCCAATTGACCAGCCACTTTCCTTTTTGGGAAACCCTATAAATACCCCAGTTGTTACCTCATTTGATGGTGACAGCTCCTCTCACTCGACCCAGCCGCTTTCAAGCATTCTTTCTCCGTTTTCTCTCAAATCTTGTAAGTTTTCAAACTAAATCTTGTACTTTCTTGATTTACACGCACTCCTACACCTTTCTATCTTTTGAATCTTAACTTCTAACCGTGAAATCAGTAGATTTGACGTGTTCTAGGATGATGTCATCATGGTGTTCTTATGAACTTCATGTTTTGGATTCAATCCACCAAGAACAACTCGGATCTGGATGATTTCCACATGAATAAACGAAGATCTTGCATAGATCTGAACATATTCACGGTGAAAAGGATTGAAAGATGGTTTTTCTAACTTTCTTTCAACTCTTTTACACTCAATGCACTTAAACCCGATGGAATCGGAGCTTGTTCTGATCTTCTGCTCATTCTTAGTGATGTATCAGTTCTAGATCTGAATTCTATCCGAGAGATCGTTGATTTCGGGTTTAAACATGAACAACCGTCTTGAACCGTGTACTGGTCGGACTAGGGTGATTCTTGTTCGGTCGGGTCACTTGGGACGAGATGAGGTTCCTATTGTTTAAACCAGCTATCATAATGTCTCGTTCAAACTACAACACCTCAAACAGAATCAAGTGACAAGACGATCAGATCGACGGGGCGGATTTCCATCCGATCGGACTGTCGTCCGATCGGATTGCCATCCGATCGTCCGGCTATCCGATCGGATTACACTTTGGTTCAACACTTAACCTTTTCAACACCTTTTGATGCATTACAAGTTCTAGCGGATTATCACCCGATCGGTAGACCATCTGATTGGATGATAAAACTGCTGTGAACTTGTTCTCTGAGAAATGCCTCACCGAACGGATCGCTGTCCGATCGAACGACCGTTCGATCGACCGACCTGAAGGGTAGAGATACTTCTCTGTTTTCTAAATACTACAACGAAAACTTCAAAAGTCAAACCATCATACACAAACACATCCTCACCAAATGAGGTGACAATCCAATCGAATGGCCATCCGATCGGATTGCCATCCGACCGAATTACCATCCGACACACGGTGCACTGTACTGTTTATTTAACCGCTTTACGCGCCGCTTATCGTTTAAGCTATCATACTGTTCAGGCTAATCTCGCTCTAAGCGCACCCTTCAATCCATCATTGCTGTGAGTATACTCGAACCCTTTTTGCTTTACGCACTTTTGGGTGTTACATACGTTGCTTATTCTAAATCACATCAAACACACTACGCAATACTTTAACGCTAACCGCTACTATATGTTATACATGACCCGATGAATGCTTGTTTGTTATGTTTACACATAGATTACTGTCTACCTGCCTTAGCAACGATAGTACTATAGTTTGGACTCAGCACCTGTTCACTCAGGGGTTGTTAAGGACAATTAATTACATGGTTCACAGTGGTGAATATGTACTACGAACTGCCTTGGGCAGTCAACCCGCAGTCATTGGTATCGATAGGATCATGTCGATAACTAACGTGCTTCACATCACACGTTGTACGTACTGGTTACGCGTAAATGATTTCGAACTCTATTATGCTATTATCAAACTTGTATGCTCACCTTTACACTATGTGTATTGACTTTACTTTAACGTATGTGGCAGGTGCGTAAGATGCTAGGACGCCTTGTTTGCTATGTGATGAAATCGAGGCTAGGAAAGAGTCCTAGAAATAAATATATATAAATTGTCTATTTTGAAATCTGAGTTGCCGTATCAGTACTTGTTTATGAGACAATTATCTGTAATAACTGTTTTATTTGATATGTTATGGTATGGGACATGACGTTTAAATATCTGGTAAATAATAGTCGTTATGGATACTCATGGACAATCTGTTTCGCTCAGTTCCGTGCCCCGATGATTCCGCTATCGGTTGGGGTGTGACACCTCTGTTCTTTTGTTTTTGCTTGGGAAGATGCTGTCGAGGGGGCAGGCATGCCATGTTTATTCCTTTTCTTGTATTTATGTTAGATTTTGCTGCATATTTATTCCTTTTGTTAATTTACGCTCATTTAGTCCTGAAAATACAAAAGCAAGACAAAAGCACACTTTTTCCAACATTAGTACTAAAAAGGGTTAGTTTTATTCCTCAATTGATGTAGTTTATATCTTGTATTTTACACACATCAATTATATTACAACCACAGGGAAAGAAATTAGAAGCGAAGAAAATAAATTAAAAATCATAATCGGATATCTCTTCACAATTTTGACTGTCATTAGCCTCTCTCTTCTTTAATAGTACAAGAACTGTCACCAAATATATGACGTTTTATGTAAAACTTAACAAACCCATCGGGTTGATTTTTTTGCCTGCTCGTCTGTTGAATTGGCTTTTTGTGGATGTTTGGGTACATAGATCTATGACGTGTGAGTGGGTTTTTCGCTTTTTCTTCATCTTTATAACCATCCCACTCTTCCGTGTCATTGATCCCTTTTCCTCATCCAAGCCTTATTCAAGAATAAAGAACACAAAATGACATTCGATTGTCATCAGTATATTTTTCTTGAAGTTTTGTCCATCTCATGCAGCAAAATCTTTCTGAGTTACTCCTCTCAGCTAACAATCCATTCAATGAAACTTCACGAAGAGCAATACTGAATATCCAAGATAGCATATTAGCCATCTTTGATTTTTTAAAATTTTTGGCGTTTTTCAGTGAGTGGTATTTAGTAGTATTTTGGTGTTTGTTTTTTTTTTGTTTGATTAAATGGTAGTTGCTGAGAGTTATTATTTTATAGGATTTCTTTTGGCTGCGTAGGTTAGGCGGTGCATTATTATAATAAAGTATTCGTCGTTTCAGTTACTGTTTGTAATTATTTTTTTTGATAAGCTTTTTTCCCTGAAGTCTGTAACACGTCCCGTCTTTCAAGTTTGGCGTTTTAGATTCTAATATAATAAATTTTCCGTTTCTTCATTTTTACTGTTTTTGTAGTTACTGTTTCAAGTTACATTTTGAAGTTTGATTTTTATTTTTTGGGTTTTTTATAATACTTTTCCAAAGTAATTTTATTATAGTTTGGGAGTTTTTGGGGGCGTTTTACGGCATGATAGCGTTTTAACAAGCATTTTGGCTGTCTGGCTTTTTTATTATATATGGCGTTTTATTATATAACAATCAACTGAAAAAGAAAATTAAAAAAATATATATAAACAATTGATCTTCCAAATCTTCACTGTCACCAGTCTCTTTCTTCTTTTTTGAATCATCTTAACTGGCTGGTTCGACTTTCGTATGATTCATTTTGTTTTTTTGTTTTTCAAGTAGTTTTTTTGTGGCTGTTTGGAAGCACAAAGTCTGACATCAGCATCTTTTTTCTTGGAGATTTGTCCATCTCATGCAGCAAAATGTTATTGAGTTTAGACCCTTCAGCAACAATCTTGAATTTTCCAATGAACGATGTTTGATTTTTTAATTTTGCCGTTTTACCGATAAAAATAGCGCCACCAAATAAAAGCACCTTCAACCTCAAAATTTAATCATGCTAAAATCAATAATGTTTTGCTGTATGAGATGGACAACATTGTTAATCCTCGGTTAAGAAAGATAACTGAGAATGTTGTCCACCCCATACAGCTAAACTTTATTGACAACAAACCTCAATAATGTTTTTGTATGTTTTGGCGTTGAGGATATATAGGATTTGTTCGCATTTCTAAGACGAATGGTATATATTAAACATGGCGTTTGGGTTTTTGTGTGTGTTTTTAATTGAAGGTCTGAGATATTGTATATATAGGATTTTTTTAGGCGAGATTTTATTATAATTAAGTTTGGCATTTTATATTTAATGGCGTTTTTAGTTAGAATGGTGTGTGATTTTTGTTTGGCGTTTTATTTTTCATGGGATGGCGTATTGTGTGGAGAAGTCAAAAGACCCTTTTACCCTTAACGAAGCGCGTCCATGTAATTAAATTGATGTTATTTACGAAAACGCCATCGCGCCAATCTAGTCCATAGATTGTTTTGATCTGACGATCCATAAGCGTTCTCACCGTTCTCACACTTTCTACCGTTTTCTCTAAATCCAGACCCTATATATATATATATATATATATATATATATATATAAATAAATAATTGACTCAGTTACATGTTTAAGCAAACGATCTCACAGAAGTAACATTATTTTGTAAGAACATTATTTTTACGACTATACCCATAACCCGGAGTATTATTCTTGCGTTTTATGTGACCAATATCCGGTTCACAGTTATGCTAATTGACCCGTTCAACCTTTCAAAGACCGTGTCGCAACCCCCGTCCCCTAATTGCCCGCGAACAGGCGGCCGCAGCTAGTTTCAGTGGTATCGGTGTTTATCAGTTTGGCAGCGGAAATTTACATCAGGACCGTAGTTAGAAAATATTTTTTCAGAGGAAAATACCACATTTTTATAATATTAAACACATGGGGAATTCTCAAGTTTCAGGTACACGCATTTTTATAGGGATAAATCCTATTTTATTTAAATTAAACATCTCTTTATTTTAGGTAACTTTATAGCCACTTTTCCAAGCCTTCAGTGCTGTCCAGCTGGCTTCTACTTGGCTTTCACATTTTGTTACCTGAAACGCGTTAAAAAAACATTTTGTCAGTGAGAAATACTGGTGAGTGAATCCCAGTTTAATCAAGACATGTAAAACCGTTTTACAGTATTGAGGGCGGTCGCGCAATTACATTTCTTTCCATCTACTTTAATTACCACCCACGGTACTGTCAACCCGACTTGTGGTCATGTCACTACTCACAATGTAGTAACAAATTTTGTATACAAAACCCCAACATACCGACGATAATTGTAGAATACAAATACTCAATCACTGTTTAATATAATGTTAATCATTTGAGGTTGTGTAAAAACACGGTTGGTGACACGTGGCAGCATGGGGGCTTGCCCTGGTGACTGGCTGTCACGCCTCGCGTAGCCTGAAGGCAAGGCCTTCGCGGCCCGCGAGCTACCCCAAAATCCTGTTTTTAATTAAATTTAATAAAAATAAAGGTATTCGGGGACTGTTTTCGTATGCGGGGTGTATTTTAGGATGTATTGGGATATTCTAAATATACTAAGGGTGTCGAGAACTTTTTTGGATGGTTCTTATATCCTCCCCACCTTGTTTTAGAACTCGTCCTCGAGGTCTACTAGAATAGGTGTGGGTATTTCTTCTGCATCTCTGATTCAAGCTCCCAAGTGTACTCGTGTCCTCTCTTGGAATTCCATTTTACTTTGACCAGGACTAATTTCTTGTGTTTGAGATTCTTGACTTTCCTGTCTTTAATTTGTAGAGGCCTCTCTACAAATTTAATTTCTCATTTACCTCTATATCCTTAAGAGGTACTACCAGTGATTCATCAGTTAAGCATTTCTTGAGATTAGATACATGAAATACATCATGTATTCCTGCCATTTCCTCTGGCAGTTGTAGCTGATAGGCTACAGGTCCTATTCTTCTAATGATCTCAAAAGGTCCAACATACCTGGGGCATAGCTTTCCCCTTTTGATGAATCTTACCACTCCTTTCCAAGGAGATACTTTCAATAACACTTTGTCACCTACCTGAAATTCCAATGGTTTTCGTCTGTTATCGGCATAACTCTTATGTCGGTCATGTGCTGCTTTCAAGCTTTCCTTGACTTGAATGATCTTGTCGGTTGTTTCTTGTACTATTTCTGGTCCAGATAATTGCTTTTCTCCAATTTCTGCCCAACAAACTAGGTTCGACACTTTTGTCCATAAAGTGCTTCGAATGGTGCAACATTGATACTTGTGTGATAGCTGTTATTATAAGAAAATTCTATTAATGGTAAGTGTTCGTCCTTATTACCTCCAAAATCAATTACACAAGCTCTAAGCATATCTTCCATCTTCTGAATTATCCTTTCGCTTTGTCCGCCCGTTTGTGGATGGTAAGCTGTGCTTAGATTCAACTTAGTTCCCATGGCTTTTTGGAAGCTTGTCCAAAAATGAGAGGTAAAACGACTATCTCTATCAGAAACAATTGATAAAGGAATTCCATGTAGTAAAACTATTTCATTTACATACAACTTAGCTAATTGTTCTATACTGAAAGTTTCCTTCATTGGTAGGAAATGAGCTGACTTAGTTAGCCTGTCTACAATTACCCAGATTGTATCATTACCTTTCTTTGTTTTGGGTAATTTGGTAACAAAATCCATTGTTATCAATTCCCACTTCCACACTGGCATTTCTAGTTGTTGCAATAACCCTGAGGGTTTCTGATGTTCAACTTTAACTTGTGAACAGGTTAAACACTTAGAAACATAAGTTGCTATATCCTTTTTCATTCCTATCCACCAGAAATTTTGTCTTAAATCCTGATACATCTTATCACTTCCAGGATGCATTGTATACTTAGACTTATGAGATTCTTCTAATATACGGTGGCGTAGGTTTCCTAATTTGGGTATCCACATTCTTTTCTTACGGAATCTTCAAATTCCATCTGTTCCTTGTTCTAATTCTTTAATCATTCCTTTCAACTTTTTAGTATCATCCTTGATTACTGATTCTTGTACTTCTCTAATCTGCTCATTTAAATCTACTTGTAGATTTAATTTAAGAGAACGTACTCTTTTTCGTTTTTCGTGATACTTTCGACTTAAAGCATCAGCTACTACAGTTTCTTTTCCTGCATGATATTGGATATTACAATCATAATCACTAAGTATTTCCATCCATCTCCTTTGTCTCATATTCAATTCCTTTTGCCCGAAAACATACCTTAAACTCTTATGATCAGTGAAGATGGTAAACTTACTACCATAAAGGTAATGTCTCCAAATCAGAAGGGCAATAATTATGGCTCCTAATTCTAGATCATGGGTTGAATAATTCTCTCCATGGTTCTTAAGTTGTCTAGATGCATAAGCTATAACCTTTTAACGTTGCATCAACACACATCCATAACCTAACTTAGAAGCGTCACAATAGACTATAAAGTCTTTAGTTCCTTCTGGTAACGTGAGTATGGGTGTGTTGGTTAGTCTTTGCTTAAG
Source organism: Helianthus tuberosus (assembly GCA_030545235.1). Classification (NCBI taxonomy): domain Eukaryota; kingdom Viridiplantae; phylum Streptophyta; class Magnoliopsida; order Asterales; family Asteraceae; genus Helianthus; species Helianthus tuberosus. The sequence goes on along the minus strand of CM060411.1, from coordinate 48,690,081 downwards.
AATTCTAAAGGCTTCTTCTTGCTTTGGTCCCCATTCACACTTAACAGATTTACAGGTTAGCTTAGTTAAGGGAATGGCTATTCTAAAAAAATCTCGAATGAATCTCTTATAATAACCGGCCAATCCTAAGAAACTTCTAACCTCAGTTGGTGACTCAGGGGTTTTCCATTTGGTAATTGCCTCGATCTTTGTGGGATCCATATGAATTCCTTCATGATTGACTAAATGTCCAAGAAACTGTACCGGTTCTGACCAAAACTCGCATTTCGAAAATTTTGCATAAAGCTTTTCTTTTCTTAATAAACTTAGAAGTGCATGCAGATGCGCTGTGTGTTCCTCTTTACTTTTAGAGTAAATGAGAATATCATCTATAAAGACAGTTATGAATTTATCCAAATATGACTTACATATTCACTTCATCATGTCCATAAATGCGGCTGGGGCATTGGTTAAACCAAATGGCATGACAGTAAATTCATAATGGCCATATCTTATTCTAAATGCGGTCTTAGGAATGTCATCTTCCTGTACCTTTAATTGATGATATCCTAAGCGTAAATCGATCTTTGAGAAACATCGAGCTCCTTGCAACTGATCGAACAGATCATCGATTCTTGGTAATGGATACCGATTTTTAATCGTGACCTTGTTCAATTCGTGGTTATCAATGCACATACGCATTGATCCATCTTTCTTTTTAACGAATAAGATCGGCGCTCCCCATGGCGATGAACTTGGCTGTATGAATCCCTTTTTCAATAGTTCGTCTAACTGCTTATTCAGTTCTTGCATTTCTGCGGGTGCCAAACGGTAAGGTGCCTTGGCAATTGGTGCGGTTCCTGGTTGCAGGTGAATTCTGAATTCAACTTCCCTGTCTGGAGGTAATCCTGGTAGCTCTTCGGGAAACACATCTGGAAATTGAGATACTACAGGAATATCTTTCAATTCTTTTCCTTTAGTATTAGTGATTATGGAAAATAAATACACTAATGATCCTTTTCTTATATAACCTGTTGTTTTCATCACAGAGATGAATTTTGGGGATCTAGAGGGCTTATCTCCTTTAATTGTGATCTTTTCACCCCTTGGTGAATTTACTTGGATTAACTTTTGATCACATAAAATACTGGCTTTATTGGTTATTAACCAATCCATTCCTAATACTACATCAAATCCTGCCAGATTCATTGGATAAAGGTTTTCAACAAACTTTTGATTTAAAAATTCTATTCTTGCTCCTTGCAAGATTTCAGAAATCTTAATGGTTTTTCCATTTGCTGTCTCTACTAGACATTCTTGTGGAAGTTTTGTTAATGGTTGATTGAGAAGTTTGCAAAATGAAGTATTAATAAAACTTTGGTTTGCACCAGAGTCAAATAATACTTTAGCAAAAACATCATTAACTAAAAACGTACCGGCTATCACGTTCGGAATCATCTTAGCTTCTTTCACAGTCAGAACAAATGCCCTAGCATTTTTAGTATTCTTGTTGTTCATGGCTGGAGCTAGTTTCGGACTGTTCGGTTTGATGTGACCCTTTTCTCCACAGTTGAAGCACATTCCATTATTAGGTTTCTTCCTACAATCTTCTTCCTTGTGTCCTGGTATCTTGCAGAAATTACAGTAGGTGGAGCATCTTCCTGAATGTTTCTTCTTGCAGGCTTTACAGTAAGGTGCAGAGGTAGAACCAATGTTTTTCTCACGATTGGAATTTCCATAGCGAAATTCTTGGGTAAGCCTTTGAGCTAGGTTCCTCTTCTGGTCTTCTTCTCGTGTACGTACTAATTCATCAGTCAAGGTGTTTGCTGGTTCTACAGTTTCTTCTATAGTTTGAGGTCTAGCTGCCTTGACTACATGCCTAATCTCACTGATTAATCCCCAGATGTAACGGGAGATTATTACTGGTTCTGGTGAAGCAAGGGTCGGAACTATCCTAGCATATTCAAAGAATAGTGTAGTATAACCTTTACTATCTACTCCAGTCATTCTAAGGTTTAGGAACTTATTTGCTATTTGTTCCTTTTCATTGGGAGGGCAGAATTTCCTTCCCATCATGTTTTTAAATTCCTCCCATTCCATATGGTAAAACCTGTCACTTCCCCTAGATTGAAGGATAGTGTTCCACCATTCTAAAGCTGAGTTTTTAAACAGATTGGAGGCAAACATTATCTTATCCTCTTCCGCACATTTGCTTATTTTTAAGACTGCCTCAGTCTTTTCTATCCAGTGTAGATTTGCAACATCCCCTTCAATGCCCGAGAATTCCATTGGTTTACAGGACCAGAATTCTTTATAAGAACAACCATAAGACATGGTTCTTCTTCTTTTGGGAATGGGCACTTGAAGTATGGGTCCATTGTTTACGCTGTGTTCAGGTTCAGTAGGTTGTTTACTGTCATGATTAATTTTATTATTATCCGCTTCCTTAACCGTTTTGATAATATAGGGCATCGCATCTATAATTCCTTGTGCCACTATGTTTGATAGCACTGTTATCCACTTGATTTCCATTGTTATTGTTATTCAGGTTATCGTTATTCTGGTTTTCCGGGTTCACTTCGTTGTCCATCTGAATTTTAAACATTTACCACATATTAATATCATAAAATAATATTTAATGTAAACGATCACATAGCACGCATATTGATCAAAATCGTCGAACATTGCCACTTACTCTATTTTATATTATGCGTCTAATACAAACTGAAACTTACAATACTATTATGCATCCATAGCTATTGTCTAGATTTTTTTTCAAACATACACACATATTATATATTATCATTATTATTATTATTATTATTATTATTATTATTATTATTATTATTATTATTATTTTACTAGTATGGGTTCATCCAGAACTCCATATTACGCTCGTCATACTTCCAGACGAGTCATTCTCCTATTTGCCTCATCCTCTCGCTTCCTTCTAAAATCTCCTCACCAAAGGTTCGGAGTTCTTGCACATTTTCTGCACTCATTGGGGGTGCAGGAGTTGGTACTGGGTTTGGGAACTGGGGCATGGGTTCATGGTAAGGATAAGGATTCTCTAGAATTTCCCTGATGTATTGGTCGTTATCATAATAGGGATCTAGAGGGTCCAGGTCTGGTAAGTGCTAGGTTTGGCATGGGTTCATCTTCTGGTATTGGGTAACGTTGTTGGTAATCCCTATGGTCGTCAAACCACGGGTCGTAGTCTGGGTTTAAGGGATTGGGTGCTGGTACTCTAGGTATCTCAGTGGGGTCAAAATCAGGCATTGGGATTAGGTTTTCTGGGTTGGCTTCAATTTCCATTGGTTGTGGGGGAAATAGTGGTAAGGGCTGGGGTGCTATGAGTTGCTCTAAATTAGGGTCTGCAGCTGTAGTTGCTAAGATATGGAAATTTGCTAGACTCCTATTGAGCATATCCTGAGTGCGGGCATCTGTTTCTATTTTAACGGCTGCTAAAGCACGCTGCTGTTGTAACTTTTTCATCCTTTTCCTATGTTCATGCGCTCCTCTGCTGAACCATCCTCTCTTCTTGGGAGGGAATGGCTCTTCAGATTGGTCCTTGAACACGAATATCCCATCTTCGTTGGCAGCCGAATACCCTGAGAGGGATGGCTGTGAAGAGGTACCTTCGTCCCTAGGTGATCCAGACAACTGACGGTCGGCGTCTGATGGTCCTTGGTCGCTCATACTGTAAACTAACAAATTGTCAAATAACACACAACGATAATATACAGATATGCACGTAGTTCCGTAATTAATTTCCTAACATTTTGAATAATATTTTGATGTCAGCAGAACACTTTTGTGGTTGAATCAGTGGCTTAGCTCTGATACCACCTTCTGTCCCAACCCCCGTCCCCTAATGCCAGGGACCGGGCGGTCGCGGCCAGTTTCAGTGGTATCGGTGTTTATCAGTTTGGCAGCGGAAATTTACATCAGGACCGTAGTTAGGAAATATTTTATCAGAGGAAAATACCACATATTTATAATATTAAACACATGGGGAATACCCAAGTTTCAGGTACACACATTTTTATAGGGATAAATTCTATTTTATTTAAATAAAACATCTCTTTATTTTAGGTAACTTTATAGCCACTTTTCCAAGCCTTCAGTGCTGTCCAGCTGGCTTCTACTTGGCTTTCACATTTTGTTACCTGAAACGCGTTAAAAAACATTTTGTCAGTGGGAAATACTGGTGAGTGAATCCCAGTTTAATCAAGACATGTAAAACCGTTTTACAGAATTGAGGGCGGTCGCGCAATTACATTTGTTTCCATCTACTTTAATTACCACCCACGGTACTGTCTACCCGACTTGTGGTCATGTCACTACTCACAATGTAGTAACAAATTTTGTATACAAAACCCCAACATACCGATGATAATTGTCGAATACAAATACTCAATCACTGTTTAATATAAAGTTAATCATATGTGGTTTTGTAAAAACAGTTTACAAAAAGGAGATTACTCACTTTGATGTCTTAGGTTTTCCTTAAGGATTTCCTGGTGATTTTCTATTAATTACACAATGCACACGCGTTAGTATAATAACCCAATATTTATATTAATGATACCCTCTCCGAGACGACATTCCAACGACTACGTCGGGCAGAACCTCGACAGCCATTACGGAACCCTAGATCAATCGGGCAGCGTATCTAATATGTAACCGGGGGTTATGATACTTACAACGAGGCAGAACTTCGTTATTTAGGGGGTATAATGCTCGGTATAATTACTTTACTTCAGAAAATTTGAGAGAGAAAGTTGTGTGGTGCTAGTTGGGACTGAATGCTCGACCTCTCTATATATAGGGCTGTTCAGGGGTCTGTCGCGCCCCGCGAAGACCACACCAAGGTCTTACGTGGCCCGCGACATAGGGTTGTAGGGCCTAGCTTTGCTTATTCGGACAACTAGCCTTAACACGATTGGTGACACGTGGCAGCCTGGGGGCTTGCCCTGGTGACTGGCTGTCGCGCCCCACGTAGCCTGAAGGCAAGGCCTTCGCGGCCCGCGAGCGACCGCAAAATATTTATTTTAATTAATTTTTATAAAAATAAAGGTATTCGGGGCCTGTTTTCATATGCGGGGTGTATTTTAGGACGTATTGGGATATTCTAAATATATTAAGGGTGTCGAGAACATTTTTGGAGGGTTGTTATAAACCGAACTTTGATTAATCTGAATTCTTTTTAAGAATTCCAAACCTTTCAATCATGACTCTTTAACCGAGTCCGTTTAGCTATTGTTCGCTTCCCCACTTATGATTTTCATTTATATATCATCACGACTTCAAATGTGATGGATCGTGAATGAGAAAAATCATTATATTCCCATTATACCCCCAAGTTAGACATTTTACGAAAACGACCCATTATATAGTTTTAAGCCAAAATGGTTTAAGCCTTCCATTTTATACTATCGTAAGGATCGACCAAATTATAGAATTCATATTTAAACTACCCTTAAGGGTCGTTTGCCCCTCGAGGGCGTTTTGGTCAACTTTAGTCTTTTGATCACTAAAGACATTTTGAAAGCTTGTTTTGACCACGAATACTCTTTTAACCCGTATTCCATTTTAATTTCAATATGTCCATAAGAACATAATATCTAAATTTCAATTCACTTCATATACCTCACTTTAGGTAATCCAAAGCCCACCCATGACTCAATTAACTCTCGTCGAACCTTATGTCTTAAATGAGAGTTTGAGCCATTTCACATACCTGGATCGGGTCAAAGCAATGACCCGTTTTAATACCTCATCGTATTAGTTGCTAATTAATAAGAACACAATATCATATTCTATTCGTCCATGTGAGCATAAGACTCGACAAGCAAACATTAGTCATTATTGTCAAATGATGATACCATCACCATTTGACCCGTTTGGCCTAAATGACCATTTTGCCACTTCTTGACCTATCCCTTTTTGCTTTAGGACGACCAAACATTATAATATTGTGAGAAGGTATTTATTGACCATATCACTCATTTGACCCATTGCGGTTTACACCTAGTGGCCATATTTACATAAGTCGTTTCATTACGCATTTGACCCAACATGGCTTACACCATAGGGTGACTTTTCAAAACTCATTATTATTCGTCAACATGTGACCAAATTGCCATTTTACCCTTTTATCCATTATGTCTTACACCATAATGTAATCTTTTTCAAAATTTATTGTTTGTTCATCAACACGTGACCGAATTACCATTTTACCCATTTTACTACCAAATACGGTTTCTTACCATTTTTACTTGTTCCGACCCGTATCAATTCATGTCGGAACATCATATTTCAAGGACTTATTTCAATTACTAAGTCACCTCGTTCTTAACCAAATTCATGAATAAGTATTCCATTTTAAAGATGTAAGCTTTACTTACATTGCATCTGATTATGCTTTTTCCGCGTTGATCCGTTTGACTCGTTTCTTTCCCAAGCTTCCACCTATCTTGTCAAGCGTCAAACTATCATTTATCATTCACAGTATGGTTAGATTAGTCATCATTTATCACGACTATTCCATCTTATGGATTTTATATCAAAATTATCATTCGATCTTATTATAGGTCAGTTTGACTTTTAAAAGTCAACTGCCTATTAACATACACAAAACCAAAAATAAGTTCGACAACTCATTTAGGCATTTCGTTAATTACCCAGTAGGCACTATTCTTAGGCCACCATTATAACCACATTCCCTAACTAAGTTCACGCCATTGTTAACATCAATTTAACATAATTTCAATCATTGTATGCTAATCTATCAATGTTATACAAATACATGGGATTGTCTTGTCATTATAAAACAACCCATTGCATCATATATATGGAATTTACCCAAACATCAAACTTAGCCAAATATTTTAAACATTCATAAACACATGATGATTTCAAACATCATTTATCATGAATATATCATCTATTTCATAGTACCATACAAAAACCCATTTTAAGTCATGTATGATTACTTACTCGAATCTCTAATTTGTTAAAGTATCTTACACATGCATACAAGTATGATGATTATAAACATTCATAATATCAATTTCTTCATATAATCAAAACCACTTAACTAGGTGTGGTAAATCATCCAAACACCCAAATCATAGCAATATATTCAAAATTTTCACTTAGGGTTTGTTCCTAAGCAAGTATATATCTCGTATCTCACTTCAATTTCTGAATTCATACATGGATTGAAATCCAGAAATCTACCTACATTCATAATAATCACCAAATTAAGATTTTTGACATACCTTATGACCCCTTAATTTAGGTGATCATTAATATGCGTTCATGCATGGATTTGGTGTCCAATTTCCCTTTCAATTTGATGATTTAGATGAACAAGGGTTTTGCTCCCCTTGTTCTCCTCTTGATCGTTACACGCACACACACATTTAGTGTGTGTTGTGTTTTGTTTTAATTTCGATTATTAAGTTTTAGCTTTTCCCCTTTTGGTCCCTGATGTTTGAGATTTTGATCATAGATGAGTATCATTCAACATTTATCACTAGCAATACTAATAATCAACTAGGTTAATTATTCCTAGTTATTTTGTTCACGGGTTGCTTTTACCACTAACGGTATTTACCCACTCATTAATATTAACGTGGTTTGATTACCAAACCCATTTTTGGGGTGTTACAGTATTTCAATTGTTGCTTCTCCATCATTCAATCAACCAACATTTCCCTCACCCACATCCAAAAGCCATTTCGCAAAATTATTTATCTCTTGGTTTTCAGATGTAGATCTTCCAACGGTTAACCTCATGTTTGTAGTTAAACTTAGCAACTTACATTTTCTCCATAGATACGACGAACATAGTGAGGCATTCACGATCTCTTGTCGTCCATCATTTGGAACAACAGGTAATATTTGTCGAAAGTCACCACCAAAAACGATAACCTTACCTCCAAACAGGACATCAGATTTGCGTAAATTTTCGATATTAAAAATGTCATGCATAGTTCTATCCAACACCTCAAATGCATGTTTATGCACGATAGGCGCTTCGTCCCATATAATCAGTTTGGTCTCGTTTAGTAATTTAGCTACTTCATCATCTGGTTTAATATGACAAACCAGATCCTCATTAAGATTGAAAGGTATGTGAAACCTAGAGTGAGTTGTTCTTCCTCCATCCAACAACAATAATGCAATTCCACTAGATGCGACGTTTAATACAATTTCACCTTTTGATCTGAATTCCGCAGACAGTGTTTTCCATAAAAATGTTTTACCAGTACCGCCATAACCATAAACGAAAAACATTCCTCCACTGTTTCCGTCAACTGCTTGAATAATTTCTTCAAATAGTGCATGTTCTTCATCAGTTAACATATTCAACTGACCTTCATAAACATTTTGTAGATTCGTTCTGTCGTATGCAAGCTCCTCGTTAATCAAACGACAGCTAAAGTTATCTAAAGACGCAGTATCTGAGTACGGCATTGTTACAAATCTTCGCAGTGATGAATTATTTTTGGTTAAAAACTTCTCTATTTCACATAAAACATAGTTCTTAAGTTGCTGATCTGGAATTGATAAAGCTGTGCAAGATGAAAAAATAGATAAATTTAATAATACAATTTTAGTAACTGGAACATAAAAAAGAATTAATTTAAAAGTTTACCTGCAACTCGATGATACTTTGATAATCTATAAACAAAATCATCTGCCATATATTTCCATGTCCTTTCCCAAACTATTTTAGGTCTAGATAAAGTGCTTGATAATAGCATGGTGGCAAATACATTACGAATATAAGAAGCGCTACTTGATATATTTGCTTCTTTTATGGCCTCGACGTACTCTGAGTCATCATCCAAAAGACCAAGCGCATAGCAAGCATCTCTAAACGTATCGTACACTCGACCATTAACTGTTTTAATATCATCAAATGATGTTGCTCCTTTAACTTTGTAAAGAAGAATTATTAAAAAGTAAGCTTCACTAGTAGACGGAGACACGGAATGAATTCTGCTAATTGATTTTCCTTTTTTTCTAGGAACCCATATATGTTTATCAAGCTTCCAGACATACCAACGTGGGAATTGAACGTATGTAAGTGTACGTGCAATGATATCATTAGGATCTTTATTACGTTCCATCCATGATATAAACATTGATGACTTGACAGATGGTTTGTTTAGAACGTAATTAATATCTTCATCAGGGCCGAAAACAACTGGTTGTTGTCCAGGAAGATGGAAAGGCAACCTCATCACAGCAGGACTCCTATAATGAATTTCATTCAAGAATATCCTCCATGATGCTTCGCAAGCTGATATATACCTACAATCATAATACTCTTTAATTTCATCATCTGTTGGTTCCTCGTTTTGATTATCGCTCTGAACCAGAGCAACAGCTGCTCTATCAGGGCCTTTATTAATATATTTAAACAAATACTTTACGGAGGCCGCTTGATTGCACCATTCAACATTTATATGTGCCTAATATCTTTTCAAAAGTTTTTGTTGTAAGGTACAACACTTCTGTTGTCTAAGTCAATTCTGTTTTTGAAAACAAAAGCACCGTCATCTCTTCAACTGTATTAGGGGAATTCGTGTGAATCCAAAGTTGTTTGATCTTGAAAGTTTTTTGGAAATCCTTTTGAACAACTTCTATCAACCATACATGGAAAGCTCAATCTAGCATTACCACATGGACCGTGTAACAACCCGTGTTTTGAAAGTCAAAGTCAAAGTCAAGATTGAAGTCAAAGGAAGAAAAGATTGCTAATTGTGATCTGTCACTCCTTGCTTAATTATTGATTTGACTTCTTTGACTTGTAATCGAATCTTTATTTTAATTGCTTTAGTTGTATTATGTGGAATATCTATTAATAATCGAGTTTTAATCGCATGTTTTATCGCTAATCGACCTACCGCTAATCGCACCGCTATCGCATTTGTAACTCGAATTATGTGTTCTGGATATTGTTTTACGTGTGTGTGCTAATATGTGTTATTTGTGTATGTATGTTTATGTTGAGGTGTTTAATCTCAATCGCAGTCGCAATTCTATCGCATTGCAATCTAATCGCAAATGCTAAACGCAAGTTAATTATGGTGATTGTATGTTAGATATAGTAGTTGGGTTATTTGTGTAACTAATGGGTAATACTATCGCATCACTCGTTCGAAACGCATCGCAACACTCAACACACGAAACGAAAACACGAAAACAAACTCGCCACGCCACTTCGATCGAATGACCATTCGATCGAATGGCCATCTGATCGGATGGCCATCCGATCGGATCGTCATCCGATCCGTGGTCCGGTGCTACCTTTCCTCTTTTGGAAACCCTATAAATACCCCTCTGTCACATCATTTGTGATGTGACAGCTCCTCTACTCGACCAGCCGCACTCAAGCCTTCTTTCTTTCAATTTCTCGCGATTCTTGTAAGTTTTCAACCTAAATCTTATACTTCTATGATCTACATGCACTCCTTCATCTTTTTCACCTTTGAATCTTGACTTTTAACCATGAAATCAGCGGGTTTGAGGTGTTCTAGGGTGATGTCATCATGGAGTTCTTATGAACTTCAAGAATTGGCTTCATTCCACCAAGAACAACTTAGATCTGAAAGATTTCCCCATAAATAGACAATGATTTCATGTAGATCTGAAAATTTTTCATGGACAAAAGGATTGAAAGATGGTTTCCAACTTTCTTTCAACTCTTTTACACTCAATGCACTCAAAACCGATAGAATCAGAGCTCGTTCTGATCTTCTACTCATTCTTAGTGATGTATCGGTCCAAGATCTGATTTCTATCTAAGAGACAACTGATTTCGGGTTAAACATGAACAACCGTCTCGAACAGTTGACTGATCAGACTAGGGTGGTTCCTGCCCGATCGGATCACTTGGGTCATGATGGGGTTTCTGTTGTTTAGCACGTTGTCATACCGTCTCAATCAAACCGCAAAACTTTCCAAACTTAACAAATCTTCAAGTTGCAAAAGATCAGATCGCGGGACAGATCGCTGTCCGATCGGATTGCCATCCGATCGAACTGCAATCCGATCGGATTACGCTTGAGGTTCAACACTTAAACAGTTTTCAACATGTTCAATGCACTAGTCAATTCTAATGGATTGCCACCCGATCGGTAGACCATCCAATTGGATGATAATCCTGCTGTGAACTTGTTCTCTGGGAAATACCTCGCCAGACGGATCACCATCCTATCGAACTACCGTTCGAAACTTCAAAGCCATCATACACAAACACATCCGTCTCAAACGAGTGTCAATCCGCCCGAAAGGCCATCCGAACGGATGACCAACCGAACGGATTGACATCCGATTGGATGGCCATCCGTTCGGATCGCCATCCGTCCGGATGACCACTCGTCACTTGTTCACTTTGCATCGTTTTACGCACCGCTCATCGCTTATGCTATCATTCTGATCAGGCTAATCTCATTCTAGCGCTCCTTTCAATCCATTAACTTCCATCGCTGTGAGTATACTCAATCCCTTTTTGCTTTACGCACTTTTGGGTGTTACATACGTTACTTATTCGAAATCACATCGACACACAACGCAAACACTATTTAACGCTAACCGTTTCTGCATGTTATACGTGACTCAATGAATGCTTGTTTGTTATGTTTACACATTGATTGCTGTCTACCTGCCTTAGCAACGATAGTACTGTCGTTTGGACTCAGCACCTGTTCACTCAGGGGTTGTTAAGGATATTACTTCACGTGTTCGTAGTGGTGAACATGTGATGTACACTCACTACTCGTAGTCAAATCGCAGTCATTGGTATTGATAGGATCTTTGTCGATAAGTTACATGCTTCACATTATAGGTTGTAAATGTTGGTTATGCGTAAACGATTTCTAACTCTGTTATACTATAAAACTTGTATGCTCACCTTTACACTATGTGTATTGACCTCTATTTTAACGTATGTGACAGGTGTTTGAACGCTTAGGAAGCTTGCTTGCTATTTGATGGAATCGAGCTTAGGAGAGTCTAGAAACCAACGAACAATTTTACTTATTTAAATCTGAGTTGTCGGAACAGTTTTACTTGTTTTTGAGATATCTATGTCTGTAATAATTAGATACTTAATGGGTTATGGTATGGGATATAATATTAACTATCCGGTAATTTAGTTGTTATGGAATTTCTCTTGAACAATCTGTTTCGCTCAGTGTCGCGCCTCGATGTTTCCGCCATCGGTTGGGGTGTGACATATTGGTATCAGAGCCATAACTATGGGGAATTAGGCAAGACTCGACCTAGTCCGAGTTGATGTCTTAGAAATGACCTAGTCTATAGCTTAAGTACCAACAGACCGAATTATGCATACCCGGTGTGGGTTTTGCATTAGCTTACTCGCTATTCCTCGCTCGCAATCGCTGTACACTACACACTTGCGCGGGCATCGCATACTACCGCTTCGCGCAAGGTCAGCCTCTCCTAAGGCTGGCAACTCACACTATCTTCAAATTTATCGCGGAAGCGAGGTGACTCGGCCGAGAATAGGTATGAAGACCGCAAACTCTCAACCTGATCGCTTGCTTGACACGAACTTTTATTAAAAACACGAGAAATTGCGTGGAATCAGGAGTGAAATCCATACTTCGACGCAAATTTTCCCCTCTACTACACTCATAACCGGAAACATAGTTGTTAAGTTAGGGGTGAAACCCGAATCTCTTTGGGTTGTCGATGTCTCGCACCCAGACAATCTAACCTTGATTTTATGTGTTTTGATTCTGGATTTCGCCGCCGCTAACTCTGAGATTTGTCGCTTTTATGTGGACTTTTATGTGTTTATATGCTTATTTGTTAGCGTTTTGAGATAAACAGTTCGGTGGTACTGATGGTTTGATTTCACGCCTTTCACCCCGCCCAACACCCACAACTCACTGCACAACGTTAACAAATCGCATGCCATGTTACTCTCGATCGCTTTTAGCAACTTTGATAGATAAGGGAACACGTACACCATAGGTAGGCGAATACGTGCAAAATAGGAAGGTGAATACATGCAAAACATGTGTGTAGTATAGCTTATGTGCTTATGTATGTGCTTATATGTTTTCGTGAATTTTGTGAATTGATGTGTTCCTGAGCTTTATGGTGAATCGCTAGACTATACTAGGAATAATCGAAATTGAGTTTGAGTCCTGTGACGATGTCTGTTGCAGACAATGTCGTCATTTGGATCGCAACACTCCCGAGCTGCTAGACGCAAGCACGCTAACAAGCGACTCGCTTCTCTCGTCGCAAGCCAAATCGCTAAAGTGATTCCTCAAATCGTTAGTGAATTGAACGAAAATGCTAGCAAGTCCTTGGAAGAGTTTAGGACCGATACTCCTAAAGCCGCTTTTAGCTTCAAGCAGTTCAAAGCCTACGGACCAAAGGAATTTACCGGCGAAGATGGTCCTACGATCATGTTTCAATGGTTTGATTCTATCGAAGTCGCCTTGCGCCAGAGTGGCTGTCCCGAAGATCTCCACACTCTTAATGCAACCGGCGTCTTCCAATCCCGCGCCCTTGATTGGTGGACGGCCGAGAGAAACAAACGGGGGAACGATGCAGCTCTCGGATTGTCGTGGGACAAGTTGAAGAACATCATGATGCAAGAGTTCTGTCCTCCCCATGAACTCCAAAAGCTCGATAATGAATTCTGGCACATTAAGCAGGATGGTGGAGATAACGCTGGTTTAACTGCTCGCTTCAAGCATTTGAGTATCATCTGCCCTGGTCAAGTCACTACCCCCGAGATTACGATCAAGAAGTATATCCGTGCTCTGCCGGATTGTGTCACAGATTTTGTTCAGGCTGGAAAGACGACAACAATCGAGGAAACCTACCTGCTCGCCGCTGAGATCAGCTATAAGCGAGTCAGGGCTAGTTATTTCGACAAAGCCACCAAGAATCTACATCAAGTCACCGCTACTCCCACCCCTGAGACTACCACCGCACCGCAATATTCAAAGCTCTCACGTCGCAAGAGGAAGAACAACAGCAGCTCCAGCAACAAAAACTGTGCAATTACGGCTGCACCACTTCAAGTTGTACCTACCCAACCGCAACCTCAACACCGCCAAGTAGTGGCGCCTGTGGCGGATGCACAGCCAGCAAAGCGTGCATACACTAGGCCACACCCGCTCTGCCTTACTTGTACCAATCATCACCCAGTTGGTATCGCATGCCGGTTCTGTGTTCACTGCAACATGTATGGCCATTTTACAGCAAACTGCCGTACGGGTTCTCGACAAGCTGCAGCTCCAATTCAGGGTCAAGCTCCTGCTCTACCAGCTCCGCAAGGACAGCACGCAGCTCCTGCACCCTCTGCTCAAGCAAGAGTCTGCTTTGCGTGTGGTGATCCCAACCACTTCGCAAACATCCGCCCAAACCGAGTGGTGAAGCAAGAGCCACAAAAGCAGCAGCTAGCGCAACAGCAGCAGCAGCAACAGCCAGCTCAGCAAGCAGCCCGCAGGCGCGCCTTCAACATCAACGCCCGCCAGGAACAGGCAGACAACAATGTGGTTAATGGTACGTTTCTCATAAATGGTATGTATGCTTCGTGTTTATTTGATACTGGAGCCGATAACTGTTTTGTATCGTTCGAATTCGAAAGGCTCCTAAATCGTATGCGCGTTAACCTCCCATCGACCTTTGACGTAGAAGTTGCCACTGGAAGAACCGTTACCGTCAGTTCTGTTCTGTGTGATTGTACTCTCGATCTCAACGGTCACGTTTTCCCGATTAATCTCATCCTAATGCAACTCGGTAGCTTTGACGTCATAGTAGGTATGGACTTCCTTCGGGATAATCATGTTGAAATTATTTGCTTCGATAAGATGATTCGATTCTCTCTCGCGAATGGTGATCAATTGTGTGTCTATGGTGAAGTCACTTTGAAGAAATTACAACTCATGTCGTGTGTCCAAGCTTGCAAGTATCTCCGCAAGGAATACCAAGCTTTCTTGGCGCACATCGTAGTAGCGGAGAAGGAAAAGAAAGGAAAAATGATGGAGGAAGTACCTGTTGTTCTTGAATTCCCTAACGTTTTTCCCGATGATTTACCTGGATTACCTCCCACTCGAGATATCGATTTCCGAATCGACCTTATTCCTGGAGCAAATCCTGTTGCTAGAGCGCCTTATCATCTCGCTCCTTCAGAAATGCGCGAACTCTCGAGTTAGCTCCAAGAACTGCTTGATAAAGGTTTCATTCGCCCTAGCACCTCTCCTTGGGGTGCACTTGTCCTTTTCGTCAAAAAGAAGGACGGATCGTTCCGGATGTGCATCGACTACAAGGAATTGGATAAGCTTACTATCAAGAACCGGTATCCCTTGCCTCGAATCGATGATTTGTTTGATCAATTACAAGGCGCTACGTGTTTCTCAAAGATCAATCTACACTCAGGCTACCACCAACTACGCATCCAGCAAGAAGATATACCTAAAACCGTTTTTCAAACCCGCTATGGTCACTACGAGTTTGTTGTCATGCCTTTTGGTTTGACTAACGCTCCCGCAGTCTTTATGGATCTAATGAATCGCGTGTGCAAACCCTTTCTTGACCGCTTCGTCATCCTATTCATCGATGATATCCTGATCTATTCCAAATCAAAAGCCGAACACTCGCAACATCTACGTTTAGTTCTTGAACTACTCCAGGGAAACCGTCTCTATGCCAAATTCTCCAAGTGTGAATTCTGGCTGGAGGAGGTCCGATTCTTGGGTCACATTGTCAATAGTCAAGGTATTCACGTTGATCCTACGAAGATTGAAGTAGTTAAGAGCTGGGTTACACCCAACAATCCGTCTGAAGTCCATTCTTTTCTCGGGCTAGTAGGCTATTACCACCGATTTATCGAAGGTTTTTCTAAAATTACCGTGCCGCTTACTTCGCTTACGCATAAGGACAAGCCTTTTGTTTGGGGAACTAAACAAGAGGAGGCCTTTCAAATGCTTAAAGCTATGCTTTGTAACACTCCTGTGCTCTCACTTCCTGACGGAAATGACGACTTCGTAGTCTACTGCGATGCCTCCAACCTCGGTTTCGGTTGTGTCCTCATGTAACGAGACAAGGTTATCGCGTACGCCTCTCGACAGCTCAAGATCCACGAGAAGAACGATACCACACACGACCTCGAGCTTGGTGCAGTTGTTTTTGCATTAAAGATTTGGCTACACTACCTTTATGGTACTAAGTGTACGATCTTCACCGATCATAGGAGCCTACAACATATCTTTGACCAGAAAGAACTGAACATGCGCCAACACCGGTGGGTAGAACTCCTCAATGATTACGACTGTGAGATCCGTTACCATCCAGGCAAAGCAAACATCGTCGCCGATGCTCTCAGTCGACGAAGCTATTTGCATAGCAATCTTAATATCTAAGCCCAACATAATATCGAAACTTTGATACGTGATGCTCAACATGCTTGTTTTACCGAACGAACCTTGAAGAAGGAAAGAATTCTCAACGACGGCGCTCAACTCGAGAACAAATCGAATGGTATCTTTTATTATCTAGACCGAATTTGGATTCCCAAGCGTACCAATTTGTGACAAATACTACTAGACGAAGCTCACAAGTCCCGATATGCCATTCATCCCGGTGCCGACAAGCTGTACCAGGACATGTGCTACAAGTACTGGTGGCCGGGCATAAAGAAGGATATCGCTATCTATGTTTCGAAGTGCTTGACATGTTCGAAGGTCAAGGCCGAGCTCCAAAGACACTCTGGCTTACTCGTACAACCCGGAATCCCTATGTGGAAATGGGAGAGTATAGCTATGGACTTCATAACGAAACTTCCGCGCACGCCATCAGGTCACGACAACATCTGGGTTATCATCGACCGTCTTACCAAGTCTGCTCACATTCTACCAATACGATAAGACTATAAGGTAGAACGATAAGCACGAATCTACACCGACGAAGTCATTTGTCGACACGAGACACCTCATGATATCATCTCTGCCCGCGATGGTTGCTTCACTTTGCGTCTTTGGGAAACGTTTCAATCTGCTCTCGGTACTACCCTTAAACTTAGTACTCGTTTCCATCCCCAGACCGACGGTCAGACTGAAATCACGATTCGTACCCTTGAAGACATGCTTCGCTCGTGTGTCATAGATTTCGGTGGTAATTGGGACTCGCACTTACCTTTAGTCGAATTCTCGTACAATAACAGTTATCACTCCAGCATTCAAATGGCACCATTTGAGGCATTATACGGAAGAAAATGTTGATCGCCTATTGTATGGCACGAGATCGGAGACGCGCAATTTACCGGTCCTGAGCTGTTGCAAGAGACGACTGACAAAATCCTCCAAATACGAGACAATCTATTAAAAGCTCGGAATCGTCAGAAAAGTTACGCCGATAGACGCCGCAAGCCCCTTGAATTTGACGTTGGCGATCACGTACTCCTAAAGGTTGCACCTTGGAAGGGGGTGATCAGATTCGGCAAGAGAGGAAAGCTCGCGGCTCGATATATTGGACCCTTTAAGATTCTGGAAAGGATTGGCAAAGTGGCCTGCAGACTCGAACTACCGGAGGAACTAAGTAATGTCCACCCGACTTTCCACGTTTCGAACCTCAAAAAGTGTTTAGCCGACCAGGAATTGCATGTCCCTCTCGAGGATTTACAAGTGGACGAAACATTACACTTCATGTAAAAGCATGTCGAGATCATGGGCCGAGAAACCAAGGTACTCAGACGCTCACGCATTCCCATTGTGAAGGTTCGCTGGGAAGGCAAACGCGGCGCCGAGTTTACTAGGGAACTCGAAAGTGACATGAAGGCGAAGTACCCGCAAATGTTTGTTACGCCTACTTCTTAAATTTCGGGACGAAATTTCCTAAAGTATGGGAGGCTGTAACAACCCGTGTTCTGAAAGTCAAAGTCAAAGTCAAGATTGAAGTCAAAGGAAGAAAAGATTGCTAATTACGATCTGTCACTCCTTGCTTAATTATTGATTTGACTTCTTTGACTTGTAATCGAATCTTTATTTTAATCGCTTTAGTTGTATTATGTGGAGTATCTATTAATAATCGAGTTTTAATCGCATGTTTTATCGCTAATCGACCTACCGCTAATCGCACCGTTATCGCATTCGCAACTCGAATTATGTGTTCTGGATATTGTTTTATGTGTGTGTGCTAATATGTGTTATTTGTTCATGTATGTTTATGTTGAGGTGTTTAATCGCAGTCGCAATTCTATGGCATCGCAATCTAATCGCAAATGCTAAACGCAAGTTAATTATGGTGATTGTATGTTAGATATAGTAGTTGGGTTATTTGTGTAACTAATGGGTAATACTATCGCATCACTCGCTCGAAACGCATCGCCACACTCAACACACGAAACGAAAACACGAAAACCAACTCGCCAAGCCACTTCGATCGAATGACCATTCGATCGAATGGCCATCCGATCGGATGGCCATCCGATTGGATCGTCATCCGATCCGTGGTCATGTGCCACCTTTTCTCTTTTGGAAACCCTATAAATACCCCTCTGTCACATCATTTGTGATGTGACAGCTCCTCTACTCGACCAGCCGCACTCAAGCCTTATTTCTCTCGATTTCTTGCGATTCTTGTAAGTTTTCAACCTAAATCTTGTACTTCTTTGATCTACACGCACTCCTTCATCTTTTTCACCTTTGAATCTTGAATTTTAACCGTGAAATCAGCGGGTTTGAGGTGTTCTAGGGTGATGTCATCATGGAGTTCTTATGAACTTCAAGAATTGGCTTCATTCCGCCAAGAACAACTTAGATCTGAAAGATTTCCACATAAATAGACAATGATTTCGCGTAGATCTGAACATTTTTCAATGACAAAAGGATTGAAAGATGGTTTCCAACTTTCTTTCAACTCTTTTACACTCAATACACTCAAAACCGATAGAATCGGAGCTCGTTCTGATCTTCTACTCATTCTTAGTGATGTATCGGTCCAAGATCTGATTTCTATCTAAGAGACAACTGATTTCGGGTTAAACATGAACAACCATCTCGAACAGTTGACTGATCGGACTAGGGTGGTTCCTGCCCGATCGGATCACTTGGGTTATGACGGGGTTTCTGTTGTTTAGCACGTTGTCATACCGTCTCAATCAAACCACAAAACTTTCCAAACTTAACAAATCTTCAAGTTGCAAAAGAACAGATCGTGGGACGGATCACCGTCCAATCGGATTGCCATCTGATCGAACCCCAATCCGATCGGATTGCGCTTGAGGTTCAACACATAAACAATTTTCAACATGTTCGATGCACTAGTCAATTCTAACGGATTGCCACCCGATCGGTAGACCATCCGATTGGATGATAATCATGCTGTGAACTTGTTCTCTGGGAAATACCTCGCCGGTCGGATCGCAATCCGATCGAACTACCATTCGATCAAACGACCTGAAAGGTAGAGATACTTCTCTGTTTTCAAAATGCTACAACGAAAACTTCAAAGCCATCATACACAAACACATCCGTCCCAAACGAGTGTCAATCCGCCCGAATGGCCATCCGTTCGGATCGCCATCCGGTCGGACGACCACTCGTTTTACGCACCGCTCATCGCTTATGCTATCATTCTGATCAGGCTAATCTCATTCTAGCGCTCCCTTCAATCCATTAACTTCCATCGCTGTGAGTATACTCGATCCCCTTTTGCTTTACGAACTTTTGGGTGTTACATACGTTAATTATTCTAAATCACATCGACACACAACGTAAACACTATTTAACTCTAATCATTTCTGCATGTTATACGTGACTCGATGAATGCCTGTTTGTTATGTTTACACATTGAATGCTGTCTACCTGCCTTAGCAACGATAGTATTATAGTTTGGACTCAGCACCTGTTCACTCAGGGGTTGTTAAGGATATTACTTCACGTGTTCGCAGTGGTGAACATGTGATGCGCACTCGCTACTCGCAGTCAAATCGCAGTCATTGGTATTGATAGGATCTTTGTCGATAACTTACATGCTTCACATTATACGTTGTACATGCTGGTTATGCTATAACGATTTCGAACTCTATTATACTATAAAATTTGTATGCTCACATTTACACTATGTATATTGACCTCTATTTTAACGTATGTGACAGGTGTTTGAATGCTTAGGAAGCTTGCTTGCTATTTGATGGAATCGAGCTTAGGAGAGTCTAGAAACCAACGAACAATTTTACTTATTTAAATCTGTCGGAACAGTTTTACTTGTTTTTGAGATATCTATGTCTGTAATAATTAGATACTTGATGGGTTATGGTATGGAACATAATATTAACTATCCGGTAATTTAGTTGTTATGGAATTTCTCTTGAACAATCTGTTTCGCTCAGTGCCGCGCCCCGATGTTTCCGCCATCGGTTGGGGTGTGACAGATTGGTATCAGAGCCATAACTATAGGGAATTAGGCAAGACTCAACCTAGTCCGAGTTGATGTCTTAGAAACGACCTAGTCTATAGCTTAAGTACCAACAGACCGAATTGTGCATACCCGGTGTGGATTTTGCATGAGCTTACTCGCTATTCCTCGCTCGCAATCGCTGTACACTACACACTTGCGCGGACATCGCATACTACCGCTTCGCGTAAGGTCAGCCTTTCCTAAGACTGGCAACTTGCATTATCTTCAAATTTCTCGCGGAAGCGAGGTGACTCGGCCGAGAATAGGTGTGAAGACCGCAAACTCTCAACCCGATCGCTTGCTTGACGCGAACATTTATTAAAAAGAAGAGAATTTGCGTGGAAACAGGAGTGAAATCCATACTTCGACGCAAATTTTCCCCTCTACTACACTCAAAACTGGAAACATAGTCGTTAAGTTAGGGGTGAAAACCGAATCTCGATGACTTGTTCCGCTCTTTATTATGGTTTTGCAAAACTCTCACCAGAGTCTCGATGGACTCCAACGACTTGAGCCACACCATAACTGGAAGGATGCGTGCCTATCGCCCGGATTAACGAAAGAGCACAGTCCAGAAGGCCCAAGTGTGCACTCAAGGTCCTTGAGAGTAGTCAAATCACTTTGGGTAGTCGATTTCTCGCACCCAGACAATCTAACCTCAATTTTATGTGTTTCGATTCTGGATTTCGCCGCCGCTAACTCTGAGATTTATCGCTTTTCTGTGCACTTTTATGTGTTTATATGCTTATTTGTTAGCGTTTTGAGATAAACAGTACGGTGGTACTGATGGTTTGATTTCACGCCTTTCACACCGCCCAACACCCACAACTCACTGCACAACGTTAACAAATCGCATGCCATGTTACTCTCGATCGCCTTTCACAACTTTGATAGATAAGGGAACACGTACACCATAGGTAGGCGAATACGAGCAAAATAGGAAGGTGAATACGTGCAAAACATCTGTGTAGGATAGCTTATGTGCTTATTAAGTGCTTATATGTTTTCATGAATTTTGTGAACTGATGTGTTCCTGAGCTTTATGGTGAATCGCTAGACTATACTAGGAATAATAGAAATTGAGTTTGAGTCCTGTGACGATGTCTGTTGCAGACAATGTTGTCATTTGGATCGCAACACTCCCGAGCTGCTAGACGCAAGCACGCTGACAAGCGACTCGCTTCTCTTGTCGCAAGCCAAATCGCTAAAGTGATTCCTCAAATCTTCAGTGAGTTGAACGAAAATTCTAGCAAGTCCTCGAAAGATTCCAGGACCGATACTCCTAAAGCCGCTTTTAGCTTCAAGCAGTTCAAAGCCAGGGGACCAAAGGAATTTACCGACGAAGATGGTCCTACGACCATGTTTAAATGGTTTGATTCTATCGAAGTCACCTTGCGCCATAGTGGCTGTCCCGAAGATCTCCGCACTGTTAATGCAACCGTCGTCTTCCAATCCCGCGCTCTTGATTGGTGGACGGCCGAAAGAAACAAACGGGGGAACGATGCAGCTTTCGGATTGTCGTGGGACGAGTTGAAAAAACATCATGATGCAAGAGTTCTGTCCTCCCCATGAACTCCAAAAGCTCGAGGATGAATTCTGACACATTAAGCAGGATGGTGGAGATAACGCTGGTTTAACTGCTCGCTTCAAGCAGCTGAGTATCATCTGCCCTGGTCTGCCCTAGTCAAGTCACTACCCCAGAGATTACGATCAAGAAGTATATCCGTGCTCTGCCGGATTGTGTCGCAGATTTTGTTCAGGCTGCAAAGACGACAACAATCGAGGAAACCTACCTGCTCACCGCTGAGATCAACAATAAGCGAGCCACGGCTGGTTATTTCGACAAAGCCACCAAGAATCTGCATCAAGTCACCGCTACCCCCACCGGTGAGACTACCACCGCAATCTTCAAAGCTCTCATGTCGCAAGAGGAGGAACAACAGCAGCTCCAGCAACAAAAACTGTGCAGTTACGGCCGCACCACTTCAAGCTGTACCTGCCCAACCGCAACCTCAACACCGCCAAGTAGCGGCGCCTGTGGCGAATGCACAGCCAGCAAAGCGTGCATACACTGGGACACACTCGCTCTGCCTTACTTGTACTTATCATCACCCGGTTGGTATCGCATGCCGGTTCTGTGTTCACTGCAACATGTACGGCCATTTTACAGCAAACTGTCGTACGGGTTCTCGACAAGCTCCAGCTCCAATTCAGGGTCAAGCTCCTGCTCTACCAGCTCCGCAAGGACAGCAAGCAGCTCCTGCACCCGCTGCTCAAGCAAGAGTCTGCTTTGCGTGTGGTAATCCCAACCACTTCGCAAATGTCTACCCAAACTGAGTGGTGAAGCAAGAGCCACAACAACTAGCTCAGCAAGCAGCCCGCGGGCGCGTCTTCAACATCAACGCCCGCCAGGCACAGGCAAACAACAATGTGGTTAATGGTACGTTTCTCGTAAATGGTATGTATGCTTGGTGTTTATTTGATACTGGAGCCGATAGCTGTTTTGTATCGTTCGAATTAGAAAGGCTCCTAAATCGTAAGCGCGTTAACCTCCCATCGACCTTCGACGTAGAAGTTGCCACTGGAAGAACCGTCACCGTCAGTTCTGTTCTGCGTGATTGTACTCTCGATCTCAACGGTCACGTTTTCCCAATTAATCTCAACCCATGCACATGTGCATATGTATCATTTCTTTGTCAAATTCCGTAATTCATTACAAATATTAGTCAACTACACTTTCATTTACACTACCTCGTGTAATACACTACTTTTTACGTTAACAATATTAGAAATGCACATGTGCATCTATATGTATCAACATGAAATAAGGTGTTTTAGTACACTACTTTGAATACACTCTCTTTCATCTATCATTCCATCCATAATACACAAACATGCACATGTGCATATGTATCATTTCTTTGACAAATTTCGTAACTCATTACAGATATTAGACAATTGCACTTTAGTTTACACTACCATATGTAATACACTACTTTCTACATTACCAATATTAGAAATGCACATGTGCATCTATATGTATCAACATGAAATAAGGTGTTTTGGTACACTACTTTGAATACACTTTCCCTTTGATATATCATACCATCCATAATACACTAACATTACCTCCTACCATTCATAATACAATATCATTACCTCCTACCATCCATAATACAATACCATTACCAATATTTTGACTTTATTACATGTATATCAACACCATTTATATCATACAATCATCATATTACATCATAAAGTAACAACTATAGCCAAACCATCAACCACTAGATATAACTAACCAAAAAACATGTATATGGGCCTACTTCTCCATTCAAAATCACAAACGTTTTGTACCAAAACATGTTATATCATGGTTATACGTAATGATGCACATGTGCATTTTGAATATTGGTAATGTAAAAAGTAGTGTATTACAGATGGTATTGTAAATTAAAGTGCAATTGTCTATTACTGATAACGTATTACGGAATTTGTTGAAGTAATGATACATATGCACATGTGCATTGATAACTGTTACTCGAAAAAAAAAAGTTTTTTTTTTTTTTTTGATAACAAAATATAGCGATTTTTGTTAAAAAATATTTAAATTTTTTTTGAGTGCTTTTTTGATTTTTTTTAGATTTTATTTTGTGTTCACATTGGTTCTCACGTTTCTCGCAATAAGGGTGGTTCTCAAATGAACCTTACCCTATATATATATATATATATATATATATATATATATATATATATATATATATATATATATATATATATATATAGGTAAAGGATCCTGTAAAAAGTGCCCAAAGTGTGAGAAGTGTAAGAAATAATCTGGTGTTGACATGTGTCCATCAATTATATTAATGAATAAGGGTAATAATGTAATTTACTCCTAATGGAAGTTAAAGTCAATTAAAGGAAATGAGATCATGTGTTAACTATTTTACGAGAAATTTTAGGAAACATATTTGATTTTACGATTTTATACATCTGATTGTTTTATCTTCTTCATCATCTTTTAATCGCAACATCTTTTAATCATATATTGTTCATATCTTCTTTTCATCATCTTTAAATTGCAATACAATGTTTTTTGGATTCCAGATAAAACACCATGACTTGAATCATAGTCAATGTCTCCAGATGTTTAAAACACCACGCCATGAACAATTTCTCCAGATGAAACACCATGACTTGAATCATAGTCATGGTGTTTTAAAATCTGGGAATGTTTTGTGTTGATTGTCCAGATGTTAATACACCATGGATGTAATCACAATACAATGTTTTTTTGGATTCCAGATAAAACACCATGACTTGAATCATAGTCAATGTCTCCATATGTTTAAAACACCACGCCATGAACAATATCTCCAGATGTTTAAAACACCATGCCATGAACATTGTCTCCAGATGTTTAAAACACCATGACTTGAATCATAGTCATGGTGTTTTAAAATCTGGGAATGTTTGTTATTGATTATCCAGATGTTGAAACACCATGGATGTAATCACAATACAATGTTTTCTGGATTCCAGATAAAACACCATGACTTGAATCATAGTCAATTTATCCAGATGTTTTAAAACACCACGTCATGAATCTGATTACAGTTCTTCTAAACGTAAAACACCACGCCTTGAATCTTATATAAAACAAAGAGGCTTCCGATTTAGATCTTGGTCATTAATTCTGATATTTAAGGAAAAAGGAGTGAATGTAGGTATTTTTGGTTGTGTAGGATACGGTTACCATATTTGAAACATTGAAAAAGACACTATTGCCCTTCAATTTTACATAAGGTCCCTCTAATTAAAACACAATTTACATTTTTATACCCTATTTATCTCAACCATTAGATCAAATATCCAATGGTTTAAAACACTTCTTACCCTTCTCACATTTTAAACACTTTTTACCATATCCATATATATATATATATATATATATATAGGGAGAAGATCATGCGAGAACCACCTCTTATTGCGAGAACCGCGAGAACCAATGTGAACACAACCAAAAATGCCTAAAAATAGCTAAAAATCACACAATTTTTTTTTAATATTTTTTATATAAAAATCGCTACTTTTCGAAGCAAAAAAAAAAAAATTTTTGGCCACTAAAAGTAGCGATTTGAGCATAAAAATATTAAAAAAAAATTTAGATTTTTTTTTATTTTTTTAGGTTTTTTGGGGGTTTATTTTTTAGCATTTTAGCTTGGGGGTGGGGGGTTTAGGTTTTTGGGGGGTGGGGGAGGGGGGTTTAGGTTTTTTTTTAGGTTTTTTGGGGGTTTTAGTTTTTAGCATTTAGCTTGGGGGGGGTTAGCTTAGGGGGGGTTAGGTTTTTGGGGGGGGGGGGGGGTTTAGGTTTTTTTTTGGGGGGGGGGTTAGGTTTTTTTAGCTATTTTAGGTTGTGTTCACATTGGTTCTCGCGGTTCTCGCAATAAATGGAGTTCTCGCATGAGCCCCTCCCTATATATATATATATATAGGGGGCTGCTAGAATAAGAACCACCTCCAGGTATGAGAACCAGTCTCCCCCAATCAGATTTTGACAACAATAAGGGTATATTAGTCATTTACACCAAATATCAAATCATTCCTCTCTCTCCTCTGTCTTTCATTTAATGTTTCATCTCTCTCTCTTTCCTTTATATTCATAGTTGCAGACTCTCTCTCTTGAAAATCCAAACCCCACTCCCATCTCCCTTAGCATCTCTCATTCTCTCTCTCTCTCTTGTCTCCTGTAAATCGAAGATGATGATGACGACGACTGAACCCACCTTGTTTTCCGGCGGCAACCACCAAGCAAAACACCCCCTCCGTCTCCCAAAGAAATCGCCGACCACCCCAACTGTGGTGGCGGCTCGTGACGCCGGTGGCCCCAAACAGAGGCGGAAGGCGGTGGTGGGGCGGTGGTTTGGTGGGAGTTCGGCAGATGCGGAAGGCGGTGGTGGTTTTTGGGAGACTGATGGGGGTTTTGGGCAGAGATCGGTGATGGCGGTGGTTTGTTACGAATGTGTAAGTAAAGGTGTATATCGTTTAGTTCTTTGTAGATCTGAACTTCTAGACCTTTGTCACCACTTGTTGGTTTTATCTGCTTCAATCATTTTTTTGGTAACTGTTTTTTGTTGCGGGTTTTGATTCTGTTGAATCTGGGGTTGGATCTTTGTGGTTTTGACCTTCTTGATGGTTTGTTTTTACCTGCTTCAATCTTGGGTTTTGATTCTGTTTGATTCTGGTGCTTTTTGAATCTGTTGAATTTTTTGAATCTGATTGAATATGTCTGAATGATGTTCATGGTGGTTTTGGATGTTTAAATCGGTTGTACATGGTTCCTTTTTGAATGTTTTTTGAATATGGTGCTTTTTGATAGGTTTCAAACAGTGATATGGATGTTGGTGCTTTTTGATCTTGATCTGGATATTTGTTTTGATTCTGGATTTAGTATGTTGGGGATTTTTGATCTGTGGGTTTTGATTTGTGATATTTAAATCTGTGGGTTTTGATACGATCGACGGGGTGGCGATGATGCAAAAAAAAAAACCGTAGATTTTGATGACGATGGCGCGGCAAGGACAGCGGAGGGTAGGGTTTTTGATCCTGCAACCCCACTTTTGCAGCCTCTTGATTATCGGATAATCTGAGCCAAACCCCGTTTTTTTTTTCGAGATACCCTTTGTTTTTTATGTTTGTTGGGTTTTTTATATTTTTTTTGAGGCGTCGATGATGATAACAATATATCTGAGACACCTCCCGAGTTTGCGATTTCTGGGTGCGTTCGTTTTTGCGTAAAAAAAATTTGTAAAAAAAAATAACCCGTAAACTTTTTTAACGTAAAACGTAAAAACGTGAAGGGTAAAAAGCTTTATGTAAAACGTTTTACGTAAATCGTAAAAAGTTTTACGTAAAACGTAAACCGTTTTACGTTTTACGTAAAACGTAAATAGTAAAAAGTTCTAAGTAAAACGTAAAACGTAATTTTTTTTTACTAAAACGAAAAAAACGTTAACGTAAAAACGTTAACGTAAAAAACCGTTAACGTAAAAACGTTAACGTAAAAAAACGTTAACGTAAAAAAACGTTAACCAAAAAACCGTTAACGCAAAAAAACCGTTAACGTAAAAAACCTGAATTTAAAAATGTTAACGTAAAAACCCGGTGCGTAAAATGTAAAAACGTAAAAAACGTTAACGTAAAAAACCGGCGCGTAAAACGTAAAGGGTTTTACGTAAAATGTAAAAAGGTTTTACGTAAAACGTAAAAGGTTTTTCGTAAAACGTAAAAAGTTTTAGGTAAAACGTAAACGTAAAAACGTTAACGTAAAAAACCGGCGCGTAAAACGTAAAAAAAACATTAACGTAAAAAACCGGCGCGTAAAACGTAAATAAACGTTAACGTAAAAAACCGGTGCGTAAAACGTAAAAAACTGGCGTTAAAAAACTACGCGTAAAAAACGGTGTTAAAAAATAGGCGCCTAAAAAACGGCGCGTTAAAAAAACGGCGCGTAAAAAACGACGGGTAAAAAGCGGCGCGTAAAAAACGACGGGTAAAAAGCGGCGCGTAAAAAACGGCGCGTTAAAAAAACGGCGTGTTAAAAAAACGTCGCTTGAAAAAGTCGGGCGTAAGACGGGTCGTAAAAACGGATCGTAAAACGGGTCGTAAAACGGCGTGAAAAAACGGAGCGTAAAAAAAAACTGATTTTAGAAAAAAAAAACTGATTTTAGAAAGAAAAAAAACAGATTTTAGAAAAAAAAACTGATGTTTGTTTAATATAAAAAAAACTGATTTAAGAAAAAAAAAAACATTTAATGTAATTGGACAAAATTGTAATAAAAAAATAAACTTAATAAGACAAAAAAAATTACTTAAATACCCTTTTGAATTATAATATTAAAGACATAATAAGACAAAACCATTTAATATTAATTTTTGTTACTTTTAATCTCATAAGGGCATCTAAGAGCTAATAAGTGGTTCTCATGGTTCTCATAACTAGAGGTGGTTTTCATTTTAGCGGTCCCCTATATATATAATATCATATGTATTAAGTTATACATAAGATATTAACTTTAATTGATAAGATATTAATTCCACTTTTAGTATCTTATGTTTTTTTTTGAACGTCCAACAAACTCAATCCCGAGCACTCTCGGGGCACCCACTGGACAAACGGAGTACTCCGAGAGTAACCCGAGTCCACCACCAATTCCGGGGAAAACCCGGTAACCCACCCGCCCGTAGGCACGACGGTGAAATTACCGGTAAAACCGGTTTAGCTCAAGGATCCAACCCAGTTTTCCCTGGGTCTCCTATCATTGCCAACCAGTGCCTCACTCTGCACCAAGTAGGAGTTGAACCTGCATCTCTCAAGAGAAATACAAGCCCTCCACCACTTGATCTAGAGATCATTTTGGTTTAATATTTTCAAATTATGTTGTATTATCTTTTAAATACCACTACATAATTTAGGTAACGCAATGTCAGATAATCCTACAATATGAATAAATTTCATAACACGTTAACATAAGAGTTAAATGCTTGGTTGGTCCCTGTGGTTTGCAAAAATTGCAGACTTGGTCCCAAATGTTTACTAATTACACGCGTGGTCCCCAAACTTGTCAAAAATGCACTCGGTTGGTCCCTAGCCCTAACATCAGTTAAATTTCTCAGTTAAGTCCATGTTAAATGACCAAAATACCCTTGCCTATTAATAAATTCAAGTCTAGTCTTCATCTTCAACATCATCACCAGTCTACTCTCTCTCTCTCTCTCTCTCTCTCTCTCTGAAGACAGCACCACCACCGTACAACACCAGCCACCACAACCACCTCACCGTACAACCGTTCAGGGCGTCGCGACGGTGGTGGTTCAGGGGTGACGCAATCGACGGTGGTGGTTCAGGGCGTCGCAATCGACGGTGGTGGTTCAGGGCGTCGCAATCGACGGTGGTGGTTCAGGTCAGTTCGAATCGGTGTCTCCGTCACGGTCGGAAGTTGAAACAAAAGCTCCCCGAATCGAATCGGTGTCTCCATCACAACAGTTAGATCTGAACAGATTCTCTCTCCAACACTCTCAGTTCTATATCTGTTTCAAAATTGGCGTATTCCCCTTCGAATTGCTCGCATACAGCCGCCTCTCTGCTGCAGCTCCTTCGCGGTCATGACTGGGAGTCTGATTTTGAGAATGTGTCTGGTAAGTCTTATTGTGATCTTGTGGATACTCGATCGAATTTGATTATATTGTTGTCTCCGGTTTGTAGATCGTTGAGATTTCGTGGTTGCTTTCGTGCTGTTAGTGATGCGTTTAATGGTAAGGATATTCAGTTTTGTTGGGTTGATGTTTGTAGCCATGTAGAGGAACCGGAAATTAGTGAGTCTGATTTTATCCAGAATGAGATTAGTAAATTTGGTTGGGGATTTTGTTCAGCTGATTTCATCGTTCTAGGTTCTGCTCTTGTTTCTGTTTATGTAGAGAGAGAGCTGAGAGAGAGAGAGAGTTAGAGAGAGGTGAGAGATTGATCTGTTTATGTATTTGTTAATAAGCAAGGGTATTTTGGTCATTTAACATGGACTTAACTGAGAAATTTAACTGATGTTAGGGCTAGGGACCAACCGAGTGCATTTTTGACAAGTTTGGGGACCACGCGTGTAATTAGTAAACATTTGGGACCAAGTCTGCAATTTTTGCAAACCACAGGGACCAACCAAGCATTTAACTCTTAACATAATACATTATAATTATAGCTTAAACCTTGGAGTGTTTTATCATGGAACAACATAAGATATTAACGATTAAAGAGGATAACTTAAGACATTAACGATTAAAGAGGATAAAATAAGTTAATATAGATTACAATGTAATGTTGCATTTAGTTTGTCATTAAATCATATGAAAATTTAAAAAGAAAAGTGACAAATTATAGGTAATCGTACCTCAACAATTATATTAAATATAATTAATCATATATGGATATAATTAATAGGCAGACACTTCTCTATTTAAGAATTTCACTTTATGTTCTATCATTTTTTTATAGATACTATTTCCCATTTATATAAATATTTTATATATAAATACTAATATATTAGTATTATACAAATATATTGTGAAAATATATTAATATTATAAAAATATATCGTGAGCATATATTAGTATTATAAAATATATTGTGAAAAATATAGTAGTATTATAAAATATATTATGAACATAATATAAAATATATTGTGAAAATATAGTAGTATTATAAAAATTGAATTGATATAATACTAATACTATTATAATCATATAAATAAAACTATCTGAATTTCAAGTAAACTAAAATTATACATAAATATATGTAAAAAGTATTATATATATATATATATATATATATATATATATTCAAATTCATGATATAAAACAAATGCAAACATATATAGATATACACAAATATACATTGTAAAAATTTAAGTTTATATAGGTTTTAAACATATATCCTGGTTTAAGTTATATATCTAATTTATTTACATTTTGTTATAATCGAAACTGACTAAACTTTACTCATAGAAATAAAGCACCTTATAATTTATAACCAGTTTGCTCCATAAGAACCAACTTTAATATAAATAAAATAAAAAAAGAAAATATAGTTATAATAATAATAATAATAATAATAATAGTTATTATTATTGTAATATTAAAATCATAAAAGTATTAAAAGAACTATATATACTATTATAATATGATAATTACTATTCATTTGTCACATCCCGATATACCAGAGCATGGCGTGATTGGACTGGTATCTTCATTGCACAGCTGAAGCAGTTAATGCTAAGACTTTAAAATCGAATAGTTAGAGGTGATAAATCGATAGTTGTGGGTGGCAACGGCCAATAACCAATAGTTAGAGGTGATAAAATCAAATAACCTTGTGTAAAGATATAGTTTGTTATATAAAATTAAAGTTCTTCAACTCGCGTAATACACGGATTATTTAAATGTGTAACTTTGTTACTTAGTACTAGTGGGAAACCCGCGCGTTGCATCGGAGTCGACAATATAGGGAGGGATCATAACTCAACCCTTAAAATGATAAAATAAATATCATATATAAGTAGTGATGCTTTCAGGTGGTTTATATTTCTGAATTGGAGACACTTTTCTCTTAAGTAGCCTATGATAAACCTTTCACAGATCCAACAAGTCATGGGTTATGCATAATGCCTCATGCCACATAGGGTGTTTTATTGGCTCAAAAATTATGTCCACACGCATATTCGCCTGAAGCTCATGGCCACTTTTGACAACGTACTATCAGACTGTTCAATAGATAACTTAAACCACATGTCAAATACCCATCTATACAATAAAAGAAAATGCAATCTAGGCTGCTATAAAAAGAAACGGATAATTAATGGCAAATTTATATATATATATATATATTCAAGAATACTACCTGAAACTCTATCAAGTATAATTTGTTGATGATGCAATATTTGTTACTACTAACAAAAAAATATGAGATCTCTAATGGAAAGTCCAAATACTTACTTTTTGTCATCAATAAAACACAAATTCTTATAAAGGTCACTACACAATTAATAATATATCATAACAGTTTATATTTATTAATTCAATAGTAAGACAAGATGTTGGTATTGTAATTAGTAAACATCATTTACATATATATTGCTTGCTGCATGGAAGTTGTTAATTTTTTTGGATGGAACCAGTCCCACGACTTTGACCTGATCAGACAGACAGCTAGTACAAACCTACGACCACCACCCGACGTCATTCCAAGAACCAGCTGCTGCTGGTAACCAAATCCAACCTAAAACCAAAAAATAAAAAATCAACATGCTGTTGAAAATTGCGCTCAAATCTGTTGTACCAAGCAAGCAATGCTTGGTATGGTTCGTCATAGAACAGTGCACTGCTGCTGGTGTCTTTCACCATTTTATTTAAAAACAATGGATTCCCCTCAGAAACCAACCTTACAAATGTGGGAGCATGAAATTGACTGTTATCATTGTAAATCATATCCTGGCTAGGACCTTTGTGAAGATTTTCCTCCAATGACCATGTTGATCCCGACTTCAACAATGCGTTGTTGTCAGAGCACGTTGTAAAGACCAATGAGCTTTTCACTGCTCATCGTATCGGTCAAATCGTCCGCTGCTGATATTAATGAATTTATTTAATAATGTGTAAACGTGAATGAAAATCGAAGGGACTAACCAACCAAGTTCGGTTATAGCAAAAGGTAAGACCAACAACTCCAGCTACAACCATGGCTGGAAGGTCAAATACCGCTCTTTTGCATTCCGTAACCAGACGCCATTTATCAATCGTTCTGTCATAAAAAAGAGATCAACACGATTTTAATTCTCAATTGTAACTTTCGATTGAAAATACATATTAAAAAATTGATCTAACAGTGGTAGCCTCTTAATTACTATAAACAAAAATGCATATTAAATCAATCATAGATAAGAATACATCAGAATGTTCAGATTATATTCATAAACCAATAGTTGAACATACTGAGTCCTAAATCCATTAACATTACTCATAATCAGAAACCCTAACTGAAACAAAACCCTAAGTAAGAGAACCAGTCAACCAGATCATAATTCAATATGCAATGAAACAGTGAGAAACTGCAACAGTCATTCATAAATCATAATTCAATAATAGATTATCAGAATAAGAATCAAAATGAGACCGAACTTACCGAATATTCAACCTGGAATGATGGTTGTGAGTTTATGAATCAGTCGAATGTGGACTCCATTTATAAGGAACTCATTGTTTTATTCTCGCAACAATTTAGGAGGTTAAATACATTACAATTAAAATTTGAGCTCAAAATGCCTTTCAACACGTTTTAACCAACCCACACCCCCTTTAGCAAGAACTTTTATTTGACCCGTTGCATATACAACACAACCTAGATCGGCCTACTCATAACTATAAGAATAATTGAGTGTTGAAAAGTTGTAACTAATTCGTATACCTTGGCTGCTTTTTTGCGAGGG
Organism: Helianthus tuberosus; assembly: GCA_030545235.1. Taxonomy (NCBI): domain Eukaryota; kingdom Viridiplantae; phylum Streptophyta; class Magnoliopsida; order Asterales; family Asteraceae; genus Helianthus; species Helianthus tuberosus. The sequence goes on along the minus strand of CM060411.1, from coordinate 48,656,602 downwards.
TAAGAACGACACCAAGAGCGCCATGACAAAAAGAAGAGTCCCTTGCAATCAGACCTGTGACACGAATAAAAAAGATCAGAGCCTAATCAGAGGCGAGATGTATATGAGTATTTAAACAACAAACCAACTAATTGTGCACGGTTATCTCCATATAAGCGACATCTGGTAAGAATCGTGGCCGGAACCCTTTCTTCCTGTTTCAGATGGTCCGTAATTGCTCATTAAAGTAACATGTTATCACTTGCTTTTATCATTCCAAAATACATAAAACAGTTAAAGGAATTGCATATAACCATATTCAATACATATATTTGCATGAAACTTTTTTTATAACCATCCAATTATTAAAGACTAAAAGCCAGTTAATATAAAACTTTACAGATATACATTAATTTGATCTTATATATATATATATATATATATATATATATATATATATATATATATATAGGGTGGGAGTTGGCTACTGTAACACCCCGAAAATATAAAAATTTATAGTAAAATTATAAAGTATTAAATAAACGAGAAGAAACTAACTAGGACGAAATAACCCAGTTAGTTACTAGTCTTGTGCTAACTCAAAAGTGGGTTAAAAGCACCTAAATATGAACTAAAAGAAATTAGAGGGACCAAAAGTGTTTAAATGGAAACTAATTTTAATAAAAATAATTTATTAAACACAAAACACACATTTGTGTGTGTGCTGGAAATCGATCAAACACAGGGGGGCGACCCAAGCTCCCCCACAACCCTAGTTCTTGCCAAATCTTCCAAATTGAAGGTCTAAATCAAGTCCAAAACGAAATCTGAGCATATACTAGTGATCCACATTGCAAGGAGATCATAAGGTATGTGAAATGTGATAAAAACTCTCTACTTGAAATTCTCATGAATTTAGGGAATTCAAAATCTGTGGATGCATGAATGATATGTAGATGAAATTGGAACATTGTAGTGTTTAGGAGTAAACCCTACACAAGTATATATTGAAATCATGCTTAGCTCAAGTAAATTCAGATTTTTTTTGATGCTAAATTCATGTATGAGATCTTTTTAGGGTTTTGATTGCTAAAAATAGTGTTATGATGTCAAGAACATTCTTAAATTGAAAGCTGAATTCAAACAGCTCCTGATCAGAATTTATAGCCGACTTGTATTGGTTGTAACTTGAACAAAACCTGACAAAAACATGTGTTTCTTGAGTCTAAAATGTAATTCCAGGAAATATCTTTAAAACCCCACTGGAATCGCATTTTTTCGACGAAAATTGAGCGTTTTATGAACTTTTTCGTATCAAAGGTTTAAGCTGCGTTTTCTGGCAGAATTTGCAGTCCATTACGAATGTCATAACTCAATTTAGGGATTTAGTTATGATCTCAAATTTTTACTGTAGATAGCTTTAAGCGATTAAAAGAATCTCCAATTGGAATTTTGTCAATCGGATAAACGAGGAATTTTTAATAAATTTTTCCATAAGCTGCAGTCAGAAGTGACGAATCTGATTGCAGCTTAGTAAATGAATATTTACGAATTTTTGGTAAAGAGTTAGATCTTTTAATTTTAACACAAGGCCTATCACTCCGAAAGATACTCTACATAAAAAAATCATAATTTTTGAAGACTGGTAACAGGTTAAACAAGTCACCAAAAACAGCCCATTTTCGGTGATATGAAATGCTTAAATGAAATCGCGGTCTACTTGGTTGTGTGTAAAACGTGATTATATTAAGTGTTCGGGTGAATGCATAATAATGTGTAAGGTGGAAGATAATATTAAATTATGGTTAATCTAACCACCTTGTGAACAATGGATAATAGTTTGGCGCTTAACAAGCTAGGTGGAAGCTTGAGGATGAAGCGGGTCAAACAGAGCGAGTATGGAAAGAAAAGCGTGGCATGGATGCAAGGTAAGTGAAGCTTACGCCTTTTATTTTATTACTAATTACTTGATTTCGAGTATTGAATCTGAATTATGTTGAGTAAATGATGTTCTGGCACTACTTATGCACTAGTCGGAAAAGTGAGAAAAAAATACGAAACCATGAATTATGATAAAAACGGTTAAATAGTAATCCAGACATGGACTAACGAATATATAAAGGAATTTGAAAGGACACCATTTTGGCATAAGCCATAACGGGTCAAACAAAACGAGAACGATTCCTAAGTAAGATGAATTCAAAAATAAACCGGGATAGGTGAAAGGGGGATGAAATGGTAATTAAATACCATCTCGTAATGATAATTAGTCATTTCGACTAAATGGGTCAAATGGTGTTGTTAACACCATTTGTCAATAATATTTGATGATCGCTTGTCGAGTTTTGTGATTACAGGAATTATCACATGGTTCGCATTGCTATTAACTAGAAACTTATAGCAAAAGGTATTTAAACGGATCAATTTTATGACCCGAGCCAGGTACGCATGTTTAGAATTATATCTAAAGGCGATATTTTGGTCAAATAATAGCGTAAGTCCTTCGTCGCATAAATTTAGGGCTAAATAATTGACAAAAGTCCTTGAGGGGTGAATAGAGTAATGTCACACCCCGACCACGTAGAACATACAAAACGTGGCGGAAATGTCGGGAGTGTTGTAACAGAATTAATTGTTTCAAATCCATGGCAATTGAAGTTTCGTTTTATTAATCAAACATGAAAGTTTACATTGTTTTAAACAGAAACAAAGAGTATATAACATAAATTAACTAGTTCTTGTCTCGTTTTAAGTCACTAAGGCACAGGTCCGCCTAAGTATGTCTTGATAAATCCTATGCATCATCTCCTGAAAACACATGTGAAAATAGGTACGTCAGCATAAAAATGCCTGTGAGATACATAGGTTTTGTGAAAACAGATTTCATGACTTATGTTTGAGAAAATGTTTAGTCATAAACCTTGTGATTTGCTTTGTCTTGTAAATCATTTGAAGAACGATAAGATCAGATGATATGTATAAATAAATGTCAGGTTAAATGAATAACCATGTAAAAATGTGTTTGTATAAGATAAGTTGTTTGTAAATCAATGTCTTGTGAAAAGTATGATATTTGTATAAAATGTTATATGTCACAAACTGAAATGGTTCAAATAACGCTCCGATATGTAATACCATACAAACACTTATATATAGGAAGTACCGGTGGCGTATCCACCATGCTTGTATCATATTACCCACGCCTCGTTACTTAATCACTTACTCAAACCAAACCACCAAGATGTAATGTTTAACAATTGTAGAAATGTTTATGTATAGTCAAATGTCTATTGTCAAATGTAAATCATGTCAACAGATACAATTGGTTCACACGGTTCAACAGTTACAAACGGTTCACACGGTTCAACAATTACAAACGGTTCACACGGTTCAATAGTTACAAACAGTTCACACGGTTCAACAGTTACAAACGGTTCACATAATCAAATGGTTACGACGGTTTACATAGTCAAATGGTTACAACGGTTCAAAATGTAATATAATGTGTTCATATGCTGGATGAGCGTATGCAACAGAAAAGCAATGTAAAACAATGTACAAAGTATGCACACAATGGACATACATAGCATGAAATGTAATGAAATCATGTACTATAATGTACTAACGAACATAGCAGGTATATGATGTGAAAACATGAAAGTAATAAGTAGGCACATGTGTTCCACCCCAAAACGTTTGGAAAACAGTAAAAGAGGGGTCTATCTACTCACTTGAGATTGCTTAGTAGTCCTTGAGTAACAACCAAACAATGCTAGAGATCTCGGAATCAAACGACACCTAATATAGGTAACTATGTTAATAAACCGGACCTAAATCGGAGGATTTAGATAGAATGAGGGTTCGTAAACCAAACGAGTATGGAGACTCGTGTAATATGGTTTAACAAAGCCTACATACTAAAAGAAACCTAACATAAGTGCTTACTACCCATTACGACCCGTTTAGGTAGTTTATGCTACTTTAACGCGTCGTTCGCGTGAAACGCGTTCGGAACGCCTAACTAGTCCTATGACAAGTAAAATATGCCTTAACACATCTAATATTGTTACCAAATCAGTTTAGATACCAAAAGTTATGTTACATATGCTTAAAATGAATTTTGGCGTAAAAAGGGCATTTTGGTAATTTACCTAAGGCATATAAACTACCTATCATACAACTACTCAAATGATGTGACCGTAGGGTATAACCTCGGAAGGTTATTCCCTACCTACTATGGTCACCTAATGTATTTGGTCGGATCCTAATGATCGACCAAATGGGTCGGGTTCGAAGGTATAAGCGATTTATCAGATCGCTTACCCTACGACCCTAGACAACGTGGTACTCAGTAGGCATAGTCCCAAGGGACTATAACCAACGTGATTACACTCACGTTGCGAAGTTCAAATGAACTTCGCATTGACCATAAACTGGTCAACGCAGAAAGTCAAACAAAGTTTGACTTTCAGACTCGAAAAGACTCGAAAAGCAATAAAAGAACGAAAGAATACTTACGAAGGGTCCCCGAATGCTAATTTCGATTCAAGTAACTCAGGTATGAAACAATGGTTTCAACTTAGAGTTTCTCAAATCAAAATTCTTGTGGGTTTTGCAAATGAAGGCATGGGGTATTTATAGGATTTCCCGAATCGTTAGGATCGTTTCTTGGAAAAAGTGCTTCAATCTTGGCCATACACTTGCACCCATGGTATTGTAATACCATGTGCACATCAAACCAGCCCATAGTATTGCCCAAAACCATGTGCAAAGGTGGTATAGGCCAGATTCAATGTTTCTGCACAGAAAGTTTCAAAAATGGCAGATTTGGTCCCTGTAGTGTAATAAGGCCTTTTCTGACGCGTTTAAGGCCCGTTAACCCCATTTCAAAGCTCTAAAATGAAGTTAAAGTAGAGGGAACTTAAAAATTTCTCAAAAATATCTCGGATGTCGGTTCGTTTAGCCGTACGGTTGCGTTGTTCGGCTAATTACGACGGAAATGCGCATAAGCGCGAAAAACGATCCAAAATGCGTGACGAATGGATTTTTCTTATGCCAAACACTAAAATAAAATATTTTAGTGCTTACATAAATTTTTGGATGTCCGGATGTATTCAGAACGTAAGTTATGCGTAAAAGTGCAAACTTGTGCACTTTTTGACACTTTTAGTCCCTGAATGACCCAAAAGTTTATTTTAGCACATCGAACCCCTCAAAGCCTATTTCTAAGCTATGTAAAGGATATTTATGGTATGTTTAACTTATGGTCATGTTCCGAAATGTCTGTTACAGTTCAAATTGGCATACTTTCGCAGTTTGTCAAGTTTAGTCCCTGTAAGTTAATAAACTAGATTTTGCCATACCAAAGCCTTCAAAACTTATTTCTAAGTTATGTAAAGGTTAATTAAGGTATGTTAAGCCTATTTCACTATTCCGGAGTGTTCGTTGCATTAAACTGGTTATATTTACGCATCAGTGCGCGTATAACCCTCCAGAAAGCGATTTATAGCTTGAAATCGAACAAGAGTTGATATGTGTAAACGATACACATATTTTTACAAATCCCATGTATGAAATTAAATATTTCATTGGTTTGGCATTTGTTTGATGGTTGAAGTGACACAGGTGTCACAAGTAAACAACCTTTAAAAAGTTGTTTTGAATTAAGCGTCTTGTTAAATTTAGTCCTTGAATATGTATAAAAATGGTGATAGGATGTAGACCTATAGAAGGATGATTTAAGCCTAAAAATGTAAAATACTTGTAACGGGTCAAAACGGGTATATATGCAAAACGGGTTAAGATTTCTTAAGGAACTCGTAAAGTTGAATCTTGAAAATTAGTAAACGGATATAACATGATGACCATGGTAGTTTTGGAAGAAAATAACAAGCTAGTTTGGTAAAAGCATGAATGGGTCAAAAGTGTCATAATTGAATTTCAAGTCGAGAGCTTGAAATCTAAGATTTTGTGAATTCAGATGCAGGATTTTACTTCATATGAATGAGAATCAAATTACGGTCATGTAGAAAAAATAATCGAGTAAAACGGACTTGTATAGCAAAAGTTATGCCGGTTTTAAGTTGTTAATTGTTAATTTTCGTAGTTGGGCAAGTGCAGCAACAATGAAACAAACCTGCTGTGAAAAACAAGCCGTCGCGCTACGCGACGGCATATTAACATTACGGTCGCGCGACGCGACCATCGTCGCGGGCCGCAAAGGATGACTAGAGAACGGTCGCGGGCGCGACCGCCTATTATTTCAGAAATTTTGTTTCTTTTCTATTGTTTGCCCTTAGAACTTGATTATACGTGATTAAACATGTCAAAACTAACAGCTTGTGTGGTTTTGGCAATAGGTAAATGCTCCCAAAATGTCCGGATGAAGATCAAGCGATTTACAAGAACCGAACACATCAGAATGAAGCTTCCGCACGGCGTTTTGATGTCGTTGTAAATGACGAACTTATATATATAAATTATGTTGTAAATTTTTAATTTGTAAAAGTATTAAATTACTCGAATTTCTAAGAATCCTTAATAGTAATTACATGTTAAATTTTCGTTTTTATATACGAAAACCTTTAAAATATCGGATTTACAAGATGAGTGTTACAAGTTGGTAATCAGAGCTCAAGGATTAAAGAATAAAGTGTTCGGTTCGAGGCTTGATCGCAAATCCGGTAAGTACATGTATATCAATGGTTTAGTATGATTAAAGTGTTGAGAACAACACATATGGTTATCGTGTAATACACGTTATACCAATAAAAACGATATGGAGTAGATATAGTCAACGAAATTACATGCGTTGATGCGTATAGTAGAAAAGCCTTGTATTATAATACGGGCATCCATTAATGTCGAACTTACTAACTGTTGTAAATGTTTTAGTTGAAGGACACTCGCATATGAAATAGCGAGAGTTTAACAAATCGCGGATTTGATAGAGGAACGGTCCAAAGAGTATGCTCATCAAGGACCTAAATCGCGTGGCGGTCTCGAACAAGGCTAATGGCAAGAGAAGCCCGTTAGGGCAAGCATTACCAGGTGCACATTTTAAATTTAATTGCACAAATAGTAATATGCAACAAATAAGTAGAAATTGAAAGTTCCATATGTAGATTAAAAACTTGGAAAAACCCGAATAGAAAATCTATTCGGGATATTGTTTCCAAGAGATACAAATAGAGGCATTACTTACATGGGGTGTAATGTGAAAATTATAAAAAGGTCATGTATACCAGGTACTGATCGCTTACTCTGGCCAAGTAAGTGGTGAGCGCGTGGTACCTTGAACTTTTTATGATGGACATGCTTACATCCGATGTAGTAAGGACGGGGTGAGTGGGACAAATTAAAAAGTACCCAAATGAATCAAATGAGCAAAATATTTGATAATAATGTAAACGCACAACCGGGTGACGGAAGCGTATTACATTAGGATAATGCCCGAGTGAAGGGACAAAGATTAATGTAAAATGATTAAGATATGCATTGGGATGGGGTGTACTTACGCTCGAACCTGGAGAATGCAAACATGTAAAATGATTAAGATATGCATTGGGATGGGGTGTACTTACACTCAAACCCGGAGAATGAAAATGTGTCTCTTAACGGGCCGTTTTTGTAAAACGACAAACTTCAGGACAAAGTCGGAATATAAAAGTGAAGCGAAGTCTTAATGCATACCGGGAGGGTTGCAATAATAACGACTTCGGTAAAATACCCGGTTGATGGGTAAGGATTAAACACATGAGTAGACCGAGAAACGGGAACTCGGATGGAAAGTTAAAAGACTCGGGTTTTGAGTCATGACTAAAAGGCGACAAGATAATGTAAATAGAAATTTTGATAAAGTATGTTCAACTATTTTAAAGTTGAACGGGTCGAACAAAGAATGAAGTTGACATCCGTAAATGATAAAATTTCACATGAATGAGTCAAACAGGTCGAATATAATATAATGCCGGATGGCATGAGTAAGCGCAAACGGGATAACGGTAGCGTTAAAAGCAAAAGAATAATGAGCCCGGTAATGGGACATAATCAAATGCGAATATATGTAAACTGGATAATGGTGAGCATAAGATGAACCGACGCATAAATGACGTGAGAAGTCATAAAGTCAGAAAATTTGTCCGAAAGAAAACAAATGTAGCCTTAGACTACGGTCAAGGTCAAAGGAAATACCAAGGCGAAAATAAATGATTTTAAACATAAAAAAAGGGGTGCCTTAACGCCATATACATATATAAATGTATATACCTTTGAATAAAGACTTGAATAAAAGATGATCTACAGGATTATCATAATCTACGTGATTATAAATGAGGCTAAGGTCTACGGGACCAAGAAGACGTTCGGGTCGCAAATGGAAAGAAACGAATTGTTGGGGTCTCACCTTAATAAGATAAAAATGTGAAAATACAAAGAAATAGCTTACGAGGCTAAGCGAAAGAACCTACGGGTCAATAGTATAAAACAAGGAAACTGGTTGTAACTTCCCGCGTAAAATATTAACGGGAGATAAAGTTCGTATAAAAGCGATGGGTTTCGCTAAGTTAATTAAATGGGTTAAAAGCGGAGAGATTGTGAAAGGTCTGGTTGACAAAAGTGAAGAATTTTCACTAAAACGTTTAAATGGGCAAAAATGACAAGAATTCACAATTATTTAAATTGTGTTACGTCACCAAAGTGGATAAACAAAAATTCAGTATTAGTGAGAAACAACGCTTTAACAAACACGAATATTATGAAACAAATTCGGAAAATGATTAATATCAAGGAATATGGATCTTGACACCGGTAGGTGCAAAACGATACATTTGAAAGAAAGATTTTCAACAATGAAAAGTCGACATAGACTTAAACAAGATATGATGTGATTACGGTCACTAAAAGTGACATAGAATTTAACCACGTTGTAACGTGAGTTACAAGATATGAAATCAGAAATACGCAAAAGGCCGGGATGGTAATATGATATACCCGAGTAACGGAATATAAAATGACGGCGACAAATCTGTCTAGCCGGTAAAAACCATCCGAAGTCAAAATAGTGTTACGACTTACGCAAGGCGCTTGTCAATATAAAATTAGTTAGAAGTAAAAATGCCGAATAATAAATACGATCGAGTAATCAGATGACAACTCGGTCAAATAAGTAACCAGAATAAGAAATACAAGTTGAAGGTAATGGCCTACGAGACCTTACACGTGAAAGGCGCATATGCCTTAAAACTAAAAACACATTACCATACTTTTTTTGGTAAGATTATTATATGCGAGTAATGCTCAAGTGATCACCGAAAACTAAGGTTCAGATGATCTAAACTAATAAAGTACGTGAGAAAGGTTTCGGGGACGAAACCTCTTTAAGGGGGGTAGACTTGTAACACCCCGAAAATATAAAACTTTATTCTAAAATTATAAAGTATTAAATAAACGAGAACAAACTAACTAGGACGAAATAACACATTTAGTTACTAGTCTTGTGCTAACTCAAAAGTGGGTTAAAAGCACCTAAATATGAACTAAAAGAAATTAGAGAGACCAAAAGTGTTTAAATGGAAACTAATTTTAATAAAAACAATTTATTAAACACAAAACACACATTTGTGTGTGTGCTGGAAATCGATCAAACACAGGGGGTGACCCAAGCTCCCCCACAACCCTAGTTCTTGCCAAATCTTCCAAATTGAAGGTCAAAATCAAGTCCAAAATGAAATCTGAGCATAGACTAGTGATCCCCATTGCAAGGAGATCATAAGGTATGTGAAATTTGATAAAAACTCTCTACTTGAAATTCTCATGAATTTAGGGAATTCAAAATCTGTGGATGCATGAAGGATATGTAGATGAAATAGGAACATTGTAGTGTTTATGAGTAAACCCTACACAAGTATATATTGAAATCATGCTTAGCTCAAGTAAATTCAGATTTTTGTTGATGCTAAATTCATGTATGAGATGTTTTTAGGGTTTTGATTGCTAAAAATAGTGTTATGATGTTAAGAACATGCTTAAATTGAAAGCTGAATTCAGATAGCTCCTGATCAGAATTTACAGCCGACTTGTATTGGTTGTAACCTGAACAAAACCTGACAAAACATGTGTTTCTTGAGTCTAAAATTTAATTCCAGGAAATATCTTTAAAACCCCACTGGAATCGCATTTTTTCGACGAAAATTGAGCGTTTTATGAATTTTCCGTATCAAAGGTTCAAGCTGCGTTTTCTGGCAGAATTTGCAGCCCATTACGAATGTCATAACTCAATTTAAGAATTTAGTTATGATCTCAAAATTTTACTGTAGATAGTTTTAAGTGATTAAAAGAATCTCCAATTGGAATTTTGTCAATCTGATAAACGATTAATTTTTAATGAATTTTTCCATAAGCTGCAGTCAGAAGTGACGAATTTGATTGCAGCTTAGTAAATGAATTTTTACGAATTTTTGGTAAAGAGTTTGATCTTTTAATTTTAACACAAGGCCTAAACCTCTGAGAGGTACGCCACATAAAAAAATCATAATTTTTGAAGACTTGTAAACAGGTTAAACAAGTCACCAAAAACAGCCCATTTTCGGTGATATGAAATGCCTAAATGAAATCGCGGTCTACTTGGTTGTGTGTAAAACGTGATTAAATTAAGTGTTCGGATGAATGCATAGAAATGTGTAAGGTGGAAGATCATATTAAATTATGGTTAATCTAACAACCTTGTGAACATTGGATAATAATTTGGCGCTTAACAAGCTAGGTGGAAGCTTGAGGATGAAGCGAGTCAAACGGAGATAGTATAGAAAGAAAAGCGTGGCATGGATGCAAGGTAAGTGAAGCTTACGCCTTTTATTTTATTACCAATTACTTGATTTCGAGTATTGAATCTGAATTATGTCGAGTAAATGAAATATGATGTTCCGGCACGACTTATGCACGAGTCAGAAAAGTGAGAAAAAAATACGAAACCATGAATTATGGTAAAAACGGTTAAATAGTAATCCGGACATGGACTAACGAATATATAAAGGAATTTGAAAGGACACCATTTTGGCATAAGCCATAACGGGTCAAACAAAACGAGAACGATTCCTAAGTAAGATGAATTCAAAAATAAACCGGGATAGGTGAAAGGGGGATGAAATGGTAAATAAATACCATCTCGTAATGATAATTAGTTATTTCGACTAAACGAGTCAAATGGTGTTGTTAACACCATTTGTCAATAATATTTGATGATCGGTTGTCGAGTTTTGTGATTACAGGAATTATCAAATGGTTCGCATTGCTATTAACTAGAAACTTATAGCAAAAGGTATTTAAACGGATCAATTTTATGACCCGAGCCAGGTACGCATGTTTAGAATTATAGCTAAAGGCGATATTTTGGTCAAATAATAGCGGAAGTCCTTCGTCGCATAAATGAAGGGCTAAATAATTGACAAAAGTCCTTGAGGGGTGAATAGAGTAAACAACCTTTAAAGAGTTGTTTTGAATTAAGCGTCTTGTTAAATTTAGTCGTTGAATACGTATAAAAATGGTGATAGGATGTAGACCTATAGAAGCATGATTTAAGCCTAAAAATGTAAAATACTCGTAACGGGTCAAAACGGGTATATATGCAAAACGGGTTAAGATTTCTTAAGGAACCCGTAAAGTTGAATCTTGAAAATTAGTAAACGGATATAACATGATGACCATGGTAGTTTTGGAAGAAAATAACAAGCTAGTTTGGTAAAAGCATGAATGGGTCAAAAGTGTCATAATTGAATTTAAAGTCGAGAGCTTGAAATCTAAGATTTTGTGAATTCAGATGTAGGATTTTACTTCATATGAATGAGAATCAAATTACGGTCATGTAGAAAAAATAATCGAGTAAAACGGACTTGTATAGCAAAAGTTATGCAGGTTTTAAGTTGTTAAATGTTAATTTTCGTAGCTGGGCAAGTGCAGCAACAATGAAACAAACCTGCTGTGAAAAACAGGCCGTCGCGCTACGCAACGGCATATTAACATTACGGTCGCGCGACGCGACCATCGTCGCGGGCCGCGAAGGATGACTAGATAACCGACGCAGGGCGCGACCGCTATTTATTACAGAAATTTTGTTTCTTTTCTATTGTTGGCCCTTAGAACTTGATTATACGAGATTAAACATGTCAAAACTAACAGTTTGTGTGGTTTTGGCAATAGGTAAATGCTCCCAAAATGTCCGGATGAAGATCAAGCGATTTACAAGAACCGAACACATCAGAATGAAGCTTCCGCATGGCGTTTTGATGTCGTTGTAAATGACGAACTTATATATATAAATTATGTTGTAATTTTTTAATTTGTAAAAGTATTAAATTACTTGAATTTCTAAGAATCCTTAATAGTAATTACATGTTAAATTTTCGTTTTTATATACGAAAACCTTTAAAATACCGGATTTACAAGATGAGTGTTACAGCTACAAAGTCTATTTTTCCTACAAAGTGTACAAAGTCATAAAACACCACAATTTTAGCCATAAAACACACTCAAAACCCATAAATAACAAAGTAGAGATTACTAAAACGTCACATTTGTTGGTTTTGTGTTGTGTTTTGGATGATAAGGCTTTGATTTTCGAATAATTAACATTAATGTGTTATATGTTGATTATCATGTTGTGTTTTATATTCATAGTTCTACGATGATGTGTATGAAGTTTTTATGGACTGTTAGGGTTTGAATATTGTGTTTTAGTGATCTTCACTCAGTTATTTGTGGGTTTTGGGTGTGTTTTATAGCTGAAATTGTGGTGTTTTATGACTTTATACACTTTGTAGGAAAAATAGACTTTGTAGCCGAACCCCACCCTATATATATATATATATATAGGGGATGGTTCAAATGAAAACCACTTTTATTGTGAAAACTCGAAAACTAACTAAAAAAAGCCTAAAAAACACACCAAAATTTTTTTATTTTTTTTTCAATTTTTTTAAAAAAATCGCAGGTTTTGTATATAAAAAAACTTTTTTTCAAATAAAAAAAATTTTATTACACATGTGTATGTGTACTACACATGTGCACTACAAAAAAGAATTTTTTTTTTTGAAATTTTTTTTATATACTAAAAGTAGCGAAAATTATTATGCAAAAAAAAAATTTGGTATGTTTTTTTGGCATTTTTAATTAGTTTTCGAGTTTTCACAATAACTAGTGGTTTTCATTTGAACCTTCCCCTATATATATATATAGGGTGGGGTTCTAGAGTGAACACCAGTGTATTTGCGAACTAAGTGAACAAATCCTGGCCATTGATCTACACACGTGTATGGCCAGGATTAGTTCACTCAGTTCGCAAGCTGCACTAGTGTTCACTCTTGAACCTAATCCTATATACACATGTGTAGATCAATGGCCATATATATATATATAGGATTAGGTTCAAGAGTGAACACTAGTGTAGCTTGCGAACTAAGTGAACTAATCCTGGCCATACACGTGTGTAGATCAATGGCCAGGATTTGATGTTGAAATACACTAGTGTATTTTACGATTTTATGATGAGATCCTGGCCATACACGTGTGTAGATCAATGGCCAGGATTTGTTCACTCAGTTCACAAATACACCGGTGTTCACTCTAGAACCCCACCCTATATATATATATATATATATCCCTATTCCTAAATACCACCGCACTCTATCAGATCATCACTATCATCCATTCCCTCTACAACCCGATTCCATATATATACATATATCTCACACTTTTTAAGATATTCAAGAAAGATTTGATCTAAAAAATCTCCATCACCACATCCATTGGCCATACCAGAAGTTCAATCGCTGATTCACGTAACTACAACAGAACCAAAGGATTGTGGATAAACGTACGAAGCCTTAAATAAGATAAAGACTACAGAAAAAACATACCGGTTGAGATAAATAGCATGGAACAGAGCAACCGCACCTCGGAAAGTGATAAGGAGTCCCTTGCCGGAGGACTGGAGGAGGAGAGCTATAACAATCCTCAATAAAACCGACACCCTCATAATTTTTCCGACACCCTAATATATTTTAAAATATCCCAATATGTCCCAAAATACACCCCATACGCGAAAACTGGCCTCAAATATATTAAATAGTATAAAAAATAATTAAAAATCTGAAATTTAAGTTGAGGCGGGCCGCGTAAGACCCACCCCAACCTTCACGCGGGCCGCGTGAACTTAAAACTTAGCGCGACCCTGGGCCGCCACGTGGCCCAACACCCGGCAGACCTATACATCGACTCAGCCCAGCTACACGTTGAACTGGGGTCAACGCGGGCCGCGTAGGCCCTGCCCTTGTGTTACGTGGGCCGCGAGAGAACCAGACTCAGCAACTATATAAAGGTGCCATCAGATCTCAGTCGAAATCGTTCAAAAATCATTTCTCAATCTCAATTTCTGATATTAGGCAATATAAGCGGGTATTATGCCCCCTAATTAGCGAAGTTCTGCTCCGTTGTAAATATTATAACCCTTGGATACGTATTAGATACGCTGCCCGATTGATCTAGGGTTCCGTAACGGTTGTCGTGGTTCTGCCCGACGTAGTCGTTGGAATGCCGTCTCTGGGAGGGTATTACTAATGTTAAAATGGGTTATTATACTAACATGTGTGCATTTGTGTAATTTTTAGATTATCACCAGGAAACCCTTACGAAAAATCTAAGACAGCAATGTGAGTAATCTCCTTTTTGTAACTAGTTTTTACCAAACCTTAACTATTTTACAATGCAATTTAGCAGTGATTGAGTCTTTGTAATTCTATGATTACTGCCGGTATGTTGGGGTTTTGTATACAAAATGTGAGTAACGTTACCATTGGACGAAGAGTTAGCCAATGTGTAATATGACCCACCAGTCAGGATTGACAGTACTGAATGAGTAATTGGGTAGATATAAACATTGTAATCGCCCTCAATACTGTTAAGTTTAAATTAAATTAATAATTCTTGATTAAACTGGGATTCACTCACCAGTATTTCCACTGACAAATGTTTTTAAAACGCGTTTCAGGTAACACAATGTGAAAGCCAATTAGAAGCCAGCTGGACAGCACTAAAGGCTTGGAAAAGTGGCTATAAAAGTTACCTAAATAAAGAAGGCGTTTTAATTCAAATAAAATGGGATTTATCCCTGTAAATCAGTTTGTAATAAAAACTTGGGTTTTATCCCAATATGTTTATTTATATATAAATGGTGGTTTTACTCTGATAAACATTTCCTAACTACGGTCCTGATGAAAATTTACGCTGCCAAATTAGACAATACGCGATACCACCAAAACTGGCTCGCGGCCGCCCGTTCCCGGGACAGATAAGGGATCGGGGGTTGCGACAGAAGGTGGTATCAGAGCTAAGCCACTGATTCAGCCACAGAAGTGTTCCGCTGACATCAAAATTTAATCTGTTAGGAAATAAATTACGGGAATACGTGCATAACTGTATTTATTTGTTATGTGTTATTTGACTATTTGTTAGTTTACAGTATGAGTGACCTAGGACCATCTGATGCATATCGTCAATTATCTGGTTCGCCTAGAAGCGAAGGCACCTCCACTTCTCAGCCTGCCCTCTCAGGGTACTCTGCTGATACGGAAGAAGGAATCTTTGTATTTAAGGCTCAGTCAGAAGAGCCATTTCCTCAGAAAAAGAGGGGATGGTTCAGTAGAGGGGCACACGAGCGTAGGAAGCGTATGAAAAAGTTACAAGATCAGAGGGTACTAGCCGCAGCCAAGAGAGAGACAGATGCCTATGCCCAGGACATGATAAATAGGGGTATAGCCAATATCCACATACTAGCAACCACTACAGCTGATCCTAATTTAGAGCAAATAATAGCACCCCAACCACAGCCACCAATCCCTGATCAACCCATGGAGATAGAAAACCCTGAAAACCCAGTAGAGATGCATGACTTCAATCCAGAAGAAATCCCTAGGGTACCAGCACCAAACCCCCTAGACCCATATTACGATCCCTGGTGGAATGACGTTAGGGACTATGTGCAACGTTACTCGATACATGCAGACACACCCATGCAGAACGTAGGAGCCTACCTAGGTTTGGACCCTTTAGATCCATATTTCCACGATGAATATATTAGGTAAATTTTAGAAGATCCTTACCGATTCCCGGCACCTACACCCCCACACCAGGAACCCGTACCCCAGATTCCGAACCCAGTCCTAGAACCTGCACCCCCAATGAGTGCAGAAAACGTACAAGAACTTAGGACTTTTGGTGAAGAAATTTTAGAAAGCAGTGAGAGAATGAGACAGGTGGGAGAGCGACTCGTATGGAAATACGACGAGCGCAATATGGATTTCTGGATGAATCCATATCCGTGATGTGATGGTAGAAACGGTAGTAATAATAATAATAATAATAATAATAATAATAATAATAATAATAATAAAATAATAATAAAATATGTGTGTACGGATGCCTACTACTATTATTTATTTCAGTTGGTATTGTAATTTTATTTCAGTACTAGTGTGTAATAGATGCATAATAGATGAATAGAGTAAAGTCGCAATGATCGACGCTTTTGGCTAGATTGCGTGTCATGTGAATGACTATATTAAATATTATTTTGTGATATTAATACGGGGTAAATGTTTAAAATTCAGATGGCCGACGAAGGAAATCAAGGAA
This sequence comes from Helianthus tuberosus, assembly GCA_030545235.1. NCBI lineage: Eukaryota > Viridiplantae > Streptophyta > Magnoliopsida > Asterales > Asteraceae > Helianthus > Helianthus tuberosus. Next base: position 48,639,940 of record CM060411.1, on the reverse strand, counting down.
ATCTGAATAACGATAACCAGAGTAACATTAACATGGTTAATGAGAATCCGAGCATCAATAACAATGGAAACCAAATGGATAATAGTGTCGTTCAACACATAGTGGCACAAGGAATCATAGATGCAATGCCATTTATTATTCAAACGATTCAAGAAGCGAATAATAAAAGAAAGCATAGCAGTAAGCGACCAATCGAACCAGAACATAGCGTGAACAATGGACCTATACTTCAAGTGCCCATTCCCAAAAGAAGAAGAACCGTGTCTTACGGTTGTTCGTACAAGGAATTCTGGTCCTGCAAACCAATAGAATTCTCGGGCAATGAAGAACCTATTGCAGCTCTACGCTAGATAGAAAAGACTGAGGCTGTTCTGAAAATAAGCAAATGTGCGGAAGAGGACAAGATAATGTTTGCTTCTAATCTATTCAAGAACTCAGCCTTAGAATGGTGGAACACTATCCTCCAGTCAAAAGGAAGTGATAGGGTATACAATATCGAATGGGAGGAATTTAGGAACATGGTAGAAAGGAAATTCTGCCCTCCTAATGAAAAAGAACAAATAGCAAATAAATTCCTAAATCTTAGGACGAATTGAGTGGATAGTAAGGGGTACACAAAGTTATTCTTTGAATATGCTAGAATAGTACCAACCCTTGCATCACCAGAGCCGGTATTAATCTCTCGTTACATCTGGGGATTAATTGGAGAGATTAGACATGTAGTCAAGGCAGCTAGACCTCAAACCATAGAAGAAGCTGTAGAACTAACCAACACCTTGACAGATGAATTAGTCCATACTAGAGAAGAAGACCAGAGGAAAAATCTAGCACAGAGGCTTACCCAAGAATTCCGTTCTGGAAATTACAACCGTAGGAATATGGGTTCTACATCTGCACCCTATTGCAAGTATTGCAAAAGGAAGCATTCTGGAAAATGCTCCATATATTGTAATTTCTGCAAAATATCAGGACACAAGGAAGAAGACTGCAGGAGGAAAGCCAACAACATGGTATGCTACAACTATGGGGAACAAGGTCATATTAAGCCAAATTGTCCAAAATTGGCTCCAGCTGTGAACAACAGGAACACTAAAAATGCTAGAGCATTTGTTCTGACTGCAGATGAAGCCAAGATGATTCCAGATGTGATAGCTGGTATGTTTTTAGTTAATGATGTTTTTGCTAAAGTATTATTTGACTCTGGTGCAAACAAAAGTTTTATTAATACTTCATTTTGCAAACTTCTAAATCAGTCATTAACTAAACTACCACAAGAATGTCTAGTAGAGACAGCTAATGGAGAAACTGTTAGAATTTCTGAAATCTTGCAGGGAGCAAGAATAGAAATTTTAAATCAAAAGTTTATGGCAAACCTTTATCCTATGAATTTGACGGAATTTGATGTTGTATTAGGAATGGATTGGTTAATAGCCAGTAAAGCCAATATTTTATGTGATCAAAAGTCAATCCAAGTAAATTCACCAAAAGGTGAAAAGATCACAATTAAAGGGAATAAGCCCTCTAGGTCCACAAAATTCATCTCTGTGATGAAAACTGCAAGTTATATAAGAAAAGGTTCTATAGTGTATTTGATTTCCATAATCACTAACACTAAAGGAAAAGAACTAAAAGACATTCCAGTAGTGTCTCAGTTTTCAGATGTATTTCCAGAAGAATTACCAGGACTACCACCGGACAGAGAAGTTGAATTCAGAATTCACCTACTGCCTGGAACAGCACCAATTGCCAAAGCACCTTACCGTTTAGCACCCGCCGAAATGCAGGAATTGAAGAAGCAATTGGATGAATTGCTGGAAAAAGGATTTATACAACCAAGTTCGTCGCCATGGGGAGCGCCAATATTATTTGTTAAAAAGAAGGACGGATCAATGCGTATGTGCATTGATTACCGTGAATTGAACAAAGTTACGATTAAGAATCGGTACCCATTACCGAGAATCGATGATCTGTTTGATCAACTGCAAGGAGCTCGATTTTTCTCTAAAATCGATTTAAGGTCAGGATATCATCAATTAAAGGTACAGGAAGAGGACATTCCTAAGACCGCATTCAGAATAAGGTATGACCATTATGAATTTACTGTCATGCCATTTGGTTTAACCAATTCCCCAGATGCATTTATAGACATGATGAACCGAATCTGTAAGCCATATTTGGATAAATTCATAATTGTCTTTATAGATGATATTCTAATTTACTCTAAGAATAAGGAAGATCATGCAAAGCATTTGCACGCACTTCTAAGTTTATTAAGAAAGGAAAAGCTTTATGCTAAATTTTCAAAGTGCGAGTTTTGGTTAGAACAGGTACAATTTCTTGGACACTTAGTGAACCATGAAGGAATTCATGTGGATCCAACAAAGATCGAGGCGATTACTCAATGGAAAACCCCTGAGTCACCAACTGAGGTTAGAAGTTTCTTAGGATTGGCTGGTTATTATAGAAGGTTTATTCGAGATTTTTCTAGAATAGCCATTCCTTTAACTAAATTAACCTGTAAATCCATTAAGTTTGAATGGGGACCAAAACAAGAAGAAGCATTTAGAATTCTTAAGCAAAGATTAACCCATACACCCATACTAGCATTACCAGAAGGAACTGAAGACTTTGTAGTCTATTGTGACGCTTCCAAATTAGGTTATGGATGTGTATTAATGCAATGCCAAAAGGTTATAGCTTATGCATCTAGGCAACTTAAGAATCATGAAGAGAATTATTCAACCCATGATCTAGAGTTAGGAGCTATAATTTTTGCCCTTAAGATTTGGAGACATTACCTTTATAGTAGTAAGTTTACCATATTCACTGATCATAAGAGTTTAAGGTATTTTTTGGGCAAAAAGAGTTAAATATGAGACAAAGACGCTGGATGAAAATGCTTAGCGATTATGATTGTGATATCCAGTATCATGAAGGAAAAGCAAATGTAGTGGCAGATGCTTTAAGCCGAAAGTATCACGAAAAGCCAAAAAGGGTACGTTCTCTTAAGTTAAATCTGTCAGTAGATTTAAATGATCAGATAAGAAAAGCACAAGAATCGGTAATCAAGGAGGATGCTGAAAAATTAAAAGGTATGATTAAGGAATTAGAACAAGGAACAGATGGAATTTGGAGATTCCATGAAAAGAGAATATGGATACCTAAATTAGGAAACCTGCGTCATCGTATCTTAGAAGAAGCCCATAAGTCTAAGTATACGATGCATCCAGGAAATGATAAAATGTACCAGGATTTAAGGAAAAATTTCTGGTGGATAGGAATGAAGAAGGACATAGCAGCCTATGTTTCTAAATGTTTAACTTGTTCACAAGTTAAAGCTGAACACCAGAAATCCTCAGGCCTATTGCAACAGTTAGAAATGCCAGTATGGAAATGGGAATTAATAACAATGGATTTTGTTACTAAATTACCCAAAACAAAGAAAGGAAATGATACAATCTGGGTGATTGTAGATAGGCTAACCAAGTCAGCTCATTTCCTACCAATGAAGGAAACTTTCAGTATGGAACAGCTAGCTAAATTATATGTAAATGAAATTGTTTCATTACATGGAATTCCTTTATCAATTGTTTCTGATAGGGATAGCCGATTTACCTCTCATTTTTGGTCAGGTTTCCAAAAGGCAATGGGAACCAAAATTAATTTGAGCACAGCTTATCATCCTCAAACGGATGGACAAAGCGAAAGAACAATTCAGACAATGGAGGACATGCTTAGAGCTTGTGTAATTGATTTCGGAGGTAATTGGGACGATCACTTACCATTAATAGAATTTTCATATAATAATAGTTATCACACAAGTATCAATGCTGCACCATTCGAAGCACTTTATGGACGAAAGTGCTGAACCCCAGTCTGTTGGGCAGAAATTGGGGAAAAACAACTATCTGGACCTGAGATAGTGCAAGAAACAACCGACAAGATTATTCAAGTCAAGGAACAACTAAAAGCAGCACTTGATCGACAGAAGAGTTATGTTGATAACCGAAGCAAGCCATTGGAATTTCAAGTAGGAGATAAAGTATTGTTAAAAGTCTCTCCTTGGAAAGGAATAGTAAGATTCATCAAAAGAGGAAAGCTAAGTCCCAGGTATATTGGACCTTTTGAGATTATTAGAAGAATAGGACCTGTAGCTTATCAGCTACAACTGCCAGAGGAAATGGCAGGAATACATGATGTATTTCATGTATCTAATCTCAAGAAATGCTTAGCCGATGAATCACTGGTAGTACCTCTTAAGGATATAGAGGTAAATGAACAACTCAAGTTTGTAGAAAGGCCTCTACAAATTAAAGACAGGAAAGTCAAGAATCTCAAACATAAGAGATTAGTTCTGGTCAAAGTAAAGTGGGACTCCAAAAGAGGACCTGAGTACACATGGGAGCTTGAATCTGAAATGCAAAGGAAATATCCACACGCGTTTCAGGTAACACAATGTGAAAGCCAATTAGAAGCCAGCTGGACAGCTTTGAAGGCTTAGAAAAGTGGCTATAAAAGTTACCTAAATAAAGAAGGCGTTTTAATTCAAATAAAATGGGATTTATCCCTGTAAATCAGCTTGTAATAAAAACTTAGGTTTTATCCCAATATGTTTATTTATATATAAATGGTGGTTTTACTCTGATAAACATTTCCTAACTACGGTCCTGATGAAAATTTCCGCTGCCAAATTAGACAATACGCGATACCACCAAAACTGGCTCGCGGCCGCCCGTTCCCGGGACGGATAAGGGATCGGGGGTTGCGACAAGAGCAGGCGGAAAATGCGGATGACACTTCGTATACCTTGACTAAAGTCGTTACCCCATCACATCACCCTGGTTGTTCTTCGGAACCCTAGTAGTCACTCTAAGATGTGGCTGCTGACCACCAACGAACTACCATCACCATCGTCACTATGTCACCCTTGAGCGGTGACGTTACCCCCCCCCCCCCCACATCACCCTCGCCGTCGTGTCCTGAGTAACAGAGGGTCACCGGGTAATATAGCCGGCGACCGTGCACTCTCTCTCCGGGCCCTTCTCCCTCCCATTATCTTTTTGGAGATTTATTCTAGATTCTCTCTATATGTATAAATTGAACATGATTGAAGGAACTGAATGGATTAGAAAATGAAGCATTCAATAGGAAGGCTGAAATCCCCCAATTAACCCTCTAGTGTCTTAAAACTTTGGATGAAATACAGATTTAACCCCTCTAAAATGGTTTACTCATCCTTGTACATGGTGCTTGATAACTTGTATGTATGGTAAAATTACAATCATATCCATCACATTTACTTTATATAGTTATATATATATATATATATATATATCCAATTGGAAGGAACAATTTCTAGATCACATAGATGTTTTGGATAAAAATCTTCTTATACCATTGCTTGAAGGGTATACTTTGTTGTATGAAGAGGGATTTAATGAAATTAGAGGAAGCGAGTTATAGGTGTCGCAACTAGCCGGTGAACAAAAGATAACATATGACAGAGAAAAGAAGGCTTATACAACGTTAACAATCGTGTCAACGGGTAACATCTTACATCAATTTAACCAGTATTATACATCAAAAAGTTTGTGGCAAGTTTGTGACGATAAATAAACCGGTTTTAGTGTCTGATGGTTCATCTGGTGGTCTTGGAAGTCAATGTTGTTTTACTGTCCCAACTCTTCAAATCCAGAAGCAGATGTGAAGTCTGAAATCTTAGAGACAATCAAGGTATCTTCTGAACAATCTACTAAATTTGTTTGTAGTTAGAAACTAAGGTTGTGAGGTATTAGGAACATAATAAAAGTTGATTGATGATTTGAACGTTTTACATCAATCGCTAAAGCTCTTCAAAGAAAATGAAAATATTCTTAATGAGAAAATTAAAGGTTTAACTAATAATGCATCAGATCTTAGAAAGGTTCTTTTGATAAAATAAACTGTTGTTAATAACTATATTGGATCTTAGAAAGGTTCTTTTGAGAAAATGAAAATATTTTTAATGAGAAAATTAAAGGTTTAACTAATAACGCATCAGATCTTAGAAAGGTTCTTTTGATAAAATAAACTGTTGTTAATAACTATATTGGACTTTTAGATCAAAGTCAAAAGGAGGCTGTGACCGTAAAATTTGACTATCTAGCTTTGAAAAGAAAACTAGAAAGTTATTCAAATCGATCGTTCGTTTTGGATCACATTATTGACCAGAGGATTCCAAAAGGATCAACTTTCAAAGGTATCGGGTATAATAAGTGTCATCGTCTAATGAACAATAATAATGGGTGAGGGTATTGGTACATCCCCCAAAAGTAGTGACACACCCCCCCCCCCCAGCAGCCCCGTATAAGGCAATGAGGGTTGTATAGGGGTTGAGTGCATTAATTATGTCAGAAAAAGTAAAGCTATACGCCCATCATTGCCCTATGAGCGGTGTATTAGAAAGGTGGTAGTTGGAGCATTAAACCCTATACGCCTCTCATTGCTTTATACGCTGCTCATTGGTACTATAATCTCTGAATTTAAGGTATATTGCTGACAAGACAGCTGAGTTCAGACTGAAAAGGCTGAAAAGGTGATCCGCATATACGCGCTCATGGCCCTATACGCTGCGTATTGTTTCGAATTTTTTCCCTTTACCCCAAGGTTACGGGATTCATGTAATACAAATGTTCAAAAATCCCAAAAAGTGATGAAAATGATAAAATTTTTCAAATAAACGGTCTGCTTAAATTAGATTCGAATCACGATGTCAAATTGGGACTTTGGATATTTTTTTGGTGAAAGTTCGAATGAGTCATACGTCTCCGAAAGCGTTTGGTTACCCGGCATTGATCGAGGTGAGGAGGAGGTGGTTTCCGTGCGTCGTTGTGATGAAGGGATTGTGCGGCCCGTGATGCCTGATTTGAACCAGGTAAAAAATTCATATTGTCGTTTTGGTTATTTTAGTCTAACGATTAAGTTGTTTCAGGTCGTAGAGGAGGCGGGACCATCTTACGTGGCTCAAAGCTATCCGCAACACGCATACGGGACTTACCATTCCCATGAGGAAAAACAACACAAGAAAAAGTCCGAGGAAGGTGCTTTTGACTTCGAGGAAGACGATAACGAAATCGAGAAAGGTGTTACACACTTCGAGGAAAGTGATCAAGACGAGGACGATGGTGGTGGCTGGGACGATGGTGGTGGCGGGGACGATGGTGGTGGCGGGGACGATGGTGGTGGCGGTGACGATGGTGCTAATGACCCGAAAAAACAAGGAAATGTATAACATAACCGTCACTTACGTGTTATTCGTTATGTATAATGTTTATTAAATTTTAGACAATTTTGATTTTGTATACGTGTTATTCGTTATGTATAGGTTTATTAGAAGGGTGCCTATTAGAATTTAGACAAAATTGATTTTGTTTACATGTTATTCGTTATGTATAATTTTTATTAGATTTTAGACAATGTTGATTTTGTATACGTGTTGATTTTGTATACGTGTTATTCCTTATGTATAAGGTTTATTAGATTTTAAACAAATATAGTTTTAAATATAGTTTTAAATTACCGTTGTTTCAGGTATTTGCGACACTTCACGAGTTAAACAATTAGGCTTACAAAACAGAAATTGCGAAAGGTTACGTCATTGTGACCCAACGAACGGTAACAAAAGGAGAAGATTCGTCAGTAAGGACAGTGAAGATATGGTTGCAATGCGACCGTGGAGGCACATGCAAAAGTAAAGCAACAGTTTGGCGTTCTGGTAGCAAAAAGATTGGGTGTCCTTTTAAAATGATAGGGAAACTAGACGCAAGTAGTGGCAATTGGAGCTTAGTGGTGAAGCAAAAGGATCATAACCATGAGCCTGCGGTATTTCTCGAGGGTCACGCGTTTGCGAGAAGGTTGACCCCAGACGAAGAATCATTGGTAGAGAGACTTTATATTCAAAACATGGAGCCTACGAACATACATTTAACCATAAGAAAACAAAACCCACAGAGCGTGTGCATTCTACGAGACATACAAAACGTGATAAAAAAGATTAAAGTCAAAATGTACGATGATCGGACTCCAATGCAGATATTGGAGCAAATGTTGCATGAAGGAAGGTATGTTTACCACACCCGGGTGAATCCCGAAACAAATGCAGTCGAGGAGGTTTTTTTTGTTCATCGGTACTCGTATATAATGTGGCGTGCTTTCCCACATGTGTTGATGATTGATACCACTTACAAAACGAATGAGTATAGACTTCCGTTTGTTCAAATTGTGGGTGTGACATCGACACACAAGTCGTTTTATGTCGCTCATGCTTTTATCTCTAAAGAAAAACAGGATAACTTCTTGTGGGTCCTACAGAAGCTCAAAGGATTGTTGGTAGAGGGTAAGGAACCGCGCGTGATAGTAACAAATTGCGATAAAGCTTTGATGAATGCTTGTGATAAAGTATTCCCAAAAGCATCCAAATTGCTATGTAGCTGGCACATCTCACAAAATATTCTAAAACACAACAAGGCAAAATTTGCAACGGCTGAAGAATGGAAAATATTCAAGCTTTCTTGGTCTCGATTGTGTAATTCTCCCACTGAGACACTATACAATTATAACTTTGAGTGGCTATATACGCGACTGACTAACGACCATAGATCAGGTACGTATTATATTACTTCACATTCATTCATGTATACACACATACATGTAACCTCCCTGAATTTTATATACGCAATTATATTTTACAAACTATAGGGGCCTATTTTGACACTTTATGAAACTATAAGTTGAGGGACTTCTTTGTCATTGTTTGAAACTTGCTTTAAAAATGGTTAAAACCAAGTCCAGGGACTAAACTGTCATTTATTGAAAGTTATAGTCTAGGGGTTATTTTGACATTATTTAAAAGTACAAAGTATTGGGCGTAAAATGTAATTATTGAAATCTAAAGTATAAGGGTTGAAATTGCCTTGTTTGAAACTTATTTTAACTCTAAAATCTTAATAGAGTTAAATGTTGAATAAGAAATCTTTTAAAAAAATTAACTTAGTTAACTATGTTAATTAGAATAACAAAAAGGGGGGTTTCTTGTATAACCCGCCCCATAGCAAAGATCGAACCCGGACCACTCGTGTAAAAGCACCCCTTCTTTACCAGTTTATCCTCCATTAGGAGCTGATTGATACCCTAACATTAGTTGTTTTATACACTTCTTAAAATCCAACCGGGCACACACCTTTTATTTTATTTTTATGTTTTTTATCACTTTTATAAAAACTAACATTTTTATAAACTCATATACATCAACCCTGATTTACTAAAAATATAAACTATAATTATTTCTGGTTTTATCTAATTATTATGAATTAAATTAGTTTTAATCTTATTAAATTCATTAAAAATAGTAAACTAATTTTATAAAACCTGAAAATTTTTATATAATTATTTTAACATCAGAATGATGTTCGAAAATATAAAATTGATATTTTTCCCAAAATTCAATTTTTAACCAATTTAATCCAATAATTACATAGTTTTATTTGTTTAATTAATTATTTAAAAATAGTTAATTTATCAGAAAAAGTTTGTTTCAGCCTTTGGTCGGGGTGTTACAATACAAACATTACAAATCGTTATATTCTGTTTTTTTCAGGAGTTTTAGACTATTTGTATACTGTCTGCCTACTACCCTATAAAGAAAAGTTTGTTTCAGCCTGTACTAACACAAGCCCTAACTTTGGTCAACATACAACCAACAGAGTTGAAATCCAACATGCTAAGTTTAAGAGATACCTTAAGGGGCCAAACAGCTCGCTCCATAGACTTGTGTGGCTTGTTGACAAAGTTGTAGAGTCACAACGCATACAAATAAACCTCAGTTTTCAGGATAGCCGGTCCTTGAAAATGGGGGACCACATGATATCATTCTTTGATAACCTACGTGGTAATGTTTCCCTGAAAGCATTAGATTTGTTTCTTGTGGAGAAGAAAAAGATACGTACGTTGCTCGCAGTAGGGGGGACTTGTGGTCACCAGCTTTTTACAAGTTGTGGGTTGCCATGTGTTTGTCAGATGGAGTGGTGGGAAAATACAAGTAATACAAATAAGCTTCAACCACTTATTCTACTTCATATGAATACCCACCCCCCCCCCTCATTTCTAACTATTGTTTTTAAAATACAGATTGCAAAATTCCTCTTGCCGCCGTAGACAAATTCTGGACAAAACTAGATTTCAATGCTGAAGAACTTAAGGAAGACGATAATAATCTTCGGGAGGAAATGGACAGAGTCATGCAACAACTGAAGGCGCAACCACCGATAGTGTTAAAAAGTATGTTGTCGAAGATAAAGGAGGTGGTGAATCCAAGTATGACTGACCATCAACCGCCTGAGGTACAACAAGATACTCGGGGGGCGCCCAACCTCTAAAGCACAACAAAAAAAGAAGGAGGAGGTTGCGAGACGTAAAGATACCCAGTCCGCAAAAGCCAAAAGAAGGACGAGGATGCTCAAAAGCCAGCAGTGCAACGCAGTCGTTCAAAGAAAAATAAGGCTAAAAAGACAGTTGAAATTATAGATGAAGATTTTCCACTGTTGGTGGGGGATAGATACGTCAACAATCATTGACCTATATAATATCCTACGTATTTCCATACATACATTTTCCCTGATAAAGATTTTCCATAATATATTTTCCAATTACAGGTACAAAAACATGATCGATCGTTTTAAGGACTGGCTTCCATCTATATATCGGAGATACATAACACATATGGAAGATGCCCAGCCTGACGGTAACTGTGGGTTTCGATCGGTGGCTATGGGTTTGGGGTTGGACCAGAATGCTTGGATGTGGGTCCGCCAAGAGCTACTGGATGAGATGTTCATTAACAAAGACCGGTGGTGGCCTATTCTTGACTCTTTTAATCCGGGATTTTTCACTACAGTATATCGATCAATAAACTGGTTGCAGGTGGAACCTGCACCAATGGCATGCTGGATGTTCTTTCCATACGCCGGATTGTTGGTGGCTCAAAAATTTTGTGTGGTTGTTCAACATTTAAGCAATGGTGTTTGTCAAACATACTTTCCCATGTTTGATGGTCCGGCGGAGGGCCATTCTGTTCTTTCGATTGCCTATGTGGAAGATGGCCATTTCATCATGGTTAAGTTAACGGATGATGGTCCGATGCCTCCATCAAATGGACTATGGAATATGAATCCAAGTACTGAAGCTATGGAGTGGGAGACAATGTACATGTCTCGTCTTTCACAGGGTAAGAAGTTACTTCGTAGTAATAGAAGTGTTCGAAGAGACTTTATTAACTTGTTGTAGGTTCCCGCTGTAACACGTAAAACTGTTTAATCGTATTATTATGTGTTTATTTTTTTTAATTTGCATTCTATTATCTTTCGAATATAGTGTAAGCAACATTTATTTTATAAAAAATGTTAATTACATTGTTTTATAATGTAAAAACACTTGTATACATCACTATTTTTATTAAAAAAAGGCATCATATGCAGCATATTGGGCAATGAGAGGTGTATACCAGCCTCTATATGCCACTCATAGCACAATAAGCGGCCGCTGGTAAGCAATCTATAAGCCACGTATTGGCCAATGAGGAGTGTATACCAACACAAACAACTTTTCAGCTCACTAAAGAGGGAAAACTAGATCAAAATCAATTCAAAAGCACACACACCAAAACACCAAAAACACACACAACTCTCTCCCGGATATCATTTCTATCCCGTATCGAACCATACGGTGTGAATTTTCACAAGAGGTTAGTAACATCTTCATCTTTCCTTTTTGTTATTGTTTTTTTACAGTTTTTTTTTTTTTTCTGAAATATTTTGGTTGTGGTGTTTGGCGGTAGAGGTGTTTGACGGTGGTGGTTGTTATAGTGGTTTAGGTTAGGACGGTGGTGGTTGTTAGAGTGGTTGTTAGAGTGGAACGGTGGTGGTTGTATCTATGGGTTAGGGTTTGACGGTGGTTGTGGGTTGGCTGTGGTGGTTGTGGGTTGTCGTAATTTTATTAATATTTTGAAAAAATATTAACTTTTAATTGTTGCAGATATGTCGTCAGATGAGGAACAACAGGCACCAAATGGTGGTCCGGTATTCAATCCGATGGCCTGGGGGAATTGTGAGCAGTACGATTTTTTAGACTTCCCCCAGCGCAGTACGGAATACAGACGTTTTACTAAGTTCCGGGGTATGAGAGTGAGGCAGCAGAGGGCGTTGTGTTGGGATGCGTTACGGGAGTGTGGCGAGGAGCAGAGGACCCTGGGTATAATCGGGGAAAATAACCCGTGGGATCGTATGTTTTTTCATGCGGCTGGGTCTTCTTATAGGCCTATGATGGTGGAGTTCCTCTCCACGTTTATCTATCGACCACAGCCTGCTGAGCAGCCTAACTCATATAAGGACGATCTGATGGTGGAACCACCCCCTGCTGAGGTAACTTTCTGGTTATTCGGGGAGCGACAGAATATGTCGCTGTGTCAGTTTGCTTTGGCCACCGGATTCTACACTAATGAAGAGTTGGTTCAGGATATTTATACCACCGCGATCACATCTATGCCTGATGATCAGTTGCTTGCTTGGTGGCCCACCCTCTGTGATGTACCCTTCCGTAATAAGGCCCGTGTCTCGTTGATTCCTGACCAACTAGTTCCCTACATACATCATTGCATTGCCATGTCGATATCTGGGCATGGCAAAAGCAACGAGTGGGTCACGAAAACCGACCTGTTCTATCTTTACTGTTTATTCACGGGGATGTCGTGCGCCCTCCATCGCTGCCTGGCGGAGTATTTCGCCTCATTTTCCCGACGTCAGAAGCGTGGCGGATTGCACGGAGGGGCGTTCATCACGTGTATTGCCCAGCATTGCGGTCGGTATTTTCCATTCATCGGTGAGTTGCCACCGCCTGCCCCATTCGAGTATTTGGGTATTAGGACGATGAGAGGGATGAACTTGGCGGTGAACTTTTCGAGCATTGGTTATCGGTTTATCGGTTTGGACGATCAGATTTTCGTAGCCCAGCCGTTAGTACATCAACATCTGCTGGAGGCTGCGGAGGTGGATATGCCTCATGTTGTTGACGAGCCTATTGGAGAGGGTGACGTCGAGCCTGAGGTTGAGAAGGGGCATCCGCAGGAGCTGCCACAGCATCCTCGGCGCGTCTATCATGCGGTGAGGTTGCCTCAGTCCACTTAGCGTCTCCTCGAGAGGCTTGTGGCGGGTCAGACGGCTGTGATGGGGAGGTTGGCACTGCAAGATCGACGGATGGAGGATATGATGGAGTGGATGATGGCTAGCGAGGCTGATAGGCGTACCGAGGCGGGGTTGCCAGTTCGAGACCCGCCACAACCACGAGTGTATCCGGGGTCCGGCTCGGAAGCCGGCCCGTCCGGCACGCAGGCAGGCCCTTCCGGCACGCAGGCAGGCCCGTCCGGCACGCAAGCAGGCCCGTCTGACTCGCAGATGCAGTTGACATGTTATGATAGTAGTTTTGATGACAGTGACGAGGAAATGGCTTAGGAGTAGTATTTATCAGTTTCGTTTGGTTGTATTTTGGGTTTAATGTGGTTGTACGAACAAATATTTATTCGTCTTTTGTTATTTATGTTTAGTTGTATGCCCGGATGTTTTTGTATAAACGTTTAATCTTTTATCAGCATGTATGGATGGTAACATGTTTAATATTTTATCAGCACCTATGTTGGTTTTTTTTGGATTTTACAGCTGTATTGTAATGTTTATAAGGTTCATTGCTTGTTCAATCCGGGTTCCATAGGTATTGGGATTCTTATAACGAAGGGGTATATTGGTCTTTTTTTTAAAATTGCTAAGCATGTGCAGAAGGGGTATAAACGGTTATAAGAATTTCAGGGACTGGATTTGAAAAATTAGAATTACAGTTAGTTTTTAATAACTGAGCAGGGACTGTTCTTGTGCAAAACAAACCTCAGGGACTGGATTTGAAAAATTAGAATTACACAAATAAAAAAGGGATGGGTCCTTCTGTATCGGACCGGCCTCCCCAGGGTTTCGAACTCGCATATTTCGCATAGAACACGCAAGCCTTAACCAGTTTATCCTCCTGTACAGGAGCTGATAAACTGGTTATAGTATATCCTTTATACACTTGGATTTGAAAAATTAGAATTACACAAATAAAAAAGGGAGGGGTCCTTCTGTATCGGACCGGCCTCCCCAGGGTTTTGAACTCGCACATTTCGCATAGAACACACAAGCCTTAACCAGTTTATCCTCTTGTACAGGAGCTGATAAATTGGTTATAGTATATCCTTTATACACTTCATATGCTTTAACTTCGTCTTCAAACCCAACAACTCCTATAAGGTGCTCATTGAACCATACGGCTCTCATTGAACACAAACACTTTCCCAACTTCAATAAAGGGGTAAACTAGATAAAATTTGAAAACTCACACACTAAAACACCAAGAACACACACACAAACGCTCTGGACCACACGATTTTCACAAGACAAACTCTGGACCACACGATGAAGGTTTGTTTGTATTCCAAAATTTATTGCTTAATCTTCAACCTTTTTTTTATTTTTTGGTTTTATTTCCGCCGTTTGTGGTGGTGTTGGGTTTGACGGTGGTAGGGGATTGACGGCGGTGGGGGATTGGTGGCGGTGGGGATTGACGAAGGTGGGGGATTGACTGTGGTGGGGAATGACGACGGTGGTGATTGACGGTTGTGGTGGTGGTAGTGATTGACGGTTGTGGTGGTGGTGGTGGTGGTTGTGGTGGTTGTGGTGGTGGTTGTGGTGGTAGTGGTGATTGACGGTTGTGGTGGTGGTGGTGGTGGTGGTAGTGGTTATGGTTGTGGTGGTGGTGGTTGTGGTTGTGGTGGTGATTGACGGTTGTGGTGGTGGTGGTGGTGGTGATTGAAGGCTGTGGTGGTGGTGGTGGTGGTTGTGGTGGTGGTGGTGATTGACGGCTGTGGTGGTGGTGGTGGTGGTGGTTGTGGTGGTGGTGGTGGTGGTTGTGGTGGTGGTGGTAGCGTAACCCTACCCGACTCCCGGCCCGACACGTTTGTCTGGTCTAGACTTATATCATCATTTTTTTTAAATGTGCATATGTTATTTTTATTATTATATTTATTATTTTTAACAATATATTTTCGGATGTCGGGTCTAATGCTATAATTGTATGTTTTATTAACAGGATATCGAAAGTCGGTGTTTTGACGGTGGTGGTAGCGTAATCCTTATGGAGAAGTACACTGCGTTTGTATTTCAGATTCAAACGCTTAACCGCATTCGTATTCCAGATTCATGCACCGGAACGTCCACCAACGGCAATGCTTCTGCACTCACAATCTATGACGCTGGAAGTAGATATTTACCGGTGACTATGAGGGATAACTGGAATGTCCTGGAACCTCCACCAACTACAATGCTTCTGCGTCAGCAACCTCGAGGGAGAACTCCTTCTGTATGGATTGGTTCTTCATGCTGTGGAACCGGTTACTGAGAATTCTTCTGCAACGAGGGAGCGCCAGATCAGGTCGGAGGTTCTTCATGTGGTAATGGGGAAGCGGAAAGCACGTTTACCGTGGAACGCATCCTTAAACTTGATAGCAACAATATGGTGACCGAATAGATATCTGAATAACCGATACAGTTTGCAAGAATTTAATAATATGTAACAATTAGCGATTTAGGGTTTAGGGTTCAGGGTTTAGTCGTTACATTTTGTATTAAAATGACATGTTTTGTGTATTAATATAAAACGATGTTTCGTGTATTTATTGCGTTATGGTTAATAAATGACAAGTGAAAAATAATTAAAGACATAATAATAATTGATAAATAAAAAATTTGACATATTATGATACACAAAATTCATTTCATAAAATATCGTCATGGGTCAAAAACCCTACCCGACCCCCGGCCCGACCCATTTGTCGGGACTAGATATAACATCGTTTTTTTTAAATGTGCATATGTTTTATTATTATAAGTTGCATAAACTCTCAAGACATAACATTCCGCTAAATCACCAAAATACGAGAGTCATTACATTCGTTTACATAAGTTGCATAGACTTAAATACGGCTAACGACAAATACAAATACGGACAAAAAAAAAACAAAATCCAACATATTATCAAACAGGTGTCCCTCTTACGAACTACCCTTGAATTTTTATTTTCCATTTCTGCTACTTGCTCTTTTTACATTCGAACCTCCTCTTTCAAATAGTTGACTTCGTCTTCAAGTACTGCTTTCGTATCCAGCAAACCTCAGATGACTTAAACTGCCCGAGGACACATGGGAGGGTCGATCCACGCAAAGAATTTGCACCGAGAACGCTGAAACCGAAGGAGAATTAGTGTTTCTAAGTGTAAAAAATACGTCCCATTAAAAGTGTCATATTTTGAATTTTCAAAGTCTTTATTTATAAACTTTAACTTTAATTATAGATTTTTTGTGTTATATAAAACTTGATGAAAATTAACCCAATAAAAACAGTTGTAAAACACACTCAAATCATATAACTTTCATCAAGTATTATTAAACAAAAACAAAATTATTTAAGGTCAAAGTTTATAAATAAAGACTTTGAAAATTCAAAATATGACAATTTTAATGGGACGGAGGTAGTAGTGCTTAAAGTACATACCAATTGAGAGCAGGTGTAAAATTGACGCCCGGGATTAATATCCGTCCAAGATGTCCCAGCTTGCCTTCCACATCTACAAATAACCATTGTGAATGTCAAGATGGATATGGATTACACTTTCTCGTACATAATATTATTTGTTTAGAAAAAAAAAGACTCAATACGCTGCTCATAGCACAATGAGATGCATAAAAAGTACAAAATCTAACCACTTTTTCAGAAAAAGTAAATACATATGCCTCACATAGTGCTATGAGGTCCGTATAACAAAAAGTTAAGTGGTGTATATGCCTCACATTGACCTATACGGTCGTATACACTGACAGCTTTTCAGAAAAAGTAAATTCATACGCCCCTTATAGATCAATGAGGGCGGTATAGACTGACAACTTTTTCAAAAAGTAAATACATACACGTCATATAGATCAATGAGGGACGTATATATTCGTTTTGTTTGACTTATTTAGCAACAAGCCTGCTCTTTGACGAACTATATACCCAAAAAGGTCTTGGACCACACGAGTCCAACGTTGGACCACACGATGAAGATCCGGAAGTACACACACACGCACGGATTCTTTGTCTCTCGTATTGTTATCGCTCTCGTATCTCTTCATACGCTCGGAGTATTTAAGGTTAGTTCGTATTCCGTATTTTTATGTTTAATTTTCATTTTTTCTCTGATTTTTGTGGTTTATTTTGGTCGGGTATATTGGTGTTAGGGTGGTGGGTTTTTGTGGTTGACAGTTGTGGTTGTGGTTGTGGTTGTGTTGTTTTGTGGGTGGTGGGCTGTGGTGTTTGTGGGTGGTTAGGTGGTGGTTGACGGTGGTGGTGGTGTTGTGTAGTCGGTGGTAGCCTGTGGTGTTTGTGGGTGGTGGGCTATGGTGTTGGTTTGTTAAGATTGACGGTAGTGAGGTGGTGGGCTGTGGTGGTTGAGGTGGTGGGTTGTGGTGGTTGACGGTGGTGGTTGTGGTGGTGTTGTGTTATGGGTGGTAGCCTGTGGTGTTTGTGGGTGGTGGGCTGTGTTGTTGGTTTGTTAAGGTTGACGGTGGTGAGGTGGTGGGTTGTAGTGGTTGAGGTGGTGGGTTGTGGTGGTTGACGGTGGTGAGTTGGTGTTGTGTTGTGGGTGGTAGGCTGTGGTGGTTGTTGAGGTGGTTGAGGGTGGTAGGTTGTGGTGGTGGTGGTGTGTTGTGGTAGTTGGGATGGTGGTTTTAGTGGTGGTTAGGTTGTCGGTGGGCGGTGGTGGGCGGTGGTGGGCGGCCGACTGGTGGTGGTGGTCAGCTGCGGTGGTAGTGGGTGGTCGGCTATGGTGGTGGTGGGTGGTCGGCTGTGGTGGTGGTGTTGGTGTTGGTGGTGGTGTTGTTTGTTTATTATATTTTACAATATAATTTCTAATATCGAGTCTAACACTATAATTCTATGTTTTTAACAGGATATCGAAAGTCAGTGTTTTGACGGTGGTGGAAACGTAATTCTTATGGAGAAGTGCATTGCGTTCATATTTCAGATTCAAACGAGTACCTGAGCTCATATTTCAGATTCATGCGCCGGGACGTCGGTCTAGGGTGAGGTGCTTGGCGGTGGGGGATGCATCATCCAACATCAATTGCCAAGTCACCCGGAACTCCGACATTGTCAGATGTTACCGTGCAAATAGCACGGAACTCTCATATTGTCGATTCTAGGTGCACTCTTGATAGCATCTACCGACACGCGGTAGTTCCGTCACCGGCATCTACCGACGCCCGGTAGTTCTGTGACCACCATATACCATCACGCGTCTGAACCGACTTTTAAACCGGACGGAATCTACGAAGAAACTGTTCGATTTCACGGTTTGTTTGAGAACCTGATTCAGATACACAACGGTCTCTTTGCTTCGTCCACTAGAACTATTTGTGTATGCATTCTTTTGGTAGTTAACAACGCTTTGAAGTCAAACTGAGAAAAAACAGCTTCGGAGAAATGGGACCGGCTTTGAAACAAGCATGTGAATCTAAGTAATAATATGTAATAGTTAGCGATTTAGTGTGTAGGGTTTAGGGTTTCGGCTATATATTGTATTACATTTTGTATGAAAGTGTTGTGTTTTGTTTTATTTTATCAAACAATGTTCACTTACATTTTGTATTTACGTTTCTTCTTGCGTTATGGATTATAGAGAATTTGACGTTTTATAATAACACTTGATAAAAAAAATGTAGAAGTTTTATAATACTAATTAAAAAGAAATGTTGACGTTTTATACTAACACTTGACAAAAAAATGTAGAAGTTTTATAATACTAATTAAAAAAATGTTGACGTTTTATAATACTAATTAAAAAAAATGTTGACGTTTTATACTAACACTTGATAAAAAATGTAGAAGTTTTATAATACTAATTAAAAAAATGTTGCCGTTTTATAATAATAATTAATAAATAAAAATGTTGCCATTTTTCTAAATATATTAAATAAAAAAATGACATTTATATACCTTCCTTTTATAACAATAAATAATAATAAATATAAATGTTTATATTTTTTTTATTTTAACAGTAATTTAAAAAAATATATATAAAGTTTTTTTTAAATAATATTTCACCCACTTGAAAACCCTCCATACCCTTCAAATTTATTCCACACAAAAGAGCCAATGATTGGGCAATCATTGGCTGACACCCAATCATTGACAATTAATAGGATGTGTGAAAAAGTAACTAAAAAGTAAACGTATAAGGCAATGAGGGGCTTATCAGGTGGGTCCATTTTCAATGGTATAGGGCAATGAGGGGTGTATAGGGTTAGGGGACGTGTGGATAAATTGAGGGGATGTGTGGATAACCAAAGCCATAATAATACCATGTTACCTAATGAAGATAAACTCTTATAGTTGGAACCAGCGACTTCGTTGGTAGTTGATCCGGTTTGCGATGATGTCGTCCAACTGAGAAAGTCGTTAATGTTGGAGATGTTAAGATTTTGAATGAAAGTGTCAAACAAAAAACTATAGACTTTGATGAGGTCATACTCAAGGACTGTGATACTGATTCTTCTGATGATGAAATTTTAAATGATGATGTCCTAATTAAAAATAAATAAATTCCAAATAAAAAAAAATTCAAAACCACCCATTTACTGATTTGCCAAAAATAAAAGTAGAAATGTTACAACTTAAAAGTAGAAGTTTTTAATGTCGCATGAAAGGTATTGTTTCCATATATTTTCCTTATAAATCCAAAGAAAAATATACTAATTTACCTAGAGAGTATTTGCCACATTTGAAAAATAAAGAAACAAAAGTTAAACTTTCGAAAGGACAAAAGGATAAACTGATAAGAAAACAGAAGAAAGTGAGAGAATATCTTGAAAGCATTTTATCTTGCGACTCAATTTCTTCAAAATCATCAAGTGAAAATATATTTTGAGAAAAAAGAAAAGAAACTGTTGGAATAAGAAACTTTTCATCAAACAAATGTGAAACCAAATAAATGTTTGAAAGCTAAGGTTCCAAGGAATCTTCTGGTTTCTCAGAAGATTCATCAATGTTTGATGATAGGATTGTCAATGGACACATATTACATACATTGATGAATTCGACCAATCCAAGACCACAGTGGGCTGAATTCCAGGCATTAACTAATTTGTTAAATGAGTGCAGGACAACCTTCGAAGGCTGTTGATAGTGGATCGGCAGTATCTGTGCCTGAAAGAATTCGTAAATAATAAAAGTATAGGTTTGTATATCACATCCGAACACACGTTTTCTCGAGTTCACATTAAACTTTTTGTTAATTTAGTGTGGGAAAATGTTGTTAAAAACAAAAATTTAGGGTAGAAATCTCATTAAACCAAAATGATTTGGTATCTTTGGATTGGTTTAGGACGATTATTATTATTATTATTATTTTTTTTTTTTTTTTTTTGAAAATGATACAAACATTGGAAAATTCAAAAATGAGTTTCATAAAGCGAAAAAAAGGAAATAATAGTATATAAGTGGATATTGTCTATCACATTCGAACTAAATTGCTTATTAGATTAGTAGATTCATTATATGAGTGTCGGTAGGCTCAACATTACTTAAAAGCTTGCACAAGTGATATAAAGACAACGAATTGTTAACTATGTGTATGAACATCTCATTGGCATATGGTCTTAGTATCGTAATTTCGTTTGATAGATGCCACGATTCTAAGATACTAGGTCTTTATATTGCTTGCCATCTAGTATCATAGTCGTTCTTTTTTCTACTGGTGGTGCTAACCTAGAACTTCGATGATACTTTGTAGAAATTTCTTCGCTTACGTAACCCTGGGTGGATTTCTTTTCTGCCGAACTATATTACTAAATGGTATATACATTCCAATCAAGCTAAATCAATATCGTGAAAGAATTCGTGAATGATAAAAGGATAGGTTTGTATATCACATCCACACACACGTTTTCTAGAGTTCACATTAAACTTTTTGTTAATTTAGTGTGGGAAACTGTTGTTTTTTCTTTAATTGATGTTTTTGAGCATTATTTTGTTAAAAACAAAAATTTGGGGCAGAAATCTCACTAAACCAAATAGATTTGGTATCTTTGGGTTGGTTTAGGATGATTAATTTTTTTCGGTAAATTACATTTTGAGTCCCTGTGTTTAGAGGTTTTAACCACTTGAGTCCAAAATCAAAATGTTTAATGCCCTGAGTCCCTATAGCCACTTTTCTTAACCATTTGAGTCCAAATTTCTAACACTGTTAGAATATTTTGGTTAAGTATTGTTAAATGACCAAAATACCCTTGGTTTATTACCTGCCCTGTTATTCTGTCAAGCTCTTTACCCAAATAAACCCTATTCTCTGCATCCCGCCATAAACTTGACAAAAAACACTAATGTAATACATGAAACAATTAAGTATAAAGGTATGATCAACCCATATCAAACAACATCTGTATCAATTGATGAATTTGAATAGAAATCAGTTTAAGTCAAACTTCAGAGGAGGTAGTAATTAGGCGGTGGAGTGTTACACCGATGAAATCGTGTGAAAGAAAAGACTTACTGATCGGAGACATAGAAAGAAGCCATAGCGGCGATGGTGCAGAGCAGTAAGGCTGAAATAGGGGATCGAAAAACCAATCCATTCCGGTCGTAATTCGAACCCTTGCTTTGCATTTTCACTCAACGATACTTCTTCTTCACTCAACGAGACTTCGATGATTTTGATATTTACGATGATTTCAATGCGAATTGTTGTTAGGAGTTCTTTGGATCTTGACCTAGTTGACTTCGATTAGTCAAAATTGGAGTTGATGATGTTATGTTATATGTGCAGTGAGTTAGGTAGGTGATTAAACTAGTTGTGTTAGGAGGAATCGATTTAGTGTTTTGTTGTTGGAATGGATTTGTGATGAGGAATTGGTTGAATTTGGAGTTTAGTTGAAGGAATTGATAGGGATGAACGTTGATTGCAGGTTGAAGGTTGGTGGTGGTGGTTATGACAGAGGTGGCGATGATGGTGGTTTTGATCTAGAAGAAGATAAAGAAGGATTTAGGTTTTTACAAGGGTAAATTACTTTTTGTGTGTAAATGACTAAATTGCCCTTGTAGTTAACAAACTTGGTGGATGGCGTTATAAATTTGGACTAAAATGGTTAAGAAAAGCGGCTATAGGGACTCAGGGCGTTAAACATTTTGATTTTGAACTCAAGTGGTTAAAACCCCTAAAACACAGGCACTCAAAAAGTTGTTTAACTTTTTTTTTTAAAATGATACAAACATTGGAAAATTCAAAATGAGTTTCATAAAGCGAAAAAGAGGAAATAATAGTATATCAGTGGATTGTCTATCACATTCGAACTAAATTGCAAATTAGATTTGTAGATTCATTATATGAAGTGTCGGTAGGCTCAAAATTACTTAAAAGCTTGCATCAGTGATATAAAGACAACGAACTGTTAACTATGTGTATGAACATCTCATTGGCATATGGTCTTAGTATCGTAATTTCATTTGATAGATGCCATGATTCTAATATACTAGGGTCTTTATATTGCTTGCCATCTAGTATCATAGTCATTCTTTTGTCTGCAGGTGTTGCTAACCTAGAACTTCGATGATACTTTGTAGTAATTTCTTCGCTTACGTAACCCTGGGCGGATTTCTTTTCTGCCGAAGTATATTACTAAATGGTATATACGTTCCAATCAAGCTAAATCAATACCAAAAGATATAAAGTTAATGTATAAAAAGATACCTTAATGGTACAATTCTTCAAATTTGAGCTTTAATCTCTTTGTCTGTAGAGGGGTACTAACCTGAGCTCTTGAAGTCTCATAATAGCCTAATTATAGATGCAAGCAATATGCTCACCTGTAAGATTAAATTCTTGCGCATACCTTGATACTAGAGTATGTCGTGTGCGTGGGAACCACTAGCTAGTCAGTTATGATATTTGCCTATTTAATATCACATAAGGAATGCATTAAATTTGATGCTTAAGTTTAAGTGGACAACAATAACGATGATCATAATGGACTACTATCTAGAATCTTATCTAACTAAATAAAGATGTGATTATAACTTATTTAAACATTGTTTGTTATAGTGAACATATATGTTGCTGCAACACGCATGAGGTGCATAATTCTAAATACTCACCGGAGTGAAGAATTCACGAAGACCACGAGATACTTTAACACCTTTACAACAAACGACAACGTGCAAAAGTGAAATTGTTCCTCAATTAACAGAGGATACCAAGCTAGGATCTTCCCCCTTACATCTTATGAAGCACTCGATTTGGACGATTGGATGTTGGAAGCATCAGCTTAGGGGGAGTCTGTTGATACCCTCAAAGCTGACATTTCAAAATGAAGAGCTACATCTCTGGTTGTTGCCAAAGCGGAGTCTGTAAGTGCACGATTGGTGTCAACAACTTGAAGATCTCGTTTAGTCGAGTATTCAATCTTGATGTGTCGAGATATGATTTGTATAGAGATTGATTATTAGACATTTAACATGTTTAATGGGGTTTGGGGTTATCAAATGAGACCTACTATACGAGGAGGCTCATTTGCATTTTGTCATAACTTTCCCTCACAATTTCTAGAGCAATCTTAGATTCACTCTCTAAAACCCCAAACCCCAAACCCCAGATTTCCAATTCTC
The DNA here is from genome assembly GCA_030545235.1 of Helianthus tuberosus. Taxonomy (NCBI): domain Eukaryota; kingdom Viridiplantae; phylum Streptophyta; class Magnoliopsida; order Asterales; family Asteraceae; genus Helianthus; species Helianthus tuberosus. The sequence goes on along the minus strand of CM060411.1, from coordinate 48,616,139 downwards.
TTAATCAACTTGTTAATGTGAATCGAATACAAATTAGTGTAATTTCGATTGTTGTGTTTATGTTTGATAGATCGATTGTTGGATTCCACACACCAATCAATCCAAATCGGTTGAATATTGTGTGTTCTTCATCTTTGTAAAAAACAAGATCCAAATCTGGGCCTACATGAAGGCAAGACGCTCTATTGGTTTATCTTTAGATCGTGGGGTGTGGACTCGGTGACCATGTTGGGGAAGCATACGTGGCATCAGTGGAATGGGGGAACACCGCGCCCCCTTTTTTTTTGAACGGCAAATTTGGATCACTAACGGACCACTAGAGTATCATCGTGCCACCAGCAGAACCACCCGATCATATCCATCTCCACTAGGCATAATGCCTATACACCAATTCAGGAGGAAACCCAATAAATATGGGAAAAACCCCCTTGTGGGAATCGAACCCATGACCTATTGGTCCCAAAGTCTTATTCCACCTCCAAGATGCCACTAGGCTATAAAGCCATGGACAACCGCCCCCCTTAATCCAAAGTCGAGATGCTCTTGGAGAATGCATCAACGTTGCTGATCAGTCTAGCAGTTGGAAAGGACCGTTGAATGGTCAAACTTAAAAAAAAAAAAAACAAATTCATTTAACCCACTATTTAAATCAATTAACCTTTTTAAAGTTTCCACCCTTCTACACCGTTTCTCTATACCATTCAACTCATTTTATTTGAATCTTTCTAGCAAGGGTCCAAACGACCACTATTTACACCACCACCCATTGATCCTTCTATGTATGCATTTTCGATTTCAGACAAGCTCCGAGTGCGTTCCAAATGTAAACGCAAATTAAACAACATATGCAACAAATACCCCGACAACAACCATTCCACGAAGTCGAGCATGATTTTGTTTCTCTAACCCAAAACAATGAAGAGGAAGTTGCCCAATACCCAACCACAAAAATCCATGAAAAAGGGAAAACAGACAAAAGAAATTCATTAAAAAAAAAAAAAGAAGAAATGAGTGGCAAGAGAGAAAGCATACGCCTTGGACCACGATCGAGGAGGAAGTGTTGACACGAGCGTGGTTCATGTTTTGGTAGATCCAATAAAAGGTTTATTTGTTTTTCAATTATATACATTATTATTTTTTACTTGATACATTATTTTAACTTGAAAATTTCCAAGTAATAACTATTTTTTCATGGAAATATAGGTAACACTCAAACAAGTGATGGTTCTTGGAATAAGGTTAGAAAATAATTTCATTTGTTGATGAAACGATAGCCATGCTGACTATTACATTCCGTTATAGCTCAAAGTATAGAGACATGAACAAGAAAATAAGATGGTTTGTCGGTTACCACATCAATGCTGGTACAAGTGTTAATGTTGTGTTCAAGATGTCAATTGAAAAATACAACATGGAACATGGGCCTTTTCAAATTTTTAGGCCATGGGAAATTTTGAGTGCTTGTTGGGAGTGGGCTTTGGTGCCGAACGAGGTGGCACAAGCTACAAGGTCTATGATGACTGAGTCAAGGGATTACAGTGTTGGTGGTTTGGATGCGAGATGCAACCATAACAGCCCATCGGGTGGGACAAAGCAAAAAAGGCAACATCTTCTAAAGATCAATCACATTCACATGGAGAATCAAGATTAGATAAGTTAATGAGTAGGTTCTCCCCATTTCATGAATTACCGGCCGGATAAGCAACAAGAAAAACAAGAAGCGACAGAGAGGGAAATCCAAAGGCTTCGGATGAAACAAGAAAAGTAACGAACGGCCGAAATGGAAATAGAGAGGCTTTGGTTAGATCGTCAAAGACAAGAATTGGAAGAGTTTAAAATCATGACTACCAACATCGAGAAACTTCTATCTAGAGAGCGCGAAGTGGTGAGAAAGATCCAACACAAAATTATGGAGTGTAAGAGGGTGTTTAAATTATGTCTATTTTTAGTTACGTCGTTTGTTATATTTAGAAATCATGAACTTTTTTTAATTTGTACTTTTTTATATAATATTAATGAAATGTTTAATTTTAGTTTTTAGTTTAAGAAAATTAAATTAAATCAAATGATAAAAATAAAATATTAAAAAAGGAGGAATGGGAAGGAAAGGGGAACATGGAGGGAAAGGGGTGGGCAAAACATGTGTAGTTGGTATGCAATCTCTTTCGAATTTGCCCTTTTATGAATAAAATAATTTCCTTTAAGTTTAAAATTATTTACTAAAATACTATTGTTATTGTTATGATAACCATTGATCTCATAGACGAATGGTGTAGACTATTTATGGTTATCCCTTGAAATATTGCGTTTGTCTTGATAATGGACTAAAAATTTTCAAAAGCCAAAACAATTATCAGTTGACCCTTCACTTGTTCTTTGTCCTCTTCTACATTTTCAATTCAACTAATATGCTTTGTGTAATGATTTTGAATAAAACCAATTGAAGGTGGACTCCGGTGGAGACACAAGAGAGGTTTTTAAACGATTATATTGATAATCAATAGTTGTTTCCAAAATCTTAAGATTTGCAATCTACCAAATATCCATAGGAGTACTTATTTAAATGAAGGGAGCAGCAGACATTTCTACAAGTTCTAAAATGTCCGAATATACAGTATGTTCAAAAGCTACAGCCGCATCGGTCATACCTTTTTGCACGTCTATCTTCACGTCCAAAGCCAAAACCTCCATAAGGAGCAATATATGAACATAACAGTGTGAATATATATCAAGTAGAGGAATGATGGGGTTTCTTGGATGAGGATAATTTTTTTTTTTTTTTTTTTTACATTTTTTAACGTCTAAACACCACTTAACCTTACACTTGCATGACGTAAACACACACTTATGTTGGGGTAAGCACCGAACTACTAGACCACTAGGTCATGGTGGATGAGGATAAGTAATAAGAGATTCTGAAACAAAGATATCCACATGAAGTATAGTTGAGTCAGGACCATCATTAACAACGTCAGCCCCAACAAATATGATCGTATTAGACTAGTATATATAATTATCATATCTAGAAGGTATCCAACCGAGATGAAGATTCTGCTTCATGAAGATGATGGGTATTCTTGTTTCTTTAATAGTTAGTTGCACCATTCAGAACTATCTTGTTTCGTATAAAGTAGTGCTCGGCGGTGTCATCAATCACAAATTCATTCAACCAGTATCAAAATTTATAAATTACAGCCTAAATTTAGAGATTGATATCAGAAATATAAATGGTGTCTCAATTGGTATGTCTTAATTATTAACTCCAAAGAAAAATAAAACAAAGGGATTATCCATGAACAAACTATTTCATCACCATCACCTACCTTCTCCAATGATATTATCAAGCATAAGCCCGGAATCATGATTAGGTGTGGTTGTTGAAATAGTGGAGTGACTTGTACTTGGCATAGAATTTGTACCTAAAATTGGAGTAGTACTTTTACAGGTGGTAGCATCTTTAAAATTAAAACCATTCAGATACCCGGGCCGAGTAATGACACTATTTGCTTCTATATCTCCTGAAAGCATTGCCACCACTCGCGACATTGGCGGTCTTTGCATCGGTGAGGTCTGTGTGCATAAGAGGGCGATTCTAGTCATTTTTTTACTTCATTCTCATCAAACTCAAACAATTCTTCATCCACCAGCTCAATTTCACTATTAGCTTCATGTAGGTTCCATGCCTAAAAACACACCAATGGAACCAACCAGATAGAAGTAATTGTATACTAATAATAAAGATATTTTAAAATTATAAGTAATATTCAATAAAATGAAAGATGCCCACCTATTCAAGAAGATAAATTTGCTCATCTTCCAAAGGTGAATCATAATTAGTCCTTCCACTAACAATCTCTAGAGCTACAACTCCAAACCCAAACACATCAGCTTTTTCTGTAAGGTGTCCACGCATTGCATACTCCGGTGCCAAATTAAGGGTGTGCATATTGGCACAACAGGGTGCGTATTTGCACACCAAATCCTAACAAACCCTACCTTTACTTACAATGCGCATAGAGCTATACGCAACGTATATGGTTAGCTCTATACGCTGCGTATAGGGTTACCTCTATACGCTGCGTATAGGGTTACCTCTATACGCTGCGTATAGGGTTACCTCTATACGCTGCGTATAGGGTTACCTCTATACGGAGTGTATATAAACCATCATATTTTTTTGGGTCATTTTGGTAGGTTTGAGGCATCAATTTTTCACAAAGTTTATATACGCTGCGTATAAGAGCTATACGCAGCGTATATAACCTTTAAGAATTTTTTTGGTCATTTGGTGTATTTGTGGTGTAAATTCTCATCCGGTTCCAATGTTAAATCGTTTAAAATATATAACCGTTAACGTTATACCGATAATATTATATACCGTAAATTTTTTTTGATACACGTATATACGGTTCGAATATATTATAATGTTAACGTTATACCGATAATATTATAAGTTTGTATATACAAACGAAAGATATAATATGACTGAATATAATATATACAATATAAGCATAAGTTTGTACATACAAACAAAAGTTATAATATGACTAAATACTAAGGGTAGTCACATCACAAAAGATATACAATATAAGCATAAGTTTGATAGACGTATATACGGTTCCAATACTAAATACATAACAAAAGATAAAATACTATGCCAGCGGCTCCTGCTGCTGATGCCATTCCGCAGGCCGAACCAAGTGTCGTGGAGGTAACCCCTTACGCTGTGAAAGCCTCTGCAGCTCTACAATCATCCACTCCACCACATACGTCAGCCTGTCAACGTCGCGACGTAGCCGCGGATATGATGGGGCAGGACCGGGCCCAACATGTCGTGGGAAGTGAGGCGCCTCGGGTGATCCACGCGGCTGTGGTGGCTCCGGAATGTACATGTTCGGCTCATGCTCTGGCACCTCCGGATCGCGTGGGGGATAAACCAGCTCGAACTTTGTCGGCAGCTACGTAGGCTTTTAAGGTTGGCCGTCCACACCCTTAAACCGCTTCCCGCATGGAAAATTTTTGGTAACGTGCATTCCCGATATCGTGTTCATCCCCATCCGCTTCGGCTGTATTGCCTTGCCTACACCCGGGCCAGTCTCCGGGTGATAGCCTAACGAAAGGGTTATCACAGTGATGTAGGCGCCGTGGTATAATAATCCGCGCTCATGTCGATGATGCGCGGATGCGAAGTACTGCGCCAACCCGTGTGCGAGAGCGCACGACCTCTTGTACAAGAGGCAATATAGGAAAAACAGGTCATCTCTCGCACACCCCTCCTGGCTCTTGTTTCGATCGGTGATGCAAGTGGATATCATCTTGTGAAGATACCTACACAAAAGGAAACCGGTCAGCAAATAATAGTCAACGACATCGACTAAATAAAAAAAAACAATATATTTTTGACTCGTTACGGATTTCGACGAGCGTAACGGACCTACGCTCGTAACGGACGACATCGACTAAATAATAAAAAGATTATATATTTTGACTCGTTACGAATTTCGACCGCGTACGTCCCTAACGAGTGTCGAAACTAAGATCGTCGTTAAAATATAATTTTTTTATTATTTAGTCCAAGTCGAATCGTAACGCGCATAGGTCCCAAACGTTAGTCGAAACTAAGTTCGTCGTTAGGGACCTACGCGCCTTACGGTTTGACTTCGACTAAATAATAAAAAAACTATATATTTTAACGACAATCTTAGTTTCGACGCTCGTTAGAGACCTACGCGCCTTACGGTTTAACTTGGACTAAATAATAAAAAATATATTTTAACGACGATCTCAGTTTGGACGCCCATTAGGGACCTACGCGCCTTACGGACGACGCTGACTAAGAAACAAAACTTATATATTTTAACGACGAACTTAGTTTCGACTAACGTTAGGGACCTACGCGCCTTACGGTTCGACTTCAACTAAATAATAAAGTTATTATATTTTTAAACATAAAACTGTGTTTTTTTTTAACAGAAAACTATTTTTTTAAACATAAAACTGTTTTTTTTTTAAATATAGTAAACTATTTGTTTAAAACAAACAAAAAAAAACAGTTTTTATAAAAAACAGAATACAGTTTTTATAAAAAAATACAGAAAAACAGTTTTCTGTTTTAAAAAATAATAACTTTATTATTTAGTCGAATTCAAACCGTGAGGCGCGTAGGTCCCTAACGTTAGTCGAAACTAAGTTCGTCGTTAAAATATATAAGTTTTGTTATTTAGTCGACGTCGTCCGTAAGGCACGTACGTCCCTAACGAGCGCCGAAACTAAGATCGTCGTTAAAATATAATTTTTTTTATTATTTAGTCCAAGTCGAACCGTAAGGCGCGTAGGTCCCTAACGAGCGTCGAAACTAAGATCGTCGTTAAAATATAATAACTTTATATTTAACGACGAACTTTGTTTCGACTAACGTTAGGTACCTACGCGCCTTACGGTTCGACTTCGACTAAATACTAAAAAATATATTTTAACGACGATCTTAGTTTCGACGCTCGTTAGAGACCTACGCGCCTTACGGTTCGACTTAGACTAAATAATAAAAAAAAATATTTTAACGACGATCTTAGTTTCAACGCTCGTTAGGGATCTACCGCCTTACGGACGACGTCGACTAAATAACAAAACTTATATATTTTAACGACGAACTTAGTTTCGACTAAAGTTAGGGACCTACGCGCCTTACGGTTCGACTTCGACTAAATAATAAAGTTATTATATTTTAAAACAGAAAACTGTTTTTTTTTAACAAAAAACTGTTTTTTAACAGAAAACTGTTTTTTTTAACAAAAAACGATTTTTTTAAAGAGAAAACTTTGTTTTTTTTTTAAATACAGAAAAACTGTTTTCTGTTTTAAAAAATAATAACCTTATTATTTAGTCAAAGTCGAACTGTAAGGCGCGTAGGTCCCTGACGTTAGTCGAAACTAAGTTCGTCGTTAAAATATATATTAAGTTTTGTTATTTAGTCGACGTCGTCCGTAAGGCGCGTACATCCCTAACGAGCGTCGAAACTAAGATCGTCGTTAAAATATAATTTTTTTATTATTTAGTCCAAGTCGAATCGTAAGCCGCGTAGGTCCCTAACGAGCGTCGAAACTAAGATCGTCGTGAAAATATAATAACTCCATGAAATCGCAAAGTGGGCACGTACATGCATCTTCCGAAGCTTGTCGCAACGGACAACCACTACTAGAAAACAGGGGGGTTTCCTACCAAAATTTCCGACAAAACCAATTTCATCGGAAAATTCCGACCATTTTTCGACAAAATACCAACTAAAAAAATAATCTGGTTTTACCGACTATTTTCCTACAATTTACCGACAAAAAAAAATGGTCGGAAATTTGAAGGAAACTTCCCACTAAGTTCCGACAAAAAAAAAAGAAAAGAAGAAAAAAAGTGGTCGGAAAGTGGTCGGAAAAGTTAACTATACAAAAAATAAAAATAAATCTTTGTCGGAAACTAGTCGGAAAACATAAAACCAAATTCTAATTACTGTATATTTTAAAAATAATATTTATGAGTCTTAGTTGGTCGGAAAGTTGTCGGAAATTTCCGACCATTTTCAGACAAAAACTCTCATTCGTCGGAAAGTTGTCGGAAATTTCCGACCATTTTCCGACTAAAACCATTATTCTTTTGTAATATAATCATGTGGGGGTATATGTGTGTACGTAAATGTATTTGCTTGTGTCTATATGTATGTAAGTATATATATATATATGTATAAGTATGTGTTTGTCCAAGTGTACACACACGCATACATACACACATACATATATATACACATACTTAGCCTGTTTCAATTAATGGGTCCCGATAGTATACATACACGTATAAACGTGTACAATGCGTATAAGTTGGTAAAGTAAAAGTATTTCATGTATAATTAATGTGTACAAAAGATGGAATGGAAAAACGATGTTTAAAGGTTGAAAAAATGAAAAAAACGAAAATTAGTGTCGGAAAATGGTCGGAAATTTCCGACCAATTTCCGACGAAACACAACATTAGTCGGAAAGTTGTCGGAAATTTCCGACCATTTTCCGACTAAAACCTTTATTGGTCGGAAAGTTGTCGGAAATTTCCGACAAATTTCCGACTAAAACAATTATTCTTTTCATATTTAATTATACCGAGGTGTATATCTATATATACAAACGTATTTCTTGTCTCTATATGTATATGTATGTGTGTATGTATATATATATGTATAAGTATGTGTTTGTCCAAGTGTACACACACGCATACATACACACATACATATATATACACATACTTAGCCTGTTTTAATTAATGGGTCCCGATAGTATACATACGCGTATAAACGTGTACAATGCGTATAAGTTGGTAAAGTAAAAGTATTTCATGTATAATTAATGTGTACAAAAGATATAATGGAAAAACGATGTTTAAAGGTTGAAAAAATGAAAAAAACGAAAATTGGTGTCGGAAAATGGTCGTAAATTTCCGACCACTTTCCGACGAAACACAACATTGGTCGGAAAGTTGTCGGAAATTTCCGACCTTTTTCCGACTAAAACCTTTATTGGTCGGAAAATAGTCGAAAATTTCCGACAAATTTCCGACTAAAACAATTATTCTTTTCATATTTAATTATAACGAGCTGTATATCTATATATATAAACGTATTTCTTGTCTCTATATGTATATGTATGTGTGTATGTATATATATATATATGTATAAGTATGTGTTTGTCCAAGTGTACACACACGCATACATACACACATACATATATATACACATACTTAGCATGTTTTAATTAATGGGTCCCGATAGTATACATACACGTATAAACGTGTACAATGCGTATAAGTTGGTAAAGTAAAAGTATTTCATGTAAAATTAATGTGTACAAAAGATAGAATGGAAAAACGATGTTTAACGGTTGAAAAAATGAAAAGAACGAAAATTGGTGTCGGAAAATGGTCGGAAATTTCCGACCACTTTCCGACGAAACACAACATTGGTCGGAAAGTTGTCGGAAATTGCCGACCTTTTTCCGACTAAAACCTTTATTGGTCGGAAATTTCCGACTAAAACAATTATTCTTTTCATATTTAATTATACCGAGGTGTATATCTATATATATAAACGTATTTCTTGTCTCTATATGTATATGTATGTGTGTATGTATATATATATATGTATAAGTATGTGTTTGTCCAAGTGTACACACACGCATACATACACACATACATATATATACACATACTTAGCATGTTTTAATTAATGGGTCCCGATAGTAAACATACACGTATAAACGTGTACAATGCGTATAAGTTGGTAAAGTAAAAGTATTTCATGTAAAATTAATGTGTACAAAAGATAGAATGGAAAAACGATGTTTAACGGTTGAAAAAATGAAAAAAACGAAAATTAGTGTCGGAAAATGGTCGGAAATTTCCGACCACTTTCCGACGAAACACAACATTGGTCGGAAAGTTGTAGGAAATTTCCGACCTTTTTCCGACTAAAACCTTTATTGGTCGGAAAATGGTCGGAAATTTCCGACTAAAACAATTATTCTTTTCATATTTAATTATACCGAGGTGTATATCTATATATATAAACGTATTTCTTGTCTCTATATGTATATGTATGTGTGTATGTATATATATATATATATATGTATAAGTATGTGTTTGTCCAAGTGTACACACACGCATACATACACACATACATATATACACATACTTAGCCTGTTTTAATTAATGGGTCCCGATAGTATACATACACGTATAAACGTGTACAATGCGTATAAGTTGATAAAAGTAAAAGTATTTCATGTATAATTAATGTGTACAAAAGATGGAATGGAAAAACGATGTTTAAAGGTTGAAAAAATGAAAAAAACGAAAATTAGTGACGGAAAATGGTCGGAAATTTCCGACCAATTTCTGACGAAACACAACATTAGTCGGATAGTTGTCGGAAATTTCCGATCATTTTCCGACTAAAACCTTTATTGGTCGGAAAGTTGTCGGAAATTTCCGACAAATTTCCGACTAAAACAATTATTCTTTTCATATTTAAACAAAAAAAATGGAACAAAAGATGCAGACCACGAGACTCGAACCCGGGTCAACACCCTCACACTCACACGCACTAACCAGCTGAGCCGGGTCTTCACAACAAACAAGAACGAGCACCTAATCTTTTTATAGTCTCACTTAAATCAAATATCAAACCCTACCTTTTTAAAGTTAAAAACCCTAAACCATTTCTTATTCACAACAACAGCCGCACATAACCTGTTCGCTCCCCTTTTCTTTGTATATCTGCTATACACCTCCACTCACACAAAAATGGAGATCAGAGTTCCATCAAACCCACACACCCTCAATCGATTAACCCCTGCTCCTTCATACGTTCCGGCGACGAAATAACCGGCCACCACCATCATTGGTGGCGGCGGTGGTGTGGGGTATCCCGAGACTGAGAAGAGGGAGAGTTAGGGGGGGCTGTGATGTTGAAGACGATTGGCGACGGCAGTGGCGTCGCCTCAGGCGGCGGCGGCGGCCAGCGGTGCTGGCGGATGAGGTGGATCCGGGTTCAGGTAACAATTTTCGAGTATATTGATTCAGTTTTGATTTATTCGATTCTCAATCGATTCACCTTAGTTTGGGTCACGCTCCGAGTTTCAACAGGTTGCGTTGTTTTCGGCTCGGGTCAGTTTGGTTCAACACCTCGGGTTCCGCTCGTCTTATTTCAAGTTTCAATCACATATTCGTTTTCCGTTCAGAAGTCAACAACGGCTCGTTCGGGTCAGACTCGATGTTCGGTACGGTTTTGGTTCAGGTTCGATTCGGATCAGATTGTAGCTCGAGTTCGCGTCTTTTCCTTCACCGTTTCGGTATGATTTGTTTCTTAAATTCAGTTTAGTCTCTTATTACTTCTTATATATTAAAATGCTGAAATGTTTAACCCCAACTAATAATAACTAGAAGTTTGTTTTGTTCACATCATGAAGTGCCAATTGTCTGTTTGTTTCTTGTTTAAAAAAAAGGGGAAGACAACAGTACATGTGAGCAAATGAAACAAAAACCACAAATTGACACATCTTGTAAACTGGCTCAGTGGGTGTGAGCGTGTAAATCCAATGGGTTTGATCCGGACCTCCTACAAAGTCGTTGTACTTTTGGGTTTGTTTATGATTCAGTTCATGAAAGGTTCAATAGCCCACTTGTTTATTATTATTATTACCTTTTGGAAATTTTTACGCATGATATATATAAAAGTAAAGAAAAATATATAGAATTATAAGCATACATACACATAACGAAGACTTTATAATCTACAACATTTATAATTTTTATATAATTTGTGTGAGATGTGATTTCAAATATTAAGTGGGCTATGAATTAATGTAATTGGGTTGCAACTGGTATAAAAGGATTACAAAGCGTATTTCCTTCCGGGTTAGACACGTAGTCCAGCGGTCGGGCCTACGTGCACGTAAACACAGCGACGCGAATTCAAGTCCCGTCCCAGGCCGGTTTGGCCGGTTTTGGCCACTTTTGAGATTTTAGTTTTAAAATCTTTTTATTTCCTTTTTGTTTCAAAAATAAAACATTTATCATTTCTATTCTTTTAAAAGTTCCTTTAAAACCTTTTAAATCCTTATATCCATTATTAATTAAACGAGTTTTTATCTACAATTCTTTTCTTTTAAGAATCTTTATAAACCGTAAATTTATAAAATAAATATCCTTTTCTATTTTATAATAAACTCCAAAATTAGTGTTATGAAATTTGATTTAATCTATTTTATAATAGTGTTATGATGCTTTTGAGCGATTTGTTCATCTCATCCCGATGTTTCCGCCATCGGTTGGGGTGTGACAGAAGGCCTGGAAGCAGTTCTTCATCAGGAATGTTCATAATCAGAATCGAAGGTAAATCTTTCAATTGCTGGAAGCAATTCTTCATCAGGTGCCTCGTCTGATACTCAGAGTTCATCTGGGTTTCGAATTTTGTTCTCTTCTTCTGTCTTCAACAGCCAAACGCAGGTATTAGTGTTAATTCTTAAATTAAATAACACATGTATTAGTGTTCTATTCGGTCTTCAAAAATCAGTTGTTGCTCCATGATTTTGAACCATTGGATAACTGGGTACCATGCCTGATGGAGAAGAGAAGGGGAGCGGACCTTGCCCGATGGAAAGAAAACGGCGTATGATGAAAGTGGGGGTAATTAGGGTTATTTAAGTTTGGGTATTTTAACATATAACCCCCTCCATCTTCATTAGTTTATATTTAGTCCTCATACTTGTGAATTTATATATAAACAATATAAAATTAATGGTATATGTATATAATATATATAAAAATACATAAATTATGCATGGTATAAAAATTACCGCTATATCACCGCTATACCACCGCTATAACCTATATATCGTATAGCGGACCTTGACCGCTATCCGCTATTTTACCGCTTTAACTGCTTAGATTAGGATACTTCAAACTTTATTAAAGCCACTCATGAGACGGACTGACGTTTTTATCTATATTTTGATATTCCGTATCATAGGCTAATTGCAGGTGACTTGAGAGTAGTTGCAGAAATAAACCCGAGGCTTATGTATCTTAAAGCCATGGTAATTAAAAAACAACAAGGTTACCAAGCCGAACCGATGTCTTAACTTAATCAGCCGGTAATCATTCTTTTATGTATCTTAAAGGTTCCATAATTTTTTAATTAGTAAAGGACTAATTATATGTATAATTTTCTAAATTAGGATGTGGTGTTATGGAAATATATATAGGAAAGTCACTTTGTTCGTGTTCTGTATTAGTTTATTTAGTTTTTGATGGCTTCAATCTATTTGAATCTGTTTGCTTAAATACTCATGGTTGTTTTGTCTTAGTTAAACCCGAGCGCGGCGCAACGCGCGCGGGGTATAAACCTAGGTGGATTAACGTATTATGTCAAACGGGTTGCATCGCATGGGTTTCCTACTAGTGTGTCTATATATATAGCTTTTTTACTAATATTATATATGCTGTTTAGGTATGGAACTTGCAATCCCAAGTGGAAAACTTAAATAAATGATTCGAAGAGGCGCAACAACCCCACACAGAAGTGTTGCAAAACCGAGTGGAAGAGATGCAATACAAATGAAAGAAGATTTGCAACGACAAATAACCGAGTTGATGAAACAGTTTGGTAATCCTAGCATAGTTTAGTTTTGTTTGTTGTCTTTTGTGGTTGAACTTGTAATTTAAAAACCGTGGCATATTTTGGTTGTTGAACCTACAATTTGACAACTGTTTTGTATTTTGTGGATGAACTTTCAGTTCTATAATCGTGTCGTATTTAGGATTTTTATTGGATTTTTTTTCTTCATTTTTAGTAGAAAAATCTGGATTTTTTAGTTTTTTTAAATTTTTGTTATTAAAAAGTTTTTTAGTCGGAAATTGGTCGGAAAAATGTGGTCGGAAAGCAGTAGGAAAACGTCGGTCGGAAAGCTGTAGGAAAATTGTAGTCGGAACTTTGTCGGAAACTTTTGGTCGGAAAATAGTAGGAAAACGGCAGTCGGAAAGCTGTAGGAAAATTGTAGTCGGAACTTTGTCGGAAACTTTTGGTCGGAAAATAGTAGGAAAACGGCTGTCGGAAAGCTGTAGGAAAATTGTGGTCGGAACTTTGTCGGAAACTTTTGGTCGGAACTTTGTCGGAAATAGTAACTTCTTCTTTTTGTTGGAAATTTGTTGGAAATTTAGTCGGTTACTTGTCGGAAATATTTTCCTACAAGGCTTTTTCCTACAAACGTATTTTTGTCGGAAACTGGTCGGAAACGCCGTTTTCCTACAGTTTTCCGACAAAAACCTTGCGTTGGGAATTTTAGTAAAAAAGCTATATATATACGCATCGTATGGCTCTATACTATGCGTATATATACGCCGTTTTCCTACAGCTCCCTACAGTTTGATTTGGGGGGAATTTATCCGCCCTTTGTATACGCATCGTATGGCTTTATACGATGCGTATATAAAGTGTCTTTTTACCAATTTACCCTTATGTTGAGGCTATACGAAGCCAAATTCAGGGGTATTTGTGTCATTTTTCGTTTCATACGCTGCGTAGGGAGCTATACGCATCGTATATAAAGGTCCATTTTTTGTATTTTTGTTCATTCCTTTGTTTATTTATAAAAAAAAATTATTGTGTGTATTTTGGGGTATTTCTCAGTTTATTTATAAAAAACAATATTATTGTTAAATAATACAAATATAAATTATATAATACAAAAATAAATTATAAAAATTAAAAATAATACAAATATTATGAATTATAAAAATTAAGAATGATACAAATATTATGAATTATAAAAATTAAAAATGATACAAATATTATAAATTATAAAAATTCTACTATTAACAAAAATACAAGTTTCCGCTTAATCTTCGATAACATGTAAACTCGGGTCTTTGTCTTTGTCTGAGTCTGATTTAGAGTTTATTATCTCGTAGTGGTGCTGTAACCGCGACCTATACATTTCTTCCTACTGTTCGCAGCTATTGTTTGATGCGTCGACCACAATGGGCTCACTGTAGGCATGGGGTAGTCTCTTTCCAACTTAGCATGTATGAAGTGTCTCCCGTAAACATGTATGAGCGTTATCGCTTGAGGTCGTGGATCTACAGGGGCATCCGTTAACGGGAAGAAGGTATAGCTCCCTTCGATGCTTAGCATGTGGACGACGATATCATACCTTTGCGCTACAAGAAACCCTGTGTAGGGCATTTATATCCAGTGACTTGGAGGGCACCCTTCCACTGAATGCCAATAGATGCTGTTATGTATCCGCTTAAAGTCTCCTTCGACATATCTTTCGAATACATGCGTCCATAGCGGCTCGTTATGGTCAATCTCCAGTAGTAAATCATTTCGAATACGGGGCCATACGTATTCCCCAAAACCTAACCCGACAGCCACAGACCCGTACCCACAATGACCGTATGGGGTCACATCTTATATACGCGATATGTAAGAGTGTAAATCCAATGGAATTTGATGCTCAAACCTCTTAATGGTTAACAAGTCCTCGTCCCCCTTTATTAATGGAAAACCATGATAATCCCGCGTCTCCTTCTTTTTAGAACTCGTTGAACAACTTTGTTGCATTTTAGGTTTTTCAGACTTTACAACCGAACCAGCTCCACGAGAGCCCTGTGACGGTACGTATGAGCTGTGTCAGGGTAAATCGTACCTATGTTGTTGGGAAGCGGTATATACGTTGCTTGCCTCGCCATAGGAGCTGTTTCTCGCAGCTTCATCTAACCTCGCAGCTTCTTCTAGCCATTGTTGTACTTTCTTTGATGTAGGCCGACCGCGAGTATTTTGCTGGACAATCGGTTGTTTCTTAGTTGACGATTTCGGGGTTAAGACTGCTTTTATCTTTCGAAAGAAAACTTTTTTTTTTCTGAGCAGGGGATTGGACTCTTATTGTTACCACACAATATTGAGCTCTGCTACAACATCGACTTCCTTATCTACCAGTTTACATGGTAGTAAGTCAAGCTTACACCAGAATACATCTACATCTTCGAGTTGTATCTTACGTTCTGCACAGTTAAGTCAATACAGTGTGAGAAACAGCTAAATCGCACTAAATAACAAAAGGTTTGTAGGTTTAATATTTTTTACCTGTACGTTTGTACTTTTCCAGCCTACAAGCACACGACAACCCACAACTAAGCCACATATGGCAACCAGATGATGCGTTAAGTTTCCGCAACACCTCCAGCTTCCTCGTTAGCTCTCCTTTAAGCAAATCAAGTGCTGTATGGGAAACCTTTCCATGTAGGTTGTCCAACAACAGGTGTCTGTGGTGGTTCATCATTTTTTCGATGCTTTGGGTAAAAAAATTTTGTATTTCCCCTAACTGAGTTTCAACTATATCAATGACGCATCTTGCCATTCGCTCCAATGAACTCCCGCGCGTAATGTATCTTTTAAAATTTGTGTGCTGGCTCTCAACTCTATTGGTGGTGCGCTGACCAAAGTTGCGACACTTATTAGTCCACACACAAACGAACATTTCTTTATAGTCTTTGAGCCAGTTTTCATAGACATAATTAAAGACCCCTGCAAAAATAAAATAATGAAATGTAAAAGTGTGTGTAAAATATAATAGAATGGGTGAGTCATTTGTTGAAGGCACACTTACTTTCCCGGTTGGCAGCCACGAGTCGGTTATACAATTTTTCCAAGTTGTACTTGTACATGGGCTTTGAAGCAGAGTTGCACACTCTCCGCCAGTACGACAGAAATTTCTCCCAATCTAATTTATTGAACCCTTACTTGCAATGTTTACATATATTTTGTTCGATGTGAAACCGGCATAGAAACCTAAACGCATTCGGGAATACTTTAGCACACGCATTAATTAGGGCTAGCTCTCTATCCATGACTATCACACCCGGCATCATACATTCATGCAACATTGACTTGATCCGCTCAAGCACCCACACGAAGTTATCCCATCGTTCTTTGCGAATAACGGCATGTGTGATACAAAAAGACTTGTTGGTCGACGTCAAACCCACAACCTGGACAAATGGCATGTTGTAAATGTTTGTTTTACGTGGCTCCATGTTTTGAGCAGTTAGCTGCTCCACTAGCTTGTATTCAACTTCAGTAAATCTTCGCACAAAAGGGTGGCCCAACAGAATCGTCATAGGTTCGTGGTTATGATTCGGGTTGTCCACTTTTAACTCCCACGTGTCATTCATCACGTCCCGCAAAGCGAGTAATGAAAATGGGTAACCAACTTTTTTGCTACCAGCTTTCCTAACTGTTGCTTTACTATGGTGCTCACCACTACGGTTGCACACGTGTCATTCATCACGTCCCACATAGCGAGTAATGAAAACGGGCAACCAATTTCGATCGGCGGGTAACAATTACATAACCCTTCTCCTTTCCCGTTGCTTGTACCCAATTCTTCAAATTAGTTAGTGATGTGTGTAAAATACAACATACAAATTACATCAAATGAGGCATAAAACTAACCCTTTTTTAGTACCAATGTTGGAAAAAGTGTGCTTTTGTCTTCCTTTTGTATTTTCAGGGTTAAAAGAGCTTAAATGAACAAAAGAAGCAAAAAGACAGTTAAATCTAACATAAATACAAGAAAAGGAATAAACGTGGCATGCCCGACCCCTCGACAGCATCATCCTAAACAAAAACAAGATATCAGAAGGCTGAACAAGCCCCGTGCCCAGCGGACACAGGGGCGTGCCCAAGTGTCTGCAGAAAAGACAAAGTTGTAGAAGCTTCTATTTCCCAACACGGGGGCGTGTCCAGCGGACACGGAGCCGTGGTCAACGCTAAGATTTGCAGAATCCAAGCAAATCTTGATAGTACAGATACGCTTACACGGGGCCGTGCCCAGCGGGCACGGGGCCGTGTCCGGGCTTCTGTGCAGGCTATAAATAGAGGTGCTTGGTTCACTTCAAAGGCATCCCTTGGCAAACCACTTCTCTCACACTTCACCCACCCTCCACCACCATCACAACCCACATCCACCACCATCATCCATCATCCATCATAGAGTGTGTGTACTAGTCTCGGGATCCCAGATTGATAGTAAGAGTTCTTGACAATCAAAGGCCATGTTTGCCTAAGTCTCTTACAACACTTGGTGAAGATAAGCATTTAGTGTAATACTTTTTATTTTTAATGCTTTCACACTTTTTATTTGGTTTTGTATTAATGACTTTAATAACTAGTTTCTTATGTTGAAGATGAAACTTCCTTATCATTTGTCCGCGGTGTCTTGGCGTTATTTTACTGTCTATATAAAATAAAAGATTTACACCATTCATATCTCCACAGTCTATATGGAGATATGTTGGCTACCTGGTCGGGGGTTAAGGGAATGGTTTGGTAAGGTTCTTGCCTTGTTCAGTGTATAGATCCTGCAAGAACCTGGGTCAACTTTACTAGGACCTCTTTCAATACCCACTGGTATTGGATGGCAGGGGTGCGAAAGGCTTGATCCCCTCATATGTAAACTACTATTAATACATTAACCCGGCTACTTGGGATTGTATCCCTGCTGACTCAAACCACTTAGCCGAGGGTAACGTCACCTTCAAAAGAGGGGCCTACCACATTCCGCATTAATAACTTAATTAATTATCTTCCAATAATCCAACCCTTTAGGATTGTATCCTTGCTGACTCAAACTACTGGGTTTAGGGTAACGTCACCTTCAAAAGAGGGGCCTACTACTATAACTAAGATAATCGCTTAAAAAGTGCAAAAGTGCGGAAATAATCAAAGGTTACACTAAAGGCGAGTCGGATCCAAGTGATTCATCTTGTCTATCTATTTTTTATTTTTTTTTATTTTATTTTTATTTTCAGCATTTTTAGTTTTTGTTTAAAACCTTTTCTCCAAAATTTTGATTTGATTAGACGTTGAGGATAAACCGGTACTAAAAGCTCTTGTGTCCTTGGATGACCTCGGTATCTTACCAATGCTATACTACGCTCACGATGGGTGCACTTGCCCATATGTGTGTTTAGTGTTAGTAAAATATCGTGTTTTATAAATTTAAAACTTTACTAAAGTGTTAAAAGGGTTAAAAATATAATTAAAAACATATACACGACAACACGCATCAAGTTTTTGCCACCGTTGCCGGAGACACAAGGATTTTAAGAAAGTTAGGAATCAACGGCCTAATCTTTTTTTTTTTCTTACTTTTCTATTTTTTTAGGATTTTTCTTAAATTTTCAGCTTCTGAAGAGCTCAGCACGGGCCGTGCCCGCTGAACACGCCCCGTGCCCAATCTTTGGTACTGGCAATCCTGTTTTAAGTCAGACAGTAGCTGAACACGAGGCCCCAGTGAACATGCCCCGTGCCCAAGTTTCAGATACGGAAAACAGAGCCGTAAGATCCCGACGGCTAGTAATTTCTGACACAATCATGAGTGTTACTGATAATTTTTAATTTAACTCCTCTTATGGTACATGGTGTCAATTATGTGGTGGAAATCATAAAGATTTAAAATGTTATTTTTTAAATTATACTCCCAACTATATAGACCCATTGATTTCTTGTAGCCTTAAGATGGGTGAAAGTAAAAAATAATACCTATCTCTCTCTCGAATGCGCTCAATCATCCCTTCTAGATGAAATGCTTCTTGAAGAATTCTTTCAGCTAAAAGAGCTAATTCTCCGATGGATAAAAGAACTTGAGATGGATATAATTAATTCATCTCAAAACGACGATCATGAAGAATTAGTGAGGCCGCATTCGAATTTTAACAACATCGTTGCCCCCGAAATCACCTCTAACTCTTGCGAAGACTTGAGCGATAGTCGTCTCTGTGTCAATTGTGCCGTGAAGGACTCCCCATCGACTTCCGTCGATGCATACATAGACCTGAGCGATTCGACATACACCTTCTTTAACGAGAGCCCAGATAAGGGTTGGACTTGTCCACCTACATTTAGCATAGGCATCACCCTTTCCGATAACCTCTTGCGTTCTCGTCTAAAACTAGGGCAATTTAGGTATCTCAGGCACTTCGGTGTTGTCCCAACCAGTAAGGAACCACCCGATCCGGATAAATTCCTTAAGAATAGACAAAACTTTATAAATAGCCTCTAGACACGGGGCCGTGTCCAGGTCAGCACGCCCCCGTGTCCACCAAAAGATTCTCGTCTGACTTCCGGTCAGAATACGGACAAAAAGTATCAGAATCTTGTCTGCACACGGGGCCGTGTCCAGCGTGCTGTCGTTTTCTATAATTGCAGCAAGATTCCTGCACATTTGGACCTTTCCAAAGACAGAGATTTTGTGGGATATTCACACATACCATACTAGGTATATTCTAAAGAAGGTTCTCAACAACCATCTTGTCTTTTCTACTTTTGTCCATTGCCTTCTTCTTCATATTTTTCCTTCAACACCTCCATTAGAGCTTGAAATCACCATGGTTTCAAGCTTTATTGTAATATTTATTAGATTTTTATTCAAGGAATCTTGTTAAAATAAGTTTTACAACACTGTTTTAAGTTATTTCTGCTAAAAAATGCTTCAAAAATCAGAAAAATAATTTAAAGCTCTAAGATTCCTTGTTCCAAAAATCTGCAGAGAGCTGAACACGGGGCCATGCTCAGTGAGCACGGGGCCGTGTTCGAGGTACTGTTTCACTAAAATGAATTCTTTTCGGATTGTTCTCTTAGAATGTCAAGCAGGAACAACGGAACGTCCTCATCACACTCCAGGAACAACCGACAAGGAAGAAGAGCATCGGTAGAAGACTCCCTCGTCAATTATGTCTATGCCTTGAGAGTGGCCATAGATGAGATGAAGGGAGTTGAGGAAGCTCTGGTCGACCGTATTAATCATCTTTCGGTGGGTCTAGAAGGATGTCTTAGAGAGGTCAACCTTTTGCACCAAAGGTTGAATATCCTCGCTTCTCCTCCTTTGGTACCAATCGTTACGCAAAGGGCATGGAATGTGGTACCGGAAGTTATCATACCAACCGAGTGGTACGCCGTACACTCGGAACCCCCTCAAGGCGTACTACATGGGGTCCCGGTTGCCGTCACTCCTCCGCCATAAGATATTGTGGAAGATGAGCTCGCCTTCTTCCTCCCAAAAGAAATAGAAGAATGGCTCAACAATATCTAGGGGACACCTCTCATTTTCGAGTTCTACAACGCCTTTAAAATACCGGGAAGCTATTTCCGGGCTTTTGTTATTCCTATAATAAGGGTAGTCCTTAGGATGACTTTATGTATCACTTGACCTATCTATCTTAGGAACCTTCTTTTTAGCTTTCTTTTTTAGGAACTTTTTGTAACTCTCTCTTTAATGAATGATGGTTTTAAAATTATTTGGTGGTTGGATGATGAATAAAACACACTCAGGATGGTGAAGGATACTAAGGGAGGCTTGAACCAACACCCCATACACAAAAACAGAGCCTCCCGACAATTTTTTTTCATTACAGCAAGTTCAGCACTGGCCGTGCCCAACCAACACTCCCCGTGCTCAATGATCTGCAGAAAAACGCCCAGTTTAGGTAACTGGACACGGGGCGTGTTCACTGAACACGCCCCTGTGCCCAGCCTTCTGTTACTTTTTGTTACTTTCTGTTGCTGGCAACCTGAACACGGGGCCGTACCTGGACACCATGGCCCGTGTCAAGATGCCCACTAATAAGAAATTTTGTTTTTAACACACCTTTTTACACATTCAATCAACCTAAAAACTTATTTTTGGGACACATTGAGGACAATGTGTAATTTAAGTGTGGGGGGATGCTAAAACCTTGAATTTTGCAAGTCCTAATTACAAGGCTTACACAAAACTCTATTGGAACTGCTAAACACCCCAAAAAAAATTTCAAAAACTTTTCATTTTTTTTTACTTGTCTTGGTTTAAGTAGGGAATAACAAGTTCTAAAAAAAGGTTATATTTTTACGAATTTACAACCGACAGCGTCGTGATAAAAAGAACCAACATAAGAAAATTATGAAACGGCATGACAAATCTAGTTAAAATTTGATTATATATACGTGATCACATTAAAAACTCATTCCCACAAAAAGTGAGTTTTGAGCCTTTAATTGAGCATACAAATACACATCTTTAGACTAAATGCTCATCTTTCGTTTCTTGTGTGAATAGCCGCTTGGTTTCTTACGACTCTAGAACTTGCCATGACAATACATTCCCGGTCCTTATCAACTTAAACCCAAGTAAGTAAATGATGGAGGCATTAGGACTAACCCCTTTTTCTTTTCAACACCATTTTTTTTACCACCTACCCAAAATCCCCATAGTTAACCCCTTTGAGCCTAAACCTTTTCATTTCTAAATCCACAAAACAAACACCCTTTACCCACCGAAACCCTTTTTCATTTTAAACCCTTTATTTTAGTAAAAATCTCGGTTTTCATGTGACATTCCTTATAAAAAAAATGATGATGAAGTCTAGCAATAAACAAACGAGTTCCTCAAAAGAAACTATGTTTGAAAAATGTTTCGTTTGAATAAAAAGTCACAAAAACAAAAAGTTTTACGAAAACCGACGCTTTGTACGCCTTTCGCCCTTTTCTACTAACCACTAACCCAAAACCACCCACCTTTAACCAAAGCCTAACCCTTCCCCAAGTCCTCTTGATATTTACAAAGGTTTATAGTTAAAAAGGAGGAGGATTTATTGTTTGGAAAGCATATGGTAGAAGTAAGTTCCATGCCGCTCTCAAGTGTTTCACAAAAATACATCTTCGGCCGAGTGTTGAGTGATCTCCCGTGAGGTATGTGAACTTGTATATAAATGGAATTTAAAGAGGCATGTTATGCCCAAATAAGTAATTTCTCTTATGAAACGTTCTAAATAAATCATAACAAATAGGATTGTAAATAACATAAAAATAAAACCTAATAAAGATCTTGGAATCCCGACACTCAAAGACAAGCCCAAAACTTCTCTTCTACCCATACCACTTAGGTGTGCAAGCCACATTATAAAGAGTTTTGCTTGTGGATAAGCAAAGATTCAAGTGTGGGGTATTTGATGTGTGTAAAATGCAACATATAAATTATATCAAATGAGGCATAAAACTAACCCTTTTTTAGTACTAATGTTGGAAAAAGTGTGCTTTTGTCTTCCTTTTGTATTTTCAGGGTTAAAAGAGCTTAAATGAACAAAAGTAGCAAAAAGACAGCTAAATCTAACATAAATACAAGAAAAGAAATAAACGTGGCATGCCCGACCCCTCGACAGCATCTTCCCAAGCAAAAACAAGATATCAGAAGGCTGAACACGCCACGTGCCCAGCGGACACGGGGGCGTGCCCAAGTGTCTGCAGAAAAGACAAAGTTGTAGAAGCTTCTATTTCCCAACACGGGGGCGTGCCCAGCGGACATCGGGCGGTGGTCAACGCTAAGATTCGCAGAATACAAGCAAATCTTGATAGTATAGATACGCTTCTGCACACGGGGCCGTACCCAGAGGACACGGGGGCGTGGTCAATTTTTTTTTGAAAGGTGTAATTCATAACAGACGGTTAATACACACCCGCAAGTCGCAGGCCCGCCCCATTTCTGTCCTAAGGACTATGTTGTCTTAACGGGGCCTACGCCTCGGTAGAAATGGGACATAGTGTAACACCCCGAAAACGGGTTTGGTAATCAAACCACGTTAATACTAAAGGACGGGTAAAATACAGTTAGTGGTAAAACTTACCCGGTAAATTTTAGGATTTAAAATAAATAAATCCAATATTTATTAAAAGGATGGGAAATACGTTGAGAAAGCAAAGTATATAAAAGGCCCGAGATTTAACGGGACTTAAAATAAAACGGGTTTTGAACAAGATAAATAACTAGGAAATAAATAACCTAGTACAAGTCTTGTAATTAAGTGAAAGAACAAAATTATTCAAGTTATAAACCAAACAAAAGTTGAAGGGCCTATGTTGTTAAAAATTGAAACTTAATAAGCCTAAAACAAAATTAAAATAAACCAAACACCCACTTTGGGGGATGTCTGGTCGAACAAGAAGCAGGGGGCGACAAGAGGCTCCTCACCCAACCCCAATCTTCACAAAACCCCAAATTGAAGGCTTAAATCATGTCCAAATCGATTTTCAAGCATAAATTAATGATCACCTAGTTGAGGGGATCATAAGGTATGTAAAATCTTGATGTTTCGATTCATCTCAAGTTCTA
Source organism: Helianthus tuberosus (assembly GCA_030545235.1). Classification (NCBI taxonomy): domain Eukaryota; kingdom Viridiplantae; phylum Streptophyta; class Magnoliopsida; order Asterales; family Asteraceae; genus Helianthus; species Helianthus tuberosus. The sequence goes on along the minus strand of CM060411.1, from coordinate 48,592,401 downwards.
GGTTAATTGTGAAAAACTGAAATTGAGCTTAAATATGTCATGCATGGATGAATCTTGAAGTAGTATGATGTCTAGGAGTAAACCCTAATCAATAACTAGTTGAATTAGTGTTGAAATTATAAAGCTCATGATCATCCATTATGGGTGTTTAATGGGTTTTGTAGAAACATGATGAACACTAGATTCATGATTGTCAAACTAGTGTTATTTGAACTCTATGAAGTTAATCTTGACATATAACCATGAATTTGATGATTATCTAGTAAAAGATGTTAAAATTGGCAAGATAGGTAGCCATAAGTTTGATTGTTAAATTTTATAAAAGAATGCTCACTTGGTGTTTGATATAATGCCTAAGAGAAAGCTAAATGTTGGAATTTCGAATAAAATGCGCATTTGAATAATATGGCAATTTATATAAAATGTGAAGTGATAAGGGTTATAAACATCATGTTGAATTAGACTTAATTGTGTAAATCATGTGATCAAAAGAAATTAACTTTTGATAAGTTGAATTAATAAATAATGAGGTCGAACGGTAGTTTTGACATAGAAAACACGTAAGGTGGAATAGTCGTGATTATTAATGACTAATCTAACCACCTTTAAATGATGACGATAGTTTGACACTTAACGAGCAAGGTGGAGGCTTGGGAAGAAACGGGTCAAACGAATCAAGAAGGAAAAGAAAAGCGTAGCTTGGATATGAGGTAAGTATATCTTACACTAGTCATATATTTTAGAATATCCTTTTGTCGTGATACGAAAAAGACAATTATGACGTAAGCCATAGTAGGCCAAAAAGTTTTAAGAAATGGAATTATAAGTAAAGTGACCGCACGGTGTAAATCGGAGCGAGTCATATACACGAGGTGGTAATAAATGTCATCTCGCTAATATAATTGGTCATTTAGACCAAACGGGTCAAAAGGTGAAATTACCACCCTTGACAATATCGACTAATGGGTTGTCGAGTTGTATGATTATAGGGAGTAAATAGCACATGGATGTTTACAACGCTATCATTTAGCAGCCACTAAGGCAAGGTATTGAAACGGGTCAATATATTGATCCAAGCCAGGTATGTATAATAACACAACTCATCATGTAGAATTTGGAGTTTTATAAGAGTTAGACAAAGTTAAAATATAGATATTCGGTTATCTTTTAGGTAAGCCGAATAAATTGAGTTATGATTATAGTGTTTTAGAAGCACATGGGTTTTTACAAACAAGAACTATAGTTAAAGGTCGAATTTTGAGTCAAACAAGTATTTAAAGGTCCTTGTAGTAAAAGAAGGATGAAATTTTACCAAACTGCCCTTGTAAGCTAATTCGAAGGAACGTCCCTTAAAGGTGGATCGGAAACGAGTCTTATGATTAAATAAATGCTTAGAATGAGTATAGGTAGTGAAAGATGTAAATTCTTGGGTCGAAAGACTTTATATGAGTCTTTGCCGTAAAATGATAATTCGAGGGGTAAAACTCGGATTATATAGATCTCCACATTAAATCCACCACAAATATAGTTGTGGTGGAAGATTACTCGGTAAGAAATGTGGAAATATAAAGCTAGATACAAATGAAAGCAAATCATGTTTAAAATATACTCAAATACCTTTAACGGGACAAAATAAACATGCGAGCGAAAACGGGTTAAAATATATAAGAAACCCGCAATTAGAACCTAACATGGTAGAAAATATTGAATTGAAGTGGTTCTTGCGAAATAACGATCAAACAAATATGTTTGCTTGATAAATGCGTAAACGGGTCAAAATTAGTAAAAGGGTAATAAGCCGAAGGCATAAAAGTCTCAAAATTTATTAAGCCGGATGTCGGATTTTAACTCCATATGATGGATAATTAAATTACAAACACGTAGGAAGAAACGGTAGGTCAAATGGACAAGCGGATTGAAAGATACGAAAGTATTCGTGTCAAAAGCGGCAAAATGGAAGGGCTTGTAACAGAAGCCACCGTAAGTTACGGTGAGGGCTGAATTCCTTACGGCAGATATCCCCTGCCTTACGGTAGGGGTATGTGAAAACAGGGCTACCGTAAATTACGGTAGACACCGTAATTTACGGTGGACCCTGTACAAAAATATATTTTTAATCAGTTTTGTTTCCCGGACTCGTTTAGATACGTTTTAAACCCCGTATGACTAAAGCATTTCATGTTTATGAAATGTAGGTACTCTTTGGATGCCGGAAGACGATCAAGCTCAACGAAGAACCGAACACGATAAAGATACATGCTTCCGCACATTGCATCGTCATAAATTTTTAAACGACGAATCTGATCACGTTATGTCAAATAACTTTTGATTTGTGAAAAAGTTTTAATAAATCCATATTTTTATAGTATGTGTAATCTTAATTACACATCAAATTGAACGTATTTACATGTAAAACCGTTAAGTAGAAACTAGGGTGTTACACATAACTTTCCCCGAGAAAATTTCCGACCCCCTGCCACTTGACAGGAGTTTCACCCTCCACACGAATCGACCGCCTGTTGTGACAGAGCGACCCGCTGGAGTAAATGCGCCGTAATAGAAAACTCGGGTTCCCTCAGGCTTGAACCGGAGTCCTTGCCATCCTTGGGTTGGGAATAACCCCAATGCCTCACCTTTTGATGGAGGTGGGGATCGAACCTCAGACCACTCACATGGCCCAAGTCCTTTCCACCACCCCACCAAAGGATCATTGGCGGGCGTGGTCAACTAATTCAGAAAAACTGCAATTAATGAAGAAAGAGAAGATGGGTGGACACGGGGCCGTGCCCAGTGGGCACGGGGACGTGTCTGGGCTTCTGTGCAGGCTATAAATAGAGGTGCTTGGTTCACTTCAAAGGCATCCCTTGGCAAACCACCTCTCTCACACTTCACCCACCCTCCACCACCATCACAACCCACATCCACCACCAACAACCATCATCCATCATAGAGTGTGTGTAGTAGTCTCGTGATCCAAGATTGATAGTAAGAGTTCTTGACAATCAAAGGCCATGTTTGCCTAAGTCTCTTACATCACTTGGTGAAGACAAGCATTTAGTGTAATACTTTTTATTTTTAATCTTTTCGCACTTTTTATTTGGTTTTGTATTAATGACTTTAATAACTAGTTTCTTATGTTGAAGGTGAAACTTCCTTATCATTTGTCCGTGGTGTCTTGGCGTTATTTTACTGTCTATATAAAATAAAAGATTTACACCATTCATATCTCCACGGTCTATATTGAGATATGTTGGCTACCTGGTCGGGGTTAACAGAATGGTTTGGTAAGGTTCTTGCCTTGTTCAGTGTATAGATCCTGCAAGAACCTGGGTCAGGCTTAGTAGGACCTCCTTCAATACCTACTGGTATTGGATGGCGGGGGTGCGAAAGGCTTGATCCCCTCATATGTAAACTACTATTAATACATTAACCCGGCTACTTGGGATTGTATCCCTGCTGACTCAAACCACTTAGCCGAGGGTAACGTCACATTCAAAAGAGGGGCCTACCACATTACGCATTAATAACTTAATTAATTATCTTCCAATAATCCAACCGTTTAGGATTGTATCCTTGCTGACTCAAACTACTGGGTTGAGTGTAACGTCACCTTCAAAAGAGGGGCCTACTACTATAACTAAGATAATCTTTTAAAAAGTGCAAAAGTGCAGAAATAATCAAAGGTTACACTAAAGGCGAGTCGGATCCAAGTGATTCATCTTGTCTATCTGTTTTTTTATTTTTTTTATTTTATTTTTATTTTCAGCATTTTTAGTTTTTGTTTAAAACCTTTTTCCAAAATTTTGATTTGATTAGACGTTAAGGATAAACCGGTACTAAAAGCTCTTGTGTCTTTGGACGACCTCGGTATCTTACCAACGCTATACTACGCTCACGATGGGTGCACTTGCCCATATGTGTGTTTAGTGTTGGTAAAAGGGCTAAAAATATAATTAAAAACATATACAAGACAACACGCACCAGTTAGAGACATGAAACGCTAAAAAACAGTTACGTTATTTACAATAATAATATTAATAATTAATTAACAATAATACGTATTTTAACAACAATACGAATATTAACAACAACAACAATAATAATAATAATTATGATAATTATAATACTAACAGTAACAATATAATTTTAACAATAATAATAATAATAATAATTATTATTATTATTATAATATTGTAAATAGTTACATAATTTTAACAATATTAACAGTAAAAATATAATTTTAACAGCAGCAACAGCAGCAACAGCATCAACTATTATTATTATTATTATTATTATTATTATTATTATTATTATTATTATTATTATTATTATTATTATTATTATTATTATTATTATTATTATTATTATTATTATTGTTATTATTATTATTATTATTATAATATTAACACTAACAATATAATTTTAATAATAATAATAATAGTTATAATTTTAACAATAATAATAATACTTATAATTTAAATAATAATAATAATAATAAAAACAATATTGACAATAGTTATATAATTTTAACAACAATAATAATAATAATAATTATAATATTGATAATAGTTATATAATTTTAACAATAATGATAATTATAATAATTATAACAACATTAACAATAATAATTATTATAATATTAAGAATTATAATAACAATAACAATATAATTTTAACAATAATATTAATAATAACAACAACAATATAATTTTAACAATAATAATAATTATTATAAGAATAATACAAGGGGGTAGAGATAGTGTACATTAATCCAGAAGTGTGAGAAATGTATTATAACACTATTTATAACACTATATAACACCATATAAACACCTTATATCACTATGTAAAACCATATAACACCATATAACACTTTGTAACACTATATAACAATATATAACACTATACATCTATCATAGACATACTATCAGACTAAATATAGTGTTATATTTGTTATATAGTGTTACATAGTGTTATATGGTGTTATATGTTGTTACATAGTATTATATGGTGTTTATATAGTGTTATATATAGTGTTATAATACATTTCTCATATTTCTGGATTAATGTAAGGATCCTCTACCTAATACAATGGTAATACAATTATTAATGTGATACCTCCTGAATTTGAAACGGATTGCCCGAGATAGATGGTTGATAATCATCATACAGTGGTGTGTTACGAGTCTCATAACCGTATCCACCGTATCCTCCGTATGCTCCGTATCTATCTGAACTATCTTGTTGCACGTAAGGAACTTCACCCTGTATTCGTGACCCGGATATGATTGCTGCGTCGGGTAATATGGTTTATCAACAGAGGCATTCTCAGTATCGTATCCTACGTATCCATCTAGATTACCTTGTTGCACGTACGGTTATTCATACCCGTATCCATAATCCGGATACACTTGATGCGTCGGGTAATATGGTTCATCAACAGGTGGAGTCGAAGTCTCGTTCAAGTCTAGCAACTGTATTTTTTGATCAACATGGACGCCAGACACACTTCCTCCTCCTCAGTAGCATCATTTAGTCCCCATGCGTCGTTAGAATAGTGATTAATGAAATAATTCCCATCCCAAAAAGATGACATTTTATCTCCACCGATGTGTATACAGAGGAAGTGAAGAAAGAATTGATTTGGTGTTTGGATTCATAGGCAGAGATGGATGTCTAAATACACTTTTGAATTCACAATTATCAGCCTCGTGTAGGTCTATACTCCACGTATAGCATTTTTCACGTGCCTAGACAACATCGTATCAATATCAAATCTGTCCGACAAACGCTGCGTGTAGACCTATTCCTAGCGTATACCTTTTTGTACATATGCTTCGTATAGATCTATACGCAACGTATGTTAGAGAGATTTGACATGGTACTAGGTTGAATGTCTGGTCGTGTACCTGCCCCTTACTTACGATGCGTATAGATCTATACGCAACGTAGAAGGGTAACCCTATACGCTGCGTATAGGTATATACGCAGTGTAGGTAAACCCTAAGTGTGCAGATAGCCAACCAAGGTGTGCCAATAGTTTCAGCAGTGCCAAACAACCAATACAAAATACAAAATAAAATCGTAACAACTTCGAAAAAGTTGACTGATACACGCGCACACACAATATTATCCAAAATCTTACATGGTGCCTGCAACACGAGTACTCATGTGTGTTTTCTTGTCATCATAAAGTTTGGCCAAACCAAAGTCCGAGATCTTGGGGTTGAGATCAACATCAAGTAAAACATTACTAGATTTAACATCTCGGTGTATAATCCTTATTCGAGATTCCTCATGCAGATATGCAAGCCCGCATGCTAGCCCGAGGCATATTTCAAACCGGGTTGCCCAAGTAAGAGATAGCCTATTGTCTCCTGCAACGTACACCCGATTGTAACATTATAGGTTATTACTCTGCAATTCATGTCTAAAAACGACAGTTATGATGAATGTAAAGTGATATTTCTTACCAAATAGCGATACTCGTAAACAATAAGCCGTTTGACTCCTTCAATGCAACATCCGTATAACTTAACAAGGTTGCAGTGTTGGACAGCGGATATTGTTGCTATTTCAGCAATAAACTGAGCCTTGCCCTGGTGGGAGGCTACAGAGTTGTTTAACAGCTATTACTCTCCCATCATCAAGTGTTCCCTATTTACAATAAAAAAAATTAAAAACCAACTATGGTTAATCTTGAGTTTATGAAGAAAAAATGGATCGCTCATGAAAATTATGGAGTACCTTGTAAACAGGTCCAAAACCTCCCTCACTAAGCTTATTTGCTGGACCAAAACCATCAGTTGCGTCTCTCAGTTCTCCATAACTAAAGGTATATGGTTTAGCGTCAATTCCCAAAGACTCTGTAAACTAGGAGAAGCATGCAAGTTTAGTTAGAAAGCGTGACAAATATGATTACAATCACTATTTCAACAATAATCTGACTTAATAATGAATAAGTTATGCATTATAATAGACTTTGGGTGATTTTCTACCCATTTGACAAGTTTAGTTTTTAGCTATTTTTTTCTTACTTTCCTATAGGGTTGTCCAAAAATCTCGCAACTCGGAGCTCGCTCGATATGGCTCGGTTTGAAAGTGAGCCGCTCGGCTCGGTTAGAAAGTGAGCCAGCTCGGCTCGGCTCGTAACGAGCCGAATTGGCTCGGTTTGGCTCGCTTGGTAGCTCAGCTCGGCTTAGTTCGGGTTATTTTCTTTATAATATATTTATTTTTATATACATTATAATATATTACAAAAAAAAACTTATTATTTATATGTGTCTAGGCTTGTAATTTGATATCCATGACATATTTGAATCTTAATTACCTTGCTAATGAACTAATATTGTATTTCAATGAAATTTAAAACTTATTTTTCGTTGTTGAAAATGATTTTAGCTTGTAATGTATTAGGATAAACTTATTTTGAATATGTTTTTTTGAAGTATTGAATAATATTTTAGGCTACTGAATTTTTGAGAGCTATATATTATATTACAAAAAAAACTTGTTATTATTTATATGTATCTAGGCTTGTAAATTGATATCCATAGCATATTTGAATCTTAATTACATTGCTAATGAACTAATTTTTCTTTTTAAAATATACAATACATATTTTTCTTTTTAAAATCGAGCCAAACCAAGCCGAGCCGAGCCAGCTCGGTTTAAAACCAAGCCGAGCCCAAGCTTTCAGCTCGGTTTCAAATCCGAGCCGAACCAGCTCAGTTTATAATCGAGTCGAGGCCGAGCTTACCCTGGCTCGGCTCGACTCATGAACAACCCTACTTTCCTACCCTTTGTCTTAATTGTTGAGTGTTATGTGCCTTGTGTCAAGGCTTGATGCAAAACTACTATCGAGCCGGGGGTCTCACTGGAAGCAGTCTTTCTATTCCTAACGGGTAGAGGTAAGGCTGTCTACATCGTACCCTCCTCAGACTCTAAATTAGCTTTGCTATTGGTGGGATTTACTGAGTATGATGATGATGATGATGATGATGATGATGATGATGATGATGATGATGATAAAGGTTAAACATAAACCGAGTTAACCATGCAAAAGTAAATGGGTTGCAATTTCATTTACTCCTAATAACTTATACAGTTCTGTGGAGTTGTTTGAGTGTGTCTTTAGATTGTTTTTGCAAGCATTACTAATTTGTATTTATGTAACCAAAACAAAAACTAAATGTGCTACATATGCAAATGGAAAGCATCTTTCATCTATATTAAAAACAAATTCTAGAAAAACAAGATGCGTCCTGCTTTTTCCTCCACTGACCAAAAATATATAGGGCTAATAATAACAGCAAGCAAGCAACTGCAATAAGAATCCAAATAATTAAACGTTTATTCTTCTTCTCCTTTGTGGAAGTTGGAGTGCTGCTCACAGTGGGGCGGAAATCTGTACAAAAAGAAAAGTCAAGTATAAAGTAAAGGGTAGTAGTTGTCAAGTATCAAGAACTCAAGAAAGAATTTTAGTACTTGGAGTGGCACTGATCGCTGAGATAAGAGGTCCAAAAGTCCCTCGCAGAGGTACACAACAAGTCCCTTTTCCAGACCAGAATAAATGAATCTCAAGGTAGTTATCTGTAACCTGGACTGATGCTTGCCTTTGAACAGGACTAAAGGTAGCCCCCCTTGCTGCCCTTTTTATATCGAAATCTTGAAACACCCGGTTTCCCTGAAAGAAACAGGATTAGAGAAACTAATGATAGAAATTAGACAAACTTCAATGTCAAACTTGCTACAAAGTCTCAATTTAGAATTCCTATTTTTCCAACCACTGGTTTAGGAAGAGAAAGAAGTTGTTGATGATGAATTAAGAACTTCATTAAAATTCATCTAAAGTTCTGCAAACCTGCAAATAAATGTCAAAGACGCGCCTTCCACCACTTTTCCAGCTGGGTCCATCTTCTATCTCTAGTTCTGCAAACTGGAGGGTCACTGTGTAATTACCATTTTCCAGCCCTAAACCGTAATATCTTAATGATCCAGTAGAGACTCTCGCTGTCTGGAAAAGTTCTGGATCTAAAGTGCCTGTGAATTGTCTTAAAGAGGAAATCGTATATCGTGGGTTGTCCCTCTGACCAACATTGCTGACACCCCACCTTCTTTCAGAACTCACATAATATGTTGCTGCTCCAAGTGCTTCATTCTCTTCCTCATGAAGTATCTGGTTGGATGAAGTGATTGAAGGACCACCGCAATTTATTCCAAAGCCACTATCTGTAATAACCAACGTTTTAGGGTGTGTGTGAGTTGGCGTTATAAAAAAGAACTTGAAGCTTCATGTTTTGTCTTACATCTTGGGGACCCACGAGCACAAGGGAAATTCCTTTGGAGACACTCTAAACCTGAAGGCAACTCACTGTTTCCTGAATCTCCTAAAGTGAAGTTGTTCACAACTAAGTTACTGCAAATTGCAAACATTACAATTATGGCATTATTTCCAAGACCTATACCAAAAAACAGTTTCAAAATTGGTCACTAACAACCGTTTCTAAAATAAAAGACACAAATCAGAATTCAGAAATAATAATTGTATACTCAACATCATGCACTTACAGTTGTAAGTTTGCCTCATTGACCCAAGAAGGAAGTGTTCCAGATAGTTCATTGTACGACACATCACTGCATGAAGAAAATTGTAAATAACTTACAGAAAAAATATGGAAACCAAAGCAGCCATACACTTCACATACATATTTGTGAGGCTTGCACTCTTTGCATCAGGAAGGGTACCATTTAAACTGTTGTTTCCAAGAAACCTGGGAGTGATAGAAGGAATCATAAGAATACTTATAAGATACTTGAAAATTTTGAGAAAACCACTATTAACTAATAACTTCCTTTTTCACTCTTTTTATATGTTATTGGTCTTTGCCAAACAAAAAAAAAACTATATGTAGGTCGCAAGATACATTATATATATGTAATATGAAATGTATTATGTAACTTGGTGAGCTACATATATGTACCTTCGCGGCTTCGTGAGCTATATTTATATATTCGTTATACAATACTACCCTTTTAGTTAGAAGAAATAAAAAAATGACTGGTTTATAGTGGCTTCCCAGGTTTTCGGGTTTTCAGGTTTTTAGTGGTTTTCTCATGAACCTCACGCTATATATTATGTAAGTTATCATAGAAAGGGATTATGTATATTACAAGGAAGAGAGTTGACTCAAGTTGAACAACCCTCTTGGAATCTGTCCATCCATATTGTTAAAACTCAAATCCCTGAAAAGTGTGCACCCAAAGTTAGTAGATGCAGTAAGAGATACCTTGAATTTTTTTATATATCTATAAACTTCTATACCAATGTAGATTACTCACAGTCGTGTCAAATTTGGATATCTTCCGATGTCAGTTGGAATTGAGCCAGAAATTCTGTTATTCCTTAAAACTCTGTAAGAAATGATTTGGTTATATTTGTTTTCAGGATAGCATGGGTAGAATTAAGAATGATTAATATATATTTGCTCACAGAACACCAAGGGACTTCATGTTCCTGATAAAATCCAAAGTTCCATTCAATAAACCACTTATTCTCCTGCAACATTCATAGAACCCGAGCAACTGAATTTTAGAGGGTTTGAGTTACAATATCAAAGAATTTGCAAAGTACAAGACTGAAATCTTGATGGAAAAAAGACTTACAAGTCCTGCAAAGAGGTCAAATTAGAAAATGAAGGTGGTATTGAACCTTCAAAAGAGTTCCCCTCAAACCTCCTATATGAACATCAAGCATGTAAGTAATTATGAAGTTCATCTCATACTATCAATGTAACTAAAAAAAGAACATATATGAAGATGATTTAAGATTTGTTCAATGACATTATGTATAAATATGCACAACAGAAAGGTAAATCCAGTTAAAAAAACTCCAAACGTTATGTCATCTTATTGATGAACTAATCGATTGATCTAGAGAAAAATAGAAGATAATAAACATGAATGTTCTTACAGTTGCTGTAAATTTCGCAAATTTCCAATTTCAGATGGTAGGGAACCATTGAAATTGTTTCCGCTAAACGACCTGCGACAAAAAATTTAACATTTCATTCAACAAAGAATTAAACAATAGAAGTTGTTGCTAGATTAAAAGTAAATAATAAAGAAGAAATATACAGCAATCTAAGGTCAGAAAGCTGTCCTAGCTCTGGTGGAAGCTCCCCAGATAAAGCATTGAGGCTCACAGTCCTAAAGATAAATTCAAAATCATTGTCATAAATCTCAGCTTTATTCTTAAAGATGTTGAGATTAAAAATGATCAACGTGTTAGAACTACAAAAAGGAAACGCTTACAGCCACTGCATCCGAGTTAAATTACCAATTGAAGGTGACAAGGGACCTGTCAAGTAGTTCTGGGCTAAATTTCTGTAGAAAATACAAGAATAGATATTCATAAGAACTAATGTACACGTGATTGTACACCAACACACACAGATATAACGTGTTGTAGGTTTTATCTTTTAATGATTACTGAAAGTAGTTAATAATATATCCAAGGACAAGTTCTTATTTTTTAGGGAATGGTTTGTTGGTGATTTTAGTGTCATCACCCAATTGGAGTAATCTAAAAGCCTACATGGTTTTCACAACCATGTTATTGTACACGTTACAACGAACATGGCATTTGCTAACATGCAAAAAGGAAAACAAAATAAACTAAGTATTCTTTGTATTTTAATGCAAAAGAAAAAGTAAAAAATAAAATACCAAAAGCATCTACATTCATTCACTCGCTCACTTTTGGCATGTTGTTAAGCTTGCTTAAGTTTGCAACAAAACCAAAATTCTGATGATAAAACAACTAACTCAATCTTAGTTTTATTTAGGAAAAAAAAGTAAATTTCATCTATATATACACTCCATGAGTACATCAATATTAGAACATGTTAGCTTCATCAATGACTTTCTTGATAAAATTACATATTAATTTGGTCTAAAGAAAATTACTGTTTATCATATCTAACTAGACATGTTTCTAAGAGATGTCAAAATGTTTTATCAAAACTATCCATATAGCAAACCAAACATAACTCAACAAATTTACAGCACAATGCAATTGTGAAGAAATAGCTGCATACATACAGAGTCATAAGGTAAACCAAAGTCCAGAGTTCTTCTGGGATTGGGCCCGCCACATCCATTGCATAAACTTTTCTGGGGAAGCAACCATTGTCAAAAGATACAGAAATACATAAAAATATAACAGTTGTAGTGGTAAGAAAAGTTGTTCCTAAAATTCATTAAAGGGAAGAAATCCAAGAGAAGCACTTACAGTTGAGTGATGTGGCAAGTAGAATTAGGGAAATTACAATCACATATGATGCCAGGATTGTAAGTCGGTAAATCGAAGCTGGTAGCTTCCACAGCAGCGCCGCTACATGGTTCTCCGCTTAGGTTCCATCCCCTCTGTGTTACTACAGTTTCCGGTATCCTCCATTGCCTGAAGATTTCATTTATAGCTCGCACTGCAACACCAGTTTCATTCACATCAATGTCATAACCAAGTTACTACTCACCCAAATCTTCAAATTGACAAATCGAAAACTCAATACACTAGCGAGATCGAGAATGAGGTCTTGATCTTTAATGTCATTTCCAGACATAATGTTATCCAAGCCTAATTGCCAAAAGCCCAAAACTCAACGAACATTTACCTCGCAACGACCATCTCACTCGCTGTAACACGAATCAAAATCAGTTTTTAATGGAGTATTGCACTGTCTTACCATCAGGTATCAAGACGAGTGACCTTATCTGGAAATAAAGTCGCGAGTAAGCTTAGGCAGAACCACCTTAAACCAACATACTACCACCGGCATTATGCTCATTCAGGCGGGAAAATATCAAAATGGTAGTGTGTGGATATTTGTTTCAACTATTGTCAAACCTAACCCTCTACATTCAGTTTATTATGAAAATGCCAATTCCTGTTACGTAGACGATAATCAAGAACTTCCGGGATCCGAGTTTGGGCCGCTCGTTACCTTACGTTTATTAAGTTTATTATGGGTCGAACAATAACTTCTTATGTTTATATTTGTTTCGAATTTAGGCCGTAGGCCACTTTATGTTATTGGGTCGGAAACACTAGAAGTCAATTAGGTTTATTATTGGGTCATTGATGGTTTGGGCCGTGTTTATGTTTGAAACGGTGTGACTGAGGAATAACCGTACGAGTGGTTATGTGGGAATCGACATATCCCTCCAGCAAACGTCATGACTCCTCATACACACCCATTCGATTAGTATTTATACACGGCACCAACTTCCAGTTCATGTATGCAATTTACGGTTGAAATCAATTGCAAGTTTCAAGTATATTCAAGTTCTTTCATTGATTCTGTTAGTTGTTATTTTGATTCTTGTTATTTTCGGTTAGGATGAAGTGGTGTGATGTTTATGGAGATTTTACGTACATGTGTGATCATCGTTCTTCTCGATCCGATAGGTCCTGTGAACCTGTTAACTGTGATACCAGCATTGGTATCAAAGCCAAAGGTTCGGTGAAAACCGAGAAGGATGATGGTGGTTCTGGAGATCATCTAAGGTATAAAGGAAAATTGGTTGGTGCCGATTTCGGTGATGAAAGGGTGAACGTTGGAAAGTGCGGCTGGGGCTACAACAAGGAAAAGTCTGTTGCGTAGGGGAAGCCATCTATGCGTTCGTGGAAATCACCCATCAAGAACTTTCCCAAGAAGATGGTTCCGAAGGGTTTTGCGAAAAAGTTTGGCCGTAAGGGAAGTGCACCGGTGGGGAGACCGAGAAAGGTCGGGATTCGCTGTTTCATGTGCAAAAAATTTGGGCACATCGCTTCTATTTGTCCGAGTAAGTACATCAACCTTACCCCATTACCCGTAGAAAATGACTATTTAGTTGATGGTACTTGCGGAGGAAGTTGGGATTCAATTTGGGTATTGGATCCAAGTTTTAAGACACACATAATAGGCTATAGGTGTGTGTTCAAGCGTTTTAAGAGGCATTTTGGTGTGACGACGGATGATAAGAAAAAAGAATTCTCATTCGTTCATGGGGTTGGTGAAATTAAGATACCGGTGGATGGAAAGAGTAAAACCATACCGTGTGTTAGTTATGTTTCGAGACTCAAGAAAAATGTTTTATGCCTAGAGCAATTGTTGTTTCAAGGAATTGAAATGGTTACTACCTGTGATACTTGTGTTTTAAAGAAAATGTTCGGTAGTCAAGCGAAAGGGTTTGATGTTTTTTAGAACAAGTCGGAAGTCGAATTGGAGGAGGAGTATCTAGACAAGTTCTACAATGGTCTAGATGTCGAAAACAGGCACTGCAAGGATAAAGAAAAACTCAAAGAGTATGTTGAAGGGTATTACGAGAAGGAGTTCAAGATAGAGAGAGAGAAAAATAGGAAGTTGAACGGTGAATGCACATCGGGTATTAAAAAGAAGGAGATCGTTTACTCGAGAAAGGAAAAAGTTGGGTTCATGATTTACTATGCGGGTTTGAAAGACAATCTGTTGCAATCTCGACAAAAGTTACGTCAAAGGGCGGTGGTCGTTTCCCAAGATGAGGAGGATGTCATTGAAAATGACATGATTGTTGAAAGTTGCTTAGAAGCATTAGATTTAATGTTGCTACATGAAGAGTTGTCCAGGTATGATAAGTTTTATGGCGCCACTTTCGAGGAAGCCCTTTTATGGTTTATACCATGTTTCCTCGGGATCTTCAAAGAGAACACTATGCCACCAACACTAATTAACGGTAGAGAAGTAAGTTTGATATTGCTAAACTGAATTGTAACCTTCAAGGGTGGAATAAAGAAGGTGATCGAGGATGATCTTTGGGACGAAGTAGCGTTCGAGTATGGTTATGAACCGGATGACACGCATATGGTGGTTGCTTACATTTACTACATATAATTAATCGAGTGGTACTTCGACTTGATGAAGAAAAAGGGAGATAAGAATGCACCAGATGCGGATGGAGCAAGCACGAAGAAGGCACAAGAGGAAGCGGTCGAAATCGAAGATGGGCCGGACTTGGGGATAACCATCGAGGTCACCGGAAACAATGATGATTGAAGTAAGCAAGCGGATCACGGATGTTCATGCTTAGGAGGGAGATTGAAGACGATAATCAAGAACTTCCAGGATCCAAGTTCGGGCCGCTCGTTACCTTACGTCTATTAGTTTTACTATGGGTCGAATAATTAACTTGTTATGTTTATATTTGTTTCGAATTTGGGCTGTTGGCCACTTTATGTTATTGGGTTGGAAACACTAGAAGTCCATTAGGTATATTATTGGGTCATTGAAGGTTTGGGTCGTGTTTATGTTTGAAACGGTGTGACTGAGCAAATAACCGTATGAGCGGTTATGTGGGAATCGACATATCCCTCCAGCAAACGTCACGACTCCTCAGACACACCCATTCGATCAGTATTTATACACGGTACCAACTTCTAGTTCATGTATGCAATTTACGGTTTAAATCAATTGCAAGTTTCAAGTTTATTCAAGTTCTAGTTTCATTGATTCGGTTAGTTGTATTTCGATTCTTGTTATTTTCGGTTAGGATGAAGCAGTGTGATGTTTGTGGAGATTTTACGTACATGTGTGATCATCGTTCTTCTCGGTCCGATTGGTCCTGGGAACCCGTTAACTGTGATACCAACATTGCATGGAGCTTTTATGAGCTTCTAGTTTTAAGCTTTTAAAAAAAAGCTTCTACTCAATAAAAAAAACCTTGTTTGGTTGAAGGAGCTTGAAACTTTTAGGTTAGGAGTTTAAAGCTTTTGCTTGAACGCTCCTACTAGTAGCGTTTAGAAGAGCTACAAACTTTTAGGGAAAAATGACTATTTTAACTTATAAAGATAATGAACTTTTTAATGCACCAACTTTTTAAATTTTTTTCTAAACATAACGAAAAATCAAATTTTTAGTTACTAAAAGATAACGACATTAATGATTTAATAGTATTATATTATGTTCACGACTGTTTATCATTAACTATGTTTTATTTAATTGAAAATGACCATGTTTTATTTATTTGGGAAGGAACTTATATGTATGTGTGTGTGTGTGATTACGTTTAATACTATGTTTTTTTAGTTATGTTCATTTTGGTCATTTTATACATTTTATTAAAAGTTTTAGCTACTCTGCGAAACACTTAAATATATCTAAAAACCTATAGCTCCCAGCCACCAGCTTCTAGCCACTAGCCACTTTTGCCAAACATACTCGTAATGCACCACTCATGTGTATCTTAAACTTTATAAAAATAGAACGATAATTACCTAAAGTACAACACATAAAGCACATGATTAAAAAATATTTTAGGAAAAATTGTAATTTAAATAATATTACATATTTGTCTCTCAACTTTACTCAATAAATAATATTACATATTTGTCTCTCTAACTTTACTCAATTTTTATTTATTTAATTGATAATTACATTTTTACCCCTTTTCCAAACCAACTACACCTCACCCCATGATTTTTAAGTGGTTATAACTTTTTCATGCATTAATATATTTTTTCTTTAAATACGCCATAAAAATAAAGATTTTACTCTCTTTAGTTTGAGTATAGTATTGGCACATGTTTTCTAATTTCAAAAGAATGATATGTTAGCGTTAGTAGCGAGCAATAACTAAAGCATTGTCTTAAACGAACTCAAAATAGACGGAACCAAAACAAAATCAACCAAATTAACTCAAAATCGGACACATGTTTTTTTGTACAATATATTTTCCAAATCAAATCGAACCAATATATTTTCTTATTTCTACCTTTTATACCTCATTTTCTTGTAATTCATTTTAATACTTCTATTTCATGTATTTATACATTCATTTCATGTATTTATACATCAATTTCAAGTATTTCTAAGCATCTTAGCCCAAGTTTGATTTTGGTTATTGACCGAACTAAAAATCAACAATTTATCGAATAAACAGAACCAATTAACCGAAAACCGACTGGTTAATAAAATACATTAATCGATAACTTCGACTTCGGTTGAGAATAATCACTGAATTGAACTATGGACACCCCTGCCGGTGTTTGTGTTCCCCACCGCATTGCGCACGCACTCGTCTAGCAACCTATAAAACGCATACGGCTTTTGTGGTGGAGGCGTTAAAGCCTCCATATCACACATTTAAGCCGCCAAACACAATTATGCGTAGCTAAAGGTGGGCGCCAAGGGCACCCTCCGCCAAGCCCTTTGCGGGTGTTAGAGAGAAAAGATGTAGGGTCCACTATAAACCAACCAGTCACATTTTTTATTTAACTTTAGTTAAACCATTACACCTAGTTATTGTGTATCTAGTTGAAACTGGTTCAGGACCTCACTGGTTTTCTCGCCTTGAAAGGCAGGTTTGAAACACCGAGTTTCAATTCGTAAACCGATTCTTGCATGCACTTTTTAAATATTTTCCGACAAAAAAGTTTTAACAAACACAAAATACAAATGTTATAATTTTTTATAGTTTTTAAAACTATTTTAGGATAAAAATAACCGGCTTTTATATTTTTTTTCTAAAAAAATCAATAAACTAACATTTAATTAGATAAATGAACCAATTTTTCTAACTGGTTCTAAACCAGTTTGGTTCAGTTCTTGGCGTGAATAATAGGAACTGACGAGGTATGACCAGGATTGGCTAAACCGACCCGGTCATTACCTATTATTTTATTATAAATAATTAATTATAAACATTTATTCTAGAATGTTCTATTCTGCATGGATAAATCACGTAACTAAATCCCCATTCTTTTGGGGAAGATCATGCAAATCCCTAACTTATCGGAGCTCATCCTAAGTTAAGAGAAACTCTAATGGTAAACTATAAATAGAGATAAACTTCTACGGTATGATTCATCTTGCTCTCGTTTACTCTCTCTCTCTATTCACTTATACTTTCTCCAAAACCGAGACTTATTCTCACGCCGGAGGGTGGTTACAGGAATAACCCCATTCCTGTAACGAGTCCTAACGGTGTTCTGTTTTGTAGTTAGCAGTTCGGATCGCCAAGAGTTGAAGTTCTTAGTTGGATACTACCGTAAAGGTAAGTGTTTCTTCATTGGCGCCATCCGCGGGACCTTTTCGGTAACAACAAGACTGAACCCCATGGCAAGCGATCAGAACGTAGCAGTAACACCAAGTCAGGCGATGGTAAATAGCAATCCATTGCTAGAAACAAGCCCTATTACCACCATGCGAGCCTTACCGACTGTAACCAGGTCACTCGACTTGGAATTCGAAGCAGAAGGACCCCCACCAGGCTTTACAGGCACCATCGCCGTTTCTTCTGGGACAACGGCGGCAGACCTGTTTTCCTACACCTCTCTGCAGTTCCAATCAGTCGAACCAATTGCAACAGGCGTTAACATTTTCACCCCAGCAACAACCACTAATGCACAGACTATACGTCGTAGCACTATGCCAGTTATTACATCGGCAAGCCCAAGCACTGTTATACCGCATGTGAGCATGCCTCAACACATTCAACCTTCGGTCACCTACGCCATGCCACCCTTGTATTCGACAACACTAACGGCGGCGTTATCCACGCCGCCCCATCAACCAGTGGTTATGCCGGCGGGAATCATGAACGGCCCAGTTACGCCAGGAAATCAAGCTTACTTCCCCGGGTACTATTACGCACCCCCATACGGGTACTTACCCCCATATAGCACTCCAATGTACACTCCCTAAGGAGCAACACAAGACTATGCTCAGCAATCGCCATACGCGGCTTACATGCCACCGTGGTGGACTTTTCCAACATCACAACCAGTTTACGGTTAGACACCGCCGACAGCGGAACCTGCTTATGATAGAGGAAACGCATCTAGGCCTCGATTTTCTCCAGGTGGAGGCCCCAGCCCCACGCTAAACATCACCTCGGCTCAACCCCCTGTCATCCAGGGTACCAGCCAGGGTGGGGTCACTCCTCCAATATAACCCATCAATGTAGAGGACGACGAACTTACTAGACCTTACAAACCAGTGGACGCAACTTTCAAATCCAAGTTCACCAGAAGAATAGCGGAAGCTCCTATCAAGGAAAAGCCCAGATACCTCAAACTGTAGGCAAATATGATGGTCTAGGCGACCCTGATGACCATCTCAATCTATTCAAAAGCGCAGGGGAAGTAGCCTGTTGGCCCATGCCCCTCTGGTGCAAGATGTTTGTCCAAACGCTGGTAGGCACGGCTCGGGTCTGGTGGGATAGTTTGCCCACTGGAGAAATTGACAGCTTTGAAGACCTAGAGGCTAAGTTCATCTTGCAATTCAGCCAACAGCGAAGGCATACTAAAGATCGAAACGAATTCCTTCACATCCGCCGGCGAGACAATGAGACGGTGGAAAGTTTCATCGTTAGATTCAATAAAGAAAGCCTGGCAATCCCAGGTGTCACAAACGATCTAGCGTGTGGAGCTTTCCTACAAGGGGTAAATGATGATGAGCTATTAAGAACACTTCACGGGAGGGATGGTGTGCCTCCCACCATTGACAAAATCTTGAGGATAGCTAAGGTGTACGTTATACAAGAAAAGGTTGTAGCCGCCAGTCATGCGGCCAACAGAAAAAAGGAGGCTCAGAAAAGCCAGGAGGATAGAGAACAGCGGAGTTCTAAAAGTAAAGGTAGAGGAGACCGATACCAAAAAGGTGATAGAACGGATTCGCGGTATGATAAGTCTAGAAATGCCTACTCAAGGAATGAATCCTCTAAGCCGCGATCCGATTACCCTAACCTGAGCAAGACGCCAGGGGAAATCCTAGCCTCTGAGAACCTCAAGTTTAACCCTCCAAAGCCGCTAAAGGACAACCCCAACAAAGACACAAGCAAGTACTGTGAATACCACAAAGGGAGCGGCCACGATACCAATGACTGTTTTCAGTTAAAGAAGAAGATCGAATATTTCGTGAAAGCGGGTAAATTGGCACACCTGGTACGAGACATCAAACAGGGCCCGCCACCCATCAAAGAAGAAAACGACAAGGCGGCGGGAAAGAGGCCGCGTGAGCTAAACATGGTACACGCGGATAAGGGAAAAGGGGCCAAGCGGAGTTTCTCCACGCTCGAACCCTGGATGCTGGCAACCATGACAATCGAGCCTCGCGTGGAAGATTTGCACCTCACTACGGACGCCTTAATCATATCTGCTGCGGTGGGTGATTATCACATGAGGAGGATCCTGGTAGATACCGGGAGTTCAGAGGATATTATCTATGAGCATTGCTTCAATAGAATGCAACCAGAAGATAGAAGATTGCTTGAGTCAGTACACGCCCCTATTAAAGGTTTCACGGGGGAAAAGGTTGACCCCATTGGTCAAATTACTTTCCCAATCACATTCGGACAAGCCCCCCGGGAAAGAACCATACTCCTTACGTTCCTTGTGGTACGCGCTGAGTCATACCACAATGTAATCATCGGAAGGTTCACCCTGGGGAAATTGGACGCCATCGTATCTACGGCGCGAGGATTCATGAAGTTTCCCACCCCGCGGGGTATTGCTACAGTATTTCGAGATAAGGTGGGAGAGGTATTGGACACCAAAAGATGCCGACAGGGGCCTACCGGCGCCATCGGCCCTGAAAGGTGGGTATTAAGCACACGCCATCCAGATCAGACAGTAACAATAGGGGACAGCCTCTCCCCAGAGGTCAAAAACAACCTGAAACAACTGCTGAGAAGAAACGCCGACATCTTCACTTTTGAGCATTCTGACATGACTGGGATACCCCGGGATAGGGCAGAACACAGGCTAGCGAGACTCCCGGGAATTAAACCCGTTGCACAAGGCAAACGCAGTATGGCTCCAGATCGAAAAGCAGCGGTAGTCAAAGAAGTACGAAAGTTGGTTGAAGCTGGAATACTTAGAGAAACAAAGTACCACACATGGGTATCAAACCCCGTGATGGTCAAGAAGCAAGATGGCACGTGGCGGATGTGCATAGACTTTAAAGATCTGAATAAAACATGCCCCAAAGATGCTTACCCGCTACCGGAGATGGATTTCAAAGTTGACTCCCAGGTCCCTTATAGGTACAAGTGCTTCTTAGACGCCTATAAGGGTTACCACCAAATCAAAATGTCCAAAGACGATAAAGAGAAAACGGCGTTTCATACCGATGTGTGTATCTTTTGTTATACCAAAATGCCTTTTGGCCTGCGAAACGCCGGAGCTACTTATCAGCGGCTCATGGATAAAGCTTTTGAAAAACAAATCGGCAGAAACTTAGAAGTATATGTTGACGATTTAGTAATCAAGAGCAGGGAAGAAAAACAAATGCTTATAGACATTGAAGAAACCTTCCAAAGGCTCAGAGAATATAATATCAAGCTCAACCCCAAGAAGTGTTCATTTGGGGTGGAAGAAGGCAAGTTCTTGGGGGTAATGATCACCCGGGACGGCTTTAAAGCTAACCCGGAAAAGGTAGCCGCCATAACGCGGATGCCCTCCCCCAGGACTTTGAAAGAAGCGCAAGCATTAAACGGGCGTCTAGTGGCCATAAACAGATTCCTGGCGAGGCACGCCGAGTGGTCTTTGCCATTTATAAAAACACTGAAGGATTGCCTTAATAAGAAAAACTTCAAATGGACCAGCGAAGCGGAAGAAGCCCTGCAAGACATGAAGCGTTTCATCGAGAAACTACCCATGTTAACCGCGCCATACCCGGAAGAACTACTCAAAATGTACTTGGCAGCGGCTCATAACGCGGTAAGCGCGGTACTAATGGTAGAGAGAGATGGGAAACAAACAACCATTTACTACATCAGTCGAGTTTTGGCGGGACCCGAAACGCGGTATCCAACTCTTGAAAAATTGGTACTAGCTCTGGTTCATGCTACCCGGTGACTACGAAGATACTTTCAAGGGCACCGCATACAGGTTTTAACAAACTACCCGCTACAACAAATTTTGCACAAGCCAGAGATTTCCGGAAGATTGGCTAAATGGGCAATTGAGTTGGGAGCCTTGGATATCGAGTACCGACAACGAACAGCAGTTAAGGGGCAGGTGATCGCCGACTTCTTGGGTGAAATTCCTGATGGAGAAACTATACAGGATCCCGCTATCCAGGATATCCCGGAATCCAGTACAGCCAGGAAAACCTGGAAACTTTACACTGACAGATCATCCAGCGGGAAAGGCTCCGGGGCAGGTCTAATGTTGATAAGCCCAGACGAAATAAGACTGATGTATGCCTTACGATTTGATTTTGAATGCTCCAACAATGAAGCAGAATATGAGGCGCTACTTGCGGGCTTAAGGATGGCCCAATCCATGGGAGCTACACGAGTGGATGCATATGTTGACTCTTTATTGGTTAATAACCAAGTAAACGAAACGTACGAGGCCAAGGATGAGTCAATGGGGAAGTATCTGGCTAAAACGAAAGAGCTCATAGCTTCCTTTGACAACGTCACACTCAATCACGTTCACAGAGGAAAAAAACAAATAGCAGACGCTTTGAGCAAACTCGCTGCTTCGGGCATGGAAAGAGAAGTAAAGGTAGAAACATTGCAAATGCCCTCCATTGAACCTCGGGATGTCTCCGCCGTTACAGCGAAAGAACCCTGTTGGTACACTCCCATACTAAAATTCCTCACAAAGGGGGAATTACCTTCCGCCAGAGGCGAAGCTCAAAAGGTACAAACTAAAGCATTGCAGTATGAAGTGAACAGCGGCGTCCTATACCGAAAGTCATATTTGGGACCACTACTGCGGTGTGTATCCCCAGCGGAAGCTAAGTACCTAATTCAAGAAATACACGCGGGTATATGTGGCATTCACGCCGGACCCCGGGCAGTGGTCGCCAAAATTCACAACGCCGGGTACTATTGGCCCGATATGCACGAGGACACGATAGAAGAACTCAGAAGATGCCATAGCTGCCAAAAGTTTGCTCCCCAAACACTCCGTCCCAAGATCAACTTAATCCCAGTCACGGCGGCCTGGCCTTTACAAAAATGGGCGGTGGACATTGTGGGGCCATTTCCGCTGGCCCCCGGGAAGCTAAAATACCTTATTGTAGCAATCGATTATTTCACCAAGTGGGTTGAAGCCAAACCCTTGGCCAAAATAACCGCGGAGAACGCCAAGAAGTTCCTCTGGGAACACATAGTGTGCCGATTCGGGCTGCCGCTATATTTGGTAAGCGATATTGGGACGCAATTCACCGATAGGGTCTTGCAAGATTGGTGTGCTGAACTTCAGATTCAGCAAATCTTTACATCGGTAGCACATCCCCAAGGAAACGGCCAGGTAGAACGGGCGAATAGGAGCTTGCTGGATGGAATAAAAAGAAGGCTAGGTTATGAAGGAAGCTCTTGGGTGGAAGAACTGCCAAATGTCCTCTGGGCACATCGAACAATGCCTAAGACAAGTAACAATGAAACCCCCTTCAGCCTAACCTATGGCGCGGAAGCAATGATACCCGCGGAAGTTGGTTTGCCCTCGCTACGGCGTCTTACTACTAACGACGATAATGACAGGCTCCTAAGGGAAGGCCTGGATATGCTCGAAGAAAGCCGTGAGGCGGCCGCCATAAGCGAAGCAAAATACAAGAAGACCCTAGAAAAATACTATAACTAACGCGTGGCTCAGCATACTTTCAAGGAAGGAGAATACGTCATGCGTGACAATGAAGCCAGCAGAGCGGAACCCTTGGGCAAATTGGGACCCAACTGGGAAGGCCCCTACGTCATCAAAGAAGATCTAGGCAAAGGGGCCTATCGCCTATCCAGGCTAGATGGTACCGCGGTTCCGCGTAGCTGGAACGCGGCTCAGTTAAAAAAGTGTTATATGTAATGCCTTGCTCCTAACGGCGGGTGCGATTACTTTTCTTTTTTGCAAACAAGTGTAATTCATCTATAGCGATGTCTCTTTCTTTTTCTAAGTTTTGAGTTAATAAAAGTTATTCCTTTTTGTTTTTCCTCATTACTTAAATATACAATATAATCTACCATCGTATTTTATACTGCACTATAGGGTACAAACAATTACCATCGCATCTAAATTGCACATAACGGTAAAAAAGTATCCTTGACACGAAATATTTTTCATATATATAAGTCAAAGGGTCAAAATATACAGCGCTAAGAGTGGGTATCTTGGTAATAGATACATTAACCACTACAAAAAGATAGGTATATTTTGGTAATAAATACATGCAACTATCTTACAAAAAACCAAGTACTTGTCCCTGTTGTTAAATACCAACATACGGGAACCAAAAACGAACATGTTCTAACACCTAATTCTTGGAAAGGGTTACCATCACCTCTGCAGGGGTATGCAACACTTCACTATAATACTCCAACGGATGAGGATCAACAATCAAATCATCGACATTTCCCTCATCCACCGGAGCAGCCATCACCTCCTGATCCTCAACCGGGTTCTTACCGGAACGGCCACCACGACGTCTTTCATACACTAATCCACAGCGTTGAATATGATCGGATGGAATGGCTCTTATCAAAGTATCAGCTGATAGAGCAGCGGCACTTGCCTCAGTATGGGAAGGCTCCTCATATATGATGCTCTTACAGGACCGGCTAACCCAGGGTAAGACATCATCAGGAGGCACTCTTTCTCCTCTGATCATCACCTCCGTCACCAGAGTTTGGAGACGAACCAAGCCATCTGCAGCATCTAAGCGACGAAAAATGTCGGAAAGTCTCTGTTTATAGCTCCTCCGGCTCATCTTTTGGAATTATCAAATTAGGAAAAAGAAACGTAATTTATAGAAGTAATAAACAGGTTGACAGTGATGACGATAGCACAATTAATGGAAAATAATCATCACACGTCAAATTGCCACATTTCAGATGAACGGCGGCGTCGTCAATCATGACATTAGCATTAAATGTCTGACAAAAATATCAAGTACTTGCGCAAAAACCAAGTAAAATAGTGTTAATACAAAATATCTGAGAAACAGTGTACATAATAAACAAAACGAAAACACTTATTCCTCCTCCGACTGGCTCCAGCATTAGGCGTAGGGCATCCACGTCGTCTTCAGCAACATGCTTCGTTAAATCAGCATAAGCGGGTAGTGGGTCGTTGCACGCCGCCTCTAAGGCATCCGCCATATCTCCCTGAAGCTTGCCCCTCGTTGCGTGGAACTCGGGAGTAATCCTCCCCGATTGATGGCAATCATGGCAGCCTTTGTAAACACCATCATGATGATCGGACTGGTAAGCCACGGCAGAAAGGCGATCTAACAACGCCGTAAAAGACCCTGATTGACGAAGATACTCAAACGCCCCAACCAAGCCATTGGTTATTAGCCAATTCCTGTCACCCCGCAATGCAGCCAGTTGGCTAGTCAGGCTGTCCACCTCGGCGTTTGACTGCTCCAAGGCACTTTCTGCCTCCTTAAGGCGCGCCTGATCGGTGACGGAAGACTGAGTAAGTTTGTTCTTTTCAGAAACAAGGGAGTCACATTGTTGCTGCAGTTTTCTAAGTTGATCCTCCCGCTCCACCAACTCAGCTTGTTTGTCTCGGGCCTTGGCATTAGAAGCTTCCACCTCAACAGTCAAAGCTTGGTACCGCTCCTGCACCTGAGACACAAAGTCAGTGTCAATTCGGAATTTTTCCACCTGAGCAGACATTTCAGATCTCACCTTCTGGGCTTCAGTAATGGCCTTACGCTCCAGCTCCTCCTGCACATTTTTAGCATGAGCAAGGACCCGGTCCTTCTCCGCTATATCGCGAGCCCATATTATCCGTTCCTCAGCAAGGTTGGCGGTCACCCGTTTCAGGTCATCTTCTGCTTTATTTTTCTCCGATACAAACCTGCTCTCCCTCAATCCAGCTGCTTGGAGCTGACTCTCCAAGTGGTACTTTTCATCCTTCAACTCCTAAATAACAGCCCGCGCTTGGTGGAGCTCGTTGTTGTCATGCATCCACCTACGCCGGATCTCTGCAAGCCTCCGGGGCTGACTAACGGAGTCTACAATAGTAGAATTCATCAAATTTTCATTGTTTAACCCCTCCACATACGCCGACTCAGCCAGGGGATATGCCCGCTCAACCCAGTGCTGAATCACTGGAGGAAAGATCAGTCTTAAAGACTCGGCTATTTTCCATTTGGGTTGATAACTCTTATCTTGCATGTTAGGATCCCAGTTGATGGTAGGCAAGTACAGATCATCACCCAAACGGGCTCCATCGTCGGCGATTCCGCTGCTTGACCCCCGGCATTGCTCATGGCGGCATCCTGGGTACTGGTTGCCTCATGAGCAGCAAAGACCGTGGGTGTCTCTTTCTCAGTTGCAGAAAAATGCTAAGTGGAGAGTCGAATGAAGAAGAAGGAGTGACACTTGATGGCAGCGGCGTTGACACCGGACTGGTTGTAACAGCCACAGCAGTGGTAGGCATGGGTGGCGGCATAGGACAACTAACAGCAGCAGCGCTTGCCTGTGATATAAGATCGGAGAGGCTGGGTTTGCCAATAGCAAAAGGGATGGTTTCCACAGGTGCTAACGGGGCAGAAGACACATTCTCAATTTGAACTCCAGCAGTAGGACCTGTGTAAAATTAAATTTTCAGCAAACATGGAACATAAAGTCTATAATAACACCCACAGATGAAAGTTACTTACCAGTGGGCATGACATAAGCGGCTTGAACGGCCTCAAAAGCAGTAAGAGCAGGGACAACTTTTCGTTTTTTCAGAACATGAGTTGGACTTGCCAGCTCAGCAGCACTCCCAGCGGGTGCGGTCACGCTAACCAAGGAAGCACCCGCCCCCGCGGCCATATATTTCTTCCCGGTGATCTTCACCTTGACCGTTTTCTTCTCTATGGCCACAACATTACCCCCTCCGCTGGGGGGAGGTACTGTAATATAAGCAGCCGGGTCCGCCGGTACAGCTGGCAGCAGAAACTACTCCAAGTGGATCTTCAGGACATCTGGCTCCTGTTCACTGAGCACGCAGTCTGCAGCCTTTAAGGCAGCGTGCCGTGGAGGATCAACAAAATCAAACAAACTCCATTCCCCTGCAACATGTACACATGTTATTTTAGAAATAGTCAATAATGTGTACGCAAGGTCAAAGAACTATGTACCTTCATCATCCCTCCGGAACGAAGGGTACAGCTTGATATCACGCCATAACAGGCTCATCCCCGCCATTACCAAGGCTCCATCAAGGATAACGGTGCATACAAACGGACGCCCGCATAGCCTTGTGTAAAGAGCGTTGGCTACATAAGCATCTTTTGGAGGGGCTTCATCTTGAACCTTGTCCTTTGGTCCCATCTCCATCCACTGCATCTCTCCGGGAATGACAGCGGCATCGATATAGAAGAACTTTTTTCTTCCAGTCCTTATCCTTGGAACTGGTCGGAATGTCTCTCAAGATAGATACATCGGTGTCCCTTCTATCGAAGGTAAAAAAGGGGGATATCCATACAAGGAAGATAAAAGCACTAAAAACCAGGAGTTCAGGGATGTGCCCTAAGGCAATACAGGCAAACTCAAACTGCTGGAGTTTCACCAACCCTAACAGATGTAGTTGGGAAATGTGGATGGGATAATGGTCAAGGACTAACTTGCAGAACTTAGTAATCGGCAATCGAAAGTTGCAAAACCTGAAAAAATCACTAAACAGAGTGATTTTACCTTGCCTCAACGGAAATACCGTATCTGTCGGCAACACCGGATTCCACTCCGCCCTAATATTGTAATATCGAAGAAGATTATTGAACGAAGTTTGCCCCCACTTGATAAACAGAGCATCGGAACTTGTTGGGGTAGATGAAGAGGATTCGCCGGTCTTGGAGGCCATTTTTCGTTTCAAGAAATTGAGGGAAGTGTTTTGTACACAAAGAAGAAAATGAAATTTCAAAACCCTCAACGGGAACTCTATTTATACGGAAAATGGTAACTTTTCGAATTCGAACAGACAAACGGATGGGAACACGCGTCAGAATAGGGAAGGTACAGCTGTCACTCTAATGATGATCTAACTGTCACATCTTTTCCCATCGCCGCCATTTTCCAAAAAGCATAACGGCACCCCACTTGAGAAACTTACACTTAAAGGGGAAAATTTTGACTTTTCCTTTTTTAGTCCGATGTCATGAATTTCATTTCATAACTTCGGACTGGGGGGACATGACGAGGTATGACCCGGATTGGCTAAACCGACCGGGCATTACCTATTATTTTATTATAAACATTTATTCTAGAATGTTCTATTCTGCATGGATAAATCACGTAACTAAATCCCCATTCTTTTGGGGAAGATCATGCAAATCCCTAACTTATCAGAGCCCATCCTAAGTTAAGAGAAACCCTAATGGTAAACTATAAATAGAGGTAAACATCTAAGGTATGATCCATATTGCTCTCGTTTACTCTCTCTTTCTATTCACTTATACTTTCTCCCAAACCGAGACTTATTCTCACACCGGAGGGTGGTTACAGGAATAACCCCATTCCTGTAACCAGTCCTAACGGTGTTCTGTTTTGTAGTAAGCAGTTCGGATCGCCAAGAGTTGAAGTCCTTAGTTGGATACTACCGTAAAGGTAAGTGTTTCTTCAGGAACAAGTCCCAATTAAACCTACAGATTGTATATCAAACCGAACCAGTTTGCAGTCAATCGATTCCAAACTGGCTTCGGTTCAGGTTGGTTTCTTCAAATCGGTTCAGCTAACTAGTTTCTTGCTCATCTCCAGTGACGTAATAGTTATTGTTGAACCTTTTAGTTATTTTAATCACATGAGTCAATTTGAGATTAAATATAGATATATTGGGTAGGTGATGGATGTGTTTGACTGGGACGTCCATTATATTATATTATATTATATTATATTATATTATATTATATTATATTATATTATATTATATTATATTATATTATATTATATATAATAACAAATGATGAAGGTTCTTAGGAACAGTCCCGGTTTCCAGTTTTCAACACCTACATCTGCCGGTTAGTGTCTTTATCATCTAGCAATCTTCCACAATTCGCTATACGCCAGTAGCTTTTTAAGTTTAGTTTTGGCCATTGTACTTTGTCTTTTCAATTTTCTTCCCCTGCAACACATACACCCATTTCTCTGAGAGTGACCACCTCACTTTCTTTGTTTTTACAGTTTGGTCCCTCATATGTGAATTTTTAGAGAGAGAAACTACTTGGAGAGACAAAACAGAAAGGGGTGTGGTGTTCAGATCCGGCGCTACTCTTCAGATCTAGCGGCGGCGATTATGACGGTTTTGAAGAAGATATGACGACGGTGAGGTGGTTCAAAGCATAGCCAGTGATAACAGTGCTCGAACCTAACGATTTTGAAGATAGCGGCGGTAGGTGGTGGTTCGTAGGCAGGTGAAGATAGGGGCGTGTTATATGGTGGTCACGTTGATGAGGTGGTGGTGACATCATCGTTGAGTCGGTAGAGCGCCGGAGGACTCACCGGCAAATGAGGTGATGTGAGCCGGTAAAACGGCGGTGGTGGTGACATATGCTATTGTGCTATATCTCTCTAACTTTAAAATTATGAATTCTGCTAAAATGATTTTGAGAAAGGAAAAATATAACTGCACATAAAGGAAAATTTTAACTGCACATGGTTTTTAAAACTTATGTGCTCCTTGAATAAGATAGAAACAAATTAATATATAAATAAATATCAATGAAAATAAAGTAGGGTTTTAGATGAAGGTATATGAAAATAATGTTTTATAATATGTCATCTTATTTAAAAATTCTTTTGTGGAATGTTATTTATGAGAGATTTTTTGTCTGACCAGCTTTGAGATGAATAACTATAGTTATTATAGATATTATTTTACAATAATTTCGTTAACAACATACTATAATCAATATATTTCACTTCAACTTTTTGTTGGAACACTGGTACTGTGACGAACCCAATTGTTTATGAGCGAACATTGTTGCCGGTATTTTGTCATAATGTAAACGGTATCAGTGTTCGCCTTACGTTTTTTTGACAAGCCAAATCGATATTGACCAAGCTCTAGCCGCTTGCGTTTAGAAAAAAACGATAGTATTCCTGCCGCGAAGCGCGGGGTAAAAAACTAGTTATAATATTACACATGTCGGTCCCAGATGTTTTGGAATATTTGTTCATGAACAAATGGCTACGAAGGCGATTTAATTGTTTTTTAAAAGTTAAAACATGCATATATTGAATTGTAAAATTATATATCTTAAGTTACGTTTAGTTTTAATTATGTAAAATTTGAAAGTAATTTACTATATTGAGTTAATTACTGTTTTCGTCCCTGTGGTTTGTCAAAAATCATTATTTCAGTCCATTAGTTTAAAAATTGTGATTTCAGTCCCTGTGGTTTCACTTTCGTAACCATTTCAGTCCACCTCGTAACCATTTCACTCCCTGTACTTACAGAATATATGGATTGAAATGGTTACGAAATTGAAACCACGTGGACTGAAATGGTTACGAAAGTGAAACCACAGAGACTGAAATCGCAAATTTTAAACTAATAGACTGAAATAGTGATTTTTGACACACCACAGGGACGAAAACAGTAATTAACTCTACTATATTTCTTTATAAGATACTAAAACTAATTACATTGTAATACAAACTAATGGGGTGGTGGTCCATTGTGTCTTCTAGCCGTGCACTATGTTGTTGGTTTGCATGTGTAGTCAATTGTGTTTTTCGTCCGCTCTGTTATTAGTATGTTGTCTATTTTGTTTTTAGTGTATTATCCATTATGTTTTTAGTGTGATGTACATTGTGTTCTAGTCTTTTGTGTTTTAAGACTAAAGGGTATGGGGGCCGGCTTAGGCCCAGCCTGGCCCGGCGCCGGTCCCCCACACCGCCCCCCTCTGCCCGGCTCGTCCCAACCGGCTCCCACACGACGCGGGCGGCGTGCCTCCTTTTCAAATTTCTTGCCGTTACAAACGGCTATATTAATTAAAAAAAACCTTTTTAACTTTAAATAAATAACCCTCATCTCATCTATTTTTATATCAATTTCTCAATACTTCTCCCATTCTCATCCAATTTTATAAAAAAAAACACTTCATCTTTTTTTATACAATCATGAATCTATTCAACCCAAACAACCCCAACCCGAACAATCCCAACCTGAACCAACCTAGCTTTTTTTCGACTCCCGCTTACACTCCGACTATCGATCCTTCATGGGTGTCTCCGCAATTTATGTTTTCGGGTTTCCAACAATCACCCAACGCCTTCAAACAAATGTCCCAAGTTCAACAAATGCAACATTACCAAGCACTCCAACAAATCATGCAACGCAACTCGTTAGAACAATTCCAATCGCAACCGCCAACTTCCCAACCGCAACCCCCGGTTCAACTTGACGATGATGATGAAGAAGTCGTCCCCGAATCGCCACCTCAAGAGCTCAAGCGCAAAAAAAACAAGGGGAAGGGGAAGGCGGTTGAAACCGTAGCCGAAACCTTGCCCAAAGGCGGTTCGAGAGCAAAGCCGAGACCTTGGACAAAAATAGAGGAGGAGGCGCTAGCAATGACGTTTGTTAAGTCCTCAACTTGCCCGATTATCGGTATGAACCAAAGTTTATTTTTTAATTTAAATTTAAAAAGATTTATTTTTTATTTTTAGGATAAATTACACTTTTCGTCCTTTATGTTTGTATCGGATTGCAATGGATGACCTTTAACTTCAATAATTACAGTCACAGTCCTTTCTTTGTTAAAAACATTACATACTAGGTCCTTTAGCATTAACTCAGTTAAAGTTATCAGTTAAGTCTGATCACATAAGGGTAGATTAGTCTTTTACATTTTAATATAATATTTACTTGTTTTGTTTTGTTTTAAAAATGAAAATTCAACCCCACCACCAACACCTACTTTGGGGGTGTTTGGGGTTCCTTATTTTTATGACTTATGACTTATTTTGAGTGAAAATGACTTTTGAAAGTGTTTGGGGTTTCTTCTTATGTGAGGGCAGAAGTTCAAAAGTCAGGAATTCCTGACTTTTTTTCTCCAAAAGGACTTTTCAACTTTTGAAAATAAGGAAAGCCAAACATGCCCTTTCTCAGATCAAATCCCCACCCACCGTCCAAATCCCCACCTCCCATTTCCCTCATTCATTCAACCTTTTAATTAATCAAACAAGAAATCAACACCCATTCAACCTTTTAATTAATTGAACAAGATATAAACACTCCTTCAACCATCCAAATCCACACCTCGGATCTCCCTCACCCTTCTCTACCGGACGAGCAATGGGCGGTGGTGCTGCGGCTGCACACGTCGTCGGGTGACTGGGTTGCGTCGGCGGGGTTGACGAGGCAAAGAGAAGCGACGGCGGCTGCACATCTTTTGGATCTAATTTATTCTGGTTCTAGTTTTGGATCTGGCGGATCTACATTACTGGTTCAAGTTTTGTGTTTTTGTTCGAGGTTTGGACCGATTGATGAACATCCGGGTGGGTTGTTTTGGATCCGATCCGATTGATGAACATCTGGTGGATCTACAAATGTTGAGTGAAATTTGAGTAAATCATGATTGTTAGGAGGATGGGTTTAATGAGTGTGAAGAGTTTATATATAGGAAGATGATTGTTTAATGGGTGTAAATTATGATTGTTTAGGATGATGGGTTGAAGGTGTAGACTGCAAATTCAAATTGGGTTTCATGGTGGTAAGGTTGAATCTGGAGTAACAAGTGGTCAAAACCATTGATGTTTGGATTTTTTTTTTGAAATCAAAACTTATTATGCCCCAATGAAACAACAATTATTTTAATGGTGGTGGTGGTGCGTTGGTGTTGATGTGGTGGTGGGTGGCAGGTGGCAGGTGGTGGTACATTGGGTGGTGATGTGGTGTCGGCAGGTGGAGAAGAAGAACACAAGGACAAGGCTTTATGTACGGTTTTTTAAGTTGTTTTTGTTTTATTTATAATATATATTTTTAAATAAAAGGTATGTTAAATGACCGAAATACCCTCATGTGTCTTGCACATGATCAGACTTAACTGATAATTTTAACTGAGTTAATGCTAAAGGACCTAGTGTGTAATGTTTTTTAACAAAGAAAGGACGGTGACTGTAATTATTGAAGTTAAAGGTCATCCATTGCAATCTGATACAAACATAAAGGACGAAAAGTGTAATTTACCCTTATTTTTACTAATGCATTTTTTTAAATTTAGGGAACAACCAAACGGGTAGTAGTTTTTGGAAGGCGACAACGGAAAGATTTAACGGGATTATGGAGCAAGGCCCAATGCGTGATCTCGATTCCGTCTCGGGCAAGTGGCGTAAAATGAGCAAGGCCATCAATACCTTTAGCAGGTATTATAACCAAATTTACACTAATCCTCCTAGTGGGAGTAACGACGAGGACATTCTTAACCTTGCTTTGGCTAAGTGGGACTCTAAAAATTCAACGTCTTTCCCGCACCTCCGAGCATGGAACATTTAGAGAAAGAAAACAAACGGAAGCCGGTTCCAAATGAGGTCGCAACCGCCAAACGGAGTAAAACTTCCGAGTCCGGAAGTTATAGTACGGGAGGCTCAACCGCTCGTTGTCAAATCGACATAAACGACGACCCGGAATATGACGAGGATGTGTTACCCGTTCACGAGTCGGAACGTCCCACCGGAAGGGACAAAGCAAAAAAAGAGGTGGCCGGAAAGCGAAAAGGGGGCGGCTCGAGCCAAACGACTTCGGGGGCGGGTTCGAAAATGGACGAGTCGATATCCGAATTCCGTTCGTTCAAAGAGCTCGCGGCCGAAAAATATAGTTACAAGAAAACCTTGTTGGCCGACTATGCTCGAGCGGAGTATTTTAGGATTATGAGGTTGGATCTCTACTCGGTTCCGGAGGATGAACGCGAGGTTTATCGGAGGATGAAAGAGGAGGTTAAGAAAAAACGGACGTCGTAGGTTGTTTACATTTTTAATCGTATCGTTATTTTTTTTCGTTTTTATGTTTACCGTTTCTAGGATTAGTAATTTTAATTTTTAGGAAATGTAATTTTTTTATGTTATGAAATGAATTTAATTATGTTGTTTTATGTTATAATTTTATTTAATTTTTATGAAGTTTTTATTAAGTTAACAAAAAAAAAAGTTAGAAAATTATAAAATAATTAGGTGGGTAGGCCCATCCTCCACCCCCATCAAAATGCAAGGAGGCCCATCCTCTCCATACCCTCTAGTCTAAGTGTGATGACCATTGTGTTTTTAGTTTGCTGTGTTTTTATTGTGATGCCCATTGTGTTTTTAGTATGTTGTCCATTGTGTTTTCAGTTTGTTGTGTTTTTAGTGTGTTATCTATTGTGTTTCTAGTCTGTTGTTCATTATGTTTTTATTGTCTCATCCATTGTGGTTTTAGTTTGATGTGTTTTTACTATATTGTCCATTGTGTTTTTAGTGTGATGTCTATTGTGTTTTAGGGGCTGTTTGGCAACATCTGAATCAATAAGTGCTGAATGAATAAGAGGTCTGAATGGTTTTACATCTGTGTGTCAAACTATACATTGCGGTTTTACAAAGTGGGTGTTCGTAATGGGTTTTCACATTTTACATATGATGTTTTACGATTATACGTTAATTTACATTTTACACATGGTGTTTTTAGATTCGAGTGTCAAATTAAACATGTTGTTTTACATTTTTGGTGCCAATATAGACATGGTATTTATGTTGATGACAATTTTACGCATTGTATTATACATTTTAGTGTCTGATTACACATCGTGTTTTATTTTATGGAACTAGGTTTTCGATTATTTTTAAATATAGCAATAGTATACTCATATTAAAGATAAAAAGGCGATTTATTTTCTGGTATATGTTTTTTTAAATGACGTATAAAAAGTTATGAACGTTTTAAAATTATAGAGGAATTCATATGTGACTTGCATGTACTTGAGCATGTGAGAATCACACCTATTTTTCTTTTTATACTATATTATCCTCTTATGGCTTACTACCCTTTCTGGATTTTAATCCTTTTTACCATATCCCTTCACATTTATATTTATATATAATCTTATTTAGGAATCCGTACTTTTCGTTTTGACCCCAACTTTAACAGTTTTCTTTTCGACACCCAACTTTGTCAAATCTTATTTTCAACCCCTCTTATCCCTTAACTTTATAAAATGTAATTTTCAACCCCTTAACTTTTAATGAAATTTGTAAAATATCACTTTAACCCTCTCCATAGTATATATATTATGATTTTTTTCCTTAATACCTTCGTCTTTAACTTTTAAAAATTTAATTCGTTGCGTGTTTCTTGTATGTACGTATTGGTATAAATTCGAGTTAGTCTACGTTTCCACGAAAATTTGGTTTAGAAACGAGTCGGACCAAATATAATACGTTTTCGTTCTTACTTTTTATGTACATTTCGATGTCAATTTTGTTCTAGAAAAGGATTCATGTCAAATATAATACATCTTGATTTGATGGTATAAATTCGAGCTGATCTACCTTTTGACGTAAATTTTATTTTGAAACGAGTCGGGTCGGGTCAAATATAACACGTTTTTATGCTCATTTTTTATGTACGTTGCGACGTAAATTTTGTTTTCATTTATGATACTTTTTTATTCTTACTTTTAACATTTATGATACTTTTTCATTCTTACTTTTTATTACGTTTCAGCGTAATTTTTGTTTGAAAACGAATTAGGTCAAAAATTCGAGTTAGTCTACATTTTAAAGTAAAGGAGTAAAGGGACGATAATAATTTATATGTAATCATGTCGCATAGTCGTTATAATATTCGAGTGTTTCTACATTTCAACATAAATTTGGTATACTTTTTCGTTAAATTCGAGTTTATCTACGTCTCGACGTAAATTTGGTGTACGCTTTTGTACTTTATTTTGTACGCTTACCACGTATGAATTGGGTCGCATATAATACACTTTGACTTGACTGTAAAAATTCGAGTTAGTCTGGTCGCATATAATACGTTATGATTGTACTGTATAAATTTGATTTACTTTATGTGTTGATCCAATCATAATGCTTATATAGGTTACATTGAGTTCAATTAAATACGTCAAAGCTCGCGTTTTCGTATAGTTAACGGATCACATAATGTTTGGACTAATCTATTCGAGATTTAAAATGATGTTTCTTCTTAGGACAATATTTTACTCATTTATTATGTGATTTCATTGTGTTTTATAACATATTAAACTTTTTTTTCAAATACTTCTATTCAATTAATACATTTGCTATTATTTATTCTTTTATTATATATAGCTTTTTCAACCAATCAAAAAAAAAAAAATTTCTTGGATTTCTCCGATCAACCCATAGTTTTTTTCACAACTTCAAATAATGAATATGAATATTATTCAAATTTTGATTAAAAAAACTCCTATTCTGTCGTTGATAGTTTGAAATTTTTTAACTTACTATGAAAAGTCAGAGTTCTTTTGTTTTTTTTTTTTTCAATTAACACTAGCTTTGTATGCAAACCAACGATCAATCAGTTCATGAGCTGTTTTTAGGAAGTTCGTATACGTTTATTCATTTAATAAACAAAAAACGAACGAACATGAACACATTTTTTCATTTGATTGGACGAACGAACATAAACGCATGTCATGTTCATTGTGTTTTCTTCTTTATCATTTCAGTTTCATTCAATTAGGGATGTGTTAATCTAATTTTTAAAATCTTTTTTATATAATAGGGTACAGGGTGTGTACGGTGAAGAGGTGTGAGGATGAGGTTCACCGCGCGGGCACAACGCCGTCGGCCCCATCGGTATGCAGTGAATGGCAAATATCCGGGAGTAGTCACCGCATTGGGAAGAGGAGAAAGAGGGGGGTTAATGGTGGGCTCTACTCTTTTTCAACTTATCAAGACTTTTATCTTTTTTATTCTTTTTTTAGGAAAAAATTGTTTACCACTCCCCATATTAGGAGCACCCCTTATTTATCTTTTTTATTCTTTTTTTGGAAAAAAAAAATGTTTACCACTCCCCATATTAGGAGCACCCCTTATGTATGAGTACAAAATGAGAAGTTGAGATGGGAGTTAAAATGACATAAGGTGATCGGCTAGCTGAAGGGTTTATCACTCACTCCACATGTGAGGAACACCCTTTTCACCCTAAAATTTACAGATTGGGAAAATTAAATATTTAAAAACATCCATTTGTTGTTACAATTTATTATTTAAATTATATTATATTTTTAATAAAGTGAATAACGAAATCGAACCACAATAAAAAATATGACTAAAACAAACATACGCTATGGTGTTTGTTTTTCTAAAAGAGATCCGCGCAGCCTCTTCTGTCTGCGCCGCACAAACCAGCGCAGACATTGTCATCTGCAGATTGTTTGTTTTTTCGGGACGTTTCATTAAAAAACGTCTAAGCAAGCTCTTATTGGTGCAGACTTGGCCAGTCACTTCTAAGATCTTCTATAAGGTCTGCATAGGGTTAAACACCACCACCCACTACTGGTGTCCATCACCACTACCACCATCATCCACCACCCACCACCGTCCATCACCACCACCATCGTCCACCACCCACCACCACCACAACCCATCGTCCAACACCACCAGCACCAGCACCACCCACCACCCACCAGCACCCACCACCATAGCGGGTCAGATCGGACCGGTTCATGTAAAACCAGTAAACATAAACAAACAAAGCTTTGAGGGCCGGATCAGATTGGGTCGGGTTGGGTCAATTTCAATTTTTCAAACAATCAAACCCTATTTTCTAACTTCCTATCACATTAACAAACAAAGTTTCAAGTAAAACAGTAAACAACATAAAAAGCCTTCATAAGTAAGTAAATTAACAACAAAAAAACCCTCAAAGTTCAAATGTTACCTAATTCTATTTCCCCTAATCATTAAATAAAACAACAAAAAAACTTACCTAAGACATAACTTGGTCTTTAACTAAAAGAATCCGACAAAAAAAGTGGTCTAACCCTTTTTCTCTTGAGAAATAGCACCATAACTTCTCTACGCAAGGTTCTTATCATATATAAATGTGCTCCGTAAGTTCATAAAACAATACTAAACAATTAAACAAAATAAACAATCATGTTCAACCAATATCATAGTCCATAATTTTCAATTTTAATTTTCAAACATTCAAGCCCTAGTTTTAAATGTTGATTAGTAATCATTTAAACAAACAAAGCTTAAAATAAAACAACAAAATCATTAAATACAAGTTTAGAACAACTAAAATACATCAAAATAAATAAAAAGATCAAACCCTTATACATATATATTTCTCATAATTAATCACTGCATAAAACAATAAAAAACAATCAATAAAAAAGGATAAATCATTGGGTTGGGTTGGGTTTGGCCTTGGGTAGTTGGTTTAATAAAATTAGATTGTAGATTGGATTAAGTAAAGTGAATAAGTGGTTAAAGAATAATTATATAAATTGTGTTATATACTTATATATTCATAATAATCAGTGTTTAATTTTTTTTTATAAATTCACAATATTTTTTTCTAAGAAGAGCGGTTGAAAATTTTCAAGGGGCACGGTTGAAAATATCCAAGGGGTGCGGTTCGGATTTTCGACGAAAATTAGCACTAAAAACTTTTTTTTAAAGCGTGCGGTCACCCACCCACTATCGTGGATAGGTCCGTCCCTGACTATTGGATCAATTAGTAAAAAAGTAAAAACATAAAAAAAAACAGGTAGTGAGTTATTTAAAATAATTGAATAAGGAAAATAAAAAAAGAAGACTAATATGTTGGCTTAAAATAAAATACAAACACAAAAATAAATGATAAAACATCATTTTGGTAAGGCTAGAGGGTGTGGTTTAATGTCCTGGGGGCTTTATTACGCCACGTAAACGTCACGTAGACGACACATAAGCATGGGGCTTTATTGTTAACTTACACGGTATGGAATAACGCCTCTTATAAAGCCCCTTTTAACTATATTAAAAAAAGATAAATAAAAAAAGCCCTTTGGTTGACTTTTGGTGTGGCCCCTTGATTTCATCCTCTCGTGCAAACTCTTTGGCGGAATCAATCGATAGCGCCCCCTTAACGGAGGCGGGGTGGGGCGCCAAAGGACACTATTGAGCTTATGTGCCGGGGTGACGCGAAACCACACCCCCTGGCTTAAATAGTTTTCATGGAATATCATTTTAATAAATACTTCACCAATAGAAAAAAAAACCCCTCTTACTTTCTGTTTATTATGAAAATACAATTTCAAAATCTTATTTGTTTTATGGTTATTCATGAATATGAATTATGATGTAGACATATATTTGATATTATTTATATTTGTTTGATGACGTACAAAGTGACTCAATTATTTGAGAAAATTTCTCAGCTGTGGTGGGACTGGGGAGATGATGGTTGTGTTTTTAGAATTTTGCGGTGGGGGGACTGAGGAGGTGATGGTTGTGTTTTTGGAATTTTTGTTCACGTAAGATGGCTACCAAGACGATTTTTATGTTTATTTCATAGAAAAGTTGTAAAAATGTTAAAAGGTTATATAACGTAAGTTATCTTTATTTCTAGGGTTATTGTATTTGAATAGCCTCAACTTTCATCGTTTGGTCGATTGCATTCTTAACTTACGAATTGTAGCACGTCACTCTAATTTTCAACTTATTTTCCTCTTGCTCTTCCAAACTAATTGAACCCTAACCTAATTAGTTTTTTTCACTGGCATGACACTTATGTAGTGACGTGGCCTATTTAATGACGCGGCATCTTATATGACACTTATTTAGTGATGTGATATCTGACGTGGCACTTGTTTATTGATGTAACATTTGACGCTAGATAACTGGGTTAGGGTTCAGTTAGTTTGAGAATGACAGAGGAAAATAAGTTTATAGTTTGGAGTACTGGTGTTATACAATTCGTAAGTTGAGAGTATTATCGACCAAATGATGAAAGTTTGAGTTATTTAAATCCATTATTCCTTATTTCTAATTATGTATTCTTTAAACGTAAATTATTGTATTTATTTATGCAATATTAATAGGGTGTTAATAAAGCCACAACCCAAAATTTATTTTCACACTCTCTATATGGGTATATAGGTCGTATAGGGTTATACGACCTGTATAGAAAAATCTGAGATGACAAATATTGGATCGTATAATGTTATATGGCTCGTATAGATGGAGAAAATATTAGGCCGTATAACATTCCATACTAGTCGTATAGCATTATACTGGTTGTATAACATTATATAAGATTTGGGTCGTATAATAATATATACATAAAGACAAAAAATATTCTCTAACATTTTTTGTACAAGATTCTCCTATACGACCCGTATAACTAAATCGTATAGTTGTAAGGGTGTGAAAATAAGATTTTTTGGATGTGGGAATAGTGAAAGACTATTAATTACTACATACTTTATTATAGTAACTTGGTTATGAAATAGTTAAGCAAACTCGACTCATGAGCTTGCTTAACAAAAGTAATTCATTCATCATCAATTATAACTGAACATATATAGAAAAATAAATATCATAAAGTGGGAGAGGGAGAGAAACCTTCAGCTGGATCAGTGTTGGTGT
Source organism: Helianthus tuberosus (assembly GCA_030545235.1). Lineage (NCBI taxonomy): Eukaryota > Viridiplantae > Streptophyta > Magnoliopsida > Asterales > Asteraceae > Helianthus > Helianthus tuberosus. The sequence goes on along the minus strand of CM060411.1, from coordinate 48,551,851 downwards.
TTTGAGCTTGAGCTACGACTGTCGTGATAATCAACCACAACCACAACCATGATGTCACCTCCAAAACCCTTGACTTGATTCTGCAGCCACCTACTTCCATCTTAAAAAAACCAACTGTCAGCTCTTTTATCAATTTTTCTTTTGAACTCACATATAATTGTGTACAAAATGAAGTGCAAGCTCCTTTTATCTTAAAATCTTCAAACATGATGAATGGATAACTAATTGCTGGTCTTCTCGTTTGTTTGAAAAGTCAGATTGTGACTTTTCACTATTTAATATCTGAGGTGTAATATCCATTTGGGTGATGCACAGTTGCTACGAAAAAAGTTAAAACCATGGGGTCCAATTTTGGGTAAAATGGAAAAGATTAGCCCCTCTCATTTAATCGATGGGGTCTTAATTTTGAAAGCCTGTTTTTGTATATATAAAAAAAATTAACTTGAAATGCTGTAGTTTTAAAGCGTACCTTTATCGAATACGACAAAGGAATGTTACAAGTTGGAGACAATGGGTTGGGGACCTTTACCTCTATCACCTTTTTCATCTTCTTCCTCTTCTCCCATCAAAAGTTTCCCCATCCATCCTTATCCAATAATATTAAAAGAGAGAGAATCAAGAGAGACAGAAGCATTTCGGGATGAACGGTAAGAATTCCCTAAGCTCACCGACGGGAGGACGGGAGGGGCGGTGTTCCCGGTCGGGGTCCCTAGGGCCGGCTCTAAGGGCTATTCATACTAAGCTTGGGCCTAGGACCTCCGATTAAAAAAAATATAAATATAGCAATTATTGTTTATCTAATAAATACATGTCATTCAATGCTAACAGAATAGCAACACAACTTGTTAAAGTCTAGAGGGTGTTTTTTTTAAGACCACCTATAGTGGGAACAAATTGGGCGCTTTTTGCCCCATTCACGCCCAAACACACCCATGCACCACCCCTTTGGGTGTTTTTTTTTTTTCATTTTTTTGGTTGGGTGTGTAGATTTAAACGCCTGATTGTTTTGTTTTTGACCAATAATAAATTTCCTGCTCATTTATTTTTTATTTTTCTAAAAAAATCATAATTGGGTAATCATTGTTGGGGCGTTATACCACTACACCCTTTTTTAACAAATACCTCTTTGCTGACTAGGCGGCCACGTGTCGCTTCATGTCCAAGGGTAGGGCATTTGTTTCACTCACCACTACACATAGTCTAAACAAGAGGTCAAACGGTCGATCCCATATTTTATTTTGTGTTGTTTTCTTTAAACTTTTTTTATATAATTTTATTTTATTGCAAAATATGTGCAAACTTGCATATACATACATATATATATATATATATATATATATATATATATATATATAGGAAACCACTAAAATAGAAACCATCCCTAGTTGTAAGAACCGCAAGAACCACTCTCAACCAATCAGAATAAGGGGTAATTTGGTCATTTCCTTCAAATGTCCAATCTATCTCTCTCTCTTCATTAAAGTCACCTGACTTTATTAATATCTCTATTCTCTCTCCTCTCTCATCTCTCTTCACCCCATTATCTCATATCTCTCTCCAAAAATCCTCACCCCTCCCCTGCTTCATCTCTGACCAGCGAGACAGACACCCCTCTTCCTTCCTTCCTCCTCCCCCCTATGGTTACCCGACGACGCCAACTGCCGTTGCGGCGGCGGTGGTGACAGGATATGTTTCAAGCAGGAAAGAGAGAGAGAGAGTAGACAGAGAAAGAGAGAGAGGGAGACCGGCGGAGTAGTCCGGTGACGGCGCCGCCGCTACGGCAGCGGTGATGATGATGCAACGATGTTGATGATGGGGACATGCTTACAAGGCTGTAAAGAGAGAAAAATTCCGGTGGTGTCTCCGTCGTAAGAGACGCCAGTGACGTCTTCTCCGGTAAACCTATTTTCTCCGGCCCCCCTCGGCTCTCCGGCGGCATCTTTGGCCTCCCTTTCCTCTCCGCCGCCCCCCTGCGACTGGTGTTTGATTGTGGTGGCGTTGGGGTTGGGGTTGGTGGCGGTATCTTTGGCCTCCCTATCCTCGTCGGTTTGTTTTACGGCTGATGATGTTCATGTGTTTGTTGGTAAAGGTTTCTGCTGGTTTTTTGCTGGTGATTTTGAATGTTTGAATATGGATTTGGGCGATTTTGAATCTGAATGTTTGCTGGTTTTTGCTGGTTTGTTGAATCTGAATGTTTGCTGGTTTTTGCGGGTTTGTTGAATCTGAATGTTTGCTGGTTTGTTGAATCCGAATGTTTGCTGGTTTTTTGTTGGTGCTTTTTGGTAGATTTCGAACAGTGAACTATGTGGGTTTTGATCCGTTTGAATTTGGGTGGTGATAATACAAAAAAAAAACAAAATGTATATTTTGATGACGATGGCATGGCACAGTTGGTGGATGTTAGATTTTTGAACCTGCAACCCCACTTTGCAGCCTCTGATTATCGTAAAAAATCTGAGCCAAACCCCGTTTTTTTTTTTTCAGGAATCCAAACATTGTTTTTGATTTTTGTTGTTGATTTTTTTATTTTTTTCCCAGTCGATGATTCTAACAATCTATCTGAGACACCTACCGAGTTGCGATTTCTGGGTGCGTTCGTTTTGTGTAAATAAGTTTTTGAAAAAAAGCTAAAACCGTAAACTTTTTAACGTAAAACGTAAAGTTTTTAACGTAAAAGTTAAAACAGTAAACTTTTTAACGTAAAACGTAAAGTTTTTAACGCAAAACGTAAAAAGTTTAACGTAAAATGTAAAAAGTTTAACGTAAAAAGTTTAACATAAAACGTAAAACGTAAAACATAAAAAGTTTAACGTAAAACGTAGAACGTAAAAAGTTTAATGTAAAACGTAAAACTTTAAAAGTTTAACGTAAAACGTAAAAATTTTAACGTAAAACGTAAAAAGTTTTACGTAAAACGTAAAAAGATGTATAAAACATAGGTATAAAACAACAATAAATAAATACAATTATACATACTATAGATAAATACGTAATACATAAAAATATTTATCTTATATTATTGTAGTATACTTTTTTTCTTTCAGGATTATTAAAATATAGGTACACACAATGAGAATAGGTATACAACAACAATAAATAAATACATATTATTCTTATATTATATTAATATATCCAATTATACATAACTATAGATAAATACGTAATACATAAAAATATTTATCTTATATTATTGTAGTATTTTATTTATTTATTTATTTTTATTTTCATATGTGACATAAAGTTTTTATTTTTTATCATTGCGGATCACACCAAATTATTTTATATACTTGTAGGCCTAGATTGTCTAATCTAACGTAATAATTTGTTTGTGACTAACTACACATAGGTATCTCTTAATTTAGCAATATTATTATTTTATTTGTAATATATTAGATTAATATCCAATTTTTATTATTAATATATGACACGTGTGTTGTCTGATACAAAAAAAGAACTTTATTGTGAATATAACTCTGTACACAACGAATTTTATACCATCACGTCAATAAACTTATAAAAACGAATATGGTATATAGTTTAAAATTTAAATTATGATTCATATAATTTTGTTTATATTTTAATTTATTTTTTTAATTTAATATCAACAATGATTATGTTAAATCTAATTATTGTAGAAAATATTTACATAGCTCCTTAAGTTCATATTTGGATTTGAAAAAAAAAACAATAAATTAAATAAGTAAAAAGACAAAAACACCCTCATTTAACTGACTTTTTTGATGAAGCTAATGAGCTGGATGAAAATGACAAAAAAATGGGACATATGAGAAAAGTTGTTATTGTTATTATTATTTATTTGTAATTATTATTTGATTATAATTATAAATTATTATTATTATCCAAGTCACTAGGTTATAGTCTCGTGTGTTACGTGGGTTTACGTAAGATAGTGTCTTTATTCAAATCGTGTAATATGTGAGTCTATAACCCAGTAATATAATAATAATATAATGATGAAGTGTTCGTTTGTCTTTTGAAGTGATGCGTGACTAGGTTTCAGTATAGTTTTTCTTTTATATATGGCCCTAAGAATTAATTAGAGGCTGGCAAGTGGAAATGGAAGTTTTGTTATAATATGGGTCATAAATTTAACAAAAAGTTTGGTTGCTGCTTTCACTATGGGCTAATAATGGTCTCGGTAGTTTAGTGGATTAATTGTAAATTGGACTACTTCTTTAACAAATTAATTTGGAATTATACAAGTTCGTTCGGGACACCATTGTTCAATTTGGGCTACTCGGTGTTTCTTCATATTTGGAATTGGGACAAGTCACATTGTTTAAGAATTTTACTTCGCTATCAGCTGAAGTTTGAGAAGAATATTGATAGAGCCGGATTCGAGATCGGCGGTCTCCCAAACAAATTAATGACGAAATTGTAAATATAACATAAACTAAAACTAACTTTTTGCTAACTTTTTTTTCCTCTTTTCATCTCAAATGTAATACAACTTAAATAGGAAAATACATAACTAAGTGGTGAACGTGGGAATGCTAATGCATGAAGTGAAACTAGAATTGTGCAAGAACAAAGTAAACGTGCAAATGATTTAGTTATGCTAGAAGTAAACGTGGTCAAACATGTAGATGCTCCACTTGCGAATACGGATCACGTGGGTGGATCCGTATCAAATATCCAATTTGGAAGGAACAATTTCTAGATCACATAGATGTTTTGGATAAAAATCTTCTTATACCATTGCTTGAAGGGTATACTTCGTTGTATGAAGAGGGATTTAATGAAATTAGAGGAAGAGAGTTACAAGTGTCGCAACTAACCGGTGAACAAAAGATAGCATATAACAGAGAAAAAAAGGCCTATACAACGTTAACAATCGTGTTAACGGGTGACATCTTACATCAATTTAACCAATATCATACATCAAGAAGTTTGTGGCAAGTTTGTGACAATAAATAAACCGGTTTTAGTGTCTGATGGTTCATCTGGTGGTCTTGGAAGTCAATGTTGTTTTACTGTCCCAACTCTTCAAATCCAGAAGCAGATGTGAAGTCTGAAATCTCAGAGACAATCAAGGTATCTTCTGAACAATCTACTAAATTTGTTTGTAGTTAGAAAGGAAGGTTGTGAGGTATTAGGAACATAATAAAAGTTGATTGATGATTTGAACGTTTTACATCAATCGCTAAAGCTCTTCAAAGAAAATGAAAATGTTTTTAACGAGAAATTAAAGGTTTAACTAATAACGCATCAGATCTTAAAAATTCTTTTGATAAAATAAATTGTTGTTAATAACTATATTGGACTTTTAGATCAAAGTCAAAAGGAGGTTTCGACTGTAAAATTTGACTATCTAGCTTTGAAAAGAAAACTAGAAAGTTATTCAAATTGATCGTTCGTTTTGGATCACATTATTGACCAGAGGATTCTAAAAGGATCAACTTCCAAAGGTGTCGGGTAATCGGGTATAATAAGCGTCCTCCTCCAATGAGCAATAATAATACCATGTTAACTAATGAAGGTAAACTCTTATAGTTGGAACCAGCGACTTCGTTGGTAGTTGATCCGGTATGCGATGATGTCGTCCAACTGAGAAAGTTGTTAATGTTGGAGATGTTAAGATTTTGAATGAAAGTGTCAAACAAAAAACTATGGACTTTGATGAGGTCATAGTCAAGGACTGTGATACTGGTTCTTCTGATGATGAAATTTTAAATGATGATGTCGTAATTAAAAATAAATAAAGAGTAAATTGCTATTTTACTCCCTGAGTTTTGTCCAAATTTACCATTTTAGTCCAAATAGATTTTTTTTCACCTCTGAGTCCCTGACTTTTCCCTTTTGTTGCCATTTTGATCACAAACCCTAACTCCATCCAAAATCTTCATTTTTAACAAGGGGCATTTAGGGATTTTAATTTTAAATCTTTGCAATTGTCATTTTAATCCAATTCTAAAAAATAAAAAAAAATATAAAAAATCCAAAAAATTCTAAAAAATCCAAAAAATAAAAAAATCATAAAAATAAAAAAAATCTAAAAATCATAAAATTTCTAAAAAATAAAAAAATTCTAAAAAATCAAAAAATTCTAAAAAATCAAAAAATCAAAAAAATTCAAAAAAAAATTCTAAAAATTCAAAAAAATATAAAAAAATCCAAAAAATTCTAAAAAATCAAAAAATTTCTAAACAATCAAAAAAAAACTAAAAACTCAAACAAACATATTTTAAAGTTTCAAATTCAAAAAATGACGATATATTCCTCGTCCAGACGAATATATTTCAAGTTTTATCTATTTTGTTGAGTGAACGAGTGGGCATAATGAGATAGAACCACTAACTAACGAACATACATGTTATGTTTTAGTTTATAAAATTTATATTTCATGATATTTATATTTAGTAAATTATATTAATTGATGTAACAACCATAAATTTATTTAGCGATTTTCGTAAATAATCACAATTACTAAGTATTTATATTTAAACAATCATGCTAAAATACTGGTTTATTAAAAACTTTTATAATTTAAAGTGATATACATAATGTGATTTAATTCGCCGTTTTAGAATAACGACAAAACAACTTGCGGAAGCTTCATTTAACGCGTGTTCGGTTCTTGCTCATCGCTTGATCTTCATCCGGGCTCTCATCATTCACCTGTGTTCAAAACCAACTTAAACGTCAGTTTTGATAATTACATAACTAATACAACCAGGAAGATTGGGTCGAATAATCGAATTAAAGAAAATCAGGAAATTCCAACATTTATATCTTGATTCCCGAAACAATAACTCAATTCTGGTCTCCACCGTAACTTACGGTGGGTACCGTAAGTTACGGTGGCACCTGGTTTACATTGCCCCCACCGTAACTCAGGAGGCAAGCACCGTAAGCATTTCAGCTCCACCGTAACTTACGGTGGGCACCGTAAGTTACGGTGGCCCCTGCATCATTCCTTTCCTTTTTACCGTTTTTGACACGAAAACTTTCGTATCTTTCAATCCGCTTGTCCGTTTAACCTACCGTTTCTTCCTACGTGTTTGTAATTTGATTCTCCATCATATGGAGTTAAAATCCAACATCCAACATAAATAATTTTGAGACTTTCAAGCCTTCGACTCGTTACTTTTTTATCGAATTTTACCCATTTATGCATTTTATCAAACAAACATATTTGTTTGATTCCTATATCACCTACACTTCTTAAAATTAATGTTATCTACCATTTTAGGTTCTAATCACAGGTTTATTACACAATTTAAACCCATTTTCGCTCGTATGCTTATTTTGACCCGTTAAGGGTATTTAAGTACTTTCGAGCCTAAAATCGCTTTCGATTGCTTCTAGCATTCCATCACCATATTTCTTATCCTATAATCTCCCACCACAACTCTATTTAAGGTGGGTTTAATGTGGTGATCAATATAAACCAAATTTTACCTCTCGAATCATTATTTTACGGCAAAAACTCAATTAGTGCCATTTGGCCAATATAATACCTCTTTCAGCTTCTATACTTATTCTAAGTATTTACCTAGTCATAAAACTCGTTTCCAAACAACCTTTAAGGGTTGTTTGTTCAATTTAGCCTACAAGGGCGTTTTGGTCGGTTTTGGTCCTTTTACGACGAAGGACTCTCTCTCAAATTATTCGACCAAAATAGCACTTTTAACTACAACATAATTATGCGTACCTGGCCCGGATCAACAAGTAGACCCGATTTATACCTCGTTTTCATTATCACACCATCAACGGTGACGCAATTATCCGATTTGCTAATCGGTCCTGTTAACATAAGACTTGACAACCACATTAGTCGATATTGTCAAATGGTGTTATCACCACCATTCGACCCGTTTGGACTATATGCCCAACATTATCTATTTAATCAAAAACATCGTTTTTGGTTTCCAATTCATACATCCATCCATCCCGGATTTTATTACCATACCCTTTTTCTTTTACACTCTTTTCTTACAAATTCGACCCATTTCGGCTTACGCCATGGGTATCCTTTTATACTTGATTTACATTAGTCGACACTTGACAAATTTCCATATTTCCAATATTATTGTTATCACGTTTACAACGTATCGAATAAACGGGTATTCTACATAAGTGTGTAAATTACACTTACCTCGCATCCACGCCACGCTTTTCTTTCCGTACTTGCTCCGTTTGACCCGCTCCCTCCTCCAAGCTTTCATCTAGCTTGTTACGCGTCAAACTATTGTCAATCATTTACAAGGCGGTTAAATTAGTCATTAACAATCACGACTATTCCACCTCACTTATTTTCTATGTCGAAGCTACTGTTCGACTTCATGCTCAGTTAACTTAGTTTATCAAAGTTAACTACTTTCAATCACATGGTTTACAACATTAATCTAAATCAACATAATATTTAGGACCCTTATCACTTCATATCACACGTAATTGCCATATCATTCAAATGCACATTTTCACTCTAATTTCAACACTTTAGTTTTCATTTAGGCATTTTAACAAACACCTAATGTGCATACATTTTCACACATTTACAACTAGTTCATAACTAGTTAATTTTACCAAGATTAACATCAAATTTCACCACTATCACTTATGATCAAATACTCAAACTTGCAAATTGTTTAAGTATTTCCTGATTACTTACCATGCATGATGATTCTAAGCATAACTATATCATCTATTTCATCATAACATCAAAACCCACTTATCTAAGTGTGTTAATTCACCAAATTCATCAATCTATAGCATGTTATGTATGATTTTCACTTAGGGTTTCTTTCCTAAGCAAGTATACATCACTAATCTAGCCATAGCCTCTCTAATTCATGCCTAATTCGCGATTAGGATGATTATCAAATTTTTACAACTTCACGAATGTTAGAAATTCGACATACCTTACGATCCCCTTGACTTGGTGATCATTTCTACGCATTCAGATCCGAGTTTGGCCTTCAATTGATCCTCCAAATTGAAGAATTTGTTGAGTTTAGGGTTAGCTCCCATGGAGCTTGTCTCCTGCTCCATCTCACGCACGCACACACACTCTTGTGTGTGTGTTGTGTTTTGTTTTTAAGTTTATAATTCCATTTTCAAGTTACCCGGCTTTGGTCCCTCGTGTTTGGTTAGTTATTAATTAGATCACAACCTAATTATTTTCAATAATATTCCCACTTATTAACTAGGTTTAATATTCCTAGTTAACTTAGCGGGTTCGGGAATATTTATGACTAAGTTTATTTTAGGTCCCGTTAACTCGCGCCTTTTATCCTTTTTATTTCCTTAAAAGCTTTTATTCACCTTTTAGTTAATACTAGGATTATTTATTTAATTCCTAATATTCACCGGGTTAAATTTTACCACTAACGGTATTTTACCAAGTCATTAATATTAACGTGGTTTGATTACCAAACCCGTTTTTGGGATGTTACAAGTCTACCCCCCTTAAAGAGGTTTCGTCCCCGAAACCTTATTTACGTAATTCATTGGTTTAATAAAACGAACCTAGTTTCGTTTTCAAGGCTCCCGTTTCCTTTGGTCAAAAGTTTTCATGTATACTGACGCGTACGTCTTTCATGTGTAAGGCCTCGCGAGCCGTTACTTACAGCTTATAACCCTTTATCTTTATTGACTGAGTTGTCACTTGACCACTTAGTCTCGTTAGTCTTTTAATAGGTCTATCACGCGCTTGTGTTATATTAATAAGCGCTTGTATTTGTTATGACGCTTTCTTAACTTTGAATAGTTTTACCGGCTAGACTAATTAGTCGCCGTCACTTCATACCCCGTAACTCACGTTACAACGTGATCATTTTCTATATTTCTTTTCTTGTCCGCGAACGTGTCACGTCACGTTTAAGTTTAATACAACGTTTCTTTATCATACTTCTTCTTTTCGAATGTGTCGTCTCGCACTTATCGATGTTAAAACCCATACTCTTTGATATTTGTTATTTCCGAATTCGCCTTATAGTATTCATATTTGTTAAAAGTTATTTCTTACTAAAACTGAATTTTTAGTTTATCGTTTTTCTCTTTAACTATGTCAATTACTCATATCAAGAAAATTGACAACCCATAATTTATTGTTTTCCGTTCTCGTTTTACGCGGGGATTCGTAACAAGTTCCCTCACCTTACACTATTGACCCGTAGGTTCCTTCACTTAACCTTGTAGGCTATTTCCTTAAGCTTTCATCTCTTTAAGACGAGGCCCTTATGATCCCTTTGCTTCAATTCATGACCCGTGGGTCATTTTGGCCCCGTAGACCTTTACACTAATTAATATCCCATAGGTTATGATGATCCCGTAGATCATCTTTTATTCTAGTCTTTATTCCATTGTCTATTTATACATATATAGCTTTAAAGCATCCTTTGTTATGTTTGGAATCATTTAATTTTACTTTTGAACTTTAGTTGACCTTGACCGTAGTCTAAGGTTTCATTTGTTTACTTTCGGATTATCCTTTCCGACTTTACGACTTCTAGCGTCATTTACACGTCAGTTTGTCTTACGCTTACCATTACCCGGTTCATACTTATACTTCTTTACAACCCATTACCCGGGTCCATCTATCTTATTATTCTTAGCTTTCCGGTTTCACCGGTTTGCGTTTTCCTATTATATTAAGCGTTATTCCTTAATTGACTCGTTTGACTCATTTTGGGTGAATTTTCATCACTTATGAATGTCAAACTTCATTCTTTATTTGACCCGTCCAACTTTGAAATAGTTGAACGTAATTACCAAAATTTATGTTTTCGAAAATTCTTGTCAACTTTTAGTCATGACTCATATTCCGAGTCTTTTGACTTTCTATTTCGCGTTCCTGTTTCTCAGTCTACGCATGCGTTTAAATCCTTACCCACCAACCGGGTGTTTTACCGAAGTCGTTATTATTGCAACCCTTACGGTATGCTAATCTTCGTTTCGCTTTTATATTCCTACTTTGTTCTCAAATTTGGTGTTTTACAAAATCGGCCCGTTAAGAGTCATATTTGCATTCTCCGGGTTCGAGTGTAAGCACACCCCTCCCAATTGCATGCCTTAATCATTTTACATTAATCTTTGTCCCTTCACTCGGGCTCATCATCCTACTGTAATACGCTTCCGTCACCCGGCTGTGCGTGTACATTATTATCAAATATTTTGCTCATTTGATTCATTTGGGTACTTTTTAAGTTAGTCCCATTCACCCCGCCCTTACTACATCGGATGTAAATCTGTCCGCTATAAGAAGTTCATGGTATCATATGCCACTACTTACTTGGCCAGAGTAAGCAATTAACACATGACACACATGACCTTTTTATAGTTTTCACATCACGCCCTATGTAAGTAACGCCTCTATTTAGTTTTCTTGGAAATAATACCCTGGATAGGTATTCTATTCAGGTTTTTCAAGTTTCTAATTTACATATGCAACAATCATTCTCTACATGTTTGTTGCATATTGTTATTTGTGCGATTATATTTAAAAGCACGCACCTGGTAATGCTTGCCCCGATGGGTGTTTCTTGCCATTAACTTTGTTCGCGGTCGTTACGCGATTTAGTCCTTGGTGAGCATCCTCCTCTTGTCATACTTCGGACCGTTCTTCTATCATATCCGTAATTTGTTAAACTCTCGCTATCCTCATATGCGAGTGTCCTTCAACTAAAACATATACAACAGTTAGTAATTTCAACATTAAAGGATGCCCGTATTATAATACAAGGCTTTTCTACTATACGCATCAACGCGCGTAATTTCGTTGACTATATCTATTCTATATCGTTTTTTATTGGTGTAACGTGTATTACACGATAACCATATGTGTTGTTCTCAACACTTTAATCATACTAAACCTTTGATATACATGTACTTACCGGATTTGCGATCAAGCCTCGAACCGAACACCAATCTTTATTAAGAGCATAAGGTTTAAGTCCAAGCATGGTTTTCCCCACCATACTTGAATCTCTTAAGACAGGGCTCTGATACCAACTTGTAACAACCATAAATTTATTTAGCGATTTTCGTAAATAATCGCAATTACTAAGTATTTATATTTAAACAATCATGCTAAAATACTGGTTTATTAAAAACTTTTATAATTTAAAGTGATATACATAATGTGATTTAATTCGCCGTTTTAGAATAACGACAAAACAACTTGCGGAAGCTTCATTTAACGCGTGTTCGGTTCTTGCTCATCGCTTGATCTTCATCCGGGCTCTCATCATTCACCTGTGTTCAAAACCAACCTAAACGTCAGTTTTGATAATTACATAACTAATACAACCAGGAAGATTGGGTCGAATAATCGAATTAAAGAAAATCAGGAAATTCCAACATTTATATCTTGATTCCCGAAACAATAACTCAATTCTGGTCTCCACCGTAACTTACGGTGGGTACCGTAAGTTACGGTGGCACCTGGTTTACATTGCCCCCACCGTAACTCAGGAGGCAAGCACCGTAACCATTTCAGCTCCACCGTAACTTACGGTGGGCACCGTAAGTTACGGTGGCCCCTGCATCATTCCTTTCCTTTTTGCCGTTTTTGACACGAAAACTTTCGTATCTTTCAATCCGCTTGTCCGTTTAACCTACCGTTTCTTCCTACGTGTTTGTAATTTGATTCTCCATCATATGGAGTTAAAATCCAACATCCAACATAAATAATTTTGAGACTTTCAAGCCTTCGACTCGTTACTTTTTTATCGAATTTTACCCATTTATGCATTTTATCAAACAAACATATTTGTTTGATTCCTATATCACCTACACTTCTTAAAATTAATGTTATCTACCATTTTAGGTTCTAATCACAGGTTTATTACACAATTTAAACCCATTTTCGCTCGTATGCTTATTTTGACCCGTTAAGGGTATTTAAGTACTTTCGAGCCTAAAATCGCTTTCGATTGCTTCTAGCATTCCATCACCATATTTCTTATCCTATAATCTCCCACCACAACTCTATTTAAGGTGGGTTTAATGTGGTGATCAATATAAACCAAATTTTACCTCTCGAATCATTATTTTACGGCAAAAACTCAATTAGTGCCATTTGGCCAATATAATACCTCTTTCAGCTTCTATACTTATTCTAAGTATTTACCTAGTCATAAAACTCGTTTCCAAACAACCTTTAAGGGTTGTTTGTTCAATTTAGCCTACAAGGGCGTTTTGGTCGGTTTTGGTCCTTTTACGACGAAGGACTCTCTCTCAAATTATTCGACCAAAATAGCACTTTTAACTACAACATAATTATGCGTACCTGGCCCGGATCAACAAGTAGACCCGATTTATACCTCGTTTTCATTATCACACCATCAACGGTGACGCAATTATCCGATTTGCTAATCGGTCCTGTTAACATAAGACTTGACAACCACATTAGTCGATATTGTCAAATGGTGTTATCACCACCATTCGACCCGTTTGGACTATATGCCCAACATTATCTATTTAATCAAAAACATCGTTTTTGGTTTCCAATTCATACATCCATCCATCCCGGATTTTATTACCATACCCTTTTTCTTTTACACTCTTTTCTTACAAATTCGACCCATTTCGGCTTACGCCATGGGTATCCTTTTATACTTGATTTACATTAGTCGACACTTGACAAATTTCCATATTTCCAATATTATTGTTATCACGTTTACAACGTATCGAATAAACGGGTATTCTACATAAGTGTGTAAATTACACTTACCTCGCATCCACGCCACGCTTTTCTTTCCGTACTTGCTCCGTTTGACCCGCTCCCTCCTCCAAGCTTTCATCTAGCTTGTTACGCGTCAAACTATTGTCAATCATTTACAAGGCGGTTAAATTAGTCATTAACAATCACGACTATTCCACCTCACTTATTTTCTATGTCGAAGCTACTGTTCGACTTCATGCTCAGTTAACTTAGTTTATCAAAGTTAACTACTTTCAATCACATGGTTTACAACATTAATCTAAATCAACATAATATTTAGGACCCTTATCACTTCATATCACACGTAATTGCCATATCATTCAAATGCACATTTTCACTCTAATTTCAACACTTTAGTTTTCATTTAGGCATTTTAACAAACACCTAATGTGCATACATTTTCACACATTTACAACTAGTTCATAACTAGTTAATTTTACCAAGATTAACATCAAATTTCACCACTATCACTTATGATCAAATACTCAAACTTGCAAATTGTTTAAGTATTTCCTGATTACTTACCATGCATGATGATTCTAAGCATAACTATATCATCTATTTCATCATAACATCAAAACCCACTTATCTAAGTGTGTTAATTCACCAAATTCATCAATCTATAGCATGTTATGTATGATTTTCACTTAGGGTTTCTTTCCTAAGCAAGTATACATCACTAATCTAGCCATAGCCTCTCTAATTCATGCCTAATTCGCGATTAGGATGATTATCAAATTTTTACAACTTCACGAATGTTAGAAATTCGACATACCTTACGATCCCCTTGACTTGGTGATCATTTCTACGCATTCAGATCCGAGTTTGGCCTTCAATTGATCCTCCAAATTGAAGAATTTGTTGAGTTTAGGGTTAGCTCCCATGGAGCTTGTCTCCTGCTCCATCTCACGCACGCACACACACTCTTGTGTGTGTGTTGTCTTTTGTTTTTAAGTTTATAATTCCATTTTCAAGTTACCCGGCTTTGGTCCCTCGTGTTTGGTTAGTTATTAATTAGATCACAACCTAATTATTTTCAATAATATTCCCACTTATTAACTAGGTTTATTATTCCTAGTTAACTTAGCGGGTTCGGGAATATTTATGACTAAGTTTATTTTAGGTCCCGTTAACTCGCGCCTTTTATCCTTTTTATTTCCTTAAAAGCTTTTATTCACCTTTTAGTTAATATTAGGATTATTTATTTAATTCCTAATATTCACCGGGTTAAATTTTACCACTAACGGTATTTTACCAAGTCATTAATATTAACGTGGTTTGATTACCAAACCCGTTTTTGGGATGTTACAAGTCTACCCCCCTTAAAGAGGTTTCGTCCCCGAAACCTTATTTACGTAATTCATTGGTTTAATCAAACGAACCTAGTTTCGTTTTCAAGGCTCCCGTTTCCTTTGGTTAAAAGTTTTCATGTATACTGACGCATACGTCTTTCATGTGTAAGGCCTCGCGGGCCGTTACTTACAGCTTATAACCCTTTATCTTTATTGACTGAGTTGTCACTTGACCACTTAGTCTCGTTAGTCTTTTAATAGGTCTATCCCGCGCTTGTGTTATATTAACAAGCACTTGTATTTGTTATGACGCTTTCTTAACTTTGAATAGTTTTACCGGCTAGACTAATTAGTCGCCGTCACTTCATACCCCGTAACTCACGTTACAACGTGATCATTTTCTATATTTCTTTTCTTGTCCGCGAACGTGTCACGTCACGTTTAAGTTTAATTCAACGTTTCTTTATCATACTTCTTCTTTTCGAATGTGTCGTCTCACACTTATCGATGTTAAAACCCATACTCTTTGATATTTGTTATTTCCGAATTCGCCTTATAGTATTCATATTTGTTAAAAGTTATTTCT
Organism: Helianthus tuberosus; assembly: GCA_030545235.1. Taxonomy (NCBI): domain Eukaryota; kingdom Viridiplantae; phylum Streptophyta; class Magnoliopsida; order Asterales; family Asteraceae; genus Helianthus; species Helianthus tuberosus. The sequence continues at coordinate 48,536,283 of CM060411.1, read as the reverse complement.
TACTAAAACTAAATTTTTAGTTTAACGTTTTTCTCTTTAACTATGTCAATTATTCATATCAAGAAAATTGACAACCCATAATTTATTGTTTTCCGTTCTCGTTTTACGCGGGGATTCGTAACAAGTTCCCTCACCTTACACTATTGACCCGTAGGTTCCTTCACTTAACCTTGTAGGCTATTTCCTTAAGCTTTCATCTCTTTAAGACGAGGCCCTTATGATCCCTTTGCTTCAATTCATGACCCGTGGGTCATTTTGGCCCCGTAGACCTTTACACTAATTAATATCCCGCAGGTTATGATGATCCCGTAGATCATCTTTTATTGGGTATCGGTACCGAATTTCCGGTAATGATGTTGTTCGTATGAAACCGGTGGTCAGAGATGAGCAAATGGTATTGGGTACCGGTACCGAATTTCCTGAACCGAAAGATTTTAAGTCAATTCGGTAGGAATTCCTGGTACCGGTTTGCTACCAGTTTTTACCTTCATATACCTGTACCGTAACCGGTATTTTCGATACCTGTACCAATTTAGTATCGGTTGGCACCGAGCTCATCCCTGGCCCTTAAACTAAAAAAAAGAAAACACTAACAGTTGAAGAAAATCAATAAAAAAAGTTGCACGATACCGTTGGTGTTTGTACGGTACCCGTGATCAGGGATGAGCAAATAGTATAACCGAAAGAAAATCAACAAAAAAAGTTTTATGGTAATGATGTTGTTCGTATAAAACCCGTGGTCAGAGATGAGCAAATGATATTGGGCAACGGTACCAAATTTCCCGAACCGAAAGATTTTAAGTCAATTCGGTTTTAACTTTTGGCGTTCCTAGTACCGGTTTGCTACTAGTTTTTACCTTCATATACCTGTACCGTAACCGGTATTTTCGGTACCAGTACCAATTTAGTATCGGTTGGCACCGAGCTCATCCCTAGCCCTTAAACTAAAAAAACACTAAAGTTGAAGAAAATCAATAAAAAAAATTGTACGATACCGTGGTGTTTGTACGGTACCCGTGATCAGGGATGAGCAAATGGTATTGGTTAGAAGTACCGAATTTCCCGAACTAAAAATTTTCAATATCAATTCGGTACCTACATTTTTGATGTTTTCTGTACCAGGCTGGTGCCCGGTTTTACCTTCATGTACCGAGACCGAACAGGACCGTACAGGTATTTTGATAAAAGATGGATAAATGGGAAAAAAACTTGCCATGTGACAAGGTTTAAATGGAGAAGGTACTATTCATTTTAAATGAAAAAAAAAAACAAAAGGCTTGCCACGTGGCAAACTTTGAATGGTGAAGGAACTATTCACAAGCTTTGTTTTTTAATATATAGGATAATGTGAAACCAAATAAATGTTTGAAAGCTAAGGTTCCAAGGAATCTTCTGGTTTCTCAGAAGATTCATCAATGATTGATGATAGGATTGTCAATGTGCACATATAATCTAACTTATAATAAAAGATTATAAAAAAATGCCACATGTCATTCTCTTCTTCAACCTCAAAAATTTTTATTTATATTTATTTAACAATTTCTTTTAATATTAATATTAATTAATAACCAATATATAGATATCACTTATTTTTATTATTATCTTTATCTAAAATTAATAAATAACTTCAATTTTGCAATTTAAACCCTTTGTTTTTTTACTTTTAACCTAAAGTTTTTATCTTTTGCAATTTAATCTCAAGTTTTTTTTATTTTCAATTTTGGTTCTCCATACTTTTCATCATTCCTAAGTTTTTCGTTTCGTTCAAAATTTTGTAAGTTAACGTACCGCAACGTGCGTTGGGTTCAACATTTTTTCGTATATTTTTTTCCCGTTTGAGTGGCCCGTCGCGTCACATCTATTTTTCTGCGTTTGACAAGTTCGTCCAACACGGGCGTCCTGGATGGACTTAATTATTTTTTCTATGTTTTACTTTTCGGTTTAATTGCTCAGCAACGAGCGTGCATGATTCACAGATTTTACGTCTGCTTTTCGCTCGGCGTTATTTTTTTCCCTTTTTTATTTATTTTGTATTAACGAGCTTTTCCGGTGTTGGTGGTCGCTGACAATGGTATAGTATTGCTACTACTTAACACAGTTTTATTACAACCGCTGTAACGCAGGGGCTTAATACTAGTATTGCATACATTGATGAATTTGGTCAATCCAAGTCCACAATGGGCTGAATTCCAAGCATAACTAATTTGTTAAGTGAGTGCAGGACAACCTTTGAAGGCTGTTGATAGTGGATCGACAGTAGTTGTGTCTGAAAGAATTCGTAAATGATAAAAGTATAGGTTTGTATATCACATCTAAACAATGTTTTCTCGAGTTCACATTAAACTTTTTGTTAATTTAGTGTGGGAAACTTTTGTTTTTTTTAATTTATGTTTTTGAGCATTATTTTGTTAAAATAAAAAATTTAGGGTAGAAATCTCACTTAACCAAAAAGATTTGGTATCTTTCGGTTGGTTTAGGACGATTAACTTTTTTTTTTTTTTTGAAAATGATACAAACTTTGGAAAATTCAAAAATGAGTTTCATAAAGCTAATAAAAGGAAATAATAGTATATCAGTGGATTTACTATCACATTTGAACTAAATTGCTTATTAGATTAGTAGATTCATTATATGATTGTGTATGAACATCTCATTACTTAAAAGCTTGCTTAAATGATATAAAGACAACGAACTGTTAACTATGTGTATGAACATCTCATTGGCATATGGTCTTAGTATCGTAATTTCGTTTGATAGATGCCACGATTCTAAGATACAAGGATCTTTATATTGCTTACCATCTAGTATCATAGTCGTTCTTTTGTCTGCAGGTGGTGCTAACCTAGAACTTCGATGATACTTTGTAGAAATTTCTTCGCTTACGTAAGCTTGGGCGGATTTCTTTTCTGCCGAACTATATTACTAAATGGTATATACGTTCCAATCAAGCTAAATCAATATCGTGAAAGAATTCGTGAATGATAAAAGTATAGGTCTGTATATCACATCCAAACACACGTTTTCTGGAGTTCACATTAAACTTTTTGTTAATTTAGTGCGGGAAACTATTTTTTTTTCTTTAATTTATGTTTTTGAGCATTATTTTGTTAAAAAATCAAATTTAGGGTAGAAATCTCACTAAACCAAAAAGATTTGGTATCTTTGGGTTGGTTTAGGACGATTAATTTTTTTTTGGGTAAATTACTTTTAGAGTTTCTGTGTTTTAGAGGTTTTAAATACTTGAGTTCAAAATCAAAATGTTTAACGCTCAGAGTCCTTATAGCCACTTTTCTTAACCATTTGAGTCCAAATTTCTAACACTGTTAGAATTTTTTGGTTAAGTATTGTTAAATGACCAAAATACCCTTGGTTGATTACCTGCCCTGTTATGCTGTCAAGCTCTTTACCCAAATAAACCCTATTCTCAGCATCCTGCCATAAACTTGACAAAAACACAAATTTAATACATGAAATAATTAAGCATAAAGGTATGATCAATCCATATCAAACAACATATGTATCAACTACATATGTATCAACTACATATGTATCAACTGATGAATTTGAATAGAAATCAGTTTAAGTCAATCTTCAGAGGAGGCAGTAATTTGGCAGTGGAGTTTTACACCGATGAAATCGTGTGAAAGAAAAGACTTACCGACCAGAGATATAGAAGGAAGCCATAGCAGCGATCGTGCAGAGCAGTAAGGCTGAAATAGGGGATTGAAAAACCAATCCATTCCAATGGTAATTCGAACCCTTGATTTGCATTTTAACTCAACGATACTTCTCATTCACTCAACGATACTTTAATGGTTTTGATAATTTCGATGCGGATTGTTGTTAGGAGTTCTTCAGATCTTGACCTAGTTGACTTCGATTGGTCAAATTTGGAGTTGATGATGTTATGTGATATGTGCGGTGAGTTAGGTAGGTGATTGAACTAGTTGTGTTAGGAGGAATCGGTTTAGTTTTTTGTTGTTGAAATGGATTTGTGATGAGGAATTGGTTGAATTTGGAGTTTAGTTGAAGGAATTGATAGGGATGAACGTTGATTACAGGTTGAAGGTAGGTGGTGGTGGTTATGATAGAGGTGGTGGTGATGGTGGTTCTGATCTAGAAGAAGATAAAGAAGGATTTAGGTTTTTACAAGAGTAAATTACTTTTTGTGTGTAAATGACTAAATTGCCCTTGTAGTTAACAAACTTGGTGGACGGTGTTAGAAATTTGGGCTCAAATGGTTAAGAAAAGTGGCTATAGGGACTCAGGGCGTTAAACATTTTGATTTTGAACTGAAGTGGTTAAGATCCTTAAAACACAGGCACTCAAAAAGCAATTTACATACAAACATTGGAAAATTCAAAAATGAGTTTCATAAAGCGAAAAAGAGGAAATAATAGTATGTTAGTGGATTGTCTATCACATTCAAACTAAATTGCTAATTGTGAATGCATATGTCTGTAGCTTACGTCATGTATCGAGTATTATTATGTTTAGTAGTTTATTGTATGTGTTAGATTATGTTTCGTATAGGATTGAATGGTTTTGCTTGTAAGTGACCCATTTGTGTGGATGAGTCATCCGCGCGAATGGGCCATATGCTCAATCCGTACGAATGCGCCCCATCCGCTATTACGGGTTCGTGTGGATCCACTATGTCTATAAATAGGGGATGTGGGTTCTTCATTTGTAACTTTTTGGCTGGAGTAGCTAAGCTCTATCAAATTCTTTTCACGGTTCTGCAACTCAATTTAATCAATGAAAAGAATGTTCAACGGTATCATTGTGTGTATGTTCACTTCCTACTCGGATTCCACACGAGATACGAAGATCAACTAAGCCGGAAGGAGCATTCGGAGCACCAAAACGGTCCTCACACTAATTAGACTAGTAGTGTCACGGCCCCCGACCCGGTTTGACCCGTTTCAGGAGCCGCGGGACAGAAATACTGCGGTATTTAATTGATTAAGTTTAACAGCGGAAGTTTATTTAACAGGATCGTTTAAAGCTAAAATTTTCCCGATTTATTTTATTTCACAATTCGGAATAAAACTCCTATAATTTACAATAGTATGATTTTACTATGAAATCGTTATGTTACAAAACTTATTTCTTTATTTTTATAATGAGCCACTATCTTAAGCTTGAAATGCTCCCCAGCACTTTTCCTGAATTACAACAGATCACCTGAAACATGTTTGAAAAAGGTTTTGTCAGCGGGAAATACTGAGTGAATCATTCTATTTACTAAAATGACACATTTGTTATAATTTACAGTATTAAGGAAGATTACAATGTTTCTGATATCAAACCAATTACCCACAGTATTTTGTCACTCGACCCATTGGCTCATTCGTCCAATGGTGTCTGTGACTATGGTCATATCACCCCTTGGCTGCCCCAATGGTGAAGATTATCAAGTAATGTATACAAAACCCCACATACCGGCTGTAATATGGTGATTACATAAACTTAATCCCTGTAATTATAACTTTGAAATAAATAGGGTTTTGTAAAGCAATTTGATAAAAAGAGAATGACTCACATTGCTGATTTAATACGGACAGAGTCTAGTCTATGAATTAGCCTTGTTAACCTAATTTAAATAACAATGCACACAAAACTAGGTTAGTAATCAATCCAGCATTTACGATAACTCACGAGATCAAATTCTCACAATGAACGACAAAGTGCAATACTTCATCCATCGAATTAACGATGATCCGTCAAATTAATGACGAACGACAAAGTTTAATACTTCATCCATCGAATTAACGATGATCCGTCAAATTAATGACGAACGATAAAGTATAACCCTAATGTGGGCGGCACTTAAACATCCATTGGATATATTGATCGTCGGAAAATGAATCGTAGTAGCGATTGTGCTAATACCCTGTTTTGTGGCGTCAATTTGTGAACGGTGATTGTTTTGGTAGTAATTCGAACGTAACTTGCAGTGTATAGTGAATTTTTACGTCGTTTTTCTTTCAGAATTCAAGTCCCACTGTCCACTATTTATAGGTGAAATTTTACCCTCAGGCGGCCCGCGTGAGAAATAAGCTTAACCTGAGGCGGGCCGCGTGAGACCTATTTTTTAGGTATAGGTTGCCACGGTTGGGACTAGCTTTGCTGAGTTGACAGTTTTCGATAATTCCTTGTTGCCAACGTTTAAAATGGATAATCGTCAATAGGGTTTAACCCCCCCCCCCCTGAGTTTTAGGGGCCCTAATCCTGATTCTGAAAATTCTGAAAAATTTAGGGTTTGTTCAGAATCACTTGGGTGTCTCAATTAGGGTTTCCTTTTGGACTAATTAATTTAATAATTATGACTTTTGATGAGAGTTGTTACAAGTAGATTCATTATATGATATGTCAGTAGGCTCAACATTACTTAAAAGCTTGCATAAGTGATATAAAGACAACGAACTGTTAACTATCTGTATGAACATCTCATTGGCATATGGTTTTAGTAGATGCCACGATTCTAAGATACTAGGGTCTTTATATTGCTTGTCATCTAGTATCATAGTCATTCTTTTGTCTGCAGGTGGTGCTAACCTAGAACTTCGATGATACTTTGTAGAAATTTCTTCGCTTACCTAACCCTGGGCGGATTTCTTTTCTACCGAACTGTATTACTAAATGGTATATACATTCCAATCAAGCTAAATCAATATCGAAAGATATAAAGTTAATGTATAAAAAGATACCTTAATGGTACAATTCTTCAAATTTGAGCTTTAATCTCTTTGTCTGTACGGTGGTACTAACCTGAGCTCTTGAAGTCTCATAATAGCCTAATTATAGATGTAAGCAATATGCTCACCTATAAGATTAAATTCTTGCGCATACCTTGATACGAAAGTATGTTGTGTGCGTGGGAACCACTAGCTAGTTAGTTATGATATTTGCCTAATTAATATCACAAAAGGAATTCATTAAATTTGATGCTTATAAGTTTAAGTGGACAACAATAACGATGATCATCATGGACTACTATCTAGAATCTTATCTAACTGAACAAAGATGTGATTATAACTTATATGAACATTGTTTGTTATAGTGAACTTATATGTTGCTGCAACAAGCATGAGGTGCATAATTCTAAATACTCACCGGAGTGAAGAATTCACGAAGTCCACGATATACTTTAACACCTTACAACAAACGACAGTGTGCAAAAGTGAAATTGTTCCTCAATTAACAGAGAATACCAAGCTAGGATCTTCCTCCTACATCTTATGAAGCACTCGATTTGAAAGATTGGATGTTGGAAGCATCAGCTTAGGGGGAGTCTGTTGATACCCTCAAAGCTGACATTTCAAAATGAAGAGCTACATCTCCGGTTGTTGCCAAAGGGGAGTCTGTAAGTGCACGATTGGTGTCATCCACTTGAAGATCTCGTTTAGTCACATATTCAATCTTGATGTATCGAGATATGATTTGTATAGAAATTGATTATTAGACATTTAACATGTTTAATGGGGTTTGGGGTTATCAAATGAGACCTACTATACGAGGAGGCTTATTTGCATTTTGTCATAACTTTCCCTCACGATTTCAAGAGCAATCTTAGATTCTCTCTCCAAAACCCCAAACCCCAGATTTGCAATTCTTTTAATCAACTCGTTAATGTGAATCGAATACACTTTAGTGTAATTTAGATTGTTGTGTTAATGTTTGATAGATCGATTGGTGGATTCCGCACACCAATCAATCCAAATTGGTTGAATATTGTGTGTTCTTCATCTTTGTGAAGAACAAGATCCAAATCTGGGCCTACATGAAGGCAAGACGCTCTATTGGTTTAGCTTTAGATCGTGGGGTGTGGACTCGGTGACCATGTTGGGGAAGTAGACGTGGCATCAGTGGAATGGGGGAACACCGCCCCCCCCCCCTCAATCCAAAGTCGAGATGCTCATGGAGAATGCATCGATGCCGATCAGTCTAGCCCTTGGAAAGGACCATTGAATGGTCAAACTTAAAAAAAAACAAATTCCAAATTCATTTAGCCCACTGTTTAAATCAATTAACCTTTTTAAAGTTCCCGCCCTTCTACACCGTTTCTCTATACCATTCTACTCATTTTATTCGAATATTTCTAGCATGGGTCCAAACAACCACTATTTACACCACCACCCATTGATCCTTCTATGTATTCATTTCCGATTTCAGACAAGCTCCGAGCTCGTTCCAAATGTAAATGCAAATTAAACAACATATGCAACAAATGCCCCGGCAAGAACCATTCCATAAAGTCGAGCATGATTTTGTTTCTCTAACCCAAAGCGCTGAAGAGGAAGTTGTACCCAAAACCCAACCACAAAAATCCATGAAAAAGGGAAAACTGAGACAAGAAGAAATAAGTAGCAAGAGAGAAAGCATACGCCTTGGACCACGATCGAGGAGGAAGTGTTGACATGAGCGTGGTTAAATACACTTTTGAATTCAAGGGAAGTGAAGAAAGAATTGATATGGTGTTTGAATTCGTAGGCAGAGATGGATGTCTAAATACATTTTTGAATTCACAATTATCAGCCTCGTATAGGTCTATACTCTGCGTATAGCTTTATTCACATGCCTAGATAACATCGTATCAATGTCAAATATGTCTGACATACGCTGCGTATAGACCTATACGCAGCGTATACCTTTTTGTACAGATGCTTCGTATCGATCTATACGCAGCGTATGTCAAAGATATTTGACATGGTACTAGGTTGACTGTCTGGTCGTGTACCTACCCCTTACCTACTATGCGTATAGGTCTATACGCAGCGTAGAAGGGTAACCCTATACGCTGCGTATAGGTCTATACGCAGCGCAGGTAAACCCTAAGTGTGCAGATAGCCAACCAAGGTGTACCAAGAGTTTCAGCCGTGCCAAATAACCACTACAAAATACAAAATAAAATCGTAACAACTTCGAAAAAGTCGACTGATACACGCGCACGCACAATATTATCCAAAATCTTACATGGTTCCTGCAACACGAGTACTGATGTGTGTTTTCTTGTCATCATAAAGTTTGGCCAAACCAAAGTCCGAGATCTTGGGGTTTAAATCAGCATCAAGTAAAACATTACTAGCTTTAAAATCTCGGTGTATAATCCTTATTCGAGATTCCTCATGCAGATATGCAAGCCCGCGTGCTAGCCCGAGGCATATTTCAAACCGGGTTACCCAAGTAAGAGATAGCCTATTGTCTCCTGCATCGTACACCGATTGTAACATTATAGGTTATTACTCTGCAATTCATGTCAAAAAACGACAGTTATGATGAATGTAAAGTGATATTTCTTACCAAATAGCGCTTGATCAAGACTCTTGTTCTCAAGATACTCGTAAACAAGATGCCGTTTGACTCCTTCAATGTAACATCCATATAACATAACAAGGTTGCAGTGTTGGACAGCGGATATTGTTGCTATTTCAGCAATAAACTGAGCCTTACCATGGTGGGAGGCTACAGAGAGTTGTTTAACAACTATTTCTCTCCCATCATCAAGTGTTCCCTATTAACAATAAAAAAATTAAAAAACCAACTATGGTTAATCTTGAGTTTATGAAGAAAAAATGGATCACTCATGAAAAGTATGGAGTACCTTGTAAACAAGTCCAAATCCTCACTCACTAACCTTATTTGCAGGACTAAAACCATCAGTTGCATCTCTCAGTTCTCCATAACTAAAGGTATATGGTTTGGCGTCAATTCCCAAAAACTCTGTAAACGAGCAGAAGCATGCAAGTTTAGTTAGAAAGCATGACATATATGATTACAATCACTATACTATTTCAACAATAATCTGACTTAATAATGAATGAGTTATGCATTATAATAGACTTTGGGTGATTTTCAACCTATTTGACAAGTTTAGTTTTTAGCTATTTTTTTCTTACTTTCCTATAGGGCTGTCCAAAAAGCTCGCAGCTCGGAGCTCGCTCGGATATGGCTCAGTTAGATAGTGAGCCAGCTCGGCTCGTAACAAGCCGAATTGGCTCGGTTTGGCTCGCTTGGTAGCTCAGCTCGGCTTAGTTTGGATTATTTTCTTTATAATATATTTATTTTTATATACATTATAATACTAGGTTATCACCCGGGACTGCTTCCCGGGTAGTTTACTTTTATTAGTTAAAAAACTTGTGTTTTTATTAAAATGTAACATATTATTTCATTAAATTTTATGACAAAAATGTTGAAATACTTAAACCAAATAAATAACTACCAGTTGTGAACATTAATATTGGTAATTACGATTTTTTAGGTGCCAAAAGTTTTAATACTTAAACTAATCATCAAATACTATTTTACTAATTAAAGTCATATACGACCCAACACTTTTATAACATTAAAGGCCCAACTTTCATTATCAATAACATAAAAAAGAGAACTTCCATGTGCAACTGCGACAATCTCGATGACAAAACAAACACCACCACTCGAAATTCCGGGTTATTCATGCATTCCGGGTTAAAATAAACACGGGTTGAGCAATATAAATTTATAAGTCATAACTCTATAAATAATGAAAGTACAAATGAAAATCAAATAAAGAAAAAGTTAAATTAAATTTCAGGTATTACATAAAATAATATATAACGATGTAAAAGAAATATTGAATCGAATCGTTTACCCAATATTGTTCAACCCGTTTGTTTCACCACCTTAAACCTTTAAGCATCAATTTTAACCATGTGTGGTCCATATTCAAGACATTTTTCCTTGTGATCACCTTGGGAATAGTGTCGGCAAACTTGCGAAAAGACATGAAGATTGTACTGCCAGATATAAAAAAACATACTATCAAAAATCAAAAATCAAAGAGATAATATATCAAATCTAAAGAAACACACTATAAAAAATAAAAGAAATAATGAATCAAACCATTAAATATGAAGAAAAAGACAAATATGAGTTATGTTACAACTCAGGAATTAAACATCTTTGTTACCACTTGGACTAAAGGAATGTACCAGCTACCAAAGAAGTGAATGCCTCATAAATATAATGTATCATAATCAGTTAAATGAAAGCATATACCTAGTTGAATGTTGGAGAGCTGGCAGCTTGTTTTCAAATCTGGCCCGACACAGAATGATTTTGTCCAGATTTAAGAAACAAAGCTTGTTAGTTTTGACCCGTTACTCGACACACTAACACAGAGGGGTGTTTTTAAGCACCTTGCATATTCAACTTCTATATTACCTTAAAATAAACATGGCATTAAATCGATAAAAATATAAAACATTTAATTGTTATTAAACACCTCAAAAAATTAAAACAAAAGTGACTGGAATTAGCTTGGGTTCAAACGAAACCACCACTCGAGCAATCTCAGTAATCCTCTTAAAATCAAGAGTTTTAATCGCTGCACGTGTAACTGTTTAAGCAGACGTTCTATTTTGTGAATCCAAGATTAGTATCATTACCATCATCAACTTTTGTAGATGTCGGTTTTCCATACATATGCATTTGATCATCCAACTCTGCTTCAAGACTCCTTGCCTACAAAGATATCCAAAATTATCACCAAAAGGCTTTGCAGTGAATTGGAAAGAGATGTAAAAGTGCAAACATTTAAAGCTTTCCTAGAATCATCACCATATATTCAATTAAAAGGCCATCAAGAGATCTTGCAACAATTTGTTGGATTAAATGAATGTCATGAAATGGGCAATCATTTATCACTATGGGTCAAATAAAAAATCAATTAAAAGAGAAACAGGTCAAATGGGTCGATATTCACCTAAGGGTAAATCTAATGCGTGAAACCTTATAAATCATTTTATTCAAAAAATATTGAGATGACGAAGATTTGGTATCACTCCACGCCCCACAAGGTGAGGGGCAGTAAAAATGTGAAGCTTGAGCAAAACTGCAGAAAACGATCAGGTTGAAGACCTTTGGTGAGAACATTGGATGTTTTGGGTCAATGCATCCTGGATCCGGTCAGAACCAATAACTACTTGTTTGACACATTTCTCAAACTTAGCTTTCAATTTACCTCATATGTATTTTGAGCTTTCGTCTTTTCCCTCAATCTCATGATCAAGAACTTTAAATATATGCAATTTTGCACTGTTATTATTTCCACACAAAAAAAAAAAAAAAATTTCACCGGTGCTTCTGGCCAAAGCCCTGCATGGAAATACAGATATCTTTTAGAAGACCTTAGTTTAAAAGTGCCAGAAATTACCAGTCAAAATTCACATTAGGTTAAAAGCCTTGCAAGGAGACACAGAGCCTATTTCACATTAGGTTAAAGATGGTAATAAAATGTGTAATTGCCTCAACCTAACATCCGATGCAAGTGCAATGAATTTTTTTTAAGAAAAATATAAGACATCACATCCCAATCCATGTACTAATGAACAGAGCACTTACATATATTGTAAACCACCCATAGAAAGAGCACATCAAGGTGCTGTGCAAATACACTTATCCGAAATTGGGCAAAGGATTTACAGATCTGGTTAATAAAATACAGAGATTAAAATGAAGCATAACTCAGATATAAATTAATTAAAATGGATTACCAATTTACCATTCATCCTAGATTATAAATTCTACAAATCAATTCAAAATACAGAGATTATCCTTAATCCTATACCAACCTGACAAATTCCTCAAAATGCTAAAAACAAATACAGATCTGGTTAATAAAACCCTAGAATGGATTGATGTGGTTGAAGAGATGGAGTTCCATGTGCGAGTAAGATAAAAATTAAAGGGTTTCTCTAGATATAATACGATTCAATTACCCCTTCAAACATCAAAGATTTAGAGAATTACCTGTATTAAATTGGATCTTCAATTGTATATCAACGATGATAAAATCATTGAACACAAAGAAGGAGTAGGAGTCGTCAACAGAATATAAGAAACCCTAATTTCAAAAAACCCAAAAATCTTAAGAATCAAATGAAAACAGAGGATAAATAAGAAAGATTAGAAATGGAATATTTAAAGTTTACCCTGTATTACATCGGAGGCGGAGGCATAACAATGGTTGTTGGTGATGATGGCGTGTTGTATATCGCCGTTGATAAGAAGGAGCGGAGGCGGCCAGCACAATAACACAGAGAAGATAGGGTTAACAATGGTTGTTGGCGATGACACAAATGAAGATTGCAAATATTAATTTTTTTATAACATATATATACGGATCCGAATTAGCAGATCCGGATACAAAACGGGGCTTCATTATATGTCAAAAGAATACCCATTCAGTTTCCCGCCAAAACCACATCTAGGAAGCCCTAATATTGTGCCAAGTGTCCCAATTTTTTTTTGTTTATTATAGATAATAGAAATAGATATTACAAAAAAAAAACTTATTATTTATATGTATCTAGGCTTGTAATTTGATATCCATGACATATTTGAATCTTAATTACCTTGCTAATCAACTAATATTGTATTTCATTGAAATTTAAAACTTATTTTTCGTTGTTGAACATGATTTTGGCTTGTAATGTATTAGGATAAACTTATTTTGAATATGTTTTTTTAAGTATTGAATAATATTTTAGGCTACTGAATTTTGAGAACTATATATTATATTTTTCTTTTTAAAATCGAGCCAAACCAAGCCGAGCCAAGTCCGAGCTTAGATTTTCAGCTCGGTTTCAAATTCGAGCCGAGCCAAGCCAGCTCGGTTTACAATCGAGTCGAGCTAGAGCTTACCCTGGCTCGGCTCGGCTCATGAACAGCCCTACTTTCCTACCCTTTGTCTTAATTGTTGGGTGTTATGTGCCTTATGTCAAGGCTTGATGCAAAACTACTATCAAGCCGGGAGTCTCACTGGAAGCAATCTCTCTATTCCTAACGGGTAGAGGTAAGGCTGTCTACATCGTACCCTCCTTAGACTCTACCTTAGCTTTGCTATTGGTGGGATTTACTGAGTATGATGATGATGGTAAAGGTTAAACATAAACCGAGTTAACCATGCAAATGTAAATGGGTTGCAATTTCATTTACTCTTAATAACTTAAACAGTTCTAATGAGTTATTTGAGTGTGTCTTTAGATTGTTTTTGCGACGGCCCTTACTTGGGCGATACTGCATTGTGCCACGTGGCAAACACGTGGCGAAGCTAGGCTGGTGACTCACCAAGGCTACCGCCGCCTTCTTGGCTCTCGCGGCCCGTGGCGGATGAGCTCTTGGGCGTCGTGGGGCGCCACGGACTGGTCGACCAGCCCTATAATTAGCGGCATCAAGCTTCATTGTTATTACCATGACATCACTAAGTGTTTTCGTTCAATATGAGATTCAAAGTCTTCATTGACATCATCATGACATCACTAAGGTGATGTCATGGTGATGTGTCGGCGGGAAAGGTTGCGGCTCTCCGTGCTTCGCGTGTCGAACTCTGTGGCGCACGACGGAGGAATGTCGCTACGTCGGGCTTGAGCCGAACCTAACCGAGTCGAACCAAGCCGAGTCGAACCGAGCCGAGTCGCGTCCACATAAAGTGTACCAACAAACTCCCCCTTGGACGCTACTCGTGATGGTTCGTCTTCCATGTCTTTCATGTCGGAGGATCTTCAAAGTCTTCACGTGACACAATCAGGGAGTGTATCAACAAACTCCCCCTTGGATGTTGCTCGTGAATCTTTTGAACTTCAAAACTTTAGATCCTTGTGGTGTTGATGAGTGATCAACTGCAACTTGATCATCTTGATCTTCAGATTGCATCACTGTCGTGTCTTCACTTTACGGCTTGTCTTCTGACACGTTCTCTTCGCCGTTAGCTGATTCTGATGTAGCATCTGCACATACAAGAAAGCTAAACACGTAATGAGAACAATCGCTTGGAATTTAGACAAATTAAACGACACATATGAGATCAAATCTCAATCAAACACCGACCAACAACAGTTTGAAAGTTTAGAAAATGATCAATTTTAATCCCTTACTTTCAAAACTTGTTAACTTCGACAGTTTATGAGGGTGCAATTGTTTTCCGGCTTACGATCAGGATTTTGGGTAGGATAGACTCGAGTTATCGGTCAATCAAAAATAAACTAGAAGCAAAATCTTTTTGGATTTTATAAAGTTTAAATTAAAACACACCTAAAATCTTTTTGGAATTTTTCATTTTTTCAAATGTAAAGACGGAAAGCAATAAATAAATATATACAAAGATGCAGAAACTAAATACAGTAAATAAATATTTACAAACATTCTTTTTGCGAGTTTCGAGGATAAGAGAATCATATCAGTGTACGGTTACGCCAAAACGCTCTTTTTGTTCAATTAGTCAACATTTAGATAAGCATCCTATAACAATTATCGGTATTGTTGTCCACTTAAGCTCAACTTATCAGATGTAATCATGGCGAGGGGATACATTAAGGTATGATTTATACTTACCGACCGGTGTTCATCCACACACGACACATTCCCGTATCAAGGTATGCACGAGAGTTCATCTTACCGGTGAGTATACCGTTTATCATCTGTTTGACCATATAAAAGATGTGAGAAACTCACTTATTTTGAATGAAAACAAGTCCTATGTGATAAAATCACTTATTGATGTGGAACTTGATTTTCAGATGCATGAGGGCACAGGAGCAAGTCCGTGAACAGGTCAGTACTTTCGTACAGCAGAGAGACGAACTTGACTCCCGGATAAATGTGATATTTTATCACTTGTTTGAGGGACATGTGATTGTTGATCACTTATTGAGGTCGAATGCAATATGTACACGTATGTATAGTATCATGGAAGATCTAGACTTCGTCTCCGTTATTTTTCGGTAAAAGATACAACCATGATACCCAGATGATAAGACAGCATAAAGACCGAATATTTCAGAACCTCGGCAATCTCTCAAACGAAATTTCGGTACTAAGACCATATGCCAATGTGTGGTTCCCACCTGGTCTTCAGTCGATTTAAGGTTTATATCACCCTGCACACTTTAAAATGATTGTGAGCCTACCGATACATCTTATATAGAGCTGCTTAACATATTTTTCATTTTAAGTTCAGTTTAAAGAGGATTCGACAGACCACTGATGTACTATCATTTTCTCTTTTTCTCGCCAGGAAACTCATTTTTGATTTTCTATTGTTTTTGCGTTTTGAAATTTTTCGATGTTTTTGAATTTTCAAATTTAGATTTACTCCCCCTAAAATCAACAAACTAAGATAAATTTTAAAAACACAAAGGTATTTACAGAAACGATTTTCCGATGTCGGTTAACTCATGTTTTACCTCAATGCCGTTTACCAAAATTAATTTTGAATCAAAAATGATTTATTGAATTTTGGAAAAATCAGTTGGCACGTCGGTAAGCGGTGCGGGCCATGACAACATTGACGAGTTTCATAGTGAAACAATCACGTGTGAGGTGATATTCGAGTTCAACGTGTCAGGTCAAAGAGTGCTATACGAGATGATAACAATTTATAAAGCAGCTTAAATATCGACAAGGATAGGAGAGATTAGAAAATCAAAACCGTATCCTGCAACTGTTTCATGCATTGCAAGGAATCTGAGTGCTCTCCCAAACTGGACATCCACCCGGTGTGGATTTCAAAGTCGATTTTGTAGCTACTGAGAAATCTCTTCACAGCAACAAGATCAGAAACCTTTGGGTCCGGCTGGTCTTCCACATTGCACTGGCGAAGGTCTTTGTCTTTCTCTTGAGAAGTAGTGTGCGGTTGTTCAATCCATGCCAAGGCATCCGCACACCCGGTTGATTTGTTCAACAAACACATTTTCTTCAATTACACCGCGAAGAAATGTACACTGCACGTTTATCTTATGAATTTTTGAACTTCAGACGTGCTACAGGTGCGTACATTTTATTTGAATCTATCCCGGAGACCCGATCAAAGCCTTGAACAATCAAACTTTGGAATGATTTTCAATTTGTCGAAGCTTTTCAATTTCTTTCGACAGACAATTCTGTCTCCCTTTTCTTTTTCTCTCTATCAAAGGCAACAATTTCTTTGTCGCCGATCTTGTGCATGAACATTCCACTATCAATAATCCTATGACTATCGAAAGTTCCTCCTGGAACATCCTGCATACTCATTCAGAGATTAGTTGGAGAGGGGGACCCAAGCCTTCATAGACTTGGGTTGCCCCTGAGCATCAAGAAATGTAATTTCAATTTCTTGAAGGTCCTTAAATTGCAAGCCTCCTCCTGAATCCTCACCTGTTTTCGGTTTCCAAGCTTGTTTCCGTTTACCGGATTGTGTATTATTTACAGATTTAGAAATTTCCGGTTTTAACGGTTGTGACAAAATTGGTTTCCTTTTAACAGTTTCTGGTTTTAAAGCCTTTTCGATCACTTTCACATTTTGACGTCGTTGTTTTGTTTCTTGTTCTTTAATCGTACGTTTGTCATTTTTGGGTGAAACAGGACGACGTTGTTGGTGACCTTGTTCAGAAGGGGCTCTTTCAACAAAATTTGGTTTTGGAGAGTTTGTGCAATTTCTGATAATGTGGCCAAACTCCCCGCATTTAAAGCAAGATCTCCTTTCAACAAATTTAGGAGATTTTGTTCGATGGCCTGACGTTGAAGTTGTAGACCCAGAGGTACTAGCTTCACACCCGTTTGTGTGTTGGGTGTAATTGTTATCACTATTACGTTTCAAAATGTTGACTTTTTGAACAAAATCGGTATTTGACTTATTTTCAAAAGTCTCCACTTTATCAGTACCTTTGGAGGCCACAAACTTAACGTCTTTGCATTTCTTCTTGTAACGAGCTCCTTTTGTTTCAGCCTTTGGTTGTGTAACCTTAGGCTTTTGAGCTCGTTGTTGTTGTTTACCCTTAAAAGCGATAGGTTGTTGCTTCGTTGGTGATTTTTGATTTCCAAATTTTCTTCTAACTTCAGCTTTTGGAATCAGATTACACTGAGTTACTGAAACTCTTGGAATCCCCTTTTCCAAAAACTTACTGGTAGTATCTTCAAACACTTTATCAATCAAAGATTGATTGACATTTTTAATTGGAAAAGCTGTGTTTGAATAAATTTTGTCATCACCGACTAAAGTGTACAACACGTTATCACTTTTAACAGTAGACACTGTCTCAGTGATAGGATCTATCTCTTGTTTAGCACCAGTTGATTGCACAGCAGGAGTAGGAGGATCACACAGAATGTGATTCTCAAAAGGCACTTCTACTCCTTTCCTATCATTAAGAGATTTATCCTCATCACTCACATCTGATTCATCATCCAAAGAATTGTCCGTTTTGAACCCTAAGCCAGTTGTAACTTCCCCATAATCAAGAGGTACAGTTGGCTCAAAACGTGGCATTTCTTCCTCATCGGGCATTCTGGTATAGTTGTGTCTCAAAGGAGGCGGACACGACTTATACCCAACGCCTTTAACGTTCCCTTTCAGTTTTTGAACGTCTATGATGTGATCGAGCACAAATCGGGAGTTAGAATAACTCTCCAATTTGAGCTTGATTGCATCATGCTCGCATTTGGCAATGGCTCGCTCCTTTTTGGTTTCCTCAACGATGTTAATGTAATCGTTAATACTAACTTGTTTATGATAAACAGTTTTGGTTACTTCGGAAACACTTTTCTTTAAGGTTTCAATTACAGATTTAAAATCCTTTTCGTTTCTAACCAGAGCCATATTTGCCTCTTTGCACTTAGACAATTCAATAACTAAACTTTGATTATGACTATGAAGCTTTTCAGATTCAAGTTTCAATTCAGCACATTCATGTTTCATATCACCACAATCACTACATATGCTAGGAGTTTCAGATTGTACCTGACTTGTAGAAGCTGTGACATTAGCCATAAAGGCAGTCTGAGAAGAGAAAGATCCATCTTCAGTGAGAATCTTCTCCATTTCTTCTGATGTAGCATCAGCTTTCTTGATCAAGTCCGATTTCTCGTTAGCATCATTCGACAAATTATCAGCTTCAGAATCCACTCCCTCCTTCACTTCCGATTCTGAACTATAATCACTCACACCTGAGCCATCTTTATCAATACTGCCACTATATCCTGAACTGTCATCATTTCCCGAAGATTCACCATCGCTGACATTCTTGATGATTTCGGCATAAAACGCAGTTCTTGTTTGATCACCGTTTCCCAACTGTATGGCCGGACCACAATCGACAGTAGATGGTAGGGACCATTTTCAAACGTATTGGACAATGAGGGGCGTATGGATGGGGCCAGTTTGAGGCGTACTGGGCAATGAGGGTCATTTAGGGTTAGGGGATGTGTAAATACTTTTTGGGGGATGTATGGATACCTCCATTGTTTTTAAATTAATTTATTAATATCCGTAGGAAGTGTGTCGGAAATGGGATTGTACCATCCACATAACTGAAAAGATAGTGAGAAGCAAGGGTTCAACCATTGATCTTCGGTAGCCATAGTTTGTGGGTTTTAGGGTAGCGAATTTATGGGAGTTATGGGTAGTCTTTTCCTGATTAGGGAGAGTTGTTATGGCAGCAATAGCAATCGGATGGAGATTACTGTTTTCATGGAGTTAATTGGCTCTGAGAGTTGGCTGGATTTTTGGCCGGAAGTTGTGTCGGTAGTAGGGTTGGCGGCCAGAATGGTTATTAAAGCGTAATATTTTGGTATTGATAATAATATATTACAATTGATCCCATCTATAAATATGCACAATTCAATACCCTTTAGTCTAATAATGCCCCAATCGATAGTTAAAAGGTGATGGGTATTTTGTTTTCTGTAATAGTTAGTTAGCACCAGCATCTTCAGAACTATCTTGTTTCCTTTAACGTAGTGCTCAGCGGCAGGTGTTATCAATCACAAATTCATTCAACCATTTTCAAAATTAACAAATTACAGCCCAAATTTAGAGATTGCTATCAGAAATGTAAATGGCATCTCGATTGGTATGTCTTACATATTAACTCATAAGAAAAATAACACAAAGGGTTATCCAGGAACAAACTATGTCATCACCGTCACCTACCTTCTCCAATGATATTATCAAGCGTTAGCCCGGAATCATGATTAGGTGTGGTTGTTGAAATAGTGGATTGACTTGTACTTGGTATAGAATTTGTACCTAAAGTTGGAGCAGTACTGTTGAAGGTGGTAGCATCTTTAAAATTAAAGCCAGTCAAATACTCGGGTCGAGTAATGACACCACCTGCTTCTATATCTCCTGAAAGCATTGCCACCACTCGCGACATTGGTGGTCTTTGCATCGGTGAGGTTTGGGTGCATAGAAGGGCGATTCTCGTCACTCTTTTTACTTCATTCTCATCAAATTCAGACAATTCTTCATCCACCAATTCAACTTCACTATTTGCTTCATGTAGGTTCCATGCCTAAAAAATACACCAAAGGAACCAACCAGATAGAAGTAATTGTCTATTAATAATACAGATATTTTAAAATTATAAGGAATAATTAACAAAAATGAAAGATACCCATTCAAGAAGATAAACTTGCTCATCTTCCAAAGTTGAATCAGAATTAGGCCTTCCACTAACAATCTCTAGAGCTACAACTCCAAACCCAAACACATCAGCTTTTTCTGTAAGGTGTCCACGCATTGCATACTCCGGTGCCAAATAACCACTACAAAATACAAATAAAATCGTAACAACTTCGAAAAAGTCGACTGATACATGCGCACACACAATATTGTCCAAAATCTTACATGGTGCCTGCAACACGGGTACTCATGTGTGTTTTCTTGTCATCATAAAGTTTGGCCAAACCAAAATCTGAGATCTTAGGGTTGAGATCAACATCAAGTAAAACATTGCTAGCTTTAACATCTCTGTGTATTATCCTTATTCGAGATTCCTCATGCAGATATGCAAGACCGCGTGCTAAGCCCAAGCATATTTCAAACCGGGTTGCCCAATTAAGAGATATCCTGTTGTCTCCTGCATCATAGACCCCGAATGTAACATTATAGTTTTATACTCTGCAATTCATGTCTAAAAATGGCAGTTATGATGAACGTAAAGTGATATATCTTACCGAATAATGCTTGATCAAGACTCTTGTTCTCAAGATACTCGTAAACAAGAAGCCGTTTGACTCCTTCAATGCAGCATCCATATAACTTAACAAGGTTGCGGTGTTGGACAGCGGATATTGTTGCTATTTCAGCAATAAACTGAGCCTTGCCCTGGTGGGAGGCTACAGAGAGTTGTTTAACAGCTATTACTCTCCCATCATCAAGTGTTCCCTGTTTACAATAAACAAAATTAGAAACCAACTATGGTTAATCTTGAGTTTATGAAGAAAAAATGGATCACTCATGAAAAGTATGGAGTACCTTGTAAACAGGTCCAAAACCTCCCTCACCAAGCTTATTTGCAGGACTAAAACCATCAGTAGCATCTCTCAGTTCTCCATAACTAAAGGTATATGGTTTGGCGTCAATTCCCAAAAACTCTGTAAATCAGCAGAAGCATGCAAGTTTAGTTAGAAAGCGTGACAAATATGATTACAATCACTATACTATTTCAACAATAATCTGACTTAATGATGAATGATTTATGCATTATAATAGACTTTGGGTGATTTTCTACCCATTTGACAAGTTTAGTTTTTAGCTATCTTTTTTTTTTCTTATTTTACCCGTTAAAGGTTAAACATAAACCGAGTTAAACATGCAAAAGTAAATGGGTTGCAATTTCATTTACTCTACAATTCTATGGAGTTGTTTGAGTGTGTATTTGGATTGTTTTTGCAAGAATTACTAATTTGTATTTATGTAATCAAAACAAAAATTAAATGCGTCCTGCTTTTTCCTCTCTATTAAAAACAAAATCCAGAAAAAACTACCTTCATAATTGTCAGATGCGTCCTGCTTTTTCCTCCACTGACGAAAAATATATAGGGCTAATAATGACAGAAAGCTAACAACTGCAATAGGAATCCCAACAATTAAACCTGTCCTATTCTTCTTCTTTGTGGAAGGTGGAGTGTTGCTCACAGTGGGGCGGAAATCTGTACAAAAAGAAAAGTATAAAGTGAAGGGTAGTAGTTGTCAAGTATCAAGAACTCGAGAAAGAATTTTAGTACTTGGAGTGGCACTGATCGCTGAGATAAGAGGTCCAAAAGTCCCTCGCAGAGGTACACAACAAGTCCCTTTTCCAGACCAGAATAAATGAATCTCAAGGTAGTTATCTGTAACCTGGACTGATGCTTGCCTTTGAACAGGACTAAAGGTAGCCCCCCCTGCTGCCCTTTTTATATCGAAATCTTGGAACACCCGGTTTCCCTGAAAGAAACAGGATTAGTGAAACTAATGATAGAAATTAGACAAAACAATAACACTATACTTCATACTAGAGGTGGAAAGAGGACTGAGTCAGGCAGGTTGGGTAACAAGTTGAAACGGGTCAATCTTGGTATGGGTCAAAACAAGCAGAGCCAGGCCAGATTGACCCATACCTTTTTTTCTGAGATAATTGATGTTCTGAACAAAAAATAGACCTTGGATGACTCTCAACCCATTTTGAACAACAGTCTTATCTACTCCTAATTTTACACCAGTGTGGCAGTGTCCACTGTGGTACTCAAACCATTAGCTAATTACAAAACAAATTGACCAATCCATTAGTAAATGGATCGAAATGTCATATCTACTTCAAGGAACGGTCATATAGGATTTTTAAAAACAGCAAATTCCATGGGTTACGAATAGGCGTACTGTTGACTTATGAGTTCAAAGTACAAACTTCAATGTCAAACTTGCTACAAATTCTCAATATAGAATTCATATTTTGCCAACCACTGGTTTAGGAAGAGAAAGAAGTTGTTGATGATGAAGAACTTCATTAAAACTCATTTAAAGTTATGCAAACCTGCAAATAAATGTCAAAGACGCGCCTTCCACCACTTTTCCAACTAGGCCCATCTTCTATCTCTAGTTCTGCAAACTGGAGGGTCACTGTGTAATTACCATTTTCCAGCCCTAAACCGTAATATCTTAATGATCCAGCAGAGACTCTCGCTGTCTGGAAAAGTTCTGGATCTAAAGTGCCTGTGAATTGTCTTAAAGAGGAAATCGCATATCGTGGGTTGTCCCTCTGACCAACATTGCTGACACCCCACCTTCTTTCAGAACTCACATAATATGTTGCTGCTCCAAGTGCTTCATTCTCTTCCTCATGAAGTATCTGGTTGGATGAAGTGATTGAAGGACCACCGCAATTTATTCCAAAGCCACTATCTGTAATAACCAACGTTTTAGGGTGTGTGTGAGTTGGCGTTATAAAAAAGAACTTGAAGCTTCATGTTTTGTCTTACATCTTGGGGACCCACGAGCACAAGGGAAATTCCTTTGGAGACACTCTAAACCTGAAGGCAACTCACTGTTTCCTGAATCTCCTAAAGTGAAGTTGTTCACAACTAAGTTACTGCAAATTGCACACATTACAATTATTGCATTATTTCCAAGATCTATACCAAAAAACAGTTTCAAAATTGGTCACTAACAACCGTTTATAAAATAAAAGACACAAATCAGAATTCAGAAATAATAATTGTATACTCAACATCATGTACTTACAGTTGTAAGTTTGCCTCATTGACCCAAGAAGGAAGTGTTCCAGATAGTTCATTGTACGACACATCTCTGTATGAAGAAAATTGTAAATAACTTATAGAAAAAATATGGAAACCAACGCAGCCATACACTTCACATACATATTTGTGAGGCTTGCACTCTTTGCATCAGGAAGGGTACCATTTAAACTGTTGTTTCCAAGAAACCTGGGAGTGATAGAAGGGATCATAAGAATACATATAAGATACTTGAAAATTTTGAGAAAACCACTATTAACTAATAACTTCCTTTTTCACTCTTTTTATATGTTATTGGTCTTTGCCAAAAAAAAAAATACTATATGTAGGTCGCAAGATACACAGATGTAGCTGTTAAGCTACATATATATAAGTAACATGAAATATATTATGTAACTTCGTGAGCTACATATATGTACCTTCGCGGCTTTGCGAGCTATATTTATATATTCTTTATACAATACTAACCTTTTAATTAGAAGAAATGAAAAAAAATGACTGGTTTATAGTGGCTGCCTGGGTTTTCCGGTTTGTAGTGGTTTTCTCATGAACCTAATGCTATATATGATGTATGTTATCATAGAAAGGGAATATGTGTATTACAAGAAAGAGAGTTGACTCAAGTTGAACAACCCTCTTGGAATCTGTCCATCCAAATTGTTGAAACTCAAATCCCTGAAAAGTGTGCACCCAAAGTTAGTAGATGCAGTAAGAGATACCTTGAATTTTTTTTATATATCTATAAACTTCTATACAAATGTAGATCACTCACAGTCGAGTCAAATTTGGGTGTCCTCCGATGTCAGTTGGAATTGAGCCAGAAATTCTGTTATTCCTTAAAACTCTGCAAGAAATGATTTGGTTATATTTTTTATCAGGATAGCATGGGTAGAATTAAGAATGATTAATATATATTTGCTCACAGAACACCAAGGGACTTCATATTCCTGATAAAATCCAAAGTTCCATTCAATAAACCACTTATTCTCCTGCAACAATCATAGAAGTAGAGCAACTGAATTTTAGAGGGTTTGAGTTACAATATCAAAGAATTTGCAAAGTACAAGACTGAAATCTTAATGGAAAAAAGACTTACAAGTCCTGCAAAGTGGTCAAATTAGAAAATGAAGGTGGTATTGAACCTTCAAAAGAGTTCCCCTCAAACCTCCTATATGAACATCAAGCATGTAAGTAATTATGAAGTTCATCTCATATATGACACCTTGACCGTGAATATCACATACAAGTTAGCTTACAATTCCACTAATTGTGTCCAATTCCCTATAAAGTCAGGTATTCTCCCGGTGAATTCATTATCAGAAGCCCATCTGACAGCACAAGAATTAGTATCCATAGTAAATGATGTGAATAATGACGAATAACTAGAACAATAAACATACAGTGCTCCTTCCCTTCAATGGAAATCACAACTTTTCACTCGGTGTATAGTGTAAATGGTTAATATTTGTCAAATATCTAAAATGCCCATCAGTATAAACCAAACCAAAGGCGTATATAATAAATTTACTTGTAATGATGACAATACAAAATTATAAACTTGTAACATGAACACTTGCTCAAAATATGACATCTTAAAAAAGTACTACTTAAAAATATCATAAAAAATAAATGCTCTTACACTGTAACCATGTTCTTTAAATTAGCAAATGTAGAAGGTATTTCACCACCAACTCCAGAACTATCAATGTAACTAAAAAAAGAACATATATGAAGATGATTTAAGATTTGTTCAATGACATGATGAATAAATATGCACAGCAGAAAGGTAAATCCAGTTAAAAACCTCCAAACGTTATTTCATCTTATATTAAATCATATACGATTTATTGATGAACTAATCGATTGATCTAGAGAAAAAATAGAAGATAATAAACATGAATGTTCTTACATTTGTTGTAAATTTCGCAAATTTCCAATTTCAGATGGTAGGGAACCATTGAAATTGTTTCCGCTAAACGACCTGCGGCAAAAAATTTAACATTTCTTTCAACAAAGAATTAAACAATAGAAGTTGCTGCAAGATTAAAAGTACATAAAAAGAAGAAATATACAGCAATTTAAGGTCAGAAAGCTGTCCTAGCTCTGGTGGAAGCTCCCCAGATAAAGCATTGAGGCTCACAGTCCTAAAGATAAATTCAAAATCATTGTCATAAATCTCAGCTTTATTCTTAAAGATGCTGAGATTAAAAAAGATCAACGTGTTAGAATACAAAAAGGAAACGCTTACAGCCACTGCATCCGAGTTAAATTACCAATTGAAGGTGACAAGGGACCTGTCAAGTAGTTCTGGGCCAAATTTCTGTAGAAAATACTTGATTATTTAGCAGAATACAAGAATAGATATTCATAAGAACTAATGTACATGTGAGTGTACATAAACACACGCAGACATAACTAGTTGTAGGTTTTATATCCAAAGACAAGTTCTACATTTTTTAGGGGAATGCTTTCTTGGTGATTTTAGGGTCATCACGCAATTGGAGTAATCTAAAAGCCTACATGGTTTTCACAACCATGTTATTTCTACACGTTACAACTAACATGGCATTTGATAACATGCAAAAAGTAAAACAAAATAAACTAAGTATTCTTTGTATTTTAACGCAAAAGAAAAAGTAAAAAATAAAAAAATAAACATACCAAAAGCATCTACACACATTCACTCACTCACTTTTGGCATGTTGTTAAGCTTACTCAAGTTTGCAACAAAACCATAATTCTGATGATAAACAACTAACTCAATCTTAGTTTTATTTAAAAAAAAAATAAAAGTAAATTTCATCTATACACTCCAAGATTACATCAATATTAGAACATGTTAGTTTCATCAATGACTTTCTTGATAAAATTACATATTAATTTGGTCTAAAGAAAATTACTGTTTATCATATCTAACTAGACGTGTTTCTAAAAGATGTCAAAACGTTTTATCAAAACTATCCATATAGCAAACCAAACATAACTCAACAAATTTACAGCACAATGCAATAGTGAAGAAATAGCTGCATACATACAGAGTCATAAGGTAAACCAAAGTCCAGAGTTCTTCTGGGATTGGGCCCGCCACATCCATTGCATAAACTTTTCTGGGGAAGCAACCATTGTCAAAAGATACAGAAATACATATAAGTATAACAGTTGTAGTGGTAAGAAAAGTTGTTCCTAAAGTTCATTAAAGGGAAGAAATCCAAGATAAGCACTTACAGTTGAGTGATGTGGCAAGTAGAATTAGGGAAATTACAATCACATATGATGCCAGGATTGTAAGTCGGTAAATCGAAGCTGGTAGCTTCCAAAGCAGCGCCGCTGCATGGTTCTCCGCTTAGGTTCCATCCCCTCTGTGTTACTACAGTTTCCGATATCCTCCATTGCCTGAAGATTTCATTTATAGCTCGCACTGCAACACGAGTTTCATTCACATCAATATCATAACCAAGTTACTACTAAACCCAAATCTTCAAATTGACAAAATCGAAAACTCAATACACTAGCGAGATCGAGAATGAGGTCTTGATCTTTAATGTCATTTCCAGACATAATGTTACCCAAGCCTAATTGCCAAAAGCCCAAAACTCAATGAACATTTACCTCGCAACTCAAAATATGTATTAGGACCATCTCACTCGCTGTAACGCGAATCAAAATCAGTTTTAAATGGAGTATTGCATTGTCTTACCATCAGGTATTAAGAAGAGTGGCCTTTGCTGGAAATAAAGGCGCGAGTAAGTTTAGGCAGAACCACCTTAAACCAACATACTACCACTGACATTATGCTCATTCAGGCGGGAAAATATCATGGTAGTTTGTGGATATTTGTTTCAACTATTGTCAAACCTAACCCTCTACATTCAGTTTATTATGAAAATGCCGATTCCTGTTACTTAGGGTATGTTTAGCCTGAAGCTTTTAAGAGCTTCTAGCTTTAAACTTTTAAGAAAAAGCTCATACTTAATAAAAAAAACCTTGTTTGGTTGAAGGAGTTTTAAACTTTTAGGTTAAAAAGCTTGAAGCTTTTAGTTGAACGCTCCTACTAGTGGCATTTAGAAGGAGCTACAAGCTTTTAGTGAAAAAATGACTATTTTAACCTATAAATATAATGAACTTTTTAGTGAAAAAATGACTATTTTAACCTCTAAATATAATGAACTTTTTAATGCACTAACTTTTTAAATTTTTTTCTAAACATAACAAAAAATCAAATTCTTAATTATCTTTTAAACAAATTCTTTGATTAATTTTTTTCTAAAGATAACGAAATATCAAATTCTTAGTTACTAAAAGATAACGACATTAATGATTTAATAGTATTATATTATGTTCTCAACTGTTTGTCAACGACTATGTTTTATTTAATTTAAAATGACCATGTTTTATATATATATATATGTGTGTGTGTGTGTGTGTGTATGTGAGAGAGAGAGATTACGTTTAGTATTATGTTTTTTCAGTTATGTCCATTTTGGTCATTTTATACATTTTATTAAAAACTCCGGCTATTCTGCCAAACACCTAAATATATCTAAAAAGCTCCATCTACCAGCCACAACCTTCCAGCCACCCGTTTCTAGCCACCAGCTACTTTTGCCAAACATACCCGTAATGCACCGCTCATGTGCATCTTAAACTTTATAAAAATAGTACAGTAATTACCTAACGTACAACACATAAAGCATATGATTAAAAAATAGAGTAAAATGCCTGAATAGTCCCTGTGGTTTGTCAAAATAACATATATAGTCCCTAACTTTTGGAAATTACACTCATGCTCCCTATGGTTTTACACTTTGTTACTCGGATAGTCCCTAACATGGATGGATGTTAAATTTTCCAGTTAAATCTAAGTAAAATGACCAAAATACCCATACCATTAATAAATAATAATTAAAAGAAATATAAATTATAAACACATCTCCTATTAAATAAAAAACAAAGCAAAACTAAATAAATGAATAACAAAAACTAATTTAAATACCAACCCCATCCCACCCATCACCTCCTGCTTCATACCACCTGCACCACCACCGTATCACCACCCACCTCCACCATAACCACCACCTGCAACCACCATGTCACCACCATTCATCTGTTTCTCAAATTATAAAAATCAAACAAAATCCAAGCCTTATTTACAAAATTTCACAAATATTTTTGTCTTTTCAAATTTCCCCAATTTCACATGCAAATCCCCTGTTCAGTTGAGAACAAGATCAAGTGCTAATAATGACCATAACAAGAGTGGCCAATAAAGAGATAAAAGAGGGTTATATAAAACAATTTTCACTCACTGACATCTTTTCCAATTCTAGTCTTTTGAAGAACCTTTATAAAACATCTAAATTATAACTGTAACATCTTCAATCTGCCAACTATATGCATATACACCGTATCTGTATCTGTTACAATCACTGTTTTGTCAGTGATGACGGCGATTAATTTTGTTAGGGTTTGGTTAGGGTTAGGGTTAGGGTTTAGAAATGGATTCAGGAGAAGTGTGGGGTGAGAGGACGGTTGTTGTGTGAGGAGAATTGATGGATTTATGGTGTGGGGTTAGCGGCGGTTTCCGCCGTTGGGGGAGCTCCGACGAGTTTAAGACGTGAAAAATATGGAAGGCTGATTGGTTGTTGAATGTGGCTTGAGAAAAAGGGTGAAGATGAGTGAAAGATGATCATTAGTTTTAGGGTTTTGATGGATGGATTAAGTAAAGGTGGTTGCAGGTGGTTGTTATGGTGGAGGTGGGTAGTGATGCGGTGGTGGTGGTGGTGGTGCAGGTGGTATGAAGCAGGAGGTGAAGGGTGGGATGGGGTTGGTATTTAAATTAGTTTTTGTTATTCATTTATTTAGTTTAGTTTGGTTTTTTATATTTAATTAATAGGAGATATGTTTATAATTTATATTATTTTAATTATTATTTATTGATGGTAAGTGTATTTTTGTCATTTACTTAGACTTAACTGGAAAATTTAATCTCCATTTATGTCAGGGACTATCCGAGTAACAAAGTGTAAAACCATAGAGAGCATGAGTGTAATTTCTAAAAGATGGGGACTATATATGTTATTTTGACAAACCACAGGGACTATTCAGGCATTTTACTCTAAAAAATATGTTGGGAAAAAAATTTGCAATTATATTATATTATATTATATTATATAATATAACATCATGAAGCTACAGTACAAACACAATCCTTTACTTTCAATTTATTTACATCAATGTCATCATGTATTAGTAAGTATATCTAAGTAATTTTTGTGTAGTAAAGGGTAGAATTGTCATAAAAAACTTTAAGGATTAAAAATACCCATTCACTTTTATTTTATATAGATTAATACAATTAAATGTTCATGATGAAACCTATGGGATTTGTATGTAAATGTCATTTTAATTATTAAGCTAGATAATATTTCTAGCATAATATTTGTGTTAGCTACATTTATTAAATTAGTAGTTTTTGTTCTTAATTGTAATGTTTAATCATTATAACTACTTTTGACATATTTTAACTTTCGCTTATGATTTTTAAGATAATATATTTTATAAAATCATGCGTATGTCATTGTGACGTGTTTATTTTTTCTACATCTATATATAAACTTTACTCGAAACATAGCTATGAATAGTAATGTACGAGTGATCAAAACACAATCGCACATGTCATCAAAGCGATGTCATGCTTTAGTTTTTTTATAAATGGCATGTTTACCCTTTTTGTTATTTTAGTAAAAAAATAGCGTCTTATACATTTCGAATATAATGTTTTGACGTGCTTATTTTAATCTATGGTAACGATTAGATATAGATTTTTTTTTTTTTTGTATTTTGCCATGAGAAAATGAACTGATATCATCCGAAGAACATTAGCCTTTAATACAATATTTTTAGGGTTTTACAGACATGACGCATTTAAGTAATATAATATAACGTCTTATAACTTCAAATATACCGTTATGATTTGAATACCGTATTCATTTTTATGGTTCTCTCAAGGTGACAATATATAAGCTATAGCGATTGCGGGTATGATAATGGTAAGTAACGAATCGAATGCGGATTTTCCGTCGCAACGTGCGGTGGAAAAATCCTAGTTAAAATAATATTACATCCATGTCTCTCAACTTTACTCAGGGGTTGTTTGGTAGCCTCTTAATGACCATTCAGATGCTACCTCTTAATGGTTTAAAACATCTGAATGAATAAGAGGTAACCTCAAGTCTGAATGGTTAAGAGGTAACCTCTGAATGGTAAATCATCACATGTCACATTCTTCTACCTTCTCATTAGTAAAATTCTTAATGGTTCCATTAAGAGGTAGCCTCTTAATGACCATTCAGAGGCTACCAAACAGCCCCTCAATTTTTATTTATTTAAATGGTAATTACACTTTTACCCCTTATTTCAAACCAACTACACATTACGATTTTTAAGTGGTCATAACTTTTTCATACGCTAATATATGTTTTCTTTAAATACACCATAAAAATGAAGATTTTACTCTCTTTAATTTGAGTATAGTATTGGTACATGTTTTCTAATTTCAAAAGAATGATATGTTGGCGTTAGTAGTGAGCAATAACCGAAGCATTTTTTGATTTTCGGAACCAAAACAAATCAACCGAATTAACCAAGGACCAAATTAACTGATATCGGACACCGGTTATTTTGTACCCTTGATTAATAACCGAAATTAACCAAACCAAATTGAACCAATATATTTTCTTATTTCTAGCTTTTATACCTCCTTTTTCTTGTAATTCATGTTTTATATCTCTGTTTCATGTATTTATACATCCATTTCATTTATTTATACATCAATTTCAAGTATTTAAAAGCATCTTAGCCTAAGTTTGATTTTGGTTATTGACCAAACTAAAAATCAACAATTTATCGAATAAACAGAACCAATTAACCGAAAACCAATTGGTTAATAAAATACATTAATTGATAACTTCGACTTCGGTTGAGAATAATAACCGAATTGAACTATGTACACCCGTGCCGGTGTTTGTGTTCCCCACCGCATCGCGCACACACTCGTCTAGCAACCTATAAAACGCATATTGCTTTTGTAGTGGAGGCGTTAAAGCCTTCACATTCCATACACACATTTAAGCCGCCAAACACAATTATGCGTAGCTAAAGGAGGGCACCAAGGGCACCCTCCGCCAAGCCCTTGGCAGGTGTTAGAGAGAAAAGATGTAGGGTCCACTAAACCAGGCAGTCACATTTTTTTATTTAATTTTAGTCAAACCATTACACCTAGTTATTGTGTATCTGGTTGAAACCGGTTCGGGACCTCACTGGTTTGCTCGGCTTGAAAGGCAGGCTTGAAACACCGAGTTTCAATTCGTAAACCGATTCTTGCATGCACTTTTTAAATATTTTTCTGACAAAAAAGTTTTAAAAAACATAAAATACAAATTTCATAATTTTTTAAACTATTTTAGGATAAAAATAACCGGCTTTTTATAAATTTAAAAAAAAAAATCAATAAACTAACATTTAATTAATAAAGGAACCAATTTTTCTTACCGGTTCTAAATCAGTTTGGTTAAATTTTTGGCGTGGATAATAGGAACAGGTCCCAATTAAACCTACAGTTTGTATATCAAACCGAACCAGTTTGTACTCAATCGATTCCAAACTGGCTTCAGTTCAGGTTGGTTTCTTCAAATCAGTTCACCTAACTAGTTTCTTGCTCATCTCTAGTGACGTAATAGTAATTATTGAACCTTTTAGTTATTTTATTCACATGAGACAATTTGACATTAAATATAGATTTATTGGGTAGGTGATGGATGTTTTTGACTGGGACGTCCATTATATTACACATGTCGGTCCCAGATGTTTTGGAATATTTGTTCATGAACAAATGGCTACGAAGGCGATTTAATTGTTTTTTAAAAGTTAAAACATGTATATATTGAGTTGTAAAATTATATATATATCTTAAGTTACGTTTAGCTTTAAGGGGGTTGGTTAACGTACAATATTTCTTAACATACGATGCATACGAGATGAAATTACGCACGTTATAAAACTCAAAACTCTAATCACGCATGTTGAAAAAACGATAATCATGCATGTATTAAATCAGAAATTACGGATAGGGTAAAATCCTAATCATGCATGTTATAAAACTAATCACGCAAGTTATTATTTCATCTCGCACGTTGTATACGTTAAGGGATTGTATTTTACACTTTCACTAGTTTTAATTATGTAAAATTTGGAAGTAATTTATTATTTTTGTTTATAAGATACTAAACCTAATTACATTATAATACAACCAATGGGGTGGTCCATTGACAAAGACAAAGTCTTTAAACACCTATGTTTTGGAAGGAAGGTTTTAGATTCAAGTCTCACAGACAAGACAACGTGAATAGAAGAAATTTATCGTTAAAAAAATACATTATAGTACTAAATAAATTAGTTATGAAAAACTTATGTAAAATTTGTTGATAATGTGAAATCTATAAGGATGTTGGTAAGACAGAATTATTTTTTTGGAAAAGTGTGGTGGTTTTTCATTGTGACCAGACACATTTGTGAGCTCGTTTAGTTACTTTTTATCTTTAAAGGTTTTATCGAGTAAATCAAATAGATGAATTGAAAGTAATCGGTTTGAATGAGTTGGAAGTGGTTAAATGGTAGTTTGCAATTATTGAGTTTGATATTAAACAAAAGTGAATCAAGATCAAGCTCTATTAAATGAACCTGATTAATGAGCTCAATAAACTAAGGTTTCAGATAGAGTGAAGGATCAGCAGAAATGATTAATGAATACGCCATTGAGAATCTGAGATCATCAACTATAATTGCACATAGAAATAAAAAATAAATAGTATAAAAAAGCGGAGACAGACCTTCAGCTGGATCGGTGTGGGTGGTGTTTTGAGACTGCGCTACTGTTGCTGTGATTATCAACCACAACCATGCAGCCACCACAATAATCCTTAACTTGATTCTGCAGCCACCACCACCGCAACCCGCCCTCGCTGCTTCCATCTTACAAAATGAACTGCGAGCTCCTCACCAACTTTTTATTTGAACTCACATACAAGTGTAGAAAATGAACTGCGAGCTTCTTTTATATCAATATATCTGCAAACATGATGAATGGGTAAGCTATTTGGATAGTCAATTTTATCACATTTTGAAAAGTCAAGCTGTGACTTTTCATTATTCGATATCTGATGGTGTAATTTCAATTGGGTCATTGGTGCAATATTTTTTTCGCTTAATGATCTCGATGGATCCATTCACATTATAAAATGTACGGTTATAATTACAAGGCATACAATAATAGGAAATGATTGACGTGATAAGAATAAATATACAGTTGCATCATTTGACCATATTTGAATTTGAATTAATTTGAAGTAGTTTGCTGTTTGGTCCGTGAAGATGTATAGTCCTTTACACGTCCCCACAAGATGGAGAATCCATCAGAGACTACGATTTTGGAGCATAGAGAGACGAATGGGACTCGAGAAACTGGTTTGGTTAACACACTAGCTAGCTGGTCGATTGAGTTAACATGAAGAACTTTGAGGGCACCGGTAGCCACTTTCTTGCAAACGAAGTGGTAATTTAAAGCAATGTGCTTCATGCGTGGGTGATAGACCCACTACTAGAAAAGTGCATAATTTCCTACGGAAATTTCCTACACAATTATTTTTGTCACGGATTCAAACACATTTGTGACAAATTTCCTACGATTTTTTTTTTCCAAAATTCTATGTCAAATTTTTGACGCAACAATGACAGAAAATAAAAAAACCCTAATTAATTGATAGTTGCGTCACAGATCTGTTAGAAATAATCTACAAAAGGTTGATTATTAAATCATTTCCTACAAGTTTGTGACAAAATATTTATTCTTTAGTTTAATTAAACATTCCGTCGGAACTGCGTCACAAGTTGCGACACATTTCCGACAACTAAGTCATATTACTTAATTTTATTAAAAATAAATACAAGGATATACACTTCTATATTTATATATAATAGTAAAATTAGTATAATAATTAAAAATTATTATATTTCCTACACATTTGTGACAAAATATTTATTTTTTAGGTGATTTAATCGTTCCGTCAGAATTGTGTCACAACTTGTGACACGTTTCCGACAAACAGTTTATTTTTTAGTTGATTTAATCGTTCCGTCAGAATTGTGTCACAACCTGTGACACAATTCCGACAACTAAGTCATATTACTTAATTTTATTAAAAATAAATACAAGGATATACACTTCTATATTTATATATAATAGTAAAATTAGTATAATAATTAAAAATTATTATATTTCCTACACATTTGTGACAAAATATTTATTTTTTAGCTTATTTAATCGTTCCGTCAGAATTGTGTCACAACCTGTGACACATTTCCGACAACTAAGTCATATTACTTAATTTTATTAAAAATAAATACAAGGATATACACTTCTATATTTATATATAATAGTAAAATTAGTATAATAATTAAAAATTATTATATTTCCTACACATTTGTGACAAAATATTTTTTTTTTAGCTGATTTAATCGTTCCGTCAGAATTGTGTCACAACTTGTGACACATTTCCGACAAACAGTTTATTTTTTAGTTGATTTAATCGTTCCGTCAGAATTGTGTCACAACCTGTGACACATTTCCGACAAACAGTTTAAATCTAGTTAGTGTATAAAAGGAATTAAGTTTCATATTCTAACAGCTCCTAGTAGGAGGATAAACTGGTTAAGGCGTTGCGGTTCTAAACGATAGGTCAGTAGTTCGATCCTTGCAAAGGGCCAGTTCTTTAAGGAAGAACCCCCTTTTTGACAGATTTTTCAAATATTTACACTTTGGTCCCTGAAGTTTCAGTTTTTACAAAAGTAGTCCCTGTAGTTTCTAAAAAAATTTTTGTCGGAAATTTGTCACGAATAATGCTTTTGTCGGAAATTTGTAACAACTATTTTTATATTTCTGTCGGAAATTTGTCACGAATAATGCTTTTGTCGGAAATTTGTCACGAATAATGCTTTTGTCGGAAATTTGTAACAACTATTTTTATTTTTCTGTCAGAAATTTGTCACGAATAATGCTGAATGAAATTTTAAAAAATTTTTTTTGTCGGAAATGTGTAGCTAAAAAAATTCCGAAAATATAATAATTAATATTTATCATAAATAATATATTAAAATAACTATGAATTGTTGTAGGAGATCTGTAGCAGTTTGTGACACGGCGATTTTGTAGGAAATGGGTAGGAAATTGCGTAGGAAATGCGTTGGAAACAAGTTTCCTACGAGGCATTTTCCTACATCATGTATTTGTCACAAATGTGTGGGAAAGCCTGTTTTGTAACGCATTTCCTACGAAAACTGGTGTAAGAAATTTCAGATTTTCTAGTAGTGACCGGATTTGTGCAACGTGCTTCATGCGTGAGTGATAGACCGGATTTGCGAAGACATACGTGGCACCTGTGTTGTCACAATATGTATGTGGAGGATCTTTTACATGTACGCCAAGCTCAGTTAGAAGGTTTTGAACCCACGACAACTCGATTGTGGCATTAGCAAGCACCTTGTACTCAGCTTCGGTAAACAATTGCGAGACAGACTTTTGTCTTGTTGATTTCCAAGAGATGATATTGGAGCCGAGATATAGTATGGAAGTTGTTGTAGAGCGTCTAGTGGTTGTGACTCCACCCCAACCCGAATCTGAAAATGCATTAAGTTCCAAAGGGGATTTCTGATTTAGAAATAGGCCATGGTACATGGTTCCTTTGAGATATGGAAGCAACCATTTCTGATTTAGATATGGAAGCAACCATTTTAAAGCTTGAGATAGTTTATTGACCGCGAATGAAATGTCTGGTTTTGTGAACGCTTGTAGGTCCATATTATGATAAAGAACAAAGAGTTTCTTGTTGTAAATATGTATACGAGTGAGGATCCAAGTATACACACCAAACCGAAGCAATATAAGATCAATAAATACAATAGATATACTCAAAAGTTCTCATGTATTGATTTCAGCAGAGTTCCGACACAATATTACATGAAATGCTCTCAAACTCTCTGTGTGGATGTTATAGAAATGTGAATGATACGCTGTGTATTTATACTAACATACACCACTCACCAAACGACATCCAACATATTCAAACAATACCTCCGTATCGTATCGGTGTCGTTTGTACAAGATCAAACAACATTGATGAAACAAACGACACCGACACTCTCCAAACTACATCGACATGTCGTTTGGGATAGACATGTCATTTGGTTGTGTTGGCCAAGTCAAACAACAGGAGGATGTCGTTTGACTTTGGTCAACTTACAAAAAAATCAAATATTTAACAAAATAAATTGTTTTATACGTAGACCGAACATAATACATCAAAACTAATACAAGCTACAGACATTAATGCATCAAGAGTGTCTCATGTCAAACTGTTTCTTATAGCTGCCATTGTACTAACTGCTCTATTGTGTATTTATTCAGGGAATTATACCTGCATAAGTCAAGTTTTTCCTGCTTCTGAACATAGGTTTTGCCTTAGGCATATTCACCGGATCATGAAGCTACAATGAAGAGAAATGGCTTTCAAACACTTCCTCATGAATGATGCAAGTGCAACCACTGTCCCTGAGTTTGAAGAGAAGATAGAGGAGCTTAAAATATACAACCTTGAAACATATAAGTTGTTGGCAGCCATCACACCACATCACTACGCCAGATCCCACTTCACTAGTAAACATGTTATAGCATAGCATTGTACATTTGGTTCACAATATACAAAATTCAAGGCTCGGTTGTCTACAGCGACGCATATATTCAAGGGCTCGGTTGTGTCTTGATGCAACGCGAGAAAGTAATTGCTTACGCGTCTAGTCTACTAAAAGTTCATGAGAAGAACTACACTACCCACGATCTGGAGTTGGGAGTTGTAGTCTTTGCTCTCAAGATATGGAGACACTACTTTTATGGTACCAGATGCACGATTTACACCGATAACAAGAGTCTCTAGCACATATTCGAACAAAAGGAGTTAAACATGTGACAACGTCGATGGGTTGAACTCTTGAATGATTATGATTACGTCATCAAATACCATCCGGGCAAGGCTAACGTTGTAACTAACGCCCTCAGCCGAAAAGAAAAGAAACTAAGCCCAAGCGACTTCGCGCTCTACAACTTACTATTCATTCAAATCTTCTAGAACAAATTTGCAATGCTCATGTTGAAGCACTGAAGGAGGAGAACCTCCTATCTAAATCCATGCTGGGTATGGAGAAACAACTTGAAACTAAATCTGATGGTATTCGCTATTTCATGGAGTGAATATAGGTCCCACTGTACGGAAACTTGCAAGAGCTTGTGATGGACGAAGCACACAAGTCATGATACTCGATTCATCCTGATTCTGACAAGATGTAATGATCAGTATATTTTAGGTACACTCTGTTTGATACTAATTATTTAGTAAAATGTATTGATCTTGTATTAAAATATGGGTAACTTACACTTTTCGTCCTTTATGTTTGTAGCGGGTTGCAATGGATGACCTTTAACTTCAATAATTAAAGTCACACTCCTTTATTTGAAAAATTCATTATACTCTATGTCCTTTGGCCCTAACCAGGTTTTAATTATAAGTTAAATATGACACCGGGTAATTTAGTCATTTTACATATTAAATAAATATATTATAATAAAAATCATCCCTTGTTTCAAACACCTACCACCACCAAACCACAGCCATCTCTCTTGTTGGCTCTACCAGCCGGCGAGTTGCTTGCTCCGGCGAGCATTCCGGCCACCTTGACACCTCTAAGCAATTCTTGAATCTGCAAACACAAAACAT
Source organism: Helianthus tuberosus (assembly GCA_030545235.1). Classification (NCBI taxonomy): domain Eukaryota; kingdom Viridiplantae; phylum Streptophyta; class Magnoliopsida; order Asterales; family Asteraceae; genus Helianthus; species Helianthus tuberosus. The sequence continues at coordinate 48,497,869 of CM060411.1, read as the reverse complement.
CACACAATTCCACTTTTAAACAATCATCACAATTATAAAAACACAAACTTTCACACAACAAACCCCGATCAAAACAACCTTAAATAACTAAAACAAAACACCCAGAACAAACCTTAAATAACTAAAACAAGGATCACCAAGTGTTTATTCAACATAGGCCATGATTTTTCCCCAAACATCCACATGTCCTAAAACCTAAATCCTCCACATCACACAAATAAAACGTATACAACAAGATCCACCATAAAATCCAGAACAAACCTTCTATAACAAATCAATCTCATAGAGCGTGTTTGAACACGAGCATACCTCCGGCAGGACCGGAAACCGATCTATGACGTCACAAATCTCAAAATCTTCAAACCGTTAAATATCACGACGGTGTGCGACACCAGATCTCCGGTGGTGCACAACGATAGACCAACCTTCTGTCATCGCTCATTCTGCCGTCGTCGCGCTCATCTGAACCCTACCATCATAATGGCGTGCGATGTTAGATCTCCGGCTGTAAAACACGAGAAGGGAGTGATGTGTGATGAAGAACCTGATATCAGGTGGGAGAAATGAGTGGTGGGGTTGTGCGATGAAGATGTTGTCAACAATGGGGGTTCTAAAAGTTGAGAGAAAGAAAGTGAGATGAGAGAGATAGCTGTGGTGGTGGTAGGTAGGGGTGTTCAAAACCGGATATCCAAAAATTCGGATATCCGAATTTCGGATATCCAAAATTTTCGGATACCAGATTTCACTATCCGAATCCGTATCCGAAATTTCGGATATCCGGAATTCGGATATCCGGAATTCGGATATCCGGAATTCGGATATCCGGAATTCGGATATCCGAAATTTCGGATACGGATTCGGATAGTTAATCGGATATCCGAAAATCCAACTTTTTATTTAATTTTTTTTATTATTTATTTCATATTCGAAAACGGATATTTTGGATAGTTTCGGATATCCGAATATAAGTTTTCGGATATCCGAATATAAGTTTTCGGATATTTTTCGGATATTTTCGGATATTTTTCGGATATTTTCGGATAATTCGGATATTTTCGGATATTCGGATATCCGAAAAAAACTGAAAATTAAATTTTCGAATATTTCGGATATCCGAAATATCTGAAAATTTTGAAAATCACTATCCGAATCCGAAAAATTCGGATATCCGAAATTTCGGATATCCGATTTTTCGGATATTTCGGATTCGGATATCGGATATTTCGGATCGGATTTTTGGATACGGATAGTTTTGAACACCCCTAGTGGTAGGTGTAATAAACCGGGGATGACTTTTATTATAATATATTTATTTAATGTGTAAAATGACTAAAGCACCCTCATGTGCAATGCACATGCCATATTTCACTGATAATTATAACCTGGTTAAGGCCAAAGGATGTAAAGTGTAAAGAGTTTCCCAAATAAAGGATTGTGACTGTAATTATTGATGTTAAAAGTCATCCATTGCAACCCGCTACAAACATAAAGGACGAAAAATGTAATTTACCCTAAAAATATATTGTTTTCACTTGTTTTTATCATGATGTATATTTAAGATGGAAATAAATATTCATAAACATATATGGGTTAAATTTACATAATATGGCAAGACAATATATATTTATTTTGAGGTATATTAATAAAATTTATACTAAATGGTGGTTCATGAAACTAAAAGGAAACTAAAGTGTTTTGTGATTTCTTTTTGCAGTATACACCTCGATGTCCATAATAAAATAATCAAAAAGCCTAATGGAAATGTCTTGGACTTCAGGAATGGGCTGAATTAATTCCATGGGGCCCATAAAACTTTGATGGAGACATAGGGAATTAAAAGAAAAAAACGTAGAATTCATGTGAGGAGGTTATAGGGGATCGTACGACAAACGGCTACGCACATTGGAAGGCAGCCGCTTGGCTGTTGTTCTTGCCTTTTGCACGAAAAGTAAGAGGAGTTTTTGCTGGAATGAGTATACAAAGCTAATCTCTTCAAGATCAACCCGGTGTAGATTTGCAAGGTTTTTAGGGTTTCAACATTTGGTTTATGATTTAATTTGTGACAAGTTGTTCTAGAATTTGAATCTTTTGATAATTGTCTTGCATTTGTATTGAATTCACGAATTGTCGAGTGAGTTATGAAATATGACTTTGTGAAACGAATATGTGCAATTATGCCTTATCATAAGATAGGATTTACATGTTCTTGGCAATGAAGTGTAGTGCGGTCCATTGTCTATGACATAACTCTTGGCAGTTAAGCCACGTGACACTAAATTCGTTAATACCAATTTTAACTAAATTAAATCTAAAGCAACTAGGAACCCTAGGTTTGCAATTTCAAATCGGGTGTGTACCTTGTTCCAAATTACTGTTTTCAATCAAAAGTTCAAAGTTTGTTTTCTAATCATCAACTGTTTTCGTAGTTAGTAGTAAATTGTCAGTTCAACCCGAATTCTTTTCAAACCAATCAAACAAACCAAGAATTAAAAGTTGGCAAGCTTCATAATTATTTCGTACATTTTTGTAAATACTTTGGATAATCGAACAACTCGTGAAATACTGACCACATGCTCTTCATGGATACGATACTCGACTTACCCTAGCTACCTAGGTTAATTGGGTTTTTTACTGATCGGGACGACACGGTCAGTCATGTATCACGACCTGAAAGCACTATATTGGTGGCTTAACATGAAAGCGAACATAGCCAAGTATGTGATCAAGTGCTTAGCCTACGCTAGGATCAAGATTGAGTACCAAAATCCGTCTGACTTTGTACAGCAAGTAGAACTACCGATGTGGAAATGGGAGCAAATTTCCATGGATTTCATAACCGAACTACCCAGAACACAAGCGGGAACAACACTATCTGGGTGATCATGGATCACCTAACCAAATCTGCTCACTTCCTCGTAATCAAAGAGACGGGCAAGTATGACATACTCGCTAGCATCTATATGAAGGAAGTAGTCCCTCGGCACGGAGTGCAAATCTCCATCATTTCCGATCGTGATCCTAGTTTCGCGTCTTATCTGTGGCAATCTATGCATAAATCTTTCAGCACACGCTTAGACATGAGCACTGTCTACCACCCTCAAACTGATGGTCAGACCGAGCATATGATGTGTTCAAAATGTAACATATAAATTTCATCAAATGAGGCATAAAACTAACCCTTTTTTAGTACTAATGTTGTAAAAAGTGTGCTTTTGTCTTCCTTTTGTATTTTCAGGATTAAATGAGCTCAAATTAACAAAAGAAGCAAAAAGACATCAAAATCTAACATAAATACAAGAAAAGGAACAAGATGTGACATGCCCGACCCCACGACAGCATCTTCCTAAGCAAAACAAGAGATCAGAAGCCTGAACACGCCCCGTGCTCAGCCAGCACGGGGGCGTGCCCAAGTGTCAGCAGAAAAGACAAAGTGGTAGAAGCTTCTATTGCCCACCACGGGGCCGTGCTCAGCGGACACGGGGCCGTGGTCAACTATAAGATTCGCACAATCCAGCAAATCTGCATAGTACAAAGATTCTTCTGCACACGGGGTCGTGCTCAGCGGACACGGGGGCGTGGTCAACTAATAAGACAAAGCTGCATTAAATGAAGAAAGAGAAGGATGTGGACACGGGGCCGTGCCCACTGGACACGGGGCCGTGCCCGAGCTTCTGTTCAGCCTATAAATAGAAGTGCTTGGCTCAAGCTCAAACCATCCCTTGGCACACCACCTCTCTCACACTTCACCCACCACCCACCACCACCATAACACCATCATCCACCACCATCATCCATTGTCCATCGTAGAGTGTGTGAGTCGTCTCGGGATCCAAGATTGATCGTAAGAGTTCTTGACAATCAAGGCCATGTTTGCCTAAGTCTCTTACATCACTTGGTGAAGACAAAGTGACTAGTGTAATACTTTTTATTTCTAATCCTTTGCACTTTTTATTTGGTTTTGTATTAATGACTTTAATAACTAGTTGCTTATGTTGAAGGTGATCTTTCCTTATCGTTTATCCGTGGTGTCTTGGCATTATTTTACTGTCTATATAAAATAAAAGATTTTCACCATTCATATCTCCACGGTCTATATGGAGGTATGTTGGCTACCTGGTCGGGGGTTAAGGGAACGGTTTGGTAAAGGTCTTTCCATTGTTCAGCGTTTAGAGGTCCTGCAATGGACCTGGGTCAAATTTAGTAGGACCTCCTTCAATACTTAACGGTATTGGATGGCGGGGGTCCAAACTCTTTGATCCCCTCATAAGTTAACTACTATTAATACTATAACCCGGCTATTTAGGAGTGTATCCCTGCTGACTCAGACTACTTAGCCGAGGGTAACGTCACCTCCAAAAGAGGGGCCTACCATAATATTGCATTAATAACTTAATTAATTATCTTCCAATAATCCACCCTTTTAGGATTGTATCCTTGCTGACTCAAACTACTGGGGTGAGGGTAACGTCACCTTCAAAAGAGGGGCCTACTACAATAACTAAGATAATCTCTTAATTATGTGCAAAAGTGCGGAAATAATCAAAGGTTACACTAGATACGAGTCGGAACCAAGTGATTCATCTTGTCTATCAGTTTTTCTTTTTATTTTTATTTTCAGCATTTTAGTTAGTTTTTATTTTTCTTAGTTTAAAACATTTTTTCTAAACTTTTTATTTTGATTAGACGTTGAGGATAAACCGGTACTAAAAGCTCTTGTGTCCTTGGACGACCTCGGTATCTTACCAACACTATACTACGCTCACGATGGGTGCACTTGCCCATATGTGTGTTTAGTGTTAGTGAAATATCGTGTTTTATAAGTTTAAAACTTGGCTAAAAATAAGTGTTAAAGGGGCTTAAAATATACACCTAAAATATATAACACTTCACACGCATCAAGTTTTTGGCGCCCCTGCCGGGGACACAAGGATTTTAAGAAAGTTAGGAATCAACGGCCTAATCGTTTTTCTTATTTTTCATTTTTTTAGGATTTTTTTTTTAGTTTTTCAGCTTCTGCAGAGCTCAGCACGGGCCGTGCCTGGTCGGACACGGGCCGTGCCTGGTCGGACACGGGCCGGGCCCAGCATCATCACTGGCAGTTTTTGTTTTCTGAATTACAGAGAGCTGAACACGGGGCCGTGTCGGTGCAACACAGGGTCGTGTCCAACTCCCAGTAACAGGGATCCAGAAAACAATCACTGTACCTCTGACCACGGGCCGTGTTCACTGAGCACGGGGCCGTGGTGAACATTCTGACCAACGTTCTTTTCTGTTTTTATTGCAGGACTTGGAACCCAGGCGCCACATTTGAACCTCCTACGTAGTGCATGAGCTCCAGTTCTAGTAGAGACATAAAAGAACCTCTAGAAGAACCCGAACGCTTTCTCAGAAAAAGACTTAAAGCTAAAAATCAAAAGAAAGTTTCGGGGGACCCACTTCCAATGGCGGACCAACGTACCCTCATGGATTACCTACGGCCCACCGTAGGCAATCTCGGCGCCGCTATCAATGCACCAAATGTCGAAGCCAACAACTTCGAACTTCGGCCGCATTTGATACAAATGCTCCAAAACTCCGTAACCTTTCACGGGCTTGCGGACGAGGATCCCCATCTACATATTACTAATTTCTTGGAAATATGTGATACTTTTCGGATCAATGGAGCATCAAACGACGCCATTCGCCTTAGGATGTTTCCATTTTCACTAAAAGACCGAGCTAAGGCTTGGCTTAACACCCTCCCAGTTGGCTCGGTAAACACCTGGGATGAACTAGCCCAAAAGTTTCTATATAAGTATTTCCCTCCTGCTAAAACAGCTAAACTAATGACTGAAATTAATACATACTCACAAGAGGATGGGGAATCCTTATATGAAACTTGGGAAAGGTTCAAGGAGCTTCTAAGAAAGTGTCCTCATCACGGTCTAGCGGTGTGGCAACAAGTATCCACTTTCTACAATGGGTTGTTGCCACACACAAGACAGACACTTGATTCAAGCTCCGGGGGACTTTTAGGTAATCGTCGCCCAAATGAAATATATAATCAAATTAAGGAAATTGCTCAAACCAATTTTCAATGGCACACTCCCCGAGGTAATAAATCTATTGCCCCGGGCGCTCATAAGGTTGATGAAAGCACCTCTTTACAAGCCCAAATCGAGGCCCTCTCTTCGAAAATCAAAAAGTTAGAAATGACAAAAACGGCCTCGGTTATGGCTTGTGAAGGGTGTGGTGGGTCACATGAAAATTGGAGTTGTATGAAAGAATTAGATGAACAAGCAGAAACGGTAAACTACATTGATAATAGACCTAGGCCGTCGGGTCCTCCAACGGGTACCTACAACCAAGGATGGCGTAACCACCCAAATCTTGGTTGGAGAGATCCCGGCAATAGTAGTAACCAACAAAACCAACGAACTAATTTTCAACAACCACAAAATTTCTCTCAACAACAAGGTGGAAGAGAAAGGCTTGAAGATACCGTATCTCGCCTCATCTCCGACACCGAAAAGAAAAACTCGGATCGATTTCAACAAATAGAATCGAATTTTAGAAATCAACAAGCTAGCATTCAAAACGTTGAAAAACAATTAACTCAACTAGCTCAAAATTTCTCCGAGAGACCACAAGGCGCGTTACCGAGTAATACCGAAACCAACCCAAAGGCACAAGTACACCTCATCACTTTGAGAAACCGAACCGTGGGTCCCGAGGATGCACTGTTACCACCAGTTGAAGGAAGTCAACACCAAAACACGACTTCACCTACACCTCATCCAGAAACGGCTTCTTCACCAAATCAAGAGCCCACCAAGACTCCTACAATTCCATACCCCGGTAGGTTAAATCGTCAAAAGACCGATGAGCAATTCGCAAAGTTCGAAAGTTTACTAAAACAATTGCATGTTAATATTCCTTTTATTGAGGTCCTAACCCAAATGCCTAAATATTCAAAATTCATGAGGGATTTCCTCACTCACAAAAGGAAAATTGAATCATTGCAATTAGTTAACTTAGACGAAGAATGCTCCGCTTTAGTACTCAACAAACTTCCACAAAAGAAAATTGATCCCGGGAGCTTCACAATTCCTTGCTCGATTGGGAAGTCCCCCGTTCGTAATGCATTAGCCGATCTTGGGGCTAGCATTAACCTCATGCTCACGTCAATGTTCAAACGACTCGGCCTAGGAGCAACAAGCCCTACAAAGATGAGCATACAACTCGCCGACAGGTCCGTCAAATTTCCACAAGGTGTCGCTGAAAATCTGCTGGTCAAGGTAGACAACTTCGTTTTTCCAACCGACTTTGTCATCTTAGACATGGAAGAAGACACCGATGTCCCTCTCATCCTCGGGAAGCCATTTCTAGCCACCGCCCAAGCAGTGGTGGATATGAATGACGGAACGTTAACATTGAAGTTTGGGGATGAGGAAGTGAAGTTTGAATGTGGAAAGAAAGTAGAGGAAGAAGACCCGGTCAAATACATGAAGGTCATAGACTCAAGCTTGGATGACGCTCTCCGATGGTGTAACATGGGATGCAATACATCCCACTTGGGTAACATGTGACCAGGCTTTGGGTCTAGCCAAGGACCCTTATAAACGTCGCGCACCATGGAGGCATTCCACGGAACTATCCTTAGTTTAGTTTAGATTAATTTTCTTGTTTTCTAGTTAGTTTTAATTTTCAGGAATAAAACACACTTGAGATGGCAAAGGATGCAAGGGAAACTTGAACCAGCACTCCATACAGGAAAACAGAACCGTCCGACAAATTTCTTCATTTACAGTAAGCTCGGCACGGGCCGTGTCCACCCAACACGGCCCCGTGCTGCACAGTCTGCAGAAAAAGACCCAGTTCAGGTAACTGGACACGGGCCGTGTTCACCCAACACGCCCCCGTGTCCAGACTTCTGTTTCTCTTGCTCTGATTTTGTTACTGGCACTTGAACACGGGGCCGTGCTCGGCTAACACGGGGCCGTGTTCAGTGCCCAGTAACACAAAATTTTTTGCTTTTTACACCTTTTTACACATTCAATCAACCTAAAAACTTATTTTTTGGACACATTGAGGACAATGTGTAATTTAAGTGTGGGGGGGATGCTAAAACCTTGAATCTTGCAAGTCCTAAATACAAGCCTTACACAAAACTCTATTGGAACCGCTAATCACCCCAAATTTTTTTTTCAAAAATTTTTAATTTTTTTTTACTTGTCTAGGTTTAACTCGGGAAATTCAAGTTTTTAAAAAGATTATATTTTTACAAATTTACAACCGATAGCGTCGTGATAAAAAGAACCAACATAAGAAAATTATGAAAAGGCATGACAAGCTTAGTTAAAATTTGATTATATATACTTGATCACATAAAAACCCATTCCCACAAAAGTGAGTTTTGAGCCTTTATTGAGCAAACACTTACATATCATTTGACTAAATGCTCATTTTCGTTTCTTGTGTGAATAGCCGCTTGGTTCTTACGACTCTAGAACATGCCATGACGATACATTCTCGGTCCTTACCAACTTAAACCCAAGTAAGTAAATGATGGAGGCATTAGGACTAACCCCTTTTTATTTCTACACCATTATTTTTCTTTTTTTTTACCACCTACCCAAAATCCCCCTAGTTAGCCCCTTTGAGCCTAAACCTTTTCATTTCATAACCCAAACCAAACACCCCTTTTACCCACCTAAACCTTTTTCATTTTTACCCCTTTGTTTTAGTAACAAGTTTGGTTCTTCATATGACTTTTCAAAAAAAAAAAAAAAAATTTGTTGATGATGAAGCAAAAGAAAATAAACAAACAAGTTCATCAAAAATAACTTTGTTTGAATAATAGCTTCATCAAAATAAAAGTTACGAAAATAGAAAGTCTTACGAAAACCGACACTTGTTACGCTTTTTAACCTTTTTTCTACTAACCACAAACCACCAACCCAACCACCAACCTTTAACCCAAGCCTAACCCCTTACCCACAAAGTCCTCTTGATATTTACTAAGGTATATAAGTTAAAAAGGAGGAGGATTGATTGCTTGGCAAGCCTATGGTAGGAGTAAGTTCCATACCGCTCTCGAGTGATCCACAAAAATACATTTTCGGCCGAGTGTTGAGTGATCCCCGTGAGGTATGTGAACTTGTATATAAATAGAATTTTACAAAGGCATGTTATGCCCTAATAAGTAATTTCTCTTATGAAAAGTTTTAAATAAATCATGACGAATAGGATTGTAAATAAATAAAAATAAAATTAAATAAAGAATCTTGGAAATCCCGACACTCTACGACAAGTCCAAAAAAAAAAACCTTCTTCTCTACCCATTCCATTTGGGAGTGTAATAGCCACATATTAAAGAGTTTTGCTTGAGGACAAGCAAAGATTCAAGTGTGGGGGTATTTGATGTGTTCAAAATGTAACATATAAATTTCATCAAATGAGGCATAAAACTAACCCTTTTTAGTACTAATGTTGGAAAAAGTGTGCTTTTGTCTTCCTTTTGTATTTTCAGGATTAAATGAGCTCAAATTAACAAAAGAAGCAAAAAGACATCAAAATCTAACATAAATACAAGAAAAGGAACAAGATGTGACATGCCCGACCCCACGACAACATCTTCCCAAGCAAAACAAGAGATCAGAAGCCTGAACACGCCCCGTGCTCAGCCAGCACGGGGGCGTGCCCAAGTGTCAGCAGAAAAGACAAAGTGGTAGAAGCTTCTATTGCCCACCACGGGGCCGTGCTCAGCGGACACGGGGCAGTGGTCAACTATAAGATTCGCACAATCCAGCAAATCTGCATAGTACAAAGATTCTTCTGCACACGGGGTCGTGCTCAGCGGACACGGGGGCGTGGTCAACTAATAAGACAAAGCTGCATTAAATGAAGAAAGAGAAGGATGTGGACACGAGGCCGTGCCCACTGGACACGGGGCCGTGCCCGAGCTTCTGTTCAGCCTATAAATAGAAGTGCTTGGCTCAAGCTCAAACCATCCCTTGGCACACCACCTCTCTCACACTTCACCCACCACCCACCACCACCATAACACCATCATCCACCACCATCATCCGTTGTCCATCGTAGAGTGTGTGAGTCGTCTCGGGATCCAAGATTGATCGTAAGAGTTCTTGACAATCAAGGCCATATTTGCCTAAGTCTCTTACATCACTTGGTGAAGACATAGTGTCTAGTGTAATACTTTTTATTTCTAATCTTTTGCACTTTTTATTTGGTTTTGTATTAATGACTTTAATAACTAGTTGCCTATGTTGAAGGTGATCTTTCCTTATCGTTTGTCCGTGGTGTCTTGGCATTATTTTACTGTCTATATAAAATAAAAGATTTTCACCACTCATATCTCCACGGTCTATATAGAGGAATGTTGGCTACCTGGTCGGGGGTTAAGGGAACGGTTTGGTAAAGGTCTTGCCATTGTTCAGCGTTTAGAGGTCCTGCAATGGACCTGGGTCAAATTTAGTAGGACCTCCTTCAATACTTAACGGTATTGGATGGCGGGGGTCCAAACTCTTTGATCCCCTCATAAGTTAACTACTATTAATACTATAACCCGGCTATTTAGGACTGTATCCCTGCTGACTCAGACTACTTAGCCGAGGGTAACGTCACCTCCAAAAGAGGGGCCTACCATAATATTGCATTAATAACTTAATTAATTTTCTTCCAATAATCCACCCTTTTAGGATTGTATCCTTGCTGACTCAAACTACTGGGGTGAGGGTAACGTCACCTTCAAAAGAGGGGCCTACTACAATAACTAAGATAATCTCTTAATTATGTGCAAAAGTGCGGAAATAATCAAAGGTTACACTAGATACGAGTCGGAACCAAGTGATTCATCTTGTCTATCTGTTTTTCTTTTTATTTTTATTTTTATTTTCAACATTTTAGTTAGTTTTTATTTTTCTTAGTTTAAATCATTTTTTCTAAACTTTTTATTTTGATTAGACGTTGAGGATAAACCGGTACTAAAAGCTCTTGTGTCCTTGGACGACCTCGGTATCTTACCAACACTATACTACGCTCCCGATGGGTGCACTTGCCCATATGTGTGTTTAGTGTTAGTGAAATATCGTGTTTTATAAATTTAAAACTTGGCTAAAAATAAGTGTTAAAGGGGCTTAAAATATACACCTAAAATATATAACACTTCACACGCATCAGCATACCATCCAAACTTTTGAAGACATGCTGCGAGCATGTGTCTTTGATTTCGGAAACGGTTAGGAGAGACACCAACTTCTGGTGGAATTCTCCTACAACAATAGTTACCACTCCAGTATCCAGGCCGCACCATTCGAAGCATTGTATGGACGGAAATGGCGGTCACCTCTCTGTTGGGCTGAATCGAAGACAACCATATTACTCGTCCTGAGCTTGTACTTGAAACTTCAAAGAAAATTGTTCGGATCAGAAACCATATGGCGGCAGCTCGTGAGCGTCAGAAAAGTTATGCCGATAAACGTAGGAAACCTCTGGAATTTTCAAGCTGGTGACAGGGCTTTGTTGAAAGTCTCATCTTGGAAAGGTGTAGTTCGTTTTGGGAAACGAGGAAAATTAAATCCGTGTTACGTCAAACCATTTAAGATTACAGAAAGAATTAGCACTATGGCTTATAGACTGAATCTACCTGAGGAACTTATTGATGTGCACAATGTCTTTCACGTATCAAACCTAAAGAAGTGCTTATCCGATGAAACACTCGTGGTTCCATTCAAAGAGCTGAAGATTGATGATCAACTCCATTTCATCGAAGAGCCAGTTGAAATCTTGGATCGAGAAATCAAAACTCTTAAACGCAGTAAAATTCCTATCGTTCGTGTTCGTTGGAATTCAAAACGTGGACAGGGTTCACATGGGAACAGGAAGATCAAATGATGCGCAAGTATCCCAAATTGTTCAAAAACGTTACATCAAGTGTCGAAGCTGCTACTGAATTTCGGGATGAAATTCCTATTCAACTTGGGGATGATGTGGCACCCCAGGAAAGTTCTCAATCGCATTACCTTTGTTAGTAACTACTTGCTAAATTTCGGGACGAAATTTCTTTCAACTTGGGGATCATGTGACAACCCGTACTTTCCGAGGTAAAAACCGTTCACTTTTCTCGATTTTTTCTTCATTTACGTTTCGTTTACACTTTACTTTTCACGTCGTATATTTTAGCCAAACACATTTAAACGTGTGTATATATATATATATATATATATATATATATATCCATCTAACTCATAATAGAATTATATAAGTAATTATTCGGAAATTAGATGCATATTCTATTCGAAACACTAAACTGGTGGCATGAAGCCCAACCCCAGATTCATCCTTGTTTTCCTTGCGGCCCAAGGGTACGGCCCAAACTCAAGCCCAAACCGACACCCCTCAACCCTCTAACTTACGGCCCACACCCACCCCACTATTCGGCCTAAAGACTTGCGGCCCACTTCAAACCCAAACCGTCATAACATCCCCTCCTTATTACGTACGTGCGACCCCCGTAATCCCACAACCCTCACTTACGTTTTCTAGATCTCCCTCTCTCCTTCTCTACTGTCAATGAAGAACAGGAGCAAGAAGACTGCAAGTGCTTCGGTTTTAAGTCTCAGTTGAACTCTATATGGCTAGGTATCATACTTTGGGTTTTGGTTATAGTTTTAAGAGTTCATGCATGATTTGGGCTACTAGTATTATGATATCACGGCTTTGTTTTCTGTTTTGTTGGATGATTCTGGATGTATGTGATGATACTCGTTGACTAGGTTGTTAGAAATCGTGCATGGTGGGTTATGTGATGTGATCGTAAGGAATTTGTATAAATTATTAAGGTTTTGATTCTTTCATGATATTGGTTTAAATCTTGTTGGTTCTTGATGAATTAGTTGATATATGACATGATTTATGATGATAACCTGCTGTACTTGAAGTATATAGGTGGTTTTGTTGGTTAAGTAATCATTTTTGGGAGTCGGGTAATGAAACTGTTTATGTCCAGAAAGTTACAGCCGACTTGTGTCGAGTGTAACTGGGTCAAAGGTTAACAAAAATCCATGTTTCTAGACTCTAAGATATAGTTCCAGGAAATACCTTTCAAACCCTACTGGAATTGTATTTTTTTGACATGATTTGTTATTTTAAATGAATTTTTCCGTAACAAAAGTGTAGGCTGCTTTTTCTGTCAGAATTTGCAGCCTATTACGAATGTCACAACTTGATGTAGGAATTGAGTTAGTACTTTAAATTTCTACCGTAGATGGTACTAGGTGATATTGAGAATCCTCCATTGGAATTTCTTTAAATGGGTGAATGAGGATTTTTAAATGAATTTTACTGTAAACCGTCACCAGAATGTGACGAATCAGACCTATGTGTGATAGATAATTTTTAGTGATTATTTTTTTAAGTAGTTAGGTCATGAGAAAATTCCACAAGTATTCATGAACTAAATGACATGTCATGTTAGAATACAAGCTTTTTGAGTCCGTTTGGTATTTAAATAAATTTTGTAAAACTGCTCAAAATTTGATGTGAAACTGCAAAGTGCTGAAAGTGATTGTAAATGCTTTGAATTTACTTATGTGTTACTAGAAGGTGTTAATTGTCATTTAAAACCTTAATGAGTGTCCATGAAAATGTTGCATGTAAAATGAGATGATCACATGTACCAATTTACATGAACGATTAATTAAATGTCAAACATGAAAGCATGGCTATGTGCTAAAATACATGTAAGATTACGTGGGTCTAAACTAACTAAAACCGTAAACATATCAGGACGAGGTTGACCACTGCTTTTACCTTTCACCCTTGTTTTATGCCAAGCAAACTAAGGTGAGTTCACAACCTTTTCTAAAAGCATGCATCCCTGGTTTGGGACAATACTTTTACGGTAGCCCCGGTTGGGGCAACACGCGCGTTCCTAGTTTAGGACCACATACATACTATCCACCGGAGATGGAGTAGTACACTTAAACTAAATGAACACTCTATCTAGAAGTCCCTACATTTTTACCGATTAGTATGTCGGGTTGGCAGGCGGGTATTAGTTGATGACGCTATTGGGTTTGACAACCCTCACACCATGCGGGGAGCCAGGTGTGAACTATTGACATTTTCTTTTACATTACTGTTTAGAGACATTAATGAGGGCACAAAATTATAATGTTAACATTCGGTAAAAAGTTCAGTTACTTGATGAGGGTTAGCTACCCAAGTCATACATGGAACAAATTATTTGTGAACTTATGCTTCCACTTTTTGGTTAACTAAAATTTGTGAATTCGCGCCAACTTTATCGTTGACACATTATTGCATGCTTTGTAGGCCTTTAAGTACAGCTTGGACGGACGATTGCAATGGTTGGAGTGGTGTGGTTTGTTGAACTTTATGTTTTAATTATTTTTTAAAGTTGTGGTTTTTAAATCTTGTCGGGGTTTTTAACTTTGTTTCCTCTGCTTACCTAAAATGTGTTTTGGACATTTAAAACTTGATCACTAATCGTATTGTTAGTGATAATTTATAATTTTTAAATATTTGGTTCAACGTGATTAGTGGCTAGATCCTGATCAGTCGCACGCCTCACGGTAAAACCCCGTATGTGGAATTTGAGGGTGTGACATTCTTTGTTGAAGCTCTTGGTGGGTTTTAATGAATCAACCCAAATTGACTAAATTGGATGTGTTAAATGGTTGAATTCAAGTTTAAATGCATTAACCTAGTGTCAAAATGATCTAATCATCTCAATTTAGGGAAATAGATTTAGGGTTCATGTTCAAGAAAAAATTGAAATTACAGTGTTTATGACCTTTTACCTAGTGTTAAACTTTTTATTTAATTCTTAAAAAAATGGTAAACGTAAGCACAGAATATAAAATACTACAAAACTTATTATTACATCACATAACAATGCTGGCAAAGAGTTGGCTACAAGATTCAAATTTCCTAAAAAGTGTAACAAGTTATCAAACAACATAATGTCAACCATAAAACACACGAAAAACCAACAAATAACATAATGAAGATTACTAAAAAAATCATATATGTGGGGTTTGTGTTGTGTTTTGGATGATAAGGCTCTGATTATGGGATGACAGAAATATTGTGTTTTATGTTGATTAGCATGTTGTGTTTTAAATTCATAGTTTTATGATGTTGTGTTTGAAGTTTTTATGGACTATTAGAGTTTGAATATGGTGTTTTAGGAACCTTCATTCTATTATTTGTGAGTTTTAGGTGTGTTTAATGGTTGAAATTATAGTGTTTTATGACTTTTTACACTTTTTAGGAAATTTGGACTTTATAGCCGTTACACCGTCTAAAACAAGAAACCTCTGTGTTCGAGATCCGAACTCTGAACATATAGTTTTAGGTTTAGGTTTCACAGACACCAAGTATTAAAAGAAATTTGTTGTTAAAATAATTAAAAGTGATACGGATCAGGACCCATTGGAAGAACCACCCGAAGATACTAGTTCGAGACCCGACCCGGCGGAAAGTGGCTAAGGGCCGTCAGTTTTAGCCTCACACCTCCAACCTTTTATTTAAAATCTTGTGTTTATCTCTTTTGATTCAGTATTTATTTTCTTCCTTATTTATCATGATATCATTCCATGTTTGTCGTTCAAGTTTTCTATTTAAACAATTGTAATTTTTGGTTGGAGGGTGAAGTTTTATGAACATGAATTTTCCTTGAACAAGTTTTTTTCATCTTCTCTGTTCGGTTGGCAGAAGGAGGCTTATCTAAACTAGAGTTTCTACCTTCCACTAATACGAATCCGTATCAAGTGGTATCAGTAGCTTCAGGTTCGTCAAGATGTCCGAATATAGGAGAGATCGTCGTCAAGAACACCGCAGATTCGTCGCTGGAGGCAGCGATCTTGAACAACGTGATCCTCATGACGCCGATATCGAACCTCTACAACAACGGATTCGTGAGCTCGAATTCAATTAGTATCATGGGTATGACAAATATATCTTAAATAGACTAGCACCACTCAATCGACGTGAAGTAGGACCCGAATCTATGTTAGTCTCAGGATCTGTCTTCTTTGGGCTCAATAAATTGGCACCGACTAGTCCAGGTCATATTATCTTTAGCCTTTTCATTACGGAGGAAAATCCCATTATTACGATTGTTCCACCAGAGGTCTAACCTCTCCTATCAGAATATAAGGATGTTTTTCCTGACGACATTCCCGCAGGTCTCCCTCTAGAATGTGAAATTCAACATTGTATTGACTTCCTTCCAGATGTTAGCATTCCAAACAAGTCAGCTTATCGGATTAACCCGAAAGAATTCACGGAGTTGCATCGCCAAGTAACCGAACTTTTAGAGAAAGGCCTCATCCGGGAAAGCATAGGTCCATGTGCCGTGCCGGCTCTCTTGGTTCCAAAACCGGGTGGTAAGTTTCACATGTGTATTGATAGTCGAGCGATTAACAAAATCACAATGAAATATCGATTCCCTATACACGGTTTGACGATTTGCTTGATCATTTTCATGGAGCGACTGTTTTTTCAAAAATTGATTTACGTAGCGGGTATCACCAAATTCGTGTGCGCCCTGGTGATGAGTGGAAAACGGCGATTAAAACACGTGATCGGTTATATGAATGGATGGTGACGCCATTCGGTTTATCGATTGCTCCGAGCACGTTCATGAGGTTAATGAATCATATTTTTAAACCTTTCATTGGTCGTTGTGTTGGTGTTTACTTTGATGACATTTTGGTGTTTAGCAAAAATGTGGTGCAACACTTGTCCCACCTTCAAGAAATTTTCATAGTACTACGACAATAGAAATTAAACGCCAACGAACAAACATGCCACTTCTTAACATCCGAGGTCGTCTTCTTGGGGCATTTTGTGTTAGGAAAAGTCATTCGCATGGATGAATCAAAAATTTTGGCAATCACAACTTGGCAACTGCCTAAATCACTTCATGAGTTCGAACTTTTCATGGGCTTGCTTCGTGTTACCGGCGTTTCAGAAATATTAGTACGATCGTCGCACTTATTACCGAGTGCTTAAAAAGTAGTAAGTTTTCTTGGTCTTCATCCGCACAACAATCTTTTGAAGCCCTTAAGGCCGCAGTCATATAAGCACCAGTCTTAGCCCTACCTAACCTTGACCAGGTCTTCCAAGTCGAATGCGATGCATCAGGATTAAGTATTGGCGGAGTTTTGAGTCAACAATATTGACCCATTGCTTTTTTATGTGAAAAGTTGGGTGACACAAGATGCCTGTATAGTATTTATGATAAAGAGTCCTACGCTATTGTTCGAAGTCTAGAATATTTGTGACATTATCTACTGCCCGACGAATTTATTCTATACTCCGACCACCAAGCCCTTAAATTTATTCAGGGCCAAGCGAAGCTTAACCCACAACATGCAAAATGGGTGGAGATATTACAAGATTTCACTTTCGTTATTCGGCACAAAGCGGGCTCTTCTAACTCAGTTTTCGACGCCTTGAGTCGTCACCCAGCTTTCGTGACATCGGTCGCTTTCGAGGTAATCGGTTTTCAATCCTTTTCTAATTAATATCAAGATGATCTAGATTTTCACGAAGTGTGGAACAACATCAAAACAGGCCCATATAATGATTTTGTTCACAAGCATGGGTTACTTTACAAAGGGAGTCGTTTGTGTGTGTTGTTATCATCGTTTTGCGAGGCGATTATTCTAGAGAGCCATCAAGAGGCGTTAACAGGTCATTTTGGCCACGAAAAAACCATTGCGTTGGTCCAAGACCGATTCTTTTGGCCGAAACTAACTTGATACGTGTCCAAGCACTACGTGAAAAGGGGGCTACAACCACACTTTTGGTAAAATCGCCCTGCCACACATTTGTAAAAACATGTGACTAAAAGTTATTCATAACATGTTAAAACACCTTTAGCCACACAGTATATTATTAATGTGACCATTTATACCGGTGTAGAACCTTTAACCACACCTTTAGAAAATAATGTGACATTTTTTAGGCAAATGTTATCAAATGTCATTGAAAAAATGTGTGGCCAAATGTTAAACTTACTACGTCTTTAAAAAAATCCCCCCCAAAATATATCATTCTAAAACTTAAACTCCCCCCCCCCCCCCAAAAAAAAAATTCATTCTAAAACTTAAACTTCCCCAAAAACATTTGATTCAAAAATTTCCTCTTAAATAATATTCTTATTTAAAAAATTACATTATTTAATATTAAAAAAATAAAAAAAATCTTACCAGATATTTAATAATTCAAACTATTATTAAATATTATATATTTTAAACATATTTGTTTTCTTCTAAATAATATATTAATGTATGCATATTAATAATGGTATCGAGTTTCTCATAGTTAATTGTTTTAAGTTTGATACGGTACCGGTAGTTTACCGAATTTTACTTTCAAATAGTGTTGCGGTATAAGTGTTGTACAGTACCATACCGAACATTTTTGGTACCGGTACCTGTACCCATATTTGATGATTTCCGGTATTAGCATTTTCGGTACTTGCATGTTCGGTACTACCGAACTCATCCCTAATGATATATGTGTTAATAGACCATATTGGGCTTTACTGGGTCACAATGGCCAATAGTGGTCATAGATATGTTAATGAACCATATTGGGCCTTAATGGATCACAATGGACAATAGTAGATCACGCATGTCTTGCTAGACCATATTGGGCCTGAATGATAGTGGATCATACATGTCTTAATGGATCACAATGCACAATAGTATATCATATATGTATTAAAGGATCATATTGGGCCTTAATGGATCACAACGGGTAATAGTATCTCATATATGTCTTAATTGACTACATTGGGTCTTAATGGATCACAACAGTCAATAGTAGCTCATATATGTCTTAATGGACCATATTAGACCTTAACAGCTAACAACGGGCGATAGTAGATCATATATGTCTTAATGGACCCCATTGGGCCTTAATGGATCACAATGAAACTTAGTAGATTATACATGTCTTAGTGGACCATATTAGGCCTTAATGGATCACAATGACCAATAGTAGATCATACAAGTGTTAGTGGACCATATTGAGCCTTAATGGATAACAATAGTAAATAGTAGATCATACAAGTGATAATGACCATAATGGGCTTTAATAGATCACAATGGTCAGTAGTACATCATACAAGTGTTAATGGACCATATTGGGCCTTAATGAAGCACGATGACCAATAGTGGATCATACATATCTTAGTGGACCATATTGGGCCTAAATGAATCACAATGACTAACAGTAGATCATACATGTCTTAATGGAGCATATGGGGCCTTAATTGATCACAATTGACAATATTAGATCATACATGTGTTATTAGACCATATTGGGCCTTAATGGATCATGATGGCCAATAGTAGACCATAATGATGGCCAATGGTAGATGATACATGTCTTAATGGACCGTATTAGGTCTTAATGACCATATTCAGTCTTAATGGACTATATTGAGTTTTAATGGATTAAATGACCAATAATGGGTCATACATGTCTTAATGGACCATATCAGGAGACTAAAAACATATGACTATTAGTAAGGGTGCAAACGAGCTGAGTCAAGCTCGACCAGGCTCGGGATCAAGCTTGTTTAACTTATGAATGTTCGAGCTCGGCTTGATTTGTGCTTAGTTTTCTTAAGACCGAGCTCGGCTCATAATGAGTTTTTTTCAAACTCGAGCTCAGCTCGGGCTCGGCTTGTTTAATATTATTAATTAATTAATTAATAATTATATATAAGATAGTTTTTTATAATATCATAAATCCTATTCAATATTATTTTAATATAATTAAAATTTAAATAAACAGTGAGCTCGTGCTTGTTTCCTAAAGAGGTGTCGTATTTGTCACATTGCCAAAACCCACCATACGAATCACGACCTTTATACTCCTTTACCCACTCCGGTACGCCCATGGGAAGATGTAAGCATTGATTTTGTCTTGGGCTTACGATTGACCCAACAAAAAAAAGATTCGATTATGGTCGTCGTTGATTGATTTTCAAAAATGGCTTATTTTCTACCATGTGCCAAGACATATGACGCATCCTAAGTCGCGCGCCTTTATTTTGCAGAAATTGTTTGGTTACATGGCGTTCCAGAAACCATCACGTCTGATCATGATGTGAAGTTCATTAGTCACTTTTGGCACACATTGTGGAAGCGTTTAGGAGCAAAGGTACAATTTAGTAGTTCACACCACCCTCAAACAGATGGACAAACTGTAAGGTCTCCTACCCAAGGATCTCACTCAGACAACAATCACCAGGTGTGCGGAATCCACCTAGCAATCACTACTGTATGGTATTGGATCAAGAAATTGTAGAACAAGAATGATGAGAATGATGAACGACGTCACACACAGTAGCCGTCAATTCACACACAGTGACAATGATTAGGGTTTCTTGAAGAACAAACTTTCCACAAAAGAAATCGCCCCAGTATAACATATCACTAAGAGTTTATATATAATGGGAAGTCCAGACTATTAAAGTCAGGACATAGAAAGGCCCAAAGCCCAATACAAAACAAACCCTGACTAAAACAAACACCAAAATTCGGACTAGTTGAATTCCTAAGTCCTGACCATGAAAACCCTGACCAACATAATAGTTTTAACAAATTACATAAAAGACCCTTGAGTTTAAGAGCCTGCACTTATCACCCAAAGTGCATGTACAGACTCAAGGTGCATTCTTATAAACCATCCATTCATTTTAACCCTTGTATAACATGCTTATCATTAGGGAACAAGGTCTAACTTTTAATTGCAACAAATCAACATGGTGGGGGCCATGTTGGGCCGTAACTAGCGGGGGGGGGGGGGGGGTTCTAGCATAGGTTTTAACCAAGTTAGTTACCTTAAGGTTAAATATCAAGTATTAGTTAGTTATGTTAGTTACTAGATATTTGTAGGGTGTTATGATGTTCGGGGACCATAACTAGCTTGGTAATGTTAAAACAGTGCTTCTAGTGTAATTTTGGTGTTTCGGGTAGTGTCAGGTTGTTTGGTTGATTACTGGTTTGTTAAAGTGCTAAACTTTGTAGTTTAGTGTGCTTTATATATCTTTTTGTGACACTTTTGATTCCCGACACTTAGGAAAGCATTCAGGACCATTTAACCATATTTCTCCATAAAGTTAGATTGTTAAAATGCTGATTTTTGCTGAATTTTGCTGAATTCAGCACTTTGGGTGAGTTTTAGGCACTTTCCGGCACTTAAACTATCACTAGCAAGGCAGTTTTGTGATCCTTACTTTCCTACACACTACACTAGTGTGGTACTTAGTTTCTGGCTCATTCTGTGTCTCAATGCACTGTCTGTCTATGTGCTGAGTTCTGTCAGCATTTTCCTGACTTATCAGATAACTGTGCTAACTGTACTTAATGCATCATATGAGGCAATATAGCTTTCATGCAATATTGGTATGAAATTAAACAATGTATGATGCACATGTATGTATATGGCAGAAATCAGAAAGCAGTTAATTGCAATTCAGCACGGTCATTAAGCACTAATCATGGTTAATTAATTGTACGGATACCTGAATTTTTGACAGTTGTCACATTCTCCCCCTGTTAAGAAAATTTCGTCTCGAAATTTTAAGCTTTACTACTGGCTACAGGGGTTGTTGGTGCATATTTGTGACAACAGCTTAGATTTGGTCTTTGGATATCTTGTAATTAGTTAAACGATAAATAGTTAGCGGGTTTAGCTTTGTATTAGTGGAATAATAGAGTTTGGGCTAAACAAAACCCAGTTGGGTCAAGGGTGGACGAATTGGGCTTTGCCCATGTAGGAAACCTTAGCCCAAGTAGCAACCTTGTGTTATATAAACAAGGTTATTCTTAAGGGTTTAGGTTAATCAGCCAAAACAGTTTTGTGATAGGAATTTCGTAAGAGACTATTGTCTTAGACGAATTTGGAGTTGGCTAGGGTTTTGATTGATTGTAATTCGTGAGATTGATAATCAATAAAAACCCGGTTTGATTGTGAATTGCTGATTTCTGTTCCTACACATTTTCTGCTATATTCTGATCAAGAGGATTCCGCACTCTTGATTGGATTGACAATTCGGTGAAAGATCCATACGACTAGGGGACCTACAATTGGTATCAGAGCATTAGGCTCTTGAAGGCTCGGTTCAGAATTGTTGGCTGCAGAAACAGGGAGTTCTTTTCGAAATTTTTTGAAACCAGACAATTAGGGTTTCAAATTTTTGGCTGGTTTGATAAAAAGTTTCGAAATTGTTGGCTATTTTTGATCTTCTGCTTCGTTTGATTGCTGTTTTGCATGTTTTCAGGAAAGATTTTATTGATTATGGTTGAAGAATTTTGGCTAGAAAGGCTTGAAGATTCGAAGATTTTCTTGGTGTTCTTCACGTTGTTCATCTGTTCTTCGCTGTTTTTCATAAATTACTAATTTGTTTGCTGTTTCGATTCTGCAGTAAAGTGTTAGGAGAATCAGGAAAATAATCATAATTTCGAAAAGATTAAGTTTCCAAATTTACAGACCAGCGAAATTATCTGGACCTGCGAATTTAACAGACCTGCGAACTTGCCGGCGAAGTTAAAATCCAAAGGCGACTTTGGTAAGCGTATAATTTTCCACAGCGAAATTATTACGGTGATCGGCGACTTTATTGGTCGTCGTAATAGCGAAATTGACCAGCGAATTTGGAAGCGACATTGACCAGCGAAATTAGCAGCAAATTTATCAGCGAACTTGAACTTTGATTAGCGAAATTGAACAAGTAACTTACCAGCGAAATTAATAGAGGAATTAAAACCAGCAAATTTAAAAGTGGTGGAATATTTTCTGGAAAGCGTAAGAAAAAATTCACGTTTTCGTAAATAGAAATTGATCCGTAGCTCGTTTGACAGAACCGTTTGCACCGTTAAATTCCTTTCATTTTTAGGAAAAAAATTGGATTCGTCTTTTCGAGACGATTCTAACGGTGTAATTTGGTAACCACTGTATTCGGAGATATTTTGTACGATTTTAACAGTCTGCAACATTTAAAATGTCGAACATGTCTACTTTGAATGAGCTTTTGAAAATGGAGCATGCGGTTGTCACTACCAACAAACCGCCTAAGATGATGAAGGTGGAAAATTATTTGACTTGGAAGGATCGTTTTCAATCCTTCATTGAATATCAGGACACACGCATGTGGATATGTATTGAAGATGGGTACACAAACCCAACACACGACTTTGAGGGCAGACCACGTAGAACTACCTATGTGAACATGGAAGAGGCTGACAAAAAGATGTATGAGGTTGAAAAGAGAGCCTTGGCTGCAATCAAAATGTCCTTACCTGATAGCATCAAGCATACTTTCAAGAAGTACACAAATTCAAAGGATATGTGGGATGCATTAGAGAAAAGATATGCGGGAAATGCAGATGTCAAGAAAAATAAAGTTGATCTTCTGAAAAAGCAGTTTGCTGTTTTCAAGTACATGAAACATGAGTCACTTGAGGACATCATCACTCGTTACTACCATCTGATGTCAGAAATGGAGAATTATGAGATCGATTGCTATTCTGACGTAGAGAAGAATGACAAGCTGCTCGATGCCTTACCTACCAAGTGGGATATTTACACTCTCATGATCAAGGGAAAAGAAGATTATGAGACAAAAGAGCTTGAAGAAGTAGTTGGCAAGCTGAGAGCTTATAAGCTCAGTATGAAGAAGAAAGACATTGGATATGATCAGGTTCAAGATCCAGCGATTTACAATGGGCTTACATCTTCTTCATCTCACAACGCTTCTAGCGACTCTGCTACTGCGTTTCTTTCGTGTGAGAATGAGCAGGTCACAGTGAATGAAGATGGTGATGTGTGTTTTGTAGCTGCTTCAGGAGGATCAACAGGAGCCAAGAGAACATGAGCTTCTAAGCAGAGTAGTGGTGTTAAGTTGATGCCTATGAGTGTTAAGTCTGCAGAAGAGCATCTTGCTCTACTTGCTTCATTTGTTGCTTCATATGAAAACTACATTCAAGGGAAGATATCTGATCCTGCCACTTTAGATGAAGATTACGATCAGATTGACCCTGATGATCTTGAAGATATGGATTTGCAATGGCAAATGGCCATGATTACTAGACGAGTGAAAAGATTTATGAACCGAACAGGAAGGAAGTTTATAGGAAAGACTGTTGGTTTTGATAAGACCAAAGTGAGATGCTTCAACTGTCAAAGTTATGGGCATTTCGCTAGGGAATGTCAAAAACAAAAGCAGGAGACTTCGAATCAGAGTTCAAACAATAGGAATGCATCAAACAACTCTAACTCGAGAGCACCGATCTCTACAGCTAGAGAAGGTTCATTTGACTGGAGTGTTCACTTGGAAAATGATGACAATGTCACTCAGGCTTTCATGGCAGAAATTGCACCAGTTGATGATGGTGAAGCTACTGTGGGAGATGCTGAAGCAAAAGTTGATGCTGAGGCTGAGGTGAAAATAGAGAGTAAAGCTGAAGAAAAGAAGGTTGATCAGACAACAGATACTGAAGAGGAAAAGCAAAAGTCTGACCATGAAAATGAAGCTGAAGAAAAGGAAACTGAATACAAGAGAGTGAAAGCTCAGCTTGCAGCTCTAATGGCCAATCTTGACAAACAAACAGGAGAGGTACAGTCTAATTCTGTGTGTTTAAAATGTCGTGAATTACAGGGTGAGGTTGATAGGTTGTCAACACAAAACCAAAGTCTGGTAAGCGAGATGTCTAACATAAAAGAATCAAACTTTTTTGCTAAAAGAAATGAATCTTCATACTTGAAGAAGATAAAAGGTTATGAAAGTAAAATTGACTCTTTAACCTGCAAACTAAACGAAAAACTTCAAGTCATAGACTTTGCTCATGAAATGATGGCTGAGAAAACAAAAGAGATTTCTGAAAAATGCAAAGAGTTGTCAGATGCACAACTCAAAATTTTTGAACTTGA
Source organism: Helianthus tuberosus (assembly GCA_030545235.1). Taxonomy (NCBI): domain Eukaryota; kingdom Viridiplantae; phylum Streptophyta; class Magnoliopsida; order Asterales; family Asteraceae; genus Helianthus; species Helianthus tuberosus. The sequence continues at coordinate 48,472,885 of CM060411.1, read as the reverse complement.
AAAGAAATTAGGTCAATTCAGGGACTCTACTTTTGTTATGAAACACATGATGGGTGGCTTGAAGAAAAGTAATGACAAAACCAGTGTGGGATTCCATGGTTTCAATGAAGTTCCACCTCCTGTTTGTCATGACTATTCTTTCTTGCCTGATGAAGATGAGCTCATAGACTTTGTATCAATATCACCAAGTAGTTCCACATCAAGTCAAGGAAATGTGTCTGAGAGTGATTATGCTAAGAAGGATAATAACAGCAAACATGTTTTGAAAAAGAAAACTTCACATCCTAAGAATAACAATCCAACTTTTGTTAAAAAGGTTAATTGTGTTCAAGGAAGTGACATGAAAGACGAAACAGTTGTTATTGAAAACGAATCTAATGTAGAGTTTGCTAAAAACAAGAACAAATAAAATTCTGAAACTAAGCAAACTGAACCAAATCCTTCTAAGGCATCATCATCAAAACCCGAATCTAGTTCAAAGGCTTCAGATAAGAAGTCTTCGAAAAAGAGATCGTGCTTCAAATGTCACACCAAGGGACATGTAGCTAGCTGCTGTCCTAACAAAAAGAGTGAAGCACAAATTAGTGAGAAACAGAGAGGGATATCACCTGAGAAGAAAGGTGATAATGAGGAGAAAGTTGCAAATTCTCCAAAGAAATCTTCTCCTAAGCAACCAGAGAATGTTGTTGTTGGTGTAGATAAGGCTGAAAAAGGAACTCCGCAAGTTCCTCGTTTTCAAAGAAATCAACCAATATTTCAGCCTAAATCTCCACCAGGCAGATATGAGAGACCTAGAAGTAGTTCACCAAGAATGAACAATTATAATTCTAATAATTTCAGGAGTCAAGGTCAATATCAAAATTGATACCAAAATAATGGTGGTCAAACTTTTTATAACAATGGCTTTAGAAATTACAACAATCATGCTTCTTGGAATCAAAATTCAACGTACCAAAATCAAAATTTTCAAAGGTCAAATAGTCCAAACACATATAGGAACCCTCAGGACCAAAGACCTAGTGGAAATCAAAATCAAATTCCATCAACAGGTCTGAGATCCAAGACTCCAGTTAGGAGTAATGGATATTGGATGGATGTTCAAGTGGTTGGTGAATTTGGACGACCCAAGACCATTAAGGCTTGGGTCCCCCAATCTAACTAATCTTTTGGTTGGTGTGTGCAGGAGCTGCTAAGGAGGATTATCAACTTATGGTATGTTGATAGTGGCTGCTCCAGGCACATGACGGGGGATGCGAGATTGTTAACTGAGTTTGAAGACTATGATGGTGGAAAGGTGAATTTTGCAGGTGCTAAAGGTGGTAGAATTACAGGACGAGGAAAAGTGACCAATGGGAAGATCACACTGGACAAAGTGAACTATGTTGAGCAGCTTAAACACAATCTGATGAGTGTGTCACATGTCTGCGACAAGGGTCACTCGGTCCATTTTACCAAGAATGAAGCATTAGTGTTGAAACCAGGTTTGGTGATTCCGGACGATTGGATAGTGATGAGAGCGCCAAGGAGAAATGACACTTATGTCATGGACATGGGTGCTTAGGATCCAGCTGCTGTGGTGGCATGTTTACTATCAAAAGCATCTGAAGCTGAATCGATGTTGTGGCACAGACGCATGGCCCATATTCACTATCGAAAAATGAATTACCTTGTTAAAAATGAGCTAGTGAAAGGGGTTCCGATACAGAGGTTTCAAGTGGAAGATAAATGTCTTCCATGTCAAAATGGAAAACAACACAAGAAACCTCATAAGTCTAAAACAGTAAATTCCATAGATGCCCCTTATGAATTACTTCACATGGATTTATTCGGTCCAGTGAACGTGAGGAGCATAGGTGGAAAGTACTATTGTCTTATTGTTATTGATGATTACTCACGATATTCATGGGTTTTCTTTTTAGGTACAAAAGATGAGACGGAGGAGATGCTGATAGATCTTTTTATGAAATTGGAAAACGTCCATGATGCAAGGATCAAGAGGATAAGGAGTGATAATGGCACGGAGTTCAAGAATCGAATTCTGGATCTCTACTGTCTTCGAAAGGGAATTGAACATCAATATTCTGCTCCTTATACACCTCAACAAAATGGAGTCGTCGAGAGGAAAAACAGGACGTTGATTAAAGCCGCTAGGACGATGCTTTCAGATTCAAAGCTACCAGTTCTTTTCTGAGGAGAAGCTGTGAATAAAGCTTGCTACGTCCTAAACAAAGTTTTGACTGTTAAACGTTTTAATAAAACTTGTCATGAATTGATGTTTAACAAGAAACCAAACTTGGAAGGCTTTGAACCATTTGGATTACCCTGCACCATTGTGCGTAATAAAGATACACAAAAATTCGGTGAGGTGGCTGACGATGGCTACTTTCTAGGTTACGTGCCTGGCGCACTGAATAAAAGGGTTTTTAATCTAAAAACTGGTAAAATTGAGGTTGTTTACAATGTTGAAATTACTACATACAAACCTCAACAATCAACGAGTGGTCCAGCTATATTATATGATTATGATAGTGTTTTTAAATCATTTAATATTCCTGAGTTTCCAAACGCAGATGATTCTCAGTTGATTCAAACAGTGATTGGTGAAGACGATGAAGGCGAGTTCATGCCTAGATCGAATGTTGATATGACATATGCTCCGGAAACTTCCCAAGGTGCTGCTGATCCTGATTCAAGCGATAGTGACTCTGAACCCATTCAGGGGGAGGATTTCATTAATCCATTTGCGGATCAGAACTTTCAGGGGGAGGTTGGATTAAACCTGGGTGACAATCTAGAAGTCGATGATGTTGCTACTACATGAGCAAATAGAGATCATCCAGTTGACATGATACTTGGAGATCCTACTGCAGGTATTCAGACGAGAAGAAGCATAGCAGCAAATTCTGGGTTATTTGTTTCGATTGAGAAGACTGGGATAGTGAATGAGTCCTTGTATAGTTGTTTTATTTCCCAAGAGGAGCCTAAAAACATTCATATGGCTCTTAAAGACAATTCATGGGTTAAAGCTATGCAAGAGGAATTGGCCCAGTTTGCGAAGTTGAAGGTTTAGGAGTTAGTTGACCTTCCTAAAGGTGAAAGAGAAATTGGCACTAAATGGGTATTTAGGTGCAAGAAGGATGAAAGAGGAATCGTCACGCGAAACAAGGCTCGATTGGTGGTAAAAGGTTTTCAATCAGCAAGAAGGAATAGATTACAATGAAGTGTTTGCACCAGTGGCAAGGTTGGAAGCAATCCGGTTATTCCTAGCCTTCGCAACATTCAAGGGATTTAAAGTTTACCAACTAGACGTGAAGAGTGCATTTCTTTACGGGAAAGTCCAAGAAGTGGTGTATGTCTCACAACCAGATGGGTTCGTTGATCCTGACTATCCAGATCGGGTTTACAAACTTGATAAGGCTTTGTATGTATTACATCAAGCTCCCAGGGCGTGGTACGAGACACTGTCTACACATCTGATCAAGAATGGTTTTGAAAGAGGTCAGATTGACAATACACTGTTCATCAAGAGAAAGAAGGAAGATTTTCTGCTAGCACAGGTGTACGTGGATGGCATCATCTTTGGGTCATCAGATGAGAGCATGTGTAAAGAGTTCGAGCAGGTGATGAAGAGCAAGTTCGAAATGAGCGCTATGGGTGAGCTGTCTTACTTTCTGGGATTACAAGTTGAACAGAAGGAGGATGGGTTGTTTATTCATCAAACGAAGTATGTGTATGACATTTTGGATCGGTTCAAAATGAATGATTGCTCTACTTTCAACACACCCATTTGCGAAAATCACAATCTTGGCCCAGATCATGAAAGTACTGAAGATGTTGATCCTACTCAATACAGGGCAATGATTGGTTCTCTAATGTATTTGACTGCTTCAAGACCTGACATCATGTTTTCCGTATGCTTGTGTGCCAGATATCAGGCGAATCCAAACGAGTCACACATGAAAGCAGTGAAGTGTATTCTTCGTTACTTGAAGGGGAAACCTAAACTTGGGTTGTGGTATCCAGCTGATAGTGATCTGAATTTTTTCGCTTACACTGACTCAGACTTTGGAGGATGCAAGTCGAACAGAAAGTCTACAACAGGTGGTTGTCAGTTCTTAGGAGGCAGAATTGTGTCTTGGCAATGCAAGAAGCAATCTTGTGTGTCTACCTCTACGTGTGAAGCTTTGCTGCGGGTAGCTGCTGCTCTCAGGTTCTCTAGATACAACAGCAGATGCGCGATTACGGTTTGGATTTCACTCGTACTCCTATTATGATAGACAATAATGCCACAATTTCTATAACAAATAATCCCGTGAAACACAGTCGCACAAAACATATTGACATACGTCATCATTTTATACGGGATTGTGCTGAAAAGAGACTAATTGAATTACATCGAGTCGACACACTAGATAACCTGGCAGATCTTTATACTAAATCTTTTGACAGGGCTCGCTTTGAACATTTCTCAACGGGATGAGGAATCCTGAATAACTGGTTTTTCATAAGAATTTTGTAAATAGTTTACTGTTTTCTTAAAAATAAAAAATAAAAAATAAAAAATACAAAGACATTGAAAAATCAAAAACATAAAAAAATAGAAAATAAAAATGAGTTATCACTGTGTGAAAAAGAAGAAATGATAGTACATCAGCAAATTAGACTGTCACACTGAAATTGAATTAAATTGCTTAAGTGCGATAGCAGCTTCATCATACGATGTACCAGTAGGCAAAAAGCATGAAATAATCAACTTACCAATGTGATATAAACCTAAATAAACTGAATATGAGTGGGGAACACATCAGCGGTGTATGGTTTAATTACCTTAAATCTTGCGTTGATAAATTGCCAAAATCTGAAGTTTTGGGTCTTTATACTGTTATTTCATCTGGGGATATCAGGGTTGTCCTTCTGCTGCATCCAGATACATGCTGACCTAGGCACAACCAGGATATCTTAAAAGATCAAAAAATGCCAAAACCTTGAAAATGAAGAAGCTCTCCTAGAGAGTTATTCAAATGTGCAAAAAGCATAAATCGTACCAAAAAATGGTATTTGTCTTAGCCCTCGTTAGATATTTTGGTCTCTTTGCTGTACGGAAGTACTGACTTGTTCACCAATTATCTAAACGTTGAAAAACAAAACGGATGAATTCAGTATACTCACCTACTACGATGAATCTTTGTGCATACCTTGATCGCGGGGGTATATCCTGAAGTGGGACACGCTAATATATCAGAATAAAATTACCTTAATGTATCATACGGTAATGGTACTTGAAATGTTCATGCATTTTGTTTAGGTGGACAAACATACTGGTAATCGTCTTGGACTGCTTTTCACGAAAAATTAAATAAAGAATTATCTAATAGTGTGAAAACAGTTTGATTGTGCTGATATGATCTTCTTACCAGTGATTCTCACAAAAATAGAATGTTTATTGTTTTTGTTATTTACTTGCTTTCAAAAAAATAAAAATCCTAAAATAGAGTCTTTTTCTGTTTAAAATTCTTAATGTACGGAAAACTGTTATTCTTGGAGGAATTGTTACTGATAGGGGGAGACGGTGTTAGAAAGTGAGTTCAAAATTTTAAATCAGACAGGGTCTTGTGTTTTGGACAAAAAGTTTTGCGTGTTGGTGATAAATTGAAAATGCTTAATTTGTGATATAATCTATTGAATAATAATAATTTATTCAACTGTGTTGAAAAATTCTTATGGTTTCTCGAGATGTTTGTTTTATAGTATACAGATTGAAGTTGCATGGTGGGGGCCATGTTGGGCCGTAACTAGTGGGGGGGGGGGGGTTCTAGCATAGGTTTTAACCAAGTTAGTTACCTTAAGGTTAAATATCAAGTATTAGTTAGTTATGTTAGTTACTAGATATTTGTAGGGTGTTATGATGTTCGGGGACCATAACTTGCTTGGTAATGTTAAAACAGTGCTTCTAGTGTAATTTTGGTGTTTCGGGTAGTGTCAGGTTGTTCGGTTGATTCCTGGTTCGTTAAAGTGCTAAACTTTGCAGTTTAGTGTGCTTTATATATCTTTTTGTGACACTTTTGATTCCCGACACTTAGGAAAGCATTCAGGACCATTTAACCATATTTCTCCATAAAGTTAGATTGTTAAAATGCTGATTTTTGCTGAATTTTGCTGAATTCAGCACTTTGGGTGAGTTTTAGACACTTTCCGGCACTTAAACTATCACTAGCAAGGCAGTTTTGTGATCCTTACTTTCCTACACACTACACTAGTGTGGTACTTAGTTTTTGGCTCATTTTGTGTCTCAATGCACTGTCTGTCTATGTGCTGAGTTCTGTCAGCATTTTCCTGACTTATCAGATAACTGTGCTAACTGTACTTAATGCATCATATGAGGCAATATAGCTTTCATGCAATATTGGTATGAAATTAAACAATGTATGATGCACATGTATGTATATGGCAGAAATCAGAAAGCAGTTAATTGCAATTCAGCACAGTCATTAAGCACTAATCATGGTTAATTAATTGTACGGATACCTGAATTTTTGACAGTTGTCACATTCTCCCCCTGTTAAGAAAATTTCGTCCCGAAATTTTAAGCTTTACTACTGGCTACAGGGGTTGTTGGTGCATATTTGTGACAACAGCTTAGATTTGGTCTTTGGATATCTTGTAATTAGTTAAACGATAAACAGTTAGCAGGTTTAGCTTTGTATTAGTGGAATAATAGAGTTTGGGCTAAACAAAACCCAGTTGGGTCAAGGGTGGACGAATTGGGCTTTGCCCATGTAGGAAACCTTAGCCCAAGTAGCAACCTTGTGTTATATAAACAAGGTTATGCTTTAGGGTTTAGGTTAATCAGCCAAAACAGTTTTGTGAGAGGAATTTCTTGAGAGACTAGTGTCTTAGACGACTTTGGAGTTGGCTAGGGTTTTGATTGATTGTAATTCGTGAGATTGATAATCAATAAAAACCCGGTTTGATTGTGAATTGCTGATTTCTGTTCCTACACGTTTTCTGCTATATTCTGATCAAGAGGATTCCGCACTCTCGATTGGATTGACAATTCTGTGAAAGATCCATACGACTAGGGGACCTACAGGGGTGTTAGGGAACAAATGCGGATATTTAGCTTTCATGCGGTCCTCACGTTCCCAAGTAAACTCTGGGCAGTGACGCGCGTTCCATCGAACCTTGACAAGTTTAACACTACTCCTCCGCGTTTTGTTAACTTTCCAATCAGTAACCTCAACAGGTTCTTCGGTAAAGTGGAGTTTGTCGTCAATGTGAACTTCGTAAGCAGGGATAACCACTGTCTCTTGAGTTAGACTTTTCTTTAGATTGGATACATGAAATGTATCATGAACACCATTAAGTTCTGCAGGTAGTTCCAACTTGTAAGCTACAGGACCAATCCTTTCCAGGATTTTGAACGGTCCAATGAATCGTGGGTTTAACTTACCAGGCTTCCCAAAGCGTGCCACTCCTTTCCACGGTGAGACTTTCAATAAAACCATATCTCCCACTTCAAATTCCAAGGGTTTACTTCTTTGGTCCGCATAGCTCTTTCGTTGATAGCGAGCCACCTTAATGCGCTCTCAGAACTGCATGATCTTATCTGTCGTCTCTTGGACCAATTCGGGACCAACTAGCTGTCTATCGCCTGCATCTGCCCAGCATAATGGCGATTGACACTTTCGTCCGTAGAGAGCTTCAAACGGTGCGGCTTGAATGCTTGTATGGTAGCTGTTATTATAGGAGAACTCAACCAAAGGCAGGTGAGTGTCCCAACTGCCACCCAATTCCATTACACAAGCTCGTAACATGTCTTCTAATGTCTGAATCGTTCTCTCACTTTGACAGTCCGTCTGTGGGTGAAATGCGGTGCTCAAATTCAACTGTGAACCAAACGCTTCTTGGAAAGATTGCCAAATTCTCGACACAAATCTTCCATCTCTGTCAGATATAATCGAGATAGGCACATCATGACGTGCAACTATCTCCCTTAGGTACAGCTCAACTAGCTTACCTGTGTTATCCTTTTCTTTAATCGGCAAAAAGTGCGCAAATTTTGTCAGACGGTCTACGATTACCCAAATCGTATCATGACCTCTAGGTGTCTTTGGCAACTTGGTTATGAAATCCATTGAGATCTGTTCCCACTTCCACATGGGTATCTGAGGTTGCTGCAGAAGACCTGAAGGCTTCTGATACTCGGCCTTTACTTTGGCACATGTCAAACATTTTCCAACATAAGTTGCAACATTACCTTTCAATCTTGACCACCAGTAGAAATCTTTCAAATCTTGGTACATCTTATCCCATCCTGGGTGGATTGAGTACCTTGATTTATGAGCTTCGTAAAAAATCACATCTCTAAGACCACCAAAGAGGGGAACCCAAATTCTTCCCATGAAGTACAAAGTTCCTTCCTCATTGGGTACCAACTGGTTCTCCATCCCACGGAGATATTCATCCTTAAGATTTTCCTTCTTAAGAGCTTCTCTCTGCGCAGCACGAATGCGCAACGAGAGGTCTGTTTAAATGACCATCTCCAAAGCCCTAACCCTTATGAACTTAATCATCTCTTTTCGACTCAAGGTGTCTGTCACCACATTCGCCTTTCCTGGGTGATATTTGATTTCACAATCATAATCGCTTACCAACTCAACCCATCGTCTCTGTCTCATATTAAGCTCTTTATGGTTGAATATGTGCTGTAAGCTCTTGGGATCGGTAAAGATCGTGCATCGGGTGCCATACAAATAATGTCGCCAAATCTTCAATGCAAACACCACTGCGCCTAACTCCATGTCGTGCGTGGTGTAGTTCTTCTCATGAACTTTCAACTGGCGCGAAGCATAAGCGATAACCTTCTGTCGCTGCATCAGCACACAGCCTAATCCCTGACGCGAGGCGTCACAGTATACCACGAAGTCATCGGTGCCTTCGGGTAGGGATAAAATAGGTGCATCGCAAAGCTTGTTCTTTACAACTGAAAAGCTTCTTCTTGTTTATCTCCCCATTCATACTTTTTATCCTTTTAAGTAAGGGAGGTTGAGCAATTTTAGAAAAATCCTCAATGAATCGGCGATAATACCCAGCTAAACATAGAAACTAATGGATCTCGGTCGGCATCTTCGGAGTTTCCCAATTCTTAATCGCCTCGATATTGGCGGGATCCACATGGATTCCATCCTCATTCACTACATGACCAAGGAATTGTACTTCTCGCAACCAGAACTCGCACTTCAAGAACTTAGCGTACAATATCTCCTTTTTGAGCAGCTCTAAAATGGCTCTAAGGTGTTGCTCATGCTCTTCCTTTGATCGCGAATAGATTAAGATATCATCGTTAAATACAATCATGAATTTATCGAGGTATGGCTTGCAAACTCGATTCATCAAATCCTTAAATACTGCTGGCGCGTTTGTCAACCCAAACGGCATCACTAGAAACTCATAATGTGCATAACGAGTCCTGAAGGCCGTCTTCGGTATACTCTCTTCTTGAATCCACAGCTGGTGATAACCTGATCGAAAGGTCGATCTTGGAGTAATAAGTCGAACCTTGAAGTTGATCGAAGAGATCATCATTCTTCGGCAAATGATACCGATTCTTGATGGTTAACTTGTTTAGCTCTCGGTAGTCAATGCACATACGAAAACTACCGTCCTTCTTCTTGACAAACAGTACTGGGGCTCTCCAAGGCGAGAAGCTTTGTCTAATAAATCCCTTGTCCAAAAGCTCTTGAAGCTGCGTCGACAACTCTTGCATCTCGGAAGGCGCAAGTCGATAAGGTACCTTGGCTACAAGTGCGGCGCCTGGAACCAAGTCAATATGGAATTCGACTTGTCCTTGAGACGGAAATCCTGGCAAGTCTTCAGGGGAAGACTTCAGGATATTCCCTTACCACAGGGATATCTTCCAGCTTCGGCTCTTCGACTTCTTTGTTGACTACGTGAGCCAAGAAGGCAACACATCCTTTCCGCAACATCCTTTGTGCCTTCAAGCAGCTAACAACTCATAGAGGTGTATCACGCTTCTCTCCATGCACTACAATCGTCTCTCCATTCGCCATCGGGATGCGAATGATCTTCTCATGGCATACGATCTCAGCTCGGTTGCTCGACAACTAATCCATTCCAATTACCACGTCAAAGCTTCCTAACTCGACTGGAAGAAGATCAAGCGTAAACTCATGCTCTCCAAGTTCTATTACATAACATCTAATCACTTCGTTTCCATTAGCTAGTTCTATTGAACACGGGATATCTAACTTACTGGCAACTAACCCAAGTATATTCTTAAATTCTAGGGATACGAAGCTATAATCGGCACCAGTATCAAATAACACAGATGCAAAGTGTTGGTTGATAGGGAACGTACCCGTAACTACGTTCGGATCCTGGCGAGCTTCCCTGCTCCAATGTTAAAGACTCTCCCCTGGGCTTGGTTGGTCTTCGGTCAATCTCTCTTGAAATGCCCAACATCTCCGCAACTAAAGCATCATTGCTTGTTTCCAGTACTACCCTGGTTGTTGTTTTGGTTGCGGTTTCCATTACCGGCTTGGTTTCCAGCACCACCACGGTTTCCATTACCGCCATTTCCTCCTTGATTGCAGTTTCCATAGCCATTTCCACCACGGTTACCATTTCCATTTCCGCTACCATTACCTCTTTGACCATTATTCCCACGACCGGCACCATACCAGCATGTCTCCTTGGCATGGCCAACTTTTCTGCACGTCTCACACTTTCCAGCTCGGCGTCGTCCAGCGTGATGAAACTGACATACATCACACTTGGGCAGGGTGCCCATATATCCTTTTCCTCTAACTTCAACACCATAAGTAGCACCAGTCTTAGCTTCGGCCGGTGGATTTGCATCTCTCTTTTTGTTACCACTGTTGTTTCCCTGGGTACCCTTCTTGAAATTGGAAACTTCCTTTTGTTTTCTCCTGATGACTCAACCTGAGTCCCCTTCTTCTTTCCCTCAGAGATCGAAAACTTGTTCAATCTAATCGCTTCTTCAGTCAATGCCACACTCAAATAAATGGCCTCAGTGATCGTTGGAGGCTTTGAAGTAGTCACCATGCTCATAATTTGGGGTGCCAATCCCCAGATGAAGCGTTCAACATGCTTAAACTTCGGCTCTACCATGTAGGGGACCACACGAGACAGGTCATGGAATCTCTGTACATGCACAACAATCTTGGGGCCATCCATCTTAAGGTTCCAAAATTCGGTTTCGAATTTCTGAATCTCTTCCCTCTAGTAGTACTTCTTGCGCGTCAGTTCTTTCATCTCATCCCAAGTCAGAGCATACGCTGCTTCCTCTCCTAAAGTCTGAACCTGAAGGTTCCACCAGGATAGAGTTCCGTCTAGGAATAGTCCAGAAATGTAGGTGACCTGGTGCTCAGGCGCACACTTGCTCATTCGCAGCACCGAACTGTCTTCTCAGCCCATCTTACGAAGGTTACAGAACCTCCAGTGCCATCAAAGTTCAGAGGTTTACAGTCAAGGAACTGCTTGTAAGTACAACCTGTACAAGCAACATCATTCACAGAAGCATTAGCAAACGCACATGGAATGTCCAAACGTATCGTAATGTGTCTTAAGTGACTTAAACATTACCATGAGGTGGATTATTTCCTGAGGTACCTCCGCTGTGTTCAGAGCGCAAAGCCTCATGTTGTGCGATTGCTTGTGAAATCCGTTCTTGCAGTTCAGCCTCTGTTGTGGGCAATTGGTTGTTCCTTCGAGGAGGCATCTTCAATAAAGAAGATTGTCTAGGTCAGGTCTTATGTATATAATAAGTAGTATGTATATAATAGTGTTTGTCATAACAAGTAAGCATGCAATCATAGCATAAACAAGTAAATTAACATCGTATTTAATGAGAACATTACGATTGAGCTTTCATTAATCATCGAACACAAATACAGTTACATGTTTTACATAAATATCGTATCAAAAGGGGAACACAGGGTCACACTACCCTTGTCCAAAATGTCTACCAATATATCATAAGTAATACAGTCAAAAGGTGGTCTGCAAAAGGCTTCACTAGCTCAGCTCAATAGCGGTGCTCTCATCCAAAGCAAGCTACCTACATAAAACCAAAAACCATCTATGATGATGGAGGTGGAGGAGCAAAAAGCAAGTTGCGCACATGCGCAAGCTCCTCCACAAGATCATAAACATGATGCAACAGATAACTGATCAGCTGCTCAACGGTAAGAAATCGAGTGTCAAACTCGAGAAACAGAGTAAGCGGTGTAGGAGGATACAAAAACGGGGACGGTGATGAATGTGGGGGATCAAAAGATGGCTGACACGAACATGGCAAAGGTCGCGGTGTCATCTCAAGCTATAGAATCCTGCGACTCATGATCTCATATTGTAACTGCAAGTATAGAAGTAACTCATCCCGTGTATAACCAGTGAAATGTGAGGGATGGTAGGGATCAGAAATCGGCATGGTATACAGTGGGAACAATCTGAGTGGCTCATCCAGTGGTGAAGAAGTGAAATGAGTAGAAGGTGCAGATTGTGGCATGTGAGGGAATGTTGCTGACACATGTGGGTCATGGCTAGGCTGCTGGCTAGAAGGGCCTTCCCCCGGACGGGATGCGAGTATATCCTACAAAAAGACGATAGGCAGGTCGACACGGTGCACATCTGACTCTACTAGGCAAACAGGAGCAATGTCAATAGGTGCATGTGCTAGTGGGGGAGTAACTGGCTCAATAACAGGAGGGTCAGCGGGTGTAGGAACTGGAACAGGTATGAGCGATGCAATGTCAGGTATGCCAAATGGTACAGGATCATGATCAGGTAAAGGCTCAGGTGCAGGCATCGGCTCAGGATCAGCGGGTGCATCAACAGGTTGATCAACAGGGATAAAATCAAGCTCAAGTCCAGGCGCAATGTCATGTGGAGGAATCGGTGCAGCTGACATAGCTGTATCATCGTCAGAATCTGTGGCGTATCATCGCAGTCCAACTGCATGCAAGGCGGATGATGAAACAGACTCAAAGGAATCGGGGACAGAATGTAAGCTAGTATCAGAAGAAATCTCAATAGCAGGAATCCCCAGAAGTGGAATAGCAACAACGTTCACATCAAGCTCTCCATCACCATGAGCGTCATCGGGAGGATCATCGACAAACAAGTCAAAATCATCATCAAAAAGATCATCGAATGGCCAATCCTCGGGAGGAATGACCACTAAAGGAACAGGAGCGAGGATCGGTTCCAAGACATGCTCACCATCGGGATGACCGATGATAAAGTGATTGTGCACAGGAATGGGAATAACAAACGAATTTCGTCCGGGATACTATCAGCGATCGGTAAATCAACTCCAAAATCGGGCAGCGCAAAAGGCTGAAAATCGTCATCATCATCGGACATCATCTCCGGGTCACTCTCTGTATCGGAAGTAAAGATCTCTGGCACAGGGACGATCTCATCGTTAGAAACAATAGCCATGGGGTCATGGTCGTCGGACAACCCGCTATCTGAAGACGACATACCTCCTGTAACATAACAATCATAACGTATGCACATATATTAACATTTAGTATGCAAGCAAAGTTAATGTATCATGAAATCACATATTCTCTCAAATCCTTTTTATCCTTCCTAGTCTCCCAGACTAAACCACCTAGTCTCCCAGACTAAACCACCTAGTCTCCCAGACTAAACCAACCAGTCTCCCAGACTAAACCAACCAGTCTACCAGACTAAACCAACCAGTCTCCCAGACTAAACCACCCAGTCTCTCAGACTGAACCACAACATAAACCTTGGAATGTGTTTCGTATCTTTTCGTTTGTAAAAATGTTTGTTTTTCCTGGATCTGGGTGTTTCGTGTATGCAACGAAAACATGTTGTAAAAATATTTTCGTGAGAGCCCTAATGATTGTAGTCTAGACTTGAGAAGGAATCCTAGTTCGCTACAATCGAAGCTCTGATTCCAAGCTTTCACACCCTGACTTTTGCGGAAGCGTGATTATGGTGTGACTTTCTTAATATCATTGCATTCAATCATAACAACAACTATATGATAAAATCATAGATGGCCATCCATTAATTAAGTTTAGAAACATCACGAACAACATTATTTGAAACATAGACTTCAAATTCAAGTTTTACAAACCATACGAATGTTTAAGAGTTCACAAGGACTCAACAAAAGACTCTAAATAAAACCAAGATTTGGAAGTGGTGTCTTGTCCAAGATAGGACACCCAAACCAAACCTCAAGACCATGGATGACATCTCTTATTCTTAACAACACTTGAAACATCCAACGCCCGCCAGATCCACTTTTAATTCCCTGAAATACATGTATTTTGAAAACATCAACAAAAGTTGAGCGAGTTCATGTGTTCATTTGTGTGTATGAATAAAACCTTGTAATCATTGTATGTATGTACGTATGTTTGTAAAATCATGGTATGAAAGCAAAACAAGGAAACAGATCGATTAATGGTTTACAAGGCCATTAACATGCGTGCAACGGCGTAGGAAGACTCAAACCTAGTAGATTTTGTACCGGGCCTCCGGCTGTAAGACATAGTCACCTCATGGGCCAATCCCCGGTCCACATGGGTGTGGGCTCGCTACACCCAAATAGATCTATCACTCATGTCCCTCGGTCCTAACACGAGGATTAATGGTCTTAGTAGTGCGCCTACCCATTCACATGATCTACTGTACTTTCCAAAGCTAACCATACCAATTGTAATTGTTTGTAATCATTTTGAAACATGTACTTCACCCCCGAAGCTATAAAACAAAATAGTTTAAAAATAGGGGGACATGAACTCACAGTCTTGCGTCTTCAAACACCGCAACTCAAGCTTCTTCGGTCAACACGATTACCTACAACGTACTATGATCTATTAGACGAACGGGTCGTGCCTTGACTTAGTATTATTGTCATTGAGTTACGATTCTTTTGTGTCTTTGATATTATTCCAGGTTATATAATTATTTGTTAAAATAATTAATATTTTAACTTAAATTATATTTATAAATTTTGGAATAATTGTTAAACAATATTATTGTAACTTAATACTTCCCAAGTATTTATACTTGTATTTCCTTCCCAAGGATGGGGGTATTTGTATCCTTGTGTTTGTGTACTTGTATATTTCACCATGTATTAGGGTCGTATTCCGGTGTGTATTTATACGTACGAGAATACGTATCTTCTTTTAATTGTTAAATATTCTTATACTTAATTTTGTATAAATTTTCTGGAATATTATCTTTAACAAAAGTCTACCAATATATACTTCCAAATATATATTGTAATAAATATTATTTAGAAAAATTATTTATAATTTTTCTTTTGGCAAAAATATTTGTATTTTCCCATAAGTTCCAAAAATAATATATTTTCAAGTCCAACTTGGAAAATATATATATAAACTCATTTTTCCCAAAAATGACATACTTCATATTTATTTGAGAAAATATATCTTTCACCTCAAAATATTGTATTTGGTGTTTGTGTGTGAAAATATATATATTTCTTAAAAATAATATATCTTTTAAAAATTCCAAGAAAGATATATATTTCATACTTGTCAAAAATAATATATTTTTCCTTGTAAAAAATATGATATATTCTTTTAGTAATTGTAAAAATCATATTTTTACCTCCTTGGTGTCCAAAATATACTTGCGAATAAATTTCCGGAACATTCTTGTGAGTTGTATTACTTGATTCGGTTTTACCAATATTTTGTGTATAACTTGTATATTTATTCCTTGGAATTTTGGTAATATTTTGGATTGTAATTCTTGGTATTTTAATGAGTTATATTATTTCAAGTCCTAAAATAATATAACTAATACACAAAGTATACAATTAATCACACGCATGGTGTCTTCTAAATATATATTTTCTAAATACATATTTAGTCACTTTTATTTATGAAAACCAACCTCCCATATTTGTGTTTTTGTAACAAAAAATTATGGCAAAGTTTTTGTAACAATTTTATGATTTAAAACACACTCGTAAGTGTAGGTTAATAAATATTTTTCTAAGTGTTTAGATTTTTAGAAAATTTTGCCATAGTTTCCCCTAAAAAATGGAGGTTTCCATGCTTTCAAGCATATCATTTTCTTTTGTAAAAATCAACACAATCAATTCACAATCATCAACAAACAACCTTTACTTACCAATTTTTCCAAAATCATACATCTACTTCATGAACTTAAATATTTGTAAAAGTTTGTAGTAACTTACTAGTGTTCTTAGTAAGTCTTGTTACCCTTTAAAATGTGATTAGTTCTTCAAAAACTTCATTTTTAAAGAACTTAGATGTTTATAACTTCTTGTCACATTTTCTAAAAATATTTCTTTATGCATTCTTCTTGTTACACAAGTGTTTCTACACTTGTTTAACGACTAAAAATAAGATTTGTTTATGTAAGAACCAAGATTAAATGAAACTCATATTTTTAACTTGGTTCCTCTAAAGAACCATTCATAAATCTTTAGATCTATATGATTAATAACTTACTTTGATCATTATTTTTCAAGAAAACCATTTAGTCATTCAAGTTCTTGATTCATGGGTGGATGATCCATCATCCTACAACATTTCTATTTTCTCATCTTGCTAGATTATGTTTTTAAACATGATCTAGCAAGATCACATGATGATCAACACCATTTCTACAAACAATCAATGATCAACAAGCATATCAACTTATATTCATCAAGATTACTTCATTAAACATGCTTATGTTCAAGTTTACTTCTTATGATCTTTAGTGTTCTTCAAGTTTTTGATGATGATACTTCTTTAGCCACTTAAAATAAAAGTAATATAACAAGATCAAGACTCTTACCACTAGCACAAGGCTAGGGATGATCAAGAGAGGTTATGATACGGATAAAAGCAAATGAGAGAGGTCCTTCCACTTCCACAAGCTCCTAGCTTCTTTGTATGATCTCTAACACCTTTTTGAATGCTTGGAATATATGAGAAAGATTGAATGAAGGTGAGTGTGGGTGTAGGTGATCTCGGCCGAGAGCTCAAGGAGGGGGAGGAGAAGTTTTGTGTGTGTTTAAGTGTGTGTAGAAATGAGACTAGAACTCAAGGTGCATTCTTATAAACCATCCATTCATTTTAACCCTTGTATAACATGCTTATCATTAGGTAACAAGATCTAATTTTTAGTTGCAACAAATCAACATGGTGGGGGCCATGTTGGGCAGTAACTAGGTAGGGGGGGTCTAGCATAGGTTTTAACCAAGTTAGTTACCTTAAGGTTAAATATCAAGTATTAGTTAGTTATGTTAGTTACTAGATATTTATAGGGTGTTATGATGTTCGGGGACCATAACTACCTTGGTAATGTTAAAACAGTGCTTCTAGTGTAATTTTGGTGTTTCGGGTAGTGTCCGGTTGTTCGGTTGATTACTGGTTCGTTAAAGTGCTAAACTTTGCAGTTTAGTGTGCTTTATATATCTTTTTGTGACACTTTTGATTCCCGACACTTAGGAAAGCATTCAGGACCATTTAACCATATTTCTGCATAAAGTTAGATTGTTAAAATACTTATTTTTGCAGAATTTTGCTGAATTCAGCACTTTGGGTGAGTTTTAGGCAATTTCCGGCACTTAAACTATCCCTAGCAAGGCAGTTTTGTGATCCTTACTTTCCTATACACTACACTAGTGCGGTACTTAGTTTCTTGCTCATTCTGTGTCTCAATGCACTGTCTGTCTATTTGCTGATTTCTGTCAGCATTTTCCTGACTTATCAGATAACTGTGCTAACTGTACTTAATGCATCATCTGAGGCAATATAGCTTTCATGCAATATTGGTATGACATTAAACAATGCATGATGCATATGTATGTATATGGCAGAAATCAGAAAGCAGTTAATTGCAATTCAGCACAGTCATTAAACACTAATCATGGTTAATTAATTATACGAATACCTGAATTTTTGACAGTTGTCACACTTGCTGCCTGGTTTTTCACACAGAACTGCACGACCTTGATGATTGAACAACTAACTATTGATCTTCTTCAAAGGAATGCTACGGCAGACGTCTTAGCTTTTTCAAATCTTCCATCTTGAGATGAACGATTCAGACGCACACGACTTCTTCAAATCTTTCATCTTGTGATGAACGATCCAGACCTGAAACACTTAACACCGGATTAAGAATCTTAACCCCGGAGACACTCAGCCCAAACCTGGATCCCAAAAAATAAATTCCAATACCCCAGAATCAACAATTGAAATATTAAAAGACAAAGTTTCCCACAACTTGGAACAATAACTTTATTGAACACTTTAAAAAAGACAGAGTTTCCAACACACACTTGGATGTAACTTGCACGACCGAGTTTTTATGAAAAAAGACTTATTTTAAGTTACCGAACCTAGTGTTTAACACTTTATTAAAAAAATGTTCACAACCATTGGAGAATTTTCAAAATGATAACTCGCACATAGAAACAAGAAAGCAAAATCTTCTTGATGTTTTTCAATTTTTGACTGAAAAAGAGGTTAAAGCTACGAACGTATTTACACTAATTATCTTTTTTGTGAAATCGGAGCAAAGGGATCATGTTGGTTTTTCTGTCAATATCCAACACAAGAAGCATATTTTTTCAGTTTAAGCTTTTAGAATGATATTAACAGTTCAAGACGTTCAACGGTATTGTGGTCCACTTAAGCTTTAGCACGCTTTCAAACACTGTTTTCAAGATATGCGATTAAGTGTATTCATAACTGATTGTAACTATGTTTACCCACCTCAGAATATACTCCCGTATCAAGGCTACCAAACATTACATCTTACATGTGAGTATATCTGAAAAATCTCTGTGTCCGGCTAAAATGCGATGCCTTGAGAGCTCAGGTTAGTGCCACCGCACAGACAAAGAGATGAAGGCTCGACTTTAAAGGTGGTGTACCATCGTTTGGTAACTTTTTCTGCATAATTTTGCAGTTTTTATTTTATTTTATTTTATTTTTTATTTTTGCTATGTACCCGGTGGTAACGTAGAATTGTAGGTTGTACATCCGGTTATGACAATTTTGAACAGATCATCTGGTGATGCTTGTTGTGTTAGAAAAGAAATCCACCAAGAGGGTTTGCGCACAAACGAAGCGCTTAGCAAATCATTATACGAGGTCTAGGCCATTGATCACGCAATATCAGAAGACCAAGTATAATACCCAAGAGATTTAACAAACATAAAGACCTAGTATCTCAGAAGTTTGGCAACTTATCAAACGAAATTACGGTACCAAGACCATATATCAGAGAGATGTACCACACAAGTTACGCAGTTGATTATGTTTATATACCAAAAACAGGTTCTTATTTACGCGTAAAACCTATCGAAGCAACGTATAATGAAGTTGTTATAGTTAACGGTTAATTTTATATATTACTAAAATCCTGCACCAGATACTACTAACCGATGTACTATCATTTCCCTTATATCTCAACACGACTTCATGTTATATTTTTCAAATGTTTTTGTATTTTTCTTAAAATTTATCCTACAACTAAGTAAAATATTTTTGAAGTTTTTTCAATTTTTTTGAAAAGCGGTAAGAACTGTAAATAAAATATAAAATAAAGTTTCTATGCGAGTTTTGAAAAGCATTTTACTCGGGGTTGATCATGCCGATCATTCGGACCAGATTTTCAAATCTTGCCTGATCGAATGTTATTGTAAACAGGTCAGCAAGATTATCCAAGGTGTCTACCCTAACCACTTATATTAAACCCTTCTCAGCACAGTCGCGAATGAAGTGATGCCTAACATCTATGTGCTTAGTGCGTGAGTGATTAACTGGATTGTTAGTTATGGAAATGGCAGAGTTGTTATCGACAAGAATACGTGTTCGAGTAAAATTCAAACCGTAGTCCCTCATTTGCTGCTGAATCCACAAGACCTGAGCACAACAGCTTGATGCAGCAATGTACTCGGCCTCGCACGTGGATAAAGAAACGGCAACTTGTTTTTTGCATTGCCAAGAGACAAGACAATTCCCAAGAAGTTGTGTGCCGCCAGAGGTTGACTTTCTGTTCATCGGGCACCCTCCAAAGTCTGCGTCAGCATACGCCAGCAAATCCAGACCACCTTCAGCTGGATACCACAATCCAAGCTTAGGCGTCCCTTTCAGATATCTGAAGATACACTTGACCACTTAAATGTGAGACTCTTTCAGATTTGATTGGAACCAGGCAAACAAACAACACAGAAAACATAATATATGGTCGTGAAGCAGTAAGATACATTAGCGAACCTATCATTGCTCGATATAGAGTCAGATCCACTTCAGGATCTTTCTCCTTATCGGGTGAAAGCTTGTGATTTGTTGGAAGAGGCGTGTCATAAGGTAAGCTATCTTTCAATCCAATTTTTTTTGAGAATCTCGTGGACATACTTCGTCTGATGCACGTACGTCCCGGTTTTTTCTTGACTCACTTGAAGACCTAGAAAGAACGATAACTCGCCCATCGCGCTCATTTCAAATTTTGACTTCATCACCGCCTCGAACGCACGACACAATTCTTCATTTGAAGAACCAAAAATTATGTCATCAACGTAAATTTGCACGATCAGAAAATCTCCCCCTTTCTTCAATATGAACAGTGTAGAGTCTATTGCGCCACGTGAGAACCCGTGCTCCAATAGATGTCTTGATAAAGTCTCGTACCACGCCCGAGGAGCCTGATGGAGACCGTAGAGAGCTTTGTCCAACAGATAGACTTTGTTCTCAGACCCTGGAGCTTCGAAACCTGGTGGTTGGGATACATACACATTTTCATGCAGTTTCCCGTAAAGGAACGCGCTTTTCACATCCAACTAATAGACTTTGAAACGCATGTGTGTAGCAAAAGCTAGAAACAGAATAATGGCTTCCAGTCTTGCCACCGGAGCATAAACTTCTGTATAATCAATCCCTCCTCTTGATCGAAGCCTTGAACAACCAACCGTGCTTTGTTTCTGACGACAACGCCCTTATCGTCTTTCTTGCACTTGAAAACCCACTTTATGTTGATTGCATGTTGGCCCTTTGGAAGATCGACCAAATTCCATATCTTTAACTTATCGAACTGAGCTAACGCTTCTTGCATCACCTCACACCAAGAATTATCCTTCAGAGCCATTTGATAGTTCTTCGGCTCTATCTGAGAGATAAAACATTCATGTAGGCTAAGATTGTACATTTCTTCCTTCTTGATAGTAGAGAACAGACACTACATCTCTGAAACACTCCTTCACGTTTGCACTCCCGCATTTGGATTCCCAATAATATTATCAACATGATGATGAATATTTGTTCTTGGAACTGGGATTGCCGGAGCTTGAAGATTGTTTACCAAATTCAATTGAATCTCCCCCTCAGCATTTGCATTACTACTAGAAGCTTGATCATTTCCAGAAGACGCATTAACATTTGGATATGCTGAAAAATCAACGTAAAGATCACCACTTGTAGTTTGAGCAATTGCATTAGGGATCTGCTCAGCAACAACTTCGTTTACGATCGAAGAATCAGTGACTGGAACATTCGGAGACACATTAGTAGGAATACTTGCTCTCCAGCTCGCATCCACTTCATCTTTGTTCACAAGATGTGTGTAGACAACCTCCAAATATTCTTTTGAAACATCAAGAAGATCAAATGAATCAAATAATTTATCATAATCGTAACAGCTTTTAGGACCGAATTCGGATGGTGGAGGATTGTAACTCAAAGGAGTTATATCAAACATGATCTCCACTGTATGCTTCTTAACGTTATAAACGTGTTTGTTTGGTGTTCCATTGGCATAACCCAAAAAGAACCCAACTTCACCAACTTCCCCCATTTTAGGAGTATCTTTGGTGCGTTTGATAACACACTTGATCCCAAAAGGTTGAAAACCAGATAAGTTTGGTTTCTTGTTTTCAAGCAATTCATAACACGTTTTATCTTCTCTTTTGACCGTAAGCACATGATTTAAAACATAACATGCAGTGTTTACCGCCTCGGCCTAGAAAAAAATTGGCAATTTTGATTCAGAAAGCATAGCTCGGGCCTCCTCAATTAGGGTAGGATTCTTCCGTTCTGCAACTCCATTCTGTTGAGGAACATATGGAGCGCTGAACTGATGAACTATTCCCATTTCCCGACATAACTCATCCATATAATAATTTTTAAATTCAGTGTCGTTATCACTTCGGATTTTCTTAACATGAAGTGAATAATTTTTCTCAAGTTGTTTGAACAAGTCTCTTAAAATACCAGCAGCTTGGTCCTTTGTTTTTAAGAAAAATACCCATGAGTATCGTGAGAAATCCTCAGTGACAACTAGGCAATAGGACATTCCACCAATGCTAGCAACATGGATTGGGCCGAAAAGATCCATGTGAAGCAATTCAAGTGGTTTTTTGTTAGGATCTGAGGATCTACTGATTGTGCTTGTTTGTGAGATTTGAACAAATCAAATGGATATGAGTAGTTTTAAGTGCAGCGGAAATGAATAACAAACTTTGTGAACACAATCAAAGGAGAAAATAGTTTGATAAACAATTGCTTTTCATAGAGTCGAAAGATTACAAATCAAAGCAAAAGATTACAGTGCAAGCTTACAAACTAAACTCCCCCTCAGCCTGATGCCCCAAGGTTGATTGCTCAAGATGAAAGGATTGGACTAGAGGAGAAGAACTCACTTAGTCAATCGAATGTAACAGTACAGGGTACTGTTACATTTATAGGCAAACCAAACCACTGAGGTATCTCAGCTGACGTCACCATGAAAGTGACATCTAACAAACTAACAACCTATAAGCACTGATCTATAACTACTGATCATACAGACACTAATTACATACTAACTACTGATGTATAAACACTGATTCTTCATTCCGCTGATGTAGTCAACTACTGATGTCTAAGCATCAGTGCTTTCTTCAAAGGGTGATCAGACCTTGAATGGGCAGTGTTTTAACTCTTCAGCAGTGCTTGAATTCCGTCAGTAGATTGAGCTTCAGCCTTTAATCTTCATCAGTACTTTAGTGTGGTCAGCAGTTGCAAGGCGGCAGTTGTACAGGACAGTGGTTTGGCCATCAGATGTTCTTCAAATCACTTCCAAGGGGAAAGTCTAATGTAAACAGCTGCTTATTATGGATCCACTGCCCTGATCCGGTTTTGGCTTTACATCATCTGTTCCTCTGGTAGGGTTCAATCCCAACAATCTCCCCCTGGAACAGATGATGCCAAAAACCTTTATTATTTGTAGATCTTTATTACCTCATCAGAAATTCCTTAGCTTGTCTTTTAAATTCTGCTTCAAAGTCCTTGGAACTTGAGTCTTCCTCATCCCTGCAAAGTGTAAGCTCAAGGAGATCTTGCAGATCTTCAACACCCAGGCTCAGTGCTTGTTCCCTTGATATGTGCTTCACTACACCATTAGATCTGAGCAAAGTCAATACATGGGTCTTTTGATCAGACTTCCACTTTAGTATTTTTGAACCTAATGGGTTTCTAGGGAGAGGTTTATTTGCTAATGAGTTTGGAGATGGTGGCCTGGTAAGGACTGCATGGGCAGAGTCTGCAACCTTTGATGACACAGGATTTTCAGCCAGCATTTGTTGAAGAACCATTTTTATAATGTAATCTTCTGCTGCTTTATCCTATGCTGTCTCTTCATCCATCTACTTTTGAGTCTTCTTTTGTCTAAAGATAACAGCAGTTGGAACAGTGGATTGAATAGCAGGGGAATAGCAGGGGATGATGGTAGTGATGAGGTGGTTTTTGGTGGTGATGGTATTTTTGGTGGTGGCAGTTGTTTGAGTGACATATGTTGTTTAAAGGTGGAGGTGTAAGTGATTTTATGGTACAGAAGTTGTGGTTGAAGTAGTAACTGGCTTAGTTTTAGAAGTTGTGGTGGTTGATTGCCTTGTTTTTCTAACAGGACTCTTCTTTAATGAAGTACCAACCTCTTCTTTTTCCTTTTGCAGAACTATCTTTTTTTCAACCAAAGCTCTGCTCTCATCCCTTACCCTTTTAATATCAGCAGTGGTTTTAAGACCAGGACTGCATTGACTTGACTTTGTACGATCCTTATTTGTGTATCTTCATCATCTGCTTTGAATTTTCAGGGTTTCATCACCTCCCTTTTCCTTTTCTTTGACAGATGTTTCAGCAGAAGTTACTGAAGGATTTTCCTCAGAGTCATATTTCTCCCCCTTTTTGGCATCATCAACTCTTTCGAAGATAGTGCAGGGGTTGAAACAAATTCCACAGCTCATCTGGAGTAGGAGCAGATGATGGAGTAGCTGTTGGAGGTGGTGCAGCAGTGGATGGTACGGTTTGTGCTTTCAACAACTGTTGCAGCATGTCTTTGATTTCTGCAACAGATGTATCCAGTTCATCAATTCTAGCTGTCAATTCTTGGTACATTAAACCATCACCCAACTTATTGGGGTCATCTGATTTCCCACCAGCAGTGGTTGTAACAGTGGTTGATTGAGGAAGTGTATCCCAACAATCATCCACTGTTTCCCCTTTGTCTAGGTACTGGGGACTTCTTTCTTCGTAATAAGAAACACTTTTTAGTAAACCAGTGAAGACTGGATACACAAGAGTTCCTAGTGAAGAAATTGCCTTCAAGGAAGTCTTATTGATGAAACTACTGTCCAAGTGCAAACTAGTGGGTTCAGCACTTGTAGTAGCTGCTTCACTTGAACTACCACCAAGAGTTACTTGTAACTCAAGGGGTGTAACCTCCTCAGTTGTTGCTGGGATAGCAGAGGTATAAGCATCAGACTCAGTCACTTGTTGGAGTGTACTCTCAGTGATAGGTGGTTGAGAGGAACTGATTTATGTCTGAGTTATATCCAAAGCATGCAACAAGGTCATTATTGATGGTGGTATTTGTGAAGTGAGGATATAGGATGAGGGAAAATTTGCCCCGGGAGGAGGGCTGTGGAAGTTAGATTCAAGTGAATCCATTGCTTCATAAAATGGTGTCCCTGTGCTTACAACCTGTTCTTTTTGTGAAGAAGCAGGAGGAGTTTTAGGCACGGGTTGAGACCTTTCTACCATCTGCTGTGAGGAAGTTGCAGCAGTGGTTTCTATGACTTTTGTGTTGTCACTGGCAGTTGCTCTGGGATCTCATCTTCCAGAGTTGCCTTTATTGTAGGTTTAGTGGGCTTTTTGGTTGATTTCTTTTTGGTCTTTTTGGTGGTTTTAGGTGTGGGTTTCACAGCAGTTGTGTTACTGCTGTGATCACCTTGAGCAGTGGGCTCAGCAGCAGATACCTGAGGAGCAGTGGTAGCTGCTAAAATCTGCTCAGGAACCTCTGCTTTTGTTTTGGAAATTTTTGATAGCCTTGTAAATGTTTCGGGTGTAAGGACATTTATTTGAAAAAGTGATCATGGCATCTGATGTACACAACTGTTGAATAACATATGTCCACGTGTAACCTCTGTTGTAAATCAGTGTTTTGCACAATCAGAGGGTACACTTTGGCAGTGGATAGATTTTACTATTAACAGAGTTTTAATGCCATCAGTGCTTTGAACAGACTTTGAGGATTCATTGAAAAAATTCAATTTTAAACTATTTTTAAGGTTATTTTTGATTTTTCTAAAAACATTTTTATGCTATTTACACATGGAACACAAGAAAGCTTGCTTTAATCCATGTTTAGCACTCCAATCATAGGGATTAAGTTTTAACAGTAGATGAATCCAATTTTCAAGTTTGTACCTCTACCGACTGATCTTTAGGATGGACATGTTAAAGATGAAATCAAACCTTTTTATAGCAATCCCTCACAAAGTGATGTCTGATAATGAATGATGGTGAATTAATGAGAAATTGAATTTTTGATGATATATTTCAGCTACTTGACTGCCCTGCATAAAAACAATCTTTTGAGCATTTTATATCAAAATCCAATAACATATTGTGAGATGATGGATATTTGGGCTGTTCAGCATGTAGTATTTTCATAGTAATCTTCAGAGCAGTGGTTCTGCAACAATTGCCTGCTTATGCCCTTTTTGAGTATCACACATCTTAACAACAATGCTCCAACATATGCAATGTTTTTGAGGACCCATTTTTCGCCAAAAAGATTCTCATCCTTTGGCTTGTGGCACAAGATTTTCAAACTTGTTGTCACTGAACTGTTGAAGCTCCTCTTCCTTGTCAATTACCCAACTTTCTGTCTTTAAGTGCCCCAAAGGTACATGACATGTTGATGGAATGGTAGATAGTCAAGAAGAAGACAATGGTTTTGGGATAAACTTTTTATAAGAATCCCTTTCAATTGATGTTGTCAAGAGAATGGAAACATGAATGAATTTTAAAATGGCATTGGTGTTCAAAAGGTGAGGCTGCAGATGTGAGTCATCTGAGCTAACAACTGTTGGTGACTTTAATGATCCAACAGCTGTTTGAAGGTGAAAGTGGAGGAATAAAAGGAATTGGTGCTAACCAGTGTTGACTTTTATCCACTGTTAGCAGATTTTTATCAACAGTGGTTGAGGATGTGGAATCAAGGGTGGAGAGCTACTTTGGTCAATGGCTGTTGAGGTAGCAAACAAGTGATATCTATCCATTTTTGATGGATTTTTATCAGCAGTGGTTAGAGGAGGGTTAATGGTAGGGATTAGAAGGTTAATTTTGGTCAGAAACTGTTGGTATATCAGTGGGTGAGCTATAACAGCTGTTTTGTACATCTGCTGCTCAGATTAAGTAAATGTTTTTGTCCTGAACTTCCCTGAATCATTGAGTGCACACAATTGCTTGATGACCTTTGTTAACCAAATTTGTGGACCCTTAAGTGTTTTATATTTATACTCTTTTCTTTTGAACTTCAAAAGTTTTGAGATAAACACACTTATGAGTTTTTGTAATTTATCTTCTTCCCTTTTTACCCTTTCCATTTATAAGCATTGAAATACTTACTAGAAGGCTTTTAAGGAAGGAATACTCAAATCCAACATCATTTCTCAGCAATGTTTTGAGAGATTTGGACATTTTTGCACATGCTTATGCCAAATGTCACATTACTCATGATTTGGATATTTTGACTACTGATTTTCTTAATGTATTTTTAACACAATTGATTTGGTCCTTTTAGAGGATTCTCAACCTGTTTTTCAATACATAAGATCTAAGCCTAAAGTTTTAATTTCCCTCTTTCAATGTTAACAAAAACACTAATGCTTCTATTTGAGCATAGATCTCTATTGACATGAGGTAAATACCTTAGCAGCAGTTATGTTGGAAACAACACAAACTTCAAAACAACAATTGAAATCAATTTTCGTAACTAATTATACCACAGTTATCAGATATTGTTTTCAGATCTGAAAACTATAGGTGATTTATGCATGACGTCACTTGTTATATGAAATTTATGTGTCATATGACATCTTGGTTGCTTTTCAGAGTTTTTTGAATAGCCACTTTGAACATGACATACTCGTTACTCTGTTTTTCAACAAAATACAATCAACCTTAGTATCAATGAATTTTGAGCTGAACTGTTATGTCAAATTGACTGTTAGATCGAATTTGACTGTCCAGGCTCTGATACCAATTGTTAGGATCTGAGGCTCTCATGATTGTGCTTGTTTGTGAGATTTGAACAAATCAAATGGATATGAGTAGTTTTAAGTGCAGCGGAAATGAATAACAAACTTTGTGAACACAATCAAAGGAGAAAATAGTTTGATAAACAATTGCTTTTCATAGAGTCGAAAGATTACAAATCAAAGCAAAAGATTACAGTGCAAGCTTACAAACTAAACTCCCCCTCAGCCTGATGCCCCAAGGTTGATGGCTCAAGATGAAAGGATTGGACTAGAGGAGAAGAACTCACTTAGTCAATCGAATGTAACAGTACAGGGTACTGTTACATTTATAGGCAAACCAAGCCACTGAGGTATCTCAGCTGACGTGTCACGGCCCCCGACCCGGTTTGACCCGATTCAGGAGCCGCGGGACAGAAATCCCGTGGTATTTAATTAACAGCGGAAGTTTCTTCAGGATCTTTTTTTTTTTAAAACTGAAATATTTCCCGATTATTTTATTTCACAATTCGGGATAAAACCCGATAATTTAAAATCTTGAGATTTCACCAGGAAATCTTTTATTTTACAAAACATGTTTCTTTATTTTTATTCTGAGCCACTTTCTTAAGCTGATAGTGCTTCACGGCACTTTTCCTGGATCACAACAGATCACCTGAAACATGTTTGAAAAAGGTTTTGTCAGCGGGAAATACTGAGTGAATCATTCTATTTAATAAAACGACACATTTGTTATAATTTACAGTATTAAAAAAAATTACAATGTTTCAGATATCAAACCAACTACCCACAGTAATTGTCACTCGACCCATTGGCCCATTCGTCCAATGGTGTCTGTGACTATGGTCATATCACCCCTTGGCTAACTCGTTGTCCAATGGTGAAGATTATCAAGTAATGTATACAAAACCCCACATACCGGCTGTAACTTGGTGATTACATATACTTAATCACTGTAATTATAACCTTTGAGAATAAACATGATTTTGTAAACAAATTTGATAAAAAGAGAATGACTCACATTGCAGATTTAACAGAGCTTAGTTTACTGATTAGCCTTGATAACCTAATTTAAATAATCAGGCACACAAACTAGGTTAGTAACTTAATACAGCATTTACGATAACTCACGAGATTACAACCTTCACAACGAATGACAAAGTGCGATACTTAAACATCCATCGATTTAACGACGAATGACAAAGCATAAACCCTAATGTGGGCAGCACTTAAACATCCCTTGGATAGTTTAATCGATCGGACCTTGAATCGTAGCAGCGATCGAGTTATTACCCTGAACTGTGGCAGCACTTCGTGATCAGTGTGTGTTTTTATGTCGTAAACAGCGTCTAAGTGATTATACGTAAAGAATTTTATCGTCGTAACATGCAAACAGTTCAAGTCCCAAACCCTGGTATTTATACTTGAAAATTGATCCCCCCGCGTGTCGCGGAAGGTGTCGTGACTCCTGTCGCGACTCGCCTGAGGTGACAACCTATCCTAGGGTAGCCTTGTCACTAGTATAGGCCTGCTGAGTCGATTTCGTGTTATTTCGAATTTTTGACAGCGTTTTGTTAAGATATTACCGAATAGGGTTTACCCCCCTTGAGTTTTAGGGGCCCTAATCCTGATTCCAAATGTTCTGAAAATTTTAGGGATTATGCAGAATCACTTGGGTTTCTTAATTAAGGTTTCTTATTTGGATAATTAAAATAATAAATAATACTTTTTGATGAGAGTTGTTACATTCTCCCCACCTTAATAAAAATCTCGTCCTCGAGATTTACTGGAATAAGTGAGGATACTTTCGCTTCATTTCTGATTCCAGTTCCCAAGTGTATTCAGCTCCTCTCTTTGAATCCCATCTGACTTTGACTAAAACTAGTCGTTTATGTTTGAGAAACTTCACTTTTCTGTCTTCTATCTGAAGAGGTTTCTCAACAAATTTTAACTTTTCGTTTACCTCTATATCTCGAAGAGGTACTACCAGTGATTCATCCGATAAGCATTTCTTGAGATTGGATACATGAAATACATCATGTACTCCTGCTAATTCTTCTGGTAGTTGTAAACGATAAGCAACTGGTCCTATACGTTGGATTACTGAAAATGGTCCTACGTACCTTGGACTTAGCTTTCCTTTCTTCCCGAATCTAACTACTCCTTTCCAAGGAGAAACTTTTAACAATACTCTGTCTCCAACTTGGAATTCTAACGGCTTGCATCTATTGTCTGCATAACTTTTCTGACGATCGCGAGCCGTCTTCATCCTTTCTTTGATTTGAGTAATCTTATCAGTCGTCTCTTGCACTATTTCAGGACCTGATAATTGACTTTCTCCTATTTTTGCCCAACAAACTGGAGTTCTGCATTTTCTTCCGTACAATGCTTCGAATGGGGCGGTTTCAATACTTGAATGATAGCTATTGTTATAGGATAATTCAATTAATGGTAAATGATCATCCCAATTTCCACCAATATCTATTACACAGGCTCGAAGCATGTCTTCTAGAGTTTGGATTGTCCTTTCACTTTATCCGTCTGTTTGGGGATGATATGCAGTGCTCAGATTTAATCGTGTTCCCATAGCTTGCTGGAAACTTTTCCAGAAATGAGAAGTAAAACGACTATCTCTATCCGAAACAATGGAGAGTGGAACTCCATGTAAGGATACAACTTCATCTACATACAATTTTGCCAACCTTTCCATACTAAAGGTTTCTTTTATTGGTAAAAAGTGAGCTGATTTGGTTAATCGATCCACAATTACCCAAATCGCATCATTACCTTTTCTGGTTTTGGGTAACTTAGTAACAAAATCCATTGTTATAAGTTCCCATTTCCATACTGGCATTTCTAATTGTTGTAGTAACCCTGAAGGTTTCTGATGTTCTGCCTTAACTTGTGAACAAGTAAGACATTTAGAAACATATCGTGCTATATCCTTTTTCATTCCTATCCACCAAAAGTTCTTTCTTAAATCTTGGTACATCTTATTGTTTCCTGGGTGCATAGTATACCTAGATTTATGAGCTTCTTCTAAAATCTTAGGTCTTAAGTCTCCCTGCTTAGGTACCCAAATTCTACTTTTGTGGAATCTCCAAATTCCATCTACTCCTTGTTCTAATTCCTTGATTCGTCCTTTCATTCCTTCAGCATCATCCTTGATTGCTGTAACTTGAACATTCTTCAATTGTTCCATTAAATCTATTTGTAGATTTAATCTGAGAGCACGAACCTTTCGTTGTTTCTCATAATACTTACGACTTAAGGCATCTGCAACTACATTTGCCTTTCCTTCGTGATACTGAATATCACAGTCGTAGTCACTTAGGATTTCCATCCATCTCCTTTGCCTCATGTTTAACTCTTTTTGCCCAAATATATATCTTAAACTTTTGTGGTCTGTGTAGACAGTAAATTTACTTCCGTAAAGATAATGTCTCCAAATCTTAAGGGCAAAAATTACGGCTCCTAATTCTAAATCATGAGTCGTATAGTTTTCTTCGTGCTTTTTCAATTGCCTTGAAGCATATGCAATCACCTTTTTACGTTGCATAAGCACACATCCATATCCTAGTTTTGAAGCATCACAATATACTTCAAAATCTTCAGTTCCTTCTGGTAAAGCTAAGATTGGTGCATTTGTTAATTTCTGTTTCAATATTCTAAAGGCTTCTTCTTGCTTAGGTCCCCATTCAAACTTAACCGCTTTACAGGTTAGCTTAGTTAATGGTACGGCTATCTTGGAAAAATCCTTAATAAACCGTCTATAATACCCAGCTAAACCTATAAAACTTCTAATTTCCATTGCTGTTTGTGGAACCTTCCATTTGGTAATTGCCTCTATCTTAGCAGGATCTACATGAATACCTTCGTGATTCACCATGTGTCCTAAGAATTGCACTTCTTGCAACCAAAATTCACACTTCGAGAATTTGGCATAAAGCTTTTCTTTTCTTAACAAGGTTAAGAGTGCATGAAGGTGTTCACAATGCTCTGTCTGACTTTCGGAATAAATAAGTATATCGTCTATGAAGACAATTACAAATTTATCCAAATATGGTTTACAGATCCTATTCATCATGTCCATGAATGCAGCAGGTGCATTTGTTAACCCAAAGGGCATGACTGTAAACTCATAATGACCATACCTAGTTCTGAAAGCAGTTTTAGGTATGTCTTCTTCTTGTACCTTCAATTGATGATATCCGGAGCATAAATCTATCTTAGAGAAATATCTAGCTCCCTGAAGTTGATCAAATAGATCATCAATCCTAGGTAATGGGTATCGATTCTTAATTGTAACCTTATTCAATTCTCTATAATCAATACACATTCTCATTGAACCATCCTTTTTCTTAACAAACAACACAGGTGCTCCCCACGGGGAGGAACTAGGTTGTATGAATCCTTTACTTAGTAATTCATCTAATTGCTTTTTCAGTTCTAACATTTCTGTGGGTGCTAACCGATAAGGTGCCTTGGCTATCGGTGAAGTTCCTGAAATTAGATGAATCCTAAATTCTACTTCCCTGTCTGGAGGTAATCCCGGTAAATCTTCTGGGAATACATCCGGATATTCTGAGACTACAGGAATTTCCTTAAGTTCTTTACCCTTAGTACTAATGATTACTGAAATCATATATACTATTCCTTGCTTTCGTTCATAATTAGCAACTTTCATTACTGATATGAACTTCATGGGCTTACGTGGTTTATCTCCTGTAATCCTAATTATTTCCCCAGTAGGTGCCTGAATTTCTATAGAATTCTGATCACAAAGGATTCGAGCATGGTTGGCTACTAACCAATCCATTCCTAACACAACATCAAATTCGGCTAATTTCATAGGAAATAAGTTTGCAAAGAATTTATGACCTGAAAGTTCTATATTTTCCTTTTGCAAAACTTTATCTATACTAACAGAATTTCCGTCAGCCGTTTCAACTGTGAAAATCTGGCTAAGGTTGGTTAAGGGTAAATTAAGAGCTTGGCAGAATGAAGTATTAATAAAACTTTGGTTTGCACCAGAGTCAAATAATACTTTGGCGTAAATGTTGTGAACTAAGAACGTACCCGCTATCACATCTGAGATGAGTTCTGCTTCTTGAGTAGTTAGCTGAAATGCCCTAGCATTCTTCTTTGTAGCTCCATCTGCTGGTTTAGCTTTGTTGTCTGCTGGTTTGACCAATTTCGGGCAATCTGGCCTGAAATGTCCAGTTTCACCACAATTGTAACAAATTGTGGATTTCTTCCTACAGTTTTCTTCACGATGTCCTGTCATTTTGCAAAAATTGCAAATTATATTACATCTTCCAAAATGTTTCCTTTTGCAATTTCTGCAGAATGACGGATTTGAGGGTTGCCCTGTTCCTTTTCTCTTGAAATTGCTATTATTACCCGTACGAAATCCCTGGGTAATTTTCTGAGCCATTTCTTTCTGTCATCATCTCTTGTGCGCACCAGTTCATCAGTTAGGGTGTTAGCTAATTCCACAGCATCGTCAATAGTGCGAGGTCTCGCAGCTTTAACTATATTGCGGATTTCACTAATCAATCCCCAAATGTAGCGAGAAATGAGTACCGGTTCTGGCGAAGCCAGTGTTGGTACCACTCTAGCATATTCAAAGAATGTCGAAGTATAACCGCGACAATCTACACCCATCATCTGATGATTTAGAAACTTATTTGTCATCTGTTCCTTTTCATACTCGGGACCGAATTTTCTTTCTACTAAACCCTTAAATTCTTCCCAAGTCATAGCATAAGCTATTATTCTTCCTCTTGATTGTAACACAGTGTTCCACCATTTGAGTGCTCCTTCCTTGAAGAGATTTGATGCGTACATGACCTGATCATCTTTAGCACATTTACTTATTGCAATTACTGCTTCGGTTTTCTCTAACCAACGCAGTGATGCAGTTGCTCCTTCATTGCCTGCAAATTCAATAGGTTTACAAGCAAGGAATTCTTTGAAAGTGCAACCAGGCGTTGCAGTTTTCATTTTCTTAGGAAATGGAGCTTGATGTGGTTCTGCATTATGATTGACATGATCATTGCCTCCGTTTACACTATTACTGAAGTTATCTTCAGAAATGTGTTTACTAGGAACGATTTGTTGCGGTTCGATTGGATTCTTTATAGCGGCAACGAATGCTGGAATAGCATTGGCTATCCCTTGAGCAACAATATTTTCGATATCTTGTCTAGTCATATATTGATCTCCTGGATGTTGCTCTGACTGATTAACCTCATTTACTGGTTCATTACCAATGTTTGACATCTGATAATAAATTTTATGTAAATAATTAGTATAATACAAATATAATAAAACAGTTTGCACATAATCACATTAACATGTATAATCAAAATTATTGATTTCACAAGTTTCATTTCTATATATTATATTATGCCTCGTACACACGATTATCATACAACGTTTTATTGTTAAGTTATTACACATACTGGTTATTATGATTATTTATTAACAAATATTCCTGCAAACTCTCATTATCTGGTCAGCTAATTTCTTAAAAACGACGCTCCCTTTCGTCATACTTCCAAGTAACTCTTTCTCCCACATCCCTAATCCGATTTCCTGCATTAATTAACTCTTCGCCCCAGAGGCGAAGTTCAGTAAGATTCTCCGGGCTCATGGTTGGGTATAGTGGAGGTTCTGGGTCAATTTGTGGGAAAAATGTATCAGGGTTGTTTAAAAGGTTTTGGTATTGCCAATCGGTTGTCCACCATTCATCTAATTCTACTAGTAATGGTTGAGGTTGAACAATAGGATCTGGAATAGCAGGTTCCAGATTAATTGGGATTGGAGCTTCTAGTGGGTAACTGAAAAGATCTTCTTCAGTAAATATAAGGTTTGGATTAGCTGCTTCAAGGTTTCTATCGGCAGGTCCGATAAGGTCACTCATTACTAATTTATGATCTAAAACTTCCCAAGGAGTCATTTTCTGTTTCTGCCTAGAACTTTCTCCGACTTCTATTTCTGTTTGCTTAAAACTCTTCTCAGCTTCTATCTCTACTTGATTAACATTTTCTTCAATTTCTATCCCTTTTCCTTTGTCTTTTGGTTCTTCAGTTTTAGTAACCTTTCTTGTTGCTGGCTTTTTCCTACGTACACGCCTCCAGCCCACAAATCTGCTTCTTTTCTTGGGTTTAGGTTTTGCCAGTGGTTTGGATTGAAATTCCATGGGTTCTTCTTTATCAGCGAAGTAACCGGTGAATTCCTTGGAAACTTCTATCTTAACGGGATAGAGGCTAAGATTTTCTAAACCTTCTGATATCTCATTCATGCTGTTTAGCATATATGCAAAATACATACCAAATGTTAAAACAACATTTTATAGATAACCCGTAAATATTATTGCATACATAAAACAACTGACAAGTAAATTATACTACGATTTACTGTAACTTATTTATTTACTAAATAAGGTTTCTGGGAAATAAAAGTGCTAAAAACTTTTGAGTATTTAGAGATTTGCATTTTCTGCTACTGTGGCTAGCATATAAAGATTTGCCTATTTTTCATCTAATTTGTCTTCCCAAGGTGATTTGTTGATTAAGTCCTGGGTTTCTTGTTTAACTTTCTTCTCTCGGTTTTTCCTTATTTCCTCCTGACTTTTCCTAATAATCAAACTTCTTCTATTAGGAGAAAGTGGTTCCTCGTAATGTGCCTTACGGACAAATATTCCTTCTTCAGGAATTACATAAGGTTTTGTTTGGGATGAACTTCCCTTCTCGTTGGATGATTTATCTAGTTTAAGATAGATGTTTGACAGCTTTTGTTTACCCATACTGTAATTAACAAATAATCAGTTAATAAAACACATAATCACATAATTGGCAATCAGTAAAAAATTAAGTATTTCTAAATACTTAATAGGCTTAAATCAGTGGCTCTGATACCACCTTATTTCTGTCACGGCCCCCGACCCGGTTTGACCCGATTCAGGAGCCGCGGGACAGAAATCCCGTGGTATTTAATTAACAGCGGAAGTTTCTTCAGGATCTTTTTTTTTTAAACTGAAATATTTCCCGATTATTTTATTTCACAATTCGGGATAAAACCCGATAATTTAAAATCTTGAGATTTCACCAGGAAATCTTTTATTTTACAAAACATGTTTCTTTATTTTTATTCTGAGCCACTTTCTTAAGCTGATAGTGCTTCACGGCACTTTTCCTGGATCACAACAGATCACCTGAAACATGTTTGAAAAAGGTTTTGTCAGCGGGAAATACTGAGTGAATCATTCTATTTAATAAAACGACACATTTGTTATAATTTACAGTATTAAAAAAAATTACAATGTTTCAGATATCAAACCAACTACCCACAGTAATTGTCACTCGACCCATTGGCCCATTCGTCCAATGGTGTCTGTGACTATGGTCATATCACCCCTTGGCTAACTCGTTGTCCAATGGTGAAGATTATCAAGTAATGTATACAAAACCCCACATACCGGCTGTAACTTGGTGATTACATATACTTAATCACTGTAATTATAACCTTTGAGAATAAACATGATTTTGTAAACAAATTTGATAAAAAGAGAATGACTCACATTGCAGATTTAACAGAGCTTAGTTTACTGATTAGCCTTGATAACCTAATTTAAATAATCAGGCACACAAACTAGGTTAGTAACTTAATACAGCATTTACGATAACTCACGAGATTACAACCTTCACAACGAATGACAAAGTGCGATACTTAAACATCCATCGATTTAACGACGAATGACAAAGCATAAACCCTAATGTGGGCAGCACTTAAACATCCCTTGGATAGTTTAATCGATCGGACCTTGAATCGTAGCAGCGATCGAGTTATTACCCTGAATTGTGGCAGCACTTCGTGATCAGTGTGTGTTTTTATGTCGTAAACAGCGTCTAAGTGATTATACGTAAAGAATTTTATCGTCGTAACATGCAAACAGTTCAAGTCCCAAACCCTGGTATTTATACTTGAAAATTGATCCCCCCGCGTGTCGCGGAAGGTGTCGTGACTCCTGTCGCGACTCGCCTGAGGTGACAACCTATCCTAGGGTAGCCTTGTCACTAGTATAGGCCTGCTGAGTCGATTTCGTGTTATTTCGAATTTTTGACAGCGTTTTGTTAAGATATTACCGAATAGGGTTTACCCCCCTTGAGTTTTAGGGGCCCTAATCCTGATTCCAAATGTTCTGAAAATTTTAGGGATTATGCAGAATCACTTGGGTTTCTTAATTAGGGTTTCTTATTTGGATAATTAAAATAATAAATAATACTTTTTTATTAGAGTTGTTACATGACGTCACCCTGAAAGTGACATCTAACAAACTAACAACCTATAAGCACTGATCTATAACTACTGATCATACAGACACTAATTACATACTAACTACTGATGTATAAACACTGATTCTTCATTCCGCTGATGTAGTCAACTACTGATGTCTAAGCATCAGTGCTTTCTTCAAAGGGTGATCAGACCTTGAATGGGCAGTGTTTTAACTCTTCAGCAGTGCTTGAATTCCGTCAGTAGATTGAGCTTCAGCCTTTAATCTTCATCAGTACTTTAGTGTGGTCAGCAGTTGCAAGGCGGCAGTTGTACAGGACAGTGGTTTGGCCATCAGATGTTCTTCAAATCACTTCCAAGGGGAAAGTCTAATGTAAACAGCTGCTTATTATGGATCCACTGCCCTGATCCGGTTTTGGCTTTACATCATCTGTTCCTCTGGTAGGGTTCAATCCCAACATTTTTGGATTGAGTTAACAGTTTTCGGTTTGTGAGGCTTTCGTTTGATTTTTCCTTTTTCACATGATTCACATTTGTTGTGCATATTGAAACTACTTAATGGAACCCCCAACACTAAGTTGTTTTTCACTAAGTGGTTCATTTTTCGCAGATGCACGTGGCCAATTCTCCTATGCCAGAGATACGATTGACCTTCAGCCGCCTTCGAAAGTAAACATGTCACTGGAGCAGACGAGTTAACCAATGGTCGCATGTCCATGACATATGTGTTATTCACCCTTGGAGCCCTCATAACGATCCAATCTTCAGGAGGAGCAAATCCCGGACTCAAAATGAAGCAAGCTTTATCAGAGAACAGCATCGTGTACTTGTTGTCACAGATTTGAGAAACCGACATCAAGTTATGCTTTAGTTCTTCAACGTAGTTCACTTTATGCAGCGTAATTTTTCCATTTGACACTGAACCTTCACCAGTGATGTATCCACCCTTCTCACCGGCAAAGTTCACATAACCACCACGAATTTGTTTAAAATTGTTCAATAACTCTTTATTTCCTTTCATGTGTCTGGAACAGCCACTATCGATATACCAAATATAGATAGCCCTCTTCAGCTGCTCCTACACTCCCTAACAAGAAAATTTAGCTAGAATGTGGGACCCATGCCATGATGGTCTTGGGTCGTTTCGATTCGTCAACATAAGAAAACTCTTTGAAACAACCATCATCGCCTCTGTGTCCTCCATTTCCATTTTGGAAATTGTTGGAATGACTCCCCGCAAATCGTGGATTATATGGAGTTGACGATCTGTTGGTATAACCAGAGTTTCCATAACCTCGGCTTCCATAGTTTTGGTAACCGTAATTTTGATTCCTGGGTGGTTCAAAATTCCTACCAAATCTAGGAACATCATCGTGTCTTGAGAATGATCATGGATGATTATCTGAATGTTGTCTTTGATTTGGAAATCGGGGAGGGGGGTGACTGACCCGAACAACTCCCGTTTAACTTTATGTCTCTCTAATAATCATCCGTGCTTGTCCCGGTTCATTACTAAGCACTTTAATTTCTCCAAATTATGCCGATTAACCTGTAACACCACAAAAGCTCGTAGTTACTATATTCAACGAATATAATCGCATAAACCACATTAAATCGCACAATCCAATACACTTAAGGCTTACGTTTCACACTCTCCATCAGTGACGCATTTCGATCATTCATGAATCTATTCTGTGCATGAGGTCTAACATAGTTGTTGTTCGAACCTCCAGAACGTTGGTAATTCTCATGTGTTTGGAAGGTAACATGATTTTGTCGTCTCTGAGGGGTTTTGTCACGAGTATCATGTCTTTGAGATGAACTTTCCGATCCTTCACCACGATTAATAATAATTGGTTTCTCCCCATGATCCTGATTTTGTTGTGATTTAACATTTGTTTTGACAACCGGTTTTACTTTTTGTTTAATCACTTTGTTTTTCTCAACCTTCTGGTTTTTACCGGTTTTTCCTTTCAGCATTAACTGTTTCATTTTGCGGTTTTTCAACAAAAGGTTTCTTTTGATTAGGATCAACATGGGATTTATCCTTGTCATCTGGACAATCTGCTGCTAAGTGTCCTTTCCCCCGACACTTATAACATTTACGAACTTTCGCAGCATTCTTTGGACGTTCCTCATGACTGGTCGAAGATGATGAGGCGTTAGTGGGATTTTTCAAAATTTGGTTGACAAACTGAGAGTTTGAACCTCTATCAATTTTCTCTTCCTCTTTGATAAAATCTTCCCCTTTAACAAACTCAGTTTTAGGGATATTTTTCAAATTCTTTTTAGGTTTCCCAGGTGACTTTGGTTTTGACTTCGCATTTTGAACTTGATTGAAAATTTCCAAAGTTTTATTGCTTATCAAATTCTCAATGTTATCAAAATTTAGCTCATTTTTCTTTGTGACTTCGCTCATCTTCGACTGTTCTGAGTCAGAAGCCTCATCAGGCTCAGATTCTGACTCACTTTGCAGTTCAACCGTCAGATGTGTCTTTGGTACAAAACTTGCCAATTCAGGATCAATGCTTGGCATCGATGTATAATTATGGTTTACCGGTGGAGGCACTTTCTTATAACCGATGCAGAACATTTCTTCCTCAGATTCTTTGAGACGTTGGCTGTTAATACAGAAATTCATCACTTCAGATGAATCCCCGAACTATTCAATTTTTTGTTACAACTCTAAAATCAGATTATCTTTTTTCCAAAATGATTTTGTTCTTTTCCAAAACATAATTTTGGTTCATTTCAAGTTCAGATCTTAATTCCTGATTTTTAAGAGTTCCCTGTGCCACAAGTCACTCAAATTCAGAGATATCACTTTTCAGCGCTTTTATCTTAATTCGGTGTTCTTTATCCGAATTAGACAAAACAGCAATGAGTTCGCTGGATTTCTCTAAATCTGCAATCAAATTTGTGTTGTGAAGTGCATATTTGTCAATCTTGGTGACAAACTCTACACATCTTGCACACCGCTTATCTACAGAAGTTGATTTTACCTCAATGCCAGCCATGAATGCACATGCTTCATTTTCTGCGGAGTCTTCTTCCAACCTTTTTCTCCATCTTCTGTTTTGTTAGACTTTTTGTTACACCCTAAATCGTACATGACGAAAGTCGCAGCGGAAAAACACGAACCATAAAATTTCTTTCTTTATAAATACCTCAACTTATTTAAACTTAAACTTTAACATAACTCTTATTCATAAATCCGTCATCCTCTTATTTACCAATTAAAAACATAGCTTATGATTGTTACATTTTACATTCAACGTCCCCGTACAATCTATCTCGTGACTCGATCTTCGATCTCTAATCCTTGTAATAATCACCCGTTATCCACACAACCTGCGTTCACCACATACATTCGAAACATTAGCACACGTTATATAAACCAGCTCATTCATGTACACTTCCCATTTCGTTCTTTAACAAGCTTTAAGCATCTCATCTGCGTATCCATTTCCTGGTGAGGCTTCAATAATGTACCTGCATACTTTTCATTCTCAACGTACACCATTATTAACATTAACCCTCAACGTGTCTAAATCATGCTTACATACGTACGTACATTAAGCTTACATCTTTACATTTATGCATACACTCATACACATCTTTATACGTACATACATTCACTTCCATATTCGTACATACCCTTCCTACATCATCACATACATGCATACTCTCTTACATCATCACATACATGCATACACTCGTATATACGCTTATACATACATACATACACATCTACGTACAAACATAACTTTCCTACAACTTTACATACGTGCATACACTCCTACATGCCTTCATACGTACTTACATACGCAACTACATACGTACATACCTTTCCTACATCATCACATACATGCATACACTCGTATATACGCTTATACATACATACATACATACTTGCTTGGTCTACAAACGTGCATCCCTATATGCTCATAAGAAACTTTACGAGTCATCGGGTTGAAAACGATACACCGGGATGCATTACGGATCATATGGAAGTGCAAAACTAAACGAAACGGAGAAGCGGGCTAGGCAGCCCGTCGGCGACGGGGTGGGTACCCGTCGGCGACGGCTTCTTAAAACTACCCGTCGGCCAAAAGTCCCGTAACCAGTAAAATAAGCCGTCGGCCAAACTTGTAGTTTTGGGAGCCCGTCGGCGACGGGGTGGGAGCCCGTCGGCGACGCCCGCTCGAAACCTCATTTTTCTGCAGATGCATTTCGTCGTCCGTACGCACTAAAACGCGCGTAACTTTCGAACCGTTTACCCGTTTAACCTCCCGTTTCTTCCTACATGCTTGTAAATTCACATTCTATCATACGAACTTAAAATCCCACATCCGGATTAAGGAAATTCTTAACTTGCATGCATTCGGCTTATTATTACATTCTAATTATTTGACCCGTTCATGCATTTATCAACAAAATCTGTTTATTAGACCTCAATCTCATATAAACTTAATAATCTCATTGACGCCTAACATGAAAGATTAAATTCTCGGATGCCTCGCATCCTCTTAACCCACTTTCGCTTAAAAGCTCATTTTTGACCCATTATGAGTATTTGTGCATTATATGGTCTATGACATAACAAGACCATACTCTACGCTTTCACACATGACCAACACATTACCCTAATCGGTTCACTTGTTTCCAATAGACATTTAAGGTCGTTTGCCCGATATACCTATCAAGGGCATTTTTGTCAATTTCGCTCTATCCTTAACAACAAGGGAATTCCTTACAAAAGTAGCGAATCCTCCTATTTAGCTAAAATTCTTAATCACCCATACCTTGCTCGGATAAAAGCTAAGATCCGATTAATACTCATTGACATCATACAATTCATTCTTAATTGACCTCAATTATCACATTTAGTTAAAATGCATATAACTTTACGTAAACAACTAAGAAGTGATTACGGAATCACTTACCTCATGCATCCGTGTTCCCATTCGTTCCTCGCCACTTCTTGACCCGTTAGTCTTCCGTGCTTGATTCCGTCTCGACATGATTCCTATACTTCCATGTCATCGAAATCACGCTATCATTAGCATACTCATTTGTACATGATAACAATCGTATCAATTCCATATTTCACACTTAACTTTCATTAATCATTTCTAACAAACATAACTCGTATAATCATGTCCGTATACGTTTAACTCATGTAACTCATCATGTCATTACATTTAACACGGATTGCTATTACATGTACCATACGACTTCTCATCAACCTACATTTACGACAACGAGTCAACTCATGTCTCTTATACTCAGTTGACTTTCCATAATCAACTATTAACCATACATATCTATCGACTTATCAACATATTACCGTATCATCATAATCGACTATACGGACGACACTATATACATTTTATCATTCACTTGATGTACGTACTACCTTTTAAGCATAACGTACAACTTATTCATACACAATCTTCTAAATTCATACATAGTTCATCAAATGCTTCTACAATCCAACATGGGGTATTTAAATTAAACATCAAACATGTTATCATCA
This sequence comes from Helianthus tuberosus, assembly GCA_030545235.1. Lineage (NCBI taxonomy): Eukaryota > Viridiplantae > Streptophyta > Magnoliopsida > Asterales > Asteraceae > Helianthus > Helianthus tuberosus. The sequence continues at coordinate 48,430,442 of CM060411.1, read as the reverse complement.
CATTTTATTCACTTCATCTACAACAATTCATCATTTCTTATCCCATTTCTTTAAACATTCACACACATGTATGATTCCAAACATTATTAACATAAGTGAATCATCAAATTACATTACATCATCAAAAACCCACTTCATAACTACTTGTTAATCACTTACAAGTGATCTAATCTTAAGTTCTTCATAACTCATCATACTTTTGATATATGTACTACCTTGTAAGCATAGTGTACAACTAGTTCATGCATATCATTCTAATCTCATACACAATTCATCAATTTCTTCCTCCTAATCAACATGATTCATACATGCATAACATCAAACATACTAGTATCACATTTCTTTCAATTCTTCTAACAAGAATACATCATACAACTCAAAATACATCAATATTAAGCAAGAACTTAGACATAGATGATTTACCCATGTCATCATCTTCACCATAACAAATGGGTTTCACCCTTAAACATCAAATTAACCTATTTCATGCATAATCCATGTTCCAATGATGAATCTAACACATACTCATGCTCAATTTCATACAAATTCGTGATCTACAACATAACCCATTTCGTGCATCATCACCAATCTAGAATCTAAGACATACCTTACGATCCCCTTATGAAGGTGATCATTAATCCGTGTTTGGTTATGAATTTGAGCTTCGTTTAGCCTTCCAATTTGAGGGAATAGATGAAGTTAGGGTTCTTGGCTCCATGGGAGCTTCCTGCTCTTTCACGAACACACTGTGTGTGTTTGTGTGTGTGTTTGTTAATTAAAACATAACTTTCCCCCTTATTCATCTTTGGTCCCTCAAGTTTGTTCCCTTGTTTGCTTTGCTAAACATTTATTACATCCCATCTTTTAATAGTTTTAACCATACATTTAAGTAGGTTAATTAGCCTCGTTGTTTATTTCTTGAGGTACCATATCATAGCATTTTAACGAATATGAATATTCGGGTTTTGGGGTGTTACAAGTCTACCCCCCTTAAATAAGGTTTCGTCCCCGAAACCTTTCTCATTTCCTCTACACACACACACATTTATGTTTGACTTAACACCCTCATCACATTCACAAGTAATCGTCCTAACTCATTTCATAATCATTCATGCAATTGGCTTCTTCTTCTTAACAAGGCTGTACTTTCCATGGCATACTTTCATATAACATTCTTATTTCCTTTGACCCGCTAATGACAGGTTAATATACATACTTATTCAAACTTATAATAATGCTTACCTTCATATGATCATTTTATAACAGATTAATTACCTTCGTCTCATCCTTTAAGATTTCATTCTATAGACGCATTGCATAACATTTAACCCTTGTTTTGTTATCACAACAAAACTACCTTTTTATAGTCACACCTACGTGCTTACCTTCATAGTTAACATCGTTCTACATTTCCATAGTCTTTTATACCTTAAATCTGTTTCGCGGATTCGAACACATCCTTCATACCTTTCGTACCTCCTATGTTTGAATCCATCTAACGGGTTCAGACATTTCATTTATACTTTAACTTCTTTCATGTTTCGAATCCGTCTCGCGGATTCTAGCTTAGCATTTCATGTTTCGAATCCGTCTCGCGGGTTCTAGCATAGCATATCATATTTCGAATCCGTCTCGCGGATTCTAGCATAGCATATCATGTTTCGAATCCGTCTCGCGGATTCTAGCATAGCATATCATATTTCGAATCCGTCTCGCGGATTCTAGCATAGCATATCATATTTCGAATCCGTCTCGCGGATTCTAGCATAGCATTTCATGTTTCGAATCCGTCTCGCGGATTCTAGCATAGCATATCATACTCTCATTCTTGAGAGTCTTACATTTCTCTTCACCCTCACGTCCACCTACTACTTAATTCTAACGGACATACCTGTATCAATTATCACGGTCCCACGAACGTCATATGCTTCACGTGTACTGGCCAGGTACACAATCCACATACTAGTTTCGTGTCTTCGTGTAATTGTCACCTTATGTCCGAAGAATTAGGTTTCGGCACGTGTATCATTTTTCAAAACATGGTTACTGCACCATTATGGTCCTTCATTTAGCATTTTTCTTCCCTTAATGCATTTTACCACTTCATATACCGACATATTAAATTTACGTACCTGGGTTCAACTTTATCTTATTTCATGCCTTGGTGTCGGTACTTGACCGCACTCGCGGATCATCCTCTTCAAACGCTTATACTTACCTTGCATAGACAAAACCGTCAGTTTCTTTATGCGTATACATAAGTACATACTTACATTCTCTTTTACCTTTGGATCTTGACCGAGTCTTGGATTGTACGGGTTACTTATCACAAGAGCACACAGGTTTGAGTTCAAGCACTTACCTTCTTACACTTGATTCTCTCAAACCAGGGCTCTGATACCAACTTGTTACACCCTAAATCGTACATGACGAAAGTCGCAGCGGAAAAACACGAACCATAAAATTTCTTTCTTTATAAATACCTCAACTTATTTAAACTTAAACTTTAACATAACTCTTATTCATAAATCCGTCATCCTCTTATTTACCAATTAAAAACATAGCTTATGATTGTTACATTTTACATTCAACGTCCCCGTACAATCTATCTCGTGACTCGATCTTCGATCTCTAATCCTTGTAATAATCACCCGTTATCCACACAACCTGCGTTCACCACATACATTCGAAGCATTAGCACACGTTATATAAACCAGCTCATTCATGTACACTTCCCATTTCGTTCTTTAACAAGCTTTAAGCATCTCATCTGCGTATCCATTTCCTGGTGAGGCTTCAATAATGTACCTGCATACTTTTCATTCTCAACGTACACCATTATTAACATTAACCCTCAACGTGTCTAAATCATGCTTACATACGTACGTACATTAAGCTTACATCTTTACATTTATGCATACACTCATACACATCTTTATACGTACATACATTCACTTCCATATTCGTACATACCCTTCCTACATCATCACATACATGCATACTCTCTTACATCATCACATACATGCATACACTCGTATATACGCTTATACATACATACATACACATCTACGTACAAACATAACTTTCCTACAACTTTACATACGTGCATACACTCCTACATGCCTTCATACGTACTTACATACGCAACTACATACGTACATACCTTTCCTACATCATCACATACATGCATACACTCGTATATACGCTTATACATACATACATACATACTTGCTTGGTCTACAAACGTGCATCCCTATATGCTCATAAGAAACTTTACGAGTCATCGGGTCGAAAACGATACACCGGGATGCATTACGGATCATATGGAAGTGCAAAACTAAACGAAACGGAGAAGCGGGCTAGGCAGCCCGTCGGCGACGGGGTGGGTACCCGTCGGCGACGGCTTCTTAAAACTACCCGTCGGCCAAAAGTCCCGTAACCAGTAAAATAAGCCGTCGGCCAAACTTGTGGTTTTGGGAGCCCGTCGGCGACGGGGTGGGAGCCCGTCGGCGACGCCCGCTCGAAACCTCATTTTTCTGCAGATGCATTTCGTCGTCCGTACGCACTAAAACGCGCGTAACTTTCGAACCGTTTACCCGTTTAACCTCCTGTTTCTTCCTACATGCTTGTAAATTCACATTCTATCATACGAACTTAAAATCCCACATCCGGATTAAGGAAATTCTTAACTTGCATGCATTCGGCTTATTATTACATTCTAATTATTTGACCCGTTCATGCATTTATCAACAAAATCTGTTTATTAGACCTCAATCTCATATAAACTTAATAATCTCATTGACGCCTAACATGAAAGATTAAATTCTCGGATGCCTCGCATCCTCTTAACCCACTTTCGCTTAAAAGCTCATTTTTGACCCATTATGAGTATTTGTGCATTATATGGTCTATGACATAACAAGACCATACTCTACGCTTTCACACATGACCAATACATTACCCTAATCGGTTCACTTGTTTCCAATAGACATTTAAGGTCGTTTGCCCGATATACCTATCAAGGGCATTTTTGTCAATTTCGCTCTATCCTTAACAACAAGGGAATTCCTTACAAAAGTAGCGAATCCTCCTATTTAGCTAAAATTCTTAATCACCCATACCTTGCTCGGATAAAAGCTAAGATCCGATTAATACTCATTGACATCATACAATTCATTCTTAATTGACCTCAATTATCACATTTAGTTAAAATGCATATAACTTTACGTAAACAACTAAGAAGTGATTACGGAATCACTTACCTCATGCATCCGTGTTCCCATTCGTTCCTCGCCACTTCTTGACCCGTTAGTCTTCCGTGCTTGATTCCGTCTCGACATGATTCCTATACTTCCATGTCATCGAAATCACGCTATCATTAGCATACTCATTTGTACATGATAACAATCGTATCAATTCCATATTTCACACTTAACTTTCATTAATCATTTCTAACAAACATAACTCGTATAATCATGTCCGTATACGTTTAACTCATGTAACTCATCATGTCATTACATTTAACACGGATTGCTATTACATGTACCATACGACTTCTCATCAACCTACATTTACGACAACGAGTCAACTCATGTCTCTTATACTCAGTTGACTTTCCATAATCAACTATTAACCATACATATCTATCGACTTATCAACATATTACCGTATCATCATAATCGACTATACGGACGACACTATATACATTTTATCATTCACTTGATGTACGTACTACCTTTTAAGCATAACGTACAACTTATTCATACACAATCTTCTAAATTCATACATAGTTCATCAAATGCTTCTACAATCCAACATGGGGTATTTAAATTAAACATCAAACATGTTATCATCACATTTTATTCACTTCATCTACAACAATTCATCATTTCTTATCCCATTTCTTTAAACATTCACACACATGTATGATTCCAAACATTATTAACATAAGTGAATCATCAAATTACATTACATCATCAAAAACCCACTTCATAACTACTTGTTAATCACTTACAAGTGATCTAATCTTAAGTTCTTCATAACTCATCATACTTTTGATATATGTACTACCTTGTAAGCATAGTGTACAACTAGTTCATGCATATCATTCTAATCTCATACACAATTCATCAATTTCTTCCTCCTAATCAACATGATTCATACATGCATAACATCAAACATACTAGTATCACATTTCTTTCAATTCTTCTAACAAGAATACATCATACAACTCAAAATACATCAATATTAAGCAAGAACTTAGACATAGATGATTTACCCATGTCATCATCTTCACCATAACAAATGGGTTTCACCCTTAAACATCAAATTAACCTATTTCATGCATAATCCATGTTCCAATGATGAATCTAACACATACTCATGCTCAATTTCATACAAATTCGTGATCTACAACATAACCCATTTCGTGCATCATCACCAATCTAGAATCTAAGACATACCTTACGATCCCCTTATGAAGGTGATCATTAATCCGTGTTTGGTTATGAATTTGAGCTTCGTTTAGCCTTCCAATTTGAGGGAATAGATGAAGTTAGGGTTCTTGGCTCCATGGGAGCTTCCTGCTCTTTCACGAACACACTATGTGTGTTTGTGTGTGTGTTTGTTAATTAAAACATAACTTTCCCCCTTATTCATCTTTGGTCCCTCAAGTTTGTTCCCTTGTTTGCTTTGCTAAACATTTATTACATCCCATCTTTTAATAGTTTTAACCATACATTTAAGTAGGTTAATTAGCCTCGTTGTTTATTTCTTGAGGTACCATATCATAGCATTTTAACGAATATGAATATTCGGGTTTTGGGGTGTTACACTTTTCAACAGACTCTTCATTCAAGTTATCTTCATTCTCAGCAACATTACCCGAATCCAACTCTTCCCCAAAAACCTCGGCTACAACTGCAAGTTCCTCAATGCTAGCCTCTTTGATAACCTCTTCACACACTTCTTCGTCGACAATTTCAGCCATAAAGGCTTGTGACACAGTAGCTCCTGAAATGTCTTCCAATGCACAACCCCAGTCGTAAGGCTCAGTCACATTTTGTAGAGGTTGAGCCACCATAGCATTGTTTGTCGAAGGTGTAAGATTTTCAGAACCACTTGGACGAGCACTTGAGTTTGAAGTAGTTGATGCATTGTTGTGAGGTCTTGAGTTGTTTCCTTGAGAGTTGCTTTCTCTGTTAGATCTTTCCATCTTCGGCTTCCGACAATCACGTGCGAAATGCCCGTAGATGCCACAGATGTAACATTTCACCTTTGACATGTCGGCTCCCATTCGAGTCTTCGTCTGACCTCCTATGAACTTCCTACCCGTTCTCAACAGAAATTTCTTCGCTCTACGGACTAAGAGTGCCATATTGAGTTGTAGATCAAGTTCTTCCATTTTGTCTTGGTCTATCTGGTCAAAGTCCTCATCGAGACTTGACGGCTCAATGAGCTTACCAAGACAGAAGTTCTCGTAGGCAGTCATGAAGGACGCCAAAAGGCTCATGTTTTCTTCTATCAACTTTAAGTAGCTTGCATCTAACTTTGGAATATTCAAGTTTGCTGCTTGAGATTTCTGAGCTCCACTGGAAGAGTACATTCCTTGATTGGAATTTGTTGTTCCACTTGAACTGACATTGTTTCTTATAAAGGCGTGTTCACTGGCAGGAACTTCAATCTCTGAATATAGGGCAACACCGGCTCCTCCATTACTACCCTTATCCGTCGGTTTTGAAGCATTATATAACTGAGGATCTTGGATCTTCTCGAAATCAGATGCTTGATCTTCCATATTCCAAGCATAACCCTTCGGTTTTTGTACAACTTCTTCCAATGAGAGCTCCTCGTAGAGAACACCTTCTCTAATCAATGCGGTGTACATATTCCATTCTCTAGGAAGGCAATTCAGAAACTTCTCAACTTTCTCAATTTCAGTGTAGATGCCTTCTTGACTCCGATCAAGTTCACTCAACAGATGATAAAATCGATTCACCGTGTCATCGAATGACTCATTCTTTAAAGCTTTAAACACAACGAATTGAGTCTTCAATCGGTCAAGACGTCGTTTCTTGTACATTGCATTTCTCTCGTACCTTTCAATCATGCTATCCCACAGCTCCTTTGAATTACTTCTCTTACGGAAAGTATGAAGTATAGATTGTTTCATAGCCATTGTAATCATCGACATTGCTTTTTCTTCACAGTCATAGAATTTCCTTTGGTCGTCGGTGAGTGCCAAATAAGTATCAATCGTTAACGTTCTTACTGGTGTGGCTCCACACCCTTTAACGATAGACAACCAGATCTTGATGTCTTTTGCTCTTACATACCTTTCGAAACGCCCCTTTCACTCAGGAAAATCAAGCTCGTTTATCAACAAAAGAGGTTTGTCGTTACTCCCTACCTCAGCATTGTGCTTGAGGTTTTGCACCATTGCAGTTAAATTGTTGTTTGCCATTTTTGAAGGAATTTGAAAGAAACAGAGAGTGGTTTTGAAAGAAACAGTGAGTTTAAACAGAAAGTTTGCTTTGAAAAAGTTTCTAAGTTCACAAAATCCGGAGACACAAAAAGAAACTTGGAAACACGGAGTGAAAAGTCGGAGAGTACCAGAGTGTCATAACCCGAATCACAACTTGATAAAAACACAAACTCGGACGAGACAATCCACTATAAACTCTGACCCAAAGAAAAAATTTGTTTAACTCTGAATTCTATTGACAAACTCGGACAAACCATTTGGATTCAAAAACCCGGATAGGATTCTTTTTAACAAACTTAGATGTAATTTTTGAAACAAGTAAACTCTGATGGATAGCTCGGATGTATTGAATTTTCTAAACTATGAGACTTTTATAATGACTAAACACGAATGGAATTTAAACAAAAGAAATTCGGATGATATGAGTTAAAGAAACTCGGACCTATGTAAGTTCTGATACAAGATTTAAAACTCAACTCTGAAAGAAAAATAATATATCAACTCTGAAGCTTTAGAATTAAATTCTGAAACCCTTAAAAAAGAAACACCAACTCTGAATGGATTCTAAAAAAAAATTGGACCTCCTACTTCTTTCACTAAACTCTGAAGTTTTTGAAAACACCAAACTCGGAACTTCCTTTTACTTGCAAAAGGAATCTACAAAAACCATTCCAAAAAACTAGGACTCTGAAGAATTTAGCAAACTCGGATCAGATCTTGATGTGCTTTGAACACTAAAACTCGGACATAATACTTGATTTTGATTTTCTAGACTCGGACCTAAAAATAAGTTTTAATTAAACTCGGACCTAAAAATAATTTTAATAACCTAAAACTTTTAAGATGAAATCAAACTCGGCGTTTCAAGAAACAGGAAACTCGGATTCTTAAAAGCAGATATAAACTCGGACATACATGATTTTCTAAACTCTGAATGAATTCTAAAAACTCGGACCAATTATAGATTTATTCGGACTTTGTGAGGATATAAGAGAAACTCGGACTCCTTTACCTATTAAAAATAAACTCTGAATGAAAATTTGAAGTTAAAAACCCTGAATTTTTAAACTCTGACCTCTTAAAAAGGAAAACCCTGACCTCCAACAAAGTCCTGACCACAAAGTCCTGGCCTCTCAAAGAAGTAAACCCTGACTTCTTAGTTCGGACAAGAGGAATTTGCTTAGGATATCTCACAAGTGTGACTTCACACTAGTTCATCAATAATCCTGAAGCACAAACACCTGAAGCACAAACACTGAATGGAAACTCTGAAGGAAAAGTATGAAGGAAAAATACTAAAGGAAAACTCTGAAAAAATTAAAATGGATCAAACACGGAATCTTTACTAACCTTCAATAACCCTTCAAAAACCCCTGATGAAGATCTTCAAGCCCTGTAAAAACCCAGATGAATGTATATCCTAAAAAGCTCTTTTCTAATCACAATCCATCATCCACACATGAATGATTGATGAAAAACACTTAAAACACAGCAAACAACTCAAAAACCCAATCAAAATGTGATCTTTCTCAACTAAACCTCTAAACCCAAACCTACAGTAGTATGAGCACACTGCTCTGATACCACTTGTAAGGTCTCCTACCCAAGGATCTCACTTAGACAACAATCACCAGGTGTGCGGAATCCACCTAGCAATCACTACTATATGGTATGGATCAAGAAATTGTAGAACAAGAATGATGAGAATGATGAATGACGTCACACACAGTAGCCGTCAATTCACACACAGTGACAATGATTAGGGTTTCTTGAAGAACAAACTTTCCACAAAAGAAATTGCCCCAGTATAACATATCACTAAGAGTTTATATACAAGGGGAAGTCCTGACTACTAAAGTCAGGACATAGAAAGGCCCAAAGCCCAATACAAAACAAACCCTGACTAAAACAATCACCAAAATTCCGACTAGTTGAATTCCTAAGTCCTGACCATGAAAACCCTGGCCAACATAATAGTTTTAACAAATTACATAAAAGACCCTTGAGTTTGAGAGCCTGCACTTATCACCCAAAGTGCATTTACACAAACCGAGGTGACAAACCGGAGTTTGGGAAATTTACTTCGAAGCCTTGTCGGGGATAACCTGAAGAAGTGGGACCTTGTTCTTCCACTGACATAATTCGCTTATAATAGGTCTAATCATAGCTCCACCGCCCGTAGTCCGTTCTTTGTTGTCTACGGACGAAACCCATTCACACCACTCGACTTGGCTTCGTTTCCGGAACTTGAACATTATGATGCAGATGGGGATGCGCAAGCGGAGCCAATTAAATTGTTGCATGAACAAGTTCGATGGCAGATTGTTAAACATAATTTGTAGTACCAAACACACGCCAATAAGAATCGCAAAAATGTCGTTTTTAATGTGGGTGGTCTCGTTTGGGTGTTTTTGCGCCGTGAGCGGTTTCCACAGGGACGTATTGGGAAATTGCATCCGTGAGCTGATGGTCTGTTTCGTGTCCTGAACTGAATCAATGATAATGCATTCAAGATCGATCTCCTGGGTCACTACAAAGTCTCTGCCACATTTAGCGTCACAGATTTGTCTCCTATGTGCCAGATGAGGAAGATAACTCGCGGACGAGTCCTTTTTTAGAGGGGGAAGATGATATAGATCTGGACCCATTGGAAGAACCGCCCGGAGATACTAGTTCGAGACCCGGCCCGGCGGAAAGTGGCTAAGGGCCATCGGTTTTAGCCTCACACCTCCAACCTTTTATTTAAAATCTTATGTTTATCTCTTTTGATTTAGTATTTATTTTCTTCCTTATTTATCATGATATCATTCCATGTTTGTCGTTCTAGTTTTCTATTTAAACAATTGTAATTTTTGGTTGGAGGGTAAGTTTTATCAACAAGAATTTTCCTTGAACAAGTTTTGTTCATCTTCTCCGTGCGGTTGGCTGAAGGAGGCTTATCTAAGCTAGAGTTTCTAGCTTCCACTAATACGAATCCGTATCAAAAAGTAATCGCAACAAATATCAAACTCTTTATTTAATTCTTAAAGAATGGTAAACGCAAACATGGTATATAAAATACTACAAAACTTATTATTACATCACATAGCAATGCTTATCATATCAAGAGTAACAACCATAGAGTGGTTATGAGTTTATCGTGTAATTGTGTAATTACTGATTACTATCTATATTTTTAAAATCAAATATTATTTGAGAAAATCTAAAGGATCATTATGGGTGATCCAACTTGGTAGGACCAGCGACTCTTAGCTGAATATGCAGCCATGATCCATGAATCTATCATGCTTCTACATACCGATTGGTTATATATTGACTAACACATGCTTTGAATCGTAAGCGACATCTGTATAATTTTAACATCGTTAAAATAAATATTATCAACCAGAAGTTGGGAGGGTAAATTCGTAAATTAATGCTATGTACACAACCGCCATATAAGAATGTGTTTGAATTATTTATACACTTTAACTATGCGTTTACTTGTTATAGAGAAAACTCCAAAACTTAATTTAATAAAGAACACCACTTCCAATAAAAGATTGTTAATTGTGTCATGTTGACATGTGAATTGTTCAATTGGAACATGGTTCATATCTTTATCCGGGTTAAACTAGTGTCCACACAAGATCCATACATGTATTCACACAATTATTTAATTTGAGCCAGGCCCCTCAAACTTAGCGAGGATTCAAACCCAATCTATTACAAACTAATAGAAACCCAACAAATTTGTGTTCATATATGGGGTATCCCACAAAAACTCTCCTTTTTAATAAATTAAAATTTGAAAAGGCTCAACCTATTCACACACCCTATCTGCCTATTTAGACACCCTTTGCCTCGTATATGCCTTGTATAGGCCTATACGAGGCGTATAGGGTTACATCAAAGTCAGTGTCTGACTCATGTCACTTCTGGTTTGACTGCTTCAATATGCCTCGTATAGGCCTATACTGGGCGTATAGAGCCCCTCGTATAGGTCTCATATATGACCCTTTGCCCCTTACATGCCTCGTATAGGCCTATAGTGGGCGTATATAAGGGGTTTTTTTTTAACAAACATTTTATACAATATTAATCGTTTTAGCAAACTTTTATACAAAAACAAGTTTTTTATTTTAAATAATTAATATTAGGACCCCTCGTTGGTGTTTTTTTGAGTTGAAAAATGGATGTTTTGGTAGGGTAATTTGATTGTTTTTGGAGGGTGATGTTTTTTTTGAGTAAAAAAATGGGTGTTTTGGTGGGGTAATTTGAGTTGTTTTTTTAAGAAAAGTTTTATTTTTTTATAAAAATATTTTACCGTTTTCAAGATCGGCCTTTAAAATATTCGATCGTAGAAATATTACATTGTTTTTAACATATAGTGTAGTATAGGTCTCGTATAGGTCCCTTATAGGTCTTGTATAGGACTATCGATGTATACGGGCGTTGTATCATATCCTATAGTATCGTATTGTATTGTATCGTATAGTGTAGTATAAGTCTCGTATAGGTCTCGTATAGACCTATATGGGACCTATACGAGACTTATACTATACACTATACGATACAATACAATACGATACCATACTATACTATACGATACAATACGATACTATCGTATCATATAGTGTAGTATAGGTCCCTTATAGGTCTTGTATAGGCCTATCGACGTATACGGGTGTTGAATCATATCCTATAGTTTCGTATCGTATCGTATAGTGTATAGTGTATAGTATAAGTCTAGTACAGGTCCCCTATAGGTTCCCCTATAGGTCTTGTATAAGCCTATAGGCCTAAACGGGACCTAAACCACACCTATAGTCCTATACGAGTGTTGTATCTTATCCAATAGTCTAGTATCGTATTGTATTGTATCGTATCGTATCTTATAGTGTAGTATAAATCTCGTATAGGTCTCGTATAGGCATTGTATGGGCCTATGGATGTAGTATCGTATCCTATAGTATCGTGTTGTATCGCATCGTATAGTGTCAATACATTATTGGTCATGAATTTTCGATTTGTTACAATAGACGCCCAGTATAGCCCCATACTGGGCGTCTATTTTTTTTTCTCTTTTTAAATATCAATAACACTAATATTAACTATAAAAAACTCATATTAATATCAATAACACTAATATTAATTATAAAAAACTCATATTAATTATAATAACACTAATATTAATTATACGATGCCTATACGAGACTTATACTATACGATACGATACAACACGATAGGCCTATACAAGACCTATACGAGACTTATACTACACTATACGATACGATGCGATACAACATGATACTATAGGATACGATACTACATCCATAGGCCCATACAATGCCTATACGAGACTTATACTACACTATACTATACGATACGATACAATACAATACGATATGAGACTATATGATAAGATACAACACCCGTATACGTCGATAGGCCTATACAAGACCTATAAGGGACCTATACTACACTATATGATACGATAGTATCGTATTGTATCGTATAGTATGGTAACGTATTGTATCGTACAGTGTATAGTATAAGTCTCGTATAGGTCCCATATAGGTCTTGTATACGCCTATAGGCCTATACGGGACCTAAACCACACCTATAGTCCTATACGAGACCTATACTACACCTACATGCCTATACAAGTGTTGTATCTTATCATATAGTCTCGTATCGTATTGTATCGTATCGTATAGTATAGTGTAGTATAAGTCTCGTATAGGTCTCGTATAGGCATTGTATGGGCCTATGGATGTAGTATCGTATCCTATAGTATCGTGTTGTATCGCATCATATCGTATCGTATAGTGTAGTATAAGTCTCGTATAGGTCTTGTATAGGCCTATCGTGTTGTATCGTATCGTATAGTATAGTATAAGTCTCGTATAGGTCTCGTATAGGCATTGTATAATTAATATTAGTGTTATTATAATTAATATGAGTTTTTTATAATTAATATTAGTGTTATTGATATTAATATGAGTTTTTTATAGTTAATATTAGTGTTACTGATATTTAAAAAGAGAAAACAAAAAAAAAATAAAAATAGACGCCTAGTATAGGGCTATACTGGGCGTCTATGTGGACCAAAAGACCATTATACCCCTGAATTAGGCCTATATTGGGGGCAAAACAGGGTTATAATGGTCTTTTGGACCCCTCATATAGGCCCAGTATAGCCCTATACTGGACGTCTATTTTTATTTTTTTATTTGTTTTCTCTTTTTAAATATTTAAAAAGAGAAAACAAAAAAAATAAAAATAGACGCCCAGTATAGGGCTATACTGGTGTCCAAAAGACCATTATAGCCTGTTTTGCCCCCAGTATAGGCCTAACTTAGGGGTAAAATGGTAATTTGAATTATATACATACGCCTCATATAGGCCTATACTAGGCATATATGAGAGGCAAAAAAGACCAATTTACCCCCAGTATAGGCCTAAATCAGGGGTTAAATGGTCTTTTTACGCCTAAACGCCCAGTATAGGCCTATACGAGGCAAATAAGACAAAATATGACATAATCAGAGATTCTCTTGGAAATTGAAAAAGGTAATACGCCTCGTATAGGTCTATACGAGGCGTCTTGAAGGGTGTGGAAATAGGGAGTTGGGTGTGTGAATATGTAGACCCTTTGAAAACCCTAAGAATCAATCAAATCATTTCTTTTGTTTTTATTTTTTCATCAAAAGGGCATTTAGATTACTTTGGCCTCATCTAAATTTTGGTTGTTATTCTTCATAATTTGAGTTCTTTGAAGTATGTTTTGTGTAAATCTAACGTTTCGTCGCACCCTAGTTTTGCGGTTTAGTAGGACAGGCAGAATTTGTTGGACTTCAAATCTTTACTTGAAACTTATCCACGAAGGGGGTTGATGACGCTTGATCAAGAATTCGCAGGGTGTTGTTGGGTGGTTTTCTTGAAACAAAGGTGAGTTTGTTCTGCAAAACTTCTTTGATTGCTATAGACTTAGCAAGTTGGTTTGATGAGTAAATACGAGCTTGCAACCAAAATTCTTCATAGTTGAGCGGAAGAAAGTCGTCGGAAGAAGTTGATGGGAGAGGGTTGACTAGTTGGGATAATTATTATTTTTTTTTTGTTTAACGGTAAAATGGTCATCTAAGAAAGTTTAACGTCCAAAGTGGACAAAGATCCATCTCAGGGACGAAATGCGTGATGACTCCATAAAAGGTAAAAACGATAAGTGAGGAAATGTGAAATTTCAATAATCCATGTTGGATGGTCCGTGAAATTTACTTTTAAGTTTAATTGGCAAACCAAAACTTGCCCCTAAACATATCACAAATAATGAGCTTTGTCTATACTTATAAATCACATCTCTTTACTCATCCTCAAAACACAAAACATTATCCAAAACAAACCATGTCATCTACGTCACGATCAACTACCTTCTTCAATGATATGAATCTTTGGTCGGGAATCATTATCAGGTATGGTTGGTGAAACAGTGGAGTGACTTGTACTTGACATATAATCTAGATGAAATACTAGGGCCGAGTATAACACAACATGCTTCTAGATGAAAGCATTGCCACCACTCGTGACATTGGCGGTCTTTGCATTGGTGAGGTTTGGGTGCACAAAAGGGCGATTCATATCTCTCAATTTTACTTCATTCTCATCAAACTCAGACAGTTCTTCAACCATCAACTCAACTTCACTATTAGCTTCGTGTAAGCTCCATGCCTACATATCAAAGGAATCAGATGGAAATAATATTTCCGAGATATCATAATTGCAACCATTACGCCTTAGCTTCCTCTTATCATTTTGTTGATACCTAAATGCTATGTTATGTATGTTTACCTTATATCTAATAAAATTCTTTCAAAATTATCAAACACGCACTCGGTATTTATGTTTCTAAGTAGCCTAATGGGTCAAAAAATTTTGTTTTGATGTTTTCCTTAGTTGACACGAGACCTAGCACAATTACCACACTTATGTACACCTTGTTAAAGATTGAACTTTCTAGACAGTGTGTCGCAACCCTCGTTCCCTTATCTGTCTCGGGAACGGGCGGACGCGAACTCAGAGTTTGGTGGTATCAGTTGATTAATTTGGCAGCGGAAATTTCATCAGGACCTTAGTTAGGAAATGTTTATCAGAGTAAAACCACCTCATTTGATATTAATAATCACATGGGTAAAACCCAAGTTTCTTATTACAATACATTTATAGGGATAAACCCTATTTTATTGAATTTAAAACATCGTTTATTAGGTAACTTTTATAGCCACATTTTTCCCAAGCCTTCAGTGCTCTCCAGCTGGCTTTTTACTAATTGGCTGTCACATTGTGTTACCTGAAACGCGTTTTAAAAAAAAACATTTGTCAGTGGGAAATACTGGTGAGTGAATCCCAGTTTAATTAAGAAACATTTTAGCAATTAACACATTATTGAGAGCGATCACATTGTTTATTTCTACACAATTACTCATTCAGTACTGTCAACCCTGACTTGTGGGTCATATTACACATTGGCTAACTCGTTGTCAAATGGTAACGTATTGTCGTCCCGACTTACTACTCACAAGGTAGTAAATTTTGTATACAAAACCCCAACATACCGTCAGTAATTGAAGAACTACAAAGACTCAATCACTGCTTAATCGCATTGTAAAACATTTAAGGTTTTGTAAAATATTACAAAAAGATTAACAAAAAGAGGATAAACTCACATTGCTATCTTAGACTTCGCGTAAGGGTTTCCTGGGAATAATCTATAATTTATACAAATGTACATAGGTTAGTATCATAACCCTTTGAAAATATTAATGATACCCTCCCCGAGACGGCATTCCAACAACTACGTCGGGCAGAACCACGACAGTTGTTACGGAACCCTAAATCAATCGGGCAACGTATCTATTACGAAACTGGGGTTATAATACTTACAACGGAGCAGAACCTCGCTAATTAGGGGGTATAATACTTGAATATTATGCTTATATCTTCATAAATTCGTTTAGAAAGAAAGATGTGAGCGACGGAAAGTGAAATCCCAAGGCCTTCTTATATAGTGCCTGATTATGAGTCTCACGCGGCCCGCGTAAAACGAGACCAGGGGTTACGCGGCCCGCGTCAACCCGGTCAACATCGTAGCCTTGAGGTGTCACCACCCTAGCTTCGCCACGTGTCACCACGTGGTGGCTTCCGGAGGAGGGCAGGTGGCTAGCCTTGTCGCGGCCCGCGTTAACTAAGGGTGTGGCCTTTACGCGGCCCGCCTGAACTTAATTTTTCTAGTTTTTTATTTATTTTAAATGTTATAACGTATTTCGGGCTCGGTTTTCACATATGGGGTGTATTTAAGGACATATTAGGGTATTTTAAGATATACTAGGGTGTCGGAAATATTTGAGAGTGTTGGTTTTACCGAGGGTTGTTACATTCTCCCCACCTTATTTTAGAGCTCGTCCTCGAGATCTTACTGGAACAAGTACGGATATTTCCTTTGCATTTCCGATTCTAGCTCCCATGTGTACTCAGGTCCTCTTTTGGAGTCCCACTTTACTTTGACCAGAACTAGTCTCTTGTGCTTGAGATTCTTGATTTTCCTGTCTTCAATCTGTAGAGGCTTTTCTACAAACTTGAGTTGTTCATTTACCTCTATATCCTTAAGAAGTACTATCAGTGATTCATCAGCTAAACATTTTTTGAGATTAGATACATGAAACACATCATGTATCCCTGCCATTTTCTTCTGCCAGTTGTAGCTGATAAGCTACAGGTCCTATTCTTCTAATAATCTCAAAAGGTCCAATATACCTAGGACTTAGCTTTCCCCGTTTGATGAATCTTACTACTCCTTTCCAATGAGAGACTTTTAACAATACTTTATCTCCTATTTGAAATTCCAATGGCTTGTGTCGGTTATCAGTATAACTCTTCTGTCGATCACGTGCTGCTTTCAGTCGTTCCTTGACTTGAATAATCTTATCAGTTGTTTCTTGCACTATCTCAGGCCCAGACGGTTACTTTTCCCCAATTTCTGCCCAACAGACTGGGGTTTGGCACTTTCGTCCATAAAGTGCTTCAAATGGTGCAGCATTGATACTTGTGTGATAGCTATTATTATAAGAAAATTCTATTAAAGGTAAGTGATTATCCCAATTACCTCCAAAATCAATTACACAAGCTCTAAGCATGTCCTCCATTGTCTGAATTGTCCTTTCACTTTGTCCATCCGTTTGAGGATGATAAGCCGTGCTTAAATTTAACTTGGTTCCTATTGCTTTTTGAAAGCTTGACCAAAAATGAGAGGTAAATCGGCTATCCCTATCAGAAACAATTGATAAAGGAATTCCATGTAAAGAAACAATTTCATTTACATATAATTTAGCTAATTGTTCCATACTAAAAGTTTCCTTCATTGGTAGAAAATGAGTTGACTTAGTTAGCCGATCTACAATCACCCAGATTGTATCATTGCCTTTCTTTGTTTTGGGTAATTTAGTAACAAAATCCATTGTTATTAATTCCCATTTCCACACTGGCATTTCTAATTGTTGCAATAAACCTGAGGGCTTCTAGTGTTCAACCTTAACTTGTGAACAAGTTAGACATTTAGAAACATAGGCTGCTATGTCCTTCTTCATTCCTATCCACCAGAAATTTTTCCTTAAATCCTGGTACATTTTATTACTCCCTGGATGCATCGTATATTTAGACTTATGGGCTTCTTCTAGTATACGATGACGTAGGTTTCCTAATTTATGTATCCACATTCTCTTTTCATGGAATCTCCAAATTCCATCTGTTCCTTGTTCTAATTCTTTCAGCATACCTTTCAATTTTTCAGTATCTTCTTTGATTACTGATTCTTGTGCTTCTCTTATCTGATCATTTAAATCTACTTGCAGATTTAATTTAAGAGAACGTACCCTTTTTGGCTTTTCATGATACTTTCGGCTTAAAGCATCTGCTACTACATTTGCTTTTCCTTCATGATACTGGATATCACAATCATAATCACTAAGCATTTCCATCCAGCGTCTTTGTCTCATATTCAACTCTTTTTGTTTGAAAATATACCTTAAACTCTTATGATAAGTGAATATGGTAAACTTACTGCCATAAAGGTAATGTCTCCAAATCTTAAGAGCAAAAATTATAGCTCCTAACTCTAAATCATGGGTTGAATAATTCTCTTCATGATTCTTAAGTTGTCTAGATGCGTAAGCTATAACCTTTTGACGTTGCATTAATACACATCCATAACCTAACTTAGAAGCGTCACAATAGACTACAAAGTCTTCAGCTCCTTCTGGTAACGCTAGTATGGGTGTATGGGTTAATCTTTGCTTAAGGATTCTAAATGCTTCTTCTTGTTTTATTCCCCATTCAAATTTAACGGATTTACAGGTTACCTTAATTAAGGGAATGGCTATTCTAGAAAAATCTTGAATAAATCTTCTATAATAACCGGCCAATCCTAAGAAACTTCTAACCTCGGTTGGTGACTCAGGGGTTTTCCATTTAGTAATTGCCTCAATCTTTGTTGGATCTACATGAATTCCTTCATGATTGACTAGGTGTCCGAGAAATTGTACCTGTTCTAACCAAAATTCGCACTTAGAAAACTTAGCATAAAGTTTTTCTTTTCTTAATAGACTTAAAAGTGCATGCAAATGCTTTGCATGATCCTCTTTACTCTTAGAGTAAATTAGAATATCATCTATAAAGACAATTATGAATTTATCCAAATATGGCTTACATATTCGGTTCATCATGTCCATAAATGCAGCTGGGGCATTGGTTAAACCAAATTGTATGACAGTAAATTCATAATGGCCATACCTTGTTCTGAAAGCGTTTTTAGGAATGTCCTCTTCCTGTACCTTTAATTGATGATATCCTGACCTTAAATTGATTTTAGAGAAAAATCGAGCTCCTTGTAGTTGATCAAACAGATCATCGATTCTCGGTAATGGGTACCGGTTCTTAATCGTGACTTTGTTTAATTCACGGTAATCAATGCACATACGCATTGATCCGTCCTTCTTTTTAACAAACAGTATCGGCGCTCCCCATGCGACGAACTTGGCTGTATGAATCCTTTTTCTAGCAATTCATCTAATTGTTTCTTCAGTTCCTGCATTTCGGCGGGTGCCAAACGATAAGGTGCTTTGGCAATTGGTGCTGTTCCTGGTAGCAGGTGAATTCTGAATTCAACTTCTCTGTCTTGAGGTAGTCCTGGTAATTCTTCTGGAAAGACATCTGAAAACTGAGACACTACTGGAATGTCTTTTAGTTCTTTTCCTTTAGTGTTAGTGATTATGGAAATCAAATACACTATAGAACCTTTTCTTATATAGCTTGCAGTTTTCATCACAGAGATGAATTTTGTGGATCTAAATGGTTTATCTCCTTTAATTGTGATCGTTTTACCTTTTGGTGAATTTACTTGTATTGACTTTTGATCACATAAAATACTGGCTTTATTGGCTATCAACCAATCCCTACCTAAAACAACATCAAATCCTGCCAGATTCATGGGATAAAGGTTTGCTATAAACTTTTGGTTTAAAATTTCTATTCTTGCTCCCTGCAAGATTTCAGAGATCCTAACAGTTTCTCCATTAGCTGTTTCTACTAAGCATTCTTATGGTAGTTTAGTTAATGACAAATTTAAAAATTTGCAAAATGATGTATTAATAAAACTTTGGTTTGCACCAGAGTCAAATAATACTTTAGCAAAGATATCATTAACTAAAAATGTACTAGCTATGACATCTGGAATCATCTTGGCTTCATCTGCAGTCAGAACAAATGCTCTAGCATTTTTAGTATTCTTGTTGTTTGTAGCTGGAGCTAATTTTGGGCAATTAAGCTTGATATGACCTTGTTCTCCGCAGTTGTAACATGTTCTGTTAGCTTTCTTTCTGCAGTCTTCTTCCTTGTGTCCCAATATTTTGCAAAAGTTACAATATATGGAGCATCTTCCTGAATGTTTCCTTTTGCAATTCTTACAGTAGGGTGTAGAAGTAGAACCCACATTTCTCCAACGATTAGAATTTCCAGAAGGAAATTCGTGTGTGAGCTTCTGGGTTAGGTTCCTTCTCTAATCCTCTTCTCGGGTACGGACTAATTCATCAGTCAAGGTATTGGCTAGTTCTACAGCTTCTTCTATGGTTTGAGGTCTAGCTGCCTTAACTACATGTCTAATCTCTCCAATTAATCCCCAGATATAACGGGAGATTAACATTGGTTCTGGTGAAGCAAGAGTTGGCACTATTCTAGCATATTCAAAGAATAACTCAATGTACGTGTACGGTGTACCCCTTACTATCCACACCAGTCATTCTAAGGTTTAGGAATTTGTTTGCTATTTGTTCCTTCTCATTGGGTGGGCAGAATTTCCTTTCTACCTTGTTCTTAAATTCTTCCCATTCCATATTGTAAGTTCTATCGCTTCCTCTTGATTGAAGGATAGTGTTCCACCATTCTAGTGCTGCATTCTTAAATAGATTAGAAGCAAACAATATCTTATCTTCTTCAGCACACTTGCTTATTCTTAAGACTGCCTCAGTCTTCTCAATCCAGCGTAGGGTTGCAATGGCCCCTTCATTGCCCGATAATTCCATTGGTTTACAAGACCAGAATTCTTTATAAGAACAACCGTAAGACACGGTTCTTCTCCTTTTGGGAATGGGCATTTGAAGTACAGGCCCATTGTTCACGCTGTTTTCTGGTTCAATTGGTCGCTTACTGCTATGTTTACTTTTATTATTCGCTTCTTGAATTGTTTGAATAATAAATGGCATTGCATCTATGATTCCTTGTGCCACTATATGTTGAACGACACTATTATCCATTTGGTTTCCGTTGTTATTGATGCTTGGATTCTCATTAACCACGTTAATGTTACTCTGGTTATCATTATTCAGATTTCCTTGATTTCCGTCATCGGCCATCTGAATTTTAAACATTTACCCCATATTAATATCACAAGATAATATTTAATATAGTTAATCACATGATACGCAATCTAACCAAAAACGTCGATCATTGCGACTTTTACTCTAATTCCATATACTATGCGTCTATTACACGCTAGTACTGAAATTAAAATTACAATACCAACATAAATAAAGTTACATTACTAGTAATAGGCATCAGTACACACATATTTTATTTTATTAGTATTATCACTACTACCATTTCCTCCATTCTCACATTCATGGATATGGATTCATCCAAAAATCCATATTGCGCTCATCGTATTTCCATACGAGACGCTCTCCCACCTGACGCATTATCTCACTGCTTTCTAAAATTTCCTCCCCAAAAGTTCTAAGTTCTTGGACGTTTTCTGCACTCATTGGGGGTGCAGGTTCTAGGACTGGGTTTGGAATCTGGGGTGCGGGTTCCTGATATGGGGGTGAAAGTGCCTGAAATTGGTAAGAATCTTCTAAGATTTCCCTAATGTAGTTATCATGGTAATAGGGATCTAAAGGGTCCATACCTGGATAGGCTCCTATGTTCTGTATGGGTGTGTCTTCATGGATAGGGTAACATTGCACAAAATCCCTATTGTTTTCCCACCAGGGGTCATAATTTGGGTCTAGGGGGTTTGGTGCAGGTACCCTAGGGATTTATTCTGGGTTAAAGTCATGCATCTCCACTTGGTTTTCAGGGTTTTCTATCTCCATGGGTTGGTCTAGGATTAGTGGTTGTGGGGCTACTAATTGTTCCAGACTTAGGTCAGCAGCAGTTGTAGCTAGGATATGGAAATTGGCTAGGCTTCTATTAAGCATATCCTGTGTATGGGCATCTGTCTTTCGCTTAGCGGCTGCTAAAACTCTTTACTGTTGCAACTTTCGCATTATTTTCCTACGAGCAAAAGCTTCCTTACTGAACCATCCTCTCCTTTTGTGAGGGAATGGCTCTTCCGATTGAGCTTTAAAGGCAAACATTCCTTCTTCCTGATCAGCAGTATACCCAGAGAGGGCAGGCTGTGAAGAGGTACCTTCACTCCTAGGTGATTCAGACAACTGACGATTCATGTCTGAGGGTCCTTGATCACTCATACTGTAAACTAACAAATAGTCAAATAACACATAACAACTAAATACACTTATGCATGTATTTTAATAATTTATTTCCTAACACAAAATTTAGAATTTAAGTGTCAGCAGAACACTTCTTTGGCTCAGACCAGTGGCTAGGCTCTGATACCACCTTCTGTAGCAACCCCCGTTCCCTTATCTGTCCCGGGAACGGACGGACGCGAACTCAGAGTTTGGCGGTATCAGTTGATTAATTTGGCAGCGGAAATTTTATCAGGACCGTAGTTAGGAAATGTTTATCAGAGTAAAACCACCTCATTTGATATTAATAATCACATGGGTAAAACCCAAGTTTCTTATTACAATACATTTATAGGGATAAACCCTATTTTATTGAATTTAAAATATCGTTTATTAGGTAACTTTTATAGCCACATTTTTCCCAAGCCTTCAGTGCTCTCCAGCTGGCTTTTTACTAATTGGCTGTCACGTTGTGTTACCTGAAACGCATTTTAAAAAAAAACATTTGTCAGTAGGAAATACTGGTGAGTGAATCCCAGTTTAATTAAGAAACATTTTAGCAATTAACACAGTATTGAGAGCGATCACATTGTTTATTTCTACACAATTACTCATTCAGTACTGTCAACCTTGACTTGTGGGTCATATTACACATTGGCTAACTCGTTGTCCAATGGTAACGTATTGTCGTCCCGACTTACTACTCACAAGGTAATAAATTTTGTATACAAAACCCCAACATACCGGCAGTAATTGAAGAACTACAAAGACTCAATCACTTCTTAATCGCATTGTAAAACATTTAAGGTTTTGTAAAATATTACAAAAAGATTAACAAAAAGAGGATAAACTCACATTGCTATCTTAGACTTCGCGTAAGGGTTTCCTGGGAATAATCAATAATTTATACAAATGTACATAGGTTAGTATCATACCCCTTGGAAAATATTAATGATACCCTCCCCGAGACGGCATTCCAACAACTACGTCGGGCAGAACCACGACAGTTGTTACGGAACTCTAAATCAATCGGGCAGCGTATCTATTACGAAACTGGGGTTATAATACTTACAACGGAGTAGAACCTCGCTAATTAGGGGGTATAATACTTGAATATTATGCTTATATCTTCATAAATTCGTTTAGAAAGAAAGATGTGAGCGACGGAAAGTGAAATCCCGAGGCCTTCTTATATAGTGCCTGATTTTGAGTCTCACGCGGCCCGCGTAAAACGAGACCAGGGGTTACGCGGCCCGCGTCAACCCGGTCAACATCGTAGCCTTGAAGTGTCACCACCCTAGCTTCGCCACGTGTCACCACGTGGTGGCTTCCGGAGGAGGGCAGGTGGCTAGCCTTGTCGCGGCCCGCGTCAACTAAGGGTGTGGCCTTTACGCGGCCCGCCTGAACTTAATTTTTCTAGTTTTTTATTTATTTTAAATGTTATAACGTATTTCGGGCTCGGTTTTCACATATGGGGTGTATTTAAGGACATATTAGGGTATTTTAAGATATACTAGGGTGTCGGAAATATTTGAGAGTGTCGGTTTTACCGAGGGTTGTTACACAGTGTAGGTCCAACTAGCGGAGGATCTAGTCGCCTAATCCTTGTATACGAACAGACCCGGTTGTGCGGAATCCAACCGAGAATGCAAACCGAGATAAGAACATGAAACAGAACAAAGATTCAACGGTTAACGTTCACTTGTATATTATAGATCATAAACGTTTCAGTACACTGTTTATACAAGATAAATCACTCACAAACTTTCTCAGTTCACTCGTGTGTGTGTGTGTGTTCTCTGTGTTCTGTCTCAGTCTTCTTTCTGTCTTCGGTCTCCTGCTTATATAGGGACCAGGTCGACGAAAGGTGTTGCTGGTCAACGAAACATGTGCTGGTCGACGAAACACTCATGGCGAAGCACTAAGAGGCCGACGAAACACTTGTTGATGACGAAACATGCAGGAGTTTCGTCACAGCATGACTTGAGCATGAGTTTCGTCATCAGGCTGCATGTCTTTCGTCATGTAGGGGATGAAGTAAAGTTTCGTCAACAGCAGGATCAAGTCTTTCGTCATGTGCGAATGCCACAGGTCTTTCGTCATGCAGCATATACAAACAGCAAACAGCAAACAATTAATTTGTTCAAGTCACATGAACATGTAGCTTTCTTCATGAAAAGTCTTCACATGACATCATCATGGTGATGTCATGATGATGTGTCGGCGGGAAACGACTCACGGCTCTTCGTGCTTCGCGTGTCGAACTCTGGGGCGCACGACGGAGGAATGTCGTGACATCAGGCTTGAGCCGAACTTAACCGAGTCGAACCGAACCGAGTCGCGTCCACGTAATATGTATCAACAACCCCCCCCCCCTTGGACGCTACTCGTGAGGTTCGTCTTCCATGTCTTCCATATCGGAGGATATTCAAAGTCTTTACGCGTCATAAGTAGAAAGTGTATCAACAAACTACCCTTTTCATTTAGGAAGTGTGTTAACAAACTCTCCCTTAAAATAAACTCCATTTTCACCACTTAGATCCTTGAGGTGTTGATGAGAGGTCAGCGGCAACTCGAACATCTTCATCTTTTGAGTGCCTCCACGTCGTGTCTTCATTCCAAAGCTTGTTATTGAATACGTTCTCTTCGCCTTTAGCTGGTTTGATTGTAGCATCTGCACATACAAGAAAGCTAAACGCGTAATGAGAACAAACACTTGGAATATAGTTAACATAAACTAACGACACACATGTGACTATTTTTCAATTAACAACCGTCCGACAGTTTGAAAGTCTAACAAATTGTTCAATTTTGGTTTTTTAACTTTCAAAACTTGCAAATTTCGACCGTTTATGAAGATTCAGTTGTTTTGGTTTTCGATCAGATTTCAGGTAACGAAGACTTGAGTTCCAACATAGGGTAATCAAAAGAAATTAGAAATAGAATCTTTTTGGCTTTCACAAAGTTTATATTAAAACACACCTAAAATCTTTTTGGAATTTTGAATATTTCAAATGTAAAGACTGAAAGCAGTAAATAAATATATACAAAGATGCAGAAACTGAAAGCAATAAATAAATATTTACAGACATTCTTTTTGCGAGTTTCGAGGGCAAGAGAATCATTTCAGTGTACGGTCACGCCAAAACGCTCTTGTTGTTCAGTTAGTTAACATTTAGATAAGCATCCTATAACGATTATCGGTATTGTTGTCCACATAAGCTCAACTTATCAGATGTAATCATGGCGAGGGGATATGTTAAGGTATGATTTATACTTACCGACCGGCGTTCATCCACACACGACACATTCTCGTATCAAGGTATGAATGAGGGTTCATGTAGGTCCACCCGGAGGATCGAGTTAAACCTCTATTCCCTGTTTTCCGATGAACCCGAGAGTGCGGAATCCAAGCGGGTAAGTTAAACCAAGTTAGAACACGAAAACGACAAACACGGTTCAACGATTAACACTCAAATGTATTAATACGTATGACGGTTACAAAGCAATGTTTACAAGATCCCCTTATAAACTCTCAGTGGGTGTGTGTTTTACAGTGTGTTCTCTCTCAAATCTATTCAGACTTGCACACTCTGTTCTACTGTCTCTTCAGTATATATATACTGAAGGTACAGCGAAGCTCCTGCAGACGACGAAGGATCTCAGACGAACCTTCAAAGTGACGAAGTCTTGGAACTTCGTCACATGCATATCTTTGACGAAGGTTAACCTTCGTCCAACAAGGACTTCGCCACATGTGTTTAATTTAAACTTCGTCATGCATGAAAAATGGGATCTTCGTCATATTTTTTCCAATCTAATCTTCGTCAAATCATGGAAACATATTACTAAGTCTTCTTATAATATTATATATGCATTTAGTATGCCATGTTTGACTAAATGCACATATAGTACATCGTGAATGGCCCAACAATCTTGAAATGCATGTCCATGTAATAAACATGACATCATGATTTGATCATCATTCAAACGGATCCCTTGCGGCTCTCCGTGCTTTGCGTGTCGATCTCTGGGGCGCACGACGGAGGAATGTCGCGACGTCGGTCTTGATCCGAACCTAACCGAGTCGAACCGAACCGAGTCGAACCAAACCGAGTCGCGTCCATATAAAGTGTACCAACAAACTCCCCCTTGGACGCTACTCATGAGGTTTATCTTCCATGTTTTCCATGCCGGAGGATCTTCAAAGTCTTCACGTGTTGTAAGTAGAAAGTGTGTCAACAAACTCCCCCTTTCATTTAGGAAGTGAGTTAACAAACTCCCCCTTAAAATAGACTCTCCCTTGAGTTACGCTCGTGAATCTTTTGATCTTCAATTCTTTAGATCCTTATGGTGTTGATGATAGGTCAGCGGCAACTCGATCATCGTTACCTTTTGAGTGGCTCCATGTCATGTCTTCATTCTGAAGCTTGTCTTCTATCATGTTCTCGTTGCCTTTAGCTGGAATTAATGTAGCATCTGCACATACAAGAAAGCTAAATGCATAATGAGAACAACCGCTTGGAATATAATTAATCATAAACAAACGACACACATGTGACCAGATTTCAATCAACTATAGTCTGACAGTTTGAAAGTTTAACAAATTGTTCAATTTTGGACTTCAACTTTCAAAACTTGCAAATTTCGACCGTTTATGAAGAATCAGTCGTTTTGGTTTCGATCAGATTTCAGGTGTCGAAGATTCGAGTTCCAATATCGGGTAATCAAAAGAATTTAGAAATAAAATCTTTTTAGCTTTTATAAATTTATATTAAAACACACCTAAAATCTTTTTGGAATTTTGAAAATTTGAAATGTAAAGACAGAAAGCAGTAAATAAGTATATACAGAGATGCAGAAACTGAAAGCATTAAATAAATATTTACAGACATTCTTTTTGCGAGTTTCGAGGGTAAGAGAATCATATCAGTGTACGATCACGCCAAAACGCTCTTGTTGTTCAGTTAGTTAACATTTAGATAAGCATCCTATAACAATTATCGGTATTGTTGTCTACATAAGCTCAACTTATCAGATGTAATCATGGAGAGGGGATACGATTAGTGTATGATTTATACTTACCGACCGGTGTTCATCCACACACGACACATTCCCGTATCAAGGTATGCACGAGGGTTCATCTTACTTGTGAGTATAGCATTTATCATATGTTTTGACGTATATGAAAATGTGAGATACTCACTTATTTTGATTGAAAACAAGCCCTATGTGATAGAATCACTTATTGACGAGGAACTTGATTTTCAGATGCATGAGGGCACAGGAGCAAGTCCGTGAACAGGTCAGTACTACGTACAGCAAAGAGACTAACTTGACTCCCGGATAAATGTGATATTCTATCACTTATTTTGTTTAGACATGTGATTGTTGATCACTTATTGAGGTCATATGCAATATGTACACGTATGTATAGTATCATGGAAGATCTAGACTTCGTCTCCGTTTTGTTTCAGTAAAAGAAACAACCATGATACCTAGATGATAAACAACATAAAGAGCACATATCTCAGAACCTCGGCAATCTCTCAAATGAAATTTCGGTACTAAGTCTATATGCCAATGAGCGGTTCCCACACAGTCTTCAGTCGATTTTAAGTTTATATCACCCTACACACTTTAAAATGATTGTGAGCCTACCGATACATCTTATATAGAGTTGCTTATCGTTTTTCATTTAAGGTTTAAAGAGGTTTCGACAGACCACTGATGTACTATCATTTTCTCTTTTTCTCGCTAGGAAACTCATTTTTTTTCAATGTTTTTATGTTTTTGACATTTTTCGATGTTTTTTAATTTTCAAATTTTGGATTTACTCCCCCTAAAATGTAAAAAATGTGATAAATTAAAAACACAAAGATATTTACAAAAACGATTTTCCGATGTCGGTTTTACTCTTGCTTGGCCTTAATGCCGTTTACCAGTAATAAAAAGTCAAATCATGATTTATCAAATGCTTTGGTAAAAAGGTCGGCACGTTGTTCATCGGTGTGGACCTTAACAACATCGATAAGTCTTTTATCAAAGCAATCACGTATGAAGTGATATTTGATTTCGACGTGTTTGGTCTTTGAGTGTTGCACAGGATTTCTAGTGATCTGTAAGGCAGCAGGATTATCAACGAAAATAGGAGTAGTTAGGACTTCAAAATCGTAGTCGCGCATTTGTTGTTGAATCCACAGGACTTGGGAGCAACAACTTGAGGCAGCAATGTATTCAGCTTCGCATGTTGATGTAGTGACACAAGTCTGCTTCTTGCATTGCCATGTGACTAGGCGATTTCCTAAAAACTGACATCCAGCCGTTGTGGATTTGCCGTCGATTTTGCATCCGCCAAAATTAGAATCACTGAAAGCGAATAAGTCAAAGTTATTATCCCTAGGGTACCATAGACCGGTGTCAGGGCAACCCTTCAAATAACGAAAAATCCTTTTTACAGCTGCAAGATGTGAGGCCTTCGGGTTAACTTGATATCTGGCAAGCAGGCACGTTGGATACATTATGTCTGGTCTTGATGCTGTGAGGTACATAAGCGAGGTAGTATGAGGAGCTAACAACTTCACCCTTCAAGTCTGGATGAATTCCATGATTTTGCTGCAGTGGGGTACCAATGGGCGATGTGTCGGACATCTAAAATCGGTTCAGGATGTCATTGACATACTTAGTCTGATGAATGAATATCTCAGACTTCGTTTGTTGCACTTGTAAGCCCAAAAAGAAAGTCATCTCCCCCATAGCGCTCATTTCAAATTTCTCCTGCATAACACGCTCGAAATTCCTACACAAAACATCGTTAGTAGAACCAAATATAATATCATCTATGTATACCTGTACCAATAGAAGATCTCCATCCTGTTCTTTGATGAAAAGAGTGCAATCGATAAGACCTCGTTGAAATCCATTCTGCAGCAGATAATTAGATAAGGTTGCATACCAAGCTCACGGTGCTTGATGTAGACCATAGAGAGCTTTGTTGAGCAACCAAACCCGATCAAGGTGAATAGGATCTTCAAAACCTAGAGGCTGTTTGACGTACACCTCTTCTTCAACCACACCATGTAAGAATGCACTTTTCACGTCCATCTGGTAGACCTTGAATCCTTTGAAGGACGCATAGGCTAGAAAATTTTGAATTGCTTTAAGACGTGCAACAGGTGCGTAAACTTCGTTGTAGTCGATACCTTCAATCTGACGAAAACCTTGAACAACTAAACGTGCTTTGTTTCAAATAACTACTCCACGGTCATCCTTTTTGCACTTATAAACCCAACGGGTACCAATCTTTTTGTAATCTTCAGGTTTATCAACGAGTTTCCAGACACCTAGCTTCTTGAATTGTTGCAGTTCTTCCTGCATAGCTTCAACCCAAGAATTATCTTCCAAAGCTTCTTTAATAGATTTTGGTTCTTCTTGTGATACATAACATGCGAAGGACCAATCGTTTTGATGACCAGATTCTCAAATCGCCGCATACAAGCCTGCATTGTTGTCGTTTCGCAACATGTTTCTCCTTTGAACACCACTTTGTGCATTTCCGATGATGTTTTGTTGAGGATGGGTATTGTGAATTCGTGTTTCAGGGTTTTCCGGAACTGGAATGTTTGTACCAGATTGTTGAGATTGAGATCAACAACCAATTCAATACCCTGAACTGGCGAAGAGGATGATGGAGTAGCTTTAGCTGTTTTAGGGGCGTCCACTGGAGGTGTAGCCTCTGAAGTACCATGTACAACTTCTTGATCTGCATTGAGAAATTCATCATCCTCTGAAGATTCGTTCAGTTCGGTAGCATCGTGAAAATCCTCATTATCAAGAGCATTATTGTCCACTGAAGTTGGTTCTTGATTGTTGACAACAATTGGACGAACCAACGGTGAATCTGTTGCGTTTTCACTCTCGAAAAACATCCTTGCCACAACACTTTCTTCGACTTCTTGAATATTGATCGAATTGAAAAAGTCATCGTACTCAAACATCCATGGTTGACCTGGACATTTGACTGGCAATGTGTGCCTTTGAACTCTGACTTCAGACCATTCCTCGACCCTTTTTGTCTCTAGATTCCAGACTCTTAAGTTCGGGGTGGCATAACCAAGAAAGTAACCTTCAATAGCTTTTGCCCCAAACTTTCCATTAGGATCGATCATTGTGCAAGGAGCTCCAAACGGTTCAAGATATGACAAATATGGTTTCCGTTTGTGAAGAAGCTTGAAGCAGGTCTTGTTGTGCCTTTTGACTGTAAGGACTCGGTTCAATGTATAACATGCAGAGGACACAGCTTCAGTCCAGAAGGGAATCGGCAATTGTGACTCTACCAACATCGTCCTAGCAGTCTCGATCAATGTACGGTTTTTACGTTCAGCGATGCCATTCTGTTGAGGAGTGTACGCCGCACTAAATTCATGAAGAATACCTTTTGAAGTACAGAACTCCTTCATGGCTTGATTTTTAAACTCAGTTCCATTGTCGCTGCGAATCCGTTTAACCTTCAAAGTATACAAATTCTCAATCTGAATGATCAAGTTTTTGATAATACCGAAAGTATCACTCTTGTGTGCCATGAATGCCACCCAAGAAAATCTTGAATAATCATCTATTATCACGAGGCAGTATTGATCATTCCGAATGCTTTTATGCTTGACAGGACCGAACAAATCCATGTGCAAACGTTCAAGCGGAACGGCCACCGTGTTGATCTTCTTAGTCGGGTGTCGCTTCTTGCTTTGCTTTCCTTTTTGGCATGAAACACAGACGTCTTGAAGATGGAAGTTTTTAAGAGGAACACCATTCACTAATTCATTCGACACCAAATGATTCATTTTGCGTAACTGAATATGACCCATCCGTCTATGCCAAGAGATTAAGTCTTTTTCTGTGGCTTTGGAAACGAAACAAGTTGCTTGTGCAGACGTAGTAATTGCTTGGCTCATATCAAGGACAATCATTTATCCTTGGAGCTGATAAGAGAATCCATTCTTTAGGAATCTTGAAGCCGGGTTTCAGCACATAACATCCATTTGCATCAAAGTGTACTGAAAACTGCTTATCACAAATTTGTGAAACGCTGAGAAGATTGTGATCAAGTTGTTATACGAAGTTGATCTTGTCAAAACTTACAACCCCGTTGGATACCATTCCTTCTCCTGTTATATAACCACCCTTATCTCCAGCAAAGGCCACATAACCTCCAATAATAGATTTAACATCGTAGAGAAGCTTCATGTAGCCGGTCATGTGCCTGGATGCTCCACTATCAACAATCCAATGACTACTGAAAGTTCCTCCTGGACCATCCTGCACATGAACTCACATGATTAGTTGGAGATGGGGACCCAAGCCTTTGTGGTCTTGGGTCTTCCGCTTTCATCGACAAAAGTTACTTCAATTTCTAGATGGTTAGGAAATTGTGATGTTCCCCCTGAATTAGTAACCTATTTTGGTTTCCAAGTCTGTTATGTTTTACCAGTTTGAATTTTCGAAATCTTAACTTCGTGATTATTAGAAGTTTTAGAAATTTCTGGTTTAACGGAAACAGGTTGTTTGTGAACCACGTCGGTTTTAATTGCCTTTTCAATTACCTTGACTTGTTGGCGTCTCTATTTCTTTTCCCTTTCTTTTACAAGGCGGGGATCTTGTTTTGTAGAAACAGGTCGCTTTGAGTAATTTTGTTCACGGGGATCATCAACTTTGGCTTTTTGTTTATGAAGGTAAGGACAATTCCGAATAATATGTCCAAATGTACCACATGAAAAACATGATCTTCGTTTTCTACAAACCCCGAAGTATCATGTGATTATCTTGTTGATGATGAACTTTGTGATCCCGAGGTACTTGGTTTGGAACTGTTTTGTTCATTTCTTTTCAAAAATTTAACTTGATTAAGATGATCTAAGTTAGATATGTTTTCAAACGTTTCAAGTTTATCCGTTCCCTATGATTTTACGAAGTTCACCCTTTGGTTCTTGCCTTGCTTTTGTTTCCTTTGACCTTGAGTAGGTAATTTACCTTTTGGCTTGGTGTGATTTTGCTGCTTTTTCACTGTTGGTAATTTCTGATTGCCATATTGTTTTCGAACTTCGGCCTTTGGAATCGGAGGGCACTGTGTTACCACAACGTGTGAACCCGACTTTCCCAAAAACCTACTTGTCGAATCTTCAAAAACTTTACTAATTGAAGATTGATTTACATTCTTAATCGGAAAATCTTTGTCAGGATAGATTTTATAATCACGAACAAGAGTGTACAGAAAATTCACACTCTCTGACTCTTTTGCAGATGTGGACTTGGCCAGAACTGTCTTAGAATATGATTCTCGAGAGGTATGTCCTCTTCTTTGATTACCGCACCAGACTGTGCTGAGTCAGTATCATCGGCATCATCTGAAGAATCAGCATCCTCAACAATGATTGGAGGATCCTGATTTTGTTCAGCAGTTACAAACGTATGTGCTGACACATCCGAGTCTGATGATACTTCTTGTTTGTATCCAAATCTGGTCACAAACTGTCACGACCCCCGACCCCACCCTGGACGGAATCGGGAGCCGCGAACCAGTTCAGTGGTACCGGTGGTTATATAAAAAAAATTGCAGCGGAAATGTTCATCAGGACCATGAGTTAGGAAAAATTATCAGAGTTTAGGAAACACCGGATTTTATTTATTAAATAGATGGGATAAACCCATGTTTTGAAAGGTAGCTTCAATATAGGATAAATCCGAATACATAAAACAACTTTTCTTAATTTAATTTAATTGATAAAATGAGCCACTTCTATAAGCCTTGTTGGTGCCGCATCCAACTCTTATTCCGATCTACTGTAATTACCTGAAACGCGTTTTTAAAACATTTGGTCAGCAGGAAATACTGGTGAGTTCATTCAGTTTGTACAAAAAGACACATTGTTATAAATTACAGCATAAGAGCGATTATAATGGCTTCTATCTTATTTTTATCTGGCGCCGTGTCACCACCTCCTGGTGACGATGGTCATGCCACTATTGGGTCCTTTCACCCAACTAGTGACGATTATCACTGTTAGTATTTATTAGCTTAACCGTGAGAAATTAGTAATGTGCACAATACCCCACTAGCCAGTGATTCAAGATAACCACGACTTAATCCCTGTAATTATAACTTTTAAAAATGTTTGGAGTATTGTAAAACATTATTGATAAAAAAAGAATGACTCACATTATAAGCATGCAGTATTGATTTAACTAGCTTCTTGATTCTACTCCTTCTGATAATTAAGCATATACTTTATGGTTTTGAACCTTTTGATGATTAAGCATCCATTTTGATTGTAAGAGTATGGTGTAGAGTTTTGGATAGTTAAACATTTATTTTAACAGAGTGGAATACGTATTAGTGTAAAACCACATCAAACCTAACGATGGTCACGAGATCCGAACCATAACGAACTCACAAAGTAGAGTACTTTGGCATCCGTTTAACGAACTCACAAAGTATAGTACTTTGGCATTCGTTTAACGAACTCACAAAGTATAGTATTTTGGCATCCGTTAGTTGGTTCCTGAATCGATCGAACCGAATATCGCATCGGTGATTATTGGTCAGAACACCAACGTATATAGAGAAGAAGAAAAGAAATGAGCAAAGGAGATGAATTCCTAGGCTTCCTATTTATAGGTAAGTAGTATGAAATTTCTAGGAAGTTTCCTTAACTATTAAGTTTCCTTAACCATTAAGTTTCCTTAACCATTAAGTTTCCTTAACTATTAAGTTTCCTTATTGATTAAGTTTCCTTAACTATTAAGTTTCCTTATTTATTAAGTTTACTTATTCATTTAACTAAATAACTTACTTAGCTGCTTAATTAATCTCGCTTAGCTTAATTAATCTTGCTTAGCTTAATTAATCTCGCTTAGCTGATTAATTAATCATACTTAACTTAATTAATCATACGTAACTTAATTAGCAGATTAATTAATCTACTCAGCTAGCTTAACTGCTAAATTTTCTTAACAACTAAGTGTACATAATTAGTAAGTTTAATAAGTTTATTTAACTACTATGTTTACTTAATTATTAAGTTTACTTAGCTACTAAGTATTCTAGCAGCTCCCTGATTACGAGTTCTAATTTCTAGATACAATGGAACTCGTATTAGTGTATTAACTCAATTCAACTTTAAGGATAATCACGAGATCAAAAACCCTCACAACGAATGACAAAGTATAGTACTTAAACATCCATCGGATTGGTTTCAATCGATCGGATAAAGTATCGTACCAGTGACTAGAGTCATTACTCTAATAACGGGCAGAGTTTCGGGATTTAGAGTATAATACCCGAGCTATAATTTTGCTATAATAGAAGCTAAAAGAAGAAAAGAATTGAGTGAATTTCACTGAACTCGAATTCCTTACTTATAGGGCTGAAACTGGGGCTTGTCGAGGCCCGCGTAAACCCACAAGAAACTTTACGCGGCCCGCGAGGGAGTTTGGATCAGATCAGAGGTTGCTGAGTCATCGGTGGTTTTGACACGTGTGACGACACGTGGCCTTCATGCATATTCGGAGACCTACAAGCTGTCGTGGCCCGCGTAAGCTTCCCTTAAGTCTTACGCGGCCCGCGAGCGACCAGAAAATCTAAATTTCTTGGTTTTTGATATGGATTAGGGTTTCAGGGGTCCGGGTTTTCACTTATGGGTCATTTTAGGATATTTTTGTGCGAGCCGTTACATCCTCCCCACCTTGTTTTAAATCTCGTCCTCGAGATTTGGGCTACGATATCTCTTTTAGAGTTTAAGTCACGTCTTGGTCAATAAGAACAGTTTTAAGATACGTGTTTTATAATAAATAGGGCTCAAGGGTTCAAAAAGTCGATGTCAAATGTGATGAAATGATATAGTTTCCAAGGTGATCAGGTTCAAGTTGAAAAGAGATATGATCAATAGTTGTGAATGATTTTTAGAAATAATAGAATTCACGGTCAAATAGAAAATTTACTTTGATTGTCAACTGAGGAAGTCTCAGAATCAACAAGCTCGAATGAAATGAAAATGATTTGTCAACTGTGGAAAAGCAATGGGTTGACATTTATCGAATTTACAAGGATACACTGATATATAACAGAGTTTAGTGTATCATTGTCTTAACACATAGTTGTATTAAGACCATTTTTAAGGATGAGTTAAACGAAAGGTATATAGATTAGCTCAAGCTATAAGTCTATACTGATGCCACAAGGTGTCGTAGTGATCTAAATAATAATAACGGTGACCGGACGAGTTCACCGTGTTTGAAATTAAATGAAAGTTCAACTAAGTAAATCCGAATGTTTGTTTCAAACAATCTAGTAGGATTTTTTTATTGAAAATGAAACAATTGAATAATGTTTTTCGATCAAAAAGATCAAGAAATGCTCGTTCGATGTTGTATGAACTGTTAAGAGATACACTGAGATATGACATGAATTTGTGTATCATTATATTAACACATGATTGTGTTAAGATTACTTGAATATGATAAACCAATAAAGCGGATTCAATATAAATAAATAAATAAATTTGTATATGATGTGTGCAACGAGATTAGTGCAAGCTTCAAATTTGTGAAAACGTCACCATAAGGTGATTGTGATCAAAGAAACGATTCAATGAAATCGAAGACCAAACAAGCATGTTATGGTTCAAGAGAATTGAAGTGCTTGTTGGGATTATTTTGAAGATGATGGCTTCAATTCATCATATGGGACTTTGAATTAAATACATAATACGAGCAAGTTCAAACAATTGAACTTGGTTTAAACAAAACGAGTTCATGTATCAATAAGAAAGTTCTGACATGGTTACAACAAAAACCATGTATGCCATTAAAAAGAAAATTGAGTTTTTTTTTTCAAGAAATTCATTGACTCGATATCAAAGAGTCATCGTTTTGTAAGAAACGCGGTTTACAATGCAAAAATCAAGTATAGCGAAACGATATTTGAGTTTTGATAAAACAACAAATTGGAATGAAGCCCTCCAATGGTCTTCATAAATCCAATTAACCACATGGCAACAAACAGTGCATGTGTAACCTGTGGATTTATCAAGAAATGAAACAACCAAATAAATATTCGTGATTATGAAAGAAATCCTCATGATAACCATTACGGAGAGTAGAAATGCAAAAGTCTATTCACTATATGCAGAGGTCTGAATTTTAACAAAAGGAATTTAAGAATTTTATCTGGAATTTTGTGTGATAACCATTGTTAAGTGACATTACCAGAGAATGTCGAATAAAATGAAATAGGGGAATTGCAAAGGTATGTGACTCCTTTTGCAGCGCCAAGAATTGGATTAGACTACGCACCGATTGTTGTGAAAACCTTGTTCTATCGTACCTCAGCGATATTCATGTCGTTTGTAGGATCACGTGGCCAAGTGCTGCTTTTTTATTAGTAATTCTTCCACTGACGGGATTCGCATTGGTGTCGTCATGCCCAATTATATTTTCAAAAGGCCTTGCCTTGAAAGTCGTGTGTGAGATACTTTGACGTCTGTGGACGTATAATTTAAGTTTCATGTGTTTTCTTGTGCATTAGCACAACTTTACATGCTTCTTACTTGCGTTAATAGTTTATGGTAACGCATTGGAAATTCTTTACACTTTTGATGGCGTCCCAACTTAAAGGGTTTCCATTGTTTATATTGTTGCACGAGTTACGAGGCAGATGATCAAACGAAATAATGTTTAATATCGGAATTATAGATATATGCAAGAGATTCCTGATAAAGAAATCTAGATTTATTATTAACACATATGCTTGTGCTTTATTCTTAATTGACTTTTGGAATTCCTTATAGATATACATATATATATAATCATATATTTCACATGCTGTAATATACATACCCTTCATAAGGTCAATGTATTTAAAAGATTCTTATTTCCAAAAACAAGTCAGATATCAAGCCATGATACTATTTAGGGAAATCTTGTCACTTGTTTGACATATTATATACCCCGTCTTATCCGGTTCTCGCCGGAGAGGTAACCCCACTATATCCGGACAAGCTGGAGAGTCTGCTACACCCCACTACAACAAAAATGGCTTTTTAGGACCTTTTATGTGGCACGCTTGTAAAAGAAGGTCCTAAAAAACTATTTAATAGGATTAATGAACTTTTAGGGTCCTTTTATTATATAGTCTACTAAACTGGTGTCCTAAAAAACTATTTAATAGGATGGATGATTTTTTGGTGTCCTGTTATCATATAATTTAATAGGACACTCAAAATGTAGATCCTAATAAAGTACTTTATAATACATTTAATTGTTAGTGTCCCATTATGTGGTATTGTATTAGGACACTTGATCATCTGGGGTCCTATTATAACATAACTTAATAGGACACGTTGTAGTTAAGTCATAAATGTTCAGTGTTATAGGACCATTTCTAGTCGAAGTCATATTAGAACTTAACTTAATAGGACACTTGACACTTGGATCTTATAACTTTAAACTTTATAGGACGCTTAATCATTGTGGTGTTATTATAATACACCGTAATAGGACACTTGATATTTGAGTCATAAAACATTAGTTTTATAGGACGCTTATTCGCTAGAGTTTTATTATAATATAACAAAAAAAGACACTTGACACTTTGGTCTTATAAATTTAACCTTTATAGAACACTTAATCATTGTGGTGTTATTATAATACACTGTAATAGGACACCTGGTATTTGAGTCATAAAACATCAGTTTTATAAGACCCTTATTCGCTAGAGTTCTATTATAACATAACTTAATAGGACACTTGACACTAGGGTCTTATAACTTTAACCTTTATATGACGCTTAATCATTATGGTGTTATTATAATACACCGTAATAGGTCACTTGATATTTGAGTCATAAAACATAAGTTTTATAGGACGTTTATTCGCTAGAGTTTTATAATAACACTAGGTTATTGACCCGTGATTACACAGGATGGTAGTAAACAAACAATAATTTTGAAACTAAAGTTTCGTCATTTATCCTGCTACATTCATTTCCACCCTGAGTTGTGGTTTTCTCTGGTTGAAAGTGGGACACAAACTCAGTCAATTTTATTTTGAATGGCCAACTCAAACTTTCATTCATAAATTAAAACTGAGCAAGGTGTTGGGGTATATACCATCCAAACCCCACGGTTACACCATTACATTAAAGTACATAAGAATTTTTTTCTAGCCCAAACATGACAAGTCAAAACTACTCCATCTGTTCCAAGTGAGTTCTAACCCCAAGAACTTTATGATAGAACATCCGTGGCAAAATCTGATCGAACCCAGCAGATGTACTAGTCACTACAAACAAAATGTCATTTAGTGGCACAAACTTTCAATGGTATTTAGTTATTGTGCCACTAATTTAGACTTTTAATGGCACTTTGTGTGTGCCATATTTGCTTGACGTATATCGTTAGTGGCATTTAGATTTTACGCCATTAATTTATGTTTTTAGTGGCACTTTACACTACGTTAAAAATGGGACACGGCCACACTTTTGTCAAAACCGCCTTGCCACACATTTGAAAAAATGTGTGACTAAAGGTCATTCATAACATTTTAAACCACGTGTAGCCACACATTTTATAATTAATGTGACCATTGTAT
Organism: Helianthus tuberosus; assembly: GCA_030545235.1. Taxonomy (NCBI): domain Eukaryota; kingdom Viridiplantae; phylum Streptophyta; class Magnoliopsida; order Asterales; family Asteraceae; genus Helianthus; species Helianthus tuberosus. The sequence continues at coordinate 48,391,262 of CM060411.1, read as the reverse complement.
ATAAGCTAGGAACCTTTAGCCACACTTATAGAAAATAATGTGGCATTTATTAGCCACAATTCGAAATGTTTGCCAAATGTGATTTATGGCCACATATTTTTATTTCATGTGACCAAAAACAGATGTATGTGACACCTTTAGCCACACTTTAAAAAAATGTGACATATATTAGCCAAACTAGCAAAGTGTGGCCAAATGTTATCTACGATTACAGTATCTGTTTTCATGTGACTAATAACATATGTATTCAAAACCTTTAGCCACGTTTTAGGAAAACAAATTGTGATATTTATTAGCCACACTAGAAAGGTGTGGCCAAATGTAATCTACAACCACAAATTTTGTTTCATGTGACTAAAACAGATATATTTGAAACCTTTAGCCACATGTTAAGAAAAAAACAACCACACTATAAAAGTGTGGCCAAATGTGATCTACAACCACATTATATGTTTAATAATATGGCCAAAATCTAATAATATGGCCACATATATTTTTTTGTGTGACCAAAGGTTAGACAATAGTTACACTTAAAATTACAAAATATTATGTTGATTTACATAAACATTCGTCATACTATCGTCACTTGGATATTTTGTGTGACGAAATGGTATCAAATCATGGAAAAAATGTTTGACCAAATGTTAAACTTACTACATATTTAGAAAAATCCCTCCAAAAATATTTCACAGTAAAACTTAAATTTCCCTCCAAAATATTACATTAAAAAATTTAAACTTCTCACTAAATATTTCATCCAAAAACTTCCTTCAAAATATTTTATCTTAAAATTTAAAACTTCCCCCAAAAAAATTCATTCAAAACTTCCCTATAAAATAATATTCTCATTTAAAAGATTACATTATTTAATATTTAAAAACAAAATAATCTAACTACATATTTAAATATTCAAAATATTATTAAGTATTATATATTCTAAACGTTTTCTTCTAAATCATATATTAATATATTATTTTGGTTTCTTCAAAATAAACGGAGACATTTTTTTCTGTACCCGGGTATTTTATACCCATCACTAAACCCAACCCTACACATAGGGTATGAATAGGGTATACATGTTGGGCTCAATACCCATACCCGAAATAGCCAGAACCGTTATATCCTTTACCCGAACCCGATTATACCCTATACTCGATACTGGTTTTTTTAATACCTGAACTTTTAAAGTTTATTTTTACGTTTACTTTATAACTTTTATATTTAAGTATTTTAGAAATGCATATTATAAAGCAAATAATTTGTACTTACCTGATTTTATGTTAATTTGATTTATTTTAATTAGTTTTACAAATTAAAAGCCAAATTTTAGTTTTAAACAAATTTATTTTAGTGTAAATAATAAAGAAAAAACTTATTTTGTAAAATTGGGTATTTATACCTGTACCCATACCCGGTTATACCGGAACTCGAGAACATAGGATATTGGGGCTTGATGCATCACAATGGATAACAGTATATTATACATGTCTTAATGGACCATATTGGGTCTTGATGGATCAGAACGGATAACATTAGATTATAGAAGTCTTAACAGACCATATTGAGCCTTGACATACCACAATAAACAATAGTAGATCATATATGTCTTAACGAACCATATTGAGTCTTAATGGATCACAATGGACAATAGTAGATTATACATCTCTTAATGGACCATGTTGGGCCTTAATAGATCACGATGGACAATATTAGTTCATACATGTCCTAATGGATCATCTTGGGCCTTGATGGACTGCAATGAACAATAGCAGATCATGCATGTCTTAATGGACCATGTTGGGCCTTAATAGATCACAATGGGCAATAATAGTAGATCATACATGTCTTAGTGGACCGCATTGGACCTTAATGGATGACAATGAACAATAGTTGATTATACATGTCTCAATAGACCATGCTAGGCCTTAATGGATCACAATGGATAATAGTAATGCATGTCAAAGAACCAATGAGCTCTTACATGGACCATATTGAAAAGGGAAAAAAAGTACTGGTATTCGTTTTATGCTTTTTCCTAGCTGTGTCATGACGAACTGATCCGATTCTGAACGAATAATATCAGTACAGGTATAATCCTTGTCGTTTGCTACTTATCATAACCGATATAAGTTTAGTTGAAGACATAGTTGTATTCACCCATGTATTCATTTTTTTGTTTCTTTCCATTGCTATATCAGTTTTGTAATGAACCGAACTGTTACCCACCGAAAACTGTCATGAAGTGCGGTGAAACTAACTAGTTAATCCATAGCTTAGTTATTTTATCATAATTTAAAAATAATAAAAGTTATTATATAAATATAACAATAGTATTTACATAAAAAATATTTAAATAAAAACTCTTTTAGGTTAGCGAGTCGGCTCAAGCTTAGTGAAGCACGAATTCGTTTGCTAAACAAGCATACTTTTGGCTTGGACTAAAATTCAATTGGTTTCAAAAATTTCAATGTACAAATATAATTCCCCTAGTTTAGGCTTTGGGGTGTGGGCGTTGGTTTGGAGGTGTTTTGGCTCCTAAACGCCAGCTACTTCACCCCGTGTTGGCGTTGGGCATAGCATTGCCTATTTGGCGTGGATATTGAGCCTGGCGTGGGCGCGGGGGTGCTGGGTGACATGGCTGACTTTGGTTGGCTGTGCAAAATTTTAAATAGTTTAAACAACAAAAAAAAAAATAAAAAAAAAATCCACATGGCTGGCCATGCCAAGCTAAGTCACTCCACATCACACCCCTAATTTTTAAGTATTATCTTGCGGATCCCACCCTTATCACGTGTCGAGCAATGCCCCCAATCCAAGCCCTCCACACCCATAGTCTTAACTCACGAAAATTCTAATTTCCCAGCACATTTTTTATTACTTCCCGCCTAAAGTTCCCCAAAAATTTAATTCCCCTCCTTGAATACATCTGAGACTTCTCGTTTCCCATCCCCAAATAAACACAAATAAAAATATCCCATACAGATCTATCAAAAATCAACCCTATCTCACGCCTCGCTATGATTCATAGTCCGGATGCCTTCTCAAAACGACTAAAACGAAGCTCTCTCCCAGTTAAGATGTTAATTCAAACAAAACCGACACTCTGGTTCTATAATGTCAACGTAAAATTAGGGCAACAAAGTGGTGTATTGAGATCGATGACAAATGATTCATGCTGTGTATTCAGGTAGGGTTTAATAGGACATGATTTCTTTTTAAATTCGATCAGTCGATCACCAACCGTTGAACTTATGAACAGGGCTAAGGCTGGTTGGGGAGTTCTTGGTGGGTGATTCTTAGAACATTTTTTTGAAGCTGTCTTTTGGGGATGTTGTTGTTGAAGTCAGACAGTTCTAAGTTCTAACTGTAAATCTTTTGGGAAAAAGTGGTTTTATTTTTTTGTTTTGGATGTAATGTTTATTGTGTGATTGTTGTTCATGTAAGGCTGGTGGGGAATAGGGACACCAATGAAAGTATAGGTTTTGCATTTGTGGGATTCAGAAGGAAAAATGTTGCTTAAAAGGCCATTATAGAGCTGCATAACAAAGATTTTAAGGTATAAAGATTTAAACTTTTGCTTATTTATTATATTGGGAATCTTTATCTGTTAATAACAAAACAGAATGAATAGTAGATGTTGTGCTGTTGATCTTAGACTTGGCCTTTTGACGGTGGTAGCCTCATCACCAAGGTGATGTGTCTTCCTCAGAAATAGTCATTTTATTGTCATTTGTTTTCATCTGGGTCACATAAGACAGAAATCGAAAGAGAGAGCGATGAGACAGAAGGGGTCGTGACCAGCTTTTGAGCAACTCCGTAGACACGTTTAAGTAAAGATGACGATGGGTGGGGTGGAAGGGGTTGCCGATTGTCGATTAGGGATGGAATGGTGTCCTGGTTCGACGATGGCGGTGTCGGTTTTGCTGCGATGAAGACGAGTGAAGACGGTGGTTTGATTCCGCCGATATGGTATCCGACCACCACCCTCACCGTCGTTAAGGTTTCCAACCACAACCAACACCGCCATCGTCATCCACATCCATATTTCTTCTAAATGATTCTGCGCACGTGTTTATTGATTGTACACTTGAGCTTTGATGATCTGGTTATAATTTGATTTATATTGTTTGCTTTTTAGCTTCTTCACATCAATGTATCTTATTATTTGTTTGAATTTTGATGTTGATTCAGTTTATTTAACTAGATTTAATTTCGGTTTTTTAATTAAATTGTGTTTCTTTGATCATCAATTTTGAACTTGAGTTGTTTTGTGAATTTATAGCAAGAGGGGTAAGATTCAGCTTATAAACTTTTAGCATGTACCCTTATGTTTCCCTTTCATTATTAATGAAAATGAAAATATTGGTTTGAATGGCCAGCAGCAGATTCATATATACTTACACATTCTTCATAGAGGATTTATTCAACAAATGCTAAACTTTAGCAGATCAAGAACTTTATCGAGGCCAAACTGATCTCATCCTCTGGGAGGTAATTCATTATACACATGTTGTTCGGATCATTTTTTAAGGGAAAAAAGGAAAAGCTACTATGTATAACTACTATTAAGGTATGTTTTAAGTTATAAATGACAATTAGTCATTGAAGCTCATACAACTTTGTAATCAGTTGACTTTAAAGCTGGATTCTGGGTGCTTCATTTCATTTATTAACAAAATCAGAGCCGACTAACGCTTGATACGTAGGTCTGTAAAACTATATCTAATATTTGAAGGATCTTTGTGTGCTACATATGATGTAATTGATGGCTTTTGCTTTAATTAGTTATAACCATGTATCTTTACTTTTTTGGCTGATAGCCTGATACTTAATCGGTTTTCTTAGGCTGAAGAACGCGAACGGTCTTTTCTAGCCGGGGACGTTGGAACGAGCTCAGGTCAATTGTAGATATAAAGAATTTGCTTCAATATATGTTTATCTCTCTTGCGGATGCAAGGTAAGTCTAAATAGAACTCCATTTCATCGTTCAACCCTAGACTTCTTACTAGAAGGGAATTAGACGCTTACCATTGCGCCATCCGTTGAATAGCTTGTAAATAATACCATTTGATGAGTTTATTGTTATGTCAAATAGGTGTCAATCATAGATGGAAGATGTCACGGCCCCGACCCGGTTTTACCCGTTTCAGGAGCCGCGGGACAGAAATCCCGTGGTATTTAATTAAGTGAGTTTAACAGCGGAAGTTTCTTCAGGATCATTTTAAAAACTGAAATATTTCCCGATTATTTTATTTAACAACTCGGGATAAAACCCGGTAATTTACAATCTTAAGATTTCACGAAGAAATCTTTTATTTTACAAAACATGTTTCTTTATTTTATACTGAGCCACTTCCTTAAGCTGATAGTGCTTCACGGCACTTTTTCCTGGATCACAACAGATCACCCGAAACATGTTTGAAAAAGGTTTTGTCAGCGGGAAATACTGAGTGAATCATTCTATTTGCATAAAACGACATGTTTGTTATATTTTACAGTATTAAGAGCGATTACAATGTCTCTATCTTTTGAATTAACTGACCCAGTTGTCACTTGACCGGACTTGTGACTGTGGACATATCACTTGCTGGGTCCGTTCACCCACAAGTGATAAATAATTAGTAGCTATGTGCACATCCCCCCACATACTGGCAGTAATTTCAGATTACATAGACTTAATCCCTGTAAATATAATCTTTGAAAATAAACATACTTTTGTAAAGTAATTTGATAAAAAGAGAATGACTCACATTGCAGATTTACTTATGAATAGAGCTTAGCCTACTGATTAGTCTTGATAACCTAGTTTAAATAATCAAGCACACAAACTAGGTTAGTAACTTAATACAGCATTTACGACAACTCATGAGATTAAAACCTTCACAACGAATGACAAAGTGCGATACTTAAACATCCATCGATTTAACGACGAATGACAAAGCATAAACCCTAATGTGGGCAGCACTTAAACATCCATTGGATAGTTTAATCGATCGGACATTGAATCGTAGCAGCGATCGAGTTATTACCCTGAATTGTGGCAGCACTTCGTGATCAGTGTGTGTTTTTTTGGGACTGTTTATGCTATAACTCAACGTACAATTCGAATTTGAACGTCGAACGAACACTCAATTGCATGAAACAGACTGTTCTATTTATACTGAAAATTGGTTTCTCCCGCGTGTCGCGGAAGATGTTGCTGGGTCTGTCGCGACTCGCCTGGGGTACCAGTCTACCCTAGGGTAGCCTTGTGTCCCAGTAGGCTTGCTGAGTTGGTTTCGTGTTATTTTGAATTTTTGACAGCAAACTGTTAAGATATTACCGAATAGGGTTTACCCCCCCCCCCCTTGAGTTTTAGGGGCCCTAATCCTGATTCCAAATGTTCTGAAAATTTTAGGGATTATGCAGAATCACTTGGGTTTCTCAGTTAGGGTTTCCTATTAGATAATTTAATTAAATAAATATAACTTTTGATGAGAGTTGTTACAGAAGAATAGTTAAAGGGGCTTGTGGGGTTGCTAAGACAAAGTGAACTGAAGGAATGGAAGTTAAGGAGTTAAAAGTAGTAAGGGAGCAAACTGTTGCAGTTGCATTGGCTTCATCGCCTTATATAAGATTACATTTTACTATTTAACTTGTAGGTCCCTCCTCGGAGGTTGAGGTTTAGCCTATTCCTTGTTATGTATAACACACTAGCGAGTGCGGAATCCAAGCTAGCATGCAAACCGGGATAGAACAAGCACAAACATAAACACAACACACAATATTCAACGATTAACACCACTTGTATTAATGCGTATGAAAGGTTCGGTTACAGCACAAGGTTTACAGATGTATTCTGTAAACTCTCTCTAACTTTCGTGTGTGTTCTCTCTTGTCTGTCTTTTTGTCACGTCTTACAGAAATGAACACAACACATGGGTATATATACCCGACACAGCTTGTCTGGTCGAAGGATCAGATAGACTGATCGAAGGATCATCTATCGACCACAAACAGCTCGAAGGATCCACATGAACCTCGAAGGATGATATCTTTCGAGGTCCATCTATCATCCATCGAAGGTTCATCTTTCGAGCTCATCGAAGGATCTAAATTATCCTTCGATGATGCATCCTTCGACCCAAGCATCTCACAAACCATGTGTTTACTGTTTGGCCAAGTCAAACCAGGAGGACGGTTGACTTGGTCAAACTTACATCAAAACACATATTAACAAACCTAAGACGTATACAGGACTAACAAAAGACATCGTTTTGTATCAAGACAAAATACAGACAAAGTACAGACACAAGTGCATCAACAAACTCCCCCTTGGCTGTAACTTTGTCTCGATTTTAATTCTTGATCTTTGTCTCGATCTTCGTGACTTCAAGTCTTCAATGTCGGAGGATCTTTAAAGTCTTCACGTCTTGAAAGCAGAAAGTGTACCAACAAACTCCCCGTTTCATGTAGGAAGTGTGTTGACAAACTCTCCCTTAACATAAGCTCCCCCTTGAGTTATGCTCGTGAAATACTTGTTCTTTATGGGTTGAGATCCTTGTGGTGTTGATGATGGCCAGCAGCAACTCGATCATTTTCTTCATTTGAGTGCCTTCACGTCGTATCTTCATTCCGAAGCTTGTCATTGACCATGTTCTCCTTGCCTTTAGAATCTACACATGCAAGAAATCTAAACGCGTAATGAGAACAACTGCTTGGAATATAGTAAACATAAACAAACGACACACGTGTGACCATTGTTTAATCAAACACCGTCCGACAACAGTTTGAAAGTTTAGAAAATGTACAATTTTAATCCTTTAACTTTCAAAATGTGTTAACTTCGACCATTTATGAAGGTGCAATTGTTTTCCGGCTAATAATCAGGATTTTGGGTAGGATAGACTCGAGTTCCAACATCAGTCAATCAAAAAATAAAATAGAAGCAAAATCTTTTTGGATTTTATAAAGTTTATATTAAAACACACCTAAAATCTTTTTGAAATTTTTCATTTTTCAAAAGTAAAGACGGAAAGCAATAAATAAATATATACAAAGATGCAGAAACGAAAGCAGTAAATAAATATTTACAAGCATTCTTTTTGCGAGTTTCGAGGGTAAGAGAATCATATCAGTGTATGGTCATGCCAAAACGCTCTTGTTGTTCAATTAGTTCACATTAAGATAAGCATCCTATAACAATTATCGGTATTGTTGTCCACATAAGCTCAACTTATCAGATGTAATCATGGCGAGGGGATACGTTAAGGTATAATTTATACTTACCGACCGGTGTTCATCCACATCACGACACATTCCCGTATCAAGGTATGCACGAGGGTTCATCTTACCGGTGAGTATACCGATTATCATCTGTTTGACCGTATATGATGTGAGATTCTCACTTATTTTGATTTGAAAACAAGCCCTATGTGATAGAATCACTTATTGATGAGGAACTTGATTTTCATTATGCATGAGGGCACAGGAGCAAGTCCGTGAACAGGTCAGTACTTTCGTACAGCAGAGAGACGAACTTGACTCCCGGAAAGAATTTGTGATATATTATCACTTATTTGAGTGGACATGTGATTGTTGATCACTTATTGAGGTCGTATGCAGTATGTACATGTATGTATAGTATCATGGAAGATCTAGACTTGCGTCCCCGTTATTTTTCGGTAAAAGATACAACCATGATACCCAGATGATAAGCAGCATAAATACCGAATATCTCAGAACCTCGGCAATCTCTCAAACGAAATTTCGGTACTAAGACCATATGCCAATGAATGGTTCCCACCTAGTCTTCAGTCGATTTAGGTTTATATCACCCTGCACACTTTAAAATGATTGTGAGCCTACCGATACATCTTATATAGAGCTGCTTATCGTTTTTCATTTAAGGTTTAAAGAGGTTTAGACAGACCACTGATGTACTATCATTTTCTCTTTTGCTCGCCAGGAAACTCATTTTTGCTTTTCTATTGTTTTTGAGTTTTTTGAAATTTTTCAATGTTTTTGGATTTTCAAATTTTTTTTGGATTTACTCCCCCTAAAATCAACAAACTAAGATAAAATTTAAAAGACACGAAGATATTTACAAAAGCGATTTCCCGATGTTGGTTAACTCATGTTTTACCTCAATGTCGTTTACCAAAAATAAGTTTGAATCAGAAATGATTTAGCGAATTTTTGAAAAATTAGTTGGCATGTCGGTAAGTGGTGCGGACCATGACAACATTGTCTGGCCAAAGAGTGCTATGAGAGGATAACAATTTATAAAGCAGCTCAAATATCGACAAGTATAGGAGAGTTTAGAAATTTAAAACCGTATCCTGCAACTGCTCCGTGCATTGCAAGGAATCTGAGTGCTCTCCCAAACTGGATATCCACCCGGTGTGGATTTCAAAGCCGATTTTTGTAGCTACTGAGAAATCTCTTGACGGCAACAAGATCATAAACCTCCGGGTCCGGCTGGTTTTCCACATTGCACCAGCGAAGGTCTTTGTCTTTCTCTTTCAGAAGTAGTGTGCGGTTGTTCAATCCAAGCCAAGGCATCCGCACACTCAGTTGGTTTGTTCAATGAACACCTTTTCTTCAATCACATCCCGAAGAAATGTACACTGCACGTTTATCTTGTTGAGTATGAACTTCAGACGTGCTGCAGGTGCGTACATTTTACGTGAATCTATCCCGGGGACCCGATCAAAGCCTTTAACAATCACACTTTTGGAATGACTTTCATTTTGACGAAGTTATTCATTTCTTTCAACAGACAACTCTGTTTCCCTTTCCTTTTTCTCTCCATCAAAAGCAACAATTTCTTCTGTCGCCTATCTTGTGCAAGAACGCTCCACTATCAACAGTCTTACGACTATCGAAAGTTCCTCCTGGAATATCCTACACATTCATTCAGAGATTAGTTGGAGAGGGGGACCCAAGCCTTTGTGGACTTGGGTCTTCCGGCATGATCGAAGATTGTGACTTCGATTTCCCGATAACCCGGAATTTGAGTGGCTCCCCCTGAAACTTTGCCAGTTTTAGGTTTCCAAATTTCTTTTTGTTTACCGGATTGTGTATTATTTACAGATTTAGAAATCTCCGGTTTTAACGGTTGTGACAAATTTGGTTTCCTTTTAGCAGTTTCTGTGTTTAAAGCCTTTTCGATCACCTTTTGATTCTTTTGCTTTAACTTCTTTTCCCTTTCTTTCAAGACACGTGGTTCTTGTTTCGGGGAAACTGATCGTTTTCGGTAATCGATTTCTTGAGGAGCACTCGTTTTTTACTTCAGCTTTTGCACGTGTGGGCAATATCTTACAATATGCCCAACTGTCCCACATTCAAAACAAGTTCTCCGCTCTACAAACTTCGGAGAAACGTGTTGATGACCAGACTGAGAACCAGACAATGAACTCTGTGATCTAGACGTGTTTGGACCTAAATCACATGCGTTTGTGTGTTGGGTGTAATTATTCTGATCATTTCGTTTTAAAATTCTAACTTGTTTTATAAACTCAAGGTTAGATTTATCCTGAAATGTTTCAAGTTTGTCTGAACCCGTGGATCCAACAAAGTTCATTTTCGGTTCTCGTTTCTTAACCGGAGCTCTTTTGTTTTGCACCTTTTGTTGTTGAACCTTTGGTTGTTCAGTCTTAGACTGCTGAACTTTAGGTGCTTGAACATTCTTGTTCTGAGCTTTCTTTCTCTGTGCCTTACCATTTCCGGAGTTGACTTGTTGTTTTCGCTCAATTGGTAGTTTTTGGTTTCCGTATTGTTTTCTAATTTGTTCACACGGAATTGGATCACATTGAGTGACGGTAACTTTGCCACTCTTGTTCCCCAAAAACTTATCAGTGCAGCCTTCAAAAATTTGCTCAATTAAATCTTGATTTACATTTTTAATTGGAAAATCTTTGTTAGAGTAGATTTTGCTATCTCCTTTGAGCGTGTACAACAAGTTATTCTCTTCGCTGCTAGGCACAAGGGACTCCATTTCTTTTGACATTTCAGTCTTACTCGGTTTCACTGGTGGATCACACAGGATGTGATTCTCGATAGGAATATCTGTTGTAACCGAGTTAGACTGTTGTTTCACAATTTCTTCAGATGCATCATCCGAAGAATCAGCATCCTCAACAATGGGAGGACTCTGTTCCTTAACACATGATGAATCTGTCTCATTCTCAGATTCAGATTCTGATTGACCCGAGGATGATGTACCAGTTGTGAACCCGAGGCCTGCTGTAAAGTCATCTAGATTGAGTGGCACAGTAGGTTCAAAACGGGGCATATCCTCGTCATCAGGCAATTTTGAGTAATTGTGATTCATTGGGGGAGGACATGATTTGAATCCAATACATAGTTTATCCCCCTTTTTCTTTTGAACGTCGATGATGTGATCCAATACATAGCGGGAATTGGAATAGCTTTCCAGTTTCTGCTTAATTGTCTCACATTCACATCGAGCCGTTGCCAACTCTACCATTTGCTTTTCAATTGTGTCAATAAGATTATTGTTAGCATGTTGTTTTCGCAAAACAGCCTTTTGTAATTCTGAAACATCATGTCTTAATGACGCAATTGTTGCTTTAAATTCCTTTTCATTTCTGGTTAAAAACAAGTTAGCTTCAGTTGCTTTAGAAAGATCTACAATCAATTCTTGATTGTGTTTGTGTGTGATTTCAAACTGACTTTCCTTTTCAGCATATTTAACATTTAAACTATCACAATTTTCACAGCTAACTACAGTGGGTTCATCGACACATACCTGACTCGATGAGCTGTCGACATTAGCCATAAAGGCTGAATGGATAGAAGATGAAGATTGAGCAGCTTGATCCACCAAAATAGATCTTCTTTCAGTTCCTGCTGCAGCTTCTTCCAACGGCTCATCAGCATCTGCATCGACTGACGCACTTGATGTCTCATTCACATGATCATTTCCTGAAGTGGAGGATTCTTCATCTGAGCTTCCACTATAACCAGAACTGTTTTCATCTTCAGAAGATTCATCACCATTAGTGGAAGATTCTCCACCACTGGCGTGCTTTAAATCTTTTACGACTTCAGCAAAACATGCTGTTCCACCATTTCCTCCTCCAAACTGAAGGTTCCAATTGCAGATTTCATCAGCTTGAACAACTAATCCTCTGTGGGAATTAGTGTTTGTGGATCCAGATGCATTTCCTCCAACGGGAACTATCTGTTGTGGCTGTCCTTGATTCCTGAAGGGATTCTGATTTCCTTGCTTAGGTGGCTTCTGACACTCCCGCTTGAAGTGACCCTTTTCACCACAATTGAAGCAAGTAACAGCATTTTTATCAAAACCATACTTGGTGTTGTTGTTGCTATTCAAGTTGGTTCTTCCCGTCCTTTCCATAAACTCCTTTGCTCTTCGAATTGCACTAGCAAGAGCCCATTTGATATCCATCATTTCAAACTCTTCTTTATCCACTTGCTGATAATCTTCATTGGTTAGATTGATATTTCCAATCTGACCTGCTACCAATCCACTATAAGCACTAACCAAGGTGTTCAACATCTCCATATGCTCCTTGGCTATTTCGACACTGACTTTGGAAAAGTTAGAAGTGTCTAATCTGACTGTGTTCGGATTGGAAGTGGCTTGAAAGTTTGAAGAGCTCCCATAAAATCCTTGCTGTTGCGGTTGTTGCTGTTGAGCTCTGCTTGAATGCATCGTGGTGTATGCTGAAGGATCAAACTGATTTGTTGTGGAAGGTCCGGTGTTTGAGATGAAGGCTGTTTGAAGCTTCGCATGTTGAGAGGCTGGTTTTTCTCCACTGATACCTCCTGCAATCCCAAAGTACATCTCTGGATTTTGAGAAGTTAGTGTTCTTTTTGCCTTAAGCTTTTCTTCTACATCCTTGTTCTCCAGTTTTTGAATTAACTCATAAACGGCGATTGTGTCTAGAACACCATTTTCTTTGAGAATTTCAAGATAACTACTCCACTTTGCAGGTAAGCTATCAGCGAATCTCTTCACCATTTCTTGTGGAGAGGCAGTGACTCTAAAAGCAAACATCTCGCTCAACAAGTGATGGAACCTTGTAGATAACTCTGCCAAAGTCTCATTCTCCATACACGTGAATCCTTCAAACTCTTTCTTCAGTAATTCTTGCTTGATCTTTCTAGATTGAGCATTTCCTTCACATCGTAACGTGAGCATATCCCACAAGCTTTTAGTAGTCGTGCAGTAAACAAACTGGTGGTAAATGTCTCTGTGAAGAGCTTGTGTGAGAATCATGAATGCTTTCTTTTCTAACTCAAATTTCTTCTTATTTTCTTCAGACATAGTGCTGTAAGTTTGTGGATTAGATCCTGCAACTTCCAAATCATTGTCAAATTCGTTGAAGAAGCACATCCATAGATCTTGACCTTGCCCCTGAACATAAGTTCTCAGCCTTTCTTTCCACCATCCCCAATCATTGATGTGATTTAGCTTTGGCGGTTTTGTGCTTGTACCAGTTTCACTGTCATTCTGCATCATAGATTGTATGCTGCTGCTTTGATTTGTGACCAATGCCCATTGATTTGCAGTTATCATTGCAGCTTGAGGTGGGGCAATAGCCTGCATCCATGCAGTTTTGTTGAAATCTGGCGCAGATTGCGTAGCTGTCGTTTGTGGAGTCAAGGTTGTTTGAGTCCACGCGGTTGGATCCCACCGATCGTGCGTAGCAGATGATTGCGTAGCTGATGATTGTGGAGTCAAAGATGTTAGAGTCCACGCGGTTGGATCCCACTGACCGTTTGTTCCCATTTTATAAAAATTAATATATTAAGTGAAAATTGATTTAAAAGTTGAAAAACAAGTTTTCTTTTTTTTTAAAATTAATTTTCACAAACTATATTAATATCTCGAAGGATAACAATCAGCCGAAGGATTCTTGATCGAAAGACCTGAAAAACACAAACTTGTTAAACTTAAACAGACAAGTATCGAAGGATCAACACTTGTTCGAAGGATCAACAGTGTTCGAAAGATCACTGTTGAGTTTCGAACAATGATTTCGAAAGATTCACCAATCGAAGGATCCTTATCTTTCGAAAAAGAGCTGTAGATCGAACGATATATCCTTCGAAAAGATTCCTTGGATCGAAAGATAAGTCACAGACTTTGAAGGATGTTCGAAGGATGATTATCTATCGAACCTCCTTTTATCGAAAGATGATCTTTCGACTTCGAAGGATATCTTTCGAGCTGCTCTGACACAGTTGACAAAAAGGTGACAGGTTGGTGAAAAGGTGACAAGTTGGTAGAAACTTTCGGCAGAAAGTATGGTCAGACCCGACAGAGGTATGGTCAGACCCTACCTTTCACCAAATCAGATTTGAATCAATAAAATATAACTTAAAAAGGCAGATTTTATCCAGAAAAACCGGTCACCGGAGTAAGCCGGAATTTTGGCCGGAAATGATCAAACAACTTAAAAACAAGTTTTCAAGTTACCCAACCCGTCTTTTAACACACCCGGTTAGTTTAGAACACATTTTTACGTATAGAAAAGCGAGAAAAACAGTAAAAACGGGTGCTAAACCAAGTGAGCTTTTGTCCAAAACACTCCAAAGTCTCGGTTTTTAACAAGGAAAAGAGCCACGGCTCTGATACCACTTGTAGGTCCCTCCTCGGAGGTTGAGGTTTAACCTATTCCTTGTTATGTATAACACACTAGCGAGTGCGGAATCCAAGCTAGCATGCAAACCGGGATAGAACAAGCATAAACATAAACACAACACACAATATTCAACGATTAACACCACTTGTATTAATGCGTATGAAAGGTTCGGTTACAGCACAAGGTTTACAGATGTATTCTGTAAACTCTCTCTAACTTTCGTGTGTGTTGTCTCTTGTCTGTCTTTTTGTCACGTCTTACAGAAATGAACACAACACATGGGTATATATATACCCGACACAGCTTGTCTGGTCGAAGGATCAGATAGACTGATCGAAGGATCATCTATCGACCACAAACAGCTCGAAGGATCCACATGAACCTCGAAGGATGATATCTTTCGAGGTCCATCTATCATCCATCGAAGGTTCATCTTTCGAGCTCATCGAAGGATCTAAATTATCCTTCGATGATGCATCCTTCGACCCAAGCATCTCACAAACCATGTGTTTACTGTTTGGCCAAGTCAAACCAGGAGGACGGTTGACTTGGTCAAACTTACATCAAAACACATATTAACAAACCTAAGACGTATACAGGACTAACAAAAGACATCGTTTTGTATCAAGACAAAATACAGACAAAGTACAGACACAAGTGCATCAACATAACTCAAATCTTTCATGGAGTGTTTGGATTTTAGTTTTAATACTGATTAATTTTTCTTTTATTTAAAAACTTCTCATTCTGATAATTTGGGGATAAGCAAAGCACACCCTAACACCATCTCTTACAAAAAAATCACATTCAAAACGCACATACCAACACTCTCCTTGGTATGCCAACTTTGGAAGAGATTATTCTTTTTAGCTCAACCTTCCCTAACAAAACAGGTAAACTCTGAAGCACTTGGCTGGTGACATGAGTGGTCAGTTATCTCCAAACTCAGTTCCAGCACCCAAACAACTCAAGTACACAGCTGGCATAGCCAATGGTCTAGACT
The DNA here is from genome assembly GCA_030545235.1 of Helianthus tuberosus. Taxonomy (NCBI): domain Eukaryota; kingdom Viridiplantae; phylum Streptophyta; class Magnoliopsida; order Asterales; family Asteraceae; genus Helianthus; species Helianthus tuberosus. Next base: position 48,375,641 of record CM060411.1, on the reverse strand, counting down.
GTCTAGTCAAAGAATCCGCTACCTTTCTAAACCAGAATCAAAAGGTTTGTTTCTTATTCTTTTTTTCTTTGCATATGTGTCGACCCATTTATTCACCTTATGTTGTATCTCTAACGTGTCATATCGGTCAAAATCACTCATTAAGACTACTTGGTGCTACAATCTAATGCTAGATGGAGGTTTAGCCAATTTATGCTTTCACAAATCATGCATATGTGAACACTGGCTTTTTCCGAACCCGAAAATCTTGTCATACATATGAATTACATTATGTCTTATCATCCACATCTGGTGTGATTTTAAATCCTCATATGTAGCAGGACAAGCTATAAGGAAAGCGGAATCAAAAAAGGTGGATAAACACGCTAAAGCCTGTGCTGATAACCAACATGCATTTGTCCCCTTCGCCTTCGACACCTTTGGCTCCATAGCTCCAGAAGCTATCCGTTTGTTGACTAGGGTCCAAAAGGTTGTCCACAGCAGTTGCTCATCAACAGGGGGGCAGGGGTTTGTCTTTAATAGGCTAGGGTTTGCTATTCAGAAAGGGGTAGCGGCGCAGCTTGTTGCTCGATTACCTGCGATATTGATGTAACTCGGCCAGTTCATATATATAATTAATTTGAAAAAAAAAATTGCACATGTAAATTATATTTTGAGTTACTAACGGAATATTCAAAACTGATGGAGTTTATTAATTTGCAAAGGATGTCACATATGTCAAAATTTGAGTTTTTTTCTCTCATGCTTTTAGTTTGATGTTTTCGCGTGTCAACAATTAATGTCCTTTAGTGGTTATGACAATATAAGCCAAGTAAACTTATTGGACGGTTTTAATTCAAAAGAATTTACTTTCTTTGTATGTTTAGTTGATGCCCAAAACTCAAAAAGTTGAAGCTATTTTACTTCTATGTGTGAACAATATTGGTTCCCCCTGGTTTGATGTGAGGTACACGTTCAAGTACCAATAAAAAAAGATGAAAACTTGGTAAGACCATATGGTTTATTTTCTACAATTCAAGATTGTATTGGTGCATCCATCGCATGGCCCTATCCATTCATCTCGGTATGTATTTTTTAAACTTGTGAAACAAATAATTTTAATATCATGGAACTTAATGCTTATACATGGATGGTTTATTTGTAGGTAGTCCATGAGGATTGAGGACGCATGATGACTCAAGATTTTGTGCTTCTTATTTCTTTAATTGCTTTTAATTTCGTTGTTAAATGTTAAGACTTTATGTTAAATAATGTTATAACTTATTTACGATTAGTGTTTTTGTTATGAACATGCTTGTTTGAAATATAATGAAGTTTTATTTCTTTCATTAGTTGATGTTATACAATAACTATTAGGATGTTATATGTTGATAGTCTGTTTATAAAATTGGTTTTATAATCTTATTTGGGTTATTAAGATCATTTTCTTGATATTAAAGTAGCTATAACGTTACATCATAAGGGTCATATAAATTAATTTTTAAGAACGCTTGTATGTGTATCAAAAAATTAAAAGTAGGTAATCACATATTAGAACATTGTAAAAGTGTCCTAATATGTTCTTTTTAGGACGCTATTTAAGTTGTCTATAGACATATTATGTGATCATAAAATTGGTTTCATAATTTTATTTGGTATATTAGGACCCTTTTCTTGGTACTAAATTAGCTATAATATTACATTATAAGTGTCCTATCAATTAATTTCTAAGGACGCTTGTAAGTGTATCAAAAGATTAAAAGTATGTAAGCGCATCTTAGAACATCGTAAAAGTGTCCTAATATGTTTTTATTAGGACACTATTTTGGTTGTTCAAAGACATATTTCGCGACCATAAAATTGGTTTCATAATCTTATTTAAGATGTTATGACGCTTTTTTAGTTTCGGGACTTATTACGACCCCTTTACATGAAACGCTTTTACCGTTGGTCCTATTCAATGAAAGGTCCTATAAAATAGCATTTTAGGACGCTTTTGCGCGTACTAAAAACCCAGTTTTCTTGTAGTGACCATACCCTGTCTTGCCGGAGAAGAAATTTATATTTCCCATAAATAGTATTTTTCTTAAATCATGATTTGGAAAGTGCATTATGACTTTCAACAAAGAAGCAGGAAATTAGTATTTACCTGACGGATTATATTCTAGAACAAAGTAGTACCAATAAATAAGAAATAACAGTGGTCAAGTGTTATTGCTTATTTATTATACTTGCAACGTTCTAGTTATCATCCTCACGGCATACCAAAACCCCTCATACTTTATTTATACACGTATTTAGCTTATCTCGGAGCTTATACTAAGACATCTTTTCTTAAGTTCAAGTCTAAATGCTATCATGTGTGCTACCAGTTAATAGTAAATTCCTAACTCTTTTATTTAAGCTCAGGTATTATTATCACAACACCTATTGGCTTAAATCAGTGGCTCTGATACCACTTCTGTCACGACCCCCGACCCCACCCTGGACGGAATCGGGAGCCGCGAACCAATTCAGTGGTACCGGTGGTTATTTAAAAAAAAACATTGCAGCGGAAATGTTCATCAGGACTGTGAGTTAGGAAAAATTATCAGAGTTTAGAAAACACCGGATTTTATTTATTAAATAGATGGGATAAACCCATGTTTTGAAAGGTAGCTTCAATATAGGATAAATCCGAATACATAAAACAACTTTTCTTAATTTAATTTAATTTAATTGATAAAATGAGCCACTTCTATAAGCCTTGTTGGTGCCGCATCCAACTCTTATTCCGATCTACTGTATTTACCTGAAACACGTTTTTAAAACATTTGGTCAGCAGGAAATACTGGTGAGTTCATTCAGTTTGTACAAAAAGACACATTGTTATAAATTACAACATAAGAGCGATTACAATGGCTTCTATCTTATTTTTATCTGGCGCTGTGTCACGTCCTGGTGACGATGGTCATGCCACTATTGGGTCCTTTCACCCAAGTAGTGACGATTATCACTGTTAGGATTTATTAGCCTAACCGTGAGAAATTAGTAATGTGCACAACTGTAACACCCCGTGTTTTCACAAGTCAAAGTCAAAGTCAAGGTTAAAGTCAACGACCGATTTCGCGCGACTTGACTGGTAGAAATGTCTTTATTTTGTTTGAATTACGTGGAGTAAGTGTCGTTCATTACAATAATCGATGAGTATTAATCGTATTTCAATCGACCTACGACTGTGAACTATAGGAAGTAACAATGCGATAAAGTTAATCAAGCTATGCTAATTAAATCGACATCGAATCGTAACCCGAACTACGTAATTTTACTTATTGTTTATACGTGTGTGTGTGCCTTACGTGTTACCTGTGCATGTTTATTTGTGTTATGTTAATCAAGCGAACTCAATCGAACTCGAAATCTAACTCGAATGCTATCGAACTCGAACTCAAATCACAATCGAAGTAGTGGAGACTGAAAGTAATTTGGCTAGGAAACCCTATCATATCGAACCGCTCGCAATCGAAATCGAAATATCAGAAAACGTCGCGCAAAACACTCGAAGGAGGAAACCGATCGACCAGGCTTCCCAGCCGATCGAACAGCCGGCCGAACGGACTGCTGTCCGATCGGACAGGCTGTCCGATCGGCTAGTCCTTTCCTCTTTTGTCATCCTATAAATACCCCTGTCATTGTCATTCTTTCCACTTTGGAAACCCTTGTTCGACCAGCACGCTCAACTCGCCTTTTCTCAGATTTCTCTCGATTCCGGTAAGTTTTCGTCCTAAATCTTGTACTTTCTTGATCTATGCACACCCCTACACCTTTCTATCTTTCAAATCTAAACTTTTAACCGTGAAATTACCAAGAATCAAGTGTTCTAGGATGATGTCATCATGAGTTCTTGAAGAACTTCATGCTTTGGCCTCAATCCATCAAGAATGACTTGGATCTAGCCGATTTCCACATAAACGAACAAGGATCTTCTATAGATCTGAACATATACTTGGTGAAAAGGATTGAAGGAAGGATTTTCCCAACTTCCTTTAACTCTTTTCGCTCGACCAGTGGAAAACGGAACCTGAGCCGGTTACAAAGCACTCAGTGATTATACGGCTCAAGATCTGGATTCTATCCACGAGGTTAACCGACTTCGGGTTAAATGTTAAACTTCATTCCGAACAGACCACCGACCGGATTCGGGTGATTCCTGTCCGACCCGGGAAACCAAGTAAGGACGAGGCATCTATGGTTTTACTCGCTGTCAAAGTACCTCGATAAAACGACAAAGAAACAGAACAACCAAGGTGTTAGATGCAAGGCTGATCAGGTCAGGAAGCTGACCGATCGGACTGCTGTCCGAACGGACAGCCAGCCGATCGGATAGACCAGCCGATCGACTGGCCAGCCGATCGGCTAACACATGGTCCCACACAAACGACTTGTTTTAAAGAATGGTATTGAACGAACTGTTGTTCGATCGAGCTATTGTCCGATCGGATTACTCTTCGAATCATGAGATACTATGCTTCAACACTTAATCAATTTTCAACATGTTTAATGCACTAGAAATGCCACCCGATCGAACAGCCGTCCGATCAGGAGACACCCTACTGTCCGATCGAACAACAGTTGTGCTATTCGATCGACCCACCATCCGATCCACTTAATAACATCCTGCAACTCATTTAAGTCTTTGACTTGTTGACTTGCCAACCGATCGAACACCTGTCCGATCGAACACCTGTCCGATCGAACACTTGTCCGATTCAAAGACTTCACCTTGAATTTCTGTTGAAGGCCTAACCGATCGGGCTGCCGGCCGATCAAACAGCTGACCGATCGACCAAACTGAAAGGTAAAGGTACTTCAATGTTTTCAAATGCTACAACGAAAACTTCAAAGGACAAGCCATCATACACAAACACATCTTTCTCAAAGGAAGGAACAATCCACTCGTACAGCCATCCGATCGGCCTACCGACCGATCGAACAGCAGACCGTACGGACTGTCAGCCGAACGGTCAGCCGTCCGATCGACCAGCTGTCCGACTCCTCAATACTTGTTTCCTGTTTTATGTTTCATTTATCGTTATGCTACCAAATCTATTCAGGCTAACCCTATTAGCTAAGCGCTCCCTTCAATCCATAAATCACTGTGAGTATACTCGATCCCTTTTTGCTTTAAGCACTTTTGGGTGTTACATACGTTACGAATATTCAAACTCCAATTATCACACTACCCAAACTATTTGAACGCTAACCGTTAATGCATGTTATGCGTGGCTCATGAATGCTTGTTTGTTATGTTTACACATGGAATGTTGTCTACCTGCCTTAGCAACGATAGTACTATAGTTTGGACTCAGCACCCGTTCTCACGGGGGTTGTTAAGGATCTTTTACTTGCATGGATTACGGTGGTAATCATGTATTGCGAACTGCCTCAGGCAGTCAACCTGCAGTCATTGGTATCGATGGGTCTATGTCGATAACTAACGTGATTCATTTCACTATGTGTACGTGCTGGTTATGCGTAAACGAATTCGAAGTCTATATGCTACTATCAAACTTGTATGCTCACCTTTACATTTAATGTATTGACTTTATTTTAACGTATGTGACAGGTGCTTAGGAAGTTTACATGCTTAGCATGCTGTGAACTTGAGGCTAGGAAAGGTCTAGGATGCTCTCTGCGCTGTGATGAAATCGAAGCTAGGAAATGGGGTCCTAGAAACTAATAAATAAACTATCTTTACTTTTATTTGAATCTGAGTTGTCGGAACAGGATATTTGTCTTGATGATTATCTGTAATAATTTGTTTACTGTTTGAGACATGGTATGGGACATGTTAATTTAAATTGAATAGTAATGATAGTTGGTATGGAAACTTCTGGACAATCTGTTTCGCTCAGTGCCATGCCCCGATGATTCCGCCATCAGTTGGGGTGTGACAGATTGGTATCAGAGCCATAACTATAGGGAATTAGGCAAGACTCGACCTAGTCCGGGTCGAAGTCGTAGATACCTAGACTATAGTTAAGAACCATCAGACCGACTTATGCATAACCAGTAGGGGTTATGTACGAGCTTACTTCTCGTTACTCTCGCTTATCCTACACTCTCACTGCACTCGAATTTTCAACTAAGAGTGGGCAATAAGGTCGAGAATAGGTGTGAAAACCGCGAACTCTCGACTAAAGATGCCTAATCAACCCGTATTTTGACTAAAACGAGGAGAATTATGCCAAACTAGGAGTGAAATCCATATTTTGATGAATAATCTCCTCTATTTTATCAAAACAGGGACGAAGTTGTCAAGCCAGGGGTGAAACCCTAACCTTGACAACTTGTTCCGCGCATTTTACAAAACTCTCACCAAGGTCTCAATAGACGATCTGTAGTCACAATAAAACTAACGGGATTCACGCCAAACGCCCAAGAATCGAGGCCAAGGCACGATCCTGAAAGTTGAAAGTGCATAATAGATCCCCTGTAAAAGAATTGAGCCACCTTGGATAGTCGAAGTCTACTAGCCGCAGACGATCTATACCCCGAATTTTGTGTGCTTTGATTCTGAGTCTACAACTGTTGACACTGATGACTCGTCAAGTTTATGTGTTTTATGTTTATTTGTTAGCGTTTTGAGATGCTACTGGCTTCGATCTAATGCCTTTTGCTCTCGCTACCCACACAACACACTACACATCGCTGGCAAATCGCTGAAATTTAGACGATCCTAGGATAACCATACGCTTATACTACGCATATTCGATATGCTAAACGCGACTACTATAACGAGCAATCGCAGACCTTGAATGATAGGTTTCTATTTTCTGAATGCTTCTAGTGACTAAGGCGTATGTGTTTCTTGCTATGATACTTTACGTGTTTAGGAATTAAATGACTATGTGCTTATGTGCTTATGTGAGTTTGTGATTCGTGATAAGTATTTACGTAAGTGTACGTGTTCCTGAGCTTTAGTAAGAAATAGACGTGTGAGGTGAGATTCGAATACAATGTGATGAGTCCTGTGACAATGTCTGTTGCAGACCATGTCGTCTGGATCCCGTCATGCACTCTCTCGTCAGGAAAAGAGGGACAAATGCCTTGCTTCCATTATCGCTAAAAGTGTGGCAAAGGCCGTGAGTGACGTCTATGAGAATGCCAGCAAATCATCCGAGGAATCGAGAACCAAAGCTCCTAAGGGTGCTGCAAGACCTTTCAGTTTCAAGCAATTCAAGTCGTGTGGGCCAAAGGAATTCACTGGCGAAGGAGGTCCCACTGCACTATTCCACTGGTTTGACTCTATCGAGGTTACTCTGCGACAGAGTGGTTGCCCTGATGACCTTCGAACTCTGAATGCTACCGACGTCTTTCAGTCCCGTGCACTATACTGGTGGACGGCCGAGAGGAACAAGTGAGGGAATGATGCAGCCTACGGTCTGTCGTGGGACGAGCTCAAGGAAGTTATGCTAGAGGAATTCTGCCCTCCTCACGAACGTCAAAAGCTGGAAGATGAGTTTTGGCACATACAGCAGAAGGATGGTGACAATGCTGGTCTCACTGCTCGTTTCAAACAGCTCAGCATTATCTGTCCCGACCAAGTCAAGACTCCCGACATGACGATCAAGAAGTATATCCGAGCTTTGCCCGATTGCGTTGCTGATTTCGTGCAAGCGGATAAGACCACAACTATCGAGGAAACCTACCTGCTGGCCGCTGAGATCAACGACAAACGGGTTAAGGCTGGGGTATGGGATAAGACTTCGAAGCATCTGCATCAAGCTACAGCTACCGCACCAACTGCTGAACCCACCTCATCAAGCAACAAGAGAAAGAACAAGAGAAAGAACAGCTCCACCAACAAGAACTGTGCGATTACTGCTGCACCAATTCAAGCTGTACCTGCTCAACAGCGTCAAGTAGCGGTGCCTGTGGCCAATGCACCGCCTACAAAGTGTGCATACACTGGGCCACACCCGCTCTGCCCTACTTGCACCTACCACCACCCGACTGCTATTCAATGTCGCTTTTGTGCTCACTGCAATGTATACGGCCACTTTACTGCCAATTGCCGTATTCGTCAAGCTCCTGCCAATCAAGCTCTAATCACTGCCCCCCAGGGTCAACAAGCTCCTCCGGCACCCGCAGTCAAAGCCAGAGCTTGCTTCGCGTGTGGCGACCCGAACCACTTCGCCAACGTGTGCCCAAACAGGGTCGTGAAACAAGAGCCTCAGCAACAGCAGCCACAGCAGCAACAACAACAGCAGCAGTAACAACAGGCCGCACGTGCCAGAACCTTCAACCTCAACGTTCGTCAAGCCCAGGCCGACAACAACGTGGTCAATGGTACGTTCCTTGTGAATGGTATTTATGCTTCATGTTTATTTGATACTGGAGCCGATAATTGCTTTGTGTCACTCGAATTTGAGAAACTCCTTAATCGTAAACGTTCCCAACTCTCCTCGAAGTTCGACGTAGAAGTCGCTACCGGAAGAACCGTAGCTGTTAATTCTGTTATCCGTGATTGTACTCTTGAGCTCAACAATCACATCTTTTCGATCGACCTTATCCCCATGCAGCTCGGAAGTTTTGATGTCATAATAGGCATGGACTTTCTCCGAGAAAACCATGCTGAAGTTGTATGTTTCGACAAGATGATTCGTTTTTCGCTAGCGAATGGTGACTTATTGTGTGTATATGGCGATACTACCTCAAAGGGGCTCAAACTTATGTCATGTATCCAAGCCAGCAAGTATCTCCGCAAGGAATACAGAGCTTTCTTGGCAAACATCGTAGTAGCGGAGAAGGAAAAGAAAGAGAAGAAGGAAGTGAAAGACGTTCCAGTGGTTCGAGAATTTCCTAATGTTTTTCCAGAGGACCTTCCCGGACTACCGCCAAGTCATGATATCGACTTTCGTATTGACCTCATTCCTGGAGCCAACCCTATCGCCAAAGCTCCATACCGACTCGCACCGTCAGAAATGCGTGAACTCTCAACCCAACTCCAGGAATTACTTGAAAAAGGCTTCATTCGCCCGAGCACCTCTCCTTGGGGTGCGCCAGTTCTTTTCGTCAAAAAGAAGGATGGGTCGTTCCGGATGTGCATCGACTACTGGGAATTGAATAAGCTAACTATTAAGAACCGCTACCCTCTGCCTCGTATCGAAGATTTGTTTGATCAGCTACAAGGCGCTACGTGTTTCTCGAAGATCGATCTACGTTCAGGTTACCACCAGCTACGCATTCAAGAGGAGGATATACCCAAAACCGCATTTCGAACCCATTACGGCCATTACGAATTCGTTGTCATGCCTTTTGGTCTCACTAACGCACCAGCGGTTTTCATGGATCTGATGAATCGCGTGTGTAAACCATATCTCGACCGTTTCGTCATCGTATTCATCGACGATGTCTTGATCTATTCTAAATCGAAGGCCGAACACGCACAACATCTACGTTTGGTTCTCGAGTTACTCCAGGGGAACCAACTCTATGCCAAATTCTCCAAGTGCGAATTCTGGTTAGGGGAGGTCCAATTTCTGGGTCACATTGTAAATAGTCAGGGTATTCACGTCGATCCTGCGAAGATTGAAGCAGTCAAGAGCTGGGTTACGCCTAAGAATCCGTCCGAAGTCCGCTCCTTTCTCGGACTAGCGGGCTATTATCGCCGATTTATCGAAGGATTCTCGAAGATTGATGTACCACTTACCTCTCTTACACATAAAGACCAGCCTTTTGTTTGGGGAATTAAACAAGAGTATGCCTTTCGAACTCTCAAACACATGCTTTGCAATGCTCCTGTTCTCACAGTGCCCGACGGAAACAATGATTTCATTGTCTACTGTGATGCTTCCAACCTTGGTCTAGGTTGTGTCCTCATGCAACGGGACAAGGTCATAGCTTACGCATCTCGTCAGCTCAAAATCCACGAGAAGAACTATACAACCCATGATCTCGAGCTAGGCGCGGTTGTTTTTGCATTAAAGATTTGGCGACACTACCTGTATGGTACTAAGTGTACGATCTTCACCGATCATAGGAGCCTACAACATATCTTTAATCAGAAGGAACTTAATATGCATCAACGCCGATGGGTAGAACTTCTCAACGATTACGACTGTGAGATTCGTTATCACCCAGGCAAAGCAAATGTTGTTGCCGACGCACTTAGCAGACGAAGCTACTTGCTTAGCACTCGTAATGTTCAAGCCCAGCACAACCTCGAAACTCTCATCCGCGACGCTCAACACGCGTGTTTCAACGAACACACCTTGAAGAAAGAAAGAATCTACCACGATGGAGCCCAGCTTATGAGCAAATCGAATGGGATATTCCACTTCTTAGACCGAATTTGGATTCCCCAGCGAACCAATTTGCGACAAATTATCATGGACGAAGCCCATAAATCCCGTTACTCAGTTCACCCCGGTGCTGACAAGATGTACCAGGATCTTCGTTACAAGTACTGGTGGCCGGGCATGAAAAGGGATATCGCTCTCTACGTTGGAAGATGCCTAACTTGTGCTAGAATCAAGGATGAACATCAAAGACCCTCTGGCTTGCTCGAACAACCACCAATTCCTATGTGGAAGTGGGAGAGCATAGCTATGGATTTCGTAACCAAGCTTCCACCCACGTCAACAGGTCACGACAGCATATGGGTTGTGGTCGACCGATTGACTAAATCAGCTCACTTTCTGCCTATACGAGAAGACTACAAGGTGGAACGATTAGCCCGAATCTACACCGATGAGATCATTTGTAATCATGGGACACCTCGTGACATCATCTCTGACCGTGATGCTCGGTTTACTTCGCGGTTGTGGGAAACGTTTCAAACGGCACTCGGTACAACGCTTAATCTAAGTACTGCTTTCCACTCTCAAACCAACGGCCAGACTGAAAGAACGATCCGTACTCTTGAGGACATGCTCCGTGCGTGTGTTCTAGACTTCGGTGGTAATTGGGATAAACACCTGCCGTTAGTCGAATTCTCGTATAATAACAGCTATCATTCTAGCATCGAGATGGCACCTTTCGAGGCATTGTATGGAAGGAGATGTCGCTCGCCTATTGTGTGGCACGAGATCGGTCATTCGCAACTAACCGGTCCTGAGCTATTACAAGAAACGACGGACAAAATTTTCCAAATCAGAAACAACCTGGTGAAAGCTCGGGATCGACAGAAGGTTTACGCCGATAAAAAGTGCAAGCCCCGTGAATTTGGCGTTGGTGACTACGTACTCCTAAAGGTATCACCTTGGAAGGGTGTAGTCCGATTCGGCAAGAAGGGGAAACTCGCGCCACGATATGTTGGGCCTTTTAAGATTCTGGAAAGGATCGGAAAAGTCGCCAACAGACTTGAATTACTGGAGGAACTTAGCAACGTCCACCCGACTTTCCACGTGTCAAACCTACGAAAGTGCATCGCCGACCACGATTTACATGTCTCTCTAGACGATCTACAAGTGAACGAAACATTACACTTCGTGGAAAAGCCTGTCGAAATCATGGATCGCCAAACCAAGCAGCTCAGGCGCTCCCGCATTCCTATTGTGAAAGTCCGATGGGAAGGCAAATGAGGCGCATAGTTCACTTGGGAACTCGAAAGCGATATGAAGGCTAAGTACCCGCAGTTGTTCGAAGGATGAAGTTAGAGGGAGAAAGTAGTATTGTGACTTTAGTGTTTTGTACGATTTCATATTAATCTATAGAACCACCGATTATAGTACGAATCTGTGCGTTTGACCTTCGCAACCGAGAACCTGCTAAGATACCACTTGTGGGTCCCGGTTTTCAACTCGGTCCAAACAAAGAGTTCTCAACATGATTCACGGCTTGTTACGGCTTTCAGCTTAATTTTGGGACGAAATTCCCTAAACCTGGGGAGGCTGTAACACCCTGTGTTTTCACAAGTCAAAGTCAAAGTCAAGGTTAAAGTCAACGACCGATTTCGCGCGACTTGACTGGTAGAAATGTCTTTATTTTGTTTGAATTACGTGGAGTAAGTGTCGTTCGTTACAATAATCGATGAGTATTAATCGTATTTCAATCGACCTTCGACTGTGAACTATAGGAAGTAACAATGCGATAAAGTTAATCAAGCTATGCTAATTAAATCGACATCGAATCGTAACCCGAACTACGTAATTTTACTTATTGTTTATACGTGTGTGTGTGTACCTTACGTGTTACCTGTGCATGTTTATTTGTGTTATGTTAATCAAGCGAACTCAATCGAACTCGAAATCTAACTCGAATGCTATCGAACTCGAACTCAAATCACAATCGAAGTAGTGGAGACTGAAAGTAATTTGGCTAGGAAACCCTATCATATCGAACCGCTCGCAATCGAAATCGAAATATCAGAAAACGTCGCGCAAAACACTCGAAGGAGGAAACCGATCGACCAGGCTTCCCAGCCGATCGAACAGCCGGCCGAACGGACTGCTGTCCGATCGGACAGGCTGTCCGATCGAGCTGCCAACCGATCGGCTAGTCCTTTCCTCTTTTGTCATCCTATAAATACCCCTGTCATTGTCATTCTTTCCACTTTGGAAACCCTTGTTCGACCAGCACGCTCAACTCGCCTTTTCTCAGATTTCTCTCGATTCCGGTAAGTTTTCGTCCTAAATCTTGTACTTTCTTGATCTATGCACACCCCTACACCTTTCTATCTTTCAAATCTAAACTTTTAACCGTGAAATCACCAAGAATCAAGTGTTCTAGGATGATGTCATCATGAGTTCTTGAAGAACTTCATGCTTTGGCCTCAATCCACCAAGAATGACTTGGATCTAGCCGATTTCCACATAAACGAACAAGGATCTTCTATAGATCTGAACATATACTTGGTGAAAAGGATTGAAGGAAGGATTTTCCCAACTTCCTTCAACTCTTTTCGCTCGACCAGTGGAAAATGAAACCTGAGCCGATTACAAAGCACTCAGTGATTATACGGCTCAAGATCTGGATTCTATCCACGAGGTTAACCGAATTCGGGATAAATGTTAAACTTCGTTCCGAACAGACCACCGACCGGATTCGGGTAATTCCTGTCCGACCAGGGAAACCAAGTAAGGACGAGGCATCTATGGTTTTACTCGCTGTCAAAGTACCTCGATAAAATGACAAACAAACAGAACAACCAAGGTGTTAGACGCAAGGCTGATCAGGTCAGGAAGTTGACCGATCGGACTGCTGTCCGAACGGACAGCCAGCCGATCGGATAGACCAGCCGATCGACTGGCCAGCCGATCGGCTAGCACATGGTCCCACACAAACGACTTGTTTTGAAGAATGGTATTGAACGAACTGTTGTTCGATCGAGCTATTGTCCAATCGGATTACTCTTCGAATCATGAGTTACTATGCTTCAACACTTAATCAATTTTCAACATGTTTAATGCACTAGAAGTGCCACCCGATCGAACAGCCGTCCGATCAGGTGACACCCTGCTGTCCGATCGAACAACAGTTGTCCTATTCGATCGACCCACCATCCGATCCACTTAATAACATCCTGCAATTCATTTAAGTCTTTGACTTGTTGGCTTGCCAACCGATCGAACATCTGTCTGATCGAACACCTGTCCGATCGAACACCTGTCTGATTCAAAGACTTCACCTTGAATTTCTGTTGAAGGCCTAACCGATCGGGCTGCCAGCCGATCGAACAGCCGACCGATCGACCGACCTGAAAGGTAAAGGTACTTCAATGTTTTCAAATGCTACAATGAAAACTTCAAAGGACAAGCCATCATACACAAACACATCCTTCTCAAAGGAAGGAACAATCCACTCGTACAGCCATCCGATCGGCCTACCGACCGATCGAACAGCAGACCGTACGGACTGTCAGCCGAACGGTCAGCCGTCCGATCGAACTGCCGTCCGATCGACCAGCTATCCGACTCCTCAATACGTGTTTCCTGTTTTACGTTTCACTTATCGTTATGCTACCAAATCTATTCAGGCTAACCGTATTCGCTAAGCGCTCCCTTCAATCCATAAATCACTGTGAGTATACTCGATCCCTTTTTGCTTTAAGCACTTTTGGGTGTTACATACGTTACGAATATTCAAACTCCAATTATCACACTACCCAAACTATTTGAACGCTAACCGTTAATGCATGTTATACATGGCTCATGAATGCTTGTTTGTTATGTTTACACAAGGAATGCTGTCTACCTACCTTAGCAACGATAGTACTATAGTTTGGACTCAGCACCCGTTCTCACGGGGGTTGTTAAGGATCTTTTACTTGCATGGATTACGGTGGTAATCATGTATTGCGAACTGCCTGAGGCAGTCAACCCGCAGTCATTGGTATCGATGGGTCTATGTCGATAACTAATGTGCTTCATTTCACTATGTGTACGTGCTGGTTATGCGTAAACGAATTCGAACTCTATATGCTACTATCAAACTTGTATGCTCACCTTTACATTTAATGTATTGACTTTATTTTAACGTATGTGACAGGTGCTTAGGAAGTTTACATGCTTAGCATGCTGTGAACTTGAGGCTACGAAAGGTCTAGGATGCTCTTTGCGCTGTGATGAAATCGAAGCTAGGAAATGGGGTCCTAGAAACCAATAAATAAACTATCTTTACTTTTATTTGAATCTGAGTTGTCGGAACATGATATTTTTCTTGATGATTATCTGTAATAATTTGTTTACTGTTTGAGACATGGTATGGGACATGTTAATTTAAATTGAATGGTAATGATAGTTGTTATGGAAACTTCTGGACAATCTGTTTCGCTCAGTGCCATGCCCCGATGATTCCGCCATCGGTTGGGGTGTGACAACAACACCCCACTAGCCAGTGATTCAAGATAACCACGACTTAATCCATGTAATTATAACTTTTAAAAAAGTTTGGCGTATTGTAAAACATTATTGATAAAAAGAGAATGACTCACATTATAAGCATGCAGTATTGATTTAACAAGCTTCTTATTGATTTCACAAGCTTCTTGATTCTACTCCTTCTGATAATTAAGCATATACTTTATGGTTTTGAACCTTCTGATGATTAAGCATCCATTTTGATTGTAAGAGTATGGTGTAGAGTTTCGGGTAGTTAAACATTTATTTTAACAGAGTGGAATACGTATTATTGTAAAACCACGTCAAACCTAACGATGGTCACGAGATCCGAACCTTAACGAACTCACAAAGTAGAGTACTTTGGCATCCGTTTAACGAACTCACAAAGTATAGTACTTTGGCATCCGTTTAACGAACTCACAAAGTATAGTATTTTGGCATCCGTTAGTTGGTTCCTGAATCGATCGGACCGAATATCGCATCGGTGATTATTGCTCAGAACACCAACGTATAGAGAGAAGAAAAAAAGAAATGAGCAAAGGAAATGAATTCCTAGGCTTCCTATTTATAGGTAAGTAGTATGAAATTTCTAGGAAGTTTCCTTAACCATTAAGTTTCCTTAACTATTAAGTTTCCTTATTTATTAAGTTTACTTATTCATTTAACTAAATAACTTACTTAGCTGCTTGATTAATCTCGCTTAGCTTAATTAATCTTGCTTAGCTTAATTAATCTCGCTTAGCTGATTAATTAATCATACTTAACTTAATTAATCTACTCAGCTAGCTTAACTGCTAAATTTTCTTAACAACTAAGTGTACGTAATTAGTAAGTTTAATAAGTTTATTTAACTACTAAGTTTACTTAATTATTAAGTTTACTTAGCTACTAAGTATTCTAACAGCTCCCTGATTACGAGTTCTAATTTATAGATACAATGGAACTCGTATTAGTGTATTAACTCAATTCAACTTTAACGATAATCATGAGATCAAAAACCCTCACAACGAATGACAAAGTATAGTAATTAAACATCCATCGGATTGGTTTCAATCGATCGGATAAAGTATCGTACCAGTGACTAGAGTTATTACTCTAATAACGGGCAGAGTTTCGGGATTTAGAGTATAATACCCGAGCTATAGTTTTGCTATAATAGAAGCTAAAAGAAGAAAAGAATTGAGCGAATTTCACTGAACTCGAATTCCTTACTTATAGGGCCGAAACTGGGGCTTGTTGCGGCCCGCGTAAACCCACAAGAAACTTTACGCGGCCCGCGAGGGAGTTTGGATCAGATCAGAGGTTACTGTGTCATCGGTGGTTTTGACACGCGTGACGACACGTGGCCTTCATGCATATCCAGAGACCTACAAGCTGTCACGGCCCGCGAGAGCTTCCCTTAAGTCTTACTCGGCCAGCGAGCGACCAGAAATGCTAAATTTCTTGGTTTTTGATATGGATTAGGGTTTCAGGGGTCCGGTTTTCACTTATGGGTCGTTTTAGGATATATTTGTGCGAGCCGTTACACAAACTCCTCAATGTTTAAACAAACAGATGGTGTAAAGAAAGTTCTATCTTCTTCATCAGGCATTGCGTCATAATTGTGCCTAACTGGTGGTGGACATTTTTTATATCCAATGCATGAGACATCCTTTTTCTTTTTCTGAACATCTATGATGTGATCCAGAACATAGCTAGAGTTTAAATAACTATTCAGCTTAAGCTCGATCGCCTCACTTTTAGATTTTACACAGGCCATCTCTTTTTGCATTATCCCGAGCCTATTGATGTAACAGTTTACGGTCGTCTGTTTTATTGAAACCATTTTTGTTAGCTCGAATTTGTTTTCCCTTAAAGTTTCAATCATTGTTTTATACTCATTTTCATGGTTTGTATAAAACATGTTGGCTTCTGTGCATTTTGCCAGATCCACGATCAACTTTTGATTGTGGATGAATGTCACATCATACTTGCCAAACAAATCATCATGTTTGCTTTGCAAGTCCGACAACTTATCACCTAAGTCGGCACAATTTCTACTTAAATCAACACATTTATCACATGTAACTACAGTTGGTTCATCGACACATACCTGACTTGATGAACTGCCAACGTTAGCCATAAAGGCTGAATAAAGAGAAGAAGAAGAATAAGCAGCTTGATCCACCAGAATAGATCTTCTATCATTCCCTGCTGCAGTTTCTTCCAATAATTCATCGATGTCGGAATCGACTATCACTCCTGATAAATGGTCATCGCCTGACGTTGATGTTTCCTCATCTGAACTCCTAGAATAGTGATGCGTGTGTGGTGTGATATATATTTAAGTATATTTTAAGCCCTTTTTACACGTTAGTCAAGTTTTAAATTTATAAAACACGATATTTTACTAACACCAAACACACATATGGGAAAGTGCACCCATTGTGAGCGTAGTATAGTGTTGGCAAGATACCGAGGTCGTCCAAGGACACAAGAGCTTTTAATACCGGTTTATCCTCAACGTCTAATCAAATCAAAAGTTTAGAAAAATGTTTCAAACTAGAAAAATAAAAACTAACTAAAATGCTGAAAAATAAAATAAAGTAAAAACAGATAGACAAGATGAATCACTTAGCTCCGACTCGTGTTTAGTGTAACCTTTGATTATTTCCGCACTTTTGCACTTTTTAAGAGATTATCTTAGTTATTATAGTAGGCCAATCTTTTGAAGGTGACGTTACCCTCAACCCAGTAGTTTGAGTCAGCAAGGATACAATCCTAAAGGGTCGGATTATTGAAAGATAATTAATTAAGTTATTAATGCATATTATGGTAGGCCCCTCTTTTGAAGGTGATGTTACCCTCGGCTAAGTAGTCTGAGTCAACAGCGATACAGTCCTAAGAAGCCGGGCTAAAGTATTAATAGTAGCTTACATATGAGGGGATCAAAGAGTTTGGACCCCCGCCATCCAATACCGGTGGGTATTGAAGGAGGTCCTACTAAATTTGACCCAGATCCTTGCAGGATCTATACAGTGAACAAGGCAAGACTCTTACCAAACCGTTCCCTTAACCCCCGACCAGGTAGCCAACATACCTCCATATAGACCGTGGAGATATGAATGGTGAAAATCTTTTATTTTATATAGACGGTAAAATAATGCCAAGACACCACTGACAAACGATAAGGAAGAATCACCTTCAACATAAGAAACTGGTTATTAAAGTCATTAATACATAACCAAATAAAAAGTGCCAAAAGATTAAAAATAAAAAGTATTACACTAGACACTTGTCCTCACCAAGTGATGTAAGAGACTTAGGCAAACATGGCCTTTGATTGTCAAGAACTCTTACGATCAATCTTGGATCTCGAGACGACTCACACACTCTATGATGGACAATGGATGATGGTGGTACAGGATGGTGTTGTGATGGTGGTGGGTGAAGTGTGATAGAGGTGGTGTGCCAAAGGATGGTTTGCAAATGAGCCAAGCACCCCTATTTATAGGCTGAACAGAGACTCGGCCACGGCCCCGTGTCCACCTTCCTTCTCTTTCTTCATTAATTGCAGTTTGTCTGCATTAGTTGACCACGCCCCCCTGTCCGCTGGGCACGCCCCCGTGTGCAGAAGCGTATCTGTACTATCAAGATTTCCCCAGATTCTGCGAATCTTAGAGTTGACCACGGCCCCGTGTCCGCTGGGCACGCCCCCGTGGTGGGTGATAAAAGATTCTACAGCTTTGTCTTTTCTGCTGACACTTGGGTACGCCTCTGTGCTCACTGAGCACGGGCGTGTTCAGTCTTCTGTCTTCTTGATTTTGCTTGTGAAGATGCTGTCGGGGGGTCGGGCATGCCACGTTTGTTCCTTTTCTTGTATTTATGTTAGATTTAGCTGCATTTTTGCTTCTTTTTTTCATTTGAGCTCATTTAATCCTGAAAGTACAAAAGGAAGACAAAAACATACTTTTTCCAACATTAGTACTAAAAAATGGTTAGTTTTATGCCATATTTGATGTAATTTATATGTTGCATTTTGCACACATCAAATACCCCCACACTTGACTCTTTGCTTGTCCTTAAGCAAAACTCTTTACAATGTGGCTTTACACTCCCAAATGTAATGGGTAGAAGAGAAGGTTTTTGGGCTTGTCATAGAGTGTCAGGATTTCCAAGATTCTTTATTAAGTTTTATTTTTATTTACTTACAATCCTATTCATCATGATTTATTTAAAACATTACATAAGATAAATTACTTATTAGGGCATAACATGCCTTTTAAAATTCCACTTATATACAAGTTCACATACCTCATGGGGGATCACTCAACACTCGGCCGAAGATGTATTTTAGTGAATCACTCGAGAGCGGCATGGAACTTACTCCTACCATAGGCTTGCCAAGCAATCAATCCTCCTCCTTTTTAACTATATACCTTTGTAAATATCAAGAGGACTTTTGGGTGAAGGGTTAGGCTTGGGTTAAAGGTAGGTGGTTGGGTTAGTGGTTAGTAAAAGGGCGAAAGACGTAAAAAGCGTCGGTTTTCGTAAGACTTTTTGATTTTGCAATCTTTATTTTGATGAAGCCATTATTCAAACGAAGTTATTTTTTATGAACTTGTTTGTTTATTTCTCTTTTGCTTCATCATCAACACTTTTTTTTAAAGTCATACGAAAAACCGAGCTTGTTGCTAAAACAAAGGGTTAAAAATAAAAAAAAGGTTATGGTGGGTGAAAGGGTGTTTGTTTTGGGTAATGAAATGAAAAGGTTTAGGCTCAAAGGGGTTAATTAGGGGGATTTTGGGTATGTGGTAAAAAAAAGAAAAATAATGGTGTAGAAATAAAAATGGTTAGTCCTAATGTCTCCATCATTTACTTACTCGGGTTTAAGTTGGTAAGGACCAGGAATGTATCGTCGTGGCAAGTTCTAGAGTCGTAAGAACCAAGCGGCTATTCACACAAGAAACGAAAAATGAGCATTTAGTTTAAAGATATGTATTTGTATGCTCAATAAAGGCTCAAAACTCACTTTTGTGGGAATGGGTTTTTATGTGATCAAGTATATATAATCAAATTTTAACTAAACTTGTCATGCCGTTTCATAATTTTCTTATGTTGGTTCTTTTTTATCATGACGCTATCGGTTGTAAAATTGTAAAAATATAACCTTTTTAGAATTTGAAATTCCCAAGATAAACCTAGACAAGTAAAAAAAATGAAAAATTTTTGAAAAAAATTGGGGTGATTAGCGGTTCCAATAGAGTTTTGTGTAAGACTTGTAATTAGGACTTGTAATTAGGACTTGCAAGCTTCAAGGTTTTAGCATCCCCCCACACTTAAATTACACATTGTCCTCAATGTGTCCCAAAAATAAGTTTTTAGGTTGATTGAATGCGTAAAAAGGTGTGAAAAAGCAAAAATTTGTGTTACTGGGCATCTGGACACGGCCCCGTGGTGTCCGGACACGGCCCCGTGTTCAGATCGCCAGTAACAGAAATGAATAAAGAGAAACAGAAGCCTGGGCACGGGGGCGTGTTCAGTGAGCACGCCCCGTGTCTAGTTACCGGAACTGGGCATTTTCTGCAGATGGTTGGGCACGGGGGCGTGTTGGGCGAGCACGGCCCCGTGCTGAACTTGCTGTAATGAAGAAAAATTTGTCGGGTGGCCCTGTTTTCGTGCATGGGGTGCTGGTTCAAGTTTCCCTTGTTAACCTTCACCATCCCGAGTGTGTTTCACTGATTACAACATCATCCAAACACCAATTTAACTAAAAACCGTCATTCCATTAATAGAGAAACTTGCATAATAGTCCTAGAAAATTGAAAATAAAGAAGAAAAATAAAATTTTAGTGTCCTACATTAGATAGGTCAAGTGATACGTAAAATCATCCTAAGGAGCTCTACTTATACAATAAGAACCAAAATTCCGGAAATAGTTTTCCGGTATCTAAAAGCTTTCTAGAACTCCGAGCCGAGAGGTGTTCCCGAGATGTTGCTAGAGCCATTCTTCTATCTCTCTCGGGGGAAGGAGGCGGCTTCATTTTCCTCAACATCTTGTGGAGGGGGAGTGACACCAACCGGAATCCCTTGTAGTATGTCTCGAGGGGGTTCCGAATGTATGGCGTACCATTCGACCGGAATGATGACTTTCGGTATCACATTCCATGCCCTTTGGGTCACAATCGGTACCAAAGGACGAGAGGCGAGAATGTTCAACCTTTGGTGCAAAAGGTTGACCTCTCAAAGACATCCCTCTAGTCCCACCGTTAAATGATTAATACGGTCGACCAATGCTTCTTCCACCCCCGTCATCTCATCAATGGCCTCTCTTAAGGCGTAAACGTAGTTTATAAGAGAATCTTCAACCGTTGATGACCTTCTCCCTTGTCGGTTGTTTCTGGAGTGGGACGAAGATGTTCCGCTAGTTCTGCTTGCCATTCTGAGAAAACATACCGAAAAGAGTTCAATTTTATGGGACCAGTACTTCGGACACGACCCTGTGTTCAATGGACACGGCGCCGTGCTCAGATGTCTGCAGATTTTCAGAACAAGGAATCATGGAGTTTTAATTTGTTTTTCGTGATTTTTAAAACGTTTTTAAGCAGAAACAACTTAAAACATTGTTGTAGAACTTACTTTTAACAAGATTCCATGAATAAAAATCAAACAAACATCTCAATAAAGCTTGAAATTATGGAGATCTCAAGCTTTAATGGAAGTATAAGGAAAAATTGAAGAAGATGATAGTGGATAAAAGAGGAAAGGACAAGAAGGTTGTTTAGAAACTTCTTTTAGAAAATACCTAGGATGGTATGTGAGAAGATTCCCCAAATCTCTGTCCCTGGAATGGTTCAAATGTGAAGGATTCTTGGCTGCATTTATAGAAAACGACAGCACGCTACACACGGCCCCGTGTCGGCTAGACACGGCCCCGTGTGCAGGCAAGATTCTGACACATTTTGTCCGTATTCTGACACGATATCAGACGAGAATCTTTTGGTGGACAGGGGGCGTGTTGACCTGGACACGGCCCCGTGTCTAGAGGCTGTTTATGAAGTTTCGTTTATTTCTAAGGAATTTATCCTGATCGGGCGGTTCCTTACTGGATGGAACAACCCCAAAGTGCCTAAGATACCTTAATTGCTCTAGATTAAGACGAGAACGCAAGAGGTTGTCGGTGAGGGTGATTCCTATGCTATATGTAGGTGGACAAGTCCAACCCTTTCCCGGGCTCTCGTTAAAGAAGCTGTATGCCGAATCGCTCAGGTCTATGTATGCATCGAACGAAGTCAATGGAGATTCCTTCACGGCACAATCGACACAGGGACGACTATCGCTCAAGTCCTCGCTAGAGTTAGAGGTAACATCGGGAACAACGAAGTTGTTTTTATTTGAATGCGATCCCAACAATTCTTCTTGGTTATCGTCTTGAGATAAATTATTGAAATCTATCCTAAGTTCTTTTAACCAACTAAGAATTAGATCTTCCAATTGAAATAGTTCATCAAGAAGCATTTCTCCTAGAATATCCGGTTGAGAGCATTCGAGGGAGAGATAGTGATTATTTTTACTTTCGCCCCTCTTAAGGCTACAGGAAAACAATGGGTCTATATAATGTGGCTTATAATTTAGAAAATAACATTCTAATTCTTTATGGGAGCCGCCACATATTTGACACCACGTACCATAAGAGTGCTGAAAGTAAAAAATATCAGTATCACTCATGTTTGTGTAAGAAATTACCAACCGTCGGGATCTTACGGTTCTGTTTTCAGTAACTGAATCTTGGGCACGGGGCGTGTTGAGTGGGCACGGTCCCGTGTTCAGCTTACTACCTTACTTAAAACAGGATTTCCAGTTCCAATGATTGGGCACGAGGCGTGTTCAGCGGGCATGGTCCGTGCTGAGTTCTGCAGAAGCTGAAAAGTTAAGAAAATCCTAAAAAAAAAGAAAAATAAAAAAAACCGATTAGGCCGTTGATTCCTAACTTCTTAAAATCCTTGTGTCCCCGGCAACGGCGCCAAAAACTTGATGCGTGTGTGGTGTGATATATATTTAAGTATATTTTAAGCCATTTTTACACGTTAGTCAAGTTTAAAATTTATAAAACACGATATTTTACTAACACCAAACACACATATGGGCAAGTGCACCCATCATGAGCGTAGTTTAGTGTTGGCAAGATACCGAGGTCGTCCAAGGACACAAGAGCTTTTAATACCGGTTTATCCTCAATGTCTAATCAAATCAAAAGTTTAGAAAAAGGTTTTAAACTAGAAAAATAAAAACTAACTAAAATGCTGAAAAATAAAATAAAGTAAAAACAGATAGACAAGATGAATCACTTAGCTCCGACTCGTGTTTAGTGTAACCTTTGATTATTTCCGCACTTTTGCACTTTTTAAGAGATTATCTTAGTTATTGTAGTAGACCCCTCTTTTGAAGGTGACGTTACCCTCAACCCAGTAGTTTGAGTCAGCAAAGATACAATCCTAAAGGGTCGGATTATTGAAAGATAATTAATTAAGTTATTAATGCATATTATGGTAGGCCCCTCTTTTGAAGGTGACGTTACCCTTGGCTAAGTAGTCTAAGTCAGCAGGGACACAGTCCTAAGTAGCCGGGTTAAAGTATTAATAGTAGCTTACTTATGAGGGGATCAAAGAGTTTGGACCCCCGCCATCCAATACCGGTGGGTGTTGAAGGAGGTCCTACTAAATTTGACCCAGGTCCTTGCAGGATCTATACACTGAACAAGGCAAGACTCTTACCAAACTGTTCCCTTAACCCCCGACCAGGTAGCCAACATACCTCCATATAGACCGTGGAGATATGAATGGTGAAAATCTTTTATTTTATATAGACAGTAAAATAATGTTAAGACACCACGGACAAACGATAAGGAAGAATCACCTTCAACATAAGAAACTAGTTATTAAAGTCATTAATACATAACCAAATAAAAAGTGCAAAAAGATTAAAAATAAAAAGTATTACACTAGACACTTGTCTTCACCAAGTGATGTAAGAGACTTAGGCAAACATGGCCTTTGATTGTCAAGAACTCTTACGATCAATCTTGGATCCCGAGACGACTCACACACTCTATGATGGACAATGGATGATGGTGGTGGATGATGGTGTTGTGATGGTGGTGGGTGAAGTGTGAGAGAGGTGGTGTGCCAAGGGATGGTTTGCAAATGAGCCAAGCACCCCTATTTATAGGCTGAACAGAGACTCGGGCACGGCCCCGTGTCCACCTTCCTTCTCTTTCTTCATTAATTGCAGTTTGTCTGCATTAGTTGACCACGCCCCCATGTCCACTGGGCACGCCCCCATGTGCAGAAGCGTATCTGTACTATCAAGATTTCCCCAGATTCTACGAATCTTAGAGTTGACCACGGCCCCGTGTCCGCTGGGCACGCCCCCGTGGTGGGTGATAGAAGCTTCTACAACTTTGTCTTTTCTACTGACACTTGGGCACGCCCCCTTGCTCACTGAGCATGGGGCGTGTTCAGTCTTCTGTTTTCTTGATTTTGCCGGGAAGATGCTGTCGGGGGGTCGGGCATGCCACGTTTGTTCCTTTTCTTGTATTTATGTTAAATTTAGCTGCCTTTTTGTTTCTTTTGTTCATTTGAGCTCATTTAATCCTGAAAATACAAAAGGAAGACAAAAACACACTTTTTTCAACATTAGTACTAAAAAAGGGTTAGTTTTTTTGCCATATTTGATGTAATTTATATGTTGTATTTTGCACACATCAAATAGCCAGAATTGTCTTCATCAGAAGATTCACTACCACTGGCGGAAGATTCTCCACCACTGGTGTGTTTCAGGTCCTTCACCACTTCAGCAAAACAAGCTGATCCACCCTGATCACCAATGCCTAATTGCATTGACCAGTCGCAACCCTCATCCACTTGCACGACAAGAGCTTGATTATTTGATGGTTCTGCTTGATTATTTACAGGTACCAAGGTGCGATCGTCATTCCTGGTTTAATTCTGATTCTGTTGGTTGCCTTGACCTCTGAAAGGGTTTTGGTTCCCATGCTGTGTTGGCTTTATGCATTCCCTCTTGAAGTGACCCCGTTCACCACAGTTAAAGCACTTAACAGACTGCTTGTCGAACCCATACTTGGTATCTTTCTTGCTTTCCAAGCTGGTTCGACCAGTCCGTTCCATGAAGTCCTTTGCTCGCCTTACAGCACTGGCGAAAACCCATTTGATGTCCATCATATCCATCACTTCTTTATCAATCTGCTGATAACCTTCTTGAGTTAGATTGATGTTTCCGATCTGCCCTGCAATCAACCCACAATACGCGCTCACCAATGTGTTCAGTATCTCCATATGATCCTTAGCTACTTCAACGCTAACTTTGGAGAAACTTGACGTGTCAAGCCGTACTGTATTTGAATTAGATGGCTGACCAGCAGATGATGTGCTTCCATAACAAGCTTGTTGTTGAACAAGAAGTGGATTCCCATACAAATCAGTTGCTACGGTAGATGGCCGATATCTTTGCTCTTCGGGAACTGGATGTACCGGATTTCCATACAAGTCTGTTGTTATGGTAGGCGGCCGATAGCTTTGTTGTTGAGGAACAGGTTGTATTGGATTTCCATACAAGTCTGTTGTTCTTTGCGGTTAGGCAGCTATCTGTATCGGATTTCCATACAAATGATCTGTGCTTGTGACAAACGCTGTTTGGAGAGAAGCATGTGAAGCGGGTTTTGCAGCTGTGCTAGAACCTCCATAGTTACCATAATACATATCCGGATTCTGTTGCACAGGAATTCTTTTCGCCTTCCGGATTTCTTCTTGATCTTTGTTCTCCAAGAGCTGAACGAAATCATTGATGTTTGTCGTAGCCAATGTGCCATTGTATTTCAAGATTTCCAAGTAACCATTCCATTGAGATGGCAGCGCATCGGCAAACTTTGTGACAACCTCTGCTGGAGTTGTTACTACCCCATAATTGTTCAATTCAGTCAACAAGTGATAAATTTGACTTATCAAATCTCCCAAAGATTCTCTTTCCATACATGTGAAACCATCAAACTCTTTCTTGAGTAAATCATGTCGTAATTTGCGTGACGCTTCATTTCCTTCACCTCTCGTCCTTAATGCATCCCATAAACGCTTTGTTGTCTTGAAGCTTACAAACTTATGATAGATTTCCTTGTTTAGCGCTTGAGTTAGAATAGAAAAAGCCTTCTTTTCTAAATCATACATTTTCTTATCATCTGGAGTAAGATTTGCAGATGACGCGGCAGTTGAAGCGGCGACATCAAGTGCTTGATCGAAGTCTGTAATGAATCATAACCATAACTCCGTGTTTTGCCCAAGAATATACGTATGGAATCTGTCTTCCCATCCAGGATATTCATTCATGTGCATTAGCTTCGGCGGACGATTATTGCTTCCGGTTTCATTTTCGCTTAAAAGTATACTTTGAATACTTTGATTTTGATTTGAAACGAATGCCCATTGACTTGACGAAACTTGAGATGAAGACGATGGTGCAGAAGGTTCGGCCCATGACGAAGATAAACATGTGCTTCTGTATTTGCTCTCCGTATTGGATGGAATACCCCACCAGTCTGGATTCACTTTTAATATGTAAAAATGAATACCTGCTAAGATCACTTAAAATAATTCGTTAAAATAAGATTGAAAGCTTCTGTTTAAAAATTTGAAGTATAAGCGACGAAGGTGAGAGAGTTCGTCCAAGAACAATTTTGACGAAGGATGTGAAGTTTCGTCCAAACCAATAATGACGAAGGTTGATTCTTCTTTAAATTCCAATGTGACGAAGTGTGTGAAGTTCGTCTGAGACCAAAGTGACGAAGGATGGAAGTTTCGTCGCTTACAAATTTGACGAAGATAGTAGAGTTCGTCGAAGACTCCTTTTGACGAAGGTTATAAGTTTCGTCGATGATAAGTTCGTTGACAAATGTAACCAGACACAAAAGATATTTTTCAAAGTAAATCAAAACAAATCTTCTGACACAGAAGCTTCCTTTGTCAAACAAGCATGCTTTCGGCCATACTGTTCAGCAACCCGTCATCATGCTTTTGTACACAAATTTCAAACAACAATATTATAATTACCATCACTTCAATATTTTAACAAATCAAGATCAAAGTAGATATTTATCAACAATACTATGAACTCGTTGAAGATCCTGAAGAACTCGATGAGTTCTCTGGCAACCTTAAAGACTTCTGAACAACAAATTTTGCACTAAAGTTTAGTAAAAACCAAATCTCAACATGTATACATGTATTTTATCAAAGGTTTTGTAAAAACTAAAAGCAAAACATTAAGATTTTCATAGATTTAAGAACATTTTCCAGAAAACACTAACTTTTTGTTTCACACTTCAATAACAGTTCTGAAAAACTTATGAAAAATCTTTGAAAACTCAAGAACACAACGTGGTTTTAACAAGGAATCGAGCCAATGCTCTAATACCAATTGTAGGTCCACCCGGAGGATCGAGTTAAACCTCTATTCCCAGTTTTCCGACGAACCCGAGAGTGCGGAATCCAAGCGGGTAAGTTAAACCAAGTTAGAACACGAAAACGACAAACACGGTTCAACGATTAACACTCAAATGTATTAATACGTATGACGGTTACAAAGCAATGTTTACAAGATCTCCTTATAAACTCTCAGTGGGTGTGTGTTTTACAGTGTGTTCTCTCTCAAATCTATTCAGACTTGCACACTCTGTTCTACTGTCTGTTCAGTATATATACTGAAGGTACGACGAAGCTCCTGCAGACGATGAAGGATCTCAGACGAACCTTCAAAGTGACAAAGTCTTGGAACTTCGTCACATGCATATCTTCGACGAAGGTTAACCTTCGTCCAACAAGGACTTCGCCACATGTGTTTAATTTAAACTTCGTCATGCATGAAAAATGGGATCTTCGTCATATGTTTTCCAATCTAATCTTCGTCAAATCTTGGAAACATATTACTAAGTCTTCTTATAATATTATATATGCATTTAGTATGCCATGTTTGACTAAATGTACATATAGTACATCGTGAATGGCCCAACAATCTTGAAATGCATGTCCATCTAATAAACATGACATCATGATTTGATCATCATTCAAACGGATCCCTTGCGGCTCTCCGTGCTTCGCGTGTCGATCTCTGGGGCGCACGACGGAGGAATGTCACGACGTCAGTCTTGATCCGAACCTAACCGAGTCGAACCGAACCGAGTCGAACCGAACCGAGTCGAACCAAACCGATTCGCGTCCACATAAAGTGTACCAACAGTTCATCTTACTGGTGAGTATACCATTTATCATCTGTTTTGACGTATATGAAAATGTGAGATACTCACTTATTTTGGATTGAAAACAAGCCCTATGTGGTAGAATCACTTATTGACGAAGAACTTGATTTTCAGATGCATGAGGGCACAGGAGCAAGTCCGTGAACATGTCAGTACTAACGTACAGCAAAGAGACGAACTTGACTCCCGGAAAAATGTGATATATTATCACTTATTTTGTGGACATGTGATTATTGATCACTTATTGAGGTCGAATGCAGTATGTACACGTATGTATGGTATCATGGAAGATCTAGACTTCGTCTCCGTTATATTTCGGTAAAAGAAACAACCATGATACCCAGATGATAAACAGCATAAAGACCACATATCTCAGAACCTCGGCAATCGATCAAACGAAATTTCGGTACTAAGACCATATGCCAATGAGCGGTTCCCACACAGTCTTAAGTCGATTTAGGTTTATATCACCCAGCACACTTTAAAATGATTGTGAGCCTACCGATACATCTTATATAGAGTTGCTTAACATTTTTCATTTAAGGTTTAAAGAGGTTTGAACAGATTGAACAGACCACTGATGTACTATCATTTTCTCTTTTGCTCGCCAAGAAACTCATTTTTGTTTTTCTATTGTTTTTTAGTTTTGAAATTTTTTTGATGTTTTTGAATTTTTAAAGTTTGGATTTACTCCCCCTAAAATGTAAAAACTATGACAAATTAAAAACACAAAGACATTTACAAAAATGATTTTCCGATGTCGGTTTTACTCTTGCTTGACCTTAATGCCGTTTACCAGTAATAAAAAGTCAAATCTTGATTTGTCAAAAGCTTTGGTAAAAAGGTCGGCACGTTGGTCATCGGTGTGGACCTTAACAACATCGATTAGCCTTTTATCAAAGCAATCACGTATGAAGTGATACTTAGTTTCGATGTGTTTGGTCTTTGAGTGCTGCACATGATTTCTAGTGATCTGTAAGGCAGCAGAATTATCAACGAAAATAGGAGTAGTTAGGAATTCAAAATCATAGTCGCACATTTGTTGTTGGATCCAAAGGACTTGGGAGCAACAACTTGAGGCAACAATGTATCCAGCTTCGCATGTTGATGTAGCGACACAAGTCTGCTTCTTGCACTGCCATGTGACTAGGCGATTTCCTAAAAACTGACATCCAACCGTTGTGGATTTGCTGTCGATTTTGCATCCACCAAAATCAGAATCACTGAAAGCGATCAAGTCGAAGCTATCATCCCTAGGGTACCAGAGACCGGTGTCTGGGCATCCCTTCAAATAACGAAAAATCCTTTTCACAGCTGCAAGATATGAGGCCTTCGGGTTGACTTGATATCTGGCAAGCAGGCACATTGGGTACATTATATCTGGTCTTAATGCTGTGAGGTACATAAGAGATCCGATCATAGCGCGGTAGTATGAGGAGCTCACAACTTCACCCTTCAAGTATGGATGAATTCCATGATTTTGCTGCAGTGGGGTACCAATGGGCGATGTGTCGGACATCTGAAATCGGTTCAGGATGTCATTGACATACTTAGTCTGATGGATGAATATCCCAGACTTTGTTTGTTGCACTTGTAAGCCCAAAAAGAAAGTCATTTCCCCCATAGCGCTCATTTCAAATTTCTCCTGCATAACACGCTTGAAATTCCTACACAAAACATCGTTAGTAGAACCAAATATAATATCATCTACGTATACCTGTATCAATAGAAGATCTCCATCCTATTCTTTGATGAAAAGAGTGCAATCGATAAGACCTCTGCGAAATCCATTCTCCAGCAGATAATTAGATAAGGTTGCATACCAAGCTCGCGGTGCTTGATGTAGACCTTAGAGAGCTTTGTTCAGCATCCAAACCCGATCAGGGTGAATAGGATCTTCAGAACCTGGAGGTTGTTCGATGTACACCTCTTCTTCAACCATACCATGTAGGAATGCACTTTTCACATCCATCTGGTAGACCTTGAATCCTTTGAAGGACGCATAGGCTAGAATAATCCGAATAGCTTCTAGACGTGCAACCGGTGCATAAACTTCGTTATAGTCGATCCCTTCAATCTGACAAAATCCTTGAATGACTAATCTCGCTTTGTTTCGAATAACTACTCCACGGTCATCCTTTTTGCACTTATACACCCAACGGGTACCAATCTTCTTGTAATCTTTAGGTTTATCAACGAGTTTCTAGACACCTAGCTTCTGGAATTGCTGCAGTTCTTCCTGCATAGCTTCAACCCAAGAATTATCTTTCAAAGTTTCTTTAATAGATTTTGGTTCTTCTTGTGATACATAACACGCGAAGGACCAATCGTTTTGTTGACCAGATTCTCGAATCGCCGCATACAAGCCTGCATTGTTGTCGTTTCGCAACATGTTTCTCGTTTGAACGCCACTTTGTACGTTACCGATGATGTTTTGTTGAGGATGGGTATTGTGAAGTCTTGTTTCAGGGTTTTCCGGAACTAGAATGTTTGTACCTAGATTGTTGAGATTGAGATCAACAACCAATTCAATACCCTGAACTGGCAAAGAGGATGATGCAGTAGCTTCAGCTGTTTTAGGGGCGTCCACTGGAGGTGTAGCCTCTGAAGTACCATGAACAGCTTCTTGGTCTGCATCGAGAAATTTATCATCCTCTGAAGATTCGTTCAGTTTGGTAGCATCATGAAAATCCTCATTGTCGAGAGCATTATTGTTCACTGAAGTTGGTTCTTGATTGTTGACAATAATTGGACGAACCAACGGTGAATCTGTTGCGTTGTCACTCTCAAAAAACATCCTTGCCGCAGCACTTTCTTCAACTTCTTGAATATTGATCGAATTGAAAAAGTCATCGTACTCAAACATCCATGGTTGACCTGGACATTTGACTGGCAATGTGTGCCTTTGTACTCTTACCTCAGACCATTCCTCAACCCTTTTAGTCTCTAGATTCCAGACTCTTAAGTTCGGGGTGGCATAACCAAGAAAGTAACCTTCAATAGCTCTTGCCCCAAACTTTCCATTAGGATCGATCATTGTGCAAGGAGCTCCAAACGGTTCAACATATGACAAATCTGGTTTCCGTTTGTGAAGAAGCTCAAAGCAGGTCTTGTTGTGCCTTTTGACTGTAAGGACTCGGTTCAATGTATAACAAGCAGAGGACACAGCTTCAGTCCAGAAGGGAATCGGCAATTGTGACTCTACCAACATCGTCCTAGCAATCTCGATCAATGTACGGTTTTTACGTTCAGCGACGCCGTTCTGTTGAGGAGTGTAAGCTGCACTAAATTCGTGAAGAATACCTTTTGATCTACAGAACTCCTCCATGGCATGATTCTTAAACTCAGTTCCATTGTCGCTGCGAATCCGTTTAACCTTCAAAGTATACAAATTCTCAATTTGAATGATCAAGTTTTTGATAATACCGAAAGTATCACTCTTGACAAGACCGAACAAATCCATGTGCAAACGTTCAAGCGGAACTGCCATGGTGTTGATCTTCTTAGTCTGGTGTCGCTTCTTACTTTGCTTTCCTTTTTGGCATGAAACACAGACGTCTTGCAGATGGAATTTTTTAAGAGGAACACCATTCACTAATTCATTCGACACCAAATGATTCATTTTGCGTAAGTGAATGTGACCCATCCATCTATGCCAAGAGATTGAGTCTTTTTCTGTGGCTTTGGAAACGAAACAAGTTGCTTGTGCAGACGTTGTAATAGCTTGGCTCATATAAAGGACATACAAATCATTAATCCTTGGAGCAGATAAGAGAATCCATTCTTTCAGAATCTTGAAGCCGGGTTTTAGCACATAACATCCATTTGCATCAATGTAACACCTGTGTCATTTCAACCATCAAACAAATGCCAAACCAATGAAATATTGTATTTCATACTTTGGACTTGTATAAATATATGTATCGTTTACACATATCAACTCTTGTTCGATTTCAAGCTCTAAATCGCTTTCTGGAAGGTTATACGCGCACTAATGCGTAAATATAACCAGTTTAATGCAACGAACACTCCGGAATAGTGAAATAGGCTTAACATACCTTAAATAAACTTTACATAACTTAGATATAAGTTTTGGAAGGTTTGGCGTGGTGAAATCAAGTTTAATCGCTTACAGGGACTAAAGTTGACAAACTGCGAAAGTATGCCAATTTGAACTGTAACAGACCTTCCGGAACATGACCATAAGTTAAACACACCATAAATATCCTTTACATAGCTTAGAAATAGGCTTTGAGGGGTTCGGTGTGCTAAAATAAACTTTTGGGTCATTCAGGGACTAAAAGTGTCAAAAAGTGCACAAGTTTGCATTTTCGCGCATAACTTACGTTCTGAATACATCCGGACATCCAAAAATTTATGTAAGCACTAAAATATTTTATTTTAGTGTTCGCCATAAGAAAAATCCATTCGTCGCGTCATTTGGTTCGTTTTTCGCATTCGGGACCAGATTCGATGTATTAGCCGTTGTTTAATTCACAACCACGCATTCTAAACTTGCTTAGTCAGCGGATAAGGATGGAATTTTGGTACCATGACATTTCAACACATGTATGGATGGAATTTAAACACCTAAACACCATGACATTTCAACACATGTATGGATGGAATTTAAACACCTAAACACCATGACATTTCAACACATGTATGGATGGAATTTAAACACCTAAACACCATGACATTTCAACACATGTATGGATGGAATTTAAACACCTAAACACCATGACA
The DNA here is from genome assembly GCA_030545235.1 of Helianthus tuberosus. Taxonomy (NCBI): domain Eukaryota; kingdom Viridiplantae; phylum Streptophyta; class Magnoliopsida; order Asterales; family Asteraceae; genus Helianthus; species Helianthus tuberosus. The sequence continues at coordinate 48,342,788 of CM060411.1, read as the reverse complement.
TTTCAACACATGTATGGATGGAATTTAAACACCTAAACACCATGACATTTCAACACATGTACGGATGGGATTAAGGCACGTTTTCCATGAAACGATCTTAACGGTTCGGGTATTCCTATAAATACCCATCCACCCCCATTGCTAAAATCACTAGAACTTTGATTTGAGAAACTCTAAGTTGAAACTATTGTTTCATACCTGAGATTTTTGAATCGAGGTTAGCATTCGGGGACCCTTCGTAAGTCTTCTTTCGTTCTTTTCCTTATTTATTGCTTTTCGAGTCAGAAAGTCAAACTTTGTTTGACTTTCAGCGTTGACCAGTAATGGTCAATGCGAAGTTCATTTGAACTTCGCAACGTGAGTGTAATCACGTTGGTTATAGTCCCTTGGGACTATGCCTACTGATTACCACGTTGTCTAGGGTCGTAGGGTAAGCGATCTAATAAATCGCTCATACCTTCGAACCCGACCCAGTTTGGTCGATCATTAGGATCCGACCAAACACATTAGGTGACCATAGTAGGTAGGGAATAACCTTCCGAGGTTATACCCTATGGTCACATCGTTTAAGTAGTTGTATGATAGGTAGTTTATATGCCTTAGGTAAATTACCAGAATACCCTTTTCATGTATAATTGGTAATTAAGCATATGTAACCTAAACCTTTGTCACATAACTGATTATGTAATATGTTTAGGCATATAACACTTGTCATAGGGCTAGTTAGGCGGTCCGAACGCGTTTCACGCGAACGACGCGTTAAAGTAGCATAAGCTACCTAAACGGGTCGTAATGGGTCGAAATCACTCAGGTTAAGTTTCATTTAGTATGTAGGCTTTGTTAAACCAAATGACACGAGTCTCTACACTCGTTTGGTTTACAAACCCTAATGCTACCCAATCTTCCGATCTAGGTCCGGTTTATTAACATAGTTACCTATACTAGGTGCCGTTTGATATCCGCGATCTCTAGCATTGTTTAGTTGTCACTCCAGAACTACTGAGCAATCTCAGGTGAGTACATAGACCCCTCTTTTACTGTTTTCCAAACTGTTTTGGGGTGGAACACATGTGCCTACTTGTTACTTTCATGCTTTCCTGTTTTCACATCATAGACATGCTATGTTCGTTAGTACATTATAGTACACGATTTCATTACATCTTATGCTAGGAGTGCCCATTGTGTGCATTACTTAGTACATTGTTTTACATTGCTTTTCTGTTGCATAGCCTTTTCACACCCATTGGAACTAGAAGTTGTGTCACAAGAGATACAATCTTTCTATTCGATAAATGATCCAAGCCAACTCTCCTTCCCATCTTTGCATGATCTCCCAAAGCCTACAAATGTCAAAGAATACTTGGAGATAAAACTTAACATGCACTAGTGATTGCCGAAGAAACAAGTAAAGGGAAAGGAGACGAAGAGCCTCAACAAATTCTTTCTAGAGAGTTCACTAAAGTGAACAAATCAGAAGATTTGCATGTTTAGCTTTGTTTAATTGTCGTTTATTACTTCGTGTGAGTCTTGGTGGATGTCTTCTATATAATAGATTCATACTAGATTATAATTTTATATTGTGATCTTTTGGGTTAATTGGCTAATATACTTTAGAAGCGGTAATTGATAGTTAGATAAGTCTAAGTGTTCTATTAATCTCAATAGCTGTGAGGTGCGAGGTTATTGTTAGGTCTAAGTCAATAAATTGCTAGGTAGGGTCATTGTGAGGAGTCTGAACTAGTTTCCCTATTGACTGTTGTGTAACAAGTTAAATCGAGAACCTAAGTTTATCCTAGGTTTATAACCCGTGAGGGAGTAGATCGAGTTAGGATACTTTCATGAACCACTTAGATAACCCGTGAGGGAGTCTAGACCAACTGGTGTCCATAATAGCCTTTAGAGCTCCATAATTGTCTTCCTTAGAAGGGTCGGGGGTCTTGTTCGGTGTCTCGATAGGTTTAGCATTAAACGATCCCGGTTCCATAATAATTAATATCCTAATAAATCATTACTAGTACAATCCACGATTCTAATTTAGGTAGTTATTTCCATCATCTAAGTAAACCCAACTTCTTTCGTGTCTAGTTAACTTAGTTAATTAATTTGATTAAATTGCACTTTTAGGATATTTAGAACCCCCCCCCCCCACCCCACAAATATAAAAACATTTTGAGTTATATTAGTGTCAGTCTAGATACGTTAGTTAACAAAGTTAAATAGAGTCATGTGGGGTCGATTTCCGGACTTACTTAGCTTTATTAGAGCCGATCGGTTCGTTTGCCGGTTAGTAGTTTAGTCGAGTTTAGAGAGTCTAGAGTATTACTTAGTGTCTAAATTAGGTTAATTTAGGTCGTTTTTATTAAACTACTTTTAGCACATCAAGTTTTTAGCGCCATTGACGGGGACTCTTTAGCAATTGCATTGACTACTTTGTTTGGACTTATTTGACATCATACGTGGTAATTGTTTGTTTGAGTCGTAGGAGTCTAAATATTTTTAGTGTCTTTTATATATTTTTTGAGTCATTTGTTTGAATCGTCTTACTTGTCTCATTGTCGGTTTTGCAGTGGATGCCCCATACGTGTTCGCAAGGATCGCTGTCGTGTAACACCCGTCTTATTTAATTTAGATTTTTATATAAAAGTACGCATTTTTAAACCAAATGCATCATTTCAAAAGCTTGGTTATGATGATAGCATACATAGTGATGATATTCTAGTTAACCATCGAACTAGTTTAAGTATTCAAAACATTTAGTTGAGTGTTTACAAAATGCACATTGTCTAAAACAAAATTTGATTGACGCGGAAGCTTCAAAATGTTGTGTTCGGTTCTTGGATTCTTGCTTGATCGCCATCCGGAGTGAGACAAACATCACCTAATGTCAAAACCACATCAATTGTTAGTTTTGACAACATTAAAGCGTATATAATCAAGTTCTAATGCCAAATAATGAACACAAAAATAAAATTTCAGAGTTTTGGTCTGTCGCGCCCCGCGACAGATACCACACAAGCTTTTGCGGGCCACGAGCGACCCCAGCGTGTCGCGACAACGTAAGTGTCTCCCTCCGCGTGCCGCGGGGGAGACCATTTTCCAGCGGGTGCAGGTTTAAACTTGCATTTATTAGCCCAGCTCCTATTTTTCAAAATATCAACTTCAAATGTACATAACTTTTTACCTACATGTCCGTTTTAATCGATTCTTTTTCCTACGCGTCCGTAATAAAAATACGGATCCAATCATTCAAATTTCACGCAGTGAAACATGGTTTATAAACGATTAGCTCATAAATCCATGTTTCGACTATTCGACCCGTTTGTTAAGTGGCATATTTTCATCATTCAATTTTATTGATTTCTAAACTTAATTACCCATTCCCCGGGCTTGTCATCTTTGGTGTATCATCACCATTACATGGTTTTACGCTCGCAATAGAATTTCTTGCTCGTCTTTGCATATTTTAAGCGTGCCGCTTTATGCAAATTTTTGCAAGTGATTTCTAATCATTTGACCCAATATCAAGGGTTCATAAAATCAACTTGGTGTATCCAATCCCTTGGCATGTCACATTCTACCACTAGCATATTACGTGGCTTTCAAATCTCTTCATACACTGTCGTTTTTAAAAGCATAGTTTAGACCCGTTTAGTTGTCAAGTGAAAACCTTCACTTCGACGACTAAACTAAGATTTATTCCGACCATTATTTTGACCCATTGCTATGATATGCCGAACGGTTCTAACCGCTCTTTTCAATTCGTATCACTTGTTTCAATTATGCCTTAACCATTCATTTCAAGTTCGTTTGGTTTGCCGAGTGAACTTCGTCACTTCTATGGCTTACTAAACATACACAAGTTACTCCATTTGACCCATTTGATCTATCGAGTGAACTTCGTCACTTCAATGATACATCAAACATTCTTATCACACTACAATGTTATTAACAAGATATACTAAACATCCTTTGTACTAAGTAACGAAACTAATAGTTACGTACCTTGAAAGCGTTCCTTTCAAACGCGTGTCTCCACGGGCTTGTCCGCTTGAGGACTCGGTTCCTTTGCCTATAGAGTTCAATCAACACTTCATTTAGAACTCCATTCATGTCGTATAACGCATAATTCATCTCATCATTTTAGTATGCATTTTTGTTCAGAATTTTCAATATTTAGCCCTCTTTTAAGCATTTCAACAAACATCTAAAGGGCACTATTTTTACTAATCCAACAACCAAGTCTCATGATTAGCTAATTGGCCAAATTTTAACATCTACACAAGTTCATATATCAAATTTCACTCCATACTTCTGGATTTATTTCATATAGCTCAATTAACACTAGTTTGGCAATCATGATTCTAGTGTTCATCATGTTTCTACAAAACCCATTAAACACACATAATGGATGATCATGAATTTCATTGTTTAAGCACAAATTCAACAAACTAATGACTAGGGTTTACTCCTAGACATGATTTCATTACAATTTCATCCAAACAACAATCATGCAAGCTCAAATTTCGAATCTCATGAGTTCATCTAGAATTCAAGATGGAATCAAACCACGAAATTTTACATACCTTATGATCCTTTTACTACGGTGATCACTAATCTATGCTTGAATTTTGATTTGGGCTTGATCTACCCTTTCAATTTGGTGAATTTTTGGAATTTAGGGTTTGAACATGAGAGCCCTTTCTTGGCTCTAGTTAAATCGCAGACACACACACACATATGTGTGTGTCTTGTGTGTTTTATTTGTTTTAATTAAAACTTATTACAATTGCCCATGTTTAGTCCCTCCACTTTACACAAGTTATTTAAAGGGTATTTTAATCTTGTTTGTTCTTATTATGTCAAGACACTAACTAACCAGGTTATTTATTCCTAGTTCTTTTATCCTGACTATTACCGTCATTTAATTTATAATATAAAAATCTATATTTTCGGGGTGTTAAACCCCATTACTTTGGCCCTTTTATAAGCTTTATTTCCTCTAAAGCTTTGATTCACCTTTTTTTATTTAATATTAGGCTTATTTGTTTAAATCCTAATATTTATCGGGTTTATTTTTACCACTTACGATATTTTACTTGTTTATCTTCGGTTACTTTAATATAATTAATAAACCCGTTTTTGGGGTGTTACAAGTCTACACCCTTTAAAGAGGTTTCGCCCTCGAAACCTTTATTACGTAGTTCAATGGGTTAAATTTAATGAACTTGATTTTGGTGGTTTACTTGGGCATTGCTCACATTCACTAATCTTATTAGGGAATTATAGTAATGTCTCTTTTTTTGTTTCTAAGAGTATGCGCCTTTTATGTGTAAGGCCTCGTGGGCCGTTACCTTCAACTCTTATTCTTTATCTTTATTGATTGCTCACCTTGGCGGTTAGACTTATTAGTCACCGGTTACCTTATACCCCATCGCTCGGGTATATCCACTTTGGCTTCTCAAGTCTTACAAACTTCCATTATCCCCATTTCATAGTTCACGCTACAACGTGGTTATTTTCCATATTACCTTTCTTGACCGTGATCGCATCACGTCACGTCATGTTTAAGTTTATATAAAACTTTTCATTATTGAAAATGCCAGACCTTTCATGATCTCTTCATTTTAACCCATTCAATTAATCTTAGCGAAACCCATCGCTTTTATACTAACCTTACCTCCCGTTATTATTTTACACGGGGAGTTATAACCAGTTCCCTCGCTTTACATTATTGATTCGTAGGCTCTCTCACTTAGCCTCGCAGGCTTTTTCCTCAGGTTTCCACTTTTTTAATGATGAAACCCCAACAGTTCGTTCCTTTCTATTTGTGACCCAAAGGTCTCTTCGGTCCCGTTAGGCCTTTACACTACTTATAACCTCATAGGTTATGATGATCCTGTAGATCATCTTTTATTCGAATCTTTATTCAACTGTATATATATGTATGGCGTCAAGGTACTCATTTTTATGTTTAAAAGCATTTATTTTTTGCCTTTATATTTCATTTGGCCTTGACCGTAGTCTAAGGCTACACTTGTTTTCTTTCGAATTATCTTTCCAACTCTATGACTTCTTTTGTCATTTACACGTCGGTTTGTTCTTCGCTTACCGTTATTGGGTACATACTTATATTTCCTTACAGCCCGTTACCCGGGTTTCCTATCTTAATGTTTTTAACTCTCCAATTTCACTGGTTTGCATTTTCCTTTCTATACTCTTTTACGTCCTATCACTTAGGTTCGTTAATATTCTGTGCTCCTATTACTGGTTCGCGCTTATTTGCACTATCGAGCATTATACTTTATTTGACCCGTTCAATATTGAAATAGTTGAACACAACTATCAAAATTTCTGGTTTGTGAAATTTTATCGTCTTTTAGTTATAACTCTTAATCCGAGTCTTTTGACTTTTAATCCGTGCTCCCATCTCTCGGTTCATGCACATACCTAAAATCCTACCCATCTATTGGTACTTTACCAAAGTCATTATCCTAGCAACCACTTTGACGTGCATTAAGACTTCGTTCTGATCTATTTGGTTGTATTAGCGAGATCTGTCGCCTTATCCAACCAGGCCCTTTATTCTTTTATTCATCTTATTTATGACTTGTTCATGTGAATTTTATCACTTATAACAGTCAAACTTTGTCCTTGTGCCTTGACATTCTAAATTGTCGATTTATATTTTTGTTTACTTTGATTCGAACACCATATCTCTTTTGTTAGTGACCCCTAGATCCATCTCTTTTATCAATATTCTGAAGGTTTATTTCTTAAGCCTTATTTGGTAAAATCACTGTTATTGTTATACGGCTTTTGGGATTTTACCCGCTTTTGTTACAACACTTTTAATACGTTTATTTTACTAATCTTTTATACAATTACGCCCATCAATGTGATTATCGTTCTTCCTCATAAGGATTTTATTAATAACATGTTACTTGGATAGTTACCCATACCCAAGTTTTTAATTTCATATTTATTGATATTTCATTATTCACCGCAACGAATAACATGTATTATCCATTTAGCTTCTTTCTCGAGGATATTTTTGTCTGAGTCTTAATCTCTCATTCTTGACCTTAATCCATTGTTACAATAACAAAATCAATTCATTTTATTATTCCATATCATTGTATGGAATTTATCTGCATCGTTTATTGATATAAACGAAGTTTCTACATGTTTTATTTGGTTTGGCCAAGTCTATAAACTTGTCCTTGTCATCTATTACTATTGCAAATTTCCTGGTTCGGGTGTTATTACACTCCTTCCCAATACATCATTTATTCCCTTTATTAAATTCCCGGATTCGAGTGTACGCGCACTCCTTCCCACGAAAATATTTATCGTGATTACTTTTGCCTCGGTTTCACATGCTCACCATTGTTTATTTTCTTATACATACACACATACATACATACATACATACATACATACATACATACATACATACATACATACATACATACATACATACATACATACATACATACATACATACATACATACATACATACATACATACATACATACATATATATATATATTTCTTTTACAAAATTCACCCGTTTCACTACTCATGTATGCCCCTATGCAACTATTTTTCACACTCGTATTGAATAAAATTTATGGTGAAATTAAATTATAATAAACATACCTGAAACAACATCAGGTTCAGCTTTAGCCTCTACGGCTGTCATGTGGGAAGACCTTGCCTTCTCTTTCAGGGTATCAGACTTTGCGTCAACTGTATCTTCGGTTCCAACCAATTCCGGGCATTCAGACCTTTTATGTCCCGGGTTATAACATTTATAACACACTAACACCTTCCCCGGGCAATTTGCAACCACATGTCCCACTTTTCTACAAATAGGACATGGTTTGTTTCTAAAGTAGCATTTGCCCCGGTAAGTTTTTCCACATATTTCACACTGAGGTGACCCCCTTATTGTAACTCCTTTCTTAGAAGCTTTATTAGGATTTGATTTCTTTACGGGACTTGGGTTCACATCCAACACTCTTCCGTCTTCTTTTTCTTGTGAGAGACTGTCTTTTAATTCGGTCATCATATCCTCCACCACTAGCAGGATCGTGGTTTGTATTCTCTCGACAAACTGCGGTAAACTGGCTTCTACTACCTTTCCGACTTCCTCGGAAATTTTAGCTTCCATCTCTTCAGTTAATTGAGATGCTGATTCGCCCCCGGTTACACCAGACATTTCTTTCATCTGTTCGGTGACTATCGACACCGCATCATTGTTACCTTTTTCCGTCATCTTGAAACTGAAATGTTTATACCAATTGTTAAACATTTCATTTTATAACATATACTTTATTCACTTTGGTTTAGCCAAGTTCATAACTTGCTTTAACCATTCTCCTTTAGTGCACTTTCCGGGTTCGAGTGTGTTAATACGCTCTTCCCGTGCACATCAATTCATATTTTTTTTAACATTTAATAAAATCTACTAAAGTAATAATTCTTACCGGATGTTTGATCAAGCTTGAACCAAACACACTTTGTTAACAACCTTGAGCTCTGATAACCAAATTGTAACACCCGTCTCATTTAGTTTAGAACTTTATATTAAAGTACGCATTTTTAAACCAAATGCATCATTTCAAAAGCTTGGTTATGATGATAGCATACATAGTGATGATATTCTAGTTAACCATCTAACTAGTTTACGTATTCAAAACATTTAGTTAAGTGTTTACAAAATGCACATTGTCTAAAACAAAATTTGATTGACTCAGAAGCTTCAAAATGTTGTGTTCGATTCTTGGATTTTTGCTTGATCGCCACCCGGACTGAGACGAACATCACCTAATGTCAAAACCACATCAATTGTTAGTTTTGAAAACATTAAAGCGTATATAATCAAGTTCTAATGCCAAATAATTAAAACAAAAATAAAATTTCAGAGTTTTAGTCTGTCGCGCCCCGCGACAGATACCACACAAGCTTTCGCGGGCCGCGAGCGACCCCCACGTGTCGCGACAATGTAAGCGTCTCCCTCTGCGTGCCGCGGGGGAGACCGTTTTTCAGCGGGTGCAGGTTTAAACCTGCATTTATTTGCCCAGCTCCTATTTTTCCAAAATATCAACTTTAAATGTACACAACTTTTTACCTACATGTCCGTTTTAATCGATTCTTTTTCCTACGCGTCCGTAATAAAAATACGGATCCAATCATTCAAATTTCACGCATCGAAACCTGGTTTATAAATGATTAGCTCATAAATCCATGTTTCGAATATTCGACCCGTTTGTTAAGTGGCATATTTTCATCATTCAATTTTATTGATTTCTAAACTTAATTACCCATTTCCCGGGCTTGTCATTTTTAGCGTATCATCACCATTACATGGTTTTACGCTCGCAATAGAATTTCTTGCTCGCCTTTACATATTTCAAGCGTGCCGCTTTATGCAAATTTTTGCAAGTGATTTATAATCATTTGACCCAATATCAAGGGTTCATAAAATCAACTTGGTGTATCCAATCCCTTGGCATGTCACATTCTACCACTAGCATATTACGTGGCTTTCAAATCTCTACATACATTGTCGTTTTAAAAGCATAGTTTTGACCTGTTTAGTTGTCAAGTGAAAACCTTCACTTCAACGACCAAACTAAGATTTATTCCGACCATTATTTTGACCCATTGCTATGATATGCCGAACGGTTCTAACCACTCTTTTCAATTCGTATCACGTGTTTCAATCATGCCTTAACCATTCATTTCAAGTCCGTTTGGTTTGCCGAGTGAACTTTGTCCCTTCTATGGCTTACTAAACATACACAAGTTACTCCATTTGACCCGTTTGATCTATCGAGTGAACTTCATCACTTCAATGATACATCGAACATTCTTATCACACTACAATATTATTAACAAGATATACTAAACATCCTTTGTACTAAGTAACATAACTAATAGTTACGTACCTTTAAAGCGCTCCTTTCAAACGCGTGTCTCCACCGGCTTGTCCGCTTGAAAACTCGGTTCCTTTGCCTATAGAGTTCAATCAACACTTCATTTAGAACTCCATTCATGTCGTATAACGCATAATTCATCTCATCATTTTAGTATGTTTTTTTGTTCAGAATTTTCAATATTTAGTCCTCTTTTAAGCATTTCAACAAACATCTAAAGGGCACTATTTTTACTAATCCAACAACCAAGTCTCATGATTAGTTAATTGGCCAAATTTTAACATCTACACAAGTTCATATATCAAATTTCACATCCATACTTCTGGATTTATTTCATACAGTTCAATTAACACTAGTTTGACAATCATTATTCTAGTGTTCATCATGTTTCTACAAAACCCATTAAACACACATAATGGATGATCATGAATTTCATTGTTTAAGCACAAATTCAACAAACTAATTACTAGTGTTTACTCCTAGACACGATTTCATTACAATTTCATCCGAACAACAATCATGCAAGCTCAAATTTCGAATCTCATGAGTTCATCTAGAATTCAAGATGGAATCAAACCAGGAAATTTTACATACCTTATGTTCCCTTTTCTGCGGTGATCACTAATCTATGCTTGGATTTCGATTTGGGCTTGATCTACCCTCTCAATTTGGTGAATTTTTGGAATTTAGGGTTTGAACATGAGAGCCCTTTCTTGGCTCTAGTTAAATCGCAGACACACACGCGCATATGTGTGTATCTTGTGTGTTTTATTTGTTTTAATTAAAACTTATTGCAATTGCCCATGTTTAGTCCCTCCACTTTACACAAGTTATTTAAAGGGTATTTTAATCATGTTTGTTCTTATTATGTCAAGACACTAACTAACCAGGTTATTTATTCATAGTTCTTTTATCCTGACTATTACCGTCATTTAATTTATAATAGAGTTAATTATTGTTTTCGTCCCTATGGTTTGTCAAAAATCATTATTTCAGTCCATTAGTTTAAAAATTGCGATTTCAGTCCCTGTGGTTTCACTTTCATAACCATTTCAGTCCACCTCCGTTAACCCCATCCATTTATTCTGTTAAGTACACGTGAATTGACCATAATGCTCTTATTAATAAAAATAAAAAAGATGTCTAAATGAGTTAATTACTGTTTTCGTCCATGTGGTTTGTCAAAAATCACTATTTCAGTCCCTGTGGTTTCACTTTCGTAACCATTGCAGTCCAGTCTCCTAACACCGTCTATTTTACCGTTAAGTTTTTAATTAAATACCTAAACTACCCTTGTGTTAATTAAATTGGATTGTAGGGTTCGACCCACCATTACTTCAGTAGAAGTAGAAGTCTGACACTATTTTTACATATATGGCTCCAAAATTTTAATTTTGGATTTTAGAATGAGAAAATGTCCAGATAAGCATTATTTTTTAAAGTTATTATGTTAATTGATGCTGCTAGGAAGATATTAATTGGGGTGGGTAATGGGTCGCCGGACATTAAGAGGGCGGGGTTGTGATGCCGGAGAAGATGACCGGAAACTTTTGCCGGAAATGAGAGCAGAGATGGAGTGGGGTGGGATAGCGTGGGGTTGTGTTTTAACAAGTGGGTCCTAGAATACGATTTTTTAAATTTCCATGGTTTTTTTATTTAATTAACACAAGGGTAATTTTGGTATTTCATTAAAAACTTAATGGTAAAATAGACGGTGTTAGGAAACTGGACTGAAATGGTTACGAAAGTGAAACCACAGGGACTGAAATAGTGATTTTTGACAACCACAGGGACGGAAACAAAAATTAACTCATTTAGATATCTTTTTGTTTTTTATTAATAAGGACATTATGGTCAATTCACGTATACTTAACATAATAAATGAATGGGGTTAACGGAGGTGGACTGAAATGGTTACGAAAGTGAAACCACAGGGACTGAAATCGCAGTTTTTAAACTAATGGACTGAAATAGTGATTTTTGACAAACCACGGGGACGAAAACAGTAATTAACTCTTTATAATATAAAAATCTATATTTTCGGTGTGTTACACCCCGTTACTTCGGCCCTTTTATAAGCTTTATTTCCTCTAAAGCTTTGATTCACTTTTTTTTATTTAATATTAGGCTTATTTGTTTAAATCCTAATATTTGCCGGGTTTATTTTTACCACTTACGGTATTTTACCCGTTTATCTTCGGTTACTTTAATATAATTAATAAACCCGTTTTTGGGGTGTTATACGTCGAAGCCGTCAACAGACAAGTCATCCTTCTCCTCTTCCACCCCAAAAGTTAGTACATCTTCTTCCTCATCTTCCGCCCATTCTGGCTCTACTCTCCAATCTAAACCATCGAGCTTTAACTTCACCCCAAGACAAAAAAAAATATACGTTTTTATAAAACAACTTTGTTTTGGAAATTATATCCTGGATGTTAAGAAAAAAATTAATAAAGAAGACTCCATAACTAGTTTCTTTAACTTATTTAAGAAAAATCAAATTAAGTCTTAGATTAAAGATTGTAGTAAAATATCTAATATATATGTGTGGGCAATTAGGGACAAAAGTGAAATTGTACGAATTTTTATGTTATTTTACTAATCTCGTAAAATAACATTAAAAGTGGGGGACGGTTAATCATGGATCTTGTGATGTCGTTGATACCCGAAAGACAAGAGGGTACACACTAATTGGCCTTTGTCCCAATTACAGTACTATAGAATCAGGGGTCTTACTGTCTTACTGGAAGCAACCTCTTTATTCCTACCAAGTAGAGGAAAGGTCGTGTACATCTTACCATCCTCAAATCCTACGGCTTCTAACACATTTTCTTAACACCCGTGGGCTAGCTCACAAGCCCCTCCTCCACACCCAGCTCACGAAACTGCATCAAGGTGTTCCGTGGGTGTGGTGATGATAAGACCTGAGCCCCACATGCCAATAATTATAAAAATACCTACTACCACATTAAGTAAATGGTTTGACACATTTGCCTGCCTTGTGCAACAAAGTCTAAATGATAACCTTAACTCACACTCAAACTCCTTATTATCCACGTTACCAGGTAGCCATTAGCCCATTTATAAACCCCACAAACCCCCACACAAGTTCACGCACACACAATGACTCTTATGTTGGTGTGCGTTTTGGTGTTTACTGTTAGTGTCTGTAAAGCTCAACCTGCTGCACCAGCTATTTACGTATTTGGTGACTCGTTTATGGACGTCGGAAACAATAATTACCTACCACTTTCAACTGGCAAGGCTAATTTCCCCCACAATGGCATTGATTTTCCCAACATGAAACCAACCGGAAGATTCTCTAATGGGAAGAATATTGCTGACTTTCTTGGTATTATTCCACATGTATTTAGTCATTTTCTTTTTTAGCGATGAACACACACCTCGTAAAATCTACTTGTTGCCCCTTTTATGTTTTGGCAGTGAAGAAGATTGGATTACCAACACCGCCATCGTATTTATCGTTGATTGGTAGTGCAACACCACCCATCACCGGAGTCAGCTTTGCATCTGGAGGAGGCGGCATACTTAACGAATCCGGTCCAATAGTCGCTGTAAGAAACCAACTGTTACATAGATTAAATAAACCTTTGGTTATTTTATAATGTTTATCATTAATACGGGGTGTTTGTGTAATTATGTAAGTATGTAACCCTAATAACCTGTACTCTTTAACTATATATACCGATGATATGCAAAGCTTATACTCTCAAGGAGAGATTCAACAATTGTTAACATGCACAATTGTTAACACCATCAAACTATAACTAAAAAAGTTCAAACACGTGGCCTTCATTGTATGTAACTTGTTTATATTATCTTGTGTATACTATACAAAATATATAGCATAAGTAACTTGTTTATATTAACTTGTGTATAGCAGGTACAGGCACTTTCTTTAGGACAACAAGTGGACTACTTCACCATGGTCCGCGACAGACTGGTCCGTCAGCTAGGACCATCTGGTGCACAGGCTCGCCTGTCCAAATCCTTATTCCCAATCGTTATCGGAACCAACGATTTGTTTGCATATTTTAGGGTCGGTTCGCTTGTTGCTAAAATGTATACCCCACAACAATATGTTGATCGTATGTTGTCCACCTTCAAAGGGTTATTTAAGGTAAGACTTTTGGTAACTAACAAGATATTTTAGAAATAAAAAACTTGTTTAAATGATTTAAATGAATGAGTTTGAAACAAATGCAGACGTTGTATGGACTGGGTGCGCGGAAATTGGTGGTGGCTGGAGTTCCGGCAGTTGGTTGTTGCCCGATGCAAAGAAGGACAAACCGAACCGGTGAATGCATCGTCGAATTAAATAATATGGCGATCAAGTATAATGATGGTCTAAAGATGATGCTACAAGGACTGAAGTCTGAATTACCGGGAATGAATTATGCTTACTTTGATTATTATGGTGCTTGGGTCAGCCTCTTCCAAAATGAGACTTATGGTATATTATATATGAAATAAAAAAATGTGTATATATTTGTACAGTCACAAAACTAGAATCATTCAAAACATGGTGTCGCAACAAATTTTTTAAAGTCACTTCAACTAATTTATCCAAAAATGTGGGTGAAAACAATGGGGTCAAGGAGTGTCTCAGCGGTTGAGGTGTGAGGGTTTTCACCCACAGGTCCCGGGTTCGATCCCGGGCCTAGTGGGTTTCCCGCACGGGGGCGAGTCCGGTCCAACCGGGAGGGAGGGTTTGCGCGCCGGGGGATTCGAACTCGTGGGCTTGGGTTTCACCAGCCTGAGGGGTTTTTCGCTGAACTATACCATTCAAAAAAAAAAACAAAAAAAACAATGGGATCAAGTAGGTTCGCTGACCCTAATCACTAGCATTTGTTAGACTTTTTTTTTAATAAAATTAAGGTTTTTTTTCTTTTAAAAATAAACATTAGTTGTCTGCTAGTTGTACTTGTTAAAAAAGAAAACTTTATGATAATCCCCGTTCAATAAGATTTGAACATGTCACCATCAACAACTTAAGAGTCAAACTACAATAAAGTTATGGCATTAGATATACGCTAGAGTAAACTGTCAAAATGGTCCTTGAGGTTTGGTCACTTTAGTTCAAAACTCAAACCTTTTGAATCTGTGTCCCTATGGTTTCAATTTTGTTGTTGTTTTCATCCAAAAGCAAAATCTGATCAGATTTTTCAGTTAACATCCAGTTTTTTTTATCTTTTTCCTCCCTTTTAATGAAGGGTAAAATTGTCAGATTTTTTTAATTTGCGATTACAAAACATTAAAAGACCATTTGCCCTTCATTAAAAAGGAAGAAAAAGACAAAAAAAACTGGATATTAACTGAAAAATCTGACCAGATTTTGATTTAGGATGAAAAAGGCAACAAAATTGAAAACATATAGACACAGATTTAAAAGGTTTGAGTTTGGGATTAAAGTGATAAAACCACAGAGATCATTTTGACAGTTTACACTGTCCGCTATTAATAAAAAAGTTTTGGTTAGCCAAAGGCCAAGTAATAATAAAAACTTATATTATATATTTATGTTTGATTTTAGGGTTTACAGAGATAAAAGAAGCTTGTTGTGGGCTCGGATACCTAAATGCTGATGTGCTATGCATCCCAACAGCGCGTTTTTGTCCAAACAGGAAAAACCATTTTTTTTGGGATTTTGTCCATCCAACAGAAGCAGCTGCAAGCTTCTTTTCAGACATGTTATATAGTGGATCACAACAATATATGGTTCCCATGAATGTGGAGCAACTTCTTGCAGGTTAAATCAAGATCGGGACAACAAATAATAATATATGGCAAATAAATAAGAGCTTGTAACATAATGAATGATTTCGTAAGAACTTGGCAAGCAAAAGCCATCTTATAAAGTTGCATCGTTTATTTTTTTTATTGATAATCTACTAGAATTACCACCCGCCGCAATGCGGCGGGGATTCATTAGTTATATATCATGTTAGATGAAAGGAAAATGTTTCTCACATGACCACGAGCCTATGTGTAAAAAACCGAGAAAAAAATAACTAAGTTGATCTCTGACTCGCACGTTGCGACAGACCTATCAAACGGGAAAAATAGACGCGTTGCGACGGACATGTCAAACAGGAAAAAAATAGATGAAAAAACGTTGAACCTCACACGCACGTTGCGGCGTTTTAACTCGGAAATTTAGAACGACACGTTAAACGAAGAACTTATGAAATATGAAAAGTATATAAGAGACTAAAATTGAAAGTAAAAAAAGTGTTGAGATTAAATTGCGAAAGATGAAAAGCTTTGAGTTTAAAGTAAAAAAATTAAAGGAGTTAAATTGCAAAAGATGAAAACTTTTGAATTAGAAGTGAAAAATCAAATTAATCAAAGGGGTTAAAATACCAAAGATTGAAACTTTAGACTTAAATTTCCAAATATTGAAACTTTAGAGTTAAAAAAGAAATCACTTCCAAATTATTATGAAAACAAAAGAGATAAATAGATTTAGTTAAATTGATGTTTAATATTATTATTATTATTATTACTAGGTTAGAACCCCGTGTATTACACGGGTTGAATAAATGTAATTTTATATATTAAATAATTAAAAGTTATATCTTTATGAGCCCCGTATATTTTACGGGTTAAATAAATATAATTTTATATATCAAATAATAAAAAATAGTTATATCTTTAAAAACCATGTGTATTACACAGATTAAATAAATATAATTTTGTATACTGAATACTAAAAACGTCGTACCTTTAAAAAAACTCGTGTATAATCGGGTTGAATAAATCTACCAAATAATAAAAATGTATAAATGTGTTGAATAGATCTAAAAAAGAGTTATATTTTTAAAAACCATGTGTATTACACATATTAAATAAATGTATTTTTGTATATTTAATACTAAAAACGTCGTATCTTAAAAAAAAACCGTGTATAGTCGGGTTGAAAAATCTACCAAATAATAAAAAAAAATTCTCCGTAAAAACCCCGTGTATTACACGTGTTGAATAAATCAAATTTTACATAGCAAATGATAAAAAGTTATATCTTTAAAAACTTCGTGTATTACACGTATTATATAAATGTAACTTTGTATAGTAAATAATTGTAAGACCCTAATTCATTTAACCTTAACACAACGCAGCGGAAAATCGAGTTTGAAAATTTCTTTCAGGACATACATCTTGACATTCTAATAATTCATTTTTAGAATATAAGAACATGCCTTATCAACACTAAATTACATATTTAAGCATTCCCGTACAATCTGTCTTGTGACTCGATCCTCGATCTCCAAACCTTGGTTATCCTCATGACTGGTACTACCTGTGCTCACCACATAAAATTCATACATTAGTACGTATCATAAGCATACAAGACTTGTTCACGTTTACTTTTCGTTTCATTAACTCTTTACATCCCGTCTTTCCTTCTGATCATAAGATCCGTAGTGAGACATCTTTGACATTCCTGCGTTACACTTCATCACCAGGCACGATGTTATTATCGTTAGTGCTCAATTTCATTGAATACATGCGTACGTACTTTCATACAACCTATACGTAAACTTACGGTCACACATAGCAACATACATCCCTGTGTACCTACATACATACGTTCGTGCATACCTAAACACATCCATTCATACATACATACATACATCCTTACATGCCTACATACATACATACATACCTACATACATACTTACATACAAACCTACATACATACTTGCATACCAACATACATACATAATTACATACATGCATACATACTTATTCCATACCTTCTCACAACTTACATACGTGCATACCTTTGTACATACTCCCTTCACTACTTATACATACTATCTACTCCTACATCATTACATCCCCGTATATACTCATACATACATACATACTTGCTTATCCACATAAGGGCGATTGCCAATGAGAATTAAATTAATAATTCTTACCTGGGGTACGGGATCCCACTTTAAGGTTCATAAATGGAACCTAAGGTGGGATTCTTACCTGGGCTATGGGATCCCGCTTTAAGGTTCCTAAATGGAACCTAAGGTGGGATTCTTACCTGGACTATGGGATCCCGCTTTAAGGTTCATAAATGGAACCTAAGGTGGGATTCTTACCTGGGCTATGGGATCCCGCTTTAAGGTTCCTAAATGGAACCTAAGGTGGGATTCTTACCTGGGCTATGGGATCCCAAGGGGAACCAACATACCTATATCGTCACGCACGATCATGTCATCCCACCTTTACACATTCACACATACGCTTACCCTAATGATCATAAAACATGAGTTAAACTAGTTATACGCGACTTAAAACGCGTTTAAACGAGTTCCCGATACAAAACGGAGCTAACAAGCAACTTTCGACAAACAGCCACCCCGTCGCGTAGCGCGACGGGCCGTCGCGTAGCGCGACGCCATCAAACAAACTGAATGTTTGTTGCTGCAGTGCTGCAGATTTCAGCACGTCCGCGTTTCACGGAAACGGTCATAACTTCTTCGTTATTGGTCCGTTTTACCCGATTCTTTTTCCTACGCATCCGTAATTTAATTCTCCATCTTTTGGAGTTAAGAACCGACATCCGGATTAACAAAATCTCAGACTTTTATCTCTTCGGCTTATTACCCTTTTTCCCAACCTTGACCCGTTCATGCATTCGTCAACGTAACTTGTTCGTTTTACCATATCCTCTTATACACATAATGATATCCATGACGTCTATCATAAATTACTGAACTCTTGGATATCTTGCATCCTTTTAATACATTATCATTCATATGCTCATTGCGACCCGTTAAGGGTATTCACTCATTAGTTTGGTCTATGACTAACCAAACCATCATCCCCACTTTCATACTTGTCCAAAACATAACACTAATCGAATGACTTGTTTCTAATTTACTTTTAAGATCGTTTACCCCAAAATACCCATCAAGGGCATTTTGGTCATTCTTAACCCATCATTTACGACGAGAGACCTTAAACACATATTTGACCTCAAACATCATGTTTAATTCATTACCACACTTTATTACTTACTTGTACTACGAAGTGATTACAGAAATCACTTACCTTATGCGTCCGTGCTCGTATCCGATTCCTCGCCTTCTCTTGACCCGTTATCCTTTCAGGCGTGAGTCCGTCTTGACGTGTTTCCTATACTTTCATTTCATCGAAACCACGCCCCTATTAGCATACTCATTTGTACATGTAACCATCATATCATTCGCATAACTCACACTTAACTTTCCTTAGTCATTACTAACAAGCATTAAAACATATAATCGACTTCATATCATCATATCCGTATACGTTAAACTCATGCAATTCCTCATGTCATTACATTCAACACGGATTGCTATAATATGTACCATACGACTTTCCATCAACATACATTTACGACAACGAGTCAAGTCATGTTTCTTATACTTAGTTGACTTTCAAAAGTCAACTATTAACCATACTTAACTATCGACTTATCATTATATACTCGTAACATCCTATTCGCTTATACGGATGACACCATATACATTTCATCATACACTTGATGCGAGTACTACCTTTTAAGCATAACGTACAACTATTTCATGCACAATTCTTCTAAACTCCTACATAACCCATCAAAACCATCTACTAATCATCATGTATCATTCCAAATGAACATTAAACATAACATCATCATATTCCTATACTTTCATCTAACAATAATTCATCATGCTCACATAATACATCAATCATTCAACAAGACTTGAACATAGGAGGTGATACTAGTCATCATCTTCACCCTAACTAACGGGTGTCACCTCTAAACATCAAATTAACGCAAACCATTCATAACCCATGTTCTACACGAAGATTCTAACCCTTGTACATGATCAATTTCATATTAACTCACGGATTAGAACATAACCCACTTCACCCATGATCACCAATCTTAGATTTAAAACATACCTTATGATCCTCTCGTGTTGGTGATCATTAATCCATGTCCGGTTATGGATTTGGGCCTTGATTCATCCTTCAAATTGAAGCTTTTGAAGAACTAGGGTTTTGGGGCTCTTGAGAGCCCCTGCTCGATCTTTCCAGAACACACACGTATGTGTGTGTTTGTGTGTGTCAAGTTATTTTATAACTTACTTTCATTTGTTCCACTTTAGCCCCTCGGGTTTACCTTTAAAACATAACTGACACTACCGTCATCATTTAATACTTTTGACCATACCCTTAACTAGGTTAAATAGCCTAGTTATTTATTTCATGACGTGTCACATAAGAACATACGACAATTATTAACATTCAGATTTTTGGGGCGTTACAAGTCTACCACCCTTAAACAAGGTTTCGTCCCCGAAACCTTTCTCACTTTCATCAAACACACATTATCTTTTCTTCTAGTCCATCCATACGACTACTAGCCCATACTTTCCTGATCATTCTTTCTTATATCATTTTCATTTACTTGACCTGTCAATAACTGGTCAATACACATACTCTTCCGTCCTTTGATATGATTCTTTCTTAATGGATCTAATATCTCCACTTCACCCCTTAAAAATTTACATTCTCTACATACTCTGTATAACATTTAACTTTTGTTTTGTTATTACAACAAAACTCTTATTGCATGATCACTCCTACGTGCTTAATTCTAACGTTACCCTCATTCTACATTTTCTACAGTTACGTACACCTTGCATACCTTTATTTTATCTTTAAATCATTTCACATTACTATTGCTTTCACTTCATGCATTACTTAATTTACACAGGTACAGGTGTCATACTATTTCATATCTATCAAATCATGAGTTAAATATTCTTACTAACCTCTTTTTCATTTCTCAAACCACGATCTGCAACCCAGATCGATTCATCTTTTCCTCGAGTACTAGCCATAATAGGCCAGATTTCATTCATCCGTGTCATGAGTTTCCACTCGTGCACATCCTTTCCCCAATACGATTGGTTTCATCACATCAATAATTCTGCTATAACTTACCGCACATTCTATTTCTTACATGCAATCTTTTCATTCAATTAATCATTTTGCCAACGGAAGTACACGCTCGTACTTCCTTCCATTCATGCTTACTTGCAAAGACCTTATTACATCGTTTCAATATTTCTTACTGAGCTTACCATTTCCGCCCATACTCAAGTTATTGTCCGAGTCACAGCCCGTCATCATTCCGACTTCTAAGAGTCAATTACTAACACATCTAACACGTAACTTATACAAAACTTCGTTTATTATACTATCACTTTTTACTTTATACTTGTTTCTATGACCCGTTCGACTCAATCATGGTCAAACTGTCGACATCTTCTTAGGCGGATTAATTTTATCTTCTTATATTTTTGATTCCGTCTTACGGATTCAGACGCATCATTCATGCTTTTTCATTCATTGAATCCACCTTACGGATTCAAACATTACATTCATGCCTTTTATCTTTGAACCCGCCTCGCGGATTCAAACATTACATTCATACCTTCCCTCCTTGAATCCATCTCACGGATTCAATCATTACATTCATTCTTACCTTTCATCCTTGAATCCGTCTTACGGATTCAAACATTTCTTTCATGCCTTTCATCTTTGAATCCGTCTCGCGGATTCAAACATTTCATTCATGCCTTTCATTCTTGAATCCGTCTCGCGGATTCAAACATTTCATTCATGCCTTTCATCCTTGAATCCGTCTTGCGGATTCAAACATTTCATTCATGCCTTTCATTCTTGAATCCGTCTCGCGGATTCAAACATTTCATTCATGCCTTTCATCCTTGAATCCGTCTCGCGGATTCAAACATTACATTCTTATCTTGTTGATCCGTACTTAATCACGGGTTCAACATTCTTCATTCTTTCAGGCATGTTTTTCATTCTTACATAGTACTCTCAATTTCCCGAGAGTCTTACTTCCCATTTCACCCACACGCCCGCCCGCTACCCAACTCTACCGGACATACCTGTAACAATTATCATGATCTCACGAACGTCATACGTTTCTCGTGTACTGGCCAGGTACACAATCCACATAGTAGTTTCGTGCCTTCATGTAATTGTCACCTTATGTCCGTAGACTTAGGCTTCGGCGCGTGTATTGCTTCCAATACTTCATTACTATACTATCATTGTCTTTCATCTTAAAATTTTTCCCTTCCCTGAATAAACTTTTCCATTACATACCTCCACATATTACATTCACGTACCTGGGCTCATTTGCCTATTTGTCTTATTACCTCTTTGCCTGCCTTAGTATTTATCCTAGACTGCATTCACGGATCATCCTCTTTTAACACTTATGCTTACCTTGCACATACAAAACCGTCAGTTTCTTTATACGTATACATAAATACATACTTTCATCAACCTTTACCTTTGGATCTTGATCGAGTCCTAAATTGTACGGATTTCTTATCTCAAGAGCACACAAGTTTGAGTTCAAGTACTTACCTTCTCGTACTTGATTCCCTCAAACCAGGGCTCTGATACCAACTTGTAAGACCCTAATTCATTTAACCTTAACACAACGCAGCGGAAAATCGAGTTTGAAAATTTCTTTCAGGACATACATCTTGACATTCTAATAATTCATTTTTAGAATATAAGAACATGCCTTATCAACACTAAATTACATATTTAAGCATTCCCGTACAATCTGTCTTGTGACTCGATCCTCGATCTCCAAACCTTGGTTATCCTCATGACTGGTACTACCTGTGCTCACCACATAAAATTCATACATTAGTACGTATCATAAGCATACAAGACTTGTTCACGTTTACTTTTCGTTTCATTAACTCTTTACATCCCGTCTTTCCTTCTGATCATAAGATCCGTAGTGAGACATCTTTGACATTCCTGCGTTACACTTCATCACCAGGCACGATGTTATTATCGTTAGTGCTCAATTTCATTGAATACATGCGTACGTACTTTCATACAACCTATACGTAAACTTACGGTCACACATAGCAACATACATCCCTGTGTACCTACATACATACGTTCGTGCATACCTAAACACATCCATTCATACATACATACATACATCCTTACATGCCTACATACATACATACATACCTACATACATACTTACATACAAACCTACATACATACTTGCATACCAACATACATACATAATTACATACATGCATACATACTTATTCCATACCTTCTCACAACTTACATACGTGCATACCTTTGTACATACTCCCTTCACTACTTATACATACTATCTACTCCTACATCATTACATCCCCGTATATACTCATACATACATACATACTTGCTTATCCACATAAGGGCGATTGCCAATGAGAATTAAATTAATAATTCTTACCTGGGGTACGGGATCCCACTTTAAGGTTCATAAATGGAACCTAAGGTGGGATTCTTACCTGGGCTATGGGATCCCGCTTTAAGGTTCCTAAATGGAACCTAAGGTGGGATTCTTACCTGGACTATGGGATCCCGCTTTAAGGTTCATAAATGGAACCTAAGGTGGGATTCTTACCTGGGCTATGGGATCCCGCTTTAAGGTTCCTAAATGGAACCTAAGGTGGGATTCTTACCTGGGCTATGGGATCCCAAGGGGAACCAACATACCTATATCGTCACGCACGATCATGTCATCCCACCTTTACACATTCACACATACGCTTACCCTAATGATCATAAAACATGAGTTAAACTAGTTATACGCGACTTAAAACGCGTTTAAACGAGTTCCCGATACAAAACGGAGCTAACAAGCAACTTTCGACAAACAGCCACCCCGTCGCGTAGCGCGACGGGCCGTCGCGTAGCGCGACGCCATCAAACAAACTGAATGTTTGTTGCTGCAGTGCTGCAGATTTCAGCACGTCCGCGTTTCACGGAAACGGTCATAACTTCTTCGTTATTGGTCCGTTTTACCCGATTCTTTTTCCTACGCATCCGTAATTTAATTCTCCATCTTTTGGAGTTAAGAACCGACATCCGGATTAACAAAATCTCAGACTTTTATCTCTTCGGCTTATTACCCTTTTTCCCAACCTTGACCCGTTCATGCATTCGTCAACGTAACTTGTTCGTTTTACCATATCCTCTTATACACATAATGATATCCATGACGTCTATCATAAATTACTGAACTCTTGGATATCTTGCATCCTTTTAATACATTATCATTCATATGCTCATTGCGACCCGTTAAGGGTATTCACTCATTAGTTTGGTCTATGACTAACCAAACCATCATCCCCACTTTCATACTTGTCCAAAACATAACACTAATCGAATGACTTGTTTCTAATTTACTTTTAAGATCGTTTACCCCAAAATACCCATCAAGGGCATTTTGGTCATTCTTAACCCATCATTTACGACGAGAGACCTTAAACACATATTTGACCTCAAACATCATGTTTAATTCATTACCACACTTTATTACTTACTTGTACTACGAAGTGATTACAGAAATCACTTACCTTATGCGTCCGTGCTCGTATCCGATTCCTCGCCTTCTCTTGACCCGTTATCCTTTCAGGCGTGAGTCCGTCTTGACGTGTTTCCTATACTTTCATTTCATCGAAACCACGCCCCTATTAGCATACTCATTTGTACATGTAACCATCATATCATTCGCATAACTCACACTTAACTTTCCTTAGTCATTACTAACAAGCATTAAAACATATAATCGACTTCATATCATCATATCCGTATACGTTAAACTCATGCAATTCCTCATGTCATTACATTCAACACGGATTGCTATAATATGTACCATACGACTTTCCATCAACATACATTTACGACAACGAGTCAAGTCATGTTTCTTATACTTAGTTGACTTTCAAAAGTCAACTATTAACCATACTTAACTATCGACTTATCATTATATACTCGTAACATCCTATTCGCTTATACGGATGACACCATATACATTTCATCATACACTTGATGCGAGTACTACCTTTTAAGCATAACGTACAACTATTTCATGCACAATTCTTCTAAACTCCTACATAACCCATCAAAACCATCTACTAATCATCATGTATCATTCCAAATGAACATTAAACATAACATCATCATATTCCTATACTTTCATCTAACAATAATTCATCATGCTCACATAATACATCAATCATTCAACAAGACTTGAACATAGGAGGTGATACTAGTCATCATCTTCACCCTAACTAACGGGTGTCACCTCTAAACATCAAATTAACGCAAACCATTCATAACCCATGTTCTACACGAAGATTCTAACCCTTGTACATGATCAATTTCATATTAACTCACGGATTAGAACATAACCCACTTCACCCATGATCACCAATCTTAGATTTAAAACATACCTTATGATCCTCTCGTGTTGGTGATCATTAATCCATGTCCGGTTATGGATTTGGGCCTTGATTCATCCTTCAAATTGAAGCTTTTGAAGAACTAGGGTTTTGGGGCTCTTGAGAGCCCCTGCTCGATCTTTCCAGAACACACACGTATGTGTGTGTTTGTGTGTGTCAAGTTATTTTATAACTTACTTTCATTTGTTCCACTTTAGCCCCTCGGGTTTACCTTTAAAACATAACTGACACTACCGTCATCATTTAATACTTTTGACCATACCCTTAACTAGGTTAAATAGCCTAGTTATTTATTTCATGACGTGTCACATAAGAACATACGACAATTATTAACATTCAGATTTTTGGGGCGTTACAAGTCTACCACCCTTAAACAAGGTTTCGTCCCCGAAACCTTTCTCACTTTCATCAAACACACATTATCTTTTCTTCTAGTCCATCCATACGACTACTAGCCCATACTTTCCTGATCATTCTTTCTTATATCATTTTCATTTACTTGACCTGTCAATAACTGGTCAATACACATACTCTTCCGTCCTTTGATATGATTCTTTCTTAATGGATCTAATATCTCCACTTCACCCCTTAAAAATTTACATTCTCTACATACTCTGTATAACATTTAACTTTTGTTTTGTTATTACAACAAAACTCTTATTGCATGATCACTCCTACGTGCTTAATTCTAACGTTACCCTCATTCTACATTTTCTACAGTTACGTACACCTTGCATACCTTTATTTTATCTTTAAATCATTTCACATTACTATTGCTTTCACTTCATGCATTACTTAATTTACACAGGTACAGGTGTCATACTATTTCATATCTATCAAATCATGAGTTAAATATTCTTACTAACCTCTTTTTCATTTCTCAAACCACGATCTGCAACCCAGATCGATTCATCTTTTCCTCGAGTACTAGCCATAATAGGCCAGATTTCATTCATCCGTGTCATGAGTTTCCACTCGTGCACATCCTTTCCCCAATACGATTGGTTTCATCACATCAATAATTCTGCTATAACTTACCGCACATTCTATTTCTTACATGCAATCTTTTCATTCAATTAATCATTTTGCCAACGGAAGTACACGCTCGTACTTCCTTCCATTCATGCTTACTTGCAAAGACCTTATTACATCGTTTCAATATTTCTTACTGAGCTTACCATTTCCGCCCATACTCAAGTTATTGTCCGAGTCACAGCCCGTCATCATTCCGACTTCTAAGAGTCAATTACTAACACATCTAACACGTAACTTATACAAAACTTCGTTTATTATACTATCACTTTTTACTTTATACTTGTTTCTATGACCCGTTCGACTCAATCATGGTCAAACTGTCGACATCTTCTTAGGCGGATTAATTTTATCTTCTTATATTTTTGATTCCGTCTTACGGATTCAGACGCATCATTCATGCTTTTTCATTCATTGAATCCACCTTACGGATTCAAACATTACATTCATGCCTTTTATCTTTGAACCCGCCTCGCGGATTCAAACATTACATTCATACCTTCCCTCCTTGAATCCATCTCACGGATTCAATCATTACATTCATTCTTACCTTTCATCCTTGAATCCGTCTTACGGATTCAAACATTTCTTTCATGCCTTTCATCTTTGAATCCGTCTCGCGGATTCAAACATTTCATTCATGCCTTTCATTCTTGAATCCGTCTCGCGGATTCAAACATTTCATTCATGCCTTTCATCCTTGAATCCGTCTTGCGGATTCAAACATTTCATTCATGCCTTTCATTCTTGAATCCGTCTCGCGGATTCAAACATTTCATTCATGCCTTTCATCCTTGAATCCGTCTCGCGGATTCAAACATTACATTCTTATCTTGTTGATCCGTACTTAATCACGGGTTCAACATTCTTCATTCTTTCAGGCATGTTTTTCATTCTTACATAGTACTCTCAATTTCCCGAGAGTCTTACTTCCCATTTCACCCACACGCCCGCCCGCTACCCAACTCTACCGGACATACCTGTAACAATTATCATGATCTCACGAACGTCATACGTTTCTCGTGTACTGGCCAGGTACACAATCCACATAGTAGTTTCGTGCCTTCATGTAATTGTCACCTTATGTCCGTAGACTTAGGCTTCGGCGCGTGTATTGCTTCCAATACTTCATTACTATACTATCATTGTCTTTCATCTTAAAATTTTTCCCTTCCCTGAATAAACTTTTCCATTACATACCTCCACATATTACATTCACGTACCTGGGCTCATTTGCCTATTTGTCTTATTACCTCTTTGCCTGCCTTAGTATTTATCCTAGACTGCATTCACGGATCATCCTCTTTTAACACTTATGCTTACCTTGCACATACAAAACCGTCAGTTTCTTTATACGTATACATAAATACATACTTTCATCAACCTTTACCTTTGGATCTTGATCGAGTCCTAAATTGTACGGATTTCTTATCTCAAGAGCACACAAGTTTGAGTTCAAGTACTTACCTTCTCGTACTTGATTCCCTCAAACCAGGGCTCTGATACCAACTTGTAAGACCCTAATTCATTTAACCTTAACACAACGCAGCGGAAAATCGAGTTTGAAAATTTCTTTCAGGACATACATCTTGACATTCTAATAATTCATTTTTAGAATATAAGAACATGCCTTATCAACACTAAATTACATATTTAAGCATTCCCGTACAATCTGTCTTGTGACTCGATCCTCGATCTCCAAACCTTGGTTATCCTCATGACTGGTACTACCTGTGCTCACCACATAAAATTCACACATTAGTACGTATCATAAGCATACAAGACTTGTTCACGTTTACTTTTCGTTTCATTAACTCTTTACATCCCGTCTTTCCTTCTGATCATAAGATCCGTAGTGAGACATCTTTGACATTCCTGCGTTACACTTCATCACCAGGCACGATGTTATTATCGTTAGTGCTCAATTTCATTGAATACATGCGTACGTACTTTCATACAACCTATACGTAAACTTACGGTCACACATAGCAACATACATCCCTGTGTACCTACATACATACGTTCGTGCATACCTAAACACATCCATTCATACATACATACATACATCCTTACATGCCTACATACATACATACATACCTACATACATACTTACATACAAACCTACATACATACTTGCATACCAACATACATACATAATTACATACATGCATACATACTTATTCCATACCTTCTCACAACTTACATACGTGCATACCTTTGTACATACTCCCTTGACTACTTATACATACTATCTACTCCTACATCATTACATCCCCGTATATACTCATACATATATACATACTTGCTTATCCACATAAGGGCGATTGCCAATGAGAATTAAATTAATAATTCTTACCTGGGGTACGGGATCCCACTTTAAGGTTCATAAATGGAACCTAAGGTGGGATTCTTACCTGGGCTATGGGATCCCGCTTTAAGGTTCCTAAATGGAACCTAAGGTGGGATTCTTACCTGGACTATGGGATCCCGCTTTAAGGTTCATAAATGGAACCTAAGGTGGGATTCTTACCTGGGCTATGGGATCCCGCTTTAAGGTTCCTAAATGGAACCTAAGGTGGGATTCTTACCTGGGCTATGGGATCCCAAGGGGAACCAACATACCTATATCGTCACGCACGATCATGTCATCCCACCTTTACACATTCACACATACGCTTACCCTAATGATCATAAAACATGAGTTAAACTAGTTATACGCGACTTAAAACGCGTTTAAACGAGTTCCCGATACAAAACGGAGCTAACAAGCAACTTTCGACAAACAGCCACCCCGTCGCGTAGCGCGACGGGCCGTCGCGTAGCGCGACGCCATCAAACAAACTGAATGTTTGTTGCTGCAGTGCTGCAGATTTCAGCACGTCCGCGTTTCACGGAAACGGTCATAACTTCTTCGTTATTGGTCCGTTTTACCCGATTCTTTTTCCTACGCATCCGTAATTTAATTCTCCATCTTTTGGAGTTAAGAACCGACATCCGGATTAACAAAATCTCAGACTTTTATCTCTTCGGCTTATTACCCTTTTTCCCAACCTTGACCCGTTCATGCATTCGTCAACGTAACTTGTTCGTTTTACCATATCCTCTTATACACATAATGATATCCATGACGTCTATCATAAATTACTGAACTCTTGGATATCTTGCATCCTTTTAATACATTATCATTCATATGCTCATTGCGACCCGTTAAGGGTATTCACTCATTAGTTTGGTCTATGACTAACCAAACCATCATCCCCACTTTCATACTTGTCCAAAACATAACACTAATCGAATGACTTGTTTCTAATTTACTTTTAAGATCGTTTACCCCAAAATACCCATCAAGGGCATTTTGGTCATTCTTAACCCATCATTTACGACGAGAGACCTTAAACACATATTTGACCTCAAACATCATGTTTAATTCATTACCACACTTTATTACTTACTTGTACTACGAAGTGATTACAGAAATCACTTACCTTATGCGTCCGTGCTCGTATCCGATTCCTCGCCTTCTCTTGACCCGTTATCCTTTCAGGCGTGAGTCCGTCTTGACGTGTTTCCTATACTTTCATTTCATCGAAACCACGCCCCTATTAGCATACTCATTTGTACATGTAACCATCATATCATTCGCATAACTCACACTTAACTTTCCTTAGTCATTACTAACAAGCATTAAAACATATAATCGACTTCATATCATCATATCCGTATACGTTAAACTCATGCAATTCCTCATGTCATTACATTCAACACGGATTGCTATAATATGTACCATACGACTTTCCATCAACATACATTTACGACAACGAGTCAAGTCATGTTTCTTATACTTAGTTGACTTTCAAAAGTCAACTATTAACCATACTTAACTATCGACTTATCATTATATACTCGTAACATCCTATTCGCTTATACGGATGACACCATATACATTTCATCATACACTTGATGCGAGTACTACCTTTTAAGCATAACGTACAACTATTTCATGCACAATTCTTCTAAACTCCTACATAACCCATCAAAGCCATCTACTAATCATCATGTATCATTCCAAATGAACATTAAACATAACATCATCATATTCCTATACTTTCATCTAACAATAATTCATCATGCTCACATAATACATCAATCATTCAACAAGACTTGAACATAGGAGGTGATACTAGTCATCATCTTCACCCTAACTAACGGGTGTCACCTCTAAACATCAAATTAACGCAAACCATTCATAACCCATGTTCTACACGAAGATTCTAACCCTTGTACATGATCAATTTCATATTAACTCACGGATTAGAACATAACCCACTTCACCCATGATCACCAATCTTAGATTTAAAACATACCTTATGATCCTCTCGTGTTGGTGATCATTAATCCATGTTCGGTTATGGATTTGGGCCTTGATTCATCCTTCAAATTGAAGCTTTTGAAGAACTAGGGTTTTGGGGCTCTTGAGAGCCCCTGCTCGATCTTTCCAGAACACACACGTATGTGTGTGTTTGTGTGTGTCAAGTTATTTTATAACTTACTTTCATTTGTTCCACTTTAGCCCCTCGGGTTTACCTTTAAAACATAACTGACACTACCGTCATCATTTAATACTTTTGACCATACCCTTAACTAGGTTAAATAGCCTAGTTATTTATTTCATGACGTGTCACATAAGAACATACGACAATTATTAACATTCAGATTTTTGGGGCGTTACAATAATAAAAAAAAGTTATATTTTTAAAACCCCGCGTTTTACATGAGTTGAATAAATATAATTTTGTATACCAATTAATAAAAAGTTATACTTTTAATAAATTAGGATAACATTTAATATTAATTTATTATTTATATATTTAATATAAGATAAGTAGGAAAGAGAGTTATTTGTTTTAAAAATATATTAAATTAACAATTTAGATTTGAGGATAATATTTTATTAAAGTATGATAAGATTTAATATTAATTTATTATTTATTTATTTAGTTAATATAAGATAAATATAAATTTAAGGATACGTTTTATGAATGACACGTGTCCAAAACTTGGTTTCTTTTATTATAGTAGATAGATTATTATTATTATTATTATTATTTAATAAAAGAGATAAATAAAAAGATAAGGGTGAGAAATTACCAGAGAATGACACGTGTTCAAAAAGGATTTTTGTTTATTAGTATAGAAAGATATCTATAATAGTTTATTTTTTTATTGATAATCAATATCTATATTATTTTATGTAATAAACGAAACATACGGGGGACATATGTCACTCATTAGAGCTATCTATTCTTTTGTTTTTCCGTCAAACTTCTCTACTTAATTATAAATACTTATTTTTTATAATTAAATATATTTAATTATTATATGTAAATATTAATAAATGATAAGACTAGAACAAAGAGCAAATTTAAATTATCTTTACTTTAAAACGAATAATATGCTATTTTATTTCTATAAATTTTCAAAAATATATAAATATAATCTATTAAATTAACATAAAATTATCTTCAAATTATGTAAATAAAACATTATTGCATTCGAATTTTCATTATTCTCCAACGGTTTTTTTTAATTCCTCTCATCCTCGCTTATTACATGACATATTATTCTTGTCTATTTCTTTGTGTTCTTTTAGCTAAGAAACATCAAAATGATCATGCATCTTTTTATTTATGCGTATTAAGTTGGTGTGTGTGTGTATATAGAAGAAGGATCCGTTAGAAACCACCAAACCCCCCCCCCCCCCCAAAAAAAAAACTAAAAAAAACCTAAAAAAAATCTAAAAAACAAACAAAAAAAATAAGCAAAACATCCAAATAATTGTGTCATTTGAAACTGGCGGTGCCTGGAGTTCCGGCGATTGGTTGTTGCCCGATGCAAAGGACAAACCGAGCCGGTGAATGCAACGTTGAAATAAATAATATGGCGACCAAATATAATGATGATGCTATAAGGATTGAAGTCTGAATTACCGGGAATGAACTATGCTTACTTTATTTTTGTGGTGCTTGGGTCAACCTCTTCCAAAATGAGACTTATGGTATTATAAATGGAATGAAAAACTTTATTCGCTTGATACGTGGCTCATATTACCTAAATGTTACAGAATTCATGCTATAAACATGTTGAGATTTGTAAATATTTAACGCGACCAATATAAAAATAAATGCACAATCGCAATATGAAGTGGTGAATTAGTATGACTGATTTCAGCAATAACAACCTGCATTATCTTTATTATCGTTGACCCTGTCCTGCAATGCTCTAAGAGCACAATCAGCAGCCAAAAGAACCCTGATGATTTATTTATCCTACTAACTTTTCAGCTTCCCTCAAAAGCTCACAAGCCAAAACTACGACTGAAGTAGTCCCATCACTTCATCATCTTGCACTTTTCAGCTTCAAAACCTTGATTTAACTCTTTTTTTTTTTCTGAAAAATCTCAATTCAGTGCACCCTTCTCGACCTCCTTAATTATATTAGATATTAGCATCGCACATGAAACTTTTCTTAACACATAAATAGTTGAGAATGATTCTACATGTGTTGGCAAAGATTAATAGAATAAATACGAAACACTAAACGCTACTGCAATTTAAAGGATACCAATAAGAACCTTAGCAGCAGAGTTGTCAATATAAGATAGAGGCACCATCGTTAGTGAGAGTTACACTATGTCATCTACCTGTAGACTGAAATATATTATCATGTAAAAAAGAGGGTCAAGTTAGGGAGAAGATCATGCGAGAACCACCTCTTATTCCGAGAAATGCGAGAACC
The DNA here is from genome assembly GCA_030545235.1 of Helianthus tuberosus. Lineage (NCBI taxonomy): Eukaryota > Viridiplantae > Streptophyta > Magnoliopsida > Asterales > Asteraceae > Helianthus > Helianthus tuberosus. The sequence goes on along the minus strand of CM060411.1, from coordinate 48,309,651 downwards.
AATGTGAACACACCAAAAATGCCTAAAAATAGCTAAAAATCACACAAAATTTTTTTTTTTTTGATTTTTTTAATATTTTTTAGGTTAAAATCGCTACTTTTCGAAGCCAAAAAAAAAAAAAAATTAAAACTTTTTTTTTTAAAAACTTTTTTTTAAATTTTTTTTTTTTTTTTGCTTCGAAAAGTATTGATTTTAACCTAAAAAATATTAAAAAATCAAAAAAAAAATTTTGATTTTATTTTATTATTTTTTTATTTTTTTAGATTTTTTTAAGGTTTTTTTGGGGGTTTAGTTTTTAGCATTTTAGCTTGGGGGGGGGGGGGGGGGTTAGGTTTTTTTTTAGGTTTTTTGGGGGGTTTTAGTTTTTAGCATTTAGCTTTGGGGGGTTAGGTTTTTTTTTTTGAGGGGGGGGGGGGGGTTAGGTTTTTATAGGTTTTTTTAGCTATTTTAGGTTGTGTTCACATTGGTTCTCATGGTTCTCACAATAAATGGAGTTCTCGCATGAGCCCCTCCCGGTCAAGTTATTCTACAAAGCCTCCTAATTGTAAGGAGTGTAAGAAGGATTTATAGACTGACAAGTGTCCAATAACCTAAAATTAAACCCACTACATCACCACCCAAAACCTAAACACCCACCCCCACCCCACCCCACCCCACCACACCACCACCCAAAAACCTAAACCCCCCACCCTTCCCCCACCACCACCCAAAAACCGAAACCCCCACCCCCCGGCAAAAAAAAAAAACTATACCTCACAAAAAAACCCCAAAAAACCTAACCCTCCCCACCCCACCCCACCCACTCACCCCACCCCACAAAAACCTAAAAAAAATCTAAAAAAAACTAAACACCCACCCTCACCCCCACCCCCTCGGCAAAAAAAAATAAAAAAAAAATAAAAAAATAAAAAATTGGGTGGTGATGGGGTGGGTGTGGGTTTAGGTTTTTGGGTGGTGGTGGATGTTTAAGGTTTTTTTTTTGTAGTAGGTTTTTTTAGGAGCCTTTGTACCCTTCTTACAATTAGGATCCTTTGTATTTGATCCTAATCCGTAAAAAATATATAAATGTAGACGATTAATTATACAAATAAGCAGATCAAAATCTATTAGCTAAGCTACACATGTTACAAAATAGACAGAGCATTCCTTTAGGCCCTAGGGTGTTTTGACCAAGTCACACTACAAAAAAAATGCCATCTAGTGGCATGCAAAAAGTGCCACAGAAAAACAAGAAAGTGCCACTAAAGAACCTTGTAAGAATGGGCGGCACACAAAAAAAGTGCCACAAGAAGCACTGACGCTAAAGCATTTTAGTGGCACTTTTTCAATGTGTCGCACAAAGTCTTTAGGCTTTTAGTGGCACTTTTTTATCTGCCAGTACAAACTTTTGATCTTTTAGTGGCACATATTTTTTGCCACAAAATCAAATTAAATGCGATTGACGTTTATCATATTAATTTTAATTAATTATAGTTATCATTTATTTACATTAAAAAATAAAAACAAAATTATAAAATGTAGAAATCATAAAATAATCACTTCAATTAAAAGTTCAATCAATCTTCCAAAGATTCCAAATGGCTAATAAGTGTCGTTCTAAGTCTAATGATCAAACATATAACCCAAATAAACTAACAAGTGTACGAATAAAAACTCAAAACTTCATTGTGTTCATGAATCTCTTTCACAATCTTCATACGAGCTAAATAATCATCGTGACCGAGGTTGTATCCACAAGCGCTCCGACATCAAAACTGTGATCAACCCACAGACTAGAGACTAATGTCTTCCCATCTTGTCTGGCAGCAACACATAGGGGATCATCCTACAAAAAAAAACACAGATATATATTATAACTAAAGTATCAATTATTTAAAACTCAAATCGGGTATAAAAGCGCAAAACTCGACATTCATCATTTAGAACTGATACTTTAGTTCGTAAATGAGTTCTAAGCAGTCTTTTATAAGTGTAGCAACATTCATTACATGTGAAAGATGCCTAAAATTGTTGTAAGATGGTGAGATAATTAATACAAATGTAGAACATAAAGGTTGTGATTAAGGAAAATGTAGAACTCTTAAGTACCTGAGTTTAGTATACGATTCTGAAACTCCATAATAATCAGAAAACTCAGTCAACAACCATTTCCAAGGTTCAACAACGCATAAATTACATGCATGGAACGATTGTGCACGCATGGCAGACTCCAATAGTAAATCGTACGCAAGCGTTTCCACAACGGGCCCGCACTGTCGAATTTATGAAAAGAATTAACACTGTGAAACAATCTAGAGCAAAAACCTTAGAAAAAAAGTATATGATTTCAAACCATGAGGTGAGTAGTTTCATCGGATGTAACCGTACTGGTGATGGAAAGCTGAACCTTTTCTATGCATTCGTTGTCTTCATGATAAATTGGTCACCATTTGATTCTATCATTCTGCATACCATATTACCATAAAGCAAATTGACAATTTCATTTATATATTACACTTATACCGACAAATGTACTTTAAACTTACAAGATTATCATGTAAGGATGAAACTGGAATAACTGCACGACCCTGGATAATTCTCTTCTCACCCTGCACTTCTAGCAAAAGGGCATATGCTTGATTCTCCGGGAAACTTATGTAGCATACAAGATTATAAAGTTAGTATATAACTATTTTTAACACATGACAGACGAATTAGTAAGTTTTTAAATATCTTTTTTTATTTTACGGAGACTTACAAGTCATGGGAATCACCGGTTCCAGGCCTCAAACAAATGCCTAAGGTTGATTCCGTTTCTGTATGTTCTTTAGAGCTTCTGAGTTGCAATAAGCATGTCACCGGTTCTGCAACAGGACACCATTTTCTAAATTTGAAATTTGAAAATTCTTTTTTTTTTTATAAGATTATTATTATAAGTAAAGAACAAACCTTCAAACGGAAGCGAGAATGAAGAGATTCCTAATTTGTTAATTTTGCTTTTTACAAGTGAAGATACTTGTCGAATGTACTCGACTCCTGCTTGCACATATATAGCACTTTGCTGAGAGTATGTGTCCTTGAGTTTTCTTTGTGGGATGATTCTTACTTTTCTCACTGCAAAATTATGTGCGAATGCACATCGACTTTGAGTTAATAAAGAACATAATATTTTTGTATCATTAAAGTTAAAAAGACTATTAATTTTAATAAAATGACTTAAATACCATACCTTCAACCTTAATCTTTCCAATCACTTTCTTTACTTTCAAGGGACACGCTTTATCTGTATTCTAGGTACCACTACTTGCAAGAGGTTTAAAACCTCGAGGTTGCAACAAGAACTTGTGTAATCTAAAGAAAAGTAGAAAATACGACCCTTTTAAGGTTAATGATATATGAAAAAATCAACAAAAAAAATCAAGATAAAACAGTTTGCTTTCCGTAAGTATGTAAGTAGTATCTATGTGAGACCTTTAATCTAAATTAAAAGTACCATAGGTCCTAAACATAAACTATACTAATTAAAAAGGTATGAAGTTGTTTTATTTAAGTTTAATATACAGTCAACCTAGTTTATAATCAAACTAAACCGAATTGAAGAATATTGAAATAGCCTGAATAACATCATTTGTTAGCCTGGATGCACATCATGTGTTAAGTTATAACCGGTAAGTTTAAAGAAGTTAAAACATCTATAGTCAACATACCTAGGCATACTTCAACCTTTATAGTTACTTCCTTGTAAAGTTTTTCATTCATGATATCATGAAAAAGACCGGACGTTCCTGTGGTGGATCATGAAACTGAACTTTAAAGGAAAATTAAAAATTAATTATATCTCAATAAACTTTAATAACAAAATAATTAGGGGTGCACACAAGGGGAGCTCGGCTCGAAAAAAAAGCTTAAAACGAGCCAAGCTTAAACGAGCTCGAGTCCAAGCCCGTGCCTAAAATCAAGCTTGTTTAGTAAACAAGCATGAGCCCAAGCCCGAGCCCAAGCTCATGTCCTTTCAAATGTCTGCTAGTCTCCTTTGTATATCATAAAGGGGGTCTTGTGTGTAAACCATATATTCATCAAGTAAACAAAGGGCAGGCTCAATCAAAAGACCATGAGCAAAATCTATCCTCATTCTCCATCCCCCTTATAAAAGCTCTTGTTGCCTTCTTTTGCATTTTTGGTGTGAAACTGAGACCTTGAAATTCAAATAGTTAGTGAAATATTCTCACTTCACTGATAAAAACTTAGAATAAAATTAAAAAAAAAAAAACTAATGTCTTACATCAAAAATTTTAGAATGAGTCACCAAAAAAAATCATCTTTTAACGTGACTGAGCTGATTACCTATTAGATGATTTAGGGACTGACCGAAAGAATAAAAGCACCACGAAACTCTGCAACATATGCATCAATGAACTCTAGCCTTTCATATGTCACTTCTAGCTTTTGTGTAATTCTATCATGATCAGTTATTGAAGTCGGGTCCTTTTGTTTCAGCGTCCAGCTCAGTATCTCTTGGAAATTATCATACAAGTTTATGTGTTATACTAGAGATTTCATATTGACCGCCACATACATAGATAGCCATTCAATCAAACTGAAAATAGAACAAAATTAAATCCAAATGGCACTATTAGTAGTTGAGATTAAAAGAATCTCATAGAGCGAGTAAATAAGAACACTAAATATCGTATCTGGTAAAGGTAATAAGGTACAAATATACAGAGAAGAACTATACAAAGAGATTAAATTAGACATATAAACCCTCATTTAATATGTAAGGGATCATAATCAATAGCTAGCTAGCCCTAGAATAGCAAACCCAATTCAGTTCAAGCATAACTGAACTAGGAATTCAAGGTTGTAATCCATTTATCAAACAAAAGACCAAATTTGAATAGCAATTTTACTGACAACCCCCCCACCCCCCAAAAAAATATCAACATAGCAAGAGCTATGTTGAATAGCAATTTTATACCTAAACGATAAATTAAAAATTTTACATTTTACCTTATTGCATCATGCTATACATATGTTGGTGTATATGATGATGAAGTACTCTCAGACAAATTTTAGCTACTGAGAGTTTCAGTTTCAACCACAATATGCGACATACAAGAGATTAAACTCGAAAGAACAAACAAACTTTAAAACTTGGTAGAAAACGAGCATGAGTGACCTAATTCCAGTCTTCTGCAACCTTCAGAAAAACTAAGAAACACTTCAATGGAAATATGAAATGGACAAGTTTGCGAATTGTCAACATATATAATTCAAATTGTGCATTTTGAATAGTTGGATTTCTCTCAATTATTTAATTTCTTATTTGAAGAACAAAAGGTAAACCCCCATACAATTATCATCACGTATAGTTAAACAAACAAAACAAGATGCACAGATGGATTTTAGAACAAAACATCAACAAACATAAACTAAGCGAAACCCTAATTATTGCCAAAATTAAGCAAAAATCGGTCTCAAACTTCACCACAACAGCCAAAGCATCGATGATAGAGACGGATCTCTGTTGCAAAAACAACTAAAAATACCCAAAACAAAGAAGTTTGATTCGATCTCCATGGAGAATTCATGTCACACAAATAAAAAAAGATGAGATGGACGTATAAATACAGGGAAAAGAAATCAGTTAACTAACCTGTAAATTGACAAAAGTAAACAAAATATTATTGAAGAAATCGATGAGAATGATTGATTTTTTGGAGATCTGAAGATGGAACTATGGAAGTTTTAAAATATCAGAACGTGAAGAAAACCCCCTTTTTGGTGATCCTAACTGGGAATTGAATAAGAGGTGTGAGGATGAGAGGGAAAGCAAAGAGGGGAATTTTTTGGGTCAAGGTTGGAGGGAAAATATAAATTTTTGGAAAATTTTTGAGGTAATTGCTTTCAAGGATTAGTTATAGTGTACTCAAGCTCGATTTAAAAAAAACGACTCGAATTGAGCTCGTGCTTAACCTATCAAGTTTTAGTTGACCCACGAGCCTAAACGATTTCACTATTTATATAATTTTTAATTAACATCTTACACATATACATATATATTACGAAAAATGACTAATTATATTATATATATGTGTATACAGACATATTATGTTATATGAAAATTTATATAAAATAATAATTATACTTAAAATAATGTAATTAACAAATAATAATCAAATCGATCCCGTGCTTGAAAAACAACATACGGGCCGAGTTCGAGCCATAAGAAACAAAGTATGAACATAGCCGAGCTCGAGCTTGCATAAATTAAACAAGCTCGAGCTCGGGCTCGGGTTTGGCTCGGCTCGTTTGCACCCCTAGTGGCGGCATTAAGTGGAAAGCTTAGGGTGAGATTGAAAGTGTGAAGTAGTGGCAAAAAGCTAAATGTTGCTAAAAGCATGTATCAAGCAAATATGGCATACACAAAGTGCCATTAAAAATCAAAATTAGTGGCATAAAATATAAATGCCACTAAAAGTGATATGACATATACAAAGTGCCACTAAAAACCTAAACTAGTGACAGAAAACCTAAATGCCACTAAAAATGTATGCCACTAAATGGCATTTTTTTTTGTAGTGTCAGTTATTGCCATGGCTCTAACATTCAGACCAGCGCTTGCATTATAGAATGAATAATCAACAAACAGTTTGTAACCTCTAAGCCTTGTGTCAAAGTACAAACAACCTTGTGTAAAACAACGATCCTGATATTACACGTCAATGCCACGCATAAGCCTTGTGTCAAAGTACAAACAAAGCATAAGCACGTACAATAAAGAATAGCATGTAACACCCTTACTGCGACTACATAGCTTATAACAACCTTAAACAGCATAACAATGTTACAAATTGATAATATTTAAATTTAAATAAGGGAAGGTGGTTGTCAGTCGTGGTTAACTGCAGTCAATGATGTTCAATTAGGTCCATAGATGATACTTTAAGGTCGTAGATGTTCAATAACCGTTGTTTACGGTTATCATTGTGGTTGATGATCAACTAGGGTCATTAATCTTTAATTATGGCTGATGAGAATATCTTATGGTCAATTTTGCCCAAACCTAATGAAATAGAGAAAATTACGAAAATAGCCAAGAAAAAGGTTGACTTACCAAAACAGCCAGCTCATGCGTCCTTGGAGCAGGGCATCACTGATTACGATAGAGCTTATGCGTCTGCAGGGCTCATTCATGCGTCCGCCAATGTAGAAGTGACACGTGTCTCAATGACATCATGCGTCCCATGCGTCCGTGACTCATCACATGCGTCCGTGACTCATCCCATCATCTCATGCGTCCGTTTGAGGCATCCAATGCGTCCGTGACTCATCCCATCATCCCATGCGTCCGTGACTCATACCATGCATTGCCGACTCATCCCATGCAGTGGCGGATCTAGGATTCCGACCAAGGGGTAACGTGTTATAAATAAGCCGTAACGAAATCGAAAAAAAGTCAAATTTTTCCAAAATTTACACTAATTTTTCCAAATTTTTTCCGACCAAGGGGTAGCGGGGGTTACCCCTACCAAAGAGGTAGATCCGCCCCTGATCCCATGCGTCCCATCCCATGCGTCCGTGACTCATCCCATGCATCTGTGACTCATCTCATGCCTCTCATTTTCGTACTTGCTGCTTCATCCATACACGCATCCATTTAAAGAATGGCAGACGCATAAGATGTGCAATGCCCCTCTCCAAGGACGCATGAGGTGACTATTTTGGTAAGTCAACCTTTTTCTTGGCTTTTTTCGTAATTTTCTCAAAGAAATCCGGTTGTAAATGCTCAATTATTTTATTTAAGATCATTGTCTTGATTTATGGTCTACTAATCTATAATTAGGGTCAATGATGATATTTTAGGGTCGGTTTTGGCCCAATTATGGTGAATGATGTTCAGGTACGGCTCAACTGTGGTGACATTTGCTCAACTATGATTTATGATGTTCAACTACAACCCATGATGATACTTTAGGGTGATTTAGGTCTAGCCGTCTAGCGATGAGTTACGTCAGTTATTATCATTAAAAAATTATTTATGTTGATTGATAGTCCATTATGGTCATCAAATACGGCATACTATATGGCTACAACCTAATGCAACTCTTTATTTTTTAACTTAATTTTGGGTTTATTATTTACTCTAATGTTTGTTGTTATTATTATTGTTGTTATTATTATTTAATTTTTTTTATTATTAATAAAACTATAAAGATTTAATGTACTTACCCCAAACTTGCTACCATTTACCGACGGCACCTGATCTGCAACCATAGCTATCCTAACTGTAAGTGGCTACCAATTACCCTATAAAGTGTAAACTAAGATCATAAAATAAAATAAAATATGCGGTGAACGTGGATCGAACACGTGACCTTCAGATCTTCAGTCTGACGCTCTCCCAACTGAGCTATCCCCGCTACCTTATTAGACTTAACTAATTTGATATTTTATAAATGTGAATGAAAAAACAATCAATTTCTTTAGCACAACAACTGGACTACTTCACGATGGCCCATGACAAATTGGACAGTACAACCCACAACAATATGTTGATCGGATGTTGTCCACCTTCAAAGGGTTGCTCAAGGTACAACTTTTGTTAACTAAGAAGCTAGTTATATTTGAATGACTTGAATGAATGAGTTTTGAAAGAAATGCAGACGTTGTATGGACTGGGTGCGCGGAAATTGGTAGTGACTGGAGGTCCAGCGATTGGTTGTTTCCCCTCTCAAAGAAAGGCAAACCGAGCCGGTGAATGCAACGTTGAACTAAATTATTGGTCGACCAAGTAAAATGATGGTCTAAAGATGATGCTACAAGGATTGAAGTCTTATATAGTGTGGATCACAACAGTTCATGGTTCCCATGAATGTGGAGCAGCTACTTGCAGTTTGAATCAAGATCATACCAACAGATAATGATCAATAACTTGAAACTTGTAAGTTAATGATTGGTTTCGTGACAAGCACCAAATCATGTTATAGAGTTTGCATCGCTTTGTTCTTAAAAGACAGAGTTAATTACGTAGTTAGTCCATTTGGTTTTTCAAAAGTGACATGTTTAGGTACTAGGGTTTTTAAGTAATAGGTTATGGCTTTATGTTTATTTTTGTAATAATGTTGTGTATTAAGATTAACGCTCGTTAAAACTAAGTGAAAAGCAATGGTATTTTCGTCATTACTATAAAATAATATTTATTTAATATTAAACCAAGTTAAAGTCGCCGGCATAACCACAACCCCGTGAATTTTGAGAGAAGTACAATCCGTCTTTGGGAAGCAATTTCAACACCGAGAAAGTAATCGAGGTTGCATAGATCCTTGAGAAAAACCAAGCCTAAAGAACAAGAGAAAGGAATAAAATAAATTAGAATAAAACTATAAGTGTATTATATGGATTATAAACTGAAGTACATGTTTTAACCCCCCCCCCCCCTCTTTCGATAAACGGTGTCGGTCTATTTCTCTAGGTTTCTGTTTGTGCTTCAATTTTGTGTTCATTTTGGTGTTTTTTGTATCACCAGCTCAGAATCGTTGCACAACTGATGAATTTTATGATATGTTATGTCTTCTAAGATATTACTGTAAGGACTGCCTTTCCCTCTTGAATACTTGCATCATGTTGTATATGTTGTATATGTTGTGTACATTATCTTTTTAATTGTGTATTTTCGTTTAACACCATTTTATATGTTGTGTGCGTTATATTTTTTGTTGTGTATTTTCGTTTAACACCATTTTATATTTTGTGTGCGTTATATTTTTTGTTGTGTATTTTCGTTTAACACCATTTTATATGTTGTGTGGTGTATTTTCGTTTAACACCATTTTATATTTTGTGTGCGTTATATTTTTTGTTGTGTATTTTCGTTTAACACCATTTTATATGTTGTGTGCGTTATATTTTTTGTTGTGTATTTTCGTTTAACACCATTTTATATGTTGTGTGCGCTATATTTTTTTGTTGTCTATTTTCGTTCATCACCATTTTTTATTATGTGTGCCTTACATTTTTTGTTGCCTTTCCCTCTTGTTGATGCAGATTTTGTGTCCGATGCTTGTCGAATAGATTAGATTTATTTTATGCTGAATTTGTAATAGTTAGTGAAACGGTCAAACAAATGTGTATCGACCCACTTGTTTGAAGTGGTCAAACGAGAGGGTTATGTGTTTGACAATGTGTGTTTGCTAGACAAGTGGGTGTGGGTATAAATACCAACCCCTTGTTCATTTGCAAAGTGAGAGAGTGTGAGAGAAGGTGAGCTCATTGAGAGAGTTCACTGTGAGCTTTAGTGTTTGGGGGAGAGATCACCACTTGGTCTCTCCCCGGATGTATACTCCTTTGGTATTAGTTCGGTTATCTTGTAATCGGGCCGATTTGTAATGTTATACTACCGATTAATACAAAGAAGTGTTTGTTTGTCTCTAATCTCTCCCATCTTGAACTAATCTCACACTAATCACGGTTTCGGTCCCGAAAGACGGTCCTACAATTGGTATCAGAGCCATGGTGCCCAATTTAGTGAATCTAACCGTTTGCTAAATCACATGTGCTCTAGATCTGTGATTTTTATGATTTTTGTTCAAGATGTAAAGTTGGGTGAAAATGAGAAAAACCCAGATCTGGACCGAAATATTCAGGTCTAGATGAAACAGAACATATACGAGTGTTGGGTTTTATGTTTTACACCTAAATAATCAAGTTTTCATCATCAAATATCACTTTTGAAGTGATTTTCGTAAAGATCTGCAAGTGAACAGTGTTGTGTTCTTGAAGGTGTGTGTGGCTGTTGTTGAAAGAAAGCTAGGGTTTCTTCATATCTGCTCCCACGAAACCTCCCCTCCTGACGAAAAACCTACATCTTTCGTCATAATGTGACCGACGAAAAACCTTGAATACAAATGACGAAAAACCAACATCTTTTTTCATAATGTGTTCGACAGAAAAACCTTGAATACAAATGACGAAAAACCTACATCTTTCAGCTCAGATGTTGATCGATCTCCGATGTTAACTAGTCTCCGAACTCCGATCAGATGTTAACAGGTGCTGCTGTTCCACACCTTATGCCGCCAATCTTGTGAGAATGGTCTTTCCTCAGATCTGCGAAGAGAGCATGCTACAGGTCGGTTGATTTGTCGCCGGAGAAGCTCCGATCAGAACAGTGCAGTGCACGATGGTGTGTGGTGATTGTTGCAGGTGGAAGACGATGGTGGTTTTCGATTGAATCGGAGGTGGATGAATCGGAATCAGAAAGGAGATGCTGTGATTGTTCTTCGTAGACAGAGATTTGAAGGTGGAATCGCAGAAAGTGAAGATGATATGTGCGGCTGTACCAGATGTATCGAAGAAGAGAACAGGGGTTAGAGGTGGTATCGCAAAAAAAAAAAAAAAAGATAAGAGAAGATGATGTTGGATGAGGTTTGATGTCTTATCCACTAACTAATGTTTGTCGGCTGAAAAAGCTGGAATGCAGCTAGGTATTTCTCTTGGGCCACTGATTGTTAAAGAATGGTTACTGGTCATTTCCTTTTAATGGGCCACATGATTTCTTTGGATTGTGATGACTACTAAATTATTGGATTTGTTTTTGGGCTTTGTGTTGTGTTGTCTGGTCCCAGCAAATAGAGAATGGTGCAGATGCATAGGCTTGGCCCCCACCAAATGATTATATGATGATCTTATTTTTGGAATGCAGTATTACATATGTATGGGGTTATGCACACGGATTGAGATATGGATTTAATTTTTAGTGGGCCTTAAATGTTTGTTGACAATTTTTATTTGGGCAGTTGGGCATGACTTATGGGTCTTGGATTTCTAATGGACCCTCAAGTAATTTAGATGGGCTCTAGTGGATCCAGTATCTAAAGTGAAGAGAAAAGAAACAACTGCTAGTTGATTGTGCTTCTCATTTGGAATTTGGAATTTTATGGTGGCGAATGCAACTTGTCGAACAAATTTCTGTTGGGTTGCTGGTAGGCTGATGAGGTGCTTTTAAAATTAAGCAAAGTGCGGTCGGTTTTTCGTCAAGTTTATTTGAATCAAGCTTTAAAGTCAAATTCGTACGGGTTCGAGAGCGCGCCAAACCAGTTTGGGATGATGAGAGATGATGAAAACATGATTTTTGTTAAACGTGGGGTAGTTATGGTTACCGATGCAAACGTCAAATTTGGTGACTTGACTACTATGGGCCAAAAACCGAAAACGGTATGTTCACTTCCGCACGTCAATGTTTATGATTGTTATCGGTTATTCATAAATGTTCGAAAGCATTTTGTTTATTGTCATATTCTTGCATTTGAAAACGAATGTATGAACCTGTAATGTCAATACTGGTCCTAACGAGTTCACAAAGTCTTTGGAGGGATACAAGTCGGATCCTACAGGGTGCTAGGCGATTTTCTTTATCAACTAGAATATGAAAAGAAGAAAGCATTTTGTTTATTGTCATATTCTCGCATTTGGTAACGATTGAATGAACCTTGAATGTCAATACCGGTCCTAACGAGTTCACAAAGTCTTTGGAGGGATACAAGTCGGATCCTACGGGGTACTAGGGGATGTTCTTATTCAATTAGAATATGCAAAGAAGAAAGTCGTTTTCGTGATTTTTCGAACAACCGAGAACATTCAGTGAAGACTGACGACAGTTCCGCTCAGTGGAGGGAATTGGTGAACATTTGAAGATAAATTCTACTCGGTGGAGAGAATTTGTTCTGTGAAATTGACGACAGTTTCTTTGAAGTGGAGAGAATCTGTTAAGGTTTAGAGATCTTACCAAAGAAATGGGGGGATAAAAATTTTCATATGTTGAATTTCTTCGGTAAATTTCTAAACGCAATCACAGGTGGTAGAGTTTGTGTTTTTCTGGTGACACCAAAGGTTCTGCGTGGAATGTTTTGCACAGACACATATTTGAGGATTTTAATTAATTCTCCAGCCAGCGTGAAGGGTTTTGCACGGAAACATACAGGTATCTAAAGTCAACAGTAGTTTCAAAGCGTTGTTCACTGAAGACCTGGGGAATCTTTATGAAAGCTGATAGTTCAAGGCTGAAGACCTGCAGGATTCGGTTTTGGGTTTGATGTTTCTTTTGGATTTTACAGGGATCTGGGGGTAACTCAATTCGTTGAGTTTGCAAATGATGTACTTGGTCAAGCTGACTTCCTGAGTACTGATGCTGAAGATCCGTAGTGCATTATGTGGTCAACTTCACAAAGGCGAGACAATGAGATCTGGAGGTAGTTCAACTAAGTGTGCTGTTTGGTAGAGCTTGCAAGGGATACGCTTGGTCTAGCTGGCTTTCCTGAGTGTTGATGCTGAAGATTAAAGTGCATTACTTGGTCGATTCCACAAAGACGGTTTACAGAAGATAGTTCACCAGAAATCTCTACCAATGTAGTATGCTTGAATGAAATAGAGTTCTTATGACAGATCAAGACTTGATGCAGTTTTTAAAGAATGGAACCCTTATCAAATGCCGGTTGGAGTATTGGAAGATCAGCGGAAGATCAGTCAATTGGGCCTTGTGAGGACATTGCACAACACCCAACACGGATACGCGTACTTTAAGGGGAAATATTATACAAGGAGCGTCAAGATACTACTTACCTGGATCATCGGTCAAGGGGGGATTTGTTAACACATAGAAGATAAATACTTGACTGAAGATCGATTGCATTTGCACTTTCAGCATTCGACAGCAACGGACAAAGGGGAATTTGTTGATGCAGATTTTGTGTCCGATGCTTGTCGAATAGATTGGATTTATTTTATGCTGAATTTGTAAAAGTTAGTGAAATGGTCAAACAAATGTGTATTGACCCGCTCGTTTGAAGTGGTCAAACGAGAGGGTTATGTGTTTGACAATGTGTGTTTGCTAGACAAGTGGGTGTGGGTATAAATACCAACCCCTTGTTCATTTGGAAACTGAGAGAGTATGAAAGAAGGTGAGCTCATTGAGAGAGTTCACTGTGAGCTTTAGTGTTTGGGGGAGAGATCACCACTTGGTCTCTCCCCGGATGTATACTCCTTTGGTATTAGTTCGGTTATCTTGTAATCGGGCCGATTTGTAATGTTATACTACCGATTAATACAAAGAAGTGTTTGTTTGTCTCTAATCTCTCCCGTCTTGAACTAATCTCACACTAATCACGGTTTCGGTCCCGAAACACGGTCCTACACCTCTTTAATACTTACACCATTAACTATCGTAAACCCTGTTATCTTCTTTTCATGGGATAACATATCTAAATCTCCGATGCTAAAACTGACCTCTACCTCAACCGTGGAAACTTTTCAAATGATGAAAAACGAAGCTTTTTGACCAAAATCTTCAATTCTAAGCACATACACAAGTAGATATCCTCTCCGTAGCTCTGATACCACTTGTAGGAACAATTTGGTAGTACAATTATTATTATTATTATTATTATTATTATTATTATTATTTACTTTCTATTATTTATTTATTTATTAAAGATACAAACTTGTTAATTGATGGTCGTTAATGAAAATGTTTATTGTATTATACGCGCTTGAAAATCAACATAATCAATGGATATTTATTATTTTAGGGTTTTTGAATTTTTGTATATTACCATTCTACCCCCCACCCCCCCCCCCCCCCAAAATCGTCCTCGAATTTTCCAAGTATGTATAGAGAACAGAATCTGACGGAACAAAACATATCGTCATAATTTAGACATACTGACATCACTCACAAAAATGTGAATTATCTTATAATTTGTAAATATTACATTTGAGTCTTTATTAAATAGAACTAATTAAATGGGGTTATCAAATGGCTCTTTAGTTATGAAAAAGTTTATTAAATAAAGTTTACTAAATTAATGTCAAATTCTAATATTATCCCTCTAATATCTATTATATAGTAGTATAGATATAGATAACTATTGTATAATTTTATTTATATAACTATTGTAAGTTATAATACGATAAATAACATACATATAAATTTTATCATTTATTTATTATAATAGTTATATAATAAAATGTAGAGTAAATTATGTTTTTGGCCACTATGGTTATATTAGCATAAAATAAGAATTTTTAACATATCTGCCTCCATAGTCTCTATAACTAACCATTTTGTTCACTAAGTCTAACCATTTTGGCCCCCATGGTCTCTATAACTAACCATTTTAGCCCCCATGATCTCTAAACTTAAGCGCCAAAATGGTTAGTTATAGAGACCATGATGGCAGATATGTTAAATATTCTTATTTTAGGCTAATATAGTAAAAGTGATATAACCACAGGGGCCAAAAATGTAATTTACTCTAAAATGTATATATTTCACAACATACCAAATACAAGTAATATTATCAAATTCATATTCCAAATGAAAAAACAAATTTTCACATAATAAATCTATTAAAGTAAGACACTAATGGAGAAGAGATATATAATATTTGTTGGGTATATGATTCGCGTATTCGCGTATGTGATTTGGGTAAATAAGTGTATGATTTTAGGTAACTTGACCGAGTATCAAATTTAGCCAATTGACACGGCACACCAAGCCGTTTCCCCATACTGAAACGGCACAAGATTTTCTTTTAACGGCCATCCAACGATTGAGTGGCACGTGTCCGACAAAGCCTGTAACGGCTTGAGGATGTTGCAGTCCACGCCACGTGTCCTTTTAACATTGAAAGATCATAGCCAAGCCGTTACAATCGGCTCCTGTTGAAGGAACTTAGCCGAGTACCTTCAGTGAGCCAAGTCGTGTGCATGGGTTGGAGCCGAGCCGTTACCGTACACACATGGACCCCACTTCTGCCAGCCAAGCCGTTTCAGCTGGCTCCGAGCCGTTTCACCCCATTGTTTGTGCCGTCTCAACTGCTCCGAGCCGTTTCAGCTGGCTCCGAGCCGGTACAGCTGCTCTGAGCCGTTTCAACCTATACTTCGAGCCGTTTCCGCTGGCTCCGAGCCGTTTCAATGCTTTAGTTTATAGATTTATATTTGTCTATTTTTTTCTATTTGTTTGTGCAACAGATTCATCTAAAGTTATCAAAACATTTAGCTTTTGTAGAAGGAACTTACCAACTTAAAATTATGAAGATTCGTATGGTTGTATACAGGGCCGAAAGTGGGAAATCATTAACGGAAAGTTGGAGTATGTTGCTGATGCTGATTCAAGTAGACGACGTTTAGAAATTGAACCCAACCTTTCATACACTGCTCTTTTAAGTAAAGTGTCAAACATGTGTAGTTCTACAAACATTACGAGGTTATCGTATCGGTGGTCTTCATTTAGTGATCCAATCGATATAATAAATGATGAAGATCTTGCAATGTTTTATAATTTTGCTATGGAAAATATTTTTGAAATTTATAAATTATATGTTGTTGAAGGGTTTTGTGCTGGGTCATCTAGTTTTTCACCTCCAAATAAATTTAAAGTTCCTGATTTGAATTTCTGTACTGATGAAGAAAATTATGATGTTTTAAACGACTACCAGCCAAATCCCGATAATTCATTTGAAAAGTGTTTGCCATCTTCATCAATTACTTTTGAACCAGGGCAGGTATTTAATAACAA
Organism: Helianthus tuberosus; assembly: GCA_030545235.1. NCBI lineage: Eukaryota > Viridiplantae > Streptophyta > Magnoliopsida > Asterales > Asteraceae > Helianthus > Helianthus tuberosus. Next base: position 48,293,096 of record CM060411.1, on the reverse strand, counting down.
AGAAGAAATGAAACTTGAGTTGGGGAAAAAAATGTTTGTTAGAACGCTTTGAGTTTAAAGTAGATAGATCTTCTAAAACTCGGTACGAAGTGTCATGTTTGGTGGACGGTTGCGTTTGGCGTTTTCGTGCATACAGTTTTGGGGATAGTGGGTTGTTTTTTGTTAAAAGTTTTAACGATAAACACACGTGCTCGAAGACGCTAACATAGCCACATCTTCGTCAGGCAAACCCAAAGGTTGTGGCTCACTATTTAAAAGAACCTTTAAAAGACAGTGGTAGAATATATCGTTGTAATGAAATAGTGAAAGATTTTTGACAAAGATTCCAAGTTGAGATAACCACTAGTCAAGCTTGGCGTGGAAAAAGTCTGTCACTAGAGCTTTTACAAGGAACAACCAGAGATTCGTTTGAAGAACTACCATTTTACTGTTACAATCTAGAGCGGGCAAATCCTAGTTCTGTCACTCATATCAAGACTGATGACGAGCGTCGGTTTGAAATGGTCTTTGTCGCGATTGGTGCTGCGGTAAGTTACAGCAATCTCTGTTTTTTCATCAAACTACATCTTGTTGACGTTTTTTAAATAATTTCGTTTCAGATTCGTACCTTTATCTGTAATCTAAGACCGGTGGTGATCATTGATGCTGCACACCTAAAGGGTGAATTTAAAGGGACGTTATTTTTAGCAGTCGGGATGGATGGAAACAACTAAATTTTACCAATTTCCTATGGAATAGGAAAATCAGAGGATGGTGAATCTTGGACATGGTTTCTGTCAAAGCTTAAAGAATGTATCTGTGAAATACGTTACATGGCGATAATATCGGATAGAGCGAATTCTATACACCTAGTTGTTAGAAACATCTTTCCACATGCTTATCATGGGTTATGATGCCGTCATTTAATGATGAACCTACGTTCCCTCTGACAAAAAAAAAAGAAAATGAGAAGTTGTGGTGGAAGACATGCAAATGGTACCGATTTTCTGATTTTAACGAGTCATTCAATGCTCTTTGTCTTGCCGTTCCTAGAGTACGTCACACTCTAACAAGTATTGGGTTCGGTAGATGGGTAAGGGCGCATTGTCCAGGAAATCGATATCATTATATGACATCTAACAACGCGGAGTCTATTAACGCTTTATCTAGACACTCGCGTAAAATGTCGGTAACGCAACTCTTAGAGTTCTTCCGGCAATCTGTACAGAAATGGTTTTACGATCACCGTTTGCAAGGTATTCATGAAAAACATTTATTACACAATGGTCACAAAAGAAAATTTATAAAAAAATTGAAGGGTCTAGAACCTGGACGGTTGCTGGAATTGGGTTAAACACTTATTCTGTCGCAGACAGTGAAAAGGTGGGTTTTGTTAACTTTGTTAATGGAAGCTGTAGTTGCCGAGTTTGGTAGGTTTTGGTTTACCGTGCGGGCATGTTATTACCGTGTCAAAATTTTTAGGTGAAACCGATTGCAGTAAGTATTACTTCCCGTGTTACTCAAACGAAGTCTATAAAAAAACTTATGAAGAAGCGATTAATCCTCTTCCTCATAGATCTGAATGGGAGACTCCAGAATACCTTATCAATCTTCAACCGCCGCATATGACAAAACGCCAGGCCGGTCGTCCTCGAGAAAACCACCGGATCTTATCCCGATGGGAAGAACCTACTCCTCTCTATTGTTCCCGGTCTAACTCATACGATCATCATCGGGATGTCTGTCGGCAGCCCATGCCGTCAGAAATTCGTACTCGCAAAGGCCCAGACAAAGGGAAAGGGAAAGAAACCGATGATGCTGATCATTTTACACAATCTCCGTCTAATTATATGTATCCGTCTTTCAACTTGGGAGACTTTTAATACTATAATTTATTTTGTGTATTTTAATTTCTCAAATAACGTAGTAAGTCTATTTAGTTGCAAATAATTAATATTGAAATTTTTTTCATTACAATATGTTATTTTTTTATATTACATGCATACATAGAACCATTAAACATTAGCAGGTGTGAAGCGCCCGACGTAGAGTTCATCTGCCGTGTACCATCTGTATCTGAAACAAGCATCCTGAAGGTTTCCTTCGTTCCATGTTAAAGAACGATCCCGAACAAGTTTTTCCGTTAGCATACATATGATGACTCCTGAATTTCTGCCAATACGATCTGTTTGATCAGGCCACACGAAATCCCCTACTATTTGCATGGCACGCGTCTCATATATTTCTGAGTGTTGCCAGTAGAATATACGTCCGAGAAACCACAAAAATAGAGACTCAAATTCTAGCACAATTTGATGTACACTTCTGTGTATGCAAAATGAATCTCCGTAATTAATCGTGTCACAAGTATTGGCAAAAAAAAATCTTAATTCTAGTGACTTTAGATTTATTTTAAAAAGCAACCAATTTTGTTCCTTGTCCGGTATAGGAGTGTATTACATCAATGTTGTAAATAAAAGAACAAAAATTCTTAACAAAAAAAATATTACATCAAACACGTTTAAGTTCTTATTCCAAAAAAAAACCTTGACATTTAACTAATAACCGGAATGGTCTTCCGCTTCAGAATCATACTCTACTCCTTCTTCCATTTCCGCACGATAAGCTTCAAAACGCACTTCATCGTACAGTCTTTAGAAATCCAATTCCTCGTCTGAGTCTTCGTCAGCAGTAACCGTCAAACATTCTTGTGGAATAATCTGGTCCAAAGGACGTTGTCATTCATCGGTGTTAGGTAACGGAACAAGTGCCTGACACTGACCTGAACCGCTAAATGGTGCTTCACGTGTTGGCTTTTGCACCAGGTTTAGGGGGTTACGAGTTTGGGAATTGTTTGGTTCGGGTTTATCTGAGGGTGGGTTTGGGTGGTTAACCGTTTGGGAAATGTTGATGTTGATATGAATGTGTAGATGAATGTTGTGTTCTTGATTCGCCATTGTAACACCCCGAAAATATATAAAGCTTTATATTAGAATTATAAAGTGTAAAATAAACAAGAATAAGCTAACTAGGATAAGTAACCCAGTTAGTTAGGAGTCTTGTAGTAACACAAGAATGAATAGAAAAGCCTAAATTATAAATTAAATGAAAGTGGAGGGGCTTATGTGTAGAACTTGAAACTTAATAAAAATAAAACAAAAACCAAACACACCATTTTGAGGTGTCTGGTTCGATCAGAAGAAGGAGAAGGGCGACCCCCATTCTCCAAAACCCTAACATTCACTAAACTCTCAAATTGAAGGCTCAAACCAAGTTAAAATCGAAATCTGAACATGCATTCGTGATCACCTTGTCAAGGGGATCGTAAGGTATGTCAAATTAGGTTGTTTTGATTCAACCCGAATTCCTTGCATGTGATAGAAATCAAGTATGGAGCTTGATTATGTGTTGTAAACATGAAATTGGAAGTGATATAAGGTTTAGGGACAAACCCTAGGTGATTTCTTGTCAAAATCTTGCATGATATTTGTAAGGTTCATAATCACCATAATGAGTGATTAGTAAGCTAGTAGAACTTGATAAACACTAGGATTAAGACTCTTGTCTTAGTCTAAACTGAATTTATGAGATAATCTTTGAAATATTGATGTTAAAATATGTGTGTATTTGCTTAATTGAAGTTGATTTAGATAAGTTAACAAGTCATGAACTTAGTAACAATTATGTGAAAACTTAACCCACTAGGTGTTTGTTGAAATGCCTAAGTGGGGGGATTAATATGTGGAAAATCGGATAAAAACGCATAATTGACTATTGTAGCAATTCATGTGTTAAAAATTACAAAAGGGTTCTAAATGTAAGTTGAATTGAACTCTTTAGGCAAGGAATCCGGAACGTCAAGCGGACAAGCCGGAGGAGGAGATACGCGCTTGATGGGTGTGCTCTAGAGGTACGTGACTTTAGTCTCGTTAGATTATGCATACATGTTTGGGTTTAATGTATAAATGGAGGCGTAGTGTAATTAATGCGTTTAATGTGTCTTAGAAGTGGCGAAGTTCACTTGACAATCAAACGGGTCAAAACAAAGGTTGGAAGTGGGTTTGGCTTGACAATAAAGTGATGGTTTTCACTAGATAACCAAACGGGTTGAAATGATGCTTTTAAAAGAATCATGCGAGTAGAGACTTGAAAGTCTTATATTTCGTTAAGTGGTGGATTGTACCACGCCAATGAATTGGTTATATTAATTTAAGTCTACTGATCCGGGATATCGGGTCAAACAATAGAAGTCAATAGAAAGCGTCGCTTGAAACGGAATGCTTGAATTCCGAGGAAACAAGTATTTAGTTCTAAGGGAATGCAAAGCCATGGAATGGCGCGAATATGCCAAGGTTATGAGCCCGGGGAATTGGGTAACTATGTCTAAAAGGTCTTAAGAATTGAAAAGTGGTATTATGCACTTATTACTAATGGGTTGGATAATTGAAATAAGGAAATTGTGAACCGATCGCCGGTAACTCGGTTTTCGTGATGTGAAATTCACATGGTTGGATCCGTAATTTTATTACGGACTCATAGGAAAAAGAATCAGTTAAAACGGACTAACGAGTAAAAAGTTATGAGTGTTTAAAGTTAGATTTTTGGGTATTTTCGGAGCTGGGCAAAATGCAGGACCAGAAAAGGGACCTGCTGGAAAACCATTTCCCTCACGCCACGCGAGGGAGCAACATAAAACTGGCGCGACACGCGAGAGCCCTCGCGCCACGCGAAGGTCCCTCGCGCCACGCGAGAGGACAGAAAATAAAATTTTATTTTTATTTCAATTGTTTGATACTAGAATTTGTTTATGTGCATTATAATCATGTCAATACTAACTTTTTAAGTGGTTTTGACCCTAGGTATAAGGGTGGGCTTTCCGGATGGTGATCAAGCATGCTTTCAAGAACTGAACACTAATTTTTGAAGCTTCCGCGTTAAACTTAACTTTGTCTAGACTATGGCTATGCTATAAATGAATTATCATCCATGTTTTGAATGTTTTAAACTAGTCGGTAGTTGACTAGTAGATATTACTTTAAAACTTGTTTTGTGCGTGTCATGAACATGTTGGTCTTCAAACATGAGAAATCTTTTGTAAACTCAAGTTAGTATGAAATTCATGTAAATTATTATTAAATCCCGTCCTTTTAATAAGGGTCTTACAGCCATGAGGTAGAAAAAAGGGGGATGTCAGTTGAGTAGTGGACGAACATGTGTTTAAATAGGTGTGGAGTAAGAATGAGACTTGTGCTTCGTTATATACGGTATAAGTATTTACAAGGTAAAACAACAATAAATATAAAATCTTAATAAAAAATGGATATAATAAAATAAAAAATTGATTAAGCCTACCGTATCAATTTCCCAGAATGGAGGATATGTTGATGTAGAACTATCTGCGTATCTGGTTGCATCAATATCTTGTTCATTTAACATGTCGAAGAAATTTGGCGGTAGAACTATCCAACGATAATCGTTTGACGACAGCGTCCTTGCATTTATTTCAATCTCTCGTTGATACATGAGTTTGTTACACCATGCTTTTACGTGCTAAAAAATAACGGTAATTTATTTGTTACAAAAATAATGAAACTGATTTTTATTACGAAATTATTTATTATTAAGGTACCGTTTTTTGAATAAAACCCGCTCCAGTAAATCTAAGCAGCCCCCCCCCCCACCAAGCTTTTCCTAGTGGTGTTATCCCCGTGTATGAAGAATAGCAAGTAGGATTATCGCCATCGTAGTAAAATTCAAGAACATTTGGAGACCACTGGCGATCCCGGTCCTGTTGATTGATCCAAACTGTGTTTTGTACGGAAGGAGGAATGCTTTTCATTGGTAAGGTTTTAACACATATGTCTTTGCATAAAGGTGGAACACACATATATATACACATAGAGAGCAGTATAAAGGTGGAACACAAATGTTTTTAAACCAAAACAATACAATTATCTTACAATTACGGGTTCATCATCATCATCAAAGACGTTATTGTAACACCTCGAAAATTTACGTCCTATAAGGTGTTGACACGTGTCATAAACTTTGAACGTGTGAAGGAATACTTTCGAGGGACTAAAGTTGACAAACAATGAAACTATGTAAAAATAAGGGTTCAAAATGTCAACAATGAATAAATATACTTTACAATAACCCTACATGATGTTTATAACCTTAAACGAGTAAATCATGGATCATACGTAGCTAATTATGGAAGAAAGTGAGAGATTACAAACTACAGGGGTTAAATGTATCAACATGTTTAAGTTATACCTCTGAGTGACCTTTTAGCAAACACGAAGCTTTGTAACGAGTAATTATGCTCACTAGAAAGTGTGATAAAAATTTCATAAAGTTTCGTTATCGTATGAGCAAGTTGTGATCAAATTCGTATGCGAGGGGTTAAAAGCGTCAACGTTGAAATTCATGACTTTTCGGGTAAACACCAAGTGGCCAAGGACTTCACAAAGTGGGTATAAGTCTTGAAGCCCCTTTATGTCAATTTTAAAGCCTCATAATGCAAGAATACAAGTGAAAGCGACGTTTAGGAGGACCGAGGACTAAAAGTGCAATATTTAAAAAGTTTGTAACCTGAACACAAGGCCCATGCGGGCTGCGTAAGACTTGACAATATCTTACGCGGGCCGCCTGCGACTACCAGATGCAGAAAAAACAGGCAGGTGCCTGTCCAGCCTTGTAACCGACTCCAAATGCCTTTGTGTGATACCATGGGCTCCCTAAACTGGTTTTGAGGCTATAGGGGACACTTGTAAACATCCATGAACAATTATAGCCTTGCATGTCATTAATCCAAGGAGTTTTGATCAATATATAAAGCTCCTATGTTTGCAACATTCATACATACAACTCATCTGCATTTCTTGAAGACTTCTGGAACTCAAGAGCCTTTTCTAAGTCTTTCTAATCATTCATTAGACACTTGTAAGTATGCTTAACCTTCTTTAATTAAGTTTTTATTAGTTTATAGCCTTAAAGTCAAACCATCGTAATTAACGGTTGACTTATTAATTAATCGCTAATGGTCCAGCGATTAGGCAAACTTAAGGTTGTTATAAGTTGGTAATTATGTGGGCTTTAAACCCTTAAAAGGGCACTCACTGATTCCTTTCCTAACTAGGTCATTTGACGAGTCAAAGATGCTTAGAAAAAGTCAACAGAAATGTAAACTTTGTTTTAACGCATAATTAACGATGTAAAAGGCGTATCACCGATTTTATCATTCATATAACCTGATAATAAGCATAAGAACTTGTCTAAGCTTGTTTGATTCGACAACTTTCTGTTTTGAACCGATTCGGAACCGAAAGACGCAAAAGTTTGACTTTTGCTTTGACTTCAGTTCTGACCCGGTTTAGATAGGTTTAGACATGCCTTAAAGTTCCATTAGGACCTAGTTACATGATTGTATAACCCTCTGCGTTTATACCACTTGAATCCTTAATTGTCCGACGTTTCCGTTAAGTGCTTAAATATGGACCATAATGCCCTTATGACCATACAACGAGAATTTAGGAAATGTGAAAGTACAATAATCTTTGTTACTGATTATAAAACATGTCCCTAAATTTTCACATCAGTTGGAGGTCTAGATTAGGAGTTATGCTTAATGACGTAATTAGAACGCTTCTTAGTAATTAAACGGCGTCATTAGCGTAAAGCCTATCTAAACCCAATTTTTGACACCAAACCTTTTACCCACTGATGTAATATAATATTTTGGGATTTTTGAAGATTTTTAATTATTTTTTTTAAACTGATCATAAGCTAGGATTAGTGCCTTGATTCGGTGAATACCGAATATACCCTTTTAGGCCATAAAATGAGTTTTACAAATCCTTTTGATGCCAATCCAATTGCTACTGATTTTAAATAATAAATGAAGTGTTTTGAACCTGTTGAACTGATCAGAAAACTCAGAATCTTCTTTTAACCCGTAAATTGCTTAAAACGACGTTATACGCGTATTAAACGCATAGTAAGGGTTTAAAACCATTTTGTCACATAAGACTTAACACCAACTGTTATACCATGTTAAAATAAACTATTTTTCTGACTTATTCAGACCCGGTTAACAGAAGCTTGATTAATCCCTTTTATAATCGTTAAAATGACCAAAATACCCTTACGGGGCTTAATATGAGATTAAACTCGTTTTGGGCATAATGGAAGGTATCCTACTGATATCACAACATATTTAAGGCATGTTAACTTAGGAAACCTGTTTAGGACTCTTATGGTTACCCGTTACGCTTCATGCGCGTTCGGTTCGGTTTATGTAACTAGTTTACATAAATTAGCCGAAACGGGTCAAACCTTATCGGTTTTATCTCAAAATCCAGAATGTGTATAATATACCCATATTAAGAAAGTCTTCAAACTTGTCGGGTCTAAATCACATTCTATCCGGTCTTCGCTTAATCGTGCGTACGAACCGTATCTTTAAAACTAACCGGTCTAAGCTTAGGCTTAACTAAAGACCCGTTAGGATTCTAATAGGTTATTATAAACCTTCGTTCCAGAATAGGAGACCCGGTAAAAGATACTTGCACTCACTGATTTTGATTTATACTTGCTCAGGTAAATACTTTTAACTTATTTTTCCTATACGGGCTTGGGGTACGGTATATAAAATACCGCTTGGTCGGGCATTGAATCTTTAATTGTATGATGGTTAAAGTATTGAGATGTCTCGTTTAAATTGTTTTGTTTGCTTAAAGCCTTTGGGGGGTTAATGACCATGTCCCGGATATCCCTGGCATCATTTTACGAAATGGCCACGACCTAAGCACGGGGCGTAGGCGTACGCCCGTCGGTGTCTCATATACATAATGTGGTGTGTCTATTGATCTTTAACCCGGCTCGACCCGGGCAACTGAACGCATAAGAAACATGTAAATCCTTTACAAGTATTATATTCTAATAATTATCCCAAGTTATAAAATATTATTTGTGCCTTGTGCCTTAAATTCATTTTCATAAACTCTTTTCAAAATGAGTCGGTTGATTGTATTTACCAGTGTAAACTGACGTATTTTCTCAAAAAGGTTAAGTGCAGGTACTACGCGTAATAGGCTGGCTTTTCTCCTAGCATCCACAATAAGTCTCGCAAGCTTGGATGTCATAGACTGTTGAACATTGTTTCCTTTGATTTTGATCTACCTGTGGATTTATATTCGACTACTTGTGATACTTAATATTACAATATTGTTTGGTTGAAATGAATCTATACTTTGCTTCCGCTGTGCATTTAAATATTGTGTTGTTTGACTAATATGTTATCAACCACGTCACGATACTCCCCTACCGGGCCCACCGGTAATACGTGGAAATTCGGGGTGTGACAGTTATCACTTGTACTATCGGGTAACAAAGAATCATAAAATAGTAAAGCTAGTTGACGTCTCATTCGTTCCGCTTTTTTCCGAGTATCTTCACCATCGTTCAACGGTTTTTTATTTATCAACCTGTCAAGAAATATGCAAACCCAAACTCCACAGTCTCCCAAAGGTCCGGACTGCTGAGGAGCATCGGTTGCATAAATAACTTCAAAGGGATAATATAACGGTAATTGTCTGTGGGCATTATAACCATGAATTCGTAGCCAATGGTCAAACACAAAATTTATATGACACACCACATCCGTTCTTTCCTTTTCCAAAGCATTTAAAAGGCTAAAACAGCAACAAATTAACAAAGTTAGCAACATGTATTTTGGAGTATTAATCAGTTAAATCGGGCTAATACCTGTCGTATATCATCAGCGTGTAATCGACAAGGTTGAAAACGCCTAAAAACCAGTGGAGGCCTCGTATAAACAACGGTACGTAAACCTATATAATTATTACGCAAAATATTAAATTAATTCAATACAAAATACATTTATCCAGTAATCAATACGTTCGTTCCACATTACCTCGTCAACAATATGTATTGGTGGAAAAGGTTCAACCTGCCCAGTGAAGTAACCTTTGAAGGTCTGGTCGACGGCTTGCGATCGAAAATAATTCTGAAAATATGGGGGTAGAATACTCCAGCGATCACTTTCATTTCTTGAATGATACAAGTGGATCATCCACCCAAATATATGATGTTAAACATTCTAAAGTTAGTTTGAAAACAATATACAAAAAAATATAAATTTATTTATTTATGGTTGTTATATCCAGACGCCATTACTTACATAATCGCTTAACCAGCCGCTACCGTCCTCGCCCAGCAATGACTCCCAAAAATTTGGACCGACAGAATTCCCCACTATTAGGGAAAGATGTTTACTGCCGCTATCTGGATACCACTGCTTGATGAACGCAATTTGTCTATCCTCATTCCTTAACTTTTTGGCCTTTTTATCTTTCAATCTTTTGTAAGCCACATACGGGGATAGCAAAGCTGTTGCGGGCTTTACAAGCCTTTCGGATCGTCTCAATTTGATTATTTCTGGATCCTCATTCTACAAATATTGTATATATGTGTTAATTTCACTTTCTAAAATATATTTTTACTAACTTTATTTTACACAATTAAATCATACTGAATTTTTATGTATTTATAGTGGTAATAAAAAATGTGACCAGTAATTAAAATATATAAAATGGAAAAACTTACAAAATCTACATTCACCATCGGGCTCATAGAGACGTGGTAGGCATTATCGGCATTATCGTAGTTGATAAATGAATCAGTAACAGCCTACAAGAAAGCATGACGGTTAAATTAACGGTTATTAGTAGATATTGTTATTATAAAAAAAAAATATTCACAAAGCACATTACATTATCACTCTGAGTGTGTGCCTGTTCTTTTGGCGTTTGTACGGTTGCCGGAGTCCTGACAGTTTTTTGTTTTGGGGAACAGCGATATGTTTGCGAAAACTCTGACATGAACATATCGGTCAGTCTCCGGTTGTTGTCGTGCAGCTTCTCGTCCAAGAGTGATTTAAATTGTGAAATCAGCTCATTCTCGTAATTTGATCGAAACGTGGACGGAGGGGGAACAAAATTCTGTTGTGGAATATCCTGTGGATCCGGTGCCGGATTATAACCTTCATTCGCGCCATCGTCACCAAACAAAGTGTTCATTACAGACGCTATCTGTTCTTGTGTGCCGACACCGGGGGCAGCCTGCATTTCGGGTTGAATTTGACCCGTGAACCCTGTGGGTATTTGAATCGGTATTTTGGTGGTCATTTGAACCGGATTCTCGCCTGGTAATGCACTGGCATACATCCGACGTTCATCGTCTAAATAATCTGAACTGGACTAATACCACGCGTTTCGCAACTCATTTTCAGTGGGCAATATAACCAAAGACGGCCTAAATTCACGTTTCTGCAATGTTAAAACAAAAAACCATTAATAAAAAATTAATATCTCTCTCTTCCAACTACCCAACCCAACCTTTCACACTCATTAGTATAAACTTTATTAATATAAACAGTAAAAATATTTATTTTTTAAACTTTTTTACTTTGGATATGAAAAGCTAATGAAAGAGTTAACTGCCATTTTCGTCCCTGTGGTTTGGTCACTTTGGCCATTTCAGTCCATTTCTCAAAAATGCGCCATTTTCGTCCCCCACGTTCTGGAAAGGTGCCATTTCAGTCCAAAAATCATAACCCAGTTAAGTCAATTAGTAAATAAGGACTGATTGTGTAAATTTGTAACATAAAGGACTGATTGTGTAAATTTGTAACACCACCACCACTAGCCCTGCCACCACCACCACTCCGCTGCCACCACCGCCACTCCGCTGCCACCGCCACCACCACCACTCCGCTGCCACTCCGCTGCCACCGCCACCACCAATTTTGTTGATGATAATGTTGTTGCTGCTGTTACTGTTGCTTCCTTCAAATATTAATAGAGGCGATGATGATGAATTTGTCGTCGTCTGAGTGGATCGAACAAAGCTTGAAACAGACCGTATCTTGGCGGGGTAATATCCGGAGGCTTCTATTTGAAGCAAACGTGATGTTTGCCGCCGCCACCGCACATTCTCGTTCATCGTTCATCACCGCACCATCACATTCTCGTTCATCGTTCATCACCGCACCACCACAGCCCTGCCACCACCACTCTCACAGATGTCAACAGTGTCATCTCCCCCAAATCGGTCAACAGAAGGTCAAACAGGAAAGTCAACGGCTCAAATTAACGACCAAAATCAGGTTATATTCCAATTAACCTGGTGCAAACATTGTACAAGTATAAACGAATGAACCTGAACAAGAAAAACGAACCGTTAACGGCTGGAACGACGTGTTGACTGATTCCGGCCACTGTGAAGATTCTGGCGAAGTTGCAGGTCCGGTAAAGGTGATGGTGGTGGTGATTGCAGAGCATAGAGAGAGAGAGTAGAGAGAGAGTGTGTGGTGGTGGTGATGTCAGTGGTGGTGGCAGCGGAGTGGTGGTGGTGGCAGGGCTGTGGTGGCGGTGGTGGTGGTAGGGCTGTGGTGGCGGTGGTGGCAGGGCTGTGGTGGTGGTGGCAGGGCTGTGGTGGCGGTGGTGGCGGTGGTGGCAGCGGAGTGGTGGTGGTGGCAGGGCTAGTGGTGGTGGTGTTTAATATTTACTTAAATGGTCCTTTATGTTACAAATTTACACAATCAGTCCTTATTTACTAACTGACTTAACTGGGTTATGATTTTTGGACTGAAATGGCACCTTTCCAGAACGTGGGGGACGAAAATGGCGCATTTTTGAGAAATGGACTGAAATGGCCAAAGTGACCAAACCACAGGGACGAAAATGGCAGTTAACTCCTAATAAAATAATAAAAAAATTAAGAATTAAAAACAGTAAAATTTTAAATTTTATAAGTTTAACAGCCTAAACAGTTTTAATTTAAATTTTGTTGGGTTTCCTGTTAACGGAATATGAACAGCCTAAACAGCCCACACATTATACTGAAAAATATTATATACGGAATTATCTATATTTAAAGATAAAGATTTTTACCTTTACAGCTTGTTGAAGCAATCCGTCCACAGTGCCCCTCATAAACTTATTCCCTTCTTTCCATCCCAAAAATCTTGGAATCGTCTCACCTTGAAACATTCCCTTGAATGCTTAAATTGAGGAAAATTCTCCAACACCCACATCTACATAAGAGAATTTATTGAAATTTTATATGGTTTTCGAAATAACTATATTAAATGACATTCACGGGTACCTTGAAGGGCTAGACAAATCCAGCCAAAGAAAAACCTTTAGCGTCTTCTTTTTGTTGATTGTGCAAATTGTATATGGCAGTATAAGTACTTTCCCAAAAATAGTTACCCCATGGATAATGTCTGAATTCTTCTAAATTATCCACAAGGTCTAAAAGCATATTATCAACAACATTAGTTTTTTGCCAACCCAACAAACCTTGACCGATTAGCATGAGGAGACATATCCTCGTGGCGTCATCTCCGTTAAGCTGCCTAATGTTCTCGAATAAAGTCATTATTCTCCCAAAATTAACTGTTGATCCAGGTTGAAAATATATGTTCTTAAATGAGTTCGGGTGGTCTATAGGTGACCAAGAAGTGTGCCCAAAACGTAGCCCCGTTATTAAACAAAATTGTTTAGGGGTGAATGTAAATAGCTCCCCTCCTAATCTATACGAAATACCAAGATGGGGAAAAGGAGTCGATATTTGTAGTTGTGCAACGCCTATTAAAAGAAGGCTATCACATATGGTGCATCTATTGTCTAAATATGGACCGAAACACGTCTGCCTAATAGCTGTTTCAATCTCCGGAGTCATCACGTCATGCAAAGATTGTAAAACCAACCACTTTTCTCGTACTTTAATGGTTATTTGCTATATAAGAAGAAGAAAAAAATTAAAAATAGTATACGAATTCAAATAAAAATCTTATTTTTATTCAATAATCCGCAAACATTTTACCGGGCATGGAGGGGGGGGGTCCATGGAAGCTTCTTCCATCTCTTGGTCGTTTGGCATGTTCCCGAAATCATTTGGCATGTTCACGTGTCGGTTGAAGTCCATAGTGGCGGGCCCACAACTAATGTCGAAGAAGTGTGATTAGTGGTCCCAGACGGGTCAACGATCTTTCGGATCTTCAACGTTGGGTCTTCAAGTTATTTGCTTTGCTCCAAAGTGGAGAAAAACTTTCAAAGTGTTTTGGTGTTTGTCACATGGGAGGAACACGGCTGCTCATTCTTGTTGACCCGACTTGAATGTCGTCTGACGGGGAACAGGTACTTTATTGGAACACGTGCACTCAAACGGCTTGGACATATGGTGGAAACGGCATAAAAGCACCTACAAATGGCTTGGGCAGTTATCTGAAACCGCTCGAATAAGGACTGACGTGACAGCGAATTAATCAGAACAATTGAACTTAAACGGCTCGGGCATGCAGCGGAAACGGCTCAGGAATGCAGCGGAAACGGCTCAGGCATGCAACGGAAATGGCATGAACATGTTGACCCGGCTCGAATGTCGGTTGAAACGGCACAAGGTTGAAACGGCTTGGACCTCTTTATTGGGCCCCGTGCGCTGAAACGGCACATGCATGGTGGGTAAAGGCTTGACTTTTTACTTAAATAGAGCACGTGCACTGAAACAGCTCGGGCAGTTATTTGAAATGGCTTGGGCAGTAGCTTTATTGAAAGGAGTGTGTTGAATAAGATCTTATTTTTTTCAAATTTTTTTTCATGTTAAATAAGATCGCAAAATATTCGTCCAACGCCATTGAGAAACCTTGAAACTCCCTTGAAACAAATAATGGCTGACAAAAACAATAGTGGCGTATACTGCTCTCAACCAGTTAGTAAATCATCAACGTGGATTCTTAAGAAATGGAGAACACAAGACAGTCGGGTGAAACTTCATCGTCTGAAACGGCTGTGCCGCAGGTGCCGGAAGAAAACAACTTTGTAACTAATCGTCAAAGCTTACACCCGAACAGAAGCGAAAGATGGGCAACTCCAGACGACGAATCTGAGAATTGGTCAAAAGATGTTGCAACATTTTACAATAATGGGGACGCCCCATTCTGTTATTCAGCTATTTTAAGTCGTTATGTGGAGTTGGACAAAAAAATTTGGGGCACTCTGTTAGGCTATCGTTGTAATAGCAACCTAACAGCAACGGTAATTTCATTAGAACTTTTTTATTAACATAATGTGTATTTTTACTGTTTATTACATGTAACTTGTATTAATATAATATTCATTAAACAGCATATTGAGGGATGGACTGGAAGACTAATGGCTTGGAGAAGAAGAAAGTTACAAAGGGATCCCACGTTAAATTTGCGGTGGACAATTCTTCCACCTCAATTCTATGACACGTTACTACAATCCGTTCCTAAGAGCGTGGTTGGTTATGGAAATGGTAAAGAAAACCCATTTCCTTCCTTTTTTGACGTGGATTTTGTGTTTTTCCCACTGCCGATTGACAATAACGAATGGATGTTGGTAAGATTAGAGTTGGCATCCCAGGAATTAGTTTTGTACCCGTTTGAAAACTTTTGTGGACGAGGAGACAAATTTAGGGCAATTATTATTCCACGGTTGACGAAGCTTAAGGTGTATTTAATTGGTTTGCTGGTGCATTTGCAGTATTGGAAAAAGACAGGCAAACCAGAATGCTGCATAACTCATGAGCTAAACGATAACTACGTGATTTCTAACAGGTCAATTGTAGGCAATGAAGTTGTCTATCTGTGTATGCTTATGGAGCATCTCGTTACGGACAAACCAATTAACATTACTGGAGAAGTAAAACAAATATGTTTGTTATATAGACGATTCATGGCTGATAAACTGTATTTTTGGCGGTGTTTGCCACGCCCAAATGCTGTTAAATAAAATAACTCTTCTTTTTAAAATGTTTTAATATTTAATATTATATCCTCCCATTTAACCCCATTCTCATTTCAAAGCTATAAATACATACATTACTCCTCCCATTTAACCCCATTCTCATCTCAAAGTTCCAACTAACAAAAAAAACATGGATTCTTGGACCGACGAGGAAGATATTGCTGCTGTCGTTTCGTACGCTGTCGCTCGTGATCTGGGCACTTATTCAATTTCCGATACTGCTTTCTGGGGGCAGGTTTTCAACTACTTTTGCATTCACCTACAAGAGACGACACGAAGTGTCGATGCCTTGACGACTCGTCTTGCTTTTCTACGCTTTAAATGTAACCGTTTTTTAGGAAGGTGCAAAAATGTTAAAAAAACTAATCCGAACATGGAAGAAAAAGAGGTCGTTGAAGAGGCCCTGCTCGACTACGCAATACTTTACGACGAGGACTTTGAACACCTTTCAGTGTTTGAAACTTTAAAAATTTATCTGTAATTCAAGAAATGAATTTGTAATATTTAGGTTGTATCGTACAACTTAAATGTATGACTTTTAACCGTTTTTCTATGTGAACCGTGATTTTAGTTTTTTTTACTTTTTTTACACATTAATTTTTATAAACACAACATAAATTTCTAGTGATATTTGGGGCCAAAGAGCTATAAAACATATTCGGGCCTAAACAGCCCACAACGTTTTAAATGAACGGCCCGTTTTATTTTTTAAATTATATTTCTAGTGATATTTGGGCCAAAACACCCCATAAATTTTTATAAAACATATTTGGGCCCAAAATATAAGTATCATCAGATAAACAATCTTCACTAATGTTTGGGCCGTTAAAAAAAACTAATGTTTGGGCCCAAACAGCTGTAACACCTCGAAAATTCACGTCCTATAATGTGTTGACACGTGTCATAGGTTTGAACGTGTGAAAGAATGTTCTAGAAGGACTAAGGTTAACAAACATGGAAAGTATGTGAATTTAACGGTTCAAAATGTCAACAGTGAATAAATATACTTTACAATAACCCTACATGATGCTCATACCTTCAAACGAATAAATCATGGATCATACGAAGCTAAATATGAAAGAAAGTGAGAGATTACAAACTACAGGGGTTAAATGTGTCAACATGTTTAAGTTATACCTCTGAGTGACCTTTTAGCAAACCTGAAGCTTTGTAACGGTTAATTATGCTCACCGGAATGCACGATATAAATTTCATAAGGTTTCGTTATCGTATGAGAAAGTTATGATCAAATTCGTATACGAGGGGTTGAAAGCGTCAACGATGAAGTTTATGACTTTTCGGGTGACAATAAAGTTAACCGAGGACTAAACAAAGTGGGTGTATGTCTTGAAGCCCTTATAAGTCAATTTGGAGGCCTCATAATGCAATTTATACAATGCATGACCCTTCGAAAGAGCCAAGAGCCAAGATGCAATAATGGAAAGATTTGAAATCTGACAACAGGATTCAGGGGGGCCGCGTAAAGCTTAACAAGACTTTATGCGGGCCGCGTCAGACGCCCAGATGCATAAACTTTAGACAACAGCCTGTATATGCGCATAACCGACCCAAAACAGATATTTTCACTACATGGGCGACCCCTAAACAACCCCTAGGCCCTTAGGGACATCTGTTGATGATCCATGGCCATTGCTAGCACTTGTTGTCAATGATCTAAGTGAGATTGAGCACTATATAAAGGCCTTATGTTGCAACTTTGCAATCACACCTCATTTCTGCATTTCTGGAGCTTCCTGGAGCTTAAGAGCAGACCCAAGTCTTTCTTAATCGTGCATAGGACTTCAGTAAGTATGCTTAACCTTTCTTAGTTGAGTTTTTGCTTAGTTATAGCTTAAAAGTCAAACCGTCGTAATTAACGGTTGACTTCACGATTAATCACTAATGGTCCAGTGATTAGTCGAATTGAAAATAGTTATAAGTTGGTAATTATGTGGGCAATAAACCCTTAAAAGGGCACCCTCTGATTCCCAGTCTAACTAGGTCAAATGTCGGGTCAAACTTGTTATTAAAAAGTCAACAGAATGCTTATTTTCCATTTTATGCATACTTAGCAATGTAGAACCCATACAACCTGTTTGATCATTAATATAACTTGGTAATTAGTGTAAGAACATGTCTAAACAAGTTCAACCCGACAATTTTCAGTAAAGACCCGGTTCGGAATCGAAAGTCGCATAATTTGAGTTTTGCTTTGACTTTCAGTTCTGACCCGTTTTAGCATGTTTTAGGAATGCCTTAGAGCTTCCTCAGGACCAGCTTACATACTAGTATAACCCTCCGTGATTATACACCTTGGTTCATTAGTTATCCAATTAATATGCATGATTCCGTTAATTGCCTATATGTTGACCATTATGCCATTTTCACCATAAAATGTGATTTTTGAAAATGTAAAAGAGTAGAAACCTTAGTTACTGATATATAAACTTGTACCCAAAATTTGACATTAGTTTGAGGTGTAGATTGAGAGTTATGCTCATTAACGTAATTAGAAAGTTTTTAGCGATTAAACGGCATAATTAGCGTATAGCCTATTTAAACCTACTTTTTGATATCAAACTTTTTACCCACTGATGTAATATATTATTTTAGGATTTTTGAAGATTTTTAATTAATTTTAGGCTGAGCATAACTTAGAGTTATAAGCTTAATTCGGTAATTGTCGGTTTTGCCCTTTCGGGCTATAAAATGAGTTTTACATATCTATTTGACCCCAAACCTTTTGCTACTGATTTTATATGATAAATAGATTATTTTAGACCTTATGGAATAATAAAAATATCAGCTTTATTTACAGAACCCGGAAATGGCTTCTAATTGCCTTTTTAAGCGTTTTTAACGCATAGTATGTACTAAAACTATTTTAAACATACAAGGGTTGATACCTACTGATATTTTAGGTAAATTATAATATTTTAATAGTAAGCAAAAGTTGTTAAACTCAGACTTCAGTTTTGAGCTTTTCGGCTTATGTGAAATTACCAAAATGCCTCTACGGTGCATAGTTTGGTTATAATTGATAAATTTCACATATATACTTTACCCTACTGTTATAACTTATTAAATTGAGTATTTTTTCTGATTACATCAGACCTGTAACTCAGGTTAATACTTAAACTCTTTCATAACCTTGTAAATGACCAAACTACCCCTACGGGGCATAGTTTGTGTTTAAATTCGTTTCGGGCATAATAAAAGATATCTTACTGATGTCACAATATATTTAAGGCATATTAACTTAGAAAACCTGTATATGGCTCTCATGATTACCCGTTACGCCTCTTACGCGTTCGGTTCGGTTTATGTAACTAGTTTGCATAAGTTGGTCGAAACGGGTCAAACCTTATCGGTTTTATCTCAAAATCCAGAATGTGTTTAGATTACCCATATAAGACAAGTCTTCAAACTTGTCTGGACTAAATAACATTCTATTCCGGTCTTCGCTTAATCACGCGTTCGAACCGTATCATTCCTTAAAACTAATCGGTCTAAGTTTAGGCTTAATTAAAGACCCGTTAGGATTCTAATAGGTTATTATAAACCTTCGTTCCAGAATAGGAGGACCAGTAAAAGCTACTTGCATTTGCTGTTTGTGAATTATACTTGCAAAGGTAAATACTTTTAACTTATTTTCCCTTATACGGGCTTGGGGTACGGTATATAAAATACCGCTTGGTCGGGCATTCGACCTTAACCGATTTGTGGATTAAGTATTATCGAGATGACCCGTTTAAATTGTTTTGTTTGCTTAAAGCCTTTAGGAGGTTAATGACCATGTCCCGGATATCCTTGGCATCATTTTACGAAATGGCCACGACCTAAGCGCGGAGTGTAGGCGTACACTCGTCAGTGCATAAATAAATTATGTGGTGTGTCTATTGATCTTTAACCCGGCACGATCCGGGCTACTGAACGCATAAGGAACATGTAATCCTTTTACAAGTTTATATATTTAAATAATTATCCCAAGTTATAAAATGTTTGTGCCACGTGCATCCAAATCAATTTTTAATCATTTTTAAAATGAGTCGGTTAATTGTATTTACCAGTGTAAACTGTCGTATTTTCAAAAAAGATTAAATGCAGGTACTACTCGTAATAGGCTGGATTTCTCCTTAGCATCAATAAAGAGTCTCGCAAGCTTAAGATGCATAACGTCTGTTGAACTACTGTTTCCTATTTATTTTTGATCCTTCTGTGGATGAATTTCAACTGTTGTGATACTGGATATTACAATTCATTAAAGTTGAAATATATATCTTTCATTTGCTTCCACTGTGCATTTCAAATATTGTGTTGTTTGACTATTATGTTGCCAACCACGTCCCGATACTCCCCACCGGGCCCACCGGTCATACGCGGAAAGTCGGGGTGTGACAGGTTGGTATCAGAGCCAACATTGAGTGAATTAAACGCTAGCCTTTTTGTGTTTAATCTCAATGACACAATTGCACATTCCTAAATTTTCGAGTCTAGACAAAGAACATAGGAATAATCCAAATTCTGTTTTGTTTTATTCTTAACTTTGCCCTTTATATTTCGTTGTTATCTTGTGTTATTTTGACAGGTCTAAATATGCCGCCAAGATTTTTCAGACGAAGAGGACGAGGCAAGGGGCCAATCACCACCCCCAATGATCACGAGGCCGGGCCTTCGCAAAGGCGAGCTCCTTCTACCACCGCGAGTGCCAATCCTCGAGAAAACCGGAGGAACCTTTTTGAACCTGCTAGACGATCTGTCTCGCACAGTTCAACGCCTCCCTATCATAACTCTTATGGGCCACAGTCGGAAAACGAGCCCAATAACCCACAACCTTCTTACATACCTCTTCAGCGATCCCTATCGCATAATTCCTTTGGTAACCCCACACCTGTCTTTCAGGGCTGGTTTAACCCGGAAAACTACATACAAGAACCAGTGGGTTTTAACCCATTGGGGCCAAAGGATCATTTCTCCGGCGATCATGCAGAGGACCTAGACGAAGACACGGATCCCGTCGTGCCTGCAACCGGGACCCCCAACCATCCGATCGAGGTCTCTGATGGTTCGTCTTTTCATGGATCACCCTACCGCTCATAGAGGGGACTTTCACTTCAGCTCTCCTCATCACTCAAGTGGCAGTCATTACCCGCCACTTCAGGAAGACCCACAAATGGGTGGGCCTTCAAACCCAGTTACACCGCAGCCACCACCGATGGGTTTTGATAACCCGATTCCTGCCTACACTGGTTCGATGGCGTACAACCAGTTTGAGCAGCCGGCTCACACCAACTATAATTACGCCGAAGCCGACCCATACATGGTAGCGGCCAACTATAACGCCATTCATCCTGAAGGACCGTACGGAGCTCCTTGGGGAGTGGGGTACCCAACTCATGGGTACCAAATACCTACAAGACCTATAATTCGGCAACAATCGCAACCACCACGGTTTTCCCCACCTGAAAGGGAAGAAATTCTTCAAAGGTTGGACCAAGTCGAGCGAGATTTTCACAGAGATCGCAGGGAGCGACAGAGTTTCTTCCAGGGATTGACAAGTTTAATAAAAGGGAAGAGCAAGAAGGACCATTGAATCCTTCCATTATTAGTTGTAATTTCCTTGTACCAGTTGAACCCCTGTGTGGGTATGTTTGTTTGTTTTGACCCCTGCGTGGGTCTATCTTTCTGTTAACCCCTACGAGGGTATGCTGTTTGTTTAAGTCCCTGCGTGGACTAGTATTTCAGTTTGACCCCTGTGTGGGTATGTTGTTCTATTAAAAAAAAGTCCCGTTTAGGGCAATATGTAATCTTTTAATGAATTAATGGAATGTAAGTTTATAAATTTCATTTTTGCCATGTTATGCATAAATAAATTATATATGAAATAAATGAATCAAAATCATTCCTTTTAAAAAATAATTTGCCTATTTAAATATTAACTAAGGATCTTAAAGGTATAACCTAGCCTGCATGTCATTATAAGACCTGGCCAAGATGGTAAAACCTGTTAAAAAGATTCAAATCCCAGTTAACATCTAAAAACATGTTAACGCTCCTGGCAGATGTGATTCGTTAAAATCACACACGTCATTCTTATATAAGGATTCTTCCAAAGATTCTTAACCCAACTTAATGATCTATGAATCATGGGTTTAGATCATCAATTAAGATGATCATATTTTGACCATACATTGGTAATATAGTGCCTACGGGCCCTGCTCATTTTCATATGAGACAAAAGACAGTAATAGTCTATGACCCTGTCTGAAAAAGGTAAAGAACTATGTTCAAACCTTCATGCCTTGATTCTATGAAATCATGGCTTATAATTTAAATTGTCCCTGTGACTAGGCCTTATGTGCTAATAATACTGTTATTGTTTATAATTAGGATAAATTATAATAAAATCCTAAATAAATGTGAGTAACAAATTAACCAAATATGGTCGATGTTTACCATGGTTAATGAATTTCCCTAAGGGGCAATTCCATAATAAACTCTCAAATAAACTATTGTCATTGTCTTATGCAACAGTTCAAATTTAAAATGGCTGACTCAGATGAAATTAATAGTCACCCAATGGAGAGTAATGATAACGCCCGAATTAATATAACGGGTGCTGAACTGAAAGCGTTAGTAGACGACGCTATTACAAAGGCCGTAGAGCGGCAGTATGAAGATTATAGTGGGACTCGAAGTAGGACCCTATCTGCGCCGCGTTCAAAGCCAAAGACTCATTCTGAGGCTCACAGCCAGCCTCCCTCCAAGAAGGAAGAACCCAAGAAAGATGATGATCGACACTCCTCAAACCACAACAATGCTCCGTCTTAAAAGATCATGCTAAATCAAGGACCCCGTGATAAGGGTTGCTCCTACAAATACTTTGTTTCATGCAAGCCCAGGGATTTCACTGGGGAAAAAGGAGCCATAGACTGCATAACGTGGTTAGATGAGATGGACACAGTAGTGGATATCAGCGGGTGCGCTGAGAGGGATGTGGTCAAGTTTGTGTCCCAATCATTTAAAGGTGAGGCCTTAGCCTGGTGGAGATCGCTGATTCAAGCCACTGGGAAGATCCCATTGTACAACATGACATGGGAGCAATTTGTTGCCCTCATCAGGGAAAACTACTGCCCTCAACATGAGGTTGAGAAGATAGAGTCTGATTTTCTATCGTTGGTTATGCAGAACCTTGACTGCCAAGCTTACCTCACGAGCTTCAACACAATGTCCAGATTGGTTCCGTATCTGGTGACCCCGGAACCCAAAAGAATAGCTCGATTCATTGGGGGTTTAGCCCCAGAAATAAACGCAAGCATGAAGGCCTCTCGGCCAGCTACTTTCAGATCTGTAGCTGACATATCTTTGTCCCTCACTCTGGACGCGGTCAGACAAAGATCGCTGAGGAATAAGGATGCCGAGAAAAGAAAACGTGAAGATGACAATTCACGGAGGTCAAACAAGAAGCACCGAGGAAACGATGACAACAAGAAGGGGTCTGAGTCAAAGAAGGATGGGCATCAATCCGGTGAAAAGCCCAAGTGCAAAGTCTGCAAGAAACAGCACTTCGGGAAGTGCAGGTTTGAATCGAACTCGCAGACTCAGTCAAGAACTTTTGCATGTGGTATATGCAAGTCCAAGGAACACAAGACCTTGGATTGAAAAAAGTTGAAGGATGCAACCTGCTACAGCTGTAATGAGAAGGGGCATATCAAGACCAACTGCCTAAAACTCGCAAAGAAAGCTGATGAAGGAAAGAAGACCAATGCTAGGGTCTTTAGGATGGATGCGAAGGAGGCTGTGCAAGACGATAACGTGATCACATGTACCTTTCTCATAAATGATGTCTATGCAAGAGTACTTTTTGATTCAGGCGCAGATAAATCATTTGTAGATAATAAGTTTTGCAAATTGCTGAATTTACCTGTTAAAACATTAAGTGTGAAATATGAGGTGGAGTTAGCAGATGGCACCTTAGAAACCGCCTCAACCATATTAGAAGGATGTGTTATATCCATTAAGAACCACTCTTTTCCCTTGACCCTACTTCCTTTGAAGTTAGCCGGTTTCGACATCGTATTAGGCATGGACTGGTTATCTCATAACCAGGCCCAGATTATCTGCAATAAGAAGCAAGTGGTGATCAAGACTCCGTCTGGTGAACCACTTACCATTCAGGGAGATACCCGGTATGGACTGCCTGAGCAAGTGACTATGCTCAAGGCCTCTAAGTGTTTAAAGAAGGGTTGTGTCATCTACATGGCACAAGTGACTATTGATGAGCCGAAACCCAAGATGGAAGACATCCCCGTCATTTCTGAATACCCTGAAGTGTTTCCTGAAGAACTACCTGGCTTACCACCAAATAGGCAAGTGGAATTCAGAATTGACATCATCCCTGGAGCAGCACCTGTTGCTAGAGCACCTTATAGGTTGGCGCCAACAGAGATGAAGGAATTGAGAGCACAACTGGATGAATTGCTAGCTAAAGGTTTCATTAGACCTAGTTCGTCTCCTTGGGGAGCACCAGTCTTGTTTCTCAAAAAGAAGGATGGATCGATGCGTCTGTGCATCGATTACCGTGAGCTTAATAAGGTCACAATAAAGAATAGGTATCCTTTGCCCAGGATTGACGATTTGTTCGATCAATTGCAAGGGGCAAGTTATTTCTCAAAGATTGACTTGAGGTCAGGCTATCACCAACTGAAGGTTAGAGATGAAGACGTACACAAAACTGCATTTCGGACTCGTTATGGTCATTACGAGTTCCTAGTGATGCCTTTTGGGCTCACTAATGCACCTGCCGCATTCATGGATCTCATGAATCACGTCTGCAAGCCTTACTTAGATAAATTCGTCATCGTTTTCATCGACGACATTCTCATCTACTCGAAGAACCAAGCTGACCATGAGAAACACCTTCGCTGTATTCTTAAACTCCTACATCATGAGAAGCTCTATGCCAAATTCTCTAAATGTGAATTTTGGCTTCGAGAAGTCCAATTCCTTGGACATGTGGTTAGTGAGCGTGGTATCCAAGTGGATCCCGCTAAGGTGGAAGCTGTTATGAATTGGCAAGAGCCGAAGACGCCTACAGAGATTCGTAGCTTCCTAGGCTTAGCAGGATATTATAGGCGTTTCATTGAAAAATTTTCAAGGATTGTTGCGCCCCTAACTTCTTTGACTAGGAAGAAGATTAAGTTTGACTGGGGACCCAAGCAACAAGAATCCTTTGATATCCTAAAGCAAAAGTTGAGCAACGCTCCTGTACTGACATTGCCTTAAGGTACCGAAGAATTCGTAGTTTACTGCGATGCATCACACACTGGCATGGGGTGTGTGCTTATGCAGAAAGGCAAGGTTATTGCCTATGCTTCACGGCAGTTAAAGGTGCACGAAAAGAACTACACCACCCATGATTTGGAGTTGGGTGCCGTTGTATTTGCACTGAAGCTATGGAGGCACTATTTATATGGTATCAAGTGTGTGATCTATTCTGATCACAAGAGCCTCCAGCACCTGTTTAATCAGAAGGATTTAAACATGAGGCAGCGCCGTTGGATGGAGACTTTAAATGATTATGATTGTGAAATCAGATACCATCCCGGCAAGGCGAATGTAGTCGCCGATGCCTTGAGTCGAAAGGAAAGGGTGAAACCCATCCGAATCAATGCCAAGAGCATTGAAATAAAGAATAGTTTGAATGAAAGGCTGTTAGCTGCACAGAAGGAAGCTGTGTTGGTGTGACAACCCTCACCAAACCAGGTATCCGTACAACTTAATTAATAATTAATTACTGCTTAATTACTGTGCTTGCTTGAACTTGTGAATAAACTGCTACTTTATTACTGATACATGTACTTACTTGCATCATACTTTACTTGCTGTCATTACATTATTTACATGACTGAACCTTAGTGACAAACATGATGCACAAAAAGCACAGTAGCACTATAGCGGATAACCTATTGAACATGCTGATAAAGCCAGCATCAGGCAGACACTGCCTCTAAGGCCTGTATGAGCCAGAAATATTTTGCTACACTAGTGGTGAGTGTAGGGATATAAGGGTTATAGAACTGCGTCTCTAGGGATAAGTTACAATGACTGGATGTGCCTAAAACGTACTCTAAGTACAAAATTCAGCACTTTACATAATAATTCAGCTTTTAGCTACCTAATAAAGTGCCAAAACATGAGAAAAATATTACTAGACACTTTCCAAAGTGTCAGAAATGAGTTGTGTCACTAAAAATGGTATTAACGACACTTTAAAGCTTTGTTAACGCTTTAACGGATTACTATCCAACCGAACAACCGGACTACACCCGGAGCATGAAAATATTGTTATTTTCATTATTTACCTTTTTCTGAGCCAGTTAGGGTCCCTGAATACCCTAACACCCATTGTAACGCGTGACACACAACTAACCGGGTTAAGCACTTAACTAACTTACTTAACCTAACTAGTATCCTAACTAATGGTTGGATTCGAACTAGACCCCCCCCCCCTTCTTAACCAAACCGTCCCCATGAGGGGGACACACTTGTCCTTTGTTGATTTGATTAATCTCTTGTGCTTAATATCTAGGAGGCACTAAATCCTTTGGTTAATAATCCTATGTTTTGCCTATAAGATCAAGACTAAACACACTTATCATTTTCCATCACCACAACACAACTCAAAACTCTCTCCTCTCTCTCTCAAGGCTTCGGCCGAACATCCCCTTATACATCCATCATATTTTCGGCTTCCATCATCACATTCCAAGATCATTCTAGTATCAAGGATCACATACGAGGAGTCTTGGTGCAATCGGAAGGCGAAGGACCTCACTACATTGCTTTTATCCACGCATTTTTCGCTTAGATTCTTCCCTAGCCTTGAGCTAGTGGTATGTTACTTAAATCACCTACTCGAACTATTTTGAAGTGGTTAATACGATGTGTAACAGTTAAAACTCGAAATCTTACAAGATAATGCTTTAAAGTCTACTAAAAACACTAAAATATTGGTTAAAAGCTTATAAGTTGTGTAAATGTTGTAGTATTTGAATTGTGTGATTATTTGGACCCGATCTATGTTGTGGTAGCTCGGATCATCATTTAACCCGGTTTAGTCATGATCTTGGATTATGACATAAAGCTTGTATAAGTGTAACAAGGGTTAGAAGATGAAACTCTACCACACACGAATCATGAACTTGTGTAAAAGTGTTTTAGTTTGTACAATAGTGTTTAAAACTAGTAGATCTACGTATCTACAAGCGGTATTTTCAAAGGACCACGTGTCAAGAGAAAACATGCTTTTAAAGACGGATCTTACACTAACATGAATGATTTTTAGAACACACAAGTGTGTAAACACTTGTGTAACACAAAGTTTCAACAAAATAACTATTTTTGAAAAAGATGACGAGAAGTTGTAAAGATGGAACTTCCCTAAAAACGAGGTTTTTACAAAATCGGATAGTTTTATGTAAAGAACCACTAAAAGTAATGGGATTTACTTCATAGTTTGGAGAAAACCACAAGTTCATGTATTTTTGCGATTTACATCTATATTGACTAGTTTGTGGTTTGAACATTGTTTTGTTTGAATGATAAGAAAATGGTTGGTTTGATTTATAAAAGAAAATGATACGCTTGAAAGCGTGGCCACCTCCAGTTACAGAGGAAACTCTGGCGAAATTTTTCTAAAAACCTAACACTTAGAATTATTTTCACTATAAGTGTTAGAAATACATTTTGGCTTGTTTTCAAATTATAGATTTCGCCACGACTTATTTACAAAATATCGGAGGTGGGATTTCACAAAATAAAACGTGATACATATATATATTTAGTATATGTTTTTCACAACGTCACATGTATAAGTGTTTATGATTATTTTGTGAACTACGTAAATATTATTTTTAGGGTAAAAATAATATTACTAAATATTATTTTGGGAAAATCACATGTATTAAAATATAATATTTTTGAGAAGAATATTTATATTTTGGGAGTTAGAAATAAAATATATTAAGTGAGACTTAATAGTGTAAATCCCCCATCCTTGGGAAGGAGAATAACTACCAAGTATATACAGAACGTAAACACGAAATAGTTGCCTAACTATTTCCCAAAAACTTAAACCATAAAGCTAAGGCACGACCATCCGTCTAATAGAGTTAGTACGTGTAGGTCGTCATACAGCTGATCGATTTGGAGGCATACTTGGTAGAGACGCACCACTGTGAGTTCATGTCCCCCTTTTCTCTAACTGTTTTCAGTTTTCTTAACAGCGGGGGTGAAATACATGTTACTTTAATTACGAGTACTATATACATGGTATGGTTAGCGTAAGGAGGGTTACTACTTAGATCATGTGAGTGGGTAGGCGTGAACTGGAGACCATTAGTCCTCATTATAGGACCGAGGGACGTAAGCGGTAGATCTATCTGGGTGTAGCGAGCCCAACCCCAGGTCCAACAGTACGGGCCTCGGGGTGACTTTGTGCCCCGACGCAAAATCGCAAGGTTTGAGTCTTCCTACTTGCACTTCACACATATCAATGGCCTTGCAAACCGTTGGTGATCTCTTTTCCTTATTTGCTACATACCAGGGAATTTTTATACTTACAAGTGTTTATTTACTCACTACACATGAACTCGCTCAACATTATTGTTGATTTTTCAACTTACATGTATTTCAGGAAATTAAAGATCTGGCGCGGTATGTTATGTTTTCCCGCTGCATAAGGGTTCCAAGGTCATCCCAGTTTAGGAAATGTGACTCTTTCCTGGACAAGTCACAAATCTTAAACTGCGTTTATTTCATGTTGATGTTTATGCTTTTTTTTCAAGACAATGTTTTATGTTATGATGTTGTAAGTCTCTAAGACAATGGTATGTTACTCTGGTTTTAAAACTTAATCAAATGGATGATCTTGCATGATTTTGTTTCATATAGCTTTGTTATGATTAAGCTATGGTATTAAGAAGTCACACCAAAATTAACCACGCTTCCGCAAAGCCAGGGTGTGACAGCTTGGTATCAGAGCTCTGATCATAGCGAACTAGGATTCCTTCTCGAGTCTAGACTATGATCACTAGGGCTCTCACGAAAACATTTTTACTGCATACCACTTAAGTCCAGATCCAAAACTTTTTACAAACAAATGTTGAGCACATTTTATTTATTATTATAGGCTCAGTCTAGAAAGGGCTGAGGCTCGGTCTGAGAGGCCGAGGCTCGGTCTGGGAGATCGAGGTAGTTGGCTAGTGGGACTAGGAAGAGCAGTCTGAGAGGCTGGGAGAATTGGCTAGTGGGACTAGGAAGAGCAGTCTGAGAGGCTGGGAGAATTTGGCTAGTGGGACTAGGAAGAGCAGTCTGAGAGGCTGGGAGAATTTGGCTAGTGGGACTAGGAGAAGCAGTCTGAGAGACTGGGAGGCTAGTGGGACTAGGAGAATTATTTGATACTTACTTGGCGACTTATGTGATTATTTGATTGTATGATTGACTGTTTGTGCATGTTTGTGTTTATGTTACAGACACTATGGACACCTCTGGCACTGGTGATTCAGACACCACAGGACCTAGACCTATAGTATCGGACGACCTAGAGTCTTCTGAGCGCGAGGTTCACACATCCGACGTTACTAGCACGGACGAGGACGATTTCCAGCCCTTTGCTTTACCTGATGGTGCAGATGAGCTCGCTGATGGCCCTTTGGCCTGGGACCTACCGTTAGTGGAGATCCCTGCTCCCATACCGCTTGCTTCATATCCTGCTTACGATTTGCTTCTCGACGCCGACGCTGACGACGACGTCGATCTTTTTTATGACGAGCCCGTGGAGGATGAGGTTCAGGGCGAGGCCCTTCTTGCTGCTGGCGATCTTTTGATGATCGCAGATGCTCCCGCTGAGGAGTCACCTGCTCACTCTCCGGTCCCAGGCTCTTTCGAGTCTGTGGCCTCTGCACCTTCACACACCCAGAGTGCGCAGCACTTCTCACATGGATCAGATCCCGACCAGGCATCCTCTGTTGCCCCTATTCCTAGTTTTGTTTTCGACCACGAGGATATGGAGGATTCCGATCCTGACTTTCCCCCAGGATTCGACCCAGATGAGGATATAGAGTTTATACCCATGGATCAGCCTATGGAAGATCCAGTCGACCCAGTTAATCCCATCGACCCTGAGTTTGATTTTGAGATGGCCTTTGATGAGCCTGAGCAGCCACTAGACCCTGCTCCTGACCCAGTACTTGAGCATGACCCAGTTCATGCTGACGCACCTATTATTGAGCCTGTCATTCCTGACCCACCTATTGATGATCACCCTATAGATGCTCCACTGTTGGAGGGCGATCACGTCATTGCTGCTGATCATGTTGATCCCCCACTTTTTGCTGATGCACCAGTTGACCCCCTCTCTTGTTGCACCTCACCATGATCCTATACCAGTTCAGTTTGATCGTGCGCTTTTTGAGGCACAGATTGACCCCCGAGATTAGCACGCCCAGTGTGGGTGGATTCCTGCTGATGATGAGGTTCCACCTATTCCTCCTCACATCACTGATACCCGTCACATTGATACCTCCTTTTCATTTCCTCGGTTTACACCTCCAGCACGAGCTGGAGAGGGTTCTTCGGCTCACCCTTTTGGACATGTACCGGTATCTATCCCTACTATACCACCGTCTGCTACTTTTCCACCTGTTTCTCCATTTCATGTGGCACCTTTTGATCCCACCAGTGAGCCGTTTCTTTGGGCATCATCTTCTGCTATGCCACCGACTGACCCCTACCATTCTTTCCACATGGGGTATACTATTGAGGACGTTTTGATGTCTTTTGTCGCCCAGCACGAGGCACACACACAGCGCATTCAGGAGCTTGAGAGAGCTCGGCCGCCGCCGTGTCAGTGCCAGGGACAGACCCACTCTCCTTTGCAGCCCACTCGACCTTTACCACCAGACTACGCTGCATGCCTTTTGGCACTTGAGCAGCAGGTTGCTTCTTGGTTGCGTACCCAGAGAGCCATGGAGGAGGACTGGCTCCATTTGCGTCGTTTGTTTTACACTCACTTTCCCCCTCCTCCACCGCCATCCGTGTAGAGCTCTTCAGTACCGTGTAGGTAGATATTGGTGAGAAGACGGCGGATGCTTTTGACTGCACAACATTTTTGGAGACTACATTATGATTCTGACTTTTGTTGACATGTATTTGATGTATTGACAGTGATTTGATATAGTTTTTGGACTAGGGTGATGTAGCCCTTAGTCGACTGATGTTGTATGACACTGTGATGTACTTGTACGCTTACTATGTGGTCTCAATATATGGCAATCGCAGTATTCTCATCATATTTGATACTTGATTTGGTTATTTGTATTCTATGACATGGGATGTTGTGTGATTGATGTTTGTGACATGGGATGTTGTGTGATTGATATGATTATAACATGAGATGTTATGTACTATTACTATCATAAAGCGTATGTATTATAACTATGGCCTGACCGACGTAAACACATCTTTTAGAAGATGCCGCCGAGACGTGAGACACGCATGCCTACCAATGAGGCAGAACTCCAGCAAGTCATTGTTGCTGCCATCGCACAATACGCCGCTTCGCAAGGAGGACCCAACGGAAGCAGCTCAAACAACAATGGCAACAATAATCCACCTCATGGTAATACTAGGTCATTTAGACATACCATGACCTAATTGGATATCTATAGCAAAGATGCTAATGCCATTCACGTGTTATAATGTATGTGCAGGGTGCACCTACAAGCAGTTTCTAGACTGCAAACCGGTCAACTTTGATGGCACAGGAGGTGCTGTCGCCTTTGTTCGTTGGGCCGAGAAAACCGAATCTGTTCTTCGCATGAGCAAATGCGCGCCAGACCAGCAAGTCACCTATATCTCAGGGCTATTCTTGGATGGAGCCCTCTCTTGGTGGAATCTGCAAGTACAGACACTTGGTGAAGCTGCTGCCTACGCGCTAACCTGGACCGAACTGAAGGAACTTATGCGCAAAAAGTACTGCTCTCGCGCGGAAATCCAAAGGTTGGAAACCGAGTTCTGGCATTTGAAAATGGACGGTCCAAAGATCGCAGAGTACGTTCAAAGGTTCCATGACTTATCGCATGTGGTACCCTACATGGTCACTCCGGAGTTCAAGCGGATTGAACGTTTCATTTGGGGATTAGCTCCTCAAATCATAAGCATGGTGACCTCATCCAAGCCTGCGACTATTACCGAGGCGATTGATTTGAGCGTAGCTCTCACAGAGGAGGCTATTCGCCTGAACAAGTTTGGTGATGCTGAGACTAAGAAGAAAGAGACTCACGTCGAGTCATCAGGAGGTAACAAACGGAAGTTCTCGAACTTTAAGCAAGGCGCCAGTGTGGTTGTTAAGAAAGGAGAGCAAAACGCGCCAGCTCAGGATACAGCTGGTGGTAGGAGGAAAGGTAAAGGATATATGGGTGCACATCCCAAGTGCAACTCTTGCCAACGCCATCACTCTAGCCGATGCGGGCCAAAAGTATGTGAAGCTTGTGGAAAGACTGGTCACTTGAAGGATTCTTGTTGGGCTAGTGCTGGCCGGGGAGGCCAAGGAGGATTTGGGAATAGAAATAATAATCGTGGTGGTATTGGGAATCGCCCACAAGGAAACAATGGAGGAAACGGGAATCGAGGCAACTTTGCGAACCAAGCTGGTAATGCGAACCAAAACAACAACCAAGCTGGAAATGGAGGTGGAAACGGTCAAAGACTCGGATGCTTTAACTGTGGTGATATTGGGCATTTTAAGAAGAACTGCCCAGAGTTAAACCAAGCCCGTGGAAGAGTGTTCCAAATCGAAGCAAGGGAGGCGCGCCAGGATCCCAATGTCGTTACTGGTACGTTCCCTGTAAACCAGCGCTATGCATCCGTTTTATTTGATACTGGTGCCGATTATAGCTTCGTGTCGTTATAGTTTAAGAATATGCTTGGTTTAGCCACTAATAAGTTAGATATTCCCTACTCAATCGAATTGGCCAATGGAAAGTTAGTGGAAGCCAATGAAGTGATCAGAGGCTGTGTGATCGAATTGGGAGAGCGTGAGTTTGCTTTGGATCTACTACCAGTCCAGCTGGGAAGCTTTGACGTAGTAGTAGGTATGGATTGGTTATCAGGCAACAAGGCTGAGATAGTTTGTCACGAAAAGGTTGTTCGTATCCCAACCGAAGATGGCGAAACAATTGTGGTTCACGGGGAGAAGCATGATACGCCGTTAAGAATTATCAGCTGCCTGAAAGCACGAAAGTGTTTGCAGAAGGGATGTGTTGCCTTCCTGGCACACATTGTGGATAAGAAGGCTGCTGAGCCGAGAATAGAAGACATCCCTGTCGTGAGGGAATATCCAGAAGTCTTCCCAGAGGACTTACCTGGACTGCCACCTCAGAGGCAAGTAGAGTTTCACATTGACTTAGTTCCAGGCGTCGCGCCTGTGGCTAAGGCACCTTATAGACTTGCTCCGTCAGAGATGCAGGAACTGTCGACACAACTTCAAGAGTTGTTAGACAAGGGATTTATCCGACCAAGCTTCTCGCCTTGGGGAGCTCCGGTCCTGTTTGTCCAGAAGAAGGACGGTAGTTTTCGAATGTGCATCGACTACCGGGAGCTGAACAAGCGGACGATCAAGAATAGATATCCTCTGCCAAGGATTGATAATCTGTTTGATCAACTGCAAGGCTCAAGCTTTTATTCAAAGATCGATCTTCGATCTGGATATCATCAGTTAAGGATACAAGAGGAAAGTATCCCGAAGACAGCCTTCAGAACTCGTTATGGACACTACGAGTTCCTTGTTATGTCGTTTGGTTTGACAAACGCACCTGCAGTGTTTATGGACTTGATGAATAGAGTTTGCAAGCCGTATTTGGACAAGTTCGTGATTGTGTTTATCGACGACATCTTGATTTATTCAAGGACAAAGGCTGAGCACGAACAGCACTTAAGAACTATTTTGGAGTTGCTGAAGAAAGAACAGCTGTATGCCAAATTCTCTAAGTGCGAGTTTTGGCTACGTGAAGTACAATTTCTTGGACATGTGGTTAATGGAAATGGAATCCACGTGGATCCAACCAAGATCGAAGCGATCAAGAATTGGGAAACGCCAAAGACGCCAACCGAGATTCGACAATTCTTGGGTTTGGCTGGCTACTATCGAAGATTCATTGAGGATTTTTCAAAAATCGCTCAACCATTGACGCTCCTCACGCAGAAAGATAAGAAGTTTGATTGGGGAATCAAACAGGAAGAAGCGTTCCAGATATTGAAGGATAAGCTCTGCAATGCGCCAATCTTAGCACTACCGGAAGGTACAGATGATTTTGTGGTATACTGTGACGCCTCACGTCAAGGATTGGGTTGTGTGTTGATGCAACGCCAAAAGGTTATTGCTTACGCATCGCGTCAATTGAAAGTGCACGAAAAGAACTATACCACACATGATTTGGAACTTGGCGCAGTGGTTTTTGCATTAAAGATCTGGAGACACTACCTTTATGGTACAAAGTGTACAATTTTTACAGATCACAAAAGCCTACAACACATATTCAACCAGAAGGAGCTGAATATGAGGCAGAGACGTTGGGTTGAATTATTGAACGATCACGACTGCGAGATAAAGTATCACCCAGGGAAGGCGAATATGGTCGCCGATGCCCTAAGTCGAAAGGAGAGGATCAAGCCCATAAGGGTTAGGGCTTTGGAAATGATTATCCGAACCGATCTTTCCTTGCGCATTCGTGCCGCGCAGAAAGAAGCTCTCAAGGAAGGAAACCTTGAAGAAGAATATCTCCGTGGGATGGAGAAGCTACTGGTACCAAACGAGGAAGGAACGTTATGTTTTGAGAAAAGGATTTGGGTTCCTCTGTTTGGTGGTTTAAGGAAGGTTATTTTTTATGAAGCTCACAAATCGCGGTACTCTATCCATCCAGGAGCGGATAAGATGTACCAGGATCTCAAAGATTATTATTGGTGGCCTAGGATGAAAGGCGATGTTGCTGTTTATGTAAGCAAATGTTTAACATGCGCTAAGGTTAAAGCGGAATACCAGAAGCCTTCAGGACTTCTGCAACAACCTGAGATTCCCAAGTGGAAATGGGAACAAATCTCAATGGATTTTGTTAAGAAATTGCCAAGAACGCCAAGAGGCCATGACACTATTTGGATAATAGTAGATCGATTAACAAAGTTAGCACACTTCTTACCTATCAGAGAGAAGGATAATACGAGCAAATTGGCTGAAATTTATATGAGAGAGATCGTTGCACGTCATGGAGTGCCTCTCTCGATCATCTCTGATAGAGACGGAAGGTTTGTGTCAAGGATATGGCAATCCTTCCAAGAAGCGTTTGGATCGCAATTGAATCTGAGCACTGCGTTTCACCCGCAAACTGACGGTCAAAGCGAGCGAACGATACAGACTTTGGAAGACATGCTGAGAGCGTGTGTTATGGATTTGGGCGGTAGCTGGGATAAGCATTTGCCTTTGGTCGAATTTTCATACAACAACAGCTACCACACCAGTATTGGTGTCGCGCCATTCGAAGCCCTTTACGGACGCAAGTGCCGATCACCCTTATGCTGGGCTGACGCAGGTGATAGGCAACTAGCTGGTCCCGAAATCGTCCAAGAGACGACAGACAAGATTGCGCAGATTCTTAAACGCATCGAAGCAGCTCGCCACAGACAGAAGGCCTATGCGGATCCAAACCGGAAACACGTGGAATTTCAAGTAGGAGAAATGGTGTTATTGAAAGTTTCACCCTGGAAGGGTGTGGCACGCTTCGGAAAGCGTGGGAAGTTAAATCCGCGCTACATTGGTCCTTTCAGAATTTTGGAAAGAATAGGACTAGTAGCATACAAGCCGGACTTACCTGCTGAACTGAATAGTGTTCACGATACATTTCATGTATCCAACCTGAAGAAAAGTCCAACTCAAGATGACATTGCCATTCCCATCGACGAGATTCATGTTGACGACACGCTCCATTTCGTTGAAGAACCGGTTGAGGTTACGGATTG
Organism: Helianthus tuberosus; assembly: GCA_030545235.1. Lineage (NCBI taxonomy): Eukaryota > Viridiplantae > Streptophyta > Magnoliopsida > Asterales > Asteraceae > Helianthus > Helianthus tuberosus. The sequence continues at coordinate 48,257,184 of CM060411.1, read as the reverse complement.
GAAGGTAAACAAGACCCGCCGGAGCAGTGTCAAGCTCGTCAAAGTTCGTTGGAATGCCAGACACGGTCCTGAGTACACCTGGGAGCGTGAGGACCGGATGAAAGAGAAATACCCCCACCTATTTCCTAAGAACCCTGCATCTACAAGCAGAACTTAAAATTTCGGGACGAAATTTTTCTAACGGGGGGAGAATGTGACAACCCTCACCAAACCAGGTATCCGTACAACTTAATTAATAATTAATTACTGCTTAATTACTGTGCTTGCTTAAACTTGTGAATAAACTGCTACTTGATTACTGATACATGTACTTACTTGCATCATACTTTACTTGTTGTCAGTACATTATTTACATGACTGAACCTTAGTGACAAACATGATGCACAAAAAGCACAGTAGCACTATAGCGGATAACCTATTGAACATGCTGATAAAGCCAGCATCAGGAAGACACTGCCTCTAAGGCCTGTATGAGCCAGAAATATTTTGCTACACTAGTGGTGAGTGTAGGGATATAAGGGTTGTAGAACTGCGTCTCTAGGGATAAGTTACAATGACTGGATGTGCCTAAAACGTACTCTAAGTACAAAATTCAGCACTTTACATAATAATTCAGCTTTTAGCTACCTAATAAAGTGCCAAAACATGAGAAAAATATTACTAGACACTTTCCAAAGTGTCAGAAATGAGTTGTGTCACTAAAAATGGTATTAACGACACTTTAAAGCTTTGTTAACGCTTTAACGGATTACTATCCAACCGAACAACCGGACTACACCCGGAGCATGAAAATATTGTTATTTTCATTATTTACCTTTTTCTGAGCCAGTTAGGGTCCCTGAATACCCTAACACCCATTGTAACGCGTGACACACAACTAACCGGGTTAAGCACTTAACTAACTTACTTAACCTAACTAGTATCCTAACTAATGGTTGGATTCGAACTAGACCCCCCCCCCCTTAACCAAACCGTCCCCATGAGGGGGACACACTTGTCCTTTATTGATTTGATTAATCTCTTGTGCTTAATATCTAGGAGGCACTAAATCCTTTGGTTAATAATCCTATGTTTTGCCTATAAGATCAAGACTAAACACACTTATCATTTTCCATCACCACAACACAACTCAAAACTCTCTCCTCTCTCTCTCAAGGCTTCGGCCGAACATCCCCTTATACATCCATCATATTTTCGGGTTCCATCATCACATTCCAAGATCATTCTAGTATCAAGGATCACATACTAGGAGTCTTGGTGCAATCGGAAGGCGAAGGACCTCATAGTTTGGAGAAAACCACAAGTTCATGTATTTTTGCGATTTACATCTATATTGACTAGTTTGTGGTTTGAACATTGTTTTGTTTGAATGATAAGAAAATGGTTGGTTTGATTTATAAAAGAAAATGATACGCTTGAAAGCGTGGCCACCTCCAGTTACAGAGGAAACTCTGGCGAAAATTTTCTAAAAACCTAACACTTAGAATTATTTTCACTATAAGTGTTAGAAATACATTTTGACTTGTTTTCAAATTATAGATTTCGCCACGACTTATTTACAAAATATCGGAGGTGGGATTTCACAAAATAAAAAGTGATACATATATATATTTAGTATATGTTTTTCACAACGTCACATGTATAAGTGTTTATGATTATTTTGTGAACTACGTAAATATTATTTTTAGGGTAAAAATAATATTACTAAATATTATTTTGGGAAAATCACATGTATTAAAATATAATATTTTTGAGAAGAATATTTATATTTTGGGAGTTAGAAATAAAATATATTAAGTGAGACTTAATAGTGTAATCCGAAGTATACGAACACGCATGTATTAAATCCCCCATCCTTGGGAAGGAGAAAAACTACCAAGTATATACAGAACGTAAACACGAAATAGTTGCCTAACTATTTCCCAAAAACTTAAACCATAAAGCTAAGGCACGGCCATCCGTCTAATAGAGTTAGTACGTGTAGGTCGTCATACAGCTGATCGATTTGGAGGCATACTTGGTAGAGACGCACCACTGTGAGTTCATGTCCCCCTTTTCTCTAACTGTTTTCGGTTTTCTTAACAGCGGGGGTGAAATACATGTTACTTTAATTACGAGTACTATATACATGGTATGGTTAGCGTAAGGAGGTTTACTACTTAGATCATGTGAGTGGGTAGGCGTGAACTGGAGACCATTAGTCCTCATTATAGGACCGAGGGACGTAAGCGGTAGATCTATCTGGGTGTAGCGAGCCCAACCCCAGGTCCAACAGTACGGGCCTCAGGGTGACTTTGTGCCCCGACGCAAAATCGCAAGGTTTGAGTCTTCCTACTTGCACTTCACACATATCAATGGCCTTGCAAACCGTTGGTGATCTCTTTTCCTTATTTGCTACATACCAGGGAATTTTTATACTTACAAGTGTTTATTTACTCACTACACATGAACTCGCTCAACATTATTGTTGATTTTTCAACTTACATGTATTTCAGGAAATTAAAGATCTGGCGCGGTATGTTATGTTTTCCCGCTGCATAAGGGTTCCAAGGTCATCCCAGTTTAGGAAATGTGACTCTTTCCTGGACAAGTCACAAATCTTAAACTGCGTTTATTTCATGTTAATGTTTATGCTTTTTTTTCAAGACAATGTTTTATGTTATGATGTTGTAAGTCTCTAAGACAATGGTATGTTACTCTGGTTTTAAAACTTAATCAAATGGATGATCTTGCATGATTTTGTTTCATATAGCTTTGTTATGATTAAGCTATGGTATTAAGAAGTCACACCAAAATTAACCACGCTTCCGCAAAGCCAGGGTGTGACAGTTGGAAGCTAACTATCCTAATGAAAAGCGAGGGGTAACTGAGGAGCAGTTATCTCTTGGCAAGGACGGAATATGGGTTCCAATTTATGGAGGACTTCGGGATGTTATCCTCCAGGAAGCCCATAGTTCTAAATATTCTGTTCATCCTGGAGCTGATAAGATGTACCAGAATCTAAGGGCAAACTATTGGTGGATAGGCTTGAAGAAGTCTGTAGCTACCTATGTAGCTAAATGCTTGACGTGTGCGCAAGTAAAAGCAGAACATCAAAAGCCGTCAGGTTTGCTACAACAGCCTGAACTTCCTACGTGGAAGTGGGAAATGGTAACTATGGATTTTATCACCAAGTTACCCAAGACAAGGAAAGGAAATGATACGATATGGGTTATAGTTGATAGACTGACTAAGTCAGCACATTTCTTACCCATCAATGAGACTTATAGCTCCGACATGTTAGCCCAACTGTACGTAGATAAGATTGTAGCTTTACATGGCATACCTGTGTCTATTATCTCTGACAGAGATACTAGATACACATCCCATTTTTGGAAAAGTTTCCAACAATCTTTGGGCACGCGCTTAAATTTTAGTACGGCTTACCATCCACAGACGGACGGGCAGAGTGAGTGTACAATCCAAACCTTGGAAGACATGCTTCGTGCATGTGTGATTGATTTAGGGGGTAATTGGGATAACCACCTACCATTGATCAAGTTCTCATATAACAATAGCTACCATACCAGCATCAAGGCTGCGCCTTTTGAGGCCTTAAACGGTAGAAAGTGTAGAACGCCCGTTTGTTGGGCGGAAGTTGGAGATGTCCAACTGTCAGGACCTGAAATAGTATTTGAAACGACGGACAAGATTATCTAGATTCGTGACCATCTGAAAGCTGCCAGGGATAGGCAGAAGAGTTACGCGGATCCAAAGCGTAAACCTATGAAATTTGAAGTTGGTGACAAAGTGTTGCTTAAAGTATCACCCTGGAAGGGGGTGATGCGATTTGGCCAGAAAGGTAAGTTAAGCCCGAGATATATAGGACCATTCGAGATTACCGAATGTGTTGGGTCAGTGGCTTACAAGTTAAACTTACCTGAAGAGCTCAGTGGTATTCATAACGTATTCCACGTCTGCAATCTGAAGAAATGCGTAGCTGACGAATCGCTAGTCATACCACATACAGATGTGCATATAGATGAGAGCTTGAAATTTGTGGAAAAACCATTGTCGATCGAGGATCGACAGGTTAAGAAGCTTCGAAGGAAGCATGTGCCTATTGTGAAGGTAAAATGGGATGCCCGTAGAGGTCCCGAATACACGTGGGAGGTTGAATCCACAATGAAAGAAAAGTACCCTTATTTATTTCAGTAAATCTCGTGGTCGAGATTTCTTTTAAGGGGGTGAGGATGTAACACATCGAAAATTCACGTCCTATAATGTGTTGACACGTGTCATAGGTTTGAACGTGTGAAAGAATGTTCTAGAAGGACTAAAGTTGACAAACATGGAAAGTATGTGAATTTAAGGGTTCAAAATGTCAACAGTGAATAAATATACTTTACAATAACCCTACATGATGCTCATACCTTCAAACGAATAAATCATGGATCATACGAAGCTAAATATGAAAGAAAGTGAGAGATTACAAACTACAGGGGTTAAATGTGTCAACATGTTTAAGTTATACCTCTGAGTGACCTTTTAGCAAACCCGAAGCTTTGTAACGGTTAATTATGCTCACTAGAATGCACGATATAAATTTCATAAGGTTTCGTTATCGTATGAGAAAGTTATGATCAAATTCGTATACGAGGGGTTGAAAGCGTCAACGATGAAGTTTATGACTTTTCGGGTGACAATAAAGTTAACCGAGGACTAAACAAAGTGGGTGTATGTCTTGAAGCCCTTATAAGTCAATTTGGAGGGCTCATAATGCAATTTATACAATGCATGACCCTTCGAAAGAGCCAATAGCCAAGATGCAATAATGGAAAGATTTGAAATCTGACAACAGGATTCAGGCGGGCCGCGTAAAGCTTAACAAGACTTTACGCGGGCCGCGTCAGACGCCCAGATGCAGAAACTTTAGACAGCAGCCTGTATATGCGCATAACCGAACCAAAACAGATATTTTCACTACATGGGCGACCCCTAAACAACCCCTAGGCCCTTAGGGACATCTGTTGATGATCCATGGCCATTGCTAGCACTTGTTGTCAATGATCTAAGTGAGATTGAGCACTATATAAAGGCCTTATGTTGCAACTTTGCAATCACACCTCATTTCTGCATTTCTGGAGCTTCCTGGAGCTTAAGAGCAGACCCAAGTCTTTCCTAATCATGCATAGGACTTCAGTAAGTATGCTTAACCTTTCTTAGTTGAGTTTTTGCTTAGTTACAGCTTAAAAGTCAAACCGTCGTAATTAACGGTTGACTTCACGATTAATCACTAATGGTCCAGCGATTAGTCGAATTGAAAGTAGTTATAAATTGGTAATTATGTGGGCAATAAACCCTTAAAAGTGCACCCTCTGATTCCCACTCTAACTAGGTCAAATGTCGGGTCAAACTTGTTATTAAAAAGTCAACAGAATGCTTATTTTCCATTTTATGCATACTTAGCAATGTAGAACCCATACAACCCGTTTGATCATTAATATATCTTGGTAATTAGTGTAAGAACATGTCTAAACATGTTCAACCCGACAATTTTCAGTAAAGACCCGGTTCGGAACCGAAAGTCGCATAATTTGAGTTTTTCTTTGACTTTCAGTTCTGACCCGTTTAAGCATGTTTTAGGAATTCCTTAGAGCTTCCTTAGGACCAGGTTACATACTAGTATAACCCTCCATGATTATACACCTTGGTTCATTAGTTATCCAATTAATATGCATGATTCCGTTAATTGCCTATATGTTGACCATTATGCCATTTTCACCATAAAACGTGATTTTTGAAAATGTAAAAGAGTAGAAACCTTAGTTACTGATATATAAACTTGTACCCAAAATTTGACATCAGTTTGAGGTGTAGATTGAGAGTTATGCTCATTAGCGTAATTAGAAAGTTTTTAGCGATTAAACGGCATAATTAGCGTATAGCCAATTTAAACCTACTTTTTGATATCAAACTTTTTACCCACTGATGTAATATATTATTTTGGGATTTTTGAAGATTTTTAATTAATTTTAGGCTGAGCATAACTTAGAGTTATAAGCTTAATTCGGTAATTGTCGGTTTTGCCCTTTCGGGCTATAAAATGAGTTTTACATATCTATTTGACCCCAAAGCTTTTGCTACTGATTTTATATGATAAATAAATTATTTTAGACCTTCTGGAATAATCAAAATATCAGCTTTATTTACAGAACCCGGAAATGGCTTCTAATCGCCTTTTTAAGCGTTTTTAACGCATAGTATGTACTAAAACTATTTTAAACATACAAGGGTTGATACCTACTGATATTTTAGGTAAATTATAATATTTTAACAGTAAGCAAAAGTTGTTAAACTCAGACTTCAGTTTTGAGCTTTTCGGCTTATGTGAAATTACCAAAATGCCCCTACGGTGCATAGTTTGGTTATAATTGATAAATTTCACATATATACTTTACCCTACTGTTATAACTTATTAAATTGAGTATTTTTTCTGATTACATCAGACCTGTAACTCAGGTGAATACTTAAACTCTTTCATAACCTTGTAAATGACCAAACTACCCCTACGGGGCATAGTTTGTGTTTAAATTCGTTTCGGGCATAATAAAAGATATCTTACTGATGTCACAACATATTTAAGGCATATTAACTTAGAAAACCTGTATATGGCTCTCATGATTACCCGTTACGCCTCTTACGCGTTCGGTTCGGTTTATGTAACTAGTTTGCATAAATTGGCCGAAACGGGTCAAACCTTATCGGTTTTATCTGAAAATCCAGAATGTGTTTAGATTACCCATATAAGACAAGTCTTAAAACTTGTCGGGTCTAAATAACATTCTATTCCGGTCTTCGCTTAATCACGCGTTCGAACCGTATCATTCCTTAAAACTAATCGGTCTAAGTTTAGGCTTAATTAAAGACCCGTTAGGATTCTAATAGGTTATTATAAACCTTCGTTCCAGAATAGGAGGACCAGTAAAAGCTACTTGCATTTGCTGTTTGTGAATTATACTTGCAAAGGTAAATACTTTTAACTTATTTTCCCTTATACGGGCTTGGGGTACGGTATATAAAATACCGATTTGTGGATTAAGTATTATCGAGATGACCCGTTTAAACTGTTTTGTTTGCTTAAAGCCTTTAGGAGGTTAATGACCATGTCCCGGATATCCTTGGCATCATTTTACGAAATGGCCATGACCTAAGCGCGGAGTGTAGGCGTACACTCGTCAGTGCATAAATAAATTATGTGGTGTGTCTATTGATCTTTAACCCGGCACGATCCGGGCTACTGAACGCATAAGGAACATGTAATCCTTTTACAAGTTTATATATTTAAATAATTATCCCAAGTTATAAAATGTTTGTGCCACGTGCATCCAAATCAATTTTTAATCATTTTTAAAATGAGTCGGTTAATTGTATTTACCAGTGTAAACTGACGTATTTTCCAAAAAGATTAAATGCAGGTACTACTCGTAATAGGATGGATTTCTCCTTAGCATCAATAAAGAGTCTCGCAAGCTTAAGATGCCTAACGTTTATTAAACTACTGTTTCCTATTTATTTTTTATCCTTCTGTGGATGAATTTCAACTGTTGTGATACTGGATATTACAATTCATTAAAGTTGAAATATATATCTTTCATTTGCTTCCGCTGTGCATTTCAAATATTGTGTTGTTTGACTATTATGTTGCCAACCACGTCACGATACTCCCCACCGGGCCCACCGGTCATACGTGGAAAATCGGGGTGTGACAACAGCCCACAACGTTTTAAATGAACGGCCTGTTTTATTTTGTAATACGTGGGCCTGTTTTATAAAACATAATTGGGCCTACACAGCCCACAGGCAACATATGGACGGCCCAAACAGATTAATTTTCTAATGTTTGGGCCCAAACAGGCAACAACGTTTTATTTTATAATATTTGGTCCCACACCGTTTTATTTTATGTTTAACTTATTATAAAGATTAATTTTTATAAAAGATATTTAAAAAAAAGAAAACAAAAACAAACACCAAAAATATTAAACAAAAGACCGGCCCAAACAACCCACTACGTTTTAAATGAACGGACCGTTTTTTTTCTAATACTTGGGCCACTTTTATAAAACATATTTGGGCCTAAACAACCCACACTTTTATCAAACAAATTTGGGCCACTTTTATAAAACATAGTTTCTAAAACTTGGGCATGTTTTATAAAACATATTTGGCCCAAACAGCCCACTACGTTTTAAAAGAACGGCCCATTTTTTTTTCTAATACTTGGGCCACTTTTATAAAACATATTTGGGCCTAAACAGCCCACACTTTTATCAAGCAAATTTGGGCCAATTTTATAAAACATATTTTCTAAAACTTGGGCCTATTTTATAAAACATATTCGGCCCAAACAGCCCACTACGTTTTAAATGAACGGCCCGTTTTTTTTAATACTTGGGCCACTTTTATAAAACATATTTGGGCCTAAACAGCCCACACTTTTGTCAAACAAATTTGGACCAATTTTATAAAACATATTTTCTAAAACTTATGCCTGTTTTATAAAACTTATTCGGCCCAAAGCCCACCACGTTTTTAAATGAACAGCCCATTTTTTTTCTAATACATGGGCCACTTTTATAAAACATATTTGGGCCTAAACAGCCCACACTTTTATCAAACAAATTTGGGCCACTTTTATAAAACATATTCGGCCTAAACAGCCCACCACGTTTTAAATGAACGGCCCGTTTTTTTTCTAATACTTGGGCCACTTTTATAAAACATAATTTTGGGCCTAAACAGCCCACACTTTTATAAAACAAATTTGGGCCACTTTTATAAAACATATTTTCTAAAACTTGGGCCTGTTTTATAAAATGAACGACCCGTTTTTTTTTCTAATACTTGGGCCACTTTTATTTTGTAATACGTGGGCATGTTTTATATGGACGGCCCAAACAGATTAATTTTCTAATGTTTGGGCCTAAACAGGCAACAACGTTTTAAATGAGCGGCCCAAACAGCCCACTACGTTTTAAATTAACGGCCCTTTTAATTTTCTAATACTTGGGCCCAAGCCGTTTGTTAACGGACTCAAATATTATAAAACATAAATTTAAGCCCAAACCGTTTGTAGACTTTATTTTATAAGATATTTTTAAAATTTTTTAAGTTATTTTTTAAAGGAGACAAAAATTTTTTTATATTAATATAACAAACATAAACATTAAACATAAGATAAAAAAAGTAAACAAAACATAATAAAAAAAATCTAAAACCAAATCCTAATAGCCTCCCACTCTGAGACATGCTTGAATTCATGTCCCTCGTCATGACGGTAGTTGATCAGGGTCACCTCCTTCTGATCGTCCTCAACAAGGTCCGGAATTTCTCTCTCCACCTTCTTGAAATAGCGGTCAAACCTCTCACATTCCAACCGCAGCACACGAAACTTGGACGATAAGGCGTCGATGGTCCGGTTATGGTCCGGACCACGTAGCTGCCCAAAAATCTGTTGAACCCGAACCCAGAGCCCCCCTGTCCGCGTCGTGGAGGATCGGTCATGGCCTCCTCCCATGCTTCGCAAAAAGCGATGTCTTCAACGTCTGTCCAGGAAGTGGCCATTTTCAGGTGAGTCGTTGACGGAGTCGGAGAAGATTTCTATTGAAAACGGCGAAGATTTTTTGATTTCGAACGGCGTGGTGAAATTGAACGTGGTGAGGGTGTTTATATAGTGGGTAAACGTGGGGACTTGGAACGGCAACAATTAGCTTTTAATAAACGCGGTTGAGGTTTTTTGATTTAAAATTATTTGCATGGTAATTTACTGCACTATTATATATCGAATGAAAAACAAGTAACTTTTATTATTATTTAATACAAATTACATAAAAGATATAACATGTAAAAATACAAACATAACTTCGCCAAACCGCTGAAACGGCTAGTAGAGAAAAAAGCTCGGTCTCCAAGCAAGCAGTCTTCAGATAACAACATAACTTCGCCAAACCGCTGCTTAGGACTCGGTTGATAACCGAGATCAAATTGAAAGTTAGGAGTGAATCAAATCTCTTCTTCGGGAATTCGAGTCAAAACGCTTGTAGCAATGATAAAGATGCGTCTTTAACTCGAAAGTTCCATCCACACTCACTGGGTAAGTAGAGGTGGAATTTCTGAAGAGAATGACACTCCAATATGAGAAACGATATCAAAAGCCAATTTGACAATTAAAGCCCAGGAACACGTCTTTTACACTAACAGATACGTGAGGTTTCATAAATATTTCTTGTCTTTGATACTCGAAAACATCTATGACAATCAAATAAAGAAAGCAGGATAACATTTTCTATGAGATTTAAGTGTGGTAGAGGGATTCGTTTAACAAGCAAACAAAAAAAAAACAAGTGGGTAAATATATAGGGGAACAGACGGTCAAACGGCTCGAACAACACATTGACCCGGCTCGAAGTATAGGTTGAAACGGCTCGGAGCAGCTGTACCGGCTCGGAGCCAGCTGAAACGGCTCGGAGTAGTTGAGACGGCGCAAACAATGGGGCGAAACGGCTCGGAGCCAGCTGAAACGGCTTGGCTGGCAGAAGTGGGGTCCATGTGTGTACGGTAATGGCTCGGCTCCAACCCATGCACACGGCTTGGCTCACTGGAGGTACTCGGCTAAGTTCCTTCAACAGGAGCCGATTGTAACGGCTTGGCTATGATCTTTCAATGTTAAAAGGACACGTGGCGTGGACTGCAACATCCTAAAGCCGTTACAGGCTTTGTCGGACACGTGGCACTCAATCGTTGGCTGGCCAATAAAAGAAAATCTTGTGCCGTTTCAGCATGGGGAAACGGCTTGGTGTGCCGTGTCAATTGGCCAAATTTGAAAAAAACGGCGTTGATTTGGCTATTTTCATGGTTTTCCCAAACAAATCGTCATAATTTAGATATACTGACATCACTCATAAAAATGTGAATTCTCTTATAATTTGTAAATATCTCATTTGAGTCTTTATTAAATAGAACTAATTAAATGGGGTTATTAAATGACTCTTTAGTTATGAAAAAGTTTATTAAATAAAGTTTACTAAATTGATGTCAAATTCTAATATTATCCCTCTAATATCTATTATATAGTAGTATAGATATAGATAACTATTGTATAATTTTATTTATATAACTATTGTAAGTTATAATATGATAAATAACATACATATAAATTTTATCATTTATTTATTATAATAGTTATATAATAAAATGTAGAGTAAATTACGTTTTTGGCCCATGTGGTTATATTAGCACAAAATAAGAATTTTTAACATATCTGCCTCTATGGTCTCTATAACTAACCATTTTGGCCCCTAAGTCTAACTATTTTGGCCCCAATGGTCTCTATAACTAACCATTTATCCCCCATGATCTCTAAACTTAAGGGCCAAAATGGTTAATTATAGAGACCATGCGGGCAGATATGTTAAATATTCTTATTTTAAGCTAATATAGTAAAAGTGATATAACCAAAGGGGCCAAAAATGTAATTTACTCTAAAAAGTATATATTTCACAACATACCAAATACAAGTAATATTATCATACAAGTAATATTATCAAGGCAAATTGGAAAATAATAATCCCACCTCTCTGAAATTGGCCAATAATAATCCCAAGTCACGAATTAGCCAACAATAATCCCACCTCGTCCATTTTTTTTGTAAAATACTCCACAGTTAACTTTAGCCTAACTGAGTTAATAAAATGCTGATGTGGCTCATAAATGGCTGCCACATGGATTTTTTTAAATGACTTGGATTATGGATTTTATTAAATCATTTAATTGTTTAGTTTACTAATTATAAAAGGGGGAATTGACCACATGTTCGATCAGAGTTCACCAAGCATGAACCCTAATTCATAAACAAACCCCCAATCTCCAAAATTAAGCCTTTTCAATCGATCCTAATCATGAAAACATGAGTTCATCATCATCGTCTCCTTCAATTCGTTCAAAAAACCCCAAAATTTTCAGACTTGGCACCGATGGAAGAGTTTATTGTAACCATGAGTTAGTTGCAATCCGTAGGGTGGCTGGAAATCGAAGTTCAAGGCAAGGAGAAGAGTTTTATGGATGCCCTCTCTGGCCTGTAAGTTAATTTACAAAAAATAATGATATTGAATCTCAAATCTTAACCATTTGTTTGTTAGGGATCTGATTGCAAATTCTTTATGTGGAAACAAGAAGTCGATGCCGTGTTATCAAGTGAATGCAACTGTCGTTTCGTTGAGATGGACAATGAAAGACTGGTATTTGAGAAGACATTGATAGAAGAAGAGAATAAGAGTTTGAAAAAGCAATCAAAGAAAGCATGTTTTGTTGTTATTGTTTGCATTGCAGCAGTGTTGTTTTGGTTATATTGACCCGCTTTAGTCAAGTATAGACTATGTAGTGTTTTGGTTATATTTGACGCTTTAGTCATGTGTCGACTATGTTAAAGGGTGTTTTGGTTTTATTTGACGCTTTATTCATGTGTCGACTATGTAATAGGTTGTTTTGGTTATATTGACGCTTTAGTCATGTATCGGCTATGTAATAGGTTGTTTTGGTTCAATATATCATGTTTCGACTGTTATTTCATGTTTCGACTGTTATTTCATGTTTCGACTGTTATTTTGGTTATATTTACTCCCTTTATTGCAATGGTTACATGGTTGAATGTGTTTGGACATAAACTGTACATAACCAGGACATTAACTGGACATAATCAAGGCTGCAAAACAAAGGCATTAACTGGACATAAACTGGAAATAAAGTGGACATAATCAAGGCTGCAAATCAAAGGCATTAACTAGACATAACCAAGACATAACCGAGACATAAACTGGACATAACCAATACTGCAAAACAAAGCCATATGCTGTACATAAAACATACCAAAAAGGACTGCCATAAAGTGAACATAACAAAGCCATACATAGATAGCTAAAAAGTACTACAAGTTTTAACAAAAACCCATAACTTCATCCCATAACTAGTTTAACAAACATCAAAGGTAACTACAAGTTTTAACAAAAAACCAAACATAGATAGCTAAAAAGTCATCAGTTGGTGGTTTTGGCAATCTTTTTTGGCCTTCCCCTCCTAGCCTGCCCCTGAGATTGTTGAGTGGAACACTGAGATTGGTGAGTGGAAGGGGTCTGAGATACTTTTGGTGCTGCTGTTGACTGTGAAGCTTGTCCATCAGCTGACTTTTTTGGCCTGCCCCTCTTTCTTTTCTCTCCAGAGACTTCAGCTGCAGGTTTGTCACACTTTGATGTTTTATGACCACTTCCATGACAATTCTTGCAAGACATGAGTAAACCGTGCCTACTTAAGTTCCCAGATTTTTTCTTGGTTTCATGTGGATCCTTCTTCCTGTTTTTTTTTTGGTCTGCCTGGACCAATCTTAACTGGAGGAGGGTCCAAAGGTAATTCAACTGTTGGCCAATATTTTTCTGAAGGCAGTGGTGGGATAGTGTACTCATAGGCCTTGAGATACATCTCTTTGGTCAAGTAACTATGAACAAATTCTTCAGAATCCCTACGCATAAAGGCTGCAACTGCACACATATGATGACATGGGATGCCTGTTAAGTCCCATTTCCTGCATGTGCAGGTTTTGTTGCTTATATCCACAGAAACATCATCAAAGCTTTTCACTTGGAACATAGTTCTGCTTGAAGGATACACAGTACAAGTATAAGCTTTATCCTTGTCTTTATCAAGCTTTTTCCTTTGGACTCTAGGGCAAACAACCACATTCTTACTTGACATCTCATTGAACTTGGTAACTAACCTGGTCATTATAGCCAACCTGATGTCTTCCAACATTTGAATTAAATGCTTTGATCTGGACTGTATGATGAAACCATTGAAGGTTTCTGCCATATTGTTCACAATAACATCAGTCTTGTTCTCAATATTAAGATAACACCTACAGAAGCACTTAGGATTCTGGTTAATGAATGCATCAGTTGCCTTTTTATCCACAATCCTCATTTCTTCAATTGCTTTTTTGTGGTCAGCAATATTATAAGCTTTGGCAGCCCTCCAAAACAACTCCTTAAGTTCATCACCCTTGTGTTTTTTGTGCCAATTAGCATATATATTCCTAGCACAATTTCTATGCTCAGAATTGCCCCATACAGAGGCAACAGCATTCAATAACCCCTGAAATAAGTCAATTAATGCAGGATATTATAAACCAAACATTTGTTATATAAGTATTTACACTATACAGTATTTAGACTATACAAAAAGTTACCTTTTGCTGGTCAGATACTAGTGTCCAACCCTTCCCTTCATCAGATACTTCTAAGCACTTCTTCAACTCATTCATGAACCACCACCAACTGTCATTGTTTTCACCTTCCACAACTGCCCAAGCAACTGGATACATCTGATCATTCCCATCCCTACCTACTGCCACCAATAACATACCACCAAGAAATGTCTTTATAAAACAACCATCTAGACATAGAAGCCTTCTACAACCTGCTAAAAACCCCTTCTTAACTGGATCAAAGCAAATAAACAGTCTAAAGAAAACCTCTGTACCAGGTTCCTGTCCATAATATTCTGATGGGACAGTCACAAGTTCAAAAGTAGATGTTGGATTAGCTTCTTTCAATGCTGCTAAGTATGCACCCAGCTTCCCATAATGCTCTTTTATTGAACCATGAAGTTTGAGATGGGCATAAGTCTTTGCCTTGTATACCAACCATTTACTGACAATGACCTTGAACTTTTCTTTCACTGCATCCTGGATTTCCCTTGCCTTCCAATTAGGATTAGCCTTGAAAATATGTAGGAACTGACTAGCTATGAATTGTCCAATTAACTGTCTGTTCTTCAACATATTTCTTTGACAACTATGTTCATTAACTACACTTTTCACAAGGAAGCATGCTTTTTTAACATCGTAAGACACATACACCTTAAAAGGACAGGTTTTAACACATCTAACACCAACCCTTCCCTGCCTATTCTTGTCACTTACAGACACTTTAAGATTCCTACCATTGAAGATTGCATAATTTCTAAAAGCATCTTTCACTGCTTCCCTTGTTGGGAACCTAGTACCAACTACCCAAACCCACTTAGTCCAGTCAGTATTTTCACTTACAACTGGAAGAACTTCCTTGTACTTCTTACCCCTTATGTCATCATCTTCACTCTCTCCAGGTGAATTAATATCTCTATCTGAGTCCTCATAGCTGCTAGCTTCACTAAATTCTGTTTCTACAACAGCCTTGTTACAATTGAAGTCTTTCAATAACCTTTCAACAATTTGTTTCTTTGATAAATTGTTTTGCTTTAATGCAGCCACAGATGCCCTCCACTCCTCATCATCATCATCAGAACCAGCATCTAACTGATCTGGAGTCCAGTCTGCATCTTCTTCTCCACTATCTGCTTCAGATCCTTCCTTATCTTCTCCACTTTCTGATTCAGATCCTTCCTTGGTTTCATCAGGTGGGTCTTTGGTAGGTGTTGACTGCCCGTACTGAATTGCCTTTGCGAAACCAACAGGACTTCTGTTTATGTCTGATGAATTAGTCAACTGTAAAAGTTGTTTGGTTGGTGTTAGGTTCCTGTTTGCAGTACTTCTTGTAAAGCCTCTGAAGACAGTTAGGGTTTTAGTTTGGGGTTCAGTTTGGGCTTCAGGTTGGGCTTCAGGTTGGGCTTTAGTTTGGGCTTCAGGTATGGCATCAGGTATGGTTTCAATAAGTTGTTTTGTAGGTGTTAAAGTCCTGTTTGCAGCTCTCTTAGTAAAACCTTTGAAGGCGACAGTTTGGGCTTGGAAGTCTACAGATTTCTTACCTTGTGCATACAAATGAAGGATGTGCCTGGCATCATTGTCCCCCAATTTTTTCAGCATATCCATTACATCTTCGTCATTGGTAATCTGCACAATACCATCTGCAAAATTCTTTCCTGGCATCAGGTAAAAAAGTTCAATATTCTTATCTTGGTAAGACCCACCCTCAATCACATAATCGATCAGCTCAAAATAAGACATCTTGTCTACTTCTACTTCGAACATATGAGTATCACCACCTTCATAGTGCAATTTAGGTCTTCTTTTCAGCTTACCATCGTGCCAAGCTTTAACAATAACCTTATCATCCATACTGTTGGTTTAAAGAGTGAGAGAAGGGTTAAATCAACATTCAATCGCATAAAGAACAAGAATGTACCAAGAATCTCATCATACCTGATCGTTCGTTTGCAGCGTTGTTCTTGATAAGAATTTAGGGTTTTGTAGATAGAAGAGATGTGTTTTGGTTAAGTCTGTAATGTTTTGATCAATCGTTCAGTGTTAAAGGGCTTTTGTATTTACCCAATTTCAATTTTGGATTAAAATAATCCATGTCATTAATAATTTAACATGTGGCAGACATTTATTAGCCACATCAGCATTCTATTAGCCACATCAGCATTTTATTAACTCAGTTAGGCTAAAGTTAACTGTGGAGTATTTTACAAAAAAAATGGACGAGGTGGGATTATTGTTGGCTAATTCGTGACTTGGGATTATTATTGGCCAATTTCACAGAGGTGGGATTATTATTTTCCAATTTGCCTATTATTAAATTCATAAATTAAGGAATTTCATCATTTACACATATACTTTACAAGCTTTTAAAGTACATGTCTACTAACATTCCAATTCTAATCAGTTTCTTACCGTATATTCAAACTTTCATGGTCTCTAAAATCACAATTCAAAAACAGTTTCTTGTAACACTCTTTGTTTTTTTTTTTTTTGTATCTTTATAAAATTTTCTCACACAAGTGGACTGCCGGTAACATACTCGGTGAAAGCCAAATTAAGCAACCAAACCCAACATCGCAGCCCGACCGTTCCACAGCTCTGCATCCAACGTCATCAACCCACTCGACTTCGACTCCGCTCTCACCCCTTTAAAAAACGGCACCAACGACGCCACCGACAGCACCAAACTCGTCGCTACAAACGCCGGTACACCACCGTGAGAGATCTGAGCCAACACATCTTGACCATTGCTCAACTCGACCGCCATCGCTGACACAAACCCTATCATCGCTAACCTTCCGTTTATCCTCTCCGGTGCAGGCCCTCCGAATGCCAACACGTCAGAAAACTTGGTGCTGACCTTCTGCGCCGGTGGTGGCGGAGTTGGTGCTACTGGAGTTTTGTAAGCGTCGGTTGAAGATTGTAACATGCATCTGACGACAGCGAAGTTGAGGGTTCTTCTAGATAGTGGCGGATCTAGAAAATCCGCCAAGCCGTAACGTTTTATAAATAAGCGGTAACGAGATCGAAAAAACATCAAATTTTTCCAAAATTTACACTAATTTTACACCACCGCCGGAGCGCCAAGCCGTAGCGGAGGTTGCCCCTACTTACACTGTATGTCCGCCACTACTTCTAGATGAAGGGGTGGTGGTGACGGGGGTTGCCATGAAGAGTATTGAAGTAGCTGCCATTGTAACAGATGGTTGTGAGAAGGTTGTGGGATTTTAATGTTAGTGCATGTTTGGCTAAGCTTTTTGAAACAACTTATCGACTTATTGGCTTTTTGAAAAGTTATAAGCTCTAAAATGATGTTTGCCAATGAGGTTGTATGTGACGGGAAAAGTGACTTTTCTAAAAAGTCATTCCATACTGACTTTTTCAAAAAGCCAATAAGTCAATAAGTTGTTTTCAAAAAGCTTAGCCAAACATGCCCTTAAATAAGGTTGTTTGTTATACTGTGGTTGTTGGGGTGGTGGGTTAGTTATATAGGGGAGGGGGTGGAGACAAATACTGGATATTAAGAGGGCCACGTTACTCGCTTTTTGAGTTGGGTCACGTGGCTTTCGAATTGACCGCTGGGACGTTGTTGTGGTGAATTCGGGGTCTACATGTACAATTTCACTAATTGAGTGATTGGATTTAGACCATGGAATTTTCTTGGTTCTTTGCATAAGGTTAAATTCTTAAATATTGATTTAGTTACTTTAATTTCTTCAACAACCTCTTACACATTAGTTTAGTGCTAACTGTCTTGTGTTTAGTAGAGAGTTAGGGTAGTGTGTTTTAGTATGTTTATATAAAAATTCATTCAAGGTAACACCTGGTAATGTGTAAGAGGTTTTTGATCGTTTGTTTATGTTGTAGTTACGGGATTATAATATGTTACGTTGATTTGCTCCAACCATCCTTCACGATATTGATTTAGTAAAGGCCATATTGTGTATGATATTTTAATATAACGTATATACAGTTTACTTGTTTTAATAATCTGATCCGATTTTAATTAGTGTTTTCCAATGCGACATGATCTATACGGTGAATTCACTTGTGAAGGTAGCAAACAACCTACTTTTACAAAGTTTCCACAAAACCATACAAATTATTTCATAAAACCGTTTAATCTTACAAGAAAATTCTTTTAATGGCCAGTTGCAATCGTTGGTAAAGAAAGAAAGAAATAAGGAAGCAAGTTTTATATGGGAAAGAAGAAACAAAGTTTCCAAGTTTTAATGGCCCAATTTTCTTCACCACTCATCCCTTCTTGCATCATCTTCCACCAATACCCTCCACTCTAATTATAATCCTTAACTTTATCCTTAGATGAGTCTGACATGAAATGATATAATTTTAAGTAAACATTATCTATTTTTTCGAAAAACAATTAATTTAGAGTGTAGGATATCTATTATCTATATTAAAACAATACATTTTAGTGCCACTTGGCATTTGCTTAAACCATTACTTGCCACCTGTCAATGTCATATTCCTCACAGATTGATTTTGAGCGGCAATTTCTTTTCACTTCTTTTTCCTTTACAAGCGGCTTCTCAAACACGCATTATTCAAAAACCCTAATTATCATCTTCTTCAATTCTCTGGCGATTTCATACTTCTTCAATTGTCTCAAAAACAAAAACTCTGATCTAGGTATCTTTATCATCTTCAACCTGCTTTCAGATCTTGAAGTTTTATTCACGTTTAATTTCCTTTTCATTCTTCAAGTTTTCATCTTATTTCCTATTTGAAACCCTAACGGAGAGGCCCCCGATCCAGCCGATCGATCTTCATCTGATAAGTTTTTGACGGATCGGGTTTTTCAATTCCCCGCAAGTAGAGAAAAAGATCAAGGTTGGTGTATGCTTCTGAATGTTTGATTCTTTGGTGTATGCCTCCCAATTATATGTCGATTTTGTGTCGATTTGCTGTGAATATCATAAATAATCATATGACTCTTTTGTGCATATTCTGATTTGTATCAATTTTTATGGCTCTTATATTAGGGTTTTCTTATATTGACTAAAATTATGATGTTGTATAAATTTTTAGGGTTTATTTTTTAATATGTTATTCTGATGCTCTTACGTTTTAGGTTTATTTGATGTTGGATTAAGATCTGCAAATTAGTGAGATTGAATATGTTTTTGATCTGTAGCAAATTTTAGGGGTTTTTTTTTAATATGTTTTTGATTCAATCCCCGATTTTGTGTCGATTTGGTGTGAATATCATAAATAATCATATGAATCTTTTGTGCATATTCTGGTTTGTATTAATTTGTTTGTTCATAAGCATTAAGATTTTCTGTATCTGTTGTATAATTACTGGTACTGTTGTAAATTGTTATGTGCATTCTTAATTCTTTATCATTTGTGCCCCAGTTCAGCACTTTATAAGCATATGACTTTGGAAGATTGCTGGTATTGGTATATGCTATAGATTACATATTATGATAAATTTTCAAACTGGTATACACACATTTACTTGCTATTGGAACTTTATAAACCCAATTTGTACCTTAACTCCTTAAGGTTTGAACTTTGCATATATTTATGTTACCTTTTTCACAGGGTTTGTCCAAGTAACTATTACTATGCTGTCTTAAATGTAATATGTGACATATAAAAGATTCTTTATTTTTCTTTTCAAATGATCTATTAAATCGTGTTGGTAGAGTGCTTCAAACGGTAGTTAAGGTTGGAAGGGATGGAATTAAAGCAGGAACAAGTTTAGTGCCTGTAAGGCGTCTTCGCTCCGTTTATAAGTCTTTAATATCAAAACAAACTCATGCACCTATTTAAATTTCCTTTTTTCTTTTTCCAGTTATGCCTAATTGTGTTTTTGTTGTGTGTTTTAGGAGTGTAACTAATATGTTTGAAAATGGTGTTTTCAGGGGGTTTATAGAGAACAATCGAGGAGAGAGAAGCCCAGAGGACGTCATCATGGGTTGACTCAGCAGAAAAGGCAAGAGATCAAAGAGGCATTTGAGTTGTTTGATACTGATGGGTCTGGTATGTTGTTTATTCATTGTTGTATACTGTTTTAGTTAAAGTTATTAAAGTTGAGTGCTTTAATCTGTTTAAAATGTAGGTACCATTGATGCCAAGGAGTTGAATGTTGCTATCAGGTATGAGTTTAATGAATACAGTTACTACAGGTGGGGACATGGGTCAGGCGGGTTGCGTAATCGGTCAAAACGGGTCATTGTCGGATATGGGTCGAAGCCAGTTAGGTTGAGCCGAAACCTTTTTTTGTTAGAAATCTTTACAGTTTTATAATCTATCTTTTTTGTTACAGGAGTAATATTGTTTCAGTAACAATCTATTTTCGGCCCGTTTTGTTTTAAGTCGGTTTTTTTATAGTAACAGATAAAATATAATGCAAATCAACTGGATTATTAAGTAAAAGAGTATTGCAATTGCTTCCTCTACATTCAGTCAAAACGGGTCAATTCAAAAAACGGGTTGTTGTCCTCATACGAGTCTAATAAAAAAGCTAAAAAACAAACGTTTGAAATTTTTATAAAGCGTACTTCTAATGCATGCAACTTCATAATTGTTTTATCAGAAAAACTTAAATCATTATCGTAATAATGTAGTTTTATTAATCCAATTTAACACGTTAGTTTTGACCTCTCTACTCAGCTCAACCCTTACGCGTTGTGGCCTGTAATCTAACTAGCCCATTTTGTTACAAAAACACAATTTTAACCCGTTTTGACAAATGAGTGAATTTCCAACCGTCTTTTGACACATCAGTTATTTTTAACCCGTTTGGACCTGTGTAATCTACCCAGCCCGTTTTGACCTCTACTCAACCTGTAAAGAGTAATTTTAGTATTTTACCGGTTAACTCAACGACCTAAGTTTTCTTTCACCTTGAGCTAAAAGAATGGATTTAACAAAAGAATGGAGCTAAAAGTTTTCTTTCTTTTGTTTCAATCATGGACTTTAGGTGTAGCTATATACTTTTGTTTCAAATTTTGACTCTTCAAAGCCAAGAGTCAAACCTTAGTTTCATTATTTTCACTAATGTAAATTTTATTGCTCATATCTTGACTCTGTGTAACATATTTTATGCAGATATTACCAAAATAACTCCATTTTAGACGCCAATGGAAGCCTAAGGTATGATGTCTTCCTATGCTTCTTTAGAGAGACTAAGAACTTCCAGTCTATTTGGCATGTTTCTTTTGTACCTTCTTTATAATGCTTAGAAATAAAGATACAAAACACCAAAAATTTAGAAAGAAAAATGATGAGTACAAATTTGGACAATGCAGCCAGTTGTTACCGTTGTTATCTCCCCACTACTGTTTCTCACTCAAGACCAGATAATTACTCTGAACCTCATGTTTGGAGTACCATTCATATTGAGAAATGATTGAAAACATTTGGATCTTAATCGTTCGGTTTCTTTGTTTGGTTTATTTCGTTGTTCGGTTTCTTAATTTTTCATCATTGTTTTTTCAGGAAACCATTTTTGGGAAATTGGTAGGCCCGTTGAAGAGTCGGAATCTATAATTACAAGGTAACACACTTGCGTCTTAGTTAACGCAGTACCATTTTATTACAAGTTAACTTTGAAACTCATGATTTGGTTGACGGGTTCTAGAGTTTTGAAGCTGTGTGATTTTTGTTTGTTTGTAGAAACAAGATACTGAATTAGTTAAACTATTTTGGTGATTTCGTTAATTCTTAAACGGGTTAAGGGTAGTAACAATGGAATAAAAAGTTTGAATCTATGGTTATTTTAACTAAAATAATACCATGACTCGCAAGTCTTCAAATCTGAAATGAACTTGATCAGTATGGTTTTGAAATTTCATGTTATGGAAAAACAACTCTAAAGGGGTCATGCTTTTTTTAAATATAGGAAACGAGATGCAAAATTGTTATGGGATATAAATATATTAAAAATGCAGTTTTCATCCAATGTAACCGGTTAATAGGAAGTGTGTTCTGTATTTGATTAATTTGACCCGTTTGTGATGAAAAAGACAATATATGTTCTTTAAATTGGGATTATTGACATAACACGAGTTGACTTAATTTGGAAGTCAATGGGCCAGTTAAAAGAATATCAGGGCTTCAAACCGTTCTATAGGTTAAATTGGGATTGTTGACATAACATGAGTTGACTTGATTAGGAAGTCAATGGGTCATCAAGAGAAGATAAGGACTTCAAACCGTTCTATAGGTATATGTAAGTGGATCTTGGCATTAAAAGTGTTAATTATAAAGTAGTTATTGTTAAGTGTTTATTTTTACTTTTGATTTTGGTTCATAATCTGTGATTTAAATGATGGATAATTAGTATTTTAACTTAAAGTAGCCTTTTTTTTTTCCTGGTATTGGGTTTGCATAATTAGTTTGACTATTTTTGCATTGTTTTCTTTTTTATGAACATGCAACATATATCTTTAGCCTTCCCACATGTGCACCACTTCTTTTGCCTTAGCCTTCTTTGTTGTTCATTATTAACAACGATATTGAGGTAATCTGATTTGCTTTGTTGATGAAATAATAGAGGTTATTTTTATTATTTTTTTTTTGTGCAGGAATACCTGGGGATTAGATATGTTTATTTTGGGTTGTTGTTGATGGAGCTTGTAGAAGACCTGGCCTGCTCCTAATGAGAGTAAAGAGAGTTAGCTGATGAATACGTGCCAAAATATGTTTTAATAGAAGTATAAAGTATATTCCGTTCCATTATAAATTTATGTATGTGGAGGCCACCCATATACTGAAAACAATTACTTAGACCACATAAGACCCAAGTATTCGTTTGAATTTATGCAAACCCAATCTGAGCAAAAAGGGGGTTAAATTACAAAAAAATGCCCTTTAAAAAACAAATGCACTTTTAACATGGTGCCAATTTATGGGTGAAAATTGCTCTATTCTCGAAAATTTTAGACCACTTTCATCTTTCATGTCGGAATTGGAATATATGAATTCATATACATACTTGGGTGAAGAATGGCGATAACAAAAGAAGTTGAACAACTGAGTTACATCCACATGTATCAAGCAAGCACGCAAATTAACTCTATTTTTGCGTTTGCAGCCGCTATAAATTCTTGCCCACAGCTACTATAATTAATTGTTGGTACAAAGGGTCGCACAATTCTAAGGCTTGAGTGATTTAAGTTAACCTTTAGTCCCGAATGAATCAGAGATGGCTTAATAATCTTATTGAACATATATCAGCTATTTTTTTTTTCCTTTTTTTCATAAAGTTTACTGTTATGCATAATTTAACTTTTTTTTGTTTTTGCTCTTTAGCACAACCATAGGTGTTATATCAAAATTAACAGAGATAAACCCGTTAAGAAGGTTTTAATGGCGTATTACGAGCAAGCAAATGCCGGTATTAGAAATGTTGACTTTCTACTCAACGGGTCTCGATTTGATACCGATCTAACCCTTAATCAGGTAAACATGTAATAGTTAAAAGTATATACTTATGGTTATAATGTTTTATGTGTTTAGTTGATGTTAACTTTAACCTTGAATTAAAAGATTAATAGATTTTATGCATCGTATAAGGGTTAACATGGTTTCAGGAATTATATTATTTCAATAATAACTTTAACCTTGAATTAAAAGATTAATAGATTTTATGCATCGTATAAACACTTTGGGTGACTTTTGACCCATTCAACTTATTTGGCATGTTAAAAGGCTTTATTGGGTGTAAACATGGTTTTAGGAATTATATTATGGAAAAATTACAAGTTTTGTCCTTTATCTTTATAGTACTTTACAGGCGGTGTCTTTTTTTTCAAAAGTTAAGCAGTTAGATGTGAAGCGTGAGACCAAAACAAAGTTAAGCGGTTTGCTGGACATCTCACCCTCAAAGTTAAGCAGTTAGATGTGAAGCGTGAGACCAAAACGAAGGTTTTTTTATTTCCATTTAAATCACATGGCCTTAATAAGTTGATGATAGAATCTGTTTTTTCATATGAATTTATTTTGTCTATAAGTATGGGTTAGGAAAATTCAGGTGAGGGCATGCTTTTCTTTTTTTATATTCATGAAACAAATATAGTCACTAATACAATGTTTGTATTGTGTTCAAGCGAGGTGGGTCATAATTGTTTGAGCTATGTCTTCACAGTTTGCTTTTGTCAGTAAAATATGTATATATGTGGGTTTTTGATGGTCTACGTAGCTATAGTCTCAGCAAATGTATCTTGCATAACTAGGAATCAATTTTTAGAAAGTGAGGATTGTGGACGCCAAGAGCTGATGTTAGCCGATGCATTGAGTTTTCCACAGGCGCAATTTTTTTTAAATATTATGTCTTTATATGGAGCTTTTTTTCATTATGATTATGAAATGTAAATGGCTTGCTAAATAAGTAATCGTTGGGTTATTTATTTATTTTGACAAATTGTATCAACATTTTTATAATACAGGAACGTGAGAATCCAACGTTAACAGAGTGGGATCGGTTTGCTCATCGAGAGTACATCAGGCTGTCAATGGAGGAAGATGCCGAAGATGCCTCTGTTGGTAGTGCAGATGTGTGGGATGAATCTCTTGAGGCACCGTTTTGAGTTATCATCTGGAAGCGGGTCATTAAGGTATATGTTTTTTTTAAATCATGTATTTCGTCTCCGTATAGTATATGCATAGTTTTGCTGTCGGGTCATGTTGTACCAATGGAATGTTTTCGAATTGCGCCGCGCGTTAATATGATAATGTTGCATTATAATAAATTTCAAAATAAGTATGAAGATACCTCCTATGTGTACATAGATACGGGAGTATTAGTTGAATTTTTTTTTTATTAGTTAAATTTATGCTCCATCAACAATTTCTGTTTACCCAAATTTCATGCACCCGAAGTTGTGTTTGAACTCATATATAACTCCTTTTCCGTCCTACAAACATTAGCTCTGGCTATCGCCGCATCTTATAATATCTACACCTAAACATCCAGATTCGGCTGAACCAGAAGATTCTTGGCTGAATCACGGCGCCAAACCAGAAGATTCTTGGTTGTATTTGTTTTAGTTTTAGTGCTCTATATTGTTTTTTTTTTTTTCTGTAGTTTTGGTGGGATACTGTTGCATTATTCTTTATAGATTGATTTGGTGGAGGCAACTTTTGAGAAAAAGTGCTTATGATAAAAGGACTTTTGAGAAAAAGATGTCAATGATAGTACGAGATTAATTTGGTCAAACTTTTCTATTGTATAAAGGCTTTGATAAGTAACTCTCTTTGATTATCCGTTTGAGGTTAAAATTTAATTCATTAAGCTCAAAAAATACATGTTTGTGTGATATAAATTATGTGTTTTGCAGTATTATATATCACAAGCTAAGGCTTGGTGATATGACATACCAACATGCTACAGCTATGCACCTTGCAAATTATATGACAATCGTTTTTGCCTATTAAAAGATTAAAGACTATGAACATATTTTGTGTACGATAGGTACGGTGTTGTTTGATGGCATGATATAATTGAAGCCGGACATATTTCGTTAGGTGATGATTGTTTTTTCAATTGGTCAAAACGACTTCAAGGTTATTGGTTACGAAACTCCAGCAAGTAGAAGTATTAGAGTAACAGGCTTTCAATTTATATTTCAAACCAGAAAAACGTATTTGCTTCATTTACTTATCTTTTCGGTTTTGTTACATCTATAGTATGATGATTCGTTGTATTTTAATTTTCAACTTCAGGTTTCCATAATAAGTTCAAACGATTAGTTTAATAAATTAAACTTACTCATTTGTGTTTTAGTCCACCCGCGAACCTCGCGGGTTCTTAAACTAGTATGTTTATATAAAAATTCATTCAAGGTAACACCTGGTAATGTGTAAGAGGTTTTTGATCGTTTGTTTATGTTGTAGTTACGGGATTATAATATGTTACGTTGATTTGCTCCAACCATCCTTCACGATATTGATTTAGTAAAGGCCATATTGTGTATGATATTTTAATATAACGTATATACAGTTTACTTGTTTTAATAATCTGATCCGATTTTAATTAGTGTTTTCCAATGCGACATGATCTATACGGTGAATTCACTTGTGAAGGTAGCAAACAACCTACTTTTACAAAGTTTCCACAAAACCATACAAATTATTTCATAAAACCGTTTAATCTTACAAGAAAATTCTTTTAATGGCCAGTTGCAATCGTTGGTAAAGAAAGAAAGAAATAAGGAAGCAAGTTTTATATGGGAAAGAAGAAACAAAGTTTCCAAGTTTTAATGGCCCAATTTTCTTCACCACTCATCCCTTCTTGCATCATCTTCCACCAATACCCTCCACTCTAATTATAATCCTTAACTTTATCCTTAGATGAGTCTGACATGAAATGATATAATTTTAAGTAAACATTATCTATTTTTTCGAAAAACAATTAATTTAGAGTGTAGGATATCTATTATCTATATTAAAACAATACATTTTAGTGCCACTTGGCATTTGCTTAAACCATTACTTGCCACCTGTCAATGTCATATTCCTCACAGATTGATTTTGAGCGGCAATTTCTTTTCACTTCTTTTTCCTTTACAAGCGGCTTCTCAAACACGCATTATTCAAAAACCCTAATTATCATCTTCTTCAATTCTCTGGCGATTTCATACTTCTTCAATTGTCTCAAAAACAAAAACTCTGATCTAGGTATCTTTATCATCTTCAACCTGCTTTCAGATCTTGAAGTTTTATTCACGTTTAATTTCCTTTTCATTCTTCAAGTTTTCATCTTATTTCCTATTTGAAACCCTAACGGAGAGGCCCCCGATCCAGCCGATCGATCTTCATCTGATAAGTTTTTGACGGATCGGGTTTTTCAATTCCCCGCAAGTAGAGAAAAAGATCAAGGTTGGTGTATGCTTCTGAATGTTTGATTCTTTGGTGTATGCCTCCCAATTATATGTCGATTTTGTGTCGATTTGCTGTGAATATCATAAATAATCATATGACTCTTTTGTGCATATTCTGATTTGTATCAATTTTTATGGCTCTTATATTAGGGTTTTCTTATATTGACTAAAATTATGATGTTGTATAAATTTTTAGGGTTTATTTTTTAATATGTTATTCTGATGCTCTTACGTTTTAGGTTTATTTGATGTTGGATTAAGATCTGCAAATTAGTGAGATTGAATATGTTTTTGATCTGTAGCAAATTTTAGGGGTTTTTTTTAATATGTTTTTGATTCAATCCCCGATTTTGTGTCGATTTGGTGTGAATATCATAAATAATCATATGAATCTTTTGTGCATATTCTGGTTTGTATTAATTTGTTTGTTCATAAGCATTAAGATTTTCTGTATCTGTTGTATAATTACTGGTACTGTTGTAAATTGTTATGTGCATTCTTAATTCTTTATCATTTGTGCCCCAGTTCAGCACTTTATAAGCATATGACTTTGGAAGATTGCTGGTATTGGTATATGCTATAGATTACATATTATGATAAATTTTCAAACTGGTATACACACATTTACTTGCTATTGGAACTTTATAAACCCAATTTGTACCTTAACTCCTTAAGGTTTGAACTTTGCATATATTTATGTTACCTTTTTCACAGGGTTTGTCCAAGTAACTATTACTATGCTGTCTTAAATGTAATATGTGACATATAAAAGATTCTTTATTTTTCTTTTCAAATGATCTATTAAATCGTGTTGGTAGAGTGCTTCAAACGGTAGTTAAGGTTGGAAGGGATGGAATTAAAGCAGGAACAAGTTTAGTGCCTGTAAGGCGTCTTCGCTCCGTTTATAAGTCTTTAATATCAAAACAAACTCATGCACCTATTTAAATTTCCTTTTTTCTTTTTCCAGTTATGCCTAATTGTGTTTTTGTTGTGTGTTTTAGGAGTGTAACTAATATGTTTGAAAATGGTGTTTTCAGGGGGTTTATAGAGAACAATCGAGGAGAGAGAAGCCCAGAGGACGTCATCATGGGTTGACTCAGCAGAAAAGGCAAGAGATCAAAGAGGCATTTGAGTTGTTTGATACTGATGGGTCTGGTATGTTGTTTATTCATTGTTGTATACTGTTTTAGTTAAAGTTATTAAAGTTGAGTGCTTTAATCTGTTTAAAATGTAGGTACCATTGATGCCAAGGAGTTGAATGTTGCTATCAGGTATGAGTTTAATGAATACAGTTACTACAGGTGGGGACATGGGTCAGGCGGGTTGCGTAATCGGTCAAAACGGGTCATTGTCGGATATGGGTCGAAGCCAGTTAGGTTGAGCCGAAACCTTTTTTTGTTAGAAATCTTTACAGTTTTATAATCTATCTTTTTTGTTACAGGAGTAATATTGTTTCAGTAACAATCTATTTTCGGCCCGTTTTGTTTTAAGTCGGTTTTTTTATAGTAACAGATAAAATATAATGCAAATCAACTGGATTATTAAGTAAAAGAGTATTGCAATTGCTTCCTCTACATTCAGTCAAAACGGGTCAATTCAAAAAACGGGTTGTTGTCCTCATACGAGTCTAATAAAAAAGCTAAAAAACAAACGTTTGAAATTTTTATAAAGCGTACTTCTAATGCATGCAACTTCATAATTGTTTTATCAGAAAAACTTAAATCATTATCGTAATAATGTAGTTTTATTAATCCAATTTAACACGTTAGTTTTGACCTCTCTACTCAGCTCAACCCTTACGCGTTGTGGCCTGTAATCTAACTAGCCCATTTTGTTACAAAAACACAATTTTAACCCGTTTTGACAAATGAGTGAATTTCCAACCGTCTTTTGACACATCAGTTATTTTTAACCCGTTTGGACCTGTGTAATCTACCCAGCCCGTTTTGACCTCTACTCAACCTGTAAAGAGTAATTTTAGTATTTTACCGGTTAACTCAACGACCTAAGTTTTCTTTCACTTTGAGCTAAAAGAATGGATTTAACAAAAGAATGGAGCTAAAAGTTTTCTTTCTTTTGTTTCAATCATGGACTTTAGGTGTAGCTATATACTTTTGTTTCAAATTTTGACTCTTCAAAGCCAAGAGTCAAACCTTAGTTTCATTATTTTCACTAATGTAAATTTTATTGCTCATATCTTGACTCTGTGTAACATATTTTATGCAGATATTACCAAAATAACTCCATTTTAGACGCCAATGGAAGCCTAAGGTATGATGTCTTCCTATGCTTCTTTAGAGAGACTAAGAACTTCCAGTCTATTTGGCATGTTTCTTTTGTACCTTCTTTATAATGCTTAGAAATAAAGATACAAAACACCAAAAATTTAGAAAGAAAAATGATGAGTACAAATTTGGACAATGCAGCCAGTTGTTACCGTTGTTATCTCCCCACTACTGTTTCTCACTCAAGACCAGATAATTACTCTGAACCTCATGTTTGGAGTACCATTCATATTGAGAAATGATTGAAAACATTTGGATCTTAATCGTTCGGTTTCTTTGTTTGGTTTATTTCGTTGTTCGGTTTCTTAATTTTTCATCATTGTTTTTTCAGGAAACCATTTTTGGGAAATTGGTAGGCCCGTTGAAGAGTCGGAATCTATAATTACAAGGTAACACACTTGCGTCTTAGTTAACGCAGTACCATTTTATTACAAGTTAACTTTGAAACTCATGATTTGGTTGACGGGTTCTAGAGTTTTGAAGCTGTGTGATTTTTGTTTGTTTGTAGAAACAAGATACTGAATTAGTTAAACTATTTTGGTGATTTCGTTAATTCTTAAACGGGTTAAGGGTAGTAACAATGGAATAAAAAGTTTGAATCTATGGTTATTTTAACTAAAATAATACCATGACTCGCAAGTCTTCAAATCTGAAATGAACTTGATCAGTATGGTTTTGAAATTTCATGTTATGGAAAAACAACTCTAAAGGGGTCATGCTTTTTTTAAATATAGGAAACGAGATGCAAAATTGTTATGGGATATAAATATATTAAAAATGCAGTTTTCATCCAATGTAACCGGTTAATAGGAAGTGTGTTCTGTATTTGATTAATTTGACCCGTTTGTGATGAAAAAGACAATATATGTTCTTTAAATTGGGATTATTGACATAACACGAGTTGACTTAATTTGGAAGTCAATGGGCCAGTTAAAAGAATATCAGGGCTTCAAACCGTTCTATAGGTTAAATTGGGATTGTTGACATAACATGAGTTGACTTGATTAGGAAGTCAATGGGTCATCAAGAGAAGATAAGGACTTCAAACCGTTCTATAGGTATATGTAAGTGGATCTTGGCATTAAAAGTGTTAATTATAAAGTAGTTATTGTTAAGTGTTTATTTTTACTTTTGATTTTGGTTCATAATCTGTGATTTAAATGATGGATAATTAGTATTTTAACTTAAAGTAGCCTTTTTTTTTTCCTGGTATTGGGTTTGCATAATTAGTTTGACTATTTTTGCATTGTTTTCTTTTTTATGAACATGCAACATATATCTTTAGCCTTCCCACATGTGCACCACTTCTTTTGCCTTAGCCTTCTTTGTTGTTCATTATTAACAACGATATTGAGGTAATCTGATTTGCTTTGTTGATGAAATAATAGAGGTTATTTTTATTATTTTTTTTTTGTGCAGGAATACCTGGGGATTAGATATGTTTATTTTGGGTTGTTGTTGATGGAGCTTGTAGAAGACCTGGCCTGCTCCTAATGAGAGTAAAGAGAGTTAGCTGATGAATACGTGCCAAAATATGTTTTAATAGAAGTATAAAGTATATTCCGTTCCATTATAAATTTATGTATGTGGAGGCCACCCATATACTGAAAACAATTACTTAGACCACATAAGACCCAAGTATTCGTTTGAATTTATGCAAACCCAATCTGAGCAAAAAGGGGGTTAAATTACAAAAAAATGCCCTTTAAAAAACAAATGCACTTTTAACATGGTGCCAATTTATGGGTGAAAATTGCTCTATTCTCGAAAATTTTAGACCACTTTCATCTTTCATGTCGGAATTGGAATATATGAATTCATATACATACTTGGGTGAAGAATGGCGATAACAAAAGAAGTTGAACAACTGAGTTACATCCACATGTATCAAGCAAGCACGCAAATTAACTCTATTTTTGCGTTTGCAGCCGCTATAAATTCTTGCCCACAGCTACTATAATTAATTGTTGGTACAAAGGGTCGCACAATTCTAAGGCTTGAGTGATTTAAGTTAACCTTTAGTCCCGAATGAATCAGAGATGGCTTAATAATCTTATTGAACATATATCAGCTATTTTTTTTTTCCTTTTTTTCATAAAGTTTACTGTTATGCATAATTTAACTTTTTTTTGTTTTTGCTCTTTAGCACAACCATAGGTGTTATATCAAAATTAACAGAGATAAACCCGTTAAGAAGGTTTTAATGGCGTATTACGAGCAAGCAAATGCCGGTATTAGAAATGTTGACTTTCTACTCAACGGGTCTCGATTTGATACCGATCTAACCCTTAATCAGGTAAACATGTAATAGTTAAAAGTATATACTTATGGTTATAATGTTTTATGTGTTTAGTTGATGTTAACTTTAACCTTGAATTAAAAGATTAATAGATTTTATGCATCGTATAAGGGTTAACATGGTTTCAGGAATTATATTATTTCAATAATAACTTTAACCTTGAATTAAAAGATTAATAGATTTTATGCATCGTATAAACACTTTGGGTGACTTTTGACCCATTCAACTTATTTGGCATGTTAAAAGGCTTTATTGGGTGTAAACATGGTTTTAGGAATTATATTATGGAAAAATTACAAGTTTTGTCCTTTATCTTTATAGTACTTTACAGGCGGTGTCTTTTTTTTCAAAAGTTAAGCAGTTAGATGTGAAGCGTGAGACCAAAACAAAGTTAAGCGGTTTGCTGGACATCTCACCCTCAAAGTTAAGCAGTTAGATGTGAAGCGTGAGACCAAAACGAAGGTTTTTTTATTTCCATTTAAATCACATGGCCTTAATAAGTTGATGATAGAATCTGTTTTTTCATATGAATTTATTTTGTCTATAAGTATGGGTTAGGAAAATTCAGGTGAGGGCATGCTTTTCTTTTTTTATATTCATGAAACAAATATAGTCACTAATACAATGTTTGTATTGTGTTCAAGCGAGGTGGGTCATAATTGTTTGAGCTATGTCTTCACAGTTTGCTTTTGTCAGTAAAATATGTATATATGTGGGTTTTTGATGGTCTACGTAGCTATAGTCTCAGCAAATGTATCTTGCATAACTAGGAATCAATTTTTAGAAAGTGAGGATTGTGGACGCCAAGAGCTGATGTTAGCCGATGCATTGAGTTTTCCACAGGCGCAATTTTTTTTAAATATTATGTCTTTATATGGAGCTTTTTTTCATTATGATTATGAAATGTAAATGGCTTGCTAAATAAGTAATCGTTGGGTTATTTATTTATTTTGACAAATTGTATCAACATTTTTATAATACAGGAACGTGAGAATCCAACGTTAACAGAGTGGGATCGGTTTGCTCATCGAGAGTACATCAGGCTGTCAATGGAGGAAGATGCCGAAGATGCCTCTGTTGGTAGTGCAGATGTGTGGGATGAATCTCTTGAGGCACCGTTTTGAGTTATCATCTGGAAGCGGGTCATTAAGGTATATGTTTTTTTTAAATCATGTATTTCGTCTCCGTATAGTATATGCATAGTTTTGCTGTCGGGTCATGTTGTACCAATGGAATGTTTTCGAATTGCGCCGCGCGTTAATATGATAATGTTGCATTATAATAAATTTCAAAATAAGTATGAAGATACCTCCTATGTGTACATAGATACGGGAGTATTAGTTGAATTTTTTTTTTATTAGTTAAATTTATGCTCCATCAACAATTTCTGTTTACCCAAATTTCATGCACCCGAAGTTGTGTTTGAACTCATATATAACTCCTTTTCCGTCCTACAAACATTAGCTCTGGCTATCGCCGCATCTTATAATATCTACACCTAAACATCCAGATTCGGCTGAACCAGAAGATTCTTGGCTGAATCACGGCGCCAAACCAGAAGATTCTTGGTTGTATTTGTTTTAGTTTTAGTGCTCTATATTGTTTTTTTTTTTTTTCTGTAGTTTTGGTGGGATACTGTTGCATTATTCTTTATAGATTGATTTGGTGGAGGCAACTTTTGAGAAAAAGTGCTTATGATAAAAGGACTTTTGAGAAAAAGATGTCAATGATAGTACGAGATTAATTTGGTCAAACTTTTCTATTGTATAAAGGCTTTGATAAGTAACTCTCTTTGATTATCCGTTTGAGGTTAAAATTTAATTCATTAAGCTCAAAAAATACATGTTTGTGTGATATAAATTATGTGTTTTGCAGTATTATATATCACAAGCTAGGGCTTGGTGATATGACATACCAACATGCTACAGCTATGCACCTTGCAAATTATATGACAATCGTTTTTGCCTATTAAAAGATTAAAGACTATGAACATATTTTGTGTACGATAGGTACGGTGTTGTTTGATGGCATGATATAATTGAAGCCGGACATATTTCGTTAGGTGATGATTGTTTTTTCAATTGGTCAAAACGACTTCAAGGTTATTGGTTACGAAACTCCAGCAAGTAGAAGTATTAGAGTAACAGGCTTTCAATTTATATTTCAAACCAGAAAAACGTATTTGCTTCATTTACTTATCTTTTCGGTTTTGTTACATCTATAGTATGATGATTCGTTGTATTTTAATTTTCAACTTCAGGTTTCCATAATAAGTTCAAACGATTAGTTTAATAAATTAAACTTACTCATTTGTGTTTTAGTCCACCCGCGAACCTCGCGGGTTCTTAAACTAGTATGTTTATATAAAAATTCATTCAAGGTAACACCTGGTAATGTGTAAGAGGTTTTTGATCGTTTGTTTATGTTGTAGTTACGGGATTATAATATGTTACGTTGATTTGCTCCAACCATCCTTCACGATATTGATTTAGTAAAGGCCATATTGTGTATGATATTTTAATATAACGTATATACAGTTTACTTGTTTTAATAATCTGATCCGATTTTAATTAGTGTTTTCCAATGCGACATGATCTATACGGTGAATTCACTTGTGAAGGTAGCAAACAACCTACTTTTACAAAGTTTCCACAAAACCATACAAATTATTTCATAAAACCGTTTAATCTTACAAGAAAATTCTTTTAATGGCCAGTTGCAATCGTTGGTAAAGAAAGAAAGAAATAAGGAAGCAAGTTTTATATGGGAAAGAAGAAACAAAGTTTCCAAGTTTTAATGGCCCAATTTTCTTCACCACTCATCCCTTCTTGCATCATCTTCCACCAATACCCTCCACTCTAATTATAATCCTTAACTTTATCCTTAGATGAGTCTGACATGAAATGATATAATTTTAAGTAAACATTATCTATTTTTTCGAAAAACAATTAATTTAGAGTGTTGAATATGTTATAAGATGTGTAGGATATATTACGAGCTGTGTAGTATGAAATGTAGAATAAATTTCGATATGTGAAGGATAAATTTCAAAATGTGTAAGATAAATTTAGATGTGTGCAAACAAAAATTTTGTGTAGAGTATTAGAGAAAAACTATTTTTTTAGATAAGAATTCCAATGAACCTTATCATTTAAGAGATAAACTCTTTGGTGTTTTATAATTGTACTATTTGTTCTTTTTCTTCTCAAATGATCTTGCCTCTCATAAATCTATTCACATATCTAGAGACGTTTTGTAAATATAATTTTTTTACGTCTTTGTGTAATTAGAACGATATAGTTATGTGTGTCTTCTAAGCTCAAACATTGGAGTTACTCTTCTTTTTAAAGTATTTACTTCCAAATAATCTATATATTAACTTAATAAAGCGAATTTACCTCATAATCTCAAATTATATGCCAATGACATCTTTTGATGCTTTTGACTATATACATACATTTTAACGTTTGTTAGATTTATACATCAACCAAGACAGATGAGATGGGTCCATTATGTAAGATAGCAGTATAGCACATCATAAGTTGATATATGTACTTGACAATATATTATCATGAATCAAAACATTTCATCATTTACAATTACCATATCTACATACACTTAGGCAATAGTATTTATAAATCAAAACATTTCATCATTTACACATATACTTACAAGCTTTTAAAGTACATGTCTACTAACATTCTAATTCGATATTCAAACTTTCATCTAATACCACGATTTTCCTGTAGCCTCTTTGTTTTTATAACAAATCGTGCCCCACTCTTGGCCCACATCCAAGATTCCATGCATACCCACGTTGTTCCACGCATTTCCTACTTTCTAATATCTTAAGTCATTACCAAGTAATGGGGTAGTGGCACTAGTTATTTTAGACCACAGGGTATGATGGGGCTTGGGTTGGTGCTTGGTTGACACGTGTACTCTCAAAACTCAAGGCTTCAACCCACTTTTGAAGGGGGTATGGTGGGCGTGGCCAAGCCACATCAGCATATATATATATATAACCAAAAACTACTAAACATACAACATAATTATTAAAATAAACATACAAAATAATTATTAAAATAAATATGCAAAATAATTATCAAAATAAAAACCTATCATTCTTCGTCGTCTTCGTCGGTTTCGAACCCAGGAATCGTTGAAACATATTCCACCAAATCAGCTTGAAGGTTGTGATGTATATCCCTTGACTTTATTAAAAATTCATTTGCCGCTTTATCTTCGTCCGTTACGTTACCTGGTTGGGGGTCATCATCATCATAGTAGGTTACGACCGCTCTACATTCATCCTCCAAAATCATGTTGTGAAGAATGATACATGTGTACATCACGTTTCCAATTTGATCCTTGTCCCATAGTCGACAAGGCATTGCCAATATTCGCCACCTTTTCTTCAAAACACCGAATGCTCGCTCGACGTCTTTACGTGTAGCCATCTGGACCCTGTTAAACTTTAATCTCTTTGGATATGTCGTACCGTGTTTTGTGAACGATTTTACAAAAGCCCCCCACTCTAGGTAAATCCCATCAACTAGGTAGTACCCATACACGTACTCAATCCCGTTTACAAAGAAAGTTCCTTTGGGTCCTATACCGTTTACCCGATCATTGAAAAGAGGCGAGTGGTTTATGATGGTAATATCATTATGTGAACCAGGCATACCGAAGAACGCATGCCATATCCAAAGATCTTGGGACGCAACCGCTTCAAGCATGATGGCTGGCACCCCGTGAAATCCACTAGTGTGAGCGCCTTGCCATTGGGTAAGACAAAGTTCCCAAGGCCATTTCATACAATCTAAACTACCTAGCATCCCGGGTAGCCCATGATAATCTGCGTGATGTTCCAATATTTGTTGCATATCACTGAAGGATGGCTTTCTCAAATATCTTTTCCTATAAAGTTCTAGAATACACGAACAAAAGTTGTGAAGAGTTTCTCTAGCTACATGTGCAGACATTTTTAAATAGTCATCCATAATGTCCGAACTATTGCCGTACGCTAACTGCCTAAGTGCGGCCGTGACCTTTTGCCACGTACTAAATCCTAATTGCCCGGTTACATCATGCCAATATTGTGTTTTATGTGTTTGATATTGTGTGAGAAAGATGTTAAATATGGTAAGTATTTATAAAGGAATTTTTTTTTTAAATATAGACCCTAACGGCTAGCCCAACGGCTAGTTTGAAAGGGCCATTCACAACCCGCCATGTCAGCTTGCTCCCCCGCCCCACGCCCGGCTTGAAAGCCAAGCCCCAAGGGCCACGCCCCAACCCAAGCCCACCCGGGATGGTGGCTTGGGCGTTTTCCCCCAACCCACGCCCCAACCCAAGCCCCATACCCCACGGCCTTAGTGCATTTGGTAGTTCCTTTATCTGTATGTTTATTTTCTTGGTTTGGCTATAGAGCCGTTCCTAGGTTTTTGGAGACCCTAAGCGAACTTCGAAGTGGAGGCCTTTTTTGCAAAAGTACCCTTTCAACAAATAAATGTTATATTGATCTTTTCATAATCTAACGGATTAATAAACATTTTAGCTGCAAATTTTCATTTAGAAGCTTCTCTACCTGAAACATGCATAGTGAGGTTCCACGCACAGGATATCCAATGGTTAAAAGTTTACCTCCTGGTTTTGTATTCCCCATTATCTGCAAACCCTCAACTCCTGGGCCATCTTCAAGTAAAAAATACAGCATGTTAGCAACTATAACAAAGTAAAAACTCATGGCCAGTTTTAAGTATAATGACTACATCAAATTACCTTCTGAAGCGTAAGAATCATTCGCATAGCTAATGGGTGCTGGTTGAGAGTAATCACTCCCTTTCCAAGGTTTTCAAAATTCTCCTGCATATATGTTTTATGTCAACTCCATTTGCTTTGTTTTCAAGAAATGGTGTTAAGACTTGTAACATTGCAAGCTTTCGAAAAACATAAGGAAATTAAAATTACTTGTTGTCTGAGTGACAACCCAAGTTTGAATACGATCTCAGCCATATTCGGCCGCTCTTCATGATCTCTCATCTATGATCTTGTTATTTAGGCACTAGGCTCGGTGGTTTGCAATTTCTCCTTTGCTATACTAAAATATCAGATTCATAACATGTCTTTCATGAAATTAAAATAGACAAATCGAAGAACTGAATAAGCCCTAATTCCCGAATCAACGTCTGCCACAAATCGAAGAACTGAATAAGCCCTAATTCCCGAATCAATCAAATCTTATAACTGCAACAATCTGCAAGTTGCTAATAATCCTTTCTTCTTTGATGATTTGAGTAGCAACAACATATATTTTTCGTTCTAAAAACTGCAATTAAGAACCAAAGTCTGATAAACAAGTCACATGGTTTGGTTTGGTTTGGTTTGGTTTGGTTTGGTTTGTAATCGAAGAACTGATTTATTGTTTATCAAAACTGAATTGGTTTAATGGTTTGTTGGATCGGCCGACAACAAATCTAAGAACTCAAGAAGATATATATGTAAAAAAGCCAAAAGAGCCGTTAATAATTACTTACCGACGATTCATGTTGCGTCTGTTCGGATACTCTCATTCTGCAGCCGCTTTGACGACCTTTCATTCTTCAATTTCATCTGTGTGCACGTTGTCTGAGGCCTTTTGTGTTTGGATACATAGTTTGGACGGGCCTTTATGTTATGGGTTGTTTACTATAAAACTCAAAATGGGCCTAGTATAGAAAAAACCCACAACAAATTTGGAGGCCTTTCAATTTGGGTGGCCCTAGGCCTGTGCCTATCGTAAGAAGCCCATTGGGTCGGCCCCGTTTGGCTATATAGTGTATAAAGCATGTTTATGTTTTACTTTCTTTGTTTGGCTATATAGATGTAAGGTTATCACAATTCCATATTTAAAGTTGATTTGCGTTGAATGAGATTCATGTATGTCAGTATGTGTAAGGACTCTCAAAATTGTCCTAAAAATACCCGTAAGTATAAACCCGGACCCCTGAAACCTTACCCTACATCAAAAATCAAGAAAAACAAACCTTATATGTTTCAGGCGGGCCGCGTAAGAGACAAGCTTGTCTTATGCGGGCCGCGTCAAACCATGATTGACCGGATAAGTGTTCCGGATACACGTAGTGTCCACTTGGCTAACCTACTCGTGACCAATCAAGGCTACTCGTAGATTGGGCGGCCACGCGGGCCGCGTAAGATATAGGTGATGGCTTATGTTGTCCGCGTAAGGCCTTAAATTCACCTATAAATAGCTTTCATCAGGGACTTTCATTCTGTGTCGAAACAAACTTTCAAAAACGAAGTTATAATACTCTGAAGTCGAAAATACTTTCATTAGCGAGGCGCTGCTCCGATACCGGGTATTAACTCGATCGCTGCTACGATTCAATGTCCGATCGATTAAACTATCCAATGGATGTTTAAGTGCTGCCCACATTAGGGTTTATGCTTTGTCATTCGTCGTTAATTCGATGGATGTTTAAGTATCGCACTTTGTCATTCGTTGTGAAGGTTTTAATCTCGTGAGTTATCGTAAATGCTGTATTAGTTACTAACCGAGTTCGTGTGCATGTTATTAAATTTAGGTTAAAAGGCTAATCAGTAAGCTAGGCTCTGCTCAATTAAATCTGCAATGTGAGTCATTCTCTTTTTATAAAATTTAATTTCAAAAGCATGTTTATTTTCAAGGATTATAATTACAGGGATTAAGTCTTTGTAATCACCAAATTACAGCCAGTATGTGGGGTTTTGTATACATTACTTGATAAACTTCACCATTGGACAACGAGTTAGCCAAGGGGTGATATGACCATAGTCACAGACACCATCGGGCTAAGAGGCTACCGATGGATGTTCGAGTGACAAATACCGTGGGTAGTTGGTTGATATCAGGAAACATTGTAATCGCTCTTAATACTGTAAATTATAACAAACGAGTCGTTTTACTAAAAAGAATGATTCACCAGTATTTCCCGCTGACAAAACCTTTTTCAAACATGTTTCAGGTGATCTGTTGTGATCCAAGAAAAGTGCCACGAAGCACTACAAGCTTAAGAAAGTGGCTCAATATAAAATAAAGAAACATGTTTTGTGAAAATAAAGATTTCTCCGTGAAATCTTATGATTTTAAATTACCGGGGTTTTATCCCGAGTTGTGAAATAAAATAATCGGGAAATTGCAGTTTTAAAAAGATCTTGATGAAACCACGGGATTTTCTGTCCCGCGGCTCCTGAAACGGGTCAAACTGGGTCGGGGGCCGTGACAGAAAAAGGTGGTATCAGAGCCACTGATTTAAGCCAATTAAGTATTTAGAAAATACTTAATTTTACTAATTGCTATTTTGTGATTATGTGTTTTATTATTTGAATATTTGTGTACAGTATGGGTAAGCAAAAGCTTTCAAACATCTATCTTAAATTAGATAGGTCATCAAAAGAGAAGGGAAGTTCATCCCAAACAAATTCCTCAAAACCCTATGTAAATCCTGAAGAAGGAATATTTGTCCGTAAGGCACAATATGAGGAACCACTTTCTCCTAATAAAAGAAGTCTGATTATTAGGAAAGGTCAGGAGAAATTAAAGAAATCCAAAGAAAAGAAAGTTAATCAGAAAAACCAAGAACTAGGCAGTAACCCTCCATGGGAAGACAAGTTAGATGAAAAATGTGCAGATCTTTATATGCTAGCCACTGTGGCAGTAAATGCAAATCTTTAAATACTCTTACCCAAGTTTTAGCACCCTTATCACCTACAATCCAGAAACCTTATCCAGTAAATAAATAAATTTACAGTAAACCCTAGTGTGTTTTAATTTTCAGTTGTTTTGTAGCCACCCGGTATGAAATAATATTTAAAGGTTATCTATAAAATTTTGTTATAAAATTTTAACTTAGTATTTGTGTGTATTTTGCATGTATACTAAACAGCATGAGTGAATTGTCTGACGCCCTTCAAAATCTAAATCTCTATCCGGTGAAAATAGAGGTTTCCAGAGATTTCAATAGGTATATACCCGACATAGAAGAACCTATGGAATTAAATGCTCCACCTCTGGAGAAACCCAAGCCTAAGAAAAAGAGAAGATTTGTGGGATGGAGGCGTGTGCGTAGGAGGAAACCCGCCACTAGAAAGATTCCCAAAATAGAAAATCCCTTAGATAAAGGAAAGGGGATTGAAGTCGGGGAAGGTTCTAAGCAGACAAAGATGGAAATTGGGGAAAACTCTAGGCAAATTGAGGAGTTGCCATTTCAGGAAGAATTGGATCGTGCATTAGAGAGCTGTGAAATTCTCAGGCCCATAAATAATAACCTCTACCCTTTTCCTGCTGAAAATCAACTTCCAATAAACTTGGAACCAGCAATCCCAGAACCTATAATTCATACCCAACCCTTAGGAATAGACGAGTGGTGGACCAATGATTGGCAGTTTCAAAACCTGCTCAACAGTCCTTATTCCTTTCTCCCTCAGTTCGACCCGGAACCTATACCAAACCCACCTATGAGCAATGAGAATTTAGCTGAACTCCGCCATTTTGGCGAAGAATTGGTGGATGCCGGAAATAGGATCAGGGACATAGGAGAACAGATCTCCTGGAAATACGACGAGAGGGAACGTCGTTACTGAAATACCAACTGACGAAGGGTAGAAGGGTTATGAAAATGTGGTTGTATAATAATAAAAGTAAACTATAATCATGTGAAATAACTTAAAATAAAACTTTGTAAGATAATGGTGTGTAATGATGCATAATATATATAAAAATGGGAATCGAGAAATCGATAGTTTTGACTATATGTGCGTTGTAAAATTTGTATGATTGATTTATGTATAATTGTTATTTAATTCGCTACTAATAAATTATATATTAATTATCAGATGGAAAACGCTAATAACGAACCAGTTAATGAGGTTAATCAATCTGAGCAACATCCGGAGGATCAATTTATGACTAGGCATGATATAGAAAATATTGTTGCTCAAGGAATACCCAATGCTATTCCAGCAATACTTGCTGCTGCCCAGAAACCTGTTGAACCTCAACAAATCATCCCTAGTAAACGTATTTCTGAAGATAACTTCAGTAATAGCGTAAACGGAGGCAATAATCATACTAATCACGATAATGATCCACTGCAAGCTCCGCTCCCTAAGAAAATGAAAGCTGCAATGCCTGGTTGCACTTACAAAGAATTTCTTGCTTGTAAACCCGCTGAATTTGCAGGCAATGAAGGAGCAACTGCGGCACTGCGTTGGTTAGAGAAAACCGAGGCAGTGATTACAATAAGTAAATGTGACAAGGATGATAAGGTTATGTATGCGTCAAATCTTTTCAAGGAAGGGGCGCTCGAATGGTGGAACACGGTGTTACAAGCAAAACGAAGAATGATGGCTTATGCCATGAACTGGGAAGAATTTAAGAGTCTTGTAGAAAGAAAATTATGTCCCGAATATGAAAAAGATCAAATGGCAAATAAGTTCCTAAATCATCGTATGACGGGTGTAGATTGTCGCGGTTATACTTCGACATTCTTTGAATATGCTAGAGTGGTACCAACACTGGCTTCGCCAGAACCGGTACTCATTTCTCGCTATATTTGGGGATTGATTAGCGAAATCCGTAAAATCGTTAAAGCTGCGAGACCTCGTATTATTGACGATGCTGTGGAACTAGCTAACACCCTAACTGATGAACTGGTACGCACAAGAGATGAACACAGGAAAAAGGAACTGGCTCAGAAAATTACCCAAGGATTTCGTACGGGTAATAATAGTAGCTTGAGGAAAAGAGGAACAGGGCAATCTTCAACTCCGCCGTTCTGCAGGAATTGCAAAAAGAAACATTATGGAAGATGCAATGTAATCTGCAACTTTTGCAAAACTGTAGGACATCGCGAAGAAGATTGCAGAAAGAAAACCAGAATCTGCTATAACTGTGGAGAAAATGGGCATTTCAAGACAGAATGCCCTAAATTGGTTAAACCAGCAGACAACAAAGGCAAGCCAGCTGACGGAGCTACCAAGAAGAATGTTCGAGCCTTCCAGTTAATGACTCAGGAAGCCGAGCTAATTCCTGACGTGATAGCTGGTACGTTCCTAGTTCACAATATTTACGCAAAAGTATTATTTGACTCTGGTGCAAACCAAAGTTTTATAAATACTTCATTCTGTCAAGCTCTTAAATTACCTTTAACCCAACTTAGGCAGATTTTTACAATCGAAACAGCAGACGGAAATTCTGTCAAAATAGATAAGGTTTTGCTAAAAGGAGATAAACCACGTAAACCCACGAAGTTCATATCAGTAATGAAAGTTGTTAGTTATGAACGGAAGCAAGGAATAGTGTATATGATTTCAGTAATCATTAACACTACGAGTAAGGAACTTAAGGATATTCCTGTAGTCTCAGAATACCCAGATGTATTTCCAGAAGAGTTACCAGGATTACCACCAGATAGGGAAGTAGAATTTAGAATTCATCTAATTCCCGGAACTATACCGATAGCCAAGGCACCTTATCGGTTAGCACCCACAGAAATGTTAGAATTGAAAAAGCAATTAGATGAATTACTAAGTAAAGGTTTCATACAACCTAGTTCATCCCCGTGGGGAGCACCAGTGTTATTTGTAAAGAAAAAGGATGGTTCAATGAGAATGTGTATCGATTATAGAGAATTGAATAAGGTTACAATTAAGAATCGATACCCATTACCTAGGATTGATGATCTATTCGATCAACTTCAAGGAGCTAGATATTTTTCTAAGATTGATTTACGCTCCGGATACCATCAATTAAAGGTACAAGAAGAAGACATACCTAAAACTGCTTTCAGAACTAGGTATGGTCATTATGAGTTTACAGTAATGCCCTTCGGATTAACGAATGCACCTGCCGCATTCATGGACATGATGAATAGAATCTGTAAACCATACTTATTTATTCCAAAAGTCAGGACGAACATTGTCAGCACTTGCATGCACTCTTAACTTTGTTAAGAAAAGAAAAGCTTTATGCCAAATTTTCGAAGTGTGAATTTTGGCTGCAGGAAGTGCAATTCTTAGAACACATGGTGAATCACGAAGGTATTCACGTAGATCCTGCTAAAATAGAAGCAATTACCAAATGGAAGGTTCCACAATCCGCAATGGAAATTAGAAGTTTTATAGGTTTAGCTGGATATTATAGACGGTTTATTAAGGATTTTACCAAAATAGCTGTACCATTAACTAAGCTAACCTGTAAAGCAGTTAAGTTTGAATGGGGACCTAAGCAAGAAGAAGCTTTTAGGATTCTAAAGCAAAAGTTAACAAATGCCCCAATCCTAGCTTTACCAGAAGGGACTGAAGATTTTGAAGTTTGTTGTGATGCTTCAAAACTAGGATTAGGATGTGTGCTTATGCAACGCAAGAAGGTAATTGCATATGCATCAAGACAACTGAAAAAGCACGAGGAAAACTATACGATTCATGACTTAGAATTAGGCGCCATAATTTTTGCTCATAAGATTTGGAGACATTATCTGTACGGAAGTAAATTTACTGTCTATAAAGATCACAAAAGTTTAAGATATATATTTAGGCAAAAAGAATTGAACATGAGGCAAAGAAGATGGATGGAAATCCTAAGTGATTACGACTATGATATTCAGTATCACGAAGGAAAGGCAAATGTAGTTGCAGATGCCTTAAGTCGTAAGTATCATGAAAAGCAAAAACGAGTTCGTGCTCTCAGATTAAATCTACAGTTGGATTTAATGGAACAATTAAAACATTTCCCAGAAACAGCAATCAAGGATGATGCTGAAGGAATAAAGGGAAGAATAAAAGAATTAGAGCAAGGAGCTGATGGAATTTGGAGATTCCACAAAAGAAGGATTTGGGTACCTAAGCAGGGAGAATTAAGAAATAAGATTTTAGAAGAAGCTCATAAATCTAGATATACTATGCACCCTGGAAACAATAAGATGTACCAAGATTTAAGAAATAACTTTTGGTGGATAGGAATGAAAAAGGATATAGCTCGATATGTTTCTAAGTGTCTTACTTGTTCACAAGTTAAGGCAGAACACCAGAAACCTTCAGGTCTATTACAACAATTAGAAATGCCTGTATGGAAATGGGAACTTATAACAATGGATTTTGTTACTAAGTTACCCAAAACCAGAAAAGGTAATGATGCGATTTGGGTAATTGTGGATCGATTAACCAAATCAGCTCACTTTTTACCTATGAAAGAAACCT
The DNA here is from genome assembly GCA_030545235.1 of Helianthus tuberosus. NCBI lineage: Eukaryota > Viridiplantae > Streptophyta > Magnoliopsida > Asterales > Asteraceae > Helianthus > Helianthus tuberosus. Next base: position 48,212,217 of record CM060411.1, on the reverse strand, counting down.
TTAGTATGGAAAGGTTGGCAAAGTTGTATGTAGATGAAGTAGTATCCTTACATGGAGTTCCACTCTCCATTGTATCAAATAGGGATAGTCGTTTCACTTCCCATTTTTGGACAAGTTTCCAAGAAGCAATGGGAACTCGATTAAATTTGAGTACTGCATACCATCCACAAACAGATGGGCAAAGTGAAAGGACGATACAAACTCTAGAAGACATGCTCCGAGCATGTGTAATAGATTTTGGTGGAAACTGGGACGATCACTTACCTTTGATCGAATTCTCCTATAACAATAGTTATCATGCAAGCATCGAAACTGCCCCATTCGAAGCACTATATGGAAGAAAGTGCAGAACTCCAGTTTGTTGGGCAGAAATAGGAGAAAGTCAATTATCAGGTCCAGAGATTGTACAAGAAACTACTGACAAGATCACTCAAATCAAGGAAAGATTGAAGACGGCTCGAGATCGCCAGAAAAGTTATGCCGACAATCGACGCAAGCCGTTAGAATTCCAAGTCAGAGACAAAGTACTTTTAAAAGTATCTCCTTGGAAAGGAGTAGTTCGATTCGGTAAGAAAGGAAAGCTAAGTCCACGATATGTAGGACCATTTTCAGTGATCCAACGTATAGGACCAGTTGCTTATCGTTTACAACTATCAGAAGAATTAGCTGGAGTACATGATGTATTTCATATATCCAATCTCAAGAAATGCCTATCAGACGAATCTCTGATCGTACCTCTCCAAGATATAGAAGTAAACGAAAAGTTAAACTTTATTGAGAAACCTCTTCAAATAGAAGACAGGAAGGTAAAATTTCTCAAGCACAAACGGCTAGTACTAGTCAAGGTCAAGTGGGATTCAAATAGAGGATCAGAATACACTTGGGAGCTGGAATCAGAGATGAAGCGAAAGTATCCTCACTTATTCCGATAAATCTTGAGGACGAGATTTTAAATAAGGTGGGGAGGATGTAAGGACTCTCCAAATTGTCCTAAAAATACCCGTAAGTATAAACCCAGACCCCTGAAACCTTACCCTACATCAAAAATCAAGAAAAACAAACCTTATATGTTTCAGGCGGGCCGCGTAAGAGACAAGCTTGTCTTACGCGGGCCGCGTCAAACCATGATTGACCGGATAAGTGTTCCGGATACACGTAGTGTCCACTTGGCTAACCTACTCGTGACCAGTCAAGGCTACTCGTAGACTGGGCGGCCACGCGGGCCGCGTAAGATATAGGTGATGGGTTACGCGGGCCGCGTAAGGCCTTAAATTCACCTATAAATAGCTTGCATCAGGGACTTTCATTCTGTGTCGAAACAAACTTTCAAAGACGCAGTTATAATACTCTGAAGTCAAAAATACTTTCATTAGCGAGGCGCTGCTCCGATATCGGGTATTAACTCGATCGCTGCTACGATTCAATGTCCGATCGATTAAACTATCCAATGGATGTTTAAGTGTTGCCCACATTAGGGTTTATGCTTTGTCATTCGTCGTTAATTCGATGGATGTTTAAGTATCGCACTTTGTCATTCGTTGTGAAGGTTTTAATCTCGTGAGTTATCGTAAATGTTGTATTAGTTACTAACCGAGTTCGTGTGCATGTTATTAAATTTAGGTTAAAAGGCTAATCAGTAGGCTAGGCTCTGCTCAATTAAATCTGCAATGTGAGTCATTCTCTTTTTATAAAATTTAATTTCAAAAGCATGTTTATTTTCAAGGATTATAATTACAGGGATTAAGTCTTTGTAATCACCAAATTACAGCCGGTATGTGGGGTTTTGTATACATTACTTGATAAACTTCACCATTGGACAACGAGTTAGCCAAGGGGTGATATGACCATAGTCACAGACACCATCGGGCTAAGAGGCTACCGATACTATGGGTAGTTGGTTGATATCAGGAAACATTGTAATCGCTCTTAATACTATAAATTATAACAAACGAGTCGTTTTACTAAAAAGAATGATTCACCAGTATTTCCCGCTGACAAAACCTTTTTCAAACATGTTTCAGGTGATCTGTTGTGATCCAAGAAAAGTGCCGCGAAGCACTACAAGCTTAAGGAAGTGGCTCAATATAAAATAAAGAAACATGTTTTGTGAAAATAAAGATTTCTCCGTGAAATCTTATGATTGTAAATTACCGGGGTTTTATCCCGAGTTGTGAAATAAAATAATTGGGAAATTGCAGTTTTAAAAAGATCCTGATGAAAACTTCCGCTGTTAAATAAATACCACGGGATTTTCTGTCCCGCGGCTCCTGAAACGGGTCAAACCAGGTCGGGGGCCGTGACAGTATGTGTATGTGGTTAGTGTATAAAGCATTTTTCCCGTGGGAAGCATACAAAGAAACTTGTGTCGTCGATTGAACTACAAATAAATCCTACAAATAACAACAATAACCGTACCAATAAATCCTACAAATAAAAAAAGTACAAAAATTAAGAACACCTATAAAAGTACGAGTAACTTTCACTTTTTGTCCATTATGTATTATTAGAATTTTGAAATGTGGTCTTTAAAAGTTTTAATTTTATTTTATGTCTAAAAAACATATGTTTTATATCACTTTAAGTCCTTTACACCAAAGTGAGTTAAATTACTCAGTTAGCTTTATTTAAGGCAAGGGTATTATTGGTATTTCACATTTTTACTTTATTACTCGCTCCTTTACATCCCCTCTTTATAAGATCTGCATCTTCTTCCTCAAGAAAAACTAGGGTTCAAGTTTTGCATTTTTTCCTTATACTTTAACCTGGTCATAACATCTGACCACTGCCTCCCATCATCTTTTAAAATATCACATAATAGAATATACAGAATCATAAATCTACCAAAAAAAGCTGACAATGATATAAAGGTTTCCCCTTTCTAGTGATGATAGAAAATGCATAAAAAAGAAACCTACATAACTAATCAAATTACCATCACTATCGTCTTCTTCCGATAATGGAAAATCCGGCCACGTTTCCGGATGATGCGCTACATTCGTGGCAAACACCAACACTTTATCCGTCACATCAACACATTCCAAATCCTTCACATCTCGATCTCCATCTCTATCCCCAAATCTCAACAAATCTGAACCGTCAATTGGAGATATCGGATCCGATACATCATCATCAGCATCTCCCGATGCCGGAATTTCCGTGATTCCGATCTGATTTAGTGGCTATGGTGGGAGTACGATGACGTAGTGGTGGTGGAGGCGGTGGTGGGAGAGGGGCGAGGAAGGAGGCGACGCCCCAAATTTAGCGGGATAGGGATTCGGTAAACTTAGAAAGGTCTTCTTGAACTCCTGATGTTAGGGTTTAAGAGTTTGATTGTTGATTGTTCTGGTTGAATTGAAAATGTCTTCTTGAACAAAGAAAGGTTTTTAGACAGAAAAATTAGGGTTCAAGTTCTGCATTTCTTCCTCTTATAGAAATACCAATAATACCTCTGCCTTAAATAAAACTCACTGAGTAATTTAACTCTGTTTGGTGTAAAGGACTTAAAGTGATATAAAACATACGTTTTTTGAACATAAAATGAACTTAGAACTTTTAAAAGGCACGTTTCAAAATTCAGATAATACATAAAAGACAAAAAGTGAAATTTACTCTAAAGTTAATAAGCAGTTTTGGAGGAAATTTAGAGAATCAACTTCTCAACCATACAAAACCTAATATAATGTAACAACCCTCAAGAAAACCGACACCCTAGAATATTTTCCGACACCCCATTATATCTTAAATACCCTTATATGTCTTATATTACACCCCGTATGTGAAAACCAAACCCGAAATATGATATAGTATCAAAAATAAAATAAAAATCTGAATTTAGAGCTGAGGCGGGCCGCGTAGGATCCCACCTCAAGCTCAAGCGGGCCGTATTAAGACCAGATTTGGACTTCCCTGACTTCTTTAGTTCATGCGGGCCGCTTCAACTTAAGCTTACATTAACGCGGGCCGCGCGGACTCGTGATACGCGGATGCATCCGGTGCTGACACGTGTCGTAATCGTGTCAAGCCTAGTAAACGACTCAGCTAAGCTACTGCGTTGACTTATGTTGACGCGGGCCACTTCAATGTTCCCTGTATCTTACGCGGGCCGCATGGAAGGCAGATTACACAACTATAAATAGCATGCATCAGTTTTCAGTTTCCGTCGCTCATTTCTTATTCTCAATCTCGAATTCTGAAGTTATTGGCATAATATTTTGGGTATTATACCTAATTAGCGAGGTTCTGCTCCGTTGTAAGTATTATAACCCCGGTTTCATAATAGTTACGCTGCCCGATTGATTTAGGGTTCCGTAACAACTGTCGTGGTTCTGCCCGACGTAGTTGTTGGAATGCCGTCTCGGGGAGGGTATTATTAATAATTTCAAAGGGTTATGATACTAACCAATGTACAATTGTATAAATTATAGATTATATCCAGGAAACCCTTACGAAAAGCCTAAGACAGCAATGTGAGTTTATCCTCTTTTTGTTAATGTTTTTGGAATGATTTACAAAACCTTAATTGTTTTATAATATGATTAAGCGGTGATTGAGTCTTTGTAGTTCTTCAATTACTGCCGGTATTATGGGGTTTTGTATACAAAATTTACTACGAGTAGTAGTAAGTCTGAATGACAGTGCATTACCATTGGACGACGAGTTAGCCAATGGGTAATTTGACCATAGCCATAGATCCGGTCGAGTGGCAAATACTGAATGAGTAATTGTGTAGACATAAACAATGTGATCGCTCTCAATACTGTTCACTGTGACTTTAAACTTGATTAAACTGGGATTCACTCACCAGTATTTCCCGCTGACAAATATTTTTAAAACATGTTTCAGGTAACCCAATGTGAAAGCCAATTAGTAAAAAGCCAGTTGGAGAGCACTGAAGGCTTGGGAAAAATGTGGCTATAAAAGTTACCTAATAAACTATGTTTTAAATTCAATAAAATAAGGTTTGTCCCTATAATGTATTGTAATAAGAAACTTGGGTTTTACCCATGTGATTATTAATATTAATGAGGTGGTTTTACTCTGATAAAACATTTCCTAACTACGGTCCTGATGTAAATTCCGCTGCCAAATTAGACCAATACCATGATACCACCAAAACTGGCTCGCGGCCGCCCGTTCCGGGGAATTAGGGATCGGGGGTTGTGACAGAAGGTGGTATCAGAGCCTAGCCACTGGCTCAAGCCAAAGAAGTGTTCTGCTGACACTTAAATTTTAAATTCTATGTTAGGAAATAATTTATGTGATTATGTGTTTTATATTAATTGACTATTTGTTAGTTTACAGTATGAGTAAGAGAAGAATTACGGACATCTATCATAAACTAGATAGTTCACCCAAAGAAAAGGGAAGTTCATCCCAAACAAATTTCTCAGGATATTCAGCAGATATTAAGGAAGGAATATTTGTCTGTAAAGCACAGTATGAAAATCCACTTACCCCTAGTAAAAGAAGCCGGATTCTTAGAAAAAGTCAAGAAAATATGAAAAAGTCTCAGGAAACCCAGAAAATATGTAGTTACCCACCTTGGGAAGATAAATTAGATGAAAAATGGGCAAATCTCTACATGTTAGCCACTACAGCAGTAAATGTTAACTTATAGTTGAATCGTCAAACCAGTGCCAGCATTCATGCCACCTACGAGCTAGAAACTTTAAAAAGACTTCGTTCCTTTGATAATAACCTAGTAAGAAGAAAGAGATAGAATAAACCTTGTATAAAGTGTGTTGAGCATAATATTCCTAGTTAGACTAAAATAAGTTACGGATGTATAACCAATAATATATTTCGAATTTCAGTTCTAGTTTGTAACAAATATATAAATCACAATATTTCATTTTAATCAATCTGTTCGTATAATTGTACTAGATATTCGTTTATGATAAATAAACATTCGGATGAACAACAAAAATGAACCAAGAAAACTAGAATAAGGCCTAGAAGTACAAGAGAATTTTTAATGCTTTGCCTTAATATGAAGCTTTGAGATAAACCAATTGCTTGTATAAATAAAGTGTGATGGTTATTGGTATTCTGTGAGGATAATGACTAGAACAGTGCCTGTATGATAAATAAGCAATAACACTTGGCCACTGTTATTTCTTGTTTATTGATACTACTCGGTTCTAGAATATGATTCCTCATGAGAATACTAATTTCCTTGTTTCTTGATGTAAACCATAATAAATGATGCCTTTTTAAGATCATGATTTGAAATAAGTTTATCGGTGGAAAATACTATGATAATTACCTCTCTGGTAAAACTGGGCATGGTGCGATAGACTCTCCAGCTTGTCCGGGTGAGATGGGGTTACCTCTCCGGCGAGACTAGGTGAGATGGGGTTACCTCTCCGGCGAGACTGGGTGAGATGAGATTACCTCTCCGGCAAGACCGGGTGAGATGTGGTATATGTTATGATGATAAAATTATCTAAATAGTACCATGACCTGATATCTGACTTAGGAATTTGTTAACTACTTTGACCTTATGAATGGTCTGTATATTACAATATGTGAATTATATATACAAGGAAATCCAAAAGATCCTAATAACTGATAATGAGAAATAAATTACGAACAGAGGTGTCAATTATGAATTTAGATTTGTTAGAAATCTCTAGTGTATAATAGACACATAGTATATGAAAAGAGTATAGTCGCAATGATCGACGCTTTTGGCAAAAATGCGTGTCATGTGATTAACTATAGTAAGATATTAATTGTGATATTAATATGGGATAAATATTTAAAATTCAGATGGCCGATGAAGAAAATCAAGGAAATCTGAATAACAATAACCAGAGTAACATTAACGTGGTTAATGATAATCCGAGTATCAATAACAATGGAAACCAAGTGGATAATAGTGCTATTCAACACATAGTGGCACAGGGAATTATAGATGCTATGCCATTTATTCTTCAAACTGTTAAGGATGCTGGTAATAAAAGTAAACATAGCAGTAAGCGACCCGTTGAACCAGAAAACAGTATAAACAATGGACCAGTATTTCAATTACCTATTCCCAAAAGAAGAAGAACCATGCCTTATGGCTGTTCTTATAAAGAATTCTGGTCTTGTAAACCAATGGAATTCTTGGGCAATGAAGGGGCCATTGCAACCTTACGCTGGATAGAGAAGACTGAGGCAGTCTTAAGGATAAGTAAGTGTGCTGAAGAAGACAAGATATTGTTTGCTTCTAATCTGTTTAAGAATGCAGCATTAGAATGGTGGAACACTATCCTTCAGACAAGAGGAAGTGATAAAACCTATAATATGGAATGGGAAGAATTTAAAGAAAAGGTAGAAAGGAAATTCTGCCCACCCAATGAAAAGGAACAGATAGCAAACAAGTTCCTCAACCTTAGGATGACTGGTGTAGATAGTAAAGGGTACACTACTACATTCTTTGAATATGCTAGGATAGTGCCAACCCTTGCATCACCAGAACCGGTATTAATCTCCCGTTACATCTGGGGATTAATTGGAGAAATTAGACATGTAGTCAAGGCAACCAGACCCCAAACCATAGAAGAAGCTATAGAACTAGCCAATACCTTGACTGATGAACTAGTTCGTACTAGAGAAGAAGATCAGAGGAGAAACTTAACCCAAAGGCTTACTCAAGAATTTCGTTCTGGGAATTTCAATCATAGGAACGTAGATTCTACCTCTGCAACATACTGCAAGGTCTGCAAGAAAAAGCATTCGGGAAAATGCTCCATTCTCTGTAATTATTGCAAGATGCCAGGACACAAGGAAGAAAGTTGTAGGAAGAAAACCAGTAATGGATTATGCTACAACTGTGGAGAAAAAGGTCATATCAGGCCAAATTGTCCGAAATTAGCTCCAGCTGCAAACAACAAGAATACTAAAAATGCTAGAGCATTTATGCTGACTGCAGAAGAAGCCAAGATGATCCCAGATGTCATAGCTGGTACGTTTTTAGTTAATGATGTCTTTGCTAAAGTATTATTTGACTCTGGTGCAAACCAAAGTTTTATTAATACATCGTTTTGCAAATTACTAAATCAATCATTAACTAAACTACCACATGAATGTTTAGTAGAAACAGCCAACGGAGAAACTGTTAGAATTTCTGAAATCTTGCAGGGAGCAAGAATAGAAATTTTAAATTAGAAATTTATTGCAAACCTTTATCCAATGAATCTAGCCGGATTTGATATTGTTTTAGGAATGGATTGGTTAATAACCAATAAAACCAGTATTTTATGTGATCAAAAGTCAATTCAAGTAAATTCATCTAAAGGTAAAATGATCACAATTAAAGGAAATAAGCCATCTAGATCCACAAAATTCATCTCTGTGATGAAAATTGCAAGTCCTATAAGAAAAGATTCTATAGTGTATTTGATTTCTATAGTCACTAACACTAAAGAAAAAGAATTAAAAGACATTCCAGTAGTATCTCAGTTTTCAGATGTCTTTTTAGAAAAATTACCAGGACTACCTCTAGACAGAGAAATTAAATTCATAATTCACCTGCTACCAGAAACATAGCCAAAGCACTCTACAGTTTGGCACCCTCCGAAATACAGGAATTAAAGAAACAATTCGATGAATTGTTGGAGAAAAGATTCATACAACCGAGTTAGTCGCCATGGGGAGCGTCGATATATTATTCATTGAAAAGAAGGACGGATCAATGCGTATATGCATTGATTACCATGAATTAAGCAAAGTCATGATTAAGAATTGGTACCCATTACCGAGAATCGATGAATTGTTTGATCAACTACAAGGAGCTCGATTTTTCTCTAAGATCGATTTAAGGTCAGGATATCATCAATTAAAGGTACAGGAAGAGGACATTCCTAAGACCGCATTTAGAACAAGGTATGGTCATTATGAATTTACTGTCATGCCATTTGGTTTAACCAATGCCCCAGCTGCATTTATGGATATGATAAACCGAATATGTAAGCCATATTTGGATAAATTCATAATCGTATTCATAGATGATATTCTAATTTACTCTAAGAGTAAAGAGGATCATGCAAAGCATTTGCACGTACTTTTAAGTTTATTAAGAAAGGAAAAGCTTTATGCTAAGTCTTCAAAGTGTGAGTTTTGGTTAGAACAGGTACAAATCCTTGGACACCTAGTCAATTATGAAGGAATTCATGTAGATCTAACCAAGATTGAGGCAATTACTAAATGGAAAACCCCTGAGTCACCAACTGAGGTTAGAAGTTTCTTAGGATTGGCCGGTTATTATAAGAAGGTTTATTCAAGATTTTTCTAGAATAGCCATTCCCTTAACTAAGCTAACCTATAAATCTGTTAAGTTTGAATGGGGATTTAAACAAGAAGAAGCCTTTAGAATTCTTAAGCAAAGATTAACCCATACACCTATATTAGCATTACCAGAGGGAACTGAAGATTTTGTAGTTTATTGTGATGCTTCTAGATTAGGTTATGGATGTGTATTGATGCAACGCCACAAAGTTAGCTTACGCATCTAGACAACTTAAGAATCATGAAGAGAATTATTCAACCCATGATTTAGAGTTAGGAGCTATAATTTTTGCTCTTAAGATTTGGAGACATTATCTTTATGATAGTAAGTTTACCATATTTGCGGATCACAAAAGTAAAAGGTATGTTAAAAGAATTGGAACAAGGAATAGATGGAATTTGGAGATTTCATAAAAAGAGAATGTGGATACCTAAATTAGGAAATCTACGTAATTGTATATTAGAAGAAGCCCATAAATCTAAATATACAATGCATCCAGGAAGTGATAAAATGTACCAGGATTTAAGGAAAAATTTCTGGTGGATAGGAATGAAGAAAGACATAGCAACATATGTTTCTAAATGTTTAACTTGTTCACGAGTTAAAGCTGAACACCAGAAACCTTCGGGTTTGTTACAGCAATTGGAAATGCCGGTGTGGAAAAGGGAATTAATAACAATGGATTTTGTTACTAAATTACCCAAAACTAGGAAAGGAAATGATACAATCTGGGTGATTGTAGATAGACTAATCAAGTCAGCTCATTTTCTACAAATGAAAAGAAATATCCGCATTTATTCCAGTAGATCTCGAGGACGAGCTCTAAATTAAGGTGGGGAGAATGTAACAACCCTCAAGAAAACCGACACCCTAGAATATTTTCCGACACCCCATTATATCTTAAATACCCTTATATGTCTTATATTACACCCCGTATGTGAAAACCAAACCCGAAATATAATATAGTACTAAAAATAAAATAAAAATCTGAATTTAGAGCTGAGGCGGGCCGCGTAGGATCCCACCTCAAGCTCAAGCGGGCCGTATTAAGACCAGATTTGGACTTCGCTGACTTCTTTAGTTCATGTGGGCCGCTTCAACTTAAGCTTACATTAACGCGGGTCGCGCGGACTCGTGATACGCGGATGCATCCGGTGCTGACACGTGTCGTAATCGTGTCAAGCCTAGTAAACGACTCAGCTAAGCTACTGCGTTGACTTATGTTGACGCGGGCCGCTTCAATGTTCCATGTATCTTACGCGGGCTGCATGGAAGGCAGATTACACAACTATAAATAGCATGCATCAGTTTTCAGTTTCCGTCGCTCATTTCTTATTCTCAATCTCGAATTCTGAAGTTATTGGCATAATATTTTGGGTATTATACCTAATTAGCGAGGTTCTGCTCCGTTGTAAGTATTATAACCCCGGTTTCATAATAGTTACGCTGCCCGATTGATTTAGGGTTCCGTAACAACTGTCGTGGTTCTGCCCGACGTAGTTGTTGGAATGCCGTCTCGGGGAAGGTATTATTAATAATTTCAAAGGGTTATGATACTAACCAATGTACAATTGTATAAATTATAGATTATATCCAGGAAACCCTTACGAAAAGCCTAAGACATCAATGTGAGTTTATCCTCTTTTTGTTAATGTTTTTGGAATGATTTACAAAACCTTAATTGTTTTATAATATGATTAAGCGGTGATTGAGTCTTTGTAGTTCTTCAATTACTGCCGGTATTATGGGGTTTTGTATACAAAATTTACTACGAGTAGTAGTAAGTCTGAATGACAGTGCATTACCATTGGACGACGAGTTAGCCAATGGGTAATTTGACCATAGCCATAGATCCGGTCGAGTGGCAAATACTGAATGAGTAATTGTGTAGACATAAACAATGTGATCGCTCTCAATACTGTTCACTGTGACTTTAAATTTGATTAAACTGGGATTCACTCACCAGTATTTCCCGCTGACAAATATTTTTAAAACATGTTTCAGGTAACCCAATGTGAAAGCCAATTAGTAAAAAGCCAGCTGGAGAGCACTGAAGGCTTGGGAAAAATGTGGCTATAAAAGTTACCTAATAAACGATGTTTTAAATTCAATAAAATAGGGTTTGTCCCTATAATGTATTGTAATAAGAAACTTGGGTTTTACCCATGTGATTATTAATATTAATGAGGTGGTTTTACTCTGATAAAACATTTCCTAACTACGGTCCTGATGTAAATTCCGCTGCCAAATTAGACCAATACCATGATACCACCGAAACTGGCTCGCGGCCGCCCGTTCCCGGGAATTAGGGATCAGGGGTTGTGACATATGGTAATTCCAAATTTCATTGAAAATGTATTTAACAATTCCATTACTTTTGTAATTACACAAAAATATTCTACCAAAAGGTTTGTAGCCTAACAGTATTAAGGAGTGTAGTGAACATGTTTTTCCTTGTGTAGTAACATTAACATAGATTTATAAGTAGGTTTAGTGGATATGTGAGTTAGAGGCTATTTGACAACTTCCAAATAGATAAGTGCTGAACCAATAGAATGTCTAAACCATGAAGTGATGAACCATTAAGAGCTATGATGATTAACCGTTCAGATGTAAATGTTTGATCTATTCAGATAAGATGTCTTAACCATTCAGACTCATTATAACACTTAACCATTCAAACATATGTTCACGAAACAAACGGTCTAAACTATTAAGAGGGTGTTTGGGGTTGAGTTTTGAAGGAGATTTTTAGATTATTGAGTTTTGAAATCGTAAATAATCAATTTTGAGTGTTTGGGTAAAAAAAATTAAAAAATTGATTATTTGCGTTTAGAAAGTTACAAAACTCAGTTTTCCAAAAGCAGCTCCCCCCTACTGCAACAAAACGCAGTTTTCCAAAAAATGATTATTTGCGTTTAGAAAAAAGATTTTCACTTGTTTATTTTTTAAATATATATTTGCCAAACACTCAAATAGTTGATTATTTAATTATTGTGATATCAAGCAACATAATCAAATCCAAACACTATTGTTCAACATCAAGTTTTGTTACAGTTAATTATCTGATTCTGATTATTCAAAACGCATAATCTATTTTCAAAACTCAACCCCAAACACCCTCTAAGGGGTTGTTTGGCAACATCTGAATGGTTAACTGTATCAGTAAGAGGTCTGAACCATTAAGTGCTGAACCAGTAAGAAGTCTGAACCATTAAGAGCCTGTATAATGCTTAACCGTTCAGAGGCAAATGTCTGACCAATTCAGATAAGAGGTCTTAACCATTCAGACTCTGTATAAATCTTAACCATTCAGAGGCAAATGTCTAAACCATTAAAAGCCTCATTAAGAGGTAAACAAACAGCCTCTAAGACCGCCCGTAGTTGGGCGTTTTTTTTAAAAATTTTTGCCCGAAAACGCCCGATAACGCCCAACCCCCCATTACAGGGGGCGTTTTGGGGCGTTATTTTTTGAAAAAAATTGTTCTCCGCGTTATAATGAAAACGCCGAATTGCACAAGGAACAAATGAGACCCACCAATCAAATTTAGTCACATGCTCTGACACACCACTACACCAAATTACCCACCAATCAATTGCTTCTTTTTTTTTTTCATTAAAAAGAATATGGGGGTTATTGGCATAATGCCCCACTACGCCACTTTTGCTATAATGCCCCTTCGCTGACTAGGACGCCACGTGTCGGATAATGCCCCATGGTGGGGGCATTATAACACATTACCACTACACATGGTCTAAGTACTAAGCTAATAAAAGATCTAAATTATTAAGAGCCCATTAAGAGCTGAATCAAACAAAATCACTCTAGGATCTCGATTTATCATGCTAGAAGAGAATAATAATTTTATTCAAATCGTCTCGATTTTAGAAATCACTCTAAAGATAAGCCGCCATTTATGCATTTAGTACATTCAGTTACAATATAATATAAAAAAGATTTGCCAAATTAAGTAAACGGTTGACACCCTTGCTTGCTTAGGCCATGTGTATTCATAACGCCCCTTTGTGGGCGTTGTGCGACACGTGGCGCGCCACGTGTGCGGGTGGGTGTTATGGGGCGTTATGCATTTTAAGCCCGTAGTCATAAAGCCCCTACCCATCATTACCTATTTAATAATTTTCAGTTTTATTAATTAATATAAAAAAGTTTGCTTGTTTCTGATTGGTCCAAGGTTTGAAAGCTCCATCCATAACCGCGCTATAGACATCGCGCCACCCCCAAAAATTCGATTGATGGCGCCCCCTGTGTCGGTGTGCCGGCGCTATACCGGCGCTATGAGGGCATACCGCCCAATTATGCCGCCCCACTACGTTCGGACTTAGCCCATACCACAAAAGGAAAAGGAGAGGATTCAATCACACTCAACGTGGGATCACGTCAATCTCCCCATTATCCAACCCAGTGGCTCCCTATTGCCTAATGGCCCCTTTATAAATCCCACATTTGCCCCACTTTCTAATGACCACACACACCATGGCCGTTACTACTCCCATTAGCTGTGGCGGCACTACGACGACGTTATTGATGTGCATTTTCGCATTTATCATTAGTGTCTGTAAAGCTCAGGCTGCTGCACCCGCGGTTTACGTGTTGGGTGATTCGTTGGTAGACGTTGGAAACAATAACTACCTGCCGCTTTCAATCGCCAAGGCTAATTTCCCTCACAACGGCGTTGACTTTCCCGACAGGAAACCAACAGGAAGATTTAGTAACGGGGAGAATGCTGCTGACTTTCTTGGTACTTGGCATCTATTTTGTCAATTTCTTATAAGCAGGGGCGGACTTAGGTAGACGGGCGGGCGCACCCTTTGAAAAAAAAAACCAGTGTATTTTATGGGGCAAAATCATGACCACACCCCTTGAAAATTTGGCTAAACCCCACGTTCTTACCCCTAGAAAATAATTTATGGGTCATTGGGTCCGACACTGCTTATAAGATATTTTAGAATGGCTAACCGACACAAATCTTGTCCACGACCCTCACCACTTGGAGAGGAACAACTTTCCATATATTTATGTACAATAAATCATGAATGTAATGTTGTTACCGTGTTTTGGCAGCGAAAAACATTGGTTTACCAACATCACCAGCGTATTTATCTTTAATTGGCGCGACACCACCCATCACCGGAGTCAGCTTTGCATCTGGAGGTGCTGGCATACTTAACGAAACCGGTGGATTTCTATTTGTAAGAAACAAACCCAGTAAACTAAAATTATATAAATATAATAAAAAGTATGCGGTGAACGTGGATCGAACACGTGACCTTCAGATCTTCAGTCTGACGCTCTCCCAACTGAGCTATCCCCGCAATTTTGTTAAATGAAAGTAATTCTGTTTTTTATATTGCGAGTGCAGAAACAAGCAATTTCTTTAGCACAACAAGTGGACTACTTCACTGTGGTCCATGACAAACTGGTCCATCAACTGGGACCATCTGGTGCACAGGCTCACCTATCAAAATCCATATTCCTAATCGTTTTTGGAAGCAACGATTGGTTTGCATATTTTCGTGTCGGTTCTATTGTCGCTGAACAACACACCCCACAACAATATGTTGATCGTATGGTGTCCACCTTCAAAGTGTTACTCAAGGTACAACTTTTGGTAACTAGCAAGTTATTCTAGAACGTTTAACCCGTTTGAATTATTTAAATGGACGAGTTTCAAAACAAATGCAGACATTGTATGGGTTGGGTGCGCGAAAATTAGTGGTGACTGGAGTTGGGGCGATTGGTTGTTGCCCGATTCAAAGAAAGGAAAACCGAGCCGGTGAATGCAAAGTTGAAATAAATTATTGGTCAGCTAAGTATAACGATGGTCTAAAGATGATGTTACAAGGATTGAAGTCGGAATCACCGGGCATGAACTATGCTTACTTTGATACTTATGGTGCTATGGTCAACCTCTTCCAAAACCATGAGACTTATGGTAGGTATTATTTGTATGGATTTCATTAAACAATAACAGATAAAAGTAATAACTAAAACTTATGTGTTATATGTATGTTTTACTTTAGGGTATACGGAGATAAAGGAAGCTTGTTGTGGGGTTGGAAACCTAAATGCTGATGCACCATGCACCTCACTAGCAATCTATTGTCCAAACAGAAAAAACCATATTTTTTGGGATCTTTACCATCCGACAGAATCAGTGGCTAGCTTATTCTCGGACCTCATATATAGTGGATCGCAACAGTTCATGGTTCCCATAAATGTGGAGCAGCTTCTTGCAGTTTAAATCCATACCAGAGTGTTAGAGAAAGCAAATGATTAGAAATCATATTAATGCTTCTTTGTTTTTTTTAAATTTACCACGAATTGTTGGTGAGAAGTTCGAATATACCAAATAGTTATGTTACCTTTTTAACTACAATGATATTTTAATGTCACAGTTTACGATAACGAAAATTTGGTATAAATTATAATTAGAAAAGTTCAATTCGTAAGTGACAGGTTGAGGTTGATCTGAACACAACCTATTTAGATAGATGTGTTCGCAGATATCGCTCGAATCTGTTTAGAATAAATTCAAACTCGTCCATATTATGTTATGTAGGGGTGTGCATCGATCGGTTTTGACCAAAAACCATAACCATAACCGCGATTTCGGTTATTGGATAAGCATAACCATAACCGATCGGTTATGGTGGTTATGGTTATTCAGTTTTGATGGTTATAGCGGGTCGGTTATGGGTGGTTAACCGTGTATTTAGCTTAGCTAAAAATAACTTTATTTTTTTTCAACATGTAATAAATTGGTATTGCATATTTGTATATATTAGTATATTACATAGTATTAAAAAATACATATAATCTATAATATTAATACCAATTAGTATCGAATATCCAAATAAATTGTGATATGATACATTCCATAATTTAAATAAACATTCAACCAAAAACACAAAATGCTATGAAAAACCCATAACTATTAAAAATCTTCAGTAAAAAACATGAAATATTAAAAATATGGTGAAAAGTCTTAAATCCTACAAAGATTTATTACATGTCGGTTCGGTTCGGTTATAGTGGGTAAGGAAAAAATGATAAACGTAACCGACCCGCTACATTCGGTTTTCAAAAAAAACATTAACTGACCCACCGATTTTTTATTTGGTTCGGTTTTTTCGGTTAATTCAATTATGGTTTGCTTAATTCGGTTATTCAGAATAAAACTTTCGATTGTTATGTTAATGTTGGAACAAAGTAAAAGGCAAAATTAGGAGTCAGCAGGATAATTTAAAACATCAAAAGTCAGAATAATGTAAAGACATAAACTCAAAAATAATGCGGTGAACGTGGATCGAACACGTGACCTTCAGATCTTCAGTCTGACGCTCTCCCAACTGAGCTATCCCCGCGTTTTTATCAGCAATTGCTCTTTAAAACATTCATATGAATAAAACTTTCGATTTTTTGTTTCCTTGTAACAATTGAAGACGAACCGAACCAGATTTCCCTAAAAAACGGGCGCATAATCAATCATCGACACAAATCGTTTAATCACCAACCAGAAAATCACGGATGTTAAAAATCAGATTCTCTCAACCGATAATATAGCTATCTATCTATCTTCCACTCATTTTCCTAACCAATCTATATTTAGAACTTGTTTTACTAAATTTTAAATCCATTTATATACATATGTATCTATCTCAACTGAAAACCTTCATTGCCTGATTCCCAATACAATTCCCGGACGGATTTGCCGATTTCCGGGAAGAGTGCTCCTCCGATTCTACGAGCAAAGGAGGTAAACCCATTTCTTCATGTTTTCAGCAATTTCTATTCAAATTATAAGATCATTATATGCAGAAACGCTTGGTTTTAAAAAGCGAGAGCCGCACAAAAGTGACGAGGTCTAAAACCGAGGCGCGCAAAGCGTAAAAGCGGCTGGCTTTTCGTACCCGAGGCTTAAGCTTGTATTTTATATGTCCCATAGGTTTTTAGTATTCCATACCCAAAATATAGCTACAAATAAGGTTTTTGTATGATTTTAGCTGCATGTACAAGCCGAAAAACCTAAGGTACAACAGTTAGATGCACAAAAACGCCTCGGGTACGAGAGGCATGCACCTCAGGCCAAAAAAGCCCAGAAAAATCTCCCGCTTCTTATAATTACTCTAGGCGCTGAGCGAAAAAGCCTCAGGGTGTGCGTCTTGCGCGCTTTTTACAACTAAGCAGAAACAAAGGGATTAAGATGAACTTTGATGTTTATGTTTTTTTTAAGTTTAAACAAGTAATATGTCATCATTATGATAAGTTTTTATTCCCTCTTTTTTTTTTTTTTTTTTTTTTTTGAGGTTTATAATTTATCAACTATATAAAGAGGAGAAAAAGGTAGTTTTATAAAATTTTAAGAGTTTAATTAATACGATCCTCTAAAAACATATTGTTGACTTTTAAACCTACCCCGCATTTTTTATACACATATTTGTATTCATACGCGAATTTGAGGAGTGCTATAGTTTTTTTTTTTTTTTTATTTAAAAAAATTTAACATGTTACATGATTTATCAGTGTTTGTGTGCCCCACAGTATTGGGCAAACACCCCTCTAGTTATTTGATATACAGTTTCATTAGTCAATTTATAAGTTGGAATGTTCAACATGTGATTCTGAGTGTTACAAATTGGGCAGGAAAGGTTAAGATTAGAAGATTTGGAGAAAAGGGAGTCCAAGAAGCTAAAAAAAGTGACACAAAATAATAATATATAACAATGGCATTTCCAATTTTTGATGGACATGTTATTGGCCTTATATCCTATAACCTATCAATCAGGACTCCTAATTCTAAGGTAATTCTTTACAACCTGTTATTGGCATTATATTATATAACTGAGCCCATAAGGCTACTAATTTCTGTTTATTAATTTGTTTTATTTCACATTATACAACTCAAGGTGATGAATCACTTGGTAGTTTTTTCATATATTGCAGGAAAAGAACGGCGGCTCAACAGCTGCGGATGATGTGAACAGTGACATCATACCATCAGCATCCATGCTAAAGCAATTAGCAATAGGTGTTGAGTAAGTTAACTTGGTTTAATTTCCTTTTTCTGTGCTGCTTTGTGAATGTTGTATATGTTTTGATGAGTACAAATGTGTGCAATACGCGAATACGCGCCAGTATTCTTTCCATTTTCAAGTCCTTTGCAAAATTAATAACGTGCGCAGCATATATTATAAATATTTCTGTCTTGCATTAATAATGAGACCATATTTGAAGGTTCATAAACTTGTTAAAAAAATGCTTAAATTCTGCTATGTTGCTATTAACAAATGCAGGACTACAAAAATTGTAAAGTCAATGAAGGATTTGATGATATTAGCAAGAGATTATTCACCAGTGAAAGAGAGATCTGGTTTGAGCTTATATGCCATGAAGTCTTTTGTAGTTGGGGAGAAAGAAGATAAGTTTGCCGCTGAGTTCGGTCGTGATGAAAAAGTAATGTCTTTTATCCATTTGCTCATGGATCCAGGTAACTTATCTAGCTGTTAACTTAATGGTTGTCTTAATTGCATAGAAGTTAAACCCGTGTTTGGTCTATAAACTCCCTCAAAACATAAGACAGCTGAGTAACATAACATGTTTCTCAACACCATGTCATTTGATGTCGTAACGTGTACGCATTATCTTAAATGGATAATTTGAAACTTGTGAGTTCTTGGAATTGTAAGGGTTTTTGGTGGGTGAGATAGGATTTGGTTGAAGGTTAAACTTTTTTATGCAAGTAACCGTTGATAATATTTCACTTCGATTGTAATCCTTGCAAGATATTCGCAGAAGGACATCTTTCGAGAAGGAAAACTAGATCTTGTATGGATAAAGCTCCAAAAGTTACTAAATTTTCCAAAGAAGTTCATGGTGCTCCTCCAGAAAGCTTTGTTCCGGAGCTTGCTGAAGCCATGGGAAGCATAAAAACTTTGAAGAAAATGGCGTTGTTTTGGAGTAGGGTTGTTATGGAAGTAAGTTACTCTTGTTTATCTTGTACTTAAGAACTAAGCATATAACTAACAAAATTATGTTAATGTGCCTTTATATAACTAGAATATGTTTCTTGTTCCTTTTTTTACAAGCAGTTGAGAAGGCTATGGTGTGAAGGAAAACATATTCCCGGTATCCCAACAGACGAAATTCCAAATTTAAATTCATGTCTGTTACATCAGCAGTTGCAGGTTATCAATTGCTGTATTTCTAGAAAACAACGCCGCGCTATTGCCACTGCCTCACTAGATTCTGTTCTGAAACAAGCCAATAATATTGCTGAAATGTCACATCCTCCTGCGGATCTTCTTCCAGAAAGCCCTCATGTGTATGCACGAATTAGCTCCGGGAAATTTGTGCTTCGGTTAGGAGCTGACAAACAACTTGAAAACACAACATTATTGGATACCGGTGAGCCTGTATACACCCCAGTTATGCAGGTTAGAATATTAGATAATATTTATGATTTATATAGTTTATTGTTGTCATATCACTTGTTCTTTTTTTGTTAAGTTATTTTCATTTTTCGGTTTCTAGGAATGGCCTCTTCTCACAGAAGATATCATAAAAG
This sequence comes from Helianthus tuberosus, assembly GCA_030545235.1. Classification (NCBI taxonomy): domain Eukaryota; kingdom Viridiplantae; phylum Streptophyta; class Magnoliopsida; order Asterales; family Asteraceae; genus Helianthus; species Helianthus tuberosus. The sequence continues at coordinate 48,192,357 of CM060411.1, read as the reverse complement.
AAACGGAGGAATTTGTATTACGTACAGGGAGGTTGAATTTTTTTTAAATCTTAGGAAACATTTTTTTAATACATGATTAATGATTTTTTTATAAAATTTGATTTTTTTTATGTGGTCAGTGTTGGTGCAGGGTGTTCTCAGCTTCTTTCCGATATGCAGGCTTTCAAGGTGGATTTTTGACCGAAAAAATGGGTTCATTTGAATGACGTTTTAATTTTCTTTTTCCACTTTTTACCTGCTAGATAACTATTAGTTGTTTCGGTTGTAATTTTTTAGGCAGCAAATCCAGGGAGCATATTAGAAGATTTCGTAAGATGGCATTCACCCCCTGATTGGACAGAAACGAATGACGAAAGTAAACAAGCTACCGGTGGTGATATTTCGCTTTCTAGAGGACACCTGAGTACACGTATGCAGAAAGAAGGTACACAACTACACCCTCTTTAACAAGACACTTTTTGCTATGATTTCTGCAAATAATGCGGATTGTCTGATGTCGGTTTCATGATTTAGGTAATTTATGGCGAGAACTATGGCAAACTGCAAAACCGATACCTGCTATTAGACAGGCTCCGTTATACTATGAGGATTTATCTGTGTAAGTTGCATAAGTTAACTCCTTTCTTCTTGATTATAAAATGATTTGATAATTAAAAAAAGTAACAAAAAAACATGTGGTTCTTTGTAGTGAAGGGATTCTGAATGGATTAGAGAATATCTCACCTTCTAGTTTGTTTGAGCAGTTGTTTGTTTCGCTTGTAAGCACTGAAAATATATCTTAAACAAATCTATTCATTTGAAAAAGTTTTACAAAAAAAATAAATTTTGAATTATCTAAAGTTTGATGACATATAGTGAAAAATATTTCAGCTCAGTTCAGGATGCGCAATTGCCGAGGCTAGAGTCTCCAGTAATGAATTTCTATACAAGGTGTTCAAGGAGTGCAAAGATTATATTGTCCTTATTTGTCAAAGCAAAAATTGGGTCGAGAAAGCCAACGATATATGCCAGGTATCTTATACAATTCAATAAGATTATAAAATTATTTCTTTTAAATAATATACTAATCGATGGTGGCAGGTGTATGAGACGATGGCCGTGATGGCATTGGACCCTGAAAGGGTCATAAAGATCATGAACGCACAGCCTGATCAGACGCATACAAAAGAGGATCCAAATAAGCTCCGGAAAACACCATCAAAGAACCAAAAAGACAACCCAACAGCTGCACAGTCCTCAACAATGTTTTCAAAGAAGCCAGCGAAACCAATCTCCTGCTGAGAACTAAGTCGGTTCTCCTGAAAACAAACGTATATACCATGTATATAAATATTACTATCTTATTATGATTTAACTATGAAGTATCTGAAAGTTGACAATGCAAGATTTGTGTTGTTTTCTAGTTTTTTTACACTTTCTGATGTGCGAGTGAAAGTGATAAGTTGAAACTTTTCGATGGTAAAAAGCCCGACTCTTTGTGTAGTTGAAAGTGATCAGTAGTAATGTAGCATAGGTCACCTCAATACCAAGGAAGTAATTTAGATGACCAAGGTCTTTGATGGCAAACTCTTTGCGTAGTTGACCGATAAAGGTAGTCATGACTTTGTCTTGATGTCCTGTCGGAATCAAATCATCAACAAAGACAAGAAGATACATAATACATGAGTCACACTTAAAGATAAAGAGCGATGTGTCAGCCCGACTGCAAGAGAATCCATTAATGATTAAAAAGGAACTTAGCCTTTAAAATCGAGCTCGTGGTGCCTGTTTTAGACCATAGAGAGCTTTTGTTTAACTAGCAGATATGATTAGGAAAGTGAGGGTTAATAAACCTTGATGGTTGTTCCATGTACACTAGTTCATTGAGGTGACCAAGCAAAAAAGTATTATTGACATCTAATTGGTGTAGATTCCAATTATTAGTAACTACCAATGAAATGACAATTCTAATGGTGGATCCTTTGACCACAGGGCATAACTAGTGAAGGCATCGTCGGGTGTAGATGATTGGTAATTGCTGGATTTCGATGACTTTCTTCTCTTGTTGGAACAACTATCGGACGCTTTACCAATCAATGTGACTTTGCCTCATTTGTCATGCATTCATACAATATCCCATGCATCAACGTGAGTAAAACCGCCCAGAAATTTACGTTGGTAATCACCTAACGCCTTTGTCATCATTTGAAGATCGTTGCATCCACTAGTTCATAGACGATCTTATATAAAAATCAAAATTAGTACAATTATAAACCAAAAATAAATATAGATAGAAATTCTACCGCTTGAATCCAATAGACGTTGAACTCATTCATTTGTGTATTCAAAGCGGTCCGGTTTGAATATATTTGATGAATCGTTCGAGTACTTTCGCCCACGAGTGAGTTGTAATGTTTAAGCACTGCGCTTCGAAAACTATCATTTTTTTGTTGATTTCCGACTTTATTGTTTTCGAAGTAATAACATTATGCTTTAACCAAAGCTACTTCTTGCTCGTTTATTCATGGTTGACTCTTCGAACACCCGGTGAACCTTCATTTGCTTGAACCGCCTCATCATCATCGTCTTCATCTTAATCTTGTTGAACTTGCATTTCTACAATATCGTCATCCAAATTATATTCTTCATTAGTTTGTTGAAATTGCATTTTAGCACAGTATCATCATCATTAAGACCTTTAAATATCGGGACCGGTCGTTCCACATTGTCACGTGGGGGTCACAAATTTGGGCTCCTCATTACAAACGGTTCGAATGCTTGTTGATATTCTGCATATTCACTGTGTGCAACCAGTGTTGGAAAAATCGGGATTGATCGGCGACTAGTCGGCGATTAATCTCTAGTCGACCGGTCGCTAATTAATTTTCAGGTAATTGGTGAATTAATCGCAATTTGGCCCTAGTCGGCTCTAATCGGCTCTAGTCGGCGGAAAAAATAGGCCCTGGTTGGCCGGAAATAGGCGATTACACAAAATTCCGGTCAGATTCCGACCAAACGGCGACCAAAACCTATAAATTCCGACGATTAATCTTGTACACTTAAAAAATGGGTAGAGGCGGGGTTAAAACTTGTTTACTTAAAAAAATTTCGTGTAAAAGTGTCTATAAAACTGAAAATCACATATAAAAATCCCAATCCGATTAATCCCAAGTAATCATGACTAATCCTTATTAATCGCTACTCGGGTACCCCACCGCTCGACTAGCGCCTAGCAAGTCTTACAACCATGTGTGCAATTAGACTAGGACCTTGTGGTAGAGTAAGAGCTTTTGGTTGTGTAAAAAATTGTGGTGGATAGGCATATTGTTGGTATGGAAACAATTGTGGTTATGGTTGTGTAAATTTTAGTTGTGGTTTATAAAATTGACGACTCATGCTTGAATCGGCTCCTCGCGATTTAGAGGATTTCTTGGTTGCATCAACCTTTGATTTTTTTTGTTTTTTTTTTTTTTTTTTTGTTTTTGTAAATCCATAGTGTTTGAATTTTGGTGAAGTAGTGTATGAATTTGGTGAAGAATGTGATTAAAAAGGTGTATATTGTGGGGTATATATAAATAGAGTTTGGATTTTCAAATTTTTTTATTTAAGCTTCCAACGGCTTTCGCGTCGTTGCCAACGGTGAAATCCCATTCCCTTTCATCGGTAAACATCGCCCAAGTACACCACCCGATTTGGCCACCCGATTAATCAGCTGTGGCATATCTGATTGGGTACCTTTACCCGATGAGGGGTACTCCGGTACACCCTGTCCCTTAGATTGCTCTAACAATATTTATTGTTATAACATTGCTTTAGAGATCATCAAGCTCCTAGTATATAGGATACTCGAATGGTGTCAACAACAACAAAAGGTTAGACGAATGTAGTCCGTACTAGTCGTTGGTCATTATTTGCAGTTGACTTGAAGAACAACAATGAATAGTTATTGAACCACAACAAAAGGTTGTAAGTTGTAACTACCCCACTAGACCTCAAAACACCAAAGTAGAAATATTTTAATCTAAACTTACTTTTTGGACTGATGACTTCTTAACCAATGTGAAAATTCTAACTACTATACTCAAGTCGGCATATCTTTTATTCTTTTATTATTCTAGAGTCTTGTAGACTTTTGGCTCTTAGAACTATATGCCCTTTCAATTAAAACCCAAAAGGCAAGAATTCAAAACATTGACCTTTCCACCTTTAGCCTTTTAGGTTCTTTAACGGGGTTCTTTTTGCAACAATGAACGGTTGGTGTTATATTATGATTAGTTTTTAACAAGTACAATAAAAAGTTAGAATATATATTTGTTTTTTTATAGTTTAGCACATTAAAACTTATCAACTTATTTAAAAATTAGTGTAATTGTAAATCCTTTTTAATTAAGCTGTTACCATTCGTATCACTTAAGTTTAAGACTTATCTTCTCAAATTGACACAAAAGTTTGGTGGGGTGTGGGAGTTTTAATTAAGCTTGTGGCTGTTTGAAATTCATAAATATAAAATAAAAATGATTCATGTGCGACATGTATTATTATTTCCATATATGAACAAAAACTATTATAAAAATCCATGTGACATGTATTACATTAGCACTTGCTTTGGTTTAGAATTGAATTTGCTACCAATGAATATAGGGTGATAAATGTATCTTTTGTATTGCTTGCCAAATCCAATTGGTATTTTGACATTACTTTTTACATAAATAAATTTCATTTGCAAGTTGCAACTAGTATAGTTTTTATACCCTATTCTTAAAATTCTATCGTACAAGTCTTTCGTAACGAAAATCGCCTACACAACCTATCTACTCGAGTATTCTGGAATCGGCTTTATTTAAATCAATCAGTTCTGACTCTAATCAGTTGAACTAGCAAGCGTGATTGGTAGCTAGCTCGGATTTTTATTTTATTTTTTTGTTTACAGAATCTCATTTATGGTATTCTTTTACTAGTGCATGCTTACTTATTTTTGTTTATTCTAGGATTTGTATATTATTATCTTTGTAAATTCATACAAAAAGATAAATTAATTAGTTTTTCATTATATCCCATTCTATTTAAACAAGGATAACGAAGGTTTGAAAACCATAAACACTCATTTGCTATCTCAACAACTATATGACCCAATAATGCAAAGTTTAAATTTGAATTAATAAACAAACAATTATTATCATTCATGTTATTGAAATCAAGGAATCTTGAAACAGCCACACTTGAACCACCACTTACATCTACTTCAGATCCTAACATCATTCTAACAGACAACAAATAATCTTCTTCATATAAATCTGAAAACAAAAACAAATCTGCACAGGATGACTCATCATCATCATCATCATCATCATCTATATGATTGGTTCTGACTGTGATCCAATTATCTTCATCAACCCAATTTGGCAAACATGATGGAGTTGCTTCCACCAATTGCCCTATTCTGTCCACAGGAGAATCCCCGGAGACATTCATGAAAACGGTCGGTTCCGGTGAAGGCTCCGATTCTTCAAAAGAATCCCAGAATCCTAGATTTAGAATACTACTTGGAGAACTTTTTTGAAGATTTTCAATCTTTTTCGAACTCGACTTCATATTAACAAAAGGGTGTTGAAGAAGCTCTTTCACCGTCCATCTTTCTTCCTCTTTTCGTTGCAAACAATTTTTCAAGAAATCTTTACCTTCATCCGATAACCACATCGGAAACAACGGTACATCACCCGAATACCCAATTCTGTACAAAGCAGAGACCGGGTTATTCATCTCTGGCCACGGGTTGCAACCTGTTGCCATTTCAATAACCGCACAGCCAACAGCCCACACATCAGCCGCAAACCCCTGTTTTTCGCCTCGCGCAACCTCAGGCGCCATAAAAACCGGTGTCCCAGAAAATCCAGAGGATGTATCTCCACAACTCTCCACCAATTTAGCACAGCCCAGATCACCAATCTTGACACCATCTTCACACACCAATATATTTGAACATTTAATATCACAATGCACCAACTTATTGGAGTGAAGATAATCCAACCCTTGTAGAATCTGATGAGTGTAAGATCGGATCAAACACTCGTCAAGAGACCCTCCTTGTCTCTTAATTACATCAGTAATAGTGCCGCCAGTTGCATACTCCATAAACAGATCATACATTGGAATATCATTAGTATAATCGACATCGAATCCGATGTACTCTATTATATAAGGGGATCTTAGCTTAGAAAGAAACTGTTGCTCTTTTTGTAAGAGCAATGATTTGGAGAGTTCTGTTGACTTGACGGCGAACCGGTCTCCTGTGACGGTGGTGGCGATGGAGACGGTGGCGGTGGAGCCGCAGCCGATGATGGGGCCTTTTGTGTAGTTCATTAGATTAGAGAGAATGTGATTGAAAGTAAAGGGAGGGGGTGATATATATATATATATATATGGGGGAGAATGTGTAATAAACTAATAATAATATGTTTTTGTTAGATTGGTGTTGTTTCAATCTTTATTTATTTGTCTGGTAGTGTGTTTATAATATTGCCGCGGAAAATGATGAGCTGTGATTGAAGCACGTGGCAAAAGGAGAGGAGTTTGAGTGGGTGGGCGGCGTTTGCTTGGCTTGAAATAAGCGAATAACATGAGAACACGTTAGCACATGGCGTTACGTAGATTCCTTGTTTTTCACCGTAGCATATTTGGGAAATTAAATTTATATTGCGGCGCCGGATGTTTTTACCATGGATGACTCACAAAACATCATGCTTACGTACGTAAATATTGAATGGCAAGTTAGCTAAGTTCAGTAGGTGTGAATTCGGTTTATTAGACTGAAGGGAGTGGGGCGACTCCCACCCCCAAGTCGCCCAAGGTTGCCATGAACACCGCCCCCAGAGGCGTTCTAGGGGGCGTCCCCCATGAGCCCGTCCTCTTCTCGTCGCCTCCTCCCTCTCACACAACAACTTTTTGGCACAAAATTCCAAGAACTCCCCCCCTTTTCAAACAAATCAACCAATCAGAGGTCTTGGTGGCATCTTGAGTTGCCATGAACACCACGCCCCCTTTTTTGAGGACGCCCCAAGCCGCCCCCCAAACGCCACGTGTCGCAAGACGCCCTCTTTTGAGGACGCCCCACTCCCTTCAGTCTTATGGTATTAGAATTACTTATATCAAGAGTTATAAAACAACTTTAAAAACAAAATCTAGATACGATAAAAAAGATATCAATACTAAGGCTGGCAAATCGTGTCTTAACAAGTTTCTGACGGCGCGCACAACATAAGTTTCAAACATTATTACGACTCGTTTAACTACTTTCTACCTCATGTTTATAAAACAGTTTTATGTTTTATGTACAAAGGGGCCCTCCCATCTCTGTGACGAGCCTAACGGTTTTCTCTTTTGCAGGTTCAGGTCCTCAATCTCTCTCCAAGGTCTTTATTCAGATCACAGGCTCCGGCCTCTCTGAATTTTGGATCTTCAGTATGTATAGAACTTTATTGATATTCATAATCGCACATGTTACGAATAGAAGTTTATTGATATTCATAATATTGAAACATTAGTGTTTAAGTGTTCCTATTTTTTTGAACAAACTTTTACTATGCTATTATTGAATATACGTTCTCATTTTTAGAAAACTTTATTTTTAGTTTTACAAAATGCTTAAACTTGCCCAAGGGATCTACAAGAAATGTTTTCCAGCTAGAAGAAATGAGAAAGTTAATTTATAGATGCAGTTTATGTAACTTGATTCACATTGTCTCTCATGTAGATTGTAACCTCCCTACCAAACCCCAAACACTAAACACTAAAGTCCAAAATCCAGAAGGATAGAGCACATTACATTGTTAGGTAGATGCTTTTAAATTTCCATAAACTGCATAAAGTTTGCTGATCAAAAATTAAAATCCAAGTGGACATATCTTTTGTGATCATAAAAAAGTCTTCCCAAGACCAAATGCAATGAAACACAGGTTGACTTTAGAATTCAACAATGCCAAGAGGAACAACTCTAAGTAACCAATGATTCATTGTCCACTTCCCTCTCTTTCTATCTAATTCTACTTTTTCCCTTTTGGGTAGGGCTGGCAATTTTACACGAATACACGACACGAACCTACACGACCTTAACATGTATCGTTATGACCTTAACAGGTAACAGGTACTAAACAGGTAGACACGAAAATACCTGTTAATTTTCGTGTCTAAACAGGTCAGATACCTGTTTACCTGTTATGGACATGTTAAGACATGATAAGGTTTTAATTTTAATTAAATAAAAATATATGATGTATTATTGTACACGGTATATGGATGGATGGAACCTGATTCCTTATTTCCTTCTTTAGTTCAAAAAAAAGAAAACCCTACTCTCCACGACCTAATCTCTCTCAACTACTGCAGCCGACATCATCAAGATCCACCGCTCCACGGCAATCCGGCATCCACCACTCCACCGCACCGGCATCAAGATCCTCCCCTGTCCGCCTGCATCCACCGCCGGCCATCCACCACGCACAGCACTCCGGCAGTTCAAAGTAAGCATAAGTACTTTCAGTTAAAACTAGTTAGATTCGCACATTGTTCAGTTAGATCCGCACATTGTTCAGTTAGATTCACACATTTTGTTGTCGATTATGATCTGATTGTTAGGTTTTGTATGTAGAAGTTCAGATTATAGATAACTGTTCATCATTTTGTATGTAGAGGTTCAGATTATAGATAATTGTTCATCATTTTGTTGTCGATTATGATCTGATTGTAGGTTTTGCTACATATATGTAAACATACAGGTTTCAAAAACAGGACTTTAAGGTTCCTGTGTGAATCACAGTTTAAGGACTGAGTGTCCAAGTTAAATGATTATGCGACTTGAATAAGTATTATTTAAAGCTAGTATCTTCATATGTGAATGGACATATCTCATGTTGATGTAAACATATAAATATTAAAGATACACTTAACCATCTCAAGTGTTTATTTAGGCGTGTGTTTGTGGATTCAAGAATCTCATAGTGGTTAAATAAGTATGATACAGGTTTGGTTAAAAAGCTAGCAAACAATCTCATATAATTAATTTGCCTTTTTAAGAAAAAAGATATATTCTAGTCATATATGTAAACATACAGGTTTCAAAAGATGTTATGACTTATAATCGTCTAGAATTTAAAAAATACGTCTTTCATTCATATTTATAGTGATGTGCCATGTGTGTACATAAGCTTAACATCATATAAGATTTGTGTGTGTTTATATGTTATCATATTCTTGAATCAGGAGCGTGAAGAAAGAAAGCTTAGGTTGAAACGAGAACGCCCAGATGACAGATCAACACATCTGGCCCACCAGTCTATGAATGATCATCTTTTCCATACAAAGATTCAGAGAACTTACGATAAGATGAGGCTTCCTCCAGGTAAATTCAAATCTCAGTTCTCGAGAATTTACATATTTTTAAGTTACTTTTTAATTAAGTTTTTAAAATGTAGGATGGTTGGATTGCCCAGCATACGGTCAGGAAATCGGCTGTATTGTTCCTTCGAAGGTTCCGCTTGGTGAGTCTTTCAACGACTGTATTGTTCCTGGTAAACGATAAATATAAATAAATTATACCAACTCTAGGAAGACCTTTTTTAATTACGGAACTGATGAGCTTGATATATGATCGGTTACTTTTTCAGTTAGGCGTAGTGATTGATCTTACAAATACGACTCGTTACTATTCTGTGAACGATTGGAGGAAAGAAGGCATCAAGTATGTAAAGGTCAGTTTCCAAATACTTTGTTTTGTACCTATTTTAGCGTATAAGATGATTCGTTTATTCGTGTTTTTAATTGATTCAGATCAACTGCAAGGGGCGCGGCTCGGTTCCAGAGAACGAGGCCGTAAATCAGTTTGTGTATGAGGCATGTTATCTATCTATTCCTATTTTCCAAATTACAAAAAGAAAAGAAAATATTGGAAAACTAATGAGAACAAGAAAACAGTAAGGTAGTATTTATTGAACAACAAACGACTGAATATAAAATTAAAAAAGCGAGTTAATAAATGTATTCTTCAATTCCTCATCAGGTTTCTCAATTTCTAGAACGACAGAAGAACACGAAGAAGTATATTCTTGTTCACTGCACACATGGGCATAACCGTACCGGGTATATGCTAAATGGATGTATTGAATTATTTAAGTCTTTTGTGATTTGCCGTTTATGGATTTTTGTTTTAAACTTGTTAAGTATTCGGTATTTATGGATTATTTAAGCTGTTTGTGAACTTTTGGCGAGTTTTGTTTCACTAAACAGGTTCTAAATATGTGATTATTTTAGTGTTCGTTAACAGGTATTAACAGGTAATTTTCGTGTATATCGTGTCGTGTTCGTGTTTGAAAAAAAGGACACGAAATCTTATCGTGTCGTGTTCGTGTATGGCTTTTCGTGTATCGTGTCTTATCGTGTCGTGTCTTATCGGGTACGGGTATACACGATATGCCAGCCCTACTTTTGGGTTCGTTACCGAATGGGACCGATCTTTATACCAAACTTATCGTTCCTTTCATGGGTTCGATGCCAAAACCGACATGAAGTAGACTTAGTAATGCTTTTCAAGAGATGGTTTATGACATCTATATTGCAAACTTGACTTTGAATGTTTGTATGTAAAGTGACGTTTGAAGGCTTATAATATGAGTTAACTCAAAAAGTTAACGGAAAGGAAGCATGGTACGTATTTAGGAGGTTGAAGTCATACACAAAGAGGTTCAGATGTACAAAGTGGTTGACTTAAAATGTTTGTGTAAAGTACCCTTTGAAGGTTTAAAAAAGAATGTAATACAAAAAAAAAAAGTCAACTGAAACGAAGCATGGTATTTGGTCTGCTTTAGATGTACAACCTGGTTTGGTTAACTTGTACAAAGTCAACAATTTCTTTAACCTTTCCATTATTATCAATGTTCTATTTTAACCCTTGAAAGTTCCAACCGGAAACTTTGAATGCTTGCACAACAAAATATAATCAAAATTCATATTACTACTTACTAAAAAATATTATTAAAATTCAAACAGTATTTAACAATATGATATGATAATATTCAAATATCCTAAAACTTAATTCTCCAAATAGTAGAGACCCCAAATCAAAACACATCTAAAAAAAGACAATAAATGTTCTGGTCTTTTTTTCGGGTTTCGCGTTTTGGTTTTTTGGGGTCGAGTTGTTTAGGTTTTTTGCTGGAAAATGTCACCCTATAACTGGCCGATATAAGGTTCGTGTTTTTTGGGGTATTTTCTAAATGGAGTTCGGGTGGCTTCAGATTTGGGTCAAGTTTCGGGTAAAAATGGACAACCTTACCCAGTAGCACTATAGTAACCACTCTCATTGTTTTTGTGGACGTTTTCGCCAACTACAATCATGACACAAACCATTAGCCCCATGGCCTCCATCGTAAAAATGATAGAGCATATATACACCACATACCATTAACCCATGATCTCCATCATAAAAACGAGGAGGTTGATTTACTTCAACGTACCACCTGATGCAGAACGAAAATGATAAAATACCAGACACGCTAAAAGAAAACACCAATGAGTAATTGTATAACAATATCAAAAGTTTTATTAAATATTACAAATGTGTCTTTACTTATACGCTATTCTACACTACTACAAAAAACGGCAATTGCCACCAAAATTTGCTACCGTAAATAAACGGTAGCAAAATAAGTAACATTGACGGCAAAAATACCGTATACTTAAAACCCTAACTACATTCTCATTCAGATAGTTGCACCTATTCACACATTCAAAACCCTGAATCTATCGATTCACACCAGATTTAACCCTAAATCTACCGATTCACACGAAATTTAACCCTAAATCACAACACCGTAGTTCAATTTCATTTGAGAATTGAAGCTCTGCTTCATTGTACGATTCATTAATCTTCACAAATGATTCACGTGTTCGACGCATTAACGACATATCGATTGATCTTATAATCCAGACGATTCATTGATCTTCACAAATGATTCTCGAAGCATATGCACGATTTGGATGATTACGCACACGATTTGGATCTTCTGAACTCCGTTGTTACAGAAAGCTAGGGTTTGATTCTGAACATCGATTCACAGACGATTCTCAGGCTTTATCTTCTGAACAGGTTCGTATCCTCTTTGGTTAGGACTAGAATTAGCGGCTAGGTTTTGAGGTTTGTGCATACAACTGAGTTGAGATACGACCAGACATACGATTCTAAACAGAGGATTCTGAATAGAACATTGATACGAACCGTTCTTCAATCAGGTAATTTCAGTCGAATCATAAAGATCTGGTTCAATATATACCTGTTTTTTATTTCTAGGTTACAGTGTTCTCTTTATATACGTTTATATTCGTTCAAATCATGCCAATGCATTGATTAATGATGATATGAGTTCAATCTGCATCAGATCATTTTCACATATTAGGGTTTAGCAAGGTGATGATCTTCAATTTGATCAATTAGTTAGGGTTTGTTGACTATTGATTTCGTTGAGACTATTGTTAATCCGAAAAACTGTTCATATGTAATCTGTTGAGAATTTAGACTGTTGATTTCGTTGATAATTGTTTAATTTCCTATCAATTTGTTGCAGATTTTTACACTGAAGTTGATTTGTTGTTGTTTGACTACTTGATTTATCAGATGATCTGATTAAGCGATTTCCACCTATTACTTTTGAGTTTATTTGTTTTTGTTGATTTTAATTAAAGAATTGAGTATTTAGGGTTTACGAATGTTTGCAATTGATATATTTGGGTGATGTTTGATGTTGTTTTCTAGTTGAACAGGAATTTGCCAGGTGTATGCAAGGAGTACTGGACTGCTCTTGTCGATAGCTACTCAGTAGTGCTTTTGATTCTGTTTAGGTTGTGAGTTATTAATATGTGCTTGTTGAGCTGATCAAATTGCATTGTAAAATGTTAGGGATTATTGTGATGTGTCGTAAGTGTTGCTCATATTGAGCTTTCGGTTAAGAAGGTCATGATTAGTTTTCAAACTCTATATCGGTGTTAATCATTTTATGGTGGTTATGCTTCTGTTATAGTATGTCTCCAGAAGTCCAGCTGGTTGATTGCACACACGTATCTGTGATTCATACGACTTGCATTTAACAAAGTGGGTAGTTCGATGTGTGCTATGCCTAGGCACCAGACGCTTAAAAAGCGAGAGGGCTTTTTTAAGCTAGGCATATAGTACAAAAATACTATTTTAGGGGTTTTAGACATGTTTTAGGCTCGTTTAGGGCTAGTTTAGGCTGTTTTAGGTTGATTTTATGCTTATTTAGGTTGATTCTAGCTTTATTTATGGGTTGTTTTTCACCATTTTTTGTTGGAATTCCGCCAGAAAATGCTCTGAACCTGCGCCTGAGAGCCTGAAGGCATATAGTGCACCTTTGACAACATAGGATGTGTGTTAAGGTGGGCTGGGACCATAAAGGAGGGTCTGATGAAACTTGAAGTTGGTGAATATATGGATCATTGAGATTTGTTACTTAGTTTTGGTTAGTGGTTTTTGAGAAGTGTGTCGTGTGCGTCATTCGATTGAATGGTTATCCGATCAGATGGCTATTCGATCGACGAACTGATGTTTTGAAAAATCTTCGCAAAGCTTTCTAAGTTAGAAGTTTTAACGGAGACGGTGTGATGGCGTGTCAAACGAACTAAAATTTCTTATTATTTGAGTTATTTTTGCTTTATTCTTGTAGGTTTTCTATCCAAAGATACATTAGACTAGTTTGATATGTGGGTTTGTGTATTGTCGATTATTGCCCTTGTTTAGGTATTAATATTTAAGTAAAATTTCATGTTTTGGCTACTTGATTTATAAATATAACATTATATATGTGACATGATTTCTAGTATTCTGTTGCTTTTATATTTATTATGATATTATACATTTAATAAAAAAATTACTATATCTATTAATAGGAGCTTAGTGAAGCTCGGGCTCAGGCTCATTTAAGCTCCGCTCAATTCGAACTTATAACTAGTCGGTCTCGAGTAGTTCAAGAACGACTATCCATTTACACTCTTTTTTTATTACTGACACTTCCTTGCCTACACAGGACCTGGAGCTCCCCAGATTTGCAATGTGGTATGTAAATCTTGTCATATGTATATGGCCATGTATATTTTATTCTATTTATGCTCACTAATAATAACTTCCCTTTGTTTGGCTGGGTTCATATTGAGTTGTAATTTTTATTTTTTATACAGGTTATTGAGATCACCAAAGGAAGAAAAGTGAAATATGAACTTGACAAGAAAACCGGCCTCATTAAGGTAAATTACCGGCACTTTGAAGTTTGATGCACAACGTATATCAAGTTAATTTGATAGTAGAAAACCAGCGCTTTTCTCCCTCCGGTCTACTTTTGCCTGTAATATATTTGTTACTTAAGTAGTATTTGTTAATTAAAGATTTCAAGATAGTAGAATTGATAGTTGGAAGGGTGATTCTCTTTTTCTATTTAGACAATGATCAAATTCCTAGAATTATATGTGTACATTTGTATGAATTTTAGCATTCGGCGTGGTTTTAAAAAGCAAAACGGGGTTTCAGTATCTGCGGGTTCGATCGAGATGGATGCGGTGACGGGCGGAGCTGAAGGAGAACGGATTCAGGAGCACGCGGAGGACGAAGCTGGTGTGCACAATCGGACCTGCAGATACTGTTTCACTTTTTTTTAAGTTAATAAACCAAACATGTCTACCACCTTTTTTTACTAATATGCATTGATCAGGCGATGATCGGAGCTAAAAGCCATGCCGTTTATGTATGATATGTTTGTTTTGCAGTCGTTTCCGAGGGCCGTCTGGTTGGACGAAAGCGGGAGGCAGCTGATCCAATGGCCTGTGGAGGAGATTTGATGATAATTTATTTTCATCCATCTGGAACATGCAGGAGAGTATCTTGCTTCTGGTGCTGAACTGTAGGATGCTAGTTTGGATGTTTGGATTTGGAAAATTTAATTTTAGTTATTTGATGTTTTGATTTGGATGTTTATATTGGATGTATAAATTTTTACATTTTAATGGAATGGCAACAAGTTATAAATTGTTATGTTTTTAAGAAATGGAATAGGCAATTTATAGAATGGAATACCATAAATGGTAGCAAAACGGTGGTAAAATGTGACAAAGCGGTAGCAAAAAGGTGGCAAAATAGCGGTAGCAAAACGGTGGCAAAACAAAATGTGGTAGCAAAACGGTGATAAAAAGCGGTAGCAAAAAGGTGGCAAAATAGCGGTAGCAAAACGGCGACAAAAAGCGGTAGCAAAACAAAAAGCGGTAGCAAAACAGTGGCGAATCAACGGTAGCAAAAAATAAAACGGTAGCAAATAGGTGGCAATAGGGCATTTGCTACGTGTGCTTTTGCCACTGAGTTTTTGGTGGCAAAACGGTGGCAAAAGAGCAATTGCTACCGTTTTGCGACCGAAAATGTGGTAGCAAATACCTAATTCTCTAGTAGTGCTAGTAACCTACTAATTTAGTTCGGTCAAAGTTACCGAATATTTTGACTAGACTCAAGGCCGGCCAATGGGAGGGGTAAGGTGGGCGACCGCCCAGGAGGGGTCCAAAATTTTTAATTATATAATTATATTTTTTCAAACAAACCGTATAATTAAACTTAAAGTTAAAATCCAGTATGTTTTGAAACTTATTAATTTATCCTATTCCGGTTAGGTCTATAAAAATAAATGAACCCTGTTCTCATTTAATCAACTAAACCCAATAATGTTTTAAAATTAAAAGTCATTAAGAGAACACAAAGGCTGTTGTTTGAAAATTATATGGGGGCAAATTGGTGAAAGAACAATAACCGGTTGCGGGTCTATTATTAGGGGCCCATTTTTCTACTCGCCTAGGGTCCCTGAATGAATTCTCAAGGACGGCCATGACTAGGCTCTTATATAAAAGAGAAAACACACATGAACATAGTATTAATTTCAGTTAACATAACCAGCGCGTTAGACTTTATTAAAACAAATAATAAAACCCAAAAATATAAATTAAAAATAAAATTATTAAAAATGTTTTATGATTAGTATTTATATGAGCTATGAATCGTTTTATTACCATTCTATTGTATTCTCACCGGTTTACAAACGAGCGGTTCATTCGAGTTGTTAGCCCCTTATCTATCATCCATGATATTTACTCTATGCAAGTTACTTCATGATTATGTACAAATCTCCAAATACAATTTAGAATCTGCAGCTATACTACGAGAAGTAGCTATTTTGAACTATATTAATTAAATTTAATTGACCTTAAAAATATGAGTTCGTGTAGATGGACTCTCTCTAGGTGTAGGCTCTCCAACAAAAACCAAACACAAGTCCAACTCCAGAAGGATATTACCTATTGCAAGATAATGTACTTTTAGGCAAAACTAGAATTAAAGGTCAAAATTGATGCTTTTAAAATGCAAACTCAAGTAGGCATGTATATATTTTTTTCATCATCTATTACCTTATAAAAATGAATCAGGTTGAAACTCAAAGGTGAACTACATGCCAAGAGGAAGAACTCAAACCGTTGACCTCTCTTTCAACCTAATTCCACTTTCTAACATTTCGATTCGTTACAAAAAGTAACTAACCTATACCCGATTCCACTTTCTTTCTCTTATGAATACGTTCATAAGTAATCGAATAACTTGACAAAGTAGTGACTTTTGTTGTTAGATGCTATTTGTAAAATGATGTTTGAAAGCTTATGAACTAGTTATAACAAGAACCAAAAAATGTCAACCATGAAACAAACATGATATGTGGTGTACTTTTGGATGTTAAAAAAACGATGTTCAAACAAAGAGGTGAGGTGCAATTGCAATTTCAATCCTTTCTTTAACCCAACAATCCATCAACCTTGAAAGTACCTACTCGTACTAGCTTTGATTCTTTAATTTTTTTTATTTTTATTTTATATAACAAGTAAAAAAGTTCGTATAGATGGAACATGGTAAGAATAGTGTAAAAAGGGCCTAATGTGTGAGAAAGTGTAAGAAGTGTTTTAAACCATTAGATCTTTGATCTAATGGATGAGATCAATAGAGACCAAATTGTAAATTGTGTTTTAGTTATTTGGACTGATTTGAAAATTGTGGGTGTAATAGTGTCTTTTTATAGGTTTCAAATAAGATAACCTCTCCTAAATTCCAACGATTCATTTTTAAACTAACACTAAAAATCCGGACATTCTAAAAATCCAAAAACATGTAACTGCTACCAGAAATATATAACACCAAATAACACTATATAACGCTATGTAACACTATATAACAGTATCTAACACTATACATCCATCATAGACCTACTATCTAAAAAATATAACACTATAACACTATACATCCGAGTCTGAACGAGTTGACTCACTGTAATCATCTTCCTTCTCTGCATCTGTTTGTGAATCCTCATGGGTTATATTTGAATTCTCGTCCACGTGATTACTTCTCACTGTGATCCAATCTTCTTCCGCAATCCAATTTGTCACACAAGGAGTGGTTTCCACTAATTTTTTTATTCTGTCAACCGGAGATTCGCCGGAGAATGTCATGAACTTGGTCGAAGATGGAGTCTCGGTTACCTCGAAAGAATCCCAGAATCCATGATCCAGGATACTACTTGGAGAATCAAAACTTTCAATCCTTTTCGAACTCGAGTTTATACTAACAAAAGGGTGTTGAAGAAGCTCTTTCACTGTCCATCTTTCTTCATCTTTTCGTTGCAAACATTTTTTCAAGAAATCTTTACCTTTATCGGATAACCACATCGGAAACAACGGTACATCACCCGAATACCCGATTCTGTACAAAGCAGAAACCGGGTTCTTCATCTCTGGCCACGGGTTGCAACCCGTTGCCATTTCGATAACCGTACACCCAAGAGCCCACACGTCAGCCGCAAACTCTTGTTTTTCGCCTCGCGCAACCTCAGGCGCCATAAAAACCGGTGTACCAGAAAATCTAGAGGATGTATCTCCACAATTCTCCACCAATTTAGCACAGCCCAGATCACCAATCTTGACACCATCTTCACACACCAATATATTTGAACATTTAATATCACAATGCACCAAATTATTGGAGTGAAGATAATCCAACCCTTGTAGAATCTGATGAGTGTAAGATCGGATAAAACACTCGTCAAGAGACCCTCCTTGTCTCTTAATCACATCAGTAATAGTGCCGCCAGTTGCATACTCCATAAACAGATCATACATTGGAATATCCTTAGCATAATCGACATCGAATCCGATGTACCCTATTATATAACGTGATCTTAGTTTAGAAAGAAGCTGTTGCTCTTTTTGTAAGAACAATGATTTGGAGAGTTCTGTTGACTTGACGGCGAACCGGTCTCCTGTGACGGTGGTGGCGATGGAGACGGTGGCGGTGGAGCCGCGGCCGATGATGGGGCCTTTTGTGTAGTTCATTAGATTAGAGAGAATGTGATTGAAAGTAAAGGGAGGGGGTGATATATATATGGGGGGAGATTGTGTAATAAACTAATAATACTGTAATATGCTTTTGTTAGATTGGTGTTGTTTCAAACTTTCAATCTTTATTTATTTGTCTGGTAGTGTGTTTATAATATTGCCGCGGAAAATGATGAGCTGTGATTGAACCACGTGGCAAAATGAGAGGAGTTTGAGTGGGTGGGCGGCGTTTGCTTGGCTTGAAATAAGCGAATAACATGAGAACACGTTAGCACATGGCGTTACTTAGATTCCTTGTTTTTCACCGTAGCATATTTGGGAAATTAAATTTATATTGCGGCGCCGGATGTTTTTACCATGGATGACTCACAAAACATCATGCTTACGTACGTAAATATTGAATGGCAAGTTAGGCTGCACGGTGTGGGAAGCAGCCTTGGACCGTCCCCCACCAGCACCGCACCTCCTCTCATCTGCGGCGTCCTCCCCAGCTACCTGGGGACGATGGAGACGCCCCTCCTCAAGGGCGTAGCTTAAGAGGGGCCGGGAGGGGCGCTCGACCCCCCGAACTTTTCGCTCAGTAGTGCTATATATGTAGTTTTCGTATATAAATTTTTGGGTATATACGTTTTCGACCCCCCGGTTCTATAGAAATTTTTGGGTATATACGTTTTCGACCCCCCCGTTTTCATGGTCAAGCTTCGCCACTGCCCCTCCCCCTCTCTCACTCACCAATACATACAGCATATTCATATACATTTTAAGTCCATCCCCCATTTGCTTACATCCATCCTCTTTGCCCCATCCTCACACCCATCCTACATGGTGTCTACATGGCGGATCATCCTCCAAGGGAGAACAATCACCATACCGCATAGCCTTAGATTCTGACTAAGTTCAGTCGGTATCAATTCGGTTTACTATGGTATTAGAATTAGTTATATCAAGAGTTAAAGAACAACTTAAAAAACAAAATCTAGATACGCTCAAAAGGATATCAACACGTATTTTAAATCGATCGAAAAATAACAAAACCGAATAGTGTTCCGATAATACTAGTACCGGTACCGTTGTAGTTCGATGAGAATCGGTTCGGTTGGTCACGGTTTTATTATCGTATCAACACTCGTATAGCTTACAGTATCAAAAATACTATATTTTTAATACAATTTCGTTTTCAAACAATTTTTTTTTTTTTGGGGGGGGGGGGGGGTTTCGACAAAAAAAAATATAAAATATAATAGAGCTTTCTTGCATTTTTGAAGAAATTAACAAACACAAATCATCATATAACAATCAGTTTAAATGTATATATAGTTTAAAAGTAATCATCGTATTATGTTGGTAAATGTATGTATGCATGCATATACGTATGTATTATGGTTGTATAAATCGTTAGTCGCTAGTCGGCCAGTGAGGTAAGAACTAGCAATTAATCAGGGATTAATCGTAATTAATTGGGATTAACTGTAATTAATCGAGATTAATTCCAGATTAATTAGCATCTAGTTGTGATTTTTACAACCATGGTATGTATAGAACTTTATTGATATTCATAATCGCCAATGTTACGAATAGAACTTTATTGATATTCATAATGTTGAAACATTAGTGTTTAAGTGTTCCTATTTTTTTTTTTTTTTGAACAAACTTTTACTATGCTATTATTTGTATATACGTTCTCACTTTTAGAAAACTTTATTTTCAGTTTTACGAAATGCTTAAACTTGCCCAAGGGATCTACAAGAAATGTTTTTCAGCTAGAAGAAATGAGAAAGTTAATTTATAGATGCTGTCGAATACCCAACCTCCGGCTGACGTTGGATGGATCTTCGGTGACGTCAAGAGCTTTTATCCTTGCTTGCTACAAAAGAATAAACCGTTAGCCTCGTCACGGGGGACCCCGGGAGGGGGATCCGTGACCAAGCTCCGGCGTGAGAGTAAGTAAACTTGCCGGAAAAGAAAGGAGCTTCTTCCGATGAATGCAGTCACCGGAAGGTTTCCCTTTATGGTGTGAATCTTATTGATGTGTATTAAATGCGATAGAATAATGGTCGGAAGTTAATGTGTGTGGAGTAAATGAGGATGAAGTAAATGAGAGTAAAACCGGAAATCATACCTGCCCTTGTTCTCTTTTGTCTTTGTTCTTATATAACAGCCTAACCTTATCACATTAGATATTTTCCCATGTGATCCAACGGTTTCTAGAGGTTATCGGGAGGTGCAGACACGTGTCTGACCCCTAGCGGCGAGATGTCTTCCCCATTTAATGCTTCGGCCGGAGAAGTACAGTATTCTCAGGCGAGATCCCATTCTTATCGCTCATTAAATGAGACCTGTACTTTTACTGAGTTGTTTTCCCGCTCATAACAAAAGGGAAGGAAACTTAATGGGCAAGGTGACTTCTCCTGTTGGGCCTTTTTGCATAGTTGGGCTTCCTAGAGATAGTCCAGAGCGGGTAAAGTGGGCCTACCCGCTGGCCCGTCGTCAAGTCATCTTTAGTCCCTGGTTCTGAGACCCGAGGCTCATGATCCAGGGCTGAGCCATAACCGTCCAAAGAGTGGTTTTTTCTAGTGGGTCCCTCTAGGACCGGTTGTAATGAACCATCTCCACTAATCATTACATCGCCGGTTTTATCATAGCGGGAGTCAGCCCCCTAACAACACGTGTCCCTTATTTTGAATTTTGAAGAGACAATTGACGCGACGGTTACCTGCATATCAGTCGTGTCTCTTTAAATACCCCATTCCTCCTTTCCGATTTCTCACTCAAACATTTTTAAATCCCTTTTTCTTTCTCTGTGATATTTCTCCGTGATTACCTCTTCTTCTCCGATCATGAGTCGTGGTGGGCGCTCATCCATAAGATCTGTATTGACGGCAAAGGACTTGAAGTCCTTTGTTGAAACATATAACATCCCTGAGCAGTTTTCCCCTTCCTTGCCGGGACCTGACGAGTCAGCGGAATGCACACCGGAAAGAATCCCAGTTTATACCCTGGCCTTTTCTTCCTGTGGGGTACGGTACCCTCTTTCCTCTTTCAAGGTCTCTTTACTTCGTCACTTTGGTGTCCATTTCTCCCAGATTCACCCTCTAGGGTTTATGCGGGTAGTCCACTTTGAATTAGCTTGTGCAGCAGTCTCAGGGGAGCCTTCTGTCCCTTTGTTCTGCATGTTCTACAGACTAATTTCGGACGGAGATTGGTTTACTTTTGCAAAACGGCCGAACGGTGTCTCGAGACCTTGCTATAGTTTTATGCCTACCTCCACTTATCCAAAAGATTGGAAAAGCAGATTTATCTTTGTTTCTGCCACCATGTTGCCGGATTCTCCATTGCCGAAGGATCTTGATGCCGCAATCGAAGACGTTGTTCCTACTCTTTCCGCAGCCGAAACCCTTCAGTGGAAACGGATGTGTGACAATCCAACGAGGGCGTTCACCTTTTCAGAAGGAACGCTGGCTATGGGGGGGTTGAGTCCCTCTTATTCTGTCCGTCCGAGGGCTTTTTTCGGCAAGAAAGGTACCTCTTTGTTCTTGGTTTGTGTCACACCCCAACCGATGGCGGAAACATCGGGATGAGACGAAGTGTGTATAGATTGCTAGAGACTTCATAACACTATGTGACAATATTTAATTAATCCCAAATTTCATTTCAATACTAAATTGTCGTACAAAATTCAAAACAAAATACAACATTGTTCAGCAATTAACATAACATAAGAAAAGATAGATAATTTAGGTGTGTATCTAGTCCACCCTAAACTTGTTTCATCATTTCATCCATACTTCATAAATCAACCTGCAACATGTATTAAAATAGAGTTTCAATGCAAAGGCAATGAGCGAGTATACAAGTTTGTTTACATAGCATAATAGAATAAAAAGTTTAAATGAGTTCATATCCAACGTAAATGACATGATGCAAGTTACTAATACGCTGAGCTAGTGTCACTATATGTTCAAACCCTAGAATACAACGCAATTAACATAGCCTATCCCAATAGTTTAGCGGGAGGTAAAATAGAATAACTTAACAATACCCTCGAGTACAAAAGGGGCGGGGCGTTACAACCTATAGCATATGCATAGTACTATAATTGTTAAGGTGGGCGAGCCAAGTCATTGAGCATATAGACACTAATCGTTTACATAGCATATGAGATTAACAAGCATCAAATCGTTCATAGAATAGCTCCCAATAGACTAGCGGGAGGTGAACATGTTTACATGTGGATAGAGTATGTTTCAAATAGTTTCAAGTGTTTAGTGTTTTTACATAGAATACATGTTGCACCCAAAAGTGTTTAAAAAGTAAAATGGGTTCGAGTATACTCACAGTATTGCATATACTTTCCGATTATCCAAGCGTTGACGAGCGTAAAAGATTTAGAGGATAGAACCCCGAGGTCACCCTATATGGGGTAAACGGAGGTGTATGAGTGATTGGAATGTTTCCTTACATTGTGGATTATCGAAATAATTATCCGCTTAAATTTATTTTATAAGTTTCAATCAATTTTCGATATGTTTTTATTAATATTTGAATAATATATATTTTGTATTTTAACGAAAATCGGGCAGAGTTTCCGCTGTTTTTGGACGATCCCGACAACACAAAGTGTCGATATTTTTGTCAAAACTCAAATATTAATCGTAATGTAAACAAACAATATATAATAGAATTCTCGTTAGATACAAAAAGTAAATAATCACTAATGTAGCGGTTCGGTGTTTAAAGCAATATATAACACAAAACAGTAATAAATTGGCGTTGTTTAAATTGTACCGAATCCCGAATGAGTCGTTGACCCGCTAGTTGACCGATTTGACCAGTTGATCGCGGTTAGCCAGCTTTGACTGTTTGCTCACGTTTGACCAGTCAACCTGCTGAGTTGACTGGGTCGACCTAAACCGTAACCCGAGTCTTGAACTGAACCGGAACAAACTCGAACCAAATCTGAAACGAAACCCGAACTAAATGAACCGAATAAGAACCTAACAAATCGAAATGAACCGAAACAAACTAAGACCCGCAATAGAAAACTGAAAGGGGCAAACTTGTTGAGTTATTGCCTGAACCTGTTCGGAACATCTCGAGTCGTCTCTGTTGAAGCCGAGCCGAAACGAGTCTGCCCCGAACCTGAACCGAAACCGGCTGTGAACTCGAACCGATCGAAACAAATCAACAACAGAAATTTATTTTGAAATAGAAACTGACATTTAAATAAATCAAGCTTGAAATCCTTACCGGAATGAAGTTTGTCGATGATGACCTGGTGTCGACTGAACTCGAGTTGAACCCAAATTAGACACGAGACCCAAACCCAAACCGAAACCGAACCGGGTTGGTCTGACCACCCACGAATGAACTGAAACGAAACCGAAGAGTCAAGGCTCGCACCTGAATCGAGGCTGGGACCGAAACTGGGCTGGACTGGACCTGAACCAGTTGACCCGAGGCTCAAGTGAACGAGGACCCGAACCGGGTCTGAACCTGGGACCTGAATCGCCACCATCGCCATCACCGGCTCTTCTGGCCGTCGTCTTCTTTGCTGGCACTGCCGGTTGTCGTGCGCCGCATCGGAGTTCGGATCGGGGGGTATGAGTTACGGGTGTGAGTGTGTAAGGAGGAGGTAGGGTGGAGTGGTTGTGCGTTTCTAGATCGAGAGGAGAGTGTGTGTAGAAGAGATGAAGATGATGATGTTATGTGTTTGCTTGGCCTGAGCATTTGTATTTGTGTGGGTATTGTTTGTGAGTTGCAGACAAAAGGAAAGAAGGGTAGATATAATGTGCGGCGTTTTATAAAGATTAGGTTTAGGTATTTTATATATTCAAGTACTATACATGAATGGTCCTTAAACTTTAGGTGTTTACTTATATACAACTTAACATAGTTTCTTTTAATAAAATTAACTTTAAAACTTAACATAGTTAACTAAGTTAAAATAAAAAAGATAAAAATTTTAAATAACCTAATTAATTAGATTAAAGAATAAATCCTTTTACGAATATTTATTTCGCGAAAAATTAAAATAAAACCCGAGGTTTCAAACGGGTCGGATTTAGGGAATCCATTTTTGACGGATGTTACAGTCTCCCCTACTTTAGGAAATTTCGTCCCGAAATTTAAGAGGAAGACTTTAAACAAATGACTCTTAAAGAGTGTAAATATAAGAATAGCATAAGTGTTGGATAGATGGACGCAGTGTGTTTAGAATGAAGTCCCGTCGTGGATAATCGGATATAATGCGTTTGTGAGTTGTTTAAAGTTTGAATTAGGTCCAAAAGGTCTGTAAGACACTGAATTTCTCATGGCCCGTTTCACGAAAGTTTGGTAACATGATGAAAACACTTATGTATAGGAAGTACCAACGGCGTATCCACCATGTTTTGACCATGTGAAGTCCGTCTCGTATTCGGTGTCATGTTACGTTCCGTGTCTTACCATACGCAGTAGTACACGCTATGGTTCTCATACGCCCATCACTATAATCCCGTGTGCACCCGCGATTATACCGATCGTCGCATGATCCGCGTAGCTTGTACTAGTTGCGTATGAATTTAAGGTATTCATAATTTCTGAAAATAAGATTGCGTATAAATAGGGATGTAGCGTATAAGCATGTTTGTGTTCCAAATAGTATAAGGCCAACGTAAGCGAATCCCTAGGGTTTCGCTCGCGTACCGTGCGAATGTATGAGTTTTGAGTATGAATAAAGCATGAGCATAGTATAAGTTTAAATATGAACACGCACGTGAGCATAAACACAAAATGCACGTCAGGAGTATGAGTAAAAGTATAAGAATAATGTGTATGAAAAAGGAGTATAAATGTGAGTACAAACATGAGTATAAGCATAAACACAAAGCGTGTGAGTATAAATACAAGTATCAGTGTGAACATAAGATGTATGAGCATAGATATGAATATGAATATGAATGTGAATATAGGTGTAAAACATGAAGGTTAATTATGAATAAAATATATGTGTATGAATATAAGTGTAACAAAGTTGTGTAAGTGCAAATGAAAACATAAAGCGTATGAATATGAATATGAATACGAATGTAGTATAGACATGATTGTAAGGACAACGTAAGTGTATAATTGTGAGTGTATGTGTTAACGTAAAACGTACGAATTTTGAATCATGAGTATAACATAAATGTGTAAGTGTGAACATAAGTGAAGGCATAAAATGTATAAGCATGGATGTAGAAAATAATGATTTTGTTTATAGTAAAAATCAAACTACACGAGTTTATGCGCGTAAACGTTTAAAAGTTTTGAGTATGAAAGAAAAGGGGATGAGTGACACGCGTGAGATTGTTGTGAAACATTGACTAAAACATGTAATATGATATGCATATATAGTTGTTTGCGCTAAACGTGAAGTTAAAATAGATTGAGTTGTCACGGAATATAGACTCTAGTTTGTGAATGTAAGAGAGTATAAAACGTTTATTGGTTATGTGGAAGGTACTTGTAAAGGAAATGGAAATGCTACTGCGGCTTTAAAGGAGTTTACATAAGTTGAAAATTTGTCGGTTCTTATGAAGTTTCCTTGCCCACGTGTTTTGAATTTAATTGACGTATCGAGTGAGGTTTTGAAAAAGTTCTAGAGATTAATAAGTTTGCATCATTTAAAGTAACTTTGTGTTAGAAAATTTTGGAACTTACAGCTTCTTGCGAAAAAGTTGATCCTTAGAAAAAGAATTTGGTACATGAACTTAGTGATTGTTGAAAAATGTTTTATTGGTTTTGAAAAGGAATTTTAGTAAATAATTGAATAATATTGGTAATATTTTATAGGTGTGTGCGAAAAAGTTGATTTAGTTCTCAATTGAGAATAACAATCTCTAGTTTAATGGTGTGAGAGGAGCGTGTTTCAATGTTTACGTTGATTGGTGAATTTGTGGGCGATGGATTTATTAAACCGACTAGGCTGACAAGTATTTCGTGACATTTTGAAAATCGAGGAACACGCGTTTATGGTAACATTAAAATTTTTGTGTATGCGAGTGATGTGAAAATAGATTATAGAATAAGAGGTACGTTTAAATAAATGAAGTATTTTGAAATACGTGATAAATGGTTTAGGTATAAACATGATCGTGTTTACATAATATAGTTTATTAAAAGAAAGTGTTGGTAACGATCACCTAGGTAAGGGAATCACCCCAAATCCGTTAGTGAGGTCGTTGTCAGATGGGAAAAGAAGCGGAGTTAATCGTCAAGGTAAGGAAATCACTCCTATCTTGATGGTATGTCTCCACTCGTTACAAAAGTGTAAATAAAATTACGTGAAGTCATGCATGCTAATAATGTATAATCGTATGAATAGTAAGAGTATGATGTGTGCGCAAAATGAAATCTCGAAAAATTGATCAAAATTGACAAAAGATCGAAAATGATAAAGCATAAGCTCGAATAAAACTTGGATGGTTCCAAAAGGAACATTGACTAACCAAAGTGGTCGAAAGATCTTCTGAAATTGTGAAACATGCTTTGGCCTAATAAGTGGAATACTCTCGCCGATATCTCGGTTAACAGTATTCACCCTTCCAGTTACTACATGTTCCCAATCCATCGAAAATTCGAGACTTGGTGGGATTTTTGAAAATCAAGAAGCGGAACTAGTCGACGAGGTGCGGGTTTCACCCCTAACTTGACGACTTCGTGCCCTAAGTGTGGTTGGTACTCGTCCGGTCAAATTAAATTTTGACACGTTGACGAGGGTCCACTAGAATTTAAAATTTGAAATTTCCATTAAGATGTGGATTTCACTCCTAACTTAATGGTGAATTTCGTGCAAAAATAGAATCAAGCGGAATGAGAGTCGCTTACCAAATTGTGGGTATCACGCCTATTTTGGTAAACTCGTCTCGTTTGTACAATACGAGTGTTTTCGAGTTTAAGAAAAATCGAGTAAAATGCTTTAGAAAAGGGGAGCATGTTAAAGGAATACGCAAACAAGTATAAACACATAAGAAAGCATATAAAGAATGGTACATAAAAAATGGGACAATAAAACAAGTATTAACACATAGAGAATTATGTCAAGATTAACACATAAAGAATCGAATAATGGAACAAGTATAGCATGTCAAGTGTTAACACATAAGTGACATATATGTTTAAAAGATCAAAGAGAATAAATAAAAGCAAATGAGGTAGCATGCAAGTAGTTTCAAGCAAATCATAAGAATAAAACTCTAAAACTATAGACTAGGTTAAAGCATTCCTACTTTTCCTAATTCCCTATAGTTATGGCTCTGATACCAATCTGTCACACCCCAACCGATGGCGGAAACATCGGGATGAGACGAAGTGTGTATAGATTGCTAGAGACTTCATAACACTATGTGACAATATTTAATTAATCCCAAATTTCATTTCAATACTAAATTGTCGTACAAAATTCAAAACAAAATACAACATTGTTCAGCAATTAACATAACATAAGAAAAGATAGATAATTTAGGTGTGTATCTAGTCCACCCTAAACTTGTTTCATCATTTCATCCATACTTCATAAATCAACCTGCAACATGTATTAAAATAGAGTTTCAATGCAAAGGCAATGAGCGAGTATACAAGTTTGTTTACATAGCATAATAGAATAAAAAGTTTAAATGAGTTCATATCCAACGTAAATGACATGATGCAAGTTACTAATACGCTGAGCTAGTGTCACTATATGTTCAAACCCTAGAATACAACGCAATTAACATAGCCTATCCCAATAGTTTAGCGGGAGGTAAAATAGAATAACTTAACAATACCCTCGAGTACAAAAGGGGCGGGGCGTTACAACCTATAGCATATGCATAGTACTATAATTGTTAAGGTGGGCGAGCCAAGTCATTGAGCATATAGACACTAATCGTTTACATAGCATATGAGATTAACAAGCATCAAATCGTTCATAGAATAGCTCCCAATAGACTAGCGGGAGGTGAACATGTTTACATGTGGATAGAGTATGTTTCAAATAGTTTCAAGTGTTTAGTGTTTTTACATAGAATACATGTTGCACCCAAAAGTGTTTAAAAAGTAAAATGGGTTCGAGTATACTCACAGTATTGCATATACTTTCCGATTATCCAAGCGTTGACGAGCGTAAAAGATTTAGAGGATAGAACCCCGAGGTCACCCTATATGGGGTAAACGGAGGTGTATGAGTGATTGGAATGTTTCCTTACATTGTGGATTATCGAAATAATTATCCGCTTAAATTTATTTTATAAGTTTCAATCAATTTTCGATATGTTTTTATTAATATTTGAATAATATATATTTTGTATTTTAACGAAAATCGGGCAGAGTTTCCGCTGTTTTTGGACGATCCCGACAACACAAAGTGTCGATATTTTTGTCAAAACTCAAATATTAATCGTAATGTAAACAAACAATATATAATAGAATTCTCGTTAGATACAAAAAGTAAATAATCACTAATGTAGCGGTTCGGTGTTTAAAGCAATATATAACACAAAACAATAATAAATTGGCGTTGTTTAAATTGTACCGAATCCCGAATGAGTCGTTGACCCGCTAGTTGACCGATTTGACCAGTTGATCGCGGTTAGCCAGCTTTGACTGTTTGCTCACGTTTGACCAGTCAACCTGCTGAGTTGACTGGGTCGACCTAAACCGTAACCCGAGTCTTGAACTGAACCGGAACAAACTCGAACCAAATCTGAAACGAAACCCGAACTAAATGAACCGAATAAGAACCTAACAAATCGAAATGAACCGAAACAAACTAAGACCCGCAATAGAAAACTGAAAGGGGCAAACTTGTTGAGTTATTGCCTGAACCTGTTCGGAACATCTCGAGTCGTCTCTGTTGAAGCCGAGCCGAAACGAGTCTGCCCCGAACCTGAACCGAAACCGGCTGTGAACTCGAACCGATCGAAACAAATCAACAACAGAAATTTATTTTGAAATAGAAACTGACATTTAAACAAATCAAGCTTGAAATCCTTACCGGAATGAAGTTTGTCGATGATGACCTGGTGTCGACTGAACTCGAGTTGAACCCAAATTAGACACGAGACCCAAACCCAAACCGAAACCGAACCGGGTTGGTCTGACCACCCACGAATGAACTGAAACGAAACCGAAGAGTCAAGGCTCGCACCTGAATCGAGGCTGGGACCGAAACTGGGCTGGACTGGACCTGAACCAGTTGACCCGAGGCTCAAGTGAACGAGGACCCGAACCGGGTCTGAACCTGGGACCTGAATCGCCACCATCGCCATCACCGGCTCTTCTGGCCGTCGTCTTCTTTGCTGGCACTGCCGGTTGTCGTGCGCCGCATCGGAGTTCGGATCGGGGGGTATGAGTTACGGGTGTGAGTGTGTAAGGAGGAGGTAGGGTGGAGTGGTTGTGCGTTTCTAGATCGAGAGGAGAGTGTGTGTAGAAGAGATGAAGATGATGATGTTATGTGTTTGCTTGGCCTGAGCATTTGTATTTGTGTGGGTATTGTTTGTGAGTTGCAGACAAAAGGAAAGAAGGGTAGATATAATGTGCGGCGTTTTATAAAGATTAGGTTTAGGTATTTTATATATTCAAGTACTATACATGAATGGTCCTTAAACTTTAGGTGTTTACTTATATACAACTTAACATAGTTTCTTTTAATAAAATTAACTTTAAAACTTAACATAGTTAACTAAGTTAAAATAAAAAAGATAAAAATTTTAAATAACCTAATTAATTAGATTAAAGAATAAATCCTTTTACGAATATTTATTTCGCGAAAAATTAAAATAAAACCCGAGGTTTCAAACGGGTCGGATTTAGGGAATCCATTTTTGACGGATGTTACAGTCTCCCCTACTTTAGGAAATTTCGTCCCGAAATTTAAGAGGAAGACTTTAAACAAATGACTCTTAAAGAGTGTAAATATAAGAATAGCATAAGTGTTGGATAGATGGACGCAGTGTGTTTAGAATGAAGTCCCGTCGTGGATAATCGGATATAATGCGTTTGTGAGTTGTTTAAAGTTTGAATTAGGTCCAAAAGGTCTGTAAGACACTGAATTTCTCATGGCCCGTTTCACGAAAGTTTGGTAACATGATGAAAACACTTATGTATAGGAAGTACCAACGGCGTATCCACCATGTTTTGACCATGTGAAGTCCGTCTCGTATTCGGTGTCATGTTACGTTCCGTGTCTTACCATACGCAGTAGTACACGCTATGGTTCTCATACGCCCATCACTATAATCCCGTGTGCACCCGCGATTATACCGATCGTCGCATGATCCGCGTAGCTTGTACTAGTTGCGTATGAATTTAAGGTATTCATAATTTCTGAAAATAAGATTGCGTATAAATAGGGATGTAGCGTATAAGCATGTTTGTGTTCCAAATAGTATAAGGCCAACGTAAGCGAATCCCTAGGGTTTCGCTCGCGTACCGTGCGAATGTATGAGTTTTGAGTATGAATAAAGCATGAGCATAGTATAAGTTTAAATATGAACACGCACGTGAGCATAAACACAAAATGCACGTCAGGAGTATGAGTAAAAGTATAAGAATAATGTGTATGAAAAAGGAGTATAAATGTGAGTACAAACATGAGTATAAGCATAAACACAAAGCGTGTGAGTATAAATACAAGTATCAGTGTGAACATAAGATGTATGAGCATAGATATGAATATGAATATGAATGTGAATATAGGTGTAAAACATGAAGGTTAATTATGAATAAAATATATGTGTATGAATATAAGTGTAACAAAGTTGTGTAAGTGCAAATGAAAACATAAAGCGTATGAATATGAATATGAATACGAATGTAGTATAGACATGATTGTAAGGACAACGTAAGTGTATAATTGTGAGTGTATGTGTTAACGTAAAACGTACGAATTTTGAATCATGAGTATAACATAAATGTGTAAGTGTGAACATAAGTGAAGGCATAAAATGTATAAGCATGGATGTAGAAAATAATGATTTTGTTTATAGTAAAAATCAAACTACACGAGTTTATGCGCGTAAACGTTTAAAAGTTTTGAGTATGAAAGAAAAGGGGATGAGTGACACGCGTGAGATTGTTGTGAAACATTGACTAAAACATGTAATATGATATGCATATATAGTTGTTTGCGCTAAACGTGAAGTTAAAATAGATTGAGTTGTCACGGAATATAGACTCTAGTTTGTGAATGTAAGAGAGTATAAAACGTTTATTGGTTATGTGGAAGGTACTTGTAAAGGAAATGGAAATGCTACTGCGGCTTTAAAGGAGTTTACATAAGTTGAAAATTTGTCGGTTCTTATGAAGTTTCCTTGCCCACGTGTTTTGAATTTAATTGACGTATCGAGTGAGGTTTTGAAAAAGTTCTAGAGATTAATAAGTTTGCATCATTTAAAGTAACTTTGTGTTAGAAAATTTTGGAACTTACAGCTTCTTGCGAAAAAGTTGATCCTTAGAAAAAGAATTTGGTACATGAACTTAGTGATTGTTGAAAAATGTTTTATTGGTTTTGAAAAGGAATTTTAGTAAATAATTGAATAATATTGGTAATATTTTATAGGTGTGTGCGAAAAAGTTGATTTAGTTCTCAATTGAGAATAACAATCTCTAGTTTAATGGTGTGAGAGGAGCGTGTTTCAATGTTTACGTTGATTGGTGAATTTGTGGGCGATGGATTTATTAAACCGACTAGGCTGACAAGTATTTCGTGACATTTTGAAAATCGAGGAACACGCGTTTATGGTAACATTAAAATTTTTGTGTATGCGAGTGATGTGAAAATAGATTATAGAATAAGAGGTACGTTTAAATAAATGAAGTATTTTGAAATACGTGATAAATGGTTTAGGTATAAACATGATCGTGTTTACATAATATAGTTTATTAAAAGAAAGTGTTGGTAACGATCACCTAGGTAAGGGAATCACCCCAAATCCGTTAGTGAGGTCGTTGTCAGATGGGAAAAGAAGCGGAGTTAATCGTCAAGGTAAGGAAATCACTCCTATCTTGATGGTATGTCTCCACTCGTTACAAAAGTGTAAATAAAATTACGTGAAGTCATGCATGCTAATAATGTATAATCGTATGAATAGTAAGAGTATGATGTGTGCGCAAAATGAAATCTCGAAAAATTGATCAAAATTGACAAAAGATCGAAAATGATAAAGCATAAGCTCGAATAAAACTTGGATGGTTCCAAAAGGAACATTGACTAACCAAAGTGGTCGAAAGATCTTCTGAAATTGTGAAACATGCTTTGGCCTAATAAGTGGAATACTCTCGCCGATATCTCGGTTAACAGTATTCACCCTTCCAGTTACTACATGTTCCCAATCCATCGAAAATTCGAGACTTGGTGGGATTTTTGAAAATCAAGAAGCGGAACTAGTCGACGAGGTGCGGGTTTCACCCCTAACTTGACGACTTCGTGCCCTAAGTGTGGTTGGTACTCGTCCGGTCAAATTAAATTTTGACACGTTGACGAGGGTCCACTAGAATTTAAAATTTGAAATTTCCATTAAGATGTGGATTTCACTCCTAACTTAATGGTGAATTTCGTGCAAAAATAGAATCAAGCGGAATGAGAGTCGCTTACCAAATTGTGGGTATCACGCCTATTTTGGTAAACTCGTCTCGTTTGTACAATACGAGTGTTTTCGAGTTTAAGAAAAATCGAGTAAAATGCTTTAGAAAAGGGGAGCATGTTAAAGGAATACGCAAACAAGTATAAACACATAAGAAAGCATATAAAGAATGGTACATAAAAAATGGGACAATAAAACAAGTATTAACACATAGAGAATTATGTCAAGATTAACACATAAAGAATCGAATAATGGAACAAGTATAGCATGTCAAGTGTTAACACATAAGTGACATATATGTTTAAAAGATCAAAGAGAATAAATAAAAGCAAATGAGGTAGCATGCAAGTAGTTTCAAGCAAATCATAAGAATAAAACTCTAAAACTATAGACTAGGTTAAAGCATTCCTACTTTTCCTAATTCCCTATAGTTATGGCTCTGATACCAATCTGTCACACCCCAACCGATGGCGGAAACATCGGGATGAGACGAAGTGTGTATAGATTGCTAGAGACTTCATAACACTATGTGACAATATTTAATTAATCCCAAATTTCATTTCAATACTAAATTGTCGTACAAAATTCAAAACAAAATACAACATTGTTCAGCAATTAACATAACATAAGAAAAGATAGATAATTTAGGTGTGTATCTAGTCCACCCTAAACTTGTTTCATCATTTCATCCATACTTCATAAATCAACCTGCAACATGTATTAAAATAGAGTTTCAATGCAAAGGCAATGAGCGAGTATACAAGTTTGTTTACATAGCATAATAGAATAAAAAGTTTAAATGAGTTCATATCCAACGTAAATGACATGATGCAAGTTACTAATACGCTGAGCTAGTGTCACTATATGTTCAAACCCTAGAATACAACGCAATTAACATAGCCTATCCCAATAGTTTAGCGGGAGGTAAAATAGAATAACTTAACAATACCCTCGAGTACAAAAGGGGCGGGGCGTTACAACCTATAGCATATGCATAGTACTATAATTGTTAAGGTGGGCGAGCCAAGTCATTGAGCATATAGACACTAATCGTTTACATAGCATATGAGATTAACAAGCATCAAATCGTTCATAGAATAGCTCCCAATAGACTAGCGGGAGGTGAACATGTTTACATGTGGATAGAGTATGTTTCAAATAGTTTCAAGTGTTTAGTGTTTTTACATAGAATACATGTTGCACCCAAAAGTGTTTAAAAAGTAAAATGGGTTCGAGTATACTCACAGTATTGCATATACTTTCCGATTATCCAAGCGTTGACGAGCGTAAAAGATTTAGAGGATAGAACCCCGAGGTCACCCTATATGGGGTAAACGGAGGTGTATGAGTGATTGGAATGTTTCCTTACATTGTGGATTATCGAAATAATTATCCGCTTAAATTTATTTTATAAGTTTCAATCAATTTTCGATATGTTTTTATTAATATTTGAATAATATATATTTTGTATTTTAACGAAAATCGGGCAGAGTTTCCGCTGTTTTTGGACGATCCCGACAACACAAAGTGTCGATATTTTTGTCAAAACTCAAATATTAATCGTAATGTAAACAAACAATATATAATAGAATTCTCGTTAGATACAAAAAGTAAATAATCACTAATGTAGCGGTTCGGTGTTTAAAGCAATATATAACACAAAACAATAATAAATTGGCGTTGTTTAAATTGTACCGAATCCCGAATGAGTCGTTGACCCGCTAGTTGACCGATTTGACCAGTTGATCGCGGTTAGCCAGCTTTGACTGTTTGCTCACGTTTGACCAGTCAACCTGCTGAGTTGACTGGGTCGACCTAAACCGTAACCCGAGTCTTGAACTGAACCGGAACAAACTCGAACCAAATCTGAAACGAAACCCGAACTAAATGAACCGAATAAGAACCTAACAAATCGAAATGAACCGAAACAAACTAAGACCCGCAATAGAAAACTGAAAGGGGCAAACTTGTTGAGTTATTGCCTGAACCTGTTCGGAACATCTCGAGTCGTCTCTGTTGAAGCCGAGCCGAAACGAGTCTGCCCCGAACCTGAACCGAAACCGGCTGTGAACTCGAACCGATCGAAACAAATCAACAACAGAAATTTATTTTGAAATAGAAACTGACATTTAAACAAATCAAGCTTGAAATCCTTACCGGAATGAAGTTTGTCGATGATGACCTGGTGTCGACTGAACTCGAGTTGAACCCAAATTAGACACGAGACCCAAACCCAAACCGAAACCGAACCGGGTTGGTCTGACCACCCACGAATGAACTGAAACGAAACCGAAGAGTCAAGGCTCGCACCTGAATCGAGGCTGGGACCGAAACTGGGCTGGACTGGACCTGAACCAGTTGACCCGAGGCTCAAGTGAACGAGGACCCGAACCGGGTCTGAACCTGGGACCTGAATCGCCACCATCGCCATCACCGGCTCTTCTGGCCGTCGTCTTCTTTGCTGGCACTGCCGGTTGTCGTGCGCCGCATCGGAGTTCGGATCGGGGGGTATGAGTTACGGGTGTGAGTGTGTAAGGAGGAGGTAGGGTGGAGTGGTTGTGCGTTTCTAGATCGAGAGGAGAGTGTGTGTAGAAGAGATGAAGATGATGATGTTATGTGTTTGCTTGGCCTGAGCATTTGTATTTGTGTGGGTATTGTTTGTGAGTTGCAGACAAAAGGAAAGAAGGGTAGATATAATGTGCGGCGTTTTATAAAGATTAGGTTTAGGTATTTTATATATTCAAGTACTATACATGAATGGTCCTTAAACTTTAGGTGTTTACTTATATACAACTTAACATAGTTTCTTTTAATAAAATTAACTTTAAAACTTAACATAGTTAACTAAGTTAAAATAAAAAAGATAAAAATTTTAAATAACCTAATTAATTAGATTAAAGAATAAATCCTTTTACGAATATTTATTTCGCGAAAAATTAAAATAAAACCCGAGGTTTCAAACGGGTCGGATTTAGGGAATCCATTTTTGACGGATGTTACAGTCTCCCCTACTTTAGGAAATTTCGTCCCGAAATTTAAGAGGAAGACTTTAAACAAATGACTCTTAAAGAGTGTAAATATAAGAATAGCATAAGTGTTGGATAGATGGACGCAGTGTGTTTAGAATGAAGTCCCGTCGTGGATAATCGGATATAATGCGTTTGTGAGTTGTTTAAAGTTTGAATTAGGTCCAAAAGGTCTGTAAGACACTGAATTTCTCATGGCCCGTTTCACGAAAGTTTGGTAACATGATGAAAACACTTATGTATAGGAAGTACCAACGGCGTATCCACCATGTTTTGACCATGTGAAGTCCGTCTCGTATTCGGTGTCATGTTACGTTCCGTGTCTTACCATACGCAGTAGTACACGCTATGGTTCTCATACGCCCATCACTATAATCCCGTGTGCACCCGCGATTATACCGATCGTCGCATGATCCGCGTAGCTTGTACTAGTTGCGTATGAATTTAAGGTATTCATAATTTCTGAAAATAAGATTGCGTATAAATAGGGATGTAGCGTATAAGCATGTTTGTGTTCCAAATAGTATAAGGCCAACGTAAGCGAATCCCTAGGGTTTCGCTCGCGTACCGTGCGAATGTATGAGTTTTGAGTATGAATAAAGCATGAGCATAGTATAAGTTTAAATATGAACACGCACGTGAGCATAAACACAAAATGCACGTCAGGAGTATGAGTAAAAGTATAAGAATAATGTGTATGAAAAAGGAGTATAAATGTGAGTACAAACATGAGTATAAGCATAAACACAAAGCGTGTGAGTATAAATACAAGTATCAGTGTGAACATAAGATGTATGAGCATAGATATGAATATGAATATGAATGTGAATATAGGTGTAAAACATGAAGGTTAATTATGAATAAAATATATGTGTATGAATATAAGTGTAACAAAGTTGTGTAAGTGCAAATGAAAACATAAAGCGTATGAATATGAATATGAATACGAATGTAGTATAGACATGATTGTAAGGACAACGTAAGTGTATAATTGTGAGTGTATGTGTTAACGTAAAACGTACGAATTTTGAATCATGAGTATAACATAAATGTGTAAGTGTGAACATAAGTGAAGGCATAAAATGTATAAGCATGGATGTAGAAAATAATGATTTTGTTTATAGTAAAAATCAAACTACACGAGTTTATGCGCGTAAACGTTTAAAAGTTTTGAGTATGAAAGAAAAGGGGATGAGTGACACGCGTGAGATTGTTGTGAAACATTGACTAAAACATGTAATATGATATGCATATATAGTTGTTTGCGCTAAACGTGAAGTTAAAATAGATTGAGTTGTCACGGAATATAGACTCTAGTTTGTGAATGTAAGAGAGTATAAAACGTTTATTGGTTATGTGGAAGGTACTTGTAAAGGAAATGGAAATGCTACTGCGGCTTTAAAGGAGTTTACATAAGTTGAAAATTTGTCGGTTCTTATGAAGTTTCCTTGCCCACGTGTTTTGAATTTAATTGACGTATCGAGTGAGGTTTTGAAAAAGTTCTAGAGATTAATAAGTTTGCATCATTTAAAGTAACTTTGTGTTAGAAAATTTTGGAACTTACAGCTTCTTGCGAAAAAGTTGATCCTTAGAAAAAGAATTTGGTACATGAACTTAGTGATTGTTGAAAAATGTTTTATTGGTTTTGAAAAGGAATTTTAGTAAATAATTGAATAATATTGGTAATATTTTATAGGTGTGTGCGAAAAAGTTGATTTAGTTCTCAATTGAGAATAACAATCTCTAGTTTAATGGTGTGAGAGGAGCGTGTTTCAATGTTTACGTTGATTGGTGAATTTGTGGGCGATGGATTTATTAAACCGACTAGGCTGACAAGTATTTCGTGACATTTTGAAAATCGAGGAACACGCGTTTATGGTAACATTAAAATTTTTGTGTATGCGAGTGATGTGAAAATAGATTATAGAATAAGAGGTACGTTTAAATAAATGAAGTATTTTGAAATACGTGATAAATGGTTTAGGTATAAACATGATCGTGTTTACATAATATAGTTTATTAAAAGAAAGTGTTGGTAACGATCACCTAGGTAAGGGAATCACCCCAAATCCGTTAGTGAGGTCGTTGTCAGATGGGAAAAGAAGCGGAGTTAATCGTCAAGGTAAGGAAATCACTCCTATCTTGATGGTATGTCTCCACTCGTTACAAAAGTGTAAATAAAATTACGTGAAGTCATGCATGCTAATAATGTATAATCGTATGAATAGTAAGAGTATGATGTGTGCGCAAAATGAAATCTCGAAAAATTGATCAAAATTGACAAAAGATCGAAAATGATAAAGCATAAGCTCGAATAAAACTTGGATGGTTCCAAAAGGAACATTGACTAACCAAAGTGGTCGAAAGATCTTCTGAAATTGTGAAACATGCTTTGGCCTAATAAGTGGAATACTCTCGCCGATATCTCGGTTAACAGTATTCACCCTTCCAGTTACTACATGTTCCCAATCCATCGAAAATTCGAGACTTGGTGGGATTTTTGAAAATCAAGAAGCGGAACTAGTCGACGAGGTGCGGGTTTCACCCCTAACTTGACGACTTCGTGCCCTAAGTGTGGTTGGTACTCGTCCGGTCAAATTAAATTTTGACACGTTGACGAGGGTCCACTAGAATTTAAAATTTGAAATTTCCATTAAGATGTGGATTTCACTCCTAACTTAATGGTGAATTTCGTGCAAAAATAGAATCAAGCGGAATGAGAGTCGCTTACCAAATTGTGGGTATCACGCCTATTTTGGTAAACTCGTCTCGTTTGTACAATACGAGTGTTTTCGAGTTTAAGAAAAATCGAGTAAAATGCTTTAGAAAAGGGGAGCATGTTAAAGGAATACGCAAACAAGTATAAACACATAAGAAAGCATATAAAGAATGGTACATAAAAAATGGGACAATAAAACAAGTATTAACACATAGAGAATTATGTCAAGATTAACACATAAAGAATCGAATAATGGAACAAGTATAGCATGTCAAGTGTTAACACATAAGTGACATATATGTTTAAAAGATCAAAGAGAATAAATAAAAGCAAATGAGGTAGCATGCAAGTAGTTTCAAGCAAATCATAAGAATAAAACTCTAAAACTATAGACTAGGTTAAAGCATTCCTACTTTTCCTAATTCCCTATAGTTATGGCTCTGATACCAATCTGTCACACCCCAACCGATGGCGGAAACATCGGGATGAGACGAAGTGTGTATAGATTGCTAGAGACTTCATAACACTATGTGACAATATTTAATTAATCCCAAATTTCATTTCAATACTAAATTGTCGTACAAAATTCAAAACAAAATACAACATTGTTCAGCAATTAACATAACATAAGAAAAGATAGATAATTTAGGTGTGTATCTAGTCCACCCTAAACTTGTTTCATCATTTCATCCATACTTCATAAATCAACCTGCAACATGTATTAAAATAGAGTTTCAATGCAAAGGCAATGAGCGAGTATACAAGTTTGTTTACATAGCATAATAGAATAAAAAGTTTAAATGAGTTCATATCCAACGTAAATGACATGATGCAAGTTACTAATACGCTGAGCTAGTGTCACTATATGTTCAAACCCTAGAATACAACGCAATTAACATAGCCTATCCCAATAGTTTAGCGGGAGGTAAAATAGAATAACTTAACAATACCCTCGAGTACAAAAGGGGCGGGGCGTTACAACCTATAGCATATGCATAGTACTATAATTGTTAAGGTGGGCGAGCCAAGTCATTGAGCATATAGACACTAATCGTTTACATAGCATATGAGATTAACAAGCATCAAATCGTTCATAGAATAGCTCCCAATAGACTAGCGGGAGGTGAACATGTTTACATGTGGATAGAGTATGTTTCAAATAGTTTCAAGTGTTTAGTGTTTTTACATAGAATACATGTTGCACCCAAAAGTGTTTAAAAAGTAAAATGGGTTCGAGTATACTCACAGTATTGCATATACTTTCCGATTATCCAAGCGTTGACGAGCGTAAAAGATTTAGAGGATAGAACCCCGAGGTCACCCTATATGGGGTAAACGGAGGTGTATGAGTGATTGGAATGTTTCCTTACATTGTGGATTATCGAAATAATTATCCGCTTAAATTTATTTTATAAGTTTCAATCAATTTTCGATATGTTTTTATTAATATTTGAATAATATATATTTTGTATTTTAACGAAAATCGGGCAGAGTTTCCGCTGTTTTTGGACGATCCCGACAACACAAAGTGTCGATATTTTTGTCAAAACTCAAATATTAATCGTAATGTAAACAAACAATATATAATAGAATTCTCGTTAGATACAAAAAGTAAATAATCACTAATGTAGCGGTTCGGTGTTTAAAGCAATATATAACACAAAACAATAATAAATTGGCGTTGTTTAAATTGTACCGAATCCCGAATGAGTCGTTGACCCGCTAGTTGACCGATTTGACCAGTTGATCGCGGTTAGCCAGCTTTGACTGTTTGCTCACGTTTGACCAGTCAACCTGCTGAGTTGACTGGGTCGACCTAAACCGTAACCCGAGTCTTGAACTGAACCGGAACAAACTCGAACCAAATCTGAAACGAAACCCGAACTAAATGAACCGAATAAGAACCTAACAAATCGAAATGAACCGAAACAAACTAAGACCCGCAATAGAAAACTGAAAGGGGCAAACTTGTTGAGTTATTGCCTGAACCTGTTCGGAACATCTCGAGTCGTCTCTGTTGAAGCCGAGCCGAAACGAGTCTGCCCCGAACCTGAACCGAAACCGGCTGTGAACTCGAACCGATCGAAACAAATCAACAACAGAAATTTATTTTGAAATAGAAACTGACATTTAAACAAATCAAGCTTGAAATCCTTACCGGAATGAAGTTTGTCGATGATGACCTGGTGTCGACTGAACTCGAGTTGAACCCAAATTAGACACGAGACCCAAACCCAAACCGAAACCGAACCGGGTTGGTCTGACCACCCACGAATGAACTGAAACGAAACCGAAGAGTCAAGGCTCGCACCTGAATCGAGGCTGGGACCGAAACTGGGCTGGACTGGACCTGAACCAGTTGACCCGAGGCTCAAGTGAACGAGGACCCGAACCGGGTCTGAACCTGGGACCTGAATCGCCACCATCTCCATCACCGGCTCTTCTGGCCGTCGTCTTCTTTGCTGGCACTGCCGGTTGTCGTGCGCCGCATCGGAGTTCGGATCGGGGGGTATGAGTTACGGGTGTGAGTGTGTAAGGAGGAGGTAGGGTGGAGTGGTTGTGCGTTTCTAGATCGAGAGGAGAGTGTGTGTAGAAGAGATGAAGATGATGATGTTATGTGTTTGCTTGGCCTGAGCATTTGTATTTGTGTGGGTATTGTTTGTGAGTTGCAGACAAAAGGAAAGAAGGGTAGATATAATGTGCGGCGTTTTATAAAGATTAGGTTTAGGTATTTTATATATTCAAGTACTATACATGAATGGTCCTTAAACTTTAGGTGTTTACTTATATACAACTTAACATAGTTTCTTTTAATAAAATTAACTTTAAAACTTAACATAGTTAACTAAGTTAAAATAAAAAAGATAAAAATTTTAAATAACCTAATTAATTAGATTAAAGAATAAATCCTTTTACGAATATTTATTTCGCGAAAAATTAAAATAAAACCCGAGGTTTCAAACGGGTCGGATTTAGGGAATCCATTTTTGACGGATGTTACAGTCTCCCCTACTTTAGGAAATTTCGTCCCGAAATTTAAGAGGAAGACTTTAAACAAATGACTCTTAAAGAGTGTAAATATAAGAATAGCATAAGTGTTGGATAGATGGACGCAGTGTGTTTAGAATGAAGTCCCGTCGTGGATAATCGGATATAATGCGTTTGTGAGTTGTTTAAAGTTTGAATTAGGTCCAAAAGGTCTGTAAGACACTGAATTTCTCATGGCCCGTTTCACGAAAGTTTGGTAACATGATGAAAACACTTATGTATAGGAAGTACCAACGGCGTATCCACCATGTTTTGACCATGTGAAGTCCGTCTCGTATTCGGTGTCATGTTACGTTCCGTGTCTTACCATACGCAGTAGTACACGCTATGGTTCTCATACGCCCATCACTATAATCCCGTGTGCACCCGCGATTATACCGATCGTCGCATGATCCGCGTAGCTTGTACTAGTTGCGTATGAATTTAAGGTATTCATAATTTCTGAAAATAAGATTGCGTATAAATAGGGATGTAGCGTATAAGCATGTTTGTGTTCCAAATAGTATAAGGCCAACGTAAGCGAATCCCTAGGGTTTCGCTCGCGTACCGTGCGAATGTATGAGTTTTGAGTATGAATAAAGCATGAGCATAGTATAAGTTTAAATATGAACACGCACGTGAGCATAAACACAAAATGCACGTCAGGAGTATGAGTAAAAGTATAAGAATAATGTGTATGAAAAAGGAGTATAAATGTGAGTACAAACATGAGTATAAGCATAAACACAAAGCGTGTGAGTATAAATACAAGTATCAGTGTGAACATAAGATGTATGAGCATAGATATGAATATGAATGTGAATATAGGTGTAAAACATGAAGGTTAATTATGAATAAAATATATGTGTATGAATATAAGTGTAACAAAGTTGTGTAAGTGCAAATGAAAACATAAAGCGTATGAATATGAATATGAATACGAATGTAGTATAGACATGATTGTAAGGACAACGTAAGTGTATAATTGTGAGTGTATGTGTTAACGTAAAACGTACGAATTTTGAATCATGAGTATAACATAAATGTGTAAGTGTGAACATAAGTGAAGGCATAAAATGTATAAGCATGGATGTAGAAAATAATGATTTTGTTTATAGTAAAAATCAAACTACACGAGTTTATGCGCGTAAACGTTTAAAAGTTTTGAGTATGAAAGAAAAGGGGATGAGTGACACGCGTGAGATTGTTGTGAAACATTGACTAAAACATGTAATATGATATGCATATATAGTTGTTTGCGCTAAACGTGAAGTTAAAATAGATTGAGTTGTCACGGAATATAGACTCTAGTTTGTGAATGTAAGAGAGTATAAAACGTTTATTGGTTATGTGGAAGGTACTTGTAAAGGAAATGGAAATGCTACTGCGGCTTTAAAGGAGTTTACATAAGTTGAAAATTTGTCGGTTCTTATGAAGTTTCCTTGCCCACGTGTTTTGAATTTAATTGACGTATCGAGTGAGGTTTTGAAAAAGTTCTAGAGATTAATAAGTTTGCATCATTTAAAGTAACTTTGTGTTAGAAAATTTTGGAACTTACAGCTTCTTGCGAAAAAGTTGATCCTTAGAAAAAGAATTTGGTACATGAACTTAGTGATTGTTGAAAAATGTTTTATTGGTTTTGAAAAGGAATTTTAGTAAATAATTGAATAATATTGGTAATATTTTATAGGTGTGTGCGAAAAAGTTGATTTAGTTCTCAATTGAGAATAACAATCTCTAGTTTAATGGTGTGAGAGGAGCGTGTTTCAATGTTTACGTTGATTGGTGAATTTGTGGGCGATGGATTTATTAAACCGACTAGGCTGACAAGTATTTCGTGACATTTTGAAAATCGAGGAACACGCGTTTATGGTAACATTAAAATTTTTGTGTATGCGAGTGATGTGAAAATAGATTATAGAATAAGAGGTACGTTTAAATAAATGAAGTATTTTGAAATACGTGATAAATGGTTTAGGTATAAACATGATCGTGTTTACATAATATAGTTTATTAAAAGAAA
Source organism: Helianthus tuberosus (assembly GCA_030545235.1). Taxonomy (NCBI): domain Eukaryota; kingdom Viridiplantae; phylum Streptophyta; class Magnoliopsida; order Asterales; family Asteraceae; genus Helianthus; species Helianthus tuberosus. The sequence continues at coordinate 48,148,539 of CM060411.1, read as the reverse complement.
GTGTTGGTAACGATCACCTAGGTAAGGGAATCACCCCAAATCCGTTAGTGAGGTCGTTGTCAGATGGGAAAAGAAGCGGAGTTAATCGTCAAGGTAAGGAAATCACTCCTATCTTGATGGTATGTCTCCACTCGTTACAAAAGTGTAAATAAAATTACGTGAAGTCATGCATGCTAATAATGTATAATCGTATGAATAGTAAGAGTATGATGTGTGCGCAAAATGAAATCTCGAAAAATTGATCAAAATTGACAAAAGATCGAAAATGATAAAGCATAAGCTCGAATAAAACTTGGATGGTTCCAAAAGGAACATTGACTAACCAAAGTGGTCGAAAGATCTTCTGAAATTGTGAAACATGCTTTGGCCTAATAAGTGGAATACTCTCGCCGATATCTCGGTTAACAGTATTCACCCTTCCAGTTACTACATGTTCCCAATCCATCGAAAATTCGAGACTTGGTGGGATTTTTGAAAATCAAGAAGCGGAACTAGTCGACGAGGTGCGGGTTTCACCCCTAACTTGACGACTTCGTGCCCTAAGTGTGGTTGGTACTCGTCCGGTCAAATTAAATTTTGACACGTTGACGAGGGTCCACTAGAATTTAAAATTTGAAATTTCCATTAAGATGTGGATTTCACTCCTAACTTAATGGTGAATTTCGTGCAAAAATAGAATCAAGCGGAATGAGAGTCGCTTACCAAATTGTAGGTATCACGCCTATTTTGGTAAACTCGTCTCGTTTGTACAATACGAGTGTTTTCGAGTTTAAGAAAAATCGAGTAAAATGCTTTAGAAAAGGGGAGCATGTTAAAGGAATACGCAAACAAGTATAAACACATAAGAAAGCATATAAAGAATGGTACATAAAAAATGGGACAATAAAACAAGTATTAACACATAGAGAATTATGTCAAGATTAACACATAAAGAATCGAATAATGGAACAAGTATAGCATGTCAAGTGTTAACACATAAGTGACATATATGTTTAAAAGATCAAAGAGAATAAATAAAAGCAAATGAGGTAGCATGCAAGTAGTTTCAAGCAAATCATAAGAATAAAACTCTAAAACTATAGACTAGGTTAAAGCATTCCTACTTTTCCTAATTCCCTATAGTTATGGCTCTGATACCAATCTGTCACACCCCAACCGATGGCGGAAACATCGGGATGAGACGAAGTGTGTATAGATTGCTAGAGACTTCATAACACTATGTGACAATATTTAATTAATCCCAAATTTCATTTCAATACTAAATTGTCGTACAAAATTCAAAACAAAATACAACATTGTTCAGCAATTAACATAACATAAGAAAAGATAGATAATTTAGGTGTGTATCTAGTCCACCCTAAACTTGTTTCATCATTTCATCCATACTTCATAAATCAACCTGCAACATGTATTAAAATAGAGTTTCAATGCAAAGGCAATGAGCGAGTATACAAGTTTGTTTACATAGCATAATAGAATAAAAAGTTTAAATGAGTTCATATCCAACGTAAATGACATGATGCAAGTTACTAATACGCTGAGCTAGTGTCACTATATGTTCAAACCCTAGAATACAACGCAATTAACATAGCCTATCCCAATAGTTTAGCGGGAGGTAAAATAGAATAACTTAACAATACCCTCGAGTACAAAAGGGGCGGGGCGTTACAACCTATAGCATATGCATAGTACTATAATTGTTAAGGTGGGCGAGCCAAGTCATTGAGCATATAGACACTAATCGTTTACATAGCATATGAGATTAACAAGCATCAAATCGTTCATAGAATAGCTCCCAATAGACTAGCGGGAGGTGAACATGTTTACATGTGGATAGAGTATGTTTCAAATAGTTTCAAGTGTTTAGTGTTTTTACATAGAATACATGTTGCACCCAAAAGTGTTTAAAAAGTAAAATGGGTTCGAGTATACTCACAGTATTGCATATACTTTCCGATTATCCAAGCGTTGACGAGCGTAAAAGATTTAGAGGATAGAACCCCGAGGTCACCCTATATGGGGTAAACGGAGGTGTATGAGTGATTGGAATGTTTCCTTACATTGTGGATTATCGAAATAATTATCCGCTTAAATTTATTTTATAAGTTTCAATCAATTTTCGATATGTTTTTATTAATATTTGAATAATATATATTTTGTATTTTAACGAAAATCGGGCAGAGTTTCCGCTGTTTTTGGACGATCCCGACAACACAAAGTGTCGATATTTTTGTCAAAACTCAAATATTAATCGTAATGTAAACAAACAATATATAATAGAATTCTCGTTAGATACAAAAAGTAAATAATCACTAATGTAGCGGTTCGGTGTTTAAAGCAATATATAACACAAAACAATAATAAATTGGCGTTGTTTAAATTGTACCGAATCCCGAATGAGTCGTTGACCCGCTAGTTGACCGATTTGACCAGTTGATCGCGGTTAGCCAGCTTTGACTGTTTGCTCACGTTTGACCAGTCAACCTGCTGAGTTGACTGGGTCGACCTAAACCGTAACCCGAGTCTTGAACTGAACCGGAACAAACTCGAACCAAATCTGAAACGAAACCCGAACTAAATGAACCGAATAAGAACCTAACAAATCGAAATGAACCGAAACAAACTAAGACCCGCAATAGAAAACTGAAAGGGGCAAACTTGTTGAGTTATTGCCTGAACCTGTTCGGAACATCTCGAGTCGTCTCTGTTGAAGCCGAGCCGAAACGAGTCTGCCCCGAACCTGAACCGAAACCGGCTGTGAACTCGAACCGATCGAAACAAATCAACAACAGAAATTTATTTTGAAATAGAAACTGACATTTAAACAAATCAAGCTTGAAATCCTTACCGGAATGAAGTTTGTCGATGATGACCTGGTGTCGACTGAACTCGAGTTGAACCCAAATTAGACACGAGACCCAAACCCAAACCGAAACCGAACCGGGTTGGTCTGACCACCCACGAATGAACTGAAACGAAACCGAAGAGTCAAGGCTCGCACCTGAATCGAGGCTGGGACCGAAACTGGGCTGGACTGGACCTGAACCAGTTGACCCGAGGCTCAAGTGAACGAGGACCCGAACCGGGTCTGAACCTGGGACCTGAATCGCCACCATCGCCATCACCGGCTCTTCTGGCCGTCGTCTTCTTTGCTGGCACTGCCGGTTGTCGTGCGCCGCATCGGAGTTCGGATCGGGGGGTATGAGTTACGGGTGTGAGTGTGTAAGGAGGAGGTAGGGTGGAGTGGTTGTGCGTTTCTAGATCGAGAGGAGAGTGTGTGTAGAAGAGATGAAGATGATGATGTTATGTGTTTGCTTGGCCTGAGCATTTGTATTTGTGTGGGTATTGTTTGTGAGTTGCAGACAAAAGGAAAGAAGGGTAGATATAATGTGCGGCGTTTTATAAAGATTAGGTTTAGGTATTTTATATATTCAAGTACTATACATGAATGGTCCTTAAACTTTAGGTGTTTACTTATATACAACTTAACATAGTTTCTTTTAATAAAATTAACTTTAAAACTTAACATAGTTAACTAAGTTAAAATAAAAAAGATAAAAATTTTAAATAACCTAATTAATTAGATTAAAGAATAAATCCTTTTACGAATATTTATTTCGCGAAAAATTAAAATAAAACCCGAGGTTTCAAACGGGTCGGATTTAGGGAATCCATTTTTGACGGATGTTACAGTTTGCCTCTTACATTCATTCTTCCTTTACATCTTTGAAAATTCCGTAGTCATCTTTTGTGCCTTCTTTTTGTGCAGAGATAACTTTGTGGAGACTTCTTCAGGGTGATTCCAAGGATGTAAAGTATGTGGTTGATAATGAGGTTGATCCCAGGCTGAATGTGGGAGTGCAGGTTACCGGGGGATCCGTCCAGGCAGGAGGTTCTGCCACCCTAGGTGGTGATGAGGAGAACCCTTCCGGGGAGGAGGAAAGTTCTCCTGACTTTCCTCCTGTTCATCCTTCTGGTCAAAGTGACGACGAAGATGTGGAGATAAAGTTGGTTCGTAAGAGGAGGTCTGCTAGCCCCCAACCGGATCCTGTACCTCGTAGCATCCGCCAGAGGCTTCGTAGTGCCAGTGGCCAGAAGCTTCCCCCTCCCTCTAGAGCCATTTCTGATCTTCCTCCTGCTGGGGTCAAGGGTTCCTTGTCTAAGCATTTGAAGTCCTCCAGCTTAGTGAGTGCTCCTTTGTTGGTAAGCTTTCTTTTCTCCTGTTTTTTCTTTGTCTTTCTGTGTAGTTCCTGATTGCTTCTTTTCTTATTTCTTAGGGGAGTTCCTTGGAGCCTATAGAAATACCTACTGGTCCCTCTCCTTCCCGCATCCGGGACAAGGCTTCTGAGGTGGGAGTGGCTCGTTTTTCCTCAGCTTTCGACCTTTCTCCCCCACATGCTACTGGGAGTAGCAAGCCTACTGCCCTTGAAGGCCCTGTTCATCGATCCCCTCTTGCCCCTTTGTTTGCCGACGCCCTCCCCTTTACTTATGTCCCTAAGTGGAAGGTAACTAACTCTTCCGTTATAGGGACTCCTGAAGCTGCCAGGGACTTTCTGAACCATGATGTCCCTCCCTCACATAAATTTGTAAACTCCGCCCTGAGGGATGATCTTTTTGACGATCAATACAGTATGTCCTTGTGTGAGAGTTTTTTCAGGGGTGCTGGGATGTTGCAAAGGGTTGATGATCTGAGGAAGGCGAACGAAGGACTTAAGGCTGAGCTTAAGGCTTCCCAGTCAGCTGTTGCTGGGCTTAGGAGCCGGGTGGTTGATGCTGAGAGGAGGTTACAGGAGGAGAAGGTGCGTAGTCTTCTCCCCCCCCCCCCCTCTTTTTTTTATACATACTCACTGATTCTCTGTTTAGGGAGCTGGGGCTATGCTTGAGAGGAAGGAACGAGCTTGGGAGCGGGAGATGGCATCGTTGGTTGAGGAGAAGGAGGAGCTTGCTGCTGAGCTGGGGCATTTGAAGGAGGTTGGCTCCGTTTCCCAGGAGCAGCTCAATACCATTTACGCGGACTATGGAGTAACTTCTGATGATAATCAACGATTGGCGGGGGAGAAGCATTGGCTAATTACTGAAGGTTTTGGGGCCTTCCTTGCTGCTGTTGCTCAGTCGGGGGATTTTAAGAGCGGTTTGGAGCAGGTGTACAGGACCTACAGGGATGTTGGGTACCAGTCGGGATTGAAGGATGGCTACAAATACTCCGCTCAAGGCTTGGATAGGAAGGAGACTCCTCTGTATGACTCCAAGGTTAAGAAGAAGTTGTCCAAGCTGAATGAGGAGTTTGGGCATAAGACCCCAGCTATTCTTGCCAAAATCCTGGAGCATCCCCTGATCTCTATTGATGAATTGAAGGCCCTGTTCTCTTCTGCCGGTCCTTCGTCTCCGCCATCTCTTTCCGGGGGTGATCCCCAATGAATTCTAAACATTTGATACATTTCGATATGGTTGTAATAACTTTAACTTACTCTAGGATACTTGTCTGTTTTGTTTGACTATCGCGGGTGGTCTTTTGTGTTGGGGACCACTTCGCCTTTTAACCATATGGCTCATAGTGATGTATGGCCCTTTTGTTTTGTATCCTGTTTCTTGCTTGTTTTGCTTTTGCAGGAGTTCTTTCCGGAGGCCAGTTTGGTGATTTCCTGGGGGTTTTTAGGCTATTTTAGCGAGGAGCTATGTTTTTGTTTTGCCTTGCTGCGTTTGCAATTTTTGTACATTGCTAATTCTTGCCCAAGTTGTTAGGGCTTTTCTTTGTATATGCCTTTTGCAGTAAATAAAGCAGATTCCCTTTCGTGGTTTTGTTCATGTGGGTGTGTTTGCATTATTTGTTTTTTGTTTTTGTTGTTTGCTTCGTTAAACTGTGATTGTCTGTTCGAGGCCAATCGGTGGACAAGTTTATAACGTGGTGTTATGTTTTTAACTTGTTTTGTCCGTTTTAGGTTAGCTAGACCTTTACTAGCCCCACGGCCGGGCTTTTGGGCATGCTTTGAATGCCTTATACACGTGTGTTTGTTTGTTCTAGTTTTAGATTTAATGGTGTCCTTGGGCACGTCTGCCCAGGTGTAACTGTCCATTGTTTTCTCAAAATGGGACGTTTTCGTCCGTCTTTCATTTAATCTTTGGGGGCTTACACTTCCCATCATAGATTGTTTACAAAAGGTTTATCCTCTTGAGGGAACAATCCCCCGTACATGTAGTTATCTATTACAAAAGTGGCTCTTGGCCGTTTTTCTTGGGGGTACACCCCTTACATGTAATATTTCCTGAGCTGCATGAGGTTCCAGGTCCTGGGAACCTCCTTGCCTTCTAGCGTTTCCAACTTGCAAGTCCCTTTTCCATTCGCCCACGTGACTCTGTAGGGTCCTTCCCAGTTGGGTCCTAACTTCCCGGTATTTTCTTGCAGACTAGCCTCGTTGGCCCTGAGAACTAGGTCCCCTGGGACGATGTTGAGCTTCTTCATCCTGGCGTTGTAATAGCTTCCCAGGAGCTTTTTGTATTGGGCCTCCTTAACTGCTGCTATTTTCCTTCTTTCCTCCAACAAATTTAGGTTCATCCTGAGGTCCTGCTCATTCTCTTCATCCCGGAGCTTCATCCGAGCAGTTGGGGATCCGATCTCAGCAGGGATGACAGCCTCCGTCCCATAAGTAAGGCTGAACGGGGTCTCCCCGTTGCAACTTTTGGGGGTGGTTCTGTATGCCCACAACACAAATGGAAGCTCTTCCAGCCAGCCTTTTTGTTTTCTCCCCAGCCTACCCTTCATTCCTTTGATGACGCTTTGGTTGGCTCTCTCCACCAACCCGTTACTCTGGGCGTAGGTAACGGAAGTAAACACTTGCTGGATCCGCATCTGTTCGCACCATGGTTTGAAGGGCCTTCCAGCAAATTGGACCCCGTTGTCACTTACTAACTCCCTCGGAACCCCATATCTGCATATGATGTTATCCAGTACGAACCTTCTCATCTGGTCCCCAGTAATTTTTGCCAAGGGCTTCGCTTCAATCCACTTAGTGAAGTAATCAATTGGTACCACCACGTATTTGACCCCTCCCGGACCTTCCGGGAAAGGTCCGATTATGTCGATGGCCCATTTCTGGAACGGCCACGACGTCGAAACTGGTACCATGGGGTGTTTGTGTTGGTGGGTCATTGGTGCATGCACTTGGCAGTTGTCACACTTCTTGATTTCTTCAGATGCCATTTCGTACATCCGCGGCCAGTAAAACCCTGCATTCATTGCCCTTCTCACTATTGTTCTTGGTCCCGAGTGCATTCCGCAAATCCCTTCATGCATCTCCCTAATTACATATTTGGCTTCTTCCATGTCAACACACTTCAGGGACGGACCCAGATATGACCTCCGGTATAGCTCTCCTTCGACCAGTTCATACTGTAGGGCCTTGACCCTTATCTTCTGGGCCGCCCATTCCCCCTCGGGTAGAGTTCCGTCTTGGAGAAATCTGACTATCGGGGCCATCCATGTTTCCTGGGGGCTTTCAACCGTGGCCACTTCCGCGGTGTTGAGGGAGGAGGATGTCAGGACCTCTACTTTAACTTCTTTCGCTAGATGATCGAATGCTACCGAGGCTAACTTGCTAAGCGCATCAGATTTCCTGTTCCTTCCCCGGGGGATGTATTCCAGCTTGAAAGTTTTGAACGCCTTAGCTGTCTCCTTAACTTTCTCCACGTATCGAGCCATGATGTTATCCTTAGCCTCATATTCTCCTTGGTATTGTTTTACTACTAGCTGTGAATCAGTGCTGGCTTCTACGTGCTTCGCCTTCATTTTTTGTGCCAGTCTCATCCCTGCTAGGAGGGCCTCATATTCTGCGGTATTGTTTGTGTTCTCAAAATCCAGCCTTACGGCATATGTCAGCTCAACCCCCTCGGGACTTATCAATGTGATTCCAGCTCCATTTCCTTCTTCACTGGATGCTCCATCAGTGAGCAACTTCCACACCGCCTTATCCTCCTTCTATCTTTCTTCTTTCTCTAAGGCCTCCCATTTTAACAGTTCATTTTCTTCGTCCTCCGGGACTTCTACTAAGAAGTCGGCTAGTATTTGTCCCTTCATGGTTGTCCTGGGCTTAAACTCCAGGGAGTGTTCCCCTAGCTCCACAGCCCATTTGGCTAACCGTCCGGACAGTTCCGGCCTCCTGAGTACCTTCTGGAGGGGTTGATCGGTCATTAGGGTAATCTTGTGTTCATGGAAATACCTCCTGAGTCTTCGGGATGCGAAGACAAGAGCTAATGTGAGCTTCTCCAGGGGCATGTATCGTTCTTCAGGCCCTTTAAGCGTCCTACTGATGAAATATATGGGGATCTGTTTCCCTTCCCGCTCTACCATCATGACCGCACTTATGGTCGTTTTTGAGGCGGATAGATATAGGAGCAGTGGGTCCCCGGGTACTGGGGTGGCTAGCATCGGGAGCTGACAGATGTATGCTTTCATTTCTTGGAAGGCTGTCTCAGCCTCCGTTGTCCATTTAAACTTGTTTGTTTGAAGGCAGTCTTTCAATACTTTCATAAAGGGAAGAGTCTTGTCAGCCACCTTTGACAAAAAACGGTTTAACGCTATTAGCCTTTCGTTTAGTTGCTGAATTTCCTTTAGGGACCTGGGGGATCGCATCTCGGCCACCGCCTGGGTTTTCTCCGGATTTGCCTTGATCCCGCCCTTGGTGACCACTACCCCCAGGAAATTCCCCTCCTCTACTCCAAAACAGCACTTCCCAGGGTTTAACTTCATGTTTACGTCCTGCATAGTGTGGAGAGTCTCAGCTACATCGTTTATCAAGGCCGTCTCCGTTAAGCTTTTGATGACAATATCGTCGACGTACACCTCTAAGTTCCTTCCTCGTTGCTCCCTAAACAGACTGTTCATAAACCTCTGGTATGTGGCCCCAGCGTTCTTGAGGCCGAAGGGCATCTTGGTGTAGCAGAACGTCCCTTCGTCTGTGATGAAGGCGGTTTTCTCCTCGTCTTCTATTGACATTTGAATTTGGTGGTACCCTTTGTAGGCGTCCAGGAAACACTTCAGGGGGTATTGAGACAAGGAGTCCACTTGGGTGTCTATCTCCGGAAGAGGATAACAGTCCTTGGGACATGCTTTGTTGAGGTCTTGGAAATCGATGCACATCCTCCATCCTCCGTCTTTTTTCTGAACCATTACAGGGTTGGAAACCCAGGACGGGTATTTGACTTCCCTAACTATCCCCGCTCTAAGCAGCTTCCGAGTTTCTTCACAAGCAGCCCTTCTTTTATTGGGTCCCATACTCCGCTTCTTTTGTTTTACTGGTTTTGCCCATGTAAATGTGTTAAGTCGGTGCTCCGTTAGGCTCCTTGGGACCCCCGTCATGTCTCCATGTTGGAATGCAAACACCTCTATGTTATGGAGGAGCAACTCCTTCAGGGCACTCTTACATTTGTCACTCAAGTGACTCCCCACCTTGACTGTCTGTTCTGGGAACCTATCACAGAGGACCCACTCTTCCACCTTCTTTCCCTGGGACTTCCCTGGCTCTTCTTCTTTGGATACGGAGGAAACTACCTCGTAGGCGGACTTAACCCATGCGAGACCTTTTGGCGTTTGGAATACCAAAGCTCCGTGGGGGGTAGAGGCCTGTGCCTGCAGATCACCAATTCCGGGTCTTCCCAAGATTGCATTGTACTTAGAGGGTGCCCTGACTACCGTAAAGGTCAGATCTATTTTCCGGACCCGATCCCCCACGCCGACTGTGAATGGGAGCCTGATTTTTCCCAGGGGATGTGACACACTGTTGTTGAATCCTACCAATGGGATTGAATCTTCCTCCAACCTATCCCTTATGTCCCTGTCGAACCTAAGGAAGCAGTGTTCGTATATTACCTCAACGCCTGACCCTCCGTCCACATGTATCCTGGACACCTTGTGTCCAGCTATCACAGCTGAGATGTTCAGCGGGAGTCGTTGCACCTCGCTTTCTTCTAAATATGGCATGAGGATGGGAGCTTTCATGCAGTTTGGGGAGCCTAGGATTCTGGCCTTTACACTTCGGGTGGTATCAAACTCATTTCTCCTTCTAATCATATCAACGCCTGCCCTCCCCGGCTCCCGTGCATCTCTTCCCTTGCGATCCCCTCCCCCTTCCTTGATTTCCTTGACCAAATGGGCCAGTCTCCCCGTTTTCACCGCAGCCTCTATTTCTCTTTTGAGGTACATACAGTCATCGGTTTTGTGCCCAAAACATTTGTGGAATTCACAGTATTCGTTTGGTTGTGCTTTTGGTCCCGGTTTTATGGGGGGTGGCCTTGGGAAGGAATTCTTTACCCTCTCCGTGGCTAGTATCTCACTTGGGGTCTTAATGAGAGGGGTGAAGCTATCGGGGTAAGGGGGAGGACCTCTCCCTCGGGGTCTATAGGGAGAGTATGAGGGCCTTGCCCTGTCATGTAACATTCTATCAAAAGAAGGTTTCCGGGAATAGGGTGTACCTTTGTCAGGAGGTCTTGCAGCCGGGGCAATCCTCCGAGGTGTGACGTCCGTCTCCTTTGCTTTGCTGACCGTGTCCTTTCCCCGGACAAAGGCCCGGACTCTGTCCATAAGATTGTCAAAGGAGGGTGGAAACTCCTCCCCCAGCTTTTCACATAGCTGTGCGTGTTTCAGCCCATTTATGAAACCACTAATCTTCATGACTTCTGGGACGTCCTTGATGTTCATACTCTCTTTAACAAACCTCTCCATGTATTGGTCTATTCGCTCGTTATCTCTTTGTCTGATGTGAAGGATTTCGTTTGGATTTTTGACCACCTTCCTCTGTTGGCCAAAGTTCCTGAGGAATTTCTCACTCAGTTCTTCATAGCTGTCTATGCTCCCTGGGGGCAGACTGTCGAACCAAAGCCGGGCTCCTTCCGTTAGGGTTTGTACAAACATGTGGCACCATACCGGCATTGGCCATCTTCCTAGTTGCCCTGCTCCTCTGAAGGCATGCAGGTGATCTTCCGGATCCCTCGTTCCATCATATCGATCAAAACCTGGTGGTAGTTTTGTCTTGGGAGGCATAGGTGCTTCTGAGATTCTTCTTGTGAATTTTGAAACCTCAGCCAAATCTCGTGGTAAGTATGGTTGGTCCAAACCGCTGTCATCAGAGTTGTCTCTCCCTTTTTCATTCCCCTTGGATTTCTGGCCTGTGATCAGGTCCTCCCTTTTTTCAGAGGACATCTGCCTTAGGGCAGACATAAATGTTTCTAGCTGGTCACCACTGTTGTTCTTGTTCTGAAGGTTCGTTCCTTCCTGGCTGGAGGGTGTGTCAAAAGAGAGTCTGGCTCTGAGGCTGTCGAGTCTTTCCTGTCTCTTTAGGTCTTCAAGACATTTGGTTAACCTTTCCCTGTGCATGGCCACAAAATCGGGAGTGATATGTTCCGTTTCCCTCAGATTTCCTCCCTGATTCTCATCATCTTCTTCATGAGTAATATCCTCTACAGTGACTTTATCCAAGTCGTTTTGTGCCGTCTGAGTGACACGTGAGTTATGTGGGGTTGTCATGTTGTTTTTAGCAGGATAAGCTGCTCTGTGGACGTCGAGTGTTTGTGTGGGAACACCGGGCAGGCTGATGTCCCACGGATGGCGCCAATGTCGAATACCCAACCTCCGGCTGACGTTGGATGGATCTTCGGTGACGTCAAGAGCTTTTATCCTTGCTTGCTACAAAAGAATAAACCGTTAGCCTCGTCACGGGGGACCCCGGGAGGGGGATCCGTGACCAAGCTCCGGCGTGAGAGTAAGTAAACTTGCCGGAAAAGAAAGGAGCTTCTTCCGATGAATGCAGTCACCGGAAGGTTTCCCTTTATGGTGTGAATCTTATTGATGTGTATTAAATGCGATAGAATAATGGTCGGAAGTTAATGTGTGTGGAGTAAATGAGGATGAAGTAAATGAGAGTAAAACCGGAAATCATACCTGCCCTTGTTCTCTTTTGTCTTTGTTCTTATATAACAGCCTAACCTTATCACATTAGATATTTTCCCATGTGATCCAACGGTTTCTAGAGGTTATCGGGAGGTGCAGACACGTGTCTGACCCCCAGCGGCGAGATGTCTTCCCCATTTAATGCTTCGGTCGGAGAAGTACAGTATTCTCAGGCGAGATCCCATTCTTATCGCTCATTAAATGAGACCTGTACTTTTACTGAGTTGTTTTCCCGCTCATAACAAAAGGGAAGGAAACTTAATGGGCAAGGTGACTTCTCCTGTTGGGCCTTTTTGCATAGTTGGGCTTCCTAGAGATAGTCCAGAGCGGGTAAAGTGGGCCTACCCACTGGCCCGTCGTCAGATGCAGTTTATGTAACTTGATTCACATTGTCTCTCATGTAGATTGTAACCTCCCTACCAAACCCCAAACACTAAACACTAAAGTCCAAAATCCAGAAGGATAGAGCACATTACAGTGTTTGGTAGATGCTTTTATATTTCCATAAACTGCATAAAGTTAGCTGATTAAAATTAAAACCCAAGTGGGCATATCTTTGGTGATCATAAAAAAGTCTTCCCAAGACCAAATGCAATGAAACACAGGTTGACTTTAGAATTCAACATTGCCAAGAGGAACAACTCCAACTAAGGGTGAGAGGGGCACTCCCCTCTTAGGGGAGTCCCCTCTCTTACGCACACCCAATTAGGTTATGTCACGTTATGCCACGTCAACTCCCCTCTTAAACTCCCCTCACACCCTCAATTTGATGGCGGCACTCCCCTCTTAAGGACTTGTTTTTTTATTAAAAAAAAATGTTTTGATTGGTTGAAAAAATGGTGGCCCACCATCTCTCTCCCTCCTTCAAGCGGTGTCTCCTCCCCGATTTGGGTCCCCGCGGTGATGGCGGCGGTGTTCCCGATCGGGGAATGGGGTCACCGATTTGGGTCCCCGCGAGTGCCCCGATCACCCTAATGATTGTCCACTTCCCTCTATTTCTATCTAATTCTACTTTTCCCTTTTGGGTTCGTTACCGAATGCGACCGATCTTTATACCAAACTTATCGTTCCTTTCATGGGTTCGATGCCAAAACCGACATGAAGTAGACTTAGTAATGCTTTTCAAGAGATGGTTTATGACATCTATATTGCAAACTTGACTTTGAATGTTTGTATGTAAAGTGACGTTTGAAGGCTTATAATATGAGTTAACGGAAAGGAAGCATGGTACGTATTTGAAGTCATACACAAAGAGGTTCAGATGTACAAAGTGGTTGACTTAAAATGTTTGTGTAAAGTACCCTTTGAAGGTTTAAAAATGAATGTAATACAAAAAGTCAACTGAAACGAAGCATGGTATTTGGTCTGCTTTAGGAGGTTGAATTCGTTGGTGCTCACACAAAGAGGTTCAGATGTACAACCAGGTTTGGTTAACTTAATTTTCCAAATAGCAGAGACCCCAAATCAAACATTATTTAACAATATGATATGATAATATTCAAATATCCTAAAACTTAATTTTCCAAATAGTAGAGACCCCAAATCAAAACACATCTAAATAAAGACAATAACTGTTCAGGTCTTTTTTTCGGGTTTCGCGTTTTGGTTTTTTGGGGTCGAGTTGTTTAGGATTTTTGCTGGAAAATGTCACCCGATAACCGGCCGATATAAGGCTCGGGTTTTTCGGGTATTTTCTAAATCGAGTTTAGGTGGCTTCAGATTTGGGTCAAGTTTCGGGTAAAAATGGACAACCTTACCAAGTAGCACTATAGTAACCACTCTCATTGTTTTTGTGAACGTTTTCGCCACCTATAATCATGGCACAAACCATTAACCCATGACCTCCTTCATAAAAATGATAGAGCATCCAATATACACCAGATACCATTAACCCATGATCTCCATCATAAAAACGAGGAGGTTGATTTACTTCAACGTAGCATGCAATCAAGAAAGATACTAACAAGCTCTTACACCACCTGATGCAGAACGGAAATGATAAAATACCAGACACGCTAAAAGAAAACACCAACGAGTAAGTATATAACAATATTGTTGATGCAACAAATAAGAGACCAAAGGTAGTAGCGAGGTTGGTTAGGCAAAAGGGTTAAAGGGTTTAACTTTGCCTAACGCAGGTCGTGGGGTCCCCCCACGTTTGCAAGACGTGGAAGGAGGTTCACTAGTTTATTCTTTGTTGTTTGCTAAGGGTCCTTCTCTGAAGTGTACTTCAGATTCGGATGAAGGGGCAAACAGAATGTGTGTGTTGGATGTGAAAGGGAGTAACTCGCATGAAGCAAGTACTCGTAATGAATGACCAGAGTTTTAAGGAATCTTGACTGGCCAGGCATGTCTCCCCTTCAGTAAATGAAGTGTCAAATATATAGGAGAAGACATCTCCCAAAGGGGAATGCATTTGACTAGTGACCTTGCTTGCAGTGAGGGGCTTGCCCTTTCGGGGGTTGAAGCCTTTTGACCCCTGGATAATAGAGTGTGCTCTGAGGACCTGCATTGCTTTTGCGGCTGGCGAGTTGGTGAAGTAATCTGGAGATATGACTACTAACTGTTCCGTGCTACTTTATCTCATTTTCCCAGGTTTTCAACCTTTGAACCATTTTGCCTTATGAGCATTCACGTATTTAAATCATTCATATTTGGTCTTGGGCTACCCCCGTCATCAGCCCCCCAAGTCAGAGGTTTTTGGGAAATGAGCTCAAAGACTTCTGACTTTTATACGTATGTTTTTCTGTCCAAAGGCTTCGAGGGTTCGAGGGTTGGAAGGTTGAAACGGTTTTTGAATTTCGGAATTTGACAAGACAGTTGACAAGACCCGTGGCAGTTTGTCAGGCGGCGGTTTTAAATTCTGCCTGTTGATAATTATCCCTAATTTCATTTATTTACACATTTTTATTTTTGAAGAACATTACTTGCTCCTTATTTCTCTCAGGTATTCCTCTTTTTCAAAATCAGGTCAGTTCCGTTTTGCTTATTTTCTGTTTAATTGTTCATGTCATGGGTGCTCGTAAGGATATGGCAAAGTCTTTTTCTCGACTGACCCAAGAGGAAGTCGATTTATTTTGTATGGAATGGGGTATAGGGACAAAGTATAAACCGGTTGCACCGGCTTGTGATAAATCTATCAATGATTGTTCTTCTGGTATGATTGCCTTGTGTTGTCGTCATTTTGAGTTTTCCAATCTTCGTTATCCATTTTCAAACTTTGTTTTGAATATTTTGGAATATTATCGAGTGTCTTTTGGTCAGATTCACCCCCTTGGCATGGCTAGGGTTTTACATTTTGAAATTTTGTGCCGGGCCACCGGGTATGACCCGTCTCTGTTGTCCTTTCGTCCCTTCTTTCGGCTTGCTAAGAATGGTGATTGGTTCACCTTTGAAACCACTCAAGTTGATACTTGTTTAATTTCGTCCATGGTTTCTACGCTTGGGGTCTGGAAAGATCGGTTTTTCTGGGTGTCGGAGGAAATTGTTCCTTTCAAACTTGTTTGGAGACACCCGGATGCTGTTCTGAACGAGCCGGAGCCTTCTGATTCTGAAATAAACACTCGTTTTTTAGAAATTCTCAGGGAGTGTCCTTCGAGGCTTCGTCCCTTCCCTGAGCATTTGTTGGTGTTGTTGGGTATAAGTAAAGTATGGGAAAAGGCCAACCGGGATCCGGTGCTTGTTAGAGATGGGAAGGGTATGCATTTATTCTTTTCTTGCTTTTTTGTTCCTTTTTCTTTGTTTGCTTATGTTCTTTTTATATTTGTGTTGCAGTTATGTCTGCCCTTGACTTTATTAAAAGCGATGACACCTCTGATGTTGCCTTTGATGATGTTGCTGCTACTCCCGGCGAGAATGCAGTTGTTAAGGGTTCTGATTACAGGTTTAAGGGTTCTGGTTACGTCAATGTTCCGAACGTTAAAGGTTTTACCAAGGTTACTGCTTCCAAAGGTTCTACCCGTCGTTCCCAACGTCATCTGAAAGGTGTTGACCAGCCTTCTGGTTCAGAGCCTATCGATGTTAGTGATGATGTTGAGGCATCAGGGGATCAGGATGTTGATGTTGGCAAGGGTAAGGAAAAGGAGTTAATTGTTTCCATCAAGAAGAAGAAATTGATTAAGAAAGGTACCACTCCTGTTATTCAAGGTTCATCAGCCGAAAGTGTTGAAAGTTTCGAAGGTTCAGGGGGTCAGGATATTTATGTGCCTAACTGAGGGGTTAAGGTTGGTGATAATTTTAAGGATCCGGCTGTTTGTGCTGAAGCCTTGGCTCATTTTGCTCCTCCCGGTGTTCGAAGTGCCATATCTGAGATGGAGGCTGATCATCTTATTTCTAGGATGATGCTCAGTTCCTGCGACCTTTCTGCCTTTTTGGCTGAAGGTGTTACTCGCTTTGCTAAAGGGATGCAGGAATATGAGGAGGCTTCCAAGAAGAAGGAAAAAATGAAAGCTTCAATTGCTGCAATGAAGAAGGAAATCGATATCCTTTCTGAGAAAGAGATGGCTTGGACCAAGAAAGAGGAAGAGTTAACAAGGAGGCACGAGATTGAGATGGGTGATCTCAAGAAGAGTTTTGAAGCTAGCCGATTGAAGCTGAAAGCTGACCGGGAGGCCTTAGTTGTTCAACAAAAGGCCTTTGACGAGGAAAGAGAGAGCTTAATGGCTTTGGTTGCAGGGCTTTCATCAAGTTGTGACCTGTCTTCTTCACTCCAAAGAGTTCAATTCTGCTCTGGGTGAGGTTTACACTAAACTGCTTAATCTGGGTAAACATCAGGGTCTTATTGCAGGTTATAAGCTTCACGAGTCTGGCCATCCTTTAGAAAAATCTCCCTTATACCGTCCCGAGGCTTCCGAGATGTTTAAGAGTTCTGTTGAGCAAATGGAGATGTTATCATACCCGTATGTGGGTCAGGTGGCTTCTTGTTATGGTAAGCCTCTCTCCGTCTTGCAGGAACTGAAGCCGGATGGTTTGAATGAAAAGTTATGTGCTGAAATGCTTAGCTCCCTTTCAAGGAAGCGTTCCTACTTGGGAGATAGTGAAGATACTTTTCCTGGAGAAGTTGATGCTCCGAAGGATGCCAGCTTGGAGGGTTCGGCTGTTGATGATCAGGGTCCAAAGGCTAAGAAGGTTAAGAAGAATAAGAAGGCTAAAGGTAGCAGTTCTGGGGCCTCTAAACCTTCTATTGATGCATGAAATTCGTAGCTTTCTTAGCTCTTTTAAAACAATTTGTGGTTTGTAACCTTTAAACAATATTAGGTTTTCAGGAACCCTTAAGGTTCCTGTTGGTTGTGATTTAGGCCTTCGGGGTCGTTTGAACAATATCTTAACTTACAAGTCACTAGGACTTGTTTTGACCTATGCTTGAAAGTCTTTCAGGGCTTTCTTTGATATGATATGATGCTTAACTATTTTCTTCGTGTTATGTTTTTTGTACCTGTGCTTATTTTGTTAAGGCAGTTTCGTTGGCCTTAACCCTTCAAGCTTTTTGGCTGTTCATAGGTAGGTTGAAGCCTTCGAGGCCTCGAGTTGTCACGTAGGTGGCTTGTAGCCTTGAAGGTTTCTTAGTTTCTTGACTTGACTTGGTTTGCATTTTCTTTTGTAATTTTTTCGTTTGTATCATCCTTTAGATAATTTTTTGTTTTCTTGTAACTTTGTCTTTGTCGAGTTTGTGTTGCCTTTATGTTTTTTACACCTTAAAGGGTTCAGTGCTGCAGACACTTAGCCTTGGTGTTTTTAACAAGAAGACATAGCACCTATCCTTTTATCATTTCTTTGTTTTTCATTTGACTTCATAAGCCTGTTTGTTGGTTATATTTCTAAGGCTTAAGGAACATTTGGTGTAGGTTGTTCAGACCTGTCTATGAGACAATTTTGCTTTATCTTAATAAGTCTCATGGAGTTGTATTGATTTAGGAACTCACCCCTTATATAGGTTCATTCAACCCTTGAACCTATTGAGCGATGTGGCCTGGGAGCTCATCCCCTTACATGGCCCTTGCCATGGAGTTTTTTGCTAGGTTCTCCACCTGATCTTAGGATAGAAAGACAAGTTTGATAAAACAACTTCATTCATTCAAGCAATACTTGCGTTTTACAAAAGGTATTCATAGTGTTGTTCGAAATACATTTTGATACAAACCAAACTTTCATGTCTAAACATGGAACCTTTTCAGGGTTTTGCCATTCCAATGCCTTGGAAGCCTCTTGCCTTCTGAATCTGCTAGCTTGTAGGATCCACCCATGTGTGCTTCTAGGATGGTATATGGACCCTCCCATTTTGGGCCAAGCTTTCCTTGATTTTCTTTTTTGCTAGCTTCATTGTTTCTGAGGACCAGGTCCCCTGGCTTGAATCGTTCATTCTTGACTTTCTTGTTGTAGTAGGCTTCCATTTGTTGCTTGTATTTGGCTTCTTGGATTGCAGCTTGATCTCGTGCTTCCTCTAGGAGTTGTAAATTCAACATGGTCTCTTTTTGGTTTGTTTCGGGATCCATGTTGACGATTCGCTGGGTTACAACTCCTATCTCAGCGGGGATCACAGCCTCGGATCCAAATACCAAGCTATAGGGTGTTTTCTTATGGCTTGTTTTTTCGGTTGTTCTAATTGCCCACAGAACACTAGGCAATTCTTCAAGCCAGTTGCTTTCGTATCTTCCCAATCTTGTCTTGATACCTTCCACTATGCTTCTATTTGCCCTTTCAACCTGACCGTTTGATTGCGGGTAAGCCACTGAGCTGAAAACCTGGTTGATTCTGTATTCTTTACACCAAACGCTGAAAGGCTTCTCAGCAAATTGCTTTCCATTATCAGTGACAATTACTCCCGGCAATCCATAACGGCAGATAATGTTTTCCCAAACGAAGTCGATGACCTATTTACCCGTGATCTTTGCAAGTGGTTTAACCTCGGGCCACTTAGTGAAGTAATCTATTGCCACTAGCAAGAATTTTACTCCTCCTTTGCTTGGGGGAAATGGACCAACAATGTCCATTCCCCATTTATGGAATGGCCATGCCGAGGTTATTGGGACAAGGTCATGCTTGGGATTTTTTGGTATCGGTGCATGAATTTGGCAAGCATCACATTTCTTCAATTGTTCAGCTGTATCACGATGCATTGAGGGCCATAAATACCTGAGGTTCATGAGTTTTGCAACCACCGACCTAGCTCCAAAGTGAGCTCTGCATATGCCTTCATGAATCTCTTTGATCAAATACTTACTCTGCTCAGGACCAACACATCATAGCAAAGGGGCAAGGTAACCCTTTTTGTAAAGGTTTTCTCCTTCCAGTACATACTGCCTTGCCTTGATTTTAACCCTTTTAGCTTCTACTTGATCATTGGGTAGTTCACCATTTTTTAGGAACTTTTTGATGGGAGTCATCCAGTTTGGATCTTCCTCGGTGACTACGTCTTGAACTTCCAATTCATCAATCGATGGAGCCTTCAACACTTCTACCAACACCTTTTTGGTGAGGTGGGCAAAAGTGAGAGATGCTAGCTTACTTAAGGCATCGGCCTTTTTGTTTTGAGACCTGGGAATTTGCTTGATATTGCATGCTTGGAAGGTGCTCATCAGCTCCTTGGATTTCTCTTTATATCTTTTCATGTTGGGTTCCTTTGCAATGTAGCTATCGTTCACTTGGCTTGAGACCAATAATGAATCTGTGAACACTTCAAGCTTCTGGACTTTCATCTCTTTGGCCAGCCTTAAACCAGCGATCAGTGCTTCATATTCAGCCTCGTTATTGGTTGTCTGAAAATCAAAACGGAGAGCATACGTGAATTCCAACCCTTCTGGGTTGATCAAAATGAGTCCAGCCCCTGACCCTTCAACGCTTTAAGCCCCGTCGGTGAAAAGCTTCAAGGCTTCAGGGTTGAAGGGTTCAGTGGTGGCAGTGTTCACTTCAGTGATTGCATGGTTTGGGACTTCTACAATGAAGTCGGCCAAGACTTGAGCTTTGATAGCTTTTCGCGGGACGTAGGTGATGTTATGCTCACCTAGCTCCACTGCCCATTTGGCTAGCCGCCCCGAGTTTTCTGGTTTTTCAAGCACACTCCTAATAGGTTGGTCAGTGACCACTTGTATAGGGTGTGCTTGGAAATACCTTCGAAGCCTTCTAGCTGTTTGAACTAGGGCTAGTGCAAGTTTTTCAAGGGGAGGATATTTGGTTTCAGCTAGCTTTAAAGTTTTGCTGAAGAAATAAACGGGTACCTGTGCTTTTTCTCGCTCAATGGTGAGGACGGCGCTTATGGCTTCCTCAGCGACTGAAAGGTACACCGAGATTACTTCCCCTGTTTTCGGAGCTGCAATGTCAGGTAAGGAAGCAAGATGTTTCTTCATCTGGTTGAAGGCTTCTTCAGCTTCATCAGTCCATTTGAAGTCCTTCTTATCAGAGCAATTTTTGAGCGTTTTGTAGAAGGGCAGGGATCTTTCCGCCAACTTGGAGGTAAAACGCTTCAAGGCTGCCAGCTTCCCGTTTAAGCTTTCAACCTCCTTCTTGGATTTTGGTGGTTTAGTCTCAAGAACAGCCTTTACCTTGTTTGGGTTAGCTTTGATGCTTTGTTTTCCAACAATATGACCCAAGAACTTTCCTTCCTCGAACCCGAATGAACACTTTTCAGGGTTGAGCTTCATGTTAACCTTTCTAGTTCTTGAAAGTTTCTTGAATGTCGTCGAGCATTTGATACTCCGTCTTGCCTTTGATCACCAAGTCATCGACGTATGCCTCCATGTTTTTACCGATTTGGCTTGCAAAGGCTTTGTCCACTAGACGTTGGTAGGTTGCTCCAGCGTTTTTGAGGCCAAAAGGCATCTTTTGATAACAAAAGATTCCTTTATCGGTGTGGAACGCCGTCTATTCTTCATCTTCTTCTTTCATGAGTATTTGATGATACCCCTTGTAAGCATCGAGAAAGCATTTGAAAGGGTAACCGGTGAGGGAGTCAACATTGAGATCAATTTCTGGTAGAGGATATCAATCCTTAGGGCAAGCCTTGTTAAGATCCTTGAAATCTATGCACATCCTCCAAGAGTTGTCTGGTTTCTTAATCATAACCGGGTTTGCAACCCATGATTGGTACTTGACTTCTCGGAGAATGCCGGCTGACACAAGCTTTTCAACTTCTTGGCAAGCAGCCATGCTTCTCTCAGGTGCTAGACTTCTTTTCTTCTGGACCACAGGCTTGACATCCGGTGGTATTCTTAACTCATGTTCAGCAATGTTCCGAGGGATGTCTGTCATGTCTTCGGGGCACCAAGCGAAAACATCGCTGTAATGTGTTAGCAACTTTTCAAGATACAAAAGGGTTTCTTGTGAAAGGCTTGGATTGACCCTTATTCTCTGTTCAGGGTACTTAGGATTTATGATTAGCCTTTGCTTGTCTTCTTCGCTTTTGGAACTTTCACCCTCAACCAGGTATGTTTCTTGAGAGGGTTGAAGGGTTGCTATACCCCTCTCGGTGGGAAATTTAACCGTGCCATGGCCAACAGACACGGCCATGTAGAATGCACATTGCCCTGGCCTCCCAATGATTACATCATAGCTTGAAGGTATGTTGATAACCACAAAGGTGAGTGGTTGAATTCTTTCCTTCTGACCTTCGCTGAAACGAACAGCAAGTGTCAGTTTCCCTAAAGGCTTAAGGGGTATATCGGCAATACCTTTTATGGAGGTTCCCGAGGGTTGAAGCCTTGAACGTTCTTCATTGCTCAAACGGTTGAAAAACTTCTCGAACATGATTTCAGTGGCTGCCCCAGTGTCTATGTATGCCCTATTTGTTTGCAATGTTCCCACAGTAGCTTCTACCACAAAAGGGCTTGAAAGAGGGTCTTTTTCTGTTGGGGGGAAACAGACACACTAAAGCTCCCAAGCTTCCAACCGCTGTCTCTTGTGCTGAACTCTTCCATCGAAATCCACCATATTGACTTCCTTACCCTTTCCTTCAGCCATTTTGTCTCGTACCCCTTTTACCAAATGAGCGAGTTCTCTGGACTTAACAACTTCTTCAATTCTTTTATTGAGCTGGAAGCAATCATTGGTGTGGTGACCCTTTTCTTCATGGAACTCACAATACTGTGTGGAGTTCTCATTTTTCCTGCTTTTGGGGAGAGGCCTAGGAGGCCTAAAGTTCTGCTTGACTTCTTCCATGGCTAGGATTTCTTGAGGAGTCTTTGTGAGGGGTGTGAAACTCATGCCTTTCTCCCTGGTTGGAGGGTTCCGACCTTCAGGCCTTCGATGGTCTGAACCCTTTTGACCTCTGTCATAGGAGTTGAAGTTCCCTCTTTTTCTGACTGGGCTGTTGCTCCGCCAACTAGACCCTCTTTTCCTTTGTTCTTTAATATCAACTGTCTCCTCTCCCCGGATATGGGCTTCTACCCTTTCGAGAGCTTCTTCTAAGGTCTTGGGCAGGGATTTGTTGAAATCTCTTGTGAGATACTTAGAGGTGATGGCGTTCATGAAACCGGCCACCCTCATTTTCTCATCTGCCCCTACATATGTGAGACCTTCCTTCTTGTATCGTTCAATAAACTCACGAAGACTTTCATTGTCACGTTGTTTTATTTGAAAGATCACAGTTGCATCTTTGACATATCGCCTTTGTTGGGAGAAGTTAGCTAAAAAAACCCTTGCTGAGGTCGTCGAAGCTTCGAGTGCTTCGAGCAGGTAAATCGTTGAACCAAATTCTGGCTGATCCGACAAGAGTTTGCATGAACATTAGAAAACATTCAGCATTTGACCACTTCTCAATCCTTGCTGCGCCGGTGAAGATCTGAAGATGGTCTTCCGGGTCTTCAGTCCCATCATACGTTCTGATATGGGACGGCATCTTGATCTTTGTTTGGAAATCATAATCGGCTATTTGTTGTGAAAAACACGAGAGGTTACTCGGCTTGTAAGGTTTGGCCAGATCTTCTTCAGCTCTTACACCCGTGCTATTGCCATTGCTGTTGTTTCCCTGAGTGGCTAGCACCTGATTAATAAAGTGCTGCCATGGGAAGTTGGCCATCATTTGGGCCATCGTCGGGGGCATGAGGTTGAAGCCTTGAAGGTTTCCGAGTGCAACTGAGCAGCTTACTCCAAGGGGGGTACTCATAACAGCGCTTCGTGCCAAGGGGAGCACGGATAGGGCCTGTTCCCATGAGGTTGTTGTAGAAGCTGGAAGGCTAGTTATTGGGGACTGCAGGAGCTGATCTAGGGTCAGCTCATGGCCCAGAGGAGCACCGCTTATAGCCGGTTAGGATGGATAGAGGGGACGTGTTGTAGGATTTGCCATTGTAGACAGATATGGATTAGGGTTTGGAGGATTACTGGGACCAGCCCCATTCCTAGTTGTAAAAGGTGGGATGGGTGGTCCGGGAGACAGCGTTGGCTCAGGCTCATCATAGTCTAGACGAATCCTCACTCCCTTATCCCTTTCCTTATTTACATATTGGTTGAGGAGAGACCTCAACTCAAGGAAATTGTTGGCAACACCCTCAGGGGTAAGTTCAATGCGTGTCGGGGTATCCGAGACACCAACATTGGGAGAAGGAACTCCGAATCTGGACGGAGTTGGTGTGTTGAAGTTGAGGAACTCGGGTGTGCTTCCCGGAGTTGAGAAAGAAGTTGGTATAGCCACATGAGCTTGGCTGCTACCCGGGGTTGAAGTGTTTGGAATCTGATTTACTTCACCCAAGGATCCACTTTCAGACATGGTGATTTCAAGAGAAAAGAGCTACACTTCTAGGTCTTTTTTAGGAGAAATAGCGGCGTAGCCCCACGGTGGGCGCCAACTTGTTGATGCAACAAATAAGAGACCAAAGGTAGTAGCGAGGTTGGTTAGGCAAAAGGGTTAAAGGGTTTAACTTTGCCTAACGCAGGTCGTGGGGTCCCCCCACGTTTGCAAGACGTGGAAGGAGGTTCACTAGTTTATTCTTTGTTGTTTGCTAAGGGTCCTTCTCTGAAGTGTACTTCAGATTCGGATGAAGGGGCAAACAGAATGTGTGTGTTGGATGTGAAAGGGAGTAACTCGCATGAAGCAAGTACTCGTAATGAATGACCAGAGTTTTAAGGAATCTTGACTGGCCAGGCATGTCTCCCCTTCAGTAAATGAAGTGTCAAATATATAGGATAAGACATCTCCCAAAGGGGAATGCATTTGATTAGCGACCTTGCTTGCAGTGAGGGGCTTGCCCTTTCGGGGGGTTGAAGCCTTTTGACCCCTGGATAATAGAGTGTGCTCTGAAGACCTGCATTGCTTTTGCGGCTGGCGAGTTGGTGAAGTAATCTGGAGATATGACTACTTACTGTTCCGTGCTACTTTATCTCGTTTTCCCAGGTTTTCAACCTTTGAACCATTTTGCCTTATGAGCATTCACGTATTTAAATCATTCATATTTGGTCTTGGACTACCCCCGTCATCAAATATCAAAAGTTTTATTAAATATTACAAATGTATCTTTACTTATACGCTGTTCTAGTAACCTACTAATTTAGTTCGGTCAAAGTTACCAAATATTTTGACTAGACTCAAGGCCGGCCAATGAGAGGGGTAAGGTGGGCGACCGCCCAGGAGGGGTCCAAAATTTTTAATTATATAATTGTATTTTTTCAAACAAACCGTATAATTAAACTTAAAGTTAAAATCCAATATGGTTTGAAACTTATTAATTTATTCTATTCCGATTAGGTCTATACAAAATAAGGTGGTGTTTGTTTTTTCAGATACAAAAGGTCTGCAGTCTGCGAACCACATCTGCAGGCATCTGCAGGAGAAGAGGTAGATCAAAGGTCTGCAGTCTGCAAGGAGAAGAGGGTTTGTTTTTTTTTACTTCTACAAAAACCACTTCACAACACACACACACAGAACACTCCTCTCTCTCTCTGCCTTCATCTACCACCACCACCACCTCCTCCACCGTCCACCTGCCACCACCGCAAACAACAACCACCATCCTCACGTTTCCAAGTCTGGTGGACCACAGAGAGGAGCCGGTGCTGAGTCTTCTCCGACAAGATGAGTCTTCTCCGACGAGATGACGATGGTGTTGATGGATGACGAATGTTCAATGAAGATGCTGATGACGAAGGTTGACAACGGCTGGTGGCTCGATTAACGGTGGTGAACCGTTTTCAGAGAATAAAAGGGGGCGGCGATGGTGGCCGACGGCCGCCAGAGGTGGTGATTATCAGGTTCAGCTGGTGGTTCAGTCGCGTATCAGATTCGGATTTCGGGTCTCGGGTTCAGGTATGAGGTTCCATATTCGGGTTTTAAGTTCAGGCCAGATTTCTTTGTTCGGGTCAAAGCTAGGTGCGGGTTTGCTTCGGGTTACGGTTCAGGTTCTCTAGATCTGTGGAGATGTGGTGGCGGAGGTGGTGGCGGAGATGTGGGGGTGGAGGTGGTCGTGGAGATGTGGTTGTGGGGGTGGTGGCGGAGATGTGGTGGTGGAGAGTGTCCGTGTTTTGAAAGAGAGAAGAGGTGGGCTTATGTCTGCGTGGGGAAGATGTAAAAGGTGAGAAGTGATTCTGGAAAACAAACAAACTGCAGGACCCAAAGGTCTGCGCATGTCTGCGCGACGCAGACATAAGTGGCAAGAAGTGCTTCTGGCCAAAAAAACAAACAGCACCTAAGTGAACTCAGTTCTCATTTAATCAACTAAACTCAATAATGTTTTAAAATTAAAACTCATTAAGAGAACACAAAGGCTATTGTTTGAAGTTATACGGGGGCAAATTGGTGAAGGAACAATAACCGGTTGAGGGTCTATTTTTAGGGGCCCATTTTTCTACTCACCTAAGGTCTCCGAATGAATTCTCAAGGACGACCATGACTAGGCTCTTATATAAAAGAGAAAACATACATAAACAAAGTATTAAATTCAGTTAACATAACCAACGCGTTAAGCTTTATTAAAACAAATAATAAAACCCAAAAGTATAAAATAAAATTATTAAAAATGTTTTATGATTAATATTTATATGAGCTATGAATCGTTTTATTACCCTTCTATTGTATTCTCACCAGTTTACAAACGAGCCGTTCATTCGAGTTATTAGCCCCTTATCATCCATGATATTTATTCATGCAAGTTAATTCATGATTATGTAAAAATATCCAAATACAATTTAGAATCTGCAGCTATACTACGAGAAGCAGCTATTTTGAACTATATTAACTTTAATTAACAAAAACCAAACACAAGCGTCCAACTCCAGAAGGACATTACCTATTCCAAGATAATGTACTTTTAGGCAAAACTAAAATTAAAGGTCAAAATTGATGCTTTTAAAATGCAAACCCAGCAAACTCAAGTAGGCATGTATATAAAAAATGAATCAGGTTGAAACTCAAAGGTGAACTACATGCCAAGAGGAAGAACTCAAACCGTTGACCTCTCTTTCAACCTAATTCCACTTTCTAACATTTCGATTCGTTACAAAAAGTAAACTAACCTATACCCGATTCCACTTTCTTTCTCTTATGAATACGTTCATAAGTAATCGAATAACTTGACAAAGTAGTGACTTTTGTTGTTAGATGTCTATTTGTAAAATGATGTTTGAAAGCTTATGAACTAGTTATAAACAAGAACCAAAAAAAGTCAACCATGAAACAAGCATGATATGTGGTGTACTTTTTGGATGTCAAAAAATGATGTTCAAACAAAGAGGTGCAATAGGTTGACTTTCACAATTTCAATCCTTTCTTTTTTTTAAACAAAAACATCATTAAAACATGTCCAAACCCAAACCCAAACCAGGCGACCTAACCACGAACTTCCATAATTACAAATTTACACCAGTTCTCTATGTAATATTCCTCAGTTTAGACCTATTTTTAAACAAATTTCAATCCTTTCTTTAACCCAACAATCCATCAAATCAATTTTTCCATCAACCTTGAAAGTACCTACTCGTACTAGCTTTGATTTTATTTTTATATAACAAGTAAATAAGTTCGTATAGATGGAACATTCAAAAACCAAAAGAATATACAATATAAAATGATAAAAGATGAGCATCGACTTTATTCTTTTGGCAACAACCGTCTAATGTGACTTGTTTATGTGTTATAAACTTCTTTTTTATAATTCGATTTGATAGATCTACTTAAAAATAAGAATATATGAAAAGGCCAATATAGCAATAATCAATAATGCAACGTTCAGATTTGAATCAACAAGCAAACAACTATCATTATTTATGTTCTTGAAGAACCAAAGAATCGTCTTAAGGCCGGAGCCTGTAAACGAGGGTTTTGATCTTATGAGAGAACTTGGGGAACAGTCCTGCAAAACAGAAAACCGTTAGGCTCGCCGCAGAGATGGGAGGGCCCCTCTGCGACCACCCTCCGGCGTGAGGATAAGTATTGGTAGAGAGAGAAAGTAGAGAGAGAAAATAAGGACGAAGGTTCAGGAAAATCGTACTTGGCTTTGTACTTGAGGGGGTATTTATAGTAGTCAACTTAGATGACATCATCCGTCCAGACGCACTTGAATGGAGGTTCGTCTTCGGAGATTCTTGATATTGGACGGACATTATTCGGATGTTCGTCCAAGTGGAGTCTTGTTCGTCCTAGGAATCATGTCCGGCCTCGGACATGTATCTTCAGTTCTTGAAACCAAGAAATCTTGAATTAACAACATTTGCACCACCAGTTTCAAGTACATTAGATTCTACTATGATTCTAACCGCGTCAGAAAACCAAACTTCTACATACAATTCTGATAGAGATTCCGAGTCTGAACGAGTTGACTCACTGTCATCATCTTCCTTCTCTGCATCTGTTTGTGAATCCGCATCGGTTATATTTGAATTCTCGTCCACGTGATTACCTCTCACTGTGATCCAATCTTCTTCCGCAATCCAATTTGTCAAACAAGGAGTGGTTTCCACTAATTTTTTAATTCTGTCAACCGGAGATTCGCCGGAGAATGTCATGAACTTGGTCGAAGATGGAGTCTCGGTTACCTCGAAAGAATCCCAGAATCCATGATCCAGGATACTACTTGGAGAATCAAAACTTTCAATCTTTTTCGAACTCGAGTTCAAACTAACAAAAGGGTGTTGAAGAAGCTCTTTCACCGTCCATCTTTCTTCCTCTTTTAGTTGCAAACATTTTCTCAAGAAATCTTTACCTTCATCGGATAACCACATCGGAAACAACGGTACATCGCCCGAATACCCGATTCTGTACAAAGCAGAGACCGGGTTATTCATCTCTGGCCACGGGTTACAACCCGTTGCCATTTCGATAACCGTACACCCAAGAGCCCACACGTCAGCCGCAAACTCTTGTTTTACGCCTCGCGCAACCTCAGGCGCCATAAAAACCGGTGTACCAGAAAATCCAGAGGATGTATCTCCACAATTCTCCACCAATTTAGCACAGCCCAGATCACCAATCTTGACACCATCCTCACACACCAATATATTTGAACATTTAATATCACAATGCACCAAATTATTGGAGTGAAGATAATCCAACCCTTGTAGAATCTGATGAGTGTAAGATCGGATAAAACACTCGTCAAGAGACCCTCCTTGTCTCTTAATCACATCAGTAATAGTGCCGCCAGTTGCATACTCCATAAACAGATCATACATTGGAATATCCTTAGCATAATCGACATCGAATCCGATGTACCCTATTATATAACGTGATCTTAGTTTAGAAAGAAGCTGTTGCTCTTTTTGTAAGAACAATGATTTGGAGAGTTCTGTTGACTTGACGGCGAACCGGTCTCCTGTGACGGTGGTGGCGATGGAGACGGTGGCGGTGGAGCCGCGGCCGATGATGGGGCCTTTTGTGTAGTTCATTAGATTAGAGAGAATGTGATTGAAAGTAAAGGGAGGGGGTGATATATATATGGGGGGAGATTGTGTAATAAACTAATAATACTGTAATATGCTTTTGTTAGATTGGTGTTGTTTCAAACTTTCAATCTTTATTTATTTGTCTGGTAGTGTGTTTATAATATTGCCGCGGAAAATGATGAGCTGTGATTGAACCACGTGGCAAAATGAGAGGAGTTTGAGTGGGTGGGCGGCGTTTGCTTGGCTTGAAATAAGCGAATAACATGAGAACACGTTAGCACATGGCGTTACTTAGATTCCTTGTTTTTCACCGTAGCATATTTGGGAAATTAAATGTAATATTTCGCCGCCGGATGTTTTTACCATGGATGACTCACAAAACATCATGCTTACGTACGTAAATATTGAATGGCAAGTTAGGCTGCACGGTGTGGGAAGCAGCCTTGTACCGTCCCCAACCAGCACCACATCTCCTCTCATATGCGGCGTCCTCCTCGGCTACCTGCGGACGATGTAGACGCCCCTCCCCCTCTCTCACTCACCAATACATACAGCATATTCATATACATTTTAGGTCCATCCCCCATTTCCTTACCTCCATCCTCTTTGCCCCATCCTCACACCCATCCTACATGGCGTCTACGTGGCGGATCATCCTCCAAGGGAGGACCATCACCATACCGCATAGCCTTAGATTCTGGCTAAGTTCTGTCGGTATCAATTCGGTTTACTATGCCATTATAATTAGTTATATCAAGAGTTAAAGAACAACTTAAAAAACAAAATCTAGATACGCTCAAAAGGATATCAACATGTATTTTAAATCGATCGAAAAATAAAAAAAAAACAAATAGTGTTCCGATAATACTAGTACCGGTACCGTTGTAGTTCGATGAGAATCGGTTCGGTTGGTCACAGTTTCATTATCGTATCAACACTCGTATAGCTTACACTATCAAAAATACTATATTTTTAATACAATTTTGTTTTCAAACAATTTTTTTTGGGGGGGGGGGGGGTGTTTCTACAAAAAAAAAATATAAAATATAATAGAGCTTTCTAGCATTTTTGAAGAAATTAACAAACACAAATCATCATATAACAATCAGTTTAAATGTATATAATTTAAAAGTAATCATCGTATTATGTTGTTAAATGTATGTATGCATGCATATACGTATGTATTATGGTTGTATAAATCGTTAGTCGCTAGTCGGCCAGTGAGGTAAGAACTAGCAATTAATCAGGGATTAATCGTAATTAATTGGGATTAACTGTAATTAATCGAGATTAATTCTAGATTAATTAGCATCTAGTTGTGATTTTTACAACCATGGTATGTATAGAACTTTATTGATATTCATAATCGCCAATGTTACGAATAGAACTTTATTGATATTCATAATGTTGAAACATTAGTGTTTAAGTGTTCCTATTTTTTTTTTTGAACAACCTTTTACTATGCTATTATTTGTATATACGTTCTCACTTTTAGAAAACTTTATTTTTAGTTTTACAAAATGCTTAAACTTGCCCAAGGGATCTACAAGAAATGTTTTCCAGCTAGAAGAAATGAGAAAGTTAATTTATAGATGCAGTTTATGTAACTTGATTCACATTGTCTCTCATGTAGATTGTAACCTCCCTACCAAACCCCAAACACTAAACACTAAAGTCCAAAATCCAGAAGGATAGAGCACATTACAGTGTTTGGTAGATGCTTTTAAATTTTCATAAACTGCATAAAGCTAGTTTGCTGATTAAAATTAAAACCCAAGTGGGCATATCTTTTGTGATCATAAAAAGGTCTTCTCTAGACCAAATGCAATGAAACACATGTTGACTTTAGAATTCAACATTGCCAAGAGGAACAACTCTAACCAATGACTGTCCACTTCCCTGTCTTTCTATCTAATTCTACTTTTTCCCTTTTGGGTTCGTTACCGAATGGGACCGATCTTTATACCAAACTTATCGTTCCTTTCATGGGTTTGATGCCAAAACCGACATGAAGTAGACTTAGTAATGCTTTTCAAGAGATGGTTTATGACATCTATATTGCAAACTTGACTTTGAATGTTTGTATGTAAAGTGACGTTTGAAGGCTTATAATATGAGTTAACTCAAAAAGTTAACGGAAAGGAAGCATGGTACGTATTTAGGAGGTTGAAGTCATACACAAAGAGGTTCAGATGTACAAAGTGGTTGACTTAAAATGTTTGTGTAAAGTACCCTTTGAAGGTTTTAAAAAGAATGTAATAAAAAAAGTCAACTGAAACGAAGCATGGTATTTGGTCTGCTTTATTATCAATGTTTAGATGTACAACCTGGTTTGGTTAACTTGTACAAAGTCAACAATTTCTTTAACCTTTCCATTATTATCAATGTTCTATTTTAACCCTTGAAAGTTCCAACCGGAAACTTTGAATGCTTGCACAACAAAATATAATCAAAATTCATATTACTACTTACTAAAAAATATTATTAAAATTCAAACAGTATTTAACAATATGATATGATAATATTCAAATATCCTAAAACTTAATTCTCCAAATAGTAGAGACCCCAAATCAAAACACATCTAAAAAAAGACAATAAATGTTCGGGTTTCGCGTTTTGGTTTTTTGGGGTCGAGTTGTTTAGGTTTTTTGCTGGAAAATATCACCCGATAAATGGCCGATATAAGGTTCGTGTTTTTCGGGGTATTTTCTAAATGGAGTTCGGGTGGCTTCAGATTTTGGTCAAGTTGCGGGTAAAAATTGACAACCTTACCCAGTAGCACTATAGTAACCACTCTCATTGTTTTTGTGGACGTTTTCGCCAACTACAATCATGACACAAACCATTAGCCCCATGACCTCCATCGTAAAAATGATAGAGCATATATACACCACATACCATTAACCCATGATCTCCATCATAAAAACGAGGAGGTTGATTTAGTTCAACGTATCACCTGATGCAGAACGAAAATGATAAAATACCAGACACGCTAAAAGAAAACACCAATGAGTAAGTGTATAACAATATCAAAAGTTTTATTAAATATTACAAATGTGTCTTTACTTATACGCTATTCTAGTAAACTACTAATTTAGTTCGGTCAAAGTTACCGAATATTTTGACTAGACTCAAGGCCGGCCAATGGGAGGGGTAAGGTGGGCGACCGCCCAGGAGGGGTCCAAAATTTTTAATTATATAATTATATTTTTTCAAACAAACCGTATAATTAAACTTAAAGTTAAAATCCAGTATGTTTTGAAACTTATTAATTTATGCTATTCCGATTAGGTCTATAAAAATAAATGAACCCTGTTCTCATTTAATCAACTAAACCCAATAATGTTTTAAAATTAAAAGTCATTAAGAGAACACAAAGGCTATTGTTTGAAAATTATATGGGGGCAAATTGGTGAAAGAAAAATAACCGGTTGCGGGTCTATTTTTAGGGGCCCATTTTTCTACTCGCCTAGGGTCCCTGAATGAATTCTCAAGAACGACCATGACTAGGCTCTTATATAAAAGAGAAAACACACATGAACATAGTATTAATTTCAGCGTTAGACTTTATTAAAACAAATAATAAAACCCAAAAATATAAATTAAAAATAAAATTATTAAAAATGTTTTATGATTAGTATTTATATGAGCTATGAATCGTTTTATTACCATTCTATTGTATTCTCACCGGTTTACAAACGAGCGGTTCATTCGAGTTGTTAGCCCCTTATCTATCATCCATGATATTTACTCTATGAAAGTTAATTCATGATTATGTACAAATCTCCAAATACAATTTAGAATCTGCAGCTATACTACGAGAAGTAGCTATTTTGAACTATATTAATTAAATTTAATTGACCTTAAAAATATGAGTTCGTGTAGATGGACTCTCTCTAGGTTGTAGGCTCTCCAACAAAAACCAAACACAAGTCCAACTCCAGAAGGATATTACCTATTGCAAGATAATGTACTTTTAGACAAAACTAGAATTAAAGGTCAAAATTGATGCTTTTAAAATGCAAACTCAAGTAGGCATGTATATATTTTTGTATCATCTACTATTACCTTATAAAAATGAATCAGGTTGAAACTCAAAGGTGAACTACATGCCAAGAGGAAGAACTCAAACCGTTGACCTCTCTTTCAACCTAATTCCACTTTCTAACATTTCGATTCGTTACAAAAAGTAACTAACCTATACCCGATTTCACTTTCTTTCTCGTATGAATAAGTTCATAAGTAATCGAATAACGTGACAAAGTAGTGACTTTTGTTGTTAGATGTCTATTTGTAAAATGATGTTTGAAAGCTTATGAACTAGTTCTAACAAGAACCAAAAAAAGTCAACCGTGAAACAAGCATGATATGTGGTGTACTTTTGGATGTTAAAAAATGATGTTCAAACAAAGAGGTGCAATAAGTTGATTGGCACAATTTCAATCCTTTCTTCTTTTTTTTTAAACGAAAACATCATTAAAACACGGCCAAACCCAAACCGGGCTATCAGTGGCGAAGCTTGAAAATTTCCACCGGGGGTCGGAAATTACCGGACCTAAAAATTCTATAAAAGAAAAATATTTTTATAAAACCGGGGGATCGAAAACGTATATTCATAAAAAAAATTATACGAAACGTACATACATAACACTACTGAGCAAAAAGTTCCGAGGGTCGGACGACCCTCCCGGCCCCTTGAAAGCTACGCCCCTGCGGACAACCAAACCACGAAGTTACATAATTACAAATTTACACCAGTTCTCTCATGTAATATTACTCAGTTTAGACCTATTTTTAAACCAATTTCAATCCTTTCTTTAACCCAACAATCCATCAAATCAATTTTTCCATCAACCTTGAAAGTACCTACTCGTACTAGCTTTGATTTTATTTTTATATAACAAGTAAATAAGTTCGTATAGATGGAACATTCAAAAACCAAAAGAATATACAATATAAAATGATAAAAGATGAGCATTGGAATAATTGTTTATGCGACTTTATTGTTTTGGCAACAACCGTCTAATGTGACTTGTTTATCTGTTATAAACTTCTTTTTATTATCCAATTTGATAGATCTACTTAAAAATAAGAATATATGCAAAGGCCAATATAGCAATAATCAATAATGCAACGTTCAGATTTGAATCAACAAGCAAACAACTATCATTATTAACGTTCTTGAAATCAAGAAATCTTGAATTAACAACATTTGCACCACTAGTTTCAAGTACATTAGATTCTACTATGATTCTAACCGAGTCAGAAAACTCTGCTTCTACATACAATTCTGAGTCTGTACGAGTTGACTCACTATTATCATCTTCCATGCCAGAATCTGTATATGAATTCTCATAAGTAACATTTGAATTCTCTTCCACGTGATCACATCTCACCGTGATCCAATCTTCTTCATCAACCCAGTTTGGCAAACAAGAATTCACCGGAGTAGCTTCCACCAATTGTTTTATCCTATTCACCGGAGCGTCACCGGAGAAACTCACCAACTGAGTCAGAACCGGTGAATCGGTCACCTCAAAAGAATCCCAAAATCCTTGATCCAGTATACTACTTGGCGAACTTTTTGGTAAATCTTCAAACCTTTTCGAACTCGAGTTCAAACTAACAAAAGGGTGTTGAAGAAGCTCTTTCACCGTCCATCTTTCTTCATCTTTTACTTGCAAACATTTTCTCAAGAAATCTTTACCTTCATCCGATAACCACATCGGAAACAACGGTACATCACCCGAATACCCGATTCTGTACAAAGCAGACACCGGGTTATTCATCTCTGGCCATGGGTTGCAACCCGTTGCCATTTCGATAACCGTACACCCAAGAGTCCACGCGTCAGCCGCAAACTCTTGCTTTACGCCTCGCGCAACCTCAGGCGCCATAAAAACCGGTGTCCCAGAAAAACCAGAGGATGTATCTCCACATTTCTCCACCAATTTAGCACAACCCAGATCACCAATCTTGACACCATCTTCACACACCAATATATTTGAACATTTAATATCACAATGCACCAACTTATTGGAATGAAGATAATCCAACCCTTGTAAAATCTGATGAGTGTAAGATCGGATCAAACACTCGTCAAGAGACCCTCCTTGTCTCTTAATTACATCAGTAATAGTGCCGCCGGTTGCATACTCCATAAACAGATCATACATTGGAATATCATTAGCATAATCGACATCGAATCCGATGTACTCTATTATATAAGGGGATCTTAGTTTAGAAAGAAACTGTTGCTCTTTTTGTAAGAGCAATGATTTGGAGAGTTCTGTTGACTTGACGGCGAACCGGTCTCCTGTGACGGTGGTGGCGATGGAGACGGTGGCGGTGGAGCCGCAGCCGATGACGGGGCCTTTTATTATGGAGTTCGTGAGATTAGTCATTTGAGGGAATGAATGTGATGGAAAAGTGAAGGGGGATGGGTGGTATATAAAGGGAGAAATGGTGAGTTGTGATTGAGCCACGTGGCAAATGGAGAAGAAGTTTGCTTGGCTTGAAATAAGCGAATGATATGAGAACACGTTAGCAGATTCCTTAATATTCACTGTCGCATATTTGTGAAGTCAAATGAATATATGCGGCGCCCCATGGTTTTACCATTCATGACTTACGTTGACATAAAGTCATGCTTACGTAAGTTTAAAACTGGCGGGACTTTTTCCTTGCCTTCCAAAGGTGGGTATGTTCGTCCGAATTTTATCCAACTAGGATTAAGACCCGCCCGCGTTGCGGCGCGTGTACATCGTAAACATTGAATGAATTGGTCCAAACGTTATATGATGCATTAACCATATGAAAACACACATTTTTTTTTTGAACGACAAATTTGGATCACTGACGGACCACTGGAGTATCATCGTGTCACCAGCGGAACCACCCGATCATATCCATCTCCACTAGACATAATGCTTATACACCAATTCAAGAGGAAACCCAATAAATATGGGAAAACCCCCCTTGTAGGAATCGAACCCAAGACCTATTAGTCCACAGTCTTATCCCACCTCCAAGATACCACTAGGCTATAAAGCCATGGGTGAAAAAAAGCATTGCGATTTGATCAAACGTAAAGTAAATCAAATTCATATCGAACAATCATAACGTATTATATGTGACCCAACTCATACATAGAAAACGTAACGGGTATGAAGGAAAATCTACACATGTAATCAGAAGGGATTAATTAGAGTTTTCAAAAAAAAAAAAAAAAAAAAGAGAAAAAGAAACCATAATTTGACTCCACTCGATTCGAAACAAACTTTACGAAACATATATAAAATAAACACAAAAATGTTATATTTGATCTGAATCATTTCACAAAAAAGTTTACGTCGAAACGTATAACAACTTTAATTTATACCAAAACATACATAAAAATATGCACGTAAAAATGGTTTCTTTAAACGAAAACGTATTGTATTTGATCTCACTCGTCTATAAAAAAACTTTACGTCAGAATGTAGAACAAATCATATTTATACCTACCCATACATAAAATATGCATGTAAAAATAGTTTTTAATTAAAGGAAGTGTAGGGGTAAACCGAAACAAAATATTAGTAAAAAATTTAATAGGTTTAAAACGTTCGTAAAACAGTGCCAAGTAGCACCAATGCCACAACGGCATCGACTCTCAACATCGTAAAAATAAAATAGATAAAATGGGAAAAATTACACCGAACGAAAAGCAGATTTAAAATCGTTGAACCACGCACACACGTTACAGTGTGTTAATGCGAATAAATTAACCAGAAACGGAAAACGTAGAAAATAATAACTTAGTCGATCTAGGACCCGCCTGTTGCGGCGAACTTGTCAAAAAGTAAAAAAAATGGACACGTTGCGACTGGTCTGTCAAATATGAAAAAATAGAGCAAAAAACGTTGAACCTCACATGCACGCTACGACGTGTTAACTTGCAAAATTTAGAACGAAACGTAAAACTTGCGAAAGATAAAAAAGTTTGGGTGACCAAAGTTGTAAATAATAAAGTGTTGTGTTAAATTATAAAAGATGGAAAAGTTTGGGTTAAAAGTAAAAAAATTAAAAGGGGTTAAAATACAAAATATAAAAATGTGTGGGTTAAAAGTGAAAAATCAAAGTTTTTTTTTTGAAAAACTCCCTAAGCCCATGGTACAACCAACATATGCACAAAGTTGTTGCTTATTTATATATGGAATAATAGTTTTATTATATTTATGTTTTCGTTGTAGAACATCTTCTTTTTGCCTTCCAAATAAACCACAGGGATTTTTTCCTTGCCTTTTAAATTTCGGCATACGGTGTAATTTATTATTTATTGGTGTGACAGGAGTATTGTAACCTTTGTTATTAAAAAAATAAAACTCAACAGAACATTATTTTCTTCTATAAAATATAAATGGTTTAGAAAATACTCATAGCCAACGAAGAATATAAATGAACAAGCTAACATGATATAATATAAATGAACAAGCTAACATGATTACAAGGCCGGCTCTATAGGCTTGTCAACCTAGGCACGGGCCTAGGGCCACCAAAAAATAAGGGCCTCCAAGTTTTTAGAAATTTTTATATATATATGTATTAGGCCCAAATAAATACCTTTATTTCAAAACTAAACTAGTTTTTCATTAAAGGAGGCCAAGGTAAATATTGTTTAGCAAAAAAGACTCAGTTTCAAAGCCCATTTCGCATTAATTTCTTGCTGTTACAACACAACAACAACAACCATCAACCTAATCATCATTATTCAGCGGCCTAAAGCCCCTAAAATACAACCGCAATCATCGTTCTCACTTCCCATCGCAACCTGCTTTCAATTCTAGGTTATCGGCTATCACTAGATGAAAAACTTAACCGAAATCACCCATGGCGACAGGTCTATCAGGATTGGAGGAGAGTTTATGGATGAAATCAGGGCCCCCACTTTATAGTTCGCTTAGGGTCTCAAAAAACGTTGGAACGGCCCTGCATGATTATATCGTCACGCAACTAAATTATACTATACCCTTGTAAGATTTCTTCACTATCAGGCCAATCAATAAAAAAACTTATATATATATTTTTTTCCTAAATATAGGTATTTAACCTTGTCAATCAAGATTCCCATAAATACTTTTAGAAGTAGTGTTTCTTCAATTATCGTCAAGAATGAACCTTTATTCATCTTTTTGGGAAAGATCAAATAGGAGTTATGTTTTATTTTTTTGTGAGAAGCCTAAAGCACATATAATGTTGACATTTTTTTTTTATTTTATGGCGAAGAGGCATTTTGGTATATTTAATTACTTCTCCATGTTAAAAACCCTAGATCTGAAAACGTACTCTTCATCTCCATGGCCATGGCCACCGCTACTCCAACACCAGCCACAACGCACCATACCCACCTTTTCTCTACGCTCCTACTCTCCATCTTATCTACACACATCATAGTCGACTATTTTAAAGTAACAATTGACAACCATTATCTCCTCGCCGAAAATCTAGCCATTTCCTCTCAACCCCCCCCCCCCCCCCCACACACACACACACTTTATTCTGGTGACTCTAATATGCAATTACATCTGCCAAAAAAACATGCTTAGTCAGAACCGTGTTAGACACAGAAAACAATACCAAACTATGATCATCATGGATAAGATCTAGAAGCGTCCAAACATGAATCCGATACGGCGATGTTTGTTTGATCAGTAGGATTTTGCCTAAGGTTAAACCTACTAATGACGACACCTCTGAACTGCATTTTTTTATTTGGATGTTGTATTTCCTGATTGTGTTTAGTTTTGGATTGCGTTTTAACAAATATTTTGTTTTAATTAAGGAAACATGCAGTGTCGTTCCTATGTTTTCGGAGGCCCTAATCGAACTACGAAGTGGTGGCCCTTTTGCAAAATTATCATTTTCAACATATTTAGTAACAAAACCCTTCTCCTTTATCCGGGCTTGGGACCGGCAATTATAAACTAAAAAGTTTATAATTGGCGTAGTTATTTTTTTTTTTTGAAATTCACATGTTTTCTATAATTATAGTATATGTTTAAATAAAATCTACTTTTCTAGCTTTAATCGAGGCAAATTGTTTGATGAAATTATCGTAATCAAGTTCTTCTAAAAAATCTTTTTCAATTAAAGCTTCTTGTTTTCGTTTTTTGTAGGTATACTATCGTTTGGATGTTCACTTGTTGTAGGTATATCTTTTGTAGAATTTTGTTTGGAACAAAATTTCAGAAGTGCTCCATTTTGTGATTCAATTAAAGCTTCTTGTTTTCGTTTTTTTTTTTATCTTTTTGCATAACCGGATTCAAAAGTTCGGAATCGATTTGACATAGCAAATAGCCTAACTACTATCACAGTTTCTAACAAATATCAAATAGCAATTGAAATCTAGCAAATGTCTACTATCACATTTTCTAACTATTATTACAATTTCTAACACAACAATCCCTAATTTTCACTATAAAATAGGAATCAAAATCTGAAATATTACCTGTGCAATAGCCACTTTTCACTATTCTCTTCTCTGAAAGTCTGAACACGTTCTCTGCCTTCCAAACACAACCCCAATATTAACTTGCAACCACAATATCAATAATCAATTGCAATTCAACAAGCAAAGTCACAATCTCAGACACAATAACAAAGACAAAGCCTCAATAAGAGATTTCGAATTTTAGGGCAAACATTGATTGAGTAAAAGACACATATATAAACCTATACCATATGAAATAGTCGTTAACCTACCTTAATTTCAGAATTAACATGATGACTCCCCTAATTTTTCCCCAAATCATGACTCGTCATCATCTATGGTTGCATGCGCCGTGAGCCGTGGATCTTCATCATCAACTATGGTGTCGTTTGGAATAGCGAGGAAGGAATTGCAATGGATCTTTATCATCATCTATGGTTGCGTGCGCCGTGAGCCGTGAGCGTGCCTGATATGTGTCTGATAAAAGACTGTTGGGGAATTTTATGATTGCCGAATGATCAGAGAGGCGTGATGTCACTCTCAGATCAAATTATTTTGGTGGTTCACTCGAATAATTCAATCGGATACAACTCTGATTTTCGAGAAAAATGAACCAGTGTATGTTTGTGTGTCTGCGAATTTTTTCAACCAGGAAGAAGATGATCAAAACCTGTGTTCGAATTTTTGGGGTGTTTTGTAGATAACTGCCTCTGGCAGTTATAATTCAAATTTTATTAAACTGCCTTAATTTCTTGTCTGAAAATTGTGACGAATTTTAATAAATTTTATTTTCTAAGGCATTTTCCATAAAGCAATTTAATTAAAATAGACCCCAGCCAGGGGCTCTGCCCCTTGGACCCTGCTCCCAGGGGCGCTGCCCCCGGACCCTCGCCAAGGGGACATTGCCCCCTTGGAACCCCCGTAGAGTATGGGCTCCGCCCGTACACTTCGAATAATAAAAACTTAAACAAGCATGCACTCCCGCACCTCCGAACTTGCTTGATGTGTAGTATTATTCGCTTTGATCACCAAGTCAATCCCGATTACACTAAAATATCTAACACAGACAAGGTAAGAAAGCAGAGCAACCCTAGGTAAAAAACGATAGGACGGAGTAAGTTAAAGAACATAGGAACAGGCTCTGGATAGGGGTGTACAAGGCCTGGGCTTGGAAGCATTTGGGCTTGGAACATAATATATTGAAGAAGGAGGCCCATAATCCAAAATCTTGAGGCCCTTAAAATTTGGAGGTCCCAGGCCTTTGCCTAGATCCACAAGCCCATTGGGCCGCCTCTGGACACATGGTATTAAACTGTTGGTTCTTAGAATTTGTCTAAATATACTTGTTTGTATATGATCCTATACGTGACTATTTATGTATATTTAGTTGGGTCTCACTTTTAGCAAACTTTGTTTTCATTTTTACCAAATTCTTAAACTCGCACAAGGGAACTACAAGAATTATTGTTCAGTTTGAAGAAATGAAAAGGTATGTTATAGGTAGACATCGGCGGAACCAGAGGGGGGTCCGGGGGGTCCGTTGACCCTCCGGCCGACTGACTTTTCTCCACCGGAGATCCAACATGTGACGAGTTTTTCGGTGTTTTCTTGATGCTTGACCCTTTAACTTGTCGGTAAATCATATAAAATAAACCAGAAAAGTGAATGAAGTTTGGATCTGAAATGTTTCCGGTCTGTAAGTTGCGCGAAAAAGAAGAAGAAATAAAGAGGAAAAGAAATATTGGGTGCTGTGCAACTCTAATTTACACCGTACCTAAAAAATAAATTAATATTTTATTACTCTTTTTATTTTCCCTATGTTTAAATAAGGAGTTTTTTCCTCTCCTTTCTAAGTTTTTGCTTTGTTTTTATTTTATCATTTAAGTTATTTAACTTACTTAAAAGCTCGCTTTCATTTGATTTATTTTTTTCAGTTTATGTTTATTAGTTTTGTTTATTTTCAAGTAGTTATTTGATATAGTTAAAAACAAGTTTCCATTTGAATTAATTTGTTTAATTTTTATTGTTTTATTTATTTTCGAGGATCGGTAAAAACACACATCTATATATACTTAAAAATTTAGTTATATCAACTTTTTTACAACCTTCATTATGAGCCTCTTAAATACATTTGTATTAAAAGTGAACCATGAATTGCAATAAAGTATGATGGCTTAAAAGAAATTGAAGGTCTCATAATTCTTCAAACGATCACCAATCGTTGTATGCTTTCAATGCCCATAAAAAACACTACAACAAGTAACCGATATAATAATCATACTTCTCAGTTAAAGGTAATAATTTTGCGAACACATGATGATCCCAAAGTAGTCACCACCTTCATTCAAAATTTCACCAGACATCCCGGTAATCCAAGCCTTTGTTTCTGGTCCAACGTCTTAGTTGTCGTATAAAAAAACTAAACTCCATGCTTCCCGTACGTAACTGATCGGTGTCTCCACCCGCTAACCTCACGAACCGGTTTGAAGCCACGAGGAACACCGCGACGCCCTGCTCTACTCTTCATCATTCATTTGCTGACGCTATTCGAATTCCGCATGTAAGTTATTTTAGTTTTCTATTCGTTGCTAGATACATTTATTTAACTCCCACATAATTTGGAAACCATAAGAAATCATGAAACCCACAAGAAACAAAGTGATGTTCTAATAAGCACACGAAGAATATGAAGTTTTGATAACTCTTCTAAAATGTGTTTTGTTCTCTTAGTGGTGTTGCTCTATTTTTCCAAACTCATAATATGTGCTTATCAAATCACCATAATTTTTAAATCCTTTTTTTTTTCTTCCTCTTTCTAAGTATTACTGTCATAATCCAAATACCCCTTTAGTAGTAGATATCTATATCTATATATATATATATATATATAGTGGAGAGTTCAAATGAGAAGAAATTCTTTGTAAGAAGAAAAAAGAAGAAATTTCAACCAATAGAAATGGTTCATTAGACTTCATTTAATATTTGTACTTAATGTAACTATAAGGGTATATTAGTAAACTTACATACATCATTAACCGATAGTTTCATCTTTAATAACTAACTATATTAAATTTGTAACTTATTTTTAAGATATATATTTTTCACAAAAAATAAAAATAAAAATTCATTTAAAGTGTAGGATAAATACGAGGCGTGTAGGATAAATTACGAGTTGTGTAGGATAAATTTCAATATGTGTAGGATAAATTTTGAAATGTGTAGGATAACTTTTGATGTGTGTAGGCAAAAATACTTAGTGTGGAGGATTATAGTCTTAATGACTAATTAATTAGTCAAACATAATAATAAATGAGATGAGAAAAAAAAAACTATTTAATGTTTTACAATTATACCCTTTTATTCTTTTTCTTCTCAATAAAATTTTCTTCTCAAATGAACCTTCCCCTATATATATATATATATATATATATATATATATATATATATATATATATATATATATAAATGAGATGGATTTGGGCCATGTAGCATGTGATTTTGGAGCTTTTTGATGATATGTGGCAACCTATGGTTGAGGTGTTTTGTGAGTTTGGGAGGGAATCCATTCTGATTTCTCAATACATACACTAATTCACAATGGACACGGGATCCGGAAAGCGTCGGGTCGGACTTTTGGGTTTGGATCAATCATGATGGATCCTTTATATATGTCTTTTTTTCTAATTCTTTTTTCACACTCTTCAACATTCTCCAAAACCCTAAAACCAAACCCTAGATCCACTCAACCTTTCTGGACGTCACAGCGATTTCTCATCTCTCTAATCAGATCTTCTTCCGCTATTGAAGGTATGTGTTTTTACCCTTCAATCTATTTTCTTAGCTTAGGTTTTAATTTTATTCTTTTCATTTCTCTTTCTAATGTTATTTTGTTTCTTCACATATAATCTACCTCACATCTTTGTTGTTGTTGTTCCATAACGGATTCATGTTAGCAAGAAGTATTTTGATGATAAGCACCGAAAGAATTCTACCTGCACGTCTTTTTTCTAGGGCTTGAAGGACTATATTCATTTGATGGTGTCTGAACGTGGAATGCCTTTGGTCGGACAACTGAGGTTTTTTTTTGTCTATTAAAAAGTTTTGATTTACTTTTTTGTGTTTAGATTTAGAGAGAATCTGGATCTTTGAATTTCATAAGAACCAAACAGAACCCGTACATTCTATAATGCATCAACATCACGAACTATTTGCAGATGGATGAGAGGCTTCTTGACATCGGTTCACAAAATGGCTTAGCTAAGATTTGGAATATTTGATTGTAAATTTTTTTCTGATTTTAAATGGTTTTAGAGTCATAATATGTTAACGTGGCTGTTT
Organism: Helianthus tuberosus; assembly: GCA_030545235.1. Lineage (NCBI taxonomy): Eukaryota > Viridiplantae > Streptophyta > Magnoliopsida > Asterales > Asteraceae > Helianthus > Helianthus tuberosus. Next base: position 48,104,995 of record CM060411.1, on the reverse strand, counting down.
GTTTGTTTAGCCAGGCATGATGAGTTTTTTCTCTAATCAAATAAACGGGACCCATATATTGTATTAGCTGGTCCAAGATCAAAATATCGACAACGATGCCTCAAGTATCTCGGCCCCGTACGTCACTTTTCATCCACTAATTTTTGTTCCTTTTTTAAACACGAAAAACATATGATTGTCGGTTTTTCTTTTAATAGATGGAGTGGAATGAATATAAGGTTATGATAAAGGATGGGAAACTTTTATATGAACAACCCGGGGAGTATGTCAGTACGACTTAATCGTCATGCATGGTGAGCCGGCGATGAAGTGGGGTCAGTTTTGACGGCCCGCGTGCAATGTTTGGTTGCATTTACGGTTGGTCACCATCTTCTACGCCTCTTTTATCGTTTTTTAGACCCTTAATAATAATAATAATAATAATAATAATAATAATAATAATAATAATAATAATAATAATAATAATAATAATAATAATAATAATAATAATATAGAAAATCTTAATAACAGTAATATTATAAATAATAATAGTAATAATAATACTAATACTAATAATAATAATGATAACGACGATGATAATATTAGAAATAATTTTGATATTGTTCATATCCTATAGTCTTTGCTATACGCGGTAAGGTTGGGAAAAGGGGCAATTCCAACTGCTGCAGTTGTGAATTGGGTACTCAAGGATTGGATCGGGTATTTAAGCAAAATCTTTTTGTCAAAATTTGGTTGGCATTATGCTGCTAATCCGAATGGATGGAGATTATTTGCTGATTTTTTGGAAAATGCTGCTTTTGGTATGGAAATCTTGACTCCTGCTTTTTCCGCATCTTTTTGTCCCCATCGGTGATGCTGCTGGTGCATGCCGATCTGCAGCTTCACTTATCCAGGTACTTATCAATTCATATATAAGCTTTAGTTGAAAAGAAATCAATGTCATAACAAAAACTTATTTGACATAATGATAAACCATTACATCACAGGCTGCAACCATAGGTTGTTTTTTCGCTGGTTTTGCTGCTCGAAGGAACTTTGCCAAGGTAATTACCTTAATACTTATACTACTCGAAGTGAAGTTAATAATACTAATAATCAACGTCCAGAATTTGATTGCAAATAATGGATTAATTCTATTTTCGTCCCCAATGTTTCAATTTTATTTCCATTTTCGTGCAAAAGGCTTCGATTTTGTAGCAATTTTTGTTCCTGTGGTTTGTTAAAAATCTGCTATTTCATTCCAATTATGTGAATGAGAAGGATGAAAATTGCAATGAAAATGAAACCACATGGATCAAATTCGCAGTTTGCTCTTTTTTCTTTCTGACCCATTAGAGATGACTCATGGCACGAGATCAACAAGTTCTTAATTAAACGGGCCGCGTCAACCCAAAATACTTTTGGTCTGAAATCATCAAACTTATTGTAGTTACACTTTTGAGCCAAGTTCTTTGTTTTTTTATTCTGACCCGTTAAATATGACTTATAACACGAAATCGACCCGTTTTTTTTAAATAAACGGGTCGAAACATCTCTTCAATGGCTAATGCTTCAACAGTTTAGGTTCAAAACATTAAAGAAGGATATCTCTGTAAACGCTCTTCAAATTTAAGGGGCGATTGGAAAAGAAGATTTTTCGTGCTTGATAACCGAGTGATGTTGTATTACTATCGCAAGCAATTAAGTAGATCCTCTGTAAGTCTACTAACGTTGCATATTAAATATAAGATGCTACCCTTTTCTATGTGTTATATTTTATAAAGTTTCAATATTTGAGTTGATTTTCAGGGATCTGGTGCATAAAGAGGTAACACCACTGAACCGGGTCCGGGATTGCTTAGTAGGTCCTATCTTCCCATTATCATGGCGATGTTCATGATGTGGCACGCCACACGGTCAACCTGCTTACATCTACAATTAAGGCTGATGCCGAGCAGTCAGACCTCAGATTATGTTTTAGGAATATTTCACCAACAAAGATATACACTTCGCAGGTGAATTTATTTTCTTTTGATCATCATAGGTTGATTTTAATTTATATTTTATCAAAAATTGAGTATATCCAAATAAATAACTTACAAATGGGCCAAGTTGGAGTTGACCAAAAGTGGAGTTGCTTTGTGTCCCAGTTCTATTAGTTTTTTGCACGTTTGGGTCTTACAACATGAGAAAGTAGTAAGGGCAAAATGGTCAAAATCATTTTTTTGTTATTGTATGACAAGAAGCAACCCCCCTGATTTTTGTACGAACATAACCTTTATAATACTCTAATATTTTTTATTTAAAAAATGCATCATAATGTTTAATAATTGCAAAATTTTTAAGTAAAAAGGAATAACATGAGAGAATGCGTCTACATAAAGGTTATATTATCATATATATCATCTTGTGAATTATTCATAACCATCCAAGCATCTTAAGTATCATGATAGAGGGGCTTCGCTTAGGTTACACCATCTTACTATCATATGAATCATTGATAAACATTTACTCAAATAGCACATAGGTTTACATTATGCCTTTTGACTTATCCATGATATCTAATAACAATAATAATACTCTTAATAATTATAACATAAGAGACAATCATAATAATTGTATATGTCACCTAATTTACTATGTGTTCTTAACCATATTTTAAAAATACTCAATAGTTAATGTTACTTAGTGATATATTGTTATACATGTTCCTTACAGTATGTATGATTTCTAATTTAACATGACATTAAATTATATTCTAACCATACATCAATTAAAGGACATTGATTCCAGACCCTAACTACATATTTACCTTTATAAATACAACTTTAATGATGTTTTTAATTCTACTTTATTATATTAATGTGGCTATAATTGTTATGTCCCTTTGTATCTAACTTCTTGGTTTCACTCTAATAAAAGTAAGTGATTTATCATTTTCCCATAACAATCATCATTTAATTTTGTGTTAATTAATGTTGTCCATTCCAAAAGACCATCTAAATGGCTTTATAAATCTTTGTCCATATTGCAGCCCATACCCGCCTTCTCTCCAACAACCTATAACCGCTCTGTCTACACGTGTAGCCATGGGAAGGAACGATTCGTAAATATAAAAGTGCATTGTTCTACATTAAAAAAATAGGAATAAAAAAACTTGGTAACGCATCACTTCGAATGTGTAAAGACATATAAGGGGATAAGTTGGCTTTTGAAAAAAATAAACTTGGTGTCGTTATAAATGGAAAGGCAACAAAAAAACTTTCAACTATAATGTATTGATTTCCATAAACAATGTAATTGTGCATATTTATTTTTAGATAACCGTCTACATAAATGTTTCGTGCTTTTCCTTCGCAGGCCTGCTTATGCAGATTCGGATTCAGAAGAAACAGTTGACAGTGACCCACATGAAAGGTATACCGTCTGCACTTAGTGTTAGTAATGAAAACCCATACTACTTTTCGATGCATATATACGTAAACATAGTATACCATTTTTAATAGTTTTCTTTTCGTTATTTCACTGCAGTCAGTTGGCTGGTGATGGGATTGGGGATGACGGTGGCATGCGTTAGCTAAAGTTTAGTCTATGTGTTATCCAATAAGATAGGAAGGCGTGTGAGAGTTTATGCGTTTTTCCTTTTTCTGTTTCATGTTTTTTTTTTCTTGGAAGACATCTTTTTTCACTTCTTTTTGGCCGGCAAGTTTTGCCAAGGAAACAACTTATGGTCAATGGTTTAATAAAGTTTAAGCACGCCCCTTTGTAGGCATATTGTCTTACATGTTATGCACCGGCCGTGTCAGACGTCTTACCACGAACAAACAATAGCTATTATGCATGCCGTGCATCGCACGAGCTTTTTCCCTAGTATATATAATACTTTAGTCAATTTATAAATACATATATATTGTGACCCCCGGTTAAAAATTCCTGGTTCTGCCATTGTATGGTAGATGCAGTTTATGTAACTTGATTGAGCTATTGAGTTACACATTGTCACTTATCGATCTAGACTAAAATCTCCCTACCAAACACCAAACACTAAACACTAGAGCACATTACAATGTTAGGTAGATGCTTTTAAATTTCCATAAACTGCATAAAGCTTGTTGAGTAAGCCCAAGTGGGCATATCTGGATTATCTTTTGTGATCATAAAAAAGTCTTCCCAAAACCAAATATAATAAAAGACACGTTGAATTTAGAATTCAAGATTGAAATACATGCCAAGAGGAACAACTCTAACCAATGATTGTCCACTTCCCCATCTTTCTACCTAATTCTACTTCCCCCTTTTGGGTTTGTTACCAAATGCGACCTATCGTTATACCAAACTTCTCTTTCATTTCATGGGTTCGATGCCAAGAACCGAAAAACAACATGAATTCAGTAGTAATACTATTTCAAGACATGTTTTGTGACATCTATATTATATTTGCAAACTTGACTTTGAATATATGTATGTAAAGTGGCGTTTGAAGGCTTATAAAATGAGTTTATTCAAAAAGTCAACGGAAAGGAAGCATGGTATTTGATGTACTTTAGGAGATTGAACCGTTGAAGTCCTTGGTGTTCACACAAAGAGGTTCAGATGTATAAAGTGGTTGACTTAGAATATTTGTGTGTAAAGTAACCTTTGAAGACTTATAAAATAAATGTACTTGAAAAACCAACAGAAATGATACATGGTATTTGGTATGCTTTAGGAGGTTGAAGTTTTGGTGTTCACACAAAGAGGTTCAGATGTACAAACTGGTTGACTTGTACAAAGTCAACACTTTTTATAACCCATGCATTAATGTCAACGTCTCTTTAAGCCTTAAAGGTTCCAACCGAACACTTTGAAGTTGAACACTTGCACAGAAAAATATATATCCACTCCCACTTGTTTTGATTCTTCCATTTTTTTCTTCATCTTGCAACTAAATAAAATCGTATCATATCAAACATTCAAAACTTGAAGAAAATATAATAATGATAAAGGATCGATTAACATCAAGCATTGTTTACCTTTTTATCTTTTGATTAATATCGGTCTCGGTCTACTGTGTTTGTTGTTCTTATCAAGAATTCCTACATGACTCTGTAACATAACGGTAATTGTAGCTATAAAGATTTTTCACATAAGCAACCATTGAATTGAATGTATAATTGGTTGTGCAAATCATATACCTTTTCATCTAATAGTTATTTCACGTATGATTTAGATGGGAAATATGGACTGATTTGCACACCCACCCAAACCATAGACCAGTGACGGAATTAGAACATTAACTTAGGGATATAAAAAAAAAAAAAAAAAAAAAAAACAAAATCATTGTGCAATCATATAATATAAAAAAATGACAATAAATAAATAAAGTAAAACAAATACCTAATAAATTTGTTCTCTTCTTTTTTTCATAGCTTGAAATCGTTCCATCACATCGTCGTCTTTTACTTCATGTAAAAAATCCTTTTCGACCGCACAAACAATAGCATTGTTCAAAAATTCCGGGCCCATTCGATTGCGTAAATCCGTCTTGACAAACTTCAATTTTTAAAAATATTTTTCAACGGTTGCGGTTGCAACCGGTAAAAGCAAAGCTAGCTTCACTACCCCGATAAACTGAAGGACAAGAACTATGCGGTATCCTTCAGTGGAGCGACGTTTGATCCTTTGATTTTGGGCTAACATATAACATTATAACTAGTTTTGGCTAACATATAACATTATAACTGGGCTTTAACAATAATTAGTTGGGCTTATTATTTAAAATCTTCATTATTGAATCTAAGCACTTCATAGCTGGGCTTTAATAACAATTGGTTGGGCTATATAAATTGATTCGGGCTTATTATTTACAACTTCAATTTGGGCTTAAATTTTTTTAGGGGTGTCATTTGTATAAAAAAAAAAAAAAAATTACACTACCGGTACAAAGTTGAGCAGTAGCCCGTGCTACGGCTGGTTATACATTAAGTCCGCCACTGCCATAGACTCCCTCTTGTCCACAAACAAAATCTATGGTTAACATAGATCCGTTTTCGGGGAACCAAAGCAAGAAAATGTTATATATGTTCACGTTTAATAGAAAACACTAATGAGAGAAGGTTTATTTATAGAGTCGTTATTTATAGACTATTATAGTAATCCACTAATTAAGTTCGGTCAAAGACTAGACTTTTAAATAAAAAATAAAACCTAATCAAATTTTAGTTTTGTTCCCATCTAGGTGTAGTGCAACGGGTGTTTGATCGATAAATGGGAGTTTTTTCTCGTCCAGTTCGCCTTGGTCTTCTTTTTTGTTTTGGTTTGCGTGGTTTGTTTTCATATGTTTCTCTTTTCAAGTCCTGTATTTGCATTTGGGGTTCACTTATCAGGGTCGGTTTGTAATTTGTCTCGTCCTGTCTAGCTTCTTACTAGCTGGGTTATTCAAATAAAGTTTTGTTGTTCAAGAAAGCTTTTTTTAATTCCGCTCAACATAACCCACACACCTTACTTCTTTAATTAAATAAAATAAAATTCAAAAAATATAAAATAAAACCAAAATTATTAAAAATGTTTTATGATGATTATTTTGTGAGTTATAAATTGTTTTTCACCTTTTTTCGCATTCCCACTGACTCACCAACTAGCCATTTGATCGAGTTATAAGTCCTAAGTCATTCATCTCAATTGACTCTTTTCCAAAAAAAATTCTATCTCAATTGAAAAGAACTCATCCTCAAGTTCATGGAATAAAGAGTTTTAGTTGGTGAGTCGTTTATATTTTTCTGCACTTTCATATGTTTGTTTCTTCATAGTCACCTTCAATTTAACATTTCCCTTAAATTATCAATTTTCTTGATATTTCAATACCCATAATAGGGATTAACTTATTTGTCTTCTTTCTCTTCATTATTTGTTTTCTTGATATTTCAAGAAAAAAGGTTTTAAATAAAACGTCTAAAAGTGTGATAACGGCTCCTAAAACTACACGTGACATAAGCACTAAATAACACGCGAGGGTATAATCATTATTCCACTTTTATTTTGTTTGTTTAGAAGCATTTCTTTTGTCACTGCTTTATTCTATTTCAAATTCCAAAATTTTCAAATTAGCTTTTACCCCTTCTCTAAGTTACCGAGGTTTATGGCATCTGATATGGACTGTGAATTTCAAAGTAATATTGTTATTTTCTTTTATCACTGTTACATTCGAGCAATTCATGTTTAATGTCGTGGTGGGTTAAATTGGCGTTTATTTTGGTGTTTATCATGTTATTTTCTTATATATCACTGTTAATAAACATGTCACACCCCCAAAATCCACCCGCGGAGTATCACCGCTTGGAGGCGTGACTGACCAGGATCAAGCCATCAATCATATCAAACATAGTATTTAAGTGTAAAAGTAGGAAAAGGTAATTCATCTTGACATGACTGATGTTCATAACCAAACATTGTTTAAGTAGCGGAAGCATAATAATGAAAACCCAAAATAAGTTATAAGTTCAAATATCGTCTACGATCCGTATCCCACAACGACCTGCTCCTTCCTGTGCAAGCTCCATATGTACCTAAGGTCCTGCAAGGCATGTAAGAGAGAGTCAACAACTAGTTGAGCGAGTTCACAGTTAACAGTTCAGTAATAGTATAGTGTGAGTAGTAGTATGTTCGTTCGTTACAAAGTATTGTATTATTTCCCATCGCGGCCCTCCAGGCAGGTGTGCGAAGATGTTGGGGAATGTTATTCCCCAAGTATTCTAGACTAGGTTTGTTTGTATCGCGGCCAATGTCCTTGGCAGGTGTGCGAAGATGCTGTAAATTTAGTTCGCGGCCAATGTCCTTGGCAGGTGTGCGAAGATGTTGTAAATTTAGTTCGCGGCCAATGTCCTTGGCAGGTGTGCGAAGTCAGTCATAATATCGCGGCCAATGTCCTTGGCAGGTGTGCGAAGATCGTTCAATAAGTGTTACTAGTCTAGCAGTAGGTTCTATCATCTATGTATGTACAGTAATCATCAAATCCCCATTCCCCCCTGGGAACCCCATGCCTTGGCTTGTGTGAACTCACCTTGGTTTGCTCGGTATGCTAGGTATGTAAGTGCTCGCAAATAATCAATCACGTCCTAAGGTATGCACGTATACATAATCAGTTTGTGTTTCAGTTGTTCATGTATAAGCATGTAACACGTAATCACAATCATACAAGTCATATTTAACATATAACAGCCGTTAAATATTTCAGTTAACACTTAACAGAATTAACTCAAGTTACTGTGCAGATTAACTGTTCGGCGAAACACACATAATGGCGAAACACATAAGTTGGCGAAACACACTTTCGGCGAAACACAAATTGACGAAACACATTCTGTTTCGTCGTGGCCTTGTTTGGCGAAACAGGATTCTAATTCGTCGATGACTCTTGGCGAAACACATTCTGTTTCGCCGGGAGTCCTGTTTCGTCGGATGTCTGTTTCGCAGACATCAGTTACAGCAGATGCGAATAACACATAAACCCTAATCCTTCTAGCAGCCGTCATCAATAACAGAAATCATACGAAGGTCAATGTGCATATCGAATCATCATAAATCAATCATCCCAGAGTCATTGTCTAGCATAAACCCTAGTTTATGTGTATAACATATCAACATACAACATCATATCATTGTACCCTATCAAGATACTAACTTGGATTCATAATCAGAACATAATAACAATATCCAGAACCGAGCACTCGATTGTATTAAATTTCTCATACCATTTTATATAAATCCTACTACATCATACATATCAAAATCAATAACATCATAATCATACTCTTATCACAGCAGTAACGCACATCAATCATATACACAAGCAATAATCGTGATATCACAGAAACATGGAATCGATTTACAAACACACACTAACCGATTCAAGATGAAGAAACAAGGATTCGAGAGCTAGGGATGATGGTGAACAATGGTTGTTGCCGTCGCACAGAAGAGAGAGTGTTCTAGGGTTTCAGAGTGTTCAAAAGTGTGAAACAATAGGTTGATTCACGTAGTAGTATGCGAGTTTACGTTCTGGGCCCAAACTGGGCTTCGTGAATTACTGGGCCGGCGAAACAGACTTCTGTTTCGTCGGAGTGTTCATGGCGAAACAGCCTGTTTCGTCGGAATGGGTTATGGCGAAACAGCCTTGTGTTTCGTCGGGTTCTTAACAGTTTAAGTTCTACAAACAGTACACATGATATACAATCACACATAACCATGCAAACACACTAGGTTTTATCATAACACAACCATATAGTCAAAGTCAACGTGCATTAAATGCGAATAAAGAACGTCGGAAATTCGAGTTGTCACATTATCCCCAACTTGAAAGAAATTTCGTCCCGAAATTTAGCATGCAGTTACTGAGGAAGCTAGTAGTGTGACGTTGTTTACCTGTGTCGTATCGCGGCTCCTCGAGCAGGTTTGCGAAGATTACTGGTTTTCTTGGGGTGTCACATTATCCCCCCGTTGATTTGGAATTTCGTCCCGAAATTCAGCATTGGTAGCTTCAGCCTCAGTAGTAGTTGCTTGGTTTCCGAATAACTGGGGATATTTAAGTTCCATTTGATCTTCACGCTCCCAGGTAAACTCTGGGCCGCGGCGGGAGTTCCAACGAACTCGTACAAGAGGGATTCTCGTGTTCTTGAGGACCTTAACATCCCGGTCCGTGATTTCAACAGGTTCCTCGACGAAGTGCAACCGCTCGTCGATAGTGAGTTCCTTTAAGGGAACTATGTGGGTCTCATCTGACGTACACTTCTTCAGATTCGACACGTGAAAGACGTAGTGAACTGCACTGAGTTCAGGTGGTAAGTTCAATCTGTAGGCCACTTTGCCTATTTTCTCAATAACCTCGAAAGGTCCAACATATCGTGGATTTAGTTTGCCGCGTTTGCCAAAACGAACCACACCCTTCCAGGGTGAAACTTTAAGTAGCGCTCGATCCCCAACCTGGAATTCGAGTAGTTTCCTGTCTTTATCAGCGTATACTTTCTGACGGTCACGAGCTGCCGCCATGCGTTGTCGTATTTGTGCAATCTTTTCAGTAGTATCAACTACCATTTCTGGACCTGTGATTTGACTATCTCCCACCTCTGCCCAACAGAGAGGTGACCGGCATTTACGCCCGTACAATGCCTCGAATGGTGCAGCCTTAATGCTGGTGTGGTAGCTGTTATTGTATGAAAATTCCACGAGTGGCAGATGTTTCTCCCAACCATTGCCAAAGTCAATTACTGTATGTCCCTCGGAGGTTGAGGTTAAACCTTATCCTTGTTATGTTTAACACTCTAGCAAGTGCGGAATCCAAGCTAGAATGCAAACCGATAGTTTAGATGAAAGCACAAGTTACAAAGAGAAAGAGTAGACACGCAATATATCAAAGTTTTCTCTTGTATTTCAGTGGACACGGTTACAGCCCTTGACCAAACTGAAATGCTCTCTACAAGACTTGGTTCACTCACATGCACTATCCAAAGAACTTTCAAGACTAACTATGAACTGAACCATGTATGGGATATATATACCCATAACAGATAACATGCTCGAAGGATAATGTAATCTGGTCGAAGGATCATCTATCGACCAGAAAACTATCGAAGGATCCATACATACCTCGAAGGATGATATATCCTTCGAGGTCCATATGTATCCATCGAAGGTTGTCTTTCGAGGTCATCGAAGGATACAAACCATCCTTCGATGACATCCTTCGAGGCATACAATCTTACATACATAGTGTTGACTGTTTGGCCAAGTCAACCAGGAGGATGGTTGACTTGGTCAAACTCACATTCAAACACATATACAACACAACAAAAGACGTAAACACGACAGACAAAAGACATCGTTTTATACATTACAAAATACAGACAAAGTACAGACACAAGTGCACCAACAAACTCCCCCTTGGCTGTAGCTTTGTCTCGATCTTCGTGTCTTTAAGTCTCGGACGTCCTTTCAACTGTCAAATGATGTGATGACCATGCACTTCCCGCATTAACCAGTAGATTGAAACAGTACCGGGCCATCTTCTGAAACTTCATTGCTTGATCTCGATCCCGCACCAAGTAGTTTATCTCATGATCAGATGAAGTGTTTATGTAGTTGTTTGAACCGTGTATTAGGGTTATCCTACCGAGATTGTAGATGAAATCCTGATACACTAAGGTTTTGATTAAATTTTGGCAGAGTTTCGGTAGGAATGGAGGTTTTTGAAATAGAGAAAATGATCAGTTATGATGAAGTGAAGAAGAAGACACCCTTTTATACTCTGACCTCGAAAGTCGAACCGTCTCGAAGGATAGATGATCTTTCGAAAGATGAAAAGGTGTTCGAAGGATCAGCTTTGGGTCGAAGGATCCCTATCTGGATCGAAAGATACCAGATATTTGAAAGATATTTGTGGGAATCCTCGAAGGATATCTTTCGACCTTATCCATCTTTCAAAAAGGTCTGATCAGCTCGAAAGATCAAATTGGTCAAATCCTTCGTTGACCAATTCATCTTTCGACTGAGATGATTGACTTTCATTGACTTTCATTGACCTTCTGATCTTTCGAGGGCCATTGCTTCCTCGAAGGATCAGATTTCCACCAACACTTTGGATTTTTGGGAATTTTCAGTTTAAGCCCTTCAAATTCTTAAAAGCTTTCAGAAATGACCGTTTTGAAAAATTGTCCGTTATGAAGTTCTGCAAAGGTCAGTTTTATGAAGTATTTCGGCTTGTCAGATATCTGATCGAGTACCAACATCGGTTAATCAAAAATAAGATTAAATTGAAAATCTTTTTGGATTTTGATAAAATAAAAGACAACAATAAAAGACAACAATTTTAGAATCCTTTGAATGTTATCAAACGACATCACCGCTAATGTCGTGCTGATATGCACCAAACGACACAAACTGTTTAAAAATACAATAAAAATTAATCACTAAAGTTAAGCAGTAAATAAATATGTACAAACACAACAATATTTTTGCGAGTTTCTGGCGAAGAGAATCATATCAGTTTGCGGTCTTTTGTCAAAACACATTTCCTTTTAATATTCTTTTACAGAAGTGGATAAGTATTCTACCACAATTACCGATATTGTTATCCACTTAAACTCAGCGATCAAGTGTAATCATAATGCATTGAGATACGTTAAGGTATGATTTATACTTACCGACCGGTGTTCATCCACTCACGACACATTCCCGTATCAAGGTATGCACGAGAGTTCATCTTACTGGGGAGTATACCATTTATCATCCGTTTGATTTGACGTATATAAAATGTGAACAAGTCACTTATTTGATTTGAAAACAAGCCCTATGTGATAGAATCACTTATTGATGAGGAACTTGATTTTCATATGCATGAGGGCACAGGAGCAAGTCCGTGAACAGGTCAGTACTTTCGTACATCAGAGAGACGAACTTGACTCCCGGATAAATGTGATATTTTATCACTTATTTGTTTGGACATGTGATTGTTTATCACTTATTGAGGTCGAATGCAATATGTACACGTATGTATGGTATCATGGAAGATCTAGACTTGCGTCCCCGTTATATTTCGGTAAAAGATACAACCATGATACCCAGATGATAAACAGCATAAACCCCAAATATCTCAGAACCTCGGCAATCTATCAAACGAAATTTCGGTACCAAGACCATATGCCAATGAGCGGTTCCCACGCGGTTTTCAGTTTGTTATATTTATATCCCCTGCACACTTTAAAATGATCGTGAGTCTACCGGTACATCATTAGTAGAGCTACTTATTTTATTTATTTATTTATTTATTTATTTATTTTTTTATGATTTCCAGAAACATGTTTCGACCGACCTCTGATGTAATATCATTTTCTCTTATCTTGCCAAGAAACTCATTTTTGTTTTTCTATTGTTTTTGTGTTTTTCTGAATTTTCTCCCCCTTAAATGCAGAAAGTAAATAAAGTAAAGATTTTGTGTCCGAATGATAAGCTCGAAAGATATCATTCGATGGATACAGATGGACTTCGAAGGATATGCCATCCTTCGAAGTATATGTGGATCCTTCGATGGCTTTGTGATCGACAGATGATCTATCGATCGGTCTGTTAGATCCTTCGACCATACAACCTGTGTTGGGTATAAATACCAACACTTTGTCATTTGCAAAACAAGAGAGTGAGAGGAGGTTTGAGACCTCACCCGGGGAGAGATCACCACTTGATCTCTCCCGGAATGTATACTCCTTTGGTATTAGTTCGGTTATCATGTAATCGGGCCGATTTGTAACGTTTTACTACCGGATTAATACAAAGTTGTTTGTTTATCATTGCTAATCTCTTCCGTCTTTGAACATAATCATGAAAATCACGGTTTCGGTCCCCAAACCCGGTCCTACAATTGGTATCAGAGCCATGGTGCCCGATTTAGTAAATCTAACAGTTTACTAAGTCACATGTGCTCTAGATCTGTGATTTTTGTGCTTTTTGTTCAAGATGTAAAAATGGTGAAAATCAAGAAAAACTCAGATCTGGACCCGAATATTCAGATCTGTGCTGAAACGAGTGTTGGGTTTTATGTTTTTCACCTAAATATTCAAGTTATCATCATCAAAAATAAAAAATACAGTGTTTTCGTCAAATCTGCAGATTTACACAGTGGCTGTGTTCTTGATGTTCTTGGCAGCTTCATATTTCGAAGGATGCTGTTTGGCCATCGAAAGATTGAACAGACTTCGAAGGATGTTAAGGTGCTCGAAAGATGTAAGGAACTTTGAAAGATCAAACAGTTTTTTCGAAGGGTCATCTCATAACTTCGAAAGATCATCAGTTCTATCGAAGGGTCATCCTTCCATTTTTCGAAGGATCAGTCGAAGGATCCAGATCGAAGGATCCAGATCGAAGGATCCAGATCGAAGGATCCAACATATTTCGAAGAAATTTGTTAACCGAAAGATCCAGATGTTTCGAAGGAGCCAGATGATGTGGAATGATGAAAACATTTTGTTAAAAAAAAAAAAAAAAAAAAAAAAAAGGAAGAAGAAGATGATGAGAACTTGATTTTATTTGAAAAATGTGGGGTAGTCACGGTTACCGATGCAAATGTCAAAAATGGTGACGCGACTATTATGGGCCAAAAACCAAAAACGGAATGGTATGTTCACTTCCGCACGTCAATGTTTATGATTGTTACCGGTTATTCGTAAATGTTCGAAAGCATTTTGTTTATTGTCATATTCTCGCATTTGAAGACGAACGTATGAACCTTGAACGCCAACACCGGTCCTAACGAGTTCACAAAGTCTTTGGAGGGATACAAGTCGGATCCGATGGGGTACTAGGCGATATTGCTTTATCAACTAGAATATGCAACGAAGAAATCTTTTTTGTTTATTGTCATATTCTCGCATTTGGTAACGAATGAATGAACCTGGAATGTCAACACCGGTCCTAACGAGTTCACAAAGTCTTTGGAGGGATACAAGTCGGATCCTACGGGGTACTAGGGGACGTTCTTATTCAACTAGAATATGCAAAGAAGAAAGTCGTTTTCGTGATTTTTCGGAACCGAGAACATTCAATGAAGATTGACGACAGTTCCGCTTAGTGGAGGGAATTGGTGAACATTTGACGACAGTTTCTTTGAAGTGGAAAGAATCTGTTAAGGTTTAGAGATTTTACCAAAGAAATGGGGGGATAAAAATTGAATTTCTTCGGTAAATTTCTAAACGCAATCACAGGTGGTAGAGTGGTTTGTGATTTTCTGGTGATACAAATGGTTCGGCGTGGAATGTTTTGCACATACACATATTTGAGGATTTTAATTAATTCTCCAGCCAGCGTGAAGGGTTTTGCACGGAAAAATACAGGTTTCTGAAGTCTACAGTAGTTACAAAAGCGCTGTTCACTGAAGACCTGGGGAATCCTAATGAAAGCTGATAGTTCAAGGCTGAAGACCTGCAGGATTCGGTTTTGGGTTTGATGTTTCTTTGGGATTTTACAGGGATCTGGGGGTAACTCAATTCGTTGAGTTTGCAAACGATGTACTTGGTCTAGCTGACTTCCTGAGTACTGATGCTGAAGATCCGTAGTGCATTACGTGGTCAACTTCACAAAGGCGAGACAATGAGATCTGGATGTAGTTCAACTAAGCATGCTGGTTGAGCTTGCAAGGGATACACTTGGTCTAGCTGACTTTCCTGAGTGTTGATGCTGAAGATTAAAGTGCATTACTTGGTCGATTCCACAAAGACGGCTTACAGAAAACAGTTCACCAGAAATCTCTATCAATGTAGTATGCTTGTATGAAATAGAGTTCTTATGACAAGATCAAGACTTGATGCAGTTCTTAAAGATTGGAACCCTTATCAAATGCCGGTTGGAGTATTGGAAGATCAGCGGAAGATCGGTCAATTGAGGAAATTGCACAACACCCAACACGGATACGCGTACTTTAAGGGGGAAATATTATACAAGGAGCATCAAGATACTACTTACCTGGATCATCGGTCAAGGGGGAATTTGTTAACACAGAGAAGATGAATACTTGACTGAAGATCGATTGCAGTTGCATTTTCAGCATTCGACAGCAACGGACAAGGGGGAATTTGTTGATGCAGATTTTGTGTCCGATGCTTGTCGAATAGATTAGTTATTATTTTACGCTGAATTTGTAATAGTTAGTGAAACGGTCTATCGAACGTGTATAGACCCGCTCGTTTGAAGTGGTCAAACGAGAGGGTTATTCGGTTGACCGTGTGGGTTTTGCTAGACAAACAGTTAGATTATGGTTGTATAATGTTTTGTGTCGAAGGATAAGGCATCGAAGGATTGTGTATATCCTTCGATGAGCTCGAAAGATATCATTCGATGGATACAGATGGACTTCGAAGGATATGCCATCCTTCGAAGTATATGTGGATCCTTCGATGGCTTTGTGATCGACAGATGATCTATCGATCGGTCTGTTAGATCCTTCGACCATACAACCTGTGTTGGGTATAAATACCAACACTTTGTCATTTGCAAAACAAGAGAGTGAGAGGAGGTTTGAGACCTCACCCGGGGAGAGATCACCACTTGATCTCTCCCGGAATGTATACTCCTTTGGTATTAGTTCGGTTATCATGTAATCGGGCCGATTTGTAACGTTTTACTACCGGATTAATACAAAGTTGTTTGTTTATCATTGCTAATCTCTTCCGTCTTTGAACATAATCATGAAAATCACGGTTTCGGTCCCCAAACCCGGTCCTACAATTGGTATCAGAGCCATGGTGCCCGATTTAGTAAATCTAACAGTTTACTAAGTCACATGTGCTCTAGATCTGTGATTTTTGTGCTTTTTGTTCAAGATGTAAAAATGGTGAAAATCAAGAAAAACTCAGATCTGGACCCGAATATTCAGATCTGTGCTGAAACGAGTGTTGGGTTTTATGTTTTTCACCTAAATATTCAAGTTATCATCATCAAAAATCAAAAATACAGTGTTTTCGTCAAATCTGCAGATTTACACAGTGGCTGTGTTCTTGATGTTCTTGGCAGCTTCATATTTCGAAGGATGCTGTTTGGCCATCGAAAGATTGAACAGACTTCGAAGGATGTTAAGGTGCTCGAAAGATGTAAGGAACTTTGAAAGATCAAACAGTTTTTTCGAAGGGTCATCTCATAACTTCGAAAGATCATCAGTTCTATCGAAGGGTCATCCTTCCATTTTTCGAAGGATCAGTCGAAGGATCCAGATCGAAGGATCCAGATCGAAGGATCCAGATCGAAGGATCCAGCATATTTCGAAGAAATTTGTTAACCGAAAGATCCAGATGTTTCGAAGGAGCCAGATGATGTGGAATGATGAAAACATTTTGTTAAAAAAAAAAAAAAAAAAAAAAAAAAGGAAGAAGAAGATGATGAGAACTTGATTTTATTTGAAAAATGTGGGGTAGTCACGGTTACCGATGCAAATGTCAAAAATGGTGACGCGACTATTATGGGCCAAAAACCAAAAACGGAATGGTATGTTCACTTCCGCACGTCAATGTTTATGATTGTTACCGGTTATTCGTAAATGTTCGAAAGCATTTTGTTTATTGTCATATTCTCGCATTTGAAGACGAACGTATGAACCTTGAACGCCAACACCGGTCCTAACGAGTTCACAAAGTCTTTGGAGGGATACAAGTCGGATCCGATGGGGTACTAGGCGATATTGCTTTATCAACTAGAATATGCAACGAAGAAATCTTTTTTGTTTATTGTCATATTCTCGCATTTGGTAACGAATGAATGAACCTGGAATGTCAACACCGGTCCTAACGAGTTCACAAAGTCTTTGGAGGGATACAAGTCGGATCCTACGGGGTACTAGGGGACGTTCTTATTCAACTAGAATATGCAAAGAAGAAAGTCGTTTTCGTGATTTTTCGGAACCGAGAACATTCAATGAAGATTGACGACAGTTCCGCTTAGTGGAGGGAATTGGTGAACATTTGACGACAGTTTCTTTGAAGTGGAAAGAATCTGTTAAGGTTTAGAGATTTTACCAAAGAAATGGGGGGATAAAAATTGAATTTCTTCGGTAAATTTCTAAACGCAATCACAGGTGGTAGAGTGGTTTGTGATTTTCTGGTGATACAAATGGTTCGGCGTGGAATGTTTTGCACATACACATATTTGAGGATTTTAATTAATTCTCCAGCCAGCGTGAAGGGTTTTGCACGGAAAAATACAGGTTTCTGAAGTCTACAGTAGTTACAAAAGCGCTGTTCACTGAAGACCTGGGGAATCCTAATGAAAGCTGATAGTTCAAGGCTGAAGACCTGCAGGATTCGGTTTTGGGTTTGATGTTTCTTTGGGATTTTACAGGGATCTGGGGGTAACTCAATTCGTTGAGTTTGCAAACGATGTACTTGGTCTAGCTGACTTCCTGAGTACTGATGCTGAAGATCCGTAGTGCATTACGTGGTCAACTTCACAAAGGCGAGACAATGAGATCTGGATGTAGTTCAACTAAGCATGCTGGTTGAGCTTGCAAGGGATACACTTGGTCTAGCTGACTTTCCTGAGTGTTGATGCTGAAGATTAAAGTGCATTACTTGGTCGATTCCACAAAGACGGCTTACAGAAAACAGTTCACCAGAAATCTCTATCAATGTAGTATGCTTGTATGAAATAGAGTTCTTATGACAAGATCAAGACTTGATGCAGTTCTTAAAGATTGGAACCCTTATCAAATGCCGGTTGGAGTATTGGAAGATCAGCGGAAGATCGGTCAATTGAGGAAATTGCACAACACCCAACACGGATACGCGTACTTTAAGGGGGAAATATTATACAAGGAGCATCAAGATACTACTTACCTGGATCATCGGTCAAGGGGGAATTTGTTAACACAGAGAAGATGAATACTTGACTGAAGATCGATTGCAGTTGCATTTTCAGCATTCGACAGCAACGGACAAGGGGGAATTTGTTGATGCAGATTTTGTGTCCGATGCTTGTCGAATAGATTAGTTATTATTTTACGCTGAATTTGTAATAGTTAGTGAAACGGTCTATCGAACGTGTATAGACCCGCTCGTTTGAAGTGGTCAAACGAGAGGGTTATTCGGTTGACCGTGTGGGTTTTGCTAGACAAACAGTTAGATTATGGTTGTATAATGTTTTGTGTCGAAGGATAAGGCATCGAAGGATTGTGTATATCCTTCGATGAGCTCGAAAGATATCATTCGATGGATACAGATGGACTTCGAAGGATATGCCATCCTTCGAAGTATATGTGGATCCTTCGATGGCTTTGTGATCGACAGATGATCTATCGATCGGTCTGTTAGATCCTTCGACCATACAACCTGTGTTGGGTATAAATACCAACACTTTGTCATTTGCAAAACAAGAGAGTGAGAGGAGGTTTGAGACCTCACCCGGGGAGAGATCACCACTTGATCTCTCCCGGAATGTATACTCCTTTGGTATTAGTTCGGTTATCATGTAATCGGGCCGATTTGTAACGTTTTACTACCGGATTAATACAAAGTTGTTTGTTTATCATTGCTAATCTCTTCCGTCTTTGAACATAATCATGAAAATCACGGTTTCGGTCCCCAAACCCGGTCCTACAATTGGTATCAGAGCCATGGTGCCCGATTTAGTAAATCTAACAGTTTACTAAGTCACATGTGCTCTAGATCTGTGATTTTTGTGCTTTTTGTTCAAGATGTAAAAATGGTGAAAATCAAGAAAAACTCAGATCTGGACCCGAATATTCAGATCTGTGCTGAAACGAGTGTTGGGTTTTATGTTTTTCACCTAAATATTCAAGTTATCATCATCAAAAATCAAAAATACAGTGTTTTCGTCAAATCTGCAGATTTACACAGTGGCTGTGTTCTTGATGTTCTTGGCAGCTTCATATTTCGAAGGATGCTGTTTGGCCATCGAAAGATTGAACAGACTTCGAAGGATGTTAAGGTGCTCGAAAGATGTAAGGAACTTTGAAAGATCAAACAGTTTTTTTCGAAGGGTCATCTCATAACTTCGAAAGATCATCAGTTCTATCGAAGGGTCATCCTTCCATTTTTCGAAGGATCCTTCGACTGATCCTTCGAAAAATGGAAGGATGACCCTTCGATAGAACTGATGATCTTTCGAAGTTATGAGATGACCCTTCGAAAAAAACTGTTTGATCTTTCAAAGTTCCTTACATCTTTCGAGCACCTTAACATCCTTCGAAGTCTGTTCAATCTTTCGATGGCCAAACAGCATCCTTCGAAATATGAAGCTGCCAAGAACATCAAGAACACAGCCACTGTGTAAATCTGCAGATTTGACGAAAACACTGTATTTTTGATTTTTGATGATGATAACTTGAATATTTAGGTGAAAAACATAAAACCCAACACTCGTTTCAGCACAGATCTGAATATTCGGGTCCAGATCTGAGTTTTTCTTGATTTTCACCATTTTTACATCTTGAACAAAAAGCACAAAAATCACAGATCTAGAGCACATGTGACTTAGTAAACTGTTAGATTTACTAAATCGGGCACCATGGCTCTGATACCAATTGTAGGACCGGGTTTGGGGACCGAAACCGTGATTTTCATGATTATGTTCAAAGACGGAAGAGATTAGCAATGATAAACAAACAACTTTGTATTAATCCGGTAGTAAAACGTTACAAATCGGCCCGATTACATGATAACCGAACTAATACCAAAGGAGTATACATTCCGGGAGAGATCAAGTGGTGATCTCTCCCCGGGTGAGGTCTCAAACCTCCTCTCACTCTCTTGTTTTGCAAATGACAAAGTGTTGGTATTTATACCCAACACAGGTTGTATGGTCGAAGGATCTAACAGACCGATCGATAGATCATCTGTCGATCACAAAGCCATCGAAGGATCCACATATACTTCGAAGGATGGCATATCCTTCGAAGTCCATCTGTATCCATCGAATGATATCTTTCGAGCTCATCGAAGGATATACACAATCCTTCGATGCCTTATCCTTCGACACAAAACATTATACAACCATAATCTAACTGTTTGTCTAGCAAAACCCACACGGTCAACCGAATAACCCTCTCGTTTGACCACTTCAAACGAGCGGGTCTATACACGTTCGATAGACCGTTTCACTAACTATTACAAATTCAGCGTAAAATAATAACTAATCTATTCGACAAGCATCGGACACAAAAATCTCCCCCTTAAATGCAGAAAGTAAATAAAGTAAAGACATATTTTTGTATTTTTGCGGTTTTTCAATGTTTTTGAATTTTTCTGAAATTTTCTCCCCCTAAAATTTAAAAACAAAGAAAATAAAGACACATTTTTTTTTTTTTTTTTTTAAGAAAAATATTTACAAAAACGATTTTCCGATGTCGGTTACTCTTGCTTCACCTTTATGCCGTTTACCAAAAGTAAATAATCGAATCTTGATTTATCAAAAGCTTTGGTAAAAAGGTCGGCACGTTGGTGATCGGTATGAATGTGAACCACATCGATAAGTCTCTTTTCAAAGCAATCACGTATGAAGTGATATTTAATATCGATGTGCTTCGTTTTTGAGTGCTGTACAGGATTTTTAGTGATCTGTAAAGCAGCTTCATTATCAACAAAAATAGGAGTAGTTAGGAATTCAAAACCGTAGTCCCGCATCTGTTGTTGGATCCATAGAACCTGGGAGCAGCAACTAGACGCAGCAATGTATTCCGCTTCACATGTAGACGTAGCCACACATGTCTGCTTCTTGCATTGCCAAGTGACTAGGCGATGGCCTAAGAACTGACATCCTGCTGTTGTTGATTTGCCATCTTTCTTGCAGCCGCCGAAATCAGAATCACTGTAAGCCTTGAGATCGAAGTTATCATCCTTAGGGTACCATAACCCGGTGTCAGGGCAACCCTTCAGATAACGAAATATCCTTTTGACAGCAGCATAGTGAGAGACCTTCGGATTCGCTTGATACCTAGCGAGAAGACAAGTTGGATACATAATGTCGGGTCTTGATGCGGTGAGATACATTAAGGATCCAATCATAGCACGATAAAGTGACGAATCCACAGCATCCCCTTCTTCATCCGGAGTAATCCCGTGATTCTGCGGAAGAGGAGTAGAAATTGGCTTCGAATCGGACATCTGGAACCGGCTCAAGATGTCTCCGACGTACTTGGTTTGATGGATAAAAATTCCAGATTCGGACTGATTAACTTGCAAACCCAAGAAGAACGTCATTTCACCCATCGCACTCATCTCGAATCGATCTTGCATCACCTTTTCAAATTCCTTGCATAACTTATCATCGGTAGAACCAAAGATAATGTCATCGACATACACCTGTACCAACAGAAGATCTTCACCTTTTTCCTTGATGAAGAGGGTACAATCGATCAAACCCCGTCTAAACCCATTGCTCAGCAGGTAGGTAGACAGAGTCTCATACCAGGCTCGAGGTGCTTGATGAAGACCATATAACGCTTTGTTAAGTAGTAAAACTCTGTCAGGATGTAATGGATCTTCAAACCCCGGTGGTTGCTCGACATATACTTCCTCTTCGACTACTCCGTGTAGAAAAGCACTTTTAACATCCATCTGGTACACCTTGAATTTCTTGAAGGATGCGTAGGCTAGAAAGATTCTAATAGCCTCCAGACGAGCAACAGGTGCATACACTTCATTGTAGTCAATACCTTCGATCTGACTGAAGCCTTGAACAACTAACCTTGCTTTGTTTCGGACAACAATTCCACGGTCGTCCTTCTTGCACTTAAACACCCAACGAGTTCCGATCTTCTTGTAATTGTCGGGCCTATCAACCAATTTCCATACGCCCAACTTCTCGAACTGCTGAAGTTCTTCTTGCATGGCTTCCACCCAGGAATCATCTTTCAATGCATCCTTCCAAGATCTAGGCTCTTCTTGGCTAACATAGCAGGCGAAAGACCAATCATTTTGTTGTCCCGATTCTCGTATCTCAGCATACAAGCCAGCATTTTCGTTATTTCTGATTTGATTCCTTGTCCTTACACCACTGAGAACATCACCTATAATATTCTGCTGAGGATGAATGTTATGAATTCGGGTTTCAGGTACTAGAGGAATGTCAACATTGGTCCTCAAGTTATTGATATTTAAATTCCCGATATCATTCTGAAGCTGTTGAGTTGTAGAAGATGATGCATTTTCTTCTTGAACAATTGGCGCAGACACTGGATCCGTTGATTCTGAAGTACCTTGAACCGGACCCCGTGATTCACCATCATTTGCATCAACATACTCCTCATCTTCCGACGACAAATTGTAGTCGACAACATCATTAAACACCTCATTTGAAACGAGATTGTTGACAGAAGAAGATGCTTGTGAGTCAACAATAATTGGGCGAGCTAACTGAGAGCCAGTCGCATTCTCGCTTTCAGACAACATTTGAGCAATTGCATTGTCATCATCAAATGTCGGCAGATTGAATGAGTCGAAAAGACCATCATAATCGAACATCCATGTATCTCCAGAAGGCTTCGGAGGATTAGAATATCTTTGAACTCTTACTTCACCCCACTCTTCAATCTTCTTGGTAGTTAGGTTCCATACTCGCAGATTAGGAGTAGCATACCCAAGGAAGTAACCTTCGATAGCTTTGGCACCAAACTTCCCATCAGGCTCAATCATGGTACATGGTGCACCAAAAGGTTCTAGATATTCCAAGTCAGGAGTCTTCTTGTGTAGGAGTTCGAAGCACGTTTTGCCATGTCTTTTCACTGTGAGAACCCTGTTTAACGTGTAGCAAGCCGAGGCAACAGCTTCAGTCCAGAATCGAACTGGAAGCTGAGACTCAACCAACATGGTTCTTGCAGTCTCAATTAAGGTTCTGTTCTTTCTTTCAGTGACTCCATTTTGTTGTGGCGTATACCGAGAGCTATATTCATGAAGGATTCCTTTTGCAGCGCAAAATTCATCCATAACCCTGTTTTTGAACTCGGTTCCGTTGTCGCTTCGAATTCGCCTCACCTTTAGATTATAAAGATTTTCCAACAAGGTGATCAATTTCTTTAGAATTTCTGGATTCTCACTCTTGTGAACCATGAAGTCAACCCATGAAAATCTTGAATAGTCATCAGTAACTACCAAGCAGAAAACCTCCCCGTGCACACTCTTGTGTTTGACTGGGCCGAAAAGGTCCATATGCAGACGTTCGAGTGGCATGTTTACAGTGTTAACCTTTTTCAATGGATGTGATTTCTTGATTTGCTTCCCTTTCTGACACGGCACACAGACATCTTGAAGTTGAAAATTCTTCACATTGACACCTCTCACCAAATTGTTTTTGACAAGGTGATTCATTTTTCTGAGGTGAATATGACCCATCCGTCTGTGCCAAGAGATCGTCTCCTTTTCAGTGGCTTTTGAAATAAAGCAAGTAACTTGTTTGGACTGAGTTATTGCTTGGCTCATATCAAGGACATACAAATCATTAACTCTTGGTGCTGATAAGAGAATCCATTCTGCGGGAATCTTGAATCCTGGCTTCAGCACATAACAACCGGCATCATCAAAATGCACGGTGAACTTCTTGTCGCAGATCTGAGAAACACTCAGGAGATTGTGATCCAACTGTTGCACATAATTGATTTTGTCGAAACTCACAATTCCATTTGAGATCATTCCCTCGCCGGTGATATACCCTCCTTTGTCTCCAGCAAACGCAACATATCCTCCTCTTATACTTCGCACATCAAAAAGAAGACGATAGTCGCCCGTCATGTGCCTGGAAGCCCCACTATCAACAATCCAAAGACTATTAATAGTTCCTCCTGGAGCTGCCTGCACATGCAATTAACTTATCAGTTTGAGAGGGGGACCCAAGCCTTTGTGGACTTGGGTCGTCCTTGATCATCAAGGAAGGTGATTTCAATCACTTGATGATTAGGAAAAAGAACCTGTGGTGCTCCCCCTGACTGAATTACCTGTTTTGGTTTCCAAGCTGTTTGTCCTTTACCAGTATTTGAATTAATTGTTTTTGAATTTACTGGTTTTACAGTTTTAGGTTTTGCTTGTACAGGTTTTTCTTCTTTGACCTCTGATTTTAAGGCCTTTTCAATTACCTTTTGATTCTTTTGTTTTAACTTCTTTTCCCTTTCTTCCAAGACACGTGGATCTTGTTTCGGGGAAACTGATCGTTTTCGGTAATCGATTTCTTGGGGAGCACTCATTGTTGACTTCAGCTTTTGCACGTATGGGCAATATCTTACAATATGCCCAACTGTCCCACATTCAAAACATGTTCTCCGCTCTACAAACTTCGGAGAAACATGTTGATGATCAGACTGAGAACCAGACCATGAACTTTGTGATGTACACGTGCTTGGACCTACATCACGTCCGTTGGTGTGTTGGGTGTAATTATTCTGATCATTTCGTTTTAAAATTCTAACTTGTTTTATAAAATCAATGTTAGATTTATCCTGAAATGTTTCAAGTTTGTCAGAACCCGTGGATCCAACAAAGTTCATTTTCGGTTCTCGTTTCTTAACAGGAGCTCTTTTGTTTTGCACCTTTCGTTGTTGAGCCTTAGGTTGCTCAACCTTTGATTGTTGAATTTTAGGTTGTGCAGCCTTAGGTTGAGTAGCCTTAGACTGTTCAACTTTGGGTTGTTGAACCTTTGGTTGTTCAGTCTTAGGCTGCTGAACTTTAGGTGCTTGAACATTCTTGTTCTGAGCCTTCCTTCCCTGTGCCTTACCCTTTCCGGAGTTCACTTGTTGTTTTCGCTCAATTGGTTGTTTTTGGTTTCCGTATTGTTTTCTAACTTGTTCACACGGAATTGGATCACATTGAGTGACGGTGACTTTGCCACTTTTGTTTCCCAAAAACTTATCAATACATCCTTCAAAAATTTGCTCAATTAAATCTTGATTTACATTTTTAATTGGAAAATCTTTGTTAGAGTAGATTTTGTCATCTCCTTTGAGCGTGTACAACAAGTTATTCCCTTCACAGCTAGATAAAAGGGACTCCATTGCTTTTGACGTTTCAGTCTCACTCGGTTTCACTGGAGGATCACACAAGATGTGATTCTCGATTGGAATATCTGTAGTAACCGAGTTAGACTGTTGGTTCACAATTTCTTCAGATTCATCGTCCGAAGAATCAGATTCATCATCCGAAGAATCAGTGTCCAAAACAATGGGAGGACTCTGTTCCTTAACACACGATGAATCTGTCACATTCTCAGATTCTGATTGATCCGAGGATGATGTACCAGTTGTGAACCCGAGGCCTGCTGCAAAGTCATCTAGACCGAGTGGCACAGTAGGTTCAAAACGGGGCATATCCTCGTCATCAGGCAATTTAGAGTAATTGTGATTCATAGGGGGAGGACATGATTTGAATCCATTACACTTCCTATCCCCCTTTTTCTTTTGAACATCAATAATGTGATCCAAAACATAGCGGGAATTGGAATAGCTTTCCAATTTCTGCTTAATTGTCTCACATTCACATCGAGCTGTTGCTAACTCAACCATTTGCTTTTCAATTGTGTCAATAAGATTATTGTTAGGATGTTGTTTTCTCAAAACAGCCTTTTGTAATTCCGAAACATCATGTTTTAATGACGCAATTGTTGCTTTAAACTCCTTTTCATTTCTGGTTAAAAACAAGTTAGCTTCGGTTGCTTTAGAAAGATCTACAATCAATTCTTGATTGTGTTTGTGTGTGATTTCAAACTGACTTTCCTTTTCAGCATATTCTAAGCACTTAGCACATTCAATAGGTACAGAAATAGAGTCAGAATTAGCATTACATACCTGAGAAGTTTGACCTTCTACGTGAGCCATAAAGGCTGTATGAAAAGAAAAAGATCCATCTTCAGAGAAGAAACGAGCAAGCTTCTCGGAAGTTCCAGCAGATTTCTGGCAAAGAATAGATCTCCTCTTGCATAATGCTTCAGCGTCAGCCAAAAGCTCATCAACTTCCAAATCTAAAGCATCACCTGATAAATCACCAGCATCATGTGATTCCCCATCCATGCTCCCACTATAACCCGAACTATCTTCATCTTCTGAAGATTCACCAGCAGACACGGGTTCTACTACCTTCTCAATCACTTTAGCATAACATGCTGTTCCACCATTTCCTCCTTCTCCAAGCTGAAGATTCCAGTTGCAAATTTCATCAGCTTGAACAACTAATCCTCTGTGGGGATTAGTGTTTGTGGAACCAGATGTATTTCCTCCAACGGGAACTATTTGTCTGTCAGAATTGTTGTTCTGTTGTTGTTGAGGCTGTCTTTGATTCCTGAAAGGATTCTGATTGCCTTGCTTAGGTGGCTTCTGACATTCCCGCTTGAAATGACCCTTTTCCCCACAGTTGAAGCAGGTGACAGCATTCTTATCAAAACCATACTTGGTGTTGTTGTTGCTTTCCAAGTTGGTTCTCCCCGTCCTTTCCATGAACTCTTTTGCTCTTCGAATAGCACTAGCAAGAGCCCATTTGATATCCATCATCTCAAACTCTTCTTTGTCAACTTGCTGATAATCTTCATTGGTTAGATTGATATTTCCAATCTGACCTGCAACCAACCCACAGTAAGCACTAACCAAGGTGTTCAACATCTCCATATGCTCCTTGGCTATCTCGACACTGACTTTTGAAAAGTTGGAAGTGTCCAATCTGACAGTGTTCGGATTAGAAGTAGCTTGAAAGCTTGAAGAACTTCCATAAAACCCTTGCTGTTGCGGTTGTTGCTGCTGAGCTCTGTTTGGATCTAAGAAAGACGGTGGTGTGAATTGCTGAGCTGTCGATTGCACATTCTGTTGTAGAGAAGAAGAATCCGGTCTTGAATACATCATCGTGTATGCTGAAGGATCAAACTGATTTGTTGTGGAAGGTCCGGTGTTTGAGATGAAAGCTGTTTGAAGCTTAGCATGCTGAGAGGCTGGCTTTTCTCCACTAATGCCACCTGCAATCCCAAAATACATCTCTGGATTCTGAGGGGTTATTGTTCTTTTTGCCTTTAGCTTTTCTTCTACATCTTTGTTCTCCAATTTCTGGATTAGCTCATAAACGGTGATTGTGTCCAGAACACCGTTTTCTTTGAGAATCTCAAGATAACCGCTCCATTTTGCTGGTAAGCTATCAGCAAATCTCTTCACCATTTCTTGTGGAGTGGCAGTGACTCTGAAGGCAAACATTTCACTCAACAGATGATGGAATCTTGTAGATAATTCTGCCAAACCCTCGTTCTCCATACACGTGAAACCTTCAAACTCTTTCTTCAGCAATTCTTGCTTGATCTTCCTAGACTGAGCATTTCCTTCACATCGTAACGTGAGCATATCCCACAAGCTTTTAGTAGTCGTGCAGTAAACAAACTGGTGGTATATGTCTCTGTGAAGAGCTTGCGTGAGAATCATAAATGCTTTCTTTTCCAACTCGAATTTCTTCTTATCATCATCAGACATTGTGCTGTAAGTTTCTGGATTTGATCCTGCAACTTCCAAATCGTTGTCAAATGGAGTGAAGAAACACATCCATAGATCTTGACCTTGCCCCTGAACATAAGTTCTCAGCCTTTCTTTCCACCATCCCCAATCATTGATGTGATT
Source organism: Helianthus tuberosus (assembly GCA_030545235.1). NCBI lineage: Eukaryota > Viridiplantae > Streptophyta > Magnoliopsida > Asterales > Asteraceae > Helianthus > Helianthus tuberosus. Next base: position 48,076,926 of record CM060411.1, on the reverse strand, counting down.
TAGCTTTGGCGGCTTTGTACTTGTACCAGTTTCACTGTCGTTCTGCATCATTGCTTGAATGCTGCTGCTTTGATTTGTGACCAATGCCCATTGATTTGCAGTTATCATTGCAGCTTGAGGTGGGGCAATAGCCTGCATCCATGCAGTTTTGTTGAACTCTGACGCAGATTGCGTGGCTGATGATTGTGGAGTCAAAGTTGTTGTAGTCCACGCGGATGGATCCCACTGACCGTTTGTTCCCATTTTATAAAAATTAATATATTAAGTGAAAATTGATTTAAAATTTGAAAAAAAATTAATTTTCACAAACTATGTTAAAATGTTGTTGAGAAACAAACAGCCGAAAGATCAATGGATCGAAAGACCTGAAAAAAAAAAAACACAACTGAAAAGCACAACTGTTAAACTGTTAATCTTAAACCAATAAGAATCGAAAGATAAACACTTGTTCGAAAGATAGACACAGACTTCGAAAGACACTGACTTCGAAAGACACTGACTTCGAAAGATTCTCCAAGACGAAGGATCCTTATCTTTCGAAATGTAACAGTAGCTCGAACAATATATCCTTCGAAAAGATTCCTTGGCTCGAAAGATAACTCACTGACTTCGAAAGATATTCGAAGGATGGGTATCTGTCGAACCTCCTTGATCGAAAGATGATCTTTCGACTTCGAAGGATATCTTTCGATGAACTCTGACACACTGACACAAAGTTGACAGGTTGGTGAGAAAGGTGATGGGTTGGTGCACAACTTTCGGCAGAAGGTATGTTCAGACCCAACTTTTCACCAACTCAGATTTGACTTTTGAAAAATTGCCCAAAAAGGAAGTTTCTTATCCAGAAACCGATACCGGAGTTAACCGGAATTATGGCCGGAAATTACCAAACCCTTTTAGAACAAAATTTTAAGTTACCCAAACCTTCCCTTAACACACCCGGTTAGTTTAGAACACGTTTTTAAGGCTAAAAATGCAAGAAACACACTAAAAACGGGTGCTAAACCAAGTGAGTCTTGTCCAAACACTTCCAAAGTCTTGTACAAACCCGGTTTTTAACAAGGAAAAGAGCCCTGGCTCTGATACCACTTGTATGTCCCTCGGAGGTTGAGGTTAAACCTTATCCTTGTTATGTTTAACACTCTAGCAAGTGCGGAATCCAAGCTAGAATGCAAACCGATAGTTTAGATGAAAGCACAAGTTACAAAGAGAAAGAGTAGACACGCAATATATCAAAGTTTTCTCTTGTATTTCAGTGGACACGGTTACAGCCCTTGACCAAACTGAAATGCTCTCTACAAGACTTGGTTCACTCACATGCACTATCCAAAGAACTTTCAAGACTAACTATGAACTGAACCATGTATGGGATATATATACCCATAACAGATAACATGCTCGAAGGATAATGTAATCTGGTCGAAGGATCATCTATCGACCAGAAAACTATCGAAGGATCCATACATACCTCGAAGGATGATATATCCTTCGAGGTCCATATGTATCCATCGAAGGTTGTCTTTCGAGGTCATCGAAGGATACAAACCATCCTTCGATGACATCCTTCGAGGCATACAATCTTACATACATAGTGTTGACTGTTTGGCCAAGTCAACCAGGAGGATGGTTGACTTGGTCAAACTCACATTCAAACACATATACAACACAACAAAAGACGTAAACACGACAGACAAAAGACATCGTTTTATACATTACAAAATACAGACAAAGTACAGACACAAGGGGGAGTTTGTTGGTGCACTTGTGTCTGTACTTTGTCCGATGCTTGTCGAATAGATTAGTTATTATTTATCCGGGAGTCAAGTTCGTCTCTCTGCTGCTGCAAATGAATCAAGTTCGTCTCTCTGCTGCAAATGAATCACATTTTCTAAGTGATAAAATATCACATTTATCCGGGAGTCAAGTTCGTCTCTCTGCTGTACGAAAGTACTGACCTGTTCACGGACTTGCTCCTGTGCCCTCATGCATATGAAAATCAAGTTCCTCATCAATAAGTGATTCTATCACATAGGGCTTGTTTTCAAATCAAATAAGTGACTTGTTCACATTTTATATACGTCAAATCAAACGGATGATAAATGGTATACTCCCCAGTAAGATGAACTCTCGTGCATACCTTGATACGGGAATGTGTCGTGAGTGGATGAACACCGGTCGGTAAGTATAAATCATACCTTAACGTATCTCAATGCATTATGATTACACTTGATCGCTGAGTTTAAGTGGATAACAATATCGGTAATTGTGGTAGAATACTTATCCACTTCTGTAAAAGAATATTAAAAGGAAATGTGTTTTGACAAAAGACCGCAAACTGATATGATTCTCTTCGCCAGAAACTCGCAAAAATATTGTTGTGTTTGTACATATTTATTTACTGCTTAACTTTAGTGATTAATTTTTATTGTCTTTTTAAACAGTTTGTGTCGTTTGGTGCATATCAGCACGACATTAGCGGTGATGTCGTTTGATAACATTCAAAGGATTCTAAAATTGTTGTCTTTTATTGTTGTCTTTTATTTTATCAAAATCCAAAAAGATTTTCAATTTAATCTTATTTTTGATTAACCGATGTTGGTACTCGATCAGATATCTGACAAGCCGAAATACTTCATAAAACTGACCTTTGCAGAACTTCATAACGGACAATTTTTCAAAACGGTCATTTCTGAAAGCTTTTAAGAATTTGAAGGGCTTAAACTGAAAATTCCCAAAAATCCAAAGTGTTGGTGGAAATCTGATCCTTCGAGGAAGCAATGGCCCTCGAAAGATCAGAAGGTCAATGAAAGTCAATGAAAGTCAATCATCTCAGTCGAAAGATGAATTGGTCAACGAAGGATTTGACCAATTTGATCTTTCGAGCTGATCAGACCTTTTTGAAAGATGGATAAGGTCGAAAGATATCCTTCGAGGATTCCCACAAATATCTTTCAAATATCTGGTATCTTTCGATCCAGATAGGGATCCTTCGACCCAAAGCTGATCCTTCGAACACCTTTTCATCTTTCGAAAGATCATCTATCCTTCGAGACGGTTCGACTTTCGAGGTCAGAGTATAAAAGGGTGTCTTCTTCTTCACTTCATCATAACTGATCATTTTCTCTATTTCAAAAACCTCCATTCCTACCGAAACTCTGCCAAAATTTAATCAAAACCTTAGTGTATCAGGATTTCATCTACAATCTCGGTAGGATAACCCTAATACACGGTTCAAACAACTACATAAACACTTCATCTGATCATGAGATAAACTACTTGGTGCGGGATCGAGATCAAGCAATGAAGTTTCAGAAGATGGCCCGGTACTGTTTCAATCTACTGGTTAATGCGGGAAGTGCATGGTCATCACATCATTTGACAGTTGAAAGGACGTCCGAGACTTAAAGACACGAAGATCGAGACAAAGCTACAGCCAAGGGGGAGTTTGTTGGTGCACTTGTGTCTGTACTTTGTCTGTATTTTGTAATGTATAAAACGATGTCTTTTGTCTGTCGTGTTTACGTCTTTTGTTGTGTTGTATATGTGTTTGAATGTGAGTTTGACCAAGTCAACCATCCTCCTGGTTGACTTGGCCAAACAGTCAACACTATGTATGTAAGATTGTATGCCTCGAAGGATGTCATCGAAGGATGGTTTGTATCCTTCGATGACCTCGAAAGACAACCTTCGATGGATACATATGGACCTCGAAGGATATATCATCCTTCGAGGTATGTATGGATCCTTCGATAGTTTTCTGGTCGATAGATGATCCTTCGACCAGATTACATTATCCTTCGAGCATGTTATCTGTTATGGGTATATATATCCCATACATGGTTCAGTTCATAGTTAGTCTTGAAAGTTCTTTGGATAGTGCATGTGAGTGAACCAAGTCTTGTAGAGAGCATTTCAGTTTGGTCAAGGGCTGTAACCGTGTCCACTGAAATACAAGAGAAAACTTTGATAAAAAAAAAAAAAATAAAGACACATTTTTTTTTTTTTTTTTTTTTTTTTTAACAAAATGTTTTCATCATTCCACATCATCTGGCTCCTTCGAAACATCTGGATCTTTCGGTTAACAAATTTCTTCGAAATATGCTGGATCCTTCGATCTGGATCCTTCGATCTGGATCCTTCGATCTGGATCATCTGTCGATCACAAAGCCATCGAAGGATCCACATATACTTCGAAGGATGGCATATCCTTCGAAGTCCATCTGTATCCATCGAATGATATCTTTCGAGCTCATCGAAGGATATACACAATCCTTCGATGCCTTATCCTTCGACACAAAACATTATACAACCATAATCTAACTGTTTGTCTAGCAAAACCCACACGGTCAACCGAATAACCCTCTCGTTTGACCACTTCAAACGAGCGGGTCTATACACGTTCGATAGACCGTTTCACTAACTATTACAAATTCAGCGTAAAATAATAACTAATCTATTCGACAAGCATCGGACACAAAATCTGCATCAACAATTACGCACGCCCGAAGCATGCCTTCTAGAGTTTGAATAGTGCGCTCAGACTGCCCATCTGTCTGAGGGTGATAAGCTGTGCTCATGTCTAAACGAGAGCCAAAAGATTTATGCATTGCTTGCCACAGTTCTGAAGTAAAACGTGCGTCACGATCAGAGATGATGGAGGTGGGCACCCCGTGCCTCGAGACCACTTCTTTTAAGTAGATGTCTGCTAAGGTAGAGAACTTGTCTGTTTCTTTGATAGCCAAGAAGTGAGCAGACTTTGTGAGTCGATCTACGATCACCCAAATAGTATCATTTCCGCGCTGAGATCTAGGTAAGCCAGTAACAAAATCCATGGAAATTTGCTCCCATTTCCATTGTGGTATCTCAGGTTGTTGGAGTGGTCCTGACGGTTTCTGATATTCTGCCTTGACTTTCGCACAAGTCAAGCATTTGCTAACGTATGTGGCTATGTGGGCCTTCATGCTAGGCCACCAATATGTAGTTTTGATGTCGTGGTACATTTTATCCGCACCTGGATGTGCCGAGTAGCGAGACTTATGAGCTTCATCCATTACGAGCTCGCGTAGATTACCATAGAATGGAACCCAGATGCGTCCTGTTACGTAATAAGCACTATCTTCCTTCTGTTCTAAGCGTTGCCTTGAGCCACGTAGGGCTTCAGCCCTGACATTTTCTGGTTTCAATGCTTCTACCTGAGCATCTCGTATCTGAGAAGGAAGACTAGACTGTATAGTGAGTTGTAAAGCTCGCACGCGCTTAGGCGCGGTGTCCTTTCGACTGAGGGCGTCAGCCACAACATTGGCTTTGCCTGGGTGGTACCTGATCGAGCATTCGTAGTCATTTAACAGTTCGACCCATCGTCGCTGTCGCATATTCAGCTCTTTCTGTTTGAAGATATGTTCGAGGCTTCTGTGATCAGTGTAGATTGCGCACTTGGTACCATACAAATAGTGTCGCCATATCTTAAGTGCAAAAACAACCGCTCCCAGCTCTAGGTCGTGTGTCGTATAATTCCGTTCGTGAATCTTTAGTTGGCGCGAAGCATAAGCAATAACTTTATCCCTCTGCATCAATACACATCCAAGACCTTGGATAGATGCGTCGCAGTAGACTACGAAATCGTCCGTGCCTTCAGGCAGTGAGAGGATAGGTGCGCTACAAAGTCTATCCTTTAAGTGCTGAAACGTTGTTTCCTGTGCATTACCCTAACGATAAACAACACCTTTCTGTGTCAGTAGTGTAAGCGGCTGAGCAATCTTTGAGAAGTCTTTGATGAACCTTCTGTAGTAACCCGCCAAACCTAAGAATTGGCGTATTTCTGTTGGTGTACGAGGCGCAGGCCAGTTCTTAATCGAATCTACCTTGGATGGATCTACATGAATCCCATCCTTGTTCACCACGTGGCCTAAGAAGTGGACTTCACGAAGCCAAAAGTCACATTTAGAAAACTTAGCGTATAGCTGTTCCGTTCGTAGAAGTTCCAGTATAAGTCGTAAGTGCTGCTCGTGTTCCTCCTGACTTTTCGAATAAATCAGTATGTCGTCGATGAAAACAATGACGAACTTGTCGAGATAGGGTTTGCACACCCTGTTCATAAGATCCATAAATACGGCAGGCGCGTTCGTTAGCCCGAATGGCATGACCATAAACTCGTAGTGGCCGTAGCGAGTTCTAAATGCTGTTTTAGAGACGTCCTCATCCCGGACTCTCAGCTGATGATATCCTGACCTTAAGTCTATTTTGGAGTAGTAGCTCGACCCTTGCAGCTGATCGAATAAATCATCTATGCGCGGAAGAGGATAACGATTCTTGATCGTCACCTTGTTGAGTTCACGGTAGTCTATACACATCCTGAACGTACCGTCTTTCTTCTTTACGAATAACACTGGAGCTCCCCAGGGCGAAGAGCTAGGACGTATAAAACCCTTTTCCAAGAGTTCTTGTAGCTGCTTTGACAGTTCTTCCAATTCAGTTGGAGCCAAACGATAAGGCGCTCGAGCTATGGGTGCTGCTCCTGGAGCGAGCTCGATCTGAAATTCGACCTGGCGATGAGGCGGTAACCCAGGTAATTCCTCAGGGAACACTTGAGGAAAGTCACGTACTACCGGAATATCTTCAATCTTTTTCTCTTTCTTCGATGTATCAGTAACGAGTGCTAAACCAGCTGTGTGGCCCTTTCGCAAACACTTCTTGGCCTTCAAGAAGGGTATGATGCCACTCACGACACCACTCTTGTCGCCTCGCACTTCGAGAGGCTCTTTGCCAAAACGAGGAATACGAATGATCTTCTCCTTGCATAGGATCTCTGCTTGTTGTTGGGATAACCAATCCATACCAATGGCGATGTCAGAACCATCGCAACGCTGGGGTCATTCCTAGTATCACCCTGACTAATCACGAACACTCGACCCCTGGCACCATTGCCGTCGTTATTACCCCCGTTGTTGTCTTTCCTAGTTCCCGTTTCCTTGGTTGTGGTTCTGATTCTGGTTCTGGTTCAACCGTGAGCTGTGTCTTTTGAAGTGTCCTTCAGCACCACACTGATAACATCCCTTGTTACCTTGCTGTTGCTGCTGATTCTATAGATCTTGTGGCTGTTGTTGTTGGTTCTGGTTTGCAGGACGTGAGTTTCTACCATCTTTGGTTCCATGACCAAGCTTGTTGCATCATTGACAATGATTTCGGTTGCACTGCCCGCTGTGGTGCAAGTTACATCGTTTGCACTTAGGGTGGTTTCCCCTGTATCCACCCTGCCCTTGACTACTAAAAGGTTGCTGACCAGGACTTTGGTTGTCATCGATCTTTCACTGCTGTGCCTGGGACGGAATCGTAGTCGAACCCTTGCTAGAGATTCCATCCCACTTTCATTTGTTGTCACTGGGAATAGCAGAAGTAGTAGTAGTAGCACCAATACGTCTAGGCAGCTTGTTCTGTTCCACTGCCTGGTCTGTGAGACGATGAGCAAGATGAGTAACATCTTAAATAGCAGCAAGGTTAGCAGTCATCACATGGCTTTGAATTTCTGGTACTAAGCCTTTGAGGTACAGCTCTCGGTGCGCTTGATGGGAGGTTCCACCATAGTAGGGCACAAAGTTGCCAGTTCGTTAGATCGCTTCGTATACGCCTCTATTTCAGACCCCGTCGTCTTCAGGTTAAAGAACTCCACTTCCAGTTTGTGGATGTCATCATAGTTACAGTATTCTAGTTTGATTAGTTCCTTGAAATCGTCCCAAGGGGTGGCATTAGCAGCCGCCAGCCCCAGTATCTGAACCTGCGCGTTCTGCCAAGGTTAACGCAGTGCCTTCGAGAATATCAGTGGCATATTTCACCTTACGAACCTCGGGTCATTCTCACACTCGATGACCGATTCGAGTTCCTCGAACTAATTGAGGAGTCCAACAGCTCCTTCAGTGTCGCTGAAAGTAGGTAGGACGACAGTCCATAAAAGTCTTGTATGTGCATACAGGTGGCTGAGCGTGTTGACTTGTCGTGTGAGTAAGAGTAATCAAAATTAAGCACAAGTGTTGAGTTACGAGAGTAGGATCTAAAGATCCTAGAGTAAGTGGTGATGGCAGGTTACACCTCCTGCCTAGGTAGCTGCGAGTGCTGCAGTAACTTGTTCAGTGATCGAAGCCGCCAACTGGGCTTGAGTTAGGTTAACGCGTCCACCCATGATCTTGACATCAAGGAGAACATGTGGGTGAGAGGTTCGCGAATAGTGCGAAGAGAGTGAGCACACATGTATTCTCAAGTAATAACATATAGTAGGTTCTGAAATCTGAGCATACCACGAGCAAAGTTCTATGTAATTCTAGCAAGTAGGTAAAGTAACATGAATAGTAGTACCTATGATGTTGAGCCTTGCACGTGGAGCGAAGCGTCGTTGTGGATCGTTGAGAGCACTGTTCTGGTTATAGTCTGGTTTTAACAAAATCGTTTTCCCTTTATTAAAACCAAGTTCTCTATAACCAATGGCTCTGATACCAATCTGTCACACCCCCAAAATCCACCCGCGGAGTATCACCGCTTGGAGGCGTGACTGACCAGGATCAAGCCATCAATCATATCAAACATAGTATTTAAGTGTAAAAGTAGGAAAAGGTAATTCATCTTGACATGACTGATGTTCATAACCAAACATTGTTTAAGTAGCGGAAGCATAATAATGAAAACCCAAAATAAGTTATAAGTTCAAATATCGTCTACGATCCGTATCCCACAACGACCTGCTCCTTCCTGTGCAAGCTCCATATGTACCTAAGGTCCTGCAAGGCATGTAAGAGAGAGTCAACAACTAGTTGAGCGAGTTCACAGTTAACAGTTCAGTAATAGTATAGTGTGAGTAGTAGTATGTTCGTTCGTTACAAAGTATTGTATTATTTCCCATCGCGGCCCTCCAGGCAGGTGTGCGAAGATGTTGGGGAATGTTATTCCCCAAGTATTCTAGACTAGGTTTGTTTGTATCGCGGCCAATGTCCTTGGCAGGTGTGCGAAGATGCTGTAAATTTAGTTCGCGGCCAATGTCCTTGGCAGGTGTGCGAAGATGTTGTAAATTTAGTTCGCGGCCAATGTCCTTGGCAGGTGTGCGAAGTCAGTCATAATATCGCGGCCAATGTCCTTGGTAGGTGTGCGAAGATCGTTCAATAAGTGTTACTAGTCTAGCAGTAGGTTCTATCATCTATGTATGTACAGTAATCATCAAATCCCCATTCCCCCCTGGGAACCCCATGCCTTGGCTTGTGTGAACTCACCTTGGTTTGCTCGGTATGCTAGGTATGTAAGTGCTCGCAAATAATCAATCACGTCCTAAGGTATGCACGTATACATAATCAGTTTGTGTTTCAGTTGTTCATGTATAAGCATGTAACACGTAATCACAATCATACAAGTCATATTTAACATATAACAGCCGTTAAATATTTCAGTTAACACTTAACAGAATTAACTCAAGTTACTGTGCAGATTAACTGTTCGGCGAAACACACATAATGGCGAAACACATAAGTTGGCGAAACACACTTTCGGCGAAACACAAATTGACGAAACACATTCTGTTTCGTCGTGGCCTTGTTTGGCGAAACAGGATTCTAATTCGTCGATGACTCTTGGCGAAACACATTCTGTTTCGCCGGGAGTCCTGTTTCGTCGGATGTCTGTTTCGCAGACATCAGTTACAGCAGATGCGAATAACACATAAACCCTAATCCTTCTAGCAGCCGTCATCAATAACAGAAATCATACGAAGGTCAATGTGCATATCGAATCATCATAAATCAATCATCCCAGAGTCATTGTCTAGCATAAACCCTAGTTTATGTGTATAACATATCAACATACAACATCATATCATTGTACCCTATCAAGATACTAACTTGGATTCATAATCAGAACATAATAACAATATCCAGAACCGAGCACTCGATTGTATTAAATTTCTCATACCATTTTATATAAATCCTACTACATCATACATATCAAAATCAATAACATCATAATCATACTCTTATCACAGCAGTAACGCACATCAATCATATACACAAGCAATAATCGTGATATCACAGAAACATGGAATCGATTTACAAACACACACTAACCGATTCAAGATGAAGAAACAAGGATTCGAGAGCTAGGGATGATGGTGAACAATGGTTGTTGCCGTCGCACAGAAGAGAGAGTGTTCTAGGGTTTCAGAGTGTTCAAAAGTGTGAAACAATAGGTTGATTCACGTAGTAGTATGCGAGTTTACGTTCTGGGCCCAAACTGGGCTTCGTGAATTACTGGGCCGGCGAAACAGACTTCTGTTTCGTCGGAGTGTTCATGGCGAAACAGCCTGTTTCGTCGGAATGGGTTATGGCGAAACAGCCTTGTGTTTCGTCGGGTTCTTAACAGTTTAAGTTCTACAAACAGTACACATGATATACAATCACACATAACCATGCAAACACACTAGGTTTTATCATAACACAACCATATAGTCAAAGTCAACGTGCATTAAATGCGAATAAAGAACGTCGGAAATTCGAGTTGTCACAAAACACAATACAACTGGTGACTTTTTGGCCTTTTTTTATAGATTGGCGTTTTTAATAAGGATAAATTACACGTTTTGTCCTTTATCTTAACACTATTTTCAGGCGGTGTCCTTTTCAACGAATTTTGACAGCTTTTGCCCTTTATAGAGAATTTTGTTGCGTGTACTGTCCTTTGACCCTAACCCTGTTAGTTTTTTTGGTTAAATATGGTTATGTGCCTTGCACTTGAGGGCATTCTTGTTATTTCACCATCCCAAGGACTAGTGTGTAAATAATTTATATTAAGGGACTATTTTGTAAAAAAAATATATAAATAAAAAAGTAGATCCACACACTCTCTCTAAAGTCTCCCCCTCTCTCTTTTCTCTCTCTTGTTGGTGCAGTTTTGTGTCTGTCGCTTGTTCTTATTACGTTGTAATTTGTACGGTCTTTATTTACGGTCTGTATAGTTTTGGTCGAGTCGGCCAAGTCAAGATATCCTCCTATCTTGACTTAGCACGACGTTTGCTTTGTTAGCGTTGTAAAACAGTTTGCATGTGTGCAACTGTTAGTTGTTATGTGTTTTTGATCTTACTGTATTTGCTGCAAGTTTCTGTCTGTATATAAGGTCCCCACGAAGAATGGTTCTACGAACAAACAATTGTCACGAAGAACTATGATTCTTTGCCGACTGATAGAGCCACGAAGATCCTTATTCTTCGTGAGACTGATTACCCACGAAGATTTGTTGCCCCCTCACTCTCTCTACGATCTGCTTTCCCAAACAAGAGTGATCTAGTAACCAAACAAGATCGAGTAATAAAGAGGTTGCAAGATGCAAGATCAAAATGAATTAATCAAAGATTGATGACCACAGCCATACCAAACTGCCACCAACAACAACCACATGACACAACCACAACCACCAGATCTGTCGTGAACTCGAATCTCCAGTGGAATCGGAAGGCAGCGGTTAGGGTTCGATGACGGAGGGCCCTGAGGTGGAGTGGGTATTTGGATGATGATGGTGGTGGGGGTGCGGTTGGGGATGAGGGCTGTGATATGGGGTTAGGGTTCCAACTTGTGCTTACTCAAAACCACCTGAATTTATAAACGTTGGTGCTCTTTTTTCCTTTGATTCTGTCATCGATAAAGCTACAAAGGTGGCTATGGAGATTGCTGTATTTGATGTCAATAAGGATTAAAAGATTTTTAATGGAACTCAAATGAGGTTGATCAAGGAGGACACTAATTCCAGCGTCTTCAAGAGTTCAATTGGAGGTATATATAACATATTTATCATCTTGATCTTGTTATAATAAGATAGATTATTTGTTAATTTGTTTTGTTGGTTTTAGGTATTTGATGATACTTCATATCAATATTGTTTTGGATGGTTTGGGTGGTAGTGGTGGTCAGCAGGTGGACGGTGGTGGTGGAAGTGTTTAAGCGTGCGGTGGTGGGTTGATGGCAGATTTATTTTGTTTTATTTTTTAAATAATATTAAATAAAGGGGTAAAAAGACTAAAATACCATTGGGTAACCGGATTTAACAAGAAAATTTATCTGGGTTAGCGTTAAAGGACAAGACGTGCAACAATTTTCCCTAAAAAGGGCAAAACCTGTCAACATTCGTTGAAAAGGAAACCGCCTGGAAAAAGGTATCAAGATAAAGTACAAAACTTGTAATTTTTCGTTTTAATAAAGACAATACAACTGGTGATTTTTTGGTGTTTTTGTTTATCTATAGACATCTCATTATGTTAATGGCGGCCAACCTATTGTGACAACTGTCAAAATTCCAGGTATCCGTACAACTATTAAACCATGATTAGTGCTTAATAACTGTGCTGCATTTCAATTAATGACCTGGATTGCTTTCTGATTATTGCTTTATACATACATGTGCATCACATATTGCTTAATGCCATATCATTATTGCATGGGAACTTTATTGACTCAAATGATGCACGAAACACAGTTAGCACAGTTATCAGACAAATCAGAAAAATGCTGACAGAGTTCAGTACATAGACAAGCAATGTGTTGAGACACAGAATGAGCAGAAACCAAGTGTGACACTAGTATAGTGTGTAGGAAAGTAAGGATCACAAAACTGCCTTCCTAGTGATAGTTTAAGTGCTGGAAAGTGCCTAAAACTCATATAAACTGCAGAATTCTGCAGAAAATCAGCAAATTCAGCATTTAAACACACTTATATAATGCATAAATATGCTTTAATGGTCCTGAATACTTTCCTAAGTATCGGGAATCGAAACTGTCATAAAAGGGTCATTAAAGTACACTAAACTACATAATTTAGCACATTAACGAACCGGTAACCAACCGAACAACCGGACACCACCCAAAACACCAAATTTACACTAGAAGCACTGTTTTAACATTATCAAGCTAGTTATGGTCCCCGAACATCATAACACCCTATATAAATATCTAATAACTAAATCTCTAACTATACACTTGCATATCACTAATAACTAACTTCCTAGCCTATACCCCCCCCCCCCACCGATGGGACGGCCCAACATGGCCCCCACTCTTTCATTTTATTTGATTAGTTTAATGGATTGTGTTGGCCCTTTTTAGACATATGAACCATGAGTTAAAGTTGTAAATGGTTATAAGTATAACCTACTAGTAACATAACACTCATAACTCACCACACACCAACACACCATCACTCTCTTCTTCTCCTTCTTGTGTTCGGCCGAGAGCAAGCAAAAGCACCACCATCATCATCATTCATCTTCATCCAATTCCAAGCAGATACAAAGGTGTTAGAAGGTGCATAAGGAAGCTAGGAGCTTTCGGAAGTTGAAGAACCATCACCATTTGCTTTTTTCCACCTCTTTTCTTCTCTTGATCATCCCTAGCCTTGAGCTAGTGGTAAGAACACTAATCTTTCCATTTTACATCTTATTTAAGTGGTTAAAGAATTATACATAATGTTAAGTTGAAGAACACTAAGAAATAAGAAGATGAAACATCAACATAAGCTTAAAATTATAAGAAATCTTAAAGAAATCATATTGTTTAGTGTTGTTGTGATACTTGATGATTGATTGCTTATGAAAATGATGTAGATCATCATATAATCTTGCTAGATCATGATTAAAAACATAATCTAGCAAGATGAGAGGATGAAAGTGTTAAAGACTCATAGATCATCCTCATGAAAAACATAAACTTGAAAGAATATATTGTTTTCTTGTAAAATAATGATTAAAGTGAGTTGTAAGTCTTGTAAATCTAATATTTCAACAATGATTTTTCAAGAAACCAAGTTAAAAATACAAAGTTTACTAAATCTTGGTTCTTAAAGAAATCAACCATGTTTTTAGAGGTTAAACAAGTGTGGAAACACTTATGTAACAACAGAAATCCAAGAAGAAACATTTTTAGAAAATGTGATTATAAGTTGTAAAGATCTAGATTCTTCAAAAATGATGTTTTTAAAGAATCAACCACACTTTAAAGGGTAACAAGACCTACTAAATACACTAGTAAGTTACTACAAATTTTTGTAAATATTCAAGTTCATGAAGTGGTAGTTTATGCTTGTTTTTGGCAAAATTGGTAAGTATAAATTGTTTATTGTTGATTGATTGTGTTGATTTATAAAAGAAAATGATATGCCTTCAAGGTATGGGAACCTCCATTTTTAGGGGAAACTATGGCAAAATTTTTCTAAAAATTAAACACTTAGAAAAATATTTTTAAACAAATATTTACAAGTATATTTCAAACCTTGGATTTTCACATAAAGTTTGCCATAAATTTTGTTATAAAATTTATAAATATTGGAGGTTGGTTTTATAAATAAAAGTGACTAAATATTTATTTAGGAAATATATATTTTGATATCACCATGTGTGTGATTATTTGTATATTATGTGTATTAGTTATATTATTTTAGGACTTGAAATAATATAACTCATCAAAATAACAAGAAATTACAATCCAAAATATTATCAAAATTCCAAAGAATAAATATACAAAAAATACCCACATTATTGATGAAACCGAACAAAGGAATATAACTTACAAAATATTCCGAAAAATTTATTCGCAAGTATATTTTTGGTAAATAATATTTTGGACACCAAAGGAACAAAAATATGATTTTTACAATTATTACAAATATATCATATTTTCGACAATGAGAAAATATATTATTTTTGGTAAGTAAAAATATATGTTTTCTTGGAATTAATAGAAGGTATACTATTTTTTGAAGAAATATATATTTCTCAAACAAACATCGAGTATATTATTTTTGAGTGAAAAATAAGCTTATATATATTTTCCAAGCTAAACTTGAAAATATATTATTTTTGAGACTTGTATGAAATTTATAAATATTTTTGCCAAGGGAAAAATTATAAATAATTTTTCTAAGTAATATTTCTTAAAATATATATTTTGGAAACACATGTTGATGTATTCTTACTAGAAATATTATTCCGGAAAAGATAAGTATAAAATACTTAATAATTACTAGAAAATACGTATTCTCGTACGTATAGATACACACCGGAATACGACACCAATACATGGCAAAAATATACAAGTATAAGAATACAAATACAAATACAAATACACCCATCCTTGGGAAGGATATACATGTTTAAATACTTGAAAGGTAACAAGTAAAAAAAATATATTATTTTAACTATTATTCCAAAATTTAATAAATATAATTTAAGTTAAAATATTTATTATTTTAACAAATAATTATAACTTGGAATAATATCGAAGACACAAAGAGCGTAACTCAAAGACAATAATTCATACTAAGCCAAGGCACGACCCGCTCGTCTAATAGATCATAGTACGTTGTAGGTAGTCGTGTACATCCGAAGGAGCTTTGAGTTACTGTGATTACGAAGAACGCAAGACTGTGAGTTCATGTCCCCCCCTTTTTCCCTTAACTATTTTCGGTTTTATAACTTCGGGGGTGAAGTACATGTTACAAACTGTTTACAAACGTTTATATGTGGTATGGTTAGCTAAGGAAGGGTACAGCTAGATCATGTGAGTGGTGGGTATAACGCTTAAGACCATTAATCCTCATTGTAGGACCGGGGGACATGAGTGATAGATCTATTTGGGTGTAGCGAGCCCACACCCATGTGGACCAGGGTGGCCCATGAGGTGACTATGTCTTATTGCCGGAGACAAATTTGCTAGGTTTGAGCCTTCCTGCATCACGTCACACATATTAATGGCCTTGCAAACCATTAATGATCAGTTTTCCTTGTTGCTTTTTTACCAGGGGTTTACAAACATTCATACATACTTTCAATGATTACAAAGGTTTATTCATACACACAAACAAACACATGAACTCGCTTAACTTTTGTTGATGTTTTCAAACTACATGTATTTCAGGGAATTAAAAGTGGATCTGGCGAGCGTTTGGATGTTTCAAGTTATGTTGAGAATAAAAGATGTCATCCGTAGTCTAAGGGTTTGGATTGTGCATCTTATCCTAGATAAGATGCATAGTTCAAAACTAGGTTTTCATTAATGTCTTTTGTTGAGTCCTTATGGAACTCCAAAACTATTTGCATGGTCGTAATATGGATTCAAGGTCTGTGTTTGGATTTCCAAAACAATGTTGTTTGTGATATTTTAAACTTATTTAATGGATGATTATCTTTAGCTTTATCATATAGTTGTTGTTATGTTTGAATGCAATGATATTAAGCAAGTCACACATAATCACGCTTCCGCAAAAGTCAGGGTGTGGCAGTTTGGTATCAGAGCTTCGATTTTAGCGAACTAGGATTCTTTCTCGAGTCTCTACAATCATTAGGGCTCTCATGAAAATGTTTTTACAACATGTTTTCATTGCATACACGAAACGCCCAGATCCAGGGAAACAAACATTTTTACAAACGGAAAGACACGAAACACGATTGCAAGGTGGTTTAGTCTGGGAGACTAGGTGGTTTAGTCTGGGAGACTGGGTGGTTTAGTCTGAGAGACTAGGAAGGATACATGATTTCGTGATACATTGACTTTGCTTGCATACTAAATGTTAGTGGTTAATATATGTGCATATGTTATGATTGTTCTGTTACAGACACTATGTCTTCATCTGAGAGCGGATTATCTGATACTGATGACCCTATGGCTATTGTGTCCGATGACGAGATTGCACCAGAGCCAGAGATCTTTACCTCAGATACTGAGAGCGACCCAGATATGCTATCAGACGATGACGACGACTTCCAGCCGTTTGCGTTGCCTGATTTTGGAGATGACTTACCGCTTGCTGATGGTATTCCAGACGAGGATCCTTTTGTTATTCCCATTCCAGTCCATGATCATCTTATCATCGGGCATCCCGATGGTGAGCACATTGTGGCACCGATCCTCGCTCCTATTACTTTAGTGGTCATCCCTCCTGAGGATTGGCCTTTTGATGATCTGTTTGATGATGATTTTGATTTGTTTGTTGATGGTCCTCCCGATGAAGCCCATGGTGATGGAGAGCTAGATGAGGACGTTGTTGGCAGCCCTCTACCTGAGATCCCTGTTATCAAGGTTTCCTCTGACACTAGTTTGCACTCTGTCTCAGATTCCTTTGAGTCTGTGACGTCTTCCGCCTTGCAGGTAGTTGGATTGCGACGCTATACCGCTGATTCTGATGATGATACAACCATGTCAGCTGCACCGTCTCCTCCACACGATCCCGAGCTTGATCTTGAGTTAGATTTCATTCCTATTGATCAGCCTGACGATGCACCTGCTGATCATGAGCCCTTGCTTGATTATGACCCTATTCCATTTGTCTTACCTGACATTGCACCCCTCATACCTGATCCAGTTCATACACCTGTTGACCCTCCTGTTATTGAGCCATTCATTCCTCCACTTGCACCCGCACCCGCTGATGTTGCTCCTTTTCACCCAGTGGAGTTTTATGTTTATCGTGTTGATTTACCTATCGTTTTCTTGCAGGACATACCCACACCCCCTCAAGGGGAAGACACTTCAGGCCAGCAGCCTTGTCATGACCCTCATGTTTCAGCAGCTTTTCCACATATCCCTCAGTCTGCACCTTTTTCTCCTTTTACTTCTTCACCACTTGATGAGCCACTTAGATGGTTCCCACCGTATACCATGCCGATTTCGGACCCCTACCATCCCTCACAGTTTGTGGGTTATACACGAGATGAGTTACTCTTATCACTGCAGCTCCAGCACGAGATTATGAGTCGCAGGATTTTGGAGCTTGAGATGACACCGCGTCCTTTACCACATCCTTGTCAGCCGGCTTTCTTCCCCCTAGTTCGTCACCGTCTCCGTTTTCACATCCACCTGCTCCACTCACTCCATTTCCAGAGTTCGATGCTCGATTTCTTACGGTTGAGCAGCAGATCAGTTATCTGCTGCATCATGTATAAGAGCTTGAGGAGGAACTTGATCATGTGCGTAGCTTGCTTTTCTTTCCTCCACCTTCTCCACCACCACCATCAGCTTAGTTGGTTTTTGGTTTTATATAGGTTGCTTTGCTTTTGATGAGAGCACCACTATTGAGCCTAGCTTGTGAAGCCTTTTTGAGACCACCTTTTTGATTGTATGACTTTTGTAGACTGATAGACTTGTTGGACAAGGGTAGTGTGACCCTGTGATCCTTTTGATATGATACACTCTGTAAAACATGTAACAATATTTGTGGTCAATGATTAATGGAAGCTCAATCGTCATGTTCTCATTAAATACGTTGTTGAATTACATGTTATTCTATGAATGAGATGTTATATGCTTGCTTGTTATGATAAATGCTATTATATACGTACTACTTATTATACAAATAAGACCTGACCCATACAATATTCTTTTAGAAAATGCCTCCTCGAAGGAACACTCAGTTGCCCACACAGAGGCAGAACTGCACGAACGGATTTCACAGGCAATCGCACAACATGTGGCCCTATGCTCTGAACACAACAGAGGTACCTCAAGGAATAACCTATCTCACGGTAATGTTTAAGTCACCTAAGACACATTACAATACGTTTTGACATTTCCATATGCGTTTGCTAATGCTTTCTGTGAATAATGTTGCCTGTACAGGCTGTACTTACAAGCAGTTCCTTGACTGCAAGCCTCTGAACTTTGACGACACTGGAGGTGCTGTATCTTTTGTCAGATGGGCAAGACAGATTCCGTACTGCGAATGAGTAAGTGTGCGCCGGAGCATCAAGTCACTTACATTTCTGGACTATTCCTAGGTGGAGCTCTGTCGTGGTGGAACCTTCAGGTTCAGACTTAGGCGAGGCTGCAGCGTATGCTATGACTTAGGATGAGATGAAAGAGCTGATGCGCAAGATGTACTGTTCAAGGGCTGAAATTCAAAAGTTGGAAACCGAGTTTTGGAATCTGAAAATGGATGGTCCTAAGATAGCTGAGTACGTGCAGAGATTCCATGATTTGTCTCGTGTTGTCCCTTATATGGTAGAGCCAGAGTTCAAGCGAGTCGAACGCTTCATTTGGGGATTGGCACCCCAAATACTGAGCATGGTGACTACTTCAAAGCCTCCAACGATCACTGAAGCTATTGACTTGAGTATGGCTTTGACTGAGGAAGCGATCCGTTTGGGCAAGTTTTCAATCTCTGACCAGAAGAAGAAAGAGACTCATGTCGAGTCATCTGGAGAGAACAAAAGGAAGTTCTTGAATTTCAAGAAGGGTACCCAAGGAAACAACAGTGGTACTAACAAGCGTAAAGATGCTAACCCACCAGCCGAGGTCAGGACTGATGCTGCAAGTTCTGAGAACAAAGGAAAAGGATATATGGGCACCCTGCCCAAATGTGATGTATGTCAGTTTCATCATGCCGGCCAGTGTAGGTTTAGGAAATGTGAATCCTGTGGAAAGAACGGTCATTCTAAGGAAATGTGCTAGGTTGGTAATGGTCGTGGGAATGGTGGTCAGAGAGGAAATGGAAATGGCAACGGCAATGGTAACCGTGGTGGAAATGATTATGGGAATAGAAATAATCAGGGAGGTAATGGAAAACGGAATGGAAACAGGAATCAAGCTGGTAGCGGAAACCGTGGAGCAAACAACAACCAGGGCGGAAATGGAAATGGAAATGGTCGTGGCCAAGGTTGCTTTGGCTGTGGTGATGTAGGGCACTTCAAGCGGGATTACCCGAAGAACAACCAAGCCCAAGGAAGAGTATTCAACATTGTAGCTAGGGAAGCTCGCCAAGATCCGAATGTAGTCACTGGTACGTTCCCTATCAATCAACATTTTGCATCTGTGCTATTTGATAATGGTTCCGATTATAGCTTCGTATCTCTAGATTTTAAGAATATACTTGGGGTAGTTGCAAGTAAGTTAGATATCCCGTATTCGATAGAACTAGCTAATGGAAAGCTAGTAGAGGCAAACGAAGTGATTAGAGGCTGTGTGATAGAGCTGGGAGAGCGTGAGTTTATGCTTGATTTGCTGCCAATAGAATTAGGAAGTTTCGACATGGTAGTTGGAATGGATTGGTTGTCGAGTAACCGAGCTGAGATCGTATGCCATGAGAAGATTATCCGCATCCCGATGGCGAATGAAGAGACGATTGTAGTGCATGGAGAAAAGCATGATATGCCTCTACGGATTATCAGTTGCTTGAAGGCACGGAAGTTTTTGCGGAAAGGATGTGTTGCCTTCTTAGCTCAGGTCTTCGATAAAGAAGCCAAAGAACCGAAGCTCGAAGATATCCCTATGGTAAGGGAATATCCTGAAGTCTTCCCCAAAGACTTGCCAGGATTACCACCCCAAAGACAAGTCGAATTCCATATTGACTTGGTTCCAGGCGCCGTGCCTGTAGCCAAGGCACCTTATCGACTTGCGCCTTCAGAGATGCAAGAGTTGTCGACGCAGCTTCAGGAGCTTCTGGACAAGGGATTCATTAGACCAAGCTTCTCGCCTTGGGGAGCTCCAGTTTTGTTTGTCAAGAAGAAGGACGATAGTTTTTGAATGAGCATTGACTACCGGGAGCTGAACAAGTTAACCATCAAGAATCGGTATCCTTTGCCGAGGATTGATGATCTGTTCGATCAACTTCAGGGTTCGAGTTACTACTCCAAGATCGATCTTCGATCAGGTTATAACCAGTTGCGGATTCAAGAAGAGAGTATACCAAAGACTGCCTTTAGAACTCGTTATGGACATTACTAGTTTCTAGTGATGCCATTTGGTTTAACAAATGCACCGGCAGTGTTCATGGATTTGATGAACCGAGTTTGCAAGCCATATCTCGATAAATTCGTGATTGTGTTTATCGATGATATTTTGATCTATTCACGGATGAAGGAAGAGCATGAGCAACACCTTAGAGCCATCTTAGAGCTGCTAAAGAAGGAGAAGCTCTATGCTAAGTTCTCGAAATGCGAGTTTTGGTTGCGTGAGGTACAGTTCCTTGGTCATGTGGTGAATGAAGATAGAATTCATGTGGATCCCACCTAGATCGAGGCGATTAAGAATTGGGAAACTCCGAAGACGCCAACCGGGATCCGACAGTTTTTGGGCTTAGCAGGGTATTATCGCAGATTCATTAAGGATTTTTCAAAAATGGCTCAACCGCTGACCTCCCTTACTCAAAAGGATAAGAAGTACGAATGGGGAGATAAACAAGAGGAAGCTTTTCAGCTGCTCAAGAATAAGCTTTGCGATGCACCTATTTTATCCCTACCCGAAGGCACCGATGACTTCGTGGTCTACTGTGACGCCTCGCGTCAGGGATTGGGCTGTGTGCTAATGCAGCGACAAAAGGTTATCGCATATGCTTCGTGCCAATTGAAGGTTCATGAGAAGAACTACACCACGCATGATTTGGAATTAGGCGCAGTGGTGTTTGCTTTGAAGATTTGGCGGCATTACCTTTATGGTACCCGATGTACGATCTTTACAGATCACAAGAGCCTTCAGCATATATTCGATCAGAAAGAGCTTAACATGAGACAGCGGCGTTGGGTAGAGCTGTTAAATGATTATGATTGCGAAATCAAATATCATCCAGGAAAGGCGAATGTGGTGGCAGACGCCTTAAGTCGGAAACAGAGGATTAAGCCCATAAGGGTTAGGGCTTTGGAGATGATCATTCAGACAGACATCTCGTTGCGTGTTCGTGCTGCGCAGAGAGAAGCTCTTAAGAAGGAAAACTTAAAGGCTGAATATCTCCGTGGGATGGAGAAAAAGTTGGTACCCAACAAGGAAGGATCCTTGTGTTTTATGGGACGAATTTGGGTTCCGCTTTTTGGTGGTCTTAGAGATGTTATTTTTGATGAAGCTCATAAATCGAGGTACTCGATCCATCCAGGATCAGACAAGATGTACCAAGATTTGAAGGACTATTACTGGTGGCCAAGACTTAAGGGCGATGTGGCTACTTACGTTGGAAAGTGTTTGACTTGTGCCAAGGTGAAGGCCGAGTATCAGAAGCCTTTAGGTCTTCTCCAGCAAACTGAGATACCCATGTGGAAGTGGGGGCATATCTCAATGGATTTCGTAACAAAGTTGCCCAAGACACCCAGAGGTCATGATACGATTTGGGTAATCCTGGACCGTTTGACAAAGTTTGTGCACTTTTTGCCAATCAGAGAAAAGGATAACACAGGTAAGCTAGCTGAGCTGTACCTAAGGTAGATAGTCGCACGTCATGGAGTGCTTATCTCGATTATATTAGATAGAGATGGAAGATTTGTGTCAAGGATTTGGCAATCCTTTCAAGAAGCGTTTGGTTCTCAGCTGAATCTGAGTACTGCTTTTTATCCACAGACGGACGGTCAAAGTGAGAGAATGATTCAGACGCTAGAAGATATGCTACGTGCTTGCGTAATGGACTTGGGTGGCAGTTGGGACACTCACCTGCCTTTGGTTGAGTTTTCCTATAACAACAGCTACCATACAAGCATCCAAGCTACACCGTTCGAGGCTCTCTACGGACGCAAGTGTCGATCACCGTTATACTGGGCAGATGCAGGTGATAGACAGCTGGTTGGTCCCGCACTGGTCCAAGAGATGAATGATAAGATCATGCAGATCCGAGAGCGCATCAAGGCGGCTCGTGATCGACAGAAGAGCTATGCGGACCAAAGAAGGAAACCTTTGGAATTTGAAGTGGGTGATATGGTTTTGTTGAAAGTTTCACCTTGGAAAGGTGTGGCACGCTTTGGGAAGCGTGGTAAGTTGAACCCACGATTTATCGGACCATTTAAAATCCTAGAAAGAGTTGGTTCTGTAGCATACAAGTTGGAGCTACCAGCAGAACTTCATGGTGTTCATGATACATTCCATGTATCTAACCTGAAGAAAAGTCCAACACAAGAAACAGTGGTTATCCCTGCTGATGAAGTTCACATTGATGTCTCACTCCACTTTACCGAAGAATCCGTTGAGGTTACTGACTGGAAAGTTAACAAGACTCGGAGGAGTAGTGTTAAGCTTGTTAAGGTTAGATGGAATGCGCTTCACGGCCTAGAGTTTACTTGGGAGCGTGATGACCGCATGAAAGCTAAATACCAGCATTTGTTCCCTAACACCCCTGCGGCAAGTAGTAAGGCTTAAAATTTCGGGACGAAATTTTCTTAACAGGGGGAGAATGTGACAACTGTCAAAATTCCAGGTATCCGTACAACTATTAAACCATGATTAGTGCTTAATGACTATGCTGTATTTCAATTAATGACCTGGATTGCTTTCTGATTATTGCTTTATACATACATGTGCATCACATATTGCTTAATGCCATATCATTATTGCATGGGAACTTTATTGACTCAAATGATGCACGAAACACAGTTAGCACAATTATTAGATAAATCAGAAAAATGCTGACAGAGTTCAGTACATAGACAGGCAATGTGTTGAGACACAGAATGAGCCAGAAACCAAGTGTGACACTAGTATAGTGTGTAGGAAACTAAGGATCACAAACCTGCCTTCCTAGTGATAGTTTAAGTGCTGGAAAGTGACTAAAACTCATATAAACTGCAGAATTCTGCAGAAAATCAGCAACTTCAGCACTTAAACACACTTATATCATGCAGAAATATGCTTAAATGGTCCTGAATACTTTCCTAAGTATCGGGAATCGAAACTGTCATAAAAGGGTACATAAAGCACACTAAACTGCATAATTTAGCACCTTAATGAACCGGTAACCAACCGAACAACCGAACACTACCCGAAACACCACATTTAATCTAGAAGCACTGCTTTAACATTATCAAGATAGTTATGGTCCCCGAACATCATAACACCCTATATAAATATCTAATAACTAAATCTCTAACTATACACTTGCATTTCAACTAATAACTAACTTAATGGTTAAACCCTAGCCTATACCCCCCCCCCCCACCTATGGGACGGCCTATGGGCCCCACTCTTTGATATTATTTGATTAGTTTAATGGATTGTGTTGGCCCTTTTTAGACAGATGAACCATGAGTTAAAGTTGTAAATGGTTATAGGTATAACCTACTAGTAACATAACACTCATAACTCACCACACACCAACACACCATCACTCTCTTCTTCTCCTTCTTGTGTTCAGCCGAGAGCAAGCACAAGCACCACCATCATCATCATTCATCTTCATCCAATTCCAAGCATATACAAAGGTGTTAGAAGGTGCATAAGGAAGCTAGGAGCTTTTGGAAGTTGAAGAACCATCACCATTTGCTTTTTTCCACCTCTTTTCTTCTCTTGATCATCCCTAGCCTTGAGCTAGTGGTAAGAACACTAATCTTTCCATTTTACATCTTATTTAAGTGGTTAAAGAATGATACATAATGTTAAGTTGAAGAACACTAAGAAATAAGAAGATGAAATATCAACATAAGCTTAAAATTATAAGAAATCTTAAAGAAATCATGTTGTTTAGTGTTGTTGTGATACTTGATGATTGATTGCTTATGAAAATGATGTAGATCATCATATGATCTTGCTAGATCATGATTAAAAACATAATCTAGCAAGATGAGAGGAAGAAAGTGTGAAAGACTCATAGATCATCCTCATGAAAAACATGAACTTGAAAGAATATATTGTTTTCTTGTAAAATGATGATTAAAGTGAGTTGTAAGTCTTGTAAATCTAATATTTCAAGAATGATTTTTCAAGAAACCAAGTTAAAAATACAAAGTTTACTAAATCTCGGTTCTTAAAGAAATCAACCATGTTTTTAGAGGTTAAACAAGTGTGGAAACACTTATGTAACAAGAGAAATCTAAGAAGAAACATTTTTAGAAAATGTGATTATAAGTTGTAAAGATCTAGATTCTTCAAAAATGATGTTTTTAAAGAATCAACCACACTTTAAAGGGTAACAAGACTTACTAAATACACCAGTAAGTTACAACAAATTTTTGTAAATTTTCAAGTTCATGAAGTGGTAGTTTATGCTTGTTTTTGTCAAAATTGGTAAGTATAGATTGTTTGTTGTTGATTGTTGATTGATTGTGTTGATTTACAAAAGAAAATGATATGCCTTCAAGGTATGGGAACCTCCATTTTTAGGGGAAACTATAGCAAAATTTTTCTAAAAATTAAACACTTAGAAAAATATTTTTAAACAAATATTTACAAGTATATTTCAAACCATGGATTTTCACATAAAGTTTGCCATAAATTTTGTTACAAAATTTATAAATATTGGAGGTTGGTTTTATAAATAAAAGTGACTAAATATGTATTTAGGAAATATATATTTAGATATCACCATGTGTGTGATTATTCGTATATTATGTGTATTTGTTATATTATTTTAGGACTTGAAATAATATAACTCATCAAAATACCAAGAAATTACAATCCAAAATATTACCAAAATTCCAAGGAATAAATATACAAAGAATACCCACATTATTGATGAAACTGAACATAGGAATATAACCTACAAAATATTCCGGAAAATTTATTCCGAAGTATATTTTTGGTAAATAATATTTTGGACTCTAAAGGAACAAAAATATGATTTTTACAATTATTATAAATATATCATATTTTTGACAAGGAGAAAATATATTATATTTGGTAAGTAAAAATATATGTTTTCTTGGAATTAATAGAAGATATACTATTTTTGGAAGAAATATATATTTTCTCAAACAAACATCAAGTATATTATTTTTGAGTGAAAAATAAGTTTGTATATATTTTCCAAGCTAAACTTGAAAATATATTATTTTTGAGACCTGTATGAAATTTATAAATATTTTTGCCAAGGGAAAAATTATAAATAATTTTTCTAAGTAATATTTCTTAAAATATATATTTTGGAAATATATGTTTATGTATTCTTACTAGAAATATTATTTCGGAAAAGTTAAGTATAAAATACTTAATAATTTCAAGAAAATACGTATTCTCGTACGTATAGATACACACCGGAATACGACACCAATACATGGCAAAAATATACAAGTATAAGAATACAAATACAAATACACCCATCCTTGGGAAGGATATACATGTTTAAATACTTGAAAGGTAACAAGTAAAAAATATATTATTTTTACTATTATTCCAAAATTTAATAAATATAATTTAAGTTAAAATATTTACGAAGGAGCTTTGAGTTACTGTGATTACGAAGAACGCAAGACTGTGAGTTCATGTCCCCCCTTTTTCCCCTAACTGTTTTCGGTTTTATAACTTCGGGGGTGAAGTACATGTTACAAACTGTTTACAAACGTTTATATGTGGTATGGTTAACTAAGGAAGGGTACTGTTAGATCATGTGAGTGGTGGGTATAACACTTAAGACCATTAATCCTCATTGTAGGACCGAGGGACATGGTGATAGATCTATTTGGGTGTAGCGAGCCCACACCCATGTGGACCAGGGTGGCCCATGAGGTGACTATGTCTTATTGCTGGAGACAAATTTGCTAGGTTTGAGCCTTCCTGCATCACGTCACACATATTAATGGCCTTGCAAACCATTAATGATCTGTTTTCCTTGTTGCTTTCATACCAGGGGTTTACAAACATACATACATACTTTCAGTGATTACAAAGGTTTATTCATACACACAAACAAACACATGAACTCGCTCAGTTTTGTTGATGTTTTCAAACTACATGTATTTAAGGGAATTAAAAGTGGATCTGGCGGGCGTTTGGATGTTTCAAGTTATGTTGAGAATAAAAGATGTCATCCGTAGTCTAAGGGTTTGGATTGTGCATCTTATCCTAGATAAGATGCAAAGTTCAAAACCGGGTTTTCATTAATGTCTTTTGTTGAGTCCTTATGGAACTCTAAAACTATTTGCATGGTCGTAATATGGATTCAAGGTCTGTGTTTGGATTTCCAAAAAAATGTTGTTTGTGATATTTTAAACTTATTTAATGGATGATTATCTTTAGCTTTATCATATAGTTGTTGTTATGATTGAATGCAATGATATTAAGCAACTAGCACATAATCACGCTTCCGCAAAATTCAGGGTGTGACACCTATACCCGTTATGTTTTTAAGGCTTTTTCAATTAATATACTATAAATGGTTTTTCAATCGGTATTAGGTTAATAAATGTTGTACATGCATGGCGTTATCCACAGGAGCATTGTTTTTTTCCTTTGGCAATTTAATAAATGCTTACATTTAAATCATGTTAGTGGCGTGTATGATCTCATACTGTGTATTTTTCAAGTTGAATTCATTCATTTGGCGTTTAATCTATTTTTTACTCCAGTCATGGCATTTATTTTTTTCATGGAGTTTTTGTTTTTTTAAAGTACAAATAAAGTATTAATGCTTATAGTATGAATGTTTTCTCATTGTTATGGCGTTTTTTTATTTGTAAAGGTGAACCTGTCGCGTCTAATGAAAAGATTTGCCCAAAAACTGGGTTTACTTTGTACATTACCGATGTTAAAGAAGATCAGATAAAGCCAAAGATAGGAATGATTTTCAAAAGTCTTGATAAAAATTATGCTTTGTATCTTAAGTATGTAACGACTGGTGGTTTCGTTGCTATGAAGGTTACTGAAAAAATAAATGCAAAGGAAGAAAAAACATATAATATATTTTTTGTGTATGAAATCTGGCTCATATAAGAATAAGAAGGTTGATACATTAGACCCAAAACAGAAGAAGAGTGTGAGTTAAAAAGTTTCTAAGATGACTGGTTGTGGAGCTTAGTTTTGTCTTGAGTTTGAGACTGCCTTTTGTAAGGTGTATAAGTTTGTTTATGAGCATAAACACCAATTTGTTGATCAACCAGACCCAAAACAGAAGAAGAGTGTGAGTTAAAAAGTTTCTAAGATGACTGGTTGTGGAGCTTAGTTTTGTCTTGAGTTTGAGACTGCCTTTTGTAAGGTGTATAAGTTTGTTTATGAGCATAAACACCAATTTGTTGATCAACCAGATAAGCATTTCTAACCTTCGGAAAGATACCTCACTTAGCTTCAGAAGCATGTTATACATAACATGTCTAAGTTGAATTTGGCTCCTTTTAAGGCGTTTAATGTTATGAAGACTGTTTTCGGCGGGTTTAAATATGTTTGTGCAAGTAAAGTTGATTTTAAGAATTATAAGAGGAAAATTAATTTGTTCATTAGTGAGTACGATGCAAACATGGTTGTGAGACACCCTCATGAAAAGAAACACTCTCAGCCTAATTTTCCGTACGACTATTTCACAGACAATGGCAATCGCTTGAAGGGGTTATTTTGGTGTGGTGATTAATGTAAACGTAATTATCTTGTGTTTCGAGATATCATTTCATTTGACGTCACTTACCATTCTAACAAGTATGAACTGAATTACAATCTATCTTTGTGGCGTTTTCATGTTATCATGTTAATGGCATTTTCACCTTTTTTTGTGTTGCATTTTTGTAGATACTCTGTGGTGTTTGTACCCTTTACTAGTATAGATAACCGCTAATGAGGTGGTGGTGGGGGAGTGGTAAGGGAGAGACTTGGTGTTCTAAGGGATCCAAGTTCGATTACTGCCCTCCTCCTTATTTTCTGTGGCACCTGGTTATGATGGAAGACTAGGCGAATAGATGAAGATTGCTAGTTTGATCCTTGAACTGAGCGGGATTTACCTCACCACACTGTCGTGCCTTCGAGTGAGTGTTCATGGGCTTCGACCCTAGGTGAGGGTTTTCCCCAGTTCGGAGGTGAGTGTATCCCGATGTGGTGAATTTCGCCAGTAGCCCATTTGGAGGATTCGTTGGCCGCTAAAAAAAAAGTAGTATAGATAACCACCACAGCAATGTCACTTTCGGTGCTGCATTATTGGCGTCATAAACGATGATACTTATATATGGTTGTTGAGGGTTTTTTTTTAAAAGTTGTTGCGATCAATCGAAAGTTGTTGTCACCGATCAAGATCCAGCAATGAAAAAGCTATTTCTGTTGTCTTTGTTAATACCAGACATAGGTTATGTATGTGACACGTGATGCACAAACTTTCACCCAAAGTAATAATGTTTTTTTTGCAGGCTTCAAATTTGGCGTTTTACAATATAAATGTTTTAGAATTTTTATCAGTGTTAATATTTTTTGTTTCTTAATTGGCGTTTTCATGTACGTAGGTGGGTGTAAGGCTCTACAACTCCATCAATTTTTAGGAACAT
Source organism: Helianthus tuberosus (assembly GCA_030545235.1). Classification (NCBI taxonomy): domain Eukaryota; kingdom Viridiplantae; phylum Streptophyta; class Magnoliopsida; order Asterales; family Asteraceae; genus Helianthus; species Helianthus tuberosus. The sequence continues at coordinate 48,047,786 of CM060411.1, read as the reverse complement.
ATATGCAGTGTTTTCTGGACCGATGCACTTATACCCGGGGAGTTTGAATCCGGATGGAAAAATGTTGAACCTACAAAAACACAGATGATATTTAAAAGCCAAAACATGACTACCTAATCAAGAAATAAACAATTGATCAAGCATTCTCCTCCAATAGATAGTGAATCTTGAACACTAATCATAACATATGTTGAAGACATCAAAGATCTGTTTGAAGCCTGGAACCACTGTTGAAGAAGAAGAAACCACTAATCAAATGCCAAAGCCCTGTTGCAACAAAGCACTGATCATGAAGACCAAACATCTGTTATGGCCAAACTGATGTTTGATAGAAGCCAACAACGGTTTAAAGAAAAGGGGTTTAATCAATGTAATAGTGTTTAGCTTAAGAACAGATGTTTAATGTAATAGATCAGATGTTAGATTCTCGCAGGTGTTTGTTATCATCTGTGGAATCTTTTTTGTTATAAATGTTATATGTCACTATCAGGGTGACGTTAGATGATTGCAAACAGAGCTTTTGTACTTGTATAAATAGATCTCACGTGTTAGAGATTTATCCCATCACAGACATTCCTTTTGCACGAAGAACAAAGTGTGTGATTCGGCTGAGGGGGAGTTGTATAATCATTGTGTTGTAATTGAAATAATTGGAACTCAATATAAAACAGTCTTGATATAACTTCCAGCTTGTGTGTTTATCTTATTAACCCTGATTTTTTACAAATTGTTTGTTCTTTATTGTTTAAACTCACAAGTATAACAAACTTAGATCCTTATAGAAGAGGCTATCAAAGAGCTCAATCTAGCTGATAACGACCAGTTATCCAATATTTTTGCTCTCAGTGAATCATGGATCCCTGCATATTATAGGATGGAGTTTTTTTCGGGTTTCATGCGTACGACATTGAGCTCCGAGAGTGAAAACCGTTTCTTTGGTCAAGTACGTAATTCCAAATCTACTCTTTTGGAATTTATGATGCATTATGAAACAGCATCAGAAGCACAACGTCATACGCATCAAAAAATGACCATGAGACGCGTTACAAATGTCCGAAACTGAAAAGTAATTATAAAGTTTTGGAGATTCAAGCTTCAGAGATATACACTAAAAGCATCTTTCTAGATATACAAGCTGAGCTAATCGGGATTGGGGATTGTATAAATACTCGTTATGAAGATCATTCCGATGGGTTTTTTAAGTTTTTCATAAATGATTTTCAGTAACCATGTTCTTCATTTTTTGAGGTAAATGACGTTTTTTACTTCTCAAGACGTTTGTATCATTTACACTAATAGTTCGTAGCAACGGGAATTTTTCTTGTAGCTCGACTTATGCCCCTTTTCATAGTCATACCCCACATATAGGACTTCTTATTAGTTTCAGAATGAATATATTTATATGATAAACGATCATATCTATAGTTTTTTTGCTTGATTTTTGTCTTAATGGTGTTATTCTGATTGAATCATGGCGTTTTTATAAATTATATCAACATTTATGTGTGTGCATGTTTTATTATTGGCTTAAAGGCATTATTCTGATTAGATCATGGTGTTGTTCCGAAAATCTGATTACACTAGCAGTTGTTCATGCAGGCGTATTGAGCAGTTTGGATTGTTATGTTGACACGTCTTCAATGTTTTGAGAAGCATGGACATTAGCGAATTTCCAAAACAATAGGTTCTCATTAGATGCCATGAAGATGTTTCCCCTAACTGTTATACTAATCACCCAATGAACCGTGATTTTATATCCTAGCTCGATCCTGATGTGCAAGATATGATGCGAGAAATTATTTTTGCGACAGAGTACACTTTGAATCCCTTGTCAAACAACAAGGTGGAGCTTTCGTTGTACAAGGATCATGTTCAATCCGACATGAAGAAGGTTTAGGATATGCATGTTGTTGCCCCAGCTCCCTGCACAAGGGACAAATTTGCTATGATAACAAGACATCACGAAAACCACAAAAAATCCCCTAATTGTTCCCGTTGGTTACAAGTCAAAAGGATTTGGATCTTGCAAGCGATTGAAATCCATAGATGAGAATGCTACCGAGAAGACAAAAGGGAAAGCAGGGACGAAAGAAAGGCAATGTCAGAATTGTAAATAATTGGGACATTATGAATCCACATGCAAGCAGTCGGTGAATAAAAGAAGATCTACATGGTCTTCAAGAGTGGATACGAGTAAAGAATATGTAACACCCCGTAAAAATATATCGAATTATAACGCGACACGTGTTCAAACACTCCGTTTAATTCCGATTTATGGAAGGAGAGGGACTAAATATGTCAAAATGGGGAAAGAAATTTAGTCCAAGGACTAAAATGACAAAACTCTAAAAAATTCAGCTTCTAGAGGTCGCTTACGGACCCTAAGTTAGCCCTTACGGACCATAAGGGGTTTGGAAATGTAAGGCAGTGAAAACACCCCTTACGGACCGTAACCCAGCTCTTACGGTCCGTAAGAGGTGCGCTGACAGCAGAATATTGCTGGCAGCTTCCCAGCCTACTCTCTTGCCACTCATCTCGTGATTTTTGCCACCATTACTCTTATTTCAACACCTGGGAGGACACTAAGCACCTCCTAGACACCTCAACTCACACTTGTCATGATCTAGGAGCTTGGGGTTAGCTATAAATAGAAGGTCCTTGTGTTCATTTGCACTCACACCTTCACTTTCACTCTAAATTTGTTCTTTGGAGCTTCTCTGGAGTTTAGGAGCAGCTCTCAATCCTACTTAGGAGTTCTCAAGTCCAGTAAGTCTTCCTCCTATGCCCATTTTCATTAATTTAGTTAGTTTCCAACTGAAAATCAAACAGATTGACTTTTCGTTTGACTTTCAGTTCTGACCATAATGGTCAAGTCAAAGTTCGAATTGAACTTTAGTACGTGATTGTAATAATGAAGGTATGAACCCCTGTGATCATACCCTCCAACAAACATGTTTAATAGACGAAATGATGAGTTAAACATGTTATATCTAAAAAGTCAAAACTAGTAAATATGCATTTTCGCTAGTTGGACTTTTAACTATCTAAACCAATTATTTTGACATCATATCAGTTTATATAGACTAATGAAAGACATGCTCAACTTTCGCAGCCCCCGACCCCACCCCGGAAGCGGGCGCCGCGAGCACGAGCCAGTTGTATCGGTGTTTATTAAATTTGCACGGGAATTAAAACATCAGGATCGTAGTTAGGAAATAATTTCAGAGTTTGCAAAACACCAAACTTTTATATTAAACAAATAGGATAAAAACCCACTATTCATTGATAATATCTTTATAGGGATAAACCCTAACTTGCTGAAAATATAACCTATTTTATTTAGGTACCTAATAGCCACTTTATTTAAGCCTTTAGTGCTCCATAGCTGGCTTCTAATAGCTTCACATCAACTTACCTGAAACGCGTTTTAAAAAATATTTTATCAGCAAGAAATACTGGCGAGTACATTCCATTTTGTAAAACTATAATGTTATACTTTACAGCATCAAGAGTTTTTCCATTTGTTTATATCTACCAATTTCTCAAACAGTGTTGCTACTGGGGCACTATTTCCCCGTGCTTGTGGTCATGCTACCATTGGCTAAATCTTTGTCCAAAGGTAACGTGTGTCAAGTAATGTATACAAAATCCCACACACCGATAGTAATTGTAGAATACAAAAACTTAATCACTGTAAGTATAACCCATAAACATTTAGGGTTTTGTAAAGCATTTTAAATAATGACTCACAAACTGTGAGAAAAAGAGAATGATTCACATTGTAAAGTTATGTTTTTTTTTCTACAGGCTTCCTGGTGATTTTTCTGATAATTTTCTTGAGTTCCTATTAAAATTATACAATGCACGCGTGTTAGTATAATAACACAATCAACTTTATCAATACGTCACGAGACAGAACCCCAACTTAGTTTACAAAGCATAGCCTTTATCAGGCAGCGCTTTGGCATCAATTGCTGGGTTCTAGATCAATCGAACAAAATATCAAATCAGTAATCAGGGGTTTAAACATTTACAACGGAAAAGAGCTTCGTGATTTAGGGGGGATTTTGGGTATAATTTTAGTTCAGAAGTATTAGAGAGAAAGAAAGTTTGAGCGAGTTGGAATGTAGACTGAACGCTCAATTTATAGGTGATTTGGACTCCATTACGCCCCACGACACACATAGGGGTCGCCCGTTGCGGGCCGCCACCCCCTCTAGCTAGGGTTTAGGCTTGCCTAGTCACGGGTATAGGTCCAACACGTGTCCGACACGTGTCATAAAGGGTGTCCAGCAAGTTATGGGTCTTTGCGCCCCGCGACTGGTTTAGGGAAGTCTGTCGCGGCCCGTGACAGACGTGGAAACTTTTTTCATTTTTTTATAAAAATAATCAATACACGGGTTCGGTTTTTTGTTTATGGAGCATTTAGGGCACTTTTCAAGGGTTGTTATATCCTCCCTACCTTGTTTTAAATCTCGTCCTCGAGATTCACTATAAATAGGTAAGGATACTTCCTTTTCATTTCAGATTCTAGCTCTCATGTGTATTCGGGTCCTCTCTTTGAATCCCCCTTTACTTTGACCAGAACTAATCTCTTGTGTTTATGATTCTTAACCTTTTGTTCTTCAATCTGTATGGGTTTTTCTATAAACTTAAGCTTCTCATTTACCTCTATGTCTTGAAGAGGTATCACCAATGATTCATCTGCTAAGCATTTCTTGAGGTTGCATATATGAAATACAACATCTATTCCTACCATTTCTTCTGGTAACTGTAGCTGATAAGCTACTGGCCATATTCTTTTGATAATCTCAAAAGGTCTAACATACCTTAGGCTTAGCTTTCCTCTTTTACCAAATCTAACAACTCCCTTCCATGGTGCGACTTTCAACAGTACCTTGTCTCCGACTTGAAATTTTAGGGGTTTGCGTCTGTTATCTGCATAACTCTTTTGACGATCTCGTGCTGCTTTCAGTCTTTCCTTGACTTGAATAATTTTGTCAGCAGTTTCTTGTACAATCTCAGGACCCGACAATTGCTTTTCTTCAATCTCTGCCCAACATACAGGTGTTCGACATTTTCGTCCATACAGTGCTTCAAATGGTGCAACGTTGATGCTAGTATGATAACTATTATTGTAAGAAAATTCTATTAAAGGTAAGTGTTCATCTCAATTTCCTCCAAAATCTATCACACAAGCTCTAAGCATATCTTCCATTGTTTGGATTGTCCTTTCACTCTTTCCATCTGTTTGAGGGTGATAGGTTGTACTTAAATTTAGTCTGGTTCCCATTGCTTTTTGGAAACTTGTCCAGAAATGAGAAGTAAAACGACTATCTCTGTCAGATACGATAGATAAAGGAATTCTATGTAATGAAACTATTTCATTCACATACAACTTAGCTAATTGTTCCATATTGAAAGTTTCTTTCATTGGTAAGAAATGCGCAGATTTAGTCAATCTGTCTACAATCACCCAAATTGTGTCATTACCTTTTTGTGTTTTGGGTAATTTGGTAACAAAATCTATTGTTATCAACTCCCATTTCCAAATCGGCATTTCCAGTTGCTGAAGTAATCCTGAAGGTTTCTGATGTTCAGCTTTAACTTGTGAACATGTTAAACATTTAGCAACATAATTTTCTATGTCCTTTTTCAATCATATCCACCAAAAGTTTTTCCTTAAATCTTGATACATCTTGTCACTTCCAGGATTTATCGTATACTTAGATTTATGTGCTTCTTCTAGAATTTGACTTCCCTTGGATAGGTATCCAAATCCTTTTTTATGGAATCTCCAAATTCCATTTGTTACTTTTTCTAATTCTTTAGTCATTCCTTTCAAACCTTCAGCATCATCCTTGATTGCTGTTTCCTGTACCTTTTTAATTTGTTCATTTAAATCTACCTGCAGGTTTAGTCTGAGAGCACGTACCCTTTTTGGCTTCTCATGGTATTTTCGACTTAAAGCATCAGCTACTACATTAGCTTTTCCTGCATGATACTGGATATCACAATCATAATCACTAAGAATTTCCATCCAATGTCTTTACCTCATATTTAATTACTTTAGCCCAAAAACATATTTTAAACTCTTATGATCTGTGAAGATAATAAACTTACTACCATAAAGATAATGTCTCCAAATCTTAAGGAAAAAAATTATCGCTCCTAACTTTGGATCATGGGTTGTATAATTCTCTTCATGCTTTTTAAGTTGTCTAGAGGCATAAGCAATTACCTTTTGACGTTGCATCAACACACATCCAAATCCTAACTTAGATGCATCACAATAGAATATAAAGTCTTCAGTTCCTTCTGGCAAGGCAAGTATTCGTGCATTCGTTAATCTTTGCTTCAAAACCTTGAATGCTTCTTCGTGTTTTGGTCCCCATTCAAACTTAACCGACTTGCAAGTTAGTTTAGTTAATGAAATGACTATTCTAAATAAATCCTGAATAAAACGTCTATAATATCTTGCCAATCCAAGAAAACTTCTTACTTCTGTTGGTGACTCAGGGACTTTCCATTTGGTATTAGCTTCAATCTTTGTAGGGTCTACATGAATTCCTTCATGATTAACTAAGTATCCAAGAAATTGCACTTCTTGCAACCAAAATTCACATTTTGAGAATTTAACATAAAGCTTTTCTTTTCTTAACAATGTCAGAAGTATATGCAAATGCTCTGCATGCTCTTACTTACTTCTGAAGTAAATTAGTATATCATCTATTAAAACAATTATGAATTTGTCCAGGTATGATTTACATATCCTGTTCATCATGCCCATAAATGCGGCTGGGGTATTGGTTAAACCAAATGGCATGACTGTAAATTAATAATGACCGTACCTTGTTCTGAAAGCAGTTTTAGGAATGTCCACTTCCTGTACTTTCAGTTGATGATATCCTGAGCGTAAGTCGATCTTAGAAAAGAATCGGGATACTTGAAGTTGATCGAATAGATCACCGATTCTCGGTAGTGGGTACCAATTTTTAATCGTAACTTTATTCAATTCTCTGTAATCAATGCACATATGCATCGATCCATCTTTCTTCTTGACAAATAACACTGGTGTTCCCCATGGTGATGAACTAGGTTGTATAAAACCTTTTTCGAGTAATTCGTTTAACTGTTTCTTTAATTCCTGCATCACCATTGGTGCTAGACGATAATGTGCTTTGGCAATTGGTGTCGTTCCTGGTAACAGGTGAATTCTAAATTCAACCTCGCGATCTGGCGGTAATCCTGGTAAGTCTTCTGGAAAGACATATGGGAATTTAGATACTACGCATATCTTTTAATTCTTTTCCTTTAGTGTTAATGATTATGGAAATCATATACACCATTCCTCCTTTTCGTGCGTAGCTTGCAACTTTCATCGCAGAGATGAACTTCGTTGACCTTGTCGGCTTATCTCCTTTAATTGTGATCCTTTCGCAAGTTGGCGTACATACTTCTACAGACTTTTGATCACAAAAAATTCACGCATGATTGGCTACCAACCAATCCATTCCTAATACAACATTGAATCCGACTAGATTCATTGGTAAGAGATTAACAATAAACTTATAGCTTAAAATTTCTATCTTTCCTTCCTGAAGGATTTCGCTTATTTTGATAGAATTTCCATTTGCCGTCTCCACCTATCAGTCTTGGTGAAGTTTAGTTAATGGCTGATTGAGAAGTTTGCAGAAAGAAGTATTTATAAAACTTTGGTTTGCACTAGCGTCAAATAATACTTTAGCATAAACATCATTAACTAAAAATGTACCGGCAATCACACCTGGGATCATCTTAGCTTCTTCGGTTGTTAGTACGAATGCTCTGGCATTCTTCTTGGGTCCTTCTATTGCCTTTGCTTTATTGTCTGGTGCTGTAGCTAGTTTTGGGCAGTTTGGGCGGATGTGACCTGTCTCTCCGTAGTTGTAGCATATTCTTGTACTAGCTTTGGTTCTATATTCTTCTTCCTTATGTCCTGGTTTCTTGCAGAAGTTGCAGTACCTTACGCATTTTCCTGAATGCTTTTTCTTACAGGACTTGCAGTAAGGTGAAGAAGATGGACCTGTTCCTTTCCCATGATAGGAATTACCATAACGTAGTTCCTGGGTAAACTTTTGAGCTAGATTCTTTTTCTGGTTTTCTTCTTGCGTACGTACCAATCCATATGTCAGAGTGTTAGTAAGTTCCACTGCTTCTTCTATTGTTTGTGGTCTAGCTGCCTTAACTATATCTCTGATTTCACTGATTAATCCTCGGATATAATGGGAGATTAATACTGGTTCTGGTGAGGCTAGTGTTGGTACTATCCTAGCATATTCAAAGAATATGGTAGTATATTCCCTGCAATCTACCCCAATCATTCTATGATTTAGAAATTTATTGGCAATCTGTTCCTTTTCATGAGGTGGACAAAACTTCCTTTCAACTATTTCCTTAAAGTTGTTCCATTCCATATTGTAAACCCTGTCACTTCCTCTTGATTGGAGAATGGTATTCCACCACTCTAGTTCTCCATCTTTGAAAAGATTAGAAGCATACATGATCTTATCATCATCTGTACACTTACTTATTTTTAAGACTGCTTCAGTCTTTTCTATCCAGCGTAAAGCTGAAATTACTCCTTCTTTACCTGAGAATTCTATTGGTTTGCAGGATAAGAATTCCTTGTAAGAACAACTATGTGAGATGGTTCTCTTTCTTTTTGGAATTGGAGCTTTGATAAGAAGTCTGTGGTCTCCGTTGACACTGTGACTTGGTTCATCGTGAGTACGTTTACTACTGATTATGGTATTATTATTTTCTGCCTTTTTATTAAGAGTATTGATAATAAATGGCATGGCATCTGTGATTCCTTGAGCTACTATGTGTTCTATAGCACTCTTATTCACTTGGTTCCCGTTATCATTATTATTCTGAGATCCCTGATTTACTTCATTTGACATCTGAATATATACATTATTAGGTATTAATATCACAGAATAAAGTAAACAATAATTACTCAAGCATATTGAACCAAAATCGTCGAGCATTGCGACATTTACAGTTTTTTCATATATATATGCCTCTAGTACAAACTATAACTGGAATTTAAACGTTAATAATTATGCATCGATAAATATATATAGGTGATATATATATATATATATATATATATATATATATAATGGTTGTAAAACAAGGTTTCCAAGGCCGAGTACTCCTCGAGTAGTCACTTCAAGGTAACCTGCCGAGGCGACTTTCTTCAACTCCGCATAATTACTCGGAATCGATCAAATGCGATCAATCTCAGCCAAAATCAGATCTAGTAGGTTAACTCGTGCCGTGTTTGACTTAAAAAATAATAAAACATAATTTTTATGCCTATCATATTAAAGAATTAATATATTTTTCATGTATTTTGTTATAAATATTAGTAAATTTATGTTATTTTGTTATAAATATTAGTAAATTTATGTTATTTGACATATACTTAATTTCCGGAAACTAATTTCATTATAATTTAACATGTCCGAGTACTTCCTGAGTACTCTCCGCCCAGGCCGAGTACTCTCAACTCCCCGGTCGACCGACTAGGGAGCGCCTAGCGACTTTTTTTCAACCATGATATATATATATATATATATATATATAAGGTATGGTTCATTTGAGAACCACCTTTATTGTGAGAACCAATGTGTATACACCAAAAAAAAAAAAACCTTAAAAAACCTAACCCCCCACACCACCCCCCCCCCCCAAAAAAAAATAAAATAAAAAAAAATAACCTAAACCCCCACCCGCTAAAAACCTAACCCCCCCCCCCAAGCTAAAATACTAAAAACTAAACACCCAAAAAACCTAAAAAAATCTAAAAAATACACAAAAAAATTTCTTTATTATATTTTTTAGCTAAAAATCGCTACTTTTAGTAGCAAAAAAATTTTAATTTAAAATTTTTTTTTTGGTAACGAAAATTAGCGATTTTTAGCTAAAAAATATTTAAAAAAACTGTGTTTTTAGCTATTTTTAGGTATTTTTGGTTGTGTTCACATTGGTACTCGCGATTCTCGCAATAAATGGTGGTTCCTAACGGATCCTTCTCCTATATATATGTGTGTGTGTGTGTGTATAGTATATTAGGCAGTGACTCTCTAGTACTGCATTTCTCTCTCGTCGTATTTCCAGACGAGATTTTCTTCGATTTGGGGGATCATGTTTCCTTCCTCAATTAATTCTTCACCATAGTGGCGAAGTTCTTCTATATTTTCCTGATTCATTGGTGGCATTGGAGCTGGTATGGGCTCGTTGTAGACTGGTTTGGGTTCTCCGTATGGCATGTAAGGATATGGGTCATTCATCAGATCTTGAAATGCCCAGTCATTGGTCCACCATTGTTCTAAGGGATTTGGTGCTGGTAACTTGGGTATTTCATTTGGGTTGAAGGTTGGGATTAGTAACTGGTTTTCTTGGTTTTGTTCTGGGTACATAGGTACGGGTGCTATGGGTTGTTCTGGGCATAAGGGTAATAGCTGTGGTTCTGGTGCTGATACACGGTTAAGGTCAAGAATATTTTCTGCGGTTTGAAACATATCTAGATTTGCTAGTCTCCTATCCAGTTCCTTCCACAGAGGTAAAGTCACTGGAATTTGGGCAGTTCCCTCAGCTATTGTTATTGTTGCTTGTTTTTGGATATTTCTCATTCTTTTTCTCCTATCCCTTTTCTCTATACTAAACCATCCTCTTTTCTTAGGTGGAAAAGCTTCCTCAGATTTGGCTCTAAAGACAAGGATCCTCGGAATCAGCTAGATATCCAGATACTAGATTAGATGGCCCTTCATCCATTGGAGATTGGGACAGGTGACGATAAGCATCGGACGTATTCTGATCACTCATACTGTAAACTCAAAAATTGTCAAATAACATAAAATCATAATATACATATTAAGATCTATTTACACAGAATAACACAGAAGTTATATAAATTTCCTAACATAAATGGTTAAAATTTAGGCATTAAAAAAACACCTAAATGACTTAAACCAGTGGCTCTGATATCACCTTCTGTCGCAGCCCCCGACCCCACCCCGGCAGCCGTGAGCACGAGCCGGTGGTATCGGTGTTTATTAAATATACAGCGAAATTAAAACATCAGGATCGTAGTTAGGAAATAATTTCAGAGTTTGCAAAACACCAAACTTTTATATTAAACAAATGGGATAAAAACCCATAATTCATTGATAATATCTTTATAGGGATAAACCCTAACTTGCTGAAAATATAACTTATTTTATTTAGGTAACTAATAGCCACTTTATTTAAGCCTTCGGTGCTCCATAGTTGGCTTCTAATAGCTTCACATCAAGTTACCTGAAACGCGTTCTAAAAATATTTTATCAGTAAGAAATACTGGCGAGTACATTCCATTTTGTAAAAATATAATGTTATACTTTACAGCATCAAGAGTGTTTACATTTGTTTATATCTACCAATTTCTAAAATAGTATTGCTACTGGGCACTATTCCCCGGTGCTTATGGTCATGCTACCATTGGCTATCTCTTTGTCCAAAGGTAGCGAGTGTCAAGTAATGTATACAAAATCCCACACACCGATAGTAATTGTAGAATACAAAAACTTAATCATTGTAAGTGTAACCGATAAACATTTAGGGTTTTGTAAAGCATTTTAAATAATGTCTCTCAAACTGTGAGAAAAAGAGAATGACTCACATTGTAAACTTAGGTTTTTTTTCTACAGGCTTTCTGGTGATATTTTCTGATAATTTTCTTGAGTTCCTATTAAAATTATACAATGCACGCATGTTAGTATAATATCCCAATTCAACTTTATCAATACGTCACGAAACAGAACCCCAACTTAGTTTACAAAGCATAGCCTTTATCAGGCAGCGCTTTGGCATCAGTTGCTGGGTTCCAGATCAATCGGACAGAAAATCGAATCAATGACCAGGGGTTAAAACAATTACAATGGGGCATAGCTTTGTGATTTAGGGGATATTTTGGGTACAATTTACGTTCAGAAGTAGTAGAGAGAAAGAAAGTTTGAGCGAGTTGGAATGTAGACTGAACGCTCAATTTATAGGTGATTTTGGACTCCGTCGCGCCCAGCGACACACATAGGGGTCGCCCGTCATCGGCCGCCACCCCCTCTAGCTAGGGTTTAGCCTTGCCTAGTCACGGGTATAGGTCCAACACGTGTCATAAAGGGTGTCCGGCAAGTTATGGGCCGTCGCAACCCGCGACTGGTTTAGGGAAGTCTGTCGCGGCCCACGACAGACGTGGAAACTTTATTTTTTAATTTTTTATAAAAATAATCAATATGCGCGTTCGGTTTTTCGTTTACGGAGCGTTATAGGGCACTTTTGGAGGGTTGTTATATCAACTTACCATAATCAGTTTAAACCTCAATTCTATATCAAAAGTTAAGCATATTGTCTTTTTCTTTGACTTTCGATTCTGACCCGTTTGGTCTACTTTGAAACCCAATCAGGGTATGTTTTGTGACCATAATATTGTAGGGAATAACCCTATGAGGTTATACCTTATGGTCATACCATTTTTTTGGAACGGCAAATTTGGATCACTGACGAACCACTAGAGTATCATCGTGCCACCAGAGGAACCACCCGATCAAATCCATCTCCACTAGGCATAATGCCACACCAATTCAGGAGGAAACCCAATAAACATGGGAAAACCCCCTTGTGAGAATCGAACACAGGACCTATTGGTCCTAAAGTTTTATCCCACCACCAAGATGCCACTAGGCTATAAGGCCATAGGCTATGGTCATACCATTTGAAGGGTAAATCGACAAGTCGACTATATATAATTTTAAAAATGTAAAAAAACGCCCTTTTGGCATATAAATGGTTTCAAAACCTATGAGGCATATAATCTGACCTTGAAACTAATTATACAACATTTGAAAATATATTTTGACATAACGGACTTGTCATAGCCCCATTCAAATATACGGTGTCGCGCTTACACAATTGACTACTTTAATATATATAACATACATAAACGAGTCGAATTGGGTTTAAACCTTTCAAAATTATTCTAAATCAAAATGTTTGGTTAAATAACCCAGATCCAACGAGTCTTCGCACTCAGAAGGGTATAAACCATATTCTACCCGGTCAACGCTTAATCTAGTGATGCTGAATAATATTCTAAGTTGTCACACCCAGATATTTACAGCTCAGTCCGGTGGGGAGTATCGTGACGTAAGATTGATATCGTCATAGTCAAACATATACAGAATAGCACAGCGAAAGTCTTGGAATATAAAATATTATTACAAACCCCATTTGTCAAAAATTACTTAAATGATAATTACATACGAGCTTGTAATATTAAATCCACAGGCGGATCGATACAGAATGTAAAAAAAATAAAGTTTAGCAGACTTTAGGACATCCTAAGGATTTGCAAGATCCTTTATTACCACCAAGCAGCTCCCAGCCTATTTGCGTATAGTACCTGTCACTTATTCTTTTGAAAATATGTCAGTTTACACTTGTAAATACAATTAACTGACTCATTTGAAAATGTTGATGAAAATTGGTTTCAGGGCATAAGGCACAAAAATATCTCTTTTATAACTTGGGAAAATTATATAATGATAATCTTGTATCAGATTTACATGTTTGTCAAACATTTAGGGCTGGGATAAAAAGCCGGACAAGATTAATCGACACACCACTAATATAATCCCATGGCGGGTTACCCCAACAAGTGAGTATATCTTTTACATACGCAACTGTTAGGTGTGTGCCTACACCCCGTGCTTAATTCGTGGCCATTTACGATTTTAAATGAGCCGAGGATATCCACGACACGGTCGTTAACCCCGAATGTTTATTTTTTATCAAGCAACACTGATTAAAACGGGAGTATGCCATATAACCATATTCGATTAAATGTTTTTACACCCAACCAAGCAGTAATATTTTACCGTATCCCAAGCCCGTATAAGCAAAAATAAGTTAAAAGTATTTACCTGAGCTACTACTCGATTTACAACAAGATTTATATAACTCAGCCGTATCCAATCTAATTAAATGCAGATAGCTTTTACCGGGAGGCTCTAGTCTGGAATAATGGTAATATATAACCAATTTAGAATGCTAACGGGTCTTATTTAGGTCATAGACCTAGACCGGCTAACTTAAAGTATTAGAAACGGTGCGATACGCTAGATTAACCGATGACCGGAATAAAATGTAATTTAGACCCAACAAGTATGAAGACTTGTATAACATGGGTAAACTAAATACATTCTGGATTTTGAAGTAAAAATGATAAGGTTTAACTCGTTTTGGTAAACTTACGTAAACTAGTTACGTAAGCCTGTCCGTACGCGTATAAGCGACAACGAGTAACCTGATGAGTCATGGACAAGTTCCATATGCCAATATACTTTAAACAAGTTAAAATATCAGTAGGATATCAACTAGTATGCCCGTTAAAGTTTAAAAATCAAATTATGCCTCATAAGGGCGTTTTGGTCACTTTACGACGTATAAAAGGAACTTGAGTACAATCTAATGTTATGATCATAAACATTCTTTAAAAACACTTTATTTATGGTATAATATCGGTATGATATCAAACATATGTATGTTTTATAGTTTAAAACCAAACTATGCTCCGTAGGGGCATTTTGGTAATTTCACACATAGTTTTAAAGGCTAATTTGGGAATCTGAGTTTATACCATATACCTACTGTAAAAATATTTAAAATGATTTATAAAGTTAGTAGGTAACAAGTCTTGATTGGTAGTTATGGTTTAAAACCATACTACGCGCCGAAACGACGTTAAAATCGTTAAATGACGATATGTGCGATGTTTAAGGGAAACTGATGTCATGACCAGGTCTATATGACTAAAATATGTTAATTAATATAACATATCAGTAGTAAGAAGGTTTTGTATGAAAATTACGTTTTTAAACCATTTTAGGTGAAAAGGGCATTATCGTCATTTAAGGACGTAATTCAAGAACGTATGCGTAAACTCAGTTTGTAAACTGAATGAACATCCCAAATTATCCTAACTGTGATATTATATCAGTAGGCAATGAGTTTGTTATGAAAAATTATGCTTAAAACTGATCTACGCGCTAAAAGGGCATTTTAGTCAATTTGAAGCATAATTTACGATATTTCATGAAAACTCAGTTTATGATCAGGTTTATAACATTGAAATATGTTAAACATGTTAACATATCAGTACCTAAGTTATTTGAATGCTTATTGGTGTCTAAAACCTTATTTTTGCTAAAAAGGGCATAACGATCAAATTACGGCATATTAATGGAACTTGCATAAAATTCAGATTTCTAATACGATTATGTAATATAACCTTATAGGGTTATGCTACATAATAATATGATCCTAACGGAACCTAAAATTAGTAGCAAACTAATCTAATTCGGTTCATAATCGAAAGTCAACGTAGAAGTCAAACTTCGTGACTTTCGGTTGCGAACCGACCCTAAAACTGGAATTGACGAGCCGAACATGTTTACACATGTTCTAATAATTATTACCAAGTTGTTTAAATGATAAAACGTATTTTAGAACATTTCTAAACTTACATCGCAATTATTTCAAAAACTGACCCATTGACTTTTTAAAACAATATTACGTTGACCCGTCAATTGACCAAGCAAATGTGATTTTTAGGAGGTGCCCTTTTGAGGGATTATCACCTACCTAATTACGATCACGTAGCCATGTTCGTTGCGAACAATGGCTAGACCAATAAGGTCTAAGCCGAAAGTCAAAGCCTTTTAACGGAACTTTGACTTTTCGGTTTTTAAAGCTTAAAAACTTAAAGGAGAAGGTAGGAACACTTACAAAAAGGTCCTAACTTCAAAGATAACTGAAGGGAGTCTCCTTTATGATCAGGAATCTCCAAGAGAGGAAGATAAGAAGAATTTTTGAAAGGTGCAAGGAATGAGGCACCTTAAGGCCTCTATTTATAGTTATAGGAGGTGTTCTTGGATCATGCCATGTGTTAGGGAGATCCTAAGATCATCCCAGGTGTTAAACCATATGTTAAAAACCAGCTATGATCCATTGTTTTCGAGATATGTGAGTGTAGAGTGGTATGTGTGGGCTGTAAGTAACAAACCTGCAACTGTCCACACTGTTTTGTCAAAACAGGGGCATCGCCGCATGCGACAGCAACAGAGGGTAGGGGTCGCGCGACGCCACCTCCCAAAACTTCAACAAACAAGTTTTAAACTTGTTACTTTTAGTCCTTGAACATTTTAATGCATATTATCTTTCATTTTAAGCACTTTTAACCCTCCTAGTTAATTTGTAGGTGATCTTAGGAGTATAATCAAACACCGTTAGGTCCGATTTCGTTAAACGATCACCGAAAACACTAGTTTCTTCTCGTTGACGCTTTTAACCCTTCTTCTTGAAAGTTTGCGTAATTAATGCATAACGATATCGAAACCTTGTGAATTTATTATCACTTATTCTTGAGAGTATATTCGAATATTACGAAGCCCCGGGTTCATTAAAAGGTCACTCAGAGGTAAGAATTAACATGTTGACACGTTTAACCCCTTTGTCTTGTAAACTTTCGTTTACTTTCACAAACGGCTTATTACGTCCGAATATTTACTCGTTTAAGAATATATTCATCGTGTGTGGTCAATCAGAGGCACAAGTTTGGCATGTTGACACTTTTAGTCCCTCTATCTTCGTAGTTTTTGTTTTTGACGAAATTAGTCCCTCATAGTCAACGTTTGACTTTATTAGGGTTTATTACACGTGTCAACACATCATTGGACATGATTTTACGAGGTGTTACATCCTCACCCCCTTAAAAGAAATCCCGACCTCGAGATTTGCTAAAAAAGATAGGAGTACTTTTGTCACGGCCTCCCGTGTATAATCAGGGCCTCTACGGCATCCCATTTATCGTTAATAATTGATATATGTTTTCATCGGAGCTTTTTAATCCTTGTCGGTTCATGAAAAGGTTTTGAAAAACTGATTAGACCGTCGATTTTAAGCTTTCTTAAAATCCTTGTGTCCCCGGCAGCGGCGCCAAAAACTTGATGTGCGTGAGTGTTATTAGTTTTTAATGTATATATTAAGCCCTTTTTAACACTTTTTAGCCAAGTTTTAAATTTATAAAACATGATATTTACTAACACTAAACACACATATGGGCAAGTGCACCCATCGTGAGCGTAGTATAGTGTTGGCAAGATACCGAGGTCGTCCAAGGACACAAGAGCTTTTAGTACCGGTTTATCCTCAACGTCTAATCAAATAAAAAATTTAGAAAAAAGGGTATTTTAAAATAAGAAAAATAAAAACTAACTAAAATGCCGAAAAATAAAAATAAAAATAAAAACAGATAGACAAGATGAATCACTTGGCTCCGACTCGCGTTTAGTGTAACCTTTGATTATTTCCGCACTTTTGCACTATTTAAGAGATTATCTTAGTTATTCTAGTAAGCCCCTCTTTTGAAGGTGACGTTACCCTCAACCCAGTAGTTTGAGTCAGCAAGGATACAATCCTAAAGGGTTGGATTATTGAAAGATAATTAATTAAGTTATTAATGCATATTATGGCAGACCACTCTTTTGAAGGTGATGTTACCCTCGGCTAAGTAGTCTGAGTCAGCAGGGATACAGTCCTAAGTAGCCAGGTTAAAGTATTAATAGTAGCTTACATATAAGGGGATCAAAGAGTTTGGACCCCCGCCATCCAATACCGGTGGGTATTGAAGGAGGTCATACTAAATTTGACCTAGGTCCTTGCAGGATCTATACACTGAACAAGGCAAGACTCTTACCAAACCGTTCCCTTAACCCCCGACCAGGTAGCCAACATACCTCCATATAGACCGTGAAGATATGAATGGTGAAACTCTTTTATTTTATATAGACAATAAAATAATGCCAAGACACCACAGACAAACGATAAGGAAGAATCACCTTCAACATAAGAAGCTAGTTATTAAAGTCATTAATA
This sequence comes from Helianthus tuberosus, assembly GCA_030545235.1. NCBI lineage: Eukaryota > Viridiplantae > Streptophyta > Magnoliopsida > Asterales > Asteraceae > Helianthus > Helianthus tuberosus. The sequence continues at coordinate 48,029,768 of CM060411.1, read as the reverse complement.
CATAACCAAGTAAAAAGTGCGAAAAGATTAAAAATAAAAAAGTATTACACTAGACACTTGTCTTCACCAAGTGATGTAAGAGACTTAGGCAAACATGGCCTTTGATTGTCAAGAACTCTTACGATCAATCTTGGATCCCGAGATGACTCACACACTCTACGATGGACAATGGATGATGGTGGTGGATGATGGTGTTGTGATGGTGGTGGGTGGTGGGTGAAGTGTGAGATAGGTGGTGTGCCAAGGGATGGTTTGCAAATGAGCCAAGCACCCCTATTTATAGCCTGAACAGAAGTCTGGACACGAACCCGTGTCCGCTGGACACGGCCCTGTGTCCACCCTTTTCTCTTCCTTCATTAATTGCAGTTTGTCTGCATTAGTTGACCACGCCCCCGTGTCCGCTGGGCACGGACCCGTGTGCAGAAGCGTATCTGTACTATCAAGATTTGCTTGGATTCTGCGAATCTTAGCATTGACCACGGCCCCGTGTTGAGCTGGGCATGCCCCCGTGTCGAGAATAGAAGCTTCTACAACTTTGTCTTTTCTGCAGACACCTGAACACGCCCCCGTGTCCATTAGGCATGGGGCCGTGTTCGCTGGGCACGCCCCCTGTTGAGCTGGGCACGCCCCGTGTTGAGCTGGGCATAGCCCCATGCTCAGCTTTCTTCTTGTTTTTTGATTTGGGAGATGCTATCGAGGGGTCGGGTTCTTGTTTTTTGCTTTGGGAGATGCTATCGAGGGGTCGGGCATGCCACGTTTCTTCCCTTTTCTTGTATTCTTGCTAGATTTAGCTGCATTTTTGCTTCTTTTGTTCATTTAAGCTCTTTTAATCCTGAAAATACAAAAGGAAGACAAAAACACACTTTTTCCAACATTAGTACTAAAAAAGGGTTAGTTTTATGCCACATTTGATGTAATTTATATGTTGCATTTTGCGCACATCAAATACCCCCACACTTGAATCTTTGCTTGTCCTCAAGCAAAACTCTTTATAATGTGGCTTACACTCCCAAATGGAATGGGTAGAAAAGAAGGTTTTAGGGCTTGTCATAGAGTGTCGGGATTTCCAAGATTCTTTATTAGGTTTTATTTTTATTTATTTACAATCCTATTCGTCATGATTTATATAGAACATTACATAAAATAAATTACTTATTAGGGCATAACATGCCTTTTTTAAAATTCCATTTATATACAAGTTCACATACCTCACGGGGGATCACTCAACACTCGGCCGAAGATGTATTTTTGTGAAACACTCGAAACCGGTATGGAACTTATTTCTACCATATGCTTGCCAAGCAATCAATCCTCCTCCTTTTAACTATACACCTTTGTAAGTATCAAGAGGACTTTGGGGAAGGGTTAGGCTTGGGTTAAAGGTAGGTGGTTGGGTTAGTGGTTAGTAGAAAAGGGCGAAAGGCGTAAAAAGCGCCGGTTTTCGTAAAACATTTTGTTTTGTGACTTTTTATTCTAATGAAGCATTTATTCAAACAAGCCTTCTTTTGATGTGCTTTGTTACTAAAATAAAGGGTTTAAAATGAAAAAGGGTTTTGGTGGGTAAAAGGGTGTTTGTTTTGGGTTAAGAAATGAAAATGTTTAGGCTCAAAGGGGTTAACTAGGGGGATTTTTGGTAGGTGGTAAAAAAAAAGAAAAAATAATGGTGTTGAAAGAAAAAGGGTTAGTCCTAATGCCTCCATCATTTACTTACTTGGGTTTAAGTTGGTAAGGACCGGGAATGTATCGTCGTGGCAAGTTCTAGAGTTGTAAGAACCAAGCGGCTATTCACACAAGAAACGAAAAATGAGCATTTAGTTTAAAGATATATATTGTATGCTCAATAAAGGCTCAAAACTCACTTTTTGTGGGAATGTGTTTTTATGTGATCAGGTATATATAATCAAATTTTAACTAAGCTTGTCATGCCGTTTCATAATTTTCTTATGTTGGTTCTTTTTATCACGACGCTATTGGTTGTAAATTTGTAAAAATATAACCTTTTTAGAACTTGAAATTCCCAAATTAAACCAAGACAAGTAAAAAAAAATGAAAATTTTTGAAAAAAATTTGGGGTGATTAACGGTTCCAATAGAGTTTTGTGTAAGGCTTGTTTTTAGGACTTGCAAGATTCAAGGTTTTAGCATCCCCCCACACTTAAATTACACATTGTCTTCAATGTGTTCCAAAAATAAGTTTTTCGATTGATTAAAATGTGTAAAAGTGGGTTAAAAAAAGGATTTTATGTTACTGGGTAGCTGAACACGGGGTGGTGTTGGCTGAGCACGGCCCCGTGTCCAGACTGCCAGTACCAAAAGTAAACAGAAGGCTGGGCACGGGGGCGTGTTCAGTGAGCACGGCCCCGTGTCCAGGTACCTGAACTGGGCGTTTTTCTGCAGAACTTTGAGCACGGGGCGTGTTGGCTGAGCACGGCCCCGTGCTGAACTTGCTGTAATGAAGAAAAATGTCGGGAGGCTCTGTTTTTGTGCATGGGGTGTTGGTTCAAGCTTCCCTTAGTATCCTTCACCATCCTGAGTATGTTTTATTCCTGAAAATTAAAACTAAACTAGAAAGCATAAAATTTAATCTAAACTAAAACTAAGGATAGTTCCGCGGAATGCCTCCGTGGTGATCCACGTTTATAAGGGTCCTTGGCTAGACCCACCTTATTAGGTGGTTCTGGCTCATCTTCAATTAGGGGGTCGTTATTGCCGATTGAATATTTAATTGATCGCTCAAGATCAATGCTTCTTTTAAATGCCCCTAATTGAAGAGGTAGATTATTGTACTTCCGGTTTTTCAAAGCTTCGTGGGTTTTTACGAAAGGTCGTCCCAACACTAGAGGAGCGTCATCGAGGATGACAAAGTCGGTTGGAATTACCATTTGATTTGTTTGAACCAAGACATCCTCAACTATGCCGATTGATTTTATTACTTTCCGATTGGATAGAAAAATGGGTATTTGAAGTGGAGAAAAATCACTAATACTTAATTTTTCGAAAATGTAGTTGGGCATTATGTTAACGCAAAGATCTTTATCGATTGTGACATTACTAATAAACGAATTTTGAAAAAAACATGGAACTGGTGTAATGTTGATTTCAAATGGATCTTCTTTTATTAGCGAGGTTTGATCATTAGTTAACTTAATGCTTACCGTTTCGTCAATTTTAGTGTTAGTGTTTAACTCTTTTAAAAACTTAGCATGAGTGGGAATTAAACAATGGTTTTCAAAAGAAGGTGACAAGAGATTAATTTCTTCAAAATTAGACTCTTCTTGAATTTTAACGTTAACGGACTCACCTTTTTCGTTGTTTAACTCATGTGTCGGTTTTTCACTTGTTTGTTCTTCCATTTTTACACTTTCAGTTATCTCTTCTTTAATTAATTATTCTTTTGCGCGAGATTCTTTTATATAGCGCTCGATAACTTTAAGGTGTTCTAATATCCTATCGGTCACTTCGGTTATAGAGTAAGGATCGGGATTTTCAAAGCTTGAATCCGGTTGTTCGATCCTTTGCTCCTCATAATACCCATGTGAAGTAGATGATTCACACCATTGTTCTTCATTGTAAGTATATGATGGATAAGGGTCGTAATTTTGTTCTTCATAATACTCATATGAGGTGGGTTGTTCACGCCATGGTTCCTCATAATAAGCATATGAAGGTGGTGGCTCATACCTTGGTTCCTCAAAGTATGAGTATGAAGGCTCATACCTTGGTTCATCAAAATATGAGTATGAGGGAGAAGGTTCATACCTTTGGTCTTCATAGGATGTGTATGAAGTTGATGGCTCGTACCTGGGCTCCTCATAGTAGGTGTATGAAGTGGACGGTTGATATAAGTTACAATATTGAACCGAGTGCGGGTCACCACAATTAGTGCAATAGTTACTCCTATAATCATCCTCCTCATAGGTGTAGTTGTAACCTCCTGAGTATTGATCCATAAGAATCACTCAGCAGACCACAACCAAGTCTCGAGATCAGAAAACAAAAATAAAAACGGAAACAGAGGCTGGACACGGCCCCGTGTACAGAATCTCTTTCTGGGCGTTTTAATTAAAGTTACTGATTTCGTTGAGCACGGGGGCGTGTTCAGTGAGCACGGCCCCGTGTTCAAGTTACTGTATCTGGGTGTTTTATGAAAAATGTGCAGCACGGCCCCGTGTTCAGCGAGCACGACCCGTGTTTAACCTACTGTAAATGCAAAACTAAACTAAAATGCAGAAAAATGTGCGCGCATTTTGAAAAGGTTTTGAAAAACTGATTAGGCCGTCGATTTTAAGCTTTCTTAAAATCCTTGTGTCCCCGGCAGCGGCACCAAAAACTTGATGTGCGTGAGTGTTATTAGTTTTTAATGTATATATTAAGCCCTTTTTAACACTTTTTAGCCAAGTTTTAAATTTATAAAACACGATATTTACTAACACTAAACACACATATGGGCAAGTGCACCCATCGTGAGCGTAGTATAGTGTTGGCAAGATACCGAGGTCGTCCAAGGACACAAGAGCTTTTAGTACCGGTTTATCCTCAACGTCTAATCAAATCAAAAATTTAGAAAAAGGGTTTTTTAAAATAAGAAAAATAAAAAACTAACTAAAATGCCGAAAAATAAAAATAAAAATAAAAACAGATAGACAAGATGAATCACTTGGCTCCGACTCGTGTTTAGTGTAACCTTTGATTATTTCCGCACTTTTGCACTATTTAAGAGATTATCTTAGTTATTGTAGTAGGCCCCTCTTTTGAAGGTGACGTTACCCTCAACCCAGTAGTTTGAGTCAGCAAGGATACAATCCTAAAGGGTTGGATTATTGAAAGATAGTTAATTAAGTTATTAATGCATATTATGGTAGACCCTCTTTTGAAGGTGACGTTACCCTCGGCTAAGTAGTCTGAGTCAGCAGGGATACAGTCCTAAGTAGCCGGGTTAAAGTATTAATAGTAGCTTACATATGAGGGGATCAAAGAGTTTGGACCCCCACCATCCAATACCGGTGGGTATTGAAGGAGGTCCTACTAAATTTGACCCAGGTCCTTGTAGGATCTATACACTGAACAAGGCAAGACTCTTACCAAACCGTTCCCTTAACCCCCGACCAGGTAGCCAACATACCTCCATATAGACCGTGGAGATATGAATGGTGAAAATCTTTTATTTTATATAGACAGTAAAATAATGCCAAGACACCACGGACAAACGATAAGGAAGAATCACCTTCAACATAAGAAACTAGTTATTAAAGTCATTAATACATAACCAAGTAAAAAGTGCGAAATGATTAAAAATAAAAAGTATTACACTAGACACTTGTCTTCACCAAGTGATGTAAGAGACTTAGGCAAACATGACCTTTGATTGTCAAGAACTCTTACGATCAATCTTGGATCCCGAGACGACTCACACACTCTATGATGGACAATGGATGATGGTGGTGGATGATGGTGTTGTGATGGTGGTGGGTGGTGGGTGAAGTGTGAGAGAGGTGGTGTACCAAGGGATGGTTTGCAAATGAGCCAAGCACCCCTATTTATAGCCTGAATAGAAGCCTGGACACGGCCACGTGTCCGCTGGACACGGCCCCATGTCCACCCTTTTCTCTTCCTTCATTAATTGCAGTTTGTCTGCATTAGTTGACCACGCCCCCGTGTCCGCTGGGCACGGCCCTGTGTGCAGAAGCGTATCTGTACTATCAAGATTTGCTTGGATTCTACGAATCTTAGCGTTGACCACGGCCCCGTGTTGAGCTGGGCACGCCCCCGTGTTGGGAATAGAAGCTTCTACAACTTTGTCTTTTCTGCTGACACCTGAACACGCCCCTGTGTCCGCTGGGCACGGGGCCGTGTTCGCTGGGCACGCCCCGTGTTGAGCTGGGCACAGCCCCATGCTCAGCTTTCTTCTTTTTTTTTTGCTTTGGGAGATGTTGTCAAGGGGTCGGGCATGCCACGTTTCTTCCCTTTTCTTGTATTATTGCTAGATTTAGCTGCATTTTTGCTTCTTTTGTTCATTTAAGCTCTTTTAATCCTGAAAATACAAAAGGAAGACAAAAACACACTTTTTCCAACATTAGGACTAAAAAGGGTTAGTTTTATGCCACATTTGATGTAATTTATATGTTGCATTTTGCGCACATCAATAATACCAGAGCGCTCAGAATGATGAGCTAGGCTTTATGAACCTTTCTCTTAAAACTCATTTGATTGAGGTTTCAATCCTTTCATTACCGTCGGTACTAACCTATATGGAGCTTTTACAATAAATGTAGCCCTAGGTGGGATGTTAATCCTAACTCCACTTGCCTCTCAGGAGATAAACAGGGTAGTTTTTCGGAGAAGACAAATCAAGATACACGGAGGTGACAGAAATATTCTAGATCTCAGGCTTTAGTTTATCTATCGTTACTTGTGCCATATAAATGACACATTTTCCTTACGAATGCATGGATGCCTTAATTAGTGACACTTACTTGGACATTTCTATACTGAATATCTTCTTTGAATACCAATAGCTGACTTTAGTACAATATGACCATTGGAATATCTCATTGGTTCCATACATTAAACCTCCATACTGATCAGGCATGGAAGCAATCTATGGGACACATTAAGATACATCAATCCTCATATGGCGCTTTTATCAATACAGTCTAGCATTCGCAGTGTCACACCCCAACCGATGGCGGAAACATCGGGGCGCAACACTGAGCGAAACAGATTGTCCAAGAGAAATCCATAACACTAGAATTACCGGATATTTTAACATCATGTCCCATACCACAATATACCAGATAGAAATAGTAAATACAGACATTGTTTTCTCAAAGACAATTATAAGGATGTTCCGACAACTCAGATTTTATAATGTTCGTTTCTAGACTCTCCTAAGCTCAATTCCATGAAAGCAAGCAAGGCATCCTAAGCATTCAAACACCTGTCACATACGTTAAAATAGAGGTCAATACACATAGTGTAAAGGTGAGCATACAAGTTTAATAGTATAATAGTAGCGAAAGCAAGTTTACGCATAACCAGCATGTAACATGTATAATGTGAAGCAAGTAGGTTATCGACAATGAAATATGCCCAGACATGACTGCGAGTTGTAGAATGCGCAACACGTATCACCACTGTGACATGTGAGAAAAACCCTTAACAACCCCCATCCACGACAGGTGCTGAGTCCAAACTATAGTACTATCGTTACTAAGGTGTCAGGCAACAATCACTATGTAAACATAACATACAAGCATTCATCGAGTAACACGTATAACATGTAGTAACGGTTAGCATATAAAAGTGTTTGCATTGTGTGATCGATGTGATTTGATATAAGTAACGTATGTAACACCCAAAAGTGCTTAAAGCAAAAAAGGGATCGAGTATACTCACAGATAGTGCTTAATAACTAAACACTCTCTTGGATTGAAGGGAGCACTGAGAGATTAGCCTGAATAGTTAACTATAGCATAAGCGAATGAGCGGCGCGTTAAATGGTGAAGAGTGAACCAAGTGACGAATGGTCATCCGATCGGATGACAATCCGAACGGATGGTCATTCGAGCGAATGACAATCCGTTCGGATGGTCATCCTTTTGGATGGCCATTCGGTCAGATTGACATTCGTTTGGGATGGATGTGTTTGTGTATGATGTGACTTTGAAGTTTTCGTTGTAGCATTTTAAAATCAGAGAAGTATCTCTACCTTTCAGGTCGTTCGATCGAACGGTCGTTCGATCGGAGAGCGATCCGATCAGTGAGACATTCTTGTGAGAACAAGTTCACAGCAGGATTGTCATTCGATCGGATGGTTTTCTGATCGGATGGCAATCCGTTAGAAACTGATGATCTTTGAAAATTTGATAAAAAGTTTAAGTGTTGGAGACCAAGTACAATCCGATCGAATTGTCGTTCGATCGGATGGCAATCCGATCGGACGGCAATCCGTCCAAAAATCTGATTGTTTTGAAAACTTGAATATTTTGTTAAGTTTGAAAAGTTTGTGGTTTGATCGACACGGTATGAAACGTGTTTAAACAACGGGAACTTCGTCAAGACCGAGTCATCCGATCAAAGTGGTAATCACCCCAGCCTGATAAGCTAACCGTTCGTGACGGTGGTTCATGTTCAACCCGGAATTGGTTGTCTCTTTGATAGGAATCAGATATCGGACCGACACTTCACTAGGAAACGAGTAGAAGGCCTGAATGAGTTCCGATTCCATCGGTTTTGAGTGCATTGAGTGTAAAAGAGTTGAAAGAAAGTCGTGAAACCATCTTTCAATCCTTCTAACCATGAAATGTTTAGATCCAAGCTAAAACAGTGTTTAATCGTGTGGAAATTAAGTAGATCTGAGTTGTTCTTGGTGGAATGAGGCCAAATCTTGAAGTTCATAAGAACCCCATGATGACATCATCCTAGAACACCTCAAATCTGCTGATTTCACGGTTAAAAGTGAAGATTCAAAGGTGAAAATGATGAAGAAGTGTGTGTAGATGATGGATGTACAAGATTTGAGTTGAAAACTTACAAGAATCGCGAGAAATCGAAGGAGAAGGAGGGCTGGAAGCGCTAGTCGAACGAGAGGGCTGTTACATCACTGTTGGTGATGTGACAGGGGGTATTTATAGATTCCCAAAAGAGGAAAGGTGTGCGCAGGTAACGGATCGGATGGCAAACCAATCGGATGGCAATCCGATCGGATGGTCATCCATACGGATGAGCATTTGATCGAATGGTCATTCGATTGAAGTGATCCGGCGAGTTGGTTTTCGATGTTTCGTTTCGTGCGTTGAGCGTTGCGATGCGTTTCGAGTGAGCGATGCGATAGTATTACCCATTAGTTACACAAATAAGCTAACTACTAAATTCCATAAATATAAACCTTAAATCTCGAGTTTGCGATGAGATTGCGCTACGATAGAGTTGGGATTGCGATTAATCACCTTAACATAATCATAACATGCACAAGTAACACATAATAGCACACACACGTAAAAAATATCTATAACCTATAATTCGAGTTGCGATGCGATAGCGATGCGACAGCGATGCGATTAGCGATAAGTCGATTAGCGATTAAACTGCGATTAAATAGCGATTCATTAACAAGTACTCCACATAAGACAACTAAAGTGAAGTAAAATAGAGTATCGATTACAAATCGAGAAGCACAGTCAGTAATTAAGCAAGGACTGACAGATCGCAATTAGCAATCTTTTCTTCCTTTGACTTTGACTTTGACTTGTACTTTGACTTCCAAAAGTTGGGTTGTTACACGCAGTTGATAGAAATCAATGAGATAATAAAATAAAATAACATATACTGTCGTACTCTATCTGGAGAAAGAGTACTTTAGATTTATGAATGAAGATTTCTGACAAGAATAAAAGAAATGGTTCCTACAATTTACGTTGGTAAGCTTTACCTTATACCTAATATCTAGAGTTCTTATGGAAAAATTCTAAAAGTTTGCTAAGCTTATGATATATGGAAGACTTAGTAGTCCTGAATCAGAACAGAATTCTTAGCAATTGATTCACGATAAGGGATGTACGTGGTGTTAATATTGATATGAACTCCCTATGGCATTTATCAGGAGAGTTTAAGCGCTTCCATTCTTAGATTCTCTATACTTAGCTATACCTCCCTTGAAAATTTTAGGGCCGTTAGTTCTGATGTGGCCCTTAACGCCACAGCCGAAACAGACTGCATTCCTTATATTTCTACACTCATGAGACCTATGACCAGTCCTTTTGCAGATGCCTCATTGCTTTGGCCCTTGGTACATTTGACACTGTCCCCAGTGCCTTTTGCTGCAGGTCTTGCGTACAAGCTTCTTATTAAATAATGACTTGCCCCTTTTTCTTAAATTTCTGGGAGTTATCCTTCTCCCTTTTCCTTTTTCTGGCAGTCTCAGCTTTGACTGATTTACTTCCTAACCCATCTAATGTGAGTGGCTGAGATAGATCCATAATGGATTTATAAGAAGCAGGCTTTGAAGCCTTAATATTCCCTCTTATTTCCGACGCTAAACCACCAATATATAGTGCATTATGCTTAGATTCTGGGTTAACCGAATAGGGCACTATCCAGATAATGAATTAAAGTCTGTAACATACTGTTAACAGTCTAGATCCCTCATGGTGAGAGTCAGAAAATTCTTATTCTACCCTTTCCATTCCATGCCGCAGACAACAGGTTTTTACGAGAAGGTCCATAAACTTGGACCATCCCATATTGTATAAGGGTATCTTTCCTGTGGACTTTATTAATGTCCTCACCAACTAAGGGCATCGCCATTGAATGACTGTGATACATACCTCACAATGTCCCTCCCAGCATAACCACTGATACACATAATGGTTTCTATTTCATCAAACAATTTCATGCAATCAATGGCCCCTTTTTCGCCAATGAAGTCCCTTGACTTGCAAGAGACAAAGTACTTTTAAGTACATCCTTTAGAGGAATGGGGCTCCTCGCTATATATCATCTTATTTGGTTTATTCTTCTCATTCGAAATATGAACAAAGCTCTTCTCATGAACAGAGGAATGTGATTTAGAGCAAGTAGCATTCGGCTCTTTGAACTTTCTCATAACCTTTCTCATAGCTTTTCCAACAGCTGCGTCAATCACAGCTTGGAAATTAACCCCATTAACATTGAGGTTCACATTTTTTGCATCATTAGTATTTGTCGCATAATTAGTATCGTGAGTTTTGTTTGTCTGATCCGAGTTTGCCATACTCGAAGCTTGGTACTAAACACCAAATTAAACAGTTGCTTACTTGCATTACGATAACTAGTCATCATCCTAACGACCTAACATACATTAGCCATGGTTTCATTAAACCGTATAGGCTAATAGGGTATGAACATTCCTAATGAATATTACTTGAATGTATATCAATTACATTTAGCCTAGGTCACAAAAGGACCATTAATGGCATTTAGGGTTTGGACCGAGGCCATTACCTTTTTGACAGGGGATCAAAATGTCACAAGTGTCTTTGTCATAATGACAATTTTAGATAGCTCGAAGGCTTACCACAAGGGCTTCTTAAAATATGAAACATGAGTTTGTCATGAAAGATATATAAATATAGTACATAGATTTGTCACGAAGGACATTAATAATCATATGGCACGAAGGCCTTGTCGCAAAGGACATATAAGTATGGCACAAAAGGCCTGTCTTAGAGAATATTATAAAATATGGCACAAAAAGGCCTGTCATAGAGGACATTAAAATGATATATGGCACAAAGGCCTTGTCATGAAGGACAAATGTATATGGCACAAAAAACCTGGTCACAAAGGACGTTAAATATATAATAGCCGCAATCTTATTTGATAAGGGACTTAAGACTTGAACATAGTTCTTTACCTTTGGACAGAGAGTCATAGACTACAACTGTCATTACTTGAAAGATGATTTATTTTGTCACAAAGGTAAATCAATTGACATCACTAATGGATGTGTGTGTATATATATATAAAATCATCGTACCTGATGATATTAATCATGATCACATTGATCATATAGACTATTAGGTTTGAGCATAGCTCACTACCTTGGATGGAGAATCATAGAAGATTACACCTGTCTTTGAAACAAATGGATAACATAATATGGCCTATATGCAAAACATCACTTAAGGACGTTAACTAACATGATCATCATATTAGATGATATTAGCCACGATCACATTGATCGTATAGACTATTATGCTCGGACATAGTCCGATATCATTAGACAGGGGGTCATAGACCACATCTGTCATTGTCTTATAGGACAACAAGTTTAGCCCGTAGGCACTTCATCACTAAAGGATGTTAAATGATAAGATCAATATTTTAGATGATATTAGTCATAATCGCATTGATCATATAGTCTAAGAGGCTTGGACATAGTCCAACATTCTTAGACAGGGGTCGTAGACCACAACTGTCGTTTGTCTTATTGGACAACAAGTTTAGCCCGTAGGCACTTCATCACTAGCGGATGTTTATATTATGATCATCACATCGATGATACTTGCCATGTTCTAATTCGATCATATAGGCTTTAAGGCTTGGACATAGTCCAAATACCTTGACGGCTGGTGTGGTTTCTCAAGTCACACTGCCAGGAGTGTTATCATGTTCTTAGATGTTAACAAGGATTAATTGTCTTTAGAGGGTTTTACCATCATAGCATGTCTGTATTGACATATTGGCTAGGTTATACTGTTAAGAAGATCTTTTGAAATTATTTAGCAGATCGATAAAGTTCGAATAAAATTGATACTATTGTTTGATAAAGGACGAAATGAATACCTATATAAAATTTTCAAAGCTTCCTATAAATCATTAGGAAATTTACAATAGTGCCTCTATCAGGACTTTTAGTATCTTATTTGTCCACAGAGGACTAAAAGGAAAAATATAAGTCCGTAAAAGGACTATAAAATATTATAAGTCCACACAGGGACTATATTGAAACAGTTTTCCCATGAAGGGACTATAATGAAATGTCATATCTATGAAGGGTCTATAATGTAGTAACATGACCACCAAGGGACTATAATGAAATCTTGTGTCCATGAAGGGACTATTTCGAAATAGCTTATCCATATAGGGATTTTAATGAAATAACGCGTCCATGAAAGGACTGTATTAAAATGTCATGTCCACAAATGGAACCTTGCTGAACAGATGTCCTCTCAGGGACTTAAGTCAAAAAATTATGACCATTAAGGATTATGATAAACAAATGTCCACACAGGGACTATACAGAAGAGATAGGTCTTTATAGGGACTTTAAAGTAATACTAGTCCACGCGGGAATGAAAAGGAAAATATAAGTCCACTTAAGGACTATAAGTTATGTTAACATTGGAATTATAGTAAAACGATATGTCCTTGAAAGGACAATGATGAATTATTATATTCGCCAGGGGACTCTGGTGAAGTAACATGTCCACAAAAGATTTTGATTAAATAACATGTTTGCAAAAAGATTTATTGAATTAACATGTCCATGTAAGGACTATAATAGAGTATAATGTCCACAAAAGAACTATTTTGAAGTATGATGCCCACGAAGGGACTACATTGTAATATAATGTCTACGAAAGGACTATATTGAGATATAATGTCCATAAAGGGACTACGATAGACAAACGTATATACAAAGTCTCATTAGAAGAGGTAAGTCTACAAGGACTATGATGAAATAATATGTCCACAAAGGACTACAATAATCAAATGCCCATACAGGGACTTAAAAGAAAATGAAATGTAATGGAAGAATGGTTTCTAATGTCTTCCTTGCTTCATTCTGATTGTTTCTCTTCTTTGTTTGACTCATGCTATAGTGACACTGAAGTCCTCATTGAATAAAATAAACATTCCAATTCAGGATCTGTTGCTAGAAGTGGGTTCTAAGGATTCAATGGTTAATGAAATGACATGGATCACGGATTGGGTTTTGACTGGTATAGTCCAAGTCTGGAAATACAAAACTTGGAGATAGGAAATAGGGATTAACAACATTCACATGTATCATCTTCAATATGGGAGCCTCAGGGATCAGCACCATTGGGCGGTGGTTCCTCTTCTCTTCTTCCTCTGAACCTTGAACAAAAAAAAAGATCTCGGTATCAGCTCGACTAAGAGTTCCGAATAAAAAAAGGAAACTTCACTTTACTTAAGACGAAGGAACCGAGTGCAAAAAAACCGGTTTCGCTTCAAACTACTAGTAATTAAGACTAAAAGTAAGGAAGTCCTTTTCTTGACTTGGCCTGCGTTCATTATACCTACCGCCTTTTTAAAAAACTTGATTTCAATCTCAACAAAGAAATGAAAGCATAACTCTTTGCTTGTTGTCCTCTTACTTACTCAATTGTGGAGGTCTCTCGGGTATCTGATCCGATCAGTCTCGTGATGAAGAGAATTCCGATCTTCCACTAAGAAAGGTCTCGTCATGATAACTCAATTTGTCCGGTAAACTACTAGGAGCTCCCCATGGTTTATTAAAAGGGAGGGGAGATTTGCTCCTCATCCGGGGGTTCATTTCATTCATTATGCACTCAAAAGTGAAGGTCTTAAAAACTTCATAGAATTCATGATCGGCCATTCCATTTGTGCTTTCAGCAAGTAGGCGACGCGAATCTATTTCTATGCTTCAATCGGATACCAATTGCTTGGATGCGTTTGAAGCCTCGACATGACTTGCAGAAAAAAAGCTTTCTAGGTTTGTCTTCTGTCTTCGTAACAAATGGTCCATTTATTGATGGGTGAACGACGGGGATTGAACCCGCGCGGTATCCAATCCAGAATATAGCCTTGCTTTTGCCCTCTCCCGATAGTACATTTATGCTCCTAAATCACTGAATTCAACATCTCTTTCGGATGAAAGGGAGCGAGCGAGTGTAGGTTACTCCTAGAATGTTGGGTCTTAGAGCCAGTAGAGCGCAGTACAAGCGAATGGAGTGGAATCTACCATTGAAGAAATCTGTTTGTTTAACCCAGGCCTTCAGATCGCACTTCCTGCTTAAAGAGGATCGAAAGAAGTTGAAGGTTGAGAAAGAAGGATCAGATGTGTACGAACAGAATGAATCCCAGATAGAGAAAGTGGACCAAGGGGAGATTCCCCTTTCGATTGGAGTTCTACGGTGGGAAAGAAAGTAAGGAGTTAGAGCTCGGAAGTGAGAACTAGCTAGACCATATTGATTTTTAGATAGTCTCGACCTTAAAAGAGGGAGTAAAAATGTCCGATAACGGCGCTGAAGTAGTGAATCTATCGGCACCATAGCTGCATCATGCGAAGAGGACCCGCTAGTACTTCTGAGACTCCGGCTTCTGTAATGAGGCCCTTCATAAAAACCCCTATGGACAAGGCAAACCCCATCGGTAGGCCTAATTTTCCTAAAGTATAGGCGAGGGCTCGACCCCCCAAAGTTATTCCTATTTTCAAAAGGGGGGCCTGGAAAATGCCCAGAAAGACAAGTACAAGTAGGCCCATCAACAAAAATAGAATAGAAATCCTAAAAACCAGGGATAAACTGATCAAATTACGTAAACTTTCCAGGGATAAATTGATCAAACTACGTACACTACTAGATCAATTTTTTACCCGGGTCGAAAAGGGCATTCTATCTTTCTTTTCTATTCGCTCATGATCTGGCCTGGTCGACCCAATCATGATTTGAAGGATGGGACCTTTTCTCGAACTCGAAAAATCCTGCCGACATACGGGCATTCTTTTTTGTACCTTAGTACACTTCCCCGGAAAAAAATCTAAATCGGCTGAAGGAGAGTGAGAGTTCGAAGTTGCCGATAGGTCAATATCCGGGGGTTGCTTTCCCTTAGTAATAGTCAATACGAGGCCCAGAACCCTATACAGGGCAGTGAGAGGAGTTGCTTCTTCTATTTATACTTGCCCATCAGGACCCTTGCCCTATGTTACCAGTTTCGACTCTGGACCATACTGCAGTAGCGGTTGCCGCTCGATCGAAATGGGTCTAATCCTGATATGGGTATTGGCGCCTTTGATTAAAGAATGTTCTACGCCTTTTTCCTCCACCTACCGGGCTAGGTAATTGTTGGAATGTGCTTCATTGGAACATAGCTAATCGTCCTTGCTTTTAGAGAATTGCTGGGTCTGCCTCGGCCTTTCTGCCTATAGTCTAAGGAACCGGTAGCAAGAGAGCTCTAAGAAGTGGGGGCGACCTCGTAGTTTTATAATGATTCTTTCACTGCTATCCCCTCATAAGAGGAGGATGCCAAGAGTTTCGCTCAATGGCCTAAGGACTACCTGACCTGCTGACCTTCCTGCAATTCAATTCCCTAATGAAATCAACTACCTGTCTAAGTGCACTAGCTGACTTCTCTATTGCATAACGCTTCTCACCTGACTTCATAATCACAGCTAAGCTTCCTACCGTGAGGATCTAGCCGTTGCTTCATGCTTACATTCCTTCATAAGAATAGGCTAGGATTAGTCCGGATCTAGCCTTAGTGTAGTAAATACCATCAACAGGATGAACTATATTTGAAGGAAGGCATCTATTCAAGTCTTTATTGAATTCGATATGCGTAGATTCGATTCGGAGAAGAGATTCTTTCTTGTAAGAACATGGCAAACTAAGTGAAGTCATTTAGAACTGGCAAGCACCCGGAAGCACTAGACCAAAGTGCAACTGAGCCCTGACTTAAGATGAGATTGAGAAGGCGAAAAAAGAGCTATAATTGCCTTACGCTGCTCTGAGATCGTAACGCCGTAAATCAGTCATTCTATTGTCATCACGTCTTCTTCAGCAGATCTTGGAGGCTTGGAAGTCGTTGAGTTTTTCAGACAAGCCACCCAGGTCTACTGGCTCACGTTTAAGGCCCTTTCAGGTAGTTAGATTTGTAAGTTAGCGGGGATTTACCTATCTGATCATCCTATTTCTCAAGAGTGGACTGAAGTCTATCGGGGGAGGATGTTACAGGTGTTCCTGAGAGAACTAGTCTTTCTATTGAGTTGCATTCCCTTATCCACTAAGAGATCAATAGCCTATGACAGCTTCTTCACAGCCATTTAGTATTCCTGGTGAAGCAGTTACTCTTCCATTAACAATCTTTTAACAGCTTGCGGGGCCTGAAGGTGATATTAATACCACTCCAGCCCCTACAGCCCCAAAGTGCTAGATCCATCGAAGTAGAGAGTTCATGGAACCACCTCTGCAAAGGCGAGGACTTCTTCATCGTGCTCAAAAAAATTCATGGTATGATCTGCCAAGAAGTCTGCAAATACCTGTCCTTTGACCGCCTTCATAGGAACGTACCGAAAAGTGAACTTGGATTGCCCTAGGATCCACTTCTCCCCTTCAACACGGGTCAACATATATTTAATCAGGTCCGTTCGAGCAAATACCAACACTGTTGTGGAAAGGATGCAGTGTCGGAGCTTGGTTGCTGCAAAGTAGAGCAATAAGCACATCTTCTTAGGGGTATGTAAGACCCTGCTGAGATAATACACGGCCGGTTCCTACCCGATAGTTGAACTGGAATTACCTTCTCTACCCACTGGTACTACTCCTTCGGAAGGCCTGCTTTCAGCACCTATTCGATACCGGTTTCACATTCCGTTGTTGATTCCTCTGCCGGGACTCCTATCAATAAGTTTGGTTTTGGGAATAAGTCCATAAAGGTCTTCCTCCAAACCATTCGCACGCTTATCCAAGTCGTGGTACGAAGCTTGGCATTTCTTGGCTTCGGACGGGAAGAATCTCCATCAACGGCTTCTTTGCTTGGCGACATATCTAAAACACATAAAATCGAAAACAATGTTTACTTAATAGGGATGAGAGAATTCCTATGTTAAGTCTAGACTCGGAAGGTCTAAGGAATATGCTACTGTGTCATTTGAGATTAAACACTAAAGGCAAGTGTTTAATTCACTCAAACGTTGGCTCTGATACAAACCTGTCACACCCCGATATTTACAGCTCAGCTCGGAGGGCCTGGAGGGGAGTAGTCAAACATACACAGAATAGCACAACGGAAGTCTTGGAATATAAAATATTATTACAAACCCCATTTGTTAGAAATTACTGAAATGATAATTACATACGAGCTTGTAATACTAAATCCACAGGCGGATCGATACAGAATGTAAAAAATGAAGTTTAGCAGACTTTAGGGCATCCTAAGGATTTATAAGATCCTTTATTGCCACCAAGCAGCTCCCAGCCTATTTGCGTATAGTACCTATCACTTAGTCTTTTGAAAATACGTCAGTTTACACTGGTAAATACAATTAACTGACTCATTTGAAAATGTTTATGAAAATTGGTTTAAGGGCACAAGGCACAAAAATATCTCTTTTATAATTTGGGACAATTATATAATGATAATCTTGTATCAGATTTACATGTTTGTCAAACATTTAGGGCCGGGATAAAAAGCCGGACAAGATTAATCGACACACCACTAATATAATCCCATGGCGGGTTACCCCAATAAGTGAGTATATCTTTTACATACGCAACTATCAGGTGTATGCCTACACCCCGTGCTTAAGTCGTGGCCATTTACGATTTTAAATGAGCTGAGGATATCCAGGACACGATCGTTAACCCCCAATGTTTATTTGTTATCAAGCAACACTAATTAAAACAGGATTATGCCATATAACCATATTCGATTAAATGTTTTTACACCCGACCAAGCTGTAATTTTTTACCGTATCCCAAGCCCGTATAGGGGAAAATAAGTTAAAAGTATTTACCTGAGCTACTACTCGATTTACAGCAAGATTTATATAACTCAGCCGTATCCAATCCAATTAAATGCATATAGCTTTTACCGAGAGGCTCTAGTCTGGAATAATGGTAATATATAACCAATTTAGAATGCTAACGGGTCTTATTTAGGTCATAGACCTAGACCGGCTAACTTAAAGTATTAGAAACGGTGCGATACGCTAGATTAAGCGATGACTGGAATAAAATGTAATTTAGACCCAACAAGTATGACGACTTGTATAACATGGGTAAACTAAATACATTCTGGATTTTGAAGTAAAAATGATAAGGTTTAACTCGTTTTGGTAAACTTGCGTAAACTAGTTACGTAAGCCTGTCCGTACGCGTATAAGCGACAACGAGTAACCTGATAAGTCATGGACAAGTTCCATATTCCAATATACTTTAAACAAGTTAAAATATTGGTAGGATATCAACTTGTATGCCAGTTAAACTTTGAAAATCAAATTATGCCTCACAAGGGCGTTTTGGTCACTTTACGACGCATAAAAGGAACTTGAGTACAATCTGATGTTATGATTATAAAAATTATTTAAAAACACTTTATTTATGATATAATATCAGTATGGGGTGTTTTATAGTTTAAAACCAAACTATGCTCCGTAGGGGCATTTTGGTAAATTCACACATAGTTTTGAAGGCTAATTTGGGAAACTGAGTTTATACCATATACCTACTGTAAAAATATTTAAAATGATTTATAAAATCTGTAGGTAACAAGTCTTGATTGGTAGTTATGGTTTAAAACCATACTACGCACCGAAACGGCGTTAAAATCGTTAAATGACGATATGTGCGATGTTTAAGGGAAACTGATGTCATGACCAGGTCTATATGACTAAAATATCGTTTTTAAACCATTTTAGGTGAAAAAGGGCATTATCGTCATTTAAGGACGTAATTCAAGAACGTATGCGTAAACTTAGTTTGTAAACTGAATGAACATCCCAAATTATCCTAATTGTGATATTATATCAGTTGGCAATGAGCTTGTTATGAAAAATTATGCTTAAAACCGATCTACGCGCTAAAAGGGCATTTTAGTCAATTTGAAGCATAATTTATGATATTTCATGAGAACTCAGTTTATAATCAGGTTTATAACATCGAAATATGTTAAACATGTTAACATATCAGTACCTAAGTTATTTGAATGCTTATTGGTGTCTAAAACCTTATTTTTGCTAAAAAGGGCATAACGATCAAATTACGACATATTAATGGAACTTGCATAAAATTCAGATTTCTAATACGATTATGTAATATAACCTTATAGGGTTATGCTACATAATAATATGATCCTAACGGAACCTAAAATCAGTAGCAAACTAATCTAATTCTATTCATAATCGAAAGTCAACGCAGAAGTTAAACTTCGCGACTTTCGGTTGCTAACAGACCCTAAAACTGGAATTGACGAGCCGAACATGTTTACACATGTTCTAATAATTATTACCAAGTTGTTTAAATGATAAAACATATTTTAGAACATTTCTAAACTTACATCGCAATTATTTCAAAAACTGACCCGTTGACTTTTTACAACAATATTACGTTGACCCGTCAATTGACCAAGCAAACTTGATTTTTAGGAGGTCTAAGCCGAAAGTCAAAGCCTACCTAATTACGATCACGTAGCCATGTTCATTTCGAACAATGGCTAGACCAATAAGGTCTAAGCCGAAAGTCAAATCCTTTTAACGGAACTTTGACTTTTCGGTTTTCAAAGCTTAAAAACTTAAAGGAGAAGGTAGGAACATTTATAAAAAGGTCATAGCTTCAAAGATAACTGAAGGGAGTCTCCTTTATGATCAGGAATCTCCAAGAGAGGAAGATAACAAGAATTTTTGAAAGGTGCAAGGAATGAGGCACCTCAAGGCCTCTATTTATAGTTGTAGGAGGTGTTCCTGGATCATGCCATGTGTTAGGGAGCTCCTAAGATCATCCCAGGTGTTAAACCAGATGTTAAAAACCAGCTATGATACATTGTTTTCGAGTTAAGTGAGTGTAGAGTGGTATGTGTGGGCTGTAAGTAACAAACCTGCAGCTGTCCACACTGTTCTGTCAAAACAGGGGCATCGTCGTACGCGACAGCAACAGGGGGTAGGGGTTGCGCGACGCCACCACCCAAAACTTCAGCAAAACAAGTTTTAAACTTGTCACTTTTAGTCCCTGAACCTTTTAATGCATATTATCTTTCCTTTTAGGCACTTTTAACCTTCCTAGTTAATTTGTAGGTGATCTTAGGAGTATAATCAAACACCGTTAGGTCCGGTTTCGTTAAACGATCACCGAAAACACTAGTTTCTTCCCGTTGACGCTTTTAACCCTTATTCTTGAAAGTTTGCGTAATTAATACATAACGATATCGAAACCTTGTGAATTTATTATCACTTATTCTTGAGAGTATATTTGAATATTACGAAGCCCCGGGTTCGTTAAAAGGTCACTCAGAGGTAAGAATTAACATGTTGACACGTTTAACCCCTTTGTCTTATAAACTTTCGTTTACTTTCACAAACGGCTTCTTACGTCCGAATATTTACTCGTTTAAGAATATATTCATCGTGTGTGGTCAATCAGAGGCACAAGTGTAACAACCCGACTTTTTAAAGTCAAAGTCAAAGGAAGAAAAGATTGCTAATTGCTATCTGTCACTCCTTGCTTAATTATTGATTGTAATGTTTAACTTATAATCGATACTCTATTTTATTATCGCTTTAGTTGTATTATGTGGAGTACTTGTTAATAAATCGCTATTTAATCGCAGTTTAATCGTTAATCGACTTATCGCTAATCACATCGCTATCGCATCGCAACTCGAATTATAGGTTATGGATATTGTTTTACGTGTGTGTGCTATTATATGTTACTTGTGAATGTTATGTTTATGTTGAGGTGTTTAATCGCAAAACGCAATTGCAACTCTGTCGCAACGCATTCTAATCACAAACGCTAAACGCAAGTTATTTATGTTGATTGTATGTTAGATGTAGTAGTTAAGTTGTTTGTGTAACTAATGGGTAATACTATCACATCGCTCAGTCGAAACGCATCGCAACGCTTAACACACGAAATGAAACGCCGAAACCTAACTCGCCGGACCACTTCGATCGAATGGTCATCCGAACGGATGACCATCCGATCGGATGGCCATCTGATCAATGTGCCATCCGATCCGTCACATGTGCGCACTTTCCTCTTTTGGCAACCTATAAATACCTCTGTCACATCACAAACAGTGATGTGACAGCTCCCTCTTCCGACCAGCATGCTCAAGCTCTCTTTTCTCTCAATTTCTTGCGATTCTTGTAAGTTTTCAACTCAAATCTTGTACTTCTATGATCTATACGCACTTCTTCATCATTTTCACCTTTGAATCTTCACTTTTAACCGTGAAATCAATGGATTTGAGGTGTTCTAGGATGATGTCATCATGGGGTTCTTATGAACTTCAAGCTTTGGCCTCATTCCACCAAGAACAACTCAGATCTACATAATTTCCACATGTTTTAACACTATTTACGCATAGATTTGAACCTTTTCATGAGTAAAAGGATTGAAAGATGGTTTCACAACCTTCTTTCAACTCTCTTACACTCAATGCACTCAAAACTGATAGAATCGGAGCTCGTTCAGACCTTCTACTCATTTCTAGTGAAGTGTCGGTCTGAGATTTGATTCCTATCAAAGAGACAACCGATTTCAGATAAAACATGAACAACCGTCACTAGCAGTAAACCGATTTCTGACAATCTGTTTCGCTCAGTGCCGCGCCCCGATGTTTTCGCCATCGGTTGGGGTGTGACAGATTGGTATCAGAGCCATAACTATAGGGAATTAGGCAAGACTCGACCTAGTCCGGGTCGATTTCTTAGAAACAACCTAGTCTATAGTCTAAGTACCAACAGACCAACTTGTGCATACCCGGTATGGGTTTTGCACGAGCTTACTTGCAATTTCTCACTCGAACTCGCTGTACACTACACTCTTGCGCGAACATCGCATACTACAGTTCCGAGCGAGATCAGCCTTTCCTAAGGCTGGACGCACACACAAACAGATGATCTGGTTGAGATTAGGTGTGAAAACCGCAAACTCTAGACCAAATCACTCGTTCGACACGCTGTTTTTACTATAAACATGAGAATTTGCGTTGAATCAGGAGTGAAATCCATACTTCGACGCGATTCTCCTTATTTATCTCATGATTCTATCACACAAACAGGGATGCAGTCATTAAGTCAGGGGTGAAACCCGAACCTTGATGACTCGTTCCGCTCTATACTTTTGGTTGTACAAAACTCTCACCAAAGTCTCGATGGGTTCCAACGACTAGGGTCACGTCATGGCCAAACGGATGAGTGATGATCGCCCGGATTGAGGCGAGAGCATAGTCTATTAAGCAAAAATGTGCACCCAAGGTCCTTGAGAGCAGTCGAATCACTTTGGGTAGTCAACGTCTATCAAGCCGAGACAATCTCTCTTCGATTTTATATGTTTCGATTTTGGAATTCGACACTGCCGACCCTGAGATTTATCTATTTTATGTGAATTTATGTGTTTTATATGTTTATTTGTTACCATTTTGAGATAAACAGTACATTGGTACTGATGGTTTCGATTCCACGTTTCTCGCTCCGCTAAACCGCACATAACTCACACCACATTAACAAATCGCTTGTGTTGTTCGCAATCGCTACTCGCTATTCGAACCCGCAATACTCGATCGCTTACTAAAGTGCGTATAGTTTTATAGATTTTTAATGTATATTTTAAGCCCTTTAACACTTTTTAGCCAAGTTTTAAATTTATAAAACACGATATTTACTAACACTAAACACACATATGGGCAAGTGCACCCATCGTGAGCGTAGTATAGTGTTGATAAGATACCGAGGTCGTCCAAGGACACAGGAGCTTTTAATACCGGTTTATCCTCAATGTCTAATCAAATCAAAAGTTTAGAAAAAGGTTTTAAACTAGAAAAATAAAACTAACTAAAATGCTGAAAAATAAAAAAAAACAAAAAAAAAAACAGATAGATAAGACGAATCACTTGGATCCGACTCGTGTTTAGTGTAACCTTTGATTATTTCCACACCTTTTCACTTTTTAAGAGATTATCTTAGTTATTGTAGTACGCCCCTCTTCTGAAGGTGACGTTACCCTCATCCCAGTAGTTTGAGTCAGCAAGGATACAATCCTAAAGGGTTGGATTATTGAAAGATAATTAATTAAGTTATTAATGCATATTGTGGTAGGCCCCTCTTCTGGAGGTGACGTTACCCTCGGCTAAGTAGTCTGAGTCAGCAGGGATACAGTCCTAAGTAGCCGGGTTAAAGTTTTAATAGTAATTTACATATGAGGGGGTCAAGGAGTTCGGACCCCCGCCATCCAATACCAGTGGGTGTTGAAGGAGATCCTACTAAAGTTGACCAAGGTCCTTGCAGGATCTATACACTGAACAAGGTAAGACTCTTACCAAACCGTTCCCTTAACCCCCGACCAGGTAGCCAACATAACTCCATATAGACCGTGGAGATATGAATGGTGAAAATCTTTTATTTTATATAGACAGTAAAATAATGCCAAGACACCGCGGACAAACGATAAGGAAGACTCACCTTCAACATAAGAAACTAGTTATTAAAGTCATTAATACATAACCAAATAAAAAGTGCGAAAAGATTAAAAATAAAATGTATTACACTAAACACTTGTCTTCACCAAGTGATGTAAGAGACTTAGGCAAACATGGTCTTTGATTGTCAAGAACTCTTACGATCAATCTTGGATCCCGAGGCTACTCACACACTCTATGATGGATGATGGATGATGGTGGTGGATGATGGTGTTGTGGTGGTGGTGGAGTGTGGGTGAAGTGTGAGAGAGGTGGTTTGCCAAGGGATGGTTTGCAAATGAGCCAAGCACCCCTATTTATAGCATGCACAGAAGCCAGGACACGGCCTTGTGTCTATTGGGCACGGCCCCGTGTCCACCCGTCTTCTCTTCCTTCATTAAATGCAGTTTGTTTGCATTAGTTGACCACGCCCACGTGTCCGCTGGGCACGACCCCGTGTGCAGAAGCGTATCTGTACTATCATGATTTCCTCAGATTCTGCGAATCTTAGAGTTGACCATGGCCCCGTGTCCGCTGGGCACGCCCCCGTGGTGGGTGATAGAAGCTTCTACAGCTTTGTCTTTTCTGCAGACACTTGGGCACGCCCCCGTGCTCATTGAGCACGGGGCGTGTTCAGCCTTCTGTTTTCTTGTTTTGCTTGGGAAGATGCTGTCGAGGGGTCGGGCATGCCACGTTTATTCCTTTTCTTGTATTTATGTTAGATTTAGCTGTCTTTTTGCTTCTTTTGTTCATTTGAGCTCATTTAATCCTGAAAATACAAAAGGAAGACAAAAACACACTTTTTCCAACATTAGTACTAAAAAAGGGTTAGTTTAATGCCACATTTGATGTAATTTATATGTTGCATTTTGCGCGCATCAAATACCCCCACACTAGAATCTTTGCTTGTCCTCAAGCACAACTCTTTATAATGTGGCTTTACACTCACAATGGAATGGGTAGAAGAGAAGGTTTTGGGCTTGTCATAGAGTGTCGGGATTTCTAAGATTCTTTATTAAGTTTTATTTTTATTTATTTACAATCCTGTTCGTCATGATTTATTTAGAACATTACATAAGATAAATTACTTATTAGGGCATAACATGTCTTTTTATAATTCCATTTATATACAAGTTCACATACCTTACGGGGGATCACTCAACACTCGGCCGAAGGTGTATTTTTGTGAAAACTCTCGAGAGCGGCATGGAACTTACTTCTACCATAAGCTTGCCAAGCAATCAATCCTCCTCCTTTTTAACTATATACCTTTGTAAATATCAAGAGGACTTTGGGGGAAGGGTTAGGCTTGGGTTAAAGGTAGGTGGTTGGGTTAGTGGCTAGTAGAAAAGGGCGAAAGGCGTAAAAAGCATCGGTTTTCGTAAGACTTTTTTTTATTTTTTTTTGTAACTTTTTATTTTGGTGAAGCAATTCTTCAAACAAAGTTCTTTTTTATAAACTTGTTTGTTTATTTCTTTTGGCTTCATCATCATTTTTTTTTTTGAAGAAGTCATAAGAAAAACCGAGATTTGTTACTAAAATAAAGGGTTTAAAATGAAAAAAGGGTTTTGGTGGGTAAAAGGGTGTTTGTTTTGGGTTAAAAAATGAAAAGGTTTAGGCTCAAAGGGGTTAACTAGGGGGATTTTGGGTAGGTGGTAAAAAAAATAATGGTGTAGAAATAAAAAAGTTAGTCCTAATGCCTCCATCATTTACTTACTCGGGTTTAAGTTGATAAGGATCGGGAATGTATCATCGTGGCAAGTTCTAGAGTCGTAAGAACCAAGCGGCTATTCACACAAGAAACGAAAAATGAGCATTTAGTTTAAAGATGTGTATTTTTATGCTCAATAAAGGCTCAAAACTCACTTTTTGTGGGAATGAGTTTTTTATGTGATCAAGTATATATAATCAAATTTTAACTAGATTTGTCATGCCGTTTCATAATTTTCTTATGTTGGTTCTTTTTATCACGACGGTATCGGTTGTAAATTTGTAAAAATATCACCTTTTTAGAATTTGAAATTCCCAAATTAAACCTAGACAAGTAAAAAATGAAAAATTTTTGAAAAAAATTGGGTTGTTTAACGGTTCCAATAGAGTTTTGTGTAAGGCTTGTAATTAGGACTTGCAAAATTCAAGGTATTAGCATCCCCCCCACACTTAAATTACACATTGTCCTCAATGTGCCCAAAAATAAGTTTTTAGGTTGATTGAATGTGTAAAAACATGTGAAAAATCAAAATTTTATGTTACTGGGCGTCTGGACACGGCCCCGTGGTGTCCGGGCACGGCCCCATGTTCAGATCGCTAGTAACAGAAAAGAAAGTAAAGTAACAGAAGGCTGGACACGGGGGCGTGTTCAGTGAGCACGCCCCGTGTCCAGGTACCTGAACTGGGCATTTTTCTGCAGATGGTTGAGTACGGGGCGTGTTGGCTGAGCACGGCCCCGTGCTGAACTTGCTGTAATGAAGAAAAATTAGCGGAATGCTCTGTTTTTGTGCATGGGGTGCTGGTGCAAGTTTCTCTTGGTATCCTTCACCATTCCGAGTGTGTTTTACCCATTACATCATCATCCAAACACCAAATTAATTAAAACCATCATTCATTCAAATAGAGAAAGTTACATAATATTCCTAAAAAAAAAATTCTAGATAAATAGGTCAAAAGAAACACAAGGAGTCTAAACCAAAAAGTTCTAGCCTAAAGATTATTGTATTAGCAAAATTTCCGAAAAGATAATTCTCTCGGTTGGATGTGGCTCGAAGAACTTCATCCTCCGGAAATGGGTTCCTCATACGTCGGCGAGCCATTCCTCTATCTCCCTTGGGAGAAGAAAGGCGGGCTCATTTGCATCAGTTTGAAGGGGTGCATTCTCCAACGGGTCTTCTTGCAAATCTTCAAGAGGAGGCTCCGCGAGGATGTCATCCCACCCGTTGGGATTATTAACTCCAAGTGCTAGGTTCCAATCCTCTTGAGGGAGGATTGAATGCCATCACGTAGCGTACGAGAGTTGCTTCAATCGAAGACCTCCTTTCCCTCCGACTGTTTCTAGAATGTGCAGAAAAAGTTCCACTGTTTTGGCTCGACATTCTATGAAAATAAACTAAAAAAGTTCATTTTAATGAAACAGTAGCCTCGGACACGGCCCCGTGCTCAATGATCACGGCCCCGTGTTCACCTTTCTGCAGATTTTTGTAACAAGGAATCTTGGAGTTTTAAATTATTTTTCCAACTTAGGAAGCGTTTTTGAGCAGAAATAACTTAAAACAATGTTGTAACACTTATTTATAACAAGATTCCTTGAACAAAAACCTAACAAATATCACAATAAAGCTTGGAATCATGGAGATCTCAAGCTTTAATGGAGGTGTTGAGGTGAAAATGAAGAAGAAGGGAATAGACAAGAGAGGAAAGGACAAGATGGTTGTTAAGAACCTTCTTTTAGAAAATACCTAGGATGGTATGTGTGAAGATCCCACCAAATCTCTGTCCCTGGAATGGTCCAAATGTGTAGGATTCTTGGCTGCATTTATAGAAAACGACAGCACGCTGCACACGGTCCCGTGTTGGCTGGACACGGCCTCGTGTGCAGATGAAGCCCTGACACATTTTGTCCGTATTCTGACAAAAAGTCAGAAAGGAATCTTTTGGTGGACACGGGGGCGTGTTGACCTGGACACGGCCCCGTGTCGAGAGGCTGTTTATGAAGTTTCGTCTATTTCTAAGGAACCTATCCGGATCGGGTGGTTCCTTACTGGATGGAACAACCCCAAAGTGCCTGAGATACCTTAATTGCTCTAGACTAAGACGAGAACGCAAGAGGTTGTCGGTGAGGGTGATTCCTATGCTAAATGTAGGTCGACAAGTCGAACCCTTTCCCGGGCTCTCGTTAAAGAAGGTGTATGCCGAATCACTCAGGTTTATGTATGCACCGAATGAAGTCGATGGGGAGTTCTTCACGGCACAATCGACACAGGGACGACTATATCTCAAGTCTTCGCTAGAGTTAGAGGTGATTTCGGGAACAACGGAGTTGTTTTTATTCGAATGCGATCCCAATAATTCTTCGTGGGTATCTTCTTGAGGTGAATTAATGGAATCCATTTCAAGTTCCTTTACCCAATTAAGAATTAAATCCTCCATTTGAAATAATTCATCAAGAAGTATTTCTCCTAGAAGATTCGATTGGGAGCATTCGAGGGAGAGATAGGGATTATTTTTACTTTCGCCCCTCTTAAGGCTACGGAAAACAATGGGTCTATATAATGGGGCTTATAATTTAGAAAATAACATTCTAAATCTTTATGAAGGCCACCACATATTTGACACCACGTACCATAAGAGTGCCGAAAGTAAAAAATATCAGTATCACTCATGTTTGTGTCAGAAATTACCAATCGTCGGGATCTTACGGTTCTGTTTTCAGTAACTGAAACTTGGGCACGGGGCGTGTTGAGTGGGCACGGCCCCATGTTCAGCTTACTGTCTGACTTAAAACAGGATTGCCAGTACAAAGATTGGGCACGGGGGCGTGTTCAGCGGGCACGCCCCGTGCTGAGTTCTTCAGAAGCTGGAATTCTAAAAAAAAATCCTAAAAGAATAGAAAAATAAAAATAAATAAGAAAAAACGATTAGGCCGTTGATTCCTAACTTTCTTAAAATCCTTGTGTCCCCGGCAACGGCGCCAAAAACTTGATGTGCGTGTAGTGTTATAGATTTTTAATGTATATTTTAAGCCCTTTAACACTTTTTAGCCAGGTTTTAAATGTATAAAACACGATATTTACTAACACTAAACACACATATGGGCAAGTGCACCCATCGTGAGCGTAGTATAGTGTTGATAAGATAGCGAGGTCGTCCAAGGACACAAGAGCTTTTAATACCGGTTTATCCTCAACGTCTAATCAAATCAAAAGTTTAAAAAAAGGTTTTAAACTAGAAAAATAAAACTAACTAAAATGCTGAAAAATAAAAAAAACAAAAAAAAACAGATAGATAAGACGAATCACTTGGATCCGACTCGTGTTTAGTGTAACCTTTGATTATTTCCGCACTTTTGCACTTTTTAAGAGATTATCTTAGTTATTGTAGTAGGCCCCTCTTCTGAAGGTGACGTTACCCTCATCCCAGTAGTTTGAGTCAGCAAGGATACAATCCTAAAGGGTTGGATTATTGAAAGATAATTAATTAAGTTATTAATGCATATTGTGGTAGGCCCCTCTTCTGGAGGTGACGTTACCCTCGGCTAAGTAGTCTGAGTCAGCAGGGATACAGTCCTAAGTAGCCGGGTTAAAGTTTTAATAGTAGTTTACATATGAGGGGGTCAAGGAGTTCGGACCCCCGCCATCCAATACCAGTGGGTGTTGAAGGAGATCCTACTAAAGTTGACCCAGGTCCTTGCAGGATCTATACACTAAACAAGGCAAGACTCTTACCAAACCGTTCCCTTAACCCCCGACCAGGTAGCCAACATACCTCCATATAGACCGTGGAGATATGAATGGTGAAAATCTTTTATTTTATATAGACAGTAAAATAATGCCAAGACACCACGGAAAAACGATAAGGAAGACTCACCTTCAACATAAGAAACTAGCTATTAAAGTCATTAATACATAACCAAATAAAAAGTGCGAAAAGATTAAAAATAAAAAGTAGACAAAATTGCAGAAAACAACCTTTATGTATACCCTAAACTGCACTTTATACCTTTCACTATGAAATCCGCCAAAACCAACCTTTACGTTCATGTTTTGTTACACATCACAACCATTACACCAAACCTAGTCAAAAAAGTCAGTTAAGTTGCCCCATGTGCGATGCATGTGAGGGCATATATGTCTTTTCCTTTGAATAATATATTTAAATAAAGAATATAAATCCAACAAGAATATCCTGCCGTGTCTCTCCCGCTCAATCAATTCCGAAATCATCCACAATCAAATTCACTGTAAGCACTTGTACCTTAACTACTAAATAAATCTTCAATTCAGTTATTAATATTTCTGTATATTGCTTCCTCTCGTGTTCTTGTATGTTAGTACGGAGTTAACTTCATTTTCTGTGCGACTTTTCGTCGATTATTAGATCTAAATCATGAAGACATTACTCTGTTCTTGTGTTTCGATAAATTGGTGTGGTTTTCGGTTTAGGGTTCATGTGATTGTTGTATAGAATCCACAAACCCTACCTTGTTAGAGTTCATGTATTACAGTTTATAATATGGGGTTTGTAGTTAATGGATATCTGATAGACAAAATTGCAGAAGTCTGATAAAAAACTTTAAGCATTTGCCAACCCATGCTGTAGCTACTTTTGTTATGTCCTTGGCAAATTGGATTTTCTTATCTTTGAATAATATATGTATACCCCACAACCACCGGTTACTCCTCCACCTCCAACAATGGCAGCCATCACCATCGGCACCCACTTCACTACCTCCACCCACATCCACCACCGACACCCACCTCTGCCACCCACACGCCCACAACGCCCGTCTTTAAGAAACCCACTAAACTATTTAAAAAACCTTTAATCCCACCATCTAGCAACCACATCTATTAAACCCAATTCAATTGGTGAAATTGGGGCAAAAGACCACCACACAGTTGTCCGACAACTACAATGGTCACACATCATCGGCCAGTAGTTCCTGCACCGGAACAAAAAGAACATGGTGGTAGTGTTCAGATCTGATGATGGTGATTGTAGGTCCCTTGAGCCGTGTGGATCGTAACAGAATCGTCTATCCAACCTAGAGTGCGGAATCCTCTAGATTAGATTTCACAGAAAACGTGTAAAACTCCGAAATCACTTTAAACCTGATCTTTATTGATTATCTTCAAATGATTACAATCAATCAAGATCCTAATTCGTCCAAGCCTTTTGTCTTTCACGAATTCTCTCCAAGAGTGATTAGTAGATTGGAAGATCAACCTAAACCCTAATGCTAAGCTTTGTTTATATAGGACAAAGCTTTGCACATGGGCTAGGTCTTGGGCTAGGCCCATTTCGCCTACCATCCCCATATGTGGGTTTGGTTTGGCCCAATCACTCTTAATTAACTCTTACAAAGCTAAACCCGCTAACTGTTTATCGTTTTACTAATTTCAAGATATCCAAAGACCAAATCTAAGCTGTTGTCACAAATATGCACCAACAGTGATGATTGCTGGAGGTGGGTGTTTGTAGGTGGTTACCGGTGATGTTTGTGGTGGGGATTATGGAGAGAGAAAATAGGGTGTAGTGTTTCTATGACGGAGTTGTGGTGGTGAGTGGCGGAGATGAGTGACGGTGGTGGAGGTGGGTAACCGGTGATGGTTCTGGCTTTGGTGGAAGTGGCAGTCAAAAGTCAAACTACATATATGCCCTCACATATAATTAGATAATCAAATATAACTTTATTTAAATATATTATTAGATAAGGTCAGCGAATTGGATACCAAATATAACTTTATTTAAATATATTATTCAAAGAAAAAGACATATATGCCCTCACATGCATCGCACATGAGGCAACTTAACTGACTTTTTTGACTAGGTTTGGTGTAAAGGTTGTGATGTGTAACAAAACATGAACGTAAAGTTTGGTTTTGGCGGATTTCATAGTGAAAGGTATAAAGTGCAGTTTGGGTTATACATAAAGGTTGTTTTCTGCAATTTTGTCTAAAAAGTATTACACTAGAAACTTGTCTTCACCAAGTGATGTAAGAGACTTAGGCAAACATGGCCTTTGATTGTCAAGAACTCTTACGATCAATCTTGGATCCCGAGACTACTCACACACTCTATGATGGATGATGGTGGTGGATGATGGTGTTGTGGTGGTGGTGGAGTGTGGGTGAAGTGTGAGAGAGGTGGTTTGCCAAGGGATGGTTTGCAAATGAGCCAAGCACCCCTATTTATAGCCTGCACAGAAGCCCGGACACGGCCCCGTGTCCATTGGGCACGGCCCCGTGTCCACCCGTCTTCTCTTCCTTCATTAAATGCAGTTTGTCTGCATTAGTTGACCACGCCCCCGTGTCCGCTGGACAAGACCCCGTGTGCAGAAGCGTATCTGTACTATCAAGATTTCCTCATATTCTACGAATCTTAGAGTTGACCACGGCCCGTGTCCGCTGGGCACGCCCCCGTGCTGGGTGATAGAAGCTTCTACAGCTTTTTCTTTTCTGCAGACACTTGGGTATGCCCCCGTACTCATTGAGCACGGGGCGTGTTCAGCCTTCTGTTCTCTTGTTTTGCTTGGGAAGATGTTGTCAAGGTGTCGAGCATGCCACGTTTATTCCTTTTCTTGTATTTATGTTAGATTTAGCTGCCTTTTGGCTTCTTTTGTTCATTTGAGCTCATTTAATCCTGAAAATACAAAAAGGAAGACAAAAACACACTTTTTCCAACATTAGTACTAAAAAAAGGTTAGTTTAATGCCACATTTGATGTAATTTATATGTTGCATTTTGCGCGCATCACTTACGCTGCTGTGACAGATAGGTGAATACATGCAATATATGTAGCTCAATACATGCAAAATATAGTTGAATATATGCTTACGTGCCTATGTGGACTACGTGCTTATGTGTTTCTGTGCTTATGTGATTCTGTGAATTTTGTGCCTACGTGATTTTGTGCCTTGATGTGTTTCTGTGCTTTATAAAGTAGCTCTTGTAAATTCGCTAGACTATACTAGGGTTAATCGAAACTGTGTTTGAGTCCTGTGGTGATGTCTGTTTGCAGAAAATGTCGTCATTTGGATCACACACTGCTCGCTCAGCTCGCCGCAATCATGAAGACAAACGCATCGCCGCACTAGTCGCCAAGCAAATGACGAAAGTTATCCCGCAAATTGTTAGCAAGCTAAACGAAAACACTAGCAAGTATTCAGAGGAGTCCAGGACTGATACTCCCAAGGCAACTTTTAGCTCAAGAAGTTCAAAGCATGCGGACCCAAAGAATTTACTGGCGAAGATGGGCCTACGGCCATGTTTTAATGGTTTGATTCGATCGAAGTCACCCTGCGCCAGAGTGGCTGTCCGGAAGACCTTCGCATTGTTAACGCCACCGGCGTCTTCCAATCCCGGGCTCTGGATTGGTGGACAGCCGAGAGAAACAAACGAGGGAACGATGCAGCATTTGGGCTGACGTGGGACGAGTTGAAGGACATCATGATGCAAGAGTTTTGCCCTCCCCACGAACTCCAAAAGCTGGAGGACGAGTTTTGGCATATCAAGCAGGATGGTGGAGATAATGCTGGTTTAACTGCTCGCTTCAAGCAGCTGAGTATTATCTGCCCTGGTCAAGTTACTACCCCCGAGATTACGATCAAGAAGTATATCCGTGCTCTGCCGGATTGTGTCGCTGACTTTGTCCAGGCTGCAAAGACGACAGCTATTGAGGAAACCTACATGCTCGCTGCCGAGATCAACGATAAGCGAGTCAGGGCAGGTTACTTTGATAAAGCCTCCAAGAATCTGCACCAAGTCACAGCTGCTCCCACCACTGAAACCGCCGCATCGCAATCTTCAAAGTCCTCCCGTCGCAAGAGAAAGAATAACAGCTCCATCAACAAGAACTGTGCAGTAACTGCCGTTCCACTTCAAGCTGTACCGGCTCAACCGCAACCGCAAAACCGTCAAGTAGTGGGGCCTATGGTTAATGCACTGTCTGCCAAGCGTGCATACACTGGACCACACCCGCTCTGCCCTACTTGTACTTATCATCACCCGGTTGGAATCGCATGCTAGTTTTGTGTTCACTGCAACCTGTACGGCCATTTCACTGCTAACTGCCGTACTGGTCCTCGCCAAGAACCAGTTCAAGCTCAAGCTCCTGCTCTACCAGCTCCGCAAGGACAGCAAGTAGCTCCTCCACCCGCTGCTCACGCAAGAGCTTGCTTTGCGTGTGGTGATCCCAACCACTTCGCAAACGTCTGCCCCAACAGAGTGGTTAAGCAAGAGCCGCAGTAGCAACTGCCAACACCACAACAGCAACACCACCAGCAGCAGCAGCAGCCAGCTCAGCAAGCAGCCCACGGGTGAGTCTTCAACATCAACGCCCACCAGGCTCAGGCAGACAACAATGTGGTTAATGGTACGTTTCTCGTAAATGGTATATATGCTTCGTGTTTATTTGATACTGGAGCCGATAATTGTTTTGTATCGTTCGAGTTTGAAAGGCTCCTAAATCGTAAGCGCGTTAACCTCCCATCAACATTCTACGTAGAAGTTTCCACCGGAAGAACCGTCACAGTTAGTTCCGTTCTGCGTGACTGTACTCTCGATCTCAACGGTTACGTTTTCCCGATCAATCTCATCCTGATGCAACTTGGTAGCTTTGATGTCATAGTAGGTATGGATTTCCTTCGGGAGAATCATGCTGAAATTGTTTGCTTCGATAAAATGATTCGTTTCTCTCTCGCGAACGGTGATCAATTGTGTGTTGATGGCGAAGTCGCTTCGAAGAAGTTACAACTCATGTCGTGTGTCCAAGCTGGCAAGTATCTCCGCAAGGAATACCAAGCTTTCTTGGCACATATCATAGTAGTGGAGGAAAAGGAAGTTAAGGCAATAGACAAGGTGCATGTGGTTCGGGATTTTCCTAGAGTCTTTCCTGAAGATCTACCCGGTTTACCTCCCACTCGTGATATCGACTTCCGAATCGACCTCATTCCTAGAGAAAATCCTGTTGCTAGAGCGCCTTATCATCTCGCTCCTTCTGAAATGCGCGAACTCTCGAGTCAGCTCCAGGAACTACTTGATAAAGGCTTTTTTTGCCCTAGCACATCTCCTTGGGGCACGCCTGTCCTTTTCGTCAAAAAGAAGGACGGATCTTTCCGGATGTGCATCGACTACAGGGAATTGAATAAGCTGACTATCAAGAATCGTTATCCCTTGCCTCGAATCGATGATTGATTTGATCAGTTACAAGGTGCTACGTGTTTCTCGAAGATCGATCTACGCTCAGGCTATCACCAGTTACGAATTCAGGATGAAGATGTACCCAAAACCGCTTTTCGAACCCGCTATGGTCACTACGAGTTTGTTGTCATGCCTTTTGGTTTGACTAACGCTCCCGCAATCTTTATGGATCTAATGAATCGCGTGTGAAAACCCTTTCTCGACCGCTTCGTCATCGTATTCATCGATGATATCCTGATCTATTCCAAGTAAAAAACCGAACACTCGCAACATCTACGTTTAGTTCTTGAGTTACTCCTGGGAAACCATCTCTATGCCAAGTTCTCCAAGTGTGAATTTTGGCTTGAGGAGGTTCAATTCCTCGGTCACATCGTCAATAGTCAAAGAATTCATGTCGATCCTACGAAGATCGAAGCTGTTAAGAGTTGGGTTACACCAAGGAACCCGTCCAAAGTTCGTTCTTTTCTCGGATTGGCGGGTTACTATCGCCGATTCATCACTGACTTTTCGAAAATCGTTGTGCCGCTTACCTCTCTTACGCATAAGGACAAACCTTTTGTTTGGGGAACTAAACAAGAGGAGGCATTTCAAACACTCAAAGCTATGCTTTGCAACGCTCCCACGCTCTCACTGCCCGACGGAAACGACGATTTTGTAGTCTATTGCGATGCCTCTAACCTTGGTCTTGGTTGTGTTCTCATGCAACGAGACAAGGTTATCGCGTACGCCTCTCGACAGCTCAAGATCCACGAGAAGAACTATACAACCCATGACCTCGAGCTAGGTGCAGTTGTTTTTGCGCTAAAGATTTGGCGACACTACCTATACGGTACAAAGTGTACGATCTTCACCGACCACAAGAGCCTTCAACACATCTTTAACCAGAAAGAGCTGAATATGCGCCAACGTCGATGGGTTTAACTCCTCAACAATTACGACTGTGAGATCTATTACCATCCAGGCAAAGCAAACGTCATCGCCGATGCTCTCAGTCGACGAAGCTATTTGCATAGCATTCGTAATACTCAAGCCCAGCATAATATCGAAGCTCTCATCCGCGACGCCCAACATGCTTGTTTTGCCGAACGTACCTTGAAGAAAGAAAGGATCACTAATAACGGCGAACAACTGGTGAATAAATCGAATGGTATATTCCATTATCTAGACCGAATTTAGATTCCCAAGCGTACCAATTTGAGACAGATTCTGCTCGACGAAGCCCACAAATCCCGGTATTCTATTCATCCCGGTGCCGATAAAATGTACCAGGACATGCGCTACAAGTACTGGTGGCCGAGCATGAAGAAGGATATCGCTATCTATGTTTCGAAATGCCTGACTTGTTCCAAAGTCAAGGCTGAGCATCAACGCCCCTCTGGCTTATTCGTATAACCCGAGATCCCAATGTGGTAATGGGAGAGTATAGCTATGGATTTTATAACGAAACTCCCATGCACGCCATCAGGTCACGACAGCATCTGGGTTATTGTTGATCGTCTTACCAAATCCGCTCACTTTCTACCGATACGGGAAGACTACAAGGTAGAACGATTAGCTCGAATCTATACCGAAGAAGTTATTTGTCGACACGGGACATCTCGTGACATCATCTCTGACCGCGATGGTCGATTCACCTCACGTCTTTGGGAAACGTTTCAATCTGCTCTCGGTACTACTCTTAATCTTAGTACTGCTTTCCATCCCCAGACTGAACGCACGATTCGTACCCTCGAAGACATGCTTCGCTTGTGAGTTATAGATTTCGGTGGTAATTGGGATTCGCATTTACCTTTAGTCGAATTCTCGTACAATAACAGTTATCACTCTAGCATCCAAATGGCACCATTTGAGGCATTATACGGAAGAAAATGTCGATCGCCTATTGTATGGCACGAGATCGGGGATGCGTAAATTACCGGTCCTGAGCTGTTGCAATAAATGACAGACAAAATCCTCCAAATTTGAGACAACCTACTGAAAGCTCGGAGTCGTCAGAAGAGTTACACCGATAGACACCGCAAGCCCCTTGAATTTGACGTTGGCGATCACGTACTCCTAAAGGTTGCACCTTGGAAGGGGGTGATCAGATTCGGCAAGAAAGGAAAGCTCGCACCTCGATATGTTGGACCCTTAAAAATTCTGGAACGAATTGGTAAAGTGGCCTACAGACTCGAACTACCGGAGGAACTTAGTAATGTCCGACCGACTTTCCACGTTTCGAACCTCAGAAAGTGTCTAGCCGACCAGGAATTACATGTCCCTCTTAAAGATTTACAAGTTGACGAAACATTACACTTCGTGGAGAAACCTGTCGAGATCATGGGCCGAGAAACCAAGGTACTCCGACGCTCACGCATTCCCATTGTGAAGGTTCGCTGGGAAGGCAAACGCGACGCCGAGTTCACCAGGGAACTCGAAAGTGACATGAAGGCGAAGTATCCGCAACTGTTTGTTACGCCTGCTTCTTAAATTTCGGGACGAAATTTCCTGAAGTAGGGGAGGTTGTAACAACCTGACTTTTTGAAGTCAAAGTCAAAGTCAAAGGAAGAAAAGATTGCTAATTGCGATGTGTCACTCCTTGCTTAATTATTGATTGTACTCTTTAACTTATAATCGATACTCTATTTTATTATCGCTTTAGTTGTATTATGTGGAGTACTTTTTAATAAATCGTTATTTAATCGCAGTTTAATCGTTAATCGACTTATCGTTAATCGCATCGCTATCGCATTGCAACTCGAATTATAGGTTATGGATATTGTTTTATGTGTGTGTGCTATTATATGTTACTTGTGCATGTTATGTTTATGTTGAGGTGTTTAATCGCAAAACGCAATCGCAACTCTGTCGCAACACAATCTAATTGCAAACGCTAAACGCAAGTTATTTATGTTGATTGTATGTTAGATATAGTATTTAGGTTATTTGTGTAACTAATGGGTAATACTATCGCATCCTCACTCGAAACGCATCGCAAAGCTCAACACACGAAACGAAATGCTGAAACTTAACTCGCGGGACCACTTCGATCGAATGACCATTCGATCGAATGGTCATCCGAACGGATGATCATCCGATCGGATGGCCATCCGATCGATGTGCCATCCGATCCGTCACATGTGTCCACTTTCCTCTTTTGGCAACCTATAAATACCCCTGTCACATCACAAACAGTGATGTGACAGCTCCCTCTTCCGACCAGCATGCTCAAGCTCTCTTTTCTCTCGATTTCTCGCGATTCTTGTAAGTTTTCAACTCAAATCTTGTACTTCTATGATCTATACGCACTTCTTCATCATTTTCACCTTTGAATCTTCACTTTTCACCGTGAAATCAGCGGATTTGAGGTGTTCTAGGATGATGTCATCATGGGGTTCTTATGAACTTCAAGCTTTGGCCTCATTCCACCAAGAACAACTCAGATCTACATAATTTCCACATGTTTTAACACTATTTTTGCATAGATCTGAACCTTTTCATGAGTAAAAGGATTGAAAGATGGTTTCACAACCTTCTTTCAACACTTTTACACTCAATTCACTCAAAACCGATAGAATCGGAGCTCGTTCATGCCTTCTACTCGTTTCTAGTGAAGTGTCGGTCTGAGATTTGATTCCTATCAAAGAGACAACTGATTTCGGATTGAACATGGACAACCGTCACGGACAGTAAACAGATCGGACTGCGGTGATTCCCACTTCGGTCGGACAACTTGGACTTGACGAGGTTCCGTTGTTCAATACGTTGTCATACCGTCTCGATCAAACCGCAAACTTTTCAAACTTAACAAAATATCCAAGTTTCAAAACGATCAGATTGTTGGACGGATTGCCATCCGATCGGATTAGCGTCCGATTGGATTGTCGTCCAATCGGATTGCCATCCGATTGAACGCCAATCCGATCGTATTGACTTATGGTTCCAACACTTAAACATTTTAACAATTTTCAAAGATCTTTATTTTCTGACGGATTGCTATCCGATCGGAAGACCATCCAATCGAATGACAATCCTGTTGTGAACTTGTTCTCCGAGAAATGTTTAATCGACGGATCGCCATCCGATCAAACGACCGTTCGATCGAACGACCTCAAAGGTAGAGATACTTCTCTGTTTTCAAAATGCTACAACGAAAACTTCAAAGTCACATCTTACACAAACACATCTATCCCAAACGAATGTCAATCCGACCGAATGGCCATCTGAATGGATGACCACCCGAATGGATTGTCATTCGATCGAATGACCATCCGTTTGGATTATCATCCGATCGGATGACCATTCGTCACTTGGTTCACTTTTCACCGTTTAACGCGCCGTTCATTCGCTTATGCTATCGTTAACTGTTCAGGCTAATCCCTTAGCGCTCCCTTCAATCCAAGAGAGTGTTTATTTACTAAACACGACCTGTGAGTATACTTGTTCCCTTTTTGCTTTAAGCACTTTTGGGTGTTACATACGTTATCTATATCAAATCACATCAATCACACAACGCAAACACTTTTATACGCTAACCATTACTGCATGTTATACGTGTTATTCGACGAATGCTTGTATGTTATGTTTACACAGTGATTGTTGCCTGACACCTTAGCAACGATAGTACTATAGTTTGGACTCAACACCTGTCGTGGACAGGGTTTGTTAAGGGCTTTTCTCGCATGTCACAGTGGTGATATGTGTTGCGCATTCTACAGCTCGCAGTCACGTCTGTGCATATTTCATTGTCGATAACTTACTTGCTTCACACTATACATGTTACATGCTGGTTATGCTTAAACTCGCATTCGCTATCTACTATACTATTAAACTTGTATGCTCACCTTTACACTATGTGTATTGACCTCTATTTTAATG
The DNA here is from genome assembly GCA_030545235.1 of Helianthus tuberosus. Taxonomy (NCBI): domain Eukaryota; kingdom Viridiplantae; phylum Streptophyta; class Magnoliopsida; order Asterales; family Asteraceae; genus Helianthus; species Helianthus tuberosus. The sequence continues at coordinate 47,990,077 of CM060411.1, read as the reverse complement.
TATGTGACAGGTGCTTAAGATGCTAGGAATGCTGTGCTTTGGTGAATCAAGCTAGGGGTCTAGTTATGTCACGCTAAATCTGAGTTGTCGGAACAGTGTTGTTTTTGAGACAATTATTTGTAATAACTGTTTTATTTGGATATGTTATGGTATGGGACGTGATGTTTAAATATCTGGTAATTAATAGTTGCTATGGATACTCATGGACAATCTGTTTCGCTCAGTGCCGCGCCCCGATGTTTCCGCCATCGGTTGGGGTGTGACAACAAGTTTGGCATGTTGACACTTTTAGTCCCTCTATCTTCGTAGTTTTCGTTTTTGACGAAATTAGTCCCTCATAGTCAACGTTTGACATTATTAGGGTTTATTACACGTGTCAACATATCATTGGACACGATTTTACGAGGTGTTACATAAGTAGCGAGTCTAGTAATGTAACTTACAAAATGACTCGTGAACATTCTAACGGATATATAAATCTGTTTCATTCTGGACTATAGAGCCTTCCAGATAATCGTGCTTAGGATAAAAAAAAACTTGAAATACGGCTTTGCTTCAAAGAACTTATTTAAATAGAGTATTTGCTAAGCAAAGGTAAATACTCTTAGCCTAGTTTTTTTTTTTTTTTTTTTGAAAACTCGGGATACAACATTAGCGGCTTGGAGTGGGTATTATACAAATGGGCAAATGCTTTCATAAATATAAGAATCCGGTTTAATCTGTATTGCTTGAAAAAACATTAAACACTAGGGGTAATGGTACTGTGATCGGGCATCCTTACTCATGTAACACCCCAAAACCCGAATGTTTATATTCGGCAAATGTTCTGATATGGTACATCAAGAAATAAATAACTAGGCTACTTAACCTAGTTAAGAATATAGTAGAAACAATTGAGAGATGAAAGTTGAGCCAAATATGTTTAATTAATAAACACAAGGGACTAAAGTGGGTTAAAATGAAAGTTGAATTAATATATGAAATTACACACACAAACACACACGATCGTGTGTTCTAGAGAGAGCATGAGCTCTCATGAAGCCAAAACCCTAAATTCATCTAATCCATCAAATTGGAAGGATAAACGAAGCTTAAACTCATAACCGAGCATGGATTAATGATCACTTCACAAGGGGATCGTAAGGTATGTCTTAAAAGTTAGATTGGTGATCTCTCACGAAGTGGGTTATGATGTAAATTGCGAATTTGTATGAAATTGAGAATGGGTGTGTGTTAGAATCATCATATAGAACATGGATTATGCATGGTTTAGGTTAATTTGATGTTTAATGGTGAAACCCGTTTGTTATGGTGAAGATGATGACATGGGTAAATCATCTATGTCTAAATTCTTGCTTAATATTGATGTATTTTGATATGTATGGTTGATTCTTGTTAGAGGAATTGAAAGAAATGTGATACTAGTATGTTTGATGTTATGCATGAATGATCCATGTTGATTAGAAGGATAATTTGATGATTTATATATGAGTTTAGAAGAATATGCATGAATTGGTTGTACACTATGCTTAGGAGGTAGTAAACACGCCAAGTGTATGATGAAATGTATATAGTGTTGTCCGTATAGGCTATTATGATGTTACGGGTATATAATGATAAGTCGAAAGTTAAATTAAATGAACCGTTGACTTCTAAAAGTCAACTGTGTATAAGAAGAATGGTTAGACGTGTTGTCATGATTATAAGATTAAAGTAAGTTATACGGTGCGTGTTAGACGTATGTGTGTTTAATGCGATGACATGATGGATTACACGAGTTGGAAATGATATGAATTTGGTTACATGTATTATGATTGTTAGAAGTGACTAATGAAAGTCAAATGTGAATTATGCGATCGATATGATCGTTAACATGTACAATTGTGTATGCTAATAAGAATGTGATTTCGATGACATGGAAGTATAGAATCATGTCGAGACGGAATCAAACACGGAAGGCTAACGGGTCAAGAAGTGGCGAGGAAACGGATATGAACACGGATGCATGAGGTAAGTGATTTCCGTAATCACTTCTTAGTTGTTTATGTAAAGTTATGTGCGACTTAATTAAGTATGATAATTGAGGTCAAATAGGAATGAGTTGTATGAAATCGATGAATTTCGCTAAGTAAATCAAATGGGTCAAGATGAGGTTTTATTGCATACCGGAAAGGTTGTATAAGTAACGACTTCGGTATGATAACCGGGTAATGGATAAAAGTGTACGTAAGCATGCTAACCGAGAAACGGTGACGCGGGTTAATGGGCAATAGGTTCGGTAGTAAATCATGAGTAAATGAATAAACAATTTCATAGATGGAAATTGTACTATTTAATGTTCAATTAGGTAATAATGAATGAATTTAACGAATACCGGGTATCGGGTGCGTAAACCCCAAGTACGACACTCCGGATAGTGTAAAAGTATTATGGTCATAAGGTTCATGTAAGTTTTGTGTTAAAAGGAATGAGTTATTTGATAAAAACATGAACGGGTCGAATAAATCGTAAATGAATAATAAGCCGATAGTGCGTAAGATAAGAATTTCCTTAATTCGGATATGGGATTTCAACTTCACATGATAGAATATCAAATTACGAGCATGTAGGAAGAAATGGGAGGTTAAACGGGTAAACGATTCAAAAGTTATGCGCGTTTTAGTGCGTTCGGATGACGAAACGGATCTGCAGAAAAACGGAGAAACCAGTGGCCGTCGCCGATGGCATGTTTGGCCGTCGCCGACTCCATGTGCAAATGTTGTTTTTCTCAGCTGCAAGTTCATCCGAATGTGCAGAATTCATCCGAAATCAGTCCCGTAACCTATAAGGAGTCCCAAAATGTATTCTAAACTCATTGTAGAGTGTTTATGAGACGCGATGAGTGTGTACACAAGCATAAAATGGAAGGAAATAAGTATAGAGGCATATGTAAGTATAAGTATGGATTTACCTACATGATTAGCAAATGGGAACCCATGGGCAAACGCGTCTAGGAATGTATGTATGTGAGTAGGTATGTATGTATGTAGTTATGTATGTATATATGTATGTATGTGAGTAGGTATGTATGTATGTAGTTATGTATGTATGTAAGTACGTATGTGAAGACGTAATCATGTATGTATGTAAGTAGATGCGTATATATGCAAGTAAAGGTATGTATGTACGTAGTTATGTATGTATTGTATACGTGGTTTCAATACATTTAAGTATTGACGTTATTAACAGTGTGCCTCGAGAATGAAATGTAATGCAGGTACATTATTGAAGTTTCGCCAAGGATTAGACACCCGGATGGAATGATTAAATCTAGAAAGATAACTGGATGGAAAGTATACGTGGATAGAACGTAACGAGACTACATGATTAAGAATCTTGTTTGTATATAATGTATGCTAATGTTGCGAATGTATGTGGTGGGTGCAGGTTGTACGAATCACAGATTATCATCACGAGGAGTAGCGATCAAAGACCGAGTCACAAGATAGATTGTACGGGAATGCTTGAGTATGTAATTTGATAAACATAAGTTATGCTTTTATTTTATTAAATGAGTACGAAGGATGCATATATTGTAAAAGAGTTATTTTAAAATGAACTTTCAAGTAAGTAAAAACGTTTATAATGAAAGAAATTTTATGGTACGTATTTCCGCTGCGTCTTTTCAGTTAAAGCGTGTTAGGGTTTTACAAGTTGGTATCAGAGCTCTGGTTTGAGGGAAATCAAGTATGAGGAGATAAATACTTGAACTCAAACCTGTGTGCTCTTGTGACAAGGAACCCGTACAATCCGAGACTCGATCAAGATCTAGAGGTAGAAGAAGGGTAAGTATGTGCTTAAGTATGTGTTTTAAGAAAACTAACAGTATGTTATGTGTAAGGTAAACTTAATTGCTTGAAAGGGATGATCCGTGAATGCGGTCTAGAACCGGCATCAAGGCATGTAGTAAGACAAATTGGCCCAGGTACGTAAATTTAACACGTGGGCACATGTAATGGTATAATCTGGCAAGTGAAATAAAACTTTAAATGAAATATAATGAAGAAATGGTAAGGAAGTTTTGAAAATGTTACACGTGCCGAAACTAAATTCTTCAGACATAAGGTGGCGATTACATGAAGACACGAAACTAGTATGTGGATTGGGTACCTGGCCAGTATACAAGAAGCATATGACGTTCGTGAGACTGTGATAATTGTTACATGTATGTCCGTTAGAATTAGGTAGTAGGTGGACGTGAGGGTGAAAAGAAATGTATGACTTTCAAGAATGAAAGTATGAATGATATGTTAGAATCCGCGAGACGGATTCGAAACATGAAAGAAATGAAAGTACGAATGATATGTTAGAATCCGCGAGACGGATTCGAATCATGAAAGAAATGAAAGTACGAATGATATGTTAGAATCCGTGAGACGGATTCGAAACATGAAAGAATTGAAAGCATGAATGATATGTTAGAATCCGCGAGACGGATTCGAAACATGAAAGGAATGAAAGTATGAATCATAGGTTAGGAACCGCATGGCGGGTTCGAAACATAATGAATGATAAGAATGAAAAGATTCGAATGTGTAGATAATTACAGATTAAGCAATTAAACATTCCTTAAAAAGCGAATATTATCCAAGTTATGTCTTAAACTTATCTATATTTATATACATAAATATGTTTGTGTGCAAGAATGGTTAAAGAGACGAATGAGTCACGCGGGTCAAATGGTAACTGCCATTTAAACTCGATATATTTAATGTTTTGATTTGTAAGTTTTATACTTGTAGGCGAGCATAATATTTGGCACGCAAACTTAAATTTTGACGAAAGTAAGAAGTTTGAACATGTTACGTGTTAGATGCGTCTTAGGAGTCGTAATGGATGACGGGCTACGACCCAGACATTAATTTAAGTATGATTGGGAAAGGTAAGTTTTGGCAAGAATACTGAATTGATGTAATGAATGTCTTGGCAAGTAAGCATGAATGGAAAGAAGTAAGAACGTGTACTTTAATACATCTACGATAAATAAGAAATGTCAGATTGACCTCGAAAAGTCAAACTGTAAAGGTTGACGAAATAAGTAACTAGAATAAAAGAATTGCATGTAAGGGATGAAATGTGGAATGTGTTATAGCATGTATGTAGGAAGAAGTAAAAGGATTATAGGTGGGTAATCATCTAGTATAATGAATGTTGAATTAAAGGTGCTAATCGCCGATTTTGCAGATGTTAATGGTGGAATTCTGAATGTGAAGAAACCAATCGAATTGGTGAAAGAATGTGCACGAGTGGAAGCCCAGATGAATGAAAGCTGGCCTGGTACGGTTAGTACTTGTGAAGGTGCGGATTGATCTGGTTTACGGATCGCTGAAGTATGATATGAAATCGAGGTAGGTAAAATGCTTTAACTCATGCCGGATAGATATGAATTAGTAAATTGAAAATGACTTACGAGATGAATGATAAAATAGGTATGGTATGGTATGGAATGTTTGACTTTTAATAGATGACGTAAGAAGAAAACTACGTCATTAAGAACTAAATCTTAGAGGTTTTGAGTGAAAATTTCGGGTTTTGGTTAAACTCTCGCCTAATGAACTTACATGACACGTCTGTTTATGCAAATTAAGTAATGCATGAATGAGAGGAATAGGAATGTAGAATGAATGAGGTGAGTTAAAGATAACGTAAGGGTATGTATGGTACAAATAACTACAGGAAATGTAGTATGATATTAATTTTGGAGTTGAGCACGTATACGTGACCATAAAATAGTAATTTCGTTGCGATAACAAAACGATAATTAAATGTTATGTAATATATGTATAGAATGTAATCTTAAAGGATGAGATGAAGGTATTAGATCCGTTTTAAATGGATCATATGAATGTAAGCATTATTATAAGTTTAAATAAATATGTATATTGATCAGTTACTAACGGGTTGAGGAAATGAGAATGTTATGTGAAAGCATGCCATGGAAAGTATAGACTGGTTAAGAAGAAGTCAATTGTATGAATAATTATGAAATGAGATCGGATGGTTGTTTATAATTATGATGCAACTATGAAGTCAGACATAGATATGTGTGTGTAAGAGGAAATGAGATAGGTTTCGGGGACGAAACCTTATTTAAGGGGGGTAGACTTGTAACACCCCAAAACCCGAATGTTTATATTCGGAAAATGTTCTGATATGGTACATCAAGAAATAAATAACTAGGCTACTTAACCTAGTTAAGAATATAGTAGAAACAATTGAGAGATAAAAGTTGAGCCAAATATGTTTAATTAATAAACACAAGGGACTAAAGTGGGTTAAAATGAAAGTTGAATTAATATATGAAATTACACACACAAACACACACGATCGTGTGTTCTAGAGAGAGCAGGAGCTCTCATGAAGCCAAAACCCTAAATTCATCTAATCCATCAAATTGGAAGGCTAAACGAAGCTCAAATTCATAACCGAGCATGGATTAATGATCACCTTCACAAGGGGATCGTAAGGTATGTCTTAAAAGTTAGATTGGTGATCTCTCACGAAGTGGGTTATGATGTACATTGCGAATTTGTATGAAATTGAGAACGGGTGTGTGTTAGAATCATCATATAGAACATGGATTATGCATGGTTTAGGTTAATTTGATGTTTGATGACGGGGGTAGCCCAAGACTAAATAAAATGACTAAATATGTAAACGCTAAAATGGTTAAACGGTTCAATGGTTGAAAAGCTGTGAGGTAGGAAAAGCAATGCGGAAACAGTGGCCAGTCACATCCGGAGATCACTTGACCAACTCACAGCCGCAAAAGCAAAGCAGGTCTGCACAATACATGCTATTATCCAGGGGTCAAAAGCCTTCAACCCCCGAAAGGGGAAACCCTCCACTGCAAGCAAGGTTGCTAGTCTAGTACATTCTACTTCGGGAGATGTCTTCTCTTATAAATGGACACTTCATTTACTCCAAAGAACATCTCCTGACCAGCTCTGATTCTCTAATCCCTGGTCATTCATATCGAGTGCTTGTTTCATACAAGTCACTCCCTTTCACATCCAACACACACATTCCCTTTGCCACCATTTCCGAATCTGAGTGCATTTCAGAGGAGGATCCATAGCAAAGAACAACAATAAACTAGCAAACCTCCTTCCACGTCTTGCAAACGTGGGGGGACCCCACGACCTGCGTTAGGCAAGGTTGAACCCTTCAACCATTTTGCCTAGCCAGTCCAGCTACCACCGTTGGTCTTGTATTTGTTGCATCAACAAGTTGGCGCCCACCGTGGGGCTACGCCGCTATTTCTTCTCAAAAAAGACCTAGTAGTGTAGCTCTATTCACTTAAAATCACCATGTCTGAAAGTGGATCCCCGGAAGAAGTAAATCAGATTCCAAACGCTTCTACTCCGGGTAGTAGCCAAGCTCACGTGGCTATACCAACTTCTTTCTCAACTCCGGGGAGCACACCCGAGTTCCTCAACTTCAACACACCAACTCCGTCCAGATCCGGAGTTCCATCTCCCAATATCGGTGTCTCCGATGCCCCATCATGTGTTGAACTCACCCCTGAAGGGGTTGCCAACAATTTCCTTGTGCTAAGGTCCCTTCTCAACCAGCATGTGAGTAAAGAAAGAGAAAAGGGAGTGAGGATTCGTTTAGACTATGATGAACCTGAACCAACATTGTCCCCTGGGCCACCTCCCCCTCTTTTTGCAACAAGAAGTAAGGCTGGTCCCAGTAACCTTTCAAACCCTCACCCTTATATGTCCACTATGACAAATCCTACGGTGCATCCTATCTTCTCTTCCCAACCAATTACTAGTGGTGCTCCTTTGGGACATGAGCTAACTCTTGACCAGCTCCTACAATCCCCAGTGACAAGTTATCCAGCATCTACTACAACTACATGGGAGCAAGCTCTGTCCGTGCTCCCCTTAGCACGAAGTGCTGTTATGAGTGCTCCCCTCGGGATAAACTGCTCTGCTGGCCCAGGAAGCCTTCAAGGCTTCAACCCCATGCCCAACATGATGACCCAGATGATGGCCAACTTCCCATGGCAACACTTTATCAATCAAGTGCTTGCCACTCAGGGAAATAACGGCAATAGCAGTAATGTGGATGCAAGGGCTGAAGAAGACTTGGCTAAACCATACAAGCCAAGTAACCTTTCATGCTTTTCAAGGCAGATAGCCGATTATGATTTCCAGTCAAAGATCAAAATGCCAGCCCACATCAGGACGTATGATGGGATTGAAGATCCTGAGGACCATGCAAACTCTTGTTGGATCCGGTGCAGCTCGGATAGAGAAATGGTCCAACGCTGAGTGTTGCCTAATGTTCATGCAAACTCTTGTTGGATCCGCCAGGATCTGGTTCAACGATTTACCTGCTCAAAGCGTTCGAAGCTTTGACGATCTTAGCAAGGGTTTCCTGGCCAATTTCTCCCAACAAAGGCGATATATCAAAGACGCAACAGTGATCTTTCAGATAAAACAACGTGATGATGAAAGTCTCCGTGCTTTCATTGAACGATACAAGAAGGAAGGTCTGACTTATGTAGGGGCCGATGAGAAAATGAGGGTGGCTGGCTTCATGAATGCCATCACCTCTAAGTACCTTACAAGGGATTTCAACAAATCTCTACCCAAGACCTTAGAAGAAGCTCTTGAAAGGGCTGAAGCCCACATCCGGGGAGAGGAGGCAGTAGACATTAAGGAACAAAGAAAAAGAGGGTCCGGCTGGAGAAGCAACAGTCCAGCCAGAAAAAGAGGGAACTTCAACTCCTATGACAGGCGGTCAAAGGGTTCAGACCCTCGAAGGTCTGAAGGTCGGAACCTTTCAAGCAGGGAAAAAGGCATAAGTTTCACACCCCTCACAAAGACCCCTCAAGAAATCCTTGCAACAGAAGAAGTTAAACAAAACTTTCGGCCTCCTAGGCCTCTCCCCAAGAGCAGGAAGAACGAGAACTCCACCCAATACTGTGAGTTTCATGAAGAAAAGGGTCACCACACCAATGATTGCTTCCAACTCAAGAAAAGAATTGAAGAAGCTGTTAAGTCCGGAGAACTTGCTCATTTGGTAAAGGGAGTCCGGGACAAAATGGCTGAAGGAAAAGGTAAGGAAGTCAATATGGTGGATTTTGATGGAAGGGTTCCTCATAAGAGGCAGAGGTTGGAAGCTTGGGAGCTTCAGTGTGTTTGTTTCCCCCCTACGGAGAAAGACCCTCTCTCTAGCCCTCTTGTGGTAGAAGCTACCGTGGGAACGTTGCAAACATATAGGGCATACATAGACACGGGGGCAGCCACTGAAATCATGTTCGAAAAATTCTTCAACCGTTTGAGCAATGAAGAGCGTGCAAGGCTTCAACCCTCTGGAACCTCCATAAAAGGTATAGCTGATATACCTCTCAAACCTTTAGGGCAACTGACACTTAATGTTCGTTTCAGCGATGGTTTGAAAGAAAGGACCCAACCACTAACCTTTGTGGTTATCAACATCCCCTCAAGCTATGATGTGATCATTGGAAGACCTGGACAGTGTGCATTTTACATGGCCGTGTCTGTTGGCCACGGCACAGTCAAATTCCCTACCGAGAGGGGCATAGCAACCCTTCAACCCTCTCAGGAAGCCTACATGGTTGAAGGTGAAAGTTCAAACAGTGAAGAAGACAGGCAAAGGTTGGTCATAAACCCTAAATACCCTGAACAAAGAATAAGGGTCAACCCAGACCTTTCTCAAGAGACCCTTTCATACCTTGAAAAATTGCTAACACACTACAGCGATGTATTCGCTTGGTGTCCTGAAGATATGACCGGGATCCCCCGGGACATTGCCGAGCATGAGTTGAGAATACCACCGGAGGTCAAGCCTGTGGTCCAGAAGAAAAGAAGCTTGGCACCTGAGAGAAGTCTGGCAGCCTGCCAAGAGGTTGAAAAGCTTGTGTCAGCCGGTATTCTCCGAGAAGTCAAGTACCAGTCATGGGTTGCAAACCCGGTTATGGTCAAGAAACCAGACAACTCTTGGAGGATGTGCATAGACTTTAAGGATCTTAACAAAGCTTGTCCTAAGGATTGCTATCCACTACCAGAAATTGATCTCAAAGTTGACTCCCTCACCGGATACTCGTTCAAATGCTTTCTAGATGCATACAAAGGTTATCACCAAATCCTCATGGAAGAAGATGAGGAAAAAACAGCCTTCCACACGGACAGAGGGATCTTTTGTTATCAAAAGATGCCTTTTGGTCTCAAAAATGCCGGAGCAACCTACCAACGACTCGTTGACAAAGCCTTTGCAGGCCAAATCGGTAAAAACATGGAGGCATATGTCGACGACTTGGTGATCAAAAGCAAGACGGAGTATCAAATGCTCGATGACATCCAATAAACTTTCAAGAACCTCAGAAAAGTCAACATGAAGCTCAATCCTGAAAAATGTTCGTTTGGATTTGAGGAAGGAAAATTCTTGGGTCACATTGTTGGAAAGCAAAGTATCAAAGCCAGCCCAAACAAGGTGAAAGCAGTCCTTGAAACCAAGCCACCAAAGACCAAGAAGGAGGTTGAAAGCTTGAACAGGAAGCTTGCAGCCTTGAAGCGTTTTACCTCGAAGTTGGCCGAGATCTCTGCCCTTCTACAAAACGCTCAAAAACTGCTCAGATAAGAAGGATTTCAAATGGACTGAAGAAGCTGAAGAAGCTTTTAACCAGATGAAGCAACATCTAGCTTCCCTACCAGACATTGCGGCACCAAAAACCGGGGAGTTAATATCGGTGTACCTCTCAATCACGGACGAGGCCATCAGTGCAGTCCTCACCATTGAGCGAGACAAGGCCCAGGTACCCGTTTATATTTTCAGCAAAACTTTAAAATTAGCTGAAACAAAATACCCTCCCCTTGAAAAACTTGCCCTAGCCTTAGTTCAAACAGCTAGAAGGCTTCGAAGGTATTTCCAAGCACACCCCATACAAGTGGTCACCGACCAACCTATTAAGAGTGTGCTTGAAAAACCTGAAAACTCGGGGCGATTAGCCAAATGGGCCATAGAACTAGGTGAACATAACATCACCTATGTCCCAAGGAAAGCTATCAAGGCCCAAGTCTTGGCCGATTTCATTGTGGAAGTCCCAAACCAAACAGCCACTGAAGTAAACACTACCACCACTGAACCTTCCAACCCTGAAGCCTGTAAGCTTTTTACCGACGGGGCTTCAAGCATTGAAGGGTCAGGGGCTGGATTAATTTTGATCAACCCAAAAGGTTTGGAATTCACATATGCTCTCCGTTTTTATTTTCAGACCACCAATAACGAGGCTGAATACGAAGCACTAATAGCCGGCCTAAGGCTGGCCAAAGAAATGAAGGTTGAAAAGCTTGAAGTGTTCACGGATTCGTTGCTGGTCTCAAGCCAAGTGAATGACAGCTACATAGCTAAAGAGCCCAACATGAAAAAATACAGAGAAAAATCCAAGGAACTTGTGAGTACCTTCCAAGCGTGCAACATCAAACAGATCCCAAGATCTCAGAACAAAAAGGCCGATGCCCTAAGTAAGCTTGCATCTCTCACTTTTGCCCACCTCACCAAGAAGGTACTGGTAGAAGTGTTGAAGGCCCCATCCATTAATGAATTGGAGGTTCAAGACGTGGTTACCGAAGAAGAACCAAACTGGATGACTCCCATAAGAAAGTTCCTCAAAAATGGTGAATTACCCAATGATCAAGTGGAAGCCAAAAGGGTTGAAATCAAGGCAAGGCAATACATACTACAAGGAGAAACCCTTTACAAAAAGGGTTACCTTGCCCCCTTGCTAAGATGTGTCGGTCCCGAGCAAAGTAAGTATTTGATCAAGGAAATTCATGAAGGTGTATGTGGAGCTCACTTTGGAGCTAGATCGGTAGTTGCAAAGCTCATGAACCTCGGATACTTCTGGCCATCAATGCACCGCGATACAACCGAAGAACTGAAGAAATGTGATGCTTGTCAAATTCATGCACCAATTCCGAAAAGTCCCAAGCATGACTTAGTCCCGATAACCTCGGCCTGGCCATTCCATAAATGGAGGATGGACATCGTTGGTCCATTCCCCCCAAGCAAAGGGGGAGTGAAATTCTTACTGGTGGCAGTAGATTACTTCACTAAGTGGCCTGAGGTCAAACCGCTTGCTAAGATCACAGGAAAGCAAGTCATTGACTTTGTTTGGGAGAACATCATTTGCCGTTATGGATTGCCGGGAGTACTTGTCACCGACAACGGAAGACAATTTGCTGAGAAGCCTTTCAGCATTTGGTGCAAGGAATACAAAATCGGCCAGATTTTTAGCTCAGTGGCTTATCCGCAATCAAACGGTCAGGTTGAAAGAACAAATAGAAGCATAGTAGAAGGCATCAAGACAAGATTGGGAAGATACGAAAGCAACTGGCTTGAAGAATTGCCTAGTGTCCTATGGGCAATTAGAACAACAGAAAAAACAAGCCATAAGAAAACACCTTACAGCTTGGTATTTGGATCCGAAGCTGTGATCCCTGCCGAAATAGGAGTTGTAACCCAAAGAATTGTCAACATGGATCCCGAAACAAACCAAAAAGAGACCATGTTGAATTTACAACTCCTAGAGGAAGCAAGAGATCAAGCCGCAATTCAAGAAGCCAAATACAAGCAACAAATGGAAGCTTACTACAACAAAAAAGTCAAGAACGAACGTTTCAAGCCAGGGGACCTGGTCCTCAGAAACAACGAAGCCAGCAAGAAAGAAAATCAAGGAAAGCTTGGCACAAAATGGGAGGGCCCATACACCATCCTTGAAGCACACAAAGGTGGATCCTACAAGCTGGCTGATTCAGAAGGCTAAAGGCTTCCAAGGCATTGGAACGGCAAAACCCTGAAAAGGTTCCATGTTTAAAAGGGAAAGCTTGGTTTGTATCAAAATGTATTTCAAGCAGGATTATGAATACCTTTTGTAAAAAGCAAGTATTGCTTTAATGAATGAAGTTGTTTTTATCAGACTTGTCTTTCTATCCCAAAATCAGGTTGAGAACCTAGCAACAAACTCCATGGCAGGGGCCATGTAAGGGGATGAGCTCCCAGGCCACATCGCTCAATAGGTTCAAGGGTTGAATGAGCCTATATAAGGGGTGAGATCCTAAATCAATACAACTCCATGAGACTTGTTAAGAAAACACAAAATTGTCTCATAGACGGGTATGAGCAGCCTACACCAAATGTTCCCTAAGCCTTAAAAATATAGTCCACAAAAAGGCTAAAAAACCAAAAGAAATAATAAAAAGGATAGGTGCTATCTCTTCTTGTTAAAAATGCCAAGGCTAAGTGTCTGCAGCACTGAACCCTTTTAGGTATAAAAAACATAAGGGCAGCACAAACTCGACAAAGTTACAAAAGAACAAAACAAATCCAAAAGAACAAAGTTACTTGGACAAAAAATCACAAAGATATAAACCAAGTCAGGATACAAAAATAAGAAGCCTTCAAGGCTTCAACCACCCAGGTAATATATCGAAACCTTAAAGGCTTCAACCTACGAACGGACAGCCAACAGGCTTGGAAGGTTAAAGCCAAACAAACTGCCCTAACCAAAAAATTGCACGAGCATAAAAACACAATAACAAGGAAAATACTTAAACACCATAGCATATAAAAGAAAGCCATAAGAGACTTTCAAACACAAGTTAAAGCAAGTCCTAACAACTTGCAAGCTTACCTATTGTCCCAACGGCCATACAGGCCCTAAACACAACCAACAGGAACCTTAAGGGTTCCTAATATCCTAATATTGTTCAAATTAACATTACAAAACATAAATTGTTTTCAGTAAGCTACGAATCAAGCATCAACAGATTTGGAAATTCCAGAACCTTCGCCCTTGGCCCTCTTCATTTTCTTCAGCTTTTTAACCTTTACACCTTCATCACCACCTATCACTAAAGCCTCCAAGCTTGCATCCTTGGGAACATCCGGCTGACCTGAAAGGGTATCGTCACTATCACCCGAATAAGACCTCTTCCTTGAAAGAGATCCCAGGACTTCAGCACAAACCTTCTCATTCAAACCCTCCGGCTTCAAATCCTGCAACACAGCAAGAGGCTTACCAAAACAACCAGAAACTTGGTGGATGTAAGGATAGGTCAGCTTCTCCATTTGCTCAACGGAGCCTTTAAAAACATCAGAAGCCTCAGGCCGAAACAAAGGCGACTTCTCCAAAGGATGACCGGATTCATGGAGCTTATAACCTGCAATAAGACCTTGGTGTTTTCCTAAATTGAGTAGCTTGGTATAAACATCACCAAGGGCAGAGTTAAATTCTTTGGAGTGCAGCAGATAGATAACCACTTGATGGAAACCCTGCTCAATGAGCCATTGGTTATCCCCAGTAGCCTGAGCAACCAAAGCCTTCAACCCATCCTTCTCTTTAGCAAATGCCTTCTGTTGCACAGCCAAAGTCTCCCGGTCAGCTTTCAACTTCAACAAGTTAGCTTCAAAACTCTTTTTCAAATCACCCATCTCAATCTCATGCATCCTCTTCAAGTCACTAACCTTCTTGTCCCACGCCGCTTCCTTCCCAGCAAAACTAGCTATCTCCTTTTTCATACCAGCCATGGAGGATTTCATTTTATCCTTCTTCTTGGAGAATTCTTCATATTCCTGCATTCTTTGACGAAAACGGGCAATGCCTTGAGGAAGCATGGCGGCAAGGTTGCAAGTACTCAAAATCATACGGGACAACATCAGGTCATCATCCATCCCAGCAATGGTCTTGTGCACTGAAGGAGGAGCAATATGACTCAGAGCATCCTCACAGACAGCAGCATCTTTGAAGCTGTCATCATTCTTCACCAACCAAGTAGGCACATAAATCCCTTCCGGATCTAACCCTTCAACGTCCCTGCTTGAAGATTCCTGAACAGGAGTGGCAACAACCTTCTTGCCTGAAACCTTTTTACCATGAACAACCAATTCTTTATCCTTCTCAGCACCTGCTTCAACACCCTGCTCTTCCGAAACCTCAATATCGTCACTCAAGTCCACTGGTTCAGTAGAAGTGGATTGAGGACCAGCCTTCAACAACCGACGAGAAGATCGGCGGGTTGAAGACTTAGGAACATTGGACTTAGAAAAACCTTTGACAGTAGCAGCACTAACATAACCTGAGCCCTCAAATCTTTGATCAACAGTTCTAACCACAACATTCTCACCAGGAATAGACGGAGCATCCTCAAAAACAACATCCGAAGTATCGTCGCTCTTAATAAAATCCAAAGCAGACATGACTGCAAAAAACAACAGCACATAAGTCATAAGTTAAGAAAAACATAAAGAGGACAAAAATGGAAAATGCATACCCATTCCACTCCTCATAAGAACCGGATCCCGATCAACATTCCCCCAAATTTTACTAACCCCTAAAAGAACTAGTAAGTGTTCAGGAAAGGGACGAACCCTCGAAGGGCACCCCCGGATGGCATTGAGAAAAACAGCATTCAATTCAGACTCGGAAGGTTCCGGATCATTGAGAACGGCATCCGGATTCCTCCACACCATTTTAAATGGGAGAATAGTATCGGAAACCCAGAAAAAGCGGTCTTTCCAAGCCCCAAGCGTAGTAACCATCGACGAAATAAGGCAGGTATCAACTTTGGATGTTTCGAAAGTAAACCAATCGCCATTCTTAGCCAAGCGAAAAAACCGGCGAAAGAGTAAAAGGGAAGGATCATACCCAAGAGCACGACACAAAACCTCAAAATGCAAAACCCTAGCCATCCCCTTTGGATGAACTTGCCCAAAAGAAACCTGATAATACTCCAACAAGTTCAAAACAAAAAACGAAAAGGGATAACGAAGGTTCGAGAACTCAAAATGACTACAATAAAGGGCAATCGAACCAGAAGATGGTTTATCAACAGGAACATCACAAGCAGGGGCAGTTGGGTTAAACTTCCTATCAATGCCATATTCCATACAAAATAAATCTACCTCCTCTTGTGTTAACCGGGAAAAAGATTTTGCTAAGTCCTTACGAGCACCCATTTTTGAAAACAGAAAATGAAGAATGCAAGATGTAAAGAAACCGGAACTAACCTTAGAGAAGGAGAGAAATGGCAGAAACTTGAGAGAAAAAAGAACAAAGTGATGTTTATCCAAAGTAAACCGTGTAAATAAATGAGATATGAAAATATAAAAACCTACGAATAGGGGTAATAATGGTAAACAGTAACTTCTGCAAAACCGCCACCCTCTCAACTGCCATACATCAATCAAATCAATTGTCAGTTATTTAAAATTCAAATTCAAATATTAACTGACTTCAACCTTTCAAGCCTTCAAGCAACGAACCCTTGTAACCTTCAGGCAATAAAATATGTACATAAAAGTCAGAAGTCTTTGAGCTCACTACCCAAAAACCTCTGACTTGGGGGGCTGATAACGGGGGTAGCCCAAGACTAAATAAAATGACTAAATATGTAAACGCTAAAATGGTTAAACGGTTCAATGGTTGAAAAGCTGTGAGGTAGGAAAAGCAATGCGGAAACAGTGGCCAGTCACATCCGGAGATCACTTCACCAACTCACAGCCGCAAAAGCAAAGCAGGTCTGCACAATACATGCTATTATCCAGGGGTCAAAAGCCTTCAACCCCCGAAAGGGGAAACCCTCCACTGCAAGCAAGGTTGCTAGTCTAGTACATTCTACTTCGGGAGATGTCTTCTCTTATAAATGGACACTTCATTTACTCCAAAGAACATCTCTTGACCAGCTCTGATTCTCTAATCCCTGGTCATTCACATCGAGTGCTTGTTTCATACAAGTCACTCCCTTTCACATCCAACACACACATTCCCTTTGCTACTACTTCCGAATCTGAGTGCATTTCAGAGGAGGATCCATAGCAAAGAACAACAATAAACTAGCGAACCTCCTTCCACGTCTTGCAAACGTGGGGGGACCCCACGACCTGCGTTAGGCAAGGTTGAACCCTTCAACCATTTTGCCTAGCCAGTCCAGCTACCACCGTTGGTCTTGTATTTGTTGCATCAACAATGTTTAATGGTGAAACCCGTTTGTTATGGTGAAGATGATGACATGGGTAAATCATCTATGTCTAAATTCTTGCTTAATATTGATGTATTTTGATATGTATGGTTGATTCTTGTTAGAGGAATTGAAAGAAATGAGATACTAGTATGTTTGATGTTATGCATGAATGATCCATGTTGATTAGAAGGATAATTTGATGATTTATGTATGAGTTTAGAAGAATACGCATGAATTGGTTGTACACTATGCTTAGGAGGTAGTAAACACGCCAAGTGTATGATGAAATGTATATAGTGTTGTCCGTATAGGCTATTATGATGTTACGGGTATATAATGATAAGTCGAAAGTTAAATTAAATGAACCGTTGACTTCTAAAAGTCAACTGTGTATAAGAAGAATGGTTAGACGTGTTGTCATGATTGTAAGATTAAAGTAAGTTATACGGTGCGTGTTAGACGTATGTGTGTTTAATGCGATGACATGATGGATTACACGAGTTGGAAATGATATGAATTTGGTTACATCTATTATGATTGTTAGAAGTTACTAACGAAAGTCAAATGTGAATTATGCGATCGATATAATCGTTAACATGTACAATTGTGTATGAAAATAAGAATGTGATTTCGATGACATGGAAGTATAGAATCATGTCGAGACGGAATCAAGCACGGAAGGCTAACGGGTCAAGAAGTGGCGAGGAAACGGATATGAACACGGATGCATGAGGTAAGTGATTTCCGTAATCACTTCTTAGTTGTTTATGTAAAGTTATGTGCGACTTAATTAAGTATGATAATTGAGGTCAAATAGGAATGAGTTGTATGAAATCGATGAATTTCGCTAAGTAAATCAAATGGGTCAAGATGAGGTTTTATTGCATACCGGAAAGGTTGTATAAGTAACGACTTCGGTATGATAACCGGGTAATGGATAAAAGTGTACGAAAGCATGCTAACCGAGAAACGGTGACGCGGGTTAATGGGCAATAGGTTCGGTAGTAAATCATGAGTAAATGAATAAACAATTTCATAGATGGAAATTGTACTATTTAATGTTCAATTAGGTAATAATGAATGAATTTAACGAATACCGGGTATCGGGTGCGTAAACCCCAAGTACGACACTCCGGATAGTGTAAAGGTATTATGGTCATAAGGTTCATGTAAGTTTTGGGTTAAAAGGAATGAGTTATTTGATAAAAACATGAACGGGTCGAATAAATCATAAATGAATAATAAGCCGATAGTGCGTAAGATAAGAATTTCCTTAATCCGAATATGGGATTTCAACTTCACATGATAGAATGTCAAATTACGAGCATGTAGGAAGAAACGGGAGGTTAAACGGGTAAACGGTTCAAAAGTTATGCGCGTTTTAGTGCGTTCGGACGACGAAACAGATCTGCAGAAAAACGGAGAAACCAGGGGCCGTCGCCGACGCCATGTGCAAATGTTGTTTTTCTCCGACGCCCTAATACACTGTCTATGCGATGATGACCGACGCGAGGAAGCGCACGGTCGTGCGCTTGGGCCACATGGTCGTGCGGTTGGGACGCACGACCATGCGTCAGCTGCAGGTTCATCCGAATGTGCAGAATTCATCCGAAATCAGTCCCGTAACCTATAAGGAGTCCCAAAATGTATTCTAAACTCATTGTAGAGTGTTTATGAGATGCGATGAGCGTGTACGCAAGCATAAAATGGAAGGAAATAAGTATAGAGGCATATGTAAGTATAAGTATGGATTTACCTACATGATTAGTAAAAGGGAACCCATGGGCAAACGCGTCTAGGTATGTATGTATGTAGTTATGTATGTATGTATGTATGTATGTGAGTAGGTATGTATGTATGTAGTTATGTATGTATGTAGTTATGTATGTATGTAAGTACGTATGTGAAGACGTAATCATGTATGTATGTAAGTAGATGCGTATGTATGCAAGTAAAGGTATGTATGTACGTAGTTATGTATGTATTGTATACGTGGTTTCAATACATTTAAGTATTGACGTTATTAACAGTGTGCCTCGAGAATGAAATGTAATGCAGGTACATTATTGAAGTTTCGCCAAGGATTAGACACCCGGATGGAATGATTAAATCTAGAAAGATAACGGGATGGAAAGTATATGTGGATCGAACGTAACGAGACTACATGATTAAGAATCTTGTTTGTATATAATGTATGCTAATGTTGCGAATGTATGTGGTGGGTGCAGGTTGTACGAATCACAGATTATCATCACGAGGAGTAGCGATCAAAGACCGAGTCACAAGATAGATTGTACGGGAATGCTTGAGTATGTAATTTGATAAACATAAGTTATGCTTATATTTTATTAAATGAGTACGAAGGATGCATATATTGTAAAAGAGTTATTTTAAAATGAACTTTCAAGTAAGTAAAAACGTTTATAATGAAAGAAATTTTATAGTACGTATTTCCGCTGCGTCTTTTCAGTTAAAGCGTGTTAGGGTCTTACAACTCATCAACTAGGAATGGTCATATAAAATACGTGCAGGGTAGAAGGTATACTCCAAGAAGACGTTGTATTAACGGTGGTGTGTACCATCATCACATACCGACATAGATTTCTGGTACCCAATTGTATTGACAAGCATGTAAAACTGGTGACAATCGTCACATATAAACCCACCAACTGGGCCCTCCGGAAATCGGGGTGTGATAGAATAGCTTTGGCGTTTTATTTTTAAGATTTTGTTTTTTTTGGTTTTTTGTTTTTTGTTTTTTTTTTTTTTTTTTTTTTTTGCAATAATGTATTTGAGAACAAAATTTTGGCATACATTGAGGTTTTATTTTTTTATTTTTTTGCATTTTATTTGTTGTTATTAATTACTTTTAGTCATCATTTTCAACTATTAAAAACAAGTTTCTATCAACTATAATTTTAATCCCTCAAACCATTAAATAGATAAGCCATGGCTTTTCATAAATAAGAATTTCCTCATTCATAGAACAAATAATAAGAAATTTAGACTAAAAGTTAAAACGCCATAAAACAAAAAAAAACAAATATTCAAAATTTATCATTCGATGGGATTACGTGTGAGAAGTACCCATCACTTCACTTATCTTCTTCTTCTTCTTCAGATTCTTTATCAAAATCCTCATCTTAATCTTCAGTTTGAATGACGTCTTCGTCTTGTAGTGCTTGAAACCTCCATTTAAATATTTCATCCAGTGAAGCAACTGTCGGGGTTATCTTAGAACATTTGGAACTACATAATTGTTCACTAAACCCAGGTGTCTCTTGGTTCAGTATGGTTTCAACTATGTAGTCATCTTCCTGTCCATCGGTCCATACACTAGTCACTATGTCTATTCTCTCGTCATAACGCCATGTTTCGATGGTTTTCTCGGCAATTTGATTTTCATTATTTTCTGGAAATTTTCTTCTCAATCCTCTTATGAAAGTCTATGTTTTCTCACACAAGTTATCCTGAGGAACACCAAGATCTAGTATTCCCGTCTGAACATCTTCATCCATGTTCATTATGGCGTTTACTGTTTTCACCATCACCCTTCTTCTGGTATCGAATATGATAACGAATCTATCGATCGACACATTCAATCCCCAAGAAACGATGTTTGCCATTTTTTCTGTTTATTTTTCAAGTTTGGTTTTTTGATGTATGGCGTCTTGTAGAGAATGGTGTTTTGTTTTGAGTATGATCATTGAAAGGGATAGTTTGTTCCTTGTATAATGATGTTGTCGACGTGTTTTTTTGTGGGAAATTTTACAATAGATGAAAAGTAATAAAGTCTCTAGCGTTCAGAGGCTTCCGCATTTTTGTGATAGCGTTTGGCGTTTTGTCTTTTTTCCTGTCAAAAGACTCACACCTTTCTGGAATTTCAAGAAATTTAAAAAAATGCCACCCCTTTAATTTAGTCCCTAGATTGGTTTGATCCAACGGTTGGCAACCGTTTTCACACTTCAGGGCGTTTTCTCCAAATCCTACCCTGATATTTTAATACCCATCATAAGGACACAAATTGCCTTGTTAACTTTTGTTACCTCCAACGTTATGGTAGGAGGTTCTTTATGCTTGTTGTAAACCTCTATATCTTGATGTGACACATTATCGTCGTTTTAGTTGGTTTCAACATAGGAGTATTATAAAAATGAACATACCTCTCGTCAAGTAAGTAGTTCAAATAATGGATGGAACTCTTCATGTTAACAAAATGTTGATAGTTATGCTCCCTTGCTCATAATGGGGTGTCGAGAAGCCCTGTAGTAACCATCTGCATTATTTTTGTGGATGTTTCTGCCACCTATGATCATGAAGCGTAATTTTTTATCTAGTGTGTCGAGTTTGTCCGCCTTAGTATAATGAGCATCCGATGCATGCCGCAAACCATTAACCCCACGATCTCCATCATAAAAAAGAAGAGGTTGATTTACTCCAATGCAACGTGTCATCCAGATACTAACAAGTAGGGATGTAAACGGACCGAACGAACACGAACAAAGCCATGTTCGTGTTTGTTCGTTAAGGAAATTAACATGTTCGTGAACTGTTCACGAACGCATACCGAACATAAGTTTATGTTCATGTTCATGTTCGTTCGTTAAGGAAATTCAGTTGTTCATGAACAGTTCGTGAACACTGGTCTCGAACACAAACGAACGCAAGTGAACACAAACGAATGCATGCAAATAAAAAAGAGCGCAAACGAACATTTAACTTGGAAATAAAAAAAATAAAATCATTGTTATCCTTAAACATTGGGCATAAGTAGTTAAATACATCCATCAAATGATAATCAAAACACAAGAAGTCTAATACACCACCAAACGATGAATCAACTTTAATTAACTTAGAGATAATTATCCTAATAAATGTCTTAGCATGTCCAAATTTTAGCTAACTTAAAAAAAATAGAGTTAAGTTTTCAATATGTTTAGATAAAAAGTTTATTATTTATTATTTTTTAACATAATCAAACGAACACGAACGAACGTAACCGAACATATTACCGAACGTTCACGAACGCAATCGAACGAACAAGACTTGTGTTCGTGTTCGTTCGCTAAGCTAACCGAACGAAATTTTTTGTTCGTGTCCGTTCGTTAAGCTAATCGAACGAACATAAACGAACTTCACGCCGAACGGTTCACGAACTGTTCACTGAACGCTCGGTTCGTTTACAGCCCTACTAACAAGCTCTGATACCATCTGACGCTATATATGAGTGACAAAATACCATCTAAAAGTTTATAATAATATTAAAAGTTGTCCTGAACATTACAAATGGGGCTTTGTTTATAGGCTATTCTAGCAACCCACTAATTAAGTTCGGATAAAATAAAGTAACCGAATACTGATTAGACTCTTATATAAAATATAAGACATAGACGAAATATTTCAGTCAACATAATCAATACATTAGACTTCATTAAAATTAATAATATAACACAAAAATATAAATTAACAATTAAAATTAATAATACCTTCGACACCTTTGGCTCCCTAGCTCCAGAAGCTATCCGTTTGTTGACTAGGGTCCAAAAGGTTGTCCATAACAGTTGCTCATCAACAGGGGGGCAGGGGTTTGTCTTTAATAGGCTAGGGTTTGCTATTCAGAAAGGGGTAGCGGCGCAGCTTGTTGCTCGCTTACCTGCGATATTGATGTAAAGTGCACTTATTATTAATGGAAGAGACATACATAATTAAATTTTTAAAAATATTCAATCATGATTATTAAGTGAGCTATAAATCGTTTTATTACCTTTCTTTCGCATTCCCCCACTTCACAAACGAGTTGCTCATTCGAGTTATCGGCCCCACATCATCTATGAATGAACATTCATGGGTCTCACAATATTCCCACTCTATCACTCAAATATATTTTAAATATTTGACGTTTTGTGTAACATGTACGTATAACTCTATGGATGTATGACCGTAAATTTTGTATAGATATGTTTGTTACAGATGTAAAGTTCATTTGTATCATAAAAATTCTTTTGTTTTAAAAACTTTAACCATACACAGGGGCAGACCCATGTGTATGGGTGGGTGGGTGGGTTGACTGGTGCACCATTTGAAAAAAAAAATTAATGTATTTTATAGGCAAAAATCCTGATCGCACCCCTTAAAAATATGGTTGAACCACTCATCCGCATACCCAGAAAATAATTCATGGGTCACTCAAAGAATAGATAAAAAAACAAGTGAGAATAAATTTGTAAAAAATGAGATTTGTTCTATGCAAGTTAGAGCATTAGCATTAAAACCTTTATATCTATCATTTCTTTAGAATATAAAGGAAAAATATATAACACCACAAAAACATTACAATATTATATTCTCTATAAGGATACTTTACAGAAAACTAAAGTGCACCTCTATATTTAGAGGTTTAGAACATTTACATTGAAGTCTCTATTCTATATAATATAGAGAAAATAATAGAGGAAACAACACAGCCATCATCATAATATCACATTGGAATCTCTATAATAGAGAAAAATATAAAGAAAGTAAAGTACGCCTTTATATTTAAAGGTTCATATTCAACCCTTTATATTTTTATTCTTGAGTTTGTAAGAAAGAGAAAAAATAATAAAATAAGTGTTTGTGAGTAACAAATAGATAAAGATAGATAGTCGGATGTGAAATGTTTTTGAAAAATAAACAACATTTAAAGAAAAGTACGTGTTTTAGTTAAATTAAATAGATGGAGATAAAGAATCCAATGTGAATGCTTTTACTGATTACATACAAATCTCCAGTTACAAAATGGAGATAAAGACTCTAACGTGAATGCTATTATTGATTATGCACAAATCTCCAATTACAATTCAGAATCTGTGTGAATGCTCTATTGATTATGTACAAATCTCCAATTACAATTCAGAATCTGTGTGAATGCTCTATTGATTATGTACAAATCTCCAATTACAATTCAAAATCTGTAACTATAAAAATTTGAGTTTGTGTAGATGAAGGACTCTGTGGGTTGTAGGCTCTCCAACAAAAACCAAACACAAGAGTCCAACTCCAAAAGGATATTACATACTCCAAGATTATGTACTTTTAGGCAAAACTAAAATAGAAGTCAAAACTGATACTTTTTAAATGCCAACTAGTAAACTACTAAACTCAATTGAGCATGTGTATTTATTATTATTATTATCTATTATTACCCTATAAAAAATTGAACAAGTCTTTGGAACTCAAAAGTGAACTAAGTGCCAAGAGGAAGAACTCAAATCATTGACCAGTTCTCTCCTCTCTTTCAACCTAATTCCACTTTCTAACATTTCCATTCATTACAGAATCTTATGCCCGATTCCACTTTCTTTATACTTATGGTCCGTATGGATAGGTTCATAAAGGGGCCGAATAACGTGACAAAGTAGTGACTTTTGTTGTTCGACGTCCAGGGGCGAAGGTTAGAAGGGGCCGGGGGCGCCCGACCCCCAGAACTTTTCGCTCAATAGTGTTATGTATGTTGCATTCGTATAGAAATTTTTGGGTACATACGTTTTCGACCCCCCGGTTCTATAGGAATTTTTAGGAAATCTCAAGCTTCGTCACTGTCAACGTCTATTTGTAAAATGATATTTGAAAGCTTACCAAGTACCTATAACAAGAAAAATGGAAAAAAATAGTCAACCATGAAACATGCATGATATGTGGTGTGTGTGCCTTCGGATGTTGAAATCATTGATATTCAAACAAAGAGGTGCAAAAAATGCAAATTGGTTGACTTGCGCATTTCCATCCTCTAATCAACTTCTCCTTCAAACTTTTGACACTTGCACAAGGCAAAATATCTACTCCTAGTAGCTTTGATGCTTTCATTTATTTTTATATAACAAGTAAATAAGATCATATAGATTCAACATTCAAAAAGCCAAAAGAATATAATAATAATAATAATAATAATAATAATAATAATAATAATAATAATAATAATAATAATAATAATAATAAAAGATGAGCATTGGAATAATTGTTTTGTCGTCTTTATTCTTTTGGCGACAACCGTCTAATGTGACTTGTTTATATGTGTTATTATTTGATAGATTCACTTAAAATAAGTAATATAAGTAATAATGCAATGTTTAGATTCGAATTAACACGCAAACAATTATCATTATATAGGTTCTTAAAATGAGAAATACTGAGTTAACAACTTTAAAATATACGTATAATTATGGATAGGTGACTCTAAGGGACAAGTCTAATAAAAGTAGATCGCGTAGTGTTCCAATAAATCGATTTAGAAAGTAGTAACGAAATACTAGACATTGGAAAAAGTCAACATTTAGTATATACTCAGATTTTATGAGGCTGACTAAGCCGTCTCATCCTTGCTTGGAAGACAGGGGGTAGTTCATGGGGGAATACAAAAACATAAAATTAAACTAAAGAGTTCAAGCTTAGTAAGAACAAAATGTGTAGAAGTAAATCGCCCCTACTCATTGTGGGATAATGTAACTAACCTGGAAATGATCGCCGATGACAAGAAGAGAAGAGGCAAGGAAGAAAGACACGTTGCGAGGAGAAAGTAAAAGAAAAGTAAATAAAAACAAGAAAGAGTTAATTTATAAGAGAAGAAAGAGAATATTACGCCTAAAAAGGCGGTAACCATCTTATTAGCGGCTTGAATTTGCAAATTGGCAACCAGTGACATGTGAATAAACCCCCCTCGACATAAATGAAACTAGACAACTGATTTAACTTTCCATCATGATAGGCCCTATAAACCCTTTTAGGAAAGTGTAATGATAAAGGTATTTTCAAATAACCCTCCATTTGATTGCCATGGGGATACAAAATCTCACATACTTCTTGAGATTTAGTAACTTAAATGTCAAACATTCAATATATACTCAAATTTTATGAGGCTGACTAAGCCGTCTCAACCTTGCTGGGAAGACAGGGGCAGTTCAAGGGGGAATACAAAAACGTAAATTTACATAAAGAGTTCAAGCTTGGTAAGAAGAAAATGTGTAGAAGTAAATCGCCCTACTCATTGTGGGATAATGTAACTAACCTTGAAATGATCGCCGATGACAAAAAGAGAAGAGGCAAGGATGAAAGACAAGTTGCGAGGAGAAAGCAAAAGAAAAGTAAATAAAAACAAGAAAGAGTTAATTTAGAAGAGAAGAAAGAGAATAATACGCCTAAAAAGGCGGTAACCGTCTTATTAGCGGCTTGAATTTGGAAATTGGCAACCAGTGACATGTGAATAAACCCCCTCCACAGAAATGAAACTAGACAACTGATTTAACTTTCAATCATGGGCCCTATAAACCCTTATTGGAAAGTGTAATGATAAATGTATTTTCAAATAACCCTGCATTGATTGCCACGGGGATACAAAATCTCACAAACTTCTTGAGATTTAGTAAGACTTAAATGTAACGATCCGTATTTTATACTTTCTATTTTTAGCAAGTTTGTATTCATATTTCATTTCAGTCTTTGTAATCTTCAGACTTTGATCATAATGGAAATACATGTTTATTCACACTTGTTTATTCATACATACACGATATTTCACCAATCACGATCACACGTTACATACACAAAATAAAAACGAGACACACATTATGTTATTATGATGTTCGGATTATAAACATACTTCTATAATACCTTAGACATACTCTTTCATCCCCTAAAATGCCCTAAAAACAATTAACATATTGAAGAAATTGCTTACATGAACAAACAACAAGGATGAAAAACAAAAAAAAAAATCAGAGGGTCCTTACGAACCGTATGGCTTAGGTCTTATGGTCCACAAGGTATGTATGGCGGGAAAAATAATGCCAAGCTCGCAGATGGGACCTCTTTCCACATCCTTTCTTCTCCAATCACCTTCTAACCTTCTTTAAACCCAAACCCTAATCCTCCACTATAAATACATGTCTTCCACAACTCCTCCACCCTTTACACACCGCAAAACAACTCTCAAATCCTCTCAATCTTCTCCATTTCTCCAAGTTCTTGGCAGATTGCACTTGTGTTCAAAACAGTGAGTTTGAATATATTTCTCCTAGTTTTCTTCTTGTTTTCTTGTATCAAACTACTTGGATAACCTCCAAGGATGTTACCCAAAGTTCACCAAGGTGTAACAAGGTGGTACATCACTTATATGGGGCTCCAAAGTTAGTTCAAAATTCTATTTTGTTTGAAACTTTACAACTTGTTCTTGTTTACATTCATATTGTGGGAATCTTGTGCCAAGCTTTATCCCCAACTAAACTCATGTTGTGGGGCTTATATTATGGTTTATTTCCAGAAGATAGAGCTCCAAAAACCTTCCTTAGTTACTGCCTTAAAGGTCCCAAGTGAACAACAAATTGTTAAGATCAACTAAGCTTTCAACCCTCAATGTTGAAAGACTTGAGTTTTGATTTGGTGTGAACAATGGGAGCCTTGGCTTTCCTGTTGGGTTTTTCACATGTTTATCAAAGTAATTTTATCCAAATAAAATTAAAACGCAGCGGAATATATATTTAAAACATGTTACTTTACAAGATTTAAAACCATTTTTAAATGCAAAACCCAATAACCGGATCCATATATGAAATGCATGCTATCAAAATGCAACCATAGGGTGTTTTAAGAAACAACCTTTCAAGGAGCAAGGAGATGGAAGATGATGATGATTCTTGAATGGTAGCTTCCAAACAAGAAAGCCTCAAGCTAGTATACCCCAAGCCTCCAACAAACACCTTAAGATTGCTAGGATTTTCACTTGTGAAACTCTCTTGTAAGACCACCTTTGGCCAAAAATTCTAGAGGGAATTTTAGAGTTTCTTGCACTTGAATTATGTATGTGTTTTTTGTGTGTGAGAGGATGTTGCAAAAGATAACACAAATATATCTTGATCTTATAACAAAAAGCATGTAATTTGAGTGGTGGAAACCACCTTGGAACCCCCCCCCCCCCATGGGCGGCCATATGGAGCCTCCATTCTCACCCAATGACAAATTTCCTTTTAAATTTTTATGTCTTGGTTTTAGTTTTAGTTTTATAACTTTTATAAAACATAACATTACATTTTTACAAGATTTATGCAACCTCTTAAGTGTTATTTAACCCATTAAATAACAAAATAAAATATTCTCTCAAAAATAAATTATCCATATAATTTATTAATTTCTCAAGTGCAATTATTTAGAAAACCAATTTCTAAATATTCTAAGTGTTAATATTTATTTGTTTGATCATATCATAAATAAATATTATAGGTGTTTGTCTAACTTGTTATTGGGTATGACCCAACTTGGATCATAACGTACTAGCCACATCAATTTAATATGTGTCTTGGGCATACAGAGTCCAACAATCTCCCACTTGCACAAGATACATAGAAGATTGATGCAAGTAGTAAATAACGCCTAACAACGGTTTACTACCCCTAATACGTATGATGAAGTGCCATTCAATAACATCATCCCCTTCAAGTCCCTTACTGAATCTATCATTTATCCTTTTGTTTCAGATGTCATGTCAAATCCAGAGACATAGAGTGATCATCCACTGTTGATTTAACTTTAGCAGGCCTTAGACATTTTACTCTCAACGAATAAGTGGAACAAATCATTTCTTGACTACATACGTCTCTCACAATCACCTCGTACCACACCTGGGCTTAGCCTTATGTACTGTCTTATTACAGACAGCCAAGAACTAAGTCAAGGTATAATATTTGGTGAATATCAAGACCCAATATGTATCTCAGGTCCGAAGATACTATGATATCCGCCTTTGCTCAAATTTACTTATGATCAATCACAAATGATTCCATGCAGTAACATTTGAGAGCGGGTCAGTCCAATATTTGTATCCCACAAATATCTATGAACTTTGGCAGCAACACTTTGCTCTATATTCATACCTAATGAATATCCACCAATCCAAGTTCATAATAGTCTTACATTCATATTTGTTCCCACAAGTATGATCGACTACGGACATTTAGAATAATTAATTTATTCATGGATTTAAACATGCTAAAATGGAACATAACTCAAAATACCATAAAAGAGTTAAAATAACAATTGTTCCAATATCCAAATACAAAATAGATCAAATCCAATCACTAGAATATCGAAGTCCTAAGGCACAAGTATGACCCTCATGTTTTGGTCGTTCAAGGAGCTTCGTGAGTGGATCTGCAATATTTTGATCGGTGTGAACTTTGCGAATACATATCTTTCCCTTTTCAACTCCATCCCTTATGTAGTTGAATCTCCGCTCAATGTGCCTAGTCTTTTGATGTGCACGAGGTTCCTTGATTTGAGCAATCGCACCCTCGTTATCACAAAAGATCTCTAGGGGGTCTTGAATGGTAGGGACTGCCCCTAGGTCGGCAATGAACTTCTTCAACCACGCAGCTTCTTGCGCTGCCAATGAAGCGGCGATGTATTCTGATTCTGTAGTGGACAATGCTACAACATCCTGCTTCGAGCTCTTCCATGAGACTGCAGCTCCATTCAAAATGAAGACATACCCAGATTGTGATCGAGAACCATCTCGATCAGTTTGGAAACTCGCATCCGTGTAACCCTTTACAACGAGTTCCTCTTCACCAGATCCATATATTAGAAACATATCCTTAGTCCTCCTAAGGTATTTCAATATGCTCTTAACAGCCATCCAATGACTGTTACCTGGATTTTGCTGGTATCTACTTGTCATGCTTAAAGCGCATGACACGTCCGGTCTAGTGCATATCATTGCATACATGATGGATCCTATAGCAGACGCATATGGGATTCCTTTCATTCTTTCTTGCTCATCCTTTGAGCTTGGACATTGAGACACATTCAATATTGTCCCCTTTTGAATAGGTACCAAACCTTTCTTAGAGTTCTCCATCTTGAACCTTTTCAAGACTTTGTCAATGTATGCACTTTGGTTTAAACCTATCAAGCGCCTTGATCTATCCCTATAGATCTTTATTCCCAAAATATAGGCGGCTTCTCCAAGATATTTAATGGAAAAACAACTTCTAAGCCAGGATTTTACACCTTCCATGGTTGGAATGTCATTTCCAAATAGTAGAATGTTATCGACATACAATACTAAGAAAGTGACGGTGCTCCCACTAGCTTTCTTATACACACAAGCTTCATCGCCGTTGTCACGGCCCCCGGCCCGGTGTGACCGTCCAGAAGCCGCGGGACAGAAAACCGGTGGTATTTGTATTTAGTTTGGCAGCGGAAGTATTAACAGGATCGTTTAAACTTGAAAATGCCTAATTTATTTTGTTTCACAAGTTTGGGACAAATCCCATAATTTACAATAAAGGAAATTTCACAAGGAAATTCCCTGTTTTACAAAACATATTTATTTATTTTATTGAGCCAGTTCTTCAAGCTTGTAGTGCTACACGGCACTATTTCCTAAATCACAGTAGATTGCCTGAAACATGTTTAAAAAGATTTTTATCAGCGGGGAAATACTGGCGAGTCATTCAATTTGCACAAAAGACACATTATTATAAAATTACAGCATTAAGGGTTTTTATATTTGCCCCTATTATATAATTATCTGGTTCAGCTGTCACTTGACCGAATCTATGACTGTGGACATATCACTAATTAGGCTCGCCCACCTAAAGTGATAAATCGTTAGTAGTAATGTGCACAAAACCCCCACATACTGCTAGTAATTAAAGATTAGCAAAGACTTAATCACTGCAAAGTATAACTGGAAAACATTTAGGGTTTTGTAAAGCAATTTGATAAAAAGAGAATGACTCACATTGCAAATTTAATCGGACAGAACCTTGCCTACTGTTTTAACCTTGTAACCTAGTTTAAATAACAATGCACACGAAACTAGGTCAGTAACTTAATACAACATTTACGATAAGCTCGCGAAATCAAAACCCTCACGACGAATGATAAAGTATAGCCCGTATTCAGGAAGCACTTAAACATCCATCGGATCGGTTTCAATCGATCGGACATTGTATCGTAGCAGTGATCGAGTTATTACCCTGTTGTCGCAGCAGAGATTCGTGTTTGTGAGTGTTTTTGAACGAAATAGTGTATAACTCAGTGTAGGAAACGAATTTTTACGTCGAAGCAACTGTGCCATGCAAGTGCTAAACCCCTGCATTTATACTGAAAAATGGTCCCTGTCGCGTGGCGACGGCGCCCTTTTTAGGGTAGGGTAGCCCCGTGTCCACTTAGCCTAGGTGAGTCAACAGCAAATGAATTTCGTGTTTTTACAGCGAGTTTTGAGGATAATCGTCAATTAGGGGAAACCCCCTGAGTTTTAGGGGCCCTGATCCTAGTTCCAACTGTTCTGAAAATTTTAGGGGTCATGCAATATTACTTGGGGGTCTCAATTAGGGTTTCCTATTGGACATAATAAAATAAGAAATAATAATTTTGGCGAGAGTTGTTACAGCCGTTCTTGATGAACCCAAAATTCCTAGTTTCTTCATCAAAGCGGTAATTCCAACTTCTCGATGCTTGTTTCAATCCATAGAT
Organism: Helianthus tuberosus; assembly: GCA_030545235.1. NCBI lineage: Eukaryota > Viridiplantae > Streptophyta > Magnoliopsida > Asterales > Asteraceae > Helianthus > Helianthus tuberosus. The sequence goes on along the minus strand of CM060411.1, from coordinate 47,958,533 downwards.
TGATTTCTTTAACTTGCATACTTTGTTAGGATGTTTTGGATCGACAAAACCTTCTGGCTGAACCATATAGACATCTTCATCAAGATATCCATTGAGGAAAGCCGTTTTGACATCCATTTACCAAATCTCATAGTCATAATATGCAGCTATGGAAAATAATATCCTAATCGACTTTAGCATCGCCATGGGCGAGAAAGTCTCATCATAATCAACCCCTTGAGTTTGAGTGAAACCTTTTGCTACAAGTCTCGCTTTATAAGTATCCAAGTTACCATGCATATTCGTTTTCTTCTTGAAAACCCACTTACTTTCAACTACTTTGGAGTTAAGAGGTGGCACAACCAATTCCTAAACTTGGTTGTCATACATGGATTGCATCTCTACGTTCATAGCCTCAAGCCATTTGTCGCAATCGAATTTTGACATTGCATCATGGTATGTGGTTAGTTCATCTGAATCTACCACATAGCATCCATCCATGAAGAATCCATATCTTTCAGGTGGATAACTAATTCTACCAGATCTGCGAACGTTTTGTGTATGTTGATCAACAATTTGATCATCTTCAACAACCTCTTGTTGAGTGCTAGTATCAACCAAACGTGTATCGGCTTGTGGTTGCTGATCCTCATCACGTTCCACTGTTCTACTAGTTCCTTCCATAAGGAACTTATCTTCCAAGAACTTAGCCTTTCGAACAACAAATATCTTTTGCTCTGTTGGATCGTAGAAATAATATCCTATATCATCTGTAGGATATCCTACCAAGATACACTTAGTGGATCGTACTTCCAACTTGTTTGGGGTGTATTGCTTCACATAAGCTTCACAACCCCATACCTTCAAATATGATAATGATGGAACCTTTCCATGCCATATTTCAAAAGGTGTCTTATCCAATTTCTTGGTTGGGGCCATATTTAATATACGAGCCGCGGAGAGCAAAGCGTAACCCCAAAATGATAGAGGTAATGTGCTTCTAGCCATCATAGATCGAACCATATCCAATAGAGTTCGATTCTTCCTCTCAGATACACCATTATGTTGTGGTGTTCCAGGTGGAGTAAGTTGTGAGATGATCCCACAACTTAGGTATTCACCTCCTCTATCAGAACGAAGAACTTTGATTGTCTTGGTGAGTTGATTCTCTACTTCACTTTGGAAGATTTTGAACGTTTCAAAAATTTCATCTTTGTGTCTTAGCAAGTACACATAACCATAACGACTGTAGTCGTCGGTAAAAGTAATGAAGTATCTTTCACCATTCCTAGTCATTGGCTTAAAAGGACCACATACATTCGAATGTATGATACCTAATAAATCTTTTGCCCTTTGGTTGGTACCACTAAAGGGTTTCTTAGTCATTTTACCTTGTAAACAAGATTCGCATGTATCAAATGAACCAATTTCATTTTTTTCCAAAAGACCATTCTTATGAAGTATTTGCATGCGATTTCTGTTTATATGACCAAGACGACAATGCCAAAGATAGGTCTCACTCAAATTCATTTTGAGTTTGTTGGTGTTTGCTTGGTACACCGAATTATCAAATGATATATCATCATGAACCAATTCATAAATACCATTTGAAGGCATAGCTTTAAAGTAGAACATGTCATTCATCGAAGCATAAATTTCATTGTTCACAAACTTCAAATCAAAACCATATTGTCTTTAAAGGGAAACATAAATAATGTTCCTAGTCAAACTAGGAGCATACAAAACATTTTTCAAACAAATTTCTAAACCATTTGGAAGTTTTAAAACTTAGTCTCCTTGGGCTTCAACTTGAACTTTCGCTCCATTGCCCATAAAGAGACTAGTGTCTCCCTTCTTGTAATGCTTATTTCTTTTGAACCCCTGCAACGAATTGAAAATGTTAGTTCCACGTCCGGTATCTAATACCCATGTGTTAGAAGAAATAACATTTAGATCAACATGTATCATAAAGATTGTACCTGAGGTTTGCCCCGCATCCCTCTTGTTTTTCAACTCTTTGAGATACGTTGGACAATTCCTTTTCCAATGCCCTATCTCTCCACACTCAAAGCATGGATCGCTCGTGGCAACTTTTGCCTTCTTCTCTTTTGGTTTTGGTGGTTCTGCTTTAGCCTTTCTTTTTCCCTTCCCTTTGACGTGCCCCTTTCCCTTGGCAACATTTGCTTTGGTGTCGGGGTGATGCCCTTTCTTGCCTCCCTCATTGATCTTTAGAACGGGTAAAGCCTTTTTACCCATTCCCGCTTCGGCCGTTTTGAGCATTGCATGAAGTTCACCAATGCTCTTGTCCCACCCATTCATGTTATAGTCCATAACAAAGCTCTCAAATTTCTTTGTTAAAGAGTTGAGGATCAAATCCGTAGCCAACTCTTTAAAGACGGGACAATTGAGCCTCTCGAGGTGATCAATGTGGCTTTTCATCTTAAGGACATAAGATGAGACCGATTGGGTTTCATCCATTCGACATGCATGAAGCGCTAGAACCGTTTCGAAGCGTTCTACCCTTGCTTGTTGTAGGAACATTTCCTTCAATTGGGTAATCATGTCGTATGCCCCATGATGTTCAAAGTCCTTTTGAATCTCGGGAATCATAGTTCCCAACATGAGGTAAGAGGCTTGCATGGAGTCCTCGGTATACTTAACCCAATCATTGTAGGCTTCCACATCTTCCACGTCAGGTTCATCGGGAATAGGATTGTCCAACACATAGGATATCTTCTCTTGCTTAAGAACAATTCTCAAGTTTCGAAACCAATCCATGAAGTTGTTATGGTTGAGACGATCCTTTTCAAGGATGGTTCTTAGTGATAGGTTTCGGACGGTTTGGGTAATCGGGTTTGCATTGTTAGCGGCCATCTACAAAATTTAACAAAGTTCAATTTTAGTATTTTTGATATTATTAAAATTTTAATCATTAATACCCTTTTATGTCTCATAGACAATTAATAATTAAAATCTAGAATCCAACGTTACATTTAAATATTGGTCAGGTGACCTTTATCCTAATATTTAAATTAACAAGGTAGTCAATGTTTGACGATTGCAACCCTTTGCAACTTCTAGCCATATGGGATCGGTTAAACATCTTTATGTTTAGTTGGCATGTTTAATCCCATCAACACCTTTGTTCCCCATGCTTCGGTGACCCTAAGTTCATGGTTTTCAAATCAAGTCGTCCAACTTATACACACATGTGAGTTTACACATATAATTGGTTAGGTGACCTTTATCCCTCAAACATGGTAACCCCACCTCAAATATACAAGTTCCCTCAAATGTGGTTAGGTGACCTTTATCCCACAAAGAGTTCCCAAGTGATTCGAATGTTGTATAAAAGGATGGTGTTTGACTTGTTTTATAAAAAGGGTTTTTATTTTTCAAAATTCTAGTTTAGAAAAATTTTATGTACCATATATTTGCATGCATTCAAATCAATAGTAGTTTAGTGAAAACCAATTTTTCAAAGTTCTTTTAATAAAACCCATTTTATTATAAAACCATTAACTTTTAATAAAACCTTTTATTAACCATTTTAATGATTTTGTTAAGAACCAATTTTAAGCTTGTTACGGATTACCAGTTGTTAAGCATGCATATCCAAATATCATCCAAACAACCATAAATAAAATAACCATACAAGCACAACACATATATCAATAGGTGCATAACCATACCCAACTATTTTGACCACACTTGTTAGCCGAAACAAGTGTGTTAAAAGGTCCTTCCTAAAGGGTGAATATAGACACAAATAATGTGTCGTTGAACTCTCACTTGATCCCGCATCCAAATGCTTCAAGTGTTCTTCTTGTGTTGTGATTTCTTCAAATTCTTTGGGCTTCCAAATGACTTTTATATTCAGCTCCAAACTCCTTTGGACTTCAAAAATGTGTTTTGGTTATCGGGCTAAAATCCCGTTAAGAACTATGAAGTCCTTTAGGCCCGAAATTAGCCAAAACCAAAACCGCATTTTTGTGTGCATCTTCTTTTACAAAAAAGTATCCTAATACATTTTTCTAGTAAAATAAAGTGCACCTAATCTATTTACTTACATTCCAAATGAAAATAAATAAATTACATATTTTTCAAATGGAAGAACAAAGATAAAAAAATATTACAACCCATTAAATAATTAAATACAAATCACAAACACAAACATTCAACATATTCACACAAGGTCATGGCTAGGTTATGAACACCAAAATACATATCCACACACATATATATATATATATATATATATATATAATTCAAGAGCAAAAAAGGTTTCCTTTTACAACCAACATTTTCGGTCAAGAATGAAAAAACCGAAAAATGTGGGTTTTTTTTGTCCAAACAAAACAAATCATCCACATGACATAATTTTTTCAAGATTCATTTATGCACGTAAGAAATAAATATTGAAAAAAAAACAAAAGGAGAACCATGGATAAAATTTCGGCCATAGGGTTTCTCCAAACCCGAAAACCCAAAAATTTTAAATCCAATGAAGCATGCACTCATATAAGCGGCTCTAGATGCCATTGATGGGTTTTTCACATGTTTATCAAAGTAATTTTATCCAAATAAAATTAAAACGCAGCGGAATATATATTTAAAACATGTTACTTTACAAGATTTAAAACCATTTTTAAATGCAAAACCAAATAACCGGATCCATATATGAAATGCTATCAAAATGCAACCATAGGGTGTTTTAAGAAATAACCTTTCAAGGAGCAAGGAGATGGAAGATGATGATGATTCTTGAATGGTAGCTTCCAAACAAGAAAGCCTCAAGCTAGTATACCCCAAGCCTCCAACAAATTAGCCTTCCAAACTATGTGTGAAATTACCAAAACGCCCCTACGGAGCATAGTTTGGTTTTAAACTATAAGACACACATATGTTTGATAACCTACTGATATTATATCATAAATAAAATGTATTTATAGAATATTTATGGCCGTAACATCAGATTGTACATAAGTTTCTTTTATACATCATAAAATGACCAAAACGCCCTTATGAGGCATAGTTTGATTTTAAAACCTTAACGGGCATACAAGTTGATATCCTACTGATATATTAACTTGTTTAAAGTATATTGGCATATGGAACTTGTCCATTACTCATCAGGTTACTCGTTATCGCTTATACGCATACGGTTAGGCTTACGTAACTAGTTTACGTAAATTTACCGAAACGAGTTAAACCTTATCATTTCTACCTCAAAATCCCGAATGTATTTAGTTTACCCATATTATACAAGTCTTCGTACTTGTTGGGTCTAATTTACATTTCAATCCTGTCATCGCTTAATCTAGCGTTTTATACCGTAAACCCTTCTTTAAACTAACCAGTCTAAGTTTACAACCTAAATAAGATCCGTTAGTAATCTAATAGGTTAATAAAACCTTCGTTCCAGATTACGAGCCCCGGTAAAAGCTACTTGCACTAGTTTGTTTAGATTATACGGCTGAGTTGACAAATCTCGCATTTTAAAGCTCAGGTAAATACTTTGAACTTATTTTCCCTTATATGGGCTTGGGATACGGTAAAATATTACCGCTTGGTCAGGTGTAAAAATCATTTAATCGACTATGGTTAAATGGCATAATCCCATTTTAATCAGTGTTGTTTGATAACAATAAACATTGGGGGTTAACGACCATGTCCTGGATATCCTCGGCTCATTTCAATTGTAAATGGCCACGACTTAAGCATGGGGTGTAGGCATACACTTGACAGTTGCGTATGTAAAAGATATACCCACTTGTTGGGGTAACCCGCCGTGGGATTATATTAGTGGTGTGTTGGTTAATCTTGTCCCTGCGTTTGTCCCGGGCCCTAAATGTATGACAAACATGTGAATCTGATACAAGATTATCGTTATATAATTGTCCCAAGTTATAAAAGAATATTTTTGTGCCTTGTGCCCTTAAACCAATTTTCATAAACATTTTCAAATGAGTTAGTTAATTGTATTTACCAGTGTAAACTGACGTATTTTCAAAAGGTTAAGTGACAGGTACTACCCGTAATTGGCTGGGAGCTGCTTGCTGTCAATAAAGGGTCTTGCAAATCCTTAGGATGCCCTAAAGTCTGCTAAACTTCATTTTGTACATTTTATAATGATCCGCCCGTGGATTTAATATTACAAGCTCGTATGTAATTATCACTTCAGTATTTTCTGCATTTGAGTTTGTAATAATATTTTATATCCCAAGACTTCCGCTATGCTATTCTGTGTATGCTATTAATCCCTATTTCTTATCTTCGAGTTTTAGAATTCCAGACTTGGACTATACCAGTCAAAACCCAATCCGTGATCCATGTCATTTCTTTAACCATTAAATCCTTGTATTCTATTTCTACAACGGATTCTGATTTGAAATGTTTACTTTATTCACTAAGATCTTCAGAGTCGCTACTTCGTACGATAAATAAAGAAGAAGAAACAATCAGAATAAAGCAAGGAAGACATTAAAAAAACCCTTCTTCCATCATATTTCATTTTTCCCTTTAAATCCCTGTATGGGCATTTGAGTATTAAAGTCCTTTGTGGACCTATTATTTCATCATAGTCCTTGTGGACCTACCTCTCCTGATAAGACTCTGTATATACGTTTATCTATTATAGTCCCTTTGAGGACATTATATTTCAATATAGTCCTTTCGAGGACATTATATTTCAATAATAGTCCCTTCATGGGTATCATACTTCAAAATAGTCCTTTCATGGACACTATACTCCATTATAGTCCTTACATGGACGTGTTATTTCAATAAAATCTTTTTGTAAACATGTTATTTCATTAAAATCTTTTGTGGACATGTTATTTCATCAAAGTCCCCTGGAGAATATAATAATTCATCATAGTTCTCTCGAAGATATATCGTTTCACTATAGTCCCAGTGATGACATATCTTATAGTCCCTATATGGACTTATATTTTCCTTTCAGTTCCCACGTGGACTAGTATCGCTTCAAAGTCCCTATTAGGACCTCTCTTTTCTGTATAGTCCCTGTGCGGACGTTCGTTTATTATAATTCCCTAATGAATATATTTTTAATTTAAGTCCCTGTGAGGGCATCTGTTAAGCAAAGTCCTTTGTGCGCATGCTGTACCAATATAGTCCTTTTTATGGACACGTTATTTCATTAAAATCCCTTTGGGGATATGCTATTTCGAAATAGTCCTTCCGTGGACACGAGATTTCATTATAGTCCCTTAGTAGACATGATATTTCATTATAACCCCTTTGTAGACATGACATTTCATTATAGTCCCTTCATGGGCAAACTGTTTCAATATAGTCCCTATGTGGACTTATAATATTTTATAATTCTTATACGGACTTATATTTTCCTTTTAGTCCTCTGTGGACAAATAGGATACTAAAAGTCCTGATAAAGGCACTGTTATGGGTCATTTTCTGAGCATACATATCTTGATCAATATCCTGCTTTTAATTGTTTATTTGTGACCAGGATACTGGACGGGGATATTGCTAACAACCTGGGCGATATCCTGAGGTTGATTGAATTAACCACGTGCAGGTTAAAGGCTGGGGTTTGCTAACGGTCAGATGGACTTCATCTCCTCAAGACTCGGGCATGTTTGTTATGGGAGAGACGTTGAACCCGAAAGACTAGGTGTACAACGTTCGAGTGAGGAATATTCGCTGGATCCCGGTTATTTAGGATAGTTTGTTATATTTGTTTTACTATAAATAGACGGGGGCGGATCAGATTAAGGCACGCAACTTTCACATTTTCAAACACTTTCTCTCTAGCTCTCTGCAAACACTACACACAAACACTTGTAATCAAATCACGTTGTAACACCTAGTTGATTCGCTCTACATCCTGCACTGTATCCTGATATTTGAAGCAACAGAAGAACAAGGCAGCTGCGATTGTCAGCTCCCGAGGTTTTGTGCCGGCGATCTAGATTGATCAAGGGCTTTCCTCGTACATCACGTGTCAACCTTTACTTTTCTGCTCATTGTTTGGTCACAGATACAGCTCTATATCTTGAGTCGTATCCTGAAACTGTTTTTATAATTAACTTGGTTAACATATTTTTCACACATAATTTTAGCACACTACCTCACTTACTAATTTGATCACTAAATTGCTTCGGTAATTTTTGACCAAAACAATTTGGCGCCCACCGTGGGGCAAGTGGTGCTATTTTTGCTAAAAACTTTAGTAAAATCATTATTCGGTTTTTTCTTATCAAAACTTTTTTCTAACTTATTTTCAATGGCTTCGAGATCAAACATGAGCTCCTCCACTATGTCCGCTACGACTTCTGCTACCACCGGTTCGATGCTTCCACCACCTCCTCCAAGGATGCCAGTTTCTTCACAACCTCAAGATGTTATCCCTACTCGGAGTGTTCAGGGATCTGCTCCTGTTTTAGCCTCTAATGATGAAATTCTAACTTTATTTGGAAGTGTGCAGGAACAAATGAGGCAGCAACGGGAAACTAACCAAATGCTGTTAAAAGAAATACAACTCTTAAAAGCTAGCTCGAGTAGACCTGCTGAAGAAACTGTCACTCCTATACAGCCCAGGGCTTTGAACTTCAGTTCCGCAGTTTACACTGAGGATAATAGGGGGAATATCGTCCCAAGCCATTCTCATAATCATACCCCTGAGATACCCTCCTCGGTCAGGATGTCGACTGTGAGGAGTTCAGGATATGCTTCAGGATATGGCCAAAATCCTCAGACCGGTAATGTGTCAAATAATAATATTCTTGCTACTAACAACAATGGGTCTTTGCAGGATGCAGGTATGACGTCAACATTTACCAGGGAGCTCCATAAATTGAAGGACATGATATCCAGTGTACCTGGAGTGGTCCAGCCAATTCCGGAAGTATCCCAAGACAGCCACAGGATATCCCGCTTTGCGTATCCTATCTGTGATGCTGAAATCCCAAAAAGATTTCAGACTCCCAACATGAAACTGTATGATGGGACTACGGATCCTGAAGAGCATATTGCCCAGTATAGGGAACGGATGGAAATCAATCCTATCCCTCTAGATCTCAAGGAAGCATGCTTATGCATGGGATTCGGTTCTACCTTGACAGGATCAGCCTTAAATGGCTGTTAAACGTCCCTCCTCACTCAATTACTTCGTTTGCTCATTTGGTTAATTTATTTAACAGTCAATTTTCTTGTAGTCGGAGTTTCGAGAAACTAACCAGTGACCTTTACAGGATAACTCAAGGATCTCAGGAATCCTTGAGGGATTATGTGAACAAGTTCAGTCGAGAATCCTTGGATATCCCACATCTTGATGTTGCAACAGCTGTGCAAGATTTTAAGATGGGGTTACAAAAGGATTCTCAGTTTTATCAGGACCTTGTAATGAATCCCTGCAGGAATCTCGACGAAGCTCGTAACAGGGCTTTGAGATATATCCATTTGGAAGATGACAAGAAGATGCAAGAGAGGATGAATTCTACCTCAACCTACGAATCAACCAATAGGAAATCAGAATCCTCGTATAAGCCATATCGCTCCAAGCCATATGGCAGAAATGATAACAAGAAAGTGAATGCTGTTGAAGACGAGGATCCTGAAGAATATCCTGACTTATCTGAATACTGCTTTTCTGTTAATATACCTGAGTTAATGTATGCTATGCAGGGTTTAGGGGACAAAGCTAGGTGGCCTCGAAAGAACCAGCAGAAAGCTAATTGGAAGGATAAATCCAAATGGTGCGCCTTCCATGAAGACTTCGGACATATGACCGAGGATTGCATTGCTTTAAGGAAAGAAATAAGTTACCTGTTAAGCAAAGGGTATCTGAAGGACTTGCTGGGAAGAAAGAAGAATAAAGGGCAGGATCCTGAGAAGGATCCTGAACGAGCAGCGTCACCCCCAGCAGATGCCAAGATAATTAACTTTATTTCAGGAGGATCCGACATTTGTGGGACTTCGTATTCGGCGGCTAAGAAACATGCAAAGGAAGCTAAGAGTGAAAGGGGAGACAAACCAGTCAGGATGACTACCCTCACAACTGATAAAGTGATCACTTTCGATAGTGATGACAGGGATATTGTTCAGGATCCTCACCATGATGCTTTGGTAATAACATTATATGTGGCTAACCATTTTGTACACAGGATATTGGTGGACAACGGTGGTTCTGTCAATATAATTCAGCTGGAAACATTGAAAAGGATGAATGTATCTCCGATGGACATTACTTCGAAGTCCACTGTGCTCGTTGGTTTCAGTGGAGAAGCTAGAAATACTGTAGGAGAGATAAAGTTACCAGTATATGTTGAAGGGGTCAACTCGATACAACGCTTCTATGTGATGGACTCCTTATCCTGCTATAACATCATACTAGGCAGGCCGTGGATCCATGACATGAAGGCTGTGCCTTCGACTTATCACCAATGCGTCAAGATTCCAACCCCTTGGGGGGTCGTCAAAGTTGATAGTGATCAGCAGGAGGCGAAGGAATGCTACACATCCTCGATGAAATCCTCGACCAAGCCTAATCTAGCATAGCAATTAAAGATGCGGGCCCGGGATACCTTGGAAGCTTCGGAGCAGGATGTGAAGAGAGTTATCCTGGATCAGGATAATCCTGATATCTCGGTGCTCGTCGGAACCAGTATCCCTCGGGATATTGAAGAACAATTAACTGACTTTTTGAAGTGCAGGATGTCAACGTTTGCATGGAAGCATGAGGATATGACAGGTATATCCAAAGACATTATTACTCACAAGCTTGGAATTGACAGGTCGTTCAAGCCTGTTCAGCAAAAAAGAAGGAAGTTTGCTCCTGAGCGAAATATAATCATCCAAGAGGAAGTTGAAAGATTGTTAAAGTCCAAAATGATCAGAGAAGTCAAGTTCCCAAGATGGTTGGCGAATGTGGTCATAGTGCAGGAGAAAAATGGGAAATGGAGAGTCTGTGTAGATTACACAGACTTGAATAAGGCTTGTCCTAAAGACCCATTCCCCCTTCCTCATATCGATGCAATGGTGGATGCTACTGCTGGGCATGAGATCTTAACGTTCATGGACGCATCCTCAGGATTTCAGCAGATTCAAATGGAGCCTTCGGACCAGGAGGATACTGCTTTCATGACACCAACAGGTATTTATTGCTATACTGCTATGCCTTTCGGTTTGAAAAATGCAGGTGCAACATACCAGAGATTGGTGAACATGATGTTCAAAGATAAGCTGGGGGACACCATGGAGGTATATATTGACGATATGGTGGTGAAATCTAAAAAGGCTGAGGATCACCTCCAGGATATCAAGGGAGCATTTGATATCCTGGATCAGTATAACATGAAGCTGAATCCTGCTAAGTGCCATTTCGGAGTGGGGGCAGGAAAGTTTCTAGGATATATGGTGACGAAAAGGGGGATAGAGGCAAGCCCGGAGCAGATTAAAGCTATCCTGGATATAAAATCACCCTCGAATATGAAGGATGTTCAACGTTTAACAGGCCGAGTAGCAGCATTGAACCGATTTATTTCAAGATCCTCGGAAAAATGCAAGGAATTCTATGATATCCTCAAGAAGAATAAGAGGTTCGAATGGGGAGCAAAGCATGAAGCAGCCTTGCAGGATTTGAAGCGATATCTCTCGACTGCACCTCTATTGATGAAGCCTGAAAATGGTGAACCACTATCCCTATACCTTGCTGTATCAGGGAATGCTGTAAGTGCCGTTCTTATAAAAGACCATGAAGGTCAGCAATATCCTGTCTATTATGTTAGTAAAAGTCTACTAGATGCTGAAACTAGATATTCTCATTTAGAAAAATTGATATTAGCCCTAGTTATGGCATCGACAAAGCTTAGACATTATTTTGAGACACATAGGATCCATGTTAAAACCAATTATCCTGTTAAAAACGTGCTTAGGAAACCGGAGATGTCAGGTAGGATGGCCAAGTGGTCAGTGAAATTGAGTGCTTATGACTTAGTATATAAACCTAGAAATGCCATAAAGTCTCAGGCTTTAGCTGACTTTGTGGCTGATTTCAGTAGTGACATTCAAAATGAAGTAGATTTAGAAGTACAGCAGCTGAGAGAAGACTTAGAATGCTGGACATTATATACTGATGGTGCATCCAATGTAAGAGGTGTAGGTTTAGGTATACTACTAAAATCGCCACAGGGGGACATATTACCCCAGGCTATTAGGTGTGAATTTCCTGCTACTAATAATGAGGCAGAATATGAAGCTTTAATTGCAAGATTAGAGTTGGCTAAGAATATGAATATAAAAAATTTGCAAGTGTATGTTGACTCCTTGTTAATCACTAATCATTTCAATGGAAGCTATGCAGTTAAAGGAGAGAAGTTAATCGGGTATCTCGAAATTCTTAAAAAATTAGCAGGATATTTCGATACTTTTACACTTGAACAGGTACCAAGAAAAGACAATGCTGAAGCTGATGCCTTGGCAAATCTAGGATCATCGGTCAGGATACCGGAACCCGGATACCAATATTACATATCCTATATCCTGCGACGAATCCTCAGGATAAGGAAGTAATAAGTATTCAGGATCCTGATGATGGCTATCTTGAGGAGGATCCTAAGTCCTGGATAGCTCCAATCATGAGATATCTAAAGCAAGGATACATCCCAAAGAATGAGAATCCTAAAGCCTTTAGGATTAAGGTATCACGATTCACTATTATAAATGATGTTTTGTATAAGAAATCTCTTGCAGGACCATATCTGAGGTGCTTGGAGGATCCTGAAACCAAGGAAGTACTTCAGGATATACATGAAGGGGATTGTGGTAACCATACTGGGGGCAGGTCATTATTCTCAAAAGTATTAAGGACAGGATATTATTGGCCAACAATGAGGAAAGATGCCACAGAATATGTTCGAACATGTGATGCATGTCAAAGACATAGTAACATACTGCATCAGCCTGCTGAACCATTATATCCTATTGTTTCCCCTTGGCCAGGAGGGAAGGTTTTTATGTTGGCAATGACAGATTATTTCTCCAAATGGGTTGAAGCCGAGGCATTTGTCCAAGTCAGGGATCAAGAAGTGGTATCCTTTATAAAGAGAAATATCCTGACCAGATTCGGAGTACCAGCCGAGATAATCTGTGACTTTTGAAAGAGTTGGGGAATCAAAATGATTACGTCTACTCCGGTACATCCTCAAGCAAATGGACAAGCTGAATCCTCAAACAAGATAATGGTCAACAACTTGAAGAAAAGATTAGGGGCCAAGAAAGGAAGATGGGCAGAAGAATTACCATTTGTTTTGTGGGCTGATAGAACGACGGTAAAAAATGCAACTGGTCAAACCCCGTTTTCCTTAGTATTTGGAGCAGAAGCAGTGATCCCGACAGAAATGGTGATACCCACAGCAAGATCCAACCTCTGGAATCCTGAGCAGAATCCTGAAGTCCTATGCCAGGAGCTGGATACTATTGATGAGACAAGAGATGCAGCACGGCTAAGAATGGCGGCATATCAACAAAGGATATCCAGAACATACATTAAGAATATAAGGATTAGAAGGTTCAAAGTTGGAGATTGGGTGTTAAGAAAAGCTTTTCAGAATACTACCAATCCTGCTGATGGAAAGTGTTAGGGGTCATTTTCTTAACATACGTATCCTGACCAATATCCTGCCTTTGTTTGTTTATTTGTGACCAGGATGCTGGAAGAGGATATTGCTAACATCTTGGGCGATATCCTGAGGTTTATTGAATTAACCACGTGCAGGTTAAAGGCTGAGACTTGCTAACGGTCAAGAGGACTTCTTCTCCTCAAGACTCGGACGAGTTTGTTGAAGGAGAGACGTTGAGACCGAAAGACCAGGTCTACAACGTTCGATGAAGGAATATTCGGTGGATCCCGGAAGTTTAGGATAGTTTGTTATTTTATCTTTACTATAAATAGATGGGGGCGGATCAGTTTAAGGCACACAATTCTCACTCACACTCTCGAACACTTTCACTCTCTAGCTCATTGCAAACACCACACTTGTATTCAAATTTCGTTGTAACACTTAGTCGATCCGTACCACATCCTGCACTGTATCCTGATATTTGAAGCAATAGAAGAACAAGGCAGCTGCGATTGTCAGCTCCCGAGGTTTTATGCCGGCGATCTAGATTGATCAAGGGCTTTCCTCGTACATCTCGTGTCATTTACTTTACTTTTGCTCATAGTTTGATCATAGATACAGCTCAATATCCTAAGCCGTATCCTGAATACTGATTTTCTAAATAACTTAACAAGTATATTTTCAACACACTTTCTAGCACACTACCTCACTTTACTAATTTGATCACTAAGTTACTTCGGTAATTTTTGACCAAAACAATTTGGCGCCCACCGTGGGGCAAGTGGTGCTCTCTTTACTAAAAATTTTTGTGAAATCGCTAATCGGCTTTCTATTTTCAAAACTTTTTGCCACATTGTCCATAATGGCCTCAAGATCAAACATGAGTTCCTCTACTGTGTCTGCTGTGACTTCTGCTACTACTGGTTCGGTGCTTCCACCACCTCCTCCAAGGATGCCAGCCTCTTCACGACCTCAGGACATTATCCCTACTCGCAGTGTTCAGGAATCTGCTCCTGTTCTAGCTTCTAATGATGAAATTCTTACTTTATTTGGAAGTGTGCAGGAACAAATGAGGCAGCAACAGGAAACAAACCAAATGCTTTTAAGGGAAATACAACTCCTGAAGTCTGGCTCGAGCAGATCTGCTGAGGATAATGTCACTCCATTACACCCCAGAGCGTTGAACTTTAGTTCAGCTGTGTATACTGAGGATAACAGGGGGAATATTGTGCCCAGTCTTCCTCAGAATCATACTCCTGAAATACCCTCCTCGGTCAGGATGTCAACCATGAGGAGCTCAGGATATGCTTTAGGATATGGGCAAAATCCTCCAACGGGTAACGTGTCAAATAATAATAATACTCATGCTACTAACAATAGTGGATCTTTGCAGGATGCAGGTGTGACATCAACACTTACTAGGGAACTTCAAAAGTTGAAGGACATGATATCCAGTGTACCTGGGGTGGTCCAGCCGATCCCGGAAGTGTCCCAAGACAGCCATAAGATATCTCGTTTTGCACATCCTATCTGTGATGCTGAGATCCCAAAGAGATTTCAAACCCCCAACATGAAGCTTTACGACGGAACTACGGATCCTAAGGAGCATATTTCTCAGTATAGGGAAAGAATGGAGATTAACCCTATCCCTCCGGAGCTTAAGGAAGCGTGCTTGTGCAAGGGATTTGGTTCTACCTTAACAGGATCAGCCTTGAAATGGCTGTTGAACGTTCCTCCTCACTCAATTACTTCGTTTGCTCATTTGGTTAATTTATTTAACAGTCAATTTTCTTGTAGTCGGAGTTTTGAGAAACTAACCAGTGATCTTTACAGGATAACTCAAGGGCCTCAGGAATCCTTGAGGGATTATGTGAACAAATTCAGTCGAGAATCCTTGGATATCCCGCATCTTGATGTTGCAACAGCTGTGCAAGCTTTTAAGATGGGATTACAAAAGGATTCTCAGTTTTATCAGGATCTTGTAATGAATCCCTGCAGGAATCTTGACGAAGCTCGTAACAGGGCTTTGAGATATATCCGTCTGGAAGATGACAGGAAAATGCAAGAAAGGATGAACTCATCTAACACTTATGAGTCAACTAACAGGAAGTCAGAATCCTCATTCAAGTCATATCGGCCTAAGCCATATGGTAGAAATGAAAACAAGAGAGTGAATGATGTCGAAGATGAGGATCCTGAAGAGTATCCTGAGTTGTCTGAATATTGCTTTTCTGTTAACATTCCTGAATTGATGTATGCCATGCAGGGTCTAGGAGACAAGGCTAGGTGGCCTCGAAAGAATCAACAAAAGAATGACTGGAAAGATAAGTCAAAATGGTGTGCTTTCCACGAAGATTTCGGACATGTAACTGAGGATTGCATTGCTCTAAGGAAAGAAATAAGCTATCTTCTAAGCAAGGGATATCTGAAAGATCTCTTAGGAAGAAAGAAGAATAAGGGTCAGGATACTGAGAAGGATCCTGAGCGAGCAGCATCACCTCCCGCGGATGCCAAGATAATCAACTTCATTTCGGGAGGATCCGACATTTGTGGAACTTCGTATTCGGCAGCAAAGAGACATGCAAAGGAAGCTAAGGCCGAAAGGGGAGACAAACCTGTCAGAATGACTACCCTCACAACTGACAAAGTGATCACTTTTGATGCTGATGACAGGGATACTGTCCAGGATCCTCACCATGATGCTCTGGTAATAACGTTATATGTGGCTAACCATTTTGTACGCAGGATACTGGTTGATAATGGCAGCTCCGTCAACATAATCCAACTAGAAACTCTGAAGAGAATGAATGTATCTCCAATGGATATCACTTCAAAGTCTACCGTGCTTGTTGGGTTCAGTGGAGAGGCTAGAAACACAGTGGGAGAGATAAAGTTGCCAGTATACGTTGAAGGAGTCAACTCGATACAACGTTTCTGTGTGATGGATTCTCTATCCTGCTATAACATCATACTGGGAAGACCGTGGATTCACGATATGAAGGCCGTGCCATCAACATATCACCAATGCATCAAGATACCTACCCCTTGGGGAGTGGTCAAAGTTGATAGTGATCAGCAGGAGGCGAAAGAATGCTACTCATCCTCGATGAAATCCTCAACCAAACCTAGTGCAGCATAGCAATTAAAGACGCGGGCCCAGGATATCGTGGAGGATCCGGAGCAAGATGTGAAGAAAATTATCCTGGACCAGGATAATCCCGATATTTCAGTGCTCGTATGGACCAATATCCCTCAGGATATTGAAGAACAATTAATTAACTTTTTGAAATGCAGGATGTCAACGTTTGCATGGAAGCATGAGGATATGACAGGCATATCCAAAGATATTATCACTCACAAGCTTGGAATTGATAAATCATTCAAGCCTGTGCAACAAAAAAGAAGGAAGTTTGCTCCTGAGCGGAACACTATTATCCAGGAGGAAGTTGAAAGACTATTAAAGTCCAGAATGATCAGAGAGGTTAAGTTCCCAAGATGGCTAGCAAACGTGGTTGTAGTACAAAAGAAAAATGGGAAATGGAGAGTTTGTGTAGATTACACAGACTTGAACAAAGCCTGTCCTAAAGACCCATTTCCTCTTCCCCACATTGATGCAATGGTAGATGCCACTGCCGGGCATGAAATGCTGACCTTCATGGATGCATCTTCAGGATTTCAACAGATCCAAATGGAGCCTTCTGACCAGGAGGATACTGCCTTCATGACACCAACAAGTATTTATTGTTATACAGCTATGCCTTTTGGTTTGAAAAATGCAGGTGCAACATACCAAAGATTGGTAAACATGATGTTCAAAGACAAACTGGGGGACACCATGGAGGTATATATCGATGATATGGTGGTGAAATCTAAAAAGGCTGAGGATCACCTCCAGGATATCAAGGGAGCATTTGATATCCTGGATCAATACAACATGAAGCTGAATCCTGCTAAATGCCATTTCGGAGTGGGGGCAGGAAAGTTTCTTGGATATATAGTGACAAAAAGGGGGATAAAAGCAAGCCCAGAGCAGATCAAAGCTATCCTGGATATAAAATCACCCTCAAATATGAAGGACGTACAAAGATTGACAGGGCGAGTAGCAGCTTTAAACAGGTTTATCTCGAGATCCTCAGAAAAGTGCAAAGATTTTTATGATATCCTGAAGAAGAATAAAAGATTCGAATGGGGGGAGAAGCATGAAGCAGCCTTGCAGGATTTGAAACGATATCTCTCAACCGCACCTCTATTGATGAAGCCTGAAAATGGTGAACCACTATCCCTGTACCTTGCTGTATCAGCGAATGCTGTAAGTGCCGTTCTCATAAAGGATCATGAAGGTCAGCAATATCCTGTTTATTATGTTAGTAAAAGTTTGCTAGATGCTGAAACTAGGTATTCTCATTTAGAAAAATTGATACTAGCATTAGTCATGGCATCAACGAAACTTAGGCACTATTTCGAGACACATAGGATACATGTTAAAACAAATTATCCTGTCAAAAATGTGCTTAGGAAACCAGAGATGTCAGGCAGGATGGCCAAGTGGTCAGTAAAGTTAAGTGCTTATGATTTAGTATATGAACCTAGAAATGCCATAAAATCTCAGGCTTTAGCTGACTTTGTGGCTGACTTTAGTAGTGACATTCAGGACGAGGTAGACCTAGAAGTTCAACAGTTAGGAGAATCCTCAGGATCCTGGACATTATATACTGACGGTGCATCTAATGTAAGAGGAGTAGGATTAGGAATACTACTAAAATCGCCACAGGGGGACATATTACCCCAGGCTATTAGGTGTGAATTTCCTGCTACTAATAATGAGGCAGAATATAAAGCTTTAATTGCAGGATTAGAATTGGCTAAGAGTATGAGTATCAAAAATCTGCAAGTATATGTTGACTCTTTGTTAATTACTAACCATTTTAATGGATCCTATGCAGTTAAGGGAGAGAAATTAATCGAATATCTCGATATTCTCAAAAAATTAGCAGGATATTTCGATGTTTTTATACTTGAACAGGTACCAAGGGAAGATAATGCTGAAGCAGATGCCTTAGCAAATTTGGGATCATCGATCAAGATACCTGAAGGGACGCAAATACCAATATTACATGTCTTATATCCTGCAACGAATCCTCAGGATAAAGAAGTAGCTGGTATTCAGGATCCTGGGGCAGAACATCCTGAAGAGGATCCTAAATCCTGGACGGCTCCAATCATGAGATATCTCAAAGAAGGACACATCCCTAGAAATGAGAATCCTAAGGCATTTAGGATGAAGGTATCACGATTCACTATTATAAATAATGTTTTATACAAGAAATCTCTTGCAGGACCGTATTTGAGATGCTTGGAGGATCCTGAAGCCAAAGAAGTACTTCAGGATATACATGAAGGGGATTGTGGTAACCATGCTGGGGGCAAGTCGTTATTCTCAAAAGTGTTAAGGACAGGATATTATTGGCCAACAATGAGAAAGGATGCAGCAGAATATGCTCGAAGATGTGACGCATGTCAAAGACATAGTAACATACTGCATCAACCTGCTGAACCATTATATCCTATTGTTTCCCCTTGGCCATTTATGAAGTGGGGTATGGATATAGTGGGAAAGCTACCAAAAGCTCCGGGAGGAAAAATCTTTATGTTAGCAATGACGGATTATTTCTCTAAGTGGGTTGAAGCAGAAGCATTTGTTCAAGTAAGAGATCAAGAAGTAGTATCCTTCATAAAGAGGAATATCTTAACCAGATTCGGAGTACCAGCCGAGATAATCTGTGACAATGGTTCTCAATTTATAAGCAAGAGAACTACTGACTTTTGCAAAAGTTGGGGAATCAAAATGATTACATCTACTCCGGTACATCCTCAAGCAAATGGACAAGCAGAATCCTCAAACAAGATAATTGTCAATAACTTAAAGAAGAGACTTGGAGCCAAAAATGGAAGATGGGCAGAAGAATTACCCTTTGTTTTATGGGCTGATAGGACAACGGTAAAGAATGCAACAGGCCAAACCCCATTTTCCTTGGTGTTTGGAGCAGAAGCAATGATTCCAACGGAAATGACAATACCTAGTGCAAGATCTACCTTAAGTGATCCTGAGCAGAATCCTGAAGCCTTGAGTCAGGATTTAGACACTATAGATGAGAAGAGAGATGCGGCAAGGCTAAGGATGGCAGCATATCAACAGAGAATGTCCAGGGCATATAACAAGAATATTAGGACCAGAAGATTTAAGGTTGGAGATTGGGTGTTAAGAAAGGCTTTTCATAATACTACTAATCCTGCCGATGGCAAGTTAGCTCCAAAATGGGAAGGACCATATGAAGTTGAATCAGAAGCAGGGAAAGGAGCATACAGACTCAAGAATATGGAGGGGGATATGCTACCGAGGTCTTGGAATGCTATACACCTTAAGCTCTATTTCAAGTGAGTTTAGAATTTAATTTCTAACTCAGGATGGTATGAATTCTACCTTTTTTAAATATGTTTGGTTTAATTTGTTCTTTGTAACCCAATACTGACTTAAGCATCGGAGGGGTGTTAGCCAAGCTAACACCCACCTTAGTTTACAATTGTTTTACAAGATATGTTTCAGGATATAGCTCCAGGATATGTACTCAGGATAACTCGAAAGATTAGAGGATTGGCCCCCTCTCTCACGATTAAGGGATATTGATCCCTTCACAGGTTTAAAGGTATTCACCTTTCTTCCGAATTGGGTTTAAACACCCCGCCTGGAGCGCAAGTTATTCAGGGATAGTTCAAGGTGGCGGGACCAGTCCATGTAAAAGTGGCTGACAATTTCGTTACTGTTGGCTATATCCTAAATCCTAAAGGTATATGAGGATTGATCACCCTCTCTCACGAAAGGGTATTTTCATACTCTCTAAGGTTTAAAGGTTTTCACCTTTCTAAGTCTTGGAGTTTATACACTCCCGCCTGTAGCGCATGAAAATTTGGGATTTTCCCCAGGATACAAGGGATTTATCTCCAGTACATCCTTGGGTTTTACCCTTGGGACGTAAAAAATTGCCTATGCAAGGGAAACTGACATTCAGTAGATTACTAAAGTATTTGAAGACATTGTACACAGGGGACATCCCTGCCAAGATGGTGATGTAAAGCTAAAAGGATGAGGCTCAGAACTAATGCACTAAGTACCTTGCACAGGGGACACGTTCATTGGAAGAATTGCAAAGGGATTGAAGTTTGGTAATAGGTTTATACCCTATTTCTGGTATGATCTTTCCTTTGTAAACATCGTCTGAGTTTTTAGTAACATTATTTTAAGTATCCTGATATATTCTCAAAGTCCTTTTCAGGATATTTGATTAGGGTGTTTGAAACTAGTATTAGTTTGGAACTTTGATCATTTAAATATTATCAAAACTTGGTTTTGAAAAGATAGACTATTTTTCACTTTCTAAAGAAATTTTTACAAAGTTGAAGGAACGTTTGGAAGTTCTATCTAATAAAAGGTTTTTACAGTATATCGCTGAGCATACTGATCAGGATATTTTATAAGATAACAGTATGAAATTTTTTACAAAGCTAAGAGTTACACTAAGTAATGCAAGGCAACAGTGAATAAGTCAAAAGATAGTTATATTATTAACAAGTCAAGAGTTGTGCTTTTGGTTTCACCTCAAACCGAGGCCCATCCGCCAAAAGCACAATTAGTTTTTACCATACTTGTGTAACGGTTGCAGGATATATCTCAAAACAGGACTTGTCCACCTACAACCATTATCACATTCAAAACAAGTTATACTAATTGATGACCAAGGGCTTCGTCCTAAAACCTAGGACCTATCCACCTTTGGTCATCACATTGTTCTAGTGCAGGAAATGTAAATTGTTCGAAGACAGGAAAAGTAAATTGTTTATACAACCACAACCATGAAATTTAAAAGTGGGCTCCGGCCTTGGCACGTATATCCATCATCGCCCACTCCGCTGCCTAAGGGGCAGCATCCTCTTGAACAGCAACCTCCTTCCCAGCGTTCGCACCAGCATCAGCCTCAGGATTCTTCTCGGCATCATCACCAGCATTGGCCGCTTCCTCTGTCGCCTTAGAAGGCCCTTCACCAGTATGTTTTGCAGGATGAGCAACGGGATGACCTCCGAGGCCCTGTAGTTTCTCCTCCCAAGCTTTTACATTCCAGGAAGGGCATTCAAAACCCAAATCCATGGCCTCATAAGCCATCCTTATCCTGGCTTGGAGAAGAGAGACGACCACGGATGCTTTTAGGCTATCCCGATATGAGCTCATATTCTGCTGATATTGGAGAAGAGCCGCATCTAGTTTGGCTTGAGCATCCTCATTGGCTTTGTGGAGAGTAGCCTGGTGATCCCGGATCATTGCCTTGTATTTGTCTTCATAATGCTGGGATTTAGCAGCTGCAATGGTTCCTTGGTCGGCTATGGTGGCCTCAGCTTTCTCCAGCTTGATCTCCAACATCTTGTTAAGCCCACAAGCGTCTTCATACAAGTGCATAAGACGATCCAGACCCTATCAATAAAGACACAGGTATTGATGTAAAAAATAAGTAGAATAAGGGCTAACATACTCGTGCAGGATATCGAAAAGAAAATTCTACCTGTTTGAGGAATAAGGTGGCTTCGTTGAACCCATGATTCTCGAGAGAGAATGTTTCAGAAACAGCTGGGGAGTCCGTCTCCTTTCTTTTCCGAGAGCTGGATGCCCGGGTCCTGGATGCCGGAGGGCCTTTGGGAGCAGAAACAGTCTTCGAGGAGGTAGGCTTTGGTGTAGCAGACGGCTTTGGCCTGGATTCTTGTTTGATGGGTTCAAGACTGGAGTAGCAATCCAACTCGTCAAGTTCAAAACCTTCAAGGTTGACGACTGGTACTATACAAGGGAAGATGTTCTTAAACTTATCATACTTTTGAAAAGTAATTTATATATGTTGAGAATGTGCTTACCAGACATTTCTGAGCTAGATTTCTGGCTTGAATCCGTAAGAGACAGGGAGAAAGTTCTTTCACTGGCAGGAAGACGGTAGATTTCCTCGATCTTGGATTCGGATTCTGCACTGGGAGGCACTAAATCTCTGAAATTCGCAGCATAAAAACATCAGGATATAAGTCTGGGATACAATTTGAAGATATAATTGGGGATATTCCTAAAACCCTAAATCCTACCCTTGGTTAACCATTTAACCGGTAGATCGAAACCCTTATCAATAGGGTCTCTTT
The DNA here is from genome assembly GCA_030545235.1 of Helianthus tuberosus. NCBI lineage: Eukaryota > Viridiplantae > Streptophyta > Magnoliopsida > Asterales > Asteraceae > Helianthus > Helianthus tuberosus. Next base: position 47,935,725 of record CM060411.1, on the reverse strand, counting down.
TTACGAAAAAGAATTTTCGTCGCCATCGGTCCTCGTTCTTGGTGGCTTTAAGAACCAGAGGGTTCTTGGAGGTAGAAAACAGAAGAAAACGATGATTGTCGTGGGATCTCAACCGGTATGCTATAGGAAGGTCCTCAACAAGTAGGTTAGGAAAATGACGAGATTTGATTTGATCCAGCACTATTAAAACTCGCCAAACCATTGGCATAACCTGGGAGTAACTAAGGCCGGTGAGGTCGAAAAAGCTAGAAATAAAGGGTGGAAACGGATACCGGAGTCCAAGAGAGAAGGGGTAGGCGAAGAAACAAACCCATTCATCGGATATTGCATCTGATCGGGCTTCCCGATCAAAAGGGCGAAAGACTGTTCCGGTGGGGAAGGCACCGGAATCTTTAAGAGCAGCGATGTCGGCATTGTTGAAGCAGCAGATCTCCTTTGCTGGATCAACAATGAAGTTCTGACTTACGAGGCTTGAAGCTGGTCGGTCCGATCGGGATTTCGTTCGTGGTGCCATAAAAAGTATTGAGCAAACTGAAAGCGATTCAAGAAAGAAGGATAGAAAGGAAAATACCTGATGTCCGCTTGAAGATAAGGATAACCGTAATAAGGAGTCCCTCGGTTAATATAGGATGAATATAGGGGGGTAAAGAGTAAATAATGCTTTGGAAGTTGCACCGCTGTCATTTCAAGGGTCTAGTCGTATTAATTACCTTAAGTTATGAGGTGAAACTTTTGAAATATATCCGTTGGATTGGTATCCCAACCGATATATTTGGGGACAATTGTTAGGGGTCATTTTCTTAACATACGTATCCTGACCAATATCCTGCCTTTGTTTGTTTATTTGTGACCAGGATGCTGGAAGAGGATATTGCTAACATCTTGGGCGATATCCTGGGGTTTATTGAATTAACCACGTGCAGGTTAAAGGCTGAGACTTGCTAACGGTCAAGAGGACTTCTTCTCCTCAAGACTCAGACGAGTTTGTTGAAGGAGAGACGTTGAGCCCGAAAGACCAGGTCTACAACGTTCGATGAAGGAATATTCGGTGGATCCCGGAAGTTTAGGATAGTTTGTTATTTTATCTTTACTATAAATAGATGGGGGCGGATCAGTTTAAGGCACACAATTCTCACTCACACTCTCGAACACTTTCACTCTCTAGCTCATTGCAAACACCACACTTGTATTCAAATTTCGTTGTAACACTTAGTCGATCCGTACCACATCCTGCACTGTATCCTGATATTTGAAGCAATAGAAGAACAAGGCAGCTGCGATTGTCAGCTCCCGAGGTTTTATGCCGGCGATCTAGATTGATCAAGGGCTTTCCTCGTACATCTCGTGTCATTTACTTTACTTTTGCTCATAGTTTGATCATAGATACAGCTCAATATCCTAAGCCGTATCCTGAATACTGATTTTCTAAATAACTTAACAAGTATATTTTCAACACACTTTCTAGCACACTACCCCACTTTACTAATTTGATCACTAAGTTACTTCGGTAATTTTTGACCAAAACAGAAAGCTGGCTCCGAAATGGGAAGGGCCATATGAGATTGAATCAGAATAAGGAAAAGGTGCATACCGACTCAAGGATATGGAGGGGGATATGCTACCGAGATCTTGGAATGCTATACACCTTAAACTTTATTTCAACTAAGTTTAGAATTTAATTTCTAACTCAAGATGGTATGAATTCTATCTCTTTTAAATATGTTTGATTTGTTCTTTGAAACCCAATACTAACTTAAGCATCGGAGGGGTGTTAGCCAAGCTAACACCCACCTTAGTTTAAGGATGTTTTGCAGTATATGCTCCAGGATATAGCTCCAGGATGTTCACTCAGGATACTTCGGAAGATTAGAGGATTGGCCCCCTCTCTCACGTATAAGGGATCCTGATCCCTTCACAGGTTTAAAGGTATTCACCTTTCTTCCGAATTGGGTTTAAACACCCCGCCTGGAGCGCAAGTTATTCGGGAATAGTTCAAGGTGGCGGGACCAGTCCATGTAAAAGTGGCTGACAATTTCGTTACTCTTGGCTATATCCTGAATCCTAAAGGTATATGAGGATTGATCACCCTCTCTCACGAAAGGGTATTTTCATACTCTCTAGGGTTTAAAGGTTTTCACCTTTCTAAGTCTTGGAGTTTATACACTCCCGCCTGTAGCGCATGAAAATCTGGGATTTCCCCCAGGATATGAGGGATTCATCTCCAGTACATTTTTTGGGTTTTACCCCTGTAACACGAAAAATTGTCTATACAATAGGAACTGATATCCAGAAGATTTCTAAGTATTTGAAGACATTGTACACAGGGGACATTCCTACTAAGGCAATGGTGTAAAACTCAAAGGGTAAGGCTCGGACATAATACACTAAGTGTCTCAGACAGGGGACATCTTTATTGGAAGAATTGCAAGGGGATTGAAGTTTGAGAATAGGGTTATACCCTATTCATGGTATGATCTTTCCTTTGTAAACGTTGTTTAAGTTTTTTATAGTACTATGTTTGGTAAAAGGTTAAACATCCTGATTAGGATAAATTGTCGGAATATATTTTCAAAATATATTTTTGAAATACTTTTCAGGATATTTGATTAAGATATTTGAAGCTGGTACTGGTTTGAAACTTTGGTCAAGCAAGTATCGTCAAAACAGGTTTTAAAATGGACTGTCTTTTAATTTTCCCTAAAGGTGATTGAATTTTTAGAAATTCTATTTAATAAAAGTTTTCATAATATATCACTGAGTATATTTTTCAAAACTAAGGTCTGTAATAAGAAAGACAGGAAGTGATAGCAAGAAAAATGAAAGATGAAATTATTGGAAATAGACGGTACTAGTTGATAACCAAAGGCTTCATCCTGAAACCTAGGATCCATCCACCTTCGGCTATCAAATTGTTTTGATACGGAAATAAAAATTGTTCAAAAGACATAAAATTGTTCAAACAAAAGGAAATAAGTTTTAGGGGGCAGTGCCATCTTCGTTTGCGGTAGTTTCAGCAGCATCCGTCTCAGTATCCCTCTCAGCATCGTTAGCTTTTTCAGCTACTTTGGAAGATCCTTCGGCAGCTGGTGTGGTGGAAATGCCTCCAAGATTCTTTAGCTTCGTTTCCCAGGCACCAACGTCCCAAGAAGGGCATTCAAAACCTAGTGTTTTGGCTTCATGGGCCATCTTCAGCCTGGCCTGGAGAAGAGAAGTGACGACGGAACTCTTAAGGCTATCCCGGTAGCTAATCATATCCCGTTCATGTTGCGCATGGGCAGCTTCAAGATCGGCTTGGGCTTGAAGAGTAGCTTTGTTGAGAGCAGTCTGGTGTTCTTGAATCATAACCTTGAACTTCTCCTCGTAATGACGAGATTTGGCGGCTGCAATCATGCCTTGATCGGAGATCGTGACTTCTGCTTCCTTTAACTTGGATTCAAGCGTCTTGTTAAGCCCGCAGGATTCTTGATATAGATGAACCAGACGTTCAAGACCCTGCGAAAGTAAGAGGACAGGTATTGATAAATCTTTATAAATGATATAAGCTGCAGGATGTGGTTTGAGAATACTAACCTGGTTAAGAAAGGAAGTCATAAACCCGCTAGCTTCGATAAACCCGTGCTTCTCATAGGGAAAAGTGTCAGAGATGACGGGGGAATCGGGCTATATCCTTTTACGAGAGCTGGAGCTCCGGGGCTTGGTAGTTGGCAAGGGTTTGGTGATGACGATGGCTTTGGAACCACTGGGTTTGGATGAGGCTGTGGCCTTAGGATTGGGTTCCTTCTTGATCTGAACCTGATCAGAATAGCTGTCCAACTCGTCGAGGTCAAAGACTTCAGGGATCTTAGCCGGTGCTGCATAAAGGAAGAAGTTTTACATTATTATTACTTTTCATTCTATTAGGCTATACTAACTAACTATTTTAAAAGTAATCCTTACCAGACATTTCATATGACGAGTATTGACTGGAACTCGGGATGTGTGTGGTGAAACTCCTGTCTATTGCAGGTAATTGGTAAATAGTATTGATTCTTTCCTCTGACTCAGCGGTAGGGGGAGCTACTTTCTTGAAATTAACTGCATAAGAATCAAAAAGAAGGATATTAGTAAAAGATAAAAATCTAAAGGTACATGAGAACATTTATGACCCTACCGGTGGTTAACCACTCCACCGGAAGGCTGGCACCCTCAGCAATGGAGTCTCGTTTAACGAAAAAGAACTTGCGTTGCCATCCGTCTTCATTTTTAGTAGCTTTAAGAATAAGGGGTTTATTGGAAGTCGAAAAAAGCAAAAACCGGCTAGAACCGTGGTATCGGAGGCGATAAGAGATTGGCAGATCCTCGATACAAAGGTCGGGACAGTGAAGGTTTTTTATTTGGTTAAGTACGATTAATACTCTCCAAACCATGGGCATGGTTTGAGCAAAAGTGATGCCGGTGGTCCGGAAGAATTGCATCATGAATTCGGGAAAGGGGTATCGAAGACCCAGCGAAAAAGGGTATGCTGGAAAGCAAACCCAATATGTGGAAGAAACATCCGATCGAATTGACCGATCAAACGGTCTAAAGACTGTGTTATCAGGAAAAGCACCGGAAGCTCTCAAAGCCGCAATGTCTGGATTATCAAAGGCACAGACCTCTTTCTCATGATTTTTTAGAAGATTCTGCTGGGTAAAAGTCTCGGATGATTCACCGGTTTTGGAATGAGTCTTGGTGGCCATGGCAGATGAAGAAAGAAAGATTGATAAAAGATGAACAAGAAGTAGGGAATTACCTGGAGACTCTGTTGAAGATATCTGCTTTTCAAACAAGAAGAGAGAAGATATAGGGGCATTTTGGATCTCCATCGAGTTAAAAGCGCGTTGGAGGTTATGATGTGATTTTGACCGTCGTCTAGATTTAATTGATGAGATAAAACTTTTAAAATATATCCGTTGGATTGGTATACCAACAGATATATTTGGGGACAATTGTTATGGGTCATTTTCTGAGCATACATATCTTGATCAATATCCTGCTTTTAATTGTTTATTTGTGACCAGGATACTGGACGGGGATATTGCTAACATCCTGGGCGATATCCTGAGGTTGATTGAATTAACCACGTGCAGGTTAAAGGCTGGGGTTTGCTAACGGTCAGATGGACTTCATCTCCTCAAGACTCGGGCATGTTTGTTATGGGAGAGACGTTGAACCCGAAAGACTAGGTCTACAATGTTCGAGTGAGGAATATTCGCTGGATCCCGGTTATTTAGGATAGTTTGTTTTATTTGTTTTACTATAAATAGATGGGGGCAGATCAGATTAAGGCACGCAACTTTCACATTTTCAAACACTTTCTCTCTAGCTCTCTGCAAACACTACACACAAACACTTGTAATCAAATCACATTGTAACACCTAGTTGATTCGCTCTACATCCTGCACTGTATCCTGATATTTGAAGCAATAGAAGAACAAGGCAGCTGCGATTGTCAGCTCCCGAGGTTTTGTGCCGGCGATCTAGATTGATCAAGGGCTTTCCTCGTACATCACGTGTCAACCTTTACTTTTCTGCTCATTGTTTGGTCACAGATACAGCTCTATATCTTGAGCCGTATCCTGAAACTGTTTTTATAATTAACTTGGTTAACATATTTTTCACACATAATTTTAGCACACTACCTCACTTAACTAATTTGATCACTAAATTGCTTCGGTAATTTTTGACCAAAACAGGCACTATTGTAGATTTCTTAATGATTTATGGAAAGTTATGAAATTTTTTTACAAGTATTCATTTCGTCCTTTATCAAACAATAGTATCAATTCTATTCGAACTTTATCAATCTGCTAAATAATTTCAAAAAATCTTCTTAATGGTATAACTTAGCCAATATGCCAATACAGACATGCTATGATGGTAAAACCCTCTTAAGATAATTAATCCTTGTGAACATCTAAGAACATGTTAACAATCCTGGCAGTGTGACTTGAGAAACCACATCAGCCGTCAAGGTATTTGGACTATGTCCAAGCCTTAAAGCCTATATGATCGAATTAGATCACGGCAAGTATCATCAATATGATGATCATAATATAAACATCCATTAGTGGAGAAGTGCCTACAGGCTAAACTTGTTGTCCAACAAGACAACGACAGTTGTGGTCTACGACCCCCTGTCTAAAAATGTTGGACTATGTCCAAGCCTCATAGTCTAAAAAGATCAATATGATCATGACTTATATCATCTAATACGATGATCACGTTATTTAACATCCTTTAGTGATGTTTCGCCTACGGGCTATATACTATATTGTCCATTAGTGACATTGACAAATGTGACCATTATGGTTTACCGTCCAAGGTGATGGGCAATGCCCAAACCTTATAGTCTATGAGATCGATAAGATCATGACTAATATCCTCAATTATGATAATTATATATATATGTATAAACATCCATTAGTGATGTCCATTGATTGGCCTATGTGGCAAAATAAATTGTCTTTCAAGTAATGACAAATGTAGTCTATGACTCTCTGCCCAATGGTAAAGAATTATGTTCAAAGCTTAAAATCCCTGATCAAATAAGATTGCGGCTTATATATTAATGTCCTCTGTGACAGGCCTTTTGTGCCATATCCTATATGTCCTTTGCGACAAGGCCTTCGTGCCTTATGACTATTAATGTCCTTCATGACAAGCCTATGTACTACATTTATATGTCCTTCATGACAAAATTATGTTTCATATTTTAAAAGTCCTTGTGACGAGCCACAGAGCTATACAAAATTGTTAATATGACAAGTACAGTTTTAACATTGATCCTTGTCTAAAGGGTAATGGACTCGGCCCAAACCCTAAATGCCATTGACGGTCCTCTTGTGACCTAGGCTAAATGTAATTGATATACATACAAATAACATTCATTAGGAATGTTCATAACCTATTAGCCTATATGGTTTAATGATACCATGGCTAGTGTATGTTAGGTCGCCAGGATGATGACTAGCTATTGTTATGCAACTAAGAAATTGTTTAATTTGATGCTTAGTACCAAGCTTCGAGTATGGAAAACTCAGATCAGACAAACAGCAGTCGCGATACTAATGATGCGACAAATGCTAATGATGCAACAAATGTGAACCCCAATGTTAATGGAGTTAATCTCCAAGCTGTGATTGACGCAGCTGTTAGAAAGGCTATGAGAAAGGTCATGAAAAAGTTCAAAGAGCCGAATGCTACTTGCTCTAAAACACATTCCTCTGCTCATGAGAAGAGCTTTATTCATACTTCGAATGCGAAGAATAAACCAAATAAGATGATATATAGCAAGGAGCCTCTATCCTCTAAAGGATGAACTTAAAAATACTTTGTCTCTTGCAAGTCGAGAGACTTCAATGGCGAAAATGGGGCCATTGATTGCATGAAATTGTTGGATGAAATAGAAACCATTATGTGTATCAGCGGTTATGCTGGGAAGGACATTGTGAGGTATGAATCACAGTCATTCAATGGCGATGCCCTTAGTTGGTGAGGACATTAATAAAGTCCACAGGAAAGATACCCTCATACAATATGGGATGGTCCAAGTTTATAGACCTTATCAGAAAAACCTGTTGTTTGCGACACGAAATGGAAGAGGTGCAACAAGAATTTTTTGACTCTCACCATGAAGGATCTAGATTGTCAACAGTATGTTTCAGACTTTAATTCATTGTCTGGGAAAGTGCCTTATTCGGTTAACTCAGAATCTAAGCGTAATGCACTAAAAATGGTGGTTTAACATCGGAAATAAAAAGGGCATATAAAGGCTTCAAAGCCTGCTTCTTATAAATTCACTATGGATCTATCTCAGCCACTCACACTAGGTGGGTTAAGAAGTAAGTCAGTCAAAACTGAGATTGATGGAAAAAGGAAAAGAAAGGAGGATAACTCCCAGAAATCCAAGAAAAAGGGGGAGTTTGGATTCAGTAGGAACCAACAAAAGTCCAATAAGAAGCCTGTATGCAAGACCTGCTATAAAAGACACTAGGGACAGTGTCGAATGGAACAAAGGCCAAAGCAGTGTAGCGTCTGCAAAAGAACCGGTCATCAGTCCCAAAAATGTAGGAACATAAAGAATGCAGTCTGTTTCGGCTGTGGCGTTAAGGGTCACATCATAACTAACTGCCCTAAAACTGTCAAAGATAGTATAGTTAAGTATAGAGAGACTAAGAATGGAGGTGCTTAAACCCTCCTGATGATTGCCAAGAGGCGGTTCATATCAATAATGACACCAAGTATATCCCTTATCGTGAATCAATTGCTAAGAAGTCTGTTTTGATTCAGGTACTACTAAGTCTTCCATATATCATAAGCTTAGCAAACTTTTAGAATTTTTCCCATAAGAACTCCTGATATTAAGTATTGTCACACCCTGACTTTTGCGGAAGCGTGGTTATTGGTGTGACTTTCTTAATACCATAGCATTCAATCATAACAACGCTATATAATAAAAACCATAAGATGTTCATCCATTAATTAAGTTTGAAAATAACATAACGTACTTGTCTGAAACGTTGACACCAAATTTAAGTTACAAACCACAACATGTTTTAATGAGTTCACAAAGACTCGACAAAATATCTTAAACAAACCCGAGTTTAGGACCATGTATCTCGTCCAGGATTAAGATACATCTCCTAAACCCCAATGACTTGGATGACATCTCTTATTTATAACGCAGCTTGAAAACATGCAACACCTGCCAGATCCACTTAGTTCCCTGAAATACATGTAATTTGAAAACATCAACAAAAGTTGAGCGAGTTCATGTGTTTGTATACGTATGTATAAACCTTTGTAAACAGTGTATGTATGTATGTATGTATGTTTCTAAATCCCGGTATGAAAGCAAACAAGGAAAAGATCACCAATGGTTTGCAAGGCCACTGATATGTGTGACGGTGTAGGAAGTCTCAAACCTAGCAAATTTGTACCGGGCTTCCGGCTGGAAGACATAGTCACCCTACGGGCCACCCTGGTCCTCATTGCTGTGGGCTCGCTACACCCCAAATAGATCTATCACTCATGCCCTCGGTCCTTATACGAGGATTAATGATCTCAAGTATCCGCCTACCCATTCACATGATCTATGGTACTTTCCTAGGCTAACCATACCAATTGTATTTGTATGTAATCCTTTTGTAACATGTATTTCACCCCCGAAGTTAATAAACAAAACAATTTAAAGAAAAGGGGAACATGAACTCACAGTTTTGCGTCTTCGGTACTTGTAACTCAAATCTCCTCAGCAAACATGACTCCCTACAATGTACTAGGGTCTATTAGACAAACGGGTCGTGCCTTGCCTTAGTATTTATGTTTTTGAGTTACGTTTCTTTTATGTCCTCAATATTATTTCAAGTTATAATTACTTGTTAAAATAATAATTATTTTAACTTTAAGTTATATTTAATTTTGGAATAATTGTTTAAACAGTATTTTTGTATTAATACTTCTCAAGTATTTATTTTCGTATTTCCTTCCCAAGGATGGGGGTATCTCATACATGTATATTTGCATTCTTGTATTTGTAGTTTCCAAAATAATATATATTTTCAAGTCTCACTTTAGAAAATATATTTAAACTTACTTTGTCAAAAATATTGTATTTCAAGAAAATATATATTTTTCCCAAAAATCATATATCTTCTAAATATTCCAAGAAAATATATTTTAACTTCCAAAAATAATATATTTTCTCCTTGTCGAAAATATGATATACTTTGTAATAATAAAAGTCATACTTTCATTTCTTGTATCCAAAATATTATTTACCAAAAATATATTTATAACGGTATTTTCCGGAATATTTTGTAAGTTTCGTTCTATCGTTCGGTTCCACAATATTATGTGTGTAACTTATATATTTATTCCTTACGATTTTTGGTGATATTTTGGATTGTAAATTTCTTGGTATTTTGTTAAGTTATATTATTTTAAATCCTAAAATAATATAACTAATATACAAAGTATACAAATAATCACACACAATGTGTATTTAATGTAAATATATATTCTAAATACATATTTATCCATTTTTATTTATAAAAACCAACCTCCAATACTTGTATTTTTGTAACAAAATCTATGGCAAAGTTTATATTGAAAATCGTAGTTAAAACACACTTGTAAATATTTGTTTAGAAAATATTTTTCTAAGTGTTTATATTTTTAGAAAATTTTGCCATAGTTTCCCCTAAATATGGAGGTGTCCATGCTATTAAAGCATATCATTTTCTTTTCAAAATCATCACAAACAATCAACAATCAACCCTAAACAACTTACACTTACGAAGTGCCAAAACTATGCTATTTACATAATAATCATGAACTTGAACTTTCATAAAAACTTGAAGTAACTTGGTAGTGTGTTTAGTAGGTTTTGTTACCCTTTAAAGTGTGTTTACTTCTTTAAAAATCTCATTCTTAGTAGATTTAGGTGTTTACAACTTGTAAACATGTTTTACAAAAAACGTTTCTTTATGAAATCTTCTTGTTTCTCACGTGTTTCTACACTTGTTTTATCACCCAAAAATAGTGTATGTTTAAGTAAGAACCAAGATCTTCTAAAAATCATATTTTGAACTTGGTCCTTTTGGAAAACCATTCATAAATCTTAGATCCATAATACTATTAACTCACTTTGATTATTATTTTTCAAGAAATCACTTTATTCTTCAAGTTCATGCTTACACATGAGGATGATCATCTTGTTTTATCACATAATCATCCTCTCACTTGCTAGATCATGAGTTTAATCACAATCTAGCAAGCTCCTTATGATGATCAACATCATAATCTCAAGAAAATAGCAATCAAGTATCATACATACACTAAACAACATAGTTTCATCAAGAGTTCATCATATAACCAGCTTATGTTCATGTTTCAAGATTATGTTCTTTAGTGTTCTACAGGATTATAAATGTACATCATCTTTTAACCAGCAATATATGAAGAAAGATCAAGTGATATGAAGCTTACTACTAGCACAAAGGCTAGGGAAGAACACTTGATGAAGAAGATGATAAATGTGTTGGATAAAAGCTATTGGAAGAGGTCCTTTAAGATCCAAGACCACCAAGCTTACTTGGAGACCTTCTTACACCTTTGTGAGTATATGGAATGGATGATCAATGGATGAAAGTGGTGGTGGTGTGGTGGGCTATGTTCGGCCGAGAACCAAGGGAGAGGGAGGAGGAAGATGGTGTGAAGTGTGTGTAAGAGATAGTGAGGGTCTTGATCATCTTATAACCATTTAATCGTTTTATCCATTGTGTATTATGTCTATTAAGTACATAACAAATCCTTATAACAAATCTTATAAGATTTAAGTGAATCAAGGGTAGGGCTGTTCACGAGCCGAGCCGAACCGAGCGGACCTTTGCTCGTGCTTGGCTCGTTTACAAACCGAACCGAGCGGAGCGGCTCATTTAAAACCGAGCATCAAATCAAGCGAGCATTTTTCGAGCAGTAAAAATTCCGAGCGAGCGTCGAGCGAAGTTCGAGCGATTTGGACAACTGTGTCACCCAATTTAAATTTGCTGAGAGAGATAGTGACAATGTTGAGTCTCAAGTTTTATGTCTTTAAAAACATGCACATATCATGATATAATATAATTCTTGTGAATAACAATGTTGTGGCTGACGATGCGATGATCATAATGCACAAACAATTACGTTGAGAGCAGGAGACGATCGACTTAGGGTAACAACATGAAATATTGAGGCGATGAACAGACTATTGTCTATTGGTTTAGGGTTTAACTTTTAGTTTTGATTTTAATTTTTCATTGGCGTGGTTGGGTTAGTACGTATAGATATAGTTGTAAATTTGTATATAGTTAACCAAAATCTAATAGATTTGTACATATAAAACTATAAATTTAATTTATATTTAAGTATATATGTATGTATAAGTGTGTGTATATATATGTATAATTGATATTTGTGTATATATATGTTTATAGATGAATGTGTTTATGTATATGTGTATATATACTAATTAAAATAATAATTCGAGCCGAACCGAGCCAAGCGGACCTTTGCTCATGCTTGGCTCGTTTACAAACCGAACCGAGCAGAGCGGCTCGTTTACAACCGAGCGTCAAATCGAACGAGCATTTTCCGAGCAATTTTCGAACGAGCGACGAGCGGCGAGCGATTTGAACAGCCCTAATCAAGGGTGGGGGCCACATTGTGACCGTCCACTACCATGGGGGGCGGGGTCTAGTTGGTTTCCAATGGTAAGTTAAGCATAATGGTTGAAATCTAAGTGATTTAGTTAGTGTTTATGCATATTATGTGGTATATACTGTGTTAGGGTGTTTGGGGATCATAACTAGCTCAGAAACATTAAAACAATGCTTCTAGTATAATTTTGGTGTTTCGGGTAGTGTCCGGTTGTTCGGTTAGATACCGGTTCGTTAAAGTGTCAAACTATTCCGTTTAGTGATCTTTAAGTACCCTTTTGTGACACTTTTAATTCCTGACACTTAGGAAAGCATTCAGGACCATTTAGTCATATTTTTGAATGAAACTAGCTTGTTAAAAAGCTGATTTTTGATGAATTATGCAGAATTCTGCACTTTGGGTGAGTTTTAGGCACTTCCCGGCACTTAAACTATCACTTAGGAATGCAGTTTTGTGGTCCTTACTTCCCTACACACTATACTAGTGTAGAACTTGGTTTCTGGCTCATACTGGGTCTCAAAACATTGCCTGTCTATGTACTGAACTTTGTCAGCATTTTTCTGAGTTATCCGCTAACTGTGCTAGTTGTGCTTTGTGCATCGTTTATGTCAATAAAGTTTGTATGTAAAAATGATGTGACATTATGAAATGTGATGCACATGTAAGTCTGATGCAGAAATCAGGAAGCAGTTATTTGTAATTCAGCACAGTCATTAAGCACTAATCATGGTTAATTAAATTGTACGGATACCTGGATTTTTTACGGTTGTCACATTCTCCCACTGTTAAGAAAATTTCGTTCTGAAATTTTAGTGCTGCTACTAGCTGCAGGGGTCTTAGGGAATAAGTGCGGATATTTTGCTTTCATGCGATCCACACGCTCCCAAGTAAACTCTGGGCCGTGACGCGCGTTCCATCGAACCTTGATGAGTTTAACACTACTCCTTCGCTTCTTGTTAACCTTCCAATTAGTAACCTCAACAGGTTCTACAGTAAAGTGGAGTGTGTCGTCAATGTGGACTTCACCGGCAGGAATGACAACTATTTCTTGAGTTGGACTCTTTTTCAGATTAGATACATGAAATGTATCATGAACGCCATTCAGTTCTGCGGGTAGATCCAACTTGTAAGCTACCAGACCAATCCTCTCTAGAATTTTGAACGGTCCAATGTATCGTGGGTTCAATTTTCCACGCTTCCCAAAGCGTGCTACACCCTTCCAGGGTGAGACTTTTAGTAAAACCATATCTCCCACTTGAAACTCCAAAGGTTTCCTCCTTTGGTCCGCATAGCTCTTTTGTCGATCACGAGCCGCTTTGATGCGCTCTCGGATCTGTATAATCTTGTCTGTCGTATCTTGAACCAATTCAGGACCAACAAGCTGTCTATCACCCGCATCTGCCCAGCATAACGGTGATCGACACTTGCGTCCATAGAGAGCTTCAAACGGTGCAGCTTGAATGCTTGCGTGGTAGCTGTTGTTATATGAAAATTCAACCAAAGGTAGATGGGTGTCCCAACTGCCACCCAAGTCCATCACACAAGCTCGTATCATGTCTTCTAGCGTTTGAATCGTTCGATCGCTCTGGCCATCTGTCTGTGGGTGAAAAGCAGTACTCAGATTTAACTGAGAACCAAAGGCTTCTTGGAAGGATTGCCAAATCCTTGATACAAATCTTCCGTCTCTATCAGAAATAATCGAGAGAGGCACTCCATGTCGTGCAACTATCTCTCTGAGGTATAGCTCGGGAAGCTTACTAGTGTTGTCTTTCTCCTTGATCGCCAAAAAGTGTGCAGATTTCGTCAGACGGTCTACGATTACCCAAATCGTGTCATGACCTCTGGGTGTCTTTGGTAACTTCGTTATAAAATCCATTGAAATCTACTCCCGTTTCCACATGGGTACTTCAGGTTGTTGCAGAAGACCTGAAGGCTTCTGATATTCGGCCTTTACCTTGGCACAAGTCAAACATTTGCCAACATACGTTGCAACATCGCCTTTCAATCTCGGCCACCAGTAAAAATCCTGTAAATCTTGGTACATCTTATCCGATCCTGGATGGATCGAGTACCTTGATTTATGTGCTTCATCAAAGATCACGTCTCGTAGACCACCGAAGAGGGGAACCCAAATTCTTCCCATGAAACACAACGTTCCTTCCTCATTTGGTACCAACTGTTTCTCCATCCCATGGAGATATTCATCTTCAAGATTCTTTTCCTTAAGAGCTTCTCTCTGTGCGGCATGAATGCGCAACGAGAGGTCCGTTTGAATAATCATTTCCAAAGCCCTAACCCTTATGGGCTTGATTCTTTCCTTCTGACTCAAGGCATTTGCGACCACATTCGCCTTCCCTGGGTGATACTTGATTTCACAATCATAATCGTTTAACAACTCAACCCATCGTCTCTATCTCATATTAAGCTCTTTCTGATCGAATATATGCTGTAAGCTCTTGTGATCAGTAAAGATCGTACAGCGCGTGCCATACAAGTAATGTCGCCAGATCTTCAAAGCAAACCCTACAGCGCCTAGTTCCAAATCATGTGTGGTGTAGTTCTTCTCATGAACCTTCAACTGGCGCGAAGCATAAGCTATAACCTTCTGTCGCTGCATCAGCACGCAGCCTAAACCTTGACGCGAGGCGTCGCAATATACCACGAAGTCGTCAGTGCCTTCGAGTAGGGAAAAAATCGGTGCGTCGCAAAGCTTGTTCTTCAACAACTGAAATGCTTCTTCTTGCTTGTCTCCCCATTCATACTTCTTGTCCTTTTGAGTGAGGGAGGTCAATGGTTGAGCGATTTTTGAAAAATCCTCGATGAATCTACGATAATACCCTGCCAAACCTAGGAACTGACGGATCTCGGTTGGCGTCTTTGGAGTTTCCCAATTCTTGATTGCCTCGATCTTTGTGGGATTCACATGAATTCCATTTTCGTTTACCACGTGACCAAGGAACTGAACCTCACGCAACCAGAATTCGCACTTCGAGAACTTCGCGTACAATTTATCTTCCTTGAGCAGCTCTAAGATAGCTCTTAGATGTTGCTCATGTTCTTCCTTTGTTTTTGAATAAATCAAAATATCGTCGATAAACACAATCACAAATTTATCGAGATATGGCTTGCAGACTCTATTCATCAAATCCATTAACACTACTAGCGTGTTTGTCAATCCAAACGGCATAACTAGGAACTCGTAATGTCCATATCGAGTTCTGAAGGAAGTCTTTGGAATACTCTCCTCTTGAATTCTCAACTGGTGATAACCTGATCGAAGATCGATCTTGGAGTAGAAACTCAAACCTTGTAATTGATCAAACAGGTCATCAATCCTTGGCAAAGGATACCGATTCTTAATGGTCAACTGGTTCAGCTCGCGGTAGTCGATACACATGTGGAAACTACCATCTTTCTTCTTAACAAACAAAACTGGAGCTCCCCAAGGCGAGAAGCTTGGTCTGATAAATCCCTTGTCCAAAAGCTCCTGAAGTTGTGTTGACAGCTCTTGCATCTCGGAAGGCACAAGTCGATAAGGTGCCTTAGCTACAGGCGCAGCACCTGGAACTAAGTCAATGTGAAACTCGACTTGTCTTTGCGGCGGCAATCCTGGCAAGTCTTCGAGAAAGACTTTAGGATATTCCTTCACAACTGGAATGTCTTCCAACTTTGGCTCAATGACTTCCTTGTCCACAATGTGCGCCAAGAAGGCAACACATCCTTTCTGCAAACATCTACGGGATTTCAAACAACTAATGATCCTTAGAGGCGTATCGTGCTTCTCTCCATGTACCACAATTGTTTCTCCATTCGCCATCGAAATGCGAATGACCTTCTCGTGACATACGATCTCTGCTCGGTTGCTTGACAACCAATCCATCCCCACTACCACGTCAAAGCTTCCCAACTCGACTGGCAGCAGATCAAGCGCAAACTCGTGCTCCCCAAGCTCTATTACGCAACTTCTAATTACTTCATTCGCTTCTACTAGCTTTCCATTGGCTAGTTCTATCGAGTACGGAATATCTAGCTTACTAGCTACCAGCCCAAGTATATTCTTAAATTCTAGGGATACAAAACTATAATTGGCACCGGTGTCAAATAGTACAGATGCAGACCGTTGGTTGATAGGGAACGTACCAGTGACCACATTTGGATCTTGGCGAGCTTCCCTCGCTCCAATGTTGAAACCCCTTCCCTGAGCTTGATTGAGCTTTGGGCATTCTCTCTTGAAATGCCCCACATCTCCACAGTTAAAGCAACCTGGTCCGCGACCATTTCCATTCCCATTACCCTGATTGTTGTTTTGGTTGCGATTTCCACTTCCAGCTTGGTTTCCAAAATTACCACGATTACCATTACCGTCATTTCCTCCTTGAGGGCGGTTTCCATACCCATTACCACCGCGGTTACCGTTTCCATTCCCACTACCATAACCTCTCTGGCCACCATTACCACGACCAGCACCAACCCAGCACGTCTTCTTCGAATGACCAACTCTTACCCATGACTCGCATCTTCCAGCTCGGCATCGTCCATTGTGATGCAACTGACATGCATCGCATTTGGCCAAGGTGCCCATATACCCTTTTCCTTTGTTTTCAGCACCAGTTTTGACCCTGGCTAGTGCGTTTGCCTCTTCCTTCTTGTTAGCACTGCTGGTACCCTTCTTGAAGTTTGAGAACTTCCTTTTGTTCTCACCCGATGAGTCAACGTGAGTCTCTTTCTTCTTTTCGTCAGAGATCGAAAACTTGTTTAACCTGATTGCCTCTTCAGTTTGTGCTACACTCAGATCAATAGCCTCGGTGATTGTTGCAGGCTTTGACATCGTCACCATACTCATAATCTGAGGTGCCAACCCCCAAATAAAACGCTCAATACGCTTGAATTCTGGATTAACCATGTATGGTACAACGCGAGATAGGTCGTGAAATCTCTGCACATACTCAGCAATCTTGGGGCCATCCATCTTGAGGTTCCAAAACTCTGTTTCCAATCTTTGAATTTCAGCCCTGGAGCAATACTTCTAGCGTATGAGTTCCTTCATTTCAACCCAAGTCAAAGCGTATGCTGCTGCCTCTCCTAGAGTTTGAACTTGGAGATTCCACCATGAAAGTGCTCCGTCTAAGAACAATCCGGAGATATAGGTGACTTGGTGCTCCGGCGCACATTTACTCATTCTTAGCATAGAATCAGTCTTCTCCGTCCATCGAACAAAAGCCACAGCACCCCCGGTGCGGTTGAAATTTAGAGGCTTACAGTCTAAGAACTGTTTATAGGTACAGCCTATACAAGCAACGTCATTCACAGAAAGCATTAGCGAACGCACATGGAATATCCAAATGTAACATTATGTGTCTCAAACGACTTAAACATTACCATGAGGTGGGTTACTTCCCGAGGTACCCCCGCTTTCCTCAGAGCGCAGGGCATCGTGCTGTGCTATCGCTTGTGAAATTCATTCTTGTAATTCGGCCTCTGTAGTGGGCAGACGAGTTTCCCTTCGTGGAGGCATCTTCTAAAAGAAGATTATATTGGTCAGGTCGTAATGAGTATAGTAAGTACATGGCATGTATATGTAATAGCATTTGTCCACACCAGTAAGCATATAACATCACATTCATTTCACCAATGTACAATTCAACAATGCATACAATGAGAATATTGCGATTGAGCTTTCATATATCAATGACCACAAATACAATTTTACAAGTTCATCAAATGTATCATATCACAACAAAAAGGACTACAGGGTCACATCACCCTTGTCCAAAATATCCATCGGCCTACAACAGTCATATACACAAAAAGTGGTCTTCAAAAAGTCTTCTCAATCTGGGCTCAATAGCGACACTCTCACCAAAAGTAAGCGACCTGCATAAAACTAAAAACCTGCTATGCTGATGGTGGAGGAGGAGGAGGTGGAGGAATGAAAAGCAGACTACGCACATGTGCTAACTCCTCCTCAAGAGCATGAACGATACGCAACAGATAGCTAATCTGCTGCTCCATAGTAAGAAAACGAACGTCAAAATCTGGGTATGGCAGAAGAGGAGCGGGTGGAGTCGCAAACGGTGACTAACAAGGACAAGGTGGAGGACGTGGAATCCTCTCTAACTCCATGACTCTGCGACACAACATCTCCTGCTGGAGCTGTAACGACAAAAGCAGATCATCCCTCGTGTAACCAGTGTAATGTGAAGGATGGTATGGATCAGAAACAGGCATCGTGTTGGGCTGAAACCAAATCAGTGGCTCACCCGATGGTGCAGAAGCGTAAGGAGCAGTATGTGCAAACTGTGGCATGAAGGGAAAAGCTTCTGACACAGGTGGGGCATGGCCAGACAGCTGGCTAGACGGTCCTTCCCCTGGACGGGGCGGAGGGATATCCTGTAAGAATGTGATCGGCAGATCAGTGCGGTGTATATCAGACACGTGTGGGTGAAATGGGGCATTGTCAACAGGTGCATGTGTCAGTGCAGGTGGGGGAGTAACAGGCTCAACGAAAGGGGGTAAGTCATCATCATCCTCTATCCAACCATTGCGGGTGAATGCGTAACGGGGATCTATATGGTCAGCAAAAGGAGCATGGTCAGCAGCTGCAGGGATCGGATCGGGTAAAGGTGGTGCAACAACTGGTATGCCAACAGGGTCATGCTCAGGCAGAGGATCGTGAGCAGGTATAGGCTCGGGTGCAAGCATAGGCTCAGGTTCGGTTGGAGCTAACTCAAGATCAGCGGGTACATAAAAAAGCTGATCATCGGGAATAAAGTCAATCTCGTGCTAAGGATCAATGTCAGGATCAAACTGATCATCAAACTCAAAGTCCTGTGGAGGAACAGGTGCGGCAGACATAGCCGTGTCAGAATCAGAATAGGTGGGATAACGCTGCAATCCCAGTGCGTGCAAAGTAGTAGATGACACAGACTCGAATGAATCAGGACCAGAATGATCGGATGAAATCTCAATGATTGGAATCTCAATAAGCGGAACAGCGATGACATCGTCGACTAGAGCTCCATCACCCTGGGCCTCCTCAGGGGGACCCTCAATAAAAAGATCGATATCATCGTCAGACAAAGCATCAAAAGGCAAATCCTCGAGAGGAAATGCAGCAAGGGGCAAGGGAGCAGGGATCGGAACAAGAAATAGATCCTCGCCAGGTAAACCATCAGCTAGTGGTATATCATCGCCAAAATTTGGTAAAGCAAACGGCTGGAAATCATCATCATCGCTACTCTCAGTGTCAGAGGTGAAAACCTCAGGGTCCGGGACAATCTCATCGTCCGAAACTATGGCCATAGGGTCTATAGTATCTGACAGCTCACTCTCAGATGAGGACATGGTGTCTGTAACAAAACAATCACAACATATGCACATATATCAACAATCATCAAATAAGCATGTAAGCAGTAACAAAGTAAGCATGTATTCATCCTAGTCTTCCCAGACTATCCCACCCAGCCTCTCAGACTGAACTACCTGGTCTCTCAGACTAAACTCCCCAGTCTCTCAGACTGTCCCAACTAGTCTCTCAGACTACCCAGTCTCTCAGACTGCCCCAGCTAGTCTCTCAGACTAACTCCCCAGTCTCTCAGTTTGAATTATAAACGAATTCTTTGAAATGTACTTTGTGTCTTTTATTTGTAAAAATGTTTGTTTCCTGGATCTGGACATTTCGTGTATGCAATGTAAATATGTTTGAAAACATTTTCGTGAGAGCCCTACTGATCGTATTCTAGACTCGAGAAAGAATCCTAGTTCGCTACGATCGAAGTTCTGATACCAAGCTGTCACACCCTGACTTTTGCGGAAGCGTGGTTATTGGTGTGACTTTCTTAATACCATAGCATTCAATCATAACAACGCTATATAATAAAAACCATAAGATGTTCATCCATTAATTAAGTTTGAAAATAATATAACGTACTTGTCTGAAACGTTGACACCAAATTTAAGTTACAAACCACAACATGTTTTAATGAGTTCACAAACACTCGACAAAAGATCTTAAACAAACCCGAGTTTAGGACCATGTATCTCGTCCAGGATTAAGATACATCTCCTAAACCCCAATGACTTGGATGACATCTCTTATTTATAACGCAGCTTGAAAACATGCAACACCTGCCAGATCCACTTAGTTCCCTGAAATACATGTAATTTGAAAACATCAACAAAAGTTGAGCGAGTTCATGTGTTTGTATACGTATGTATAAACCTTTGTAAACAATGTATGTATGTATGTTTGTAAATCTCGGTATGAAAGCAAACAAGGAAAAGATCACCAATGGTTTGGAAGGCCACTGATATGTGTGACGGTGTAGGAAGTCTCAAACCTAGCAAATTTGTACCGGGCTTCCGGCTGGAAGTCATAGTCACCCTATGGGCCACACTGGTCCTCATGGGTGTGGGCTCGCTACACCCAAATAGATCTATCACTTATGCCCCTCGGTCCTTATACGCGGATTAATGATCTCAAGTATCCGCCTACCCATTCACATGATCTATGGTACTTTCCTAGGCTAACCATACCAATTGTATTTGTATGTAATCCTTTTGTAACATGTATTTCACCCCCAAAGTTAATAAACAAAACAATTTAAAGAAAAGGGGAACATGAACTCACAGTTTTGCGTCTTCGGTACTTGTAACTCAAATCTCCTCAGCAAACATGACTCCCTACAATGTACTAGGGTCTATTAGACAAACGGGCCGTGCCTTGCCTTAGTATTTACGTTTTTGAGTTACGTTTCTTTTATGTCCTCAATATTATTTCAAGTTATAATTACTTGTTAAAATAATAATTATTTTAACTTTAAGTTATATTTAATTTTGGAATAATTGTTTAAACATTATTTTTGTATTAATAATTCTCAAGTATTTATTTTCGTATTTCCTTCCCAAGGATGGGGGTATCTCATACATGTATATTTGAATTCTTGTATTTGTAGTTTCCAAAATAATATATATTTTCAAGTCTCACTTTAGAAAATATATTTAAACTTACTTTGTCAAAAATATTGTATTTCAAGAAAATATATATTTTTCCCAAAAATCATATATCTTCTAAGTATTCCAAGAAAATATATTTTAACTTCCAAAAATAATATATTTTCTCCTTGTCGAAAATATGATATACTTTGTAATAATAAAAGTCATACTTTCATTTCTTGTATCCAACATATTATTTACCAAAAATATATTTATAACGGTATTTTCCGGAATATTTTGTAAGTTTCGTTCTATCGTTCGGTTCCACAATATTATGTGTGTAACTTATATATTTATTCCTTACGATTTTTGGTGATATTTTGGATTGTAAATTTCTTGGTATTTTGTTAAGTTATATTATTTTAAATCCTAAAATAATATAACTAATACACAAAGTATACAAATAATCACACACAATGTGTATTTAATGTAAATATATATTCTAAATACATATTTATCCATTTTTATTTATAAAAACCAACCTCCAATACTTGTGTTTTTGTAACAAAATCTATGGCAAAGTTTATATTGAAAATCGTAGTTAAAACACACTTGTAAATATTTGTTTAGAAAATATTTTTCTAAGTATTTATATTTTTAGAAAATTTTGCCATAGTTTCCCTAAATATGGAGGCGTCAATGCTATCAAAGCATATCATTTTCTTTTCAAAATCATCACAAACAATCAACAATCAACCCTAAACAACTTACACTTACGAAGTGCCAAAACTATGCTATTTACATAATAATCATGAACTTGAACTTTCATAAAAACTTGTAGTAACTTGGTAGTGTGTTTAGTAGGTTTTGTTACCCTTTAAAGTGTGTTTACTTCTTTAAAAATCTCATTCTTGGTAGATTTAGGTGTTTACAACTTGTAAACATGTTTTACAAAAAACGTTTCTTTATGAAATCTTCTTGTTTCTCAAGTGTTTCTACACTTGTTTTATCACCCAAAAATAGTGTATGTTTAAGTAAGAACCAAGATCTTCTAAAAATCATATTTTGAACTTGGTCCTTTTGGAAAACCATTCATAAATCTTAGATCCATAAGACTATTAACTCACTTTGATTATTATTTTTCAAGAAATCACTTTATTCTTCAAGTTCATGCTTACACATGAGGATGATCATCTTGTTTTATCACATAATCATCCTCTCACTTGCTAGATCATGTGTTTAATCACAATCTAGCAAGCTCCTTGTGATGATCAACATCATAATCTCAAGAAAATAACAATCAAGTATCATACATACACTAAACAACATAGTTTCAGCAATATATGAAGTAAGATCAAGTGATATGAAGCTTACTACTAGCACAAAGGCTAGGGAAGAACACTTGAGGAAGAAGATGATAAATGTGTTGGATAAAAGCTGTTGGAAGAGGTCCTTCAAGATCCAAGACCACCAAGCTTGCGTGTAGACCTTCTTACACCTTTGTGAGTATATGGAATGGATGATCAATGGATGAAAGTGGTGGTGGTATGGTGGGCTATGTTCGGCCGAGAACCAAGGGAGAGGGAGGAGGAAGATGGTGTGAAGTGTGTGTAAGAGATAGTGAGGGTCTTGATTATCTTATAACCATTTAATCCTTTTATCCATTGTGTATTATGTCTATTAAGTACATAACAAATCTTATAAGATTTAAGTGAATCAAGGGTGGGGGCCACATTGTGACCGTCCACTACCATGGGGGGGGGGTCTAGTTGGTTTCCAATGGTAAGTTAAGCATAATGGTTGAAATCTAAGTGATTTAGTTAGTGTTTATGCATATTATGTGGTATATAGTGTGTTAGGGTGTTCGGGGATCATAACTAGCTCAGAAACATTAAAACAATGCTTCTAGTATAATTTTGGTGTTTCGGGTAGTGTCCGGTTGTTCGGTTAGATACCGGTTCGTTAAAGTGTCAAACTATTCCGTTTAGTGATCTTTAAGTACCCTTTTGTGACACTTTTAATTCCTGACACTTAGGAAAGTATTCAGGACCATTTAGTCATATTTTTGCATGAAACTAGCTTGTTAAAAAGCTGATTTTTGCTGAATTATGCTGAATTCTGCACTTTGGGTGAGTTTTAGGCACTTCCCGGCACTTAAACTATCACTTAGGAATGCATTTTTGTGGTTCTTACTTCCCTACACACTATACTAGTGTAGAACTTGGTTTCTGGCTCATACTGGGTCTCAAAACATTGCATGTCTATGTACTGAACTTTGTCAGCATTTTTCTGAGTTATCCGCTAACTGTGCTAGCTGTGCTTTATGCATCGTTTATGTCAATAAAGTTTTTATGTAAAAATGTTGTGACATTATGAAATGTGATGCACATGTAAGTATGATGCAGAAATCAGGAAGCAGTCCTTTGTAATTCAGCACAGTCATTAAGCACTAATCATGGTTAATTAAATTGTACGGATACCTGGATTTTTTACGGTTGTCACAAGTATAAGGCAAAACTTACCGACGAAAATCATAAGAACCATTTCTTCTATTCTTGTCGGAAATCTTCATTCATAAAATCTGGAGTACTCTATCTCCAGATAGAGTACGGCAATATATGTTATTTTATTTTGTTATCTCATTGATTTCTATCAACTGCGAATGCCAGACTGTGCTTGATAAAAGCACCATATGGGGATTGGCGTATCCTAGTGTGTCCCATAAATTACTTCCATGCCTGATCAGTATAGAGGTTTAATGCATGGAACCACTGAGATATCCCAATGGTCATATTGTACTAAAGTCAGCTGATGGTATTCAAAGAAGATATCTAGTATAGAAATGTCCAAATAAGTGTCACTAGTTAAGGCATCAACGATTTCATAAAGAAAATGTGTCATTTATATGGCACGGATAATGATAGATGAACTGAAGCCTGAGATTCAGAATATCTCTGTCATCTCTGTGAATCTTAATCGTCCTCTTCGTAGAACTACCATGTTTACCTCTTGAGAGGCAAGTAGAGTTAAGATTAATATCCCACTTAGGGCTGCATCTATTGAAAAACCTTCATATAGGTTAGTACCGACGGAAATGGAAGAACTAAGAGCCAGTTAGATAAGCTTTTAGAGAAGGTTTCATAAAGCCTAATTCATAATTCTGAGAGCTCCGGTACTATTAATTAAGAAAGATGGTTCATTATGCTTATGCATTGATTACCGCAACCCTATTTAGGCAACAATTAAGAATCGCCATCAGCTGCCCAGGATCGTCGATTTGTTCGACTAACCGTGAGGTTAGCTATTCTTTAAAGATTGGATTAAGCAGTAGTTGGAATGACTATCTCGCCTTAAATAAGCTTTCCTATAACTAATAGTTAGTATATAAGCATCAAGAATGCTCCTTTGGAGACCTTGTATAGATGGAATGTCAAACGTCCGTTTGATGGACAGAAGTTTGGTAAGTCCAATTATCAGGATCTGAAGTTACCTGGAGACAATGGATAAGATTATACAAATCTGTGATCGTCTGAAAGATACCGGTAATCGGCAGAAAAATCAATGCTGATGAGAGTCGCAAACCTCTTAAGTTCTCAATAAGGAACAAGATTCAACAAAAAGTACCACCCTAGAAAGGTGTACTGCATTTTGATGTAACGGACAAGTTAAACTCTAAATATATAGGACCATTTGATAAAAATTGAATATATCAAGATCGGTATCCTATAAGCTAAAACTTACCTAAGGAACTTGACGGTATTCGCAATGTGTTCCACACTGGTGATTAAAGGATATGTCTCACCGATAAGTCAATAGCATTATCACATAATGATATGCAGATTTATGAAAACTTATGGTTTGATGAGAAACCAGTATCGATTAAGGATCGACAGGTTAAGAAGCTCCGAAAGAAAACATGTACCTTTATAAAGGTCAACTGGGGTGCCCATAGAAGCCCCAAATATGTTGTGGAGGTTAAGACCATTATACAACAGAAAATACTCCCACTTGTTTCAGTAAATCTCGAGGTAGAGATTTCTTTTAAGGCGGTGAGGATGTAACACCTCGTAAGATCGTGCCCAACGATGTGTTGACACGTGTACTAAACCCTAATGAAGTCAAACGTTGACTATTAGGGACTAATTTTGCGAAAAATCAAAAACTTTGAATGTGGAAGGACTGAAAGTGTTAACATGCTTAAACTAAGCCTCTGAATAACAAAACACGGTATTCATAATTATAATTGAGCCACTTGTTGATCAAAAGGAACCGTGTACGTAATTAAATAAAAGTTTGCGCGACGAAGGGTTAAAAGCGTCAACATGTTTAATTATACCCCTGAGTGACCTCTTAACAAACCCGGAGCATTCTAATTTATGATTGTATTCTGGGGAATACATAATATTGGCCATATAGGGCTTTAATGCCGATAAATGATAATACACACTAGTTTGTGCGTTAAAAGGGTTAAAAGTGTCAACATGTTAATTCTTACCACTGAGTGATCTTTTAATGAACCCGAAGCATTGTGATGTTTGATAATACTCTTGAGAATGCCTAATATGGATAACATAGGGCTTTGACGCAATAAAATGATAACGCGAGCAAATTTGCGTGTTAGAGAGACCAAAAGCGTCAACGTCTAAAACTACACCTTAGAATGACCATTTAAGTGAACTGGAGTGTCAGAATATTCTGTCATACCCTCGGGAGTGTCTAATATGGGCCATATAAGGTTTTTATGCCATTTCGCAATAATGCGCCAAGTTCAAAAGTAAGGGGTTAAAAGCGTCAACGCGCGAAACTACACTTTAGGGTGATCTTTTAAAAGAAGTTGGAACTCCGTTAAGCTCAGTCATACCCCCAGATGTGCCTAATATGAGCCGTTTAAGGCTTAGATGCCATAGAACGATGATACGTATAAATTTGTGCGCCAAAGGACTAAAAGCGACAACTAGCGAAACTACGCCTTTGAGGGGCCTTTTGAAAGAAACAGAAACTAAGTAATGATCAGCTAAACTCCCGAGTGTGCCTAAGGTTGGCCGTATAAGGTTTCATACCCGATATTAACATTAAACATATGAAACAAGAACATAAGGTACCTATTACGTCATAAATGAAACTTAATTAAGCATAAAAGATGAAAGGGACTAAAACTGCCAAAGCAGAAAGAAGTTTGCCGGACTGGGCCGGCTCGCGGGCCGCGTTAGCCTGGGCCTGCCTTGTTTGCGGGCCACCAAAGCCCAAACAGCAGCAGCTAATTGTTTTAAGTTGTTGTTTTTGGGTTCTTGTTTAATCTTCACACATCTTTAAACCATTTATCTGATACTAGGGACTTGTCTACTGTTTTTAAAACCAGAATTACACTTGTTATGATCCTAGAACTCCCTAAAACACTTGTCAATCATACGAGAACTCTCCAAACACTATATAAAGGTGTTGAATTCATAAGTTCAAACTTGCACATTTCATCTCTATCTTCCTCTATCTCAAATCTGGAAGTTCCTGTGGGAGCATCCTCTGAGTTTATTTCAGTCCCTAGGACCCCTTGTAAGTGTCTTTTCGTGACTAGTTCATTTTATTTGGCTTTTAAAAGCCGAAAAGTCAAGCGTTTACGATAAATGCTTTGACTTTTTGTTAGACCGTAAACGGTCAAGCCATTGTTCGCAACGAACATGGCTACGTGATTGTAATTAGGTAGGTGTTATACCCTCAAAAGGGCACCTCCTAAGAATCACGTTTGCTTGGTCAATTGACGAGTTAACGTAATATTGTTTTAAAACGTCAACGGGTCAGTTTTTGAAATAATTGCGATATGAGTTTAGAAATGTTCTAAAATACGTTTTATCACTTAAACAACTTGGTAATAATTAGTAAAACATGTGTAAACATTTTCGGCTCATCAATTCCAGTTTTAGGATCGGTTCGCAACCGAAAGTCGTGAAGTTTGACTTATGCGTTGATTTTCGATTACGAACCGAATTAGATTAGTTTTCTACTGATTTTAGGTTCCGTTATGATCGTAATTTAATGTAGCATAACCCTATAAGGTTATATTACATGATCATATTATAAATCTGAGTCTTTACGCATGTTCCGTTAATATGTCGTACTTTAACTATTATGCCCTTTTTAGCAAAAATAAGGTTTTAGACACCAATAATGTCACACCCCCAAAATACCACATGCGGGAACACCACGGGACGTGTGACGTACTAGGATCCAAGCCACCAATCACATTGAACTAACAATAAATATTTGAAATAGAACATTCGATTCATTTCATAATATAATTCCAAGTCACAAGTTAAAACCAAAGTAAACGTTCAGCGGAAGCATAATGTAAATTGTTAATCAACTGTTTCAAATCAAGTGTTCAAAACCAACGAAACAAGTATCCAAGAGTCTCGACCCATGACCACTCCAGCACTCCCAGATAACAAGTCCATAACCAAGAATCTAACGACCTGCAAGCATGCAGACAAGTGTGTCAAACGACGCTGGTGAGTTCAAAGTTTGTTAACACGTTTTAGTTACCAGATATAAGTATAAAACATTTCGATGATTTGATGTTGTTATTAACTCGATTACCGCAGATGGCTCCAGATTATTTGCCCAAACCCCAATGCTCTATCATACATTGGTCAAGTGGTCAAGGTAATTAGTTCACGACCGTCCTCCCCGGTACGGTGTGAGGGTGCCAAACCTAATAGCGCTATCAACTAATAACCCCGTTGCCTCCCCGGAAACCAATCGGTATATGATGGGACTTAATGATAGAAATGAGTGTAATAACTAACATCCCAATAACCCGACATTCCTCCCCAGAACGTTTACCATATGTCCCTCCCCGGGACGCATGCTTGGAAAAAGAGCAGTGAACTCACCTTGGTTTGCTCGGTTTGTTAAGTTACCCGTTTCCAAGTTTATCAACCAACCCTACCGTGGTTACCAATGAATATCAGTTTCACAATTAAACAGGTCATTATTTTCACACAGATTGCATCTCGCACAAGATCACAGTATATCAGGTAACCAATACACTTTTCTAATACAAGTTCACATCTCATGTGTTTGTCATAAGTAACACATAACATAACAGGTGAGTTTGTTATACCAACTAATCGAACCAAGTCTCTTATTATCATTGACATGTAGCATGGATCGTGTACAGACACAAGTATCTATCATCATTAACATCACAGGCACCTACTGTTCAATTCAGTGACTTACACGGCGAAACACCCCTTGTGACGAAGGATCATCTTTCGTCAAGGTGTGGTGTGACGAAAACCCATATGTTTCGTCGGAATGTTTGTTGACGAACAACCCATGTTTCGTCGACCTATATTTCATCGACTGCCCTTGACAGTTTCATCATTTTCCTAAACCCTAATGTTCACAGTTATCCTATCGCCAATCACAACCCAATCGGTTTCTAGATTTATCATGCAAACACCACCATTGTTATTATCACAGTTTACCAAGCTTTCATATAATCCACATAACCCTAACTTAAAATGTCATAACATAATTGTAATTGATGATCACATAGATCTATTGGTTTATTACTATCAAGAATCATCATATAACTATGATCTAAACATTCAGATCAGATCCTATGAAAGCATTCGTTAATCATGAACAACTGATAGCAATATATAAAGTTTATGAAACATTCGAAACCCTAATCAACACAACATGTCAGTCCGGTTTCTAACAAGATCCTATATTCACAAAATCACCACAACAATCATCAAACAATCTGTTAAGTGTTGACAGAATGCTAACCGAATGGGAAGATGTTTCCAACAGTGCAAAAGAATTCGAGCAAGATGAAGAGTGCTGCCGACGGTTACAATTGAGAAGAAAGGTCTAGGGTTAAGCAGGTTTATGTTTAAATAGTGAGGACGGCGTGTCTGGGTTCCATTTGGGCCGAAGCCCATTTCGGAAAATAACCATCCCGACGAAACACCATTTTCGTCGGTTGGCCGATGATGACGAAAGTCCAGTCTTTCGTCGTGAACACTAAGTGGCGAAACACTTGCAAGTCTTAAGCTTTCATTTACAAACAACATAACAGTTCATTAATCATATTCATCAATCCTCACAACTCTAATCTTTCAAACAATAACACTTCACATAACATAAACAATTTATCAAAACAGAATTGTCACACAAGAGATACGTAAATGAAAGAACTTGAAATCTTGGGTTGTCACAAATAAGCTTTCAAACAACTTAGGTACTGATATGGTAACATGTTTAACATATTTCGATGTTATGAGCCTGATCATAAACTGAGTTTTCGCGAAATATCATAATTTATGCTTTAAATTGACCAAAATGCCCTTTTTGCGTGTAGATCAGTTTTATGCATAATTTTTCATACCAAACTCATTTCCTACTGAGGTAATATCATAATTAGGATAATTTGGGATGTTCACTCAGTTTACAAACCGAGTTTACGCATACGTTCTTGAATTACGTCCTTAAATGACGATAATGCCTTTTTTGCACCTAAAATGGTTTAAAAGCGTAATTTTCATACAAAACATTTTTACTACTGATATGTTATATTACTTAACATAATTGGGTCAAATAGACCTGTTCATAATATCAGTTTTCCTTAAACATCGCACATATTGTCATTTAACGATTTTAACGCCTTTTCGGCGCGTAGTATGGTTTTAAACCATAACTACCAAGCAAAAATTGATACCTACTGATTTTATAAATCATTTTAAATAATGTAAACTCAAATTCCCAAATTAGCCTTCCAAACTATGTGTGAAATTACCAAAACGCCCCTACGGAGCATAGTTTGGTTTTAAACTATAAAACACACACATGTTTGATAACCTATTGATATTATATCATAAATAAAATGCATTTACAGAATATTTATGGTCATAACATCAGATTGTACATAAGATTCTTTTATACGTCATAAAATGACTAAAACGCCCTTATGAGGCATAGTTTGATTTTAAAACCTTAACGGGCATACAAGTTGATATCCTACTGATATTTTAACTTGTTTAAAGTATATTGGAATATGGAACTTGTCCATGACTCATCAGGTTACTCGTTATCGCTTATACGCATAAGGTTAAGCTTACGTAACTAGTTTACGTAAATTTACCGAAACGAGTTAAACCTTATCATTTCTACCTCAAAATCCAGAATGTATTTAGTTTGCCCATATTATACAAGTCTTCATACTTGTTGGGTCTAAATTACATTCCAATCCGGCCATCGCTTAATCTAGCGTTTTATACCGTAAATCCTTCTTTAAACTAACCGGTCTAAGTTTACAACTTAAATAAGATCTGTTAGTAATCTAATAGGTTAATAAAACCTACGTTCCAGATTAGGAGCCCCGGTAAAAGCTACTTGCACTAGTTTGATTAGATTATACGGCTGAGTAGACAAATCTCGCATTTTAAAGCTCATGTAAATACTTTTAACTTATTATCCCTTATACGGGCTTGGGATACGGTAAAATATTACCGCTTGGTCGGGTGTAAAAATCATTTAATCGAATATGGTTAAATGGCATAATCCCGTTTTAATCAGTGTTGCTTGATAACAATAAACATTGGGGGTTAACGACCGTGTCCTGGATATCCTCGGCTCATTTCAGTTGTAAATGGCCACGACTTAAGCATGGGGTGTTGGCATACACCTGACAATTGCGTATGCAAAAGATATACTCACTTGTTAGGGTAACCCGTCGTGGGATTATATTAGTGGTGTGTTGGTTAATCTTGTCCCTGTGTTTATCCCGGACCCTAAATGTATGACAAACATGTGAATCTGATACAAGATTATCGTTATATAATTGTCCCAAGTTATAAAAGAATATTTTTGTGCCTTATGCCCTTAAACCAATTTTTATAAACATTTTCAAATGAGTCAGTTAATTGTATTTACCAGTGTAAACTGACGTATTTTCAAAAGGTTAAGTGACAGGTACTACTCGTACTTGGCTGGGAGCTGCCTGGTGTCAATAAAGGGTCTTGCAAATCCTTAGGATGCCCTAAAGTCTGTTAAACTTCATTTTGTACATTTTATAATGATCCGCCTATGGATTTAATACTACAAGCTCGCATGTAATTATCACTTCAGTATTTTCTGACATTTGAGTTTGTAATAATATTTTATATTCCAAGACTTCCGCTGTGCTATTCTGTGTATGTCTGACTATGACAATACCAATCTTAGGTCACAATACTCCCCACCAGGCTGAGCTGTAAATATCAGGGTGTGACACCATATTTAGCCAGGGACTAAATACTTAACCCATATCTGAACAGTATAGCCCATAATGTTATCCCCACGAATGCGTACTTGGATCATAAAACCTAATTAAGCAAGCCCATATAGAGGAAGCCTCTGGGCCAACCATATAGTAGTTAAGAACCAAGCGATTGAGTCCAGAAGGGACGAAACCAGTCAAATCTTGGAGGAACTCCATGGTTAGGCAAAACACTACATGCTTACTTACCACAATATGGTTAAAGAAGAGAGTAATCATGAATTCTTTTCTAGTTCCAACAATTTACCAAAATAAATCATGGCGATATTCCGTCATTAACGCCTTGAAGAGGCCTACATGTATCTTTGCATTAAATGGCAAGGTCCTGCATTCAAGTAGGCCAAGAAGTCCCTTCAATACAATTGGGCACTAAGTAACATGCTAATGCCCTCCGGACATGTATCAAGTAGTCTCAACTGACAAGTATTATTATGGACAACATTAAATACATCGAGAGCATGACAAAGAAGGTACGAAGTTAAGACATTTGCAACACATTCACCTACTAAAATATCCTCCATTTACTCTACATTCATAATCTGTAAAATCCCCTTCCACCATAAGTACTTACTCTCACGCCAGATGCTGGTCATGATTACACCCCTAGGGTCATTTTGTGAGATTAAATATATTATTGTTATAATATTTAATCTTGTAGCCATTATATTCATTTATATTATATAGATCAAAATATATTAATAATTAGTTGGTAATTGTTGATGGACCATATTACCCTTATTAACTAATTAGGTTTCCTCTTAGGTCTATATATAAGGAGATTATTAGAGAGATAAAGGGTTAGACACATAACTCAATAATTATAACATCAAATTCGGATCTCTCTCTCCTTATCCGATTCCCTCCCTAGTTTCGGTTCATCACCATCATAATCTTACACCCTAAGGAGGAACCAGATCATCCTGACAAGTATGTCGAACTCAATGGCTGCATCTCTGACTGGATTCTCTGCTGGCCTGTCTGCTGTAACAGGTATGTTATTCATGTTTTCCATTATGTTTAAATAGAACTGATCAACATGTGGTATCAGAGCATATGTTGATAAATCAATTCTGTTTTCGTATCCATTATTCTGGGATCAAAATCTGGAAAACAGAATTCTTGAAAGTTTATAAAAATCATGGTTGTTTTCGGTTTTCTTTGAGCCGAAATCAGTGTTTTAAGAAAGGGGTGTTTAATCATGTCACCCGAAACCATAATGGGTAAATTAATATCCGAAATTTGTTAACAGAACTCTTAAATTTAAGGTTCCGGATCCCAGAATTATGTTTTAATTTTCTAGGGTTCATCACCTGTTCTAAGAAAAACTCGAAAATTCTTAAGTTTTGGAATATAATTTGGATTAGTGGGTGTTTTTACTGGTTTTGATCTGAATTATATCTGGCCAAATTTTCGAAAACTGTTAAAGAGATAACAAGTTATAATTTTCGAAATCTTTGATATGTTTAGATCAGCAATAAAACAGGAAACATTATCCCACAATCCCTGAAATTTTGAGTTTTCAGTTATTATCACAACAACAGCTGTTAATAGTGGACTCGAGACCATCAGGTTGCGACTCGAGACCATCAGGTCTCGACTCGAGACTACAAGGTCTCGACTCGAAATCATAAGGGTTCTCAAAACTTTACAACTCGAGACAACACTCTCGACTCGAGACCACTGAGTTTTAGACTAAAGGCTTCAATCTTCACAACTCAAGACCGTGGTTGCGACTCGAGATCTCATTATGGAGTCGAGATCTCATAAAACACAGTAGTCGAGACCATGATTACGACTCGAGACCAAGGTTGCGACTCGAGACCTGACTCGAGACTTGACTCGAGACCTCATAATTGAGTCGAGATCTCACTCGAAACCTCATTATTTTAGGTTGTTTCATGTGAACTAAAATTTAGCTCGGGGTTTGCTATTAAATACTTGGTTTTGTAAACACCTAATTACATAATCAGAATCAGATAACTTTTTTACAAAACCAAAATAGCTTAACTTGAATGAGCTTCTGATGTATCATTTCTGGCCAAAGCTGATTTAATACATCTATTTATTGTTCAAGTATTATAAAAGCTATGTTGGGTATGCATTACAAACGTGAAATGTCTTAATTTCTGGCCAAAGCTGATTTTAATTCATTTATGTCTAGCATACTTGACAAGTGCATAACTAAAGTGATTGTCTCATTTCTGGCCAAAGCTGATTTGTCACGATTACTTTGCACACATACTTAAATGATTACACTTTTGGCCAAAGCTGATTTGTCTTCGTTTAAGTAGAATTTTTAACTAAGTCTATTATTTTGATGTTAGTAACAGACAATATCACAGCTTCATAATAAAATGGTCATTATTTATGCCTGCCTTAGTATAACATGCCCTTAGATCACATTAGGACTTCTTTCTTAGTATCATAACTTGCTCATCTTATTTCCACTATCAGCACCCAATTGCGGGATTCCACCTTTGACTGGTGATAACTTTGCTGAATGGAAGGATGCCCCCATGCTTACACTTGGATTACTAGACTTCGATTATGCTCTTAGAGAGAATAAGCCAGCGGACCTTACCACTCAAAGTACTGTTGTTGAGCAGATAGTTCATGAAAAATGGACTAGGTGTAACCGCATGTCTCTCATGTTCATGAAGCAGTCCATTCATAATGCAATTAGAGGAGCTATTCCTGATTCTGAGGATGCTAAAACCTACCTGGCTTCTGTGGAGGCTCAATTCAAAGGAACATCAAAAGCCACGCTAGCACTCTTATTCTCAAGCTGGTGACAACTAAGTATGATGGGAGGAGCGGCATTCGCGAACACATCATGATGATGCATGACATGGCCAATAAGCTGAAAGGGCTAGAGATGGAAATCAGTGATGGTTTTCTTGTTCACTTCATCATCATTTCGCTGCCTTCTTCCTATGAAGCATTCAAGATCAATTACAACACTCAGAAGGACAAATGGACGATGAGTGAGATGGTCGCTATGTGCGTACAGGAGGAAGAGCGTATGAAGATGGATCGCATTACTGATGTTGCTAACTTCACCACCTCCAACTCTAAGAAGAGGAAGAACAGTCATCAAAGAAAGGATGCTTCCAAAGTCCAAAAGCCAAATCCTAATACAAGTACACCTTCCAGCTAAGAACTCCTTAGGCAAACCCTACTGCAAGTTATGTAAGAAAATAGGACATAAGCAAAAGGAATGCCCTGACTTCAAGGAGTGGCTGGCTAAGAAAGGTAACGATTTTTTCATGATACTTGAGTCCTTTAATTTAAATGTTCCTGCTAATTCTTGGTGGTTTGATTCTGGTTCTAGGGTTCATGTAACCAACTCTACTCAGGGATTCCTTTCAACCCGGAAGCTGGGAAGAAACCAAAGAACACTTAAAGTTGGGGATGATCGGGAATTAGAAGTGAAGGCCATAGGAACATTACAATTATTTTTGAAAACTGGTTTATGTATTAAACTTTATGATACCTTATATGTTCCCGAGGTAACTCGGAACCTTGTATCAGGACCAAAGTTAGACATGGACGGTTTTGTTGTTTCCCATGGTCATCGCAAACTCTCTATTCTCTATGATTCCGTTGTTTATGGTACTGGCATTCTGGATGGTGGTCTCAATAGATTAGAACTAGATGATAATTTTTCCAAATCTTTGTTGTCATATAATATTAATGAATCACTCACAAAGATGAAACAGATTCGATACTTAGAGACTTCATCTATGTTGTGGCATCAACGTTTAGGCCACATCTCAAGAGAACGATTAAATCGTCTCGTAAAGGATGAAGTCTTACCTCCTCTCGATTTCACTGATTTTGGAACATGTGTCAAATGTCTTAAAGGCAAAATGACATTAGCGAATAAGAAAGGTGCCACTAGGAGCTCTAATTTATTAGAACTCATTCATACTGACATTAGTGGTCCCTACTAAATCACTGGCATAACAGGACATACTTCATTTATCACTTTCATTGATGATTATTCTCGTTATATGTACTTGTATCTTATTAAGGAAAAGTCTGAATCTCTAACAACTTTTAAAGATTATAAAGCTGAAGTTGAAAAGCAATTAGATCGTCAAATTAAAGTTGTGAGATCAGATAGAGGCGGTGAATATTATGGAAGACATACTGATGTGGGTCAAGCTCCTGGTCCATTTTATGAGTTTTGTAAGGGCCAGGGGATTGTAAACCAATATACCATGCCTGGTACGCCTCAGCAGAACGGTGTCGCTGAACGAAGAAATCGTACCCTTATGAACATGGTGCGCAGTATGTTAGCCAACACTAATTTACCATTATTTCTCTGGACTAAAGCGTTAAAAGCAGCTGTTCATATACTCAATAGAGTTCCTTCTAAGTCTGTCCCTAAAACTCCTTATGAACTTTGGACAGGAAGGAAACCGAGTCTTAAATATATGAAAGTATGGGGCTGCATTGCTGAAGCAAAACTCTACAATCCTTTCCTAAGGAAACTTGACCCTAAAACAGTTACCTGTTTCTTTATCGGTATCCTGATCATTCGAAGGGTTATCGTTTCTATTGTCCTTCCCATGTAACCCGTATTGTTGAAACCAAGCGTGCTGCGTTCCTGGAGGATTTCAAGGTCAGTGGGAGCAGTACCAACCCTTACGAAGAATTGCAAGAAGTACAAGACGCGGGGGGAGAGATTCGCCGCTTACCATTACTCCGTTTACTCCTCTTGTACCCAATGCAACAAGTACACCTGAAGCTACTGCACAAATTCCATCTCCACAATCAGAACCCATTATACCTCATAACGAAGGCACATCAAACGCTCAAAACCAAGACAACGCTGAACCCGATAATCAACTCAGGAGGTCATCTAGGAAAAGAAGGCCTACTAATTGGGATGATTATGTTACCTACCTGACTGAAATGGATGCTGGAAAGCTCAATGATCCTATCTCTTATAATGAAGCCATTAGCAGTGATCAGTCTTCTGAATGGAATAAAGCAATGATTGATGAGCTTGAATCCATGAAGAAAAATGACGTTTGGGATTTGGTAGAATTACCCAATGGTGTCAAACCTGTAGGATGTAAATGGGTGTTCAAAACAAAACTGGATCCGAATGGGAACGTTGAACGCTATAAAGCGAGATTGGTTGCAAAGGGCTACACTCAGAAAGAGGGAATTGATTATCAAGAGACGTTTTCACCTGTCTCTCGTAAAGATTCATTAAGGATCGTTATGGCCCTAGTAGCTCATTTTGATTTGGAGTTGCATCAGATGGACGTCAAAACTGCTTTCCTTAACGGAGACTTAGAAGAAGATGTTTACATGAAACAACCTGAAGGCTTTAAACCTGAAGGTCAGGAGCATCTAGTCTGTAAGTTGAAGAAATCCATTTATGGGTTAAAACAAGCATCATGTCAATGGTACCTCAAGTTTGATGAAGTCATGAAGAGACAAGGTTTTATGAAGAATCAAGTGGATCAATGCACCTACCTCAAGATGAGTGGGAGTAACTTTACTATACTTGTCCTATACGTAGATGATATTCTATTGGCAAGTAATAGCTTAGACATGTTGCATGAGTCGAAGCGGTTACTCTCGCATAACTTCGACATGTAAGATCTCGGAGATGCTTCTTACGTCATTGGCATCGAAATTCACCGAGATAGACACAAAGGGATCTTAGGATTGTCCCAGAAGACTTACATAGATCGTGTCCTTACATGTTACAACATGCAACAGTGTAAACCCTCAGTCGCTCTAGTAGTTAAGGGAGATGTTTTCGGTTCATTCCAGTGTCCGACAACAGAGGTTGAAAAGGAGAAAATGAGCCAGGTCAGTAGTCGGGAGCCTAATGTATGCTCAAGTTTGTACTCGCCCAGATATCGCTTATATTGCTGGAATGCTAGGCCATTATCAGACTAACCCTGGCCTAGATCACTGGAAAGCAGCTAAGAAGGTCCTTAGATATCTGCAAGGGATGAAAGACTATAAACTGACTTATAGAAGAAGTGATCACTTAGAAGTGGTAGGTTATTCTGATTCTGACTTTGCCAAATGCAAAGATGACAAGAAATCCACTTCGGGCTACATCTTTATGTTAGCAGGCGGACCTATCTCATGGAAGAGTCATAAACAACAGTTAACTACAACTTCCACAATGATGGCAGAATATATTGTTGTTTACAACGCAACCTGTCATGGAATGTTGCTTAGAAATCTTATCACTGGACTCAAAATCGTTAATTCCATTTCTAGACCATTGAAGCTTTACTGTGATAACTCAGCTGCCGTTAGTTTCTCGAACAGTAACAGTTCGACTGGAGCTGGTTTATATCTCGATACAAAATATTTTTTCCTACGTGAACGAGTTGAGGAAAATAATCTTTGTATTGAGTATATTAGTAATAAAGATATGCTTGCGGATCCGATAACTAAAGGTCTCCCACCTAAAGTTTTCGAAGAACATGTATCGAATATGGGACTTACTAAAGATCTTATTTAATGGCATATTGTACTAGCTTATGTTTTGATTAATGAAATTTCCTCAGTTTGATTTTCTATGTCTCTAACATATGTTCTGCCGGTGTAATGACATATAGACAAATATAGATACAAATCAGACGCTAAAGGGCTTATGCGTATTTTGATCATAACTATTAGGTTTTAAATTGAGGCTATAGTATGACTAATGGGGGTCCTGAGTCGAATGATGATTCAACGGCTGTATTTCTCTGCTATAGTTCTTGGTTTAAGGCTAAAATGAGTGTTAACTCCTGGCCAGGCTCATCTAATACTCATGATAAATGATTACTCGGCTAAGTGGGAGAATGTGAGATTAAATATATTATTGTTATAATATTTAATCTTGTAGCCATTATAATCATTTATATTATATAGATCAAAATATATTAATAACCTATTAATAATTAGTTGGTAATTGTTGATGGACCATATTACCCTTATTAACTAATTAGGTTTCCTCTTGGGTGTATATATAAGGAGATTATTATAGAGATAAAGGGTTAGACACATAACTCAATAATTATAACATCAAATTCGGATATCTCTCTCCCTAACCGATTCCCTCCCTAGTTTCGGTTCATCACCATTGTTGGTGCATATTCTGTGACAACAGCTTAATAGTTTAAGTATTTAGTCTTTGGATATTTTGTAGTGGGCTTAGCTTATTGGTTAGTAAGTTTATTATTGTAATAGGCTTGGAAAATGGCCTAGCCCAGTAGGAAGCCCAGTTCATAAACATGTGGTATATAAACATGTTTTGTGATTAGGGTTTTAGTTGTTGGAGTAGTAAGAGAATTCTAGAGAGAGAGTAAGAATTCGAAATTAGGGTTCTTGAGCAAAATCACAGAGATTGGCTGTGAGGTTGTGAGGTCTTGAATTGATTGTAAAACTGATTGTTTGGATAATCAATAGAAGACCCGTTTGATTGTGAATTCTGTTTTCTACTCGTTTCTGTAACAAATCTGATCTAGAGGATTCCGCACTCTAGGTTAGATATACAATTCTGTGACGATCCGTACGAACAAGGGGACCTACAACCATCATAATCTTACACCCTAAGGAGGAACCAGATCATCCTGACAAGTATGTCGAACTCAATGGCTGCATCTCTGACTGGATTCTCTGCTGTCCTGTCTGCTGTAACAGGTATGTTATTCATGTTTTCCATTATGTTTAAACAGAACTGATCAACACATTTGTGGCAAGATTAACGGTGTTCTCTTTTGTAGCAATTACATCGAGTGAGACGAACGGTGAAGTCCGAGACAAAACACGAACCCGTGTGAATTTGCGCACCAACATGATGCTACTAACATTCTTTCAAACTTTGTATCCGTGTTTTAATAAACCTAGTTGGTATTAATTATGTTCTCATTTGTTCTTTATTATTTGTTATCATAATCATCTGAATGTTGTTATGGTAAAAACTAAAAACCGTCACACAAAAAAATCAAATCTAAAAATTGAATAAATATATAAAGTTGAATGTAGAATAAAAATATCCCCACCAAACTTTGTGCACTTTTGAAATTTGGTGGTTATACGACCTATTTACAACCTTTCCTTTATCAAGTGGCTTCCCTGCCGCCAACTCGTTTTACCTTTCTATTTTTATTCGTTAAAGTTAAACGAGTGGACTATGTCTATGTGTTACGGTTGTTCGATTTTTAATAAAAATTATATTGAAACGTATATAAAAATAAGGGGTCGGAAAAGTATATTTGGAATTTAATAAATCACTTTCTTTAAAAAGATAATACCCACACATAATCTAACACTTTAAAAAGATAATACCTACACATAATATAACACACTAGATTATAGACCCCGTGTATTACACGGGTTTGAGAATAAAATTTTATAACTTAATAATGATACACAATTTTTTTTCGCAATGCTCATATACATGACCGATATAGGTGTCAGATTTAATTTTTTAATCAAATATCGCTAATATATGGTAACCATACAATATTTACTATGGTAACTATTTCATTTTCTTAACTACGCGATTTTATTGGCTTTTCTAAACTATTTTGCACGTTTCTAATTTTTTAACTCACGAAACATTCTTATAATTATATCCAATCATTTTTAATAAGTCGTCCATAATATAATAATTATGTTCTCATCTTACTATCCAGTCTATTATGGAGTTGCTAAGCCAATGTAGATACATGTTTGCTTTATGCTACTACTACTGTTTTTTTACACTGCTTGGCTTTGTTATGATTTGATTTGATTTGATTCTGGTTATATTTTCGTTATATATAACGTTTACATATTGTTATAACTTTTTATAAGTATATTTTATTTTTTCTCAGATATAAAAGCCATAACATCAAAGTGGTCAATTATGAAATTGCAATTGACAATTTATTAAGATTTAGACGAAGTCACGACCAGAAATAAAGTTTCATGATTTACTATCTCCATTGCCCCTCAAGTTGCATGGTTGAGAATAATTTATTTATGTAAATTTGTGCATACATTATTATTAAATTATATAAATTTAATCCTCAAACCCGTGTAATGCACAAGTTTATAACCCTGTGTCACATGACATTATTTGGAATCTTTTATTAATAGTTAGATATTAGATATTATACTATATTATATTATTTGATACATTTATATTAGTTATAGATAATTATTAATTAAATTTGAATTTATACGTTTATCTCTAACTATATTAATTAATATTATAATAACTTGTGTATAAAAAAAATAATATGTAATATTATTATTAAAAGTGGGGAGGTACCAGAGAGTGACACGTGTACAAAAAGATTTTTGTTTATTAGTATAGGAAGATGTGTAGGGAAAATCTAAACATTAAAGAACATATGAAAAAAAAACTAATTTAATATGCTTTTATGTATATAGCATACACATACCTTTGTAAAAAGGT
Organism: Helianthus tuberosus; assembly: GCA_030545235.1. Taxonomy (NCBI): domain Eukaryota; kingdom Viridiplantae; phylum Streptophyta; class Magnoliopsida; order Asterales; family Asteraceae; genus Helianthus; species Helianthus tuberosus. The sequence goes on along the minus strand of CM060411.1, from coordinate 47,894,815 downwards.
AAAAAACTTTAAAAATATATATATATGAACAGTTAATAAATAATTTAACAATTTAGGTTTATTCTCAATTTTCTCGCACTAAAACCTTGTTGTGAAATTGGCCTCACCCTCTACTATATATAGGGAAATGTTCCATTCAAAAGACAAATAAACAAGAGAACTATGCGAAGAAGATAAATAATTCATTTTTTCAATATAAAAATACTTTTAAAATGAAAGAAAATTGTTGAATTACAATGTTTATTCTCTATCTTGAAATTCAAGAAAACGATATGAATAAAATTTGTTTATTTCTACAACCTGCACATGTTCAAGCTATGTGTAGGAATTTTACATACACATAATATAAAACATGTATAGGAAAAAAATTAAAGTTAAAAACATATGAAAAAAACAAATATAATGTGTTTTTATGTATAACACATACACAAATGTTTTTAACGTTATTTTACTAATTTCGTGAAAATAACGTTAAAAGAGGGGATGGTTAATCATGCATCATGTGGTGGCGTTGATAGCCGAAAGACAAGGGGGTACATGCACCAATTGGCGTTTGTCTCAATTGCTGAGTGTTATGTGCCTTATGTCCAAGGCTTGATGCAAAACCACAATCGAGCCGGGGGTCTCATTGGAAGCAGCCTCTCTATTCCTACGGGGTAGAGGTAAGGATGTCTACATCCCACCCTCCTCAGACCCTACCTTAGCTTTTGCTATTGGTGGGATATACTGAGTACGATGATGATGATGATGATACACAAATGTTTGTAAAAAAGGCAGAAAACTCTAAAAATATATAAACAACTAATAAAAATATTAACGATTTATGTTTCTTGAATGTTGTTTTAATCTTTATTATATAAGAAATTTATTCTTTTGAAAATAATGGTTTAAAGCATCAAAACCAAATCCTTAAACGTTATAAGAAATTTATTATTTTGAAAAGAATTGTTTAAACCATCAAAACCCAATCTTTAAACTGCCAAATCATCAAAATCAACCGGTCTAGTAAATTCACCAAACCTGGCTAGTTTGCTTTGTCGTTTTTTGAAACCATAGTTAATGATCTGGTCGGAATGTTTAGGGATAAGCCATTTGATACCGGGTATCGTATTTCTCATACCGAATAATTTTCGGTACCGATTCGGTACCCACTTTTTTTGTTTCAACCGGTATTTTACCGATTTTTACCTTCAAATACCGGACCGTACCATATTGAGCATTTTTAGTACGATACCAAGTTTTGGCGATTTCGGTACCGGTACCGGAATCAAGCTCATCCCTAGAATGTCCGTTAAAACCGACTAAGGACGGTGGGGGTAAACTCTGAAGCCATCCAAGTAGTGTGAGTAGGGGCGGGTTGGGCAGGTACACCGCCGCTGTCACACCACAACCGATGGCGAAAACATCGGAGTGAGACGAACTAGATTGTTCAAAACATCACAACGTACTAAAATTTGACAATAATTGAATAATCAAAATTTCATTTCATTGCTAGCTTCAAAGATGCAATCGCATTGAAAGAAAAGTACAACAATTTGCAATGTTACATGACTAACATAAAGGAAATAAATAAAGTAAAGTTTAGGTGCATTTTAGTCCACCCTAAGTAGATTTTCCGAGTATCATCATCAATTTCCTGCAACATGTATTAAATTATATGTCAACACTAAAGGTTGGTGAGCGTACAAGTTTGATTTACATAGCATAAGTATAAAGTCTCGAATTCAACATGGAAATTTGTATACTAAGTTATATATATCATACTAGCATGCAAAAACTATATGTCAAACCAAAGTGTCCACTAGCGTAATCTTATTATTTGGAATGAATAAGACCGTAAAGAATGATTACTTAACAATGATCCCAAAACGGGCGGTGTGCTACTCCTATAACGCTATACATGTTAAGGCTCGTGAATTTAATGACAAATAGGTTGCATGAATGTATTCTAACATGTATAAACATCAAGTATAATAAGTAGCATGTTTTTAATGGATTGAGTGGTTTAATAAGATTGATTGTGTGTGTTTTGTGAATTTAATAGGTTATACATGTTACACCCAAAAGTGGTTTATAACAAAAGAGGTTCAAGTATACTCATGGTTTGCAAATGTTGTCTACAAAGTGAGTCTTGATTGATTTGAAGGATGAAACACCAAGGTTATCCTTAAAGGATAAACAAAGGTGTGTGAGTTTATGGATTCGATGATAGAATGGATTCGAGAATTTTAACAATATAAAATTACACAAAAATCTATCTTGATAGAACACTTATTTGGACACTATAGTGATTGATACTCGTCATGGGTTTAACACTCATTGGAAATTTCTATACTTCGATAGGATTCGACTTAACACATGAGGATTGGTTGCTATCATGGTTCGGTTTCGGGTTGATTATTACATATATTTTTGTATGTATATAGTTATAGCCTAAGTCTAGGTCATAGATTGTCAAGTATGGTCATGCATGGGTTGGATGAATCCATTAACCTTTTTGTTCACCAATGCACAAATCATCACATGGATGATTCGGATGGTCATGGAACATAAGTACAAGAAGGTAAATACAAGTATCTAGATCATCTAATTCACCTAAACAACCAAGTGACTTGACTAGACGAGTGCATTTCAAACATGGATAGTGTTTAGAGACTTGGTGTAATCTTGTTCACTTTGTTACTTGGAAGTTGTTTTGGTGACTTAGAAAGTGAGATAAAACCTATCATTTCTGTAATAATCATCAATCCAACCTATCCCAACAATGAGATTCGTGGCAACTTGAAGATGTTCAAGAAATGAAGTAGAATGAACAATGTTTTGAAAAGTTTAACAAAAACAAAATTTTAAATCCAACTTTGGGCCTCAAAATGGTGATTTTCCAACTTAGTTTACTATGGTAAACTTGTGGAAACACTCCTAGAGGTTATCTAAGTAAGAAGAAAACAAGAAGAAAATATGAGAAAAAGTGTTCAAAAGTAACTGTTTTGAACCTTGATACAATTTGCCAACACTTGGAGGTTTGGAGATTTGAGAGAATTTGGGAGGATTAGAGAGTGTGGAAAATGTTTAGGAGGCGTGGAGGAAGGGTATTTATAAATGGGTATTAGGATTTGGGGTGTAATTAAGTTAGTTGGGTGTTAGGTGATTTAAAAGTGGATACCCGGACTTAATTCGCGAGTTGTCCAACATTCTGCCTGTCAGACATGCTTACAGACCGTAAGGGTTTGGTCTTACGGTCCGTAAGACCTTAAAAATCAAAATTTCAAAAGTGTCTATTTTAATCCCTGCAGTTGGGTTGTGTGTCATTTTATACTATAATTACATAGTTAGGCATGTTTTAGGCATCTTAAGATGTATACAAGCATGTGTAATGTATGAATTTGTTTGAATATAATTCCGAGAAAATATATTCTCGGTGTATGACTCGGTTTTTAAATATAAATGTGTATTTCATAATTGATTATGTATGTATGAATAAACACGTATGATAAGAATGTGATTTCCATTATGATCAATGTATCGAAATTAAATGCCTGAAATGAAATACGAATACATGCTTTCTAAAAATAGAAAGTATAAAAATACGAAACGTTACAACCGCAACCAACCCGGATGCGCAAACAAGTAATGGGAGAGTGTCACGACCCCCGACCCACCCTGGACGGAATCGGGTGCCGTGAACAGTCCAGCGGTACCGGTGATTATTTTGAAAACGTTGCAGCGGAAATTTCATCAGGACCGTGAGTTAGGAAAAATATCAGAGTTTAGAAACACCGGATTTTATTTATTAAAATAGATGGGATAAACCCATGTTTATAAAGGTAGCTTTAATAAGATAAATTTGTTTACATAAAACAATATTTCTTAATTTGATTTAATTAATAAAATAAGCCACTTCTTGAAGCCTTTGAGTGTCGTATCCAGCTCTTATTCCAATCTATTGTAATTACCTGAAAAATGTTTGAAAAAGGTTTTGTCAGCGAAAATACTGAGTGAATTCATTCCTATTTTTATAAAATATATTGCTATACCTTACAGTATTAAGGTTTTTATATCTATTTATATTTACTCAACTCAATCAGTATTTCTCACATGGTGACAGTTCCGATGTAACAATAATCATATTAATTATTGGCTTACTTTCATCCAACAGTGAATTTATCAAATAATTATATTTTACTATTATTCAATTTATCTGTCACTAGGCGATTCCTGTGACTATAATCATATCATTGTTGATCATTCTTTCAACTAATGATTCTGGTCATATCACTGTTGATCATTCTTTCAACTAGTGATTCTATAATACTGTTGATCATTCTCTCAACTAGTAATTTCTATTCATAACACTGTTGATCATTCTCTCAACTAGTGTCTTTGGATATGTCACTGTTAATCATTCTCTTAACTAGTGACTCCGGACTTAATTGTGTCCCGTGACATTTCTTTGTCAAATATATTACTTATGGCATAAAACCATTTAATCCAGAAAATGACATATATCATTTTATATCAAATTAAAATAACTTTATCAAATATCATATGTCAATTAAATAATTGTAATATCATTATTTAATATATTAACATGACTAAGAGTAAAATATAATTTTAGTAGAATGCATAATTTCCAATGTTAATGTAGTCATGCTAATATTGACTAACTTTCTGGCAAATGATAATGAGAATCAAATAGTATATAAAACCTCCCATACCCGCAGTTATTATAGAATATATAACTTTAATCACTGTAAGTATAACTGATAAACATTTTAGGATTTTGGAAAGTCTTTGTAAATATAATTGCATCACAAAAAGGTGATAAAACTGTGAGAAAATAGAGTGGACTCACAAACTGTGAGAAAAGAGAAATGAACTCACATTGCAGATTTCTACGGGCAAAGCTTAGTTTATAGATAATCCTTGATATATTGCAGATTTAATTTGAGCAGAGCTTAGCCTATTTCTTAGCCTTGTAACCTAGTGCATACAACTAGGTAATTAACTAATACAGCATTTACGATAACTCACGAGATCAAATTCTCACAACGAACGACAAAGTGCGATACTTAAACATCCATCGAATTAACGACGAACGACAAAGTACTATACTTAAACATCCAGCGGATTCACAACTAAGGACAGAGTATAGTCCGATTTCGGACAACACTCAACATCCCGTCGAAATCACGACGAATGACAAAGTATAACCCTAATGTGGGCAGCACTTAAACATCCATTGGATATATTGATTGATCGGACAATGAATCGTAATAGCGATCGAGTTAATACCCTGTGCAGCAGCACCCCGCTATACTAATTAGTGATTTAGTGTGTGTTAATTGAAGTAATTGGACGATATCTCCGCGCCTGAGTTGAATTTTATCGTCGAACGAACGCACAGAAGCAAGTCCCAAAGCCTGCTATTTATACACCAATTTGCCATTTGTTACGGACCGTAACAAATATACCTTACGGTCCGTAAGGGATACATTTTCTTCATAGGGTCGCCACGTGTGGGAGTAGGCTTGCTGAGTCGACGTTTTGATTAAATTCGAATTTTATAATAAGTTATAAAGATAATCGTCAAGTAGGGAATGCCCCCCTGAGTTTCTGGGGCCCTGATCCTGTTTCTGATTGTTCTGAAATTTGTAGGTTTTGCGCAGAATCACTTGGGTCTCTCAATTAGGGTTTCCTATTGAATAAAATAATAATATAAATAGGACTTTTAATGAGGGTTGTTACATTTTCCCCACCTTAATAAAAATCTCGTCCTCGAGATTTGTTGGAATAAGTAGGAATACTTTTTCTTCATCCCAGATTCCAACTCCTAAGTGTATTTATGATATTTCTTGGAGACTTATGTTATATTCTAGTCAATAAAAACAATATTAAGGTAGATGACACATAATTGAATATCAAACGAGTAAACAATAAATAGGACTCAATGGTTCAACTGAACTATTTCAAGAAATCGATGTCAAATGGATAAGATGAAATGATATAATTTCCAATGTGACTATTTTCAAGCCAAAAGATATATGATCAATAGATATTTAGAATGAATGTGAAGAACTTTTAGAATCAATAAAAATTCTTTGTCAAAAGAAAGCTTACTTTGATTGGCAACTGAAGAAGACTCAGAATCAACAAGTTCAAAATGAAATAGAAGCACGAAAATAATTTGTCAACTATCAAACTATATCAAGAGAAAAATCAGGGTGTTGACAATGAGTTGCAAGGATACACCTAAATACAATAGAGTTTAGTGTATCATTATCTTAATACATAATTGCATCAAGACTAATTTCAAATGATGAGTCAAACGAAATACATACGTGATTTTGAATAATTCGTATGCTTTTGATTAGCACAAGCTACAAGTTTATAACGACGCCGCAAGGTGTCGAAATGATTGAAATAATTCAATAATTACGGTGACCGAATAATTTCACCGTGTAATCAACGGAAAATGAAGTAAATTGGGATATTTGAATAGGATTTTCAAATGAAAAGATCAAATGAATATTATAGAACTTTCGATAAATGATGAAAGAAACGTTAAGAGGTACACCGGAATATGATATGAATTTGTGTACTCTTATCTTAACACATAATTGTATTAAGACTGTTTAAGATAATGAACCAACAGAATTAAAATTCGTTCATTAGGAGTGAAAATAAGAATAGCTCCAACTTCAAATTAAAGAAAATGCCACCACAAGGTGTCATAGAAATTGAAAATAGTAGCAGTGAATGAAACGAGTTTCACCATGCTTTAAATCAAATGAAGTAAATCCGAATGTTTCAAATAAATCTAGTAGGATTGAAATCGAAATACTTGAATAATGTTTTTCGATCAAAGATGATAAAACAATAAGGATTACGAAACGCTCGATTGTTGATATAAAAATCTTTAGAAGATACACTGAATGTATTAAATGAATTTGTGTATCATTATCTTAGCACATGATTGTGTTAAGATTGATTTTATAGAATAAACCAACAAAACGGATTCAATATAAATAAATAATTAAACCCGTATGCAACGAGATTAGCACAAGCTTCAAATTTTGTGAAAACGTCACCACAAGGTGATCGTGACCAAATGAATGATTTAGTGAAAGTGAAGACCAAACAATTCTGTTATGGTTTTTGAATAGATGAAGTACTTGACAGAATGTATTTATTTATAAACTTTTATTTGTACTAGGGTCAAATAATAACTTAACTTAGATATTATATATCAGCTATTACGTCTGGAATCATTTCTGCTTCTTGCGTAGTAAGTACGAATGCTCGCGCGTTCTTCTTAGCTCCGTCTGTTGTTCTGGCCTTGTTGTCAAGTGCTTTGGTTAGTTTCGGGCAATATGGTTTGATGTGTCCTGTTTCTCCGCAATTGAAACAAACATTAGTTTTCCTTCTACACTCTTCCTCTATATGTCCGGTCATCTTGCAGAAGTCACAGTAGGATGTTTTCCTAAAACGGCATCTTCCTGAATGCTTTTTGTTACAGCTTCTGCAGGTAGGTTGCTCCAGTGATGATTCAGTTCCTGTTTTCTTGTAGAATTCTTGGGAAATTTTCTGGGCTAACTATTTCTTCTTGTTTTCTTCTCTTGTGCGGATTAGTCCATCTGTCAGCATGTTAGCTAGTTCGACTGCTTCTTCAATAGTCTGTGGTCTAGTGGCCTTAACTATGTCTCGAATTTCGCTAACTAATCCCCAAATATAACGAGAAATTAGTACAGGTTCTGGCGAAGCCAGAGTTGGTACCATTCTTGCATATTCGAAGAACGTTGTCGTATATTCACGACAATTTACATCTATCATTTTATGATTTAGGAACTTGTTAGCCATTCGTTCCTTTTCATAAGGAGGACAAAATTTCCTTTCTGTCATTTCCTTGAATTTTTTCCAGTTTATGGCATAAGCCATGTCCCTTCCTTTTGCCTGAAGAATTGTATTCCACCATTCTAAGGCTTCTTCCTTAAAGAGGTTAGATGCATACATCACCTTATCATCTTCGGCACATTTGCTGATTGTAAGAACAGCTTCTGTCTTTTCCAACCATCGCAGAGCAGCAGTGGCTCCTTCACTGCCGGCGAACTCAATTGGTTTACAAGCTAGAAATTCTTTGTAGGTACACCCGAAAGTCATCGCCTTCTTTTTCTTGGGAAATGGGGTTTTGATAATATCATCATTACCTCCATTGACACTATGGCTAAAACCATCGTCACGAGTATGCTTGCTACTCACAACTTTGGTAGGTTCTACGGTATTTTTAACAGCTTTAATTATTAAAGGTAAAGCATTAGCTATTCCTTGAGCTATTAGATTTTCTATAGCATTTTTATCCAAAGGATTTTCATTATTAGCATGAACTTCTGAATTATGTGGTACTTCATTCGACATCTGAATTGCAAACATTTTCACTTATTAATATCACAGAATAATTAGAACAAAACAATACTTCCAGGATATTATATGTGCATATCGACATATATATATTTGTATATAATACATATGTAAATTTGTATCAGTTTCCTAACTTTTAAGTTTAAGTTTAGGTATTAAAAGAACACCTAAATAGCTTAAACAAGTGGCTCTTTGAGTTGGCTCTGATACCACCTACTGTCACGACCCCCGACCCACCCTGGACGGAATCGGGTGCCGTGAACAGTCCAGCGGTACCGGTGATTATTTTGAAAACGTTGCAGCGGAAATTTCATCAGGACCGTGAGTTAGGAAAAATATCAGAGTTTAGAAACACCGGATTTTATTTATTAAAATAGATGGGATAAACCCATGTTTATAAAGGTAGCTTTAATAAGATAAATTTGTTTACATAAAACAATATTTCTTAATTTGATTTAATTAATAAAATAAGCCACTTCTTGAAGCCTTTGAGTGTCGTATCCAGCTCTTATTCCAATCTATTGTAATTACCTGAAAAATGTTTGAAAAAGGTTTTGTCAGCGAAAATACTGAGTGAATTCATTCCTATTTTTATAAAATATATTGCTATACCTTACAGTATTAAGGTTTTTATATCTATTTATATTTACTCAACTCAATCAGTATTTGTCACATGGTGACAGTTCCGATGTAACAGTAATCATATTAATTATTGGCTTACTTTCATCCAACAGTGAATTTATCAAATAATTATATTTTACTATTATTCAATTTATCTGTCACTAGGCGATTCCTGTGACTATAATCATATCATTGTTGATCATTCTTTCAACTAATGATTCTGGTCATATCACTGTTGATCATTCTTTCAACTAGTGATTCTATAATACTGTTGATCATTCTCTCAACTAGTAATTTATATTCATAACACTGTTGATCATTCTCTCAACTAGTGTCTTTGGATATGTCACTGTTAATCATTCTCTTAACTAGTGACTCCGGACTTAATTGTGTCCCGTGACATTTCTTTGTCAAATATATTACTTATGGCATAAAACCATTTAATCCAGAAAATGACATATATCATTTTATATCAAATTAAAATAACTTTATCAAATATCATATGTCAATTAAATAATTGTAATATCATTATTTAATATATTAACATGACTAAGACTAAAATATAATTTTAGTAGAATGCATAATTTCCAATGTTAATGTAGTCATGCTAATATTGACTAACTTTCTGGCAAATGATAATGAGAATCAAATAGTATATAAAACCTCCCATACCCGCAGTTATTATAAAATATATAACTTTAATCATTGTAAGTATAACTGATAAACATTTTAGGATTTTGGAAAGTCTTTGTAAATATAATTGCATCACAAAAAGGTGATAAAACTGTGAGAAAATAGAGTGGACTCACAAACTGTGAGAAAAGAGAAATGAACTCACAATGCAGATTTCTACGGGCAAAGCTTAGTTTATAGATAATCCTTGATATATTGCAGATTTAATTTGAGCAGAGCTTAGCCTATTTCTTAGCCTTGTAACCTAGTGCATACAACTAGGTAATTAACTAATACAGCATTTACGATAACTCACGAGATCAAATTCTCACAACGAACGACAAAGTGCGATACTTAAACATCCATCGAATTAACGACGAACGACAAAGTACTATACTTAAACATCCAGCGGATTCACAACTAAGGACAGAGTATAGTCCGATTTCGGACAGCACTCAACATCCCGTCGAAATCACGACGAATGACAAAGTATAACCCTAATGTGGGCAGCACTTAAACATCCATTGGATATATTGATTGATCGGACAATGAATCGTAATAGCGATCGAGTTAATACCCTGTGCAGCAGCACCCCGCTATACTAATTAGTGATTTAGTGTGTGTTAATTGAAGTAATTGGACGATATCTCCGCGTCTGAGTTGAATTTTATCGTCGAACGAACGCACAGAAGCAAGTCCCAAAGCCTGCTATTTATACACCAATTTGCCATTTGTTACGGACCGTAACAAATATACCTTACGGTCCGTAAGGGATACATTTTCTTCATAGGGTCGCCACGTGTGGGAGTAGGCTTGCTGAGTCGACGTTTTAATTAAATTCGAATTTTATAATAAGTTATAAAGATAATCGTCAAGTAGGGAATGCCCCCCCCTGAGTATCAGGGGCCCTGATCCTGTTTCTGATTGTTCTGAAATTTGTAGGTTTTGCGCAGAATCACTTGGGTCTCTCAATTAGGGTTTCCTATTGAATAAAATAATAATATAAATAGGACTTTTAATGAGGGTTGTTACAGAGAGGGTTGTAGTACTCGTTGCGAGTACCATTTAACTTGGAAGAGAAGGCAAAAATGAGTAAAGGGAGTGGGTTAGGTGATATAATATTATTGAACATTGGATGATTGTTTTGAGTTAGAAGAGTACCTTCTCCGATTTGGGTTAAATGATATATGCAGTGGTGTAGGACTGCAAAGTCGTAGCTTGTGACAGCGATGAAGACTCGATGCTTGAGTCTGTCATGAGTGAAGATGCCACTAGGGAAGCACTGAGAACAGCAGAAGACACACGAGTAGTGGAGGCAGGAATCAAAGTACATACTCAATCCTACTCGATTGTTGTGTGGGTAGACGTGAGTTGTAGTTATGCACCCCTATAACCCAAGGGAACTCCTCCCAGTTAGTTCTACTATATATTTTTATTATTATATTCAAATTATAAAATTCACATGGAGCATATTTTTTAAGGAACATGTAAGACTGTGGGGTATGGGGCTTGGGTTGGGGGAAAACGCCCAAGCCACAACCCCGGGTGGGCTTGGGTTGGGGCGTGGCCCTTGGGGCTTGGGTTTGAAGTCGGGCGTGGGGCGGGCTAGCGATCCTATGTGGCGGCCTCCTATTCGCTTTGTTAGCCGTGTCATAGCGGGGTGTTTGTAATTTTTTTTAATAAACTGCCAAGCCATGCCCCAACCCAAGCCTCGCATACCCTACGGACACGTCACTCACCGGTGGGGGGGCTCGAACTCCACGTGTCAACTCATGCCCCCAACCCAAGCCCCACCATACCCCATGGTCTAATGTGAAATGAAATCATGAGGCATTTGGTAATCGTTCATTGGTATTAATTGTTGTTGCCCTTTTCACATGTGAGATTTGGTGTGTAAAACAATCAATAACCATATTCCTTGTAAAGTTTAACGCCTTGAATCCCTAATCATTCATTTAATAACGTTTTGAGTCTAATTTTTAACATTTATACTTTTGATTTTAGACTCAAGTGGTTAAAACCACTAAAACACAGGGACTCAAAACGTTATAAAATGAGCGGTTAGAGACTCATGGCATTAAACTTTTTGATTTTGAACTCAAGTGGTTAAAACTACTAAAACACAGGAACTTAAAAAGTAATTTACTATATAACTTGTTCATATTCGTTCATCAAGTATAAATTTATTTGTTTATGTCTGTATTCTTTCTCTAGTGTTCTAAAAGAACATAACAAACGCAAACATAAGTAAACGAACATTAGCGAAAATGTTATTGGAATGTGCAATTAATATTAGGCTAGGCCGCTAGGGGCGTGGATTCCTTTCCCCCACCTCAACATCATCAACTCCATGACTTCACATCACCTTTACCTCACCACTAGGGATCAGATTGGTATAGTACCCGTACCAGTATCAAAAACAGCAGTAATGAATTTGAACAAAAATGAGTACCAAATACCATACCAGATACATTGGTATGGTACATGTACGAGTATTTCGATACGTTACCTATTTTGGTACCACTTTGTTTTTATTATAGTTTTAGAGCACTCGTACATGTACTAAATAGGTAAAATCGGCACTCGTATACCAATGCGATACGAGTACCAATATGATACGAGTACCAAATATGTAAAATCAATACCAATACCATAAATACCATAATACGAAATAAAACATGATACAAAAAAAACTTTCAAAGTTCTATATAAAATTTGGAACCAGTACCCGTTTATACATGTACAAGTACTCGTATCAGTACCCGTACCGATGCCGAAAGTACCGAATAACGAAATCAATAACATTGGATACCAATACATGTACCGAATACCTAAAATTGCTACAAGTACGGATACAAGTATTTGGGAAAAAATGACCAACCCTATTCACCACCTTCCCCTCCATCCCCATAAGGGGGTGGCGTTCCCCCTTTCCCTTTTCCCGAAGGCAACATCAGCTCCCCGAAGCCTTCCCTTTCCCACACCTTTAAGCCTTAAACATTTTTATGTCGTGTCTTTAACTACTCTTGGTTAGTGGTGCAAACGAGCCGAGCTACTCGCGAGCTACTCGAGTTCGGCTTGAAAAAAAGCTCGAACGAGCCGAGCTTAAACGAGCTCGAGCGTAAAAACAAGCTCGTTTAGTAAACGAGCCCGAGCTTTGCTTAACGAGCTCGAGCCGGCTCGCGAGTGTAATCGAGCTTTTTGTTTATATATTTTTTTATTAATATATTAAACATATATTTATATAATAATAATAATTACCATTTATATAAATATAAAATAAACTAACTTATATGTATAATAATAATTATAATTAATATAAATTAATTAATAAATACTAAACGAGTCGAGCCCAAGTCGAGCTCGAGCTTGAAAAATTACCTTCGAGCCGAGCTCGAGCTTTAGAAATAAAGCTCGAATCGAGCCAAGCTCAAGCTCGAGCTTTCATATGTTAAACGAGCCGGCTACTCGCGAGCTACTCGAGCTCGGCTTGAAAAAAGCTCGAACGAGCCGAGCTTAAACGAGCTCGAGCCTAAAAACAAGCTCGTTTAGTAAACGAGCCCGAGCACGAGCTTTGCTTAACGAGCTCGAGCCGGCTCGCGAGCCTAATCGAGTTTTTTTTTTTAAATAAACTTCATTCAAAAAACGAGAGGAACCTCAAAAAAAAAAAAAAAAAAAGGACCCCTCACAAACACCAATTACAACATATACATAGGGTATTTACCCCAATCGTTCCAATCAATCCTATTACAATTTGATCTATATTTGAGCGAAGTAAAAGCCATAGACTTAACCAACGCCACCACTTCCACAACCTTCGGATCCTTATTTTGAAAAACCATGTTGTTTCGTTCTTTCCAAATCGCCCACATCGTTATCATGAAAATGCCGCGCACTATCTTGTTACCCTTCTTAGAACCAACCGTCTGATTCGGCCATTGCAGCACATCTTCGAAGGAAAGAAAACCAGCAAAATCCAATTTACACCAATTCCAGATTCTGACCCAAACTTCATAAGCAAAGGCACATGAAAAAAATAAATGACTAACATCCTCTTCCTCGGAGTTACATAACGGACACAAGAAACTCGGCAAACCAACATTCCTTCTGATCAGCTCCACTCGAGTAGGGACTCTACCCTTTTAAATTCTCCAGCCCAAAATATTGATCTTAATCGGCACCCATTTATATAAATATAAAAAATAATAAATACTAAACGAGTATTAAACGAGCTCGAGCGTAAAAACAAGCTCGTTTAGTAAACGAGCCCGAGCTTCGCTTAACGAGCTCGAGCCGGCTCGCGAGTGTAATCGAGCTTTTTGTTTATATATTTTTTATTAATATATTAAACATATATTTATATAATAATAATTACCATTTATATAAATATAAAAAATAACTAAAGTATATGTATAGTAATAATTATAATTAATTAATAAATACTAAACGAGTCGAGCCCGAGCCGAGCTCGAGCTTGAAAAATTACCTTCGAGCCGAGCTTGAGCTTCAGAAATAAAGATCGAATCGAGCCGAGCTCGAGCTTTCATATGTTAAATAAGCTCGAGCTCGAGCCTGATCGAGCTCGAGCCTGATCGAGCTCGGGCTCGGCTCGACTTGTTTGCACCCCTACTCTTGGTTGGATCGGGTTTTAATATAATTTGCTTTAGGAGAAAATAGAAGATACATTATTGTCTGTGGAATTAGCACCCATCTCAAGATGAAAAAAAGTCAAAGACTGGAATTATAAAAAAGACAAGTTGATTGACCAATTAAAAAAAAAATCAAACTTTGGTTTAGGGTAGTGTATATAGTCTGTGGAATTAGCACCCATCTCAAAATGAAAAAAAGTCAAAGACTGGAATTATAAAAAAGACAAGTTGATTGACCAATTTAAAAAAAAAAAAAAAAAATCAAACTTTGGTTTAGGGTAGTGTGTTTCCATCCTTTCAAGATATCGGAAGGTGCAATATTTGTGCAATTGGAAAGGGAACAATAAAATACTTGCTAAAAGTTTTGAAAGTAATATTAGAATAGTACTTTCAAAGAGGAGTCGGCTGACCACCTTTTCGCAAAGTGCATTACAGCACGGAGTGTTTGGTGGAATATTTTTACTTGGCTAAAAATTAAATGGCCTCCAAACCTTGACAGCCTAAAGGATGTGTTCGAAACCCTTTATAACAGCCCGGGTAGTCAAATCTGGAAAAAGCTAGTGCACATGGTAGCGGTGGATACAGTTTGGAGACTGTGGAACGCTCGCAACCGAAAGGTTTTCGAAGGGGAAGGCTTTTCTACCCGGAAAATGGTCGACTCGATCAAAGAGGAATCTTACATTTGGGTCTCTAACCGGTCTCGAAAACCAGCGCCAACGTGGGAAGATTGGAAGGCTTTCGATGTTCTCTGTTTATTGTAACTGGCTCCTTTTTCTGTTTTTGTGTCTGTTTGGTTTGCCTTGCTTGTCCCCAGCTCCTTGCTGATTTCTTTATCTATATAAAGAGATATTGCCGTTCAAAAAAAAATATTAGAATAGTACATTTATTATAATGGTTAGGTTAACGTAAAATGACTCTTATCGTACAAAATGTACACAATCATCTCAGCCGTATGATCTGGTACGAATTCACTCTTGACATGCGATTGTGCCGAAAAACCAACATGCAAAATTGCTTTATATACCAACATATGATTTCATCATATTTACCAACATGCAAAATTGCTACAAAAAAACTAACATGCGATTTCCAACATACCTTTTTATAACATGCGATTTCCAACATACCTTTTTATAACATGCGATTTCCAACATACTTTTTTATAACATGCGATTTCACAATATTGTACGAGCATACGATAAGCCCTATTGTACGTTACACTTTGTACATTTATTATAATAATGTAAGAAAAAAGGGTTAAAGTTTGCATGAATATTGTAGAACAAATGCAAGACAATAACAATTTGTTTTTAATGAAATTTATGTGATACCATTTGGTAATATAACTCTAAAATAACATATGTGTGTATAGTTTTGTTCATGGGATTAAAAGCCAAATTCAATTTACACTCATCTTAACCTATTTGTGTTCATCCTCATCTTTTGGATTCATCGGTGAAGTTCATAGCACTTGGTGCATGTCGATCTCATTACAGGCGACTGATAAGGTGAAAAAGGTGAGGGTTCCATGTCAAATGGAGCTGAAATGCATTCATCTTCATCTTCACTTTTTAGCTTCACCAATCAGATGCCATAATCGATTTTAGCTGGACAAGAAACAAAAAAGGCAGAATCAAAGAAAGTTGATACACACGCTAAAGCTTGTGTAAAGAACCAACATGTTTTTGTCCCTTTTTTTTTTATACATTTAGCTCCTTAGCGCCAGAAGCTATCCAATTCCTGACCAGGGTCCAATGGGCCATTCACAGCAATTGTTCAGCCCCAGGGGGCAAGGTTTTGTCTTTGGTAGATTAGGGTTTGCAATTCAGAAAGGGGTTGTGGCGCAACTTGTTGTCCGTCTACATTCTGTTTTGATGTAACTTGACAAGTACGAATTATTAGTTAAAAAAAAGACAATGATAAACAAAGATAATTAAAGAGATTAATCTCAGGCCGTGTAAATGGAACTCATGAGAAATAGGGTTTTTCACT
This sequence comes from Helianthus tuberosus, assembly GCA_030545235.1. Classification (NCBI taxonomy): domain Eukaryota; kingdom Viridiplantae; phylum Streptophyta; class Magnoliopsida; order Asterales; family Asteraceae; genus Helianthus; species Helianthus tuberosus. Next base: position 47,878,466 of record CM060411.1, on the reverse strand, counting down.
TTTTCTAACACAAATAATTTTGTTATTTAACATCGTTTTTACTTTCTACATTTTTTCTTGAAGTTACCAAAATTTTAATCAAAAAACTAATTCCAATCTATTTTTTTCCGAACAAAAACTATATGAACATAATAAGAGGCCAACACGAAACTGGAATCCCAACAAACAAAACAAAATGGTTACAAAATTACATCATGGACATTGAAATTGCACCGTCTATCCTAATTTAAACTATGTAACAGAAACATATTTTAACCTATAAAATTGATTATTCCTTTCTAATCTGAACCGTCTTATGGATACTAGTGTATATGTTGGTTGAATTCTTTCTCATTTCTGATCTTCCAAATGTTTCACATGGTCCAATTCATTCAACAATTCAAACTAACAATTTCAGTAACGAATTATCAACAGGGGTGCAACTTTGTAAGAGCCGGGGGTCGTCCGACTCCCCTCAGTAGTTTCTAGTATGTAGTTTTCATATAGAATTTTTTAGGTATATACGTTTTCGACCCCTGGTTTTATAACTTTTTTAGGTATATATTTTTTCGATCACACGGTTTAAAATCTGAAGTTTCAACTATTTATCGGGCCAAAATTTTAGTATTTAACTCGTTTAACACCAGCATAGAGTATGGAGTGTGTCAGGGGTAAAAACAAAATTACCACGGGCGGTAAACCGTAAACCAACCGGCGCCGCAATGTAAAATCGAGTTGTCAAAAAACGTGCGACAGTGAAAAATATGTAGCGCAGATGTCGCAATCACTTCACGTGCTCACATGTTTTCATGTGGCTGGCTTTATTTTCAAGCCAAGCTAACGCCGGCCACCCATCTCCTCTCGCCACGTGGCCCAATAACAACTACTCCATTCCCCCTTTATATATACATACATAATCAATCACAACCAACACAATTCCATCACACTTTATTAGTTTGTTACACATTAAAATGGACAACTGGAAAAAAGGTCCGATCATCGGCCGTGGCTCCTCCGCCACCGTCTCCCTCGCCACCACCGTCAAAGGAGACCGGTTCGCCGTCAAGTCCACAGAGCTCTCCAGCTCAACGTTCTTACAAAAGGAGCAACAGTTTCTTTCTAAACTAAGTTCCCGTTATATAATCGAGTACATCGGATTCGATGTCGATTATGTTGATCATGTTCCAATGTATAATCTATTCATGGAGTATGCAACTGGCGGCACTATTACCGATGTAATTAAGAGACAAGGGGGGTTTGTTGATGAGTGTTTGATCCGATCTTATACTCATCAGATTCTACAAGGGTTGGATTATCTTCATTCCAATAATTTGGTGCATTGTGATATTAAATGCTCAAATATATTGGTGTGTGAAGATGGTGTCAAGATTGGTGATCTGGGTTGTGCTAAATTGGTGGAAAATTGTGGAGATACATCCTCTGAATTTTCTGGTACACCGGTTTTTATGGCGCCTGAGGTTGCGCGAGGCGAAAAACAGGGGTTTGCGGCTGATGTGTGGGCTCTTGGGTGTACGGTTATCGAAATGGCAACGGGTTGTAACCCGTGGCCAGAGATGAAGAACCCGGTCTCTGCTTTATACAGAATTGGGTATTCGGGTGATGTACCGTTGTTTCCGATGTGGTTATCGGATGAAGGTAAAGATTTCTTGAGAAAATGTTTGCAAGTAAAAGATGAAGAAAGATGGACGGTGAAAGAGCTTCTTCAACACCCTTTTGTTAGTTTGAACTCGAGTTCGAAAAGGTTTGAAGATTTACCAAAAAGATCGCCAAGTAGTATACTGGATCAAGGATTTTGGGATTCTTTTGAGGTGACCGATTCACCGATTCTGACTCAGTTGGTGAGTTTCTCCGGTGAGTCTCCGGTGAATAGGATAAAACAATTGGTGGAAGCTACTCCGGTGAATTCTTGTTTGCCAAATTGGGTTGATGAAGAAGATTGGATCATGGTGAGATGTGATCACGTGGAAGAAAATTCAAATGTTACTTATGAGAATTCATATACAGATTCTGGCATGGAAGATGATAATAGTGAGTCAACTCGTACAGACTCAGAATTGTATGTAGAAGCAGAGTTTTCTGACTCGGTTAGAATCTTAGTGGAATCTAATGTACTTGAAACTAGTGGTGCAAATGTTGTTAATTCAAAATTTCTTGATTTCAAGAACATAAATAATAATAGTTGTTTGCTTGTTGATTCAAATCCAAGACTTGCAATGTGTTCACTATCTGGTCCAACCGGTTTTAGTTAGCGTATTCGGCCTAAAAACATGCGTAGCCGTCCCAAAATTGGGTGTTTTTTTGGTACACGGCACCTAAGCACGCCCGACCCACGGCCCCTGGGGCGTTTTAAACCATTTTTTTGAACAACGTTGTTTTAAAACGTTTGAGCCCAACACATTTTTCGAAATGTTACCGTTGGTAAACGGTCAAATTAATTAAATTTTTTTTTTTTTATTTCAACTTTTTCCCTATTTAAATCCCACTTCTCACCTCATTTTTTATAAACTTTTCATCCATATTCTCTATTTTTTAAAAACTTTCTCCACTTTTCACCACAATCATGAATCCCTTCCGACCCACATTCGGTGTGCCTTCGAGACCCGGCAACCCCAATACATATCGGCCGAACACCACGCAACCACAACCGAACTTCAACCTACAAGACATGGATCCTAATGTATTTGTGTACGCCAAAATACTAGCATCGGCCGGTTCACAACCACCTTTTTATAGGATTTTAATTTTTTTTATTATTTCCGGTTTTTATTTTTTTAAGAATGTAATGTTTTTATTTAATTAATTTTATTAGTTTTAATTAAAAAAATTAATAATTATGTAATAATTGACGGGGCATTATTGGGCATTATCATCACTATGCCCATTTGTGAAAAACGCCCCCTTTGCTGACTAGGATGACACGTGGCGGAAAATGCCAATGGGTGGGGCATTATTCACCCTTACCACTACGCATGGTCTAAACGCTAAATACGCAGTTGAAGAAAAGCGACAAACAAAATCAGTTGGGTTGGGTGGGTCGGCCGAACCCAATGAATTTACTGTCTTGCAGTTTTGACACTTTGCCGATTGTAAATGTAATCGTTCTGATTTTTTTTTTTTTTTTTTTGGGTTCGACGACATTAGTTTACATTATAATTAAAAAAATATGATGCACAATTATAATAAATATTCCAAAAACAATATATATGTACAAACAATAAAGGCTAAATAGCCGTTTCGGTTTGCATGGTTGGTTCCAAATTTCAAATGGAACCTTAAGCCGAATTGTTTAGATCTCAAACTTGTCAAACTAATCTACGCGTTTCCGTTTATACGGCTCTTATTTAAGTATCTTACACATAAACAATCACATTAGACGGTTGTTGCCAATAGAATAAAGACGCCCAAACAATTATTCCGATGCTCACCTTCAATTATTATATATTGTATATTCTTTTGGCTTTTTGAATGTTCTATATGATTTTAATTTATTTAGTTTAACATATTAAAATATAAATAGTGAAAAAATCAAAGTTAGTAGGAGTAGATATTTTGCCTTGTGCAAGTGTTGTGGTGGTGAAAGGGTTGAAGGAAAAGTTGATTTGATGGATGGTTGATTAAAGAAAGGATTGATATTTTACAAGTCAACCAGTTTGCATTTTTTGCACCTCTTTGTTTGAGCATCAATGATTTCAACATCCTAAAGGTTAGGGTGTAAGGGGCACTCCCTTAAGAGGGGAGTCCCCTCTCTTACGCATAAACAATCTTCGTGTGCCACGTCAACTCCCCTTTTAAACTCCCCTAACACCCTAAATTAATGGCAGCACTCCCCTTTTAGGTAACTTGGTTTTTATTAAAAAAAAAAAAAAAAAAAAAAATTTTTCATTGGTCCACTCCTCCCTCTCTCCTCCCTCTCTCTTCGGTGACTTCCCACCGCTTTCCTCCCTCTCTCTACCTCACCGCATTGATGGCGGTGCCTTCCCTCTTCGGTGGCTGAGGTCCCCGCATGGGGTCACCGCCTACGCCCCGATCACCCTTATAGTACACCACATATCATGCTTGTTACATGGTTGACTTTTTTTTCTTTACTATTTTTGTTACAAATGCTTTATATGTTTTCTAACATCATTAGTGACGTTATTCGACCCCTTTACGAACTCATCCAATACGTAGAAAGTGGAATCTGGCATAAGATTAGTCGCTTTTTGTAACGAAAACGAAGGTTGAAACTAGAAATAGGTCAAAAGAGAGTATCAATGGTTTGAGTTCTTCCTCTTGGCATGTACAGTAGTTCATTTCTGAGATCCAAAGACTTATTAAATTTTTATATGGTCACAAATAATAATTAAGAAATAAACATGCCCACTTGAGTTTACTGGTTTTGCATTCTAAAAGCATCAATTTTGACTTTTTATTCTAATTTTGCGTGAAAGTACACAATCTTGGAATATGCTATATCCTTCTACATTTGGACTCTTGTGTTTGGTGTTTAGTGTTTGGTCTACAACCTACAACCTAGAAGAGGGTAAATTTTTTTCAACGGCAAGGTTTCAAAATTTTTTTGGGTGCGAGACACCCCACACCCCTCTTATTGGGGAGGCCCGTCGCCCATCTCCGGTCAGACGTGAGTGTCTTAACCGTACCCCAGTTGACATCAGAGAGTGACCAGCGTCCGGGGAAAAAACCCCACAGGTACCTCACCCTGGATCAAGGCTTGATGAGTTGAGAGCCGACACAGAGGGGAATAAACCGCCTCAACTGGGGGATCGAACTCGGGTACCATGGGTAAAAACCCGGGTACATCAACCAGTTGGACTGGCATCATTTCCAGAAGAGGGTAATTCATCTTCATTTTATTTTGTTGAAATATGAAAATAAATGGAAAAAAAATAAAATAAAATCAAGTGGGAGTGGATATTTTCTGTTGTGCAAGTGTCCGGTTGGAGCTTTGAAGGGTTAAAGAGTATGTTGAGTTTGATTGATTGAATAGAATAAGTGTTGACTTTGTACAAGTCAACCACTTTGTACATCTGAACCTCTTAGTGTGAACACCAGCGACTTGAACCTCTAAAGTATACCAAATACCATGTTTCTTTCAGTTGACTTTTTGAGTATATGTATTTTATAAGTCTTCAAACGTCACTTTTACACACAAACAATTAAAGTCAAGTTTGCAACATAGATGCCATAAACCATGCCTTAGATTTCTATTACCACTTCATGTCATTTTTTCAGATCGTACCCATAAAAAAACACAAAGTTTGGCATAAATATCGGTTAGCTTCGGTAACGTACCCAAAAGAGGGTTGTAAAATTAGGTGGAAAGAGAAGGAAGTGGACAATCATTGGTTAGAGTTGTTCCTCTAATCCTCTTGGCATGTAGTTCAATTTTGAATTGTGAAGTCAACCTGTCTTTCAATGCATTTGGTCTTGGGAAGACTTTTTTATGATCAGAAAACATAATAAAGATATGCCCACTTGGGTTTTACTCAGCAAACTTTATGCAGTTTATGGAAATTTGAAAGCATCTACCTAACATTGTAAGGTGCTCTATCCTTCTGGATTTTGGACTTTAGTGTTTAGTGTTTGGTGTTTGGTAGGGAGGTTAAAATCTAGAAGAATGACAATGTGTAGCTTAATAGGTCAATCAAGTTGCATAAACTGAATCTATAATCTAACTTCTCATTTCTTCAAGCTCTATCAATATTTTTAGTAGATTCCTAAGGCAAGTCCAAGAAGAAAGAAAAAGCATTTCGTAAAAGTAAAGACAAAGTTTGTTAACAACTAAAAGATACATAAACAATTATACAAGTAAATGCACCCCAAAGAAAGAATAATCAAAAAATACAACGGCATCAATGCTTCCAACCTAGATTAAACATTTTCTTCTATTTTATATCCAAAGAAATAAAGGAAGCCTTAAACTCCTCCATAATTTCCGCTTTGTAGAGTCTTTCATTTCTCGTCTTCCAAACTGACCATATAGCGAAGGGAATTATCGTATAGGGTACTTTCTTTTTTATCCAACGAATGACACCGAGTCTAGTTCGATGAAAGGCTCCTTTACCGAAGTTGATGTGAGCCTTGGAACGTTACATCAGGAGCAAAATGAATCACATACACCATGGGTAGCCGAACATGAAGTTAATACATTTCGTACACAATTTACATTTTGTAATATATGATCGACTAATACATTGTTTTGCATATCTTACATGCTCAATTAACAAGTTTTAATACGTTAGTCTAATTAATACATTTTGTTTTTTTAACAACCCTATCTATATACTATATAATAAAAGAAACCAATTGAGGGACACTTGTCATTATTCTAGACCATCATTAATTGTATATAATTATTATTATTTAATTTAAATTGTTAAATTTAATATCTTTCGACACATTTAAGAAATTACTGATAGGTTCTAATTCGATTTGCTAAGTATCCATATATTAAGATAAACACTAAATATCACACTATGTCAGAATTCATATATTAAAAAAACTAGGTTATAACCCCGTGTATTACACGGGTTGAATAAATAAATTTTATATACTAAATAATAAAACAATATATCTTTAAAAACCTTCTTTATTGCACAAGTTAAATAAATATAATTTTATATATTAAATAATATATTATATATATAAGAACAATATTGTACAGGTTGAATAAATGTAATTTTATATACAAAATAAAAAAAGTTATATCTTTAAAACCACGTGTATTACAGGAGTTGAATAAATGTAATATTGTTTACCAAATAATAAAATAATACATCTTTAAAAAACTCCATTTATTACACGGGTTGAATAAATGTAATTTTATATACCAAATAATAAAAAAAAATTACATCTTTAAAAATATACGTATTACATGGTTTGAATAAATGTAATTTTCTATACTAAATAATAAAAAATTCTAACCTTTTTGGCACTAGCGTCTTTTTTTAACCCTTTTGGCCCCTAACATTTAATGGATGGGTTAGTGTTAGGGGCAAAAAGGGTTAGAAAAGAAGACGTTGGAGACTCAGATGTTAAAAATTCTTTTTTGGGCTAAAAGGGTAAAAGTGATATAACTACAGGGGCCAAAATTGTAATTTTCTCTAAAGAATTTTTAACATCTAAGCCCCCAACGTCTTTTTTCTAACCTTTTTGGCCCCTAACGTCTTTTTTTAACCCTTTTGGCCCCTAACATTTAATGGATGGGGTTAGTGTTAAGAGCCAAAAGGGTGAGAAAAGAAGACGTTGGTGGCTCAGATGTTAAAAAAAAATTTGGGCTAAAAGGGTGAAGGTAATATAAATACAGGGGCCAAAATCGTAATTTTCTCAAAATAATATTATAAATGAGAAGAAGATTAAACTAAATAATAATTATCCATAAGATATTAAACTAAATAATAATTAATAGGAGGGTTATCTATAATTAGTTAGAAAAGATTAAATTAAAATAATAATTATCTATAATAGATGCCCTAATATGATGAAAATTGTCCCAAAAGTGGTTTCTTTTATTATATAGTATAGATTGTTATACTTTGGACTTGATAAGTATCCATCCATATATTAACATAAACATTAGATATTAGATTTGAGTTAACGATTATGTGATAATAAATTGTATTGTAAAAGACCTTTAAAAAAATTGAGATGATATATATTAAGATAAACGTTACATAATAAATTTAAGAAATTATATATGTTTAAAATGCAAGAAAAATAATAACTATATTTATCGTACTAATAAATTTATCCAAAAATAACCATCCTTTTAACTTTTAAGACGCAACTCACGTCCAGACTGGTAAAACTCGTGAGAAAGTCGATGATACAGTTTGTCTTCTAATCAATGGTTCAAATGCTTTCATATTTATAAACTTCACAAACATCACAAGTTTTGATCATACATGACACAAAATTTTGTTTGGATGTCAGAGAACCGTCTTAAAAATATCGTTTAATAATTGTTAAATCTTCGTTATTAACTATTTGATTTTTTATTTACTTACCCCGTGTAATACACGGGGTTATAACCTAGTTTCTTATATACAAATATCTTCTAACTTTATATATACAAGAACACGCATCCTTTTCGTGAAATCAGGGAGTGAGGGGCACCCAATAGTACTACTTTTTCCCCGACCAATGAAGTTGTACTATGTCATATTCATTACAAACTACCCTTACACTACAACACACTGGCGACGCCCTACCCTTGCACTACAAATAGGGGCGCACCTTTTAAGGGGCCCGGGGGTGCTCCCGCCTCCACTATTGTTTCGGTTAGTAGTGTAATTTTTCTGATTTTTCGTCCGAATTATTTAAAATTATATAGGTACACCCCTGCCAATTATTTTGCCTAAAAATTTCCTGCCCCTACCAAGTTTATTGTCCAAAATAATTATACATATTTTCGTATTGAGTTAAAAAAATGAAGAACAAGGCTTAGTAAATTTTTATAATTGTTTTTCAACTTAAAGTAGGTTTAAACAAAGTTTGAATCTAGTTTTTATATAAATGAAACTTGAGTTCATTTTTGTCTTAACTGAAGTCTGAAAGTGTTTAAACAAAAAAAAAAAAAAAAAAAAAAAAACAACAATACGTGAGGGATTTGAGTGCCCATCTATGTTTGACTTTAACAGAAGAAAAAAAAGTGTTCTGTGTTCAGGGTTCTTTTTTTGGATAAGTGAGCATGAGACCGGTAAATATATTCCAAAAGAAATGTGTTACAAATTTTAAGGGGGCATATCCCCCGAGACTCCTAAAAAAGGACGCGCCGAAACTAGCTTCGGGAACATCTATAGCGAGAACAAAATTTAAAACCTACTAAATACCAAACAGGCGGTATAGCAAGAGATATATCTAGATCTACCACTAACGAAACAAGAAGCCAAAACAAAAGGACACGGGAAAAGCTACTCTACACAAGCGAAGCAAACCCAAACACCATATGGGCCTTCGGCTAGGATCTGAACTTCATGGAGATAAAAGAGTGGGCTTTCTAAATGGACCAGCCCATCAGCATAATAAGCCCATCCCACTTCGGCTGAAAATACCCCACCTTCAATAATAAAGCCCAGCATACTCATAAGTGAAGTAAGCGGCCCAAATAAAAGCTAGTCTGGCCTACTATCGAGCATAAATCCCAAAATAACTCCTAGAGAGCATAATAGGCCCATCCCACCTCCCCTAGCTAGTGGTGCACAAAAAACCCGAACCCGGACCCGGACCCGAAAAAAAAACCCGGAATCGGGTATTATAAAACCCGGGTTTTTTTATACCCGAACCCGACCCTACCCGTAGGGTAGGGACCGGGTATGCATATTTGATCTAAAACCCGAACCCGGAACCGGTTTTTTTTATACCCGGTTTATACCCGAAACCCGGTTTTATAAATACCCGAACCCGAACCCGGAACCGGGTTTTATAAAAACCCGGAACCGGTTTTTAAAAAAACCCGATTTTGATGTAATCTTGTTTAATTATGTATGCATTAAGACCTCTAGTTCTTATGATTTAACAAAATTATGTATGCACTTTGATGTAATCTAGTTTAATTATTAGGTTTCTAATGATATTTGCCACCGCTACTTAATTATTTAGTATATTTCATTACAAGTGGAAACAAATATGCCAATATATGTTGGCCCTTCTATTTTCTTTGTTTGTTTAATATCATTATTAGTTTTTGTATTTAATAAATTGTGCCTCGATTTATAAAGTTCAAGAATAACCACATGAAGAACTATAAATTGTGCCTTTGTTTATAAATTGTGCCTCTGTTTATCAATAGATTTGATGTCTATGTGTGAGAGTTATGTTTGATACATTTTATAAGCATAGTTCCGGTCGGGTTTTTTTAATACCCGGTGTGGGTTTTTTCCCAACCCGATGCATACCCGAACCCTACCCGATGAATACCCGAACCCGGAAATAGGGTTTTATAATACCCGGGTTTTATAAAACCCGACCCGAACCCGGGTATATAGGGTATACATTTTTGGTAGAGAACCCAGACCCGGACCCGACCCGGTTTTTAAAAAAACCCAATTTTTTAAAACCCGATCCTACCTGAACCCGATCCTACCCAAAACCCGGTTTTAAAAAAAACCCGATTTGTGCACCACTACCCCTAGCCACCGTCAAAAATAAATCCCACCTGGGCCCACCATATCCAAAAGTCAGCCACAACTAGGGGTGTTCACGATCCGATCCGATCCGATCGAGGGTCTGCTCATGCTCGGATTGAATTACAACCGATCCGATCCGAGCGGATCAAATTTGTAAAACCGATCGCAAAAGTGATGCTCATGCTCGGATTGAATTTGAATCGATCGGCTCGGTTTCGCTCGGTTTTTATCAAATCCTAAAAAAAGCGAGCGGATCGTTTTCGCTCGATTGAATAATAAGGCTTCGTTCAACAAAAACAAATTCTAACTTAAAGTGCGAATACAAAAGCAACACAAAATAAAGTGCGAATACATAAGAAACACAAAATAAAGTGCGAATACAAATTGTCATTTAGGAAATAGAGCCGATGAATTGAGTCGGAGACACTTGAGCCGATGATTGTCCGATGAATTGAGTCGGAGAGGGAGAGTGAGAGTCGAGACACTTGAGCAGTTGAGAGCGGCGACTGAATTCTGTTTTAGCCTTTTAGGAAATAGATTTAGGGTTAGATTTGTATATTAAATATTAACTTGAGCTAATATTATTTGGGCTTTTAATTTTTTTGGGCTATTATATTTTTTGGGTTTTTAATCTATAATATATATATATATATATATATATTAATTATTAATAAAAAATAATTCGAGCGAAACCGAGCGATCGACGAGCGAGCGGAGCTTTGCTCATGCTCGGATTGAATTTGAATCGAACCGATCCGATCGGCTCATTTACAAACTGAGCAGGAATCGAACGAGCATTTTTCGAGCATTTTTCGAGCGATCTTCGATCGTCGAGCAGTTTGGACAGCCCTAGCCACAACAATTAAACGGCCCACCACTTTAAATAATATAAATATAAATCCAATATAAAGGAAATTTTGAGCATTACTAGTGTTTTAAACCTTAGTTTTATAATTTAATATGAGATTAACCTATGCATTCAATCTATTGTGATTATTGTTCAGTGATTCCAAAATTTGGGGTTATAATGGTGAAATTGTTAATATGGTGAAGATGATCAATTAAGGAAGAAGTATGATGAAACTGTAGTTTAACTCAATCCTATTGATTGTTTTTTGTTAGGTATATCATGATAAATATTAAAACTATTCATTCTTTTTATCAAAAGAAAAGATGATGAACAAAAGAATAAACGTAACAAAATTTCAACTAGTGACATCCAAGAGCATGAAGCTCCACCATCACAATCAAACACAAATGAAGCTCTACCACCACAATCAAACACAAATGAAGCTCCACAACTACAATCAAACACTAATAAAGCTCTACAACCACAATTAAACACTAATGAATTGGATGTTAACCTTTTAGAAAGAGATCCCGCTAAACGAAAACCAATGTGGGAGCATCCGGTTAATTTAAGGGAACAAGTAAGACATGCTTATCTATCTTTCTTTAGGACCTTACCAAATAGAACTTACAGATTATAAAGATAAAGGGTTCCGATATGCTTGGTTCAAACTTTACGCTAATTATTATATATATAAAATAACAACTTATTAGCTACAATATAGTTTTTTTTTGCTTTTGCATTTTGGCCACAATAATTTACTTGCTTTTTGGTTCTATCCTTGACTTTTTGAATATTATTTTGTAGGAATTTTACTTATTTTTTTGAGATATATATATACATACACATATAATATATGTTATTTAGTTAAGAAGAAGATGAATATTAAGAACTTTTTAACTAAATAAAAATTATATTTAAAGGTACGTACGAATCGTAGAAAGTTTTTTTTTACTTTTAGTTTCACCATTTACACTATAAATAATATATGTCTTTAACTCATTTAATTTTTATATAATTTTTTTCCTCTAATAACTTGCGTTTGTTAACTTTTATAAAATGTGCAATTGTGTTTAAATTTATTCCCTCGACATCCTGGTATACGTTTTATTGAAAACGAACTTTATTCAAAATAAAGTTTATCAAAATAAAGGCTCATCAACTAGAAACACTTTTATGACTGACTAGATTGGAACACTTTTAAAGCTTGATTACCATTTTATGAAATATTCCCGTTTTAAAAACATCAAATGCCTTTATTTATTCTTTACTTATCTAGAAACTCTATTAATAACACAGTAAATTTTGAAACCGTGATTATTAAAAAGTTAAAACATAATCCTTTTCTTAGTAATCTACCGTTAAAAGATAGGCTATTTAATTACTAAATTAATATGAACATAAAACTATTTATTTTTTAGTTACCATGTAACCAATACCTGCCAGACCAAGGAATTGGCGGATTTCAGTTGGAGTTTTAGGTGTTGGTCAATTCTTGATAGAGTCGATCTTGGCTGGATCAACATGAATCCCAGCTTCATTGACCACGTGAACGAGGAAATGGACTTCACGAAGCCAAAAGTTTCATTTCGAGAATTTAGCGTAAGTTGTTCATTCCATAAGAGTTCCAAAATGAGACGCATGTGTCGCTCGTGTTCCTCTTGGCTTTTAGATTAGATTAGATTAGATTAGCATATCGTCGATGAAGACAATGACGAACTCGTCAAGATAGGGCTTGCACACTCGGTTCATAAGATCTATGAAAGCCGCGGGTGCATTTGTTAACCCAAATGGCTTAACAAGGAACTCATAATGGTCGTACCGAGTCCTGAAAGCTGTTTTGGATATATCTTCGTCTCGGACTCTCAACTGATGATAGCCCAATCTCAGATCGATTTTGGGATAATAACAATATCCATGTAGTTGGTTGAACAAGTCATCAATTCGGGGAAGTGGATAACGATTCTTAACAGTCACCTTGTTCAGTTCCAGTCAGGCATTATGCCACTTTATCTCAGAACGGTAGCGTCTTGACGCATTCATACAGAGGGAACATATATTTTTGGTAGGTATCAATCATGATATTTCGGTTGCACTTGGTTGTAGTAGGTGGCCAGCTTTCGGTCAACGAGGAACTAAACACGAAACAAAGAGGTCGATGGAGTATACATAAGTATGGTTCTTTCACACGGAAAGGGTGTTGACCTCGGTAAACCTCATGGAAGTAGAAAATTTATTTTATGTTCCTACACTTGATGAACTTAAGCATGGCTCGTTGCTCCTCGAATAACGTCCGTATGGAGTGATTTAACCAAGTGAAGATTTGGGTACGACATGCTTAGATAAGAACTATGGCATTCATTTAAGCGCAACAGGATAGGACGCGGAGAACATACCAAAGTGTAGCCGCAATCAATGTGTTCCACTCAGTGTAATACATAATTGTTTTAGAATTAGCAATAAAGATTTATCTGGTGACGAGTATGTAGTTGGTCGTACTCAAGTGGTATAAGTAGAAATAAAGATTGTTATCCGTCGATGGAAGTGTTACATTGAAGGTGTGGGCACAACAAGAATTATCCAGAGAAAAATGGTTGTTGTCCGAGTTTGTAGTGTTTATGTTCAACTAAAGCGTCCGTCAAAGTTGTCGAGCGTGCCCGTGTGCAAATAAGGATATATTCACCTTGATTCATGAACTTAAATGAGTTTGTGATTAGTCAAGCCTGTAAGCAACCAAATTCGAAATGGTTGAACTAAGTCGTTTGCATGAATTAGAAATAGGACATACGTCGTCAAGAGGTTTCATTATGAGGTCGTGAAAACATGTTCAAAATGATATGGTCGTATTAACAATATATCATCCACATCTTCAGAATTCAAGAAGTAATCACCAAGGATCGAAAGTTGAGTTTATTAAATTCTCTAAGCTAAAGCCCAATCTAAAGCACAATCTTATTGGAGTTTCAGCCAATATTATTGGAGTTTCTCTAAGCTAAAGCACAATCTTATTGGAGTTTCAGCCAGTGCCAAGACTAGTGAAGGAATTCACATAAAAGGAAAAACTCTTATGGGATAACAATTATTACAATATAAGGGGTATGATAATTGTTTAAGTCATCGCGTTTATCTGAGTGTTGACTAATATGTATCTTCGTCTTCCAACGTCCCTGAGACCATGGAACCATTTAGGGAAATCTGTTTGCAGAGTTAGATATGCTAGGAGCCACATAAATCAGGTAGCCTTGTGATCGATGGGGATTGTGAAATGATTGTTAACATTTCATTATTTCGGTTGTGTATCGAAGGAACGGGAGGTTGGTGATGCTCGTGCGAAGTATTAAGCGAAAAAAAACAATCCGACAAATAACCAGAGAATTTCGAAAACCATTTTGGTCACCGACGGCATCTCCAGCAGTGGTCGGCGGCGGCAATGGCACGGGATGAAAGTTCATTACATCACAATCACGTGGATATATCGTTTGTCCGAAACGGAGTTCGGATGATAAGGTTTCGAGCTGCGCGGTGACAAAAGCGCAAAACTGTGACTTCCAGCCACTGTTTCATTTTCCGACAACCGTAGCGGCGGTTTCCAGTGACGACGACAGGTGGATATGATGTGGTTCATCGACACGAACGTGTGGACACATTATTCGCCTAAATCCGGGTTCGTTTGGGCCGGTTTTGGTCTACTTGAATATTGACGCGCAAAACTGAACGCATGGAGAGTCAGATCTGTATTCTGGAAACAGCGGCAGCATCAGCAAATGAAACCAATAATTTTTAGATGTCGGGCACGATGAGACGATTTCGTGGATAGGTAGAACACATGAAACAAATGTTGTATGGTTAAGTTATGGGTGAAATAAGATTCTACTCGCATTTTGTGTCAGGAGTCCAAAGTAAAATAGACGCGCCAAGGACGTCACGTACACAAAGATATGACTCCGTAGGAACTTATATTATTTTTTAAGGGTTATTTTAGGATATGAGAAAAATGTCTAGAACGACGTTTGGGAACGTTTTCCGGTAACGTTAAATCATGGGTATTGTATGCGAATGTACGTGTTGGTTGTATTGTTTGGAACTGTTTTAAGCCGAGCTTGCAACCTTATGATTTGGAGTAAATGGGTTGGGTATTGTGATTGAGGTGGTGGTTTAGGAACGACCGGTTCCTTGCTACTAGCGTGTTGTGGTTTTGAATTAGTGTTAGGGGAATTCATTCTTACCCGAGGTATATCATGTTTACATATTTACTTTATGCCTGTGCCAAGGTGTTGTGTGTGATACCACTAGTGCATGTATAAGTGTCAAGTAGATATGAGTGTAATGTATGCATCTAAGTATGATGAACGTTGCAATATGGGGTGTGGTGTCGTTGTGGTTTTTCAACAAAGAACGGTTATAGTCCGGTTTTCAAAAAATTATATTTTAAACCTAATTCACTATAACCAATGTCTCTGATACCAATCTGTCACACCCTCAAATTCAACATGCGGAGTTTTACTGTGAGCCATGTGACTGACTAGAATCTAGTCACTAATCATGTTGAACCAAATATTTAAAAACATAAAAACATCACTAACAACATGATTAGCGATCAAATTTTAGTTGTCAAACACAATTTAAGTTGCAGCGGAAATAAAGTTAAAACCCAACAAGAATTTAAAACCAAAAGTTTGATAGTAATTTAAAACATAACGTTTAGCGAACCACACCACTCCGGTAGTTGCAACGTCCGTCCTAGCTGTACCTACTAATCTGCAAAGCATGCAACTACGCGTCAACAATAAAATTGGCGCATCCACAAATTTTAGTTAAGTAAAAGTAAAGTTCACAACTGGTTTTGGTTTACATATGACCTGGGTTGCTAATCCTCATCACATGACTAAACTGTGTACCGAATGCTGATGTTTCGTTTGTGCCCTCATTAATGTCGATCAACATTAACGTAAAAGTGAAGGTTAGAAGTTCACGCCCGGCATCCAGCACGGTGTAAGGTTAATAGCGTTATCAACTAATACACCGTGTATGCCCACCCGACAATCTAGTCGGTAAAAATGTAGTGACTTTCATGATAGCGTTTTTCGTTTAGTTCAAGTGTACTACTCCACCTCCGGTGGATAGTATGTTTTAGTGGTTCCAACAAGGAACGCGCGTGTAGCCCTAACCAGGGCTACCATAAAAAGTGTTGTTCCAAACTAGGAACACATGCTTTTGGAAAAGGTTGTGAACTCACCTTAATTTACTCGGCAGTAAATGTGAAAGGTGATCAGGAATGGTCAATCTCTTCCTGATGCGTTTACCATTTCGATTAGTTTAAATCATGTAATTCTACACATAGCCACATAATCACGTTTGACATACAATTACCCGTTCGTGTAATGTTAGTGCATGTGATCATATTATCCCATATAACACATTCGTTAACACCCACAAATGTTTCTAAAACATTTAACACCTTGTTGTAACATGTATGCATATTTAAAACGTTTACAATTACTTTCAGCACATTACAGTTTTATGTCATATTTTAGGCAGTTTTCCGGAATTTATTTAAAATACAAACAAACTCTAGAAAATTATGATATTTTAACACGACATGTCGTTTAGTCCCCGAATACTTGTTTATTTTTCTCATGACCTGAATACTTACAGAAAAGTCTCTAAAAATCATTCTTTACACCTAGGTCTGATTTATAACATTCTGATGACAGTTTACGCCAAAAATCATCTAAAAATTCTCGTTAAATATTTTAACGAAATTCCAGTTGGAGATTCTCAAAAGCACCTAGAGCTATCTACAGTAAAAATTTTAGGTGATAACTCAATCCTACCTTGATTTATGACATTTTCAATGGGCAACAAATTCTGACAGAAAATGCAGCCTAGACCTTTGTTACAAAAAAATTCGTTTAAAATATCATACGACATCGAAAAAATATAATTCCAGTGTGGTTTGAAAGGTATTTCCTGGAACTATGTTATAGACGCAATAAATGTCAACTTTTGACAAAATTTAACCCTGTTAAAGTTGACACAAGTCGGCTGTAACATTTTGGACAGATTCTGATTAGTTACCCGAACCCCCAAAGACGATTACTTAACACACCAAACGACCCGTATTCGTCAACTATAGCAAATTATCATGCCAAATCAGGTCATTTATCAACTAGTTCATCAATAACCACAAGATTTAACAAGAACCATGCAAGAATCAAAACCAAGCGACTAACCGAGCACATAAATAAATCAATCATCCTGCAAACATGATTCCTAGCAACATAGGCTACATGTGATCATCAAAGAACATCAAGAATCATCACAATCCAGAAAACGCAGCCAAGATACAAAAGATTATTCAAGAATTAAACTAAATTATCAAGATTACCAAGTTATAGGAGTGATGCGAACCACAAGAGACTTGAACCGAGCACTTAGGGATCATATGGCTTGTGTAATCGATCCAAGAGGAGCAGAGAAGAAGATCCAAAAGTCATAGGTTAGGGTTGGGGTTATGAGGATTTCATGCAATTACGTAACATAAAAAGGGTTTCAAGCAGTTTAGGATTTGAGTGGGGTTGGGCCGATAACTAGCTTGGGCCTCACTTTACTTGGGCCACAAGTTAAAAGGGGTGATGGTTTGGGATAAACTCTGGCCGTAAGTTTAATAGGAGTTGGAGTGTTTAGGTCGTAAAAGGAAAAAGACATGGGCTTCGGGTTGGGCCTCAGCCAAGCTGCAAAACAAGTGGAATTGGGCTTTGGTTACGCAGGTTTGGGTCGGGTCATGTAAACTAGTTTCGGTTCCAAGTCATTCTTTTTTGTACAATATATATATATATAGATAGATAGGTAAAGTGTAGGGTACAAATTACCTAATCGTACATTACATACGCGACAATATTAGCCGTACACGTGTCCTGATTCGTTTTTTCTTTAATAAGGTTAAATCAGACAATTAATTCAATCATCTGAGGGCAAATTCCTCTATTCATTCAATCAGCAAGAAGTTCGTCACACTAATATCCCGGTAATTATCATTCGAATCAGTTTCAAATTTTTCATAATTCTCAAGTTGTAGTTTTTGTTCTTCTGTGTTAGGGTTTCATTCAATTATTTTTTTTCGATGGGTCCACAGAGCAGCACTAGACGAACAAATGTTGATTTTGAAGAAACTCGACCGATCGGTGATCATGCTCAATTATCTGCATATCAGAGAGTTTTGATTGAGGATGTTTTAAATCCGCGACCTGTGTCACACCCTGATATTTCCACATATTACCGGTGGGGAGTATCGTGACGTAGTTGATATCATCATAGTCAAACAACACAATAATAATGCACAGCGGAAGCAAAAGATAGATTTATTTCAACCGAATATAATTGTAATATTAAGTATCACAAACAGTTGAAACAGATCCACAGGCGGATCAAAATAAAAAGAGATATTGTTCAACAGTTTTATTGACATCCAAGCTTGCGAGACTTATTGTGAACGCTAGGAGAAAGCCAGCCTAGTTCGAGTAGTACCTGCACTTAACCTTTTGGGAAAATACGTCAGTTTACACTAGTAAATACAATTTAACTGACTCATTTTGAAAAGGTTTGAAAATTGATTTAAATGCACGTGGCACAAAACTTTTTATAACTTGGGATAATTATTTGAATATAACCTTGTAAAAGAATTACATGTTTCTTATGCGTTCAGTAGCCCGATCCGTAGACCAGGTTAAAGATCAATAGACACACCACATTATTTGGTTAGGCACTGACGGGTGTACGCCTACACCCCGTGCTTAGGTCGTGGCCATTTCGTAAAATGATG
This sequence comes from Helianthus tuberosus, assembly GCA_030545235.1. NCBI lineage: Eukaryota > Viridiplantae > Streptophyta > Magnoliopsida > Asterales > Asteraceae > Helianthus > Helianthus tuberosus. The sequence goes on along the minus strand of CM060411.1, from coordinate 47,859,667 downwards.
CCAAGGATATCCGGGACATGGTCATTAACCCCCCAAAGGCTTTAAGCAACAAAACATTTCAAAACGGAGCATATCAATGATTTAACCTCTATTCGATTAAAGATTCAATGCCCGACCAAGCGGTATTTTATATACCATACCCCAAGCCCGTATAGGGAAAATAAGTTAAAAGTATTTACCTTTTGCAAGTATAAATCACAAATGACAAGTGCGTGTAGCTTTTACTGGGTCTCCTATTCTGGAACAAAGGTTTATAATAACCTATTAGATTTCTAACGGGTCTTTAATTAAGCTTAAGCTTAGACCGGTTATTTTTAAAGGAAGATACGGTTCAAACGCACGATTAAGCGAAGACCGGAATAGAATGTGATTTAGACCCGACAAGTTTGAAGACTTGTATAATATGGGTAAACTAAACACATTCTGGATTTTGAGACAAAAATGATAAGGTTTGACCCGTTTCGGCTAATATGTGCAAACTAGTTACATAAGCCGATCCGAACGCGAAAAGTGCGTAACGAGTAACCAAATGAGTCCTATGAAAGTTTCCTAAGTTAATATGCTTTAAATATGTTGTGACATCAGTAAGATGTCTTCTATTATGCCCGAAATGAATTTAAACTCAAACTATGCCTTGTAAGGGCATTTTGGTCATTTAAAAGGTTATAAAAGAGTTTAATTAGTAATCTGAGTTACAGGTCTGATTTATTTAGTAAATATACTTAATTTAATAAATTATAACAGTAGGGTACTAGATATATGTGAAATTTATCAAGTAAAACCAAACTATGCACCTTAGGGGTAATTTGGTAATTTCACATAGGCTTAAAAGGTCAAAACTGGAAATCTGAGTTTAAAACTTTTGCTTACTGTTAAAATATAAAAATTTACTAAAAATAACAGTAGGCATCATACCTTATATGTTTAAAATAGTTTTAATACATACTATGCGTTAAAAACGTTTAAAAAGACGATTTTGAGCTATTACCGGGTTTTTAAAGGAAAGCTGAAAATTTTAATATTCCAGAAGGCTCAAAATAATTTATTTATCATAACAATTCAGTAGCAAAAGGTTTGGGGTCAAAAAGATTTGTAAAACTCATTTTATAGCCCAAAAGGGCAAAACCGACAATTACCGAATCAAGCTTAGAGACCTATGTTATGCTCAGCCAAAAATTAAATAAAAATCTTTAAAAATATCAAAATATTATTTTATATCAGTGGGTAAAAAGTTTGGTATTAAAAATCGGGTTTAGATAGGCTATACGTTAATTACGCCATTTATTTAATAAGAAGCTTTCTAATTACGCTAATGAGCATAACTCTTAATCTAGACCTCAAACTGATGTCAAAATTTAGGTGCAAGTTTATAAATCAGTAACTAAGGTTTCCATTCTTTTACTTTTTCAAAAATCCCGTTTTATAGTCAAAAGGGCATAATAGTCAACATTTAAGCACTTAACGGAAACATGCATATGAATCGGATAACTAATGAACCAAGTTGTATAATCTCAGAGAGTTATACTTATATGAAACCTGGTCCAAATAAGGCTCTAAGGCAATTCTAAAACATGCTTAAACGGGTCAGAACTGAAAGTCAAAGCAGAAGTCAAACTTTGCGACTTTCGGTTTCGATTCGAGTCTAAACTGAAAATTGTCGGGTTGAACATGTTTAGACATGTTCTTACATTAATTACCAAGTTATATTAGTGATCAAACAGGTTGCATGTCTCCTACATTGCTAATTATGCATAAATTTGAAAATAAGCATTTTAATAATTATGCATAAATTTGAAAATAAGCATTCTGTTGACTTTTAATAATTATGCATACATTGCTAATTATGCATAGTTAGAGTGGGAATCAGAGAGTACCCTTTTATGGGTTTATTACCCACATAATTACCTACTTTTAGGTACTTTTAATTCGAGATTTGACTGAACAAATATTAATTAATCTCGAAGTCAAACCTTAATTACGACGGTTTGACTTTTAGCTAATTAACTAAGCTAAACTGAATTAGGAAGGGTTAAGGACACTTACAAAGGTCCTAAGTATGCTTATGGATCCTAAGAGAAGTTGGTTGCTGTCCAGAGAGCTCCAGAACTCAGTTGAAGTGGGTCTTGAATGAAGTGAACAAATGGTTGCAACTCCACCTTCTTATATAGTGAGTTAAATTCTATAGGATCATCACACATAGGTCTAGAAAGGTTGCAAGATGTCCCCAGGTGTCCTATAATGCTAAAAACCGGATATAGGAGCCCCTGAATTCGAAAACCACTCAAATGAGGCGGTGCAACCGTTTTAACAGGCAGCTGTCAAAAATTCGCCCAGATGCATACCTTACGGACCGTAAGACTCTGAGCTTACGGTCCATAACCGACTCCCTTACGGACCGTAAGGTTAGACCTTTACGGTCCGTAAGACTTCGCCAGAGGACAAAAATTTGTTTTCTTTCAGGCTGTGACCATGCAACTATAACATCTCCGAATCTTGTGTTCTTTAGTCAGTATGGGGACCATGAAGTCAGCCATTGCATGCCTAGCCATGCACTTACACAACTTGTACTCTTGTGGGAGGTTTTTATTGTCGGAAATACCAAGAAATTGATGTTGGATCCATGTCCAAGGTTGTAACCAATTTATTATTTAGGATAGCCAGATTTATATACATAATTCAGATGTTGATTAAATTTGTCCTGGTTAGGGATTTATTAATAGGTCGCTCAGAGGTATAAATTAACATGTCGACGTTTTTAAATCCTACCGTACATCTTTATCCGGATCCGTTTTTATAACACGTTTGCATAACATGACACGTGTCTTTATTTCACTGGACATGAATTTTCGAGGTGTTACAACCTGCAAATCCAAATCCAATTGCAAGTACAAGTGCTGTAAACGAATGTTCTAATGGTAATTATGTTAATTCAGATCTCTAAATTGTTCGTATACTTGTTTTTTTATTTAATCGTAGCAATGATTTTACATTGTTGTAGCTGTTTTTGAAGTTTGAATGTTCAGTATATTTTTGACATGAAAGCAACATGTACAAATTCGCATGTTATGAGTCTTTCAATTCGCATTTGATGTTTATTTTCTTTACGCATTTTCGCATGTTATGGTATAATAAATCGCATATATAAACCATATTAATCACAATCATCATTTTCGCATGTTATTGTTCATACAATTCGCATGTGTTGTTTTTTACGATGAAATTATGCTGTTATTAATATATCGCATGTAACTAGTCCGATAATTCGCACGTTTTTTTGTTTTTCTGATTTGATTCATGTAGATGAAAGGGTTTACACTCCGGAGGTTCAAGCATCAGCTACACCTGTGGTTGGAATGCAATTTATCTCTATTGAACAAGCATATGCGTTTTACCAATCATATGCTAAGTTAGCTGGTTTTTCTATTCGGAAAGGTGGTGAAGTACACAGTGGTGGTATAATCAAAACTAAGTATTTTGTTTGTTCTAAAGAGGGACATAAGCCACTGTGTATTGACGATCGTTATTCGAAGTTACAAGGAACATGGGGACTATTAGAACTGGATGCAAAGCTCAACTTATGATTTGCACTGTGGATGGTAGATTATATACAGTAAAGAGATTTGTTGATGGCCATAATCATAAGTTTGTATGTCAAGATGATATTCACATGCTGCCAACTTACAGACAGTTGTCAGATGTCCAGGAGGAGATGGTATGGGAACTAGGCACTTTAAACCTTGGTCCTGTCAAAGCTTTCCATATAATGAGGAAACGTTATGGTGGTTTCGAGAACGTTGGTGCCACGGTTGATGATTGCAAAAATTTTAGGAAGCGAATTAATAGCTATATAGGAGAATATGACGCTGACATGGTGATTAATAGGATGACCGGCAAAAAATAGTATTTAGCTGATTATTCGTTTGAATATTATGTTGATGATGACAAACGGTTAACTGGTTTGTTCTGGGCTGATGGTTTATGCAAGCTTAACTATATGGAGTTTGGAGATGTGATATCGTTCGATGCAACTTTCAAGACAAACAGGTAAGTGTTTCAAGACAAAAATGTTTTTTACTATTTTTCGCATGTTATATGACTTCATGAACTTGTAATATCGCATGTGTAGACATTGAAGAGGTGGTGTTGAATATATCGCATGTTATACTGTTTGTTTTCGCATGTGATTTTTTGTCTATTTCGCATGTATTCAATGTGTTTTCGCATGTGTTTGTTCAGGTACAAGATGGTGTTTGTTCCGTTCACTTGCATTGACAACCACTGTCGAAATGTAACACTTGGAGCTGGGTTGTTGGCATCGGAGAGCATTGAATCATATAAATGGCTTCTGAATTCATTTTTAAAGTCATTTGGTCGGCAGCCAAAGGTTGTAGTGACGGACCAAGACCCTGCTATGAAACAAACTATTGAGGAAGTTTTCCCTAACAACAGACACAGATTGTGCATGTCGCACATATTGAAAAAAGTGGCAGATAAGGTATAGCATGATATATTGTCTTTCGTTAGCCTTTTTTTTTATAATATAGATTTTGTCGGTCGGCTGATATAAAAAGCATTTATTGTTATAGGTTGGACACGAGTTGTGCAACAACGATGAGTTTAAACGGGGGATGTGCGACATTGTATGGACTGATTCCATTGAGCCCGAAGAATTCGAGAGACAGTGGAAGTTGGTGATGATTGAGTTCGGTCTCACTGAAAACAAATGGATTGATGATATGTTTGTGATGAGATCCATGTGGATTCCGGCTGTTTACCGGCACGAGCCAATGTCTGGACTTATGAGAACAACTTCAAGATCAGAGAGTGAGAACCATTTTTTTGCCAGGTGGCTAATTCACAACTCACTCTCGTAGAGTTTATGAATCATTTTGATGGTGCAATGGATGTCCAAAGGTTCAATCATAGAAAGAATGATCATATTTCAAGATATACTGAGCCTGCTGATTGGAGCGAAACTTCATTGGAAAAAGATGTTGCTAAGAGATTCACCAGGTCTATATTCTTTGATCAGCAAATAGAGATTTATGGAACAATATCTGAATGTCTGCCGATGGACACCAAAATAGAGGGTCCACAGATCAGGATATTGTTGAAGGAATTTAAAGCCCATGGAGATGGTTTATTGGAGGTATTATAGCATATATATTTCAAACATGCGATTTTTGAAAACCTATATGCGAATTTCATTTTTCAGATCATGATTTTGCAATATGCGATTTTGATATACGCATGCGATTTTAAATTTTATACAATTAAATGATTTTTTAGACATGCGAAATTGTTATGTTACACAAGCGATTTTAATTTTTAATATATATTTTTTCTTTTCGTTTTCCTAGGTGTGGTTCAAGAATCTTGAAAATGATGTAACTGCACAGTGTAGCTGTTTGCGTTTTGAGCAGTATAGGCTGCTATGCAAACACATCTATTTTCTTTTCAAGATGTTTGGTTTAAAGAAATACCAAACAATTATGTTATGAAGAGATGGACGAAGGATGTGGTGCAGAATGAGTTAAATGTGAAGTACAATTTAAATGTGGGTGGCAAGGATGTGCAACACAAGGCTAAACAGACTGCTCGTGAAATCATCCACGTAGGGGAGTATTTGGTTAGCAATTTGATTTCTGACCTTGATCAACTTGTTTTAGTGAGGGATCAAATGATGCAGCTTAAAGAGAGAGTTGATCAGAGTCGTATAACCAAGCAACTTGATCCAAAATATGACCTATTTTCAAAGTTGATTGGTTATCAACAACCAGTAACTAATGCTCCTCCTACTGTCCGTGTGCCGGCTGGTATAAGAAACAAAGGTCGTGGCTCGCATAAAAGGATTAAATCCAAGAAGGAACAAATGATCGGCCGCAAAGGAAAAAGGTCAAGGACATGTAGCGTATGCAAAGAAAAAGGTCATGATATTCGGACTTGCGAGATTCTGAAAGCCAAACAACAAGGTAAACAGCAAAAAAAGAAGATGAAGGGCGTTCAGATTGAAAATGTTCCCAGAGACAAACACAACGAGGTCGAAGACGACGAAGAGGAAGATAAGTTTGAAGATTACAGTGGTAGTAGTGATGATGGATCTGAAGAAGAAGATCAGTGGGAGGAGGTTTCAGAAGATGATGAGGAAGACTAATTTTTTTTAAATGTAAATGCGAATTTATACGAAACACATGCGATTTTATATTCATCTATTTATATCATTTTTTCATGCGATTTTAGTATATAAACATGCGATTTTATATGCATCAGTTTATAATTAGACTTATATGCGATTTCACTTTTAATACATGCGATTTTGAGTTATCTTGTTTTTTTTTGTGGCAAAGATGTCTTAATCATTCATGCGATTTTATATTATAATCAAGCATAAGATTTGTTCAAAACATATACCCAAAATATAAAATAGTTGTTACTGTCTAACACAGCTACAACCATAAAATGATTAAACAAAAATTTAGTTACTTGAAGCAAAGATTTTGTCACGTTCAGCAGAGCTGAACTCCATCTTCTCCTTCACAGTGTTTAGAGCATCTTTCAGGAAAGAGAAGGCTAAGTCATCAGCTCGAGATTGCTCCTTTATGTGATTCAAAGCTGCGTCTCTGAAGCTTGATGGTGGTTCTTCAAGTAGTCTTTCCCACATATCTTGATTTTTCTTGATTTCTTCAAGAATTTTCCCCTGCACATCAAGAATCAGATGAGAAGAGGTGACATCGGTGCTTATTTCTGTCAACGTGCGAGTTGACAATAGCTCTTTTATTGCAATGTTTTTTTATTTTTTCTGAATCTTCAGATGCCATTTTTGTTGGTCTGTTGTGTGTTTTTTTCGTGTTCTATGTCTTAATATGGAAGGTAGTTATATCTGGGTTTTTTTTATATTAAAATAGTATATTTATTATGTAGGTAGGGTGGTAAGTTCAGTAGTATTTATTATAAAATTGATCATTACATGTCAAATTACAGTCACATCGGTAATAAATTAAGTTTTTTTTTATATAAAATAGTTCTATTTTAGTTATTAATTCGTAATTTTTTTTTGCATTTTTTAGGACAAAGTAATTTGAAAGTATTAGCAGTGTTTTATTCAAAATCGCATTTGAATCGAAAACAAATTTGCAAACTTTAAGAAATCTAAAAGATAATTAACTTTTTTCTGAAATCGCATGTGTAAAAGCATGAATTCGCAAACTATAAGAAATTTCAAAGATTATTAACTTTTATTAAAATCGCATGTGTAAAGTCATGAATTCGCACATCGTATGACATCTTAAGTGTTTTTCACATATAATGTTATATGAATTCGCAAACTTTACAAAAAACAAAACCTTTCTTTTTGTCTGAAGTGTTTTTTGCACGTTTGATATGTATTTCGCATATTTTTATTTGATTTTCACCCTGCATCATCTTCTTCGATAGTCGGTATATCGATTTGTTTCAGTTCTGAACTTCCAAATTCAGCAGAAGTTCAATTCGCAGAAGGATTTGGTGAATAAGAATCGATCGATTTTTGATTACTTGTTCGATTTTCGAATACGGTTTTGATTAAGAATCTTACGGTATGATTTTGAGGTTTTGTTTACTGATTATCAGGGTTTTTTGATTTCGTAATGGACGATTTTAACCTTGGAGGTTTCATATATATATCTTTATTTGATTAATTTAATAGTTAAGCACGGGGGTTATTTGAGATGATCTAACGGCTGTGGTTATAGCGTACGTAATGTACGATTAGGCATATTGTATGATAACTGTCCTCTCTCTCTCTATATATATATATATATATATATATTTCGGGTGTTTAGTAAATACACTAAATCGTGTGACGTGAAAAGTAAAGCGTAACAAACGTAACTGAAACAAACGAGAAGACGAACGGTTCTAACCTCGAAAAGTACGGTTGTCACAGCAACGAACGACTCCACTAGTAAGCCGATTAAAAAAAATCTACAAGATCACCATGAACCCACGCGCAAGACGAATCTGATTCGAATCACCAAGACACGAGGTGGTAGATGGTGGGGTGGTCGAGGGCGGCGGTGGTGGAGGAGTGGCAGTAGTGGCTGGCGGGCAATCAGCGGTGGTGGTCGTGGTGGTGCGACGAGGGTGAGAGGAAGAGAGGGGGATAGGGTTTCAGCTTAATATCTTCCCTCTTGTGTTGTGATGTCAGGATTAGGGTTTGATTAAGGTTATATTTATAGATCCCTTGGTTACACTCTAGTCCATCAACCTTTGACTTCCTCTCCAAGTAGTTAATCTCATATTAACTATTAATTACCAGTCAACCCTTTGACCTTTATTTTTTTTACGATAATAAAACTATCTCTTTAATTATTATCCAGTAATAATCATTCCTCGTTTTCATCAAATAACAATTATTTTCCACTAATAGTAAACTACTATTCAAAAACCAATTGACTTTATTTCATTATCCAATACAATTGCCTAATAATTATCTAAATAATAAATTAATACGCTTTTAACTCTTTAAACGACATCAATTATTCCACTCAATTAATTGTTTCATAAACAATTAATATCTTAACTATTTCATCAAATACTCATTCTTCACAATCAATATCCGCTTTTGTGATTTATAATATTTACCAATTAAATATTATTCTTTGTTCGTCATCCAAAGTATAACTCTTTGGACCGTACCTTAATAGCAACATTATATGATCGATAATTGGACACCAAAATCCAACATAAACATGCATCCCTTTTCAAACATGCATAAAATAAAATCTATTGTTAGCAACAAACGTTAATTAACACAACAATTTCATGTCAGTCAACGAAAGAAAAGTCAAAGTTAAAGTAAAAAAGCTATGAACTTTTGAAAGCACGAAAGAACAGAGCAAACCATAAGGCATAAACGACATATATTATATTCAACCAATCCGGCAAATGCTTAGCCTACATCGGTTGGTGATTAAACCACAAAACCCAATGAAATTTGAATACTTTACTATGTCACACCCCAACTGATGGCGGAATCATCGGGGCGGGACGACGACGAGATTGCTCAAGACTTCATAACACTATTTACGACTATATTTAATCAAAACCGATTTCATTTCATCTCAAACTGTCAAGTACAATATTTTGGAAATCAAAGTACAAGAAGAAGCAAATTATAACATAGTTCAAAACAAAATACAACAGCATAATCTAGAAGTCTAAATGTGTTTCTAGTCATCCCTACTAGATTCCATGTTCATCAAACTCATCAACCTGCAACATGTTTAAAGTATAGTTCAATACAAAATGTATAGGCGAGTATACAAGTTTAAATAATAGACTAAGTATATAAGTGTTTAACAATCAACATGGCAAATAGTTATCTAAAATTAACATACGATTGGCATGCGTCTATAAATGCCAACCCAAAGATTACCGCTAGTGTAATCCTATCGTAGAAACGATAGGACCGTTCGGTTTTAACTTAACATGAGCACACGTCTACAGGCGGTGCGTTACTCCTATAGCGCTATATATGTTAAGGGGAGGCTTGTACGAAGTTAATGACAAGTATATCACATAAGCATGTTCCAACACGCATGAATCAAAGAATAACGTATAAGCATGTATGAATGATTGTTTGTGTGATTGCATAAAGTATAAGTGATTACGTGAACTTTGATATGGTAAACATATTGCACCCAAAAGTGTAAAGGGTAAAAGGGCGTTCGAGTATACTCAAGTTTTGCGAAGCTTTCTTTTGTTAATTCCACGAGTTGATGAGTTGGGGGTTGGAACACTGAGGTCACCCTACATGGGGTAAACGGAGGTGTGTGAGTATTCGGATTTTTGACGAAGGATTCAGATTGGAATTTAATTACAAAAAGAATGTATGCATAAAAATATATCTTGTCTAAGTACTCGTTTTGACCCTAAGTTTGTATGTGATTTCATGGGTCCTAACTTTCCCATTAGAATCGAAAACGAGGAACTTAGAACAATAGATAAAATAACCTAAGTTCATGACACATATTATAAACCGATTAGCATCATGAGTTCGGCTATGTGTGTGTGTGTATATATATATATATAGTGAAAGTGTAATGTACAATTTTGCTTAACGTACGCTGTGAAAATATAACATGCGTGATTATTTTTATAACATGCTTGATTATGGTCTTCAACATGCGTGATTAGGGTTTTTGAGTTTTATAACGTGTGTAATTTCATCTCGTACACATCGTACGTTAAGGAATATTGTACGTTAACCAACCCCTATATATATATATATGTAGTAAACCTAAAGCTAAGTCCATCATGATTGTCATAGATATCATATAAGTCAAGCATGGAGGTAAGATTAACCTCATTGTATGAATTCACCAATGCACAAATTATCACAAGGATGATTCATATGGTCATGAATGAAAAGGAAAATACAACTATCTACAAGTTCATCAAGTAGCCAAGTAAGATCAACCCAGGTGTTTTGTACCCATCATGGAAAATGTTGGAGTTGCGGCGGGGTTGTGTTACTTTAAGACTAGAAAACTCCTTGGAATAGCAAGATAAAACATCAAGTGAGGTGGTGTAATAAGTTAGGATAGCCATGGCCTCTAAAGTTCACACCTTCACCAAAACACAAGTCTTGCCATATGAACTATAGTAGACTTGGATGGTCTCAACACTTGTGGGTTGTCTTAAACCCTATCAAAACAGAAAGTTTAGAGGGTGTTTGCACCTCTAAACTCATAGGAATCAACCACACTCAAGCTCACTAACCATAGACTTGGTTAGAAGCAAGGTAGGTACAAGATTGTATAAGAATTCATAAGTTTTATAAAAGTTAACAAGGTAATCTTCCAAAACAAAAAGTTTGGACCTTAAAATGGTGATGTTCCACCTTGGTTTACCATGGTAAACCTGTGGAAACACTCCTAGAGGTGTTCCAAACTTTGTAGAGGAAGAAGAGATGATGAAAAGTGAGAAAAGTGCTCACTTTGGTACTTAGAACAATCTGCCTTTTTCTAAAGTTTGCAACTGATTTGGGAGTGATTTGAGAGTGTAGATGAGTTTGGAAAGTGAAAATGGGTGATAGGAAGCTTGTTTATATAGTGGGTTAGTAGGGTTTAGTGTTTAATGAAGATTAAAGGTGATTGGGGAAGAAAAAGGTGTTAGAAAGTTGGCCAACCCGCGTGCAGCAAACAACTCACTGCGGATTGACATCCGTGGCGTCACACGAAGCAAAGAGGGGAGGGGGCTCGCGTAGCGTGGTGCTAGACATATCCAGAAACATTGTGTAACGCCTCGCTTTTGTAACTTTCCTTATTAAGAAAGTTTGTTTCGTACTTCTATTTTTTGAAACTTGTAATCTCTTGTAATCGTATTTCCTTTCCAATCTTGTAATCCGAGACTTTGATAATAATAGAATTCATTTTTATACTTATGCACGTTACATACTGGTGTTATACGCTACAATCTCGAATACATGTTTATACGCAAAACCGACACTTGAAATACTTGAAATTATCAATTATATGTGCATTATACTCATACATTACTTTGATACACTTGGAATAGCTAAAAACATGCTTAATTTGAGTTTCTAGCATAAAATAATGAGATTATCAAACTCTGGGTGTCAAACTGCAAATTTGGGAAAATTCCGCTGGGAAGCATGACCATGCTCACGACTCACACGGTTATGCTCATGACCCGCACGACCATGCTCATGACTAGCATGATAGTGCTCATGACCACTCAGTGAAGATTCATGACCCGCATGACCATGCTCATGACTCGCACGATAGTGCTCACGACCACTCAGTGAAAATTCATGACCCGCATGACCATGCTCATGACCCACGCGGTCATGCTCATGGCCCGCACAACCATGCTTATGACTGGCACAACCATGCCAAAACGTTAGAGCTGGAAGAATTGCCTTAGAGACACGTGAATTTCAGCATTTACTCATCTTTTTGAACCACCAACTCCCCACCAACACAATTAATAACCAAAACCTACTGACCCCAATATAAATAGGCCTTCTCCACACCATCTAAACACTTTACACTCCCTCTAAACACTCTCAAATCCTCCAAATCATCTCCAAATTCTCCAAGAACACTCCAAAAGTAGGCAGAAAGTTGCAAGCTTCTAAGTGAGTTTTAGCTCACTTCTCTTCTTATTTCTTCATTTTTCTTCTTTCATTCTACTTAGATAACCTCTAGGAAGTTTTTCACAAGTTTGCCATGGCAAACTAAGGTGAAACCTCACCACATTTGAGGTCCAAAGTAAGATTAAAATCTTGTTTTGTTCAAAGTTCATGTAACTTCTATTTCTTTTGCTAAACTTGGTGAAATCTTGTACCCACCAAGCTCACAACTTAGTCCATAGTTGTGGGTTTGTGTTGAGGTTTATTTCCACCAAGAAGTGAGTTCAAAACTCTTTACTTTAAGTTCATACATGTTATATTCCAAGTGTTGAAGCCATTAACGATTCACCATCTTCCATATGGTTGAACTTGTGTCTTGTAAAAGTGTGAACCGTGGGAGTTTTGGCTTTCCAACCTAGTTCCACTACCTCACTTGTGAACCTTGTGTATGAACACTCAAGTAGCTTGTTAGTCTCAAAGTAACATAACCCCGTCTAGCCTCCAACACTTAGTTAACTTTTTCCATGTTTTGGTGGTTCACCCGGGTTAGGTCTTACTTGGCTACTTGATGATGTATTAGTTAGTTGTTATTTCTTTTCATTCATGACCCTCCGAATCATCCTTGTGATGATTTGTGTAGTGGTAAATCATACAATGAGGTTAATCCTCCATGCTTGACTTACATGACAATCTATGAAACTCATGATGGACTTAGCTTATTATAACTATATAAATATGAACATGGCTGAATTTATGATGATAATCGGATTATGGTTATTTGTCATAAACTTAGGCTATTTTATCTACGAATCTGAGTCTCTCGTTGATGATTCTAATGGGCAAACTAGGACCCATGAAATCACATACAACTTAGTGTCAAAAATGAGTACTTAGACTAGATAATACTTTTATGCATACATACTTTTTATACTTTAAATTCCAATCCGAATCTCTCATCTTAATTCCATTACTCACACACCTTTGTTTACCCCATGTAGGGTGACCTCAGTGTTCCATCCTCCAACTCTTAAACTCTTCACGGGATTTCAAAGGAAAGCTTTGCAAAACCGTGAGTACACTCGAACGCCCTTTTTACGTTTTACACTTTTTAGGTGCAATATGTTTAATCTATTAAAATCACAATCACACTTAAACTTTATGCAAACACAAACAATCCATCATACATTCTTAAATACGTGAATACTTGATTTGTATACTTGGATGATCCTTTTATGTAATTTACTTGTCATTAACTTCGTACGAGCCTCCCCTTAACATGTATAGGGCTATAGGAGTAATGCACCGCCCATAGACTTGTAGTCATGTTAAGTTTATTTTATGCGGTAAACAGAGGGTTGACTTGTTAAATTGCATGCCATGATACAATTATCTAGTTAAACTATTTTTGCCATGTGGATTCGTTTAAACCATTTTCATACTTATGCTATATCAAACTTGTGTACTCGCCAATGTTTTGGGTGTTGAACTATACTTTTAAACATGTTGCAGGTTGATGATGATGATCTTGATGAAATCTAATAGGGACGACTTTAGAAACACATATCGAAATACTAGATTTTGTTATCATAGTATTGTTGAACTTTGTTGTACTTTGAATTTCCAATGTTGTACTTTGATTTCTTTTGTTGTACTTGACAATTATTATTTATGAATGAAATCGGTTTTGAATTAAATATTGTCATAATAGTGTTATGAAGTCTCGAGCAATCTCGTTCGTCTCAGTTCGATGTTTCCACCATCAATTGGGGTGTAACACTTTGAGTTTCTTACACTTTGGCTCCTGAACTTTGATAATCTTATTATTTTATGCCATAACTTTCATTTTTAGCATGTTTTCAAGTATGTAACATGTATGCAACCATAATTTGAGTATCGTGAATGCATGTATAAGTATTTGCATGTATAAAGAGTATCAAAACATGTATTTGAATGACTGATTGCATTTATAACAAATATGTATTAAAAATGAATTTTATTACGATCAAAGTCTCGGATTACAAGGTTGGAAACGAAATACGAATACAAAGAGATTACAGGTTTCCAAAAATTGAAATACAGACAAACTTTCTAAATAAGAAAAGTTCCAAAATGCAAAGCGTTACATACGAAACCCTAGGTTGCTTGCTGATTAAGTCTCTTAAAGAAGCTGAAGACTCAGGATTTTAGTCAATGTGCACATGTGAAACGTGGAGAACAAGTCTGGAACGGACATAAAGGAATATCCTTCAGTATCCCTGATATTTCGGGATATTCTATTCCATTTTTGCACTATAAAAAGATGTTATTCTTCGGTACAATCACGACACCACACTCTCATTTTTAAATTACTAACACCTCTTCTTGTAGTTCACTCGCAACAATCACATTCACTTGCACTTACACTAGAAATCATTTTATTGTTGACCAGAATAGTTCTCGAGTTGTATTCTTTTTGTTCGCTAATAATATAAACTGTGGTAAACTACTTTCATAGTCAGCGCCCGAGATTTTGTGCCGGCGATCTCAATTGATCAAGGGTTTTCCTCGTAAATCCTTGTGTTCTTACTAGTTACATCATTCAGTTTCGTTCCAATATCCCGAGCCATATTCTGATATTCTGAGCAGTAATTTAGCAATTCAAGCGATATTTTGTCATAAACACTTAACATTTTCATTTAGCAAATTAACAATAACATTCACAACAGTTTTTTTTATGAATCAAAGATTAGCACACTACCTCACATTACAAATTTAATCACTAAATTGCTTAGGTAATTTTTGACCAAAACACTTATGCGGTTTTTTTGGTCTGAATGATCAAACAGATGAAGATAGAGATAATTTGAGTTATTAATTGTGTGATTAATTGAAGACTCACTTGAAGCACTTCCATAACCAGATATGACCTCTTTAAACATAGTAAATCTAAATTGAGCGATTTTGAACAATACAGAAGTGAAACTTAACAAGAATCAAGACCAAAGTGAAAGATAATAGACGGACAAAGAAATTTGATTGAAGAATCCAATACCTAATGAGTAATAAGAAAGTGTGAACGAATTGATTATGGGATCAAATACGAAAACAAATGAATATATAGATTGAAGAACCGAAATAATGAATGATTCGATATAGAATGAAAAACCGATCAAACTAAGATGGATGAATAAATGCAAAACTTAATATTGAGATGAGAATCAATTGAGCGAGAATCTCTGTTGTGATACCATATAAATCAAGACAGATTGTTCAGGGGACTCTCAAATTCTCATTAAGCAACTGAAATGAACTAATGTAGCACATGAAAATAACTAACAAGAATAAACTATCCATATAATCTTGACCTATGTAACACCATAGTTGGATAATCCTTAACAACCATTTACCATCTGGAGCATTAAACACATTAGGACCAAGGATGCTTGAACCGTATCAAGTCCATCATTCGGACTAATTCATCAACTATAACTAATTAATCAACATAATATTGGTGGTTAATAACTTTTTTATTTTTCTAACAACAAAGTGTGGTTTATAACTTCTAATTAATAAAATTGCAAAACTGTCATCGAATTAGTTATAACTATTAAAATAAATTGATTAACTGTATTTCCAATACTGGTGTGGTAGACTCTTCTTTTCTAATGGATTCATAAGCTTAACCCTAATGGGTGGTCTAACATGGCCGATAATGACACCCGGATGCAAACCCACGTTTTTATTTATTGTAATGTGGTGAAAGATATATGGAAGAACTTGTCTCATGGTAGAAAATACCATTTTTCTTTATTTCCGAATAATTTACAAGAAATGACAGTGTACAATTTAGATAGTAATATATAGCCTCACAGTGGATACAAGTTTCGGTATATATACTTTTTTATATGTGTTTTAGAAACAACAACCTATATAAGTAATCCTTGTTTTCTTTACAAAGTAATGTAAACTTTGTACTAACTATTCTGACATCTTTTCAAATTATTATCATTTTTATCATTACTAATATCACCACCATTGTTACGGTTGTCACTACCAATAATGGAGCCAATCGCCGCCACTAAAGCAGCCATAAAGTGTGGATCTGACGTGACCGCAGCCGTGGCTGCGTTCATCATCTCTTGGTCAGAGCTCCGGACATCGGAAAATTTTGTTGGATTATTTTGTTGACCAGATAAATGTCCTAAAACAAGTGGCCTGTTATGAACGTTAATACTAGGATGCATGTTTGTTGAAAAAGGGAAGTGAAAGGGGGGTGGTCGGGTATGGTGGTCAGATCTAGGGTTGGTGAGGTCTAAGGTGACGGTTGGAAATGGTGCGGTGGCTGATAGGGTGGTGGTTAGATGTGGAGGGTATGAAGATAGCATGGATCCTGGTGTAAGGTGGTGATTGAGGTTATCGGAGCTTGATTTGGAACCAGAGAGTAGCGTGGAGGCGGCGGCGGAGGTGGTCGAGGCCATTGCCATAGCGGCTTGTGGTAACGGATGGTTGTGAGTACCTTCATATGTTGTTGTCAAAACTGTTCGGTCTTCTGCACATCTTTGTACCTGTCAAAATTTCTTTGTTATAAAAAAATATATATATTTAACTAAACCAAAAATATAACCAACAAGTGTGCTATATATAAACGGGCTTGTAGTCCGGTGGTATTAAGGAGTGTAATAAGGTGTTGTCTTCTGAAGTGATGCAAGTTCTAGTCTCATAGTGAACATTGGTGTAAAATTTGAAAGAGAATTTAGTAGGTGCTTGAGTTTGTGGTTCCGAAAAAAAAAGTGTGATATATGTAGTATGGTAACTACTTGATATGGAATACATAAATATCCGACATAGAATAGTTTAATTTAGAAGTTCATGATATATATATATAGGATAGTTGTATTTATAAGTTTATGATATATATAGATGTGATCATTATTCATTAGTGTAAGTATTGGTGAAACCCCCCGTGGCTGCCCTCTTCTTCAACCAGATTTTAAGAAGGCATTTCTCAAAAACTTGATCTAAATCTTGTTCTCATTCTTTTCCATTGAAGCCCTCAAAGAAAAGGAAGTAAGGTATTGCTCTCATCATATCTTTTTTCTGTTTTTAAAGAGAGAAAGCTAATGTATTGGAGAGAGAAACAACAATATTCATCCTGTTCATCTGGACATGAACAAGAACACACGCACAATCTTCATCTTGGTTATGTTTTTAATGTGTTGATGTTCTTTGTTTAAAAGTTGTGTGTTATAGGTTAATGTTTTTGGCTTTTGTTTTTGATGTTGATGTTTTTTTGTCAAAAAACATGCGTGTTGATGTTCTTTATCTAAAACTTGTTTGTTATAGGGTAATGTTTTTGGTTTTCGTTTTTGATGTTGTTGTTTTTTGTCTAAAAATCTTTTTTTCTAAAACATGTGTGTTATGAGGGTGATGATATGTGGGATAGCCTAGATGAAATGTGATTCTGCTTTTTTAAATATTTTTGTTAAGTGATTTGGGGTATAGGTTGATGTTGTTTCATGACTTTTTATACATATTTTTTTGGTTATGTTTTTTATTTTTTAGATGTTCTTTGTCTGAAATTTGTGTGTTATAGTTTAATGATTGGTGGATAGTATAGACATAACCCTGGTCTATCCGGTTTTTTTTAAGGGTGAACGGGGCGCTTTGCAGGGAGGGGTGCGGGGAGTGGATAGCTCGTGCGTAACCATGTTACACTCAATTTAACCCTTTTCTATTATGTTTTTCTAGTTATATTGTTTTGCATTATTTTAAACATTTTTGTTGATGTGTTACTCTAGTGGATAGCTCGTGCATAACCATGTTACACATATTACGTATAAGTACTTACATGATACAGGGGGGCTAACACATGTTTAACCAGGTTACACATGTTACATACCAGATGTAACATGTGTAACCTGGTCAAACATGTCCTGGTGACTATTTTTTTTTACACAGGGTGTTACATGTGTTAACATTTCGTGTAACATTTAAAATAACCCTGATTAAATTATATACTCACTCTCTAAAACGTCTTACACCATCTATGTAACATGTGTAACCTGGTCAAAACACGTCCTGAAGTCTATTATTTTTACATAGGGTGTTACATGTGTTACACCACTGTAACATATACACCCATGTTACACATGAGTATATACTTGTTAATGTTGCTTTAAAATCCTCGTATGTCTACTTTCTACAGATGAACAACAACACCCACCTCGCTACTATGTTTATGAGACTCCTATTGTCAACAAGCAGTTTCATCCTATTATTGGTAAATCATACAACATATTGGAAGATGTTCTTCCCATGTATACCACTTATGGCGACCAAGCTGGGGTTTGAATGTAAAATTATATTTTTTTGAACGGATGTAAAATTATATGTTAATGTAATGTTAAAAATGAAGATGGTCATCAAGAAATGAACATAATTTAGCTTTTTGGTTCTGAATATGTAATTAGGTTTTATGGTTCTTTTGTTTACCAATTCAATATCTAAAATACACAGGAAACATGTTTGTTAGCACATGTATTTTTTATTAAGTTTCATGATAATGAAAAGTGTTTATATGCAAATCCAAAATAACATGATGTAACATTGAGTGTTTCTCTTTGTCACACAAGTCTCATATATTACTAGTTACATATATTACTTTGTTTACCAATTGATGTGACGTTTTGGATGATGTAATGCTATTCCATATGTAATTTTACTACGTGTAATCGGACATAAAGGGGGCTGCACATATGTAACACTCCTAAATATACACTTTTTTGTCCACTGTGAAACTTAAACCCTCAACCTAACAAAAATTGACACATTTTTCATCACCCTTGTATCACTAGGTTAAAAAAATCAAACCATTTAGTATATAGAACCCAAGGACCACAACTCTATGTAAGATTTATATCACCTATTCTGATCATTGGTGGCAAGAACTTACAAGATCTACCCTATTGATCATGTTAAAGAATGTGTTTTTAATTGTCATTCTTTAGGAATTATAAGTACTGCATATAAACCCAAATGAGTGTTTTCAGTTGTCATTCTTTAGGAATTATAAGTACTGCATATAAACCCAAATGATTTTAAAACATATAGTTCCTAGCACCTGTTTAGAAGCTAAGAAAGCCACACACTATCGAATCAAGAAATTTTTTTGGAAATGGTATATTTTGAAAACATTTTTAGGAAAACTGGGAAGTCAAAAAAAAAAAAGGTAAATGGGGTATCCGCTATTAGCAATAGCGGATTAGGAAGAAAAATGTTGTGTACTGTAGCTTGGTGTCAGAGATGTGTCCTAATCCGCCATTCTCAATAGCAGTTTAGGAACAAACACTTGACCAACTCAACCCAGTTAACCCTAGTTAGTTATATTACCCAAAACCTAGTTAAGTTTTAACAAACCAAAATAACCCTTTAACTGATCTACCTAACCTCCGTTAAATTTGGATTCCTGCCGTCAACAACTTTAGTTTTTGTTTGTTTCTTTGTGATAACTAGGATTACGACCCGCCGCAATGCGGCGGGGATTCTTTAGTTATATACTAAGTCGGTCTAAGACCCGCACATTATGTTAACCCTATCAAACGGGGAAAAATAGACGATGTAAAACGTTCTCCCACACACGCATGTTGTTAAACGTGTCAAACGGGGAAAAATAGACGATGTAAAAACGTTCACCCACACACGCACGTTGCGTCGTGTTAACTCGCAAAATTTAGAACGAAACGTAAAAACGTTAAGCCAAAGACGCACGCTGTGATGTGTTATGTCACAAAATTTAGAACCAAGCATAAAGCGCAAAATTTGCGGAAAATGAAAACTATAAAGGAACAAAGTTGAAAGTAAAAAAAGTTATGAAGATAGATTGCAAAAGATAAAAAGTTTTGGGTTAAAAGTAATTTATGAAATACTTTTGGGTGAAAAGTAAAAAAAAATCATTTTTTTGGAAAACCCCTAAAGCCAACGTTACGACAACCATATGCATAACCATTTTTTCTTTGAAAAACCCACAAAGCACACCCCGCGTTGCAGCGGGGCGTAAAACGGAGTCAAATAGTACTAATGTCACACAACCGTCATCGACCACCAAACCTTTGGGTTAAAACTAAAAAGTCAAGTTTTTTTTTGAATAATGTGCAAAGCATAATGTACAAGTCCTTATGCATAGAAAACTTGCTAATTTATATAGGTTTTAATGGAGCAAAGTTAACGGCAGGAATCCAAATTTAACGGAGGTTAGGTAGATCAGTTAAAGGGTTATTTTGGTCTGTTAAAACTTAACTAGGTTTTGGGTAATATAACTAACTAGGGTTAACTGGGTTGAGGTGGTCAAGTGTTTGTTCCTAAACTGCTATTGAGAATGGCGGATTAGGACACATCTCTGACACCAAGCTACAGTACACAACATTTTTCTTCCTAATCCGCTATTGCTAATAGCGGATACCCCATTTACCTTTTTTTTTTTTGACTTCCCCGTTTTCCTAAAAATGTTTTCAAAATATACCATTTCCAAAAAAAATTCATCGAATCAAATACGCTCCACTTTTGTGGTGGCAAAGTAATATATTCCTCCATGTAATGTATAAAACACCATAACATTTTTGAAACCACTACCACATTCTCTAACATAAATCTATGCATGTGACTTTATAAAACTTATCCTATATAAAATCCCGTTTTCTAAATAAAAAAAATATATAGTGGCTAAAACTCATATTTTAAATATTACTAAATGGACAAGTAACGAGTAAAATGGTAAATATAAGGTGTTTAGACAAGATTAGTATTATAAAATACAGTTTAATAATTGTATTATAATACTATTCATAACCTCATCCACATAAGTTGATGTCAAAACTTTTTAAACATATGTCGCAGGATTAACAAGTCACTTAGAAAGATTACAATTCCGATGCTAAGCGAAGATACCAGTTGTGCATACATACCCATCCCATGATGCGGGGTGTTACATATATGAAATGTAGTACCTGCATACATACTGCACACACTTACATGCAATCTAACTTTAATGTTCTTTTCTATTTCACTACGTGTCTTAATCTCATTCTAAGACCTATCAGACTAATGGGTATGGGGGCCGGCTGAGGCCCGGCTAGGACCGGCGCCGGTCCCCCACACCACCCCCCTCATGTCCGGCTCGGCCCAAACGGCTCCCCACAGCCGGCGGCGCCGTGCCTCTCCTCTCCCCTTTCTCTCACAATAACCTATACATACATACATACATATATATACATAAAGGGGCTCATCCCCCACCCCCCTAGGTTCATCCCCTTCAAGCCGAGCCTACGTGGCGCCTACGTGGCGGCTCATCCCCTCCAAGCTCATCCTCTCCATACCCTTTAGTCTCAGAGATGTATATTAGTCTTATGAATTCTATGTGTGTGTATATATATATACACACACGTACACACGTCCACATGCATTTATGTGTATCCTTGGATACAATGTGCAGTCTAGCAAAAATGTCATACTATTATAACAACCATAATTCTGGATTTTTCTTGGGGATATTTATTTAACTAAAATATAATAAAATACACGTTTAACACTTCACCTAGAAATTTGCTAAATTGATTTACTTTAAAACTATATATTTCTACGTATGAAGAAATAATCCAATACCTCAGTTAAAAGCGTAAAGAAGTTGATTACGTTATCACGCAAGCTTTATTGTTATTTGTAGTTGTTACTAGCATACACGTGGGAGAGAATCTATAAATTGACATTAGTCTTAATCTTAAAGAAATATAAATGAAATTACTATATATATTATTGTTATAGTAAACTTTTGACGTTTTGTGTTGCCTTTTCTCATGTTTACATTTATGATTCATCTGTTTTCTTGTCTTTTTATTACGTTTACACCATATGTTTATGATAAGCCGGATATGGTTTGACTTCATTGGATCGAAATAGCCAAATATGAGAGAAACGGGCGAAAGCAAAATGTTTCTTTTCTAAGAATACGTAGATATCTTTTCTTTTTGGAGTTAATATTCACACATCTTTCTCCTCTATCTCTATACATACATAGATACATGGAGAGAGAATAGTGAGAGTCTTACTTATCTTTTAATGATTTTATTAAATTCTACCCCAGTCATGTCCCTTTTAGTTTCTTTAGACTTTCACCTAGGTATTAAGGATGAGTGGATGACTATGACCTTCACCAAGGGATCACAATCGGTTACATCTTTCGATGAAGGCCCGTTGATTTGTAGTGTAAAGAAGAAAGTGAACGCACCTGTTTGCGGACAGGACAACCTACAGCCATTGTACAACGATAATAAGCACGAGGACATGGATTTCCTTTCGCCATTTTTTGCCCGTATTTTCTCCATTGACAACCATCTGATATCTGTAATTTATGTTTATTATTAGGAGTTCTTCATGTGTTTCTGTTTTTACCATTTTTCCATCAAGTTTAAACAAAACTTTTATATAACATCAACATAGGTGACTTATAATATATAAAGTAAAAAAGTATATATTACAACTAAAGATTTTAGTTTCTTGTATTGCATGTGCACCGACCTCCAAAGTCTAAACTTTTAATGAAGTATTAATAACAAACTTGAACCCATTTTTTAAATAAATAAAAAATAAGACATCGGTTTACATGAGGACCACTCAAGTCCACGACTCTAAGTTTGACAATGTGTCGATATGTTGGTCAAACGTAATTGGTAGACTTGTCTATAGCCATCTTACAAATTTCAACGTTCTTTCTTTTGTTTTAATAACTTAATTTTGATTTTAAATAGTAAATAAACAAATATCGTTTACCACGAACTTAGTTTATGTAAAATGATTATCAACAATAATAAGACATTGATCTCTAGATATACAAATTGTATCAAAATAAATAGAAGTACTAACCATGGATGCTTCGGATTGAGCTCGAACGGCAACACGAACACGTCTCATCGATGCTTCAACCGCGCCTCCTCGATCACCATCTTTGGATGAATCAAACTTGACATCATCTATGTTATCCGGGCTATCAACTCTTGAACCACTCTTTAATTCCAAAGGAACCAATAAGCTTTGTTTTGTGTCCTCTTTGACCGTATTAATCATCTATTTTTTTAAATAAATCAATCATTAAAATTGATTATTTGTTCCAACTAACTAAGACAAACTATACATAAGAAATGAAACACTATCTATATATTCACCTTACTACCATTTGTAGTATCATGAGGTATGATATTTTCTTCAATATGCCTTTGTAAATATATGTACTTTTCCTTAACTTGAGTAACCATTGATCGTAAACCTTCGTTTTCTCTCCTCATGTTTTCGAGTTGCGCCTGTAACATAGCGAGCTTCGACAAAATACAAGGGTGAATGAGTTTTCTAGCTATTGTAGTAAAATCTCTATAGACTAATATCATTCACTACAAATCAAATGACCTTATGACAAACGAATCTATCACTAGTCCCAGTGAGAAAAAGTGGTGTGGATAAAGACTTCACCGATAAAGTTCACATCATAGACAGTGTCATTAGGGTTTTCTAAAGAAACCCTAATGGTCATCTGTAGATATAGATATAGATATAGATATAGATATAGATATACCTTGTGAGCAGATTGGCTATTTGTAAGCAAAGATCCACCATTGCAACCTGTTGTTTTTGTTGTAGTAAGATTCGAACCTACCTGCATAAATAGATAAAACAGTTCGAACCGGTTAATGAGCAACACCAATGAAAAGAAGAAACAAGATATATTGGTATTACATTTAAGTTAAGTTGAAGTTCTTGATGAAGTAGTCCATCTTGTTGGTGTTGTTCTTGTTTGACATCAATTGTCAAAGGATTATGGGAAGCATCGGTTGAGAAGAAATCCATCTCGTTGATCAGTGAAGATCCATTTTCATGGAGAGTGACTGGAAACTTGTGACCATCAAACGAATTAAGAACCATATTCTCACATCCAGCTTCCATTAACGGCTGTGATTAGAGAGAGAGAGAGATGAGAGAGAGGAAACACTGGGAATTATGTTGAAGTTTGAAAAGTCTACGGTTGGAAGTGCAATGGAGTGGGGATTAAGAAGAATGGCGACCAAATGGGAAACGAACTGAGGTTTGGAATAATATAATTATATACATTAAAATAAAAAAAGAGCATAGTGAGGTAAGATGGTGCGTCAAGGTACATGTGTCTTTCTCCCACACACCAAGGAACAACCTTAACCCTAGGCTATTATATCCAAGAAATTTATATAATTATAGGCAAAAAAACCCTAGGCTATTATATCCATGAAATTTATATATAAAAGTGTAAACTATAGGCAAAATTCTTTTTTTTTTTCTTTTAGAAATTACGCATAGAATTTAATATAAAAGAAATTTTGTATATTTGGACAATGAGTAGATCAAAAAATTTGTAACATTGATTGGAATAGGTGGTCCGATTTTAATATTTAGGACGTTATTTTGTAATTTTTGGGGTTCGAGTTTCTTGATTGGTGATTTCTATTTTTTTAATAGAAGTTTTGTAATTTCAAAAAAAATTAATAAAAAGGAATTATTGTCGTTCTTCGTGCCCCTCCAAAGTTTGCAATTCACATTCATTTCATTTGTTTAAATAATTATTCATTTAGTCATATGTCACCCTTATTGTTATAAATCTTAAAAATATATATAAAGGATCATGATATATAATAGGAAGTTAGTTTTCTTATAAAATTAAGAATGTATCCTAACTACTAGATTTGTGTAGGTCCGGCTAGGGGAGGATCTAGTCGCCTAATCCTTGTATACGAACCACTCCGGTTGTGCGGAATCCAACCGGAATAGCAAACCGAGATCGAACACGTAAGAACACGACACACAAATATCACCGATTAACACCACTGTATTAAAACGTATGAAAGGTTCGGTTACAAAGCAATGTTCACAAATATGTTTTGCAAACTCTCTAAAACTCTCGTGTGTGTGTATTCTCTCTACAAAGTGTTCTCTAGTTCTGAAACAGAAACATAACACATCTATTTATACCCACAGACACACATACATATGACGAAACAGAATTAAACTCGACGAATCAGACTTGGCGAATCAGAAGCTTGGCGAAACAAAGAAATGCTCGACGGAAATGGATCATGTCGACGAAACATGGCTGTTTCGTCGAGATCCTTTGTGATTCGTCCATAATGGGCTTTGGGCCAGTCAGTTTGTAGAAGCCCAACCGTTTTGATTGGACCAAACGACCATGCGAGATGATTGGACCAACAGCATGCACGTATCCAACTTGTTTCATATTTGTGAAGTTTAGTCAAAGTCTTGACATCATCATGACATCATCATGATGATGTCATGATGATGTGTCAAGCGGGAAACGTCCTCGGCTCTCCGTGCTTCGCGTGTCGAACTCTGGGGCGCACGACGGAGGAATGTCGTGACGTCGGGCTTGAGCCGAACCTAACCGGGTCGAACCGGACCAAGTCGCGTCGAGTCGAGTCGCGTCCACATACATGTATCAACAAACTCCCCCTTGGACGCTACTCGCGAGATTCGCCTTTCATGCCTTCTATGTCGAAGGATCTTCAATGTCTTCACGTCTTCAAAGCAGAAAGTGTATCAACAAACTCCCCGTATCATGTAGGAAGTGTGTTGACAAACTCCCCCTTAACATAAGCTCCCCCTTGAGTTATGCTCGTGAATGACTTGATCATTAGCTTGAGATCCTTGTGGTGTTGATGATGGTCAGCGGCAACTCGATCATCTTCATCATTTGAGTGCCTTCACGTCGTGTCTTCATTCCGAAGCTTGTCATCGACCATGTTCTCCTAGCCTTTAGAATCTGCACATGCAAGAAATCTAAACGCGTAATGAGAACAACTGCTTGGAATATAGTAAACATAAACAAACGACACACATGTGACCATTGTTCAAACAAACACCGTTGTAGGTCCCTCGTGGAGGATGAGGTTAAACCTTAACCCTGTTATATTAACACACTAGCAAGTGCGGAATCCAAGCTAGAGTGCAACCGAGTCGAGACAAGTATAAACACAAAACACACAAGGTTCACCGATTAACACCACTTGTATTAATGCGTATGAAAGGTTCCGGTTACAAGCACAAGGTTTACAACTCAGTATTGCAAACTCTCTAATGTGTGTGTGTTCTTGACAGAATGCTCTCACTATCTCTCGAGTGTATCTTTCTGTCTCTCGTCCCTGTCTCTCTTCTATTGAACACACACTGCATGGGTATATATATACCCAGCACAGGCTGCATGGTCGAAGGATCAAGTTGACTGATCGATAGATCATCTGTCGATCACAAAGCCATCGAAAGATCCATATACTTCGAAGGATGGCATATCCTTCGAAGTCCATCCATCGAATGATATCTTTCGAGCTCATCGAAGGATATTCACAATCCTTCGATGACTTATCCTTCGACACAAAGCATTATAGAACCATATACAAACTGTTTGACCAAGTCAAACCGGAGGATGGTTGACTTAGTCAAACTTACATGACTAACAAGGACATCGTTTACATCGTGACCGAATACAGACAAAGTACAGACACAAGTGCATCAACAAACTCCCCCTTGGCTGTAGCTTTGTCTCGATCTTGATTATCTTTGATCTTCGTGTCTTCAAGACTCTGATGTCCTTTCAAGTCTTCAATGTCGGAGGATCTTCAAAGTCTTCACGTCTTGAAAGCAGAGAGTGTATCAACAAACTACCCGTATCATGTAGGAAGTGTGTTGACAAACTCCCCCTTGGCATAGGCTCCTCCTTGAGTTATGCTCGTGAAAGTCTTGATCTTTATGAAGTGAGATCCTTGTGGTGTTGATGATAGTCAGCGGCAACTCGATCATCTTTATCTTCTGAGCGCCTTCACGTTGTGTCTTCATTCCGAAGCTTGTCATCGACTATGTTCTCCTTGCCTTTAGAATCTGCACATGCCAGAAATCTAAACGCATAATGAGAACAACTGCTTGGAATAGTTAGTATAAGCAAATGACACACGAATGACCATGTCACAATCAAAACACCGTCCGACAGTATGAAAGTTTAATAAATTTGTCAATTTGAGATTTAACTTTCAAAAACTTGCAAATTTCGACCGTTTATGAAGATTTAGTCAATTCGGTTTTCAGTCAGGTTTCAGGTAACGAAGATTCGAGCTCCAACAACGTACGATCGAAAGTAAAGTAGAAATAAAATCTTTTTGGCTTTTATAAAGATTATATCAAAACACACCTAAAATCTTTTTGGTATTTTTGAATAAATTAAAAGTCAACAATTTTAATATCCTTTGAGTGTTATCAAACGACATCACCGCTAATGTCGTGCTGATATGCACCAAACGACGAAACTGTTTAAAATAAAACAATAAAGATTAAGCAGTAAATAAATATATACAGACATTCTTTTTGCGAGTTTCGAGGGTAAGAGAATCATATCAGTGAACGGTCATGCCAAAACGCTCTTGTTGTTCAGTTAGTTAACATTTAGATAAGCATCCTATAACGATTATCGGTATTGTTGTCCACATAAGCTCAACTTATCATTTGTAATCATGGCGAGGAGATACGTTAAGGTATGATTTATACTTACCGACCGGTGTTCATCCACATCACGACACATTCCCGTATCAAGGTATGCACGAGGGTTCATCTTACCGGTGAGTATACCGATTATCATCTGTTTGACCGTATATGATGTGAGATTCTCACTTATTTTGATTTGAAAACAAGCCCTATGTGATAGAATCACTTATTGATGAGGAACTTGATTTTCGATGCATGAGGGCACAGGAGCAAGTCCGTGAACAGGTCAGTACTTTCGTACAGCAGAGAGACGAACTTGACTCCCGGATAAATGTGATATATTATCACTTATTTGTTTGGACATGTGATTGTTGATCACTTATTGAGGTCAAATGCAGTGTGTACACGTATGTATAGTATCATGGAAGATCTAGACTTGCGTCCCCGTTATTTTTCGGTAAAAGATACAGCCATGATACACAGATGATAAGCAGCATAAAGACCGAATATCTCAGAACCTCGGCAATCTCTCAAACGAAATTTCGGTACCAAGACCATATGCCAATGAATGGTTCCCACCCAGTCTTCAGTCGATTAAGGTTTATATCACCCTGCACACTTTAAAATGATTGTGAGCCTACCGATACATCTTATATAGAGCTGCTTATCGTTTTGCATTTAAGGATTAAAGAGGTTTAGACAGACCACTGATGTACTATCATTTTCTCTTTTGCTCGCCAGGAAACTCATTTTTGTTTTTCTATTGTTTTTTGGTTTTTGAAATTTTTCAATGTTTTTGGATTTTTCAAATTTTTGGATATTTACTCCCCCTAAAATCAACAAACCAAGATAAAATTTAAAACACAAAGGTATTTACAAAAATGATTTTCCGATGTTGGTTTACTCTTGCTTGACCTTAATGCCGTTTACCAATAATAAAAAGTCAAATCTTGATTTGTCAAATGCTTTGGTAAAAAGGTCGGCACGTTGGTCATCGGTGTGGACCTTAACGACATCGATTAGCCTTTTCTCAAAGCAATCACGTATGAAGTGATATTTGATTTCGATGTGTTTGGTCTTTGAGTGCTGCACAGGATTTCTAGTGATCTGTAATGCAGCAGAATTATCAACGTAAATAGGAGTAGTTAGGAATTCAAAACCGTAGTCGCGTAATTGTTGTTGGATCCAAAGAACTTGGGAGCAACAACTTGAGGCAGCAATGTATTCAGCTTCGCATGTTGATGTAGCGACGCACGTCTGCTTCTTGCACTGCCATGTGACTAGGCGATTTCCTAAAAACTGACATCCAGCCGTTGTGGATTTGCCGTCGATTTTGCATCCGCCATGATCAGAATCACTGAATGCGATCAAGTCAAAGTTATTATCCCTAGGGTACCATAGACCGGTGTCAGGGTAACCCTTCAAATAACGAAAAATCCTTTTTGCAGCTGCAAGATGTGAGGCCTTCGGGTTAACTTGATATCTGGCAAGCAGGCACGTTGGGTACATTATGTCTGGCCTTGATGCTGTGAGGTACATAAGAGATCCGATCATTGCGCGATAGTATGAGGGGCTAACAGCTTCACCCTTCAAGTCTGGAGTAATTCCATGATTTTGTGGCAATGGGGTACCAATGGGCGTTGCATCAGACATCTGGAACCGGCTCAAGATGTCACCGACATATTTAGTCTGATGGATGAATATCCCAGACTCAGTTTGTTGCACTTGTAGACCCAAGAAGAAAGTCATTTCCCCCATAGCACTCATCTCGAATTTATCCTGCATAATGCGCTCGAAATTCCTACACAAGACATCATTAGTAGAACCAAAAATAATATCATCAACGTATACCTGTACCAGAAGAAGATCTCCATCTTGTTCTTTGATGAAAAGAGTACAGTCGATAAGACCTCTTCGAAAACCATTCTCCAGCAGATAGGTAGATAAGGTTGCATACCAAGCTCGCGGTGCTTGATGAAGACCATAGAGAGCTTTGTTGAGCAACCAAACCCGATCGGGATGGATAGGATCTTCAAAACCTGGGGGTTGTTCGACGTACACCTCTTCTTCAACCACACCATGTAAGAATGCACTTTTCACGTCCATCTGATAAACCTTGAATCCTTTGAATGAGGCATAAGCCAGAAAGATCCGAATTGCTTCCAGACGCGCAACAGGTGCATAGACTTCGTTGTAGTCGATTCCTTCTATCTGACGAAAACCTTGAACGACTAAACGTGCTTTGTTCCGAATAACCACTCCACGGTCGTCTTTCTTGCATTTGAAAACCCATCGAGTGCCAATTTTCTTGTAGTTCTCAGGTCTTTCAACAAGCTTCCAAACACCAAGCTTTTGAAATTGCTGCAATTCTTCCTGCATGGCTTCAACCCAAGCATTGTCTTTCAAAGCGTCTTTCCACGATTTTGGTTCTTCTTGTGACATGTAACACGCGAAGGACCAGTCATTCTGAAGACCAGATTCTCTTATGGCTGAATACAAACCAGCATTCCGGTTGTTTCTTAGCTGATTACGCGTCTGCACACCGCGATGGACATCTCCTATAATATTCTGCTGGGGGTGGGTATCGTGAATCCTCATTTCAGGATTTTCTGACACACGTGCATTGATACCCAAATTGTTAAGATTAAGATCAACAACCAACTCCACACCAGGAATGTGTGTAGAGGTGGATGCATTCCCTTCAGCAGTGTCTACATTCTGCATATGAGGTGTATCTACAGAGCCACCTTGAACAGGAGCAGCTTGAGTCGAAGATCCTTCAGCTGCATCATGATATTCATCATCTTCAGAAGATTCATTATAATCAGCAGCATCTTCATAAACCTCATTTTCAACCATATTGTTGACAGACGAAGAAGCTTGTGGGTCAACAACAATAGGTCTAACCAAAGGCGAGTCAGCAGCGTTGTCACATTCAAACAACATTCTAGCCGCTGCTGATTCTTCGTCAAAGGTTGGCAGATTGAAGGAGTCAAATAGTCCATCATAATCGAACATCCACGGATCACCCGGAGCCCTAACAGGACTCGTGTACCTTTGAACCCTCACTTCACTCCATAGCTCAATCTTTCTGGTAGCCAGATTCCAAACACGAAAATTCGGAGTATCATATCCAAGGAAGAAACCCTCGATAGCTCTAGCTCCAAACTTTCCATCCGGCTCAATCATAGTACATGGAGCACCAAATGGTTCTAGGTAAGAAAGATCCGGTTTTCTTTTCTGAAGGAGTTCGAAGCAAGTTTTGCCATGTCTCTTTACTGTAAGAACTCTGTTTAACGTGTAGCATGCAGCCGATACAGCCTCCCCCCAGAATTGAATAGGGAGTTCCGACTCTACTAACATTGTTCTTGCAGTTTCGATAATCGTCCGATTCTTCCTCTCCGCGACACCATTTTGTTGTGGAGTATAACGAGAACTGTACTCATGAAGAATGCCTTTAGAAGTACAAAACTCATGCATAACTTGATTCTTGAATTCGGTTCCATTGTCGCTTCGGATCCTCCTCACTTTCAACGAATAGAGATTCTCCAACATTGTAAGAAGATCCTTGAGGATGCCAGGAGTTTCACTCTTGTGTGCCATGAAGGATACCCAAGAAAATCTAGAATAATCATCAGTAACAACTAGACAATAAGCATCTCCGAATGTTGTCTTGTGCTTCATAGGTCCAAAAAGATCCATATGAAGACGTTCAAGAGGTATGCTGACAGTGTTGATTTTCTTCAAAGGGTGAGACTTCTTTGTTTGCTTCCCTTTTTGGCACGAGACACAGATATCTTGTAAATGAAAACTTCTCACAGGCACACCATTCACAAGATTATTTTTCACCAAATGGTTCATCTTTCTCAAGTGAATGTGTCCCATTCTTCTGTGCCAAGATATAGACTCCTTTTCTGTGGCTTTCGAGACAAAGCAAGTGACTTGAGCTGATGTTGTAATCGCCTGGCTCATGTCGAGAATATAAAGATCATTAACTCTCGGAGCCGATAAGAGAATCCATTCTTGTGGAATTTTGAATCCAGGTTTCAGCACATAGCAGCCGGCATCATCAAAATGCACTGAGAACTTTTTATCGCAGATTTGCGACACACTGAGAAGATTATGATCAATTTGCTTAACATAATTGATCTTATCGAAGCACACAATACCATTGGAGATACTTCCCTCTCCAGTGATGAATCCGCCTTTGTCTCCCGCAAATGCGACATACCCTCCTCTAATATATCTCACGTCGTATAAGAGCCGTAAGTCGCCAGTCATGTGCCTGGATGCTCCACTATCAACAATCCAATGACTATTAATAGTTCCTCCGGGAACACCCTGCACATGTCATTTAAAAAAAAACATCAGTTGAGGATGGGGACCCAAGCCTTAGTGGTCTTGGGTCGTCCCTGAGCATCACGAAACGTGATATCAATCTCTTGATGATTTTCAAGAACAACTGCTCTCCCTGAATTGTCAACCCCCTTAGGTAACCAAGTTTGTTTTTGCCTACCAGTTTGAGTGTAAACAGTTTTTGAAGCTTCTGGTTTTACAGGTTGTGACACACTTGGTTCCCTGTTAACTGTTTTAACTTCAGATTTCAAGGCTTTTTCAACGGTTTTCATGTTCTTACGTCGTTGTTTAGTTTCTTGTTCTTTTACAGTTCGTTTATCATGTTTAGGTGAAACTGACCGACGTTGAGGATGAACTGTTTCAGGTGGAGCTTTCTCAACAAATTTATTCTTTGGAGCATTTGGGCAGTTTTTGATGATGTGCCCAAATTCTCCACATTTAAAACATGTTCTCCTTTCAACAAATTTTGGAGAACTTGATTGACCACAAGATGTCGAACTCGTGGAACCTGAGGTACTATCCTTTTCATCACACCCAGTTGTGCGTTGAGTGTAATTGTTATCAATGTTACGTTTTAAGATTGTGACCTGTTGTACAAAATCTGTGTTTGATTTATTCTCAAAAGTCTCAATCTTATCAGTACCTGTGGATGCCACGAATTTGACACTTTTTCTTTTCCTTTGAGATCGAGCTCCTTTTGTTTCAGATTTCATCTGAGAGACTTTATGCTTTTGAGCTCGTTTGACTGGTTGTTTACCGTTAGAAGCACTAGGTTGTTGAGTGGTTGAAGATTTTTTATTACCAAACTGTTTTCTAATCTCAGCCTTAGGAACTGGATCACATTGTGTTACAACAATTCCCGGAAGTGTTTTTCCCAAAAATTTGTTTGTGTTGTCTTCAAAGACTTTATCAATCAAAGATTGATTTACATTCTTAATTGGGAAATCGTGATCTGAGTAGATTTTATCATCTCCAACCAATGTATACAACACATTACTGCTTTTAACAGTAGACACACATGTCTTATCAACTTTGACAGAATCAATCACTTGTTTCTTAACAGAGGAGACATCAGGAGTATCAGGATCACAAAGAATGTGATTCTCTCGTGGGATAACTACTCCTTTCATCTTGTTAAGTGATTTATTCTGATCACTTACATCCACTTCTGATTCATCATCCGATGTCTCATAGTCCTCGATAACTGGAGGACTTTGCTTCATGGATGATGAAGTTTCTTGTTGCTTAGAGGATGTGTTTAAAGAATTGTCCGGTTTGAACCCTAGGCCAGTAGCAAATTCCTCATAATCAAGAGGCACACTGGGTTCATACCGAGGCATATCCTCTTCATCGGGCATCTTGGTATAGTTATTCATCAAAGGAGACGGACATTTCTTATACCCTATGCCTTTCTGATCTCCCTTCAGTTGTTGAACATCGATAATGTGATCAAGCACAAATTGGGAGTTAGAATAACTCTCCAATTTTTGTTTGATCGCATCATGCTCGCATTGGGCAATGGCTAATTGCTTCTTAGTTTCTTCCACAATGTTGATGTATTCATTTATACTTACTTGCTTGTGGTAAACTACTTTGTTCACTTCGGACACGTTTTTCTTTAATGTTTCAATTACTGATTTAAAATCTTTTTCGTTCCGAGTTAAAGCCATATTTGCCTCTTTGCATTTGGAAAGTTCAATAACCAAATTTTGATTATGACTATGAAACTTTTCTAATTCAAGCTTCTTTTCAGCACATGATTCACAAACACTAGGAGCAGGAGGTTCAGAATTTACCTGACTCGAAGAGGCTGACACATTTGTCATAAATGCAGTTTGAAAAGAAAAAGATCCATCTTCAGAAAAGAACTTTTCCATTTCCCTGGATGTAGTAGCAGCCTTCTTGATCAGAATTGATTTCTGACATATAAGTTCATCAGCTTCATTCAATAAATCCTCAACACCAGAACCTGCTTCCTCCTTCTCATCAGACTCTGATTGATTATCCCCAGAAACAGAGCCTTCTTCATCAGAACTTCCAGAATAACCAGAACTGTCATCACTTTCAGAGGACTCTTCTTTATGAACATGCTTGATGTGATTGATGATCTTTGCATAACAAGCTGTTCCACTTCCTTGATCACCTTCACCAAGCTGCACAGACCAGTCACATCCCTCATCAGCTTGAACAGTCAAAGCCCGATTGGGATTTGAAGATCCAGGCTGTCCCTGATTGTTATTAACTGCCACAACCCTCCTTTCACGGTTTTCTTGCTGGGCATTCACATTTGCAGTACTCGTCTGGTTTCTGAAAGGGTTGTGATTGCCTTGTTTTGTTGGTCGAGTGCACTCACGTTTGAAGTGCCCTTTATTACCACAATTGTAGCATGTAACGGCGTTGATATCAAACCCATACTTTGTATCTTTCTTTCCTTCCA
Source organism: Helianthus tuberosus (assembly GCA_030545235.1). Taxonomy (NCBI): domain Eukaryota; kingdom Viridiplantae; phylum Streptophyta; class Magnoliopsida; order Asterales; family Asteraceae; genus Helianthus; species Helianthus tuberosus. The sequence goes on along the minus strand of CM060411.1, from coordinate 47,825,204 downwards.
ACGAAGTTCTTCCAGTTCGAGCCATGAAATCTTTTGCCCTTCTTACTGCACTAGCAAAAGCCCATTTGATATCCATCAACTCCATTTCTTCCTTGTCGATCTGTTGATAATCTTCATCGGTCATGATGATGTCATAGCTTTGACTAAACTTGGCAAATATGGATTTGATAATTCTGTACGTGCATGCTCAACCGTTTGCATGTTGGGCCTTTATTCCAACATTGGGCCGATCGCACAAGGGTGGCCCCAGCCCAATCGCACAACATTTAAATACCGAAATCAAGTGTGATTTCGGTAGAGTGGTGAAGAGTGAACAAAAGACAAGAGAGAACCGAAAGATCTTAGAACCGAAAGATCTTAGAGAGAGTTTGCAAATATTGATTTGTAAACATTGATTTGTAATCGTTTTCAAGTATTAATACAGTGGTGTTAATCGTTGAGTCTCGGTGTCCTTGTCGTGTTCTTGTCCATCTTTCTCTCGATCTCGGTTTGCATCTCCGGTTGGATTCCGCACAACCGGGTGGCTGTGGAAACGGAGAAGAGCTTGTATTGGATACAAACGCCGTTTGAAGCTTCGGTTGCTGAACAGAACTAGAACTAGCTGAAGGACCAAAACCCGGCAAATACATTTCTGTGTTTTGAGTAGGTGCAATCCTTTTAGCTTTCCGAATTTCCTCTTCGTTCTTGTGCTCCAACTTCTGAATGAATTCATAGATATTAACATTGACAGCATCTAGAACGCCTGTATGCTTTAAAAGCTCAATGAATGGGCTCCACTTTGGAGGTAGAGCATCAGCAAACCGTGCTACAATTTCCTGTTGAGATGTAAGAACACCAAAATAACACATTTCACACATCAAATGATAATAACGAGTAGTTATATCATTTAGGGTTTCATTCTCTAAGAAATGAAATGATTCGAATTTCTTCTTCAACAGATCCTGGCGTGTCTTTCTAGTAGCTGCATATCCTTCTCCTCTCGCTACCAAAAGATTCTGTATGTTTTGATTTTGATTCGACAACAAAGCCCATTGACTTGCGCTTATGGATGGTTGAGGAAACATATTTCTTGCCCACGCGGCTGCGGAAATTGATCTTGACCGGGTTGTGGGTCCGTACTCCTGTCCCACGGACTTGTGCAACTCATGATTGGTGTATGAAATTGATAACTTGATCACACAGAATTATGTCCACTTTGTAAGTGCCCACAACTTAATAAAACACTTTATAAAACACTTATGAAAATCAGCCCAATGGTTTTTTTTTTTTTTTTTTTTTTTAAAGATTTCTAAAGTCCAATAATAAGGAAGATGGGTGATTTCGGCCAAGTCAAGATGAAAACAAGTGATTTCGTTGGTTGTGATTAAAAAAAATGATATCTTTGATAATCTGATTTCGGCCAGGGAGTAGAAGCCCAATTAGAACAGAAGCCCAATTTCTTCTTGTGCGATCAAGTCAAACTTGTGTGATTGCTGAATCTTGTGCGATTGTTGAGACTTGTACAATTCCAATATCTTGTGCGACCAGACTTAGACCCAATGCGGAGCCCAATTCTTGTGCGATACTTATCGGAATATGAGGCCCAATTCTTGAAGCCCAATTCTTGTACGATTGATAACAGTTGTGCGATTGAAAAAGGATGTCTTGTACGATTCAATATTGTGCGATTTAAAATGTTGACTTTCTATGCTCTAAAAAGTTGATGATTGCTTTTTGGTTCAGTCTTGTCTCTGACACAGCATGCCACACTTTCGGCTAAGATAAATATCAATTAAACAACCAAAAGATAATGTCTTACAATATTTTAATCAAGTTGTAATTTTCAAAACACAAACAACTTTGACAAATATTTGACCAAAATCAAAAAGTTGAAAACAACAAGAACACTATGAAGATGATATGAACTGAATGAGTTTCCGGCAAACTATATGAGTTTTCCGGTCACGACAAATTTTCCGAAACACGTTTTTGCTTGAAACTTCACTAAAAACCCACTTTTAACATGTGAAAAGGAAAATAACAAGGTTTTTATGTGAACTAACAACAAAATACCAGAATTTTCGAAGATATGAGCTGATTTTTCAGAAAAACATGAACTTCAAAAATCTGAAACAAACCCGAAAACAACTCGGTTTTAACAAGGAGAAGAGCCAAGGCTCTGATACCACTTGTAGGTCCCTCGTGGAGGATGAGGTTAAACCTTAACCCTGTTATATTAACACACTAGCAAGTGCGGAATCCAAGCTAGAGTGCAACCGAGTCGAGACAAGTATAAACACAAAACACACAAGGTTCACCGATTAACACCACTTGTATTAATGCGTATGAAAGGTTCCGGTTACAAGCACAAGGTTTACAACTCAGTATTGCAAACTCTCTAATGTGTGTGTGTTCTTGACAGAATGCTCTCACTATCTCTCGAGTGTATCTTTCTGTCTCTCGTCCTTGTCTCTCTTCTATTGAACACACACTGCATGGGTATATATATACCCAGCACAGGCTGCATGGTCGAAGGATCAAGTTGACTGATCGATAGATCATCTGTCGATCACAAAGCCATCGAAAGATCCATATACTTCGAAGGATGGCATATCCTTCGAAGTCCATCCATCGAATGATATCTTTCGAGCTCATCGAAGGATATTCACAATCCTTCGATGACTTATCCTTCGACACAAAGCATTATACAACCATATACAAACTGTTTGACCAAGTCAAACCGGAGGATGGTTGACTTAGTCAAACTTACATGACTAACAAGGACATCGTTTACATCGTGACCGAATACAGACAAAGTACAGACACAAGTGCATCAACAACCGTCTGACAGTTTGAAAGTTTAAAATATTTGTCAATTTTAGTCTTTAACTTTCAAAACTTGCAAATTTCGACCGTTTATGAAGATTTAGTCATTTTCGGTTTTCGTTCAGGTTTCAGGTAACGAAGACTCGAGCTCCAACATCGTACGATCGAAAATAAAATAGAAATAAAATCTTTTTGACTTTTATAAAGTTTATATTAAAACACACTTAAAATCTTTTTGGTATTTTTGAATATTTCAAATGTAAAGACTGAAAGCAGTAAATAAATATATACAAAGGTGCCGAAAATGAAAGCATTAAATAAATATTTACAGACATTCTTTTTGTGAGTTTCGAGGGTAAGAGAATCATATCAGTGTATGGTCATGCCAAAACGCTCTCTTTGTTCAATTAGTTAACATTAAGATAAGCATCCTATAACAATTATCGGTATTGTTGTCCACATAAGCTCAACTTATCAGATGTAATCATGGCGAGGGGATACGTTAAGGTATGATTTATACTTACCGACCGGTGTTCATCCACATCACGACACATTCCCGTATCAAGGTATGCACGAGGGTTCATCTTACCGGTGAGTATACCGATTATCATCTGTTTGACCGTATATGATGTGAGAAACTCACTTATTTTGATTGAAAACAAGCCCTATGTGATAGAATCACTTATTGATGAGGAACTTGATTTTCGATGCATGAGGGCACAGGAGCAAGTCCGTGAACAGGTCAGTACTTTCGTACAGCAGAGAGACGAACTTGACACCCGGAAAGAATTTGTGATATTTTATCACTTATTTTGATTGGGACATGTGATTGTTTATCACTTATTGAGGTCGTATGCAGTATGAAATATGTACACGTATGTATGGTATCATGGAAGATCTAGACTTGCGTCCCCGTTATTTTTGGTAAAAGATACAACCATGATACCCAGATGATAAGCAGCATAAAGACCGAATATCTCAGAACCTCGGCAATCTCTCAAACAAAATTTCGGTACCAAGACCATATGCCAATGAGTGGTTCCCACCTGGTCTTCAGTCGATTTAAGTTTATATCACCCTGCACACTTTAAAATGACTGTGAGCCTACCGATACATCTTATATAGAGCTGCTTATCGTTTTTCAGTTTAGGTTTAAAGAGGTTTGGACAGACCACTGATGTACTATCATTTTCTCTTTTGCTCGCCAGGAAACTCATTTTTGCTTTTCTATTGTTTTTGTGCTTTAGAAATTTTTCGATGTTTTTGGATTTTCAAATTTTGGATTTACTCCCCCTAAAATCAACAAACTAAGACAAATTTAAAAACACAAAGGTATTTACAAAAAAATGATTTTCCGATGTTGGTTTTAACTCATGTTTTGCCTCAGTGCCCTTTACCAAAATTAAGTTAATCAGAAATGATTTATCGAATTTTGGAGAAAATGAGTTGGCACGTCGGTAACGGTGTGGACCATGACAACATTGACGAGTTTCATATTGAAACAATCACGTGTGAGGTGATATTCGAGTTCAACGTGTCTGGTCAAAGAGTGCTGTATGAGATGATAACAATTCATAAAGCAGCTTAAATATCGACAAGAATAGGAGGGATAAGAAATTTAAAACCGTATCCTGCAACTGCTTCGTGCATTGCCAGGAATCTGAGTGCTCTCCCAAACTGGATATCCACCCGGTGTGGATTTCAAAGTCGATTCTTTGTAGCTACTGGGAGGTCTCTTGACAGCAACAAGATCATAAACCTTTGGGTCCGGCTGGTCTTCCACATTGCACCAGCGAAGGTTTTTGTCTTTCTCTTTCAGAAGTAGTGTGCGGTTGTTCAACCCACGCCAAGGCATCCGCACACCCGGTGTAGTTTGATCAACCAACACATTTTCTTCAATCACACCGTGGAGTAATGTACACTGCACGTTCATCTTCTTGATTTTGAACATCAGACGTGCTGCAGGTGCGTACAATTCATTGAATCTATCTTGTTGACCCGATCAAAAACCATAACAACCAAACTTTGGCACATTTTTCATTTGGTCGAATTTTTTTTTTTTTTTTTTTTTAACTTCATTCAACAACATTCTTTCATCAGACATTTTTGTCCTTTTCTTTTTCTTTCCTCTCTCTCCAACAAAGGCAACAACTCCTAGATATAATGATGTTTCGGAGTCTTATGTCGCCTGATCTTGTGCATGGACGCTCCACTATCAACAATCCTAAGACTATCAATAGTTCCTCCTGGAACATCCTGCACACTCATTCAGAGATTAGTTGGAGAGGGGGACCCAAGCCTTCACAGACTTGGGTCGTCCGTCATCATCGAGAATTGTAACATCCATTTCCCGATGATTCGGAATGGCTGTAGCTCCCCCTGAAACAGTTACCGATTTTGGTTTCCAAATCTGTTTTTGTTTTTCATGTTTAACATCCGATTTAACAGATTTTGTTTGGGAAACCTCCGGTTTTAACGCCTTTTCAACTTCTTTTCGTTGTTTCTTTTTCTGTTTCACTTCTCGTTGTTTAACAAGACGATGGTCCTGTTTTGGTGAAACAAATCTTTTATGGTAATTGTAACCATGGGGGGCATCAACTTTGGCTTTTAATTTATGAAGATACGGACAATTTCGAATGATATGTCCAATTGTACCACATTCGAAACATGATCTTCGTTCAACAAACCCCGAAGTATCATGTGATCGTTTTGCCGATGATGATGAACTTTGTGACCCCGAGGTACTTGGTTTTGAACTATTTGGTTCATTCCTTTTCATCACTGTTGCTTTCTTGACAAAATCTAAGTTAGATTGATTTTCAAATTTTTCAATTTTGTCCGTTCCCTTGGATTTCACAAAGTTCACATTCTTGTTCTTCTTCTGATTTGGCTTCCTTTGACTTTGAGTCGGTGCTTTACCTTTTTGTTTGTTATGATTTTGCTGCCTTTTCTCTGTTGGTAATTTCTGATTGCCAAATTGTTTTCTAACTTCAGCCTTTGGGATAGGAGGGCACTGTGTGACTGTAACACGTGATCCTGTCTTTCCCAAAAACTTATTTGTCGAATTCTCAAAGACGTTACTGATTAAAGATGGATTAACATTTTTAATAGGAAAATCTTTGTCTGAATAAATTTTATTATCACCAACAAGAGTGTACAGCAAATCCACACTCTCCGACTCTTTCTCAGACGAGGACTCAGTTGCAACAGTCTTAGCGGGTTTTGCAGGAGGATCACACAGAATGTGATTCTCAAGAGGTATGTCCTCATCTTTTATCACCGCATCAGACTTTGCTGAATCGGTATCATCAGATTCATCATCAGAAGAATCAGTATCCTCAATCACAACTGGAGGATCCTGATTCGGTTCAGCAGTTACAAAGGTATCTCCTGACACATCTGAATCGGATGATACTTCTTTCTTATATCCGAGCCCTGTAGCAAACTCATTCACATCTAGAGGAACAGATGGTTCAAAGTGAGTTCTATATTCCTCATCAGGCAGTGCATCATAATTGTGTCTAACAGGTGGTGGACATTGTTTGTATCCAATGCATGTGACATCCTTTTTCTCTTTCTGTACATCAATGATGTGATCCAACACATAGCTAGAGCTCAAATAACTGTCTAACTTGAGTCGGATCGCCTCACTTTCGGTTTTAACACAAGCCATTTCCTTTTGCATTATCTCAAGACGTGTGATATACAAATTTATGTCAGTTTGTTTTCTGGAAACCATTTTTGTCAGTTCGGTTTTATCTTTTCTTAAAGTTTCAATCATCGTTTTAAATTCCTTTTCATGGTTTTCATAAAACATGTTGGCTTCTGTGCACTTAGAAAGATCCACGGTCAACTTTTGATTGTGGATGAATGTCACATCATACTTGTCTTGCAAAGCCTCATGCTTGCTTTGCAATTCACACCACTTATCATTCACTAAAACATGTTTGTCTTGCAATTCAAACAAACTAGCTTGTAAAGCATCGTGTTTGCCTTGCAACTCAGACATGTTTGCTTCCAAATCAGCACATCTAGCATGCAATCTATCACAATTATCACAGCTAACAGAAGTGGGTTCATCGACACATACCTGACTTGATGAACTGTCGACATTCGCCATAAAGGCTGAATGGAGAGAAGACGAAGAATAAGCAGCTTGATCCACCAAAATAGATCTTCTTTGAATTCCTGCTGCAGCTTCCTCCAATAGTTCATCAATATTTGCATCGACTGACGCAGCTGATGTGTCATCTTCCTGATCATTCCCTGAAGCGGATGACTCTTCATCTGAACTTCCACTATAACCGGAAGAGTCTTCATCTTCAGAAGATTCACTACCATTGGTGGAAGATTCTCCACCACTGGCGTGTTTAAGATCATTAACCACTTCAGCAAAACAAGCTGTTCCATCAGGTGCATCATTTCCCAACTGGATTGACCAATCACAACCTTCATCTACCTGAACCACAAGTGCCTGGTTGGCATTAGATGGTCCTGCTTGACTCTGGTTGTTGACAGGCACCAGTGTTCGTTCGTTGTTCCTTCCTTGGTTCTGATTTGTCCTGTTGCCTTGACCTCGGAAAGGATTCTGGTTCCCATGCTGAGATGGCCTTGTACATTCACGCTTGAAATGACCACGCTCACCACAATTGAAACACTTGACGGCCTGCTTATCGAACCCATACTTGGTGTCTTTCTTGCTTTCTAAGCTGGTTCGGCCTGTTCTTTCCATGAAATCCTTTGCTCGCCTAACAGCACTGGCAAAGGCCCACTTAATATCCATCATCTCCATCTCCTCTTTATCTATCTGCTGATAGTCTTCTTGTGTCAGATTAATATTACCAATCTGGCCCTCCACTAATCCACAGTATGCGCTCACCACAGTGTTTAGCAGCTCCATATGTTCTTTTGCTACTTCAACACTGACTTTAGAAAAGCTTGAAGTGTCGAGCCGTACTGTATTTGGCTTTGATTGTTGACCAGCAGATGATGTACTTCCATTACAAGCTTGCTGTTGCTGTTGAGGAGGAAGTGGATTTCCGAATATATCAGTTGTTCTGATTTGCTGTTGCTGTTGTGGTGCTGGTTGAGGAGCTGGATTAAGCAGATTTCCAAACATATCTGTTGTTGGAGGAGGAGTGCCATACAAGCTCGTGCTAGACACAAATGCTGTTTGAATTGGAGCGTGTGAAGAAGGTTTTGTAGAAGTGCTAGAAGTTCCATAATAAATTTCAGGATTTTGTGGCACTGCAACTCTTTTTGCCTTGAGAGTTTCTTCCTGATTCTTGTTTTCCAGGAGTTGAGCAAAATCACTGAAGCTTGTTGTATCCAAAGTGCCATTGTACTTCATGATTTCTAAGAAATTACTCCATTGTGGTGGCAGTGCATCTGCAAACTTCTTCACTATCTCTGCTGAAGTTGTTACAACCCCAGTATTTGCCAATTCGGTTAGCAAATGAGTAAATCGACTTGTCAAATCTCCTAGAGATTCATTCTGCATACAAACAAAACCATCAAACTCTTTCTTTAGCAGATCTTTTCTTAATTGACGTGTTGCTTCATTTCCTATGCCCCTTATCTTCAATGCGTCCCACAACTTCTTCGTTGTCTTGAAACTGACAAATTGATGATAAATGTCTTTGCTTAACGCCTGAGTAAGAATGGCATATGCTTTCTTTTCTAAGTCATAGACCTTCTTCTGATCTTCCGTAAGATCAGCAAACGTAGCAGCAGATGAAGCGGCAACCTCTATCGTTTGATCAAAATCTGTGATGAATCGCAACCACAGTTCTGTATTTTGACCAAGGACATATGTATGAAATCTGTCAAACCATCCCGGATATTCACTTAAATGCATCAACTTTGGAGGCCTATTCAAACTTCCCGTTTCACTTTCGCTTAGTAAAATGCTTTGAACACTTGGAGCTTGATTTGATACGAATGCCCATTGACCGGTAGATGTAGCATTAGCTTGTGAACCCGAATCCGGAGCTGGAGTACCAAAATACATTTCTGCATTTACCGGAACACCCCACATCGAATTCATTTTTGATCAAGAAAAATAATACCTGAAAATCACACCTCAAACAAACTGTTAAATCACACTTGCACTCCTGTTTTAAAAAAAAAATCCCAGTTGCTAAGCCCACTTCACAAATTGACGAAACATAATTCTTTATGTTGTTGACGAATCAAATGCTTATCTTTTAAATAAATGTCCCACTAAAAATTGTCACAAACAAAATTTGTTATTTGAGCTTCAATAACTGACGAAACAAGGTTCCAATACTCTGGTTCGGCGAAACAGGAATTATTTGCTATTGGGCTTTCACTCAACGAAACAAGCCCAATAAACACAGGCCCAAAACTGATGATTACGAAACAGAAATGAAAGGCGAGTCCTTTTGGGCTTTTTGGTCGACGAAATGGAAGGACCTTTTGGGCTTTGTATTGTTGACGAAATGGCCCAGTATACTTGACGAAACAGATGGGCTTTGAACAGTTGACGAAACAGAACTTATATCCAGTTGACGAAAGTGAAATTCTGTTTCGCCGAGAATGCAAATGACGAGACTGAATTTTGTTTCGCCGATGGGTGTTTCAGAGAGTTGGTAAACCTTTTGACTTTTATCTTTACTGACACACGCAACAGTGCTTTCGGCTACACTCTTACCAAATTACCAACCAAATGATGACTTACTATATTTTAATCAGATTACAATTTTCAATGACACAAACACTTGAAAATTCAAATTTTTAAGATCAAAAAGTGAATTTATGAAGAACACTTTGATGATGTGAAGAACACTATGAATATTCCGGTGAAAAATATGAGTTTTCCGGTGACCCGAAAAGTTTCCGAAACCCGAATTTTGCTAAAAACTTCACTAAAAACCAACTTTTAATATGTGAGAATGAAAGATAAGGTGGTTTTTATAACAACTTCCAGCAAAACACCAAGATTTCAGCCGATTTTAACAAGTTTTTCAGAAAATGTGAACTTTTCAAAAAAACCGAAATACGACCAAGAACACCTCGGTTTTAACAAGGAGAAGAGCCAGGGCTCTGATACCACTTGTAGGTCCGGCTAGGGGAGGATCTAGTCGCCTAATCCTTGTATACGAACCACTCCGGTTGTGCGGAATCCAACCGGAATAGCAAACCGAGATCGAACACGTAAGAACACGACACACAAATATCACCGATTAACACCACTGTATTAAAACGTATGAAAGGTTCGGTTACAAAGCAATGTTCACAAATATGTTTTGCAAACTCTCTAAAACTCTCGTGTGTGTGTATTCTCTCTACAAAGTGTTCTCTAGTTCTGAAACAGAAACGTAACACATCTATTTATACCCACAGACACACATACATATGACGAAACAGAATTAAACTCGACGAATCAGACTTGGCGAATCAGAAGCTTGGCGAAACAAAGAAATGCTCGACGGAAATGGATCATGTCGACGAAACATGGCTGTTTCGTCGAGATCCTTTGTGATTCGTCCATAATGGGCTTTGGGCCAGTCAGTTTGTAGAAGCCCAACCGTTTTGATTGGACCAAACGACCATGCGAGATGATTGGACCAACAGCATGCACGTATCCAACTTGTTTCATATTTGTGAAGTTTAGTCAAAGTCTTGACATCATCATGACATCATCATGATGATGTCATGATGATGTGTCAAGCGGGAAACGTCCTCGGCTCTCCGTGCTTCGCGTGTCGAACTCTGGGGCGCACGACGGAGGAATGTCGTGACGTCGGGCTTGAGCCGAACCTAACCGGGTCGAACCGGACCAAGTCGCGTCGAGTCGAGTCGAGTCGCGTCCACATACATGTATCAACAATTTGAGGTTAGTTTTTCTTATAAAATTAAGAATGTATCCTAACTACTAGATTGTATAATAGATGTCTAAGATTAAATGGATGGAATTCATAAAAAAAAAAAAAGGGTGTGTGGGTTTTATAGGGGTTGTTATGGTCTATGCAAGAGAGTAGTTTCTCTCTTCGCTTCCATCATGTAGTTAATCATTAATAATTCTTTCATACGTTGTAATATGTTTAAAAGACATTACCCCATAAAACAAATGTTTTTCAACTTTAAAACGAGCTGCAGCAGAGGTTAGCTCTTGACTAGATTGTGAGTCAATACTCCAGTCCCAAGGACTTGTACAACTCATTTTGATGAAATACTAATAGACGACCTACACAAACACAAACTGTTAAGTTCAAACAGACACGAATTGAAAGATACAGCCTTGTTCGAAAGATCAAGACTTGTTCGAAGGATCAACAGTGTTCGAAAGATCACTGTTGAGTTTCGAACAAAGACTTCGAAAGATTCACAATTTGAAAGATCCTTATCTTTCGAATAACTATCTCGAAAGATTCACAATGAAAGATCCTTATCTTTCGAATAACTATCTCGAAAGATTCACAATGAAAGATCCTTATCTTTCGAAAATGTATCCTCCGAATAGATTCCCTTGAGCTCGAAAGATAGAACACAAACTTCGAAGGATGGGTCGAAAGATGATTATCTATCGAGCCTTCCTTGATCGAAAGATGATCGTTCGAAATCGAAAGATATCCTTCGATCGCTTCTGACACAAATGACGCTGATATGATAGGTTGGTGAAAAGGTGATGGGTTGGTAAAGTCAACTTTCGGCAAAAGAGTATGATCAGACTGCACTTTCTGCCAAAACCAGATTTGGTTTGATTATTTTAACCAAATATCCCTTCCCAATACACAAACAACTTTCAACACTAATTAAACAAGATCAAAAGGTGTAAAGCTTTGAAGAACACTAGAATATATGATGAACACACCCAGAAAATTTGAATTTTCTGGTAATCCGACAACTTTCCGAACACGAATTTTTGCCCGAAACTTCACTAAAAACCACTCTTTAACATGTGAAAATGATAAACAACAAGGTTTTTATAAAAACTTCAAGCAAAACAACAGAAATTTCGAAGTTTTGAACAGATTTTTCAGAAAAAAAAAACTTCAAAAATCTGAAACAAGCCCGAAAACTACTCGGTTTTAACAAGGAGAAGAGCCAAGGCTCTGATACCACTTGTAGGTCCCTCGTGGAGGATGAGGTTAAACCTTAACCTTGTTATATTAACACACTAGCAAGTGCGGAATCCAAGCTAGAGTGCAACCGAGTTGAGACAAGCATAAACACAAAACACACAAGGTTCACCGATTAACACCACTTGTATTAATGCGTATGAAAGGTTCCGGTTACAAGCACAAGGTTTACAACTCTGTATTGCAAACTCTCTAATGTGTGTGTGTGTTCTTGAAAGAATGCTCTCACTATCTCTCGAGTGTATCTTTCTGTCTCTTGTGTCTGTCTCTCTCTGCCTCGAACACACACTGCATGGGAATATATATACCCATCACAGGTTGTATGGTCGAAGGATCATGTGGACTGCCCGAAAGATGATCTGTCGATCATGAAGCCATCGAAGGATCCACAAACACTTCGAAGGATGGCATATCCTTCGAAGTCCATCAGTATCCTTCGTGGGATATCTTTCGAGCTTATCGAAGGATAGAAACAATCCTTCGAAAGCCCAACCTTCGACACAGAACATTTTACAACCATTTTCTAACTGTTTGGCCAAGTCAAACCAGGAGGATGGTTGACTTGGTCAAACTTACATGACTAACAAGGACATCGTTTACATCGTGACCGAATACAGACAAAGTACAGACACAAGTGCACCAACAAACTCCCCCTTGGCTGTAGCTTTGTCTCGATCTTGATTATCTTTGATCTACGTGTCTTCAAGACTCTGATGTCCTTTCAAGTCTTCAATGTCGGAGGATCTTCAAAGTCTTCACGTCTTGAAAGCAGAGAGTGTATCAACAAACTACCCGTATCATGTAGGAAGAGTGTTGACAAACTCCCCCTTGGCATAGGCTCCTCCTTGAGTTATGCTCGTGAAAGACTTGATCTTTATGAAGTGAGATCCTTGTGGTGTTCCTGATGGTCAGCGGCAACTCGATCATCTTCATCTTCTGAGCGCCTTCACGTTGTGTCTTCATTCCGAAGCTTGTCATCGACTATGTTCTCCTTGCCTTTAGAATCTGCACATGCAAGAAATCTAAACGCATAATGAGAACAACTGCTTGGAATAGTTAGTATAAACAAATGACACACGAATGACCATGTCACGATCAAACACCGTCCGACAGTTTGAAAGTTTAATAAATTTGTCAATTTTAGATTTAACTTTCAAAGACTTGCAAATTACGACCATTTATGAAGATTTAGTCAATTCGGTTTTCAGTCAGGTTTCAGGTAACGAAGATTCGAGCTCCAACATCGTACGATCGAAAATAAAGAAGAAGAAAAATCTTTTTGGCTTTTATAAAGTTTATATCAAAACACACCTAAAATCTTTTTGGTATTTTTGAATAAATTAAAAGACAACAATTTTAATATCCTTTGAGTGTTATCAAACGACATCACCGCTAATGTCGTGCTGATATGCACCAAACGACGAAACTGTTTAAAAATAAAACAATAAAAGTTAAGCAGTAAATAAATATATACAAACATTCTTTTTGCGAGTTTCGAGGGTAAGAGAATCATATCAGTGAACGGTCATGCCAAAACGCTCTTGTTGTTCAGTTAGTTAACATTAAGATAAGCATCCTATAACGATTATCGGTATTGTTGTCCACTTAAGCTCAACTTATCATTTGTAATCATGGCGAGGGGATACGTTAAGGTATGATTTATACTATCCGATCGGTGTTCATCCACATCACGACACATTCCCGTATCAAGGTATGCACGAGGGTTCATCTTACCGGTGAGTATACCGATTATCATCTGTTTGACCGTATATGATGTGAGAAACTCACTTATTTTGATGAAAACAAGCCCTATGTGATAGAATCACTTATTGATGAGGAACTTGATTTTCTATGCATGAGGGCACAGGAGCAAGTCCGTGAACAGGTCAGTACTTCCGTACAGCAGAGAGACGAACTTGACTCCCGGATAAATGTGATATTTTATCACTTATTTGTTTGGACAAGTGATTGTTGATCACTTATTGAGGTCAAATGCAATATGTACACGTATGTATGGTATCATGGAAGATCTAGACTTGCGTCCCCGTTATTTTTCGGTAAAAGATACAACCATGATACCCAGATGATAAGCAGCATAAAGACCGAATATCTCAGAACCTCGGCAATCTATCAAACGAAATTTCGGTACTAAGACCATATGCCAATGAATGGTTCCCACCTGGTCTTCAGTCGGATTAAGTTTATATCACCCTGCACACTTTAAAATGATTGTGAGCCTACCGATACATCTTATATAGAGCTGCTTATCGTTTTTCATTTAAGGTTTAAAGAGGTTTAGACAGACCACTGATGTACTATCATTTTCTCTTTTGCTCGCCAGGAAACTCATTTTTGTTTTTCTATTGTTTTTGGGTTTTTGAAATTTTTCAATGTTTTTGGATTTTCAAATTTTTGGATTTACTCCCCCTAAAATCAATAAACTAAGACAAATTTAAAACATAAAGGTATTTACAAAAATGATTTTCCGATGTTGGTTTACTCTTGCTTGACCTTAATGCCGTTTACCAATAATAAAAAGTCAAATCTTGATTTGTCAAATGCTTTGGTAAAAAGGTCGGCACGTTGGTCATCGGTGTGGACCTTAACAACATCGATTAGCCTTTTCTCAAAGCAATCACGTATGAAGTGATATTTGATTTCGATGTGTTTGGTCTTTGAGTGCTGCACAGGATTTCTAGTGATCTGTAATGCAGCAGAATTATCAACGTAAATAGGAGTAGTTAGGAATTCAAAACCGTAGTCGCGTAATTGTTGTTGGATCCAAAGAACTTGGGAGCAACAACTTGAGGCAGCAATGTATTCAGCTTCGCATGTTGATGTAGCGACGCACGTCTGCTTCTTGCACTGCCATGTGACTAGGCGATTTCCTAAAAACTGACATCCAGCCGTTGTGGATTTGCCGTCGATTTTGCATCCGCCATGATCAGAATCACTGAATGCGATCAAGTCAAAGTTATTATCCCTAGGGTACCATAGACCGGTGTCAGGGTAACCCTTCAAATAACGAAAAATCCTTTTTACAGCTGCAAGATGTGAGGCCTTCGGGTTGACTTGATATCTGGCAAGCAGGCACGTTGGGTACATTATGTCTGGCCTTGATGCTGTGAGGTACATAAGAGATCCGATCATTGCGCGATAGTATGAGGGGCTAACAGCTTCACCCTTCAAGTCTGGAGTAATTCCATGATTTTGTGGTAGTGGGGTACCAATGGGCGTTGCATCAGACATCTGGAACCGGCTCAAGATGTCACCAACATATTTAGTCTGATGGATGAGTATCCCAGACTCAGTTTGTTGCACTTGTAGGCCCAAGAAGAAGGTCATTTCCCCCATAGCACTCATCTCGAATTTATCCTGCATAATGCGCTCGAAATTCCTACACAAGACATCATTAGTAGAACCAAAAATAATATCATCAACGTATACCTGCACCAGAAGAAGATCTCCATCTTGTTTTTTGATGAAAAGAGTACAGTCGATAAGACCTCTTCGAAAACCGTTCTCCAGCAGATAGGTAGATAAGGTTGCATACCAAGCTCGCGGTGCTTGATGAAGACCATAGAGAGCTTTGTTGAGCAACCAAACCCGATCGGGATGGATAGGATCTTCAAAACCTGGGGGCTGTTCGACGTACACCTCTTCTTCAACCACACCATGTAAGAATGCACTTTTCACGTCCATCTGATAAACCTTGAATCCTTTGAATGAGGCATAAGCCAGAAAGATCCGAATTGCTTCCAGACGTGCAACAGGTGCATAGACTTCGTTGTAGTCGATTCCTTCTATCTGACGAAAACCTTGAACGACTAAACGTGCTTTGTTCCGAATAACCACTCCGCGGTCGTCTTTCTTGCATTTGAAAACCCATCGAGTGCCAATTTTCTTGTAGTTCTCAGGTCTTTCAACAAGCTTCCAAACACCAAGCTTTTGAAATTGTTGCAATTCTTCCTGCATGGCTTCAACCCAAGCATTGTCTTTCAACGCTTCTTTCCACGATTTTGGTTCTTCTTGTGATACGTAACACGCGAAGGACCAATCGTTTTGTTGCCCGGATTCTCGAAAAGCTGCATACAAACCAGCATTCTGGTTGTTTCTCAGCTGATTACGCGTCTGCACACCGCGATGGACATCTCCTATAATATTCTGCTGGGGGTAGGTATCATGAATCCTCATTTCAGGATTATCTGGCACACGAGCATTGATACCCAGATTGTTAAAATTAAGATCAACAACCAACTCCACACCAGGAATGTGTGTAGAGGTGGATGTATTCCCTTCAGCAGTGTCTACATTCTGCACATGAGGAGTATCAACAGAGGCACCTTGAACAGGAGCAGCTGGAGTCGAAGATCCTTCAGCTGCATCATGATATTCATCATCTTCAGAAGATTCATTATAATCAGCAGCATCTTCATAAACCTCATTTTGAACCATATTGTTGACAGACGAAGAAGCTTGTGGGTCAACAACAATAGGTCTAACCAAAGGTGAGACAGCAGCGTTGTCACTTTCAAATAACATCCTAGCCGCTGCTGACTCTTCGTCAAAGGTTGGCAGATTGAAGGAGTCAAATAGTCCATCATAATCGAACATCCACGGATCACCCGGAGCCCTAACAGGACTCGTGTACCTTTGAACCCTCACTTCACTCCATAGCTCAATCTTTCTGGTAGCCAGATTCCAAACACGAAAATTCGGAGTATCATATCCAAGGAAGAAACCCTCGATAGCTCTAGCTCCAAACTTTCCATCCGGCTCAATCATAGTACATGGAGCACCAAATGGTTCTAGGTAAGAAAGATCCGGTTTTCTTTTCTGAAGGAGTTCGAAGCAAGTTTTGCCATGTCTCTTTACTGTAAGAACTCTGTTTAGCGTGTAGCATGCAGCCGATACAGCCTCCCCCCAGAATTGAATAGGGAGTTCCGACTCTACTAACATTGTTCTTGCAGTTTCGATAATCGTCCGATTCTTCCTCTCCGCGACACCATTTTGTTGTGGAGTATAACGAGAACTGTACTCATGAAGAATGCCTTTAGAAGTACAAAACTCATCCATAACTTGATTCTTAAATTCGGTTCCATTGTCGCTTCGGATCCTCTTCACTTTCAACGAATAGAGATTCTCCAACATTGTAAGAAGATCCTTGAGGATGCCAGGAGTTTCACTCTTGTGTGCCATGAAGGATACCCAAGAAAATCTAGAATAATCATCAGTAACAACTAGACAATAAGCATCTCCGAATGTTGTCTTGTGCTTCATAGGTCCAAAAAGATCCGTATGAAGACGTTCAAGAGGTATGCTGACAGTGTTGATTTTCTTCAAAGGGTGAGACTTCTTTGTTTGCTTCCCCTTTTGACACGAGACACAGATATCTTGTAGATGAAAGCTTCTCACAGGCACACCATTCACAAGATTATTTCTCACCAAATGGTTCATCTTTCTTAAGTGAATGTGTCCCATTCTTCTGTGCCAAGATATAGACTCCTTTTCCGTGGCTTTCGAGACAAAGCAAGTGATTTGTGCAGATGTTGTTATCGCTTGGCTCATGTCGAGAATATAAAGATCATTAACTCTCGGAGCCGATAAGAGAATCCATTCTTGTGGAATTTTGAATCCAGGTTTCAGCACATAGCAGCCGGCATCATCAAAATGCACTGAGAACTTTTTATCGCAGATTTGCGACACACTGAGAAGATTATGATCAATTTGCTTAACATAATTGATCTTATCGAAGCACACAATACCATTGGAGATACTTCCCTCTCCAGTGATGAATCCGCCTTTGTCTCCCGCAAATGCGACATACCCTCCTCTAATATATCTCACGTCGTATAAGAGCCGTAAGTCGCCAGTCATGTGCCTGGATGCTCCACTATCAACAATCCAATGACTATTAATAGTTCCTCCTGGAACACCCTGCACATGTCATTTAAAAACATCAGTTTAGGATGGGGACCCAAGCCTTAGTGGTCTTGGGTCGTCCCTGAGCATCACGAAACGTGATCTCGATCTGTTGATGGTTTTCAAACACATTAACTCCCCCTGAACTATCACCCTTTTTAGATCTCCAAGTTTCTTTTTGCCTACCAGATTGAGTGTTATAAATTGTTTTTGAAGATTCTGGCTTTAATGGCTGTGACACACTTGGTTCCCTTTTGACTGTTTTAACTTCAGGTTTTAAAGCTTTTTCAACAGTTTTCATGTTCTTACGTCGCTGTTTAGTTTCTTGTTCTTTTACTGTTCGTTTATCATGTTTAGGTGAAACTGACTGACGTTGAGGGTGAGCTTTTTCAGGTGAAGATTTCTCAACAAACTTTTCTTTTGGAACGTTTGGGCAATTTTTAATGATATGCCCAAATTCCCCACATTTAAAACATGTTCTCCTTTCAACAAATTTGGGAGAACTTGATTGACCATGGGATGTCGAGCTCGTGGAACCAGAGGTACTAGCCTTTTCATCACATCCGTTTGTATGTTGAGTGTAATTGTTATCACTGTTACGTTTTAAGATTGTGACTTGTTTTACAAAATCAGTGTTAGATTTGTTCTCAAAAGTTTCAATCTTATCAGTACCCTTGGATGTCACGAACTTGACATCTTTTGCTTTCTTTTGAAATCGAGCTCCTTTTGGTTCAGACTTCATCTGAGAGACTTTATGCTTTTGAGCTCGTTTGACTGGTTGTTTACCATTAGAAGCACTAGGTTGTTGAGTGGTTGAAGATTTTTGATTACCAAACTGTTTTCTAATCTCAGCCTTAGGAACTGGATCACATTGTGTTACAACAATTCCCGGAAGTGTTTTTCCCAAAAATTTGTTTGTGTTGTCTTCAAAGACTTTATCAATCAAAGATTGATTTACATTTTTAATTGGGAAATCGTGATCTGAGTAGATTTTATCATCTCCAACCAATGTATACAACACATTACTGCTTTTAACAGTAGACACACATGTCTTATCAACTTTGACAGAATCAATCACTTGTTTATTAACAGAGGAGACATCAGGAGTATCAGGATCACAAAGAATGTGATTCTCTCGTGGAATAACTACTCCTTTCATCTTGTTAAGTGATTTATTCTGTTCACTTACATCCACTTCTGATTCATCATCCGATGTCTCATAGTCCTCGATAACTGGAGGACTTTGCTTCATGGATGATGAAGTTTCTTGTTGCTTAGAGGATGTGTTTAAAGAATTGTCCGGTTTGAACCCTAGGCCAGTAGTAAATTCCTCAACATCAAGAGGCACACTGGGTTCATACCGAGGCATTTCCTCCTCATCAGGCATCTTGGTATAGTTATTCATCAAAGGAGGCGGACATTTCTTATACCCTATGCCTTTCTGATTTCCCTTCAGTTGTTGAACATCGATAATGTGATCAAGCACAAATTGGGAGTTAGAATAACTCTCCAATTTTTGTTTGATCGCATCATGCTCGCATTGGGCAATGGCTAATTGCTTCTTAGTTTCTTCCACAATGTTGATGTATTCATTTATACTTACTTGCTTGTGGTAAACTACTTTGTTCACTTCGGACACGTTTTTCTTTAATGTTTCAATTACTGATTTAAAATCTTTTTCGTTCCGAGTTAAAGCCATATTTGCCTCTTTGCATTTGGAAAGTTCAATAACCAAATTTTGATTATGACTATGAAGTTTTTCTAATTCAAGCTTCATTTCAGCACATGATTCACAAACACTAGGAGCAGGAGGTTCAGAATTTACCTGACTCGAAGAGGCTGACACATTTGTCATAAATGCAGTTTGAAAAGAAAAAGATCCATCTTCAGAAAAGAACTTTTCCATTTCCCTGGATGCAGTAGCAGCCTTCTTGATCAGAATTGATTTCTGACATATAAGTTCATCAGCTTCATTCAATAAATCCTCAATACCAGAACCTGCTTCCTCCTTCACATCAGACTCAGACTCTGATTGATTATCCCCAGAAACAGAGCCTTCTTCATCAGAACTTCCAGAATAACCAGAACTGTCATCACTCTCAGAGGACTCTTCTTTATGAACATGCTTGATGTGATTGATGATCTTTGCATAACAAGCTGTTCCACTTCCTTGATCACCTTCACCAAGCTGCACAGACCAGTCACATCCCTCATCAGCTTGAACAGTCAAAGCCCGATTGGGATTTGAAGATCCAGGCTGTGCCTGATTGTTATTAACTCCCACAATCCTCCTTTCACGGTTTTCTTGCTGGGCATTCACATTTGCAGTACTCGTCTGGTTTCTGAAAGGGTTGTGATTGCCTTGTTTTGTTGGTCGAGTGCACTCACGTTTGAAGTGCCCTTTATTACCACAATTGTAGCATGTAACGGCGTTGATATCAAACCCATACTTTGTATCTTTCTTTCCTTCCAACGAAGTTCTTCCAGTTCGAGCCATGAAATCTTTTGCCCTTCTTACTGCACTAGCAAAAGCCCATTTGATATCCATTAACTCCATTTCTTCCTTGTCGATCTGTTGATAATCTTCATCGGTCATGTTGATGTTTCCAAGCTGACCTGCTACCAAACCACAGTAAGCACTGACCATTGTATTGATAATTTCCATATGCTCCTTAGCAACTTCAATGCTGATGTGTGAAAGGTTTGAATTATCGACTCGGATTGTGTTAGGGTTTTGAGGTTGAGGTTGAGGATTGTTTGTATAATGAGCCTGTTGTTGTTGTTGCGGTGGTTGGACTTGTGGCTGTGTTGGGACGGGAATGTAAGACCTCGGATCAAAAGCCGGAGCAGCAGTTGATTGAGGAAACGGAAGAGAACTTGTGTTGGACACAAATGCAGTTTGCAGTTTAGGTTGCTGAGCTGCAGCGGATCTTGCCAAAACATCGAAGCCCGGAAGGTACATTTCTGTATTCTGAGGAGCGGGAGCTCGCTTTGCTTTCCTGATTTCTTCATCATTTTTATGTTCCAGTTTCTGAATAAACTCATAGATGTTAACCGTGTCTAGAGTTCCAGTATGCTTCAACAGCTCAATAAACGAACTCCATTTTGGAGGTAATGCGTCAGCAAACCTATTCACCATGTCTTGTTGAGTAGATACAACCCCATAAGCACACATTTCACTAATCAAATGATAGAACCGTGTGGTCATATCATTTAGAGTTTCGTTTTCCAAAAACTTAAACGATTCAAACTCTTTCTTCAACAAATCATGACGAGACTTTCGAGTAGCTGCATTGCCTTCACCTCTAGCAACTAAGGCATCCCACAATGTTTTCGTGGTCTTGCAGTAGGAGAACTGATGATAGATATCTTTGTTGAGTGCTTGTGTAAGTGTAGCAAAGGCCTTTTTCTCCAATTCATAAGCCTTCTTGTCATTTTCGAGCATGTTAGCATAACCTTCTGAAGTGGACGCTACAACCTCAAGATTAACATTGAATGCATTGATGAAACATGTCCAAAGATCGGTACTTTGCCCTTGAACATACGTGTGAAAACGGTTTTTCCATGATGGAAAGTCATTCATATGGTTCAGCTTTGGTGGACGATTGTTGCTTCCCGTTTCGCTTTCACTAATCAAAAGATTTTGAATGCTTTGACTTTGATTGGATACCAAAGCCCATTGACTTGGACTGATTGATGGCGGTGGAAACATACTTTTCGCCCAAGCTGCAGCAGAGGTTAGCTCTTGACTAGATTGTGAGTCAATACTCCAGTCCCAAGGACTTGTACAACTCATTTTGATGAAATACTAATAGACGACCTACACAAACACAAACTGTTAAGTTCAAACAGACACGAATTGAAAGATACAGCCTTGTTCAAAAGATCAAGACTTGTTCGAAGGATCAACAGTGTTCGAAAGATCACTGTTGAGTTTCGAACAAAGACTTCGAAAGATTCACAATTTGAAAGATCCTTATCTTTCGAATAACTATCTCGAAAGATTCACAATGAAAGATCCTTATCTTTCGAATAACTATCTCGAAAGATTCACAATGAAAGATCCTTATCTTTCGAAAATGTATCCTCCGAATAGATTCCCTTGAGCTCGAAAGATAGAACACAAACTTCGAAGGATGGGTCGAAAGATGATTATCTATCGAGCCTTCCTTGATCGAAAGATGATCGTTCGAAATCGAAAGATATCCTTCGATCGCTTCTGACACAAATGACGCTGATATGATAGGTTGGTGAAAAGGTGATGGGTTGGTAAAGTCAACTTTCGGCAAAAGAGTATGATCAGACTGCACTTTCTGCCAAAACCAGATTTGGTTTGATTATTTTAACCAAATATCCCTTCCCAATACACAAACAACTTTCAACACTAATTAAACAAGATCAAAAGGTGTAAAGCTTTGAAGAACACTAGAATATATGATGAACACACCCAGAAAATTTGAATTTTCTGGTAATCCGACAACTTTCCGAACACGAATTTTTGCCCGAAACTTCACTAAAAACCACTCTTTAACATGTGAAAATGATAAACAACAAGGTTTTTATAAAAACTTCAAGCAAAACAACAGAAATTTCGAAGTTTTGAACAGATTTTTCAGAAAAAAAAAACTTCAAAAATCTGAAACAAGCCCGAAAACTACTCGGTTTTAACAAGGAGAAGAGCCAAGGCTCTGATACCACTTGTAGGTCCCTCGTGGAGGATGAGGTTAAACCTTAACCTTGTTATATTAACACACTAGCAAGTGCGGAATCCAAGCTAGAGTGCAACCGAGTTGAGACAAGCATAAACACAAAACACACAAGGTTCACCGATTAACACCACTTGTATTAATGCGTATGAAAGGTTCCGGTTACAAGCACAAGGTTTACAACTCTGTATTGCAAACTCTCTAATGTGTGTGTGTGTTCTTGAAAGAATGCTCTCACTATCTCTCGAGTGTATCTTTCTGTCTCTTGTGTCTGTCTCTCTCTGCCTCGAACACACACTGCATGGGAATATATATACCCATCACAGGTTGTATGGTCGAAGGATCATGTGGACTGCCCGAAAGATGATCTGTCGATCATGAAGCCATCGAAGGATCCACAAACACTTCGAAGGATGGCATATCCTTCGAAGTCCATCAGTATCCTTCGTGGGATATCTTTCGAGCTTATCGAAGGATAGAAACAATCCTTCGAAAGCCCAACCTTCGACACAGAACATTTTACAACCATTTTCTAACTGTTTGGCCAAGTCAAACCAGGAGGATGGTTGACTTGGTCAAACTTACATGACTAACAAGGACATCGTTTACATCGTGACCGAATACAGACAAAGTACAGACACAAGTGCACCAACATGTTTTACATTTACGTTTTACAAATTCACATAAATATAGAAAATTGAGGTGAAAAAACACAATTGAGGTGAAAACACAATTGGTTTCTACTGTTTATACACAAAATAGGGCATGTTCACGGTGGTTATGGTGTGTGGTGAAGAAGACGATTCCAGAGACAAAGACCACCTGGTTCGATGTGATGGTGATGGTGGTGGTTGGTTGGACGAATGGCAGGGAAGGTAGACGTGTACAGTGGAGAAAAACGACGATAGAATATGTGGTAGTGGGTGGTGATGGTGGCGGTTCAGTAGGAGGTGGGGTGTCGATGAGAAGATGGACCACCTGGTTCGATGATGATGGTGGCGATGGTTGGCTGGACGGACAGCGGGGAAGGTGGAGGTGTGTGGTGGTGAAGATCGGCAATGGAGGATGTGGTGGTGGATGATGATGGTGGCGGCACGGCTAGAGGTAGGGAGTCGATTAGGAAATGGAGGCGGATGAGTCATTTAGGGTTTAGGAAAGAAGATGGCTGCTTAGCTAACCCTAGCCCTCTTCCCCCAAACCATTACTTGTTCTATATGCATCACCACTAAAAGAGCCTCAACCATTCTTCTCCATGATGTTATTCTACAAATTGACACCATAACCAGTTGCATGATCAAATACCATCATGGTCTTTTCAATGATATCGAAAGTTCTAAGGGCTTCTTAGGCTTCTCACCAAAAAACACACTTCCTATTTAATCATTTCCCTATATATAGATACAAAAAGAAAACCTTTGTGAGTGTGCCCTACCTTCGTCTTCCTCCCCCAAATCATTACTTCTTCTTTGTGCATTGACGTGCTGAGACGTGTATAGAAATATTAACTATTTTAGTTCGGTTTTTGTAACAACACTCAAAAACACCACAAAAGAATTATAACTGAGACTCCACACACGTACAACGAGACCCAGCACGAGAAATGAGGAAAATCTGACTTTTACCTCGTCGCGCTACGCGACGACATAAGGATATCATCGTCGCGAAATGCGACGCCCTTAAAGTCACCGGAGACACTTGCCAGCCACGTGGCAGGTCTAGGGTGATGACTGTTGACACGTAAGCCCTAGCTAGTGCTGTCGCGCTACGCGAAGACACATTGGGTTTCTTGTCACGCAACGCGACGAGATGCGGGATCAGCTATAAATTGAGCAGTCTCGGGACATTTTAAACTCGCTCAACTTCTTTTCTTTCTTTCAAACTCTCTGCTCAAGTTATAAGCTCTGCCCCGTTGTAAGTTTTTTTAACCCCTGATCACTGATTCGATACCCTGTCCGATCGATCTTGAACCCAGCAACGAATGCCAAAGCGCTGCCTGACTAAGGTTATGCTTTGTAAACTACGTTGGGGTTCTGATCTCGTGATGTATTGATAAAGTTGAATTGGGCTATTATACTAACATGCGTGCATTGTATATTTTTAATAGGAACTCAGGAAAATCACCAGAAAATATTACCAAGAAGCTTATAGTAAAATCTAAGTTTATAAAGTGAGATTCTCCTTTTTATCACATTTTGTGATATATTTTTATTTAAAATGCTTTACAAAACCCTAAATGTTTATCAGTTATACTTACAGTGATTAAGTTTTTCAGTATGTAGTGTGTTGTATACACTACTATTCAAGCGTTGCTATTGGACAAAGAGTTAGCCAATAGTAATATAACCACAGTCATTGTAACTGCCAACGTGACAAATACTGAATAAGTTTTTGGTAGATATAACCAAATGTAAAAACCCTTGATGCTATAAAGTTATAACAATGTGTCCTTTATAAAAATGGAATGTATTCGCCAGTATTTCTTGCAGATAAAATGTTTTCAGAACATATTTCAGGTAACTTGATGTGAAGCTATCAGAAGCCAGCTATGGAGCACTGAATGCTTAAATAAAGTGCCTATAAGTTACCTAAATAAAAGAAAACGTTTATGTTTTCAGCAATTATGGTTTATCCCTATCAATACATTATAAATGAAATATGGGTTTTAGCCCATTTGTTTAATATAAAAAGTTTGGTGTTTTACAAACTTTGAAATTATTTCCTAACTACGATCCTGACTATTTAATTCTGCTGCAAATTTAATAAACACCGATACCACCAGTCAGGCTCACGGCACCCCGCTCCTAGTGTAGGGTCAGGGGCTGCGATAGTTTTTGACACTATATCATGCATTAAATTTATAAACACGATAAAATAATACCACCTCTACAACACATTAGGGCAAGTGCACACACCGTTAGCGTAGTATAGCGAAGGTAAGATACCGAGATCGTCCAAGGACACAAGACCTTTCAATACTAGAAGGTTATCAATGTCTAGTCAAACCAAAAAGTGAGTTTTGAAAAGGTTTTAAAACAAAACAAAGAAAATAAAAACTAAATGAAAGTAATAACAAAAAGAATCACTTAGATCCAACTTCCCAATAATGTTTAAATTAACTTCTTTGGTTAAGGACTTTTCAAGAGATCATCATACGAAAAATACGCTTCTTCAGTGTGTTTTCCTAAGTACTCTGTGAAAGAACCCACCTAAAGTCATTCTATGAAGAAAATGAATTTTTATGCTATTAATGCCATAAAGTAGTAGATTTTCTTTTTTGGGGAAATGTTACACTTGTCTATATTTATTAGAAGCAATAGGACGATGATGTGCCATCAAGTATACATGTTTTTATACATATTTACCCCCATTTATATGTACTTTCGAGGATTTATTATGAGGGAACACTACCTAAATCATTCCTTTTTATATTTTTTTATGATTTGAAGGTCCAAAACTGAAAAGAAGTGAAAAACGATGAAAAACATGCGAAAAATGCAAAACTCCCTCATGCACGCCCGTGCACACTATAGTGCACGACCGTACCGCCTCAAGATCACATTTTGGAAAAGCAAAAACTTGGTGGGCATGTCATAAAAGGACAACACCCCCTTGAATATCATGGTGCAAGTTCGTGCCTCGAGGATAAACAAACCAGATAAGACAAATCTGAAGACAAGAAGTACGACAGTTATGGGACCTATCAGGACACCTATCCTATGCACGGTCGTGCATAGCTAGGCACTCATGTGTCTGTACCTAGACAACGACAAATAGGACAGCTTCTGAAAGAATCTACGACAAAAAGGACGTGTAGGAACCTGCCCACTATGGTGTACGGTCGTGCACACCTGCCTTCAGTAACAGTATAAATAAAGGCCTCCATACTCTTTTCCAAGATGCCTTAGGCCTTATGCCATTTACCCTTGTTGACAAGTATCTGTCTAGGGACTTGTTCTAGAACTCTATGGGACCCTTTTGAGGTCCATATCTCCCTTGAATGCGTGGATGATCCATGGATCTTAGTGCTTTGATGCCTAAGTATGCCATTCATGTGATTCTTCCCAAGCCTCCTAACTTGGAAGACGAGAGGTTGATCCTTAGGAAAGGCCTTTATGTTGACTGAAACCTCTCCAGAAATAAAATTCCAACATTCTATCTTTGATCTCCCACTTCAATAATAAGGCATCGATAGTTAGTTCACTAAATATATATATAATATATGAGAGTTGAGATACACACTTTACACATACGCACACTTGAGCTTGATCATCATGCAAGATTAATGTTAGTCATCATGGGTAAAAATATTAAGATCTTCATATGGTTGTAATCTTTATGGCTTCTTAAACTTTTGGATCAGTTAAACTTATTATATCTAGTATTTTATTTTATCAAGTGTGCTTATCTTTTACTAATTCTTGGTTAGTTATCTTTTGTGACAGGATCATTTGGCTCCTTTAAAAATAAATTTACTTAATTTAACTAAATTAATTCAATATAGCATAACTTGATTAAGTGTGTGTATGGCTTCTAATACCTTAATAAGATCCGATGTAAGCTTCTAGCATTGAACCAGAGGTTACTAGGAGTTTTCTGGTATTGAACTAGATTCAAGTTACAAGTTTCTAGTATTGATCCAGATCTTGGGATAATAAAAGACCTTTGATATTACCTCCAGATCCTTAGGGAGGCTTCTAGTAATGCACCATATCCAATTGGGATAAAACTTAAGAAAGGTTAATTGTTGGGGGTTGGATAATTCGACAAAGTAGTGAAACCGACGAAATGGTTACTAAGTACTTATATCTCCATTGGACCCAAAAAGGAACCACGGTTATAGAGATGGTGAGGTAACAAAAACAAAGGAAGATATGTTTTGTTTATTCGGTAACTTAATTAATTTGGAAGTTAATCATCTCAATATTTAATAGATCCTAACCAGAATCCCAAGTATAAGCTTGGAATAACACAAACTAACTAAGTTATAAGATGGCTTTAAAACCAGTTTTGTTGTGGCATATTGTTTACTAGTCGAGAGATTAGGGATGGTCGTATGAAAAGGCTATAAAGCTGGCAACTTCAAACCAGTCTATCATATGTTGTGACAAAAGTGAGGGAAGGACGGTAACCTTAACAGAAGCCTCTTCCATTTTTTATAAAAGATAAATAAAAAGATTTAAGTACTTTCGATACTAACAAATTTAATAATGTTAAATAAGCAAGACTTATCCAAGAGTACATCTATTACTATTTAGTCTACTAATTTATCTATAAATAAAAACGGTTAAAATAATAATGGAAGGTTGAGTAGGGGACGTGCATCCTTGGACGATACTTATTTCTTATCTAAACTATACTATACGTGATGGGTACACTGCCCGTTGTGTGTATTTAGTCATTGTCTGCTATTAATCTCTTGATTTGGTGGTATCTCCTCAAGGGTAGTAGGAATGTGAGAAACTAATGTGACACCAGCCATTTTCAGGTTAACACCGTTAACACAAACTCTGTTATCTCAAACATTCATTCATACATTACACGAGATTAGAGTTAACCAAGCGTGTCAATTATTACACGAACACTCACGTAATGGTAATTAAGAGAATTACTGAGTCATACGAGTCTGTACCCAAACGTTGGTGACCAATCGAAATAAATTCCAAAACAATTAAATAAATATAACTATGTGAATTTGTATGTTACGTGGTTTATACGTGTATTATGTGGACTTTCGTAAAATCGCGTAAGTAACTATTTGGATTTGTATTTTTATAAAAAGGAGGGAATTTTATAAAAATTAGAGTTTAGGGGAATTATTGTAATTATTGAAACTTTAATTAAAAACCAATGGATAATTCAACAACCCACCCTAAAAACCATGGATCTCCTTACCATATGTAAAGGAATATATAAAATAATAATAATAATAATAACAACAACAACAACAACAACAATAATAATAATAATAATAATAAACAAACCCAAACTATACCCCTCCCATTGTCGTCGCGACCCCAAGCTCCCACCCTCAAACCGTCGGCCATCATCCACCATCAAACCACCTTCGTTTGTTGCTTGGATCTTGCAATTTGACATGTTTTTTTTATTATTAATTCTCAACACCTTTAATGAATTCAAGTAAGATTCTTGATTCGGTTTTGATTATTTTTGTGATTTCAAGTGTTTGGTGAAAACCCTAGTTATCCAAACTCAATTCCAATCAAACAAAATGATATGCCTAATGCTTGTTTATTTTTTTATACGTCAATTGAGTGGATTTTCATGAAGTGGAATCCCTGAATTCATAGTAGTTCATACCTTACTAAAAGTAGAAACTTCATTGTTGAAGAATTTTGTTGATTAAATTCTAGACATGCATGATGGATTGTGATGATGGATATGTGTGTGATGAATATGTGCTAGTTTAATCATATTAACATGTTGAAAGAGTGGATTTAGAAATCAAATTTGGTGTTCATAAGTTACTAATAATAGAAACTTTATTGATATTGATACGTGTAGATTTGCATGCTAGATGTATTTGATGATTAATGTTGATTTGTATATGCTAGTTAGGTTGCAAGAAAATGTTTTGGTGTGTTGAATTACATGAATAATGTTTGGTCATGTAGGGTTTCCAAAAAGTGAAACTATATTGAAACTACAACTTGTAATATGAGTTTTAGACATGCATCACTATGTAGGATGATGCAAAGGTGCTACATGGAATGTGTAAACGTGTTTTGATATCTAAAAAAGGTGGAAACTCGCATGTTAGATCATAGGTTTCTAAAAGTGGAAACTTTATTAGTATAGACATGTAGGATTTGTGTTTTAGATGTGCATAATGATGTGTAACAATGGTGATATGTTAGTTGGGATGTATTAACATGTTTAGAAGTGTCGGTTTGTGGAAATCATGGAAATTGGAAGTCCATTCATAACTTACTAAAAAGAGGAACTTTAATCACGATAAAGTTTAATTATGACATGTACGTGCTATGTGATGAATTGTACTTGTATATTATGATTTGGTGATCATAAACCAACATTAATACACTTAATGGGTCACCAACAGGTGTCGGGTCAAACTTGAGTCAAACATGTGAATATTTTCTTAAACATAAACAATGGGATTGTTTGGATACAAGGGTCTTATGAATCTACACAAATATGCACTTATAGATTTATGTGCAATAGGTAGCCGTTAGCGGGTCACATGTTCTTTAATTGCATTTGCTGATATCTAACATGCAGCCTAAGGTGAGGTTCAAAACCCTCTTTTACGCGTCCCTTTTTTGGGAGAAAACATGAGCGCATACAGTTAGATTTTGTAATACTTTTATATCACTTGTTTTACTAAGCGCAAACATATCATGAAAGTCATTACCTCTCGAACTGTTAGTGTAACGCCCGTCTCAATTAATCAAGATTTTAATATAAGGATACACATTTTAATACTAAAATGTGACTTTACAAAAGCTTGGCATACCCACATTCCCATATGTTTACAACATTTCAAAGATATATTTATAAGTGTTTACATAATCCACTTATAACAAAACAAATCAAGATTTGACGCAGAAGCTTCATTTAACGTGTGTTCGGTTCTTGCTCGTCGCTCGATCTTCATCCGGGGCTCTTGACATTCACCTATGATCAAAACCAACTTAGAAGTCAGTTTTGATAGTTAAATAACAAGTACAACAAGGTAATTGGGTCAAATAATCGAAATAAACATAATTTTCAGCATTTTAGGCCGTCGCCACGCGCGACGGCAGAAGGCCTTGGCCGTGGCACGACGCCACGGTCCCAATTGGACAGAAAGTGTGTTGCTGGTACTGCATATTTCCAGCATAACCCGATTTCACGGAAACCAGCATAACTCTCTCGTTTTTAATCCGTTTTACCCGATTCTTTTTCCTACGCGCTCGTAATTTAATTCTCCATCTTATGGAGTTAAAATCCAACATCCAGATTAACAAAATTTCAGACTTTTAAGTCTTCGACTTATTACCCTTTTTACCAAATTTTGACCCGTTCGTGGTTTTATCAAACAAACATGTTTATTTGATCTATGAACTCATGAGATTCATGATTTCAATATCTCCTATCATATTAATCATAAATCAGGGGTTTCTTACTTAATTAAAACCCGTTTACGCTCAAATGCTTATTTTGACCCATTAAGGGTATTTAAGCACTTTAAAGCTTAAAATCGCTTTCATTCATTTCTAGCATCATATTCCTACATTTCTTATCAAGTAATCTTCCACCATAACTATACGTGTGGTGGGTTTAATGTGGATATCTATATGTTCCTAGTTTTACCCCTCGGATTATCGTTTTACGTCAAAGACTCATATAAAGTCATTCAACCCAAGAATCTACATCTTTCACTTTCTATACTTATTCCGAGTATTTATTTAATCATAAAACTTGTTTCCAACCCACCCTTAAGGGTCATTCGCTCGAATTAGCTTACAAGGGCATTTTGGTCAATCTTCATCCTTCTTTTACTACGAAGGACTTTTAAATACTTGTTTGACCCAAAAATCCGACCTTTTAACTATAGCCTTGTTTAGAAACCAATATATTTCTAAAACACCATAATCATAACTCAATTTATTCGGTTTACCTAAAAGGTAACCAAATATCTATATTTTAACCTTGTCTACTCTTATAGAACCTCAAGCTCTACATGATGAGTTGAATCATTATACATACCTGACTCGGATCAATATATTGACCCGTTTCGATACCTTGCCTTAGTAGCCGCTAAACAATAGCGATGTACATATCCATCTGATATTTATTCATATAATCATTTAACTCAACAAACCATTAGTCGATATTGTCAAAGGGTGATAATTTCATCTTTTGACCCGTTTGGTCTAAAGAATCATGAAACTCTATGAGATGATATTTATTACCATCTTATCCATACAACTAACTCTGGTTTACACCGTATAGTCGTTTTACTTGTAAATCGTCAATTGATTCCCTTGACCCATTATAACTTACGCTATAAAGTGTCTTTCACAACTAACGGTTATTGTCAACAAGTGACTAAAGTACCATTTTACCCTTATTATTTGCATTGGTTTACCATACAAGGTAATTATTAAAAACTCGTTATTTTTTAGTTATTTCATGACTATTTAACCATATTAGCTCATTTTTATCCATTCACATGTTTATGACCATTGTCTTTTGTTCCGGACCGCACTTGTCGTGTCGGAACATCATAATCTAAATAAGACTAATCATTCATAACCTATAAAATCATTAGGTATTAAATAATTAGAGTGTAAGTTTTACTTACCTTGCATCCATGCCACACTTTTCTTTCCGTACTCGCTCCGTTTGACCCGCTTCATCCACAAGCTTCCACCTAGCTTGTTAGGCGTCAAACTATCATCATATTTCATAAGATGGTTAATTTAGTCATTGTCAATCATAACTATTCCATCTTACGTATTTTTCTATCAAAATTATCATTCGATCTTATTAATGGTCGGTTTGACAACTAAAAGTCAAACGCCCATTAGCATATAAAATGCACATTCAAGTTCGACAACTAGTTTAAGCATTCCAATAATTACCCGGTAGGCGTTATTTTTAGGCCCCCGTTTTAACTAAAGTTCTAACTAAGTCCATTGTGTTTTCAACACTTCAACTAGCTCAAGCGATTATCAAAACTAGTTTATTCATTCGTTTCGCAAGAACTAAGGGTCTCTCATATACGAGCGAAAATCCGTTTCATCCTATCACTAGCATTCATCCGAACATTTAATAAAATCAAGTTCTATCTTTCAATTAGTAGATAACATGATCTCATACACTTAGTTACATGAACATAGCTACCAAATTTCATCATAACATTCAAAACCTATTTCAATCATGTATGAACAAGTACCCAAATCGCGTAATTTGTTTGAGTGCCTTGTTTCTATTATCAAATATGATGATTTTAAACATAAACTTATCATCATCTTCACTATTATATCAAAACCCACTTCCTAGTTTACTTGTTAATCACACACAAGTAATATTACTTCAAGTTCTTCATAATTTCATCATAACTAACAAAATTAAACGTGCATATACATTCAATTTTGACTTTGGATCATAACCCAACCATCTCTTGTCTCGAATTTCAACTTTAACCAATCTAGGTTTTGTGACATACCTTATGATCCCCACAACTTGGTGATCGTTTATACGTGTTCATGTATTTGATTTGGGTTAGATTTGACCTTCAATTTGATCCTTTTTGTTGAATTTAGGGCTAAAGCTCCATGGAAGCTTTCTCCTGGCCATCCACACGCACACACACTTAAAGTGTGTGTTGTTTTTTTTTTATTAAAACCATTTTTCAAGATATCCTAGTTTGGTCCCTCATGTTTGGTTAGTTATTAAGTAGGCCACAACCTAACTATTTCTAACACTATTCCCACTTATTAACTAGGTTAAATATTCCTAGTTAACTTAGTGGGTTCGGGGAAATTATGACTCAGTTTATTTTAAGTTCCGTTAATTCAGGTTTCTTATAAACTTTATTTCCTTAAAACCATTTATTCACGTTTTATTAAATATTAGGTTTATTTATTTTAAATCCTAATATTTACCGGATTACCTTTACCGCTAACGGTATTTGTCGCAACCCCCGATCCCTTATCTGTCCCGGGAACAGGCGGACGCGAACTCAGTAGTAGTGGTATCAGTTATTTAATCTTGCAGCGGAATTTACATCAGGACCGTAGTTAGGAAATGTTTATCAGGGTAAAACCACCTCATTTAATATTAATAATCACATGGGTAAAACCCAAGTTTCTTATTACAATACATTTATAGGGACAAACCCTATTTTATTGAATTTAAAACATCGTTTATTAGGTAACTTTTATAGCCACATTTTTCCCAAGCCTTCAGTGTTCTCCAGCTGGTTTTTCACTAATTGGCTGTCACATTGTGTTACCTGTAACGCGTTTTAAAAACATTTGTCAGTCGGAAATACTGGTGAGTGAATCCCAGTTTAATCAAGAAACATTTATTAATTAAAACAGTATTGAGAGCGATCACATTGTTTATTTCTACACAATTACTCATTCAGTATTTGCCACTCGACCGGATCTATGGCTATGGTCAAGTTACACATTGGCTAACTCGTTGTCCAATTGTAACGTACTGTCATACCGACTTACTACTCGCAAGTAGTAATAAATTTTGTATACAAAACCCCATAATACTGGCAGTAATTGAAGAACTACAAAGACTCAATCACCGCTTAATCACATTGTAAAACAATTAAGGTTTTGTAGAACATTCCAAAAAGGTTAACAAAAAGAGGATAAACTCACATTGCTATCTTAGACTTCGCGTAAGGGTTTCCTGGATATAATCTATAATTTATACAAATGTACATTGGTTAGTATCATAACCCTTTGAAAATATTGATGATACCCTCCCCGAGACGGCATTCCAATAACTACGTCGGGCAGAATCACGACAGTTATTACGGAACCCTAAATCAATCGGGCAGCGTAACTATTACGAAACTGGGGTTATAATACTTACAACGGAGCAGAACCTCGCTAATTAGGGGTATAATACCCGACTATAATTACTACTACTTCAGAAATTGAGATTGAGAATGAATTGTGAGCGACGAAAAATGAAAACTGATGGCCTTCTTATATAGTGCTGGTTTCTGGTCTCCACGCGGCCCGCGTAAAGCACAGGCCAGGGTTACGCGGCCCGCGTCAACCCTGGTCAACATATAGCTTAGCCCGGTCACCAAGTAGACCCGCCACGATGTCGACACGTGTCGGCCTGGGATGTCTCCGCGTTTCATGATCTCTCGCGGCCCGCGTCGACTTGGACGATGTTTTACGCGGCCCGCTTGAACTAAAGAATTCAGCGGAGTTGGTTTTAGCATTGATACCGCTCGCGTGAGATGTTGGGGTGGGTCTACGCGGCCCGCCTCAACTCCATTTTTCTTATTTTTATTTTATTTTATATGTTATAATCTATTTCGGGCTCGGTTTTCACATACGG
Organism: Helianthus tuberosus; assembly: GCA_030545235.1. Lineage (NCBI taxonomy): Eukaryota > Viridiplantae > Streptophyta > Magnoliopsida > Asterales > Asteraceae > Helianthus > Helianthus tuberosus. The sequence goes on along the minus strand of CM060411.1, from coordinate 47,790,607 downwards.
GGTGTAATATAAGACATATGGGGACATTTTACAATATACTAGAGTGTCTAAAAATTTATTAAGGTGTTGGTTTTACCGAGGATTGTTACATTCTCCCCACCTTATTTTAGAGCTCGTCCTCGAGATCTACTAGAACAATTGCGGATATTTCTTTTGCATTTCTGATTCAAGCTCCCATGTGTACTCTGGTCCTCTTTTGGAGTCCCACTTCACTTTGACTAGAACTAGTCTCTTGTGTTTGAGATTCTTGACTTTCCTGTCTTCAATCTGTAGAGGTCTTTCTACAAACTTAAGTTGTTCATTTACCTCTATATCTTTAAGAGGTACTATCAGTGATTCATCAGCTAAACACTTTTTAAGATTTGATACATGAAACACATCATGTATTCCTGCCATTTCCTCTGGCAATTGTAGCTGATAGGCTACAGGTCCTATTCTTTTAATAATCTTAAAAGGTCCAACATACCTGGGACTTAGTTTCCCTCGTTTGATGAATCTTACTACTCCTTTCCAAGGAGAGACTTTTAACAATACTTTATCTCCTACTTTAAACTCCAATGGTTTGCGTCGGTTATCAGCATAGCTCTTCTATCGATCACGTGCTGCTTTCAGTCGTTCCTTGACTTGAATAATTTTGTCGGTTGTTTCTTGCACTATCTCAGGTCCAGATAGTTGCTTTTCCCCAATTTCTGCCCAACAGACTGGGGTTCGGCACTTTCGTCCATAAAGTGCTTCAAATGGTGCAGCATTGATACTTGTGTGATAACTATTATTATAAGAAAATTCTATTAAAGGTAAGTGATCGTCCCAATTACCTCCAAAATCAATTACACAAGCTCTAAGCATGTCTTCCATTGTCTGAATTGTCCTTTCGCTTTGTCCATCCGTTTGAGGATGAAAAGTTGTGCTTAGTTTTAACTTAGTTCCCATTGCCTTTTGGAAACTTGACCAAAAATGAGAGGTAAATTGACTATCTCTATCAGAAATAATTGATAAAGGAATGCCATGTAAAGAAACAATTTCATTTACATACAATTTAGCTAATTTCATACTAATTTTTTCTTTCATTGGTAGGAAATGAGCGGACTTGGTTGGTCTATCTACAATCACCCAGATTGTATCATTTCCTTTCTTGGTTTTGGGTAATTTAGTAACAAAATCCATTGTTATCAATTCCCATTTCCAAACTGGCATTTCTAATTGCTGTAACAAACCTGAGGGTTTCTGGTGTTCAGCCTTAACTTGTGAACAAGTTAAACATTTAGAAATATAGGCTGCTATGTCCTTCTTCATTCCTATCCACCAGAAATTTTTCCTTAAATCCTGGTACATTTTATCACTTCCTGGGTGCATCGTATACTTAGACTTATGGGCTTCTTCTAATATGCGATTACGTAGGTTTCCTAATTTAGGTATCCACATTCTCTTTTCATGGAATCTCCAAATTCCATATGTTCCTTGTTCTAATTCTTTTAGCATACCTTTTAATTTTTCAGAATCATCCTTGATTACTGATTCTTGCGCTTCTATTATCTGATCATTCAAATCTACTTGCAGATTTAATTTAAGAGAACGTACTCTCTTTGGCTTTTCATGATACTTTCGGCTTAAAGCATCTGCCACTACATTTGCTTTTCCTTCATGATACTGAATATCACAATCATAATCACTAAGAAATTCCATCCAACGTCTTTGTCTCATATTCAATTCCTTTTGCCCAAAAACATACCTTAAACTTTTATGATCAGTGAATATGGTAAACTTACTACCGTAAAGGTAATGTCTCCAAATCTTAAGAGAAAAAATTATAGCTCCTAATTCTAAATCATGAGTTGAATAATTCTCTTCATGATTCTTAAGTTTTCTAGATGCGTAGGCTATAACCTTCTGACGTTGCATCAATACACATCCATAACCTAATTTAGAAGCATCACAATAGACTACAAAGTCTTCAGTTCCTTCTGGTAATGCTAGTATGGGTGTATGGGTTAATCTTTACTTAAGAATTCTAAATGCTTCTTCTTGTTTTACTCCCCATTCAAACTTAACAGATTTACAGGTTAGCTTAGTTAAAGGAATGGCTATTCTAGAGAAATCTCGAATAAATCTTCTATAATAACCGGCCAATCCTAAGAAACTTCTAACCTCGGTTGGTGACTCAGGGGTTTTCCATTTGGTAATTGCCTCGATCTTTGTTGGATATACATGAAGTCCTTCATGATTGACAAGGTGTCCAAGGAATTGTACATGTTCTAACCAGAATTCGCACTTAGAGAATTTAGCATAAAGCTTTTCCTTTCTTAGTAGACTTAAAAGTGCGTGTAAATGTCTTGCATGATCCTCTTTATTCTTAGAGTAAATTAGAATATCATTTATAAAAACAATTATGAATTTATCCAAATATGGCTTACATATTCGGTTCATCATGTCCATAAATGCAGTTGGGGCATTGGTTAAACCAAATGGCATAACAGTAAATTCATAATGACCATACCTCGTTCTAAATGCGGTCTTAGGAATGTCCTCTTCCTGTACCTTTAATTGATGATATCATGACCTTAAATCGATTTTCGAGAAAAATCGAGCTCCTTGCAGTTGATCAAACAGATCATCGATTCTCGGTAATGGGTACCGATTCTTAATCGTAACCTTGTTTAATTCACGGTAATCAATACACATACGCATTGATCCGTCCTTCTTTTTAACAAACAGTATCGGCGCTCCCCATGGCGACGAACTTGGTTGTATAAATCCCTTCTCTAATAATTCATCTAATTGTTTCTTCAGTTCCTGCATTTTGGCGGGTGCCAAAGGGTAAGGTGCTTTGGCAATCGGTGATGTTCCTGGTATCAAATGGATTCTGAATTCAACTTCTCTGTCTGGAGGTTGCCCTGGCAATTCTTCTGGAAATACATCTGAAAACTGAGATACTACTGGAATGTCTTTTAAATCTTTTCCTTTAGTGTTAGTGATTATGGAAATCAAATACACTATAGAACCTTTTCTTATACAACTTGCAGTTTTCATCACAGATATGAATTTTGTGGATCTAGAGGGTTTATCTCCTTTAATTGTGATCGTTTTACCTTTTGGTGAATTTACTTGAATTGACTTTTGATCACATAAAATATTGGCTTTATTGGCTATTAATCAATCCATTCCTAAAACAACATCGAATCCTGTCAGATTCATGGGATATAGGTTTGCTATAAATTTCTGATTTAAAATTTCTATTCTTGCTCCCTGTAAGATTTTAGAAATCCTAACGGTTTCTCCATTAGTTGTTTCTACTAAACATTCTTGTGGTAGTTTAGTTAATGACTGATTTAGAATTTTGCAAAATGATGTATTAATAAAACTTTGGTTTGCACCAGAGTCAAATAATACTTTAGCAAAGACATCATTAACTAAAAACGTGCCAGCTATGACATCTAGAATCATCTTGGCTTCATCTGCAGTCAGAACAAATGCTCTAGCATTTTTAGCATTCTTGTTATCTGGAGCTGGAGCTAATTTTGGACAACTAAGCTTGATGTGGCCTTGTTCTTCGCAGTTGTAACATATCCGGATGTTAGCCTTCTTCCTGCAATTTTCTTCCTTGTGTCCCGATATTTTGCAAAAGTTACAGTATATGGAGCATCTTCCTGAATGCTTTCTTTTGCAATACCTACAGTAGGGTGTAGAGGTAGAACCTATACTTTTCCCACGATTAAAATTTCCAGAACGAAATTCTTGTGTGAGCTTTTGGGTTAGGTTCCTTCTTTGATCCTCTTCTCGGGTACGGACTAATTCATCAGTCAAGGTATTGGCTAGTTCTACAGCTTCTTCTATGGTTTGAGGTCTAGCTGCCTTGACTACATGTCTTATTTCCCCAATTAATCCCCAGATATAACGGGAAATTAACACTGGTTCTGGTGAAGCAAGAGTTGGCACTATCCTAGCATATTCAAAGAATATTTTAGTGTATCCCTTACTATCCACACCAGTCATCCTAAGATTTAGGAATTTGTTTGCTATCTGTTCCTTTTCATTGGGTGGGCAGAACTTCCTTTCTACCTTGTTCTTAAATTCTTCTCATTCCATATTGTAGGTTCTATCACTTCCTTTTGATTGGAGGATCGTGTTCCACCATTCTAGTGCTGCATTCTTAAACAGGTTTGAAGCAAACATTATTTTATCTTCTTCAGCACACTTGCTTATTCTTAAGACTGCCTCAGTCTTTTCTATCCAGCGTAAGGTTGCAATGGCCCCTTCGTTGCCCGAGAATTCCATTGGTTTACAAGACCAGAATTCTTTATAAGAACAACCATAAAGCATGGTTCTTCTTTTGGGAATAGGCATTTGAAGTACTGGCCCATTGTTCACGCTGTTTTCTGGTTCAATTGGTCGCTTACTACTATGTTTACTTTTATTATCAGCATCCTTAACAGTTTGAAGAATAAATGGCATTGCATCTATAATTCCTTGTGCTACTATGTGTTGAATAGCACTATTATCCACTTGATTTCCATTGTTATTGATGCTTAGATTATCATTAACCACGTTAATGTTACTCTGGTTATCATTATTCATATTTCCTTGATTTTCGTCATCGGCCATCTGAATTTTAAACATTTACCCCATATTAATATCACAAGATAATAAGTAATATAGTTAATCACATGACACTCAATCTAGCCAAAAACGTAGATCATTGCTACTTTTACTCTATCCATATACTATTATGCATCTATTACAATCTAGTACTGAAATAAAAATTACAATACCAACAGAAATAGAATTACACTAATAGTAATATGCATCCGTACACACATATTTTATCTTATTTTTATTAATATTACTACCATCTCCTCCATTCACATTCACGGATATGGATTCATCCAAAAATCCATATTGCGCTCATCGTATTTCCATACGAGATGCTCTCCCACTTGACGCATTCTCTCACTGCTTTCTAAAATTTCCTCCCCAAAAGTCCTAAGTTCTTGGACGTTTTCTGCACTCATTGGGGGTGCAGGTTCTCGGACTGGGTTTGGAATCTGGGGTGCGGGTTCCTGATATGGGGGTGAAAGTTCATGAAATTGGTAAGGATCCTCTAATATCTCCCTAATATAATCATCTTGGTAATAGGGATCTAAAGGGTCCATACCTAGGTAGGATTCTATGTTCTGTATGGGTGGATATTCCTGGATAGGGTAAAGTCCCTATTATCGTCCCACCAGGGGTCGTAATTCGGGTCTAGGGGGTTAGGTGCAGGTACCCTAGGGATTTCTTCTGGATTAAAGTCATGCATCTCCACTTGGTTGTCAGGATTTTCTATCTCCATGGGTTGTTCTAGGTTTTGTGGTTGTGGGGCTACTAGTTGTTCCGGACTTGGGTCAACATCAGTTGTAGCTAAGATATGGAAATTAGCTAGGCTTCTATTAAGCATATCTTGCGTATGAGCATCTGTCTCTCGCTTAATAGCTGCTAAGACTCTTTGCTGTTGCAATTTTCGCATTCTCTTCCTACGAGCAAAAGCTTCTTTACTGAACCATCCTCGTTTCTTATAAGGAAATGGCTCTTCAGATTGAGCTCTAAAGGCAAATATTCATTCCTCCTGATCAGCAGAATACCCTAAAAGGGCAGGCTGTGACGATGTACCTTCACTCTTAGGGGAATCAGATAACTGACGATTCAGATCTGAGGGCCTTGATCACTCATACTGAAAACTAACAAATAGTCAAATAACACATAACAAATAATTACAGTTATGCACGTATTTCCGTAATTTATTTCCTAACACAAATTTTAGAATTTTAAGTGTCAGCAGAACACTTCTTTGGCTCAGACCAGTGGCTAGGCTCTGATACCACCTTCTGTCGCAACCCCCGATCCCTTATCTGTCCCGGGAACGGGCGGACGCGAACTCGGTAGTGGTGGTATCAGTTATTTAATCTTGCAGCGGAATTTACATCAGTACCGTAGTTAGGAAATGTTTATCAGAGTAAAACCACCTCATTTAATATTAATAATCACATGGGTAAAACCCAAGTTTCTTATTACAATACATTTATAGGGACAAACCCTATTTTATTGAATTTAAAACATCGTTTATTAGGTAACTTTTATAGCCACATTTTTCCCAAGCCTTCAGTGCTCTCCAGCTGGCTTTTCACTAATTGGCTGTCACATTGTGTTACCTGTAACGCGTTTTAAAAACATTTGTCAGTCGGAAATACTGGTGAGTGAATCCCAGTTTAATCAATAAACATTTATTAATTAAAACAGTATTGAGAGCGATCACATTGTTTATTTCTACACAATTACTCATTCAGTATTTGCCACTCGACCGGATCTATGGCTATGGTCAAGTTACACATTGGCTAACTCGTTGTCCAATTGTAACGTACTGTCATACCGACTTACTACTCGCAAGTAGTAATAAATTTTGTATACAAAACCCCATAATACCGGCAGTAATTGAAGAACTACAAAGACTCAATCACCGCTTAATCACATTGTAAAACAATTAAGGTTTTGTAGAACATTCCAAAAAGGTTAACAAAAAGAGGATAAACTCACATTGCTATCTTAAACTTCGCGTAAGGGTTTCCTGGATATAATCTATAATTTATACAAATGTGCATTGGTTAGTATCATAACCCTTTGAAAATATTGATGATACCCTCCCCGAGACGGCATTCCAATAACTACGTCGGGCAGAATCACGACAGTTATTACGGAACCCTAAATCAATCGGGCAGCGTAACTATTACGAAACTGGGGTTATAATACTTACAACGAAGCAGAACCTCGCTAATTAAGGGTATAATACCCGACTATAATTTCTACTACTTCAGAAATTGAGATTGAGAATGAATTGTGAGCGACGAAAAATGAAAACTGATGGCCTTCTCATATAGTGCTGGTTTCTGGTCTCCACGCGGCCCGCGTAAAGCACAGGCCAGGGTTACGCGGCCCGCGTCAACCCTGGTCAACATATAGCTTAGCCCGGTCACCAAGTAGACCCGCCACGATGTCGACACGTGTCGGCCTGGGATGTATCCGTGTTTCATGATCTCTCGCGGCCCGCGTCGACTTGGACGATGTTTTACGCGGCCCGCTTGAACTAAAGAATTCAGCGGAGTTGGTTTTAGCATTGATACCCCCCGCGTGAGATGTTGGGGTGGGTCTACGCGGCCCGCCTCAACTCCATTTTTCTTATTTTTATTTTATTTTATATGTTATAATCTATTTCGGGCTCGGTTTTCACATTCGGGGTGTAAGATAAGACATATGGGGACATTTTACAATATACTAGAGTGTCTGAAAATTTATTAAGGTGTTGGTTTTACCGAGGATTGTTACAGTATTTTACCCGTGTATTAGTATTAACCGGGTTTGATTACCAAACCCGTTTTCGAGGTGTTACAGTTAGTATAGGGTTTAGCGAGGTAATCTTGAGTAGTACTACTGGCGCGTTAGCCGCGCTAATAGGACTGGAGGTCAAACGGATGTAATGTTAACCTAACATCTCACCATCATTTATGATAGAGATGTTGGAAGGCAACAAACACAAACTGTCAGCTTCGGTTTCGAAACGCTTTAGTAACATGTAAACAGGCAAGCTACCTAATGATATAATTGTTATTTACTTTATCTGGCAAACATTTACTTTCTATTGAAACCTGTGAACTCACCAACCTAGTGTTGACACATTTTAGCATGTTTTCTCAGGTCGCTAAGGTACGCATGAGGATAGGGCACGCATAGAGTGCATTGCTTACTAAACATTTTAAACTCGTTTTTCATACATTATTTGCATGGGTTTTGTGGCGCTTTATTTTATGCATTTAAACTATTTTGAACTTACTTTTATCTATGCTTCTGTATTACTTTCAAACTTTGGACAATGTTTTCTCATTCAATGAGCAACAGGGTATTTTACAAGATCATATAGTGGTCGTTCAATGTAACTAATGGCAATGATACTGGTTTGTCACACGCCTCAAGGTATAACCCCGCAGGTGGAATTTGAGGGTGTGACAACCAAGTCCTTGCACATCGAGTATACCACTGCTCAGTGAAAGGCAAGAACTTAACCCAAACCACACTTCTAACCCCCTTCCAAGTTGTTAACATTTTTATATAAAGACGCAAAAACATGAATGCTTGAATCAACAAACACAAAGTAATAGATGGATTAAAGACCACTTTCAATGTAACAAAATCATATTCAAAGTCATTAACACACACCAAATGAAAAGTCCAAAACTAAGAAACTAAAAAGACATTAAAGGTTCATCTTCCTAAGTGATGCAAGAACTTTTGCCAAGAATGGCCACAATAATGAACATCATCAAGCTTGTATGATTAAACATGTTAAAGAACAAGATTAAATTACTATTATAAATATAAGTTCTTACAATCTTGGATTCTAAGACAAATTAAACTCTATTACAAGATGGAAATGCTAGTGGGTAGTGGTGGAAAGTGGTGGTAAGTGAGAAAGAGCGGGTGCCAAAGGATGGAGGATATGGCAACACAAGCATCTCTATTTATAGGCTTGAACAAGAGAATGGGAGTGCCCTGTGCCTAATGAGACATGGGTCGTGTGGTTGACTTTTGCATCCAATTTGTCTTTTGTGATCAGAGTCTGCGCATCAACACGGGGCCGTGTGAGCTAAGGCATTGCCCAAGTCAACTTTGTGGGTCTCGTAGTCCTTTAATTTATCATCTTCTGAATGATATGCCACAAGTCGTGCCAAGGTAATCACGGCCCCGTGCATGGTGGCCTATTTTGTCTTATCTGGAATAGGTGGACACTAGGCGTGTTTATTCAGGCATGGCCCTATGTCAAATGGCGTCTTTTATCGTTTTGGATGGGAACAAGCATGGGGGCGTGTGGCTAGAGTACGGTGACATGTGACTTCTCTATTTTCTTACAAAACTCTTGTTTTTCGATGCAAATTTGCTTCCTTTGTTGTTTTAAGCTTTTTTAAACCTGAAAATCAAAAGTAAACAAATAAACGACTTATTTCCAAAGTTTATGCCATAGAATGACCAAACGCTTTCCGATTGATATAAAATATATGTTAGGTTTTACACAAATCATGCATCGCTACCAAAAGAGCCCAAACCCTTCTTCTACCTAATGTTATTCTACAGATCGATTCCATGACTAGTTGCATATAAAACACCATTGCGGCCTCTTCAATGGTATCAAAAGTTCCAAGGCACAATCGAACTCGTTAGTCGGATCTCTAATGTTTGTTGCCCATTCCCCCATTGTCGTTGACATAAGCGACAAAACTTCTTTCCAGAGCTAACTTTCATTTGTTTTTTAACGTCAAGGCACACAACACTCCTTCTAGAGTTTACTTTCAAACTAATCGAAATCATGCCTAACGCGAATGCTAAATGTTGGAAGCTCACATCTATTCAAATTGTGCGGAATCGTTTGGGTTTACTAGATGCTCATGATCCCATCCAAGAGCAACTCAGTTATCAAAGAAAGTCAGACAAGTATACAACGGAAGAGTGTCCACTATTCACGTACCACTGGTTAAGCATTGCGACTACATCCATAATGAGTTATTGCAGGACGAAACTAGTGGCCTATATTAATAAGCGAGACTACTTGGCCCATGGGAAACCGAGGGCGTTACATGAGGCCTTGGAGGACGACCTGGTGACAAGTAGTATTTGAGCGGGTTCTAGCCTTTAGTTACTTAGCATGTGATACTCACTTATCCAAAAAGTTCTTAATTGTATGGTTAAGCAAGTGTGGTAAGAGAAAAGACCAAAATTGGGATGTAAGTGACTATGAGTGAATGTGATGGTGACTTCAGCTCAGTCAAATGTCGGGTGAATTTGTTTGAAAATCGCGGTAAAGCTAAAAGCATAGATCATTTCTCTCGGGGGTGTTAGGTTGACACAAAACTACAAAATAATTGTGTGCATCATTTAATTCGGTTTCTGGAATCCAAAGCAAAAGGACCGGCCGATTACTTTCAATATGTCGATGTTGCAGGTTTAACACGGTTGGCTGAAGTCGGGATTACAGAGGTGTCCACAAGACCGATCTGAGGGAAAACTAGACTTAGTAATTATGGATTGCAAGAATGAGTAATGAACGTGCCCAAGGGAAGGATTGAAGTGAAACAATCTTAGTGTTGAAAGGTTGTTACACGCTAGGATCAACTTTAATGAGTGTTTCTTTAGCCAATGAGTCAAAATGAAGCTTTTATTTTGGGATGTTGCCACGAATGTGTAGCAATGCACGAGGACGTGTCTGTTTTGGTGTTGGGAGAATGAGAGTGTGACATGCCAAATGTTTAAAGATCACATCTACTTAAATTGTGTTAGCCATTTTGGTTCACTAGCTACTTGTGCATCTCATTCGAGAGTACCTCGACATTTTAGGAAAGTCATGCAACAAAAGTGATTGCACTTACCATGTACCACTAGTTGGGAGTTGAGGCCACTCCCATGATGAATCCACTGTAAGACAACCAATGATTCATATCATAAGCGAAACGGGTAGGCTGGCGGTCAAGCAACCAAGGGCACCACTCGAGGCCTTTAAGTACGACCTTGTGAAACTAAACTCCTATTATTTTGGTTCAATTTGCATTGCAATAAATGTAAACATCGTCTCTAGGACTAGCGTTGATTGTAATGTGCCTTTGTGCTCAATAAACTTAATTGACGAATACACGCGAGTTACCATTATTAGTAACAGATTTATGATTGTGCTCTTAAAGATTTCTTTTTCTTTTTTTCTTAGAATGGCAAACTCACATACTCACTAATTCTACCTAGGGCTGTAAACGAACCGAACGAACACGAACAAGACCATGTTCGTGTTCGTTCGTTAAGGAAATTAACATGTTCACGAACGTATACCGAACATAAGTTTATGTTCGTGTTTGTTCGTTAAGGAAATTCAATTGTTCACGAATAGTTCGTGAACACTGGTATCGAACACAAACGAACGCAAGCAAATAAAAATGAACGCAAACAAATATTTAACTTGAAAATAAAAAAAATGAAAACATTGTTATCCTTAAACATTGGATATAAGTAGTTAAATACAACTATCAAATGATAAATCAAAACACAAGAAGTCTACCACACCACCAAACGATGAATAAAGTTTAACTGACATAGACATAATTATCCCCAAAAATGTCTTAGAATGCCCAAATTTTAGCTAACTTAGAAAAAATAGGGTTTCAAGTTTTCAATATGTTTAGATAAAAGATTTATTATTTATTATTTTTTTAATATAATCAAACAAACATATTACCGAACGTTCACGAACGCAGTCGAACGAACGAGACATGTGTTCGTGTTTGTTCGCTGAGCTAACCGAACGAAATTTTTTGTTCGTATTCCTTCGTTAAGCTAATCGAACGAACATAAACGAACTTCTCGCCGAACGGTTCACGAACTGTTCGCTGAACGTTCGGTTCATTTACAGCCCTAATTCTACCCCTAAATTTTACATTATTGTCCACCATGGGACTAAAAATCTCACCACTTAAGGGAACACCTTACGTACTACACTCCTTAGTACCACTAGGCTAGCGCTTATCTCTTAAAGAATTCTACAATTATGTCATCAAAATTGTTAAACACGGTTGTAGTTTTCAAACTCGGGTTCCACCAGTGGTGGAATTATTTTCTTGAAAATTCCATTATTGGATTCCAACTTTCCATAGTTTCCAAATTTTGGTTAGAATTGATTTAGAGACGACGACCTCTCTAGTGAAAAAATGTCGACGGGTGAGTAAACCTTTGGGATCAATGGGTAATTTCTCAAAAGTACCGAGAGATAAGAGCATTTTTTTATATTTTACCTCTCAAACTTAGAAACGTGTTAAGATTAAAATAAAAAAAGTTAATTAGATAGTCTCTGTGATTTGCACAAAATAATATACTTATGCAGTGGCGAAACCAGCCTATTAAATTAGGAGTATCCCAATTTTTTTACTGTGCAATCATACAATATTAAAAAAACAATACTAAATAAAGTAAAACAAATACCTAATAGATTTGTACTCTTTTTTTTTCATAGCTTAAATCGTTCCATCACGTCGTCCACTTTTACTTTATGAAAAAAATCTTTTTCGACTGGCATTGTTCAAAAATTCTGGGGCCATTCGATTGCGTATAAAACAGGCCCATTTCCGCCCCCATAAACAACATATAAATGGGCATGTTTTATTATTATGTTGGGTCTTGGGCTAATGAGCTAGCTTAATAGGCTATTAACAATTATGTTTGCGTTTGTAAAAAGAATTAAATTTACACTATTATACTATCCTAATTTTATGGTTAGGGGTATCCTCGTATTTTTTATGGGTATTCTTTGTATAAAAACGAAAAAAGTAATACTGCGAATACAGGGTTGAGCCGTAGCCCGTGCTACAACTGCTTATATTGTGGTTCCGCCTCTGTACTTAGGTACTAATAGCTTAAAATCACCTTCTACGATATTAACTTTTCATTTTGTAACGTTTGGAGGTATTAACTTCTAGGGTATTAACATAGTTAGTCCATGTGGTTTCAACAAAATAACATACTTAGGTACTAATATTTTAACAAACAATTAACGTTAATACCTCCAAATGTTACAAAATGAAAAGTTAATACCCTAGAATGTGATTTTAAACTATTAGTAACTAAGTATGTTATTTTGTACAAACCATAGGGACTAACTATGTGATTAACTCTAAAAAAATTTCCATATTGATTCTTTATGTAATTAACAACATACGGTCTTAATTGTTTTGTATCATAACCGTAAGTATTTAAACTTAGGGAGTAAAGCATGAGTAAAATTATTTTATTACCAATTTTCATATTCATAATTATATAATTTATATATGATCCTTTTATTTTAGCTTCTTGCCGGTGTGGCTTGACCGGTTCCATATAAAGCAGGCCTATCCTATACCGGAGTTAACGGCATCCACATGACGCATGAGTTATGGAAATTGCAAAGAGTCAACGAGCTTGACTAGCAGCTCGCTATGCCCCACACGCACCACATTTGACATTTCAACAGTGAATTACATTTGAACTTTTCTGGAGTCTCCTTGTGCAATATGAGTTTTTTATCTCTTCTATGAATATAACAACTTTTTTTGTAAAAAAATGGATAAATAAAATTGCGGAATTCTCACGCGTGATGCGACAAAAATTCAGCTCATGTCAATATTGGTCTGGTTGGTTATGGCATTGGTACGTACGTTTACGATACTAAATTTGAATATAACTTCATTTTCAATAAATTTTGTATCGTAATAAAGCTGCGTATTTAGCTTTTTTTTAAGTTAATAAACACAAGTTATTAATGAAAATCAAGATAAGCGAAAAATAGATGGATTAAAGACGTATATTATTTAACGTATAATGATTGTTATAAAATTCGATAACACGCATAGGCGGCACCAAAGGAGACAGGATTTTAGGTAACCGGTTTGGTTACATAAGCCATGTGATATGTATTTCAAAATATAATTAATGTCGTTAACAAATTATCTTCAACTCGGTGATCATGTTGTATATAAAAGAGTAAATAACATAGTATTCACACTTCTTAGTTAAAAGTGAAAGAGTAAATTACAAGTTTTGTCCATTATGTTTGTTCTAAATTGCAGGCACTGTCCTTTGTCTTTAAAATTGATGAGTTTTGTCCTTAATGTTTGCAAATCTTGCACGTTATGTCCTTTAGGCCAAACTCAGCTAGATTTTTTGGTTAAAACTGACCATGTGCAAGGCACATGAGGGCATTTTAGTCTTTTAACCTCATTTATTTAATAGTATTTAAAAAATAATTAAAAATAATTAAAAATATTATTATTATTTTAACCATATATATATAACCTCCATCACCACCACCCTTCACCACTACCAGCACCCTCCACCGCCACAAGCCACCGCCACCTCCACTGCTCACTGCTACTTGCATCAAAAACCCCCAAAAATCAAAAACCTAAATACCAAATCAAAAACCCCAAAAAATCCCCAAAACCAAAAATATCAAAAACCCCCAACAACAATTGATGATCAAGAGAAAAAAATCCATAGCAGCGGTTTCACTGTGGATTGATCGGTTGCCGACCAGAGGTAATTACTGTGGATTGCCATCACTGTGGATTTCTTTAAACATTTTTGGTAGAAACTGGATAGCAGTAGGCAATTAGTTTGTAGAACATTCATTGAACACAAACTAAACATTTAGAGTGTTGCTGTTACTATAATTACTTAAATGGTGTTTAAAGGAATCCACCACACAACCACCACCACCACCCTAATCTCAATCAAATCAACCAAAATTAAACAGCTTTTCACCAACATAATACTTAAAATCAAACCAATTTCATATCAAGCTACAAATTCAACAAAAACCATATTAAAGAAAACCCAAATTAAAAAAAAAACAACCCAAACAGATCTCGCAAAAGTCTTGGTCGGAATCTGAACCGTCGCCGATCAGATCCCGCACAATCTTAAATAGATCCGGCCGGTGTAGGACGATGGGATCCTCCGGCAACCAAAGATGGGCAGTGAGTGGAGCAGCTCCCGGTCGGCACCGGCGGGACGTTTTAGACGACGACTCGAATGGAGCCGGAGTTATCCTTCAAGAAGTCGTTCTTTTGGGATGTTCCAGAATCCAGATGCAGAGGTTGAGAACTTGAAGGTTGATGATTCAGATGCAGAGGTTGAGAGGTTGAAGGTTGATGATTATTGGATTAGCTTTGTGTGAAGGATTAAAGATTAGATCAATGTTTTTGGTGTAGATTGGTAGAGAAGGAAGATTGGTAAAAGAGTACAGATGTGGTTAACGAGAGAAAGAGAGGAGAGAGAGAGGAAGTTTAGAGAGAGAAAGACAAGTGGAGGTGAAATGACATTTCTACCCTCATGTGCCCTGCACATGCCTTCATTTAACTGAAAAATATAATTGGGTTTGCCATAAAGGACATAACGTGCAAGATTTGCAAACATTAAGGACAAAACTCATCAATTTTAAAGATAAAGGACAGCGCCTGCAATTTGGGACATACATAAAGGACAAAACTAGTAATTTACTCAAAGTGAAATTAACCCTTTTGCAGGGCCGACTATGATGGTGTGTAGGGAGGACTTCCAGACAACGCCTATGATTTTGGGCGGCACTATGTTTTTGTTAAATTGTAAACACATACCAATTCCAATATAAGCTCATTATCAAATACTTTTTAATGGTTCATAATTTAGTCCACTACACATTAGGTTTATTTGCCCAATACTAATATGATTTTAATAAAAATTATAACACACGACGGCAATTTCATGGGCTCCTGGAATCTGAAGACGAACAAACTCATCAGAGTAATGAACAGTGGAACATCATCACTTCATCAGAACTTCGCTGAATCGTTGGGCCTGGGCTGCTGCGAACAGAAGATTTAGAGACGTGAATAAGAACATCGATTAGAGACGCGAACAAAAACATCGATCAGAAGATTCAGAACTCAAAAGGTTCGTTCGTTGGTTTAGTGTTAATTGTTAAACTGTTAGTCCGTTAATTGTTGTTAACATCAGAACCATGTTGCATGTATCCGCGTATGGCGTATCGTATTGAATTGACTATTGAGTATTGTCTTATATTGGTAGATCGCGGTAATCTGCAAATAACGATGTAAATTGTATATTAATCATACTAGACAGTTGTGTTGTGATCCGCGAATGGTTGTAATTTGTAAACCATGTATTAAATATTAATCTCTATAAAAGAAGAATCATTGTATAAATTGCCATCAGTGGAGGAATCATTGTATGGAATTCTTGTTAATTAAACATCGATTATTATTTTTAGGCGCTAATGGCTCCTAAACAAGCATCCGGATGGCAAAAACGTCAAAAAAGGAAACGAGCGGAAGAATTGGTGACGTCTCAAGTCGGTGCTATACAAAAGTGTGAAGAGTTGATCCAGCAATTTGCTATGAAGAATGCAAGGAGGGCTGCACGAATCATTGGTTAGCTATTAACTTATTAGTTATTATGGCATGTAACTCATTAGAATACTATGATTTTGTCATTATCATAATTGCATTGTTTATCAAATACTACAATTTTTGTCATTTTCGTAATTATATTGTTTATCGTTAAAGATAATGATATGTCTAACAGATGAATTGACCTTAATTTTACTTTTGAGTCATTTTTTACCTTGCTCATTTTCAAAGATTCCTAGCCCTAATAGTATATTTTGTACAGTACCCAAATGTGATGAGAATCATAGTTAGGTTCTTGAGCAATTTCCGGTTACTAGTAGCACTTGACTATTTGGTTTGACCAGGTAATCTTTATTTTAATGCAATAATAATAAGTAAGATCATCCGAAAGGGCAAAAATGATTAAAAAGAAAGAGAGTTGACCCTTGACTGAGATTCTGCTAACACGATTCTTACACGTACTTTAGTGGAACCAAAGCGTGTATATTTAATTTGGTTAGGTCTACATGCTATGAAAATTATGTACATGACAATAATGGGGTATGAAGACTTTTGACCTATATACAAAATTACAAACATCCTTACTTACACCATCCACAAGGTTTTAAACCCAGCTTTACATAAACACTCATATGCCTTGTTCAGGATTTGACCCTTTTACTATAAAATCGGGCTCCAACAATGTACCCGCCCTTTGTGGTCCATTGACTCGTAAAACCAGTTCTTGGTCGTTTTTGCACATGAACCCCACCATGCCCTCTCTCCTCCGCATCATGTCATCTACTCATAATAAACTCCCCAAAACCAACTATTGTGGATGCTTTTGCATTCACTCTAGTTATTATTTTCTAACTAATACTTAGACCGATCAGTACGTATTATGAGATATCACTTGGACGCGCAAACTTAATGACTAAAACATGGTCCTGTTTAAACTGTAATCATACCCGTGACGGGTGATTGATAAGCATATCCAGTGTCAACTATAAGAAATTAGGAAGTGATTATATAACCGCTTATGTGTCATATTTAAAGAAAAAAAATGAATTCACGTCCGTATAAACCCATTTAATTTATTTTTTAACTATTTAGTGCAACATTTTCTTCACCAAATATGCAATTTGTTGCGTTAAATGATAAAACAATGGTAGGTACGCAATTATATGTTGCCTATATGAGTAAAAAAACAATCTTGTAACTTGTAATTCTCAAGAGAATAAGACAAGAACAATATTGTAATCATGTCAACACGAGCAGTTCAAATGGAGCTTTCATATTGAAATAAGGCCTTGACTCTAAACATCGATTTCTTTCACCTTCCGATGTGGGTCAAGCAACAACTGGAAGTAGTCGACTAGTTCAAAGGAGTTTATAGCGACGGTTTTGCTATTATTTCTCTAGTTATGACATTCAGTCAACTTTCACCATCATTTGGTTGCCAATTTGTCATGCCAACGTCGTTTTCTAAACCGATTCAATAATGGATTGCGTTTCAATTTGACGAAAAGACCATATCATGCCTTGCCGTTCTGTTTGGTTTGGGTTTTTAATGAAGTGATTAATATCCAACTGGCTCGGGATAAAGACAACTTCCAGCTATTGTTGACATTGGAGAGAATGATGTAATAAAAACAAAAACAAATGCCTACACTTGCAGCAGCTTTTATTGACATGAGAGCCAGAAAATGAAAGAATGACAACAAAAAAATAAGCATACATACACACTCGTCTGACTCGATCAGAACCAAACCTAACCTCATCAGTCATCACCATATAATCACCCATTTGGACCCATAACATATGAGATCAAAATTGAACAGCACCTTAAGAGACCCAAATGAACCCGAAAACTAAATATCGTTTTTTTCCCAAATCAACCTGTTTCTTGATAAAAATAGTAAGTAATAAAACTAGTATTAAAGAATGAAATAATTACAATAAAATTAGTAAGTAATAATATTAAAGTAAAAAAAAATTAAGTTACTTAAATTAATTTAAATTGCATTACATTTATGTTTTTGGCGAATAAGGATATAAAAGAATTCCTGTGGATGAAAAATTAGTAGCTAATAATAAGTTGATGAAATATAATACCAGATGTGACCAAAAATTTATGCAGCGAGTGGTCAAATGTGAGCAAAATTTGAAGAGCAAAAGATTAGTGGCCAAAATTGAAAGGTTTCAAAGTATCCTGGTAAACTACGGTGCATTCCAAGTTTTTTAATATTAATAATAATTGCGGGGCGCATAAACATTGGGAAAACAAGTATACGTATATGTTTGTACATGTATACATACATACAAAGACGAATCTAAACGAGCGAGGGAATGGGAGAGATGAGAGAGTACAGAAACAAAAACTACACTAGTATCAAATTAGCAGAAAACAAAGGTTTTCAAAGGCATAGTTGTTAGGATCCAAAACAATTTGTAGCTAATTTCAATGCAATCAACCAAAGTTTACGACTTACATTGTTGACATCAGCATTGCTCTGATTTTAGCCCTGAGATCATCCGGAACCTCAGTTGCCCCTGATGGCTGAGAACTTGATACATCAACCGAAGGCTCTCTGCTAGCCCCATCGACCGAACGAGCCCCTTTTGACGGACCTGTTATCTCCCCTTCTTCGAGTTCTTCTCTTTCCGAGTTTGGTCCCTTAACATTCTTATCAATCTTGTTCTGGTCCCTTGACTCCTCTTCTGAAGACACATCGAGCTTTTCTTTATGCCTAGAAGAGTGGCTTTTCCTATGCTTATGCCTATGAGAAGATTTGTGAGATCTATGTTTTCGTTTACTCCTAGAATGTTTATCGTCACTGTCAACTTCATCATGCGAAGAATGATGTGATCGGTGTTTCTTTCTAGAATGTTTATCGTCACTGTCAACTTCATCATGTGAAGAATGATGTGTTCGGTGTTTCTTTCTAGAATACTCGTGTTCACTTTCTTGTTCATCGTCTTCGTAGGAACTAGAAGATCGATGTTTCTTCCTTAAATCCTTTCGATCCTTTTCTTCAGTGATTTTGTCCATGTCATCATGTTTATGGGAAGAACGATGAGATCGATGTCTTCTTTTGTCATGTTTGTAATCTCTCTCATCTACATAATTTTCTTCCCTCTCGTCTTCAACAGAATGACTATGTGATCGATGTTTCTTCCTATGGTGTCTATGTGAGCTTTTTCTTTCTCTCTCATCATCATCATCGTCATCATAATCATCACCATCACCTTGGTTGTCTCTGACAGAACGAGCACGGTATTTTCTAGTTGCTCTTTTTTCTTCATTTAAATCTTCTTTTTCTAATTTAAACTTATCATCTGAAGGGAGTGTGCTCTTTTCAGTTTCTTTCACTGGTGGCTCAGCTGATACGCTACGTGAGGGTTCCGCTTTTAACGGAGCGCCTCCACTTTTCAGCTGGGCCACAAACATCTTGGCCCGTTTCAGTCTCTCAGCCTTCAATTTCTGCTCATGGGTTAATTGTGAGCTGTCTTCATTAGACGGTTGCCCATACAGAATTCCTAAACTGGAAGGTTTAATGCCTCTAGTAGCAGCTTGAAGAATTGCTGCTGCTTGATCGGCATCCACCTGGACTCTAGGTGGTGATTGTGTGGACTTATCTGGCAAATCTGATCCGTCTTTTTTAGACTTGTTAATTACCATTTTAAACTTCTCTTTTCTTTCAGAATCAAGCGGTATATCATCAGGTTCCATCGTATCATTCCCATTCTCCCTCGAGGATGACTTTTTCTTGTTTGAGACACGTCCTCTGAAATCTTCTTTCTCGTTGTAAAAGCTTTTGACAGTTAGTTTTGACTACAAGATGAAATGAGCAAACAATCAGCCACAAAACAACTAATGTATTAAATATTATCGAGCCCGAGATTGAGCCTGGCATGTGAAGCTCGTCAAACCTTATCGAGCCTTAGTGTAATATTAGTTTTTATTAATATTTAATAACATTTACCCCTTATTTAAAGTGGTATGGTAAACGAGCCGTGGCGAGCTTATTTTAACTTGTTTACGAGCCAAGCCCAAACCTCAAAATAAGCTTGTTTAGTAAACGAGCTTGAGCCTGAGCTTCACTTATCGAGCTTGCCAGCCCAAACAAGTTTATTATTTATATTATTTCTATTTAATATATTAATTAATAACTATAAACGAGCCCGAGCCAAGCTCGAGCTAGAGAAACTACGAACGAGCTCAAGCTCGAGCCTGGTCGAGCTCGGGCTCGGCTCGTTTGCAACCTTAGACACAACAACAGCAACAACAATGATAATAATAGATAAGTGTGATTAGAGACTAAGAAGAATATTATAAATAATATGACAGTTGAAAACACGTACCTCTTGGGCTTTTTGAAGAACTTTCAGATAGTACGGGTGGAATATATTAGACGGGATTAAAAACGGGAATCTTCCATGACCACAGTCTTGCTCCATAAGCACAGCCTCAAATTGCCTCCCGTTCTTGATAATAAATTCCACTATCTTTTCAACCAACCGTTTCATCTCAGTTGGTGGGTCCACAAGCATGAGCTCAGTTTTCGGAATTGGAGGTAGAGAAGAAGCCCGTGACTTATCCGGAACAGAAGATAGTGAACCCAAAAGCTCGTCTTTTTTAACACTACTAGTTCTTCCAACTTTCAAAGCATTCGACAAAGAATTCTGTTTTAAAATATGCTCATCTTTGCCAGATGGCAACACGGTTTTCACCGCTGCAAGAGAAACGCTAGCGTCCACATTCGCATTGTTCCCCGATACATGTTCTTTAGATGATGATTGCTCTGTTACACCATCATCATCCTCACCGGTGCCATATACGGAACCAAGTAAAGACAGTGCTCCGGCATTCGATATTTTCTCCTCGTTTTCAGGATGCGCGTTGTCTTTTGAATGTAAGAGATCCTGATGATCAACCAGAAATCTGAAGTATGGATGTAGGTGATGATCTGGCATTAAAAATCCAAAGGTTGGGTTGTCTCCTTGCTTCACCCTCAAAATAATCTCTGATTGGCCTCCGTTTTTACTGACAAAAAGAGCGGTCCTTGCGATAATCTGATGTACTTTCTCTGTAGGAGGCTAGAAATACACAAAAGCAAATAGAAAACAAGAAATATTGCTTTTTAGCACACGGAAATTGCAAAGCATGCATAAATGATATATAAAGTCTTTACTGGAAATAAAGTAATGCATAATAAGACGAAAAAACTATGAAAAAACAATACAATAATAATATAAATTACTTAAGATGTTTAATGTAATGCATCGGTGACATTCTCAAGTTGTGTGATGATGATTTTTTTTCCGTATTACAGTAATGAAACATTTTATAATCCTAACCCCACCTGCACGGACCCTTGCACATGATATCAAAAGAGAACATGGTGCCTGTGAATGGCAACCTTAAATCACAACGCGATCCCTGCTCCAAGCATCTGTAAACTTAGACAAGGTAAGCTTTTAAAAAACATATGTACCTTAAATGATTATCCTTTGGTCACCTTCATCTAAGTAGCAGTTACAAATAAACTATAATATCAAAGCTATGAGGTTCATAAAGCTGATGTATTTGAGCTTACCAAGTTTTGAACAAGGCTGTCGGGTACAGAGAATGGGGGATGAAATTTAGGGGCTTCTGGTTCAGTCTCGGTAGTCTTTTGATTATCAGAATCCTCATCATTTCCATATGAAAAAGGAACGGCTTTGAATCCACCTGTGGGTTCTGGTTTAGTATCTTCTTCTGAATACCACAAAACAGTTGTCAGATTTAAAAACACTAGCTAAACAGTACCGTTAGAAAACGTATAAAATGCAATACACAAAAAAGGTAACGGCCTCTTAACATGTTATTAAAACGCCCACAACAGAAAAGAAATAAAGCTAAAATTAAATAATAATATTCGTTTAGATGCTTTTACGTATTCGCTCGGTATCCAAACAGTTTCCAGGTTCAAAAGCCAAGACTTTTCAGAGTGCATATACTTTCTATATCATCTCAGTTGGCATTTTTCTAGTAGGTCGTCAAAACTAAATCTTCTGCACGGCATAACTACTATTACTAAGCCCTTCTAAGAAACTCACAAGAAGCTTGTTATCATATCAAGAA
The DNA here is from genome assembly GCA_030545235.1 of Helianthus tuberosus. Taxonomy (NCBI): domain Eukaryota; kingdom Viridiplantae; phylum Streptophyta; class Magnoliopsida; order Asterales; family Asteraceae; genus Helianthus; species Helianthus tuberosus. The sequence continues at coordinate 47,768,509 of CM060411.1, read as the reverse complement.
GTAACACGTCTAAATATCAACTCAATGAAGGGCAGTATGAGTTCACAAAATTCATCCTGCAACAAACTATCTCGAATCCTCAATGCCAAAAACCAATGGGTCATTTAATTTCACGCAGCAGGCCATCCAATTCAAGTTTCAAGAATTGAGATAGTTCCGCCGGCATTCAATTTACCAAAATGCAATCACGTTTAAATCCTATACCATAAATAAAAAAAACAATAACCCTAACAAAGAAATGAGGTTGGAACAGGTACAAATATATTTTAACGTGAGAACCGTACAAATAAACAGAGTAATTATCATTACACGACATTTTTTAACTAGAGAAATATAATCGTTACTGATTACAGTCATTACACTACTTTTTAAGTTATAGAAATATATATCACGCTACCTCATTATGTTGTAATGAGATTACACTACTTCATTCTGTTGTAGTGAGCGTAATAACAATTACTCTAGTTCAGAAACTAGAGCGTAATAATAATTAATTACTATAGCGTTAGCGTAAATACTCTAGTTATTTTGTATCTTCTCACATGAAAAGTTGTTTGTATTTGATCCTAACCATAGTAGTCAATGGCTATGCAGTTAATAGCGGTGCTATAGCGGTTAGCGGACACCTGAGCTTGTAGCGGTCCAAATAGCGGTTGGTTATAGCGGAACCGCTATTAGCGGCGCTATAGCCCGCTATTTGGCCGCTATTTGGAGACCTGTATAGCGCCTACTGGACCGATTTTAGCGGTCAGCCCAAATTTAATGTAAAGCCCACTTTTATTAATTAAACCCATAACAATAAAAGGCCCAAATGTTTAATCAAACCTAGATACGACCAATTAAACCTAAATTAATGATGTACGACGACCAATGTTCTGGAGCGCACACTGGTTTGAGGTCGCTGGAAGCACTTCTTCATCATGAAGCTTGTTCATAATCCGAATTGAAGCTAAATCTTTCAATTGGAATGATAAAACTATGAATTTTGATATTACTATTAATATTTTTCAAAGACATAGTTATATATATATATATAAAAAGTACATAAATTATGCATGGTATAAAAATTACCGCTATATCACCGCTATACCACCGCTATAACCTATATATCGTATAGCGGACCTTGACCGCTATCCGCTATTTTACCGCTTTAACTGCTTAGGGGCGAGCGTAGCGATCGCTAGAGCGCGCTACGTAGCGTATAGGTCTAATCTCGCTATTAGGTTTGTAGTGATAGATAGCGATAGTTTAACTTTTTTAATATAAATAGCAACTAAATATAGCTATAAAATAGCTGTATTTTAGGTTTTTGTTAAATATACATGTAAAATAGCATATATACCAGGGTATTTTGATACAATATACATATAAATCTTTTTTTTTAAATCTCGTGTATCGCTATTTTTCAAAATAGCTGTCCACTATTTATCGCTATTCGCTATGTAGCAATATATAGGTATGTTACCTCTATTTGTCGCGATTCGCCATTAACAACTATGATCCTAACGCCAAAGAAATAGCCAGCACTTGTTTTTAATTTCTTTTTGCTAAGATAATACTCCTCTAACAATCCACAAGAAGACTACTCCAGTGTTGAAGTGAGTGTAATAATAATTGCTCTAGTTCAAAAACTACAGCGTAACAATAATTACTATAATGTTAGCCTAATTACTCTAGTTCAAAAACTATGGCGTAATAAATCACTCTACTGAGTAATTACTCTAGTTATCTGTTCGCCTTCATAAGTTTAAATAATACACCTCTAACAATCTAGCAGATAATACAAGTATACAACCACTATAAGCTAATTCACACATATCCAATAGAACATACAGAAGTTCAATCGAAACAAAACAAGCAGATACATATACACAAAATAAAAACTTGTAGTTTTCTAAACATAAAATGCAACCGTTTATGCAAAATATCAACTGTTTTTACCTTCTTCATCGGACGGTGAGGGGAGATCGAGGTAACGTTCATGATCGAGGTCAGCATCGGCGGAAGAAGAGTGAGATGTTTGTGGATTGCGGCGCCGCCGAGACGGCGGAGGGGCGGAAAGGAGGTGGCGGACGTCGTAACGGTCGATTAACAGAGAATTCCATTCAACAAGTGCGTCGTCGGAGTTTACGAAGGCTGCGGCTGCATCGTCGTCGAAGAGAAGCGCATGCCGCCCGTAGATTTCGATGTTCATTGTTTCTGTAATCAAATTGGTGGATTGAAACCCTAAAAGTGAGATTGATGAAACCCTAGGAGAGAGAATACGGCCGACTTGACGTGAGAGTGGGCAATACGCATGTTCAATTATCTTTTTTAAATATTATTTAGCGGGTTTTTTAATCTTTGTAGTTTGTAATAAGTAGGGGTGCAAACGAGCCGAGCGGCTCGCGAGCTACTCGAGATCAGCTCGAGAAAAAGCTCGAAACGAGCCGAGCCTTATCAAGCCCGAGTCGAGCTTGAGCCTCAAAACAAAGCTCGTTTGTTTATCGAGCCTGAGCCCGAGCTTTACTTATCGAGCTCGCAAGCCTAAAAAGTCTATTATTTATATTATTTTTATTTAATATACTAATTAATAGATAATAAACGAGCTGAGCCCGAGCTCGAGCTTGATAAAATACAAACGAGCCGAGCCGAGCTCGAGCCCGAGCTCTCATAAGTTAATCGAGCTTGAGCTCGAGCCTGACCGAGCTCGGGCTCGGCTCGGCTCGTTTGCACCCCTAGTAATAAGCAATTAAAAGGTCTAAACGATTAACGGTCTGTTTGGCAATTTCTACGTTAATAAGTGTTGAGCCAAAGAGGTCTAACTGGGGTAAAAGACTCTGAGTCGGTAATATTACAACGATGTGGTGTGGAGGAATTGGTGGTGGCCTGGTGGGTTGACGAGGTGGTGCATGAGTGGCAGGGTAAGGGTTATTATGAACATAGGTGAAGGGACAAAGGGATAAAATCTTCATTCAACATCATTTTAAAACTTAATGGGTAAGAAGCTTGATGCCTCATTCAGATGTGTCCTTTTGATGAAATAAACACACTTAATGATGATTGATTCCAGGTGTAACCTGTTAATGGAATCATTATTCATTCAAAGGCTCCATGAACCATTTAAAGGAGTCTTTTAAGCGAACCAAATAATTCTACCTCTAACTGATTCAGGCGTAGCCTCAAAATCATTAAGAGGCTACAAAACAGCTCCTTAAACCGATTATTTTTTAAAACGATTCTTTTTGGAAAAGAAAAATATCAATTAAAAAGTTCAACTAAAAGGTTTGATCTTTAATTGATTTCGTCCTAAAGAAATTTGGCGGATTAATTTTTTTATTACTATGCTCTTTTAGCCAAAAGGTTTGATCATTGGTTGATTTCATCAAATTGACTGATAAACCTAAGTAGTCTCGTCGATGTAGTTTATTCGGTTTCTTCAGTCACTAGGTTTTCTCGAATGTAAATGAGATTTGGTCTAAATGTAAATGGGTATTAGGCTAAATATAGGCTAGATTTGATACTCATGTGACACGAGCTATTCGTTTTGAACCGAACTGAGATTTTCGAAACCAAAAATCAAATACGGTTTCAGTATAAAACTTTGTTGAAATCAGATTATGTAACCCGGTTTAGTTTTCGATCTAATAGATTTGAAACCGAAATGCCACGATTGGTCTATAAAAATAGGGTGAACCAGTTCATGTAATCTAAATTTAAGTAATTTTTTATTCCGGTAATCTGTTTGATCTCGAGTGAGAAACCCAACCCTAAACCTAAATTAAGCTTTCTACTAGTATTAATAATGAAAATAAATCACACTAAAACTAGGATTTCTTCGTATTAACCTTAAAGTTAGATAGTTCTTACATTTAATCGTTGATACAAACAATCCTTGATTTAGATGAGCATTAAAAGTTGTTTTAAGCCTTTAACATGCTTAAGATACATAAATGCAAAATGGTCAGCTCGGTAGTAAAACGGTGTAAACAACCCTAACTGCTCGTAAGCTACTGAAATTTGACTCGCTAAAAGTTGAATCAAGCCGTGTTTATACGAACTCGAGTCGGAGTACCAATCTAGACTAGGCTCGTGAAGCTCAACAAGCCTATTATTAATAATATAAATAATAATAACTTACGTTGAATAAAACAAGCATATTTTACATAATAAATTTTATTATATATATAATTATGATTAAAAATAACGAAACTATGTATATTATGATATCTATAGTAAATTATAACTATAGATAAATATATAATAAATTATATAAACAAATATATATGTATAAATAAAATAATTAATAAATAATAAACCAGTCTAAAATAATTACATAGATGCTAAACTCGAGCTTGGGTTCTCCTTGGTTATAAACAAAAGAATACTTGTGAGAACTTAAATTTATGATGATAATAGTCTGTGTTAGAAAAATACATTTAACTTGCACAATATTTTGTTTCAACGGCATAAAGTTTCCAACAAAAGACATTACAAAAAATATGCTGCATTTTGTGTTGATTCCTATAATCATTCTCCCCAAACGCATAATGGGGACTGTTTATGCACAAAATTATTAGTTGACTGCAAATATTTATCATCACCTCCAAGACATGATACAGCCATTTCCATCAGCTTAGAGCATACAGACGATATCTCATGATTCACCTGAACAAAAATAGAAAACAGAAATCCAACAATGAATTAACAGTTGTTAATTGTTCTTTATTGGCACCAAATTGGTCAAAAAAAGTAGTAAAATAAATAACAAACATAATGTAACATATCCAACTTACTTTAAAAAACGAGGCGATACAGTTGCTAGCTTCGAGTGCCAGTTTTCCTCGTGTAACCTGAGCAAGATTATTAGTATTATGATAAACACGCTAAATCTTTCGGTAAATACAGGTTAATTTTTATTTGATCACCTGTGAAGGTTCTTGTTGAATAGTATCAACCATGTTAGGAAGAATAACCCTAGATAACGACCCGAGTTCTTGAGAATACATTGCATCACCATGAAACAAAAGGTCATTGCCAAAAACCTGAACAAAAAAAATTAAAAAAATCAAGTCTCGTGTCATTTCAGGAATAGCTTAAAAGAAAACCGGTCATATTGGTTGAACATGTCAAACGAGTCGAAAATTGCCTGGTGTAACTTTAATGTATAAAAAAGCCTCTTTAAGTTTTTTTATTCACAACTTAGTAAAATTATAATTTTGGTCATATTATACGTTATACATTTATACATTTGCAAGTTACATGAACAGTAACTTGCATTTGACTTCTTTTTTGTTTTTCCATTTTTTATACTTTTGTCCCTCAACTTTCGATATTGACACTTACAGTCCCTTAACTTTTAAAGACTTTGTAATTGAGTTTTACGTGTTTATTTTTATGTACGTGTCGGAAGTGTTGCAGAAGTCGGTCTAGGCGGCCGATTAATCGGCGTCTAGGTGGTAATCGGTTGGTCATCGCCTAAAAATGAGCAAATCGGACAATAAAATCGGTCCAGGTCAAAATCGGTGCAAGGCGGTCCTAGTCGGTGTTAATTGGAAGAAATCGGATTTTTTTCTTGGAAATGAGTTTGGTCAAATATAATATATTCTTATGCTTATTATTATGTAAGTTTTCAGTTGATCTACGTTTTGACGTAAATTTTATTTTTTCTTAGAAATGAGTTGGGTCAAATATAATACGTTTTCGTGCTTATTTTTATGTACGTTTTCAGTTGATCCAAGTTTTGGCGTAAATTTTGTTCGGAAACGAGTCGGGTCAAATATAAAACGTTTTTATCAGACGATATAAATTCAAGTCACTTTACATTTCGACACCGCCTCAACGCGCCGTACCTTTTTTAGCTGAAAAACACCATCTTTTTATGTGCTAATTTTTATGTACGCGTCGGTATAAATTCATTTTGGTTTACGTTTCGACGTCAATTTTCTTCAGTGATATGTTAGCTCAAATATAATGCGTTTTCGTGCTCATTTTAATGTACGTTTTCAGTTGGTATACGTTTTGACGTAAATTAAAATTAGCAAGTTGTGTGAATAGTGCTTTCATCCTATTTGTTTTTCTGTTTCTTTCTTAAGTTTTTTTTTTCTGGGCTTTATTATTTTTATTTTTTTACTTGTCTATTTGTTTAATGTTTTAGTTTTAGGTTCCTTTAACATTAAAATTATATTTAAGATAACATTTACATTTCATTTACAATTAATTTGAAATCAGTCCGTTCCACTGTCCAATTTATATTTATTTTTATGGTTTTCGGTCGATGTAAAACATGTGTCGATATTCTTTTAAGCATATCTCTTTCGGTTGCTATACTGAACCAAAATAGATATCGACCGAAACCCCGCAGCGTAGCGTGGGTAATCTTACTAGTTTGACACACTAGTTAAAAATTTTGGACAATAGGGACATGAAATTACATGTTTTAACTTTTAACCCATTATGGTATTGGTATTGACTCTGCATATATATATAAAAGCTATAAATAGGACTTCAGAAGTACCTCTTCATGAATTGCATGATATGGGAGCTCGTTTTGAGCAAATGTTGCAGATAATGAAAGAAGAGAACATAAGACCCTTATCCTTAGTTTTGGTGTAACCCTTCAAAATTGTGATAAATCATGAGTCAAGTATGAGTGTAAATCGGTTTTTTATTTTTTATTTTAAAATCGAGATTTGAGAGATAGAAGCCTAACCATGATTGTGAATCAAGCAAGGATAATATGCTCTTTGGAATGTACATAGCTCCTTGTTCCAAATTACCTTCAACAAAATAATTCAGCATAATTTGACTAAAAAGACTCAAATTGTTTATTATTTTATAGAGTTGAAACACGAATGTAAATTGTTAATTGATTGTGTGTATAGAATTATTACAATTGGACTTTATATGCAGAAATATATATGTTGAAGATGCACCATATGGTGGCGTTATCTTGTGAGGATCGCCTTGTGGTGGTGTCAGCTATAGAGGGCAAGTCAACAAGCTTAAAAAGAACTTAGGGTTTAGGATGGTGGGTTGTATTTGCTCGGGTTGAAGAGCAACTTGGCTTTGATACCAAGTCGAACCACAAAGATGATCGGTTGGGGAAATTTAAATTGCAACGGATGATCTGAGAGGCGTCTAACCACTTTCAAATCGAATTATTTCGGTGGTTCACCCGAAATATACAATCGGATACAACTCAGATTGAGAACAAGAACTTGGTATGTGAATTGGTGTGTATTTTCGAACCAAAGAGAGTGGCCAAATTGATTTCGAAATTGGGATGAAGAGAAACTGCTGGTAACTGCCTCTAGTATATTATAATAATTATTAGGTCGCTACAACGGAGTAAACAATTATTTTCAAGATTAGCAAGTCAAGTATGAATAACCTGGAACCAAGAGCATGAAGCTGCACAGCTTTCTGGTTAAGGAAACAATACCATCAGCATCTTCATTTGATTTCCGCAAGCCTACATACCCAAGAAGTACAAAAAAATAATGCATATATAAATTCCAGTATTCCATTATATAACATATATTCCAAGTGAAAGGTCCCTGAAAGAGTCCTTAAAAGTAATTGTAACTGTATTGTGTCCCTTGTTTTTTAAATAAAATATGATTACAAAAACAATATTAAAATAATAATAATTTATATTCAAAATACACTTCAAACAATTTTCAACTTGTTTGACCTATTTGACCCATTCCCTGTTAGCTATGTTTCCGCTTATGACCCCGCAAAATATATAACATAACCCAAATCGACCCATTCATAAGTTAATGGATCAAAACTATCACCTCTACTATTAATGCAATAACTTGAACATTTCTGACAAAATAAGCAAAAAGGTGATGAAACTGACCATCTACCAAAGAAACATTTTGTAAGCAGCAGACTGCAGAATCTAAAAGCCCATCTGCATGAGAAATCAAGCCTCCAAACAAAGAAACCTGATAATAAAATGAAAAAAAAAGAAAAGAAAAATAATAATCCTAGAATTACTCGTGATCCACTGTAGTTAGCAGGCCAAAGCTTACAAGATTTTACCTCTGCAGTTTCAAGATATAAGATTAACTGCCTGGCGTAAGACGGAATACATGGTATTGTAACTTCATTAAAAGTGATGCAAGATTTGATAAAATTGAGATTATTTTTCTTCTCTCTCAAAGCTCTGGTTGCTAGAAGATTGCTGGAATGAACAAGGATCTCCTGCAAGTTGAGTCAAACTGTCGTTAATATCATGTAGCCATCATAAACCATGAGGGTGATTTTACGCAGAGGCGTCTCTGAGAATTCACGTACCCTGTTCGAGATTGAAAAAATGTGCCCTTCCGTTATGTTTTGTTATTATTTAAAAAAATCAAATTAGTATTCGGCACAATAAACCTAATTCCAAGTGGGCTAAATTCTAAACCATAAAAAATGATTTGTAAATGGGCCTATATTAGAAGTGGTATACTATTTAAAAAAAATAGCATATACGTATCGGATTTTTTTTAATCACATGCCCCTCAAAATCGTGGGCCTTGTGCGGAGGTCCTCCCCGCACACCATCAAAGCCTCCCATGATTTTACGTATAGGTGGCAATTTCAATCCATTTACTTGTAAATGGGTCGATTTAAATAACTGTGTGGTTTTTTTATCTCAAACAGGACAAAATAACTAAAGCAAAATGTGCGACTATACACAAAGTATACCTTTAAATCATTCATGCTACTGAAAGCTCCACGACACTCAACCAAGAATGTCAAATGGCGATCCAACTCCATACCATGGTCAACCTAATAATAATAGAGATTACAGATTATACACATTGGATGTTTTCATGAAGCAAACATCAAAAGATAAAGGAAACATACATGAAGTAGTATTTCACATTGCACAAGAAGAAAAATACCTTATCAACAAAACGAGCAACCAAACGCTCTGCCTGTTGATTATCATCCGATCTCGTGTTGGAAAAGTCAACATTATCATGCAGAGACTGAGCAACATCAAAAAGCAGTTTTACAGTCGTAGGGTCATCAATGTGATTATTTCTGCTCAATCATAAAAGACAAGAACCACACTAAATTCTCAGATTTTCCTATATTATTTCATGAAATACTAGATGTAATTTTATCAGAAAGAAGAAAAATGAGATACATGGATTCAAAAAGGTTTCCTGTATATTCAAAGTGTGCTTAAAAGAAAACAGTACCTTGTTGCCTTAGTGAGGATGTGCATACATACAATGCTTCTTGAGCTCCCATGCATGACATCTAAGATGTCAACAAAATAATTCTGTAGTAAGACAACATTTCTGAGTAACATTGTCAAGTAAAAATCGAATATTTTCAGTTTCTTTTTCTTATTCTTTTTCCCAAAAGAGATTAAACAAGAATAACAAGCTTACCAGGTCAAAAATATATTTCATATCATCAAAATGTGTGATCAGCTTTACAGCAATTGATTGCAGGGTAGAAAGTTCATCTTCGGTAACCACTTCATTGCACAATCTTTCAAATATTTCACTTAGAATGGAACTTAGAGAACGATCCTGACATATATGGACAAAGCACAATACACACATTAACTGCAAAAGCTAACTGAAAACCAAAAATTGATTTTAGTGCCAAATAACTCAGAACAAATTATCAATGTTTTAGTTGTATGTTATGTTGACAAGCTCAGCCAAATGTAACATACGCACCAGAATAAATGCTGCAATCATAGGTCAGAAAACTTACCATATTGTAATGAAGAATAATATCCATATAAGCATCCAAGATCTTCAAGTACTCATCAAGGATCTTCTTTTTAGTAGCAGCCTGAAATGAAACTTTAAAAAACTATTAAGTGGAAGCATTCATATATTCGATGATTAATCTAGCTATTATGAAACATGTTATTGACGCAAGTCCACAACTCACAAGTTCCCAAAATAAAGATATTTTAAAATTTAAATATATAGGAAATGACTTTCATTAACTTCTCATACCTGAATTACTTCATCAATAACTGCATCAACTGTGGTCACTTGATCTATTCCCTCACAAAGCTTCAACCCAACCATCTTGTAATTTAAACACTACACAGATAACAGTTATAACAGCTTGAATGTTGGCATAAGTAGATTTAATAAATAATAATCGTAATTTCTTCTAAAAAGTACCTGGTCAAACGTATAATCACTACTACAGTCAACAAGGCGAAGAATTTCCAATGCATTGGAACAAACCACTTCAGTTGGAAGCTCCTTGAGTAAATAATGAAGAATTATTGATATCCAAGGAACTTTTCCGTATAACTCTAATGGGCTTTTTCCTAATTCAAGTCTCACAATCATATCAGCAATCTGTGAATATCAGTGCTACTGTTTATAAGGCGGTTAAATTGAAAGCAATTAATGTGTAGTAATAAAGTCAACGTATATAACCTTATTTGGATCCTTAAAAATGCATCTCATAGTATACTCGATTGTTGGTTCCATCAAGCTGATAAGCAACTTGTGATCTCCCAAAAAGTTCCCATACTTGGTTCCTTTCGTAGATATAATTTGCCTAAGTAAAATTTTTTGATCACTGATGCAATTTACTAGATGCCCTACATAATAATCAGAAACACGTATGTTACTAACTTCCAGCTTAGAATTTAGATTATGGTTATGCCAAATTTGTTTCAGCTCCAACGTATGTGCCAAATTTTTATATCAAACTAATTACGTTAAACAATTTAAATTCACAAAAATTTGTTCCTGTGAAGTTATTTTATTTACAAGCATAAAAACAAAAATATATATATATCAACATTTTAATTTTTATTTACTTAATAATTCCAAAACTTAACTATTTAATCAGCTTACTAATAAAATATAAACAGATCATAAGAAAAGCTGAAAGATCATATTCAATATCATCCTCATTTAAAATGTCTTGATGAGACTATTTTGATCATATACTTCATAAATAATGGTTTGCTTGTTATGTACAATATTTAATACATACGTGAATTATGAAAAATTGGTGTGATGGATAGTGTTACACCAAATTTGATGTCAAATGGAGTAAAGAATAGCTTTACACCAAAAGACTACACCATTTTGGTGTCTTGATTAGGGATGATGGTTACAATTTTGGTGCTTCGTTGCTTCCAATGGAGATGGTCTTAGGGTCCATGATCATCTTACTAAAATTATTCGAGTTTTATGCAGTATACTATACAAAGAGGTATCAATATATGTTGCACGTTAAAACATCAATGAGTGTGTACCTGTATCACGCTGGGGAAGTTTTTGGGCACAGTGAATCAGAAAGAAGCGGCAGTAGGCTGAAGCCAATGGATCTGAAATTCCTCTTATCATCATAACCAGACGCATGAGGTTATCTGTGACATCATCTCGCAGAAACCGCCAGCATGGAAATATCGCAAGCTCAAGATATCTAAAGAAAAATGTCAAATTAGCTGCTAATTTTAATTGTTACAGATATATAATGTACCAAATGAAAGATAGGGATAAGGGATTCACATGCGTGGAAGAAGCTCGTGGATGGAGGCGATTTTTCTGAACCAGTTATTGCACGTCTCTTTGGCTTCAAGGCATATACTATTTGCTTCAAAGTCATCTACAACAGGTCATACGTATCTTTGTGAAATTCGATAACTAGTTGTCCATGTAACTTTCACCATCATAAACATTAGTATTTGGTAGTGAAATAGTTACATGATTCTGTTTTCTATAGTAAGGTTAGAGACTGCAGAGGAAATAAAAACCTGATAAAGTGCAAACCTTGGTCCCATCATCTGCAAACTCGGCTTTCTCCTTAATTCGCTCCCATACCATATCGCCTAACATGTCCATTACATCAGTAGCTAGAACAAATAAAGTTGGATAAAATTGTGCCACACAGGTGTCCATCAGAAGCCTAGCAACCTGCAGGGTGACAAAAAATTATTCAAATAAAATTATATTCAGAAAAAAAAAGTAACACGGAAGAACTACCTTAATTGATAACTTTAAAGATGTTACACGATCACCAGAATGCCAAGAACGCTTGATCTCATCTTTAAGTTCATGCAATCGTTTAATATACTCCTGCTGGCTTACAGTCTTAAATCCTTTTTCAGTCAACTTTTCGGAATCATTCAGTTCGTCTGACTGCGTATTTGCAGGTAGTTCTCCGATTGCTGATTAGCAAGATTTAAAGAAAAAACATTTTCAAGTTAGTCAACTAATATTTCAGTGTAATCATCTTCCCAGAAAGAAGCAGAAATATGAGAATTATTAATACACCATACCCTTCTTGCCTTTAATAGTTTTGCTTGACGACTGTAGTGGAAAAAGATTCAGGTTATGAACTGATAGTAAAAGTAAAAGCGCATAGCATCTTTACATTGTTATACACATTATCTGGCATGGTGTGTTTTATTTGTACCATGATGTTTGAACTTTAAAAGACTTACAGCAGAAACTGAAATCATTTTTGGCACGGGAAATCTCTGCATTAACAACTTATTGAAAGATGCCCATTCCTTTGCCGATAGATGAGAGGCTGGTTGACTAACAGGATACTTTTCTGCAACAAATGTATCTTCAACAGGCTCCGATATTTCTGTTGATAGAGCCCTCAAGGGATCAAAGAATTCGATGCTCACGTTATCCTGTCATGGCATATGAATAATATGATTAAACTTAGCACCGTGTAACATCAATATGGTCACACATTGTAATAACTTGGTTTATGAGCTTCAATTTTGAAGCATCAAACAACCACAGGAAAATGACATTTCATGCATTCGTTAGTACAAGATGATACAAAATAATGCTTCAATGAAACATCAAAGAGATACCATATCAAGCTGATAAATGAAAATAAGGATGACCACAAAAATGAAAATTAAGTACGAATTTAACATCCCATGGGCCATGAGTTGGTTAAATCAAAATAACAAGCAGAAATACCACATTGAGTTCACAAATGTCAATTTAGGAAAAAGAATGATCATAAGTTAGCCAGATTTTACCATCTAAACTTTTAAAAGCTATAAACTACCATCCATCACAGAAAACTATAAACGTATCCATCAAATATTCAAGTTCAAGAAATACAAGCATAAATGACAAGGTGATAAGAAAAATCAAATTTCAATTATATGTTTGGCTATGTTGAAGGCAAAATCTAGGAAAGTTGCTAAGCATGAAAAGGCTTGTGCTGAGAACCAACATGCATTCATTCCCTTTGCCTTTCCCTTGCTCCTGAAGCTATCGGTTTCCTAGACAGAGTGCAGAGAGTCGTGCACAACAATTTCTCGACCTCGAGGAGCCAAGGTTTTGTTTTCGGTAGGATTGGATTTGCTACTCAAAAGGGGGTTGCAGCGCAGCTTGTTGCCCGTTTGCCTGCCATTCTATTGTAAATTTTCTAGTACTTTTATATAAAATTTAACACATTTTGCTACAAATTTGATACATTTTATCAAGATTTGGTTGGCATCAAAAAAAGTTTGGTATCAATTCTACATAATCCACCTGCCAGTTACCATCAAGAACAAATAACCTAACAAACGGTTATCAAACCATTATTGAGTTCACCGATGTCAATTTAGGAAGAAGAATGATCATAAGTTAGCTAGATTTTACCATCTAAACTATTAATAACACTACAAATTACTACCTCAAATTTCTATAGTCCATACTTAAATATTGTCATTTGAAGTAGCTAATACCTTTCATTATTTATATATCACAGATAGCAATGTGATGAGAAAATTCAAAATTCTGAAAACAATAAAATCATAAACCTCAACATTAACACCGAACTTATAGATTTTGGATGAATAACTACATAATTTACCCGCCAACTACTATCACGAACAAATAACATAACAAACGGTTGAAAAGGGGGCTACAATTAAACCTGCGTATGTGATGAAGATGAAGAGGAAGATAGAGGATGTGAAGATACGGAAACACGAGTGAGTGAATATGCTTCTTCTTCGGCTCTGTAATCACGCAATTTGAACTCCATCTGTGCGATCAAAACGCCCTAACAGTCACATGAAATGAATCCGATAAAATCAATGAGAAAGAGAATGATGATAAATGTTAACCTCTGATGATGGGGTGTTTGGGATTTTCTCAAAATGAATTGACTTATCTTAGGGAGAAAGGACTTTTGAAAATGTTTGGCTTAGCTTCTATGTGAGGGAATAAGTCAATAAGTTACAAATTCTTACTTATTTTTTGACAAAAGTCCTTTTCAAAAGTCAGAAATAAGCTAAGCCAAACATGCACAATTTACCTGAATCGGATGGCTCCTTTGATCTAGGGTTTAGGGCCTGTTTGGCTAAGCTTATTTAACTCAAAAAACACGTGAAAAAGGACTTATTTACTTATGACTTTTTGAGAAGAAGTTTTTAAAAAAGTGTTTGGATAAGCTTATTGGGTGGAAAAAGTAAATAAGTCAATAAGTTGTTTTGTTAAAAGTGTTTGGCTTAGCTTATTCATGTAAAATTACCAAAAAAGACATTCTTTTAACAAGTCAATAAGTTATTTTTTAAAAAGTGTTTGGCTGAGCTTTTTTGTCACTCCCCTTCCTAATAAAATGTTCATTAACATAAAACCTTACAAAATAAAAATTATGTCTTTTACAAAAAAAAAATTATTAATAAATAAACAAACAAACCCAAAAGCACAATAATACCACCATAGTTCCCTACAATAGAAACGATAAATTATATGTCTTTCACAAAAAAAAAAAAACCGACAAACAAACAAACCCAAAAGCACAATAATACCACCATAGTTCTTATAGTACATTCATCCCTACAATAGAAACGATTGCATGTTCATCCTCGCAATGTCATTATATCTTGCGCAATGATATCTCGGATCGCTGCCATATGCAGATCATCACCATGTGTACGACTTATAGCCTGAACTTCTGCGTGAACTTCGTCACTAGTACCACCTCCTCTGGGATTGTAAGATTCTTGTTGTGCCATATCAAATAAGTCATCAAACCCATCGGCCCTCCTAATAAAATTATGGAGCGCCATCGATGCTATCACAATACTCACTTGGTGGTTGTACGTGAAACCAACATGCATATCTCTCAATAACGCCCACCTAGCTTTCCACACTCCAAAAGTCCGTTCAATGATATTTCGCAACGATGAGTGGTAATAATTAAATGTCTCTTTTGGTCCTTGAGGAGCACGCATAGCGCTAGTTTGTGCACGTCGAAAATCCGCTATATGATAACGAATGTTCGTGCCTTTGTATGGAGCAAGATACCCTCTAGTATTTGGGTATCCGGCATCAACAACGTAATATTTATCTGGAATTAAAAGAAACAGTTAATATTCGTTTTAAACGCATAAAATTAACATTACTAAAAGTATACTAACCACCCGTGGGATGTGGAAATTGAAGTCCCACATTATCTAACGCTTGATTAAAAATTCTCGTGTCATGTGCAGTTCCCTCCCATCCGGCCCATACAAATGTAAAACACATGTTAAAATCACAAACAGCCATTATATTTTGTGTAGCGTATCCCTTTCAACCAATGTACTTCGGTTGCTCTTTCAATGGAACCGATGCCCTCACGTGTGTCCCGTCTATAGCGCCAATGCAGTTCTACAAATACAAAAAGATAACATAATTAAAACATTTGTTAAAATAACTGTAGCATTATATACATCAAACATTAGATAATACCTCGAACATTGGATAATACCGAGGATTGTTTAATATATATGCAGGTACATCATCATTAAAGTTTGCAGCTGGCTTGATGATATCAGCACTCATCTTAAGCACGGCTGCCAAAACTCTATAAAAATGTCTGTGACTTGTTTCACCAGAATGATTAAAAGATTCTTGCACAAGCCTATTTGTACATCCATGACCCAAAGTCATCAATAACATTCCGACCGACTCCTCAATAGACACATGACGTGTTTGTTTCAATCCGTATTTAGTAACAAGATCAACACATAACTGTCTAAAAACCGGTATGTCCATCCGAAACATATCATAACACCGTCTCGGGTGGCCATTAAGAATTTCATTAATATACTTGTGCCCAGTGCGAGCCGAAGTGTGACATGGTGTACGCGCGTTACGCAAGTTATGAGCTATTATTATCCCTTTCACAACCACTCCACATAACCTTTTAAATTCTATAACCTCATCATCCCTTTGTTCTTCCTCACTATCATCTGAACCTAGGGATGGCAATGGGTCGGGTTTGGGACGGGTTTAGGTAATCCCAAACCCAAACCCGGTTAGATTAGCTTGTCCCAAACCCGTCCCAAAACCCGTCGGGTTTCTAGCGGGTAAATACACATCGGGTATCGGGTATACCCGCGGGTTTCGGGTAAACCCGTTAATTTAAAAAAATTCATCGTTGGGTATACTCATCTCAAAACCCATTGGGTATCTATCGGGTAACTACTAACCGGTTACATTTTGTATTGTCATTATAAAAATATATATCAAATAACTACAATGTATACAGAATAGAATACTTATATGTGTAAAAAACGGATGTATCATATATATACACATTTAATAATATAAAAGAAATTATATCGGGTATACAATCGGGTAAACGGGTACACTTTATCGGGTAATTGGGTCGGGTAAACGGGTATATCACTTAATCCCAAACCCACGGAAAAAATAAAAACTATTCCCAAACCCGATTAACCGACCCCAAACCCGTCCCAAATGTGTCGGGTTTCGGGTTTACCCAGCAGGTTCGGGTTTGATTGCCATCCCTATCTGAACCAGAGTAATCACTATCCATCCTGTACAACACATAAATTAAAACGTCAAACAACACATAATGTCATACGATAACATAAATTAAAACGTCAAACAACACTTAAATTAAAACGTCAAACAACACATAATGTCAAACTAAAACATAAAATAAAACGTCAAACAACACATAAAATAAAACGTCAAACAACACATAATGTCAAACAACTCATTCTTCCATAAGTAACTTAAGGAACTCCATCTTTGCTTCATGAGTCTTGGGATACATAAAAGCTTCACGGTTTTGCTTTTTGATGAAGACACGCAAGGCTTGTGAATACTTTTTTGAACCTTCTTCAAAGTCGGGAAAAGTGATGACAATGTTCATGCAATCCGCTATTGTAGCCGAGGGATCATTTGGTGGAAAAGTTTGCGTGCTTTTTGTTGATAAGGCATCTAGTACAACATCTAGCTTTTCCTCAAACGATGAAGCTTTACTCTTGGTTGAACGTTTGTTGGCAACATCCTTCTTCCTTTTACTTGAACTACTTTCGACGAAACTGGTAAACAAAGACTCATCATCACCTAAATTCATTTCATCGCTGTCTCCTTTGCCCTCCATGTTTTCCTCAATTCGAACATCGCTCGGATTGTTGTCGTTTAAAAACTGTAACGGAGTCTGTGTCTGATCCCCAACAGCAACAGAATCCCGAAATAAATCAGCATAAACCGACTCGAATATTTCCAAATTTGCTCCCCTAAATCTGGCAAAGTTTTTATTTTCCTACAAGTCGAAAAGGTTAATTAATGGGTTTTCAAGTTGCAATCATAAGTTCATAACCACAAATGATTAAAAAAAAGTATAACTTACCTTTATTTTCTCATCCCACCACTCAGGCGATGCCTCGATTAAGCTCCTCGTCCCACCGATCCCAGTTTCAAGCCTTATTAAGCGGTCGTAAAGCTTCCATTCTTTTTTCATGAAGTCCCATTTGTTTCTAAGTTGTTTTTTTTCAAAGACTTTGCCGGTTTTTTCCTCCATGGTTTTTTGTATATTCTCCCACCCAAGCTTACTGAAGGTAGTACACGGTCTATTTCCTTTTCTACGTTCAAGCAAGCAAACTTCGACAAACTCCTTGAATGAAGCATTATCCCACACGGTTCTTGGTTTATTCTTTTTAGTTGACGTTTCACATTCAACAACATTTGTGCGGTTTTCTTCCATTATCTATAATATACATATACAAGTTCAACATTCCTAATCTAAAACATACCAAATCAACATTCTAATCTAAACACATTCGTTAGTCACAAAAGCAATGAAGATTAAACATATGTATAAACTACCCAAATCAAAGAATCCTGCATAAATTGAACAACTAGCATTTATAAATAAACAATTTCTGACCAACAATCAAACAATCATGATATTGAACAAATCAAACAAACAAACAATCAAGAAATTGAAAAAATAGAACAACTTTCTGACAAACAATCAAACAATCATGATACATTTCTTACCTGGTGACGGGGGAGGCGGCGTGAGGGGGAACCGGCGATCGAACGGTGTGTGAGGGAGGTGTGTGGTTTGCGACTGTGGTTGTGGAGAAGAAAGGCCTGATGTTTTTGTGGAGAAGAAACAAGCGTGTATTAGGGTAGAGGGTATTTGGGTAATTTGTGGATGAAAAGTTATAAGCAGATTTTGAAAAGTCCCAATCTCATGACTTTTCAAAACTAACTTATTTGTTGCGTATAAAAGTCATTTTAAAAACACTTATTACTTTACCCAAACAGATTTTTTGCTTATTTGCTTTTCAAATAAGCAAATAAGTTATAAGTAGCCCAAAATAAGCTTACCCAAACAGAGTGCAGAGGGTCGTGCACAACAATTTCTCGACCTCGAGGAGCCAAGGTTTTGTTTTCGGCAGGATTGGATTTGCTACTCAAAAGGGGGGTTGTGGCGCAGCTTGTTGCCCGTTTGCCTGCCATTCTATTGTAAATTTTCTAGTACTTTTATAGAAAATTTAACACATTTTGCTACAATTTGATACATTTTATCAAGATTTGGTTGGCATCAAAAAAAGTTTGGTATCAATTCTACATAATCCACCTGCCAGTTACCATCAAGAACAAATAACCTAACAAACGGTTATCAAACCATTATTGAGTTCACCGATGTCAATTTAGGAAGAAGAATGATCATAAGTTAGCTAGATTTTACCATCTAAACTATTAATAACACTACAAATTACTACCTCAAATTTCTATAGTCCATACTTAAATATTGTCATTTGAAGTAGCTAATACCTTTCATTATTTATATATCACAGATAGCAATGTGATGAGAAAATTCAAAATTCTGAAAACAATAAAATCATAAACCTCAACATTAACACCGAACTTATAGATTTTGGATGAATAACTACATAATTTACCCGCCAACTACTATCACGAACAAATAACATAACAAACGGTTGAAAAGGGGGCTACAATTAAACCTGCGTATGTGATGAAGATGAAGAGGAAGATAGAGGATGTGAAGATACGGAAACACGAGTGAGTGAATATGCTTCTTCTTCGGCTCTGTAATCACGCAATTTGAACTCCATCTGTGCGATCAAAACGCCCTAACAGTCACATGAAATGAATCCGATAAAATCAATGAGAAAGAGAATGATGATAAATGTTAACCTTCTGATGATTTACCTGAATCGGATGGCTCCTTTGATCTAGGGTTTAATCATGCTCCATGTTTAATTACGAACTGCAACGAATGTTGTGTGTGCAAACCTGAAATACGTACTGATTGCAACTTTTTTATTGTGGAAAATTAGGGCATGTTTCGCTAAGCTTTTTAAAACAAATTATTAGGGTGAACGGGGCGCCCTCGGGGAGGGGGGGGGGGGCGGTGAGTGTGAACCCCGCTCGGGAACACCGCCGCCATCCCCTCGGTGACCCAAATCGGGGTGTCGAATACCCAAATCCCTGATGACGTTCAATGGGATCTTCGCTGACGTCCAGATATCCCGGTCCTTGTTGCTACAAAAGAATAAACCGTTAGCCTCGTCACGGAGGGCCCCGGGAGGGGGATCCGTGACCAAGCTCCGGCGTGAGAGTAAGTAAACTTGCCAGAAAGTGAGGGGAGTCTATTCCGATGAGTGTGATCACCGGAATGTTTCCTCTAAGGTGTGAATCCAATAAATGTATGTATGTGTTTAATGTATAAGAATATTGGTCGGTATAAATGAGGGAGAAATAAATGAGAGAGACTTTAATGCGATACCTCCGATGATGCCCCATTACCGTCTCCTTCTCCTTATATAAGTATTAGACCTTATCTTGCATGTGGGATATTTTGTTAAGGTAATCCGACGGATCTTAAGAGTCTTCGGGGGGCTCAGACACGTGTCTGACCCCCAACGGTAAGATGACAGCTTCACTAAATGTTTCCGGCTGGGAAGTACGACTTCCAGCCAAAGATCCTTTTTCCAATTGAGCATTAAATATGGCATGTCCTCTCTGATCCTAGTTTCCCGCCCGTTTCGTAAAGGGAGAGCCTTAGTGGGCAAGGCAAACCACTGTTGGGCTTATTTCCTGTTGGGCCCGCATGAAGGCAGCACAAAGCGGGTAAAATGGGCTTTCCCATTGGCCCGTCGTCAAGTCATCTTTAGTCCTTGGTTCTGAGACCCGAGGCTCATAATCCGGGGCTGAATCGTAACTGTTCCGGAAGTTGATTTTTTTGGGCTACGAGTGTGGGCCCATCTCTGATCAGTTTTTAATTATCCTTTCTTTTTTATAAAACTCATCATTTCACCAGCGGCGGGAGTTAATCCCATAGGTGCACGTGCACCTTTTTGAATTTTGAAGGGATGGATGATATGACGGTTCCCTGTGCGTCAGTTATTTCCTTTTAAATACCCCCATTATCTTTTAAACTGCCTCTTATTTCCTTCTAGTTCTTTCTTCCCTTCCGTCATATTTCTCCGATCACCGCCCCCCTTTAAACATGAGTCGTTCCGGTCGCTCTTCATTTCGATCGGTCTTGACAGCGAGAGACTTGAAGTCCTTTGTCGAGACGTACAACATTCCTGAGCGGTTTTCTCCCTCCTTGTCGGGCCCTAACGAATCGGCTGAATGTACCCCGGACCGAATTCCCCTTTATACATTGGCGTTCTCCTCTTGCGGAGTCCGGTATCCTCTTTCACCTTTCAAGGTTGCTTTACTTCGTCACTTCGGGGTTCACTTCTCTCAGTTGCATCCCTTAGGGTTTATGAGAGTGGTGCACTTTGAGTTGTCTTGTGCGGCCATTTCTGGCGAGCCATCTGTCCCCTTGTTCTGCATGTTCTATAAACTGATCTCTGATGGAGATTGGTTTACTTTTGCCAAGCGACAGAACAGTGTGTCAAAACCCTGTTACACCTTTATGCCAACCTCCACATACCCGAAGGATTGGAAGAGTAGGTTCATCTTTGTTTCCGCTGCCATGATACCAGAGTCCCCACTGCCAAGGGATGCTGAGGCCGTTATTGAAGATACTGTTCCCACCTTGTCTGCTAACGAGACCGTTAAGTGGAAACGCATGTATGAAAACCCCACAAGGGCTTTTACTTTTTCTGAGGGAATCTTGGCCATGGGGGGGTTGAGCCCTTCCTACTCAGTTCGTCCCAAGGCTTTTTTCGGTAAAAAAGGTACCTTTTTGCCCTGGATTTGCTGTCGTTTGCTTTTGTTTCTTGGTATTTGTGTAGTCATCTTTAGTGTTTTTCTTATGCAGAGTTGACTTTGTGGAGACTGCTTCAAGGGGATTCTAAGGATGTCAAGTTTGTAGTTGGTGATGAGGTTGATCCGGGTTTGAACCGGAGTGTAGGGATGCAGGTTACCGGGGGGTCTGCCCAGGCTGGGGGCTCCGTTGCTGTGGAAGGGGGTGAGGAAACCTCCTCTGATGGGGAGGAGAGTTCCCCTGATCCTGCCCCCATAAAGCATTCTGATCAAAGTGATGATGAAGCTCTGGAGGTTCATTTAGTTCGTAAGAGGAAAGCTGCAAGTCCTAGGCCAACCCCTGCTCCCCGTGATATCCGGCAAAGGCTCCGGAGTGCTAGTGGACAGAAGCCCCCTCCTTCATCGAAGGCTGCTTCCGAACTTCCCCTCGTTGGGGTTAAGGGTTCTTTATCCAAACACCCGAGGTCTTCAAGTCTTGTGAGTGCACCTTTGTTGGTGAGCTCATTTTCCCTCTTACCTATTTGCGTCGTATTTATTTTGTTCTGGGGGGATTTTTGATACTCTTTTTTTTTTTTTTTTTGTGTGTAGGGGAGTTCTTATGATCCAATAGAGATCCCTACTGGTCCCTCCTCTTCCCGTGTTCGGGACAAGACTCCGGAAGTAGGCATGACTCATTTTACCTCAGCCTTTGAACTCTCTCCTCACCATGCTACTGGGACCAGTAAACCTACTCAACCCGAGGGTTTTGCTCATCGGTCCCCTTTGGCTCCCCTGTTTGCTGATGCTATCCCTTTCACCTATGTCCCTAAATGGAAAATAACTCATTCTTCGGTGATAGGGACCCCTGAGGCTGCTAGGTATTTTTTGAGTCATGCTGTTCCTCCCTCCCATAGATTCATGAATTCTGCTTTGAGGGATGATCTTTTTGAGGATCAGTATAGCATGTCACTCTGTGAGAGTTTTTTCAGGGGTGCTGGCATGCTGCAGCGGATTGACGATTTGATGAGGGTGAATGAAGGACTCAAGGGTGAACTCAAGACCTCCCAGTCTGTCGCTGCCGAACTTAGATGTCAAGTGGTCGAGGCTGAGAGAAAGTTGCAAGAGGAGAAGGTACATAGCCTTTCTCCCCCCTCCCCCCCCTTTTTTATTTTCCAACTGTTTTTGGATTTTTTTTTTTATGTTTCCTGCCCAGGGGGCTGGAGCCATGTTGGAGCGGAAGGAAGGGGTCTGGGAAAGAGAGATGTCGGTGCTGGTGGAGGAGAAGGAAGAGTTGGCCGCTGAGTTAAAGCAGCTGAAGGAAGTTGGCTCCGTTTCTCAGGAGCAGCTGAATACTATGTATGCAGATTATGGGATAACTTATGATGATAACCAGCGATTGGCTAAGGATAAACATTGGTTAATCACCGAAGGTTTCGGAGCCTTCCTTACTACCGTTTCTCAGTCGGAGGAGTTTAAAAGTGGCTTGGAGGATGTGTATAGGGCGTACCGGGATGTTGGCTACCAGGCTGGGCTGAAGGATGGCTATATTTACTCTGCTCAGGGCCTGGGCAGAAAAGAGACCCCGCTTTACAACTCCAAAGCTAAGAAGAGACTTTCCAAGCTGGATGAGGAGTTTGGCAGTTAGACCCCGGCCATTCTCAAGAAGATCCTGGAGCATCCCATGATATCGATAGATGAATTGAAAGTCCTGTTTTCCTCCGCTGGTCCTTCGTCTCCACCGTCTTTGTCTGCGGATGGTCCCCAATGATTTCTGAACATTAACCTCTTTCGATATGGTTATAATCTGGATAATTTGCTTACCCTAGGGTACTTTAAACTCTTGGTATTTTGGAAGGAGAACCTTTGTGTTGGGGTTCTTCTAGGTACTTAATCATATAACCTATGACTGTATATTGCCGTCTTGTTTTTTGTTTGTTTTTTGTTGTGCTCTTTTGTTTTGCAGGGGTCAGGTTGGCGTTTCCCTGAAGACTTTTGGGCTGTTTGTAAGGAGCCATGCTTTAGTCTGTTTGTTATGTCTGTTGGCTTGTATGTTGGTTGTTTAAGCCAATAGGGCTTCCTATTGTACATTCATTTTGTAATAAAACTTTTCTTTTTGTAGTTTGTTTACAAGAATGTGTTATGTTTATGGTTTGTTTGATAAACTGGGATCGTCTGTTCGAGGCCAATCGCTGGACAAGCTTATAATGTGAGATTATGTTTCTGGCTTATTTGTCCGTTTTCTTTGGGTTAGCTAGACCCTGTTTTGCCCCACAGCCGGGCTTTTGGTATGTTCAATATACCTTGTACACGTGTGTTTGTTTATTGGTTAGGCTTATAATATTTATGGGCACGTCTGCCTAGATATAATACCTGTTATCTTTGTCAAAAGAGGACAAGTTATTTGTCCGTTTGTCATTCATTTCTTGGGGACTAAAACCTCACAGTACAAATTCTTACAAAAGATTCTTTCTTGGGGTATGCCCCAGATTAATAGTTAATCATTACAAAAGTGGCTCCCTGGCCGTTTTTCCTGGGGATAGACCCCTCATATGTGATACTTCCTGAGCTGCATGAGGTTCCACGTCCTGGGGACCTCCTTGCCTTGGAGCGTTTCCAGTTTACAACTTCCTTTGCCGTTTGCCCATATGACCCGGTAGGGCCCTTCCCAATTGGGTCCTAGCTTTCCGGTGCTCTCTTGTTGGCTGGCTTCGTTGGCTCTTAGGACCAAGTCCCCCGGAACGAGGCTAAGTTTTTTCATTTTGGCATTATAATAGCTTTCGAGCTGCTTTTTGTACTTAGCCTCCCTGACTGCTGCGACTTCCCTTCTTTCTTCAAGCAGATTCAGATTCATCCGGAGGTCCTGCTCGTTTTCGGCCTCCCTGAGCTTCATTCGGGCAGTTGGGGATCCTATTTCAGCCGGGATAATAGCCTCCGTTCCGTAAGTTAAGCTGAAAGGAGTCTCCCCGTTGCAGTCCTTAGGGGTGGTCCTGTATGCCCATAGCACAAATGGCAGTTCCTCCAGCCACCCTTTTTGTTTTCTTCCGAGTCTCCATTTCATCCCTTTGATAACGCTTTGATTTGCTCTTTCCACTAGCCCGTTACTCTGGGCATAGGTGACGGAAGTGAACACTTGGTATATGTGCATTTGTTCACACCAGGGTCTGAAAGGTTT
Source organism: Helianthus tuberosus (assembly GCA_030545235.1). Classification (NCBI taxonomy): domain Eukaryota; kingdom Viridiplantae; phylum Streptophyta; class Magnoliopsida; order Asterales; family Asteraceae; genus Helianthus; species Helianthus tuberosus. Next base: position 47,743,912 of record CM060411.1, on the reverse strand, counting down.
CCCAGCAAATTGTACGTCATTGTCACTCACGAGCTCCTTCGGGACACCATATATGCAGATAATATTGTCTAACACAAACCGCCTCATTTGCTCCCCGGTTATTTTTGCCAAGGGTCTTGCTTCTATCCACTTGGTAAAATAATCGATGGCGACCACCACATACTTGACCCCTCCGGGAATGGCCCGATTATGTCGATGGCCCATTTTTGGAAGGGCCAGGACGTTGAGACGGGTATCATCGGGTGTTTGTGTCGATGAGTCATAGGTGCATGTACCTGGCAATTGTCACATCTCTTAATCTCTTCGGATGTTGTTTCGTACATTCGAGGCCAATAGAACCCCGCATTCATTGCCTTTGCTACTACCGTCCTTGGCCCCGAATGCATCCCACAAATCCCTTCATGTATTTCTCTGATCACATACTTAGCTTCTTCCATGTCGACACACTTTAAGGATGGGCCTAGGTACGATCTTCGGTAAAGTTCTCTGTCAACCAGCTCATACTGTAAGGCTTTTACTCTTACCTTGCTGGCTGCCCAGTCTCCCTCGGGTAACGTTCCGTCCCTCAGGAATTTTGCAATTGGTGTCATCCATGTTTCTTGCGCGTTTTCCACTGCAGCTACCTCCTCTGTACCGAGGGAGGGGGAGGTCAGGACTTCCACTTTGACTTCTCTTGCCAGGTGGTCAAATGCTACTGAGGCCAGCTTACTGAGGGCATCAGATTTTATGTTTCTCCCGCGGGGGATGTATTCTAGCTTGAAGGTTTTGAACGCTTCGGCTGTTTCTTTTACTTTTGCCACGTACTGAGCCATGGTGTTGTCTTTAGCCTCATATTCTCCTTGGTACTGCTTGACTACCAACTATGAGTCAGTACTGGCCTCCACATGCTTTGCCTTCATTTTCTTGGCTAGCCTCATCCCTGCTAAGAGAGCCTCGTATTCTGCAGTGTTGTTGGTGTTTTCGAAGTCCAGTCTGATGGCATACGTCAGTTCGACCCCCTCAGGGCTGATCAGTGTGACGCCTGCTCCGCTACCTTCTTCGCTGGAGGCCCCGTCTGTGAGCAACTTCCATACTGCCTCATCCTCCCTTTCTTTCTCTTCCTTTTCTAAAGCTTCCCACTTTAGAAGTTCTTTCTCTTCATCCTCAGGGACCTCTGCCAAGAAGTCAGCCAGTATTTGTCCCTTCATTGCAGTTCTGGTCTTGAATTCCAAGGAATGTTCTCCTAACTCGACTGCCCACTTAGCCAGTCATCCCGACAACTCCGGCCTTCTTAACACCTTTTGGAGGGGCTGATCCGTCATCAGGGTAACCTTGTGCCCTTGGAAATACCTCCTCAGCCTCCGGGATGCGAAAACAAGGGCCAAGGCTAGCTTTTCCAGGGGCATGTAACGCTCCTCGGGGCCTTTGAGGGTCCTGCTGATGAAGTATATTGGTATCTGCTTCCCTTCTCGTTCCACCATCATGACCGCACTTATGGTAGTCTTTGAAGCAGATAGATACAGGAGCAGATCTTCCCCTGGCACTGGGGTGGCCAAGGTCGGGAGCTTGCAGATGTAAGTCTTCATTTCTTGGAAGGCGGCCTCTGCATCGGGGGTCCATTTAAACCTGTCTATTTGAAGGCAGTCCTTCAGCACCTTCATGAAGGGAAGGGTCCTGTCAGCTACTTTTGATAGAAAGCGGTTTAATGCAATTAGCCTTCTGTTCAGCTATTGGATGTCTTTAAGGGACCTGGGGGATCGCATTTCGGCCACGACTTAGTAACTACTACCCCCAGGAATTTCCCTTCTTCTACCCCAAAACAGCACTTCCCAGGGTTTAACTTCATATTCACATCCTGCATGGTTCGGATGGTCTCGGCTATGTCGTCTATCATGGCCATTTCGGTTAAGCTTTTGATAACAATGTCGTCCACATATACCTCCAGGTTTCGTCCCCGTTGTTCCCTGAAAAGGGCATTCATGAACCTTTGATAGGTGGCACCGGCGTTCTTGAGTCCGAAGGGCATTTTGATATAGCAAAATGTCCCTTCATCTGTGATAAAGGCGGTCTTCTCCTCGTCTTCCATTGACATCTATATCTGATGGTATCCATTATAGGCATCCAAGAAGCACTTCAGGGGATACTGGGATAATGAGTCCACCTGGACGTCTATCTCCGGGAGTGGGTAGCAGTCCTTGGGACATGCTTTGTTCAGATCTTGAAAATCAATGCACATCCTCCACCCTCCGTCTTTCTTCTGGACCATAACCGGGTTGGCAACCCAAGACGGGTATTTCACTTCCCTTACTATTCCGGCTCTGAGCAGTTTCCTGGTTTCTTCACAGGCGGCCCTCCTCTTACTAGGGCCCATACTCCGTTTTTTCTGCTTTACTGGCTTTGCCTAAGTGTATGTATTGAGTTGGTGTTCAGTCAGGGTTCTCGGGGTTCCTGTCATATCCCCATGCTGGAATGCAAATACGTCTATGTTGAGAAGGAGCAACTCCTTGAGAGCACTTTTGCACTTGTCACTTAGGTGACTTCCTACTTTAACCGTCGGCTCCGGGAACCTGTCACAAAGGACCCATTCTTCGACCCCCTCATTCCTGGGCTTCTCGGATGTTTCCCCCTCGGATACGGAAGAAACTACTTCGTATGCAGATTTAACCCAAGCTAAGCCCTTTGGTGTCTGGAACACTAAGGCTCCGTATGGGGTGGATGCCTGTGCTTGCAGATCTCCAATCCCAGGTCTTCCCAGGATTGCGTTGTACTTTGAGGGTGCTCGGACTACCGTGAAGGTTAGGTTTATAGTTCGGATTCGATCCCCTACCCCGACTGTGAATGGGAGTCTGGTCTTTCCCAGGGGGTGTGACGCACTGTTATTGAAGCCTACTATGGGGATGGAGTCCTCCTCAAGTCTATCTCTTACGTCCCTGTCAAATCTGAGGAAACAATGCTCGTATATAACTTCTACCTCGGATCCCCCATCCACGTGTATTCGGGCCACCTTGTGGCCAACTATTATGGCTGAGATGTTGAGCGGGAGCCATTGCACCTCGTTTTCCTCTAGGTGTGGCATTAGGATGGGAGCTTTCATGCAGTCTGGGGAGCCCAGGATTCTGGCCTTTACACTCCTGGTGGTATCAAACTAATTCCTCCTTCTGATCATATCAACATCTGCCCTCCCAGGCTCCCTTACATCTTTCCCTTTACGGTCCCCTCCCCGTTCCTTAATTTCCTTTACCAGATGGGCCAGTTTTCCCGTTTTCACCGCGGCCTCTATTTCTCTCTTTAGGTACATGCAATCATCAGTTCTATGGCCAAACCCTTTGTGAAAGTCACAATACTCATTAGGTTGTGCCTTTGGCCCAGGTTTGGTTTTATGGGTGGTGGCCCTGGGAAGGAGCCCTTCACCCTCTCAGTAGCTAGTATTTCACTTGGGGTTTTGGTGAGAGGGGTGAAGTTGTCAGAGTGGGGGGCGGGCCTCTTCCTCGGGGCCTATACGGGGAGTACGAGGGTCTCATTCTATCGTGCAACATTCTATCAAAAGCAGGTTTTCTTGAGTAAGGTGTACCTTTTTCGGGAGGTTTTGCAGCCGTGGTGAGCCTTCGGGGTGGGGTGTCCATCTCCTTGGCTTTGCTGACTGTGTCTTTCCCCCTGACAAAGGCTCTGACTTTGTCCATGAGGTTGTCAAACGAGTGTGGGAATTCCTCTCCCAGCTTCTCGCACAGTTGTGCATGCTTTAACCCGTTGATGAAACTGCTGATCTTCATGACCTCCGGAACATCCTTGATGTTCATGCTTTCCTTGACAAATCTCTCCATGTATTGGTCTATTCGCTCGTTGTCCCTCTGTCTTATGTGCAGGATCTCGTTTGGGTTCTTGACCACTTTCCTCTGCTGACCAAAGTTGCTCAGAAACTTTTCACTTAACTCTTCATAGCTGTCGATCCAGCCGGGGGGAAGGCTGTCAAACCAAAGCCTGGCTCCCTCCGTCAGGGTTTGTACGAACATTTGGCACCAGACCGGCATGGGCCACCACCCCAGCTGCCCTGCCCCCCGGAAGGCATGGAGGTGATCCTCGGGGTCCCTAGTCCCATCATACCTGTCGAAGTTTGGGGGTAGTTTTGTCTTAGGGGGCATTGGTGCTTCTACAATCCTCCTGATGAACTTTGAGATCTCGGCCAAGTCCCGTGGGAGGTAGGGCTGATTCAGACCGTCATCGCTTTGGCTTTCCTTTTCTTTTTCTTTCCCTTTCAGCTTCTTTCCCGTTATGAGATCCTCCCTCTCCTCCGAGGACATCTGTCTGAGGGCCGTCATGAATGTTTCCAGTGGGTCACTACCACTGCTTTTGTTCTATGGGTCCACCCCTTCTTGGTTGGAATGTGTGTCGAAGGATAGCCTAGCCCTGAGGCTGTCGAGCTTTTCTCGTCTTTCTAAATCTTCAAGACACTTTTTTTAATTTTTTCCTGTGCATAGCCACGAAGTCTGGAGTGATGGGTTCCTCTCTTTCTAGAACTTCCACTTGATTCTCATTCTCTTCCTCATGAGTTATGTCTTCCACTGTTACTTTGTCATGATCGTTCTGTACCGTCTGGATGGTATGTGAGCCGGGTGGAGTAGCCATGTTGTTTCTTGTCAGGACGGGTTATCTTAACGTCGGAATTTCAGAGCGGGAACACCAGTCGGACCGATGTCCCACGGATGGCGCCAATGTCGAATACCCAAATCCCTGATGATGTTCAATGGGGTCTTCGCTGACGTCCAGATATCCCGGTCCTTGTTGCTACAAAAGAATAAACCGCTAGCCTCGTCACGGAGGGCCCCGGGAGGGGGATCCGTGACCAAGCTCCGGCGTGAGAGTAAGTAAACTTGCCGAAAAGTGAGGGGAGTCTATTCCGATGAGTGTGATCACCGGAATGTTTCCTCTAAGGTGTGAATCCAATAAATGTATGTATGTGTTTAATGTATAAGAATATTGGTCGGTATAAATAAGGGAGAAATAAATGAGAGAGCCTTTAATGCGATACCTCCGATGATGCCCCATTACCGTCTCCTTCTCCTTATATAAGTATTAGACCTTATCTTGCATGTGGGATATTTTGTTAAGGTAATCCGACGGATCTTAAGAGTCTTCGGGGAGATGACAGCTTCATTAAATGTTTCCGGCTGGGAAGTACGACTTCCAACCAAAGATCCTTTTCCAATCGAGCATTAAATATGGCCTGTCCTCTCTGATCCTAGTTTCCCGCCCGTTTCGTAAAGGGAGAGCCTTAGTGGGCAATAGGGATGGCAAAAAAGCCCAAGCCCGACGGGTATACCCGAAACCCGAAACATATGGGCCGGGTATACCCGAAGCCCAATGGGTATGGGCCGGGTACGGGCTTAAAAAAAGAAAAAAAATTGGGTACGGGTATGGGATTTAGTGATACCCGGCCCATTTACCCGAATAATACCCGAATGTATCATATTATATATTTCCATATATATAAACTTAGTACATGTACTTATTACCTTCCCTGTAGTCATATGCGAATATGTATTTGGTAGGTGCTTAGCGAACAAATAACTTATTTTTGAGCATGCGTATTGGATATGGAAGTTATCACCCTTTATTATGTGGTTGTTTATGCAATTTGGTGGTCATGATACAATTACTTAATTAAGTAATTGTTTTTATTTAGTTTGGTATATGTGGTCTAAATATAAAATGATATGTAAGTTATTAATCATATTTTCATTTGTTATAGTCATTAAAATAGTAAACTATATAAACATTAAAGTAAAAATTGATTTTTTGTCCCAACGGGTATTTTTATGAAATTAACGGGTATACCCGATACCCGCGGGTATGCCCGATACCCGACGGGTAATTACCCTACAAATACCCAACGGGTAACGGGCCGGGTATGGGACAAAGAATTACAACCGGGTACGGGCTTGGGATTACCACTTCCCGGCCCACTGCCATTCCTATTGGGCAAGGCAAACCACTGTTGGGCTTATTTCCTGTTGGGCCCACATGAAGGCAGCCCAAAGCGGGTAAAATGGGCTTTCCCATTGGCCCGTCGTCACGGGGTGTGGTGTGCGGGTTGTGTTCACCGATGGAGTTTTGTAATTTTTGACCCTTTTTTTATTAAAACAAATAAAAAAAACAAAAAAAAAGCAAGCCCCCCAAGAGAGGAGTGTCGCCATCAAATTGAGGGTGTGGGGGGAGTTAAGTGGGGAGTTGACGTGGCGCGTGCTGATTGGCTGTGGGTAAGAGAGGTCACTCCCCACTTAGAGGAGTGCCCCTTACACCCTTAACTTATTGGCTTTTTGAAAAGTTACAAGCTCTAGATGATGTTTGGCAATGAGCTTGTATGTGAGGGAAAAAATGACTTTTCCAAAAAGTCACTCCATAGTCCATACTAACTTTTCCAAAAAGCCAATAAGTCAATAAGTTGTTTTAAAAGCTTAGCCAAACATGCACTTATATCAATATGACTAACTCCATGGATCGATTTTCAACAGAAATAGACCTTGGAGTCAAACTTCATGAGAAAGCTTTTTTATACATTTCAGACATAACCCAACTCAACCAAACTTTAAAATATGGCACGCCACATGAGTGTAAGTATGCAACGTGGTAGTAATTACTAGTCGCTAGTCAGGCGTTTGGGTCATTAGTCGGAAATCATTTGGCGTCTAGTCAGCATTTTTACAATCGTGTACGTAGGTAACACGTAACCGAGTGGCTTTATTGTTAACTATCATTACTCAATGCCAATGAGGTGGTGGTGAAGTGGTATGGGAGAAACTCGGTGTTTTAAGGGACCCAAGTTCGATTCTTGCTCTCTGTTATTGTCTGCGGCACCTGGTGATGATGTGATACTATGCGAGTAGGCGGTTATCGCTAGTTTGATCCTTGAACTGAGCTGGTTTTACTTCACCACGGGCTTCGACCCTAGGTGAGGGTTTTCCCCGGTTCGGAGACGTGTATCCCGATGTGGTAAATTTTGCCAGTAGCTCATTCGAAGAATTCGTTGGCCGTTCAAAAAAAAACTATCATTACTCAATTATTATTTTTTATTTTTATTTATTTTAAATTTTAAGCTAATAACATTATAAAATAAAATTAGATAAGTTTCAAAAAATATGTATGATAAAACATAAAAAGTATCATTAAATTAAACTAAAATGAAAATGAAAAGGTTTACAAACCAACTTAATTAAAAAATACTTAAAAAGTTACTTAATTTAAAAACCGACTTAGTTAAAAACACCCTTGTAAAATTCTCCAAGCTGAAAAATGACGAAAACTAGTGTTATGAAGGTCTAGGAACTCGATACGGGTCGAATCAATCACTTTATATTTAGTTAAATATTCTTCGCCATTCAACGCAATGCCTCTCAAATCCTGTACACATTGTTCGAATCGTCAAAAACTATAAGTTATTTCATGCACATTACGATTGTTTGCACCCACTTTTGATGAAATGTCTCCAAACCAGGTTCCAAAACGAAAGATGGTTTGGAGGTTGCCCTCGCTCGCAGGGGCGGGCCCATCTTTAGTGGGTCGGGTCCCAGGACCCCGATATTTTTTGAAAATGTAGTAGAGGCGATATAGAAATTTTTTGAAATGCCACATAAAAATATTTAAAAAGAACATATAACATTAAACTCAAGCTTATTACAGTGACAAATCCCTTCTTTTTCAAACTAAAGGACACTGGTTCGAACCTCGTACACCCCATTTTTGTTAAAATAATAAATAAATTAAATACTCATCACATTTGGGCGTGTATTAATTTAATATTTAACTAGTTGTTTTCCTCCGGTGTCACACCCCGATATTTCCACGTATTACCGGTGGACCCGGTGGGGAGTATCGTGACGTAGTTGATATCATCATAGTCAAACAACACAATTTAAATGCACAGCGGAAACAAAAGATGAATCACATTACAACCGAATTAAAAGTAATATCAAAGTATTACAAACGGACTGTAAAGGATCCACAGGCGGATCAAAAGATAAAAAGATCATTGTTCAACAGACTTTAACATCTAAAGCTTGCAATACTTGATTAATGATGTCAGGAGTAGCCAGCCTATTTCGTCTAGTACCTGCACTTAGCCTTTTTGGAAAATACGTCAGTTTACACTGGTAAATACAATTAACTGACTCATTTTGAAAACATTTAAGAAAATTGATTTGAATGTACAAGGCACAAAATATCTTTCATAACTTGGGACAATTATTTAAAAATAATCTTGTATACAGTTTTACTTATTTGTCGTCCGCCAGGGCCGGTTAGAAGAGCCGGACAAGATTAACTGACACGCCACAGGTATAATGCCCACAAGGTTAATTCCTTAAAGTGGGTTACCAGTTTTTACATATGCAACTGTCAGGTGTATGCCTACACCCCATGCTTAGGTCGTGGCCATTTCAATGAATGATGCCAAGGATATCCGGGACATGGTCATTAACCCCCCAAGGGCCATATACCAAATAAAACAGATTAAAACGGGTTATGTAAATATATTAGTCACAATCCGATTTAAACAACTACATACCCGACCAAGCGGCATTATTATAATACCGTATCCCAAGCCCGTATAAGGGAAAATAAGTTAAAAGTATTTACCTGAGCAAATATTCAAATTTATCTCAACCGTATTCAATCAGCAAGTGCAGATAGCTTTTACTGGTCTCCTAATCTGGAACGAAGGTTTTTAATAACCTATTAGATACCTAACGGGTCTTTAATTAAGCCTAGACTTATACCGGTTAGTTTTAAAAGAAGATACGGTTCCAAACGCACGATTAAGCGAAGACCGGATTAGAATGTGGTTTAGACCCGACAAGTTTGTATACTTGTATAATATGGGTAAACTAAACACATTCTGGATTTTGAGATAAAAATGATAAGGTTTGACCCGTTTCGGCTAATTTATGCAAATTAGTTACATAAACCGCACCGAACGCAAATAATGTGTAACGGGTAACCAAATGATTCATGAACAGGTTTCCTAAGTTAATATGCCTTAAATATGTTGTGATATCAGTAAGATACCTTCCATTATGCCCAAAATGGATTTAAACTCAAATTATGCCCCGTAGGGGTATTTTGGTCATTTTAAAGGTTATAAAAGAGTTTAATTATAATTCTGAGTTTCAGGTCTGATATATTCAGTAAAAATACTTATTTTTGTAAGTAATAACAGTAGGGTATGACAAATATGTGAAATTTACCTTTTATAACCAAACTATGCACCGTAGGGGCATTTTGGTAATTTCACATAAGCTTTAAAGGTCAAAATTTGAAATCTGAGTTTAAAACTTTTTCTTACTGTTAAAATATAAAAAATTACTTAAAACATCAGTAGGTATTAAGTCTTATATGAGAAAAATGGTTTTAATACATACTATGCGTTTTAAACGCGTAAAAAGACGATTTTAAGCGATTTCCGGGTTTTATAAGAAAAGCTGATATTTTTATTATTCCATAAATCTTAAAATACTTTATTTATCATATAAAATTAGTAGCAAAAGGTTTGGTGTCAAAATGTTTTGTAAAACTCATTTTATAGGCCAAAAGGGCAAAACCGACAATTACCGAATCAAAGCTATAACCCTATGTTATGCTCAGCCTAAAAATAAATAAAAATCTTCAAAAATCCCAAAATATTATTTTATATCAGTGGGTAAAAATTTTGGTATCAAAAATTGGGTTTAGATAGGCTTTATGCTAATTACGCCGTTTAATTAATAAAAAGCTTTCTAATTACGCTATTGAGCATAACTCCTAATCTAGACCTCAAACTGATGTGAAAATTTAAGGACATGTTTATAAATCAGCAATGAAGGTTTCTATCCTCTCACATTTTCAAAAATCTTGTTTTAAGGTTAAAAGGGCATTACGGTCAACATTTAGGCATATAACGGAAACATGCACATGAATCGAATAACTAATGAACCAAGTTGTATAACCACATAGGGTTATACTAACATAAAACCTGGTCCTAACAAAGCTCTAAGGCATTTCTAAATCATGCTACATTGGGTCAGAACTGAAAGTCAAAGCAAAAGTCAAATTATGCGACTTTCGGTTCCGAACCGAGCTTAAACTGAAAATTGTCGGGTTGAACATGCTTAGACATGTTCTTACATTAATTACCAAGTTATATGAATGACAAAACAAGTTGCATGGCTTCTACATTGTTAATTATGTGTTTATTTGAAAATTTGCTTTCTGTTGACTTTTTATAAACAAGTTTGACCCGACAATTGACCTAGTTAGAGTGGGAATCAGAGAGTACCCTTTTAAGGGTTTATTACCCACATAATTACCAACTCATAGGTATTTTCAATTCGAGATTTGACTGGACAAATTTTGATTAATCACGAAGTCAAACCTTAATTACGACGGTTTGACTTTAGGCTATTAAACTAAGTAAAACTGAATTAAGAAAGGTTAAGGACACTTACTGAAGTCCTATGCACGACTAATGATCACTAGGAATTGGTCTTGAGTTCCAGGAATCTCCAGAACTTGAGTTATGAAAGTTTCCAAGTGAAGTGCTCAATGTTTGCAACTAAGAGCTTCTTATATAGGGGACTTAATGCAACAAGATCATGCCAAATAGGTCTATGATTGATCCCAGATGCTTACAAGTGCCCCCTATGCATGAAATCCCTTTGCACAGCCCCTGATATGTAAAACAAAGCTCTAAAGGCGGTGCAACAGGCTGAACTGGCACCTGCAGGTGTTTTCTGTCGCTGGCAGTCCCAGGCGGCCCGCGTAAGGGTCCCCAGAAGCCTTACGCGGCCGGTATGAGGCCCAGGTCAGGTTAAAAATGTTTCAGAAATTGCACTTTAGGTCCCTGGTCTTTTTAAAAGTGGTTTTAACTTCGTTTATTGCACTTTTGACCCTCCAAATTGTCTTTTAAGGGCTCCAAGACATAACCAAACTTTGTTAAGTCCTTGGTTAACTTTATGATCACCCGAAAAGCCTTAAATTTCAACGTTGACGCTTTTAACCCCTCATATACGAATGTTAGCATAACTTTTTCATACGTTACCGAAACCTTGTGAAATTTTTATCACGTATTCTAGTGAGCATAATTAATCGTTACAAAGCTTCGGGTTCGCTAAAAGGTCACTCAGAGGTATAAATTAAACATGTTGACACTTTTAACCCTTGCGATGTGTAAACTCTCACTTTCTTCCACAAATGGCTTCATACGCTTCATAAATCATTCGTTTAAGGTTGTAAGCATCGTGTAGGGTTGTTGAAAGGTATAATTATCAATTGTTGATACTTTGAATCCTTTTATACACGTACATTCTTTGTTTGTCAACTTTAGTCCCTCATAAGCAATTCTTTACACGTTTAATGCTCATGACACGTGTCTTCATTATATTGGACATGAATTTACGAGGTGTTACATCCGGCGCGTTGCGCCGTGTGCTATGACGGAGATTCGGTTAGCAGTGGTGAAGCTTGAGATTTCCGACCAGGGTGTCGAAGACGTATATACCAAAAATTTCTATAAAACCGAGGGGTCAAAACGTATATACCCAAAAATTTCTATACGAAAACTACATACCCTCCACTACTGAGTGAAAAATTCGGGGGTTGGCCGCCCTCTGCCGCCCCACGAAGCTACGCCCTTGTTGGTTAGTATCGCATTTTGGTGCGCTCGTTATAACATATAAAAAGAAAACACAAAAATAAATATAATCGAAATATGGCTAAAAGGGATATAGAGATTCAACCATCGAGCTACGATGTGACTCGATGGTAATTACACATTTGTATGCAACCAATACAACTTTCTTAGAAATAATAACTATTTTTATAAATGATCATATGTATTCCAACCATTTTTGTAAAAATCCAGTGTACTATTGATATCTATATGAGTGTCATTACCCTTCAGTTAATATGAATTACAAAGATTATGTACCATCATCTTTTTAACAGCAAAGTTACATAATCCTTACTTCTAAAACTCTGGTCTCTCCTCAAGACACAATACCACCCCACCAAAGTGGTGATTGCGATTATCTGCCATCTAATCTGTCTTTACAAATATAAACGTAGAAAATAAAATAATTACTTTCACTAAATACAAATACCATAATTAAAAAAGTAAAAAAAAAAATGATTCTTACTTCCTGTGTCTACACCAACCCCCCTACCTTCTTCTTCTCTCTAGAAACCCTTAAACTCTCTCTTCTGCTTCTCAGCTTTCGCCTCCAATCAACCCACCGCGATTCTTGTCACTTTCATGCCACAACGCACTACAACCAAAAAAATGAAACCTCAAATGCATCCATGTTATCATCTTTTTTAACACCACCTTCGTCTCCGCCATCTAGCGGCGGAACCCTAGTCACCGCCGGCGTTTCTGTTGGAATCGAGGGATGTCTAGGTAATTGAAGATGAAAAACATGAAAAAAGCATGACATGAACTACGATGAGACGCCAATGCTACAACTTGGTGTCGCCGCCGTAGATGAGGGGTTTCAAGTGGTGGTTGACTGGCCTAATGTTTTGCCGACGGATGCAGATTGTTCACTAAACTTTGTAGTGGTAATCTTCTTAAGGGGCCAAAGTTGTAACCACATGGAAAGTGACGTGGTCACTGTTAATAAATTAGAACTTTCCTGGCGCAATGTAGCGATATCTTTTTATATATATAATAATAAGCAGCAGCCTAATTTTGTTTAACCAACTGAATGATTTAAAGTTTTGAACTACTAATTCTATTAGTTTTGTTTATTATTTTTGAAGAATATTGATTTTTAAAGTTTTCTATGCGTATCTAATCTAATCTAACTTATAATAAAAGACTCAAAATAATGTCACATGGCATGCTCCCCTTCAACCTCATAAATTTTATTTATATTTGTTTAATAAATTTCTTTTATTATTTATTAATTAATAACCAATATATAGATATCATTTATTTGTATCATTATCTTCTTAATAAAATTAATAAATAACTTCACTTTTGCAATTTAGACCCTTTGTTTTTTTAATTTTAACCCAAAGTTTTTCATCTTTTATAATTTAATCCCAACTCTTTTTTATTTTCAATTTTGGTCCACCATACTTTTCATCTTTCCCAAGTTTTTCGTTTCGTTCTAAATTTTGTGAGTTAACGCACCGCAACGTGCGTGTGGGGTTCAACATTTTTTTGTATATTTTTTCCCGTTTGACTGGCCCGTCGCGTGACATCTATTTTTCTGTGTTTGACAAGTTCGTCCAACACACGGGTCCTGGATGGACTTAATTATTTTTTTTATGTTTTACGTTTCAGTTTAATTTATGAGCAACAAGCGTGCGTGATTCAAAGAATTTACATCTGCTTTTCGCTCGGCGTTATTTTTTCCATTTTTATTTATTTTGTTTTTACGAGTTTTCCGGTGTTGGTGGTCGCTGATAATGGTATAGTATTGCTACTACTTAACACAGTTTTATAACAACCGCTGGGTTTAATACTAGTTATATATTATAATGGGTTAGGTTTACCAAAATACAAGACGGATTTAAGAGTATAACTCGGATTTAAAGAGAACAAATTGTTCGACAAAGAATATAGAGCATGATTTATTGAAAAAAAAAAGTGACAACCAAACATTTTTTTCTCCAACCAAAAGCAATAGAACGTTGGTTGTTGGTGACTACAGAGAAGAGTATATCCATCCAAAAGTTTCTAGTTGAGTGAGGTAACTTAACGCGAATTTACTCAAACAACTGAGTATCGTTTACCCGCCAAAAAATGTTTATTGTTATGTTATCTTTTTGTCGTTGAACTTCGGATCCAATGTCTACGATAGCGTTGACGTAACCCCAAATTTTCTATATTAATTAACAAAAATAAACACGACCAACAACAAAATCGTGATGATATATAGACTTAATAACTATTTGGTCGCCCTGACCCGACCCGACCCGAATAGCAACCGACCCGAGAATTTTAATGGTTTGTTGTGAAAAAACTGAACACCGAAAAAAGATGACCCCATTGAAAAGAAATCTTGGGTCCGCCACTGCTCGCCCGGCGACATGCACCCACCCGTAGCCAAAGCGATGTTGTCTTCCTCGGTCTAACGACGCGCCATTTGAAATTTGATGAACAAAAAATATGATAGAAGAATGGAGTAATACAAGGTGAGTTTTGTGTGAAAGTAGACCTGGCAATTCTGGCCCAATGACATAAATATGGGTTGACATGGACCTAAAAAAGAAGAGTCATGGGCTGTTTTGGGTTAGCAAATAAACTTAAGGGGTCAGAATGGGCTTATCAAGTTTCATTTATTACCTTGAATGGGTCAGGATGGGTATTTTAATATTATTGAACGGGTCAGGATGGGTACCCTAAAAAACTTACTGGCGTGAAGACGATCGCTCATGTCCTCTCCTCTTCTTCATTCTATCACTTAGACTTTCACTATGTTCAATAACAAGAAAAGTAAAACAATAGTGCATCTTGTGTGTGAAACCACCGTTGATAGTGTGTGAAACCACCGTTGCTCTGTGTGTGTAAAACCATCGTGATTGATCAGAATATTTTTCGATCCGACGGACTATCAATTCTTCCAGATGGTCAACTGCATTTTCGATTCATTGATTGTTCGTGTACATATGGTGTTGATTTGTGGAAAACTTGTTGGTTTTTGGTTGCCGGAAAGTACTGTTTCCGGTGGACTTAAGGCGGTGCTGCAACACATACAAGGTGTTTGATGAAATTCCTATGTGAGGTTGAAGAAATTTACCAGCAGTGTAATCGTGTGATCCTTGTTAGGCTTCTCTATCCTTTTCATCGTTTACTTTATATCTTACCTTTTTTCTGCATCTTAATTAGTTTCATGTAATGCATAATGTAGGCTTAAATATTCCAATTTTGCAATTATGTGATTCTAAAAAATGCCAATTTGGTAATTATTTGGGTTAAAAAATGCATAATGTAGGCTTCGAGAATGAGTTGTTTGTTTGTTTAAACCATTGTCAAGGATCAATACAATGTATACTGCTTCACATAGTCTGTATTAAGTACGGTTGAAACCGGGTTGAACGAGTATTGTATGGTCTGACTCCGGTCTCTTGGTCCAGTTCGGTTCACAAATCTGGCCAAGTTTGGACCGACTGAGATTTATTATTCAGGCTCTTTACAAAAGCCATTTTGAACATGTTTTTAATCACTCCACCATTTAACATAAGTTATGTTTGTATGCAAGTCTTCTAAAAGGTTGCCAGAAGAGAACAGTTAGAACCCATTTAGATCGCAACTGAGACCGGCCCTGTATGGATCGGCCACTACTGGTATGGTTTAGTATGCTTGTTTTATGTTGTGAAAGTAAGAAAGTTTTTTATTTTTCATTGGAGCATAAGATATGATGTTTTGTATGTGTTCTAAAAACTCTTTTTTGGTTGCTTACAACTGGGTAAAAATTGGTTTTAATTACTGTTTTGTATGTTGCATATGGGTAAAATATGACATGTTATGTAGGAAAAGTGCAGCGAGCAAATGCACATCATAACATCAGGTATGTTGGTATTAAATAAATATAGTAGTAGGCTCATCAAACAGGGATCGAAGGTACATCATAACATCAGGTATGTTATGCAGGAAAAGTTCGCTTTTTTAATTTTTTTTCCTTTTTTTTTAATTTTTTTGAATTTTTTTCGTTTTTTTAATTTTTTTTAATTTTTTATAATTTTTTTCATTTTTTTATAATTTTTTTCATTTTTTATTATTATTGATTTATTCTCAACCCATCCTGACCCAAACCCATCCTGACCCGAACTCATCCTGACCCAAACCCATCCTGACCTTCTTCTTTCTTTTACCCATCTTGACCCAAACTCATTCTAACCCAAACTCATCCTGACCCAACAACCAATCCAATCCAACCCATCCATTTTGCCACCTCTATGTGAAAGTCTTGGAGTGGGTCGTGATGTAAATAGGTATATATAAAGGTTATAAATGTGAAAAAAAAAACATTTTTTTAATTATTATTGTTTCCAAATGGTCAAAACATTTATGGCCCCACCAAACATTCTCGTAGCGCATGTTATGTGCGTTGCGTGACCCAGGGCGCTAGCCCACACCATACGGCCTAATAAAAAAATTAATTTCTCTCTCTTCAGCCTACAAAATCCAAACCAACCAAACATTTCACACTCATTAGCAGCATAACTTAACCATTTTTTACTAAATAAATATGACTTAGGTTTTAATTTATTCTATAAATTTTATTATAAATAACAAGAATGTTTATTTCTTAAATTATATTATTTTAAATACAAAAAAATATTTACATAACACTAAATGTAAAAAGAAAAAGAGTGATATAAATTACATAATTATTCCTTAATTGAATTTTTTTTTATATATATGATTAGTTAAATCGTTTTTTAGAGCGTTATGAGTTTCTTTATTGTGATGTTGTGCCATATTAGTCATATGGGTGGTATCGGTGTTTATTAATTTAGCAGCAGAATATATCAGGATTGTAGTTAGGAAATGTTTTTATCAGAGTAAAACACCAAACTTTTATAATAATAATTTATTGGGATAAAACCAAGTTCATTTGATAATACATTTGTAAGGATAAACCCTAATTATTGAAAACAAAAACTTCTTCTTATTTAGGTAACTTTTATAGCAACTTTTCCAAGTCTTCGGTGCTCTCAAGCTGCTTCTATTGGCTTTCACATTTTGTTACCTGAAACGCGTTTTAAAAATATTTTATCAGCAAGAAATACTGGCGAGTACATCCCAGTTTAATCAAAAACAACTTTTATAATTTCACAGTATTGAGAGCGATTACAATGTTTATATCTACACAATTACTCATTCAGTACTGTCAATCCTGACTGGTGGGTCATATTACTCATTGGCTAACTCTTTGTCCAATGGTAACGTCTTTCACATTTTGTATACAAAACCCCAACATACCGGCAGTAATTGAAGAATACATAGACTCAATCAATGTTAATTATATTTTAAAACAATTGAGGTTTTGTAAAAACAGTTTACGAAAAGCAGATGTACTCACATTGTTGACTTAGGTAAAACTAAAGCTTCCTGTTGATTCTCCTGGTTATTATCTATTAAAATCAAACAATGAACACGTGTTAGTAGAATAACCCAATTCACATTAACCGTACAACTCAAGACAGAATTCCAATGACTGAGTCGGGCAGAGCCAACATGCATTACGAAATCCTAGATCAATCGGGTGTACACACGAGACAGAATTCCAATAACTGAGTCGGGCAGAGCCGACATGTATTACGGAATCCTAAATCGGTCGTGTATGGTAATAACAGGGTTATAGTACTTACAACGAGGCAGAGCTTCGCTTTATAATGGGTATTATTTCCCGATCAATAATGCTATTATAGTGACAGAGAAAGAAAACAAATTTGAATGGTGAGAAATGAGGCCGAAGGCCTCTATTTATAGCCTGCTCGAAGGTGGCTCGCGCCCCGCGACGACCTCCTCCTCTTCTTTCGCGGCCCGCGACGGAGGTAGACTAGGGCGTAGCTTTGGCAGCTAAATGTAGTAGGCTTGACACGAAGGGGACACGTGGCTGGCTGGGTGTCCGACAAGTAACAGGTCCTCGCGGCCCGCGAAAGACCAGGGAGGTCTTGGTCGCGGCCCGCGACAAACCCCTGAAATGTTTTTCTTGTTTTTTAATAAGTGTAGGGATATTTTGGGTCCGTTTCTCACGTACGGGGTACATTTTAGGGTATTTAGGGGTGTCCAAAAATATTTTAGGAGGGTTGTTATATACTCCCCACCTTGTTTTAGATCTCTTCCTCGAGGTCTACTGGAATAGGTGTGGGTCTTTCCTTTGCATCTCTGACTCAAGTTCCCAAGTGTATTCTGGTCCTCTCTTTGAGTCCCATTTCACTTTGACCAGAACTAGTCTTTTGTGTTTGAGGTTCTTGATCTTTCTATTTTCAATCTGAACGGGTTTCTCGATAAACTTAAGTTTCTCATTCACCTCTATGTCCTTAAGAGGTATTACTAACGATTCGTCTGCTAAACACTTTTTCAGATTACATACATGAAACACATCATGTATTCCTGCCATTTCCTCTGGCAGTTGTAGCTGATAGGCTACAGGTCCTATTCTTCTAATAATCTCAAAAGGTCCAATATACCTGGGGCTTAGCTTTCCTCTTTTAACGAATCTGACTACTCCTTTCCATGGAGAAACCTTTAATAGTACCTTATCTCCTACTGAAATTCTAGACGTTTTCGTCTGTTATCTGCATAACTATTTTGACGATCTCGTGCTGCTTTTAATCTTTCATTGACTTGAATTATCTTATCTGTCGTTTCTTGCACTATCTCTAGTCCAGATAATTGCTTCTCTCAAGTTTCTGCCCAACAGACTGCAGTTCTGCACTTTCGTCCATAAAGTGCTTCAAATGTTGCAGCATTTATGCTCGTATGATAGCTGTTATTGTAGGAAAATTCTATTAATGGTAAATGGTCATCCCAATTTCCTCCGAAATCAATTACACAGGCTCTAAGCATATCTTCCATCTGTTGGTGCATACGTCTGTCGACTTCGTCTTGTATCGAGTCTTGTACTAAAATTGTTAGATCAGGGCACGTTATACGAGAAAATAGGATTTATGTGTTAAAGGGTTAATTTCGCTTGAAATGGTAATTGCCACTTTCAAGCGAAATCATCTCCTCTATATAAACCCTTCAAGCGAAATCATTTGTAACATTGATGTTTCCGGTACCGAAGTGTTGCCGACGTGTCTACTGATCTGTAAACTTGTTATAATCAATATACAAGACATTTAGAAGTGAATCAGGCTGTTTTCCAAGTCAATTCATTTGTTTCCGCCTTTTGAATTGATAAGAACTCTTCTGATTGACTCATTTGGGTCACAAAACGATCCTTCAAGTGGTATCAGAGCACATGAGGAAGAGTTCTTGCCAAAACAGCCATTATTTCTGACTTCTACACCTTCTTTTACAAAATTCACAAGATTTTACGGTCAAAATGATTTGAATTTCACATATTATACGCGAAATGGTGTTTTAAAGAATCCTTGAAAGAATTGGACCTTAATTCAGCTTAAAGTTGGTAAAAATTGTAATTTCGTTTGAAAATGATTTCGGATTAAGTGACGTCAGCAGCATTTCACACGATATTAGCACTTGATTCCGCTTGAAATTGCTATTCCGCTTGAAAAGTACCTTTGATTTCACACGAAATTACCTGATTCCGCTTCAGAGTGTGATTCCGTTTGAGACGTTCCACACGAAATTAGTAATTTCGCTCCAAGTAGTAATTCCGTTTGATAATTTCGCTTGAATCAGCTATTTCGTTTGAATAGGGGTACTTTGTTTCAAAGTGATTTCGTGTGAGAGGTTATTTCGCATTAAAAAGTGTTATTTCGCTTCAAAGGGTAATTTCGCTTCAAAAGTTGATTCCGTTTGAGTTTGGTATTTCGTGTGAAACTGTGTTTTTGAGACTTGTGTTTGTGAAACAATTTGCCTAATCATGGAAGAAGAATTTTACAATGCGTTTGCTACTCCAGTTGCACCAGTTACAGCTGCTGAAACATTGTACAGTGAGAATGAAACGGGAACTCATCAAAAACCGCCAAAGCTTATGTACATTGAAGATTTTAAAGGATGGCAGAATCGATTTGAGAACTGGGTGCAAGCTTATAAGTTTGACGCATGGTGTTCATTGAAAAAAGATTACGAGAAACCGAAAAATGAACGTGGGCTTGAAAAAGCATTTTGTGATTTTTCAGAGAATGATAAATTGAAATATACAAGTGAAAAAATGATGATCAGTATTCTTCAACAAGCGATTAAAGAAGATATCTTTGTTTTTCTCCAACATGAGGGTACTGCTAGGTCAATTTGGATGGCATTGATTCAAAAGTTTAAAGGAAGTGCAGATATGATCAAGAACAAAAAGGCTTTACTTAAGAAATCATTTGATATGTTTGTAGCCTTTGACCATGAAACAACAAAAATGACCATTGATAGATATTGTCATCTTGTTTTGGAAATGGGAAGATTGGACATAAAGAAAGACGACGATGAATGGGTTGATAAACTTGCTGATGCATTACCACAACAGAAATGGGGAACTTATTTGATGATTCTTAAACACACGAGAAAATCTGAAAATATGAATCTGGCACAGTTTATTCAGAAGATTGAAGAGCACAAGTTGGATATCCAGAAAACAACAATTATGAAGAATCCAAATGCTCAACAAGATGTCAGTTTATACTACAGAGGAAACAAATTTGAAGTTACTCCAAGCCCAAAGATTCAAACTGGCTTTAGTGCTGATAGTTCTTCTGGAACAAAGGGAAGTACTGTGACTAAAAGTGGTGGATCTTCGTCTTCGTATTCAAGTTTTGATCCAAATTTTACAACACCAAGCCCTCAACAACAGAATTCTACAAATCCGCAGTGCAATGTTACCTTGAACATTCAAAATGGTCAAAATCTTTCTCCGGAAATAGCAAAGCAACACATGGCATCACTCGTTGCTATGTTAGAATCATATGAAAGCTTGATTGGTGGCAAGATTGGAAATCCAATGCTTACTAAAGAGGATTGTGACCAGATTGATGCTGAGGAACTTGAATTGATGGATGTAAAGTGGTGTTTAGCCAGTGCTGTTCCAAGAGCAGAAAAATTTACACAAATCACCGGTAGAGATGCTTTTCGGGGAATAAGTGAATCTCCAATTGGGTTTGACAAATCGAAAGTCACCTGTTTTCGTTGCAAAGGAAAAGGACATTTTAAACGAGAATGCAAAAACAAAGAAGCAATTGGAAGACAAGATGGAAAGAATGATTATTATCAAAAGTCAATTTTTCATCAGATTGTTCAACAACCACGAACTGCACATGCACGTGCCATTGAAGAAAAAGAGAAAAGAGTGTGTTTTGGTATAATTGATCAAGATGATGAATTTGTTGCAGAAGGATTTAGCTGGGATAAATACATTCCACCTGGTTCAGGTCTTGTTGCCAGAATTCTGGAAGAAGATGAAGTCAAATCTAGTTCGAAAAGAATACCGATTTTTCCAGATTTTGGAAGTGATGTTGATACTGATGATGAAGAAGAATATATCAATAAAGCTAGAAAAGGTATGGATCCTAACAGTTTTAATTTGTTTTTTGCAGATAAAGTTGAGATGCTGAATGAGAAGAAGATTACCAGACTAAAAAGAGAACTGGATGCAATAAGAAAAATAGCTGATGAAAAGGCAAAAATGGAAGCCGAAGGAGTAAATGTTGAACCAGTAATTGAGAAAGTAATAGAAAAAATCATTGAAGTGGAAAAAGTGGTAGAGAAAATTGTTGAGATCGAAAAAATAGTCGAAGTTGAGAAAATCGTCGAGGTAGAAAAAATTGTTGAAATTGAGAAAATTGTCGAGGTTGAAAAGATAGTTGAGGTCATTAAACCTTGCCTGAAATGTCTGGAATCTTGCAAAGATTGTAAGGAGAAAAACAGGAAGATTAGTGAACTGGAAGAGTTGAAAGAAAACTTATTGTCTGATGTGAAGTATGTAAAGGAGTCATATGATGTGCTGAACAGAACAATAAATGGTATGAAAAAGACAAATTCAGAAATTGAGGTTGCTATGACAAAGATAAGTTCTACATTAATGTCAAAGCAGAAGGTTATCAATGAGTACATTGAAGACTGTGCAAAATTAAAGCAGGATTTGGAACTTGAAAAGATAGAAAGTGAAAGAATCAAAAGATTGTTGTTGAGTTATACAACTTGTGATTATTTGATTGATCGAGTTTATCCTACTGTTGCAGGTCTTGAAGCTTTTCAAGAACAAAAGAAAGAAAAAACGAATGCTGGTAAGAAACAAAGTGCTAAGTATAATAAGTGTCCGCCCCCGATTTTTGAAAGTTATTCTCCCAGAAAGCCAAATGAGGAACAACTAAAAAATGCGCTCAACATAAAGTTAAAGTCTGAAATCATTGATGAATTACCAGACAATATTGATGTCACATTCACAGCATCTGACACTGATCATGAGTCTGAGTTGTTAAAGAAAGTGGTCGATCAGGTGTTGGATATGGATGAAGAGTCAAAGTCGGAGTCAAAATCTGAAAGTTCGAGTTCGTCAGAAAAGAGTCCGAGTTCACCGATTAAAAGGGTTTACAATAAAGAATTCATGTTATCAAAATCTAATTTGAATGACGAACTAATCAAAGTGGCATATACTTTGATTGATTCGGACAAATTATATTCTGATGAGGAATTTCCAATAAGAAGTGTCAAAACTGAAATGATCAAACAGGTTTTCAAATTGACAGAAATTAATATTTCTGAAATAAAAGATTTAAATCTTAATGAAAAACCTAAAAAGTACACTTCAAGAGTTCAACAGAGATTGAACAAGAAAAAGGGTTACAGTTATGGTTTAGGTTATCGAAAGAAACCAAACCATAATGGTAATTTCAAAAAGCAAGGTTTAGGTTTTATTCCCCCGGAAAATTATAAACATAAGAAAAATTATAAACCAAAAACAAAATTTGTTGCAGGTGGAAGTTCTGAAGAAGAACAGACAAAACCTTTCTGGAAACAATCAAATCAAGAGTTTCTTGCTGAAAGAAAGAAGAATTTGAAGAAATTTGTTCCAAGAGTTGACAAAAGAACCTGTTTCAAATGTCACAAGATTGGACACATTGCTTGGAACTGTCAACAGTCCAACAACACAAAACAGGGAGTTTCTTTTAACTCAAGATTGGAAGAAATACTTATTGATAAAAAGAAACAACCAACAAATTTTGAAGTTGGTGAAACATCAAAACGTTTTTACAAAAGAAAAGTTGATGAAAATAAACAAAGATGGGTTGTAAAATTTGAGAGTAGTTCTGACAATGAATCTGATTCCATAAAATCAGAGGAGTCATTTGTTGAGAAAAAGAATGAAAATTCCGTTCCTGAGATGAACGATGAAAACTTTCCGAAATTGTCAAAAGAAAATTTGAAGTTAAAGGTTGGTAAAACTGAGATTTCAGGTCAATTTTTCCCTGGTAAAGGAGAATTTGATGCTGAAAAGGCTTTCAATGGGAAAGTCAAACACATCTTTGGGAAGATGGTTGATGGGAAGGTTAAAGGTGCAAAAGAATTTTATCAATCGAAAAGACGGTGGGATAGATGTATACCAAAATCACCCAAGGCTGGTCAGACTTGGGGGACAGCGTTTTCAAACTAAAATTCTGACTTGCCGGAGCTCCCAAGTTGGTAATCGTGGAGCAGGAATCGGCACATTTCTTGAGAAATTCACGTTTGTGATATTTCGACTTACAAGTGGTAAATCACGGACATTAAGTTGTACTTGATTTTCTACAAGTAGTGCTTGTTGATTGAACTTAAAATTGTTATATTTTTTTTCAAAAGGTTGAAAATGAAAGAACAATGTGATGAGATCCCCTAACCTATAAGTGGTTTATGATGAAAACAAAACTTATTTTCCAGAAAAATCATTTGATTAAAATAAAATTAAGTGTTTTGAAATCATAATGGGAAAATGTTTTGTTGTGAGGGGGAGTTCTGATTGTTTATGCTAAATGGATGGCGAATTGAAGTGATTCGATATCAGTTGTCACTTTACCTTGTATAGTTTGTTTTCAAATTTCCTTTAAATGATTTTGAATTTTAGGGGGAGTAAGAATTTCAGAAAATCCAAAAACATTTGAAAATTTGAAAAAGTAAAAAACATGATAAATTCAAAAATGAGATTTGTTGTCAAAAAGAGGAAATGATAGTACATCAGTGGACTATCACAGCATGCTAAAGAGTTGGAAAGTCAAAAGTGATAAACGGTCTCACTGATGATGTGCCAGTAGGTTTTTATACATTTAGTAGATTGTGACGAGATATAAACCTAAATTT
Organism: Helianthus tuberosus; assembly: GCA_030545235.1. Classification (NCBI taxonomy): domain Eukaryota; kingdom Viridiplantae; phylum Streptophyta; class Magnoliopsida; order Asterales; family Asteraceae; genus Helianthus; species Helianthus tuberosus. Next base: position 47,720,001 of record CM060411.1, on the reverse strand, counting down.
CAAACTTGCTTATATCGTGGGGAACATCTCTCGGATATATGGGTAACCCCCGAAATCTTGTTTGAAAGGTCCCTCTTTCTGAGATACTAGGTCTTTATACTCAGTGATATCTGAGGTATTATCCCGGGACTTCTGATTTTGCGGAAGCAATGGCCTAGTCCCCGGAGAATACTTTACACTTGCTTGAAATATAGCCTACCCTCAGCATAAAAATGATGAAATATTGCAAAATGTTAATCATGTGTTGTTGAAGAAAAGATCCTCTAAAGAGGACACACCGAAAAGTCGAAGCCGTCATCTCTCTGATTTTGCGGAAGCAATAGCCTGAGCTCCCACGGCCCTCGCATATTAACCCCTTACATATATCATCGGTATATTCACATGTAAGACTGAATTTTGGGATCTGGATACGGGAGTATATTCTGAGGTGGGACACATGAATAAGTTTAAGTGCTTAAAACATTAATCTCGTATCTCGAAACAGTTGAACTTTGTGTGAAAATTTAAGTGGATCAGTATACTGACAATCTAAGTGAATCGTTTAGAACTTAAAATGTTTAAGCTTAACGGTGTTGGTGATTTGTCTCATAAACTGATATGATCCTCTTACACAAACTCACAAAAATATTGTTTGTAAATATTTCTTTATTGCATTTCTTTTATATAAAAAATCCAAAAAGATTTTAGTGTGTTTTAGCATAATTTTTTTTAAAATTCAAAAAGATTTTTGACAATTGATGTTGCAAAGCTGATTTTCAAAAATCCGAGTGCTAAACATGACGAACTGGTTTGGGAGTATGTTGTGAGAAAAATGCTATGTTTACAAGTGGTCATCAGAAATTAAATTTGTTATAATTGATGTTTTGAACTGAGTTTATCCAGTGGTTAGCAAAATTTAAAATTTTCAAATTGTTAATTTGAGAAATTTACTTTGAGGTAGAGTATGTGCAGGTTATGGCTATGGGAGAGCCAGGTTGTGATTCTAGTACCTGAGCAGGATGTGAGCCAGGTCTCGATCTTGAAACCTGTGAAAGCCAGACTACGATCCCAGCATAGTTCAAGGGGGAGTATGTAGATTCTAGAGCCAGTATCAGATCCTGAAGTTTGCTTATTGCTGATGCTGATGAATTTAATAAATCAAGAGATCTGATCAAGAGAATAAGAGTGAAGAAAAAGCCAGATAGAGATTCTAGAGATGAAAAGATGACAGAGATTGAGGATGCATACACTGTCAAATACTGAGAAAAGAAGCCCGAAGACTGATAAAGACTGAAGATTGTGAAGACTCGACATTTAAGACTCGTCAACATCCGAGGGGGAGTCTGTTGGTGCATACGTCTGTCGACTTCGTCTTGTATCGAGTCTTGTACTAAAATTGTTAGATCAGGGCACGTTATACGAGAAAATAGGATTTGTGTGTTAAAGGGTTAATTTCGCTTGAAATGGTAATTGCCACTTTCAAGCGAAATCAGCTCCTCTATATAAACCCTTCAAGCGAAATCATTTGTAACATTGATGTTTCCGGTACCAAAGTGTTGCCGACGTGTCTACTGATCTGTAAACTTGTTATAATCAATATACAAGACATTTAGAAGTGAATCAAGCTGTTTTCCAAGTCAATTCATTTGTTTCCGCCTTTTGAATTGATAAGAACTCTTCTGATTGACTCATTTGGGTCACAAAACGATCCTTCACCATCGTCTGAATTGTCCTTTCGCTTTGTCTGTCTGTCTGTGGTTGCTAAGTTGTGCTTAGATTTAACCTGGTTCCCATAGCTTTTTGGAAACTTGTCCAAAAATGAGATGTAAAATGGCTATCTCTATCAGATACGATAGATAAAGGAATTCCATGTAATGAAACTATTTCATTTACATATAGCTTGGCTAACTGTTCCATACTGAAAGTTTCCTTCATTGGTAAGAAATGAGCAGATTTGGTCAATCTGTCTACAATCACCCAGATTGTATCATTTCCTTTCTTGTCTTTGGTAATTTGGTAACAAAGTCCATTATTGTTAATTCCAATTTCCATATTGGCATCTCTAATTGTTGCAATAATCTTGAGGGTTTCTGATGCTCAGCTTTAACTTGTGAACAAGTTAGACATTTAGCAACATAATTTGCGATATCCTTTTTCATTCCTATCCACCAAAAATTCTTTCTTAGATCTTGATACATCTTATCACTTCCAGGATGTATCGTATACTTAGACTTATGGGCTTCATCTAGAATTCTGTGGCGTAGGTTTCCTTGTTTAGGTATCCATATCCTTTTCTTGTGGAACTTCCAAATTCCATCTGTTCCTTGTTCTAATTCCTTAATCATTCCTTTTAAATTTTCAGCATCGTCCTTGATTGATGTTTTCTGTACTTCTCTGATTTGCTCATTTAATTCTACTTGTAGATTTAATCTGAGAGAACGTACTCGTTTCGGCTTTTCATGATACTTTCGACTTAAAGCATCAGCTACTACATTAGCTTTCCCAGCATGATACTGGATATCACAATCATAATCATTAGGGATTAGCATCCAGCGTCCTTGTCTCATATTTAATTCTTTTTGCCCAAAAATATACCTTAAACTCTTATGATCGGTGAAGACTACAAATTTATTTCCATATAAATAGTGTTTCCAAATATTAAGGGCAAAAACTATGGCTCCTAATTCTAGATCATGGGTTGTGTAATTCTCTTCATGTTTCTTAAGTTGTCCATGGGCATAAGCTATAACCTTTTGACGTTGCATCAACACACATCTATATCCTAACTTAGACGCATTACAATAGACTATAAAGTCTTCAGTTCCTTCTTGTAATGCGAGTATGGGTGTGTTGGTTAGTCTTTGCTTAAGAATCTTAAAAGCTTCTTCCTGTTTCGGTCCCCATTTAAACTTAACTGATTTGCAGGTCAGTTTGGTTAATGGAATGGCTATTCTAGAAAAATATCGAATAAACCGTCTATAATATCCTGCCAGTCCAAGAAAACTGCTTACTTCCATTGGTGATTCAGGGACTTTCCACTTAGTAATTGCCTCGATCTTTGTGGGATCCACATGAATTCCTTCATGATTAACCAGATGTCCAAGGAATTGCACTTCTTGTAACCAAAATTCACTTTTTGAGAATTTAGCATAAAGCTTCTATTTTCTCAGCAATGTCAGAAGTGTATGTAGATGCGTTGCATGTTCCTCTTTACTCTTAGAGTAAATTAGAATATCATCTATAAAGACAATTATGAATTTATCCAGGTATGGTTCATGTCCATAAATGCGGCTGGGGCATTGGTTAAACCAAACGGCATGACGGTAAATTCATAATGACCATATCTAGTTCTGAAAGCAGTTTTAGAAATATCCTCTTCCTGTACTTTCAGTTGATGATATCCTAAGCGTAAATCGATCTTAGAAAAGAATCGAGCTCCTAGAAGTTGATCAAACAGATCATCGATTCTCGGTAATGGGTACCGATTCTTAATCGTAACCTTGTTCAAGTCTCGGTAATCAATGCACATACGCATTGATCTGTCTTTCTTCTTAACGAACAACACTAGTGCTCCCCACGGTGATGAACTTGGTTGTATAAAACCTTTGTCAAGAAGTTCGTCCAATTGTTTCTTCAGTTCCTGCATTTTCCGTTGGTGCTAATCGATATGGTGCTTTGGCAATCGGTGCCGCCCCTGGTATTAGGTGATTTTAAATTCAACCTCTCTATCAGGCGGTAATCCAATTAACTCTTCTGGAAAAACGTCTGAGAATTTAGATATTACAGGAATATCTTTTAATTCTTTTCCTTTAGTATTAATGATTACATAAATCATATGTACTATTCCTCCTTTCCTTTCATAACTTGCGGCTTTCATCACAGAGATGAACTTTGTCGATCTGGTTGGCTTATCTCCTTTGATTGTGATATTTTCACCACTTGGTGTACTTAATTGTACTGACTTTTGATCACATAAAATACTGGCACGATTGGCTACCAACCAATCTATTCCTAATACGACATCAAAACCGGTCAGATTCATTGGGTAAAGGTTAGCAAAGAAATGATGGTTTAGGATTTCTATTCTTGCTCCCTGCAAGATTTCAGTTATCTTAATGGATTCTCCGTTTGTTGTCTCTACCAGACAATCTTGTTGAAGTTTGACTAAGGGTTGGTCAACAAGTTTGTAGAAAGAAGTATTGATAAAACTTTGGTTTGCACCAGAGTTAAACAATACTTTGGCAACCATGTTATTAACAAGTTTGTAGAAAGAAGTATTGATAAAACTGCTTCTGTCTTTTCTATCCAACGTAAGGTTGCAATGGCTCATTCATTGCCTGAGAATTCTATTAGTACACGCAAATTTAATCCAAATAACAACTAATAGATAGTGGTAAATGGGTATCGAACTCAGGGAGTATGTGGAAAATGTGTTGATTCTATAGCTTTGCAATTTAACTACAATTAACCTAATATGCAAAAATTAAAAATCAAGAGTTTTGATTGTTTTGGTTTTAAGAACTAATAGTAACTAATTAAATTGCAAATCAAAGATTGTTTTTGTAAACAGATTAGGAACAAGCGACCATCCTAGATTTCAGGTTTTAATCCACACTAATGTTTATGCTTAACTAGAAAGAACCGCATAGACATGGCTCATGTTTGATTATCCGTTTGTGATGAAAGAGAACTAAGTACTCGGATTAGAAATGCGAGGTTGTTACTCGATGATCAATTGACAATTATCCAACCCTAATCCCTCCCATGATATCTCGATTGCCAACGGCACCAAGAACGTATGGTTTAGATTAACATCAAACAATAATCAACAATTTACAAACAAATATCCAAACACCATAATAACTCAAACAAACATTCAAAGTTATTATTCTAGAAATTCAAGCACAAACATAGTGTTTCAAAAGTAAACCTTACATCTAGGATGATCACCAAAAGTTTAGCCACACATGACTTGGTACATCATCATCACACAACGATTAATGTTCATACGAATCGAAAACACAAACCAATTGTTTAGAAATGTTTGCAACCAAGAGAAACCAGCCAAAATCGCCCCCAATATGCAGAGAAAACGTTCAATGATGAGATAATGTGAAAAGACACCACAAAAACTGTTTTAATGAGGCAGTTACAAGTTTTCCGTCATCTCCACCGTAAGTTACGGTGGACTTCAAAGTGTTACGGTGAGTTTCTTCTGTGGTACGGTGGATTTGGGCGATTTCAGGGTCTACCGTAATTTACGGTACCCACCGTAAATTACGGTGGAGCCCTGAACTTTTTGTTTGTTTGTTTCTTTCCTTCCAAGCATGCCCCGTTCCACTCCGTTCCATCCTAAGCAGCGTTTTATCTACTTTTAGCTCCCAAAACATACCTGAAACACAAGCAACTGTAGTTATCTAATTCAAGATAATTACACGATCAAATGAGGGCTAAATTCGTCTTTTAACATCATTAAGGGTTGTCCTATGGACCACCCGTCACATCCCCACACTTAACCGTTGCTTGTCCCAAGTAACTCATCCAAAACCATTTTCAAACAAGCGATCAACATAATCCAAACATAAACATGTAATCCTTTTACTAACCCTTTCTTAACACCCAAAATAACGCACCCCTCACTATATCTCTCCTTTCGGCAACAAGTAAACACTAGCAACTATGAGCTAGACACACAAAAGGCGGGTCACAACTATAGGCTTGTACCTAAATTGGTCCTCCTCATACAAGTGCCAAACATGAATGCAAATCAAAGGGGCTTTAAAGGTGTAACGTGGCTAGGAGTACGGGTAGGAAATGGAATATATATGTAGTAGCGAAAACTTAACCCGGTCTTTTTATTACACAATAAAATAAATAAACAACTACCAACTTAACTACTATATCCAAGATAACTCAACATCATTTTTTTTTCTTTTTCATTGCTTTTTTCATTTTTTTAAAGCAAACATACAATATAACATCAAATATATCTACATACTACTAAAGCAACCACTAACAATATAAGACCGGGTCAAGTCGGGTAAATTTTTAGGTAACTAGCTAAGGGGTAACAAACGATAGGCTTTTAGGCACAGAATTGGGCAACTAAATGTCCAAACCCCCCAAATCCCACACTCGCACACACTAATGACGAGGCTACCTAAATGCCCTTATCCTTTTCGCATTCATATCCAACTAAGGACTCAAATCGTATCAAGGCACAAGTTCTAATGCACCCCCACCCATTGCCACTCTCATCAAAGACAAGTATTATTTATTTACATGTGTGGCTTCAACTCTCACCAAGAACAAAGGGTATTAAAGGTTGCCGGTGCATCATTTGGGGTTAATCCAAGGTTTCAAATTCTCACATTGTTTCGCTTGATTTAATTTTTTTTCAAAAACCTCACTGTAGGATCGATTTCAGATCTTAACGAGCCGATCAGAAGAGTTTATATTCAGAACGAAAGGCGGAAACAGACATTCTGAGGTCAATTCAGCAAGATATACTCAATAACTGTCGTTTTTATTGATTTGATGACAAATTACAGCGAGACGACACTTCGGCAGCACTTCGTTGCTCAGACCGGAATCGTTACTAATGATTTCGCTCGAATGATATTTATAGGCGAGTAATTCCGCTTGAGATTGTTCCAAGCGAAATTAGATTCTAAGCGGAATCTAATTCCGCGCGGAATTACATCAAACATCTTTCAAGCGGAATTAACCATTACAAGCGAAATTACCTCTATCTCGAACTACATGCCCTGATTTATCAATCTAAATACAAGACTCGATACAAGACGAAATCGACAGACGCTTGCACTAACAAACTCCCCCTCGAATGTTGACGAGTCTTAAGTGTCGAGTCTTCACATCTTCAATCTTTATCAGTCTTCGGGCTTCTCTATTGAAGTATCTGACACTGTAAGCATCCTCAAATCTTCTCTCTTCTCTTTTCATCACCAACAGACTCTCAAGAGAACCTGACTCTTTGTCATTCAGACTCCCCCTTTCAGTAATCTAGGATCGTAGTCTGGCTTTCACAGGATCACAAGATCGAGAGCTGGCTCACACTCTTTCACAGATTCAGGACCAATTCCTGGCTCTACCATTACCTGCACAAATCTCTACCCAAAAATAAATTTCACAAATTTAAAATTTTACAAATATATTTTGCTTATCACTTGTAAAATCAATTTTCAAAATGATTTAACATTTATAAATTCTGATGAACCTCTTTCAGGAATTATTCAATCAATGAATGATTTTACAATGTTACACTCTGATGAATCACTTGTAAAAAAAATATCATTTATCTTTTTCAAAAGCACACTCTCCCAACCTGATTGTCATCATGTTTAGCACTTGGAATTTTGAAAATCAGCTCTCCAACACCAGTTGTCGAAAATCTTTTTGAATTTTTCAAAATTTTATGCTAAAACACAATAAAATCTTTTTGGATTTTTTAATGAAATAAAATGCAATAAAGAAATATTTACAGACAAAATTTTTTGTGAGTATGTGTAAGAGGATCATATCAGTTTTTGACAAGTCACAAGTACCGTTGAGCTTAGTTACACATTAAGAATTAAACAATTCACTTAGATTGCCGATATACTGATCCACTTAAATTTTCACACAAATTTCAACTAATTCAGGATATGAATTAGATGTATTAAGAACTTAAACTCATTCATGTGTCCCACCTCTTGAATATACTCCCGTATCCAGATCCCAATATTCAGTCTTACAGGTGAGTATACCACAGATAATATCTGTAAGGGGTTAGATGCGAAACCGTGAGAGCTCAGGTTAGAACTTCCGTTCAGCAGAGAGATGACGGCTCGACTTTTGGTGGGTCCCCTTTAGAGGATCTTTTTTACAACAGCACATGATTAGCATATTTTTTCAATGTTTCATCACTTTTTATGCTGAGGGCAAGCTTTTATTTCAAGCAAGTGTAAAGTATTCTCCGGGGACTAGGCCATTGCTTCCGCAAAATTAGAAGTCCCGGGATAATACCCCATATATCACTGAGCATAAAGACCTAGTATCTCAGAAAGAGGGATCCTTCAAACGAAATTTCAGGGGTTACCTATATATCCAAATAGTGTTCCCCACGAAATAAGCAAGCTTGAATTTAAGTTTATATCCCGAAAAAGCTTACTAAATGTGTAAAAACCTATCGGCATATCATCAGTGAGACTGTTTAACGCTATTTAAACATTACATTTCTTTAGCATACTGTAACTGTCCACTGATGTACTATCATTTCCTCTTTTTGACACCAAAACTCATTTTTGCATTTTATCATGTTTTTGTCTTTTTCAAATTTTCAAATGTTTTTGGATTTTCTGAAAATTTCTTACTCCCCCTAAAATTCAAACACATTTAAAGAAATTTTGAAAATAAACTGTACAAGTAAAGTGACAACTGATATCGAATCACTTCAAATCGCCATCCACTTGGCATAAACAATCAGAACTCCCCCTCACAACAAACTATTTTCCCATTGTGATTTCAAAACACTTAAGTTTGTTTTAATCAAAATGGTTTTTCCGGAAAATAATTTTTTTAATTGATTTTACCACTTGTAGGTTAGGAATTCATCATATTGTTTCTCAAAATATCACTTGTAAGAATGATCCAATCAAGTTCAACCTAATGACCTTGATTAATCATTTGTAAGCCGAAATCACTTTCGTGAATTTCTCAAGAAATATGCCGATTCCTACTCCACGCTTACCAACCTGGGAGCTCCGGCAAGTCAAGTATTTAATCAAAGAATATATCCACCCAAGCCTGACCAGCCTTGGGTGTTACCGAGTTACCAACACTCGGTTTCCTACCTCCCATCTTCTTTTCATAGAACTCTTTAACCCCTTTGACTTTTCTGTCAACCATTTTTCCAAAGATGTGTTTCACTTTGGGGTTAAATGCCTTCTCAACATCAAATACCTTTTTATTAGAATAAAATTGGTTTGAAATTTCAACATTACCAATTTTCTTTTTAAAATTTTCAGCCCGAAGTGGTGGAAAATTCACATCATCCACAGTCGGCACTGATTTTTCACCATTTTTCTCAATCTGTGGCTCCTCTGACTTTGTGGAATCAGATTCATCACCAGAAGATAGCTCCTCTGATTTTAACCTATCAGAATCATTGCTAGAACTATCATCAGACTTCTTAACAACCCATTTCTGGTTATCAAGATTTCCTCTTCTCTTATAAAACTTGTTTGAACATTCACCAATTTCAAATTTTGAATTTTTGAAAAATTTAGTTTTGTCAATTGGTGGTTCAAATACAACCTCTTTATCTTTCAGTTTACGAGACACTCCTTGTTTTGATTGAATTGCCTGAGGACAATTTTTGGCAATATGACCATTTGTTTTGCACTGAAAACAGGTTCTCATTTCTTTCAAGTGATCAACAAACTTCATCTCTTCTTGCTTTTTCGCAAGAAACTCTTTGTTAGATTGCTTCCAGAATGGACTGTTTTGTTCTTCCTCTGCACTTGTTCCAGATGTCTTTTCTTTAGTATCCTTCTTCTTTTCTTTTTTCTTTTCAGTAGTCTTTTCTTCAGATACCTTTTGATCATCAGTTACTTCATCATCTTCAAATAGCTTCATGCCTTCAACAGTTGGATAAATCCTGTCAATGACATAAGAAGTACATGAGTAACTTTTTAACAAACGGTTTACTCTTTCTGTCTCAATCCTTTGTGTCTCCAGTTTTTGTTCAAGCACAACACATTTTTCAATGTAATTGTTAACACTTTTCTGCTTTATCGTAAGAGCTCCTTGAAGTGTCTTCATAGCTGTTGCTTGTTCTTTGCTTGATTGATTGTACTGATTCATTGCTTTGTTCAGAACATCGTATGATTCCTTCAACCTGTTTATGTTGTTAATCAATTCGCTGTTTTTCTTTTTCATAATTTCACAAATCACCGGAACATTTTTAGCATTAGCTTCTGCATCAACTTTGAACTTTGGAATATCTATCACCTTTTTCCTTATCACTGGAACTTCCTCATCATCACTGCTGACTGGTGTTTTGACTTTTTTTCTTTTTCTTTTTAACTTTTTCATCTTCACTATCACTTTCTGCCATCATTTTCAAATGAGCTGCCATTCTTCTTGCATAATACTCTTTATCATCATCACTATCTTCTTCAACTCGAGTGACAAACGCTTTGTGATGTGAAGTTTTGTTTGGATCATAATCATCCCAACTAAAACCTTCCCAGTTAAATCCTTCTGGTAACTTTTCATCATCTTGGTTTATCAGGCATGTTTAATTATCAACTAAGATATATTTGTCCCAACTGAAACCTTCCGTTGGCTTTTTGTCATCCTGATTCACCATACAAGCTCTCTTTGATGATTCCTCGATTACTTTCCTACCATGTGCCACTTGTGGTTCTTGTTGTTGTTGAGCAACTTGATGATAAATGGCCTTCCGGTAGTAATCATTGTTGTTGAACGGATTTTGAGCTCCACTTGCTTCGTGATTTGTGCACTCCCTCTTGAAGTGTCCTTTTTCCCTGCAACGAAAACAAGTAACTTTAGATTTATCAAAACCCAAAGTAGAAACATTAGCATCACATAAGTCATTTCTTCCTGTGATCTGCTTAAATTTCTCAGCTCGTCTCAATACACTTGCCAAACACCACTTTATGTCCATTAATTCCATTTCTTCAACATCAATCTGATCGTAATCCTCTTTAGTAAGCATTGGATTCCCGATCCGACCTGCAACAAAACTTCCATACGACTCCAACACAGTTCCCAACAAAGACATATGACTTTTTGCAACTTCTTCTGAATAATCCTCATCATTCTCCAGATTCAGTACAATATTGCATTGTAACTTCTTGCCCTTCTTTGTTGTTGAAATATTCGGATCAAATGATAGATATGATGAAAAACTTGTGTTACTGTTTGATCCTTTAGAAGAACTTCCAGATGAACTCTTTGCATTGAATGCAGTTTCAACCTTTGGTGACATGTTGGTGGATTTATCACTGACACCACCTTTGTAATAGAGACCAATGTCTTGTTCACCGTCAAAATCTTTCATTCTTGAGATCTTTCTCTGTTCCATTTCTTGAGCCTCAATCTTTTCAATGAACTTGCTCAGTGTCAAACTGCTAAACCCTTTCTTGTTCCTTAGCATCATGAGATATGTTCCCCAAGTCTCGTGTGGCAATGCATCAGCCAATTTTTCAATCAACTCTTCATTATCTTTATCGATGCTTAATCTCTTCATGTTTGCTAACAAATTGCAGTATCTTTCAATGATTTGCTTTGTGCTTTCATTTTTCAATCCACGAAACAGACCAAACTCTTTTTTCAAAAGTGATTTCTTGTTCTTGACCATCTCTTAACTACCAACAAACTTTGATCTTAAAGCTTTCCAGATTGAATAAGAAGTTCCATTGTGTTGCAATAAAACCAAGATATCTTCTTTCACAGCTTGTTGTAGTAGACTTAACATCATTTTTTCATCTTTGTATTTCTTTCTATTTTCAGCACTCAGGTCTTTAATAGCAATAATCTCCTCATCATCAGTCATCGGTCTAACATATTTTGTCTCAACACATTCCCAAGCATCCAAATAATTTGCTTGTACCCAGTTTTCAAAACGTCCTTCCCAACCTTTATACTCCTCAATGTTCATGAGCTTAGGCGGTTTTTGCATAGTCCCCGTTTCATTTTCCAACATCGTGTTCTGTGCAAGAGTAATCGGGGTAGCAAACGCGTTATAAAATTCCTCTTCCATGTTTCGGATTTCAAGAAATTCTCAAACACAGTTTTCAAACGAGATTATACTTTCAAACAAAATCCCACTTCAAACGAGATCACCCTGTTCATGCGGAATATCAACTTTCAAACTAAACACCTAATTTCGTTTGAACTAACACCTTTTCAAACGGAATAAGGACTTTCAAGCGAGATTACTAATACCTCTTGAACCAACTCAAACGGAATTATAACTTTGAAGCGGAATAGCAAGTTTCAAGCGAAATCAGAAAGATATTTCAAGCGGAATACCAGTTTCAAGCGAAATCAGAATGAGATTTCAAGCGGAATACCGGTTTCAAGCGAAATCAGAATGATATTTCAAGCGGAATACCTGTTTCAAGCGGAATTAAGAACTAATTCCGTTTGAAATGCTGCTGACGTCATCATACTTACGCTGTTTTTGAAACGGAATTATAAGTTTTATCAATTTTAGATCGAATTAAGGTCCAATTTTCACAAGGATTAGTTAAAACACTATTCCGAGTATAATGTGTAAAAATCAGAACATTTTGACCGTGAAAAGTTGTAGATTTTGAAAAAGAAGGTGTAGAAATCAGAATTTTCAACTGAATTGATAAGAACTCTTCTTCCTGAGCTCTGATACCACTTGTAGGATCGATTTCAGATCTTAACGAGTCGATCAGAAGAGTTTATACTCAGAACGAAAGGCGGAAACAAACATTCTGAGGTCAATTCAGCAAGATATACTCAATAACTGTCGTTTTTATTGATTTGATGACAAATTACAGCGAGACGACACTTCGGCAGCACTTCGTTGCTCAGACCGGAATCGTTACTAATGATTTCGCTCGAATGATATTTATAGGCGAGTAATTCCCCTTGAGATTGTTCCAAGCGAAATTAGATTCTAAGCGGAATCTAATTCCGCGCGGAATTACATCAAACATCTTTCAAGCGGAATTAACCATTACAAGCGAAATTACCTCTATCTCGAACTACGTGCCCTGATTTATCAATCTAAATACAAGACTCGATACAAGACGAAGTCGACAGACGCTTGCACTAACACTCATAATTTCCCCTCATCCCCACACTTGGGATACATTGACCCCAATGTATGGTTTTAGGAGGATTTGATCGCTAAACATCTTTAACATCACCCAAAAGCTCACAAATTCAAACTACAAACTTCTTTTTGGGGACCTCTTGATGCAATAAAATTTTTCTTACCCGGGTCAAGTAAAGCCGAAGGAAACGGAACTTGACTCGGTTCACCTTCATCTTTTTCACTTTTTTCATTTTCACCCAACCCCGGTTTTTTAATATTTGATTCTTTAGAAACAACCGGTGAAACTTCATCATCACTTTCATTACCCGTGACATCCTCAACTACCCCCTCAACCAAATCGGGTGACAAATTGGCTTTAAATTCTTTGCCACTTCTTGCAACCAAGAGAAACCAGCCAAAATCGCCCCCAATATGCAGAGAAAATGTTCAATGATGAGATAATGTGAAAAGACACCACAAAAACTGTTTTAATGAGGCAGTTACAATTTTTTCGTCATCTCCACCGTAACTTACGGTACCCACCGTAAGTTACGGTGGACTTCAAAGTGTTACGGTGAGTTTCTTCTGTGGTACAGTGGATTTGGGCGATTTCAGGGTCTACCGTAATTTACGGTACCCACCATAAATTACGGTGGAGCCCTGAACTTTTTCTTTCTTTCTTTCTTTCCTTCCAGGCATGCCCCGTTCCACTCCGTTCCATCCTAAACAGCGTTTTATCTACTTTTAGCTCCCAAAACATACCTGAAACATAAGCAACTGTAGTTATCTAATTCAAGATAATTACACGATCAAATGAGGGATAAATTCGTCTTTTAACATCATTAAGGGTTGTCCTATGGACCACCCGTCACATCCCCACACTTAACCGTTGCTTGTCCCAAGCAACTCATCCAAAACCATTTTCAAACAAGCGATCAACATAAACCAAACATAAACATGTAATCCTTTTACTAACCCTTTCTTAACACCCAAAATAACGCACCCCTCGCTATATCTCTCCTCTCGGCAACAAGTAAACACTAGCAACTATGAGCTAGACACACAAAAGGCAAACGGGTGGTTCACAACTATAGGCTTGTACCTAAATCGGTCCTCCTCATACACGTGCCAAACATGAATGCAAATCAAAGGGGCTTTAAAGTTGTAACGTGGCTATGAGTACGGGTAGGAAATGGAATATATATATAGTAGCGAAAACTTAACCCGGTCTTTTTATTACACAATAAAATAAATAAACAATTACCAACTTAACTACTATATCCAAGATAACTCAACATCACTTTTTTTCTTTTTCATTGCTTTTTTCATTTTTTTAAAGCAAACATACAATATAACATCAAATATATCTACATACTACTAAAGCAACCACTAACAATATAAGACCGGGTCAAGTCGGGTAAATTTTTAGGTAACTAGCTAAGGGGTAACAAACGATAGGCTTTTAGGCACAAAATTGGGCAACTAAATGTCAAAACCCCCCAAATCCCACACTCGCACACACTAATGACGAGGCTACCTAAATGCCCTTATCCTTTTCGCATTCATATCCAAGTAAGGACTCAAACCGTATCAAGGCACAAGTTCTAATGCACCCCCACCCATTGCCACTCTCATCAAAGACAAGTATTATTTATTTACATGTGTGGCTTCAACTCTCACCAAGAACAATGGGTATTAAAGGTTGCCGGTGCATCATTTGGGGTTAATCCAAGGTGTTCAAATTCTCACATTGTTTCGCTTGATTTAAATTTTTTTCAAAAACCTCACAATTTCCCCCCATCCCCACACTTGGGATACATTGACCCCAATGTATGGTTTTAGGAGGATTTGATCGCTAAACATCTTTAACATCACCTAAAAGCTCACAAATTCAAACCATAAACTTCTTTTTGGGGACCTCTTGATGCAATAAAATTTTTCTTACCCGGGTCAAGTAAAGCCGAAGGAAACAGAACTTGACTTGGTTCACCTTCATCTTTTTCACTTTGTTCGTTTTCACCCAACCCTGGTTTTTTAATATTTGATTCTTTAGAAACAACCGGTGAAACTTCATCATCACTTTCATTACCCGTGACATCCTCAACTACCCCCTCAACCAAATCGGGTGACAAATTGGCTTTAAATTCTTTGCCACTTCTTAAAACACTAACATGATGAACATTAACATTACCTCGTGACGAACCATGTGAAGGATTTACCTTGGTGTCGCTAGGGAGTTGACATTTGCTCTTCTTTAACTCCGCCACATCGGTTGCTAATTGACCCATTTGGGTTGTTAGTGATTGGATGCTCTTGTCACGAACCTCATCCTTTTGCATTCGAACTTCATCGAGTTGATTCCGTTTTTGCATATCTTGTTGCATAGCCCGAAGCATATCCATGACTTCATTCCTGCTTGACGAAGTTTGACCCGAACCACTTTGACCCGTTTGTTGAAATTGCCCTTGATAACCATAGTTGCTTCCACCCCGATAATTGCCTTGATTGTATTGTTGATGAGGTGCAAAGTTACCTTGCATCATTAGTCTTTTGAGAGGTGTAATATTCATCTAAGAATATTTGTTGCATATCGGCCCATGTAAAGATTGATGCGGAGGGTAGAGTGTGAAACCATCTCTTTGCCTTGTCTTCCAAAGAAAATTGGAAAAGAACCAACTTAAAATCATCCGAAGAAAACCCTTGACCTCCAATAGTGTTGCAAATGGAGTCGTATGTCTCCAAATGAAAATAGGGTTCTTCCGTTGCTAATCCCTTGAACTTTGGTAGACTTTGGAGGGCGGTTGTTCTAACTTCAAAAGTTCTTCCATCCGCATGATGAGGAATCACTACCGGCGAAGGATTGTTAGTGATAATAGGCCGGAAGTGAGCTTCAATTCCCCGTACTACTTCCCGATGATGTCTTTGAGGGGCACCCAATGGTGCTCTTGGTTGACCCATTTGCCCTTGCATAGGCCCTTGAGGTGCAAAGGGTGGTTGAAATTGGTATTGATGCATTGGCGGTTGTTGTGGAATCGGCCGTTGAAATTGAGGTTGCGTATTTTAAGGACGCACTTGACGTAGCGGTGTAGGGCGTTGCAATTGTGGCCCTTGCGGTCTAATGTGTTGCACCCCGACCGGTAGTCTACTCGTGTCTTGAAATTGTTGAATCGGTTGACTTTGTTGACCCGCTCCTCCTTGAGGTCCCAAATATCCTCCATCACCCCCATAATAGAAACCTTCCTCTTCATACCCCCTAAAATCCTCTTCATAGCCATCATCATATCCATCTCCTTGAATGCCCGAGGATTGCCTGAATGGAAGAGATGAGTATTGAAAGCCCAATTGGTTCGATGGTCTAAATGTAGAAGTAGCATGGACAATAGTTGAATTTGGTGGTATTGTGTAATTGGAGGATGATTGACCCGTAGCTGGGGGAAAGAAGTGTGACAATGGTGGTATTGTGGATGAAGGGCTAAAGGTAAGATTGGGTTCAACTTGAGTAGTGATCGGTTGTGTGGTGTTGGTTGGTATAGTGTTATGAGGTGGAGTGGGAATTGTAGTGGTATTAGGTATGGTAGTGTTTGGTGATGGTTGTGTGGAAGTAGGTATAAATGATGAGGTTGGTTGACCCGTTGTGGGTGGTATTTGAGATTCTTGCATGATGTTTCGTGGTGTGATGGGTGAGGTAGGTGAACCAATAATTCTGTTTTCCCGTACTAAAACTCTGTTTTGCCTTAACGTTCTTTCGATCTCCGGATCAAATGACAATGGTGACGACTTGTGAGAGCCTCTAGTATGCATGCACCTGTAGAACCTGCACACTAAACACACCAGTGTAAACCCGAAAATAACAAAGCAAAACTAACAAACTGACACACGTTGCGCACAACTCCCCGGCAACGGCGCCAAAATTTGACGTGCTGTCATAGTACACGCAAATTTAATCCAAATAACAACTAATAGATAGTGGTAAATGAGTATCGAACTCAGGGAGTATATGGAAAATGTGTTGATTCTATAGCTTTGCAATTTAACTACAATTAACCTAATATGCAAAAATTAAAAATCAAGAGTTTTGATTGTTTTGGTTTTAAGAACTAATAATAACTAATTAAATTGCAAATCAAAGATTGTTTTTGTAAACAGATTAGGAACAAGCGACCATCCTAGATTTCAGGTTTTAATCCACACTAATGTTTATGCTTAACTAGAAAGAACCACATAGACATGGCTCATGTTTGATTATCCGTTTGTGATGAAAGAGAACTAAGTACTCGGATTAGAAATGCGAGGTTGTTACTCGATGATCAATTAACAATTATCCAACCCTAATCCCTCCCATGATATCTCGATTGCCAACGGCACCAAGAACGTATGGTTTAGATTAACATCAAACAATAATCAACAATTTACAAACAAATATCCAAACACCATAATAACTCAAACAAACATTCAAAGTTATTATTCTAGAAATTCAAGCACAAACATAGTGTTTCAAAAGTAAACCTTACATCTAGGATGATCACCAAAAGTTTAGCCACGCATGACTTGGTACATCATCATCACACAACGATTAATGTTCATACGAATCGAAAACACAAACCAATTGTTTAGAAATGTTTGCAACCAAGAGAAACCAGCCAAAATCGCCCCCAATATGCAGAGAAAACGTTCAATGATGAGATAATGTGAAAAGACACCACAAAAACTGTTTTAATGAGGCAGTTACAAGTTTTCCGTCATCTCCACCGTAACTTACGGTACCCACCGTAAGTTACGGTGGACTTCAAAGTGTTACGGTGAGTTTCTTCTGTGGTACGGTGGATTTGGGCGATTTCAGGGTCTACCGTAATTTACGGTACCCACCGTAAATTACGGTGGAGCCCTGAACTTTTTGTTTCTTTCTTTCCTTCCAAGCATGCCCCGTTCCACTCCGTTCCATCCTAAGCAGCGTTTTATCTACTTTTAGCTCCCAAAACATACCTGAAACATAAGCAACTGTAGTTATCTAATTCAAGATAATTACACGATCAAATTAGGGCTAAATTCGTCTATTAACCTCATTAAGGGTTGTCCTATGGACCACCCGTCAGAGGACAAAATTTTCTTTCAACCATTTCCTTAAAGTTGATCCATTCCATATTATAAACTCTGTCACTTCCCCTAGACTGGAGAATAATATTCCACCATTCTAAGACTGCATTTTTGAAAAGATTATGAGCAAACATAATCTTATCTTCATCTGCGCATTTACTTATTTTTATGACTGCTTCTGTCTTTTCTATCCAACGTAAGGTTGCAATGGCTCATTCATTGCCTGAGAATTCTATTAGTTTGCAGGCCAAGAATTCTTTATAAGAACAACCGTAAGAAGTGGTTCTTCTTCTTTTAGGAATTGGAGCTTGGATAATAGGTCCGTTATCATTATTCACACTATGACTTGGTTCAGTGTGTTGACATTTACTTCCATTATTTTCTGCTTCTTTAACAGTCTTGATAATATAAGGCATAGCATCTATAATTCCTTGTGCTACTATATGTTGGATGGCACTGTTATCTATTTAGGTTCTGTTATTCTCATTATTCTGGTTTTCCTGATTTACTTCGTTCGACATCTGAATTGTGAACACAATCACACAAATAGTTTGATCAAAAACGTCGTACATTGCGACTTTTACTCTTTTTCATATATATGCATCTATCACAAACTACAACTGGAATTTAAACATACTAGCAGTTATGCGTCCATATCTGTTTTAGTCTATATATATATATATATATATGTATATATTATTTTATTTTATTTTTTTTATCAAAATACAGAATTACACATATATCTAGGTATTTTCTATGTGCCGTTCATCCAGTATTGCATTTCTCGCTCATCATATTTTCAAACTAGTTTCTCCCATATCTGACGGATTCTATTCCCCTCATTCACTAAATCTTCTCCATACTGATGGAGTTCCTGCACCTGTTTTTGACTCATTGGTGGGTCTAAAGGTTCAAGTTGAGGTATGGGTTCCTCGTAAGGGTCTGCGCTATTCATCTCAAAAAATGTTCTATCAGTATCCCTCCACGGATCACGTTCCAAAGGCATTGGTTCATTGGGAGTATATAGCGTTGAGTATGACATATTGTCGTCAAACCATGGTTCATATTGTAAAGGCTGTGGGGTTGGGATTCTAGGTAATTCAATGGGGTCAAATGCAGGTATTGGGAATTGGTTTGCTTGGTTAGGTTCTAACATCTGTTGGTCTGGGAACAAAGGTAACAGTGATGGTTCGGCTACTTGGTTTTGGTTAGCATCTACCGCTGTAGTGGCTAACATGTGAAAATTGGCCAGCTGTATATCTAGTTCCTCCTCCCAAGGTGGCCTATTGGCTGTTTCCTGAATCTGTGCATCTGCCTCCCTATTAGCCCTGACTATGGCCCTCTGTTGTTGTAACTTTTTCATTCTCTTTCTTCTCTCATGTGCTCCTATATTAAACCAACCTATTTTCTTAGTAGTAAAGGGTTCCTCAGACTGTGCCTTAAATATAAATATCCCTTCCTCAGTATCGGCTGAGTATCCTGAGGGAGCAAGTTGAGATGATGTTCCCTCATCTTTTAGTGAACTATCTAAATGACGATAACCGTCCGAAGTTCCCTGCTCACTCATACTGTAAACTAATAAATAGTCAAATAACACAAAACACATAATCACATAAGTTATTTCCTAACACAGAATTTTGGTTTCAGCAGAACACTTCTTTCGCTTAAACCAGTGGCTGTAGCTTTGATACCACTCTTTGTCGCAGCCCATGACCCTACCCCGGGAGTGGGTGCCGCAAGCTAAGATGGGTGGTATTGGTGTTTATTAATTTAGCAGCAGAATACATCAGGACCGTAGTTAGGAAATATTTTTATCAGAGTAAAACACCAAACTTTTATAATAATAATTTATTGGGATAAAACCCAAGTTCATTTGACAATACATTTGTAGGGATAAACCCTAATTATTGAAAACAAAAACTTCTTCTTATTTAGGTAACTTTTACAGCCACTTTTCCAAGCATTCGGTGCTCTCCAGCTGCTTCTATTGGCTTTCATATTTTGTTACCTGAAACGCGTTTTAAAAATATTTTATCAGCAAGAAATACTGGCGAGTACATCCCGGTTTAATAAAAAACAGTTTTTATAATTTCACAGTATTGAGAGCGATTACAATGTTTATATCTACACAATTACTCATTCAGTACTATCAATCCTGACTGGTGGGTCATATTACTCATTGGCTAACTCTTTGTCTAATGGTAACGTCTTTCACATTCTGTATACAAACCCCCAACATACCAACAATAATTGAAGAATACATAGACTCAATCACGGTTAATTATATTTTAAAACAATTAAGGTTTTGTAAAAACAGTTTACGAAAAGCAGATGTACTCACATTGTTGACTTAGGTAAAACTAAAGCTTCTTGGTAATTCTCCTGGTTATAATCTATTAAAATCAAACAATGCACACGTGTTAGTAGAATAACCCAATTCACATTAACCGTACAACTCGAGACAGAATTCCAATGACTGAGTCGGGCAGAGCCGACATGCATTACGGAATCCTAGATCAATCGGGTGTACACACGAGACATAATTCCAATGTCTGAGTCGGACAGAGCTGACATGCATTACGAAATCCTAAATCGATCTTGTAGGGTAATAGCAGGTGTAACTACTCTCACCAAAAGTTCTAATTTCTATCATATTTTGTCCAATAGGAAACCCTAATTGAGATCCCTAAGAAATATTGCATGACCCCTAAAAGTTTTAGAACAATTGGAATCAGGATCAGGGCCCCTAAAACTCAAGGGGGGGGTATTCCCTAATTATGTTTATCCTTCGAAAACGGTTATAAAACACGTAATTTCGAAATTCGTCGACTCAGTAGGGCTAACCAGGTGACAAAGCAAGCCTACCCTATGTTGGGTTTCCCCGCGATACGCGACAGGTGTGGGTGATCCTGTCGCGACACGCGGGAGGTCCAAATTTGGGCTATAAATCCAGGGGCTTGGGACTTGAATTGTTTGCATGTTCCGACGAAAAAAATCTTTACGTACGTTAAGTTATACGCTGTTTACTACAAAACACACACAGCACGAAACGCTGCCGCGATAACAGGGTAATAACTCGATCACTGCTACGATTTAATGTCCGATCGATTGAAACTATCCGATGGATGTTTAAGTGCTGCCCAAATTAGGGCTATACATTGTCATTCGTCGTAAATTCGATGGATGTTTAAGTGTTGCACTTTGTCATTCGTTGTGATGGTTTTAATCTCGTGAGTTATCGTAAATGCTGTATTAAGTTACTGGCCTAGTTTGCGTGCATTGTTATTTAAATTAGGTTACAAGGCTAATCAGTAGGCTAAACTCTGCCCGTTTAAATCTGCAATGTGAGTCATTCTCTTTTATCAAAAGTATTTTACAATACTCCATTTATTTCCAAAAGTTATAATTACAGGGATTAAGTCGTGGTTATCTTGAATCACTGGCTAGTGGGGTATTGTGCACATTACTAATTTCTCACGGTTAGGCTAATAAATCCTAACAGTGATAATCATCACTACTTGGGTGAAAGGACCCAATAGTGGTATGACCATCGTCACCAGGAAGTGACACGGCGCCAGATAAAAATAAGATAGAAGCCATTGTAATCGCTCTTATGCTGTAATTTATAACTATGTGTCGTTTTATCAAACTTGAGTGACTCGCCGGTATTTCCCTGCTGATTAAATATTTTCAAAACATGTTTCAGGTGACTACTGTGAACCAAGGAAAAGTGCTACGAAGCACTAACAAAGCTTGAAGTAGTGGCTCAGTTAAATAAATAAACATGTTTTGTAAATCAGGGAATTTCCTTGTGAAATTCCTCTATTGTAAATTACGGGGTTTATCCCGAATTATGAAATAAAATAATCGGGCATTTCAAGTTTTAAAAGATCCTGTAAAATCTTCCGCTGTCAACTCAATTAATAAATACCACGGGTTTCTGTCCCGCGGCTCCTGGACCGGGTCAAACCGGGGGCGGGGGCCGTGACAGGAAAAGGTGGTATCAGAGCCACTGATTTAAGCCAATTAAGTATTTAGAAATACTTAATTTTCCTGATTTCCCTCTTGTGATTATGTATTTTGTTAACTGACTACTTGTTAGTTACAGTATGGGTAAGCAAAGAATTTCGGACATCTATCGTCAACTAGATAGTTCACCAAAAGATAAGGAAATCTCATTCCAATCAAATTCCTCAAAATACTCAGCAGATACTGAGGAAGGAATATTTGTTCGTAAAACATAGTTTGAGAAACCACTTACCATTGAGAAAAGAAGTCGGATTATTAGAAAAAGTCAAGAGAAAATAAATAAGTCACAACCAAAAGGAGTGATGGTTAATAAGGAAACTCATGAAATAGGCAATAACCCAACATGGGAAGATGAATTAGACGAACAATGGGCAAATCTCTATATATTAGCCACTACAGCAGTAAATGTTAACTTTTAATTAAGTTAAACTGCCAACACCCTGACCTAGTGCTAGCACCCATAGATAAACAACTTAGTAAAAAAAGATAAACTAAAATAAATTATCCCTAGTATATTTTACATTTCAGTTGTAATTTGTAATAAATATATATATATATATATATATATATATATATATATATAAATCGCAATATTTTGTTTAAATCAATAAATATATTAGATATTTGTAATTAATACTTAAAATTTTGATTTCCATTCTGTGATTATTCAATCTACAAAATTTAACCTAGAATTTTGTGTGTTTCTTCATATCTGCTAAACAGCATGAATGAGTTGTCTGAAGCTCTTCAGAATCTCAATCTCTATTCTGTTAAGGTGGAGGTTTCCAAAGACTTTACCGGTTACTGTGCCGACACTGAGGAGGAACCTATGGAATTTCAAGCTCAACCTCCGGAGAAACCCAAGCCAAAGAAGAGAAGAAGAATTGTCTGTGACACCTGTGCCTCCATGGCCATCAAACAAATACCAAACCAATGAAATATTGTATTTCATACTTGGGATTTGTATAAATATGTGTATCTTTTGCACATATCAATTCTTGTTCGATTTCGAGCTCTAAATCGCTTTCTGGAAAGTTATACGCGCACTGATGCATAAACGTAATCAGTTTAACGCGACAAACACTCCGGAATAGTGACATGGGCTTAACATACCTTAAATAATCCTTACATAACTTATAAATAAGTTTTGGAAGGTTTGGTGTGCCAAAATCATGTTTATTCGCTTACAGGGACTAATTTCGACAAACTACGAAAGTATGCCGATTCGTACTGTAACGAACATTTCGGAACTTGATCATAACTCAAACATACCCTAAATATCCTTTACATAGCTTAGAAATAGGCTTTGAGGGGTTCGGTATGCTAAAATAAACTTATTTGATCAATAGAGACTAAAAGCGTCAAAAGTGCATAAGTTTGCATTTTCGCGCATATCTTACGTCCTGAATATATCCGGACATCCAAAAATTTATGTAATCATTAAAATATTTTATTTTAGTGATTGGCATGATAAAATTCCATTCGTCGCGTAATTTGGATCGTTTTTGCGTTCATTACGATTTCCGTCGTAATTAACCGAACAACGCAACCGTACGACAAAACGAACCGACATCCGAGATGTTTTTGAGCATATTTTAAGTTCCCTACACTTTAAATTTATTTTAGAGCCTTGAAATGGGGTTAACGGCGCTTAAAAGTGCAAAAAAATCGAGTTTTACAAGTGCAGGGACCATTTTTGAAATTTCTGGCAGATACATTGAACTTGGTCCATTTTTGAGATTTTGATGGTTTTAACCCATGGTTTTGCAACTTATGGGCTGGTATTTAATGGTTTTTATGATACTATGGACTCATATTAGGGGCTCCCATGGTTTTAGAAAACAATGGGTGCAAGTGTACGGCCTAGATCAAAGCTCAGGTTTCAAGAAACGATCTTAATGGTTCTATGAAATCTATAAATACCCCCACCCACTTCACTCTCAAACTCACACCTTTGATCTGAATTTGTTCTCTAAGTTGATGTGTTATCACTTCATACCTGAGAATATTCAGATCAAAGCTTCCATTCTTGGACCCGTTGTAAGTCCTCTTTCGTTCTTCTACGCGTTTTAGCGTGAAAGTCAAACTATGTTTGACTTTCTGCATTGACCAGTTTATGGTCAACATGAAGTTCGTTTGAACTTCATAACGTGAGCGTAATCATGATGGTTTTAGTCTCTTGTGACTATACCTACTGATTACCACGTTATCTAGGCTTAGTGATGAGTCGTAGTTTCAACCAAAATGCGTGTTCTTGCGTATTTTGTAACCAAACTACTTTTAGGTATCAAAACCGTTTGTTTTGATACAAAACCTGTTTTCAAACTTCGTTAAACATGTTTTAACATGTTTAGCTCGTCACTTTAACTTTAGTGCTTATATAGGGTCGTAAAGGTAAGCGGTCTAAACAACCGCTTAGACTTTTGAACCCGAACCGTTTGGTCGATCATTAGGATCCGACCAAACACATTAGGTGACCATAGTTGCATAGGGAATAACCTTCCGAGGTTATACCTTATGGTCACTTCGTTTAAATAGTTGTATGATAGGTAGTTTATATGCCTTAGGTAAATGACCAAAATGCCTTTTTTGCGCATAAATTTATTTTAAGCATATGTAACATAATTCTTGATATCTAAACTGATTAGACAACAATATTAGACATATTAAGGCATATAATACTTGTCATAGGACTAGTTAGGCGTTCTGAACGCGTTTTACGCGAACGACGCCTTAAAGTGGCGTAAGCTACCTTAACGAGTCGTAATGGGTCGTAAGCACTTAGGATAGGTTTCATTTTAGAATATAGGCTTTGTTAAACCATATTACATGAGTTCCTATACTCATTTGGTTTACGAAAACTCATTCTATCCGATCTTCCGATTTAGGTCCGTTTATTTACTTAGTTACCTATATTAGGTGTCGTTTGATTCCGTGATCCCTCTAGCTTTGCTTGGTGGTTATCTAAAGACTATTGAGCAATCTCAAGTGAGTACATAGTCCCCTCTTTTACTGTTTTTCAAACATTTTGGGGTGAACCACATGTGCCTACTTGTTACTTTCATGCTTTCCATGTTTCCATATCATATACTTGCTATGTTCATTAGTACACTATTAGTACATGATTTCATTATGTTTTTGCTATGTATGTCCATTTAGTGCATACTTAGTACATTGTTTTACATTTCATTTTATGCTATGTATGTCCATTTAGTGCATACTTAGTACATTGTTTACATTTCATTTTATGCTATGTATGTCTATTTAGTGCATACTTAGTACATTGTTTACATTTCATTTTATGCTATGTATGTCCATTTAGTGCATACTTAGTACATTATTTTACATTTCATTTCATGCTATGTATGTTCATTTGTTGCATACTTAGTACATTATTTTCATAAAACATGCTTACATTTTGGTATGACATTTGGTTTGTTTAAATGGCTCAAAAATACATTCATTAACATTAGCTACGCCGTTCGTTAGTAGGTAGTGGTACCATAGGAATTGACAACTCCCGTTCCTGACATCCTACGTATGTTTGGATGGAAGGAATGACCGAATTCGATAAACATAACTCAGATAAATCTTTAATTCGTTTAAGGGTTTATCGCCACAGTCTCAAGGCTTGGATGTATGCAATTTCACAATACCGCATAGATGTTTGTATCAGTAAAGCATGCATTATTTTACAAAACATAAATTTTGATTTATAATTTATCAAATGCATTGTTTTGTACATTCCTTTCTTATAGGGTCGAGTAAATGCTTTTAATCAATAAAGGCTTTTTATTCACTCTACATTACATTTGTTTACACAATAACATTTCAAAATTTGTTTAAAACATTACATTTAGTTATACATGAACATTTTTACATTGGTGGTTTGTTTGGGTAAGTGAATTAAGTAACGAGACGTGTGTAATATGATAAAAGCATGGTGGATACGCCGCTGATACTTCCTATATATAAGTGCTTTTATGATATTACATAACGTAGCGTTATTTAAATCATTTCAATTTTGACATATTACATTTTACACAAATTAACATATCTTTACAAAACATTGTTTTACAAACAACATATTTTATACAAATTCATTTTACTTGGTTATTTAATTAACTATACATATTTCTTTTATATCATCTGTTTCCTTATCGATTTCTATATGATTTATAAAACAAAAACATTTTACAAGGATCTTGACTGACTTTTGTTATACAACTTTTTCTAAACTTATAAGTCATGAATCCTAAATCAATAAAACCTATGTATCTCACAGGCATTTTTATGCTGACATACCTATTTTCACATGTGTTTCAGGAAATGATGCATAGGATTGATCAAGTTACACATAGGTAGACTCGGGCCTTAGTGACAATAAAAGATGCAAGACTAGTTAATTATGTTATGCTTCCTTGTTGTTAAGACATTGTAATTTCTTTTAATCAATAAAACAACATTTAAATTTCCATGTGTTATGAAACAATGATTCTGTTACAACACTCCCCGACGATTCCGCCACGAATTGTTGTTTTACGTGGTCGGGGTGTGACAGAAAAGTTGGTATCAGAGCTCATGGTTATAGGGAATTAGGTTATTAGTAATGCTTTGACATAGTCTATAACCTTCCTAGGACCCTAACGCGAGTTTACTTGCGTTTAGTCATAAAACAATACCGTCACCTATCTTTAGGCGACAACCACAACAAGAACACAAATTTCAAAACCGCTTTGAAAACCAATCATCTGTTCTAGGATGATTGATTACTAGGTTTTGAACCCTCTAAGTTTCCAAAATGATTTTGAAAATAATCACCCACCCTTCCAGATGATTTGATTTTGGCTTAGTGCCTTATGAAATTTCAAAATCTCGTCAAAGTTTGGGTCTTATAATGTGAACACATGCAATCTGGAAGAGTGGATGCCTGTACTCTGAGTTTTCTGTCTAAGGCTAGAGTGCTCATACAAATCCACATAATCGGACCAGTCACTCTTACCTGGGAACTCTTGGGGTGAGTGTCCACTTATAGGCTAAAGCATGTCTTCGCGATGCATTAATATGACCCGCTTACTTTGATTTGTCACCGTCTCATTTGTTTGCCTTAGGTAACAAACAAATGATCGCAATTTTATGCGTTTCCATTCTGTTTTGATTATCCGGTAACATTTCACTTGTTTCTTCCCATGCCTTTCATTTCCTCCAGAATGTCTCTTCATCGCATCAACACTCAAATGTCCGAGCAAACTGCCAAATTTGCCTAGCAAATAGGCGAAGTAATCCTGAAGTCTGTGGATTTAGGTATCGCCATGTCTCGTCTCAATAATGGAGCCACTCAAGAAGCATCAAAAGAAGCAGAAGCCAAGCCTTCGAAAAGGTCAAGGAAGCGTAAAGCCTCAAAGAATCCTCCAATCGTTGCACCAAATCAGGCAGGACCTAGCCAAGTGACAGCACCGCCAGCTAAGAAGCAATACAAAGGAATGGCACCGTTATGCAACAAATGTAACGGGCATCACCAAGCTCACCTACAGTGTCGTGTGTGTGTATCATGTGGGCGAATTGGTCACCTGGCAAGTGCTTGTCGAACTAACCCAACCCAAGGTGGTCCAAATCAACCACAAGCTAACCCTATCGAAGCTCGTTTTCCACCTGGATCGTGCTACAACTATGGCGAGACGAGCCATTTCAGGAACAAATGCCCAGAGATTGTCAATGCAAATCCAACCCACAAATGAGCATTTGGCCGATCAGAAGAAGCTGCTTTAAATAATCTGAACATTCATGCTTTGTATCTTTTGTTGAACCCTGAAACAATCTGTTTTAAATAAATGATTGTTCACAATTCTGATGTACAAGTGTAGTTACATATGTGTATGGCATTTCCCTATGATACCTACATCAAGGAACTATGTTCTTTAAACAAACTACTCTTATGATTCCCCCTTTCATGTGATCACTCATGATTTCCTCGAAAATTTTAAGTACTCGTTTCATTATAAGAAACGAAGTACAGAAAATAAGTGACATTATGAGTAATCGTGCATTTTGCACATCTGTGCCTTTAAATCCTTGGTTAGATAACTAAGGGTAATTTTTTGATCTCATGCCCATTGCATTCTGATTTTCATAACAACATGCATAGCATAAGTTTTCAAAACAACCTTCATGATTTCAAAATATTTCACAAAGTTTGAAAACAAATTTTATGTAATATATCAAATGCATGATTTCAAAAGCATTGTCTATGTTTCAAAAACAACCTTCATGATTTCAAAATGTTTCATATAGTCAGAAAACAATATTAACACAGTATATTTTCTTAATTTATCAAGTGCATGATTTCAAAAAGCATTATTCATATTTTCAAAAACCTTATACATAATTTCAAAATCTCATCTTGCATGATTTTAAAACATTTTATAAATATACTTACTTAATACACCTACTTTATGATTTCAAAAGTATTATATATAAGGTTTCAAAAACATTAAACACATTTCAAAAAGAAACCCCATGCATAGTTTTCAAAAACATTTTCTCATGCATTGACTTAACCTTCAAATTCTGCTTCGTATGTCGCCTTGGCATATCTAGCACCTCAACTTCATAAGCATTTCAACTCATGTTTTAACTTAAGGACGTCTAGTGCAAGGATTTGAAATGCCTCCCGCCTTTTAAATCCCAAAATCCATATGGGATCTTTTTATCTTCACAATTAGATCCTTGTGGATGATTATCTTTCAAACCGAAGTCCTTAATTGGATTCCTTGAGTACCTAAATTCGAATATTACGATTCCTTGTAATCGAAATCAAATTTTCTTTTTAAAGATCTCCCTAGCTTTCTAGTTAGATTCTTGGAAAATATTTAAAGTGCCAATCAAAATCCACGGATCGGATACCTGGTGTGCTTTAAATACATGTGCACAATTAACAAAACAAATTAACAAAATGATAACAAAAAAAAATCAAGATAAACAATTATGTGATTTCTTTTATGCATTTTGTGTTTTTGTTTTCATTATCCAAATCCTCGTAGAATCTTCCGTATCTTCATGTGAAAGATTCACAGTAGGATATCCAAAGGTACTACCCTAAATCCTTAATGGGCTTCTACGTAATCGTTAAGACCCTTGGATTATATGGTACCATTCCATCTTTCAAAGAGACCCCTTTGAGTGGTCTAAGTCAAGAGATTGATTCAGAATCTGGTTAAGAATGACATGTGGTGATATAGCTGAACAGACTCCTTGGTAGTCTATTTAAATCATTTATTGATTTAATTAAAAGGACCCTATGGTGGTCTAGTCACAATCATCACAAGTTCGTTCATTATTTTCTTCCCCTACACATTATAAGATGCACTGCGTGACTATGCAAGGAATTACGTAATTATGGATGCATACATAATTATGAAGTTCAGTGCACAGGAGCCCAGTAAGATTTATCATGTGTAAGAACCTATGGTGGCAACAATAACGAAACGTGAACAATGTAATGAAGGGTAGGGTGGACGCACCAATAACGCTTTATATACTTGTATATAAGTGTCCCTCTTACATTGCAAGCATGATGTTATTAAAGTTACTAGAAGTTCAGAACCTTAACCAGTGTTGTTTCATCTTTTCAACTTCATGTTTCAAAATCTCACAAGTTTCCTCTAAATAAATTTCGGGACGAAATTTCCTGAAGTAGGGGAGACTGTGACACCTATGCCTCCATGGCCATCAAACAAATACCAAACCAATGAAATATTGTATTTCATACTTGGGATTTGTATAAATATGTGTATCTTTTGCACATATAAATTCTTGTTCGATTTCGAGCTCTAAATCGCTTTCTGGAAAGTTATACGCGCACTGAAGCATAAACGTAATCAGTTTAATGCGAAAAACACTCCGGAACAGTGACATGGGCTTAACATACCTTAAATAACCCTTATATAACTTAGAAATAAGTTTTGGAAGGTTTGGTGTGCCAAAATCATGTTTATTCGCTTACAGGGACTAATTTCGACAAACTGTGAAAGTATGCCGATTCGTACTGTAACGAACATTCTGGAACTTGATCATAACTTAAACATACCCTAAATATCCTTTACATAGCTTAGAAATAGGCTTTGAGGGGTTCGGTATGCTAAAATAAACTTATTTGATCAATAGAGACTAAAAGCGTCAAAAGTGCATAAGTTTGCATTTTCGCGCATATCTTACGTCCTGAATATATCCGGACATCCAAAAATTTATGTAATCATTAAAATATTTTATTTTAGTGATTGGCATGATAAAATTCCATTCGTCGCGTAATTTGGATCGTTTTTGCGTTCATTACGATTTCCGTCGTAATTAACCGAACAACGCAACCGTACGACCAAACGAACCGACATCTGAGATGTTTTTGAGCACATTTTAAGTTCCCTACACTTTAAATTTATTTTAGAGCCTTGAAATGGGGTTAACGGGGCTTAAAAGTGCAAAACAATCGAGTTTTACAAGTGCAGGGACCATTTTTGAAATTTCTGGCAGATACATTGAACTTGGTCCATTTTTGAGATTTTGATGGTTTTAACCCATGGTTTTCCAACCTATGGGCTGGTATTTAATGGTTTTTATGATACTATGGACTCATATTAGGGGCTCCCATGGTTTTAGAAAACAATGGGTGCAAGTGTACGACCTAGATCAAAGCTCAGGTTTCAAGAAACGATCTTAACGGTTCTATGAAATCTATAAATACCCCCACCCACTTCACTCTCAAACTCACACCTTTGATCTGAATTTGTTCTCTAAGTTGATGTGTTATCACTTCATACCTGAGAATATTCGGATCAAAGCTTCCATTCTTGGACCCGTTGTAAGTCCTCTTTCGTTCTTCTACGCGTTTTAGCGTGAAAGTCAAACTATGTTTGACTTTCTGCATTGACCAGTTTATGGTCAACATGAAGTTCATTTGAACTTCATAACGTGAGTGTAATCATGATGGTTTTAGTCTCTTGTGACTATACCTACTGATTACCACGTTATCTAGGCTTAGTGACGAGTTGTAGTTTCGACCAAAATGCGTGTTCTTGCGTATTTTGTAACCAAACTACTTTTAGGTATCAAAACCGTTTGTTTTGATACCAAACCTGTTTTCAAACTTCGTTAAACATGTTTTAACATGTTTAGCTCGTCACTTTAGGTTTAGTGCTTATATAGGGTCGTAAAGGTAAGCGGTCTAAACAACCGCTTAAACTTTCGAACCCGACCCGTTTGGTCGATCATTAGGATCCGACCAAACACATTAGGTGACCATAGTTGCATAGGGAATAACCTTCCGAGGTTATACCTTATGGTCACTTCGTTTAAATAGTTGTATGATAGGTAGTTTATATGCCTTAGGTAAATGACCAAAATGCCTTTTTTGCGCATAAATTTATTTTAAGCATATGTAACATAATTCTTGATATCTAAACTGATTAGACAACAATATTAGACATATTAAGGCATATAATACTTGTCATAGGACTAGTTAGGCGTTCTGAACGCGTTTTACGCGAACAACGCGTTAAAGTGGCGTAAGCTACCTTAACGAGTCGTAATGGGTCGTAAGCACTTAGGATAGGTTTCATTTTAGAATATAGGCTTTGTTAAACCATATTACATGAGTTCCTATACTCATTTGGTTTACGAAAACTCATTCTATCCGATCTTCCGATTTAGGTCCGTTTATTTACTTAGTTACCTATATTAGGTGCCGTTTGATTCCGTGATCCCTCTAGCTTTGCTTGGTGGTTATCTAAAGACTATTGAGCAATCTCAAGTGAGTACATAGTCCCCTCTTTTACTGTTTTTCAAACATTTTGGGGTAAACCACATGTGCCTACTTGTTACTTTCATGCTTTCCATGTTTCCATATCATATACTTGTTATGTTCATTAGTACACTATTAGTACATGATTTCATTATGTTTTTGCTATGTATGTCCATTTAGTGCATACTTAGTACATTGTTTTACATTTCATTTTATGCTATGTATGTCCATTTAGTGCATACTTAGTACATTGTTTACATTTCATTTTATGCTATGTATGTCTATTTAGTGCATGCTTAGTACATTGTTTACATTTCATTTTATGCTATGTATGTCCATTTAGTGCATACTTAGTACATTATTTTACATTTCATTTCATGCTATGTATGTCCATTTGTTGCATACTTAGTAGATTATTTTCATAAAACATGCTTACATTTTGGTATGACATTTGGTTTGTTTAAATGGCTCAAAAATACATTCATTAACATTAGCTACGCCGTTCGTTAGTAGGTAGTGGTACCATAGGAATTGACAACTCCCGTTCCTAACATCCTACGTATGTTTGGATGGAAGGAATGACCGAATTCGATAAACATAACTCAGATAAATCTTTAATTCGTTTAAGGGTTTATCGCCACAGTCTCAAGGCTTGAATGTATGCATTTTCACAATACCGCATAGATGTTTATATCAGTAAAGCATGCATTATTTTACAAAACATAAATTTTGATTTATAATTTATCAAATGCATTGTTTTGTACATTCCTTTCTTATAGGGTCGAGTAAATGCTTTTAATCAATAAAGGCTTTTTATTCACTCTACATTACATTTGTTTACACAATAACATTTCAAAATTTGTTTAAAACATTACATTTAGTTATACATGAACATTTTTACATTGGTGGTTTGTTTGGGTAAGTGAATTAAGTAACGAGACGTGTGTAATATGATAAAAGCATGGTGGATACGCCGCTGGTACTTCCTATATATAAGTGCTTTTATGATATTACATAACGTAGCGTTATTTAAATCATTTCAATTTTGACATATTACATTTTACACAAATTAACATATCTTTACAAAACATTGTTTTACAAACAACACATTTTATACAAATTCATTTTACTTGGTTATTTAATTAACTATACATATTTCTTTTATATCATCTGTTTCCTTATCGATTTCTATATGATTTATAAAACAAAAACATTTTACAAGGATCATGACTGACTTTTGTTAAACAACTTTTTCTAAACTTATAAGTCATGAATCCTAAATCAATAAAACCTATGTATCTCACAGGCATTTTTATGCTGACGTACCTATTTTCACATGTGTTTCAGGAAATGATGCATAGGATTGATCAAGTTACACATAGGTAGACTCGGGCCTTAGTGACAATAAAAGATGCAAGACTAGTTAATTATGTTATGCTTCCTTGTTGTTAAGACATTGTAATTTCTTTTAATCAATAAAACAACATTTAAATTTCCATGTGTTATGAAACAATGATTCTGTTACAACACTCCCCGACGATTCCGCCACGAATTGTTGTTTTACGTGGTCGGGGTGTGACATTGTGGGCTGGAGGTGTGTGCGTAAAAGGAAACCAGTAACACGGAAAGTTATAAAGAAGGAGGATCCAATGGATAAAGGCAAGGGAATAAAAATCGGAGAAAGTTCCAGGCAAGATCAGGAAATGCCATTGTGGGAAGAGTTGGATCGTAAACTGGCAGACTGTGATATCATTAAGCCTGTCAATGAAACCCTCTTTACTTATCCTGCTGAAACCCAACTCCCAATAAATTTGGAACCGGCCATCCCAGATCCCCTTGTCAACCCCCGACCTTTAGGAGAATTGGAAGAATGGTGGACCAATGACTGGCAGTTCCAGAATCTCTTAAATAACCCTTATACCTTTTTCCCTCAGTTTGACCCAGAGCCTGCACCAAACCCACCGATGAGCAATGAGAACTTGGCTGAACTCCGCCATTTTGGCGAGGAGCTGATGGATGCAGGGAATCGAATCCGGGAGGTGGGAGAACAGATCTCCTGGAAATACGACGAGAGGGAACGTCGTTTCTAAGATGTCAGCTAATGGGGATGGTGTGACTGTGGTTGTAGGAATATATGTTTAATAATAATATAATAATAAAATATAAATCATGTGAAATAACTTAAAAATAAAACTTTTGTAAGATAACCAGTGTGTATGGATGCCTATTATAATATATAAAAATGGAAGTCGAAAAATCGACAATTTTGGCTATACGTGTTAACTTGATTATGCGCAATTGTTTTATTATGTTTGGTTGTTATTTATTTTGTGCTAATAAGTTATATATATATATTAATTACCAGATGGCAAACGCTGGTAATAAACCAGTTAACGAGGTTAACCAATCCGAGCAACACAATGAAGATCAATTTCTGAATAGGCAAGATATCGAGAATATCGTTGCTCAGGGAATAGCCAATGCTATTCTAGCAATTCTTGCGGCTGCTCGGAATCCAGTTGAACCTCAACAAATTATTCCTAGCAAACGTACTCATGAAGACAACTTCAGTAATAGCGTAAATGGAGGTGGCAACCATACTAATAACAACAACAATGGAATACAAGCCCCGCTCCTTAAGAAAGTGAAAACTGCAACGACTGGTTGCACTTATAAGGAGTTTCTTGCCTGTAAACCGGTGGAATTTGTAGGCAACGAAGGGGCGACGGCTGCACTGCGTTGGTTCGAGAAAACCGAGGCAGTGATTAAAATAAGTAAATGTGCTGAGGAAGATAAGGTCATGTACGCGTCGCATCTTTTTAAAGAAGGAGCACTAGAATGGTGGAATACAGTACTACAAGCCAAGGGAAGCGATGTGGTCTATGCCATGATTTGGGAAGAATTTAAGCGGCTAGTGGAGAGAAAATTATGTCCCGAATATGAAAAAGAACAAATTGCGAACAAGTTTCTAAACCACCGAATGGTAGACGTTGATTGTTGAGGGTATACTTCGACATTCTTCGAATATGCTAGAGTGGTACCAACCCTGGCTTCGCCAGAACCGGTACTTATTTCTCGCTATATTTGGGGTTTGATTGGCGAAATCCGTGATATCGTTAAAGCTGCGAGACCTCGCACTATTGACGATGCTGTGGAATTAGCTAACACCCTAACTGACGGGCTGATACGCACAAGAGAAGAAAACCGGAAAAAGGAAGTGGCCCAAAAGATTACCCAGGGATTCCGTACGGGTAACCGCAGTAATTTCAAGAAAAAGGGGACTGGGCAATCTTCTACTGTTCCATTTTGCAATACCTGCAAAAGAAAGCATTTTGGAAGATGCAAAGGATATCGCAATTTCTGTAAGATTCCAGGGCACCAAGAAGAGGATTGCAGGAAGAAGAAAGCAACAGTCTGCTACAACTGTGGAGAAGCTGGACATTTTAGGCCAGACTGCCCGAAATTGGCCAAACCAGCTGATAACAAAGCCAAACCTGCAGAAGGAGCTACCAAGAATAACGCAAGAGCCTTTCAGTTGACTACTCAGGAAGCAGAACTAATTCCTGATGTAATAGCTGGTACGTTCCTAGTTCACAACATTTGTGCAAAAGTATTATTTGACTCTAGTGCAAACCAAAGTTTTATAAATACTTCATTCTGCCAAGCTCTTAACCTACCTTTAACCAACCTTAGGCAGATTTTTACGGTAGAAACGACAGATGGGAATTTTGTTCACATAAATAAGGTTTTGCGAACAGAAAAGATAGAACTTTTAGGTCATAAATTCTCTGCAAACCTGTTACCTATGGATTTAGCAGGATTCGACATTGTATTAGGAATGGATTGGTTAGTAGCCAACCATGCTCGAATCCTATGTGATAAGAACTCCATAGAAATTCATACGCCTACAGGAGAATTAATGGTGATTACAGGAGATAAGCCACGTAAGCCAATGAAGTTCATTTCAGTAATGAAAGTTGCTAGTTATGAACGAAAGCAAGGAATAGTATATATGATTTCGGTAATCATTAACACTAAGGATAAAGAACTTAAGGAAATTCCGGTAATATCAGAATACTCGGATGTATTCCCAGAAGAATTACCAGGATTACCACCAGATAGGGAGGTAGAATTTAGAATTCATTTGATTCCTGGAACTACACCCGTAGCTAAGGCACCTTACCGATTAGCACCCATCGAAATGCTAGAATTGAAAAGGCAATTAGATGAATTGCTTAGTAAAGGATTTATACAACCTAGTTCATCCCCTTGGGGAGCTCCAGTGTTGTTTGTGAAAAAGAAAGATGGTTCGATG
Source organism: Helianthus tuberosus (assembly GCA_030545235.1). Classification (NCBI taxonomy): domain Eukaryota; kingdom Viridiplantae; phylum Streptophyta; class Magnoliopsida; order Asterales; family Asteraceae; genus Helianthus; species Helianthus tuberosus. The sequence continues at coordinate 47,683,971 of CM060411.1, read as the reverse complement.
CGAATGTGTATCGATTATAGGGAACTGAATAAGGTTACTGTTGGGATTGAACCCTATCAGAGGAACAGATAATTAAAGCCAAAACTGGATCAGAACAGTGGATCCAGAATAAGCAGATGTTTACATACAAATCTCTCCCCTTGAAAGTGATTTCATATCTGCTGACCTCCTATCTGCTAATCTTACAAAGTGTTGACCTACAACTGCTGCTCAAGTAAAGACCTGATGAAAGACTAAAGCCCTGCTGATTCTATCTACTGCCTTGAGTCAAGCACTGCTGATCCGGACAAGTACTGCTGGGTTCACAGCAGTGGAAAGTTGCAGCAGCTGATCTATAGTCTGTCTTGTAAAGTAATGTAATAGCAGTAGTTAACATAGCAGTGTTTGTATAGATCAGAGGTTAGAGTTTGTTAGGAGGTTAGATGTCACTTTCATGGTGACGTCAGCTAAGATGCTCAGTGGTTTGCTAGTGCCTATAAATACTTCAGTACTTTGTACTGTTCTATTAGCTCTTTTGCATCATTGTCTTCTTTGCACGAACAAACAACTGAGCTCTGGCTGAGGGGGAGTTTGCATTCATTCATCAATCATTGTAATCGTTATTGAAATAAATTCAATCTTCCGATTCATTGTGAAAAGATGTTTGATCAAAGTATTACTCTCGTTTGATTGTATGCAAAGTTTGTTTTCATCATAATTCCGCTGCACACTCATCCATTTTCATTTTAATTACAAACACAAAATACAATCAGAAACAAACTCAGATCCAACAATTGGTATCAGAGCCTGGACAGTCAAATTTGATTTAACAATCATTTTGACATAAATAGTTCGGCTTATAACAGTTGATACTGATCGTTTGTTCGTTCGTTGAAAAACAGAGCAAGGATTAATCACCATTAAAGTTGATTTATCAGTGTCTGTAAAACAACAAGAATGACGTCACAATCTCAGGATGATAAAAACAACATCGGCTCTCTTTTTAAACCACCTATGCTAAAAAGAAATGAGTACAACATCTGGCAGAGGAGGATGGGTCACATCCTCGCTCAACAAAGCACAGGTTGTTGGAGGTCTGTTGTCTTTGGTCCCCATGTTCCCACAGTGCCAAGCGCTGAAGATGCTAAAAAGTTCGTTCCGAAACCAGTTGAAAATTATACCGAAACCGACTATCAAAAGTTCAAACTAGATGCTAAAGCGTTTAGCATCATAGCATCAGCGCTGCCCAATGAGATATATGCTGGACTGTTACACTGTAACAGTGCCAAAGAGTTATGGGACGCACTTAAGGAACAGTTTGGGGGAACCGAAGAAGTCATAGAAAACAATAGGGAAATCCTGAACCAACAGTATGAAATCATCATCCCTCAAAGGTCTGCCACAAAGGGAAAAGCATCAGCTGTTCAAAACAGTTGTCAAAGCTCAACCACTGCTACCTCAACAGTTGTTGACCAAAGTAGCTCATCAACCACTGCTTCCACATCCTCAAACACTGCTGAAAAAAGTCCTCAAACAGTGGATAAAAGTCAGCAGTTGTCCACATCATTACCTCCTATTCCACCACCTTTTGAAGCCACTGCTGGATCATCAAAGTCCCCAGCAGTGGTTAGCTCTGATGATACACATTTGCAGCCTTCACCAACAAATGCCATCATACCATACCAAGGAGATTTAATCTTCTTGAGATCTCATCCACCTGATCAAATCATTGGCAACATCAATGAAGGGGTGCTCACAAGAAGCCAAACCCAAAACATTTGTCTCTTTGCTGGTTTTCTATCACTCCATCAGCCAGTCAAGTACCAAGAGGCACTGAAAGACAATAGCTGGGTAGAAGCCTTGCAAGAGGAGCTCCAACAGTTTAAAAGACAACAAGTATGGGAACTTGTACCACTGCCAGAAGAGGTTAGTCCCATTGGCACAAAGTGGGTCTTCAAGAACAAAACTGATGAAAGGGGTATTGTTGTCAAGAATAAAGCCAGGCTTGTGGTTCAAGGTTACATGCAGGAAGAGGGGATTGATTATGATGAAACATTCGCTCCTGTTGCACGATTGGAAGCCATTAGACTGTTCCTGGCCTTTGCTGTCAACCACAACATGAAGGTGTTTCAAATGGATATCAAAAGTGCTTTCCTCTATGGTACAATTCAAGAAGAGGTATATGTTTGTCAACCTCTAGGTTTTGAGGATCCATTTTATCCAGATCATGTCTACAGGCCAAACAAAGCCTTGTATGGCCTGAAACAAGCACCAAGGGCCTGGTATGAAACTCTTTCCAACTTCCTTCTCTCAAATGGTTTCAAAAGAGGTACCATTGATAAAACACTGTTTCTAAAATGGAGAGGGAAGGATTTAATGATTGTCCAGATTTATGTGGATGACATTATTTTTGGAAGCACATGTAACTCAATGTGTGAAGAGTTTAGAGAACTCATGACAACTGAGTTTGAAATGAGTGCAATGGGTGAGCTGCAATGCTTTCTTGGTCTCCAAGTTCAGCAAATGCAAAATGGAACTTTCATTCATCAAAGCAAATATGCTAAAGAACTTTTAACAAAATTTGATATGAATGATTGTAAACCATGCAGCACACCCATGGCAACAAATAAGCTTGTCATGTCTGATGAAAAGGATGAGCTGATTGACCAAACTTTATATAGAAGCATGATTGGGTCTTTATTGTACCTAACTGCATCTAGACCAGACATCATGTTTGCAACATGTGTTTGTGCAAGAAGTCAATCAGCTCCCAGAAAATCAAATCTCATTGCTGTAAAAAGGATATTCAGATACATAAAAGGTGCTCCCACACTTGGTATCTGGTATCCAGCTAATGGGAATATCAAGCTTTCAGGCTTTTCAGACAGTGACTTTGCTGGATGTAACACCACAAGGAAGTCCACATCAGGAGGGTGCCAGTTTCTAGGTGATTGCTTGGTTTCTTGGCAAAGCAAAAAGCAAGCAGCAGTTTCAACATCCACTGCTGAGGCTGAATACATTGCTGCTGCAAGCTATACAGCCCTACTCCTGTGGCTTCAAAATCAGTTGCTGGATTTTGGTATCACTGCCTTAAAGACACCACTCATGTTGGACAGCCAGGCAGCAGAAAATATCATCAAAAATCCAGTTTCCCATTCAACCACCAAACACATCGACATTAGACATCACTTTGTGAGGGATTGCTATGAAAAAGGTTTGCTTTCTCTGCATCATGTCCCAACTAAAGACCAGCTGGCAGATGTGCTCACAAAAGCACTTGATACAACCACTTTTGAAAGCTTGGTCTCTAGAATTGGGATGCTAAACATGGAATAACAAGCAAAATCTTGTTTTTCTATGCATAAAAGCATCAAAATGTTTTTAGAAAATCAAAAATCCATCCTTAAAAATAGCTAAAAATGAAATTTTCATTAAAAATCCTTAAAAGTCTGCCATTAACCACTGATTGTTCAAAAAGTCTGCTCTACTTCAAAAGCCTGTCCACTGCTGAAAGTCAACCCCTGTTCTCTCATTCCTTTGATAAACTCTGTTGTTCAAAAGCAGTGTCTTATCCACTGATAGTAAAAATCATCCACTGCTCTACTACCACTGCTTTCATCAGTCACTTTCATAAAAGTATTGTCCTTCACTTTCACCAGGGGTTGTCACGTGGGCAGTACATAGTGGTCAGACCTTTTGTAATGGCTGCCACGTCAGCATTCACTTTCTTCCCTATAAAAATCCCCCACTCACCACCAAAACAGGGTTTTACTGTCGAATTGAATTCTTAAAAATTCTCTTCTCAAAGCAGTTTTTCATCTCATCTTTCACAAATTTCTTCGATCATTCTCTTCAAAAATGACAAAATCGAAGCCATCCACAAAACCCACTTCCAAATCATCATCGAAAACAGCCTCTCAAAAGGCAATCTCCACTGAAATCCTATATAAACCATCTCACAATCTTCTGGGTCTTCTCACAAAACCAGGAACCACCAATGTTTTCGATTCCATCATTGACACCATGGCAAAATCAAAGTACAAAACTTTGTTCACCATCGATGCACCAATCTATTTGAAGACCCAAAGGGAGTTTTGGAAGAATGCAACCCTTGAAAAACAAGGAGACACTGCAATCATCATACACTCTTCTATAAAGGGTAAAGCTGTCCAAATCACGCCACAATCCATTTCAGAGGTCTTTCAACTCAATGATCAGGAAGGTAAAATTTCTTTCACTAAAAACGAGTTACAAACTGACTTCATTGAAAGAGGGTATGAAGCCACAATGATGAAGAAACTTACCTTACAAAAAGGTTATTTTCCTTCTGCAACCAGATTTTTATTTCATACCCTCCTACTATGTGTTTCAAATAAAACCACTTCTTTTACTGAAATCCCTTTAAAGATTCAAAATCTGGGATATGCAATTCTTCAAGAAGAAAATTTTAACTATTCTCGGGAAATTTTTAAAGATTTGGTTAATAATGTTGAAACAAAATCATTCTTACTGTTTCCAAGGTTTTTAAGCTACTATTTTGAAAAGAAATTCAGTAAGAATGATTTAGCTGCAATAAACCAAGGTGATTCTACTCAAATAAACAGTTTAACAACTGAAACTTTTTCAAGAATGTTAACACCTTGCAAAACACAAGCAGAGGTGCCTGAGCAGAATTTAGCAGTTACAACTGCTCCTCAGGTATCTGCTGCTGAGCCCACTGCTCAAGGTGATCAAAGTGGCAGCACAACTGCTTTGAAACCCACACTTACAATCACCAAAAAGCCAAAAAGAAAAACTCAAAAACCCCCAAAACCCATCAAAAAGGCAACTCTGGAGGATGAGATACCAGAGCTATTGCCTGTGATAACACAAATGTCACAAGAAACCACTGCTGCTACTTCCTCACAGCAGTTGGTACAAATATCTCAACCCATAACCAAAACTCTTCCTGATTCTTCACAAAAAGATCAGGTTGTACACATTGGGACACCACATCATGATACTCTGGAAACACTCGTTTCCATCATCCACAGCTCAATTCCCGGAGCAAATCCTCTTTCTTCACCAAACATCACATCCACAATTCCCCCACCAACTAAACTACTGTTGGATGCAATTGATTTGAACCAGGCACTAACCAGTCCTTCTCAATCCCCTATCAATGAGAATATACCTCAACAACTGACTGGGTCTGATGTATCAATCTTTGCTAACCCACCAACACAACCTGAGGAGGTTAGACCCCTTGAGTTACAAATAACTCTTGGTGGTTATCCAAGTGAAGCAGCCACTACAACTATTGAACCCACTGGTTTACAGTTGGACAGTGGTTACATCAATAAGACTTCCTTGGAGGCAATTCCTTTTATAGCACCTCTGCCAACCACCAGTGGATTTATTTATCCTACTGGCAACATAAAAAGGTTGTCAAGTGTTGAAGGAAGAAGACCCCAATACCAAGAAAAAGGGGCATCAGTGGATAATGTTTGGAGTATACTCCCTACCTCTACCACTGATAAAACCACTGCTAGTGGGAAATCAGATGATCCCATTAAATTGGGTGATGGTTTAAAGTACCAGAAATTGACGGATCGTGTTGAAAAGCTTGATAACTCTGTTGCAGAACTCAAAGATATGCTACAACAGTTGTTACAAGTACAAAAGGTACAATCAACTGCTGTTCCATCTCAAGCACCTGCTCCACAAAAGGCATCTGCTACAAATGAGCTCTGGAACTTATTTCAACCTTTTCTCCATCATCAAGCACAACTAGCAGATCAGCAACATGAAAAACATGTCCAACAGCTGAGAAATGGCATGGAGTTAAGGTTCAAGAACACTCAGGCTGATCTAAAGGCTCTCAAAACTCAGATCCTGCACACTACTGGCACTGCTCATCCAACAGTTTTCTTCATTGATCAACTTCCCCCAGATAATGCCAAAAAGGGGGAGAAAATTCAGGAGTGGAAAAAGAAGGGAATAGAGGATGGTCTCTACATTGAACCAGAAAATGCAAACATGACCAAACAAATCCCTCTGCCAGATGGAAGCAAGAAAATTGATGTGACCACAAATGCACTGGCAGAAGCAGTTGCAAGTGTAAAAAGGGATAGAGAGGCCAAAAAGAAAGCCAGGGTGGATTATCCGGATCAGGGTACTTCAGGGTCAAAAGATGATGAAAATCTTGTTGATGAAAAGAAGAAGCCTACAAGAAGAGTAAGGCTACCCAAATCCATTCCAACCAGACGTTCAAAGTCTGCTCCAAAACCACCACTTAAAACAGCTGTTGTAACTCCTGTTGTATCAACTACAGTCGGTACTTCAGTAGTTACAACATCTGCTCCCACTTCAACACACACCAAATTCACTGCTTTACCACCATTATCACCAAATACCTCTGCAAATAAACATCTCCCAAGAAACCCACCAGGCTAAAAAATACAAAAGTGGGAGACTGACAAACAGACCTGCGTATTGACTTTGCTCAGGTCTGGTGGAGAAGTGGAGAAAATATCAAGGGAACAAGCTCTTGGCCTGAGTCTTGAAGATTTGCAGGATCTCCTTGATCTTCCACTTAGCAGGGATGATGAAGACACAGATGCCCTAGACTTTGAACTACAATTTAAAGGTCAGATGAGGGAACTGTTAATGAGGCAATAAAGAATTCCACAATAATGAAGAGTTTTGGCATTATCTGTTCCAGGGGGAGATTGTTGGGATTGAACCCTATCAGAGGAACAGATAATTAAAGCCAAAACTGGATCAGAACAGTGGATCCAGAATAAGCAGATGTTTACATACAAATCTCTCCCCTTGAAAGTGATTTCATATCTGCTGACCTCCTATCTGCTGATCTTACAAAGTGTTGACCTAGAACTGCTGCTCAAGTAAAGACCTGATGAAAGACTAAAGCCCTGCTGATTCTATCTACTGCCTTGAGTCAAGCACTGTTGATCCGGACAAGTACTGCTGGGTTCACAGCAGTGGAAAGTTGCAGCAGCTGATCTATAGTTTGTCTTGTAAAGTAATGTAATAGCAGTAGTTAACATAGCAGTGTTTGTATAGATCAGAGGTTAGAGTTTGTTAGGAGGTTAGATGTCACTTTCATGGTGACGTCAGCTAAGATGCTCAGTGGTTTGCTAGTGCCTATAATAGTTCAGTACTTTGTACTGTTCTATTAGCTCTTTTGCATCATTGTCTTCTTTGCACGAACAAACAACTGAGCTCTGGCTGAGGGGGAGTTTGCATTCATTCATCAATCATTGTAATCGTTATTGAAATAAATTCAATCTTCCGATTCATTGTGAAAAGATGTTTGATCAAAGTATTACTCTCGTTTGATTGTATGCAAAGTTTGTTTTCATCATAATTCCGCTGCACACTCATCCATTTTCATTTTAATTACAAACACAAAATACAATCAGAAACAAGCTCAGATCCAACAGTTACAATTAAGAATCGATACCCATTACCTAGGATTGATGATCTTTTTTATCAACTTCAGGGAGCCAGATATTTTTCTAAGATAGATTTACGCTCCGGATACCATCAATTGAAGGTACAAGAAGAAGACATACCTAAAACTGCCTTCAGAACTAGGTATGGTCATTATGAGTTTACAGTCATGCCCTTCGGACTAACAAATGCTCCTGCAGCATTTATGGATATGATGAATAGGATCTGTAAACCGTACTTGGATAAATTTGTAATTGTCTTCATCGACGATATACTTATTTATTCCAAAAGTCAGGACGAGCATCGTAAGCACCTACATACACTCTTAACTTTGTTAAGAAAAGAGAAGCTTTATGCCAAATTCTCGAAGTGTGAATTTTGGCTACAGGAGGTGCAATTTTTAGGTCACATGGTGAATTACGAAGGTATTCACGTGGATCCTGCTAAGATAGAAGCAATCCCCAAATGGAAGGTCCCACAATCAGTAACGGAAGTTAGAAGCTTTCTAGGATTAGCTGGGTATTATAGGCGTTTCATTAAGGATTTTTCCAAAATAGCCGTACCATTAACTAAACTAACCTGTAAAGCAGTTAAGTTTGAATGGGGAACCAGGCAAGAAGAGGCTTTTAGGATTTTTAAAACAAAAGTTAACCAACACCCCAATTCTTGCCTTACCAGAAGGGACAAAAGATTTTGAAGTATACTGTGATGCTTTAAAACTAGGATTAGGATGGTGTTAATGCAACGCAAGAAGCTAATTGTGTATGCATCAAGACAATTGAAAAAGCATGAAGAAAACTATACGACGCATGACTTAGAATTAGGAGCCATAATTTTTGCCCTTAAGATTTTGAGACATTATCTGTATGGCAGTAAGTTTACAGTCTATACAGATCATAAGAGTTTAAGATATATATTTGGGCAAAAAGAATTAAACATGAGGAAAAGGAGATGGATGGAAATTCTAAGTGACTACGACTGTGATATTCAATATCACGATGGAAAAGCAAATGTAGTTGCAGATGCCTTAAGTCGTAAATATCACGAAAAACCAAAAGCGAGTTCGTGCTCTTAGATTAAGTTTACAATTAGATTTAATGGAACAACTAAAGAATGTCCAGGAATCAGCAATCAAGGATGATGCTGAAGAAATGAAAGGAAGAATAAAGGAATTAGAGCAAGGAACTGATGGAATTTGGAGATTCCACAAGAAAATGATTTGGGTACCTAAGCAAGGAGAGTTAAGAAATAAGATTTTAGAGGAAGCCCATAAATCTAGGTATACCATGCATCCTGGTAATAATAAGATGTACCAAGATTTAAGAAATAATTTCTGGTGGATAGGGATGAAAAAGGACATAGCTAGGTATGTTTCTAAGTGTCTTACTTGTTCCCAAGTCAAAGCAGAACACTAGAAACCTTCAGGATTACTTCAACATTTAGAAATGCCTGTATGGAAATGGGAACTTAAAACTATGGATTTTGTTACTAAGTTACCCAAAACCAGAAAAGGTAATGATGCGATTTGGGTAATTGTGGATCAATTAACCAAATCAGCTCACTTTCTACCTATGAAGGAAACCTTTAGCATGGAAAGGTTGGCAAAGTTGTACGTAGACGAGGTAGTATCCCTACATGGAGTTCCATTCTCCATTGTATCGGACAGAGATAGTCGTTTCACTTCACATTTCTGGACAAGTTTCCAGGAAGCAATGGGGACACGATTAAATTTAAGTACCGCATACCATCCTCAAACAGACGGACAAAGTGAAAGGACGATTCAAACCCTGGAAGACATGCTCAGGGCATGTGTAATAGATTTTGGTGGAAATTGGGATGACCACCTACCCTTAATTGAATTCTCCTATAACAATAGTTATCATTCAAGCATCGAAGCGGCCCCATTCGAAGCACTGTATGGACGAAAATGTAGAACTCCAGTTTGTTGGGCAGAAATAGGAGAAAGTCAATTATCATGTCCTGAAATCATACAAGAAACCACTGACAAGATCACTCAAATCAAGGAAAGACTGAAAACGGCTCGTGTTCGTCAGAAAAGTTACGCAGACAATAGACGCAAGCCATTAGAATTTCAAGTGGGAGACAAGGTACTCTTAAAAGTTTCTCCTTGGAAAGGAGTAGTTCGATTCGGTAAAAAGGGAAAGCTAAGCCCAAGGTACATAGGACCATTCCCAATAATCCAGCGAATAGGACCAGTTGCCTATCGCTTACAACTACCAGAAGAGTTAGCCGGGGTACATGACGTATTTCATGTATCCAATCTTAAGAAATGTTTATCTGGCGAATCCCTGGTAGTACCTCTTCAAGATGTGGAGGTAAATGAAAAGTTAAAATTTATTGAGAAGCCACTGCAGATAGAAGACAGAAAAGTCAAGTTTCTCAAACACAAGTGACTAGTGCTGGTCAAAGTCAAGTGGAATTCAAAGAGAGGACCAGAATACACTTGGGAGCTGGAATCAGAAATGAAGCAGAAATATCCTCATTTATTCCAGTGAATCTCAAGGATGAGATTTTAATTAAGGTGGGGAGGATGTTACAACTCTCACCAAAAGTTCTAAGTTCTATCTTATTTTGTCCAATAGGAAACCCTAATTGAGACCCCTAAGAAATATTGCATGACCCCTAAAAGTTTCAGAACAATTGGAATCAGGATCAGGGCCCCTAAAACTCAAGGGGGGTATTCCCTAATTATGTTTATCCTTCGAAAACGGTTATAAAACACGTAATTTCGAAATTCGTCGACTCAGCAGGGCTAACCAGGTGACAAAGCAAGCCTACCCTATTTTGGGTTTCCCCGCGATACGCGACAGGTGTGGGTGATCCTGTCGCGACACGCGGGAGGTCCAAATTTGGGCTATAAATCCAGGGGCTTGGGACTTGAATTGTTTGCATGTTCCGACGAAAAAATTCTTTACGTACGTTAAGTTATACGCTGTTTACTACAAAACACACACAGCACGAAACGCTGCCGCGATAACAGGGTAATAACTCGATCACTGCTACGATTTAATGTCCGATCGATTGAAACTATCCGATGGATGTTTAAGTGCTGCCCAAATTAGGGTTAAACTTTGTCATTCGTCGTAAATTCGATGGATGTTTAAGTGTTGCACTTTGTCATTCGTCGTGAGAGTTTTAATCTCGTGAGTTATCGTAAATGCTGTATTAAGTTACTGACCTAGTTCGTGTGCATTGTTATTTAAATTAGGTTACAAGGCTAATCAGTAGGCTAAACTCTGCCCGTTTAAATCTGCAATGTGAGTCATTCTCTTTTGTCAAAAGTATTTTACAATACTCCATTTATTTCCAAAAGTTATAATTACAGGGATTAAGTCATGGTTATCTTGAATCACTGGCTAGTGGGGTATTGTGCACATTACTAATTTCTCACGGTCAGGCTAATAAATCCTAACAGTGATAATCATCACTACTTGGGTGAAAGGATCCAATAGTGGTATGACCATCGTCACCAGGAGGTGACACGGCGCCAGATAAAATAAGATAGAAGCCATTGTAATCGCTCTTATGCTGTAATTTATAACTATGTGTCGTTTTATCAAACTTGAGTGACTCGCCAGTATTTCCCCGCTGATAAAATATTTTCAAAACATGTTTCAGGTGACTACTGTGAACCAAGGAAAAGTGCTACGGAGCACTAACAAAGCTTGAAGTAGTGGCTCAGTTAAATAAATAAACATGTTTTGTAAATCAGGGAATTTCCTTGTGAAATTCCTCTATTGTAAATTACGGGGTTTATCCCGAATTATGAAATAAAATAATCGGGCATTTCAATTTTCAAGTTTTAAAAGATCCTGTAAAATCTTCCACTGTCAACTCAATTAATAAATACCACGGGTTTCTGTCCCGCGGCTCCTGGACCGGGTCAAACCGGGGGCGAGGGTCGTGACAGCAGGGTTATAGTACTTACAACGAGGCAGAGCTTCGCTTTATAGTGGGTATTATTTCCCAAGCAATAATGCTATTATAGTGACAGAGAAAGAAAACAAATTTGAATGGTGAGAAATGAGGCCGAAGGCCTCTATTTATAGCCTGCCCAAAGGCGGCTCGCGCCCCGCGACGGCCCCCCTCCTCTTCTTTCGCTGCCCGCGACGGAGGTAGACTAGGGCGTAGATTTGGCAGCTCAACATAGTAGGCTTGAAACGAAGGGGACACGTGGCTGGCTGGGTGTCCGGCAAGTAACAGGTCCTCGAGGCCCGTGAAAGACCATGGAGGTCTTTGTCGCGGCCCGCGACAAACCCCTGAATTTTGTTTTCTTGTTTTTTAATAAGTGTAGGGCTATTTCAGGTCCGTTTCTCACGTACAGGGTATATTTTAGTGTATTTAGGGGTGTCCAAAAATATTTTAGGAGGGTTGTTATACCTGGTATTCCGAAGAGCGTGTGCCATATCTATAAGTCATATAATGCAACAACTTCTAAAACAATTGTTGGTTTACCGCTTCTACCTGCATCTTGCTCAGCCCTAAGCGATGGGACAATTTTTCCATTCTGAGTACATATAGTCAATGTTGCCTACCATTCCTGTGAATCCATATTCTGCCCCAACATGTAGTAGTAGGCTTGCTAAATCATCACATCTGGCCTTCTAAGGTACTTTTGAAGGAAACATGAAATAACACCTTATACGAACTTTATAAGAGAGTCCCTTTTTACAGTTTCACTCATTATCAAGTATTCATCTTGTGCATTCGTTGATGTCCCATACGCTAATATCCACATGGCTCCACTACACTTCTGCAATGGTGAAATATCTTCTCTACTTGTGGCATCACATCTTTGTTAACAATATATTTCATTGGTCGTAACAACAACCACTATACATAGGAATATTGGTTTCTGCATTCGAGATTTACATCGAAAAGTTGCTCGATCATACATTAGGTTATCAACAAAGTAGCCTTGCATCAAAGGTGCCTTGCCTTGCTCACGTCCCCGATTGCAATACCTTCTTCTTGTATGAGGATGATCTCTTATGATCATATATGGCATTCTTATGAGTAATTCAATCATGATGTCATCAAATCTACAATTTTATTGAATTACTTGTTATTGGCATGCATCAAACTCAGTCAAATCCGATGAATCGGAACTCTCCGATAAGCTTTCACTATATGACATTTTTAAAGATATGGCATTAAAATATTAGGTTGGATGAGAAAGCCTCAATGTGATGCTTTGTTTATAGAAGAAAAATAATGATTTTTCGTACTAGATAATGTTAATATGTCTTATCTAAATAAAATCCAAGCATCCAATGAAAAATTGCCAAACAGAAGATTGAAGATAAAGTGAAAATGAATGGATAATGTTAAATTATCTTATCTAAATAAAATTCAAGCATCCAATGAAAAGTTGCCAAACAGAAGATTGATAATAGTGTTAAATTATCTTATATAAACAAAATCTAATTATCCAACAAAAAGTTTCCAAACGTATGATTGAAGATAATGTTAATTGACTGGATAATCTTAGATTATCTTGTTTAAATAAAATCCAAGCATCTAATGAAAAGTTGCCAAGTGGAAGATTGAAGATAAAACACGTAACTTGATAATAAAATATTTTACACATACATGAAGATAAAACACATAACTTGATAATCATATATCTTACATGTTCATTAAAAACAACTTGAAGATAAAACACACAATAGATAATCTTACACATACATTAATATGAAACTAGATTCAGTTTCCATAGAACTTCGACATTAGAAAGTTTTCAATGTATTCTTCTTTAGGCGTCAAATGCTCTTTTCATAACAACATGTTAAGATGCAGGAGTTGCATTTTCTTTAGGTCTTTTTCTTCCTTTTGGTGTTGCTTTTCTTGCTCCATGTCGAGTTTTCTTTTGGTGTTGCTTTTCTTGCTCCATGCCAAGTTTTCTTTTGAAGGGTTCATTCTCATTGTCTCTAGTAAGCTTCAATGCAACAAATTTTTCAGCAACTACAACATAAACATAAACATTACCTTTTCCTTTTGTTTTTGCCGCATCTGTACCTGTTGGACGTTGAATCGTTGAAGTACCATAATTGATGTTTCTTGGTTGGAATAGTCCCCTTCTTCAGTAGTCCTTGATCTTTTAATACTACCTCAGCTTCACATTCAGGACAAGAATGTGTTGTGTCATGATGTAGTTGTAACTCCCACTTTGGGTGTTTAAACATGAATTCATTAAAAACAACAGAATGAGTAAACTTGCTTTTAACTTCATACTTATAAAATTTATGAGCTTATGCCTCAACATCTTTATCACTCATTCCACTTTTTATACTGTGATATGCTTCCTGGTATGCACCAACCCACTTATTCACACTTTCGTTAAGTCGTTTAAAACAAAACGATATTTCATTTGTTCAAAATTCCTCATACCAACCTTTTCTGGATTTTCTGCTTGAGCTTCATCATACAACTTCTTTACTTGTGCATGTAATGCTATAGATTTATGTTTTTTGCCATAAAATTTATTTTCCCTAACAATACACCATGATGACACTAAAACGACATCTTTAGCAACATCTCAATTGGTACCTCGTGGAGGTTTAACTTCAGTATTTTGTGAGGTTTGAAACTTTCCATGAACTTACCCGGGCTTGAAAAAAAAAACAGAGTGTTTTCATAGGATTGACTATTTGTGTAATCTCCGGAATCTCCAAACTTTAAATACAAGGTTTTGGAAACGAAAAACCAATGGTAGAAAATACAAAATCAAAAGAGATTAGAGATATGGAATCATAAGTGGATATGAAAGTATACCATATATAGTACAATATTTGTAATACATCTAAAAATCTCATGCATTTCTATATTCTTATAAATCCTTTTTAAAGTAGATAATGTTAGATTTTTAGATTAAAAAATTATCACAAAAATCTAACAAACCAATAGAATATTGACATGTGACAGATAAGTTAATGTTAGATAAAAAAACATTTAAAAATTATTAATAGAAAACAAGAGATACTTGTCACACCCCGACCCGCAGCGGAATAGGTGACCGGGGTATGATTGGTTGATCCAAAGCTTATGACTTGCTATTAAATGTTTTAAGTAATCATTAATCTATATCGAATTTTTCACATAGCAAGTAATCCAAATAAACAGTTATATATATGAGATATTGTTCATAACAATTAAACTTCATTAATCTGTTTCTTGTTAACTAAGGCTCATCCTATGTCCAATCTTCTCTTCATGCTTGTTCACCTGTATCATGTGTAAAAGTAGTTTTTGGGTCAACAAAGGTTGGTGAGTGAATCTTCTTATTATTAGGAAAATGTTTAGTTTATGTATTGAGAAAATGTGCATTAACCAATGTAAGTAAATATGTTGTATGTCATATGTCAAACCTCAATAAACAATCTCAGACAATAATCAAATCAATTGTATGTAAATGTGCGCGGTAGTATGGTGTGCTGTGACGGGTGGTCCATGGGACAACCCTTAATGGTATTAAAAGACGAGTTTTACCCTCACTTGATCGCGTAATTATCTTGAATTAGATGACTACAGTTGCTTTTGTTTCAGGTACGTTTTGGAGCTTAAAATGGATAAATCGCTGCTTTGGATGGACTGGAGTGGAACGGGTCAAGCATGGAAGAAAAGAAGAAACAAAACAAAAGATTATGTTAGTACACTTTATGTGGACGCGACTCGACTCGGTTCGATTCGGTTCGGTTCGACTCGGTTAGGTTCGGCTCAAGCCCGACGCAGCGACATTCCTCTGTCGTGCACCCCAGAGTTCGACACGCGAAGCACGGAGAGCCGCGAACCGTCCCGCAGACACATCATCCATGACATCACCATGATGATGTCATGATGATCATATGAAGACTTTGAATTCCATGCATGATGAAATCTGTTTTCGTCAAAATCATATATGGCGAAATCCCCCTGTTTTCGTCATTATGTGTGTGTGGCGAAATCCCTGATTTCATCACACATGGTTTTCGTCCAAAGGGTTTTCGCCGTTGGTCAGTATAAATAGCTCAGTTGTTTATCAGTTTAGTAATGAGTTGATGAGACCACTGTGAAACTCCATGAGTGAGCACAGAGAGACTTGAGAGAGTCTGTAAAACATTGTTTGTATATGTTTGTGGTTGTACTCATCCCTAATCAATAGATATTGAATCTTTGGTTACGCGTGTGTTTTACATTGTGTTTGGTTTGCACCGTCACGGGGATTCCGCACCCGCGATCGTGTTTGTGATAAACAGGGAATAGGTTTTCGTATCGGATCCTCCAAGAAAAACGGACCTACAAGTGGTATCAGAGCTTTGGCTCTTTTCCTTGTTTAAAACCAAACATTGTTGTGATTTTAATCAAGTTGTTTCTTGTGATTTTCAGATTTTGTTCTTGAAAAGGTTATATATTTTCTGAAAAAGGGTTCAAAAATCTGTCAAAATTGTGTTGTTTTGCTATAGTTTTATTGAAAACCTTGTTACATTACATGTGTGCATGTTTAGAGCTTGGTTTTTATTGAAAGTTTAAGCAAAATCGTGTTTGAAAATTTATCAAGTTCATCAGATCTTCAACAGGTTCATAAGTGTCCTTCATATTTTCCACTTTTTGATCTTATGTGAAGTACTGTATAAGTTGTTGGTGATTTTAAAATTTTAAAGTTAAAAGGATTTTTGAATAAAATATTAGAACACCATGCCGTTTTGGTGAGATAAGTATGTTGTAGTTTGAAAAATGGGTGTCTGTGTCAGAAGAAGATAAGGTTTCTTTGAAAATATGTCACTAACTCCCATATCTTATCCCAAAACTCACCAAGGTTTCGTCATTCAAAAGAAAAAGGTTTTCGTCACTTAGTGTTTTAATAAAGAAGTTTTGCCAGTCCATCAAAGTCCACTGAAGTTTTCGTCAAAATACATTGTCACATGCAAACAAAATTGCTATGGATAGAGTAAACAATTCTGATTGGGCCAAATTATCCACTTTCATTGTATTAACAGCTGGGCCGACACCTTTTAATTCATTTTCATGTCATTGGACCGATCAAATAAAGTAGATTATCAAAGTTTCGTCCAAGATTATTAAGTCTTCGTCACCATACATTTCACCATTTGAGTGTTCGTCGCACATCCAGTCTTCGTCGGGAGTCTTCGTCACCTATCAGTTTTTGTCCCATTCAAGAGTCTTCGTCGGGAGTCTTCGTTGAAATCAGTCTTCGCCACACAAGAGTCTTCGTCGGCTGATTGAGTGTTCGTCGGACCATCTGATTTCGTCAACACATCTGATTTCGTCAAACCCCCATCTAATTTCGTCACAAGAAGGTTTTGTCAAACATAATTAAAGTTTCGTCGATCATTAAGTTCACCTTAAATTTCGTCGAAGCTTTATTATTCAGAAGTTTCACCGATCAACTTCAAGTGTTTCTTCAACAGAGAGTTTCGCCAAATAGTACAAGTTTTTTGTTTGGGGTTTGGTGCTGGGTATTGAAACGAAGAGAGAGAAAGAGTGATTTGGAAGTGGAAGTAGAGGCTGACATATGTTTATGTCTAGGGTTTGTTGTGTTCACATGTGGTGGGCCACAATGCTTGGACTCTAATATTGGTTTTATTGGGTTGTTATGATCTCTCTCGAAGAACCAGTTAACACACAAGTCAACCAAAACTCTTGAGTCAAATAAATACAAATTCTTTTGTCCTCATTCAAATTGTTTCAACAAAAAAAAAACATGAGGACTAAATTTATTGGGTTGTTGAATGAAATACCAATAGTGTCAGTTGACTTAATTTATTATTGGGCCTATTTATTAGTCAACGAAATATACATTTTTCGTCTGGGTCGAGAGTACAAGATTATTCTAATGAGTCGCGAACAAAGTGGGGTCTGGTGTTCGCGAAAGATAAGACAGTCGTAGATAGGGGTCGGGTATTCGCGGAGTTGATTTGAATCGCGCTTCTAAATATCACGGTTTCATAAAAAAGAGTTTCGTCGAAACTGGTCAAATTGTTTAACAGAAGCTTTGCAAATCTAATTTAACAGTGTGTTTTCAAGTGTGTGATCAGATCTTCACTTTCATACATCAATCATGAGTTGTACTGAAATGTACCTTCCAGGTTTTAGCTCCTTAGCTAGTTCCAGTGCAGCTCAGCAATCAAAACTACAGACGACGTTTATGTCCAATACAGGTTCATTTCCCTTTCCCCAATCAGCTCCTCCTCCGGTTTTCGATCCAAGTGCCTATCTACCACCACCCAAACCGACACAACCCCCTGGTCCTCCCACAGATCCTTATGGAAGACCATTCGATCCGAACACCTATCTTCCTTTTCCACAAGTTGTTCCACAACAAACCCAACAACAAGCTCCTCAACCCATATTCACTACAAGTGACTACTTCCGTATTAAATCAACGGCTACTCCACTTCAACCTCTATTTGTGACACCTCAAGCCCAACCTCAAAAAGGCAACCAAAATCCTTTCGGAAATCAAACAAGTACATCCACGTCCAACTCAAATCAAACTGATGAAGGGTGTGACTGGTCAGTACAATGTGGAGGTGGAGCTCAAGGAGGAACTGTGTGTTATGCTGAAATTGTCAAAAATGTCAATGATGATGAATCTTCAGGAAATGATGACAGTTCAGGATATACTGGAAGTACTGATGAAGATGGCTCAGGTGTGAGTGATTACAGTTCAGAATCGGAGGTCAAGGAGGGAATGGATTCTGAAGCTGATAGTTTGTCGAATGATGCCAAGGAGATGAAATGTAAAAAATCTGTCTTGGTCAAGAAAGCTGATGCTACATCAGAAGAAATGGAGAAGATTCTCACTGAAGATGGATCTTTCTCTTCTCAGACTACCTTCATGGCTAATGTCACAGCTTCTACAAGTCAGGTAAAATCTGAAACTCCTAGCATATGCATTGATTGTGCTGATATGAAACATGAATGTGTTGAATTAAAACATGAATCTGAAACGGTTCATAGTCACAATCAGAGTTTGGTTATTGAACTGTCAAAATGCAAAGAGGCAAACATGGCCTTAGCTCGCAATTAAAAGGATTTCAAATCAGTAATCGAAACCTTAAAGAAAAGTGTTTCCGAATTAACAAAAACTGTTTTTAACAAACAAATTGGTATTAATAACTACATTAATATCATTGAGGAAACAAAGAAAGAGCTAGTCGTTTCCAAATATGAGCATGAAGCGATCAAGCTCAAATTGGAGAGTTACTCAAACTCCCGATATGTGCTTGATTACATCATTGACGTTCAACAACTAAAGGGAAATGTTATAGGCGTTGGGTATAAGTCGTGTCCACCTCCTTTGAGACACAACTATACCAAGATGCCCGATGAGGAGAAAATGCCGCATTTTGAGCCAACTGTACCTCTTGATTATGAGGAAGTTACAACTGGCTTAGGGTTCAAAACGGACAATTCATCGGAGGGCTCATCTGATAGCAAGGAAAAGTCATCATGTGCTTCAAATCAAAGTCCTCCAACCGTCGAGGACTATGATTCTTCGGATGATGAATCAGATGTGAGTGATGAGGATAAATCTCTTGACGATAGAAAAGGAGTAGAAGTGCCTTTTGAGAAGCACATTCTGTGTGATCCTCCTACTCCTGTTGTGCAATCAACTGGTGCTAAACAAGAGATACATCCTATCACTAAGATAGTTTCTACCATTAAAAGTGAAAACGTGTTGTCCACTTTAGTCGGTGATGACAAAATTTATTCAAACACAGCTTTTCCAATTAAAAATGTCAATCAATCTTTGATTGATAAAGTGTTTGAAGATACTACCAGTAAGTTTTTGGAAAAGGGGATCCCAAGAGTTTCAGTAACTCAGTGTGATCCGATTCCAAAAGCTGAAGTTAGAAGAAAATTTGGAAATCAAAAATCACCAACGAAGCAACAACCTATCGCTTTTAAGGGTAAACAACAACAACAACGAGCTCAAAAGTCTAAAGGATCACAACCGAAGGTTGAGACCAAAGGAGCTCGTTTCAAGAAGAAAAACAATGATGTTAAATTTGTGGCCTCCAAGGGTACTGATAAAGTGGAGACTTTTGAAAATAAGTCAAATACCAATTTTGTTCAAAAACTCAACATTTTGAAACGTAATAGTGATAACAATTACACCCAACACACAAATGGGTGTGAAGCTAGTACCTCTGGGTCTACAACTTCAACGTCAGGTCATCGAACAGAATCTCCTAATTTTGTTGAAAGGAGATCATGCTTTAATGCGGGGAGTTTGGCCACATTATCAGAAATTGCACAAACTCTCCGAAACCAAATTTTGTAGAAAGAGCCCCTTATGAACAAGGTCACCAACAACGTCGTCCTGTTTCTCCAAAAACTGACAAACGCACTGTTAAAGAACAGGAAACAAAACAACGATGTAAAAATGTGAAGGTGATTGAAAAGGCATTAAAACCGGATGTAAAATCTATTAAAAAGGAACCAAGTTTATCACAACCGTTAAAACCAAAAATTGTTAATAATACACAATCTGGTAAACGGAAACAGTCTTGGAAACCTAAAACGGGTGAAGGTTTAGGGGGAGGCGTGAAATTTCCAAATCATCAAGAGATTGAAATTACATTTCTTGATTCTCAGGGGCAACCCAAGTCTATGAAGGCTTGGGTCCCCCTTTCCAACTAATCTCTGAGTGAGTGTGCAGGATGTTCCAGGAGGAACTATCGATAGTCATCGGATTGTTGATAGCGGAGTGTTTATGCACAAGATCGACGACAAAAGAAATTGTTGCCTTTGATAGAGAGAGAAAAAGAAAAGAAGACAGAATTGTATGTCGAAAGAAATTGAAAACCTTCGACAAAATGAAAATCATACCAAAGTTTGATTGTTCAAAGCTTTAATCGGGTCCCCAGGATAGATTCAATCAAAATGTACGCACCTGCAGCACGTCTGATGTTCAAAATCAACAAGATGAACGTGCGGTGTACATTTCTTCGCGGTGTGATTGAAGAAAATGTGCTTGTTGAACAAACCAACCGGGTGTGCGGATGCCTTGGCGTGGATTGAACAACCGCACACTACTTCTCAAGGAGAAAGACATATTCCTTCGCTGGTGCAATGTGGAAGACCAGCCGGACCCAGAGGTTTCTGATCTTGTTGCTGTGAAGAGATTTTTCAGAAAATTGAAGTAGCTACAAAATCGACTTTGAAATCCACACCGGGTGGATATCCAGTTTGGGAGAGCACTCAGATTCCTTGCAATGCACGAAGCAGTTGCAGGATTATGGTTTTAAATTTCTAATCTCTCTTATACTTGTCGATTCTTAAGCTGATCTATGAATAATTATCATCTCGTACAACACTCTTTGGCCAGACACGTTGATCTCGAATATCACCTCACACGTGATGGTTTCAATCTGAAACTTGTCAATGTTGTCATGGTCCGCACCGATTACCAACGTGCCAACTCATTTTCCCAAAATTCGATAAAATCATTTCTGATTAACTTAATTTTGGTAAACGGCATTGAGGTAAAACATGAGTTAACCGACATCGGAAAATCATTTTTGTAAATACCTTTGTGTTTCTAAATTTATCATAGTTTGTTGATTTTAGCGGGAGTAAATCCGAAATTTGAAAATTCAAAAACATCGAAAAAATTCAAAAACGCAAAAACAATAGAAAAAGAGAAAATGATAGTACATCAGTGGTCTGTCGAAACCTTTTCGAACTGAAATGCAAAATGAAAAATGTTAAGCAGCTCTATATAAGATGTATCGGTAGGCTCACAATCATTTTAAAGTGTGCAGGGTGATATAAATCTTAAATCGACTGAAGACCAGGTGGGAACCACTCATTGGCATATGGTCTTAGTACCGAAATTTCGTTTAATTGATTGCCGAGGTTCTGAGATATTCAGTCTTTATGTTGTTTATCATCTGGGTATCATGGTTGTATCTTTTACCGAAAAATAACGGGGACGCAAGTCTAGATCTTCCATGATACTATACATACGTGTACATACTGCATACGACCTCAATAAGTGATCAACAATCACATGTCCAAACAAAATAAGTGATAAAATATCACAAATTCTTTGCGGGAGTCAAGTTCGTCTCTTTGCTGTACGAAAGTACTGCCCTGTTCACAGACTTGCTCCTGTGCCCTCATGCATATGAAAATCAAGTTCCTCATCAAAAGTGATTCTATCACATAGGGCTTGTTTTCAAATCAAAATAAGTGAGTTTCTCACATCTTTTATACGGTCAAATAGATGATAAACGGTATACTCACCGGTAAGATGAACTCTCGTGCATACCTTGATACGGGAATGTGTCGTATGTGGATGAACACCGGTTGGTAAGTATAAATCATACACTAATCGTATCCCCTCGCCATGATTACATCTGATAAGTTGAGCTTATGTGGACAACAATACCGATAATTGTTATAGGATGCTTATCTAAATGTTAACTAATTGAACACAAAGAGCGTTTTGGCATGATCGTACACTGATATGATTCTCTTACCCTCGAAACTCGCAAAAAGAATGTCTGTAAATATTTGTTTACTGCTTTCGTTTCTGCATCTTTGTATATATTTATTTATTGTTTTCCGTCTTTACATTTGAAAAATGAAAAATTCCAAAAAGATTTTAGGTGTGTTTTAATCTAAACTTTATAAAAGCCAAAAAGATTTTGCTTCTAGTTTATTTTTGATTGACTGATGTTGGAACTCAAGTCTATCCTACCTAAAATCCTGATTCTAAGCCGGAAAACAATTGCATCTTCATAAACAGTCGAAGTTAACAAGTTTTGAAAGTAAGGGACTAAAATTGATCATTTTCTAAACTTTCAAACTGTTGTCAGTCGGTGTTTAAATGAAAATTGGTCTCATATGTGTCATGCGCTTATATTGTTTGATGTCAATTCTTAGTAAGGTTTTCGTTTGAAAACTTTCTTATATTGATTTTATTCTAAACGGTTATTCTCATTACGTGTTTAGCTTTCTTGTATGTGCAGATGCGACTTCAGAATCAGCTAAAGGCGAAGAGAACGTGTCAGATGACAAGCCGTAAAGTGAAGACACGACGTTGATGCAATCAGAAGATCAAGATGATCAAGTTGCAGCTGACCACTCATCAACACTGAAAGGATCTGTAGTATTGAAGATCAAAAGATTCACGAGTAACATTCAAGGGGGAGTTTGTTGATACACTCCTTGATTATGTCACGTGAAGACTTTGAAGATCCTCCGACACAAAAGACATGGAAGACGAACCATCACGAGTAGCGTCCAAGGGGGAGTTTGTTGGTACACTTTATGTGGACGCGACTCGACTCGGTTCGACTCGGTTAGGTTCGGCTCAAGCCCGACGCAGCGACATTCCTCTGTCGTGCGCCCCAGAGTTCGACACGTGAAGCACGGAGAGCCGTGAACCGTCCCGCAGACACATCATCCATGACATCACCATGATGATGTCATGATGATCATATAAAGACTTTGAATTCCATGCATGACGAAATATGTTTTCGTCAAAATCATATATGGCGAAATCCCCCTGTTTTTGTCATTATGTGTGTGTGGCGAAATCCCTGATTTCGTCACACATGGTTTTCGTCCAAAGGGTTTTCGCCGTTGGTCAGTATAAATAGCTCAGTTGTTTATCAGTTTAGTAATGAGTTCATGAGACCACTGTGAAACTCCATGAGTGAGCACAGAGAGACTTGAGAGAGTCTGTAAAACATTGTTTGTATATGTTTGTGGTTGTACTCATCCCTAATCAATAGATATTGAATCTTTAGTTACGCGTGTGTTTTACATTGTGTTTGGTTTGCACCGTCACGGGGATTCCGCACCCGCGATCGTGTTTGTGATAAACAGGGAATAGGTTTTTGTATCGGATCCTCCGAGAAAAACGGACCTACAGATTCAGGGGTCCACCATAACTTACGGTGGCTACCGTAAGTTACGGTAGCCCTGAAACCCACATTTTTCCACCGTAACTCAGTAAAGATCCACCGTAGCTGTTTGAAGTCTACCGTAACTTACGGTAGCAAGATTTAAGCTCAATCAAACGGAGCTGACCTCGTGTGTTGGCAATATAAATGGGGAACAAACAAGCCTATGATGATCTAATGTCCAAAATAAATGTAATGCACCAAGTGACAAACAAACAATCAACAGTGAGAATTAACCTAAAATACGAATTACGAGGCACAAAATGGCACATAACAAAACACAACTATACGTATTAATTATTTAAGTTTATTGATTTGTGTAGGGATGGCAATGGGTCGGGTTTGGGTTGGGTATTAGTAATCCCATACCCATACCCGGTTATAAAATCGTGTCCCATACCCGATCCAATACCCGTCGGGTATTTGTCGGGTATGTTTGTAGCGGATTGCAACGGATAGCCTTTAACTTCAATAATGACAGTCACGATCATTTATTTGTAAAACTTGTTACACTATACGTCCTTTATCACTAACCAGATTAAAATTTTTAGTTAAGTTTATCCACTTAAGGGTATTCTGGTCAATTCATGATTTTATTTAAATGTTTAAAAAAAACCAAAAATTTTGCATATTAACTTCATCTTCCCCAATTTCCTAACCCTAACCACCACATCTTGTCACCACCACCTCATCCTGCCGCCACCACCTCAAATCTCGTCACCACCATCACCACTCCGGCCATTGTTGATGTGGACGGTGATAATCGCGACTCAGGTTCCGGAGCTCAGACAATCGCCACCCCTACCGCATCAGACAACCCCACAGTTCCAATTACTCAGTCTAACACCAAAACTTAGGCTACAAACTGAACAAAATTGAACAAAAAACCTTCAAACTAAAAAAGCTCAAATTACACTCCTGAACATAACTATAACATTAATTACTAAATTACTCCAGTCAAAATTAGCATTGGAATACATAATTTCCTCTAATTTAAAAACAACAACATGGCTCAGCATCTTCTGAAAAAAAATAATTAATACAAAAATTACTAAATGAGTACCTCTAAATTAGCTTCGCAAAAATCAAAACTTTAACACAAAAATTACGTAAAAATTTGTTGAATAATGGACCCTCTAATGGGCTGATGTCTATCACTGTGCCAAGATCTTCTAACACATTCAAAGGGCCTCGGTCCAGGCCATGACAAGTTCCAAAAAAATAAAGAAAACACAAGGAACAAAATTGGGGGTTTCTTGAATTTCAAGTGGGTATCATCTCAAATTGAGTAATAAAGATGGAACTATTGGTCTAAAACCCAGAAGAAATATCATATTTGGTGGTTATTAGTTGAATCAAAATTTAAAATTAATGAGAAACTGAGAAGGATTTAATGGGGGGCAAGGTGGGGTTTATTGATGAAGAAAGAGCCAAACGTGGCGAGGCTTGGGGTCTTGGGTTTTAAAGGGTGGTGGTGGCAGCAGCTTGTAAACAGGTCTGATGATGGTTTATGGTGTGGATGCTTGATGGTGATAATGGTTGTAGAAGAGGGATGGGGAGAGAGGGTGTGTGTACAGAGGAGAGATTCAGTTGAGTGAGAGATTATGGATTTTTATATATATTTTTTTAATTTTGAAATTCTTTTGGTTTTTATGTATTAAATGACTGTTTTGCCCTCCTGTTCCTTGCACATGTAATACTTAGCTGAAAAGTTTAACTAGGTTAGGGCCAATGGACCTAGTGTGTAATCTTATTAACAAAGAAAGGACTGTGACTGTAATTATTGAATTTAAAGGGCATCCACTGCAATCCAATACAAACATAAAGGACGAAAAGTGTAATTTACCCATTTTATTATGTTGTATCGATTTTGTCTTTATTGTTATGTTGAACTTATCATATTCGTCTTGTTCTTGTTGTTATTTGAATTTCCATGTAATGTTTTGACAATTTGAATTATGAAATGAAAACGGTTTTGATTTAATTATTGAATAGTGTTATGTGTGATGAGCAATCTTTCTTCGTCTCACTCTGATGTTTCCGCCATTGGTTGGGGTGTGACACCCTTAGGTGGTGCAATAATGTCATCTTCTTAAACATCTCACTTTTGGAAAATTACATTTTTCATACAAAAACGAAAGCCTGAAATAGGAAAGCAATATATTTGTTCTATATATTGTGTCATTGCAACAACTGAACACAACATTGTGTTGTCATATTTTGTATTATTTGATGAAGCGATAACGTCACTTCTTGAGACTGAATGCTCTGGTATGGCAATTTACAAGGGTTACACGGACCCAAACATCATACTTGTATATTTACATTCCATAAAGGGACGAAGATACATCTTTGAACTTATATTAGGAAGATCAACCTCTCTCTTCGTCAACAAAGTTTTAAAATGACCACTAGTAGTGCCGCCACCTTCGTAATGACAACACCCACTCCAACTCCAGGTACACCTGAATCAAAACAAGCTAAAAGACAACTACAACACTTCATCGGTACGTAACACTTCCTTCAACAATACTTTTTGACCAATTCAATACAAACTCCCACTAACAATAAATACTCCTGAATTTTTTCAGTTGTGCAAGGGATGACCCATCAATAATTTTTTTTTCTAGTGAGGGGGTTTCACATGCCTAATGGTGTACTAGTATAACATAACAATCTATATCACATGCACTTACATACCACATACATTATTGTAGAAACTTAAAATAATGTGGTCTAACAACAATCATATAACATGAAAATGGATTTGGGTTGAAAAAGCAATCAGGAGAATGTAAAGCGACACGATTTATTGTAATGTAAATAATGTTTATTTTATCTAGTGCATGCTTGAAATCTCCGCCGCAACGCATAATCACACTTTCTTGTTGAAATTAACATTTATAGTTATATTCAATATTGCAAATAAAGTTAATTTACTATATTACAAATTCATGTGACAAAAAGTAATTTACAAAAATATCATAAAAAACCGGGCTTCTATAAAAAAAATATCTTAACCATCGTATCACTTCCATCTATGATTACCATCTCTCATTTTATACCATCACTCTTACTTACGACGATCACTATCATCAACACCGTAACCATTGGCTATCACTACATCTAATTTTATACCATTGTCACAGAGAGTGATCATATCATATCAGAATTCACTAAATGTATGTGAGATTTAAAGAAGAGTTGTAACATTGCCTATTTGCAATAGAACTTGAATGTGTGAAAACAAGGTTAAACGCCAGGGACATATTTTAACTAAATTTCTCATGCTTAGGGATGTAAACGAAACATATATATCCGACTGAAAAACCAACTCTCGTACTCGACCTAATAGTCATGTAGGTGACATATAATTACCCGTTAGGTATCGAATATACCCGTTAGTTTTTAAAAAAAATACCAATTAAGAATTTCTTTTACATCCCTTACTATTTTAACTTCTATATAACTTTTTTTTACCTAAGGAAACTAGATACACAAAAACTAAAAATTAGTGAATTAGTAAATTATTATATTTACAAGAGTAAATTGCAAAAATCATCTTTTATGTCGACACCAGATTGCAGTATAACAACTCTCCTCAATATTCTTAAAAGACACTTAGATATGTACATATCCGAAGATAACTAAACATAAGTAGGCAAATAGATATGACAACAAATCTAACAAAATTTAAAGTCATGTACTTCTTTACCTCCACAGATGTAGCAGCTCTCCCGAAACCTCTAACATAACCCTAGACACTCCCAAATACACCCCGTATACGAGAACCGTACCCGAAATACCTCTACCCAAGGTAACCCAACTACCCAACAAGTTCGTGCACGTGCGTTGCCCTAGAAGACTCATGCTTCCACTACGATGCAGCTCATGGCATTCGTCTTCCTAGTCATCGTGTGGCTCGAGTTATCGTTATAGTCGAGTCCTTGGTGAGAGATTTTGAAAATCATTTTATAAAGGGCGGAGCAGTTTATTAAGGTATGGGTTTCACCCCTGACTTAATAACTCAAATCCTAACTGTGGTTGTGCTCTTCGAATAACTTCGGGAGTTCCACTAGATTTTGAAATAGAGGCTTTCGTTGAGATATGGACGTCACTCCTAGCTCAACGGAAAGTTCTCGTGCTAGAAAAATGCGCTGAGTGAGCGATCTTGTTGAGAGTTCTTGGTTTTCATGCCTGATCTCGACTGGACCACTCAGTTGTGTTACGCGAATAATTTCGAAAACGTGTGTATTGTGTTAGCCTTAGGAAAGGCCAAGTAACATTCTAGCCTTAGGAAAGGCTCTTCGCGTGAAGTTGTAGTATGCGGTGTTCACGCGAAGTAGTAGCTTTTAGCGAATTCGAACGAGAGTATCAATAGTAGACTTTGTACTAACCCCTACTGGGCTTCGCACGAAGTCTGGTCTGTTGGTGCTTAGACTATAGACTAGGTCAACCTGACTCGTATCCCAGACTAGGTCGAGTCGTAAGATTTTACCAAATTCCCTACAGTTATGGCTCTGATACCAATCTGTCACACCCCAACCGATGGCGGAATCATCGGGGCGCGGCACTAGGCGAATCAGACTGCTCAAGAGAATCCATAACAACTATATTGCGACAATATTTATTACATTTGTTATCCCATACTAACAATCAGTACAATCACATAAGTTATCACAAATTTCTTGTCCTCTCGAACAATACAAATCCGACAACCTAGATTTTTAAGTAAGTTTCTAGACTTCCTAGCTTGATTTGAGGTAGCATGCGATCTAACCTGCAACATACGTTAAAATAATGTCAATACAAAAGTATTGGCGAGTATACAGGTTTAATATGTAATAGTGTAATAGATAAAAGTTGCGAATTTCCACATACATAAATGTAATACACGACATATATACTCACAAAACTGATACTACCAGCTAAGTCCTCGAGCTGCGATTTCGATTGCTAAACTAGACCCCGTCGGGCGCAATAGTACTATACTAGTCATGGTGGGACGTCGCGAGTATAAGTCCTAGCACATATGTAACTAGCATCACGTATAACTATGCACATAAGTCATTCGCAAGTGATAAGTAGTTTAAGCATTTGATGTATTTCGATTTGATAGCAACGTATGTTACACCCAAAAGTGCAAAAGCAAAAAGGGTTCAAGTATACTCACAGTCGGTGTTCGGCAAACAAACACAACTTGATTGGATTGATAGGAGCGCGTCTGAGATTAGCCTGGTTACAGTTTGATAGCGTAAGCGTCGAACAGTGCGTTAAACGGTGGCGAGTGAGCCAAGTGTCGAATGGTAATCCGATCGGATGGCAATCCAATCGGATGACCAGTCGATCAGGTGGCAATCCGTTCGGATGGCCAGTCGATCGGGTGGCAATCCATTCGGATGGTCATCCGATCGGATGACCATTCGTTCGGATTGTCACCTTGTTTGGTGAAAATGTGTTTGTGTATGATGGTTGCCTTTTGAAGTTTTCGTTGTAGCATTTTGAAAACAGAGAAGTATCTCTACCTTTCAGGTCGGTCGATCGGGTGGCAACTCGATCGGGTGGTTGTTCGATCGGACGGTGATTCGATCGGCCAGACACTTTCGGTGATGATCAGCTCACAGCAGACTGGTCGCTCGATCGGGTGACAATCCATTGGAACTGATGTGCAAAGAAGATTTGTAAAAACGTTTAAGTGTTGAGGATCCAAAGTCAGCCGGTCGGCTGGTCGTTCGATCGGACGACAATCCGATCGGACGGCAATCCGTCCCGCAGCCTGATCATCTCACAACTTGCTTATTTTGTTAAGTTTCTACGATTTGATCGAGACGGTATGACTACGAGCTAAACAATGGAAACTCCACCGAGTCCAAGTCATTGGATCAGATGGGAATCACCCCGTCTGATCAGTTAACTATTCTCGACGGTTATTCGTGTTCAACACGATAAGCCGGTCATCTCGTTGATAGGAACCAGTTCTCAAACCGACACTTCACTAGAGACAGAGTAGAAGGTCTGTACGAGCTCTGTTGCTACCGGTTTTGAGTGAAAAGTTAAGAAAGTTTGAAGAAAAGCTTAGGAAACCTAGATTCGGCTTAGATTTTTAGGTGAGATTAGTGTTTATACACCGTGGAATCCATCAGATCTGGACTGTTCTTGATGAGATGAGGTCACACTTCATTATTCCTAAGAACTCCATGATGACATCACCTTAGAACGGCTCAAATCCAAAGATCTAGCGGTGGAAAAGTGAGATCTGATGGTGAAAAAGATGAAGAAGTGTGTGTAGATTATAGAAGTACAAGATTTAGGTCGGAAACTTACAAGAATTGCGAGAAATCAAGAGAAAAGGGTCCAAGAGCATGCTGGTCGAGTGAGAGCTGTCACATCACTGTTTAAGTGATGTGACAAGGGCTATTTATAGGTGAAGAGGAGAAAAGGGAAAGGGAGTGCCATGGATCGGATGACTGTCCGATCGGGTGATCACTCGATCGGTGGTCTCCGGCGAATGGCGTTTCGATGTTTCGTTTTGAACGTTAAGCGTTGCGATAGTTTGGTCACACATTTTCATACCCATATTCATATATTTATTATAATTAGTCACATAGGGTCGTATACATATCCATATTTCGAAGTTGCGATAATCGAGTTACGCGTGCCTGCGAGTGCGTTTTCTTGAGTATCGAGTTGCATTGCGACACATCACGGTTATCAAGGAGGGTAGAATTGGTCCTCACTTGATATCTTCGTGAGTGTTAGTATGTTCGATGAGACTTGTTATGCTACAATGATCAACGGGGTACCACCCACTCGTATTGCCATCATCGTCACGACGGTCGGTGGGGTAGTACGCACTCGTAGAGTCATTGTTAGCTCTAATGTTTGCGTTAATGTATTATGCGAAAATAGTGTTGTAATAGTGTAGTATGCGACGCAGTTACATTATGATCTGAATCTCTGGTGCTAGGCGTAACGAGTGTAGCAATTAGTAACAATGCACGAACGTGCGGGTTGTTACAGTCTCCCCTGCTTTAGGAAATTTCGTCCCGAAATTAATCCATAAGAAGGGTTGCGAAAGTTGATGCGAATAAGGGTAGTGATAAAACGTCAATATAAGTGAGCGGTCGATTGAGATTCGACAAGCGAGAGTGTTGCGATGACTGGCGATGGCAGCGAGTAAGGCGATTCGTATACAAAAGCGATAACATACATAGAAAGGCGATTCCCAAGCGTTTACAATTTTCGAAAAGTCGGTTAATTTGAAAAACTTGATTACGAAAATTCCTTCTCACAGTGCGGCGTTAACTGTATCGATGTTCACACCAGCGCTATGAGGAGGGTTTTGTTGGGTTACTAAAAGATTTTAAAGTGTTTAAAACTCGCTTTAAGAAAATTTTCTCATCACATGGCGTTAACTTGAGTCGATTGTCACACCAGTGTTATAAGAAAATCTCGTTTCGTACAAAGGTTTTTAGAAAATTTTATAAGGGAAAATCCTTATTTTCACAAAGGTTTTAAATAATATCAAGATTTTAACATTTGAAGTCGGCCCCGCATGGCACCTTCCCACGAAAGTTCGACAATATGGCTAAATCACTTAAATATAGGAAGTACCAGCGGCGTATCCACCATGTTTTAGCCACATGGTTTCCGTCCCGTGAGGCAGTGTCATGTGTGTCGACACAGTACCGATAGAGCTCGATTCCCTCGGTCCAAGCGAAAGAGGCTCGGGCCAAGTGTAAGAGAAAGATTGGGCGAACTGAGCGATGAGGTCGTTTACGAACCCAGTTCAGCAATGCAAGCGAGAGGGATGGCGGTATGCGATAAGCGAAAATCGAAACGCGATGAGCGATAGCGACAACCGTCGAGCGATAAGCGACGATTGTTGCGATGCGAGCGATGGTGATACGCGCGATTAATGCGATTCGATTGGATTGATCAACACCACAAAATTCAACTAACATTAGACCCCACATGGCCCTTTTTCACGAAAGTCTGTTGATATGGTTAAATCACTTATATATAGGAAGTACCAGCGGCGTATCCACCATGCTTTAACCATATGAGTTTCGTCCCGTGAAGCGAGGTCATGTGTGCTAATTTTAACACATATAACACAGATAACGGTAAGCGATAGCGATAGGCGACGAGCGATTTAGCAATACACAGCAAGCGATACAGCGATGCACACAATAAGCGATAGCGATTCACATAATAGGCGATAGCGATTGCGAGATAGATTTTAGCGATAAAGCGATTTAATTAGCTTCGGATAGAATCACAAATTTTAACTATCGTTGCGCCCCACATGGCATCTTTCCACAAAATTTTGCTAATATGGCTAAAACACTTATATATAGGAAGTACCGGCGGCGTATCCACCATGTTTTATCCATACTAGATCTGTTTCGTGAATCGATGGCATGTGTGCCAACATACACAAGTAGCGATAAGCGTTAGAAGCGATAAGCGATGCGAGTATCGAAGTGATGAGATCGATAGATGCATTAAGCGTTAAAGTGTTGCGAGGGTGATGTGCGTTAGATTCCAGTGAAATTGCGATTGAGTTGTGGTTAAAGACTTACGACCAGTCTTGCGTCGATGCAACTGCCCTGCGGGGGTAGACTCTCCAGAGTCCATCGATGAGGCATTTGCATTGCGTTTGCAAACTTACGACAAGTCTTGCGATGATGCGATGTAATTGTTACGCCTTGCGAATGAGTGTAGTGTCTCGAAAATAATCATAATAGTATAGGTCTAAATAAAGTTCAACTCCACGTGGCACTTTCTTCACGAGACTTCGGTAGTATGGCAAAGCACACCTTGCCTTACCCCTACTACTTGCATCCCGTGAATAGATGTCGCACTTTGTTGACATGGTCAAGATGCTTATATATAGGAAGTACCAGCGGCGTATCCACCACGCTCGACCATGCTTTTAACGTTATGGCACCATTGGAACTCACTACGATCTCCGTGCACTGACCAAACTAATCCCGTGTGCACCCGTGATTAGTCGTTCCTTGCACGTTTATCGTACCTTATTCTAAGAGTGTGGTGAGGATAAAACACATTATATCGTGATATAATATATAGCATGTGTGTGATTCCAGATTAAGTGCGAAGACGAGAGACAAAGCGAGAGATAAATAGAGTCCACATTGCGTCGAGAAATAGAACAAATTCAACGCATAAAAGAAACCAACGGCGAAAATCATAGCATTACTACAACATTGGAAGCATGATAAATGTTGTTGTGCAGGACTTTTGCGGAGACTGCGATGCTGCTGAAATCCCTCAAGGTTGCGGTCCTGTGCGGCAGTTCTGGGTAAAATGACCATACCAGTTGCAATTGTCGCAATAGCGACAGTTAGCTCCTGGTGGGTGATGATACGTACACATGAGACACAGGGGATGGCTTCTGGTGTAGGCGCGCTTCACCAGAACGGGAGCAAATTGTAGCGGTGTGGGCTTTGGAATTTCATCCACGCTTGGTTCCTTTCGCTTGTGGCTGAGCTTGTTGCGATCCTGAGATGAGGTGTCGTTATCGTTGGAGGATTCGTCTGATGATTCGCTGGAGACATCGTCGGAGAAATCTTCAGAAGAATCATCGGTAGATTCGTTGGAAGAATCGTTGGATGAGTCGATGACGATTGCTTGATGAGCTTGTTTGACAGGATTCTTGGAGAAGAATCCATCCAAGATTCGTTTGTCATTGATTTATGCGGCCAAGCGGTAGGTTTCTTCGATGGTAGCAGGTCTTGCAGCTTCGACAAAATCGCCCACACATTCAGGCAAGCCGCGAATATACTTCATGATGGCTTTTTCTGAAGTGTTGACTTGACTTGGGCAGATTATGCTAAGCTGTTTGAACCTTGCAGTGTAGCCAGTATTGTCACCTCCGACTTGCTTGATTTTCCAAAACTCGTCTTCTAGCTTCTGGACTTCATGGGGAGGGCAGTACTCTTTCTTCACGAGCTCTTTCAGCTCATTCCAAGAGAGGGCATAAGCCGCGGAGATCCCACGTTTGTTACGTTCAGCTGTCCACCAGTGGAGTGCTCGCGATTGAAATACTCCGGTAGCGCAAGTAGTACGAAATCCATCAGGATACCCACTCTGACGAAGGATAACTTCGATAGAATCGAACCACTGGAGTAGTTAGGACACACCTCCTTCACCCGTGAAAACCATCGGGTCACAGGCTTTGAAGTGCTTGTAGAGGAAAGCAGATTGCGGCGCTTTTGTCTTAATGTCTTCCGAGGTTCGAGAGTTACTGAGAGAGTGCACTTGAGCGACAATTTGAGGAATGACCTTGGCCACTTCCCTGACCACAAGTGAGGCAATCATCTTCTCGGTGCTTCGTTTGGCTCTTCTCCTAGCTTTTCGTCTCGAGGTAGAGTCGTTGGAAGGCATCTAGACAGAGAGAGATTTGGAGTGAGATTCGATCATAATGATTTTTTTTTAGTTTGCGATGCGATTGAGCGCGATTAAAACTTGTTGCGAGTAATATAATAGACTTCACAGAGGAGCCACATAGGAGACACGAAATTCCTAAGTTCCCACACAATTGATTTGCTTGTATATATATAATTAGTTGTAGTTTATGCTTACCCACATACACGTCGGGATACAATGCGCGAGGACGCGTTGAGGGGAGAAAGCGAAAACGAGAAATTAGACACTTGTTTCGTTGTGAACGTTCGGTTTTCGTTTTAGATTGCGATGGCTGTGCGAGTTGTGTGTTTTACGAAAATAGGGAGTGAAAATCGAGAAATCGATAAAGCATAAGGTTTCAAAACGTAAACACATAAGCGTAAATAAGTTCCAACAAGTGTAAAATCGGCGGTTCGTATGCTAAAGAAGTAGATAGAGTGCCTCGGGTGTTTAGGCGTCGACTACCCAAGGTAACCCAATTATACCCAACAAGTTCGTGCACGTGCGTTGCCCTAGAAGACTCATGCTTCCACTGGGATGCAGCTCATGGCATTCATCTTCCTAGTCATCGCGTGGCTCGAGTTATCGTTATAGTCGTCCTTGGTGAGAGCTTTTGAAAATCATTTTATAAAGGGCGGAGCGGTTTATTAAGGTATGGGTATCACCCCTGACTTAATAACTTCGCTCCTAACTGTGGTTGTGCTCTTTGAATAACTTCGGGAGTTCCACTAGATTTTGAAATGGAGGCTTTCGTTGAGATATGGACGTCACTCCTAGCTCAACGCAAAGTTCTCGTGCTAGAAAAATGCGCCGAGTGAGCGATCTTGTCGAGAGTTCTTGGTTTTCACGCCTGATCTCGACTGGACCACTCGGTTGTGTTACGCGAATAATTTCGAAAACGTGTGTATTGTGTTAGCCTTAGGAAAGGCCAAGTAACATTCCAGCCTTAGGAAAGGCTCTTCGCGTGAAGTTGTAGTATGCGGTGTTCACGCGAAGTAGTAGCTTTTAGCGAATTCGAACGAGAGTATCAATAGTAGACTTTGTACTAACCCCTACTGGGCTTCGCACGAAGTCTGGTCTGTTGGTGCTTAGACTATAGACTAGGTCAATCTGACTCGTATCCCAGACTAGGTCGAGTCGTAAGATTTTAACTAATTCCCTACAGTTATGGCTCTGATACCAATCTGTCACACCCCAACCGATAGCGGAATCATCGGGGCGCGGCACTAGGCGAATCAGATTGCTCAAGAGAATCCATAACAACTATATTGCGACAGTATTTATTACATTTGTTATCCCATACTAACAATCAGTACAATCACATAAGTTATCACAGATTTCTTGTCCTCTCGAACAATACAAATCCGACAACCTAGATTTTTAAGTGAGTTTCTAGACTTCCTAGCTTGATTTGAGGTAGCATGCGATCTAACCTGCAACATACGTTAAAATAATGTCAATACAAAAGTATTGGCGAGTATACAGGTTTAATATGTAATAGTGTAATAGATAAAAGTTGCGAATTTCCACATACATAAACGTAATACACGACATATATACTCACAAAACTGATACTACCAGCTAAGTCCTCGAGCTGTGATTTCGATTGCTAAACTAGACCCTGTCGGGCACAATAGTACTATACTAGTCATGGTGGGACGTCGCGAGTATAAGTCCTATCACATATGTAACTAGCATCACGTATAACTATGCACGTAACTCATGGTTGCCTTTTGAAGTTTTCGTTGTATCATTTTGAAAATAGAGAAGTATCTCTACCTTTCAGGTCGGTCGATCGAACGGCCGGTCGATCGGGTGGCAACTCGATCGGGTGGATGTTCGATCGGAAGGTGATCCGATCGGCCAAACACTTTGGTTGATGATCAGCTCACAGCAGACTGGTCGCTCGATCGGGTGGTAGTCCGATCGGGTGACAATCCGTTGGAACTGATGTGCAATGAAGATTTGTAAAAATGTTTAAGTGTTGAGGATCCAAAGTCAGCCGGTCGGCTGGTCGTTCGATCGGACGGCAATCCGATCAGACGGCAATCCGTTCGTCGTTCAGATCCTTGAATGTTTGAAAATTGTTTAAGTCTTGATACCAAGTGCAATCCGATCGGATTGCGGGTCGATCGGGTGGCAGTCCGATCGGGCGGTAATCCGATCGGACGGCAATCCGTCCCGCAGCCTGATCATCTCACAACTTGCTTATTTTGTTAAGTTTCTACGATTTGATTGAGACGATATGACTACCAGCTAAACAATGGAAACTCCACCGAGTCCAAGTCATTGGATCGGATGGGAATCACCCCGTCCGATCAGTTAACTATTCTCGACGGTTATTCGTGTTCAACACGATAAGCCGGTCATCTCGTTGATAGGAACCAGTTCTCAAACCGACACTTCACTAGAGACAGAGTAGAAGGTCTGTACGAGCTCTGTTGCTACCGGTTTTGAGTGAAAAGTTAAGAAAGTTTGAAGAAAAGCTTAGGAAACCTAGATTCGGCTTAGATTTTTAGGTGAGATTAGTGTTTATACACCGTGGAATCCATCAGATCTGGACTGTTCTTGATGAGATGAGGTCACACTTCATTATTCCTAAGAACTCCATGATGACATCACCTTAGAACGGCTCAAATCCGAAGATCTAGCGGTGGAAAATTGAGATCTGATGGTGAAAAAGATGAAGAAGTGTGTGTAGATTATAGAAGTACAAGATTTAGGTTAGAAACTTACAAGAATTGCGAGAAATCGAGAGAAAAGGGTCCAAGAGCGTGTTGGTCGAGTGAGAGCTGTCACATCACTGTTCAGGTGATGTAACAAGGGCTATTTATAGGTGAAGAGGAGAAAAGGGAAAGGGAGTGCCATGGATCGGATGACTGTCCGATCGGGTGGCTGCCCGATCGGATGGCCGTCCGATCGGATGGCCACCCGATCGAGTGGTCACTCGATCGGTGGTCTCCGGCGAATGGCGTTTCGATGTTTCGTTTTGAACGTTAAGCGTTGCGATAGTTTGGTCACACATTTTCATACCCATATTCATATATTTATTATAATTAGTCACATAGGGTCGTATACATATCCATATTTCGAAGTTGCGATAATCGAGTTACGCGTGCCTGCGAGTGCGTTTTCTTGAGTATCGAGTTGCATTGCGACACATCACGGTTATCAAGGAGGGTAGAATTGGTCCTCACTTGATATCTTCGTGAGTGTTAGTATTTTCGATGAGACGTGTTATGCTACAATGATCAACGGGGTACCACCCACTCGTATTGCCATCATCGTCACGACGGTCGGTGGGGTAGTACGCACTCGTAGAGTCATTGTTAGCTCTAATGCTTGCGTTAATGTATTATGCGAAAATAGCGTTGTAATAGTGTAGTATGCGACGCAGTTACATTATGATCTGAATCTCTGGTGCTAGGCGTAACGAGTGTAGCGATTAGTAACAACGCACGAACGTGCGGGTTGTTACAGTTTAACTCTAATAAAAAAAATATTTCCTAACTACGGTCCTGATGAAACTTTCTGCTGCCAAATTGATAAACACCGACACCATCTGACTGGCTCGCGGCTCCCGCTCCCAGGGTAGGGGTCGGGGGCTGTGACAGAAGGTGGTATCAGAGCTAAGCCACTTGTTTAAGCCATTTAGGTGTTTCTTCTAATACCTAAACCTTAAACATTTATGTTGTGTTAGGAAATTAATATCTTATGTGTTATCCTGTGAACATAAAATCTTAATGTGTCTGCCATGATTTTATGCCATTTAACAAATTTTGAATCCCCAAAATATGTTACTCATATATGTATCTTACAGCTATGCTATATTTAAGAAAAATATATATACATAAATATATATAGTTGATATATTAATAATATCATGTCTTGGTAAATTTTGTGATATCTTATATCTCTATCGTATCCATATGTATATGTGGGAACATAATGCAATAAAAATTTTATAGTAATAATACAATGTTTATATTAATATAAAATAAATGCAATTCAGATATGATACTTTGTAACTATCATAATATAAATATTTAGATAATATGTATTATATCTAAATGATCCTATATCATTTAAAATCCTCAGGATATGTAACTCCTATTATATCTCACAATGTGTTAGGTTATAAAAAGAAAAGTTATTCATAAAATAATATTCAATTTTGTGGTATATACCATACCCATATATTTTTGTAAACACAATTTAAAATAAATTATAATAATATTATGATATTGATATTAATATCTTAACCAAAGATGTAAAATAACACCTTTAGGTACGGTATCATTGAAATATCACAATATAAAATATTATTTAATAAAAGCAAGATATTTTATGATTTATGATATAATTCAAAAGTTTTACTCAATTTAAAGATATGTATTTATCAAAATTTTGATAACACATATAATTATATTAATTTTATTAAAATATAATGTTTCAGCAATGTTTAGATACAACAATTAAAATACTTTGTAAATCACTTTATAATTCTTTATCATATTATTAAATATTAAATATGTAGATTATTCATCAAAATTTGATAAATTACGTAATATTCAGAAATTATGTGTATAATACTTAACATGCTAAAAGAAATTTTTTTATACACAAACGCTCTTTAAGAAAAGTCTTTAATATATATTGTTACTATTTATCATCATTGTTATTAATATAATACACTAAATTAAATATTATTAAATTCGGTTTTAAATTAAAATTAATAATAATAATAATTTGGAAAAATAAAATAATTGGCTCTTGAATAAAGCTATGTTAAAAGAATTTTATAAAACAAATTTCTTAATTTAATTTATACAAATAATGAACAAGAATTATTATAGTTCGTAATTCATAGTTGACGATTCTAAAACTTAAACATATATATATTTATATATATATACAATGGGAGAAATAAAATATTTTATAAGACAGTATTTGTGAAACAGAAATATGTATAACAACTTGATACCGTGTAATTAAATAATACCTATATATCAATCGGAAATAGCCTAAACCTATTTCTTAGATTATTTGAAAATCAGATATATGTATATTTTATATAACTTGTATCAATAATGTAAATAATGTTCTATCTATGCAATAAAAATATGTACAAAAACATTTAATACAGTATAACGATATGGTTTAAAATATATGTACATATATCTCAAAAGAAACATTTTTTTTTGTATTTGATAAGTTTAATTCATTTCTTAAGCTATATTTAAGCTATACATACATATATTATGAGATGAGAATGATACTTTATTAAATTAAAAAAAAAACATTAAACTTTGTATTCTCTGTTATGATAAATTTCAAGTCCTAAATATGTTATAATCAGAATAAGTCAACCAGTTAATTGAAGATTAAATTGTTCTAACACAATTTAGAAGATTTATATCTTTATTAAATTTATTTCTTTTAATAAATTTCCTTTTTATTCCGAAATATTATGTTCAATAAACCTGATGGAAATTGATTTCATATAAATAAATAAACAAAGTTATAAGAATAAACGGAATAATTAAAATAAGTAGTTATATAATTGGATTCCCATGAATTGATATGTATATATTATAGGAAATTTTAAAACCTTATGTATATACAAGACGTAATTTTCTTGATAATATATATAATACAATGATCAAATGACTTTGGTAGAATTACAATTTTTTATATAACAGAAGAAACAAACCTACATGTTTACTCAAGATCTATTTTGATACCCAACTTTAATTCAAAATATACCTTAAGAATATCTGTATTAGCACCACCTCTTGGGTCAATGACGGAAAATCTCAGAATTTCATATAAAGCTTTTACCTTTATTTTGAATACCTATCCAGTCATGAGTTCTGGAAATATAATTAAATTAAGACAATATAGAGAGAAGCTATTACACCTAAGGAAGAAACAACACATATAAAATATACATTTTCCTTATATTTTGATAAGATATATAGTAAGAGAAAATGTTAAGATATAACATGTATACATGTATACCTTAATACATATAATTATCAACGCATAATACTGATGAGTTATGACTATAATTGTGTTAAACAAAATGTGCCTGTATAATTACCTAGTTCTGTGATAATTATATCTAAACATATTTGTAATACATATGTCAAATGAAATGGCATGTGACCAAGAAATTGAGACTAGTAATGAAAACTCTTTGGATAGGAACACTATGGAAAATATAATAGCTCAAGGAATATCGAATGCCATACATTCGATCATTGAAGCTATTAAAATTTTTGTGCCTATAAACAAAGATCGTACTATACACCGTAGGCATACTCACCACTTCAAACCTAACCCTAGTAGTAATGGAAATCATGATATTCATATCAAAACTTCATCTTCCAAACGAAAGAAAATCACCACCTATAGTTACTCATATAAGGAATTCCGCTCCGACAAATCATGCAAGGACAAAGATATGAAACCAGCAATCATGCAACCTATCTACGATAACCATAACAAGAAACATGCAAGAAAACGCTATCCTAAGAAGACACTTCGCTGTAATTTCTGCAAGAAGGCTGGACATGCAGAGGAAGAATGTAGAAGAAAACTAACGTGTGTTACAAATGCGGAGACCCAGGTCACATTCGTCCCTACTGCCCGAAACTATCTAAGGCACCCGAAAATAAGGATCGAAACCCCAATGAAGTTAAGGAAAACGCATAGATGTTTACAACACCGGAGGCAACAACTTTTAAAATAAACACCCTTATGTTTTATCATTGCTACAGTATTAGTTGACTTTTAATTCCGATCAAAATTCTATAAATAGAAGGGTCTTTATTTTTCTTTTATATATCCAACTCTCATTTGTCTCGTCTCTTGATAAATTCTTATGTCATACATGCATTGCCTGTCATACATGTGAATTCACTTCAAAAGATCAACTACTCCTGAGTTTTAATAAATATTTTCGTTATACTCATTTTGATAAGTTCCCCCCTGATTGTGAAAATGCTGACTTTTGATAATCAAGTCAACAGATTTCTTGGAAAACTCCTCTTCTTTTCAGAGTTACCAGATTTTCATTGAAACCATTTCTTATCAATACATATATCCATTGTTGGAATATGTCCAAACCAAACTCAATTATTTGAACTTGTTCACAATATACGTTCAATTCAAAATCCCATATGATGAATTGAGATCATCATATTCGAGGTAATCTCATTGTTTGAATCATAGCAAACTTGTTTAAAGTCTTCGATTTTGATATATCATTTGTTAAAACACGACACTTTGAGATGGCAATTTCTTTGAAAGTTGGTCTCATTTCATTTCGCACATGAGGTACGAATTTATCCATTTATTAATTCATTATCTGAAACCAGTCTTAATACAATTTTGTGTTAAGGTTCCAGTATACCTCCAACCTTTCTTTCATCATTGAATTAAATCTTACAAAATTCATTTCTATGTTCATTTGAACATCCTATCTTTTGAATATTCAGATTCGCTTCCTTGAAACTTTTGAAAATGGTGAATCCGTTCGGTCACCGTAATCATTGGATTCTTTCAATCACTACAACACCTTGCGGTGTCTGTATAAATTTGTAGCTTGTACTAATAATAAACCCTGATCATACGTCATTCGTTTAAACTCAGTATTCAAAGTAGTCTTGATACGATTATGTATTAAGACCATGATACACTAAATTCTATTTTAGTGTACGGTGTATCCTTGCCACTTAAATAAACGTTACTAATTTCTGGTTTGATTATTGACAAATCATTTTTTATACTTCTATCTTCAATTAAAAAATTCAGAGTCTTTTAAACAAACAAAGTAAGTTCTCTTTTGGCATTGGATCCTATTGTCCCTAAAAGTCATTTATATTCGATTCAGATGTCTCTATTGATCTTGTGAAACTTAATCATGTTCAGGTTAATAATTCCTGGAACTAATCATGCTCTCAAATTTCTTCTATGTCCTCAGAAAAAATCTCACTAAGGATTCATCTGCTATTTTTGGAAGATTTCATACATCATTTTTGTCAGTTGTAGCTGATAAGCTACGGATCCTATTCGTTTAATAAATAGTCCATCATACCTGGAACTTGACTTCCCTTTTAATGACTCTGACTACCCCTTTCTATAGAGAAACTTTTAACAATGTCTTATCTCCTAATTGAAAAGTTCCCATCTGTTATCTACATAACTCTTTTAATAATTCCATATTATTTCTATCTTGACTATTGTTTCTTACACTATCTCGAGCCCAGATAAGTTATTTTTCTCCAAAGTTGCCATCCAATAGAGAAAAGTTTAGAATTTTCGTTCATTAAATGATACCAAGGACGCTTTGACTTTATATGGTTCCAAGAAAATATAATAGCTCAAATCTCGAGGACAAGATTTAAAACAAGGTGGGGAGGATATAACAACTCTCCTCAATATTCTTAAAAGACACTTAGATATGTACATATCCGAAGATAACTAAACATAGGTAGGCAAATAGATATGACAACAAATCTAACAAAATTTAAAGTCATGTACTTCTTTACCTCCACAGATGTAGCAGCTCTCCCGGAACCTCTAACATAACCCTAGACACTCCCAAATACACCCCGTATACGAGAACCGGACCCAAAATACCTCTATATAATTAAAAATAAAATAAAAACAAAATCCTAATGGCGCTCGCAGGGCGCGAAGCCCTTGGCTCTATCCGTCGCGGGCCGCGACAGCTTAACGACAGGAGAACACCTGGTGCCGCCACGTGTCGATGACTCAGCAAACTCAAACCACCTTAAGGTCCTTGCGGGGCGCGACGGCCCCCTTGTTCTTCTTCGCGGGGCGCGAGAGACCGACGATCAGACCTATAAATAGGGGCCTCGAGCTTCAGTCATTCCTCGTTCATTTCTTTCGAATTATCTCTCAATTTCTATAAATAGCTAAAATTATACCCGAGTGTTATATCCACTAAAATAGCGAAGCTCTGCCTCGTTGTAAGTATTTTAACCCCCAGTTACGTATTAGATACGCTGCCCGATTGATCTAGTGCTCCGTAACGGCTGTCGAGGCTCTGCCCGACGTAGTCGTTGGAGTTCTGTCTCGGGGAGGGTATAACTAATGTAAAAATTTGGGTTATTATACTAACACGTATGCATTGTTTAATTAATAGATTATAACCAGGAAGTCACAAAGGAAAGACCTAAAATAGCAATGTGAGTAATCTCTTTTTTGTAAACCTTTTTGCAAACTGTTTTTACAAAACCTCAATTGTTTTAATTTATATTTAACAGTAATTGAGTATTTGTATTCTACAATTATCGTCGGTATGTTGGGGTTTTGTATACAAAATTTGTTACTACATTGTGAGTAGTAACATGACCACAAGTCGGGTTGACAATACCGTGGGTGGTAATTAAGGTAGATGGAAATAAATGTAATTGTGCGACCGCTCTCAATGCTGTAAAATAATAAAATCTGTTTTGATTAAACTGGGATTCACTCACCAGTATTTCTTGCTAATAAAATGTTTTAAACACGTGTTTCAGGTAACTTAGTGTGAAGCCCATAAAAGCCAGCTGGAGAACACTGAAGGCTTAGAAAAGTTACCATAAAAGTTACCAAATTAAAAAGGAGAATTGTTTTCAAAAATTAGGGTTATTCCCTATAAATGTATTATAAATGAAATTCGGGTTTTATCCCATTTATTTATTTTAAACATTATGGTGTTTAACTCTCATAAAAAAATATTTCCTAACTACGGTCCTGATGAAACTTTCCGCTGCCAAATTGATAAACACCGATACCATCTGACTGGCTTGCGTCTCCCGCTCCCAGGGTAGGGGCCGGGG
Source organism: Helianthus tuberosus (assembly GCA_030545235.1). Classification (NCBI taxonomy): domain Eukaryota; kingdom Viridiplantae; phylum Streptophyta; class Magnoliopsida; order Asterales; family Asteraceae; genus Helianthus; species Helianthus tuberosus. Next base: position 47,640,308 of record CM060411.1, on the reverse strand, counting down.
GCTGTGACATGCAGACTATATCATTTGTCTTCAAAAAATACAAAAAACGTACTCGATGTATGCAAACTCGTGCACGGTATGTCCTTTGGCCCTAACTAGGTTAATTTTACAGTTAAGTATTACCAAATGGACCCCACATAAGGGTATTTTGGTCATTTTACCTTATTTACTAAAATTAATAAACATAAGAAGTAATAAATAAAACAATTAAAACATATTATGTATATTTACGTATATATTTATATAAACACACTTTTACCACCCAGACTCCCCTTATCTCTAAACTCTCTCACTCCCCCATTATCTCTCTAACTTCTGGTGACACCACCATCTACCACCATCTCCCGGCCACCACCCCTACCCCACCCAACTATCTGATCACTACCGTCCACCACCACCTCTGGCCACCATGAGCCACCACCATCTCTTGTAACAAGCACCAAACCACAAAGATTTGAGCCAGATCTGACCACAATCCACCAAGATCTGAGCAAGAACTACAAAGATCTGAACTAACCATCCACCAAGAATCTAAACCAGATCTGACCAGCACGTGAAGTTGTGGCGGGGTGGTGTTGTTGTGGTGTAGAAGTTGTTGGTGAGCAACACCCAAATCTTGTCGTCGGTGTGTGGAGTTGTGGTGAAGTGGAGGTGAGCAGCGGCATGGCGGTGTCGTCGGAGGAAGATGATGACGGAGGATGCAATTTGGGTGTTGGTGAGACGGGGAATGGTGGTTGATTGTTCTGGAGTAGGTTTTGTGGTGCTCCGATGGTGGTGCAAGGGTGGTGGAGTTGTGGAATTTTGTTTAATTTTTATGGGTTTTTTTGACCGGATTTCGAATAGGGTGGGTTTTGATAAGATTCAGGTGGTTGTGTTGGTGTTGGGATTTGGCCGGATTTTTAATGGTGGTGGGTTTTTGGTCTGACTTGGGTGGTGGGAAGTGGTGGTAGGTGTGGGATAAAAAAATGAAGAAGATGGGGGTGACTAAGATCGGATGAGGAACCGGGGTCTTCTTTCTTCGTCAAAGAACATCATGAAATCAGATTTGAATTAGGGTGGCAGTTTTGACTAGTGGTAGAGGTGGCACTGATGGTTGGTGGTGGCAGTGGAGAACAAAATGAGAGAGAGAAAAAGAGGGGGAGAAAGTGTGGTGTGTGGTTAGGCCAGGTGATGGTGGGGGTGGGGGTGGGGGTGGTTGATGGTGGCAAGTGGTGGTGGCCTGGTGGGTGAGTGAGAGCGAGGGAAGAGGGAGAACTGAAGAGGGATGATGGATTGTTATATGTTTAAAAAAATTATTATATCTTTTCATGTTTTATGTATTAAATGTTGTATATAAATGGGTAAAATGTCTAATTTGCCCTCATATGGGGTCCATTTGATCAAATTTAACCATGAAAATAAATTGGGTTTAAGGTAAAGGACGGATTGTGCAAGAGTTGACAAACATAAAGTATGTTTTCTATGATTTTTAAAGATAAAATACATACTTTGTAATCTGGTGTAAACATAAATGACACTTTTTGTAATTTACTCTATTTACAATGACAAAAGAAAATAAAAACAAAAAGAAATGTTTACGGGTATGATTCGTGTTAACAACTATATGGGGGAATGTTCTATGCAGAACACTAAATATTGCGAGAACACGCAGAACACAATGAATCACCCATTTTTTCTATCCTAAAAACTTAAAAAGTAAATGAAAATGTTACGAATATAAGATTTATTATTTCTTACGTTAGAATTCAAAACAAAATATGGACAATTTTCACTTTTTGTATAACCTACACATATGTAGGTTATTTGTTGGTTAAATTACTAACATGTATGTAGACTATGTGTAGGTTAAAATCTTTGGTTTTTTTTATCTATATATATTACAGATATGAATGTAAGAAACATAAAATTTAGAGTTAATTACTGTTTTCGTCCATGTGGTTTGTCAAAAATCACTATTTCATTCCATTAGTTTAAAAATTGCGATTTCAGTCCCTGTGGTTTCACTTTCGTAACCATTTCAGTCTACATCGTAACCATTTCAGTCCCTATACTAATAGAATAAATGGATTGAAATTGTTACGAAAGTGAAACCACAGAGACTGAAATGGTTACGAAACTGAAACCACAGGGACTGAAATTGCAATTTTTAAACTAATGGACTGAAATAGTGATTTTTTACAAATCACAGGGACGAAAACAGTAATTAACTCTAAAATTTAAAAAATATGTACTTTAAATCCCAAAATTTAGTGTTTTAGAGTTGTTCTTTTTGTTCTCGCAATAGTTAGTGTTCTGTAATGATCCTCATACTATGTATATTTTGCTAATAAAACCGGATACCACCTAACACCATACCTGTAAAGCGGTCTCAAATTTTTAGTTTTCCAATGTCTTAAGTTGAAGGGCTAGTTTGCAATTTGAGTAAATTACGTTTTTGGCCCCTGTGGTTATATCACTTTTACTATATTAGCCCAAAATAAGAATTTTTAACATATCTGCCCCCATGGTCTCTATAACTAACCTTTTTGGCCCCTAAGTCTAACCATTTTAGCCCCCATGGTCTCTATAACTAACCATTTTGGCCCCCATGATCTCTAGACTTAGGGGTCAAAATGGTTAGTTATAGAGACCATGAGGGCATATATGTTAAAAATTCTTATTTTGGGCTAATATAGTAAAAGTGATTTAACCACATGGGCCAAAAACGTAATTTACTCTTTGTAATTTTTATAGGTCAAAGGAGTGAAGTAAACATGTCACTGGCACCAGGAGTTTGTGACATTATTATTGTGGCTCCTAGGGTTCCTTTCTTGGTTCATTCAATCACCTCCAATGGCGAATCAGCTCTACGGATCCAGCTCCTACGGCTATGGCGGAGCCTCCAATCCGTCAAACATCTTCACCTCCAGACCCCTCGCCGACCAGTACGTGCCGTCGGACCCTTCCTACCTCAGCTCGTCTAGGTATTTGGCTTCAGATACTATACCACCGTCTTCTAATCTCTTCGGTTATTCGTCTATCAGCGATAGAGGTCCATCAATGATGTTCAATCACAAGGACACTATCGGCGCCGGTTACTCCGCCGCCGCTAGGGCCACCGGAGCTGCAGCATTGTGGCCTGGACCGCCCGGTGTTGATGCGGACGCTAACGCGACTGCGCTCGAGTCTTTTTATGCCGGTTATAAGCGTCCAGCTTCGGCTTCTGAAGGTATGGATTTTATCTGTTGATGTTTAAATAATACGTCTCTGTTTGTGTTGTGTGTCTGATAGTAGTTAGGGTTAGGGCTTTTTGTGTTTAGTTATGTGTGACTTGTGGAAACTTGTTACTGTTGGTTAAAATTGCAGTTGAAGGATGATAAGTTGATAACTAGATGTAAGATCAGAGTCATTTTTTCTATGCATATCTCTCATTTATTTCCCACACGTAGCTTCTTGTCCACCATATGCTTCGTGCTTGGTCCGCATCTCATTTTTTTTGTTACATATATGTTCTGACATAAAATTTTATTACTGTTTATCCTAATGAATTAATGATGTATAATTTGTAATTATAAAGCGTAGCTTCTAAAACACGTTAATCATGAGTTATTAAAAAGTCCAAAAACCCAAGGAGCTGCTTATTTGTATGATTTGTTCGTTTAGATCAGATGTCGTGTTAACCCCTGTCGCCTGTCCCCGTTTTTTGACATCTGCTATTTACGAAGGGTAAGGAGTGAGGTGGCGCCCTGCAAAATCCGGCCCATTGCTTTTTTGTGTTTCAGTTGGATATGAAGTTGATTAATCATGGCTGTGATAGCTTGTAGCCCTTTGTTTGAAATAGACGAGGTTTGCTATGGTGAAAAGGAAGGACCATCTTATTTAAATTTCGACCAAGGCAGTCTATACAATCGTGTGCGTCAAATCGTCAATGTTTACTTCACGACTCTTAAGTGCTTTTAAAAATCAATATCTCACTTATGCAAGGATCCGCGTGTTTACCACTAATGTTGATGTTTGTAGAACCTAGGATTGCTATGTCCACACCTGTAATTCTCCAAAGTCTCAACCCGTAGGTTACTGTTTGCAATATTAATTTTTACAATGCATTATGAACCTCCTATTTCTCAAGAGCACGGTTACATAATTTTTTAAAACAAAAGTTTGATTTAAGTTTGGGCAATTGGTTATATCCTCTATGTGCAGATTGGTTCAGCTTTTACACTTGACATGAGTATACTACTTTCACATGTTGGTATGTGTTTTTCAACTTTTTCTTCCTTTAAGTGTGAAGCTGATAGATACCGGAAATCGAAAGCTGTAATTTGATAGAATTGACTATTAAGTCGGCCCGATTCGAGAAGGGCAATTCTCCGATTACAAGTAAAACTCAGATAAACATATAACAAGACGAGAATTAAAATGCGGAAACTGATTATTTAAGTTAAACTTTAGGTGGGAACAGTTATGATCTCTTCCTGAAATCTTGGAATGGCTGAAACTGTTCCCGCCAGACAATAGGTTCGTATCAATACTACCGGCCCGGAGAAACGACTTGTCCTCAAGTCGGGTATAAACGAACTGAATTGTGAACAGATCTTGATGTTCATGATAGGGTTCCTTCGGTTCCTCGTAATCAGCACGTGAGGAAGATTCACTTCGATCATTAATTTGGTGGTAGTCGGTGGTTAGGCAATATTAATAGCGATTCCTCAGAAGCTTTTCCCCTCTATCTTTTAAAATGTCAAAGAATAATTCATAATCAGCGACCTTCTTCTTCTTCCCCAGAAGTGTATTACAAAGATCCCTTTCTCTTCCTAGTAAATATAACACGTGGAACCTCAAAGTCTTGCTAAGGTTAGAAAAAACAATAAAATATGGCTGAGACTCCAACACCTGTCCAATTCTAAAAGTTCCAGGCCCTCCACGTGAATCCTTTAATTTCTCTCCAAACATAATACTTTTCCTAATGCTCGACGTTTTCAAAGCATCAAGTCTATTGGATTTAATTTCAAATTCCAAATGAAGATCTCTCTGAATATCAAAGTTAACCAACTCGGCTCTTTTGGTTGTCATTAAACTACTCCCCGCCACCGTGATCTTCCAATCCTCCTCTACTTTTTCACGATTGTCGCCACCTCCGATCACTTCATCGCCCGTGGGGACGGTACTCCCGTGTTTCGATTCCGCGGGCACATCCTCAGTTTCCTCGTCCTTGACCAGATCTGCCAATGGAGCTTGAGGTTCATCCTCGGTGTTATTTTCATCCATCCAAGCCATCCTGATCTCTGCGATATCCTTCCGCATAGAGTCTATGCCGGCTGCAATTGATGCTAATTGAGAAGCAAGCACACCCTGATCGCAGGAACTGTACCGGGTCTGCACCAGCTTCGAATTTCCCGGCAATGGAACCATTGATAGATACCGGAAATCGAAAGCTGTAATTTGATAGAATTGACTATTAAGTCGGCCCGATTCGAGAAGGGCAATTCTCCTATTACAAGTAAAACTCAGATAAACATATAACAAGACGAGAATTAAAATGCGGAAACTGATTATTTAAGTTAAACTTTAGGTGGGAACAGTTATGATCTCTTCCTGAAATCTTGGAATGGCTGAAACTGTTCCCGCCAGACAATAGGTTCGTATCAGAAGCTCTGTTCTTTAAAAGTGTTAGAAATCAGCCCCCCCCCCACACACACACACACACACGCACACACGCACGTACAATCGAATTTTGTGATCAAAACCAAGATCTCAAATCTTTTCTTTATTAATTCAAGCACACCAAAACATTAAACCCCGACCAATCTCATCATCATCATCATCATACTCAGTAAATCCCACCAATAGCAAAGCAAAGGTAGGGTCTGAGGAGGGTAAGATGTAGACAGCCTTACCTCTACCCCGTAGGAATAGAGAGGCTGCTTCCAGTGAGACCCCCGGCTCGATAGTAGTTTTGCATCAAGCCTTGGACATAAGGCACATAACACTCGGCAATCGGGACAAAGACCGATTAGTGCATGTACCCTTTTGTCTTTCAGCTATCAACGCCACCACATGATGCATGATTAACCGTCCTCCACTTTTAACGTTATTTTCACGAAATTAGTAAAATAACGTTAAAATTAGTGCACTTTTACTTTTGCCCCCCGATGGCCCACACATATATACATTATATGCGCATACCGCAAGCGGGGCGTTAAACCCCGACCAATCTAATTATACCAAAACTCTAACTTGCACACCAAGTTTCCTAATTAGACTCAAAACTAGGAAACCAAATAAAGTAATTAAAATAACCAAGAGCAAGGTTTAAAAGAACGGAAACGAGTTTCGAGGCGTTTTCCCTTCGGCTCACGAGGCGTAAGCCTCGAGGCGAAACGAGGCGGTATTAATTAAATAAAAAAATTATATATATTATAAAAATAATAATACTAACTAATTTCATCATCAGATTCATCAAAATCATCAAGAACACACTTAAAAAAGACATGAAATGCTTGAAATTGACACAAAAAGTCAAAAACATAAAAAAACAATTATCAAAATCCCCTGAGGCGCACCTGAGCCGCAGCATTCTTAGCGCCTCAGCCCCTCTGAGGCGCATATACATTAAAAACACCATGAGGCGCGCCTCAGACTTGTTTTTTGGCCGTTTTGCCTCGAGGCGTGCCTTGAGGCGCACGCCTCAAACGTTTTTTAAAACCATGACCAAGAGCCATTCTCATTCTCAATTTAATACAAAGTTAAATAAAGTAAACATATTTTTCAAACTTTTTTCATTTCAACCCCTAAAGTTTATTGATTCTTTTACTTGTGACTCAATTAAGATTAACTTTCAATAAAGAGCTCAACTCAGATTTTTTAAACTTTGTTATATAGTTAATGTGTACACTGTTTGCTGTCATCTCTTTGAGTGTATCATAATGGTATATAGATCTATAAGTGCGTTTAGTTTTTATTTTACTTATATATGGGATATGTTAAAGTGTGGGTGAATATATTATTAATTTGCTGTAAATCAAAATTCGTAGATAGTTAGATAATCATATTAACTTATATTCAAGTATATGGAATAAAGCTCAAATTTTGGATCGATAGAAAGAATAGAATTGGATGCTCTCATTTAGGTGTTTTACACTATACCTATTTGCATCATTGAATTGTAGACTTGGTGCAACAACACGTCTACCGTTGCAGGGGTTGAGTTTTTTTTTTGATGAAATAAAATTAGTAGCGTGGTTTTTTAAAATTAGTTGCATGAAAGTTTATCATATTTTTGTTCTCTTTCTACTTGGTTACCCCGCTCATTCTGCTACATATATGTTTTACTAATAGGATTATGGACATATCAAGTAAGCTGATAAGACTTTGGTTTTAATGTGCATTTGTTGTACACTTGTAAACTAACACATGCAGTTTTATAAACTCATCGTTGTATCCTCATTCTTCTTTTGAATGTTGGAATGAGCGCATCCTACAATGGATGGTGGATTGTAAAATGTTTTATCTAATATTTTCGCAATCAAAATATAATCTCTATCTTTATATGTAATTATGTATGAATACACACACACATATTATCGTTTTCTTTGAAACACATTTGGAAATCGTTTTTGAAAGGTTCGGCATGTATTTCAGGTTAATTTATATAATCAAAACATAATATGCTTATACTCTTATATGTTGGTATATGCGTATACATGAATTTATTTCATTGTGTATTTGAGTTTGGAGAGAAAAGAAAGGAAATGCTTGTAATTTTTATGATAATTTTTGCATGCTTTTTAGCTGGGAAGAAAATAAAAGAAAGTGTAGTACGTTAATTATTTATGTTATCAACTTTGAACCAAATTATTGGTTTTGAAAATTTAATGCTTTTGATATACATTTTTGAAGTTCATCTACTAAAATAGAAATAGAACAATGGTGAAATGGATTTTTACACAAGCAACTCTATATACTATATCAACAAACCACAAAGTATGAATTTTGTTTGTCCCCTATAGTTGACTTAATACTGCTCTAATATCTGTTTAGCCTTATTCTACTATCTCTATTTATTTAACGTGTTATTATATTTATTTATTATAGCTCACAAAATATTTTGCAGCAGTGACATTACATGTTTTTCATTTCATAATAAAAATTATATATATGTTAGTTTCTACGTATTTGAATATTCAATTTACTAATAGCATATATATTTACTTAATAACCTTTTTTATATACTATCTATCGTAGCATTATATCAGTCTCTTCTTGGGGCCCATAATACAATTGGGCAAAGTGAAGCTTGGTATTCTGCCAACCCTTTAGCGAAGCGCCCTAGATTCCAGAGCAGTTTGCCTGTTTACCCGCAAAGGCCCGGAGAAAAGGACTGTGCCCATTATATGCTTACAAGAACTTGTAAGTTTGGAGATGCCTGCAAATTTGACCATCCTTTGTGGGTCCCTGAGGGTGGAATATCTGATTGGAAAGAGGTGACCCTTTATTTTTTTTTCTTTCAGTATATAATGTAGCTATATTTTATCGCTATAATTACGAACACTATTTTCCGGTTACTACATATCTTTATTTTGGTCAATCACTGTATGGCTGTATGCTGCTCTTATATGTAGTTCTATTTCTATTTCGCTATATATATGTAGTTATACTCTGATTACTACTGTATGTTGCTCTTATACTTAAACCTGTTTACAATTACAATGTACTGTATGCCCTTATAATGCTGATTTTTGTTGATATAATTCTAGCATACTAACTGTACTGGGAAACTTAGGAATATTATAGAATATTATGCCTAGAAGTCTATCAAGATGATGTATTCATAAGGTTGTTCTATTTTGTTCTTTGGCATTTATGTCAATCTTTTGTTTTTCAAGCTTGCTTTGTTGGGAGTGATATTGGGTTCTATTTGAAAAATATTTGTTTATATGTGATGTACTTTTCTGATACAATAATTTTAATATCAATACTATTCTTGTCATTATTTTTCTCATAATAATAGGTATATTAGGGAATAAAGGGCAATTTGGACAATTGCCTGTATATACATTCCATTTTATAAGATGCATCCGCAAAACACGCATGACATCACAAAGGAATTCAATAGCAATTCCACTAAGGCACTAATCATTCTATTAACTAAATGCATGGGTTGACAGTTGACTAATGTCCCAATTTGTTCGAGTATTATGTAGAAAGAGTTTCCTTTGAGCAACCTTTCATTTGAAAAAGTTATTTTGAACCAAATGTCACCTTAGTTGTAATCTTCATGGCCACACAAACGACAATGTATATTTTGTTCTTACATGGTACACGGCTTTTTTAACGGTTAACCTACTGACTATTTGCATGATGTTGTCTTCGCAATAGAATATCTACTAATAAATTAATGTTTTCATCTTCTTCTTATCTCCATCTTTATGGATAGAGAGGTTGCTTCCAGAGAAGCCCCCCGACTCGAAAACAAACAACATGCAAACAAACCAAGTTAGAAATATAGAAATAGAGTGCTATTAATAACAAAAGAAGTGGTGGCAGAGTAACATAGTGAAATAGAAACAAATGTAACATCTTAAAACAACATATATACATAACTACAAGAAGGTAATCACTTGCAAAGTCTACCTAAAGTATATGAGATCTAGGCCTCTAAGACAAAGCGTAGACACATCTGTACACTCCACTAAAACTCCTTAACCTCAATCCTACATCTTCACAAACTTTTATCCTGGATCATGTCTTCATAAAGGTGTAACTCTAGGAAATCTTGCCTAATCCGCTCATCCCAAGTCAATTTAGGCCTGCCTTTACTTCTCTTCTCCACAATGAGGCTTCTACTGCTCTCTCGTGCCGTCATCACCTTCCTCTTTACATGCCCAAACTATTTCAATCTCCCTTCCTTTATCTTACCCGATATAATAACCACTCCTAACTTTTCCCAAAAAGCCTCATTTCTTATCTGGTCTAACCTTGCACGCCTCCATCCTGTGCACCTGTGTCTTCTTGATAGCTCAACAATATGTCCTATATAACATAGTAGGTCTAGCTGCAACCGTATAAAATTTCCCCTTCAATTTAGTTGGGAACCTTATGTCGCACAATACCCCGGTGGTTGCTCTCTACCTACACCAACCTGGATGCGGTGGCTACGTGACTATCTTATCATATTCACACAACTTTCAATCTTTTCCCATTTGCTCTATTTTTTTTAAATCTTGAACATAACAGAAATATAATTTTCACTGTATTCTTTCTTTCTTCACATCAGTTTTGTGTGCTTTCTTCATTTCTTATCACACTCAGGCACTTAGTAAGTGCTTGTCTGGCATGGCAAATATGGATATAATTACGTTTTTAAGAAAGAGTACAAAGCTGAAAAACAAGGCTGTAACAAAATCAACTCAAGTAACGTTGATATTTACTGCACTGTTCTGCATGAGGCCTGGGTAATAATTTTAACAATGTTTTTTTTTGGTTGAATTCCACAAGGCTATGACTTTCTTTTCTTGTGAATGTAGCTTTTGTTGTTAATTGAAACCCTACAATTTTACTTGTATTTGGCACTGTTCTGTTTTTATTCTCATGTTCATGGCAATATGGATAGAATCATGTTTTTCTTATTTGCACATCAGTATGATATTTATCTTTTAATGGCAGGTTCCAGTAGGTGTTACAAGTGAAGATCTTCCAGAGAGACCTGAAGCCCCAGATTGCCCGGTATGCTGAACTTTTAAAACGTAGACACGTAGTACTTAGATTTACCCACACACATAATTATCATTCTCTTATGAATTTTATTATTTTTCCATTGGTCTTGTTACTATTTTAGTCAATAGGGGATACAACTCTTGTTATGATATTGGGTTATTTTTCGGTGAAATGTGAACGGATATCTCAGTCATTTGGTATTTGATGCAGTATTTTCTGAAGACTTTAAGTTGCAAGTTTGGTTCCAAGTGCAAATTCAACCACCCAAAAGATAAAATTGCCTCTTTGGTAAGCTTAACTGCTTTATGATATATCAAATTGAATTAATTTGTTGATACATTTGATATCTGCAGTCTGCTTCAGAAAACAACGGAGTTCTTGAATTGCCAGAAAGACCATCTGAGCCCCAATGTGCGGTATGATTGCTGCACGTTCACTAATACAAGCCTTGTATAGTCGTATTCCTACCTGTATATAACATGTTTATAATGTCGATATGTAAGCAGTTTTATATGAAGACTGGCAAATGTAAATTTGGTTTAACCTGCAAATTTCATCACCCAAAAGACATCTCAATACCAGTTGCTGAGGTGGGAAATGGTAACGGTGTACAGACTGAAGCGGCAGCTACAGGCGTAATAACTGGAAACGTGGCAGCTTCGGTGCCCCCTTTTACTCCCGCCATGGTGCAGAACTCAAAAGGCCTCCCTATTAGACCGGTAATACATATGGATCTATTTTATAATTTTATCTCCTTTTATGTTGTCCCCTTTGTTTTTAGGCCTCCCTATTAGACAGGTAATACATTGGGATGTGTTTTATAATTTTATTTCTTAATTGGTTATTGTTATTTATTGATTGCTAAAACAGGGGGAAGTGGATTGTCCGTTTTACGTGAAAACTGGCAGGTTCGAACATTGACTTGCTTATTTAAGTTACTCCTCAGGATAGGGGTGTGCACAGTTCGGTTTTGGTTTTTTTGGTTTCGGTTTTAGCAACGGTTCGGTTTTTCGGTTTTTGGAACAAAATTACGTAAGATTCAAAAATAAAAAATATAATCCAAGAGTTTAGAGTCTTTCTTAGATGTTAACACTTAACACTTAAGCTAATATATTTAACCTTTTTAATTAATATTGTTCACATAAACCTAACCTTCTAATCTATTTTTATGTTTCTCCTAAGTTTTTTATTAAGACTTTTGGGGTGTTTGGGATTGCTTATAAAACAACTTATTGACTTATTAACTTTTGGGAAAAGGAGTTTTTTTAGAAAATGATGTTTGGGTAATGGGTTGAAAAGGAGATTTTAAGACTTTGAAAAGGAGAAATGGAAAAGTTAGGAGGAAGTGACTTTTTGAAAAAGGAAATAAGGAGGTGGAAAAGTCAATAAGTTGTTTTTCAGAAGCAATCCCAAACACCCCCTGATCATTTGATTTTTATGACTTTGTTATTTCTTGTAGGCAATGGATAAATCATTTCAAAGATAACATGTTAATGTTCTTACTTTAAATATTTAATATTCAAGAATAAAACTCATAATTCTTATTTCCTAAGTCAATATATAACAAACATTAAAAAAATGAATTTTTGGGTTATTTGGTTCGGTTTGGTTTTTCCAGTTTTCATAAAATGCAAAACCGTAATCGAACCATAAATTTCGGTTCGGTTTTCTGTGCAATTCGTTTTTTTGGTTCGGTTAAATCGGTTTTTTTTCGGCCTTCTGCTCACCCCTACCTCAGGAAATAGAAACGATGATGATGAACTTACTTCTATAAATGTCTTACTTTTTATGAATCAGTTGCAAGTATGGAGCCACATGTCGCTATAATCATCCAGAGAGATATGGTAGGTCTTGAGGAATATTTGTATCATGCTTTTGTTCTTGTCAATCAGTTTACTGAATACTGATAATGCATGCTTCATGCTTGGTTTTTAATGTTCCATGCAGCAATGGATCCAACTAGCGCCATTGTAGGCACTCCTGGCATTCATATGAACCTTGGTTTGGTCAACCCAGCTCTCGCTGTCCCGCAAACTGTGGACCCACGGGTTGGTCACACAATGGTAACGTAGAGACTGTTAAATGTGTCTATTAGCATTACTATATTTATTATGTAGTTTATTTTTTTGTTCACGTATTGATGGTTTGTATTTTGTTTGTTGCAGTTTGGTTTGGCCCCAACTATCTACCCTCAGCGACCTGGCCAGATGGAATGTGATGTGCGTATTTATATAATTTCATGCTTTATATCAAATACATACATAATCAGTTTTCCAGTATTTTGGGTATATATTAATTGAAACTGATTATTAGTGGTGAATTAATCAATCTAGTTGTCACTGCAACACTATGCAGTTATAACAGTCTAAAATCAAATAGCGGTCAAGGGCTGATATTTGAGATATAATATAGGTTATCCCGATGGGAGATCAGTAGTTTATCTCATGTAATATCAAAACTCAAAAGCGCCAATATTTGAAACATGATCTAATCGTAACCCATGAAATTTTCCTGCGAGTCCACATCAACCAAGGCATCCAAAATAACGGTCAATATCGGTCAAATATCGGTCATAATAGCGGTTCCGCTATTCTGGACCGCTATTTGACACCGCTATTTTGGGAGAGCCTGATAACCGCTATTGACTGCTTAGCTGCAACGGAACTATATATCATCTGCAAAAAATTACTGTAATACCCCTCTTTTAACCCTAGGAATTTTAACCTTCTGTTTCGTGTGTGCGCGCTTCGCCAACAATACTGCGTTTAAATAAACTTAATTCTCCGTACACTTAACAAAGGATTATTCTCTCTTCAATCAGCCGTAGCACATTCAAATACTGTCTGATTAGTCCATGTCACATATTCACTTTCAAAAAGCAATGCCAAACACCCCCTAAATTGACCTCTCCATCTGTTTTGTTTTTATTCCATATTTGTTTCTAATTTTGCTTTTTTCTTTTATTTTTTTGATGTTATAGCATTATATGAAAACCGGGGAGTGCATGTTTGGGGAGAGATGCAGATTTCATCATCCCCTTGACAGGACAGCGCATGCTCTGTCAACAAAAGAAGGTCAACAACCGAAGCTCACTCTTGCTGGTCTTCCAAGAAGAGAGGTATGTATTTTATAAGAAAAAAACGTTTTATAATTGCACAATAACAGAATATGTAAGCCTGGCAAAACAGGCAGGCTGGGTTAAGTAACTTGTTGGCACAAGTTCAGGTCGAAACATATTGTTTTAAAAGTAAAGTACACGGATGGTCCATGTGGTTTATCAAATTTTGGATTTGGTCCCTAGCTTTCCAAAAGTACACAGATGGTCCATGTGGTTTGCACTTTGTAATGCATTTAGTCCCCAACTTTTTCCAAAAGTATATGGATGGTCCCTGCGGTATACACTTTGTAACGCATTTCGTCCCCTAACTTGGACATGCTAAAACCTTTAGTCCCTAACTAAATGAGTTAGTTTACACTTTGTAACGCATTTAGTCCTTAACTAAATGCGTTACAAAGTACAAACCACAGGTACCATTCATGTACTTTTGGAAAGCTAGAGACCGAATCCAAAAATTTGGTAAACCGTAAACCACAGGGACCATCCATGTACTTTACTCTTGTTTTAAAAATCAGTTGGTTCGGGTAAAAAGGGTTCTGACCAAAATGGACTTAGGTTGTAACGGGTCGCTTTAGAAAAAAGAATCAAAATGGCTTTACTTGCTATATTTGTTTTCATGGTGTCGGATGCAAGCTTCGTAAGAGTGACCCACTGTATAATTTATTTTGGTTCAACTATATCAGTATATTGTGACGCAATTCATTAACTACTTGATTTGGACAGGGTGCTGTAAATTGTCCATACTACATGAAGACGGGGGCTTGCAAGTATGGCGCCACATGCAAGTTTGACCACCCGCCGCCTGGAGAGGTGATGGCGGCTGCCACCACGTCACAGGCTGGTGAAGAAGTCAAAGATAACGTGAAGGAGAATGAAGCGACTCAAGAATAGTAGCTTTGATCTGGTCAAGTTTCTGGAAAAAATTCGATATTTCAATGTTGTTATTGGTTGTGTTAAACTGTAGTGTCTTTTGTTCAACGTAATTTACTTCGTTGTTACTGTATTTGTCTACACAGTTTTATTCCATCGTTGGTTACATTACTGAAATATAGAATTGGACTATATGTAGAGCTAAAAACCGGGTCAGGCTGGGTGTGTTTAAGCTTCAACCAAACTGGAAAACGGTTCAATAATGAGTAATCTGGTCCGGTTTGGGCTACTAGTTTGGCTGGTCTAAACGTGCATGTGCATGTGTGCACCTATTGTGATATGTTACAACGCCATGCTGCCAAGGAAAAATAATCATGTCATGATATTTACATTTATAAAATTACTCTACAGGTCGTCTAAATATGTATATGGCCTTAATCATATCATTTATGGAAAAAAAACCACATGTTAAATTATAAATATGCATTCAATACTTTGAGGGCATTCAATACTTTGAGGAAGATACAAATTTGATGAGTTGTGAACATGTTATGAGTTAGGGTAACTGCTTTATGTATGTGTTCTACAAAGCGTTTTTAACATGAGAGGTGTAGAAAACCGCTAGAATGTGACACGTCTGACGCTTTAAGGGCTAGAGTTATGTGTGTCAATATAGAGCCACACCATAACTATCCACAAATGGGGCAAAGTATATAAAGAATTACGCACTATGTCACACCATGTATATAAATAAATAATTACAGAACATACATTAATATCTCGGCAACATGTGCATACAATAATCTACCTCATGTTGGTAAATTACATATAATTATATGTATAAATTATGCATAGTACGTAGTATATTGATTAGGTAAAAGATCAAATACAAATAAAGTTAACGTACAAAACGTACGAACTGAAGGAAAAGACAAAAAAACGCGGTGACATTTTTTGTAATTATCAGTAACTATCAAAATTACTCTACAAATGATCCTGTAGAGTAATTTTGTAAAATGTTCTTGTAGAGTAATTTTGTTCTTGTAGGGTAATTATCAAAATTACTCTACAAATGTATCAAAATTACTCTGCATCAAAATTACTCTACAAGTGAATCAAAATTACCCCACAAGTTTATCAAACAACATACAATTCAAAATTACTCTATAAATGATCTTGTAGAGTAATTTTGTAAAATGATCCCGTAGAGTAATTTTGATCTTGTAGATTAATTTTGTAAAATGATCCTGTAGAGTAATTTTGATCTTGTAGGGTAATTTTTGTTAGCATTTAATTATGGGGTTTAGCTTTATGGTTTAGTTACAGTAACTTTCCCCATATTAACTAGTTTAATACCCGTCCGGTGGACGGGTATTTTAATGTCAAAATGACAAATATTTTTTCTTTGCATTTTAAACGAAAAGATTATTTGTTTAAAAAATTATGCGGAATGTTTTATAATGGGTTCATATTTACATGTATATTATCCCTAAAGAAAATCAAATGTTGAAAATTGACATAGAAAGGGCTCCATTCAACAATGTGTATCAACATGAATTACATACTTCTTAGTGTCTATGTCTCTCTTCTTTTGATAAACTCCCAACTGAGTATGTGAATTTAAGGAAGTGTCAATTTCTCTCTTTTTTTTAAAAACTCCCAACTGACTGTGAATTTAGGAAACTTTGTCAGCTTGCGATGGTCGTATTGTTGTTCATGATGCTGGCGGCTCCTAGAATTGTCTCTTATCCCCATTCTCATTGGACTCTTTAATGTTTAACATATCAAAGTTTCAACCTACTTCGAACCCTTTTCGCCTACAAAATCAATCAAACATCATTAACAGAAATTCAGGGCTTATAACCTGCCGAGTAATTTTCTATATGGGTTAAAATGCATTAGCACAGTTGCCCAAAACAGGTTTTGGGGAATTAAAACTGAAAGATATACAGTTTATGACATGTATGCTAAAGATTATTACTCAACAATAATTTATTTTTTATAAAACGAACTAAACATTCGACATGAGACTTTCAACCTGTTTAACCCATTTGGTGCTAGAGATGAAACATGACCCATAGAATTAACAGACATGTCTATAAGTAAATGGTATAGACAAGGCCACCTCTAGGATGGTTAGTTGTCTAGCTTTTGACATAACTGAACATAACAAACTAACAAAGGGAAGTGTTGGTGTAAGGTTAACTTGAAGCTTTTAAAGTAAGTCATCATTTATCTTTTATGTATCATAAAAAGTTTAATTTCTACTATCTAGCGTAAAATTGTACTAATAATTTGGCGATGTCAAAAGTTGTAAAAAATGAGATCATTTAGTATTTGTAGGCACAAAGAATAAACTGAAATATAGAAAATATAAAAGATAACTATAATATTACCATGAGGAATCCAAATGCCAGTCCAGCTCCCATCTCAACCATGTGTGGGTAGCTATCAATCAAATCAGATGGATATATACAAGAGAATACATATTACCATAATCCTCCTCTGCCTCGACTCTGTAGGCTATAATTAGTAGCACTATCATGTTGATTTTTATCATCTCTCTCGTGTAAATCGTTTTGAACTTCAATATACAGAAAATTTAGTAAATTGTGTGTTTGAAGTGGCCTAAACCACATATTCGTAACCAAAACATATATCTCATACAGACTCATCACATATTGACCTTCCCATATTAACATATCTCGAGCTTAACTTAGGAACCCTTTATTATCTTTCAACTCACACCCTTTGACTTTCTAATTATTAGTTGACAGCCCATACCTGCTTTTCTTAGTACTCCACCATGTTATTACCTAGAGTATTCAAAAAACTACAGTTATTCTAGACATTTGGTGACTTTCAATCCCATTGACCCGTTTAGCTTTTACCTAATATTTTGTAAACCCATTTGACCACATTTGAGATTAAACATCCCCCAAAACGGCCCACATGAAAGTGGGCAATTCTACCTCTACAATATGTTATAAATTTGTAGTGTCTTACCTGCTATTCAGAATAACACCAACAACTGCAATTTGTAGCAATAGCACACCCACATATGCTTCAAAAGCCTGTAATAAGAAAATAAGCAGTCAACACTTAGGTATAAAACAATGTTTCTTTCTCCTTAATCTAACAAAACACTTTTAACAAACTGCATTATTAACAAATTACATTATTCATAAACTAATCGAGAAGTAAACCCCACCAGCCAGACAAAAAGTATGGGCAATAACATCCATAGTTGACCTTTTACTCCAGCAGTTTCACCCTACACAAGATCCATTCTTCTACCCTACAACCACAAGTAAAATATACTTTGATGTAACTGATTCCTAATGGATTCCTAAAATATATCACAATCAAACATAGATTCCACATTTTGTCACAGGTAACCAAGATACACCTTTCATTGGCTTATATACTATGTCGTAATGTGCCCCAACCGGAAACGAAAACACAGTCTACCCGAATAAGTATTACACGAACTGAAGTATCATGCCGCAAGACAAAAAAAATAACACTTCAGTCACAAAGTAACCCCTGTTTTGTAACTATATTGTTTTTTAGTCACAATTTACACCTTGAATGTTTAAGTAAATGAAAAAAAACATGGTTGAAGGTCAGACTGGTCTGTTTTGAGTTTTGACGCATATTCATGGCCCGTTACCCATCCATCTTGCCCAAATTGGAAATCGAGGTTTGACCCATTCCCAAATACCATGCTTACATTTTAGTTAACACTAACATAAGTACATAACCCATTTTTATGCAACTGTATTGTTTTTGTAGTCACAATTTAAGCCTTAAATATTTATGAGGCTAAAAAGAAAACATGGTTGAAGGTCAGACTGGCCTATTCCGATTCATACCCGTGATGACCCGGTTCAACCCAAACCTGGTTACCCACCTATCTTGGCCACAATGGAAACTGCTCCATGTATCAGGTTTTGACCCACTCAGCCCAACACTATTCTTTCCGATTGCTGTTAGTATTACATAAGGTCTTGTGTAGTGGGGCGCTATGCACCCACATAAAGCCCCTATAAAGCCCCAAACACCATTACATAGGGGCTTTATGAGACAAAAAATGTTGGGTGGCGCCATATATATAACGCTGGTGATGGGGGTTGTTTTCAAAGTTTGGACCAATCAAAATAAAGAAAAGTTTTTATAATTAATTAATTAAAACGAAAATTAATAATTAGGTATTGATGGGTAGGGGCTTTATGACTACGGGCTCTAGTGATATAACGCCCCTGTGTGACGTGGCACGACACGTGTCGCATAACGCCCCACAAAGGGCTTTATGACTACGGATGGCCTAATAGATTACTAAAACATAATCATATAAGCTAGGAAGGCTAGGAAGTGATCTTGACCATCCATTTAGTTAATCAAGGGCTAAAATTAAATCAGGGGTGAGTTTGTTTAGGGGCATTCTAGTCAATCCAAGCCAATAGTTTCTCTCTCCTCCAATTTTCCCCCATTTTTTAAACGTTAATAACTCTTTCATACGACATTATTTTTTTTATAAAAATTGCACCAAAAAAACGAGCGTTTTTTTATCTTTAAAACGAGTATACTATTGCTATATTTAAAAAAAAAATTAAAACCCAGTTGCGTAAAACACAATAGAAAAACCCTCAGTATCGTAAAACGCAATGAAAAAAAAACCCTAAAAAATGACATTTTTCTAAAACGCAATGCACCAAAAACACAAAGAAATGACTTATTTGTAAAACGCAATGGCCAGAAAACACAAAAATGTCTTATTTCTAAAATGCAATAGCCTAAAAACTCAAAAGAAAATGTACTTTATAAAACGCAATGGACTAAAAACCCATAAAAATGTGTTTTACCTAAAACGCAATGCACAAAAAACACATAAAAATGTGTTTTACCTAAAACGCAATGCACCAAAAACACAAAGAAATGTCTTATTTGTAAAACGCAATGGCCAGAAAACACTTAAAAATTACTCATTCTAAAACGCAATTGACTGAAAACACCTAAAAATGTGTTTTACCTAAAACGCAATGACTAAAAACACTTAAAAATGTGTTTTTTTTTTCTTTCTAAAATGCAATAGCTAGAAAACATATAAAACTCTCTTATTTCTAAAACGCAATGGACACTTAAAATTGTCTGGGAACTGTCTGTGACTGTGAACTGTCTGAATTGTCTACGAATTACTGTATTCGAAATGAGCCAATTTCTGGAAAATTAATTTTTCTGATGCATTTTTATGCAGTTTATTTGGCTAAGAAGGCTAGGAAGTAATCTTAACCATCCATTTAGTTAATCAAGGGCTAAGATTAAATGAGGAAAATTGAAGGGAAGAAAAGACGCGCGTGGGTTTGTTTAGGGGCATTCTAGTCAATCCAAGGCAATAGTTTCTCTCTCCTCCAATCCCCCCTATTTTTTAAACGTTAATAACTCTTTCATACGACATTATTTTTTTATAAAAATTGCACAAAAAAACGAGCGTTTTTTTATCTTTAAAACGAGTATACTATTGCTATATTTTCGATTTTTTTTAAACCCAGTTGCGTAAAACGCAATGGAAAAAACCCAGTTGCGTGAAACGCAATGAAAAAAAACCTTAAAAGTGACATTTTTCTAAAACGCAATGCACAAAAAACACAAAGAAATGTCTTATTTGTAAAACGCAATGGCCAGAAAACACAAAGAAATGTCTTATTTCTAAAACGCAATAGCCTAAAAACATAAAAGAAATTGTACTTTCTAAAACGCAATGGACTGAAAACACATAAAAATGTGTTTTACCTAAAATGCAATGCACCAAAAAACAAAGAAATGTCTTAGGTAGTGTTTGGTATGCAGGAATGAGAGGTGGAATGAAATGGATGATTACGACGGAATGAAGAAAAGGGTGTTTGGTTGGTCAATGGAATAGAATCACCAATTCCAAAATGCATTCCATTCCCTCAAAATCATTCCTTCCACCCCTCATGTTTTTTTTCCATTCCATCCCCTCTTTCACCATTCATCAACAACACCCCAACCCACCACCTTTGCCACAACCCACCACCACCACCACCCACCCCCGACGCCAACGCCGCCACCCGCCACCACCTCACCCCGACAGCCACCGCCGCCACCCACTCGCCACCGTTATCACCCACAGCTGCGACCAACCGCTAACGACACTCGTCGCCGCCGCCCACCACCATCGTCGACGCCATCACCACCGACACCACCAAGGCACCAACCGCCGCCGCCACAACCCACCACCACCCACCACCGACGACACCGCCGCCCACCACCATTGTCGACGCCACCACCACCGCCACTCGCCGCCACCACCACCACCCATCGCCACCCCCGACACCCACCACCGCCACCTATAACCACCCACAATCACTACCACCGACCACCACCACCACTCACCGCTGATTTTATTACTCCGTTTTCTTGCCAACCGAACAATACACAATAATAACTCATTCCATTCACATATGGTAACCAAACAAGACATGGAATGGTAATGATCTATTGCATTCCCTCGTCCATTCCATTACCTCGTCCATTCCATTCATTCGTCCATTCCATTACCCCATACCAAACAGACCCTTATTCCTAAAACGCAATGGCCACAAAACACTTAAAATGTCTGTTTTCTAAAACGCAATGGACTGAAAACACATAAAAATGTGTTTTACCTAAAACGCAATGCAACAAAAACACAAAGAAATGTCTTATTTATAAAACGCAATGCCCATAAAACACTTAAAAATGTCTTCTTTCTAAAACGCAATGGCCTAAAAAAACAAAAGAAAGTGTTCTTTCTAAAACGCAATGGACTGAAAACACCTAAAAATGTGTTTTACCTAAAACGCAATGGCCAGAAAACACATAAAAATGTCTTAGTTCTAAAACGCAATAGCCTAAAAACACCAAAGAAAGTGTTTTCTCTCTAAAACGCATTGAACCAGGACATTAGTTTTGTCTGTGAATTGTCTGAACCAGGAAGTAGGAGATCAAAAGACTGTCTACGAATGCCGCCCCTGGGACCCTGCTACCAGGGGCGCTGCCCCCGGACCCCCGCCAAGATCGTAAAACGCAATGACTAAATCAAAAACCCAGATAATGAAAATGAAATTAAAGAATTTCTTACATGGATCGAAGTCGGTTTCTTCAACGATTGACGAAATTTGAATGATTGAAACATTTATCAGAGATCGAATCGAACGGATCGAGTGATTATCTTCAAAATCACGGGAAAAGAATGAGATTTTGTATGAAATTAAACTGGTTCAAAAAAGCTGAAAGAACACGTTGATCGGGTGTTTGAATCATTGATTGGTGACGAAAATCGCACTATAATGTAGTGATTATTGAGATAGAAAGTGAAGAAATGGTTGAAGATGGTGGGTTTTGAAAATGGTGGGTTTTGATGTTACTGGGAAGAAGAAGGAAGAAGAAAAGGATAAGATTGACTAAAATACCATTTCTCTTTATTTTAAATTTTGCCACATGTCCTAATCCTATTGCTTCCTAGCCAAAATAAACTTCCTATTTGATCCTCACCCTGTAAATGGTCATCAACAAAGGCTCTGATAAAAACCAAAGAGAAATAGAATCAACTGAATTTCATATTTCATTCTATTCAACATTACAATATATAGATAAACATAACTATAAACCCTAAAGCCCGTAAGTAATGGGTTGGGCCTAAAATGTCTAGTTTATAACACTCCCCCTCAGACATTTAGAATTATACACAGTTTAACGACATACTTCAGGATGATGTTAAATAGGTACTTCAGGACCTGAATAAATAAACTGATACTACTGGATCAGCTATGCTGCCTCATTAAAAACCTTACTAAGAAAACCCAGTGGGACAAAACTTAGTTAAGGGAAAAAGAGTATAGCGTGTATAATTCTCCCCCTGAATTCAACAAACATCTTTCAATATACGAAGATCGATCTTGTGTGATAACTGCTTCTAGGTAAAGATTTTGTGAACAGGTCTGCTAGATTTTCACTTGACTTGATCTGGCGAACATCGATTTCTCCTTCTTTCTGCAAGTCATATGTTGAGAAGAACTTTGGTGAGATGTGCTTTGTTCGATCACCCTTGATATAACCTTCTCTGATCTGAGCTATGCAAGCAGCATTGTCTTCATAAATAATTGTCGGCTCCTTCTTGATCTGTTCTAATCTGCATGCTTCTTGTATGTGATTAATCATTGATCTCAACCACATGCATTCTCGACCAGCATCATATAGTGCTATCAATTCGACATGATTTGATGATGTTGCTGTAAGTGTTTGCTTAGTTGACTTCCAAGAAATTGCTGTGCCGCCGTATGTGAATACATAACCTGTCTGAGATTTGGCTTTGTGAGGATCTGATAGATATCCGGCATCAGCATACCCAACAAGTTGGGACTTTTGATCTTTTTGATAGAAAAGACCTAAGTCTTGTGTCCCACAAATATACCGGAATATATGTTTTATGCCATTCCAGTGTCTACGTGTTGGATTCGAATTGTATCTCGCTAGTACATGTACTGCAAATGCAATGTCAGGTCTTGTGTTATTTGCGAGATACATAAGGGCACCGATCGCGCTTAAGTACGGTACTTATGGACCAAGTACTTCTTCGCCTTCTTCTTGAGGGCGATAAGGATCCTTGTGTGGATCTAGCGGTCGGACAACCATAGGTACGCTAAACGGATGGCTTTATCCATATTGAAACGTACTAACATCTTCTGGATGTAGTTTGATTGATGGACAAATGTGTCATTGCACAGATACTCAAATTGTAGTCCGATACATAATTTCTTCATACTAAGATCTTTCATTTCAAATTCCTTCTTTAACAACTGAGCAGCTTTCTCTATCTCTTCAGGAGATCCGATGATGTTGATATCATCAACATAGACTGCTATTATAGTGAAATTTGAGAGTGATCTTTTTATAAAAACACATGGACTGATTACATCAGACCTATGTCCTTCTTTTTTGAGATATTCACTAAGTCGATTGTACCACATATGACCAGATTGTTTGAGACCATATAAAGATCTCTGGAGCTTTATAGAACACATATCTCGAGGTGTTGATTTTAATGCTTCAGTCAATTTTAATCCTTTAGGGATTTTCATGTAGATGTCACTTTCAAGTATCCCGTATAAGTATGCGGTGACGACATCCATTAGTCTCATATGAAGTCCTTCAGAGATTATGAGGCCGATTAGGAACCTAAGGGTTATTGCATCCACTACAGGGGAATACGTTTCCTCATAATCAACTCCTGGGATTTGGGAAAACACTTGTGCTACAAGTTGAGCCTTATATCGTACAATCTCATTCTTTTCACTTCTCTTTATTATAAACACCCATTTATAACCTACTGGTTTGACGTCTATGGGCGTTCGGACTACAGGTCCGAAAACATGTCGCTTTTCGAGCGAATTCAATTCGGCGTTTATGGATTCTTGCCATCTTGGCCAATCATTTCTGTGCATGCACTCTTCTAAAGTTTTAGGTACGTAATCATTTTCATTGATTACATCCGTTGCTATAGCATATGCGAATATATCATCAACACGTGTTTTATTCCGGTTCCACATTGTACTATCTTGTACATAATTAATAGAGATCTCATTTTCGTTCGGTACCGGTGTTTCTTCTGAAACTTCATTTTCCTCTGGATTCATAGTTGTCTCTTCTAGGACATTTACCTCTACCAGGGTTTCACTTATAATCTTTTGTGAGTTTTCACCAACTACGTTACTTTCCTCTTTTCGTTTCCGTGGGTTTTTGTCTTTGGAACCGATTGGACTCCCATGCTTTCGTTGTATAGTAATCGCTTCTGGGATTACTTCAATTCGAGCAGGTGCATTTGATGCTGGTACATGTAACTTTGTCACTCTATTCGTGTATGTGAATGCATCTGGTAATTCATTCGCTATTCTTTGCAAATGTATGATCTTTTGGACTTCATATTCACATTGACCACTTCGGGGGTCGAGATTTGATAGCGATGATGCATTCCACGTTATTTCTTGTGTTGCCAGTCTTTCTTTGTCCTTATCTCCCCCTAAGACTGGGAACATTGTTTCATCAAAATGACAGTCAGCATACCGTGCTATAAACATGTCTCCCGTCATTGGTTCTAAATATTTAATTATGTACGGGGAGTTAAAACCAATATAGATACCCAGTCTTCTTTGGGGTCCCATTGTAGTACGTTGTGGTGGCGGTATTGGTACATATACCGCACATCCAAAAATTCTAAGGTGGGACAAACTCGGTTCTCGCCCGGAGACCAGTTGCAATGGGGAGTATTCGTGATCAGCAGTTGGTCTCAATCTAATCAGTGCAGCGGCATGCAAAATAGCATGACCCCATGCAGAAGATGGTAATTTACATCTCATTAAGAGTGGTCTAGCGATTATTTGTAATCGTTTAATCAGAGATTCAGCTAAACCGTTTTGTGTGTAAACATGAGGTATTGAATGTTCAATATTGATCCCAATTGACATACAATAGTCATTAAAGCTTGAGATGCGAACTCTCCCGCATTATCCATCCGGATGTTTTTAATTTGATTATCGGGGAAATTGGCTCTGAAATAGGCCCATAAATATCCCCATGGATTCTTTCTAAAAATGACGGGGTTTCATGTATCAATTTAGTTTGTGAGGGCCGAGTTATAAGTTTGCCCAGAGAGCATGCTGCACATGATAAGTCTTAAGGTAGCAAAACTTTTAAGTTTTTGAGAGGGTGCCCGGTTGCACTTTTGATTATTCGTCTCATCATTATGCTACCAGGGTGACCTAGACGGTCATGCCATATATTGAATGTGTCTTTATCTAACAGCTTTTGGTTACTCACCATGTATGATTCGATAGGATTGATATTAGTACAATATAATCCAGAGGATAAGGCTTCTAATTGTTCAACAATTGTTTCTTGGCCATTTTTGTTTGAAGTAATTTGAAGATACTGAATTTTATTTTCAGATATTGTTTTTAGGTGGTAATCGTTTTTTCGAATATCTTTAAAGCTAAGTAAATTTCTTATGGATTTACTAGAATATAATGCATTATCAATAGTTAATTTGGTACCCGAAGATAATGTTATGTGTGCTCTGCCGGAGCCTTTGATAAGGTTACTGACACCAGATATAGTACCAATCGGTGTCTCTGTCGGAGACTACTCAGAGAAAAATTTCATATCTTTGAGAATAGTGTTAGTACTACCGCTATCTACCAGACATTCATCATCAATAATAGCTCTACTGGAGCTAGAGCTAGCATGCATATTTATTTTCAATGAAATCACATGCATCCAAATGAACGTCTGATATCGTGGCTGAAGGTGCATCCTCAATCTGATTAGTTTCAGCATTCTTTCTTTTTTCTTTCATCATGCGTTGATATGCCTCAACGAGGTGTTTAGGGGTGCAACATATGCGGGACCAATGATTTGACATCCCACATTTATAACAAATGTTGCTTTGGTTCCCGCTACTTTTCCCTTTCGAAGGTCGCCCCGTATTGTGTCGACTCGATTCACCACCACTATTTTTAGTGTTCTGGGACTCTCGATTCCATGTATATCCCCGTCGTCGACCACGACCTCTGCTGGGGCCGCGACCACTAACTCTACCTCGTCCGCTTTGATAATTGGCCACATTCGCTTCAGGGAATGGGCTTGCACCGGCGGGTCGCGATTGATGGTTTTGTAGTATGAACTTGTTGTTTTGCTCCGCGACCAGAAGACATGATATCAATTCAGAATATTTAGTAAATTTACGTTCCCGGTATTGCTGCGACAGGAGCATGTTTGAGGCATGGAACGTTGAGAAGGTTTTTTTCAAGCATGTCTTCATCGGTTATTTTTTCACCACATAATTTTAAATCAGAGGTAATGCGGAACAAGGCATAATTATATTCACTGACAGTCTTAAAATCCTATAGTCGTAAATGAAGTCATTCATAGCGGGCTTTGGGGAGTAAGACCAACTTCTGGTGGTCATAACGTTCTTTGATCTTGATATTCCCGCTTTAGATCTTCGTGAAGATGATGGCGGAGGAATATCATAGCTTTCGCTTTATCTTGAGGTGAAGTTTGATTACCATCAATAATTGTCTCCCCCAAATTATTTGCCGTCAAATGAATTTTAGCATCAAGAGTCCATGGGAGGTAGTTGTTACCCGAGATGTCAAACGCAGTGAATTCAAGCTTTGATAAGTTCGAAATTTTATCTACAAAGGAAAGAGACATGCATTTAATAACAAGCATGTGTACATAATGGATAGCATAGGAGAACTTCAGGTTCTTTATAATTAGAACTTCAGGTTCTAAACAAGAAGACAATTTTCATATGTAGTGATGAGTTTGCATTTTGTATGTTTTTTCTTTTCTTCATTTAAAATTTAAACCCACACTTTTCTTTCATAAGGAGGGGTATAATTGTGACAATTTATTTAAACTAAAATGATATGGTAGTTATTTCACAATAGTTATATCAACTCACATAACTAAGAATGTTCGGTCCTTCCTATTTATTCCAAAAAGTTATTGTTTTGTTATAAATTAAATATTAAATAATAATAATAAATTTATTAAACCCAAACTATAAGCTACAAAACTATCTAGAAACACACAAACATAAACCACGGTCAGAAAAAAACATTCCTGTTTTGCATACGAAACCAATGGCCATAACTAACTATGGGCCATACTCAAGGGACTTTTCAACAAATAATAAAAGTATACATGGAAACTGGCGGAGGATCCTGTATATGTCTTGTTGAGCAATCCACCAAACCAACCACTATATTTTAGAAAACGCAAACGAGATCTGAGACTGAGAAAACGATGGGGAGCACATCACATTGAATGGGCATTTTTGGAGACCGGTGTGATGGGTATCTATGGAGTAAGTAGTACAATGGACACCAAAATTTCAACGCCTTTAAATTAACGGTTTCGTACGGTTTATAACCGCCGGTAAAACGCTCTGTTTTCGCCGTAAAAAAATTCTCCAATCTCTGTGTTTGAGTCGGTTTCGAGGTAACGTGGCGGAGATACACGACAGAGATCGTGATTTCTGGTCCGGTGATGGTTAAGCAGCCGGAGATCGGGGGAACCGCATCAAAGCTGCAGGTGAATTGTGCGGGTAAGATTGCTATGTGTGACGGTAGGAACCGTCGTGTGTTTGCCAAAAAAATCTAATTTAATTGTATTCGATTCCGTGATTATTGATTTCGTTTCTGGATTGCCTGAGATTTAAGAACTGTTTTTCGTTTCGGTCCTAATACACAAAAACAGGGCAGTCCTAGTTTGATCTAAAGTTCAAAAAAAAAAAAAAATTGCAGAAAAATTGATAGTGTACCCGGATTTGATGAACGACAATTTTCTGAATCCAAGCTGGTAAATTCCCTGATGAATAGAGCGATCGTGCTGATAACGTGATAAAAACCAAAGAGAAATGGAATCAACTGAATTTCATATTTCATTCTATTCAACATTACAATATATAGATAAACATAACTATAAATCCTAAAGCCTATAAGTAATGGGTTGGGCCTAAAATGTCTGGTTTATAACAGGCTCCTTTTTTTCCTTAAGTCTATGTTATTTGTGATCTTATCAAGCCCTCAATCATAATTATTGAAAAGGCAATATCAAATTGTTATTTTTTATGCTTTATAGAATAAAATTATTTTATATTCACATAAAATAGCTGTAACATATTTATAACCTTAATATAGAAAGGTGACTACTTATGGCCAAGAATATATTTATAACCAAACAATATATGATTTTTATATAAAATGATACAAAATAAAAAAGATCCAGGGTTAACAATTAAGATGTACAATGTAAAGTTGTGTAACAACTAGTGCTGTAAACAAACCAAACGTTCAGCGAACAGTTCGTGAACCATTCGGCGGGAAGTTCCTTTTTGTTAACATGAACAAGAAATTTCGTTTGATTAGTAAATGAACGGACATGAACAGATGTCTCGTTCGTTCGATTGTATTTGTAAACGTTCGGTAACGTGTTCGTGAGTATTCGTTCATTTGCGTTCGTTTATGTTGGTATGTTTGTATTTTAATTAAATATTTTTGTACTTTCATATATTTTAGAGTGAATTTCAAGGATTGTCCTTTATCTTTATATCCATTTTCAGGCGCTGTCCTTTATGTTCAAAATTGACGAGTTTTGTCCTTTATGTTTTCATATCATACACGTTTTGTCCTTTAGGCCTAACCCAGTTAGTTTTTTCAATTAAATTTGGTCATATGCTTTGCACATGAGGGCATTTTTGTCAATTCAAAGGTAAGTTCAACGGTAGATTTACAGCTCAAAGCTTCTGCAACCTTTGAATTGAAAAAAATGCCCTCAAGTGCAAAGCACATGACCAAATTTAACTGAAAAAACTAACTGGGTTAGGCCTAAAGAACAAAACGTGTATGATATGAAAACATAAAGGACAAAACTCGTCAATTTTGAACATAAAGGACAACACCTGAAAATGGGTATAAAGATAAAGGACAATCCTTGAAATTCACTCTATATTTTATCTATACTTTTTATATTATTAAACTTTTATTTATTTTATTATCCTAACAATTAAACTAGGAAACACTCTTTCACCTTGTTTATGTACTATTTCCTTTTCCTTTTATTTCTCATTATGTACATCGGTGAATACAATCGACATCCGTTCTACATTAAGGGATTCAAGTTCCAGTGTTACTCTCTGGGTCATCTACCTTTATCCTCCGTCGCGTTCACCAAATTCATTTGTGTTCGTGAACCGTTCGCGAACACGCTGATTACCTTAATGAATGAACACGAACATAAAATCTCGTTCCCTAAGTGTTCATAAACCCTTCGTGAACAGATTTATTTCCTTAACAAACAAACACGAACAAGGCCTTGTCCGTGTTTGTTCGGTTCATTTAGAGCTAAAAAGTAATAGAGTAATTAAGTCAACTATTTATTTATAAAAAAGATAAATTAAGGGTCATAATATTAACACATGGAAAAAACTTATTTACACATGGTGTATATGGGCCGTATACTGTTATACGACCCGTATAGAATTAAAAAAAACAACAAAATATGTGCCAGCAGACTTTGTCAGTTTTTTTTATTCCATACGGGCCGTATAAGAGTATACGGCCCGTATACACCATGTGTAAAAAAGTTTGCATGGTCATATACAATGTATACGAACGTGTATACGGGCCGTATACTTTTATACGGCCCGTATGGAACGAAAATTTGATTTTTCTCAAAGTATTTAAGGGATTTATGGAACGAAAATTTGATTTTTCTCAAAGTATTTAAGGGATTTAAGGTGTAAATCACACTAGATATTTTACAGTCGTGAGGTGCTCAAACCTTTCTAAAAGTAGAAAAAAATAAAACATTAACAAGTAACAAAGATTGAAGAACAAGAAAACGTGTCGTATGACTGTAATAAAACGAAAGCTATCAACGCGGGATTACGGGCATGGTGTTATTCTTTATTTAATATTTATAGAATAAAAGGAAGGGTGAGGCATTTGATGAGAGTTGTAAGGAGTCTGAGTCTTCGGTTTCATCAGCCTGTACCGAAGAAACCAAATTCGTAACAATGAGTGTGAGTCCATTGTTGTTCGTGAATGTTTCGAATCATCATAGAGGACGTGTCGGGTTCTTCTGCTAGCTATTCGGAATGTTTCGAATCATCATTAAAATTAACAATGCGGTCTTGATTGAAGACGTAATTGCAAGACTGTTTGTCGGGCTTCCAATACTCACACAGGGTGAAAAACAACCCTTGATGTTGAAACCGGTTTTACCTCATGAAAAGGAAAGGAACACATTTTTTAGAGAAGCGTTTGGATTTAAGGGTTTATGAGTCAAAGTTAACATTCAGATTCAGATTCAGAAAGCAGATGATTTGTACTTGGTTTATTCTCTTTAATCTATTAGAACGATCCTTGTTTTGTCACGTACATGCGTTTAATTCCCAACATACTTGTTTTGTCACGTACATTTCGTAAGAAACTTTTCGTGCACTGAACCTTCACCTCCAATCATTTCCTGGTCAAATCACACGCTATAAAGTTTAAACTTATCGTGTGTTGCAGTTTGGAAAGATGACCGAATAGAGATCTGAATAACAAACTGTGGAGAACTTGTTTGCGTTATCCATCAACTTATCATTTGTTGCAGTTTAAGAACCTGATTCCAATGTCCTACTACTACAATCATTCCTACATTATTGAAAATTACTATATTACCCCCACCAGATACATCAATTTGTCACTTTCAAAATTCAAATCAAACTAACACGAAGTATCTCGAAGGTATCTTATTCATATTAATCCACCACGAAGGAAGAGACTCAACTGTCGCTGCACTGTTCTCGTTGTGGTCGACATATACCAACGGTTCTGCGAAAAAAACATCATATATTCATCATTGTTCTTGAAGATGAAGATGAAGATGAAGAAACGAGGGTTTATTCTCTTTAATCTATTAGAACGATCCTTGTCTTGAGAACCAGATTTTGTATACGTTGAAAGACAAGAATACAACGTTCATATATCACAAGGAATGACCTGATTCAGATACACAAATCTTCGATTTCAACAAATCTTTCAAGGTCTTAAGTAATGGGAAATTGGTTAAAAGATGTAGAAGAGTTTGTGTAGAGATCTTTACGTACAAATTTGCATCATCCTTACGGTTACAAATGAAGTATTAAAAGATGTTAGTTTCTTGACAGTATGGTTTCTCTACAAATGAAGTATTATCTGACAAATGAAGTATTAAAAGATGTTAGTTTCTTGACAGTATGGTTTCTCGACAAATGAAGTATTATCTGACAAAACTCAAAACAATTGTAATCTTCCTAGTAATCATCCATAACAAGGGTGAGCTCGTGTTTTTCCTTGTACTTGCTACGTCAGATGTTAGCTCGGAAGTTCTATTACACAAAGTAAACCGAAGGCTTGTCCTTGCTGCCTCTTCGGTCGGTTCTATTACACAAAGATCCTTGCATTAGACACAATTTGATGGAATTTGTGGATCAACAGAAATAACTGAAATAACTCGCCATTCTCTTGCACCTCTATACATTGATTGTGAATTTAACTTGCAAGAATTGTGGATTTCAGTTGGTTCAGATCTCGGAAGAACTGAACAACAGAAATAACAGCTTCGGTTTCATCAACCGGCTTTGAAAACCCGACGGAATCTACGAAGAAACTGTTGGAATAATGGCCAATAATACGTTCATTATTTTTCACAGTGGTGCCAACGACCTTCAATCTTCTTGAGTATTTTTTCTAACTTTATGCTTGCATCCACCACAGTGAATATTAACTTTGAGTGAAAGAGTTTGGAAACCGAACTAACTCTTCTGAAAGACAAGAACACAAAGTTGATGTATCACAAGGAATGACCGATCTAAGGCAGAGATCTATATTCCTACATCTATATCTTTTGTTCACTGACAAACTATGTGACATGTGTCTGGTCCATACTCTTATACGGATCGTATACTATGGGTAAAAAATGATTGTGGATTTAACTTGCAAGATATATGGATGGAATTGGGTCCGTCGCATGATAGAAGATACATATCGTCCGTTCATGTTGGAATTTGTGGATTTTGGTTGGTTCAGTTAACTTTCAGATTCAGATTCAGATTCAGGAAGCAGATGATTTGTCAAAAAACATGGTCAACGTAGTAAAATGTGAGCTTTTACACCAACCAGAATCAGGGTTCTCAAAACAAGGATTGTTCTAATAGATTAACGAGAATAAACCTTTTTTTACCAATTTTTAACCATAGTATACGGGCCGTATAGATTGTATACGGCCTGTATACAAGCTATCGTATACATTGTATACGATCGGTTAAATTTTTTCACCTGCTGTATACGGCCGTATAATAGTATACGGGTCGTATAATAGTATACGGGCCGTATTCTTAGGGTAAAAAATGGTTTATTCTCTTTATTAGAACGATCCAAAAAACGAAGAAAAAAGTCAAATGTGATCAAACTTGGACATCAGACGTCAATTGGTTACAGAAACCACTAACAGACATGTCGTGCATTGTTTAAATCAGAATCAGCTTCTCAAAACAAGGATCACTCTAATAGATTAAAGAGAATAAACCCTCATTTCTTCATCTTCATCTTCAAGAACAATGATGAACAGATGAGTCTCCTCCTTCGTTCCCGATGCAACAACAAGAACAACGCCTGATTCAGATCTCTATTTGGTCATCTTTCCAAACTACAACACACGATAAGTATACACTTTATAGTGTGTGATTTGACCAGTGGATGCAAGCATAAAGTTAGAAAAATACTCATATTGAACAGACGATATGTATCGGAAGCTTAACTTGAATGGACGATATGTATCAGGAAGCTCAAATTGAACGGACGATATGTATCTTCTATCATGCGACGTAAACCCCTTCTTTTAATCAATTAGAAGGATCCTTCTTTTAATCTATTAAAATGAGGCAACTTTCCTTATCACCCAAAGGGGTGATTTCTTATCCATACTATTCTTCATAGCCATATTACCACTCACAAGTTGTTGATCTTTGGGTGGTGATTTACTCCCGAACAAACCATGCCCACCTTGACCAGAATAGATAAGCGTATCACTTGATCCACTTACATTCGAATAACCTGATTCAGATACAAAACGGTCTCTTTGCTTCGTCCACTAGAACTATTTATGTATGCATTCTTTTGGTCAAGTTACGGGTTAAATCCAGCAGGTTCCGAGTCAGATTTGTTACGGATGCGGGTGCGGCCACTTAGAGTGCTTTTGTGTCCATGTCGAAGTGAATCGACACTTAAATCGTCTACCACAGTGAACATTAACTTTGAGTGAAAGAGTCTGTTTAACTACAACACAAACACATACACCGGTTTCCAGGTAGGGTTTAGAATATTTGAAGGAATGTTGGTTCAATACCAACTCATCTTTAGTAGTGTTTGTGGATCAACAGAAATAATTGAAAATACATATTTCGAATAACTCTCCCTATAGATAGGGGTGAGCAAGTTTAGGTCCGGACCGAAAATAACCGAGAACCGAACCGAAAATATACCCAACCCGACCCGAACCCAAGTACCTAGGTATTTTGATCGGTTCCAAATTTTCATATAAAATTGGGTCGGGTCGGGTCGGTTCTCGGTTCTTTTCATGGTGAAACCCGACTTTGACCTATGGATCGGAACCGACCCTATATTTAGGGTAGTGAATTGGTTCTGTATTTTATGTTTGATCGGTTCTCGGGTCGGGTCTGGTAATGGTCGGGTAGGGTCGGGTTTTTCCTTTTGCTCACCCCTACCTATAGATATGACTGAGAGTGAGGGTTACTCTGTTATATACATCAAAAAATGATTGGTTTAATACCAATTGTTCGAAATCCCTTTCATTTTTTGGATCGTTCTAATAGATTAAAGAGAATAAACCATTTTTTACCGTATGAATACGGGCCGTATACAAGTATACGGCTCGTATACTTAAAGTTAAAAAAATTTACCAGATCGTATACAATGTATACGATGCCTGTATACGGGCCGTATAATCTTATACGACTCGTATACTATGGGTAAAAATTGGTAAAAAATGGTTTATTCTCTTCATTGCTACTTAA
The DNA here is from genome assembly GCA_030545235.1 of Helianthus tuberosus. Classification (NCBI taxonomy): domain Eukaryota; kingdom Viridiplantae; phylum Streptophyta; class Magnoliopsida; order Asterales; family Asteraceae; genus Helianthus; species Helianthus tuberosus. The sequence continues at coordinate 47,605,935 of CM060411.1, read as the reverse complement.
TTATCTTTAACGTTATAATTATCACTTCTAGATTCCCTAATTTCACTGCTGTGAACTTGTTCTCTATGAAATGTCTCACTTAACAAGAGACTCAACTAAAAGTTAACTAGACCCCTCAAGTTGTCATTCATAGGAGAGTTGATGCAATTTTCCAAGCATTTTAGAGAGACCTTTAAGTACGGATCCTACTGCTGCATTTGGAACAAGAAGTCAAAAAATATGAATGCACACAACGAATTTGACAACCGGTTAAATCACACACTATAAAGTGTAAACGTATCGTGTGTTGTAATTTTAATGAAGCAATGAAGATTGAAAATGCAAACCGCATCCGTTTTGTATACGGAAACAGTGGCTATGGGAAATACAAACCCGATACGTCTTCTATGATGATTCGAAACATTCCGAATAACTAGCAGAAGAACCCGACACGTCTTCTGTTAGTTACTCTTTTCTTCGATTTCAACAAATCTTTCAAGGTCTTAAGTGATGGACAATTGGTTAAAAGATGTAGAAGAGTTTGTGTAGAGATCTTTACATAACTTGGTGTAAATCATTCATGTCCATGTTTTTCCTTGTTAGTGCATATGTCTGTTGACTTCGTCTTGTATCGAGTCATGTAATAGAATAGATAGACCAGGACACGTTGTACGAGAGAAACGGGAAACAGGCCTGAACCAGCCACCTCACACGAAGTGGCTAGGCCACCTCGCACGAGGTGACCAAGATCGTGCGGTCTGGCCAGGTCGTGCGACCTGGGCCAGCTCGTGTGGACTGGTTCATGCGGTCTGGCGATTCCTATAAATAGGTGGTCTTGAGTCTTCATTTGTAACTTTGTGATTCCAGTAGCGAACCTCTGCTGAAGTGTCGCCAGATCTGTAAACACTATCAAATCAATACAATCGACAGTTAAAGTGATTCTAAGTGTGAATCAAGCTGCTATAACATCAATACGTTTGATTCCGCCTTTCGTATTGATCGAGAACTCTTCTGAACGACTCGTTTGATCGATTCACCGATCCTACAAGTGGTATCAGAGCTCAGAAAGAAGAGTTCTTACCATTTCAGCTTGATTTCTTCAAAAACAGCTGATTTCTACTCATTTTCTACACTTTTTCTTCAAAATTTCAATGAATTTACGGTTAAAATGATCTGATTTTGTGATATAACACGTAAAACTGAGTTTTAATCAATCCGTGAACAAATCAGAACCAAATTCATCCTAAAACTTGATAAAAATTGACTAAATGATGAACTATTGAACCAAACCGCGTGAAAAACACATCAGATCGTTTGAAAATTATGTCCAGGACGTGTGAAAACATTCAGATCGCTTGAAATATTGTCAGGTCGCATGGAAATATCTTCAGTTCGTGTGGAATTGAACCAGATCGTTTGAGTCAGGTCGTACGGTGTGGTCAGATCGCACAGTTAGATCCAGGTCGCTTGAAATCTCACCAGGTCGTTTGAAGGTCTCCAGGTCGTTTGGATTATATTACCAACTCGCACGGATTGAGATTTCAGATTGCGTGAAATTAGTTTAAATCTCAGATCGTTTCAAAACCTCAGCTCGTTTGAAATTCTGTCATTGTGAATTTTTAAAACCGAAACATGGATTCTGAATTTTACAACGCATTTGCTACCCAGATCACTATGGCTCAGAACGTGAACTTAGAGAATGAAATGGGCGCCATGCAAAAACCGCCTAAGCTCATGAATATCGAGGAGTATAGTGGATGGGAGGAACGTTTTGAAAATTGGGTTCAAGCGAATCACATAGAGGCGTGGGAATGTGTTGAAGAACGATATGTTAGACCGATTGATGAATACGGAGAGATTGTTGCTATTAAAAATTTAGATGAAAAAGAGAAAAAGAAATACATAAGTGAAAAGATGATGATCAGTATATTGCAACAAGCCATTAAGGAAGATATCTTGATCTTATTGCAACACAACGGAAGTGCACACTCAATGTGGAAAGCTCTAAAAAACGAAGTTTGTTGGAAGTTTAGACATGATCAAGAACAAAAAATCGCTTTTGAAGAAAGAATTTGATCTATTTCATGGATTGAAAACTGAAAACACCAAAATGATTATAGAAAGATATTGCAATTTGGTGGTTAACATGAAGCGATTGGATATCAAGAAAGATAGAGAAGAATGGGTGGAAAAGTTGGCCGATGCGTTGCCACAAGATGTTTGGGGCACGTATCTTATGATTTTGAAGAATAATGGTGAATTTGCGAATCTATCGCTGAGCAAATTTATTGAAAAACTTGAAGTTCAAGAGATGGAACAATGGAAGATGGCGAAAATGAAGAATTCTAATGGTGAACAGGACATTGGTCTGTACTACAAAGGAAGTACAATTGATAATACTAACATTGCACCAAAGATCGAAACTGCATTTAACGCAAACAGTTCTTCGGGAGGGTCATCTCAAGGATCAAACAACAATAATGGATTCTCTTCATATCCATCATTTGATCCAAATTTTTCAGCAACCAATTCTAAATCGCAAAGCTCATACAACAATAATGGCCAAGTACTACAATGCAACATTGCATTACATCTTCAGAATGGTCAGAATTTCTCGGAAGAGGTTGCCAAAGGTCATATGTCTTTATTGGTGACCGTATTAGAGTCTTATGAAAGTTTGGTAGCCGGAAGGATTGGTAATCCAATGTTGACCAAAGAGGATTATGATCAGATTGATGCTAAAGAGATGGAACTAATGGATATAAAGTGGTGTATGGCTAGTGTGTTGAGAAGAACTGAGAAGTTTAAACAGATCACTGGAAAAGATGATTTCCGTGATGCTGGAACTTCACCTTTAGGTTTTGATAAATCTAAAGTTACTTGTTTTTCGTTGCAGGGAGAAGGGGTACTTTAAGTGAGAATGCACAAATCGCGAAGCAAGTGGAGCTCAAAATCCATTCGGCAACAATGATTATCATCGAAAAGCGATTTATCATCAAATTTCTCTATAGCCGCATCAACAACAATCGCCACAAATTTCACATGCTAGGAAGGATCCGATCGAAGAGCCATCAAAGAAAGCTTATCTAGTTCATCAAGAAGATGAAAGAATTCCAGAAGGTTTTAATTGGGATCATTATAATCCTAACAGAACTTCAGATTCTAAAGCATTTGTTGCTCAAATTTTTGAAGATTCAACTGCTGAAGATGAAATAGTGTATGCTTATTACGAATCTCAGCAATTCAGTCCTAAAAAGAAATAAGAAGAACCAGTTTCAACAGAAGAGGCTTCAGAAAAAGCTCCAATCTTTGATCACTCATCAGATGAAGAGAGTGATGATGACAGTGAAGGAATTCGAAAACTTGAATATTATAAAAGAGAATTTTCACCTGATAGGTATAATTTGTATTTTGTAGGTAAAATGGAAGAGATCAAAGAAATACAAGATGCGAAAAAGAAGAATCATAAGGCAGCAACTGTTGAAGTAAAGGTCAAACCTGAGGAAAATGTTCGAGTAGTAAAGAAGCAGGTTAAAGAAATTCCAGCTATCAAGGTTGAGAAGGAAGCAGACACTGAAAAGATACATGAGAAGTGTGAAAATTGTGATACTGTGAAAAGGCACAACAACAAATTGATTCATAACATGAACAGACTGAAAGAATCTTATGATGTTTTAAACAAAGCTATGAATCAATATAGGAAGTCAAGCAATGAACAAGAGATAGCTATAAAGACACTCAATGGAGCGTTCATGACGAAGCAGAAAATCATCAATCAGTACATTGAGAAATGTGCTGAACTTGAACAAAAATTGGAAACTCAGAGGATAGAAACTGAGAGGGTAAACAGGTTATTGAAAAGTTATTCATGTGCTTCTTACGTGATTGACAGGATTTACCCTACAGTAGAAGGTATGGAAGCGTTTGAAGAGAAGAAACCTGAAGTAAAGAATACTGGTAAGAAACATAGTACCAATTATACGAAGTGTCCACCTCCGCTTGAAGAAGGATATTCTCCACAAAATCCTAATTCAGAAAGAGTCAAAAAGGCAACCAATTTAAAGTGGGAATCTGAACCTTCAGATGGATTGCCAGATAATATTGACATCACATTCACTGCATCTGACACTGATTAACAATCTGAGTTGATTAAGAAAGTAGTGGATCATGTGTTAGATAAAGATGAAACCGAGGAGTCAAAGTCAAAGTCTGACACTGCAAGTCCAACAGTTGAAAAGGGCAAAAGGGTTTACAATAATGATTTTCTGATATCAAAAAATAATTTGAATGACGAAACATTCAAAGTAGCATATACTTTGAATGACTCCGACAAATTATATTCTGATGAAGAATTTCCAATAAGAGGTGTTAAAACAGAATTGATTAAAAAGGTTTTCAAATTAACAGAAATTAATATTTCTGAAATAAAAGATAAAAATCTGTCTGAAAAACCTAAACAATACACTTCAAGAGTTCAACAAAGGTTAAACAAGAAAAAAAGGTTTTGGTCCAAATCACCATAAGAAACCAAATCACAAAAATAATTTCAAAAGGAAAGGATTATGTTTTATTCCAAAAGAAAATGAAAAATATGTTAAAGATTTTAAATCAAAAGTTGTTTTTGTATCAGGAACATCTTCTGAAGAAGAAAAAGAGAATTTGTTCAGAAAGCAGACGGACAAAGAATTCCTTGCTAAGAAGCAAGAGGGAATGAAGAATGATGTTGCTCAGAAGAAGGAAATGAGAACCTGTTATCAATGCAAAAAAGTTGGGCACATTACAAGGAACTGTCCAACGGCAACTCGAACAAAACAGGGAGTCTCTGAAAACTTTAAAGAAAAGTTGGTTGATAATGAACCACCAACTGAAAAATTTAAAATGTTAAAAAATTCAACATATGAAGTTGGTGAGTGTTCTAAAAGGTTTTACAAAAGAAGAGTGAATCTTAACAACCAAACATGGGTTGCTAAGAAATCAGAGGTTAAATCTGGCGATGAGTTTTTTCTTCGGAAGCAAAGGAGCCACGTTCTGGCGATGAATCTGACTCGTCAAAGTCAGAGGAGCCACAAGTTGAGCTAAAAAGAGAAAATTCAGTTCCACCAATGGATGACGAAAACTTTCCACCATTGCGGGCTGCAAATTTAAAACAAAAAGTTGGAAAAGTAGAGATTTCGAATCAATTCTATTCTGAAAAGAAAGAATTTGATGTCGAAAAAACGTTTAATGGCAAAGTGAAACATATCTTTGGTAAGATGGTTGATGGAAGGGTCAAAGGGGTAAAAGAATTCTATGAATCGAAAAGGAATGTTCAAAGACCAAGTGAAATTGAACCGGATTCACCCAAAGCTGGTCAGGCTTGGGTGTCAACATTCTTTGATTAAAATCCTGACTTGCCGGAGCTCCCAAGTTGGTAATCGTGGAGCATGAATCGGCATCATTCTTGAAAAATATTTTTGTAAAAAAACTATCACTTGTGAAAGAAAAAAATATCACTTGAAAAATATTTTGTAATAGTTTTTACAAGTGGTTGAAAGAACAAAGTGATGAATGAATCCCCATGATGTGTGAAATCAACAAAACTAATTTTCCAGAAAAACCATTTTGATTAAAACAAACTTAAGTGTTTTGAAATCATTATGGGAAAATAGTTTGTTGTCAGGGGGAGTTCTGATTGTTTAAGCCAAGTGGATGGCGAATTGAAGCAATTCACATCAGTTTGTCATTTTATTTGTACAATTTATTGTTTACATTTTCAAATTTTCCCAGAAAATAAAAAATTGAAACATATTTTTGATTTTAGGGGGAGTAAAAAATTTAGAAATTTTGAAAATTTGAAAAATCCAAAAACATGATAAAATCTAAAAACCAAAAACATCAAAAAATCAAAAATGAGTTTTGTTGTGAAAAAGAGGAAATGATAGTACATCAGTAGACAATCACAGTACGCTAAAGAATTGGAAAGTTAAAATGTGATAAATGGTCTTACTAATGATATGCCAGTAGGTTTTTACACACTTAGTAGATTGTTTTCGAGATATAAACCTAAATATCAAATACTTACTTATCTCGTGGGGAACATCTCTCGGATATATGGGTAACCCCCGAAATCTTGTTTGAAGGGCTTTCTATTTCTGACATACTAGGTCTTTGTGCGTGATGATATCTGGGGTATTATACCGGGACTTCTGATTTTGCGGAAGCAATAGCCTAGTCCTCGTATAATACTCTGCACTGCTTTAATCATAAAGCTCACCCTTAGCATAAAAAATGATGAAACATTAAAAAATGCTAATCATGTGCTGTTGAAGAAAAGATCCCCAAACGGGACACACCTAAAGTCGAGCCATCATCTCTTTGTCTGAACGGAAGTTCTAACCTGAGCTCTCATGGCTTCGCATTACCCGTTTACATATATCATTAGTGTACATTCACCTGTAAGGCTGAATATAGGAGTCTGGATATGGGAGTATATTCTGAGGTGGGACACGCGAATAAGTTTAAGTCCTTAAAACAATAATCTCGTATCTCGAAACAATTGAACTTTGTGTGAAAATTTAAGTGGATCAGTATACTGACAATCTAAGTGAATCGTTTAGAACTTAAAGTGTTTAAAGCTCAACGGTACTAGTGATTTGTCAAAAACTGATATGATTCTCTTTCACAAACTCACAAAAATATTGTCTGTAAATATTTCTTTATTGCATTTTAACACACTGAAAATCTTTAAAAAAACCCAAAAAGAATGTGTTTTAGCATAAAATTTTTGAAAAATAAAAAAGATTTGATTTCATCTTATTTTCGACAATTGATGTTGAAAAGCTTATTTTCAAAATTCTAAGTGCTAAACATGATGAACAACAATGGGATAGGAGAGTGTGTTTGAAATGAAAAATGAAGTTAAAGTTTGAGATAATTTGAGAATTGTTTAATCAAGGTCATTAATTTGAACTTGATATAACTATTATTAATGTTGAATGATATCTACAAATGGTTTCTAAATTTGTTAAATTTAAAAAAAATTGTAAAATTTACTTTTGGGTAGAGTATGTGCAGGAAAAAAGCTTTGAAAGAGCTAAGTTTCGACTCCTGAGGATTTTCCGCATAAGCGTATGCAGATTAGAGCCAGGATTCCGATTCAAAGCTTGAAGATAGTGAATTCCAGACTGCGATCCCAGCTTATCGAAAGGGGGAGTCTGAAGACATAAGAGCCGGATTCAGTTATTGGAACAGCATTCGAGATAGAAGCTACTAATGCTGAAGAACTTAAGGAATCAAGAGATCTGATCAAGAGAATTTGAAAAGTCAGGTTGAGATTCTGGAGAAGAAGAAGATAGAGATTGAAGGAAGCTTACAGAGAAAGATACTTTGGAAAGAGCGAGAAGACCGATCAAGACTGAAGACTCAATACACTGAAGACTCGTCAACATCCAAGGGGGAGTTTGTTAGTGCATATGTCTGTTGACTTCGTCTTGTATCGAGTCATGTAATAGAATAGATAGACCAGGACACGTTGTACGAGAGAAACGGGAAACAGGCCTAAACCAGCCACCTCACACGAAGTGGCTAGGCCACCTCGCACGAGGTGACCAAGATCGTGTGGTCTGGCCAGGTCATGCGACCTGGGCCAGCTCGTGTGGACTAGTTCATGCGGTCTGGCGATTCCTATAAATAGGTGGTCTTGGGTCTTCATTTGTAACTTTGTGATTCCAGTAGCGAAGCCTTGCTGAAGTGTCGCCAGATCTGTAAACACTATCAAATCAATACAATCGACAGTTAAAGTGATTCTAAGTGTGAATCAAGCTGCTATAACATTAATACGTCTGATTCCGCCTTTCGTATTGATCGAGAACTCATCTGAACGACTCGTTTGATCGATTCACCGATCCTACATTCCTTGTACTTGCTACGTCAGATGTTAGCTCGGAAGTTCTATTACACAAAGTAAACCGAAGGCTTGGAATATTGGTCCACTTGTACCTCCATTCCCTAGAGAGAATACTTGTCATTGCTGCCTCTTCGGTTGGTAAAAGACATAGGATGGTATCTAATACAGGCTCTTTTACGTCGACGTCGTCGCTGGGGTTTTTTCTCTTCCGGTTACCAGGCCTATCATCTCCGTCTACGTTTGGTTTCCTCAACAAAGAACCATCAGGCATTATCTGTCCTTTTTCCTTTGGTTTTCTGGTTGATTTTGAGAAAGAGAGAGAGAGAGAGAGACAGGGGAGGGTGAGGGTTTTGAATTGATTCCTGCGCTCAACTGAGATAACGGACATCCATCAAGCTCAAAAATAAAACTTGTGTTTCCCATAGTCACAAAAGATTGTGGTTCGTATTTCGCATAGCCACCGTTTCCGTAGTAAAAAACGGTTGCGGTTTGTATTTCGCATAGCCACCGTTTCCGTAGTAAAAAACGGTTGCGGTTTGCACATTCAATCTTCAATACTTCATTAAAATACCACTAGTAGAAGAACCCGACACGTCTTCATGTTACGGAGAATGTTCTAGAAATTGAAGGAAAAGGAAAAGATTTGTTGAAATCGAATTTGACAACTATGACAGCTTATTAAAAGTAGCAATCACCTCCAATCATTTCCTAGTCCAATCACACAATATAAAGTTTAAAGTTATCGTGTGTTGTAGTTTGGAAAGATGACCGAATAGAGATCTGAATAACAAACTGTGGAGAACTTGTTTGTGTCGTGCACTGAACCTTCAGTTGTGTACGCAAATTCACCACCGGTTTCCAAGTAGGGTTTAGAATGTTTGAAGGAAATGTTGGTTCAATATCAACTCATCTTTAGTAGTGTTTGTTTGAGAACAACCTGATTCAGATAAACAACGGTTCTCCAATTCCAGAGTAAGCAAATACACAACGGTTGAGTTATTTTCCGACTGTTTCAGTTATGATTCAATAAATAATATCTGATTGAGAAGCACTAAAACGGTTGCGGTTGTCCAATTGAGGATTTAACTTGCAAGAATTGGGTCCGTCGCATGATAGAAGATACATATCGTCCGTTCAAGTTGAGCTTCCTGATGCAATTTGTTGGAATTTGTGGATTTCGGTTGGTTCAGATCTCGGAAGTACTGAACAACAGAAATAACAGCTTCGGTTTCATCAACCGGCTTTGAAAACCCGACGGAATCTACAAAGAAACTGTTGGAATTTGTGGATTTCGGTTGGTTCAGAATCTTAACAAGAGAAGCAACTAAAAAAAAATACAACTGATTACTCGGTCGAATAATGGCCAATAATACGTTCATTATTTTCACAGTGGTGCCAATGTCCTACTACTACAATCCTTCCAACGCCTGATTCTGATACGGGCCCACAAGAGTTGAGCAAGAATTGGGTTCGTCGCATGATAGAAGATACATATCGTCCGTTCAAGTCGAGCTTCCTGATCTCACAGTCGTCGCTCTCGTCGGCTTCAGTTATCGTGTGTTGTAGTTTGGAAAGATGACCGAATAGAGATCTGAATAACAAACTGTGGAGAACTTGTTTGTGTCGGGTTCTTCTGCTAGTTATTCGGAATCGATAAATAACCAACACGAAGATCTCTGCGATCGCTAAGGTTTCCATCAACGGACTGATCGGTAACGTTACTCTACCTGTGCTCTGATTTAAACGGCGTGTTCCGATCAACGTTTATCGACATTTTTAAAGTTGATGAAGAGTTTAGAAACCCTAGAATATTTGTGTTTTTACCGGAAAAAACGTGATACTTGAAAAAAACACTATTATATATACGGCCCGTATACAGTTATACGGCCCGTATAAATGTGGTAACTTCACAAACCTCCCAAAATAAATCCATTGAGCCGTATACGTTTTACAAATTGTATACCGATGTATACGGCTCGTATAATTATATACGGTCCGTATATAATAAATTCAAAAAAAACATTCTCTGCGCATTTCCCTATTCAAAAACATTCTATACGGGCCGTATAACTGTATACGACCCGTATACACTAGAGGATGTGAAAATAAGATACATGGGGTGTGGGAAAAGGGGAGCCTAAATTAAACAGTTGCGATTTGAATAAGATGTGGAGTAGAAAGGAGCCTTATGTTCGTTTGTGGATAATTTCTTTCCAAAAATAAAGAAACCAAAAACTGAAACCGCAAATCGTCTGCTGCAGAAATGACGCAATTCGATACTCTCTTCTGTAACGTAAACGTAACAGCAATCGGTTGTAACAACCCTACCACCACCTGAACAAACCTTTTCAAGTAATTCCTCAATTTTTTGAAACTTATGTAGTTCAAGTAGAAAAATTCTTTCAGGTTTTATAACTTCTTGAACTATATTAGTTCCTGGAGTTTGATTTATCTTGGAATCTTTTTTCATAGATTCAAGAAAATTTGGTTTTCAATTTGAAAAGCCTTTGTAACAATTCCGTCTCTAAACTGAGCTTTTAGGAGGATTTTAACCGCTCCTATGTGTACCATATTAAGAGACTTTCTCAACTCTGGTTTAATGTGCAAAAGCTTTTTTGCTATTTCACCCTTTGTTAAGAGTGGCAAATAAACTTCACCTGCTGTATTTTTTATGTCAACTGAAAGTTCTTCAGTGTTAAAACAATAAAATACTTTATTTTTTCTTGTAAAAGCTTTAGAAACTAAGCTTTGTAAAGTTTTTGTTTGATTAAAAACTTGTTTTGTGTCAAACTTGAATTTAAGCTTGTTAATTTTAGTTAATTGATCAGAATTAATCATGTAATCTGATACAAAACCTTTTTCGTTTTCACTGAAATTTAAAACTTCAGTTACTTCTTGTTCGTTTGATTCTTTTGAATCTTCTAACGAATTTTTAAAACTCATTTTAATTTTTTTTCTTTTAAGAAAATGTTTAAAATTTATTTTAAATTTGTTTATTTTTAAGAACAGGAACTAATCCCCTATTCTTAAAAAACGAGCACATGGCTCTGATACCACTTTGCGGAGGTACTTCAGAATTTGTGCCAAATCCCCTATTCATTAAGTCCTTTAGGGGTTTTGTGGTCTGGTTAAGACTATGAAGAGGCTGATATACAATTTGGATTTATGAGAATAAATCAAATTAAAGAAAATTTTATGTTAAGTCATAAAACAAAAATTCTTAATATAAAGATTGTTAAGGAAAACATTTTTGCTTCTAAGCAAAAAATTCTTGAGCTTAAAACTAAGAAGGCATTAATCTCTGTAGCATGAGTTCTCTGAGTAAAATTGAAGAACTGGTTAGAGAATTAACCAAAAAGGTAGAAGATTTGTCTACTAATGAAAATCTTGAAGCAATTGCTGCCAAGATTATCAAGGATGTCTCTGACAAACTTGATGAAAAAATGAATTCAGAAAATCTTTTACTCAAAAAGAAAGAAAAGATTTTTAATGAAAAAAGCTTTCAAAAATTTTCATTTCCAAATTTCAATGTTGGAAATCCATCTTTGGGAAAGTCTAAAAGTCCTAATGCATTAACATGGCCTTTTGGATCAACTTCAAATGACCAATAAAGAACAATTGAGAAACTCTTTTAGAAAAATAAATCGAAAGATTTCTATGCATTATTTCTATTTAGAAAGAAATAATCAAAGAATTATAGAATTACATTCGGATTGGAGCATTCGTCCTTCTGATAAACTTTTTGAATTGAATGATTTAAAAAGAAAAAAATTCTTTTATAAAAGAGGATATTCAAAGACTTAGAGAGACAAAAATTATTTTATCTGTTGGATAGAATGATTTCAATTGCTCAAAAGTTAGAAGAAATCTTTTTTGATCAAATGGAAACCCTTCCACTTGAACATATGCATGAACTTGTTCATCTCATGTCATTAGATGATGATGAATGTAAACAAATGTATTCTGAAAATAAAATCTTAAATGAAAGATATTTTCCTGAAAATAAAGAACGGATTTTTCCTTTATCTGTAAAGGATGAAGAACCTGAAACTGAAGAAAGCTCTTCAGACATTGAAACGTCGTCATACCATAGAACTGCTAACAGTAGACGTTTTAATAAAAAGAATACGGAATTTTCCATGCCGTATCACAAAGGTATACCTAATTCTAATGGTAATAAAAATGGTAGTTCAACTACTATTGATACTATTAATATTGATTGTATCTTTGGCCTCGAAAAAAGAAAAGAGGTAATTGACAAATGGAACACTGAAATCAGTCTAATTATTCAGACTAATTCAGATGAATTTTCTAATGCTAAGGCTTTGTTATTATTAATGGAACATAAGTCTGTAGGGATAATTCAAAATTTCATCAAAGGAACAACTTGGGATGAAAATATGAATGGTGATGATCTTTTTGATCAAATCATAAATGCAATATATATGATGTTTTTGGGTCTCGACTTTATAACAAATAAAGACCATGAAAATAAAAAATTGCTAGAAAAAGCAAGACAAAATCTTGCAAAAGCACAAATTTGTGATATTTGTTTGTTAGACGATTTTACTTGTCTTTATGAAACAAATCTATACAAATTAAGTACAGGTGAATTCCACTCTTGGATTGAGGCTTACTTAATGAAGATTCCTATCGTTGGAGAAAAAGCCAAAGAACGATGGAACAAAGAAAAGAACCAATTTACGATGCATTCTCTTGGGTTTGCAACAAGAATTGTCAAAGAAGAAATTGCGGTTTACTGTGATTTTTCTGATAAACAAAAACAGCTAAAACGTTTTAACAAAAGCTGTTGCAAAAAACTTACTGAGTTACCACAATTAACTTTTGGTTGTGAACCAGTAAAAGATGAAAATTATTTCAAAAAGAAATATAAAAAGAAATATAAAACAAAAACTAAAAAACGTTTTTGGAAAACCAAGAAAAGAAAGTTTTCTCCTGGAAAATACTTTTCAAAAGAAAAACCTAAGGTTTGCCCTCAAGGGAAGAAAAAATGTCGTTGCTGGATATGTTCTGAAGAAGGACACTATGCCAACGAATGTCCCAACAGGCAAAAGTTTCCGGAAAAATTAAAAATTATTTCGAAAGCGGAAACTGAAGGATATTTTCCTTCTGAAAATATTTTTGATGGCTATACGCAAGTATATACATTAGAAATATTAGACAACACGTCATCCGATTCTTCTACAGAAGACTCAGAATGAAGTCCAACCACTTTTTTAGTTGGGGGGGGGGGGGATAAAGATAAACAAAACGATTTTGAAATTTGTTTATTAAAAAATTATTTATTTCCTGAAAACAAAAATTTATCTGGAAATAATAAACATTTTGTCAAATGACAGACAGGGTTTTCAGGATATTCATTCAACAATGAACATCTAAAGGGGGCAAAAAACATGTTAACTGATAACTTGACACGAGTTTTTCAGAAATCGTAAGCAATGATGTCATGGTCAATCTTACTCCTATAAATAGAAGGATTTCCTCCACCAAAAATCATCACTTTCAAGTTACAAAAAACTTTTAAAAAGAAAGGAGGATGGAAGATTTAAAGGCTTTACGCCTAAAAGAAAAATTTCTTTTGATAGAATTAAAAGCTATTCAAGAAAAAATAGCTCTCTACGACGAAAGTCTAGACACAACTGTTAATTCAGAGCAGGATTCCGAAAGGATACAATCTGAATCTATTCCTTTACAAACGGCTAAAGGTAAAGAAAAATCAAGTCCGTTGATTCCTGTTGCTTTGGAAAAAAGCAATTATAAAGTTAATGAAGAACTACAATCTTCATCTAGCCCAGTAGCAAACGGCTCTGGTAAAGGCACATCAAATCCGTTGATGGCTGACAGTTTGCCAAAAACTGAACAGGTCTCTCTCAGACCAAGTTGCTCACAAGTCACACAAATTCCAAAAAAGCATAATTCAAGATTTTATGTTATTTTCGATGGTGACCACAAAGGAATATATGAAGATTGGGGTATAGTCAAAAATTACATTGATAAAACCGACTATCCTTTCAAAAAATTTGGGTCATTAGCACAAGCCCAACAAGAAGCTACCCGATATTCAGCAAATCTCGGGAAAAAAGGAATACCTTTAAAGGTAACAATTATTCCTGAGCCATTGAAGCCCAAGAAAAAAAAAAGAATAATTGAATTCAAAAACACTTTCTCAAGATCAACAATAAAAGAAGAGAAAGAAGAAGATATTATATCTTTGGACGAATTCAGAGGAATTTGGTCTAAAACAAGAGCTCTTAGTCAAGATGATTTCGAGTTTGAACATGTCTATACAGAAGATAAGGCTACTAAAAGTCTTTTAGTCTTTTGTCCAGGCGCAAATCCAGAACTTGTTTCACTAGCATTTTTTGCTGGTCTAATAAAGTTCATATATCCATCTCCAAATTTGCTTGAAATCAGCATGTTTCCAGAAGGGATAAAGAAAGCTATTAAAAACTTTCGAAAGAAGATTGCTGCAGCAAAAGACGCAAACATCTTCATAAAGTGTAACTCTACACTTCCAGATTGGTACCAAGGAACTTCTTCCCAAAGTTACCATCATATAGAAATCGGGCTCGCAAAAGTAAGAACCGTCAACCCCTCAAAAGTTATGAATGAGGAGCAAGAAGATTTCGAAAATTGGGTCGAAATAAGGGTTAAATGATTCTTAAAAATCCTGAATAATCTTCAAAATATTAAAGTAAAAAGCTTTAATAAAGTGAATTATTGCAGCAACCACTGCATCATCACAAGTTATAGTGGAACTCCACTACCAAAGCACGAGAAGGAAGCTTTAGAAAAAATGGAGCAACGCATTATCTTCAACAAAGTTGATGTGAGTCCTACTACCAAACAAAGACTCTGCAAAATAATGCAAAGAGCACAGGAAAGCCATCAGTGCATAAGCTGTAAAGAATCTTCTACCGAAGAAAATTCTGACAAAAGTGGTCCCTCTATTAAAGACAACTACTTTTCAGAAGACGACAAGCGAGAGCTGGACCCAACACATGGGTTTGTCGACTAAAAAACGTCATGCATGACGAACACTTAAGGCTATTTTAGACCTTTTGTAAAATTCACTTCTGCTATATAAAGAAGTTGAATTCATTAGTTTTAGATATCCCCTAATTAGCATCCCTCGAATACATCACCTATCCCTGGCTTGAATTCTCAACAACTCTCAACCACCCACCTTTCTTTTCAACTTTGATCATTCGTATGATCAAATTTTATTTTCTAGTTATGTGTGCTAAGATGGAGTAGAAACTCCTTTAAGGAGTTGATGTAAATATCAAGAAGTTCTCCTTCGGGAGAACAGTTATGAAATAAAAACTCCTTTGTAACCCCCTATCTTATTTTCTATCATGAAGTTGTTTCTATTCTGTAAAACCTGGAGTCCTGGAGCCCGTTGAAGTACCTAGTTTAGGCAGGAGGCCGTTAGGGAAATTAAGGGTTGGATTGGTCCCTTGCAGAAGAATTAGAAACTTTTCAAGAAGAAAATACAAGAAGAAAAAGGTATAGATTTTATTTCAAACTGTTAAAATACTTCAAGATTGATATTTCATATATCTCCTTAAAATCTTAAAAAGAATTTATTTCAACACAAAAAACTAAGATTTTGATTAAATCAAAAATGATGTTTATAAACAAACATAAAAATAAATCGATTAATAACTATCGAAACAAATGATTTTTCAATTGAAAAATTTTAGTTAAAAAATGACTACAAAAAATAATGAATTTTGTAAATTCAAAATCATGAATTCTATATTCAAAGAAATGATTTCACAATCTAAAACAAACGATTCAAAAATCATTTGCTTTAGTAAACAAGATACTTCAAAGTCTTGTAAACATTCGGTGAATTATGGCATCTTTTGTCATAATAACTCATCATGTTAGTCATAATAACTAATAATGACTTCAATAAATATGATGGTTGACATCTAAAGAATGAGTAAGTTCAAATTCATGAACTTTACGACAAATATTGGAATTGATTTCCAAAACAATTATGAGCACATGCTTGGTCCCCAAAAATTTATTACTAGTAAACAAAAATTTACTAGAACCAAGTATACAATGAGTATGCACCAAGACGTCGGGTTAATCAAGAGTTAACTAAGAAAAAGATTCCTTTCAACCAATGAGTCTTAACCAGACCACAAACCCCTAAAGAACTTAATGAACCCTTTAGTTGAATTTGGCACAAATTCTGAAGTACCTCCGCAACTGTATACGACCCGTATACACTAGAGGATGTGAAAATAAGATACATGGGGTGTGGGAAAGGGGAGCCTAAATTAAACAGTTGCGATTTGAATAAGATGTGGAGTAGAAAGGAGCCTTATGTTCGTTTGTGGATAATTTCTTTCCAAAAATAAAGAAACCAAAAACTGAAACCGCAAATCTTCTGCTGCAGAAATGACGCAATTCGATACTCTCTTCTGTAACGTAAACGTAACAGCAATCGGTTGTAACAACCCTACCACCACCGGTTTCAACAAAAATCACACTTTTTTCAGTAATCTCACCGTACGCAGCTCCATCCCCTTTCACTCGCACCGGTTTCCTCAGATGAAACGGAGGAAGAAATTCACACCTTTTTCATCGTCTCCGACGACTCCGGCAGATCCGCCGGTTACTCCTCCGCAACAACCGGCTAAATCAGCGGAGGTATCGGTTGATTCATACTTTCGATTTTGTAAATCTGTTTACAGTTCGTTCAGTTCCTTACACTTCGCGTATTAGTTGATTAATACATTCGGTTTTGTAAATCTGTGAATGTGTTTACAGTTCGTTCAGTGGCTTTTAGGTTTATTTTACACTTCGCGTATCAATTGATTAGTACTTTCGGTTTTTTTAAGTCTGTGAATGTGTTTACAGTTTGTGCAGTGGCTTTTAGGTTATTTTACACTTTGCCTATCAGTTGATTAATGCTTTTGGTTATGTACATCTGTGAATCTGTTTACAGTTCGTTCAGTTGCTTAGAATATTTGACACTTCGTCCGTATCTATTGATAAATGCTTTCTGTTTTGTAAATCTGTGAATCTGTTTATAGTTAGTTCAGCGGCTTTTAGTTTAGTTTGCACTTCACATATCAATTGAATAATGCTTTCGGTTATGTACATCTGTGAATCTTTTTACCGTTCGTTCAGCGGCTTAGGTCATTTGACACTTCGCGTATCAATTGATTAATGCTTTTCTGTTTCTGTTTTGTCCATCTGTTTACAGTTCGCGCAGTGGCTTAGGTATTACACTTCACGTAGTAATTGATTGATACATTCTGTTTTGTAAATCTGTGAATCTGTTTACAGTTCGTTCAGTGGGTTAGGTTATTTGACACTTCGCGTATCAATTGATTAATGCTTTTCTGTTTCTGTTTTGTTCATCTGTTTACAGTTCGTGCAGTGGCTTAGGTATCACAGTTCACGTAGTAATTGATTAATCCATTCTGTTTTGTAAATCTGTGAATCTGTTTACAGTTCGTTCAGTGGTTTAGATTATTTGACTTTGCGTTTCAATTGATTAATGCTTTTGGTTTTGTAATTCTGTGAATCTGTTTACAGTTTGTGCAGTGGCTTAGGTTATTTCACACTTTGCGTATTATTTGATGCATACTTTCTGTTTTGTGAATCTGTTTATAGTTTGTTCAATGGCTTTGATATATGACACTTCGCGTATCAATTGATTAATATTTTCGGTTTTGTAAATTTGTGAACCCATTAACAGTTCGTTCAGTGGCTTTGATTATTTGACACTTCGTGTATCAGTTGATTAATGCTTTCTGTTTTGTAAATCTGTCAATCTGTTTACAGTTCGCTCAGTGGCTTAGATTATTTTACACTTCACGTATCACTGTTTTGTAAATCTGTCAATCTGTTTACAGTTTGTTCAGCGGCTTTCAGGTTATTTTACATTTCCTATATTTAATATTTCTCTTGTGATTTTGTTAAAATCAGAATGTGCCGAGAAAGGGACCGGATTTGCCAACGCTTTATAGGAGATTCTATAAAGTTGCTGCTCCTTATTGGTTTTCTGATGATAAGGTTCAAGCAAGAATACAATTGGCTTCTGTGTTTGCCTTAACTTTAGGAACCACCGGAATCAGTGTCGGTTTCAATTTTCTAGGTCGCGACTTCTACAATGCACTTGCAAGTAAGGCCTATAAACTGTAGTTCTTTATACATTATGTTTGTTGATGATACAACATATATGAGTATGCTGATCTATCATCTCCGCGGATTGTGCTAGACAAAGATCAAGAACAGTTCACCACACAACTGTCGTACTACCTTGCTGCTTTTGCTGGTGGAATTCCGGTGAGCACATTGCTGCATTATTTTAGGTATTACTCACCTGTCTGCTTGAATTTTTCCCCAATTAGGTGAAAATATAGGTGAATTTTTTTGCATTTAGGCTCAAACAAATCATCTTATTATTAGTGTTTGATATTGGTTAGCTTTTAGTCTTACTCATTCTATGGTTTTTTTCAGATTTTTGTGATTAGAGATTATGCAAGAGAAACTCTTGCGTTGAGGTGGAGATCTTGGATGACAAACTACTACATGGAACGGTATCTCAAGAACCAGACATTTTACCAGATACAGTCTCAATCAATTATTGATAATCCAGATCAACGAATTGTTGACGATCTGAGTTCGTTCACTGGAACATCGCTTTCGTTCTCTTTAACACTCTTCAATGCAATGGTAGATTTGATATCTTTCAGCAACATACTGTTTGGCATATATCCTCCTCTTTTCGTTGTTCTTTTAGTATATTCACTTGGTGGAACTGCCATTAGCATTTTTCTTGGGAAGGTGAGATTTTCTTATTTGGAAAATGAGGTTGCAAACTTATGGGATTCCGTTTTTAAACTTATGATACTATTGTATACTGTTATAGGGGCTGGTTAACTTAAATTTCATGCAAGAGAAAATGGAAGCAGATTTCCGTTATGGGCTTGTACGTATACGAGAAAACGCTGAGTCTATTGCATTTTATGGTGGTGAGGAGAATGAAATCAAACTCCTTTTGCAGCGGTTCAGAAATGCTTTCGAGAATTTAACAGTATGAAATCCCTGTTAATGTCTCTTACCTTTCCCTTACGTTCTTGTGCATACATTTAGATATATGACATCACATCTTTGTATAAAACTAGTGGGTTGACGTTCGGTTGGTATCAGTCCGGTTCGTTTCGTCGCCTGTACAATACTGGTTGAAACTTTAAAAAAACACGTTACACCATCGTTACGCAGTGGTGGTACCATTTCGTGACCTGTACAATACCGGTTGAAAGTTAAAATTAAAACACATTACACCCCCGCTACGGGAAGCGGTACCGACATTCGGTCGGTGCCGGTTTGGTTCTTTTCGTTAGGTGTACAATACCGGCTGACACTTAAAACAACACGTTACGCAGCGGCGGTTTTCGTCGGTGTCGGTCCAGTTCGTTACGTGTATAGTACCGGCTGAAACTTAAAAGAAAACAAAACAAAAAAAAAACAGAAAAAGACAAAAAAAAATACTATTCATTGAGATGTTACAAAGACAAAAAAACACTATTCATTGAGATGTTACAAAGACAAAAAAACACTATTCATTGAGATGTTACAAATTAATATATATATAAGTAATAAGTAATATTTACTTGACATCATGGTATCACAACAATTACTCTATCAACATTCTGGTTTTCTAAATGTAAAGTTGTAAACTTACGACATTACTTGTAACACGTTTACATTTTCTTTTAGCTTTTTTAATGTTCCACTTTTATGTTAAACTTGCAGCAATTGTTGATATCTTCAAGAAATCTGGAGTTTTTCACCAATGGTTATCGCTACCTGATTCAGATTCTTCCGGCTGCAGTTGTTGCGCCCATGTATTTCTCTGGGAAGATTGAATTTGGTGTCATAAATCAGTCTGTATCCGCTTTCAATCATATTCTTGGAGATTTTTCTCTCATTGTGTATCAATTTCAGGCTATAAGTGCCTTTTCTGCTGTCATTGATCGACTCGGTACGCCTTTCATCTCTACTTCTAGTCATGTATCCATCCACCTTCAAAATTTGAGCCCTAAATTTCAAATGATCACACAGGAGAATTCGACGATATTTTGGACAGTTCTAATGGTCCTGTGGAAGCCTCAGATGAGATTCAACTGACGTATGTCAATGTGAAAGATTCAACCTTTCAGCCCAAGAATTCTATAGATACACAAAAGTTGATGGAGATTGAAAATTTGACTGTTTTGACCCCCACAACTAAAGCCCTACTTATTGAAGATTTGTCACTGACAGTCTGCAGCAATGAGCATTTGCTGGTTAGGAAACTCCATTAATCTTACAGTCAACTTCATGGTTGACCCTTTTTTTTTTCATTTTTGAAATAACCATGTTAAATAAATGGCAGATTACTGGACCAAGTGGAAGTGGGAAAACTTCTTTGTTAAGAGCGATTGCTGGTCTTTGGCGTACGGGTCAGGGAAAGATCACATTTTACGCTAAACATACACTAGAGATGGCGTCTAATGAAGTAGCTATGGTGAATGAAACTAATAACGTTGATAAAAAATCAAAATACCGGGATTTTAAAGGCGTGTTTTTCCTTCCCCAACGGCCGTATATGGTTTTAGGAACCCTTCGACAACAGCTGCTTTATCCCACATGGCCCGATGTTTCAGATTCTACGTCCCATAACTCTAAATCAGTCGGTATGCGGTCTTAAGATCTTGTTTAAGTATCCAGAAATGAATTTGTTATAACACAGTGATTGCAAACTGACATGATTTTGCAGGTTCGTTTCCCTTTCTTGAAGATAAACTAGGGTCTGAAGTCGGTAGTGCACAACCGTTGCAGCCTAATACAGAAGAATTAATAAAAGCTTTAGAAGATGTGCATCTTGGCTACTTGTTGTCACGCTTCAGTGGTCTTGATACAACCAATGAATGGTCCAGTGTTCTTTCTCTTGGCGAGCAGCAACGACTTGCGTTTGCACGCTTGTTGCTTTCTAGACCAGACCTGGTTCTCTTGGATGAATCCACCAGTGCTTTAGATGAAGCAAATGAGGTACCTTTGATCAATTATATTCCAAGTAGTTAATGCGGTAAAAAATCGGATATCGGTCAAGGACCGATATTTGAGATATCGGTAATTGCGGTGGGATATTGGTAATTTTAATATCATGCTGAATTTATATATAGCAATTTAACACTAACAATTCAGTATACTCTCCTACCATTAACAAATTAACCTTTTGCAACTTGCAAAACACTAACAATTGTAGCAAGTAGGAACTCAATAAGACTTAAAACACTATCATTTTACACTAAAAATTAACAATTAAGACTTAAAACACTAATAGCAGCAATAAGAAGAAAGACTAATCATAGAACTAAGAAGAAAGGTACTGATATCGGGAAATCGGTGATACATCGGTTAATATCACCGATAATATCTATTATCGGTACATTCGGACCGATATTTTGCACCAATATCTCACCAAGGGGCCGATAACCTATATATCGGTGATATTAACTACATAGATTATATTATATTACAGTTACAAAATGGGTGAAGGGTCAAAGGCAAATATTCATTGAAAATATGACCATAAATGGTTGTTGTGTTTGCAGGCTCACTTGTATGACAAAATTAACACATCAGGAATCACATATATAAGTATTGGGCACCGAACAAGCCTTCGTAAATTCCATAAAAAGGCCTTGCGGATATCACCAATGGATCTGGACTCTAACCAGCTGAACTGGTGCATAGAACCCTTGTTAGAAGGCTCGAACATTGATTCTTGAATGATTTTTCAAACTCAAACCCTATGATCCTCGATTGTAAGGTTTTGTGGGTAGAGGGTCGAACAAGGACTTACCATGCGTAGCTACATGGTTTTGAATTATTTGTAGCATGTAATGGATTGGGTTCTATTAGATAACAGTTTGTCAACATTTATTATTAGTTGTTTCATTTTGTAATTTTTATATTATGTAACTGTAAAAC
Organism: Helianthus tuberosus; assembly: GCA_030545235.1. Taxonomy (NCBI): domain Eukaryota; kingdom Viridiplantae; phylum Streptophyta; class Magnoliopsida; order Asterales; family Asteraceae; genus Helianthus; species Helianthus tuberosus. Next base: position 47,584,037 of record CM060411.1, on the reverse strand, counting down.
TGGAAGCGACCTCTCTATTCCTACGGGGTAGAGGTAAGGCTGTCTACATCGTACCCTCCTCAGGCCCTACCTTAGCTTTGCTATTGGTGGAATTTACTGAGTACGATGATGATATATAGATATCTCCTTTATTCGAGATCATCAAGAGTTAAATCATTCAGGTTTCTTGGTTATCATGATCATGTCATTAATGGCATTATACAGACGGTATGCTCCTGTTGAACATGTGGTTGAATTTTGAATCAAGAAAGTTTAACCTGATTTCTGTAAAGCGAATAAATCTGAATTAACTTGAAGTCAAAAATCAAATAACGAAGCTAAGAGCCATGTAGATCTGTGAAATAGCCATGGAGGAGAGTTCTAGAAACAACATCATTCTCTGTACGTCTCACGGATTCAAAATCAGTATTGGTGTTCTCTTGTAGTCTACAAGGGCATATACCTCAGAGATTACAACATATTATCTGTTGAATTGAAGCCTACAATAAACTCTGATTCGTACATCATGGTTAAGTCATTTACTTGCATGTAAAAATACCCCCCTTGAACTGTTACATTTTTGCTATTATAGCTAAAATAAGTATTACAATGTGTAACATATGGGGACTGCCGTTAACAACCATCCGATGTGTGATTTTGATCTTGTGGTTTGCAAAGCCATTTAATTATTAATTATCCGAAAAGACCATTGAATGTGACTGACTCAAGTTGCAAAATATGGGCAAGCGAATGGTAGACGAGCAACTTTCAAGTGGCTACATCTTCTCCATTTGCTACAAAAAGGAGCCATGAATTTGATATCACTAAGGTCATATTAGTCTATTAGATCAAAAATAGAAGATTTGGGGGCTAAGTTTTGCCATCCCCAATTGGTTTGGAAATCTAGTACAAACTAATAACGGTCTATTGATAGACTAATATGACCTTAAGAGTGATCTTAAGAGTCTTTAACAATAATCTGTCATGGACTCATGGCTAACTCTCAGGCTCTAGCAAAATGTTTGTAGGGATCAATGTTCATGTTTGTTTTCCGTTATTTTGCTTCAGGCTAAATGTCTACCGTTTAGCTTGAGGGGTAATGTTAGAATCAATAATAATCTTCTAGTCATTTGTGTTGTAGCACTAAGTGAAACAAAAAAAAAAAAAAAATACATTTTCACAGTTCAATACTCTCTTAGGTTATTTGGGTTAAATTAGATTTTCAAAGCGTCGACTTCAAAGAAGTCATCGTGCGCCTCATGTGCACTTTTTAAACTACAACCCATTGTTGTGCTTCACTATAATTGCCTTATTTTGAGAGCTTTATTGTCAGATTGGCCCACATTTTACTTGTAATCTAGGGGCTTAACGGAAGACGTAAAGTAAGATTTTTCACTTAGATCAGATTATCATTTATTAGTGTAAGATGATATACACAAATCATCTTACCAACAATCAGTTGTCAATTGTAAAAATGAATTAACTGATAATAAAAGGAAACAAAATGGGAAACTGAATTTAATTCCAATGAATTAATACCAGTAACTATAACTTTAGTAAATTAGTGTACCTGCAAAACTCACAAAGTATCATATAGAGTAGACTGCTAAGCTTGCAAGTACACCCAACAATGCACCTGCTGCAACTTCAATTTCAGTGTGACCAATTGACTCTTTCAGTTGACCAGAAATTAGACCATAATTTTCAATATCATCTGTTAATAAGTTCATCTTTTCCAACATGAGGGAATTATTGTCTGATTCTGAACTTGACAACAGCTTTTTGGATGAAGATTCAATCGAACGGTTGGGATCAGATGATGCATATGCGTTCGTTTGCTTTTTGATTAATACTTTGTTTAATGTTCTTGCATGAACTCCCACTTCTCTTCTAACGCCCTGCAAAACCATAAATTTGTATTGTCATTAAACAGCGTTACGCGAGTCATATACATAACATGACAGTATCAAACAAAACGAGTAGTTGAATACCTGCGTGTCATACATGGTAAGAGCAGCATAGACAACCGCTAATCCAAAAACCGAATCCGAGAAACCCCTGCAATTTCATCAAGTCTCAGATATTTGTTTCCCCAATATTTTAACCGACAACAGGTAAAACATAACTAAAATGATATATGTTGTTTCTTCACATGAAATAAAACCTTTCAAGACCAATAGACATTGCGGTAGCCACAGCTGCCTGCCATTCAGTAGAATACGTGGAATGTTAGAAATAAGTCACTGAACCGAAAATCATATAAGAAATGTTGAAACTGGAGAGAAATGTTACAGAAGAATGGGTTGAAGGAAACCCTCCAGCTGAAATTGCAGCTTTTGGATCGAAATCTCGTTTATACAAAAGGGATGCAGTAAAAGGTTTTGCTAATTGTCCAGCGGCTGCACACACCGTTGCTGCTATCAGCGCCTATATGAACAAAATCAAAGGAAAATAAGTATAAATAATAAACAGCATCTGGGAAATGATTGAACAATTTGTAGTGGAAAAACAAAAATCCAACTTAGCTTTTTTTTCCCTTTCTCACTACTTGTGATACACTCATGGCTCATCTAATAAGTTGACATATTTATACTTGATCGACTGATCAAGCATAACCTTTGATCCATATGGAGTTACTTGGCCCATAAAATATGGACAACGTAATGGGCCAGACGTGAAAAACAGCCATAGTTGTTAAAAGCCATCGCCTCTTGCGCCCAGGCCCATTTTTCAGGCGAGGCGAGGCAATTGCGCTTTAATTCTCCAGGTGATGATTCAGGCTAGATTCCAGGGCGATTCCTAGATTCCGGAGAGTTTCCAACCAAATTCTCTAAATTCCGGTACGATTCCAGCCAAATTTCTACTTTTATCTAAGGAAAACTATTTTTTTACACCAACGCACTAATATTTTAGAACTTTTGGTACTAAATAGATGACACTAATATTATTAATTTTCTAATACATAATATTTTTTTTTCATTGTGCGCTTTTTTTTCTTTTCAGGCCCTAGCTTTTTTGTGCCGTGCACCTATGCCCCGATTTTGTTTCTTTTGTAAAAAAGTGTAAATCATAAATACTACTAATTCAAACGTTTTTTTTTTTTTTTTTTTTTGGGAACGGCAAATGTTACTCTACTCTTGCTCCTAATTTACACCATATTAATGCTAATATACCATGCTAAGAATTGGACCCTGGTTTTCTACCCACGAGGCAAAAGGCATTCACACGTTTATATCTTAATTATGTTTTAGTGGAAATAATTTCAGTTTTCCACAGAATTTAGATTTTCTCAAAAGATGCAATATGCCAATATGTACTTGCTGAATCATTGAGAAACTTATCAGTTTCCCAAGAGTTTGTCTTTGTTTATAGAGTTAACTGCCATTTTCGTCCCTGTGGTTTGGTCACTTTGGCCATTTCAGTCCATTTTTCAAAAATGCGCCATTTTCGTCCCCCACGTTCTGGAAAGGTGCCATTTCAGTCCAAAAATCATAACCCAGTTAAGTCAGTTTGTAAATAAGGACTGATTGTGTAAATTTGTAACATAAAGGACTGATTGTGTAAATTTGAAAAATGGACTGAAATGGCAGTTAACACCACCACCACTCCGCTGCCACCACCACCACCACCGCCACCACAGCCACCACAGCCCTGCCACCACCACCACTCCGCTGCCACCACCACCGCCGCCTTCGTCTTCTCCGGTCGTCTTCTCCACATTTAATATTTCCTTTGACTTATGTTTTTTTTTATAAATAACAAAATCTAATATAAATTTATAAACCAATCCACATTAGTTAAAAGATATCTTCAACACATTGAGAAGGAACCTAGGCTGCCTAAAAAAACAAATAAATAAACAGAGAGAGAGAGAGAGAGAAAGATATTTCAAGATCGTTGTCTCCTGCGAGCTTTGGTGTAGAGTGACTGCCTTGAGGTAAGAATTCTAATCGGTTTTTTTTTTTTTTAGTTTTTTTTTTTGTTTGGATGCTAATTTTCTCCAACTTTGTTATTGGTTTCCATACTGATTGCATGCTGAAGCTTATCTGCATTAATTAAGTTTGGAAAATAAAATCTTGTTATGGATTTTTTCAGATGGAGCAGAAGCATATTTGTGCTTCTATATGTGATCAATTACCCACCCTATCTGCTAACCATCCTTGGTTGGTTGATCATGATCAAAACCTCGAAGACGACAACAGAGACCATATTATCTACACCACGCGTGACCCGCCGTCTCAACGCAGGTGTCGAATTCCTTCGTCCTCGTCGGGAGGCGTATCCAGGGGTGTTTCTCTCCAACCATCCGCACAATGACAAGTGGTCTCTATGGAACCCTGTGGCAGCGGAGTGGTGGTGGTGGCAGCGGAGTGGTGGTGGTGGCAGGGCTGTGGTGGCTGTGGTGGCGGTGGTGGCGGTGGTGGCGGTGGTGGCAGCGGAGTGGTGGTGGTGGAAGGGCTAGTGGTGGTGGTGTTAACTGCCATTTCAGTCCATTTTTTCAAATTTACACAATCAGTCCTTTATGTTACAAATTTACACAATCAGTCCTTATTTACAAACTGACTTAACTGGGTTATGATTTTTGGACTGAAATGGCACCTTTCCAGAACGTGGGGGACGAAAATGGCGCATTTTTGAAAAATGGACTGAAATGGCCAAAGTGACCAAACCACAGGGACGAAAATGGCAGTTAACTCTTGTTTATATGTTCAACTTGCTCTATCCTCAAATGTATTAACAAACCTAATAATCAATTATGTGCACATGAAAGATGTAATTGTTCTGCCAATCACTAGATCAGCAGCATATACTATATATAACTTTAAACTAACAGTTAGCATTCTTGTAAACCTAAAATAACTAGCCAAATATCAATTATCACATACTAAGGATAGATGAATTAGATTAATAAATAACCTTATTGTGAAGTATTTCAACGATTACATCCGTTCCGAATCTGAGAGACGCAAACGTTGAAGAAACTTTGAGATTTCTTCTTCTTGAGTAGAATCGAGTGGTCTCGTGACTTTGACTTGTGGAATTCAATAAACGAGAAACGGTGCAACTGTGAAGCAACATGACCGTCGTGTCTCTCACCGTCAATAGACCGTACTCCGGTGATTTTGATGGCGCCTTTTCTTTTGTGAGTGAGTTGGATGGAGGAATACGATATAGGGGTTTGTTGGGTAACTAGTTTTTGCCCCCGCGTTGCGGGGCAATAAACCGAATATTTCTCTCTCATAACATGTATGTGTATTATTAAAAGGGAGGAGGCATCAGAGATTGACACGTGTACAAAAAGATTTTTGTTTATTAGACTGCCCGTAGTGGGGCGTTTTTTTAAAAAAAAATTCAAAAAAAACGCCGGAAAACGCCCCGGCCCCCATTACACCCGGCGTTTCCGGGCGTTATTTTCGAAAAAAAACTCGTTTGGCGTGGTTTAAACAACGCCGTGAACAACTTTCATCATCCAATCAGATGGAGACACCTGGTCCCTGTTGCCGGAAGGAGAAGATTGTGCCGGAAATGGTTTGGTTTTGTTGCCGGAAAACCTGCAACATTGGTCCCTGTTGCCGCCGGAAATAAACGAAGAAGAAGATGGGCAGAGGAGGTTTAAAAGGTTTGGTTTTGACAACTTTGGTCCCTGTAGTTTAGATATGGTTTTAAAGATGGAAATAACTTTTGAATTATTTTTTAAGAAATTATGTGAAATAACTTTTTTTATTCTGTTTTTTTTTATTTTCTGTTTTTTTTTTTCGTTTTTTTTTATTTCAAGTAGTGTAATTTTTATTTTAAAGTAATGAAGTTTTTTATGTTTTAAATTAAAAAAATAATTGTCAAATGATTGAATGGGCGTTATTGGAATAATGCCCCACTACGCCTCTTTTGCTATAATGCCCCATGTGTGACTAGGATGCCACGTGTCGTATAATGCCCCATGTTGGGGGCATTATTCTTGTTTACCACTACGGGTGGTCTTAGTATAGGAAGATGTGTTGTATAGAGGGCAAAATCGTAATTATATATTTAGTTGGAGGCGAAATCATAATTTTAAATTGAGAGAAAAATCATAATTTTGAGCTTGATGTGGGGGGGGGGGGGGGATCATAATTTTATTTTGAACTGTGGGCGAAAACGTAATCTTGAGCATATGGCAGAATCGAAATTTTCAGGTAGAGGGGAAACCAAAATTTTATTTTGGACTAGGGGCAAAACCGTAATTTTAAACGAAGGGCGAGACCGTAATTTTAAACCGAGAACAAAATAAAAAATGAGTTTTTGAACCGAGGGCAAAAGCGTAATTTTGAGCTAGGGGCAAAATTATAAATTTATTTTGAGATGGGGGCAAAAACGTATTTTTAAACGAAGGACAAAAGCGTAATTTTAAACTGGGATTAAAATTAAATTAAAAAAAAGTTGGTCCAATGGGGGAGTGCCAGGCAGCTGCCTGGCACTATTCCTCCAACTTACTTTTGTATATGTAGTATAATATAATATAATATAATATAATAGTCGAACAAAATTGATAATAATAAACTTTGTATTATTATAACTTTTTTTTTATTATTTAATTTTGTTTAAGAACGGCAGTATTTTGGAAACCATTTTTTATTTAATTTTGTTTAAGAACGGCAGTATTTTGGAAACCCAAAGCCAGTGTGAAGCTGGACAGGACAAGAAGCAAAAATACAATAAGCAAAAGGCAAAGATGAGGGCATGAATTTTTGACACGGTACAAAACAGAATATTACGGGTTTCATGTCATTAAGGTGCTGTTTGTTTTTTCAGATGTAAAATGTCTGTAGTCTGCGAACCACATCTGCAGGCATTTGCAAGAGAAGATGTGGCCCAAATGTCTGCAGTCTGCAAGGAGAAGAGGGTTTGTTTTTTTCCTTCAAAAACAACTTCACACACACACACACAACACACAAGCTGATGAAACACTGATTAACGCTACGGTTAATCAGTGGGGTTACTTCAATAGTGGGTTCAATCTCCTTCTTTACTCGCTGGAAATGGCTCGGTTCCTGCAAAACAGCAACACCGTTAGTCTCGTTAAAAGGGGAATATGGGGGTTTCCCTCTTAACCAGGCTCCGGCGTGAGAATAAGTACTGTTCTGAGGGATAATAAACAGTGTGTGTTAAGTGTGAGAATGGAGAGAGCAAGATGATCAACCTGGATGGTGAAGGGTCCTATTTATAGCCGGAGGGTGAAGAAAGGAAGGGGCAGCAGTGCTAGCTGTAGACGCGCGCCAGCTGTCCGACCAAGGGGAATATCCCCTTGGTCTCCTCTGTTGCGGTCAATGTAGTGGTACACGTGGCGCGCCTGCATTTGCCTAATTTGGCAACATCGTACTGATGTTGTCGGGCTGCTCCCTGACCTGTTGCAGGTCCACTTGGCGCTTGATGGCTGGTGACACGTGTTGTCCTTTATGTCGGATGGAGCATCTTTGGTGTCACCTGGATATTTTCCAGAAGCTTCTAGAAGCTTCTGGATGATACGGTTGATGTCAACGCCATGTAGGATGGGGAAAGTGGTATGGTCCTTGCCATGTTGGCAAGGAATTGGGACCATACCTCTTCAAGTCCCCCCAGTCCAGTGTGCCTTCTAGGTGAGTTGATCGTCTAGGAGGGATTCTGGACTTATGAAGGTAGTGTTTGTTATGATGTGGGGTTTTTATGGTTTTTCTCACAGGTTTCATCATTGGCGCCATCCGCTTTTAGCAAAAACCACTCTCATCTCTTTTTCTTTTTGAAAAACTCTCGTTCAAATGGCTGAACAAAACCATCCTCACCCGGCAGACGGAGACGTTTCTTCCTTCGAACTCATTTCGGACAACGTACACGTCCAAAGAGATCAAAGGAACGAAATTATCCAAGAAAGGCCGACGAACAACGAGTTTCCCAGCATCTTTGGGAGTACATCCAGGATTGCTACTCAAAACGCACCTGGTGCTGCTTTTCAAACTCCACCCAGAATCATCACTCAGACCACAAATGGAGCTACGTTTCAGCCTCCGTCAGAAGTAGTCCAACAGACACCACCAGTGCAACCTCAGAGCCATGGAGCTGGCCCATCAGCTCCACCGGACCAAGCACAGCTAAACTTCTCTGCACTACTTGGGCTACCCGAAGGAAAAACTTTGGCTTCCTGGTATGCCGAACAAGTGGCGTCTATAAACCTTGTTTACACACAACTCAGCGCGCAGCAAGCCCTGCTACAGGCACAAGCAAACCAGTCCGCATTCGTCACTCCATTGCCGAGGCCTTTGAGCGCTCCCATGCCTCAACAGACCAACGCTTTCAATCTACGTCCTGAGTCAGTACCTCCCCCACATGTCAGAAGACCAAGCGCGCACGACACGCGCGACACGTACGGAGAAACAGAGAGCAATTATGTGCAGTATTCTAACCAACCGAAGAAGCCAATACAAAGTCGTTTGGGTCCGCGCAACATAAACGACGAATTTGAAAACGATGAAGAGACGCGCACAGTGTTCAGCAGGCTCCCACCAGAGCATGAAGCATACAAACCTCGCAAGCGTGCAGGATATGATCCAAAAGCAGAGCATGATTTCACTCTAAGCTATCGTCCAGACGACATGGCCGAGAATTCAAAGTTCATCCGAGAGATCGCCACGGCTGCCATAGACAAAACGAAATTGCCACACAACGTGGGCAAATACAACGGGTTGACAGACCCAGACGATCATCTCCAAGTTTTTAACGGTGCGGGAGCAACGGGCGGATGGAACTTACCAACCTGGTGTCACCTTTTCGCTCAAACTTTCATAGGCGCAGCGCGCATTTGGTTTGATAGCTTACCAGCCGGGAAAATCAAATCTTGGGTGGATTTCCGAGAGAAGTTCCTCGCGCACTTCTCACAACAACGACGACACACCAGGGATCCAGCCGATTGCTTGAACATATGGCGTAGAGACCACGAAAGCGTAGAAGATTTCATTACTCGGTACAACAAAGAATGTATGGAGATCGGCGACGTAGGCGAGAAGATGATGCGCGCACACTTCATGCGGGCAGTCAAGTGCGATGATTTAATCAAGCGTGTAAAAGGCAGAGACGGAGGACCCAAAGATTGGGAAACCTTCATTGAGGCAGCCAAAACTATCGCGCAGTCGGACAGACAGTTGACTGGCGATGATCACCGTCAACGCAGCTACAACCATAACGACCGGCATAGCAAGAAGGGCAGGAGCCAACCTTGGAAGGCGTCCGGTCACAGAGAACGAAGCCCGGTAAGAGAGGATGCGCGCCACACGATCAATCAAATAGCCCACCGGAAAGAGGTGAAACGAGAAAACAGGGAGAAACAGTGGACACCCCTCACAAAAACCCCTTCAGAAGTCTTAACAACCGAGAACCACCAGTTCAAGCCACCACTACAGATGCGCAACAAAAGGGGCCAAGACCCGAACCTTTTCTGTGAATTCCACAAGGACACCGGCCACTTAACCGATGATTGCTTCAGCCTTAAACAAGAAATCGAAAGGGCCTTAAGAGACGGAAAGTTAACTCACCTGGTCAAAGGTGGAAGGCGTGATTACCGTCAGATTCAAAGAAGAGAAGAAGGGCCGGATAATAAAAAACTCCGGAAATTAGAAACTCACATGGTTCAGGGGGGTCCACGGAGGCAAAAAAGAAATTATAACAAGCGTGCGCAGGACGACTCATGGCGCGAGAAACAAGTTGTTTTTCCTGTCGTAAGAGGAGGCCCTCGAGAAAGAAGACCAATTGTCATCTCAGGTGTCATAGGGCATTACCAAACAGATTACATCTTCATCGATCCGGGGAGCACTGCGGATATCATATATGAACAGTGTTTTAATCAGTTCGATCAGGAGGACAAAGAGCGCTTAGAACCAGTTGATTACCCGCTCACTGGTTTCTGCAACGAAGCCGTTTTTCCTCTAGGACAAATATCGTTCCCAGTGTTGCTCTCGGACGGAAGAAACTCAAGAACAGAAGAAGTCACGTTCATGGTGCTACCAACACATTCAAGACACGATATTCTGCTGGGAAGAGAATCCCAAGGTGATTTCAGCATGATTTGCTCTGGCCCACACTCAGCAGTAGGATTCCCAACAGAGACAGGAGTAGCCATCATCTATGCAAGCAAAGAAGTATTAGCGACAGATGAGCTAAGACCTGCAAAGACAAGGAAACCAGAAGCACGCCAAGAGGCAGAAAAATGGGTGCTAAACAGCGCATATCCGGAACAGACAGTAACCTTGGGACCTGCAATGTCCGATCTGACGCGCGCGGCGCTAAAAAAACTGCTGTTCCAAAATATGGATGTCTTTGCCTGGACGCCAGCAGACATGGTGGGTGTTCCAAGGCACATAGCCGAACACCGCTTGAACGTCTCGGGAGAAGCCAAACCGGTGGTACATGCTAAGCGCCATTTAGGAGACATAAAACACGAGGCCATGAAAGAGCAAGTGATAGAGCTGTTAAACGCAGGAATCATCAGGGAGGTTAGGTACCAAACATGGGTAGCAAGCCCAGTGATGGTCCAAAAGAACAATGGTAGCTGGAGAATGTGCGTTGATTACAAAGATTTGAATAAGGCATGTCCGCGCGACTGTTACGCCTTACCAGACATCGATGAAAAGATTGATTCACTTGCCACATTCCGATGGAAATGTTTCCTTGATTGCTACAAAGGGTACCACCAGGTACAGATGGCCGTGCAGGATGAAGACAAGACCGCGTTCCGCACGCCAACAGGGCTATACTGTTATACCAAAATGCCTTTTGGTCTTAAAAATGCGGGCGCGACTTATCAAAGGCTCATGAACGAAACCTTCCACGACGCCATCGGCAAGTATATAGAAGTGTATATGGACGATCTGGTTATTATGAGCAAAGAGGAGAGTACAATGTTGCTGAACATCCAAAAGACATTTGACACTCTGCGCGGAGTCAACATCAAGTTAAACCCAGCGAAATGCTCCTTCGGCATGGAGGAGGGGAAATTCCTGGGTTTCATTGTCACGAAAGATGGTTTCGAGGTGAACCCTGACAAGATACAAGCAATAGAACGCATGCCGTCACCGTCAACGATTAAGGAGATGCAAAAATTGGCAGGACGGTTGGCAGCACTCAACCGCTTCCTGGCTAATCACGCAGCTAAATCCTTTCCGTTTATAAAAACTCTCCGTAACTGCATGAAGAAGAGCCAATTTCAGTGGACTCCGGAAGCTGAAAGCGCATTCCGCGAGATGAAAGACTGCCTCATCAAGCTGCCAACATTAACTGCGCCAGTCAAGGGCGAACCTCTGGTACTATACTTATCAGCCTCCGACAGAGCAGTAGGAGCAGTATTGCTTGTAGATCGATAGGGTGTTCAGACGCCAGTCTATTATGTGTCACGAACTCTAACCGACCCAGAAACCCAGTACGCAATCATGGAAAAACTAGTACTCGCACTGATCCACGCATCTAGGCGGCTGCGCAGGTATTTTGCCAACCACGTTATCCACGTGCTAACAAACTACAACATCGGCAATATCCTCGCAAGGCCAGAGATCTCAGGGAGACTAGCGAAGTGGGCAATAGAGCTCGGAGGTCACAATGTCGTTTTCAGGCCAAGACCGGCGATCAAGGGCCAAGTCCTTGCAGACTTCATGACAGAAGTACCGGACGACAAAGACCGAGAATGTAAGGCAATGGAAAAAGCCGAGAAGCAACAAGTAGAAGAACCATGGCTGCTTTACACAGATGGCGCGTCTAATGAAGACGGCGCAGGCGCAGGGCTACGGCTGGTGAGCCCTGACAAACATGAGTTCACCTACGCCATACGCCTAGATTTTAAAAGCACAAATAACGAAGCCGAATACGAAGCCTTCCTTGCGGGTCTAAGGTTGGCAATCAAAATGGGAGTAAGACACATCGAGGCGCATGTAGATTCCATGTTGGTGGCCGGACAGATTAACGGGCAGTATGAAGCCAAGGGAGACACAATGGCACTCTACCTGGGTCAAGCAAAAACGCTGTTGCAAAACTTCTATTCCTACAAGGTGCACCACATTAACAGAAGTGAGAATAAACCAGCAGACGCGCTGAGTAAGCTCGCTTCTACAAGTTTTCAACACCTAGCAAAGGATGTGCGCATAGAAGTTTTGAGCAACCCGTCGGTACCGCTGAGAGAAGTAAGCGTCGTGAAACTTGGAACAACGTCTTGGATGACCTCGATAATAGCATACCTCCAATCCGGAATACTCCCGGAGAACAAAGCGGAGGCGAGGAAAATCCAGTATAAATCCGAACATTACCAGATGGCCGATGGGATCTTGTACAGAAAATCATACCTCGGGCCTTTGTTAAGATGTGTTGATCCCGAAGACGCAAGCTACTTAATCAGAGAAGTGCACGAGGGAATCTGTGGCATACATGCCGGACCAAGAATGGTGGTAACAAAGGTCATGAATGCGGGGTATTACTGGCCCGGAATGCATCTGGATGCGGTCAAGGAGTTGCGGAAATGCAGCGGATGTCAAAGACATGCTCCCAAAACGATGCGCCCCAAAAACGAGTTGGTGCCAGTCACCACGGCGTGGCCCTTTCAACAATGGGGAATAGACATGGTCGGACCTTTTCCCGAAGCCCCAGGTGCGGTCAAATTCATAATAGTCGCAGTCGACTATTTCACCAAATGGGTAGAGGCGAAAGCTCTCGCATCAACCACAGCCACCGTTGTCAAAAAATTCATTTGGGAACAAATCATATGTCGCTTTGGTTTACCCCTCAAGATCATCACGGACAACGGAACCAACTTTGCCGAAGACAACCTCCAACAGTGGTTTAAAGAACTACACATCGAGCATACCTTCTCCTCGGTCGCACACCCGCAGGGGAATGGTCAAGTTGAAGCCGTCAACAAAAGCATCGTCGATGGAATCAAGGCAAGGTTAGGAGAGAAGAGACGAGGCTGGGTGGACGAACTACCCAGCATTTTGTGGGCACACAGGACGATGCCCAAAACAAGCAATGGGAAAACACCGTTTAGCCTGGTTTACGGGTCAGAGGCAGTAATACCAGTAGAGATAGGACTGCCGTCACCCCGAATGCTCTCGATGAACATGATCAACAATGAAGAAGAAAGGAGGATCGACCTTGACCTCCTAGAAGAGAGAAGAGAGATGGCATCAATCAATGAAGCCAAATATAAATCGAAGCTGGAAAAATATTACAACTCCAAAGTCCGAGTCTGCATCTTCAACCCGGGAGACTATGTCCTCAGAGACAACGAGGCCTCAAACGCAGAGAGGCCCGGGAAGTTGGCTCCCAAGTGGGAGGGCCCATATGTCATCGACACCGTGCTCGGAAAGGGAGCCTATAAGCTGCGCACCATCGACAACAAAGACGTTCCTCGCACAAGGAACGCCCAACAGCTGAGAAAATGTTACCTGTGAAGGAAATTCTTGTAATAGCAATGGCCAAGTCGCCAACACGTTTATGATAATACAAGAAGTGTTTGGCTATCTTCCTATCATGCAAATTTCTTTGTCATAACTGCATATATTACTTTGGGCATACACGAAAACATCAATGGCTCGACCATTAGGAAACGTTGTAGACCTCCAAGGCCTGTCACAAACGAGTGCACAGCCGGGTCAGACACACAACTAAAGCCTAACAAATGCCAAACAAATACTTCGTGCCCACATAAACACGAAAACATCGAACACAGGACAAACAAACATTGTAAGCACCCCCAAGGCTGAGCACAGCCGGGTCCACACAATAACCTGTAGATTCGATCACTTCGTAGTCACGAACCAACTTGCGCACATAAACGACAGAATAAAACGTTGTAATAAACACAACACAGCCTGTCAGCGCCATCATTCATTCGTGATACCTGAATCAAAGTAATTTACATGCACATATTATGACGATAACAAAATTCGCAACGACGCGAAAGCATATATTAATATATCAAATGTCAAACATACCAAATTATCCAATAACACGACCGATAAAAGAAGTTATAATTGTTCACAAACATTTCAACGATTACAAGACCAAAGCAGGCCATACGCGGCACGCAGGCCGGAAACCTTCATTCTGGATGACTAGAGCCAGCACCTCCGGTTGTACCACCGTCATCGCCAAGCGCCTTCTTTAACAACGCGACACCGTCCGATCTTCTAGCCAATTTGCTCGCAGCCTTAACCACAGCAAACTCCAAAGACGAAAACTCTTGTCTTTTTTCAGCATAAGTCGCACCACAGTCCTCCTTCCATAGCTCAAAGTGATGCTCTTTCTCCTTATTAGCAGCCGCAGCTCTGCCCTCGATATAACCACCCTTACGCCCGCTATTATAGCCCGCTTGCCCCAACTCAAACATGTAGTTGGCCAGTTCATGTGACTTGACAATGCGATCAGCAATCTACAATGAACACACAAATAAGGGACAATTCACAAAAGTCACAAATAAAGTGAAAGAGATTACCAGAGGCACAGCGCGAGAGAGCAACCACTTGCAGTTGGCCGACGTCTCCTCAGCAAGGACCTCAGAAGCTCTGCATTCGACAGTTTTCTCTTGCAAAAGACGGTCAGCAGTTTCATATTGCCTGGCAAGCCCTTCCAGTTTAGCAATACGCGCAAGATACTCTGTCTCCTTCTTTTCAAAGGCAACACGCGCCTCTTGGGCCTCATCAGCAGCAGCAGCCTTCTCCCCGGACAAACGAGTAATAGTATCACGCTGAGATCGAAGCTCTGCATTGGTACGTTCGCACGCAGCCTCCCAGTTCTTCTGCTTATCAGCGTTGGCTTGTTTTTCTTTAGCAAGTTTCTCCTCTGCATCAGCAAGCCTCCACTCCAACCCTTTCTTCTCAGCGTTGAATTTCTCCTTCTCTTCCGCAAGCAGTCTCTTATCATTCTTAAACTCCAGATAGTCTTCCCCCATTTCTCTCCACTCACGGACAATCTCCTGTGACGTGGACCAGAAATTGACCCCGGCTTGAACATGCTCGTCCAAAAGTTCAAACCGGCGACGCCTCTTCTGGAACATCCTTTCAGCCGGGGGGAGAGACACGGAGAAAAAATCATGACAATTATCCAGATTATCCATCCTGGAACCCTGGGTCAAGTTCCAACGGGGGACGTGCGGAAGATCATCACAAGCAGGATTCGTTGTATCAAACGAATCAGCATGACCTTTTCCAACTTGGGGGCCGCGGACAGCACCTGAGGTAGCACCACCACCATCACCTGGTGGGTGTTTGGTATATACCGTTTGATGCGGGGTAGTTCCACTCACCTCCACATCTTCCTCAACAGGCTCGTTCACCGGTTCTTGCACAGCCCCTTGAGCCGGACCTGCACGCGCGGAAGGAGAAGTTAGATCTTCAAAGGATCTGCCAGACCCATCACTCGAGAGAACGATAACTTCCTCTCGAATAGAATCCAACGAATCATCATCATCCTCACTATCTTCACCTAAGACAGTGTTCCCATAAGTGACGAAACTCTCGTTGCTCGGATGCAGAAACCGGCCACGAATCTGATCTAACCAAGGCCGTTTATCAGATTTTTGTATCGCCTCAACCATTGCACCCGGAGCATCGGGATCCAAAACATTCATCAATGTGTACCCTACTGCAAAAAAGGATGAAATAAAGCACAATACAAAAATAATACAACCAAAGGAAAAACAAAAGGGGAATATGGAACAAACGTACACTTGCCACCATAACCGTAAACCGGAACACCCAGTGGATTTTTAGGAACCCACTTCATACTCATCCCGGCACCAACCAACGCCATCTCCTCAAGCTGAACTATTGGAGTAGCCTTCCGGGTCAACTTCTTATACCAGTCCTGATTAGCAAAGTCTGCAACCACATCAACCTTTGGGATACCCTCATCCACAGATCTGTAATGCATATCCACAGGAACAACCCCCCGGCGAATAAAGAAAAACTTCTGTTTCCAGTCATGTATACCCTTTAACGGCACAGAACAAACTGGCGACACGCCGGTACGAGCACTAAAGGAGTAAAAACCACTTGTATACGTAACAGTGTAGAAGACGTTGAACATCTCAAATGTCGGATCTAACCGGTTGGCCATACAAACGAACTCAAAGTGGGTGATACGGGGGAGCCCGATGGCATTGATTTGAGATATATGGAGACCGTAACCCCTCAACACGTCAGCAGTGAATCGAGTCATCGGAAGCCTAAAATTACCCTCCCGGAAAAAAGCAGCGTACAAAGTCATGTACCCGGGCGGAGCTTCCATGGCGGTGGAACCAGCAATAGGATATTGAGCACCCCAATCAGGGAGAAAACCCATCTCCCTTACTAGATTCTGAAATTCCTCTTCTTTCCAACCAATAACCGCCTGATCTGGGCCGGGAGGAGTTTTACCCTTGTTCCTCTTTTTCTTCGAAGAAGGATTCGAAGTAGACATCGTGAAAAACGGAAGGAGAAAGCAGATGAACTCAAAAATTGAAAGAGGAAGATAAGGGAAGAGGAGAGAAACCTGGAATTCAAAATTCGAATTTTGGGAAAGTGTTGAAGAAAGAGGAACCACCATATATTTATACCCATCGCATTTAATGCGATGGGTAGTGGAGGAGTCAGGGTTTGAAAAAGCAACCAACAGGAGAGAGACACGTCAGAAGAGAGAGAAGGCGGCACCTCTTTTTCCGGAAGCAGGTGAACAGACATCTGACATGTCGCCGAAAAAGCAACTGATGTGACTGAAAAGGCGCCTGTTCGCCTGACATCAGACAGTCACGTCAGTCACCCCTCCCCAAGACAACAAAGCTTCTTCCTGAAGACAACACTCATAGAGCGCCAAAACCCATGCGCCATGAGCCATGCGTCCATTTGGCTCACTTCCGCAAGGAGTCAAAACCCATGCGCCACGAGCCATGCGTCCATTTGGCTCACTTCCGCAAGGAGTCAAAACCCATGCGCCACGAGCCATGCGTCCATTTGGCTCACTTCCGCAAGGAGTCAAAACCCATGCGCCATGCGTCCATTTGGCTCACTCCCGCAAGGAGTCAAAACCCATGCGCCACGAGCCATGCGTCCATTTGGCTCACTTCCGCAAGGAGTCAAAACCCATGCGCCATGCGTCCGTTTGGCTCAGTTCCGCAAGGAGTCAAAAACCATGCGCCATGCGTCCGTTTGGCTCAGTTCCGCAAGGAGTCAAAAACCATGCGCCATGCGTCCTTTTGGTCCACTGCCGCAAGGAGTCAAAACCCATGCGCAGGACTCCATGTGCCATGTGCTTATCAGGGACAAACCTGTGAGAAAAACCATAAAAACCCCACATCATAACAAACACTACCTTCATAAGTCCAGAATCCCTCCTAGACGATCAACTCACCTAGAAGGCACACTGGACTGGGGGAACTTGAAGAGGTATGGTCCCAATTCCTTGCCAACATGGCAAGGACCATACCACTTTCCCCATCCTACATGGCGTTGACATCAACCGTATCATCCAGAAGCTTCTAGAAGCTTCTGGAAAATATCCAGGTGACACCAAAGATGCTCCATCCGACATAAAGGACAACACGTGTCACCAGCCATCAAGCGCCAAATGGACCTGCAACAGGTCAGGGAGCAGCCCGACAACATCAGTACGATGTTGCCAAATTAGGCAAATGCAGGCACGCCACGTGTACCACTACACTGACCGCAACAGAGGAGACCAAGGGGATATTCCCCTTGGTCGGACAGCTGGCGCGCGTCTACAGCTAGCACTGCTGCCCCTTCCTTTCTTCACCCTCCAGCTATAAATAGGACCCTTCACCATCCAGGTTGATCATCTTGCTCTCTCTATTCTCACACTTAACACACACTGTTTATTATCCCTCAGAACAGTACTTATTCTCACGCCGGAGCCTGGTTAAGAGGGAAACCCCCATATTCCCCTCTTAACGAGACTAACGGTGTTGCTGTTTTGCAGGAACCGAGCCATTTCCAGCGAGTAAAGAAGGAGATTGAACCCACTATTGAAGTTACCCCACTGATTAACCGTAGCGTTAATCAGTGTTTCATCACAAGCTCTCTCTCTCTCTAGAAACTCTCTCTCTCTCTACAACCACCACCACCACCGCACCACCTCTGCCACCACCTCCGCCATCACCGCCGCCCTCTTATTGAGTGAAAACGGTGCACCACCGTCACGGAACCACCTGTTCTGGAACCACCACCACTCCTCCTTGTTCTGGTCGCCGCGATTCTTCATCACCACCGCCGGAACCGCCGTCACAGAACCACCACCGCCATCGCCGAGGATTCTTCTCTCCCTCACAGCTCTCTTTCTCTCTCTCAGCTCTCTCTTTCTCTCTCTCAGATCTCTCTCTCTCTACGATCTCTCTCTCTCTCACAGATCTCTCTCTCTCTCTCGCCCAATCTCTCACAGCCCTAAATTGGTGGTGGGTTTTGACGATGGAGGTGGCGGAGGTGGTGGTGGCGGAGGTGGTGGTGGCAGGAAGAAGAAGAAGAAGGGTTGGTGGTGTGTGAAGATGTGTGTGAAGATCTTGAAGCATTGATTCATAGCTTTTTTTTAAGCAAACAAAAGGTATTTTAAGATCTTGTTTTTTTAAACAAACCGTCTTCAAGAGCTTATGTCTGCCCGCCCGCAGACATATTGGCTGAAAAGAGCTTATGTCTGCGGGCGGGCAGACATAAGCTCTTGAAGACGGTTTGTTTAAAAAAAAAGAAGATCTTAAAATAGCTTTTGTTTGCTTAAAAAAAAGCTATGAATCATTGCTTCAAGATCTTCACACACATCTTCACACACCACCAACCCTTCTTCTTCTTCCTGCCACCACCACCTCCGCCACCACCTCCACCACCACCATCGTCAAAACCCACCACCAATTTAGGGCTGTGAGAGATTGGGCGAGAGAGAGAGAGATCTGTGAGAGAGAGAGAGAGATCGTAGAGAGAGAGAGATCTGTGAGAGAGAGAGAGAGCTGAGAGAGAGAGAGAGCTGTGAGGGAGAGAAGAATCCTCGGCGATGGCGGTGGTGGTTCCGTGACGGCGGTTCCGGCGGTGGTGATGAAGAATCGCGGCGACCAGAACAAGGAGGAGCGGTGGTGGTTCCAGAACAGGTGGTGCACCGTTTTCAGTCAATAAGAGGGCGGCGGTGATGGCGGAGGTGGTGTGGTGGTGGTGGCAGAGGTGGTGCGGTGGTGGTGGTGGTTGTAGAGAGAGAGAGAGAGAGTTTCTATAGAGAGAGAGCAGAGAGAGAGAGCTTGTGTGTTGTGTGTGTGTGTGAAGTTGTTTTTGAAGGAAAAAAACAAACCCTCTTCTCCTTGCAGACTGTAGACATTTGGGCCACATCTTCTCTTGCAGATGCCTGCAGATGTGGTTCGCAGACTACAGACATTTTACATCTGAAAAAACAAACAACACCTAACTAAAGTACTAGTGAATATTGATTATGTTTGATGGGTTTTGACTCTAGCACATTGACTTTTTTTTTGAACTACAATTTTCATTCAAACAAAAGAGCCCCTAGCAAATCGCTAGCGCCCACAACAAAACAAACATTACAAGCAGGGGCGGACCCAAGCCCACCCAAAGGTGGGCGGGCGCACCCCGGGGGAAAAAAAATTAGGGCTAAATTCCGTCGAAAATCCCGTCCGCACCCCTTGGAATTTTCGACCGCACCCTTTGAAATTTTTCGTCCGCACCCCTTAGGTAAAAAGTGTTATCAATTTATATTTTAAATTTTTTAGTAAACTCTTATTTTTTTAAAAAATATACTACCTAAATTATATAACTTTTAATACCTAGCCAACAAAACCCAAATACCCATACCTTTACCCACTTATAATTCCTAACTAGCTAGCCCACTAAGTCTTAGCCCATTAACCAAACCCAACAATATTTCAAACTATAATAAAATAATTAAAGCCCAAAACCTTAAGAAATTCTATCCCGCTCTCTCTCTCTTGCGTCCCTGCACTGCCAACGAACAACATCACCCAGGTACAACAGTCCAGCAACCGGCGACCACCGTAATCAGCCACCATACCACCATCGTTTAACACCAAATCTAACCGGAATCCGAACACGGGTAAGTTTCTTTGTTATTTTGATGATTTTGGTTGATATTATAGGAGAAAAAAAGTAATAAAGTTGTTAAATAGATTTGAAATTTTGTGTGTTTTGACGTTGTTTATGGTTGTTTAGTTAGGGTGATTATGTTGTTTATATATTTTAGGGTGATTACAACTTACGTTATGATTTCTAGGGCTTGAATAGTTGAAAATTAAAATTGAAACATTATGTTATGGAGCGATGAATTATGTTATATAGAGAAAGAATTGCTTAAGAAATTAGCTTTAGATGATGTTTTGGATATATTTCAAAAAATGAAAACCCGTAGGGCGTCGACGTTTTAATTATGTTTGTAACAAGGTTTGACATGTTTTTGATGATTCTATAAATTTAGTTTGATGTTCGTTTGTTTTACATGACCCGACCCGACCCGATACGAACCGATTTTTTTACTTATATACCTAGGGGCCTAAAATTTTTAAAAATGTTCCGCACCCCCATGGAAAAATTCCTGGGTCCGCCACTGATTACAAGGGAAAATTACACCATTCCTTCCGTTCTAAATTTGAGCATGGGGATTGATTCTTAACCTAAAGATAGCCTAGCGCTTTAATGTTTTCCTTCATTTTATTTATACCTATCACCTTGTTTGAAAAAACTACCCCGTTCCTAGCGTTCCAGATACACCATGCAGTCGTGAAGATCACTGCTTGTATACCCTTCCGCTTGTTCTTCTAGCCTTCACATGGCTGTGAATATTGATCAAGTCTTTTGTTGAGAAGGCAAACAGACTTGAGATGTTGCACCATTCACTAATAAACTGCCACACAATTGTAGTAACCAAACAAGAGGCCAAGAGATGGTCTGCGTCTTCATCCGCGTCTCCACATAGTTTACATAAAGTATCGGTCACTTTAACTTGTCTTCCTTTAAGAGCCAGCATGGTAGGGGTGTTATTGTTCACAACCTTCCACATGAAAGTATTTACTTTCTTTGGAACCCAACCATTCCATTTCCATGAGAAGCTATTTGGAATCAGAGAGGAATTGGTTAAAAGACTTTTCATCGAAGCAACCGAGAATATACCTTTATCATCCGGCTTCCATATCCATTATCCGCGTCGTCCGAAATGTTCACCTGTTGTAATAATTCTTCCAAATTCTTTAGATCCTCTTTCTCTTTTTGATTAAGTCTTTGTTTCTTCCGTCTCCATTTCCACTTCATATCCCCATTTTCCTTGCTGAAACAATCTTTAAGCATAATCCCTTTTTTTCAATCTTATATAAGTATGGAAAAGTTTTATAAAGTGGCTCGTTCTCTGCCCACGTGTCCAACCACATCTGTATTTCGTCACCCATTCCAGCTTTACCTTCTATTCATATTTCTAGGTCACTATCTTTTTGAATTAAACTTTTTTTCCAATCCCACAATAGTCTTCCAGGCACCCACCATTGTCACACCCTCAAAATCCACAAGCGGAGTATTACTGCGAGGCGTGTGACTGACAAGGATCATACCACCAATCATACTGAACATTTAATTAAAGTAAAATAAAACTATAGCAACCAACCAATTAAAGTTCACCAAAACAAAATCCAAAACCAATTAAAAAAAAGTAGCGGAAGCATGAAGTAATAAAACCCATAAAACAGTTTATAAATCATAAAGATCATCAGTAGGAATTCAAACGTGGATTCCTAGCCACAACGCTCACTCCTCGTGCAAGCTCCATCCCTGACCCTAACGACCTGCAAAGCATGTGGTAACGTGTCAACAAAAAGGTTGGCGAGTTCACAGTTGGTTGTCCGTTTTAATGTTATTCCAAAAATCCATAGGTTGTTAAGTTGTTTCAAAAACCAAAAGTTATCCAGTCCCGTGTTCCCATAACCAAATACCGTGGGGGCTTCCCCATGTTGTAAACCACTAGACCCGTTACCATATCGACTACTGACTTAAGTCATGTTTATGTGCCCTATGTCAATGTCTATCATCATTGACAGTGCCCAAGTACATTAATCCACTCCCGTCCTCTGCGGCACGGTGTGAGGCTTGTCAGACCTAATAACACTATTTAACTAATGACCCGTTTGCCATTGGCCCGTCGATTAAGTCGATATAAAAATGAGGGACTTAATGATAGAGTTTTGTCTAGTAAGTTTAAGGTTGTTGTCCTACCCAAGGAGGACCGAGGTATGTATTCTACCCAAGGAGAATACGCAGATTACATCCCACCTTAGGGGGACAGTTGTTACTTAACCCATTCCGATTACATCCCACCTAAGGGGGATAGTTGTTACTTAACCCATGCACTTCCAGTTAAACCGCTCAGCGCCCAATCCGAGTATGACGTGATAAAGGCTCTTCGGGATTATAACCAGATTTTGATAGAGCAAAACCAAGTCTTAATGGAACAAAATCTGAATTTACTGAAACAGGTTGCTACCCTAGATGGGCGAGTGGAAGCTCAGGAGGAGCAGATACGGGAACTCTATAGGAGAACTAATGATTTGAAGACAGAAGCCCTAAAGGGGCGCGAGGTACAAGGTTTTATAATGGGAGACGCTCGGGTGGATCAAGAAAGGCTTAACTCGCATGCCGAGAGGCTAGTTATGATGAATTAGAGGATCCATCAGTTGGAGGAAGCTCGCTTTCCACTTGCACCTGCACCCGAGCCAGCCCCAGCACTTCCCGAGCCGGAGGCGGAAGAGTCTGATGAAGAACCGGAAGAGGTTCCAGAGGAAGAGCCAAAAGAGGAGGAAGAAGAGCCGGAGTAGGTCCCGGATAGTGATGGAGACGATGATGATGGTGATGACCACGGGGTGTAACACCTTGCAAAATCATGTCCAGTATAATAAAGACACGTGTCATGGACTTTAAACGTGTAATGAATTGATTCTGAGGGACTAGAATTATCAAATAATGCAAATACGTAAGTAAAAGGATCAAAGTGTCAACATGCCAATCTTGTGCCCCTGATTGACCTCACACGACGTTCGTATTCTTTAATGAATAAATTGTCGGACATAGAAAGTCGTTTGTTCTTAAATTAAGAATTTTACAAAGCATAGGGGTTAAAAGTGTCAACATGTTAATTGTTACCTCTGAGTGACCTTTTAACGATCCCAAAAGCATTGTAATATTTGTATATTTTGCTCTCGAGAATATTGGATAGTAATATCATGGAGTTTCGAAGAAAACAAGACTTTTCGGGGGATCTCACAACTAACCGGGAGCTTAACGGAGTTAATTTATGACCCAAGACACTTGAAAGTTAACTATGGGGGTCATAAGTGCAATAAAAGAAAGTAATTTAAATTAAATTTGGACCAGGGACTGAAATTGAAAAACTTGCAAAGTTTTAACCGGAATACCCCATTGTCGCGGGCCGCGTAGGCCGACTCCAATTCTTACGCGGGCCGCGTAAGAGTGCCAGCGACAGAAAAATAGGACAGCTGCATGTTGCAGCCTGTCCACCGCCTTTGCATGGGTTCTGAGCAATACCTAGGGCTTGCAACTGGTTTTTACTGCCCTAGGGACACTTGGGATCATCTGGTAACAACATAGGGACAAATGCAATGATCCAAGAGCATGCATGTTCCAATATAAGAGCTAGGATTTTCACTTGTTTTTGCACACATTTGAATTTTACTCTCAAACTCACTTCTCTGGAGCCTCCTGGAATTCTAAGAAGCTTTCTCTAGTTCAAAATTCGTGCTAAGGACTCTTGTTAGTGTACTTAGCCTCTGTAATTAAGTTTTCATTAGTGTAATGACCGAAAGTCAAAGTTAGCGTAATTACGCTTTGACTTTGTGATTAATCACTAACGGTCCAGCCATTATTCGAATTGAAAGTGGCTATGTGTTGGTAATTATATAGGTATTAAACCCTTAAAAGGGCACCTTCTAATTATCACATTATCTCAGTCAATTGTTGGGTCAAAGTTATGAACAAAAAGTCAAACAAGTCAGTTATTACAAAATAATGCATAACTGATAATGTAGAAGTTATGGAACATATTTTAACACTTAAATAATATAAGAGCATGTTTAGGCATGTTCAACCTGACAATTCTGAGTTTAGGCTCGGTTCGCAACCGAAAGTTGCAAAAGTAGACTTTTGCTTTGACTTTCAGTTCTGACCTGATTTAGCTTAATTTAAATATGCCTTAGGGTTCCTTTAGGACCATAATATATGTTAGTTTAACCCTCTGAGGTTATACAACATGGTTCCATAGAAATCCTAGTTCATTGCATGTTTCCGTTAAATGCTTAAAAGTTGACCATTATGCCCTTTTATCATTAAAACGAGATTTTGAAAATGTGAGAGGACAAAAACCTTTATTATTGAATTATAAGTATGTCCTAGAAATTTGACATCCATTTCTGGTCTAAAATGAGAGTTATGCACAATATCGTAAAACGAAAGCTTTTTGTTAATTTAATGCATTTTAGGCATAATCATATTTAAACTCAATTTTTGACACCAAACTTGCCACCTACTGTTAAGATATAGTATTTAGGGATTTTTAGAAATTTTTGTTGAATTTTAAACTGATCAAAACATGGAGATCTTGCATGGACTCGGTAATTGATGATAACGCCCTTTTCGCTAATAAAATGAGTTTTACACATCCTTTATATGTCAAACCTTTTTCCACAGATTTTATATATTAAATAAAATATTTTGAGCAGTTAAGACTGATAAAAATATCATATTTCCTTAAACAACCCGAATATCGTCAAATACCGACTTTTATGCGATTTTGGCGCATAATATGGTTTAAAACCATATTTAGCACCTAAGACTTGTTACCTACTGATGTTATAAATAAAGTTTTTAAACTTTAATAGTAAGTATAAGTCTTGAACTCAGATTTCCAAATTTGACCCTTAAAGCATATGTGAAATGACCAAAATGCCCCTACGGTGCATAGTTTGGCCAAAAATGATAAAATTCACATATGTATGATATCTTGCTGATATAACTTGTTAAAACAGATATTTTTACTAATTGTTTTAGACCAGAACCTCAGGTTACTATTTAACCTCTTTTATAAATTTTAAAATGACCAAAATACCCCTACGGGGCTTAAATTGATTTTAAATTCGTTTTGGGCATAATGGAAGATATCATACTGATATCATAACATATTTAAAGCGCATTAACTTGTGGAACTTGTTCATGACTCATTTGGTTACCCGTTATGCATATACGCGTTCGGTGTGATTTATGTAACTAGTTTGCATAAATTAACCAAAACGGGTCAAACCTTATCATTTTTACTTCAAAATCCAGAATGTATTTAGTTTACCCATTTTATACAAGTCTTCATACTTGTTGGGTCTAAGTCACATTCTAATCCGGTCTTCGCTTAATCTTGCGTTTTGAACCGTATACCTTTCTTCAAAACTAACCGGTCTAAGTTATAACTTAAATAAGACCCGTTAGGAATCTAATAAGATATTAAAACCTTCATTCCAGATTAGGAGCCCAGTAAAAGCTACTTGTACTTGCTGATTTGATAAACGACTGGGAATAAAATTTTATTTTAGCTCAGGTAAATACTTTTAACTTATTTTCCGTTATACGGGCTTAGGATACGGTATTATAATAATACCGCTTGGTCGGGTATTGAATGTTTAATCGATTAGTGGTTAAACCATTGAAATAACCCGTTTTAATTTGTCTTGTTTGGTGCAATGCCTTTGGAGTGTTAATGACCATGTCCTGGATAACCTCGGCTCATTCATTAGAAATGGCCACGGCTTAAGCACGGGGTGTAGGCATACACCTGACAGTTGCATATGTAAAAACGGTATCTCACTCTCTTGTGGGCCTATACTTATGGTGTGTCTATTAATCTAATCCGGCTCTTCTAACCGGGTCCTGAACGGACGACAAACATATTGTAACACCCCGTGTTTCGAAAGTCAAAGTCAAAGTCAAAGTCAAGATTGAAGTCAAAGGGAGACAAGATTGCTAATTGTGATCTGTTACTCCTTGCTCAATTCCTGTTCTGACTTATTTGACTTGTAGATAGTCTATTTTATGCTTTACGTTAGTTGTATTATGTGGAGTAATTGTTACTAATCGAGGTCTAATCGATGTTTATCGCATGTTTAATCGCTTTATCGCTTATCACAATCGCACTCGCAACTCGAATTACGCGTCTGGTTATGGTACGTATGTGTGTGTGCCTTATGTGTTACTTGTGCATGTTTATTTATGTTGTTGTTGTGGTGATTAATCGAAACGCAGTCGAAACTCAATCGCAAACGAATCGCAAACGCTAAACGAACGTTAGATTAGGATGATTGTATGTTGATATAGTAGTTGGGATTAAAAGTAATTTGAATAGGAAATTCAATCGCATCGCAATGCTCAACACGCAAATCGAAATCGCAAAACTTATCACGCCGAGCACTCGAATCGAGGGGCCAGCCGACCGAGTTGCCACCCGATCGAGGTGCCACGCGATCAAGCTGCCACCCGAACGGGCTGCCACCCGAACGGGCTGCCACTCGATCGACCAGCCACTTACTCCCCTTTCCTTTTATGGAAACCCTATAAATACCCCCATATGTCAACATCACTTGATGTAGACAGCTCTCTCCCTCTCCACTCGTTCCAGCCGCTATTTCTTCAGATCTCTCACGATTCTTGTAAGTTTTCAACCTAAATCTTGTACTTTCTTGATCTACACGCACTCCTACACCATTCTATCTTTCGAATCTCAACTTTTAACCATGAAATCAGTAGATTTGAGGTGTTCTAGGATGATGGTGTTCTTATGAACTTCATGTTTTGGCTTCAATCCACCAAGAACAACTTAGATCTGAACGATTTCCACATGAATAAACAAAGATCTGAACATATTCATGATGAAAAGGATTGAAAGATGGTTTTCCAACTTTCTTTCAACTCTTTTACACTTAATGCACTCAAAACCGATGGAATCGGAGCTTGTTCTAATCTTCCACTCTTTCTTGTGGATGTGTTGGTTCAAGATCTGGATTCTATCCACGAGGTTACTGATTTCAGGTTAAACATGAAACACCGTCTCGAACAGTTAACTGGTCGGACTACGGTGGTTCCTGTCCGATCGGGTCACTAAGTCTTGACGAGATTTCTGTTGTTTAGCACGTATCAAACAGTCTCGAGAAAGCTTCAAACTGTTAAAACAACCAAGGAAGAAGACGATCAGGTCAACTGGGACGGATTTCCGTCTGATCGGATTACCACCCGACCAGACTGCCACCCGATCGGATTGCACCTTGGGTCCCACACTTAACTTTTATTTCAACATTTGAGGTTTTTAACATTGAACGGATTGCTATCCAATCGGATTGCCACCCGATCGGATTACCACCCGACCATGTGATGTTTGACTTCAAACACTTAAACAATTTTTCAACATGTTCAATCCGAACGGATTGCCACCCGATCAGATAGCCATCCGATCGAGTGACCATCCTGCGGTGAACTTGTTCTCAACCTGAGAAGCCTCGCCAATCGGATTGCTGTCCGATCGAACGGCCGTTCGATCGACCGACCGACCTGAAAGGTAGAGATACTTCTCTGTTTTCAAAATGCTACAATAAAAACTTCAAAAGACAAGCCATCATACACAAACACATCCATCCCAAAATGAGATGACAATCCAATCGAGTGGCCACCCGATTGGGCGACTACCCGAACGGATTGTCATCCGATCGACCGACCACCCGATCAGATTGCCACCCGATCGTATTACTGTTCGATCCTCTGACACCTTGCACTACTTTACATGCCGCTTATCTTTGTGCTATCGTTCTGATCAGGCTAATCTTACTCTCTAGCGCTCCCTTCAATCCATCATCGTTGTGAGTATACTCGATCCCTTTTTGCACTTTTGGGTGTTACATACGTTACTTATTCTAAATCACATCAAACACACTACACAATACTTTAACGCTAACCATTACCGCATGTTATACGTGACTTAATGAATGCTTGTTTGTTATGTTTACATATGGAATGCTGTCTACCTGTCTTAGCAACGATAGTACTATAGTTTGGACTCAGCACCTGTTCACTCAGGGGTTGTTAAGGACAATGTGTTACATGGCTCACAGTGGTGAGTGTGTATTACTATAGTACTATCGATAGGTTCATGTCGATAACTAACGTGCTTCATTTCACACTGTGTACGTGCTGGTTATGCGTAATCGATTTCGAACTCTATTATATCTATTAAACTTGTATGCTCACCTTTACACTATGTGTATTGACTTTTACTTTAACGTATGTGACAGGTGCTTAAGATGTTTAGATGCTTGGCTTGCTGTGAAATCGAGGCTAGGAAAGGTCTAGAAACGAATAAACGAATTGTCTGTATTTGAAATCTGAGTTGTCGGAACAAAACAATTTGACTAGATTTTTTCTGTAATAATTATGTTACTTTTTATGTCATGGTATGGGACGTGATGCTTTAAATAATTGGTAATAATAGTTGTTATGGAAACTTCTGGACAATCTGTTTCGCTCAGTGCCATGCCCCGATGATTCTGCCATCAGTTGGGGTGTGACAGATTGGTATCAGAGCCATAACTATAGGGAATTAGGCAAGACTCGACCTAGTCCGGGTTGACGTCTTAGAAACGACCTAGTCTATAGTTAGGTACCAACAGACCGACTTGTGCACACCCTGTAGGGGTTATGTACAAGCTTACTTGTTATTTCTCGCTATTCTCGCCTACACTACACTATCACTGCACTCTAATTTTCGAAAATGAACGAGCGATTAGATCGAGATTAGGTGTGAAAACCGCAAACTCTCGACTAAGTTGCTTGTTCGACCCGCATTTTATCTACAAACAGGAGAATTTGCGCCGAATCAGGAGTGAAATCCATACTTTGACGCATAGCTCCTCCTTATTTTATAAAAAATAGGAACAAAGTTGTTAAGTCAGGGGTGAAACCCGAAACTTGACGACTTATTCCAATCTCTATTTTTGTTTTACAAAACTCTCAACAAAGTCTCGACGGACTCCAACGACTTGAAGTGACACTGAAACCGGAAGGATGCGTGCCATTCGCCTAGATTCGAGGCGAGAGCACAGTCCCAAAGACCAAATTACGTACCAATGGTCCTTGTGAATAGTCGAACCACTTTGGGTAGTCGATGTCTATCAGCCTAAGACAATCCATTTTCGATTTCAAGCTCACAATCGCCGATTTTATATGTTCTCAAATTTTGGAACGGCAAATATCAGAGTCGCTCTGTCGTTTTTATGTGGATTTTATGTGCTTTATGTGATTTTATTTATGTGTTACGATTTTTGGTGATTTAGTCGCTTTTCGCTTTCCGCTTTGATCGACACACACGACTCGCACTGCTCTTCTACCTCAAACCGCTAACAAATCGCTACTACATGAGGAGCAACTTTACGCTATGTTGCCTGCTATATTATTCGCTTATGCTGTATTACTCGCTATGCTATTCGCGATCGCTATTCTCGAACGCTCGCGGACTTTGAATGATAGGTTTCTGTATTCTGACTGCCTCATGTGCTTATGTGCTTCTGTGATTCTGTGCCTTACGTGCTTATGTGCTTCTGTGCTTATGTGAATCTGTGATTATGTGCCTGTGTGTTTACGTGATCGTATTCCTAAGCATTAGTAGTACTAGATGTGTGAGGTAAGATTCGATTATGTTGTGTTTGAGCCCTATGGCGATGTCTGTTGCAGACAATGTCGTCATCTGGACCCTCATCTGGACCCCGTCACCCACGAGTTACTCATCAAGAATAGAGAGACAAACGCCTTGCCGCTCTCGTCACTGAGCAAGTGGCAAAGGTAGTTCCTCAGATCGTGAGTGAGCTATACGAGAATGTGAGCAAATCGTCTGAAGAGTCCAGGACTGAAGCTCCTAAAGCTACTCCCAAAGCTGCTTTTAGCTTCGAACAGTTCAAAGCTTGCGGATCGAAAGAGTTCATTGGCGAAGATGGCCCTACGGCTTTGTTTTAATGGTTCGACTCAATCGAGGTCACCCTGCGTCAGAGTGGATGTGCTGACAATCTCCGCACTCTGAATGCTACCGGTGTTTTTCAGTCCCGCGCCTTAGACTGGTGGATGGCCGAGAGGAACAAACGCGGAAACGATGCAGCTTATGGTCTGTCATGGGATGAGTTGAAGAACGTTATGCTCGAAGAGTTCTGCCCTCCCCATGAGCGCCAAAAGCTGGAGGATGAATTCTGGCATCTGAAGCAGAAGGATGGTGACAACGCTGCTTTGACTGCTCGCTTCAAGCAGCTTAGTATTATCTGCCCTGACCAAGTCAAGACTGGTGACATGACAATCAAGAAGTACATCCGCGCTCTGCCATATTGTGTTGCGGATTTTGTGCATGCTTCAAAGCCAGCAACAATCGAAGAGACTTACCTGCTTGGCGCTGAAATCAACGACAAGCAAGTCAAAGCTGGATTTTGGGATAAAGCTACCAAGAACCTGCACCAAGCCACCGCCGCACCAACTGCCGACACCGCCGCCGCTTCTCAATCATCAAAGCCCTCTCGTCGCAAGACGAAGAACAATAAAAGCAGCTCCAGCAACAAGAATTGTGTTGTCACTACCACTGCTGCCCCACTTCAAGCCGTACCGGCTCAGCAGCAGTCTCAGCACCGATCAGCTCCAGCACCAATTACCTATGCACCGCCTGCAAAGCGTGCATACACTGGTCCTCACCCTGCTTGCCCAACATGTACTTATCATCATCCGGTGGGTATCGCCTGCAGATTTTGCGTGCATTGCAACATGTACGGCCACTTTACCGCCAACTGTCGTACTGGTCCCCGACAAGCACCAGCCCAAGCTACTGCTCATCAAGCTCTACTTCTAGCTCCTCAAGGCCAACAAGCAGCTCAGGCACCCGCGATCAACGCCAGAGTCTGCTTCGCGTGTGGTGACCCCAACCACTTCGCGAACATGTGCCCGAACAGGGTTGTGAAAGAAGAGCCCCAGCAGCAGTAGCCTCAGCAACAGCAGCAACAACAACCTCAGCAGCAACAGCAACAAGCCGCCCACGCCAGAACTTTCAACTTTAATGCGTGCCAAGCCCAGGCCGACAACAACGTGGTCAATGGTACGTTCCTTGTGAATGGTATTTATGCTTCGTGTTTGTTTGATACTAGAACCGATAACTATTTTGTATCGTTTGAATTCGAGAAATTCCTTAATTGTAAGCGCTCCCATCTCCCCTCGACGTTCGATGTCGAAGTTGCCACCGGAAGAACTGTCGCCCTCAATTCTGTTCTTCGTGATTGTACTCTTGAACTCAACAATCACATCTTTCCGATTGATCTCATTCCGATGCAGCTCGGAAGTTTTGACATCATAGTAGGCATGGACTTTCTTCGTGAAAATCATGCTGAAGTTGTGTGCTTTGATAAGATGATTCGATTCTCGCTCGAGAATGGTAATGTATTATATGTTTATGGTGAAACTCCCTCGAAAGGTCTTAAACTCATATCATGTGTCCAAGCTAGCAAGTATCTCCGCAAGGAATACAGAGCTTTCTTGGCTAATATTGTAGTAGCGGAGAAGGAAAAGAAAGGTAGACCAGGAGTAAACGATGTTCCAGTGGTTCGAGAATTTCCTAACGTTTTTCCTGAGGATCTTCCCGGACTACCGCCCAGTCGTGATATCGACTTTCGTATCGACCTCATTCCTAGAGCCAACCCTATTGCTAGAGCTCCTTATCGACTCGCTCCATCCAAAATGCATGAACTCTCGAGTCAGCTCCAGGAATTGCCTGATAAAGGCTTTATTCGCCCGAGCACCTCTCCAAGGGCGCACCAGTCCTTTTCGTCAAAAAGAAGGATGGGTCGTTCAGGATGTGCATCGACAATCGGGAATTGAATAAGTTGACAATCAAGAATCGTTATCCCCTACCTCGCATTGATGATTTGTTTGACCAGCTACAAGGTGCTACGTGTTTCTCGAAGATCGATCTACGCTCAGGCTATTTAAGGACCTGCAAAAATGTCAATAAACGACCCGTAAGTGAAAACCCGGACCCCTGAAACCCTAATGTTCATGAAAACCCAAGAAATCAAGAAATTTGGATTTCACGCGGGCCGCGTAAGCCATATGGTAAGGCTACGCGGGCCGCGACATGACACCTGGTAACCGGAGATGCGTTCCAGGCCACGTGGCGAACCTACACGTGACACGCTAGCCCTACACGTAGACTAGGGGCCCTCGCGGGCAGCGTAAAAGTAATGTTAAGGTTTACGCAGGCCGCGTAAAACCTAAAAATTTGCTATAAATTGCCTGTGCATGGGACTTGCTTCTGTGTTCGAAATTTTAGTTTCAAAACGTCCAAGTTCTGCTTAAAACGAGTATTAAGGTGTCAAGGCGCTGCTACGAATACAGGGTATTAACTCGATCAGTGCTACGATACAATGTCCGATTGATTGAAACTGGTCTGATGGATGTTTAAGTGCTGCTCGTATTTGGGCTATACTTTGTCATTCGTCGTGAGGGTTTTGATTTCGTGAATTTATCATAAATGTTGTATTAAGTTACTGACCTAGTTTCGTGTGCATTATTATTTAAACTAGGTTACAAGGCTAAATCAGTAGGCTAAACTCTGCCCAATTAAACCTGCAATGTGAGTCATTCTCTTTTATCAACTGTTTTACTAAATCTCAAATCATTTTCAAAAGTTATAATTACAGGGATTAAGTCGTGGTTATCTTAAATCACTGGCAAGTGGGGTATTGTGCACATTACTAATTTCTCACGGTTAGGTTCACCAACCTAACAGTGATAATCATCACTACTTGGGTGAAAGGACCCAATAGTGGTATGACCATCGTCACCAGGGTGTGACACGCCGCCAGATAAAAATAAGATAGTAGCCATTGTAATCGCTCTTATGTTGTAATTTATAACTAATGTGTCGTTTTATATAACATGAGTGACTCGCTAGTATTTCTCCGCTGATAAAATATTTTTAAACATGTTTCAGGTGACTTACTGTGAATCAAGGAAAAAGTGCTACGGAGCACTAACAAGCTTGAAGTGGTGGCTCAGTAAAATAAATAAACATATTTTGTAAAACAAGAGATTTCCTCGTAAAATTCCCTTTACTGTAAATTATGGGGTTTGTCCCAAATTGTGAAATAAAATAATTGGGCATTTTCAAGTTTTAAAAGATCCTGTTAAACATCCGCTGTAAAATCAACTAATAAATACCGCGGGTTTCTGTCACGCGGCTCCTGGACCGGGTAACACCAGGACGGGGGCCGTGACAGAAAAAGGTGGTATCGGAGCCACTGATTTAAGCCAAATTAAGTATATAGAAATACTTAACTTCTCTGATTGCCATTTTGTGATTTTGTGAAAACTTAATTTACAATAAATAAAATTTACTTAAATTTGTGTGTGTGCTAACAGCATGAATGCACTATCGGAGGCACTCCGAAACTTCACTATCCATACCACCGATATGGACACCACAGGAAACCCATCTGGCTACAAAGCAGATACTGAAGAGCCAATAACATTCCAGGCCCAGGAGAAACCAAAGCCGAAAAAGAGGAGGATAATTTTGGATTGGAAACGTGGGCGTAGGAAGAAGCCAGCTGCCCAAATGGTTAAAAAGACTGAGGATCCAAAGGATAAAGGCAAAGGAAAGGAGATCGTGGAAAGTTCAGGGCAAGCCCAGGAAATGCCACCGTGGGAGGAGCTGGATCGCAAACTGGCAAATAGCGACCTCATCGGACCTGCCGATGAAAACCTCTTTAATTACCCAGCTGAATTACAACTTCCAATTAATTTGGAACCTGCTATCCCAGATCCTATTGTTAACCCCCGACCCCTACAAGGAGAGCTGGAAGAATGGTGGATAACTAACTGGCAATTTCAGAATCTCTTGAATAACCCTAACACCTATTTCCCCCAGTTTGACCCTGAGCCTGCACCAAACCCACCTATGGGCACATAAAACTTGGCTGAACTCCGCCACTATGGTGAGGAACTGGTGGACGCAGGAAATCGAATCCGAGAAGTGGGGGAACAGATCTCATGGAAATACGACGAGAGGGAGCGTCGTTTCTGATATGCCAGCTGACTGTGGTTGTGTGGTTGTGTGTTTAATAATAATAAAATAATAATAAATAATAAAAATATAATCATGTAAAATAACTTAAAATAAAACTTTTGTAATATAACTGGTGTGTACGGATGCCTACTAATATATAAAAATATCAACGTCGCAAAGTCGACAATTTTGGCTATACGTGCTTATGTGTGATTGCTTTATTATGTTTGGTTGTTATTTATTTTGTGCAAATAACTTATATATATATATATATATATATATTGTTAATTAACAGATGGAACACGCTGTTAATGAACCAGTTAACGAAGTTAACCAATCCGAGCAAAACAATGAAGATCACTATCTTAATAGACAAGATATAGAAAATATCGTTGCTCAGTGAATAGCAAATGCTATCCCAGCAATCGTCGCTGCTGTCAAAAGCCCTGTTGAGCCTTCACAAGCTAACGCCAGTAAATGCACGCGCGACGATAATTTCAGTAACAGTGTTAACGGAGGCGGCAATAATAACGACAACGTAATTCAGGCCGCAATACTTAAGAAAATGAAAGTTGCAACACCTGGTTGCACTTATAAGGAATTTCTTGCCAGTAAACCAGTCGAATTTGCAGGCAATGAAGGGGCGACTGCTGCACTGCGTTGGTTAGAGAAAACTGAAGCAGTAATTAAAATAAGTAAATGCACCAAGGAAGATAAAGTTATGTATGCTTCTCACCTTTTCAAGGAAGAGGCATTAGAATGGTGGAATACGGTGTTGCAAGCTAAAGGAAGTGACATGGCTTATGCCATGAGCTGGGAAGAATTTAAGCAATTGGTGGAAAGGAAATTCTGCCCCGAATATGAAAAGGAACAAATGGCCAATAAATTCCTGAGCCACCGAATGGTGGATGTTGACTGTCGAGGGTATACTTCGAAATTCTTCGAATATGCCAGACTTGTGCCAACTCTGGCCTCGCCAGAACCGGTACTTATTTCTCGCTATATTTGGGGTTTAATTAGCGAGATTCGGGATATCGTCAAAGTTGCGAGACCCCACACAATTGACGATGCAATGGAATTAGCCAAAACCTTGCCTGACGGACTGGTGCGTACGCGAGAAGAAAACAGAAAGAAGGAATTGGCTCAGAAGATTACCCAAGGATTCTGAGGGGGTAATGCTAGTAGCAACTTCAAGAAAAAAGGAACTGGACAATCCTCCACTGTTCCATTTTGTAGTACCTGTAAAAGAAAGCCCTTTGGAAAATGTAAGGGATACTGTAACTTCTGCAAAATTCTGGGGCACCAAAAAGAAGATTGCAGAAGGAAGAAATCAACAATTTGCTTCAACTGTGGAGAAGCTGGACATTTTAGACCAGACTGCCCTAAACTAGTCAAACCAGCTAACAACAAGGTCAAACCAGCTGAAGGAACTAATAAGAAGAACACAAGAGCCTTTCAGCTGACTACGCAAGAAGCAGAACTGATTCCTGACGTAATAGCTGGTACGTTTCTGGTAAACGACGTTTATGCGAAAGTATTATTTGACTCTGGTGCAAACCAAAGTTTTATAATTACTTCGTTCTGCCAAGCTCTTAACCTACCTTTAACCAAACTTAGGCATATTTTTATGGTAGAAACCGCAGATGGTAATTATGTTCACATAGATAAGGTTTTGCAAAAAGGAGAGATAGAACTCTTAGGCCATAAATTTTCTGCAAACCTGTTACCTATGAATTTAGCTGGATTCGATGTTGTGTTAGGAATGGATTGGTTAGTAGCCAACAATGCTCGAATCCTCTGTGATAAGAATTCTATAGAAATTCATACACCCACAGGAGAAATAGCGGTGATTGCAGGAGATAAGCCACGTAAGCCAATGGAGTTCATTTCAGTAATGAAAGTGGCCAGTTATTCAAGAAAACAAGGAATAGTATATATGATTTCGGTAGTTATTAATACCAAAGGCAAGGAACTTAAGGAAATTCCTGTAGTATCAGAATACTCAGATGTATTCCGAGAAGAACTACCAGGATTTCCACCAGATAGGGAAGTAGAATTTAGAATTCATTTAATTCCTGGAACTGCACCAATAGCTAAGGCACCTTATCGGTTAGCACCCACCGAAATGTTAGAATTGAAAAAACAGTTAGATGAATTGCTCAGTAAAAGATTTATACAACCTAGTTCATCCCCTTGGGGAGCACCCGTGTTGTTTGTGAAAAAGAAAGATGGTTCGATGCGAATGTGCATCGATTACAGGGAATTGAATAAGGTTACAATTAAGAATCGATACCCATTACCTAGGATTGATGATCTTTTCGATCAACTTCAGGGAGCTAGATATTTTTCTAAGATAGATTTACGCTCCGGATACCATCAGTTGAAAATACAAGAAGAAGACATACCTAAAACTGCTTTCAGAACTAGGTATGGTCATTACGAGTTTACAGTCATGCCCTTTGGGTTAACAAATGCTCCTGCAGTATTCATGGACATGATGAATAGGATCTGTAAACCGTACTTAGATAAATTTGTAATTGTCTTTATCGACGATATACTCATTTATTCCAAAAGTCAGGATGAGCATTGTGAGCACTTACGTGCACTCTTAACTTTGTTAAGAAAAGAGAAGCTTTACGCCAAATTCTCGAAGTGTGAATTTTGGTTACAAGAGGTGCAATTTTTAGGACACATGGTGAATCACGAAGGTATTCACGTAGATCCGTCCAAAATAGAAGCGATCACCAAAAGGAAGGTTCCGCAATCAGCTATGGAAGTTAGAAGTTTTCTAGGGTTAGCCGGATACTATAGACGATTCATTAAGGATTTTTCTAAAATAGTTGTGCCATTAACTAAGCTAACCTGTAAAGCAGTAAAGTTTGAATGGGGATCTAGGCAAGAAGAGGCTTTTAAGATTTTAAAGCAAAGGTTAACAAACGCCCCAATTCTTGCCTTACCAGAAGGGACAGAAGATTTTGAAGTTTACTGTGATGCTTCTAAACTAGGATTAGGATGTGTGCTAATGCAACACAAGAAGGTAATTGCGTACGCCTCAAGGCAATTGAAGAAGCACGAGGAAAACTATACAACACATGACTTAGAATTAGGATCGATAATCTTTGCCCTTAAGATTTGGAGACACTATCTGTATGGAAGTAAGTTTACCATTTATACAGACCATAAAAGCTTAAAGTACATATTTGGGCAAAAAGAACTGAACATGAGGCAAAGGAGATGGATGGAAATTCTAAGTGACTACGACTGTGATATTCAATATCACGAAGGAAAAGCAAATGTAGTCGCAGATGCCCTAAGTCGTAAGTATCATGAAAAGCAAAAGTGAGTTCGTGCTCTTAGATTAAATCTACAGTTAGATTTAATGGAACAACTGAAAAACATTCAAGAAACAGCAATCAAGGATGATGCTGAAGGAATGAAGGGAAGGATAAAAGAATTAGAACAAGGAACTGATGGACT
The DNA here is from genome assembly GCA_030545235.1 of Helianthus tuberosus. Classification (NCBI taxonomy): domain Eukaryota; kingdom Viridiplantae; phylum Streptophyta; class Magnoliopsida; order Asterales; family Asteraceae; genus Helianthus; species Helianthus tuberosus. Next base: position 47,546,432 of record CM060411.1, on the reverse strand, counting down.
TTGGAGATTCCACAAGAAAAGGATAAGCAAGGAGACTTAAGAAATAAAATTTTAGAGGAGGCCCATAAATCTAGGTATACCATGCATCCTGGTAATAATAAGATGTACCAAGATTTAAGAAATAATTTCTGGTGGATAGGAATGAAAAAGGACATAGCTAGATATGTATCTAAATGTCTAACTTGTTCGCAAGTTAAAGCAGAACACCAGAAACCTTCAGGGTTACTCCAACAATTAGAAATGCCTGTTTGGAAATGGGAACTAATAACCATGGGTTTCGTTACTAAGTTACCCAAAACCAGAAAAGGTAACGACGCAATTTGGGTAATTGTGGATCGATTAACCAAATCAGCTCATTTTCTACCCATGAAGGAAACCTTTAGCATGGAAAGATTAGCCAAGTTATACGTAGACGAGGTAGTATCCTTACATGGAGTCCCACTCTCCATTGTATCGGATAGGGATAGTCGTTTCACTTCACATTTCTGGACCAGTTTCCAGGAAGCAATTGGAACCCGACTGAATTTAAGTACTGCATATCATCCCCAAACAGACGGACAAAGTGAAAGGACGATCCAAACCCTGGAAGACGTGCTCAGGGCATGTGTGATAGATTTTGGAGGAAATTGGGACAACCATTTACCTTTAATTGAATTCCACTATAACAATAGTTATCATTCAAGCATCGAAGCTGCCCCGTTCGAAGCACTGTATGGACGAAAGTGTAGAAATCCAGTTTGTTGGGCAGAAATAGGAGAAAGCCAATTATCAGGTCCTGAAATCGTACAAGAAACCACCAACAAGATAACTCAAATTAAGGAAAGACTGAAGACGGCTAGAGATCGTCAGAAAAGTTATGCAGACAATTGACGCAAGCCGCTGGAATTTCAAATTGGAGACAAGGTACTCTTAAAAGTTTCTCCTTGGAAAGGGGTAGTCCGATTCGGAAAGAAAGGAAAGCTAAGTCCAAGGTACGTAGGACCATTCCCAGTAACTCAATGAATAGGACCAGTTTCCTATCGCCTACAACTACCAGAAGAGCTGGCTGGAGTACATGACGTGTTTCATGTATCTAACCTCAAGAAGTGTTTGCCTGACGAATCTCTGGTAGTACCTCTCCAAGACGTAAAGGTAAATGAAAAGTTAAAATTTGTAGAGAAACCACTTCAGATAGAAGATAAAAAGGTCAAGATTCTCAAGCACAAAAGACTAGTACTGGTCAAAGTCAAGTGGGATTCAAAGAGAGGACCTGAGTATACTTGGGAGCTGGAATCAGAAATGAAGCGAAAGCATCCTCACTTATTTCTATAAATCTCGAGGACAAGATTTTAAATAAGGTGGGAATAAAGTAAGGACCTGCAAAAATGTCCATAAACGACCCGTAAGTGAAAACCCGGACCCCTGAAACCCTAATGTTCATGAAAAACCAAGAAATCAAGAAATTGGGATTTCACGCGGGCCGCGTAAGCCATAAGGTAAGGCTACGCAGGCCGCGACATGACACCTGGTAACCGGAGATGCGTTCTAGGCCACGTGGCGAACCTACACATGACACGCTAGCCCTACACGTAGACTAGGGGCCCTCGCGGGCAGCGTAAAAGTAATGTTAAGGTTTACGCGGGCCGTGTAAAACCTAAAAATTTGCTATAAATTGCCTGTGCATGGGACTTGCTTCTGTGTTCGAAATTTTAGTTTCAAAACGTCCAAGTTCTGCTTAAAACGAGTATTAAGGTGTCAAGGCGCTGCTACGAATACAGGGTATTAACTCGATCACTGCTACGATACAATGTCCGATTGATTGAAACCGATCCGATGGATGTTTAAGTGCTGCTCGTATTTGGGCTATACTTTGTCATTCGTCGTGAGGGTTTTGATTTCATGAATTTATCGTAAATGTTGTATTAAGTTACTGACCTAGTTTTGTGTGCATTGTTATTTAAACTAGGTTACAAGGCTAAATCAGTAGGCTAAACTCTGCCCAATTAAACCTGCAATGTGAGTCATTCTCTTTTATCAACTGTTTTACTAAATCTCAAATCATTTTCAAAAGTTATAATTACTGGCTTTAAGTCGTGGTTATCTTAAATCACTGGCAAGTGGGGTATTGTGCACATTACTAATTTCTCACGGTTAGGTTCACCAACCTAACAGTGATAATCATCACTACTTGGGTGAAAGGACCCAATAGTGGTATGACCATCGTCACCAGGGTGTGACACGATGCCAGATAAAAATAAGATAGTAGCCATTGTAATCGCTCTTATGCTGTAATTTATAACTTATGTGTCGTTTTATATAACCTGAGTGACTCGCCAGTATTTCTCCGCTGAGAAAATATTTTTAAACATGTTTCAGGTGACTTACTGTGAATCAAGGAAAAAGTGCTACGGAGCACTAACAAGCTTGAAGTGGTGGCTCAGTAAAATAAATAAATATATTTTGTAAAACAAGGGATTTCCTCGTAAAATTCCCTTTACTGTAAATTATGGGGTTTGTCCCAAATTGTGATATAAAATAATTGGGCATTTTCAAGTTTTAAAAGATCCTATTAAACTTCCGCTGTCAAATCAACTAATAAATACCGCGGGTTTCTGTCCCGCGGCTCTTGGACCGGGTAATACCGGGACGGGGGCCGTGACAGGTTATCACCAACTACGAATCCAAGTGGAGGATATACCCAAAACCGCTTTTCGCACTCGATACGACCATTATGAGTTCGTTGTTATGCCTTTTGGTTTAACCAACGCACCCGCGGTTTTCATGGATCTGATGAATCGGGTGTGTAAACCATTTCTTGACCGCTTCGTCATCGTGTTCATCGATGATATCCTGATCTATTCGAAATCGAAAGCCGAACACGCGTAACATCTACATTTGGTTCTCGAGCTACTCCAAGGGAATCGACTATATGCCAAGTTCTCCAAGTGCGAATTTTGGCTGGAGGAGGTTCAATTCCTCGGTCACATTGTCAATAGTCAAGGTATTCATGTCGATCCCGCGAAGATTGAAGCAGTTAAGAGTTGGGTTACACCGAAGAACCCGTCTGAAGTCCGTTCTTTTCTCGGACTAGCGGGCTATTATCGTCGATTTTTCGAAGGGTTCTCTAAAATCGTTGTGCCGCTTACCGCTCTCACGCATAAAGACAAGCCTTTTGTTTGGGGAATCGAACAAGAGTCTGCTTTCCAAACCCTCAAGCATATGCTTTGCAATGCTCCTGTCCTCACTTTGCTCGACGGAAACGACGACTTTATCATCTATTGTGATGCCTCTAACCTTGGTCTTGGTTGTGTTCTCATGCAACGAGACATGGTTATCGCTTACGCATCTCGTCAGCTCAAGATCCACGAGAAGAACTATACAACCCATGACCTCGAGCTAGGCGCAGTTGTTTTTGCGTTAAATATTTGGCGACACTACCTATATGGTACCAAGTGTACGATCTTCACCGATCATAGGAGCCTACAATATATCTTTGACCAGAAGGAACTTAATATGCGTCAACGCCGATGGGTGGAACTTCTCAACGATTACGTCTGTGAGATTCGTTATAACCCAGGCAAAGCAAATGTCATTGCCGATGCTCTAAGCCGACGAAGCTATTTGCATAGTGCTCGTAATGTTCCAGCCCAACATCATCTCGAAACCCTTATCCGCGAAGCCCAACATGCTTGCTTTACCGAACGCACTTTGCAGAAGGAAAGGATCTATCACGATGGAGCCCAGCTTGTGAATAAGTCGAATGGGATATTCCATTATCTGGACCGAATTTGGATCCCAAAACGGACAAATTTACGACAGATTTTGATGGACGAATCCCACAAGTCTCGGTATTCTATTCATCCCGGTGCTGATAAAATGTACCAGGACATTCTCTAGAAGTACTGGTGGCCGGACATGAAAAGGGATATCGCTCTCTATGTTAGAAAGTGCCTGACTTGCTCGAAAGTCAAGGCTGAACATCAAAGACCCTCTGGCTTACTCGAACAACCCCCGATCCCTATGTAGAAGTGTGACAACTGTGTTCTGTAATCATCGTGTAATGTAAAACAATGTCAGTTATCAATAAAACAATGTGCTTTAGTGTTATTATATGTGTAATGGTGTTTAATAAATTTTACAATTTGATTCGATTCCGGTTTCAAGCTTTAAATCAATTTCTGGAAGGTTATACGCAAACTGGTGCATAAACGCAATCTGTTTAACGCGACGTACACTCCGGAACTGTGACGTAAGCCAAACATACCCTAAATATCCTTTACATAACTTAGAAATATGTTTCGAAGGATTCGGTATGGCAAAAACATGTTTATTTGAACTAAAGGACTATTTACGATAAAACTGCGAAACGAACGTTGGTGACCGCCCGGATAATATTTAGATCCCAAAAATATTCTGTTATGATTAAAAATTTATTTTTAATCAGGTCCATGTTGAAAAATAAATTAAAACGCCTAAAAACGTTATTTTTCAAGTTTAAGCGCGTACCGCGTGTTTCTGCGCGACACAGTGCTTCTACTGCGAAACGCGGACAACGCAGCCAGTCTTGGCAACTGAAATTTATTTCAGTAATATTTTGGCAAGATTATTTTTATAGAATAATAAAAATAATTTAGTACGCCATAAACCGGGATTAAACGCTAGATAAAATACCCGGTATCCAGTTAAACACCCGTTTTAGCCTACTTATGGCATATTTATATAAAAAATTTCACATGGAGCCCTTCCCCCCTTCAAAAATTCGGCCATATTTAAGTGTGATCCCCACCATATATTCTCCTATATCCTACTTGATACACTTTTATATTTTTGTATTCAAAAGGATATTGTGTAATCATGGAAAATATGGATTATACTATGGCATATAACTCAACATCACAAATCCTTCATTCTTTTTCCCCCACTATGACCGTCCACTTAAGGACCTTACCCCACAAGATATTTCATTTGAATTTTGTATACCCCCCCCCCCCCATGTAATCTCTATGGAGATTATGATGATTATGTAGATACTCCAAGTAACATGCTACCCCATGGTCACTAGAAATGACATTATAAACAACCATTTTACCCTCACTTTAATCACCACAAAGATTCCTTTCTCCTTCCTCACACAAGCTACGGTTCATCACCCCTATCCCAACTCCACCATTTTCATTTCACTAACAAGCACTCCAAGGTGATTTAGAGGTGCAAGGAGCTAAGCTAGGAAGCTTGGAGCTTTCGGAAGTTGAAGGACCTCTCACAATTTCTTTTATCCACCCGTTTTCTCTAGTATTTCTTCCCTAGCTTCAAAGCTAGTATTAAGCTTCTTTGATCATCTTTTATTTTATATTTATGGTAATCGTAGGTATACATTTTAGTAATATTTAAGCTAGAAACAACATGCTGAATTACATTTTCAGCCAACTTCAACTGGCTGTAACTGGATCATTATGAATCGAAAAACTGATTTTCTAAAGCCTAAATTATGTATTTTTGAAAAACGGATCAAATGGCACTGGAATCGTAATTTTTCGAGGTCGTTTACTATTTTTAAAGGACTATTTTATGGCAGCAGCTAAAGCTGTGTTTTACTGCAGTAAATGGCGATACGTTTTCAGTCATAACTCGAAACCTGAGTAGAACCAGCCCATGAAATTTATAATGTAAATGACCACTAATGTCATAGTAATTCTCCCACTAGAATTACGTCAAACGGACTTACAATAAATTTTAGATGACTTATTTCGTAGACTGCAATCAGAAAGTAACAAATCTGATTGTAGTCCGGTAAATGAATTTCTATAAAATATTGGTAATGAACTGGACCCCGATATTTTTACACAATAAAATTTGGATGGTATTTGACATTCTGTAAAAATTTGGTAATTTTTGGAGAAGGTTAACTATTTTATTAATTTGCTCGAAAACAGTCTAGTTTCATGTATATTAAAACAGAAATGACATAAGTAGTATTTTGCATGTCAAGGTGTGGGTTTGTGATTATTAAAATCATTCTTATTTAATTTAGGGCGGATAAACAATTGAGGGATCGTGTTAACTTATAAAAAAAAACGCACCCGAAGGGGAGTACATAGATCCCCTCTTTTTACTGTTTTCGATTATTTTGGGGTGATTCATATGTATCAAAATGATTTCGATATTCTAACGATGGTTTCAAAACGATTGAGATGGTTTATACTAAACTAATAATGATTTCGATAATGTGAACGAACTTGTTGGTGGTAATTACATAACGAATGACATTCATTAATTTTGGCCGAACCAACCAGTATTAGGTTATGGTACCATAGGATCCGACAAATCCCGTTATCAACTAGACCCATGGTTATGTGTGGGTTAAGTGGGTAACGACTGAATCTGATGATTGTTAACTTACCCTTTGGAGGTTTGTTAATGCGAGAACGATTGGGAACGATGAACGAGTCACAAAGGTTTGAATGTTATTAGCGAGACGACCAAAAGTAGTTTTCACAATTAAAACAAGAACGAATTGAACGAGTGAATGAATTTAACGATTTGGAACGATTTGAACGATGTAAACGAATGAACGATGTTCTATAAAGAGAACGAGTTAAACAATATTACACAACAATGTTTACGAAACTATATAAACCATACGAGTTTTATTATAAGAACGATTTATGATTTGGTTTACATAAACAAATGTTTTGGGTTAAGATTCATGGCAAGGGTTATAAATTATGACCAATCTATTTTGACTTGGTTATTCATTTACAATACAAACATTTTACAAAACAAGGTTTTCTAATATCAATTAATGAAGTTGTACAAGTTGTTTCAACATACAAACGAGCCATGAATCTGATACTCATACAAAAACTATGTACTCGCCAGCATTTCTTTGCTGACTTTGTTTTTACATATGTTTCAGGTGATGTTGCTTAATGTTGATTGTGAATAGGATGCATGCTCACTTAGGACCGGACGAGGCCTTAGTGATTTATTAACAATGATAAACTATGTTTGAATTGCTTGTTTAACTTTAAGACAATGTTTAATATTCAATAAAACGAAACTCTTGTATCCATGGTTTGAAATAATAATTCTGTTACAACACTCCCCGACGTTTCCGCCACGATTTGTTGTTTTACGTGGTCGGGGTGTGACAAGATGTGGGAGAGTATAGCTATGGACTTCATAACGAAACTTTCGCGTACGCCATCAAGTCACGACAACATTTGGGTTGTCGTTGACCATTTGATCAAATCTGCTCATTTTCTGCCAATACGAGAAGACTATAAGGTAGAAAGATTAGCCCGAATCTACACCAATGAGATCATTTGTTGACATGGGATGCCTCCCGACATCATCTCTGACCATGATGCTCGGTTTACCTCACGTCTATGGGAAACATTTCAAACGGCTCTCGGTACTACGCTTAATCTAAGTACCGCATTTCATCCCCAAACCGATGGTCAGAATGAGAGAACGATTCGTACCCTTGAAGACATGCTCCGTTCGTGTGTCATAGATTTTGGTGGTAATTGGAACGCTTACCCGCCGTTAGTCGAATTCTCGTGTAATAACAGTTATCATTCCAGCATTCAAATGGCACCGTTTGAGGCTCTATACGGAAGAAAATGTCGATCGCCTATTGCATGGCACGAGATCGGGCCTGAGCTATTGCAAGAAACGACTGACAAAGTCCTCCAAATTTGAGACAATCTGCTGAAAGCTCGGAGTCGTCAGAAAAGTTATGCCGATAGACGACGCAAGCCCCTTGAATTTGACGTTGGCGACTACGTACTCCTAAAGGTATCACCTTGGAAGGGTGTGGTCAGATTCGGCAAGAAACGGAAACTAACGCCTCAATATGTTGGACCTTTTAAGATTCTGGAAAGGATTGGAAAAGTCGCCTACAGACTCGAACTACCGGAGGAACTTAGTAACGTCCACCCGACTTTCCATGTGTCGAACCTCAGAAAGTGCCTGGTTGAGCATTATTTAATTGTACCTCTAGAAGATCTTCAAGTAAACGAAACACTACACTTCGTGGAGAAGCCTGTCGAGATCATGGACCGCCAAACCAAGCAGCTCAGACGCTCGCGCATTCCCATTGTGAAGGTTCGATGGGAAGGCAAACGAGGCGCCGAGTTCACTTAGGAACTCGAAAGCGACATGAAGGCGAAGTATCCACAGTTGTTTGTTACGGCTTCGGCCTAATTTTGGGGCGAAATTCCCTCAACTAGGGGAGGCTGTAACACCCCGTGTTTCGAAAGTCAAAGTCAAAGTCAAGATTGAAGTCAAAGGGAGACAAGATTGCTAATTGTGATCTGTCACTCCTTGCTCAATTCCTGTCCTGACTTCTTTGACTTGTAGATAGTCTATTTTATGCTTTACGTTAGTTGTATTATGTGGAGTAATTGTTACTAATCGAGGTCTAATCGATGTTTATCGCATGTTTAATCACTTTATCGCTTATCGCAATCGCACTCTCAACTCGAATTACGCTTCTGGTTATGGTACTTATGTGTGTGTGCCTTATGTGTTACTTGTGCATGTTTATTTATGTTGTTGTTGTGGTGATTAATCGAAACGCAATCGAAACTCAATCTCAAACGAATCGCAAACGCTAAACAAACGTTAAATCCGATCGAGGTGCCACGCGATCAAGCTGCCACACAAACGGGCTGCCACTCAATTGACCAGCCACTTACTCCCCTTTCCTTTTATGGAAACCCTATAAATACGCCCATATGTCAACATCACTTGATGTAGACAGCTCTCTCCCTCTCCACTCGTTCCAGTCGCTATTTCTTCAGATCTCTCACGATTCTTGTAAGTTTTCAACCTAAATCTTGTACTTTCTTGATCTACACGCACTTCTACACCTTTCTATCTTTCGAATCTCAACTTTTAACAGTGAAATCACTAGATTTGAGGTGTTCTAGGATGATGTCATCATGGTGTTCTTATGAACTTCATGTTTTGGCTTCAATCCACCAAGAACAACTTAGATCTGAACGATTTCCACATGAATAAACAAAGATCTTTCATAGATCTGAACATATTCATGATGAAAAGGATTGAAAGATGGTTTTCCAACTTTCTTTCAACTCTTTTACACTCAATGCACTCAAAACCGATGGAATCGGAGCTTGTTCTAATCTTCCACTCTTTCTTGTAGATGTGTTGGTTCAAGATCTAGATTCTATCCACGAGGTTACTGATTTGGGTTAACATGAAACACCGTCTCGAACAGTTAACTGGTCGGACTAGGGTGGTTCCTGTCCGATCGGATTGCCGTCCGATCGGATTACCACCCGACCGGACTGCCACCCGATCGGATTGCACCTTGGGTCTCACACTTAACTTTTATTTCAACATTTGAGGTTTTGAACATTGAACGGATTGCTGTCCGATCGGATTGCCACCCGATCGGATTACCACCCGACCATGTGATGTTTGACTTCAAACACTTAAACAATTTTTCAACATGTTTAATCCGAACGGATTGCCACCCGATCGGATAGCCATCCAATCGAGTGACCATCCTGCGGTGAACTTGTTCTCATCCTGAGAAGCCTCGCCAATCGGATTGCTGTCCGATCGAACGGCCGTTCGATCGACCGACCTGAAAGGTAGAGATACTTCTCTGTTTTCAAAATGCTACAACGAAAACTTCAAAAGACAAGCCATCATACATAAACACATCCATCCCAAACGAGATAACAATCCAATCGAGTGGCCACCCGATCGGACGACCACCCGAACGGATTATCATCCGATCGACCGGCCACCTGATCGGATTGCCACCCGATCGGATTACTGTTCGATCCTCTGACACCTTGCACTACTTTACGCACCGCTTATCTTTGTGCTATCGTTCTGATCAGGCTAATCTTACTCACTAGCGCTCCCTTCAATCCATCATCGCTATGAGTATACTCGATCCCTTTTTGCTTTACGCACTTTTGGGTGTTACATACGTTACTTATTCTAAATCACATCAAACACACTACGCAATACTTTAACGCTAACTGTTACCGCATGTTATACGTGACTTAATGAATGCTTGTTTGTTATGTTTACACATGGAATGTTGTCTACCTGCCTTAGCAATGATAGTACTATAGTTTGGACTCAACACCTGTTCACTTAGGGGTTGTTAAGGATAATTTGTTACATGGCTCACAGTGGTGAGTGTGTATTACGAACTGCCTTGGGCAGTCAACCCGCAGTCATTGGTATCGATAGGTTCATATCGATAACTAACGTGCTTCATTTCACACTGTGTACGTGCTGGTTATGCGTAATCGATTTCGAACTCTATTATATCTATTAAACTTGTATGCTCACCTTTACACTATGTGTATTGACTTTTACTTTAACGTATGTGACATGTGCTTAAGATGTTTAGATGCTTGGCTTGCTGTGAAATCGAGGCTAGGAAAGGTCTAGAAACGAATAAACGAATTGTCTGTATTTGAAATCTGAGTTGGCGGAACAGAACAATTTGACTAGATTTTATCTGTAATAATTATGTTACTTTTTATGTCATGGTATGGGACGTGATGCTTTAAATAATTGGTAATAATAGTTGTTATGGAAACTTCTGGACAATCTGTTTCGCTCAGTGCCACGCCCCGATGATTCCGCCATCGGTTGGGGTGTGACAGATTGGTATCAAAGCCATAACTATAGGGAATTAGGCAAGACTCGACCTAGTCTGGGTCGAGGTCTTATAAATGACCTAGTCTATAGTTAGGTACCAACGGACCGACTTGTGCACACCCTGTTGGGGTTATGTACAAGCTTACTTTCTATTTCTCGCTATTCTCGCCTACACTACACTATCACTGCACTCTAGTTTTCGAAAATGAACGAGCGATTAGATCGAGATTAGGTGTGAAAACCGCAAACTCTCGACTAAGTTGCTTATTCGACCCGCATTTTATCTACAAACAGGAGAATTTGCGCCGGATCAGGAGTGAAATCCATACTTTGACGCATAGCTCCTCCTTATTTTATCAAAAACAGGAACAAAGTTGTTAAGTCAGGGGTGAAACCCGAACCTTGACGACTTATTCCAATCTCTATTTTTGTTTTACAAAACTCTCACCAAAGTCTCGACGGACTCCAACGACTTGAAGTCGCACTGAAACCGCTGTGCATTAAACTGTGATTATATTGACCATGATGATATCAACTATGTCACGATACTCTCCACCGGGCCCACCGGTAATACGTGGAAATGTCGGGGTATGACACGGGGACGGAGACGTGGACGACTGACTCGTCTTCCACTTGTTTATCTAGTTATCTCTTTCTTTTGTTTCGTATAAACAATCGTGGTGATTAAAACTTTTGCAAATATTCGTTGTAGTGACTTTTATGGTTTAATTTGAACGGATTTCTTTACTTTATTGTTTTAAAGATATTTCTCGTGCTGAGTTGTTACGTTACCCCTTTTCCCCTTACACTCTACGATAGTTATCTTAATTATGTGAAACCTTTTCGCTAGCCTTTGTACCAACCTGTGTTTGTTGGTTAATGCAGTGCCTAATTTTTACTATTGACTTAGACCAAACCATCATTCCTTTACCACAGTGACACTACGCCCTCGCTTCTCCATGCTGAGACACTAAGACAGACTCACTCTAGTTTAGAGAATTTGCAAGGCTCGACCCTTGATCATTGGTGGTCACATCTTGGAACCTGAGGATGGTGATGTGTTATTGATACGATCATATCCCTTGAGCATGTTTTCTCGTCATTCCTTTGAAACCTCTTGACTACACAGGCGTATTTTAGATTCATTCACACGACCTAAAGAAACTTCTCCGAATTTGATTGCTTACCAACTCGACAAATCACAAGCTCATCTAAGTTCATGGATCAAAGGTGAGCTATTTTCTCTTTCACATGCGGGTGAGGCTGACAACTTTTACGGAAGTTTCGGTGAACCTTAACACTACAAACTTGTACAACAACCATTTATCTATGGTAAACCACTACTACGGATCCTTACGCGCTTACGCATCGACTGTGACTACTCTTTTTGCATGTTTCCACATCCATTCACGATATACTTCTCGAATCCTATGATCCTCATCCTAACAACATTCTTCGCGAACTCTCGCTTGGAAGAGTTACTCTCTACGAACGTTACTCGAGGAGCAATGGGCCATGAATATCACAGATATGATGATATCACAAGCACTGTCCTTGGAACTCGGTACGACCGACATAGATTCTTAATCACGGCATTCGAATTTAGCCTACCATGACAGGTATACCACTTGTTCTCTTCGACGATATCCAAGACTACTCCAAGAACTAGTAGGAATCCGAACAATACCTACACCTTACCATGGAACCCCTACAACACAAACAACCTTATGTTTAGTTTCCGAAGAACGACTTTTGACGTTACGAAGCCCGCTTTTCTTAATTGTATGCACAAACCCTCGCAACTCTAACTCGAAAGATTTCTCAGGAATCCGCGTTTCAACAGTTGGAGGTGAAACTCTGTTGTATACCCATTCTTTCATTCCAAGAAGGCATAGACAATTTCGTTGTTTATAATGATGCGTCTATCCAAGGACTTAGTTGTGTGTTGATGCAACATGAGAAAGTCATTGCTTACGCATCACGCCAACTCAAGGCTCACGAGAAGAACTACGCTACTCACGATTTGGAGTTGGGAGCAGTAGCGTTTGCACTCAAGACATGGAGACATTGCTTGTACGGTACCAAGTGCACCATCTACACCGATCACAAGAGTCTCCAGCATCGAGGGGTTGAACTCCTTAACGACTACGAATGCGCAGTCAAGTATCATCCGAGCAAAGCCAACGTTGTGACTGACGCCCTCAGTCGTAAGGAAACCAAACCTAAGCGTGTACGTGCGTTACAGCTGACTATCCACTCTAGTCTTCCTACCCAGATTTGTGACGCTCAGATTGAAGCATTGAAAGAAGAGAACCTCCTAGATGAGTCCATGCGGGGCATGGAAAAGCAACTCGTATGCAAGGAAGATGGTACTTACTATTTCATGGAATGTATCTGGGTTCCATCTTACGGAAACCTATGAGAGCGGGTGATGGACGAAGCACACAAGTCTCGTTACTCGGTGCATCCTAGTTTTGACAAGATGCACCACGATCACAAGACTCTGTACTGGTGGCCCAAAGCCATCAGGACTACTCCAACCCCCAGAAATTCCAACATGGAAATGGGAGCAGATTTCCATAGATTTCGTTACTGATTTACCTAGATCTCAACAAGGAACGACATCATTTGGGTGACTGTAGATCGACTAACCAAGTCTGCACACTTTCTGGCAATCAAGAAAACTGACAAGTTTTCTACCCTCGTGGACCTTTATCGGAAGGAAGTAGTCTCTAGGCACGGAGTGCCAACTACTATCATTTCTGATCAAGACTCACACTTTACATCTGATTTGTGGCAGGCGATGCACAAATACTTTGGCACGTCTAGGCATGAACACAGCTTAGCACCCTCGGACGGATGGGCGGACTGAACGCACCATCCAAACCCTAGAAGACATGCTTCGAGCATGTATGATTGACTTTGGTAATGGCTGGGAAGGCATTTACCTTTAGTGAAGTTTTCATACAACAATAGTTACCACCCCAGCATCAAGGCTGCTCCGTTCGAGGCGTTATACGAGCGGAAATACTAATCACCTCTATGCTGGGCAAAAGCTGGCGGCATCCAAATCATTGGCCTATAACTTGTTATCGACACAACGGAGTGGTGTTCACAACGTCTTTCACGTGTCGAATTTGAAGAAGTGTTTGTCAGATGAGACCCTCATTGTTCCTTTCAAGGTGTAGGTCCCCTATTCGTATGGATCTTCAACAGAATTGTCAATCTAATCAAGAGTGCGGAATCCTCTTGATCAGAATAAGCAGAAAACTTGTAGGAACAGCAAGACACTTTCAACCCGGGTTTCTATTGATTATCGATTACAAGAATTACAATCAATCAAACCCTAACCAACTATCAATTTCATCCAAGCTATATCACTCTCACGAAATTGCTCTCACAAACTGTTTTGGCTGATTTACCTAAACCCTAAAGCCTAACCTTGTTTATATAACACAAGGTTTCTACTTTAGGCATGGGTTTGCTACATGGGTTATGGCCCAATTCGTTCCCCATCACCCAATGTGGGTTTTGTTTAGCCCAAACTCTATAATCAAACTATTACAAAGCTAAACCCGCTAACTGTTTATCGTTTAACTAATTACAAGATATCCAAAGACCAAATCTAAGCTGTTGTCACAAACATGCACCAACAAACTCCCCCTTGACAATAGCTTCATAAAATAACTTTGTCTTCATTCTTCTTGCAATCTTCATGTAATCTTGCACTGTCTTTGCTCTTTGGATAGCTTCAGCTTCAACAGCTTTGTCAGCAACAGACTCCCCCTAAGCTGATGCATCCAATCACCAAATCTTCAAAAACTTTAGCGTTTAAGTAAACTCCAGTTCAGCATTTGAATAGCAATCTTCAAACTCTTCAACTTTGTCTGCAATGTAGAAAGGAGGTTCTACCATGCATCCAATCAAACTCTCATCTTCACAGCAACATACCACTTTAACTTCTCAGCAACACACTGCTTCAATCTGTATACTATAAAACAAACATCTCGAGAAACCATAAGAATTTTTCAACACAGTTAAATAAATTATTATTATTCAAGAGACAATTAACTGTATCACAGATTAAGCATTTTCAACTTCATCACCAACACGCAAAACTTTTTAATCACACACCCTATAACCCGCATGATTTAAAATTTTGAACTCACTTTCTAACACTGTCTCCCCCTATCAGTAACAATTCCTCCAAGAATAACAGTTTTCCGTACGTTAAGAATTTTAAACAGAAAAAGACACTATTTTTGTATTTTTATATTTTCTAAAAGCAAATAAATACGAAAATCAATAAACACTCTATTTTTGTGAGAATCACTGGTAAGAAGATCATATCAGCAAAATCAAAATGTTTTCACACTATTAGATAATTCTTTATTTAATTTTTTTTCGTGAAAAGCAGTCCAAGACGATTACCAGTATGTTTGTCCACTTAAACAAAATGCATGAACATTTCAAGTACCATTACCATATGATACGTTAAGGTAATTTTATTACTGATATATTAGTGTGTCCCACTTCAGGATATACCCCCGCGATCAAGGTATGCACAAAGATTCATCGTAGTAGGTGAGTATACTGATGTCATCCTTTAAGATATCCTGACAGTGCCTAGGTCTGCATATTATCTGTTTTATCATGTTTTAATTGCTTAACAATGAACACCCAAATAAATACTAATCAAATCCTGGAAATATAAACAACACACTCTATCATGCAAGTATCTTCCCTACCACATATTTCACAAGTCCAATCCAGATTTCTAAAATCTTAACTGGGAATAGGTTGAGAAGAGAACAGAATAGATCTTTAGTAGAGATGGTATAATATACAGATCAAATGAGTTTTCTCAGTTTGATATAGGTTTATTGGGTTTCTTTTGGGCACTTGAGGGGCTCTTTCAGGTGTATTAGATCTATAGCGCGACAACGTACAGCTAGGTCAGCATGTATCTGGATGCAGCAGAAGCTGTCGTTGCCTAGCACCTCCAGGTCAGCATATATCTGGATGCAGCAGAGGAGGTACACGATTTTTTCAGAGAAGATTTCAGAATCAGATCAAAATTGTGTGTATCGGGACAACATACAGACATTCAAATAGAAATGAGCTAATTCCAAGTGACTTTCTTTCCTGGGGTCATGTACAATTTTAGTTCTGAACAGAAGGACAGTCAAGATATCCCCAGATGAAATAACAGTATAAAGACCCAAAACTTCAGATTTTGGCAATCTATCAACGCAAGATTTAAGGTCATTAAACCATACACCACTGATGTGTTCCCCACTCAAACACAGTTCATTTAAGTTTATATCACATTGGTAAGTTGATTATTTCATGCTTTTTGCCTACTGGTACATCATATGATGAAGCTGCTATCACACTTAAGCAATTTAATTTCAGTTTCAGTGTGACAGTCTAACTTGCTGATGTACTATCATTTCTTCTTTTTCACACAGTGATAACTCATTTTTTATTTTCTATTTTTTTTATGTTTTTGATTTTTCAATGTTTTTGTATTTTTGATTTTTTTTAAGAAAAGCAGTAAACTATTTACAAAAAATTCTTATGAAAAACCAGTTATTCAGGATTCCTCATCCCGTTGAGTTCGACTAAGTGTTCAAAGCGAGCCCTGTCAAAAGCTTTAGTATAAAGATCTGCCAGGTTATCTTCTGTGTCGAATCAGCACTTTGAACTTCAATTTAAATCAAACAATATTAATATATCAACAATCTCACATCCCCCTTCATATGCCTAGAGTAGCCATTATCAACATAAGTTGATAATCCTCCTTAGCAACTCCTGCACACACCAACTAAGAAATTAGTTAGATTGGGGGACCCAAGCCTTAATGGTCTTGGGTCGTCCAAATTCACCAACCACTGGAACATCCATCCAATATCCATTACTCCTAACTGGAGTCTTGGATCTCAGACCTGTTGATGTATTTTGATATTGATTTCCACTAGGTCTTTGGTCCTGAGGGTTCCTATATGTATTTGGACTATTTGACCTTTGAAAATTCTGATTTTGAAACCTTGAATTTTGATTCCAAGAAGCATTATTGTTGTAATTTCTAAAGCCATTGTTATAAAAAGTTCGACCACCATTATTTTGGTATCGATTTTGATATTGACCTTGACTTCTGAAATTATTTGCATTATAATTGTTCACTCTTGGTGAACTGCTTCTAGGTCTCTCAAATCTGCCTGGTGGAGATCTAGGCTGAAATCTAGGTTGATTTCTTTGAAAACGAGGAACTTGTGGAGTTCCTTTTTCAGCCTTATCTACACCAACAGCAACATTTTCTGGTTGCTTAGGAGCAGATTTCTTTTGAGAATTTGATCCTTTCTCCTCACTATCACCTTTCTTCTCAGGTAATTTCCCTCTCTGTTGTTCACTCATTTGTGCTTCACTCTTTTTGTTAGGACAACAGCTTGCTACATGTCCCTTGACGTGACATTTGAAGCACGATCTCCTTTTCAAAGACTTCTTAGCTGGAGTCTCTGAGGTAGATCCCTTATCAGATGGTGATGATCCCTTAGATGAACCTTGTTTAATTTGCTTGATTTCAGAATTTTCTATGTTCTTATTTTTTGCAAACTCTACATTCGATTCATTTTCGATAACAGCAGTTTCGTTTTTCATATCACTACCTTGAACAAAATTAATCTTTTTAACAAAAGCTTGATTTTTATTCTTAGGCGGTGAATTTTTCTTTTTCAAAGGTTCCCTGTTATTGTTTTCCTTAGCATCATCACTCTCTGACCCATCACCTTGACTTGATGTGGATCCGAAACTACTTGGTGCAGATGCCATAACGTTTGCTAGCTCATCTTCACTAGGCAGGAATGAATAGTCATGACTAAGAGGAGGTGGAACTTCATTAAAACCCTGGAAGCCCACACTGGTCTTGTCATTACTCTTCTTTAACCCACCCATCATGTGTTTCATTACAAAAGACGAATCTCTGAATTGACTCAATTTCTTTTCAAGTTCAACAATTTTAAGTTGTGCATCTGACAACTCATTGCATTTTTCAGAAATCTCTTTTGTTTTCTCAGCCATCATGTCATGAGCTAAATCTATTACTTGAAGTTTTTCATTCAATTTGCAAGTTAAAGCTTCAATTTCAGCTTCATAACCTCTTATCTTCTTCAAGTATGTAGATTCATTTCTTTTAGCAAAAAAAATTTGACTCTTTTACGTTTGACATCTCGCTTACCAGACTTTGGTTTTGTGTTGTCAATCTGTCAACCTCACCCTGTAGTTCACGACATCTCAAACATACTGAATTAGATTGTACCTCTTTCTCATGAACTTCTGAGATTTCATCAGCAACAACCTATTCAGCTTCACTCTTTTTCTCCACTTCAGCATCCACTTTTGCTTCAGCATTCTCCACTTGAGCTTCAGCATTCTCCACTTGAGCTTCAGCATTCTCCACTTGAGCTTCAGCATTCTTCACTTCAGATTCAGCATCACTCACAATAGTTTCAGCCTCATCAACTGGCACTATCTCTCCCATGAATGCCTGAGTGACATTGTCATTTCCCTGATATCGCTTTTGTAATGCATCCCAAATATCCTTTGAATCAGTGTACTTTTGGAAGGTATGCTTGATGCTATCAGGTAAGGACATCTTATTGCCGCCAAGGCTCTCTTTTCAGCATCAACCACCTGTCTCTCAGATTCATCCATCTTGTCATAAGACAGCACTAAAACCCTTCCTTCAATACTACGCGTAGGAGCAACATAGCCATCTATCA
The DNA here is from genome assembly GCA_030545235.1 of Helianthus tuberosus. Classification (NCBI taxonomy): domain Eukaryota; kingdom Viridiplantae; phylum Streptophyta; class Magnoliopsida; order Asterales; family Asteraceae; genus Helianthus; species Helianthus tuberosus. The sequence goes on along the minus strand of CM060411.1, from coordinate 47,528,013 downwards.
TACAGTACCACATTCTGGTATCTTCACTCTTCACAAATGCCTCAAACTCCTCTTTCCAGTCAGCATATTCTTTGACATTTTTCAGCTTTGGCCAATGTTTAACAGTCTCACTGACCTTGTCCATTCTGACCATCTTTAAACACGTTTTTATCGTAACCGTACTGATAAAACCGTACAAAATTTCTCCGAAAACAGTGGTTACCAAATTACACCGTTAGAATCGTATCGAGAAGACGAGTCTAATGATATCTAATGTCAAAAACTGTATTCGGGATTTTCCAGAGTCTGTTTTTTTTTACCCTAAAAATGCAAGGAATTTAACGGTCCAAACGGTTCTGTCAAACGAGCTACGGATCACTTTCTATTTGCAAAACAGTCAAATTTTCTCGACGCTTCCCAACGAAAATTCCACCCCTTAAATATGCTGTTAAATTCGCTGGATATATTGTTAAATTCGCTGGATATATTGCTAAATTCGCTGGGTATATTGTTCAAATTCGCTGGTCAACGTTCGCTGTCAAGTTCGCTGGTCAATTTCTCGATTACGATGACCTGTAAAGTCGCTGAAACCGTGATGATTTCGCTGTGGACAATCACACGGTTACCAAAGTCGCCTTTGGATTTACTTCGCCGGTCACCGAGATATTATGTCCCAATTTCGCTGGTCAGTTAAATATGCTACTTGAGTCTGCGAAGTTGTTAAATTCGCAGGTACTACAAATTCGCTGGTCCAGAAAATATGGAAACTTAATCTGTTTCAAATTTCTGAGATTTTCCAAGATTTCGTAACAATTTCCTGCAAAATCGAAACACCAAAATCAGTCCAATTTTTCAAAAATTATGAAGAGCACGAAGAACAGTCTTCGAATCTTCAAATCAGTTCAGCCGAATTTCTCAACCAAACAACCCGAACAATCCTGAAAACCTGCAAATCAGCAAATAAACAAAACAGAATATCAAAACAGCCAAGAATTTCGAAAATTTTTATCAAACAAACAGAAAAATTTCGAAACCCTAATTTCAGGTTTCAACAATTTCGAAAATTTTCCTGTTTCTGCAGCAAACAATTCTGAACCGAGCCTTCAAGAGCCTAATGCTCTGATACCAAATGTAGGTCCCCTATTCGTATGGATCTTCAACAGAATTGTCAATCTAATCAAGAGTGCGGAATCCTCTTGATCAGAATAAGCAGAAAACTTGTAGGAACAGCAAGACACTTTCAACCCGGGTTTCTATTGATTATCGATTACAAGAATTACAATCAATCAAACCCTAACCAACTATCAATTTCGTCCAAGCTATATCACTCTCACGAAATTGCTCTCACAAACTGTTTTGGCTGATTTACCTAAACCCTAAAGCCTAACCTTGTTTATATAACACAAGGTTTCTACTTTAGGCATGGGTTTGCTACATGGGTTATGGCCCAATTCGTTCCCCATCACCCAATGTGGGTTTTGTTTAGCCCAAACTCTATAATCAAACTATTACAAAGCTAAACCCGCTAACTGTTTATCGTTTAACTAATTACAAGATATCCAAAGACCAAATCTAAGCTGTTGTCACAAACATGCACCAACACAAGGAGCTCACTACCGACGACCAGCTGTGTTTCGTCGAGGAATCAGTGGATATTATAGATCGGGAAATCAAGACTCTCAAACAAACCAAGATATCTATTGTTTGAGTTCGTTGGAACTCCCGTCATGGCCCAGAGTCCACCTGGGAATGAGAGAACCAGATAAAACGCATATACCCTTAGTTGTTAAGAAAAGTGAGTCCAATACTGAAGCCACTTCGGAATTTCAGGACGAAATTCCAAACCAACGGGGGAAGGATGTGATACCCCAGGAAAAACGCTCAACACAACCAGATTCTCTAGTGACTGTGTAACCAGCTTCTCCAGTGACTATGTACTAAAGTTCGGGACTAAATTTCTTTCAACTTGGGGATGATGTGACAACTCGTATAAATCCGTGTACATTGTAAATTTGTGTTGCGATACGCGTGCTTTGTGAGTTCATGTATGATATGTGATTTATATGTGGTGTGTATACGCGTGCTTTGTGAATTCATGTATAATATGTGATTTATATGCGGTGTGTGATTTGTGTCTTTGATCGATTGTGTAAAGTGAGTTATGTGAAACCGGAAACCAAAACCGAGGTATTGTGATATGTCATCATTATGGAATCGAGATATTGTATTAGGTTAACTGGCGACACGAAGCGTCTTATTAAGCTACGTTGAGAAACTAGTGAAACCGCCACTTATAAGTTTGCCACTTCTAAAAATCCACCCCCTCGTCTTGTGTGTTGCAAATCGGCCAAACCCCCACCCAAAACCTTTTGCGCAAACAAAAAGGTCCAACCTGCCACCCTTTGTTCCCTCTTGCGCAAGCCGGCCCAACCCATCATCCACCCAACCCTTCCTTGCGGCCCACTCCATCCAAACCGCCCCTAACTTCCCCTATTATGTTATATATGTACATACATGAGGGAAAAATCAAAACCCTAGCCCTTGGTGATTCCTAGTGTGCGACGGCAGGAGAAGGAAACCCCCCCCCCCCATTCGCGATCGGCTTCAAGGAGGCCCCCGGGTTCTTCCGTTTGGCTTCAAGGTAATTAGTCATGTTTCCTTTAGTGTTTTATGTGCTTCAAATGGCTATGCATGGTTACGATTTTTAGTAGGGTTTACCGTGATGTTTATGTGAATGATTACAAGTTAGGGTTGTTAGAAACTTGGTGTTTTTAGGGCGGTTTTGGTTGTAAAAGAGATTAGTTAACAACTAGGGTTTTTGTTTACGGATTGAAACTCGTAACGATGATAGTTTTAATGTTCAAATATGATTCGTCTGATGTTATCGTGGCTGGGTTTATGTTAAAGACGATAATATTTATGTGTTAGGGTTCATGAGAATCAAGAATCGTGCATGGTGTTATCAATAATATGCGTAGTCACGTGTATGTGGATTTGGGTTTAGGATCTTGATGGCCGAGCATGTTAAATCTGCTAAGAGTCTGCTGTAAATGACTTATAATCTGATGTTAGTCGTTATTAGAAAGTTTTGTGATCATATGCGTGCGTTTTAGTAGCGTTTAAACGATAAACAACATGCTGATTAACTAAAACAACCAACTTTCGTTGGCTGTAAACGGACCGTTATAAATCGAAAAATTGATTTTCTGAAGTCTAAATTATATTTTTTTCGAAAAACGAATCAAATGGCACTGGAATCATATTTTTTCGAGGTCGTTTGCTATTTTTAAAGGTTTGTTTTGTACAGCAGCAAAAGTTGCGTTTTTTCTGCAGAAAATGTGTGTTATGTTATTCGTCATAACTTGAAATCTGAATAGAGTCGGGTCACGAAATTTGTACTGTAGATGGCCACTGATTTCGTTGTAATTCTCCAACTAGAATTTCGTCAATTGGACTTACGATGAATTTTAAATGAATTTTTCCGTGGACTGCAGTCAGAAAGTGACGAATCTGATTACAGCCCGGTAAATGATTTTTATAAAATAATTGATAATGAGTTGGATCCCGAGATTTTTACACAATAATATTTGGATCGTTTAGAACATTCTGTAAAATTTGGGAAGTTTTGGAATAAGTTAACTATTTTATTAAAATATCCGAAAATAGCTCAGTTTTGGATATTTAAGCTGAAACGATATAAGTAGTGATTTACGTGTCTAAATGTCGGGAATGTTATCTGATAATGATCCAACTTGTTATATGTGTGACAACCGGTATTTTACGCCTTCTAATTACGCGATTAACAAACATTTAAGGCGATAATAAGTAGTGTTTAAGGCACGAATTAACCTAATTAGGCTCTTGGTAAGCCTAGGAACGCTTATCGGTCGTTACAGTGCGCGTATGAGGATTTTCGGGAAATCTGCTGGATATTAAGCGATAACGAACCGACATCGTACTAAATACTGACAACGCCGACAAATACGAAATTTGTACATATATTATATATATGAATTTAGTTTTTCGAATATATCGTGCTTTCTAATGACACAAAACACAAACGTGAGCGAAAAACGCGGAAATCAGAACACACCGTCAATCACAACGAAACAGAAGCATCGGACGCGTGAATTTCCTTCAAAACTGAAATATTAGGATATATTTAGCTTCATAATCAAATTTTAACATCCGTACAGACCTTAATCTCACACATATCATGGTCATACGTTTTAGACTTAATTTTTTTTTTATTAATTGGGTATGCTTAGCAATGTAAATTCGTGTTACACTTTGCATTTGGTCATTTTTAGAAATTACAAGGTCACACACGAGTTAATCCGACATGCAGTAACGTTGATGATAATTGTCTAAATACTTTGGAATCACTTTATAGTATTATTATATATGTAGTACTATACATATGTAATTATCTAAAGTCATCGATGCGTAAAATGTAAATTATATTTGTGATACGTGGTTAGCGCTACACGAATGCAAATGTATAAAATTATACCTTTGTACACTCGACTCGTTATATTTTTTCTATGACGATTCTATTTTATACTTCATAAAAAAAACTAGTAACTAGTGGGTATTTTATACACCTAACGAAACTTAACCCACACTCAATAAACCACCACCCTACCCTAACCTCACCACACCCTAGCCCCCTAGCCACCTACGGCCAATCCAACTCCTCCCCATGTTGTGGTGACTTCTTGAATGACATTATCCATACCTTTGAGATTTTGAAATAATTACCATAGATTCTTATTTGACTTCAAATATCACATATCATTTATTTTCAAAAAAAAAAAAAAACACACACACACACAAACTCATCTCTATCTCTATACATACACGATCATACACACATACAACCAAAATTTCATTTTCAAAACTTGCTTCAAGAGTTTGGAATGTCAAAGCATCTCAGTGGGATTCAAGTGTTTTCATGACTTCTATTTCATCAAACCTTCTTTTTTTAGTAAGTATTTTCACCTCCCTAAACTCCAGTTTTAACACTTTACAAATTTGTTTTGTGTAGATCATTCACCCATTAAAGTTGTTTTTGGTTAAAACAATTTTAAGTGAAACAAACATATTTTATATTTTAAGTTTTCTAAAAATATAAGAATACATTTTGGTTGTAGCAATAGTTGTTTGAGCCATTTTGTTGGTGATTTGGGTCTCGTTTGATAATATTTGGGGTACGTAAATAAATATAGGGTCAAGTTATTCTACAAAGACTTTTAATTGTAAGAAGTGTAAGAAGGATTTATAGAGTGACAAGTGTCCAATAACCAAAAACTAAACCCACTACATCACCACCAAAAACCTAAACACCCAGACGAGAGGAAGTGCGGCCATGTTAAATAATACAAATATCATTTGAACCCGGGGTTGGAAGTGAAACATGAATACATAGACGGATGGATCAAACGTGAATTATATGTCATATAATTTTAGCTATATTAATATATATAATTAATTAAAGTTCTAAATAAATATATTTTGGGAAGTCGGGAAACACATCACCAACGATTGCTGGGTCAAACAAGTCGAGTCAAACATTTGAAACATGGGTCATATTAACACATCCAGTTGTGTTGGGTGAATCGATTACATATCAGACATGTATGTCTTAGACTTTGAATGAACCTTAAAGTGTCTTGTTTTAATTAGGACACATATAGGTCATCACATGCAATCGCGGGCTTTGTTTGTCTTAAATTGGTATTTGGAGTAATTGCTTTGCCAATCAGGTGAGTTCATAACCCCCACTTTTTACGGCTTTACATTTTTATAAATGTTTTCGGGGGTGGAAAGACATGCAAGTTTTTGCAAAAGAAAACACTATTTAGATGAACGAAAACACATATTTATAAACCATGTTGCATATGAATTTCAACAAACTCGAAAGGTTTACGAAAGGTTTATACTAAATATACCTGTTTTACAAAACAAACGCGTATTTTCTCAAATGTGCATGATTTTCATAACTAGTGACGGGAAGGTCCTAGTGACAACAGCGGGACTAGGTTGGTCTGCGTACGAACAACGAGACGACCCAATGGGTTTATGTCCCCCTTTTCTTTTGAATATACATGATAACTAGGGTATGGTTAAGCTATGGAATGAATTCTCGGATCACGTGCGAATAGGCGCTAACTTAGGTACCATTAATCCTTTTAAGGACCACGGAACAGGAGGTAGATCTATCGGGTATGGGCGAGCCCCACTCACGGTCCTTGTGCGGCCACTTAGAGTGCTTTTGTGTCCCTGTCGAAGTGAATCGACACTTAAATCGTCTACCGGGTTGAGTGCTTCCTATGTCGGCACACATATTAATGTCTTAGCTACACATTAATGATCATTAGGTTCATAGACGCTTACATACCAGCTTTTGATACTCAACTTTTCAAATGTTTTTAAAATTCATTTGATATAAACTCACAAATACATGATTTACGAACTTGGGTAACGTTTTTCAACTTATATACACGTAAGAGGATGAGTTGGTCCTGCTTACAAAGGCTCTTTTGGGCTCGGCCCATTCTCTCTCGTGCAATGCATAAAGACTCTCGTGGGCTAGACTCACAGTTTTCATATATCATGCCGAGAAAATGATTTTACTATATTTTCTCAACAACTTTTAAGCCGGTTATCAAATAAATCTTTTCAAAACAAACTATGAACTTGCTCAACTTTATGTTGATTCTTCGCATGTTCTTTCTCAGGTTGCATTTTCAAAACTATGGAACGGTTGGAATAGGAGAACCCATGGGAATTCGAATACTTAGCAGGCGTTCAATTTCTAGAAGTCTTAGATTATTTGCTTCCGCTGTGCAATGAAGATACCAGTGCAGTCACGCCAGCTCTGATATTTCGGAGTGTGACAATATGTCAATGAACGGGTTATGTGCAATATCGTATGCTTGCTCTTGAGTAGTTTTAGGCGGAATGTTTATATGGGCGTGAACTGTTAAAGTGAGTGCATGTTATGTGGTAGATGCGTGTAGAAACTTTGTGCTTTATTTGAAATCATTAATAAACTAAATTGCTACCATCTGCAATTTCAGGAATGGGTTTAACCACTCCTGGTACGCTGGATATCACATCCTTAAGCTTCTGTAACTCCCTAGCCATAGCCTGATTGATACTTGTATCCTGCATAGAGCCATGGTTAGTGTTATATGAATTGTTATAAGTGTTACCTCCCATGGGATTCAAGTTTGGAATTGCAGATGTGAATCTATATTGACGGGATTCCGGTATGATTGAAGGTCCAGAGGAAGCAATGGTCTGCATTGGTATGAAGTCTCCTTGATGAACATCCGAGCTTGGAGGCTGCATACTTCTTAAGAATCCTTGATCCTGAAATATGTTGGATCCTTGAAGCTGAGAGGATCCTTGAACCTGAAAGGATCCTTGAGGCTGAGAGGATCCTAGAACCTGGGAGGATCCTTGGACCTGGGAGGATCCTTGAACTGTGTGCATTCCCAAATATCCTCCCGAACTAACGAAGGATCCCTGATGCTGAAAAGAGGATCCCGATGGCTGAAAACAGGATCCTTGAGGCTGGAAGTGAGAGCCAAATGCTTGACTCATAGTTGCTTTTCCATAACGCCTTCCTGATGGTCCACTCTGATATTGGATGTCCGGAGCTACAGTTTGCAAGGCTGTTATAGCTGGAGTATCGAAATTCAATGACCTTGGTATCAGAGGAGAGTGATCCTCCACTGATTTCTTCTGTTTCTTGATGTCACCAATCTCCTGGAGGATCCTTTCATTGGTTTTTTCCTGCTCTTGCATGCGATCTCTCATCTGCAAAATCAGAGTAAAAAGATCATTATTAGTAGGATTAGAGGAAACAGAAGAAGTTAGTGGTTTTGGGAAAATGGGGGGTTGTCTCTTCGCAGCATTTTCAGCATTCTTCTGGGATCCAGAAGGTGGTGGAGGCAAAGGAGGAACGCCCTGTGAAGAATTCATTGCCGGCATAGATCTTGATGTGTTCTTTGTTGAAGAAGCCATCTGCTTGGTTGTAATGAACCGAAATGATCACAAGAACAATAATTTCTCAAGAACGAAGCACCAATTGCCCCACGGTGGGCGCCAAACTGTTTTGGTAAAAAATCAAGCAAAGATAATGCAACCAAACTTTCTGATGTGAGGTGTGATGCTTGAATCAATGAACAATATTAAGGATCACTCAGAAATGTAACGAACAAATGACACGGAGATTTATACGAGGAAAAAGCCCTTGATCAAGAGTTGATCTCCGGCATAAAAAACCTCGGGTGATGGAAACTACCGATCACCAACTAAGATTAAACAAAATTGAGATTACAACTCGGGATGATAACAAGCTTGTTACAAGGATCACTAGTGTGTAATGTGCAAAAAAGTGTATGAAATCGCCAAGTATTGCTTGAGAGCTGACTGAGAGTTGTTACGAGTGTGTGTGTATGCCAAAATTAGCTAAGTGTTCTCTCAAGCTTGTCATCCCCATTTTTAAATTAGTAATAACCAAGTTAACAAACTATCCGATAATTATGCAAGCTCCCCACGATCTCCACAACGTCTATAATGGTCAAACACGTGCAGAATATTGAGGGAATATGCTCCTGGAATTTCGGTGAGACTTGGTCCATGCTCTCGTTCCTGCAAAACAAGTTTACGTACAAGGAAGACAAGTGTTAGTAGTAGGATAACAACAGTGATCCTGGATCCTGATCCTGAGACACCTGCTGAGGATCCTTAATTCAAATAGAATTGAGGATCCATGATCCTGGTAGCACTTGAGGACCCGTGATCCTTAGGATTTATAAAATCCTCCCCTAACAATTGCCCCCACAATATAAGGGGTAAAGTGTAAATTGTCGAGTTATATTTTCTTGATCTTATCCGTAACAAATCAACGGATATATAGCCGTTATAATCTGCTAGCCGTTACCAATCTCACGTCATTGAAGCGACATCCCTGCAGGATCATGATTATAAATTGAAGTTAGAGATAAGGTTCAATGTGCATTTAAATTCGAGCGAAACTCCCTTTAAATCCACATTTGAAGATCAAGCAGGTACTTCTCTTTCCTCTTTCTCTTCTCCTTCTTACTCTGTTTCTTTTTTCTTCAAAATTTCCGAATCACAATGAAGCTAAGGTCATCCCCTGCTAAGGATCATCGAAAAGACAGTCCCTTAAAAAGCCAAGGGATCATCGTAGATTCTCCGAAGGAACGATGCTGCTTTACTGATCCTGAGATCGACAGGATTCGCCATTGCTTTCCGGCGAGCACTGTTTTTAAAACCTTTGACCCTACCATCCGAAGTGATTTCATCTCTGAAACATGGGTTGCATTTCCAGTCACCCCATTCTCAATAGGATACTCCTACCCTTTTCCTGATTTTACCCAATCTTTCTTCTCCCTTACCGGCATATCCTACATCCAGGCTATGCCAATGATGTGGAGGATTCTGTTTACCCTTGAGAGGATCATCGAGCAGGAGGATGTGGAGTTGGGAATGTCAGAGTTGTCTGAACTATACAACCTTGTGAGCCATGGTTCAGATCGTTTTCTATTCAAACACAAACCCGGTGAACCTCATCCAATCTTGAAAACCACCAAGAACGATAACAAGTGGAAGAAATGTTTTTTCTTCGTCAGGAGGGATTCTATCCCTAATGGGAAGGATCTCCCCAGAACATGGGCCATTCATGGTAGGATATAGGATCCTTATAGAAGGATCATATGATACCCTGTCTCCGCTGAGGATCACTAACCCCTTTGTTTCTATCTTGCAGCTATCTCTGTTTCACACATCATTACCACACCTGCAACGAAGGAAAGGCTTGCTGCTTTCCAGAGTCTTGATCCTGCTATAAGATCATTCCAAGCAAGTACCAATGATTCTCAAGAAGTATCCTCAGGCTCTGTCACAATGTCAAGTAAGTATCCATGTTTGTATATAATTAAATGTTAAAACGTGAATAAAACAAGAATACTTATCTTTTGTTTTGGATGGATAGGTGCTGGAAAATCTTCAAGGTCTGCTTCCCGCTTCAGTGTCACCGATCTTACTACCGTTGGTCCCAGGTCTGGGAAGAAGAAGACAGCTGCTAGCCCAAGTGTTGTGGTTCCAAGGCCTACCAACTCCAAGGGAAAGAAAAGAAAAGTCTCCGAGGCTGACAATCTTGAAGGCTTGCCTCTTATCCGCCATCAGTTTCAAGAATACTTCGCCGAGGTAAGGATCACTGACCATGCTTGATTATCCTGCCCGCCTGAGGATCACGTGATCCTGAACTTTATCTTGATTCTTTGCAGAAATTTGCTGAGGTCGAAATGCTGTTTGATGCATACGTTGAAGAGGCGGATCAGAAGCATCAGGAGTTCCAAAAGTTCTTCCTGGCCAAGGATCAGACCATCTCCTCCCTTGAAAAGGACCTTAATCTGGCGAAGAAGCAGGTGGTCATGGCCCAGATAGATGCTGACCATGAAAAAGCTGAACTGCTGGAGGATGCTAAAATCTCTGCCGCCATCACTATGTACAAAATCAAGCTGCAAATGGCTCAGGAGGCTGAGGATCCTGACTTCGACCGGACCACTTGGGACAAGGAGGGTTGGAAGGCAAAGCTGGCAGAGCTGGAGGATGAAGAAGAGGCTACCAAGGTCTTGGCAATCGAAGCGAGTGGCAGCGGGAAGGATCAGGCTGGTGATGATGCTGGTGGTGATGCAGCCAAGGTGTGAGCTGCAGGAATGGGCGATGATGGATATTTCTAGACGTGGCCGGAGGCCATTTTTTTTTTTAGGATTTGAAAGTTTTTTGTTTATGGTGTTTTGAAACAATGTTGGGTTGTATCTTGAACAATAGTTTCTAGGGTTATGGATCAAGGATCCTTAGACAATAGGTAGGATAATAGGTGGTGGAGGGATCCTCTGTTTGGGGGATGAAGCCACTTGTTATCATGCCATCTTTTATTTCCTGCACTTCAAAGACCTATTAACAATGGACACCCTTTACCTACCCCAGCGGACGGGCCACGTATTGCTGGTAGATGCTTGGGGCAGGTAATTTTGACAACCTTCGAAGGGTTAACTTTTGTGAATAAAAATAACTTCAACTTTTTGGCTATTTCCCGTGTTGTTATCCTTGTGCATTCTTTATTTTCTTATTATAGTTATCCACTTTGTTTGAATTTATCAAATTTAATAAATCATGTTTAAAAATTTTAGGATATGTTTGAGAATCAAATATCCCATAAATTCAGAAAAGTTATGCAACTTAAGGATCATTAGTTCCGTTGTCAAAGGATAAGGGTCACTTATATGCATAATGAATAAAATCTAAATGATTAAGGATCATACCTGAGAATCCAAGTTAGGATCCTAACCCTTTAACATTCATAATCAAGATAACCGAAAGACAAACCTTAATAAAAGGTGAGGATCAAGGATCCTTGGCTGTTTAACTTCAAAACCCTGAATCAGAACATAACTTGGGACTAAGCCAAATATAAGAGAAGAGTTAGTAACTGGGGACATGCCCAACAATTCTGGGGACAAACCCAATATACTGGGGACAAGCCCAACGGATAACTGGGGACAAGCCCAAAGGATAACTGGGGACAAGCCCAAAGGATCTTATGTAAACTGGAGTATGGCCCTCACTGGCGACTATCCAAACTTAGTGACATGAAAATGCCAAAACCTTAGCTAACGTGAAAATGTTAGAAACCTTAGGAACGGATGTATGGTACGTCTACCATTATACGTAGGATCCCGGATACAGCCAGTACAATGAAATTGTCAGCCCCTAAAGCGAGTACTGGTCCCATTGCCATGAACTGTACCAGGATCATCGTGCGCTGCTGGCGATACTGGGGACAGGCTCAAAACTGAGGACTAGCCCAAATAACTGGGGTCAAGCCCAAATAACTGGATACTTCTTGTGGATACTCAATCCTTTGTTAAGGATACCTAATCCTTCTGCAAAACTCAGATTCAAGTGAAAGGAGGATAAAGGATCCAGGATCCTTATCCTTATATATATATGATAAGTAAGGAATGAAATAGTTTAAGGTCAGATCATTACCAAAATGAGGATCTTCTGTCTTGTAAGGATCCTTCAAGGATACTTGTTAGCTAAGGATCATGGATCCTTATTACATGAAGTATTTCTTCAAGTGGACAGCATTCCAAGCTCTTGGTAGCAAATCACCTTCCATTGTTAGCAAACGATATGCCCCATTTCCTGCTTCAGCTTCAATCAAATAGGGGCCTTCCCACTTTGGTGCTAACTTCCCATCAGCAGGATTGGTGGTATTCTGAAATGCTTTCCTCAATACCATATCACCAACTTGGAATTTCCTGATCCTGACATTCTTGTTGTAGGCTCCAGCCATCCTTTGTTGATAACTGGCCATCCTTGTCCTTGCCAAATCCCTGAGTTCTTCTATAGTATCCAAGTCTTGAACCAAGTTTTCAGCATTTTCTTCAGGATCACGAATGCTTGTTCTTGCAGTAGGAACCACCATCTCTGTAGGGATCACTGATTCTGCTCCAAATACCAAAGAGAATGGAGTTTGGCCAGTAGCATTCTTGGGAGTTGTCCTATCAGCCCAAAGTACATAAGGTAATTCTTCTGCCCATTTCCCTTTTTTTGGATCCAAGCTTCTTTTTCAAATTGTTGATAATGATCTTGTTGGATGATTCTGCCTGGCCATTAGCTTGTGGGTGGACTGGTGTTGATGTTATCATCTTAATCCCCCAGCTGTCACAAAAGTTAGTAGTTCTATTCCCAATAAATTGGGATCCATTATCACAAACAATTTCATAAGGAATACCAAATCTAGTAATAATGTTTCTCTTAATAAAGGATATCACTTCCTTTTCTCTGACTTGAGCAAAGGCTTCAGCCTCTATCCACTTGGAGAAGTAATCAGTCATAGCAAGCATGAATACTTTTCCACCAGGTGCCTTAGGAAGCTTACCAACTATATCCATTCCCCATCTCATAAATGGCCAAGAAGAGGATATAGGATGCAAAAGTTCTGCTGGTTGGTGAAGGATATTACTATGTCTCTGACAAGGATCACACTTCTTGGCATATTCCACAGCATCCTTCTTCATAGTAGGCCAAAAGTATCTTGTCCTCAGGATCCTTGAGAATAATGCCCTGCCCCAGTGTGGTTTCCACAATCTCCTTCGTGAAAATCCTTTAGGACTTCTTGGATTTCAGGATCCTCAATGCATCTTAGATATGGTCCTGCAAGAGATCGTTTATACAACATATTATTCAATATTGTAAATTGAGATACCTTAATTTTGAAAGCTCTGGGGTTTTCTCCTGTAGGGATTTCTCCATGTTGTATGTATCTCATGATTGGAAGGATCCATGATCCTGAATGAGATTGAGTATCATCCTTAGGGATGATTGCAGAATCCTCTCCTATCTCCATGGCTACATGATCCTCGATAGCAGGGGTCAGGATGTGGATAATAGGGATCCTGATATCCTCCGGGATCTTCAAGGATGATCCTCGATTGGCTAATGCATCAGCCTCTGCATTCTCTTCCCTTGGTACCTGTGTCAAACTAAAGGAAACAAAAGAGAGTGCCAATTCTTTGACTCTTTAAATATTTGATTAGCTTTTCACCTTTAACAGCATAGGATCCATTAAAGTGATTAGTAATTAACAACAAATCTACATGTACCTCAAGATACCTGATCCTCATATGCTTAGCAATTTGAAAACCAGCTATCAAGGCTTCATACTCAGCCTCATTGTTGGTAGTTTGAAATTCACAAGCTATGGAGTGGGGTATTATGTCCCCCTGTGGCGATTTTAGTAGTATTCCAAGTCCTGTTCCTTTGACATTAGAAGCACCATCAGTGAAGAGTATCCAAGGATCCTTAGTTTCTTCCAGCTGTTGGACTTCTAACTCAACTTCCTTTTGCAAGTCACTACTAAAATCTGCCACAAAGTCAGCTAAGGCTTGGGATTTGATGGCAGTCCTTGGTTCATATCTTATATCATATGCACTAAGCTTCACTGCCCACTCAGCCATCCTTCCTGACATTTCAGGTTTCCTGAGAACATTCTTAATTGGAAAATTAGTTTTAACAATAATGGCATGAGTTTCAAAATAATGTCTTAATTTAGTAGATGCCATAATTAGTGCAAGGATAAGTTTTTCTAAATGTGAATACCTGGATTCAGCATCAAGTAAACTCTTACTTACATAATAGACAGGATGTTGTGTACCTTCGTGATCCTTAACAAGGACCGCACTTACTGCTTTAGAGGATACCGCCAAATACAAGGATAGTATATCTCCTTTTTCTGGTTTCATCAAGGCAGGGGCTGAGGATAGGTAATCCTTGAGAGCTTTGAGAGCATTTTCATGCTTTTCAGTCCATTCAAATTTCTTGTTCTTCCTCAAAATGTCATAGAACTCCTTGCATTTTTCTGAGGATTTGGATATGAACCTGTTCAAGGCTGCGATCCTGCCTGTCAATCTTTGCACATCCTTAGCATTGGCAGGAGATTTGATATTCACAATAGCCTTAATTTGCTCTGGACTTGCTTCAATGCCTCTTTTTGTCACCATATAGCCTAGGAATTTACCTACTTTAACACCAAAGTGACACTTGGAAGGATTTAGTTTCATATTAAATTTATCAGGGATATTGAATGCTTCCTCCAGGTCTCTAAGGTGATCCTCAGCTTTCTTGGATTTAACCACCATGTCATCTATATAGACTTCCATAGTGTGTCCAATTTGTTCCTTGAACATCATATTGACTAGTCTTTGATATGTAGCACCTGCATTCCTTAGTCCAAATGGCATAGCAATATAACAATATATACCAGTTGGGGTCATAAAGGCTGTATCCTCTTGATCAGATGGTTCCATCTGAATTTGTTGAAATCCAGATGAAGCATCAATAAAAGTCAATAACTCATGACCCGCGGTAGCATCCACCATGGAGTCAATGTGGGGTAATGGGAAAGGATCCTTGGGACATGCCTTGTTTAAATCAGTAAAATCGACACATACCCTCCACTTTCCATTTTTCTTTTGAACAACAACCACATTGGCTAACCATCTTGGATACTTAACCTCTCTTATCATACCTGCCCGAAGTAGTTTATCTACCTCTTCCTGGATAATAGCATTCCTTTCAGGTGCAAACTTCCTCCTCTTCTGATGTATAGGCTTGAATGACCTGTCAATGCCAAGTTTATGAGTAATTATATCCTTAGATATACCTGTCATATCCTCATGCTTCCAGGCAAAGGTGGTTTTCCTCCTCTTAAGGAAGGATACTAGATCTTGTTCAATGTTGCTGAGGATCCCTGATCCTATGAAGACGATGGATTCAGGATCATGGGGATCCATAAGGATTTCCTTCACATCCTGTTCTCTCGCCTCCAAGACATCTCTTGGAGGATGCTTTAATTGCTATTGCTCCTTTGGTCTTGAGGCTGGCTTCATTGATGACGTGTAACAATTCTTAGCCTCTTGTTGATCACTCTTAATCTTCACCACCCCCCACGGACTAGGAAGCTTTACACATTGATGATAGGTAGATGGGACTGCCTTCATGTCATGTATCCATGGCCTACCAAGGATAACATTACAACAGGATAAGCAATCTATAACACAAAATTTTTGATAAGAATGAAGTCCTTCAATATAGATCGGGAGTTTGATGTCCCCCAATGTATTTTTGGTTTCTCCGCTGAATCCCACAAGAACTGAGGATCTTGGGACAATGTCTGATTCAGGAATGTTCATCTTTTTGAGGACATCAAGCTGGATGATGTTCACTGAGCTTCCTCCATCTATCAGGATCCTGCGAACAAAGTGGTTAGAAATAAACAGAGTAATAACAAGACCATCATGATGAGGATCCTGAACATCAAGACGATCATCCTCATCAAAAGTTATAAATTTATCCTTGGTGACAGTGGAGGTCCGGATGGGCCTGTCCCCATTATCCATCTTGGTTTCCTTGGCATGTCTTTTGGCTGCTGAAAAGGAAGTACCACAAATGTCTGATCCACCGGATATAAAGTTTATAACTTGTGCATCTGCTGGAGGAGCAGGAGCCTTTTCCGGTATCCTTTCAGGATCCTGGATCCTTGACCTCCTTCTTCCCAAGAGCTCCTTCAAGTGCCCTTTGCTTAACAAGTAACCAATTTCTTTTGTTAGTGCAATACACTCTTCAGTGAGATGTCCGAAATCCTCATGATATGCACACCACTTGGACTTGTCCTTTGTTGCGGCTGGTTTATCACTTTTCCTTGGCCATCTTGCTTTATCACCTAGATTCTGCATTGCAAGAATTAGTTCATTGTTATCAACAGAAAAACAGTATTCAGAAATTGGAGGATAATCCTCATCATCCTCTTCTTGCTCGACTGCATGCACATTCTGGTTGTCAGACTTGTTGTAGGACTTGAACTTGTTATTCTTAAAGTAGGATCCTTGCTTTTCCTGTTTTGAGGATCCTGTCAATCTTTCCTGGATCCTTTTGTCATCCTCTAAACGGATGAACCTAAGGGCCCTGGTTCTTACTTTATCAAGATTCCTGCATGGGGTCATAACAAGATCATCATAGAATAATGAATCCCTAAGCAAACCCATTTTAAAGGCTTCTACAACAGTTGCTATATATAGGTTAGGGATATCTAAGGATTCTTTACTAAACTTAGTGATGTAATCCCTAAGTGATTCATTTTGACCTTGTGTTACCCTATATAGGTCACTAGTTAATCGTTCAAATTTTCTACTACAAGAGAATTGACTATTAAACAAATTGACTAGATTAGCAAATGAAGTAATTGAGTAAGGGGGAAGACTTAGCAGCCATTTAAGAGCAGATCCTATGAGTGTGGATCCAAAACCCTTGCATATACATGCTTCTTTTAACCTCTCAGGAATTGGATTGATCTCCATCCTCTCCCTGTATTGAGCTACATGTTCCTCTGGATCCGTTGAACCATCATATAGCTTCATAGTTGGTATCTGGAACCTTTTGGGTATCTCAACATCACAAATAGGTGGTGCAAAGCGAGATATCCTATGGCTACCATCTGCAATTTCAGGAATGGGTTTAACCACTCCTGGTACGCTGGATATCATATCCTTAAGCTTCGGTAACTCCCTAGCCATAGCCTGATTGATACCTGTATCCTGCATAGAGCCATGGTTAGTGTTATATGAATTGTTATAAGTGTTACCTCCCATGGGATTCAAGTTTGGAATTGCAGATGTGAATCCATATTGACGGGATTCCGGTATGATTGAAGGTCCAGAGGAAGCAATGGTCTGCATTGGTATGAAGTCTCCTTGATGAACATCCGAGCTTGGAGGCTGCATACTTCTTAAGAATCCTTGATCCTGAAATATGTTGGATCCTTGAAGCTGAGAGGATCCTTGAACCTGAAAGGATCCTTGAGGCTGAGAGGATCCTAGAACCTGGGAGGATCCTTGGACCTGGGAGGATCCTTGGACCTGGGAGGATCCTTGAACTGTGTGCATTCCCAAATATCCTCCCGAACTGACGAAGGATCCCTGATGCTGAAAAGAGGATCCCGATGGCTGAAAACAGGATCCTTGAGGCTGGAAGTGAGAGCCAAATGCTTGACTCATAGTTGCTTTTCCATAACGCCTTCCTGATGGTCCACTCTGATATTGGATGTCCGGAGCTACAGTTTGCAAGGCTGTTATAGCTGGAGTATCGAAATTCAATGACCTTGGTATCAGAGGAGAGTGATCCTCCACTGATTTCTTCTGTTTCTTGATGTCACCAATCTCCTGGAGGATCCTTTCATTGGTTTTTTCCTGCTCTTGCATGCGATCTCTCATCTGCAAAATCAGAGTAAAAAGATCATTATTAGTAGGATTAGAGGAAACAAAAGAAGTTAGTGGTTTTGGGAAAATGGGGGGTTTGTCTCTTCGCAGCATTTTCAACATTCTTCTGGGATCCAGAAGGTGGTGGAGGCAAAGGAGGAACACCCTGTGAAGAATTCATTGCCGGCATAGAGCTTGATGTGTTCTTTGTTGAAGAAGCCATCTGCTTTGTTGTAATGAACCGAAATGATCACAAGAACAATAATTTCTCAAGAACGAAGCACCAATTGCCCCACGGTGGGCGCCAAACTGTTTTGGTCAAAAATCAAGCAAAGATAATGCAACCAAACTTTCTGATGTGATGTGTGATGCTTGAATCAATGAACAATATTAAGGATCACTCAGAAATGTAACGAACAAATGACACGGAGATTTATACGAGGAAAAAGCCCTTGATCAAGAGTTGATCTCCGGCATAAAAAACCTCGGGTGATGGAAACTACCGATCACCAACTAAGATTAAACAAAATTGAGATTACAACTCGGGATGATAACAAGCTTGTTATAAGGATCACTAGTGTGTAATGTGCAAAAAAGTGTATGAAATCACCAAGTATTGCTTGAGAGCTGACTGAGAGTTGTTACGAGTGTGTGTGTATGCCAAAATTAGCTAAGTGTTCTCTCAAGCTTGTCATCCCCATTTTTAAATTAGTAATAACTAAGTTAACAAACTATCCGATAATTATGCAAGCTCCCCACGATCTCCACAACGTCTATAATGGTCAAACACGTGCGGAATATTGACGGAATATGCTCCTGGAATTTCGGTGAGACTTGGTCCATGCTCTCGTTCCTGCAAAACAAGTTTACGTATAAGGAAGACAAGTGTTAGTAGTAGGATAACAACAGTGATCCTGGATCCTGATCCTGAGACACCTGCTGAGGATCCTTAATTCAAACAGAATTGAGGATCCATGATCCTGGTAGCACTTGAGGACCCGTGATCCTTAGGATTTATAAAATCCTCCCCTAACAACACGTTACCACATGTTTTGCAGGTCGTTAGGGTCATGGATGGAGCTTGCACGAGGAGTGAGCGTTGTGGCTAGGAATCCACGTTTGGATTCCTACTGATGATCTTTATGATTTATAAACTGTTTTATGGGTTTTATTACTTCATGCTTCCGCTACTTTTTTTAAAATTGGTTTTGGATTTTGTTTTGGTGAACTTTAATTGGTTGGTTGCTATAGTTTTATTTTACTTTAATTAAATGTTCAGTATGATTGGTGGTATGATCCTGGTCAGTCACACGCCTCGTGGTAATACTCCGCTTGTGGATTTTGAGGGTGTGACAGCCATGGACTTAATCACCGACATATACGAATAGTCTTTCTTGTTGTCATGGATCGCTTCAATAACCTTTCTACAAAGCGCATTTTTCTCTGTTTTAAACCGCCACCACCATTTAGATAATAGAGCAATGTTTGTGTCCCGTAACGGGGTAAGGCCAAGGCCCCCGTTCTTTTTCGGTCTTGTCACCTTCTCCCACTTAACCCAACACATTTTATGTTTGTCTTCCGATCCTCCCCAACTTTTGAATTTTGATATGAGGGATACGTGTTGGTTTAGAAAAAAAGGGAAATGTAATGATATTTTCTTTTAAAGTATAAGTCTTTAGGCTTTGAGTGACGTAATTGTACTGTGTGTACAGCTTACATGTTTCCCAAGATTCTATTTTTGTATCCACTTTCCGAAAATACCCCTGTAGTACCTTTTTCAGTTTTAAATAACAACAAATCAGTTTTTTATTGTTCAAATGTTCCTAGCCGCAGATCTCACACAATGTAATGCTACATTGAAGTTTTCAAGGTTTCTTTAATTCAATAGAGTTTTCGTTTTATCCTTCCCCATATATATATAAATTGGTGAAGTTATTGACACTTCAAAATTGCATATTACATATTTAATTTACAAATAAAAGGTTCAAAGACGTCAATTGTGAAGGTAAAAACCATAAAACACACAATTTCACTTCCAACAAAATTGGTTAACCTATCATGTTGGTATTTCACACATTGACACAATATAAGCATGAAACATCATATCCACAAAGCTAAACTACCAAATCGAATGCGTATACCAAGCAATAAGGTAGATATAAATACGTATGTCCTTTCTTCATCAATCATCAATTAAGTAGATATACATCAAAACAGGAGCACGTCTTTCCTGGGGTTTAGGCCAATTGGCACTCTGACCCTCTCTAACGAAATAATTGCAATTTTACCCCCTCAACGTTGTTATACTGTCGCATAATTACCCCCTGGCGTCAGTCAACGGTAGTTTGACCCTTATAGGTAAGGGTATTTTGGTAATCTTACCCATATTTATTATTATTATTATTATTATTATTATTATTATTATTATTATTATTATTATTAACCTAAAGCATCTGATGTCCAAATCTTGTATCCATGACCACCGCCTCCACACCTCCCATCACCACCCCCTTCATCTCTCAAACACACCCTTTCAAACCAAGAACCATTTAATAATTGTCACATAACCTTCACACCACAACAATTCCCCTTCAGAGTTTATCATTTTTTGTTTCAATTCCTCTCAAAACTCTCAAATTAAGAGAAACAAACATGGGGTTCCAGTTCAAACAACATCAGGGAGCTCCAGTTTATCAATTTTCGGTTGCCGCCGGTGAAGATGAAGCTAATTGGAGCGGGCAATTTATGTCTGGTTGACCTAAGGTAGGGTAATTTTGAGTCCTAACTAGGGTTTTGACATAGATATATATTGATGAAGAAGATGGTTGAAGAAGACGGTTGAAGAAGACGGTGACGATGATGGTAACTGTGATGATCGGAGAAGATGGTTGAAGAAGACGGTGACGATGATGGTAGCTGTAAAAGATTTCAAGGGTTTTAAAACATGTGTGGTCTGAAGAAGAAGAAGAAGAAGATGATGGTTATATATGAATCTTGGTGTTTGGATAGCGGGGTGGTTTCATTGATTGATTTGGTCTAGTTAGACAGAGTATAAAGAAGAAGAGTTGGGGAATGTGACCTGTGTATGGTGAGTGGGTCAATGTTATCTAGCACAGGGTTTGCAAATTGTTAATATGTTATTGAGAAGACTAATCAGATTTTGGACTACTGTTGAAGAAGACGGTGACGATGATGGTAACTGTGATGGTTGAGGTGGTGGTCGTCGGAGGTGATATATGGTGATGACGAAGACAGCCGGAGTTCAGTAGTCGGAGAACTAAAGGTGACCGGAGAAGAATGGATGGAACGATAGAGATGGTGCGGTGACCGGACAACCCTGTACAACCCAGATCTGGAAGAATGGATGGAACTAAAGTTCATCACAGTTATGCTATGTTGTACAAGAATCTTGGTTTCTATGTGCTACCCATTTCAAGATTTCATCAAAGATGGTATCTTTTTATGTTTTTTGAGGTTGGTTATGTTTTTTTATGCTACGTTGTTAAAAAATTTTGGTTTATATGTGGTACCCTATTCAAAAATTTTGGTTTATGGTGGCTGAGTTGATGGTGGCGGTGGTCAGAAGAGGAGAAGGAGGTGGTGGTGATGAACTTGAGAGTATGAATCTGTGAATGAAGAATGAATTGATGATGATGATGATGAACTTGATGAAGTTAGGGGCAAAAACGACTTTTCACACGTTATTAACAGTCAAACAAACGTTGACTTGACAGAGTTGGGTGCCAAGGGGTAATCTTGCGACATAACAACAATGTTGGGGGGGGGGGGGGGTAAATTGCAATTATTTCGTTTGAGGGGGTCAGAGTGTCAATTGGCCTAAACCCCAGAGAGTAAAATTGCAGTTTACTCTACTCTTAAACTAAATATATAATAATCTCAAATAGTCAAATGTTAATGTGGGGTTCGTTGACCTCAAATATGAGTTCAATACCACCATGACATTCATGGAGCTCAAGAGGGTTATAACCTTCAAATGAAATGTTTATTCACAAGTATTACTACCAGCCTGTCACACTTATCAAAATGTTGATTTTCATTGTTTAAATTTATATATGTTTCGTTTGTGTTCATTTATGTTTAGTCAATGAATATGAACATAAAATTTCGTTCAGTTATATGTTCGTGAACCCTCTTGTTTGTCCGATAAAATCTTAACAAACGAACATGAACAATGTATGGTTCCGTTCATTTATAACCTTACACGGATGGCCATAAATGAAATGGAGGTATGTCTCTTGTTAACAATTGTTATCTGCCAATACTAATCCTATTTTCCTATAAATAATCATAACTTAAAGGTGTTAAAAGATCCGAAAAAAATAATAATAACAACCAGATACCGAGACTATGTGTTGTGAAAAAGGGTATGAGCGTGAGACAGAGGTCACATCGGCTCAAGGGGCACGGCACATGTTCACACCGTGGAGCGATGGAGTAGAATTAGTTTTTTTAATATTAAATAACATATAACACAATCATATCGAGCACCCTCAGCTTAATACAAAATTTCACATTTGACCTTGCCATAACACATGTTCTTGCTTGTAAAATATCAAACAATCCACCACCTATATATAACACATTTTTTTCAATGAATTTTATATTCACCGCAACACATAGTATGAGTTTAGAAAACATGATTTTTTTAACAACATTCCTAGATTTTTTAACATAATTACCCCAATATTTACTAAACTCAGCCATAAAATATTAATTTCCTACTTTTGTTTGCTAAAAAATCATGGTTGTAAAAAATCACGACTAGCCTTCGATTAGTCGCTGAGTGATTGCTAGTCCCAGTTCACGGTTTAATTTTTATCTAACCGACCAATTAATCAGTAGATGATCAATAGTGGTCCAATTCAGTCCAAATTGACAAAAAATCAGTGGCAGTCTAGTGATTCCGGCCACATTCTTGACCAAAACCTGTAAATTCTGGCAATTAATCATATCTACTTAAAAATATGGGTCGAGAAAGGTGTTGAAACATGTTTACTTAAAAAAAAATACGCATACAAAAATGTGGGGGTGTTTGGGATTCCTTTTCAACTTCTCCTTCTCAAGATCCGGAAGTAAGAAATCCAGACTTCTCAAAAACTCCTTTTTGAAGACAAAATTAACTCTGAAAGTCCTTATTTTCATTATGTTTGGGATTCCTTTTGCTTCAGAAGAACTTCTCAGATGATGTTTGGGGTTCCTTCTCTTCTCATAAGTCTTTTTTCCTCCAAAAAAATCACTTTTAATAGGAATCCCAAACACCCCTGTGTATGCATACATATAAAACTAAAAATAACATATAAAATCTCAACCACCTGAATGTTAATCCCTTTGGACTTTCTAGTAAACACCGGGCAAAGGGGTTAACCAAACCAAACGACGACAATTGGGGTGGAAGATGGCGGGGAAGACAGTGGTGCATCCGGCGGTGGAACCTGTGTCGTATCTGATCGGAACCTGGAGAGGTGAAGGAGAGGGGGGTTTCCCCACCATATCCTCCTTCGCTTACGGTGAAGAGCTCATTTTCACTCATCCCGGTAACAAGGTACATGACATCCTACTACTACTCTACACACTTTTCAATTTCAACACTTGCTCAATACTCAAATAATTAAAAAAATTCAAAGGGGAAGTCAGGTGGGGAAAATTCTTCATTCACGAAATCAATCGGAGTCTTAAATAATAATAATACTAACTAATATCATCATCAGATTCATCAAAATCATCAAAAACACACATAATAAAGACATGTAATGCTTGAAATTGACACAAAAAGTCAAAAAAGAACAAAAACAACTATCAAAATCCCTGAGGCGCAACCTTTCTTAGCGCCTCAGACCCTCTGAGGCGCATATACAATAAAAACCCCATGAGGAGCGCGCCTCAAACGTTTTTTAAAACCATGTATCCTATAGATTTTTAGCATCCCCTATCCATAATATAGCTACAAATAAGGTTTTTATATGATTTTATTTACATGTACAAGTAAAAAAACTTATTGTACAACATTTTAAGGCATAAAAACACACCCGGTACACAAGACTTGAAAAATCCCCAAAAATGCGCTTTTCTTGTGCTTCCTGTTTTAAGCGTGCCTCACCCTACACAAGGTGGCAGCCTCTGTAGTCTGTGCCTTAGTGCGCCTAGGGCGCGCTTTTCAAAACCAACGTTTATTTAAAGTTCGGGTCCTTTCTGCTTTGTTTCCCCTTATCTAGCTGGTTTAGATAAGGGTCTGCCAACTCTTGGATCAACTCCTCATCAGTTGCTCTAAATCGTGTCAATTTTGAATTTATATGGATGCAATAGTGTTTACATGATTTAGCAAGCTGCTGTTATTGTAAATATTGGTAACTACTGCTGCCACGTGTCCAATAGTTTGTTATTAGTTAATTTTGTTTTAGTTAGTTTATCTAATTATGTTAGAATGATTAGTTCAGGGATTGATGTATGTATTCAATTGAGTCTGTAAAGTTCATATCAATAATAAAATTCTTCATACTACCAAAGCTCAATGAAAATAAGCCTTAGGCGTTGTTTGTTTACCTCTTAATGAGGCTCTTAATGGTTCAGACCTCTTACTGGTTCAACACTTAATGATTCAGACTGTTTGTTTCGCGAGCAGATGTCTGAATGGTTCAGACATTTGCCTCTGAATGGTTAAGCATTATACTAAGTCTGAATGGTTAAGACCTCTAATCTGAATTAGTCAGACATTTGCCTCTAAACGGTTAAGCATTATACTGGCTCTTAATGGTTCAGACCTCTTACTGATTCAACACTTTGGTTCAGACCTCTTATTGGTTCAGCACTTAACCATTCAGAAGTTGCCAAACAACCCCTAAATAATTGTTTCCTATATCTGTTCAGGTGTCTATAAACAAATTGTTAGCCCATTCTTAGATTCATCTATGGTGTGGATACTGTATTTAGTCACATATTGTATGAACTTTTTAAGTTATGTTGAATTTCCCATTGAATTTGCCTACTAATGAAACAAATCTATGTGTATGAGAGAGAAGCCTGTAATAGCTTACTCTCAGAAGACTTGGAAATTGAGTTCTGGAGAGCCCATGCATGCTGAGAGCGGCTACTGGAGGCTGAAACCCGATGGAACAATTGAGGTTGTCATCGCACAGAGCACTGGTCTTGTTGAAGTTCAGGTTATTGAGTTCGCCTTCTCATTGCTTTCAGTATTTATCGATTAAGACCTGAAAGTTTATTTTCTTATTGAAAGTTCACCGGTTTTCTATGAGTTTGAATAGATAAAAGGAAAGTTGGGGATTGAATCACTGTAAAGAGTTTAAGGGGATTAGCTGATAAAGTGGTGAAAGTTGGTTGGTTGTTTGGTTAAATCCAACATAAACCCTAGTTTTCCCTTCAGCTTAGGTATGCTTAACTAATGTTGTTTGTCCGTTGTAGAAAGGAACATACGATGCAGAAAAGAAAGTGGTGAAGCTTCAAAGTGAGCTTGTTGGAAATGCTTCAAAGGTAATGCATTACATTATCTACAAGTTGTCACCACTACGGTTATTAACTTGTTCCATTGTTAGGCCAATTTTACAAATAAATAAAGTTTAAATAAAACAAAGAGTAAAATGCCAAAATGGTCCTGAGTTTAGGCTACTTTTGCTACTTCAGTCCAAAAATAAAACCTTTTGTATCTGGGTCCCTGAGGTTTCATTTTTGTTATCATTTTCATCCAATTGGCAAACTGGGTTAGAATTTTCTGTTAACTTCTCCCCCTTTTGTCGTTTTCCTTATTTAAATGAAGGGTATAATCGTCATTTTATGCCACAATATATGCATAATATATTCTTATTAAATAAGGAAAATGACAAAAAAGGAGAGAAGTTAATAGAAAATTCTAACCCAGATTGCCAATTGGATGAAAATGACAACAAAAATGAAACCTCAGGACCCAGGTATAAAAAGTTCCATTTTTGGACTGAAGTAGCAAAAGTGGCCTAAACTCAGGGACCATTTTGGCATT
This sequence comes from Helianthus tuberosus, assembly GCA_030545235.1. Lineage (NCBI taxonomy): Eukaryota > Viridiplantae > Streptophyta > Magnoliopsida > Asterales > Asteraceae > Helianthus > Helianthus tuberosus. Next base: position 47,502,162 of record CM060411.1, on the reverse strand, counting down.
TTACTCTAAAACAAATTTGGAGGTTCCATGAAAGTATATTTAGGTGACTTTCAACCAGTTTCTATTCTAACAGTTATTTAACATTTGACCCACTAGAGCAAGGTATAACCCAAATTGACCCGTATCATAAATGGGTTGAAATTGCCACTTGTAAGATAGATCACGGATGTTTGATAGTTTGCTCTGTTTGTTGAATAGGTTAAAGAGATAACTCGAGTTTTTACTCTGGTTGATGAAGAGTTATCTTATGTTGTTGAGATGGCTACCAACCTCACCAATCTTCAACCACACCTGAAAGCTTCTCTTAAGAAGCTCTAAAGTTCTTCATTATGATATACAACATGTTTACATGTTTGTACCTTAAAACATTATTGATTCAAGAACTAGTGACCTTTTTCGCATTGTTTCTGCACATGCAATATGACTTTTTTTGCTGGCCAAATATGACCTGTTTAAACTTCAAAATGGCATCCTAAATGAGTATATTTCTATAACTTGGAATATTGTATTTCAATTTAAGTTACTTATATTTAGGTTATCTTTACAGTTATGAAGAGATTTACCAATTATCATATAATTATGTTGCAAACTGCACAAGGTAGAAACACAATTTACGTATTTTTCTCGAGTTTAGCAACCACTTTTACATTTGGTGTAAAACTAAAACCAACTTACAATTTACTACTAGTTAATAAATTATAGCAACTTATTAATTTTACTGTAAATTGGTGGTTGATGCAGTGCACATCATATGCCACACTGGGTTTTAAAAAGCGCGCCTAGGCGCGAGGCGCACTAAGGCGCCTCAGGGCACTTGAGGCACATTTTTTCACAAAGCGGAAGAAAAGCGCAATTTTTTTTTTTGGGTTTTTTGAGGTTTGAGGCGCGCGCCTTATGTATTTTGGGTGTTTTTGTATTGTTTTTATGCATGAAAGTGTTGTACAATAGGTTTTTTTGGCTTGTACAAGTAGGTAATATGATATATAAACCTTATTTATAACTATATTTTGGATACGGGATGTTAAAAACCTATGGGATATATACAAAAATTTATATAATCTTCTTGCGCCTCGGGTACGAAAAGCCCACCGCTTTTGCGCCTCATTTTTAGACTTCATCGCTTTTGTGCGCATCTCGCTTTTTAAAACCAAGATGCCACATAAGCAAAATATGCTTGTAATCTTTATGTTTTAGGTTATTAAAAGATGTTTCTTTTTTAATCTTGTTTGAGACATGTAGTAACCTGAAAACCATGCTAAAATGTCAAGTACACAAAAACTTCTGGCAACGAGAATGTCATCAACAAAGACCAAAATGTACAAGATGGTGTCAACAAATGGAATGCATATTTACATAACATTATGGAGCCTTTGAACTCTTATTCACATATTGGAAAACAAAACAGAAATGAAACCCCAATTATTTCAACCATCAAGTATCAACGGTGATCCGTATCAGCCCATGTTTCCCATACAAATGCACTTGATCTGCAAAACGTTAATCATGTTTTAGCATAACTTATGGTGTGACTGTGTTCTATTTAGGGGTGTTCACGGTCCATTTTAGTTGGTTTTGACAAAAATTTTGGGCCAAACTGCAAACAACAGTTTTGGGAAATGACACACCAAATCGGCTGGTTAGGCGGTTTGAACTGGCTTTTTTTCTCTTTCCAAATTGTGAATATGTATTAAAATATATAATGATAAAGATGGTTCATGAGTATGGCACATATATACCAATGGTGTATTTGGTACTTACCTCAAGATACTCGTCTAATCCATATTTAGAACCTTCCCGGCCTAAACCAGACTGCTTAACACCTCCAAAGGGTGCTACCTGTGTATGATTCAAACAAGAAACGAAACTGAATGATAACTTCCGCAATTAAAATGATAATAATACTAATTCATTAATTAACTTAGGGTCTTCTCAGAAAAAAAATGGATATAGAAAGACCCTCTTCTACCTGTGAAAAAGCCACATGATTATTTACTCCAACAAGACCATATTCAAGAGCTTCAGACACGCGCCATAAACGCTGAATATTGTTTGTGAACAAGTAAGCAGCTAATCCTGCACAGTTTATATAAAAAAAATTGTCTTAATCTTAACTAGTTAATAAAAAGATGCAAATGATCAGACACCAATATATGAATCATATATAAAAGAATAAAAACCTGAATCAGTGCCATTAGCAATCTGTATAGCCTCTTCTTCTGTTTTAAACCGTATAACAGGTGTAACAGGTCCAAATATTTCCCGTCTGTAAAAGTATATATAATTACCTACAACATAATATTATAGCCACCTAAATAACAGTAAAACCTTACATATAATTGTTTTGAGATTACCTTGCTATGAGCATCTCATTCTTGACATCACTTATAATTGTAGGCTCATAAAAAGTCAATCCTAGGTTATGCCTCTTACCACCCACAACCACTTTTGCTCCCTGTATCAACAGAAATTTTGTAACTAAAAAACAACATTTTTTTTTTCTGTTAAAAAAAACCAACTATCAAAATTCTACAAGATTTTGAAAATGATAATCAAACCTGTGAGATAGCGTCTTGCACTAATGAGTCAACCTTCTGTACAGCAGCTTCATTAATAAGTGGTCCCTGCAAAACATTCAATTTATTTTTAGTACCAGTTGACTTTTTTAAGCAGTTGACATTTTTTTAGTAACAATATACATGTGTGAACAAAGTGGTTACCTGATCCACACCTTCACTAAAACCATTGCCAACTTTAAGGCTCTGAACAGCATTTGAGTAGGCATTTATAAATTTGTCATATATGCCTACAAAGATGGTAGTTGCCTTATCATGCAAGAAAGATAAAAGTAGATTAAGGGTTCTAGTTTCTTTTTATACCTTCTTGCACAAGTAATCTATTTGTGCATATACATGTTTGCCCACTGTTACGTAATTTCGTTGCCAACTGAAATGGTCACAGAATAATGTGTGTGATTTGATCATACATTTATAACGAAAAAAGTTACCCTTTATATGCAAGCTTTTATATGTATAATCGGTGTTTGCAAAAATTAAACTTAAAATCACTTACGCTCCCTTCTAGTGCTACTTCCAGATCTGCATCATCAAAGACTATGCAAGGTGCATTACCACCTAGTTCAAGAGATACCTGCAACAATCAAAGGTGGTATATATATATGCATATATATTGTAATAAATATACGCATTAAGGATTGCAACATGTATTTGAATACAATTACCTTTTTAACAGTCTCGGCTGCACCAGCCATTAATTTCTTTCCAACAGCTGTTGAACCTGTAAATGTGAGCTTTCTTACTTGTGGGCTTTCAAGTAGAGCTTCTCCAATCTTAGGAGCATCTCCCATGACCACATTTAAGACACCCTATGATTTTAGAATTCATAAATGAAATTAGAGGTTAGTTGATAAATTAATTAAATAAAATGCAGCAAAATTAACTTTTACATATGGACACATTGGCGTAGCTTAGTGGGGCGGGAGGGGGCGGCCGACCCCCCGAACTTTTCGCTCAGTAGTGGGGAGTATTTAGTTTTTGTATAGAAATTTTTGGGTATATTACATTTTCGACCCCCAGGTCGAAAATCTCAAGCTTCGCCACTGTATGTACACATATCATTGGTGGATGGTTAGAAGACTTACAGGCGGGATTCCAGCTTGAAGGGCCAGCTCAGCTGCTGCTAAGGCGGTCAACGGTGTGAGCTCCGAGGGCTTTATGACTAGAGTGCACCCGCAGGCAAGAGCAGGGCCAGCCTGATACAATATTATTACAGTAAAAATCTAATCTTTAAATAGAAACGATTTAGGAGCATGTATACATATCCTTTTTTTAGCTAAAGAATTACTTGGCCCGTGCGAGATACAACACGAATCAAAAAGACCCCTTAACATGGTTTTAAAAAGTGCACCTTTGCACGGAGCGCGTGGCGATCTGAAAAACGCTCTAAGGCAGCGCTTCATGACATCTAGGTCAAAACAAGGGTGTGTACAAAGCTCATATGTAAAACAAGCACAATTACGAAGGGATTATGAATGGTTTACTAAATAAAAAACTGTTAAGTAGAAGAGAAGAAAGAGATATAACTTTTGATTGTACATAAAATTTATTTGGCTGTACGCGTCTCACACTTTTTAAAACCAAACCCATTCATTAGCAAACGGTTCACGATTTTCACCTATAAATTGTTAACTAATGTACCTTCCTAGTAATCATAGCCAAGGGGAAATTCCATGGAGTGATGGCACCAACCACACCAACAGGCTGCAAATCAAAGGAATCATGGTTAATGCTATTTCTCATATGCAACAACCAATTCACATTACATACATTTTCTTTTTTGCTTCTATATATTTTAAATTCGATTTTGCACGCTTAAATAAACACCTGCTTTAGAACAAACAGACGGCGGTCAGGCATTGGTGATGGAAGTATGTCACCATAAACACGCTTTGCCTCCTCCGCAAAGTACTCAATGTAACTAGCTCCGTATTCAACCTGCAAAACTTGAGAATCACAAATGAGCATATGTTTTCCAAAAATGAATAATATGTTTCATTCCTGTACCTCTCCAATGGCTTCTTTTAGAGGTTTTCCTTGTTCTAGAGTTATAAGTTGTCCAAGCACTTCTTTTTGTTCAATGAGCAAATTATACCTTGAATAAAACAACAGTAATCAAGCATTATATGTTATTAAGAAACAAAATAACATGAATACCGAATTATCGAATTATCAATATTTGATACCATTTATATAGGCGACTGCTCCTGTCTGCAGCACTAAGCTTGCTCCAGTCTACGTGGCAAATTTGATAGATTAAAATGTTCAAACAAAATAACACGATATGAACTGGATTCGCAGGGTTTGGGTTTAGCTAAACGGGTTCGAGTTGGTTTCTGGTCGAACTTGCTAAAGTGTTTAGCTAAACACATTGGGTTTGGATTGACTTAACAGGTTCACGCGTTGACTGTAACCAGTTTATTTATTTTTCTATTTTTTTAGAATTGTTTTTATCTCAACTTTACATGTAAAATTTCAAAAGTAGGATAGAAATTGACATCAACTGTTATAATTATAAATGTAACTGTTTTGTATGCATTGAGTATTTTTTTGTGTAGTTGTGAATAAAAAACTTTTGAGTATCAATATGCAAAACAATCAAATAAAAATGGGTTCTAACAAGTTATGTTCGTGTCAACTCGTGAATAGATGTGTTTTTCTAGTTTGTGTGTTTGACAGGTGTCACATTTTCGGGATTGTATTGAGTTTGACCTGTCATCTCACGCACAGGATCCATTGAGCACCCAAATGACAGATAACATGATGATGCCTAAATGCAGTGGCGAAGCTTGACCCGAATGAGAATGATGGGGGGGGGGGGGGCGAAAATGTATATACCCAAAATTTTCTATAGAACTGGGGGGTCGAAAACATATATACCAAAAAATTTCTATACGAAAACTACATATATAACACTACTGAGTGAAAAGTTCGGGGGTCCCCCCCCCCCCTCCTCTATACTTCGCCCCTGCCTAAATGTGCATTTGAAGGTTTTATCATAGCATTAAAGATAACACATAAAACCGATGGATTTGAAGATCCTTACGACTAAAAGCATCATAGGCTGAAGAAATTGCATCTTTTGTTTCCCTCTCACCCATGCATGCTACAGAAGCTATAACTTCCCCATTTGCAGGGTTGTAAACCTGCAACAACCAACATCTAATGTAATTCTTGTGTAGTTAAACATATCAACCAATCATATTTTGCAACCGAGTTGGAATCAAATTCTTTTGACAATTATAACCAATTAACAAATTCTCAAAAATGATCATTAGTACTTAGTAGTTTAAATTGCAACAATCAGTTTAACATACAAATTGATATATCAGCTTTATGTTACTATTATTTTCAGAGAAATTAGATTTTAATAATCCTAATTTTGACATATTGGCCGGAAACAGTCCTAACTAAGGAAATGTTTTCTGACAGTCCCAGCTTTTAACCTATTTTCCCTCGGCGATCCCATACTAAGTTACTAACTAAAAGTTAACCCAGCAAAAGCAGTCCACGTCATCAAAACGTTGCCACATAAGCAATCCACGCCAGCAAAACTTTGACTTTTTTTGCCACATAAGCAGTCCGCATCAGCAAAAACTAACCGGGTTAACTTTTAGTTAGTATGTTAGGGACCGTCACAAAACATTCCTGAGTTGGGAGTGCTGCCGGCCGATATGTCAAAGTTGAGACTATTAAAATCCAATTTTCCTTATTTTTATAGCGTAAAAAAAACAAGATCTTTTCGGAGCTGGGGGTCTTATTGGAAGCAACTTTTCTATCTATCTCTTGGGACCGAGGTAAGGTTGACCCAATTTCAACCATCCCATACCCTACTTTCTAAGTGGCATATTACCGGGAATGTTTGTTTGTTTGTTAGTTTAACATACATGCTAAACGCCCCCAACGAAATGAGTACGCATTCAATATAAACAGGGACAAATGATTCTATCAACTAGGAAATTCATAAGAATTCTAGACCGATCTTCGAAAATTAAGCTTTATAAGTTCAATACCTCGACGGTCTTCCCATCATACGCGTCGATCCATTTCCCTCCAATAAGACCTTTGGTTTGAAACAATCCAGAACTCTTGAGGCGAGCAACAACATTTTCTGTTTCCATGCTCATCTGAATCATTCAAACGCAAACACGTGTAATTTGATCATGAATTAGTTTCACAAAACAAATTCAATAGAAACAAACTCTAACAAGTTCATAACAACAATGGCAATGCACCTTGCTTGCAGAGTAACAAATGTGAATAAACAACTGTGATGGATTTAAGGTGCAAACATGGGTATTATAATGGTGTTAGCCTGCAACAAAATTATAATTAAATCATTGGTTGGTAAGTTGGTTTCCCAATTATTGGGCAGGTGCATCGTTGACAAGGAAAAAAAACAAAAAAACACTATAATTTTATAAGAATGCATATGTGGACAAATAACATTGAGGGAATCAGTCAAACTATGCTCTTTTTATTACCTATCTAATCATTTTTGATAAATAAAAAAACACATATCAAATCAATCTATCTATACATATAATAAAGAGTAAATTGCCATTTTAGTCTCTGAGTTTTGTCTAAATTTGCCATTTAGTCCAAATAGTTTTTTTTTTTGCCTCTGGTCCCTGACTTTTCCCTTTTGTTGCCATTTTGATCACATACACTAACTCCATCCAAAAACTTCATCTTTAACCAGGGGTATTTTGAGGATTTTCATTTTAAATGTTTTCAATTGCCATTTTGATCCAATTCCAAAAAATAAAAAAAAAATCCAAAAAATTCTAAAAAATAATAAAAATTCTAAAAAACCATAAAAATTCTAAAAAATCCAAAAAATCCGTTTCGGCGCGAACCGTTTCGACGCGAACCGTTTCGACCTGTACCGTTTCGACCCGAACCGTTTCGAGCTGAATCGTTTCGACGCGAACCGTGCCTTATCGACGCGAACCGTTTCGAACCGTACCGTTTCGAACCGAACCCTTTCGACCCGAACCGTCGAAACGGTTCAGCTCGAAACGGCTCGGTTCGAAACGGTTCCGCTCGAAACGGTTCGGTTCGATAAGGCACGGTTCGGTTCGAAACGGTACGGCTTGAAACGGTTCGGCTTTGAAACGGTACGGGTCGAAACGGTTCGGCTTCGAAACGGTACGGGTCGAAACGGTTCAGCTTCGAAACGGTACGGGTCGAAACGGTTCGGTTCGAAACGGTTCAGCTCGAAACGGTTCGGTTCGATACAGCACGGTTCGGTTCGAAACGGTACGGCTTGAAAAGGTTCGGCTTCGAAACGGTACGGGTCGAAACGGTACGGGTCGAAACGGTTCGTGTCGAAACGGTTCGGCTCGAAACGGTTCGGGTCGAAACGGTACGGGTCGAAACGGTACGGGTCGAAACGTACCGTTTCGAAACGGTACGGGTCGAAACGGTTCGGGTCGAAACGGTTCGGGTCGAAACGGTTCGGGTCGAAACGGTACGGGTAGAAACGGTTCGGCTCGAAACGGTTCGGGTCGAAACGGGTCGCTTCGAAACGGCTCAGCTCGAAACGGTTCGGGTCGAAACGGCTCGGGTCGAAACGGCTCGGGTCGAAACGGCTCAGCTCGAAACGGTTCGGCTCGAAACGGTTCGCGTCGAAACGGTTCAGCTCGAAACGGTTCGCGCCGAAACGGATTTTTTGGATTTTTTAGAATTTTTATGATTTTTTAGAATTTTTATTATTTTTTAGAATTTTTTGGATTTTTTTTTTATTTTTTGGAATTGGATCAAAATGGCAATTGAAAACATTTAAAATGAATATCCCCAAAATACCCCTGGTTAAAGATGGAGTTAGTGTATGTGATCAAAATGGCAACAAAGGGGAAAAGTCAGGGACCCAGAGGCAAAAAAAAAAAAACTATTTGGACTAAAATGGCAAATTTGGACAAAACTCAGGGAATAAAATGACAATTTACTCTATAATAAAAGAAATCAACTATGGGACACATGACACATTCTGCTGGCCTCTCTCTTTGGTTTTCCCGCCCATGGATAAGAAGGAATCGATAATAACAAATTTAATATTTTGTTATGTTATCTTAATCTTATTAAGGTAATATATCATAATTGATAAAACTATTTTATTGATAATAACAATTGATGTTTCAAGGTAATCTTATTTAAAAAAATATATAATAATAAAATGAAAACCGATAACAAATTAACTTCAAACCTCGTCACCTCGATCTACCATGTTATAATATTATCTTAATCTTTTTAAGGTAATATCAGAATTGATAAAACTATTTTGTTGATAATAACGAATTGATGTTTAAAGTAATCTAATTAAAAAGATATTAAAATAATAGAATGAAAATTTGATAATAAATTAACTTCAAACTTCGATCTACCATGTTATAATATTTTTAAAATTTAATAAGAAATTGAATTATCATTATATAACTATCTATCTATCTATATCTATCTATCTAATTAAATCCCTAAAACTTTGCCAGTTCGTTCTTTTCATCTTTTTAACGCCGTTATTCCCTAAAGCCTAACTACGATGCTTTGAAAATCATAATCAAATCCCAATCGATAGATCCTTCTTGTGGTTCAAGGTTTGGCGAAGCATGAACTAAGTCATAATTTTATTTTTGCATCTTACAAGCTAATAGCATTTTTTTTATCACTAGAGGTAGCAAAATGAGTGGGGTGTAGGGATGGCAATGGGTCAGGTTCGGGTCGAGTATTGATAATCCCATACCCGGTTGTAAAATCATGTCCCATATCCAGCCCAACATACCCGTTAGGTATTTGTCGGGTAATTACCCGTTTGGTATCGAGTATACCCATTAGTTTGTTAAAATATATACGTTGGGATTTCCAAATACATTTCTTTACTATTATAATTATTATATAATTTTATTTTTATAACAACTATTATAAACAAAAAAAGTACATTACATACATATAAGTTGTATCATAAATTAATAATAACTTTATAATACTTATACACTTATAATTATGTACTTCACAGCATACAAAATATAAATACTATTATAAAATACATATACTAAAACAAAATTAGTGTTTTCACATTATGAACATCCTAAAATAAATCACTAATAGACAAAGGTTAATGAAAAATAAAAGTATAAATTAAAAAACTCGGGTATATGATCGGGTATATGGTTCGGGTAAATGGGTATGTGATTTCAGGTAGTCGGGTATCACCTAATCTCATACCCGTGAAAATTTTTAAAACTAATCCCATACCCGACCCATTACCCATCACTCCATCAGGTATCGGCTATACCCGTCCCATTTGTGTCGGATTTCGGGTTTACTCGTCAGGCTCAGGTATTTTTGCCATCTCTAGTGAGGTGGGTGTTGAAAAAGCTTATGGAAACTATGTAATGATATATATATATATATATATAGGATTAGGTTCAAGAGTGAACACTAGTGTAGCTTGCGAACTGGGCGAACTAATCCTGGTCATACATGTGTGTAGATCAACGGCCAAGATTTGATGATGAAATACACTAGTGTATTTTACGATTTGATGATGGGATCCTGGCCATATACGTGTGTTGATCAATGGCCAGGATTTGTTCACTCAGTTCGCAAATACACTAGTGTTCACTCTAGAACCCCACCCATATATATATTGAAAACAACAAAACATGTAGTGGTACTGAGACCGATGTTCTTCGGTCAGTTTCGGTTTGGTTAACTACGCTAGCAACACAAAATTCATAACCAAACATAAACCATACAAATGAGTATATGTACAGGTACCGATGTTGTTCGGCATAGTATAATAGTGATATGACGTCAGTTTATTGAAAACAAAAATAATATAAATAAGTACCAGAGGATTAGGCCGGTTCGAACCGTCCTAATCCTCTGGGACCCCGATCAAGTAATAGGGGAGGGATCTTTTAAGAACAAACCAACCATTAATTATTTCTCTTAAATTTATTAGTTAAAAACATTTAATGTTACACATGCCTAAATTTATCCTATACATATCAAACTTTATCCTACACGTCACGTCTCGTCACGCGATTGGTATTATATGATTACAATTCAAAATAACTTTTTGATTTGTTAATGTAATTGATGAAGGGTCGTATTATTGGCACACCTTGGGGGATTAAATCGACACCCTCAATACGTATCGTACAGGCCTATACGATGCGTATTGAGGTGGGTTCAAACTTTTATGTCTGCCAAAGGCTGCCATTGTCCCATACCAAAAAAGTAATACGCATCGTATAGGCCTATACGATGCATATTGAGGGTGTCGATTTAATTTTTTTATTTTTGCAAGGTAGCTTCCTGTCACGCGGTAGCTTTCCGTCACGCGAACGAAAAAGCAGCACTTTGGACATTTGTTAGTCTTCAAACATCTAGGAAACATTATTTGAGAATACCCCTGAATTTATCGAAGCTGTAGAATGAGATCCTACACTGTTGGGTTATCATCTTTCAACCCCATTTTCCCTAAATTTATCGATTATGTTTTTCAACAGGGATGTAATGCAATGATTCCTCTCAATTGAATAGACCGACACTTGCTTCATAGGACTCACTTGAATCGTCTCGGATGTAATAACAGTACGTTTAGCATCCGTGCCTGCTTGAATTGCAGAAAGCAAAGGATAACGAAGATAAACATTGTATTTATCACGAAAGTACTGAACAACCAAGATAACAGCTCCGGTTTCGTCAGTTGCATTTGGAACAGGAGAGTTGAAAAAACTGCAATTGGAATTGATCTTGGAACAACACACTCTTGTTACCATATGAAACATAATAAAAGCGTTTCTCTAAATAATCTGGGATTATGTTCCGCAAATTGGGGACCTCATATTTGCTTCAAGATTTACGTCTGATGTCCAAGTTTCCCATAGTCACAAACGTACTGTTATTACATCCGAGACGATTCCAGTGAGTCCTATGAAGCAAGTGTCGGTCTATTCAATTGAGAGGAAACATTGCATGCCTTGAACGAGTCTAGAACACTCGTAATAACTAAAATAACAGCTTCGGAATCTATTAGAACGATCCTTGTTCATCATTGTTCTTGAAGATGAAGATGAAGAAACGAGGGTTTATTCTCTTTAATCTATTAGAACGATCCTTGTTTTGAGAACCTGATTCTGTTGTTCAGTACCAACAGAATGCATACACAAATAGTTCTAGTGTGATCCAGAGGTCGGTCTTGAACGAGTCTAGAACACTCGTAATCCTCAACCGGCTTTGAAACCAGACGGAATCTACAAAGAAACTGTTCGATTTCACGGTGAGTGGAGAAATTAGCGACGGAGAAACTGTTGGAATTTGTGGATTTCGGTTGGTTCAGAAACTTAACAAAAGAAGCAACTAAAAAAGCGGTGAACGTTATTTAACGTACACACCGCATTCGAAGATCCTTGCATTAGACACAATTTGTTGGAACTTGTGGATCAACAGAAATAACTGAAATAACAGCTTCTGATGTTCAGTACCAACAGAATGCATACACAAATAGTTCTAGTGGACGAAGCAAAGAGACCGCCTTGTTAATTTTAATGAAGCAATGAAGATTGAATCTGCAAACCGCAACCTTTTTTACTACCGAAACGGTGGCTATGCGAAATACAAACCGCAATCGAAATCCACAAATTCCAATAAATTGTGTCTGTCCGAACCAACCTAAGTCCACAAATTCCAATAGTTTCTCCGTCGCTAATTTCTCCACTCGCCGTGAAATCGAACAGTTTGGAAAGATGACCGAATAGAGATTTGAATAACAAACTGTGGAGAACTTGTTTGCGTTATCCATCAACATAAGTGTTTTGGTCAAAAAATCAAGCCAAGATAATGCAACCAAATCTTTTGTTGTGAGGTGTGATGCTTGAATCAATGAACAATGTTAAGGATAACTCAGAAATGTAATGAACAAGTGACACAATGATTTATACGAGGAAAAGGCCCTTGATCAAGAGTTGATCTCTGGCACAAAAAACCTCGGGTGATGGAAACTACCGATCACCAACTAAGATTAAACAAAAGAAGTTTACAACTCGGGATGATAACAAGCTTGTTACAAGGATCACTAGTGTGCAATGTGCAAAAAATATATGAAATCGCCAAGTAGTGTTCGAGAGCTGATTGAGAGCTGTTGCGAGAGTGTGTGTATGCCAAAATTAGCTAAGTGTTCTAACTCAAGCTTGTTATCCCCATTTTAAATTAGAAATAACTGAACTAACTAACTATCCGCAATTTGTGCAAGCTCCCCACGATCTCCATAACGTCCATAAGAGCCAAGCACGTGCGGAATATTGAGGGAATATGCTCCAGGAATTTCGGCGAGACTTGGTCCATGCCTTTACTCCTGCAAAACAAGCTTACGTACAAGGTAGATGACGTGTGCGTATATATACATAATTTTGCAATGAATTTACACACGATTTGGTTTTAAATTTATAAAAGTGATTATTACTTTTACATCAAAACACACACGAAAGAGGCAAGTGTACCCCGTCATATATGTAATAAAGTATCGGTAAGAACCAAGTATCGATCCAAGGAAATGGGCGGAGAAATAATACTAGACCTTTATCACTAAACTACCGGTAAAACATAGATTTGTTTGTTTTAAACTAAACTAAAGTAAGCATAACCAAATACATAATAAAAACATAATAGATAGTAGATAAAAAGCCTTGCTAAATACACAACCACAGCATGTCAACTAAATCAGTTTTGGCACTAGAAGCATTCGGTCAATTTTCCAATTTAAGACAATTAGTATCCCTTTCGGGAATCCTAACATGACAATCATTCGGAAAGCTAAAACGATAAACACACTTTAACCACCTAAAATTGTTCTTTAACGTGCAATTGATAAATGTCTATGAAAATCTCTTAAAAATAAGCTAGTCATCCGTTAGGAGTTTTCTAACCGCACTTAATCAAGGAAAGAGACACCGATAAACACAATGCAACCACCGAGACAAGCATAAACTAGATTAAATCACAACCGAGTTCATTTTACAAATCTTGCACAATATTTCACTAAGATAGCAATTTTGGCCTAAACTACTAACTAAGCTAATAAATCATGACAAGAATTTATAACGACACCATCTAACCCGTTAAGGTCCTTACGTGACGGCAAGCTCTCTTGATTAACAATAATTACATTTTATTAAATCACTAACCATTTCTAGTATCATGATGCATACATTTAAACCAAGCTAAACTAGTTAACCAAGTTCAAAGTTTACTAATACAAGATTAATTAAGCTTCATTTTTCAACTATCTTAACTAACCAAGCATCAATCATCCAACACAATTACTTATAATCAAGAAATCAATATCAATAACAAGGTTGCAAACTAATCATCAAAGATTAACATAGAAAATACTTCAAAGTGTCATTACAAACAAAGTTTAACAAACTAATGGTTATAATCTAGCAAGGGATTGTTGTGTTTTTGCCCAAAGGCTACAATAATACATAAACAATAATCTAAGTACTTGAAAGATTAACAAAATCATGGAAAGATTAGAAAATCAAACCATAAACAAGTACTAGACTAAGGATCCGGGTAGTAATCGAGCTAAACGGGACAATGTGGCTTGATTCCGGGTGAAAGCTAATGCCTCCGGAGCCTGAAAATAGCCTGTGAAGCTCTCCAAAAATCCAGAATATCGAACAGAAGGTTTCTGTTCTGTTTTTATATTTTTCGTTGTCGCACGGTCGTTCTCCATATGGCACGACCGTGCACTTTATGTAATTATTGGGGATGGGTCACCATACTGCATACGTCATCAGATCTTTGACCGGATACGATATCGCACGACCGTTCTTCGTGTGGAACGGTCGTTCAGTTCCGGGTTACTTGTTGCACGAGCTGCTGGTCGGGCGTTCATCACCGAGATTCTGTTGGTTCATCGGATACGCACGGTCGTTCCTCGGATGGAACGTCCGTTCTTCACCGAGCCACCTTGTTTTCCTAGAACGCCCAGTCGCACCTCTCGTTCATCACCGAGCTGATCAACTTTGTCGGAGATGCACGACCGTGCATCAGGTGGAACGGTCGTTCCACAGGCCCAGTTCAGAATCCTTAACAGAATGTCCGCAGCTTCGTCGTTTTGTCCGGAAAGTCCTCGTTTTCGCTATCATCTTGTCTGGTATGTTGTTTTAGGCCTGTAAACATAAATGTAGATAAATAAGTATCCGAATGACGGTTTTACGGCCAAAAACGCATAAAATAGGGGAAAATGGGGAACTAAAATATGTGTAAATTAACGAATATCAAATCTCCCCACACTTGAACCTTGCTTGTCCTCAAGCAAGCTAAACTAAAAAGCAATAAAAGACATAAACAAACAAGAACGATAATTTACACACTATTTTAATGAAAACTAATATAAACGGTTAGCCGGTTTGTCGAAAGACAACATCAAAAGACTCAAACCCAACAAGCATATGCAATTAAAAAGCGACAACCAAAAAGCCGTGACAAAACATTTAATTGACTCACATGTTAATCGTCACACAACTCACAATGTTCACACACACTCGGTTTTATTTATGAAACATACATAAAATGTGTGTGCGTAAACACTCAACGCCTAGTCAATGAAATGTGTAATATCATAAGCTTGTCATAAGATCTCGTCTCCACCAACTAACATGTGAAAAAAATGTAAATCAAGAGGTCTTTACGGGGTGTAACGTTAGGCTTGGGCGAAGGGTATGGAAATGGATATTTAAAGTGGCGAAATGGTTAAAACTCGGTTTTAGCGTTTAACTAGCAAGAAAAATAATACAAGCTACAACTATACATACAAACGCCTTAAAAAGGCGACTAAAGCGCAATCGAGCTAATCAACTAAATTTTAACATTTAAGCATTCAAAATTGCTCGATTTCTATCAACTTCACCCTATTTTAGGGTGTTTTATTTTCTGGTTTTTTTTTTTTATACAATGAAATATAAACAATGACAAGCTAGTTAAACTATTATTTTAACCGAGTTTCAACACTAAAAAGGTTTAAAAACATAAAAAGGCTAAATTTGGTTAAGTGGGCGATAATGTGGGTAAACAAAGGTGAACGGGAAGGCTCGACATGGTTAATCCTAAAGGGTAATATAAGGTGAACGGGAAGCACAACACAAAGAACAAGGTACACAACAAAGGGGTAATCTAAGTGCCTCTATCACTTTTACACAAATTCACAAGTTCATGGTCTTAACAAGCATACTAGTGACAAGTTCTAAATTGCACATAACATCCGACTCACTCCTATATCCGAAATGAACAAATATATAACAATCTAGGCTCAAATATGCTCACGTAACGGAAGGAATGGGTAAAAGTGTGAAAACTATCATGTAAGTCTTTCTTTGTTTGTCACGCTTTCCGGTTTCCTTTTTCAAAAATATTTTGCTTGTCGAGTTTTTATCAAGTCCGATGCTTTCTAAAACACAACCAACTGGTTTATTTACAAAAATATATACAAAATACAAGTATTTTTGAATGATTTTTCTGATTTTCTGATTTTTTTTTTTTTTTATAAATAAGAGGACAAACAAAGTTAAGTTAACAAAGTTAACCCCCTCCCCACACTTGAACTTCGCATTGTCCCCAATGCGAGACCCGAAATATAGAGAAAGGGATAAAAAATACTCCCCTCAAGATGATGTTGGTGCCACGAGACTTCCGAAGCTGTATCTGGTACGTGCTCCGGTCCAAGATCCGATAGATAAAACCTGCGTGTATATCATGTGCACCCAAAATATAACAGAAACAGAAAAATCACAAAACAACCATAATATACATAAGTACTAAAATCCAAACAAAATACAAAGGAAATTGTCCGAAAATACATAACCGGGGTGTTTTAAATAATAGTCAAAATAAACACCCAAATAAAAGCAAAGTACTGAAACAGAAAAACACCACCAAATGATATCACCACCGCCAACTACTCATCATCATCATCATGTCTCGTGCCAGATGGGCCCTGATCGCCATAGCCAGGGGGTTCCACGGTGGGAACTCCGGCGGGTGCTGAAAATAGTCGGGGTATGCGTGATGCATCTCCCCGAAAAGATAAGAAAACCCCGCAGACACCCCCTGGTATAAAGCATCCTGGCTCTGCCGAAGCTGCTCATGTGTGGCCCGAATCTGAGCCTGACTGGCTCGAATCTCGTCCTGGCTAGATCTGATCTCATCAAAGTAGGTACCATGCTGCTCCTGCGTAATACGCATATCCTGGAACTGCTGGTAGAACGTGGGCCAGTCCTCATGCTGATGAAAGACGTGGTGCTGCGGCGAGTGTGGTGGTGTCGGTGGCTGTGGCTCGTGCTACTCCCCCATTTCTTCATCCTCATCTTCCCCTTCACCTGGAGGCAACGGGTCCCAGACCTCGTTGTTCAATCCCCTCAACCTATCCCCATAACCAAGCTCAGCAATCACCCCCATGAACTTCAGAGACCGGATATCAACATGAACCCCCTCAGTAATCAAAGTGAGACCCTGAAGAACCTCGTCAGTCATATAGCCCTCGTTGTAGGCTATCTCGGTCACGTACTGACCTCCATGTATCTCACTGTTCGAGGTTCGCCCCGAGCTCTTGACGAAATACTCAGCCATGCGTGCACCCAGGTTGATTGGTGCTTTATCAACCAACGCATATAAAAAGATCAAGTCAGGCGTGGGACAGTTGCCGAGACTGTCCATGCGTCCGCATATCGAATGGCTGAATACATGGTGCATAACTCGCACCAGAGGGTCTCGGAGTCACGAGGCCTTTGACATCCTCGGGTTGTAGGACTCCCCAATAGCGTTTCGTGCCCAAAATGCATCCCGGTCAGCATCAGAAAGGAAGGTGAACCGATCAGTGAAGACATCTTCATCATCCATGTCGTCCCTCGTGTAGATCCCGAGCCTCCTTCCTAAACGACCAACCGACCAACTATGCCATTGCCCACATAACCTAAAAGTGACTCGCTTCTTGTAGCGGAAATCAGGTCTTCTATAAGCAGCCGGCTTCTCATAGGAGTAAGATGCAAAAAACTCTATAGTTAGCTCCCGGTAAACGGGTCGGTTGCAACCGACCAGATTTGCAAGTGGGCGACTCATCATGTCGTCTAGTCTGTCATACTGATTAAGTTCACGCATGACTTCCCAGTCCAACCATCGTGGGACTCCGAACTGTCCCCGCCTTTCCCATAAGGCGTCGCGCCTCGGGATGCACAAAGCTTCTTTCTCGATGTCGGGGTCAAACTGGAGGAAAGGGTGATCCATCTGTAATGGGGAAAATTGTTAGAAAGACAGAAACAGTAGAGAAATGAATTGAAAACAGCCGAGCAGCAAGTTATGAAGAAACTGTCTAACTGTACTGGGCGAATGGCACGGTCGTTCTTCGAGACGCACGGTCGTGCGTCTCCGAGAACTAACAGACCAAACCCAGAAGATATCGTGAACAAGCCGGCGAGGCACGACCGTTCCACACGAGGAACGACCGTGCTACTTCGTGTCTGCAGATTTCGACCCCTGTACTTAGAACAATCTGATCTTTGCAAAATTTCAACAAGTATTGCGCCAACAGGGGTCTGAAAGTCAACCGGGTGTTCACGATACTTCGATTCAACAAGGGTTAGGGGTTCGATCTGTTTATGAAGAGAACCCTAAAAATTACTTGAGGAATCGGAAGAAATCTAACCTAGAAAGCAAGAAAACAAGAAATCTAAAACTAGGGACGTACCGTGCGAAGAAGGGTGTGAGATCGTGCGAAAAACCGTGCGATATGATGAAGAATCGCTCTGGAATGGTCTGCAGCGGCTAGGGTTCACGAATGAGGGATTTTGCAGCAGATGATGGTATATATAATGTGCAAAATGACAAAATTGCCCTCAGCCTGACGCACGGTCGTTCTCCGTGTGGCACGGTCGTGCGTCACCGACATCGTTCAAACCCAGCAGCTTCTTCTCGGAAATGCATCGAGGGTGCGACTAACCGTTCCGGCTTGCTCGAAATCGCACGGTCGTGCGACCCGAGGAACGGCCGTGCATCAGGTGCATATACAGAATTTTCCGCAGAAGCTATTTCCAGCAGCTGTTTCGGCCGTTTTTGTCACACCCTGGCTTTGCGGAAGCGTGGTTAATTTTGGTGTGACTTCTTAATACCATAGCTTAACCATAACAAAGCTATATGAAATAAAATCATGCAAGATCATCCGTTGATTTAAGTTTTAAAACCAGAGTAACATACCATTGTCTTAAAGACTTACAACACCGTAACATAAAACATTGTCTTGAACAACATAAACAGTAACATGAAGTAAACGCAGTCTAAGATTTGTGACTTGTCCAGGAAAGAGTCACATTTCCTAAACTGGGATGACCTTGGAACCCTTATGCAGCGGGAAAACATAACATACCGTGCCAGATCCAGTTAATTTCCTGAAATACATGTAAGTTGAAAAATCAACAATAATGTTGAGCGAGTTCATGTGTAAGTGAGTATGTAAAACACTTGTAAGTATAAAAGTTCCCTGGTATGTAGCAGTGTAAGGAAAAGAGATCACCAATGGTTTGCAAGGCCATTAGCATATGTGAAGTGCAAGTAGGAAGACTCAACCTAGCAGATTTTTGCGTCGGGTACAAAGTCACTCAAGGTCCGTTCTGCTGGGCCTCTTAGAGGTCCGTTCTGTTGGGCCTAGAGTTGGGCTCGCTACACCCAGATAGGTCTACCGCTTACGTCCCTCGGTGTTTCTGCCTACCCATTCACATGATCTAAGTAGTAAACCTCCTTACGCTAACCATACCGTGTATAAAGTACTTGTAAACAAAGTAACATGTATTTCACCCCCGCAGTTAAGAAAACTGAAAACAGTTAGAGAAAAGGGGGACATGAACTCACAGTCGGTGCGTCTCTACCAAGTACTCCAAATCAGAAAGCTGTGCGACGACCTACAAGTGCTAATTCTATTAGACGGACGGCCGTGCCTTAGCTTTATAGTTTAAGTCTTTGGGAAATAGTTAGACAACTATTTCGTGTTTACGTTCTGTATATACTTGGTAGTTAATCTCCTTCCCAAGGATGGGGGATTCAATATATGTGCGTTCAAATTATATCATTAAGTCTCACTTAATATATATACCTTTCCAATTCCAAAATATAAATATTTTTTTTTTCAAAAAATATTATATTTTCATTTCACATAATTTTTTCTCCAATAATACGTTGTTAAAATACGCGTTCATAAATATTCCCGTAAGTGCGTAAGTTACGTTTTAACAATTGCGTGGTAATATATTTACCGGTGTAACTTATATATATTTATGGTGAAAGCGTTCGTATTATTTTGGATTCGTTAATGTTCGTAAATATTATTTTTACTCTAAAAATAATATTTATGTATTTCACAAAATAATCATAAACAGTGTGTGAAAAATATATATATTTATCACGTTAAATTTTGTGAAAATCCCACCTCCGAATATTTAATAAATAAAGTCATGGCGAAATTTATGTTTCGAAAACATGTCAAAAATAATTCTAACACTTGTAGTGTAATATAGTTCTAAGTGTTAGGTTTTTAGAAAAATTTCGCCAGAGTTTCCTCTGTAACTGGAGGTGGCCACGCTTTCAAGCGTATCATTTTCTTTATCAAATCAACTCAACAATTTTTCTTTACTTGATCCGAACAACTTTCATCACAACAACAAATCAACATATGTGTAAATTGCCAAAAATTACATGAACTTGCAGTTTTCCTCAAAACTGTGGTGTACATCCCCTTAAATTTAGTAGATCTTCATATAAGGTAATTTGATCTTGTAAAAACCTCGTTTTTAGAGAAAATCCATCTTTACAACCTCCCGTCATCTTTTACAAAAATGGTTATTTGTCGGATCTTTTTATTTCACAAGTGTTTTACACACTTGTGGTTTATAAAAATCATGCTTGTTATTGTAAGATCCATCTCTTTAAATACATGATTTCTTTGATATGTGGTTCTTTGAAAATACCACTTGCAGATGCGTAGATCCGCTAGTTTTAAACACTATTGTACAAGTTAAAACACTTTTACACAAGTAAAACATTTTTACACAAGTTCATGTTTCATGTGTGGTAGAGTTTCACCTTTTAACCCTTGTATTATCCAAAACAAGCTTATGTTAAGATCCATGATCTTACTAAACTGGGTTAAACGATGATCCGAGCTACCACATCATAGATCGGGTCTAAATAAACACAACTTTCAATTACTACAACATTTACACAACATATAAGCTATTAACCACCATTTTAAGTGTTTTTAGTAGACTTTTGTGCATCATTTTGCATTTTAACGAGATTTAACCGATACAAATCCTTTTAACCACATTAGAATAGTTCAAGTACGAGTTTTAAGCATTATACCTCTAGCTCGAGGCTAGGGAAGAATCTATGCGCAAATGAGGTGGATAAAAGCTAAAGAAAGAGGTCCTTCGCGTTCTGCTTGCTCCAAGCTTCCTAATACGAGACCCTTGATGCTTGAATGATGATGGAACTTGAAGATCAAAACCAAAAATGATGGATAGGGGAGGGGGGTGTTCGGCCGAGAGTGAAAGGGAAAGAGAGAGAGAGTGTGTGAAATGTGTTGTGAAGTTTGGATGATTATGTTGTGTAATCTCATGATCTTATAGGCAAGACATATGTGTATTAACCAATGGTTAATGTGCTAATTAGATATTAGACAAACTTAGATCTAGCAAATCTTGCAAGGACAAGGTATGTCCCCCAAGGTTGGGGACGGTTAGGAGGGGGGGGGGTACCTAGTTCGAATCCAACTAGATGATTAAGTAATAGTTTGGTTAAGTTAAGTAATTAACTCGGTTACTAGTATGTTATGTGTTATAGCGGGTGTTAGGGTATTCAGGGACCCTAACTGGTTCAGAAAAAGATAAATAACAAAAATGACAATATTTTCATGTTCCGGGTATAGTCCGGTTGTTCGGTTGGATAGTAATCCGTTAACGTGTTAACAAAGCTTTAAAGTGTCGTTATTACTCTCTTTAGTGACACAGCTTATTTCCGACACTTTGGAAAGTGTCTAGTAATATTTTTCTCATGTTTTGGCACTTTACTAGTCAGCTAGAAGCTGGATTATTTATTAAAGTGCTGTGTTTTGTGCTTAGAGTACGTTTTAGGCACATCCAGTCATTGTAACTTATTCCTAGAGACGCAGTTCCACAACCCTTGTATTCCTACACTCACCACTAGTGTAGCAAAATATCTTAGGCTCTTATAGGCCTTGGAGGCAGTGTTTGCCTGATGCTGGCTTTATCAGCATGTTCAATAGGTTATCCGTTATAGTGCTACTGTGCTTTTTGTGCATCACGGTTGTCACTAGGGTTCAGCAGGTAAATAATGTAGTGACGATAAGTAAAGTATGATGCAAGTAAGTACATGTATCAGATATCAAGTAGCAGTTCATCAGCTAGTTCAAACGAGCACAGTAATTAAGCAGTAATTAATCATTAGTTACGTCGTACGGATACCTGGTTTAGTGCGGGTTGTCACAGTTTTTCGCCATTTTTTCGACACACCAACTGTTCTAACAATATTTCAACTCAGAACCTTCACTCGGCACGTACGAAAACTAAACAAACTAACGTAAACTACCTAACTAACCTAAATTACGCTAAAACTACAAAAATACAAAAAAGGACTATTTTACCCTTATAGCGCCAAAGACGCTCCTGCTGCATTTTTGTCGGCGAGTCAGCAGCGTAGACTCATGCTAATTTTTTGTCGGCGAGTCGATAGCAAGACTCATGCTAAATTTTTGTCGGCGAGTCGATAGCAAGACTCATGCTAAATTTTTTTTCGGCGAGTCGATAGCAAGACTCATGCTAAATTTTTGTCGGCGAGTCGATAGCAAGACTCATGTCCCCACACTTTACGTGTGCGGGCCATTACCACGCCCCTTCGGATTCTGCTCCGTGTTGCCTGGAAGTCCACCTGGGGGTCTCTCCGACAACATTTTGCTAACTGGCCCACTTGATTCTCGACATTCTGAATGGAAGCCTTTTGACTCCGCATTTCTCCTTCGTTGACCAAGAATCGCTCCTCATGCTGCTGATATCGCTTTTCAGCCATTTGATTAGCACTATTGGAGTTGTTCAGCAGTTGTGCCATCATTTCCTCTAGCTTTGCGTTGCTTTGAAAGGCGTGCAGCTGTGAACTGCTTCCTGAGCCTTGATTATGATACTGAGGCTGGAAGGATTGACCATGAGAATGTTGTGGCGCGGGAGCATGTTGAGCAAAACCGGGCGCGTTTTGGTTTCCAGAACCAGATTTCCACCCAAAGTTTGGGTGATTTCTCCACCCTGGATTGTACGTGTTGCTGTAGGGGTTATTTTGGGGCCTGATTTGATTGCCCATGTAGTTCACCTCTTCGTGACCGGTAAACATAACACCCTGCTCACACGTACCTGGCACATGTGACACTCCACACTGGTCACATCCAGGGCCAACTTGCGCGGCTGTTTGGGATTTATCGAATTTCGTCGCCAGAGCCGAGATTTGCGCAGTAATGGCTGTGTAATCGTCCACAGCGTGAGCTCCTGGGCGAGATGATGATGATGTAGCCCGACCTCTATCGCCTTCCTGACGCGAGCCACCATGTTAATACTACTAGATTTTATTTCAAATGAAGGTGCATCAATAGTGGGTCTAATAATACTGGGCTCCAAGCCCTCTCGTCCGGGCTGATTCGTCTCATTCAAAGGTTGATTATCGTCTGCCATGTTTTCGTCCCCTGAGTTTTCGCTTTCAGAAAGTATCACTGGGTCGTCAATCTCGTTTGCAATCCGTTGTGCAATGACACGTGCCCTTTCTCGCAGCCACCTACTTCTCCTAAGATTATGCGCTGGTTCGTCAACCGGCTCAACAATATTAGGCGCGAGAGTTGAGGACATTAACCTGCAAACGAAAATTTGACACAATGAATATTTTATTAACATAATAATTCTGCCCCTTTTTTTTTTCAGCTGAATAGAAGCAGAAAGTTATTATAAATGGGCTGAAAATTTTATAAAAATCCGAAAATAGGCCCGAAATTTTATAAAAAATCAACACAATAAAATATAATCGAATCGGCTAAAGTAAAAATGATACCCGAAGCCGAAAAATCAAAGAATAAACAAATAAATAAATCCGGATTAAATAAATAAATGGAACAAAAATTTACAAGTGTACTAAAAACGACTTGGAAAATGAATAAATGCAATAAAATCAAGAAATATTAAGAAATAAATAAACAAATAAATAATCAAGAAATTATACACAAATATTAACAAGTATATACACCGATAACCAAATGACTCGGGTCGTTCCTAAAACTCGCCATTTCCCCGGCAACGGCGCCAAAAACTTGACGTGTGCGTATATATACATAATTTTGCAATGAATTTACACACGATTTGGTTTTAAATTTATAAAAGTGATTATTACTTTTACATCAAAACACACACGAAAGAGGCAAGTGTACCCCGTCATATATGTAATAAAGTATCGGTAAGAACCAAGTATCGATCCAAGGAAATGGGCGGAGAAATAATACTAGACCTTTATCACTAAACTACCGGTAAAACATAGATTTGTTTGTTTTAAACTAAACTAAAGTAAGCATAACCAAATACATAATAAAAACATAATAGATAGTAGATAAAAAGCCTTGCTAAATACACAACCACAGCATGTCAACTAAATCAGTTTTGGCACTAGAAGCATTCGGTCAATTTTCCAATTTAAGACAATTAGTATCCCTTTCGGGAATCCTAACATGACAATCATTCGGAAAGCTAAAACGATAAACACACTTTAACCACCTAAAATTGTTCTTTAACGTGCAATTGATAAATGTCTATGAAAATCTCTTAAAAATAAGCTAGTCATCCGTTAGGAGTTTTCTAACCGCACTTAATCAAGGAAAGAGACACCGATAAACACAATGCAACCACCGAGACAAGCATAAACTATCTTAACTAACCAAGCGTCAATCATCCAACACAATTACTTATAATCAAGAAATCAATATCAATAACAAGGTTGCAAACTAATCATCAAAGATTAACATAGAAAATACTTCAAAGTGTCATTACAAACAAAGTTTAACAAACTAATGGTTATAATCTAGCAAGGGATTGTTGTGTTTTTGCCCAAAGGCTACAATAATACATAAACAATAATCTAAGTACTTGAAAGATTAACAAAATCATGGAAAGATTAGAAAATCAAACCATAAAAAAGTACTAGACTAAGGATCCGGGTAGTAATCGAGCTAAACGGGACAATGTGGCTTGATTCCGGGTGAAAGCTAATGCCTCCGGAGCCTGAAAATCGCCTGTGAAGCTCTCCAAAAATCCAGAATATCGAACAGAAGGTTTCTGTTCTGTTTTTATATTTTTCGCTGTCGCACGGTCGTTCTCCATATGGCACGACCGTGCACTTTATGTAATTATTGGGGATGGGTCACCATACTGCATACGTCATCAGATCTTTGACCGGATACGATATCGCACGACCGTTCTTCGTGTGGAACGGTCGTTCAGTTCCGGGTTACTTGTTGCACGAGCTGCTGGTCGGGCGTTCATCACCGAGATTCTGTTGGTTCATCGGATACGCACGGTCGTTCCTCGGATGGAACGTCCGTTCTTCACCGAGCCGCCTTGTTTTCCTAGAACGCCCAGTCGCACCTCTCGTTCATCACCGAGCTGATCAACTTTGTCGGAGATGCACGACCGTGCATCAGGTGGAACGGTCGTTCCACAGGCCCAGTTCAGAATCCTTAACAGAATGTCCGCAGCTTCGTCGTTTTGTCCGGAAAGTCCTCGTTTTCGCTATCATCTTGTCTGGTATGTTGTTTTAGGCCTGTAAACATAAATGTAGATAAATAAGTATCCGAATGACGGTTTTACGGCCAAAAACGCATAAAATAGGGGTAAAATGGGGAACTAAAATATGTGTAAATTAATGAATATCAGTAGACAATTGTTAGTATAAGGATAACAATAAGGATCCTGAATCCTGATGCTGCAACACCTGCTGAGGATCCTTAATTCAAACAGAATTGAGGATCCATGATCCTGGCAGCACTTGAGGATCCGTGATCCTTAGGATTGGAAAATCCTCCCCTAACAATAAGATAATATACTCTAAAATTAACAAGGCGGTCTCTTTGTTGCGTACTGATTATTGAAAAGATTTGTTGAAATCGAAGAAAAGAGTAAAAAAGATGAATTGAGGCGTACATTAGGAACAAGAAGTCCAACTAATTTGACAACTTTGGGTATATTTGAAACCAACTAAAATACGTTGGGTATATTCGAAACCAACTAAAATACGTTACAATACGTTAAAATACGCTAAAATACCCTAAAATACGTTAAAATACGCTAAAATACCCTAAAATACGTTAAAATATGCTAACTTACGTTAAAATACGCTAACTTACGTTACAATACGTTAAAATACACTAAAATACGCTAAAATACCCTAAAATAGGTTAAAATAAACTAAAATACGTTAGAATACGCTCAAATACGTCAAAAATACTATTAAATACGCAACAATATGTTAGAATACGTCAAAATACGCAAAAATACGTCAAAGTACGCGACTAACGATACTTCCACACACGTATACATATAATACGACACTATGGAGTACAAGTGGATTTCAAACAAAACTGTACTTAATCATAGAATATTCGCATGCAACCGAATGACTCCGAAACGACTTATGTTGAAGGTATACGTAATAAAACGACAAAATATGCGAAAGTTCGGCAAAAAACGAGACGTATACGCGTCGAATCGAGGGAAACATGATAACACTAAATTTGAAGTAATGCCATATACGATCGTATAGGCCTATGTTGTATCGTATATCATCGTAATACGCATCGTATAGGCCTATACGAATCGTATATAACTTTGATTTTTCTCAAAAATACCCCTGAATTTATCAGAAAACCAGGGGTATTTCAGTAAAATCATCGATTCATACGCATCGTATAGGCCTATACGATGCGTATTGAACTATAAATTTCTCAAAAATGTTTTTCAAATCAAGGGTTCCATCATTACAACCACTTGTTTTCAACGGAGATGTAATGCAATGATTCCTCTCAATTGAATAGACAAACACTTGCTTCATAGGACTCACTTGAATCGTCTCGGAAGTGGATTTCGGTTGGTTCAGATCTCTATTCGGTCATCTTTTCCTCTCAATTGAATAGACAGACACTTGCTTCATAGGACTTACTTGAATTAAACAGGCATGCCTCAAACACTTAACATTTTTAGAAGTTTTCAATAAAATTTCATTCTGCTGTGAACTTGTTCTCTATGAAATGTCTCATTCTGCGGTGAACTTATTCTCTATTCGGTCATCTTTCCTCACAATTTGGATCTCTATTAGGTCATCAAACAGGCATGCCTTGAGGTACTGAATCAACAGAAATAACTGAAATAACTTGAATTGTCTCAGAAGTACTGAACAACAGAAGGATGAGATATCGGCAGTTAGCTCGAAGAAGTTTCTCTCAATCAGGTGTTCCAATAGATTTCCCCTTTTAACAATGTCTTGTTAATTGTTTCAGATGACATGCTTGGTAACAAGAGAAACACTTTCTTCTGTTTTATTTTTTCTACTTTTAGAAAGGTTTGACCAACTCACGATTGTAATAAAACGGAACATAATCCCAGATTGTCTAGAGAAGCGCTTTTATCATGTGTCATACGTTACGAGATTCTTCGAGAATTAGAGAAGGAGAAAATACGGAACGACAAGGGTAGTATGAGTCTGAGTCCATTGTGGTTCGTGTCAGGTTTGTATTTCCCATAGCCACCGTGTCCGTAGTAAAAAACGGTTGCGGTTTTGCACATTCAATCTTCATTGCTTCATTATAATTAATAATGCGGTCTCGATTGAAGATGTAATTGCAAGACTGGTTGTCGGGCTTCCAATGCTCACACAGGGTGATAAACAACGCTGATATTGAACAGATCATTGAACCAAGAAAGTCATTGTACTGCCGCAGATGAAGTCAAATGTGATCAAACTTGGACATCAGATGTAAATCTTAAAGAAACGGAACATAATCCCAGATTGTCTAAAGAAGTGCTTTTATCATGTGTGATCCAGAGGTCGGTCTCGGGTGGGCATAAGATTCGTGGGCCCTATTGTCGGATTATTGAACCAAGAAAGTTATTGGACTGCCGCAGATGAAGTCAAATGTGATCAAACTTGGACAACAGACGTAAATCTTGAATAAACGGAACATAATTCCAGATTGTCTAAAGAAGCGCTTTTATCATGTGTGATGCAGAGGTCGGTCTCGGGTGGGCATAAGATCCGTGGGCACTATTGTCGGATTATTGAACCAAGAAAGTCATTGGACTGCCGCAGATGAAGTCAAATGTGATCATACTTGGACATCAGATGTAAATCTTGAATAAACGGAACATAATCCCAGATTGTCTAAAGAAGCGCTTTTATCATGTGTGATCCAAAGGTCGGTCTCGGGTGGGTAGGGCTGTAAACGAACCGAACGAACACGAACAAGGCCTTGTTCGTGTTCGTTCGTTAAGGAAATAATTGTGTTCACGAACGGTTCATGAACACTTACCAAACGAGATTTAATGTTCGTGTTCGTTCATTAAGGAAATGAGCGTGTTCGCGAACAGTTCACGAACACAAACGGAGACAAATAAATTTGGCGAACGTGATAAAGAATAAAGATAGATGGCCCAGAGAGTAGCACTCGAACTTGAATCCCTTATTGTGGAACGGAGATCGATTGTATTCGTGGATGTAAATAATGAGAAATGAAATGGAAATGGTGCATAAATAAGGTGAAAGTGGGTTTCCTAGTTTAATTGTTAGGGAAATAAAATAAATAAAAGTTTAATAATATAAAAAGTACAAATAAAAATAAGAAAGTACAAAGAACTTGAATTAAAACACAAACATACGAACATAAACGAATGCAAATCAACGAATGTTCACGAACATGTTCGCGAACACCTTACCAAACGTTCACGAACACAATCGAACGAACAAGACATCTGTTCATGTTCGTTCATTTAACTAATCGAACGAAATTTCTTGTTCATGTTCATTCGTTTATTAAACGAACGAACATAAACGAACTTCCCGCCGAACGGTTCACGAACTGTTCACTGAACGTTCAGTTCGTTTACAGCCCTACGGGTGGGCATAAGATCCGTGGGGCCCTATTGTCGGATTATTGAACCAAGAAAGTCATTAGACTGCCGCAGATGAAGTCAAATGTGATCAAACTTGGACATCAGACGTAAATCTTGAAGAAACGGAACATAATCCCAGATTGTCTAAAGAAGCGCTTTTATCATGTGTGATGCAGAGGTCGGTCTCGGGTGGGCATAAGATCCGTGGGCCCTATTGTCGGATTATTGAACCAAGAAAGTCATTGGACTGCCGCAGATGAAGTCAAATGTGATCAAACTTGGACATCAGACGTAAATCTTGAAGAAACGGAACATAATCCCAGATTGTCTAAAGAAGCGCTTTTATCATGTGTGATCCAGAGGTCGGTCTCGGGTGAGTTGTGGTTGATTTATAGGAGGAGGTTATGAAACAAATATATGTTTATGCGAATTTAAAAGACAATACTGACAGATGTGCTGGTCTTTTCTCCCACTGTGCAAACTTGAAAAATCTCACCATAACACATCTAATATGACACATGATAAAAGCGCTTCTTTAGACAATCTGGGATTATGTTCCGCAAATTGGGAACCACATATTCGTGTGTAAAAGCTTGGAAAGATGACCAACTGCTCGAAATCCCTTTTGTTTCTCGGGTTCGCATTCGACACAACACAACAAAAAATAAATTCAAAAAAACAGTGGCCTGATACGCATCGTATAGGCCTATACGATGCGTATCAAGCCCGCCGCCAGACATAACCTGCACCTGTCAGTCTGCCATGTTTTTACTTTAATTCAATACGCATCGTATAGGCCTATACGATACGTATTGAATTGAAAAAGTGTGTAGATAGACAGGGGGTGTGCCATTAGAAAACCCCTTGATGAAAAAAATTTTAGTCATTTTATATGGTTACAACAAATTATATTTATTTGAATTCAAAATTTTGTACATAAAAATAAATAAAATGATTATTATTTAACTGGATGCTTAAAATGTGAAGTTGAGTCAATTAATTTACTTGTTTAAGTTACTTTTATACCCTTGTAATATAACTAAGTAAGAATATATGATGTAGAAAGAAAGTGGTGAAACTTTAAAGTGAACTTGTTGGAAATGCTTCAAAGGTACATTATCTACAGTTCTTGATCACTGTAGTAATAACTTGTTAATTTTAGGCCAATTGGATTTTAACACCTTTAACTTTGAAGAATTGGCCGATAACACCCGCAACTAACACTTTGATCTGTGACACCCCAAACTTTTAATTTTGTTTGTCATTTCACCACTCAGTTAAAAAATGAGTAACTGAGTTAGTCTTCCATCCTACGTGGCACAGACTTGATTACGTGGACAAGATGACATGGCAAATTCTTGATTACGTGGCACTACATGTGTATAACTCATCTCCTCTAACATCATCTTCTTTATAACACAGACAAAGTCCAATAAAAACCCTAACATCATCTTCTAATAATCCAAATCTCTCTAACAAACAAACAAAGTCTCCAACCTCAACCTACACTTACGACGGCGGTACCGGCACCGGTACCGGCTCAGGTTACCGGCTTAACAGCTCAACCGCCACCGCAGATCTCCAGCTTCCGTAACTCCTTACCGGAAAACACACACATATACGATTTCTCCGAAATTAGATCTGCAACTAACAATTTTTTAGCGAAGCGGTTTTCGTCATCGTCAACGCCGTCGTGGCGGTGTGTTCTCCGTGGTAAGGATGTGGTGGTGTTCCAACGGAAGTTTCGCCGGCCGAATCAGGATTCGGAATTGCGAGAGAAGTTATCGGTGATTTACAGGAGTCATCATATGAGTATAATTAAGCTCACCGGAGCGTCAATTTCCGGCGATTATATATACCTAGCGTATGATTACACGTCCGGCGGAAACCTAACGGATTGCTTACGTAACAAACGGAATCCTGAGTTTACTGTGTTGAGTTCGTGGATGTCGCGGATGCAGATCGCTACAGATCTGGCTTCTGGATTGGATTATATACATAATAAAGCTGGATTGAAGATTAATTTGGTGCATAAGTATGTGAAATCGAGTAGCGTGATTGTTACGGAACCGTCGTTTAATGAGATTGAGGAGATTGATTCGCCGGAATGTTCTCCGGCGAAGAAATTGACGAGATCTGGAAGTAGAATGATGCAGTTTGAAGGTGTGAATGGTTATATGTCGCCGGAGTTTCGTGGTCTTGCAACGCAGAAATCTGACGTGTATGCGTTTGGTGTGGTGATTTTGGAATTGTTATCCGGTGAGGAGCCGGTCAAGTATAGGAGATGAGTTATACACATGTAGTGCCACGTAATCAAGAATTTGCCATGTCATCTTGTCCACGTAATCAAGTATGTGCCACGTAGGATGGAAGACTAACTCAGTTACTCATTTTTTAACTGAGTGGTGAAATGACAAACAAAATTAAAAGTTTGGGGTGTCACAGATCAAAGTGTTAGTTGCGGGTGTTATCGGCCAATTCTTCAAAGTTAAAGGTGTTAAAATCCAATTGGCCTTAATTTTAAATATGATTAACAAAAATGTTTTGTTTCACTGATAAGCTAATTTTCGAAATTATCATATTATATATTAAAAAACAAAGCTTATGAATAGTAAATATACATAACTTCACGCCATCTTTTGTTGACTTTTTTCCCTATACCCCTTTTAAGTGTGTATATATATCCATTTTCTTCAAAGATAGTTAGATTATTCATCATGGTGGAGTGGTTTTGTGGTTGTATGTGTTTTAAAGAGACTCGAATTCAAATCATGGGGTCTTTTTTTTTTTTTTTTCCATTTTATGCTTACATAACTTCACGTGATCTTCCTTTTTCTCCTCTTTCACACGTTTTTCTGATTGTATTTATACAATTCTTATTTCTTATTTGTTGGGTTAGTGGATGCTTAGACATCGCAATAGTCGCCATCGCCAGGAGTTACTAACTCGCTTGCTACCAACGGCTTTGTTGTATGAAAACTCCATTTGTCAACTTAAAAATAAGACACTAAACAGCACAGCTTTAATAACAACCAAGTATTTAGTCGCAATAAATAGTTTTACAATGACTTATTTTTGTCGCGCCGCAACGCGGCGCGCAGCATTAAAGCCTAGTTAAATAAATTTGGAGGTTTGATATCTGACCCATTAGAGCAAAGCATAACCCAAATTGACACGTATCGTAGACTGGTCAAATTGCCGCTTGTAAGATAGATTATGGAGGTTTGCTCTGTTTGTTGAACAGTCTAAAGAGATAACTCGAGTTAATATCTGGTTGACGAAGAGTTATCTTATGTAACCAATCTTCAACCACATCTGAAAACACTAATGTTCTTGATCATGATCAGGTATTCTTATATATACAGGTTTATACGTTAAAACAAACATTATTGATTTAGGAACGAACTAGTGACCTTTTTAGCGTTGTTTCGGCACATGAAAATATGTCTTTTTGCTAGCCAAACATGACCTGTTTAAACTTTAAAATGGCATCCTAAATGAGTATGTTTCTGTAACTTGGAATACTGTATTTTAATTTAAATAACATATATATTTGTTATCTTTTTTAGTAATGAAGAGACTTTGCAGTTATCGTATAAATAAGGGACAATTGCATAGTTTCCCTTAAAAAGTTGCTTAATTGCGTATTTACCCAACTTAAAATTAAAATTGCATATATCCCATTCCTTAGCTAATAAAATTGCAAATTTACCTATTTTGATTTATTTTATTAAAAACAAGCTATATAATGACTTTTTTACCCTTATTTTTACTAAAACTTAAAAAAATACATATTTATTCATTTTTACTAGTTTAGCGGTTTATTTCAGTGTTTAAGTTTTAGTAAAAATAGTAAAAATGAATAAATATGTATTTTCTTTTAAATAATTGTGAAAAATCCACAAAGACTAGTAAAATGAATAAATTTTTGAATTTTTTTAAGTTTTAGTAAAAATAAGGGTAAAAAAGTCATTATATAACTTGTTTTTAATAAAATAAATCAAAATGGGTAAATTTGCAATTATATTAGTTAAGGAAGGGGATATATGCAATTTTAATAGTTAAGGAAGGGGATATATGCAATTTTAATTTTAAGTTGGGTAAATACGCAATTAAGCTGTTTTTTTAAGGGGAAATATGCAATTGTTCATATAAATAAGTTTGCAAGCTGTACAAGATAGAAACACATTTACGTATTTTTCTCGAGTATAGCAAACAGCCTTTAAATTAGGTGCAAAACTAAAACCAGCTTACAATTTATACCAATTAATAAATGATAGCAACTTGTCTTATCTTATATTAGTGATTTTACTGTAAAACAGTGGTTGATGAATTGCACATCAGACGCCACATAAGCAAAATATGCTTATAATATAAGATTATGGAATACATATTTATATAAGAATATGGAGCCTTTGAACTCTTATTCACATACTGGAAAACAAAACAGAAATAAAACCCAAATTACT
The DNA here is from genome assembly GCA_030545235.1 of Helianthus tuberosus. Taxonomy (NCBI): domain Eukaryota; kingdom Viridiplantae; phylum Streptophyta; class Magnoliopsida; order Asterales; family Asteraceae; genus Helianthus; species Helianthus tuberosus. The sequence continues at coordinate 47,468,865 of CM060411.1, read as the reverse complement.
TCAACTATCAACATGAGTCCCCAGGTCAGACGATGGTGACCCTCGAGACCCGTATCAGCCCATGTTTCCCATACAAATGCACTTGATCTGCAAAACATTGATCATGTTTTAGCATAACTTATAATGTGTTCTATTTAGAGGTGTTCATGGTTCTGCTCTGCCGGTTTGAACGAAATTCTGACCCGGACAACAAACCAAATCAGCCGGTTGGCTTTTTGAGCCATTTTTTTGCCTTTTTAAAAAAATAATAATTTGTATTAAAAGTTTTAATATGATATAGATGGTTCATGAATACAGTACATGTGCATAACTGCATATTCTAAAACTGAAAAAGATAAAATAAAAAGGTTTAAAAGCCGGTTCCTAGCTTCAAACTGTTAGCTAGGTTGTTATACCGGCAAACTGCCAAAACCGATCCATTAATGAACCGTGCTTGGGTGGTCCGGTTGGTTTCAATGGTTTATGAACACCCCTGTATTTGGAAATTCAACATGATGATTCATTTAAATACAATTTCCCAATTGTAGTGCGTAAGGAAATATCGATGAAACGTTTATATTTGTGAAAACTTTCTTTCTGAAGTAACAAAATAAGGTGTGTTTGGTACTTACTTCAAGAAAATCATCTAATCCGTATTTAGAACCTTCCCGTCCTAAACCAGACTGCTTAAAACCTCCAAATGGTGCTACCTGTGTATGATCCAAACAAGCAAACAATACCAATATTAATAATAATTAATTTAGGATCTTATCAGAAACCATTGAATATAGAAAGACTCTTTTACCTCATAAGCATGCAGTCCCTCATTTACTCCAACAATACCATATTCAAGAGCTTCAGATACGCGCCATGAACGCTGAATATTGTTTGTGAACAAGTAAGCAGCTAATCCTGCACGGTTTGTATCAAATATATATGTCTTAATTTTAATCAATCAACAAAAAGAAGCAAATGATTAGACACCAATATATGATTATGGATCATATATAAAAACCTGCATCAGTGTCATTAGCTATCTGTATAGCCTCTTCTTCTGTTTTAAACCGTATAACAGGTGCAACTGGTCCAAATATTTCCTGCCTGTAAGCGTAAAGATTGAAGTACTAGTCAAATACACATCAAAACTAGCAATTGCAATAACTTAAAATAAAAAAACTATATTGTAACAATCCATACATATAAAACAGGTGTGTACCTAGTTGTATTTCATAGATAGTGTGTCAAAGTTGCATCAAGCGTATACAGTTAGTTACAACAGTACAACACCCCCAAAGGGTTATTTAAAAAACTTGATTATCATATTTGACTTATATTTATTATATTAAATGAAAGCCTGACAAAATGGATGTGTTGGGTCAGCTAATGGGTCAAAACGGTCGTTTTTAAAAGTACCGCTTTGGTTTGGACCAATAGGATTCCGACCAAAATGAGTTGTCCCGCTTTATATTTTTTGTATGGTGGCTAGTGGGGACCGATAGGTGGAGGTTACAGCAGGTCAGCAGGGGTGCAGGTGGCTGTGATGGCACTTGCGGCGGCTTAGACAAGTAGGTGGTGATGAGTGGTGCTGGCCTATTTGGGCCCCTTCTAAGTAAGAGCGACCCATTTTGATCTATTGTATAATTTGAATAGACCCAAATCAACCTATTTACCAAACAAAAGTTATCTAAGTCAACCAACCCATCTTTTCGAAGAACGGGTCATGATTGCCAGCCTGACCTGACACATTTGAACCGCATATAAAAATTACTATTTTCGCCCAAACCCAATCTGTCTGTTTTATCACCTTGAGTTTGAAAACGGTATCAAATTACCTACAACAAAATATTATAGTCACCAAAAGTTTTGGGATTACCTTGCTATGAGCATCTCATTCTTGACATCACTTATAATTGTAGGCTCATAAAAAGTCAACCCTAGGTTATGCCTCTTACCACCCACAACCACTTTTGCTCCCTGGATCAAACAATATTTTTGTATTTGTCATAAAATCTATAAAAATTCCACAAGATATTTTTAAAAGTGATGAAACAAACCTTTGAGATAGCATCTTGCACTAATGACTCAACCTTGTGTATAGCAGCTTCATTAATAAGTGGTCCCTGCAAAAATATTATTGTAATTACTGCTAGTTTAGCTGAGAGTAAAGTCAATATAGTTTAAGTATCAATTACCTGGGCCACACCTTCACTAAAACCATTGCCGACTTTAAGGCTCTTAACGGCATTTGAGAAGGCGTTCATGAATTTGTCATATATTCCTACAAAGATGGTACTTGTCTTGTCATGCATGAAAGACGGAATAGACGAAGGGATTTAGTTTGTTGTTATATACCTTCTTGCACAAGTAATCTGTTTGTGCATATACATGCTTGTCCAGTGTAAAGGAATTTACTTGCCAACTGAAATAATCATAGAATATTGTGTGCTATAATCATACATTAATAATGAAAAATGTTAACCGTTTTTAGTTAATCTTATAGATATATAACCTATGTTTACAAATATATTAAGATTAAAAAACGTTCTATCCTATCACTGAAGCAAAAATGTATCACTTACGCTCGCTTTTACTGCCACTTCTAGGTCTGCATCATCAAAGATTATGAAAGGTGCATTACCACCAAGTTCAAGAGATACCTGAAACAATCAAAGGTTGTATTTTTTTTTTTCTTTTCACATTACATACCGCAATAAAGTTTAAAGGTAGTGAGAACATAAATATCAATACAGTTACCTTTTTAACGGTCTCAGCTGCACCAGCCATTAGTTTCTTTCCAACAGCTGTTGACCCTGTAAATGTTATCTTTCTTACTTGTGGGCTTTCAAGTAGAGAATTTCCGATTTTAGGTGCATCTCCCATGACCACATTTAAGACACCCTGCGATAAATGATTTTAAAAAATGAAGCAAAAATAAACTTTTACATATGGATGATATATATCATTGGTGGATGTTTGTTTATAAGACTTACAGGTGGGATTCCAGCTTGAATGGCCAGCTCAGCTGCTGCTAAGGCGCTAAACGGTGTGAGCTCAGAGGGCTTTATGACCACCGTACATCCACAGGCAAGAGCAGGTCCAACCTGATATATGATATAATATTATCACATTAATTATCTAACGATCTAAAAAACGTCTTAGGAGGTTGTATAAATTAAAAATATATATTTTCAGACTGTTAGCGCGTTCAACCTGTTTACTTGACCCATGTGAGATAAAACACGAATCAAATCGACCTATACATAAGTAAACGGGTCAATATTTTACCTTCCTGGTAATCATTGCCAAGGGGAAATTCCATGGAGTAATCGCGCCAACCACACCGACAGGCTGCAAAATAAAGGAATCATTGGTAACGCTAATTGTCAAGAAGAACATATGCAGAAAACAAGTTTTGTTGGCTTAAATAACCACCTGCTTTAGAACAAACAGGCGGCGGTCAGGCATTGGTGACGGAAGTATATCACCGTTAACACGTTTAGCCTCCTCTGCAAAGAACTCAATGAAACTAGCCCCATATACAACCTGCAAAACTCGAGAATCACAGATATGCATTCGTGTTCAAAACACAAAACATTTATATTGGATCTGTTTGATATTTGTACCTCTCCAATGGCTTCGTTTAGAGGTTTTCCTTGTTCCAGAGTTATAAGCTGCGCAAGCTCTTCTTTATGTTGAATCAGTAAGTTATACCATTTACGGAGGCGACTGCTTCGGTCAAAAGCAGTAAGCTTGCTCCAATCTACCCAGCAAATGATTTAAAAAGTTATGTAGATGAAACAAAGTATGAAACTTATTATTATGATAACAAGACAACATAAAAGCAAAAGTTACATTGTAACGAATTATATCGTAAGTAATTTGAAGATCATACCGCGAAAAGCATCGTAGGCTGAAGAAATCGCATCTTTTGTTTCCTTCTCACCCATGAACGGAACAGAAGCTATAACTTCCCCATTAGCAGGGTTGTAAACCTGTAACAACCAACATCTAATGTGATTTGTGTGTTGCTAAAGATATTATTTAATCATATTATGCCATCTCGATCAAGAGTTGGAATCAGTTCCCAAATCCTCAAAAAATAATCAGTTTAACATACAAATCCAAGCCCAACGGGGTGATCAACAGTAATTAAGTTACTGCTATTGCTGACAGAAGTCAATCATCAGAGTTGGTTAGTGTTATTGCTTATAGAGTTCTTAACTAAATTATATGTCAATCGTTTTAACCGCCGGTTAACACATTCTTTTCTCAAAATATTTGTGTCAATTCAAATAAACGTTGCGATGGTTCCCCAACTATAAAAGGAACCTTTTCACAACATAGAACACATACCCTTTCTTGTTTTCATATGAATCAACCGACTAAGGTTGAAAAAGTATCATCGAAATACTAGTTTTATGCTAGAGTGATTTACACGATTCAAAGGGTCATCCAAACAATGACAAACTAGAAAACGCACACTTCATAAATACTAGTTTTTACGTTCAATACCTCGATGGTCTTCCCATCATATGCATCGGTCCATTTCCCTCCAATAAGACCTTTGGTTCGAAACAATCCAGAACTCTTGAGGCGCGCGACAACATTTTCTGTTTCCATGCTCATCTGAACAATTCAATTTGATCATGAATTCAATTAAAAACAATGAAAAAAATCAATGGAAAGTAGCATAGCAAGTTCATAACAAGAAGAGCAATGCACCTTGCTTCCAAAGTATATGATTATCCTGATGTTGCAAATATGATGATTATATTATAATGGTGTTCCCCTGCTACAAGTTAGATTTAATCATTTAAATATTGGTTGCTAAGTTGGTTTCCACGTATTATTGTTGACTACGTATTATGTGAACAGAGAACACTAAGTAAAATAATATTATCATTATTGACAAAATCAAAATATACTCTTTATAAAATAATATTATCATTATTGACAAAATCGAAATATACTCTTTGTTACTTTATCTACTCATTTTAATAATCAGTCAATGACAAATCGGTCTATTTGATTGAAAATGTGTTTCATGTAGAATAATTTATTATGGTCTTGTTCTATATAACCCTCTACTTGCGAATATTTTTTACTGGGTTTAACTTTTTTCCGGGTCGGGCCATCAACTTTTTTTATACTAATCCGCTAAAGATATATCAAAATAGTTAAGAAACTAATAATTAATAAAGGATAATCTTAAAAATAATTGCCATTTTCCATTATTCCTTATTTGGGTCGCTAGCTGGGTCGAGTCTAAGTATTGTGTTGGATGCTCCTGCATCATACCTCTCGTAACTCGTCCATGTGTCTTGTGTGCTCCACGTCCCGTAGTGTCTTGAGCCCACAAACCATTCACATGTCAACCCGAAAAGACCACCTATATTAAAAAGCTTACCCGTTGCGCTACCCTGATCAACCATAACCACCCTATGCCCAGATTTAATAGTATACCCATCCATACCATTAACCATGTGAACTAGCCCAAAGCCCCAAAGACACATATAAATACATACGGCTCAAACCCAAGTCGAACATGAAACCGCTGTACTAGCAATCCCTTGCGCTACACTCCAATGGAAAATAACCCAAGAAACAAATGCAATCATAGGGTTCATGATGGAAACCCCATTCAAACCCAAAAGGTTATCGCATTCTATTGTGTGGAAAAGAATAATGATTTTTAATCCTCCGCATTCATGACAATAAGGGGGTGTTTGGCCTAGCTTTTATTTTTTTGGTTTATACTTATATTTTAAAGTAGCTTGTAGCTTATTTTTTATGATTTGATAAACTCTTTTTTAGTGTTTGGATTAGCTTATAGCTTATTTTATATCATTTGCCCTTACACAAATAAGCTTCTTCAAATAAGCTAAAAAACCATCATCAAATAAGCTTCTTCAAATTAGCTTATATAAGCTAATAAGCATAAGCTTAAAAAGCTAAACCAAACACTAAATTAAGCTTATTTTGTAAAAAAAGCTAAAAAAAGCTATAAGCTTTGTTAAAAAAGCTAGGCCAAACACCCCCTAAGATTAAAAGAAATCCTGTCGTTAAAAAAACGTCATAGCTTTACAAATTTTAAATCTTTCAAATCCCCAAAGTTGAATTTTCTATTAGGTGGCCTCAATTTGTGGAACACTAATAGGAAATTGAAAATGATCATCATTCTACCCACGTAACCATTATGAAATTGGAAATCATTATTATTTGTACCCACGTAACCGTCCATGAGGAAAAAAAAAAACCCGACTTTTTAGCCTCACATTTTTTTTTCCGGTAATTATAATGTCGGCAGAAATTTATTCTAATAACAATGGCCGTAAACGTAACCGGTTCAAGAATAATAACAAGAATGAACAAACGTGAAAGGAATATTTGACGGCCAATCCTTCAATCATCCAGGTTCATCATTTCCTACCTCTTTTTTCTTTTTCTTTTTAATATAACTAGTAGTAAGACCCGTGTGAACACACGGGTAAGTTTAATAACGATCGAAATCAAATACTAAAAAACAGATTATAAATATATCATTTAAATTGTTGTGTTTAGTTACATATGTTTATAAAAACAATGTTAAAAACAGTATGTGTTAGTATTATAAGTATAATGATAAAATGTTTATAAAAACAATGTTAAAAACTATATGTAAAATATGATGTGAAATTATTTAATAAATTCACATTCGCATTATACTTATGAATTTACAACATCAGGCATAAGTCATAAGTGAAGCTACAATACATTCAGAAACAAAGGTCCTCTGTTTCTGTTTGAAGCCAATAATTGACCTTAAAACCGTAACTGCAAGTGGCGCTGAATTTCTTGGTCTCAATACCCAACCTACCTGAAATTGACAATTACTATCCCGTAAGTTTCAAAACCACATGGAAAAATCATACATAACAACCTAAGTTTCGAGATGAATTAAGGAAAACCGTTACCTGAGATGTAAACGGAAAGAATGTGATGTCTCAATGATGGTTGCTGTCATTAGGTGCATTGAGACCTAACGGAAAAAATGTGATGGCTTAAGTATAATTATAAGCTTATTAACTAATGAGACCATGTTAATGTAAAATTTAACCTTATGATAACCAAGAGGCAATCTTTGTATAGTCTGAAACATAAGTCATCCTTGAACATGGGTCATCGGCCAAATCAAATATTAAAAAACAGATTATATCCCTGCATGAAAAACAAAATCGATAAATTTAGGGAAAATGAGTTTGAAAGATGATAACCCAACAGTAGAGAATCTCATTCTACAGCTCCGACAAATGCAGGGGTGTTCTCAAATAATGGTTCCTAGATGTTTGAAAACCGACAAAGAACGACAAATGTCCACAGTGTTGCTTCTTTGAACATTTGTCGGTCTTCAAACATCTAGGAAGCATTATTTGAAAACACCCCTGAATTTATCGAGGCTGTAGAATGAGATCTTCAAATACTGGGTTATCATCTTTCAACCACATTTTCCCTAAATTTATCAATTCTGTTTTTCATACCTCCCAAAGCCACCTATCCGCCTGCAAAGAGATCGAGAAAGCTTGAAGTATAACTTGTACTTAATTATATGGCACCGGATTTTCACTGATTCAAGAATCTCAACATCAGCTGACAACAAAGAACCAATTTACAAACATCTTAATAGTAATCCATAATTCAGATTATTAACTTCTGAATGCACTAACCAGTTTTTCCTGAAGAATTGTTGTCCAGTCTGTGTGATGTGGTATCAATTGTACTGTTATTCCGCTTCTTCGCTGTATTAACACATTAAAATCTTAAAACATAAAAGCAAACAAAATGTTCCAAAAAACAAACAAACACAAGTAGTTAGTTATATGCTACCAACCTTAAAGTGTTGCACCGCAGCCTCCACATGTGTACACCGGTTTGCTACTTATCAAACTAACCATCATCGTAATCAGCAAATTGCTATTATCATCAAAACACGATTAAGAGAAAAGTAAACTAAATGAAAAACAAACAAACATCATTGAATCTATAAACATCATCCAGACTTGCCCGTGTGTTGAATTAACCGATGATTGTTTATGTAAGCTGCTGTTGTTGGCTTCATGATCATCGTTTTCGACATGCCCGATGGTTCTGGTGGTGAGTTCTATGGGTGATTCTCCTGTATCAGCCAACCAAAATAATTAAAAAACAAATCAAACACTACAACAAAACAAAAATCATAACCACAACCAAAACCAACCAAAAAAGATGAAACCTTTATCAAACTACAAATTCTTGAAATTACCAATCACGACTAAGAACAAACAGACCAAGAACATCTTCACGGATGGTAAAAGTACCTTATCTTTCTGAGTGAACAACAATCGAGAATTGAGAGTAACCGCCCTGATCTGTAGGAAACAGTTGCTTCAACCTTAACATCTTCTCAGTCACTCCGTATCAATGGCAACGATGATTCAACCAAATTCACAGACTAAACTACAAAACATAAAACGTAACCAATTAATACAAGACATGAAAAACTAAATAAAATAACAGTACCTTGGTAGCAACATCACATGCAGTGTGTCTAATTCACCAAGATCTGTTGGTAAAACCACCACAGCCACATGACCACCTGTAAAACAAAACATAGGAATCGGGTCCAAACGTAAATTTATATGACCGATCTACAAACGAAAAAATTGTAAAACTTACCGGCGTCATCACATACAGCTAAATAGGCATCTCAGACCAACCAAACTCCATTTTCTTGTATAGATGTGACAACGATTATACACGATCCCTTTTCAAAACCTTAATCACCAACACAGCGTTGGCGAAGGTCATTCATCGGGAACTTGCAAAACATTTGCATCGTCAGAATGCCAGGCTCAGATTATGCATAAAGATGACAACACCATAGCTGCAAGAGAGGTTGCATGAACAACTGCCATCCTACAACCTTGCCATACCATAATGCTATCTTCATTTAATTTTTTTACTCAGATCTACAAAATCATCATAGCCTCATCTTGAAAGGACAAGAAAAATGCATTTTGCATACCATCACAGTCAACACTAAATGATTTACTAAACTAATACAAATAATTGCAAAATTTCAGACCTCGCGTATATTCGGACCGACGTTTGCTTCATCAGAAACGCATCTAAGTTACCGGAAAGTGCCCGGAACCCTAGCTTACTACCAAAACACTATGGGAGCACCGTCAACCCTAGAATTGACGGAAAACACCATAGTTTTAGTCTCAGATGAGAAGCATCTCATCAACATCATTGACTGAATATCCATTACAATCTAAAAAACGTGGTCTTAGGTGACATTGATCTCATAATCATCGACCGAACATGGATTACAGCCAACGCTACCTAGGACAGCCGCGAACGGCAGCCGGCAACAATGGTTTATATGTTGCAACAACACGCCAGATCTAACCATCGTAGCCTCAGATGACAAAATCATCTTCATCGGTCTGAGCAGAGACGTTTAAGTTATTTTGTGCATTTAATGCACCTGTGAGAAGTAATCATATCTCCATCTCTCTCTTTCTTCTTCACACTTTAATCTACAAAATCATCATAGCCTCATCTTGAAAGGACAAGAAAAATGCACTTTGCATTCATAATAAAAATAATAAAAATCTGATTATTATATATAATATTATTTAGATTAAATTGGATTTATGACATCAGCATGGACAATGTGCCATAAGTTTGAGGTTGACACGTAAGCAAAGTGAGGTCATCTTCTAATCACTTATTATAGATTAATATAGATATTATATATATATATATATATATATATATATATATATATATATATATATACAAGAAAAATGCATTTTGCATTCATTTTTATTCACCATCACAGTCAACCCTAAATGATTCAAGGTGTAATCAATACATAAATAGACACCCAACTTAAGAAAAAACCCCAAATCAAATTAGCAAAGATACATGTGAACTCATCTAACAAAACAACTATGAATTACTGTCATTACCTCATGGCATCAAACTAATCAATACAAGACATGAAAAAATAAATAAAATAACAGTACCTCGCTTTGTTAGAAGATGACCTCACTTTGCTTACGTGTCAACCTCTGAGATATGCCACATTGTCCATGCCGATGTCATAAATCCGATTTAATCTAAATAATATAATAATGTATATAATAACAGTACCTCGGTAGCAACATCACATGCAGTGGGTCTAATTCACCAAGATCTGTTGGTAAAACCACCATAGCCACACGACCACCTGTAAAACAAAACATAGGAATCGTGTCCAAACGTCAATTTATATGACCGATCTACAAACAAAAAATTGGAAAACTTACCGGCGTCATCACATACAGCTAAATAGGCATCTCAGACCAACCAAACTCCATTTTCTTGTATAAATGTGACAACGATTATACACGATCCCTTTTCAAAACCTTAATCACCAACACAGCGTTGGCGAAGGTCATTCATGGGGAACTTGCAAAACATTTGCATCGTCAGAATGCCAGGCTCAGATTATGCATAAAGATGACAATACCATGGCTGCAAGAGAGGTTGCATGAACAACTGCCATCCTACAACCTTGCCATACCATAATGCTATCTTCATTCAATTTTTACTCAGATATACAAAATCATCATAGCCTCATCTTGAAAGGACAAGAAAAATGCACCGTCAACCCTAGAATTGTCGAAAAACAACATAGTTTTAGTCTCAGATGAGAAGCATCTCATCAACATCATTGACTGAATATCCCTTAGGTGACATCGATCTCATTATCATCAACCGAACATCGATTACTCCCAACGCTACCTAGGACAGCCATAAACGGCAGCCGGCAACGATTAGGGCATGTTGCAACAACACGTCAGATCTCGCCATCGTAGCCTCAGATGACAAAATCTTCTTCATCGGTCTGAGTGACAAAAGATGGTAATTCACCGACGGATTTCTTTATAGATGAGATGGTTCGTGTGGAAGATGAGGAAAATAAACCCTAAAATCGGCTGTGAGTTTGAAATGAGAAGAAAGAGAGAGATGGAGATTAAAGTGTGAAGAAGAAAGAGAGAGTTGAGATATGATTACTTCTCACAGGTGCATTAAATGCACAGTTCAACTCCCCATGCATTTTCAAAAGTTCCCTCCTAAAAAACCAATTTTATTATAATAAAAATAATAAAAATCTGATTATTATATACAATATTATTTAGATTAAATCGGATTTATGACATCAGCATGGACAATGTGAGGTCATCTTCTAATCTCTTATTATAGATTATATAGATATAGATATATAGATATTAAAAAAAGTTGTTATTCATGACCTCTGCATAATAAATTTCCATCAAGAAACCCTAAATAACCATTCATAAACTAAAAATAAAATAAATGAAAAAGTATAAAAACTTATAAACAAATGAGTGAAAATAAGAACTCACCAAGGAAAAAAGATACATAGTATTCTCCTGATTGCAATGGCAAGTAGGTCCATTTCCTATAATAATAAACACAAATAAATGCTAAAAAAAACTTTTCAAAAAATTTGAAGATGAACAGTTTCAACTGTATGAAGCAAACAAAAATTTCTTAAATTGTAAAAGTAAAATCTTAGAAATAAAACATAACATGAGATTCAGTAAGAAGAGTTCGACTTGCAGAAAACAACATTTCTTCCCATAATTGGAAACGCTTCTTCACATGTGCATTGGGCTGTCATGAACAAAATAAAAAATTATAATTTAAGATCTCATATGTACAAATAAACGTGTTAATGTAATACCAAGGATATCACTGGTTGTATGATTTGACATTGCAATGCAACTGTTGTAGTCTTGTTGAAGTAGACAGGAACTCATCTAATTATTCTTAATTGTGAATCCACAATCAAAATGAATAAAAGGTGATAATAACCATTGGTCTAGTAGATCTTACCTCAACCTATAAAAAATACATGTAGCAGATCACCCCATACCCATAACTCTTTTTAACTTTTAAGCACTATTTCAAAGAATTATATAATCCAACGATAGGCAACATGAATAACCTATATATAACGAATGCCAAGGATTATGACAATCTATCCAAATTTCTCATACCTACAAAACCACAACTAGACTTTTATGCCAAAACAATAGAAACTCATTAAATAAAAAACCTAATACCAACAAAACCACAACCAGACCATTCTACCAAAACTATGGAAACTCGTTAAATAGAAAACCTAACCGTTTATAAAGAACTACAGTCGGACGAATCACCATTGCTTGCCAGAGATCGACATCTACCATCGAAACCTGTCGCCGACTTCATCTCCATCGCCAACTCGTACCTGTTACCCTGAATCGGTTGCCGAATTTACCCCAACTCAGCGTTAGAAGACCCGATCTAGCGATGAAACCACCACTGTCACATGATTCTGCCGGATTACCGGCACTTGTACCGCAAATAGCCATCGAGTCGTCGCTCACTTACTTCATAGTCATCGGAAATCACCATAACAGAAAAAAACTAAATTTATATTATGTAGTAAACAATTTGAAAATTAGCTTGAACATTTTTATTGGTCGGCCAAATACAAAACACATATCTGTCGAGATCTCGGCAACGGTACAGAGCGTCTGGTGCATCTTCAATTTTTAGAACGATTGAGAATCCATTTTGGTTAATGATCATAAACACAAAACCTAATTAAACAAACCTATGCATCCATTACAAAATCTGGTAATAAACATACCTGAACTTCACCAGCTTGACGGTTAATATCTGCACCTGATACATAAACAAATCAATCAGATTTAATCATCAACAATTTTCATCAGCAATTTTAAAACAGAGATCTTGTACCTGATAGGGGCCAGTAGACTGCAGACCTCTTTGAAAACAATACATGTAATCAAAATCCCCAAATTAGAACCCTAATTTTTAAAATTAAGCAAATTATTACAAAAAAGTAATCAATTTATACAAAAGTGGACAGTTCTAATTAGGTAAAATATTAAATTCAACTTTCAAATAAAGCTTTTAAATAAAGCAAACTTCAAAGTAAGATAAAACACCACATGCAATAAATAAATTTCAACCAAAATCAACCAAATCACAACAAAATCACAGATTCCTGAGTTCAAACTGTTACATAATTCACTTAATCAGTTCTAATTATGTCAAAAACTAAACAAATTCTAACCAAATCAGTTCCAATCAAATAAAAAACTGAATAAATTCGAACAAAATCAGTTCTAATCATGTCAAAAACTGAACAAATTCGAACAAAATTGAACAAAATCGCACCTGATTCCTTACAAACTTCAACAGCTTCTTCTTTCACCACCACCACCACCGAATCTTTCGAATTCAAACCCATGAAATCTCGTTCCATAGTTCCACTACAAAATTCCAATCCCAATTTCATCAAACTTTCACCCGATCAAAAACGCCCAAAATCTCAAAAAACTCAAAACCCTAAAAATATCTAAAAAAAAATGTTGAAAAAACTTTGAATTACCTTGAAGATTTTCAACTCAAAATTGCAGCAAGCGAAAGAAATGCTTCAGACTTGCAAAAATCTAGAGAGAGAAAGTAGAGACATAGAGTAGAGAGAGAAACATAAATAGATCAATGGTCGAAACCGTAGTTTGGTTGGCCTCCATCACTGGTCTGAACCCTAGATCGAGAGAAAGATGTAAGAGCAGAAATTGTGGTGATATAGGGTTGAATCTACATCAGCAAATGGATTGATGTTCTTCATCACTGATTTAACGATGAACAGAGAGAAAGCGCTCCGATCTTCTTTGAAATTTGAAAACCCTAGACTGTAAGACGATGAGATGAAGAAAATAAACCCTAGAATCAGCTGGGAGTTTGAAATGAGAAGAAAGAGAGAGATGGAGATTAAAGAGTGAAGAAGAAAGAGAGAGTTGAGATATGATTATTTCTCACAGGTGCATTAAATGCCCATTTCATCTCTCCATGCATTTTCAAAATTCCCTCCTAAAAAAAACCATTTATCATAATAAAATCTTATTATATACAATATTATATTATTACTAGATTAATAGATTATTTAGATATATAAACAAAACGGAATTATGACATCAACATGGACAATCTGGCATGCCTGAGAGGTTGACACGTAAGCAAAGTGAGGTCAGCCTCAAATCTCTTATTATAGATTATATAGATTGATAGATAAATTGCATCCATCTAAACTCTAAAGGATACTCCTTCTCTTCCTCAAAGCCTTTGTCCCAGACATTAAACTCTGATTAATTAAGTTTCCTTTGATACTTGCATCCCTTAGGTCGGAACGAATGAACTTTTAATATAATTATTGTGAATTATTTATTAAGTTTTGTTTTATATTTAAATTAGAGGTAATTGAAAATGGGGTGCTTAAAACCGGATATCCGAATTTCGGATACCCGAAATTTTCGGATACCAGATTTCACTATCTGAATCCGTATCCAAAATTTCAGATATTCGAATATCCAAATTTTTATTTTATTTTTGTTTTTTATTAGGTTTTGATATCCGGAACTGGATATTTCGGATATGTTTCGGATATCCGGAAAAAAATAAAATTTTAAAATCACTATCCGAATCCGAAAATTCGGATATCTAAATTTTCGGATATCGGATATTTCGGACACTTATTATTAATTGTTTATGTATTAGATGTGTTTATCTAGTTGGTTATTTTATTATTTAAATAGAGTTTGAATCGGATTACGACTATAATGAGTTTAGTATAAATAGATGGTTATGCCTATTGTTATTAGTGTGCTTTCACTAAAAAATAAATAAAAGAGTCAAACGAGTTCATTCATCCTGTGTTTTTGTGTTTGATCGAAGGACCTGATTTACAACAACGAACTCCTTTGTTTTCACCCTACACCCGTTATAAATCACTCTCTCTAACTCTTGTCTAAGATGAAGTATCGATCCATGGCCGGCTTGGTCCCTGTGCAGAGTATGCAATCACACAGGGCCCAACTCACCATGGGGCCCAAAAGTTGAAAAGCGCAATATGTATCTATATCTTCTATACTTACTGTATAATAAAAGAAACCTTTGGGAGACATGTATCATTCATTGGAGCTATCTATTTTTTTCCTTCCTATCACTCCCACATAATTATAAATACTTATTTTTTAGAATTAAAGATATTCATTATATACACCTATTAATAATTAATGATAAGAATATAACAAACAACATATACTATTTTAAGGGGAGGTTCATTTGAGAAGAAAATTAAATTGAAAAGAAAAAGAACAAAGGGTACAATTGTAAAACATTAAATAGTTTTTCTCTCATTTCATTTATTATTATTTTTGACTAATTAATTAGTCATAAAGACTATCATCATCCACACTAAATTTTTTGCCTACACAAATAAAAAATTATCCTACACGTTTTGAAATTTATCCTACACATATTGAAATTTACCTTACACAGCTCGTAATTCATCCTACACACCTCGTAATTCATCCCACACTTTAAATTATTTTTTTTTCTTCTTTGAAAAATATATTTTTTTTTAAATAAGTTACAAATTTAATGTAGTTAGCTATTAAAAAGGAATACTATCATTAAAGATCTATCTAAGTTTACCAATATACTCTTACACTAATATTAAATACAAAAATTAAATGAAGTAAAATGAAGGATTCATATTGGTTGAAATTTCTTCTTTTTTATTCTTACAAAAAAATTATTCTCATTTGAACTCTCCACTACTATTTTATTCCTATAAATGTTTAAAGATATATAAAATTAATATATTAACTTCACACAAAATTATCTTCAAATTATCTAAATAAATTCATTGAATAATGCAGCATATTTTTGTTTGTTCTTTTAGGTAAGAAACATTTAAATAATCATGTATCCCTTTATTTGTGCGTATTAATTTAGATTAGATTATAAAGGATTATATAATTAACATTCCAATAAGCTACTATATATATATATATATATATATATATATATAGGTAGAGGATCATGTACATTAATCCAGAAGTGTGAGAAGTGTATTATAACACTATATATAACACTATATAACACCATATAAACACCGTATAACACTATGTGACACCATATAACACTATGTAACACTATATAACAAATATAACACTATATTTTGTCTGATAGCATGTCTATGGTAGATGTATAGTGTTATATATTGTTATATAGTGTTATATGGTTATTTTGTCTGATAGCATGTCTATGGTAGATGTATAGTGTTATATATTGTTACATGGTGTTACATAGTGTTGTATGGTGTTATATGGTGTTACATAGTGTTATACGGTGTTTATATGGTGTTATATAGTGTTATATATAGTGTTATAATACACTTCGCACACTTCTCACACTTCTGGATTACTGTACAGGATCCCTACCCTATATATATATATATATATATATATATATATATACTATTTAATAAAAGAAATCAGATGGACATATGCCGTTACCACATTTAGGGGATGTTTGTTTACCTCTTAATGAGGCTCTAAATAGTTCAGACCTTCCTTTTGACCTCTTACTTGTTCTGACTGTTTGTTTCGCAAGCAGATGTCTCAATGGTTCAAACATTTGCCTCTGAATGGTTAAACATTATATTGAGTCTGAATGGTTAAGACCTCGAATCTGAATTGGTCAGACATTTGCCTCTGAAATGTTAAGCATTATACTGGCTTTTAATAGTTCAGACGTCTTACTGGTTCACCACTTAATGGTTAAGACCTTTTACTGGTTCAACACTTAACCATTAGAACTTGCCAAACAGCCCCTTGCTTTCACACATTTTTCCCGCTCAAATACTATATAACCCGAATGTAAATTCTCGCAGGCCTAAACCGATCCATCAAGAATTTTGTGGATCCTATGATTATGTTGTGATTTTGTGAATTCTGCAAACTATTTGTCTATTTGTAAACCCTACATTCTACATTACTACATGGAATTGGATTTTTTTTTCTTATTGAACCCACTTTTGATTTTATAAGGTGTGAGCTACAATTATATTAAGCCTCTTTTGATTTTATAAGTTTATATGGAGTTCAGTTAGGATATAGAAAGCCGTAAGCTTTATCACTGATTGCTAATAAAAATTATGTATAAAAATCCTGAATGTAAATAAAAATTATGTGCAGGATTTAGATGGTAAAAACTAACTCATAAGTGATATGTAATAGGTTTCTAGATGCTCATATCTTTCAATTTGGGAACACATAAATTAAATTGCTTCATGCTCATTAGGATATTTACTAAAGTCAGTTAAAAAAACTAAATCAAATGCTTTTGAGTGTTTGCAACCTCTATGGAAGAATATTAAGTATCTGTTTATCACTTGTCATTCGAGTCATTTGTTTCTTCCATTATTTTGTTTTAGTGTATGGCATAAATATTCAACAAAGTTGGCTTGGCATATGCATAATTTTGGTGCATTTATTTGAACGACGGATTCCAACCTGAACCTGTTCTAACCGGTCACCCACTCGACTCACCTGGTTTGCCAAGTCTATCCATCACTCTTCATCCGTGTATCGGTTGCCACGAGGCCCGATTTAGACGGGAAAAAGCGAAATTGGAAGAACCACCGATGCCTTTATGAGAATCCTTCCCATCCACCATATTTCTATGATTCTGATACAACGGTGGAGGATGGTTATTACTCTGACGGATGGGATCGGGACGAGGATGCTTATTATGAGCCAAGAATGGATGGACGATGTTTCTGTTGCGGTCGTGATCATACTTATGATTATGTTGTGTGCTCGGTGTATTTGGAAAATCCAAAGTATTGGAATAAAAAAATGATAGATGCGTACATCTCAAGACCGTATCAGGGATACTGAAAGCATCATCCCGAGGAATATTCTGAGCCCGAGTGTAACAACTCTCACCAAAAGTCCTATTTCTTATTTTATATTACCCAATAGGAAACCCTAATTGAGACCCCCAAGTAATCCTGCATAATCCCTAAAAATTTCAGAACAATCGGAATCAGGATCAGGGCCCCTAAAACTCAGGGGGGTATTCCCTAGTTAGTAATATCCTTACAGTTTTTGATAGAAATTGAATTTTTATGAACCGTCGACTCACCCAAGCCACTGAGACACGAGGCTACCCTATGCTAGAAGTGACCCGCCGCGCCACACGAGAGCCTCTCGTGACACGCGGGCGCGCCGTTTTTCCAGTATAAATCCCAGACATTGGCACTTGAAATTTGGCGTTGGTTCGACGTTAAAATTCGATTCATACACTGAAATATCGTCTGATTACTCCAAAAACACACATAACACGAAATTCTGCCGCGAGAACAGGGTAATAACTCAATCACTGCTACGATTTAATGTCCGATCGATAAAAACCAATCCAATGGATGTTTAAGTGCTGCTCAAACTTGGGTTATACTTTGTCATTAGTTGTAAATTCGATGGATGTTTAAGTATTGCACTTTGTCATTCACTGTGAAGGTTTTGATCTCTTGAGTTGTCGTAAAAGTTGGATTAAAGTTACTAACCTAGTTTTCGTGTGCATTGTTAATTGAATTAGGTTAACAGGCTTATCGGTAGGCTAGACTCTGCCCGTTTAAATCTGCAATGTGAGTCATTCTCTTTTTATCAAATTGTTTTATAAAACCCTAAATGTTTTCAAGGTTATAATTACAGGGATTAAGTCTTTGTAATCTTCAATTACTGCCAGTATGTGGGGTTTTGTATACATTACTTATTTCCCGTCACCATTGGACAACGAGTTAGCCAATGGGTGATCTGACCATAGTCACATATACAGTCGAGTGACAAATACGGATTTGGGGTAATTGGTTGATATAAACAATGTAATCACCCTTAATACTGTATATTATAACAATGTGTCGTTTTGTGCAACTTGAATGACTCGCCAGTATTTTCCTGCTGATTAAACCTTTTTAAAACATGTTTCAGGTGATCTGCTGTGATCAAGGAAAAAGTGCCACATAGCACTACAAGCTTGAAGAAGTGGCTTGATTAAATAAAGAAACATGTTTTTTTTGTAAAATACGGGTTTCCCAGTGAAATCGCCTTTATTGTAAATTACAGGGTTTATCCCTAAGTATGAAATAAAACAATCAGACATTTTCAAGTTTTAACGATCCTGTTAATAATTCCGCTGTGAAATTAAATAAATACCACGGGATTTCTGTCCTGCGGCTTCTGGACCGAGTCAAACCGGGCCAGGGGCCGTGACAGAAAAAAGTGGTATCAGAGCCGCTGATTTAAGCCAATTAAGTATTTAGAAATACTTAATTTTTCTGATTGTCATTCTGTGATTATGTGTTTTTGTGTTATTTGACTATTTGTTAGTTTACAGTATGGGTAAGCAAAGAATTTCGGACATCTATCGTCAATTAGATAGTTCACCAAAAGATAAAGGAACTTCATTTCAATCAAATTCCTCAAGATACTCAGCAGATACTGAGGAAGGAATATTTGTTCGTAAGGCACGGTTTGAGAAACCACTTACTATTAAGAAAAGAAGTTGGATTATTAGAAAAAGTCAAGAGAAAATAAAGAAGTCACAACCAAAAGGAGTGATGGTTAATAAGGAAACTCAGGAAATAGGCAATAACCCACCATGAGAAAATGAATTAAATGAACAATGGGCAAATCTCTATATGTTAGCCACTACAGCAGTAAATGTTAACTTTTAATTAAGTTAAACTGCCAACACCCTGACCCAGTATTAGCACCCATATCATCTATAAGCCAGAAACTTTAAAGAAACTTTGCCCATTAGATAAACAACTTAGTAAGAGAAGATAGAATAAACCTTATATAAAGGCATGTCGAACATAATAAATTATGAATGCACAACCCCAAGTATATATTGAATTTCAGTTGTAATTTGTAATATATATATATATATATATGTATATATACAAAAGTCGCAATGTTTGCCATTTTTCTATTTGAACAATGATACTTGAATGGTTATACTAAATTTTCACCTAGAATTTTGCGTGTTTTCTTCATATATGCTAAACAACATGAATGAGTTGTCTGAAGCTCTTCAGAATCTCAATCTTTATTCGGTGAATGTGGAAGTTTCCAGAGACTTTACCGGTTATTGTGCCGACACTGATGAACCTATGGAATTTCAAGCCCAACCTCCGAAGAAACCCAAATCGAGAAAGAAAAGAAGATTCGTGGGCTGGAGGCGTGTACGTGTGACAACTCGTATTTCAGAACTTATCTTTGTGCTTAATGTAACGTATGTGAACCTTGTGTGGTAATCTGATATGTTGATTTAATGAATGTTTATGAGACTTTATGTTTGTATTATGTGAATCTTTGTATGTATATATATATGACATCTCGGATCGCACAACACAATCCCATCGCACAAGCCCATTCGGGCCACACTCTTTGCATCCGAAACCAATGGGCAGCCCATGATGGGTTCGGCCCACTCCCTTATGTCGCATAACCTCATGAGAAGGGGGTATACTCTTCATTGTTTTGGCTAAACACTTTACACATCAAAACCCTACTCTCTTTCTCTCCTCTCAAAGTCGACGGCAACACCTCCATCTCTCTCTAAGCTTTTGGTTTGGATCATCCTTGTTCTACTTGCTAATCGGTTAGTGTATTACTTTGATTGTATGATTGTTGATATGTTGGCTTACATGTTTTACATGATGATTTAGGGATGTTAGGTGTTTGATTATGATGTAAACTGTTAGGGATTGGTGTTCATAATAATCGGCTCACATGTGTACTTGATGATATTCATATGATTCGGATTTCATGATCTAGATTAGAACCGAATATATACAATCGGCTGTTGTGATTAGATAATCGAAGTGGTTGCATGATGGTTAGGATTGCATATTGATATAAAAGTTCACTAATCTAATGATCCGGATTGAACGTTTGATTATTGCTCATGACTATGATTAATTAGGGTATACGAATCACATGATGATTGCTTGAATTGATCGATTATTAGTTTGGATGGAAACTGTTGATTGTGTTGATTGTTAAATTGCAAATATGGAAACTGTTAATTTGGTCAAAAGAATTGATTGGAACTAGTAACTGAATTGCATGAGTTTAGGGAAGTTGGTAACAAATCACACAAGATCAGATCTTGTCATACAAGCTTTCTGATCGTACAAGTCCTTGGTCGCACAAGGACCAATCGCACAAGTTTTTGATCGCACAAGATCAGGTCGCACAAGACCTGATCTGATCGCACAAGTGCCAGACGCACAAGTTCAGTCGTACAAGATACCAGTAGTCGCACAAGGCTATTGGATCGCACAAGTTATGTTTTTGATAACTGTTTGGGCTGTGTACATGTTGGGATTGATTATTGGGCCGGGTTAGTTTCCAATCGCATAACCCATTGTGGATCGCACTAGTCATGCTGATCGCACAACAGGTTGGGCCGCTGGTTTATTGGGCTTTATCTTTCGGGTTGCACAAGTTTGGACATGTTTGGTACTTGACTGCTACTGTTAATGTGTTAACATGTATTAGGGGTTTGCCATGATCAATATGTGTTCATAACCTGTTAAACTATGTGAAACGTATGTACACTACTTGAACCTAGACCTGACTTGTATGGTAACCATGCTAGGACGTGGTTGACCACATATAGCTCAAGTAACCTTTCTGTGTATCTACCGAGCAAACCAAGGTAAGTTCACACTTTCTACAAAGCATGGGATTCCCAGGGGTTGGGAATGGGTTAAGGAATATGGATTCCACGTCCTTCTTGGGTAGGACAATACGGATTAAGGAATGTAAATTCCTCGTCCTCATGGACAGTTTAAATTTCACTAGACCAAAACTCTGTCACGAAGTCCCTCCTTTTTATATCGACTTAATCGCCGGGCCAATGGCGAGCGGGTCATTAGTTAGATAGCGCTATTTAGGTCTGACAAGCCTCACACCGTGCCGCAGAGGACGGGCGTGAACTAATGAATCTGGGCACGTCAATGATGATAGACATTGACGCTAAGGGCACATAAACATGACTAAAGTCAGTGGTCGATATGGTAACGAGTCTAGTAGTATATACATGGGGTAGCCCCCACGGCCGGAGAGCCAGATAATTAAACATGGGGTAGCCCCCACGGCTGGATAGCCAGAGTAAACGTGATTTAAACAGAACACGTTTTCAACTATGGGGTAACCCCCACGGCAGGGATGCCAGTTAAAGGAAACTGTTTTTGAAACAACTTAAAACAAACACCCAACTGTGAACTCGCTCAACGTTGTTATTGACTCGTTACTACATGCTTTGCAGGTCAATAGGTTTAGCAGGAGCTTGCATGGGGGAGAGTCGTTGTGGAGCATGGACATTAAGTGTTCATGATGAACTTAAACATTATTTACTTATGCCTAGGTTTTAGACATTATGCTTTCGCTTGCAACTTAAATTATGTTTTGTTTGGACACCAATTGTATTGTGTTGGATTTTACTATTACTTATATGTTTGTTCAATATGATTGTTGGCTTGATCCTGGTCATGTCACGCCTCCAAGCGGTGATACTCCGCGTGTGGATTTTGGGGGTGTGACAGATTGGTATCAGAGCCATTGTTTATAGTAAACTTGGTTTTAAAAAGGGAAAAGCTTTTTGGACAAAACCAGACTATAACCTGTACAGTGCTCAACGATCCACAACGACGCTTCACTCCACGTGCAAGGCTCGACACTATAGGTGATATGATGTATTTTTATATTGCCTACTTGCTAGCTACATAGTACATTGCTTATGGTATGCTTAGTTAGTATAACAACTGCTGCTTGAACTTCGTGTGCTTACTCTCTTCTGTCACTCCACGTTTACACACATGCGCGACACTTTCCTTACTTGTGTTTTCTTCGATGTGAAGATCATGAGTGGACACCTGAACTTAACTCAAGCCCAGCTGACGTCTTTGATCAATGAGCAAGTTGCTGCGGTACTTGCAGCCGCACAGGCAGGAGGTATACCCTGCCATTTCAACTCACTCTAGGATCTTTAGGTCCTACTCTCGTGAACCGACCTTTGTGTTAAACTTTGTCCTTTCTTACTCTCACGGCAGGTCAACCTGCACAGCCTCCCGTGTGCACTTTCAAGACCTTTATGGATTGTCGACCTAGTACCTTTAGTGGTACCGAAAGAGCTGTAGGTCTCCTCCACTGGTTTGAAAAGCTCGAATCTGTTTTCGAGATGTGTGAATGCCCTGAGGCTCGCAGGGTGAAGTATGCTACTGGTACTCTCGAGGGTATAGCGCTCACGTGGTGGAACGCTCAGGTCCAAATGCTGGGGTTGGTTGCTGCTAATGCCACCCCATGGAACAATTTTAAGGAAATGATTAAGGAAGAGTACTGCAATCGTGATGACATTCACAAACTGGAGGTAGAGTTCTTCAACTTAAAGATGACGGGGTCAGAAATTGAAGCTTACACAAAAAGATCGAACAAGCTGGCAATTTTGTGTCCTACTATGGTGGATCCTCCCATCAAACGCATCGAACTATACCTAAGGGTTTAGTGCCAGAGATTCAAAGTCATGTGACTTCAGCTAACCTCGCCACCATCCAGCAAGTTGTTCAATTGGCTCATCATCTCACTGATCAGGCGGTGGAGTAGAACATATTACCAAAACGTATTAGTGCCACTACTTCTGATACTCCCGGTGACAACAAGCGTAAATGGGATGGAACTTCAAGCAGAGGTTCAACTTCTGTTCAGTCTCAGTCTCAGCAGAGAAGGAATGACGACTACAAGAGTCCTAGTCAGCAAACATCTGGTAGCCAAAGTCAAGGAGGGTACAGGGGAATTCACCCCAAATGCAATCGCTGTAACTTACACCACAGCGGGCCATGCACCAGGGGTAACTATCATCGGTGCAACAAGCCAGGCCACGCTGCAAAGGATTGTAGAAGTTTACGTCCCGCGAATCAGAATCGTCAACAACAACCCCCACAGAATCAACGTCAGCAACAGCAGCAAGGTATCAACAGAGGGTGCTTTCAGTGTGGAGCTGAAGGCCACTTCAAGAGAGACTGTCCCTAACTGAACCAGAATCAGAAAATCAACAATAATAACAATCAGGGGAATGGAAACAATGGGGGTAACAACGGCAATGGTGCCAGGGGTCGTGTGTTTGTGATTGGACAAGGTGATGCAAGGAACGATCCCAACGTCGTGACGGGTAAGTTTCTACTGGACGACTTTTATGTTACTGTTTTATTTGATTCGGGTGCCGATACTAGCTACGTGTCCTTAAAAGTTAGTCAAATGCTTAAGCGTACCCCAACACTTTTGAACACCAAGCACACTGTAGAACTAGCTAACGGTAAGAGTTTAGAGGCCACACATGTAGTCAAGGGTTGTAATCTTGTTCTTGCTAATCAGACCTTCTCTATCGACCTCATTCCTATCGTCTTGGGTAGTTTCGACGTTGTCATTGGGATGGATTGGTTATCCCAACACCAAGCAGAGATTCTTTGCAACGAGAAGATTGTCCGTATTCCTCGGTCAGGGGATGAACCTCTCATGATTCGTGGCAATAAGAGTGGTGCTGTTGTGAGCATCATCTCTTTCCTTAAGGCCCATAAGTGTTTGCGAAAGGGCCACACTGCTATTTTGGCTCTCGTTACTGACACCTTAAAGAAAGAAAAGAAGATAGAAGATATTCCTATTATATGCGACTATCCTGAGGTATTTCCTGAGGAACTACCTGGTCTTTCGCCTCAACGTCAAGTCGAGTTTCAAATCGAGCTGGCTCCTGGAGCAGCGCCCATAGCTCGAGCACCCTATCGTCTAGCTCCATCTGAACTAGAAGAGCTGTCTACGCAACTACAAGAGCTTTTGAATAAGGGTTTTATTCATCCTAGCTCTTCGCCATGGGGAGCTCCAGTGCTATTTATGAAGAAGAAAGACGGTACCTTCAGAATGTGCATCGACTACCGCGAACTCAACAAAGTGACCGTGAAGAATCATTATCCTCTTCCACGTATTGATGCCCTATTCGACCAGCTGCAAGGTTCGAGCTTCTATTCAAAGATTAATCTGAGATCGGGATATCACCAGCTGAGAGTCCGAGAAGAGGACGTCTCCAAAACAGCCTTTAGAACTCGGTATGGACACTACGAGTTTTTGGTCATGCCTTTTGGGCTGACAAACGCACCTGCGGTTTTCATTGACCTTATGAATCGAGTGTGCAAGCCTTACCTAGATAAGTTCGTTATAGTTTTCATCGACGACATCCTGATCTACTCTAAGAATCAGGAAGAACACGAGCAGCATCTACGACTTATTTTGGAACTCCTTCAAACAGAACAACTTTATGCAAAGTTCTCTAAATGTGACTTCTAGCTTCGTGAAGTCCATTTCCTAGGCCACGTGGTAAACAAGGATGGGATTCATGTTGATCCATCCAAGGTAGACTCGATCAAGAACTGGCCTGCACCTAGAACACCAACAGAAATTCGCCAATTCTTGGGTTTGGCGGGCTATTACAGAAGGTTTATCAAGGATTTCTCCAAGATTGCGCAACCTCTCACCTCACTAACTCAGAAAGGTGTCACCTATCGTTGGGATGATGCACAGGAAACTACGTTTCAGCACTTAGAGGATAGACTTTGTAGCGCCCCTATCCTCTCATTGCCTGAAGGCACAGACGATTTTGTGGTTTATTGCGACGCATCCATTCAGGGACTTGGATGTGTGCTGATGCAACATGACAAGGTTATTGCTTATGCGTCACGTCAACTTAAGATTCATGAAAGGAACTACGCTATGCATGATTTGGAGCTGGGAGCTGTTGTTTTCGCACTCAAGATATGGAGACATTACCTGTATGGTACCAGGTGCACCATTTACACCGATCACAGGAGTCTTGAGCATATCTTCAAGCAAAAGGAGTTAGACATGCGTCAACGTCGATGGGTCGAGTTATTAAATGATTACGAATGCACGATCAAGTACCATCCAGGCAAAGCCAATGTTGTGGCTGACGCCCTCAGTCGAAAGGACACTACGCCTAAGCGCGTGCGAGCATTACAACTCACCATTCAATCTAGTCTTCCTTCCCAGATACGAGATGCTCAGGTAGAAGCATTGAAACCAGAAAATGTCAGGGCTGAAGCCCTACGTGGCTCAAGGCAACGGTTAGAACAAAAGGAAGACGGTGCATACTATGTAACAGGACGCATCTGGGTCCTACTCTATGGCAACCTACGAGAGCTTGTGATGGATGAGGCACACAAGTCTCGTTACTCAGTACATCCTGGTTCGGATAAGATGTACCACGACTTGAAAACTACGTATTGGTGGCCTAGCATGAAAGCTCACATAGCAACCTACGTTAGTAAATGTTTGACTTGTGCGAGAGTCAAAGTCGAATACCAGAAACCCTCAGGCCTACTCCAACAACCTGAGATACCACAATGGAAATGGGAGTAGATTTCCATGGATTTCGTTACTGGCCTACCTAGATCTCAGCGCGGAAATGACACTATTTGGGTGATCGTGGATCGACTCACAAAGTCTGCACACTTTTTGGCTATCAAAGAAACAGACAAGTTCTCTACTCTAGCAGACGTTTATCTTAAGGAAGTGGTTTCGAGGCACGGGGTGCCAACCTCCATCATCTCTGATCGTGATGCACGTTTTACTTCTGAATTGTGGCAAGCAATGCACAAGTCCTTTGGCTCACGTTTAGATATGAGCACAGCTTATCACCCGCAAACGGATGGGCAGTCTGAACGCACCATCCAGACCCTTGAAGACATGCTTAGGGCATGTGTGATTGACTTTGGCAATGGTTGGGAAAAACATCTGCCATTAGTGGAATTCTCGTATAATAACAGTTACCACACCAGCATTCGGGCCGCTCTATTTGAGGCATTGTACGGGCGTAAATGCCGATCACCTCTTTGTTGGGCAGAGGTGGGGGATAGTCAGATCACTGGCCCAGAACTTGTGGTAGACACAACAGAAAGGATTGCTCAAATACGACAACGAATGGCGGCAGCTCGTGACCGTCAGAAAAGCTACGCTGATAAGGGCAGGAAACCACTCGAGTTCCAGGTTGTGGATCGAGTGCTACTCAAAGTCTCACCCTGGAAGGGTGTTGTTCGTTTTGGCAAACGAGGCAAACTTAACCCACGATACATTGGACCATTTGAAATCATAGAGAAAATAGGCAAAATGGCCTACAAACTGAACCTACCAGCAGAACTCAGTGGAGTTCACAACGTTTTCCACGTGTCGAACCTGAAGAAGTGTCTGTCAGATGAGACCCTCATAGTTCCTTTGAAGGAGCTCACTATCGATGAGCACTTGCGATTCGTCGAAGAACCAGTAGAGATTACTGACCGAGATGTGAAAATTCTCAAGCGCACCAGAATACCTCTCGTCCGAGTTCGTTGGAACTCCCGTCGTGGCCCAGAGTTCACCTGGGAACGCGAAGACCAAATGAAACAAAAGTATCCCTAATTTTTCGAAAACATTACAACCACTACTGAGGCTAAAGCTACTGCGGAATTTTGGGACGAAATTCCAGATCAACGTGGGGAGGATGTGACTCCCCAGGAAAACCATGCAACTTAACTAGCTTCCTCAGTGAATACGTACCAAATTTCGGGACGAAATTTCTTTCAACTTGGGAATAATGTGACAACTCGTATTTCAGAACTTATCTTTGTGCTTAATGTAACGTATGTGAACCTTGTGTGATAATCTGATATGTTGATTTAGTGAATATTTATGAGACTTTATGTTTGTATTATGTGAATCTTTGTATGTATATATATATATATGACAACTCGGATCGCACAACACAATCCCATCGCACAAGCCCATTCGGGCCACACTCTTTGCATCCGAAACCAATGGGCAGCCCATGATGGGTTCGGCCCACTCCCTTATGTCGCATAACCTCATGAGAAGGGGGTATACTCTTCATTGTTTTGGCTAAACACTTTACACATCAAAACCCTACTCTCTTTCTCTCCTCTCAAAGTCGACGGCAACACCTCCATCTCTCTCTAAGCTTTTGGTTTGGATCATCCTTGTTCTACTTGCTAATCGGTTAGTGTATTACTTTGATTGTATGATTGTTGATATGTTGGCTTACATGTTTTACAAGATGATTTAGGGATGTTAGGTGTTTGATTATGATGTAAACTGTTAGGGATTGGTGTTCATAATAATCGGCTCACATGTGTACTTGATGATATTCATATGATTCGGATTTCATGATCTAGATTAGAACTGAATATATACAATCGGCTGTTGTGATTAGATAATCGAAGTGGTTGCATGATGGTTAGGATTGCATATTGATATAAAAGTTCACTAATCTAATGATCCGGATTGAACGTTTGATTATTGCTCATGACTATGATTAATTAGGGTATACGAATCACATGATGATTGCTTGAATTGATCGATTATTAGTTTGGATGGAAACTGTTGATTGTGTTGATTGTTAAATTACAAATATGGAAACTGTTAATTTGGTCAAAAGAATTGATTGGAACTAGTAACTGAATTGCATGAGTTTAGGGAAGTTGGTAACAAATCGCACAAGATCAGATCTTGTCATACAAGCTTTCTGATCGTACAAGTCCTTGGTCGCACAAGGACCAATCGCACAAGTTGTTGATCGCACAAGATCAGGTCGCACAAGACCTGATCTGATCGCACAAGTGCCAGACGCACAAGTTCAGTCGTACAAGATACCAGTAGTCGCACAAGGCTATTGGATCGCACAAGTTATGTTTTTGATAACTGTTTGGGCCGTGTACATGTTGGGATTGATTATTGGGCCGGGTTAGTTTCCAATCGCACAACCCATTGTGGATCGCACAAGTCATACTGATCGCACAACAGGTTGGGCCGCTGGTTTATTGGGCTTTATCTTTCGGGTCGCATAAGTTTGGACATGTTTGGTACTTGACTGCTACTGTTAATGTGTTAACATGTATTAGGGGTTTGCCATGGTCAATATGTGTTCATAACCTGTTAAACTATGTGAAACGTATGTGCACTAATTGAACCTAGACCTGACTTGTATGGTAACCATGCTAGGACGTGGTTGACCACATATAGCTCAAGTAACCTTTCTGTGTATCTGCCGAGCAAACCAAGGTGAGTTCACACTTTCTACAAAGCATGGGATTCCCAGGGGTTGGGAATGGGTTAAGGAATATGGATTCCACGTCCTTCTTGGGTAGGACAGTACGGATTAAGGAATGTAAATTCCTCGTCCTCATGGACACTTTAAATTTCACTAGACCAAAACTTTATCACGAAGTCCCTCCTTTTTATATCGACTTAATCGCCGGGCCAATGGCGAGCGGGTCATTAGTTAGATAGCGCTATTTAGGTCTGACAAGCCTCACACCGTGCCGCAGAGGACGGGCGTGAACTAATGAATCTAGGCACGTCAATGATGATAGACATTGACGCTAAGGGCACATAAACTTGACTGAAGTCAGTGGTCGATATGGTAACGAGTCTAGTAGTATATACATGGGGTAG
Organism: Helianthus tuberosus; assembly: GCA_030545235.1. Lineage (NCBI taxonomy): Eukaryota > Viridiplantae > Streptophyta > Magnoliopsida > Asterales > Asteraceae > Helianthus > Helianthus tuberosus. Next base: position 47,439,346 of record CM060411.1, on the reverse strand, counting down.
CCCCCACGGCCGGAGAGCCAGATAATTAAACATGGGGTAGCCCCCACGGCTGGATAGCCAGAGTAAACGTGATTTAAACAGAACACGTTTTCAACTATGGGGTAACCCCCACGGCAGGGATGCCAGTTAAAGGAAACTGTTTTTGAAACAACTTAAAACAAACACCCAACTGTGAACTCGCTCAACGTTGTTATTGACTCGTTACTACATGCTTTGCAGGTCAATAGGTTTAGCAGGAGCTTGCATGGGGGAGAGTCGTTGTGGAGCATGGACATTGAGTGTTCATGATGAACTTAAACATTATTTACTTATGCCTAGGTTTTAGACATTATGCTTTCGCTTGCAACTTAAATTATGTTTTGTTTGGACACCAATTGTATTGTGTTGGATTTTACTATTACTTATATGTTTGTTCAATATGATTGTTGGCTTGATCCTGGTCATGTCACGCCTCCAAGCGGTGATACTCCGCGTGTGGATTTTGGGGGTGTGACAGTACGCAGGAAGAAACCAGCGACACAGAAAGTTATAAAGACTGTGGATCCCAAAGATAAAGGCAAGGGAATAGAGATCAGAGAAAGTTCCAGACAGGACCAGGAAATGCCATCTTGGGAAGAGCTGGATCATAAACTGGCACTGAGTGACCTCATCGGACCTGCCGGTGAAAACCTATTTAATTACCCAGCGAAAGCACAACTTCCAGTTGATCTAGAGCCTGAGATCCCATATCCTATTATCCACACCCAACCCCTACCAGCAGAGCTAGAAGAGTGGTGGACCACCGACTGACAGTTTCAGAATCTCCTCAATAACCCTAATACCTTTTTCCCTCAGTTTGACACCGAGCCTCCACTACACCCACCTATGAGCTCCGAAAATTTGGCAGAACTCCGCCACTATGGCGAGGAGCTAGTGGACGCAGGAAACAGAATCCGGGAAGTAGGGGAGAGGGTATCCTGGAAGTACGACGAGAGCGAACGTCGTTTTTAAAGTGCCAGCTTGTGGGAGCATATGTGGTTGTGGAAATGCGTGTTTAATAATAATAATAAAAAAATAGTCGTGTAACATAACTAAAATAAAACTTGTGTAAGATAACGGGTGTGTACGGAAGCATACTATAATATAGAAAAACGGAAGTCGAAAAATTGACAATTTTGGCTAACTGTGTTAATGTGATTATGTGCGATTGTTTTATTATGCTTGGTTATTAATTAAGTTGGTGCTAATAACTTATATATATTAATTACCAGATGGAAAACGCTGGTAATGAACAAGTTAATGAGGGTAACCAATCTGCGCAAAACCATGAAGATCAATTTCTGAATAGACAAGATATAGAGAATATCGTTGCCCAAGGGATAGCCAATGCTATTCCGGTAATCCTTGCTGCTGCTCGAAATCCAGTTGAACCTCAACAAATTATTCCTAGCAAACGTACTCATGAAGAAAACTTCAGTAATAGCATAAACGGAGGCGGTAACATTAATAATAATGATAATGATGTACTGCAACCCCCAATTCTCAAAAGAACGAAAGCTGCAACGCCTGGTTGCACTTACAAAGAATTCCTTGCCTGTAAACCTGTTGAGTTCGCAGGCAATGAAGGGTGACTGCTGCACTTCGTTGGTTAGAGAAAACCGAGGCGGTGATTAAAATAAGTAAATGTGCCGAGGAGGATAAAGTCATGTATGCTTCTCACCTTTTTAAGGATGAAGCATTAGAATGGTGGAATACAGTATTACAAGCCAAGGGAAGTGACATGGCCCATGCCATGAGTTGGGAGGAGTTTAAGCGTCTGGTGGAAAGAAAATTCTACCCAGAATATGAAAAAGAGCAGATGGCGAACAAATTCCTAAGCCACCGAATGATGAATGTTGATTGCCGAGGGTATACTTCGAAGTTTTTCGAATATGCTCGAATTGTACCTACTCTGGCTTCGCCAGAGCCGGTACTTATTTCTCGCTACATTTGGGGTTTAATTAACGAAATCCGTGATATTGTCAAAGCTGCAAGACCCTGCACGATTAATGATGCGGTGGAATTAGCCAACACTTTGACTGACGGACTGGTGCGTACGCGAGAAGAAAACATGAAGAAAAAATTGGCTCAGAAAATTACCCAAGGATTTCCTGTGGGTAATAATAGCAATTTCAAGAAAAGAGGAACCAGGAAATCTTCCACTCCGCCGTTCTGCAGAAACTGCAAAAAGAAACATTTTGGAAAATGTAATGAACCCTGCAACTTCTGCAAAGCTATAGGACATCGTGAAGAAGACTGCAGAAAGAAAACACGGGTCTGCTATAACTGTGGAGAAGTTGGGCATTTTAGACCAGAATGCCCTAAATTGGTCAAACCAGCAGATAACAAGGCCAAACCTACCGAAGGGACTACGAAGAAGAACGCAAGAGCCTTCCAATTGACTACGCAGGAAGCCGAACTGATTCCTAACGTAATAACTGGTACGTTCCTAGTTCATGACGTGTATGCAAAAGTATTATTTGACTCTGGTGTAAACCAAAGTTTTATAAATACTTCATTCTGCCAAACTCTTAAGCTACCCTTAACCAAACTTAGGCAGATTTACACTGTAGAAACGGCAAATGGGAATTCTGACATAGATACAGTTTTGCAAAAAGGAAATATAGAACTTTCAGGTCATAAATTTTCTGCAAACCTATTACCTATGGATTTAGCTAGATTCGATGTCGTATTAGGAATGGATTGGTTAGTAGCCAACCATGCTCGAATCCTTTGTGATAAGAACTCCATAGAAATTCGTGCACCCACCGGAGAAGTAATTATGATTACAGGGGATAAGCCGCGTAAACCAATGAAGTTCATTTCAGTAATGAAAGTTGCTAGTTATGAACGAAAACAAGGAGTAGTGTATATGATTTCGGTAATCATTAGCACTAAGGGTAAGGAACTTAAGGAAATTCCTATAGTCTTAGAATACCCAGATGTATTCCTAGAAGAGTTACCAGGATTACCACCGGATAGGGAGGTAGAGTTTAGAATTCATCTAATTCTTGGAACTACACCCGTAGCAAAGGCACCTTATCGTCTAGCACCCACAGAAATGTTAGAACTGAAACAACATTTAGATGAATTGCTCAGTAAATGATTCATACAACCTAGTTCATCCCCTTGGGGAGCACCAGTGTTGTTCGTAAAGAAGAAAGATGGTTCAATGCGAATGTGTATCGATTATAGGGAATTGAATAAGGTTACAATTAAGAATCGATACCCATTACCTAGAATTGATGATCTCTTTGATCAACTCCAAGGAGCTAGATATTTTTCTAATATAGATTTAAGCTCCGGATATCATCAGTTGAAGGTGCAAGAAGAAGACATACCTAAAAATGCTTTCAGAACTAGGTATGGTCATTACGAGTTTACAGTCATGCCCTTTGGGTTAACAAATGCTCCTGCAGCATTTATGGACATGATGAATAGAATCTGTAAACCGTACTTGGATAAATTTGTAATTGTCTTCATCGATGATATACTTATTTATTCCAAAAGTCAGGACGAGCATTGTGAACACCTACATGCACTCTTAACTTTGTTAAGAAAGGAGAAGCTTTACGCCAAGTTCTCGAAGTGTGAATTTTGGCTACCAGAGGTGCAATTTTTAGGTCATATGGTGAATCATGAAGGTATTCATGGAGATCCCTCCAAGATAGAAGCGATCACCAAATGGAAGGTCCCGCAATCAGCTACGGAAGTTAGAAGTTTTCTAGGCTTAGCTGGATACTATAGGCGCTTTATTAAGGATTTTTCTAAGATAGTTGTGCCATTAACTAAGCTAACCTGTAAAACAGTTAAGTTTGAATGGGGACCTAAGCAAGAAGAGGATTTTAGAGTTTTAAAACAAAGGTTAACAAACACCCCAATTCTAGCCTTACCAGAAGGAACAGAAGATTTTGAAGAATACTGTGATGCTTCAAAGCTAGGATTAGGATGTGTGCTAATGCAACGCAAAAAGGTAATCGCGTATGCTTCAAGGCAATTGAAGAAGCACGCGGAAAAATATACGACACATGACTTAGAATTAGGGTCGATAATTTTTGCCCTTAAGATTTGGAGGCACTATCTGTATGGAAGTAAATTTACAGTCTATACAGATCATAAGAGTTTAAAATACATATTTGGGCAAAAAGAATTAAACATGAGACAAAGAAGATGGATGGAAATTCTAAGTGACCACGACTGTGATATTCAATATCACAAAGGAAAGGCAAATGTAGTTACAGATGCCCTAAGTCGTAAGTATCATGAAAAGCAAAAGCGAGTTCGTGCTCTTAGATTAAGTTTACAATTAGATTTAATGGAACAACTGAAGAATGTTCAGGAAACAGCAATCAATGATGATGCTGAAGGAATGAAAGGAAGAATAAAAGAATTAGAGCAAGGAGACGATGGAATTTGGAGATTCCATAAAAGAAGGATTTGGGTACCTAAACAAGGCGAGTTAAGACATAAGATCTTAGAGGAAGCCCATAAATCTAGGTATACCATGCACCCAGGAAATAATAAGATGCACCAAGATTTAAGAAATAATTTTTGGTGGATTGGTATGAAAAAGGATATAGCTAAATATGTATCTAAGTGTCTTACTTGTTCACAAGTTAAGGCAGAACACCAAAAACCATCAGGGTTACTTCAACAATTAGAAATGCCTGTATGGAAATGGGAGCTCGTAACAATGGATTTCGTTACTAAGTTACCCAAAACCAGAAAAGGTAATGATGCGATTTGGGTAATTGTGGATCGATTAACCAAATCAGCTCATTTTCTACCCATGAAGGAAACCTTTAGCATGGAAAGGTTAGCAAAATTATACGTAGATGAGGTAGTATCCTTACATGGAGTTCCACTCTCCATTGTATCGGATAGAGATAGTCGTTTCACTTCGCATTTTTGGACAAGTTTCCCAGAAGCCATGGGGACTAAACTGAACTTGACCACTGCATATCATCCTCAAACAGACGGACAAAGTGAAAGGACGATCCAAACCCTGGAGGACATGCTTAGGGCATGTGTGATAGATTTTGGTGGAAATTGGGATGACCACCTGCCCTTAATTGAATTCTCCTATAATAATTGTTATCATGCAAGCATTGAAGTTGCCCCATTCGAAGCACTGTATGGACGAAAGTGCAGAACTCCAGTTTGTTGGGCAGAAATTGGAGAAAGTCAATTATCAGGTCCCGAGATTGTGCAAGAAACCACCGACAAGATCACTCAAATCAAGGAAAGACTGAAAACGGCTCGTGGACGTCAGAAAAGTTATGCTGATAATAGACGCAAGCCGCTAGAATTTCAAGTCGGAGATAAGGTACTCTTGAAAGTTTCTCCTTGGAAAGGAGTAGTACAGTTCGGAAAGAATGGAAAGCTAAGTCCAAGGTACGTAGGACCATTCCCAATAATCCAACGAATAGGACCAGTTGCTTATCGTTTACAACTACCAGAAGAGCTAGCTGGAGTGCATGACGTGTTTCATGTATCCAACCTCAAGAAATGTTTATCTGACGAATCCCTGGTAGTACCTCTTCAAGGTGTAGAGGTAAATGAAAAATTAAAATTTGTGGAGAAGCCACTGCAAATAGAAGACAGAAATGTCAAGTTTCTCAAACACAAGCGACTAGTGCTGGTCAAAGTCAAATGGGATTCAAGGAGAGGACCTGAATACACTTGGGAACTAGAATCAGAGATGAAGCGAAAGTATCCCTACTTGTTCCAATAAATCTCGAGGACGAGATTTTTTATAAGGTGGGGAGGATGTAACAACTCTCACCAAAAGTCCTATTTCTTATTTTATATTACCCAATAGGAAAACCTAATTGAGACCCCTCAAGTAATCCTGCATAACCCCTAAAAATTTCAGAACAATCGGAATCAGGATCAGGGCCCCTAAAACTCAGGGGGGTATTCCCTAGTTAGTAATATCCTTACAGTTTTTGATAGAAATTGAATTTTTACGAACCGTCGACTCCCCAAGCTACTGAGACACGAGGCTACCCTATGCTAGAAGTGACCCGTCGCGCCATGCGAGAGCCTCTCGTGACACGCGGGCGCGCCGTTTTCCAGTATAAATCCCAGACATTGGCACTTGAAATTTGGCGTTGGTTCGACGTTAAAATTCGATTCATACACTGAAATATCGTCTTATTACTCCAAAAACAAACACAACACGAAATTATGCCGCAATAACAGGGTAATAACTCGATCACTGCTACGATTTAATGTCCGATCGATAAAAACCAATCCGATGGATGTTTAAGTGCTGCTCAAACTTGGGTTATACTTTGTCATTCGTCGTAAATTCGATGGATGTTTAAGTATCGCACTTTGTCATTCATTGTGAAGGTTTTGATCTCGTGAGTTGTCGTAAAAGTTGGATTAAAGTTACTAACCTAGTTTTCGTGTGCATTGTTAATTGAATTAGGTTAACAGGCTTATCGGTAGGCTAGACTCTGTCCGTTTAAATCTGCAATGTGAGTCATTCTCTTTTTATCAAATTATTTTATAAAACCCTAAATGTTTTCAAGGTTATAATTACAGGGATTAAGTCTTTGTAATCTTCAATTACTGCCGGTATGTGGGGTTTTGTATACATTACTTGTTTCCCGTCACCATTGGACAACGAGTTAGCCAATGGGTGATCTGACCATAGTAACAGATACAGTCGAGTGACAAATACCGATTTGGGGTAATTGGTTGATATAAACAATGTAATCACCCTTAATACTGTATATTATAACAATGTGTCGTTTTGCGTAACTTGAATGACTCGCCAGTATTTCCCTACTGATAAAACCTTTTTAAAACATGTTTCAGGTGATCTGCTGTGATCAAGGAAAAAGTGCCACATAGCACTGCAAGCTTGCAGAAGTGGCTTGATTAAATAAAGAAACATGTTTTTTTTTGTAAAATAGGGGTTTCCCAGTGAAATCGCCTTTATTGTAAATTACAGGGTTTATCCCTAAGTATGAAATAAAACAATCGGGCATTTTCAAGTTTTAACGATCCTGTTAATAATTCTGCTGCCAAATTAAATAAATACCACGAGATTTCTGTCCCGCGGCTTCTGGACCGGGTCAAACCGGGCCAGGGGCCGTGACACCGAGGGTGTCTATACTTATTAGACCGAGGAGGAGAAAAAGTTTTCTATGTTGGAAGTGATTTTGCCCAAACTCGAACATTATTTATCAGCACCAACCTTTCTGATGAGGATCGAATCAGCTGTCTAGTTTCCAAGTGTCAGAAGTTAAAAATGAAGATAGAAATAGAAGAGCGTCTCTCACCATTACCTGATGATATTAGAGATTATTCTCACATGGAGGAGGAGGTTGTGGAGGATAATACCACACCAATGAATCCTTTATCTGATGAAGAGTCACTGGTGAATAAGATGGGTGAGGATGATAAGGCAAAGCAGTCTGATGAGATGAATGTGTGTACCGAACCTCATCCCATATCAATAATTCCAATTAACAAGTGTGGGGAAGAGGGTTCGAGGAAGAAGATGAAAAGGGCGAAGCTACAAGACATCGGTGTATATCTCGTGAAGTGGATTAGCGAAACCCGCAGGTGCTTTCTAAACATGCCAATTATGCCGACGAGCTTATGGAGATGGCATGTAAAATTCCGGGCATTCATTGGAAATACAAGGGGTAAATGTGCATTGACACCACCGTAGCGCATATCAGGTACAATCTGTCTGAAGATCTAAAACTTAGCGCTTCTTGGGAGGTAACCTTGGTTTTGTTTTTATTTCATTTGTTTTTGTGTATGAACCGGACAAGTGTGGGGAAGTCTGAGGAGGTTTGGTTGCTCGTCGAACCGGTATTTTCTTGTTTATCTTCGTTTAATGACCCGTTTAACCTGTTTGGGAGCTTCTGAGTCTTAATTTTGCAGGTTTCGATCATTTTTGTCCATACTCAATCTCCATTTGGACAACGTGATTCGAATTATATAAAGATAAGCATCCCATGTCGAATGCAGCCGCGAATGAAATGCTATACGACTGCAATGGAACAAGGCTCATAGGAATTCCACCGCGTCAAATCAGGGGAGTCTGTTCCATTTATCTATCTGTTTTTATTTATGTTTTTAGTGTGTCAACAGTTTTGCTCTCCATTGAGGACAATGTTTGAATTAAGTGTGGGGAGGGTAGACTAGTGTCTGGTGTGTCTTAATCGTGTCAGTTGTGTCGTAAAAATTAAAAATTAAATAAAAATTGAAAAAATAAAAAAATCAAAAAAATTGAAAATGTCCTGTAAAGAATTTTGCACAAAATGGAAGATGATAGGTATAATCAGATCGTTGGCTTTTAATTACTATATATAAGAGATAATAAGCAGTCGGTCACACGTCTAATTTAGGATATGTGGGTAGGCCCAGCTGGTTGATGAGTTCCTTAGGATTGATATAAAATACCTTAAATTAGGACTCTTGTGGATTCTCACCTTAGGAGCTATGGCAAAACTGAAACTGTGCAGAGTATAAGAGGTACGTTATAAATAAAAAAACTTATAAGTTTTTTAGATTAAATTGGCACACATGTTTCTTTTTGTGAAAACAAATCCGAAACAGTGTCGCGCCCGGAAAAAGAAAAAAAAAACATTTCATCCATTCATTTGAGCACAAGTTGAAAAAAAAAGAGAGAAACAAAGCCTATGTTATTGCCGCGGGGATAGCGACTCATGCGGTACATACCCTCTAGGTGGAGTTATAAAAAAAATATGTGAAGTTTATGGCGTTAACCATGGGGATGGTCACTCGTGTGGGGTATGTCCGCTAAACTGATCATAAGTAAAGCATGTAAAGCTCGCAATATCATCCATCTTTCCATCATAAATTTAATCGGAATAGCATAAGGGTTTTTTTATATAAGACGGTAGATTTAATATCTTTTAGCCTTATAAACTTGAAACGGGATTAGGTGACGTTGTAGTCTTTTGAGTGTGAGATCCATAGATAACTATAAATTCCTTGAACTTAAATGAATCATGAATAAGGGCTTGAAAGCTGGCGGTTGGGTTTAAGTGGACCGTATACCTACAATCTTGGTTAACGTGTGGTTTGATTTGTTAATAAATTAAATGAATATAATAAACGCCAATGTTTCTGATTGTGATTCCATTGCATATAATTTTTTCGAGACGAAAAAAGATAAGTGTGGGGATTTGATCGGTGCATTTTAGGTACACCTAATTTTATATATATTATAGTATAAATGCACCAATAAGGTATATGAGCAATGTTATTAAAAGAGTTATTATATTTTGTTGGTTATGAATAAAAATGTGTTAAAATGATAAGATATATTGTTTGTGGGATGTTAGAAACATTTAAAGACTTGTGGAGGATTTACGTATGAGTCATGAGAAAAACTTGAAAGCAATTAAATGTCTTTAAAAGCTAAAATTGGTTTTAATAATCATAATTAATTCTTTTGAAATTGCATGGCAGGATACTACACGAATGAGCTTTAAAAGATGACTAATACAATTAAAGTCTTATGTGTTATGAATGTATCCATTATATGGTGACTATCTACATCTATAACTCCTATCGCTTTAGTGCATCCATTATGTAGTGACTATCCACCTCTATAACTCCTATCTCTTTAGTTACTATTGTACTAATGTAAGGGCCTATATATAATGGCATTTGTATATGATGTTGAAATCAATCAATAAGAAATCCATCTCCCATTCTTCTCTATACAATGCTAGTAGGTCGTTGTTTTACAACACGTTATCAGCACGATGCTCTTGAAGTTAAACTACAAGGTGAGTCCGATTTGTATTATTCGTTTGTTCATTTTATTCTTCACTCACTTCTGTCCGTTCTATATTGTTGTTCCATCCATATCAATGGTTTTTCTTCAAAATATTACATAGACACAGTATATAATACTCTCTTAATTTACATTCATTTTAATTAATTTGTTCCGAACTGGATTGAAAAATGACTACACCACTGTACGTCGTCAGCAAAAATTGTCACGACTTCTTATGATTCGAAATTTAAGGTAATTCTTATCAATGTTTTTTTTAATCTTAATCAGCTTTTGAGAAAAAGTTAGTACTTAATATGGGAGATTTGGATGGAACTTAGAATTTGGTAAAGACTTGGGTTTGTTAGGTGACCTAGGGAATCTAGGGAAGCGGAATGAACATTAAACAACTTTTCGATTTTTACTCAGCCCATCAACTATCATATGCTAACCCAAACGTCCCAACTGAGCAATTTTTTTTGTTAATAAGTAATATATATGCATGACATAATTCATATTTAATAGAATAATAGTGATAGTTGGTAATTGTTTTTGTTATACATTTATGATATATTTATTTTGGTATAGGATAGTGGTTTATTTAAACAGTGATTATGGTATTAAGAAAAGTTATGTCTTATTTTATTTTGGTAAATTTCAAGTTACGTATATATTTCCATGTTATTTATTAGAAAAAAAAATCATTGAATTATTATTGCTACATTCTTTTGGAAGAAACATATATGATGCAATTAGTTACCTCTTACAAGTAAATTTTACTTTACTGGATAATAAATACTAGGTGGACACCCGTCCGATGGACGCGAGTACATAGTAAACATTGAATGTAAACCTACGTTTATATGTAGTATCTGATGTGAAATTATTTAATGAATTCATGTTTGCATTATAATTAAGAATACATTAAACTTATCGACTGATTAAGTTTAGACACAAGAGAAGCATAACGAACCCACAAAACATCTTTAATTTCACTAACAGTAATTAAAAATATATTATCTAATACATCATTTAGTTCCAAACCAATATATTCCAAACCAACACTGTTCCAAACCAATACGCAGTAAAAATGCATACAAGCTACTAAATTTGGGCTGAAATTTTAGAGTTACCTTGCTTTTGGCAATGCTTCTGGCAGAATACGAACGTCTCACGAAGTAACGAGAAGGAGTGGTCTCTTCAGATGTGTACCTTCAATGTGGTGTTTAAGTTATTCCATGCATTGCTAAGAAGCTTAATCTGGTTATGATTTTCAGTTAACGTTTGACATTCTTGACATAACCTGATTAAGTAAAGCACTATGATTAGTCTAAACGCCAACTGCATATATCTTATTTGAATCAAAAGACATAAAAAGTTAAAAGTGATTTCATGTATCATCAAATGTACCTCTCGATACTAACAAAGTTCTCACGGAGATGATTTACTGTCTTCTAGGATGAAGCAAGTGCTTTTAGGCCAGCTTGTGCTTGTTCAACTTGTAAACAAAATGCATAAATCTAATTAATCAAATTCATAAATGGCAATAGAACTAAAGTTTATTCTTTTTGCAGCTTGTGCTTGTTCAACAGCTTGTTCAATCACCTGCAGAGATAAACAACAACAAAACCAATCCATCATAGTGGTTTCAAACCACTGTTTTAACCCAACAGTGGTTTCAAACATCTGTTTTCTCCACAAACCACTGTTTTAACCAAACAGTGGTTTCAAACCACTATTTTAACCCAACAGTGGTTTTAAACATCTGTTTTCTCCACCCAACAGTGGTTTCAACCCTTGTTTTCTCCACAAAACACTTTTTAACCCAACTGTGGTTTCAACCAATGTTTTAACCCAACAGTGATTTCAAACATCTGTTTTCATCCATCTGTTGACCCAACAGTGGTTTCAAAAGTGGTTTCAAAACACTTTTTTATCCCAAGAGTGCATAAGTATTGGAATGGCTTAAACTAATTTTATAGTGATTTGAAAAGAATAGTCATAATATCATAAAACTAATTTTAAAAAAAAAGTTATGAACTTTTTGTCCTACTATAATATCCATTAAACAAACAAAGAGATAATGCAGCTTTTTTGTCCAGTAGGCAGCTGTTCATAGTCTTGTGTTTTCCGATCACGGCAGCTGCTCATCGTCTTGTGTTTTCCAATCGCTGATGTCTGAAACAAAGTACATGTTTGTCTGTCAAAAATTTATAGACTTGGGATAGAGATGGTATAATACAAGCCCTAAAACTCAAAATCAAATTTTTTACCTTCATAAAATGGTTAATCTAACATCAGTTCAGTTATCATCTAACATCAGTTTAGTCATCATCTAAAATCCAATTTTTTCACCACAAAACCCACTCCTAATTTAGCTTAAAAAACAAAGCATTAACAAACTTAGATTCACTTCATCATCCGATAAGTCATCTTTAACAATACCCGGTAAACAAACATTATTCATTCATGAGTTAAGAGATTTAGGGCAAACTTCACTATCTATATACATGAACTACTGATGAATACCATCTTAACAATTTCACGAATCAATAGCAAAAAGAAACAGAATCATCAATTAGTGAAGAAACATACCTGCTAACTAGATTAGGATTTAGGAAAAGAAACCTTGGGTTTGGATATTATAACCAGAAAATCAGGAGACCTTGATTATGGTTTTAAACCATGAACATATCATATAATCAGCCTTATGACCGTAATTTACCTTCTCGAGTTCCTCCAATACAGTCTTTGCAACTTCATCCTTCTGCTCAAAGACAAGTCAACAACTTTGATGAAAAAAAAAACAGTATATCATTTCAAAGACAAGTCAACAACTTTGATGAAAATAAACTCCAATGTCTTTTATGTATTCAATACATATGGGTCTAAAACTGAAGGTCCTAATATTATGCATTCCATATGCAATACATGAATACATGAGTGATGATTGAGTAAAAACTCATCCACATCAGTGATGAGTAATAATATTGGCCCAGGGGTGTTTAAATTTGTGTAGTGAGACAAACTATCTTATATATAAAGACTAGAAGTTGCAAGAATCAGTTTTTAATGTGCAGATAAACTGCTTCCCATTCTGCTTATTTAGTGAATTAATACTCAAGTTAAAAAAAATTAATTTACAGACGTCAAATCAAGAACCAGAATATTTATTTGATACTAAAACAACTGATAAGCATTTCGAACTAACTTGCTATCAGACCAATTAAAGCTAAGCTATCAGACCATATATATCATATCTTCTATTGTGGGATCAGTTAACCCACACCAAGCTGACTTAATTCTGTATATTTGATTCATACATGATTATCACAAACAAAATCCGTATATTTTTTATTTTACGCTTTGACCCGTTTTAGATAAAGAAAAATCCAACCCATTTATAAGTAAACAAGTTAAAATCGCTTGTTTTTAAGAAGATAAAAGGAACCGCAACATACCAAACTTGCAAATCAGTTTACCCGCCTGAGAATCCTTTTGCAATTTAGCCTATGAGAAACATTTTTGAGTATGTGGTCATCTTGTACTCATCATAAAGCCCTTTCTGGATGATAGTGTGGCCTCATCTAACTTACAGAAAAAAAAAATCACACTTCAGCAATTTAAAATCAATAACTTGTGAAAGAAAATCTTAAAGGTATTAAATAAGAAACCTGAATTTTATGGTCTTTAAATTAAACCCTAAACTAATTTTCTTCCTTAAAAATCAGATTCAAATTACCTGAAACATTGACACCGCCGCCGCTACTGTCCTCGTCCGTTCTGATTCGGATTCAAAGTGGATATGTTGTTCTCAAGTTGGAGGTGGTTGTCATAATTACTGCGATTTTTACAAGTAAGGTTCTTTGAATCATCTTGGCTCTTTAATTAGGTCTTTGAGGGAGTTTACTCCCTTTCATTGCCATAAAGTCTTCTTCTTTCTCTCATTGCCATCCAAAAGGACTGAACCCATTTCTGGATGATTCGACACTTGATATTCCACATATCTTTGGACGGATTCAAATCGTCTATGAAACTGGAAAATGATATCTACATACATCACAAGCACTTAAGCTTCCAGTGGTTTAAGAAGGCTCTCTGAATGCAAAACCTTGCTGGATCCATTTAGTGGGGAACAAAAGAATTTCAGGGTTAGCATCTATATACCCTTGAGATGTATAGAACAACCTTTAATGAATAACCAAAGACTTGCTAGCGGCTATAATAATCTATAGAACCATCTTCAACTGCTTCTTTTTAAATGTAGTTGCGAAGTTTCTTGCTGTCTAAGGTACCCAACACGCCTACAACAGAAGAAACCTTATCAGTAGATGAAAACCCATTAATTTATTAAAACTTTTATGAGTTTTAACAACAGTTTTTATAAACACATTAAAAAGTTTATTAAAGACGAAACCATAAAGGTGGGTTAAAACTAAAAACCATAAAAAGAACGATGAAGATATAAAACTACATATAAATTTACAACGCTTAAAATGAAAAAAAAAAGGAAAAGAAAGCAAAGTATAAAACCATTTGTAGCTCGTATATGTTTTAAACTATTAACATGTGAACCTTGTTCATGCAAAGGAATAATACCAAGGCTTATAACGTTTAGATTCAAAGGACAATCACCGTGGATTTAGTATCTGAATTGAGCAGAAGCAGGTGCTTGTAACTTGCTGTAACTTTCAACTTTTCCTGAAAATAAGGTAGACTATTGTTTTAGCATGAATAAATAATTTTGATCATATGCATGGAGATCACAACATCCAAAGAATACCCCAATACATATAAATAGAAAATATGTAAGTTATTTGCTACCTCACATGTCGTTTCATTCTCGCATCGAGTTCGTATTGGTTCACCACTTTCATCTTATTTTGTTGAAAAGAAATGAAATAAAGGGGTATGGCAATCACTTAGTCTTAAATATCAAAATCACACTTAATAACTAAAATTAAGATATCAATATTACACCTATTTTATAATCATTGCCAATGGGTTAAATGGTAATCTGAATTGAAAATTTGTTGGACCCAAATATGGCATTTATTTCTTGATTGCAATTATTTTGGGTTGAAGTAAAATTTTGTTATTAGATCAGAAAAGAGATCTCAATATGTGCAGCATCTTCTTCCAAAGGCAAATTGATTTTAATCTTATTAATCAAAGTATATTAACGGATGACATTAGACATAAGAATGAATTTGGTAAAAGGTCTTACCTTAGCACTCATATACAATTCTCTTTGTTGATACATGCTTTTCAAGTAGCATGGAAGGAGCGTGATATGCCAGTCATTACACAACATCTTTCCCTGCACCAAACCGAATTGAAGAATATCAAATAGGCACTTAGCTTTCTCTAATGACAAATAGCTCAATCATACACAAGATTTAACACATGTAATCTAGTGGAAATGCATGTGCCTGACACGACAAACCTTTGATGAGCAGAAATTTATATCTATTTGTAACTATGCGACCTTCACATTAGGATTTGTTACTATTAGAATGTATTTCATAAATATACCACACCAAGCAGGGATAAGAATACATTCTTGTCTATATAAGAAAAGAAATTAAATCATTATAATATTTCTTTTCAATGACTAAAGTATTTTTTTTTAACTCTAAAACTACTGACATTTATACAAGCTAAAGCAAAGAGGTAAGTATAACTCAAACGCTGTAGTGGAACTGATTGTTACCTGAAGGATCATACGCATATGCTCATTTTGCAACAGTTACCTGAGATAGAATAATAGAATCATCGCTCAAAACAAAACATTAGAGATTAGACTATCTTTCTTCTGAATTAAACCGGTTCCGAGCTGCCTGTTGACGATAATTAAAAATACAATTAAAATCAAATTTAAAAGATTTACAAGTATCACTCTTAGTACCAAAAGGAGGCAGGATTGGCATTGGAATACCTTTAAAAGATCGAAAACCTTTTCACATATATACTTCTTGTTCGCCTTGAAACCCAAAATTTAACACATAGCCCAATATTCAAATCTAAATCACTTATAACTTGCAGCCCACTAATAATACGTGGCCCACATTCCTTGAACTAACATCACAAATGTTTTGTTTTAAAAGAAAATTTGTTAATTTTTGAAAACTTTGAAATTTAATATGCTGTCAACCACCTTTTTTATGTTTAAAACAAAACTTAGCTCAAATGTTCAATCAGATTCTTATGCCAGCGATTCTTTTTTTTTAAACGTCAAACGTGCTTTTTAAGCTGTGCGCCCTGAATACGTCGTATAAATAAATCGAGCACATCAAGTAAGTTTGATAAACAATAAAAAATCAATTAACATTCCTTTAAGGTATAGCTAACTAACCTTACTTCCTGATGGGGCGCTCTTTTTTTGCCGAAAAGTCTTCTGGTTTCTACAAACACAAATGTGCAGGGAGTATTAGCGGTTGTTAACAAATGAAAGATAAATAAAGGAATATCTGTAGTCAATAATAATTCAAAGAAAGCTTGAAATTACAAAAAAAAAAAAAAAAAAAAAACTAAAAAAAATTGTTCTGCTTTTCATAGTTTAGTAGAAAGTTAAGGA
The DNA here is from genome assembly GCA_030545235.1 of Helianthus tuberosus. Classification (NCBI taxonomy): domain Eukaryota; kingdom Viridiplantae; phylum Streptophyta; class Magnoliopsida; order Asterales; family Asteraceae; genus Helianthus; species Helianthus tuberosus. The sequence goes on along the minus strand of CM060411.1, from coordinate 47,422,976 downwards.
GGTCTTGAACCTCCCTATATTTGGAATCAACTATCATCTTCATATCCAAAATGGAAAAAGATAATAAAAATTAAAAAAAACTATCATCTTTAAAGATAAGCATGTCTGTGATATCAATGGTGGTATAAGGATTTAAACTTATGAATTTTGGACCTATATCATAACATATGATTGACCAGACTGGATCATGTAACACATACACCTATGAAACCTAAATCCAGATATGGAGCTCCAAAAACTTAACAATAATTAGATCAAATAATTCTTCTACCTTAACATCTTCAACCTCAAAATCATGTTTTATTCGCGGTAGCAAACACAGATTGTATACAACGTGTAAGTCTAGGCTAATAAATAACAAATCTATCCTCAAGTTGAAGGCAAATTAACCTAACTCCACTTTACACCAAAAAATCACCTCTTGCCAAACCTCTTCCACTTTATCTAACTAACCTAACTGACTAAAATTACCTCAAATTCACACTAAATTAACCACAATTTCACCTTCAAACACTAAATTAAACACAAATTATTGATTCAACGGCTACTGAAACTGAATGTAACCCTAGAAGTTACCAAAATTACCTCATTTAAACAGATCTGCCGGTCTAATCTGAATGAAAAAGATCTGAATTCAACATAAACAGTTAACGAACGAAGAATTCAACTTTCAAAACAATAAATTAGTAGATTTGTGAACATAAACCCTAGTATATGAATAAGATGACCTGGTCCAAAGTCACATGGAGAGAGAGATGACGTCAGCTATTACAATGCTGAACCAAACAACCATTTTCTAACCTAACAAATTAGACATCCAAGATCGTGATTGTAGCAGAGAGTTTAACGTACCAGTGTTAGGGGTGCAGTTGTGAGAAATCGCCGACAATCTTAGAGATTTGCAGAAGCTATGAAGGCGGCGAAGACGAAATTGAGAAAGGTGTATGTAGGTGTGTGTGGACTTCTGGTTCTCTCTCTGTAGTGCAGGGGATTCTTCTGGTTCTCTCTCTTTACATATGGAAGGAATTAATGGGGGTGTATGGGGAATTGGGATGAGTGGTGGGAATTCAAAATTTGGATTAAAAAATGGCCGCCCAAATCAGCTTATTTGAAAGGTGATTATATGATTAGAAATTGAAACAAAAATTTAATTGTTATTTATGACATCAGCATATCCTACGTGGCATGCCTAGATGGTTGACAAGTATGCAAAATTACATCAGCTCTACTTCTCCTTTTATATATAAGTAGATGATATAACCATACTATTATGATATAATTACTTGACAATTATGCTTATATTCCTTGTTTTATTTTGAAAATAAATAGTTACGGAATTAATAAACCATGGTCCATAAGTATTTGGTGAATGTTGATTGATAATAAACTTGTATGAACCAATTGGAAACGTTGACATAGTTCATTATTTTGAAATACTTTACTAAAATTATTAATACAAAAGTTATGTTTCACTAGATAAATATTTTGATTTTCCTATGCATCCTGTGTGATTCAATTCTAATTATTATTGTTATTTAGAATGTCAACAAATTAAATAGATTAAATAAAGTCACTGTTGTATGAAAATTGATTCTGACATGTTACTTTATGAAAACTGGCTAGTACATAAATTTGATTTTATGAACCCAACAATGTTTGGTAACCTGTGTGTTTATTGAATTACGTAATATAACAATATCAACATAACCATAAAGAAGTTGATAATTGAGCATGATATTTAAAATATATGCATATGATTAGTTATGTCATGAGAGTTTATAAATACATAAATATTATATCTAGTGACATGTTATAACAAGTATTGTATAATTTATTTTATGTATGTATTTATTCTAGACGTAATTATTTGTTATATAGATAGAACAACTTAACTAAGCTTAACTAAAGTTGTGGTTCATTGTCAACATCATGGGAGAGTATAAATATACTCAAATATGACACTTGGAATGTCATGCTCTCTAAATCTCATTAAAGATATCTAGAATGTTTACGGTTGATAAACCTTCATGGTCCGAACAGACTACACCTTTGTTGATCTATGAAAGGGTAAGGTCCCAAAAACCTCACTACGAGTACTTGGGACCATACCACAACCTCATCTCTCTAACCCTCTTTAGACCTTGCGCGGCCGCGCACTAGTCCTACAAAGAGAACTTAGAATAAAAACAACAAGCAACACCTGCGCGCCAAAAGGAAACTAACAAATCCTTGTGCCTCTCTCCACAACAGATAAGGTTAAAAATCCTGATAAGCACTCCGGCATAAATAAAACCCAGACTTGGATATTATTTACTTCACCGATACCACATGATAAGGAGTCACATTGGATTACAGCTGTAATATTCTAGAAAGCCCAATCGTGCACCACCAGACGGTTATAACCGTCTGGCCACGTTTCATCATCCCAGGCACCCTTGAAGTCATGATGATGGCATGGAATTAAAGAGAAACCTCCACTTGCCCACTTTCCACGTGGCAGTACCTCAACCGTTGATCAAGATCACGGTCCGTGTGCTCTCATTCTCGTTAAGTGATTAAACAGAGGGAAAAATAATCGCTTACGGAGTTAGCATTTTCCGTCAACATTTCGATAACAGGTGTCACACCTCGATATTTCCATGTATTACCGGTGGGCCCGGTGGGGAGTATCGTGACGTAGTTGATATCATCATAGTCAATTTATCACAGTTTAATGCACAATGGAAGTCTAAAGATAAATACATTACAAACCAATTGAAAGTAATATCAATTATTACAAAACGGTTGTAAAAGGGATCCACAGGCGGATCAAAGAAAAGAAGATAATTGTTCAACATATTTTTAAGTGACAAAGCTTGCAAGACTTTTATTTATTCACTCAGGAGTAGCCAGCCTATTCCGCCTATTACCTGCACTTAGCCTTTTGGAAAATACGTCAGTTTACAATGGTAAATACAGTTAACCGACTCATTTTGAAAATGTTTAAGAAAATTGATTTGAATGCACAAGGCACAAATATTATTTTATAACTTGGGATAATTATTTAAAAATAAACTTGTTAAAAATTACATGTTTATTATACGTTCAGTAGCCCGGGTTGAAAACCGGGTTAAAGATTAATAGACACACCACATAATATATCCCACGGCGAGTTATTCTCGAACAGGTGGGTACATTATTTTACATACGCACCAGCAGGTGTATGCCTACACCCCATGCTTAAGTCGTGGCCATTTCAATGAATGAGCCGAGGATATCCAGGACATGGTCATTAACCCCCCCAAAGGCTTAAAATAAACAAAACAGATTAAACGAGTTATCTCAATGATTTAATCTTCATACGATTAAAAATTTAATACCCGACGAAGCGGTATTTTATATACCGTACCCCAAGCCCGTATAAGGGAAAATAAGTTAAAAGTATTTACCTGAGCAAATTATACAAATTTATCCCAGTCGTATAAAATCAGCAAGTACAGTTATCTTTTACTGGGCTCCTAAATCTGGAACGAAGGTTTTAATAACCTATTAGATTCCTAACGGGTCTCACTTAAGTTTAAACTTAGACTGGTTAGTTTTAAAGAAAGCTATACGGTTCAAAACGCAAGATTAAGCGAAGACCGGATTAGAATGTGGTTTAGACCCGACAAGTATGAAGACTTGTTTAATATGGGTAAACTAAACACATTCTGGATTTTGAAGTGAAGATGATAAGGTTTGACCTGTTTCGGTTAATTTATGCAAACTAGTTACATAAACCATACCGAACGCGAAAAATGCATAACGGGTAACCAAATGAGTCATTAGCAGGTTTCCTAAGTTAATATGCCTTAAATATGTTGTGATATCAGTAGGATACCTTCCATTATGCCCAAAACGGATTTAAAATCAATTTAAGCCCTGTAGGGGTATTTTGGTCATTTTAAGGATTATAAAAGAGGTTAAATATTAATCTCAGGTTCTGGTCTTACATGATTAGTAAAAATATTTATTTTTTCAAGTCATATCAGTAAGGTATTGCATATATGTGAAATTTATCATTTATAACCAAACTGTGCATCGTAGGGGCATTTTGGTCATTTCACCTAAGCTTTAAATGTCAAAAGTGGAAATCTGAGTTCAAAACTTTTTCTTACTGTTATAGTATAAAAAAATTTACTTAAAACATCAGTAGGTATTAAGTCTTATATGCCAAAAATAGTTTTAACCCATACTATGCGTTTAAAACGCGTAAAAAGTCGTTTTAAGCGATTTCCAGGTTATATAGGGAAATCTGAGTTTTTGATTAGTTTATAAAGTTCAAAATATTTTATTTATCATATAAAATCAGTAGCAAAAAGTTTGGTATCAAAATGTTATGTAAAACTCATTTTATTAGTAAAAAGGGTGTAACCGACAATTACCGAATCAAAGCAAGAACCCTATGCCATGATCAGTTTAAAAATAAATAAACATCTTCAAAAATCCCAAAATATTATATTACATCAGTGGGTAAAAAGTTTGGTGTCAAAATTTGGGTTTAGATAGGCTTTATGCTAATTATGCCGTTTAATTAATTAAAAGCTTTCAAATTACGATATTGAGCATAACTCCTAATTTAGACCTCAAACTGATGTCAAATTTTTAGGACATGTTTATAAATCAGTAATAAAGGTTTTTGTCCTCTCACATTTTCAAAAATCTCGTTTTAAGGTCAAAAGGGCATAATGGTCAACATTTAAGCAATTAACGAAAACATGCAAATGAATCGGATTAATTAGAAACCAAGTTGTATAACCTCAGAGGGTTATACTAACCTATAACCTGGTCCTAAAGGAACTCTAAGGTATATCTAAACTAAGCTAAATTGGGTTAGAACTGAAAGTCAAAGCAATAGTCTACTTTTGCGACTCTCGGTTCCGAACCGAGCCTAAACTCAAAATTGTCGGGTTGAACATGCTTAGACATGTTCTTACATTAATTACCAAGTTATATAAGTGTTAAAACAGGTTTCATAGCTTCTACATTGTTAATTTTGAGTTTATTTGCAAAATGGCTTTCTGTTGACTTTTAAATATTAAGTTTGACCCGACAATTGACCTAGTTAGAGTGGAAATCAGAGGGTGCCCTTTTAAGGGTTTATTACCCACATAATTACCAACTCATAGCCACTTTCAATTTGAAAAATGAATGGACCATTAGTGATTAATCACTAAGTCAAAGCTTAATTACGACAGCTTTGACTTTTGGTCATTAAGATAATGAAACTTGAATTAGAGAGGTTAAGGATGCTTGCTGAAGTACTTAGCACGAGTAATGATCCTTAGAGAATGACCATGAGCTCCAGGAGGCTCCCAAGAGTGAGTTGTGAATGAATTTTCAAGTGAATGCAAAAATGGTGCAAACAAGAGTTCTTATATAGGAGTTTACAACTCATAAGATCATTCCACCAAGGCCTACAACTGATCCCTGATGAATTCCAAGTGTCCCTATGCATGAAAAACTGTTGGCTGAGCTCCTGGATTCGAAAATTGGCATGCAAAGGCAGTGCAACCTGCTGTTACAGGCATTTGTCCAAAGTTTCTGCATCTGGGCGTTTTACGCGGCCCGCGTAAGTAATGGCCGAGGGCTTACACGGCCCGTATAGAGGTCTGGTCCGGTCAACAACTTTCAGAAATTGCCATTTTAGTCCCTGGTCCTTCTAAACTTGTTTTAACTTGTGTTTATTGCACTTTTAACCCCCAAACTTGACTTTTAAGGGCCTTGAGTCTTTAAACATTTATCCATAAGCCTTCAGTTAGTCACGAGGTCACCTGAATGGTCTTGAAATGCAATATTAACGCATTTAACCCTTATTACTTGTAATTAACACTTTGCCTGATTATATGAGTCGAAACTCCACGAATTTAATATCCGTTATTCTTGGGATCAAAATAAATTATCACAATGTTTTTGGGATCATTAAAAGGTCATTCAGAGGTTACTTTCAACATGTTGACGCTTTTAACCCCTATGTTTCACAAGATCCTTATTTCAAGCACAAACGACTTTTCAAGTTCGATAAATTATTCTTTAAAGAATACGAACTTCGTGTGAGGTCAATCAGAGGCACAAGAATGGCATGTTGACACTTTGGATCCCTTTATTCACATATTTACATTGTTTGACAACTTCAGTCCCTCAGAAATAATTCCTTACACGCTTAAAGTCCATGACACGTGTCTTCATAATATTGGTCGTGATTTTACGAGGTGTTACAATAGGTTTTCCTGCCAAAACCCCGGCTATAAATAGAAGGATAATTCAGGTATAATCTTCAAGTTACATTCACTTCACTTACACTTCTTCTTCTTCTTCTTCTTCTTCATATACCGATACTTATTCTCACGCCGGAGGGTGGTCACGGAGAGAACCCCCATTCTCCCCGTGGCGAGTCTAACGGTGTCTGTTTTGCAGCTATCGAGAAGAGAAGGAGATCTGTTCCCATGAAACGAACGAGGAGAAACCAACCCTTTTATGCAGAACCTAACCCCCTGGTTTATCTGATTCCGGTCATTTAACCAGTGTTTCTTCATTGGCGCCCACCGATTTCTCAGTTTCACCCGTTTTTTCTCGTTTCGATTCACTTTTTTATTTCCGTTTTTCAAATGGAAGAAACTTCGACCCATCGTCAAAACGGCCCTCGGCCAAATTTCGCTAACAATACCCAAGTTGAGGGGATTGTAGAAGAAGCTTCGGACGACAATGAAGTGAAGTACACTGATAGTCATCCGAACGACCCTGTCACTCCAGGGATGCAGCCTGAAATCCCTGTAAGCTCAATTTTACCCCCAGGAGAGACCCCTATATCCTGGTATGTCAGATCTCAGGGAGCATTGATCACTATATATGCACAACTCTGTGCACAAACTGCTCCTCCCACTCAATCACGAAGGCATGTGTCCAGTACTCGAGCATCATCAGTACCTCATGTCTCTCAGCATGATGGACCATCACGGGTTCAGATTGAAGACACCGAAGTTTACTCTAGATCTCCAATGAGATATGAGTATACTCAGTCTGAAAATCGCCAAAGAGGGTATCATGATGAGTCTCACTCTCATCGACGTCAGTCAGTTCACACCAGGTGGGGCCCACAACGGGACACCCACACCAGTGAATACAATAGAACTTACCGTGAAGGAGACAGTGCAAGTGTCTTCAGTCGGTTACAACTGAATTACAACAAATATAAACCCCGCGCGGTTTACAATCCTGAAGCTGAACACGATTATAACCTGATCTACTGCCCTGCGGAAGCTGTAGAAAATTCCAAATTCATCAGCGAAATTGCTCTGGCTCCATTAGAAAAAGCAAAGCTCCCATCCAACGTAGGCAAGTTTAATGGTATGACGGACCCAGATGACCATCTCCAGGTCTTCACGAGCGCGGGGTTGGTAGGAGGTTGGACTCTACCAATGTGGTGTCACCTTTTCATTCAAACCTTCACAGGCGCCGCAAGGCTCTGGTTTGATAACCCGCCTATAGGGAAAATCACATCATGGGTAGACTTGCTAGAAAAGTTTTTGGTACACTTCAGCCAACAGAGGCGGTCCATCCGTGATACAATGGACGTAATGAATATCCGGCGTCGCGGTGACGAAAGTTTAGAAGACTTCATTACCCGTTACAACAAAGAAGTGCTCGAAATAGGAGATGTTCATGAGCACCTGATCAAAGCCCAATTCAAGTATGCTGTCCGATGCAACGACATGATAAAGGTCTTATCCGGAACAGAAGGACTCCCAAAAAGTTGGGAGAAATTAATGGCGGCAGCTAAGGTCTACGCCCAGACTGAGAAAAATCTCAGTACCAACAGACCGCCACCACCGCATAGTCGCCCAACAGACTTAGGCCCGAGCAGCGGGAGGAAGTTTAAAAAAGGTTGGCGCGACTCGAGCTCAGGAAATTATTCATTTGAAGATGCACAAGCTACCATCAATAAGCTCGCTGCACAAAGAGAAGCAAAATAAGACAACAGAGAGAGGCAGTGGACTCCTTTGACCAAAACCCCCGCAGAGGTACTGAGCACAGAGGTCTACCAATTCAAGGCTCCTCCACCTATGAAGAACAAGTGCGGCGAAAACCCAAGTCAGTACTATGATTATCACAAAGACAACAGTCATACTACCAATAACTGTATCTCCTTGCGCACTGAAATCGAGAAAGCGCTTAAAAGCGGTGAGCTCACTCACCTGTTGCAGAATGTGCGCTAGGAGATAAAACAAATCACTAGTGGCGATGAGGGCCCGAGTAAAACGGCAAAAAATTAAGCAGCAGTTCTATAGTCTCCTTGCAGATTGGACAGGCTCTATAGATCATCAATTCTCAGCAAGGACTATAGTGTAAGTTAAGTCCCATGTAATTATTTTAAAAATAGACTTTGTACGGCCTCTGCGCCTTATCCATAAATAAAAAACAAAGTTTCCATTATTCTTGTGTTTTTACAAAGTGCATGCAATTCCTTTTGGTAAGCGCAAAAACATTATGGTAGATATAACACAAGTCTCATGAGCGGTCAGCGATTACACACATCGCGCAAGACCCTATGTTCACACATGAGCTTTATACCACCTTTATTCGCCTTACCTGATCAAAACAATTGTACTCATGCAAAATATTGTAAATTAAAACACATATCATATCAAGTTACTGGCGCTCCCCACGCCTTAACATAAAGTTATCAATATACACGGCAGTGTATTAAACAAAGTTACTTGCACAACAGCGCATTAACAGAACAGAGACATACATCTCAAAAAACTACAAGATAATTGTTTATACAACCACAAAGGAAAACCTACGCTAAGTCTTCATCTTCATTTTCTCCATCTGGGAAGATTTCTTTCAATTGCGCCACATGGTCCTCAGATTGCAGCACAACATTGATCAGATCCATAACCGGGAGTTGCAAGTTATTAAACTCTGTCTTCGCGGTAGCAAGGGCAACATCTGTATTTACGCCATGGGTAGCCGACTTGCTAGTATCCCAATCAACTTTCAAAGCGTTAACCACATGGTGCGAGCATTCAGCATACCCTTGGGCATATCCATCATTTCGCGCAACAACCACCAAGCGCGCGACCGTTTTATATAGCTCCTCAGAATTTAGAACTGATTCAGCAACCTATAATAAAAAGAAGTAAATTAGAAAAAGCGCAAGACAGCTCCAAAGAGTTACAAAAGCAAAGAAGAAACTTACACAAGCAATTCCGCGCTCTTTCAGCCATAGCATGTCACTTTTCAACGATTCAAGCTCGCTCTCCGCTGTCGCCCGCGTAGTTTCAGAAGTTTCTAACTTCTCTTCGGTTTCAGCAAGACGGCGGGAAGTTTCAGCCTTCTCAGTATGCGCAAGCTCCAGGTCTTTCTTGAGTTGTTCCGGATCAGATAGCAAAGCAATAAGTTCTTCTATCTCTTTATCTCTAAGGGCAAGGGTAGCGCAGGTATGTACCTCTCGTTGTTCACTCCTTTCTCTGTGAGAACGCGCTTCATCCCGCGCAGCTTCAGCATCAGCTTTTTCTTTCTTCAATTTTTCGATCTCCGCATCTTGTTTCTTCAACTTCTCAACCTCAGCCTTGAGATTGTTGATAACATTGGGGAGACCCATATTCTCAGCATTATCCTTCACACATATCTTTTTCCAGTTCTTGCTCTCCTCGGAAAGAAGGGCAGCTTCGGCTTCCGCTTTTCTCTTCCAACCTGCAACAGACCACTCTTCAGTTTTTCGATCAGTCTCAAATTTGGCCTGATCAGCTTCAAGTTTGGCCCTCAGCTGGGTAACACGGTTTTCATCATCAGTAGCTTTCTTCTTAGACGCCTTAAAGGCAGCCCATTCCTTGTGCATACCATGCCACTCGTGCACTATTCGGTGCGTAGTGGATGTATAAGAAGCAGCCTCCTCAAGATAGGCATGATAAGTTTGATCGTGAAGGCATCCCTCTTGAAACTTAATCTCCCAAGGAGGAAAGGTTCCCTGTAACCAATCTCGGTACACACGCCAGTCTGAAAAGGTGTCACCTTTCTTCAGATTCCAAACAGGAACGTGAATTTCAGCGGCATTCTTCTCCGAATAGGTTCTATAATAATAATCCCCCAGAGTTTCATCTGGGCGGATTGAAGAACTTTTGTCAGCATCAAAAAACGAACCTTGGTCCTCAGCAGAGACCTTCTCAATATAGGCATGAAGCCAGAAGCGAGAAGCTGTTGCAGGGATCTCTTGAGTAGATTTCCCTTTCTCTGAATCCTGAGCAACAAGTTCAGGAGTTTGTAGATTACCAACACCAACTTATTCAACCTCTGGGCTAGTGACTTTCCCTACATCCACAACAACATCAACAGGCTTATCAAGATTCTCGACCTCAGCAGTCTTCTCCGCCTCATTCTCCGGAGTCTCAGTTTTCTTTGACTAATCAGCAATAAAGGCGCGTGGAGGAGAGGGCGGAAGTTCTTCATTGACAACAGATGATGGATCTCTGTGAATAGGAGAGTTTGGTTTTTCTGCAAGAACAAACATACAAATTACACAAGGCATGTAAGTGGAAAATAAAGAAGAACACTTACCAAAAAGGGGATTCGCAGTAAAGGCATCAAGATTGCCCCTCCTAGTAATTTTCTTCCTCTGAACTTTCTTCGCAGGCTGACCTTCAGCTCCAGTGTCAGTCTGTTTTCTTTTTCCTGCTTTTTTCCGCAGCAGGCGCTCAGGACTCGATTCCAAATCGATAGGATCATCAGGGTTTGATGGAGGGATATCAGCAGTATCTTTTGGTTCCGGCTTCGGTCTTCTTATAACTATAGGTACAAGACCCTCCAACGAATCAGATACCACCACATAATCACACCAGGAGTCAGAGGAACGGCGATACCTTTCTTCTCCCCTCCCACATTTTTGGCCTTAAAAGGATGAGCTTTCTCAGCGTCACTCTTCTTTGGCGCAGCAGTAGTAGTGGGCGCACGTCTTTTCTTCTCAAGGCCTATGCCCAAATTAGACAGCTCACCTACTATAAAGCACATAAATTAACTTATTCAAGCGCGCAGGCACAACACAAAAAAAACATAGCGATAAAAGCTTACCAGCGCCAACAGCAAGTTGTGTAGACAAATCCTCATCCCGCGGAAGAGCAAAATTCCTCAAAATATGGTGATACCAAAGCTCCTCATCAGGCTTTTTAGCAATGGTAGCCATCTTCCCACCCTCTCTCTCAAACGCAACGACATACAAAGAAACAACTGCAAAGCAAGAGAAGCAGAGCAAAGTTCAAAAAAGGGGGGGGGAGAAAAGAAACAGGGCAAAACCCTAAGTCTTACCTTTATCGCCCTCCATATACACTGGCTTGTCTTCCCGATTCATCCGCCAGTTCAGGCTCATGCTAGCACCAACAAGGGCCTTCTCCGGCAAAGCAATGGACGGAACGCCCTTCAAATCCTGGTACCAATTTTCATCAACAGGAGTCTGATAGTCTCAGTGGGGACATCCTCTTTTCCCCTGAATGTCATCCTCATCGGGATAACCCATACTTTAATAAAAAAGAATTTCTGCTTCCAGTCATGAAACAATTTTGGGGGTTGAAGCAAGATCTTCTTTGCAGATGATCTTTGCATAAAGGAATAGAACCCTTGGGAGCAATGCATTTGATGGAACACCCGGAATCGACGAACCGTCGGTTCAATGTGCATCGTACGACACGCAAATTCGAAGTGACGAACCCTAACCATACCAATAGGGTGCATCTGGGAGATGTGAAACTTGTAATACTCAAGAATTTCAAGAATAAATTTCATTGCAGGCAGCCGGAAATTGCCTGCAGAAAAGAAGTCCCAAAATAGGGTTATGTACCCGGCCGGAGCGTCCGCCGCGGTCTGACCCTCATCAGGGTATCGAGCACCCCAATTTTCCGGAAACCTGAGATTCCGAATCAAACCTTCGAACGTCGCCCTAGACCACTTAAACGGTGGAAGTTCGGCAGCCATTTCTTCAGTAGAGTCTTCGTGATAATCTCCGGTTGACATAGGAAAGAAAAATTGCAAATTCTTTCTAATAACTGACAAAGAATACGAAGGAGGGAAGGGTTTTCAAGAAAGTAATGATTAACAAGAATAGGCAATTGAAAACACTTATATACTCACCGCCATAAATAGCCTAGGTAACTGCAGCAGCACCTTTTTCAGGATGGCACAGTTATCCAAGCGTCAGGGGCGAGTGGGAAAGAACCACAAACGCGAGTTCACGCGCGCGTGTGAGACAGGATCAGCAACATACAACTAACAATGACAGCCTGTCAACACATCAACAGTTATTACTGCACCTTTTCGCATACCCAAAAGTCAAGGTTTTCAAAACATAAGAATAGTGAGCAAGAGTATCTTCTCCCAGAAGATTCTCCATTTTCGCGCCAAAAACTCTACAACAAAAAGCATCTCTCTCTCATAGTCCAGTGCTCCACTTATTTGCATAGGAGCAACACTAGGCTGGGGGGACTTGAAGGGGTAAGGTCCCAAAAACCTCACTTCGAGTACTTGGGACCATACCACAACCTCATCTCTCTAAGCCTCTTTAGACCTTGCGTGGCCACGCACTGGTCCTACAAAGAGAACTTAGAAGAAAAACAACAAGCAACACCTGCGTGCCAAAAGGAAACTAACAAATCCTTGTGCCTCTCTCCACAACAGATAAGGATAAAAATCCTGATAAGCACTCCTGCATGACTTGGATATTATTTACTTCACCGATACCACACGATAAGGAGTCACACTGGATTACAGCTGTAATCTTCTAGAAGGCTCAATCGTGCACCACCAGACGGTTATAACCGTCTGGCCACGTGTCATCATCTCAGGCTCCCTTGAAGTCACGATGATGGCATGGAATTAAAGAGAAACCTCTACTTACCCACTTTCCACGTGGCAGTACCCCAACCGTTGATCAAGATCGTGGTCCGTGTGCTCTCACACTCGTTAAGTGAATAAACGGAGGGAAAAATAACCGCTTACGAAGTTAGCATTTTTCGTCAACATTTCGATAACAGGTTTTCCCGCCAAAACCTCGGCTATAAATAGAAGGATAATTCAGGTATAATCTTCAAGTTACATTCACTTCACTTACACTTCTTCTTCTTCTTCATATACCGATACTTATTCTCACGCCGGAGAGTGGTCATGGAGAGAACCCCCATTCTCCCCGTGGCGAGTCTAACGGTGTCTGTTTTGCAGCTATCGAGAAGAGAAGGAGATCTGTTCCCCTGAACCAAACGAGGAGAAACCAACCCTTTTATGCAGAACCTGACCCCCTGGTTTATCTGATTCCGGTCATTTAACTAGTGTTTCTTCAATCTATATTATGTGAAAATAAAAATTGTTTATAAAGAATACCAAAATAACTTGTTTTTATATGGTGACATGCTATAAGGTCATGTATCGTATATGATTTGATATTATCTTTACCTTTTATTCTATATGCTATCATTTCTTTGCATCAATAATATGATAATACTAATATGATAATACTGAATAGAACGATTAAACCAAAGTTGTGGTGTATTGTCACTCTCATGAAAGAGGAGAAATATGCTTAGATTTGGCATCCAAAGTGTCATACTTCATGTATCTCATTATCAAGTTATAAAAAGGTCGTGAGATGTTAGACCGGTAATATTATAAGACTCGGACATATAATTAGTTCGTGATTGACATTATACGAAGAGAAGTTTATTTATAAGGGAAAATCCGATAAAACTAATTTTTTTTGTCAAACCTCAAATATGCTCTTGAAGTAGCAATATCATTAAAGGGCACGAAAGGTTTTAAATGAATTTATATCTATATGTTCGAGTAAATAATGGAAAACCATGAAAATTGTTTGGTTTTACTTTGATCCATGAAGTGAATATATATTGATCATTGTGATCATGGACATCATTAAGAACGTTGTAATGATGGTCATATTAATAATGAGATCGACCATTAGAAGTTCAACAATGATCATGTTAATAATGAGATCAAACTATTAGAAATTATAAGATAGCAAAGTTAATAATGATCTCAACAATCATCATTGTAATGATGGTCATAATGAGATCAACCACTAAAAGTGGCAAACTAAGAAGTGATTATATAACATGGTGGTTTGAACTTTGAAGTTATAATGAATTCTCTCATATATTACATTTTGTATTAAATACGTGCAAGTAATACATATGCGATCATAATCCAAAAGTTTATGGATCATAATTATTTAATTAATTGGCATGACCGGTTAGACCACACCGAGTCAATGATGATGTGAAACGTATTGAAGAACTCGAAGATTCTTCAAGTTGGTAATTAGCATGCAATATTTGCTCCCAAGGGAAATTCATTATTTACCAACCAAAGTAGGGTAAGAATCCCTAAATATTCTAGAAGTGATTAAAGGATATGCATATCCCAACATGATACCATTTAGTGTTTTAAATCGATGCATCATCTAAATGGTTATCAAATCCACAACCTGAAGTTTGTGTGAGTGTGGCTTAGCTAATGTGATAGCAAGCATATTAATCCAGATTAGTATATTTATTTAGTAATAATGAATTTGATTCCCAAGTTATTAACGATCATTGGAGTAAGTATTACTGTTGAGATGATCACTAAACGTCTACTATTGATAACAAATCCAATGATCATGAGAGGAGCAAAAGTTCATTTAGGTACATGTAATTTTATGTATAGTACTATCAGTTAACATCAAGCCAATAAGTTATAGTTCTCCCCAAACAGTTGGTTTTTGGTCAGGAACCAAATATGTCTCATCAACGATTTTGGTTATGCGACATATATTGAAACTCATCCACCACACCGCACAAAGATGGGACTTCTAAAAAGTTTGAGAATATGTTGGGTATAAATAATCGTCTATGATTAAATACTTAAAGCCATTAGTGAGAAATTTGTTTATGGATCATTGGTTTTCACTTTAGTGAATGAATGTTCCCAACATTAGGGGGAGATAACAAGCAGTTGGAAAGTGAAAAGTGAAATGAGTTATCATGTCATCTTGATCCTCAGACTATAAACTATGAACTAGAAGTTTAAAGTATAATTCATTTACCAATATTAAATAACAAATTACCAGACAAGTTCACTGACCTAAATAGAGTGACTAAGTAAGTCACATAATCAACTGCTTATGCTCCAGTTATCTTTGTGTCCCAAGAGGACAACCACATATTTTTGTAATGAGTCTATTGCACACCTATAGCGTGGTAGACTAGTTGATTCCAACAATAAAATTCCTCGAAAATTGGAGCAAGTAATTAAGATGGTCAAGTCGAGGTTATAGTAATAAGATCCCCTGAAGGGATAATAGACATGATGGTTCAAGAAGAACCTCAGGTACCTGAAAATAAAGAGATCTCGCTAAGTTGTATCATGTCTAAGATATGTATGGAATCGAAATAAAAATCAATGTCGTTATACTTTTGTATATACTGTAGCGCTTAAAATGATTAAATGGTGAGGATCAAGATTTAGGATCTGCCTATGAATGAATATTAATAAATGATTGGCCAAAATAGAAAGATGCAAATAAGGCAGAGTTTAGTTCTCTAATGAAATGGAAAGTTTCTGGACCAACAGTCCATACAACTGAAGTTGTAAAATATGCTGGATACAAAAGTGTCTTTTACGCGAATCATGTGAAAATCAAAA
Source organism: Helianthus tuberosus (assembly GCA_030545235.1). NCBI lineage: Eukaryota > Viridiplantae > Streptophyta > Magnoliopsida > Asterales > Asteraceae > Helianthus > Helianthus tuberosus. The sequence goes on along the minus strand of CM060411.1, from coordinate 47,407,277 downwards.
TTAAGTGATATAAGTCAAAATTGGTGGCACAAAAATTTTCACAAATAACTATGATTGATTATGAGAAAACGTATTCTTCAGTGGTGGAAGCATTGACTTTCCAATATCTTATTAGTGTGGTAATATATAAAAGAGAATTGACATGCGTCTTATGAAAGTTATGTATCACTTGATACTAAGTCATATAAAATAAGTTCTCGAGAATATTATGATTATTATATAAATTCAAATCTGAATACATATACATGTATATGCTATTGAATTAAATATAATTGGAACTCCCCATGAGTATCCTAAAGCATTTGAGTGCTTAAGAGGTTAACTGAAACACCTTATGGATGTAATTATAGTGCACCAATACTCCAATAAACATACATAGAGAATGTGTACCTGGTTATTATGGCATCTCAATGTACACTGTGTACAAACATGGTACAATATGAATTTTGGAGATAAAAGCAAGTGTTCTTAATATTTTTGCATATGATATCGATATCTATGTGTTAAAAGGGCAAGTTTATATAGCAAAACTTCTAAGAGTGAAAGCACATGCATATTTGGATAAGATGGAAAGAATTCCATCATGGATTGATAATGCTAGAAGCATTAATGATGTCAAAACCACAAGAACGTACTATATCAAGTTCCTAGAATATGTATGGACTAAAATAGTTAGATCGAGTGTTTTACAACTCGAGATATTTACATAAAGATGGATATAAGTTTGATTAAATTAGCCATGTTTTATCGATGTTCTACTTTTAAAAGTTCACTATAATCGCAGTTTACAGTGATGATGTCTAGGCATCATCGAGAGAAATTGTCGAGCTTTTAGAGGGAGAATTTTTGAATGACCTTGGCACGGTCTAACTATTACTCGAACTGCAGTTCGCGTATATATGTAATTATATTTTACCAATCCCCCAAGTACATCTAAAAGATGATGTTTGGATATTTAGCATGGACATAGTTGAACCTTAAAGTATGTTAAAGGTTGTTAAGTCATTTGTTTTAAGAAATGCCTATTATCATCTCCTATAAAAGTAGAGATTCTCATTCTAAAAGTACCATCATTAAATGCATAAGTGCATTAATATGTTTTGCTAGCTATGTATGGTTATAATATCTTTCACTTGAGCTTATTGTCATGATATAACCCGTGTCAAGCGAAGAGACATTGGAATGAGTTCAAAGAAACATTTCAGGTATAAACGATATTTGATTATATTTTACTAACCCATCAAAACAAGTTTGGTTAGTCTTGGAGATGCAGGAATGTAACGAAACACAGTCATGGACATATGATAATTTTTGGAAAGAGGCACCTGAAGTCTCGTTAGAAGATTATACAACATTGCTCAACATAAAGGATTGCACATTAAGGGATCAAGCAACAAATCATTCGCTACAAAGGCTTTATTCGACTTTCAAGGAAGATGGACACACGTCACTTAAAGGATACATGTTAAAATGAGGGGGAGACTTATTCAAGTTGCACTCTTTTTCCCTTGACTAAGTTTTGTCTCACTGGGTTTTCTTAGTAAAGGTTTTTAATGAGGCAACATATCTGATCCAAAAGTATCAGGGGGAGAAAATGCGCGCTGCACTCTTTTTCCCTTAGCTGAGATTTTGTCCCACTGGGTTTTCCTAGCAAGGTTTTTAATGAGGCAGCATCACCAAGCGTATTAAAGAATAGTATATCATGTGGATAGTCAAAGGGGAGTGTTATGAATGTATCCATTATGTGGTGACTATCCACATCTATAACTCCTATCCCTTTAGTGCATCCATTATGTAGTGACTATCCACCTCTATAACTCATATCTCTTTAGTTACTATTGTACTAATGTAAGGGCCTATATATAATGGCATTTGTATATGATGTTGAAATCAATCAATAAGAAATCCATCTCCCATTCTCCCATTCTTCTCTATACATTGCTAGTAGGTCGTTGTTTTACAACATTATGTTAACTAATTGAGGTTAAATTAATTTAGTAAATGGCTAACTCTCAAAAAGCCATGGCCCATTGGACGTTATGTTGGGTTGGTTCATGGAGCAAAGTGATTTCTAAATTAAATGGCCAAATGGGTTTGGACCTTTGGGGACGTGAATTAAAAGAAACAACTGAGGAGGTCGGTCGAACTGGTAAAATAAAAGGATGAATTAAGGATCACTTTTGGGGATAACCACAGCCGTCATAGTGGAAGTCAAGGACAAATTCAACAATACTTTTTCAACTTTCAAGTTCCTTTTGAATGTGCAACCAATTCGGGATGATAACTGAAGCGCTGAAGACTATCATGAGCGGCTAGGCTCTCTCATGGCTTCCTCCAGGCGGAGGGTTCAGTTAGGTTTTTACTTTATTCAGTTTATACTCAGGTTTGGATGTATTTTTTACTTTGAAAACATTGTATGAATACATTGATGTGTTGGTTTGTTTGAACTATTTGCATGTGTTTTGAGTTCTTGCTTTACAACTTGTTCGGTTGATGACAAAACTTAGTAACTTGTTGGGTGACATAGAGTAGGTTGACTCACACTAGTAAATAGGATTAATCAAATTATAAAAGATCTGATGACAAAGACCTATTTTTATTATCATATTAAATTAACCAACTTTCCAACATCATGTCTATGTGATGGCCAATTAACTAAGTAAACTGAGTTTTGTGAAACCTAGAACCTGAACTTTGGAGGAAGTTACGTTTTATAAATCTGATATGTTTTCTTATAGTTAGTTTTTTAGTTTCTTTCAAAGAAATCAAAACCCCAAATCTAGATTAGTAGTAGTTAATTAAATAATTTAGACAGGAAAAAGCGAAATTGGAAGAACCACTGATGCCTTGCTATGAGAATCCTTCCCATCCACCATATTTCTATGATTCTGATACAACAGTGGAGGATGGTTATTACTCTGACGGATGGGATCGGGACGAGGATGCTTATTATGAGCCTAGAATGGATGGACGATGTTTCTGTTGCGGTCGTGATCATACTTATGATTATGTTGTGTGTTCGGTGTATTTGGAAAGTCCAAAGTATTGGAATAAAAAAATGATAGATGCGTACACTCAAGACCATATCAGGGATACCGAAAGTATCATCCCGAGGAATATTCTGAGCCCGAGGGTGTCTATACTTATCAGACCGAGGAGGAGAAAAAGTTTTCTATGTTGGAAGCGATTTTGTCCAAACTCGAACAGTATTTATTAGCACCCAACCTTTCTAATGAAGATCGAATCAGCTGTCTAGTTTCCAAGTGTCAGAAGTTAAAAATGAAGATAGAAATAGAAGAGCGCCTCTCACCATTACCTGATGATATTAGAGATTATTCTCACATGGAGGATAATACCACAGCAATGAATCCTTTATCTGATGAAGAGTCACTGGTGGATCAGATGGGTGAGGATGATGAGGCAAAGCAGTCTGATGAGATGAATGTGTGTACCGAACCTCTTCCCATATCAATCATTCCAATTAACAACTGTGGGGAAGAGGGTTCGAGGATGTATATCTCATGAAGTGGATTAGCGAAACCCACAGGTGTTTTCTAAACATGCCAATTATGTCGACGAGCTTATGGAGATGGCATGTAAAATTTCGGGCATTCATTGAAAATACAAGGGGTAAATGTGCATTGAGACCACGTAGCGCATATCAGGTACGATATGGCCGAAGATCTAAAACTTAGCGCTTCTTGGGAGACAACCCAGGTTTTGTTTTTATTTCATTGGTTTTTGTTTTTTGTGTTTTATGTGTATGAACCGGACAAGTGTGGGGAAGTCTGAGGAGGTTTGGTTGCTCGTCGAACCGGTTTTTTCTTGTTTATCTTCGTTTAATGACCCGTTTAACCTGTTTGGGAGCTTGTGAGTCTTAATTTTGCAGGTTTCGATCGTTTTTGTCCATACTCAATCTCCATTTGGACAACATGATTCGAATTATATAAAGATAAGCATCCCATGTCGAATGCAGCCGCGAATGAAATACTATACGGCTGCAGTGGAACGAGGCTCATAGGAATTCGACCACGTCAAATCAGGGGAGTCTGTTCCATTTATCTATGTGTTTTATTTATGTTTTTAGTGTGTCAACAGTTTTGCTCTCCATTGAGGACAATGTGGGAATTAAGTGTGGGGAGGGGAGACTAGTGTCTGGTGTGTCTTAGTCGTGTCAGTTGTGTCGTAAAAATTAAAAATTAAATAAAAATAAAAAAATAAAAAATTTGAAAATGTCTTGTAAAGATTTTTGCACAAAATGGAAGATGATAGGTATAATCAGATCGTTGGCTTTTAATTACTATATATAAGATATAATAAGCAGTCGGTCACACGTCTATAAGATATATATGAGTTCCTTAGGATTGATATAAAATACCTTAAATTAGGAGTCTTGTGAGTTCTCACCTTAGAAGCTATGGCAAAACTGAAACTGTGCAGAGTATAAGAGGTACGTTATAAATAAAAAAACTTATAAGTTTTTCTATTTAAATTGGCACACATGTTTCTTTTTGTGAAAACAAATCCGAAACAGTGTGGCGCCAGAAAAAAGAAAAAAAAACATTTCATCCATTCATTTGAGCACATGTTGAAAAAAAGAGAGAAACAAAGCCTATGGTATTGCCGCGGGGATAGCGACTCATGCGGTACATACCCTCTAGGTGGAGTTATAAAAAAATATGTGAAGTTTATGGCATTAACCATGGGGATAGTCACTCGTGTGGGGTATGTCCGCTAAACTGACATAAGTAAAGCATGTAAAGCTCGCAATATCATCCATCTTTCCATCATAAATTTAATCAGAATAGCATAAGGGTGTTTTATATAAGACGGTAGATTTAATATCTTTTAGCCTTATAAACTTGAAACGAGATTAGGTGATGTTGTAGTCTTTTGAGTGTGAGATCCATAGATAACTATAAATTACTTGAACTTAAATGAATCGTGAATAAGGGCTTGAAAGTTGGCGGTTGGGTTTAAGTAGATCGTATACCTGCAATCTTGGTTAACGTGTGGTTTGATTTGTTAATAAATTAAATGAATATAATAAATACCAATGTTTCTGATTGTGATTCCATTGCATATAATTTTTTCGCGACGAACAAAGATAAGTGTGGGGATTTGATCGGTGCATTTTAGGTAAACCTAATTTTATATATATTATAGTATAAATGCACCAATAAGGCATATGAGCAATGTTATTAAAAGAGTTATTATATTTTGTTGGTTATGAATAAAAATGTGTTAAAATGATAAGATAAATATTGTTTGTGGGATGTTAGAAACATTTAAAGACTTGTGAAGGATTTACGTATGATTCATGAGAAAAACTTGAAAGCAATTAAATGTCTTTAAAAGCTAAAATTGGTTTTAATAATCATAATTAATTCTTTTGAAATTGCATAGCAGGATACTACACGAATGAGAGTCATGAGAAAAACTTGAAAGCAATTAAATGTCTTTAAAAGCTAAAATTGGTTTTAATAATCATAATTAATCCTTTTGAAATTGCATGGTAGGATACTACACGAATGAGCTTTAAAAGATGACCAATACAATTAAAGTCTTATGTTAACTAATTGAGGTTAAATTAATTTAGTAAATGGCTAACTCTCAAAAAGCCATGGCCCATTGGACGTTATGTTGGGTTGGTTCATGGTGCAAAGTGATTTCTAAATTAAATGGCCGAATGGGTTTGGACCTTTGGGGACGTGAATTAAAAAGAAACAACTGAGGAGGTCGGTCGAAGTGGTAAAATAAAAGGATGAATTAAGGATCACTTTTGGGGATAACCACAGCCGTCATAGTGGAAGTCAATGACGAATTCAACAATACTTTTTTCAACTTTCAAGTTCCTTTTGAATGTGCAACCAATTCGGGATGACAACTGAAGCGCTGAAGACTATCATGAGCGGCTAGGCTCTCTCATGGCTTCCTTCAGGCGGACGCTTCAGTTAGGTTTTTACTTTATTCAGTTTATACTCAGGTTTGGATGTATTTTTGACTTTGACAACGTTGTATGAATACATTGATGTGTTGGTTTTTTTGAACTATTTGCATGTGTTTTGAGTTCTTGCTTTACAACTTGTTCGGTTGATGACAAAACTTAGTAACTTGTTGGGTGACATAGAGTAGGTTAACTCACACTAGTAAATAGGGTTAATCAAATTATAAAAGATCTGATGACAAAGACCTATTTTTTATTATCATATTAAATTAACCAACTTTCCAACATCATGTCTATGTGATGGCCAATTAACTGAGTAAACTGAGTTTTGTGAAACCTAGAACCTGAACTTTGGAGGAAGTTACGTTTTATAAATCCGATATCTTTTCTTGTAGTTAGTTTTTTAGTTTCTTTCAAATAAATCAAAACCCCAAATCTAGATTAGTAGTAGTTAATTAAATAATTTAGCTAAACACTAACGACATATTCCTCGTGGATACGATACCCTAATTATGCTATCTACTTAGTTTAATTAGGTTTTTGCATGACCCTTACGACAGTCGTCAGTTCACTAAAATTAGGGCTATCCAAAAAGCTCGCGGCTCGGAGCTCGCTCGAAGCTTGCTTGAATTTAGCTCGGATAAATCTCGCTCGATATGGCTCGGTTTGAAAGTGAGTCGAACCGGCTCGACTTAATTAGAAAGTGAGCCTAGCTCGGCTCGGATCGTGATGAGCCAAATTGGATGTTGACCCCCTCTGCAGCCCATGATATCCAATTTTCCCCCCAATATTCAACACCCCTTCTTCCAGATTACATCTTGGATTGAACTCTGATCTTCTGATGGCGGTTCGCTCCTCTTTGTTTTGATTATTATTAAAATATTTGAGCCACTTTTAGTTCTTCTTTTTTATCATATTTTGGTTTTAATTTTCATTATTTATAAAACTGTTTCATGCTTACTAATTAACAATGTGTAGTGCATAATAAATTTGTCTACGGTTAGATTTGAAGTATGAGTAAGTTGAAAGTGAATTTGCTCAGATGAATGAGGCTCCGGCGAGAGATATCTTGGTTTCATCTGACAGAGTTGCCGATCTCTTACTATTTGATCAACCGATTGAATATGAGCCCTTGTAGGTTGGGGTTAGGGGATGGCGGTGGTGGGGGTTGTGCAGCGGGGGTCGGCCGCCGGTAGTGGAGGTGCAGCGGTGGTGGGGGATGTGCAGCAAGGGCGGAGGTGCAGTGGTGGTGGTATGGTGGTGTGGTTGAGAGAAAGAGATAATGAGGAGAGAGAGATATGAGGGAGAGGAAGAGAGAGAAAGTAATCAATATATATATATATATATATATATATATTCTTCTTTATATATTGGAAAATAAGGATCAATGCTAAGAGTATTGAACTTAGGAACAGTCTAAACGAAAAGTTGTTAGCAGCACAGAAAGAAGTTGTATTGGAAAATAACCTTTCAGAAGAAAGATTAGGCGCAACTATTGATCAGTTGTCACTTGGGAATGATGGAATCCTTAGATTGAATGGTTGAATCTGGGTTCCAATCCATGGAGGACTTAGAGATATAATCCTCCAAGAAGCTCATAATTCCAGATACTCAGTTCACCCGGGAAGTGACAAAATGTATCAAGATTTAAAGGCAAACTATTGGTGGATGGGCTTGAAGAAATCCATAACCACACATGTGGCTAAATGTTTGACGTGCTCACAGGTTAAAGCCGAACATCAAAAGCCATCAGAATTACTGCAACAACCAGAACTTCCCACATGGAAATGGGAGATGGTAACCATGGATTTTATTACCAAGTTACCTAAGACAAGACATGGAAATGATACAATATAGGTCATAGTTGACAGATTGGCTAAGTCGGCTCATTTCTTACCCATCAAGGAGACACATAGCTCCGATAAACTAGCCCAATTGTATGTGGATGAGATTGTATCTCTCCACGGAGTGCCAGTATCTATTATATCCGATAGAGATACTAGATACACTTCTCATTTTTGAAAAAGTTTCCAACAATCCTTAGGCACACGTTTAAATTTCAGTACTGCTTACCACCCTCAGACGGATGGACAAAGTGAGCGTAAAATTCAAACACTTGAAGACATGCTTCGTGCATGTGTTATTAATTTAGGTGGAAGTTGGGATGATCATCTTCCCCTGATTGAGTTCTCCTACAACAACAGTTACCATACGAGCATTCAAGTTGCGCCTTTTGAGGCTTTATATGGAAGAAAATGCAGAACGCCCATCTGTTGGGCGAAAGTTGGGGAAACCCAGCTATCAGAACCTGAGATAATCCTTGAGACGACGGACAAGATTGTTCAGATCCGTGACCGTCTAAATGCTGCCAGAGACAGATAGAAGAGCTACGCAGATAAAAGGCGCAAACCTCTAAAATTCGAGTTAGGAGATAAAGTGCTACTCAAAGTGTCACCCTGGAAAGGAGTGATGCGAATTGGTAAAAAGGGCAAACTAAGCCCAAGATACATCGGACCATTCGAGATCATCGAATGTGTTGGGAGTGTGGCCTATAAGCTAAACTTACCTGCGGAGCTTAGTGGAATTCACAATGTGTCCACATCTGCAACTTAAACAAATGTCTAGCTGATGAGTCACTAGAAATATCTCATAAAGACGTACAGATAGATGAAAGCCTGAGGTTTGTTGAAAGACCTATATCGATTGAGGATCGACAGGTTAAAAAGCTCCGAAGGAAGCATGTACCAATTGTGAAAGTAAAATGGGATGCCCGTAGAGGCCCTGAATACACGTGGGAGGTTGAGTCCACCATGCGACCAAAGTACCCTCACTTATTTCAGGTAAATCTCGAGGTCGGGATTTCTTTTAAGGGGGTGAGGATGTAACACCTCGTAAAATCGTGTCCAATAATGTAAAGACACGTATCCTAAACCCTAAATGTGTAAAAAGTTGACTTTGAAGGACTAAAGTTGACAAACAGTGAAAAGATGTATGCGGAGGGACTAAAAGTGTCAACATGCTAAACTTATGCCTCTAAGTGACCTTTTAACAAGCTTGGGGCTTCATAATGTTCAATCATGCTCTCGAGAATGCTTGATATTTATTATGTAAGGTTTTGGTATCGTTACACGATAAAATGTGCAAGATTTCAAGAAGAAGGGTTAAAAGCGTCAACAAGAGAAACTAGTACCTTCGGGTGGTCTACTTACGAACCGGGAGCCTTAGACTATTTATTCACAATCCCATGTATGGCCAATATTGGCTAAAGTTGGCTTTTGATAAGTTAAAAGACAATAATAGAGGTTATACAAGTCAAGGGGCCAATTGTGTAAATTTTTATAATTTTTCTCGCTGGTCAACACATTTACGGACCGTATGGGATCCCTGCTTGCGGTCCGTAAAGCCTGTTACTGGGCGAATTTTTGCTTGTTCTCCACACATAAACTTCCAAAACCACTTCCTTCAATACAAAGGGCTGCATGGCTGCTCATAGCTCGTTTAGGGACACCTGGAGACATCCTAGAACACCATAGAACACCTGGAATGATCTTGAGGAAGTCCCTTGCACTATAAATAGAGCCCTTATGTTGCCATTCTTCCTTGCACCATTCAAAATTTCATCTCTTCTCTCTTGCTCTGGCATTCTAGGGGTTCTTGATAAAAAGGAAGCTCCTCCTTAGTCAAGATTTTGAGCTAGGACCTGTTGTAAGTGTCCTTAGCCACTCTAGTTCGGTTTTTATGCATTTAAAAGCCGAAAGTCAAAGTTGCCGCTAATCGGCTTTGACTTTCGGTTTAGACCTAAACGGTCCAGCCATTTTTCAGGTGAATATGGCTACGTGATCGTAATTAGGTAGGTGTTAATCCCTCAAAAGGGCACATCCTAATTACCACGTTTACTTAGTTAATTGTCGGGTCAAAGTAATTAACATAAAAAGTCAAACGGGTCAGTTTTTAGATAAATTCAAATATGATAATGTAGAAGTTATAAAATTTGTTTTATCACTTTAATAACTTGGTAAACATTATTAGAACATGTCTAAACATGTTCAACTCGACAATTCTAAGTTTAGGCTAGGTTCGCAACCGAAAGTCGCAAAAGCTTGACTTTTGCTTTGACTTTCAGTTCTGACCCGAATTAGCTTAGTTCCTTTATGTATTAAGGTTCCTTTGTGACCATATTTTGTAGTAGTATAACCCTATGAGGTTATACTACATGGTCACCTAGTAATCTGAGTTTATTTACTTGATTCCGTTATTATGCTTAAACTTGACTATTATGCCCTTTTATTCAAAAAATGAGATTTTAATCATAACTAAGCATGCAAATGAATTACATTCTGATATGATATCATGTTTAGCATATTTTAACATTTATAAACTGGTCATAAACTAAATTTGCTTAATTAATTAAAATATAAGCTTTAAAGGGGACTAAAATACCCTTTATCACATAAAATGAGTTTTTAACATAATTTAACATAAAAACTCATCACCTACTGATATCATATCATATTTGGAATTATTTGGGATATTTAAATAGATTATATTCTGAGTTTAACTTAGAGTTCTTGCATGAAATTAGTAAATGACGATAATACCCCTTTTTCACACACAAATTGGGTTTTAAATATAATTAACATGCAAAACCCTTTTGTTACTAATATGTTTTAATAAATAAAATATTTTGACCATTCAAAGCTGGCCATAACCTCAGAATTTACTAAACATCGAAATAATCGTCATTTGTCGACTTTTACACTAAATAGGTGCATAGTATGGTTTTAAACCATACTTAGCACCCAAGACTTATTACCTACTGAATTTATAAACCATTTTTATTATTTTTAAAGTAGGTATAAGTCATGAACTCAGAATCCCAAATAAGTCCTTAAAACTATGTGTGAAATGACCAAAATACCCCTACGGTGCATAGTTTGGCCAAAAATCATAAACCACACATACGTATGATATCCTACTATTATAATAACATAGATTATATATTTTTGCAGAATGATTATGAACAGAACCTCAGTTTGCATATAAACCTCTTTTATAAACCTTAAAATGACCAAAATGCCCTATTGAGGCTAAATTCGGTTTTAAAACTTTTATGGGCATACTTACTGATATCCTACTGATATCATGACATATTTTAAGCATGATAACTTATGGAACTAGTATATGACTCATCCGGTTACCCGTTTATGCTTATACGCGTTTGGTACGGTTTATGTAACTAGTTTGCATAAATTAACCGAAACGGATTTAATCTCATCATTTAAACTTCAAAATCCAGAATGTATTTAGTTTACCCATATAATAAAAGTCTCCACATACTTGTTGGGTCTAAATTAGATTCTTTTCCGGTCATCACTTAATCTAGCGTTTTATACCGTAAATCTTACTTTAAACTAACCGGTCTAAGTCTACGACTTAAATAAGACCCGTTAGTAATCTAATAGGTTAATAAAACCTTCGTTCCAGATTAGGGAGCCCCGGTAAAAGCTACCTTCATGAGTCTAAGTACATTATACTGCTGAGTAGATAGATCTCGCATTTAGAAACTCAGGTAAATACTTTTAACTTATTTTCCCTTATACGGGCTTGGGACATGGTAAAATATTACCACTTGGTCAGGTATGGGATCATTTGGTCGGATTGTGATTAATAAATCCTCATAACCCGTTTTAATCCATTTTGTTTGATAACATAAACATTGGGGGTTAATACGACCGTGTCCTGGATATCCTCGGCTCATTTAATTGCAAATGTCCACGACTTAAGCACGGGGTGTAGGCATACACCTGACAGTTGTGTATGTAAAAAGATATACCCACAATGTTGGGGATAACTCCTTGTGGGTTTATATTAGCGGTGTGTCGGTTAATCATGTCTCGGCTTCTATACCGGGCCCTAAATGTATGACAAACAATTTAAATCTGTATACAAGATTATAAATATAATTGTCCCAAGTTATAAAAGATTTTGTGCTTATGCACCCAAACCAATTTTCATAAATACTTTTCAAAAGAGTCAGTTAATTGTATTTACCAGTGTAAACTGACGTATTTTCAAAAGACTAAGTGACAGGTACTACACGTACTAGGCTGGGAGCTTCTGGGCGTTAAGTAGAGGATCTTGCAAGTCCGTAATGCCTTAAGTCTGTTGAACTTCGTTTTGTATTATATTTATATCTGCCTGTGGATCCTTTCTTTACAACCGTCTGTATATTCTTTTATTTCGTACTTTGAACTTTTGTTTTTTAATAGTAATTTACCTTCCAAGCCTTCCGTTGTGCTATAACTGTGTTTAATTGACTATGATGATATCAACTACGTCACGATACTCCCCACCGAGCCCACCGGTTTGTGGTTAAAATATCGGGGTGTGACATGAATGCAAGAGAGTTGGATAGAGCTGTTGCTGGGTTGACAATGGTCGCGCGGGCTGCCGGCTACCGTGCTGGGTATGTGGAATGCACGCATCAAAGAAGCCCTTAAACAACACTTTGGTACGCGCCATTGTTCGGTCAGTGACCAAGCGGAGGAGATGCTGGTCAAAGCTGAGGATACTTATGACAATCTCTCCCTTCCGGTGATGGACTTGGTTACCGATGCCCTAAAGCAAGACGATTATGTTGCGTGCTTGAAGTCTATCTTTGAGCCTCCGGAAACAGTTGAGTTATCCGATGAAGAAGGCGAGGCGGGTGATGACGGGGAATAGGCTAGTGATAGAAGGATGCTTGTTTGGTGGTTTAGGTTGTAATGCCTTGTAACATTTTTCATTTACATGTTTGTAATCGATGCACGTCTGCTTTATATATGATAAATTCGATTGGAGCTTTTTCCTTTATTTGTCAAATTATAATTATTGCATGTGTTTGTCAATTTCGTTGAAGGAGCGCAAATGAATGTAAGTGGCTCGTATTTGAACATTATCGCCCAGTTCCGCGCTGTGTTTGCAGGAACCTTGGAGGCTTAGTTCAGGAGCTCGTAATTTACTGGAGTGTTTTTGTGCGTAATAGAAGTTGAAGACGCATTTGTAATTTGTAGCTACTGTAGGAAATAACAAGGAAAAAAGTATGTAAAGAACACTCGTATTAGTAAACTTGTTAGGCGCGCGACCCATGCTAACAATGGTGATGCATTACATTTTTCTCTATTTTCTTTAGTTCTAAGTAGATAAATATGACCGTCTGATAAACGTATGTAATATGCGCCTTGTCAGCATCAGAGGTTGTATTATTACGGATGCCAGTTCTTGGATATACCACCTGAAAACACTTATTGCCATCGAGTGCGATGGGTTTTTTATTCTACTCAGGATAATCATCTCAAAACGCTGACCGCTGTCAAGCGCGATGATGTCTCCAGTGTTTATTTATGGGGTGATGTGGCAAGACAATCGATCACCCATTGGTTGTGACAATTGTCAAATTTCCATGAATCTGTACAATTATTAAACAGTAATTATTACCTAATGACTGAGCTGAATTACAATTAATGACATGAAATGCTTTTGCTTTTTGTTATCATACATACATGTGCATCCTATATTGCATAATGTCATATCATTATTGCATGCAACACTTATTGAATCAAATGATGCACGAAACAAAGTTAGCACACTTATCAGATAAATCAGGAAAATGCTTACGGAGTTCAGTACTTAGATAGGCATGGTATTAAGACACAAAATGTGCTAGAAACCAACAGTTACACTAGTATAGTGTGTAGGAAAGTAAGGATCATAAAACTACCTTCCTAGTGATAGTTTAAGTGCCGGAAAGTGCCTAAAACTCACATAAATTGCTGAATTCAGCAAAATTCAGCTTTTAAACACTTAAATATTATGCAGAAATATGGTTAAATGGTCCAGAATGCTTCCTAAGTGTCGGGAATCAAAACTGTCACAAAAAGGTAACATAAAGCACACTAAACTGCATAGTTTAGCACCTTAACGAACCGGTAACCAACCGGACACTACCCGAAACACCAAATTTTCACTAGAAGCATTGTTTTAACATTTCCGAGCTAGTTATGGTCCCCGAACATCATAACACACTATATAACATCCTAATAACTAAACACCTAACTATAACACTTAGATTTCAACTTAAAAATCTAACTAACCTTTACACCCTAATCTATACCCCCCCCCCCACCTTCCTATTTACGGCCAACAAGCATGGCCCACACATGATTTTGTTAGTTTATTTTAATAGATCATGTCTCTAACTTTATGTAACATAAGAACCCTTGGATTACAATGTGTTGGAGTATTATAACATAAACCAAGAGTTCACAACATCTTCATTTCCTTCACATTTCACCAACACCATATTTCTCATCATCCTTCAATCTTCATCCAATCTCTAATCATTCAAAGGTGTAAGAAGCATAACAAGGAAGCTAGGAACTCTTGGAAGTGGAGGGACCTCTTGCAAGTGCTATTAACCACCTCATCTTCATCTTGTGATCATCCCTAGCCTTGAGCTAGTAGTAAGATCATCTACATCACATTTTACATCTTATTTAGTTGGTTAAAGAATGATACAAGTAACTAATCTTGAAGAACACTAACGATCAACAACATGAAACTTAAACATAAGACTAAAAATCATAAGAATACATGTTGTTAAGTGTATGTATGAGTGTTGATTGATGATTGTTTGTGTTAATGATGTTAAACATCATATGAACTTGCTAGATAGTGATTAAAGACATAATCTAGCAAGATGAGAGGATGATTATGTTATAATCATCCTTATGTGAAACATGAACTTGAAAGATTAAATGTTTTTCTTGAACAATGATGATCAAAGTGATTATAAGTCTTGTAAACATATGATTTTAAGAATGATTTTCTCAAGAAATTAAGTTAAAATACAAGATTTATATAAACTTGGTTCTTAAAGAAATTAATCACATTTTTAGTGGTTAATCAAGTGTAGAATCATGTATTTAACAAGAAAAACTCAAGAAGAAATATTTTTAGAAAAATAATTTACAAGTTGTAAAAATCTAAATCCTTCAAGAATGATGTTTTTAAATAAACAACCGCACTTTAAAGAGTAACTAAGCTTACTAAACACACTAGTAAGTTACTACAAATTTTTATAAATTTTCAAGTTAATGAAGTAGTGTAAATAGCTTGATTTTGGCAAATTGGTAAGTATTGTTTGATTTGTTGTTGATTGTGATGATTTATAAAAGAAAATGATATGCTTTGAAAGCATGGAAACCTCCATTTTTAAGGGGAAACTATGGCAAAATTTCTCTAGAAATTAAACACTTAGAAAAATATTTTTAAACAAATATTTACAAGTATATTTTAAACCATGAATATCCATATAAAGCTTGCCATAATTTTTGTTACAAAAATTATAAATATTGGAGATTGGTTTTTGATATTAAATGTGACTAAATATGTATTTAGGAGAATATATATTTAGATGTCACCATGTGTGTGATTATTTGTATATTATGTGTATTAGTTATATTATTTTAGAACTTGAAATAATACAACTCACCAAATACCAAAAATGACAATACAAAATATTACCAAAATTCCAAGAAATGAATATATAAATTATACCCAAAATATTGGAGAAACCGAACAAGGAATATAACTTACATAAATATTCTGGAATTTAATTCATAAGTATATTTTGGTAAATGGTATTTTGGACACCAAGAGAACAAAAATATGATTTTTATAATTATTACAAAAATATACCATATTTTTACAAGAGAAAATATATATTATTTTTTAGTAAAGAAAAATATATATGTTTTCTTTAAATTATTAGAAGATATATTATTTTTGGGAGAAAATATATATTTTATTAAATAAACATAGAATACATTATTTTTGGGTGAAAAATAGCTTTATATATATTTTCTAAGTAAAACTTGGAAATATATTATTTTTGAGGTTTAAATGAAAATACAATTATTTTTGCCAAGGGAAAAATTATAAATAATTTTTCTATATAAGATTTCTTAAAATATATATTTTGAGAATATATATTGATGAATTTTTATTAAGAGTATTATTCCGAAAAAATAAATACAAAAATTAAGTAAAAAGATACTTAATAAACACAATAAAAATACGTATTCTCGTACTTATAAATATACATTGGAATACACCACCGATACTTGGCAAAAATATACAAGTTTAAAATATGAGTATGAATACACCCATCATTGGGAAGTTATACATGTACAAGTACATAAATGTGTCAAGTTAAAGTATATTATTTTAACTAATATTCCAAAATTTAATAAATATAATTTAAGTTAAAATATTTATTATTTTAACAAATAATTATATAACTTGGAATAATATTGATGACACAAAGAAACGTAACTCAAAGACGCTAATTAAGACTAAGGTCAAGGCACGACCCACTCGTCTAATAAACCGTAGTACGTTTGTAGGTAGTCGTGCACTCTAAGGGAAGCTTTGGGTTGTTTGATTGAAGAACTCAAGACTGTGAGTTCATGTCCCTCTTTTCTTTTAACTGTTTTCAGTTTTATAACTTCGGGGGTGAAATGCATGTTACAAAATGTTTACAAACGTTTACAAATGGTATGGTTAGCTAAGGAATGAATTGTTAGATCATGTGAATGGGTAGGCGCATACTTAAGACCATTAATCCTCGTATAAGGACCGAGGGACATGAGTGATAGATCTATTTGGGTGTAGCGAGCCCCACCCATGAGGACTGGGATTTGGCCCATGAGGTGACTATGTCTTCCACCCGGAAGCCGGGTACAAAATCTGCTAGGTTTGAGCCTTCCTACGCCGTTGCACACTTGTTAATGGCCTTGCAAACCATTAATTGATCTGTTTCCTTGTTGCTTTCATACCGGGATTTACAAATACATACATACATACTTACAATGATCACAAAGTTTTTTTCGAGCTCACATACAAAACACATGAACTCGCTCAACTTTTGTTGATGTTTTCAAACTACATGTATTTCAGGAAACTAAATGTGGATCTGGCAGGCGCTGAAGTTTTCAAGTCGTGTCTCTAATAAAAGATGCCATCCTAAGTCAAAGGGTTTGGGTTATGTATTTTATCTTGGATAAATTACATGGCTCAAAACCTAGTTTGTTAGTGTCTTTTATGAAGTCCTGTATGGAACTTAAAACTTTGTTGGTGTTGTATTTTGAACATGAACTCTGTTGTTGGATTTAAAACAATGTCGTTTGTAATGTTTTGAAACTTAATTCAAGGATGAACATCTTGGTTTTATCATATAGTTGTTTGTTATGGAACCCTGCAATGATATTAAGCAAGTCACACATAATCACGCTTCCGCAAAAGTCAGGGTGTGACAGTTTGGTATCAGAGCTTCGATTGTAGCAAACTAGGATTCTTTCTCGAGTCGAGACTACAATCATTAGGGCTCTCATGAAAATACTTTTACAACATGATTTCATTGCATACACAAAACGGCCATATCCATGGAACAAATGTTTTACAAAAGGAAAGACAAGAAACACAATGCAAGGTCACATTGGTGGTTTAGTCTGGGGTAGACTAGGAAAGATAGAAAAGTTTCATGAAGGATAATGTGAATACATGATTGAGTGATAATTGTCTTGATTGCATACTAAGTGATAGTGGTTAATATATGTGCACATGTTATGATTGTTATGTTACATGCATCATATCCTCTTCAGAGAGCGGATTATCAGACGTTGGTGACCCTATGGCCATCGTCTCAGATGACGAGATTGCACCTGAGCCAGAGTGTCACGGCCCCCGACCCGGTTTGACCCGTTTCAGGAGCCGCGGGACAGAAAATACCGTGGTATTTATTTAATTAATTTGACAGCGGAAGACTTTATCAGGATCTTTTTAAAACTGAAATTTCCCGATTATTTTATTTCACAATTCGAGATAAAACCCCGGTAAATTACAATCATATGATTTCACGGAGAGATCTTTACTTTACAAAACATGTTTCTTTATTTTATATTGAGCCACTTCCTTAAGCTTGTAGTGCTTCGCGGCACTTTTCCTGGATCACAATAGATCACCTGAAACATGTTTAAAAAAGGTTTTGTCAGCGGGAAATACTGGTGAATCATTCTTTTTACTAAAACGACGCGTTTGTTATAATTTACAGTATTAAGAGCGATTACAATGTTTCCAGATATCAACCAACTACCCACAGTATTTGTCACTCGAACATCCATTGGTAACCTCAGAGTCCAATGGTGTTTGTGACTATGGTCATATCACCCCTTGGCTAACCCGTTGTCCAATGGTGAAGGTTATCAAGTAATGTATACAAAACCCCACATACCGGCTGTAATTTGGTGATTACAAAGACTTAATCCCTGTAATTATAACCTTGAAAATAAACATGATTTTGAAAGTAATTTGATAAAAAGAGAATGACTCACATTGCAGATTTATATGAGCAGAGCTTAGCCTACTGATTAGCCTTTTAACCTAAATTTAATAACATGCACACGAACTCGGTTAGTAACTAATACATCATTTACGATAACTCACGAGATTAAACCTTCAAAACGAATGACAAAGTGCGATACTTAAACATCCATCGAATTAACGACGAATGACAAAGCATAAACCCTAATGTGGGCAGCACTTAAACATCCAATGGATAGTTTTAATCGATCGGACATTGAATCATAGCAGCGATCGAGTTAATACCTGGTATCGGAGCAGCGCCTCGCTAATATTGAAAGTAATTTCGAATTTATGCAGTGAGAATTTGAAATTTGATTGTTTTCGTCGACACCAGAAGACTGTGCATGCAACAAGCTATTTATAGCTGAAATTGAGGCCTCACGCAGCCCGCGTAAGCCTTCGGCTTAACTTTACGCGGCCCGCGTGGCCGCCTAGTCTACGAGTAGGGTCGATTGGTCATGAGTAGGTTCGACAGTTGGACACCACGTGGATTCGGAACACTTATCCGGTCAAACATGTCTTGACGCGGCCCGCGTAAGACCATATATGTCTTTTACGCGGCCCACCTGGAACCCAGAATTTTGTTTTTCTTGATTTTAAATATGGTTTAGGGTTTCAGGGGTTCGGGTTTTTACTTATGGGTATTTTTAGGATAATTTTGAGAGTCCTTACATTCTCCCCACCTTATTTAGAATCTCGTCCTCGAGATTCATTGGAATAAGTGAGGATACTTTCGCTTCATCTCTGATTCCAGCTCCCAAGTGTATTCGGGTCCTCTCTTCGAATCCCACTTGACTTTGACCAGTACTAACCGTTTATGTTTGAGAAATTTCACCTTTCTGTCTTCTATCTGAAGAGGTTTCTCAACAAATTTTAACTTTTCGTTTACCTCTATATCTTGGAGAGGTACTATCAAAGATTCATCTGATAGGCATTTCTTGAGGTTGGATACATGAAACACATCATGTACTCCAGCTAACTCTTCTGGTAGTTGTAAACGATAAGCAACTGGTCCTATACGTTGGATCACTGAAAATGGTCCTACGTATCTTGGACTTAACTTTCCTTTCTTACCAAATCGAACTACTCCTTTCCTAGGAGAAACTTTCAATAGTACTTTGTCTCCTATTTGAAACTCTAGAGGCTTGCGTCGATTATCAGCATAACTTTTATGGCGATCTCGAGCCGTCTTCAGTCTTTCCTTGATTTGCGTAATCTTGTCGGTCATCTCTAGCACTATTTTAGGACCTGACAATTGATTTTCTCCTATTTCTGCCCAACAAACTGGAGTTCTGCACTTTCTTCCATATAGTGCCTCGAATGGGGCAGTTTCAATGCTTGCATGATAACTATTGTTATAGGAGAATTCGATCAATGGTAGGTGATCATCCCAGTTTCCTCCAAAATCTATCACACATGCTCTGAGCATATCTTCCAGAGTTTGGATTGTCCTTTCACTTTGTCCGTCTGTCTGAGGATGATATGCCGTACTTAAATTTAGTCGAGTTCCCATTGCTTGTTGGAAACTTGTCTAGAAATGGGAAGTAAAACGACTATCCCTATCTGATATAATGGAGAGTGGAACTCCATGTAAGGATACTACTTCATCTACATACAACTTTGCCAACCTTTCCATGCTAAAGGTTTCTTTCATAGGTAGAAAGTGAGCTGATTTGGTTAATCGATCCACAATTACCCAAATCGCATCATTACCTTTTTCTGGTTTTAGGCAACTTAGTAACAAAATCCATTGTTATGAGTTCCCATTTCCATACTGGCATTTCTAATTGTTGTAGTAAACCTGAGGGTTTCTGGTGTTCTGCCTTAACTTGTGAACAAGTAAGACACTTAGAAACATATCGAGCTATATCCTTTTTCATTCCTATCCACCAAAAGTTATTTCTTAAATCGTGGTACATTTTATTGTTTCCAGGGTGCATGGTATACCTAGATTTATGGGCTTCTTCTAAAATCTTATTTCTTAATTCTCCCTGCTTAGGTACCTAAATCCTTCTTTTGTGGAATCTCCAAATTCCATCAGCTCCTTGTTCTAATTCTTTCGTTCGTCCTTTCATTCCTTCAGCATCATCCTTGATTGTTGTTTCTTGAAAATCCTTTAATTGTTCCATTAAATCTAACTGTAGATTTAATCTAAGAGTACGGACCCGTCGTTGTTTCTCATGATACTTACGACTTAAGGCATCTGCAACTACATTGGCCTTTCCTTCGTGATACTGAATATCACAGTCGTAGTCACTTAGGATTTCCATCCATCTCCTTTGCCTCATGTTTAACACTTTTTGCCCAAATATGTACTTTAAACTTTTATGATCCGTATAGACAGTAAATTTACTTCCATACAGATAATGTCTCCAAATTTTAAGGGCAAAAATTATGGCTCCTAATTCTAAGTCATGAGTCGTATAGTTTTCTTCGTGCTTTTTCAATTGTCTTGAAGCATACGCAATTACCTTTTTGCATTGCATTAGCACACATCCTAATCCTAGTTTTGAAGCATCACAATAAACTTCAAAATCTTCTGTTCCTTCTGGCAAGGCTAGGATTGGGGCATTTGTTAACTTCTGCTTTAGAATCCTAAAAGCTTCTTCTTGCCTAGGTCCCCATTCAAACTTAACAGTTTTACAGGTTAGCTAAGTTAATGGTACAGCTATCTTGGAAAAATCCTTAATAAATCGTCTATAGTATCCGGCTAAACCTATAAAACTTCTAATTTCCATTGCGGATTGCGGAACCTTCCATTTGGTAATTGCCTCTATCTTAGCAGGATCTACATGAATACCTTCGTGATTCACCATGTGACCTAAAAATTGCACTTCCTTTAGCCAAAATTCACACTTCGAGAATTTGGCATAAAGCTTTTCTTTTCTTAACAATGTTAAGAGTACATGCAGGTGCTGACCGTGTTCCTCCTGATTTTTGGAATAAATAAGTATATCGTCAATAAAGACAATTACAAATTTATCCAAGTACGGTTTACAGATTCTATTCATCATGTCCATAAATGCTGCAGGTGCATTTGTTAATCCGAAGGGAATGACTGTAAACTCGTAATGACCATACCTAGTTCTGAAAGCAGTTTTAGGTATGTCTTCTTCTTGTACCTTCAATTGATGATATCCTGAGCGTAAGTCGATCTTAGAAAAATATCTAGCTCCTTGTAATTGATCGAAAAGATCATCAATCCTAGGTAATGGGTATCGATTCTTAATTGTAACCTTATTCAATTCTCTATAATCAATACACATTCTCATCAAACCATCCTTCTTTTTCACAAACAATACTGGTGCTCCCCATGGGGATAAACTAGGTTGTATAAAACCTTTGCTTAGTAATTCATCTAATTGCTTTTTCAGTTCTAACATTTCTGTGGGTGCTAACCGATAAGGTGCCTTGGCTATCGGTGTAGTTCCGGGAATTAAATGAATTCTAAATTCTACCTCCCTATCTGGTGGTAATCCTGGTAACTCTTCCGGGAATACATCTGGATATTCTGAGACTACAGGAATCTCCTTAAGTTCTTTACCCTTAGTACTAATGATTACTGAAATCATATATACTATTCCTTGCTTTCGTTCATAACTAGCAACTTTCATTACTGATATGAACTTCATGGGTTTACGTGGTTTATCTCCTATAATCATTATTACTTCCGGTGCCCGAATTTCTATAGAGTTTTTATCACAAAGGATTCGAGCATGGTTGGCTACTAACCAATCCATTCCTAACACAACATCGAATTCGGCTAATTTCATAGGTAATAGGTTTGCAGAAAATTTATGACCTACAAGTTCTATTTCTATATTTTGCAAAACCTTGTCTATTTTAACTGAATTCCCATCTGCTGTTTCAACTGTAAAAATCTGCCTAAGTTGGGTTAAGGGTAATTTAAGTGCTTGGCAGAATGAATTATTTATAAAACTTTGGTTTGCACTAGAGTCAAATAATACTTTTGCGTAAATGTTGTGAACTAAGAACGTACCAGCTATCACGTCAGGAATTAACTCGGCTTCCTGAGTAGTTAACTGGAAGGCTCGAACATTCTTCTTGGTAGCTCCGTCAGCTGGCTTGGCTTTATTGTCTGCTGGTTTGACCAATTTAGGATATTCTGTTTTGAAATGCTCAGCTTCTCCATAGTTAAAGCAGATTCTTGTTTTCTTTCTGCAATCTTCTTCACGATGACCTACCACTTTGTAAAAGTTGCAGGTTATATTGCATCTTCCAAAATGTTTCTTTTTGCAATTTCTGCAAAACGGCGGAGTTGAAGATTGCCCTGTTCCTCTTCTCTTGAAGCTGCTATTATTACCCGTACGAAATCCTTGGGTAATTTTCTGAGCCAGTTCCTTTTTCCAATTTTCATCTCTTGTGCGTACCAATTCGTCAGTTAGGGTGTTAGCTAATTCTACCGCACCGTCAATAGTGCGAGGTCTCGCAGCTTTAACGATATTGCGGATTTCGCCAATTAATCCCCAAATATAACGAGAAATGAGTACTGGTTCTGGCGAAGCCAGTGTTGGTACCACTCTAGCATATTCAAAGAATGTTGAAGTATACCCACGACAATCTACACCCATCATTCGATGATTTAGGAACTTATTTTCCATTTGATCTTTTTCATATTCGGGACAAAATTTTCTTTCTACAAGACTCTTAAATTCTTCCCAGTTCATGGCATAGGCCACATTTCTTTCTTTGGCTTGAAGTACTGTATTCCACCATTCTAGCGCCCCTTCCTTGAAAAGATTTGACGCGTACATGACCTTGTCGTTTTCAGCACATTTGCTTATTATGATCACTGCCTCGGTTTTCTCGAACCAACGCAGTGCCGCAGTCGCTCCTTCATTGCCTGCAAATTCAGCTGGTTTACAAGCTAGAAATTCTTTGTAAGTGCAACCAGGCGTTGCAGCTTTCATTTTCTTAGGGAGCGGAGCCTGCTGTGGATCATTATCGTGATTAGTATGATTACCGCCTCCATTTACGCTATTACTAAAGTGATCTTCAGAAATACGTTTGCTAGGAATGATTTGTTGAGGTTCAACAGGTTTCTGGGCAGCAGCAATTATTGCTGGAATAGCATTGGCTATTCCTTGAGCAACGATATTTTCTATATCTTGCCTAGTCATAAATTGATCCTCCAGATGTTGCTTAGATTGGTTAATCTCGTTAACTGGTTCATTATTAGCATTTTCCATCTGATAATTAATATATATAATTTATTAGTATCGAATAATTAATAGCAAATCACAAATAATCACAAAATTTCATAACACATGGATAGCCAAAATTATCGATTTCTCTATTCCCATTTTATATATTTATAATATGCATCGATACACACCATTATATTACAAAGTTTTATTTGTAGTTATTTTACAAGATTATATTTTACTATTATTATACAATCACAGTTTCATAACCCCATTATCCCTCGTCAGTTGGTATTTTAGTAACGACGTTCCCTCTCGTCGTATTTCCAGGAGATCTGTTCTCCTATTTCTCGAATCCTATTTCCTGCATCTGCCAGCTCCTCACCAAAGTGGCGGAGTTCAGCTAGATTTTCATTGCTCATTGGCGGGTTTGGTATTGGTTCTGGGTCGAACTGAGGGAGAAAAGTGTAAGGATTGTTGAGCAGGTTTTGAAACTGCCAATCATTAGTCCACCACTCGTCCATTCCTAAAGGTTGGGTGTGGATTATAGGTTCTGGGATTGCTGGTTCCAAGTTTATTAGAAGTTGATTTTCAGCTGGAAAAGGGTAGAGGTTGTTATTTATGGGCCTGAGAATATCACAGCTCTCTAATGCATGATCCAATTCTTCCTGAAATGGCTACTCCTCAATTTGCCTAGAGCTTTCCCCAACTTCCATTTCTATCTACCTAGAACCTTCCCCGATTTCAATCCCCTTTCCTTTATCTAAGGGATTTTCTATTTTTAGGAATCTTCCTAGTTGCAGGTTTCCTCATGCGCACACGCCTCCATCCTATAAATCTTCTCTTTTTCTTAGGCTTGGGTTTCTCCGGAGGTGGAGTGTTGAATTCCATAGGTTCTTCTATATCAGCTATATAACCAGTAAAATCTCTGGAAACCTCTATTTTCACCGGATAGAGATTTAGATCCTGAAGGGCTTCAGATAAGTCATTCATGCTGTTTAGCATATATGCAAAATGCACACAAATGCTAAGTTAAAATTTTATAATAAAATTTCATAGATGACCTTTAAATATTATTGCATACCGTGTGACTAATTTAATACAAAAGACAACTAAAAATATTAGGGTTTACTGTAAACTTATTTAGTTACTTGATAAAGTTTATGGCTTGTAGGTGATAAAGTGCTAAAACTTGAGTCAGAGTATTTAAAGATTTGTGTTTACTGCTATAGTGGCTAACATATAGAGATCTGCCCATTTTTCATCTAACTTGTCTTCCCATGGTGGATTACTGCCTAGTTCTTGGGTTTTCTGATTAACTCTCCTTTCTTTTGGTAGTAATTTCTTTATTTTCTCCTGACTTTTCCTAAAAATCAAACTTCTTTTATTAGGAGAAAGAGGTTCCTCATATTGTGCCTTTCGAACAAATATTCCTTCATCACTATCTATTGGGTACTTTGAGGAATTTGTTTGGGATGAACTTCCCTTCTCTTTTGATGACCTATCTAATTTAAGATAGATGTTTGAAAGCTTTTGCTTACCCATACTGTAACTAACAAATAGTTAATAAATAAAACACATAAGCACAAAATGAAAATCAAGAAAATTAAGTATTTTAAATACTTAATAGGCTTAAATCAGTGGCTCTAATACCACCTTTTTCTGTCACGGCCCCAGACCCGGTTTGACCCGTTTCAGGAGCCGTGGGACAGAAAATACCGTGGTATAGAAAATACCGTGGTATTTATTTAATTAATTTGACAGCGGAAGACTTTATCAGGATCTTTTTAAAACTGAAATTTCCCGATTATTTTATTTCACAATTCGGGATAAAACCCCGGTAAATTACAATCATATGATTTCACGGAGAGATCTTTAATTTACAAAACATGTTTCTTTATTTTATATTGAGCCACTTCCTTAAGCTTGTAGTGCTTCGCGACACTTTTCCTAGATCACAATAGATCACCTGAAACATGTTTGAAAAAGGTTTTGTCAGCGGGAAATACTGGTGAATCATTCTTTTTACTAAAACGACGCGTTTGTTATAATTTACAGTATTAAGAGCGATTACAATGTTTTCAGATATCAACCAACTACCCACAGTATTTGTCACTTGAACATCCATTGGTAACCTCAGAGTCCAATGGTGTCTGTGACTATGGTCATATCACCCCTTGGCTAACCCGTTGTCCAATGGTGAAGGTTATCAAGTAATGTATACAAAACCCCACATACCGGCTGTAATTTGGTGATTACAAAGACTTAATCCCTGTAATTATAACCTTGAAAATAAACATGATTTTGAAAGTAATTTAATAAAAAGAGAATGACTCACATTGCAGATTTATATGAGCAGAGCTTAGCCTACTGATTAGCCTTTTAACCTAAATTTAATAACATGCACACGAACTCGGTTAGTAACTAATACAGCATTTACGATAACTCACGAGATTAAACCTTCACAACGAATGACAAAGTGCGATACTTAAACATCCATCGAATTAACGAAGAATGACAAAGCATAAACCCTAATGTGGGCAGCACTTAAACATCCATTGGATAGTTTTAATCGATCGGACATTGAATCGTAGCAGCGATCGAGTTAATACCCGGTATCGGAGTAGCGCCTCGCTAATATTAAAAGTAATTTCGAATTTATGCAGTGAGAATTTGAAATTTGATTGTTTTCGTCGACACCAGAAGACTGTGCATGCAACAAGCTATTTATAGCTGAAATTGAGGCCTCACGCGGCCCGCGTAAGCCTTCGGCTTAACTTTAAGCGGCCCGCGTGGCCGCCTAGTCTACGAGTAGGGTCGATTGGTCATGAGTAGGTTCGACAGTTGGACACCACGTGGATCCGGAACACTTATCCGGTCAAACATGTCTTGACGCGGCCCGCGTAAGACCATACATGTCTTTTACGCCGCCCGCCTGGAACCCAGAATTTTGTTTTTCTTGATTTTAAATATGGTTTAGGGTTTTAGGGGTCCGGGTTTTTACTTATGGGTATTTTTAGTATAATTTTGAGAGTCCTTACACAGAGATACTTACGTCAGACACTAAGAGTGATCCTGACATGCTATCGGATGACGAAGACGACTTCCAGCCGTTCGCGTTGCCCGACTTTGGCGATGATTTACCCCTTGCTGATGGTTTCCCTGACGAGGATCCTTTTCTCATTCCTGTTCCAATCCATGATCACCTCATCATTGGTCATCCCGATGGTGAGCACATCGTGGCTCCGATCCTCGATCATGTTCCTCTCGTGGTCATTCCTCCCGAGGACTGGCCATTCGATGATCTTTTTAGTGACGATATCGATTTGTTTGTAGACGGTCCTCCTGTTGACGCCCAGGGTGATGGAGAGATAGATGAGGATGTTGTAGCTGTCCCACCTCCTGAGATTCCTGTCATTGAGTTATCCTCTGATTCTAGTTTGCACTCCGTTTCAGACTCCTTTGAGTTTGTGACGTCTTCTGCTTTACAGGCGGTCGGATTACAGCATTACGCTACTGATTCTGACGATGACACGGCTATGTCTGCTGCCCCATCTCCTCCACACGACCCCGAGCCTGGCCCAGAGCCAGATCTTGATCCTCTAGGTCAGCCTGATGTTGTACCTGCTGATCCTGAGCCGATACCCGAGCCTGACCATGTCCCAAACATTGCACCTCTTATTCCTGACCCAGTTCCTGCACCCGTTGATTTCCCTCTTGCTGAGCCATTTATTCCTCCACCCGCACCCGCTGATGTTGCTCCTTTACCACCTGTAGAGTCCGATGTCCATCGCACTGAGTTACCTATTGTTTTCTTACAGGACATCCCTGCACCCCATCCAGGGGAAGGTACTTCAGGTCAGGACCCGCGTGATGATCCTTTTGCTTCAGCAGCTTTTTCTCAGACCCCTCGTGCTGCATCGTTTGCTCATTTCACTTCTTCACCGCTTGATGAGCCATTCTGATGGTTCCCACCGTACTCTATGCCGATCTCAGATCCCTATCATCCCTCCCATTTTGTTGGCTACACACGGGATGAGTTACTTTTATTACTTCAGCTTCAGTTTGAGGTTTTGAGCCGCAGATTCTTGGAGCTTGAGCTGACTCCACGTCCCCCACCGTGTCCCTGCCAGTCTACTGCACATCCACCTGCTCCTCTTACTCCTTTTCCAAGTTTTGATGCTCATTTCCTTAGTGTCGAGCAGCAGATCAGTTACTTACTTCGTCGTGTATACGAGCTTGAGGAGGAGCTTGCGCATGTTCGCAGCTTGCTTTTTTCCCCTCCTCCTCCACCTCCACCATCAGCATAGTTGGTTTTTGGTTTTATGCAGATTGCATTATTTTTGGTGAGAGCACCACTATGGAGCTGAGATTGTGAAGACTTTTGAAGACCACTTTTTAACCATGTGATTTTTGTATATTGACAGACTTATTGGACAAGGGTAGTGTGACCATGTGTCCCTTTTGATGTGATACACTTTGTAAACAATGTAACTGTGGTCGGTAATTAATGAAAGCTCAATTGTCATGTTCTCACTAAACACATTGTTGTATTACTTGCTTATGTTGTGATTGTGTTGTTGCATGATTGCTTGGTATGATGACTGTTTATATGTATGTACATACGACCTCTAGACGACTATATATTTATTTAACGAATAAGACCTGACCTATCCAATCTTCTTCTTAGAAGAAAGATGCCTCCTCGAAGGAACAATCAGCTACCCACGATCGAGGCGGAATTACAGGAACGCATCTCGCAGGCAATCGCACAACATGAGGCCCTTCGCTCCGAACACAGCGGAGGCACCTCAGGGAATAACCCACCTAACGGTAATGTTTAAGTCACCTAAGACACATTACAATACGTTTGGACATTTCCAAGTGCGTTTTGCTAATGCTTTCTGTGAATGATGTTGCTTGTGTACAGGCTGTACTTACAAGCAGTTTTTGGACTGCAAGCCTCTGAACTTCGACGGCACTGGAGGTACCATAGCTTTTGTAAGATGGGTTGAGAAGACGGTTTCTGTTTTGCGAATGAGTAAAAGTGCACCAGAGCATCAAGTCACGTACATTTCTGGAGTGTTTCTAGATGGGGCTCTGTCATGGTGGAACCTTCAGGTTCAAACTTTGGGTGAGGCTGCTGCGTATGCATTGTCATGGGATGAATTGAAAGAGCTGATGTGTAAGAAGTATTGTTCGAGGGCAGAAATTCAGAAGTTGGAAACTGAATTCTGGAATCTGAAAATGGAAGGTCCCAAAGTAGCTGAGTATGTTCAGAGATTTCATGATTTGTTTTGCGTTGTTCCTTACTTGGTAGAACCAGAGTTCAAGAGAATCGAACGTTTCATCTGGGGATTGGCACCCCAGATTCTCAGCATGGTAACTACTTCTAAGCCTCCAACAATCATTGAGGCAATCAACTTGAGTGTGGCATTGGCTGAAGAAGCGATCAGATTGGGCAAGTTTTCGATCTCTGAGCCAAAGAAGAAAGAGACTCATGTAGAGTCGTCTGGAGAAAACAAAAGGAAGTTTTTGAATTTCAAGAAAGGTACTCTGGCAAACAACAATAACAATGCCAACAAGCGTAGGGACGCTAACCCACCAGTTGAGGCGCAAGCTGGTGCTGCAAGTACTGAGAATAGGGGAAAAGGGTATATGGGCACCCTACCCAAATGTGATGTGTAACAACTCTCACCAAAACTATTATTTATTATTTTATTTTATCCAATAGGAAACCCTAATTGAGACCCCCAAGTAATTCTACATAACCCCTAAAATTTTCAGAACAATCGGAATCAGGATCAGGGCCCCTAAAACTCAGGGGGGGTGGGGGGTAAATCCTAGTCGGTAATATCCTTATAGTTTTACATGTAAAATGAATTCAAACGAACGGTCAACTCAGCAAAGCTAGTAACAAACGTGGCTACCCTATGTAAAAAGTGACCCCTCGCGCCACGCGAGAGGCCCCCCTTTTTCCAGTATATATTCAGGAGTTTGGCACTTGAATTCCTGTGTTGGTTCGACGTTAAAATTCGATTCATGCAATGAGATATCGTCCGATTACTATCAAAACACACACAATCACAAATTCTGCCACGATAACAGGGTAATAACTCGATCGCTGCTACGATTCAATGTCCGATTGATTAAAACTATCCGATGAATGTTTAAGTGCTGCTCAAATTAGGTTTATACTTTGTTATTCGTCGTGACTTTGATGGATGTTTAAGTATTGCACTTTGTCATTCGTCGTGAGGGTTTAATCTCGTGAGTTATCATAAATGCTGTATTAGTTACTAACCTAGTTCGTGTTCATTGTTGTTTAAATTAGGTTAACAGGCTTATCAGTAGGCTAAACTCTGCCCGATTTAACTTGCAATGTGAGTCATTCTCTTTTTACCAAAATTGCTTTCAAAATCATGTTTATTTTCAAAGTTATAATTACAGGGATTAAGTCTTTGTAATCTCTAATTTACAACCGGTATGTGGGGTTTTGTATACAATACTTGATAACCGTCACCATTGGACAACGGGTTAGCCAAGGGGTGATATGACCATAGTCACAGACACCATTGGACAACGAGATAGCCAATAGGTGGTCGAGTGACAAATACCGTGGGTAGATGGTTGATATATGCAGACATAGTAATCGCTCTTAATACTGTAAATTATAACAATGCGTCGTTTTTAGTAAAAATAATGATTCACCAGTATTTCCCCGCTGACAAAACCTTTTTCAAACATGTTTCAGGTGATCTGTTGTGATCCAGGAAAAGTGTCGCGAAGCACTACAAGCTTAAGGAAGTGGCTTAATATAAATAAAGAAACATGTTATGTAAAATAAGGATTTCCCAGTGAAATCACTATATTGTAAACTACCGGGGTTTTATCCCGAATTATGAAATAAAATTATCGGGCATTTTCCAGTTTTAAAAGATCCTGTTTAAAATCTTCCGCTGTCGCATCAATTAAATACCACGGGTTCCTGTCCCGTGGCTCCTGACCGGGTCAAACCGGGGCTGGGGCCGTGACAGGAAAAGGTGGTATCAGAGCCACTGATTTAAGCTAATTAAGTATTTAGAAAATACTTAATTTTACTAATTGCCATTTTATGATTACGTGTTTTATTATTTGATTATGTGTTTACAGTATGGGTAAGCAAAGACTTTCAGACATCTATCATAAAATAGATAGTTCACTGAAAGATAAGGGATCATCATCCTCAAAATATTCAGTAAATATTGAGGAAGGGATATTGTCCGTAAGGCACAGTTTGAGAACCCACTTTCTCCTAAGAGAAGAAGTCAGATTATTAGAAAAAGCCAGGAGAAAATGAAGAAATCACAACCAAAAGAAGTGAGGGTTAATCAGGAAACCCAGGAATTAAGCAGTAACCCACCATGGCAAGACGAATTAGATGAAAAATGGGCAGATCTTTATATGTTAGCAACTGTAGCAGTAAATGCTAACCTTTAAATACCCTGAACCAGTACTAGCACCCATAACATCTAAAAGCCAGAAACTCTAAGGAAAATTTTACCTTGTAAATAAATTTTCAATAAACACTAGTATGTTTTAATTTTTAATTATCCTTTGTATTAAATTAGTCACGCGGTATGCAATAATACATGTATGTTTATCTGTGAAATCTTATTATCAAATTTTAACTTAGCATTTTGTGTGCATTTTTGCATATATGCTAAACAGCATGAATGAGTTATCTGAAGCCCTTCAGAATCTCAATCTCTATCCTGTGAAAATAGAAGTTTTCAATAACTTTACTGGTTACATAGCCGATGTGGAAGAACCTATGGAATTTCAAGCTCCACCTCCGTAGAAACCAAAACCTAAGAACAGAAGAAGATTTGTAGGATGGAGGCGTATGCGCAGAAGGAAACCAGCTACTAGGAAAATTCCCAAAATAGAGAATCCCATGGATAAAGGAAAAGGGATCGAGATAGGGGAAGGTCCTAGACCAACGGAAATGGAAATTGGGGAAAGCTCTAGGCAAGTCGAGGAGTTGCCATTACAGGAGGAATTGGATCGCGTATTGGCAAGCTGTGATATCATTAGACCTATCAACACCAACCTCTACCCTTATCCTGCTGAAACCCAACTTCCAATAAACTTGGAACCAGCAATCCCAGAACCTTTAATCCATACTCAACCTTTAGGAGAAATGGACGAGTGGTGGACGAACGATTGGCAGTTTCAAAACCTCCTTAATAATCCTTATACCTTTTTCCCTCAGTTCGACCCAGAACCTATACCAAACCCGCCAATGAGCAATGAAAACTTAGCTGAACTCTGTCATTTTGGCAAAGAGTTGGTGGATGCAGGGAATAGGATCAGGGAAGTGGGAGAACAGATCTCCTGGAAGTACGACGAAAGGGAACGTCGTTACTGAAATGCTAACTGACGAGGGTGGTGGTGAAACTGTGGATTGTATAATAATAATAATAATAATAATAATAATCATACTAAATAAAAATATAAAGTCTGTAAAATAATTTAGAAATAAAACTTTTGTAAAATAACAGTGTGTACGGATGCATAATATATATAAATATGGGAATCGAGAAATCGATAATTTTGGCTATACATGTAGTGTGAAATTATGTGATTGTTTTGCATATAGTTGTTATTTATTCTATGTTAATAATTTATATATATATATATATATATATATATTACCAGATGGAACCTGCTAATAATGAACCAGTTAATGAAGTTAATCAATCTGAGCAAAATCAAGGAGATCAATTTATGACTAGGCAAGATATCGAGAATATCGTTGCTCAAGGAATTGCCAATGCTATTCCAGCAATCCTTGCTGCTGCCCAGAAACCTGTTGAACCTCAACAAATCATTCCTAGTAAACGTACCCAATAAGATAACTTCAGTAATAGTGTAAACGAAGGCGGCAATCATACTAACAACGATAATGATCCACGATAGGCTCCACTCCCTAAGAAAATGAAAGCTACAACGCCTGGTTGCACTTACAAAGAATTTCTTGCTTGTAAACCAGCAGAATTTGCAGGCAACGAAGGGGCAACTGCGGTACTGCGTTGGTTGGAGAAAACCGAAGCAGTAATTATGATAAGTAAATGTGCTGAAGAAGATAAGGTCATGTATGCGTCGCATCTTTTTAAAAAAGGGGCGCTAGAATGGTGGAATACGGTACTTCAAGCCAAAGGAAGAAATACGGCTTATGCCATGAGTTGGGAAAAATTTAAGCAGCTAATAGAAAGAAAATTATGTCCCGAATATGAAAAGGAACAAATGGCAAATAAATTCCTGAACCATCGGATGGTGGGTGTAGATTGTCGAGGATATACTTCGACATTTTTTGAGTATGCGAGAGTAGTACCAACGCTGGCTTCGCCAGAACCGGTACTTATTTCCAGCTATATTTGGGGATTGATTGGCGAAATCTGTAATATTGTTAAAGCTGCGAGACCTCGCACTATTGACGATGCAGTAGAATTAGCTAACACCCTAACTGACGAACTGGTACGCACAAGAGAAGAAAAATGGAAAAAGGAATTAGCTCAGAAAATTACCCAAGGATTTCGTGTGGGTAATAATAGCAATTTCAAGAAAAGAGGAACGGGGCAATCCTCAACTCCGCCTTTCTGCAAGAATTGTAGAAAGAAACATTTTGGAAAATGCAATGTAACCTGCAACTTTTGTAAAGTTGTAGGACATCATGAAGAAGACTGCAGAAAGAAAACAAAGGTCTGCTATAACTGTGGAGAAGCGGGACATTTCAAACCAGAATGCCCTAAGTTAATTAAACCAGCAGACAACAAAGCCAAGACGGCCGACGGAGCTACGAAGAAGAATGCAAGAGCATTCCAGTTGACCACTCAAGAAGCAGAACTCATTCCAGATGTAATAGCTGGTACGTTCCTAGTTCACAACGTTTACGCAAAAGTATTATTTGACTCTGGGGCAAACCAAAGTTTTATCAATACTTCATTCTGCCAAGCTTTTAACTTACCCTTAACCAACCTTAGGCACATTTTTACAGTCAAAACGGCCGATGGGAATTCTATTAACATAGATCAGGTTTTGCAAAAAGAAAATATAGAACTTTCAGGTCATAAATTTCATGCAAACCTATTACCAATGAATTTAGCCGGATTCGATGTCGTGTTAGGAATGGATTGGTCAGTAGCCAACCATGCTCAAATCCTGTGTGATAAGAACTCCGTAGAGATTCGGGCACCCACCGGAGAGGTAATTGTGATTACATGAGATAAGCCACGTAAACCCATGAAGTTCATATTAGTAATGAAAGTTGCTAGTTATGAACGAAAGCAAGGAATAGCATATATGATTTCAGTAATCATTAGCGCTAAGGGTAAAGAGCTTAAGGAGATCCCTGTAGTTTCAGAATACCCAAATGTATTCCCAGAAGAGTTACCAGGATTACCACCAGATAGGGAAGTAGAATTTAGAATTCATTTAATTCCTGGAACTACACCCGTGGCCAAGGCACCTTATCGGTTAGCACCCACAGAAATGCTAGAACTAAAGAAACAATTAGATGAATTGTTAAGTAAAGGATTCATACAACCTAGTTCATCCCCTTGGGGAATCCAGTGTTGTTCGTAAAGAAAAAGGACGGGTCAATGCGAATGTGTATCGATTATAGAGAATTGAATAAGGTTACAATTAAGAATCGATACCCTTTACCTAGAATCGATGACCTTTTTGATCAACTCCAAGGAGCTAGATATTTTTCTAAGATCGACTTACGCTCCGGATATCATCAATTAAAGGTACAAGAAGAAGACATACCTAAAACTGCTTTCAGAACTAGGTATGGTCATTACGAGTTTACAGTCATGCCCTTCGGACTAACGAATGCACCTGCAGCATTCATGGACATGATGAATAGAATCTGTAAACCGTATTTGGATAAATTTGTAATTGTTTTTATCGACGATATACTTATTTATTCCACAAGTCAGGAGGAACATTGTGAGCACCTGCATGCACTCTTAACTTTATTAAGAGAAGAAAAGCTTTACGCTAAATTCTCGAAATGTGAATTTTGGCTACAGGAAGTGCAATTTTTAGGACACATGGTGAATCACGAAGGTATTCACGTAGATCCCTCTAAAATAGAAGCAATCACCAAATGGAAGGTTCCACAATCAGCTACGGAAATTAGAAGCTTTTTAGGGTTAGCCGGATACTATAGGCGCTTTATTAAGGATTTTTCCAAGATAGTTGTACCATTAACTAAGCTAACCTGTAAAGCAGTTAAGTTTGAATGGGGACCTAGGCAAGAAGAGGCGTTTAAAATTTTAAAGCAAAAGTTAACAAATGCCCCAATCCTAGCCTTGCCAGAAGGGACTGAAGATTTTGAAGTATACTGCGATGCTTCAAAATTAGGATTAGGATGTGTGCTAATGCAACGCAAGAAGGTAATTGCGTATGCATCATGGCAATTGAAAAAGCACGAGGAAAACTATACGACTCATGACTTAGAGTTAGGAGCCATAATTTTTGCCCTTAAAATTTGGAGACATTATCTGTATGGAAGTAAGTTCACTGTCTATACGGATCATAAGAGCTTAAGGTACACATTTGGGCAAAAAGAATTAAACATGAGGCAAAGAAGATGGATGGAAATCCTAAGCGACTACGACTGTGATATCCAATATCACGAAGGAAAAGCAAACATAGTTGCAGATGCTTTAAGTCGTAAGTATCATGAGAAACAAAGACGAGTCCGTGCTCTTAGATTAAATCTACAGTTAGATTTAATAGAACAACTGAAAAATGTCCAGGAAACAGCAATCAAGGATGATGCTGAAGGAATGAAAGGAAGAATAAAGGAATTAGAACAAGGAAGTGATGGAATCTGGAGATTCCATAAAAAAGGATTTGGGTACCTAAGCAAGGAGAATTAAGAGATAAGATTTTAGAAGAAGCTCATAAATCTAGGTATACCATGCATCCTGGTAACAATAAAATGTACCAAGATTTAAGAAATAATTTCTGGTGGATAGGTATGAAAAAGGATGTAGCTAGATATGTTTCTAAATGTCTTACTTGTTCACAAGTTAAGGCAGAACACTAGAAACCTTCGGGTCTACTTCAACAATTAGAAATGCCTGTATGGAAATGGGAACTCATAACAATGAATTTTGTTACTAAGTTACCCAAAACCAGGAAAGGTAATGACGCGATTTGAGTGATTGTGGATCGATTAACCAAATCAGCTCATTTTCTACCCATGAAAGAAACCTTTAGTATGGAAAGGTTAGCCAAGTTGTATGTAGACAAAGTAGTATCCTTACATGGAGTTCCACTCTCCATCGTATCAGATAGAGATAGTCGTTTCACTTCCCATTTCTGGACAAGTTTCTAGGAAGCAATGGGAACCCGACTAAATTTAAGTACGGCATATCATCCTTAAACAGATGGGCAAAGTGAAAGGATGATACAAACCCTGGAAGACATGCTCCGAGCATGTGTGATATATTTTGGTGGAAACTGGGACGATCACCTACCTTTGATCGAATTCTCCTATCACAATAGTTATCATGCAAGCATCGAAGCTGCCCCATTCGAAGCACTGTATGGACGAAAGTGCAGAACTCCAGTTTGCTGGGCAGAAATAGGAGAAAGTCAATTATCAGGTCCTGAAATTGTACAAGAAGACCGAAAGATCAAGTTTCTCAAACATAAACGACTAGTGCTGGTCAAAGTCAAATGGGATTCTAAGAGAGGGCCATAATACACTTGGGAGCTGGAATCAGAAATGAAGCGGAAATATCCTCATTTATTCCAATAAATCTCGAGGATTAGATTTTTATTAAGGTGGGGAGGATGTAACAACTCTCACCAAAACTATTATTTTTATTTTATTTTGTCCAATAGGAAACCCTAATTGAGACCCCCAAGTAATTCTGCATAACCCCTAAAATTTTCAGAACAATCGGAATCAGGATCAGGGCCCCTAAAACTCAGGGGGGGTAAATCCTAGTCGGTAATATCCTTACAGTTTTATGTGTAAAATGAATTCGAACAAACGGTCAACTCAGCAAAGCTAGTAACAAACGTTGCTACCCTATGCTAAAAGTGACCCATCGCGCCACGCGAGAGGCCCTCGCGCCACGCGAGCGCGCCCTTTTTCCAGTATATATTCAGGAGTTTGGCACTTGAATTACTGCGTTGGTTTGACGTTAAAATTCGATTCATGCAATGAGATATCGTCCGATTACTATCAAAACACACACAATCACAAATTCTGCCACGACAACAGGGTAATAACTCGATCGCTGCTACGATTCAATGTCCGATCGATTAAAACTATCCGATGAATGTTTAAGTGCTGCTCAAATTAGGTTTATACTTTGTCATTCGTCGTGAATTCGATGGATGTTTAAGTATTAAACTTTGTCATTCATCGTGAGGGTTTAATCTCGTGAGTTATCATAAATGTTGTATTAGTTACTAACCTAGTTCGTGTGCATTGTTGTTTAAATTAGGTTAACAGGCTTATCAGTAGGCTAAACTCTGCCCTATTTAACTTGCAATGTGAGTCATTCTCTTTTTACCAAAATTGCTTTCAAAATCATGTTTATTTTCAAAGTTATAATTACAGGGATTAAGTGTTTGTAATCTCCAATTTACAGCCGGTATGTGGGGTTTTGTATACAATACTTGATAACCGTCACCATTGGACAACGGGTTAGCCAAGGGGTGATATGACCATAGTCACAGACACCATTGGACAACGAGATAGCCAATAGGTGGTCGAGTGACAAATACCGTGGGTAGATGGTTGATATATGTAGACATTGTAATCGCTCTTAATACTGTAAATTATAACAATGCGTCATTTTTAGTAAAAAGAATGATTCACCAGTACTTCCCCGCTGACAAAACCTTTTTCAAACATGTTTCAGGTGATCTGTTGTGATCCAGGAAAAGTGCCGCGAAGCACTACAAGCTTAAGGAAGTGGCTCAATATAAATAAAGAAACATGTTATGTAAAATAAGGATTTCCTAGTGAAATCACTATATTGTAAACTACCGGGGTTTTATCCCGAATTATGAAATAAAATAATCGGGCATTTTCCAGTTTTAAAAGATCCTGTTTAAAATCTTCCGCTGTCGCATCAATTAAATACCACGGGTTCCTGTCCCGCGGCTCCTGACCGGGTCAAACCGGGGCTGGGGCCATGACATGATGTATGTCAGTTTCATCATGCTGGTTGATACAGAATTGGGAAGTGTGAAACTTGTGGAAAATTTGGTCATTCTAAGGAGACATGCTGGAATGGAACCGGTCGCGGAAACGGAGGACAAGGCGGTAACGGTAATGGCAACCGTGGTGGAAATGGTTATGGGAATAAAAATCAAGGAGGAAACAATAATCAGGGAGGTAATGGAAACTGGAACGGAAATGGGAATCAGGCGGGAAATGGAAACCGCGGGGGAAATAATAACAACAATCAAGGTGGAAATGGGAATGGACGCGGCCAAGGTTGTTATGGTTGCGGTGATGTAAGGCACTTTAAGCGGGATTGCCCAAATAATAACCAAGCTCGTGGAAGAGTGTTCAACATTGGAGCTAGGGAAGCTCGCCAGGATCCGAACGTAGTCACTGGTACGTTCCCTATTAATCAACACTTTGCATCTGTGCTATTTGATATCGGTTCCGACTGTAGCTTCGTATCTCTAGAGTTTAAGAATATACTTGGTTTAGTAGCAAGTAAGTTAGACATCCCGTACTCAATAGAACTAGCTAAAGGGAAGCTAGTAGAAGCCAATGAAGTGATTAGAGGCTGTGTTATAGAGCTTGGAGAGCGTGAGTTTTCGTTAGATCTTCTACCAGTTGAATTGGGAAGCTTCGACGTCGTAGTTGGGATGGATTGGTTGTCGAGTAATCGTGCTGAGATTGTATGCCATGAGAAGGTTATCCTCATCCCGATGGCGAATGAAGAGACAATCGTGATCCACGGGGAGAAGCATGATACGCCTCTATGGATTATCAGTTGTTTAAAGGCACAGAAGTTTTTGCGTAAAGGATGTGTTGCCTTCTTGCCTCACGTTGTGGATAAGGAAGCCGAAGAACCGAAGCTCGAAGATATCCCTGTGGTAAGGGAATATCCTGAAGTCTTCCCCGAAGACTTGCCAGGATTACAACCTCAACGACAAGTCGAATTCCACGTTGACTTGGTTCCAGGTGTCGTGCCTGTAGCCAAGGCACCTTATCGACTTGCGCCATCAAAGATGCAAGATTTGTCAACGCAGCTTCAGGAGTTGCTAGATAAGGGATTTATAAGGCCAAGCTTCTCGCCTTGGGGAGCTCCAGTACTGTTCGTCAAGAAGAAGGACGGTTGTTTCCGCATGTGCATCGACTAACGGGAGCTTAATAAGCTAACCATCAAGAATCGGTATCCCTTGCCGAGGATTGATGATTCATTCGACCAACTTCAGGGATCAATGTCACACCCCGACCACATTAAAACAACAAACCGTGGCGGAAACGTCGGGGAGTGTTGTAACAGAATCATCGTTTCAACAACCATGGTAATTAAAAGTTTCATTTTATTGAATTATCAAATAATGTACATTGTCTTTAAACCAAAACAAACAAACTACACATTGTTTATAACTGTTTTTAAGTCACTAAGGCCTCGTCCAGATCCTAAGTGAACTTGCTTCCTAGCAATCATCACGCAACATCTCCTGAAACATATGTAAAAACAAAGTTAGCAAAGAAATGCTGGCGAGCACATAGGTTTTGTGAGAGTATTGGATTCATGGCTTGTTTGTTTGTTGCAGTACCTCATTAGACTACAAGAGTCAAAAGTACAAACCTCGTTTTGAAAAGTGTATTGCAACATAATTTAACCAACTCAAATCAAGATGGTTACAGTATATAAAATCTTGTAGCCATGATTCTTAACCCCAAAACATTTGTTTTAGTAAACCAATTCGTAAAACATCTCGTTAAAACTCGTTAATAAAACTCGTATGGTTTATATCATTTCGAAAACCTCGTTGTGTGACATCGTTTCAAATCGTTACCCAAGTGAACTAAATAATGACATGAAATGTAATATGATAAAAGCATTTATATATAAGATGTACCTGCGGCGTATCTACCATGCTTCTATCATGTTACATCCATCCCATTACCTAATCACAACCCAACCAATCGTTTGTTCAAATCGTTTTAACTCGTCCCAAAATCGTATTCGTTTTAATTGTGAAACTACTTATGGTCGTCTCGCTAATAACATTCAAACCTTCGTGACTCGACTACCTCGTTTATCGTATTAACAAACCACCAAAGGGTAAGTTAACAATCATCAGATTCAGTCGTTACCTACATAACCCCCACACATAACAATGGGTGTAGTCTGATAACGGGATTTGTCAGATCCTGTGGTACCATAACCTAATACTGGTCGGCTTGATCAATGCTAATGAATGTCACTCGTTATGTAATTACAACCATCGAGTTCGTTCACATTATTGAAATCGTTATTAGTTTAATATAAACCATCTTTATCGCTTTTGAAACCATCGTTTAAATATCGAAATCGTTTTTAATACATATGAATCACCCCAAAATGATTAAAATAGTAAAATAGGGGAACTATGTACTCACTTTGAATGATAGGGTATCCTTGATCTAAAGGACTTAGCGAAGCTCAGACAAACCAAGGAAATTCAAGTGGTACCTAGTAATCGGATCACTAGTAAATAAATCGACACCTTAATCGAAAGATCGGATAGAATGAAGTCTTGTAAACCAAATGAGTGTTGGAACTCATGTGATATGGTTTAACAAAGCCTACATTCTAAATCGGAACCTAACCTAAGTGCTTTCGACCCGTTACGACCCATTAAAGTAACTATGTACTCACTTTGAATGATAGGGTATCATTGATCTAAAGGACTTAGCGAAGCTCAGACAAACAAAGGAAATTCAAGTGGTACATAGTAATCGGATCACCAGTAAATAAATCGACACATTAATCGGAAGATCGGATAGAATGAGGTCTTGTAAACTAAGTGCTTTCGACCCGTTACGACCCATTAAGGTAGCTTATGCTACGTTAATGCGTCGTTCGTGTGAAACTATGTTCGGATGGTTAACTATGTGCTATGTCAAGTCTTACATGCCCAATAATACCTAAACATGTTACTAAATCAGATTATATGTCAAAAACATGTTCACATATGTAAAATACAGATTTAAGCTTCAAAAGGGCGTTTTGGTCATTTCCTATGGGCATACAAGCTATTTAACAAATAACTAACCAATCCTATGTGATCATAAGGTATAACCTCAGTGGTTATTCCCTATGCAACTATGATCACTAATCAAGCTTGGTCGGATCCTAATGATCGACAAAACGGGTCGGGTTCGAAAGTCTAAGCGGTTGTTTAGACCGCTTAACTTACGACCCTAAACAAGCACTAAACTAATAGTGACGAGTTAAACATGTCAAAACATGTTTAACTAGCTTATAAAAACTGATTTGGTATCAAAACAATGGGTTTTGATACCAGAAAATAGTTCCGTTGCAAAATGCATGCTAAAATGCATTTTGACCGAAACTTTGACTCGTCACTACGCCTAGTTAACGTGGTAATCAGTAGGTATAATTGCTGAGGATTATAACCATCGTGATTACAATCATGTTGCAAAGTTCAATTGAACTTTGACTTGACCAATTGATGGTCAAAACCGAAATTAAAACTGTTGGCCAAACTGTTTGACTTTCTGCTTAAACATAAAGAATAAGCATGAAAGAAGAGTTACAAAGGGTCCTAGCTATCTTTTCTACCAAGAATAAGTTTTCAATCAGATTAGAAAGCTCCCAATCAGATTGTAGAGAAGAGAAGAGAGGAAACGAGCAATGAACAAGTGAAAGTGCTTGGCTATTTATACTTGATGCAAACTCACAAGATCATTACACATGTTTGTGTAGCTTCCAAGCATTAGATCATAGCCATACAATTGTTAGGAGCTGATTAGTAACCTTGGTGATCACCTAAACTTGCCCATCACACAAAAGAATTACCATAACAGCCCCTAAACTATCAAACAGTTGCTGAAAACAAGTTTCTAGTCGCTGGTACTTTCATACGGCCCATGTAAGAATAGGGAGGGGGCTTACGCGCCCCGCCTGGGCTCCCCAGTTCAGCACAAGTTTGAAAATTTACACTTTAGGTCCCTGCACTTGGTTTAAGCTCATTTCAGGCCCTTTTGACCCCCATTAAGCCATTTTCAAGGCTCTACAAGGTCAATAAAGTTTAGAGGACTCAAAATGTGTTTGGAAAACTCTCGAATGTCGGCTCGTTTGGTCGTACGGTCGCGTTGTTCGTTAAATTACGATGAAACTCAAACGGACGCGAAAACGAACCAAATTAAGCGACGAATGGTATTTTTTGCATGCCGATCACTAAAATAAAAATATTTTAGTGTGTACAAAAATTTTTGGATGTTCAGATATGGTCAGAATGTAAGATATGCGCAAAAATGTAAACTTACGCCGTTTTTGACACTTTTAGTCCCTGTAAGATCAAATAAGCATGTTTTTGCACACCGAACCCCTCAAAGCTTATTTCTAAGCTATGTTTACGTTATTTATGGTATGTTTAGCTTATGATCAAGTCCCGGACTGTTCGATACCTTACGAATCGGTATAGTTTCGCAGTTTGACACAAACAGTCCCTGCGATCGAATAGACTTGTTTTCAACACACCAAACCATCCAAAACTTATTTCTAAGTTTTGTGGAGGTTATTTTAGGTATGTTAAGCCTATGTCACTATTCCGGAGTGTTTTTCATGTTAAACTGATTGCGTTTACGCACCAGTTTGCGTATAACCTTCCAGAAAACGATTTAAAGCTTGAAATCGGAATTGAATCGAATCGTAAAATCATCAAACACAATTACACATATAATAACATCAAAGCACATTGTTTTATTGATAACTAACATTGTTTTACATTGTACATCGATTACAGAGCACAGTTGTCACAGTCTCGCCTACTTTAGGAAATTTCGTCCCGAAATTTTAACTAGAGGAAACTTGTGAGAACAATTGCGGATATTTCACCTTCATTTGGTCCTCACGTTCCCAAGTAAATTCTGGGCCACGTTTGGATTCCCAGCGAATCTTGACCAAATGAATTCGTTTGTTCTTCAACTGTTTGTATGTACGGTCCACTATCTCCACAAGTTTCTCGACAAAGTGCATCGTTTCATCGATTTGGATTTCGTCGAGTGGAATGTGAAGATTAGCGTCAGCTAAACACTTTCGCAGATTGGACACGTGGAAAGTCGGATGGATATTTCCAAGCTCTGGCGGTAGCTCTAGTCGATAGGCAACCTTTCCAACTCTTTCAACAATCTTAAATGGTCCAACATATCGTGGTGCAAGTTTTCCTTTCTTTCCAAATCTCACCACTCCCTTCCAAGGTGACACCTTGAGTAGGACATGGTCTCCGACTTGAAATTCTAAGGGCTTGCGTCGTAAATCCGCATAACTCTTTTGACGGCATCTAGCTGTCACAAGATTATCGCGAATTTTCTTGATTTTGTCTGTTGTTTCCAAAATGAGCTCAGGTCCAGTAAGCTGAGCTTCACCGATCTCATTCCAACAGACAGGT
This sequence comes from Helianthus tuberosus, assembly GCA_030545235.1. NCBI lineage: Eukaryota > Viridiplantae > Streptophyta > Magnoliopsida > Asterales > Asteraceae > Helianthus > Helianthus tuberosus. The sequence goes on along the minus strand of CM060411.1, from coordinate 47,364,032 downwards.
GAACGACATTTTCGACTGTAGAGAGCCTCGAATGGTGCCATATTAATGCTAGCATGATAACTGTTGTTGTAAGAGAACTCGATCAATGGTGGATGAGAATCCCAATTACCACCAAAATCTATCACGCATGCTCTAAGCATATCCTCCAAAGTTTGAATCGTTCTCTCGGATTATCCATCTGTTTGAGGATGATAAGCAGTGCTTAGATTTAGTTGGGTTCCCATAGCAGATTGCATGGTCTTCCAGAAATGAGATGAAAATCGAGCATCACGATCGGATATGATGTCCAAAGGAATACCATGTCGAGATACAATCTCATCAACATAAATCTTTGCAAGTTTATCAGCAGATAGATCCTCGCGAATCGGAATAAAGTGAGCTGACTTCGTTAATCGATCGATAACAACCCAAATAACATCATGACCTTTAGATGTACGCGGTAATTTAGTGATGAGATCCATCGCAATGTTCTCCCACTTCCAAACCGGTATCTCTGGTTGTACAAGCAAACCAGAAGGTCGTTGATGTTCAGCCTTGACTTTGAGACAAGTTAGGCATTTTGACACATACAAGGCAACATCCTTCTTCATACCAGGCCACCAGTACTGAGTACGAAGATCCTTGTACATTTTATCAGCACCAGGATGGATAGAATATCGAGACTTGTGAGATTCGTCCATCAATAAAGTGCGAAGATCGTCTTGTTTCAGAAACCACATACGATCCTTGAAATAGAGTAAACCATCGTCCTTCGCTTTGAGCTTAAGCTCAAGTTGACGTGGTAATTCCTTACCCATCAAATCTTGTGAAACACAAGATTGCTGAGCTTGAAGAACACGAGTTTGGAGATCAGATAGAGTTCGAACAGAATGAAGCTTGACTCGTTCCTTTCGACTAAGCGCATCGGATACGACATTCGCCTTACCAGGATGGTAGTGAATCTCGCAATCATAGTCGTTTAAGAGTTCAACCCAACGACGTTGCCTCATGTTCAACTCCTTCTGATTAAGAATGTGCTGGAGACTTTTGTGGTCCGTGAAAACCACACACTTCGTGCCATAAAGATAGTGTCTCCAGATTTTGAGAGCAAAAACTACAGCTCCTAATTCAAGATCATGAGTCGTGTAGTTCTTCTCGTGAACTTTCAATTGTCTAGACGCGTATGCTATAACCTTGCCTCGTTGCATAAGGACACAACCAAGGCCTAGATTTGACGCGTCACAATAGACAACGAAATCATCATTTCCCTCAGGCAAAGATAGAACAGGAGCATCACAGAGCTTATGTTTCAGCGTTTGGAACGCTTCTTCTTGCTTGGGTCCCCACTCAAAAGGCTTATTCTTCAGAGTCAAAGCAGTGAGTGGAACCGCAATCTTTGAGAAATTAGAAATGAAACGTCGATAATATCCAACAAGACCAAGAAAATAACGAATTTCTGTAGGTGTTGTTGGTGTATTCCAATCTTTAATAGCAGCTATTTTGGATGGATCCACATGAATACCTTGCTCGTTGACAATATGTCCCAAAAACTGAACTTCTTTAAGCCAAAATTCACACTTGGAGAATTTAGCAAAAAGTTGTTCCTTCTTAAGGAGTTCCAATGTCAAACGAAGGTGTTGCTCATGATCGGCTCGAGACTTTGAATAAATGAGAATATCGTCGATGAACACAATTATGAACTTGTCTAAATAAGGTTTACAGACCCTATTCATTAAGTCCATAAAGATAGCTGGAGCATTCGTCAAACCAAAAGGCATGACAGTAAACTCGTAATGCCCATATCTTGTTCGGAAAGCAGTTTTGGGAATATCTTCCTCGAATACACGAAGTTGATGATACCCAGAACGCAGATCAATCTTGGAAAAACAGGTAGCACCTTGTAGCTGATCAAAGAGATCATCGATTCGGGGTAGGGGATATCGATTCTTGATATACGAAAAGATCCATCTTTCTTTTTCACGAAGAGGACAGGAGCACCCCAAGGTGAATAACTCGGTCGGATGAATCCTTTATCAGATAACTCTTGAAGCTGCTTTGATAATTCTTGCATCTCAGACGGTGCAAGACGATAAGGTGCTTTCGCAATCGGGTTGGCATTGGGTACAAGGTCAATATGAAACTCGACTTGACGAAGTGGAGGCAAACCAGACAGTTCATCAGGAAACACCTCTGGATAATCCCGAACAATCGGAATATCCTGAATACTCTTGTTCTTGCTTTTCTCCTAGGTGACATGTGCCAGAAAGGCAACATATCCTTTTCGTAGATAACTTTGGGCTTTCGTGCACGACATGAGTTTCAATCCACCAGATGGTTTCTCGCCACGAACCTCTACAACATTACCAGACGAAAGAGGAATACAAATGATCTTATCGAAACAAACAACCTCGGCATGATGTTTGGTTAACCAATCCATACCCACGATAATGTCAAAACTCCCAAGTTGCATCGGCGTGAGGTCGATAGGAAAAAGATGGTTATCGAGGTTCCATTGACAACCACGAAGAACAGAATCGAGTACGAGTGGTTTACCAGTAGCAACTTCGACAGATAAGGGTTTCCTCAGTTTAGTTCTAGGTATCGCAAGTAAAGGCTCAAAGGATAACGAAACAAAACTCCTATCGGCACCAGAATCGAAAAGAATAGATGCAAGTTGATTGTTAACAAGGAACGTGCCGTTAACAACTTCATTGTCTGCCCTCGCCTCATTTGCATTTAGATTGAATACCCGTCCACGAGCGGGATTCACATTCGCTTTCGCATTGACATTCGGATTTGCATTCGCATTTACCAATCTCGGGCAATTGTTACGGAAATGACCCATTTCTCCGCAATTGAAACACGAACCAGGAGGGAATCTCGCAGCATTCCCCTGAACTTGTGCTGGAACCTGAGCAGCCTGATTCTGGCCCAAACGACAAATGTTGGCCAGATGCCCAAGTCTACCACACGTAGTACACTGTTTACAGGCCTGTTGGGCAACATGGTGACCATTACATCGAGCACAGTGAGGTGCGGTACCAGCATATGCTTTCTTTGTAGGAGGTTGAGTCGGTGGGTTCTGAGGGTTCTAGTTGGTGACAGCAAAGTTTTGGGAAGCCTTGTGCTTCCTTGAATTCTTCGATGACTCACCTTTCTTACCCTTACCCTTTTCCTTGTCAGTATCGGTCGACTCCTTTTATCACCCTTGCGGGTAAGTTTACCCTTCCTGACTTGGGACTCGGTCAGGGTAGCCGACAACTCGATCGCGTGACGAACGGTAGTAGGATTAAGGCCGGTCACAATATCCTGAATAGAATCGGATAAACCATCGATATATCTCTCGATTGCTTTCTCCAGTGGGGTAACCATAGTGGGACACAACAAACTAAGCTCCTCAAATCAATCCGTATACGCACGGTGTTCGCCCCCATCTTGCTTTAAATCGTCAAACTCTTGTTCCAAAGCTCGAATCTCAAGACGGGGACAGAACTCTCTCATCATGAGAGCTCGGAGCTCTTCCCTGGAAGTACAACAGCCATTTTGCTGAGAGACAAGGGCTGCGACTTCTTCAGCAGTAAAAGTTTGAGCATCACGTCGAGGAGGCATTGTCTAACAAGGAAACATGAGAAACGAGTGAGGTCGATAATTGGAAAAAAGAGGCATTGAAAACATCGACAAAACACAAGGAAGGCGATCATTTGTTCGTTACCTCGAACAAACAAACGACACGCAGTGACTAATCAAAGTAAATAGGTCATAATAATGTATCACCGAAGACATGCTTGCCTATAAGTGAACACTCACCCCAACAGTTCCCAGGTAAGAGTGACTGGTCCTATACTGCGGATTTGTACGAACACTCTAGCCTTAGACAGAAAACTCAGGGTACAGGCATTCACTCTTCCAGTTTGCACGTGTTCACATTATTTAGACCCAAACTTTGATGAGATTTTGAAAACTAAGAGGGATCAAAACCTAGTAATAACCATCCAAGGATAGATGATTAATTTTCGAAGCGGATTTATTATTGTGTTCTCGTTGTGGTTATCACCTAAGGATAGGTGACGGTATTGTTTTAAAATCTAAACGTAAGTAAACTCACGTTAGGGTCCTAGAAAGTTATAGTCTAGGTCAAAGCATTACTAATAACCTAATTCCCTATAACCATTGGCTCTGATACCAACTCTTATGTCACACCCCGACCACGTTAAAACAACAAACCATGGCGGAAACGTCGGGGAGTGTTGTAACAGAATCATCGTTTCAACAACCATGGTAATTAAAAGTTTCGTTTTATTGAATTATCAAATAATGTACATTGTCTTTAAACCAAAACAAACAAACTACACATTGTTTATAACTGTTTTTAAGTCACTAAGGCCTCGTCCAGATCCTAAGTGAACTTGCTTCCTAGCAATCATCACGCAACATCTCCTGAAACATATGTAAAAACAAAGTCAGCAAAGAAATGCTGGCGAGCACATAGGTTTTGTGAGAGTATTGGATTCATGGCTTGTTTGTATGTTGCAGTACCTCATTAGACTACAAGAGACAAAAGTACAAACCTCGTTTTGAAAAGTGTATTGCAACATAATTTAACCAACTCAAATCAAGATGGTTACAGTATATAAAATCTTGTAGCCATGATTCTTAACCCCAAAACATTTGTTTTAGTAAACCAATTCGTAAAACATCTCGTTTAAACTCGTTAATAAAACTCGTATGGTTTATATCATTTCGAAAACCTCGTTGTGTGACATCGTTTCAAATCGTTACCCAAGTGAACTAAATAATGACATGAAATGTAATATGATAAAAGCATTTATATATAAGATGTACCAGCGGCGTATCTACCATGCTTCTATCATGTTACATCCATCCCATTACCTAATCACAACCCAACCAATCGTTTGTTCAAATCGTTTTATCTCGTTTAAGTCGTTCCAAATCTTTTTAACTCGTCCCAAAATCGTATTCATTTTAATTGTGAAACTACTTATGGTCGTCTCGCTAATAACATTCAAACCTTCGTGACTCGACTACCTCGTTTATCGTATTAACAAACCACCAAAGGGTAAGTTAACAATCATCAGATTCGGTCGTTACCTACATAACCCCCACACATAACAATGGGTGTAGTCTGATAACGGGATTTGTCAGATCCTGTGGTACCATAACCTAATACTGGTCGGCTTGATCAATGCTAATGAATGTCATTCGTTATGTAATTACAACCATCGAGTTCGTTCACATTATTGAAATCGTTATTAGTTTAATATAAACCATCTTTATCGCTTTTGAAACCATCGTTTAAATATCGAAATCGTTTTTAATACATATGAATCACCCCAAAATGATTGAAAATAGTAAAATAGGGGAACTATGTACTCACTTTGAATGATAGGGTATCCTTGATCTAAAGGACTTAGCGAAGCTCAGACAAACCAAGGAAATTCAAGTGGTACCTAGTAATCGGATCACTAGTAAATAAATCGACACCTTAATCGAAAGATCGGATAGAATGAAGTCTTGTAAACCAAATGAGTGTTGGAACTCATGTGATATGGTTTAACAAAGCCTACATTCTAAATCAGAACCTAACCTAAGTGCTTTCGACCCGTTACGACCCGTTAAAGTAGCTTATGCTACTTTAACGCGTCGTTCACGTGAAACTATGTTCGGATGGTTAACTATGTGCTATGTCAAGTCTTACTTGCCGAATAATACCTAAACATGTTACTAAATCAGATTATATGTCAAAAACATGTTCACATATGTAAAATACGGATTTAAGCTTCAAAAGGGCGTTTTGGTCATTTCCTATGGGCATACAAGCTACTTAACAAATAACTAACCAATCCTATGTGATCATAAGGTATAACCTCAGTGGTTATTCCCTATGCAACTATGATCTCTAATAAAGCTTGGTCGGATCCTAATGATCGACAAAACGGGTCGGGTTCGAAAGTCTAAGCGGTTGTTTAGACCGCTTAACTTACGACCCTAAACAAGCACTAAACTAATAGTGACGAGTTAAACATATTTAACTAGCTTATAAAAACTGATTTGGTATCAAAACAATGGGTTTTGATACCCGAAAATAGTTCCGTTGCAAAATGCGTGCTAAAACGCATTTTGACCGAAACTTTGACTCGTCACTACGCCTAGTTAACGTGGTAATCAGTAGGTATAATCGCTGAGGATTATAACCATCGTGATTACAATCACGTTACAAAGTTCAATTGAACTTTGACTTGACCAATTGATGGTCAAAACCGAAAGTCAAACTGTTGGCCAAACTGTTTGACTTTCTGCTTAAACATAAAGAATAAGCATGAAAGAAGACTTACAAAGGGTCCTAGCTATCTTTTCTACCAAGAATAAATTTCCAATCAGATTAGAAAGCTCCCAATCAGATTGTAGAGAAGAGAAGAGAGGAAATGAGCAATGAACAAGTGAAAGTGCTTGGCTATTTATACTTGATGCAAACTCACAAGATCATTACACATGTTTGTGTAGCTTCCAAGCATTAGATCATAGCCATACAATTGTTAGGAGCTGATTAGTAACCTTGGTGATCACTTACACTTGCCCATCACACAAAAGAATTACCATAACAGCCCCTAAACTATCAAACAGTTGCTGAAAACAACTTTCTGGTCGCTGGCCCTTTCATAAGGCCCTCGTAAGAATAGGGAGGGGGCTTACGCGCTCCGCCTGGGCTCCCCAGTTCAGCACAAGTTTGAAAATATACAGTTTAGGTCCCTGCACTTGGTTTAAGCTCATTTCAGGCCCTTTTGACCCCCGTTAAGCCATTTTCAAGGCTCTACAAGGTCAATAAAGTTTAGAGGACTCAAAATGTGTTTAGAAAACTCTCGAATGTCGGCTCGTTTGGTCGTACGGTCGCGTTGTTCGTTAAAATACGATGAAACTCAAACGGACGCGAAAACGAACCAAATTAAGCGACGAATGGTATTTTTTGCATGCCGATCACTAAAATAAAAATATTTTAGTGTGTACAAAAATTTTTGGATGTTCAGATGTGGTCAGAGCGTAAGATATGCGCAAAAATGCAAACTTACGCCGTTTTTGACACTTTTAGTCCCTGTAAGATCAAATAAGCATGTTTTTGCACACCGAACCCCTCAAAGCTTATTTCTAAGCTATGTTTAGGTTATTTATGGTATGTTTAGCTTATGATCAAGTCCCGGACTGTTCGATACCATACGAATCGGTATAGTTTCACAGTTTGACACAAACAGTCCCTGCGATCGAATAGACTTGTTTTCAACACACCAAACCATCCAAAACTTAATTCTAAGTTATGTGGAGGTTATTTTAGGTATGTTAATCCTATGTCACTATTCCGGAGTGTTTGTCGCGTTAAACTGACTGCGTTTACGCACCAGTTTGCGTATAACCTTCCAGAAAACGATTTAAAGCTTGAAATCGGAATTGAATCGAATAGTAAAATCATCAAACACAATTACTCATATAATAACATCAAATCACATTTTTTATTGATAACTAACATTTTTTTACATTGTACATCGATTACAGAGCACAGTTGTCACAATCAAGTTACTATTCCAAGATCGATCTTCGATCAGGTTATCACCACCTGCGGATTCAAGAAGAGAGTATACTGAAGACTACCTTCAGAACTCGTTATGAACATTACGAGTTTCTAGTGATGTTGTTTGGGTTGAAAAATGCACCAGCAGTATTTATGGACTTGATGAATCGGGTTTGCAAGCCATATCTCGATAAATTCGTGATCGTATTATCGATGATATTTTGATCTATTCGCGGACAAAGGAAGACCATGAGCAACACCTTAGAGCCATCTTAGAGCTGTTAAAGAAGGAGAAGCTCTATGCTAAGTTCTCGAAGTGCGAGTTTTGGATACGTGAAGTACAGTTCCTCGATCACGTGGTAAACGAGGATGGTATTCATGTGGATACCACCAAGATCGAGGCGATCAAGAATTGGGAAACTCCAAAGACGCCGACCGAGATCCGACAGTTTCTGGGTTTAGCAGACTATTATCGCAGATTCATTGAGGATTTCTCCAAAATCGCTCAACCGTTGACCTCCCTTACTCAAAAGGATAAGAAGTACGAATGGGGAGATAAACAAGAAGAAGCATTTCAACTGCTTAAGAATAAGCTATGCGATGCACCTATATTATCCCTACCCAAAGGCACCAACGACTTCGTGGTCTATTGTGACGCCTCGCGTCAGGGTTTGGGTTGTGTGCTAATGCAACGCCAAAAGGTTATCGCTTATGTTTCACGCCAACTGAAGGTCCATGAGAAGAACTACACCACGCATGATTTAGAGTTAGGCGCAGTGGTGTTTGCTTTGAAGATTTGGCGACATTATCTGTATGGTACTCGATATACTATCTTCACGGATCACAAGAGCCTTCAGCACATATTCGATTAGAAAGAGCTTAACATGAGACAACGACGATGGGTTGAGTTGTTAAATGATTATGACTGTGAGATTAAGTATCATCCAGGAAAGGCGAATGTGGTGGCAGACGCCTTAAGTCGAAAGGAAAGGATCAAGCCCATAAGGGTTGAGTCGATCAGAAGAGTTTCAGTTCATACGAAGTGAACTTGAACACCAGTTCGTATCAACATCAGTTCATGTGAAATCAAGTTCAGGTCATACGGTTTGATCCACTTCGCATCAAATCAGTTTATTTGAGATTTGTTTCAGTTCACACGAAATGAACTAAGGTTGTCAGTTCGTTTGGAGATAGTTCAGTTCGTTTGGAGATAGTTCAGTTCGTTTGAAACTTGTGATTTTGCGAAACTTTTAACATCGAAACATGGAAGAAGAGTTTTACAATGCATTTGCTACTGAACAGGTCATTCCAGCTACCGTTGCTGAAACTGTTATTAGTGAGAATGAACCAGGAACTTTCCAAAAACCGCCTAAGCTTATGTACATTGAGGATTTTAAAGGATGGCAAAACCGTTTTGAAAATTGGGTACAAGCTTATAAGTTTGATGCAAGGGTTTCATTGGACATAGATTACGTTAAACCTAAAGATGAACGTGGAAATGAAAAAGCTTTAAGTGATTATTCAGCGAGTGAGAAGTTAAAATACACCAGTGAAAAAATGATGATTAGAATTCTCCAACAAGCAGTAAAAGAAGATATTTTTGTGTTGCTTCAACATAAGGATACTGCTAGGTCAATTTGGTTAGCGTTGCTGAACAAGTTTAAGGGAAGTTCTGATATGATAAAAAAATAAACATGCTTTACTAAAGAAATCTTTTGATATGTTTACAGCTTTTAAAGGTGAGACGACTAAGAAAATTATCGATAGATATTGTCATCTTGTCCAGGAAATGAAAAGATTGGAGATCGTGAAAGAAGATGAAGAATGGGTTTATAAGCTAGCAGATGCATTATCGTGAAAGAAGATGAAGAATGGGTTGATAAGCTAGCAGATGCATTACCTCAAGACAAATGGGGAACATATCTATTGATTTTAAAACATAACCGAAAACATGAAAGTATAAATTTGAGTAAGTTCATTCAGAAACTTGAAGAACATGAATTGGATGTTCAGAAAACTGCTATCATGAACAATCCAAGTGCTCGACAAGATGTTAGTTTATACTACAGAGAAAGCAAAGTTGAGACTACTCCGAGTCCGAAGATTCAGGCTGCGTTTAGTGCTGATGGTATTTCCGGAACAACTTCATGCAACACAAGTCAAAGCAGTGGATATTCATCATCTTATTCAAGTTTTGAACCAAATTTTTCAACACCAAGTCCTCAGTCAAAAACTTCAACAAACTTCAATGGTCAAGTTTTGCAATGTAATGTTACGTTGAACATTCAAAATGGTCAAAAATTTTCTCCAGAGATTGCAAAGCAACATATGGCATCACTGGCTACTATGTTAGAGTCGTATGAAAGTTTGGTTGCTGGTCGAATCGGAAATTCGATGCTCACCAAAGAAGATTATGACCAAATTGATTCTGGGGAACTTGAGTTGATGGATATCAAATGCTGTCTAGCTAGTGTTTTGAGAAGAGCAGAAAAATTCAAACAGATCACTGGAAGAGATGATCTTCGTGATGATGCAACGTCACGACTAGGTTTTGATAAATCAAAGGTTACTTGTTTTCGTTGCCGAGAAAAAGGGCATTTTAAACGAGAGTGTACAAACAGAGAAGCCACCGGAAGACAAGATCCGTTCGGAAACAACGATTATCATAGAAAAGCAATTTATCATCAGGTTGCAGAAAAATCAAAAGATAAAGCTTGTTATTGTCTGTTAGTTCAAAAGAATTAAAGGCCTCCAAATGGTGATCTAATAGATCAAGAAGATGAAAGATTTCCTGAGGGATTTAGCTGGGATAAATACATTCCGGATAAAGAATACTTAAAGGATAAAGTCTTCGTTGCTCAAATCTTGGAAGAAGATTCAGTCAAATCTAAGCCAAATAGAAAGAAAATTTTTAGATCATCAGAAAGTGATGAAGACACTGATGATGAGGAAGAATATATTAATAATGCTAGATTACATTTGGATCCTTATAGCTTTAATTTGTTTTTTGCAGATAAGATCGAGATGTTGAATGAGAAAAAGGCTGCTAGACTGAAGAAAGAGTTGGAAGCAAGAAGGGCTGTAGAAGAGGAAATTGAAGCAAGAAGGATTGCTGAAGAAAAGGCAAAAGTTGAAGAAAACCCGCAGAGGAGGTTGAGGTTGAAGAGAGTGAGGTAAAATTAAAATTTGATGATGAGCCGATTGTGATTGAAAAGGTGGTGGAGAAAATAGTTGAGAAAATAGTTAAAGTTGAAAAAAATTGTTGAAGTTGAAAAGATTGTCGAAATTGAAAAGACCGTAGAGGTCACGAAACCTTGTCTGAAATGTTTGGAATCATGCAAACAGTATGAAGAGAAAGACAAGAAGTATCATGAGCTAGACGAGTTAAAAGAAAAATTGTTGTTCGATGTTAAGAACGTAAAAGAATCATATGATGTGCTGAACAGAACGGTTGATAATTTAAACGAGACAAACTTAGAAGTAGAAGTTGCTTCAACAATGATGAGTTCAACATTAATGACGAAGCAGAAGGCTATCAATCATTATATTGAAGAGTGTGCAAAGTTGAAACAGGAGTTGGAAACTGAAAAGATTGAGAATGAAAGAATCAAACGATTGTTGCTGAGTTGTACAACCTGTGATTATTTGATTGATAGAGTTTATCCTACTGTTGCAGGTCTTGAAGCATTTCAAGATAAAAAGACGAAAGATACGGATACTGGTAGAAACAAAGTGTCAAGTACAACAGGTGTCCGCCTCTGATCTAGGAAAGTTATTCTCCCAGAAAACCAAATGAGGAACAATTAAAAAAGGCACTCAATATAAAGTTAAAGTCTAAAACAACTGATGAGTTACCAGACAACATTGACGTCACATTCACAGCGTCTGACACTGATCATGAGTCTGAGTTATTAAAGAAAGTGTTCGATCAGGTGTTGGATATGGATGAAGAGTCAAATTCAGAGTCTAAATCTGAAAGTTCGAGTTCGTCAGACAACAGTCCGAGTTCACCGGTTAAAAGGGTTTACAATAAAGAATTTCTTCTATCAAAAAATAATTCGAATAATGAAATGTTCAAAGTAGCATATACTTTGAATGATTCCGACAAATTATTTTCTGATGAGGAATTTCCAATAAGAAGTGTCAAATCTGAAATGATTAACAAGGTTTTCAAATTAACATAAATTAATATTTCTGAAACAAAAGATATAAATCTTACTGATAAACCTAAAAAGTACACTTCAATAGTTCAACAAAGATTGAACAAGCAAAAAGGTTACAGTTCTGGTTCTGGTTATCGAAAGAAACCAAACCATAACGGTAATTTCAAAAAGAAAGGTCTTGGTTTTAATACAGAAAATCATAAAAATATGAAAAATTTTAAATCAAAAACAAAATTTGTTTCAGGAGCAAGCTCAGAGGAAGAGAAGGAGAAACTGTTCAAAAAACAGTCAAACAAAGAATTTCTCGTAGAAAAGAAAAGGAATGTTTTGAAAAAATCTGCATCAAGAGTTGACAGAAGAACCTGTTTCAAATGTCAAGAAGTTGGACACTTCGCTTGGAATTGCCCAAAGCCAATCAACACAAAACAGGGAGTTTCTTCTAACTCAAAGATGAAAGAAAGATGTGTTGATAAAACTGAACAACCAACAGAAAAATTCAAAGTGTTCAAAAATTCGACTTTCGAAGTTGTGAAAGTTCGAAACGTTTTTACAAAAGAAGAGTCGATTTGAACAAACAAAAATGGGTTGTTAAATCTGAAACTAGTTCTGACAATGAATATGACTCGTCAAAGTCAGAGGAGTCATTTGTTGTGAAAAATGATGAGAATTTCGTTCCAGAAATGAACGATGAAAACTTTTCGCCATTGTCAAAAGAAAACTTGAAGTTAAAAGTTGGAAAGATTGAGATCTCAGATCAATTCTTCCCTGGTAAAGAAGAATTTGATGCTGAAAAACCTTTTAATGTAAAAATGAAACATATTTTTGGGGAGATGGTCGATAGGAAGGTAAAAAGTGTGAAAGAGTTTTATAAGTCAAAAAGATGGTGGATTGAAGATGATTCACAATCACCCAAGACTGGTCAGGCTTGGGTGACAGCATTTTCTACTTAAAATTCTGACTTGCCGGAGCTCCCAAGTTGATAATCGTGGAGCATGAATCGGCATCTTTCTTGAAAAATGTTTAATCAAGGACATTAACTTGTATTTGATTTAATTGTCTTACAAGTGGTATTAATCTTGAAAAATGTTAAATAATAATTTTTACAAGTGGTTGAAAAGACATTGTGATGAAACCCCAAGTTTGTGAAATGGCACACAAAACTAATTTTCCAGAAAAACCATTTTGATTAAAACAAACTTAAGTGTTTTGAAATCATTTTGGGAAAATAGTTTGTTGTCAGGGGGAGTTCGGATTGTTTACGCCAAGTGGATGGCGAATTGAAGTAATTCGCATCAGTTTGTCACTTTATTTGTACAGTTTATTGAGTTTACATTTCAAATTTTCCCCGGAAAATCAAAAATTGAGACGTATTTTTAATTTTAGGGGGAGTAATTTTGAAAATTTGAAAAATACAAAAACATGATAAAAGTTGAAAAATGCCAAAAACATCGAAAAATGAAAAATGAGTTTTGTTGAGAAAAAGAGGAAATGATACTACATCAGTTAGACAGTTACGGTACGCTAAAGAAATGTAATGATTAAATAGCATTAAACGGTCTCACTGATGATATGCCGATAGGTTTTTTACACATTTAGTAAACTTTTTTGGGATATAAACTTAAATTCAAACTTGCTTGTTTCGTGGGGGACACTACTTGGATATATAGGTAACCCCTGAAATCTCGTTTGAAGGACCCCTCTTTCTGAAATACTAGGTCTTTATGCTTAGTGATATCTGGGGTATTATCCTGAGACTTCTGATAATGCGGAAGCAATGGCCTAGTCCCCGTATAATACTTTACGCTTGCTTGAAATAAAAGCACCCCCCTCAGCATAAAAAATGATAAATCATTGAAAAATGCAAATCATGTGCTGTTGAAGAAAAGTTCCTCTAAAGGGGACCCACCAAAAGTCGAGCCTTCAACTCTGCAAAAAATATTGAGCTCTCAAGGTTTCCCAATTCACCCCTTACAGATATCATCTAGGTATACTCACCTGTAAGACTGAATATTGGGATCTGGATACGGGAGTATATTCAAGAGGTGGGACACATGAATACGTTTAAGTTCTTAATACACCTAATTCGTATCCTGAATAAGTTGAAATTTGTGTGAGAATTTAAGTGGATCAGTATATTGACAATCTAAGTGAACAGTTTAATTCTTAATGTGTATCTAAGCTCAACGGTACTTGTGACTTGTCATAAACTGATATGATCCTCTTACACAAACTCACAAAAATATTGTTTGTAAATATTTCGTTATTGCATTTTAATTCATTGTTCCTATAAGTGGTATTTTAGCATAAAGTTTTGAAAAATTCAAAAGGATTTTATTTCATTTTATTTTCGACAACTGATGTTGAAAAGCTGATTTTCAAAATTCCAAATGCTAAACATGATGAACGACGTTGGGTTGGGAGAATGTGATTTGAAATAAAGTTTGAAAAATGGTTCAAGATAATCCTTCAAGTGGTAAATCAAGGTCATTAATTTGAACTTGATATAACTATTATTGATGATAGAATTTGATCTTCAAGTGGTTTAGCAGAGATTAAAATAGTTATTCTTACTTCTGGGTAGGGATGTGTGCAGGTTGCCAGATTTCCGAACCAAAACCTGTGAAAATGCTATGTCAGATTACGATCCCAGAACAGCTTAAGGGGGAGTCTGCTAGCAAAGGGGAGTCTGATGATAGTAGAGCCAGTTTTGAATCCTGACGCTCATGCCAGCTGCTGATGATGAAAAGTTTGAAGAATCAAGAGACCTGATCAAGAGAGGATAGAGACAGGTTGCGATTCTGAAAGAGAAGATAGAGATTGAGGAAGCTTACAGTGTCAAATATTTTGGAGAGAGCATGAAGACTGATCAAGACTGAAGAGTCAACATACTGAAGACTCGTACCGAAGACTCGTCAACATCCAAGGGGGAGTTTGTTGGTGCATATGTCTGTTGACTTCGTCTTATATCGAGTCATGTAATAGGTTTGATAGACCAAGACACGTAGTTCGAAATATTCGGGAAACGAAGCTGAATAAGCCAGTTCACACGAACTGACCAGTTCATGTGAACTGGACATGCCAGTTCATGTGAAGTGGCATATGGCCAGTTCATGTAAAGTGGACAATGCTCCAGTTCATGCGAAGTGGCCTTGCCTATAAATACTAGATCTTGGTGTCTCATTTGTAACAATTCTGATTCCGGAGCTGAGGTGCTGCCGAAGTGTCGTTTGATCTGTAACTCTTTCAAATCAATATACTAGACAATTAAAGTGATTCTCTGCGTGATACAAGCTACAATCAAGTCTGAATCATTGAATTCCGCCTTTGATTCAGATTAGAACTCTTCTGATCGACTCTTTAGGTCGTTTCTCGATCCTACAGCGTATTCGTGCTGCACAGAAAAAAGCTCTTAAGAAAGAGAACATTAAGGCTGAATATCTCCGAGGAATGGAGAAGAAATTGGTACCCAACGAGGAAGGAACCTTGTATTTTATGGGACGTATTTGGGTTCCGCTTATTGGTGGTCTTAGAGAGATTATTTTTTATGAAGCTCATAAATCGAGGTACTCGATCCATCCAGGATCGGACAACATGTACCAAGATTTGAAGGATTATTATTGGTGGCCAAGACTTAAAGGTGATGTTGCTGTTTATGTCGGGAAGTGCTTAACTTGTGCCAAGGTGAAGGCCGAGTATCAGAAGCCTTCAGGTCTTCTGCAACAGCCAGAAATACCCATGTGGAAGTGGGAGCAGATTTCAATGGACTTCATCACAAAGTTGCCCAGGACTCCCAGAGGTCATGATACGATTTGGGTAATCGTAGACCGATTGACAAAGTCTGCGCACTTTTTGCCGATTAGAGAAAAGGATAACACTGGTAAGCTAGCTAAGCTTTACCTCAGAGAGATAGTGGCACATCATGGGGTGCCTATCTCAATAATATCGGACAGAGATGGACGGTTTGTGTCAAGGATTTGGCAATCCTTTCAAGAAGCTTTTGGTTCTCAGTTGAATCTGAGTACAGCTTTCCACCCGCAGACGGACGGACAGAGCGAGAGAACTATTCAGACGTTGGAAGATATGCTACGTGCTTGTGTAATGGATTTAGGTGGCAGTTGGGATACTCACCTGCCTTTGGTTGAGTTCTCCTATAACAACAGCTACCATACAAGCATCCAAGCTGCACCGTTCGAGGCTCTCTACGGACGCAAGTGCCGAACACCGTTATGTTGGGCAGATGCAGGTGACAGACAGATGGTTGGTCCCGAACTGGTCCAAGAAAAAACTGATAAGATCCTGCAGATCCGAGAACGCATCAAGGTGGCTCGTGATCGACAAAAGAGTTATGCGGACCAAAGACGAAAACCCATGGAATTTGAAGTGGGTGATATGGTTTTGTTAAAAGTTTCACCTTGGAAAGGTGTAGCACGCTTTGGGAAGCGTGGTAAGTTAAACCCATGTTTTATCGGGCCATTCAGAATATTGGAAAGGATTGGTTTAGTAGCGTACAAGTTGGAGCTACCAGCAGAACTTAATGGTGTTCATGATACATTTCATGTATCTAATCTGAAGAAAAGTCCAACTTAAGAGACAGTGGTCATCCCTACGGATGAAGTTCACATTGACGACACACTCCACTTCACCGAAGAACCCTGTTGAGGTTACAGATTGGAAGTTTAACAAGACTCGAAGGAGTAGTGTTAAGCTTGTCAAGGTTCAATGGAATGCACGTCACGGCCCAGAGTTTACTTGGGAGCGTGAAGATCGTATGAAAGCAAAATACCCACATTTGTTCCCTAACTCCCCTGCAGCTAACAGCGCAGCTTAAAATTTCGGGATGAAATTTTCTTAGCAGGGGGAGAATGTGATAATTGTCAAATTTGTATGTATCCGTACAATTATTAAACAGTAATTATGACCTAATGACTGTGCTGAATTACAATTAATGACATGAAATGCTTTCTGATTTTTGTTATCATACATACATGTGCATCCTATATTGCATAATGTCATATCATTATTGCATGCAACACTTATTGAATCAAATGATGCACGAAACAAAGTTAGCACAGTTATCAGATAAATCAGGAAATGCTGACAGAGTTCAGTACTTAGACAGGCATGATATTGAGACACAGAATGTGCCAGAAACCAAGAGTTACACTAGTATAGTGTGTAGGAAAGTAAGGATCGTAAAACTACCTTCCTAGTGATAGTTTAAGTGCCAGAAAGTGCCTAAAACTCACATAAATTGCTGAATTCAGCACAATTCAGCTTTTAAACACTTAAATATTATGCCGAAATATGGTTAAATGGTCTAGAATGCTTTCCTAAGTGTCGGGAATCAAACCTGTCACAAAAGGTAACATAAAGCACACTAAACTGCATAGTTTAGCACCTTAACGAACCGGTAACCAACCGAACAAACGGACACTACCCGAAACACCAAATTTTCACTAGAAGCATTGTTTTAACATTTCCGAGCTAGTTATGGTCCCCGAACATCATAACACACTATAGAACATCCTAATAACTAAACACCTAACTATAACACTTAGATTTCAACTTAAAAATCTAACTAACCTATACACCCTAATCTAGACCCCCGCCCCCTCCTATTTACGGCCAACAAGCATGGCCCACACATGATTTTGTTAGTTTATTTTAATAGATCATGTCTCTAACTTTATGTAACATAAGAACCCTTGGATTACAATGTGTTAGAGTATTATAACATAAACCAAGAGTTCACAACATCTTCATTTCCTTCACATTTCACCAACACCATCTTTCTCTTCCCCTCTCCCCTACCTTCGGCCGAGAACCCTCACACACACAACCATCATCATCCTTCAATCTTCATCCAATCTCTAATCATTCAAAGGTGTAATAAGCATAACAAGGAATCTAGGAACTCTTGGAAATGGAAGGACCTCTTGCAAGTGCTATTAACCACCTCATCTTCATCTTGTGATCATCCCTAGCCTTGAGCTAGTAGTAAGATCATCTACATCCCATTTTACATCTTATTTAGTTGGTTAAAGAATAATATAAGTAACTAATCTTGAAGAACACTAATGATCAACAACATGAAACTTAAACATAAGACTAAAAATCATAAGAATACATGTTGTTAAGTGTATGTATGAGTGTTGATTGATGATTGTGTGTGTTAATGATGTTAAACATCATATGAACTTGCTAGATAGTGATTAAAGACATAATCTAGCAAGATGAGAGGATGATTATGTTATGATCATCCTTATGTGAAACATGAACTTGAAAGATTAAATGTTTTTCTTGAACAATGATGATCAAAGTGATTATAAGTCTTGTAAACATATGATTTTAAGAATGATTTTCTCAAGAAATTAAGTTAAAATACAAGATTTATATAAACTTGGTTCTTAAAGAAATTAATCACATTTTTAGTGGTTAATCAAGTGTAGAATCATGTATTTAACAAGAAAAACTCAAGAAGAAATATTTTTAGAAAAATAATTTACAAGTTGTAAACATCTAAATCCTTCAAGAATGATGTTTTTAAATAAACAACCGCACTTTAAAGAGTAACTAAGCTTACTAAACACACTAGAAAGTTACTACAAATTTTTATAAATTTTCAAGTTCATGAAGTAGTGTAAATAGCTTGATTTTGGCAAATTGGTAAGTATTGTTTGATTTGTTGTTGATTGTGATGATTTATAAAAGAAAATGATATGCTTTGAAAGCATGGAAACCTTCATTTTTAAGGGGAAACTATGGCAAAAATTTTCTAGAAATTAAACACTTAGAAAAATATTTTTAAACAAATATTTACAAGTATATTTTAAACCATGAATTTCCATATAAAGCTTGCCATAATTTTTGTTACAAAAATTATAAATATTGGAGATTGGTTTTTGATATTAAAAGTGACTAAATATGTATTTAGGAGAATATATATTTAGATGTCACCATGTGTGTGATTATTTGTATATTATGTGTATTAGTTATATTATTTTAGGACTTGAAATAATATAACTCACCAAATACCAAAAATTACAATACAAAATATTACCAAAATTCCAAGAAATGAATATATAAATTATACCCAAAATATTGGAGAAACCGAACAAGGAATATAACTTACATAAATATTTTGGAATTTAATTCATAAGTATATTTTGGTAAATGGTATTTTGGACACCAAGAGAACAAAAATATGATTTTTATAATTATTACAAAAATATACCATATTTTTTACAAGAGAAAATATATATTATTTTTGAGAGAAAATATATATTTTATTAAAAAAACAGAGAATACATTATTTTTCGGTGAAAAAAAATAGCTTTATATATATTTTCTAAGTAAAACTTGGAAATATATTATTTTTGAGGTTTAAATGAAAATACAATTATTTTTGCCAAGGGAAAAATTATAAATAATTTTTCTATATAAGATTTCTTAAAATATATATTTTGAGAATATATATTGATGAATTTTTATTAAGAGTATTATTCCGGAAAAATAAATACAAAAATTAAGTAAAAAGATACTTAATAAACACAATAAAAATACGTATTCTCGTACTTATAAATATACACCGGAATACGCCACCGATACTTGGCAAAAATATACAAGTTTAAAATATGAGTATGAATATACCCATCATTGGGAAGTTATAAATGTACAAGTACATAAATGTGTCTAGTTAAAGTATATTATTTTAACTAATATTCCAAAATTTAATAAATATAATTTAAGTTAAAATATTTATTATTTTAACAAATAATTATATAACTTGGAATAATATTGATGACACAAAGAAACGTAACTCAAAGACGCTAATTAAGACTAAGGTCAAGGCACGACCCACTCGTCTAATAAACCGTAGTACGTTTGTAGGTAGTCGTGCACTCTAAGGGAAGCTTTGGGTTGTTTGATTGAAGAACGCAAGATTGTGAGTTCATGTCCCCCTTTTCTTTTAACTGTTTTCAGTTTTATAACTTCGGGGGTGAAATGCATGTTACAAAATGTTTACAAACGTTTACAAATGGTATGGTTAGCTAAGGAATGAATTGTTAGATCATGTGAATGGGTAGGCGCACACTTAAGACCATTGATCCTCGTATAAGGACCAAGGGACATGAGTGATAGATCTATTTGGGTGTAGCGAGCCCCACCCATGAGGACCGGGATTTGGCCCATGAGGTGACTATGTCTTCCAGCCGGAAGCCGGGTACAAAATCTTCTAGGTTTGAGCCTTCCTACGTCGTTGCACACATGTTAATGGCCTTGCAAACCATTAATTGATATGTTTCCTTGTTGCTTTCATACCGGGATTTACAAATACATACATACTTACAATGATCACAAAGTTTTTTTCGAGCTCACATACAAAACACATGAACTCGCTCAACTTTTGTTGATGTTTTCAAACTACATGTATTTCAGGAAACTAAATGTGGATCTAGCGGGCGCTGAAGTTTTCAAGTCGTGTCTCTAATAAAAGATGTCATCCTAAGTCAAAGGGTTTGGGTTATGTATTTTATCTTGGATAAGATACATGGCTCAAAACCTAGTTTGTTAGTGTCTTTTGTGAAGTCCTATATGGAACTTAAAACTTTGTTGGTGTTGTATTTTGAACATAAAGTCTGTTGCTGGATTTAAAACAATGTCGTTTGTAATGTTTTGAAACTTAATTCAAGGATGAACATCTTGGTTTTATCATATAGTTGTTTGTTATGGTTGAATGCAATGATATTAAGCAAGTCACACATAATCACGCTTCCGCAAAAGTCAGGGTGTGACATTGGTTCGCTGGATCTTCTTGGTTTCTTTCTTCACGAGATGCTCCAGCTTGCCACTCTTCATAGCCCTCTTAATTTCCATGCGCAGATGGATGCAATCATCGGTTAGGTGCCCGGTGTCTTTATGGAACTCTCAAAACAAGCTAAGGTCCTGGCCTTTTTTGCTTCACATTGGTGGTGGATCCTTGAGATCCAACTTCTCCGTGTTAAGAACCTCGAGGGGTGTCTTGGTTAACGGAGTCCACTGCTTCTCCTTATGTTCTCCCATGTCTGCCTTTGTGTATCTTGCCTTGTCTATCAAGGCACGGGCATCGTCACCGCGTCGGTGTGTGTCTTCATCACGACTTGAACTCTAGTCAGACTGTCTCTTCCTCTCGTCACGCTTGCTATAATCACGCGAGTAATCTTTGGAGTAATGGTCCGTTGAATAATGGTCTTTTGAGTAGTGACCGTATCTGGACCCAGTTAGGGTTTCTTCTGTCTGTGCGACGATCTTTGCTGCTTCCATGAGCTTGTCCCATTCTTTGGGCATACATTCTCTTCGGTGATAGTTCTTATCAGACTATCACAATGTATGGCTTTCTTGAAATGAGTGCGCATAAGGTCCTCGTTGACCCCTCTTATCTCCAAACACTCCTTGTTAAAACGAGTGATGAAGTCTTCCAAGCCTTCTCCTTTACGCCTCCAGATGTCCATCACTTCAGAGGTGTCACGCTTGTACCTTCTTTGCTAGCTGAAGTGAGCCAGGAATTTTTCTTGCAGATCTGTCCATGACTTGATTTTCCCAGATGGGAGGTTGTCAAACCATGCGTGTGCGGCCCCTGTGAGGGTTTGCACGAAGAGATGGCACCACAATGGCATGGTCCACCCTCCTATGACGCCGACACTTGTAAAAAGTTGAATATGGTCGTCTGGATCAGTAAGATTGTTGAACTTACTCACTGCTTGTGGAAGTTCGGCCTTTTCCAACGGCGCGAGTGCGATCTCGCGAATAAACTTTGACTTCTCGGTTGTTGTTGCAGGTCTATAGACCAAGGTGTAATCATGTTTTGCCGACGGGTTGTACGCTATGCGCGCCCGTGGCTTGTAAGCTTCATGATCCTTCTGAAGTCTGCTAAAAACTGTGGAGTCCTCTTCTTTAGAGTTGTAACCCAACTCGTTTTTTATATTGCGTGGGCCCAAACGACTGCTCAACGGAGGCTTATGTTGATTGGTGTGATAGTTGCTCTCTGTTTCTCCATATGTCTCGCGCGTGTCACGCACGCTCTGTCGTCTAGGAGAAGACGGTCTTTCATGTTGTTGACTCGCATGTGCATGTTGTGGAGTCGGATTTTCTGATGATCGTGGCACAGGAGTTACAAACGTTGATGGTTGTGCTTGCGCTTGAAGCATCGCTTGTTGTGCGCTTTGCTATGCATAGATGAGATTGATAGTTGCTTGGGACTTTGCATACCAGGAGGCCAGAGTTTCTCCTTCAGGTAACCCTAACAGCGCTGAGATGTTTGATGGTGCTGGCACTGACGGGCCAGCGGCATGGCTTGTTGTCGTAACCGTGTGGGTGATGCAGACATCACTCGCGCGGATACCCCCAACATTTGTATCTTCGCCCTCAGTGGACTTGTCATTAGGTAGGCTTTGAACATGTACGACGTCCTCCGCGGCTCCCGCCTGAGAGTGTGTCCCGAGGCCAAAGTCTGGTATTCCCTAATCAGCCATTGATCGAGAGAAACAAGAACAACTCAGAAAAAAGATGATGAAAAAAGGTGATTGTAAAATTCGGTGGGCGCCAATGAAGAAACACCAAACTAATCTGGTGATTAGCTTGTGGATGTGCCTCAACAAATAAGGTTAATCTTCTTAATCCTCCTCCAAGCTGTGATCAGAATCTTCCTGCAAAACACTAAGCACCCCATTAAGCTCGTTATAAGGAGGGGAATAGGGGGTTCTCCTCTTAACCACTCTCTGGTGTGAGAATAAGTATGTGTATTGAGGATTAAGTAAGTAATTAGGAGTGAGAGAGTAAGGAAGTGGATCCTTAAACATGTAGGTGAAGGCATCTATTTATAGCCAGAGTTGTGAAGAAGGAGATGGCTGATGGGCCTTGGGCCTGGAATCGACAACAAGGAATATCCTTCTTGTCCCTTCTGCAGCAACCGTTAGTGCCTCTGGGTGAGGACGGAGTTGGCACACATTGAATGGATCCACATGTCCTAACCATTGTCCTTGTTGTCTCTCTAGCCTCAGCGGCTGAGTGGAGATCGTGGAGCAGATGTCGGCGCACTCTGATTGGTGCCATGTATGTGTCCTTGTGTACTCTCATGTCTCCTGTACGATTGCTAATCGTGGAGCACGATCGGATACGGCCTGTTGGATGCTCATTGGTCCGTTGTTCTGCCACTCGTACCTTTAGTACTTATCCTAAAATGACCTGCACTTCTATCCTCTGCGCGACCCATGGGGAGGTCCCATGTAGTCGGCGCAAGGTCCAGGAAGTTATGGCCTTTATCTAGGAAGTTAAGTGTGAAATATGGGCTCGTCTTTACTTAGACCTCGCGCGCGACCTAGGTTTCACCTAATTAACCGGCGCGAGGTTGGGAAAGACGCTAGATTAGTAAACTAGGAGTATGGTCTCGCGCGCTACCTGATTGGTCAATGCCGGTTTTTGGGACAGTACCCCTTCAAATAGCAAAAGGTCTAATTATATGAATAAATGTTTTGATTAGTTGTTAAAAGAGTGGACTATAAAATCACTTAAAACTCTTTTAAAACTAATTAACTTTTTCTTTATACAGTACTTTGGTTAGAAATTGGCTACAAAGTTATAAGACCCTTACTAAATTTATAAATACTTAATCATATAAAGTTTGCATTTTTATACTAAAATGTCACAAAAACATCTACAAGACGATGTTCATTTAAAGTTTAAAACATTCAAACATAGTTATAAAGTGTTTACACTAGTCATAACATCAAAAGAAATTAAGATAACGCGGAAGCTTCATTTTTGTGTGTATTCGGTTCTTTCACAAGCTTGATCGCCATCCAAGACTTCAAACTGATCACCTATAATCACCGTCATAATCCTTAGTTATGAGAGTTTTTATAATACATTTAACAAGTTCCCTAAGCAAAACAGTCAAAACAACAAAATTTGCCAACATTAATGCCCATCGCGTGCCGTGATGGGTTTTGCTTGACCCTTTGTGTGACGCGAAGGCCATGGGGTAGCGCGAAGGTAAATGCCTTATTCTGTCGCGTAACGCGACACCCTCTTTTCTGCATAAAGTTCGTTGCTGGGCTGCAATTTTTGCTCCTCGGATTTAACTTATACAATTCACATCTGTTTAACATAAAACTTGATTCTAATCGACCGTAAAACATATACCTACACATTTAACTCCTCAGATTCTCAAAAATCTCAATTTATAAGCTAACGGCATACAAATTCATTAATAAATTATTCGGCCAGTTATGTTTAACATTTTCTTCACATCTGAAGGCCAAGGTTAATCTTTGACCATTTTACCCATTTCCCGGGCTCATTAAAACTAGTGTATTTGCTCCCACTACATGGTTTGCATACGCATTAACGTCCGCTTGACAATCTTAATTCAAGCAATGAATTTATGTCTTTGACTTAAAGAACTTCTAATTCTCTAAGTTTCAAACCGAACTAAAGTTCGTCAATCTAAACTTAGCGTTTCTGAATACTCGGCTTACACATCCAATTTACCGGTTTGTTGTGTGACATTCAAGACACTTAAAACCGCCATTTGGCTAACTACTTTATTTTGACCCGTTTGGTTGTCTAGTGAATTTCATCACTTTATTGACATACCAAATACATCCAATTTCACTATGTCTATACATCACATGTATCAAAGACCAAACTTGTCTCTATATAAAAAAATGTAACGAAACATCAAGTCATGTACCTTAGAGCTTATCCTTCAAGCGCGCGTCCGTTCCAACTTGACCACTCGACGCTTCACCCGCTTTGCCTATAGAGTTCAATTAACTTCATGTTTAGAACTCATTTCACAATTCATTTAGGCATTTTAACAAACATCTTGTGGGCGATATTTTATATGCATTCATTGTTTAAGTTCATGATTAATTTTAACCATGTATTAGCATCATAATCAAGCCTTGATGTCTAGTGTACATAAACAACATCTATAACTTGCATCATATGATCAAGTTTTCACAACTTACCACCCTAACTCAAGTGTTCACCACTTATCATTAAAACCCACTTAGCACATACAAGGTTAATCATTAAATCTCTAGTTTATGGCGCTAATTCATCAAGTTCTCATCTAGGGTTTGTTTCTACACATGAATTCAACACAATTTTGCCATAATATCTAACATTGACCCTAGAATTTCATCTATGAGTATTCATCATAAAATCACAACTTCACCAAACATCAAAATTAAACATACCTTGTGACCTCCTAACTTGAGTGATCACTTAATTCAGCTTGACTTTGATTTCAATATGTTTTTCTTCTTGGATTTTGATGAAAATTGTGAGTTAGGGTTCAAGAGAAAGAACCCCCCCCCCCCCCTTTTGCTCTGTGTAAATGTCGACAAGAACACACACGTGTGTGTTTTTGGTGTAAATTTTCTTTTATCAAAATCACTTTCAATTTTGCCCATTTTAGTCCCTCTAATTTTCAAGGTTTATAATAGAGGGTTAAGTAGTCAAGTTTCTTTATTGTTTACTAAATATTATTAACTATGTTAGTTATTCCAAGTCACATCATTCTTGGTTATGACCAACATGTATAATTTATATAAATTTCTAATATTTTTTGGGTGTTACAAAAGTCTGAATTAACTAAAAAGTGTAAAAAAGTTATAAAACACTATAATGTCAATTATAAAAAACACCAAAAATCCACAAATAACATAATGAAGAAACTAAAACATCATATTTGTGAGTTTTGTGTTGTGTTTTGGATGATAAGGCTCTAATTATATAATGACAAAATTATTTATGGGTTTTAAGTGTGTTTTTTTACTAAAATTATAGTTTTTATGATTTTTTACACTTTTTATGAAATTTGAACTTTGTAGCTGAACCTCACCCTCGTAATTTAATAAACTCTTCATAATAACTAGTTAATAAACTAAATTTCAAAGTAAAAATCAAAATAGTTTTACACTGTGAGAAGAAAAAAAAAATGTTTTCTCTTTTTAATAAGATTAAAATATGTATATTAATTTGGTCACGCATGGTTACTTAAACCTCCAACTTTTTATTATTTAACAAAAGATCAATTATGGGCTTGTTACATTTGTATTTATTCGGTTTCCTTTTTAGTTTATGACGAGTATCCGGGACCCGCGCGTTGCGGCGGAACCCTTAGACCAAACAATAAGTAAAAGTAAAAACATTGAACCACAAAATTTACACTAAAACGTAAAACATTATCGTAAAAAATGGAAAGTTAAGTCGAATTGTTAAAAATCATCTTCCTACTTGTTACATATATAGATGTTATGTTATTTTTCAAACCTTATTAGTATAACATCAAGTTTTCACTTTCTATGTTTGATTGTTGAATAGTAAATTTTAAGGACATAATTGACGAAGCTATTTAAGATAAAGTGTTACTCTCCTTGAGGTAAAGGGTTCGAGCTCCATGAACATTAAATGTTTTTCCTTTTTTATTCTAAATAATTGTTCCAATTTAGTGGTGAGATACAGAAATTATTTAAAATTCGATTGTGTAACTATCTTGATGTAAATAAAAAAGTAATATTGTGTTAGTAGGATGGCTGCATATATGGTAAATGTTGAATACTTGAATAAAATATAATTGAAACCTAAATAGAGAAGTATTATTTTCTGAAATGACTTGGCAGAAAATACGATAGTGGTAATTGACAGTTTGACACCTACCCTTTGTCTTCCCCCATTCTCTCTCTACAATTTCTCTTTCTATAGTCTATCACCACCACACCATCACAAACCATTACCACACCATCACCACACCACCAATCACCACCACACCACGGTGAGTCACTGTAAGACACCACTGTCATCACCGCCACCTAACACAATCACTACCACCTGCCATAAAACACCTCGCCTCCATCCTCCGCCACCACCACCGGCCGACTACCAACACCATTAGCACCAAACCCCCACGACCACCATCATCACAACAGTGCATCACCACCACCTAGACGCCGCCACAACATCACAACCACTTGACCGCCACCACCGCAGCATCACCACCAACCGTCATCATCTCCATTTCAACAGCCAGCAACAACGCTGTCATCCTTGGTTGCAACCATCACCATCGTCATCTTTGGCCTTTTGGCGACATTTTTGGCCATGAGAGAATGTGTGAAGAGAGTAGAGAAAGATAAATGGAGGTTTATGAGGTGATGGAAATCGAACAGGAGAGATAAAAGTGAAAAGTATTGATCAGGGTGTGCTTTAATGAGTTGTACATATTGCTTTATACACTTGTAAAAAATTGAACAGTAAAAGTCTCTCACATAGTAAAATTACAAATTAATATAGGGAAAATAGCGAGTACACAAAATACGATTGAGCTCATTGCAACATGCGAGATTGATAACACTAATTAACTCTATAACATTTTGGAACTTGGATGAACAGTAGCTGCTGACATGAATTACAATTTTGCCCTTCTTTCTTCTTTCAACTACAATTCACCTGCTTCGAACCACGACACCCCTGCCGCCGCCTGGATAAAAGAGAGACTTGACGGGAAAGAGTGAAAAAGGAGGGGCCGGCGTCGGTTGTTCCGCGGTGGCGCGATGAAGGCAACACCATTGTATATCCGACCGGTGGTGATGACGTTCGACGTTCGCTGACGCTGATCGGCAACGTGCAACTAAAACAACACAAGGTACAAGGTGCAACATCTGTGAACAACCAACACAAGACGCCACCACTACGCCACCGTAATGGTTTCGACAATTAGCTCGCTAGAAAAAATCCTAACCAGCCACCGTTGGTACTTCTCCTAACCTCCGTTTTTGCCGACCACCTCCTAACCTCCGACAATCGCCAACCGCGCCGACTAGGGTATCTGAAAGACCGAGAGAGAATATACAGAATCGGAGACGATGATGACGGGTCCCCCCGCTGTCGCCGGAACCCTAAAAGGTTTGCCATAGCAGCGACGGTTTTGCACTCGAATCGCCTCCTTCGTTCCCGATCTACAGCATGCAACAACCATCGAACCGTAGTCGCCGCTTAACGAACTCGCCGGAACCCTAAAAGGTTTGTGTTGTGCCATGAGTCTCGAGACGAAACAACAGGTTCGTCTAGAGTTATGGTGTTGTAGGCGGTGGTGAGGGAGACTAAGCGGTTTAGAGGTTGGTGGTAGATTAACATAACTGGTGAGGTGAAGGTGAAACAGTGGCGATGGTGGTGAACTGAAAAGGTGGGATGAAGAAGAACCAGAATAAAAAAAGGTTTAGAATGGTGGTCTGGTAATCTAAATCCATGTGCTGTAAAGGTTTTTTTTACCAAATTCAGAATTAACTTTATATAATTATCAGACTTATAGTAGGGATGAGCAAAATGGACCCGGTACCGGTACCGAATTTACCGAACCGGGTACCTTTTCGGTACCGATTCGGTACCAACTTTTGACATTTTCGGTACCGGTATCGTACAGGTACCGAACCGGTACCGGTAACGAACCGTACCGTACCGGGTATATTCGGTACCGGTACCGGTACCCACTTTTGGGGATTTTCGGTACCGGTACTTTCGGTTCCGGTACCGGTTCGGTACCGGACGGTACCGAACTCATCCCTAACGTACAGTACACTACAAAATTTCTTAGCAAATACTATTAGAAATTAGCAAAATGTTACTTTAAAATAAATATATATGTTTACGTTAATAGGTATGTCATTTGGTTTTGAATAGTATGTATTATAAGTTATAACACATTTTATTTCATGTATTATTTTTTTTATCTCATCATAATTTTTTTTTGCTAAAAGTGTTAAATACCACGCATCTTTGAAATTTCGGATTTGCCGTTTCGACATACATGATTTTATTAGCGTTTCAATGTGTGTTTTTCCCGGGATGGATATGAATGTAAAATTCATAGAAACCAATGCTAATAAATTTTAAAACACATGTACAATTTGCCAATAAATATAAAAAACGTGTCGACGTCCTTTCTGGCTTCTCTTGCGTTGCTATACCGAGTGTCGTTACTCGATCAATACCGTAATTAACGGAATCGAACCGATACCGGCTGGATTCTAGCGCGTGAGGTATTCTTGCTTTCCAACTTTTATGTACAGTGCCTACCACCTACGTGGCAGGTGGCTGTAGGCTGTTTTTTTTATTTTCGCTTTATGTAATAGGATATAATTATTATTACAACTCTTATTTCACATAATTATCACTTATTAGTTGGTTGAACCCGCATACATACATTATGGTTACCTGGGTTCAAATCTTATCATAGCAAGTTTTTTTTCTTTTTTTTTTACCCTAGGCTACTACCTAATAAAATGTTAGAGAAAATTATGTAATATTTTATTTTTATTTTATCTTCTTTTCCTCAATAATATTTTTGTTAGTTATTCCTTCCTTTTTCTGGCACTTTTATTTGATTTTCTCTTATTCCTAATTTGTTTTTTTTAATCAAATCTTATTAAATCGGTAACATTTTAACCCTTTTTAAAATACGTTCTTTGTGCGGTGTAGCGCCGGTTAAACCCTACTAGACGAAATGTGTTTTTATGTGTAGATATCGTTTTTCTCATTGGATGACTTATTTTTTTTCTTTTTCTGTCAAACCGTATTAATTCTGACCGAATAACACTTAGCATCTATATTATTGAAATCAACATTCATTTTATGGTTTTCCGATCAATGTAGAACATGTACCGATATTCTTTCCGCCATATTAAGACTTTATTTTTGGGGTTCTTTTTTCGGTTGCTATAGTGAGTATCAGTACCATAATAAGGCATAACGATACCAATCGAATTCCTCTTTTGGTTGTTACATAAAGTGTCGATATCATACTAGAAAACCCGCTGCGTAGCACGGGTTATCCCTCTAGTTAAATTTAAAACCCAACTGAAAAATAATAAAGCAATTGCCTATTTAATTTTGACGATTTAGGGGCCTATTTTCTCAAGTCGTACAATGCCCACAATGACACTCGAGTTTTCAAGGTCGACCCTGTATCGATCCGACAGACGAATCCACACCCGATAGCATCTCTTGGCTCTCTTTCTTGATTCACGGTCCTTGCAATGGGTCATAATCGGATTTTGGTGAATCTGCAACAGGACATTCGTCTCTTCTTCCAGGCATGTGATCCCCAACACGTCTATCGTTCCCTCTTCCGACGAATCTACAAACATGAAAACATTAATTCTCACGCAGAGCCATTTGAACAATTAAAGCGCTGATATCGAATCCACGGTAATACTCAAATGGCTCAGTAACAGGTGATTTTAGTCAACAGCCTTGAACCCAAAGGTTCCAGCCAGTCTCCAAGTCCCGAAAACCCAAATTACAATATATTCTTGATCAAAACAAAAGCTACTCTAAACAATCCTAGAGATCATAATCTATAATAACTAATGAAATAAAAAGGGATTTTTAAATCCCCTAAAATATATCAAAATAGTTAAGAAACTAATAAACGATAATTTTAAAAATAATTGTCATTTTCATTATTCTCCATGTGGGTCACTAGCTGGGTTGGGTATAAGTATTGAGTCGGATGCTTCTACATATTTTTTTTCACATTGAGTCATGTCATCATAATATATTAGGTTTTTAAGTGTAAATATAGGGTTTTCAATTTGCACTCAAGTTTTTTTTCTCTAAATAAATGGCTTACAAAGACTATAAAGCTTTTATTGAGAAAAAAGTATTGTTCACACATGTTTAACTAATTAGAGTTCAACTTGTATTCCACACCTTTATCGAACCCTCGATAATAAGATTGTGGCTCGACATGACAACTTAGGTTAACCATGATTATCACATAAGATTAGGTGTTTTGGAGTAACGTCCATTGTCACAGAGGATTGGTTAACGTCTCTTAACGCCTCAACACCAATCCAACACTATGTTTAACGGACGTCAAGCTTTCTGGCGTGAGCCCCTTAACGC
This sequence comes from Helianthus tuberosus, assembly GCA_030545235.1. Classification (NCBI taxonomy): domain Eukaryota; kingdom Viridiplantae; phylum Streptophyta; class Magnoliopsida; order Asterales; family Asteraceae; genus Helianthus; species Helianthus tuberosus. The sequence goes on along the minus strand of CM060411.1, from coordinate 47,333,360 downwards.
TCCAACCAAATCTCCACCAATTTGATTCCCTTGAATTAACCAAGCAACTTTTTACGAACCTTTTAAAATTATATATTTTGAATATTATTTTAATGGATGGTGGAGAGTTAAAACTTGTGAAACAATTACATACTAAGGCTATGTGTTATGGTTTTATTCTTTATTTCACTCCACGTCACTGTCACGTGTCATCGCACTAACACATAACCACACCACTTTCATTAACTTTTTTCACCACACCTTTATATGGTTTTACTAGTTTCACCCCACCCCAATCATTTTATGATCATTACCTGTTGTTTTTATATTAACTTATTTTGATATATAATAAAATTAAATTAACAATAATATATATATATATATATATATATATATATATATATATATAAAGAAAACGTTCAACTAAAATAATAAGTAAAAAATCACAATAAAATTAAAACAAAAGTAAAACATAAAAAAGAAAAATATAACAAAACTAAAACAAATTGATTATAGATTTAAATTATTAAACTTAAAAAAATTATAGGAGCTCGAGATGTAAATTGTTTTCAATCTAAAGTGCTATTTTGAATAACTTTTAATTAAATCAAATTGACATCGTTGTCTTCTTTGTCTCCCCGATCGAGCATTCGCAAGCGATTCCTCACTTTGACGAAGCCACAATTCCTCACTCCGGCGAAGCACAAGTGGTTGTGCGTACATATTGTGACAACTGACACAAAACCGGTAATTTACGTACTATTTTAATTATTATTTATTATCTGTAATTATGTGCTTAAATGTCAACATTGTCTGATTACATGCTATACATGTGAATTCATGCACGTTTTATACTTCAAATATTGTTTTATGCATTACTTTTAGCGTTGCGTCAGAAAGAGTAGTAAACTCACCGAATCACCGGTAAGACACGCTGTGTCAGCAATTCTGCAGAAAGCAGTCAGATAATAGAATTAGGGCCTAGGAATAGGTCCAACCTCTAAAATACATTAAAACCCAAGTGTGGATACGAGGGTTAAGATATAAACTTTCCGGAAGCTAAACTATGCACTAAAAGACACCCGAAACGCACTTTAAATGCAGAATTCAGCACAATTCAGACATTTAACACAATAATATCATGCAAAATTTATGTGCTTCATACCTAGTGAAACTGCCACACAAGGTGCTTCATACCTAGTGAAACTGCGCAATTCAGCACTTTAACGAACCGTAACGAACCGAACAACCGGACAATAACCTGGACATCAAAATTTGACTAGAAGTAATGTTTTTTTGATATTAAACTAGTATTGATGCTAGAACACCTTAAAAATCATAAAAACACCTAAACACACTTAAACTAAGTTAAACCCCCTCGTTTGCACTCTAAACCCTCAACTTCTCAAATTTTACACCTTACCCCCCCCCCCCACCATAACCGGCCCCATGGGACCCACACACATTTTGATTATTATAATTAACTTGGTTCCCTAACTAGATGGCATGAAATCTTCTAAAAGATCATATGTTGGATTTTTTTTATATAAAGACCCTAAGTTAGTAACAAGTTCCCATTACACATTATCATCTTCATCTTCTTCCTCTCCCACCCTCTTGGTCTCGGCTCAACCCACACACAAATACACATCCATTTTCAAGCTTCAATCTTTCAATCCAAGGTGATCTAGAGGTGTATGGAGCTCATCTAAGAAGGCTTGGAGTGCTAGAAGTGGAAGGACCTCACTTTGGAGCTTTTAACCTCTCATTTTCTTCCTTGTTCGTCACCTTCATTCTTATGCCACTTCCCTAGCCATTAGAGCTAGTAGTAAGCTTCTTGATCACTAATTTAAGTCATGTTTATGTTATGTACAAGTTTCACCATCTAAACAACTTAACTTTTAATGATAAAAATGAAAAGATCTAACATATTCATGAAGAAAATAAGTGATTACATGAATTTTTGGTGTATGTAATGATGTTGTTGATGTTATATCTTGTGTTTATGTTTAGATCAAGTATGTTAAAGCTTAGATCTAACAAGTTTAAGCATGGATCTTGAAGGCTCTATGGTTAAACTTGAAGATGAACATATGAAGCATTATGTGAACATGAAAAATGAATTTTGATACATAATCTTGTAATCTTGAAGTAATAAAGTGTGTGGAGAACTAATTTTTGAAACTAAATCTCATGGAAAGTTTGTTAAAAAGTTAACATAAGGCTTGTTTATGAAAGATCTCAAGATATTAAGCATGGATCTTGAAAGATCCATGATTAAACATGATGTTAAAAATAATAATCTTTCTAATAAACATAAAAGTGGTTTTAGAACATGATTTACAAACTTTAAAGATCATTAAACTCATGGATGAGTTGGTTAATGAAATAAAGTTTCATAAAAGTTTGTTAAAATACTCAAGAACACTTATTTTTGGAAAGGTCACAATATGTAAGTGTAGATCTAAAAGACTACACATTTTTAACAAGAATAAAGTTCACCATGATGTTTCATATGAAGAAATTAGTATATGTTGTTGGTGATTATTGTTGGAAAATTGTTTTGGTGTTGAAAAGAAAATAAACACATGTTTTGAAAACATGGAAAACCTCCATTTTTAGGGGAAACTATATCAAAATTTTTATAAAATTTTGACACTTAGAAAAATATAAGTTTTGGTGAAACTTATTCCCTAAAAAAATTCACCTAAAAAAATTTACCAAGGTTTCCCTAATCTTTGTAAGAAATTACAAGTTAAGAAATGATTATTTCTTCAAGTTAAAATTAAAATTAAGTATGTATATTCTTAGGGAAAATATATATTTAGTGATCACCAAATTTTGTGCTAAGTGTATATTATGTGTATTATATGTAGTAGTGTATTAGGGACTTGAAAATACCCTAAATGCTCCCAAGGAGTATGAATACAAAAATACACATACAAATACATGAGAATACATAAGTATACAACTATACAAAAATTCCTCACAAGGAAATACATGGACGAATACAAGAAAATATATATTAATGAAAATACATTTCTTGACATATTATCTAACTTGGACAAGTTATGAATTTAAAAATGTATTTTTGGACAAAAATATATAACCTATACCAAGTATTGAAATTTATACAAAAATCGGGTGTATAACAAGAATAACCATATATATATTTTATAGCATGACAAAATATATATATCCCATACAAATCTTAAAAATATATTACTTTTAAGAAATCTAATTTCGGAAAGTAATAAAAATCAAAGTATTGATTTTTGGAGAAAAATACAAAATACACAAGTATTTACATAAAATACAAGTATACTTTCCTAAGAATACTAGTACCAAAATAATATTGAGAATGTTATTTCACAAAATACTTATATTTAATTTTGGGAAAATAATATAAGTAACTCACTTGAAAAGTTAAAAATATAAATTATTTTTAACAACTTATTACCTCGAAAAGTATACATGGACGTATAGAGAACAAATACATAAGCTAAAGATGGTGACTTGTACTTGCGTGATACAAGTCTAGTGACTAACATTAATAGAACACGTATAGGTCACGGCGCTACGAAACCAACCGGTGAAGTTTACGGCGCATGATACGCAAAGTTGTGAGTTCATGTCCCCACTTTTAAACTTTTACTTGTTTTCTAAACTTGGGGAAAATACATGTACAATGGTATGTAGCACACAAAACTAAGGAATGACACATAGATCACGTAACGAATAAGGTACCATAAGCACCATTAGTCAACGTATACATTTAGACCACGGAACAGAAGTGTTAGATCTAATGGGTTTCAGGCAACCCCACTCTTGGCCTACTTCTACCAATGAGTGCTTTTGTGTCTCAGTCGATCTCGACAAAAATGCCTAGGTTTGGTGGCTTCCTATGTCGTGACATATGTTAATGGCCTTGCAAACCATTAGCGATCTCATATTCCTTACATTTACAGAACTCAGTTTCAGATACGTCTTTACAAATTACATACCATGTTTTCATACAAGTATATAAACATTCTATACAAAAACTGCATGAATTCACACCAACATTATGTTGACGATTTTCCAAAACTTACATGTATTTCAGGTAACTAAAGTGGATGTACGCGTGGTCTCACTCTTGCTCCTGGATGTCGCTTATGTTTTATTCATGTCGTGTCAAGACTCCTTTGCTTATTTTGTGGCATTTGGTTATTATACTCCATCCCGTGTGGTGATATAAGAACCAAAACCTTGAAATCTATCTTTTAAATAAAGTTGTAAACTTTTCAAACAATGTGTTATTTTGTGATGTAAACACTTAACTTATGTTATGTTAATGGCATTTGGAGTTATTTTACGAGCATGTAGTATGTTTACCATTCGTATGCAATGAGAACCTTTCAGGATCACACCCCATGCTTCCGCCTTAGAAAGGGGTGCGACACATATGGTACCATATTGGGTGGGTCTAGTTAGCTATGATGCCCGCAATAACGAAACCCTGTACATGGTAATCTGGATCGGTTATGTCACACCCCCAAAATACCACACGCGGGAACCCCCGCGAGCCGTGTGACGTACCAGGATCTAGCCACCAATCACATTGAACTCATAACAATATTTCAAATAAAACTTTCATTTATTAACATAAGCGTTACAAAACATTATTTACTGTTCAGCGGAAGCATACTACAATAATTAAGAATTTCATAACAAAAGTGTGTAAAAGCCATTAGACGTGTCTCATGATTCCATGCAACTCGACCCATGACCACTCCAGCATCCCTGACAGCAAGTTCCAATGGCATGTACCTAAAGGCCTGCAAGCATGCAGAAAAGTGTATCAGACAATGCTGGTGAGTACAAAGTTTGTTAACACGTTTAGTTACCAGATATGAGTTTAAAACATTTCAGAGATTCGATGTTGTTAATAACTCGATTACCGTAGATGGCTCCAGATTATTTGCCCTTCCCCAATGCTCTATCAAACATTGGTCAAGTGGTTAAGGTAATTAGTTCACGACCGTCCTCCCCAGTACGGTGTAAGGGTGCCAAACCTAATAACGCTATCAACTAATAACCCCGTTGCCTCCCCGGCAACCAATTCGGTATATGATGGGACTTAATAATAGATATGAGTGTATTAACAAACATCCCGAGTTTAACATTCCAGTCAAACCCAATAACCCAGTATTCATCCCCGGAATACCTACCAGATGTCCCTCCCCGGGACGCATGCTTGAAAAAGAGCAGTGAACTCACCTTAGATTGCTCGGTATATTACGTTACATTACCCAGTCCCAGTTGGTCAATCAAACCCTACCGTGGTTACCAAAAGACAATCAGTTTCTATGCAGGTAAGTCACATATTCCACATTCACATTACACGTGTAGCATACACACCCCATCATATGAGTTATAACAGTCATTCATGAAATCCCACAGCAACATATGTCATACTATCACACAGTTATCACATTGCACACCTTGCACCTTATCCAGTACCTCATATCAGATGTATAGCGTGTTCACAAGTTCATATCCCAAGTTTACATTCATAACATACAAACTAACATGCAAGTTCATATTCACATATCACTTAACAATCCAAACATCAAATACACAAGTATACGATATGATTAAAATGTGCGGCCCAACGACATGTGCAGCCCAATTACTCGTCCATTCAAAGACTTGTGCGACTCAATGCATCTTGTGCGACTCGATGCATCTTGTGCGACTCGGGATTGTCCTTGTGCGATCATTTGGGTTGTGCGACTCACACCACACCCGGCCCAAATGTCTTGTGCGACTGGACCAAACTTGTGCGATCCAAACATAACCCGGCCCATTCCAGAGCGTGGCCCAATGTAATGTGCGACTGACCCTTTTTGTGTGACTGACCAAGTGGTTACGAAATTGACCTCCTAGTCCAAGATTTCAATAGGTTTCCCAACAACCGCGACTTATCATCGATCTGTGGTTCTTATAAAGAGACCGCAATCGTTTCGTCGGACAAACACTTCTTCGGATTTGAGACGTGAACGACAACGTGAACGTTGCCCATTTTGATAAATAACTCGAGTTTGTAGGCCATTTGCCGATTCTCTCCAGAATCCCGAATGGCCCAACGTATCGTGAATTAAGTTTGTTGCGCTTCCCAAAGCTCACCACACCCTCCGAGGGTGAAACTTCCAACATAACACGTTTACCTTCTGTGAATTCTAAGGGTTTCCTACGCTTAATGGTTTTTCTGACGGTCATGCACTGCCGCCATACGACTTCCGATCTAAACAGTCTTCTCGGGAGTTTCGAGTACAAGTCCTGGACCTGTGATTAGGCTATCACCCACCTCAGTCCAACAAGGAGATCGGCATTTCCGTCCGTACAATGCCTCGAATGGTGCTGCCTGAATACTTGAATGGTAACTGTTGTTGGAAAACTCTATCAGTCGTAAATGTCTTTCTAACGTTTACCAAGATCGGTCACACACATAGTCGCAACATGTCTTCGAACGTCAGGATGGTTCGTTCACTCTGACCAACTATTTGAGGGTGTGATAAACAGTGCTCGTGTCTAAACGTGAGCCACAGGATTTGTGTGCTGCCTACCCCAAATCGGGTATAAACACAGATCAAATCAGAGGTAATAGAAGTTGGCACCTCGTGCCCAGAACCCACCTCTCCTAGAGAAATGTTCACAAGCAGCGAAAACTCGTTGGTTTCCTTGATTGCAAGAAAGTGTGCTGGTTACGTGAGATAATCAACGATCGCCCAGGTGATACCGTTTCCTTTCGATTTTTAGATAGACTAGTGACAAAATCCATGGCAGTCTGTTCCCATTTTCCATATGGGTGTTTTCTGATTGCTGACACAAACCAGAAGGTCTCTGATATTCCACCTTGATTTTCGCACAAGCCAAACATCGTTCATATACATCGCTATGTGGGCCTTCATGCCCGGTCACCCGTACATGGTCTTCAGATCTTAATACACCCTATCAAAACCCAGATGAATAGGATATCGAGACTCGTGTGCTTTGCCTACACCAATTCCCTAAGGTGGTCGTATAATGAGACCCTTATTCGCTCCATGAAGTAGCGAATATCGTCTGATTTCAGCTACAAATTGTTTTTCCATGCCCCGCATGGATTCAGCTGGGAGGTTCTCGTCCTTCAATGCTTTGGTTTGGGCAGAACGTATCTGATCAAGTAGGTTAAAGTTGATGGTGTGCTGCGAGGCTCATACACATTTTGGTTTCATAGTCGAAATCATTCAAAAGTTCCATCCAGCGATGCCTTCACAAGTTTAGCTCTTTCGAAACAAGGGTGCACGGGAGGCCCTAGTGATCAGTCTAGGTAGTGCATTTGGTACCGTCCAAGTAATACCTCCAACTTAAATCCAAAGGCCATGGTTTCCACCGCAGGTTGTGACTCATGCAATTCTTCTTGTAAATCCATTACGTAAGCCATCACCTTCTCGTTTTGCATCGGCGTGTAACAAGGACTCTGATTCTAACCATCATGGTATACCACCAGATTCCCCGTACCCTCGGGTAAAGACGATGTTCAGTGCATTGCAGAGTTGGGATTCGAAAGCTGAAAAGACGTCCTCCTATTTTGTCTCCCACGAATACACAGCACCCTGCGGTGGGTGCTAATGAGATTAAAGCTGCGCGATCTTCAAAAATCCCGCGATGAATCTGCGATAGTATCTAGGGAGACCAAGAAATTGTTGTATCCCCTAAAGACTCTCTGGGGCCGATCAATTTCTAATAAAATGGATCTTAGCGAGATCCACGTGTATCCCCACTTCGTTGAGTGCGTGACCAAGAAATCCTGAAGTCACACTTAGGTAGACTTTGCATGGAGTTGCTCCTCCCCTAGGAGCTCTAAGATGAATACAATTGGCGTTCATGGTGTTCCTTTCTCCTGAGAGTGATTCAAAACGTCTTAGCTAAACACGGTTGACGGATCTGGGGAGATGAGGTTGACACACACTACCCATGTGATCCCTACGGCTGCTGATGTGTTGGATAACTTAAACAACAAGGATAGAAATTCGTAGTGGCCATACTGCGTTCGATATGTCGTTTTAGGAACATCCCCTTGGACTTCCATCCGATGATAGTTCGTTCGTTAGTCAACCATCGAATAGGAGCTTGTCCCTCGCAACTGGTCAACAGGTTGTCAATACATGGTCGAGGCGAACGGTTCTTGACTGTCACCTTGATGAGTTCTCGTTAATCAGTACACATACGAAAAGGCTTATCTTCACAGATATAACTGGGGCTCCCCAAAGCGAAAAACTAGGTCCGACAAAACTCATGTCCAACAGTTCCTGTAGTTGATTAGATAGTTCTTGCAACCCTCCTGGTGCAAGACGGTAAGGAGTACGAGTAATCAGGGCTGCCTCTGGCGCGAGATCAAACTGAGATTCTTCCATGCTATTGTGGAAGTAAACCTGAAAGTTCCTCGGGTAGCACACCGAGAGGAATCACGAACAATTGGTGGATCCTCGATCCTCTCTTCCTTAGCCTTAACATTAATAACGGTTGCCAACATAGCGGGGTAATCCCTCTGCAGACAGACGACGATGCTAACCTTTCATTGTTGAAATGATGCTAACCTTTACACCACTCGGATACTTTAGGACAGACGACGATTCTCCACTAGGGAGAGGGATACGCAAAATTTTCTCCTCACAGGGTATATCTGCGCAATATCTGGATAACCAATCCACACTAATTACTGCATCAAAACTATCAAGGGTAGCAGAAGGAAGGTCGATGTCGAACACTTGTCCCACAAGGTCGAGTTTACATCCCAACGAACATATGAGGTTTCAATTGACTTGCCATCAGCCGATTCCACAACAGGTTCGGTTTCAAGAAGCATCAGAGTTAAATAGAACAGAGACAAAGCGATTAGCTACCCATACAAGCTACCATGTTGCTATTATATCTGGCGTCGCCTACGCCAATTGATGTGCTAAAAGTGGTCAAATAAATATAAACTAAATTAACCTAAATTAGACACCTAAATTTTAAATTTATAAAACTAAGACTCTCTAACCTAGACCACACAACCGGCAAGTGTACCGGTCAATGTAGTATAGCCTAAGTAAGTCCGAGTATCGAACCCACGAGACTCTCTAATTACGCTAATTAGACTCTATCTAGACTTAGACTGACACGAACTCTAACTGTTTTTATATTTGAGGGGGGTTTTCTAAAAAAATCCTAAATGTGCAATTAAAAATTAAATACTGATTAACTAAATTGACTAGACGCGAACTTGGATGAAGACTTAACTCAGTGGCGATGAATGCTACTTAGGCTAGACTCATGTTTAACTAGGATTGGATTTCTATTCGAAATTAACGTGGTATGGAACCGGGATCTTTTAATGCTAAACCCTAAGAAATCCCTACTAAGACCTCCCGACCCTTCTCAGAAAGAAACTTGTGAGACTCTACAAGGCTGTTACGACTACCGGTTGTTAGATTTCCTTACAGTCCTCTAACTTCTTGAAAAGTGCCCTAATATGACAATCTACCTTACAGCGCGAAAGTCTAAGGCAACTATGGATTTTAACTTGGTTTAATAGACACGAGTATGATTAGGGAACTAAGACCGATTTCTTACAAAACCTAATCCTAGCTATATACCAAACCGAGACCTATTAATAACCTCGAGCCTTACAGCGACAAGATTAGTAGAACACTTGATTTTATAAGATTACCAAATATTGCTTCTAAGGTTAGTTACGCAATTTCACCTTAAAGATTTATTATGTGATATAGATACTCAACTAAATCTAGAACCCTAGCATGACTCTATTATGTGATAAAGAACATCACCAAGAATCATACGAAGTAATAATTAATATTCAAACAATATCAAGCACGCATACACACCAAATTAAAGGTTCCAAAGTTCTTTACTTTCCAAGAAAACCCATAACCAACATTAATACGAATAAAAATCCAATCTTTATTAAACAATCATCATAACCTAGGTAGTTAAAAGATCTAGCCAAGAAACATAATCTTAAAAACAAGCAAACAAGGTTTAAAACAAGAATTCATCGACAACGAACAAAGAAAAATAGAAAACTAAAGAAATCAAGTAGAAAAACCCGTTTATTCCTTGCTCTCCAAACTTCCCGCTCGATCCCGTAGATTCTGTAGCCTTGACTTCCTTGCAAAAGACTTGCTCTCCAATTCGCTCCTTATGATCTGATGTCTTCGATTGTGTATGTATATGCGCTTCTGTTTTTCTTTTTCCGTTGTATGGTAGCCGCCCAAAAATTGCCGTCCAACTTCCCTTCGTGCTTCTCCACAAATCTCCTTTTTAAAGTAATAGGACTCCCTAATATATTAGTTGGCCATACACCCTAACGCTCTGTTCCCGAGTTAACTTAACGAGGGATAAGAAAAGAAAGTAAAAGTGAGAAAGGAAAGGACGAGAAAGGAAAAAACAAGATGTCTTTCCCACTGTTTCCTCCCAAATCGGAAGGAAAGAAAAATTAAAGAATTTAGCCTAGTTTTCCTTCCATTTCCTTTCTTTTCCTTCCTTAAATGAAACTCGGGAACACGACATGTTTTATTTTCCTTTCTTTTCCTTCCTTAAATGAAACTCTGGAACACAAAATATTTTTACTTTCTTTTTGTTTCCTTTCCTTTCCTTCTGTTAGTAAACTCTGGAACACAATGTAACAGTTCACACAAATCGCTGGGCTAAAGCCCTTTGGCGGCCCACTCCCTCTAGTTCCTTTTCTTCAAAAATAAACAGCGCGTGTCCAACACATATATATGTATATGCTTCCCTCAATAATAAATAATTTAATATATTATGCCTTTCTTTTTTTGTCTGATCGATGCCAGCCACCAACTTTAATAATAATATGGATTTTTTTATTAATCACCTTCATAATAATAATTAGGGCAGCTTTCAAACTTATAAAGGGGTGCTACTTTCTACACCTCCCCTAATTACTTTTTTCACCCCCCTCCTCTCACATACTTACAGGTGGGGCCTGCGTGGGACCGACAGTTTTCCTCTCACAAGGGGGGGTTTAATCAGGAAGAGGGGGGTGTGTATAGAATAAGCCTTATAAAGTAGAGATAATGGCCTCGGCCCACGCACGAAAAATAGTTGCAACTTTCATTCGGTTTCTGGCATCCCACTCTGATATTAATTGTTTTTGCTCTATTTGCACCAGGACCTGACCCAACACAAAATAATATAATATAATACTAAAACTAAATAAAAATAAATAAAACCTATACAATAATTATACAATTTACACGGGACAAATATGTGTATTTTACCCCATATCACCAATCCTAAATGCCCTTCCACGAGCACCACTACCAGTGGTGTTGTTACGGTCACGAGGATTCCCAATACTGCCATTGTTCCCTTGGTTGTTGACATTTTGACTTAACAGTCAATCCTTGTCGAAGTCACCTTCGTTTCCATACTGTAGGCTATGATTACGAGTACCTTGATGTCGCCGTGACTGTTGCCTCTAATGTCGTTGCTTGTAACGGAGTCCCGCGACCTTTCACCAATAGGGTCCATCTTTTCACATTCCGTGTCACGTCCTAAGGCACTACTCACTGTGCGGGCAGTTACACATTCAACTCTATAGTCAATTGTCATCGTTTATGTCCCGATTGGTTCATAAGAGTTGACTCCCATAAGTCGCTGATTAGGATTAAGGATTCGATTGAAGTCAATTTGCCGGTGTTCGTTGCCAGTAGTCAGGGTCATCCTAATTCTGAGGTCAGTGAGGTACTACGCTCATCCTCTTGTCCATTGATCTTGCAAGTTGATTGAGTAATACACGGTATGTTGCTAGAGTGTTGCAGAAGTGATCGCGCTTCGGGATCTAAGGCGTCAATACGTTAAATTCCAGTAAACGAAGAAAAGTGAGAAAAGTATAGACCAATCATTCGACGCTGCGACATCCAACCCAGGGACGTTCGTACTAGCACCTAGCATTCTACACAGTTCGCTAGACGTTCAGATGAGTGTTCAGGTAATACTCGATAGCATCGAGATTGGTAAGGATTTAGAGATGAGTGAAAATATCACGTTCGAGTAGGAGACAATCACTGCTATGACCCCTATAGGTTTGTTATATTTCTCATTGATCGAATAACGGAACAGGACCCCTTTTTCACTTGTTAAGCCTCACTGAGACTCACATGCACCCCACATTATTATTATGTGTGCACCCACAATAATATTGTGATTTGCATGCTCATCTCAGTTCCTCCTAACTCATGTCAAATGGTTCTTCAAACTCAGATGTCAAACAGAGGTTATCAAAATGATGAGATCACAGAAATTCGAGGACTATGACATACTATCAACGCATCATAATGTAAGCAAGCAATTCATGTAATCATGTTATAGTGACGAGTGTGTGTCCGTACGCTACATCATAAACAAATGTGTACTAGTCATGTAATGTATGCAGCAAGGGGAAAAGACGAACCTTGCAATCTGGAGCTGAGTGTCATCGTCGTATTCACGTTTTCAGAACTGTTGGGTTATAGTCTGGTTTTATAAAAACATTTTTAAAACCAAGTTCACTATAACCAGTGGCTCTGATACCAAACTGTCACACCCCCAAAATACCACACGCGAGAACCCTCGCGAGGCGTGTGACGTACCAGGATCTAGCCACCAATCACATTGAACTCATAACAATATTTCAAATAAAACTTTCATTTATTAACATAAGCGTTACAAAACATTATTTACTGTTCAGCGGAAGCATACTACAATAATTAAGAATTTCATAACACAAGTGTGTAAAAGCCATTAGACGTGTCTCATGATTCCATGCAACTCGACCCATGACCACTACAGCATCACAGACAGCAAGTTCCAATGACATGTACCTAAAGGCATGTAAGCATGCAGAAAAGTGTATCAGACAATGCTGGTGAGTTCAAAGTTTGTTAACACGTTTAGTTACCAGATATGAGTTTAAAACATTTCAGAGATTCGATGTGTTTAATAACTCGATTACCACAGATGGCTCCAGATTATTTGCCCTTCCCCAATGCTCTATCAAACATTGGTCAAGTGGTTAAGGTAATTAGTTCACGAGCGTCCTCCCCGGTACGGTGTGAGGATGCCAAACCTAATAGCGCTATCAACTAATAACCCCGTTGCCTCCCCGGCAACCAATTCGGTATATGATAGGACTTAATGATAGATATGAGTGTATTAACAAACATCCCGAGTTTAACATTCCAGTCAAACCCAATAACCCAGTATTCCTCCCCGGAATACCAACCAGATGTCACTCCCCGGGACGCATGCTTGAAAAAGAGTTGTTAACTCACCTTAGATTGCTCGGTATGTTACGTTACATTACCCATTCCCAGTTGGTCAATCAAACCCTACCGTGGTTACCAAAAGACAAACAGTTTCTATGCAGGTAAGTCACATATTCCACATTCACATTACACATGTAGCATACACACCCCATCATATGAGTTATAACAGTCGTTCATGAAATCCAACAGCAACATATGTCATACTATCACACAGTTATCACATTGCACACCTTGCACCTTATCCAGTAACTCATATCAGATGTATATTGATGCATGTGAAGTGTGTATATAAGTTTAAGTATATTTTAAGCCCTTTACACTTTCTTTAGCCAAGTTTTAAATTTATAAAACACGGTATTTACTAACACTAAACACACATATGGGCAAGTGCACCCATCGTGAGCGTAGTATAGTGTTGGTAAGATACCGAGGTCGTCCAAGGACACAAGAGCTTTTAGTACCGGTTTATCCTCAACGTCTAATCAAATCAAAAATTTAGAAAAATGTTTTAAACTAAGAAAATAAAAACTAACTAAAATGCTGAAAAGTAAAAATAAAAGAAAAACATATAGACAAGATGAATCACTTGGCTCCGACTCGTGTTTAGTGTAACCTTTGATTATTTCGGCACTTTTGCACTCTTTTGAAGGTGACGTTACCCTCAACCCAGTAGTTTGAGTCAGCAAGGATACAATCCTAAAGGGTCGGATTATTGAAAGATAATTAATTAAGTTATTAATGCATAATGTGGTAGGCCCCTCTTTTGAAGGTGACGTTACCCTCGGCTAAGTAGTCTGAGTCAGCAGGAATACAGTCCTAAGTAGCCGGGTTAAAGTATTAATAGTAGTTTAACTTATGAGGGGATCAAAGAGTTTGGACCCCCGCCATCCAATACCATTAAGTATTGAAGGAGGTCCTACTAAATTTGACCCAGGTCCTTTGCAGGATCTATACAATGAACAATGGCAAGACTCTTATCAAACTGTTCCCCTTAACCCCCGACCAGGTAGCCAACATACCTCCATATATACCGTGGAGATATGAATGGTGAAAATCTTTTATTTTATATAGACAGTAAAATAATGCCAAGACACCACGGACAAACGATAAGGAAGAATCACCTTCAACATAAGAAACTAGTTATTAAAGTCATTAATACATAACCAATTAAAAAGTGCGAAAAGATTAAAAATAAAAAGTATTACACTAGACACTTTGTCTTCACCAAGTGATGTAAGAGACTTAGGCAAACATGGCCTTGATTGTCAAGAACTCTTACGATCAATCTTGGATCCCGAGATGACTCACATACTCTATGATGGACAATGGATGATGGTGGTGGATGATGGTGTTATGGTGGTGGTGGGTGGTGGGTGAAGTGTGAGAGAGGTGGTGTGCCAAGGGATGGTTTGAGCTTGAGCCAAGCACTCCTATTTATAGGCTGAATAGAAGCTCGGGCACGGCCCCGTGTCCACATCCTTCTCTGTCTTCATTAATTGCTCTTGTCTTTATTAGTTGACCACGGCCCCGTGTCCGCTGGGCATGACCCCGTGTGCAGAAGCATATCTGTACTATCAAGATTTGTCTGGATTCTGCGAATCTTATAGTTGACCACGACCCCGTGTCCGCTGAGCACGGCCCCGTGGTGGGCGATGGAAGCTTCTACAACTTTGTCTTTTATGCTGACACTTGGGCACGCCCCCGTGCTCGTTGAGCACGGGGCGTGTTCAGCCTCCTGTTTTCTTGTTTTGCTTGGGAAGATGCTTTCGGGGAGGTTGGGCATGCCACTTTTATTCCTTTTCTTGTATTTATGTTAGATTTAGTTGCCTTTTTGCTTCTTTTGTTAATTTGAGCTCATTTAATCCTGAAAATACAAAAGGAAGACAAAAACACACTTTTTCCAACATTAGTACTAAAAAAGGGTTAGTTTTATGCCACAATTGATGAAATTTATATGTTGCATTTTGCACACATCAAATACCCCCACACTTGAATCTTTGCTTGTCCTCAAGCAAAACGCTTTATAATGTGGCTTTACACTCCCAAATGGAATTGGTAGAAAAGAAGGTTTTTGGGCTTGTCATAGAGTGTCGGGATTTCCAAGATTCTTTATTTAGTTTTATTTTTATTCATTTACAATCTTATTCGTCATGATTTATTTAAAACTTTTCATAAGATAGATTACTTATTAGGGCATAACATGCCTCTTTAAAATTCTATTTATATACAAGTTCACATACCTCACGAGGGATCACTCAAACACTCGGCCGAATATGTATTTTAGTGAATCACTCGAGAGCGGCATGGAACTTACTCCTACCATAGGCTTGCCAGGCAATCAATCATCCTCATTTTTAACTATATACCTTTGTAAATATCAAGAGGACTTTTGGGTGAAGGGTTAGGCTTGAGTTAAAGGTAGGTGGTTGGGTTAGTGGTTAGTGGTTAGTAGAAAAGGGCGAAAAAGCGTAAAAAGCGTCGGTTTTCGAAAGACTTTTTATTTTTGCAATTTTTATTTTGATGAAGCTATTATTCAAACAAAGTTATTTTTGATGAACTTGTTTGTTTATTTCTTTTGCTTCATCAACAAAATATAATTTTTTTTTCAAAGTCAAACGAAAAACCGAGCTTGTTACTAAAATAAAGAGTTAAAAATAAAAAAAGGTTTTGGTGGGTGAAAGGGTGTTTGGTTTGGGTTAAGAAATGAAAAGGTTTAGGCTCAAAGGGGTTAACTAGAGGGATTTTGGGTAGGTGGTAAAAAAAATAATGGTGTAGAAATAAAAAAGGTTAGTCCTAATGCCTCCATCATTTACTTACTCGGGTTTAAGTTGGTAAGGACCGGGAATGTATCGTCGTGGCAAGTTCTAGAGTTGTAAGAACCAAGCGGCTATTCACACAAGAAACGAAAAATGAGCATTTAATTTAAAGATATATATTTGTATGCTCAATAAAGGCTCAAAACTCACTTTTGTGGGAATGAGTTTTTATGTGATCAAGTATATATAATTAAATTTTAACTAAGCTTGTCATGCCTTTTCATAATTTTCTTATGTTGGTTCTTTTTATCACGACACTATCGGTTGTAAATTTGTAAAAATATAACCTTTTTAGAACTTGAAATTCCCAAGTTAAACCTAGACAAGTAAAAAAAATGAAAAATTTTGAAATTTTTTTTGGGGTGATTAGTAGTTCCAATAGAGTTTTGTGTAAGGCTTGTAATTAGGACTTGCAAGATTCAAGGTTTTAGCATCCCCCCCCCCCCCCACACACACACTTAAATTACACATTGTCCTCAATGTGTCCCAAAAATAAGTTTTTAGGTTTATTGAATGTGTAAAAAGGTGTGAGAAAGCAAAAATTTGTGTTACTGGGCGCTGGACACGGCCCCGTGTCTAATGGACACGACCCCGTGTTCAGTTGCCAGTAACGAAAACTTACAGAAGGTGGACACGGGGGTGTGTTCAATGGGCACGACCCCGTGTCTATCGTAAATCAGCACATTTAGACAAACAGCAGGTCTAGGGTATTGGGCACGGGGGCGTGTCGGCTGGACACGACCCCGTGTAGACAACCTGCAAGGTTGAAAAACAGGTTTCTGCTTCTGGTTTTTCCTGTCCCGGCTTTAGTAACACCAAGGTTTAGTGCTCTAAGCCTCGTATGTACCTGTTTTAGCAACAAACACTACACCAAAACATAGCAAACATCCTAAATTATCAATGTTCAACATCCCATCCATCACAAAGTTAGAAAGAAAAATGCAGAAAATAAAAGAGTTAAAGGAAAGTAAATTGTTCGACACACGGCACACAGGCCGGAAATTGTTCAAGATAAAAGAGGGTTAACCTGTAGGATCACCAACTAACCACTTCTGCCTCTGCTCATCCCGCCTAGTCCATATCCTCGTCCTCATCATCATCATCTCCACTGTGCCCCGCAATGTACTCCTGGATGTTTCCAATATCATCTTGTATATCGAATATGTTTCTCTCGATTGCTCCAACCCGGTTGTACGTGTTGCTCGCCATATTATAGGTGTTCCTGGTGCACATGAGGTTTTCCTGCAATAAATCATGTAAACTTTGGAAGTTAGGAAAACCGCCTCCTGAGGAGGATTGGCCCGGATCACCGTGGGGCTGGTACTGGTACTGATGATGTTGTGGAGCGTGAAGGACAAGTGCCTCTTGCGGGTTCCATGCATGCCCTTGCATCCTTTGGAAGCTAACTGTCCCGTCTTCGGCCTCATAAATTAGGTTCATCGAGCGGCAAATGTGTATGTCTACCCTTCCCGACCACGGGCTCCTTTCGAATGACCTAGGTATGTTGGTGAAGTGCTTGAAGAGGCGGTATACCCATCCTCCAAAGAAGATAGGGGTTGGTGAAGTAGCAAGTCGGTTCAAATGCATGTTTCGGAGCAGGAGGAACGGAACATCAAGGTGTCTGCGGTTATGAATGCAGTGGAGGATAACCAAGTCTCTTAACCCAACGACGCCACCGCTATCATGCCTTTGGCTAAGAGAGTAGCCGAGGAGCCTATGGATGTATCGGTAGAGCGGATCCCTCAACTTAGTGCTCTTAGTGCTGCTCGGATTGTAGTGCCCTTCACCAATCTGAGCCCACGCGGCTTGGCGATCGCTTTCATATATCTCTCGCATCCCTCCAGTATTTTCCTCGTTACCCGCATCTTCCTCCGCATACAACCCGAAAATCCACCCAAATTGTGCCATTGAAATCGAATACCTAGTTCCACCACATCGGAATGCTACCCCATCATTGTCGAATGGGTCGCACCTTGAATTGAACGTGAAGGTGCTATAGAATTCCAAAGTGCACTCATGAACGGAACAAAGTCGAGTGGTTAAAGCGACTCTTAGTGGGCCTGTGACAAGGTTGTTGAAGCGGTCGAGTTGGTTCACCAATGCTAACAAATCCATGCATGCTTGCCTCGGGTATTCTTCCGGTCTTGTTTGAAGTACTTCGTATCTAGCCCTAGCATCGAGCTCATTTGCGTTAAACCTCGTGAACTTCCTAGACATCTGAAAGAATACACCAAAAGTTAGCATGAAACAGTAGAATTTTCGGACAAAACTGCAAACAGTGTGCTGGACACGGCCCCGTGTCCAGCGGACACGGCCCCGTGTCCAGGCGTCTGTTACTCAAAAACATCATTTTTCGACCCGGTTTCGAAAACTTGAAAATTTTTGGTCCAATAGGTGCGGTTTTCCCCGAAAATGAAACCCCAAGTATCATTTTTCCCAAAACAACCCGTTTACCCATTCAATTTTATCTTTTTCAGTTCAAAAACAAGGGTTTGGGGTTTTTGTGAGAAATCGGGCGAATCTATGAACAATACAAGTGGATTTATTTCCTTTAACACTAATTTAACTAAATGCTAACAGATTAAAGCAAAAATTTGAGGTTCGATCCGGGTGTAGTTCAAGAACCCTAGATTTTTCTCCAAATTTTTGAAGTTTTAACTACATGCAAATGCTTAATCTAACTAATAGTAGTGATAGAATCATACCTTGATGTTGTTAGAATGATAGGAGACGTCGAAAATCTGCGGAAAATCGCCTGGAACCAGAGCATTTTCGTGGAAACGGGGCGTGTGGAATGAAGTAACTGTTATGAAAAAGGGAATATATCCTGACAGTGGCGCGGACACGGCCCCGTGTCCAGCGAACACGGCCTCGTGCCGAGCAAAATATATATATATTTTTTTCAGTGCACGTGTGAGTGCCCTTGTTTCCTAGAAACTTTGGTTAGAAAACTTACCGATTTAGAGGTCGTCCCTATCGTTCGTAACTTAACAGGTATGATGTTGATGTTTTCATTCTTCTACTGTTTGAAGCGAGATCTCTTCCTCTTCATCCTCAATGAATCCTTGATAGAGTTTCAGCCATTGGCCATTGACTTTGAATGGAATACCATTTCGAGATTTAATTTCTACTGCACCGTGTGGGAAAATATGGGTGATTGAAAAAGGTCCTGACCACCTAGACTTTAATTTACCAGGAAACAATCGAAGTCGTGAATTAAACAAAAGAACTAGATCTCCCACTCGAAATTCATTAGGTTTAATATGTTTGTCATGCAAGTTTTTCATTCTTTCCTTGTAAATTTCTGAGTTTGAGTATGCATAATTCCTAAGTTCATCTAATTCATTTAATTGACAAAATCGATTTTTACCAGCAAATTCTAAATCTAAGTTTACATTTTTAATTGCCCAGTAGGCTTTGTGTGCAATTTCTACTGGCAAGTGACAGCTTTTTCCATAGACTAGCTTATATGGGGTTGTACCTATTGTTGTTTTATAAGCAGTTCGAAAAGCCCATAAAGCATCATCTAATTTATCTGCCCATTCCTTTTTATTTAATCCTACGGTTTTTTCGAGTATTCGTTTTAAACCTCTATTAGTCACTTCGGCTTGTCCGTTTGTTTGAGGGTGATATGCTGTTGAGACCCGGTGATAGACCCCATATCTTGTTAAATTTTTTTCAAGTTGTTGGTTGCAAAAATGGGTACCTCTATCACTTATTAATGCTTTAGGTGTGCCAAAATGAGAGAATAGTTTCTTCAGAAATCTTACCACGACTCTTCCATCATTTGTTGGAAGTGCCTCGGCCCATTTAGACAAGTAGTTTACTGCCACAAGTATATATTTGTTTCCATTCGACGGTGGGAAAGGTCCCATAAAGTCGAGTCCCCACACATCAAAAATTTCACAAACAAGAATGCCATTTTGTGGCATTTCATTTTTGGAAGAAATATTACCTGTTCTTTGGCACGCATCACAAGTCTTGACAAGACTTTGGGCGTCTTTGTAAATGGTTGGCCAATAAAATCCTGAATCAAATACCTTCTGTGCGGTACTCGCGACACCATGATGTCCTCCATATGGACCTTCGTGACAATGGCGGAGAATTCTTCGTGCTTCACTACCATGTACGCATCGTCAGATGAGTTGGTCGGCACACATTTTGAAAAGATATGGATCTTCCCAAAAATAGTGTTTCACATTGGCAAAGAATTTTTTTCTTTGATGATGTGTCCAACCCTTAGCGACTATACCGCTAGCTAGGTAGTTAGCATAGTCGGCGTACCATGGTTCTTCCTTGTATTCCACCATTTCTAGGGACTCCGTTGGAAATTTTTCGTTGATTTGCTCGTCCCTGGTTGCCTCCAAAGCTGGGTCTTCTAAGCGTGAAAGATGATCTGCTGCGGTGTTTTCTGCTCCTCTTTTATCTTTGATTTCAATGTCAAATTCTTGGAGGAGTAGAATCCACCGAATCAAACGTTGTTTTGCGTCCTGCTTTTTGAAGAGATATCGAATGGCTGCATGATCTGTGTAGACTATAGTTTTAGAAAGAACAAGATAAGAACGAAATTTATCAAAAGCAAATACCACAACTAGTAATTCTTTTTCAGTTGTTGTGTAATTTTCTTGTGCATCGTTAAGTGTTTTACTAGCATAATAAATTGGGTGAAAATGCTTTTCTTTTCTTTGTCCCAAGACAGCTCCAACTGCAAAGTCACTAGCATCACATATGATTTCGAAAGGAAATTTCCAATCAGGTGCTATCATGATAGGTGCATTGATTAGCATTTCCTTTAGGGTTAGAAATGCTTGATTGCAATCCTTGTCAAAGATGAAAGGGGCATCTTTTTCAAGTAATTTTGTTAGAGGCCTTGAAATTTTAGAAAAGTCTTTGATAAACCGCCTATAAAATCCGGCATGCCCTAGGAAACTTCTGATAGCTCTAACGGAGGATGGGGGCGGTAGTCGAGAAATGGTATCTATTTTTGCTCGATCCACCTCCATTCCTTCGCTTGAGATTTTGTGACCGAGTACTATTCCCTCCGTTACCATGAAATGGCATTTTTTCCAGTTAAAGGCGAGGTTAGTTTCCTCACATCGGGATAGCATTCGTTCAAGGTTATCGAGGCATTGGTCGTAAGAATCCCCAAAGATAGAAAAGTCGTCCATTGTCTTTTCTATCATGTCGTGGAAGATGGCTACCATGCAACGTTGGAATGTTGCGGGGGCATTACATAGACCAAATGGCATGCGTCGATAAGCAAAAGTTCCGTAGGGGCATGTGAAGGTTGTCTTTTCTTGGTCTTCGGGTGCTATCGGGATTTGAAAGTAACCTGAAAAACCATCCAAGAAACAATAAAATTTATGACCGGATAATCTTTCTAACATTTGATCAATGAAGGGTAAAGGAAAGTGATATTTTCTTGTCGCTTCATTCAATCGTCTATAATCTATACATACTCTCCATCTAGTGACGGTTCTCGTTGGTATTAGTTCATTCTTTTCATTAGTTATTACCGTCATACCTCCTTTCTTTGTAACTACTTGGACGGGACTTACCCAAGGACTATCGGAGATAGGATAAATAAGTCCGGCGTCAAGTAATTTGATGACTTCGTTTTTAACCACTTCTTGAACATTTGGATTTACTCGACGTTGTGGTTGTATTACCGATTTGTAATCATCATTCATTAAAATTTTGTGCGTGCACATGGAAGGACTTATTCCTTTTATGTCTACAACTTTCCAAGCGATCGCATTTTTATGTTTTTTCAAAAGACTAATTAATTTTTCTTTTTCTAAACTATCTAATTTAGACGAAATAATTACAGGTAATTTACCATCTTTGTCTAGAAAAGCATATTCCAAACCTTCTGGAAGTTCTTTGAGCTCAAGAGGTGGGTCTTTAAGAGACTCCTTATTTGGTTGCTCATATTGATCAAGAACCTTAAAAGTTTGTTCTATGGCAACCTCTTCTTCAACAAAGTGGTCAAACTTTTCACTTGTATCGGGTGGTTCATCCTCATCTTCAATTAGGGGGTCATTATTGCCGAATGGATATTTCATTGACCGCTCAAGATCGACACTCTTTTTAAATGCCCCTAATTGAAGAGGTAGATTGTTGTACTTCCGGTTTTTCAAAGCTTCGTGAGTTTTTACAAATGGTCGTCCCAACACTAGAGGAGCGTCATCGAGGATGACAAAGTCGGTGGGGATTACCATTTGATTTGTTTGAACCAAGACATCCTCAACTACACCGATTGATTTTATTACCTTCCGATTGGATAGAAAAATGGGTATTTGAAGTGGAGAAAAATCACTAATACTTAATTTTTCGAAAATGTAGTTAGGCATTATGTTAACACAAAGATCTTTATCGATGGTGACATTACTAATAAATGAATTTTGAAAAAAACATGGAACCGGTGTAATGTTAATTTCAAATGGGTCTTCTTTTATTAGTGAGGTTTGATCAATAGTTAACTTAGCACTTACCGTTTCATCAATTTTAGTGTTAGTGTTTAACTCTTTTAAAAACTTAGCATGAGTGGGTACTAAACGATGATTTTCAAAAGAAGGTGACAAGAGATTAATTTCTTTAAAATTAGACTCTTCTTGTATTTTAGCGTTGTCGGACTCACCTTTTTCGTTGTTTAACTCATGTGTCGGTGTTTCACTTATTTGTTCTTCCATTTTTACATTTTCAGTTATCTCTTCTTTATTTAATTGTTCTCTTGCGCGGGACTCCTCTTCCCTTGCGCGAGATTCTTTTATATAGCGATCGATAACTCTAAGGTGTTCTAATATCCTATCGGTCACTTCGGTGATAGAGTAAGGATCGGGATTTTCAAAGCTTGAATCCGGTTGTTCGATCCTTTGTTCCTCATAATACCCATGTAAAGTAGATGGTTCACACCATTGTTCTTCATTGTAAGCATATGATGGATAAGGGTCGTAATTATGTTCTTCATAATACTCATATGAGGTGGGTTGTTCACGCCATGGTTCCTCATAGTAAGCATACGAAGGTGGTGGCTCATATCTTGGTTCCTCAAAGTATGAGTAAGAGGGCTCATACCTTGGTTCATCAAAATATGAGTATGAGGGAGGAGGTTCATACCTTTGGTCTTCATAGGATGTGTATGAAGTTGATGGCTCATACCTGGGCTCCTCATAGTAGGTGTATGAATTGGGTGGTTGATATAAGTCACAATACTGAACCGAGTGCGGGTCACCACAATTAGTGCAATAATTATTCCTATAATCATCCTCCTCATAGGTGTAGTTGTAACCTCCTGAGTATTGATCCATAAGAATCACTCAGCAGACCACAACCAAGTCTCGAGATCAGAAAACAAAAATAAAAACGGAAACAAAGGCTAGACACAGCCCCGTGTTCAGTGGACTAATAACCCCGTTGCCTCCCCGGCAACCAATTCGGTATATGATAGGACTTAATGATAGATATGAGTGTATTAACAAACATCCCGAGTTTAATATTCCAGTCAAACCCAATAACCCATTATTCCTCCCCGGAATACCAACCAGATGTCCCTCCCCGGGACGCATGCTTGAAAAAGAGCTGTGAACTCACCTTAGATTGCTCGGTATGTAACGTTACATTACCCGTTCCCAGTTGGTCAATCAAACCCTACCGTGGTTACCAAAAGACAAACAGTTTCTATGCAGGTAAGTCACATATTCCACATTCACATTACACATGTAGCATACACACCCCATCATATGAGTTATAACAGTCGTTCATGAAATCCAACAGCAACATATGTCATACTATCACACAGTTATCACATTGCACACCTTGCACCTTATCTAGTAACTCATATTAGATGTATATTGATGCGTGTGAAGTGTGTATATAAGTTTAAGTATATTTTAAGCCCTTTTACACTTTCTTTAGCCAAGTTTTAAATTTATAAAACACGATATTTACTAACACTAAACACACATATGGGCAAGTGCACCCATCGTGAGCGTAGTATAGTGTTGGTAAGATACCGAGGTCGTCCAAGGACACAAGAGCTTTTAGTACCGGTTTATCCTCAACGTCTAATCAAATCAAAAATTTAGAAAAATGTTTTAAACTAAGAAAATAAAAACTAACTAAAATGATGAAAAGTAAAAATAAAAGAAAAACCGATAGACAAGATGAATCACTTGGCTCCGACTCGTGTTTAGTGTAACCTTTGATTATTTCCACACTTTTGCACTATTTAAGAGATTATCTTAGTTATTGAAGTAGGCCCCTCTTTTGAAGGTGATGTTACCCTCAACCCAGTAGTTTGAGTCAGCAAGGATACAATCCTAAAGGGTCGGATTATTTAAAGATAATTAATTAAGTTATTAATGCATAATGTGGTAGGCCCCTCTTTTGAAGGTGACGTTACCCTCGGCTAAGTAGTCTGAGTCATCAGGGATACAGTTCTAAGTAGTCGGGTTAAAGTATTAATAGTAGTTTAACTTATGAGGGGATCAAAGAGTTTGGACCCCCGCCATCCAATACCGTTAAGTATTGAAGGAGGTCCTACTAAATTTGACCCAGGTCCTTTGCAGGATCTATACACTGAACAATGGCAAGACTCTTACCAAACCGTTCCCTTAACCCCCGACCAGGTAGCCAACATACCTCCATATATACCGTGGAGATATGAATGGTGAAAATCTTTTATTTTATATAGACAGTAAAATAATGCCAAGACACCACGGACAAACGATAAGGAAGAATCACCTTCAACATAAGAAACTAGTTATTAAAGTCATTAATACATAACCAATTAAAAAGTTCGAAAAGATTAAAAATAAAAAGTATTACACTAGACACTTTGTCTTCACCAAGTGATGTAAGAGACTTAGGCAAACATGGCCTTGATTGTCAAGAACTCTTACGATCAATCTTGGATCCCGAGACGACTCACACACTCTATGACGGTGGTGGATGATGGTGTTATGGTGGTGGTGGGTGGTGGGTGAAGTATGAGAGAGGTGGTGTGCCAAGGGATGGTTTGAGCTTGAGCCAAGCACTCCTATTTATAGGATGAACAGAAGCTCGGGCACGGCCCCGTGTCCAGTGGGCACGGCCCCGTGTCCACATCCTTCTCTGTCTTCATTAATTGCTCTTGTCTTTATTAGTTGACCACGGCCCCGTGTCCGCTGGGCACGACCCCGTGTGCAGAAGCATATCTGTACTATCAAGATTTGCCTGGATTCTGCGAATCTTATAGTTGACCACGACCTCGTGTCCGCTGAGCACGGCCCCGTGGTGGGCGATGGAAGCTTCTACAACTTTGTCTTTTATGCTGACACTTGGGCACACCCCCGTGCTCATTGAGCACGGGGCGTGTTCAGCCTCCTGTTTTCTTGTTTTGCTTTGGAAGATGCTTTCGGGGAGGTTGGGCATGCCACTTTTATTCCTTTTCTTGTATTTATGTTAGATTTAGCTGCCTTTTTGCTTCTTTTGTTAATTTGAGCTCATTTAATCCTGAAAATACAAAAGGAAGACAAAAACACACTTTTTCCAACATTAGTACTAAAAAGGGTTAGTTTTATGCCATAATTGATGTAATTTATATGTTGCATTTTGCACACATCATATATCATGTTCACAAGTTCATATCCCAAGTTTGCATTCATAACATACAAACTAACATGCAAGTTCATATTCACATATCACTTAACAGTCCAAACATCAAATACACAAGTATACGATATGATTAAAATGTGCGGCCCAGCGACATGTGCAGCCCAATTACTCGTCCATTCAAAGACTTATGCGACTCAATGCATCTTATGCGACTCAATGCATCTTGTGCGACTCGGGATTGGCCTTGTGCGATCATTTGGGTTGTGCGACTCACACCACACCCGGCCCAAATGTCTTGTGCGACTAGACCAAACTTGTGCGATCCAAACATAACTCGGCCCATTCCAGAGCGTGGCCTAATGTAATGTGCGACTGACCCTTTTTGTGCGACTGACCAAGTGGTTACTTGGTCAACCCGTAATCGTCCCGAATTTTCGTAAATCCCAATGATCACAATTCAATCAATTACAAAATTAACATAATTATCCCATTAAACCCTAAACTTTCTCTTAGCAGCTTAACCATCATAATCATTATCCATATTCAACTACTAATCATACCAATCAAGTTAACAACACAATTGCATCAATATAACCTACCAACTCATCGGATCATGCAAGTCCTAATTCATCAGTTCATTATCATAACACATTAATATCATACAATCTAATTCTCTATACGTCAAACATTTGATTCGAATCGTGCTAAATCATATAGTTCATAACAGTCCTAGATCATGCTTCTAGTAGAAAAACAAGATTGACACGAAACCTAACATTTCAATTTATTAATACAAAATCATGATCAGCAAAGAATGTGAATTGACTAATGGTTGATCATACTAACCGAATGTGTATAGGATGTTGACTTGAACGAGAGATGGTGTCATACGAAAGAGGGCTTCAAAGGAGATGTGGCTACCGTCGAGTGGGAGAGGGAGGAGAAAGTGTTTAAGGTTTGTTTTTAGGTTTGTGTGTTGAGAGGTTATGAGAAACAAGTCTCTAATGAGTGTGTGTATATGCATAGTAACCGAGCCGGGCTCAATTACTAGGCTTCACTTGGGCCGAGTACATTGACACTAGTGTTAAAAGTTTGGGCCGAGAACCCACTACAACAATATAGAAGTGTGCGGTTAGTAAGGTGTGTGCGACTCGTTTAATATTGTGTCTATCACAACTATAACGTTCAATAAACATATACATAAACAAGCTCAAAAGCATACAATTAAAATCCACACATCAACCAATCAAATAGCGTACGTACAAGTTACGTCAGAGTACCACAAAATATTCTAAAATACGAGTTGTCACAGGTTAAACCATTGTACTTCCCGGCATTGTGTGGGAGTTTTAATCTTTACACGGATCGGGGCCATAGCTATTCGGGCTATGAAATTGGATTTTTCAATGACGACTGATAGTCTATAGGGATTTGAGAAATCATCTTCCGCATCTGAGTGGTATACGGGTGCTGTTGGTGGCTTATACACTGCATGGTTGCCTTGATTTCTCGTTGTATGGTAGCTTTGCGTGTCATCCACATAGTACATGGGATCGTACTCTTCGGTATAATCGTCGCTCTCATAACTATCGCCATAGTCTTTGGTATGCTCGATGGCATTGTATCGGCTGGGAAAGCTATTGTGGGCTCCCTCGCGGCCAACACTGTGGCCTCGACCATGATTGTACAAGTGTCGATTCACGTGTCTGCATCTTTGGTAAGGACCTTTGACCATGTCCGAATAGCCATCCATAAGTAACGGTTGGCGACGGGGTTGAAGTGGGGAGCCATAGGCACTTGCTCGTGGATGTGCCTTACCTCCGGCTAACCATTAGCGTGTCTTCACCCTTAGGCATGTCATTTTGTGGTGTATGTTGGGTCGTGCAGAAATTAAAGGACGTGTTTTGGTTTGTGTTTGGGTGTAGTGTTGGTAACTTTGGAGGTGGTACCAAAAGGTTGTTCCACCTACTCGTATCCATTGTTATGCAGACCAGAGCCGTCCGTGGTGGTTCAGGCGACCACAGACTTTGAACCAGAGCTGAAAAGTGGCGGGGGAAGATCAGTCATGGTCATCAAAAAGAAGAAAATCAGGAAAAGTTGGTTGTTATAGTGAATGAGATGGCGCCAATGAAGAAACATGAGTATAATCCGCAAGGGATAGACCGAGTTGTGTCTCAACCGAGGGGTTATATCTCTTAATAGCTTCCTTGATCACCGGATGCTATGATCTTCAATGAATCGCTCTACAAAACTCAAACAACAATGTGAGCTCGTTACGGGAAGGAAAGGTGGGGGTTCTTCTTGTAACCACCCTCTGACGTGAGAATAAGTATTGTTCTTTCTAAAGAAAGGAAACAAGTGTGTATTCATAGTGGGAGAGTAGGAAATTGGATCCCTAAACCTTTGGTGGAGGTTGATATTATAGCTGAAAGGTTGGAAAAAGAGTGTGATTGATTAGACAAGACATCGTTATCATGGAATATCCTTTTGATCCCCTGTCTCGCGATCGGTAGTGTCCGCAAAAGTAGGAGTACAATCAGGCGCCTTGATTGGTTACACGTCGCTTTCCAGATGTAGTTATTGTCTCATATGTCATCAACCGTTAGTGAAGATTTTAGGAGAGGTGAAATGGTGCACGCTAAATGGCTACAAGTCGCTAGTGGCGTACCCACCTTATGTCCAAGGTGGGCGGTGTAACGTCCAGCGTCCCTAAACTTTAGACTTTTGTTAAATTTAGTCCCTGAACCTTAGCTATTGGCAAGTCTAGCCCTTGAACCATATGATGTGTGATACTTGATATCTTGGTAAATCTATATGCTTGAAATGTCTAAATCTATGTTTGGAATGCCTAATGGAATGTCTAAATCTATTTGGTGCTTGACTCTTGAGACTCGTGAAACTTGATTCTTGGTGGAACGAGAGACTGGAGACTTGTCACTGGCGGAATCTATTAATCTAGGAAAACTTGTGATGTTTATGATGTAATCTAGTTATGCTATTACCAAATAATGCGCAACGCTTAATCTAAATCATAAAACGAATCAAATACGGGAACGCGGAAAGGATGGGGTCGACCAAGTGGCAACCCGATCGGATGAGCGTCCGATCGGACGGCCACTCGATAGAATAGCCACCCGATCCATGCACACTGTCCCTCCTCACCCACTTCACACTATAAATAGGAGCTGTCACATCAATCCTTCACTGATGTGACAGCCCTGCTCGACTCAGACGCACGAAAACCACTTTTCTTCATTTTCTTGGCGATTTCGGTACGTTTTACGCTAGATTCTTGTACTCTCTTTATCTACACTTCATTCTCTACGAGATTCACCTTTGAAATCACACTTTTCACCGTGAAATCTCTCAGATCTAAGCTCTTGAGGATGATGTCATCATGGTGGTTTGTACATACTGACATATGATGTCACTCCTAACAAGATCTGGCTCAGATCTAAGGAATTTCAGGTGTTTTGGCACCAAATCTAAGCTAGATCTAGGATTTTTATAATAAAAGTTAAGTTCTTCTTCATCTTTTCTTCAATCTTTCATTTAAAATGGTGAAATCCGGGCATAATCGGACTGTAGACTCGATGGGTAGTCTAGAGTAGGTTTGGAAACGGATAGTTGCCAGAGAAGACGACCATGGAACGGATCCCGACATAAACCGCTGTAAACAGATGACTGACCGGTCAGGGGTGATTCCCATCCGATCAGAACGGATGTGAGATGGTGAGTTTACCATTGTCGTAGTATGTCCTGAGCCGTCATCGTTAATCTAGAAACTTATAAATTTTTACAAGTTACAAACGGGACAAGGATCACTCGATCAAGTGACAACCCGATCGGATGACCATCCGATCGAACAGCCACTCGATCGGGTAACAATTGTCTAGCAAATTTAAATACTTTGAAACTTTTTCAGAAAACTTAGAACTTTGGAAATCTCAATCGATTGGCAACCCGATCGGATAGCCATCCGATCGAGCTGCCATCCTATCGAGATGACCAACACACTAAACTTAATACTTGGATCGAGTGGCGACCCGATCGGATAGCCATCCGATCGGACAGCCATCCGATCCCTCCTCGATTTGTGGAATTTGAATCAAGTGGCAACCCGATCGGATAACCATCCGATCGGGCAGCCATCCGTCCCTCACACACTTGGCACTTGATCGACTGGCAATTCGATCGGATAGCCATCCGATCGGACAGCCATCCGATCCAGTGACTGTTCCGACACTTTGCGTAAACTCATTATTCTGTCCGACTCTTATCTGTTGTAATCTAATCAGGCTACTTCTAAAAGAGCTCCCTTTTATCCAATAACGGTCTATACCGTTAAGCAATCACTGTGAGTATACTCGATCCCTTTTTGCTTTAAACTTTGGGATGTAACATGTATTCCATAAACTACGAAACTTGAATACTTTTGCAAGCAAAACTCTATTCTACGTGTATGTGAAAACTTGTGCATTCTAGTATTCTATTTGTGCTATGTGACGTTTAATCCAGGGTGTGTAGTTTCGCCTTAACAATAGTAGCGCTATAGGAGGTGCACCTCTCCCATTATTCTCAGGGGGTATTGTTAGGAGGAATCTAGTTTACCTTGAGTCTTCGGTAAACACTAAAGCATCGGGATACTTGGGCTATCACTGCGTGGACTGCGACACTAGCACGGCTGAAACTATTTGTATTGCGTACATTGTGGACATGAGTTGTTTTAATCTATTATGCTATTACTCAAACTTGTATACTCGCCGGTACATTTTTGTACTGACTCTATTTTAATACATGTTGCAGGCTGATAGGATGCTGAAAACATGGAATTGCGCTAGGATGAAGCTTAGAAACTCACCTAGTTAACTTAGTCTATGAACAATGTTTGATACTCGATGTTTGTTGGAACTTGTGGTTGTTTTGATATGGTTGTGTTGTTAGACAATTTTGCATGAAATCTATTAACCTTATTGAAACAATAGTGTTATGGAATTCTCATGAGCAATCTGAACGCCTAGTGCTCGCGCCCCGATGTTTCCGCCATCGGTTGGGGTGTGACAGATTGGTATCAGAGCCATAACTATAGGTAATTAGGATAAGTAGGAATACTTGCCCTAGTCTATAGTTCTAGGAAATCTCGACTCTTATTTGTTGTTTAAGACTTATGCATTCTACCGTATCTGCTTTCTAGCAGCATATATTCATGTTAAAACTTACATGCCTTTCCTAAGGCTAACATAATATACACTTGATACTTTGAAAACACTGTTCACCAGTGTTTGTGTTTTACACGACGTTCGCCCTCAAGACAGGAGTGACATCCGAACCTTGATGGGAAGACCTCCATATTATTCTAGTAGGTCTTGTCTGCGGATAAGTACCAACGCTATTTAGGGTACGATGTTGTCAAGTTAGAGGTGAAACTCAGACCTTGATAACTGGTCCCATTCTTTGATGACTTTATGTCTCGCCAAAGTCTCACGACTTCCGATCAATTAGGAACGTGGAATGACCAAAAGGGAGAATATCGTAGGCCTAACATCGATGGCATATTTGTCTAAGTAAGTCAGGACACGTTACCTCAATTCGAAAGGGGTTCGAATCACTTTGGTTAGTCGTCGTTCCCCTACCCGGAACAATCCTATGTTTTATAAGCATATCTTTTGTGTCATTCTGATTTTATGTATGTGGTTTTAAACTCGATTCTTCATTCGTTTTGGTATACTTTTACACGAGTCGCACGTTTGTCCGCAATCTAAAACAATTAATCCCTCAGGATCATACTAAATTTACAAGGTTTATCTATGTGATATTGTGATTGTAAGGCACTAGAGGTAACATGGCATGGAATACGAGGGAAAAGTGACGTGTCCGAAACATGGTGGATACGCCGCTGGTACTTCCTATATATAAGTGTTTCTGACATGTTACCAACTTTCATAACAAGTGCCATGCGAAACTTAGTGTCTGTGGATCGGTGATGAGGTTATTGAATTCTAAAACTACGAAAGGACTATTTGTGTACTCTATGTGAACCCTATGTGAAATCTATTATGTACTCTAGTGAAATCTATGTGTAAACTGCATATGTGTGGATTGAGAAACAAAATACGAAACGTAGCCTAGCGCCGAAGACGAGGAGGAAGTGGCATGTCCTACACCTACGGGAGTTGCCTGTGTGTGTGGATTGAGAAACAAAATACGAAACATAGCCTACTGCATATAGTGAAATCTATGTGTAAACTGCATATGTATGAACCAAATTTTTTTCATATACCACCTAGGGGCCTAAAATCTTTAAAACTATTTTGCACCCCATGAAAAAAAACCTTGGGTCCGCCACTGCAAGTTGCTGTCGTCTGTACTTCTTATCCCCGCATGATCACACACTGTGGGATCTTCAGGTACAGTAGCTAGTAGGCGCTCGTTGGTTGCTTGCTGGTCCTTTTCACTTTTTACTCTTTGTCTCCTCTTGCTGGCATAGGCCTGCACCTACGGGGGTTGCCTGCAGTGGAACCTTGTGATCAGTTGAGTGTTTTTTAAGGTCAAGTATGGGTATTGTCCTCTGCGCACGAGGTTAGGTCACGACCTACACGGCAGTTGAGACCATACCCCTTTAATTTTTATTTTATTTTTTATTTTTATTATTGGTTGATTTTGGTTATAAAAGGGTCGGTAATTTGGTTATTAAAAAGATGATTAGGTTAGTGCGGTAAGGTTGTTTATAACAACGGTTTTCTTCACGTAACATACTATTTACAGACAATATAAAGATTCATTTTAGTTTTTCTTTTGAAAAGTAAAAAAAAATCATTTTAGTTTTTTTTTATAAATAAAATAGACAATTTTAATTGGTATCTATTATATAAAATACTGGCTGAGTTACATCAATATTGCAGGTAAGCGAGCAACAAGTTGCACCGCTACCCCTTTCTGAATAGCAAACCCTAGTCTATTAAACACAAACCCCTGCCCCCATGTTGATGAGCAACTGCTGTGGACAACCTTTTGGACCCTAGTCAACAAACGGATAGCTTCTGGAGCTAGGGAGCCAAAGGTGTCGAAAGCGAAGGGGACAAATGCATGTTGGTTATCAGCACATGCTTTAGCGTGTTTATCCATGTAACACCTCGTAAATTTGTGTCCAATATCATATCAACACGTGTCATGGACTTTAAACATGTAAGGAAGTGATTTAGAGGGACTAAAGTTGACAAACATAGAAAATATGTGAATATAAGGGTTCAAAGTGTCAACAACGGATAAATATGCCTTTCAATAACCCTACACGATGTTTATACTCTTAAACGAATAAATTATGGATCATACGAAGCTAATTGTGGAAGAAAGTGAGAGATTGCAAACTACAGGGGTTAAACGTGTCAACATGTTTAAAGTATACCTCTGAGTGACCTTTTAGCAAACCCGAAGCTTTGTAACGATTAATTATGCTCACTAGAATAAGTGATAAAAATTTCACAAGGTTTTGATAAAGTATGAGAAAGTTATGACAACATTCGTATACGAAGGGTTAAAAGCGTCAATGAGGCAAAACTTGTGTTTTCGGTTATCGTTTAACGAAACCGGACCTGTTGATGATTGATTTTATCTCATGGATCATAGAAATATAAATTTCAGGGGTTAAAAGTGCCTAAAATGGAAGAAATTATGCATTAAAAAGTCCAGGGGGTGAAAGTGTCACTTTTTGAAACTTTTGGCCGGTCCCCCTACCTGTTGGCGTAGCGCCAGCACTGATGCCCTTTCCCGTGGCGCTATGCGACGGACTACCAGTATCAGCAAAGTAAGTTAAACGTGTCAGCTTGCATGTTTACGCGATTCAGCGAGTTTGCCACCCTCTAGCTCATTGAAACACGTCCCTAGACACTTGTTATCACCTCTGGAAGTTCCCTTAACACCTGGATCAATCTCCATGACTTCCCTTGGCTATATATAGGACCAATTGTTGCAACTTATGAACTCACTTTTGAGCATTCACTTGGAAAGCTTCCAAACTCTTGTTCTGAGGATTTCTGGAGCTCAAGGGCACTTCTCAAGGATCCCTAGTCGTGCTTAAGACTTCAGTAAGTGTCCTTAACCTTTCTTAATTCGTTTTACTTAGTTTATTAGCCTAAAGTCAAACCGTCGTAATTAAGGTTTGACTTCGTGATTAGTTAATATTTGTCCAGTCAAATCACGAATTGAAAGTAGTTTTGAGTTGGTAATTATGTGGGTAATAAACCCTTAAAAGGGCACCCTCTGATTCCCACTCTAACTAGGTCAATTGTCGGGTCAAAGTTAATCTTAAAAAGTCAACAGAAAGCTTATTTTCAAATTAATGCATAATTAACAATATAGAAGCTATGAAACCTGTTTTATCGCTCATATAACTTGGTAATTAATGTAAGAACATGTCTAAGCATGTTTAACCCGACAATTTTCAGTTTAAGCTCGGTTCGGAACCGAAAGTCGTGAAAGTAGACTTTTGCTTTGACTTTCAGTTCTGACCCATTAGAGCATGTTTTAGAATTGCCTTAGAGCTCTATTAGGACCAGGTTATTGATTAGTGTAACCCTCTGAGGTTATACAACTTGGTTCATTAGTTATCCGATTCATATGCAAGTTTCCGTTATATGCCTAAATGTTGACCAATATGCCCTTTTGACCTTAAAACAAGAATTTTGAAAATGTGAGAGGACAATAATCTTTATTACTGATTTATAAACATGTCCCTAAATTTTCACATCGATTGAGGTCTAGATTAAGAGTTATGCTCATTAGCGTAATTAGAAATCTTTTTTTATTAATTACACGACGTAATTAGCGTATAGCCTATCTAAACCTAATTTTTTATACCAAAATTTTTACCTACTGATATAAAATAATATTTTGGGATTTTTGGAGATTTTTATTTAATTTTAGGCTGAGCATAACATAGAGTTCTAAGCTTAATTCGGTTATTGTCGGTTTTGCCCTTTTGGCCTATAAAATGAGTTTTTCAAAACAATTGGACACCAAACCTTTTGCTACTGATTTGTTATGATAAATAAAATATTTTGAGCCTTCTGGAATATTAAAATTATCAGCTTTCCTTTAAAAACCCGGAAATAGCTCAAAATCGTCTTTTTAAGCGTTTTTAACACATACTATGTATTAAAACTATTTTAAACATATAAGACTTGATACCTACTGATATATTAAGTAAATTTTTATATTCTAACAGTAAGTAAAAGTTTTTAAACTCAGGTTTCCAGTTTTGACCTTTTAGGCTTAAGTGAAACTACCAAAATACCCTTTCGGTGCATAGTTTAGTTATAAATGGCAAATTTCACATATAGGTAATACCCTACTGATATAACCTATTAATTTGAGTATATTTACTGTTTATATCAGATCTGAAACTCAGAATCACATTAAATCTCTTTTATAACCTTTTAAATGACCAAAATACCCCTACGGGGCATAGTTTGTGTTTAAATCCATTTTGGGCATAATAGAAGATATCTTACTGATGTCACAACATATTTAAGACATATTAACTTTGGAAACCTGTATATGACTCATATGGTTACCCGTTATGCATCTTGCGCGTTCGGTTTGGTTTATGTAACTAGTTTGCATAAATTGACCGAAACGGGTCAAACCTTATCATTTTTGTCTCAAAATCCAGAATGTGTTTAGTTTACCCATAGTATACAAGTCTTCAAACTTGTCGGGTCTAAATCACATTCTATTCTGGTCTTCGCTTAATCGTACGTTTGAACCGTATCTTCCTTTAAAACTAACCAGTATAAGTTTAGGCTTAATTAAAGACCCGTTAGGAATCTAATAGGTTATTATAAACCTTTGTTCCAGACAAGGAGACCCGGTAAAAGCTACGTGCATTTGCTGTTTGTAATTATTACTTGCAAAGGTAAATACTTTTAACTTATTTTCCTTATACGGGCTTGGGGTACGGTATATAAAATACCGCTTGGTCGGACATTGAATTTTTAATTGTATGAAGGTTAAATTATTGAAATGTCCCGTTTAAATTGTTTTGTTTGTTTAAAGCCTTTGGGGGGTTAATGACCATGTCTCGGATATCCTTGGCATCATTTTAAGAAATGGCCACGACCTAAGCACGGGGTGTAGGCGTACACCCGACAGTGCATAAATAAATAATAAGGTATAACCGCTGGTTTCGGGAATAACCCGCCGCGGGACTATTTCATGTGGTGTGTCTATTGATCTTTAACCCGGTGTCAATCCGGGCTACTGAACGCGTAACGAACACGTAATTCTCTTGCAAGTTTATATATAAATAATTATCCCAAGTTATAAAATATTTTGTGCCTTGTGCATTCAAATCAATTTTTTAAACCTTTTCAAAATGAGTCAGTTAATTGTATTTACCAGTGTAAACTGACGTATTTTCTCAAAAAGATTAAGTCCAGGTACTAATTGAAATAGGTTGGCCTCTCCTTAGCATCAATAAGAGTCTCGCAAGCTTGGATGCATTAAAAGTCTAATGAACTATGTTTCCTTTTTATTTTGATCCGCTTGCGGATCTGTTTCAACTATTTTGTGATACTTAATATTACAATTTATTCGGTTGAAATAAATCTATCTTTTGCTTCCGCTGTGCATTTAAAATTGTGTTGTTTGACTATGATGATATCAACTACGTCACGATACTCCCCACCGGACCCACCGGTAATACGTGGAAATATCGGGGTGGGTGTGACAATCCACCTTTTTAGATTCCGCTTTCCTTATAGTCTGTCCTGCTACAAACCCGTTTTCCCTTAAACCAGCTAAGGGGGAGACTCCTGTGAGATCCACACAAGCATGTTTCCCTCCCGCCCAGCCAAAGACGAGCAGATCCGCTGGTCTCAATGTAGATCTCCCTTCCATCGGATCTGTAAGGAAATTCACAGGGGCCTCCTTCTTGGCAGAAATCCCCGCTCTCCTCAGTTTGAGTTCAGTTTGATTATTCTTATACATATAAAGCCATAACGAACCATCAGTTTCTTAATCTGTTCGACTTATTCAATTAGTTTGATTATGCTTTTTGCTACACCTTACTTCATATTATTTGCCCTAAATTTAAATAAATATTTTATTAATATTTTTTTAGGAAATTACATATTAATGACATGTTAAATAACAAAAGAAATTATTTACAACTCATTGTAAATGATTAATTGTATAATGTATAATACAATTGTAAATGATTAATTGTATATTAATATAACTAGGTTATAACCATGTGTATTACACGGGTCGAATAAATGAATTTTATATACTAAATAATAAAACAATATATCTTTAAAAACCTCCTTTATTGCACGGGTTGAATATATATAATTTTATATATTAAATAATAAAAATTTATATCTATAAAAATCATATTGTACGGGTTGAATAAATATAATTTTATATACCAAATAAAAAAGTTATATCTTTAAAATCATGTGTATTACACGGGTTGAATAAATGTAATATTGTTTACCAAATAATAAAATAATACATCTTAAAAAAACTTATTTATTACACGGGTTGAATAAATGTAATTTTATATACCAAATAATAAAAAAGTTACGTCTTTAAAAATATGTGTATTACACGGGTTGAATAAATGTAATTTTCTATACTAAATAATAAAAAAAATATTGTTATGGGTGAAATTCTGAGCCCATATCCTGAGAATTATCTTGGGTTATATCTTGATTATATGATATCTGTTTATATCCAGGATGCTGATTCAGGATATTGGTAACATCCTGAATGGTATCCTCAGGATTACTAACGGATTATGTGCAGGAGTACGAGACCAGGCGCCCAACGTTCATGAAGACCCTTTCTCCGGGAGACTCGGTCCAAGTCGTTCGAATAAAGACGTTGAAGCCGCTTTACCCGGTTTACAACGTTATTAATGGAATATTCAGGAGCATCCCATATTTATAGGAATTTTAGTTTGTATTTTGTAACTATAAATAGATGGATAAGTCAGATCGAATAGGACATCACAACTACGCTCACTACTCACTCACACTTGTTCTCTCGCAAACTTTCACTCTCACAGAAAGCATTGTAACACTTAGCGATCTGGTCAATATCCTGCACTGTATCCTGAAGTTTGAAGCAATAAGAAGAACTAGGCAGCTGCGATTGTCAGCTCCCGAGGTTTTATGCCGGCGATCTAGATTGATCAAGGGCTTTCCTCGTACATCTCGTGTCATTTCCTTTACTTTTTGCTCATAGTTTGATCATAGATACAGCTCAATATCCTAAGTCGTATCCTGAAAACTGTTTTTTTTTTCTAAACAACTTAACCAGCATATTTTCAACACACTTTTTAGCACACTACCTCACTTAACTAATTTGATCACTTGAGTGCTTATGGCTTAGTATATGAACCTAGGAATGCCATAAAATCCCAGGCTCTAGCCGACTTTGTGGCTGATTTCAGTAGTGACATTCAGGATGAGGTAGACCTAGAAGTCCAACAATTAGGAGAATCCTCAGGATCCTGGACATTGTACACTGATGGAGCATCTAATGTTAGAGGAGTAGGATTGGGAATACTACTAAAATCGCCACAGGGGGACATATTACCCCAGGCTATTAGGTGTGAATTCCCTGCTACCAATAACGAAGCAGAATATAAGGACTAGAAGGTTCAAATTTGGAGATTGGGTGTTAAGAAAGGCTTTTCAAAATACCACTAATCCTGCCGATGGAAAACGGGCTCCAAAATGGGAAGGACCATATGAGGTTGAATCAGAATCAGGAAAAGGAGCATACCGACTCAGGAGTATGGAGGGAGATATGCTACCAAGATCCTGGAATGCTATACACTTAAAGCTCTATTTCAAGTAAGAATAGAATTTAATTTCTATCTCAGAATGGTATGTACTCTATCTCTCTTAACTAAATTTGAATTCGTTTATTATCTTGAACCCATTACTGACTTAGGCCTCAGAGGGGTGTTAGCCAAGCTAACACCCACATTAGTTTAAGGTTGTTTTGCAGAATATGTCTCAGGATATAACTCCTGGATACACGCTCAGGATATCTCGAAAGATTAGAGGATTGGCCCCCTCTCTCAAGGTTAAGGGATCCTGATCCCTTCTAAGGTTTAAAGGTAATCACCTTTCTCTAGAATTGGGTTTGAACACCCCGCCTGGAGTGCAAGTTGTCTGGGGATAGTTCAAGGTAACGGGACCAGTTCATGTAAAAGTGACTGACAATTTCGTTACTGTTGGCTATATCCTGGATCCTAAAGGTATATGAGGATTGATCACCCTCTCTCACGAAAGGGTATTTTCATACCCTCTAAGGTTTAAAGGTTTTCACCTTTCTAAGACTTGGAGTTTATACACTATCGCCTGTAGCGCATAGATATCAGGGTTTATCCCCAGGATGTTAAGGGTTTATCCCCAGGATGTTAGGGCTTATCCCCAGGATATCAGGGCTTATCCCCAGGATATCAGGGTTTATCCCCAGGATATCAGGGTTTATCCCCAGGATATCAAGGTTCATCCCAGGATATCAAGGGTTACCCCGGGATATTCGAGGTTTATGCAGTCAAACTAAAGTATGACCATGTTAAACACAGGGGACATACATCATACAATTTGAAAGATGGATTTAAATTTATGCACTGGGGACATTCCTGTGATTGAAGGATGGAATTAACTCTCCGGGAGTATTCGGTATGATCTCTCCTTTTTATAGCTTAAGTTTTATAAGTTGTGAGGCAGTATCCTAAGTAGGATATCTTTCAGGATATTCTTGCAATATGTTCCCAAGATTGTCCAAATTTAACTATTTTTATAAGTAAAGTTTGAACACTAAAGTAGTAACAACAGAAATAAAGGCAAAAGGAAGTTATATTATTAACATACCAAAAGATGTGCTCTTAGTTTCACCTCAAACCGCCCATCCACTAAGAGCACTAATAGTTCCTTACCGTATTTACTTAACAGTTAAAGGCTTTGTCTCAAACCGAGACCCATCCACCTCCAACTGTTATATTGTTCAAAAGAAAAACATACTAATGGTGATGACCAAGGGCTTCATCCTGAAACTCAGGATCCCTCCACCTCTGGTCATCATATTGTTCAAGTGCAGAAAAGTAAAATGCAGGAAAAGTAAATTGTTTAGAGTTACAAGCCAACGATCAAACTTAAAAAAGTGGGCTCCGGCCTTGGCACATATATCCATCATCGCCCACTTGTATTCTCTCACACAGCAGCATCTTCACCAGCCTTCTCCACCTTCTCGGCCTCAGCATTAGTTCCAACATCCTGAGCAGCATCCTCACCAGCATCCTTCTTGTCTCCAGCCTTGTCTGCCACCTCTGCTGACTTAGAAGACTCACCAGCTTCAGCAGGAAGGGGCACAACCTTGCCTCCAAGCTCCTTCAGCTTTGCCACCCAGGATTCGACCGGCCAGGATGGGCACTCAATGCCTGTCTCCCTGGCCTCATAAGCCATCTTAATACGAACTTGTAACAGAGAGACGATGGCAGAAGCCTTGATTCCCTCCCGGAAAGAAACCATGGCCTGTTCATGTTCCATTTGGACGGTGGCCAGCTTGATCTCAGCATCCTGGGTTACTTTTCTCAGCTTGTCCTCATAGTGCCGAGTCTTCGCTTCGGCAATGGCACCTTGGTCGGCAACAGTAGTTTCAAGCTGTTTAATCCTGGCTTCATGGAGTGCAGCAGTACCACAGGCATCGTTGTAAAGGTGGAGCAGATGCTGGAGGCCCTGTAAGTCAAAATTCAGGTGTAAGTCAGTAAACACTAACCTGATATCCTGTCAGGATATTCTATCAAGATATATGTGCAGGATATAGGATCGGGATATTACCTTGTTGAGGAAGGATGTCATTGGTTCCAAGGAATCAGTGAAGCTGAGCTCATCATAAGAGAACCCTTCGGATCCTGGAGCACTAACCTCAGAGTTCTTCCTCCTTTTCGCCGTGGAAGCACGAGTCCTCGGGTTGCCCTTAGGAGCTGGGAGCGGCTTGGAGATGGTGCCAGCAGGGGTCTCTTTCTTGACCATGACTGGAGTAGGGTAACTGTCAAGCTCATCAAGATCAAGGAGGATTGGAACTTTGCTGGAGTCTGCATACAGGGAGTAAAATTCTTTCTCAAATACTTCAAATAAAAGCATGTATGCAGGATATTGTGCAGGATCCTTACCAGACATGTTTGCACTGGAAAGAGGGCTTGGAGATGGATTAAAACTTCTTTCAGCCTCTGGAAGGAGTCTGATAGTGTCGATTCTCTTCTGCGAATCAACAAGGGGAGGTGCAGGCTTCCTGAAATCAGCTGTGTATAAAACAATAAAAAGAAATTGATCAGCTCAGGATACGAAACAGGATATAAGGCAGGATTATCCTTAAACCCTAAATCATACCCTTTCTCAACCACTTCACCGGATATTCCGTTCCACCAGGTATGGAGTCTCTTTTTACAAAGAAGAACTTGGATTGCCATTTCTCCTCGTTCCTCGTGGCACGAAGTATCAGCGGATCGCCGGAGGTGGAATAAAACAAAAATCTACAAGATCCGTGGCATCTAAGCCGATATGCTAAAGGGAGGTCATGAACGGAAAGCTCAGGAATGTGATTCTTCTTAATCTGATCAAGAACAGACAAGACTCGCAAGAGCATCGGCATTGTTTGGCTAAAACAGATTTTGGTAATTTTGAAAAACTCGGTGATAAAATCTGGGAAAGGGAACCTTAATCCTAAGGTGAAAGGAAAGGCACTAAAACACAACCACTCATCGGAAACCATGTCCGACCGGATTTCCCTGTCGAACGGCCGGAATACCGTTCCTTCCGGGAAGATACCGGAGGATTTGAGAGCCGACAAGTGGGCACTATCAAAGGAGCATATCTCTTTCTCCGGTTCTTGGAGAAGATTCTGTTGGATAAATGAGGGGGCGGAGTCACTGGAGCTTGATCTTGTTTGCCTTGTCATACTTTTGCCGGAATACTGAACAGAATGAGGGGTAAAGATGAAGATCAGAGAGAGAGTATTTACCTTTTTCTTTATCAGTTATGGTTAAAAAAGGATGAGGATGAGAAGTTATAGGGAGATGATGAGTAAATATAGGCTGTGCAGTTGCAAAAGGTCACATCATGGGTCTAATCTCTTAAATTGCCTCGTTCTTCGTAAAAAATGTAACCGTTAGTGCCAGGATACCAAACGGTAACATTTTTTGGGGACAATTGTTATGGGTGAAATTTTGAGCCCATATCCTGAGAATTATCTTGGGTTATATCTTGATTATATGATATCTGTTTATATCCGGGATGCTGATTCAGGATATTGGTAACATCCTGAATGCTATCCTCAGGATTACTAACGGATTATGTGCAGGAGTACGAGACCAGGCGCCCAACGTTCATGAAGACCCTTTCTCCGAGAGACTCGGTCCAAGTCGTTCGAATAAAGACGTTGAAGTCGCTTTACCCGGTCTACAACGTTATTAATGGAATATTCGGGAGCATCCCATATTTATAGGAATTTTAGTTTGTATTTTGTAACTATAAATAGATGGATAAGTCAGATCGAATAGGACATCACAACTACACTCACTACTCACTCACACTTGTTCTCTCGCA
Source organism: Helianthus tuberosus (assembly GCA_030545235.1). Taxonomy (NCBI): domain Eukaryota; kingdom Viridiplantae; phylum Streptophyta; class Magnoliopsida; order Asterales; family Asteraceae; genus Helianthus; species Helianthus tuberosus. The sequence continues at coordinate 47,290,985 of CM060411.1, read as the reverse complement.
AACTTTCACTCTCACAGAAAGCATTGTAACACTTAGCGATCTGATCAATATCCTGCACTGTATCCTGAAGTTTGAAGCAATAAGAAGAACTAGGCAGCTGCGATTATCAGCTCCCGAGGTTTTATGCCGGCGATCTAGATTGATCAAGGGCTTTCCTCGTACATCTCGTGTCATTTCCTTTACTTTTTGCTCATAGTTTGATCATAGATACAACTCAATATCCTGAGTCGTATCCTGAAAACTGTTTTTTTCTAAACAACTTAACCAGCATATTTTCAACACACTTTTTAGAACACTACCTCACTTAACTAATTTGATCACTTAATTGATTCGGTAATTTTTTACCAAAACATATATCCTTAAAAACCCACGTGTATTGTACGAATTGAATAAATCTAATTTTATATATCAAATAATAAAAAGTTATATCTTAAAAAACCTCATGTATTACACGGGTCGAATAAATGTAATTTTGTATAGTAAATAATAAAAAAATATATCTTTAAAAAACCACGTGTATTACACGGGTTTACTAAATCTAATTTTATATACCAATAATAAAAAGTCATATCTTTCAATATTCTAATGGATAATACTCGATACGCGATGGATATGGTGATTGTGAAGATGGTTCTTGAAAAGAAGATATCTAATTCAAGAAGCAAATCAACATCTATTTGAGTGATAAAATGTTGGTACCAATTCCGACAAATTTATTTATAAATTATGTAATAAAATTGATATAATATTTTTTTGTTAACGAAGTCTCAATAAATTTAACCCTTTATTTAAAACTTGTAAATGTAACGAAGTCAAATTTAACCATTTATTTAAAACTTGTAAATGTAGAAATGATAAATAATATTAGTTAATTTTATTTTAAGTTTCGTAAAATCTATTTGATATCAAACTAAACAAAACGTTCAAATATATAGTTAATATCAAGAGTAAATTACGATTTTGGCCTCTGTGGTTATATCACTTTTACGCTTTTAGCCAAAAATGAACTTTTTAACGTCTGAGCCTCCAACGTCTTTTTTTAATCCTTTTGGCCCCAAACACTAACCCCATCCATTTACTTTTAGGGGCTAAAAGAGTTAGAAAAAATGACGTTGGGGTCCAAAAGGGTTAGAAAAAAAGACGTTGAGGGCTCAGATGTTAAAAAATTCTTTTTTGGGCTAAAAAGGTAAAAGTGATATAACCACAGGGTCCAAAATCGTAATTTACTCTAATATCAAATTAGATAACTAAGTTTGAATTTGAAGTAAAGAGATAAATATAAAAGTAATAATTAAACTAAATAATATTTAGTAGGAGGATTTCTATAATTAATTAAAAGAAATTAAACTAAAATAATAATTATCCATAAGGCATAGCCTAATATGATGACAAGTGTCCCAAAAATAGTTTCTTTTATTATATAGTACTAGCGGTAAGACCCGTGTGCAAACACGGGTCGACTTTTAGAAAACCATGCATAAGACATATTGACAGAGAGTAAAAAAATAATTAGTGCAGACTTACAAAATTGATATAAATTAATGATCAATATGTTTATTCAACAGCAATTCCATTATATTGATAGCAAACCACTGTTGTCTATTAACTGTTAAAAACTTATGTTACTTTCCAACAGACTTTCCTAAGAATTGTTGTCGCAACCCCCGTCCCCTAACAACCCGGGAACGGGCGGCCGCGGCCAGTTTCGGTGGTATCCAGGTGTTTATCATTTTGGCAGCGAAAATTACATCAGGACCGTAGTTAGGAAATATTTTATCAGAGTAAAATACCACACTTTCATAATATTAAACACATGGGAATAATCCCAAGTTTTAAGTACACACATTTTCATAGGAATAAATCCTATTTTATTTAATAAAAACATCTCTTTATTTTAGGTAACTTTATAGCCACTTTTCCAAGCCTTCAGTGCTGTCCAGCTGGCTTCTATTTGGCTTTCACATTTTGTTACCTGAAACGCGTTTAAACACATTTTGTCAGGGGAAAATACTGGTGAGTGAATCTCAGTTTAATCAAGTTAAGTAAAACCATTGTACAGTATTGAGGGCGGTCGCGCAATTACATTTGTTTCCATCTACTTAATTACCACCCACGGTACTGTCAACCCGACTTGTGGTCATGTTACTCCTCGCAAGGTAGTAACAAATTTTGTATACAAAACCCCAACATACCGACGATAATTGTAGAATAAAAATACTTAATAACTGTTTAATATATTATTAATTGTGTGAGCTTTTGTAAAAACAATTTGCAAAAAGGAGATTACTCACATTGCTGTCTTAGATTTTCTTTAGGGATTTCCTGATGATTATCTATTAAATACACAAACGCACAAGCGTTAGTATAATAACCCAATATTTACATTAGTAATACCCTCCCCGAGACGGCATTCCAACGACTACGAACCACGACAGCCGTTACGTAACCCTGGATCAATCGGGCAGCATATCTAATTCATAACGGAATTCTTGGGTAAGCCTTTGAGCTAGGTTCCTCCTTTGGTCCTCTTCTCGAGTACACACTAATTCACCTGTCAAGGTGTTTGCTAGTTCTACAGCCTCATCTATGGTTTGAGGTCTAGTTTCCTTGACTACATGCCTAAGTTCACTGATTAATCCCCAGATATAACAGGAGATTAACACTGGTTCAGGTGATGCAAGGGTTGGCACTATCCTAGCATATTCAAAGAATAATGTAGTGTACCCCTTATTATCCACCCCAATCATCCTAAGGTTTAGAAACTTTTTTGCTATCAGTTCCTTTTCATTAGGAGGGCAGAATTTTCTTTCTACCATATTCTTAAATTCCTCTCATTCCATATTGTAAACCCTATCACTCCCCCTAGACTGGAGGATAGTGTTCCACCATTCTAGTGCGGAATTCTTAAACAGATTGGAAGCAAACATTATCTTATTGTAGGATCATTTGCACGACCAAACGAGTCGTTCAGAAGAGTTTTTCCTCAATACGAGAGGCGGAAACAAACGTATCAAGCTAATTCAGCTTGCAAATCACTTTAAATGTCTTTCTGATTGATTTGACAACGTTTTACAGCGAGTCAACACTTCGGCAGCACTTCGGCTCTAAAAACGAAAAATTGGAACTCCTACAAACGAAATCACAAGGCACCTATTTATAGGCTGGCTAATTTCGCATGAACAGGTTCACACGAAATCACTTTCACATGAAATACCTATTTCGTGCGAAATTACCAGTTGATTTCGTGTGAAATCACTAGTTAATTTCTGATTTCGTGTGAAATCACTAGTTAATTTCGTGCGAAATTACACTCTGTTATTTCGTGCGAAATTACCTTCTAACCTATTTTTGACATTTTCCTCGTATAATGTGCCATGATCTATCTATACACATACAAGACTCGATACAAGACGAAGTCGACAGACGTATGCACCAACAGACTCCCCCTCGGATGTTGACGAAGTCTTCAGTGTCGAGTCTTCAATCTTTAGTCTTTATCAGTCTTCTCGAACTCTCCAAAGTATCTAACAATGTAAAGCATCCTCAATCTTCTCTCTTCTCTTTATCTTCAGGATCTCGATCTGGCTATTACTTCACTCTATCAACTAAACTCCCCCTTGAATGTTGATCTATCTTTCTAATTCTCTTGATTCCTTAAGTTCATTAGCATCATCAGTATCAAGATCGTAACCTGGCTCTATACTCCTCAGAATAAGAAACCTGGCTAACCTGCACATATCTCTACCTCACAATAAATTTCACAAATTTAAAATTTGACAAATTTATATATCACTTGCAGGAATTGATCAAACAATAAATGATTTAACAATGTTAATCTCTGATGAACCACTTGTAGAAAAACATTTTACTTTTCAAATAATTTTCATCACAAACATTTCAAACACACTCTCCCAAACCTTTTGTTCAACATGTTTAGCACTTGGAATTTTGAAAATCAGCTCTCCAACATCAGTTGTCGGAAAATCTTTTTGAATTTTCAAAAATTTATGCTAAAAACACACTGAAAATATTTTTGGATTTTGACTAAAATGAAAATGCAGTAAAGAAATATTTACAAACAATATTTTTGTGAGATTGTGTAAGAGGATCATATCAGTTTCTGAGACAAATCACCAACACCGTTAAGCTTTAAACATTTTAAGTTCTAAACAATTCACTTAGATTGTCAGTATACTGATCCACTTAAATTTTCACACAAAGTTCAACTGTTTTGAGATACGAGATTAATGTTTTAAGCACTTAAACTTATTCGCGTGTCCCACCTTAGAATATACTCCCGTATCCAGATCCCAATATTCAGTCTTACAGGTGAGTATACCTAGATGATATCTGTAAATGGTTAAATGCGAGGTCCATGAGAGCTCAGGCTATTGCTTCCGCAAAATCAGAGAGATGATGGCTTCGACTTTAGGTGTGTTCCCTTTAGAGAATATTTTTTTCAACAGCACATGATTAGCATTTTTTCAATGTTTCATCATTTTTTTACTGAGGGTGATGCTATATTTTAAGCAAGCGAAAAGTATTATACGGGGACTAGGCCATTGCTTCCACAAAATTAGAAGTCCCGGGATAATACCCCAGATATCACTGAGTATAAAGACCTAGTATCTCAGAAAGAGGGACCTTTCAAACAAGATTTCGGGGGTTACCCATATATCCGAGAGATGTTCCCCACGATATAAGTAAGTTTGAAATTTAGGTTTATATCTCGACACAATCTACTAAATGTGTAAAAACCTACTGGCACATCATCAGTGAGACCGTTTATCACTTTTGACTTTCCAATTCTTTAGCATGCTGCGATCATCCACTGATGTACTATCATTTCCTCTTTTCTCAACAAAACTCATTTTTGATTTTATCATGTTTTTGCTTTTTCAAATTTTCTAATGTTTTTGGATTTTCTGAAATTTCTTACTCCCCCTAAAATGCAAAACCATTTAAAAATTTTGAAAACAAACTGTACAAATAAATTGACAACTGATATCAAATCACTTCAAATCACCATCCACTTGGCATAAACAATCAGAACTCCCCCTTTCAACAAACAATTTTCCATTATGATTTCAAAACACTTAAGTTTGTTTTAATCAAATGGTTTTTCCGAAAAATAAGTTTTGCTGATTTCATAAAACCACTTGTAGATTAGGGGATCAATTCATCACCTTGTTTTTTCAGCCATTTGAAAAATTTAACAGTTTTAGATTTTAACAACAATTACCACTAGTAGAAAATCAAGTACAACTTAATGTCCCTGATTTACCACTTGTAAATCGAAATCACTTTCGTGAATTTCTCAAGAAAGATGCCGATACCTGCTTCACACTTACCAACCTGGAAGCTCCGGCAAGTCATACTTTTCACATATGAAAAACAGACATCCAAGCCTGACCAAACTTGGATGTTAACTCCTCGTCTTCACTTGGGTTGTAAGTTGCTTTCTTTGATTCATAAAAATCTTTAACCCCTTTTACCTTACCATCGACCATCTTCCTAAAAATCTTTTTCACATTTCCATTAAAAACCTTTTCGACATCAAATTCTTTCTTTTCAGAATGGAATTGATTCGAAATCTCAACCTTTCCAACTTTTTGTTTAAAATTTTCAGCCCGCAATGGTGGAAAATTGACATCATCCATTGGCGGCACTGTAGTTTCTATTTTTAGCTCAATTTGTGTCTCCTCTGATTTTGTGGAATCAGATTCATCGCCAGATTTCACATCATATTTCTTAACAACCCATCTTTGGTTGTCAAGATTCACTCTTCTCTTGTAAAATCTTTTTGAACACTCACCAACTTCATATGTTGAGTTTTTAAACACTTTGAATTTTTCAGTTGGTGGTTCAGTTTTATCAACAATTTTCTCTTTGAGTTTAGAAACAACTTCCTGTTTTGTATTGGTAGCCATTGGACAATTCCAGGCTATGTGACCAACTTCTTGACATCGATAACAGGTTCTGGTTTCTTTTCTCTGATGAACTCCATTCTTCTCAAACTTGTATTTTTCTGCAAAGAACTCTTTGTTTGTTTGCTTCCAGAATGAGCTCTTTTGTTCTTCTTCCGAACTTGTCCCTGAAACAAATACAGTTTTTGTTTTATAAATTTTCTCATTTTTATGATTTTTCGGTGGAATAAAACCAAGACCTTTCTTTTTGTAATTACCGTTATGGTTTGGTTTCTTTTGAAAACCAGAACCAGAACTGTAACCTTTTTTCTTGTTTAAACGTTGTTGAACTCTTGAGGTGTAAGGTTTAGGTTTTTCATTAAGGTTTTCATCTTTTATTTCAGAAATATTAATTTCTGTTAATTTGAAAACCTTTTTTATCATTTCTGGGTTAACACCTCTTATTGGAAATTTCTCATCAGAATATAATTTGTCTGAATCATTCAAAGTATATGCCACTTTGATTGGTTCGTCATTCAAATTAGATTTTGATAACATGAATTCTTTATTGTAAACTCTTTTAACCAACGATTTTGATTTGACCACTGATGAACTCGAACTTCCAGACTCAGAATTTGACTCTGACTCCTCATCCTTATCCAACACCTGATCGACCACTTTCTTTATTAACTCAGACTCATGATCAGTGTCAGACGATGTGAACGTGACATCAATGTTTTCTGGTAACTCATCAGTTGTTTCAGACTTTAACTTTATATTGACAGCCTTTTTGAATTGCTCCTCATTTGGTTTTCTGGGAGAATAACCTTCCCAGATCGGAGGCGGACACTTGTTATAATTTGCACTCTGTTTCTTACCAGTATCCTTTTCTTCTTGCTTCTCGTCTTGAAATGCTTCAAAACCTGCAACAGTTGGATAAATTCGATCAATCAAATAATCAGAACTAGAATAACTTTGCAATAAACGTCTGATTCTCTCATTTTCAATCTTTTCTGTCTCCAACTCTTTCTTCAGCTTTGCACATTCCTCAATGTAATGATTAATAGCTTTTTGCTTTGTCATCATCACTGCATTCATCATGGTTAAAGCATCTTCTCTTTCAGAATTTGTCTTTTGTAGACCTGTTACCGTTCTATTCAACACATCATACGATTCTTTCACATAATTGAGATTGAACAATAGGTTTTCTTTCATCTTATCTTGCTCACTCAACTTCTCCTCTTTCTCTTCACACTGCTTACACGACTCCAAACACTTTAAACAAGGTTTGATGACTTCAACAATCTTTTCAACTTCGATAATCTTTTCAACTTCGACTATCTTCTTAGCTTCAAATACTTTTTCAGCAATTTCAACTTCCTTTACATCAAACTCAACTCCTTTACTCTGTTCAGACTTCTCTTCATGTACAACAGTCTCTCTTTTTACCTGTTTCTGATTCTTTGCTGCACGTTTCTCCTTTAGCTTTTCCACACGATCTGCAAAATAAAATTGAAAACTTTCAGGAGATAAATGAGTTTTTGCAATATTAATATGCATTTCTTCCTCATCATCACTGTCATCAGTTGATGATTGATCAAACACTTGTGTCTGTTCTGAACTATCATCTGAAAAACTAGGTCCTTCATCTTGATTCTTCTCATCATCAGCAAACACTTTCATCCATTCTTTTATCAAGTCTGGTTCTTGAACTATCTGTGCAATTAGAGCAACTACTTTTGAATCAGGCGGAATGTATTTGTCCCAACTGAAACCTTCTGCCACTTTTTCATCATTTTGATGAATTATGCCATAATAAGCTTTCTTATTTGCTTCTTCGATCATTTTAGCATGTGCAGTTTGTGGTTCTTTTTGTTGATAAGATTGATGAGCAACTTGTTGATATATGGCTTTTCTATAATAATCATTACCACCAAACGGATTATGTGCTCCACTTGCTTCTTGATTTTTACATTCTCTCTTGAAATGTCCTTTCTCCCTGCATCGAAAACAAGTAACTTTAGATTTATCAAAACCCAAAGTAGAAACATTTGCATCCAAGAAATCATATCTTCCTGTAATCATCATGAATTTTTCGGCTCTTCTCAAAATACTTGCTAAACACCACTTGATATCCATCAGCTCCATTTCCTCAGCATCGATCTGATCGTAATCCTCTTTTGTCAACATAGGATTTCCGATTCTTCCTACAACCAATCCTTCATATGATTCCAACACTATAGCAAGTAATGACATATGACTTTTAGCAACCTCTTCAGAAAAAATTTGACCGTTCTGAAGATGCAACGCGATGTTGCAATGTAAAACATGACCATTATTGTTGTTTGAACTTTGAAATTGATGACTTGAGTTTGATTCCTTCGGATTAACACTTGGATATGAGGAAAATCCACTGCTGCTGTTTGGACTTTGATTGACTAATCCAGATGAATTTTCTGCACTGAAATCAGTTTGAATTTTTGGACTTGCTTCGACATTCTGAACACTCCCTTTGAAATACATCTTAACATCTTGTTGTGCATTTGGATTGTTCATTCTAGCAATCTTTTGTTGCTCAAGATCTTGACCCTCAATCTTTTCAATGAACTGGGAAATTGTCAAGCCTTCATATTCTCCAATATTCTTTAATATCATCAAAAATGTACCCCATTCTTTCTGAGGTAAAGCATCAGCTAATTTGTCAACCCATTCCTCACGATCTTTGTTGATACCTAACAATGACATTGACCAAACTAAGTGACAATATATTTCAATCAATTTCTTTGTATCTTCTCCCGGCAAACTTGTAAATAAATCAAACTCTTTCTTTAACAATGATTTTTTACTCTTGATCATCTTCTCACTTCCCTCAAACTTAATTCGAAGTGCTTCCCAAATTGAACGTGAAGTCTTATCATGTTGAAGCAATATGAATATATCTTCTTTAATAGCTTGCTGAAGTAAACTAATCATCATCTTTTCTGCTTTGTACATGTCTCGTTCTTTATCCGTAAATTCAAAAATTTTCTTTTCAACTCCCAAATCTGTACGTGGTAGTACATACTTTTTCTCAACACACTCCCAAGATCTCAAATGATTAGCTTGAACCCAGTTTTCAAACCGATCTTTCCAACCATAATACTCCTCAATGCCCATTAGCTTCGGGGGTTTTTGCAAAGTTCTAGTTTCATTTTCCATGTTCATGCTCTGAGCAATGGCAACAGGAGTACTCGGACCAGTAGCAAATGCGTTATAAAATTCCTCTTCCATGATTCGGTAACAAGTTTCACAAAACAGTCTTTCAAACGAAATACCAATCTCAAACGAAATAACCTCTTCACACGGAATACCCTGTTCAAGCGAAATACCCTGAAAGACAACTTCAAACGAAAACAGTTCAAACGAAATCAGAATTTTCACACGAAATAGGTGATTTCGTGCGAAATAACCAAACGAAAGCCGGTTTCAAGCGAAATCAACTAATTTCGTACGAAATACTCACGCGAAATACTAATTTCGTGTGAAATCAACCACAATTTCAAACGAAATATAATTTCGTGCGAAATCAAGAAGCTATTCCGTGCGAAATACTGCTGATGTCATCATCTCGAGCTGATTTTGTCAAAATTGGTCAAGTTTTTGTCCGATTTTAAGTCTGAAACTTTCAAGGGTTTGTTAAAACACTATTGCGCGTATAATATGTGAAATTCAAGACATTTTGACCATGAAATCAAGTTTAATTTTGAAAAGAAGGTGTAGAAATCAGAATTTGCAGCTGAATTGGTATGAACTCTTCCTCCTGAGCTCTGATACCACTTGTAGGATCGTTTGCACGACCAAACGAGTCGTTCAGAAGAGTTTTTCCTCAATACGAGAGGCAAAAACAAACGTATCAAGTTAATTCAGCTTGCAAATCACTTTAAATGTATTTCTGATTGATTTGACAATGTTTTACAGTGAGTCAACACTTCGGCAGCACTTCAGCTCTGAAACCGGAAAATTGGAACTCCTACAAACGAAATCACAAGGCACCTATTTATAGGCTGGCTAATTTTGCATGAACAGGTTCACACGAAATCACTTTCACACGAAATACCTATTTCGTGCGAAATTACCAGTTGATTTCGTGTGAAATCACTAGTTAATTTCGTGCGAAATTACACTCTGTTATTTCGTGCGAAATTACCTTCTAACCTATTTTTGACATTTTCCTCGTATAATGTGCCCTGGTCTATCTATACACATACAAGACTCGATACAAGACGAAGTCGACAGACATATGCACCAACACTTATCCTCTTCCGTACACTTGCTTATTTTTAAGACTGCCTCAGTCTTTTCTATCCAGTGTAGAGCTGCAACGGCCCCTTCATTGCCCGAGAATTCCATTGGTTTACAAGACCAGAATTCTTTATAAGAACAACCATAAGACATGGTTCTTCTTCTTTTGGGAATGGGCGCTTGAATTATAGGTCCATTGTTTACGCTGTGTTCAGGTTTAGTGGGTCGTTTACTATCACGTTTACTTTTATTATCTGCTCCTTAACTGTTTTGATAATATATGGCATTGAATCTAGTAATCCTTGTGCCACTGTGTGTTGGATGGCACTGTTATCCACTTGGTTTCCATTATTGTTGTTGTTCAGGTTATCGTTATCCGGGTTATTGTAACTCTGGTTTTCACTATTCTGGTTTTCCTGGTTCACTTCGTTGTCCATCTGAATTTTAAACATTTGACACTTATTAATATCACAAAATAATGTTTAAGGCAAATAATCACATAACACATATTGATCAAAAAAGTAGAACATTGCGACTTACTCTTTCTTATGTATTATGCATCTAATACAAGCTGAAATTGAAACTGGAATCTAAAATTACAATACTAGTATGCATCATTAACCACAAAGTGGTCTATACTATGATAAATATATTATTATTATAATATTTTTTTCATACATACATACTATATATATTTATTATTATATTATTATTACTATCACCATCAACCATCACTGATATGGGTTCATCCAGAACTCCATATTACGCTCGTCGTACTTCCAGACGAGTCGTTCTCTGATCTGCCTCATCCTGTCACTGTTTTCTAAAATCTCCTCATCGAAGGTTCGGAGTTCTTGCACATTCTCTGCACTCATTGGGGGTGCAGGTGCTGGATCTGGGTACTGTGGCATGGTTTCTTCCTAAGGGTACGGATTCTCGAGGATTTCCCTAATGTATTCATCATTATCATAGTAGGGATCTAGAGGGTCCAGACCTGGGTAAGCTGCTAGATTTGGCATGGGTTCGTCTGTTAGGTGGTAGCGTTATACATAATCCCTATGATCATCAAACCACGGGTCGTAGTCTGGGTCTAAGGGATTGGGTGCTGGTATCCTAGGTATCTCTTTTGGGTTAAAATCATGCATTTGGATTTGGTTTTCTGGGTTGTTTTCAATCTCCATTGGCTGTTTGGGAAACAAGGGTAATGGTTGAGGGGCTACGAGTTGCTCTAGGTTTGGGTCGGCAGCTGTGGTTGCTAAGATATGGAAATTTGCTAAACTTCTATTAAGAATATCTTGGGTGTGAGCATCTGTTTCTCTCTTAGCGGCTGCTAGCACTCGTTGCTGTTGTAACTTTTTCATTCTCTTCCTACACTCATGTGCTCCCCTACTGAACCATCCTCTCTTTTTAGGAGGGAATGACTCTTCAGACTGAGCCTTAAACACGAATATCCCATTTTCATTGTCAGCTGAATACCCTGAAAGGGCAGGCTGTGAAGAGGTGCCTTCGCTCCTTGATCGCTCATACTGTAAACTAACAAATAGTCAAATAACACACAACAATAAAATACAGATATGCATGTATTTCCTTAATTAATTTCCTAACATATAACATTTTGGTGCCAGCAGAACACTTATGTGGCTGAATCAGTGGCTTAGCTCTAATACCACCTTCTGTCGCAACCCCCGTCCCCTAACAACCCGGGAACGGGCGGTCGCGACCAGTTTCGGTGGTATCCAGGTGTTTATCATTTTGGTAGCGGAAATTACATCAGGACCGTAGTTAGGAAATATTTTATCAGAGTAAAATACCATACTTTCATAATATTAAACATGTGGGAATAATCCCAAGTTTTAAGTACACACATTTTCATAGAAATAAATCCTATTTTATTTAATAAAAACATCTTTTTATTTTAGGTAACTTTATAGCCACTTTTCCAAGCCTTCAGTGCTGTCCAGCTGGCTTCTATTTGGCTTTCACATTTTGTTACCTGAAACGCGTTTAAACACATTTTGTCAGTGGAAAATACTGGTGAGTGAATCTCAGTTTAATCAAGTTAAGTAAAACCATTGTACAGTATTGAGGGCGGTCACGCAATTACATTTGTTTCCATCTACTTAATTACCACCCACGTTACTGTCAACCCGACTTGTGGTCATGTTACTCCTCGCAAGTTAGTAACAAATTTTGTATACAAAACCCCAACATACCGACGATAATTGTAGAATATAAATACTCAATAACTGTTTAATATATTACTAATTGTGTGAGGTTTTGTAAAAACAATTTGCAAAAAGGAGATTACTCACATTGTTGTCTTAGATTTTCTTTAGGGATTTCCTGATGATTATCTATTAAAAACACAAATGCACACGCGTTAGTATAATAACCCAATATTTACATTAGTAATACCCTCTCTGAGATGACATTCCAATGACTACGTTGGGCAGAACCACGACAGCCGTTACGGAACCCTGGATCAATCGGGCAGCGTAACTAATACGTAACCGGGGTTATGATACTTACAACGAGGCAGAACTTCGTTATTTAGGGGGGTATTACGCCTGAGAATCACTTATACTATCAGAAATTTCGAGAGAGAAAAGTGTGTGAGCGAATTCGAAAGATCAGCCGAAGCCTGCTATTTATAAGGCCTGTTTTGGGATTCGTCGCGCCCCGCGTAACCTTCAGCCAGGGTCTACGCGGCCCGCGAGGGTGGCTAGGGTAGGCCCTAGCCTTGCTGAGTTGACACGTAGCTTCGACACGAGCCCGACACGTGGCAGCACCGGGTTAAGCCTGGTAGCCTATCTGTCGCGGCCCACGTAAGAAGTAGCCAAGGGCTACGCGCCCCGCGACAGCCCTTTAACTTTTGTTTTTATTTAATTTAAATAAAATTAAAGGTATTCGGGGTCTGTTTTCGCATACGGGGTATAATTTAGGACATATAAGGACATTTTAAAATATATTAAGGGTGTCGGAATATTTTGGAGGGTTGTTATAACTGTCATCCATTATCTCCAACAGAGCTTGCCAGATGGATAGATAGTAACTATCAGATGTTAGTCAACCCATGTTAAAAAGGTCAGTCAACAGAAATTACAAAGGTTAGTAAACAAATGTTAAGAAAGTAATATTATTAACAAAGAATTTAGTACTCTCATTAAAAATGAGAGCTGCAAACTTGTTACTACAACGCCAGATATAAACATTTTTCACAACATGTGTTCTCATGATAGGCTTAATGCAGAGCAAGTATCAGATGCTTTCAAAAAGTTGTATTGCTTTCCAACAAACATTTCCTAACAACAGTTCCTCCATTATACCCAACAGACGTTGCCAGGTTGACAGATGTTTAGTATCATTATATATTTTCTAAAACTTCTTTGTAAACCACATTTGTAGTGGTTGTACAAACTCGTTTCTCTTTATCACAAATCAAAATTTTCAATCCCTTCCTACTTTTTTACTCTAGATACAACAACATAGAGCTGGCCATGACTAAACACTAGACGTGGAAGTTATAAACCAACACGCTCCAATGATTGTCCTTGACTTTTATTTATTATCATAGCAAAACACAATGAAAGTGGGAATTGTCTTCGAGAAATCTTCACAGGTATTCTTTTATCAGAAGGTGTCATCTTCATTCTTGAAATCAAAGTATGATGACCTATATTAGTCCCTGTGATAATTTTTGCTTAAATCACAACTTTTCCGAGCCTCGTGACTTGTAAACGTGTACCATTACACAATCCATTTGCCTGATCAATGTTTCTGAGTAACATCACTGGAGCACCAAGTTTCAGTACTAATTTATGGTTAGGTAAACCAGATAAACGAATATTGTTTAATACATCAGGAGGAAACCATGCCATATTAAGCTCTGATTCTTCCTCTGATTGGCATAAACTATCTGAACTAAAATAAACCTTTTCTTCACCAGGCAGACTCTCTAACAACTCTTTATTTATTGAATCCACTACTTCATTAGTTGGAGAAAGAATCACTCTTTGTTGGAAATACGTTAAATCCCACAAAAACTTATTCATGTCCGGATATATAAATGAAATGAGAGAAGAAATAGGATTGATTTGGTCATGAATAAGTAAATCATCTGGTATTTCAATATCAATCTCACCATCATTTTCTTCACCAAGCAGACCATCACCAAGCTTTAAAATCCATTCTCCAATTTCCTTTATTTCTTTCAAATTTGCTTCCTGACAACCAACTCTTAATCTCATATTCTCAGTTAGCTTTAGTACTTGACAGTGCCGCCATATATAAGAAGAATTCAAAGAAGCATTGACTATCATTGTTCTGGTACCTTTAGGGATGACCAGAAGAATTTGTCTAAAATCACCACCAAATAGAATGACCTTTCCCCCAAACGGCTTGGATTGCATGTTCGGTTGACTGGAACGTGATATGTCTCTCATTGTTCTATCAAGAGCCTCGAAACAATGCTTGTGAGTCATAGGTGCTTCATCCCAAATACTCAATGTTGCTCTTTTAATTAAATCACCTAACTCAGTATTAGGCTCTATCGAACAGATTGAATTCTCATTAATGTTGATTGGAATTACAAACCTTGAATGAGCAGTTCTACCACCATCCAGCAAAAGTGAAGCAATTCCACTGGATGCAACATTCAATACAACTTCACCTTTTGATCGTAATGCAGCTGAGAATGTCTTCCAAAGAAACGTCTTTCCAGTTCCACCATAACCATATACAAAAAACACACCTCCATCACCTTTTTCAATCGCTTCCATAACAATTTTATATATCCTTTCATGTTCGGCAGTTAAACACTTTACATAACCATTATGTTCCCTTTGAAGAGCTAGTCTGTCATACGATAATTCTTTCATTATCAATCGATTATTCAACGATGAAACATAATTGTCCGGAACACTTGGCATATCATCAAAATTTCTCACTGTACTTCCATTGGTAAGTAGCAACTTTTCAATTTCAGATAGACATATATTTTCAAGTTCTTCTTGTTGAAGATCCAAATCTAAAACAAATGTTGAAAAAAGTATTAGCTTTTTCCCAATAACAGAGTTATTGCATAATTTTAATGTACTTGTATATAACTTTAATAAAATAATCACATTACCTGCAATACCATTTATCTTTCGTTGCTGATACAGAATGTCTTCACATAACAGGGACTTCGTTTCCGACCAAAAAACACCAGGACGACATATTGAATTTGAAAGCAACAACATTACAAAAAAAGTCCTCAAGAAATCTCCGGTTGACCATGTGCTAGCTTCTTTGACAGCATTAACATATTCCTTATCATCATCCAACAGTCCACGTGCAAAACATGCATCTTTAAATGTTTAAAAAACCTGCCCATCAACTGTTTTTATATCTTCAAAACAGGTTGGTCCCTTAATATGATTCAGTAAAATCCTTAGGTAATAACAATCACCAAGTGATGGTGGGACATAATGTATCCTCCCAATTGATCCATACGGATGCTTTCTTCGATTCCATTTGCGATTTTTAGCATTCCATACATAATATCCCGGAAACTGAACGTACCTCAATGTCCTGGCAAATTCATCGACTTTATTACAATTCATCCACTCTGTGAACATTGTCATTTTCACAGTTGGATCAATAACAATATCACACAAATTATCATGATCGTTATACACAATACTCTGACCATCTTCACAATGAAAAGGTAATACTTCAACAGTTGGAGATCTATAATGTATATCATACATGAATATTCTCCAAGCAGCTTCACAAGGAGAGATATATCTACAATCAAGGTATGCTTTTATCTCATCTACAGCTACATTTTGTTCCGTATTATTATTGGTGCTATTGGCTTGAAAAACAGAAGCAGTGACTCTATCAGGCCCCTTATTAATATATTTAAACAAATATTTGATAGAACCTGATTGGTTGCACCATTCAACGTTAACGTGGCACTGATACTTTCTGAGTAGGAGAGCATTGTAAGGAACTACAAATCTATTATCAAGTATCACACCATTCTTTACTACTGTATTACTTGTTTGACGACGACGATAGACAGGATATCCTTCAGAATCAACACAAGTCTCATCTACATATTTTTTGGGAAACTTTTTAGAATATTTTTGCTGAACCATACATGGACAAAGTGGGTTGTCTGTACCACATGGTCCATGAATCATAAATTGCTTGACAAGCTCATATAATTAAGGATCTCTTTCTTTATCTGGTATCTCAGCACTAATAACACGATCAATATCAGATGCAGTTGGAAATTTGCTTTCAGCACCCAAGAACAAACATATGTGAGCATGTGGGAGTCCATGCTTCTGAAATTCCACTATATACATAACTGAAATTTTTCAACAGTGAGCTGTTAGATAAATATAATTAGATGTTCAAAGTAAAAAATATAACTAAAGGGTACCTGCTTGTATATCACCAAAGAATTTATCTTTCTTGAAATCTTTTATAAGATGATCCAATTTACACTTGAATAATCTAGAGATAATATCTGGTCTATCTTCAGCATTAAGAGATTTATCGTGCAAACACCTGTAAATCTTAGGCCAGTTTGGATTACAAGTCATCGTTATGAATAAATCGGGACTCCAACAGACTTTCAAATTGCCATAGCATCCAAGTACTTTTGCATCATATATCTAGAACCACCAGTAAATGATGAAGGTAAAAGTATTGGTTTACCACAACTTGAGGCATTATTCTCTCCACTTTCAACAGTAGCATTCAAGTTCTTAAGACTTTACGTTCTAAGTTTAGGTTGTTGTGTCCTTATATAATTCAACCTGGCAGATTCTATCATCGTGTACCCATCAACCAAAAACTGCTGAAATAGTTTTTTCGCATTAAGTAACAATGAAAATTGATTCTGTCTATCTTGAATTTTGTAACAAAAGAATTCTCTAATTGTAAGATTGGTTCTAAGTACCTCATTATCAATCACAATCCCTCTATGTTTAATACCAACTCTATAACCATCTTCTGCATATGGGAAAATAAGTGGATATTGCAAAGCAAGGTAAGAGGGATGAAGCTCACTAATTCTTTGAAGACCACCAGACTTCTTTCTGACAACAATGTCCCGTTTATCAAATGCTCCATCAAAATCACCAGTTATTAACGCAGCAATTTCTGATGCTGTTGGCAAATTGTGAACTCTTCCATCCTTATCTCTTGTTCCAATAAGCTTCAAGCTTACAACAACAACAACCATACCCAGTAAATCCCACAAATAGCAAAGCTACTTATAGGGTCTGGGGAGGGTGGGATGTAGGCAGACCTTGCCTCTATCCATAGGGATAGAGAGGCTGCTTCCAGAGAGACCCTCGGCTCGAAAACGAACAACAAACCAACACACCACGTCAAAGAATATAGAAATAAGAAGTCCCTCGTAACAAGAAATTGATCCGAGTGACACGATATAATGTAAATCATGTATAATAGCATGCATACAACATCATTTGGGCATAAACACAAGAAGGCAATCAGCGGGAAAGTCCCTTAAAGAGTAAGAAAAACCTACCTCCTTAAAATACACCTAAGACCTTACTGCAATATCTTCTAGAAGTCCTTAACCCTAATCCTACGCCTCCACGAAGTCCTATCTTGGACCATGTCCTTAGAAAGATGCAACTCTACTAAATCATGCCTAATCTGCTCATCCCATGTCAGTTTGGGTCTGCCTCTTCCTCTCCTCCCCTCGACAGTAAGGGTTTCCACTACTCTAATTGGTGCCGTCATTTCCCTCCGCTTCACATGCCCAAACCATCTCAATCTCCCCTCCTTAATCTTCTCTGATATACTAGCCACTCCTAATCTTTCTCTAAAAACCTCATTTCTTATCCGATCTAACCTCGTGTGTCCACACATCCACCTCAGCATCCTCATCTCTGCTACCTCCATCTTGCACGCTTGTGTCTTCTTGATAGCCCAACAGTCTGTTCCATAAAGCATAGCGGGCCTGACTGCTACCCTGTAAAATTTCCCCTTTAATTTAGTTGGGAACCTCCTATCGCACAATACCCCACTGGCTGCCCTCCATCTACACCAGCCAGCCTGTATGCGATGGGTTACATCACTATCTATGTCACCATCTCTTTGCACAAACGACCCTAGATACTTAAATCTAGTTACATGCGGAACCAATTGATCCTCAATGGTGATTTGGGTGTCATCGTCATCAGCTACACCACTGAAATCACAGTGTAGATACTCAGTCTTAGATCGACTAATCCTTAGGCCCTTGCCCTCTAAAGCTACTCGCCACTCCTCTACCCTCGCGTTCAGGCACTGTTTAGTCTCTGCAATCAACACAATATCGTCTGCAAAAAGCATGCACCACGGAACTGTCTTCTGAATCAACTTGGACAACTCATCCAAGACAACCGCAAAAAGAAAAGGGCTCAACGCAGACCCCTGGTGGAGTCCTACCTCCACAGGAAAGAAGTTTGTGTCTCCTACAGGCGCGCGGACACTAGTTTCCGTTCTATCGTATGTATCCTTAATTATGTCTATATATTTCCCCGGTAGACCTCGACCCTCCAAACTATCCCAAATCAGTTGTCGTGGGACAGTGTCATATGCCTTTTCTAGGTCGATAAACACCATATGTAAATCTTGCTTCTTCGCTCTATATTTTTCCATCAATAAGCTTCAAGCTTACATCTTGAAATTCATTTTCTTGAAAACAATCTCCTACCATTATGAAGGACTGGACAAGTGGAATGCAAGAATCCAACATATCTTTAAGACCCTTGATGGTTGTACTATCAAGCTGATTGTTTCTTGTTGTTTTGGATTCTATCTGAGAACTGCCAGAAATATAAAATGTTAAAATTTACATTCATTTCAAATGATAATGAATGTAAATATAATGAGAAGCAAAATATATATTCATAAATGCCACAATTATCATAAAGAAATTACCTTACTACTTTTTGACGATTTACCACTTCGTTTTGTGAATCATATATGTAAAGCTGTGAGAATTTGGGTTCTTCCCCATCGCCCGGAAGTAGACTACCCATTCGATGATAATTCTGACCTTGTAGTCTAAATACATAAGGACCTTTACCTCTCTGATAACTTTTGTCAACCTTCCCACCAAGAGATGTGAAGGAAAACATCATGTTATATGCTCGAATATTATCCATGAAATTGCGAGACTGTGAGGTATGACTTTTATATAAATGACATAGTAATGGAGGAGGTGTAGGCGGTGGTGGTAGCTCAACATCTCCATTTGAACAACAAAGAAAATAGGATGTTTTCTGACGTTTTTTATTTCCCCTAAGCATTTCATCTTCCCATAACATTGCATCACATTTAGAACACACAAAGATGGCATCTCCATGATCAATATAATCTACAGACTTAGCAAATTTATAAGTCAACATAAGTTATCTACATATTGAAAACTTAACAGGAATTTACATTCGTATCTTATACCTTTAGAAATTCCATGAATCTTCTTAACCACAGAATCTGCTAACATCTCTTCACTCATTGATAATTCAATTTTAGATTATTTCACCTATATTGAAGCTTGTAAAATAAGACATATATAACAATTCATAAAAACTAAGATTAAACAAATATTTTGTTTCCAAAAATTTAAAACATACAATTTGTAATATCTGATAGTGGAGTCCTCTCAACAAAATAGGATGTTTGCTTAGTACTTCCAAAACGAGTGTGATACACATTCCTTCTTTCGACATTGGTGGTTGAAGCTTGTAAAATAGAACATATGTAAGGATTCAAAAAACATAACATATACATACATATTTCTTTTAAATTACTACATCAAAACTATAACACATACCACTTGAAGTATTTGAAAATGGAATCCTTTCAACAGAATTAGATGTTGATGCAGGATGACAACCTCTGTTGTTTCTCTTTTGTTGAAGAACATACTTGCTTTTTTCTCTTTCTTCAGCACACCTTTGACGTTCACTTTCTTGAAGGTCAACATCATACTTACTTGAAATTGTGTTATCTGTATCCATAATTTAAAATACTTGAATGAAGAAGATTGTTGACCACTCGAGAAAAGAACTTTGAAAGTATTGTGAAAATTATTTGAAATTACCAAAAAAAATATCTGCAGTAAGTATACCTTTTACTTCTGTAGATGAGTGAAACAAATTACTACTAATATTTGGAGTAGCATAACCAGGAAGATGATACACATTCCTTCTTTCAACATTGGTGGTTGAAACTTGTAAAATAGAACATATGTAAGGATTCAAAAAACATAAAATATAAATACATATTTTTTTTAAATTTTGTTTGCAAAACTATAACACATACCACTTGAAGTATTTAAAAAAGGAATCCTTTCAACAGAATCAGAAGTTGATGTAGGATGACAACCTGTGTTGTTTCTCTTTTGTTGAAGAACATACTTCCTTTTTTCTCTTTCTTCAGCATAGCTTTGACGTTGACTTGCTTGAAGGAGCACTTCATACTTACTTGAAATTATGTTATCTGTATCCATAATTTAAAATACTTGAATGAAGAACATTGTTGATCACACAAGAAAAGAACTTTGAACGTATTGTGATAATTTTTTGAAATTACCAAAAAATATCTGCAGTAAGTATACCTTTTTACTTCTGTAGATGGGTGAAACAAATTACTACTAATATTTGGAGTAGCATAAGCAGGAAAATGATACACATTCCTTCTTTCAACACTGGTTGTTGAAACTTGTAAAATACGAATCATGTGTAAGGATTCCCAAAACATAACATATAAATATGTATTTCTTGTAAAAAAATTTCTGCAAACCTATAAGACATACCACTTGGAGTGTTTAATAATGAAATCCTTTTAAAGAATCGGATGTTGATGTACGATGAAAACCACTGTTGTTTCGCTTTTGTTGCAGAACACGCTTCCTTTTTTTCCTTGCTTCAGCACAGACTTGACTTTGACTTGGTTGAAAGAACAGTTCATACTTACTTGAAATTCTATTATCTGTATCCATAATTTCAAATATCTGAATGAAGAAGATTGTTGAGCACTCAAGAAAAAGACTTTCAAAGTATTTTGAAAATGCTTTGAATTATTTGAAAATGATTTGAATTATTTAAAAATGACAGTTGTATTATTAGGGGGTAAAATGTAACTTCCTTATCTCAATGGCGGTAAAATGTAATTTATTATTCCAATCGCGGTTTACCTTTTTACATAGATGCGGATAGAAACATACTTTACCTTTTTAACGACTCTCCAAATCCCCTTTACAAAATTGTTTGTCTGATCTCATAAAAAGTGCTTCAAGTTTTAATCACCGATGTTCATTTCAATATTGAATCACTCCACTTAAATACTTCTTACTTTTGACATCATCAACAACTTCGATCAAGGTATAATAGTATTTATTAAAATTTGTATATACATTAGTTTCATATGCACATGATTAACACCTGTTATGTAGATTGTTCTCAATGTATTGCATGTTTTAGATGATATATCAATTTAATTTTACAAGCTTTTTTATTTTTTATAATGTTTCTGATTTGAAGTTTTCTTTGATATGGTGTTACATTTGGATTCTTGAAAGCAATCGATAAGGTATATTTTGTTGTTTTTCTTACTTGATATTAAACAATATGATTAAATGACAAAACTTTTATTTATAGACTTGCAAAAAAATAGTTATTGACAGTGGTACTCGATTCTACAGTTTTTAGAGGAATCTTTATTTATTGATATACTCTAGATAAATCGATAAATATTAAATGCGTTATCTGAATGACATAGATATGTTAAACATTGTTGGTTCATATTTGTTATCACAGTCTTTATAAATAATGAAGTATCTGATAAAATACATTGTCTCATTTTTTCTTTGATTTTTAACCAGAAACATCATATCTTGGAAGATGTATTTTTATAAATATTTAGACTCTCTTAATTCCAAAATCTGGGTAAGATTATTACATTAAAACCATTTTCTACAGTTTTATTCTTAATAATTAATTCACATATAACACTTGCCAATACTTAAATACTTGAACTCAACAGATAATACCACAAAACTTTGCAAACAATCATTTACTCAAAGAAGTTCCTGGTAACGTTGGCGTTATAGAGTGTGTAAACGGTATGAGATGGGATTACCGATTCTCAAAACACAATGGAACTTTTGCTCTAAAAGAAGGATGGTCCTCAGTTGTCTCTGACCTTTCATTGAAAGAAGGATGTCTGTTGGTATTTAAAAAAACTGCACCATATATATATCTGCTGACACCTTTTGAAAAAGTTCACCATTATCCAACAAAACTTCCAATGATTTCTATGTTCACATCAATATCGTTTGAGAGGAAGTTTGGATGTATGGATTCATTCTCCCATAGCTTTACTGATGTTTGTAAGGACGTGTTGGTAAGTTTTGGTATTTTAATCCAATACTTAAATGTTACTATAGTAATTAGTGATATAGTTGTTAATTTTACTGTACCTTTGTTGATTTCATAATTTTATATCTTTTTGTTCAGCTAATACCCAAGGAGTTAGTTAACGTCAGTATTGGAGTTGGTAAACTTAAAGAGACATTTAAGATCTATGTGAATTAGTGGGACTCTTTTGATGTAGTACTTCAACGTGATCCTCTTCGGAATTGTTACTTTATAACCGATGGATGGGAAAAGGTTGTACACTACATGGGTATGCAAACAGGAATTGTACTTGTTTTAAGATATGTAGCGGATTACATCTTTCTGCTTACTGCCTTTGATTTGAATGGATGTGAGATTGTTGCACCCAAAACCAATGACAGTCCGATAGACGATACTTCCTCACCCAATTTAGAAGTTGCTCCAATTACCGAGGATCTGGATCACCAGTCGGATGTTGAAGAATCCAATGACACAGATTCTGATAGTGATTATGTTGTATCGAATGAATCATCCGATGATACGACGACACAGATTTTGATGCCACTGTCTCAGATTATGAAGCTGATCCTGATGTATACCCCTTACAATTCGTATGGTATTGCAGCAAACATTTTGTAAGTTTATTCTATTAATATATTATTCCTCATTCTTTGGGTGTTAAATGTTTGTTACAATTAAGCTGTTTTTTTTTTTTTGTTACTTTACTTAAATACATTATTTATTTCTTATTAATTATTGGTATTTTATATTTATTTTTAAGCGTCTGAATGTGAAAGTAGCGTCTTTATCAAGGATTCATAGAACATTGAAGATGACAGTTGAAAATATGAATGGAGTTGACACTGTAATTGACTTTCGACGGGAGAAGCATGGCAAGGGATTTAGATACGCGGCTTGTCAATTCACCAAGAAGTTCACGAAACCCAATGGTATCTACAGAAATATGAGATGCAAATTTGTCTACTCTGAAGAAAAAGCCAAGCTGATCTTAAAGAAAGTCTACAGATAGTTGTGGTTGTTGGTATTATCTCATTTGAGATAAATTATGGGATGGTGATATATCAAACTTCTATATTTTGAAAACTTACGACTTACGAATATTTAAATTGTAATCATCTATGCTTATCTTGTTATTTATATTAACTTAAACATTTGTTGTACATTCTCCATATATTTTAATTGGCTCTTCATGATACATTACAACATAAATTATACTCTGTAAATTTATGGGTAGTCATGGATACTTAAAAGGCTTCAACAAATTTATGGACATTCATCGACACTTAAAAGGCTTTTCTTAAAAGACTTCAACATATTTATGGGCAGTCATCGACACTTAAAAGGCTTCAACAAATTTATGGGTGATCATTGTCATAACTTCACTTGAATTAACCTCTGGCTACAAACAAATTTATGCACTCGACCTCTATTTAGATAAAGTCTGACAAACCAAAAGCTCTGTCAAACAGAAAATCTGTTCAAGCAAAGTCTGTTGTTCCAAACAACCTCTGCTGATAAACACAAAGACTGCTATAGCAAATAACCTCTGCTGATAAACACAACCTCTGCTGCTGACTATGAATACAAAAGCATCATAAAGCTAACATCTGCTGTTACCTGACAGATGATACAATATTTCAACATTTTCACATCTGTTGTTGAAACAAAGGTCTGCCAAACATAAGATCTGCTGATCATTCCACAATATAGATTGCTAATATCTGTTGTGCCTTAACAGATGATGCAGTTCAACATAGGATTTCAAACATCTGTTTACACACGCATCATGATGAACATCTGCTGATAAACACTGAGCCGGTTCAAGCAAAGGTCTACCAAAGAGAACCTCTGCTATGGACTAACAGATGATGCAGTTCAATAGAGAATGTTTAATAGCAGTGCTTTAACAGACCATGATCAACAGATGATAAGGTTTGTTGAAGCGAACACTGCTCAACAGATTCTAACAGTTTTCCTACTAACCAATTCATTAAAGCAGTACTCGGTCACTGAAAATGAACATTAACAGTAATATAATATATAATAACAATAATATTCAAACTGTAGCAATTACATAACATACCATTAATCGAATCAACATACCATTAATCGAATCAACATGGGGAGATTGTATATACATAGACTCTAGGGTTTGTCTCGAGAGATTGTATATACATAACATATCATTAATTGAATCAACATGGAGACCAGTCAATCATGGAAGCAACATAATTTTCATCATAGACACTGAAGTATCATAAAACTGTGAATGAATATACCCAATCCGAGATTGTTAGACATTTTCATAAATCTAACAACCATCATCGAAGCTGTAACAAAATCTAAACACTAATACACTAAACACTGTTACATAAGAAAAACTGATACATAAATACTGATTTTGAATCCGCTGTAGATGCTGAACCACTGCTGTTACTGACCAGTGGTTTTCCTTTGGTTGATCAGGCCTTAGGTACATAAGTGCATGTCTTTAATAGGGCTTTGTATTCAACAGTCGATAGGTCTCATCAGTCTTTAAGTCCATCAGTCTTTATAAGGAGCAGTAGATACTGAACCACTGCTGTTACTGACCAATGGTTTTCCTTTGGTTGATCAGGCCTTAGGTACATAAGTGCCTGTCTTTAATAGGGCTTTGTATTCAACAGTCGATAGGTCTCATCAGTCTTTAAGTCGATCAGTCTTTATAAGGAGCAGTAAATGCTGAACCACTGTTGTTATTGACCAGTGGTTTTCCTTTGGTTAATCAGGCCTTAGGTACATAAGTGTCAGTCTTTAACAGGGCTTTGTCTTCAACAGTGGATAGGTCTCATCAGTCTTCAAGTCCATCAGTCTTTATAAGGAGCAATGGTTAGTTATAACAGTCCTTAGCATGATTAGCTATTATAACCACTCCATAACCCTTTGAGAGGAAGCAAATGTCCGTCTATTCAACTGAGAGGAATCATTGCATTACATCCCTGTTGAAAAACAAAATTGATAAATTTAGGGAAAATGGGTTTGAAAGATGATAACCCAATAGTGGAGGATCTCATTCTACAGCTCCGATAAATTCAATGGTATTCTCAAATAATGCTTCCTAGATTTTTGAAGACCGACAAATGTCCACAGTGATGTTTCTTTGTACATTTGTCGGTCTTCAAAAATCTAGGAAGCATTATTTGAGAATACCCTTGAATTTATCGAAGCTGTAGAATGAGATTCTCAACTGTTGGGTTATCATCTTTCAACCCCATTTTCCCTAAATTTATCAATTCTGTTTTTCAGACCTCCCAAAGCCACCTATTCGCCTCCAAAGAGATCGAGACAGCTTGAAGCATAACCTGGACTTGCTATCATTCCACCAGTTCAGTATTTAATCCCAATATACCAACTCAATACAAATAACAAATATTTGGTGTGCTACAACTGTAAATAACTCAGGAAACAGATTTGAAACAAAAAATATGGATTATAGAGATCTATGAATGAAACATGGGTGAATAAACCAACAAAACAGATTGTGAAAAACAAAAACTACAAACATATCAAAATCAATCTACTCGTAATCACATGGTACACCAATGCAAGCATCTGAATAAACAATAACAAATCAAAGACAAAATCAAAAGCTACAAACATATCAAACAAATTTCATAGAATCATGAAAGAAATTAGGTCACGAAAGAAGAATCGATGGAAACATTGGAGAAGGTGACGATTTGAAGAAACTTCAATCTGGAAAACATGTAACAAAGCTCAAGAAATAACGAAGAAGAAGAAGAAGTGATTACAAACTTTATTAACAATTACAAAAAAATAAAAATAAATAACAATTACCTGATTCATTCAAAACACATATACATATATTTTTAAACACAAACAAACATTACCTCTTCATCAATAAAGTTGAGATCCATTTTATAACCTTGATTACATTTCGAAGTTCGGCCAACGAACTCAAGACTTTCACACCAAATAACAAATCCAGCAAGATCTACCTGAAGAACATTTAGCATACAAACCTTCAGTTTGTGATAAAAAGAAAAAAATCAAAAAATATCTATTTTTAAACTACCGTTGGTCTGCATAATATTCAAATCGACGCTAAACATGATAAATAAACAGACATCACCAGCAACGCCTCTGTCGTCTTCATCCTCTTTTCTATATATAGAGTTTTAGAGATAGAGAGTTGAGAGAGAAATGGATTGAATTTTGAAAGTGAAACCCAGATTTTAAATTTTTGATTAGTGAAGAATGGAGAGAGAGAGTAGAGAGAGAGATTGAAATGGGTTTTTGAAATTATGATCGGTTTTGGATTTGAGTTTGAATTTATATTTATATTTGAGAGAGAGATAAAATTTGAAGCTCTGATGACATTAAATGCAAATTACATATCCCTATAAGTTTTAAATTTAAATTTCAAATTACCCTCCCATTTTAACGAAACATCAGTGGTTTGAATTTTGAATGAACATCAGTGGTTTCATAATTAAATGTGGGCCAGACCTTTGAAATTTGAAAGTGGGGCAGTGGTTTGATGGCAGATCTTTGAATTATGATGTCACTATGCTCCCTCTATGGCTGCCACCTCATCGTTGATGACATAAGAAAAAGCCTTGTTGGATAGCCTCTCCTGCTGACACATCAGCTTTTCTTATATCATTGGGATTTCTCCTTTTATAGAAAGTATAGATATTAATAAAGTATACGTATAAGATGGCACAAATAATCAGGAAACTAATGCCTTCATAGTTATACGTAGGGCTGTAAACGAACCAAACGTTCAGCGAACAATTCGTGAACCGTTCGGCGGAAAGTTCGTTTATGTTCGTTCGTTTAATAAACGAACGAACATGAACAAGAAATTGCGTTCTATTAGTTAAATGAACGAACATGAACAGATGTCTCGTTCGTTCGATTGTGTTCGTGAACATTCAGTAAGGTGTCCGTGAACGTGTTCGTGAACATTCGTTGATTTGCGTTTGTTTAGGTTCGTATGTTTGTGTTTTAATTGAAGATCTTTGTACTTTCTTATATTTTATATGTACTTTTTATATTATTAAACATTTATTTATTTTATTACCATAACAATTAAACTAGGAAACCCACTTTCGCCTTGTTTATGCATCATTTCTATTTCATTTCTCATTATTTACATTGGCGAATACTATCGATCTCCGTTCCACAATAAGGGATTCAAGTTCGAGTGCTACTCTCTGGGCCATCTATCTTTATCATTCGTCCCGTTCGCCAAATTTATTTGTGTTCATGAACCGTTCGCGAACACGCTCATTTCCTTAATGAACGAACACGAACATAAAATCTCGTTCGGTAAGTGTTCATGAACCGTTCGTGAGCACATTTATTTCCTTAACGAACACGAACAAAGACTTGTTCGTATTCGTTCGGTTCGTTTAGAGCCCGAGCCCGAGTTGTATGTGTAAGATGACACAAATAATTAGGAAACTAATGCCTTCATAGTTTTGGTTCTAGAAGGACGCAAACGTGGTGGCCACATGATATTTTAGCTTTTCAACATGGTTTGCAAATTACACCAAATAATGAATTTATAATTAGATCCCTCAGAAAAGAGATATTACACAAAATGTCTCGCATTGAAGAGGACTTTATGAAAGACAAGTAGATCCAAATTAAATTTTTAAACTTACCGCGTATTCAACATTCATAATTCATATAAAAACTAGTAAAATTCTCCCACCCTATGCGACTGGAATTCAGTCAGTCGCTATCGATTCGTTTTGTGACGACATCAATACAATATAGAGCGGCAATTCGACCGCTATCGATTCGTTTTGTGGCGGTATTAATATTGTACATACACTCGGTATAGCAATTGAGAAATAAAACCCAAGAAGATAAAATTGTGATCATGTATCGAGCAAATTGAGCAGAAAAATTAAAAAAAAAATGAAAATCGAAGGAAAACTAAGTAAATAAAAAAAATCTAAAAATAAAGAAGAAAGCCATGATAAAAAGAGAAGCTGGAGAGACCGCAAGGAAAAAAAAAACTAAGAAAAAAAATAACTTTATTTAAAGTTTAAAGACTGTATAGTAAATTTATTAAAGTTTGGGAGCATCAATATCTTATACCCGTAGGGGTACCCATTACATATTACCTATTTGATTTTGGAGTAATTATATTTACACTAAACTTTTTGCTATTTGCACCATGTAATGTGACATTAATAAAATCAAATTTGTGTTTTTCTTTTATAACTTGCGATATATAATGTTTTATTAAAAACGAATACGATTTTGTGATGTGCTTATTTTTATCTACGTTATGATATAAATTTTATAAAAAACGGAGCCGTATCAAATATAACGTTTTATAAGTCGTCATAAAATTTTATATTCCGTTTTTAAATTGAAAAATCACCTGTTGCAATGCTCATTATCCTAAATTTGATCTTAAACTCTCCTAAAAAATAGTTAACTACACTTCTTATATTATATATACATATATGATTTTTTTATTTTTTTGTAAGCAAGACATATAATAAAGTTTATAAGTTAAAACCTAATGCAATTTTAAACTCATTAACTTATTCAATTTAGTTTAGGCCATATAAACAAATAAACTCAATTATCATCTGACACAACTAAACCGAATAATATTTTTAAAATTTATTTCCTTTGTATTAAATATAAAGCTAAATTGGTGAGTTTAGATACAAATAACTGGTCCAAAGATAATGTAAATTATATACATTACGTTTTGCTCCAGTTAGCTCTTGCTAGATGGTGGTTGCCTGTTTGGTTTTATCAAGTATCAGCTCCCTTTTTCTTAAAAAAAAAAAATCAAACTCAATCAAACCTAGTAATGTTTATATTTTAGAGACCCGTTTTTTCTACTCGCCCAAGAATGACCCTGGTCATCACCCTAAGCTCTTTATAATACAAGGACTAATCATGTCAACTTAATAATAAAAGGACTTAATCACACATATTTGAATAGTCAAAGGATGATTCAACTAAAGTGACTTCTTCCTTTTCTCCTCAAAGAAAATTCAAAGTCAAAGCAGAGTATAGAACAGTCAGAGATTCACAACTCATTTCCCCTTCAAATTCATCATTCTCCATCTGCAACTCAAAAAACCGTCATCAAACCCTAATCTGATCTTCATCTTCATCTTATTCGTGTTGTTTTGATTATTAGTTATGAATAGTAATCCTACTACGCCGATGAATGCACACGCGCCGTCGTCAAGCTCCGGCGGAGCCGGATCACCGGATTCAAACACGCCGAGAAGAAATTCGAAGCGACCTAAATGTATATTCTCTTTGATTCTTGCTTATTTTACTTTTATTTTGCTGAATTTTTTAGTAACAGATCAGATGCAGTTGAATACTTTTTGTTAATTGATTCGATTCTGACTTTTTGCGTGTTATTTTCGATTTTTGTAATCTGAAATTTGTGTTTGACTTATCTGATTGCTGATATATGATATGTATTGTTGATGAAGCGCGTGTATATGATTTTCGTTGCTGATTTGAGTTTTAGGGGTTTATAAACCCTAGATGTGATAATATAGTTAAAACAATAGATTGTTGAACCGCTTAGGGTTTGGTGTTCTGATTTGACACTGCTAGTGATTAATATATTAGTTAGGATTTGTTGTAATTATTTTTTTCTATATTTGATCGAATATATTGGTTATGGTTTATTGTAATTACCTCCATCATAATTGTTTGATATGATCAAAACAATAGATCATGATTGTTATTCTGATTAGACACTGTTAGCGGTAAATATTTTAGTTAGGGTTTATTGTAGTTATCTTCTCTATATTAGATACAATATGCTAGTTAGGGTTTACTTTAATTATCTCCATCATAATTAGGATATATGAGTTGATAAATTATCTTTGTATTGTGTTTATTCTTATTGTATCCTTATATATAGCTGTTTGATAACGGTTTTCGTTACTTTAGCGACACTATTTTTGATTTATCATTTATGCTTTAGTTATGTTTGTGTCTCACTTTAAGGCCTTAAGACATTATTTGGGTGCATATACTAATTTATATTTTTTTGTGTTTTTTTTTTTAGATTCTAGGTTTACACAACAAGAACTTCCGGCTTGCAAGCCAATTCTTACCCCGAAATGGGTAAGTATCATTGTTTCAATGTTTCCTTATGCTTCTTATTCATTGACTTATGACAAAGAACCAAGCTTACTTTCTTTTTGTGTAATCTACTGCAGGTGATTTCGGCTTTCATGCTTGTGACAATTGTCTTCATACCTATAGGAGTAACTTCCCTTCTTGCTTCTCGTGATGTATGATTCAAACCGTTTTAATTTACTAACTTTATGAACATTTCCTTTTTTGTTGTAATAGTTTGTAATTTTGGATTTGTTTTTGTTCAAGTAGGTAGTTGAAATTATAGACCGGTACGATAATGCCTGCCTACAAGGCACAAAAAGTCAAAAGGTTCAATCTATACAAGACCCAACAACAAACAAAACCTGCGTCAGAAGATTGACAGTAAGTTTTAAAACAGTTACTTTCCAATAGTGACTTCATGATTAGAGATATGTGCAATTTAAATTCAACATCTAACATTTTGGTAATTAAATGAACTGAACATTAGGTCACAAAGAGAATGAAGCAACCTATTTATGTCTACTATCAGCTCGACAATTACTATCAGAATCATCGCAGGTAACGACTCTTTCATTTCCATCTTATATATTATTTATTAAAAACAAAAATTCCATAAATCTAAAAACTTACGTTTGCAGGTATGTCAAGAGCCGAAGTGATCAGCAATTGAGAAACCGTGGCGATGAGAATGAAACAAGTACGTGTAAGCCTGAAAATGAAGCAAATGGGATGTCAATAGTGCCATGTGGACTTGTGGCCTGGAGTTTGTTCAACGACACCTATAGTTTGTCCACCGGTGACAACCGCAATTTAACGATAAACAAAAGGGACATTTCATGGAAGAGTGACAGGGATGAAAAGTTCGGCAGTGATGTCTTTCCAAAGAATTTTCAAAACGGTAGTCTTATTGGTGGTGGGAGTCTCAATGAGTCTATCCCAGTAAGTCTCTTAAGTCTTAATTGTCACAGGTAGGCCTGTAGACGAACCGAACGAACATGAACATAAAATCGAACAAATTTTTGTGTTTGTGTTCGTTCATTAAGAAAATAGGCGTGTTCGTGTTCGTTTATGTTTGTTCATTTAAAACCTAAACGAACAGTTCACAAGCATAAACAAACTTAAATGAACATAAGTTATCAAATATAAAACAATACAAATGAACATAAATGACCAAACATAAAAGGACATAAAGTAGCTTTTTTATATGAATTATTGATTAATTATGATAAGTTCTATTGGAAAGCACATTTTTATTACCGGAAAGCCCAATTATTAATTAGTTATATGTATATAAGTAGTTAGAAAGCCTCTTTTATGTTTATATTTGTATAAATACAACTCCATACTTATTTGTTAAAATATAAACGAACAAACATAACGAACATATATGAACGAACAACACGTGTGTTTATGTTCGTTCATTTAATTAAACGAACTTCTCGCCGAACAAGTTCACGAACAGTTCATGAATGTTTGGTTCGTTTACGGGCATAGTCACAGAATTTACATCCACTTAAAAAAATTACAAATAAGTGAAATTATTTGATCATAATCTTTATTTTGTGGGATTGTTTTGTTTTGATAGTTAAACGAACAAGAAGATCTTATTGTTTGGATGCGAACTGCGGCTCTCCCAACATTTAGGAAACTGTATGGGAAAATTGAGCAGGATATTGAGGCAGGTGAAACAATAAATGTGGTATTGGAGAACCGTTACAACACTTACAGTTTCAGTGGCAAGAAGAAACTTGTGCTTTCAACTTCTAGCTGGCTTGGCGGGAAAAATAACTTTATTGGCATTGCTTATCTGGCAGTTGGTGGCTTGTGCTTCTTACTAGCTACCACGTTCACTGTCATATATTTTGTTAAGCCAAGGTAGCTTGTTTTTCTTTGTGTTTATTGATTGCTATTAACATAGAATCGTATTAGGGGTGTTTAGTGGGTTGTGTCCACGGGTCAAACTCAACACAAATCCTAACATGAGTACATGACACGAACCCAAAAATCGTGTCACTTGAACTTGAACATGACATGAGTTTCCGTTGGTTGACACGAACACGACCCGTTTAAAACCGAAATTTTATTTCGATTTAGTTTTCTTACGTATATTTAGTACTCTAAAAAAATATACAACAAAAAGTACAAATGTACTTGTATATATTAATTACATTTATACTTTATACTATAAAACCTGATGCAAGTTTCTCTATTATATTTTAATTTTGGGTATAAAATACACCATCAGTTTAATTCATAGACATGACATAAAACACATTTTTTAAAAAGTTATAAAAATAAACTGGTTAAAACAGGCCAACCCGAACATGATCTGTTTTGGTAACTTTGTTCGTGGTTCGACTGAATCCAACCTGTGAATTTCGAGTTTGGTTTGTGCATAGTTGTTAATAGCGGTTGCTACGCTCGCTATAGCAAATAGCGCAACAAAGCGAGAGTTTTCTGCTATAAGGTGTTTAGCGCCTAAAAAGCGATGAAATAGCGATAAAATAGGTTTTTCTTTTACATAAATACAAGTTTATACTGGAAAAATAAGCATATTTTAGGGTTTTTGTTACAGGATTGAAATAAGAAGCATATATTCTTTCCATATTTACCGGGATTTTTATAAAATATTTTTAATATCTTCTTCTAGTGTATCGCTATTTATATAATAGCGCCCGCTATTTCATCGCTATCGCTATGTAGGTTGTCGCTATTTACCGCTATTCGCTATTAACAACTATGGGTTTGTGTCAGAAACTTACACACCTACATAAAAATAGCGTACTTCATGTCTTGGATGATGAACTAATTTGTTGTTTTTTTATTGCAGGCATCTTGGAGATCCAAGTTATTTGTCATGGAACCGAAACCCAGGTGGTCACTGATATGTGATTATGCAATTATGAGGCGGGCTGAAAATTGCTCCTTTCGATCGTGTATGTATTTGATCCAATTTACATGTTGTGTAGATTTAGTAAAATTATTTATTTGTTGTTTAATATTTTATATCTTATGCATCGAGATAAGACCTTTTTTGTATTTTTGACCACATAATGACTGTTATGTTTACACGTTTCATGACTATGCTATGTGCTCGAAAAGAGATGTATTAATGTTATAACTTTACTGCTCACAACATCGGATGCATTTATTTGAAATACATAGTAACATAGTATATGCATACACAAAATCTCGAATCATTTTTATGAGATATGAATATAATCAGCTTCTATATCAATTAATTACTTACAAAAACTTGTCATTGATAATGTAAAAGAAATCCTCAATTAGAAGTAGATGAAATGGCATCCATCATAACCTGTTGATAGAAATTAAGATAATTAGTTTAAAAAAAAGTCAAAATTTGGTGGTATTGGGTTGTGATTTTACGGTCTTACTTGGGTCAACAGTGACCAGCATGGCGGAACCACCAAAACTACAGGTGGCGCCAGCCACTTTGGTTCTTTGCCAGTAGCTGTTGAATGCATAAGAAGCATGTGCAAACAATGTGTCAGGGAGAAAACAGTCCCCGTTTGGCTGCAGTGATTCACAGTCGGCCCCTGAACCACATGCGTAGCTCATGGCTTCTTGAATGATTGGGTCTGGAACAGATGGTTTAGCCACACACCAGAGTGCAGACTCTGACTCACTATGAGGTGGCGATGGCCCGTTTGGGGGAGGGTACACAACCGGTGGCTCAAATAGAGGTGGTGCAGGTATGAATCCTGTAGGTGAAGGAAACGAGAATGTTGGTGGGCTTGGCGCATAACTATATGGAGGGCTGGGTTCGTAACTGTAAGGCGGGCTTAGACCATTGCCCGGTTGATACGAAGCAGGCGAACCAGGGTTGGTACTAATGGGTGGTGTGTAAGGAGTAGCATAACAAGAAGGTGGTGTGGGGTAGGAGGGGTAGGATGAAGAAGACGGTGACGCAGGCGGTGTGGGGTAGGAGGAAGAAGAAGGTACAGAGGGAGATGGGATATAAGATCCGACAGTGGGTGATCCTGATGCCGGTGTTGGTGGTGGCAGAGTGGTGGTGGAAGGTGGAGAACCACAAAGAGGTAGATCATCTTGAAGATGATTCGCAACATGATATCTCTGTAATGAAGTCAACTTCAAAGTCAACGCTCCAGGTAATCTTGCATCTGCACATACATATACGTTATCAATCAACATTATATATAAAAACGAGTTGCATATAGTATAGTAGTAACTAAATACGTGCATGATGGTGAGGCGAAGACATGATAAGAAGAAATGACGAATGCATAGAGAAACCCTAGTAACCGGCAGTTCATGCTCATCAATGTCATCTGCATATACATGCATAGCATATAGTTTGTATGTGTGTGTATAATATATATACGAGCACGAGTGTGTGTGTTTAAGGCAGAAACAAGGCCAGGGCGGGAATAGGCGGGAGACTGGGATTTGGATACTTAGGAGAAGGTGGTGGAAATGAGATTCTTGGCTTAAGAATGGATAAAAGCACCCTGAACAATAAATATTGAAAGTTTGTTATTTTGCTTGCTTTCTACTCAAAGGCTTAAAGCTATGAAATGGTATCTCAATAGTTGGTATGTGTTCACATAAATCTATAATTTTTGTGTAAACACCGCACACATCAAACTAGGGCTGTTAACTTAAGGGTAGGCAAAAACCGATTTGGCCCAGCTCGGTTCCGGCTCAATTTAGCTTGATTAAATTGTTAGAACTTAGAAAAAAGAAAAGGTGTTTGATGTGAATTGGAGTGAATGATGATGGTGACTTGTGTTTTAAAGATTGAACAACACGGCCTTTTTTGAATTTGATTGTTTTTTTTTTTTTTTTTTTAAAGTTTTTTCATGCACTTTTCGACATCATTTGGCTGGGAGTTGACAACGTGACGTCTTAGAAGTTAGAAATGATCAAATTAGATTACGTAAATTATGAAAATATATTCAAACACATTGCTCATGTTTTAAAAATGAAAATGTGTGTCAAATTCTCAAATTGTTGAAGAGTTGTTAAAAATCTAGTATATGTTGTAAGTTCAAGACTTAAAAACTCGTTGGGAAACTCTCTTATGATAATTCTTTCAACTAATTCTTTTTAAAAGTTCCATTTAATTAAAACGATATAACTTTTTATATACTCTAATCTGTTTTATAAAAAAGTTCGAAGTATAGGATTACAAAAAAGAGCTTATGTTAATGATCATCTTTAATGTTGCATATTTTAGTAACCAAAAGTTGTTTCTTCATTAAACCAAAAAAAAAAAAATTCAACTTTAAATGATTATATAAAAGTTTTATAAAAGATGTGTGTAATATTTACAAAAAAACTGATTTAAGCTTATCTAAAATAATAAAATAAATGTTACCAGTGGCGGACCCATGAATTTTTTCTTAGGGGTACGAAATATTTTTAAACATTTTAAGCCCTAGCTATATAAAATATTCTGTTCATAGAGGGTCGGATCGGGTCGGATCATGTAAAACAAAAGAACACCAAACTAAAATTTATACAATCAACAAAAACATGTCAAACGTCATTACAAACATATTTAAAATTGTGCCATACGGGTTTTCATTTTTTGGAATCTACCCAAAACATTATCTAGAGATACTTTCCTATGAGTATCCACATCAACGAATTCGGAAAATGATTCAACATTTTTCCTCTTGAGAAATCCGTCGTAACTTCCCTACTCATGGTTCCTAACTTCTTATCAAATATAAAACAACAAAACCATTTAAAACAACACTAAACACTTAAAATCTTAAACAATCATCAACCATACTTCATAATTTTCAAGACCTAGTTTTAATTGTTGATTACTTATAACTAAACATTTAAACAAACAATACTTTAATTAAATCAACAAAATCACCATACTAAAGTCAAGAACAATAAAAAAAAAAGCAATTTGGAAATAAATAATCCCACCTTTTTAACTTTGGCCGATAATAATTCCAAGTCAGTTATTAGCCGATAATAATCCAAACTCGTCCATTTTTTTTGTAAAATAGTCCGCCGTTAAAATAGCTTAACGGAGTTAAGTTTTTTTCCGAATTACAAACCAATGTTTTAAGGCTTTTGATCAGAACGTGGATACGAGTCGATTGATGTAAAACTTACCTCGAAATTGTGCTCGAAATGGCTTGATTTTTGTTAATTGGAATTTAAACACACGAATTGAGGCACCGTTTTCGTGGGTTAGGGGCAGTATTTTGAGGTAAGTTTTACATCAGTCGACTCGTATCCTCGTTCTGATCAAAAGCCCTAAACCATCGGTTTATAATTCAGAAAAAAAACTTAACTCCGCTAAACTATTTTAACGACGGACTATTTTACAAAAAAAAAAAAATTTGACCAGTTCAGATTATTATCTGCTAATAACTGATTTTGGATTATTATCGGCCAAATTGAGAAAACTGAGATTATTTATTTCCAATTTGCCTAAAAAAATAAAAACACATAAAATTTCAAACTCTTTTAACATCTCTATTCCTAAAAGACCACATAAAACAACAAAAAGAACATAAATATCCGAAGCATACCCATGTGTTTTCAATGTCTGGTGATTGCAGGTGGTTTCGTGGCCGGAACCAAGCGTTTCCGACGAAAAAAGGGGATGTGTCGCTGCTGATGTTTGCGTTCGCTGGGGGATCAGGGAGAGCGGGAGCCATGAATTTGAAAGGGCAGTTGGGTTGGGTTATATTATTTACTTCAAATTTGACTAGGTTGAGTTTAGGTTAATTACAATGGATTCTTTATTGGACAAAATTGTTAAGTGAAAGTGATTAAAAATAATTATATAAATTAGGTTATATTTTAATAAAAATCAGTGTTTACAATTTTTTTTTTAAATTCATAAGATTTTAATAGCTGTAATTTTAGAAAGCTGGGGACTAAAGGTGAAAAATGGGCAAACCACAGGAACTATCCGGGCATTATAGTTTACTTTTGACTTATTACGTTTTAGCCACCAAACTTTTCACCCTTTCCTCACAAGTCAGAACAATAGTTAATTTTTTATTTTTTCTAAATATGATCAGATCGATCATATTCTTTTTTCTTTACATTGGCCATTAAGTCTATTATTATTAATATTATATGTTTTTTTTACTTTTTAGTTTATTCAATTTAATTCATTTATATATTATTAATTTGTAACAAAATTTGGCTTAAGAGGGTTGTACACTTTGCATAAGTTGTTTATTGTGCTATTATTATTTATACTTTATGTGTATTTGGTAGTACACTTTCATCTATTTATATTTGGGAGTTTATCAAAAATATTTTGATTTTTTTACTTTTAGTTCTAAGGTATTTGATAAATTACTTTTAAACCAAACTATTTGAAATTTTACTTTTAACTCAAAACTTTTCATCTTTTAGAGTTTAACCTTACAACTTTTTTTAGTTTCAACTTTGGTCCCCTTTAGTTTTCATCTTTTGCAAATTTTTCGTTTTACGCTTCGTTCTAAATTTTGCCCGTTAACACGGCGCAAAGTGTGTGTGGTTCAACATTTTTACGTTTCTAACTAATTTTTTTGAGTTAACACGACCAACGTGCGTGTATGGTTCAACGTTTTTACGTCGTCTATTTCTGTTTAGCAAGTTTGTTATAACATGCGGGTCTTAGATCGACTTAATTATTATTTTCTATGTTTTACGTTTCGGTCTAATTGCTCCATATTAACACGCCACAAATTCAGTGTTGGTGGTTGCTCGCGGTGATGTGACATTG
Organism: Helianthus tuberosus; assembly: GCA_030545235.1. Classification (NCBI taxonomy): domain Eukaryota; kingdom Viridiplantae; phylum Streptophyta; class Magnoliopsida; order Asterales; family Asteraceae; genus Helianthus; species Helianthus tuberosus. The sequence goes on along the minus strand of CM060411.1, from coordinate 47,252,493 downwards.
ATGCTACTTGGTACAGTTTACGCCCCTGCCGCAACGCGGGAGTTTTTTAATACTAGTTTTTTTTTTTTAAATTCATAAGATTTTAATAGCTGTAATTTTAGAAAGCTGGGGACTAAAGGTGAAAAATGGGCAAACTACAGGGACTATCCGGGCATTTTTCTCTAAAAATAAATAATCATAAAAATAAATCAATAACCATAAAAATAAATCAACCAATAATTTAAAATTCAAATGTAGTGTAGAAAACTAAAACCACAAACGCAATTCAAATCTTCGTATGCAACGGCCAAAAAAAAAGTGAAAGAAAACCCCCAATCTTTTGAAATATCTCATCGGATCTTCATTCTGACTCACGCTACTTCTTCCATTTCCACAAATCTGTTGAGTCGCTAATCTTAACCTAATTTCTTTTCTTTTCTTTTCTTCAACCACTCGCATGCATAAATTTCCACAAATTTCTGTAAAATAAAAACATTCTGATGTTGTTTTTCTCTGATCGATTACAGATGCGGAAGAGTTGAGTAGCAATGGTGGCTGTTAAGGTACATTTCAAACCCTAATTAACTTTGCGTCTTGTGTATTTTATCTATTAGACTGATGTTTGTGTTATTAAATTGAATCTAGGGTTTAAGCATGGTTAAAACTAGGGTTTCAGGAGATCGTGAGACGACGAGGAAAAGCGGTATTTCACTTTCTCCGGTTGTGATATCTTCGGTTGTATTGTTTCCTGTTTTTGTTTTAAAATTGTTTTAAGGAACAGGTGGAGTCAAAGGTTTGAAGGTGTTTGAGGAAGATACCAAGGTTAAAGATCGGGATCGGGATCGTGTTGCCGCTGAAACTAAGTAAGTTTTACTGGTAGTGCACTTCTTTTGTTGTCATACTATTTGAATGCAATATCAAACCTAAATGGAGTTGTAAAATCTTCGTTTTTTGAAGTTTAAACATTTTGTTAAGAAACCGAAGTTGTTGAATGTATCATAGGAGCTTGGTTTTAACGCGCTTAAGCGGGAGGCGCAACAAAGCGCACACCCTGGGGCTTTGTCACTCAGCGCCAAGAGTAATTACAAGAAGCCCCAAAAAGCGCCCTTTTGGGATTTCTCTAGGCTTTTTTGGCCTCAGGCACACACCTCTTGTACCCAAGGCGTTTTTATGCATCTAATTGTTGTACCTTGGGTTTTTTGGCTTGTACAGGCCGCTAAAATCATACAAAAATCTTACTTATAGCTATATTTTGGGTATAGAAAGCTAAAAACCTATGGGATATATAAAAAATATATAATTAACTTGCACCTCGGGTACGAAAAGCCTGTCGCTTTTGCGCTTTGCACTTCGCGCCTCGGTTTTAGAACTCGTCGCTTTTGTGTGCCTCTCGCTTTTTAAAACCAAGCATAGGAGGCTGCTATACTGGTTTGAGTGTCATGAGAATATACGGATATGTTGTTCAAATTTGTGAGTAATTGGGGAATATTAGAGAACTTATTGCTTGTTTTAATGTCATTAACTGAAGTTTTTTGTCTGGCAGGAGTTTGTTTTCTATTTCATAATTTTCTTGTATACAAAACATTTTGATTATAGTGTTGTTGGGAATTCATGTTGACTTACCTATTTCTTTTTGTAGAAGGAAATCTATTCCAGTCAAAGCTGAACTCAGTCGCATCCATGCCAGTTGTCAAAAGGTTAATACCAGTTTTCTAATTGTTTACATGGTGGTAAATGAGGAATGCAGTCTTTTATCACGTATATCATTTAAAAAGTACTAATTACGTGCTCTTTTTGTTATGATCATAAAGGAGGTCCTCAACAAGTTGGACAAGATCAAGGGGAAAAGCATAAACTCTGGTAAGCATCATGAAGATCAACTTTTAATATATTAAGTTTTCTTGTTCACACAATTTCTTACAAATTTACGCTTCACAGCTCAAACGACAACAGGGAGAAAAGTATTGGCAGATATCAGCAATTCCAAGGGTATTTTTCAGAAGAATGCAGTTGTTGATGGCTCCAAACCTGGGTGAGTGACATTGAGCCTTTTCCCATTCAAAAACTGGTTATTTGATAATCCCGTTTGTGCTATCTTGAAGTTTATTCTACATATAGAAAAATGATTGTCATAAAAGTTTTTCGGTCTTCATCGTGTTAACTTTAACAAATTCGGTTGGTTTAAAACATTGCAGGAAAGGTAAAATGGAAAGGATGACATATTCACAACGGTATGCACAACTATTCTTGTTATTAGTTACTTTCTTGTTTCTTTTACTCTAATTTATCAAAAACTTTGAGATAGCACACATTAATCCAGTGACAAATGCATAGAGTTTACGTTTAGTATCGTATGAATTTGTAGGACCTCAGTTTCATCAGGCAAGGAGCTGAAGGTCTTCAATGGTAATCCAAAGACAAGGGGTCAAGAAACCGGGTTAGTGGCATTGAACTTTTCCCATTCAAAAACGTGTTACTTGATTATCCGGTTTGTGCTATTTTGAAGTTGTGTCTACAGATAGAAAAATGACTGTCTGAAAGGTTCTTTGGTTTTCTTTGTGTTAACTTTAACTACAACATTGCAGGAAAGGTAAAACGGAAAGGATGTCATATCCACAACAACGGTATGCACACAAGTGTCCCCGTTACTAATTTACTTTCTTTTACTCTAGTATCTTGGAAACTTTGAGTAGGCCTGTAAACAAATCGAACAAGTCGTGTTCGTTCAGTCAACTTTAACCGAACATGAACATAAAATCGAACAACGTTTTGAGTTCATGTTTGTTCATTAAGAATATGGGCATGTTCGTGTTCGTTAAAACTAAACGGAACAGTTCACATAATTTAAGAAACACAAACGAATACAAATGAACATAATTGAAATAACATAAATGAACACAACTGACCAAAATAAACGAAGACAAACAAACCAAAACTAGTTTTTTTATATGTAAATTAGTGATTAATTACAATAAGTCCCATTGTAAAGCTTATTTTTACTACAAGCCTAATTACTAAGTATTTATATTTATATAAGTACTTATAAAGCCACTTTTATGTTTATATTTATATAAATATAACTACTTATGTATATATTAAAGTTTAAACAAACATGAATGAACGAACATAAACAGACGTTCACGAACATAAATGAGCGAACAAACCATTTGTTCGTTTAATTAATTGAACAAAAAATTTTGTTCATGTTCATTCGTTTATTAAATAAACGAACTTCCCCGCCGAACAAGTTCATGAACGTTCGGTTCTTTTACATGCCTAACTTTGAGATGGCACTCCTCAATCTAGTGATAAATGCATAAAATTTACGTTCAGTACCGTAAGAATTTGTAGGGCCTCGGTTTCATCAAGCAAGGATCTGAAGGTCCTTAATGGCAATTCAAAAACAAGGGTTCAAGAAACTGCCGGTTATATAGTAAGGTAATGGTCTTTTCTGCTTTGGTTCTTTTCTATACCCAAAATTTGTTTTTATGGTTGCTATGAATAATGATCCATTTTATTTATTTATTTAGGAAATCTGCAAGGGCATATTGCCCACCACAAAGGTCTCTATTTTCACAGTGTATACTTATGTTTTTAATCAACACGCTAATGTCCTTGAATTAATGGTTTCAATTTTGTATTTTAAAGGAAATCTTTACCAGTTTTAAAACATGTTGACAAGGAAGAGAAATCTGATAGCAAGAAAGTATGAAATCGTTCTATTATACTCTGCATCTTATTTTCACATTTTTTTATAAACTCTCATTAACAGTTCTAAATACTTGTAGGAAGATAACAAGAAAAAACATGGCTTTTCTGGTGAGTAACTTTCATTTCAGAAACGTGAATCATTCTGTTAATATTAACATTTTAAAGTACTCCTTGTTATTTTGTATTTTCAGTTAAACCTAAAGTTGGCACGACAGCTGTACCAAATGTAAGCAATACTCGAGATTACCTTCGGAAGAATAGAGTTAGTGACGGATATATAAAAATGTGAGTGGAAACTGCAAACATGTCAAAATCTTGTGTTGGTATAGACCGTTTTAAGTAACTATGATAAAGATATATTAAGTGTATACCTTTTATATGTTGATAGGGCATCAAATGGTCAATCATCAACTGGGGACAAAAAGAGACTGTCTAGGATATCAATGAAGGTATGTTGAAACATGTTTTAATTAGTTAATTATTAACCAATATATTTCTTTTATTATGTTCTCATAATTCCAAAAATGTCCTATCAGCCAACCGTGAAAACAGCAGTTGGTATTCCCAAAGCTCAAAGGGTATCAAGAACCACTTCTGTTTTTACCAAATCAACATCTTCAAATTCTGTTTTATCCAAGAAAGTTGAAACATCAAAGCCTGAATCTGTTTCCCGTAAGCAAATTGCACAAGATGTTACATTAGATGCAAGTACATCGAATCTCACTTCCAAGGTGAAATCTGGTCGCCGAAAATCCTACACGTCTTTGCTATTCGAAAGAACAAAGGTTGGTAAAGTTTGATTTTATTTTTCATTTCCTTTATAAATATTTATTTTATAATTTGTATATACGTTGCAATGCAGCTTCTAAAGGATCAAGTTGGTGTCGCTAAGGAGGAGATCCTGCCCGACATTTATGATGACAACAATCAACTTGAAGTTGCTGAATATGTTGATGAGATCTATCAGCATTATTGGGTCACTGAAGTGAGTTTATCATGCTTTTATGCTATATGATTATTCGATTGATGCGTTACACAACATAATCCGAATCAACATTATGAACTATGATCCAAATGGCTTATGAATGCAGGCACATAATCAACCACTGAAAAACTATATGGAGATCCAAACAGATATTACTCCTCAAATGCGAGGCATACTGATCAACTGGCTAATAGAAGTACCTTCTGTTTACTCTCTTTTTTGTTATTTTAATGCATAATTATTACGGTTTTATAATTTGCGTATGTTGGTTGCTACAGGTACATTTGAAATTTGATCTAATGCAAGAGACGCTTTATCTGATGGTCACACTCTTGGACTTTTACTTGTCTGCTGCCGTAATTAGAAAAACTGATATGCAATTAGTTGGTCTCACATCACTATTACTAGCATCAAAGTATGAGGATTTTTGGCATCCAAAGGTAAATGTTTTTGTTTTGTAGGTTACCCATAAAGACTCGCGGTAGTACATAACCTATGACACTTTGTTTCTTATTCATCTTTATTTTATTTTTATCTTTAATAGGTAATGGAATTAATTAGTATCTCAGCAGAGACCTACACAAGAGAGCAAATGCTTGGATTGGTATGTCTAAACTTATTGTGTTAAACCGTGCGACCATTGTCTGCTTTTATCATGTATTTTCACTAAGATATTAACCTTTTTACAATTATCAGGAGACGACGATTTTAAAGACACTAAACTTCCGTCTTAATTTGCCTACACCTTACGTTTTCATGTTGAGATTTCTTAGAGCTGCACAAGGAGGCAAAAAGGTATTTGTAACACACTTAATCTCTCAATTAAACAGATTCTAAACTCTTTTCATCATTTTTTTTTCAGTTTGAAAACCTAGCATACTTCCTCATTGAGCTATGCTTGGTGGAATATGATGCTTTACATTACAAACCATCATTACTATGTGCATCAGCTATTTATGTTGCTAGATGTACCCTAAATTTGACCCCGGCATGGACCCCACTTCTATGCAAGCATTCTAGATATCAAGAATTTCAGATCAGGTAAGTGTTCTAAAATCTAATTATTCATTTGTTACAAATTTTACCATATGTTCTATTCATATTTTTACATTGTTGACATAGGGATTGTGCTGATATGATTTTGGGATTTCACCAAGCTGCAAGGAAAGCTGTTTTAAGAGTTACGTACGACAAATACACAAGCAATCAAAACCGCAAAGTTGCATTGATCAAACCTCTAGACAGGCTTCCACCTCCATAGTCTTTTTAAATAAACAACAAATTGCTAACATTTAATTGATCTTTTGTACCAACACTTAGTTGGAGTGAATGTGTGAGATCATACTGTTTTACATATAGCGGTCTCGATTTATCTTCAAAAAATGATATTTTTGGTGAAGTATTATCAGCTTTGTGATAAATAGAACAAAACATATTGGTGAAATTCTATACATTACACATATATCACATAAATTCTTGCTAGCTGCAAACATCCTTTCTTTTAAGCTTTTTCCCACAAAATGGAGTGTTGCTATAGTGTATATAGTAGAATGTAGAGTATGTGCATCTAACAGTATGCAAAATAGTTGTATTAGGCCAGATAAACACTCACTATACACAAGTAGCAACTAGTTGACAATCTTGCAACTCCGAAAACTCTTGACCAGGATCCAATGTGTTCCTAACCGCACGATAGAAGTCTATCCATGACGACGAGTAAGTCGAATCCAAAATCCCCCACGAGAACGTAGGATTAGGTGTGGCAGGACTAGCAACCACCAAATCAAGAACAGATATAGCCGGTTTGAGCTGCTGCGGGAAATTGAAAGCCAAATTATCAACCTTATGCTCATAAATCTTTCCATTCCGATCCAATTTATACCGCGAAGTGCCTTGAAACTCTCCTTTCGCTTCCCAGGGGACTCGAGGCACGCCTTTCAGATTCCAACGGATCAAAATTAGATTCTCGGACGGCTGCCAAACCCTATAAATCTCCAACGAGATCTCCTTAAACAGTATTCTTCCATGGAAACGTAATGCTCGGAAGATTAGCTTGTAATTATCGATACCAGTAAACTTGTTGAGCGGATCAACAAACGTGATATCGTCCCTATAAATCCAAAAAATCAACAATTTATAGATATACAAACGTGAAAGATCTATACAAGTATACAAATATACAATGAATTACATATACCTGTAAATCTCGTAATTGAGATCTGTGGAGAAGATGAGAGGTAAATCATGGCGGAGAGTACGAACAGCTAAACCGAGATTAACATAGAAATCCTGGCGAGGATCGGACGGCGGTGAAACCCTAACGCGAACCGGTGGCGATTCGAGGGAAGATGACTGTAGAGCGAGGCAGGTAGGGTTATGGTGAATTGGAGAATGAGATGGAGATGGAGATGGAGAGAAAGATGATTTTTGAGAGGATTGAAGACGAGTGAAAGTAGGAGAGAGATTGAGGATTACTGTAAAAGAAGCCATGGAGAAGAAAATAGAGGGTTTTGGTTAACCTAATCTGGTAGAAGGAAGATAGGGTAGCAAGCAAATTCAGAGAGGATGTGAGTTCGTCGTCGTCGTCATCATCATCTTCATCACGTAAATGGAGACGCGTGTCTGTTTGGTTGTGATTATTTTGGGGATTTTCTGATTTTTAGATTTATGACGTCGGTATTTATAAAAAAATTAACGCTTTTTACAGTAGTTTAGTAGGTTTGTCCGCACATTTATGACAATATTGACTGTTCAATATCGGTTCGATGTCAATACCAGGCTCAAATTCAATACTATTTCACTATTTGGTTATAATCGATTTGTTTCGTTATGATACAGGCAAGAGCGTCGAGAAAACAATACAATTTAAAACCGTTATCGGTTGCGATGTTGTTTGAACAGTATCGATTCTTTCGTCACAATAAAGAGAAAAATGACAAATTATATTTTATTATTTGATTTGTTCGCTTTTTGATAAAGCTTTTATTGACGGTTAGATACAATAAGCACGTCACGTTATATTATTATAATAATAACGTAAGGGTAAACGTCGTCACTTTATTTGTAAAAAAGAAGAAGAGGAGGAAAAACTAACTCGTGAAGCAGCTTTGGGGATATGTATGTTTGTGCTTCAATCATTTGTACGTTATTATTCATAACTTGGTTGAGTAAATCAAGACGTAAATAGAAATAAACATGTCACAACCGATAGTCGGAAATTTATAAAACTTCTTACTTTGAAAGTTAGAATAACAAAATATGTTTTAAACATAATTATAATAATAATACAATAAAAAAAATTAAAAGTTACGGGGTTACTATTCATAGATCCACACTTTTTAAAATTGGAAAATTGGAAAATGGTAAATCTACAGATTTGAAACTCAAAACACCAATGTCTTAGCGTAGTTTTTTTTCCTTTATTAACTGTGATAATATTATTAAGACAAAAATAAGCAAGAAGCTATATCACAAAACACGAAACATTAGAAATTAAAATTACACAACACGGATCAAACTAAATTACACCCATGTCGTAGCATAGACGTGAGATTTTGAAAATCCTGAACAATTTAGCCTTAAGTTGACAGTTAGGTATACGTATTATAATTATTAACCATATACATCTATACTATATAATAAAAAACCCTGATTTGGGACATATGTCATTCATTGAAGACGTCTACATTTGTAATTTCCTACCTTTTCATACTTAATATTGTTATTTACCAAATTGACACTTTTTTATTTAGTTTACCCTTATCTCTTATTTTATGAAAAAAAAAATCAATTATTCTATCTCTTATTTTCATATTGCATTTTTTTTTAAATTTAGTTTGTACTTATCTTTTCCATTCAAATGGGACAGAAGTAAAATTATTAGGTTTCACATTTGTAATTAGTTATTTTTTATTAAGATGCTATCGTTCTATTTGCTCATGTTCAAAATGATCAGAAAAAAAAAAACTCAGTTATTTTTGTTTCTAGGAAATCACAATCCTTTTATTTGATTCAATCATTCTAGAAGTTTTAAAACTAAAATATAATCTATCATAATCAAATTCACATTTCAAAACCCTCAAAATTCAATCATTCAATAATCACAATTACTCACACGTATAAGCCCATATATAATCTAATCTAACTTTTAATAAAGGATTCCAATTAATTTTACATGAAATTCATAAAGACTTTTTGTTATACACTTAATTTCATATATAATATAATCTAACTTTTAATAATGTATATATGTGTGGACGCTCGGAGGGCAAAAGTGAAATGGTTCTAATTTTAACGTTATTTCACTAAGTTTGTGAAAATAACGTTAAAAACGGCGGACGGTTAATCATGCATCATCATCATGTGGTGGCGTTAATAGCAGAAAGACAAAAGGGAACATGCACTAATCGGTCTTTGTCCCGATTGCTGAGTGTTATGTGTCTTATGTTCAAAGCTTGATCCAAAACTACTATCGAGTCGGGGGTCTCACTGAAAGCAGCTTCTACATCTTACTCTTCTCAGACCCTACCTTAGCTTTGCTATTTGTGGGATTTACTGAGTATGATGATGATGATGATGATGATGATGATGATTTAGTATATATAATTAGATTTATTCAACCCGTATAATACACGGGGTTTATAAAGATATAACCTTTTTATTATTTAGTTTATAAAATTACATTTAACCAACCCGTGTAATATACAAAGTTACAAAATTATATTTATTTAACCCGTGTAATACACAGTGTTTTTAAATATATAACTTTTTTTATTATTTAGTATATATAATTAGATTTATTCAACCCGTACAATACACGGGTTTTTATTATTTGGTATATAAAATTACATTTATTCAGTACAATACATGAGGTTCTTAGAGATATAATTTTTTTATTATTTAATATATAAAATTACATTTGTACAACCCGTGTAATAAACGAGATTTTTAAAGAATAATTGTTTTAGTTTAGTATATAAAATTACATTTATTCAACCCGTATAATACACGGGGTTCTAACCTAGTAATCTTATATAATGTTTAATAAAGAATAATGTTTTGAGAAAAGAAAAAAAACAAGTCCGTTCATATTGGTAAAACAGGTCAACCTATCTATATCTACCCAGTGGCGAAGCTTGACCCGAATGATCGGGGGGGTGGGGGAGGGGTTCGAAAACGTATATACCAAAAAATTTCTATAGAACCGGGGGTCGAAAACGTATATACCAACAAAATTCTATACGAAAACTACATATATAACACTACTGAGCGAAAAGTTCGGGTGGTCGGGCGCCCCCCGCGCCCCTTCTATACTTCGTCCATGTATCTACCGGCTTGGTTTTTCGTCTCCTGAAGCTTTAGTTAACGATTCAACGCATAAGTATGTCAAACCAACCAATGGGGTTGTGGTTATTGAGAAAGATAAAACCTTTAAACAGCTTGGGAGATGGAGGTTTTGAGTTTAAGTTCTATAGACAGACAGCAAAAAATAAAAGAAATTTGTCGTTAAAAAAGTATGTCAAACCAAGCAAAACGGATCATAAACGTACATCCTAGTTCAAAATACTAAAATTAATTATTTTGCGCCAAGAATATAACTTTGTTTAGGAATATGCGTTCAAACACTCGGGGTATGAAAAGATATGATGATTTGAGTAGGGGTGTTCATCGAATCGAATATCGAATTTTCGAATTATTCGAATCGAATTAATCGAATAATTTTTTTTTCTCTTGAATTCGAATTCGATTCGAATTCGAATAAGACACATACTATTCGATTCGAATTCGAATTCGAATAAAAACTTCAATTCGTATTCGCTTCGTATTCGAATAAAAATTCGAATTCGAATCGAATTCGAATCGAACTCGAATAAATTCGCTACCATAAACATTTAAAAAACTATTAAAATGAAACATAAATTTTAACGCTACCATAAACCACGATACGACATTATAAAGTTTCAAATAACATCCATAAACACATTCTATTAGAAACCCCATAAGGCGTGCCTTAGAATCGTTTTTTGAGCGTTTCGCCTTGAGGCGCACGACTCAGCGGTTTTTATAAAACGATGGATTCAAGTGGTGATCTTAGTCAAGTAAACACAATGTCAATAAACTATAATCATGATTGCAGGTTCATCACAATCAAAGTAAGTGTAACAACATATCCATATTACTTAAAACTCTTGAGAAGCAGAGCCGATATCCCCCTTGTCCTTCCCAGCTTTCTTCGGCAGCAAAGTGGAATGAATATTCGGAAGAACCCCACCGTTTGCAATCATCACAGATCCCAACAGTTTACTCAATTCTTCATCGTTCCCCACCGCTAACTGTATGTGCCTTGGAACGACTCTGCTCTTCTTGTTGTCCCTCGCTGCATTCCCAGCCAACTCCAACACCTACAACAACAAACTCTATTGATCAAACACAAACCCTAACTTTTGTCAAATCAAACAAAACAAAACAAAAACAGAAATTGAAAACATACCTCAGCGGCCAGATACTCGAGAACGGCGGAGAGGTAAACCGGAGCTCCGGCGCAGACACGTTGTGCATAACGTCCGGCCTTTAGAAACCTAGCGATTCTACCGACGGGGAACGGAAGACCGGCTTTCGAAGATCTTGAAACGGACTTTGAAGCCTTTGGTTTGCCTCTACCGCCTTTCTTTGCTTCTGCATCGGATTTTGCTATTCAATTCGATTTGGGGAAAATGTGATTTGGTTTGGGGGATGATGTTATGTGAACTGATCTGGTTTTGTATTTGTAGTGAGAAGGGTTTGATTTTGATTGGTGCGCTTGGACTCACGGGGATTGCCAGCGTGGCACTTGGATTTGTGTTTCCACGGGAGTCGTTTAAATTATATATATTATATATATAAAAATAAAAATACATGTATAATTCTTATTCGAATTTCGAATCGAATCGAATTTAAAATTGTAAATTCGTATTCGATTCGTATTCGATTAACTTGACTCGAATCGAATCGAATTCGAATTCGAATTCTTGCGACTCGAAACGAATTCTTGATAATCGAATCGAATTCGAATCGAATTTCGAATTTTTCGAATCGAAACGAATTCTGAACACCCCTAGATTTGAGTGGTATATAACACTATAACATGGCCACCCGACATTGACCCAGTATTTTTTTTCCTTTTTGTATTTATTATTTCGCATTTTATGTGATTTAATTTTATAACAGATATCTTAGTCTATATTTAAATTCTGATAAATTATTCCAAAGAATGTCATGTGACCTCCTTCTCTTCCTTTATTCTAATTTTTTAATTAATTTGAATTGTAAACTAAATATAATCTTATATATATATTTTAACTAGGTTATTACCCGGGATTGCTTCCCGGGATCGGGAAACTTAGTTATATTAATTATTATTTGTTATTAATACGACCTCATTAAATCAAGCATCTAATTGGATTCAACAACAATGTCTACAATTCACCGGATTAGATCATGAACCCATATTAGACGTCAAACAAAAGCGCATCAGGACCACATGAATAACATCATTTCCACTTTTACTTCAATGCACTTACATGATCGGGTGATTTGAGCTTTTGTAAAAATGTTTGTTCTTGTACCTCCTAACAACCTACAACCACTGACTATTACAACCACTGATACAAACTACTAATAACAAATATAATGTACAACTAAACTACTGATTCTCATTCCACTGTTATAGCTCCAGCAGCGCTTTGGTCTTCAGCAGTACTTGAGACATATCAGTAGATTGAGCATCAGTGCTTTATCTTCAACAGTCTTTAGATCAGCAGCAGTTGTAATGAGTAGTGCTTTGGGTCATCAGATGTTAGGGCCACTGTCAAGGGGAAACATATGTTACAAACAACTGCTTATTATAGATCCACTGCTCTGAACAAGTTTTGGCTTTATCAACTGTTCCTTTGTAGGGTTCAATCCTAACAATATCCCCTTGAGACAGATGATGCCAAAACACTCCATTATTAAGGATCTTTATTGCCTCATCAGGAGTTCCCTAACTTGACCTTTGAATTGTAATTCAAAGTTCATGGAATCCTCATCATCCTCATCCCTGCACAGTGTAAGCTCAAGGAGATCTTGTAAGTCTTCTACATTTAGGCCAAGTGCTTCTTCCCTTGAAATATGCTTCACTTCACCACTGGACTTGATCAGAGTCAATACGTGGGTCTTTTGATCAGACTTCCACTTTAGTATTTTTGAGTTCAGTGGGTTTCTTGGGAGAGTCTTTATTTTAGATGAGTTTGGTGAAGGAGGCCTGCTTATGACTCCTTTGACATAATCTTGTGATTTTGCTGAGTCTTGATTTTCTGCAATCATTCTTTGAAGGGCCTCTTTCATAATAAAATCTTCCTGAGCCTTGATTTCCTTTTCATCCATCTGTTTTTGTTTCTTTCTTTGATTTAGGGCAATGATAGAAGTATCAGAGGATGTGAACAAGGTCTTCAAAGAAAGGGCCTGCTGCTGTGGATCATCAGCTTTCTTGTCTTTGTATTCAGGCTTCTTTGGAAGGCTAGGATCTGTCTATCTCCTTTTTCTCAGCCTTTCATAAGCCTCATCAGTGTATTGCCTTGTCCATTTTGCTATGGCTTTGGCTGTACCAACCTTTGCTGCAACCAACTCTTGCTTCTTCCTTTTATACTCCAAGGTAAGATCAGCAATTGTCTTTTTGTATTTGCTCCAATTTGGTGCTGATTTTTTCATACCTGGATCAATTTTTATTCTTTCAATTCTTTTAAGTTCAGCTTTGAGAGCAACAAGTGGCCAGTCTTGGAATTGTTCAGCTTTGGCAGGGTAAAATTTTTCACTCATGATCAATTCTATGAGATATTTTCTCAGATCCATTTGTAAATCAGCATCTGGAGGCAGGTTGGACATCTCTTTACTCAGGTCTCTTGCATAGTCTTCTAATTGTTTAACCTTGGTGAGCAAGAACTGCATTAGACATGAGATGGCATTATCACCCTGCTCTTTGCATTCATATTTGGCTCTTCATTCAGCTTGCTTTGCTTTGCTTTGCTTTGCTTTGAGTTTTAGATATTCATCCATGTTTTTAGGATCTTTAAAACCTGCAAGAGATGGGAATTTTCTCTTTGAAGGATCATCCACTGTGTAGAATTGTTTCATTTCATTCTTCACTGCATGCAGTTCTAGTGGATAGGTGGCAGGAATTGGTACAAGATCAGCAAGATCAAAACCTTGAAGAGCTATTGGATCTTTGATTGGGTTGGCTAAGGTTGGTGGAATGAATGGTTGAGGTTTGATGACATTGTAAGGTGCAGATGAAATGGAAACAGGTGATGGTATGTCATCATCATGCACCTGAAACTTTCTTTTTCTTGTATACACCTTTTTAGGAGAAGGTGTTTTTGTTTGAGTTTTTGGAACTGAAAGGACAATGGCTCGTGAAGAAATGTTTGAAGGGATGGGTGATTGACTAACAGTTGTTGAAACAACTGGTGTCTCAACCACTGTTGTCACTACAACTGTTGATGTATCAACTGTTGTCTTCTGCTTTATGTCAGGTGATGTTTTCAATAGTGATGTAGTTTGTGGTATAGCAGTGGGTTGAATGGTGGTTGATGAAATGGTGGGTATCTGACTAACAACTGTTGAAATAACTGGTGTTTCAACCACTGTTGTCACTACAACAGTTGATGTGTCAACTGTTGTCTTCTGCTTTTTGGCAGGTGGTTTTTGTGATGGTGATGTTGTTTTTGGTATGGCAGTGGATTGAGCATTGGTTGATGAAGTGGTGATGGCAGTGGTTGGGATATTTAAGACCCTTACTATTAAATAACGATTTTCGTATAAATTACGAAAATAAACATGTAATTATATGTACATATTGTTGAATAATACGGGCAAATTAAAACTTTTACAATTTGAAAATAATACAATTTAATATGTACGGCTTCGTCGTTTAAAATGATGACGAAACTACGTGCGGAAGCTTCATCTTGATGTGTTCGGTTCTCGTACGTTGCTTGATCTTCATCCGGAAACTCTTGACATTCACCTATGACCAAAACCAACTTAAAAGTTAGTTTTGATGGTTAAATAACAAATTCAAACAAGTTATATGGTCGAACAAACCAAATAAAACATAATGCCAGCTTTTACAGCTCTCGCGGGTTCGCGAGAGCTTACTCCATGATTGGTCGCGGGCCGCGACTCTCGTCGCGTTACGCGACGGTTTTAAGCGTTTTCTGTCGCGCGACGCGACAGCCCATTTTCGACAGAAAGGTCACTTGGCTAATGCTGCACATGCCCAACTCTACTATTTCAACTTATTATGCACTAAAATGTTCGTAACTTTCGATTTACAAATCCATTTTACACGATTCTTTTTCCTATGTGATCGTAATTTGATTCTCCATCATATGGAGCTAAAATCCGACACTCAGATGACCAATTTTCTAGATTTTAAACCCTCGACTAAATTTTAATTCTTAAGCTTTTAAACAAGCTTTTGACCCGTTTCATACTTTCATCAAACCAACTAGTTTGATACGCCTAAATTACCATGGACATCATATATTAAATGATTCATTCCTATTACACAAAGTTCAAACCATGGGTTATTATGCAAATAGTAACCCGTTTATGTTTATACGATTATTTTGACCCGTTAAGGGTATTTAAGCGTATTTAAGCGTTTTTAACTATAAATTACGCTCATGCATTACTAACATCATATTTTCGCATTGCTTCTTGAGTGGTCTTCCACCACAAATATCATTGTGGTGGATTTTATGTGTATCAATTACTTATTCCGGATTTACCCTTTCGGAATTGTTAATTTTATGACAAGGAGCCGTTTTAAGGCATTTGATTCGAAAAGGGTTTATGCCTATACTTTAACACTTAACTAAGCCTTACTCTATCATAATACTCGTTTCTAATCGGCTCTTAAGGACCGTATACCCGATTAAACACTCTTGTGCATTTTGGACAACCTTAGTCTCTTCTTTTACGGCGAAGGACTATAAACAATAAATTTAGCCGAAATCACACCTTTTGCCAAAATCTTACTTATACGTACCTGGCTCGGGTCATAGAATTGACCCGTTTAAGTACCTTTTGCTTTTAAATTTTCTAGATAAAAGCAACGCAGGCCATAAGTTATTACCTGTGATCACAAAACTCAACAAGCGATCATCAGTTATTATTGTCAAATGGTATTAACACACCATTTGACCCGTTTAGTCGAAATGACCATTGATCAACATATGATGGTATTTTAATACCATCACGCCCCCTTAAACCTATCCCGGTTTACACCGTAAATTCTTATTACTTATATGGCCTTTCTTTAATTGTTTGACCCGTTATGATTTTCACCAAAAAGTTCTTTTCAAATATTTTATCATTCCGTCAACTCGTGTACGTATTATGATTTAACCACTTTTGCTCGTTATAGTTTACCCCATAATGAAATGTTCAATATTCCTTATTTGTTAATCCTCACCCGGCTAGTTTACCGTTTTACCCTTTTTACCACAATTTATGGCTTCTTACCATTTTACTTATTCCAACTTGCATTGTATCATGCCGGAACATCATATTTCAAAAACTTAACATAATTCATAATCAATTTTCACAAGTAAGTGTATTGTAATTAAAGGGGTGTAAGCTTAGCTTACCTCGCATCTAAACTATGCTTTTCTTTTCCTTATTGATTCGTTTGACCCGCTTCGTCCCCAAGCTTCCACCTAGCTCGTTAAGCGTCAAACTATCATCATCATTCACAAGGTGGTTAGATTAGTCATTAACAATTACTACTATTCCACCTTACGTATTTTCTATGTCGAAACAACTATTTGACTTCGTCATTGGTTAGTTTAACTTTCTACAAGTTAACTACCTTGTAATTTTATGATATGTGCAATTAAGCTAAATTGACATCATAATTAGAATTCGTATTACCACATATTACACGTAATTAATCAAATTAGACAATTACGCGTTTCATTCATAGTTTCAACATATGAACATTCATTTAGGCGTTTTAACAAACACCTCGTGGGCTTAATTTTTACACATCTACAAACTAGTTCATAACTAGTTATTTTTACCAAGATTAACATCATTTTCAAGTCCATTATATCTAGCATGCATAACTACACCTAGATTCACTTCATGGAAATCAAATAATACCCACTTTATGATAAAAATTCAAGTTTTCTTCATCATCCTACAAAACCCATTTAACACTTAAGTGTGTGATTATGGAGTTTCACAATTATGAACACCAATTCATCAATTTATTGACTAGGGTTCGTTCCTAAACATGGATTCATCCTAGTTTCACCCAAACATCAATATTCAAGCAATAATTTTCGATTTCAAGTGTTCACCAAGAATTCAAGATGTATCCAAATGATGAAAATTGACATACCTTGTGATCCCCTAAGCTTGGAGATCACGATTTAATTAAACCCCCAAATTTCTAGCTTGATTTCCTTTGATTTTGTTGAATTTCCTTGTGATTTGGGGTTTTGAAGAAGAACCTCCTTTTCACCTCCTGTAGATTTCGACTAAACACACACACACATGTGTGTGTTTTGGTTTCAATTTTTCTTTTAATTATATCACTTTCATAATTGCTCCTTTTAGTCCCTCTAATTCACAAGTTATATAAAAAGGTGTATTTAACCATGTTTCTTTATTATTTTCAAACATATAACTAACTAGGTTAATTATTCCTAGTTCCTTCATGGGTTCAGGGAGTTATAACCCGTTTTATTTTTAAGTCCCGTTAACTCGGGCTCCTTATAAGCTTTGTCTTCTCAAAGCGTCTTTTCTCTTTTTATTTATTATTAGCCTTATTTGTTTAAATCCTAATAATTACCGGGTTAATCTTTACCGCTAACGGTATTTTACCCGCTCTTTGGTATTAATGGGGTTTAATTACTAAACCCGTTTTCGGGGTGTTACAGGATAACATCTGTTGAAACCACCGAAGTACCAACAACTGTTGATACAACAGGTGTCTTAACATCTGTTGGTTTGGAGGTTTGATGAGAGGAACTTTTGGGGATTTGAGGAGTATGTATGGTGGTTTTGGAAGATGTGGTTTTGGGTTGGCTTACTTTTCTGGTAGGCTTTCTTCTTTTAGTTGCAGAAGTACCCTGCTCTTCCTTTTCCATCATAACTTTCTTCTCTTGCTCAAACCTTTTTGACCCTTTTATTTCCATAGACTCTTTCATGTTTGCTTTTAGCTCAACAAATGCATTCTGAGTCACATCAACCTTTTTGGAACCATCTGGCCTTGGAATTTCTACCACAAGTTTAGACCTTGGATCTGGTGGCATATGCAAACCTTCTTTACCCTTCTTTCCTTTCTCCCCCTTTTTGGCATCATCAGGGTGTTCAACAAAAACAACTGTAGGAGGAGAAGTGCTAGTGGTTTGAAGCAAATGAGCCTTGATTGCCTTGATATCAGCTTGTGTATCCTTGTACCTAGCTTCCATGTAACACCCCAAAAACGGGTTTTAGTAATTAAACCATGCTAATATTAACGAACGGGTAAAATACCGTAGGTGATAAATATTAACCCGGTAATTATCAGGATTTAAATAAATAAACCTCGTATTTAATAAAAAGAGAATAAAAGGTTTTGGAGTAAATAAAAAATTCATAAGAGGCCCGAGTTAACGGGACTTAAAAAAAATGGGTTATGATTTTCCCCTAACCCACTAAGTTAACTAGGGATGTTTAACCTAGTTAGTTATAAATCTTGGAATAGTAAGAAAAAAAAAGGCAAGGTTAAAACACCCTTTATGCAAACTTGTGTGAAGTAAAGGGACTAAAGGTGGGGGGGGGGGGATAGTGCACGGTCCTCCCAACCGCCGGAGTGATCTCACTCCGGGAGCCGCTACCCGACCAAGCTAGCTTCGCGGTGACTTCCCCATGCCGAGTTCTTACCCTGGGCTACATATGTCACTCCCAAGACTCGAACCCGGTACCTCTGGGAAGAGGTGGGTGTCGGTGGCCAACTGGGCTACCCCAGTTACTAGTTTTTATTAAATAAAACATTAACACCAAAACACACACATGAAGTGTGTGTTCTGGTCGAGAAAAGCACAGGAGCCAAAAGAGCTCTCTAGCTCTAACCCTAACAAGCACAAAATCAACCGATTAAAAGGGCAAATCAAGCCTAAATCGAAATCCAAGCACAAATTCGTGATCACCTCGGTGAAGGGATCGTAAGGTATGTCAAATTTCATCACTTAGTTCCATCTCAAATTTTAGATGGAAACATGAAATTCGAAATTAGAACTTGAATGATGAATGTTTGGGTTGAAACTAGGATGAATCCATGCTTAGGGTGGAACCCTAGTTAAAGTTTGATGAATTGGTGTTCATAGATATGAAATTGAGAATCACCCACTTATGTGTTAAATGGGTTTCGTAGGATGATGAAGAACACTAGAATCTTGATTTTTGAAATGAGTATCATTGATTATTATAAAGTAAATCTAGATGTTGTTATGCATGCTAGATGTTATGAACTTGAAAATGATGATACATCTTGGCTAAATAGTTAGTCATGAATTTGATTATTAATTGTATAGAGTCATGCACACTAGGTGTTTGACATAATGCCTAAACAAAAGCATATTGCTGAATTTTGAGTAAAAACGCATAATCGAATCATATGGTGAATTATGCGAAACCTGTTATAATAAGAGTTCTAAACAAACCATTGGTTGAACCCTATAGGCAAGGGAATTGAATCTTCAAGCGGACAAGCCGGAGCGGATACGCGCTTGAAGGGAACGCTCTAAAGGTACGTAACTTTCGATTTCGTTACATTATGCATAAACAATAGTCTTAGAAATGTTAATGAGATTGTAGCGTCAAATGCGAGTTTGGTATGTTATAGAAGTGACGAAGTTCACTCGACAGACCAAACGTGTCAAAATAGTTAATTAGATATGTTGATTGATAATATACTTTAATTAGTCATGCTTGGAATGTAAATAAAGTTATGTAATTCACTAGATAAAGAAACGGGTTAAAATATTAGTTGTAATAAGTTTGGTATGTTGATAAAATGGTGAATTCCATTAGACAACCAAACGAGTCAAATAATGGTCGAAATGGTAGTGTACGAAGTGACTTAAACGTCACTCATTAAATTTGAGTTATAAAAGCGTAAACCATGGAATGGATGTGATACGCTAAGGTTGACAAGCCTGGGAATGGGTAATTATGGTTAGCAACCAATGTTGACGAATTATGCAAGTATGTAACTTGGTTCCGTTACATCATGTTATATATTGAATATCGTTAGTTAACTTGAATTAGCCTAATAGTGAAATTGGTATAATGCCGAAATGACGAAGTTCATTAGGCATGGCATTGAGTCAAAATGTGTGTTGGAATTAAGTTAGTATGATGATAAAAATGGAGGTTTCCATTAAATAACCAAACGGGTCAAAACAAGGGTAAATTGGTAATATTAAAGTGACGTGAACGTCACTCTATAATTGAGAGTTATGGAAGCGTAAAACCATGGAATGGTAGTAATACGCTGAAGTTCACGAGCCCGTGAAATGAATATGTACACTTAGAAGTGAAAAATGAATGATTAACTTGTTTTGCAAAGTATAAAACAAATGGGTCGAATAAATGAAACAAGAAATTATAAACTATTTGTTTATAATTCAGGTTTCATATGCGGGAAATAGGATAAATTGATGCTTATTTTTATTACAAACACGTTGGAAAAAGAATCACCTAAAACGGACTTTTAGATAAAAAGTTATGGTAATTTGAAGTTAAACTTGGTATAAAATTGGCGTTGGGCGGAATGCTGGTCCAAAACTTGCACCTGTTGGAAAACATCCTCCCTCCCGACACGCGCCAGGAGACTGTGACACCGTCGCGACACGCAACAGGTGTCGCGGCATGCGACAAAACCAATAGAGCCTCTCGCGTGGCGCGAGAGGCACAATTTTGGAAATTTTATTTTTATTTCGTTTATTTGATTATGAAATTTGTTTATACTCGTTTATAAGTTATCAAAACTAACTTTCAAGTTGGTTTTGACATTAGGTGATAGTAGCGAGCATCCGGATGGCGATCAAGCAACGAAGTGAACCGAACACATAACAAACGAAGCTTCCGCAGTGCCTTTACCTTGTTTTTGTTTTAAGTAAACTATGTAAACATGTGGTACTATGTTTTGAATACTTTAACATGTATGAATGTTATTTGAACAAAGTTTTTGAAAGGTCGCATTTTAGTCAAAATGCGTAGTTTATTATTATAATCTTGATTAATTAAGACGGATGTTATATTCCATCATGTTTCTGAATATTTGGAGCTGAATTTCATGCTGTTGATCAGCATATTGCCTTTGTTGATGAAGCATAGGTTGAAATAAGTTCCATAGCTCAACAGGGGGTGGAGCAGATGATGTAGTCTTTTGAGATTGTAACAACTACTGCAACATATTTTTGATATCTGCAACAGATGTTTCAATTTTATCCACTCTCTCCGTCAATTCTTGATATTTTAAACCATCACTGAAGTTAATGGGATCATCTGATTTCCCACCAGCAGTGGTTGTATCAGCAGTTGACTTAGGAAAAGTTTCCAAAAAGTCATCCACTGATGCCCCTTGTTCTCGGTACGGGGGACTTCTTTCCTCAGCAGAGGTTACCTTAGTAAACACACCAGTGTATAATGGAAACACACCAGTGGTCACCTTGGTTCCCAAAGAGGAAATTGCCTTCAAGGGAGTCTGATTTATGAAACTACTAGCCAGGTGCAAATCAGTGGATTCAACACCTGTAGTAGCTGCTCCACTTGAACTACTGACAGGAATTACTTGTAATTCCTGCAGTGTAGCCTCCTCAGCTGTTGGTGGGTTAGCAAGGATTGAGGAACTAGACTCAGTCACTTGTTGAGGTATATTCTCAGTGATAGGTTGTTGAGAAGAACTGATTTGTGTCTGGTCCATATCAAGTGCATCCAATAAAGGTATAATTTGTGGTGGAATTTGTGCAGTGAGGATGGGGGTTGAAAGAGAATTTGCCCCGGGAGCAGGGCTGTGGAAGATAGATTCAAGTGAATCCATTGCTTCATAATGTGGTGTCCTTATGGATACACCCTGATCCTTTTGAGAGGATGCAGGAGGAGTTTTAGGCTCAGGTTGAGATCTTTCTTCCATCTACTATGAGGAAGTAGCTGTGACACCCCAGGAAAACCACGCAACTTAACTAGCTTCCTCAGTAAGTACGTGCTAAATTTCGGGACGAAATTTCTTTCAACTTGGGGATAATGTGACAACTCGTATTTCAACCCTTCATTGCACCTCGATATAACTTGGTTTAACAATATGTGGTTATATGTTATGTGATTCCAAAAATGGAATGGTTGTTATGTTATGTGATTAACTGGTGTGAATGTTGTGATGAAACGTTGTGCTTTTATTATGTATGTGTTATGAAACGTAATGTAAATGTATATGTCTAAATCGCACAACACAAACCTAGTCACACGATAGTAATCCAATCGCACAAACACATTGGGCCGCATACTTGTCCATAAACTCTCACATATTACAAGCCCAATGTTGCCTACCTTGCAATCGTAACCCAAGGCAGCCCAAGAATGGGTTCGGCCACCTCTTTTTTTTATATACGCATACACCTATACCCTTAGGGGTTTTTGTTCTCACATACTACAATTATAAACACTCAAACCCTAGAGCTCGACGGCAGCCCCCATAACCACCGAAGCTACTCGGATTTCAGCGCCCTTCTCCCATCTCGATCACACACTTACACTTCTGGTTAGTCTCTAGCTTGATTTCGGTTGGTGTTCTTTAATTATTTCAGCCGTATATTAACTTGATGTTCGACACGATCTTATATGATTACTTAGGTATAATAATTGATAAATTGTGATCATGAAGTTCGAGTTCAGTATATATAAATATGATGAAACGACTATGTGTGATGGATTGGCTTGTGAAATTGAATGTTGCTTTATGAGGTTCATGGATAATTAATATGCATGTGATTTGCCTTGATAGTGCAGCCAAATTTGGATAAAGATCATGCATGATTGTCGGCCATTGTATTCATATTTGTATGTGGATTGTGTCAGAAAACATGTGATTGTTCATATGTTTGCAACTTTGATTCTTGTTTAATAATCGATGGTGGTGGAAGGAGTGATTAGGTTGTTGACTTTTGTTGATGACTAAAAGGTATTATATTCTGAGTGTTTTGTAATTCAAATGAATGTGATAAGTTGCATGGGAACCAGCGCTTAAGTGCTTGTGTATTTGCATGATATCAGTAACATTAGGGTGAATTGTAGTCAAGATATGATGAACATATTTACAAGGACAATATGTTGGGTTGAATTTAAAACGAAATGGTGTGACATAGGAGGTAATCCAATTTGACTTGATGATGATCATGTTGATTGCCGTTCATGATCAAATAATAATTATGAAGATGGAAACTGTTGAATGTATTGATTGATAAATTGTAACTATGGAAACGGTTAAATTGGTCAAACGAAATTGATTGGATCTAGGAACAGTATTGCATGAATTTAGGAAATCATTTAACCAATCGTACAAGTTGGTCGATCGCACAAGATCAAGTCACACAAGACTTGATCTGATCGCACAAGACACCATCAGTCGCACAAGACACATTGTTATTGTTTGGGCCGTATGCATGTTTGGACTACTTTTGTTATTTGGGCCGGGTATATTAACTGAATCGCACAACATGTTGTGGATCGCACAAGACTGTGCTGAACGCACAACATGTTGGGCCACCTGTTATTGGGCTTTACCTTTGGATCGTACTAGTATCAGATGTTATGTAATTGACTGCCAATGTGTTAACGTGCATTGTGTGTTTGCCATGATCCGTATGTGTTTCTTATGTGCTATCTATGTGATGCTTGTATGCACTACTTGAAACCAAAACCTGACTTGTATTGGTAACCATGTTAGGACGTGGTTGACCACTAGCTGCTAGACTTGACCTTTCTGTGTAATCTGCCGAGCAAACCAAGGTGAGTTCACACTAGCCAAGGCATGGGATTCCCAGGGGTTGGGAATGGGATGGAATAACTACTCGTACAACTATTACTATTAAACAAATTATTACTGTCCTCGGTTGAAGGGCACGTACGTAAAACCTACGTACAGTTATACTTACTACTGTCCTCGGAATGAAGGGCACGTACGTAAAGCCTACGTACACGATCTTAAGACCATCACCTCTATCAAAGGAAGTCCCTCAATTATCGACTTAATCGCCGAGGCCTAGGGCGAGCGGGTCATTAGTTAATAGCGCTATTAGGTTTAACAAACCTCACACCGTGCCAGTCGGACGGGCGTGTACTAATGGACTATGGGCAAAGGGTCAATGATGATAGACATTGACTTAGGGCACATATTATATTTCGTAGCAGTCGATACGCGTGGTCTTGTAACACATGGGAAGCCCCCACTAATCATCGCACGCATGCCTGGACTGGCAGTAAGGATTAACGCGATACACGGTTTACAAAACGAATATATATACGATCTATGAAACGAATATTTAAACCAAACAACTATCTGTGAACTCGCTCAACTTTGTTGTTGATTCGTTGCTACATGCCTTGCAGGTCATTAGGTACTTAGCTGGAGCTTGCACAAGGAAGAGTCGTTGTGGGACATGGACAGTTGTGTGCCATGTTAAACCTTTGGATATTTAAACTACATTTTGGTTTTACACATTATGCTTCCGCTCATAACATAAACTAAGTTTATTTTGAACATTAATTGTGTTGGTTGAACTTTTACAATTAATTACTTGCTTGTTCAATATGATTAGTGGTTTGATCCTGGTCAGTCACGCCTCCAAGCGGTGATACTCCGCATGTGGATTTTGGGGGTGTGACAGATTGGTATCAGAGCCATTGGTTATAGAGAACTTGGTTTTAATAAGGGAAAACGTTTTTGTTAAAACCAGACTATAACCTGTACAGTGCTCTACGATCCACAATGACGCTTCACTCCACGTGCAAGGCTCGACATTCTAGGTGGTATGAATTATGTTTATATTGCCTACTTGCTAGATTCCATAGTACTTTGCTCATGGTATGCTTAGATAAACGTAGCAACTATAGTTTGGAAAACACATTTGTGCTTGCTCCCTACTGTCACTACACACTTACGCACATTCGCGACACCTTTCCTATTTGTGTTTCCTTCGATGTGAAGATCATGAATGGACGTGTGAACCTAACTCAAGCCAGCTGACGGCTCTTATCAACAAGCAAGTTACGGCAGCACTCACAGCCGCTCAGGCAGGAGGTATAACCTGCTACTACGAACCTACTCTAGGATGTTAGATCCTACTCTCATGACCCAACTCTCGCGCTTAACCCTGTCTTTTCTTCCTCGCGCAACGAGGTCAGAACGCTCAGCCACCTGTGTGCACTTTCAAGGCCCTTATGGACTATCGACCTAGTACCTTTAGTGGTACCGAAGGGGCTGTATGTCTCCTCCACTGGTTTGAAAAGATCGAACGAGTTAGCTATTCTGTGCCCTACTATGGTGGACCCACCCATCAAACGTATCGAACTGTACCTCAAAGGCTTAGTACCAGAGATTCAAAGTCATGTGACATAGGCCAACCTTGCAACCATTCAGGATATTACTCGTCTTGCTCAACGTCTCTCAGATCAGGCGATAGGACAGAACAAACTGCCGAAGCGTATTAATGCTGCTACAACTACTTCGGATGCTCCCAGTGACAACAAACGCAAGTGGAATGGAAATTCGAGCAAGGGTCCCACTTCGGTTCAGTCTCAGTCGCAGCACAGGAGCCTCAGTCAGCAGTCTTTTGGTAATCGAAGTCAGGGTGGATACAGGGGAAATCACCCTAAGTGCAATCGATGTAATTTGCACCACAGCGGGCAATGCAACAGAGATCGTTGTCAGAAATGCAACAAGCTTGGTCATGGAGCCAAAGATTTTAGAATCTCACGTCCTGCAAATCAAAACCGTCAACAGCAGCCACAAGCTCCACAGAATCAGCAGTAATAACAGGGTAACAAGGGATGCTATCAGGGTGATGTTTAAGGTCACTTCAAGAGACACTGCCCACAACTGAACCAGAATCAGAACCACAACCAAGGAAACGGGAATAATAATGGAGGAAACAACGGGAGTAATGACGACGGCAATGGTGCCAGGGGTCGAGTGTTAGTGATTGGTCAGGGTAATGCTAGGAATGACCCCAACGTTGTGATGGATTCAACATCGTTATTGGTATGGATTGGCTACCTCAATATTCGAGCAGAGGTTCTCTTCAATGAGAAGGTCGTTCGTGTTTCTCGTACAGGTGATGAACCTCTTACGATTCGTGGCGACTAGAGGGGTGCTGTGGGGAGCATCATCTCTTTCCTTAAGGCCAGAAATGTTGGAGAAAGGGCCACACTGCCATTTTGGCTCTTGTTACTGACACCTCGAAGAATGAGAAGAAGATAGAAGATTTTTCCGACTGTACGCGACTACCCTGAAGTATTCCCTGAGGAATTGCCTGGTCTCCCACCTCATAGGCAAGTCGAGCTTCAAATCGAGCTAGCTCCTGGAGCAGCGCCCATAGCTCGTGCACCGTATCGTTTAGCTCCATCAGAGTTGCAAGAGCTATCTACGCAACTGCAAGAACTCTTAGATAAGGGTTTTATTCGTCCTAGCTCTTCGCCCTGGGGAGCTCCAGTGCTATTTGTGAAGAAGAAATACGGTACATTCAGAATGTGCATCGACTACCGTGAACTGAACAAGGTGACTGTGAAGAATCGCTACCCTCTTCCACGCATTGACGACCTGTTCGACCAGCTGCAAGGGTCGAGCTACTATTCAAAGATCGATTTGAGATCGGGGTATCACCAGCTGAGAGTCCGAGAAGAGGACGTCTCTAAAACAGCCTTTAGAACCCGTTATGGACACTACGAATTTTTGGTCATGCCTTTTGGGATGACAAACGCACCGGCGGTCTTCATGGACTTGATGAATCGAGTGTGCAAGCCTTACTAAGACAAATTCGTTATTGTCTTCATTGATGACATCCTGATCTATTCGAAGAGTCAGGAGGAACATGAGCAACATTTACGACTTATTTTGGAACTCCTCCGAAAGGAACAGCTGTACGCCAAGTTTTCGAAATGTGACTTCTGGCTTCGTGAAATCCATTTCTTAGGCCATGTTGTGAACAAGGATGGGATTCACGTTGATCCATCCAAGGTATAATCGATCAAGAGCTGGCCTGCACCTCGCACGCCAACGGAAATTCGCCAATTCTTGGGATTGGCAGGTTACTACAGGAGATTTATCAAGGATTTTTCCAAGATTGCTCAGCCTCTTACTTCACTAACGCAGAAGGGCGTTGGTTATCGTTGGGGAAACGCACAGGAGTTAGCGTTTCAGCACTTAAAGGATAGACTTTGTAGTGCACCTATCCTTTCATTGCCAGAGGGTACAGACGACTTCGTGGTTTACTGTGACGCATCCATTCAGGGTCTGGGTTGCGTATTGATGCAGCGGGATAAAGTTATAGCCTACGCCTCACGCCAACTCAAGGTTCATGAAAAGAACTACACTACACACGATCTGGAGCTGGGAGCGGTTGTTTTTGCACTTAAGATATGGAGACACTACCTGTATGGTACCAAATGCGCTATCTATACTGATCACAGGAGCCTCGAGCATATCGTTAAACAGAAGGAACTCAATATGAGACAACGACGATGGGTCGAACTGCTGAACGATTACGAATGCTCGATCAGGTACCACCCAGGCAAGGCCAATGTTGTGGCCGACGCCCTCAGTCGAAAGGACATTGCGCCTAAGCGCGTACGAGCTTTACAACTTACTATACAGTCTAGCCTTCCTTCTCAAATACGAAATGCTCAGGTAGAAGCATTGAAACCAGAGAACGTCAGGGCTGAAGCCCTACGCGGCTCAAGGCAACGCTTAGAACAGAAGGAAGACGGTGCTTACTACGTAACAGGACGCAATTGGGTCCCACTTTATGGCAACCTATGAGAGCTTGTGATGAATGAGGCACACAAGTCTCGCTACTCGGTGCACCCTGGTTCGGACAAAATGTACCACGACATCAAAACCACATATTGGTGGCCTAGCATGAAGGCACACATAGCAATTCACGTTAGCAAGTGCTTGACTTGTGCGAGAGTCAAAGCGGAATATCAGAAACCTTCAGGCCCACTCCAACAACCAGAGATACCACAATGGAAATGGGAGCAAATTTCCATGAATTTTGTTACTGGTCTACCTAGATCTCAGCGCGGAAACGACACTATTTGGGTGATCGTGGATCGACTCACAAAGTCTGCACATTTCCTGGCCATTAAGGAAACAGACAAGTTCTCTACCTTAGCAGACATCTACTTAGAAGAAGTGGTTTCGAGGCACGGGGAGCCAATCTCCATTATCTCTGATCGTGACGCACGTTTTACTTCAGAACTGTGGCGAGCAATGCACAAATCTTTTGGCTCTCGGTTAGACATGAGCACAGCTTATCACCCTCAGACGGATGGGTAGTCTGAGCGTACTATTCAAACTCTCGAATACATGCTTAGGGCATGTGTAATTGACTTTGGCAACGGCTGGGAAAAGCATCTGCCACTTGTGGAGTTTTCATACAACAATAGCTACCACACCAGCGTTAAAGCTGCTCCATTCGAGGCATTGTACGGACGTAAATGCCGGTCACCTCTTTGTTGGGCAGAGGTGGGTGATAGTCAGATCACAGGTCCAGAAATGGTAGTTGATACTACTGAAAAGATTGCTCAAATACGACAACGCATGGCGGCAGCTCATGACCGTCAGAAAGCATACGCAGATAAGGACAGGAAACTACTCGAATTCCAGGGTGGGGATCGAGTGCTACTCAAAGTTTCACCCTGGAAGGGTGTTGTTCGTTTTGGCAAACGCGGCAAACTTAACCCACGATACGTTGGACCTTTCGAAGTCATTGAGAAAATAGGCAAGGTGGCCTACAGACTGAACTTACCAGCAGATCTCAGTGCAGTTCACGACATTTTCCATGTGTCAAATCTGAAGAAGTGTCTGTCAGATGAGACCCACGTAGTTCCTTTGAAGGAGCTCACGATCGACGAGCGGTTACGATTCGTCGAGGAACCTGTTGAAATCACAGACCGGGATGTTAAGGTCCTCAAGCATACTAGAATATCTCTCGTTCGAGTTCGTTGGAACTCACGTCGCGGCCCAGAGTTCACCTGGGAACGCGAAGATCAGATGAAACAAAAGTATCCCCAACTATCTGCAAACAGTACAACCACTACTGAGGCTGAAGCTACGGAATTTCGGGACGAAATTCCAGATCAACGGGGGGAAGATGTGACACCCCAGGAAAACCAGGAAAACCACGCAACTTAACTAGCTTCCTCAGTAAGTACGTGCTAAATTTCGGGACGAAATTTCTTTCAACTTGGGGATAATGTGACAACTCGTATTTCAACCCTTCATTGCACCTCGATATAACTTGGTTTAACAATATGTGGTTATATGTTATGTGATTCCAAAAATGGAATGGTTGTTATGTTATGTGATTAACTGGTGTGAATGTTGTGATGAAACGTTGTGCTTTTATTATGTATGTGTTATGAAACGTAATGTAAATGTATATGTCTAAATCGCACAACACAAACCTAGTCACACGATAGTAATCCAATCGCACAAACACATTGGGCCGCATACTTGTCCATAAACTCTCACATATTACAAGCCCAATGTTGCCTACCTTGCAATCGTAACCCAAGGCAGCCCAAGAATGGGTTCGGCCACCTCTTTTTTTTATATACGCATACACCTATACCCTTAGGGGTTTTTGTTCTCACATACTACAATTATAAACACTCAAACCCTAGAGCTCGACGGCAGCCCCCATAACCACCGAAGCTACTCGGATTTCAGCGCCCTTCTCCCATCTCGATCACACACTTACAATTCTGGTTAGTCTCTAGCTTGATTTCGGTTGGTGTTCTTTAATTATTTCAGCCGTATATTAACTTGATGTTCGACACGATCTTATATGATTACTTAGGTATAATAATTGATAAATTGTGATCATGAAGTTCGAGTTCAGTATATATAAATATGATGAAACGACTATGTGTGATGGATTGGCTTGTGAAATTGAATGTTGCTTTATGAGGTTCATGGATAATTAATATGCATGTGATTTGCCTTGATAGTGCAGCCAAATTTGGATAAAGATCATGCATGATTGTCGGCCATTGTATTCATATTTGTATGTGGATTGTGTCAGAAAACATGTGATTGTTCATATGTTTGCAACTTTGATTCTTGTTTAATAATCGATGGTGGTGGAAGGAGTGATTAGGTTGTTGACTTTTGTTGATGACTAAAAGGTATTATATTCTGAGTGTTTTGTAATTCAAATGAATGTGATAAGTTGCATGGGAACCAGCGCTTAAGTGCTTGTGTATTTGCATGATATCAGTAACATTAGGGTGAATTGTAGTCAAGATATGATGAACATATTTACAAGGACAATATGTTGGGTTGAATTTAAAACGAAATGGTGTGACATAGGAGGTAATCCAATTTGACTTGATGATGATCATGTTGATTGCCGTTCATGATCAAATAATAATTGTGAAGATGGAAACTGTTGAATGTATTGATTGATAAATTGTAACTATGGAAACGGTTAAATTGGTCAAACGAAATTGATTGGATCTAGGAACAGTATTGCATGAATTTAGGAAATCATTTAACCAATCGTACAAGTTGGTCGATCGCACAAGATCAAGTCACACAAGACTTGATCTGATCGCACAAGACACCATCAGTCGCACAAGACACATTGTTATTGTTTGGGCCGTATGCATGTTTGGACTACTTTTGTTATTTGGGCCGGGTATATTAACTGAATCGCACAACATGTTGTGGATCGCACAAGACTGTGCTGAACGCACAACATGTTGGGCCACCTGTTATTGGGCTTTACCTTTGGATCGTACTAGTATCAGATGTTATGTAATTGACTGCCAATGTGTTAACGTGCATTGTGTGTTTGCCATGATCCGTATGTGTTTCTTATGTGCTATCTATGTGATGCTTGTATGCACTACTTGAAACCAAAACCTGACTTGTATTGGTAACCATGTTAGGACGTGGTTGACCACTAGCTGCTAGACTTGACCTTTCTGTGTAATCTGCCGAGCAAACCAAGGTGAGTTCACACTAGCCAAGGCATGGGATTCCCAGGGGTTGGGAATGGGATGGAATAACTACTCGTACAACTATTACTATTAAACAAATTATTACTGTCCTCGGTTGAAGGGCACGTACGTAAAACCTACGTACAGTTATACTTACTACTGTCCTCGGAATGAAGGGCACGTACGTAAAGCCTACGTACACGATCTTAAGACCATCACCTCTATCAAAGGAAGTCCCTCAATTATCGACTTAATCGCCGAGGCCTAGGGCGAGCGGGTCATTAGTTAATAGCGCTATTAGGTTTAACAAACCTCACACCGTGCCAGTCGGACGGGCGTGTACTAATGGACTATGGGCAAAGGGTCAATGATGATAGACATTGACTTAGGGCACATATTATATTTCGTAGCAGTCGATACGCGTGGTCTTGTAACACATGGGAAGCCCCCACTAATCATCGCACGCATGCCTGGACTGGCAGCAAGGATTAACGCGATACACGGTTTACAAAACGAATATATATACGATCTATGAAACGAATATTTAAACCAAACAACTATCTGTGAACTCGCTCAACTTTGTTGTTGATTCGTTGCTACATGCCTTGCAGGTCATTAGGTACTTAGCTGGAGCTTGCACAAGGAAGAGTCGTTGTGGGACATGGACAGTTGTGTGCCATGTTAAACCTTTGGATATTTAAACTACATTTTGGTTTTACACATTATGCTTCCGCTCATAACATAAACTGAGTTTATTTTGAACATTAATTGTGTTGGTTGAACTTTTACAATTAATTACTTGCTTGTTCAATATGATTAGTGGTTTGATCCTGGTCAGTCACGCCTCCAAGCGGTGATACTCCGCATGTGGATTTTGGGGGTGTGACAGTGGTTTTAGGTGACTTTTGTGTTGTCACAGGTATTATCTCTGGGATCTCATCTTCCAGAGTTACCTTTTTGGAGGGTTTGGGGGCTTTTGGGATTTTTCTTGATTGCCTTTTTAGTGGGTTTTGGTGTGGGTTTCACAGCAGTGGGTTTGCTACTGTGATCACCAGGAGCAGTGGGCTCAACAGCAGGGGCCTGAGGAGCGGTTGTTGCTGCTAAATTCTGCTCAGGTGCCTCTGTTTATGTTTTTGAAGGTTTTGACAGCCTTGTGAATGTTTCAGAAGTTAGGCTGTTTATTTGAAAAGGATTTCCTTGGATAAGCACATGTGCATTATCCTTTGAAAATTTCTTTTGTAGATAAAAGCTTAAAAATCTTGGAAATAATAAAAATGATTTTTATTGACATTTTTCACCATATCATTGAAAATCTCTTGGGAATAGTTAAAATCAACTCCAGCCATGATAGCATAGCCCAGGTATTGGATTTTCAATGGGATCTCATTAAAAGCTGTGGTTTTATTTGAAACACACATGAGGATGGTATGAAATAAAAATCTCATGGCAGGTGGAAAACTGCCCTTTTGCAAAGTATCTTTTTTCATTTTGTCCCCATACCCTCTCTCAATGAAATCAGTTTGGTAGTCAACCTTTGGGAAAGAATCTTTACCTGTAAGATCATTGATTTCAAAAACCTCTGAAATGGTTTGAGGTGTGATAGTAACCGGAATCCCCTTTATTGATGAAGTAATAGCTAAGGGCTTTTTGTCCTTAACTTCAAGCTTTGCATTTTTCCAGAACTCTCGTTGGGTATCCAGGTAAATAGGTGCATTACAGGTCAATAAAGTTTTGTACTTTGAAGACGAGAGTGCATCAATCACGGAGTGAAAGGTTATGTTTTGACTTGTTTTATCAAGTGTACACAGGTAGTTGTGAGGGGTTTTAAGTGCGAGAGCCATGGTGATTGAGGGTAGTTGCGAGATGAAGAAGACGATGAGTGAATTGAGGGAATTTGATGGTAACTGCTTTTGAAAGGAATTTTGAATTCAATTCGACAGTGAAAACCCTGTTTGGGGTTTTGATCAGGGTTTTATAAGGGTAAAAAGTGAATGCTGACGTGGCGGTGGTTACAAAGATCTGACGGCTAAGTACTGACCACGTGACAACCTCCGATGAATAATGGAGGATAGTTGTTTAAGAAACCACTGATGATCAATATCAGTGGTTTACAGTGGTGAAAATGAAAACAATGGGTGATTTTTAACTATCAGTGGATAGCCAACAATGATTTAAACACTAATTCTGGTAAGTCAGTGGTCAACATGAACAATGTAGAAACAGAGGTTGTCTTTCAGCACTGGATAACTTTTAACAATCAGATGTGTGAACCAACACAGTGGTTGTAACAGACTTTTAAGGATTAATGAAAACTATCATTTTTAACTATTTTTAAAAGTGTTAAAATATGAGAAGACTTAAACAGATATTGGAGCTTAAACAGATGTTTCGCCTTATATATCAGTTGTTTGGACTTAAACAGATGTTTAACCTTAAACAGATGTTTGGCCATAAACAGATGTTTGGCCATAAACAGATGTTTGGCCTTAAACAAATGTTTGACCTTAAACGGATGTTTGCCCATAAACAGATGTTTGATAGGCCTCATCAATGATTAGGTACATCAGTGTTTGTCTTTAACAGGGCTTTGTCTTCAACAGTAAATAGGCATCACCAGTCTTTAAGTCCATCAGTCTTTATAAGAAGCAGTGGTTAGTTATAACAGTTCTTAGCATGATCAGCTGTTATAACCACACCATAACCCTTAGTGAGGAAACAAGTGTCGGTCTACATGCTAAATGAAGAGCTTAATTGTAATTATGATAATCTGCTTTTGTTCTATGAGCTTTGAAAATTTATCCCTTGGGTTTCTTGGTATTTAATTTTACAATTTCCCATAAAAGTTGGGGTTTGAAAAGGTTTTTACATTTAAAGACTGCTGTTTTGAAATATACATTAATATGTTTATATTAAATCTACACGTTTTGATTGATTAAGTATATAAACTCATAGCCACTTCACCTGTTTTTCATCACGTTTTCCTACGAAGATATCATACTTTCAGCAAAGTCAAGTAATATAGTTTATTGAAATGGCGTCATTCACTTCTGTAAAATCAGATGATTTAAAGCAGCGTTTTGTTAGGCAAATCGAGGAACAGGTGTATCAATATAGGGCTACTCTTCAAGAGCTGAAGAGATGTTTTGATGGATTGCAAATTGGCCTGTTCACGAGACAGCAGGTTTCCAGAGATCTTATGCGGATGCCTTCAACTTCCGTTCGTGAGCTTTGTGATATCAGTAATATAGAATGCGGGGATAGAGAGATGGAGTTCATGGCGATGCTGAAGGACATACATCGAGAGGTGCAGCAATCGATGGAGTTGAAGCTAAAGTTTCTTAATTCTTACGGTTATTGTTAGATTTAAAAGTTTAGTTGTTTAGTATGTTATGTAATTATTGTACTTTTAATGTCATGAATAAATGAATAA
The DNA here is from genome assembly GCA_030545235.1 of Helianthus tuberosus. NCBI lineage: Eukaryota > Viridiplantae > Streptophyta > Magnoliopsida > Asterales > Asteraceae > Helianthus > Helianthus tuberosus. The sequence continues at coordinate 47,218,093 of CM060411.1, read as the reverse complement.
ATTTTAATCTTATGAATCTATGTTGCGTTTGTAGGAAAAAAAGAGAACGTCAATTTTAAATTTTCAATTGCATATTTTGAATTTCAAAAGTTATTGATATTATCAGTAATTACTGATTTGATTTGAAAGCAATTTTCATCATGACTTTTCTAATTTTTATTTTAACTTTAATTAAGAGAAAATAACCGTCAATTTGAAATTCCCATTTTTCATATTTTCAATGTCCAAAGATAAAGAAATTAACATTAATTACTGATTTGATATGCAAGAAATTGTCATCAACAGTTTTTTTTTATTTTTTATTTTAACTTTAATTTTTATCACCAAAACAATGTTGGAGGAACTCTTATCTCATTGGAATGTAACGATTAGATAAAATGATAATTTCATTGTAATTATAGTTTTCATTTGATAATTTCATTATATCATTAATTAACCACATCAACAATAAAAATGTGAGCAGTGGCTGTTTTTTAGGGAAACCACTGATGGTCAATATCAGTGGATGTCAACAATAAAAATGTGAGCAGTTGCTGTTTTTAAACTATCAGTGGATAGCCAACATTGATTGAAACACTGACGTTTGGTCAGTCAGTGGTCAACATGAAGAATGAAGAAACAGAGGTTGTCTTTCAGCGGTGGATAACTTTTAAACACTGATGTGATAAATACTGTTACATATACACACTGAAGTGATATGACATCTAACAACCTAACTGAGTATAAAACAACGATGTGATAAATAATGTTACATATAAACACTGTTAACATAAACAAAGGTAGAATATCAGGCCTTAGGTACATAAGTGCTTGTCTTTAACAGGGCTTTGTCTTCAACAGTGGATAGGTCTCATCAGTATTTAAGTCCATCAGTCTTTATAAGGAGCAGTGGTTAGTTATAACAGTCCTTAGCATGATCAGTTGTTATAACCACTCCATAAACCTTTGAGAGGAAGCAAGTGTCCGTCTATTCAATTGAGAGGAATCATTGCATTACATCCCTGTTGAAAAACAGAATCCATAAATTTAGGGAAAATGGGTTTGAAAGATGATAACCCAACAGTGGAGGATCTCATTCTACAGCTCCGATAAATTCAGGGGTATTCTCAAATAATGGTTCCTAGATGTTTGAAGACCGACAAATGTCCACAGTGCTGCTTCTTTAGACATTTGTCGTTCTTCAAACATCTAGGAAGCATTATTTGAAAATAACCCTGAATTTATCGAAGCTGTAGAATGAGATCCTCAACAGTTGGTTATCATCTTTCAACCCCATTTTACCTAAGTGTATCAATTCTGTTTTTCAGACCTCCCAAAGCCACCTATCCGCCTCCAAAGAGATCGAGACAGCTTGAAGCATAACCTAGACTTGCTGTAATTCCACCAGTTCAGTATTTAAGCCCAATATACCAACTCAATACAAATAACAAATATTTGGTGTGCTACAACTGTAAATAACTCAGGAAACAGATTTGAAACCGTAAATATGGATTATAGAGATCTATGAATGAAACATGGGTGAATAAACCAATAAAACAGATTGTGAAAACCAAAAACTACAAACATATCAAAATCAATCTACTCGTAATCACATGGTACACCAATGCAAGGCATCAGAATAAACTATTACAAATCAAAGACAATTTACCGATACTTACCGAAACCATAACTGGTCAAATTTATGTGCGGCTCTTAACTACATTCTGTAGAACCTGTACATCTAACAAATAATCAAAGAACAAAGAAACAAACCAAAAAACATTCTGTAGAATCTGTACATCTAACAAATAATTAGAATGGCCATTTTTACCTTATTTCACAAATTTCATAATAAGAAAATAAGTAAAACAGAGAAAAAATGAAACCAAACAACTGATATTTGTCGTTCGAATCTTTGAGTTGGTCGTCATAGTCCTACAACCTTTCGATGTCGTTGGAATCGGTCGGTGATGTCAGCAGCCTAACTAACAAACAACAACAAACAACAATAGCAAGTCACCAATCAATCGACCACAAAATCATATAGAAGCCCAAAAATAAAACAAACCCTAACCTAAAACTCAAAATGGAAAAATGAAAAAATATATTCATAACTAACCCTAAACCTCAAATCCATTACAGCATAACCATTAAATCGACCTCAAAATCATATAGAAGTCTAAAAATAAAATCAAAATTAGATAAGTGAACATCAAAATTGAACATCAAACCTGACCAAAAATTAACCAAGAGAACTGCAGGCCGCAGAGCCGACAACCTCCGATCATCTCCGTCATCAAGTTCCCAGCGAAACCCTAGCCGAAGCACAACCATAGGTAAACACGCATGAAGATCGAATGAGTGAACAATGAAAACAAAGATTGACACTTATAGAATGGAAGTTATTGATAATCTAACCTTGATTCGGAGCGTTGATCTGAACATCGATCGGAATAGAGCAGAGAGAGAGAAAGTGGGGAAGCCCTAAATGAGTAAATGAGAGATGAGATAGATAAAAGAGGGGAGTGGTACTGTTGGGCAGGAAAAGGGAAAAAGGTAGCCCTCATCTACTGACACGTGGCCCAAATAACTTTCATTTATTATATATAATAGATTAATATACACGAATGAAATATATTTAAAATTGAAAGTTGGCACCCGTATTCCCGTAAACAAAAAACATATTAAACAAATTTAAAGTTAAAAACATAACTAAGTAAACTAAACATAGTCTTATCTTTTAGACTTAAATATTAACTTTTAATTAATTTCTACAACATATGAATATACATACTAATCCTTATATAATATCTATCTTTATTTCTATAATAAAATTATTTTCATTTATTTTAAATAAAAATTAGATTTAAATGATATACAATAATATAAATAATATTATTTATGTAACACCCTAACACATTTTAACCAAAAAAGACGCAGCGGAAAATACCGACTCAAAATTTCTTTCTTTCTTATCTATATTACATACTTGGAGGTTCATTTCTAAAATGTCAAACACTTTCTTGAAAAGATTTACAACCTTCATTCTTAATTAACGCATCAAATGTAATATATAAATACAAGTCATGTGACTGCTCTTCCCGTACAATCCTTGCTCTTTGACTCGATCTTCAACCTCTTATACTCCATAATGATGTTAATTCCGTGCAACCTGTAATCACCACATACATGCGCATCATTAATATTTGGTGACGTCATTCATAATATAAATATACATAATTAAATGACCATGCCACATTTTTTTCTACTCATGCTAATCCTTTCGATTATCATTCCAAGTACAATCTTACATCCCAATCATTAAATCTTCATAAGGACAACGATAGTATACCTGCATTATCATTTCATTCTCAAAGCACTTGATTAGTAACGTTAATACTCAAACGTATTGTAGTCATGCATACATGTATACAAGCTCTATTCTTTCGTGTACAATCAATCCCACTTCGTGCATACACACACACATACGTATATTTATACACACACACATACATACATACAAGCTCTTACATACCACTTACATTCCCATATAATTTTACTAACATATCCTAGTCACAAACATCCATATAAATAAGTCTCATACGTACAAACTTACGTGCATGTTCATTTCTATTCATGCTTACCTATGGATTCCGTCACTAACATGTAGGTAGATCTATACACATACATATCTCCAAACTTATTTCTTTCCCACACATACTTTGAGTGAACGTTCTTGCTCATGAGTGAACATTTCAACTGATGAGTGAACATTCTTGCTGACGAGTGAACGTTCCAACTGTTGAGTGAACATTCTTGCTGACGAGTGAACGTTCCAACTCTTGAGTGAACATTCTTGCTGACGAGTGAACGTTCCAACTGTTGAGTGAACATTCTTGCTGACGAGTGAACGTTCCAACTGTTGAGTGAACATTCTTGCTGATGAGTGAACGTTCCAACTGTTGAGTGAACATTCTTGTTGAGTGAACATTTCAACTCTTGAGTGAACATTGGCTGTAGATTACGGCAGCTTGCTGTTGTTTCCCCTTGTCTGCTTGGTCGTAAGCTACGGCTGACCTGCCGCAGCTTACGATGGGTTCTTTCACTCTAACCCTTCTTCCTTTTTAATTTTCACAAGACAACCATTAGATATCTGAACTTCCTTCTTCCACATTTTTCATGCTTCCAAGACGTAACATGACCATAATTCAATCCCCCGTATCCTTTTACTACTTAACCCTAAGATCAAACCATCTAACGCATCACACTATGTTTCTTTCTACATTTTGACCCGTTCACTTCTACCATGTAATTCCAACATAGATGACCACCAACGACTTACCATCTTAACTTCATTTATAAATAAGAAGTGATTCCGCAAATCACTAACCTTAAGTGTCCGTATTCGCATTTGTTTCCTCGTCTCCTTTTGACCCGTTAGCCTTCCATGCTTCCATCCATCTTGACATGATCCCTATACTTTCATGTCATCGCATTCACATTCTTGTTAGCATACATGATTGTACATATTAACGATCATATCAAATTCATGTTTCACATTTGACTTTCATTAGTCAATTCTAACAAGTATAAGGCATATTTCCACAAGTCAATCTTTTCAAACTCATATAATTTATCACGTCATCACATATAACACATATGGATATAACACACATCATATGACTTTCTTTAACATTACAATTGTGACAAAAAGTCTAACATTGCTACTTATGCACAGTTGACTTTCAGAAAGTCAACGATTTATCATATGAACTTTCGACTTAACCTCATACATCCATGTCATTATAGTAGACTATACTAATGACACTATATACATTTCATACTCACGATGCAATAAGCATACTACCACATGATCATCTAGTTATATGCACACACCAAACATATTCAATTCCGTTCATTCTAGTAACAAAATTCTACAACTAAGACCATGACCTATGCTTAACAACCCTACATCATTCTAACTTCATCATGTTTTAATGATCTCATATGCTTCACATTTAGTGTACTTTTACTTATCAATTCTGATTAAGCAATTATTCAAACATGTAGTAAACATCATACCACTCCAACATAGAGTTCAATATTTGTCACGGCCCCCGGCCCGGTATGACCCGGTCCAGAAGCCGCGGGACAGAAAACCCGTGGTAATTGTATTTAGTTGGCAGCGGAAGTATTAACAGGATTGTTTAAACTTGAAAATGCCCAATTTATTTTATTTCATACATTTGGGACAAACCCCATAATTTACAGTAAAGGAAATTTCACAAGAAAATTCTCTGTTTTACAAAACATATTTATTTATTTTATTGAGCCACTTCTTTAAGCTTGGAGTGCTACACGGCACTTTTCCTAAATCACAGCAGATCACCTGAAACATGTTTAAAAACATTTTATCAGCGGGGAAATACTAGCGAGTCATTCAAGTTGCACAAAAGACACATTGTTATAATTTTACAGCATTAAGGGTTTTTATATTTGCCCTTTTATCATATAATTATCTGGTTCAGCTGTCACTCGACCGAATCTATGACTGTGGACATATCACTAATTAGGCTCGCCCACCTAAAGTGATAAATCGTTAGTAGTAATGTGCACAAAACCCCCACATACTGCCAGTAATTAAAGATTAGCAAAGACTTAATCACTGCAAAATATAACTGGAAAACAATTAGGGTTTTGTAAAACAATTTGATAAAAAGAGAATGACTCACATTGCAAGTTTAGTTGGGCAGAGTTTAGTCTACTGATAAGCCTGATAACCTAATTAAAATAACAACGCATACGAAACTAGATCAGTAATGTAACACCCCGTGTTTTCGGGAAGTCAAAGTCAAAGTCGAGGTCAAAGTCAACGACCGTTTTCGCGCAACTCGACTTGTAGAGAATTTCTTTTATGTGTTTAATTTAGTTGTATTATGGGGAGTAAGTGTCAATAATTACAACAATCGACGTATTACAATCGCCATCTAATCGACTTACGACTGTGAACTGCAGGAAGTAACAATGCGATAAAGTTAACAAAACGATAATCAAAGTATGCTAAACAAATCAACATCGAATCGAATCTCCACTAGAACTACGCATTTTAGTTACTGTTATACGTGTATATGTGTGCCTTACGTGTTACATGTGCATGTTTATTTATGTTATGTTGTGGTAATCAATCGAAATGCAATCGAACTCAATCGACATCGAACTCGAATCACAATCGAACTATGATAATTAGTGGAGAAAGGATAGCGCAAGATATGAGTGGTTGGGATTAAAAGTAATTTGACTAGGAAACCCTATCGTATCGAACCGCTCACAACCGAAATCAAAATATCAAAAATCGTCGCACCGACCACTCGAAACGTGCAGCTGATCGATCAGGCTACCAGCCGATCGAACAGCCAGCCGACCGGACTGTTGTCCGATCGAGCTGCCTGGCCGATCGTCCAGCACTTTCCTCATCTAGCATCCTATAAATACCCATGTCATTGTCATCCTTTTCACTTTTGGAAACCTCTGTTCGACCAGCACGCTTAGTTCATCCTTTTCTCAGATTCCTCTCGATTCCGGTAAGATTTCGTCCTAAATCTTGTACTTTCTTGATCTACACGCACTCCTACACCTTTCTATCTTTCAAATCTTAACTTTTAACCGTGAAATCATCAAGATTCAAGTGTTCTAGGATGATGTCATCATGGGTTCTTGAAGAACTTCATGTTTTGGCCTCAACCCACCAAGAATAACTTGGATCTAGCCGATTTCCACATAAATAAACAAAGATCTTTCATAGATCTAAACATATACCTGGTGAAAAGGATTGAAAGATGGATTTTCCAACTTTCTTTCAACTCTTTTTCACTCAATGCCTTCAAACCGATAGAAACGGAGCCTCTGCCGGCTTACAAATCACTCCGGTGGTTGCATGGCTCAAGATCCGGATTCTATCCACGAGGTTAACCGATTTCGGGTTAAACGATAAACTCCGTTCCGAACAGTTCACCAGCCGGATTTGGGTGATTCCTGTCCGACCAGGGGAACCAAGTAAGGACGAGGGATCTATGGTTCGACTCGTTGCCAAAATACCTCAATAAAATGACAAACAAACAGAACAACCAAGTGTTAGACGAATAGGCTGATCAGGTCAGAATGCTGACCGATCGGACTGCTGTCCGAACGGACAGCCAGCCGATCGAACAGTCAGCCGAACGACTGGCCAGCCGATCGATTAACACATGGTCCCACACTTAATCAATTTATCTTGAAGACTAGTATTGAACGAACTGTTGTTCGATCGGACTACTGTCTGATCGGATTACTCTTCGGATCATGAGATACTATACTTCAACACTTAATCGATTTTTCAACATGTTCGATGCACTGGGAGTGCCACCCGATCGAATAGCCGTCCGATCAGGTGACACCTTGCTAAGAATTTCAAGTTGCTGACTATTGTTGACTTGTCAACCGATCGGTCAGCAAATCATTAAGTTTTTGACTTGTTGACCTGTCCGATCGAACACCTGTCCGATCCAAAGCAAATCACTACAATTCATTAAAATACCTAACCGATCGGGTTGCCGACCGATCGAACAGCCGTTCGATCGACCGACCTGAAGGGTAAAGGTACTTCAATGTTTTCTAATGCTACAACGAAAACTTCAAAAGTCAAGCCATCATACACAAACACATCCTTCTCAAAGGAAGAAACAATCCACTCGAACAAGCCATTCGATCGGCCTACCGACCGACCGGACAGCGGTCCGAGCGGACTGTCAACCGAACGGTCAGCCGTCCGATCGAACTACCGTCCGATCGACCAGCTGTCCGACCCTCCAACACTTTGCATCGTTTTACGCGTCACTTATCGTTATGCTATAAATCCATTCAGGCTAACTTTACTCGCTAAGCGCTCCCTTCAATCCATCAACCGCTGTGAGTATACTCGATCCCTTTTTGCTTTATGCACTTTTGGGTGTTACATACGTTACAACTATTCAAATCACATCAAACACACTACTCAATACTCTTTGAACGCTAACCGTTAATGCATGTTATACGTGGCTTATGAATGCTTGTTTGTTATGTTTACACATGGAATGTTGTCTACCTGCCTTAGCAACGATAGTACTATAGTTTGGACTCAGCACCCGTCCACACGGGGGTTGTTAAGGACAATTACTTGCATGGATTACGGTGGTAATCATGTATTGTGAACTGCCCCGAGCAGTCAACTCGTAGTCATTGGTATCGATGGATCTATGTCGATAACTAACGTGTTTCATTTCACTATGTGTACGTGCTGGTTATGCGTAAACGAATTCGAACTCTATATACTATTATCAAACTTGTATGCTCACCTTTACATTTTATGTATTGACCTTATTTTAAGGTATGTGACAGGTGCCTAAGTTGTTTGTATGCCTAGCTCACTGTGAAATCGAGGCTAGGAAAGGTCTAGGATGCTCTCTGCGCAGTGATGAAATCGAAGCTAGGAAAAGAGGTCCTAGAAACCAACAAATAAACTATATATGTATAAATCTAAGTTGTCGGAACAGAGTTATTTGCCTAGATTTTATCTGTAATAATTTGTTTACTGTTTGAGACATGGTATGGGACATGTTATTTTAAATTGAATAGTAATGATAATTGTTATGAAAACTTCTGGACAATCTGTTTCGCTCAGTGCCATGCCCCGATGTTTCCGCCATCGGTTGGGGTGTGACAAGTAACTTAATACAATATTTACGATAAGCTCACGACATCAAAACCCTCACGACGAATGACAAAGTATAGCCCGTATTTGGGCAGCACTTAAACATCCATCGGATTGGTTTCAATCAATCGGACATTGTATCGTAGCAGTGATCGAATTATTACCCTGTTGTCACAGTAGAGGGTCGGGATTTTGATTGTTTTTTATAGAAACGGGTATAACTAAACGTACGTAATGAAATTTTCCGTCGTAATAACACCCACATGCAAGTGCCAAACCCCTGATATTTATACTGAAAAATGGGTTCCCCCGCGTGGCGCGCCAGACCCACCTGGTCCTGGCGCGTGGCGCGACGGGTCCATATTTAGAGTAGGGTAGCCTCGTGTCTACCTAGCCTGGATGATTCAAAATTTCGACGAAATTCGCGAACTACAGCAAACTGTGTGGATAATTTCAATTAGGGAATACCCCCCCCCCTTGAGCATGTCTTCCAGGGTTTGAATCGTCCTTTCACTTTGTCCGTCTGTTTGGGGATGGTATGCAGTACTTAAATTTAGTCGTGTCCCCATTGCTTCTTGGAAACTTGTCCAAAAATGTGAAGTGAAACGACTATCTCTATCCGATACAATAGAGAGTGGAACTCCATGTAAGGATACTACCTCGTCTACGTATAACTTGGCTAATTTTTCCATACTAAAAGTTTCCTTCATGTGCAGGAAATGAGCTGATTTGGTTAATCGATCCACAATTACCCAAATTGTGTCGTTACCTCTTTTGGTTTTGGGAAATTTAGTAACAAAATCCATGGTTATTAGTTCCCATTTCCAAACAGACATTTCTAATTGTTGGAGTAATCCTAAAGGTTTCTGGAGTTCTGCCTTAACTTGTGAACAAGTTAGACACTTAGACACATATCTAGCTATGTCCTTTTTCATTCCTATCGACCAGAAATTATTTCTTAAGTCTTGGTACATCTTATTATTTCCAGGGTGCATGGTAGATTTATGGGCTTCCTCTAAAATCTTGTTTCTTAAATTTCCTGACTTAGGCACCCAAATTCTTCTTTTGTGGAATCTCCAAATTCCATCAGCTCCTTGCTCTAATTCCTTTATTCTTCCTTTCATTCCTTCTGCATCATCCTTAATTGCTGTTACTTGAACCTTCTTCAGTTGTTCCATTAAATCTAACTGTAGATTTAATCTAAGAGCACGAACTCGCTTTTGCTTTTCATGATATTTACGACTTAGAGCATCTGCGACTACATTTGCTTTTCCTTCGTGATATTGGATATCACAGTCGTAGTCACTTCGAATTTCCATCCATCTTCTTTGCCTCATGTTTAATTATTTTTGCCCAAATATGTACCTTAAACTCTTATGATCCGTATAGACTGTAAACTTACTGCCATACACATAATGCCTCCAAATCTTAAGGGCAAAAATTATCGACCTTAATTCTAAATCATGTATCGTATAGTTTTCCTCGTGATTTTTCAATTGCCTTGAGACATACGCAATTACCTTTTTGCGTTGCATTAGCACACATCCTAATCCTAGTTTAGAAGCATCACAGTAAACTTCAAAATCTTCTGTCCCTTCAGGTAAGGCAAGAATTAGGGTATTTGTTAACCTTTGCTTTAAAATTCTAAAATCCTCTTCTTGCCTAGGTCCCCATTCAAACTTAACTGATTTACAGGTTAGCTTAGTTAATGGCACAGCTATCTTAGAAAAATCTTTAATGAATCGTCTATAATATCCAGTTAACCCTAAAAAGCTTCTAACTTCCATAGCTGTTTGTGGGACTTTCCATTTGGTGATCGCTTCTATTTTGGAGGGATCTACGTGAATACCTTCAAGATTCACCATGTGACCTAAAAATTGTACCTCCTGTAACCAAAATTCACACTTCGAGAATTTGGCATAAAGCTTCTTTTTTCTTAACAAAGTTAAGAGTGCATGCAGGCGCTCACAATGTTCTTCCTGATTTTTGGAATAAATAAGTATATCGTCGATGAAAACAATTACGAATTTATCCAAATACGGTTACAGATCCTATTCATCATATCCATAAATGCTGCCGGAGCATTTGTTAGTCCAAAAGGCATAACTGTAAACTCGCAGTGACCATACCTAGTTCTGAAAGCGGTTTTAGGTATGTCTTCTTCTTGTACCTTCAACTGATGATATCCGGAGCGTAAATCTATCTTAGAAAAATATCTAGCCCCCTGAAGTTGATCGAAAAGATCATCAATCCTAGGCAATGGGTATCGGTTCTTAATTGTAACCTTATTCAATTCCCTATAATCGATACACATTCGCATCGAACCATCTTTCTTCTTTACGAACAATACTGGTGCTCCCCAAGGGGATGAACTAGGTTGTATGAACCCTTTACTGAGCAATTCATCTAATTGCTTTTTTAGTTCTAACATTTCAGTGGGTGCTAATCGGTAAGGTGCTTTAGCTATCGGTGTAGTTCCAGGAATTAGATGAATTCTAAATTCCACTTCCCTATCTGGTGGCAATCCTGGTAGTTCTTCTGGAAACACATCCAGGTATTCTGATACTATAGGAATTTCCTTAAGTTCTTTACCCTTAGTGTTAATGATTACTGAAATCATATACAGTATTCCTTGCTTTCGTTCATAACTAGCAATTTTCATTACAGAAATGAACTTCATTGGTTTATGTGGCTTATCTCCTGTAACCCTGATTATTTCTCCTGATGGTGTAAGAATTTCTATGGAATTCTTATCACAGAGGATTCGAGCATGGTTGGCTACTAACCAATCCATTCCTAATACAACATCGAATCCAGCTAAATTCATGGGTAATAGGTTTGTAGAAAATTTATGACCTGAAAGTTCTATATTTTCTTTTTGCAAAACCGTATCTATGTTAACAGAGTTCCCGTCTGCTGTTTCTACTGTATAAATCTGCCTAAGTTTGGTTAAGGGTAGCTTAAGAGCTCGGCAGAAAGAAGTATTTATAAAACTTTGGTTTGCACCAGAGTCGAATAAAACTTTTGCATAAACGTTATGTACCAGAAACGTACCAGCTATTACATCGGGAATCAGTTCAGCTTCCTGCGTGGTCAATTGGAAGGCTCTTGCATTCTTCTTATTAGTTCCTTCAGCAGGTTTGGCTTTGTTATCCGCTGGTTTGACCAATTTAGGGCATTCTGGTCTGAAATGCTCAGCTTCTCCACAGTTGTAGCAGATCTTTGTTTTCTTTTTACATTCCTCTTCCCGATGTCCCGGAATTTTGCAGAAATTGCAATTTTCTCTACATTTTCCAAAATGCTTCTTTTTGCAATTCCCGCAAAATGGTGGGGTGGAAGAGGACCCAGTTCCCTTTCTTTTGAAGTTAATATTATTACCCACATGAAATCCTTGGGTAATCTTTTGGGCTAACTCATTTTTCCTGTTTTCTTCCCGCGTACGTACCAGCCCGTCGGTCAAAGTATTAGCTAACTCCACCGCGTCGTCGATTGTGCGGGGTCTTGCAGCCTTGATAATATCACGAATCTCACTAATTAAACCCCGAATATAGCGAGAGATAAGTACCGGTTCTGGCGAGGCCAGAGTGGGCACGATTCTGGCATATTCGAAGAATTTCGAAGTATACCCTCGACAATCAACATCCACCATTCGATGGTTCAGGAATTTATTCGCCATTTGCTCTTTTTCATATTCAGGGAAAAATTTCCTTTCCACCAAATGCTTAAACTCTTCCCAATTCATGGCATAGGCCATGTCACTTTCCTTGGCTTGTAACACCGTATTCCACCATGCTAATGCTTCTTCCTTGAAAAGGTGAGAAGCATACATAACTTTATCCTCCTCGGCACATTTACTTATTTTGATTACTGCCTCGGTTTTCTCCAACCAGCGTAGCGCGGCAGTTGCCCCTTCAGTGCCTATAAATTCGACAGGTTTACATGCAAGAAATTCCTTGTAAGTGCAACCAGGCGTTGCAGCTTTCATTTTCTTAAGAAATGGGGCTTGCATCACGTCATTATCATTATTATTAATGTTGATGCCTCCATTTACACTATTACTGAAATTGTCGCCGTGAGTTCGTTTGCTGGGAGTAGTTGGTTTAGGTTCAACTGGATTTCGGGCAGCAGCAAGGATTGCTGGGATAGCATTGGCTATTCCCTGAGCAACGATGTTTTCTATATCTTGCCTATTAAGAAAGTGATCCTCATTGTTTTGCTCAGATTGGTTAACTTCATTAACCGGTTCATTAACAACGGGTTCCATTTGATAATAAACAATATATGTATATATAAGTTATTGGCATAAACAAATATCAATCAAACATAATAAAGCAATCGCACATAATCACGTCAACACGTATAGCCAAAATTGTCGACTTTGCGACTTCCATATTTTATATATTTTATTATGCATCCGTACACACCAGATATGTTACAAAAGTTTTATTTTTAGTTATTTTACATAATTATATTATTTTATTATTATTATTATTTTATTATTATTAACACATAACCACACCATCATGCAACCACTACCAACTGGTGTCTCAGAAACGACGCTCCCTCTCGTCGTATTTCCATGAGATCTGTTCTCCCACTTCTCGGATTCTATTTCCTGCGTCCATCAGCTCCTCGCCATAGTGACGGAGTTCAGCCAAGTTCTCAGAGCTCATAGGTGGGTTTGGTGCAGGCTCAGGGTCAAACTGGGGGAAAAAGGTGTTAGGGTTATTCAAGAGATTCTGAAATTGCCAGTCAGTGGTCTACCATTCTTCCAGTTCTCCTGGTAGAGGCCGGGGGTGGATAATAGGATCTGGGATAGCAGGTTCCAGATTAACTGGAAGTTGTACTTCCGCTGGGTAGTGGAAGAGGTTTTCATCGGCAGGTCCGATGAGGTCACTAAGTGCCAGTTTACGATCCAGCTCCTCCCATGATGGCATTTCCTGGGCCTGCCTTGAACTTTCCCCGATCTCCTTTTCCTTTGCCTTTATCCTTCGGATCCTCAGTCTTTATAGCTTTCTGTGTTGCTGGTTTCTTCCTACGCATACGCCTCCAGCCTACGAGTCTCCTTCTCTTTTTCGGCTTTGGTTTTTCCTGCGGCGGGCCTGGAATACTATTGGCTCTTCAGTATCAGCCTGGTAGCCAGATGGATTTCCTGTGATATCCATATCTGTGCTATGGAAAGTAAAGTTTCGGAGTGCCTCCGATAGTTCATTCATGCTGTTAGCACATATGAAGAAACACACAATTTTTAAGTTAAAATTTTATTTATTGCAAATCAAATTTTCACAAAGTCACAAAATGGCAATCAGGAAAATTAAGTATTTCTAAATACTTAATTGACTTAAATCAGTGGCTCTGATACCACCTTTTTCCTGTCACGGCCCCCGGCCCAGTATGACCCGGTCTAGAAGCCGCGGGACAGAAAACCCGTGGTAATTGTATTTAGTTGGCAGCGGAAGTATTAACAGGATCATTTAAACTTGAAAATGCCCAATTTATTTTATTTCATACATTTGGGACAAACCCCATAATTTACAGTAAAGGAAATTTCACAAGAAAATTCTCTGTTTTACAAAACATATTTATTTATTTTATTGAGCCACTTCTTCAAGCTTGGAGTGCTACACGGCACTTTTCCTAGATCACAACAGATCACCTGAAACATGTTTAAAAACATTTTATCAGCGGGGAAATACTGGCGAGTCATTCAAGTTGCACAAAAGACACATTGTTATAATTTTACAGCATTAAGGGTTTTTATATTTGCCCTTTATCATATAATTATCTGGTTCAGCTGTCACTCGACCGAATCTATGACTCTGGACATATCACTAATTAGGCTCGCCCACCTAAAGTGATAAATCGTTAGTAGTAATGTGCACAAAACCCCCACATACTGCCAGTAATTAAAGATTAGCAAAGACTTAATCACTGCACAATATAACTGGAAAACAATTAGGGTTTTGTAAAACAATTTGATAAAAAGAGAATGACTCACATTGCAAGTTTATTTGGGCAGAGTTTAGTCTACTGATAAGCCTGATAACCTAATTAAAATAACAATGCATACGAAACTAGGTCAGTAACTTAATACAACATTTACGATAAGCTCACGAAATCAAAACCCTCACGACGAATGAAAAAGTATAGTCCGTATTTGGGCAGCACTTAAACATCCATCAGATTGGTTTCAATCGATCGGACATTGTATCGTAGCAGTGATCGAGTTATTACCCTGTTGTCGCAGCAGAGGGTCGGGATTTTGATTGTTTTTTAGAGAAACGGGTATAACTAAACGTAGGTAATGAAATTTTCCGTCGTAATAACACCAACATGCAAGTGCCAAACCCCTGATATTTATACTAAAAAATGGGTTCCCCCGCGTGGCGCGCCAGACCCACCTGGTCCTGGCGCGTGGCGCGACGGGTCCATTTTTAGAGTAGGGTAGCCTCGTGTCTACCTAGCCTGGGTGAGTCAAAATTTCGACGAAATTCGCGATCTACATCAAACTGTGTGGATAATTTCAATTAGGGAATACCCCCCCCCCCCCCTTAAGTTTTAGGGGCCCTGATCCTAGTTCCAATTGTTCTGAAAATATTAGGGGTCATGCAATATTACTCGGGGGTCTCAATTAGGGTTTCCTATTGGACATAATAAAATAAGAAATAATACTTTTGGTGAGAGTTGTTACAATATTCTAATACATACTTTTACCAAATAACATGGCCAACCAAGTCCTACATGAGTTCCATCTAAAAATAGATTTCTCTTGTTTATTTATCATCAAATACATCATATCCCCATATTATACGATTTCATCCATTACTTGCATACCATTTCATCTATTAATCTCACATAGGCATTTCATCAAACACTTGGTGTGCATGCCACAATTTATGCATAATGTACAAGTGTTTCATGCTTTACTTCCTACTTCATGCTTTCATTCATCAATTAACACAAAAACATCAACAAATTCATATCACATTCAATCTACCTAACAAGAACGCATTACATACAACATAGCACAACAAGATTTGAACAAGGATTGGACATGGGTGACACACCCATGTCGCCATCTTCACCACTAGAAGTGGGTTTCACCTCCAAACATCAAATTACTCCAAATCGTTCATAACCCATGTTCTATATGATGCTTCTAACACATACTCATACTCAATTTCACACAAATTCGCGAATTGCAACATAACCCACTTCGTACAAGATCACCAATCTAGGTATTAAAACATACCTTATGATCCCCTTGTGAAGGTGATCATTAATCCATGCTCAGTTGTGAATTTAAGCTTCATTTAGCCTTTCAATTTGATGATCTTTCATGATTAGGGTTTTGGCTCCTATGGAGCTCTGCTCGTTTCTAGAACACACGAAAATGTGTGTTTGTGTGTCTTAAACTTTCATTAATAAAACTCATGTTTCCATCATAACGGTTTTGATCCCTCAAGTTTTGTTTTGATTATATATAAGGGACTAAAACTCATCATCTTGTTACTTATGTACATGATACCACTAGGCTAATTTGTTCCTAGTCATTTTGTTTATGGGTTCGTTTTTTTACTACCAACGGTACTTTACCCATTCCTTTATATTAACCGGGTTCTAAATTACCAAACCCGTTTTTGGGGCGTTACAATTTACATACATTATTATATGTAAAATATAATAGGTAATTTCAGTCATACGAAAAAAATATATATTCACTTATTACATATTTTTCAGTATTTAATCATGTAATACACGGGTTATTATGGTATTTCAGTGTTGCTTAATAACATAGGCCGATTTTTATGATAAATTGAAGTTAGTTGTGTGAACTATCATATGGTAATAAAAATATGTTAGTCATATGAAGCTTTTTTATAGATTATATAATTATACCGTTTATATTATACAACCTCGTGTAACACATGAGTACACAATCTAGTATGATTAATACAAATGTATGGTCATTAATTGGGAGTCGCCAAGCAAAATCTTTGATAGCCATCTTTTCTTAAATCCTTATTTTCTGTGACCATTTAATCAAAATTTATTGATAATCAAAATCTTTTCTTAAATCCTTATTTTCTGTGACCATCTAATGTCATGAGGATAAAGGACTGCAATTTACATAATATAAATTACCAACAAGTTAAGGCATTGAGGTGTTGTACCTCATGTTTTGGGGGTTTTTCAAAAAAAGAAAATTGATATTTCATTTTAAACCCAAACTACTTGATTTTGTTGTTTTAACCTAAAAGCTTTAGTTTTTCCAATTTAACCACAATTTTTTTGCTTTCAACTTTGATCCCCTATGTTTTTCATATTTTGCAAAATTTTTCGTTTTACGTTAAGTTTAAATTTGGCGAGTTAACACAGCACAATGTGTATGTGTGGTTCAACGATTTTATGCTTTGTTATACGCTTCGTTCTAAATTTTGCGAGTTAACATGGCGCAACGTACATGTGTGTTTGGTGTATTTACGTCGTCTATTTTTTTCCCGTTTAATAAGTTCGTCACAACGAACAAGTCCTAAATCTAGTTAGTTATTATTTTCTATGTTTTATATGTCGATTTCTCCACGTTAAGACGCCGCAACTTCAATGTTGGTGGCCGTTGGCTATATTGTGGCATTGATGTTATTTGTCACGGTTTTACGCCCCCGCCGCAACGCGGGGGGGGGGGGGGGGCTTAATATGATAGGTTATTTATATGGATACAAGTCGTGTAACGTAATAATTATGATACCATTAATTGTATTGAGCTTATTTGGTGAATTACTTATTTGTATAAGATAGTAATACAGACTTAACCGACAAAAACATTTTTAACACATTGTAAATGTGAATCTGATCAACAACTTGTCAATTTTGTTGGCCGCGGCACAACACGTGCGAGTCAATCTTCTAGTTAGGGTTTATATTGTATGAGTTAGCTAGTATAAAATATGTAATGTTGATAAACCTTCCAATCGAGAGTATGCTACTTACACAGGAAATGATTCCATTTGTCAACTATATATGTAAAATGTGTACAAACTTCTAACTACTTGTTCTTTCAATGTGTTTTGTGACGAGTGGTGGATCCAATATTTTTTTTCATTGGGGTCCATTTTTTTTGTCATAAGATTTTTCATAACCTAACGTTAGAATTTTTGAGTCGGTTATCATTCGAGTCGAGTCGGGCGAGGAGCGTAATAAAATACAATAGGTCTTTCCTCAACATTATTTGAGCATGTTTAACACCTTTATTGAATAACTATTCGAATCTTGATTATGTAGAATATAAACAAAGGTAACATATATATTTCTTTATATCTTCAAGTTTTATATGTGACATCCAAAAACATTAAATATCTAAAAAATGAGAAATTCAAGAACAATTATCAAGTTTTATCTTTGATCACTCAGAATTCTTATCTTTCTTATAACCAATTTGTTATTAGAAAAACATTAGGATAGGTAAATAGTTTAAATATTGTACATATTATCACATCTCAATCTTTTGCTTAGAAATGAGAGCTGTGATGGAAATTCAAGTTACAAAACTCAAAAAAATAAACAGAACATATGTTTACCTGTTGGATTTTAAAAATTAGCCAAAACACTTGGTGGACAAGAGTTGAACCAATGACCTTTTGGTTCGAAAACAAGGGATTTGCCATTGCAACAAATTTAATTTTGATACAATGGGTTTCATCTAAAATTTCTTATGGGGTCCTTAAAAAATTTAACATGCCGGCTCTACTACGTTTTCTAAATACATTGGGGTCCTGGGATAAAAATTAAATTTCGAGTTTCGGTTTTTAGTATAAAAAGAACCTTATGATTTATTGTTGGATACCAAAAAGAAAATAGAGAAAAATAAGATGAAAGAGAGAAACTAAAAAATTTTATTTATGTACAAAGTTTTATAGAATTTAGAGAGGAGTACTCTTTAATTCTTCCACCATCACCAACTTAACCTTATATTTTTTCACATAAATTAGAACACCATTATACTCGGTGTAATCTCGGGCGTGAGAGCCATTTCAGGCAATACAACTACTGTTTCGGTTGTTGTATCCTGGAAACAAACACGTTGGTCTTAAGAAGAGGCACGAAATCTGTTATTTTTTTTATTATGCTAATTTGTGAAGTCAAGGAGCGTGATTGAAGACACGTCAGATGAATGCTAGAGTCATGAATACTAGATGAATGACGTTTAATGCACCCACCAAAGACACGGTTAAATCGCGCTTGGTACCTATAAGATTGTATTTTATATTTATATTTCATGTAGCTTTGTAACTGGATTGCACTATCATATTTCCAACAAATAACAAGAGTCTGGTTATTATATATTTTGATTATCACTTTTGATAAAAGTGAACCCACTCCCTACACGAACAAAGGATGATCAACACAAGGGTGATATGGTAAATAATAATACTTATAGCTATAATGGGGCGGTATCAAATAAAAAGTTGATTTTGCTTAAGTAAGGTAATAATGAATCTTGACCTTTTATTTTTGGAATAGTTTATTTGTACGACTTTCTCTTCACACGTATATACCTCTCTATCTTTTAAACGTTCATAATTTTTTATACGATATTCTTTTTTTTTAAAATAGCACAATAAAAGCGAGCATTTTTATCTTTAATTTGAGTATCATATTGTTATATAAAATATGCCTACGTAAAAAAAACCCTAAAATTTGTGTTGTATTTCTATGTTTTATATCATTTTTGTGCTCATTTTTTTGTGTTTTTTACTGAAATTTGTTTATTAGATTTTTTTGTTGTATTTTGAGAAAACAAAAAGGGTGGGAGTTTGTATTTTACGACCAAAATGTCTTTTCATCCTACTTATAAGGAGTGTCACATGTTATCTCTACAATTATTTTTATGTTATTTAGTCAAAACTCACTTTTTAGTGGATCTTTCCCCTAATTATAATAATCATTCAAAATTTATAAAATCAAATACTTTAAGATTTTTTATTATACTATGGTTTATAAAGTTTGTTGATTAAAAACAATAATAATGTAAATTTACGTACCCTTTTCTTGATATTAAAAAACAAATATCCAATCATGTATCATATTTAACTAGATGGGTGCTTATGCGAGTGTGTCATACGACGCGGAAAACATACACTGTTAGGGGTGTGTACAGTTTTGTTTTGGTTTGGTTATCAGCCTCATCTAAAATTGAAATCATCGGTTAATCTATGTTCCAATCACCTTTTGATTAGTTGGTTCGGTTTATTTGGTTAGATTGTCGACTTTTTGTTCGATTTAATTTTGGTTAATAACCAAAACCAAACTTGGGCTAAACTTTTTTTTAGAAATACATGAAATTGAGTTATTAATACATAAAATTGTGGTATAAATGTACCAACCCTCAAAAAGGTCCCACAACAATTCGTAATCGAAACCCCAAACGCGCACGACGAGAAACAACACGAAAAATCAAAAGGAAAAGATTTTTATGGTTCTCACGGGCCACGACAAACCCTTAAGGGTTCTCCGCGGGGCACGAGAGGTATGACATTCGCCAGAGACACGTGTAGGCCACGTGTCATCCACGTGTCACGCTTACCCCATGAGTCATGCCACCGATGCCCTAGCTAGACCTTCTCGTGGACCGCGACAAGGAAGCCCTGTGCTGTCGCGGGGCGCGAGAAACCCTAATTTCAACTATAAATTGAGCGAGAAGCAAACATTCCAACCTGCTCAATTTCTTTTCTTTCTCTCTCGATATACTGGTGTAATACTACTATTATACCGATGTTTTGAACCTTTGCCCGTAATCAGCGTGCTAACTCGAATCACTGGTACGGTACCTTATCCGATCGATCTAAGACCAAACCACAGATGTTTAAGTGCTGTCTGAATAAGGCTATACTTTGTCATCACGTTGTGGGTTTGGATCTCGTGATTATCGTTAAAGTTGAATTGAGTTAATACACTAATACATGTGCATTGTATGTTTAATTAGGAAACCGAGAATTAAACCAGAAGACTATTATTGAAACCCTAAATCCGCAAAGTGAATCATTCTCTTTTAAATAAATGCTTTCAAAACCCTAAATATTTTCTCGTTGTATTTACAGTGATTAAGTCTTTGTATTCTGATATTACAGCCTGTATGTAGGGTATCGTATACATTACTTGATAAGCTTTACTATTGGACAAAATGTTAGCCAATAGTAAAATGACCACAGTCACCGAAATGGGCGAGTGACAAGTACTGTGGGTAATTGAAAGATATAAACAAATATAAAAACTCTTAATGATGTAATTATAACAATGTGTCTTTTGTACAAGTTGAAGGAACTCACCAGTATTTTTCACTGATAAAATGTTTTTAAAACGCTTTTCAGGTGATTTACTATGAAGAGAAGAAAAGTGCTATGAAACACTCACGCTTAAATAAGTGGCTATGTAAACCTGAATAAAACGTGTTTTGTAATCAAGGGTTTATCCCATGGAAAATCCTTTATGTAAATACGGGGTTTATCCCACAATTGATGAAATGAAAATTTGGTGTTTTGAATACTCTGATATTTTTCCTGACACCCGGTCCTGATAAGTTTTCCGCTGCGATAATTTTAATAAACATTGGTACCACTCGTATCTGCTCAAGACTCCCGTCCAGGATAGGGTCGAGGGTGTGACAACTGTCAAAATTTCATGTATCAGTACAATTATTAAACAGTAATTTATGACTTAATGACTGTGCTGATTTAAATTAATGACATGAATGCTTTCTGGTTATTGTCATATACATACAGGTGCATCACATATTGCATGATGTCATATCATTATTGCATGCAACACTCTATGATTCAAATGATGCACGAAACAAAGTTAGCACAGTTATCAGACAAATCAGAAATACTGACGGGAGTTCAGTACTTAGACAGACATGGTATTGAGACACAGAATGGGCCAGAAACCAAGAGTTACACTAGTATAGTGTGTAGGAAAGTAAGGATCATAAAACTGCCTTCCTAGTGATAGTTTAAGTGCCGGAAAGTGCCTAAAACTCACACAAACTGCAGAATTTTGCAGAATTCAGCAAAAATCAGCATTTAAACAACTAAATATTATGCAGAATTATGGTTAAATGGTCCAGAATGTTTTCCTAAGTGTCGGGAATCAATACTGTCACAAAAGGTAACATAAAGCACACTAAACTGTATAGTTTAGCACCTTAACGAACCGGTAACCAACCGAACAACCGGACACTACCCGAAACACCAAATTCTCACTAGAAGCATTGTTTTATCATTTCCGAGCTAGTTATGGTCCCCGAACATCATAACACCTCTTATAACATCATAACAACTTATAACACTAACTAAACATTAGATTTCAACCAACTAACTTAACTACCCATTACAAACTAACTTATACCCCCCCTCAACTTACGGTTATACAAGGGTGGCCCACCCTTGATTTTCCTTGCATATTATATTAGATCATGTCCATTCCTTTTGAAGTTTATAAAAGAAACCACAAGTCCCATAACTCTCATTTCTTCACAACATCACCACACTCAACTCTTCCTCTCCCACTCTCGGCCGAAACCAAGCACCACCACCACCCTCACTTTCACTTTCACTTCATCTTCATCCATTCTCTAGTGATCTTAAGGTGTAAGAAGCTTGTTTAAGGAGCTTGGAGCCTTTGGAGATTGAATGACCTCTCTCAAGTGCTATTAACCACCAAGATTAGCATCTTCATCTTCTTGAATCTCATCCCTAGCCTTGTGCTAGTAGTAAGGCTCTTCTAATCTCATTTTACATCTTGTTATGTTGGTTAAAAGTGTATGTAAAAGACTAATCATGAAGAACATAAAGAATCAATAACATAATCTATAACATAAGACTAAAAATCATCATGATCTATGTTGTTTAAGTGTTTATATGCTTCTTGATTGTTGATTGTTTGTTGTCATACCCCTATTTTCCACGTGTCACCGGTGGGCCCGGTGGGGAGTATCGTGACGTAGTTGGTATCATCATAGACAAACAACACAATATATAAATGCACAGCGGAAGCAAAGATAGATTCATTTCAACTTTAATAAAGTGTAATATTAAATATCACAAATAGTTGAAACGGATCCACAGGCGGATCAAAATAAAATAAGATATTGTTCAACAGCTTTATTGTCATCCAAGCTTGCGAGACTTATTGTGGACGCTCTAGAAGACAGCCAGCCTAGTACGAGTAGTACCTGCACTTAATCTTTTTGGAAAAATACGTCAGTTTACACTGCTAAATACAATTTAACTGACTCATTTTGAAAAGGGTTGAAAATTGATTTGAATGCACGTGGCACAAAACATTTTATAACTTGGGATAATTATGTAATATAATCTTGTGAACGAATTACATGTTACTAGTGCGTTCAGTAGCCCAGATCTTGTCCGGGTTAAAGATCAATAGACACACCACAATATTGAGTTATACACTGACAGGTGTACGCCTACACCCCGTGCTCAGGTCGTGGCCATTTCGTAAAATGATGCCAGGGATATTCGGGACATGGTCATTAACCCCCCAAAGGCTTTAAGTGAACAAGACTGTTTAAACGAGCCGATCAAATTATTCAATTAACCACCCAACGATGTAAGATTTGATGCTCGATCAAGCGGTATTCTATATACCGTAACCCAAGCCCGTATAGGGAAAATAAGTTAAAAGTATTTACCTGAGTAAAGTATAATTCACAATAAGCAAATTGCAAGTAGCTTTTACTAGTGCTTCCTAATATGGAACGAAGGTTTATAATAACCTATTAGATTTCTAACGAGTCTTTATTTAAGCTTAAGCTTAGACCGGCTAGTTTTAAGGACGATACGGTTCAAACGCACGATTAAGCGAAGACCGGATAGAATGTGATTTAGACCCGACAAGTTTGAATACTTGTATAATATGGGTATACTAAATACATTCTGGATTTTGAGACAAAAATGATAAGGTTTGACCCGTTGTGGGTCAATTTATGCAAACTAGTTACATAAACCGAACCGAGCGCGAAAAGGGCATCACGGGTAACCATAAGAGTCATATGAAAGTTCCCTGAGATAATATGGCTTAATTATGTTATAATATCAGTAAGATATCTTCTATTATGCCCCAAATGAATTTAAACTCAACTTATGCCTCATAAGGGCATTTTGGTCATTTAAAAGATTATAAAAGAGTTTAATTTGTAATCTGAGTTATAGGTCTGATTTATACAGTAAATACACTTAATTTAACAAGTTATAACAGTAGGGTATGACCTATATGTGAAATTTATCATTTAAAACCAAACTATGCATCTTAGGGGTATTTTGGTAATTTCACAAGGGCTAAAAAGGTCAAAACTGGAAACCTGAGTTCAAAAACTTTTACATACTGTTATTATATAAAAATATACTAAAAATATCAGTAGGTATCAACCTTATATGTTAAATATGGTTTTAGCACATACTATGCGTTAAAAACGCTTAAAAAGGCGATTTGGAGCCATTTCCGGGTTTTTAAAGGAAAGCTGATATTTTTATAATTCCAGAATGCTCAAAATATTTTATTTATCAAATAAAATCAGTAGAAAAAGGTTTGGGGTCAAAAGGATTTATAAAACTCATTTTATGGCTTAAAAGGGCAAAACCGTCATAACCGAATCAAACCTAGAGACCTATGTTATGCTCAGCCAAAAATTAAATAAAAATCTTCAAAAATCCCAAAATATTATATAACATCAGTGGGTAAAAATTTTGATATCAAAAAGTGGGTTTAATTAGGCTATATGCTAATTACGCCAATTAATTAACATAAAGCTTTCAAATTACGCTAATGAGCATAACTCTTAATCTAGACCTCAAACTGATATCAAATTTTAGGTGCAAGTTTATAAATCAGCAACAAATGTTTCTACTCTTTCACTTTTTCAAAAATCACGTTTTATAGTCAAAAGGGCATAATAGTCAACATTTAAGCATAAATCGGAAACATGCATATGAATCGGATAAGTATTGAACCAAGTTGTAAAATCTCAGAGAGTTATACTTATATGAAACTTGGTCCAAAATAAGCTCTAAGGAAGATCTCAAACATGCATAAACGGGTCAGAACTGATAGTCAAAGCAAAAGTCAAATTATGCGACTTTCGGTTCCGATCCGGGTTTAAACTGAAAATTGTCGAGTTGAACATGTTGAGACATGTTCTTACATTAGTTACCAAGTTATTTTAATGATCAAACAGGTTGCATGCATCCTACATTGCTAATTATGCTTAAACTTGCAAATAATCATTCTGTTGACTTTTTAAAGTATGCTTTGACTCGACAATTAGCATAGTTAGAGTGGGAATCTGAAAATACCCTTTTAAGGGTTTGTTACCCACATAAATACCTACTTGTAGGTACTTTCAATTCGAGAAATGACAGAGCCAATTTCGTTTAATCTCAAAGTCAAACTTAAATTACGATGGTTTGAGTTTTGCTTAATTAACTAAGCTAGAACGAATTAGAAGGGGTTAGGAATACTTACAAGAGTCCTAATTAAGCTTAGAGAGCACTAGAAAGCCTGAGGTTGATCAGAGAAGCTCCAGAAGTGGTCTTGTGAATTTTTGTAAATGCAAGTGTTGAATGTTGTAACTTCAAGACCCTTTTATAACTAGTTTGATCTCATTAGATGCTGCCACAATAGTCTAGGGATGTTGTAAGATGTGTCCAAGTGCCCCTATATGCATGTAAAACCATTGGAGAGTCCCTTGTATCGATTCACAGCTGTTAAGCATCGTTTCAGACTTAAAAACTGACATCTGCGCGCTGATTGTCGCTGGCAACTTGTAGGCGGGCCGCGAGAGGCCTTACGCGGGCCGCGTACAAGTGACGACCAGGTTAACAAGTCTTCCATGTTTTGCATTTCAGTCCTTGGTCCTTTGATACGTGGTTTTGGCTATTTATCTTGCTCATTAGACCCTCAAATCTGATTTTTAAGGACCTTGGGACATTTACAAACATGGTAAAGTCCTTGGTTAACTTTGTGCTTACCCGAAAAGTCACGAATTTTAACGTTAACGCATTTAACCCTTCGTGCACGGTTTTGATCATAACTTTCTCATACGATAACGAAACTTGATGAAATTTTTATCACATATTCTAGTGAGTATATTTTACCATTACAAAGCTTCGGGTTTGCCAAAAGGTCACTCAGAGGTATACTTTCAACATGTTGACACGTTTAGCCCCTGTAGTTTGTAATTCCTCACTTTCTTTCATTTTTCCGCTTTGTATGATCCATGATTTAATCATTCAAGATTATAAACACCATGTAGGGTTATTGTAGGGCCTATTTATCCATTGTTGACACTTTGGACCCTTATATTCACATAGTTTCACTGTTTGTCAATTTTAGTCCCTCTAAAGTGCTTTTTCACATATTCAAAGCTTATGACACGTGTCAATACAATATTGGACGTAAATTTTCGAGGTGTTACATCCACACCCCCTTAAAAGAAATCTCGACCTCGAGATTTACTGAAACAAATGAGGGTATTTTTCTTTCATCGTGGATTCTACCTCCCATGTGTATTCGGGACCTCTACGGGCATCCCATTTGACCTTTACAATAGGCACATGCTTCCTTCGAAGCTTCTTCACCTGTCGATCCTCAATCGACAATGGTTTCTCCACAAATTTCAAGCTTTCATCTATATGTACATCCGTATGTGGTATGACCAGTGATTCATCCGTGAAACACTTCTTCAGATTACAGATGTGAAAAACATTGTGGATAGCACTGAGCTCTTCAGGCAAATTTAACTTATAGGAAACTGATCCGATACGTTCGATAACCTCGAAGGTCCTATGTATCTCGGGCTTAGCTTGCCTTTCTTACCAAATCGCATCACTCCCTTCCAGGGTGATACTTTAAGCAACACCTTGTCACCTACTTCGAAGTGAAAAGACTTACGCTTTGGATCCGCATAACTTTTCTGCCTATCCCTGGCAGCTTTCAGGCGATCGCGAATTTGGACAATCTTGTCCGTTGTTTCAAAGACCAAATCTGGTCCTGATAATTGAACTTCTCCTACTTCCGCCCAACAAATGGGTGTTCTGCATTTTCTACCATATAATGCCTCAAAGGGCGCAGCCTTAATACTAGTATGGTAGCTATTGTTATAGGAGAATTCGACTAATGGCAGATGCTTATCCCAACTGCCACCTAAATCAATCACACATGCACGAAGCATGTCTTCCAATGTCTGGATGGTACGCTCACTCTGTCCGTCTGTCTGTGGGTGGTAAGTCGTACTAAAATTTAAGCGCGTGCCCAAAGACTGTTGGAAACTTTTCCAAAAATGAGAGGTGTATCTCGTATCTCTATCAGAGATAATTGACAATGGCACGCCATGCAGAGCTACAATTTTATCTACGTACAATTGAGCTAACATGTCTGAGCTGTAAGTTTCCTTAATGGGTAGGAAATGTGCTGACTTGGTCAGTCTATCCACTATGACCCATATAGTATCGTTTCCCTTTCTCGTCTTTGGCAATTTGGTGATGAAATCCATTGTCACCATCTCCCACTTCCATGTGGGAATTTCAGGTTGTTGTAACAAACCTGACGGCTTCTGATGCTCAGCTTTGACTTGCGCACAAGTCAAACATTTAGCTACATAGGCAGCTACAGACTTCTTCAAACCAATCCACCAGTAGTTTGCCTTTAGATCCTGGTACATCTTATCAGCCCCAGGATGAACAAAATATTTGGAACTGTGGGCTTCCTGGAGGATAACATCTCGAAGTCCTCCAAAAATGGGAACCCATATTCGTCCATTCAATCTTAGCATTCCGTCCTTGTCATAGGATAACTGCTCCTCAGTTACTCCTAATTTTTCTTCAGGATAGTTAGCTTCTAACACAGCTTCCTTCTGTGCAGCCAATATCCTTTCGTTCAAACCATTCTTGATTTCAATGCGCTTGGCATTGATCCTTATCGACTTTACTCTTTCCTTCCTACTTAAGGCGTCAGCAACTACATTTGCCTTGCCTGGATGGTACTTTATCTCACAATCATAATCATTTAGAGTTTCCATCCAGCGTCGTTGCCTCATGTTCAAGACCTTTTGATTGAACAAATGTTGAAGGCTTTTGTGATCTGAATAGATCACACACTTGGTTCCATATAAGTAATGCCTCCATAGCTTTAATGCAAATACAACGGCACCCAACTCCAAATCATGGGTGGTGTAATTCTTCTCGTGCACCTTTAGCTGTCGTGAAGCGTAGGCAATAACCTTGCCTTTCTGCATGAGTACACAGCCCATACCAGTGTGTGATGCATCACAATACACCACAAATTCTTCTATACCATCGGGCAATGTTAATACTGGTGCATTGCTCAACTTTTTCTTCAAAATGTCAAAGGATTCCTACTGCTTAGGGCCCCAATCAAACTTAACCTTCTTACGTGTCAACGAAGTTAGGGGCGCAACAATCCTTGAGAAATTTTCGATGAAACGCCTATAATATCCTGCTAAACCTAGAAAACTGTGAATCTCAGTAGGCGTCTTTGGCTCTTGCCAATTCATAACTGCTTCCACCTTAGCGGGATCCACTTGGATACCACGCTTACTTACCACATGTCCAAGGAATTGGACTTCTCGAAGCCAAAATTCGCACTTCGAAAATTTGGCGTAGAGTTTCTCTTGGTGTAGAAGTTTAAGAATACAATGAAGATGTTTCTCGTGATCAGCTTGGCTCTTTGAATAGATAAGGATGTCGTCAATAAAGACGATGACGAATTTGTCCAAGTAAGGCTTGCAGACGCGATTCATGAGATCCATGAATGCGGCTGGTGCATTAATGAGCCCAAAAGGCATCACTAGGAACTCGTAATGTCCATAACGAGTCCTAAACGCTGTCTTGTGCACATCTTCATCCTTGACCTTCAACTGATGATAGCCTGACCTCAAGTCGATCTTAGAGAAGTAGCTTGCCCCTTGCAATTGATCGAACAGATCGTCGATCCTGGGCAAAGGATACCTATTCTTGATAGTGACTTTATTAAGCTCACGGTAGTCGATGCACAGACGCATCGATCCATCCTTCTTCTTGACAAACAATATCGGCGCTCCCCAAGGAGACGAACTAGGTCTAATAAAACCTTTGGCTAGCAGATCATCTAATTGCGTCCTTAACTCCTTCATCTCCGTTGGTGCTAACCTATAAGGCGCTCTCGCTACTGGTGCTGCACCCGGGATGATGTCAATTCGGAATTCCACTTGCCTATCTGGTGGTAAACCAGGTAGTTCTTCGGGAAAAACTTCAGGATATTCTGAAATGACAGGGATGTCTTCAATCTTGGGCTTTGGCTCATCAATAGTAACTTGTGCCATATAAATGACACAACCCATCTGCAGACATCTGGATGCCTTGAGCATGGACACTTGCTCAGGCAATCCATGCTGGGTATCCCCCTGAATGGTAAGTGACTCACCAGACGGAGTTTTGACTACCACTTGCTTTCTGCTGCACATAATCTGGGCTTGGTTATGCGATAACCAATCCATACCTATAACTATATCAAAGCCGACTAGCTTAAAGGGAAGTAAGGACAAAGGAAAAGAGTGATTCCTAATGGATATAATACATCCATCTAAAACAGTTGAGGCGGTTTCTATGGTTCCATCAGCTAATTCCACCTCATATTTCACACTTAAGGGTTTTACAGGAAATTTCAACAACTCACAAAACTTATTATCCACAAAAGACTTATCTGCTCCAGAATCAAACAATACTCTAGCAAAAACATCATTTACGAGAAAAGTACCTGTGATCACGTTGTCATCCTGAACAGCTTCCTTAGCGTCCATCTTGAAGACCCTCGCATTGGTCTTCTTCCCATCCTCGGTTTTCTTGGTGTTCTTTGGGCAATTAGACTTAATGTGCCCTTTCTCATTGCAACCGTAACATGTTGCATCTTTCAGCTTCTTACACTCCAAAGTCTTATGATCCGTAGATTTGCAAATCCCACAGGATCTCGTGTGAGACTGGGATTTCGACTCAAATCGACACTTCCCAAAATGGTTCTTCTTACAAGTTTTACATTTGGGCTTATCCCCCGATTGTTGCCCATCCTTCTTAGATCCCGACCCTTTCTTGTGGTCGTTATTTCCTCGGTGTCTCTTATCTGATCTTCGTGAGGTATCATCCTCACGCTTCCTCTTACCTTCTTCTGAGTTCCTGAGCGCTCTTAACCTGACTACGTCCAAGGTAAGAGATAGAGATAGATCAGCTGCTGATCTGAAGGTAGCAGGCCTTGATGCCTTAACACTTGCTTTAATTTCAGGGGCTAAACCCCCGATGAAGCGGGCAATCCTCTTAGGCTCTGGGGTTACCAAGTATGGAACCAACCTAGATAGGGTATTGAAATTGGTGAGGTACGCCTGGCAATCTAAATTCTTCATCACCAACGACAAGAAATCAGATTCGATTCTTTCAACTTCGTGCTGCGGGCAATAATTATCTTTAATAAGAGCAACGAACTGATCCCATGATAAATTGTAGAGTGGGATCTTCCCAGCAGCTTGTATGAGAGACTTCCACCATGCCAGTGCTTCTCCTTTGAACGATTGGGATACATATTTCACTACATCCCTTTCAGCACAACCGCTAATGTCCACTACCGTATCCATTTCGTCCAACCAGGTCATGCAGTCAATCGCTCCCTTCTCCCCAGTAAAGTCTCGGGGTTTACATGAGACGAAGTATTTGTATGTACAGGACTTACCACGCGGTTCCTGTTTATGCTCGACCTTTGATGTATTGCAAAATACATACTTATATCGTGTATAGTTTGTACGTTCTTTCGTTATTTATAGTTTAGTTTAGTTTAGAATTGCGTACTATTGATCTATCTTGCGTTTTCCAGGTCTAGATACACAGAAATGCTGAAAATGGAGCAAAACCGAGCCAAAAGTGTTGAACGTCAAGTCCTGGAATCATTTTAATCAAGTGTTAGAATTATTTTAGAGATTTTGGGAGCTGAAGATGAATTTTAAACGCAACATTCTGTTTAAAAATAGGCACTCGCGTAGCGCTAGGATTAGAAGGCATGTCAGTCGC
The DNA here is from genome assembly GCA_030545235.1 of Helianthus tuberosus. Lineage (NCBI taxonomy): Eukaryota > Viridiplantae > Streptophyta > Magnoliopsida > Asterales > Asteraceae > Helianthus > Helianthus tuberosus. Next base: position 47,187,268 of record CM060411.1, on the reverse strand, counting down.
GCTACGCTACCCTTTAACATGAAATTGCTGATTTTGGTGACGCTCGCGTAGCGCGAGGATGAAGTGGAGACCCGTCGCGCTACGCGACGGGTAGGCAGATCGTGAATTAGTTATTTAGCAGCTAGGGTTTGTTATAAAAATCAATTTTTAATGATCATAAAAGGAGGACGAACGAACACCACCCTAGGCGACGTCTGGAGCTGTTTTCAAGCATTACGAAGATCTTTTGCTTGCGGGAATCATACGGTTGAAGCTAGGAAGCGTGGAAGTGAAGATTGTTCGGGTTTTATCTCCCGGTTTTCTTTAATTTCGTGTTTTCAATCTTTTGCCATGAATTCTTGTTTTGAATTTGATTTGTTTTTGTTAGACAACATGTTTCTTGGCTAAACCCTAGATACTACCTAGACAAGATGAATGTTTGAATAAAGTTTGGATTTTTTAATGGTTTTTATTGTTTGTGTATGGATTGATTTCTGAAAGTAAAGTGTTTTAGGATTTCTGATTTGGTGCACATGCATGCTTGACAATTGTTTTACTACTGTTTATTGCTTCGCTTGAATCTTGGTGACGGTCTTTATCACGGAATAGAATCGGGCTAGGGTTTTAGGTTTAGGTGAGTGTCTATATCACATAATAAACCTTTGATCCTTTAGGGTGAAAATTGCATAAGTAACCTTAGAAGTAACATTCGGTAATTTAATAAAATCAAGTGTTCTGCTTAACTTGTCGCTGAGAGGCTCGAGTTAGTTATTAGGTCGCTGTGCAATATATATCTAAGATAGGTTTTGAGAGAAGTCGATCTTAGTTCTCTAATTGCATCCGTGTCTAGTAAACCAAGTTAGAACCTAGAATTGCCTTAGATTATCGCGCTGAGAGGTAGATAGTCATATTAGGGCACTTTTAGAATCGTTAGAGGACTGAGAGGAAATCTAACAGTCGGTGTTCACAACAGCCTTGTAGGGTTTCCTAGGTTTCTTCCTGAGAAGGGTCGGGAAGTCTTAGCATTGAAATACCTTAAGGTTTAGTATCTTACAATCCCGGCTCCATACAACTTTAATACCATTAGAAATCCATTCCCATTCAAACTGGATTCGAGTCTAGGTAGTCGTTAATCTCATCTGAATACAAACCTCAGTTTTCGTTCGTGTTTTAGTCTAAGTCTAGTTAATTAATTAGTTAATATAGATTTCCTAGATTTTCAGTAACCCCCCCCCCCCAAAACAAATAAACAAGTTTAAGTCGCGTCAGTCAGTGTCTATTAGAGTCTAGTTTACGTAATACATAGAGTCTTTGGGTTCGATACTCGGACTTGCTTAGGCTATACTACATTGATCGGTACACTTGCCGATTGTGTGGTTTAGGTTTAGAGGTCTTAGTTATAAATTTAAAGCTTTCGTGTCTACTTTAGAGAGTCTAATTCAGTTGATATTTTATAGTTCGTTTTGCACACATCAAGTTTTTGGCGCCGCTGCCGAGGACTCTTGGCAATTGCGTTCATTAGCTTTGATAGACCTAATTGATACATACGTGCTACGTGTTTTTTTTTGTTTTGTTGAGTCTTTGTCTTCTCTTGTGTCTCGGTAACTAGTGTCTGCTTTTCTTGTGTTCAGGTTTTTGCTCGTAGTGGATGCCACATCTGCGATCGCACGGACCACCGCCACCAGTCAAGCAGTCATCATCTCAATCGGGCGAAGGCCCCCAGGTTACTTCTACATCTTCATCTCATTTTCCCCATTTCGATTCCACCCCGTTACCCACCCCACCTCCTACACCACCACCTTCACCAAACCATTCACCTAAGGTTTCTCAACCCAATAGTCCTACTTCTAGTACCTCTAGTCATCTAGAAAACTTAGAACACATGGCTAACCCTAGGCAAACCGTCCATCAGCAGGCCACTCAGAATTTCACCGGCCTAGCTTCACCCATTACCGTCCCACCAATAGTTAATGACAATTCATGGCAGATTCCATCTTATGCCATGCAGGCCATCACCAATAGTATCCAATTCCATGGCCGAGATGATAAGGATGCCCCGGCCCACATTAACCGTTTCTCTAGGATGCTAGCTACTTTTAGCCTTAGCGGTGCACCCAACGATGCCACTTACCTACAGCTTTTCCCATTTTCTTTAGCCGGCCGTGCGGCTACTTGGTTGGACTCACAGCCAACTGGTACTTTTACCACTTGGGCGGGGCTTCGTCAAGCCTTTCTGAACAAGTACTTCCCGCCCGCTAAAGCTTCACGGCTTAGAGACGAGATCCATTCCTTTCGCATGGGGCCCGACGAGCCCTACTACCTTGCTTGGGAGCGTTTCCAAACCCTTTGTGCTCGTTGATCCCAGCATGGTCTTTCTGATTGGGCTTTATGTGAGAAATTTTATAACGGTCTTACCCAAGAGACTAGAGATAGGTTCGATACGAATGCGGGGGGCATATGATGGGTATTCTTACAGTTCCTGAGTGTCTAGAGCGTTTTGAGGCGTTTTCTCAGTCTCAGTCTCAGTCACGATCTGATCAGAGGTATCAAAGTGGTAATTCAAATACCACTACTAGTGCACCCGCCCGAGGGGTGAACCATGTCACTATGGATCCTAGTTTGGCCTCTGTTTTGGAAAATATGGATAGGCAACTTAAGGAAATTCAGGCTAAGATAGATAAGTGTGAGTTGTGTCGAGGCGGTCACGGTACTAGTGCGTGTCCTTTGTTAGTCGGTGAGGAGCAAGTTGATTTCGTAGGAGGAGGTGTTGGTAGAAGCCAGTCTAGTGGGTTTGGTAATAATGTTGGTTCGGGTTGGCATAATAATAATAATTTTAATAATAATAGCAATTTTCGCTCAAGTGGACCTTCTAATTTTCAAATAGCTCAAAATCCAAGTAGGGGTTTAGGTTCACTTTTTAATGGGAGGTCGAATGGGCAGGTTCAGAATGGGGGGTCGAGTAGCCAAGGTCAAACAGGTCAGGGTTCGAGTTTTGATTTAGGGGGTAGCATGGAAAGAATGGAGTCCATGATGAGTCAGCTAGTTGCTAGAGATCAAAGTACCCAAAAGAAACTTAATGAACATGATCTCATGCTTAGGAATCACCAAGCTGCGGTCCAGGACCTTTCTAGGGTTGTAGGTGATATGGCTAGAAAGTTAGAGGAGAGATTACCCGGTAAATTTGCGGGTAACACCCAACAGAACCCTAATGCCCAAGTTAATGCCATTTCTACTCGTAGTGGTAGGATCGTAGGAGACCCGAGAGTTGTAGAGGAGAGAGAGGTTGATGAGGATGGTGATGTGATTGATGAGGTGATAGAGATGGAGGCTCCCAGCAAAGTGCAATCCATGCTGCGCCCAGCAAGTACCGCACAGCCCGGTGAGTCTCAAGTTGAGAAGAAAGCTGAGAAACCTCCCGTAGTTGTTAGGCCGTCACCTTATGTAAACCATGCGTATGCTCCGTTTCCTTCACGTCTTAAGAATCAAAAATATTCAAAGGAATACGGGCAGTTCTTAGATATCTTCAAGCAGTTGAAGATTAATCTTCCGTTTATAGAGGCACTCCAGTCCATGCCTAAGTATGCAAAATTCTTGAAGGACCTTCTTAGGAATAAGGAGAAATTAGGTGAGTTGTCAAACGTTCCATTGCATGGAGGGTGTTCGGCCATTGTCTCAAATAAGCTTCCTGAAAAGCTTACCGATCCGGGTATTTTCACTATTCCGTGTCTATTCGGTAGTAATACCAACACTCGAGCGTTAGCCGACTTAGGAGCTAGTATCAATTTGATGCCCTTTTCTCTTTATGAGAAGCTAGACCTAGGAGAGCTTGCACCTACCCGGATGACGTTATCTTTAGCCGATCGGTCCGTTAAGTACCCGAGGGGAATAGTTGAGAATTTGCTTGTGAAGGTAGATAAGTTTGTTTTTCCGGCTGATTTCGTTATTCTTGACATGGAAGCCGATGAAAACATACCGTTAATTTTAGGCCGCCCATTCTTAAACACTGCTAAAGCCCTAATAGATGTCTCTTTAGGCACTATCACACTTAGAGCGGGCGAGGAAGCGGTAGTGTTTAACGTCATGAATTCGAGAGGGCATAGTGATAGAGTGCATTCGATTTCGTTAGTGGGGGAGTGTGAGAATGACGAGAGAGATGAGGAGAAGGATGTGAGGGATGCGAGTTTAGAAAAGGTGAAAGGATTCAAGTGTGGGGATCCACCGGGTAGGAAATTGGAAGAATTAGAGGAGAGAGTGGTGAGTTTAGAATCTAGGATTGAGACATTGAGCAAGGCTCAGTGTGGGGATAAGTATGGAGATGATACTTTTAGATTCAAACCACCAGATGATGAGTTGAGAGAATATGAAAAAGTTGGGAGTGATTCGGGTAGTGGTAGGAAGGATAGTGCTATAGCCCGTAAAGTGAGGGCGATGTTGGAGGGTGAGTTGCACATCCATGATCCTCCATGAGTATGTGAATAGTTGGGGCTAAGTTGTAGAGTTTGTATTTTTTGAGTCTTTTATTTTGTACCATGAGTCTAAAGTAGTAGTTGTTGCGTCTTTATGTTTTTAGAATCGGTACTGCTTTGGGTTTTGTTTTGTTTTGATTATGCAGGTTCGGATTGTACCACCCGTACCCAATTGCCATTCGGGTGAGTTTGGAGCTGCCATATTGATAAACCCAAGCAGGCTAGGTAACGATCGCGAATGAAATGCTATACGATCGTTCGTTGGATTCAAGACCCGTACGGCTGGCACTGACTTTTGTCCTAACCAGCTAAGTCTTTTCCAACTCTCTCTGTATTTTATTTCTTTCATTTTTATTTTTTTTAGGTAGTTGTTGAGTCGTATTTTCGTTCTTGCATTAGGGACAATGCAATCTCTAAGTGTGGGGATGGGATACTTGTAAATATTTGAGTCATAAAAAGTTGAAAAACACAAAAAAATTAGAAAATTTGAAAAAATAAAAAAATAAAAAAAAATCAGAAAATGTCTTTCGATATGAGAAGTTTGCAAATTAAAACGGAATATGATAGAAAAGGTGATTTGTTGCTTGGTTTGAATAATAATAATATGAGATTATAATAAATCGAGCTTGCGTCTAGTTTGGGATATGTGGATAGGCCCGGGTTTGGTTTTAAGTCCCTTTGATCTAAAATACCTTTAATTGTCGGTCCGCTAGTGGGTTTTCACCTGGGAAATATGGGAAATCAAAACTGTCGATAATAGTATAAGGGGCACCGTTATAAGTTAAAACCGTTAGAGTTTGTGATCATGCGGAAAAAAATATAGAATAAAAGTGAGCTAGAAACTAAATGAAAGTAACACAGGCCTACGTATTCCGAGTTGGGGATAGCGACTCTACAACCGGTTTGCCTCTGGGATGTGTGAAATCGATTTGCCGAATAAAAGTACCGAAACCTATGTAATCTGTGATTGGGGATAGCGACTCTACAGTCGGAATACCGCTGGGTTAGGGAAAGCATCGTCTAGTCTCACGAATGAAAAAGAAAAAAAAAAAGAGAAAAAGCAAGAAAAAAAAATGAAAAAAAAAAAGAGAAAATGATTGTTTACTCTCTTGGTTTTGATATAAAACGGTTAGGAATTGGTCCAGTGATCGTTCTTTTAGTCCTATAAGCTTGAGGTGGGAGTAGATGGATCGTAAATTCTAGTGTGAGACCCTAGGTGGATTGACTGCACTTAAATTAAATTCACATGATAAGGGCTTAAGATTAGATTCGGGTTTAAGAGGATCAGTATATTCGCAATCGCAGCTAACGCAAGTCTTGGTTTTAATAAGATATAAATAAATTTTTAATCCAAGTGATGATTTATCTCTGATTCCGTTGCACAATTCTTTTTCGGGGACGAAAAAAGTGTAAGTGTGGGGATGTTTGATGTATTGCAAAATACATACTTATATCGTGTATAGTTTGTACGTTCTTTCGTTATTTATAGTTTAGTTTAGTTTAGAATTGCGTACTATTGATCTATCTTGCGTTTTCCAGGTCTAGATACACAGAAATGCTGAAAATGGAGCAAAACCGAGCCAAAAGTGTTGAACGTCAAGTCCTGGAATCATTTTAATCAAGTGTTAGAATTATTTTAGAGATTTTGGGAGCTGAAGATGAATTTTAAACGCAACATTCTGTTTAAAAATAGGCACTCGCGTAGCGCTAGGATTAGAAGGCATGTCAGTCGCGCTACGCTACCCTTTAACATGAAATTGCTGATTTTGGTGACGCTCGCGTAGCGCGAGGATGAAGTGGAGACCCGTCGCGCTACGCGACGGGTAGGCAGATCGCGAATTAGTTGTTTAGCAGCTAGGGTTTGTTATAAAAATCAATTTTTAATGATCATAAAAGGAGGACGAACGAACACCACCCTAGGCGACGTCTGGAGCTGTTTTCAAGCATTACGAAGATCTTTTGCTTGCGGGAATCATACGGTTGAAGCTAGGAAGCGTGGAAGTGAAGATTGTTCGGGTTTTATCTCCCGGTTTTCTTTAATTTCGTGTTTTCAATCTTTTGCCATGAATTCTTGTTTTGAATTTGATTTGTTTTTGTTAGACAACATGTTTCTTGGCTAAACCCTAGATACTACCTAGACAAGATGAATGTTTGAATAAAGTTTGGATTTTTTAATGGTTTTTATTGTTTGTGTATGGATTGATTTCTGAAAGTAAAGTGTTTTAGGATTTCTGATTTGGTGCACATGCATGCTTGACAATTGTTTTACTACTGTTTATTGCTTCGCTTGAATCTTGGTGACGGTCTTTATCACGGAATAGAATCGGGCTAGGGTTTTAGGTTTAGGTGAGTGTCTATATCACATAATAAACCTTTGATCCTTTAGGGTGAAAATTGCATAAGTAACCTTAGAAGTAACATTCGGTAATTTAATAAAATCAAGTGTTCTGCTTAACTTGTCGCTGAGAGGCTCGAGTTAGTTATTAGGTCGCTGTGCAATATATATCTAAGATAGGTTTTGAGAGAAGTCGATCTTAGTTCTCTAATTGCATCCGTGTCTAGTAAACCAAGTTAGAACCTAGAATTGCCTTAGATTATCGCGCTGAGAGGTAGATAGTCATATTAGGGCACTTTTAGAATCGTTAGAGGACTGAGAGGAAATCTAACAGTCGGTGTTCACAACAGCCTTGTAGGGTTTCCTAGGTTTCTTCCTGAGAAGGGTCGGGAAGTCTTAGCATTGAAATACCTTAAGGTTTAGTATCTTACGATCCCGGCTCCATACAACTTTAATACCATTAGAAATCCATTCCCATTCAAACTGGATTCGAGTCTAGGTAGTCGTTAATCTCATCTGAATACAAACCTCAGTTTTCGTTCGTGTTTTAGTCTAAGTCTAGTTAATTAATTAGTTAATATAGATTTCCTAGATTTTCAGTAACCCCCCCCCCCCCCAAAACAAATAAACAAGTTTAAGTCGCGTCAGTCAGTGTCTATTAGAGTCTAGTTTACGTAATACATAGAGTCTTTGGGTTCGATACTCGGACTTGCTTAGGCTATACTACATTGATCGGTACACTTGCCGATTGTGTGGTTTAGGTTTAGCGGTCTTAGTTATAAATTTAAAGCTTTCGTGTCTACTTTAGAGAGTCTAATTCAGTTGATATTTTATAGTTCGTTTTGCACACATCAACCTTCCTTGACGGGACACTGTTTTGGTTAGATGAATGTCGATCATCATCCTTCTTGAGCTCATCTTTCTTAGGTACATCTTTCTTAGAGGGCGGTTTGCTATGAGCCTCCGAGTGAACCTTGGGTTTGGAATGTGGCGCGGATCGGGTCCTACTTCGGGTCCCGCTTGATTCACTATATTGCCTCTCGATGGCTTTATTAACAGCATTTTCTACTAATGCTTGTAGCTCCGCACCAGTTACCACTATTTTAGTGTTATCAGGGTTTTCCACTGGGTGACTGTTTATTTCTTCAGACTTAGCCATGTAGTTTTAAGTGCTACATAAAAATAAGGACAAGGTCTATTTAGAAGCCTAAACAGTATTATCGTTCTTGACGATTTATTAACCATGGTTTTAAATAGCCATTTAGTTAATTTATTAAATATATGATTATTTAGGATCTTTATCATAATCCAAAACCATAAATTAGTAATAATAGCACATAGGCCTAGTCACGTAGACAAATTTCTAAATTATAATTAAGACAAATCAATCCTTTTCTTGGCAGGGAGTCTATAAACTACGGCTGCCTTTGTTTTATATGACATTAATTATAGCCCGTAGGCATTACACCACAAAAATTTTGGATGATTTAATAAAAGAGGTGACATGTGTGATTTTGCGGATCACATTAGTCAAGAATGTTAACATGTTTGCAGATGTTAACAGAGATTTGAATCTTTTTAAACAGGTTCTACCATATTGGCCAGGTCTTTAATATGACATTCAAGCTAGGTTTTACCTTTTTAAGATTCTTATTATTTAATTAAAATGGTAAATTGAAATAATAAATGTTATTTTTCATTTATTCATATACTATGTTCATGCACATAATTTAAAAATGAAAAACTTAAGTTAACCATTCCAAACAAAATTAAACTAGTACGAGTTTGCCCTAAACGGGACTTTTACATAAATAACATGCCCACGCAGGGGCCAACTAACAAAACAAACCCACGCAGGGGTCAAAATAGAAAAACATGCCCACGCAGGGGCAGAACAGAAAGGATAATATGCCCACGCAGGGGCAGAGTACAGAAATAAATGTCCTCGCAGGGACATGATTACAACTAAAATAAATAAACAAACAAAGGATTTTAGTGATCCTTCTTGCTTTTTCCCTTGATCAAATTCACCATCTTCTTGAACATCCCCCGGTTATGCCTACGTTCTTCCCGCAATCCATGTTGCACCTCTTGTCGCACCTCATGTATCTCATGAAGGATTTCTTGAAATTGTGGTGGTGACATCACCGGTGTCCGCGGTGGTTGTTGAAGATGCTGAGGTGGAGGAGGCGGCGGTTGCTGATAATGCGGAGGTTGAGGAGGCTGCGGTTGCTGATACCCATATGGTGGGTATCCATAGGTCGAGTGCCCCGTAGCCCAGGGACCTCCATAGGGACCTTCCTGATGGAGAGAGTTCGCAGCTAACCAGTAGGGATCCTCCGCAAAGTTGTAATTTGTGTGAATCGGCTGCTCGAAGGGATTGTACGCCGCCGCACCAGTGTATGTAGGAATTGGGTCTCCAAAACCCAGTGGTGGTTGTGGCGCGACTGGCGCAGAGACTACCTCTGAGACGGGGTGCGAAGATTCTCCCATCTCTGGTTCTTCGTGGATAGGCGAGTACCGGCTGCCACTTGAATGTGGAGGGGTGCTGATGTGTATTCCCCCTCGTGCGGATATTCGCAAGGTCGTTCTCCTTCGCCTCGGGGGTGAGGGAGGCTGAAGCTGAGGTGGTGCTGCCGGTGGAGTGACCGCGACTAGTCGGGAATCCTCGGAAGGATTCTGCTGCTGCTGTGGCTGCTGCTGGTGGTGCAGGGGAGAGCTGTGCTGCGGCTGGTGTAGGGGAGAGCTGTGGTGTGGCTGGTGCAAGGGAGAGCTATGGTAACTGGGGGTAAACACCCAGTCATACTGCCTGAATTTATCCTCAAAGCTGTCGAGACCATTGTAAGGTGATCCCACAAATGGTGACCCATCAGAAATTTCGATGGGGTGGTTCGGAGTTCCAGATGGTGGCATTGAAGGATCGGTATCCTCATCGATATCCATCGGGTTGCCACCAGAAAAGTGGTCTTCAGGTCCAAGTGGGTTAATACCCACTGCTGCTCCTAAGTAGTCGTCAGGGTTGAACTGGCCCTGGAAGACGGGTGATGGATGGTCAAAGGGTGAACTGTGTCCTAGTAGAGGAATGTAGGACTGGTGAGAGTTGTGGGGCTCATTTTCCGAATGAGGCCCGAAGGAGTGTGGGATAGACGGGGAGGTACTCAGTGAAACTGGTCGCCTAGCTGGTTCAGTAAAAGACCTCCAAAGATCTTGAGCATCTGTGTTATGGGGATCCGAAGGTGTTCGCCGGTGTGACGGTCCGGCCTCGTGGTCGTTTGGGGCTACATGTGCTCCTTGTCCTCGGCCTCTTCCCCTCATTCGCGGCGGCATTCTGACAACCTGTCAAAAACAAACAAGTGATACAACAAGAAATATATAAGACAACGTTAGAAATAAAAACCAAAAATTTGGATAGTTCCTAAGTTCTTTGTCTAGACTCGAGAATCGAGGAATGTGCAATTGTGTAACTGAGATTAAACACAAAAGGCTAGTGTTTAATTCACTCAGAGTTGGCTCTAATACCAACCTGTCACACCCCTATTTTCCACGTGTCACCGGTGGGCCCGGTGGGGAGTATCGTGACGTAGTTGGTATCATCATAGACAAACAACACAATATATAAATGCACAGCGGAAGCAAAGATAGATTCATTTCAACTTTAATAAAGTGTAATATTAAATATCACAAATAGTTGAAACGGATCCACAGGCGGATCAAATTAAAATAAGATATTGTTCAACAGCTTTATTGTCATCCAAGCTTGCGAGACTTATTGTGGACGCTCTAGAAGACAGCCAGCCTAGTACGAGTAGTACCTGCACTTAATCTTTTTGGAAAAATACGTTAGTTTACACTGGTAAATACAATTTAACTGACTCATTTTGAAAAGGGTTGAAAATTGATTTGAATGCACGTGGCACAAAACATTTTATAACTTGGGATAATTATGTAATATAATCTTGTGAACGAATTACATGTTACTTGTGCGTTCAGTAGCCCGGATCTTGTCCGGGTTAAAGATCAATAGACACACCACAATATTGAGTTATACACTGACAGGTGTACGCCTACACCCCGTGCTCAGGTCGTGGCCATTTCGTAAAATGATGCCAGGGATATCCGGGACATAGTCATTAACACCCCAAAGGCTTTAAGTGAACAAGACTGTTTAAACGAGCCGATCAAATTATTCAATTAACCACCCAACGATGTAAGATTTGATGCTCGATCAAGCGGTATTCTATATACCGTAACCCAAGCCCGTATAGGGAAAATAAGTTAAAAGTATTTACCTGAGTAAAGTATAATTCACAATAAGCAAATTGCAAGTAGCTTTTACTGGTGCTTCCTAATATGGAACGAAGGTTTATAATAACCTATTAGATTTCTAACGGGTCTTTATTTAAGCTTAAGCTTAGACCGGCTAGTTTTAAGGACGATACGGTTCAAACGCACGATTAAGCGAAGACCGGATAGAATGTGATTTAGACCCGACAAGTTTGAATACTTGTATAATATGGGTATACTAAATACATTCTGGATTTTGAGACAAAAATGATAAGGTTTGACCCGTTGTGGGTCAATTTATGCAAACTAGTTACATAAACCGAACCGAGCGCGAAAAGGGCATCACGGGTAACCATAAGAGTCATATGAAAGTTCCCTGAGATAATATGGCTTAATTATGTTATAATATCAGTAAGATATCTTCTATTATGCCCCAAATGAATTTAAACTCAACTTATGCCTCATAAGGGCATTTTGGTCATTTAAAAGATTATAAAAGAGTTTAATTTGTAATCTGAGTTATTGTAACACCTCAGAATTTCGTGTTCAATAAAGTAACGACATGTGTCACGTGTGACAAAACGCTTTGCAGACTCGGAATTATTAAAAATGATTGACAGGATTTAACCGTGTCGTTATGTTAACTTTTGCACCTCTGAACGACCTCGTTATAAATCCCAAGACTCAATTTATGTTAAAAACACCTTGTACATATTCAAGTTCAGGGAATTATTACTTGGAATGATTTAAAAATAAATGGTAGGACTCCTACGATGAAAAAGGAACGGAAACCCTTTGTTTTCGGGTCTTGTTTTTGAATGCTAAGCAAACAAACACAAATGGTAGGGTATCCAACAGTAAAAGACCCATAATGGAGGCCCCTAAATGAGAAAATATTGCCCACCATTCGTTTATACCACTTGCCCTTTCGAAACACCAACAAACAAAATCAAAAAAAACTGATCTGCAGAGGCGTCGCGTAGCGCGACGGACCCTCGCGCTACGCGAGGGTTGCCCAGCGACCAGATTACCTGCTGTTGGCTGTTGTGCGCGTTTTTGACCCATTAAACCGGTATTTATCACATGTGCATGACCCCTAGACACCCCTAAACACTAGAACCATGTGTTGATCACTTATGGAGGATTGTAGACTTAGTTGTCAATGATTCATGGTGTTTACAAACACTATATAAGACCCATTCATTCACAAACATTCTTGCACACTCATTTGATCACCTCTGGAGCTTTCAAGCTGAATTCAAGGCCTCCCTAATCATCATTATACTCTAGTAAGTCCACTAGTCCTTTCTTAATTATGTTTAGTTTAGTTTTTAGCTTAGAAGTCAACATATCGTACTTAACGTTTGACTTCCAGTTTAATTAAAGTTGACTCAGTCGTAACCCGAAATAAAAGTACCGTTAGGTTGGTAATTATGTGGGTAATAAGACCCTAAAAGGGTTCCCCCTGATTCCAGACCTAACTAGGTCGTTTGTCGGGTCAAACGTTGACCGAAAAAGTCAACAGAAATACAAAATGCGATTTAATGCACAATTAATGATCCGAAAGGTGTGTAACCTGTTTTAACCTTAATATAACATGATAATAAGTATAAAAACTTGTCTACGCTTGCCCGACTCGACAAATTTCTGTTTAAACCCGGTTCGGAACCGAAAGGCGCAAAACCTTGACTTTTGCTTTGACTTCGGTTCTGACCCGTTTTAGTTTGATTCGAAGATGCCTTAGTGCTTCATTAGAGTAGGGTTGCATGATAGTATAAGTCTCTGTACTTGTTTCATTGATTATCCGATGCATGCACACGTTTCCGTTAATCGCTTAAATTGGACCATATTGCCCTTATGACCGTACAACGAGAATTTTGAAAATGTGGAAGTACAATAATCTTAGTTACTGATTACTAAACATGTACGTAAATTTTCACGTCAATCGGAGGTCTAGATTAAGAGATATGCGCATTAGCGTAAATAATAAGCTTATTATTAATTAAACGGCGCGATTAGCGCATAGCCTATCTAAACCCGATTTTCGGTACCAAAATTTTACCCACTGATGTTAAATAATATTTCGGGATTTTTGAAGATTTTTAATTATTTTTAAACTGATCTTAAGCTAGGCTTATCGCATTGATTCGGTTAATACCGAATATGCCCTTTTAGGCCATAAAACGAGTTTTACGAATCCGTTTGATACCAATCCAGTTGCCACTGATTTAAAATAATAAATAGAGTGTATTGAGCCTGTTTTGCTGATCAGAAAACTCAGAATGGTATTTTTAAACCGTACGTCGCTTAAAACGGCTACATACGCGTATTAAACGCATAATTTGGGTTTAAAACCATTTTGGGAAATGAGACTCTTCAGCAACTGTTGTGGTCTGTTAAAATTAATAATTTTGCTGATTAAATCAGACCCGTATCTCAGAAGTATTATAAATCTCTTTTATAACCCTTAAAATGACCGAAATACCCCTACGGGGCGTATTTAGGGATTAAACTCGTTATGGGCATTATGGAAGATATCATAATGATATCACAACATATTTAAAGCGTATTAACTTAGGAAACCTGTTCGCGACCCTTTCGATTACCCGTCATGCGTTATACGCGTTCGGTTCGGTTTATGTAACTAGTTTGCATAAACTAGCCGAAACGGGTCAAACGATATCATTTTTATCTCAAAATCCAGAATGTGAGTAGTAAACCCATATTAAACAAGTCCTCAAACTTGTCGGGTCTAAATCACATTCTATCCGGTCTTCGCTTAATCGTGCGTACGCACCGTATCGTAAAACTGACCGGTCTAAGCTTAAGCTTAACTAAAGACCCGTTAGTATTCTAATAGGTTATATTTAACCTTCGTTCCAGATTAGGAGAAACAGTAAAAGCTGCCTGCTATTAGCTTATTGTGACTATACTTTGCATCAAGGTAAATACTTTTAACTTATTTTCCCTATACGGGCTTGGGTTACGGTACATAGCGTACCGCTTGATCGGGCATCAAATCTTCCATCGTTGGGTGGTTAATTGAATAATTTGATCGGCTCGTTTTAAACAGATGTGTTTACTTTACAGCCTTTGGGGGGTTAATGACCGTGTCCCGGATATCCTCGGCATTATCTTACGAGATAGCCACGACCTGAGCACGGGGTGTAGGCGTACTCCCGTGTATAACTCACTTAAAGTGGTGTGTCTATTGATCTTTAACCCGGATACGTCCGGGCTACTGAACGCATAAGTAACATGTAAATCGTTCACAAGATTATAATATTAAATAATTCTCCCAAGTTAATAAAAATGTTTATGCCATGTGCATCCAAACCAATTTTCAATCATTTTATAAAATGAGTCAGTTGAATGTATTTACCAGTGTAAACTGACGTATTTTCCCAAAAAGATTAAATGCAGGTACTAGGCGAAATAGGCTGGGATTCTCCTAAGCATCATTAGAAGTCTCGCAAGCTTTAGATGCCGAAGTCTGTTGAACCATAAACAATGTTTTTAATTCGATCCTACTGTGGATGAACACCGAATGATTGTGACTTTGTTTACAATAAATAAATTCGGTTGTATCTTGTTTTAAATTTGCTTCCGCTGTGCATTATTATATTGTGTTGTTTGACTATTACGTTGCCAACCACGTCACGATACTCCCCCACCGGGCCCACCGGTGACACGTGGAAATCGGGGTGTGACAGGTTGGTATCAGAGCCAACACTGAGTGAATTAAACACTAGCCTTTTGTGTTTAATCTCAGTTACACAATTGCACATATTTAAACTTTCGAGTCTAGACTTATAACATAGGACAAATTCCACCTTATTCGGTTTTTGTTTTGTCCTTTAAGCTTTATATTTTTGTTATTGTTATCTTATGTTTTATTGACAGGAATAACAAAGATGCCTCCAAGATTCTTGCGTACGCGAGGGCGTGGAAAGGGGCCGGTAGCCGCCCCCAACGATCACGAAGCAGGACCTTCGAATACACGAGGTCCTATCCCCGCCGAGAGTGATGGTACTCGACGAAACCAGAGAGGTCTCTTTCAACCGGCAAGACGGTCGGTTTCGAACAGCTCGACGACTCCCGCTCAAGACTCCTACGGGCCACAATCAGAAAATGAGCCTGGAGACTCACACCATCCGTACATACCGTTACAGCGATCTATGTCGCACCGCCCTTTTGGAGACCCCACTCCATTCTTTCAAGGCCAGTTTAACCCGGCAAATTACATACAAGAACCAGTGGGTTTCAACCCATTGGGACCGGAGGACCATTTCTCTGGAGGAAATGATATGGACGAGGAAGACGACCCTGTCGAGCCCGCATCAGGAACTCCCAACCATTCCATCGAGGTCTCGGATAGTTCCATTTACCACGGACCACCCTATAATGGTCCAGATAGCTTCCAGGCTATCTTTACTCGGCACGAATGGTATTATACACCTCCTCACCATTCGTCGCCGCATGAGCAGCAGCAGCCTCACTATTCTTCGCCGCATGAGCAGCAGCAGCAACATCATCAAGATTCCTCTGGGAATCACCAGTTTGTGGCAGTTACGCCACCGCCTCCACCGCCACCAGTTCAGCCGGCGCCTCCGCAACCGCAAAGACGTATGAGAACCGGAGCCCGGATGTCCATACGAAGAGAGGAGTTTCATTTCAGCTCTCCTCTACAATCAAGTGGCAGAAATTATCAGCCGGATCAAGAAGTTCCACAGATAGGTGGACCATCAAACCCAGTCGCGCAGCAACCGCCACCAATAGGTTTCGATAACCAGATACCGGCATACACGGGTCCTTCGATGTACAACCCGTTTGAGCCACCGACTCACACTAACCTCGGTTACGCTGAAGCCGACCCGTATTTGGTAGCAGCTAATTACAACGCCCTTAACCAGGAGGGACCGTATGGAGGTCCTTGGGGAGTAGGCTACCCAGCACAGGGATACCAGATGCCTACACAACCCCCGTACTATCAACGACCCCCGCCGTCTCTACAGATGTCGCCACCACTGCATCAGGAGATCCTACAAAGTATTAGGGAGGTGCGGCATGAGGCACGGGAAGACCGAAGGCGTAACCAGGGGATGTTCAAGACCTTGACGAACTTAATCAAGGGAAAGAGCAAGAAGGATCAGTAAATCCTTTATGTGTGTATGTCTACTTTAAAATTAAGTCCCTGCGTGGACATTTATGTGTGTATGTAGTCCCTGCGTGGACATTTATCTTTGTACCTAGTCCCTGCGTGGACATCTATTTAAGTAATCAGTCCCTGCGAGGACTTATGTTTTAAATTTAACCCCTGCGCGGGTAAGTACTTGTTTGACCCCTACGTGGGAAATGGTTTGTGTGAAAAGACCCGTTTAGGGCAATATGTAACCTATGTATAATTAATGGAATGTTTGTCTTATAAATTTCATGTTTGCCATTATGTGCATATATAAATTATAAATGAAATAAATAAATTAAAATCATTCCTTTTTAATTAATCTGACTATGAATTTTATTTAATTAAGGATCTTAAAGTGTGAAACCTAGCCACGTGTCAAATATAAGACCGGGCCAAAATGGTAAGACCTGTTTAAAAGATTCAATTCCCTGTTAACATCTTAAAACATGTTAACACTCCTGGCAGAAGTGATTCGATAAAATCACATACGTCATTTTTAAAAGGAATTCTTTATGAGGTTCCTAACCTAGTTTAATGATCTTTGAATCCTGGGTTTACATCATCAAATAAGATGATCATATTTTACCATACGTGGTAATATAATGCCTACGGGCCCTGCTCATTTCCATATGAGCCAAAGGACAGTGGTAGCTTTGACTCCCTGTCTGATAAAGGTAATGAACTAGGTTCAAACCTTAAAAGCCTTGATTCTCTGAAATCATAGCTTATAATTTAAATTGTCTACGTGACTAAGCCTTATGTGCTAATATGTATTAATATTGTTATTATTTATGTTTAGGATAAATTTTAATTAAAATCCTAAACTAATACAATTAATAAATTAACCAGATATGGTCCCTGTTTACCATGGTTAATGAATTACCCTAAGGGGTAATTCCATAATAAACTCCCAAATAAATTATTGTCCTTGTTTTCTGCAACAGTTCAATACAAATGGCTAACTCTAATGAAGTCAATAGCCATCCTGTGGAGCCGAATGAGAACGCCCAGATTACATTAACGGGTGCCGAGTTAAAAGCAATCATAAACGGCGCTATTACTCAAGCTTTGGATAGACAGTATGAAGAATACAGTAGTACCCGAAGTAGGACTCACTCTGTATCCCATTCAAAGCCAAGGACACATTCAGAGGCTCATAACAAGCCTCCTCCCAAAAAGGATGTGCCAAAGAAAAACGGTGATGATCGCCAGTCCACCAACCACCAAAGTAATCCATCTCAGCAGTTAGTACTGCATCAGGGACACCGTAACAAGGGTTGCACATATAAGTACTTTGTGTCTTGTAAACCCAGGGATTTTACGGGGGAGAAAGGAGCCGTAGACTGCATGACGTGGCTGGATGAAATGGACACGGTCGTGGACATCAGCGGATGCGCTGAAGGTGATGTGGTTAAATTTTTCTCACAGTCCTTCAAGGGTGATGCGTTAGCTTGGTGGAGATCTCTGATGGAGGCCTCCGGAAAGATCCCGTTGTATAGTATGTCGTGGGATCAATTCATCGCCTTGATCAAGGAAAATTTCTGCCCTCAACATGAGGTGGAAAAGATAGAATCAGACTTTCTATCCCTGGTGATGAAGAACCTCGATTGTCAAGCTTATCTGACAAGCTTCAATACACTGTCTCGGCTGGTTCCCTACCTGGTAACCCCGGAGCCAAAAAGAATTGCTCGCTTTATTGGTGGTTTGGAACCCGAGATCAAGTCCAGTGTAAAGGCTTCTCGGCCAGTTACCTTCAGGTCTGTAACTGACCTTTCCTTATCCCTCACTCTGGATGCGGTCCGGCAGAGATCGCAGAGGAATAAGGCGGCCGAGAAGAGGAAGCATGAAGATGATGGTTCGCGTAGATCGAACAAGAAGCACCGTGGGAGCGGTGATCACAAGAAGGCATCGGAGTCAAAGAAAGATGGGCATCGTTCTGGAGAGAAGCCCACATGCAAAACTTGCAAGAAACAGCACTTTGGAAAGTGCAGACTCGAATCAAACTTGAATAACGAGTCAAGGTCTTTTGCTTGTGGTTTGTGCAAGTCCAAGGAACACAAAACCTTGGATTGCAAGAAGATGAAAGATGCAACGTGCTACCGTTGCAATGAAAAGGGCCACATAAAGACTAACTGCCCTAAGTACAACAAGAAGCCTGAGGAGGCTAAGAAGACCAATGCCAGAGTCTTCAGGATGGATGCGAAGGAGGCTGTGCAGGATGATAACGTCATAACAGGTACTTTCCTTGTAAACGATGTTTTTGCAAGAGTACTTTTTGATTCAGGCGCAGACAAGTCCTTCGTAGATCATAAATTTTGTAAATTGTTGAATTTACCTGTCAAAACCCTAAAAGTGAATTATGAGGTAGAGTTAGCAGATGGTACCATTGAAACCGTCTCTACTGTGTTAGATGGATGTGTTATATCCATTAAGAACCATTCTTTTCCTCTATCTCTACTTCCCTTTAAGTTAGCCGGTTTTGACATAGTTCTGGGTATGGACTGGTTATCTCATAACCAGGCCCAAATTGTCTGTAACATGAAGCAAGTAGTGATAAAGACTCCGTCTGGTGAGTCACTTACCATTCGGGGAGATACCCAGTATGGACTACCTGAGCACGTGACTATGCTCAAGGCTTCTAAATGTTTGAAAAAGGGTGTGTCATCTACATGGCACAGGTAATTATTGATGAGCCCAAACCGAAGTTAGAAGACATCCCTGTCATCTCTGAATACCCAGAAGTGTTTCCTGAAGATCTGCCTGGTTTGCCACCGGATAGACAGGTTGAATTCAGGATAGATATCATCCCCGGAGCAGCACCAGTTGCTAGAGCTCCATACAGATTGGCACCCACGGAAATGAAGGAGTTGCGGACGCAGCTAGATGAATTGCTGGCTAAGGGTTTCATTAGACCTAGTTCATCTCCTTGGGGAGCGCCAATCCTGTTTGTCAAGAAGAAGGATGGGTCGATGCGTCTGTGCATCGACTATCGCGAGCTTAATAAAGTCACGATCAAGAATAGATATCCATTGCCCAGGATCGACGATTTGTTCGATCAGCTTCAAGGGGCAAGTTACTTCTCAAAGATTGATCTGAGGTCAGGATACCATCAGTTGAAGGTTATGGATGAAGACGTTCACAAGACTGCATTCAGGACTCGCTACGGTCATTACGAGTTCCTAGTGATGCCTTTTGGGCTCACTAATGCACCAGCCGCGTTCATGGATCTCATGAATCGTGTCTGCAAGCCTTACTTAGATAAATTTGTTATCGTCTTCATTGATGACATCCTTATTTATTCTAAGAACCAAGCTGACCACGAGAAACACCTTCGTTGTATTCTCAAACTTCTACGTCAGGAGAAGCTCTACGCCAAATTCTCTAAGTGTGAATTTTGGCTACGAGAAGTCCAATTTCTGGGACACGTGGTCAGTGAGCGTGGTATCCAAGTGGATCCCGCTAAAGTTGAAGCTGTTATGAACTGGCAAGAGCCAAAGACGCCTACGGAGATTCGTAGCTTCCTGGGGTTGGCAGGATACTACAGGCGTTTTATTGAAAATTTTTCAAGGATTGCTGCACCCCTAACCTCCTTAACTAAGAAAAAGGTTAAGTTTGTTTGGGGCCCTAAGCAGCAAGAATCCTTTGATGTTCTGAGACAAAACTTGAGCAACGCTCCTGTGCTTACCTTACCTGAAGGCGCTGAAGAATTTGTAGTTTATTGTGATGCATCACACACTGGCATGGGGTGTGTGCTTATGCAGAAAGGCAAGGTGATTGCCTATGCATCACGACAGTTAAAGGTGCACGAAAAGAATTACACCACCCATGACTTGGAATTGGGTGCCGTTGTGTTCGCACTAAAACTGTCGAGGCATTATCTTTATGGAATCAAGTTTGTGATCTTTTCTGATCACAAGAGCCTCCAGCATCTGTTTAACCAGAAAGAATTAAACATGAGGCAACGCCGTTGGATGGAAACTTTAAATGATTATGATTGTGAAATCAAATACCATCCCGGCAAAGCGAATGTAGTCGCTGATGCCTTGAGCAGAAAGGAAAGGGTTAAACCCATTCGAATTAACGCCAAGCGTATGGAGATAAAGAACAGTTTGATAGAAAGGGTGTTAGCTGCACAGAAGGAAGCTGTGTTGGAAGCTAACTATCCTAATGAAAAGTTAGGAGTAACTGAGGAGCAGTTAACTCTTAGCAAGGACGGAATTTTACGGTTAAACGAACGAATATGGGTTCCAAATTTTTGGAGGACTTCGTGATGTCATCCTCCAAGAAGCCCACAGTTCCAAATACTCCGTTCATCCTGGAGCCGATAAGATGTACCAGGATTTAAAGGCAAATTATTGGTGGATAGGCTTGAAAAAGTCTGTGGCCGCCCATGTAGCAAAATGCTTGACATGTGCGCAAGTCAAAGCCGAGCATCAGAAACCGTCAGGTTTGCTACAACAGCCTGAACTTCCTACGTGGAAGTGGGAAATGGTAACTATGGATTTTATTACCAAGTTACCCAAGACAAGAAAAGGCAATGATACGATATGGGTTATAGTTGACCGACTGACTAAGTCAGCTCATTTCTTACCCATTAAGGAGACTTATAGCTCCGATATGTTAGCCCAGTTATACGTTGACAAGATTGTAGCCTTACACGGCATACCTATAGCTATTATCTCCGATAGAGATACTAGGTACACGTCACACTTTTGGAAGAGTTTCCAGCAATCTTTGGGCACACGTTTGAACTTTAGTACGGCTTACCATCCTCAGACTGACGGTCAGAGTGAGCGTACCATTCAAACGTTGGAAGACATGCTACGTGCATGTGCGATCGATTTGGGAGGTAGCTGGGATAAGAACCTACCATTGATCGAATTCTCCTACAACAATAGCTACCATACCAGCATAAAGGCTGCGCCTTTTGAGGCATTATACGGTAGAAAGTGTAGATCGCCAGTTTGTTGGGCGGAAGTTGGAGAAGTCCAGTTATCAGGACCAGAGATCGTGTTCGAAACGACGGACAAGATTGTCCAGATTCGTAACAATCTCCAAGCTGCCCGGAATAGGCAGAAGAGTTACGTGGATCCAAGTCGTAAGGATTTTCACTTCGAAGTAGGTGACAAAGTCCTACTTAAAGTGTCACCATGGAAAGGGGTGATGCGATTTGGTAAGAAAGGCAAACTAAGCCCGAGATACATAGGACCTTTCGAGGTTATCGAACGTGTTGGGTCAGTTGCCTATAAGTTGAACTTACCAGAAGAGCTCAGTGGAATTCACAATGTGTTCCACATCTGCAATCTAAAGAAGTGTTCCGCTGACGATTCACATGTCATGCCACATACAGATGTGCAAATAGATAAGAGCTTAAAGTTTGTGGAAAAACCTCTGTCGATTGAAGATCGACAGGTAAGGAAGCTTCGAAGAAAGCATATACCTTTTGTAAAGGTCAAATGGGATGCCCGAAGAGGTCCCGAGTATACGTGGGAATTGGAATCCACCATGAAAGAAAAATACCCTTATTTGTTTCAGTAAATCTCGGGTCGAGATTTATTTTAAGGGGGTGAGGATGTAACACCTCAGAATTTCGTGTTCAATAAAGTAACGACACGTGTCACGTGTGACAAAACGCTTTGCAGACTCGGAATTATTAAAAATGATTGACAGGATTTAACCGTGTCGTTATGTTAACTTTTGCACCTCTGAACGACCTCGTTATAAATCCCAAGACTCAATTTATGTTAAAAACACCTTGTACATATTCAAGTTCAGGGAATTATTACTTGGAATGATTTAAAAATAAATGGTAGGACTCCTACGATGAAAAAGGAACGGAAACCCTTTGTTTTCGGGTCTTGTTTTTGAATGCTAAGCAAACAAACACAAATGGTAGGGTATCCAACAGTAAAAGACCCATAATGGAGGCCCCTAAATGAGAAAATAATGCCCACCATTCGTTTATACCACTTGCCCTTTCGAAACACCAACAAACAAAATAAAAAAAAACTGATCTGCAGAGGCGTCGCGTAGCGCGACGGACCCTCGCGCTACGCGAGGGTTGCCCAGCGACCAGATTACCTGCTGTTGGCTGTTGTGCGCGTTTTTGACCCATTAAACCGGTATTTCTCACATGTGCATGACCCCTAGACACCCCTAAACACTAGAACCATGTGTTGATCACTTGTGGAGGATTGTAGACTTAGTTGTCAATGATTCATGGTGTTTACAAACACTATATAAGACCCATTCATTCACAAACATTCTTGCACACTCATTTGATCACCTCTGGAGCTTTCAAGCTGAATTCAAGGCCTCCCTAATCATCATTATACTCTAGTAAGTCCACTAGTCCTTTCTTAATTATGTTTAGTTTAGTTTTTAGCTTAGAAGTCAACATATCGTACTTAACGTTTGACTTCCAGTTTAATTAAAGTTGACTCAGTCGTAACCCGAAATAAAAGTACCGTTAGGTTGGTAATTATGTGGGTAATAAGACCCTAAAAGGGTTCCCCCTGATTCCAGACCTAACTAGGTCGTTTGTCGGGTCAAACGTTGACCGACAAAGTCAACAGAAATACAAAATGCGATTTAATGCACAATTAATGATACGAAAGGTGTGTAACCTGTTTTAACCTTAATATAACATGATAATAAGTATAAAAACTTGTCTACGCTTGCCCGACTCGACAAATTTCTGTTTAAACCCGGTTCGGAACCGAAAGGCGCAAAACCTTGACTTTTGCTTTGACTTCGGTTCTGACCCATATAGTTTGATTCGAAGATGCCTTAGTGCTTCATTAGAGTAGGGTTGCATGATAGTATAAGTCTCTGTACTTGTTTCGTTGATTATCCGATGCATGCACACGTTTCCGTTAATCGCTTAAATTGGACCATATTGCCCTTATGACCGTACAACGAGAATTTTGAAAATGTGGAAGTACAATAATCTTAGTTACTGATTACTAAACATGTACGTAAATTTTCACGTCAATCGGAGGTCTAGATTAAGAGATATGCGCATTAGCGTAAATAATAAGCTTATTATTAATTAAACGGCGCGATTAGCGCATAGCCTATCTAAACCCGATTTTCGGTACCAAAACTTTTACCCACTGATGTTAAATAATATTTCGGGATTTTTGAAGATTTTTAATTATTTTTAAACTGATCTTAAGCTAGGCTTATCGCATTGATTCGGTTAATACCGAATATGCCCTTTTAGGCCATAAAACGAGTTTTACGAATCCGTTTGATACCAATCCAATTGCCACTGATTTAAAATAATAAATAGAGTGTATTGAGCCTGTTTTGCTGATCAGAAAACTCAGAATGGTATTTTTAAACCGTACGTCGCTTAAAACGGCTACATACGCGTATTAAACGCATAATTTGGGTTTAAAACCATTTTGGGAAATGAGACTCTTCAGCAACTGTTGTGGTCTGTTAAAATTAATAATTTTGCTGATTAAATCAGACCCGTATCTCAGAAGTATTATAAATCTCTTTTATAACCCTTAAAATGACCGAAATACCCCTACGGGGCGTATTTAGGGATTAAACTCGTTATGGGCATTATGGAAGATATCATAATGATATCACAACATATTTAAAGCGTATTAACTTAGGAAACCTGTTCGCGACCCTTTCGATTACCCGTCATGCGTTATACGCGTTCGGTTCGGTTTATGTAACTAGTTTGCATAAACTAGCCGAAACGGGTCAAACGATATCATTTTTATCTCAAAATCCAGAATGTGAGTAGTAAACCCATATTAAACAAGTCCTCAAACTTGTCGGGTCTAAATCACATTCTATCCGGTCTTCGCTTAATCGTGCGTACGTACCGTATCGTAAAACTGACCGGTCTAAGCTTAAGCTTAACTAAAGACCCGTTAGTATTCTAATAGGTTATATTTAACCTTCGTTCCAGATTAGGAGAAACAGTAAAAGCTGCCTGCTATTAGCTTATTGTGACTATACTTTGCATCAAGGTAAATACTTTTAACTTATTTTCCCTATACGGGCTTGGGTTACGGTACATAGCGTACCGCTTGATCGGGCATCAAATCTTCCATCGTTGGGTGGTTAATTGAATAATTTGATCGGCTCGTTTTAAACAGATGTGTTTACTTTACAGCCTTTGGGGGGTTAATGACCGTGTCCCGGATATCCTCGGCATTATCTTACGAGATAGCCACGACCTGAGCACGGGGTGTAGGCGTACTCCCGTGTATAACTCACTTAAAGTGGTGTGTCTATTGATCTTTAACCCGGATACGTCCGGGCTACTGAACGCATAAGTAACATGTAAATCGTTCACAAGATTATAATATTAAATAATTCTCCCAAGTTAATAAAAATGTTTATGCCATGTGCATCCAAACCAATTTTCAATCATTTTATAAAATGAGTCAGTTGAATGTATTTACCAGTGTAAACTGACGTATTTTCCCAAAAAGATTAAATGCAGGTACTAGGCGAAATAGGCTGGGATTCTCCTAAGCATCATTAGAAGTCTCGCAAGCTTTAGATGCCGAAGTCTGTTGAACCATAAACAATGTTTTTAATTCGATCCTACTGTGGATGAACACCGAATGATTGTGACTTTGTTTACAATAAATAAATTCGGTTGTATCTTGTTTTAAATTTGCTTCCGCTGTGCATTATTATATTGTGTTGTTTGACTATTACGTTGCCAACCACGTCACGATACTCCCCCACCGGGCCCACCGGTGACACGTGGAAATCGGGGTGTGACAGTTATAGGTCTGATTTATACAGTAAATACACTTAATTTAACAAGTTATAACAGTAGGGTATGACCTATATGTGAAATTTATCATTTAAAACCAAACTATGCACCTTAGGGGTATTTTGGTAATTTCACAAGGGCTAAAAAGGTCAAAACTGGAAACCTGAGTTCAAAAACTTTTACTTACTGTTATTATATAAAAATATACTAAAAATATCAGTAGGTATCAACCTTATATGTTAAATATGGTTTTAGCACATACTATGCGTTAAAAACGCTTAAAAAGGCGATTTGGAGCCATTTCCGGGTTTTTAAAGGAAAGCTGATATTTTTATAATTCCAGAATGCTCAAAATATTTTATTTATCAAATAAAATCAGTAGAAAAAGGTTTGGGGTCAAAAGGATTTATAAAACTCATTTTATGGCTTAAAAGGGCAAAACCGTCATAACCGAATCAAACCTAGAGACCTATGTTATGCTCAGCCAAAAATTAAATAAAAATCTTCAAAAATCCCAAAATATTATATAACATCAGTGGGTAAAAAGTTTGATATCAAAAAGTGGGTTTAATTAGGCTATATGCTAATTACGCCAATTAATTAACATAAAGCTTTCAAATTACGCTAATGAGCATAACTCTTAATCTAGACCTCAAACTGATATCAAATTTTAGGTGCAAGTTTATAAATCAGCAACAAATGTTTCTACTCTTTCACTTTTTCAAAAATCACGTTTTATAGTCAAAAGGGCATAATAGTCAACATTTAAGCATAAATCGGAAACGTGCATATGAATCGGATAAGTATTGAACCAAGTTGTAAAATCTCAGAGAGTTATACTTATATGAAACTTGGTCCAAAATAAGCTCTAAGGCAGATCTCAAACATGCATAAACGGGTCAGAACTGATAGTCAAAGCAAAAGTCAAATTATGCGACTTTCGGTTCCGATCCGGGTTTAAACTTAAAATTGTCGAGTTGAACATGTTGAGACATGTTCTTACATTAGTTACCAAGTTATTTTAATGATCAAACAGGTTGCATGCATCCTACATTGCTAATTATGCTTAAACTTGCAAATAATCATTCTGTTGACTTTTTAAAGTATGCTTTGACTCGACAATTAGCATAGTTAGAGTGGGAATCTGAAAATACCCTTTTAAGGGTTTGTTACCCACATAAATACCTACTTGTAGGTACTTTCAATTCGAGAAATGACAGAGCCAATTTCGTTTAATCTCAAAGTCAAACTTAAATTACGATGGTTTGAGTTTTGCTTAATTAACTAAGCTAGAACGAATTAGAAGGGGTTAGGAATACTTACAAGAGTCCTAATTAAGCTTAGAGAGCACTAGAAAGCCTGAGGTTGATCAGAGAAGCTCCAGAAGTGGTCTTGTGAATTTTTGTAAATGCAACTGTTGAATGTTGTAACTTCAAGACCCTTTTATAACTAGTTTGATCTCATTAGATGCTGCCACAATAGTCTAGGGATGTTGTAAGATGTGTCCAAGTGCCCCTATATGCATGTAAAACCATTGGAGAGTCCCTTGTATCGATTCACAGCTGTTAAGCATCGTTTCAGACTTAAAAACTGACATCTGCGCGCTGATTGTCGCTGGCAACTTGTAGGCGGGCCGCGAGAGGCCTTACGCGGGCCGCGTACAAGTGACGACCAGGTTAACAAGTCTTCCATGTTTTGCATTTCAGTCCTTGGTCCTTTGATACGTGGTTTTGGCTATTTATCTTGCTCATTAGACCCTCAAATCTGATTTTTAAGGACCTTGGGACATTTACAAACATGGTAAAGTCCTTGGTTAACTTTGTGCTTACCCGAAAAGTCACGAATTTTAACGTTAACGCATTTAACCCTTCGTGCACGGTTTTGATCATAACTTTCTCATACGATAACGAAACTTGATGAAATTTTTATCACATATTCTAGTGAGTATATTTTACCATTACAAAGCTTCGGGTTTGCCAAAAGGTCACTCAGAGGTATACTTTCAACATGTTGACACGTTTAGCCCCTGTAGTTTGTAATTCCTCACTTTCTTTCATTTTTCCGCTTTGTATGATCCATGATTTAATCATTCAAGATTATAAACACCATGTAGGGTTATTGAAGGGCTTATTTATCCATTGTTGACACTTTGGACCCTTATATTCACATAGTTTCACTGTTTGTCAATTTTAGTCCCTCTAAAGTGCTTTTTCACATATTCAAAGCTTATGACACGTGTCAATACATTATTGGACGTAAATTTTTGAGGTGTTACATTTGTGTTTATGATGTTAAACATCATATGAAACTTGCTAGATTGTGATTAAACACATGATCTAGAAAGTAAGAGGATGATTATGTGATGAATCAAGATGATCATCCTTATATGTAAACATGAACTTGAAAGATTAAGTGTTTTTCTTGAATGATGATGATCAAAGTATAATATAGATTTTGTAAATGTATGATTTCAAAAATGATTTTCTCAAGAAACTAAGTTAAATCACAAGGTTTACATAACCTTGGTTTTTAAAGAAACTAATCACATTTTTAGTGATTATTCAAGTGTAGAAACATGTTAACGACAAGAAGAATTCAAAAAGAAATATTTTTAGAAAATCATTTTACAAGTTGTAAAGATCTAAAATCTTCAAGAATGATGTTTTTAAACAAATAACCAGACTTTAAAGGGTAACTAAGCTTACTAAACACTCTACTAAATTACTACAAATTTTTATAAATTTCAAGTTCATGAAGTAGTGTATATGGCATAATTTTGGCTATTGGTAAGTATTGTATGAATTGTTGATGATTTGTGATGATTTTTAAAGAAAATGATATGCTTTGAAAGCATGGAAACCTCCATTTTTAAGGGGAAACTATGGCAAAATTTTTCTAGAATTTAAACACTTAGAAAAATATTTTTAAACAAGTGTTTACAAGTGTATTTTAACCATAATTTTTCATATAAAATTTGCCATAATTTTTGTTGTAAAAATTATAAATAATGGAGGTTGGTTTTGATAATAAAAGTGACTAAATATGTATTTAGGAAAATATATATTTAGATGTCACAATTTGTGTGATTACTTGTATATTATGTGTATTAGTTATATTATTTTAGGACTTGAAATAATATAACTCACCAAAATAGCAAAAATTACAATACAAAATGTTATCAAAATTCCAAGAAAATAAATATAAAATTTATACCAAAAATTGGACAAACTGAACAAGGAATATAACTTACATAAATATTCCGGAATTAAATTCATAAGAATATTTTGTAAACGGTATTTCGGAAACCAAGAGAAAGAAAATATGATTTCTACAAGTGCTACAAAAATATATAATATTTTTTACAAGAAGAAAATATATTATTTTTGGGTAAAAAAAATATATATGTTTTCTTGAATTACTAGAAAATATATTATTTTTGAAGAAATATATATTTTCTTAAACAAATTTAGAATATATTATTTTTGGGGTGAAAATGGATTTATAAGCATTTTCTAAGTTAATCTTGAAAATATGTTATTTTTTAGATTTATATGAAAATATAAATATTTTTGCCAAGGAAGAAATATAAATAATTTTCTATACAAGTTTCCTTAAAATATTTATATATTTTAAGAATGTATATACATTGGTGAATTTTTATTGAAAATAATATTCCGGAAAAATAAATACAAAATTAAGTATAAGAATACTTAATAAACACAACAAAAATACGTATTCTCGTACGTATAAATACACACCGAAATACGCCACCAATACTTGGTAAAATACACAAGTTTAAGAATACAAGTATAAGTATACCCATCCTTGGGGAAAGATATACAGGTATAGATACATAATGAATCAAGTTAAAATATATTATTTTAACAATTGTTCCAAAAATTAACAAATATAATTTAAGTTAAAATATTATTATTTTAACAAGTAATTATATACTTTGGAATAATTATGACACCAAGAAAATGTAACTCAAGATACTAATTAAGACTTAAAGTCAAGGCACGACCCACCCGTCTAATAAACCGTAGCACGTTTGTAGGTAGTCGCGCAATTGAGAAGGAGCTTTGAGTTATTTGATCGAAGAACGCAAGACTGTGAATTCATGTCCCCCTTTCTTTTAACTGTTTTCAGTTTTATAACTTCGGGGGTGAAATACATGTTACAAATGTTTCGATGATTACAAATGGTATGGTTAGCTAAGGAATGAACTGTTAGATCATGTGAATGGGTAGGCGATTAACTTAAGACCATTAATCCTTGTATAAGGACCGAGGGGCATGAGTGATAGATCTATTGGGTGTTGCGAGTCCCACCCATGAGCCCGCGGGTTGGACCATGTGGTGACTATGTCATTCCCGCCGGATGGCCCGGTACGAAATACGCATAAAGGGTTGAGCCTTCCTACACCGTTGCACACATATTAATGTATTAGATACACATTAATTGATCTATTCATAGACGCTTTTATACCGGTTTACAAATGCATACATACAAATGTTTACAAGGTTATTCGTGCAAACATAGAAACACATGAACTTGCTCAACTTTTGTTGATGTTTTCAAACTATATGTATTTCAGGAAACTGATTATGGATCTGGCGAGAGTGCAAGGATTCTCAAGTTGTGTCTTCAAATAAATGATGTCATCCAGTACTGAAGGGTTTGAATCGTGTGTTTTATCCTTGATAGGATATATGGTTCAAAGCCTCGTTTTTATTAGTGTCTTTTGTGAAGTCCAGTATGGAACTTTAAACTTTGGTTGTTATGTATTCTAAACTTGAAGTCTCGGTTTGATGTTAAACAATAACGTTTGTTATTTTTGAATGCAATGATATTAAGCAAGTCACACGTAATCACTCTTCCTCAAAAGTCAGGGTGTGACAGAGGGTTGTGACAATAAACATGGTTGTAACCATGGGTTAATAACCAGAACCAAACTTGGGCTAAACTTTTTTCTTAGAAATACTCTCGAATCCGACTAGGGAGCGCTTAGCGACTTTTGCAACCATGGGTATAAATACATGAAATGGGTGTATAAACATGAAATGAATTTATAAAATCTAGAAATATATAAAAATATATATGATTCGGTTTGGTTAATTTCAGTTGACCGGGATACAAAAAAATCCGATAACCGATATCGGTAAATTCGGTTATTTGTTGTTTCGGTTCGATTTTATTTGTTTTTTTCGTTTGGTTTCGTTCAACGATTCGGTGATTGCTCTTCATTAGACATTGTTATATGTTAGTTTTTTAAATTAAAAAACTACAATAATACTATACTCAAATTAAATAAAATAAAATGATAGTTTTTATGGTGTTGTTAAATGTCAACATATGAAAATGGTATGTCCGTTTAACAATCGTGGTGATAGTTGGTGTGAAATAAGAGGGCAAAGTCTAATTATTATTATTTAATTAAACAAAAGTTGAGTAAAGTTGAGGGGGGACAAATGTGTAAGTATTGTTTAAAAACATATTTGCTCCGAAAAAAAAGTTTTAAATATATGCATTATGACTTGTACCTTAATTAAGCAAGTGTAGTTGTATTACTTAAATTTTAAGATGTACATGCTTGATGCATTAATTAATACGATACTAATTTGTATGCATGGAATCAACATACATTATTGTTAGAATTTGTAACAAACACAATCACAATTGCTATTCAAACCTTTTGCTTATGTTCGGGAGTGTGAGTAAACTCAAAATCAATATGAACAAATGCCCGTTCAACTTCTGACAATTGTTCTAGTTTTACTTGCAACGTTTCCCCAATATTATGAGCCTCACTTAGCATCATATCCTTGGGTAACACGATGTCTACCTCCACGAAGTAATGACTTCCGAATGTGTATGCTCTAACGGTATCAATGTGTTTTATTTCTTCATGGTGGTTCCAAACCAAATATGTCAATTTTGCCAAGAACTCTGGTGGGGCTGTTCTTCCGATTAACGACCATACATTCTCTATAACGGTCTTTGCCCATGTATTTATCGTGTATAACGCTATCTACAAATGGGGGAAACACAAATTGGTTTAGTTAGTAATTTGTTTATAGATGTACTATTAAAACATGCCACTTAAGTGTTCAAAAACATTCGTTAAGGATCTTATATTCTTATGCTTTATGTATTAAGACAACTTTCAAA
The DNA here is from genome assembly GCA_030545235.1 of Helianthus tuberosus. Classification (NCBI taxonomy): domain Eukaryota; kingdom Viridiplantae; phylum Streptophyta; class Magnoliopsida; order Asterales; family Asteraceae; genus Helianthus; species Helianthus tuberosus. Next base: position 47,156,093 of record CM060411.1, on the reverse strand, counting down.
ATCAATGTATCGATTTTATCTCTTCAAGGCTGATTATGACTGAAAACTTATAAAAAAACGCCTTAAGTTTAAAACTGTTACAAATCTAAAATGACAAAAACACCTACATATTGAAGGATCTTTTTTTTTTCATTTTTACAACTTAACATACAAGAACATTTTGCAATTTATAATTTTCAACAAACTTTATGTAAAAATCGATGTAGAAGAAGCCAAATTGTTTCTTACATTGCATCTAATATTTTTAGGGTGTTAATATTCACGCATCTCTTCTCTCTATCTCTCTATATACATAGATATATATAGAGAAATATAGAGTGAAAATGTGTGAGAATAAGAATATATGTGAATAGAACATTTTTTTATGTAGTCGTAGTAAAAAGAATTTAATGGTCACCTTTATCTAGGGCTGTAAGTCAATGTTGAGCTTGAGCTCAAATACAATTTGTTTTGAGCTTTATTTTTAAATCTCAAGCTAAGCTCATGAGTATTTTTCAAGTTTGAGTTTATTTTTTAAGTAGTTGTTCAAACTTGGCTTAGCTCATTTATTGTTATTTTATATTTATTTATGTATATTTATAATTATTTTTATATGTATTTAAAATTATAATTTTTATTGTAGCATGATATATATTATTTAGTTATCTCTATGGTAATTGAATGTAATAGAAAAAATTAAGCAATAGATATTTAACTAGTAAACGTCACCGTTTGTTGTAGCAGAGTTTTATATAACATTATAAAATACTGATATTGTTCCCGTGCTACCTATGGTGTAAAGGATATCAACACAATATTTTACATCGATCAAAAACCATAAAAAAAACAAATACCAATACTGGTCCCGATAACACCGACACCAGGGTCGTCTCTGAAAATCTTCAAAAATTATGGGCCCAGTGCGAAGATAAAATACGGGCCCCTAAAATATAATTTTTTAAAAAGAATATACAAAAAAGTTTTAAATATATGAAAATGAATTAAAAATTTGCGGAATCACCCGCATATTGCGTCATACTGTTTTTTTTACGTGGAAACGTAGATAAAAAGCACATAACACACGCATTGGACAACGTAACATAGAAAGATAACACATTGTAAGGGTAAATTCAGAAAATACGGAATAGTTACGTCGTAACTTTAAAAATCCTTATTTACGATCATGTAAAACCATCGTAACCTATCCAAATTTATTTAGAAAATACACATAGTTGAAAGAAAAAAAAAACAAAATAAGATTTTTTTCATAAAAAAAATGGAACACATAAAATTAATTGTAGATTGAATAATATTTTAAGAAATTAACATAAATAATCATTTTTAAACTAGATTTGAGAAATAACTAGGATTCGCATTTTGATTTAATGTAACACAAAATTAGTTAATTAATATCATTTTCATTTAATGCATAGGTAACAAAGATAAGAAAAAAAATCAACTAAAAATGAAGCTATCAGGATTATAACCCAATGTCTGCTTGTAAATAAAGTGACTTGGAAACCACCAAACCATGCGCCTCATCATGTCATTTCCATTTCGGTACTTATATATTCTAAGTTCTACAACGTAACTTTATTAAAAAAATTCAGGTCCCCGGAGGGTCTGGGCTCTGAGCCGTCGCCCACCCCGCACCCCCTTCGGGCCGCCCCTGACCGACACCAGCACATATATTGTCTGGTAGATACCGGTACAGTGCAGTAATCATACTCCGGACGGTACCGGTAACGGTACTCGATATAGTTTAACGATACTAAAAAATGTTTTAATTCGAATACAAGTCCGTTATGAACAAAGTTTATATCTAAACGTTGAGAAAGAAAAAAGAATCACAACTGCGTATATCGTTTTTTAGTTAACGAACGCAAGTTGTTTGAGAAAAATAACATAAGTAAAAAATTTAAATAGGTTAACGACGCATGTTACTTATAGTATTAGGGTTGCAACTGAATTTAAGAAAGAAAAAAAAACTATTACTATTATAGTAAATTCACTCACAAATTCAACTTTAGAACTTTAGCAATTGTTATTATAGTAATATATTATATAAAGAATAGGTGCTTTTGGTCTTGCAAGTCTATAGTCTACTTGAGTTAAATAAGTAAAGCTCGCTTCAACTAGAAATTTTGCGATTCGATCTCGTTATAACTCAAGAACGGTTTGACTCGTTTTTCCTTGCTTGTAACGATATAGATTATCCCTAGCCGTTACTAGATATTGACTCATTCGCCTTGTTACCCACAATGTTTGTTCAAATGCCATGACAAAACTAATGAGTACCTTGTTAATACAAACATAAAAACACATCAATTAACTCGTTAGGAGAGAAGAGTTGTGTGCTCACAATTATGGCTCCAACGGGATCAATCCACCATTTGTAACGTATGGCCAAAACAGTTGCTCCTAATCCAACCGAATTGGTGATGACATCGAAAAAATGATCTTGAGCGTAAGCTTTCACTATTTCATTTTCAAATCTTTGACAATAAATCATCAATATAAACTTTACCGCGGTCACAAACACCATGATACCAATCACCCACATTTCGTTATATCGGCTCTTGTTAGGCTGAGTCTGTAATCAAATCAAATCAATACAAATTACAATTAAAAAATAACAAATAAAGAAAAACAACACCAAATAATACTCTCCATCAAAGTAGGATTTAGGGCACATACCTCCGAAACAAGTTCTCTCAAGGACTCTAGCAATATCTGGAAACCGAGAGTTGCCATTATTGATGCGAAAACAATAATACCCTGTAGTTCAATAGTTCAAGGGTCAAACTATAAGAAAGCAATGACGTTGAATACATCTTCTAATAGGAAGTTTGTTGCTCAGAGGGTCACCGATCCCCTGAACAATATAGTTACACTAATTAAAGGTATGGCATGCTTACAACAGGTTGCATCCGATTCTTCCCAATTGGATAGTGATATTGGTTAGGGTTTCTCATGGCGTGTGAAGTAAACCATAAAATAAATCCAGACAATAAGTCCAAAAGCGAATCCAGAGTCGATGCGATAACTGCTAATGATCTGCTCTCGATAGAGGCAAACACTTTAGCAACAAAAAGAACCAAGTTAGCTATGTTGGACACATAGATGGCCAATCTCTCACTCCGAGCAAGATTCTTCATTTCATCCTAAAATGATGACATGCATGGTTACACAACTTTTAACATAGCATTAATCACATTAACTAATATGGTACGCAAATGAAAATAGTACTAAAGTAGGGGTAGCAAGATTCAAAAAGAAAGTTAAAAAGTTTTATTCTAAAGTACACATATAACAAAATGAACACTAATGAAAATCTTATTATATTCTTCCTTTTAGAACTAGGGAAAGGATGGTAAAAATACTCGAGTCTGACGGGTATATTCGAAACGCGAAGCATTTTGAACGGGTATACCCGATACTTGACGGGTATTTGGCAGGGTATGAGTATGGAAAAAAAAATTCACGGGTATGGGATTAGATGATACCTGACCTGATTACCCAAAACTATCTACCCGTTTACCCTAAATATATATTCGAAAACTTTTAATTTTTATATTTACTTTCCTTTAATTGTTGTTTAGTGGTAATGTTTCATTCTTATAGCTTCATTATTTGGAAAATAAACTTTTATTTTGATGACAATATTCATATTTATCCGCTTGCGGTATGCGCATATAATGTATATGTGTGTGGGCGCTCAGGGGGCAAAAGTGAAAGTGCACTAATTTTAACGTTATTTTACTAATTTCGTGAAAATAATGTTAAAAGATGGGGATGGTTAATCATGCATCATGTGGTGGCATTAATAGCCGAAAGACAAGGGAGTACATGCACTAATTGACATTTGTCTTAATTTCCGAGTGTCATGTGCCTTATGTCCAAGGCTTGATACAAAACTACCATCGAGTCGGGGGTCTTACTAGAAGCAGCCTCTCTATTCCTACGGGGTAGAGGTAAGGTTGTCTACATCTTACCCTCCTCAGACCCTACCTTAGCTTTGCTATTGGTGTGATTTACTGAGTATGATGATGATGATGATGATGATATGCTATGCTATGAAATACAAAGTTATATTTTGAGATTAATATTAGGCAATTTGGATTTAAATAATCCCAGCTTTCTCAATTTGGCCGATAATAATCTCTACTCAGTTATTGGCCGATAATAATCCGAACTGATCCACTTTTGGCCGATAATAGCCCGCCGTTAAAAATAGCTTAACAAAGTTACGTTTTTTTTTCCGAATTACAAACTGATGTTTTATGAATTTTGATCAGAACTAGGATACGAGTCGATTTATGTAAAACTTACTTCGAAACGATGCTTCAAACGACTTGATTTTTGTTAATTAGAAGTTTAAACACCCGAATTGAAGCATCGTTTTCGTCGTTTGGTGCAGTATTTCGAGGTAAAATTTACATCAATCAACTCGTATCCTCGTTCTAATCAAAATCTCTTACATCAGTTTGTAATTCAGAAAAAAAAAAACTTAACTCCGTTAAGCTATAATTAATGCAAACTACTATCGGCCAAAAGTGGACCAGTTCAAATTATTATTAGCCAATAACTGAGTTGAGATTATTATCAGGCAAATTGAGAAAGCTGGGATTATTTAAATCCAATTTGCCTTAATATTATAATAGATTTACATTTTTAAATATATCAAATATAATTGGTGATGATGATATGGATGTTATTTATCATAGTTTAATATATTATATAGATTTTTAAAACATAAAATCATAAAGAAAGTAAAAAAATATACATGAAAATCCCAACAGGTATACCCGATACCCGTGAGTATGCCTGATACTCGACGGGTAATGGGTCGGGTATAGGACAAGATTTTACAACCGGAAATGAATATAGGATTAACCTTACCTGACTCATACCTAGCTTATTGTCATCCCTATTTAGAACCAAATAATTAGTTATAACTTAATATCTTTACTATTTAATGGGCTAATTTTTTTTATGGCTATTTGAAGATTTTACGGTTCAGGTATGCTATTATATTTTATTTATATTTAATGATTTAATTCTAGTATTTCAGATTAATATTTAATATTTTTAGTTTAATAACTAAAGTTAGTCTTTAATATTCATGAGATAGTATATTTAGGTAGTGTATACATCTATATGTTTAATAGTGTACAAAATACAAGTAAAATAGTTATCAAACACCTCAATTTTTATTTAGCTTTAAAAGCCTTAATATTTTATTTCAGTTGATAAAAAAGCCAAATTTATCTGTTAATATGGGGCTAGGACACTTGATAGGGGCTTATGCTACTTTAAAAAGAGGTTTTATGTTCAAACTGGGCAAAAGAAATTAGTTTAGAAATATTTATGTAATATAGAGTACGAGCAAACGTTGCAAATTAAAGCCTGTTTTACTCATGACTATGATCAAAACCTAGTTGTATCGAAACGGAACCAATCTAGACCAAACAAGTTACATCAATACGGACCAACCTCAGTTAGGGTTCCAGGTGAAAAACCTGATTTGCTCATTGCTTCCATCGCATTGAACCCTTCAAAGAGCATTTCTTGTTTCTTGTAATACTCTTCAACTTTTCCTTGTTTTTCTGAGAGAATGAATTTAGTTTAAAAAAATAATATAAAAGAATACCATATTTTAATTTTTAGATGCAAAGGTAGATATGTGAGCAACTAGTTAATGCACCGTCCGCGTTGCAGGACGCTACGCTAAATATTTGTTCACCAATTAAAACAAGTGATACTATAGTTTTGCTAGAAAAAAAAAAAACCAAAACGATGAGAAACTGTAATTCTAAACTGATGGGGGTGGGGGGCAAAACTGTAATTTGTCATGACCAGTGAGTGGGCGCTAGTGAATAAAAATTACATCGACTCAACCAGTTAAAACAAAATACTACAATAAGTTTGCAAAAAAAAAAAACGAAGACGATGACAATACTGTAATTTTGAAATGGGGAAATCGTAAGTTTGACTGGGATAAAATCATAATTTATCAAAAGCTACAACGATGGCAAGATTGTAATTTGAACAGGGGGCAAAATCGTAATTTTGACTGAGGTAAAATCGTAATTTTTCAAAATCTACAATGATAGCAAAATTGTAATTTTGAACCGGGGGTAAAAGCGTAATTTTGAACTGGGGGATAAAGCGTAATTCAAAACTGAGGTAAAATCGTAATTTGTTCGGGCCAATGAGGAAGTGTCAGGCAGTTGTCTGACACTATTCCCCCCCCCCCCCCCATTGGTTTTGTATATATAAAACTAGTTAATGCCCCGACCGCATTGCGGGGCACCAAGCCGAATATTTCTATCTCATAACATGTACGGCTGTGTTTCGGTTACTTGTACCTACTACTCATAACACGTTCTGAAAAACAATTATATCGAGTCAATCAATTAAAACAAAACACTGCCATATTTTTTAAAAAGAAAAAAAAAAGAGAAACTAAAACGATGGAAAGACTATATTTTTAAATTGGGCAAATTTGTAATTGATTGGGATAAATGAGCGTGTACCAGGCAATCGCGTAACACGAATAAAAACACACTTTGTTTATGATTTTAAATTTAAATTTAAATTTGTTTCAAAAGCTGCTTTCTCAGTACAAACTAGTAACACTCATTATTTCACGGTTATAACATAATATTATTTCACGGTTATAACATAATAAAATACAACAACGATCATACCCAGTAAAATCTCACAAAATTGACAACGTATATTCATGAATAAGAAAGAGTGTGGATGGATGCAATTACTTGGAGTACGTCGAAGCATCCGACGGATAGTGGAAGATTCGTGACTCTCGAAAGAGGATTGTGGTAACCGAAAATGATTGATGTCGAGCCTCCACAAAGGCAAATCGTGTTGTTTAACTGTGGAGGGAGAGCGGTTACATGTGCAAGTGTGATCAGTAGCATCACCAGCTAAATGGTCCTCCATCGATGAGACAAAACTAAAGTCACAAATGACAATATGGTATGGTAGACACACGCATGACACACGTATATATAGTGAGTATGAAGAACAAGAAGAACCAAAGTGGGCGATTTTATTTAGGAACTGCAGGTATTGATACTCCAAGTAGCTTCCATTGGTGAAGACAAGGTGTGGTCTAGGGAATGGTGATCACTAAATTTTCATAAAACATCTTATGTTCTATGTGTGAACGCTCGGGGGTAAAAGTGAAAGTCACTAATTTTAACGTTATTTTAGTGAAAATAACGTTAAAAGAGGGGGATGGTTAATCATTCATCATGTGGTGGCGTTGATAGCCGAAAGACAAAAGGGTAAATGCACTAATCAGCCTTTGTCCCCAGGGGCGTAGGATTTAAGGGGCGGGAGGGGGCGCCCGACCCCCCGAACTTTTCGGCCAGTAGTGGTATATATGTACGTTTCGCATAGGATTTTGTAGGTATATACGTTTTCGACCCCCCGGCTTTATAAAAAAAGATTTAGGTATATAAGTTTTCGACCCCTCAGTTTTAATTTTTTTTATTTATATAGCCCAAATAAAATATTTAATTAGCCCAAATGATTATATTTGGTAGAATATATAACCCAAATCAAATCATTATATAGCCCAACTTAAAAGCCCACCCTATCCAAAAAAAAAAAAAAACTCAAATTCGTTTACTTTGGGACATTGACCAGATGAACAGAAGCCACAAGCCAGAACTGCAGAAGGGGAGAAAACGCAGGTTCCAGAACTGTTCGACTTCAGCTTCTTGTTCGAGAACAGAAGCCAAAACGCTGCGCGTTGTTGTGGTCTTGTACTCTTGTTCGACTTCTTCAATATTCATAAGGTTAAAGGTATATGTTTTTTATCTTTAGGATTAGTTTAGGGCTGCAAATTATGTGATTTAGGTTGAAATTAGGGGTGAAATTGGTCCGAATTTTTGCCATAAACTTGTTGAATCTTTCTGTAACTATGTCTAATTTTATTTGTTTAATCTTATTGTGATTTGATTTAGATAGAAATTAGAGTTTGAAATTTAGAGTGATTTGTTAACTTCTTTTGTTATTAGATTATGCTATGGGGAAGACAGGCAGAACTATAATTCTCATCCAGGAGAACCGGGTGCCCACCTTCCTCTCTCTCCTTTTTAATGTTTTGGTGTCTTTGTCCGTTTGTTTGTTAAACAATGTTTACGTTTTAATGTTTGAGAACATTTTTTTATTTGATATTAATGTTTGACCCGACCCAACCCGACCCAAATCGAATCACCGACGTCCGACCCGAACATACACCTCGAAACTACGCGATAGAATTTTTTTTAGGTCTGTTACCTTCCGACCCCCCAAACATTTTTTTCAAGCTTCGCCACTGTTTGTCCCGATTGTTGAGTGTTGTGTGCCTTGTGTCCAAGACTTGATGCAAAACTACTATCGAGTCGGGGATCTCATTGGAAGCAGTCTCTCTATTCCTACGAGGTAGAGGTAAGGCTATCTACATCTTACCCTCCTCAGACCCTAACTTAGTTTTGCTATTGATGGGATTTACTGAGTATGAGTATGAGTATGAGTATGAGTATGAGTATGATGATGATGATGATGATGATGTTATGTTCTATGTAATTGTTTTTTGGAATAAAGTGTGTGTAGCTTGTTAACATTTTGAATCTTTTGTTTATGGAAGGATAGAATTAGTCAAACGGGTGATATTGAGTGTCACATTTTTTTATTTTCGAAAACGTAATGGTAATAATATAATGATAAATTATATACGGTAACTATGAGATAAAGACATATTGATTATGGACAAATTATATCTATTGTTCTAAATTGTATAAATGCCAATGGACTCTTGGTCTAGCGGCGTCAAATGTTTATCCTCATCAAACTGATCCGAGCTCAAGTTTCATAATCAAGTGGACAATAGGTTGATTTTACGAGGAAATTTTAGATGGGTGTGTGTTTATACCCATCAAAATTATGAAAATGAGGTACCATTTGGATAAGGTAGGTGGGGATGACGGGACGTCTGACATCGTTGAGGCATGTCCGACACTGTTTGCGAGATGTCTGACACTGTTGGGGGCATGACGTATGTCACATTAGTTGCCTTTTTCCATTTTGCACGCGCGTGATAACCACTCGCCCACGTCTGCTGTCATTTTGGGTTTTCCCGCCTAACGTGGCACTCGCTGAACGGAGCTCCTTTCCTGTTGTTTGGCACCATCGCGATGGGTATAAATAGTCGACGAAACCCTAACACTTGAGTCACCATATCATCCCACTATTTCTAGAAAAAAAAAATTGAGTTGCCTCCGGTTTTCCTTTTGGATGTATTTGCCTTCGCAAGTTGAGAATGGTCGTAAAAAGAAAGGGAAGAAAACTTCTGCTGTGACCGCCGCGCAGGTAAAAAATTAACTGGAAATAGGACGAATTTCAAGATCTCATATGAAATTCCCGGTTATATGGGGGGTGCGTCCTATCCACAAGCCAGTAAGACAGTCGCGCAGGCTCTGGCTGGAAGAACCCCTGGTTGGTTTAGGATTGTGAGTCTATTCAAACTCGAGCTTGTTTAAGCTTAACTCGTAGGTCCTAACTCGCTTCGAGCAAAAAAGCGACCTAATGTGGAGTAACACACGAGCCCCTACAAACCTAAATCCCATGTCTCAATCTTCAATAAGCTTTCGCTAAATTATTTGTCGTGTAATTTTTTGTAAAACGTGAACCCTGCACAATCAAATTATGATGCTGATGGTGCTTGGCCATATAGCCCATATTTAATTGATGAATTCATGGAGTACCTAACTAAAAATGGCATAATGTTGGGTTTGTGGAGTCTTGATTGGGCTCGGGTTTAATGAAGACATGAAGACGCAAGTCAGGAGCCGGCCCAAATTCCATTTTGGGTCATTTAGTTTTTTTGTTCATTAAGAATATAGGGTAGGGATAGTGTACATTAATTCAAAAGTGTGAGAAGTGTGAGAACCATTAGATCTTTGATCTAATGGTTGAGATCAATAGGGACCAAATTATAAATTGTGTTTTAATTATTTGGACTGATTTGAAAATTGTAGGGGTAATAGTGTCTTTGTATATGTTTCAAATTAGGTAACCTCTTCTAAATTCTAGCGATTCACTCCTAAATTCTAGCGATTCAATTTTAAACTTATTTTAAAATTCGGACATTCTAAAAAATCCAGAAATATGTAATTGCTACAAGAAATATATAACACTATACATATATTATAGACATGCTATCAGACAAATATAACACTATAACACTATATAACTCTAAATAACACTATATAACACCACAAAAAACACTATATAAAAATATATAACACTATACAGTTCTGAACGAGATGACACAAATTCGTAGATTAATTCTTAATTCGTATTCCTATAATTAAGGGTGGCGGTTATGGAAGGTTATCAATTAATTAAATCAATAAGAAAATTACTTCTATAACTAAACCGGTCACTCAACCGGCTATCTTGGATAGATTTCAAAGAACAAACCAAGACTTCATTAAATATTTATATATATACTCAGTTCAGTTTAAGGTTAGGTTCATTTGTAAACAACCCTCTTGATAAATGTATGAACTAATCCTAGCCATTGATTATCAATGCACAAGTGTAAATCAATGGCGAAGATTTGATGATAAAAATACATTAGTGTATTTTACGATTTAATAATGTAAATTAATGGCCAGGATTTGTTCACTCAGTTTATAAATACACTAATGTTCACTCTAAAACCCCACTCACTCAGTTTAAAACAGATATGAGATTACTTTTATCTATTTCTATGTATTTATATTTATCCCTATTAACAAAACATAAATCAATGTCTTTTTGTGTGAATTGATACTATTAACAAAATAAAGTAAATAAATTGTGATATTGAAATAAGTCAATACAGTGAGCCTTGAAGATATTAAATTAGACTGTTTAAACAGACTGGTTATGTAGGCAGTCCATTATCAGATAAAACTCTATATGGGAGAAAAATCAAGCCAAAATTATCATATCTGGTGGCAAATGCCAAAAGCATATATCCTTTTATTTCCTAGAATTCTAATAGTTCATAAAACAGAACAACATTCTATGCCATCCTTTTTATTAGAACAGCAAGGACAAAAAATCACAAACATGTTCCCCTTTAGTGGGAAGCTGCTGCCACCAACGCCATATGCTCGATCAAATCCAACACTCGGTTGCTGCACACAAAATCAAATGAAGCCTGAATTTATACACCTTCCAGAGGATTAAAATCAGCAAAAAGAATGGCACACGTTTATTATGTTACCTGTAACCCCACTCATTGTCGTACCACGACACCAATTTCACAAATGATGCACTTAGCCCTATGCCGGCCTTTGCATCAAAAATACTTGACCTGAAAGAACAACATTATATGTCAAAAATTTTAAAAAAAATAAAAAAAAAAACAATTGCAAGATAGACTTACGAATGGCAAATGTGAGAGTCGAAATGACCACTAGACTGACCTGGAATCACCAACAAAGTCACTGGAGACGACATCCTCATCAGTGTATCCGAGAATTCCTTGCATGGGACCCTCAGAGGCATACCTTGAATAAAAAAGAATCACATTTAGTGTTAGATGTGAAAAAAGGGAGGCACTGACGGGTTGGGTAACGGGTCATAAAAGGTTTGAGTTGAAATGTGGGGTTCAGGTTGAGTAACTTAGCCCGTCAAATTTTATAACAGTTAACAGCTAATAAGTTACTACAAGAGTAATCTAACTACTTACAATAAAATGATTTAGAATTGTTAGGCATCAAAAGTGTTTTTTTACGACTTCCAACCCATTTAAAATCAACTTAAAGAGGGTAATCTTTGAGAGTTAGATGACATACTTGATTGCAGCTTTAACATCTTCATAAGAAGCGTTCTTCTCGAGTCGACAAGTTAAATCCACAACGGAGACATTTGCTGTCGGGACTCTAAAGGCCATACCCGTTAGTTTTCCATTTAGTTCTGGTAGAACCTTCCCTACAGCCTGGAATTTTAACATATAGATCAGAGGCGGTAAAATGGGTGTGTCGGGTAACAGATTAAAACAGGCAATTTTGAAATAAATGGATCTGAGTTGGGTTCGGTTGACCAGTTGAATATTTTTGGTGTTATCAGAAAATTACAATTTAAAAAGATAATTGTCATGAACCTATGACCATCAATAACAGGCAACATATGGTAACTCAAATAAAGATATTAGTGCACTTCAATTTACACACTATACAATAAAAGATATTAGTACATTTCAATTTACACACTAAAGGTGAACATTAATGACTCAAATAATACATGGTATTTAGATTCAAACAATCAAACACAAGAGTAACAAAATTCAAAAATTAACAAAGTGTATCCATGAATCTTAATAAAATGACATATATTGCTCTTACTAGAGAGACTATAAGAACCAACAATTGAAAAAACATAAACAGTTAAACATATGGCTTAAGTTTGACCCAAGTAGCAACACAAAAGGAGTATTTAGTATTTTGGGTTAATCTTTAATAATGTATGTGTGTTGGTATTTGCAAGGTCTAACACAAATTAAAAAGAACATTAGAACATTAAAGAGAAAGTTCCCTCATATAATTAATGAATTCAGGTCAAGTTTAAAATCTTTCGTACCTTGGCAGCACCGGTCGAACTAGGGATGATGTTTTGTGCAGCACCACGACCTCCACGCCAATCCTTCATTGAAGGTCCATCAACGGTTTTTTGTGTCGCTGAACAAATATGAACAAAACAATATAATCGTGGTTTTTTTTAAATGTAAATAACGAAAACAGGTGTTTATACTTTATATGCACAAACATTAAGTGGCAGACAGAGACAGACCTGTGGTTGCATGCACAGTTGTCATCAAACCTTCAACAATACCAAACTCTTCATGAACCACCTGTACAAGAGTAGTATTTCACCAAGAGTTAGAAATGCTATTTTTGTATGGACATATTTTTTTTTTTCAAATTACAATATTCATAAACGAAAATAAAGAAAATAACACCATCAATTGCAGAAAACTCAAAAAGAATGCATACCTTGGCCAATGGAGCCAAACAATTAGTGGTGCAGCTTGCATTGGATACGATATCCATGTTTGGCTTGTAAGTGGTCTCGTTTACTCCTACAACAAACATAGGTGCATCGGCTGATGGAGCTGAGATCACCACCTTCTTGGCACCACCCTGCACGTTGATACGAAGAAAAGTCAACCTAGGGGTACAAATGTCCTTTAAAAGTTTAAGTAAATCAAACTCAATTGTTACCTTCTTGTGTGCTGAAGCCTTATCAAGCGTTGTGAAAACTCCAGAAGACTCTACAACATAGTCGGCTCCAAAATCACCCCAAGGAATCGCTGCTGGGTCTCTGAGTACAGAGGATGATTATAATGACCAATTTAATAAAAGCTTGGGTCACAAGTAACAAAGCATGTATGCATTCTAACGACAAAAGACAAAATACCTTTGGCTAGATACTTTTATCTGCTTCCCATTGATTTCCAAAGTTGACTCATCAACTACCTTAATGGTTCCTTTAAACAGGCCATGAGTAGAGTCATACTTCAACATGTAAGCCTGAAAAATACATTCATCACAAGGTTATTAAAATAAATGTAAAACTGTCCAACCATGAACCGTCCATAATATTACGCATTTGATTAGCTAGTCTTAATATATAAAATAAGTTTACTACTCCTTAAAACAAGAAATCAAATCTGATTTTGCTACAAGCATGAAGCAGGAAGTGTTGACAGTTAAAATGTGATTTAGTCAAAAGTCAAAACAATACATCATTTTAATTTAATCATATGTAGTCATTATAATTCATTAAACAAAACCAAGAAATTGTTGCATAAAAGTTCATCCTTACCATATACTTGGCATCAATAAAAGGGTCATTGACCGCAACAACCTCAATATCATCTCTAAATGTTGCTATTCTCAATACCAACCGTCCAATTCTTCCAAAACCTACAAGATACAAAATAATCCAATAATTCTCTGCAAATCACTCCACATATATTTAACAAAATGACCTATAGTCATCAAATAAACAAGACCCTTATATCCCATTTTCATCTAACACAGTAACTATTCAAAAGTAAATCTACAAAATTTACAAAACCACCAATTTAAATTTTATACATAACCCACAGATATACACAGCAACAACAAAATCTTGAAAAAAAACATACCATTGATCCCAACTCTGGTCTTCCCACCTGTGCTGGACTCTGCATAAAATTCAAGAATGCAGATTTTGTTTAAAAAAAAAAAACTGGCTTTGGCATTTCATCAAACACATAGAAGGCATGTTAAAAACACTTACTTGAAACACTAACTGGTGTCTGTGTGGCAGTAGCTTTGATGGGCTGAATGCTATATGCATGAGACTTCCTGCAAAATCACCAAACCAACCAAATCATTTCCTGAAAAAATAATATTACCATCAATCAAAAACCCAAAAAACATAAACAAAACCCAACTGTAAAGACGAAGATTTCCCACTAACAGCAGCACCAAACACGTTGGATTGAAACTTCAAAGATGAGACCTGAAAAAAACACGAAATATTAAGAAAATATTCAAGATTTAAGGTGGCGGATGAAGAAATGTGACCTGTAATGGTGTAGGGGTGGAGGGTGATTGGTGGGATGCATGAAGAGGGTTGGTGGATCTGAGAAGGGAGGAGAAAGAAGCCATGAATGTGGGGAGGGTTGGTGAAGGAAGATGTTTGGGTTTGTGCAATGGTCAAAACCCTAGAGGGAGAGAGAGATATATAAGAATGAAAAAATAATGGCTTTTGGCGTTAAAGAAACGCTCTTTGTGGAGTATTTAAATGGGAAAGGTCGGCGGGGATTGTTGTAGAAAGGGCCGGCGGCTGGTGGTGGTAGACCTTGCTTGCTACCGTTTATGACTTACACAGTAGCCTAACACTCACGTGGAGACTCACTTTAATAATCGAATTTTAAAAATAACATAAATAAAACTTATACAAAATATGAGTATCAAGAGATCTTATGTCTAACAAATAATTTAGAATTATTGATGTAACAGAGTAAAAAGTAAACGTTATCATTAAAGTAAAAAAAATAAAAATATAGTTGGTTTAGAGTGGTCGGGGCGCCGCGTGGTCATCAACCCACCACGCGTTGATGTCCGTTATACACTGTCGTCACTCGAAAGGTTCACGCTTTGAATTTGTAACGCGTGAGAAAGATGGAAGTTGAGTTGTTGTATTTCATTGTTGTATTTCTCAAACGGGTTTATTTTTATCACAGACTAGGTCAACTATTTGATATTTGAGTTGCTGTTAGAGATGAAGGGGTAAACGAAACCCTAGGGTGGGTTTTGGATTTATACATACACTTGATTGTAGTCCCTGCCCAGCAATCTTGACCCAAACACTTAAGTTTGGTTCATTATGGACTCAGCTTTAAAGCCTTTGGGCTCTTGGGTTTCAGTATTAATTTGCAATGTTTAGTTTTTTTTTAGTTTGTAATTTAGGATTTATTTAATGTAATCTTTATTTAAATTAGATTGTTATTGTTAATTTATAATTTAAAAAATAAAATAAAAAAATCATCACTAGTGATGGGCATTTCCACTAAAATACATCACTAGTGATATAATGAAGCTCGATGACGTGACGGAACTTGATTGGAAGTTGTGAGTGATGGAAAACCATCACTAGTGGAGCGCCCCTACAACCCCCCCCCCCCCCTTTACGGTTAGTCACCGTATCTGTATTGTATCAACATTCATTAAAGTTTATGATTTTAAACAGCTTAATAAATACAATTGTGTATTTAGTTTATTAAAATGTAACTGATGTAAGTTATTAAAGAAAAATCAAATTAACAAGAGATACTGGATTTTATAACCACAACTTTCACTAATTGACTGATAGCAACCGCAACTTTCACTAATTGACTGATAGCAACCTCAACTTTCGATTTGTAGCACACCACTCCCAACTTTCAACTTATTGTCCGATAACACTCTCAAACTAATTAAACCCTAACCCAGTTAGTTTTTTGTTGATGTGGCACTTGTGTGTTGATAAGGCATCTGACGTGGAATTTTTTTTATTTTTTTTGATGATGTGGCAGCTAAGGTGGCCACTAACGTAGCATCTGACTTAGTTTTTTTTATAACATGGCAGCTGAGGTGACTTTTTATGACATGACAACTGATGTGGCACTAGTTTGATGACGTGCCAGCTGGTATCAGCAAATTGGTTAGTGTTGAGTTAGTTTTGCAGTGTTATCAGCCAATAAGTTGAAAGTTGAGAGTGGTTTGGTATAAATCGAAAGTTTGAATTACTATCGGCCAATTGATGAAAGTTTGAGTCAAATTTAATATCCCAATTAACAAACGCAACTGCACGGAGTTAAACAATCTAATGGAAATAACAAGATTTGAAAACCTTAAGAACCCAGATATAACAAAAACTTTTAGATAAAACTGATCAAATCATAGGAACAAAACTAATTGTTTTCTCTTATATTTGATAACATATTTTTGACACGGTACAATTTTGTGTTGGGTTCGTTTTGTATTGTTTGATTCATGTTGGATTTGACTCGTTTTTCACGTGAGCCAACATTTTTGTTGTGGGTTGGTTTCATTATTAGTTCCACTAAATTGAATATTTAAATGAACCAAATTCAAACTTACGAACCACCCAAATTTATATATATATACACTAGCCTAAGACCCCGCGAGCTTCGCGGGTGGCTTAACACCAACTAAACACATAAAATAATTTAAACGTAGAACCGTTAAACTTTGATTGTTAAACCTAATATTTTGAGACACTTTAACGCGTCCCAAAAGTACATCAACAAAATGTTCGTTACACATTAAACTTTGGTAAACAAAACATATATATAGTAATAATTGTTCCAAAACTGTTACCACACATAGGATAGCGTTGGTAACGATATTATATGTTTACTTCTGACGACATCTTTCAATACATACATCGCTTAGTGGTCCGGATTAAGAATTCGCAACGTGTTTTGATCCCTATAATATCGCAGCAAAAACTCAGCTCCATTTTCCAACCCAGCCTGCAGCATGAAGTTCCGCCATCCTCTGAAAGCATACCGAGGTATCCCACGTGCCGTTTCCTGCCGGATCTCGAGTGTCATTGAAAAACCGTCTTCAGTTTGAACGACCATGTCATCAAGGACAGAGAAATCTACATTTGCTGCAAAGTCCTTTGGGATCCGCTGCATTAAAGTCCGGAAAAATAAACAAATTTAAAAAAAATAACAACCTTGAAAGCGTTACATAATATTAAAATAAATCATTTAAAGTATGAAAAACTTACAAAACGAAAAGATAGACACCATCTTAGTTCGTATATGTTGGCTTCATGAACAACGGCCAGAATCTGTGGAACGTCAACAAAGCCTGGTTCCAAGACAGGATCAGCTTCAATGACTGGCACATCATGTACAACGTCTACAATGTCATCTTCCATGTCTTGATTTCCCCCGTCTAATATGTAATCTTCACTAACATCCATTTGTTCTGTGTCTTCCTCTTCTTCAACACCAACACTATTCGCAAACTCAGGAAAAACATACTGTATTCCATTAGGACGGAAAAGCAGAATGTTGAAAATACGTCTCGCAACCAACTCAAAAAAGATTACATCACCTGATATGAGATGAAGATCTTTGGTGATTTGTGAGAAATCTTGAATGAAGTAGTTGGATCCCCAGAGCCTATTCATTTTGACACTCCACATGTATGTACTTCCAAAACGAATTGAAAAGTTATCGTCCAATGTGTCCGTTTTGAAATACCTGTTCATAAACTCTTTCGGCAACCACTAAATAAAGAATAAATGCAATCGTCAATAAAAAGGTCAGTTGGTTCTTCATCCTAAGTAGTAAAAGTATAAATTACCAAGTTAGCGTTCTCGGGAAATAACATCTCTACAAAAAACTTGTTCTTAACACAGGAAAGACAATCAACCTTAAAATGAGTGAACTTTGGCATCTGAGCATCAACAACATGGAAAACAATAACATCTTTATCCTCCAGACCAACATCACGAACCATAGCAGACCAACCATTCGAGAAACAATACCCATTGGCAGTAGATTTCACCGAAACAGTCCACTCATTGCCCTCTTCATTTGTGATAACTACAGGACCAATCGGATACCCCTTCAAGTTGTCAAACTTATTATACCATAAAGGAAGAGACTGTAAATTACAAACAGGGATTACATTAGTTGATGCTAATACGCTGGACAGATTAAAAAATACCAGTTCATTAAAAAACCATTACCTGTTCGGTTTTTTAGGAGTCCGCAATAACAATATAAAATCCTCTGTCTAAAACAAAATTTTGCACCTCCTTCTTAATGGATTCCACCACTGGTACGGCAAGGTCGGGACCAAGCGACTGAAGACCATTAGTACGGAACAGTTTAATCGTAAAGACATAATCATCAACCAACTCAAAAACAATAACATCGCCAGTTATTAAACATAGATCATTGGAAACTTGAGTAAAATCAACAAAGAAATGGTTGATATCCCAGAGTCTTCTCATACTAACAGTCCAGGTGTGGTTTTTGTCAAAAACAATAACAAAATTGTCAAACAGATTATCACCGTTGAAATGCTCTTGCATGAAGTCTCTCGGTAACCACTGCAGTTGATTAAAAAAACATTGACTAAGTACAAAATGTAAATCTTTACTGAACATAAAAAAAACTGTTTAAAACATACCAGATTCTGGCTCTTGGGGTTTGATATAACAATATGGAACTTTGAACCTTGAACCGGGTGTGGATAACTCTTAAAATGAGTTATTCTAAAAGTCAATGCATCCATAAGTTCAAATACAACATAGTCTTCATTGTCTACTTCAAGAACATTTATAACAGTTGACCAACCGTTTGACACACAATAGCCGTCCGTAGACTCCTTGATTTTAACATCAAATATTGCTTTATCATCAATGATTAACAAAACACTTCCAACGGGATATCCATCTAAGTCATTTAGCTTGTTATACCAAGCTGGTAAAGGCTGCAAACATCATTTAAGTGATTAAATAATAAAAACACGATAAAATGCTAATTACACATTTCTTAAAAGTTAGGTTGTTACTTAACAATATAATAATATATAACACGTTATGAACAAACGTATAACCTGTTATTCTAATTTCCTGTCCTCGATGTAAACAAAAAAACCACGATCCATATATGTAAAGATATTTATAAAGAACATTAATATAAATAGAATAAGGTTATAAATCCACCAACAACTAAAATAAAAAGCCCAACAAATCATATAAAGGTAGGATCTTTAACAGTATTCATAAAATTGCAAATTTATTAAAGCATTGCAGCCTCTTTTGTATAGTAAAAGTTCCTTTATTCTAATAGACATAACATTAACTGATCTAATAGAATGTTAAAAACGTAAAGTAATCGTAAAGTATACTTTTAACAGATCCACTGACAAATGTTAAAAGACTTAAGTGGTTGCAAAAACAGGTAATAAAATTCAATCAATACAACCAAATGCAGAGTATACAAATATATTATCCTAATTGGGATAAAAAAACATCATGAACAAAACTTTTATAACACCAGGTATAGAAAAATAGAAACATACATGTTATGGTTCAATTATTGTTCAAGAACACAACAATTAAGTCTTTCAATATAAAAAACACTTTAAAAAAAGTACCCTGAAAAAAACATTATCATAAGAATACAACAATTTAAACAAAAATAACAGTAAAGATGAGCATATCAACAAAAATTAACGGCGAAGATTTCGGTTTTAATAATGGACATGCAAAAACATAATGATAGCAATCGGTTCCAAATATTGACTAAAACAACTACAATAAATGAATACAAAGTTACAATAAACATTATCACCTAAAAAATCAAGTAGCAAAGAGGTTAGGGTTCATAAAATTAACCGGAAATAACTTAAAATCAGTTACTAAATCAACAATCATAGCTTCAAAAAATTACAAATCGAAGCTTTAAGAAACTTACCTGAGCCAAAAACGACAGAGAAAATTGCGAAGATGATGAAGGCGATGGTAGAAAGATAACCGATTTAGAGAGTAAGGATGAATGACGGTATGAAAATCCCAAAATTTCATCATTTTAAATATTTTTAAAACACCGATCTTCGTAATTTTGGAATGACTGATGTGATTATGTATAGATTGGAGAGATGCAATGATAATTTGTGGAAGAAAAAATAGGAAACAGGGGAACTGTTTAAAGCGTGGTTTTTTTTAAATGGATTTCAAAAGAATAAAGTCATGTGAGTATGAAGATGAAGTTATGAAAAACTAAACCGGAAGTAAGGTTTTCACGATATATATATATATATATATAGAGGCCGGTTATCATACAAATGCGCTTATCGTACATTACGTACGGTACAATCTCAGCCGTCAGATCATCTTCCGGCATTGAAATCGCATGTTGTTTTTTTATAACAATTTCGCATGTTGTTTTTTTAACATGCGATTTCATCAAAATTACCACATGCGAAATTGTTACAAAAAAACAACTTGCTATTTCATCAAAATTATCACATGCGAAATTGTTACAAAAAACAACATGCGATTTCATCAAAAATTATCACATGCGAAATTGTTACAAAAAAACCAACATGCGAATTCAATGCGCGATAAAAGATCCGACGGCTGAGATTGGCGCGTACGTAATGTACGATAAGGGCATTTGTACAGTACTCTTTAATATAAATTTGTTAAAATTATTGGAAATAACAGGAGTAATAAGACAACAAATGGCAAAAAAATTTATTATTTTCAAATTCTTTATTATAAAAGTTAACACTCAGTAAATAATCATGTTTAAAATATACATATTATGTATTAATGAAAAATCATAAGTCATTGAAGACTTCTTTATACACAACATTAGTTGTTTTATTTGTAGGCTTCCCATCTTTGTCCAGTATTAGCAGTTTAACACCGTCTCTTGTTTTAACTCTCGATAACGCGACATACAACTGACCATGCGTGAAAACCGGTTGTCTCAGGTACAGACCAACTCTAGAAAGTGATTGGCCTTGGCTTTTATTGATAGTCATGGCAAAGCAAACAACAACCGGAAATTGCCTTCTTTGAAATGAAAAGGGAATCTTCTTGTCTGAAGGTACTAAACTAATCTGGGAATATAGGTTCGAGTACCAATATTAGCTCCAGATATTATTTCAGCCTCTATTACATGGTTATACAACTTTGTAACCTTCAACCTTGTACCATTGCACAAACCATTTTTTTGGTCAATGTTACGTAACAACATGACTGACACACCAACTTTTAGCACTAACCTGTGATTTGGTAAGCCTGAAACTTTAAGACCATTGAGAACATCCGGTGTGTATAATCTTTCTTGTATTGAACTAACATTTTCAGTTGCACAAAGACGGTCAGAGCTTAGATACTCTCTTTCTTCACCGGGAAACAACGCTAAAAGCCTATCGTTAATCTCGTTAACAACCTCATTCTTCGGCGCAAGTATAGCCCTATCACTAAAATAATTAGGACTGCCAAAGTTCTCGAGAATCGAAGGATAAACAAATTCGATCAGGCTGGAAATGGGATCAGAAGTATCATTAATTATAAGATTAGATGGCACTTCAATTGTAGCTTCTCCGTCATTAGGACCACCAACATTTCCCTCTCCTATATCCAAAAGCCACTTAGCAAAACTATTTATTTCCTCAATCTCGGATGGAGATCTTCCAACGGTTAACCTCATATTCCTTGACAACGTTAGCACCTTACATTTACTCCACAAATAAGACGAACTTAATGATGCGTTCACTGTCTCTTGTCTTCCACCATTTCGAACAACGGGAAGTACTTGTCTAAAATCTCCACCAAAAACAATAACCTTACCACCAAATGAGATTTCAGAATTTCTTGAGGTGTCGAAATTGAAAATGTCATTCATTGTCCGGTCCAAGGCTTCAAACGCATGTTTATGGACCATAGGTGCTTCATCCCATATAATAAGTTTGGTTCGATGCAATAATTTAGCGACGTCACTATCTGCTTTTATATGACTTACCGAATCCTCATTAAGATTCAAAGGAATACGAAATCTAGAGTGTGCAGTCCTGCCGCCTGTCAATAACAGCGATGCAATTCCACTCGAAGCAACATTTAATACAATTTCTCTTTTTGATCGAAGTGTCGCAGACAAAGTCTTCCATAAAAAGGTTTTCCCGGTGCCACCATATCCGTAAACAAAAAACATCCCTCCAGTGTTACCATCAACAGATTTCATTATCTCTTCAAACACCGACCTTTGTTCATCAGTTAACATATTAAAGAGATTAACATATTCCTCTGCGAGACTTAATACGTCGTAAGTACGCTCCTCGTTAATCTGGAAAAGGCATTGTTGAGAAGTTCCGTAGCGATGAGCTATTCGTACTTAAAAACTTTTCAATTTCCAACAAAGTGTAATTTTTAAGTTCGTCGTCTGAAATTGATAAACCTGTTACATGTTCAAATACATACACAATGAGTATGAAATTTTATTTAAACCATGTATGAAAAAAACTGAAAAAGCAAAATGGCATTTCTAAAGTTTCATAATGTACCTTGAACACGATGTAATTTACTATATCTGTAGATGAAATCATCTGTCAAGTATTTCCACGTGCTTTCCCATACGATCTCCGGTCTTGACATAGTATTGGACAATAACATCATGCCAAATAAATTTCGTACATAAGAAGCTGTTGCTGTTTCGTTTGCTTCTTTAATTGCTTCGATGTACTCTTTGTCATCATCTAAAAGACCAAGTGCAAAACACGCATCTCTAAATGTATCATGTACATGACCATTAACAGTTTTGACATTGTCATATGACTTAGGTCCTTTTACTTTATTGAGCAAGATTCTTAAAAAATAAGCTTATCCAAGAGAGGGAGCAACATTATGAATTCTGCCAATTGAGTTACCTTTCTTCCGAGGTTGCCAACAACGGTTTTCAATCTTCCATACATACCAAGTTGGAAACAGAACATAAGTTAGTGTACGCGCCAAATGGTCATCAGGGTCTTTGTTCCGTTCCATCCAAGACAGAAACATAGAACACTTGACAGATGGCCTGTTAAGAACATAATTGATGTCTTCGTCTGGTCCAAAGACAACCGGTTGTAGACCTGGAAGATGGAATGGAAGCCTGATAACAGAAGGATATCTGTAATTTACATCGTAACTAAATATCCTCCATGATGCCTCACATGCTGAGATATACCGACAGTCATAATACTCTTTAATCTCATCTTTTTCATGTTGTTCATTCTGATTATCGCTATGCAAAACAACAACTGTTGCTCTATCAGGACCTTTGTTGATATACTTAAACAAATACTTAATTAACCCAGCTTGGTTGCACCACTCAACGTTTATATGTGCCTGATACTTTTTCAATAACTTTTTGTTGTATGGTACAACACTTCTATTATCTAACTCAATCCGGTTTTTGATAACTGTTGCTCCATCATCTCTCCTTCTGTATAATGGGAAACCATTGGCGTCAATTGTCGTAGTATCTTGAAATCTTTTTGGAAAACCTTTTGAACACTGTTTATCAATCATACATGGGCAGTTCATAT
The DNA here is from genome assembly GCA_030545235.1 of Helianthus tuberosus. Classification (NCBI taxonomy): domain Eukaryota; kingdom Viridiplantae; phylum Streptophyta; class Magnoliopsida; order Asterales; family Asteraceae; genus Helianthus; species Helianthus tuberosus. Next base: position 47,132,421 of record CM060411.1, on the reverse strand, counting down.
TAGCATTACCACACGGCCCATGAATCATAAAATCCTTCACAAGCGTATACAACTCTGGGTCATCATCTCTGTTTGGAATTTCGGCACATATGAACGAATCAACTTGGTCAACAGTGGGAAGTTTAGCTTCTGGTTCCATGAATAAGCACAAATGCGCATGAGGCAAGCCACGTTTTTGAAACTCAATTGTATAAATAACTGAATAAAAATTATTTAAAAACAATAAATGAAAATGTAACAAATATATTTAAAAAAAATATTGCATTACGTACTTGCTGCTGCTTTTCCCAACATATGACATTCCTTTAAATCTTTACAAATTGCATCCAGCTTCACTTTAAATAACCTTGATAGGATATCAGGCCTATCTTCTGGATTCAGAGTGGTGTCTTTAAGAAACCGTTTTACCTCTGGCCACTTGGGATTGCATGTAATGGTTATAAAAAAAATCAGGATAACCGAACCATTTACATAAAGCCATCGCATCTAAATAGTTTTGCATCATATATCTAGCTCCACCGGTAAACGAAGAAGGCAATATAAGAGGTGTACCAACATTAGATATATCTTGCTGACCATTATTTCTCAATTTCCGAAGACTTTCATAGGTATCAGATCTTAGATTTTTTTGTTGAAAACGTATGTAGTTAAGTCTCTCGCTCTCAATCATCGTATAAGCATCAACCAAAAATTGTTGGAAGAGTCTCCTTGAATTTAGAATCAGCGAAAATTGGTTTAGTCTATCTTGAATACGATACGAAAAGAACTCTCTCATCGTACAATTTGGACGCTTCTTGTTGGTTACATCTATGACACCTCTATGAGGGATGTCAACTCTGTAACCATCATCTCCATATGGGAAGAGAATTGGGTATTGAAGAGCAAGGTACGAAGGATGTAATTGTCTTATTCGTTGAAGAGTCCCCGATTTAGTTTCAACAACAATATCTCTGTTCTCAATTGCGTTTTCAACATCTCCAACAATTAAAGCAGCAACCTCGCCACATGTTGGTAAGTTATACATTCGACCATCCTTGTCCCTTTTTTCCAATAAGACGTACCTTAAGACTAAGCTGCGGATCGTCATGAAAACAATCTCTAACCATCCTGTAAACTTTAACCAATACATTATCGGAGTCTAACACAGACTTGATATGTTGGATTAACTGACGATCAACAGAAGCAGAAGAGGATGCAGGTGACTCCTTAGATCAACTGTTTTGACATATTTTTTATCAACGAATTATTAATTATTAATTGAGAAACAATTGAAAAAAATTCTATTGTACGATACTTACCTAAAAATCGATTCTCGGTTTGAAACTTCGTTCTCTGTATCGTATATGTACAGCTGGCAAAACTTTGGTTTATTGGCATTCTCCGGCAACAGACTTCCAATACTATGATAGTTTTCACCGCTAATCCTGTAGCAAAATGGGCCATTACCTCTATTAACAGTCGGATCGACCTTACCACCCATTGAAGTGAATGCGAACATAGAATTATAACGGCGAATGTTTTTCAAAAAATGTTTGCTTTCATTATCCAAAGATGTAAACAGTTTCTGATAATTTGGTTGTGCATCTTTATAATCGGGTAGCTCTACTTTGGCACAACCATAACATAAAAAATAACTTGTTTTCCCATTATTGGTTCTGCCTCTCGCCGTTTCTACATCCCATAACTTTGCCATGCATACTTGACACGTAATACACTGGTCACCATGATCTAAGTAATCTGTAGATTAGCATGGAAATAAAAATAAATGAAATTAATCGATGTATTTCAAGATAAAACAATGGTATACAAAATAATGTCGAAAATATATTACTTAAGCGACTACCTGGTGAAACACCTTTGTAAGGATCTTCATCTAACGCTGCATCTGTAGTCAAATCAACCATTGGAATAGGAGATGTAATTCGTGGTCTGCCTAATAACTTAGATTTTCCAGGAGATAGCTTTGGAGACGTTTTGCGTAAAATAGGAGTTGTCGTCACTGTTGTTATGTTTGGAGAATTAGAAAAGCGACGGATACTTGTTGAAAGTGTTTGGTTGTTTGAAGCAGATGTGTCATGACCTAAAAAAATATGACTTTAGAAAGTCTGGTATAATATTATTTGTAAATATTAAGAAAAGTATAGAATTACCATTTTGTGTGTTGCAGTGAAAGGATGTTGTATTAGAAGAAGATTGTAAACTGTTCATAGCCCTGGATTTGCCTCGTAAGATAGGAGATTTTTTTAATATCTAAATAAAGTCTCCTTAATCTCCGTCTCTCTTTAGTGTAACTTTGATAACTTTGCGTGAAAACAACTGATAAAAGAAAAACGATATATATATAGTTTTAGACATATATATGTATCAAAATAGTTAATTATTCAATTTTAAAAAACATGAAAAGTTTAAACAAAATAAATAAATAAACCTGGCGAAATAGTAGATGCATGTTGTGAAGTAGTGAGAGTGTGAAATAAAATGGAAGACGAATTAGAAGTCGACGATTCTTTTGTATTAGAAACCGGTAACACGTTTGATACGTTAGATCTTTTACTATCCAAATACAATTTCCGTAGCTTACGCCTCTCTCTGCACTCGTCTTGTGTAACTGCCGGAGTTAAACCTGTATTACCATGTAAAACCAAAGAAACGATATAATAACATTAGTTGTCTAAAAAAATAACTATATATAAATGAATTAGCAGAAAGGAAACTTTGATAATATTGTAAGATTATATAAATATGTTATGATATTTGATATATCTAATTATTTTAGACATATATATGTATCAAAATAGTTAAGTATGCAATTTTAAAAACTATGAAAAGTTTAAAGAAAATAAAGAAATAAACCTGGTAAAATAGTAGATGCATCTTGTGAAGTAGTGGAAGTGTGCAACAAAATGGAAGACAAATTAGAGGTCGACGATTCTTTTTTCTTAGAAACCGGTAACACGTGTGATACGTTAGATATTTTACTATCCAAATACAATTTCCGTAGCTTACGCCTCTCTCTGCACTTGTCTTGTGTAACTGCCAGAGTTAAAACTGTATTAACATGTAAAACCAAAGAAACGATATAATAGCATTAGTTGTCTAAAAAAATTACTATATATAAATCAATTAGTAGAAATAAAACTTTGCTAATATTGTAAGATTATATAAATATGTTATCATATTTGATATATGTTATTATGGTAAAAAAATAATAACTTACATTTAATAATTGATCCCACAATAACTATATAAACAAATATATGAATATATAAAATAAAAAAATAACCAAACAAAGACACATATGTGGCTAAAAATGAATCTGATTGCATAGAATCTTGTGCTCAAAATTGTCATAGTGATAGGTATATCAAATAGTCAAGATTCACTAATTGCTTGTCCATCATACTTAATGATCTTTATATCTATCATTCAATCAGATTATAATTTCATTTAGTTTCAATAAGGGTTTCAAACATTGCTCTCATCTGCATTCTGAATTTGTGCATCATACGGTTCACAACTCTACGAAAATCAGGTAAACTAAATCATTTTTTTCAATGTTGATGTTCATCTGTGATTTGTTGGTTGGATTTATTTAATGAAAATACAAATCTGAATACAGTAAACTAAATGTAACTTGTTTCATTGACAGATTTACCTTCATTCAGTTAGTTAACATACATGATGTTCTTAGTGTATTTACTGCATACATGTTTTCGGGTATGAAAAAAACAGATTTAGGTAGTGATTTGAATACACTCACATGCACAAAGACATTAAGAATACGATGCACACCAGGTGTTCGAAGAAATGATTGTATGAAAAATGTTGTACTTAACGAAAGAATAATTTTGTTAAAGTAAAAAAACAAATAATAATGAGGTGTTTTATACGATTAGGTTGTAAAGTTAAGTTGTTTTCGAATATCCATTTAGGGGGTAAGATGAAATGCAATAAGAAAGTTTGTTAGGCGTACTTGTTAGGTTTTTAAAGTTTGTGTAGTCAATGAATGTTACTTGTTATGATTTTGGTCTATCCATTTATTAGGTAAGATGAAATGCAACAACAAAGTTTGTTAGGATTACTTGTCATGTCTTTAAACTGTGTGTAGTTAATGAAAGTTAGTAAACTAACATTCCTTTAAACTACAACAAAAAGATTGCATTATATGTTATGAGTCTATGTTTTATTTAAAATGGGTCAACCTTTGAAATGTTTCTTAGAATGGCCGGAGCTGAAAACGATGTTGTGGTTATATCGGATTCTGAAGAATCTTTGGCTGAATCAGAGGAGTTTGATGATGATGAAACTGGTCCGCTGATATTCATTGTGCCATACACCAAACGCTTTGTAAGTTCCAACAAAATTATATGTTAATAGGGGTCTAATATGTTTACATAATTTGGAGAAGTTTTGTATTTTTTTTAATATTTGACATCATTAATGGAAATAATTAATATGTTTTGAAACTTATAGCGCATACCAGTTGCAGTAGCACGGATCACAGGAATTGACGAAACCTTGAAAGTTAAGATCGCCAACAGGCAGAATGTCGAGACAAAACATGATGTTAGGGCGGAGCCAAATAAAAACAGTATCAAGTACGTTGTCAAAGGCTGGGCGAAATGGCTTAAAGATAACAACATAAAAGAAGGTGATCATTGCAAGTTCCAGTACTTTCCAGATATTGGTGTTTTGTTCCTTGCCAATGTTTTCCGCTAGTGGTAATGTTGAAACTTTGAATCAGGGTAGAAGCATAACATATGGTTGTTTTGGCTAATGAAGAAAGGTAGCGTTAGTTATGTAGTGTTAAAAGTTGTTTTGTATGTGGTTAACATGTTTGATAGTTACGATCTTTATGTAGTTTGGACGGCTACTATCTAACCGTGTTTATAAATATCAACCTATTCTAGTTTTAGTTTATATCTTATATTTAATATTTAATACATAGTTTGGGCCTTCAAATCAATTGACAACTATAAAATCGATAAACATTTTTAACTAAAATTTGAATATTAGGAACATAAGTTAGTAAATGAGAGTAGTTCAATACCATTGGTAATGTCTGAAAAAGGACTTCTTGAGATAACAACCGCAACATCTAAATAAAAGAGACATAACATAAATATCGCATATCTAGGTGGATATTGTAGATATACAAATTAGACTAACATCACAATAATCCAAAAAGTGTTACCTGTTGAGTTGTTTATATTCACTTCATTATTGGAGTTACATGAAGTTCTACGCTTGCATTTTCTTGAAGTGGCTATCATTGTAATAAAGAAAAATGAATTACATTCTAATTAAAATTATTATTATATATAAACAAACAAAACAATGTGAAAGATAAATAAAAAATCACAACCTGAAGTGTTTTCCTGGTTTGATTGATTTCCCAGAGTATTGGAATCATGCTTTGACCGTTTATACATTGCGAAATAAGTTTTTGGAATAAGAAAGTAATCGTTTGTTCAAACTGCTTACAATACCCTTGTAGTGAAAGGGATGTAGTCGTTGAACTAAAAACTACAAATGAGTTGAAATGAGATGAAGAGATTTATATGTTGTAAATTTTGTTTTTAAGGAAACATAATGTGAACATTTAAGTATATTCATTATGATATTTAATGATTAATTTCTTAATATTGGAAAGTCAACAGTTTAAATAATATTTTTGAAATTAAATTTAAAAACCGAAAAAAGTTACTATATATTAATGAGTTTCCAACATTCAAACTTTAATATAAATATTATGCTTAGTATTTACCAAATATAAATTTGGTTTATATGGCAACATTCCAACATTACAACTTTAATATAAATATTATGATTTTTTTTAATAATGGAAACGAGTTAAGATTTTAAATAAAACTTTAATATAATAAGAATGTTATTAAGACATAACACAATATAGTGATTAATAATATCATCTTCAATTGATATAACAATGGAAAAACACAATAAACACAAAACATAATCCATAGTTGTTAAAAAAGTAAGATCATGTCATATCATAGAAAAAAAACATAAATTAAATACAAATAGACGTACATACGAAAAATCTGATTTATAATGTCATCTCTTATTAATATAAAGTTCACGAAGATAAACCACACAACATAGTCATTCAAAAACCAACATAAAGTCTGCCCATAAAATGTTCTGAATATGATTAAAAAGAAATAAACATAGAAAAGTTTTCAAAAATACGGAGATGACTATTAGATTCGGCACACTACTTTTCAATCTTTGGCTTCAAAAGCCCAGCATTCACATTCAAATCTTCATCTTTATCACCGACACTCTTACGGGGTTTACTTGACGACTGCGAAGAAGATAAATCGACATCATAGACGGCATCCAAATTACGCTTAAGTTGATTCTCAACCATCTCCGCAGAACAGTTCATCTCAGCTCCAGAGGGTGTGCTAAAGATGCTTTTGATCACATTAGACACCGGAGTGTCTTCATCACTAGTACGGGATACAGAATCCTGTAAACAAAAACTAAAAAGTTAAAAAAAATTGATAAAATAAGGTGAATGACAAAATATTGAACCATTAGTGAATTAATTAATTTGTAAGACATACCTTAACATCAAAGTTAACATTTGCATTTGAATCAGACAGAACAGCATCTAAATGTTCATCATCAGCATGATGTATTTATCTCATATATTTCAATAAACATTGTAACGTGGTATAAGTTTTTATAACAAAAAAGTACAACTAACGTATTGAAGGTATGTCGAACCTGGAAGTCATCAAAATGCCTATCAAGCTCGGAGATGATTGCAGGATTTTCAGTCAACTTCGAGACCGAGTAACCATCTGATTTGTTTTTTATGTTAAAGGAAGCTATGGTTATCTTAAACGCAAACCGCCGATTTAACAATGCCTTCAGCTCCTTGGGAAAGTTACCATCGCTGGCCAACTGTTGGATAAACATTAACATTGTCATATTGCATAACTTAGACAGATAATTTATAAACATAGCAGTTTAAAATTTAAACATTAAAATGTATAAACGAAGTAACGAAATGTTATTCACACGATATAACTTACCTCAATGTTTTTATCCAAAAGCTGGCTTGCGTTAACCTTTAACAGTTTAAGAACTTCACGTTCAAACAACGTCAAAGTGACAATCCCGGTACAATCCTGAACACGAATTTGAACTTTTATCCTGTCAAAATTTTAAATAAGATTTCTTAATAACCATTTAACTTGTTTAGGACAATAAATGAATCAAGTAAATTAACCTCGGAACAGACAAAACGGTCCTTTTATTGCAACGATTAGTCTGACATTCCAAGACAGTTACTTCATCATAGCCTTCACTTCCATCTTGTTTTTCCTTGCAAATTGTGTTGTACATAACCTTTCTGTTGCAACTCTTACATGCATTGTAAAACCATGACTCTTCTGAAGCAAAGCTCTTAATTGTTCCGAGGATAATAACAAACTTTTGCTGTATACATATATGATAATTTAGAACATTCTGAAAGAAAAAAAATAATACGTATAAAAAATAAAAAAATAAATTATTGTAACCATACTTCGGAGATTTCGCTTAATGCTCGAATTGTACTAAAGGAACCATCAGATAGATATTCCTCAGTCGTTGACTTGATAGCAGAAGAACTCAATCCAGAATAACCGGAAGACGTTGAAACATTAAGCTGAGCAAGGAAACTGTACAGAAAAAATAAGGAATGTTACAAAAGTAATACATATTTAAAATTCAAAAGATATTATAAAAAAAGGTAATAAGATTACAAACCTTTTCTTGAAATCCAAAATCTCTTTTACCTCAGAGTTTATGAAGACTCGAGTTACATTATACAAATTGGAGACAAACAAATTACCTGTTTAATTATAGCAACATGTACTTAAAACGACAACTTGAATAAATAGCAATATGTAGTTGAATGAAAAGTGAGAGTGTCAGTATAGAATATACCTCCCCAAAATCTGTACTTCCCAAACTGAACAACGACCACAACATTCTTTTCATCCTTATTGTTTTTCTCAAAATCTAAAATCTGATCAGCATAACAACCCCATAACGTCACGTAAATCTGATGGTGTCTAGAAAATAAAATTTAAATACGTAAGTTGGTAGTTGTCAAAAATATATAAAATGGGAGAAATATATAAGTAAAAGAAGGTATATATATATAAGAATGTACTGCAACTCTTCCAAAATAAAGGTAGTCTTCTTCTCGTCTTTGCCATTATTATGATCACTTTTATCCTCTGACGGAAGACACTTAACCACAAAACCAATAACATCTAAAGAATACAGAATAATGAAATTAATATTACATAAAATATATAATATTAAATTGATAAAATTGAAGAAAAAATTTAAAAATAAAGTACCAATCGGGCTTTTGAAAGACTTGCTATCATCATGAGGGTCATCCACAACAGAATCAAATGGAGAAAAAACAAATCCCCATTCAGCACCAACAGGCTCGTTGCATTCTTGGACAGTAGTGTTGTCATTTAGATTGATCTTGAACGAACTATGAACATATTTAACTTTTTGACAATTTTCACCCATGGAAGGGTTACGAATAGTTAAACATTGATTTTTTTCCAGCAAATGCTCATAATCAGTAGTGTTTTTTTGTAAAACAAATGCCTGCATTTTCGTGCCCTGGAAAAAAAAAAGTTTTATAATTAATTATAAACAAAAACAAATTAATTTTATATTCAAAAAAACGTATGCATTGGCCTAAAAAAACCTCCTGGTCCATGAATATCATGTCGTAGCAATAAATCTTCCTAGGATTGTTGAAGGTAGGTCTTGTCCATAGCCGGACTATGCGGATTCTGATAGTGTAATCATCAACATTAAGATCAACATTATTAAGAAGTGTGATAGCAGCTTGTTCCATCTCTGAAATTAATAAAAAGAATTAAAATAGGTTACTTGATGATGATATACAACAATCTTTGAAGAAAATTACATGAAAAACATCGTATGTTAACTATGTTAACTGAGGAATAAAATAACTATATGAAATACAATGAAACTCACAAAACTCATACCAGAAGATATGTATATCGAAATATACAAAGTCAGTAGTTGGGATGTGTATGAATCATAACAAATGAGACTTATTTATAAAATAAAGTGAGCACATAATTATGGTAGCGATATTTTTTATTTTAATTATAATTGACAACCTTTACTAAAATATAAAAAATAGATTAATCTAAATTATTATGATTAATCAGTTTCCATAATTATCAGTTTGAAATTGCAAAGTAAGGACGGAATTTTTATGATTAATAAGTTTCAAAGTAAGGAATAAATTTTGAATTTGCAGCCTATTAAGTGAAAGTTGACTTTCTGTAATTAAAAAGAATATAAATAGCTTATTTATGTTAAATGTTAAATCTTATATAAAAAGGTTATAATGTAACATGTCAAAACTATAATGCAAGGTTTAAAAATGACAATCATAGTGTTATATTCTATATGTAGTACTAACTTCATACTAATATCTTCTAATAATAACAACATAGTGTTATATTCTATATGTAGTACTAAGTTCATAATACTATCTTCTACAAATAACAACACTATAATCTATGTGCAGAAAAGAAAAAGATAAAAGAACGAATAGGATCCTGATTATTTTAAATCATGTTAAATGGTTAAAATTTAAAGGTATGATATCAATCAGATATAAATATGATTGACTTTCATGATTAAAATTTAAATTTTGTGTATATTTTTTTAAAGCCATAATAATATATTATAAAAAAATAAACAGCAACATTATTATCTGAATATCTTAATATTAATTTCTTTATATATGTAAAAGTAGTTTATATATCGTTTTTTATATATCATATGTGTAAATTTATTCGATATATATAACACATTGAACAGTGAGTTATATAAACACTATATTATTTGTAAACAATAATCAGCAATCTTAATATGCGAATATATCAATTTAATTTTATCCTTAAAAGTAGTTTCTATATCGTTTTTGATCTATCATACATGTAGTGGGAATAAAAACTACTAAAAACATAGATTAAACTTTAAAGACATGGCATATAGTGGTTAAAATAACAGTTAAGATATGAAAATTATATAAAAACTTGAAATTCAAAACCAAAACCAATGTTAAAACCAAAAAACTTGAAAGGCAAAAAACATGCCGTAATTGTCATATAACTAATTACTACGCTTAACGTAAGGTACAACCCTCTCAACACTCAAAACCTGCTCATTTTCATCAAAAGAATAGTGAACCTGGTCACGGGCCTTAATTCGAGCGGCTTTCATGAACTTCTTCCAAGAGGTTAAAGCGTATCGAAAACCACCCTTGCTTCTTCTTTCACGTCTGGTACCGTTGGTAATCTGCAGTGGCGGATCCAGATGCAAAAATCTTACGGTCAAATCTTTTAAACCTTCATGAAGTTTAGCCATGCGTGAAACAGGATCAGGAATCCTCTGTATTGTTGTAAAAATAAAAGAAGAATGTTTATTAAGTAAAAAAAATGAGAACAGTTGTTTTTTAGCAGTCTGTAAAATGATATTCAAACTTACAAAATAATCTTCACCAGCCATACGAACAAACCGACGAACACCACCATGTATTTGTTCATCAATTTCATTTTCAGCATCAACAGGTGCAACTTCAGCCTGCAAATTAAATATATAACATGTATTAAATTAGCATATATAAAATATATAAATAAGTACCAATATGTAATTTACCTCATCAACATCTACGTCAGGATAATTGATTTCAACACCGTTTTTTCCAAAAACTTTTAAATAGAAAAAATTACCAAAACCTTTTGTAAATAACAAAAAACAACCAACCTCCAACTGAAACATACTAACAATTACGTCCATACCAACGGTAAAACCGACTTTACCGTCAGACGTTTCAATGGAAACGTTAAACGTTTTGTTGTCTATCATTACAGTAGAGGTTACATCATTTGAGGAATAATCGTAACTTTTTGGCAAAATACATTGAGGAATGACCTGTAGGATGATAAAAAAAAAAAGTTACTATTAATATAACTAAAGTAATAATTCAATACATTAGGAAAAATAATATCAGAGTTTATCTTACATAAAAATTAGATGATGGAGGGAGCATATATGTCCAGAAAGAGCCACGACTAACCCCATCAACGAAATATGTTAATTTAAACGTAGTAGGATCTACAGGATTAAATACTACCAAACATCCTTTGGTTAGTCCCAAGTGTTCTACAACATTGGACCAACCATGAAAAAAAAATAACTTCCCTTTAGAAGCGCTTAAAAAAACATTAAAGTCAGGGCCATCTTCAGTGTGTATCATAACATTAGTAGGGCCTTTATCAACACCCCATAGTTTGGACGCAGAAAATAACTTCCTTTAGAAGCGCTTAAAAAAACATTAAAGTCAGGGCCATCTTCAGTGTGTATCATAACATTAGTAGGGCCTTTATCAACACCCCATAGTTTGGACGCAGCGTCATCTGGAATGGACTAATAAAACAATGAAATGGAAAATGAATTATAATTATAATCAAAAGATTTAAACAATACAATAATCATAAACTGTATTTAATAAGAAGAAAAACAAAAGAACACAAATAACTCAAGTAATAATTTTTCATTTACCAGAATAAGTTGGTCTGCTCGATTCATTACCCTACAGAACCAGGGTACTCTGTAACTGATTTAAAAAATACAGTGTTAATAAACTTTAACATGTTAAGGTTATTGTTACAAAAAATCAAAACCATGAAAAAAAAACACAGATTATACAAAAATGACATGTTACATAAACAAAAAAAATGAACACAAAATACCTTGATGAACTTTCACCCATAGTAAATACCTACAAAAACAGGTTACATAAACAAACGACATCAGATAAATTATTATGCAATCAACATAATTAATGTTTTGGTCAAAAATTACCGAAGCAATTAAGTGATCAAATTAGTAAAGTGAGGTAGTGTGCTAGAAAGTAAATTAAAAATGTGCTTGTTAAGTTGTTTAGAAAATCAGTATTCAGGATACGGCTTAGGATATAGAGCTGTATCTAAGATCAAACTATGAGCAAAAGTAAAGTAAATGACACGATATGTACGAGGAAAGCCCTTGATCAATCTAGATCGCCGGCATAAAACCTCGGGAGCTGACAATCGCAGCTGCCTTGTTCTTCTATTGCTTCAAATATCAGGATACAGTGCAGGATGTGGTGCGGATCGACTAAGTGTTACAACGAAATTTGAATACAAGTGTGGTGTTTGCAATGAGCTAGAAAGTGAAAGCATGCGAGAGTGTAAGTGGAGATTGTGTGACTTAAACTGATCCGACCTCATCTATTTATAGTAAAGATAAGCTAACAAACTATCCTAAACTTGCGGGATCCACCGAATATTCCTTAATCGAACGTTGTAGACCTGGTCTCTCGGGCTCAACGTCTCTCCTTCAACAAACTCGTCCGAGTCTTGAGGAGAAGAAGTCCTCTTGACCGTTAGCAAGTCTCAGCCTTTAACCTGCACGTGGTTAATTCTATAAACCTCAGGATATCGCCCAAGATGTTAGCAATATCCTCTTCCAGCATCCTGGTCACAAATAAACAAACAAAGGCAGGATATTGGTCAGGATACGTATGTTAAGAAAATGACCCCTAACAATTGTCCCCAAATATATCGGTTGGGATACCAATCCAACGGATATATTTCAAAAGTTTCACCTCATAACTTAAGGCAATTAATATGACTAGACTCTTGAAATGACAGCGGTGCAACTTCCAAAGCATTATTTACTCTTTACCCCCTATATTCATCCTATATTAACCGAGGGACTCCTTATCATAATTATCCTTATCTTCAAGTGGACATCAGGTATTTTCCTCTCTACCTTTTCTATTTTCCTTGTTTTAATTCTTCTTTTCTCCGACTGTGTTCTTTCATGGCGACTCGTACCAGATCGCAAGTGGCGGACTCGGTTTCTCCCTTCCAGAAACAAAACTTGCTTCAGAATCCTTCTAAAGAAGTGTGTTCTTTTGACAATTCCGACATCGCAGCCCTACGATCTTCCGGTGCCTTTCCCGTCGGGACAATCTTCCGTCCATTCGACCGAGAGGTCCGGTCGGATTTTTGTTCCGACGAATGGGTTTGCTTCTTTGCATATCCTTTTTCATTAGGGCTTCAATATCCATTTTCTCCCTTCATATCCCGCTTCTTTGAGCTTACCGGTCTTAGTTTTGCCCAAATCATGCCTATGGTTTGGCGTGTGTTAATTACTCTGGAGCAGATTAAGGCTCGCCATATGCCTGATCTATGCATTGAAGACCTTCCGATGGCGTACCGTCTAAGGTCACATGGTTCCAGCCGGTTTTTCCTTTTTTCCATCTCCAGCAACCCCCTCATTCTTAAGGCCACCAAGAATGAGAATAAATGGACAAGAAAATTTTTCTTCGTAAAAATGGACTCCATCGATAAGGGCTTTGACCTCCCTAAAAGATGGTTGACCTCTGGTAGGACTTAGGGTTTTAGGAGTATCCCCACTCATATCCCAAACCTTTATCCTGAACCATCATCCTGATATTTTTGTTTCTTTTCTTGCAGCAAACTTTAAAGAACTAGCTCCTCCTAGTGCTGAATCGGAAGGGAGGATAGAAGAGATCTACAAGCTTCCAGAGGGTGAAAGAACCTTTAACCTGTTACTCACAAGCTCAAGTCAAAGATCAAGTTCCGACATGTCTGGTAAGTATAATTTCAGGAATTGATTATTATTTTATTGTACAGTAACATAACAAGTTTAAAACATCTTCCCTTATGCAGTGCCAGTTATTAACCTCGAAGGCTTCCAACTCGATGAACTGGATAGTTATTCCAGCCTTGAGCCTGCCAAGCAAGAATCTAATCCGAAATCATCCGTTACCCCAAAACTCACCAGTTCGAAGACCTCCGCTGCTCCCAAAGCTCCCCCTGCATCCCGGACCCGGGCCTCCAGCTCCTGGAAAAGAAAGGAAGTCGAACCCTCTGCTCCACCACATGTATTCCCATTCGAGAACCACGGGTTCACAGAATCCAGCACATTTATGACCGGCTTCCTTAACCAGGTTGGTATCCTGATCTGTATCCTGCATCATATACTTAATAGAAATGTTTATTTAGAACAATGCCTGTTGTATCACCTTGCAGGGCCTTGAACGCCTGGTCTTCCTCTACGAGGACGCATGTGGCTCCAACGTCATGCTTGAAAGCCAGCTGAAAAAGGCCAAGGCCACCATTGCAGATCAAACAGCAATTGCCACCACTAAATCGGAACACTATGAAGCTAAGTATAAGGCTATGACTCAGGATCACCAAGCTGCCATCCAAAAGATCACCCAAGAGGCTCAAGCCAAGTCTGACGCAGCCCAACTCCAACACGAACAGGCCATGGCTTCATACCGAGAAAGCCTCAAGAATTCCGTCGTGATCTCCCTTCTCCAGGCCAGGCTGAAAATGGCTTATGAGGCAATGGCTTTGGGTTTGCAATGCCCTTCTTGGAACATCAAGGTCTGGGAGGCGAAGTTAAGAGATCTCGGGGGAAATCCTGTGGAGCCTCCTGTCAAATCTGCTGCGGAAGAGTCTGCCAAAGCAATGGATGCTAGCGCTTCAAAGGATGTTTCTGAGAATGCTGGGGCAAATGCTGGAAAGAATGCTGGTGAAAAGGATGCTGCTGCGGATACTGAGAAGAATCCCGAGGATGATGCTGGTATGGATGCCGGGAAAGAGGTTGCTGTTCAAGAGGGTGCTGCCCCTTAGGTAGCGGAGTGGGCGATGATGGATATACGTGCCAAGGCCGGAGCCCACTTTTTAATTTCATGGTTGTGGTTGCATAAACAATTTACTTTTCCTGTCTTTGAACAATTTACATTTCCTGCACTGGAACAATGTGATGACCAAAGGTGGATGGGTCCTAGGTATTAGGACGAAGCCTTTGGTCATCAATTAGTATAACTTGTTTTGAATGTGATAACGGTTGTAGGTGGACAGGTCCTGTTTTGAGATATACCCTGCAACCGTTACACAAATATGGTAAAAACTGATCGTGCTTTTGGCGGATGGGCCTTGGTTTTAGGTGAAACCAAAAGCACAACTTTTGACTTGTTAATAATATAACTATCTTTTGACTTATTTTCTGTTACCTTGCATTACCTAGTGTGACTCTTAGCTTTGTAAAGATTTTGTATTGTTATCTTATAAAATATCCTGATCAGTATGCTCAGCGATATACTGCAAAAGCCTTTTATTAGATAGAACTTCCAAACGTTCCTTCAACTTTGTAAAAATTTCTTTAGAGTGTGAAAAACAGTCTATCTTTTCAAAGCCAAGTTTTGATAATATTTAAATGATCAAAGTTCCAAACCAACACTAGTTTCAAACACCCTAATCAAATATTTTGAAAAAGACTTTGAGAATATATCAGGATACTTATCCTTTTATAAAACATAATGTTACTAAAAACTTAGACGATGTTTACAAAGGAAAGATCATACCAGAAATAGGGTACAAACCTATTGCCAAACTTCAATCCCTTTTCAACTCTTCCAATGAAGATGTCCCCTGTGCAAGGTACTTAGTGCATTAGTTCCAAACCTCATTCTTTTAGCTTTACACCACCACCTTGGTGGGAATGTCCCCTGTGTACAATGTCTTCAAATACTTTAGAAATCTTCTGAGTGTCAGTTTCCATAGGCAATTTTTTTTTACATCCCAAGGGCAAAACCCAAGGATGTACTGGAGATAAATCCCTTGTATCCTGGGGAAAATCCCAAATTTTCATGCGCTACAGGCGGGAGTGTATAAACTCCAAGACTTAGAAAGGTGAAAACCTTTAAACCTTAGAGAGTATGAAAATACCCTTTCGTGAGAGAGGGTGATCAATCCTCATATACCTTTAGGATTCAGGATATAGCCAACAGTAACGAAATTGTCAGCCACTTTTACATGGACTGGTCCCGCCACCTTGAACTATCCCTGAATAACTTGCGCTCCAGGCGGGGTGTTTAAACCCAATTCGGAAGAAAGGTGAATACCTTTAAACCTGTGAAGGGATCAGTATCCCTTAAACGTGAGAGAAGGGGCCAATCCTCTAATCTTCTGAGTTATCCTGAGTACATATCCTGGAGCTATATCCTGAAACATATCTTGCAAAACAATTGTAAACTAAGGTGGGTGTTAGCTTGGCTAACACCCCTCCGATGCTTAAGTCAGTATTGGGTTGCAAATAACAAATTAAACCAAACATATTTAAAAAAGATAGAATCCATACCGTTCTGAGCTAGAAATTAAATTCTAAACTCACTTGAAATAGAGCTTAAGGTGTATAGCATTCCAAGACCTCGGTAGCATATCCCCCTCCATATTCTTGAGTCCGTATGCTCCTTTCCCTGCTTCTGATTCAACTTCATATGGTCCTTCCCATTTTGGAGCTAACTTGCCATCGGCAGGATTAGTAGTATTCTGAAAAGCCTTTCTTAATACCCAATCTCCAACCTTAAATCTTCTGGTTCTAATATTCTTGTTATATGCCCTGGATATTCTCTGTTGATATGCTGCCATCCTTAATCTTGCCGCATTTCTCTTTTCATCTATAGTGTCTAAATCCTGACTCAAGGCTTCAGGATTCTGCTCAGGATCACTTAAGGTAGATCTTGCAGTAGGTATTGTCATTTCCGTTGGAATCATTGCTTTTGCTCCAAACACCAACGAAAATGGGGTTTGGCCTGTTGCATTCTTTACCGTTGTCCTATCAGCCCATAAAACAAAGGGTAATTCTTCTGCCCATCTTCCTTTTTTGGCTCCAAGCCTTTTCTTTAAGTTATTGACAATTATCTTGTTTGAGGATTCTGCTTGTCCATTTGCTTGAGGATGTACCGGAGTAGATGTAATCATTTTGATTCCCCAACTCCTGCAAAAGTCAGTAGTCCTCTTACTTATAAACTGAGAACCATTGTCACAGATTATCTCGGCTGGTACTCCGAATCTGGTCAGGATATTCCTCTTGATGAAGGATACTACTTCTTGGTCTCTAACTTGAACAAATGCTTCTGCTTCAACCCACTTAGAGAAATAATCCGTCATTGCTAGCATAAAGACTTTTCCTCCCGGAGCTTTTGGTAGCTTTCCCACTATATCCATACCCCACTTCATAAATGGCCAAGGGGAAACAATAGGATATAATGGTTCAGCCGGCTGATGCAGTATGTTACTATGTCTTTGACATGCGTCACATCTTCGAACATATTCTGCGGCATCTTTTCTCATCGTTGGCCAATAATATCCTGTCCTTAATACTTTTGAGAATAACGACCTGCCCCCAGCATGGTTACCACAATCCCCTTCATGTATATCCTGAAGTACTTCTTTGGCTTCAGGATCCTCCAAGCACCTCAAATACGGTCCTGCAAGAGATTTCTTGTATAAAATATTATTTATAATAGTGAATCGTGATACCTTCATCCTAAATGCCTTAGGATTTTCATTTCCAGGGATGTGTCCTTCTTTGAGATATTTCATGATTGGAGTCGTCCAGGATTTAGGATCCTCTTCAGGATGTTCTACTCCAGGATCCTGAATACCAGCTACTTCTTTATCCTGAGGATTCGTTGCAGGATATAAGACATGTAATATTGGTATTTGCGTCCCTTCAGGTATCTTGATCGATGATCCCAAATTTGCTAAGGCATCCGCTTGAGCATTATCCTCCCTTGGTACCTGTTCAAGTATAAAAACATCGAAATATCCTGCTAATTTTTTGAGAATATCGAGATATTCGATTAATTTCTCACCCTTAACTGCATAGGATCCATTAAAATGGTTAGTAATTAACAAAGAGTCAACATATACTTGCAAATTTTTGATACTCATGCTCTTAGCCAACTCTAATCCTGCAATTAAAGCCTTATACTCTGCTTCATTATTAGTAGCAGGAAATTCACACCTAATAGCCTGGGGTAATATGTCCCCCTGTGGCGATTTTAGTAGTATTCCTAATCCTACTCCTCTTACATTAGATGCACCGTCAGTATATAATGTCCAGGATCCTGAGGATTCTCCTAACTGTTGAACTTCTAGGTCTACCTCGTCCTGAATGTCACTACTAAAGTCAGCCACAAAGTCAGCTAAAGCCTGAGATTTTATGGCATTTCTTGGTTCATATACTAAATCATAAGCACTCAACTTTACTGACCACTTGGCCATCCTGCCTGACATCTCTGGTTTCCTAAGCACATTTTTGACAGGATAATTTGTTTTAACATGTATCCTATGTGTCTCGAAATAATGCCTAAGTTTCGTTGATGCCATGACTAATGCTAGTATCAATTTTTCTAAGTGAGAGTACCTAGTTTCAGCATCTAATAAACTTTTACTAACATAATAAACAGGATATTGCTGACCTCCATGATCCTTTATGAGAACGGCACTTACAGCATTCCCTGATACAGCAAGATACAGGGATAGTGGTTCACCATTTTCAGGCTTCATCAACAGAGGTGCGGTTGATAGATATCGTTTCAAATCCTGCAATGCTGCTTCATGCTTCTCCCCCCATTCGAATCTTTTGTTCTTCTTCAGGATATCATAAAAGTCTTTGCATTTCTCTGAGGATCTTGAGATAAACCTGTTTAAAGCTGCTACTCGGCCTGTCAATCTTTGTACGTCCTTCATATTTGAGGGTGATTTTATATCCAGGATAGCTTTGATCTGCTCTGGGCTTGCTTCTATCCCCCTTTTTGTCACCATATATCCAAGAAACTTTCCTGCCCCCACTCCGAAATGGCATTTAGCAGGATTCAGCTTCATGTTGTATTGATCCAGGATATCAAATGCTCCCTTGATATCCTGGAGGTGATCCTTAGCCTTTTTAGATTTCACCACCATATCATCGATATATACCTCCATGGTGTCCCCCAGTTTGTCTTTGAACATCATGTTTACCAATCTTTGGTATGTTGCACCTGCATTTTTCAAACCAAAAGGCATAGCTGTATAACAATAAATACCTGTTGGTGTCATGAAGGCATTATCCTCCTGGTCAGAAGGCTCCATTTGGATCTGTTGAAATCCTGAAGATGCGTCCATGAAGGTCAGCATTTCATGCCCGGCAGTGGCATCTACCATTGCATCAATGTGGGGAAGAGGAAATGGGTCTTTAGGACAGGCTTTGTTCAAGTCTGTGTAGTCTACACAAACTCTCCATTTCCCATTCTTCTTCTGTACTACAACCACGTTTGCTAGCCACCTTGGGAACTTAACCTCTCTGATCATTCTGGACTTTAATAATCTTTCAACTTCCTCCTGGATAATCGTGTTCCGCTCAGGAGCAAACTTCCTTTTTTTTTGTTGCACAGGCTTGAATGATTTATCAATTCCAAGCTTGTGAGTGATAATATCTTTGGATATGCCTGTCATATCCTCATGCTTCCATGCAAACGTTGACATCCTGCATTTTAAAAAGTTAATTAATTGCTCTTCAATATCCTGAGGGATATTGGTTCCTACGAGCACCGAAATATCGGGATTATCCTGGTCTAGGATAATTTTCTTCACATCCTGCTCCGGATCCTCCACGATATCCTGGGCCCGCGTCTTTAATTGCTATGCTGCACTAGGTTTGGTTGAGGATTTCATCGAGGATGAGTAGCATTCTTTCGCCTCCTGCTGATCACTATCAACTTTGACAACTCCCCAAGGGGTAGGTATCTTGATGCATTGGTGATATGTTGATGGCACGGCCTTCATATCGTGAATCCACGGTCTTCCCAGTATGATGTTATAGCAGGATAGAGAATCCATCACACAGAAACGTTGTATCGAGTTGACTCCTTCAACGTATACTGGCAACTTTATCTCTCCCACTGTGTTTCTAGCCTCTCCACTAAACCCAACAAGCACAGTAGACTTTGAAGTGATATCCATTGGAGATACATTCATTCTCTTCAGAGTTTCTAGTTGGATTATGTTGACGGAGCTGCCATTATCAACCAGTATCCTGCGTACAAAATGGTTAGCCACATATAACGTTATTACCAGAGCATCATGGTGAGGATCCTGGACAGTATCCCTGTCATCTGCATCAAAAGTGATCACTTTGTCAGTTGTGAGGGTAGTCATCCTGACAGGTTTGTCTCCCCTTTCGGCCTTAGCTTCCCTTGCATGTCTCTTTGCTGCCGAATACGAGGTCCCACAAATGTCGGATCCTCCCGAAATGAAGTTGATTATCTTGGCATCGGCGAGGGGTGATGCTGCTCGCTCAGGATCCTTCTCAGTATCCTGACCCTTATTCTTCTTTCTTCCTAAGAGATCTTTCAGATATCCCTTGCTTAGAAGATAGCTTATTTCTTTCCTTAGAGCAATGCAATCCTCGGTTACATGTCCGAAATCTTCGTGGAAAGCACACCATTTTGACTTATCTTTCCAGTCAGCCTTTTGTTGATTCTTTCGAGGCCACCTAGCCTTGTCTCCTAGACCCTGCATGGCATACATCAATTCGGGAATGTTAACAGAAAAGCAATATTCAGACAACTCAGGATACTCTTCAGGATCCTCATCTTCGACAGCATTCACTCTCTTGTTATCATTTCTGCCATATGGCTTAGGCCGATATGACTTGAATGAGGATTCTGACTTCCTGTTAGTTGACTCATAAGTGTTAGATGAGTTCATCCTTTCTTGCATCTTCCTATCATCCTCCAGACGGATATATCTCAAAGCCCTGTTACGAGCTTCGTCGAGATTCCTGCAGGGATTCATTACAAGATCCTGATAAAACTGAGAATCCTTTTGTAATCCCATCTTGAAAGCTTGCACAACTGTTGCAACATCAAGATGTGGGATATCCAAGGATTCTCGACTGAATTTGTTCACATAATCCCTCAAGGATTCCTGAGGCCCTTGAGTTATCCTGTAAAGATCACTGGTTAGTTTCTCAAAACTCCGACTACAAGAAAATTGACTGTTAAATAAATTAACCAAATGAGCAAACGAAGTAATTGAGTGTGGAGGAACATTTAACAGCCATTTTAAGGCTGATCCTGTTAAGGTAGAACCAAATCCCTTGCACAAGCACGATTCCTTGAGCTCCGGAGGGATAGGGTTAATCTCCATTCTTTCCCTATACTGAGCAATATGCTCCTCAGGATCCGTAGTTCCGTCGTAAAGCTTCATGTTGGGGGTTTGAAATCTCTTTGGGATCTCAGCATCACAGATAGGATGTGCAAAACGAGATATCTTATGGCTATCTTGGGACACTTCCGGGATCGGCTGGACTACCCCAGGTACACTGGATATCATGTCCTTCAACTTTTGAAGTTCCCTAGTAAGTGCTGATGTCACACCTGTATCCTGCAAAGATCCACTATTGTTAGTAGCATAAGTATTATTATTATTCGACACATTACCCGTTGGAGGATTTTGCCCATATCCTGAAGCATATCCTGAGCTCCTCATGGTTGACATCCTGACCGAGGAGGGTATTTCAGGAGTATGATTCTGAGGAAGGCTGGGCACGATATTCCCCCTGTTATCCTCAGTATACATAGCTGAACTGAAGTTCAACGCTCTAGGGTGTAATGGAGTGACATTGTCCTCAGCAGATCTGCTCGAGCCTGACTTCAGGAGTTGTATTTCCCTTAAAAGCATTTGGTTTGTTTCCTGTTGCTGCCTCATTTGTTCCTGCACACTTCCAAATAAAGTAAGAATTTCATCATTAGAAGCTAGAACGGGAGCAGATTCCTGAACACTGCGAGTAGGGATAATATCCTGAGGTCGTGTAGAGGCTGGCATCCTTGGAGGAGGTGGTGGAAGCACCGGACCGGTAGTAGCAGAAGTCATAGCAGACACAGTAGAGGAACTCATGTTTGATCTTGAGGCCATTATGGACAATGTGGCAAAAAGTTTAGAAAATAGAAAGCCGATTAGTGATTTCACAAAAAATTTTAGTAAAGAGAGCACCACTTGCCCCACGGTGGGCGCCAAATTGTTTTGGTCAAAAATTACCGAAGCAATTAAGTGATCAAATTAGTAAAGTGAGGTAGTGTGCTAGAAAGTAAATTAAAAATGTGCTTGTTAAGTTGTTTAGAAAATCAGTATTCAGGATACGGCTTAGGATATAGAGCTGTATCTAAGATCAAACTATGAGCAAAAGTAAAGTAAATGACACGAGATGTACGAGGAAAGCCCTTGATCAATCTAGATCGCCGGCATAAAACCTCGGGAGCTGACAATCGCAGCTGCCTTGTTCTTCTATTGCTTCAAATATCAGGATACAGTGCAGGATGTGGTGCGGATCGACTAAGTGTTACAACGAAATTTGAATACAAGTGTGGTGTGTGCAATGAGCTAGAAAGTGAAAGTATGCGAGAGTGTAAGTGGAGATTGTGTGACTTAAACTGATCCGACCTCATCTATTTATAGTAAAGATAAGCTAACAAACTATCCTAAACTTGCGGGATCCAC
The DNA here is from genome assembly GCA_030545235.1 of Helianthus tuberosus. Lineage (NCBI taxonomy): Eukaryota > Viridiplantae > Streptophyta > Magnoliopsida > Asterales > Asteraceae > Helianthus > Helianthus tuberosus. The sequence continues at coordinate 47,109,916 of CM060411.1, read as the reverse complement.
CGAATATTCCTTAATCGAACGTTGTAGACCTGGTCTCTCGGGCTCAACGTCTCTCCTTCAACAAACTCGTCCGAGTCTTGAGGAGAAGAAGTCCTCTTGACCGTTAGCAAGTCTCAGCCTTTAACCTGCACGTGGCTAATTCTATAAACCTCAGGATACCGCCCAAGATGTTAGCAATATCCTCTTCCAGCATCCTGGTCACAAATAAACAAACAAAGGCAGGATATTGGTCAGGATACGTATGTTAAGAAAATGACCCCTAACAATTAACAAACAAAGGAATCCAATTATGCAATCACACACAAAATTCATGAAAAAAATAATATAAAAGCAGCTATCTATCATAAACATAATGTGCAAAGCAAGTTATGTCAACTAGGGGTGTGCACGGTTCGGTTCGGTTCGGTTTTTAAGTAAAATCAAAACCGTAACCGAAATGTCAGTTTTCGGGTTTTAAAAACCGTTCAGTTTCGGTTTTTTTCGGTTTCGGTTTTTCGGTTTTTCGGTTTTTACGTCGGTTCGGTTCGGTTTTTTGGTTATTTCGGTTTTTGGAACAAAATTATGTAAGATTCAAAAAAATAAAAAGTATAATTTATATTATAACAATCTTTTTATATGTTTACATTTAAGTTATTATAGTTAACCTCTTTAGTTAATGTTGTTTACATACACCTAACCTTCTAATCTATTTTTATGTTTCTTCAAAGTTTTTATTATATTTAATTTTTATATTAAATTTTGTTATATCTTATAGGTAATAATAAATCATTTCAGTTATAATGTTTTTATTATAAACACTTAATATTCAAGAATAAAATTAACATTTTCTACTAGCATTAGGTTAAACACTTAAACAATTTAAACTTAAACATAAAAATATATGGATTGTAACTTATCGGTTCGGTTCGGTTTTTTTCGGTTATTAAAAAAGTTTATCCGAAAACCGAACCGAAATTTTCGGTTATTAAAAATCCGAAAACCGAACCGTCGGTTTTTGTTTCGGTTCGGTTATTTCGGTTATTCGGTTACGGTTTGGTTATTTCGGTTTTCTTGCTCACCCCTAATGTCAACTGATAATGATGTATGTACTTATGATAATACATGAAAATAAATATGTGTATACACATTTTAGAGCAACAAATAACAAAATCGTGAAACCAAATGATTTACACTCACAATTAACAAAATTTAAAACTCCTTAAATTATAAAATCATATTATCCTATCAGGAAATACAACAAAATTGACATAAAAAATTGATAGATTACATAAACATGTGAAATACAAAAAAAAAAATAAACTGATTTTCCATTACAATCAGTTGAATCAGGGTTTGTATAACATAAAAATAACCAAAAAATCAGATTGAAAAAATCCTATAAACAGAATGATATCAAATAATCAAATAAAAAAAAGAATTGATTAATTCATAAAAATCTATATTACATAACAATCGAATCTAGGTTTTCGTATAAAGTTAATATAATACAAAAAAACATGATAAATAAAAAATATTCGGCATAAAAAACAAATTCTTAAAACCACAAAATCAACTGATTTTTCGATGCAAATCGGATTTAGACTGTTGAATCACAATCACAAACTTATTAACAATGACAATCAAATAAATATTAATTTACATCAATACAAATAAAACTTAAAACAGATATTCCATAACAATCGGATATAGGGTTTCCTATAAGCTTGATAGAATGAAAAAACATTATAAATTAAAATTATTCAGCATCCAAATCAGGTTTAGGGTTTTGCATAAACAACATATTCTTATACAAAACCATAACTTAAAACCCCAAAATCAACAGATTTTTCAATGACAATCCGATTTAGGGTTAATTCAACATAAACATAATTTTAAGACACTAAAGAAACGAAAGAACACATGAATAATGATTAAAGAAGAAATTTAACATAAACAACTTACAGATTTGTATATTGCTATGAGAATTTCTGAATCGAATTAAGAAAAAGTAGAAGTAGATGAAGAACCAGAAGAATCTAAAACAATCTATATATGTAGATCCAACGAATTTCATTGTTATATATGGAAACCGAAGGTATTCTTGGAAGATGATTGGAGTGAAGTTGAAGAGATTATTGTGTGAAACGGTGAAGCCTTAATTAGGTTAAAGAAAGAAGAAGGAAAAGAAAAGACGCGTGAGGGATGTGGTTTTGGCGGTCAAGAGAAGAAAATAGGTATTAGTCTAATGCCAAGTGTCAAGTAATGGGTTAAGATTATGACAAGTGGCTAAAGATTATTTTGTTTTATTAGAAGTAGTAGATACGGAGGACTATTTAAAATGGGTAAATTATTTTTTTCGTCATTTATGTTTGTATCGAATTGCAGTGGATAAGCTTTAAATTCTATAATTACACTCACATTTTTTTATGTTTTACTAGGTTATAACCCCGTGTATTACACGGGTTAAGTAAATAAAAAATCAAATAGTTAATAACGGAGATTTCATAATTAAAAAATGATATTTTAAGACGCTTTTCTAATATCCGAACAAAATTTTGTGCCATGTATGATCAAAACTTGTGATGTTTGTTAAGTTTATAAATATGAAAGCATTTGAACCATCGATTAGAAGACAAATGTATCATCTACTTTCTCATTAGTTTTAAAAGTCATGTGAACAAACATTTAATAACCTAAGTTTTAGTTAAATAACAATGGTCTTAATTTATTAGTTCTTAAAAATTATTGAAATGTCGAGATTAGACATATAGCAATTAGCCAATTAGATAAACTTATAGCTACAAAATAATACTTAAATTAATTAGATAAGTATAAATATTGGTAATTATATATAACTTTAAAATTTAAATATCTGGACGTGAGTTGCATCTTAAATGAATTGTTATTTTTGGATAAATTCATTAGTATGATAAATGTAGTTATTATTCTTCTTGCATTTTAAATTACGATTTTGGCCCATGTGGTTATATCACTTTTACCATTTTAGCCCAAAAAAGAATTTTTTAACATCTGAGCCCCCAACGTCAAATGTTAGGGGACAAAAGGGTTAGAAAAAAGACGTTAAGGGACTCAGATGTTAAAAAATTCTTTTTTTGGGCTAAAAGGGTAAAAGTGATATAACCACAGGGCCAAAATCATAATTTACTCTTAAATAAATAAATAATTTGTTAAGCAAGAAAATTGTTCCCTCCACTCTCGTTATGAAAATGCTCGATATTTGTTTCAATTATTAAGATATAATTTTTAACCTAGTAATTAATATAAATAAATAATAAGATATTTTATGGAACTTTATCCGTTATTTTTTAAATGTTTGAAACATATATTAAATTTAATAATTTAAATTAAATAATAATTATCTACAATTTATATTAATAATAAAAATTATTTACAATTAAGTAGATGGTTTATCTACAATTTATATTAAATAATAACCCATCTACTTTCGATGATGTTATACTATCTTTTTTTTATTCCGTTAACATTTTATATAATATATATTATTAAATTAAATAATGTTTAGTAGGAGAGTTATCTATAATTAATTAGAAGAAATTAAACTAAAATAATAATTATCTATAAGAGATGCCCTAATATGATGACACGTGTCCCTAAAGTGGTTTCTTTTATTATATAGTATAGATAAATTTGAAAAACTTATTACACCATACGTACTTTAGCTCTAACCTAAATTTCAATTAGATCTGATCAGTCAAGGGTAGTTTTGTCTTTCTACCAAATTAACAAAAGAAATAATTAAAACATAATTTAAAAACCCAACGTCTCCTACATTTTTCATTCTTTCCCTTTCCCTTCTTCTTCACCATCACTACATCTCTATCGCTCTCTCCAACCCACCTCTCTCTCTCTAACCAACCCCCACCCTATTACCACCACCATATCCTCCGCCACCACCACCAAATCCGCCACACCACAACCTCCATCTAGCTCGTGACCTAAACACATAAAATAAAATCTATTACCCCCTCCAGTTCTCTCTCTCCAACCAACCCCACCCCAACCACCACTAAATCCGCCGCCACCAACACCAAAACCATAAGTAAATGGAAAGGGATTTCTACCTCTACTAATTTTTCGATGCAACCAACTCCAAGTAGTCATATATCTTTAACTTACAATTTAATTCTAATATGGAGCATAACAAAAATATTAAAGTCGCTGATTCTAATTAAATCTAGGGGTGGAATGCACAACTATCTCTACCAATTAAAGTCATTGTTGGATGAGAAAAATGCTCGGATAGTCCCTGTGGTTTGCCCGTTTTCCACCTTTAGTCCCTAACTTTCTAAAATTACACCTATAGTCCCCAAGTTTTTGAATTTCGTTCCCGGATAGTCCCTGGCGTGGATGGGGATTAGTTTTTGCTGTTAGGTGCGTGTGAAATGACAAAAATACCCTTGTTAACCAAATTAATAACTAAAAATTTAAAAGAAATATAATTAATATTCAATTTATATAGGACCCACCACCCACCCTACCCACTTCATCTTCCCCACTCCACACCACCATCATCACCTTCAACCACCACCACCATCTACCCCCCCCCCCCACCCCACCCCCTCCACTTCACCGTAACTCACTGCCACAACCATCCCCAATTAAATCAACTTTCAAACACACTCTGCAAACCTAACCTAAACAAATCACCTTCCCAGGCACCAAATCTAGCACAAAACAACAATCAAATTTGAACTTAAATCACAAAACTAAATCTCTGTGTAAATCAATTAATCATAACAAACTGAAACAAAAACATATAAAACTAGCATTCATCAAAAACCATAGATCTGTAATTATATCAATGCACAACAAAGTGAACAAACATCAAAATAATTTTCAGAAATTGAATAAATAAGTACATCACAAGTATCAATCACACAATGTAACATCGACTCATAACAAAATCGAAACAATATCCGATGAAATGTATGAACAAGTGAAAGAGAAATCATTGTCGTTGCTATTGAAATCTTCATAAGCAGAGACCTAAGATGCATTCGTATTGAAGCTCCGATGAACGGAAGGTGTAGCAGAAACGGAGCGAATAGGAAGAAGAAGCTTGTTGAAGAGATTTGCTGCTGCAGTGGTGCTTCTCTTGAGAAGGGTGGATGTAGCCATATCTTACTGATGTTGATATGATGGCGGCGGAGTGAGCTAAAACCAAAATCGAATTGGGTTTTCCAGTTAATCAAACAAGGAAGTACTCTGAAGCTAGAACCAGGTTCCTTCTGTCCATCATCATCATCATTGATGAAAACAACATCAATAGATCGAAACGATGGTGGTTGTGGCGGGGGGTGGTGATGATGGCGGCGGTGGTTGTGGCGGGGTGGTGATGATGGCGGCGATAGTGGTTGTGGCGGAAGTGGTGGCTGTGACGATGGTGGTGGTAGTCAGTGGTGATGGCGGCAGTGAAGTTGGAGGTGATGGTGGTGGTGGTACCAGAGAGAGAACGAGAGAGAAAAGGATCATCTCATATTATTGATCTGTCTGTGTATATATATATTTACAAATATATATTTATTTAACACTTATTTAATTTATTTTGTTTTATTTTATTATAAGGGCATTTTAGTCATTTCACACCCACTTAACATTAAAAACTAACCTCCTTCCGTGCCAGGGACTATCCGGGACAAAAATTGAAAAGTTGAGGACTATAGAAGTAATTTTAGAAAGTTAGGGACTAAAGGTGAAAAAAGGCCAAACCACAGGGACTATCCGGGCGTTTAACTCTTGTTGGATGGATTTACACCAATCAAGTGGGCTTGCAGACACAACAGATCATTGGTAATGTAAGTGGGCTTGCTTCAACATAATCTTAATTATGGTTTGTTGTAAATGTATCTAGGCATTAATTAATCCATAAAGTTCAATGAAATGGGCAAAAAGTTTCAGTGGGTCATCTCGACCTGTTTTATCTTGTATTAAAAGTTATGTGTTGTTACCCTTCCTCTTTATCATGTTTCTTGACTACTATAGTAGCTAGCAATGTTATTGTAGGAACCATCCGCGTAATTAAATAAAATAAAACAATTTTTATTCAACGATTACAATACAGAAATAAAGAAAGTTGAAAAACTATATTACTTCTACAATTGAAATAATCAAAATACAAGAAATGAAGAATGAAACAGAAAATCCGATTTGTCTGAGGGTTGTGTTTAACACAGGGCCCTTAAAACAAATTCCGAGTCTCCCAGGAACACTCGTTTTGTTTCCATGGTACAACAGCCGAAGCAGTGTGTACTGCCGGAGCTGGCACAAGAACCCGAAGTCTACCTTGAGAAGAATAAGAAGAAGATCAAAAATTTGCAGAGAATTGTAAGTATATGCTATGTTGTTGCTGGTGTCTCTCTGCTGTATTTATACAACATCTGAGTCGTAACAGCCAAAACAAATTAAAGGAGAGAATTAAATTGCATTAAACGTCTCGTCATTTAATTCCCAGTCAAAACCGTTGACTTGTCAGTTTCGAATGCTAAACTGAAGCAGACCAGTCATTAATGTCTGGAAGCTTATGTGCGCGCGAGCGCGCGCAAGACACACTGGTGTGCGCGCGCCCTTTTGGCTCAAGTTCACGTGCACGCAGGTCTGCATGCTCATGTGCGTGTGCGAATGCGAGTTAGGGTGCTCCGCACCCTTCGCGAGTACACTTAGTGTGTGCTTCCATGAACAATAAGGATGGATAGTTCCTCCTTAAATACTCCTTTAAGTTTCATCTCTCCTCCTAGGTGCGACAAGGTGCCACTTTCCCATTATTTCAGCATTCAATGTTTCAAACACCAAACTTTTAGCATCGATATCTCATTCATCTTAGCTCCGTTTTGGACGTGGTTTAGTTCGTTGCGAAGCTCTTCCAACATAGAACACAAACTCACAAATAAATATACGAAATCTCCTTCGTTTCTTATATTTATTTCTAGTCCAAAATTAGGAAAACTGCTTTTCCTATATTTGTGAAAATTGCTATTTTCACAAAATTTCCAATAGTTATTTCAGCATATGATAATTATTTTTATTCTTGTGGGGGTGGGTTTAGTGGTGGTGGGATTTAGTGGTGGCGGATTTGGTGGTAGTAGGGGTGCGTGATGGAGAGAAAGAGAACTGGAGAGGGGTAATAGATTTTATGTGTTTAAAAATTTGTGATCTTTTTTTTGTTTTATTGCATTAGAATGAGAAAAGACAATAATACCCTCATGTGTCAGGCACATGCAATATTTAACTGAAAATTTTAACCATGTTAGAGCTAAAAGACGTGTGGTGTAATGAGTTTTCCAAATATAGGATTGTGATTGTAATTATTGAAGTTAAAGAATATCCACTTGCAATTCGATACAAACATAAAGGACGAAAAATGTAATTTACCCTTTTAAAATACTCAAAAAATAGAGTTAATTTCACCGTTACTCCCCGTGGTTTATGGAAAGTAACTGTTAGGATCTGAGGTTGTCCTGATTGTGTTTGTTTGTCATAATTGAACAAATGAATGAAGGTAAAATGAGATTGGATGCAACGGAAATGGAAACAAACTTTGTAAACACAATCAAAGGGAAAATAGTTTTTCGTAAACACATGATTCTCATTAGTCGAAAGATTATAATCAAAAGATTACATACATGCTTACATACTAAAACTCCCCCTCAGCATGAGCTCAATGATTGATCGTACAAGATGACTGGGTTGAAGGAGAAAACTCCTTGAATAGAACAGTACAAACTGTTCTATTTATAGTACAGACCAAACCACTGAAGCATCTTAGCTGACGTCACCATGAAAGTGACATCTAACAACCTAACAACCTCTAAGGACTGTTACATACAACCACTGATGACTAAACAACTGATTATAAGTAAATTACAAAGCATAGGTAAACTACTGCTTCACTTTCCACTGATGTAGTCTAAGCACTGATGTTGAGCATCGGTGCTTTCTTCAAAGGTGATCAGTCCTTGAATGAGCAGTGCTTTAAGCTTCAGCAATACTTAGGAAACATCAGTAGATAGAGCTTCAGTACTTTAGCAGCATCAGTCTTTAAAAGCAGCAGTTGTTGTAAAAGCAGTACTTTAGTCCATCAGATGTTAGATCCACTGTCAAGGGGAAAGTTTTAGTGCAAACAACTGCTTATTCTGAATCCATTGTTCTGAACCAGTTTTGGTTTTTATCATCTGTTCCTCTGGTAGGGTTCAATCCCAACAATCTCCCCCTGGAACAGATGATGCCAAAACCCTTCATTATTCTTGGATCTTTATTGCCTCATCAGGAGTTCTCTAACTTGATATTTGAATTGTAGTTCAAAGTTGTGACAACTCGTAATTTAGAACCCTTCATTGTATCTTGATGTAACACGCTTGAATGTTATGTGACTAGTTGACATGTTAGTTTAATGAATGTTATAAGTGAATGTTATGTGAATATGTGTTGTGCTTGTATGTATATGTATAATCACACGAAATAAACCAATCGCACAATAGCAACTCGAACGCACAAGCCTTTGGGTTTTACTACTCTCGGCCCACTTCTCTTGAACTTGAACCGAATGGGCAACCCATTAAGGGGGTTCGGCCCACTCTCTCTTTTACACGCATAGCATTAGGAGAAGGGGTATACTTCTCATTTGTTTGCTAAACACTTTACACACACAAACCCTAGCTCTCTTCCTCTCCCTCTCAAACTCGACGGCAACACACTCTCTCTTAATCAAAGATCATAGTGTTCAGATCATTCTCTTGTTCGGATCATACTTGCTATACTCTCTAATCGGTTAGTGTTTCATGCTATGTATTTTTACTTCAGTTGATGATGAATGATAATGTTATATGATGATGTATTATTATCTTGGTATGGATAAAATGTGATTGATCATGAAAGATTGTAATCGGTTCTATATGGGTTTGGATCCGAATGGTTGGCTATGTTTAGGAACGATTGATGAGGTTTATTGTTCATGAAATCGGATTTGCATATGTGTATTAGATGATGTTCATGTTAATCGGATTTCATAGGGTTCTAGGAATCGAATGCTTGTTAACCGGCTGTGATGTGTTATTATTTGGATGATTTTATGTTGTTGTGTATGGTGCATGTTAGTAATCAAGGCCATGAACTCGTTAAGGTGTTTGCTTGTGAGTGATGCTCATGCTATGGATTAATTAGGGTTCATGTAAACTTTAAGATAAAAACCTTGTTTGATCGATTAAAGGATTGGTTAGAATCTGTGATTGTGTTAATTGATAAATGACAAATTTGGAAACCATTGAATGTTTGTAACTGATATGCATGAAAAACGGAAATTTAAAAACCAAACACACAAGACTCCCGGTCGCACAAGATGATCCAATCGCACAAGGTGACCTCAGTCGTACAAGGCACCCACAGTCGCACAAGATGTTTTGGATCGCACAAGTTGTAATGTTTGGGCCGGGTATACATGTTGGGCTGGGCTAGTTCCGATCGCACAACCCAATCGGATCGTACAAGCTGTCCGAAACGCACAAGGCTTAGGTTTATTTGATTGGGCCGTGGTTATGCTTATAGTTTTGTTGGGTTTCTTGATATTGGGCCGGGTATTATTGGGCTCCAACGGATGACTCGCACAAGGCCATTAGACTTGTGCGAGCCCAATCTTTTAATCGCACAAGTTGAATACGTTATGACTGCTAATGTGTTAACATGAATTATGTGTTTGCCATGATCTATACGTGTTAGTAACCTGTTAGCTTATATGTATCATACGTGCATTACTCGAAACCAAAAACCTGACTTGTATGGTAACCATGTTAGGACGTGGTTGACCACTAACAGCTAGACTTGACCTTTCTGTGTATCTGCCGAGCAAACCAAGGTGAGTTCACACTAGCCAAGGCATGGGATTCCCGGTGGGTTGGGAATGGGATTGAATATCTACTCGGACTATCTTTACCATTAAACTACTTACTACTGTCCTCGGATTGAAGGGCACGTACGTAAAACCTACGTACACGATCATAAAACCATCAACTGTATCACTTTAAGTCCCTTATTTATCGACTTAATCGCCGAGGCCTATGGCGAGCGGGTCATTAGTAGATAGCGCTATTAGGGTTTAACAAACCTCACACCGTGCCAGTCGGACGGGCGTGTACTAATGGACTATGGGCAAAGGGTTAATGCTGATAGACATTAACTTAGGGCACCTCTTACATTTTCGTAGCAGTCGATACGCGTGGTCTAATAACACATGGGAAGCCCCCACTAATCTTCGCAAACATGTCAGTATGACCGCGATACGGATTAATACGATACATGGTTTACAAAATGAACATACGATTTATGAAATGAACACTATAACCAAACAACCAACTGTGAACTCGCTCAACTTTGTTGTTGATTCGTTGCTACATGCCTTGCAGGTCATTAGGTACTCATGGAGCTTGCACAGGGAGGAACGGTCGTTGTGGGACATGGCAGTGTGTGCCATGCTATAAACCTTACTTTATTTCGTACTTAATACTTACAATGGGTGTTACAATTTTGCTTCCGCTAAACACTTAGCTATGCTTTGGTTTTGAACAACTTTCATATTGTTTGGTTGAATTATGTTTACTTACATGCTTGTTCAATATGATTGGTGGCTTGATCCTGGTCATGTCACGCCTCCAAGCGGTGATACTCCGCGTGTGGAATTTTGGGGGTGTGACAAAAGTTCATGGAGTCCTCATCATTTTCATCCCTGCACAGTGAGATCCTGTAGATCTTCAACACCCAGGCCAAGTGCTTGTTCCCTTGATATGTACTTCACTTCACCACTGGACTTGAGCAGAGTCAATACGAGGGTCTTTTGATCAGACATCCACTTTAGTATCTTTGAGCCCAGTGGGTTTCATGGGAGAGTCTTTATTTTAGATGAGTTTGGGGATGGAGGCCTGTTCAAAACATTTTTGACTATATTTTGAAGTTTTTCTGAGTCAACACTTTCCGAGGCCATTTGTTTGATAGCCTCTTTAAAGTATACAGCTTCCATTTCTTTTTCTTCTGCATCAGTCAACTTTTACCTCTTCTTTTGGTTTAACATAATGACAGAGGTATCTGATGATGTGAACAGTGGTTCAGAAGTGTGAGCCAGCTTCTTTGATTTTTCAATGGCTTTGTAATCAGGCCTTTTTGGAAGACTAGGATCTGTTTCTCTCCTTTTTCTCAGCCTTTCATAAGCCTCATTGGTGTACTGCTTTGTCCATTTTGCTATGGCTTTGGCAGTTCCAACCTTTGCATCAACCAACTCCTGTTTCTTCCTTTTATACTCCAAAGTAAGATCATCAATTTTCTTTTTGTATTTGCTCCAATTTGGTGCTGACCTTTTCATGCCTGGATCTCCTTTTATTCTTACAATTCTATTTAGTTCTATTTTGAGAGCAACCAGAGGCCAGTCTTGGAATTGTTCAGCTGTAGCAGGATAGAATTTTTCACTCAAGATTAACTTAATGTGGTCTTCTTTCAGATCTTCCTGCAAACCAACTTCTGGAGGCAGGTTGGACATTTCTTTGCTCAAGTCTCTTGCATAGTCTTCTAATTGTTTAACCTTGGTGAGCAAAAACTGCATATAACTTGAGGTTTCATTATCATTTTTCCCTTTGCATTCAAGTTTAGCTCTTAAATCTGCTTGTCTGACTTTGAGTTTTAGATATTTATCCATGTTGGCTGGATCTCTATAACCAATCAGAGAAGGAAATTTTCTTTTTGAAGGATCATCCACTGTGTAGAACTGCCTCATTTCATTCTTTACAGCATGCAGTTCTAGTGGATAACTGGCAGCTACTGGTACAACATCAGCAAGGTCATATCCTTGGAGTTCTATTGGATTGAACATTTTGGAGGAATGAAAGGTTGAGGTTTGCTGATATTGTAAGGAGCAGATGAAATAGGAACAGGTGCTGGTATGTCATCATCATTCACCTGAAATTTTCTTTTTCTTGTATACACCTTTTTGGGAGAAGGTGTTTTTGTTTGAACTGTTGGAACTGAGGGAACAATGGCTTGTGAAGAGATATTTGTGGTAATGGGTGACTGACTAACAGTTGTTGAAACAACAGGTGTTTCAACCACTGTTGTTATTACAATAATTGATTTGTCAAATGTTGTCTTCTGCACTGTGGCAGGTGGTGTTTGAAGTGGTGGTGAGGATGTTTTTGGTGGGGCAGTGGTTTTTGGTAGGGCAGTGGATTGAGTGTGTGTTGAAGTGGTAGTGGTGGCAGTTGTTGGTGTAACATCTGTTGAAACCACTGAAGTACCAACAGCTGTTGATACAACAGGTGTTTCAACATTTGTTGGTTTGGAGGTTTGATGTGAGGAGCTTTTGGGAGTTTGGGGAGTGTGTTTTGTGGGTCTGGAAGGTATGGATTTGGGTTGCCTCACTTTTCTAGTGGGCTGTTTTCTTTTAGGCTTAGGACTTTCTTCATCCTTTGGCTCAGAAATACCCTGCACTTCCATCTCCATGTAAACTTTCTTCTCCTGCTCAAACCTTGACTTACCCTTTGCCTCCCTATCCTTTTTCAGCCTTGCTTTTTCATCAGCAATGGCATTTAAGGTTACATCAACCTTTTTGGAACCATCTGGTTTAGGGATGTCTGCAAGCATACTAGATTTATCTGGTGCAATATACAGACCATCTTCATATCCCCTTTTCTTTAACTGCTTCATTTTCTCCCCCTTTTTGGCATCATTAGGAGGTGGGTTGTCCACAAAAATGATAGGAGGAGGAGCAGAACCAGTGGTTTTCAGCAAGTGGGCCTTGATTGCCTTGATGTCTGCTTATGTATCCATGAACCTAGCTTCCATCAAATTTTTGATCTTTTGAATTTGAACTTCATGTTGCTGATCAGCATATTCTCTTTGTTTATGAAGCAGAGGTTAAAATAGTTCCCAAAGCTCAGTGGGAGTAGGAGCAGATGTTGCAGCTGGTGCAGCAGTGGGTGGTGCCTTTTGTGCTTGTAACAACTGTTGCAGCATAGGCTTGATGTCTGCACCAGATGTGTCCAGTTTATCAACCCTCTCCGTCAATTCTTTGTATATTAAACCATCACCCAACTTAATGGGATCATCTGATTTCCCACTAGCAGTGTTTGTATCAGTGGTTGACTTAGGGAAAGTTTCCCAGAAATCATCCACTGATGCCCCTTGTTCTTGGTACTGGGGACTTCTTTCTTCAAAAGAGGTTACCATTTTTAGTGAACCAGTAAATACTGGAAACACTCTGGTCCCCACAGAAGAAATTGCCTTCAAGGAAGTCTTAGGGATGAAACTACTGTCCAAGTGTAAACCAGTGGGTTCAACACTTGTAGTAGCTGCTTCACTTGAACTACCACCAAGAGTTACATGTAACTCAAGGGGTGTAACCTCCTCAGTTGTTGGTGGGTTAGCAATGATAGGGAGCTCAGACTTAGTCACTTGTTGAGGCATATTCTCAGTGATAGGTGTTTGAGAAGAACTGATTTCTGTCTGAGCTATATCAAGTGCATCTAACAAAGGTAATAGTTGTGATGGAATTTGGGCAGTGAGTATAGGTGTAGAAAGAGAATTTGCCCCGGGAGCTGGGTTATGGATGATGGAATCAAGTGATTCCAGAGCATCATATTTTGGTGTCCCTGTTGATACAACCTGTTCTTTTTTAGAAGAAGCATGAGGAGTTTGAGGCTCAGGTTGAGATCTTTCTTCCAACTGCTGTGAGGAAGTAGCAGCAGTGGTTTCTGGTGACTTTTGTGTTGTCACTGGTAGTTGCGCTGGGATCTCATCTTCCTGAGTTACCTTTTTATGAGGTTTGGGGGGCTTTTGTGATTTTTTCTTAATGGTCTTTTTGGTGCGTTTAAGTGGGGGTTGCATAACAGTGGTTGTGCTGCTGTGTTCACCTTGAGCAGTGGGCTCAACAACAGTAACCTGAGGAGCAGTGGTTGCTGCTAATTTATGCTCAGGTTCCTCTGTTTGTGTTTTCGAAGGTTTTGACAGCCTTGTAAATGTTTCAGAGGATAGGCTGTTGATTTGAATATGATTCCCTTGGATAAGTACATGAGCACTATCATTAGGAATCTTCTTTTGCAAGTAAAAGCTCAAAAACCTTGGAAATAAAAGAAATGTTTTTTTTCTTATCTTTGATATTATTAACATTTTTGGCCATGTCATTAAAAATCTCTTGGGAGTAATTAAAAGTTTCATTTTGCAGGATAGCATAACCCAAGTATTGGATTTTTAATGGAATTTCATTAAAAGTTGTGGTCTTATTTGAGACACACATGAGGAGGGTATGAAACAAAAACCTTGTGGCATGAGGAAAACTGCCTTTTTGCAAAGTAAGCTTTTTCATTTCCTCAGCATACCCTCTCTCAAGGAAATCAGTTTGATAATCGGTTTTTGGGAAGGAAGTTTTACCTGTAATGTCATTCAATTCAAACACCTCAGAAATGTCTTTAGGTGTGACAGTAACCTTAATTCCTTTTACCGAAGAAGTGATAGCCCTGGGCTTTTTGTCCTGAACTTCTAATTCTGCATGTTTCCAGAAATCTCGAAGGGTATCGAGGTATATGGGTGGATTGCAAGTCAACAAGGTTTTGTACCTTGAGGATGAAAGTGCGTCAATGACGGAGTCGAATGTTGTGCTGTCACTTGGTTTTTCAAGTATGCACAAGTAATTATGAGGAGTTTTGTAAGGAAGAGCCATGACGATATGAGCGTGATTTTGAAAGGAAAAAGACGATGAAGGATTTGAGAGAAATATATGGTAACTGCTTTGAGAAAGGAATTTTGAATTCGATTCGACAGTGAAAACCCTGTTTGGGTTTTGATCAGGGTTTTATAGGTGGAAAAAGTGAATGCTGACGTGGCAGCGGTTACAAAAGATCTGACGGCCAAGTACTACTCACGTAACAACCTCTGATGATAATGGAGGACAGTTAGTAGGAAACCACTGATGAAACAATATCAGTGGTTTGCAACGGTTATAATGAAAACAGTGGTTGATTTTTAACTATCAGTGGATAGCCATCAGTGGGTTAAAACACTAATGTTTGATCAACAGTGATTAACAAGGAAAGGAGTGAACAGAGGTTGACTTTCAGCAGTGGACAACATATAACAGAACATATGTTTGAACCAAAAACAATGGTTATGGACAGACTTTTAAGGTTTATGAAAAATTTTCATTTTAACTATTTTAAGGATGGATTTTTTATTTCCTGAAAACATTTTGATGCTTATCATTCATGTTCAAACAAGTTTTGCTTGTTTATCCATGTGAAGCATATCAGTCCTAGGGATCAACTTTTCAGGGGTAAATATGTCTAATATTTAGGTTAGCACATCTACCAGTTGACCCTTAGTTAGAATATGAGACAGGGAAATCAACCCTTTTTCATAGCAAACCTTCACAGAGTGATGTCTGATGTCAAGTGAATGGTGAATAAAGAAGATATTGAATCTTTGATGATATTTTTCAACTACTTGACTGTCCTGCATAAAAGAAGTCTTTTGAGCAATTTATATCAAAATCCAATAACATATTTTGAAGTTACAATCAGTTGGACTTTTCAGCAACAGCAGCAGCAACATAATATTCTTTAATCAGTGGTTGTGGAAACATCTGCTGCATGTGTACCGTCAAAACACTAAGCTTATTACCTAGGAATTGATATCCCCCTGATGTAATCTTTTCACACTCTTGATGTATGTACTTGTTTGAGTATGATAAATCTTGACAACCATGCTTCTAGCATATGCACTGTTCTTTGAGGACCCACTTTTTTCCAAATAGATTCTCATCCTTTGACTGTGGCACAAGTTTTTCAAGCTTGTTGTAACACCCCGTGTTTCGAAGGTCAAAGTCAAAGTCAAGATTGAAGTCAAAGGAAGAAAAGATTGCTAATTGCGATCTGTCACTCCTTGCTCAACTCTTGTTTTGACTTCTTTGACTTATAGTTAATCTATTTATGTTATCGCTTTAGTTGTATTATGTGGAGTACTTGTTAATAATCGAGGTTTAATCGCTATTAATAGCATGTTTAATCGATTTATCGCTTATCGCTATCGTATTTGCAACTCGAATTATATGTTATGGATATTGTTTTACGTGTGTGTGCTATTTATGTGTTACTTGTGTATGTTATGTTTATGTTGAGGTGTTAATCGCAATCGCAAACCAAGCGCATCGCAATCGAATCGAGAACGCTAAACGCAAGTCAATTATAGTGATTGTATGTTAGATATAGTAGTTGGGATTAAAAGTAATTTAATGGGTAATTCTATCGTATCGCTCGCTCGAATCGCATCGCAAAGCTCTACACTCGAATCGAAATGATAAAACTCCTCGCGCCAGACTCATGGATCGAGTGGCCAACTGACCGAGTGGCCATCCGATCGGATTGCCATTCGATCGGGTTGCCATCCGATCGGGTTGCCACCCGATCGGGTTGCCACCCGATTGGACTGCCACCCGATCGACCAGCCTTTTCCTCACTTTCCTTTATAGGAAACCCTATAAATACCCCTCACATGTCACATCACTTGATGTGACAGCTCTCTACTCGACCCAGCCGCACTTCAGCCTCATTTCTCTCGATTCTTGGAAGTTTTCAACCTAAATCTTGTACTTTCTTGATCTACATGCACTCCTACACCTTTCTATCTTTTGAATCTTAACTTTTAACCGTGAAATCACCGGATTTGAGGTGTTCTAGGGTGAGGTCATCATGGAGTTCTTATGAACTTCAATGTTTGGCTTCATTCCACCAAGAACAACTCAGATCTGAAGGATTTCCACAACATTTATCAATAATTTCACTTAGATCTACAAGAATTCATGGATAAAAGGATTGAGAGAAGGTTTTCCAACTTTCTTTCAACTCTTTTACACTCAATGCACTCAAATCCGATGGAATCGGAGCTTGTTCTGATCTTCTACTCATTCTTAGTGATGCATTAGTTCCAGATCTGAATTCTATCCGGGAGAGATATTGATTTCGGGTTTGAACATGAACTACCGACTCGAACCGTGAACCGGTCGGACTAGGGTGATTCCTATCCGGTCGGGTCACTTGGGCCGAGGTAAGGATTCTGTTGTTCAAGCAAGATATCAAAACGTCTCGTTCAAAGCTACAACACTTCAAACAGAAACAAGTGTTAGGACGATCTGACCGTTGGGATGGATTACCGTCCGATCGGATTGCCATCCGATCGGGTTGCACTTGGTTCCTTACTTAATCTATTTTTCAAACTATTCAAAGAATCTGAACGTTGAAACGGATTACCACCCGATCGGATTGCCATCCGATCGAGTGACCGTCCGATCGTGTGACGTTTGGGACTTGGATACTTAAACAATTTTCAACATGATCAGTACGTACGGATTGCCACCCGATCGGATAGCCACCCGATCGAGTGACCGTCCTGCTGTGAACTTGTTCTCAAACTGAGAAGTCTCACCAATCGGATTGTTGTCCGATCGAATGACTGTTTGATCGACCGACCTGAAAGGTAGAGATACTTCTCTATTTTTAAAATGCTACAACGAAAACTTCAAAGTACAAACCAATGAAACCATCATACATAAACACATCCTCACCAAACGAGGTGACAATCCAATCGAATGGCCATCCGATCGGATGACCATCCGAACGGATTGCCACCCGATCGACTGGCCATCCGATCGGATTGCCATCAGATCCTTGGTACTCAAGCACCGTTTTATGCGCCGACTTTCGCTTATGCTATCATTAACTGTTCAGGCTAATTCCGCTCTAGCGCTCCCTTCAATCCATTAACTCTATCGCTGTGAGTATACTCGAACCCTTTTTGCTTTATACACTTTTGGGTGTTACATACATTACTTATTCTAAATCACATCGAACACACTACGCAATACTTTAACGCTAACCGCTACCTCATATTATACGTGACTCGATGAATGCTTATTTTTTATGTTTACACATAGATTGCTGTCTACCTGTCTTAGCAACGATAGTACTATAGTTTGGACTCAGCACCTGTTCACTCAGGGGTTGTTAAGGACTATTAATCACATGATTCGCAGTGGTGAATATGTGTTACGAACTGCATTGCGCATTCAACCCGCAGTCATTGGTATTGATAGGATCATGTCGATAACTTACGTGCTTCACATCACACGTTGTACGTGCTGGTTATGCGTAAACGATTTCGAACTCTATTATGCTATTATCAAACTTGTATGCTCACCTTTACAATATGTGTATTGACTTTTACTTTAACGTATGTGGCAGGTGCTTAAGATGCTAGGACGCCTTGTTTGTTGTGTGATGAAATCGAGGTTAGGAAAGAGTCTAGAAACAAACAAACAAACTACCTTATTTGAAATCTGAGTTATCGGATCAGTATTTGTTTATGAGACAATTATTTGTAATAACTGTTTTATTTAGATATGTTATGGTATGGGACATGACGTTTTAAATATCAGGTAATTAATAGTTGTTATGGATACTCATGGACAACCTGTTTCGCTCAGTGTCGCGCCCCGATGTTTCCGCCATCGGTTGGGGTGTGACAGATTGGTATCAGAGCCATAACTATAGGGAATTAGGCAAGACTCGACCTAGTATGGGTTGATGTCTTAGTGTAACACCTTGAAAATTTATGTCCAATAATGTATCGACACGTGTCATGAGCTTTAAACGTGAAAAAGATTACTTAAGAAGGACTAAAGTTGACAAACAAAGAAAGTATGTGAATATAAGGGTTCAGAGTGTCAACAATGGATAAATATACTTTACTATAACCCTACACGATGTTTATACTCTTAAACGAATGAATTATTGATCATACGAAGCTAATTGTGAAAGAAAGTGAGAAATTACAAACTACAGGGGTTAAATGTGTCAACATGTTTAAAGTATACCTCTGAGTGACCTTTTAGCGAACCCGAAGCTTTGTAACGATAAATTATGCTCACTAGAATAAGTGATAAAAATTTCACAAGATTTCGATGAAGTATGAGAAAGTTATGACAATATTCGTGTACGAGGGGTTAAAAGCGCCAACATTGAATTCTAGGGCCTTACGGGTGATCACAAAGATAACCGAGGACTTAACGAAGTTTGGTTAAGTCTTGAAGCCCTTAAAAGTCAAGTTAGAGGGCCAAAAGTGCAAGAAATAAACTTAAAACCACGTTTGGAAGGACCAGGGACCAAAAATGCAAAACTTGAAACTTGTTTGGCAGGTTCTGGGGAGCCATACTGGCCGCGTAAGGGTCCATAAGGACCTTACGCGGGCCGCGTGAGCACTACAGCGACATAAAACTCCTGGCAGCTGCCAGTTCAGTCTGTTAACCAACTTAAAAGCTTGTTTTTATATACCAAGGACTCCTCCACTGGTATTTCATGCAATAGGGATAGATGGGGCCATCTTGTAACGTTTATAGACCTATTTGTCATGATCTTGGTGAATCAAATTCACTATATAAGGAGCTCCAATGTTGCAACATTGAGCACACCCACTTGAAACCTTCACAACTTCACTTCTGGAGAATTTTGGAGCTCAAGCACACTTCCTAGGGATTCTTAGTCGTGCATAAGACCTTAGTAAGTGTCCTTAACTTTCCTTAATTCAGTTTTGCTTAGTTAATTAGCTTAAAGTCAAACCGTCGTAATTAAGGTTTGACTTAGAGATTACTCTTAATTTGTCTAGTCAAATCTTGAATTGAAAGTACCTTTGAGTTGGTAATTATGTGGGTAATAAACCCTTAAAAGGGCACCCACTGATTCCCACTCTAACTAGGTTAATTGTCGGGTTAAAGTTAATCTTAAAAGTCAACAGAAAGCTTATTTTCAAATAAACGCATAATTAACAATGTAGAACCCATGCAACCTGTTTTATCACTAATATAACTTGGTAATTAATGTAAGAACATGTCTAAACATGTTCAACCCGACAATTTTCAGTTTATGCTCGGTTCGGAACCGAAAGTCGCATAATTTGACTTTTTCTTTGACTTTCAGTTCTGACCCAATGTAGCATGTTTTAGAAATGCCTTAGAGCTTGATTTGGACCGGGTTTCATGTTAGTATAACCCTCTGTGATTATACAACTTGGTTCATTAGTTATCCGATTCATATGCAGGTTTCCGTTAAATGCTTAAATGTTGACTATTATGCCCATATGACCTTAAAATGTGATTTTTGAAAATATAAAAGAATAGAAACCTTAGTTACTGATTTATAGAGTTGTCCCTAAAATTTGACATCAGTTTGAGGTCTAGATTAGGAGTTATGCTCATTAGCGTAAATGAAAAGCTTTTTATTAATTAAACGGCGTAATTAGCATAAAGCCTATCTAAACCCAATTTTTGATACCAAAATTTTTACCTACTGATGTAAAATAATATTTTAGGATTTTTGAAGATTTTATTTAATTTTAGGCTGAGCATAACATAGGGTTATAGCTTTGTTTCGGTAATTGTCGATTTTGCCCTTTTGGCCTATAAAATGAGTTTTACAAATATTTTTGATACCAAACCTTTTTCTACTGATCTAATATGATAAATAAAATATTTTGAGCCTTCTGGAATAATAAAAATATCAGCTTTTCTTATAAAACCCGGAAATAGCTTAAAATCGCTTTTTTAAGCGTTTTTAACGCATAGTATGTATTAAAACTATTTTTAATATAAAAGACTTGATACCTACTGATATTTTAGGTAAATTATTATACTTTAGCAGTAAGCAAAAGTTTTAAACTCAGAATTCCAGATTTGACCTTTAAACCTTAGGTGAAATTACCAAAATGCCCATTCGGTGCATAGTTTGGTTATAAATGGTAAATTTCAAATATATGTAATACCCTACTGATATAACCTATTAAATTAAGTATATTTACTGATTATATCAGACCTGAAACTCAGATTTATAATAAACCTCTTTTATAACCTTTTAAATGACCAAAATACCCCTACGGGGCATAATTTGAGTTTAAATCCATTTTGGGCATAATAGAAGATATCTTACTGATGTCACAACATATTTAAGGCATATTAACTTAGGAAACCTGTTCATGAATCATTTGGTTACCCGTTACGCATTATTCGCGTTCGGTGCGGTTTGTGTAACTAGTTTGCATAAATTAGCCGAAACGGGTCAAACCTTATCATTTTTGTCTCAAAATCGAGAATGTGTTTAGTTTACCCATATTACACAAGTCTCCAAACTTGTCGGGTCTAAATCACATTCTAATCCGGTCTTCGCTTAATCATGCGTTTGAACCGTATCTTCCTTTAAAACTAACCGGTTTAAGTTTAGGCTTAATCAAAGACCCGTTAGGAATCTAATAGGTTATTAAAAACCTTTGTTCCAGATTAGGAGACCCGGTAAAAGCTACTTGCACTTGCTTTTTGTGATTATTACTTGCAAAGGTAAATACTTTTAACTTATTTTCCCTATACGGGCTTGGGGTACGGTATATAAAATACCGCTTGGTCGGGCATTGAATTTTTAATTGTATGAAGATTAATTTATTGAAATGTCCCGTTTAAATTGTTTTGTTTGCTTAAAGCCTTTGGGGGGTTAATGACCATGTCCCGGATATCCTTGGCATCATTCTAAGAAATGGCCACGACCTAAGCACGGGGTGTAGGCGTACACCCGACAATGCATATATAAATAATAAGGTATAACCGCCGGTTTCGGGAATAACTCGCCGCGGGACTATATCATGTGGTGTGTCTATTAATCTTTAACCCGGTGTCAATCCGGGCTACTGAACGTATAAGAAACATGTAATCCTTTTACAAGTTTATATATAAATAATTATCCCAAGTTATAAAATGTTTTATGCCTTGTGCATTCAAATCAATTTTTCTAAACCTTTTCAAAATGAGTCAGTTAATTTTATTTACCAGTGTAAACTGACGTATTTTCCCAAAAAGGTTAAGTGCAGGTACTAATCGAAATAGGCTGGCCTCTCCTTAGCATCAATAAGAGTCTCGTAAGCTTGGATGCATTTTAAGTCTGATGAACTATGTTTCTTTTTATTCGATCCGCCTGTGGATCCTTTACAGTCCGTTTGTAATACTTTGATATTACTTATTATTCGGTTTGTAATGTGATTCATCTTTTGCTTCCGCTGTGCATTTAAATTGTGTTGTTTGACTATGATGATATCAACTACATCACGATACTCCCCACCGGTCCCACCGGTAATACGTGGAAATATCGGGGTGTGACAGGTTGGTATCAGAGCCAACGTTGAGTGAATTAAACACTAGCCTTTTGTGTTTAATCTCAATGACACAGTTTGCATATTCCTCAATTTTCGAGTCTAGACAAAGAACTTAGGATTAATCCAAATTTGTTTATTTTCTAACTTTGTCTTTTATATTTTCTTGTTGTACCCTTTGATTGTTTTGACAGGTTGAACAAGATGCCACCAAGAATGAGAGGGAGAGGAAGAGGCAAGGGGCCACTCATCGCCCCGAATGATCATGAGGCCGGGCCTTCGCACCGGCGAACGCCATCTGATACTCTTAGTCGGAGTCCTCAAGAAAATTGGAGGACCTATATTGAACCCGCAAGGCGCTCAGTTTCGCTGAGCTCCTCCCCTTCTTTCCAAAACTCCTTTGGGCCTCAGTCTGAAAATGAGCCCCATAATTCCCACCATTCTTATATACCTCTCCAGGGCCACAACTCACCCTTCGATGACCCAACGCCCTATTTCCGGAGCCGGTTCAACCTGGCAAACTACATTGAAGAACCAGTGGGTTTTAACCCATTAGGACCTGAAGACCACTTCTCGGGTGACCATGCGATGGACATGGACGAAGACACGGATCCCACCGAGCCTCCGACCGGGACCCCTAACCACCCCATCGAAATTTCGGATGGGTCACCCTTTCTGGGATTACCATATAATGGTCCCGATAGCTACGAGGCGAGGTTCAACCAGATCGACTGGGTGTTTACTCCCAGTTACCACAACTCACCGCAGCAGCAGCAGCCACAGCAGGATCCCTCCGAGGATTCCCGTTTTGTAGCGGTCACTCCACCGCCACCACCAGTGCAGCAACAGCCTCCGGAGCCACCGAGGCGTAGGAGAACAACCGCACGGATGTCCGTGCGAGGGGGAGTCCACATCAGCACTCCTCGACCATCTAGTGGCAGTCATTATCCGCCACTATACGAAGACCCACAGATGGGTGGGCCTTCGAACCCTGTTTCTGAGGTGCAGTCTGCGCCGGTCGCACCGCCACCAGTGGATTTTAACAACCCAATTCCTACATACGCCGGTTCAGCGGCGTACAACACTTTTGAGCAGCCGGTCCACACCAACTACAACTACGCCGAGGCTGACCCATACCTGGTAGCGGCAGCAAACTACCATGCTCTTCATCCCGAGGCAACCTTTGGAGTCCCATATCAAGCGGGATATCCACAATATGGGTACCCACCTTATGGGTATCAACAACCGCCACCTCCTCAACCTCCGCTGTTTCAGCAGCCCCCGCAGCCGCCAGTGATATCACCACCGCAGCATCAGGAGATCCTTCAAAGGTTGAGTTAGGTGCAGCAGGAGGTTCGGGAAGGCCGTAGGCAAAACCGAGGAATTTTCAAGGGTCTGGCAAGCTTAATCAAAGGAAAGAGCAAAAAGGATCATTGAATCCTTTAATTGTTTGTTTGTTTTTAGTGTTGTAATCAAGTCCCTGCGTGGACATTTTCTTCTGTATTCAGCCCTTGCGTGGGCATGTCTTTCAGTATTCCGCCCCTGCGTGGGCATGTTCTTCTGTTTAACCCCTGCATGGGTATGTTTGATTGTTTCGCCCCTGCGTGGGCATGTTATTTCATGTAGAAGTTCCGTTTAGGGCAAACCAGTACTTGTTTAATTTTTGTAATGGAATGGTTTAATTTAAATTTTCATTTTTGTTAAATTATATGCATAAATATAATATGTAAAATAAATGAAAAATAACATTCCTTTTATAAGATCTACCATTATAATAAGCTAATAAGGATCTTAAAGGTAAAACCTAGCCACATGTCATTCTGAATATGGCCAAGACGGTAAAACCTATTCAAAAGATTCAAAACCTTGTTAACACCTGAAAACATGTTAACACTCCTGGCAAAATGCGATTCGATAAAATCGCATAAGTCATCTTTACATTGGATTCTTCCAATTTCTTCTATATATTAAAAACATCCAATAGGGATGCAATGCCTACGGGCTATATTCATCGTCATATAAGACAAAAGACAGTCGTGGTCTTCGACCCCCTGTTAAGAAGAGGTAATAAACTATGATTAAAACCTCAATACCTTGATCCTATAAAGACCATGATTAAAAATTTAAAACTGTCCATGTGATTCGGCCTTTTATGCCATTAAAATATTTTAATTATAACTAAGGATTAATATAATGAAAAATCCTGAATATATATGCCTAACAAATTAATCGAAATGGTTTCTTAAATACCATGATTAATAAATCATCTAGAATGATAAAACTGCTATAGACCTCTGAGTAAATTAAAATCATTTATCTTATGCAGAAATCAAGCTACATGGCTGGGTCTGATGAAGTCAACAGCCACCCCAGAGATAATCATGACACTTCCAGAGTCAACATAGCAGGAGCAGAATTACAGGCATTGATAGATAATGCTATTACGCGAGCTCTGGATAGACAGTTCAAAGAATCCAGTGGTACCCAGGTCAGGACTGAGTCAGTACCATGCTCTAAACCACCCTCTAGGACTCATACCGCTCACAAAAGTGATTCTTATCACTCATCAAATCAGAGGAGTGTTCCATCTAAGAGAGTTGTGTTAAATCAAGAACCACGTGCTAAAGGTTGCACCTATAAATACTTTGTCTCCTGCAAACCCAGGGATTTCACCGGGGAGAAAGGAGCAGTTGACTGCATGTCATGGTTAGACGAGATGGACACTGTGGTAGATATCAGTGGTTGCGCTGATAAGGATGTGGTAAAGTTTGTATCTCAGTCATTCAAAGGCGAGGCACTAGCGTGGTGGAGGTCTTTGATTCAGGCCACTGGGAAGATCCCATTGTACAATCTGTCATGGAATCAGTTTGTGACGTTGATTAAGGAAAACTACTGCCCTCAGCATGAAGTTGAAAAGATTGAGTCTGATTTCTTGTCGTTGGTTATGAAAAACCTAGATTGTCAAGCCTACCTTACGAGCTTCAACACTATGTCAAGACTGGTTCCGTATCTGGTGACCCCGGAACCCAAAAGGATAGCTCGTTTCATTGGGGGTTTAGCCCCAGAGATCAAGGCAAGTGTGAAGGCCTCCAGACCAGCTACTTTTAGGTCTGCAGCGGATATATCATTGTCTCTTACTTTGGACGCGGTCAGACAAAGATCACTCAGAAACACCGATGCTGAGAAAAGAAAGCGTGAGGATGACAACTCACGACGGTCAGACAAGAAGCATAAGGGAAACAATGACCACAAAAAGAGTTCCGGAACTAAAAAGGATGGTCATCAGTCGGGCGATAAGCCCAAGTGTAAAATCTGTAAGAAGCACCATTTCGGGAGGTGCAGATACGAGTCAAAATCCCAATCGCAGCCAAGGCCTTGTGGGATTTGTAAATCTTCTGAGCACAAGACATTGGACTGTAAGAAAATCAAAGATGCGACGTGCTATAACTGTAATGAAAAAGGGCATATCAAGTCCAACTGCCCAAAGTTTGCTAAGAAGGCCGAGGATGGGAAAAAGACCAATGCTAGGGTCTTCCGAATGGATGCACGAGAAGCTGTTCAGGACGATAATGTGATAACAGGTACCTTTCTCATCAATGACGTTTATGCAAGAGTGTTATTTGATTTTGGAGCAGATAAGTCATTTGTTGATGATAAGTTTTGTAAGTTGTTAAATCTACCTGTTAGAACCCTAAGCATAAAATATGAGGTTGAATTAGCCGATGGCACCATAGAAACCACATCAACTGTATTAGATGGATGTTTCATATCCATTAGGAACCACTCTTTTCCTTTGTCCTTACTTCTTTTGAAATTAGCTGGTTTCGACATAGTAATAGGCATGGATTGGTTATCTCATAACCAAGCCCAGATCGTTTGCAACAAGAAGCAAGTGGTGATCAAGACTCCGCCTGGTGAACCACTTACCGTTCAGGGAGATACCCAGTATGGACTGCCTAAGCAAGTGTCTATGCTCAAGGCATCTAGGTGCTTGAAGAAGGGCTGTGTCATTTATATGGCATAGGTAACTATTGATGAGCAGAAGCTCAAGATTGAAGACATCCCCGTCATTTCTGAATATCCCGAAGTATTCCCTGAAGAACTACCTGGTTTGCCACCAAATAGGCAAGTAGAATTCAGAATTGACATTATTCCAGGAGCAGCACCTGTTGCAAGGGCACCTTAAAGGTTGGCACCAACAGAGATGAAAGAGTTAAGGACTCAGTTAGATGATATTTTGGGAAAAGGTTTTATTAGACCTAGTTCATCTCCTTAGGGAGCACCAATCCTGTTTGTGAAGAAAAAGGATGGATCGATGCGTCTATGCATCGACTATCGCGAGCTCAACAAGGTTACTATCAAAAATAGATATCCATTGCCCAGGATCGACGACCTGTTCGATCAACTTCAAGGGGAAAGTTATTTCTCCAAGATTGATTTGAGGTCAGGTTACCATCAGTTGAAGGTTAGAGATGAAGATGTGCACAAGACTGCATTTAGAACTCGCTATGGGCACTACGAGTTCCTAGTGATGCCTTTTGGGCTCACTAATGCACCAGCAGTGTTCATGGACCTCGTGAATCGCGTTTGCAAACCCTACTTGGACAAGTTTGTCATTGTCTTCATTGACGACATTCTTATTTACTCAAAGAATCAGGCCGACCATGAGAAGCATCTTCAATGTGTTCTAGAACTACTTCAACAGGAGAAGCTTTATGCCAAGTTTTCAAAGTGTGAATTTTGGCTTCGTGAAGTCTAGTTTCTTGGACACATGGTTAGTGAGCGTGGTATCCAGGTGGATCCCGCTAAAGTTGAAGCTGTCATGAATTGGCAAGAGCCAAAGACGCCCACAGAAATTAGTAGCTTTCTGGGTTTGGCAGGATACTATAGGCGATTTATTGAAAACTTCTCAAGGATTGCTGCACCCCTAACCTCACTAACCCGCAAGAATATCAAGTTTGATTGGGGTCCTAAGCAGCAAGAGTCTTTTGACATTCTTAAGCAGAAGTTGAGCAATGCACCTGTGTTGACGTTGCCTGATGGAATAGAAGAATTTGTGGTTTACTGCAACACATCACACACTGGTATGGGATGTGTACTCATGCAGAAAGGAAAGGTTATTGCCTACGCTTCTCGACAGTTGAAGGTGCACGAGAAGAATTACACCACCCACGACTTGGAATTGGGTGCCGTTGTATTTGCACTAAAACTGTGGAGGCATTACTTGTATGGTACCAAGTGCGTGATCTACTCTGATCACAAAAGCCTTCAACATTTGTTCAACCAGAAGGATTTGAACATGAGGCAGCGGCGATGGATGGAAACTTTGAATGATTATGACTGTGAAATACGATACCATCCAGGCAAGGCAAATGTGGTTGCCGATGCCTTAAGTAGAAAGGAAAGTGTGAAGCCCATAAGAATCAATGCCAAGAGCATTGAATTAAAGAATAGTTTCAATGAAAGGTTGTTAGCTGCGCAGAAATAAGTTGTACTAGAAGCTAACTATCCTGATGAGAAGCTAGGAGTAACTGCTGAATAGTTATCCTACGACAAGGACGAAATCCTAAGATTAAATGGACGAATATGGGTTCCAATATATGGAGGACTTCGGGATGTTATCCTCCAGGAAGCCCACAGTTCTAAGTACTCCGTTCATCCTGGAGCTGACAAGATGTACCAGGATCTAAAGGCAAGTTATTGGTGGATAGGCTTGAAGAAATCTATAGCTGCCTACGTAGCCAAATGTTTGACGTGAGCACAAGTCAAAGCTGAACATCAAAAGCCGTCAGGTTTGCTACAACAGCCTGAACTTCCCACCTGGAAGTGGGAAATGGTGACAATGGATTTTATCACCAAGTTGCCATAGACAAAGAAAGGAAATGATACTATATGGGTCATAGTAGATAGACTGACTAAGTCAGCACATTTCCTACCCATTAAGGAGACTCATAGCTCCGACATATTAGCCCAGTTGTACGTGGATAAGATTGTATCTCTTCATGGCGTACCAGTGTCTATTATCTCTGACAGGGATACTAGATACACATCACATTTTTGGAAAAGTCTCCAACAATCTTTGGGCACGCGTTTAAATTTTAGTACGACTTACCATCCTCAGACGGACGGACAGAGTGAGCGTACGATCCAAACTTTGGAAGACATGCTTCGTGCATGTGTAATTGACTTAAGTGGTAGTTGGTGTCACACCCCAACCAATGGCGGAAACATCGGGATGAGATGAAGTGTGAAGATTGCTAGAGACATCATAACGCTATTTGTGGCGATATTTAAATAATTCCCATTTCATTTCATAACTTCAAATTGTCAACATTACATAAACTCAAATAACAAGTTCCAAAAGTAATACATAACAACATAGGCAAAAATTGATACAACATATTAAACCTAAACGTCTATATGTGTATCTAGGCATCAACGCTACTTCTTTTCATAGCATCGTCATCATCAACCTGTAACATGTTTAAAATACAATTCAATGCAAAAGCAAAGGCGAGTATACAAGTTTGGTACGTACATAACAAAAGATAAGTTTTAAACAATTCCTCATAGCAAGCATGTAAAATGATATGCGTGTATAGTTTGTGAATGTAAATAGATCGAGTTGTCACGAAATACAGACTCTAGTTTGTGAATGTAAAGGGAGTATTAAACGTCTATTGGTTATGTGGAAAGTACTTTGTAAAGGAATGGAAATGCTACTGCGATTTTAAAAGAGTTTACATAAGTTGAAAATTTGTCGGTTCTTATGAAGTTTCCTTGCCCACGTGTTTTGAATTTAATTGGCGTATCGAGTGAGGTTTTGAAAAATTTCTAGAGATTAATAAGTTTGCATCGTTTTAAGTAACTTTGTGTTAGAAAAGCTTCTTGTGAAAAAAGTTGATCCTTAGAAAAGGAATTTGGTACATGAACTTAGTGATTATTGAAAAGTGTTTCATTGGTTTTGAAAAGGAATTTTAGTAAATGATTAAATAATATTGGTAATATTTTATAGGTGTGTGCGAAAAAGTGGATTTGATTCTCAATTGAGAATAACAATCTCTAGTTTAATGGTGTGAGAGGAGCGTGTTTCAATGTTTACATTGATTGGTGAATTTGTGGGCAACGGATTTATTAAACCGACTAGGCTGACAAGTAGTATTTCGTGAAATTTTGAAAATCGAGGAACACACGTTTATGGTAACATTTAAAATTTTTGTGTATGCGAGTGATGTGAAAATAGATTATAGAATAAGAGGTACGTTTAAATAAATGAAGCATTTTGAAATGCATGATAAATGATTTAGGTATAAACATAACCGTGTTTACATAATATAGCCTACTAAAAGAAAGCGTTGGCAACGATCACTTAGGTAAGGGAATCACCCCAAATCCGTTGGTGAGGTCGTTGTAAGATGAGAAAAGAAGCAGAGTTAATCGTCAAGGTAAGGAAATCACTCCTATCTTGATGGTATGTTTCCACTCGTTACAAAAGTGTAAATAAGATTACGTGAAATCATGCATGCTAATAATGTATAATCGTATGAAAAGTAAGAGTATGATGTGTGCGCAAAAATGAAATCTCGAAAAATTGTTCAAAATTGACAAAAGATCGAAAATAATAAAGCGTAAGCTCGAATAAAACTTGGATGGTTCCAAACGGAACATTGACTAACCAAAGTGGTCGAAAGATCTTTGAAATTGAGAAACATGCTTTGGCCTAATAGGTGGAATACTCTCGCCGATATCTCGGCTAACGGTACTCACCCTTCCAGTTACTACCTGTTCCCAATCCATCAAAAATTCGAGACTTGGCGGGATTTTTGAAAATCAAGGGGTGGGACTAGTCGACGAGGTGCGGGCTTCACCCCTATCTTGACGACTTCGTACCCTAACGTGACGAATTTAAATTTGAAATTTCCATTAAGATGTGGATTTCACTCCTAACTTAATGGTGAATTTCGTGCAAAAATATAATCAAACGAAATGAAAGTCGTTTACCAAATTGTGGGTTTCACGCCTATTTTAGCAAACTCGTCTCGTTTGTATAATATGAGTGTTTTCGTGTTTGACAAAAATCGAGTATAGTGGCTTGGAAAAGGCGTATGTTAAAGGAAATAACGAACAAGGATAAGCACATAAAAGGCATGTCGAGAATAACACACAAAGAATAGACCAATAGATCAAGTATCGACACATAATAAGACACGTATTGTCACATAAGAATAGCACGTCATGTATTAACACACAAGCGACATATATGTTTAAAACGTCAAAGCGAATAAATAAAAGCAAACAGAGTAGCATGCAAGTAGTTTCAAGCAAGACCTAAGAATGAATCTCTAAAACTATAGACTAGGTTAAAGCATTCATACTTTTCCTAATTCCCTATAGTTATGGCTCTGATACCAATCTGTCACACCCCAACCAATGGCGGAAACATCGGGATGAGACGAAGTGTGAAGATTGCTAGAGACATCATAACGCTATTTGTAGCGATATTTAAATAATTCCCATTTCATTTCATAACTTCAAATTGTCAACATTACATAAACTCAAATAACAACAAGTTCCAAAAGTAATACATAACAACATAGACAAAAATTGATACAACATATTAAACCTAAACGTCTATATGTGTATCTAGGCATCAACGCTACTTCTTTTCATAGCATCGTCATCATCAACCTGTAACATGTTTAAAATACAATTCAATGCAAAAGCAAAGGCGAGTATACAAGTTTGGTACGTACATAACAAAAGATAAGTTTTAAACAATTCCTCATAGCAAGCATGTGATTCAAGATAAACAATAAATATGGCATGTGTCTAACATATCAAACCAAGGAAATGCAACATGCTCATGACATAACCACAAGTTTACGGGCGGGTCGTTAATCCTATAGCGCTACATATGTCACGGTTTGGCTCGTACGAAGTTAATGATAAGTTCAACACATAAGTTTCACCCAAGTTTAAAGTATCAAGCAATCACGTATACAAGCATGTTATAGGAATGTTCATGTGTAAGTTTTGATAAGTAAACATGTTACACCCCAAAAGTGGTAAAAGTAAAAAGGGGAAAATACGAGTATACTCACAAATTGCTAAGTCTTCCGATTATCCAAGTGTTGACGAGTGTATAAGTTCAGGAGGATGGAACACCAAGGTCACCCTATATGGGTAAACGATGGTGCATGAGTAACGGAATTATGACGGAGGATTTGAATTGGAATTAAAGTATCTAGTTGATATAAATGTGTATATATATATATATATAAATTTATATATGTATATATTTTATATAGTTTTAGTAATATTTCTAAATTAATTCTTTCAAAAGTATTATTGAAAGGTTGTCCAAAAATAAAAATAATTATGCCTTTATATCTATTTCATAAAAATTAGCCGAATTGATAGGTTTCGTTTTACAAAATTTACACGTTTTGTTTTACGGAATTTTACGAAAAACGAGCAGAGTTTCCTCTATTTTTGGACGATCCCAACAACACATGTTGTCGATTTATTTGTCAAAATTCAACAATCAACTACAAGTTTTATAACGAAAACATATATGGGTTTACATGAGTTTTATACAAGTTTCACGTAACTAAACGAGTTCTATACGAGTTTTATACAAGTTTCAAGCAACTAAACATACATGAACAGTAATAATAAAAATATTGACGTCGTTTAAGATCATACCGAGTATTGGATCGACAGTTGACCAGGTTGACCAAATTGAGTCGGTTTGACCGAGTCAAAACTGAACCGAGCTAGCCTGTTGACGGAACCAGAATGAACACGAAACTGAACCGGACAAGTATGACTGTTGACCAGCCGTGGACTTCTGTTGACCCGACGGAAGCTCGACCAAATCTGGAAACGGAACTCGAACCACAAAGAACCAAGTCGACTGATAACCAGATGGAAACCGAATCGAGACCCAAAGCTGAACCGAGACTGGTCATAATCCGAAACGAAACCATCTGCACGCAACTTGAATCGAATGAAGTCAAAACAAAGTCTGAACGGAACCGGGACTGAACCGACTGACCTGAAACAAAAACCAATCGGAGCTGAAACAAACTGACCGAACTGAATCGAATAACTCAAACCCGTACCTGAACCGAGACATCCAGGCCCGATGTTGACCGGTGCTGATCCGAACTCCCGACTGAACTAAATTGGAACTCGACCAGGACTCGAACCGGGGAAGAACGCGACCCAAAACGGAAACGGGTTATACCCGAACCGAAGCGAACTGCCGCCGACCCCTCCGACGCTGCTAGTCCTGACCTCCGATCTCTCTCTCATCTCTTCCTCTCTCTCTCTCGGTGCTCTCGCCGTCACCACAACTGATGGTGGTCTCGCCGACGACAAACAGACAAGGGGGTGGGGTGTCGGCTAGGTTAAAGGGGATGGTTAAGAGTTTGTGTGGGCTTGCAGGTTATAGATCGAGAGGTAGAGGGGGAATGGAGAAGATGGGGTTCTATTGTGTGGATTAGGGTTTAGAAATGTTGAAGATGAAGGAGCAGTGCTTGTTTGGTTCTGAGTTTTTAGATGTATGAGAGGGACAAGACATAGTAACGGCTGTTATAAAAGAGGATTAGGGTTTCTTGCATTTTAGTTTTAGGAAACATCATTCTAACCCCTAAACTTTGAAGAGTTTAAATAAATTAGCTGAATTAACTTATTGCAAGTTATATAGCATAGTTGACCAAACTAACTAGGTTATACGTATATTCTAAAAGAACTAATCTTTACAGTTTAAATTAACTGGGTTAATTTGTATCATTTTCTAACTTTAAAGTTCAACGAGACTAACTAGATTATTATAAAAATAAACTTTTAAATAGTAAAATCAATTAATTTAATTAATTAAACCATGAATAGATAACCATTCTTATAACGAATTAGATTAAAGAAATATTTTCGACGATTATAACAAAACGACTAATACAAGGACACAAGGTTTCCAAAAATAGGAATATGAATAATGGTTTCTAAATATGGAAAGTTATGAAAACGCGGGGCGTTACAGTTGGGATAGCCACCTGCCATTAATCGAGTTCTCCTATAACAATAGCTACCATACGAGCATTAAGGCAGCACCTTTTGAGGCATTATATGGGAGGAAGTGCAGAACGCCTATTTGTTGGGCATAAGTAGGAGAGGCTCAGTTATCAGGACTTGATATAGTCCTGGAGACGACAGACAAGATTGCTCAGATACGAGATCGTCTCAAAGCTACCAGGGATAGGCAGAAAAGCTACGCAGATTTAAGGCGTAAACCTCTAAAGTTTGAGGTTGGTGACAAAGTGTTACTAAAGGTATCACCCTGGAAAGGGGTGATGCGATTTGGTAAGAAAGGTAAGTTAAGCCCAAGGTATATAGGAACATTCGAGATCATCGAATGTGTTGGATCAGTAGCTTATAAGTTGAACTTGCCTGAAGAGCTCAGTGGTATTCACAACGTATTCCACATCTGCAATCTGAAGAAATGTCTAGCTGATGAGTCACTAGTCATGTCACATAAGGATGTGCACATAGATGAGAGCTTAAAGTTTGTTGAAAAACCCTTGTCGATCGAGGATCGACAGGTCAAGAAGCTTCGAAGGAAACAAGTGCCAATTGTGAAGGTCAAATGGGATGCCCGTAGAGGTCCCGAATATACGTGGGAGGTAGAGTCCACAATGAAAGAAAAGTACCCTCATTTGTTTCAGTAAATCTCGAGGTCGAGATTTCTTTTAAGGGGGTGAGGATGTAACACCTCGAAAATTTATGTCCAATAATGTATCGACACGTGTCATGAGCTTTAAACGTGAAAAAGATTACTTAAGAAGGACTAAAGTTGACAAACAAAGAAAGTATGTGAATATAAGGGTTCATAGTGTCAACAATGGATAAATATACTTTACTATAACCCTACACGATGTTTATACTCTTAAACGAATGAATTATGGATTATACGAAGCTAATTGTGAAAGAAAGTGAGAAATTACAAACTACAGGGGTTAAATGTGTCAACATGTTTAAAGTATACATTTGAGTGACCTTTTAGCGAACCCGAAGCTTTGTAACGATAAATTATGCTCACTAGAATAAGTGATAAAAATTTCACAAGATTTCGATAAAGTATGAGAAAGTTATGACAATATTCGTGTACGAGGGGTTAAAAGCGTCAACATTGAATTCTAGGGCCTTACGGGTGATCACAAAGATAACCGAGGACTTAACGAAGTTTGGTTAAGTCTTGAAGCCCTTAAAAGCCAAGTTAGAGGGCCAAAAGTGCAAGAAATAAACTTAAAACCACGTTTGGAAGGACCAGGGACCAAAAATGCAAAACTTGAAACTTATTTGGCAGGTTCTGGGGAGCCATACCGGCCGCGTAAGGGTCCATAAGGACCTTACGCGGGCCGCGTGAGCACTACAGCGACAGAAAACTCCTGGCAGCTGCCAGTTCAGTCTGTTAACCGACTTAAAAGCTTGTTTTTATATACCAAGGACTCCTCCACTGGTATTTCATGCAATAGGGACAGATGGGGCCATCTTGTAACATTTATAGACCTATTTGTCATGATCTTGGTGAATCAAATTCACTATATAAGGAGCTCCAATGTTGCAACATTGAGCACACCCACTTGAAACCTTCACAACTTCACTTCTGGAGAATTTTGGAGCTCAAGCATACTTCCTAGGGATTCTTAGTCGTGCATAGGACCTTAGTAAGTGTCCTTAACTTTCCTTAATTCAGTTTTGCTTAGTTAATTAGCTTAAAGTCAAACCGTCGTAATTAAGGTTTGACTTCGAGATTACTCTTAATTTGTCCAGTCAAATCTCGAATTGAAAGTACCTTTGAGTTGGTAATTATGCGGGTAATAAACCCTTAAAAGGGCACCCTCTGATTCCCACTCTAACTAGGTCAATTGTCGGGTCAAAGTTAATCTTAAAAAGTCAACAGAAAGCTTATTTTCAAATAAACGCATAATTAACAATGTAGAACCCATGCAACCTGTTTTATCACTAATATAACTTGGTAATTAATGTAAGAACATGTCTAAACATGTTCAACCCGACAATTTTCAGTTTATGCTCGGTTCGGAACCGAAAGTCGCATAATTTGACTTTTTCTTTGACTTTCAGTTCTGACCCAATGTAGCATGTTTTAGAAATGCCTTAGAGCTTGATTTGGACCGGGTTTCATGTTAGTATAACCCTCTGTGATTATACAACTTGGTTCATTAGTTATCCGATTCATATGCATGTTTCCGTTAAATGCTTAAATGTTGATTATTATGCCCATATGACCTTAAAATGTGATTTTTGAAAATATAAAAGAATAGAAACCTTAGTTACTGATTTATAGACGTGTCCCTAAAATTTGACATCAGTTTGAGGTCTAGATTAGGAGTTATGCTCGTTAGCGTAAATGAAAAGCTTTTTATTAATTAAACGGCGTAATTAGCATAAAGCCTATCTTGTGACAACCGGTGATTTACGGCACCTAATTACATGATTAACAGGTGATTAACGCGACAATAAATAATGTTTACGACGCAAATTAACTTAATTAGGCCTTTGGAGTGCCTAGGAACCCTTAGCCGACTCTAGAGTACGCGTATGAGGATTCGCGTGGAATCTGCGGAACATCAAATGACAACGGACTGACACCGTACGAAATACTGACAACGCCGACAAATATTAAATTTTTACGATATATTCTAGCTTCGTAATTAAATTTTAGCAATCGTAGTTGGAACCGGATCGAAAAACGGATTAAAGACGGCAACGAAGTAATTTTAGGCGATTTTTACCGTTATCAACGCACAAACGCGACTACGACGGATACCGACATTATTTTTACACTTTTTTAACTCTGAAATATTATTTTACTAGGCTACGGTGATTTCGGTTTTAAAAACGTGTCTCGTAGGAATTACAGGCCACTTACACATGAGATGAGCTTGTGGGCCCTAGGCCCAAGCCCAAAACCCACAAGCCTAAACCTGCACATAATATAGTAAATCTGTACCAAATCTTACCAAAATCTATACTAGATCTCTAAAGATCTCTACAAGATTTACTACAATCTTTATAAAATCACAAAATCTCTACAAAATCTCTACAAAATCACAGTAAGATCTATACAAAAGATTTTTTTTGTCTCTAGATTGGAAACATCAGATCTCTAGAGATCTTACAATATCTCTATATAAGATTCTTATCTCTCAAATCTCACAACACAGACTTAAGAGTCTGTCTTTCTCTCTCACTCGATCTATACATATACAGACAACATACACACACAAGCCAACATCTACCTCCTTCTTATACACACACACATAAAGAATAGGCAATCAACACCTCAAAACCCTTCCCCTCTTCCTCTCGTTCGTCTGACCCTACCACCGGAGCATCACCGGTAGGTCACCGGCAACAGCTCTGATCATCTCCGGTCACCCACGCCGAACAGGCCCCCCTTCTTCTCCGTATAACCGACAACACCCCCACCTCCCTGTTTTAGATGTTGCAGGCCACCACCGTTTGGTGGTGGCGTACGGCGGTGATGTGATAAAAAATAAGCGGAGAAAGAGAGGAGACAGACGAAGAGAAGAGAGAGAGCGACGGAGATGAGCGGCACCGCCGCTCATGGCGGCGGCAGTGGCAGCGGCAGCGGTAGAGTCGACGGCGGTGGTGGTGAACTCCGACGGGTTCCAAACTCCGGTAAGACCCCCTCCTATTCCTTCTAATTTTCTGAGAATCATTGGTGAAATGAAGTTCTATGGAGAAGATGATGTCCATGTTCGGGTGTTACAGGTCAGGTCCGAGTGTTCAGATTTGTTTTGGGTGGTCAAATGTTGTTCGATTCGGTTGTGGTTCGGGTTCTCGATTCAGCAGGGTTGGTTCGGGTTGGTCAGCCACAGTTAAACAAGCTCAAAGTTGGTCAACGTTGACTCGGTCAACTCAGCGAGTTAACTCAGTCAACTCAGCCGGGTAACACAGTTGACTCAGTCAACTCAGCCGGGTAACACAGTTGACTTGGTCAACTCAGTCAAGCGGCTCGACATTTTGGCGGAAGACTTGGTAAAGATTAACGATGCGTTTATGTGTTATATTTATAGTTTAATTAAATACGTGAAAAACGAGCTCGAACCGATCTATTTAAGTATACTTTAAATCTTTACATATTTGATGAAATCTTATATATTGAGTATATTGATTGAATTTTGATAACAGAGGAAACTCTGCCCGTTTTTTTCGATAAAATCTGTAAAATAAAGCGTTTATATTATGAAACATAACGTCGGATTCAAATAATCTTTTAGTAAAACAAGTACGAATATCGACAACACTTCACAACATCTCGAAAGTGACGATTCGAAACATTATTTGCGACAATAAATATAATCCTTATATTTATTCTGAAATTTTGAAATCTCAACAATTCTTTCATAAAAATAAATATAGTTTATATATTTATTTTCGAATAACGAACAACATGACTTCTTTTTATAAAAATAAATATAGTTTATACATTTATTTCGAACATCAAACAAAACGAAGGCTCTTTTGTAAACTTGAATGTAGTTTACATATTATTTCAAATACCAAACGACACGAATTCGTTTTATAAAAATAAATATAGTTTATATATTTATTTCCAATATCGTACAAAACGAATCCTTTTATAAATAAATATAGCTATATATTTATTTCAGACACGAACAAGTCGAATTCTTTTATAAAATAAACATAGTCATATTTATTTTCAAACACGACAACTCGACGATTCTTTTATAAAATAAATATAATTTTTCGTATTTATTTTATACGCCTAAACGGCATATACGAATATTTTGACAAAGATCATACGAAACGCGATATATAATACGAATTTGTTATATATTATTTTCGTGTAAATATTCTTTTATACACGTACGACTACTCGAGACGGCTAACGCAATTACAACGATATATTTATATATTTTTATATAAATATTTATTTATTTTTAAATCTCTCAAGAATCAAGTCTTTTCAAGACTTATTGGTTATTATCGACAATAAACGACACTTATCAAATATGACTTAATCATTTCCGATAAGTTAACAAGTTACCGTTGAATCGTTCGGTTAACGATTCGGTAGAGCTCGATGACACGTGGTTTAACTACTGCGTTTATTTAGAAACTTATAAGACATTCCGTGTTAGGAATATTGTAGAATGCACGCTAGCGAGTCTCATCTTGGAAACGACATCACGAAGTCGTAATTAGCTAGCTTGGCACAAGGCAATTCAGGTGAGTTCATGTCCCCCTTTTCCTTAAACTGTTTTGTTTACTTACTTCAGGTGTGAAATACATGTTACAAAGGGATACTTACAATACTATTGGTATGATTAGCCTAGGAAAGAACCATAGATCATGTGATAGGGTAGGCGGATACTTGGGACCATTAATCCTCGTATCATGACCGAGGGGCATGAGTGATAGATCTATTTGGGTGTAGCGAGCCCACACCCCCGTGGCCCGTTGTGGTGACTATGTCTTCCAGCCGGGAGCCCGGTACAACTTTGCTAGGTTTGAGTCTTCCTACACCGTCACACATATCAGTGGCCTTGCAAACCATTGGTGATCTTTTCCTTGTTTGCAATCATACCGGGACATACATACTTACATTGTTTACAAAGGTTTATACTTACTCACTTACACATGAACTCGCTCAACTTTTGTTGATTTTTCAAACCACATGTATTTCAGGGAACTAGCGGATCTGGCGGGGTATGCATGTGTCTAGCTGCGTCTGAATAAAGATGTCATCCAGGGTTGTAGGGTTTGAGAGGTGTAACCTATTCCTGGACGGGTTACATGTCTCTAAACCACGTTTTATTTAAAGCCTTTTGTTGAGTCTTACGAACTCGTTTCAAACAAGTCACGGTTTGTAACTTATTTTGGGTTGATGTTTCAAGACAAGCATGTTATGGTATTTTCTAAACTATATTAATGGATGAACATCTCGTATTTTTATCATATAGCATTGTTATGATTGTGTGCTATGGTATTAAGAAGTCACACCAAATGACCACGCTTCCGAAAAAGCCAGGGTGTGACATATCTAAACCCAATTTTTGATACCAAACTTTTTACCTACTGATGTAAAATAATATTTTAGGATTTTTGAAGATTTTATTTAATTTTAGGCTGAGCATAACATAGGGTTATAGCTTTGTTTCGGTAATTGTCGATTTTGCCCTTTTGACCTATAAAATGAGTTTTACAAATCTTTTTGATACCAAACCTTTTTCTACTGATCTAATATGATAAATAAAATATTTTGAGCCTTCTGGAATAATAAAAATATCAGCTTTTCTTATAAAACCCGGAAATAGCTTAAAATCGCCTTTTTAAGCGTTTTTAACGCATAGTATGTATTAAAACTATTTTTAATATAAAAGACTTGATACCTACTGATATTTTAGGTAAATTATTATACTTTAGCAGTAAGCAAAAGTTTTAAACTCAGAATTCCAGATTTGACCTTTAAACCTTAGGTGAAATTACCAAAATGCCCATTCGGTGCATAGTTTGGTTATAAATGGTAAATTTCACATATATGTAATACCCTACTGATATAACCTATTAAATTAAGTATATTTACTGATTATATCAGACCTGAAACTCAGATTTATAATAAGCCTCTTTTATAACCTTTTAAATGACCAAAATACCCCTACGGGGCATAATTTGAGTTTAAATCCACTTTGGGCATAATAGAAGATATCTTACTGATGTCACAACATATTTAAGGCATATTAACTTAGGAAACCTGTTCATGAATCATTTGGTTACCCGTTAAGCATTATTCGCATTCGGTGCGGTTTATGTAACTAGTTTGCATAAATTAGCCGAAACGGGTCAAACCTTATCATTTTTGTCTCAAAATCCAGAATGTGTTTAGTTTACCCATATTACACAAGTCTCCAAACTTGTCGGGTCTAAATCACATTCTAATCCGGTCTTCTCTTAATCGTGCGTTTGAACCGTATCTTCCTTTAAAACTAACCGGTCTAAGTTTAGGCTTAATCAAAGACCCGTTAGGAATCTAATAGGTTATTAAAAACCTTTGTTCCAGATTAGGAGACCCGGTAAAAGCTACTTTCACTTGCTGTTTGTGATTATTACTTGCAAAGGTAAATACTTTTAACTTATTTTTCCTATACGGGCTTGGGGTACGGTATATAAAATACCGCTTGGTCGGGCATTGAATTTTTAATTGTATGAAGATTAATTTATTGAAATGTCCCGTTTAAATTGTTTTGTTTGCTTAAATCCTTTGGGGGTTAATGACCATGTCCCGGATATCCTTGGCATCATTCTAAGAAATGGCCACGACCTAAGCACGGGGTGTAGGCGTACACCCGACAGTGCATATATAAATAATAAGGTATAACCGCCGGTTTCGGGAATAACTCGCCGCGGGACTATATCATGTGGTGTGTCTATTAATCTTTAACCCGGTGTCAATCCGGGCTACTGAACGTATAAGAAACATGTAATCCTTTTACAAGTTTATATATAAATAATTAT
Source organism: Helianthus tuberosus (assembly GCA_030545235.1). NCBI lineage: Eukaryota > Viridiplantae > Streptophyta > Magnoliopsida > Asterales > Asteraceae > Helianthus > Helianthus tuberosus. Next base: position 47,069,107 of record CM060411.1, on the reverse strand, counting down.
CCCAAGTTATAAAATGTTTTGTGCCTTGTGCATTCAAATCAATTTTTCTAAATCTTTTCAAAATGAGTCAGTTAATTGTATTTACCAGTGTAAACTGACGTATTTTCCCAAAAAGGTTAAGTGCAGGTACTAATCGAAATAGGCTGGCCTCTCCTTAGCATCAATAAGAGTCTCGCAAGCTTGGATGCATTTTAAGTCTGATGAACTATGTTTCTTTTTATTCGATCCGCCTGTGGATCCTTTACAGTCCGTTTGTGATACTTTGATTTGTAATGTGATTCATCTTTTGCTTCCGTTGTGCATTTAAATTGTGTTGTTTGACTATGATGATATCAACTACGTCACGATACTCCCCACCGGGCCCACCGGTAATACGTGGAAATATCGGGGTGTGACACTTAGAACGACCTAGTCTATAGTCTAGGTACCAACAGACCGACTTGTGCATACCCATTAGGGGTTTTGCACAAGCTTACTCGCTATTTCTCGCTCAAACTCGCTGTACACTACACACTTGCGCGAACACCGCATACTACAGTTCCGCGCAAGATCAGCCTTTCCTAAGGTTGATTACACACACAAACGAATGATCTGGTTAAGATTAGGTGTGAAAACCGGAAACTCTCGACCAGATTACTCGTTCGAATTGCTATTTTTACTATAAAACAAGAGAATTTGCGTTGAAATAGGAGTGAAATCCACACTTCGACGCAAATTTCCTTATCTATCTCGTGGTTTACCACGCAAAAGCAGGAACGTAGTCGCTAAGTTAGGGGTGAAACCCGAACCTTGATGACTCGTTCTACTCTCTAATGTGGTTTTACGAAACTCTCACCGAAGTCTCGACGGACTCCAACGACTTGAAGTCGCACCAAACTGGAAGGACGCGTGCCGATCGCTCAAATCGAAGCGAGAGCACAGTTCCGAATGCCAAAGTGTGCACTTAAAGTCCTTGAGAATAGTCGAATCACTTTGGGTAGTCGAAGTCTACCTAGCCGTAGACAATCTATTCTCGATTTCTATGTGTTTCGATTCTGAGCCGGCAACTGCTGACTCTGATATTTGTCGATTTTATGTGGATTTTATGTAATTTATGTGGTTTTGTTTATTTGTTGGCGTGTTGAGATACTGATGGTTTCGATTTAACGCCTTTTTTGCTCCGCTTATCACACAACACACTACACAATCGTCAACAAATCGCTGGTCATCGTTCTCAATCGTTGCTCGATACTCGCAATCGCTAAAATTAATCGTTATACGCGCTGTGAAGGATAGGGAATACGTGCAACATATAGCTAGGTTTCTGTATTTTGACTGCCTCATGTGTTTCTGTGCCTTACGTGTCTATGTGTTTCTGTGCTCTACGTGAATATGTGCTTAAGTGTTGATGTGCCTATGTGATTATGTGCGTATGTGGATACGTGTTCCTGAGCTTTATGGTAATCGGTAGACTATACTAGGAATAATCGAAATTTGTGTTGAGTCCTGTGGCGATGTCTGTTGCAGACAATGTCGTCATCTGGATCTCGCGCTACTCAAGCTGCTCGCTGATATACTTTAAAATATACATATATTTATACAAATATTCCTACAGTTTTAAGTAGATTTAGGGTTGTTTTTATTATATTATAATCGAAAGTGTTTCATATTTGGAGTTTGATGATTTTTAGAGAAAACGAGCTAAAATGGTGTATTCCCTATCAAAAGAAAACTTTATCGAATTATCAAATATCATCTTAATTGATTAATGATTATAATATATTAAATCGTGATTAGAGTGTTGTAAATAGGTTTTAATACTCATAGTTTAATTGTTCAATTGAAAGTAATTAATATAATTAATTATCATTAATTGATTTTTCTTCTTTAATCCTACGTAGACATGGATGCTGAACATGCCAACATTCTTGGATAAAAAAAATAAAAGAATGCAAATTGGTGGAGTAAATTCTTGGACGGGGCATGGCCACACATGACATTTTAATTACTCAAGCCCACTTCAATTCTTTATGCAATTCGCTGCCAAGGCCCAGCAAGGAAAGCAATTGTGTTTGACATAAATCATATAAGGCGGCTATTATTCGAAGGAAATAGAGATATATTATTTTGACGGCAGCAGCATAACAGATAGAAGAAAAAACCTAGTGGACGAACGGCAGTAGAGACACAGGAGACATAGAGAGCAAACAAGCAAGTGGTTGGATTTGAAGAGCGTGGTTCGTGATTGAAGCTTGCAACGCGTAACGTTTCGTATTCGATTCTTTTTAATTTTAACAGTTATGAACATGTTTTCAATTTTTAGACTTTGTTTTGAATTTGATAATATGTTTAGAGGCTAAAACTTTTAAAGCCACTTAGGTTTGGATGATCTTTTGACGCGTGTTTGATATTTATTTTGACTATATGACTTTGACAACGTTTTGGAGTAAACTGGTTATAAGTTGTTGCTAAAATTGATTGTGTAAACCAACTGGGGTAGCCCAGTTGGCCACCGACACCCACCTCTTCCCAGAGGTACCGGGTTCGAGTCTTGGGAGTGGCATATGTCGCCCAGGGTAAGAACTCGGTATGGGGAATTCACCGCGGAGCTAGCTTGGTCGGGTAGCGGCTCCCGGAGTGGGATCACTCCGGCGGTTGGGAGGACCGTGCACTATCCCCCCCCCCGACCCCCAAAATTGATTGTGTATGTTTTTGTTTTGCTGAATTTATTGATTTGGTTGATGAGTTTAATGCTTTTGGTAGGAATAAGTCACCACTAGTTGCGTTAAGACTCGCTTTTAGGTTGTTTATTCGCGATTCTCAATCTAATTGTTTGAACTTGGTAACAAGTCATAACATAAAATCAATTTAAAATCAGCTAGACATTAGTGTGCACCCATCTTCTTTGATTCGAAAGATAACTAGAATTTGCTAGGTAATTCTGTGCATTGTTTGGTAGTTTTAAGCACCCGATAACTCGGGGTTCGTCTGCTTATTCGTGCGTCAGTCAGTCCTTGGATTTTGGTGTATCATCTTATAGCTTGCTTCACATCTAGAGGGTTGGTTAAGGGTAATCCTTTGCAATTTAATATTTGTGGGATTTAGGACCTTTAATTAGGCTTGTTTCCTTATAGCACTCCATCACACGTTTTGGTTGTTTTATTGGTCGGTTTTTAGGTTCTTGAGTTAGTGGGTCACTTTCCTTGTTACCTAATTACTATAGGATTTATTCTCTTTCACAAGAGAGTAGTCAGTTAGAAACCGAAATCTAAGTCATTTGTCAAATTGTTGTCTTCACGTGTCATTAGTGATTCCTACCTAAGTGGTTTGTTCATCTCTCCTCTCCTGGTTGAGTTCACAGTCTTAGTTGCCTTCGTGTTCGTTAGTTTCGTTAAGTTAGTTAACTTAGTTGAAATATTATTTAATTAATTCTAAAATAAAAACCAAATTCTAAAAATCAATTTAGGACTAGAATTGTGATTAGGGTTAATTATTATAAGTGCCAGTCTAGAGTCCACGGTTCGATACTCGGTCTTGCTAGTTATACTACTTTCACGTCCGGTTCACTTGCCGTTGTGTGTAGTTAGCGAGTTCCACTTTTAAAACTTGGTCATAAAAATTAATTGCAAAAATCACACATCACTCACCGAAAGCAAGCAGATAAACGCCTCGCCGCTATGGTTGCTAAGAAAATGGCGAAAGTTGTTCCTCAGATCGTCAGTGAACTGTACGAAAATGTGAGCAAATCTTCTGAAGAGTCCAGGACTGAAACCCCTGAGACTGCTTTTAGCTTCAAGCAGTTTAAAGCTTGCGGACCGAAAGAATTTACTGGCGAAGATGGTCCTACGGCCTTATTCCAATGGTTTGATTCGATCGAGGTCACCCTGCGCCAGAGTGGCTGTCCTGACGATCTCCGCACTCTAAATGCTACCGGCGTCTTCCATTCCCGAGCGCTAGATTGGTGGACGGCCGAGAGAAACAAACGCGGAAACGATGCAGCTTATGGTTTGACGTGGGATGAGTTGAAGGACGTCATGTTGGAAGAGTTCTGCACTCCCCACGAGCGCCAAAAGTTGGAGGACGAATTCTGGCATATCAAGCAGAAGGATGGTGACAATGCTGCCTTAACTGCTCGCTTCAAGCAGCTTAGCATAATCTGTCCTGATCAAGTCAAGACTCCTGATGTAGCTATCAAGAAGTATATTCGAGCTCTGCCAGATTGTGTCGCGGATTTCATGCAAGCTTCAAAACCAGCAACAATCGAGGAAACTTACCTGCTTGCCGCTGAAATAAACGACAAGCGAGTCAAGTCTGGCTACTGGGATAAAGCCGCCAAGAATCTACATCAAGCTACCACCGCACCAACCGCTGAAACCGCCGCCACTCCGCAGTCTTCAAAGGCCTCTCGTCGTAAGGGGAAAAACAACAGCAACTCCAGCAACAAGAACTGTGTTGTAACCACTGCTGCCCCACTTCAAGCTGTACCAGCTCAGCAGCAAACTCAACACCGTCAGGTCGCGGCACCGGTAACCCAAGCACCGTCGACAAAGCGTGCTTATACTGGTCCTCACCCTGCCTGCACGACTTGCACCTATCACCACCCAGTGGGAATCGCCTGCAGATTTTGTGTACACTGCAACATGTACGACCATTTCACCGCCAACTGCCGTACAGGTCCTCGACAAGCACCAGCTCCAGCTACTGCTCATCAAGCTCTACTTCCTGCTCCTCAAGGGCAACAAGCAGCTCCTGCACCCGCGGTCAATGCTAGAGTCTGCTTTGCGTGTGGTGATCCCAATCACTTCGCCAACATGTGCCCCAATCGGGTTGTGAAGCAAGAGCAACAACAGCAGTAGACCCAACAACAGCAGCAGTAGCCTCAACAACAACAGCAACAAGCCGCTCGTGCTCGAACTTTCAACATTAATGTGTGCCAGGCTCAGGCTGACAACAACATGGTCAATGGTACGTTCCTTGTGAATGGTATTTATGCTTCGTGTTTGTTTGATACTGGGGCCGATAACTGTTTTGTATCGTTTGAGTTCGAAAAGCTTCTTAATCGTAAGCGCGCCCATCTCCCCTCGATGTTCGATGTTGAAGTTGCCACCGGAAGAACCGTCGCCGTCAACTCTATTCTTCGTGATTGTACTCTCGAACTCAATAATCACATCTTTCCTATCGACCTTATTCCGATGCAGCTCGGTAGTTTTGATGTCATAATAGGCATGGACTTTCTTCGCGAAAACCATGCCGAAGTTGTTTGCTTCGATAAGATGATTCGATTCACGCTCGCTAATGGTGATCAATTGTGTGTGTATGGTGAAACTCTCTCGCAGGACCTCAAGCTCATGTCATGTATCCAAGCTAGCAAGTATCTCCGCAAGGAATACAGAGCTTTCTTGGCTAATATTGTAGTAGCAGAGAAGGAAAAGAAAAGAAAGACTGAAGTGAAAGACGTTCCTGTTGTTTGTGAATTCCCTAACGTTTTTCCTGATGATCTCCCAGGTCTACCTCCGAGTCGTGATATCGACTTTCGCATCGACCTCATTCCTGGAGCAAATCATGTTGCAAGAGCTCCTTATCGACTCGCTCCGTCCGAAATGCGCGAACTCTCGAGTCAGCTCCAGGAATTGCTTGACAAAGGCTTCATTCGCCCTAGCACCTCTCCTTGGGGCGCACCAGTCCTTTTCGTCAAAAAGAAGGATGGGTCGTTCCGGATGTGCATCGACTATCGGGAATTGAATAAGCTGACGATCAAGAATTGTTACCCTCTGCCTCGCATCGATGATTTGTTTGACCAGTTACAAGGTGCTACGTGTTTCTCCAAGATCGATCTACGCTCAGGCTACCACCAGTTACGCATAAAAGTGGAGGATATTCCCAAAACCGCTTTTCGCACTCGATACGGCCACTACGAGTTCGTTGTTATGCCTTCTGGTTTAACCAACGCACCCGCGGTTTTTATGGATCTGATGAATCGCGTTTGTAAACCTTTTCTCGACCGCTTCGTCATCGTGTTCATCGATGATATCCTGATCTATTCCAAGTCGAAAGCCGAACACGCGCAACATCTACGTTTGGTTCTTGAGCTACTCCGGGGGAATCGACTCTATGCCAAGTTCTCCAAGTGTGAATTCTGGCTGGAGGAGGTTCAATTCCTCGGTCACATTGTTAATAGTCAATGTATTCACGTCGACCCCGGAAGATCGAAGCTGTCAAGAGTTGGGTCACACCCAAGAACCCGTCTGAATTCCGTTCTTTTCTCGGACTAGTGGGCTATTATCGCTGATTTATCGAAGGGTTCTCTAAAATCGCTGTGCCGCTCACCTCTCTCACGCAAAAAGACAAGCCTTTTGTTTGGGGAACTGAACAAGAGACTGCCTTTCAAACCCTCAAGTAAATGCTTTGCAATGCTCCTGTACTCACTTTACCCGACGGAAATGATGACTTTATTGTCTATTGTGATGCCTCGAACCTTGGCCTTGGTTGTGTTCTCATGCAACGAGACAAGGTTATTGCTTACGCATCTCGTCAGCTCAAGATCCACGAGAAAAACTATACAACCCACGACCTTGAGCTAGGCGTAGTTGTTTTTGCGTTAAAGATCTGGCGACACTACCTTTATGGTACCAAGTGTACGGTCTTCACCAATCATAGGAGCCTACAACATATCTTTGATCAGAAAGAACTAAATACGCGTCAACGCCGGTGGGTAGAACTTCTCAACGATTATGACTGTGAGATTCGTTATCATACTGGCAAAGCAAATGTTGTTGCTGACGCTATTAGCAGACGGAGTTATTAGCACAACGCCCGTAATATTCAAGCCCAATATGATCTTGAAACCCTCATTCGCGAAGCCCAACATGCCTGCTTTAATGAACGCACTTTGAAGAAGGAAATGATTCTCAACGATGGAGCCCAGCTAGTGAATAAATCGAATGGGATATTCCATTATCTGGACCGAATTTGGATTCCTAAGCGTACCAATTTACGACAGATTTTGATGGACGAAGCCCACAAATCCCGATATTCTATTCATCCCGGTGCCGACAAGATGTACCAGGACCTGCGCTACAAGTACTGGTGGCCGGGCATGAAGAGGGATATCGCCCTCTATGTTTCAAAATGCCTGACTTGCTCGAAGGTCAAGGCTGAGCACCAAAGACCTTCTGGCTTACTCGTTCAACCCGAGATCCCTGTGTGGAAGTGGGAGAGTATAGCTATGGACTTCATAACGAAGCTTCCGCGTACGCCCTCAGGTCACGACAGCATCTGGGTTGTCGTTGACTGTTTGACTAAATCTGCTCACTTTATGCCAATACGGGAAGACTACAAGGTAGAAAAATTAGCCCGAATCTACACCAAAGAGATCATTTGTCGACATGGGACGCCTCACGACATCATTTTTGACCGCGATGCTCGGTTTAACTCGCGTTGTTGGGAAACATTTCAAGCTGCTCTCGGTACTGTGCTTAATCTAAGTACCGCATTCCATCCCCAAACCGACGGTCAGACTGAAAGAACGATTCATACCCTTGAAGACATGCTCCGTTCGTGTGTCATAGATTTCGGTGGTAATTGGGACGCATACTTACCTTTAGTCGAATTCTTGTACAATAATAGTTATCATTCAAGCATTCAAATGGCACCATTTGAGGCATTGTATGGAAGAAGATGTCGATCGCCTATTGTATGGAACGAGATCGGGCACTCGCAATTAACCAGTCCTGAGCTATTGCAAGAAACAACTGATAAAATCCTCCAAATTCGAGACAATCTACTGAAAGCTCGGAGTCGTCAGAAAAGTTACGCCGATAGACGACGCAAGCCCCTCGAATTTGACGTTGGCGACCATGTACTCCTAAAGGTGTCACCTTGGAAGGGTGTGGTCAGATTCGGCAAGAGAGGAAAGCTCGCGCCTCGATATGTGGGACCCTTTAAGATCCTAGAAAGGATCGGAAAAGTGGCTTACAGGCTCGAACTACCGGAGGAACTTAACAACGTCCACCCGACTTTCCACGTTTCGAATTCCGAAAGTGCCTGGCTGAGCATGATTTACATGTACCGCTCGAGGATCTCCAAGTAAACGAAACACTACACTTCGTGGAAAAGCCTGTCAAAATCATGGACCGCCAAACCAAGCAGCTCCGACGCTCACGCATTCCCATTGTGAAAGTCCGATGGGAAGGCAAACGAGGTGCCGAGTTCACTTGGGAACTCGAAAGCGACATGAAGGCAAAGTACCCGCAGTTGTTTGTTACAACTTCGCCTAATTTCAGGATGAAATTCCCTTAAGAAGGGGAGGCTGTAACACCTCGTGTTTCGAAGGTCAAAGTAAAAGTCAAGATTGAAGTCAAAGGAAGAAAAGATTGCTAATTGCGATCTGTCACTCCTTGCTCAACTCTTGTTTTGACTTCTTTGACTTATAGTTAATCTATTTATATTATCGCGTTAGTTGTATTATGTGGAGTACTTGTTAATAATTGAGGTTTAATCGCTATTAATCGCATGTTTAATCGATTTATCGCTTATCGCTATCGCATTCGCAACTCGAATTATGTGTTCTGGAAATTGTTTTACGTGTGAGTGCTATTTATGTGTTACTTGTGCATGTTATGTTTATGTTGAGGTGTTAATCGCAATCGCAAACCAATCGCATCGCAATCGAATCGAGAACGCTAAACGCAAGTCAATTATAGTGATTGTATGTTAGATATAGTAGTTGGGATTAAAAGTAATTTAATGGGTAATTCTATCGTATCGCTCGCTCGAATCGCATTGCAAAGCTCTACACTCGAATCGAAACGACAAAACTCATCGCGCCGGACTCATGGATCGAGTGGCCAACCGACCGAGTGGCCATCCGATCGGATTGCCATCCGATCGGGTTGCCATCCGATCGAGTTGCCACCCGATCGGACTGCCACCCGATCGGACTGCCACCCGATCGACCAGCCTTTTCCTCACTTTCCTTTTTAGGAAACCCTATAAATACCCCTCACATGTCACATCACTTGATGTGACAGCTCTCTACTCAATCCAGCCGCACTTCAACCTCATTTCTCTCGATTTCTCTCGATTCTTGTAAGTTTTCAACCTAAATCTTGTACTTTCTTGATCTACACGCACTCCTACACCTTTCTATCTTTTGAATCTTAACTTTTAACCGTGAAATCACCTGATTTGAGGTGTTCTAGGGTGATGTCATCATGGAGTTCTTATGAACTTCAATGTTTGGCTTCATTCCACCAAGAACAACTCAGATCTGAAGGATTTCCACAACATTTATCAATAATTTCACTTAGATCTACACGAATTCATGGATAAAAGGATTGAGAGAAGGTTTTCCAACTTTCTTTCAACTCTTTTAGACTCAATGCACTCAAACCCGATGGAATCGGAGCTTGTTCTGATCTTCTACTCATTCTTAGTGATGCATTAGTTCCAGATCTGAATTCTATCCGGGAGAGATATTGATTTCGGGTTTGAACATGAACTACCGACTCGAACCGTGAACCTGTCGGACTAGGGTGATTCCTATTCGGTCGGGTCACTTGGGCCGAGGTAAGGATTCTGTTGTTCAAGCAAGATATCAAAACGTCTTGTTCAAAGCTACAACACTTCAAACAGAAACAAGTGTTAGGACGATCTGACCGTTGGGATGGATTGCCGTCCGATCGGATTGCCATCCGATCGACCGGCCATCCGATCGGGTTGCACTTGGTTCCTTACTTAATCTATTTTTCAAACTATTCAAAGGATCTGAACGTTGAAACGGATTACCACCCGATCGGATTGCCATCCGATCGAGTGACCGTCCGATCGTGTGACGTTTGGAACTTGGATACTTAAACAATTTTCAACATGATCAGTACGTACGGATTGCCACCCGATCGGATAGCCACCCGATCGAGTGAGCGTCCTGCTGTGAACTTGTTCTCAAACTGAGAAGTCTCGCCAATCGGATTGCTGTCCGATCGTTCGATCGACCGACCTGAAAGGTAGAGATACTTCTCTATTTTTAAAATGCTACAATGAAAACTTCAAAGTACAAACCGTCATACACAAACACATCCTCACCAAACGAGGTGACAATCCAATCGAATGGCCATCCGATCGGATGACCATCCGAACGGATTGCCACCCGATCGACTGGCCATCCGATCGGATTGCCATCCGATCCTTGGTACTCAAGCACCGTTTTACGCGCCGACTTTCGCGTATGCTATCATTAACTATTCAGGCTAATTCCGCTCTAGCGCTTCCTTCAATCCATTAACTCTATCGCTGTGAGTATACTCGAACCCTTTTTGCTTTATGCACTTTTGGGTGTTACATACGTTACTTATTCTAAATCACATCGAACACACTACGCAATACTTTAACGCTAACCGCTACCGCATGTTATACGTGACTCGATGAATGCTTGTTTGTTATGTTTACACATAGACTGCTGTCTACCTGCCTTAGCAACGATAGTACTATAGTTTGGACTCAACACATGTTCACTCAGGGGTTGTTAAGGACTATTAATCACATGATTCGCAGTGGTGAATATGTGTTACGAACTGCATTGCGCAGTCAACCCGCAGTCATTGGTATTGATAGGATCATGTCGATAACTTACGTGTTTCACATCACACGTTGTACGTGCTGGTTATGCGTAAATGATTTCGAACTCTATTATGCTATTATCAAACTTGTATGCTCACCTTTACACTATGTGTATTGACTTTTACTTTAACGTATGTGGCAGGTGCTTAAGATGCTAGGACGCCTTGTTTGCCGTGTGATGAAATCGAGGCTAGGAAAGAGTCTAGAAACAAACAAACAAACTACCTTATTTGAAATCTGAGTTGTCGGATCAGTATTTGTTTATGAGACAATTATTTGTAATAACTGTTTTATTTAGATATGTTATGGTATGGGACATGACGTTTTAAATATCTGGTAATTAATAGTTGTTATGGATACTCATGGACAATCTGTTTCGCTCAGTGTCGCACCCCGATGTTTCCACCATCGGTTGGGGTGTGACACTTGTTGTCACTGAACTGCTGAAGCCCCTCTTACATGATGTCTACCCAACTTTCTGTCTTTTTAGTACCCCAAGGTGCATGACTTGTTGATGGGATGGTAGAAAGCCAGCAAGAAGGCAAATGTTTTAGGATAGTCTTTTTGAAAGAATCCATTTTTCATTGATGTTGTCAAGTGTTTGATGAAATGGATGAGTTGTAAAGGATTGATGTTTTAAAAGGTGAAACTGCAGATGTGAATCATCTGAGCTAATATCTGTTGGTGACTTTAATGATCCAACATCTGTTTGAAATGAAGGTGAAAGGATTTTAAAGATGGGTTTGGCACACTGATGATCTTTATCCATTTTTGATGGATTTTTATCAATAGTGGTTAGGGGTGAAGTAGTGATAGAGGTTTAGAAGGCTATTTTGGTCAAACACTGTTTGTACATCAGTGGATGAGCTTTAACAGCTGTTTTGTACATCTGCTGCTCTGATGAAGGAAATGATTTTGACTTGTGAAATCACAATATCATATCCAGCATCTGTTGATGGTGATTATGAGTTACCTGCAGAACCAAATACTTGACAAACACATTTTAAATGCAAGTTTATCAAAATTAATTATAATAGCAGGGTTTACAGGGATTTTTAATGCAGAGAATTCACAGATTTTTGCATTCAAGGTTTCATCACACATCTACTTAATGTTTTAAACATTCTATAGATTTTGGCAGTGATTGAGTACCCCAGATGATTATCACATTTTTTCTTTGACCACATATTTTGTGTTTTAATCTTTTGAGAATTTAGACTAGAACATGAGCAGCCAAATGTATGAGGTTTGTTAACAATCATCTTTTAATACAGATTTAGACTTGATTTTATGAATGAAATGACCCAGACTTTAAAACCATCTCCTTTTGATCAATTTTCAAGGAGTATATCACCTTAGATAAAATAAAAGGGTTCTATATCCTGACAGGTGATTGAAACTTTTACTATCTAAAACAAGTAAAAGTACAAACTATATCATCCTTATAAAAATTTAGAACAATATATCTTGTTCTTATTCTAAAACCTTTACAAGAAAAAATAAAATAAAGGTTTTCTGATAATAAATCAACTGGGCCAAGTGAATTTCCAAAATCAAAAATAATTTTGAGTAGGGTCAGAGTCAATTCACTCTCAAGTTTAGGACAATGGTAAGTGGTTTGGACCAAAATTTTGTAACCACTGTTTTGACACCATTTCCTTGTCAAATGATTGTAACATTGAGGTAGCTTGTTCACAATGGTTTTGAAAGTTCTCTGTGAACTTTTTGTACCATATGAAGAATTTTCTGAACTTTTGACCAATACCTCGTTGTAGATAATTATCCAGTGATACCTTTGTTACCTGAAACTTCCCTGATACAGTGATTGTACATGGTTGTTTTGATGACATATGTTTGACCAAGGATGTATGTTTATTTTTGGTATTTCCTTTTGTAGGACCCACCTGTAAACTCTTAAGTGTTTTAGATTTATACTCTTTTCTTTTAATTTCAAAAGTTTTGAGCTAAACACACCTTTGAGTTTTTGTATTTTTTCTTCTTTCCCTTTTTACCCTTTCCATAGAAAAATATTGAAATTTGTACTGGAAGGTTTTCAAGGAAAGAATACTATATCCAAAGTCGTTTTCAGCAATGTTTTGAGAGATTTGGACATTTTTGCAAATGCTTATGCCAAATTTCACATTACTCATGATCTGGTTTTCTGAACATCAAGCATATAACCTTTGTAGGATTTCACCCTTTTTCTCACAAGAGATTTGGGCTCATTTCAAACTCTTTACAACTCTGATGTTTCACTATCATAGTTTTGAGTTAATCCATAGTTATATCTGATGCATATTCTTGAGACTACTGATTTTCATCTTAATTTTATACAATTTTGTTTTAACTTTCAAAGGTTTTTCAAAATTGTTGTTCACATATAAGATTTTGTTCCTAAGGTTTTGTTTATCTCTCATATGTTACCAAGGGCATAATTGCCATTTTTCTGAACATAGGTCTTTAATGACCTGAGATAAACCCTTAGCAGCAGTCAATTATGGAACCAATCATAGTTTTCATCACAAACACTTATAGATCTATGAAAAACTATATCCAATCCGAGATTATTAAATTTTACCAACTTTAACAATCATCGGTAGTGTATATCAGATTTTCAGTGTTATGTGAATCCTATGCAATAAATGACATCTTGGTTGTTTTACAAAAGTTTTTGAATAACCAACTTTAAACGTGATTATCCTTTACTTTTGTTTTTCAACAAATACGACCAACCTTAGTATCAATAAATTTTGAGCTAAACTTTTACGTCAAACTGATTGTTAGATCAAATTTGACTGTCCTTGCTCTGATACCAATTGTTAGGATCTGAGGTTGTCCTGATTGTGTTTATTTGTCATAATTGAACAAATGAATGAAGGTAAAATGAGATTGGATGCAGCGGAAATGGAAACAAACTTTGTAAACACAATCAAAGGGAAAATAGTTTTTCGTAAACACATGATTCTCATTAGTCGAAAGATTATAATCAAAAGATTACATACATGCTTACATACTAAAACTCCCCTCAGCATGAGCTCAATGATTGATCGTACAAGATGACTGGGTTGAAGGAGAAAACTCCTTGAATAGAACAGTACAAACTGTTCTATTTATAGTACAGACCAAACCACTGAAGCATCTTAGCTGACGTCACCATGAAAGTGACATCTAACAACCTAACAACCTCTAAGGACTGTTACATACAACCACTGATGACTAAACAACTAATTATAAGTAAATTACAAAGCATATGTAAACTACTGCTTCACTTTCCACTGATGTAGTCTAAGCACTGATGTTGAGCATCAGTGCTTTCTTTAAAGGTGACCAGTCCTTGAATGAGCAGTGTTTTAAGCTTCAGCAGTACTTAGGAAACATCAGTAGATAGAGCTTCAGTACTTTAGCAGCATCAGTCTTTAAAAGCAGCAGTTGTTGTAAGAGCAGTACTTTAGTCCATCATATGTTAGATTGTAACACCCCGAAAATGTAAAACTTTATATTAGAATTATAAAGTATAAATAAACAAGAATTCACTAACTAGGAATTTTTAACCTAGTTAACTATAAATCTAGAAGTAACTTATGATAGGGTTAAAAACAACCAAACATTTAATAGAAACAAAAGATGAGGGGCCTATGTTGCTAAACTTGAAACTTAATTTCATAAAAACAAAAATTAAAACACACCAAACACACTTTGAGTGTGTCTGGTCGTACAAGAAGCAGGAGGGCGACAAGGGTTCTTCACCAAACCCTAACTCTCACAAAAATTGATCAATTGAAGGTTCAATTCAGCCCAAAATCGAAATCTGAACATAGAATTTTGATCCTCATCACAAGAGGATTACAAGGTATGTAAAATTTGATGAAAACTCTCAACTTGAAATTCTCATGAAATTGGGAAAAACCTAAATTTTATGGTTGCATGTGTGTTTTATGATGATTTAGGAACACTATAGTGTCTAGGGACAAACCCTAGACAAATACAAGTTGAAATCATGTAAAGTTTTAGTAAAATCAATGAACACCATTGTAGGTGATTAGCGGGTTATGTAGAATTTAATAAACACTAGGAGATTGGGTGTTGTTCTAGTGTAATTTGACAATTGTGAGGTAACTTCAGAATTATAGAAGCTAACAATTGTGTAAAATGGTTGAATGATGTGAAATTAGGGCTAAGTGATAAGCTAGAGACTTGATATTTAATCATGTATAAATCTGCCCTTAAAGTGTTTGTGAAAATGCCTCAAAGAAGGCTTAAAATTGAAATTCAAAGTTTAAACGCATAATTATGATGTTTCCGTGTATTATGCGATATAAGGTTTAAAAAGAGTTCTAAACATGTCATAAATGAACTCTATAGGAACGGGCGCAGGAGCGTCAAGCGGACAAGCGGGTGGCGAACCACGTTTGAAAGGCCTACTTTGAAGGTATGTAACTTGATCCGTTACATTCGATGAATTGTTGTTAAACTATGCGTTGTTGATAAAAAAATTGTGTTGGATGTAGCAATCATGTACGTTACTTAAATCCGTAGGTTAAGAATTGGTTTGTAGTCGTTTGGTAGTCATCAAAATGGAGGATTTTTCGTAGATGGACCAAACGGGTCAAATAATGATACTTTGTAGTATTAATATTGTAAGTAGAAGGAATTGGCGGAAATGGTCACAAGAGTACGAAGCCATAGGTTTGGTAATGAAGTGCCAGTGATAATAAGCCCCGAAGATTGGGTAATAAACGCCTTAGGTTTACTAGTTAAATGGTAGTAAAATGGCTAAGTTAGAATGGGTCGAATAATTGCAAATGGACATATAGTATTTCGGTCCGTAAACAAATTTTTCGGTATGAAATTGTAATAGGCATGTCGGTAATGAATTTATAGACGCATAGGAAAAAGAATCACCTAAAACGGACTTACGAGTCAGAAGTTATGGCCATTTTAAGTTAGAACTTGATTAAACTTGGAGCTGGAAATCTGCAGCATCAGAAAATGAACATTCTATGAAAAAGGGGGCCTGGCGTGACACGAGGGGCCTTGGCGTCACGCGGCGCCCCCCTTCCGGAAAATTTTTATTTTTTTTGTGTTGTTAACCCTTGGAACTTGTTTGTATCTATTCTAACTTTATCAAAACTTACAATTGTTGTGGTTTTGATCTTAGGAAATGTTGGAAACTAACCGGAAGATGATCGAGCTTGTTTTTGAAGAACCGAACACTATTTACAAGCTTCCGCAATGTTTTAATCCTGAATAATCTTTGTTTATGGAATGTAATCAAATCGTTAAACAACTTTTGAATGTTTTAACTTAGTCGTTAGTTGACTAAGCTTTTGCTACTTATGAACTTAACTTAAGGAATCTATGTTAATTATGCATCTTTTTATTAAAAATGGTATGAATTATCATTAAATTCAAGTAAAACTAGAAGGGTGTTACAAGTTGGTAATCAGAGCTTAAGATTGTCAACAAAGTGTTCGGTTCAAGCTTGATCAATCGTCCGGTAAGAATTAACTTATTATGTTAACAAAATATGTCTTATGTAAGAATGAGAAAGGAATTTATGTGCATGGGAAGAGCGTGTTAACACACTCAAACCCGGAAAGTGCATTAAATACGAACGGTTAAAGCAAGTTAAGAACTTGGCTAAACCGAAACAAATGAAGCAATGTTATGAATGAAATGTTTAACGTTTAAATGTAAACATTTCAGTTTCAAGATGTCTGATGGAAATGATGATAATCCGGTGCAAACAAGTACCGAACAAATGAAAGAGATAATTGCCGAAGAAGTAGGGAAGGCAATTGAAGGTAGTCTATCCGGGTTTATAGACAAGATTCAAAGCACGGTGTTATCGCTTGTTGAAGAGCGAGTCAAAAGGTTGGAAGATAATGTCAACCTTATAAAAGAAAAGTCGAGAGAACGCAAAGGGTGTTCGTACAAGGAATTCATGGCGTGTAAACCGCCAATCTATAACGGGGAGGTTGACCCGATAATTTGCCAAAGATGGATAAGTGATGTTGAAGGGGTGTTTGAACGGACCCATTGTGAAGTAGGCGACTTTGTTGCTTACGGAACGGGTCAATTGAGGGGCCAAGCCAAGGATTGGTGGGATAACAAAAAGAAGGAAATGGGAGTCGAAGCGGCAAGGGTTATGACTTGGGACGAGTTTAAGGTACCATTCCTTAAACACCACAGTCCCAAAGCGGTTATTAACAGGATCAAAGAAGAATTTATCCAGTTAAGACAAAAAGGAGAATCAATTGATAAGATTACGGGCATCTTCATGGATAAGCTGAGATTCTGTGACGAGTTAGTCACCACTGAAGAGCAAAAGATATACTACTATTACAACATGCTGAGTGCCGAGTACCGTGAGTTCATGACTCCGTCAAAGTACGAAACCCTCACGGAGATTATCAACACCGCCCGAGAACGGGAAATAGAGTTAAAGAAACAAGTAGAAAGGGGCGAGCGGAGGGCACAAGATGTGAATCCAAGCCCTACAAAGAAAGCTAGAACTGCTGAAACAGGGAAGAAGGTGGAGGCTGAAGGCGGGTCACCAAGTAGTAAAGTATGTGGAAAGGGGCACAAGGGTGAGTGCCGCTTCAAAGACAAGCCGTGTCCGGTATGTGGGAAGACGGGGCACAGTGCATCACTATGTCCCGGAAAGGTTTCTGTTTGTTACAAATGCTATCAGCCTGGCCACAAAAAGTCTGAATGCCCCGAGTTGGTCGGAAAGAGAGACACAAAAGAGTCTCCGGCAGAAGCTCCCAAAGCGAAGGCTAGGTCCTTCCAACTTACCGCGGCTGAAGCAAAAGCAGAACCCGATGTGGTTTCAGGTATATTCACAATTAACTCAATTCCAGCACGTGTATTGTTTGATACGAGTGCGGATAAATCCTTTATTTCACATGGATTTATTCGACATCCTTCATTTGTATTGACGAAATTATCTATGCCCTTAGAAGTTGAAATAGGGGACAACAAAAGTTTTATAGTTTGTGATGTTTGTCGAGGCTGCAAATTAAGCATCGACGATGAGGAATACTTGATAGACCTAATCCCGATGTCAATGGGGGAATTTCAAGTAGTCGTTGGGATGGATTGGCTATCTCAGCACCATGCGAAGGTCGTGTGTTTTCGTAAAGAGATAAAACTAATATCTCCTAGCGGGAAACACGTCACTATCTATGGCGAAAAAGGAGGTAACCCCATAGTATGCTCAATGTTGAAAGCTCACAAGCTTATGAAGCGAGGATGCAAGGCATTCATGATATACGCAAACGAACCCGAGAAAGAATCATGGAAGATTGAAGATGTACCGGTAGTACGAGACTATGAAGATGTGTTTCCGGAGGATTTACCGGGAATACCGCCTGAACGGGAAGTAGAGTTCGGGATCGAATTGATTCCGGGCGCAAAACCCGTAGCTAAAGCACCGTACCGACTCGCGCCGTCCGAATTACAAGAGTTGATGTCCCAAATTCAAGACCTGCTTGACAAGGGATTTATAAGGCCGAGTGTGTCTCCTTGGGGCGCACCGGTACTATTCGTGAAAAAGAAAGACGGAAGTATGCGGATGTGTATAGATTACCGGGAGTTAAACAAACTCACGGTAAAGAACCGATACCCGCTTCCGAGGATAGATGATTTATTCGACCAATTACAAGGTGCGATCTGGTTTTCAAAAATTGACCTTAGATCGGGGTATCACCAACTAAAGGTCAAGGAAGAAGATGTGCCGAAGACGGCTTTCCGCACGAGATACGGACATTACGAATTCCTCGTGATGTCATTTGGGCTAACAAATGCACCCGCGGCCTTCATGGACCTCATGAATCAGGTTTGCAAGCCAATGTTGGATAAGTCGGTCATCGTGTTTATCGATGATATTTTGGTGTATTCGTAAAGCGAAGCTGAACACGCACACCACTTACAAGAGGTGTTAGAGACACTTAGACGCGAAAGGTTGTATGCAAAATTCTCTAAGTGTGCCTTTTGGTTACGAGAGGTACAATTTCTTGGCCAGATCATAAGTGCCGACGGAGTATTGGTGGATACGTCAAAGATAGAGGCCGTGTCAAAATGGAATCCCCCGAAGAACCCTTTGGAAATTAGAAGCTTTTTGGGGCTTGCGGGATACTATAGGAGATTCATTCAAGATTTCTCCAAAATTGCGTCACCGCTAACAAAGCTAACCCGAAAGAAAGAAAAGTTCATTTGGGGTGTCGATCAAGAAAGAGCGTTTCAAACGCTAAAAGAAAAGTTAACTCAAGCTCCGGTACTGACATTGCCGGACGGAGTCGAAGACATGGTGGTTTATTCAGATGCTTCACTATCGGGGCTCGGATGCGTGTTGATGCAACGGGGAAAAGTTATAGCTTATGCCTCGAGGCAATTGAAGATACACGAGAAGAAATATCCCACGCACGATCTCGAGTTGGCTGCAGTGGTATTTGCATTAAAAATATGGAGGCACTACTTGTATGGGGTAAAGTGCACCATATTCACCGACCACAAGAGCTTGAAATACTTCTTTGATCAGAAGGAGTTAAATATGCGACAAAGGCGATGGCTAGAAACGGTGAAAGATTTCGACTGTGAAATACACTATCACCCCGGAAAGGCAAATGTGGTAGCGGATGCTCTGAGCAGAAAAGCGGACTACGTCCCAATACGTGTAAGATCGATGCAGCTCGTGGTGACCTCGGGTATACTTGAACGTATTCGAGAGGCACAATTAGAAGCAGTGAAAGAGGAGAATTGGAAGAAAGAAAGAATAATCGGTCAGTTGAAAGATTTGTCGGATGGGGATAACGGGTTGAAGACTCGATTCGGAAGGACATGGGTTCCAAATACTTGTGGAGTGAAGACGCTTCTACTTGACGAAGCTCATAAATCCCGATATTCAATTCATCCGGGTGCGACCAAGATGTACAATGATCTGAAACAAAATTATTGGTGGCCTGGAATGAAGAGGGACGTGGCGAAGTATGTGGAAAAATGCTTAACATGTCTACAAGTCAAGGCGGAGCACCAAAAACCATACGGCAAACTCCAACCGTTAGAAATCCCGGTTTGGAAATGGGAACATATTACAATGGACCTATTAACCAAATTGCCTAAGACAAATCGTGGTTTCGATGCCATATGGGTAGTGGTGGATAGATTGACGAAAAGTGCTCACTTCATTCCGATTCGTGAGACTTATACGTCAGAAAAGATGTCAGAAGTTTATACTAATGAGATAATAGCAAGTCATGGAGTACCGGTATCCATCGTGTCTGATAGGGATACCCGGTTCACTTCAAATTTCTGGCGAGATTTCCAAGAGCAAATGGGAACCAAATTGTTCATAAGTACTGCGTACCATCCTCAAACAGATGGACATAGTGAAAGAACAATACAAACATTGGAGGACATGCTACGGGTGTGTATAATCGACTTTGGAGGAAGTTGGGATGTTTACCTACCGTTAGTCGAGTTTTCGTATAATAACAGCTACCACGCTAGTATTAAGATGGCGCCATACGAAATGCTCTATGGTAGGAAATGCCGAACCCCGGTATGTTGGGGTGAAGTGGGTCCACGTGAACTCGCCCACCAAGATATAGTACAAGCCACTAATGAAAAGATTGATGTGGTTCGGGCACACTTGAAAGCGGCTCAAGACAGGCAAAAGGTGTATGCTGATAAAAGGAATAGGCCAATCGAATTCCAGGTTGGCGACATGGTTATGCTAAAAGTTTCCCCATGGAAGGGCGTTATTAGATTCAGAAAAAGGGGGAAACTAAGCCCGAGGTTTATTGGGCCATTTAAAATCATCGGAAGGGTCGGCAAGGTGGCTTATCGACTTGAATTACCGGAAGAGTTGAACGGAATACATAGCACGTTCCATGTGTCGCAATTGCGAAAGTGCCTAGCGGACGAAACAGCTTATATCCATTACGGTGATATCGAAGTGGATAATAGCCTAAATTATGCGGTGAGACCAGTGGAGATTTTGGATCGAAAGGTCAAGCACTTGCGAAACAAACACATCGATCAAGTCAAGGTCAAGTGGGAGCATAGGAAAGGTTCGGACACTACGTGGGAATCCGAAGAGGAGATGCGACGTCTCTACCCTACTTTATTTGGTACGTAATTCGGTTTCGGGGACGAAACCCTTTTAAGGGGGTGGACTTGTAACACCCAGAAAATGTAAAACTTTATATTAGAATTATAAAGTATAAATAAACAAGAATTAACTAACTAGGAATTTTTAACCTAGTTAACTATAAATCTAGAAGTAACTTATGATAGGGTTAAAAACAACCAAACATTTAATAGAAACAAAAGATGGGGGGCCTATGTTGCTAAACTTGAAACTTAATTTCATAAAAACAAAAATTAAAACACACCAAACACACTTTGAGTGTGTCTGGTCGTACAAGAAGAAGGAGGGCGACAAGGGTTCTTTACCAAACCCTAACTCTCACAAAAATTGATCAATTGAAGGTTCAATTCAGCCCAAAATCGAAATCTGAACATAGAATTTTGATCCTCATCACAAGAGGATTACAAGGTATGTAAAATTTGATGAAAACTCTCAACTTGAAATTCTCATGAAATTGGGAAAAACCTAAATTTTATGGTTGCATGTGTGTTTTATGATGATTTAGGAACACTATAGTGTCTAGGGACAAACCCTAGACAAATACAAGTTGAAATCATGTAAAGTTTTAGTAAAATCCATGAACACCATTGTAGGTGATTAGTGGGTTATGTAGAATTTAATAAACACTAGGAGATTGGGTGTTGTTCTAGTGTAATTTGACAATTGTGAGGTAACTTCAGAATTATAGAAGCTAACAATTGTGTAAAATGGTTGAATGATGTGAAATTAGGGCTAAGTGATAAGCTAGAGACTTGATATTTAATCATGTATAAATCTACCCTTAAAGTGTTTGTGAAAATGCCTCAAAGAAGGCTTAAAATTGAAATTCAAAGTTTAAACGCATAATTATGATGTTTCGGTGTATTATGCGATATAAGGTTTAAAAAGAGTTCTAAACATGTCATAAATGAACTCTATAGGAACGGGCGCAGGAGCGTCAAGCGGACAAGCGGGTGGCGAACCACGTTTGAAAGGCCTACTTTGAAGGTATGTAACTTGATCCGTTACATTCGATGAATTGTTGTTAAACTATGCGTTGTTGATAAAAAAATTGTGTTGGATGTAGCAATCATGTACGTTACTTAAATCCGTAGGTTAAGAATTGGTTTGTAGTCGTTTGGTAGTCATCAAAATGGAGGATTTTCCGTAGATGGACCAAACGGGTCGAATAATGATACTTTGTAGTATTAATATTGTAAGTAGAAGGAATTGGCGGAAATGGTCACAAGAGCACGAAGCCATAGGTTTGGTAATGAAGTGCCAGTGATAATAAGCCCCGGAGTTTGGGTAATAAACGCCTTAGGTTTACTAGTTAAATGGTAGTAAAATGGCTAAGTTAGAATGGGTCGAATAATTGCAAATGGACATATAGTATTTCGGTCCGTAAACAAATTTTTTGGTATGAAATTGTAATAGGCATGTCGGTAATGAATTTACAGACGCATAGGAAAAAGAATCACCTAAAACGGACTTACGAGTCAAAAGTTATGGCCATTTTAAGTTAGAACTTGATTAAACTTGGAGCTGGAAATCTGCAGCATCAGAAAATGAACATTCTGTGAAAAAGGGGGCCTGGCGTCACGCGGCGCCCCCCTTCCGGAAAATTTTTATTTTTTTTGTGTTGTTAACCCTTGGAACTTGTTTGTATCTATTCTAACTTTATCAAAACTTACAATTGTTGTGGTTTTGATCTTAGGAAATGTTGGAAACTAACCGGAAGATGATCGAGCTTGTTTTTGAAGAACCGAACACTATTTACAAGCTTCCGCAATGTTTTAATCCTGAATAATCTTTGTTTATGGAATGTAATCAAATCGTTAAACAACTTTTGAATGTTTTAACTTAGTCGTTAGTTGACTAAGCTTTTGCTACTTATGAACTTAACTTAAGGAATCTATGTTAATTATGCATCTTTTTATTAAAAATGGTATGAATTATCATTAAATTCAAGTAAAACTAGAAGGGTGTTACATAGATCCACTGTCAATGGGAAAGTTTTAGTGCAAACAACTGATTATTCTGGATTCATTGTTCTGAACCAGTTTTGGCTTTTATCATATGTTCCTCTGGTAGGGTTCAATCCCCACAGTAACAATCTTAGGTACTAATAGTTTAAAGTAACAATCTAAAGCTTTAACTTTTAATTTTGTAACATCCTAGGGCCTTAAGGCTAACTGGTGTTAAATACTACTGAAAACTTAGGGTATTTTTGTCAATTAAGAACTTAGTACCCAAACCTTGTTACTTTGGAGAAACCACAGGGACTAACCCCGCAACTAACTCTGATAGTATTTAAACACAAATTTTATTTTTCTCTCATTTTCTTTAACTAAGTTTTTTTTATTATTTAACTAAAAATATAAAAAACGAGGACAAACCAAAGCACGCAAATTTATAAAATCCAAAATGGTTAATATGAGTTATAAAAAGCCTTCTCGAAACCATGGAATAAGTCACTTTTAATTCTAAGCCTTTTTACACATAATTCAATTCTAGTAAAAAAATTACAGTTTATATCCATCAAGAACTAAATTCAACTTTATTAAAAAAGTTGCACATGGTTGACCAATATGAAGTTTAGTTTGAAGGTGGCCATCAAACAATAAGGGTTGAGTTATAGTACAAAGGATTTAAAAATAAGAAGTGTAAGAAGCCACTAGAGAGTGATAAGTGTTCTGTAAATAATTGAGTAGGAAGGGTAATTTTGTCCACAAGAGGAAAAAAAATATGCACATGCAAGTCACATGCTATTTCCCTCCCATTTTTTAAACGCCCGTAACTTTTTTATACATCATTTGTTTAAAAAAATCATACCATAAAATCGAGCGTCTTTTTATCTTTAATATGAGTACCATATTGTTATTTTTTTCAAAAATAAAAAAAATTGAAAACTCAATTGCGTATTACACAATGCACAATGGAAAGTAGATCAAAAAACACAATGAATGTCAAAAGATAAAGACACGATGCACAACAGACTAAAACACAATGACCATAACATATAACACAATGGCCATAACGTATAACACAATACCCAATTGATGACAACTGATAAAAGACACAATTGATGACAACAGATAAAAGACACAATGGACAACAGACAAGGCCGTTCCTAAAATTTTGGGGGCCCAAAGCGAATTAAAAATTCGAGGCCCTTTTTAATTTTTTTAGGCTCGTAATTTCGGTTTGTATCTGACATGAAATATATTAGGAAGAAACTTATAAAGCACTTAACCATTATATAAACTAGATGATTTCCTTAATCAAATAATGTTGGGATCTAATACATAAATCAAACCTAAGTTGGTCAATAATGTTGGGATCTAATACATAAATCAATCTAAGTTGGTCAAAAGAGTTTAACCTAACAAATAACAACTTACATTATGCGTGAAAGGAATTAAAACATGCTACTTATTTTATGTATACTATTGTTATTAGTAAAAAACGATTTTTTTTTAAATAAAATTTTACATGGACATATCATGTTAAAAATTATGTGGACAAAATATTTAGCTTATTAAATTAAGAGAGGTGATTAAAAAGATGCATTTATAACTCTTTATTAAAAAAGTGAGTGAGGTGATTAATAATTTTGAAAATGGGTAGCAGGTGGGATTCAAACCCAGGTCTCTACAAAAACCAAATCTTGTTCTTACCACCAGACTACAGTTGTATTAATGTTAACAAATATTACCATAAATATAATATTCTTTTTTCTTATAAATATAGATTTTTTAAATTTTGGAGGCCCTATTTTTTCGGAGGCCCTATTTTTTCGGAGGCCCTAAGTTGTCGCCTAGCCCAGTAACACTATCGGGCCGGCCCTGACAACAGATTAAAACACAATGAACAACAAACTAAAAACACAATAAACTAAAACACAATGAACAAGAGATTAAGACACAATAGACAACATATTAAAACACAATGGATAATATATGAACAAAACCAAGAACACAATGTATAGAACACCCTGATATAACACCATATTCATTGTGTCATATATTATGTTATAGGTTATTATAAAAACGCAATGGGTAGAACTCAAATTAACATTGTATTATAGGTTTTGATAATAATACAATGTATAGAAAGTACCCAATTAAAAGACACAATGACTGGATTCTTTAACACAATGCAAAAAAAAAAAAAAAAACCAAGTAAAAATGAAAAATTTTATATGACAATATGATACTCATATTAAAAGTAAAAAAACGCTCGTCATTGTGGTGATTTTTCTTTTAAAAGTCGTATGAAAGAGTCATGGACGTTTTAAATTGATGGGGGGAATTGACATGTGCCTTGCATGTGGAGAGAGAAAATCCATAAATGTAGGATTCCCTTTATGTCCTTCTATTATCTTCTTTTCCCTAAAACTAATCTCAACTCTCCAAATCTAAAATCAATGGACTAGAATCTTTCTTACCCTTTTTATTTATATTATCATTTGTATTTGATCCTAATCCATAAAGCAAATATGAAGTTTATATCCATCATATACCCATCCATTCATCACAATTTAGTTTGAACTAAATTTCTATGAAGTTTAGCATATCTTTATTCTCATCCGTTCATCACTTTATATCCATCAAAAAATAAATTCACATGTGCATGGTAGTCACCAAAAAATGGTTGGATGGTTCCACGGCGCGATGCCGATGGTGGTTCCACTACTCGGTGTCGGTGGTGGTTCCACGGTACGGTAATGATCTTCAAACCCGTCGCGGCGGGTATAAAACATGGTGTTTTCATTTTTTTTTCATCTCGTTTCACCTTTCGATCAATCGTTCTCGTCCCGGAACTTGATTTTCTCACTTTTAGCTCATTCTTCACTCCTTTTAGCTACTTTAATTCACCAAGTTCTGCGAAATGTAAAACAACACAAATATACGAATTACTAAATAAAACGACGCTACACATAACTAAAAACCAAACAAACTGTACACGATAAAAGATGTATTTTGCAATACATCAAATATTTATCGTCGTAACAAAATTTATATCAGCGCGTAAACAAAACTTACATCAGGCAAAGCTATCGACTCGACAATTTTTTTATAGACGTGTTTATAATATTTTCATCTACGTATATGCAAAAAATTGTGGCCCAACTAGCGCGGGAAATAGGAGTTCTCATGGTTCTCACAACTCGTGGTGGTTCTCATTTGCACTGAAGCCTATATATATATATATATATATATATATATATATATATATAGAGTAGGGATCCTGCGGAAAGTGTGTTTTTCCTAGAAAGTGTAGGAAGCGATCTGGGCCATTAGATGAGTGTGTTTAATGGCTTAGATCAAATGGATGGCATTTTCGTAATATTTGAGTTATATAATTAGAGACTTTTAAAATAATGAGGGTATTTTGGTAATTGGACGTGTTTTAAATCAGTCAAGAAACTGCCATATCAATAACGAGTCCCTAAATTCATGCGATTTCCCAAATCTCTCTCTCTCTCTCTCTCTCTCTCTCTAAACCCACCTCCAAAACCTCAAAATGGTGATGGCTGCAACACACAGTGGAGGAGGGGTTTTGTGGGGTTAGGTGTTGGCACAGGATGGCGCTGTGGTAGTGGTGCTCAGCGACCAGAAGGAGGTAGGGGAGAGGTGTTGGGGGTTGTTCGTGACGTGATGTTCAGCAGTGGTAAAGGAGGCTTGCGGCAGAGAAGAGCGGCTGGGGTGACGCCACCGCCGACGATGAGTCAAGGGTTCCAGCGAGCCCTTTTCGAATCCAGGTCAGTCTCATTTAACTCCAGGTTACCCGATTCACTTTCGTATCTTCGTTGTATGTTTTAAGGTTGATGTGTTTTACCACTTTAAGGTTGATGTGTTTTACCATTTTAAGGTTGATGATGACAGTGTGTTTTAAAATGACACCTGAATATGTTGATGATGACAGTGTGTTTTAAGGTTGATGTGTTTTACCATTTTAAGGTTGATGATGACTGTGTGTTGAAGACGAAGACACTGATTGGTGTGGTTGTTATTTTTTTATTTTTCTCTGGACGTTATGTTCAAAGTAGTGTATTTTATGTTATATTTATTTGTTTGCATTCCTTTTTTTTTGTTGTTGGGCAAACTGAGTATGTATTTTAATATAAATAATCTAAATTGTTTGTTTTAAATGGATACAAATATGTTACATAGTAGATGTAAAACACAATGTCAATAAATCCTCTAGCAAATCAAACAAAAAATCAAGTTTAATACTCAAAAGGTATTAGTCTGTTTGCTGGTAAAACACAATGTTAAGAACTCTTCCAGCAAATCAACAAAAAATAAAGTTTAATACTCAATGGTATTAGTCTGTTTGCTGGTAAAACACAATGTCAAGAAATCAAGAAATCCTCCAGCAAAAATCATTGTATGGATTGTGTGATTTCAATTAAAACTATTAAAACACAATGGTATTAATCTGTTTGCTGGTAAAACACAATGTCAAGAATTGCTCTAGCAAATCAAACAAAAAATCAAGTTAATACTTAATGGTAATCATCTGTTTGCTGGTAAAACACAATGTCGATTAGTCTGCTTGCTGGTAAAATACAATGTCAAGAAAACAAGAAATCCTCCATAAAAAATCATTGCTGGTAAAGATGTTGTGAAAGACCAGATTTACGAATTTCTGTTAATATGTTGTATGGAATGTATGATTTAAATTGAAACTGTCAATTTGAATTAAATGGGATATTTAGTTTCCATAATTTTCTGGTTAGTTAGTTATCCTAATAATATAATCCATAATTAAAATAATATTCAAATTACACATCTGCCATTTTAGTTAAAATCATTCGATGCCACATGTCGCGTTCTTATTGCTTCCTAGACTTTATAGGAAAAACACACTTTCTACCCAACTCCTACTCTATATATATATATATATACTAGGTTATGTACCAGTGATTTCACGGGTTATGGGTTGTTTTATAAAAATTTATATTTACAAAATAATTTTATATATTTGATTTCTTATAATTGGATAACCTCTTCATACTAACACCACTTTAACGTCCTTTCTACCACGTGTTTTTTTTACCGCGCCGCCTTGCTAACGTGACGCTTAATGTCTCCTATTTATACCCTCCCATGCTTAATGTTATATACCCGTGAGTTTCACGGGCTATGCGTTGTGTTAAAAAAAATCTATATCTATAAAAGCAATTTTTTTGTATGATTCTATATAGATGTGTCGAGGCAGATATGTAACCTGTGCTTGAGTAACAAAAATCAACTTTGATCATAGCTTGAAGAGATATGGGTAGCGAAATATATTCATGTCATATATTTTTAAAATATATTTCAAGATAAAATAGTATGAAAACGATTTGCTAGTCAGATAGACCGAACCAACAACATTATATATGTAAACGCAAAAAAAGACAATAGTAAATAAAATTCAATTTAAAAGGTATAAACTAAATCACGCAATGAATTTTCATTATTTTTATATAACAATGAGCTTGAAGGGTTATGAGTTGATTTTTAAAAATTTATATTTGCAAAAGAAAAACTTTTATATGATTTATTATAAATTAAACACTAATTTTTTTTTTTGGGGGGGGAACATAAAAAAAGGATCCGATTATATGTGGGTGGGTTTCATTTGTTTGGATGATCCAAGGGTTGAAACTGATCCAAGGGTTGAAACTGATCCAAAGACTCTTAACACTACCAACACTCCCAAAACTGAAAAGACACACGAGACTTTTACTCGCTTCCCCCTAGGGTTCTTCAACACTCCCAAAAACACTCGCATTCCGTATCTTCTTCAACATCCAGACAAACCCTAGAATCTCTGCATTCCGTATCTTCTTCAACATCCAGAGACACGATTTCAAGATTACACTCACGAGACGGTTATCAACTAACAGTTATCAGAAATCTCTGCATTCGGTAACTTTTTTTTAACTGGTTTCTTGTTTTTTCACAGATTTCATAGTTTTATTTGTTTAATAATGTTAAATAATGAGAATCTAAGTGTCGGAAAACAAAATAATGATGACCGGAACTTCAATCGTTTGTGTTTCATTTTGTTTTCTTGACTTGTTTTTCTATCTAACTAATGTTTACTTTATGTTTCGTTTTTCATTAAACCCTAAATCCTTGATACTGATCAAACCCTAAATGTTTTGTTAGTGGTTGTTGATTTTCATTTGAAACCCTAAAACAGAGATTTTGATTGTTTGCGCATGATTAATGCCCTGGTTTTTTAGAAATTTTACAATTTTTGGTATTTGATATAAGATTTCTGGTTAAAATGATGCTTTTTAGGGTTATGCTTGATAATGGTGATGTTTTTATGCCGAATTTTCATCGTGATGTTTCTATGAACTGTTATATGAATATTTCATTCTGTGAAGATTATTATTTATTTGAATTATTATTTAACTTTTACGTATTCATGCTTTATTAGATGAAGATACCTCCAAAAGAAAACCTCAACCTACATAAATTCGGTGCCGAAATGGATCCAACGAAGATACCTCCTTCATTCTTAACATTTATTGGAGACGAACCTGTATTTTTGGTATGTTTTTTTTCCTTTCGTAGTAATGTGATATTGTTATTTGACATTATCATCTCACATGTTTGCTATTGCTTTATGTTTTCTATTGTTTTATTAGACCATACCATCTGACTTTGCAACTAATTTGTGGGGAGATAAAGTCCCCTATGGTAAAACAGTAAAAATAAGAGATGGTAACAGTTTAAGGTGTGTAAGGATCAGAAAGAGAAATGGAGAACCTATATTTACTGACAGATGGATTATGTTGGTTCGAGAAAATGATTTGAAATCTAAAGATGGAGTATTGATAATAGCCACTGGGCCATACACATTCAATGTTTCATGCTTCAAAGAATTTGTCTGCCAAAACTCTTATTTTACAGCACAAATAAATGATGTACCATATATGACTGTAAGTGAATTTATATTAGTTCAGGACTCGTTTTTAACAATTGTTTTCATTTTTTGTAATTGTCTACTAATGATTTTTTGAATTTTTTTATAGCTTATGCCTGATAAATTTTGGAACAACTTTTATGGCAAAAACTACAAGGGTGAAATGGCAAGGGTGTATGTTGGACAAAGATCAAGTTGGAAGCATCTTCCCACTGTTGTTGTTTCAAAGATGGATGGCTTAAACTAGTTGAGGAGGTGCCTTTGGAGAACGAACCTTACTTGGTTTTTACAATGATTGATTTGAAAACCTTTGAACTTTCTGTTTTTGATCCGGAGAGTGGCACTGAAATGGTTTTCAAAAAAGATGACGTGGTAAATACATAATCTGTTTTATTTTTAAGAATTTATTTATTACTCTTGTTATTAAACTTTTATACATATTAATACTTATTACTTTTTTTTGTGAAGGATAAAGGAAAGTGTGAGATAGATACTGATGAGGTTTTGGTAACAAAGAATGAAAATCCGGTACATCATTTATTTATTCGAATTATTATTTAACTTTTACATATTCATACTTATTGTTTTTATTGTGAAGGTTAAAGGCAAGTCCAAGGTAGATGATGCTCAGGTATTTATAACCAAAAATGAATATCGCTTAAGTCATTTACCATTTTATATTTCATAGTAACAGATTTATTTAAAAGTTATTATTTATTTGTGTTACTTTTGGTACAGACACTAGGAAATGTTCGAAGCAGAGTTAAAAGGGTTGATGCAGCGGGAATCACTGGTTCTCCGGTCTAGAAATCCACAGACCTGGTAGAAAACCAAATTGTAAGTTTTTTTGACATTTACCATTTATATTTCATAGTAACACATTTATTTAAAAGTTATTACTTATTTGTGTTACTTTTGGTACAGACGCAACGAAATCTTCGAAGCAGGGTTAAAAGGGTTGATGCAGCGCCAATCACTGGTTCTCCGGTCTTGAAATCCACAGACCTGGTAGAAAACCAAATTGTAAGTTTTTTTGACATTTTTTATTGTTTACATAGTTCATATATCTTAATTACATAGTGGCTTTCGATCAATATGGTTTCTGCAATAAATGGGTTTGGGTTTTAATGGTTTGGTGATAATATAGGCGCTATTTGTTTGGTTATAATATAGGCGTTATTTCTTAATTGATAATATAGTGGTTTGTTCATTTCATTTGGTGATAATACATGCTTTATTTGTTTCATGATAATATAGTCATTTGTTCATTTGGTTTGGTGATAATATAGGTCTTATTCGGTTCATGATAATATAGTCATTTGCTCATTTGGTTTGATGATAACTTAGGATTTATTTGTTTCGTAATAATATAGGTGATAATATTGTTTTTAGTGATAATATAGTCTCGTGTTCCTTTCGTTCGTTTAGAGGATGTATGAGTTAGCCGTTGTAAAAAATGAAAACTGGTTTGAAGTTGTCTCACCCAATCAGTCGTTTATTTGACTTCTATCACTTGTAATTCTTATTTCTGTTACTAAGAATTATTGAATGTTGAAAGGGTGTGAGAATTAGAATAAAGTATTGAACCTTATACTCTTCTCAACACCTTTATAATAGCAACACTACAAATACTTCAAGAAATAAAAACATGCTTTCATCTTTTACCAACAATTTTTATGCAAATTTAAAAACATTCTTTTTCGAATAGTTAACGGTTTAGCCTCATGGTGGACATTGGTGTAGATTTAGTAGAATTAAAGTGTGCGAGTTAGTTGTTTTTAAAAAAGTTAAGGTGCATCGTAAAAGTTTTCCTCTTTGAGTGGGTTAGTGAGTGTTGTAATCCATGGTAAATATTAGTATAGATTTAAAAGTAGATTTACAAAGGTTAACAATGGTTTCGTGATAATATATGATTTCTATAATATATATCTAGAATATGTTATAATTAATTCAATTATGTTCAGCCGAAGCGCAGGAAGACAGTTCAAAATGTTAACCCACAATCACCTGTTTTCAACTTCACAAGATTTGCGGAACACAGAATTGTAAGATTTTATAGAATTTTTATTGTTTCCTTGTTCAACTTTTTATGCAAAGGCTATATTTACTGATGGCTGGAATATATTTTGCTTTTCAGCGACTACCAGCAAAAGTGTCATCTTTGTTGGACCTATCTCCTGATAATCTCAAAAAAGTCAGAGTTCAAAACCTGACAGGTGAAGTCAAAAAGATAATGACCAGATCGAAAAAACATCGCAAAGGGTTCCGTTATGGATTCGTTGGATGGTCGGGTTACTTAAAGGCTTGGAAGATAAACATTGGTGCGGAACTGTTTTTTGAGTTCCACAAGTCAAGTAAGCTCTTGAGATTGTCAAAGGTTGTGGAGAAGGGTTGTGTTAAAAAGAAAAACTTGCGTGCATGACTGGGAAGTGGTGATGGTGGTTGTCGTTGTTATTATAAACAATATATGGTAGTTTCTTTTGTTGAGCTTTAGAGTCCTAGTTGGTGTAGAAAAACTTGTTGCTAAATTAGACACGTTTTGGTTATTTTGGGTTGGGCTTTATGTAAATCTAGGTAAACAGGTAATTTCGTGCTTATTTGGTCTTTTTGGGTAGAATGACTTGACTAATTTTGATATTATGTGTTAAGCTTAATGGTAATAGACGGTTGATAATTTATTAAACTTTAGTCTCGTCATGATGTTGTGTATAATAGATGACGAATTTTGGTACAAGTTCATTTTTGTTTCAATTATTATAGATATGTTTGTAAACGTTTATGTGTTATACTGTGAAACACTAATCAACTATAGTAACATGTGTTATGCTATGAAACAATAATATATAAAAACTATGCTTTTGATAACAAAAGAAATTACGCATACAAATACAAATTACAAGTAACTAAAAACTTCTTTGTATACAACATTAGATGTCCTATTAGTAAGGTTACCATCATTATCAAGAATTGATAATTTGAGTCCGTCTCTGCTCTTGACTCTCGACAAAACAACATAAAGTTGACCATGAGAAAATACTGGACTTTTCAAAAACAAACCAACTCTGGATAATGACTGGCCTTGACTTTTATTAATTGTCATAGCGAAACATAAAGCAACAGGAAACTGTCTTCTTTGAAATCTAAAAGGAACCTTCTTATCTGACGGTATTATACCAATTCTAGGAAGAAAAATTCGAGCACCAATGTTGCTTCCAAATATCACTTCTGCTTCAATAACGCGATTTCCAAGTGATATTACCTTTAAGCGAGTTCCGTTGCACAGACCATTTTTTTATCAATATTTTTGAGGAGCATGATGGGAACACCGACCTTTAGTACTAATTTGTGATTTGGAACACCTGAGATCTTAAGACCATTTAGTACGTCGGGAGAGTATAAAGATCAAAACCATCATGTAGATTTTCTGTCTCACAAATACTATCGGAACTTAGGTATTCCTTGGAATCGCCTGGGAACATCAGCAACAACTGAGAATTAATTTCATCAACAACTTCATTCGTCGGTGCAAGAATCGCTCTTTCTTGGTAAAAGCCAGAACTTTGGTAATTTTCAGAAGAGAAGGATAAACAAACTCTATAAGACTTGAAATAGGATCAGCGGAATCCATGATTAAAAGATCATCGGGTATATCTATAATCGCATCACCATCATTAGATCCGCCTAGTTTCCCTTCACCCAAATCCAACAACCACTGAGCAAACATTCGTGTTTGCTTAACATCATGCATTCCACTTCCTGCAGTCAACCTCATGTTCTTAGTTAAAGTGAGTACTTTGCAGTGGTCCCATATATACGAAGAAGTCAACGAAGCATTAACAATGTCTTGTCTAGTACCACCTTGAATGACAGGAAGAGTTTGTTGGAAATCTCCACCAAATACGATTGTTTTACCTCCAAATGGACTTTGGGAATTATGAGAACCATCACATTTCAATATGTCTTTTAGAGTTCTATCCAAAGCTTCAAAACCATGTCGGTGTACCATTGGCGCTTCATCCCATATAATCAATGATGTTTTCTTTAATAGATTTGCAACATCACTGTTAGGGATTATAGTACACATTGAGTCTTCATTCAGATTAATCGGAATGAGAAATCGAGAGTGAGCTATCCTACCTCCTATAAGAAGCAAAGATGCAATCCCACTTGAGGCAACATTTAAAACAATTTCCCCTTTTGATCTTAGAGATGCAGATAACGTTTTCCAAAGAAATGTTTTGCCGGTACCTCCATAACCGTAAACAAAAAAAACACCACCTTTATTGTCATAAACCGCTTTCATGATATCATTATAAATAAATCTTTGTTCATCGGTTAATGAAACTAAAAGGTTCTCAAACTGCTCTTGAAGATCAATTCTATCATAATCCAGCTCTTCAGTAATCAAACGATTATTTGAAGTACAAATCAACTCATGATCAGGATAAGGCATTGTATTAGAATTTCGTAAGCTGGAATTATTACGAGTTAAAATCTTCTCAATCTCGTACAATGTGAGATTTTTAACTTCATCATCAGTGAGGCGTAAATCTGAAAAAAAAACACATTAAAGATATATTTTTTAGATTAATATAATCCAATGTATAAGAAACAAATATTTGTTAAAATCTAAAAGAAATAATTGGATAAAATAAAACATTTTAACATGATTATATATATAAATATATGTGAATGTGAATTATAAACATAAAGATTATAAATAAACATAAAAAGGAGTAATTGTCATAAAGTACTTGTACCTGGAGACTTTAAAATCTGTCATTGTTTATAAAGGATGCCATCTGATAATAATTCCCATGTTTTTTGCCATACACGTTCCGACAAAGACAGAGTCTGGCACGTCAACATCGTAGCAAACAGTGTGCGAAGATAATAACCGGAGCCTGAATGACTTGCTTCTTGGATAGCTTCTATATATTCCATGTCATCATCTAGTAGACCGTGAGCATAACATGCTTCTCTAAAGGTATTAAATTTACGACCATTTACAGTGAGGATATCATCAAAGGATCGAGGACCTTTAAGTTTGTTTAAAAGAATCCTCAAAAAATATGCCTCCCCGAGAGTAGGAGAAACAGCATGAATTCTTCCAATTGCAAAACAACCCGGTTTCCGACGTTTCCAATAACGTTCATCCTTTTTAAACACAAACTCAGTAGGGAACTCAACGTAAGTAAGCTCTCGGGCAACTTCATCTCTTTGGTTACAATCCATCCAAGATGAAAACATTGAAGAATTCATTGACGGCCGATTGGGGACTAAGTCAATATCATCGTCTTCACCGTATACAACATTTTGTTGGTTCGGAAGATGAAATGGGAGACGAATAACAGCTGGGTGCCTATAGTGAACATCAAATGCGAATATAAGCCATGATGCCTCACATGCAGACAAATATTGACAATCATAGTATTTTTTAATCTCATCAACCGGCGGGTCAGGTTCGTTTGATGTGTTACTTTCAACAATGGAAACGGTAACACGATCAGGCCCTTTGTTGATATATTTAAACAAATACTTTATAGATCCAGCTTGATTGCACCATTCAACATTGATGTGGGACTGATATCTCTTCAAAAGTGTTTTGTTGTAGGGAACAACAAATCTGTTATCTAGCTCAACTCCAGATTTTTCAACAAACATTCTTGAATCTCTTCTTCTATAGAGAGGAAAACCATCCATGTCGATAGACGTATGATCACGAAATCTCTTTGGAAAGCCCTTAGAACACTTATTGTGACATCTGTGTATTTTAATCCTTGTACTATTCCGAACAACTTTGTATTTAATAAAATATGGTGTTTTAATTTCAATATTTTTTTAATTATTTTTTACATTAGTAGTCATTGTTCAATTCCGAACTCTCAAACCTGTTCTAGAAGTGAAATCATAAACCGTTACGTAAACATAATCAGTTTAACGCGACGTACACTCCGGAACTGTGACATAAGCCAAACATACCTTAAATACCCTTTACATAACTTAGAAATAAGTTTCGAAGGATTCGGTATGGCAAAAACATATTTATTCGAACTTAAGAACTAATTGCGACAAAACTGCGTAACGAACATTGATGACCGCCCGGATAATATTTAAATCCTAAAAATATTCTGTTATGATTAAAATTTTATTTTTAATCATGTTCGTGTTGAAAAATAAATTAAAACACTTAAAAACGTTATTTTTCAAAGTTTAAGCGCGTACCGCGTATTACTGCGTAACACAGTGTTTCTACTGCAAAACGCAGACAACGCAGCCAGTCTCGGCAACTGATATTTATTTCAATAATATTTTGGCGAGTTTATTTTTATAGAATAATAAAAATAATATAAAACGCCATAAACCGGGATTAAAACACTAGACATCACACTTAACCTCCAACTATTATCTAATTTACCATTCAAAAATTACACTTACCGCCCCCCTTGGAACTTACGGTCACAAGGACCCCACCAAGATCACACCATACCTCCTAGATTTCATTCTTATTTTATTTAGATCTTTGCTTGATTTGGTTGCCAAAATATTTTGGTGGAAGATTATAAGTATGGCACTTGGATTCTAAAGATCATCATACTTCACAACACTCAACACTTCACTCCATCTTCCTCTCTCTCCCTCTCCCCCATAACCGTACACACCACCACCACTTCCATTTCCAATTTTTCAACCTTGTTCTTGAAGATTAAACTCCATTCCAAGCTAGTTTCAAGTTGGTGTGAAGATCCAAAGGAGTTTCCAAGGTGTTTTCAAGTGATTTCAAGCTCCATATCATCAAAATCTCATCAAAAACTCACTTGAATCTTGAAGGTATAAAGTTTATGTTTAAATCATACACTTGATTCTTTGTTGTTCTTGATGATTGGAAGTTTCTCTTGAATCTTGGAATTTTTCACAAACTTGAAATCTAAAAAGAAATGGGTCTTGATACAAAAAAATGGTAGTATATATGTGTATATATATAACCGTATATATATATATTATGTGTATGAGATTTGAGTTTGAGTTGATTTTTGATAAATACTTGTTTAGGATGTTTGCTTGCATGAACAAGATTATGTGCAACTATGTTAGAGATATAAAGGAGTGATTGAATCTTGAGTTATAATTTGAAATAATGTTAGTATTTTGACATGTAAATGGCCAAAAATTTATTAGACATATTTGAGAATTTTTAAGTTGTTGCTTGTTCTTGAATGATAGTTAAAAAAATGCAAGTGTTTGATGATTTGTGCATGATATGATGAATGTTCAATTAAATCAGTAAGTAAACATGAATAAATTACATGTTTGATGCATTTAAATTCATATGAAATGATGATGATATGATAGTGTGCTTTAGACACTTGTACATGAGAATGCATGTTTATTTAAAGCTCAAGAAATGATAAAAAATGATTGTATGACAAAAATGTTTTAGAACTGATTATAAAAACTAAAAATAACATTATTTGGCATATTATAATGGCATGAAACTTTGTCATAGGTTTGATAGCTTTGCATGTTGTACATATAGCTTAGAAAGTGGTAAAATATGTGAAATTTGCATGATTTATGTGCTTTATGTGAGACCTGCACTATCATGAGTATAACCACTATTTTATTCAGTAAATAACATGGGATATGTTAAAATATCAAGTCGTTACGATTTGGGATGGTTTGGGTAACGTTTGATGCAAAACTATGCGGTAAAACGGTTAAAAATCGGCTTTTCAGAGGATTTTTATAAAACTATTTTAGATCAGTAAGTAAACTGATATTTTTGATATAAAAATAAGTATTTTAACTTATATTAAGTTTACTTGGTGTTTGGTTAGTCATACGTGACTTCCGACGCCCAAAAACGTTACCGAATCGCTAAAATACGTGTTTTTCAACATACACTATAATGGGTTGTTCATAGGTAAATTTTATGTGTTACAATGTGTTATGTGTTTTATAATATGTGTATGACGACATGTTAATACTTGACAAAATTATGTGTATTACGCTAATTATTAGTATGTTACATTTGAGTATATATATTACGACGCGCAAATCGTAGATATATTGCTTATAACATGATGAGGGTCACCAATAAAATCGTTCAAGTCGCAAAGTTTTTAAAATATATATATGAACACACATATATATATATATATATAAATACACCAATATAATCAAAAATAATAACTTTTCGAGAAAATCTCAAAGTTATGTGAAAATTCTAAGTATCGGAGAAACTTAGGTGTTTTTGTGAGTTTGATTATTAAATCGTTCTTATTTAATTTAGGACGAATAAACAATTTGAGGGATTGTGTTAACATATAAAAACGCACCCAAAGGTGAGTACATAGTTCCCCTATTTTACGTTTTCAAATGTATTGGGGTGAAGCATATGTGCATAACTTTACTTTTCGTTTTCATGACATTATACATGTTTTATTACATATTACATATAATACATTATTTCAAAGACATTTTTTTTGGCATATTGACTTAGTATGCCTAATGCATGGTTTTACAAAGACATTTATCATGACATGCTTACATTGAAAAGGACATTTGGTATGTTTAACGGGTTAGTAGTACATTCATTAACATTGATCACGCCACTTGGTAGTATATAATAGCGCTATAGGACTTGACAAATCCCGTTCCCGCTTTCTAGGAATTTCGGAAGGGGAATGACAGAATCCGAATACATTTTTGATAAACCTTGATCCTGATAAGGGTTTATCCGACAGTCTCAAGGCTTGAGTGTATGCGATAGACAAACCACATAAATGTTCATATCGATAAAAGCAATGGTTTTCAAAACATAACTTTTGATTTTAACTCTTGGTTATTCAAAGACCTTGTTTTGTACATGACATTGGATTTCAAAAGACATTTGTTTATACTTGACATTAGACATTGTTTACACATGACATTTGACATTGGACATTGACATTGACATTTAAACAAGACATTATTTCATGGTTATTAATAAGTGATTTAAGTAACGAGACGTGTGTAATATGATAAAAGCATGGTGGATACGCCACTGGTACTTCCTATATATAAGTGCTTTTATTGTATTGCATATCGTGGCGTTATCTAAACCACTTCAACAAAGACAAGACATGACATATTTTATACATATTATTTTCATTTGGTTATTCACTTAACCATACATCATTCTTTTAATCATTTGATTTTCATATGATTTTATAAAAGAAAATATTTTATAAGGTTCATGACTATTTTTCATTAAACATTTCTTTTAACATTCAAAGTCATGAATCTTCAACACTAAACCTATGTTACTCACAGGCATTTTTATGCTGACGTATTTACTTTCACATATGTTTCAGGAGCGAATATTTAATGTGAGCAAGCTACACTTAGGGCGACTTGGGCCTTAGCAATATAAAATCTAGAAAGTTATCATCTTTTATGTTATGTGTTTTGTTTGAACTAAGACAATGTAATAATTTAAGCTTGTAAAACTTAACTTTAATTATCATGTGTTTTGAAACAATAATTCTGCCACACAACTCCCCGACGTTTCCGCCGCGGTTTGTTGTTTTACGCGATCGGGGTGTGACAGAAGAGTTGGTATCAGAGCTAATGGTTATAGGGAATTAGGTTATTAGTAAAATTTTGACCTAGACTATAACCTTTCTAGGACCCTAACACAAGTTACCTTGTGTTTAGATCTTAAAACAATACCATCACCTATCCTTAGGTGATTACCAAAACAAGTACACAAATCTCAATTCCATTTGAAAATCAATCATCTATCCTTAGATGATTTATTTTTAGGCTTTACGCCTTTAAAGTTTTCAAATCTCGTCAAAGTTTCGGTCTTAATAATGTGAACACGTGCAATCCGGAAGGGTGGATGCCTGTACCCTGAGTTTTCTGTCTAAGGCTAGAGTGTTCGTACAAATCCACATAATCGGACCAGTCACTCTTACCTGGGAACTCTTGGGGTAAGTGTCCACTTATAGGCTAAATCATGTCTTCATTATGCATTATATAGACCCATTTACTTTGATTAGTCACTGTGTGTCGTTTGATTGTTTTAAGTAACGAACAAATGACCACCTTCCTTTGTTTTGTCGATATTTTCAATACTCCTTTTGATTGTCTTATGTCAATCTCACACATTTTCCTTGTGTTCCTTTTCTTTTAGATGCCTCCTCGACGTGATCAAACCCAAGACGCCGAAATGGCATCCTTGATCGCTCAGCAAATTGTTGTTGTACTCCCGAACCTAGTAACTCAGTTAAACCAAGCAAACAACAATACCAACGCACATGTTCCGTGCAACTTTAAGACTTTCAATTCGGCTAAACCGCTTCAGTTTTCTGGGTCAGAAGGAGCAACTAGGCTCCTACAGTGGTTCGAGAGTCTCGAGAGTACGTTTCGTCACGTTCAATGCCCGAATGAGCGAAGGGTTGAGTTTGCGTCAAGTGTGTTTCAAAAAAGGGCGCTTACTTGGTGGAATGGTGTGATGAGGGGCAGAGGTGCCAACGTGGCAATGGATCAAACATGGGAAGAGCTTCGCGCACTTATGATGAAGGAGTTTTGTCCTCGTCATGAACTGAGGGCACTGGAAAACAAATTCCACGATCTCAAGCAAGATAGTGGAGAGCACCATGCCTACACAGACCGATACGAAGAACTGAGCCTGCTGTGTCCCACCATGGTCACGCCTTTGGACAAGGCGATTGAGAAGTACATAGATGGCCTTCCTGATCCCGTTCAGGATATTGTCACCGGCACCAACCCTACCACGGTTAGACAAGCTATTGAGCTAGCTGCGACCTTGACTGAGTCTCAAGTCAAGAAGGGTAAACTCCACCGCAAGGGTGACAAGAAACCATCTGACAAGACAGAGAAGAAGAAGGGAAAGAAAGCTGAAACCTCGAAGAAATCTAGGAAGCGTCAGGCTTCCAAGAACTTTGCCGTTGTTGCACAGACCAATCAAGCTGCTCCTACCCAGCCAGCACAACCACCTGTCAAGAAACAGTATGTTGGTACTGCACCACTTTGTAACAAGTGCAATTGTCATCATCAACGACATCTTCAGTGTCGTCTTTGCAACAACTGTGGAAGATATAGCCATTTGGCTAACACATGTCGCTCTCCTCCTGCTCCGAATCAAGCGGCACAAAACCCTGCCCAACAGCCAGCAAATCCTGCACGACCTCCTTTTCCGCCTGGGTCTTGCTACAATTGTGGAGATTTGACTCACTACAGGAACAAGTGCCCAAAGTTGGCTAATGCGAACCCGGCTCGTGGACGAGCATACAACATCAATGCCAATGAAGCGCGTGCCGACAATGAGGTGGTGAACGGTATGTTCTATGTTAACAACCAACTTGCTTCTATTCTTTTTTATTCGGGTGCCGACAAGAGTTTTGTATCCCTAGCCTTTGAACCATTGCTTGCAAAGCCTAGAACGAAACTAGGAAAACCCTTGACATTAGAGTTAGCCAGTGGTGAATCCTTTGTACTCGATTCCGTCATTCGAAATTGCCAGTTGAACCTCAACGATCATCTTTTTCCCATTGATCTCACGCCAATGCAACTTGGGAGTTTCGACGTTATAGTAGGGATGGATTGGTTAACCCAATACCGTGCAGAGGTGGTTTGTTTTGACAAGATTGTTCGTGTGCCTCTTTTGTCTGGTGAAACCTTAGAGGTTCGTGGAGCGAAACCCGCTAGTAGCCTTAAACTGATGACAAGCACCCAAGCCCAGAGATACCTAAGAAAGAATTATCTGGCTTTCTTGGCACGTGTCGTAGAGGAGAAAGACAAGGGTAAAACTGTTCAAGACATCCCTGTCGTTCGGGATTATCCTGAGGTTTTTCCTGAAGACTTACCTGGTTTACCCCCAGCGCGTCAAATCGAGTTTCGTATTGACCTTGTACCTGGTGCTAACCCGATTGCTAAATCTCCATACCGTCTTGCACCGTCTGAGATGCAAGAGTTGTCGAAGCAGCTGCAGAAGTTATCAGACAAAGGATTTATTCATCCGAGCTTTTCCCCTTGGGGCGCACCTGTCCTATTTGTAAAGAAGAAGGATGGATCATTCCAAATGCGTATCGATTACCATGAGCTTAACAAACTCACCATCAAAAATCGATATCCCCTACCTCGCATTGTTGATCTCTTTGATCAGCTTCAGGGTACTACCTGCTTTTCGAAGATTGATCTACGTTCTGGGTATCATCAGCTGTCACATCCCAAAATATCAGAGCATTGGCGTGACTGGACTGGTATCTTCATTGCACAGCGGAAGCAAATAAGCAAAGACTTTCTAGAAATTGAACGCCACTAAGTACTCGACTCCACATGGTTCTCCTATTCCAACCGCGCCATAATTTCCGAAAAGTAACCTGAAAAAGAAACATGCGAAAAATCAACATAAAGTTGAGCGAGTTCATAGTTTGTTTGTAAAAGATTTGAAATAAATCTTTTGAATAACCGGTTTGTGAAATAATATTGAGAAAACGAATTTAGAAATCATTTTCTTGTCAAGTGATATGGAAACTTTGTATTTGTAACGCATTATGTTCGTAAAACCATGTATTTGTAAACTCTCATATTTGTAATGTTCGTATAACCGTCAATGCCCACCCTGACTTTGACTCCATGCCCGCATAATTCTACGCTTTAAATTTTGTATAAAACATGATATTTAATTTGTAAAAATCAAGTATTTCTGAAAGTATGTATGTCCCTGGTATGTAGCAATAAGGAAAAGAGATCACCAATGGGTTGCAAAGCCACTGGCATGTGTGAAGTGATGCAGGAAGACTCAAACCTAGCAGATTTTGGCGTCGGGCTCATAGTCACCTCATGGTCCACTCAGCGGACTCAGGAGTGGGGCTCGCTACACCCAAATAGATCTATCACTCATGACCCTCGGTCCTACAACGAGGATTAATGGCCTCAAGTTCCACCTACCCACTCACATGATCTAAGTAGTATACCCTCCTTAAGCTAACCATACCATGTATAAAAGTGTCTGAAATAATTGTAACATATATTTTACCCCAGCCTCTAAGGCTGAACCTCCCCAGCCTCTAAGGCCAACTACCC
Organism: Helianthus tuberosus; assembly: GCA_030545235.1. NCBI lineage: Eukaryota > Viridiplantae > Streptophyta > Magnoliopsida > Asterales > Asteraceae > Helianthus > Helianthus tuberosus. The sequence continues at coordinate 47,026,347 of CM060411.1, read as the reverse complement.
ATGACTCTCTGTATTATCACCAGACGATCCATCCCTAGTCATGAAAATCATTCACATTTTGATAATATGCTTTTGTTTTGTAAAAACCGGTATATTTATTATAATCCATTCGTAATATGATTTAGGAATACGAGTTTTCGTTCATTCAAAAGCTTTGTATGTTCTTGCAAAACGTGCTTTGTCAAAAATATGCAATCTTTGTTCATCGAAAACTTTGTATGTTTCTGAAAACGTGCATGTCTTTCCACCCCGAAAGCATTTATAAAAATGTAAAACCGTAAAAAGGTGGGGTTATGAACTCACCTGAATATTCCTGTGCAAAGCTAGCTAATTACGACTTCGTGATGTCGTTTCCAAGATTTGACTTGCTAGCGTGCATTCTACAATATTCCTAACATAGAATATCTTATAAGTTTCTAAATAAACGCATCAGCTAAACTACATGTCATCGAGCTCTACCGAATCATTAACCGAATGATTCAACGGTAAGTTGTGAAGTAAAGGGAAACGATTAGGTTATATTTGATAGTATCGTTTATCGTCGACAATAGCTAACAAGTCTTGAAAAGACTTGATTCTCGAGATATTTGAAAGTAAATAAATATTTATATCAAATATATAAATATCTCGTTAATGTCGCTTGTCGACCCGAGAAGTCGTTTGTGCATTTAGAATATTCGTTATGAAAGTAATATATAATAAACTTTTATTATATATATTACGTCTTGCATATATTTGCCAGCATATACGTATATGCCGTTTAGGCGTATAAAATAAATATGAAAAGTTATATTTCTTTTATAAAAGAATCGTTGAGTTATCGTGTTTGAAAATAAATATATAACTATATTTATTTTTATAAATGAATACGAGTCGTTTGATGTTTGAAATAAATATAAAACTATGTTTATTTTTATAAAAGAATTCGTTATTGTTTGATATCTAAAATAAATATATAGACTATATTTATTTACAAGAAGATCCGTGTTGTTTGGTATTGGAAATAAATATATAAAACCATATTTGTTTATGAAAGGACTCTTTTGTTGTTATCGGAAATAAATGTATAACTATATTTATTTTTAAGGAATCCGGGTTATCGGCACTTGGAAATAAATATAAAAGTTATTATATTTATTTTATAGAATAGTTCGTGTCGATTACGTTTTGTAAGTTTTAAAGTGTCACCGAAAGAAGTTATATATTTGCATTGGTTTTCGTAAAAGTCGCTTGACACCGTTAGTTGTCGTTTTTCAATTTCGCGTTTTATTTTTTTGGTTTTCCTCGAAAAAATGGGCAGAGTTTCCTCTGTTTTTGGACGCCCCCGACAACGCAAGTTGTCGTTATTTTATCAAAATTCAACAATTTCAACAATATTTATACAAACTCAAGTTATAAAAAGAACAAGTTATTATACGAAAATGCAAACTTTAATAATTAACGATTTTATTATTCGTTTCGAGAGCTCGTTTGTCACGTGAGTAATAATACTATAAAAACACGGAAATATTAAACGGGTCGTTAATTTTTACCAAGTCTTCGTGTCAAAACGTCAACTGAGTTGACCAGGTTTGACCGAGTCGACCCGAAATCTGAACCACGCCGTCTGACCGAACCGCTTGACCCGAACCGAACCATTGACCGTGATTGATCGGCTTTGACTCGTTGACCTGAACCGAGCTGAGTTGACTCGCACCAAATTGAGTTGACTGAGTCGACTCGATGAACCGCACCCAAATTTGAAGTTAACTGAACATGAACGAGACCCGAAACACAATCCTGAATCCACGATTTGCAGTGAAATACGCGAACCATTATTAACCAGATCTGACCCGAACCATGATTAACCAGATCTGACCCGAGTCTGAAACAAAACCCGAAAACCCGATCAGACCGTGAACACTCGGACAACGGCAAGGACCGCCGGAAAAACAACGAAATCTGTTGGATAAAGACAAGGACCACCGGAATAATGGTGGAATCCGTCGGATAATTGTACCGACCGCCGGTCTGAGTCAAGGACCACCGGTTCTAGACACGACCGCTGCTCACCACCACCACCGGTTCTCTCTCTCTCGTCTCCCCTCTTCTGTCTCTCTCTCTATCTCTCTGTAGCCGCCGCACCACCACCAGACAGTGGTGGTGGTGCTCCGTTGTGTAAATCGAAAAAAAAAAGGAAAAAGGGGCTGTGATGTTGCTTGCCGTATGGTTACCCGTCACCGGAGAAGAAAGGGAGCTGACAACCGGCTCTGGTCACCAAAACCGAGAGGAGGGAAGGGGGTGATCTTGTTGTCTGTTTGATAATCGAGAAGGGGAATATGCCACTAACCACCGCCGGAAAACACCTCCACCGCCGCCAAGGCGGTGGCGCCGCCGTGAACCGCCACCGGCTCCGCCGGTCTTGCCGGCCGGAGTCCGGTTATATCTTACTGGAGAGAGAGAGACCAAGTGTGATGTGTGTGTTTGTTTGTTGAAAGTCTGTACAAAATGAGGAAGATCAAGGGTAATAGGCCCTTTTATAAGCAGGATTTTTGTTAATGGGCTTTGGGCTTGGGCCCAAGGCCCACAAGCCCAAATCTCGCGCTTCAAGTAGCCCGTAATTCTCTACGAGACCCGTTTTAGAGATCCGAACACGTAAAAAAAAAGAATGTCATAATTCGTTATTTTAGGGTCAAAATATGTAGAAATAGTGTCGATAATCGTTATTAAATCGCGTACGCTAGTCGGTTTCGTTAAAATCGTGTAAACCGCGTAGTTTCGTCGTTTTTAGTCCGTTTTTCAATCCGTTTTGTACTACGGATAACAAAATTTAAAAACAACGCTAAATATATAAAAATATATTAATATCTAGATGAAATTTGAGTCCGGTGCGTCGATATCGTCGTTGATTGTCGGTGCGTTACCGTTTCCGCGTTTTTCGTTTGCGTCTGCGTTTTGTGTCGTTCGGAAGCACGATAAATTTGTAAAACTAGATTTATAAACACAAAATACTCATATAAGATTCGTACTTGTCGGCGTTGTCAGTGTTCTGTTCGGTTTCAATTTGTTGTCGTTTAACGTTTCACCGGTTTCTCTGTAAACCACCATTCGCGCACTGTAAAGTCGGATAGGCGTTCCTAGGCACTCCAAAGGCCTAATTAAGTTAATTTGCGTTGTAAACACTATTTATTATCACGTTAATCATCTGTTAATCACGTAATTAGGAGCCGTAAATCACCGGTTGTCACATTCTCCCCCTGTTACAAAAATTTCGTCCTCGAAATTTAGACTATGTTATCTCTTCAGAATTGTGTTGTTCGCAATTAAGTCCGAATAATAACAAAGTGAATGACCGCGTAATCGACACGAGACTCATTCGAATCATGTGAATTTAATGACATTCCTCAACAATAAGAACTCAACAGTTTAAAAGAGATGTGTTTCAGAAACTGATGTCAAAGGAAACAAGACGTATAGGTACAGTCACTAATGTGACTAAGTTAACAGGGACCCAACCATGAACAGGAACTTCGACCAATCGAATTCCATATGAACGTTCACAATAAGTAAATGAGTTCTAGAAGCAATAACATTCACTGGATGAGCTTAGAATCAACAATCTCAAATGTACTAGTTTGCATGAAACGCTCGATCGTGATCAGCACAAGCTGCGAGTTATACCGACGCCACAAGGTGTCGCAATGAATGAAACAATTCAATAATAGGGGTGATCGAACAAGTATCACCTATGTTTTGCAGTCAATTGATAGCGTAATGAAGTAAATGTGAAAATTTGTTTCTAACAACATCATAGGATTTTCAATTGAAATTTGAATCACCAAAGAAATAACGTTTTCGATCGAAGACGAAGAAGCAATGAATATCGCAAAACATTCGATCGATGTTGAAAGAACCGTTAGGAGGTACACCGGAATATGCAATGAATTTTGTGTACCATCGTCTTAACACACGATTGTGTTAAGACTGCTTTAATGCTTTAATATGATAATTCAAAGCGGATTTAAAACAAATCAATAAATAAATATTTAAATCCGTGCATGAGATATGTAAACGAGTTTAGCGCAAGCTTCAAATAAGTGAAAACACCACCACAAGGTGTCGAAATCAACAAACAATTAAATGGAGTCGAATGCCATACAAGTTTACTTCGACTCGGAACAAATGAAACACTTGTTAAAACGAATTTTGAATATGATGCTCCCAATACATCATATGATGCTCTGAAGTGAATATGTGTAATGGACAAGTTCAAACAATTGAACTTGGTTTTTAGCGCAATCCGACAATAAATATATGTATCGACAAGAAAACTTCCGGCATGGTCACAACGAAAAAACCATGTATGTAACTTGAAAAGAAGAGAAATTTCAAGAAAATGTGTTGACTTGATAACAAAGGAGCCAACAATCACAATAATGCGGGTCATTCGAATCGCTAGTCAATAATTAGATTTAGCGAAACAATATTTGAACTTTGATGAAACGCTTATTCAAAACGAAACCACATGCGTAGCAAACGATGCATGCGTAACATATGAATTTTCAAGAAATGAAGCAAATGAGTATTCGCTATACTGAAAGAAATGATCGTGATACAATGACCATTAAGAGGAGTAGAGATACGAAAATCTACTCAGTAAATGTGAAAGTCGAAATTTCTATAAAAGAAATTTAAGGACTTTACCGGGGGTTTCATGTGACGACCAGTTGTTAGTTGACATTACCATGGAATGTCGAACATAGCGTATTCGTCGTTAATAAGATAGGGGGAATGCGGAGACATGCGTCTTCTCCTTGGAGTGATTCGTGTCGTTGCAGGACCGCGTGCCAAACTGCCGCTTCCTGATCGATAGTTCTCCTGCTGATAGGAATCTAGCGTCGTCGTTGAATTGCGCCATCGTTTCTTCTCAAAGGCCTCGCCTCGATAGCCGTATGTGACGTGCTTCAACCTTCGTTGACGTACATATTGAGTTTCGCGTATACCTGTGCACTAGCATTTCGTTACGCGTAGAATGTGATGTACCCTGACATCCGTTGACGTAAAATTTAAGTTCCATGTATCCTCGTGCACTAGCGTTTCGTTATGTGTAGGCTGCCTGCTCGGGAAGTTAAAATATCATAGACAATATGGATAGTAGTGTGTGCCCGAGTTAATAATCGCGGTCCCTACGTGACGACCTTTAATAAACTTCAACATAAGTTTCCGAAGGTCTTAAATGCATGTTTCCTAAACTCTCAGAGATTCGTGTACTGTATGTAATTGTTTTTGTGTACCATGTGTAAAGCACCACAATAGCGTATGTTTAAAGACAAAATTTTGACTGTTTGTTTTTCGGCAACGGTTGGAGACCATATTCGAGTACTAGGCGTTCTGTATGTATTCAACGTCTTAATAGTCTAAGTCCCAGAGAAAAGTGAGGTTAGAGCCTAAGTATCTCTACGGAAACCTAATTCGTTGTAACCTATAGCTCTGATACCAATCTGTCACGCCCCGAAATATCAGAGCATTGGCGTGACTGGACTGGTATCTTCATTGCACAGCGGAAGCAAATAAGCAAAGACTTTCTAGAAATTGAACGCCACTAAGTACCCGACTCCACATGGTTCTCCTATTCCAACCGCGCCATAATTTCCGAAAAGTAACCTGAGAAAGAAACATGCGAAAAATCAACATAAAGTTGAGCGAGTTCATAGTTTGTTTGTAAAAGATTTGAAATAAATCTTTTGAATAACCGGTTTGTGAAATAATATTGAGAAAACGAATTTAAAAATCATTTTCTTGTCAAGTGATATGGAAACTTTGTATTTGTAACGCATTATGTTCGTAAAACCATGTATTTGTAAACTCTCGTATTTGTAATGTTCGTATAACCGTCAAAGCCCACCCTGACTTTGACTCCATGCCCGCATAATTCTACGCTTTAAATTTTGTATAAAACATGATATTTAATTTGTAAAAATCAAGTATTTCTGAAAGTATGTATGTCCCTGGTATGTAGCAATAAGGAAAAGAGATCACCAATGGGTTGCAAAGCCACTGGCATGTGTGAAGTGATGCAGGAAGACTCAAACCTAGCAGATTTTGGCGTCGGGCTCATAGTCACCTCATGGTCCACTCAGCGGACTCAGGAGTGGGGCTCGCTACACCCAAATAGATCTATCACTCATGACCCTCGGTCCTACAACGAGGATTAATGGCCTCAAGTTCCACCTACCCACTCACATGATCTAAGTAGTATACCCTCCTTAAGCTAACCATACCATGTATAAAAGTGTCTGAAATAATTGTAACATATATTTTACCCCAGCCTCTAAGGCTGAACCTCCCCAGCCTCTAAGGCCAACTACCCATGACTCTCTGTATTATCACCAGACGATCCATCCCTAGTCATGAAAATCATTCACATTTCGATAATATGCTTTTGTTTTGTAAAAACCGGTATATTTAGTATAATCCATTCGTAATATGATTTAGGAATACGAGTTTTCGTTCATTCAAAAGCTTTGTATGTTCTTGCAAAACGTGCTTTGTCAAAAATATGCAATCTTTGTTCATCGAAAACTTTGTATGTTTCTGAAAACGTGCATGTCTTTCCACCCCGAAAGCATTTATAAAAATGTAAAACCGTAAAAAGGTGGGGTTATGAACTCACCTGAATATTCTTGTGCAAAGCTAGCTAATTACGACTTCGTGATGTCGTTTCCAAGATTTGACTTGCTAGCGTGCATTCTGCAATATTCCTAACACAAAATATCCTATAAGTTTCTAAATAAATGCAGTAACTAAACTACGTGTCATCGAGCTCTACCGAATCGTTAACCGAACGATTCAACGGTAAGTTGTGAAGTAAAGGGAAACGATTAGGACATATTTGATAAGTATCGTTTATCGTCGACAATAGCTAACAAGTCTTGAAAAGACTTGATTCTCGAGATATTTGAAAGTAAATAAATATTTATATCAAATATATAAATATCTCGTTAAGGTCGCTTGTCGACCCGAGAAGTCGTTTGTGCATTTAGAATATTCGTTATGAAAGTAATATATAATAAACTTTTATTATATATATTACGTCTTGCATATATTTGCCAGAATATACGTATATGCCGTTTAGGCGTATAAAATAAATATGAAAAGTTATATTTCTTTTATAAAAGAATCGTTGAGTTGTCGTGTTTGAAAATAAATATATAACTATATTTATTTTTATAAATGAATACGAGTCGTTTGATGTTTGAAATAAATATAAAACTATGTTTATTTTTATAAAAGAATTCGTTATTGTTTGATATCTAAAATAAATATATAGACTATATTTATTTACAAGAAGATCCGTGTTGTTTGGTATTGGAAATAAATATATAAAACCATATTTATTTATGAAAGGACTCTTTTGTTGTTATCGGAAATAAATGTATAACTATATTTATTTTTAAGGAATCCGGGTTATCGGCACTTGGAAATAAATATAAAAGTTATTATATTTATTTTATAGAATAGTTCGTGTCGATTACGTTTTGTAAGTTTTAAAGTGTCACCGAAAGAAGTTATATATTTGCATTGGTCTTCGTAAAAGTCACTTGACACCGTTAGTTGTCGTTTTTCAATTTCGCGTTTTATTTTTTTGGTTTTTCTCGAAAAAAAATGGGCAGAGTTTCCTCTATTTTTGGACGCCCCCGACAACGCAAGTTGTCGTTATTTTATCAAAATTCAACAATTTCAACAATATTTATACAAACTCAAGTTATAAAAAAAACAAGTTATTATACGAAAATGCAAACTTTAATAATTAACGATTTTATTATTCGTTTCGAGAGCTAGTTTGTCACGTGAGTAATAATACTATAAAAACACGGAAATATTAAACGGGTCGTTAATTTTTACCAAGTATTCGTGTCAAAACGTCAAATGAGTTGACCGGGTCAACTGAGTTGACCAGGTTTGACCGAGTCGACCCGAAATCTGAACCGCGCCGTCTGACCGAACCGCTTGACCCGAACCGAACCATTGTCCGTGATTGATCGGCTTTGACTCGTTGACCTGAACCGAGCTGAGTTGACTCGCACCAAGCTGAGTTGACTGAGTCGACTCGATGAACCGCACCCAAATTTGAAGTTAACTGAACATGAACGAGACCCGAAACACAATCCTGAATCCACGATTTGCAGTGAAATACCCGAACCATAATTAACAAGATCTGACCCGAACCATTATTAACCAGATCTGACCCGAGTCTGAAACAAAACCCGAAAACCCGATCAGACCGTGAACACGTCGGACAACGGCAAGGACCGCCGGAAAAACAACGAAATCTGTTGGATAAAGACAAGGACCACCGGAATAATGGTGGAATCCGTCGGATAATTGTACCGACCGCCGGTCTGAGTCAAGGACCACCGGTTCTAGACGCGACCGCTGCTCACCACCACCACTGGTTCTCTCCCTCTCGTCTCCCCTCTTCTGTCACTCTCTCTCTCTCTGTAGCCGCTGCACCACCACCGGACGGTGGTGGTGGTGCTCCGTTGTGTAAATTGAAAAAAAAGGAAAAAGGGGCTGTGATGTTGCTCGCCGTATGGTTACCCGTCACCGGAGAAGAAAGGGAGCCGACAACCGGCTCCGGTCACCAAAACCGAGAGGAGGGAAGGGGGTGATCTTGTTGTCTGTTTGATAATCGAGAAGGAGGTATGCCACTAACCACCGCCGAAAAACACCTCCACCGCAGCCAAGGCGGTGGCGCCGCCGTGAACCGCCACCGGCTCCGCCGGTCTTGCCGGCCGGAGTCCGGTTATATCTTACTGGAGAAAGAGAGACCAAGTGTGATGTGTGTGTTTATTTGTTGAAAGTCTGTACAAAATAAGGAAGATCAAGGGTAATAGGCCCTTTTATAAGCAGGATTTTTGTTAATGGGCTTTGGGCTTGGGCCCAAGGCCCACAAGCCCAAATCTCGCGCTTCAAGTAGCCCGTAATTCTCTACGAGACCCGTTTTAGAGATCCGAACACGTAAAAAAAAAGAATGTCATAATTCGTTATTTTAGGGTCAAAATATGTAGAAATAGTGTCGATAATCGTTATTAAATCGCGTACGATAGTCGGTTTCGTTAAAATCGCGTAAACCACGTAGTTTCGTCGTTTTTAGTCCGTTTTTCAATCCGTTTTCTACTACGGATAATAAAATTTAAAAACGACGCTAAATACATAAAAATATATTAATATCTAGACGAAATTCGAGTCCGGTGCGTCAGTTTCGTCGTTGATTGTCGGTGCGTTACCGTTTCCGCGTTTTTCGTTTGCGTCTGCGTTTTGTGTCGTTCGGAAGCACGATAAATTTGTAAAATTAGATTTATAAACACAAAATACTCATATAAGATTCGTACTTGTCGGCATTGTCAGTGTTCTGTTCGGTTTCAATTTGTTGTCGTTTAACGTTTCACCGGTTTATCTGTAAACCACCATTCGCGCACTGTAAAGTCGGATAGGCGTTCCTAGGCACTCCAAAGGACTAATTAAGTTAATTTGCGTTGTAAACACTATTTATTATCGCGTTAATCATCTGTTAATCACGTAATTAGGAGCCGTAAATCACCGGTTGTCACCGGTTTATCTGTAAACCACCATTCGCGCACTGTAAAGTCGGATAGGCGTTCCTAGGCACTCCAAAGGACTAATTAAGTTAATTTGCGTTGTAAACACTATTTATTATCGCGTTAATCATTTGTTAATCACGTAATTAGGAGCCGTAAATCACCGGTTGTCACATCAGCTTCGCGTATCCGAAAAAGATATTCCCAAGACTGCTTTCCGCACACGATACGGCCACTATGAGTTTACTGTTATGCCTTTCGGTTTAACGAATGCTCCTGCCGTCTTCATGGACTTAATGAATAGGGTTTGTAAGCCTTATTTGGATAAGTTCATCATCGTCTTCATTGATGACATCTTGATTTATTCCAAGACACGAGCTGACCACGAACAACATCTCCGTCTAACAATGGAACTCCTAAAGAAGGAACAACTTTTCGCTAAATTCTCCAAGTGTGAATTTTGGCTTAGGGAAGTTCAATTTTTGGGACATATTGTTAACGAACAAGGTATACATGTAGATCCCGCCAAAATCAGTGCGATTAAGGATTGGAATACACCAACTACTCCTACCGAGGTTCGTTCATTTCTGGGTCTCGCGGGTTATTACCGCCGCTTTATTTCAAACTTCTCCAAGATTGTAGTTCCTCTCACAGCCTTAACTCAAAAGAATAAACCTTTTGAGTGGGGACCCAAACAAGAAGAATTTTTTCAGACCTTGAAACAAAAACTCTGCGATGCTCCTGTGTTGTCTTTACTGAGGGAAACGACGACTTTGTCGTATATTGTGACGCATCGAATCTAGGCCTTGGTTGTGTTCTCATGCAAAGGAACAAATTCATAGCCTACGCATCAAGACAATTGAAAATCCATGAGAAAAACTACACAACTCATGATCTTGAGTTGGGCGCTGTGGTTTTTGCTCTCAAGATTTGGAGACACTACCTTTACGGAACAAAATGTGTGGTTTTAACAGACCACAAAAGTCTCTAACACATCTTCAATCAGAAAGAACTAAACATGAGGCAACGACGTTGGGTAGAACTTCTAAACGACTACGACTGTGAGATTCGCTACCATCCTGGTAAGGCAAATGTCGTAGCCGATGCGTTAAGTCGAAAAGAAAGGGTCAAGCTTCATTGTGTTCGAGTTTGATCTGATATTCAAACCCACATCTTTAAAGCTCAACGTACTTGTGTTTCATAGAACTTGATGGGTAAGGAATTACCATATCATCTTACGCCTCATCTTGAACTAAAGAACGATGGATTATATTATTTCATGGACCGTTTGTGGATTCCAATTCAAGACAATCTCCGCACCTTATTGATGGATGAAGCTCACAAGTCTCTTTATTCAATTCATCCTGGTGCAGACAAAATGTATAAGGATCTTCGAACCCAGTATTGGTGGCCGGGAATGAAGAAAGACATTGCCTTATACGTATCCAAATGCCTTACTTGTCTGAAGGTTAAGGCGGAACACCAACATCCCTCTGGATTATTGGAACAACCAGAGATACCGGTTTGGAAATGGGAAAACATTGCCATGGATCTCATTACCAAACTACCACGCACTAGTAGTTGATCGTTTGACAAAATCAGCGCACTTCTTGCCAATCCGTGAGGATTTATCTGCTGACAAGCTTGCCAAGATCTATGTAGATGAGATTGTATCCCGACATGGTGTTCCTTTGAACATCATATCAGACCGAGATGCTCGATTCTCATCTCACTTTTGGAGAACCATGCAATCTGCTATGGGAACCCAACTCAATTTGAGCACAGCTTATCATCCTCAAACGGATGAACAATCCGAAAGAACAATCCAGACATTGGAGGATATGCTTAGATCTTGTGTGATCGATTTTAGTGGTAGTTGGGATTCGCATCTTCCATTGATCGAATTCTCCTACAATAATAGTTATCACTCCAGCATCAACATGGCTCCTTTCGAAGCTTTATACGGTCGAAAATGTCATTCTTCGGTCTGCTGGAATGAGATTGGTGAAGCTCAGCTCACTGGACCTGAACTCATTCAAGAGACTGCAGACAAAGTCAAGAAAATTCGCGACAACCTCTTAACAGCTAGAAGCCGTCAAAAGAGTTACGCGGATAGACGACGCAAGCCTTTGGAATTCCAAGTCGGTGATCTCGTCCTACTCAAGGTATCTACTTGGAAATGTGTAATCAGATTTGGGAAGAAAGGAAAACTTGCACCATGATATGTTGGACCATTCAAGATCGTTGAAAGAATCGGAAAAGTAGCCTACAGACTTGAGCTGCCTCCTGAACTTGGAAATGTTCATCCAACTTTCCACGTGTCCAATCTTAAAAAGTGTTTGGCTGATGAACGCCTCCACATCCCCCTTTATGAAATTCGTGTCGACAACACGATGCACTTCGTCGAGAAACCTGTGGAAATATTGGACCATCAAGTCAAGAAGCTCAAGCGCATACAGATAGTCAAAGTTCGCTGGGAATCCAAACGTGGCTGAGAGTTTACTTGGGAATGAGAGGATCAAATGAAGGCGAAATATCCACACCTTTTCCCACAAGTTTCCTCTAATTAAATTTCGGGACGAAATTTCCAAAAGTAGGGGAGACTGTGACATCTGTGTATTTTAATCCTTGTACTATTCCGAACAACTTTGTATTTAATAAAATATGGTGTTTTAATTTCAATATTTGTTTAATTATTTCTGACATTAGTACGTTTTCAATCATTGTTCAATTCCGAACTCTCAAAACCTGTTCTGGAAGTGAAATCATAAACCGTTACGTAAACATAATCAGTTTAACGCGACGTACACTCCGGAACTGTGACATAAGCCAAACATACCTTAAATACCCTTTACATAACTTAGAAATAAGTTTCGAAGGATTCGGTATGGCAAAAACATGTTTATTCGAACTTAAGAACTAATTGCGACAAAACTGCGTAACGAACATTGGTGACCGCCCGGATAATATTTAAATCCTAAAAATATTCTGTTATGATTAAAATTTTATTTTTAATCATGTTCGTGTTGAAAAATAAATTAAAACACTTAAAAACATTATTTTTCAAAGTTTAAGCGCGTACCGCGTATTTGATGTGCGTAAAGTGTGATATAAATTTAAGTATATTTTAAGCCCTTTTTACACGTTAGTCAAGTTTTAAATTTATAAAACACGATATTTTAATAACACCAAACACACATATGGGCAAGTGCACCCATCGTGAGCGTAGTATAGTGTTGGCAAGATACCGAGGTCGTCCAAGGACACAAGAGCTTTTAGCACCGGTTTATCCTCAACGTCTAATCAAATCAAAAGTTTAGAAAAAGGTTTTAAACTAGAAAAAAAATAAAAACTAACTAAAATGTTGAAAAATAAAAATAAAAATAAAAACAGATAGACAAGATGAATCACTTGGCTCCGACTCGTGTTTAGTGTAACCTTTGATTGTTTCCGCACTTTTGCACTATTTAAGATATTATCTTAGTTATTGTAGTAGGCCCCTCTTTTGAAGGTGACGTTACCCTCAACCCAGTAGTTTGAGTCAGCAATGATACAATCCTAAAGGGTCGGATTATTGAAAGATAATTAATTAAGTTATTAATGCGTATTATGGTAGGCCCCTCTTTTGAAGGTGACGTTACCCTCGGCTAAGTAGTCTGAGTCAGCAGGGATACAGTCCTAAGTAGCCGGGTTAAAGTATTAATAGTAGCTTACATATGAGGGGATCAAAGAGTTTGGACCCCCGCCATCCAATACCGGTGGGTATTGAAGGAGGTCCTACTAAATTTGACCCAGGTCCTTGCAGGATCTATACCCTGAACAAGGCAAGACTCTTACCAAACCGTTCCCTTAACCCCCGACCAGGTAGCCAACATACCTCCATATAGACCGTGGAGATATGAATGGTGAAAATCTTTTATTTTATATAGACAGTAAAATAATGCCAAGACACCACGGACAAACGATAAGGAAGAATCACCTTCAACATAAGAAACTAGTTATTAAAGTCATTAATACATAACCAAGTAAAAAGTGCGAAAAGATTAAAAATAAAAAGTATTACACTAGACACTTGTCTTCACCAAGTGATGTAAGAGACTTAGGCAAACATGGCCTTTGATTGTCAAGAACTCTTACGATCAATCTTGGATCCCGAGATGACTCACACACTCTATGATGGACAATGGATGATGGTGGTGGATGATGGTGTTGTGATGGTGGTGGGTGGTGGGTGAAGTGTGAGAGAGGTGGTGTGCTAAGGGATGGTTTGCAAATGAGCCAAGCACCCCTATTTATAGCCTGAACAGTAGCTCGGGCACGGCCCCGTGTCCAGTGGGCACGGCCCCGTGTCCATCCTCTTCTCTGTCTTCATTAATTGCAGTTTGTCTGCATTAGTTGACCACGGCCCCGTGTCCGCTGGGCACGACCCCGTGTGCAGAAGCATATCTGTACTATCAAGATTTGCTTGGATTCTGCGAATCTTATAGTTGACAACGGCCCCGTGTCCGCTGAACACGGCCCCATGGTGGGCGATAGAAGCTTCTACATCTTTGTCTTTTATGCTGACACTTGTGCACGCCCCCGTGTTCACTGAGCACGGGGCGTGTTCAGCCTTCTGTTCTCTTGTTTTGCTTGGGAAGATGCTTTCAGGGAGGTCGGGCATGCCATGTTTGTTCCTTTTCTTGTATTTATTCTAGATTTAGCTGCCTTTTTGCTTCTTTTGTTAATTTGAGCTTATTTAATCCTGAAAATACAAAAGGAAGACAAAAGCACACTTTTTCCAACATTAATACTAAAAAATGTTAGTTTTATGCCACAATTGATGTAATTTATATGTTGCATTTTGCACACATCAAATACCCCCACACTTGAATCTTTGCTTGTCCTCAAGCAAAACTCTTTATATTGTGGCTTTACACTCCCAAATGGAATGGGTAGAAGAGAAGGTTTTTGGGCTTGTCATAGAGTGTCGGGATTTCCAAGATTCTTTATTAAGTTTTATTTTTATTTATTTACAATCCTATTCGTCATGATTTATTTAAAACTTTTCATAAGATAAATTACTTATTAGGGCATAACATGCCTCTTTAAAATTCTATTTATATACAAGTTCACATACCTCACGGGGGATCACTCAACACTCGGCCGAAGATGTATTTTAGTGAATCACTCGAGAGCGGCATGAAACTTACTCCTACCATAGGCTTGCCAAGCAATCAATCCTCCTCCTTTTTAACTATATACCTTTGTAAATATCAAGAGGACTTTTGGGTGAAGGGTTAGGATTGGGTTAAAGGTAGGTGGTTGGGTTAGTGTTAGTAGAAAAAGGGCGAAAAGCGTAAAAAACGTCGGTTTTCGAAAGACTTTTTATTTTTGCATTTTTTTATTTTGATGAAGCCATGATTCAAACAAAGTTATTTTTAATGAACTTGCTTGTTTATTTCTTTTGCTTCATCATCAACATTTTTTTTTTTTTGAAAGTCATACGAAAAACCAAGCTTTTTACTAAAACAAAGGGTTAAAAATAAAAAAGGTTTTGGTGGGTGAAAGGGTGTTTGGTTTGGGTTAAGAAATGAAAAGGTTAAGGCTCAAAGGGGTTAACTAGAGGGATTTTTGGTAGGTGGTAAAAAAAATAATGGTGTAGAAATAAAAAGGGTTAGTCCTAATGCCTCCATCATTTACTTACTTGGGTTTAAGTTGGTAAGGACCGGGAATGTATCGTCGTGGCAAGTTCTAGAGTTGTAAGAACCAAGCGGCTATTCACACAAGAAATGAAAAATGAGCAT
This sequence comes from Helianthus tuberosus, assembly GCA_030545235.1. Taxonomy (NCBI): domain Eukaryota; kingdom Viridiplantae; phylum Streptophyta; class Magnoliopsida; order Asterales; family Asteraceae; genus Helianthus; species Helianthus tuberosus. Next base: position 47,010,980 of record CM060411.1, on the reverse strand, counting down.
TTAGTTTAAATATATGTATTTGTATGCTCAATAAAGGCTCAAAACTCACTTTTGTGGGAATGGGTTTTTATGTGATCAAGTATATATAATTAAATTTTAACTAAGTTTGCCATGCCTTTTCATAATTTTCTTATGTTGGTTCTTTTTATCACGACGCTATCGGTTGTAAATTTGTAAAAATATAACCTTTTTAGAATTTGAAATTCCCAAGTTAAACCTAGACAAGTAAAAAAAATGAAATTTAAAAAAAAAATTGGGATGATTAGCGGTTCCAATAGAGTTTTGTGTAAGGCTTGTAATTAGGACTTGCAAGATTCAAAGTTTTAGCATCCCCCCCCCCCCCACACTTAAATTACACATTGTCCTCAATGTGTCCCAAAAATAAGTTTTTAGGTTGATTGAATGTGTAAAAGGTGTGAAAAAGCAAAATTTTATGTTACTGGGCGTCTGGACACGACCCCGTGGTGTCCGGGCACGGCCCCGTGTTCAGGTGCCAGAAACAAAAAGTTGAACAAAAGAAACAGAAGCCTGGACATGGGGGCGTGTTGGGTGAACACGACCCGTGTCTAGTTTACCTGAACTGGGCATATTCTGCAGACTGTGCAGCACGGGGCCGTGTTGGGCGGGCACGGCCCGTGCTGAACCTGCTGTAATGAAGAAAATTTTGTCGGATGGGCCTGTTTTCGTGCATGGGGTGCTGGTCCAATTTTCCCTTGTTATCCTTCACCATCCCGAGTGTGTTTTACTCATTACAACATCATCCAAACACCAAATTAGCTAAAACCATCATTCATTAAGTCATAGAGAGAATTACAAAATAATCCTAAAAGTTAAAATACTAGATAGTTAGGTCAAAATAACACAAGAAATCTAAACCAAGAAGTTCTAGCCTACTACTTATTCTATTAGCAAAATTTCTGAGAAGATAAATCCCTCGGTTAGATGTGGCTTGAAAAACTTCTTTCTCCGGGCATGGGTTCCTCACACGTCGACGAGTCATTCTTCTATCTCCCTAAGGAGAAGAAAGGCGAGCTCATTGGCATTGGTTTGAGGAGGTGCAACCTCCACCGGGACTCCTTGTAGATCTTCAAGAGGAGGTTCCGCTGGAATGTCGTCCCAACCGGTAGGATTGTTGATTCCAAGTGCTAGGTTCCAATCCTCTTGAGGGAGGATTGGTTCCATGGGAGGTGTTACAAGAATGTTTAACCTCTGGTGCAAGAGGTTTATTTCTTGAAAACTGTTTTCCAACCCCACCGTAAGATAATTTATACGGTCTATTAGGACCTCCTCTACCGAAGTCATCTCGTCAAGAGCTTCACGTAATGCCATCACGTAACATACGAGAGTCGCTTCGATTGATGACCTTCTCTCCCTTCGACTGTTTCTGGAGTGCGCAGAAGAAGTTCCACTGTTTTGACTAGACATTCTACGAAAACAAACCAGAAATAGTTCATTTTAAATGAAACAGTACATCGGACACGGCCCCGTGCTCAATGAGCACGGCCCCGTGTTCAACTTTCTGCGGATTTTCGGAACAAGGAATCTTGGAGTTTTAAATTATTTTTCCAACTTATGAAGCATTTTTGAACAGAAATAACTTAAAACAATGTTGCACAACTTATTTTTAGCAAGATTCCTTGGACAAAAATCTAATAATCAACACAATAAAGCTTGAGAGCAAGCTTCAATGGAGGTGTTGAGACAAGAAAGATGAAGAAGAAGGCAATGGATAAAAGAGGAAAGGACAAGATGTTTGTTAGAACCTTCTTTTAGAAAATACCTAGGATGGTAGGTGAGAAGATCCTCTCAAATCTCTGTCCCTGGATGGTCCAAATGTGCAGGATTCTTGGCTGCATTTATAGAAAACGACAACATGCTGGACACGGCCCCGTGTGCAGGCAAGATCCTGACACATTTTGTCCGTATTCTGACTAAAAGTCAGAAAGGAATCTTTTGGTGGACACGGGGGCGTGTTGACCTGGGCACGGCCCCGTGTCGAAAGGCTGTTTATGAAGTTTGTCTATTTTTAAGGAACTTTTCCGGATCGGGCGGTTCCTTACTGGATGGAACAACCCCAAAGTGCCTAAGATACCTTAATTGTTCTAGATTAAGACGAGAACGCAAGAGGTTGTCGGTGAGGGTGATTCCTATGCTATATGTAGGTGGACAAGTCCAACCCTTTCCCGGGCTCTTGTTAAAGAAGGTGTATGCCGAATCGCTCAGGTCTATGTATGCATCGAACGAAGTCGATGGGGAGTCCTTCACGGCACAATCGACACAGGGACGACTATCGCTCAAGTCCTCACTAGAGTTAGAGGTAACGTTGGTAACAACGAAGTTGTTTTTATGCGATCCCAACAATTCTTCTTGGTTATCGTCTTGAGATAAATTATTGAAATCTATCCTAAGTTCTTCTAACCAATTAAGAATTAGATCTTCCATTTGAAATAGTTCATCAAGAAGCATTTCTCCTAGAAGATCCGGTTGAGAGCATTCGAGGGAGAGATAAGGATTATTTTTACTTTCGCCCCTCTTAAGGCTACATGAAAACAATGGGTCTATATAGTGGGGCTTATAATTTAGAAAATAACATTCTAATTCTTTATGAGAGCCACCACATATTTGACACCACGTACCATAAGAGTGCCGAAAGTAAAAAATATCATTATCACTCATGTTTGTGTCAGAAATTACCAACCGTTGGGATCTTACGGTTCTGTTTTCAGTAACTGAATCTTGGGCAAGGGGCGTGTTGGGTGGGCACGGCCCCGTGTTCAGCTTACTGTCTGACTTAAAACAGGATTACCAGTTCCAATGATTGGGCACGGGGCGTGTTCAGCGGGCACGGCCCGTGCTGAGTTCTGCAGAAGCTGAAAAAACTAAGAAAAATAAAAAAAAAAACAGAAAAATAAGAAAAACAATTAGGCCGTTGATTCCTAACTTTCTTAAAATCCTTGTGTCCCCGGCAGCGGCGCCAAAAACTTGATATGCGTAAAGTGTGATATAAATTTAAGTATATTTTAAGCCCTTTTTACACGTTAGTCAAGTTTTAAATGTATAAAACACGATATTTTACTAACACCAAACACACATATGGGCAAGTGCACCCATCGTGAGCGTAGTATAGTGTTGGCAAGATACCGAGGTCGTCCAAGGACACAAGAGCTTTTAGTACCGGTTTATCCTCAACGTCTAATCAAATCAAAAGTTTAGAAAAAGGTTTTAAACTAGAAAAAAAAATAAAAACCAACTAAAATGCTGAAAAATAAAAATAAAAACAGATAGACAAGATGAATCACTTGGCTCCGACTCGTGTTTAGTGTAACCTTTGATTGTTTCCACACTTTTGCACTATTTAAGAGATTATCTTAGTTATTGTAGTAGGCCCCTCTTTTGAAGGTGACGTTACCCTCAACCCAGTAGTTTGAGTCAGCAAGGATACAATCCTAAAGGGTCGGATTATTGAAAGATAATTAATTAAGTTATTAATGCGTATTATGGTAGGCCCCTCTTTTGAAGGTGACGTTACCCTCGGCTAAGTAGTCTGAGTCAGCAGGGATACAGTCCTAAGTAGCCGGGTTAAAGTATTAATAGTAGCTTACATATGAGGGGATCAAAGAGTTTGGACCCCCGCCATCCAATACCGGTGGGTATTGAAGGAGGTCCTACTAAATTTGACCCAGGTCCTTGCAGGATCTATACACTAAACAAGGCAAGACTCTTACCAAACTGTTCCCTTAACCCCCGACCAGGTAGCCAACATACCTCCATATAGACCGTGGAGATATGAATGGTGAAAATCTTTTATTTTATATAGACAGTAAAATAATGCCAAGACACCACGGACAAACGATAAGGAAGAATCACCTTCAACATAAGAAACTAGTTATTAAAGTCATTAATACATAACCAAGTAAAAAGTGCGAAAAGATTAAAAATAAAAAGTATTACACTAGACACTTGTCTTCACCAAGTAATGTAAGAGACTTAGGCAAACATGGCCTTTGATTGTCAAGAACTCTTACAATCAATCTTTGATCCCGAGACGACTCACACACTCTATGATGAACAATGGATGATGGTGGTGGATAATGGTGTTGTGATGGTGGTGGGTGGTGGGTGAAGTGTGAGAGAGGTGGTGTGCCAAGGGATGGTTTACAAATACCCCTATTTATAGCCTGAACAGTAGCTCGGGCACGGCCCCGTGTCCATCCTCTTATCTGTCTTCATTAATTGCAGTTTGTCTGCATTAGTTGACCACGGCCCCGTGTCCGCTGGGCACGACCCCGTGTGCAGAAGCATATCTGTACTATCAAGATTTGCCTGGATTCTGCGAATCTTATAGTTGACCACGGCCCCGTGTCCGCTCAGCACAGCCCCGTGGTGGGCGTTAGAAGCTTCTACAGCTTTGTCTTTTATGCTGACACTTGGGCACGCCCCCATGTTCACTGAGCACGGGGCGTGTTCAGCCTTCTGTTCTCTTGTTTTGCTTGGGAAGATGCTTTCGGGAAGGTCGGGCATGCCACGTTTGTTCCTTTTCTTGTATTTATGTTAGATTTAGCTGCCTTTTTGCTTCTTTTGTTAATTTGAGCTCATTTAATCCTGAAAATACAAAAGGAAGACAAAAGCACACTTTTTCCAACATTAGTACTAAAAAAGGGTTAGTTTTATGTCACAATTGATGTAATTTATATGTTGCATTTTGCACACATCAGTATTACTGCGTAACACTGTGTTTCTACTGCAAAACGCAGACAACGCAGCCAGTCTCGACAACTGATATTTATTTCAGTAATATTTTGGCGAGTTTATTTTTATAGAATAATAAAAATAATATAAAACGCCATAAACCGGGATTAAAACACTAGACGTTACACTTAACCTCCAACTATTATCTAATTTACCATTCAAAAATTACACTTACCCCCCCCCCCCCTTTGGAACTTACGGTCACAAGGACCCCACCAAGATCACACCATACCTCCTAGATTTCATTCTTATTTTATTTACATCTTTGCTTGATTTGGTTGCCAAAATATTGGTGGAAGATTATAAGTATGGCACTTGGATTCTAAAGATCATCATACTTCATAACACTCAACACTTCACTCCATCTTCCTCTCTCTCTCTCTCTCCCCCATAACCGTACACACCACCACCACTCCCATTTCCAATTTTTCAACCTTGTTCTTGAAGATTAAACTCCATTCCAAGCTAGTTTCAAGTTGGTGTGAAGATCCAAAGGAGTTTCCAAGGTGTTTTCAAGTGATTTCAAGCTCCATATCATCAAAATCTCATCAAAAACTCACTTGAATCTTGAAGGTATAAAGTTTATGTTTAAATCATACACTTGATTCTTGGTTGTTCTTGATGATTGGAAGTTTCTCTTGAATCTTGGAATTTTTCACAAACTTGAAATCTAAAAAGAAATGGGTCTTGATACAAAAAAATGGTAGTATATATGTGTGTATATATAACCGTATATATATATTATGTGTATGAGATTTGAGTTTGAGTTGATTTTTGATAAATACTTGTTTAGGATGTTTGCTTGCATGAACAAGATTATGTGCAAATATGTTAGAGATATAAAGGAGTGATTGAATCATGAGTTATAATTTGAAATAATGTTAGTATTTTGACATGTAAATGGCCAAAATTTTATTAGACATATTTGAGAATTTTTAAGTTGTTGCTGGTTCTTGAATGATAGTTAAAAAAATGCAAGTGTTTGATGATTTGTGCATGATATGATGAATGTTCAATTAAATCAGTAAGTAAACATGAATAAATTACATGTTTGATGCATTTAAATTCATATGAAATGATGATGATATGATAGTGTGCTTTAGACACTTGTACATGAGAATGCATGTTGATTTAAAGCTCAAGAAATGATAAAAAAATGATTGTATGACAAAAATGTTTTAGAACAGATTATAAACACTAAAAATAACATTATTTGGCATATTATAATGGCATGAAACTTTGTCATAGGTTTGATAGCTTTGCATGTTGTACATATAGCTTAGAAAGTGGTAAAATATGTGAAATTTGCATGATTTATGTGCTTTATGTGAGACCTGCACTATCATGAGTATAACCACTATTTTATTCAGTAAATAACATGGGATATGTTAAAATATCAAGCCGTTATGATTTGGGATGGTTAGGGTAACGTTTGATGCAAAACTATGCAGTAAAACGGTTAAAAATCGGCTTTTCGGAGGATTTTTATAAAACTGTTTTAGATCAGTAAGTAAACTGATATTTTTGATATAAAAATAAGTATTTTAACTTATATTAAGTTTACTTGGTGTTTGGTTAGTCATACGTGACTTCCGACGCCCAAAAACGTTACCGAATCGCTAAAATACGTGTTTTTCAACATACACTATAACGGGTTGTTCATAGGTAAATTTTATGTGTTACAATGTGTTATGTGTTTTATAATATGTGTATGATGACATGTTAACACTTGACAAAATTATGTGTATTACGCTAATTATTAGTATGTTACATTTGAGTATATATATTACGACGCGCAAATCGTAGATATATTGCTTATAACATGATGAGGGTCACCAATAAAATCGTTCAAGTCGCAAAGTTTTTAAAATATATACATGAACACATATATATATAAATACACCAATATAATCAAAAATAATAACTTTTCGATAAAATCTCGAAGTTATGTGAAAATTTTAAGTATCGGAGAAACTTAGGTGTTTTTGTGAGTTTGATTATTAAATCGTTCTTATTTAATTTAGGACAAATAAACAATTTGAGGGATTGTGTTAACATATAAAAACGCACCCAAAGGTGAGTACATAGTTCCCCTATTTTACGTTTTCAAATGTTTTGGGGTGAAGCATATGTGCATAACTTTACTTTTCGTTTTCATGACATTATACATGTTTTATTACATATTACATATAATACATTATTTCAAAGACATTTTTTTGGCATATTGACTTAGTATGCGTAATGCATGGTTTTACAAAGACATTTCTCATGACATGCTTACATTGAAAAGGACATTTGGTATGTTTAACGGGTTAGTAATACATTCATTAACATTGATCACGCCGCTCGGTAGTATGTAATAGCGCTATAGGACTTGACAAATCCCGTTCCCGCTTTCTAGGAATTTCGGAAGGGGAATGACAGAATCCGAATACATTTTTGATAAACCTTGATCCTGATAAGGGTTTATCCGACAGTCTCTAGGCTTGAGTGTATGCGATAGACAAACCACATAAATGTTCATATCGATAAAAGAAATGGTTTTCAAAACATAACTTTTGATTTTAACTCTTGGTTATTCAAAGACCTTGTTTTGTACATGACATTGGATTTCAAAAGACATTTGTTTATACTTAACATTAGACATTGTTTACACATGACATTTGACATTGGACATTGACATTGACATTTAAACAAGACATTATTTCATGGTTATTAATAAGTGATTTAAGTAACGAGACGTGTGTAATATGATAAAAGCATGGTGGATACGCCACTGGTACTTCCTATATATAAGTGATTTTATTGTATTGCATATCGTGGCGTTATCTAAACCACTTCAACAAAGACAAGACATGACATATTTTATACATATTATTTTCATTTGGTTATTCACTTAACCATACATCATTCTTTTATATCATTTGATTTTCATATGATTTTATAAAATAAAATATTTTATAAGGTTCATGACTATTTTTCATTAAACATTTCTTTTAACATTCAAAGTCATGAATCTTCAACACTAAACCTATGTTACTCACAGACATTTTTATGCTGACGTATTTACTTTCACATATGTTTCAGGAGCGAATATTTGATGTGAGCAAGCTACACTTAGGGCGACTTGGGCCTTAGCAATATAAAATCAAGAAAGTTATCATCTTTTATGTTATGTGTTTTGTTTGAACTAAGACAATGTAATAATTTAAGCTTGTAAAACTTAACTTTAATTATCATGTGTTTTGAAACAATAATTTTGCCACACGACTCCCCGACGTTTCCGCCGCGGTTTGTTGTTTTACGCGGTCGGGGTGTGACACTTATTATCTACCATGTATGGGCAGTTGACGTTGTGAGGACCACAAGGACCGTGAATCATGAAATCACTGACAAGAGTATACAACTCTGGATCATCGTTTGGGTCAGGAATTTCAGCAGAAATGAGGGGATCAATGTGTTCAACAGTTGGAAACTTGTGATCGGGATGCATAAATAAACATATATGCGCATGCGGCAACCCACGCTTCTGAAACTCCACCGTATAAACAACTACAAAAAGTAAAGAAAATAAAATATTAAATGTTTGTATTCAATTTTTAAATATTAAGAAGAAATGAAGTTTAATAATAAATATGTAAAAAATACCTGCTGAAACTTTTCCAAATATTGAGTTATCCTTCAAGTCTTTAATCAAAGCATTGAGCTTGATTTTAAACAATCTAGAGAGGATATCAGGCCTGTCTTCAGGACTTAAATTGGTGTCCTTAAGATATCTTTTAATTTCAGGCCATTTAGGATTGCATGTCACGGTTATAAAAACATCTAGATATCCATACCACTTACACAGAGACATTGCATCCAAATAGTTCTGCATCATATACCGAGCACCTCCAGTGAATGACGAAGGCAATATGACACGCTTTCCAGTGTTGGATACATTTATATTACCATGGTTACGTAAATTGGAGAGGTTCTCAAAAGTATCACATCTTAGAACTTTCTGTTGAAAACGTATGTAATTTAGTCGCTCAGTTTCAATCATGGTATACGCATCAACTAAGAATTGTTGAAATAGGCTATGTGAATTTATAATTAATGAAAAAACACCCTGCCTATCTTGTATCCTGTATGCAAAGAATTCTCTCATAGTGACATATGTTCGTTTGGTTGATGTAGAAGGAGTAACACCTCTATGAGGAATATCAATTATGTAGCAATCATCACCATAAGGAAACAAAAGTGGACACTGGAGAGCAAGATACGGTGGATGTAACTCACTAATACGTTGCAGACCACCAGATTTCGTTTCTACAATAATATCTCTGTTTTCTAAGGAATCGCCAATGTCACCAACAATTAAAGCTGCCACTTCAGAAGCGGTTGGTAAGTTGTATGTTCTTCCATCTTGTTGCCTTCTTCCAATGAGCCGCAACTTTAGCTCAGCATTATAGTTATCTTTAAAAAAATCTCTTACCATGCGATATGTTTTAACCAAAACATTCTCCGAGTCTAACATATTATGTATATGTTGTATAACTTGAAGATCAAGATCCAAAGACTTTGATGAAGAAGCTCTATTAGATTCACTAAAGAAAATCAAAACATATAATATTAATTTAAAATTAAAAAAGATTCTTAAAAAATAAAATAGTTACATTGAATACGTACCCAAAAGCAGATTGTCTATTTGAAAGTTCATTGTCAGTATCATATATATAAAGCTGGGAGAATTTTGGTTTAGATCCGTCCTCTGGTAGAAGACTTCCCATTCTATGGTAATTCTGACCACCCAATCGGAATATATAAGGAGCATTGCCTCTGTTAATGGATTTATCAACTTTTTCGCCAATGGAAGTAAATGAGAACATGGAATTGTATCGATGGATGTTCTTGATGAATGACTTGCTTTTTGAATCCAATCCATTAAAAGGAGACTGATAACTTGGTGGTGCTTCCTTCATATTAGGAAGTTGAACTTTACCATATGCACAACAAATTGAATAACTTGAACTAAATTGGATTTTTGTACTCCCTCTATGAGCTTCGACATCCCATAATTTTGCTTGACATATTTGGCAAGTGACATTTTGATCTAAGTGATCAACATAATTTGTTGAAAAATATTTAAATAATATTTGTAAATTTGTAATAAGCAATTATAAAGTTGGATGCAATTTCAATTAAAATTAATTAATTGTATATTGTATATTTATGTAAAATGTACCTTTTGAGATGCCCACAAATTCGTCTTTTTTAGTATCACTTCCATTCGACCGTCTTTTATCCAAAATAGTCTTTCTTAAATTTCGCCTTTGTTGACTGTTAAAATTGTCCATGGAATTATTTAAACCTGTAACAACAAAAAATATAAAAATTAATGATACAAAATAAAATATAAAATAAATGAAAATATTATGGTGTTACCGTTTGAGTATTCTGCTGTAATGTCAGAGACAGGACTTCTAGTATTTCCATTGATACAATTGGTAAAAGATAGTGAATTACATAAACGATTCTCTTTGATGACATTCTCTTTGTTCTTAGCCTTTCTTGTATCCAAATACAATTTTCGTAACTTTCTCATGTGATGACTCTCAATATTGGTAGAGTTTGTGTTTAAAACTGTACAAAAAGATAATATTTAAGATATAGGAATTTATTAGAAAAAATAAATAAAACATTAAACAAAATACTTACTGGGAGGGTTAATAGATATTGGTGTAATATTTGAAAATGGTGTTGTATTTGTGCAATTATTTAAACCTGTAATAAAATTATATAGAAACGAATCATGATTAAAAAAAGAAAATAAAAATAATATTAAAAAAAAGTATATGTGATAATGAAAATAAAAATAGGTAAGCGGTATATTTGTAGATTTTTTATAATAAAAGATTTTTAATAGAGTATCTGTTGTAATGTCAGACAAAGGGCTTCTAATACTTCCAATGGGAGAATTAGTAAAAGATAGTGAATTACATAAAATATTGTCTTTGATGACATTCTCTTTGTTATTAAAAACATTCTCTTTAACACCGTTGTTAACCTTTCTTCTATCCAAATACAGCTTTCGTAACTTTCTCCTGTGATGACTCTCAATATCGGTAGAGTTTGTGTTTAAAACTGTAAAAAAATAATAATTAAGATGTAGGAAATTATTTGAAAAAATAAATTAATAAGTCATTAAACAAAAAAATTATTGGGAGTGTTAATAGATATTCGTGAAACATTCGACAATGGTGTTGTATTTATGTTGGGATAATGATGTATATCTGAGATAATAATAAAAAAAAGTCAAAAATTATATTCTACCTTGGAGGAAAAGAAATTCTACTAATAATTAAAGTTAAATCATAATCTGTTTAATATTACAAACTTGTTTCAATTCATTTGGTTTTAAAACGTCAAAAAGGTAATGGAAAAAAAATACAAAATGTTAATTTAAAATACAATTGAAAAAAAATATATATACATGTTAATAATAAAACTAATTTTAACACAATTTTAACACAGTTTTAATAAAAGTAAAATTAACATTGCTCAAACTAAAATTTAGAAATTTAAAACCAAGGATAAATTTAAATAACCAAATCCAAACATTAAACCATCATTCCTACATCAAGTGACTTAAACAACATAAGTTTTCAAAAACAAATAGTAGATATCCTAAACATGGAATAATAATTGTCTTAACAATGGATAGATGTGATCATTTTTCCTTCTTGGGAATCAAAAGTGACTTAGGGCCTTCATTTAAAGATAAAGGATCTTTACTTCTAGAGTCGTCACGATCATAATATTCCACAAGAACACGCTTTAGCTCAGGTTGTGCCTTCATCTTTCCTGGCCTTTTGTTACGCAAAGCCATACCACCAGCACTTGAATCAATCAATGAAACCGGAGTCTCATAACCATTGTTGAATGGTATAGAATCCTTCAAATTAAAGTAAATACATTTGTTAAAATACAAAAGGTTTGTATTTAGAAATAGGAATGTGTTTTAAAAAAAATAGATAGTACCTTCTGGTTAGTAGTATGTTTTCTCGTCTTGCGCTTCTCTTTGTTATAAGTGTTGAATTCTAATTTAAATAGAAAATATGGATTAGAAATATAGGATTACAAAATAAAAAAGATTGAAAAAACAAATAGAAATAAAATGCGGACCTTCATTGCAACCTAAAACAGCTTTTGTTGCTGACTCGTCATGATCATAAGACTCCGCAAGATTACGCTTCAACTCAGAATGTTCACTTATCTTTTCAGCATTTTTGGTAGCCAAAGATATTGATCCATCACTTGAACCAATCAGTGACATCGGGGTATCATCCTTAATATGGAAATGAATTGAAATGAATGTAATATATTATTAAAAACAATATTTGTAATCATAATAGTGATGAATAAAAATAAATGAATAAATAGATAGATTTTGTCATATACTTTGTTTAAAAATAATACATTCAGATCGACAGTATCAACACTTGCAAAATCACCAGATGAGATATTCATAGAGTTTGAAAGATCAACCTACATTGTAAACAAAGAAGGATGTGTTAAATTGTTGAATAAAGAATGTAGGTAAAATATAGTATAACCGTAAAAACTTAATATCAATAACATTAGATACTTACATGGTCAATCCCTAACTTTGATTCAAGCTGAGAAATGATTTCAGCATCATCAGAAAATCTTTTGATAGTGAATGACTTGTAGTGATTCTTCACATTAAAGGGAGAAATCTCAATCTTAAACGTCATCTTTTTGCCAACCAAATTACTAATTTCATCCGGTAGCAAATAATCCGTTTCACCCTACATAATAATTTAAGATGTAAAAACGGTGGTACAATATGAGATTGTATAAATTATAGAAATTGGGAAGATAATAAAGCCAAAAGAGATACATCAAGAAACTTATCAACCAACTCTTGAGCACTCTTTCCAAGTAAGTTTCGAGCTACATGATCTAAGCAAGTTAGAGATGCAATACCAGTAGAATCTTGTAACCTAAGTTGAAGTTTCAACCTAAAAAAGAATAATAAAAAAAGTTAAATTATACATGATTGAAAAATTGGTATTAGTATAGTATTGAAATATAACTTTTTAATTTAAAGTTATCATAAAGTTAGGACTTTACCTGGGAACCACAGAAACACCTTTTTCATTGCAAACATCATTTATGCATCGAATTGTCTGCTTCTCCTCACTTAAATCTAATCCATCCTCTCCATCGCTTATGAAATACAACACAGAAACCTTCTTCATACAATTCTTACAAGAATTGTAATACCACTCAACACCAGGAGGGAAACTTATCACTGTACCAACCACAATCACATTAATTGTCTCCTGAATTTTATTAACCTCATCTATGCTCTTGAATTCAGTTCCAACAAAAAAAACATCATGAACAGTTTTGCCAGCTTGAGAGGAACCAAAAGGACGGCTTGAAGAACCAACAGCCGGTCTTCTTTCAAGTAACCTTCAAATTATTATAAATATAATTAGTGTATAATTAGTCTATAAATTATAAAACCTTTCAACATTATGACATAAAATAATATACTGAAACAAATAATCAAATAGTTAATTTGAAAAAATATGTACATCTTACCTCTTTTGGAAATCAATTAGCTCATCAATGCTTTCGTTCAGATACAAAAAGCTGTTTTGAAAAGAACTGGAGACGTACGCCTTACCTACATAGTTAAGAAAAGAATTCTATTCAAACAATTAAGCATTGATAAGTACAACAATAAAATGTAAAATATATAGAATTTTAATGAGAAAGATAACAGTAATTAATTAAGTATAAAACCTTCATAAAAGGTATATATTCCAAACTGCAATATCACAAACACATCACTCGGTTTCTGTTCCAAAAACTTTGACATTTGAATCGCATAATCTCCCCACAAAGTGAGATAAACATTAAGGTACCTATGAATAAAAATTTAATAAAACATGAACAAATTGATAAATATATAAAAGAGATCAAAGAAATAAATAAATTCTAACTCTAAGTCACGAAGTTGTAAGCTCATTTTTTTGTTCAATCTCCCATTACTGCTGGTATGATCAACCATAGGAAACCAACCATCAACATAACCAATGATATCTATAAACAAACAAAAGAATAAATTAGAACAATAACAATGGCGTAATATAAGTAAAGATCAAAAGATCAAATTTTAAAATACGGTGCACTTACCAACAGGAGAGTCTTGAGGAATAGCACGATTACGAAGAACATCAAAGGATGTAAAAGAGAATCTATGAATTGAACCACCAAAGTCATCACAATTTCTGATATCGGTAGAGAAATTGAAAAACAGTTTATGTTTGTGGTTGGTTGGGCGGTACGGAGACACGTTGTCACCAACGTCAAACTTAGTAACCATGACACAACTCTTTTCTACCTGTAATCTTCCATACTTTACAAGATAATTACCACCAACACTTGCTTGAATTTTGGTACCCTATCAAACAAATATAACCCTTTAAGATGTAACATAGGATATAAAAAAATAAAATAAATGTGTTATAAAGTTATAAAGTACCTCCTCATCCATGAGGATCAGTTCGACCGCATGAATAGCATTCTTGACTTTAAATGATAGTAGCTTCCAAAGCTTAAGTATGCGAACTTTAATAGTAACGTCTGTCTTGGTTACATCCAATTCATTAAGAGAAGTGATGGGAGGATTCTCCATTGACCTTTATAGTTAAAGATTTATTTTAGAAAACAAAATCTCTGATTCATAAACAAATTTTTGTTTTTTAAAGATTGTATCAATTGTCTGAGGGTCTTTAAATCAACAATTGTTGTGAAACATTCAAGGAGTTTTTGGAACATTAGAAAACTGATGTTTTATGTATCAATTGTGTGAGGGAGAATATTTACGGATGCATGGATCATGTTAGTTAGACATAATCATTTGAAAAACAAAAATGGGGTATTGATTATTATTACTCTTAAAAATAATTAAATAATAAGAATTGGCAATATTCAAATATTCAAACTTACAATATGATTATTAAGTACCATTACATTAATATAAGAAAGTTAAACTTGGCAACAAAGCTATAGATAAGTAAAGTTAATTTAAAAACCAAAAAGTTGACCTAAAACAACATAAAACTCTAAAACAGTCCCTAAAAACACATGTATATCACGAAAAATTAAGTTAAAAGCTAAATTTCACGAAAAATCATCAAATCAAAATTGTGACTCTTTTGACTAAAACAGCAAGAAGTTGTATATAATTGACAAAAAATCATAAAATTTCTAAAACAGTCCCTAAAACACATGTATATCACGAAAAATCAAAATCAGACACTAAAACAGTCCCTAAAACACATTGATATCTAAGGGCATGTTTGGCTAAGCTTTTTGAAACAACTTATTCACTAAATCTATCTCTAAAACATCATAAATCTCTTTAATCAGAAATGACAGAGACATATGCAGGAACCAAAAAGTTTGAAAAGGAAATAAGATGTTTAGTAAAAGGTTTTAAACAAAAAACAATGACAGAGGGATATGCAGTAGCCAAACAGCAAGAAGTAGTGTATAGTTCACAAAAAAAAATTGTCCAAATTTTTAAAACAGTCATTAAAACAGTACCTAAAACACATTTTAGCAGTCACAATATGGAAAACTATCTAAATTTGTCCCTAAAACATCATAAATCATAAAATCTCTAAAACAGTCACTAAAAAAAAGTATATCACGAAAAATTAAGCTCAAAGCTAAAACAGTCCCTAAAACACATTGATATCTAAGAGCATGTTTGGCTAAGCTTTTTGAAACAACTTATTCCCTAAAACTGTCTCTAAAAAATCATTAATCTCTTTAATCAGCAATGACAGAAGCATATGTTGTAACCAAACAGCAAGAAGTCCCTAAAACACATTGATATCTAAATCAGTCCCTAAAACACATTTATATCTAAATCAGTCCCTAAAACACAGGTAATAATTCAGTTCAAAGATGAATTACAACTATGGAAAACTATAATATATCTAAAACAATCCCTAAAACACATGTAATAATTCAGTTCAAAGGTGAATTACAACTATGGAAAACTATAATATATCTAAATCAGTCACTAAAACACATTTATACGTACATCAGTCCCTAAAACACATGTAATAATTCAGTTCAAAGGTGAATTACAACTATGAAAAACTATAATATATCTAAATCAGTCCTTAAAACACATGTAATAGTAACAAAAATTAACAAAATGGACTAATTGCACAATCTAATCCCTAAACATTAAACTAAAACAAAAATTAAGTTCAAAGGTGAATTTCACATACCTGATTTCTTGAAACAACAGCAAACCTTTCTTCAATAACTAACACCCTGTAGAATAAGTTGAATAATTCAGTTCATAAACAACAAAAAATTAAAAATTATAGAAAGTTTAACAAAAAAAAATTTACCAGCAAAACCAAAGGAGATGAACAACGGAGAGAGAAGGAGAAATGGTATGGCTTTAAAGACTTCATCGGAGGATTAGGGCAAAGAAGAGGAACACAATTTCAAACCTCAATCCGTGTGAATGATGATCTATACCGTCGGATTAAGTTTCAAATTCAAACACAGCCGTAGGATCTGTGTTTGTTGAATAAAGTTGGAGTTTTATGCGAACATGGGACTGAATAATCTGTCTTCGTTGAACAACAGGGAGACAGTAGGTGCGATTGTGAAATTTTGAATCCAAACTCGAAAGGGTATTCATCTGTAGGATGCAGAGAAGGAAAGAAGGAGAGAAGAAGAAGACGGCGAGGAAAGGGAAAGAATTTGGGATTAGGATTTTGGCTGGTTGCTTTAACTTACAGAAGAGAGAAGAGGGAGAACGCTATTCTCTGCCCTCATTAATGGTGTTTGACATTTAGCAACTCTTCAAAAAAAAAAAAACAAATAACCGGAAAAAGGAGGAGTAGACACGTGGACAAAATGAATGTGGGAGTGACAAGTAGGAAAGAGACAAGGGAGGGGTGTTGTGGTGTTGACACATGGGATTTAGAAGCTTTGATTTATTATAATAGATATATATATATATATATATATATATATATTACACCATATAAACGAGTATTTTTTTCTATTTAATTTGAGTATAGTATTGCTATAGTTTTTTTAATTAAAAAGATTGATATGTTACATGATTAAAGTGTCTAAGGGTGAGTAATAACTAAATCGTTAACCGAAATCAACTAAAAATCGAGTTAACTAAAAACTGATTAACCAAAACTCGAATTAACCAAAAACGGTTATCGATTTTTTTGTACCCTCGTTTTAACCAAAATTAATTGAACGAACCATTCATATTTTCATATATTTCTTGTTTTTATACCTTCAGTTCATGTATTTCATATTTATACCCCCATTTTATGTATTTGTACCTCTGTTTCATGTACCTATACATCCATTTCATGTATTTATACCTAAATTTTATGTATTTCTAATAAAAAAATTTAGCCCAAATTTGGTTTTGTCTATTAGCCGAAATTAAATGAATTAAACCAAAAACTGTCAATTTAACTGAATAAATCAAACCGATTAACTGAAAACGGTTTGTTACTAAAATAGACTAATCGATGACCTCGATTTTGGTTGAGGATAATCTAATCAACCGAACAATGCACACCATGGCAATGTCTGTGTTTCCTGCCGCATTGCGCGCGTGTGTCAAACGAAAAAATATCCTGTAATTCCGTGCACTTAATCACTATTAAAATTATACAATTTCGTGCGTTAGACTTAATTACCATGTGTTTGAATCTCGTAAGTCTAGCAATCTGAAGGAATATATTTCATTTGCATATCACATGATTTTATTCGCCGTGTCGCGAAACAATACAAACTATGCACAAAAACCGTTGGTAGATTGTCCGGCTAGACTAGTTATGTCAGCACGGTTCCGGTACTCACCTAAACGACAAGTATAGGACTTAGAATTAGGTCCAACATCAAGGTTATACCAAACCCCAAGTGGGAAAACAAGTATACATGTTAAGATCTTTCGGAAAATATACAAACACTAAAATTGTCTAATCCGAACCATGAAATAACAATTTTTCAGCAAACTAGTAAAAAAATTCAACAATATAAGATCCATGAATGATGTTAAACATCATAAACAACATCAAAGATATTAAATATATCATAACAATATATAAACATCAATTACCATACAAGTTACATATGTTATCTAATGGAACAAACAATGAAAAAGGATCTATTTGATTAAAAAAATGATTCGATTTTGATAGGAAATGGGTAGGAAAAAAGTCAATAAATGATAGTATTCTGGAAATGTCGGTGCGTGAAAAAAAATAACATTATCATGAATTGATGGAAATAAAAACATTGGAACGGTGATCTGTGTATAGAAGAACCAGGAAGAAAGGGACAAGGAGTTTTGGTAATTAGCTAACGTTTCAATGGAATCTTGAGAATCCCTTTCACTCGGGGTGTTAAAAAATATCCAGATCTTAAACCGAATCCGAAATATTAGAAATATCTGAAATTTCGGATATCCGAAAATTCGGATATCAAAAAACCGGATAATCCGAATTTTCGGATTCGGATTCGGATATGAATTTCAAAAATTTCGGATAATCCAATTATCCGATATCCGAAAACTAATTATTATTTATAAATATATATAGTATATGAGCATTATATTTAGTTTGAAGTATTGTAAAAATTAGTATAAAAGTAGTAAATAATTGTATTGGTGTGAATTTATGATTGTTTTTTGTTTTAAATGTTGGAAATTTGGAAAATCGAATATAGGTTTAGTTTTAATCTATACACGAAACGGATTTTTTGATATTCATTTTTATAAATTCGGATATCCGTTTGGATATCCGTATCCGAAATTTCGGATATCCGAAATTTCAGATACGAATTCGGATATCAATATTCACTATCCGAAATTTTCGGATTTCCGGATTTCGGATATCCGATCTTGAACACCCCTACCTTTCAATAAATGATGGAATTACTTGCAAATGCAATCCAATCCATACCAACTAGAGGTGCATAAATCGGGTATTTTTAATAACTGGTTCTGATTATTTGACCAAAATCCATACCATACGTGCCCAATTCCGGCTAGAGTTCGGTAAGAAACCGGGTATTAAAATACACTAATTTTTGGGTTTTTTGTACCCTATTTCCAAGTTTTTTTTGTTCTATATTTTCGTATTTTTTAATACTCTATTGTTTTTTTATTACCCGATGTTTCTAGCATTTTTTTTTTCTTATTATTAAATATGCATTGTATAATGTAAGAAAATTAAAATAAATACACTAACATAAATTTACATGAAAGATATAAGAATCATGTATCGGGGATAGCTGGGTATAATTGATTCCGTTCCAGTTCTTGTCTGGTTTCTGGTATTAATCGGGTGTGATCGGTTCCGGTTCCGGTTCCAGGTATTGAGATCAAAATGCATACCCTATCTATACCCAACGGGTATGGTCGGTTTCGATTTCGGGTATAGAATACCCGGGAATATAAATACTACACGTCAAAATTAGCGCATGGAATCAAACCGATTGTGACCACGAGTATTGAACTACTCCGCCATGAATACCAGGTATACAAACATTGTCAATTGTTGAACCTTCACGTTTAGGGTGGAGTAGGGGTGTTAAACGGGTCGTGTTCGCGGGTTGGCGGGTTCAACCCAACCCGAATCCGAAAATTTTACACAAACCCGAACCCGACCTGAACCCGAAAATCGTATCATACATAAGAACCCGAACACGACCCGTTCAACCCGATTTTTTTTTCTGAAATTAATATATTAAAATTAAAATTTACTTAAAAAACACAAATGTATATAATAATATCATATTTAAATTATAAAATCTATGTTAATTTCTCTTTTTAAGTTATAATCATTGCATAAAATACACACCATATTTAATTTATGACATAAAATATATTGTAAAAAAATATAATATAGTAAAAATATGTTAAACGGGTCAACCCGCCAACCCGACCAGGTTGACCCGAACCTGGCCCGTTAACCTAAACGGGTTCGCGGGTTCAACCTGAAACTGACCCGAACCTGTTTAGACTAAACCTAAACCCACGAATTTCGTGTTAGGTTCGTGTCAGGTTTTCGGGTCGTGTCAGAAATTCACGCCCCTAGGGTGGAGGGAGTGGTCACCCAATGGGGAGTGTTTAAACAATTTTCTAGCCAATAATATCATGTCATGTCAAGTCCCCACTCCACTCCTCATTTTGCACTCAATCACTGGCAATGGTTAAACACATGGAGAGTGGTAAACAATTTTTTTTAAAGATAAATTTGTGATTGGTTGGAAGGGGTTAGGACCCACCATTAATTCCCTCACCCTCTCACCTCTCTCCTCTTCAAACACTCGGTGAATACCCACCGATCAAGTCCCTCACCATTCACCGAAGGGGTGGCGATGGTTCCCCGTGAGGCAACCCAACACCCCGCGTCCACTCCCTGCTCCGTCCCCCCTTACACTGTGTTCCAGAGTTTACTAACGGAAGGAAAGGAAAAGAAACAAAAAGAAAGTAAAAATATTTTGTGTTCCAGAGTTTCATTTAAGAAAGGAAAAGAAAGGAAAATAAAACATCTCGTGTTCCCGAGTTTCATTTAAGGAAGGAAATGAAAGGAAAACTAGGCTAAATTCTTTAGTTTTTTTATCCTTCTGATTTGGAAGGAAATGGGGGAAATACATCTTTTTTTTTCCTTTCTCGTCCTTTCCTTTCTCACTTTTACTTTCTTTTCTTTTCACTCGTCAAGTGAACTCGGGAATAGTAAGGTTTTGTAGAGATAAAATAGTCCTAGATAAATAATAACACTTAACCCTTTATTTTGGTCTCCTGGTTCCCGTTACACAGTAGCCGACAACACCAACACATAGTCTTTCCTCTCCGCCTCGATCTCCGTGCGGCTCTCCCAAGAGGGAACCGGCCAACCGCACCCCAAGGCCCAAACGTGCCGTCCGGAATTGTTGTTCAATCTTCTTTTTTATTCCAACAAAAAGCCCAAATAAGCCCATTAACACTTTAACTAAATTAATCCATAAGAAATTGGTTTCTGCAAATCCAAGGAAAACATGTGGATCTATTTATTTTGATTTTTTAATATCTTTTATTCTTAAACTATTTTAAGGTTTCTGCAAATCCAAGGAAAACATGTGGATCTATTTATTTTGATTTTTTTAATATATTTTATTCTTAAACTATTTTAAGTTAAATTCATTTGGTTATCACTTATAACAGCAAATAACATGGTATGAAATTTGACCCCTTAATAGGCAAAACACACAATATTGGTTGTGTATCTCCAACGTAAGAAGTCGGATGTTTGGATGGTCTCCACTCTCCACATATTATCCCCTAAATTGTCAAGAAAACTAAGCTTTTACAATCAACCAAACCCAACAATATTTTTGGTCTACTTTCTTATACCATGGATAGACATTTGTGGCAAGAATATCTTATGAGCATCTATGGTGAGGAAACAATTGTAAGGTTTTTGAGTTCAATAACAAATGCAAAACATGTCAAAATGATTTATAAGATAGCAAATGCCAACCAAATGTTTTTTTATTTCCCATGTTTGTGTCAAACCCATGACAATACAGCTACCATCCAGTCCGGTTCAAATATCGAACCATTGGTTCAATTCTACACTATCATTTCAAGAAAAAAGAACTCGAAACATTATGCTCTTTCAGTTGGAGGCTGCGACCAATGCCATATGCTCAATCAGATCCAACACCCGATTGCTGCACAAACCAATTTTAAACATCGTTTAGTAACCTACATTTCAACGACCAGCAGGCAGACATGCCCGAATGACAAAGAGCAAGACATGCTTTGTTACCTGTAACCCCACTCATTGTCATACCAGGACACCAGCTTCACAAATGATGCACTTAGCCCTATGCCGGCCTTTGCATCAAAGATACTTGACCTGAAATGGTCAAAGTCAACATCTTCATCAGTCTACTCAAATATAAAAAAAGTCAAAAGCCAAAATGAACACTAAAATGACCTGGAATCACCAACAAAATCATTGGAGACAACGTCTTCATCAGTGTACCCAAGGATTCCTTGCATGGGACCCTCAGAAGCATACCTTCAATATAAAGAGAGACCGTTTATGAGGCAACTTGCCAAGTATGCGATAACTACAATAGACTAAATAGTGTAATATTAGATGGCATACTTAATTGCAGCTTTAACATCTTCATAAGAAGCACTCTTCTCAAGTCGACAAGTTAAATCCACAACAGAAACATTAGCTGTTGGGACCCTAAAGGCCATACCCGTCAATTTTCCATTTAGTTCTGGTAACACCTTCCCAACAGCCTGTAATTTTTACATAAAACAATAAAACTTATGTGTTCACAATCTATTTTCATCTTCAAACAGCCCCAAATTATTGCAAATTTCAGAAATCAAGCATATACAGAGTAGGAAAATAAAAAGTTTCCAGTTTTAACCGATCAGATAATTTAAAAATACGTGCTATTTGAAGACCCTTGTATAGTTGTATACCTTGGCAGCACCAGTTGAACTAGGGATGATATTTTGTGCAGCACCACGACCTCCACGCCAGTCCTTCATTGAAGGCCCATCAACGGTTTTTTGTGTAGCTGAACAAATATGGACAAAATGATATAATCATGATTTTTTTGTAAATGAAAGGAACGAAGAGGGTTTATAGTTTTAAACATGTATATGCACAAACATAAACAGACCTGTGGTTGCATGCACAGTTGTCATCAGACCTTCAACAATACCAAACTCCTCATGAACCACCTGTACAAGCGGAGCATTTCAACATCAGAAAGACTATTTTAATATGTAAATGCTGTTCTGTTTAAACCACGAGGCCCACGAATCACAATTGCAGAAAACTAAAATTAAGTTGTACCTTGGCCAAAGGAGCCAAGCAATTAGTGGTGCAGCTAGCATTGGATACAATATCCATGTTTGGCTTGTAGGTGGTCTCGTTTACTCCTACAACAAACATAGGCGCATCGGCTGATGGAGCGGAGATCACCACCTTCTTCGCACCACCCTGCACATTGACAAAATAGTCAACCTAGGGGTACAAATGTCCTTTCAAGTTTATTAAGTAAACAAAACCGTGAATTTTTACCTTCTTGTGTGCTGAAGCCTTATCAAGAGTTGTAAAAACGCCAGAAGACTCTACAACATAGTCAGCTCCAAAATCACCCCAAGGGATGGTTGCAGGGTCTCTGAACACGTATGAAGTTAACGTTTAGGCCAAAAAAATAGAAGCTCATTTCACAAGTAAAAAATGTAAAAAAAAAAAAAAAAAACTATTAACCAAACGAAGACCACCTATATACCTTTGGCTAGTAACTTTAATATGCTTCCCATTGATTTCCAAAGTGGACTCATCAACAACCGAGATGGTTCCTTTAAATGGGCCATGTGTAGAATCATACTTCAACATGTAAGCCTGGAGAAGAGATTCATTTCATGGCTTTCTTTCAAATACATTTTTATAACCCTCGTATCTACTAATATATCCAATTAACATTTAGTTGTATGTTTCATTGCATGACATTTAAAAGGCCAGAGTTGATGCACCATTGAGCAATATTTGGACTTTAAAAGGCCAAAACATTAGACCAATCACTGATCAAAAGGAATCATAGTTATTGTAAAGTTCAACCTTAGTCCTTACCATGTACTTGGAATCAATAAACGGGTCGTTGACCGCAACAACCTCGATATCATCTCTAAATATTGCTATTCTCAATACCAGCCTTCCAATTCTTCCAAAACCTGCAAAGTTAACACGACAATGCTCTTCAATCTCCACGCTTATAGACCGTAACAAACAAACAAAATGATATACATGTTCACTTTCATAAGATAAAGTAATTTGTCAAAACTGAAGCCCCAATTTCAATCTCATACACCTTAAATGTGCACAATTAGCACATAAATTGCCTGAATATCACATCACATCACCATCCTTAAAAAGAAGAATTAAAAACAACAATAACATACCATTAATTCCAACCTTAGTCTTCCCACCAGTACCAGACTCTATAAAACAATCAATTTGCCAGAAAAAAAGTAAGAAACGGTTGAAGCATTTAATCAAACAGGTAGAGTGCATGTTATAAACGCGTTAACATCTTCTTTCTTACTCGTAACAATTGACGGCATCTGCGTAGCAGTAGCCTTAATTAAACAATTTCTTCGTGAAGGAGATGTCCTGCATGATTAAATTCGAATCAAACCACCACCAAAATCAATCAATAAATCAAACAATTCATCAAAAACCTAAACACAAACCTCAACTGTAAAGACGTAGATCCAACCGAACCAAACGATGCGGACTGAAGCTTTGGGACCGGTCGAGTGGCGGAGAGAGACTGACGGGATGGCTCGAGAACAAGTGGTGGGTTGGTTGATCGGAGAAGTGAAGAGAAAGCCATGAATGTGGGTTGGTAGAAACCCTAGAGAGAGAAAGAAGAAAGGGGTGGGTGGGTTTAGAGAGAGAGATGAAAAAAAGGTGTATTTAAATGGTGGAAGTTGGCGGAGATTGTTAGAAGAATAGGAAGGAAAGCAGGTGTTATAAGACTCTTGGGTTCGTTCTGTTGGTCGTTAGTTTACAGCTGTTATAATATAATAATATTTAAAACGAGAATAAGGGTGGTGGTGTAACGGTGGTGATGTGGTGGTGTAACGGTGGTGGTGGAGGATCTGGGTTTTGTCGTATCGCGGAATAAGGGGAAGTGCCGGGTGACGTGGGCTTAGTTTATGATGTCAAAAGTGTCGTGTTGTGGGGCTTCACGGGTTCACCTAACTCCATTATTGTAAATCTCGCCCGTATTTCCAAAAATAACAAAAAGAAATGGGGTGTTGTTATATATGCTTTTTTAAGTATGAACGATATGGTGCGGTCCTGAGGGCAACCCGGTTTTACCCAGCTGTTACTTTAGCGAGTCTCTCGTGTGGGGGCAGTATGGTTTCCGGGCGGAAGTCAGCTTGCGCAACGGCCGGGGCCCGATCGAACATCGCGTCCGTAAGAGCGGGGCTGACGGGGGAATGTCTTTGACATGACCCCAGAGACCAATTCGGTCTTGTACAGAGAAAGTCTCCTTAAAAAAAAAAAAAGTATGAACCCTTGAAAAATCAGTGCTTTTTTTTTTTTTTTGTAGTGTGTTTGCTCAAGATTTTGTTGGGATCAAACTATCCTAGATTCATAGCTAATCATTATTTGTCATCTCATTTTATTATTTTCATCACATCTTACTCATATTGTAACAAGCTAATCTGATGTACGCTCATTTGGTAGAGGTTTTTGTCTCTTAGTGGAAGATTTTAGGTTTAATTTTAAGCAAGGGTGATAATTTGGTCTAATTTATTAGTGAGTAGGAGTTGTGTACCATTAGCCATTCAAAAAACAAAAAAAAAACTTGTACACACATGACATTTATCACTACCACCATTTCAGCTTTGACTGAGTTGTAGAAGCTTTTGCCACTTGGAGAAAATACCATGTGCAAACCTAGTATAGGGTGTGATAAAGTATTTATTAATGTATTTTAGGAGTGGGAACTTAGTAACATTTGCCATTAAAAAAAACATTTTGTCACTAACTTTTTTTGTTTTTAAATAAAATAAAATATGAAAGACAAATAAATAAAAATTGCATGAAAATTTAAAAAAAAATACAATAAAAATAACGCTTCATAACCTTAAAAAAACTAAACGTTGCAAAGAAAAAGCGACTGAATATGAGGAAATAAAAAACAACGTAAAAGTTACCGAGCCAATTCCACTTCGCATAAATTTCCCGTTTGTGTTCTATGAGAATCAACTTGTACATTTTTTGGGTGTTTTCATGTGGTTGGCTCAAAACTTTCAAATCTTTATTCTTCTCTATCTCATGCAAGTGTTTCATGTATTGTTTCTCTTTTTAACTTTTTATCCACTAACATATTGTGTCGTTATCTATTTTCTTCCATCTCAAACATTTTTGTCGACTTGAATTCAGTTATGTATTCCACCCAACCTTTTTTTCCTTTGTTTGTTGATGACTCGACACTTTTCCACTGTTGCAACCTTGTTGGTGGTATGTCCTGGATTTGGTCGTCATTTAAATTGTCGTCGGGGATGTTGCATGATAACTCGTCCGTTGAGGTAGTGTAATTTCCCAACTTGAATGTTTGTTATCGATTTTAGAACGCCCACGACTAATCGTTGGGCCATCAAGATCAATTAGTGGAATTGGTACCCATTTTTCATGACTCCTCCCAATTTCCCATGCTGCCAAACGGATAAATCCACTTTTCTTCGAGTAGAGTCTTGCGTAGTCATTTAGGGCTCATTGGATTACATTCACGTCATTCGTTCCACTTGCTTGAGGTAAAAGAAATAAAGTGTATACATTTTATTTTTATAAAAAAATATAACAAAATAATATACCTTTAGTATGTAGCACGCATTGAATCGATTTATTTTTTATTTAAATTCATCCCATTTGCCTATCATGTGTTCCATGCTCCTAGTAGTTGTACCGTGTAGTTTTCCAAAATATGTGATAATTCGTCTCCAAAATTGGCTTTTTGTTGTTGATTTATGTAAGTAAGATTTCACCAAGGTGTAACACCGCAACCTCCGACGACAAAATACCTCGGGACGTATAGACTGTTAATAACTCATAATACTAATTAAAATTTAAGTTTTTAATCATACCCAAATTTAATTGTCAATACAAGAAGCAGATAGTTTTCAACATAATATAACATGAAATAAAGTTTTATTTATTAAGTCTAAGTCCAATCCATCCTATGTGAATCATCAAGCTTGAAAAATGTCTCAAAGAGCATCGCCTGTATCATGTATAAAATAAAGGGTCAACTAAAAAGTTGGTGAATAATGAAAAATGGACTATGAATACTTACAAATCATGACGATAACAAAAAAATACAACTTAGCACAAGTTGTAGCATTTTGGAATAATTCTAAAATTATAGAACAAATTCGAAATGGAATAGGGATTTCTATGTTCATACGAGTTCAGGGGGATTTTTAGTTTAAAAGTATATAAATACCAATAATGATAATTCGTATTTAAATATTATAGTGAAATAAATATAGTTTGTGCGATTTCGACTAACTAAGATATAGTATATTTATCATAAAAATAAATAAGTCTACTAGTCCATAATTCATTTTAAGGCATAGATACATAATATGTCAAATTTGTCGATAATTACTTATATCTAAGTTGACCAAATTTTATAAATTAATCAAATAGATCTTAAAGGTCATTACAAATTAATTATACCTAAGATTATGATTAGCATGTCTAAAGTGTCTAAGGTCTAAAGATAATCATAAAATACTAGTTTTAGAGTTAATGTATATTAATTTTACATAAAATATACAATTAAATAAGATGGAGTCTACAAATAATTATATTTTTATAATTTTCTAATATTATTCTGAAATTAACAAGAATTAATATTGCATAAAGTGGCTATCATGAATTCATTAGTGTAAGTATATTATTTTTAATTAATAATTGTTTAGTCAAAAATTACCTAAGCAATTAGTTGATCAAATTCATTATGTGTGGTAGGGTGCTAAATCGTAATTGATTGGGAATTTTGTTATGAAAAGTGACGTTGGACAAAGATGTTAAAGTGTTTTTAACAAAGTAATGTTTGAAGTGCTAAAAATAATGCTTGTGATATCATGATATGACTCAGGATACAAAGGTCAAAGTGACGAATAAATGATAAGACACAAACAATTTTAGCGAGGAAACCCTTGTTCAGTGTAGATCGTCAACACAAAACATCTTTACATAGTCAATATTATTAAAGCTATGAAAGAGATACAACTCGAGAACCAATGTGATTAATGGTACATTGATCTCTAAAGTGTAAGTGTTGGTGTATAATGTGGTGTATGATCTGCAAAAGGAAAGTGTTAGCGTTTGCGCGTGTGTGAGCAGGGGGTCAGTAAGTGTTCTAGTCGATCACTTAGCCTTAATTTATGAGATAAAGGTCTAACTACAAGTCCGATATTCTGGGGATGCCATAACATATGCTTTTTTGAACATTGGAGCCCAAGCCTTCTAGTCCAATTGTCAGTCTATTCAACTAAGTCTGTGATAATCTGACAAGACTTGGTCTTTTATTAATTGAACTGCAATTAATATATAACATGTACAGAAAAACAGGTTAGCTAAAAAAATAAAGTACGGGTTCATAATATATAACATGTCGAATATTCCAGATGGTAAAACATGGTCTAAAATATTAGTCGAAATATATAATAATTAACTTATAGATTATAATGAATAAAATTCAAGAAAATTTCACAAACAAGTCTATCAACATCTTGTGTAATTGCATCCAATAACATGTCTAATATCAATATAAACTAGGTTAATTTAATCAGATTGTAAAAAATAAAAATCCCTAATTTAGATATGAACCCTAGATTTAAGATTCTCAAATCGAGATACTTCTGCTAATCGTGAAGAAGGTCTTGATCAGTATTTGTCAGGAACGTTACCACCAACTGGAGCTCTGCTGACTAAGAAGCAAAGAGAGTTGATTATGACGAGGAATAGAGAAGAACGTTTAGCAAATGCACATGAAAGATATGTTGTTGATGTTGCCAATGGTTACTTTGACAAACGTGGGAACAAGTCCGGCATTCATTGTTGGCAATATCTGAAGGATAAGGGTATGTGGCTCATAAGCCATAAAGATGGTGGAGCTGAACTTTATGAAAAGATGTCAAATTTTGAGTCATGGACAAGAGTTTATCTACGTGAGTTGTATTATGCACCCTTCTACAATCTTAACAGTGATCAAAGAGGATGGCTTTCATGAGACGCTTGGAATATGAAGTGTTGAATGGTTTTCCTAATCTGAAGACTGCTGAGTATTGTGGGAGATGGCATCTAGGATGTTATTGAAACTGCCACTAGTGAACAAGTCAGAAGTGTGATTTGGCCCCCGACAACAAAAGTCAAGCCTATTCCATTGCCTCACTATTTACCAGATGGTACACTAAAATTCTTGTGTTACAATCATAAGGTCGGTGATGTTGTGATTGTGTGTAGGGACCAAGAGTTTAGAGTTACACTACCCTTTAATTTGATGTGGTATGCAAAAGAAGACATTAATGTGTTGTCCAGAAATCAGAGTAGATTAGATGTGATCTAAAGTATAAAGATTGTGCTAAAGATTTTACTTGTGCTTTTGAAAGTATAATCTCAAAGCAAGTTTGGGCAAAGGAAACAGGCCCAATGGAGACGCGCATAATGAGGCAATATCTTCTTATAGATCCATGAAAAACATAAATCTAGGGAGAGATTGTAAGGTCATAGTTATAGATTTATGCTTTGTAATTGTCGAACGGGTTAACATTTTCAGTTAGTTTAGCTAGATTGGGCTGCGCCTTAGGCCATTTGGGCCTAGGCCGGTTCGCAGGAGCCCATAGGGGGGTGGCTTGTGCTTACCTATTTAAGGGTGTTTCCTCCTCTATTATTAGATTAGCGGTTTTTTGTGTCATTCAAGCTTGTGCCAAACGATTGTTTAAGGTAATAGTATACCCGTAAACTATTGATATTACTTGATATCGATGTTTTCGGGACTTGCAGTATGTTTTTTACACAATTAGTGCCATGTCTGGTTAACCATAAAAAGCTCGTGTGATTAACATGTGAATGGTTAAGGGTGCTAGGGGCGTACATCGGGTAGGGCTTTTTGGTAGCTCGGTATATCGGAAACATCAACGCCGGGGTAGCGGGTAGGGGTAAAAGGTAATACTCACCGATCTGGGTAAGGTTGAGTGTGTGTGTGTGTGTGACTGCTGAGCTTGGAAGACGAAGCATGGGCGGGTTCACTGGAACACCGACGTAAAGAGATCAGGTTTTAGTAGGTGTTTCACAGAGGAGATAAGGTGTCAACCAATGATTTGGTGATGAACGTGTTCCAACAAGTTCCACTAATCTAATGGATCTGATAAGAGTAGCTATAAATTTAGAATGTGTAAAGCATACACAAACTATTGTGTTGTAATCATTTATAGTTTACCATGTGATTGTAAAATATAATAAATAATGTATATCTTTTATCTTTTAATCATTTGTAAAAACCAAAATATAAGTAGATTGATTTTAAAATATATAAGAACATGACATGTGCTTTAAAACGATGTGTAATTTAATATTTTAAATAATAATATCTTTTTTTGTTATTTCTAATAACAATTATAGCATTTTTTATTAAGGGGCTGTTTGTTTACCTCTTAATGAGACTCTTAATGGTTTAGACCTCTTACTGGTTCAACACTTAATAGTTCAGACGTTTGTTTCGTGAGCAAATGTCTGAATGGTTAAGCACTATACTAAGTAGGAACGGTTAATACCTTTAATTTGAACTGGTCAGACATTTGCCTCTGAACGGTTAAGCATTATACTGGCTTTTAGTGATTCAGACATCTTACCGGTTCAACACTTAATAATTCAGACCTCTTATTGGTTCAGCACTTAACCATTCAGATGTTGCCAAACAGCCCCTAAACCACTTGTAGTTTTTTTCTATTATTTAATTATCAGTTTGTAAGCTACATCAACTCATTAAAAACTCAAATCAAGTCAAGCTTAAATGGGCTTTAGCCACAAATCTAAATTGAAGCTCATTTAACAAGCAAGTCCGGGATTTTGTTTGTCGGTTTTTGAAAATTTTGGTAGCGGAATACTTTGATATTCTGTAGGACCCTATTCACGCTTTGACCCAAAACGACGCAGCGGAAAATGAACCAAAAATTTCTTTCTTTTAACTACTCTAACATACTTAAATACCGTTTAGGTCAACCCTTCTAACATAAATACATCATTCATCATTTATTTAATGTAACTATGTTAACAAATGATTACAAACAACGTGACCGCTTTCCCGTACAATCCATGATCTTCAACTTGATCCTCGTTCACTTGTCCATCATGAATATATGATTAACCTGCGGTCAACATATATAACCAACACGTTAGTACATGGTAACATCATATATAATTTAATACATATACTTAAAAGGCTATATCACATACTAACTACGTAAGGTATTCCATTGAAACATCCTCTCATTTTGTTTACTCGAGTCCGACATCAATTCCTCGAGAGTCCGGAGTTCCCATACCTGCATTCCATTTATTTCATTATGAATAGTAACATGGTTAGGAGTACGTAATCTCAAACATATTGAAAACCCACATTTTCACATATACGTATACCAGTGATCTACAATCATTAGATTACAACACGTGTATACACTTTCATATATCTAAGTACATTCATACGTATCACATTCATATGTACGTACATACAAGTTCACACTACTTACACACGCTACGGTTCCATATCTACATACATACATACATACATACATACATACATACATACATACAAGTCACATTCACTTATTTCTAAGTTGAGTCTTATCTACAATCATATCAACACAAATCAATGCAATTACAAACAAACATAACCGACTAACTTCCAACAAACATGTTGATACAACAAATACAAGACCAACGGTGGTAGCTGGACTAGCTGGGCAAAATGGTTGAAGGGTTCAACCTTGCCTAACGCAGGTCGTGGGGTCCCCCCACGTTTGCGAGACGTGGAAGGAGGTTTACTAGTTTATTGTTGTTCTTTGCTATGGATCCTCCTCTGAATTGTACTCAGATTCGGAAGTGGTAGCAAAGGGAATGTGTGTGTTGGATGTGAAAGGGAATGACTTGTGTGAAACAAGCATTCGATGTGAATGACCAGAGATTAGAGAATCAGAGCTGGTCAGGAGATGTTTTTTGAGGTAAATGAAGTGTCAATTTATAAGGGAAGACATCTCCCGAAGTGGAATGTATTAGACTAGTAACCTTGCTTGCAGTGGAGGGTTTCCCCTTTCGGGGGTTGAAGGCTTTTGACCCCCGGATAATAGTGTGCATTGTGCAGACCTGCTTTGCTTTTGCGGCTGCGGGTTGGTGAAGCGATCTCCAGATGTGACCGGCCACTGTTTCCGCATTGCTTTTCTCAACTCACAGCTTTTTCAACCGTTGAACCGTTTAACCTTTTGAGCGTTTACATATTTAATCATTTTATTTAGTCTTGAGCTACCCCCGTCATCAGCCCCCCAAGTCAGAGGTTTTTGGGTGATGAGCTCAAAGACTTCTGACTTTTATGTACGTATTTTATTGCCTGAAGGTTTCGAGGGTTCGTTGCTTGAAGGCTTGAAAGGTTGAAGGCAGTTAATGTTTTGAATTTGAATTTTAAATAACTGACAATTGATTTGATTGATGTATGGCAGTTGATAGGGTGGCGGTTTTCGCAGGAGTTACTGTTTTGCCATTATTACCCCTATTGTAGGCTTATACTTATTTTATATTTCCAAACTTATCCATTTGTTTCATAATTTTTTCAAGTGTCTCGCCATTTTCCCCTTCTTCTAAGGTTAGTTCCGGTTTCTTTACATCTTGCATTCTTCATTTTCTGTTTTCAAAAATGGGTGCTCGTAAGGACTTAGCAAGATCTTTTTCCCGTTTAACACAAGAGGAGGTAGATTTATTTTGTATGGAATATGGTATTGATAGGAAGTTTAACCCAACTGCCCCTGCTTGTGATGTTCTCGTTAATAATCCGACTTCTGGTTCGATTGCCCTTTATTGTAGTCATTTTGAGTTCTCGAACCTTCGTTATCCTTTTTCGTTTTTTGTTTTGAACTTGTTGGAGTATTATCGGGTTTCTTTTGGGCAAGTTCATCCAAAGGGGATGGCTAGGGTTTGCATTTTGAGGTTTTGTGTCGTGCTCTTGGGTATGATCCTTCCCTTTTACTCTTTCGTCGGTTTTTTCGCTTGGCGAAGAATGGCGATTGGTTTACATTTGAAACAACCAAAGTTGATACCTGCCTTATTTCGTCGATGGTTACTACGCTTGGGGCTTGGAAAGACCGCTTTTTCTGGGTTTCCGATACTATTCTCCCATTTAAAATGGTGTGGAGGAATCCGGATGCTGTTCTCAATGATCCGGAACCTTCCGAGTCTGAATTGAATGCTGTTTTTCTCAATGCCATCCGGGGGTGCCCTTCGAGGGTTCGTCCCTTTCCTGAACACTTACTAGTTCTTTTAGGGGTTAGTAAAATTTGGGGGAATGTTGATCGGGATCCGGTTCTTATGAGGAGTGGAATTGGTATGCATTTTCCTTTTTTGTCCTCTTTATGTTTTTCTTAACCTATGACTTATGTGTTGTTGTTTTTTGCAGTCATGTCTGCTTTGGATTTTATTAAGAGCGACGATACTTCTGATGTTGTTTTTGAGGATGCTCCGTCT
Source organism: Helianthus tuberosus (assembly GCA_030545235.1). NCBI lineage: Eukaryota > Viridiplantae > Streptophyta > Magnoliopsida > Asterales > Asteraceae > Helianthus > Helianthus tuberosus. Next base: position 46,977,804 of record CM060411.1, on the reverse strand, counting down.
GTTCCTGGTGAGAATGTTGTGGTTAGAACTGCTGATCAAAGGTTTGAGGGCTCAGGTTATGTTAGTGCTGCTACTGCCAAGGGTTTTTCTAAGTCTAATGCTCCTAAATCTTCAACCCGCCGATCTTCTCGTCGGTTGTTGGAAGCTGGTCCTCAATCCACTTCTACTGAACCAGTGGACTTGAGTGATGATATTGAAGTTTCGGAGGATCAAGGTGTTGAAGCAGGTGCTAAGAAGGATAAGGAATTGGTTGTCCATGGTAAAAAGGTTTCAGGCAAGAAGGTTGTTGCTACTCCTGTTCGGGAGTCTTCGAGCAGGGACGTTGAAGGGTTGGATCCGGAAGGGATTTATGTGCCTACTTGGTCGGTGAAGAATGATGACAGTTTTAAAGATGCTGTTGTTTGCGAGGATGCTCTGAGTCACATTGCTCCTCCTTCAGTGCACGAGACTATTGCTGGAATGGATGATGACCTGATGTTGTCCCGTATGATTTTGAGTACTTGCAACCTTGCTGCTATGCTTCCTCAAGGCATTGCCCGTTTTCGTCAAAGAATGCAGGAATATGAAGAATTCTCCAAGAAGAAGGATAAAATGAAATCCTCCATGGATGGGATGAAGAAGGAGATAGCTGGTTTTGCCGAGAAGGAAGCAGCATGGGAGAAGAAGGTTAGTGATCTGAAAAAGGTGCATGAGATTGAGATGGGTGATTTGAAAAAGAGCTTCGAGGCTGATAGGTTGAAACTTAGGGCTGACCGGGAAGCTTTGTTTTTTCAGCAACAGGCTTTTGGTAAGGAGAAAGAGAGGTTGAAGGCTTCAGTTGCTCAGGCTACTGTGGATAACCAATGGCTCATAGAGCAGGGTTTTCATCAAGTGGTTACTTATCTATTGCACTCCAAAGAGTTTAACTCTGCTCTTGGTGACGTTTACACTAAGCTTCTTAACCTGGGGAAACACCAATGCCTCATTGCTGGGTATAAACTTCATGAATCCGGCCATCCTTTGGAAAAGTCACCTATGTTTCGTCCCGAGGCTTCTGATGTTTTTAAAGGCTCCGTTGAGCAAATGGAGAAGTTGACCTATCCTTACATCCATCAGGTTTCCACTTATTTTGGTAAGCCTCTTGCTGTGTTGCAGGACTTGAAACCGGAGGGCCTAAATGAGAAGGTCTGTGCTGAGATTTTGGGCTCTCTTTCAAGGAAGAGATCCTATTCGGGGGATAGTGATGATACCCTTTCAGGTCAGCCAGATGTTCCCAAGGATGCGAGTTTGGAGGCTTCGGCGGTTGGTGGTGATGGAGGTGTGAAGACTAAAAAGTTGAAGAAAACAAAGAAGGCCAAGGGCGAAGGTTCTGGAGTTTCCAAATCTGTTGATGCTTGATTCGTAGCTTTCTTAGCACTGAAAACAATTTATGTTTTGTAATGTTAACTTGAACAATATTAGGTTATTAGGAACCCTTAAGGTTCCTGTTGGTTATGTTTTAAGGCCTTTGTGGTCGCTGGAACAGTAGTTTAAGCTTGCAAGTTATTAGGACTTGCTCTAACTTATGTTTGAAAGTCTTTTTGGGGCTTTCTTTTATATGATGTTATGTTTTAGCTATTTTCCATTTATCATGGTTTTATGCTTGTGCTTTTTTGGTCAAGGCAGTTCATTTGGCTTTTACCCGTCCAAGCCTTTTGGCTGTCTGTTAATAGGTTGAAGCCTTTAAGGTTTCGAGGTATTGCCCGGGTGGCTTGAAGCCTTGAAGGCTTCTTAGTTTTGCGTCCTGGCTTGGTTTGTACCTTTGTGATTTTTGTCCAATTGACTTTGTTCTTTTTGGATTTACTTTGTTCTTTTGTAACTTTATCTTTGTCGAGTTTGTGCTGCCCTTATGTTTTTTATACCTAAAAGGGTTCAGTGCTGCAGATACTTAGCCTTGGCATTTTTAACAAGAAGAGATGGCACCTATCCTTTTAATTATTTCTTTTGGTTTTTTAGTCTTTTTGGTAGACTATATTTCTAAGGCTTAGGGAGCATTTGGTGTAGGCTGCTTATACCCGTCTATGAGACAACTTTATTTTTTCTTAACAAGTCTCATGGAGTTGTATTGATTTAGGAACTCATCCCTTATATAGGCTCATTCAACCCTTGAACCTATTGAGCGATGTGGCCTGGGAGCTCATCCCCTTACATGGCCCTTGCCATGGAGTTTTTTGCTAGGTTCTCAACCTGATTTTGGGATAGAAAGACAAGTTTGATAAAAACAACTTCATTCATTAAAGCAATACTTGCTTTTTACAAAAGGTATTCATAATCCTGCTTGAAATACATTTTTAGACAAACCAAACTTTCCGTTTAAACATGGAACCTTTTCAGGGTTTTTCCGTTCCAATGCCTTGGAAGCCTTTTGCCTTCTGAATCAGCCAGCTTGTAGGATCCACCTTTGTGTGCTTCAAGGATGGTGTACGGGCCCTCCCACTTTGGGCCAAGCTTTCCTTGATTTTCTTTCTTGCTGGCTTCGTTGTTTCTGAGGACCAGGTCCCCTGGCTTGAAACGTTCATTTTTGACTTTTTTATTGTAGTAAGCTTCCATTTGTTGCTTGTATTTGGCTTCTTGAATTGCGGCTTGATCTCTTGCTTCCTCTAGGAGTTGTAAATTCAACATGGTCTCTTTTTGGTTTGCTTCGGGATCCATGTTGACAATTCTTTAGGTTACAACTCCTATTTCGGCAGGGATCACAGCTTCGGATCCAAATACCAAGCTGTAAGGTGTTTTCTTATGGCTTGTTTTTTCCGTTGTTCTAATTGCCCATAGAACACTAGGCAATTCTTCAAGCCAGTTGCTTTCGTATCTTCCCAATCTTGTCTTTATGCCTTCCACTATGCTTCTATTTGTTCTCTCAACCTGGCCGTTTGATTGCGGATAAGCCACTGAGCTGAAAACCTGATCGATTTTGTATTCTTTGCACCAAACGCTGAAAGGCTTCTCAGCAAATTGCCTTCCGTTGTCGGTGACAAGTACTCCTGGCAATCCATAACGGCAAATGATGTTTTCCCAGACAAAGTCAATGACTTGCTTTCCTGTGATCTTGGCAAGTGGCTTGACCTCGGGCCACTTGGTGAAATAGTCTACCGCCACCAGTAGGAATTTAACTCCCCCTTTGCTTGGGGGAAATGGACCAACAATGTCCATTCCCCACTTATGGAATGGCCAAGCCGAGGTTATTGGGACTAAATCATGCTTCGGACTTTTTGGGATTGGTGCATGGATCTGGCAGGCATCACATTTCTTCAATTCTTCGGCTGTGTCGCGATGCATTGAAGGCCAGAAATATCCGAGGTTCATGAGCTTTGCAACTACCGACCTAGCTCCAAAGTGAGCTCCACACACTCCTTCATGAATTTCCTTGATCAAATACTTACTTTGCTCGGGACCGACACATCTTAGCAAAGGAGCAAGGTAACCCTTTTTGTAAAGGGTTTCTCCTTGCAGTATGTATTGCCTTGCCTTGATTTCAACCCTTTTAGCTTCCACTTGATCATTGGGTAATTCACCATTTTTGAGGAACTTTCTTATGGGAGTCATCCAGTTTGGTTCTTCTTCGGTGACCACATCTTGAACCTCCAATTCATTAATGGATGGGGCCTTCAACACTTCTACCAGTACCTTCTTGGTGAGGTGGGCAAAAGTGAGAGACGCAAGCTTACTTAGGGCATCGGCCTTTTTGTTTTGAGATCTGGGGATCTGCTTGATGTTGCATGCTTGGAAGGTACTCATCAGTTCCTTGGATTTTTCTCTGTATTTTTTCATGTTGGGCTCTTTAGCTATGTAGCTGTCATTCACTTGGCTTGAGACCAGCAACGAATCCGTGAACACTTCAAGCTTTTCAACCTTCATTTCTTTGGCCAGCCTTAGGCCGGCTATTAGTGCTTCGTATTCAGCCTCGTTATTGGTGGTCTGAAAATCAAAACGAAGAGCATATGTGAATTCCAAACCTTTTGGGTTGATCAAAATTAATCCAGCCCCTGACCCTTCAACGCTTGAAGCCCCGTCGGTAAAAAGCTTCCAGGCTTCAGGGTTGGAAGGTTCAGTGGTGGCAGTGTTTACTTCAGTGACTGTTTGGTTTGGGACTTCCACAATGAAATCGGCCAAGACTTGAGCCTTGATAGCTTTCCTTGGGACATAGGTGATGTTATGTTCACCTAGTTCTATGGCCCATTTGGCTAATCGCCCCGAGTTTTCAGGTTTTTCAAGCACACTCTTAATAGGTTGGTCGGTGACCACTTGTATGGGGTGTGCTTGGAAATACCTTCGAAGCCTTCTAGCTGTTTGAACTAAGGCTAAGGCAAGTTTTTCAAGGGGAGGATATTTCGTTTCAGCTAATTTTAAAGTTTTGCTGAAAAAATAAACGGGTACCTGGGCCTTGTCTCGCTCAATGGTGAGGACTGCACTGATGGCCTCGTCCGTGATTGAGAGGTACACCGATATTAACTCCCCGGTTTTTGGTGCCGAGATGTCTGGTAGGGAAGCTAGATGTTGCTTCATCTGGTTAAAAGCTTCTTCAGCTTCTTCAGTCCATTTGAAATCCTTTTTATCTGAGCAGTTCTTGAGCGTTTTGTAGAAGGGCAGGGATCTTTCGGCTAACTTTGAGGTAAAACGCTTCAAGGCTGCGAGCTTCCCGTTCAAGCTTTCAACCTCCTTTTTGGTCTTTGGTGGCTTGGTTTCAATGACGGCTTTCACTTTGTTAGGGTTGGCTTTGATGCTTTGTTTTCCAACAATGTGGCCCAAGAATTTTCCTTCCTCGAATCCAAATGAACACTTTTCCGGATTAAGCTTCATGTTAACCTTTCTGAGGTTCTTGAAAGTTTCTTGAATATCATCGAGCATTTGATATTCCGTCTTGCTTTTAATAACCAAGTCATCGACATATGCCTCCATGTTTTTGCCAATTTGGCTTTCGAAGGCTTTGTCAACGAGCCGTTGATAGGTTGCTCCTGCATTTTTGAGGCCGAAAGGCATCTTTTGATAGCAAAAGATCCCTTTGTCCGTGTGAAAGGCTGTCTTTTCCTCATCCTCTTTTTTCATGAGGATTTGGTGATAGCCTTTGTATGCATCAAGGAAGCATTTGAACGAGTAGCCTGTGAGGGAGTCAACTTTGAGATCAATTTCTGGTAGTGGATAGCAATCCTTAGGACAAGCTTTGTTAAGATCCTTAAAGTCTATGCACATCCTCCAAGAGTTGTCTGGTTTCTTGACCATGACCGAGTTTGCAACCCATGACTGGTACTTGACTTCTCGGAGAATACCGGCTGACACAAGCTTTTCAACCTCTTGGCAGGCTGCCAGACTTCTCTCAGGTGCCAAGCTTCTTTTCTTCTGGACCACAGGCTTAACCTCCGGTGGTATTCTCAACTCATGCTCGGCAATGTCCCGAGGGATCCCGGTCATATCTTCAGGACACCAAGCGAATACATCGCTGTAGTGTGTTAGCAATTTTTCAAGGTATGAAATGGTCTCTTGAGAAAGGTTTGGGTTGACCCTTATTCTTTGTTCAGGGTATTTAGGGTTTATGACTAACCTTTGCCTGTCTTCTTCACTGTTTGAACTTTCACCTTCAACCATGTAGGCTTCCTGAGAGGGTTGAAGGGTTGATATGCCCCTTTCGGTGGGAAATTTGACTGTGCCATGGCCAACAGACACGGCCATGTAAAATGCACACTGTCCTGGTCTTCCGATGATCACATCATAGCTTGAGGGGATGTTGATAACCACAAAGGTGAGTGGTTGGGTTCTTTCTTTTAAACCTTCACTGAAACGAACATTAAGTGTCAGTTGCCCTAAAGGCTTGAGGGGTATGTCAGCGATACCTTTTATGGAGGTTCCAGAGGGTTGAAGCCTTGAACGTTCTTCATTGCTCAATCGGTTGAAGAATTTTTCGAACATGATTTCAGTGGCCGCCCCCGTGTCTATGTATGCCTTGCATGTTTGCAACGTTCCCACGGTAGCTTCTACCACGAGAGGGCTAGCGAGAGGGTCATTCTCCGTAGGGGGGAAACAGACACACTGAAGCTCCCAAGCTTCCAACCTCTGCCTCTTGTGAGGAACCTTTCCATCGAAATCTACCATATTGACTTCCTTACCCTTTCCTTCAGCCATTTTGTCCCGGACTCCCTTTACCAAATGAGCGAGTTCTCCGGACTTAACAACTTCTTCTATTCTTTTCTTGAGTTGGAAGCAATCATTGGTGTGGTGACCTTTTTCTTCATGAAACTCGCAGTATTGGGTGGAGTTCTCGTTTTTCCTGCTTTTGGGGAGAGGTCTAGGAGGCCGAAAGTTTTGTTTAACTTCTTCTGTTGCAAGGATTTCTTGAGGGGTCTTTGTGAGGGGTGTGAAACTTATGCCTTTTTCCCTGCTTGAAAGGTTCCGACCTTCAGACCTTCGAGGGTCTGAACCCTTTGACCGCCGGTCATAGGAGTTGAAGTTTCCTCTTTTTCTGGCTGGACTGTTGCTTCTCCAGCCGGACCCTCTTTTTCTTTGTTCCTTAATGTCTACTGCCTCCTCTCCCCGGATGTGGGCTTCAGCCCTTTCAAGAGCTTCTTCTAAGGTCTTGGGTAGAGATTTGTTGAAATCCCTTGTAAGGTACTTAGAGGTGATGGCATTCATGAAGCCAGCCACCCTCATTTTCTCATCGGCCCCTACATAAGTCAGACCTTCCTTCTTGTATCGTTCAATGAAAGCACGGAGACTTTCATCATCACGTTGTTTTATCTGAAAGATCACTGTTGCGTCTTTGACATATCGTCTTTGTTGGGAGAAATTGGCCAGGAAACCCTTGCTGAGATCGTCAAAGCTTCGAACGCTTTGAGCAGGTAAATCGTTGAACCAGATCCTGGCGGATCCAACAAGAGTTTGCATGAACATTAGGCAACACTCAGCGTTGGACCATTTCTCTATCCGAGTTGCACCGGTGAAGATCTGAAGGTGGTCCTCAGGATCTTCAGTCCCATCATATGTTCTGATGTGGGCTGGCATTTTGATCTTTGACTGGAAATCATAATCGGCTATCTGTCTTGAAAAGCATGAGAGGTTACTTGGCTTGTATGGTTTAGCCAAGTCTTCTTCAGTCCTTGCATCCACATTACTGCTATTGTCGTTGTTTCCCTGAGTGGCAAGCACATGATTGATGAAGTGTTGCCATGGGAAGTTGGCCATCATCTGGGTCATCAGGTTGGGCATGGGGTTGAAGCCTTGAAGGCTTCCTGGGCCAGCGGAGCAGTTTATCCCGAGGGGAGTACTCATAACAGCACTTCGTGCTAAAGGAAGTACGGACAAAGCTTGCTCCCATGTGGTTGTGGTAGATGCTGGATAGCTTGTTACTGGGGATTGTAAGAGCTGGTCAAGAGTTAGCTCGTGTCCCAAAGGAGCACCACTAGTAACTGGTTGGGAAGAGAAGATAGGGTGCACCGTAGGATTTGTCATAGTGGATAGATAAGGGTGAGGGTTTGAAAGGTTACTGGGACCAGCCTCACTTCTTATTGCAAAAAGAGGAGGAGGTGGCCCAGGAGACAATGTTGGCTCAGGTTAGTCATAGTCTAAACGAATCCTCACTCCCTTTTCTCTTTCTTTACTCGCATGCTGGTTGAGAAGAGACCTTAGCACAAGGAAATTGTTAGCAACCCCTTCAGGGGTGAGTTCAACACATGATGGGGCATCGGAGACACCGATATTGGGAGATGGAACTCCGGATCTGGACGGAGTTGGTGTGTTGAAGTTGAGGAACTCGAGTGTGCTCCCCGGAGTTGAGAAAGAAGTTGGTATAGCCACGTGAGCTTGGCTACTACCCGGAGTAGAAGCGTTTGGGATCTGATTTACTTCTTCCGGGGATCCACTTTCAGACATGGTGATTTTGAGTGAACAGAGCTACACTACTAGGTCTTTTTTCTTTGAGAAGAAATAGTGGCGTAGCCCCACGGTGGGCGCCAACTTGTTGATACAACAAATACAAGACCAACGGTGGTAGCTGGACTAGCTGGGCAAAATGGTTGAAGGGTTCAACCTTCCCTAACGCAGGTCGTGGGGTCCCCCCACGTTTGCGAGACGTGGAAGGAGGTTTACTAGTTTATTGTTGTTCTTTACTATGGATCCTCCTCTGAATTGTACTCAGATTCGGAAGTGGTAGCAAAGGGAATGTGTGTGTTGGATGTGAAAGGGAATGACTTGTGTGAAACAAGCATTCGATGTGAATGACCAGAGATTAGAGAATCAGAGCTGGTCAGGAGATGTTTTTTGAGGTAAATGAAGTGTCAATTTATAAGGGAAGACATCTCCCGAAGTGGAATGTATTAGACTAGTAACCTTGCTTGCAGTGGAGGGTTTCCCCTTTCGGGGGTTGAAGGCTTTTGACCCCCGGATAATAGTGTGCATTGTGCAGACCTGCTTTGCTTTTGCAGCTGCGGGTTGGTGAAGCGATCTCCAGATGTGACCGGCCACTGTTTCCGCATTGCTTTTCTCAACTCACAGCTTTTTCAACCGTTGAACCGTTTAACCTTTTGAGCGTTTACATATTTAATCATTTTATTTAGTCTTGAGCTACCCCTGTCATCAAAACATAATGAACATTCCATTAACATGATGAACATTCCATTAACACGATGAACATTCCATTAACATGATGAACATTCCATTAACATGATGAACATTCCATTAACACGATGAACATTCAGCAACATAATGAACATTCCATTAACACGACGAACATTCAGCAACATAATGAACATTCCATTAACACGACGAACATTCAGCAACATAATGAACATTCCACTAACACGATGGACATTCAGCAACATAATGAACATTCCATTAACACAATGGACATTCAGCAACATAATGAACATTCCATTAACACGATGGACATTCAGCAACATAATGAACATTCCATTAACACGATGGACATTCAGCAACATATTCCATTAACACGAAGAACATTCAGCAACATAATGAATATTCCATTAACACGACGAACATTCAACAACATAATGAACATTCCATTAACACGATGGACATTCAGCAACATAATGAACATTCCATTAACACGATGGACATTCAGCAATATAATGAATATTCCATAAACACGATGGACATTCAGCAACATAATGAACATTCCATTAACACGATGGACATTCAGCAACATAATGAACATTCCATTAACACGATGGACATTCAGCAACATAATGAACATTCCATTAACACGATGAACATTCAGCAACATAATGAACATTCCATTAACACGATGAACTATCATCTTAATTTACAATAAGGATAGACGAAGTTCATATGAACTTACCTTGGTACTTACCCTAACTCGTGTATTCTTACATGGTTCCCTATATACAACATACCAAACTTCATTTATAAATAAGAAGTGATTCCGGAAATCACTTACCTTAAGCGCCCGTTTCGTACTTGCTTCCCCGCATCCTTCCCGTTAGCCTTCCACGCTTCCACCCACCTTGACATGATCCTATACTTTCATATCATTATGGTTACCGCATTATTAGCATACATGCACATTCTAAATTACATTTATTCTACATAATTCTTTATAACGTCACATATAACATTTATTGATATAGCATGTGCCTTGCGATTTCCCTAACATCACATTTGTGGCCAAATGTCTTACTATGCTATTTATTTACAGTTGACTTTTAGAAAGTCAATTGTCCATCATATGAATTATCAACTTAAGCTCATACATTCTCAACATTAATAGTTTATACTACGGACATCATACACATTTCATACTAATATAGTAATACACATAATGTGCATCATATGACCCAAGCATAGAGTACACCTTCTAGTGCATAGTGTTTACCAAATCATATAATTAACCAAAATCCTACATGTATTCCATTCAAAACATATTTCTCATGATTAATTATCACCGAATTACATCACCTCCACACATTATACACTTTCATCCATCATTTTCATACCATTTCATCTATTAATCTCACCTAGGCATTTCAACAAACACTTGGTGTGCGTACTACTTTCTAAGCACACTGTACAAGCATCTTATGCTCATCTTCATACTTCTTGCTTCATCAATCAAATACAACTAAAATCAACCTAATTCCATACCATACTTAACCTATCTAACAAGTATTCATCACATACAACATACTACATCAAATTTTGAACAAGGATTGGACATGGGTGTTATACCCATGTCGCCATTTTCACTAACCCAAGTGGGTTTCACCTTCAAACATCAAATTACTTGATATCATACATAAAACAAGTTCTATTTGGTCATTCTAACACATATCCATGCTCAATTTCAACAAATTTCAGGATTGATCACAAACCCACTTTATACAAGATCACCAAATCACAAATTACAACTTACCACATGTTTATCTTGTCTAGATGATTCATAATCTAAGCTCATGCATCTGATTTAGCTCCAATCACCATCCTAATTTGATCAATTGGGCCATTCTTGAGTTGAAGAGGGGTTTTTCCTCCTCTCTCTCTGATCGAACACACATATCCACACTTAGGTGTTTTATAAAACCTTCATTCTTTTTTTCCAAGTTTAGCCCATTGTGTTTGCCATTCTTTCTTTTTGTAACAAAACTTTATTCACTACTACTTAACCTACATATCCTAACTAGGTTAAAAGTCTTAGTTATTTTATTTCTTTACATTACCCAAGGAACATACTGACGAAATAAAACTTCTGGTTTTTGGGGTGTTACAAGTCTACCCCCCTTAAAGGATGTTTCACCCCCGAAACCTTCTCATTCCTACCAGACTATGACTATGTTTATTCATTTAACAAATCCTAAAGCAAACTATTACCCGAACCCACTTATGGTTCGGATAGAGTCTTCGTTCGTGAACAAGCATAATTATATATTTCGTTTCTACTTTCTTAATTAAGCCTAAAACTTTCTTACCTTTACTAATCATAACGAATCCATAAATTCCAATTTACTCACCAATCATACTCAATATTATATTCTTGCGTTAGTCACATTAGTACTTGTCACGAGCTTACTAATGCATCTCACTATTAGTATTCCTTCTAATAATTTCATTAACACATGAAAATTTAAACCATAAACATACACATACTACGAACATTTAATCAAAGTTATCACAACAAAACCACTATGTCATACTCCTTTATTCATACTTATCTCGGAAGATAAACATCTTTCTACGTTTGCTACCGCTAGATGATATTAAGTATACCCTTAGGTCAATTTCGATACATTTCACACATCACTCACAATGCACACATGCGCATTACTCAACAACATTAAACCTGAGCTATAATTCATTCCTTTGTTGACCTTCACAAGTCAACATTTTACATTATGCCATACTCAAATACCATCCTTTTGTATAGAAGGTATTATTCAAATTGAACTTCTTCTTAACAATCATAATTTAACACATGTTACTAACCTTGCATTCATTGCGTAGACTAACGATCCGCAAACCAGATCGTCCCGCTTCTTCACGAGTCCGTATCAAAACCGGATTGATCCCTTCATTCCATTTAATGAGCTTCTGCTCGTGCACATCCTTTCACCAATTCGATTGGTTTCATCACATTAAGAGTTCTACCACTATCATCTACAAAGTTGGCGGTTAGCACATTTCATTCAAACATTCATTCTACTAGGCGATTATTCACCTAAAATTCTTCTACAAATTTCCTACGTACATACTATAACATATCACACATTCCTTTTCTTACATACATACATACATTTTTTTTTGTTATTTATTTCGCCAGCTTCTTGTAGTTTGACTTTTCAAGGTCAAACTAGCATTTCTTACTTATCGTAGATGTATTGAAGTACACGTTCGTACTTCTTTCCATTCATGCTTACTTGCAAAGACTTTATTATATCATTCAGTATTTCTTGCAAAAACATACCCTTCCCGTCCATACTTAAGTTACTTGTCTAGGTCGTAGTCGTCATTCATCCCGACTCCTAAGAGTCAATTAATAATATGTCTAACACATAACTTATTTCTTCCGTCTAAAGTTTATTGCTACTACAGTGGTTTTTATCGGTTTTATCTTCTTGACAATTCAACTACTTCATGCTATCTTACTATTATTTGCTTAATAACTTATCAACTTACTTTGTTTGACTTTTCAAAAGTCCAATTGTAATTACATTCTGATCTACATTCACCAATTACCCAATTCTAACACACCCCTCTCTAGTCGAGCAATAAGCTCCTATTAAATGCATAACCTTTATACATACCTGACGCAAGTCAAAATCCATTGACTCATTATCCATACCTAGCTTGACTATTTCCTTCCAGTTTGTGACAGTAACATTACCGTACATCATGCTCACCTACCATTAAATAACTTGACCATTTCAAACATTAAATACCGGGTTCAAATGGCAATCACCATTTGACCCGCATAACTCGTTTATCCTTTCAACCATTCTTGTATACTATACATGAGCATAATTATATTCATATATTTACACACACACACACACACACACACACATATATATATATATATATATATATATATATATATATATATATATATATATATATATATATATAAGTTCAAAACATAACTTGAATAATATCCGCTTCTTAAATAATATTTACTCGTTCGATCTATAATTACTTAAAATTTTGAGCCTTTCATTCTTGTCATTCATTCTTACTTATTTGATTCATGCCTATTTACGAATTTTAAACTTTTTCATTCTATCATTCATTCCCTTCTATGTTTCGAATCCGTCTCGCGGTTTCTAACAAATCATTCATATCTTTCATTCATTTCATGTTTCGAATCCGTTTCACGGATTCTAACTTATCATTCATACTTCTCATGTGTATTTGGTACTTTCAAAACCCTAAAAGTCTTACATTTCCCTTCACCCTCACGTCCACCTGCTACCTAATTCTAACGGACATACCTGTAATAATTATCACGGTCTCACTAACGTCATATGTTTCTTGTGTACTGGCCAGGTACACAATCCACATACTAGTTTCGTGTCTTCGTGTATCGTCACCTTATGTCCGAAGAATTAGGTTTCGGCATGTGTAACATTTTCAAAACTTCATTACCATTCTATTATTATATTCCTTTTTGAAATTTTCCTTCACTTGATAGATTTTACCGTTACATGCACCCACAGATTAAATTTACGTACCTGGGGTCAATTTTTATTATCACATGCCTTGATGCCGGTCCTAGACCGCATTCACAGATCATCCTCTCCAAGCAATTATGCTTACCTTACACATAACATACTGTTAGTTTTCTTCAAATACATACTTAAGTACATACTTACCGTTGCTTCTACCCTTAGATCTTGATCGAGTCTCGGATTGTACGGGTTCCAGGTCACAAGAGCACACAGGTTTGAGTCCAAGTATTTACCTCCTCATACTTGATTTCCCTCAAACCAGGGCTCTGATACCAACTTGTAGGACCCTATTCACGATTTGACCCAAAACGACGCAACGGAAAATAAACCGTAAAATTTCTTTCTTTTAACTACTCTAACATACTTAAATACCGTTTAGGTCAACTCTTATAACATAAATATATCATTCATCATTTATTTAATGTAACTATGTTAACAAATGATTACAAACAACGTGACCGCTTTCCCGTACAATCCATGATCTTCAACTTGATCCTCGTTCACTTGTCCATCATGAATATCTGATTAACCTGCAGTCACCATATTAACCAACACGTTAGTACATGGTAACATCATATATAATTTAATACATATACTTAAAAGGCTATATCACATTCTAACCACGTAAGGTATTACATTGAAACATCCTCTCAATTTTTGTTTACTCGAGTCCGACATCAATTCCTCGAGAGTCCGGCGTTCCCATACATGCACTCCATTTATTTCATTCTCAATAGTAACATGGTTAGGAGTACGTAATCTCAAACATATTGAAAACCCACGTCTTCACATATATATATACCAGTGATCTACAGTCATTAGATTACAACACATGTATACACTTTCATATATCTAAGTACATTCATACGTATCCCATTCATATGTACGTACATACAAGTTCACACTACTTACACACGCTACAGTTCCATATCTACATACATACCTACATACAAGTCACATTCACTTATTTGTAAGTTGAGTCTTATCCACAATCATATCAACACAAATCAATGCAATTACAAACAAACATAACCGACTAACTTCCAACAAACATGATGAACATTCCATTAACATGATGAACATTCCATTAACACGATGAACATTCAACAACATAATGAACATTCCATTAACACGATGAACATTCAGCAACATAATGAACATTCCATTAACACGATGGACATTCAGCAACATAATGAACATTCCATTAACACGATGAACATTCAACAACATAATGAACATTCCATTAACAAGATGGACATTCAGCAACATAATGAACATTTCATTGACACGATGTACATTCTGCAACATAATGAACATTCCATTAACACGATGAACATTCAGCAACATAATGAACATTCAATTAACACGATGAACATTCAGCAACATAATGAACATTCCATTAACACGAGGAACATTCAGCAACATAATGAACATTCCATTAACACGACGAACATTCAGCAACATAATGAACATTCCATTAACACGACGGACATTCAGCAACATAATGAACATTCCATTAACACGACGGACATTCAGCAACATAATGAACATTCCATTAACACGACGGACATTCAGCAACATAATGAACATTCCATTAACACGATGGACATTCAGCAACATAATGAACATTCCATTAACACGATGAACATTCAGCAACATAATGAACATTCCATTAACACGATGAACTATCCTCTCAATTTACAATAAGGATAGACGAAGTTCATATGAACTTACCTTGGTACTTACCCTTTCCCGTGTATTCTTACATGGTTCCCTATATACAACATACCAAACTTCAGTTATAAATAAGAAGTGATTCCGGAAATCACTTACCATAAGTGTCCGTTTCGTACTTGCTTCCCCGCATCCTTCCCGTTAGCCTTCCACGCTTCCACCCACCTTGACATGATCCTATACTTTCATGTCATTATGGTTACCGCATTATTAGCATACACGCACATTCTAAATTACATTTATTCTACATAATTCTTTATATCGGCACATATTTTATTGATATAGCATGTGCCTTGCGATTTCCCTAACATCACATTTGTCGCCAAATGTCTTACTATGCTATTTATGCATAATTGACTTTTAGAAAGTCAACTATCCATCATATGAATTATCAACTTAAGCTCATACATTCTCAACATTAATAGTTTATACTACAGACATCATACATATTTCATACTCATATAGCAATACATATAATGTGCATCATATGACCCAAGCATAGAGTACACCTTCTAGTGCATAGTGTTTACCAAAACATATAATTAACCAAAATCCTACATGTATTCCATTCAAAACATATTTCTCATGATTAATTATCACCGAATTACATCACCTTCACACATTATACACTTTCATCCATCATTTGCATACCATTTCATCTATTAATCTCACCTAGGCATTTCAACAAACACTTGGTGTGCGTACTACTTTCTAAGCACATTGTACAAGCATCTTATGCTCATCTTCATACTTCTTGCTTCATCAATCAAATACAACTAAAATCAACCTAATTCTATACCATACTCAACCTATCTAACAAGTATTCATCACATACAACATACTACATCAAATTTTGAACAAGGATTGGACATGGGTGTTATACCTATGTCGCCATTTTCACTAACCCAAGTGGGTTTCACCTTCAAACATCAAATTACTTGATATCATACATAAAACAAGTTCTATTTGGTCATTCTAACACATATCCATGCTCAATTTCAACAAATTTCAGGATTGATCACAAACCCACTTCATACAAGAACACCAAATCACAAATTACAACTTACCATATGTTTATCTTGTCTAGATGATTCAGAATCTAAGCTCATGCATCTGGTTTAGCTCCAATCTCCATCCTAATTTGATCAATTGGGCCATTCTTGAGTTGAAGAGGGGTTTTTCCTCCTCCTCCTCCTCTCTCTCTCTCTCTCTCTCTCTGATCGAACACACATATCCACACTACACACACTTAGGTGTTTTATAAAACTTTCATTCTTTTTTTCCAAGTTTAGCCCCTTGTGTTTGCCATTCTTTCTTTTTGTAACAAAACTTTATTCGCTACTACTTAACCTACATATCCTAACCAAGTTAAAAGTCTTAGTTATTTTATTTCTTTACATTACCCAAGGAACATACTGACGAAATAAAACTTCTGGTTTTTGGGGTGTTACATATTCAACAATTTGAAATCATTTTTAAAATATCCCACCAAGGATCCATTTACAATAAAACTAAAAACAACCATGAAGATGCATAGCCGAGACCGAACCTTCCACATAAGGGCCGGACCAGAACATAAGGGACGCACGCCAAAAAGATCTTAGTCCCTCAACCATCAAAGGACGCAACATCAAAAGGTGCGTCCTACCGAATGACGTCATCAAGTTGACCAATATAAATACCTCCCCCATGTACACCACAAGTACGATTTTCTGAACCTTCATCCTTACTTTCTCTCTCTATCAAATGCTTGTACTCACGCCGGAGAGTAGTCGCAGAGGGGCCATCCCATCTCTGCGGCGAGCCTAATAGTTTGTTCATATTGCAGGTTCGGATCATTGTGCTTTCACAAGATCTAAGTGTGGTTTACATTCTTCGGCCACAGTCTTTGGATCTTCAAACCACTAAGGGGTTTAGATCTGCAACCTTTGGTAGCCAAACACCCTCAAGTGGATAAATAGAACCTTGAACACATCCCTCTAAAGGTGCACGGTGTGGGCTCGGGGGAAGGCCCAGTGAAGCCCAGCCCTGTCTGGGAATACTGGCCCCTTTACCCGATGAAAAAAATGACCCTGGTGAGTGGGGAGTTCTCACCGATTAGCGGGTAAAGTTGGGAGCTTTTTTCCTTTTCTTTGTGTGTGTATTGAAAAGAAAAATGAGGGTGTGTGTGTGAGGAAGAACATGAGGAATGCCTTGAAGGTTTTATTTTATTAATATAACTACTGGATGGGTTATATTTTATTAATATAGAATAGGTTTAGATATTTTGTGTATATAAACTAATATTTTATAATTAATTATAAAAATCTTGTCTTTGTTTTATAATTAATTACAAAACTATAAAATATATTTATTTTAATTATGTAATTTTTATTTTAGTGAAAATCTTGTATTTTAAAAGTAAAATTAAATTAAAATAGTATAGTTTTGGGGAAATCTTGGAAAATCTGGGATGACACCGCACATTCTATGGAAATTTGAGGAAAACTAAAAAAAGCTGATGTGACGCTCACGTGTCACAAGAGGAAAACAAGAAAATTTGGGACGACACCCTCTACTCTAAAAGTATCCACACCAAACAATGTAGCTCATGAAAGTGCTAGTATTTAAAACTCATATATATCAAGATGCATCGTGAAATTTTTCAAGAACACTTCTTATAATCCCCACTAAAAGGTCACTCAAAACACAAGACCAACTCACTTACACTTAGGCAGTTTGATTTTATGTTCTTCCTACCAAATATCCTCGTCATTTGTACCATATACAAGCTTAAACAACAACTTAGAAGTTGCTATCTATGGGCATAAGCTCTCCAAATGGGCAGGATAATGAACAATAAAAGACTAGGAGATGGGGTGAATTAAAACCAATGACAACCCATGTTCCACCAAAACTTGTATTGATTTTTTTTATTCTCGATCTTGTTGTCATTCTACTCAACATAGCAGCTTCAGAACCTTTGCCAAAAGGATAAGCAAAAGAGGAACCATAAAGTATGTTAGTCATGTTTAGGAAACGTGGTTAATAATATACTATTAAATTAATGGAAGAAGATCAAATAGGAAGATTGTTTTGGGTAGGAAGTGTAGGAAGCAATAATAGGTTGACACGTGGCAAAAGAGAAAAAAGCTAAGGAGGGGCATTTTAGTCACAAATTGTATCCCAGATCTAAAAACCGTCAGATCCTTATAGTTCTTCCTACCATCACCTTCACCACCCATCCCCTCCGCCACCACTTCACCACCCATCCCCTCCGCCACCGGAAGTTGCGCAACCACCACCTGCTGTCGTCACACCTTCACCACCCATACCCTCTGCCACCGGGAGTTGCGCAACCACCATATGCCGCCGCCGTACCTTTGTACCACCACCACCACCGGTCTCCGTTCGCTTCGTATGCACCACTGTATACGTCATCATATGATAATACCCATTGCGTTTTATACTTTTGCACAGGTCAAACACCATCTAAACCGTAACCACCGGTGAAAATCACCTATGCCTACGTAAACCACCCCACAAACTCCGACCACATAATCAAGCACCACCGTACCATTCAGCACCACCCTTCTCGTTTGTTTAAAGTTTATGGCTATGTGGTTGCGTCAAAGAAACTAAACCAAATTTGTATGTGATTTTATTTTTCATAAGAAATAAAAGGAAGATTAGAGATAGAGTGTGAGTTCAAAGGAACGGAGGTGGCTGCTGAAGATGAAGATGTTTGAGGTTTGGGCTGCTGCTTTGATGTACTAAATCTAGGGTTTTTAAATTTGAATATTTTATTGCGTTTTGAATTGCTTTTGTAAATATACTAGGTGATGCCCCGCCCGCATTGCGGGGCGATGTCCGAATTATTCTCAGCCAATTACAAAAACAATACTATAGTTTTGCTAGAAATAAAAAGTAAAAAGAGTGTTAATTAGGCAGCTCTTTGAGACGATTTTTAGCTGGGGGCAAAGTCATATTTTTATTTTTACTTGACGGAAAAATCAAATTTTTTCGAGGGTAAAATCCTAATTTTTAGCTAGGGCAAAACCATAATTTTATTTTGCACTGGGGGCAAAAATGTAATTTTAAATTGAGGGTGATATCGTAATTTTGAACCGAGGGGAAATTCGTAAATTTTAGCTGGGGGCAAAAGCATACATTTATTTTGAACTGGGGGCAAATACGTAATTTTAAACTGTGGGCAAAACCGTAATGTTAAAGTAGGTATAAAATAATAAAGTGGTGTAAATTCGTAATTTTAAGCCGGGGGGGGGGGGAACAAAATTTTATTTTGAACTGGGACGAAAACGTAATTTTGGCTGAGGGTAAAAGCGTATTTTTTTACCGATGGCGAAATCGTATTTTTTAGCTCGGAGCAAAAGGGTAAATGTATTTTGAAGTTGAGACAAAACCGTATTTTTTAACTGGGGGCAAAAACGTAATTTTAAAGTGGATATAAAATAATAAACTGGGTGTTCCAATAGGTATTGTTCGCCGCCCATTTGAACCAATGGGAGAGAAACACTATTGCAGGGCGAAAACGTAATTTTAAAGTGTGTATAAAATAATAAAATGGTTGATCCAATGAGGGAGAGACGGCCGCTCATTTCAACCAATGGCAGAGTGATACCTATTTTGTGTAAAAAAAATTAAAAAAGATAAAGCTGGCCGCCACCCCTAGCCAACCATTTGCTTTTCCTATTGCCGGCTGACATCATCAATCTTGTGTTTGTATATGTGGGAAATAAGAAAATAATAGTCAGACTTGATTCATAATAGCCAATAGGATTATAAAGGATGTTTGAATTTTTCTTTTCTTTCCAAATTGTTATAATTGCCTTTTCATTCGTACTCATTGCGTTTTTAACATACACTTTTTCATTACGTTTTGTGAATATATAATGAATTGTTTTGTTTGTATAGATATATTTTTCATTGTATGAATTGCATTTTATACTATATTTAGTTTCTAGTTGATCTGTGTTGTGTCTAAGAATTATGTTTTATCTCATAATTTCGTTTCAGAAAAAAAAAAACACATTTCTTTTGTTTTTAGTCCATTGCATCTTAGAACATACATATTTTTTGTGTTTTATCCATTACGTTTTAGAAAAAAAAAAACATTTTTTGTGTTTTTTTTTTTGTCTATTGCGTTTTAGGAAAACACATTTTTTTTTTATTCATTGCGTTTTAGAAAAAACACTTTATTTTGTGTTTTTAATCCATTGCGTTTTAGAAAAAACACATTTTGAAGTGTTTCTATTCTATTGCGTTTTAGGTAAAACACATTTTTATGTGTTTTTAGTCTCTTGCGTTTTAGAAAAAACATTTTCTTTTGTGTTTTTTGTCTATTGCATTTTAGGAAAAACACATTTTTAGGTGTTTTTTGGTCCATTGCGTTTTAGAAAAACACATTTTGAAGTGTTTTTAGTCCATTGCGTTTTAGGTAAAACACATTTTTATGTGTTTTCGGTCCATTGCGTTTTAGAAAGTATACTTTCTTTTGTGTTTTTAGGCTATTGCGTTTTAGAAATAAGACATTTTTTGTGTTTTCTGGCAATTGCGTTTTACAAATAAGACATTTCTTTGTGTTTTTGGTGCATTGCGTTTTAGAAAAATGTCGTTTTTTAGGTTTTTTTTCCATTGCGTTTTACGCAACTGGATTTTTCCCATTGTGTTTTACGCAACTGGGTTTTCAAAAAAAAATAAAAAAATATAGCAATAGTATACTCGTTTTAAAGATAAAAAAAACGCTCGTTTTTTTGGTGCAATTTTTATAAAAAAAATAATGTTGTATGAAAGAGTTATTAACGTTTAAAAAACGGGGGGGGGGGGGGATTGGAGGAGAGAGAAACTATTGTTAGAATGCCCCTAAACAAACCCACGCACCTCTTTTCCTTCTTTCAATTTCCCTCATTTAGGTGTTGTTTGTTTTTTCTGCGAGAAAAGGTCTGCAGTCTGCGGACCACATCTGCAGGCATCTGCAGGAGAAGAGGTGGACCAAATGTCTGCAGTCTGCAAGGAGAAGAGGGTTTGTTTTTTTTATATATAAAAAGATCTTCACACACATAACACACACAAACACACACAGACACCTCTGCTCTCTCTCTGCCTTCCTCACCACCACCAAGCACCACCGCCTTACACAACCACCGTCGTCACCACTACACCACCGCCCTTCACCGTCTCTCTCTCTCTCTCCTCTCACAGATCTCTCTCTCCTCCCTCGATCTCTCTCTCTGCCTTCATCACCACCACCGCAAACCCTAGCCTTGAACTCTCTCTCTCTACAAACTCTCTCTCTCTCTCTCTACAATCTGTCACCACCACCGCCATCTCCTTCTCCGACCAGCCGTTTCTTCGACACACCCATCTCCTTCTTCTCCGGCGCATGGCGGCGTGAAAGACACGAGAAGAGAGAAATACGCGAGAAGAGAGAGAGACGCGAGGAGAGAGAATACCTGTTGGTTGGTGGTTGTTTCTTCTTAAAACCGGTAAGTTGGGGATTTTGAGTGGGTTTTTGGATTTGAGGGGTTTTCATGGTGGTTGTGGTGGCAGGTGGATAGTGGTGACGGTAGTTGTGGTGGTGGCCGACGGGAGTAGGTGGGGGTTGTGGCAGGTGGATGGTGGTTGCAGGTGGGGTGTGATGGCAGGTGGGTGTTGGTGACGGTGGTTGTGGCAGGGATGTGGTGGTGGCGGTGGTGGCAGGGATGTGGTGGTGGCGGTGGTGGCAGGGATGTGGTGGTGGAGGTGGTGGCAGGGAAGAAGAGGTCTGTGCCAAGAAGATGTTCCAAGAAGACATGGGTCATTGTCTGCTAGAAAGCAAACAAGCTGCAACATCCAAACGTCTGCCCGCGTCTGCACGGCGCAGACATAAGTGGCCAGAAGTGCTTCTGGCCAAAAAACAAACACCACCTTAATCTTAGCCATTGATTAAATAAATGGATGGTCAAGATTACTTCCTAGCTTTCTTAGCCAAATAAACTTTTTATTATATCCTAACCCTAAATTAAAAAGACTAAAATACACTTGGGTGACAAGATTTAACAAGAAAATCTAACTGGGTTAAGTCTAAAGGACAAAACGTGTAACAAAATTCCTTGTAAAGGGCAAAACTTGTCAAAATTCGTTAAAAATGACACCACCTGATAAGTGGAATTAAGATAAAGAACAAAACTTGTAATTTTTCCAGAATAAAATAACAAAGCACATCTACTAGATTAATTCACATGCTTTATTTTGGTTTTGCAGTTTCCACCTTCATATATATATATATAACCTAAAAATATATGATTTAGTTATTTTAACCCACATCCACCATTTATACACTATAAATTATCAACTTTTTTGTGCATTATGGGTTGTACATCATGTTTGGAGAGTTTTTCAAAAAAAAATGTTGATTTTATACTTTTAGTCCAAAGCATTTGATGTATTATTTTTAACCCCAAACTATTTGGGTTATAATTTTTAACCCAAAACTTTTTATCTTTTCAATTTAACCTAATAACTTTTTTACTTTCAACTTTGGTCTCCTGTACTTTTTATATTCCCCAAATTTTTCGTTTTACGCTTCATTCTAAATTTTGTAAGTTAACACAGAGCAATGTGCGTGTGTGGTTCAACATTTTTACGTTCCGTTTTACGCTTCGTTCTAAGATGCAATGTATGTGTGTAGTTCAACGTTTTTACGTCGTCTATTTTTTTCCTGTTTGACAAGTTCGTCATAACGTGCGGGTCCTCTCTCGACTTAGTTATTATTTTCTATATTTTACGTTTCAGTATAATTTTTTCACCGCAAATTAAGTGTTGGTGGTCGTTGGCGATGGTATGACATTGATGTTATGACACGGTTTATGCCCCCCGCCGTTTTCCAAAGAAAAAAGATTTTTTTTACTTTCACCCAAAAGTATTTCATAAATTACTTTTAACCCAAAACTATTTGTTTTTTTTTTTTACTTTTAACCCAAAACTTTTTATCTTTTGCAATCTATCCTCACAACTTTTTTTACTTTCAACTTTGGTCCTTTATAGTTTTCATTTTCCGCAAATTTTTCGCTTTATGCTTTGTTCTAAATTTTGTGACTTA
Organism: Helianthus tuberosus; assembly: GCA_030545235.1. Classification (NCBI taxonomy): domain Eukaryota; kingdom Viridiplantae; phylum Streptophyta; class Magnoliopsida; order Asterales; family Asteraceae; genus Helianthus; species Helianthus tuberosus. The sequence goes on along the minus strand of CM060411.1, from coordinate 46,954,794 downwards.
ATACATTGCAACGTGCGTCTTTGGTTTAACGTTTTTACGTTTCGTTCTTAACATGACGCAACGTGCGTGTGTGGGTGAACGTTTTTACATCGTCTATTTTTTTCCCATTCGACATGCTCAACATAACGTGCAGGTCCTAAATCGACTTAGTTATAACTAAAGAATCCCCGCCACATTGCGGCGGGTGGTAATTCTAGTTAAAATTGATTACTAACGCAAGGTGTACTTTTTCTTTGGGGGTATTTTTTGTCTTTTAGGTTTTTAACATTCCAATTCCACTAATAAATTTACTAATCACAAGTCATGAACTTTCAAAGGATTCCATTCAAATTCCAGTTTCATTTCCAATTCCGTTACATAACATTCTTCGAACCAAACACACCCTTAGTTCCATTATAAAGAATGCTTATAGATGAATTTGTGTGTGTAATTTCATAGTTACATGACCTACTAATTCTAACTCTGTGTTTAGCAACAAAAAATCTAACGCTTTTACTAGTTTGATATTAGTAGCTGAACATGTCATTGAAGACGCTAGTCTGAAGTTGTTTTCTTTGTTTTAATATTCATTTCAGTTTATTTTGTAAATTGATTGTACTATTGAATTTCCCACAAGTTACTAAGTATTTTAATTTGGGAAAAGCCAACGTTTCCATGCATGTTATATTGACTTCTCTATTTACGCTCTTGCATCATTCTCATTATTGTGTTTAGAATTTATAATAGGACATGTTTTACTGTTTTAGGAATTGTAACATGATGAGTTTTGGTAATTTGCCAATGTAGGTCTCATATTCGATTATAAAATGTCTCATACCTGTCAAATATTCACCTGGTTCGCGGGTATCGGATATCAATTAGACTTCTAATATTTATTTATGTATTTTTAATAATTTCAAGTATATCAACTAGACTTCTAATATTTATTTATATAATTTTAATAATTTAAAGTTCTTAACAATTTCAACATATTGTTTAAAATATTTTGTAAGATATTCCTATACTAATAAATAAGAATCTTTTTTTACACATGTCACTTCCTCATGCTTTCCCAACTTATTTTTCTATTTATCTCTCATATTAAAGAACAATAATAGTTTTAAACAAAATGTTAGATAATAATAAATATTTAGATATATTAAAAATCTATATTTGAAAACTCTATATTTAAAACTCTTTATTTGAAAAGAGTAAACTGCCATTTTGGTCACTGTGGTTTGATCACTTTTGCCACTTTAGTCCAAAACTTAAACTTTTTGCATCTGGGTCTCTGTGGTTTCAGTTTTATTGTCATTTTGGTCCAAAAATGAAATCAGATCATATTTGTCTTATAAAATCCTGCAATTTTGTCATTTTCCTCAGGAGCAAATCAGGCCATATTTGTCTTATAAAATATGGTATTTATTTATAAAAATGAAATGATCATTTTGCCCCTGCAGAAAATGACAAAATAGCAGGATTTTATAAAACAAATATGATCTGCTTTCATTTTTGGACCAAAATGGCAATAAAACTGAAACCACAGGGACCCAGATGCAAAAAGTTTGAGTTTTGGACTAAAGTGGCAAAAGTGACCAAACCACAGGAACCAAAATGACAGTTTACTCATTTGAAAAAGATGATATCGAATAACAACATCTATACTATATAATAAAAGAAACTACTTTAGGGACACTTGTCATCATATTAGGCTATCTCTTATAGATAATTATTATTTTAGTTTAATATTTTCTAATTAATTATAGATAATCCTTCTACTAAATATTATTTAATTTAATATCTTATATTATAGATAACCCTCTTACTAAATATTATTAGTTTAATATCTTATAGATAATTATTATTTAGTTTAATCTCCATCTTATTTATAATATTATCTATTTGAATTAATTATATTTGAACGTTTTTTTAGTTTGGTATCAAATAGATTTTACGCCACTTAAAATAAAATTAACTAATATTATTTATCATTTATACATTTATTGAGACTTCGTTAACAAATTTTGCAACAACAGAATAATATATTTTTATCACGAAAACCAAACTTTGTATTAATATATTAAATATTTTTATTTTCACTATAAAAAATTACATTTACTCGACCCATGTAATACCTGAGGTTTTTTAAAATATAACTTTTTATTATTTGATATATAAAATTAGATCTATTCAATTCGTACAATACACAAGGTTTTTTTAAGGATATATATTTTTTATTATTTAGTACAGAAAATTACATTTATTCAAACCGTGTAATGCGCATATTTTTAAAGATGTACTTTTTTTTATTATTTGGTATATAAAATTACATTTATTCAACACGTGTAATAAATGATGTTTTTTAAAGATGTATTATTTTATTATTTGGTAAACAATATTACATTTATTTAACTCGTGTAATATACGTGGTTTTAAAGATATAACTTTTTTATCTGGTATATAAAATTACATTTATTCAGCCCGTACAATATGGTTTTTATAGATAAAACTTTTATTATTTAATATATAAAATTATATTTATTCAACCCGTACAATAAATGAGGTTTTTAAAGATATATTGTTTTATCATTTAGTATATAAAATTTATTTATTCAATCCCGTGTAATATACGAGGTTATAACCTAGTAATTATAATATATTAGCCCGTGTTGATACATCATAGGGTTATATCTACATTAAATTAAATAAAGGTTAGTTTTGTATTCATATAATTTAATTTATGTTCATTATGATAAATATAACACAACCTAAATTTTAGAAGACTATACAAATTAGCTGTATTTTTAGTTCTATTTTTATTATGATATTTTTTAGATGTTACACACATTTTTGTTTGAGTTAATTACATAGTTAGTCCCCATAGTTTGCACAAAGTAACATACTTAGGTACTAATAGTTTAAAATCACATTCTATGGTATTAACTTTTCATTTTGTAACGTTTGGAGGTATTAACGTTATTTGTAGGTTTAAAATCACATTCTATTAGTACTTAAGTATGTTGAAACGAGATCAGGAGAAAACGACAAAAAGTGTGAGAACGCATCCTGTCCGAACACGTGGCGTGGGGCTTGATCAGGGACTGAGGGGTTTTTTTTGTCTTTTTAGTATTCTTCTCCTTTCACGGTTTTCGCGTTTGAGAAGCTTCTTTATTTTTTGCGTGCAAGATAATTTTGGCGTTTTGTATATCTATTAATTATTTGGCGTTTATTGTTTTTTTCTCATATTTCTTCTCTTTGAGGTAATTCTTTTTGTGTCACATGGTTAATATTTTTGGCGTTATGGTTTTTTCCATATTTTTTTTGGCGTTTTGTATATTTTTGTTAATAATTCATTACCATAGATTAATATTTCAAAAAAATACAATAAGTAGAAAATCAAAATAATCTAATAGTCTTCCGTAGGTGGGATTACATCGGAGATGTACCCATCGCTTTGCTCTTCACTTTCTTCATATTCTTCATCATCAAATTTCATTTTTGCGTATAACGCCATCAGCTCGTCTCTTCTTTGCTGCAGCCTATTCAAGAATATTTCTGCATCATTGGATTTTGGATCGTTTGAAGGTGTTAAATAACATAGTTGTTCAATGATAGATAGCAACCATGTCTTCAACATTTCTTCCATTGGTCTTGAATATTGCACCCCGTTTTCATAAGTTACTTCAAGTGTTCCGTCTTCCTCATGCAATACCCAGCTCCTAAGTTTTGGTATTTGTGTATCTTCAATATGATCATCATCATCTTCATTATCTTCTGCTGAAAACTTTCTCTCCAGTCTTCTTATTGCAGTTCTTGTTCTTTCACAATCGTTGTCTCTTGGAACCCCAAGGGCCATGATATCCTTTTGAATATTTTCATTCATTCTCATCATGGCTTTTATTGTTCTAACCTTAATCCTTCTCCTGTCAGCGAACTTTATGATGAATCTTTTTTCTTTCCTTACAAACCTCCATGCAATAACCTTAGCCATTTTTTAAATTTTTTGACGTTTTGGAGAATATGTGGTGTTTTAGTTTTTTTGGCGTGTTTTGAACTTGGCTTCTGATGATCTTCTTTTATATTGACTCTAAGTATGTTATTTTGTACAAAGCACATGGACTAACTATGTTAATACCCTAAAAGGTAATACCTCCAAACGTTACAAAATGAAAAGTTGATACCTTAGAAGGTAATTTTAAACTATTAGTACCTAAGTATGTTATTTTGTGCAAACCATAGGGACTAACTATGTAATTAACTCTTTTTGTTTTATCTTAGGGTGATACTATTTACACCCCCTTTACTAATTACACCCCCCTATAAAAACATCACATCATTACATCACAAATCAATATTTTATTGTTTTTTTTTTGTCTTTTTAATTATCATTATTACTATTTACTACTTATTATTATTATTACTACTTTTTACTTATAGTTAATACTATTAAAAAAAGTAAGAAATAAATGAAAATCCAATGATGATATTCGGTATCGGTACCTAGTTTTTGGTATCGGGAAAAAACTAAATTTTGCCTTCAAATACCGATACCTTATAGTACCGTATATTTCGGGATCGGTATCTAGTTTTTGAGGAATTTCTGTTTATTGGACTACTTGTCATTTGTCTTTTTATTGTTAGTTTTTTTTTTGAACAAAAAAAAATCAATCACGCATACATAACGTATTAGCTGATGGAAATTGTGGGTTTCGGGCGACAGCTTCTGCTCTCGGGTACGATGAAGATGAATGGTTATTTATCCGGAGATCACTAATGGAAGAGCTACTTGAGTTTAGAAATAAGTACACTAAGGCTTTCTTAGGCTCATTCGAAGATGTGTTCACGTCCTTGGCTTGGTCAGGATCGGGGGTTGCACCTGAAAAACACTGGATGATTATGTCAGAGGCAGGATTATTGATTGCGAACAAGTTTAATGTGATCGTTCATTTTTTATCTCAAGAAAAAAGAAACAGTTATACTTGTTTTTCGCTTTGGAGAGGCCCTCACGAGTTCCCAGAAAAAAAAATTACAATTGCACACGTGAATGGTAACCATTTTATAATGGTAGAATTGCAAGGAGAGTATCCAATTGCCAACAGCTAACTACTAACAGAAGACGACGAAGTCCGAGTGATTGGCATTTGACGACGACCGTGCGTCGATTCACCATCGTCCAAACTTTTGGAGACGTAAAAAAACATCTTCAGCCAAATGCAAGCTTCATCTTCCTCCATTTACTCTCGCCTGCCATATTTGAATCCCCGATGAACCGTGCTAGTGGAAAGTCCTTCGCTGTCGTGCCATAACACTTCCAAAGGTGGCAAGCTATGGTAGTTCATCTGTACCCTGTCGTGCCATAACACTTCCGACGGTGGCTAGCTATGGCAGTTCCTCCGTGCCCTTACCAACACATCTTATCTCTGGCCAAGCATAAGTTTAGAAGAGTGCAATACAACCTAAAAGCTTCAAACAATCGTTAACCGACTAAAAAATATAAACATAAGCAATTAGGGTTCAGTTATGGTTTATCCCATCATCACCACCACCCTATGTTGATAATCTTCGATGAAATTTACATGATTATCATCATCGTCGATTTTAAAACTCAGGTATTCCAGAGACTAAGGTGAGGTCGGTTGCCTTAAACCCCAATACGACAAAAACCATAGCAGTCGCCCCTAGGGCGCTTGTTCCGGAAAAACACCGTCCCAACTATGGAGGCTCAGATGAGGCTAACCGCATCATCATAACCATCCGCCGCCGCCATAGACGGCCGTAGCCACCGGCAACAACGGGGTAACAACCATCACACCTTCTAAATCCGCCACCACCATAGACGGTCGGAGCCGCCGGTAACGACAAAGCAACACCCATTGCACATTGTGCGTCCGTCGCCGCCATAGACGGTTGGAACCGTCGGCAACGGCGGGGCAAACTCACTTCACTTTTTTGTTGTTTACCAATAGCAGAGAGAAGAGAGCTCTCAAGAAACACAGAACTTGAGGATGAGAGGAAAACTGATCTTATCAAACCCTATAGTAACTCATTCACAGATTAATCAAAACTAGAGTACAAATAGAAGCAACAAAAACCTTCTAAATCCGCCGCCACCATAGACGGTCGGAGCCGCCGGTAACGATGGAGCAACACCCATTGCACATTGTGCGTCCGCCGCCGCCATAGACGGATGGAGCCGCCGGCAACGGCGAGGCAAACTCACTTCACTTTTTGTTTGTCTTTAGAACACCAATAGTAAAGAGAAGAGAGCTCTCAAGAAACACCGAACTTGAAGATGAGAGGAAACTGATCTTAGCAAACCCTATAGTAACTCATCCACAGATTCATCAAAACCAGAGTACAAACAGAAGCAACAAAAAGTACAACATCTAATGCTCAGAAAACAAAACATGCACAAAGTACAACAGCTTATAGCATAAGTGTGTTGTAAATTAGAGGTATATATAATAATAACTAATAAACAAAAAATAAACAAGTAATAATTAAAAAGACAACTAAAAGACAAAAAACACTAAAAACAAAAATAAAAGTTATGATGAATGTGATTTTTTGTAGAGGGTGTAATTAGTAAAGAGGAGGTGTAAATAGAATGAGCCTTATCTTATTATACATGTAATATATCTCATGTCTCAGTTAGAAAGATTATTATATATATATATATATAAACCCTTTATTGTACTCTTCTTTACCTTTATGATTTTTACTTATATTTTATTTTATATAAATTCATTCAACCAGTACAATACATGAGGTTTTTAAATATATAACTTTTTAAATTTAATATATAAAATTACATTTATTCAAATCATGTAATAAACAAGGTTTTTAAAGATATATTACTTTTATTGTTTAGTATATATAATAACATTTATTCAACCTGTGTAATACACGGGGTTCTAACCTAGTTATATAATATAGAATATCCTTTACATAAATAGTTTGATGCAGGTAACGTGTTCAGATAATCAGACGAGTATCACCTAATACAATACCCACCCCAAACCGTGAATTTTATAAACTAATAATATAAATAGTCCTATATTCGTCGGTAACGTTAATAATTAAGACCGTCCGCAAATGAAAAAACTCACAGACATCACCCACTTTATAAAAAAACATAGATGTCTTATCCACCTCTATCTCTCTCCAATCAGCCTATTCCTATCTACGTCAATCATCGTTAGCATACTTGTAGTCACAAATATCTACCATAAAAGTATAAAACCCCCAAGGTCCAAAACACTAGCACGAGGGCATTTGGCATCTCATTAACATCCTCTAAGTTGCATATTAAATAATCAATTAGATATGACTAAAATAGTGCAAGTGAAGTTTTAAAACCTTTTATTTTTATTTTTTTAATACTATATAATATAAACATGACTTTCAATATATAAATATAAATGAATGAATGAAAGAGAAGGATATTGTAGCAGGCTTGATCGTTTGACTCAAAAATCCCACCAAAACACTCCAAATTAACCTCTAGGGTACACTGAGACTCACTGCAGATCACAATCAGATGTTGCTTCCTTGAATGAATTAATCGGTATGTATATTACGATCTATCCTTCAATTCAATTCACTATCGATTATTTCAATTTGCCGACAGTTACGGATCTGAGTTTTGATCAAATCGATAAGTTAGGGTTCCATGATTTTAACTCCGCTTGCATTCTCGTATCCTATTTTTGTTTATCAACCTTCGATTTATGGCTACTTTGTTGCATGATTTCACCTCTGAAACCATGGAATTTAGGGTATTGGTAATCATGTCTGTTTGCTGTGTACTAATACTCATGTTAGGCGCGCGTGTGTGTGTGTGGTAGATAAATATTTTCTCATAATTTGTGTTTGCGTACGGACCGAAACCATTGTAAGGTATGAAATGTGGGGTTTATAGACCAAATTAGCTCCCTCACCTACCATTTTGGGATGAGTTCTTCTATTTAGGGTGTAACATATAATTTGGAAGCATTTTGTGACAAATTCATGTGTGCTAATGTCGTTAAGAGTTAAGATTTGTCTTTTAGAAGTTAGAACCAACATACCGAATTTGTTTAAAAGGATTCGGTCAAGTTTGCATCTGTTAAAGTTATTCAAATTCTAATGATGGATTATCAAGTTATGCAAGTAGTCATTTTACTTAATTTCATTCGGTGTTTATCTTATACCCTAATTTGTCCTATATTATCAAATTCTGATGGCTCGACCTAAAGTTCACGTCACGCACCATTGTTAGATGCATGATGTGGATTGTGTGATGCAGGAGCAATTAGCAAGCACACAAATAATTAAGCTTAACGTTGTTGATCGTACTTATTCACTCATGTTTCCACCTTTGTGCTTAGTGATATTAATTTGTAATTGAATCATTCTCTTTTTGAAGGTTCCAAGTTCATTGGTGCTTCCTAAAGTTCCTCATCAAATTTGTGCGGTCAGAGTTTATTTGATTATAAACGGTATAGTTGGCGCTATGGTTAACCATAGCGAAACCCGTTCAACTATGATCTTATAGGTTCAAAAATGAGTCGTTCTTATGTAGGATTCCATTCAATTTCCATGGTATTCTGAAATCAAGATTTGTCACAATCATTTTTGACTATTTAGAGACGTCTAAATAGATAAGTTCTGGCGTTCTGCAATGGAGCACTCAAAATCTGATAACCTTCAGTACAATCCAATACAACCCGAGAATCTCAACTCTATACCTTCATCTCAAAGCTTCCAAAATGCAAACCCTAGAGCTGCTTCAGTCAAACCGGGGCTGAATTATTCCATTGGAACCGGTGAAGAATTTTCTCTAGAATTCATGCGGGACCGCGTCAACCCTAGGGTGCCATACGTCCCCTATCCTGCAGGCGATCCTAGCCATACACCTGGCTACTTGGAACTAAAGGGCACCGTAGGCATCCGTCATACCGGATCTGGAAACGGGTCGGGTGTATCTATGGTTAATATTATAGAACGAGGTTCAAATGCGTCATCAGAGTTTAACAGTACACATGGATCAGATAGTTCATCAAAGATTAAAATTCTGTGTAGTTTTGGCGGGAAAATATTACCGCGCCCAGGTGACGGAAAGCTTAGATATGTTGGAGGAAGTACACGGATAATTCGCATAAGAAAAAATATATTTTGGCAAGAATTACGCCAAAAAATATTGGAAATTTATATCGACACTTACGCGATTAAATATCAGCTTCCCGGTGAGGATCTTGATGCTTTAGTTTCGGTTTCTTGCGATGAGGATTTACAGAATATGATAGAGGAATGTAATGTGTTAGGTATAGGAGAAGGGTCACAAAAACTTAGATTATTTCTATTTTCGTTAAGTGATTTCGATGAAAGTAATTTCAGTCACGGTAGTTCTGGTGGTGATAAAGAGTTTCAGTTTTTGGTTGCTGTGAACGGGATGGATATGGGTTCAAGACGGGAATCGGGTATGCATGGATTGATGACATCATCAGCTAATAATCTAAGTGATCTTGATAACCAAAATGTTGCGAGTGAACACGTCGCCAATCTAGAAACTTCTGTTCTACACAAGGAGGGAACATCGGAGAATGTTAGATCTTCGAGAGATGATGTGGCATCGCCAGGTGTCCTACCTGGCGAAGGAAAGCTTCCTCCAAAACCGAAAATGAACGAGGGCAGGCCTCAAGACCTGATACATGCAAAAGCTGCTGCATCTAATGAAAACGATTCTGGTTCATCTGGCGGTGTTGTGGGTCCCGATAACTCGGGGTCTGATCTTATTGATTTGAGTTACCTTGAATCGCCTTCACGGGTTTATCAGTCTGAGAGAATGCCACGTGGACAGTCAGAGAAAAGTAGGTTGACCAAGTCAGACAATACCCATTTACAATCTGATGTTGATCCAATCTCGGAATCAGTTGGAAGTTTGCATACTGAAGATTTACAACCTCAAGTTACCCATGGTGGACTGGTCAACTATGAAAAGTCAACCGAGGCACCAACCGTAAACAATGGTTTGGTTCCGGATACCGGAAATGACCAATTTCCTAGTGATTTTCTTTCTGATGCGTTTGCAAGAGCAATATCAGAAGATTCACATGGAATTGGACCAATCGGTGCGCTACCACAAGATGGTATGGGATTGAGTATGAACATTGCAAATCACGAACCGAAACATTGGTCGTATTTTCAGAAATTAGCACAAAACGAGCTTCGAAATAAGGATGTTTCTCTTATTGACCAAGACCATCTTGCGTTTCTATCTAAATTTCAGAATGCTCAAGAAGAAGCCTCTGTGGGATATAATGTTTCACAGTTTCCTGATGATGTGGATTCCCGTAGCACTTTCGTTGAAGGTGAAGAAAAAGAAACTGATGGTTCAGAATCCACACGTATGCAACCACATTACAATCCATCACAGATGGAAAACAGTGAGGACGTGCAGCTTGATGATCTGCCAGAAAACTTGAGAATGCCGTACTCAGAGTACAAGGTACTTCTTTACCATTGCTATTTTTTTATTTGACCTGTTAGACATTAAAAAAAGAGTAACATGCCAATTTTGTCCCGGAGGTTTGGCCAGTTTTGCGACTTTCATCCGAATGTTTGTTTTTCGCATCTGGATCCAAAAGGTTTGAAATCTTGCCATTTTCAAATTTCATCTGACTTGTTAACTCCATCCGTTTTTCTCCGTTAAGTTAGGGGTATTACCATCTTTTTATACATTTTTTTATTAAACTAAACACACTATAAGAGATAAAGTCAACAGAGGTGGATCTTTATTCGTCTAATAAAAAAATGTATAAAAAGACGGTAATTCCTCTGAATTAATGAAGAAAAATGGATGGAGTTAACAAGCCGGATGAAAATGGCAAGATTTCAAACTTTTTGGATCCAAATGCGGAAAAACAAACCTTGGGACGAAAATGGCATTTACTCTAAAAAAATAAGTCAAATGAACCCGTACACAAGTAAAAAATGCCACCTTTAGTTGCCGATGTAGAGTGAACCTGTTTTACGAAACTAACCTTTGATCTTTGATGTGATTAGACTGAAACAAGGAATGATGGGCTACCGTCTATTGATCTCTCTCTAGGCGATCTTGATATTAGTTCTTTACAGGTATAACTCGCATCAAAGTTATTAAAATGACATCGGTTGTAATATAAAAAGTTTAAGGCTATGAAAGATTTTAATGTAGTTTTATGTGGTGGTTGTTGCAGATTATAAGAAATGAAGATCTTGAAGAATTAAGGGAACTTGGTGCTGGTACCTTTGGTACTGTGTACCATGGAAAATGGAGGGGAACAGATGTTGCGATTAAACGCATTAAAAAAAGCTGCTTTGCTGGTGGCCGCTCATCTGAGCAAGAAAGATTAGTAAGCATCAATTACATAATTACATATTCTAACCATCCATTGAAATATAATCCTAGGGCTCAAAAGTGGTTCCTAATTATTTAATGGTTCTTATTTGAACCTCCCTCTAGTTATATAAGTAATAGGTCCTTCCTTTGCTATGTAATCATTATTCTAGATGAACTTAGATTACAAAAGAATAAGATTTAGATAACAATTGGGACTGGTTTCCTATGTTTTTGAAATTTACATGTTTAGATCATTAATCAAAAAATCATTGGGCTGTAGCCCAGTGGTATGGTTGTGATGGTGACAAACCCACCGAGGGGCGTTCGATCCTGAGCCACACCCCGGTTTTCACCCGGTTGTTACTTCAGCAAGGCAACTCGTGTGGAGGCAGTACGGTTTCCGGGGAACGCCGTAACCAAGTCTGGCCAACCCAGTGTGGGCCCGGTTAAGACAACGTAAGTTTGCGCAGACTTGGCTAGGGTCACCGATTAGGCGATGTGATATTGGGTCACTCAAAAAGAAAGTCACCGTTCAAAAAAAAAGATCATTAGTCAAAAGCACCACATGATATTTTTCTACAAATTTCTTACATAATCAAAATTTGTCAAACACTCAACACAATTGATTATCTGATTGTTACAACTTTGGAAAGCAAAAGCACATCACAGCTCGTTTTATCATAACTAATTGTCTAAGTTTGTTACAGAAACACATAAACACCTTCATAGCTAGGGTTGTTCAAAAGGCTCACGTACCAATATTATCAGTGGTATTGACCGATATATCACCGATTTTCCCTATATCAGTACCTTTCTTCTTAGTTCTACCATTCGTCTTTCTTCTTATTGCTGCTATTAGTGTTTTAAGTCTTAATTGTTAGTGTTTTAAGTCTTAACGAGTTCCAACTTGCTACAATTGTTAGTGTTTTGCAAGTTGCAAAAGGTTAAGTTGTTAATGGTAGGAGAGTATACTGAATTGTTAGTGTTAAATTGCTATATATATATATATATAGATTGAAGATCCTGTACATTAATTCAAAAGTGTGAGAAATATTGTGGGGATGACATGTGTTCTCAATCTAAATTAATTCAAGTGGGTAAACAAGTAATTTTCTTATTGATTCAATTAATTGATAACCTTCCATAACCGCCACCCTTTATTATAGGAATACAAATTAAGAATTAATCTACGAATTTGTGTCATCTCGTTCATTAATTATTAATTCTGAAGATCGCAGAATGAAAATTTATAGTGTTATATAGTGATGGATGCAGAATGAAGGATTTATATAGCACTACAAATCTCTATAAAACACTACGAATAGCATATAACACCATATAATCCTTTTATAACTCTGTATAACACTACAACATTATATATAACACTGCAACCACCATTCAGAACTGTATAGTGTTATATATTTTTATATAGTGTTATATAGTGTGACATAGTGTTATATGGTGTTATATAGTGTTTTTTTGGTGTTATATGATGGATGTATAGTGTTATATAGTGTTATATTTTTCTGGTAGCATGTCTATGATAGATGTATAGTGTTATATTTTGTTATATAGTGTTATATAATGTTACATAGTGTTATACGGTGTTACATAGTGTTACATAGTGTTATATGGTGTTATATAGTGTTATATGATGGATGTATAGTGTTATATATTTCTTGTAGCAGTTACATATTTTTGGATTTTTAGAATGTCCGGATTTTAGAATAAGTTTAAAATTGAATCGCTAGAATTTAGGAGTGAATCGTTAGAATTTAGGAGAGGTTACCTAATTTGAAACATATACAAAGACACTATTACCCCTACAATTTACAAAGCAGTCCAAATAATTAAAACACAATTTATAATTTGGTCCCTAATGATCTCAACCATTAGATCAAAGATCTAATGGTTTAAAACACTTCTTACACTTCTCACAGTTTAGACACTTTGTACACTATCCCTACCCTATATATATATATACAAATTCTGCATGGTATTAAATTACTGATATCCCACCGCGGTAACCTATATCTCAAATATCGGTCCTTGACCGTTATCCAATATTTTACCGCATTAACTGCTTAGCTATTGATGTTCGAATAATCTATAACTCCGTACTTGTGGCTGCCTTCCCTTCAAATCTTTTACAATTTCACTAGACTTTGACACTTTTCACTAGGCTTACTAGTTCACTAGATTGTTTACACCACTTTTTCATTTTCAAGGTTTTTTTATCTTTTCCATCCCTTATTTATTTTCAAAGTTTTTTTTGTATGCGACAATAGTTCATCTGTAAAACTCCTGATCATTCCCAAATTCTTCCCATCATTTGAAAGAAGAAATTATTCCCATTACTTGCAACAACTGTCGATCTGCAAAACTTTGTCTTCATCTCGGCCATCGAGCTATAAGCTTCTCGTCATTGATTTGTTGATCTACCACTGCAAATCACCACTAGGTTCATCACAGCCACTGCAAACTGCCGCTCATCTTGCAAGCACCACTCTAAACCGCAAACCACCTCAGCTTCTTTGATCAGATCCGGCTTCTTCTTTAAATTAAAAATTGAAAAAATAAATGAGTTGACTCGATGAACCACGAGCTGGCTCGAGCTTCTACGAGCTCGAGCCCAACATTTCAGCTCGTTAAGATAAACGAGCGAGCCGAGCTAGCTCGTTTAATTTCTAGCCCTAGCCCAAGCTGGCTCGGTTCAGCTTGGCTCATTTAAACCCCTATATGTACCGCATAACCAAACACTGATTACAGTCTGTTTTAAAGGAAGTTGGATATAGCAGCTCTGCTTGACGGTCCTAATTTACAAGCCAATTGCTTTTGCTAATTAACCTTAAACTTAATTCTTTCTACAATCACATGATTCCAATTTTTATCTTGCTTTAAAGTTTCTTTTCTTTTTAAATTATAGACAGTGGAGTTCTGGCGGGAAGCTGTAATTCTCTCAAAGCTTCATCATCCAAACGTAATGGCATTTTATGGTGTAGTACAAGACGGGCCAGATGGAACATTAGCTACTGTCACAGAGTTCATGGTTGATGGCTCACTAAGACATGTCTTAGTTCGTAAAGATAGGTAATACTTACCAAGACAAAATTATTAATTTATTATCATTACATTTTTAAGTTCTGTAAGTTTTATCAAATTTCATCTAACGTATATGTAATTTTTAGGCACCTTGATCACCGCAAGAGGCTTATAATTGCAATGGATGCAGCCTTTGGAATGGAGTATTTACACTCCAAGAACATCGTGCATTTTGATTTGAAATGTGACAATCTTCTTGTGAACATGAAGGATTCTACACGCCCTATATGCAAGGTTATATCATGAAATATATGCTTAATTATGTATTTAGTTGGGTCATTTTTTGAAAATACGTGAAACGGATCATGTAACCTAACGATTAGTGTGATTAGTGTTTTAGAATGTTCAAGACGGAAGTTTTAGTATAATAAACAAATTCGGTAGAAATATCGGCAGCATAACGACATCATCACAGATTTTATTAATACCAAAAGAGTTTACATCTTTAAGCTCAGGGAGAGAACACACAGTTTGTTCTCCACTCAAATCTAAAACTTCTAAAAACATGTGATATCAACGCATGACTCACCTATTTATACTTGTTACTCATGCATTGGGAGCTTCAACGTATGATTCATACTTTGATATCACTCAACGCATGTCCATATGACAAACACATCACTCATGCATTAACATATACAAAACACACTCTGTCTAGCCTATTTGCACAGTAACGGACGCAAATATGTATCAACATTTTTTGATGTTGTCGAATGACATTTTAACTCCATGCTTACGCAGGTGGGTGATTTTGGGCTGTCGAAAATCAAGAGGAACACTTTGGTTTCGGGTGGAGTTCGGGGAACCCTTCCGTGGATGGCTCCGGAGCTGCTGAACGGTGGCAGCAATAAAGTTTCTGAAAAGGCAAAAATACCCCCTCTACGGCCTTATTTGTGTATTTAATGTGAACACTCAGTTTTCTTGGTTTTTAATGTTGTCTGTTTGTTTTATATTGGAATGTAACAGGTTGATGTTTTCTCATTTGGGATCGTCTTATGGGAGATTCTTACTCGTGAGGAGCCGTATGCTAACATGCACTATGGTGCAATCATAGGTGGGCATAGTATGATTTCTTTTGTTTTTTTAGTATTTATACATCTTTAGTTATAGGAATGAATTTCTTGTGTGACACTAATGCTTTATGGTTAAATAATTTCTTTTAATTACAGGGGGCATTGTGAATAACACGCTCCGACCCACGATTCCAAGTGATTGTGACCCTGATTGGAGAAGGCTAATGGAGCAGTGCTGGGCCCCAGATCCTGCGGTCAGGCCATCCTTCACTGAAATAACAAATCAGTTACGGGTAATGTCTGCAGCCTACCAAAATAAACCCCATGCTCACAAGCAGTTTTAGATTGCTTCTTTACCTGTCAAATATATAAACATCGTACACTATACTTTATCATGCTGAAACCCAAATTATTGTTATTATTATTATAATTAATATTATTATTGTTATTATATTTGTTGTTATTTCTGTTATTATATTATTATTATTATTATTATTATTATTATTATTATTATTATTATTATTATTATTGTTTCCCTTTGAAATAAATGATAATAATGAGTATTTGACATCTGATTATAGATAAAGGGTTTTCGTTACATGTATTATAAACAAGAATGTACAAGGGAATGTATAGAAGAGGTAATTCACAAACTTAACTAAACCCTAGGGGGGCATTGGGTACCTCAGTGGGTTATTCAACTTAAGAGTCCTAATTAATATCGAACACTCCTAACTAAACTCAACCCTAGAGCCCATTGAGCATCTTGCGGGTTATTTAGATTAAGTGCCTTGCTTAATATTTAACACTTAAGCTCAATAATAAATATAGATTATGCCCAACTTGTTTCAAATATAACTAATCGGATCCCTCGAAAACACTTTAGTGATGTGCTAGTTGATTCCCATGAGGAGTTGTGATTGTCCCATCATCTTCAAGGTTTTTCTGTTTGAAACGAACGTTGACTTTAATATATTTAGACAGGATTGTTTGCAGTGTGAAAAGCTGCCTCGTTATCGCACATAAGTTCATAGTTTTAGTTTGGGGAAATCGAATTTCACCGAGTAGATTTCATATCCAAGTGAGTTCAGAAGTAGTTTGAGCCATGATCCTATTATAGGACTGACAACTTTTTGTTACTTTTTTTCCCATGAAACAAGACTACCCTAACACTCGATCAAAATCTCAAAACTCGGTCACAACAGGAACACAATACACTAATACAGCTTCAAAGTGAGTAAAGACTCAAAAATCAAAATCAGAACCAAAGTCAATCAGGTTATCTGCAAGGACAGGAGAAATGATACAACAGTGCTTGAATGAATAAAATGCCCAAGTGATCGATCGATCCTAAATGGATTTCGACCTGAATGATAAATGACTGTTTATTCAGTGACACGATATTTCATTCTAACCCCTAGAACCATCAACTTATTGGATTAAACATCCTTCATGTCTGTTTTAAGTAATTAATTAATCTTTAACACATAAAAAATGAGTAATGTGTTCATCAAAAGAAATCGAAAAGGATGCGACGGGTTATCAAGAGGGTGGCGAGCTTGGTTGCCATGCAGCGGCAAGCATTATCGGTCGCCCTTTCCAACCAAGCAACACATACCCTTTCTGATCAGTCCCGACTGTATACCCATCACCACTCTTTAAACTCTTCATCGCAGTTGCATGGCGATCCTTCATTCCGGTCACCAACTGAAACCCCGCTCTCGCTAGCTGTCGCCGCCACTGATCCGCCCTCTCATGCCGCTCTACCCTCTCGGTTCCCTCATACGCCACTATGTTCCTAATCTCCTCTGCAAAGTGGTTCCTCTCAATCTTCATCCTTTCAATACTATTTCTCCCCATGCTAGCCTCCAATGAGTCAAATATAGCTGAGTAATAATGCAATGATTCTAGAAACCGGCCCAAAAAGAATGGCCCATTATGGTTCGCGTCCTGTTCCACCACCGTTAACAATGTGGGCCCTAACTTCTTGATCGCTTGAAGTATCGTTTTCAGTGATCCTCTGCTTTCCTTCACATACGTATGCATGTGAAGCATGCTGTTCACAAACAATGGTTCACCTTCTTTCAAACTTAAATTTTCCCTCGTTAGCATTTCCGAGGTGGCCGGTCCGGCGATCAGGCGGAACTCTAGTTCAATCCCGAGAGTATTCGCTTCCGCCACCAACGCCTCCGTTTTGGTTTCCAACTCCATTATATCACCCCGATCTCCTAAAACACCAGTGATCCGGATGAGTTTTGGTGAGACTTCTTGACACATGGCTGAACTTGAACTTGAACATGAACCTAGGGTTCTTATCAGGGACCGCCACTGCAATACGTGATCCATTCCCAGATCAATAATGTGCAAACGGACCGATGGGTCAGTCGCTTGTATGATGGCCTCATTTGCAGCCATGAATCCGAACTCAATGTATGGTGTGGTTTGGTGAAGTAATTCAAAAGCTTCGATTCTTTCTTCTCGAGTGACCTCTGGAGGAAGGGTTACTCCTCTGGAAACGGTCCCGTTTGGATTGATGTTGGTTTGCAGAAGAGATAATCTTGATTTCAAACCTGTGGCGAAATAATACGATACCCGTTGTAACGAATCGCCTAGAGGGTTTGCTGAACACCAGATTTCGGAAAGAATCGATTCGGCTAATCGGGTGTCCCTGCAACCCACAGCCTCCGCACACGCCAGTAACAAATGCACCAATTGCAGCCCATCATCTACACCATTAACCCTCATTTGATCCTGATCATGATCATGTTCTGACCCTTGGATCATCATAGGAACATCTGTGTTGTCATCAGGCATCAAGAAAGTGTTTTGGTCAACCTCAAGGTCAAGGTCAAAGTCAACATCATGATAATGATCATTGTTAAAGAAGGTATCCACAAATTGATGCTCTATGGAATCTGCAGAAGCGGTTATATCATAAGGATACACATTATCATCATCGAGATGATGATGCAGCATTTCCCATGATGAAGGATCATCTTGTTCAACACGGGCCGCCTGCGAAAACTTGCGAATTGGTAAGTGTTGATGAGAGTTGTTGTAGGAGAACCCAAAATGGTTAATTGGGTCCATAAAGGGATATTTTCTTCTTTGGGTTTGGTTGTGAAATAACGAACTTAAAGCTTGAATTCAAGACTTCTGATGGTAGTTATGAGGTTTAAATGGAAAGTTTGGAGGTTTATGCAATGGAACAAGAAAGTGAGACAATGAATTAGTGTTATATATTGATCAAAATCTGCAGGCAGGTGGCATGCAGGCCCCACATAAAGGTTAGCTAGCTAAGGTTAAGGTTAACACTTTTATGTTGCTAGAAATGGTAATCAGAAAGCATAAAAAATTTAGGTAATGAAATTTAGATCTTAATTTTAATGAATTTGGTGAACCAAAAGCACCTTAAAAGTTTATTCTTCTTTAATGTAAATTGATGTGTTTGTGATTGTTAAATTAGTTATAAAACTGTCGTGCACATATTTGTTTTAGGCCGTTTGATATTTTCATCCCGTGGGTTTCATTTTTGTCCAATCGAATGAGAGTAAATTTGTTGGCAGAATTTACGGTAACGTTTGAGGTTTGTTGAACTCGACATGAACAGATGAACTCATACACATGAAGAGGATTTTTCACAGGTTGAATCGAAGACAGACATGAAAAAAAAAAAAAAAAAACTTAAACTTACATATTAAAATCTGGGTTATGATATTATAATAGGAAGTTTATTTGGGTTGGGAGGACAGGAAGTAATCTTGGATAAAATTGAACAAAAAAAGGAGGGGCGTGAGTTTATGTAGGGGTATTCTAGTCAATCTAAAGCAATAGATTCTCTCTCCTCCAATTCCCTCTGTTTTTTAAATGTTAATATAACTCTTTCAAACGACATTATTTTTTTATAAAAATTGCACCATAAAAATGAGCGTTTTTTTTATCTTAAAAACGAGTATACTATTGTTATACTTTTGAAAAAAAATAATATTCGAAAACCCAGATACGTAAAACGCAATGAAACCTAAGATAAAGATTTTGTAGTTGCAGGTTCTAAAACGCAATGAGTTTTAACATGGTCATGTTTATGTTTTAACATGGTCATGTTTTTGTTCCAACATTTTGCACTCCGGGTCTCTAAAACGTACACTCCAGGTCTAAAACGTAATGCGGTTTGACATCTATTTAAAATAGTCATGTTTCTGTTGCATGAGTTTTAACATGGTCATGTTTCTGTCATGTTTCTATTTTAGCAAGATCATGTTCTTTACCTCTTCCAGCTCTAAAACGTAATTGGGTTTCACATGATCATGCTTCTGTCAAACACGATCATGTTCTTTCAGTTTCTAAAATGTACTGCAGGTCTAAAACGCAACGCAACGCAAGTTTCACAACATGATCATGTTTCTATTCAGGGGCGGATGTATAGCCAAAGTGGGGGTTCCCGGGAACCTGTTCGGTTCGTAGTTTATAGTGTTAATTTATATAAAAGTTTCTGAAGGAACCCCTTAAATTTTTGTGTGGGAACCTGGTGAATAAAGCTGAAGATGGTCCACTGGTTAATCTACGCGCATGTTGAACTTCAGTTCCCGAGTTCGAGTCTCGTTGAGGCTTATTTTTTTCAGTTTTTTTTATTCTTTCTAGAAACAATTTTAGGGTTTACTAACTTAACACTTTTCCCTGTATGTCCCCCTTTCCTGCAGTCAAACAACCCAAACCCAAAGAAAACACTCCACCACTGTGAAAACCCTTAAGTCGCTGCCATTCCGCTCTCGCCACCGACACCGTCGTCTCCGGCCACTCGCCTCCGACACCGTCGTCTCCGGCCATTCCTTTCCGTTTCCTAATTCCTTTCCCTTTCAGTCACACACGATTTATATAGGTAATACTAATTACCCATTTGCTAATTGCTAGAATTTGGTTTTAATACATCATACATGTGCTTTTTGCTTTTTATCTTTATGAATTTTGAATTCGTATATAGATTTGATTATTTGAATATTAACATTACTCTGTTGAATATTTTGACTTTTATGTTTATGCTTTTATCTTTACTACCTGCAATGTTTATTAAGAATTAAGACCAGCATTACATACACTCATTTTGTGTTGAATTGCTTTTCATTACTAATTCTAATTCCTTGTGAAATTGGTTGTGAAACCTAGGGTTTAGATTTGCTTGATTAGTAACTTTATAATCTTTGAAACTTGTTGCTTGATTAGTAACTTTATAATCTTTGAAACTTATTATGTTATGAACTTTACCCGACCCGAATCGTCGAACCGTTCCGTATTTTTTCATGATCGGACATATGATATCGGAACACTTAAAAAGTGAACCCCTTGGAAAAATTTCCTGGATCCGCCACTGTTTCTATTTTAACATGATCATGTTTGTAACGCTTCGCTTTTTGGAATTTTCTTTATTTAGAAAGCTTGTTTGTATTTCTATTTATAGAAACTTGTAACTCTCTTGTATTCGTCTTTCATTTCCGAGCATTTGTAATCCGAGACTTGAATCATAATAAAACTCGATCTTTTTATACATACTTCATACATACTTGTTATACATTCATCACAATACTCGTTATACGTGCAAACTTAATACATATTAATACGCAAACTCATACTTGTTATACATGCAAATTTAGTTTATACATGTCTTTACTTATACATTTTACATATACACTTCACTTACACGCTTAAAACACTTAAAATCGGCCGAAACACGCAAAAACGGCAAACTTGAATCTTCGAGCTAAGGGACTAGCCCCTTCGCACGAAGGGACCATACCCTTCGCGCGAAAGGCTCAGCCCATTCGCTCAAAGCCCTTTCGCCAAAAGCCCAGTCGCTCGAACGTCTCTTTCAGCTTATAAATAAGACCCTTCACCCTCATTTCTCACCTTCCACACTCCGAAATTCTCTCTAACTTACTAAATTCGAGCATTTGCAGCTGAGCATTTCTAGAATCATCTATGTGATTTTTAACTCACTAACTTTATGTTTTTATCTTATTCCTTCTACTTTTATGCTCTTCTTCAACATCACAACTTGGATTAACCTCTGGGATACTTCCTCAGACCTGCCTTGGCAGTCTACAAGTGAAGATCACCACTTTGAGGTCCAAGATTTGATATTGAAGTTTTATCTTTCAAAACGTTTACAAAATACTTTTTGAACTTGGCAGAATCATGAACCCACCGAACTCACAAGCTAAGTCTATAGCTGTGGGTTAGTGTTGAGGTTGATTCCAGCCAAGAAGATGAGTTGTTCAAACAAAACCAAACTGTTCTGTCTCCAAAACAGAGCCATTCGCACGGAGGGTTAGCCCATTCGCGCGAAGGGTCTTCCCACTCGCACGAAGGGTACTTCCCATTCGCGCGAAGGGTCTGTTTTGCTCCCGTTCCGACATTTTCTAAGTATTGAATGTAACTCAGATCCCCATTCTCGATATGGACGATTCTATGTTAACAAAGTGTGAACCGTGGAAGCCTTGGCTTCCAATCTTGTTCCACCGCCTCACTTGAACTTGCAATCGAACACCCAAACAGTCTCCTAGACCTATAATGAGTTAACCCCGTCCAGCCTCCAACACTTGGTTCATACCTTCTATGTTGAGACGACACACCTGGGTTGTCTTTGTTCGGCTGTTTGGCATTTACATTCTGCCATTGACTTTCTGTTATTCATGACCAATCGGTTTGTTAACTAAGTTAACGAATTTGAGCTTTGGTGAATCATATAGTGAGGCTATTACCTCCATACATGACTTATGTGAACTACATGACATTCTGGACTACTACCATACTATATAATATAATGTATAACATAACTGGACTCACAACATAACCAACTAATGCTTAAAAAGTTCAAGACGAAGTTCCGTTCGCACCAACAGACCCCATTCGCGCGAAGGGTACCTTCTGTTCATGTGAACCGTCCATTCTCCCGAACGGAGTTGAGAAGTTTCGGTTTCCGTTTATTTCCGTTCTACATTCCTCGTTACCGATTCTAACAGGCAAATCGGGACCCGTGAAATCACAGTAACTTAGTGTCGTAACGAGTGCCTAGATAAAATATAATTTGTTTAATCATACTTTTTACTTATATACTTATGTACTTTACATTCTGAATCCAAATCCTCCGTTCCACTCCAACGACTCACACCTTCGTTTACCCCATGTAGGGTAACCTCAGTGTTCCTCTCGTCATCAACCCAACAACTCGCGGGATTTACAAACGAAGATTTGCAAAACCGTGAGTATACTCGAAGACCATTTTTTCCGCTTTACACTTTTGGGTGCAATATGTTCACTTTATCAACTTACACAATCACACAAACAATCCAATCATGCATGCTTAATACGTTATACTTGATTCGTGTTTCTGGAACATTCTTATGTGATAAACTTGTCATTAACTTCGTACGAGCTTACCCTTAACATGTATAGCGCTATAGGAGTAACACACCGCCCGTAGTCTTGTGGTCATGTTACGTTAAAACCGAACGGTCCTATCGTTGCTACGATAGGATTACGCTAGTGGTAATCTTTGGTTTGCCACTTTAATCGCAGGTCAGTTTTACGTTAATCTAGATAACAAAGTTTGTCATGTGGATTCGTTAAAATCATTTTCATACTTATGTTATTATTAAACTTGTATGCTCGCCAATACATTGTGTGTTGAACTATACTTTAAAACATGTTGCAGGTTGATGATGTCGATGTTCATGGAATTTAGTAGGGATGATTTAGAAACACATTTAGAAATACTAGATCATGTTGTTGTATTTGTTGTAATTTGATGTACCGTCTCTTGAACAATTGTTGTATTTTCCATTTCAAATGTTGTACTTTGAATTTGTATGTTGTAATTGACAATTGTTATCAATGTTATGAAATCGGTTTTGATTTGTATGTTGTAATTGACAATTGTTATCAATGTTATGAAATAGGTTTTGATTAAATATCATCGCAAATAGTGTTATGAAGTCTTGAGCAATCCCGTCCTCGTCTTGTCCCGATGTTTCCGACATCGGTTGGGGTGTGACAATGTTAGTTACCTCACTTTCCTTTCCAGATCTAAAACGCAATGGTTGGCTTTCACAACAACATGATCATGTTTTGTTTTAACATGATCATGTTAGTGTAGTGTACCTCACCTTCCGGTTTCAAGTTTCAACGTGATCATGCTTCTGTTAAACATGATCATGTTCTTTCAGTCTGCAGGTCTAAAACGCAATGGGTTGGGTTTCACAACATGATCATGTTTCTGTTTTAACATGATCATATCAGTTTAGTTCCCAAATTGAGTTTCATTGATCAGGTCTAAAACGCAATGAGCTAAAAAAACAAAAAGATGTGTTTTTTTCATTGTGTTATAAAACACAATGAATTAAAAACATAAAACAATTTTATTTTTTATTGTGTTATAAAACGCAATGTACTAAAAACACAAAGAAATAGTTTGTTTCTAAAACGTAATAGACTAAAAACACAAAGAAATGTCTTTTTTTCTAAAACGCAATAAGCTAAAAACACAAAGAAATGTCTTTTTTTTTTTCTAAAAGCAATAAGCTAAAAACACAAAGAAATATCTTTTTTTTTTTTTTAAAACGCAATGGACTAAAAACAAAAAGATGTGTTTTTCATTCTTTGGTAAAACACAATGACTTAATTCAAAGACTCAGATCGTAAAACGCAATTCAAAAATTTCTTACACAGATCGAAGCCGATTTCTTCGAATTTCTTCAAAGGACTGATGAAATTTGAATGTTAGAAACACTTATCAGCGATCGAATCGAAAGAATCGAGTGATTTACTTCAAAATCATGGGAAAAATGAGAAATTGTATGAAATTAAATTGGGTTTCGTCAAAAAAGTTGAAGAACACGTTGATTGAGTCTTTGAATAACTGATTGATGACGAACATCGTACTATTATGTAGTGATTATTGAATAGAAGATGAAGAAAAGGTTGAAGATGATGGATTTTTGAAAATGATGGGTTTTGAAGTTGCATTAAAAGATGAAGGGAGAAGATAAGATAAGATTGACTAAAATGCTCTTTCCCTTTATTTTTCAATTTTGTCATATGTCACAACCCTATTGCTTCCTATCCTTTGTACCAAACTATACTTCATATTTAATCTTAACCCATTAAAATCTTACCACTACAACACACTAATTGTAGGCATAATATTTTTTTTAGGTATATTAGTCACGTCTAAACTGTAGAAGTTGATGCTCAATTCTTTTTCGATTTTTTTAATTAACATAAAATACGCAAATAATTTTGAACATAAACATGTCAACCCGTGAACGACCCGCAAAACAAGCAGTTTCAGTAAATGTATTTTTTGGTTCAACCCAAAACTTATCTAAATTTATTTTAGAAAAACTCTTCGTGTTGGGTTCGGATATCCTAGAATATGCACTCTAAATGTGTCTTTGAAAGAGACTTGTGGTGTTTGTAATAAAGTCATATCATTTGGTGGGTCGGCCAACAAACAATGAGACACTATAACTATTATTAGGTGGCCAATGCTTACTCTAAAAAAACAAACCAATAAATAATAATAAATTAATAATAATAAACCTTTTTCTAATTGTAGGGTTTATGGTTATTGGTTACAGTTTCCAGCACCATCAGCTCAGCTGGTAACACCAACAATGAAGTGTATAGGATTTATCGCAGAAAAATAATGGTATATTTGGAAAAGATACCTCTTTTTATTTTTTTTTAGGGTAAATTATTTTTTGAGTCCCTGTGTTTTAGTGGTTTTAACTAATTAAGTCCAAAAGCAAAAAGTTTAACGACCTGAGTCTCTATAAGTATTTTCATTAACCATTTGAGTCATTTTGAATCCAAATTTTAACCTTTTGAGTCCAATTTTTTGGACTCAAATAGTTATAAAATGAACAAAATTGGACTCAAAACGTTATAAAATAAATGGCTAGGGACTCAGGGCGTTAAACTTTTTGATTTTGGACTCAAGTGGTTAAAACCACTTAAACACGGGACTCAAAAAGTAATTTACTCTTTTTTTTATTTATAAATATTTATATTTATTGTTTTTTTATGATACATAAAGGTGATAATGCAATGGTATATAGTGCAAGTATATGGAGAAAACCACTTTTAGCTAGAAAACCCGGGAAACTCTAAGCTCCCGACATTTTTTTTTTTTTGAAAAAAATAACATATGTAATATACATGTTTTTAAGACATTTGGGCCAAAAAAATCATAAAAGCGCCGAAGGGTTTTTTTTTTTTAAAATAAACAAATTTCAGCAACTTTGCAATGTAACACGTGTTACACAAAAAATGCTGAAATTTGTTTATTTTTTTTTTTTAAATCCTCTCGGCGCTTTTTTGTTTTTTTTTTTTTGCCCAAAAGTCTTAAAAACACGTATATTACATATGTTATTTTTTTCAAAAAAAAAATGTCGGGAGCTTAGAGTTTCCCGGGTTTTCTAGCTAAAAGTGGTTTTCTATATATCCTTACCCATGGTATATATTTCTCTAGCCTGTTAAATCTTGTTATTGTTATGTGCAAATTATTATACGATTTTTTATTATTATTTATTTTAAGTTGTGTGTACACGCTTTTAACAAAGGATAAAAGCTTGAAAAACTGAATAATCACAAAATAAATAAATAAATAAATAAATAGTTGAGGGGCATAATTAGATTTTTTTATAAAAAATGATAAGACTTTAGAAAATTATCCAAACTATAAGAATAATGGATTGTAGCCTAGAGGCATCAAGGTGTGTATGTACCATAATCCTAGGATTGAACAAATGTGTAGATTTAAAAGTAGATTAACGATATGTAAGTTGACCGATTAAAAATGCAATGTACTTTTTTTAATCAAACATGACCTATGAAACCCATTCAAAATAATATACTCGCACCATTCACATCTCATCCCCTGTCACATGCTCATAATTTAAAAAGTGAGGTTTTCATATTTGACAATACATATTAGTGAGGTTTTCATATTTGACAATACATATTATAGTATATATATATATTGTTAACGAAATACGATAGATAATAACTTTATTTTTATAATAATATATAGTTTTTTTATTCTTTTATTTAATATATATTATAATACTTATTATCATATTTACTTTTAATAATAAATTTTTAACTTTTTTTTCCTTTTTTAAAAACAAATAATATTTCCTTTACGATTTTTTAATTATTTTTTTCTTTTTAGAACATATATTAATTTATCAATTTTGATACTTCTTTAACAATTTACGTTTATACATTTTTTTCTAAAAACTTAAGTACGCAGTTGTGCTTGATTTTTCCCTCGACATTTTGTTATAAGTTTTGTTAAAAATAAAGTTTACTCAAAATAAAGTATTTATTTGGTATCATAAAACGATATGATGATTAACTAAATCAATCTAATGGTTTGGCTTTCTAAACAACATGTTTTATTTTCAAATCACGTTTGTTTTACATTATTATTTGTTCGGTTTTGCCGCAACGTGCGACGTAAAAAAACAAGTATATATTGTTGTTGAAGGATGATGAATAGTAATTTTAAATTTATAGTAATACATAGTTTTTTTTTAATATTTTATTATTTTAATATTATAAAACCTTATTATTATATTTACTTTTAACATATCTCCTTTTTATTGTTTAAAACCGTATTACCTTTTCTCATTTACTTTTTGTTTTTCATAATTCTTTTTTTAAATGATGTTACCTTTATCAATTAATTTAATCTTTATTAAATAACTTCCGTTCGTTAATTAAAAAACTTAAGTACGCAGTTGTGTTTATTTTCCCTTTGGAGATTCTGATATAAGTATTGTTAAAAATGAAGTTGTATTCAAACGAGAGTATTTATTTGGTATCGTTTTACGATGCGATGATAAACTAAACTGATTCTACTGTTTGGCTTTCGAAACAACATGCTCAATTTTCAAATATCGTTTGTTTAACATTATCATTTGCTCTATTTCGCCGCAACGCGCGACGCTAATAAAACCTAATTATTCTTTAAAATATGGATGAAATTTAAGGACTTACCACTCATTTCTCATTTTTAGAGATTCGCTATTTGATCTCTATATTCGCTTCCTGTTTTGTGGGTGGGTTAGCAAATGTGTGGTCTTTGGATAACTTAACATAACCGGGTGTGTAGACTAAACCGGTCAAAAGGGTTCGGTTTTGATGGTTTGACAATTTAGACGGGTCTTTTCAACACAAAATTGTACAATTTCATTGTTTTTCATGATCCTACAAAATTCAGCAAAATGGTATGCTTAAAAGAAGAGACCGGACATTTTACCTTTTAAGTATCAAATGTTTACGAAAACACTGGAGAAAAAAAAACTTAAGAAAACAAAATTGATTAGATTAATATATAAACTTATTTTAATAAAATATTTATCTGTATATTATAATTTTATATTGATATACATGAAATAAACTTGTTTTATTTTTACTTTTTTATTAAAATTAGACATACTCAGATTTTTTTTTACTTTTTATTAATACCAGGTTATAATCAGAGGTATTTTTGGCATTAAATTATTATGAGGTTTATAAATTATGTTGTAAACTACCTTTGGTTATCACTACACAACAGTTATGCCAAAAATACCACTGGTTATAACCAAATTTTTAGATACATAGTACATGCCTATAAAAACATAGGGTTTATTCTAAATTGTATTAAAAAATATGTGCTTATAATAAAGTCAGAAATAGCATCATCTATCATATCATCATAAAAGTTCCTTAAAATTTTGACAATATCCATGCCCTAGTACCCTACCAACACAGTTGTTGCAGCAACCATTCCACATGTAAAATAAATTGCACCCTACTCATACATTTGGTACAACCAACCAACCTGACTACAGAATTTGCAACTCGCGTCCAGAATTTAACAACTTTATGCAAAAACGACAAAAAAAAATACTTTGAATCATTGATCGACTTGCAGGCGCAAGCCAGAATAAACTGCTTTTCTGAACAGAGGATGAACGCTTTCGGTTACTACTTCCTCCTCTAACTTATCCATGTGTGGCCATATCTGTTCAACACAACAATACCTCCATTACTTGAATAACATTTTAAATATTTAGTTTCGAAATATTATCATTTTGTGCTTTATTTGATTTTAATTATTACCCAAAATACATATTTTTGAATCAATAAGAGTTTAACCACTAAAAGAAAATCCCTTTCTAAATTACAGATATGAATCTCAGCTTGCAATTAGACTTTAAGATGCAAAACTGAGATCGTTAAAGAAAACGAAAACAAAAGAGTAAAATGTCATTTCCGGTCCTGAGGTTTGGTCAGTTTTGCGACTTGTGTCCAAATGTTTGTTTTTCCGCATCTGTATCCAAAACGTTTAAAATCTTGCCACTTTCATCTGGCTCGTTAAATGCATCCATTTTTATCCATTAAGTCAGGGGTATTATCGTCTTTTTTGCTAACTTAGAGGGCAATTCGGTCCTTTTCACTTAATGGTAAAAAGACCGAATACCCCTAAAAAACCGAATTGCCCTTTAAATTATCAAAAAAGACTGAAATACCATTGACTTAACGGAGAAAAATGGATGCATTTAACGAGCCAGATGAAAGGGGCAAGATTTTAAACCTTTTGGATACAGATGCGGAAAAAACAAACCTTTGGACAAAAGTCGCAAAACTGACCAAACCTCAGGGACGAAAATGGCATTTTACTCAAAATAAAAATCACGGAACACACCTCAGAAGCATATTGCCTTGAAAAAGCCTTGACATAGCCCAGAGTTGACAAACACCATTGTTCTTTCTCCCCAATGATATATCCGGAGTTTCTACACAATTTACAATGAAAAAACGCAATTATTTACAAAATCTTGACACACGCTAATTAGTGGAAGTTATGCTAGTTAAATACCTCTTGGAATTTCCATTTTCTTTATCCGTCTCCATTGCAGAAGTGTCATCTTCATCAACGGCCATTGCTTCTGAATCACCATCCTTGTGGTCCAAGGTTTTCTCTCCAAATGTTTCATGAAGACGTTCCATCAAAACAGCCAAGAAATTTTTGTATAACGACAAAAACAAGGCCTACATAGACAGCATATAGTTAATGTCTGATTTATGGCTATACGACACATTCGCGTTTGTGTGGGTCAGCTTAAGTTATGTTTTTATACCAAACGCGTATGGATTATGGGTCGAGCAAGTCAAAAGTCGTCCCATATGTATTTCTAATGCATAGAATCTTCTAAATCGTCTTATTTAAAAACAAATTACAATTGAAATGATTTGACACTAGCTATTTATATAAGAAAAAATAGGCAAAAAGTGCCAAATGCAGCATAAAATCGAATGGGTCGTTTTAATTTATGTTTTATCTTGTTATATATATATATTTTTTTTGCAAAAATAGCTTGAAAGGGTGGTCAAACACATATTGTATATGCATAAAACCTACTAAATCGTTTTAACAATATAGCTAGATTGTTACTGAAATAATTTATTTTCTGCAATCATGTGCGACACTAATTACATAAAAAAATAAAACTAAACTGAACAAAAAAAATGTTTTCAAATCAGCTTGAACCAACCCGTATCAAAAATGGCGGTTTTCTCAGTCTGTCCATTTCGCCATCTCGACTGACGTGTTAGGCATGTAAAAGAATTCTTTACAAACAAAAAAAATCATACTAAATGTAACGTCAATATGTAACTAATACCTCATTTTCTTCAAGGGCTCGTGCAAAAAGAGCCTCCTTTGACTCTAAAGATTCACGAGCAGACACCTCATCCGCTTTTGTCTTTTCAGCATTTGAAATCAAACGTTTCATCTTAGCTGGATGTTCACCAACAACAGGCTCATTATCCACAAGCATAAGCTTACTTTCAGCACCATCCAGCTCAGCTTTAGCCATGGCTGCAATTTTCTCGGCTTTTACAACACTCTTTTTCAAATTAGCCATCTCTTTTCTTAAATCAGAAATACGATTATACGTCTTATTCAGAGCATTTCTGAGAATCTGTTTAAACAATGAGCAAGTAAGCAACAAAAACAGAATACTATATGTTCATAAAGATAAAGAGGTAAAATGTCATATTCGTCCCTGAGGTTTGGCCAGTTTTGCGACTTTCATCGAAAGGATTGTTTTTCCGCATCTGGATCCAAAAGGTTTGAATATCCGGCTCGTTTACTCCATCCATTTTTCTCCGTTAAGTCAAAGGTATTTCCATGTTTTTGTGTTAACTTAAAGGGCAATTCGGTCCTTTTCAATGGTATTCGGCCTTTTAAGATAAAGTGAAAAAGTCCGAATTGCCCTTTAAGTTAACAGCAAAGACGGAAATACCCTTGACTTAACAAAGAAAAATGGATGGAGTTAACGAGCCAGATGGAAATGGCAAGATTTCAAACCTTTTGGATCCAGATGCAGAAAAACAAACCTTTGGACGAAAGTCACAAAACTGGCCAAACCTTAGGGACGAAAATGGCACTTTACTCAAAATAAAATGATTAACAATGTTATTACTTATTAGCATACCTCCCACAAACGATCGGTGGTGTGAAATAGGTCAATATTTGACGGAGAAAAAACCCATTTCACAATAGCTAAATTAGAAATTAACCGATAACCCATCATTCTGTCGATGGTTATGGCGGCTGTTTGAGCACTGTTTTTCCAAAACGAACTGACTTCGGATATTAGCATAATTTGTGTTTCTTCGTTTGGACAAATTTTGGCGATAACTTGTCCGTATCTCTCTAACACAGTAATCAAATGAGTAAAGCTTTTTGATCCAATATCCAAAAGGGTTTGCACAACGACTCTTAGACAAACATCTAGTCCGTTGACTGGGATTACGGTTTCGTCGAGCCAAAAAATAATTTCGCGTGCGGTTTTTCTTCCTTTTACCATACTGTTGAGTTCTTTTGAAAGTGTGTATTCGGTTTTATCACCATCGTCTGAGATGTATCGGAAGTCGGGACCACCTTTCGGAGGAAGTAACTCCTCTAAAGCCGGAGTACTTTCAATGCTCTGCACAAAAAATATATATATATATATATATATACAAAAATCAAATGTTTGCATCTTTGACCTATTTACTTAGGAATGGGTTAATTGTGGTTATGTTCTTATCCATTACGGGTTAAACGAGTAAATTATAAATTGCCTTGAACAGGTAAGATAAGTAGAAATTTCTTGAAGCGTATGTATATGTATAAACAGTGTTTTAAGAACGCTACCGGCTAGCGATTTTAATCAGGATAAATTGGATTGGGTTTTTATATGTAACTTTCAGTTTTATATGTATACACACACATTTTTATATGTAATTTTTTTAAGTGGGCATGTTTTAACACCTTCGACCCATATTTTGAAGTAAAAAAGGATTAATTGCCAGAAACTGGCAGGAATTTAGGCGGAATCCTTAGACTGCCACCGAGTTTTGGCCGATGAGGACCGTATTTGACCAATGTTGACCGCCTAGCGATTAGTTGGCCGATTAGATGAAAATTACCAGTTAACCTCCAACTAGCGATTAATCGGCAACTAATCAGAGGCTAGGCGAGATTTTTTCAACCACGTGTATAAAGCCTATTGTCTTTTTGTTCAAAAAGAGTGAAAATACTACTGAAAGTCTGAAATGATACAACTTTTGTAGAAAGCTCAATAATTTTCAACAAATAAAATTTCGGTCAAGTGTCAACCTAACAAAACATGTACTAAAATTGCCCATTTTGACCCCAACCTGTTTTGACCCGTTACTCTAACAGCCCATTTTAGTATTCTACCACATCTAGAAGAAACAAAAAACGCTTTTCCATAATGGCTAAAAGATACGATAAATGAGAAAAAAACATAACAATCAGAAATGATGTCATAACTGCTTCTAAATTACCTGCTTCACTTTGTCCCAGTATGATAAACGGACTTCCCTATCAAGAACCTCCTGAACAAACACACGTTGTGGGGCCCATTTTGGAAGATCCAAGACATAAGCCCATTCTTCCCATGGCCAGATGAATTGAAAGTTTGATCTGCAACGTCATTATGCAAGTATAAGTTACAACAAAGGTATTAGAAAAGAAATCAATGTTAAATAAATAAGTAAAAAAACTTACAAGTGGTGTGAGAACCAAAGAATGAGACGGGTCCTACAATCCATGTCTAACTCACTTATCCTATCAAATAGGGCCCGCACAGCCCCAGCTACAACTGCAGGAAAAGCACCTGGAAGAGACTACAAAAAAAAAAGATAATTTTCTATAAAAAATTTAGAGTAAAATGCCATTTTTGTCCCTGAGGTTTGGTCAGTTTTGTGATTTCGTCCCACAGGTTTGGTTTTCCTCATCTGGATCCAAAAGGTTTAAAATCTTGCTATTTCTATCCAGTTCGTTAACTCCATCCATCTTTCTCCGTTAAGTCAGGGGTATTTCCGTCTTTTTTGTTAACTTAAAGGGCAATTTAGTCTTTTTCAGGGGCATCCTGTCTTTTTACATTAAAGTGAAAAAGACCAAACTGCCCTTTAAGTTAACAAAAAAGACAGAAATATCCCTGACTTGACGAAGAAAAATGGATGGAGTTGACAAGCCAGATGAAAACAGCAAGATTTCAAACCTTTTGGATCCATATGCGAAAAAACAAACCTTTGGACGAAAGTCGCAAAACTGGCCAAACCTCAGGAACGAAAATGGCATTTTACTCTAAAATTTATCAAACTCCCAAAAAAGGTAATAAGTAAAAGATGGCTATTATACCTTACAAAGGTCTATTATGACAAGCGTGTAATATATGGGCTTAAACGGTGGCTGAGGCAATAGAAGAAGCTGACAAAAAACGTTCAACGTTATTCAAGAATTGAAAGAAGTTGCATCTTTTTAATGCATCAAAACTATTTGAATCACCGGCTTTTTTACCTGAGAAAAAATGGTTTCGGCCATGAGATATTCATATCTGAAAGGAACAGGTAGACCAACCATGCATGCAGCACATTCCTTTCGACTAGCTTTGCACAAACAAACAAATATAAGAATAAGCGAAAACAAAAATAAATCTTGTTAAACAAAAATTACTAAAATAAGTTACAAAGTACAAACCATCCATTTAGATAAAAGAGCACATCCAATAAATACTCTTCCACAACAAAACGGTCGATAGGTTGTAAATCCTGACACAAAAAAGTTTAAAAGAGAAATCAACACCGTTATCTGTTAAATGACCTAATAAAAGTGTAAGGATCTTCTGTTTGTTTTATTACCTCAATTTTGCTAGCGGAAAATATATTGAGCCTACGTATTCTTTGAGGATATTTCAATTCTGCCTCGTGTCTTTGTCTACCGAAATTGATTCTAGAAAGTTCCACAGAGTTATCAGGTTGCTCCGGACAAACGATTGGTCCAAAATCATGAGATTTCCCCGCTACTAGTTGTGCTTCATAGAGAAGATGTGGCCTTGGAACTGTAAACAGACGGTTAGAAAAAAAAACAATTATAAAGAAAACTCGAAAACGGTGAATTCAATGGGTCTATCGAAATTACCACTCTCGAGTTTCCAGCTGTTCTTGGCGAGATCTTGAATTCGACTCCATAAGTCTTCCACAAAATCCTAAAGAACATAGGTTAAGTGTAAGTAGAAGACGAAAGCAGGTAAAGTTATCATTAGGCTTGTAAACGAACACGAACAAAGGCATGTCCGTGTTCGTTCATTTAACTTTAACCGAACACGAACATATAATCAAACATTTTTTTGTTCGTGTTCGTTCATTAAGAAAATGAGCCTGTTCGTGTTCGTTTAAAACCTAAACGAGCACTTCACGAACGTAAACGAACATAAACAAACAAGCTTAAACGAACATAATTTAACAAACATAAAACAACACATATGAACATAAATGATCAAACATAAATGAATGTAAAGTAGCTTTTTTATATAAATTATTGATTAATTACGATAAATTCTATTGGAAAGACACTTTTTATTACTGGAAAGCCCAATTATCAATTAACTATATGTATATAAGTTGTTAGAAAGCCTTTTTTATGTTTATACTTATATAAATATAACTCCATATGTATTTATGAAAATATAAATGAACATAAATGAACAAACATAAACAGACGTTCACGAACATAAATGAACGAACAACACGTGTGTTCATGTTCGTTCATTTATTAAATAAACGAACATTCCGCCAACCAGGTTCATGAACGTTTGGTTTCGTTTACAAGCCTAGTTATTATGAAACAACAACACATGTGATGTATAAAAGCCACTTAAGAATTAAATAGAATACCTGTTCAACAAGAAGTTTGTTGCTTTTGTTGATATCGTCAAACACAGATAGACCGACATCAGAAACACGTCTTCTGATACTTAAATAGGCTTCTATCCCAACCATAACTCTTTCAATTTCCTCGGGAATTTGCTGCAAAGATCAAGTGTTCCATCATCAAACAGAGTGACCAAAAAACTTGTGTTTGCTAAAACTTAAAAGAAACGAAAGTGGAAAATGCACCTCAACAAGTTCAGCTCCACCCCAAGGAAGGCAGGAAAGAATGCAGGTAATGTAGAAATCAGCACGCGCTTGCCATGAAGGGTTCCCTTTTTCATCGTCCACAATGGTTGCAGCGGATGATAATAACGTTTCAAATATCACCACTAGTGAGCTTGGTTGGATCACTTTGCTACACATCTACATAACATAAGTGCACAAAAAAATATCACAACGCATATCGGCAAATAAGAAAGATGTGATGTTAGGGTGATATCGTACTTGTTGCACCACTAATATGCAAATTGAAAGAGTGACGTAAGCCAAATTGTATTTCCAATTACAACTCAAAGACGTTAAGTTCAGCGGATACTGATACAGTTTTTCCTCTCAAGTCTCAACATAGCATATTAGCATTGACATTGGATTCCTCATCCTCATCTCTATAATTTAGCTAAAATTCACCTTTCTCTCTAAAATTTGTTAATCTAATTTAAACCCGCTGCATCCCATTCCCCATTTCTATCTCTATCCAACTAAAAAATACTTTTTTAATTACTTTGTCTCTTTCTTGCACCCCTAAATTTCATCCCTATTTATTAAAATCCTAAAATATTTCTTCAAATTATGAGGTCGGGTCAACAAATGAATAATGGGATGTAAATGCTCTAAATAGATGACATACCAAAACAGTTAAAAACCGCATTGTTACACGAATCTTGTTGCAATCCCCAGAGTCCAGTGCATCCTGCAAACAGTCAAAAACAATTCATCACAACAAGCTCACCTACTGCACAACAACTTCAATGCAACAATCTAAAAAACACACAAGTTCTTACTCACCTGCAAACTACTTTGAGTACTCTCCAACACTTTCTTAACAAAATCCTCATCCTCCAAATTCAACAGCCCAATCTAAACACACACAAACAAAAACACATCAACACCTTATAAGTTATAACCAAAATAGTTTAAAAAAGAGTAAACAATAATAAACATAGCCTACCAATGTTCCATACAAAGGAATCTTGTGAGGCAGTTGCTCTGAACATTGTAGAAGAAACTGTCAAAACACATGTAATAAATTAGGTCAAATTAAAATAAAATAAAATAAAACAAAAATTATGAAATAGTGAATTACAGTTAAGATATCGTCATGAGAATGATCTAATTCACGACGAACAGCACCGAAGCAGGCATCCTGGAATAAATAAAGAAGAAAATTAGGGTTTATGGAAAAAGGGGGAAAATGATTAGGGTTTTAGAAATTGAATGGGGGATGAGTTACAATGTGGTCTTTGAAATCGATAACTCCACCGTATTCAGGAGATTTCTCGCCGATTCTTAGAATTAGGGTTCTCCAACTGCTGCTCATATTGGAACACACGAACGAGAATATGCAGAGCGCGTAAAGAAGAGAGATTGCAAAGGGTTTTGTTCGACTGATTGATTGATTACAAGCCCTACGACCGCTCGCTCAGGCTATGTGATTGTTACTGAACCGGGTTTGCTGGTTAAACCGGGTTTTGGGTTACATTAATTTATGTTTTTTT
Source organism: Helianthus tuberosus (assembly GCA_030545235.1). Classification (NCBI taxonomy): domain Eukaryota; kingdom Viridiplantae; phylum Streptophyta; class Magnoliopsida; order Asterales; family Asteraceae; genus Helianthus; species Helianthus tuberosus. The sequence continues at coordinate 46,918,285 of CM060411.1, read as the reverse complement.
TTAGCTTGTCAATGTCTCGGCGTGAATGAAAACAGTGCTATGAATCAGGCTAGAAGTCAATTTGTCACCTAAAATAGGTTAAAAGCAATCTTATTCTTTATTTATTTTGTACTAGATTATTAGACCCGTATACTACACGGGTTTAGGGCAGGCGGGGTGGTCCGTGATACCACCCCATCACGCGTGAAACCACAACGGAACACCGCCGCCACTCCTTTTATCACTCGTTAAAAAAATAACGAGTTGAAAACATAACGCGTGAAACTTGAATGTTTCAATTGTTTGCATGTTTGACACCTGTTGCATGATGATGCTCTGGACCCATTGCATGTCCTGTTGACCAACTTCACCAATTGTTCTGCAGATTGAAGTTGGCTTCAATTGACACGTGTTGACCCAGTGCAATTGTTTCAATTGTTTGCATGTTTGTGAGATAAATATTTTTAAAATTTGGGAGTGATAGAATTCTATCACTAGTGATACCACCCCCCACATTTCTATCACTAGTGATAGAATATTGGGTGATGACATGGCATGATTTGATTGGAGCTTGGTAGTGATAGAAATCTATCACTAGTGAACCACCCCTCCTCCCGTTATGGATATAAATTTGTAATTTTTTTAATCTTATATTCTCTTCATCTACTTATATATTAAAGGAAAAGTAAGGTTGATGTAAATTTGCATACGTGTCAACCATCTAGGCATGCCAACTAGGATCTGATGATGTCATAAATAACAATTAAAATATTAATATATTGTATTAACTTTTTTTTCTAATCAAATATTAAAATATATATTAGTGTGTTTTAAAGATGGGGGGAAATTTGAACTACATTGGGAAGTGTTATTTGCATTAATGTCTCTAGAGACCATCATCATATTTCCTCTCAAATGTCATATATCTCACATTAACCCTAATTCTCTCACACACACTAAATCCGTCTCTTATTCTTCTTCTTTAATCTCTTTTTTTTTCTCTTCAGATCTTTACATGGAGATGTCAAAATTGGTTATGTTTCGACTGGATGTGATCTTGTTGGATGATGATCAGACCGATGAAGATGATTTGGTCATCTGAGGCTACGAAGAAGAAGATATGGTCTTTTGTTGCAACATATAAACCATCATTGCCAGCTGCCGTTCGCGGTTGTCCTAGGTAGTGTTGGCTGTAATCCATGTTCGGTCGATGATGATGAGATCGATCTCACTTGAGACTAAAACTACGGTGCTTCAAGAGTGTTTTGGTAGGAAGCTAGGGTTCCGGGCACTTTCCGGTAACTTAGATGCGTTTCCGATGAAGCAAACGTCGGCCCGAATATGCGCGAGGTCTGACATTTTATCTATTTTCTTTTGAATATCTGGATGGTATGTCTCATTTTTTATCCGATAATTGTTTTAAGAGTAAATTACAAGTTTTGTCCTTTATGTTTTGACCAAATTGCAGGTGGTGTCCTTTACCTTTAATTTTGACGAATTTTGTCCTTAACGTTTCAAAATCCTGCACGTTATGTCCTTTGGCCCTAACTCAGTCAGATTTTTTGGTTATGTCCTTTGCACATGAGGGCATTCTTGTCATTTCATCTTCTCAAGGGCTATTTTGTGAAGAATTCTTATTCAGGGACTATTTATAAAAAAACTCATAAAATAAAAAAATAATTATAATCTCCCTCTCTCTCTCTCTCTCTCTCTGTGTAATCTGAAAAGAAATTGCATCCACCCTTTCTCTATCATCATCTTCCTTCCATAAACTCTCAAAATATTTCTCTAATTCATATCAAATGACGATAAGTGTATCGAACAACCTACTTCACTCTCGTTCGAAATTAAGCCCCATTCGTTTACCACCATCCTGACCTGCATTAACCGGATAATCAACCAACAATTAGCAACTGATATATCAAATACTGACTCATAATATCAACCTTTATGATGATTTATAATTAAGTCAAACAAAAGTGGATCTTGGATCCAAAAAAGTTGTGTAAGCTTCATGATTCTAACAATCACAGCCACAAATGCCATTAATTTAAATTAACCCCAAATAACAGAGCTCAAAATTAAGAATCCAACCAACTAATTAAATTATCAGTTTTACCCAAATATTGTATCCTATCAAAATTTATAGTTAAAAAGCAGATAAATTTCTTGAACCTGGCAAAGGATTATAGTAACCCATAACTTCGATATGCTTTCCATATCTGGGAGACCTGCTATCGGCGGCCATAACTTTGCAAAAGGGCCGGTTCCGGCATTCCAACCTCGCCAATCGAAGCCTCACCAGCATTTCTTCTACTGCGTCCAAATTAGGGTGTTGCGTCCAAAAGGGCCAGTTCCGGCATCCCAACTTCGATATGCCTTTGTTAGCCTAGTTTGGTAGTTAGTGAAGGTTGTGGTTCAGTGTGATGGTGTTCCGGTAGTGGCTTGGTTCTGTATAGAAAAATAAGAGCGAGAGATTAGAGAGAGGGGTAGTTTTTTGAGCTATGTAACAGAGTCATGGTTTGATATTTTGATCTTTGTAATGAATTATTGATGGTGCTTTTTGAGAGTTCAAGGAAGGAAGACGATGATGATGATGGAGAAAAAGTGGATGCTTGTTTCAGATTATAGAGAGAGGGGAGAGAGAGATTATAATTGTTTTTATTTTTTAAGTTTTTTATAAATAGTCCCTGAATAATAATTCTTCACAAAATAGCCCATGAGAAGGTGAAATGACAAGAATGCCCTCATGTGCAAGGCACATGACCATATTTAACCAAAAAAGCTGACTGAGTTAGGGCTAAAGGACATAACGTGCAGGATTTTGAAACGTTAAGGACAAAACTCATCAAAATTAAAGGTAAAGGACACCGCCTGCAATTTGGTCCAAACATAAAGGACAAAACTTGTAATTTATTCTTGTTTTAAGGTTTGATTGGAGTGTGATTTAATTGGAATGTGATTGTATATATGTGTATCTGAGAACGGCAAATTTTCTCTAAGTATTAGTTTATTAAACCATAATTTATTGTTGTTTAATATTTGAATTTGCAATTTGATTACATGAGGAATTATGTAGATGAATCATTTACTGTTGTAGAATACTTCCTAATTTTGCAATTTGTAGATTATTTATAATTTGGAAATTATTTATAATAAATTTTGATGCCATGAGGTAATGACAGTAATTGATAGTTGTTTTGTTAGTAATTTACATGTATCTTTGCTAATTTGATTTGGGGTTTTTTCTTAAGTTGGGTTTCTGTTTATGTATTGATTACACCCTGAATCATTTAGGGTTGACTGTGATAGTGAAATTAAAATGAATGCAAAGTGCATTTTTTTTTTGTCCTTTCAAAATGAGGCTATGATGATTTTGTAGATCTGAGTAAAAATTGAATGAAGATAGGATGGCAGTTGTTCATGCAACCTCTCTTGCAGCCATGGTGTTGTCATCTTTATGCACAATCTGAGCCTGGCATTCTGACAATGGTGTTGGTGAATTAGACACAATGCACGTGATGTTATCTACTGAGGTACTGTTATTTTATTTATTTTTTCATGTCTTGTATTGATTAGTAATGCTATTAGGAGTTATTTATGTAATTATTCTTTTTATCTCAGGTTTCAGCAAACTACTCAAGTATAGAATTTTAGACTCGAGCATTTCAACTCATTTTGTGGTGACCGAATTTCATAAAAGGAGAAGCAGAGCTGATGTAATTTTGCATACGTGTCAACCAACTAGATATGCCATTTTGTGGTGAGAGAATTAGGGTTAATGTGAGATATATGACATTTGAGAGGAAGTATGATGATGGTCTTCAGAGACATTAATGCAAATATCTGGATGGTATATCTCATTCTTTGTCCGATAATTGTTTTAAGGTTTGATTGGACTGTGATTTAATTGGAATGTGATTGTATATATGTGTATCCGAGAACTGCAAATTGATGATAAGTATTAGTTTAGTAAACCATAATTTATGGTTGTTTAATGTTTGAATTTGCAATTTGATTACATGATGAATTATGTAAATGAATCATTTACTGTTGTAGAATACTTCCTAATTTTGCAATTTGTAGATTATTTATAATTTTGAAATTATTTATAATAAATTTGATGCCATTAGGTAATGACAGTAATAGATAGTTGTTTTGTTAGTAATTTACATGTATCTTTGTTAATTTGATTTGGGGTTTTTTCTTAAGTTGGGTTTATGTTTATGTATTGATTACACCCTGAATCATTTAGGGATGGCTGTGATGGTGAAATTAAAATGAATGCAAAGTGCATTTTTCTTGTCATTTCAAGATGAGGCTATGATGATTTTGTAGATCTGAGTAAAATGAGTTGAAATGAAGATAGCATCATGGCATGGCAAGGTTGTAGGATGGCAGTTGTTCATGCAACCTCTCTTGCAGCCATGGTGTTGTCATCTTTATGCACAATCTGAGTCTGGCATTCTGACAATGGTGTTGGTGAATTAGACACACTGTACGTGATGTTGCTACTGAGGTACTGTTATTTTATTTATTTTTTAATGTCTTCTATTGATTAGTAATGCTATTAGGAGTTATTTATGTAATTATTCTTTTTATTTCAGGTTTCAGCAAACTACTCAAGTATAGAATTTTAGACTCGAGCATTTCAACTCATTTTGTGGTGACCGAATTTCATAAAAGGAGAAGTAGAGCTGATTTATTAGGGACCTTGATACTTTATTGTGTTTCGTCCACTAATAATTTAATGGTTACATGTTAATCTATAACTCATGGCAGAGATATGGTGAACTAAGCAAGCGGAGACTTGATCATGCCATTTTGACATTCTTCCAAAACTTTAGAAAGTCTTATGTTGGTGATCAAGCCATGCATTCTTGTAAGGTAAAATCATATTTTCATTATTATAATTATAGTCTGTATTTTATTAAAAAAAAACCTTGTATTTGTATTGCAGCAGCTTTATGGGCGGCTATCTGAGTTGCTTGGACTGCAGCATCATCTTCAGGCATTAAATGTGATATTTGGAAAAATTGCAACAAACCTCAAGTGTTACACTGAGGTACTTCGAGGCTGATCCATATTAATGTTAAAGTTCAAAACAATATAAAAAATAATGTTAAAATAACAGTCCAATCAGAAGTTTAGGGGGGACTAGGATCACGAACAGCATCGAATCAACGTGAATTCATCCAGTAAGCATCTAATTCTAGCTTCATATCTTCAAAGAGTGCTTCCAGAAATATGACCCTGTTTGTAAGAATTCTTTATAGCTTATTAACGTCCAAGGTGGCTTTCTTTTTAAATGCTGATGTGTGTTATGTGACATTTTTATTGCCAGTACCAATGAGAAGCACTTAGAAGCCGCAACTTCCTATATTGAGGTCAGTTTAAGTTCTCATCTTTTCTTTACTGTGCGCTATAGGTGCCAAAATGGGCGTCCCAGTTTAGGCGTTAGATGTGATTACACGATCTATATGCTACAAATACTGTTAACGCATATCAGTGTTACAATCATGTATAGATCTACAACTGCAACATACCAACGCCACCTATGTGTACCTGAATCCGCACCATGTGGAAACAGAACTACTGAAAGAAATCTAAGGCTTTCTAAATCAAACCTTACAAGCACCTTTAATGTAAAGACAATATCAGATTGCATGCGCACAGGTGGAAAAATCAAGACGCCCAACATCCTGCGGCACAGAATATCGTTGAAAATCATGTCGCCATATTTAACTTTCTGCGACTTTGGGATACAGAGATAACAGTAAGTAATCTTATTACAAAAAACGGTTCGCATACACGGATTCTAAAGTTACTTTACATGCAGTGTAAAAACTTTAATATCGAAGAAGAAGTGACTGAAGTAGAAGCAACCAAAGGATGGTCTTACACAGCGTTCCCCAGACACGGCCAGTCCATCATGGAAGTCGACACCGAATGGTTTTGCACACATGACAACCCACAAGAAAAAATCAAACATGATGTAAGTACCTTATCATTTATAACCTATTTCTAATTCAGTTCTTAATCTGTTACCATTGTAACCTTTCATAATCATAGGTAACGACTAGTCTGTTTATTTTGTTTGTAAAGAATTCGGGTTTTGCGAAGAAAAAACAGTCCGAACTAATGTCAGATCATGTACCGAAGAAGAAGTTGAAAGTTCTGTTTGTTGTGAAACATGTATTTGGCAAAGGTCTGTTTTATGTTTTGAAAACCTCTGTTTGTTATGAACAGATGTTACAAAATAAAACAGTGGTTGATACATCTGTTAACTTTGGTCAACAGATGGATGAAAACATATTGTTGGAACCACTGTTGGGTTAAAACAATTGTTTGAAACCATTATTGGGTTAAAACAGTGGTTTTAAACCACTGTTGGGTTAAAACGGTGGTTTGACTTTGGTCAAATAATACTGTTTCTTTAATCCCTCTCTTTTAATTTTAAAACCTTTGTATCAAATAATACTCTACCATGGTTTTAAGTTGATTTACAGGTCTTGAACGAGTGCTCGGAAGCAGAGACTTGGTTGAGAGAGTCGCAACAACTTCACCCGTGTAGCATTCGAGCATCAGGTAACAACTCCCATTTATTCATATTCATAAAATAAAAAGTTTTATATAACCGGGTCTCAGTTCTTTTAGACCTTAAATTACAAACTAACATGTAATAATTGTTTTTGATAAACCACACGCCATTGAATCTGAACGGATTTCGGACGAAGTTGCTCCGGTCAGTACGGATCAGACGTATGATGATGAGTTAATTTTATTCCAAATAAATATTATACTGATTTCAATTCTAATTCCAGCTTGGTAGTTTGGAACATCAAATCAAGAAGCTATGAAGTGCTTTGGGTCATCGTATAATGAAAAACAGGGTGAACAATCAAAAACTCCAACAAAATCTATTCGGTCATCAAGTTCACTATTCATAGATTCTGATAAACGATTAGAAGTGGTTGTTAAATAGTTAAGCCGAACAGGATTACAGGTAAGCTTTGTTTTCTTATGCTTGACTTTTGATCTTTTGACTTTTATATGTCAACTATAATACTTTAATTTAAAATTGGTTTTTGAAAATTCTGGTTGTTGATAAAATTTTGTTCCCATTATGTTGAATTATAATTCAACGTTATTTTGGAACTAAAGATGAAATGACATGTGAGTAGATTCTGAATTTGGAAGTAGTAGTTTTGACTTATTAAGTCAAAAGTGGATTCTTTATGTGTTTGATAGCAGAGTCTAATGGGAATGATAATCAAATCCCTTTTTTCATCCCCAAACACCCTCTATCATTCGCTAAACCACCAATCCAAACACCCTTTGTAACGACTCTCCTAGGACCCTTAAGGTAACCCTAAACGCTCCTAAATACACCCCGAGTGTGAGAAACGGACCCGAAATACCTTCGTGCTTGGAGAAATCAAGAAAAACAATATTTTTGGTTCGCTCGCGGGCCGCGTAAGAGTTAAGCCAAGCTTACGCGGGCCGCGACAGCAATGCAAACTACCGGATAACGATCAAGGCCACGTGGCATGACACGTGTCGAAACCTCTGATGACTCAGCCGACCTAGACTTCCTCGCGGGCCTCGTAGATGTTCCTTCGAATTTACGCGGGCCACGACACGCCCCATTTCCAGCCCTATAAATAAGGAGTTCGAGTTAAGTTGAAAATCGCTCAATTCTTTTCTTCTTTTAGCTTCTATTATAGCAAAGTAATAGCTCGGCTACTATACTCTAAAACCCGAAACTTTGCTCGTTATCAGGGTAATAACTCTAATCACGGACACGGTACTATATCCGATTGATTGAAACTGATCCAACGGATGTTTAAGTGTTGCCTGTATACGGCTATACTTTGTCATTCGTAGTGTGTTTTGATCTCGTGATTATCGTTAAAGTTGAATTGAGTAATACACTAATACGAGTTCCATTGTAGCTAGAAATTAGAACTTGTAACCAGGGAACTACTAAGCTAGAATACTTAGCGATTAAGTAAACTTAATAGTTAAGGAAAACTTAGTGGTTAAGTAAACTTAGTAGTTAAGATAACTTAGCGGTTAAGAAACCTTAATAGATAAGTTAAACTTAATCAGCTAAGTAAGATTAATTAATCAGTTAAGTATGATTAATTAAGTTAAGTAGGATTAATTAATCAGTTAAGCAAGATTAATTAAGCTAAGCGAGATTAATTAAGCTAAGCGATATTAATTAAGCTAAGCGAGATTAATTAAGTAAGTAAATTAAACACCTAAATAGATATACATGAAAATAAATATATATGAGATAGATAATATCAAAGGAATGTGCAAATAAGGTATAAGAAGATATATATATGGGTAGGAAGCTTCCTAGAAAATGTATAGGTAACTTCCTAGAAAAGCTATATGAAATTTCCTATAAATTTCATATTTACTACCTATAACTAGGAAGCTTGGGATTCATTTTTCTTTGCTCATTTATTCTATTCTTTTCTCTCTATACGTTGGTGTTCTAACCAATAATCACCGATGCGATATTATGTCCGATCGATTCGGGAACCAACTAACGAATGCCAAAGACTATACTTTGTGAATTTCGTTAAGATTCTGAAATGGATGCCAAAGCACTGTCTATACAAAGACTATACTTTGTGAATTTCGTTAAGGTCCTGATCTCGTGACCATCGTTAGGTTTGATATGGTTTTACACTAAAACGTATTCCACTCTGTTAAACCATATGTTTAACTATCAGAAAACTCCAAACTATACACTTACAATCAAACAAGATGCTTAATCATCAGAAGATTCAGAACTGTAAAGTAGATGCTTGTTTAATCAAGACTATATGCTAACAAGGTGAGTCATTCTCTTTTTATCAACTGTTTTACTAAATTTCAAATGTTTTCTAGTTATATATTACAGGGATTAAGTCTTGGTTATCTTAAATCACTGGCAAGTGGGGTATTGTGCACATTACTAATTTCTCACGGTTAGGTAAACAAACCTAGCTGTGATAATCATCACTACTTGGGTGAAAGGACCCAATAGTGGTATGACCATCGTCACCAGGGTGTGACACGGCGCCAGATAACAATAAGATAGTAGCCATTGTAATCGCTCTTATGCTGTAATCTATAACAATGTGTCATTTTTGTACAAACTGAATGAACTCACCAGTATTTCTTGCTGACCAAATGTTTTTAAAACGCGTTTCAGGTAATTACAGTAGATCGGAATAAGAGTTGGATAAGCACCAAAAGGCTTACAGAAGTGGCTTAATTTATCAATTAAATTAAATTAAGAAAAGTTGTTTTATGTATTCGGGTTTATCCCATATTAAAGGTACCTTTCAAAACATGGTTTTATCCCATCTATTTAATAAATAAAATCCGGTGTTTTCTAAACTCTGATATTTTTCCTAACTCACGGTCCTGATGAAATTTCCGCTGCACTACTTTTCTAAATAACCATCGGTACCACTGAACTGGTTCGCGGCTCCCGATTCCATCCAGGGTGGGGTCGGGGGTCGTGACAGAAGTGGTATCAGAGCCACTTGTTTAAGCAATTAGGTGTTGTAATAAAATACCTAAGTTTAAACAAAGAGTTAGGAACTTGATATTTTCTGGTAGCACTCAGGATAGTATTTAGACTTGAACTTAGGAAATATGCCTTAATATGAGCTTCAAGATTAGCTAATTACTTGTATTGGTATAATGTGATAGATATTGGTATGCCGTAAGAATAATGATTAGAACATTGCAAAGTACGATAAATAAGCAATAACACTTAATTGTTGTTAATTCTTGTTTATTGATACTACTTGGTCAAGAATAAGATATGTTATGGGAATACAAATTTCCTTGATTCGGGATGAAAGCCTTAATAAAAGAGGCACTTTTAAAATCTTGAAAAAAAATACTATTTATGGGAAACATAATAATTACCTCTCCGGCGAGAACCGGGCAAGATGAGGTTACCTCTCCGGCTAGAACCGGGTAAGAAGGAGTATAATATATCAAACAAGTGACAAAATTCCCTAAATAGTACCATGACCTGATGTCTGACTTGTTTTTGGAAAAATCAATATGTTAAAGACATTGACCTTATGAATGGTATGTATGATTATATAGATATGTATATCTATAAGGAATTCCAAAAGCCATAACGATTGATAATTTAAAATAAATCACGAACATAAGTGTCAATAATAATTCTAGATTTCTTTATCAGGAATCTCTTGCATATATCTATAATTCCGATATCAAACATTATTTCGTTTGATCATCTACCTCGTAACTCGTGCGACAATATAAACAATGGAAACCCTTTAAGTTGGGACGCCATCAAAAGTATAAGAATTTCCAATGCGTTACCATAAACTATTAACGCAAGTAAGAAGCATGTAAAGTTGTGTTAGTGCACAAGAAAACACATGAAACTTAAATTATACGTCCACAGACGTCGAAGTATATCACACACGACTTTTAAGGCAAGACCTTTGGAAAATATAATTGGGCATGACGACACCAATGCGAATCCCGTCAGTGGAAGAACTACTAATCAAAAAGCAGCACTTGGCCACGTGATCCTACAAACAACATGAATCTTGCTGAGGTACGATAGAACAAGATTTCACAACAATCGGTGCATAGTCTAATCCAATTCTTGACGCTGCAAAAGAAGTCACACACCTTTACAACCCCCCTATTTTATTTTATTTTATTCGACATTCCCTAGTAATGTCACTTAACAACGGTTATCACACAAAATTTCCAGATAAAATTCTTAAATTCCTTTTGTTAAAATTCAGACCTCTGCACATAGTAAATAGACTTTTGCATTTCTACTATCCTAATGGTCATCATGAGGATTTCTTTCATAATCGCGAATATTTAATTGGTTGTTTCATTTCTTGGTAAATCCACACATGCACTGTTTGTTGCGCATGTGGTTAGTTTGAATTATGAAGACCATGGGAGGGCTTCATTCCAATTTGTTGCTTTATTAAAACTCAAATATCGTTCTGCTATACTTGATCTTTGCACTCTAAACCGCGTTTTTTTTTTTTTTTTGCAAAACGATGACTCTTTGATATCGAATCGATGAATTTCTTGAAAAACTCAATTTTCTTTTGAATGACATACATGGTTTTTGTTGTGACCATGTCAGAACTTTCTTATTGATACATGAACTCGTTGTGTTTAAACCAAGTTCCATTGTTTGAACTTGCTCGCAATACGTATTCAATTCAAGGTCCCGTATGATAGATTAAGGTCATCATATTCGAATTAATCCCAACAAGTCCTTCAATTACTTTGAACCATAACAGGCTTGTTTGGTCTTCGACTTCATCAAATCGTTTCTTTGATCACGATCACCTTGTGGTGACGTTTTCACAAAATTGAAGCTTGCGCTAATCTCGTTTGCACACATCATATACGGATTTAATTATTTATATTGAATCCGCTTTGTTGGTTTATCCTATAAAAGCAATCTTGTCACAATCGTGTGCTAAGATAATGATACACAAATTCATGTCATATTTCAGTGTGTCTGTTAATGGTTCTTACACCATCAATCGAGCCTTTCGTGATATTTATTGCTTTATCATCTTCAATCGAAAAACATTATTCAATTGGTTCAATTTCAATCGAAAATCCTACTAGATTTGTTTAAAACAAACATTTGGAATTACTTCATTTGATTTAAAACACGGTGAACTCGTCCAGTCACCGCTATTATTATTTCGATCACTACGACACCTTGTGGCGTCGGTATAGACTTGTAGCTTGAGCTAATCTATATATATACCTTTCGCTTAACTCATCCTTGAAAGTGGTCTTAATACAACTATGTGTTAAGACAATGATACACTAAACTCTGTTGTATATCAGTGTATCCTTGTAATTCGATAAATGTCAACCCATTGATTTTTCTCATATCATAATTCAATAGTTGACAAATCATTTTCGTACTTCTATTTCATTCGAGCTTGTTGATTCTGAGACTTCCTCAGTTGACAATCAAAGTAAGTTTTCTGTTGACAGTGAATTCTATTGTTTCTAAAAATCATTCACAACTTGTAAACATTCACATCTATTGATCATATATCTTTTTGACTTAAACCTAATCACCTTGGAAACTATATCATTTCATCTCATTCATTTGACATCGACTTCTTGAACTAATTCGGTTGAACCATTGAGCTCTGTTTATTGTAAAACACGTATTCATCTTAAAACTATTCTTATTAACTAAGACGTGACATGACTCTAAAAGAGATATCATAGCCCAAATATCGAGGACGAGATTTAAAACAAGGTGGGGAGGATGTAACGACTCTCCTAGGACCCTTAAGGTAACCCTAAACGCTCCTTAATACACCCCGAGTGTGAGAAACGGACCCGAAATACCTTCGTGCTTGGAGAAATCATGAAAAACAAGATTTTTGGTTCGCTCGCGGGCCGCGTAAGAGTTAAGCCAAGCTTACGCGGGCTGCGACAGCAATTGTAACACCCCGAAAAATGTAAAACCTTAAACTGGAATTAGTAAGGTTCAAATAAACGAGAATTTACTAACTAGGAATTTTAACCTAATTAGTTAAAAGTCTAGAAATAACCATAAAGTAGAGTTAAAGTTCACTAAAATCAATATTGAGCAAAGTGAAGGGGTTTAAGTTGTTGAAATTGAAACTTTAATTCTAATAAACAAACAAAACACAAACTTAACCCCCACTTGAAATCCCTGGTCGACCAGAAACCTCAGGGGCGACACCCACTTCCTATCAAACCTAGAATTCTACTAAAATTCACAAATTGAAGGAGCAAATCTGACCCAAACAAAAATCCGAGCATAGAATCGTGATCCTCATCACAAGAGGATTACAAGGTATGTAAAATTTAAGGATTTCTCTCAACTTGAAATTTTGATGATTTGGGAAAAATCTGGAATTAGGGTTGCATGTGTATGTTATGATGATTGTGGAACTATTATAGTGTCTAAGGACAAACCCTGGATCAATAGAAGTTGATATCATAAGAAATTTTGGGTGAATCCATAATCACCATGGTTGGTGGTTAGTGGGTCATGTGTATTCGGATGAATACTAGAAAATAAATTGTTAATCTAGTATAATTTAGCAATCTGGGAATGATTTCAGCAATTAGAAGCTAACATTTATGTAAATTGGTTGATTTATATGAAAATAGGGTTAAATGATAAACTAAAGATGTGATGTTTAATCATTTAAAAAAAAATCTGCTTATAAAGTGTTTGTTGAAATGCCTCTATGAAGGCTTAAAAACTGAAATTTTGAGTTTAAACGCATAATCATGATGTTCGGTGTATAATGCGAATTATGATATGAAGAGAGTTCTAAACATGTCTTGAATTGAACTCTATAGGACAAGATACCGGAACGTCGAGTGGACAAGCCGGTGGTGAATCACGGTTGAAGGGCGTGCGCTAAGGTATGTAACTTGTTCCGTTACATTTATTTTGTCGGATGATTTAAATATGTAATTGAATTTTGCATAAGAGTTGTTTTGAAGTAAGCCTTGAAGTCGTTATATTGATTGATTATTTAAGTTCGGTTGGTGTGCGTTGGTAGTCGTCATATAGGAGGATTTCCTTAGACGAGCCAAACGGGTCAATTAATCAAGTGAAACATGATATATATATACTCCGGAATATGATGGATAGTGTTATGTTATTGGTTAATATTTATCACATTATTAGAAATACTAGAATTTGGATGTTATGGGTTGATAGAAAAGCAAATTACAAGATTTGTTTGAATGAGTTGAACCAAACAAAACTAAACATTGATTTCCAGGTCTTACCGTAAATTACGGTAATACCGTAATTTACGGTAAAGGTCATACTTGTTACGGTGTATACCTCCTGATTTACGGTGACCAGACATCTTCAAGACTCACCGTAAATTACGGTGATACCGTAATTTACGGTGGATCCAGAATAGTTGTTTGTTATTATTATTTCGAATGTGATGTACAACTTAGTGATTATATTATACAATAACGTCAAAACTAACATTTTTAATGGTTTTGATCATAGGTAAATTTGGTAGATCTTACAGGTGACGATCAAGCAATTAGATGAAGAACCGAACACTCCGTTTTGAAGCTTCCCCAATGTTTTAGATCTATGTAGTTTTTGTGTATGGGTTGTAAACACATGTTAAACAATTTTTGAAACGTTTTAACTTAGTCGTTAGTTGACTAAGGTCTTAGTTACTTATGATCTTCGTTAATGAAAGTCATGTACTTAAACTATATTTTGTATAAATTTAAGGGTAAAAATTTAGGGTGTTACAAGTTGGTAATCAGAGCTCAAGGTTGTCAATAAGTGTTCGGTTCAAGCTTGATCGATCGTCCGGTAAGAATTAACTTGTTTTGTTAATAAATTATGTACTATGTATAAAATGAGAAACGAATAATTATGCATGAAAAGAGTGTGTAAGCTCACTCAAAAACAAGAAATGCATGAAACAAGAATGATTAAATCAAGTCACGGACTTGATTGAATAGAAACAAGAATTATTAAATCAAGTTACGAACTTGATTGAATTGAAACAAGAATGATTAAATCAAGTTATGAACTTGATTAAATCAAAACAAGTAAAGCATGTGTTATAAATGGAATGTTTAACAACCTATGTAAACATTTCAGAAATCGAGATGGCTGATGGAGGCAATGATAATGCGGTGCCAAGAGTCACCGAACAAGTGAGGGAAGTGATTGCCGAAGAGGTTGGAAAGGCGATCGAAAACAGTTTGTCGGGCTTTATTGATAAAATCCAAAACACGGTTTTATCAATAGTAGAAGATAGAATCAAGAAACTGGAGGATGATTCAAATGTAGTAAAGGAAAAGCGTGGAGGACGAAAGCCTTGTTCATACAAGGAATTCATGGCTTGTAAACCACCAACATATAATGGGGAGGTTGACCCAATAGTGTGCCAACGATGGCTAAGTGACATCGAAGGGGTATTCGAGAGAACCCATTGTGACGAAGAAGACTACGTAGCCTATGGTACGGGTCAACTAAGGAGTCAAGCGAAAGATTGGTGGGATAACAAAAAGAAGGAGATTGGAAGTGAAGCGGCTAAGGCCATGACTTGGGAGGAGTTTAAGACGCCGTTTCTTAAACACCATAGTCCCAAGGCGGTCATAAATAAAATCAAGGAAGAGTTCATGCAACTCAGACACAAAGGTGAATCCATAGACAAGATCACGGGGATGTTTATGGACAAGATGAAGTTCTGTGATGATTTGATAACGAATGAAGAGCAAAAGGTCTATTATTATCATAACATGCTAAGCGCGGAATATAGAGAGTTCATAACCCCTTCAAAGTACGAGACCCTTACCGAGATTGTCAATGCTGCTCGGGAAAGGGAGATCGAATTGAAAAAGAGTATAGAACGGGGTGAACGAAGGGCACAAGATGTGAATCCAATCCCTACCAAGAAAGCAAGAACGAATGAAACAGCAAAGAGATCAGATGCTAAAGGTAGTACACCAGGTTGCAAAATTTGTGGGAAAAATCATAAGGGAGAATGTCGTTACAAGGATAAGCCTTGTCCCATATGCAAGAAAACGGGACATATGGCTATGTCGTGCCCGGAGAAAGTGACGGTTTGTTATAACTGTTATCGAACGGGTCACAAAAAGTCGGAATGCCCGGAACTGGTTGGAAAGAAAGATGGGCAGGAACCGAAGGGTGAAGCCCCAAAAGCAAAGGCAAGATCTTTTCAATTAACCACCGCAGAAGCGAAGATTGAACCTGACGTGGTCTCAGGTATATTTGCTGTAAATTTAATTCCCGCACACGTGTTATTTGATACGGGTGCGAATAAATCCTTTGTTTCATATGGGTTTATTCGACATCCTTCATTTATTCTAACAAAATTACCTGTGCCTTTAGAAGTAGAGATAGGTAATAACAAAAGCTTTATTGTTTGTGATGTATGTGAAAATTGTAAACTGAGCATCGATGATGAAGAATATTTGATAAATCTAATCCCGATGTCGATGGGAGAATTCCAAGTAGTCGTGGGGATGGATTGGCTATCTCAATACCATGCAAAGGTCGTGTGTTTTCGCAAAGAGATAAAACTAACATCTCCGAGCGGAAAACACGTCACCATTTATGGCGAAAAACGAGGCAACCCCATAGTATGTTCGATGTTGAAAGCTCACAAGCTCATGAAGCGAGGATGCAAGGCATTCATAATTTATGCAAATGAGACCGAGAAAGAATCACGGAAGATTGGAGATGTACCGGTAGTACGAGATTATGAAGATGTTTTTCCGGAAGATTTACCGGGGATACCGCCTGAACGGGAAGTAGAGTTCGGGATCGAATTGATTCCGGGCGCGAAACCTGTGGCAAAAGCCCCGTACCGACTTGCACCGTCGGAATTACAAGAGCTGATGTCCCAAATTCAAGATTTGCTTGACAAGGGATTCATAAGGCCGAGTGTGTCTCCTTGGGGCGCACCGGTGTTGTTTGTGAGAAAGAAGGACGGGAGCATGCGCATGTGTATCGATTATCGGGAGTTAAACAAACTCACGGTAAAGAACCGATACCCGCTCCCGAGGATAGACGACTTATTTGACCAACTACAAGGCGCGAGTTGGTTTTCAAAAATTGACCTTAGGTCGGGGTATCACCAACTAAAGGTCAAAGAAGAAGATGTGCCGAAGACGTCTTTTCGCACAAGATACGGACATTACGAATTTCTCGTGATGTCATTTGGGCTAACAAATGCGCCCGCGGCTTTCATGGACCTCATGAACCGGGTTTGCAAGCCAATGTTGGATAAGTCGGTCATCGTGTTTATCGATGATATCTTGGTGTATTCGAAAAGTGAAGCCGAACATGCACGCCACTTACAAGAAGTGTTAGAGACACTTAGACGAGAGAAGCTTTATGCAAAATTTTCCAAATGTGCCTTTTGGTTACGAGAGGTACAATTTCTCGGTCATGTCATAAGTGCCGATGGGGTTTTGGTGGATCCGTCAAAGATAGAGGCGGTGTCAAAATGGAATCCCCCGAAGAACCCTTCTGAAATTAGAAGCTTTTTGGGGCTTGCTGGATATTATAGGAGATTCATTCAAGATTTCTCCAAGATTGCATCGCCGCTAACAAAGCTAACCCAAAAGAAAGTAAAGTTTGTTTGGGGAGTCGATCAAGAAAAAGCGTTTCGGACGCTAAAAGAAAGGCTAACTCAAGCTCCGGTACTGACATTGCCGGACGGAGTCGAAGACATGGTGGTTTATTCGGATGCTTCACTATTGGGACTTGGTTGCGTGTTGATGCAACGGGGCAAGGTAATAGCCTATGCCTCGAGACAATTGAAGATACACGAGAAGAAATATCCCACGCACGATCTCGAGCTGGCAGCGGTGGTATTTGCATTAAAAATATGGAGGCATTACCTGTATGGGGTAAAGTGCACCATATTCACCGATCACAAGAGCTTGAAATACTTCTTTGATCAGAAGGAGTTAAATATGCGACAAAGGCGATGGCTGGAAACGGTGAAGGACTACGATTGTGAGATACATTATCACCCCGGAAAAGCAAACGTGGTAGCGGATGCTCTAAGCAGAAAAGCGGACTATGTCCCAATACGAGTGAGGTCGATGCAACTCGTGGTGACCTCGGGTATACTTGAACGTATTCGAGAGGCGCAGCTAGAAGCAGTAAAAGAAGAGAATTGGAAGAAAGAAAGAATAATTGGTCAATTGAAAGATTTGTCAGAAGGGAATCATGGGTTGAAGACTCGATCCGGAAGGATATGGGTCCCACATACTTGTGGAGTAAAGGCGCTTCTACTTAACGAAGCTCATAAATCCCGTTATTCGATTCATCCGGGTGCAACCAAGATGTACAATGATTTGAAACAAAATTATTGGTGGCCCGGAATGAAGAGGGATGTGGCGAAGTATGTGGAAAAATGCTTGACATGTTTACAAGTCAAGGCGGAGCATCAGAAACCCTATGGCAAACTCCAACCGTTAGAAATTCCGGTTTGGAAATGGGAACATATTACAATGGACCTGTTAACCAAGTTGCCTAAGACGAATCGTGGTTTTGATGCAATATGGGTAGTGGTGGATAGATTGACGAAAAGTGCTCACTTCATTCCGATTCGTGAGACTTATACGTCAGAAAAGATGTCAGAAGTCTATACCAATGAAATCATAGCACGTCATGGAGTGCCGGTGTCCATCGTGTCTGATAGGGATACCCGGTTTACTTCGAATTTCTGGCGTGATTTCCAAGAACAAATGGGGACCAAATTGTTCATTAGCACTGCGTACCATCCTCAAACGGATGGACAAAGTGAAAGAACGATACAAATATTGGGAGACATGCTACGGGCGTGTATAATCGACTTTGGAGGCAGTTGGGATGTTCACCTACCGTTAGTCGAGTTTTCGTATAACAACAGTTACCAATCTAGTATTAAAATGGCACCATACGAACTGCTTTACGGTAGGAAGTGTCGAACCCCGGTTTGTTGGGGTGAAGTGGGTCCACGTGAACTCGCCCATCAAGACATAGTAAGAGCCACGAACGAAAAGATCGATAAAGTTCGGGCACACTTGAAAGCGGCTCAAGACAGGCAAAAGGCGTATGTAGATAAAAGGAAAAGGCCAGTTGAATTTCAACTGGGTGACATGGTCATGCTAAAAGTGTCCCCATGGAAAGGCGTTATTAGATTTAGAAAGAAGGGGAAGTTAAGCCCAAGGTTTATCGGGCCATTTAAAATTATCGGGAGAGTTGGCAAGGTAGCTTACCATCTTGAACTACCGGAGGAGCTAAGTGGGATCCATGGCACGTTTCACGTATCTCAATTAAGAAAGTGCCTAGCAGACGAAACGACCTATATCCATTACGATGATATCGAAGTGGATAATAGTCTAAATTATGCGGTGAGACCGGTTGAAATTTTAGACAGAAAGGTCAAACGTTTACGAAATAAACAAATCGACCAAGTCAAAGTCAAATGGGAGCATAGGAAGGGTTCGGACACTACATGGGAGTCCGAAGAGGAGATGCGACGTCTTCACCCTACTTTATTTGGTACGTATTGCGGTTTCGAGGACGAAACCCTTTTTAAGGGGGGTGAACTTGTAACACCCCGAAAAATGTAAAACCTTAAACTGGAATTAGTAAGGTTCAAATAAACGAGAATTTACTAACTAGGAATTTTAACCTAATTAGTTAAAAGTCTAGAAATAACCATAAAGTAGAGTTAAAGTTCACTAAAATCAATATTGAGCAAAGTGAAGGGGTTTAAGTTGTTGAAATTGAAACTTTAATTCTAATAAACAAACAAAACACAAACTTAACCCCCACTTGAAATCCCTGGTCGACCAGAAACCTCAGGGGCGACACCCACTTCCTATCAAACCTAGAATTCTACTAAAATTCACAAATTGAAGGAGCAAATCTGATCCAAACGAAAATCCGAGCATAGAATCGTGATCCTCATCACAAGAGGATTACAAGGTATGTAAAATTTAAGGATTTCTCTCAACTTGAAATTTTGATGATTTGGGAAAAATCTGGAATTAGGGTTGCATGTGTATGTTATGATGATTGTGGAACTATTATAGTGTCTAAGGACAAACCCTGGATCAATAGAAGTTGATATCATAAGAAATTTTGGGTGAATCCATAATCACCATGGTTGGTGGTTAGTGGGTCATGTGTATTCGGATGAATACTAGAAAATAAATTGTTAATCTAGTATAATTTAGCAATCTGGGAATGATTTCAGCAATTAGAAGCTAACATTTATGTAAATTGGTTGATTTATATGAAAATAGGGTTAAATGATAAACTAAAGATGTGATGTTTAATCATTTAAAAAAAATCTGCTTATAAAGTGTTTGTTGAAATGCCTCTATGAAGGCTTAAAAACTGAAATTTTGAGTTTAAACGCATAATCATGATGTTCGGTGTATAATGCGAATTATGATATGAAGAGAGTTCTAAACATGTCTTGAATTGAACTCTATAGGACAAGATACCGGAACGTCGAGTGGACAAGCCGGTGGTGAATCACGGTTGAAGGGCGTGCGCTAAGGTATGTAACTTGTTCCGTTACATTTATTTTGTCGGATGATTTAAATATGTAATTGAATTTTGCATAAGAGTTGTTTTGAAGTAAGCCTTGAAGTCGTTATATTGATTGATTATTTAAGTTCGGTTGGTGCGCGTTGGTAGTCGTCATATAGGAGGATTTCCTTAGACGAGCCAAACGGGTCAATTAATCAAGTGAA
Organism: Helianthus tuberosus; assembly: GCA_030545235.1. Taxonomy (NCBI): domain Eukaryota; kingdom Viridiplantae; phylum Streptophyta; class Magnoliopsida; order Asterales; family Asteraceae; genus Helianthus; species Helianthus tuberosus. The sequence continues at coordinate 46,897,984 of CM060411.1, read as the reverse complement.
ACATGATATATATATACTCCGGAATATGATGGATAGTGTTATGTTATTGGTTAATATTTATCACATTATTAGAAATACTAGAATTTGGATGTTATGGGTTGATAGAAAAGCAAATTACAAGATTTGTTTGAATGAGTTGAACCAAACAAAACTAAACATTGATTTCCAGGTCTTACCGTAAATTACGGTAATACCGTAATTTACGGTAAAGGTCATACTTGTTACGGTGTATACCTCCTGATTTACGGTGACTAGACATCTTCAAGACTCACCGTAAATTACGGTGATACCGTAATTTACGGTGGATCCAGAATAGTTGTTTGTTATTATTATTTCGAATGTGATGTACAACTTAGTGATTATATTATACAATAACGTCAAAACTAACATTTTTAATGGTTTTGATCATAGGTAAATTTGGTAGATCTTACAGGTGACGATCAAGCAATTAGATGAAGAACCGAACACTCCGTTTTGAAGCTTCCGCAATGTTTTAGATCTATGTAGTTTTTGTGTATGGGTTGTAAACACATGTTAAACAATTTTTGAAACGTTTTAACTTAGTCGTTAGTTGACTAAGGTCTTAGTTACTTATGATCTTCGTTAATGAAAGTCATGTACTTAAACTATATTTTGTATAAATTTAAGGGTAAAAATTTAGGGTGTTACAGCAATGCAAACTACCGGATAACGATCAAGGCCACGTGGCATGACACGTGTCGAAACCTCTGATGACTCAGCCGACCTAGACTTCCTCGCGGGCCGCGTAGATGTTCCTTCGAGTTTACGCGGGCCACGACACGCCCCATTTCCAGCCCTATAAATAAGGAGTTCGAGTTCAGTTGAAAATCGCTCAATTCTTTTCTTCTTTTAGCTTCTATTATTGCAAAGTAATAGCTCAGGTATTATACTCTAAAACCCGAAACTCTACTCATTATCAGGGTAATAACTCTAATCACGGACACGGTACTATATCCGATTGATTGAAACTGATCCAACGGATGTTTAAGTGCTGCCTGTATACGGCTATACTTTGTCATTCGTAGTGTGTTTTGATCTCGTGATTATCGTTAAAGTTGAATTGAGTAATACACTAATACGAGTTCCATTGTAGCTATAAATTAGAACTTGTAACCAGGGAACTACTAAGCTAGAATACTTAGCGATTAAGTAAACTTAATAGTTAAGGAAAACTTAGTGGTTAAGTAAACGTAGTAGTTAAGATAACTTAGCGGTTAAGAAACCTTAATAGATAAGTTAAACTTAATCAGCTAAGTAAGATTAATTAATCAGTTAAGTATGATTAATTAAGTTAAGTATGATTAATTAATCAGTTAAGCGAGATTAATTAAGCTAAGCGAGATTAATTAAGCTAAGCGAGATTAATTAAGTAAGTAAATTAAACACCTAAATAGATATACATGAAAATAAATATATATGAGATAGATAATATCAAAGGAATGTGCAAATAAGGTATAAGAAGATATATATATATGGGTAGGAAGCTTCCTAGAAAATGTATAGGTAACTTCATAAAAAAGCTATATGAAATTTCCTATAAATTTCATATTTACTACCTATAAATAGGAAGCTTAGGATTCATTTTTCTTTGCTCATTTATTCTATTCTTTTCTCTCTATACGTTGGTGTTCTAACCAATAATCACCGATGCGATATTATGTCCGATCGATTCGGGAACCAACTAACGAATGCCAAAGACTATACTTTGTGAATTTCGTTAAGATTCTGAAATGGATGCTAAAGCACTGTCTATACAAAGACTATACTTTGTAAATTTCGTTAAGGTCCTGATCTCGTGACCATCGTTAGGTTTGATATGGTTTTACACTAAAACGTATTCCACTCTGTTAAACCATATGTTTAACTATCAGAAAACTCCAAACTATACACTTACAATCAAACAAGATGCTTAATCATCAGAAGATTCAGAACTGTAAAGTAGATGCTTGTTTAATCAAGACTATATGCTAACAAGGTGAGTCATTCTCTTTTTATCAACTGTTTTACTAAATTTCAAATGTTTTCTAGTTATATATTACAAGGATTAAGTCTTGGTTATCTTAAATCACTGGCAAGTGGGGTATTGTGCACATTACTAATTTCTCACGGTTAGGTAAACAAACCTAGCTGTGATAATCATCACTACTTGGGTGAAAGGACCCAATAGTGGTATGACCATCGTCACCAGGGTGTGACACGGCGCCAGATAACAATAAGATAGTAGCCATTGTAATCGCTCTTATGCTGTAATCTATAACAATGTGTCATTTTTGTACAAACTGAATGAACTCACCAGTATTTCCTGCTGACCAAATGTTTTTAAAACGCGTTTCAGGTAATTACAGTAGATCGGAATAAGAGTTGGATAAGCACCAAAAGGCTTACAGAAGTGGCTTAATTTATCAATTAAATTAAATTAAGAAAAGTTGTTTTATGTATTCGGGTTTATCCCATATTAAAGCTACCTTTCAAAACATGGTTTTATCCCATCTATTTAATAAATAAAATCCGGTGTGTTCTAAACTCTGATATTTTTCCTAACTCACGGTCTTGATGAAACTTCCGCTGCACTACTTTTCTAAATAACCACCGGTACCACTGAACTGGTTCACGGCTCCCGATTCCATCCAGGGTGGGGTCGGGGGTCGTGACACCCTTAGCCTACAATTTTCTACTCTGTATGAGAAATGAGAGCATATAAAATTTTTGAGTTCAAACCGATTTCCTATGCAGCTAAACCACCAATCCAAACACCCTTAAATTCAATTCCTTCTCATATTTTACATATAAACGTAGGCTTACATTCAATGTTTACGATGGTAGTTAAACAAGTGTTTTTTCATAGTGTATATATTTATAGAATTGTTAGATAAATGTTTGCACTTGATTATAATTATGAGTTAAAACCTTTTCATGATCGTTGTTTTCATGATCATAACTCTGACAAAACCTTTTCATTGATTCAGGTTTTAAGTTATTCATCACGATTGAATTGTTATCTAAATAAGGAAACAATAGATGTTACTGAAATCATGGCTGCTTCCATTGCCTTTCTGCTTGGTATCGATCACCACCTTCACTCCAGTTAGTATATGTGCATGAAAAGGAATACATACATTTTATGAAACTGGATGCGTTTTATGGAATTAGATATACTTTTCAATTACATAACAATCGTTAGTACTGCAACTATGTAGGACCTTTTTTTTTCTCTAAGTTTGGTTGTTTTGGGCACCTTCTTTTGTTAGGTTTTCTGTCAAATGTTTGCATTTGATTATAATTATGAGTTAAAAACCTTTTTCTGAAAACAGTTGTTTTCATGATCATAACTCTGACAAAACCTTTTCATTGATTCAGGTTTTAATTTTTGTATTGAGTTGGAGGCGGATAGGTGGCTTTGGAAGGTATGAAAATCAGAATTGATAAATTTAGGGAAAATGTGGTTGAAAGATGATAACGCAATAGTTGAGGATCTCATTCTACAGCTTCGATGAATTCAGGGGTGTTTTTAAATAATGATTCCTAGATGTTTGAAGACCGACAAATGTCCAAAGAAGTAGTACTGTAGACATTTGTCGTTCTTTGTCGGTCTTCAAACATCTAGGAACCATTATTTGAGAACATCCCTTCATTTATCGGAGCTGTAGAATGAGATCCTCCACTGTTGGGTTATCATCTTTCAAACCCATTTTCCCTAAATTTATCAATTTTGTTTTTCATGCAGGGATGTAATGCAATAATTCCTCTCAATTGAATAGACAGACACTTGATTCCTCTCAAAGGGTTATGGAGTGGTTATAACAGCTGATCATGCTAAGGACTGTTATAACTAATCACTGCTAGAAGAAAGTTATGTATGATCTCATACTTCCATTTTCAGAATCTTTTATAATAATTGTTCTAATAATTTTTGAAAATACTTTTATTTCTCCTTTTTTATCATGTTTTTGCAGGAGAAGGTTCTAGCGGCTTTGGAAAATCGGAAGTCGACATTCGGTTGCTTTGTTAAGGACAGGGTAATAACCACACGGTGGCTTAGAATGTTTCTAGATCGAAACTTCTAATCTTGTGCCCTTAAAGATGAGATCTAAAGGCATATGTGTTTGTTTTGAAAACCCAAATTTTAAACATTGTTTTGTGTTCGTATTTTTCATTTATATGTTTTTCATCATGAATTTAACAAAAAATAAGACTGGTTTTAATGAAAGTCTGTGCATTGGTGACATGTTGTCTTTACATTATGTTTGGAACAGTGTTGGTTTGGAATATATTGGTTTGGAACTAAATGATGTATTAGATAATATATTTTTAATTACTGTGTTTTCTGTGTTAGTGAAATTAAAGATGTGTTGTGAGTTCGTTATGCTTTTCTTGTGTCTAAACTTAATCAGTCGACAAGTTTAATGTATTCTTAAGTATAATGCGAATGTGAATTCATTAAATAATTTCACATCATATTTTACATATAAACGTAGGTTTACATTCAATCTTTACAATGTACCCGCGTCCATCGGACGGGTGTCCACCTAGTAAATTTATATAAGTGAATCTTTTACCATCGATGATGCGACAGTTGGTCATGTGTAAAAACCAATTCTTTTAGAAACAAACAAACTTTACATAGAAATTGTCCTATATTTTTATTTATCGTCATGACAAAACATAGGGCGAGAGGCAACTGTCTATTTTCAATAAAAAAACGGAATTTAAACGAAATCTAGGGATACACATTCAAGTGCTAATATTACTTCCGGATAATATGAGTGTCTCAATAACCTGATCACCAGTGATAGGACCTGTAGTCGAGTTCCATTACTTAAACCATTCTTTCAATTAGGGGTGTGCAAAAAACCTAATTAACCGAACTATAACCGAATTAACCGACAAAACCGAACCGAAAAAAACCGAACCAAATAAAAAACCGGTGGGTCGGTTAATGGTTTTTTTGAAAACCGAAAGTAGCGGGTCGGTTATGGTTATCATTTTTTCCATACCCACCATAACCGAACCGAACCGACATGTAATAAATCTTTGTAGGATTTAGGACTTTTCACCATATTTTTAATATTTGATGTTTTTGACTGAAGATTTTTAGTACTTATGGGTTTTTCATATCATTTTGTGGTTTTGTTGAATATTTATTTGAATTTATAGAATGTATCATATCACTTTAATTGAATATTCGATAATAATTGGTATTAATATTATAGATTATATGTATTTTTTAATACTATGTAATATACTAATATATACAAATATGTAATAACAATTTATTCCATGTAAAAAAATGAAGCTACTTTAGCTAAGCTAAATACACGGTTAACCACCCATAACCGACCCGCTATAACCATCAAAACCGAACAACCATAACCACCATAACCGATCGGTTACGGTTATGGTTATCCAATAACCGACATCGCGGTTATGGTTTTTGGTCAAAACCGACCCATGCACACCCCTACTTTCAATCAATATTATTTGATATCGTCACTGGAACACTGACCTTTGTTAATTATCAATGGTTTGGCAAGCCTAAAAATATAACTCCGTTTAGGACATCCGGTGAGTATAGACTTGCATCAAAATTATTATGAAGATATTATATCCTTAAACTCTTTTATTACACGGGTCTAATAACATTAAAAGTGTTTTCAAAGCTTGGAAATAAACTGGCTTTCAAATATCTGATTAACATATTCTTTACCTTTTTATTATTATAATATAAAATAACAATTTATTTAATGGATTTTTAAACATATAGTAAAAAAAATCCTTTTAAAGAATAAGAAGGTGTTGTCACATTGTCATTATTTGAAATTGCTTATAATAAGTAGAATTATTACTCATAACTAACTATATAGTTTAGATAAGTCAAAAGTAAATAATCAATATCTAAGTAAACAATAAAAATATTTATTAAGTATTAAGTTGTTAATGATTTTTTTTTTGTTTTGTATTAATTAATTATTAATAATAATAATAGTGAATTAAAGGAGATAATGCCATGTAGCATTAAATAGGCTCTTGTTTTAGTATGAGAATGTCATATGACATTATGTATATTTTTTTATTAGTATTAGTATTAGATTAGATGAGTTAAACGCCATATTAGTCTATGTGATTTTGGTTATTTTGTCCGTTTAGTCCAAAGTTCTGAAACATTGTCATTTTAGTCCAAATAGTTTCAAGCGTTGCCATTTTAGTCCACTGGGTTAACTTCATCCATTTTTTATGTTAGCTATAAGAGTAATTCGATCATTTTATATGGTCGAATTACCCTTTTAGTTTACAGAATTACATTTAAAATGACCAAAATGCCATTCTAATTAACAAAATAAAGGGATGGAGTTAACCCAGTGGACTAAAATGACAACGTTTAAAATTATTTGGACTAAAATGACAACGTTTCAAACCTTTGGACTAAACTGACAAAATGACCCAAACCACATGAACTAAATGGCATTTAACTCTATTTTGTATCTTTATTCATACACTTCGCGACGAGTGTGAAATACGACCACATTACATATATTTTTATGATCCCACATAGTCTAATTGCTTTACAAATCAACCCCCGTCGTTGGATGCAGCTGAGATTAAATCCCAACAACTTAAACTAACAAAATTAACCGTTGCGGTGGCAATTCAAGGCGGTTCTAATCGGTTTTCTTAGTTGATGGTTAGCTCCACATTTTCCTCACAATGTTCTCCACATATCCCCTTTAAATTGCAATTTTATATATTGGGCGGATAAAGAAACCTATTCGCTCGAATTAGTAAACATGTTCTCTCACATATGCAGTAGGATGATAAACTACCAATTCAACTGACACTCACCCCTTATTTTAGGGTTTGAAGAGGTTAAATGTAGATTGATGACTGGGGTTGGGGCAAGAAGGAAGTCTGAAGTGGAATTGGCATATTTTCGTCTGCTTTTCCATATCAATTTCAATTCCATTGATCTCTGATCTCTCAAGCAGTTTCGTCTCTTTTTGTATTCGATTTTAATTCCACAAATCGTTGATCTCTCTCGCTTGATCTTTCTACACTCTTCTTCCTCCATATCCATGTTTGCCGATTCATCTTCCTGCACAGCCCGGTGAATTTTAATCAACGTTTAATCACGGTTTTTACAACACTGGTCGTGATATGCACCATAGTAAACATCGGATCCTCTTTGCCTTGAAGCTGAGGTTGGAAAGGCAAAAACGTCATCAAAGAGGTGTTAGATTCTTTACAACATGCTATGGTTTCAAATCACCGTTTAAGATAATGTGTGATGGGACATCTATACACCATCTTATCGTTTGTCGCATTACTCCGGTTGATACTACCATTTCTAAAACTTTAGGTGCTCTAGTTAAAATGTTCACCACCAAGTTTGATGCATCTGATTTTACCATGCAGAGTAGCAAAAGGCATGTAGCCCATTTATTCTAATGTGTTAAAATGGGGTATCTTTCCTAAAGTGACAAGGGTTCAAGTCCCATTAGCAAATGGCATGTAGCCCAATTATTCTAATATGTTAAAATGGGGTATCATTCTAGTGGATCCATTATTTTTTTTCTAAGGGGTTTACTTATTTAAATGTTCCAATAACATATTTTCGAACATAAAAAATACGGTCCGGTTCGACGGTTCGGGTCGGATAAAGTTCATCACATAATAACAATACGATACAATAATGAAAAAACATCATCATGATAAATTTACAAAATGGTCTTTACGAATAAAAAAATACGTACACTTGTTCCCTACGAGGTTTCATCTTTTGAAAACGTTGCATTACATTCTCGATCGAAACGAAACTTGTTGTAAGAACTCTCTTTCAATGCAGCAATTACAAGAATCATACACGATGATAAAACTAAGCAATCAACACGTTTAAGTAAACATGTCTATAATTAAAAGATAACTTTAATTATAATAAGGTAAATACAAAATAATTAAAATTGTTTATATTGAAAGGTTAGTATACACCATGTAGGCTTTAATCTAAATGATGATAACAATAAGTAGGGTTGTAAACGAACCGAACGTTCAGCGAACAGTTCGTGAACCGTTCGGCGGGAAGTTTGTTTATGTTCGTTCGATTAGCTTAACGAACGAACACGAACAAAAAATTTCGTTCGGTTAGCTTAGCTTAGCGAACGAACACAAACACAGGTCTCGTTCGTTCGACTACGTTCGTGAACATTCGGTAATATGTTCGTTTACGTTCGTTTGATTATATCAAAAAAATAATAAATAATAAACCTTTTATCTAAACATATTGAAAACTTGAAACCCTATTTTTTTCTAAGTTAGCTAAAATTTGGACATTCTAAGACATTTTTTTGGGATAATTATGTCTAAATTAGTTAAACCTGATTCATCGTCTAGTAGACTTCTTGTGTTTTAATTTATCATTTAATGGTTGTATTTAACCACTTATATCCAATGCTTAAGGATAACAATGTTATTATTATTATTTTTTTCAAGTTAAATGTTCGTTTGCATTTGTTTTTATTTGCTTGCATTCGTTTGTGTTCGAGACCAATGTTCGCAAAATGTTCGTGAACAACTGAATTTCCTTAACAAACGAACACGAACATAAACTTATGTTCGGTATGCGTTCGTGAACAGTTCGCGAACATGTTAATTTACTTAACGAACGAACATGAACATGACCTTGTTCGTGTTCGTTCAGTTCGTTTACAACCCTAACAATAAGAAAGCAACACATTGAAGTAAACATGTTTAGAGTTAAATGTTAACTTTAACTATAATAAGTTGAATAAATAATAATTCATATAAAAAATAAACTTATAAAAAAGATAAAGAACAAATATTTGTAAAAAAATAAGAAAAAAATAACTTTATTAACTTTAAGAGTTGTGTGATAACTTTATTAAAGTTTGGGGGTTGAAATGTGAATCGCTTATTAGAAAAAGAATTATTATTAAACTTCTGTATACAAGTATATTAAAGTTCAGGGATATAAACGTAAATCGTTTATAAAAGAAAAAGAAAAAGAAGAATCATTAGTGTTTAGGAGTCGTATGATAACTATATTAAAGTTAAGGGTTAGAAACTTAAATTAACTAAAAAGTTAAGGCCAGTGGGGGTGGTCCGTGATGGACCATTCTTCACGCGTGAAGAATATAAGCACACCGCCGCCACCACTCCCATCACTCGTGAACAAAAGAACGCGTTGAATTCTTCACGCGTTGTAAAAATTCAATTGTATGTGTATGACTTTTACCTTGTGTATTAATACTTGTACGTTCAGATCTGATGGAGCTGATGTTTCGTCGGAATTTGATGGCTTCGCAGGAAAATTGGTCTGCAAGTCGAAGAAGATGCAGATGATGTTTTTGAAAAGTTTGAAAGTTTGATTCCTTTTTAACACATTCAGTCCCTGTGGTTTATAGTTATTTACAAAACTTATTTAAATCTTATTCCTTTTAATTTCAACTTTTAAAACTGGCAGGTTTGGTCCTTGTCATAAAAAAAATTGTTTCTTTTATAAACTTGTAAGATTTTTTTTATAAACTTTATAAAAACAAAAAAAAATGGTTGTGAGTGATGGAATTCCATCACTAGTGATGACCACCGCCACTAAAAAGTGCTTGTGAGTGATAGAATAGTGGTTGCTAACCAACTGGGGTGTCCCAGTTGGCCAGTCCCACCTCTACTCTTCACAGAGACCCGGGTTCGAGTCCAGGCAGGGGGTATTCTGCCACCTTCTTCCCAGAGGGAAACGGACTCAGCTCGGGATGGGGTATTAACCGCCAGGCAGCATTGGGACGTTGCTAGCTTGTGGAGTGGGATCACTCCAGCGGCCGGGAGATCCGTGCAATAACCCCCCCCCCCCCCCCCCAATAGTGGTTGCTGACATGGCGGAACATGATTGGATGTTTGTGAGTGATGGAATTTCATCACTTGTGACCACCCCACTCCCCTAATAATATTATTATCCTATAACAATTAGTAACCTGGTTTTTTTTTTTTTTTGGACTCCCGCATCCCGATCAAACAATGACATCAACAACTCGCCTTGTATCTACCTAAAAATAGTTTAAAATGACAACGCTTCAAGAAAGCGGCACAAAAGAACGTTGAACGACTTTTTGGGGTTCTAAAAGATGAGTGACAAAAATTTAACCAACCCACAAAGCAACTACATCCTCGAAGGATTAGAAAAATCATATACGTGTGTATAATCCTACATAATATGGTTTTGAAGAAGGCTGGTGTGGCGATGTCTTATGAACACGTAAAGGATCATCCAAGTGACAAACCAGTTGAGGACGTTTCTTACACATTTACGATCACGGATAGTCCACGATAGCCTTAGATTAGATCCTGATTAGCACTTGGAGCATTTGTACCAATCAAACCACTAGCTTTAATTATGTTATCAGAATAAAATTTTGTATGCTATTTTTTAATTTTAAAGTTATTGTAATTTTACATAAGGTCTTTCATTAGTAAAATTTTATCCTTAGTTATATATTATTTACAATTCATTTAGTGGTAACTTTTAAGTAAGCCATCTCTGCCCCCACGTCATCCGGTGACACCGTCTTCGCCAAATCATTCGGTTGGGATTTTCAACTATGGTTGTGGCTGGGATGGCAATTGGTGGGGTATTGTATTCAACATTTTGGCGAAAATAAAAATATGATTGGTATTTTATGAATGTATTAACAGCTATCAATCAGGGGTTAACTAACTATCTTCACTAGCTATCTTGAGTCCCTGTTGCAAAAAACATAAAATGCTACTACTAGGACTAACACTATACGATTGGATAATGAAAGACATCCCATAGGTAAACTATGACAACCGCTTATTGTTCACCTTCATAATTGTGACATTCATTCTCATTCTTCATACCTTATGTATGGTTTCAAACTTTTAATTAATACAAAAGGATTTAACCAAAAGAATTCTCTTGGTTACTAAAAAAATACTGACAATGTACAAATATTAGAAGACAAGTCTTGTTCCATGTACTTTTATTAATCCATTAACTGCTCTAACATTATTCATGCCGTAAGTTTATTCAACTTCCCTCTTGAATTAGTCTTCATATTCTAGAAGATAATCATGTAATAGTTTATCCTAAAGTTAGCATCAAATGCAGACTTATTTATCTATTAAAAGTTTGCTTATCATATTTTTATTTTAATCAAGAATTTTTTTAATGTTAAACTAACTTACTCCGAAATATTTATTTACTTGCACCTTACACTATTCACCACACTTTACCACTACACCATATACCATATTCCTTGGAGACTAACGAAGTATTTATTGCATAAGCAACTATTATATATTTACTAGCATGGTGTCCGCGTGATGCGGCGGAAAACATAGACATTGTTAGGGTGTGTATGGTTCGGCCGGTTCGGTTATTACCATCAACCGAAGCCAAAATCGAAGATATCCAATAGACTATACTATTAGCAGATCAATTTTTGGTTAATTAGTTCGGTTTATTCGGTTAGATGATCTATTTTTGGTTCGACTCGTTTAATTTCAGTTAAATACATGAAATGGATATATAAATACTTGGAATGGAAGCATACACACATGAAATGAATGTATAAGATATGAAATACATGAGCTGGAGATATAAAAGTAAAAAATATATGAAAATATGAATGACTTGGTTCAGTTAATTTTGTTTAAATGATAGTACAAAAAAATGATAACCGTTTTTTGTTAACTAGGGTTTCGGTTAATTGGTTATCAGTTAAGGCGGTTTTTGGTTGATTTCGATTCGTTTTCGTTTGTTTCGGTTAATGATTCAATTATGGGGGGGGGGGGGGGGGTAGGAGCACGGACCTCCCGGCCGCTGGGGTGATTCCACCCCACAAGCTAGCTTAGCCCCATAGCTGCCTGGCGGTTAATACCCTTACCGAGCCGACCCTTGGGGCGACTTGCGCGGATCCAAGAATCGAACCCGGGTCTCTACGAATAGAGGGGGTGAGGCTGGCCACTGGGCTGGCACCCAATGGTTATTGCTCACACCTAAACACTGTTAATCACGTAACATATTATTTTTTTAATTATTGCTCACACCTAAACACTGTTAATCACGTAACATATTATTTTTTTAATTAAAAAAATTATAACAATATTGTACTCAAATTAAAGATAATAAAATGCTAGTTTTTATGGTGTAATTTTTTTTAATAAATATTAATGTATGAAAAAGTTATGACCGTTTAAAAATCATGGGGGTAATTAGCTTTTCATAAAGGAATGAAGTGTAGCTAATAATTAATTAATGAGGAATTAAAAACCCGAATACCGAACCGACAAAATACCGAAACCGACCCAAACCGAAACATATTGGGTACTGAGTTGGTTCTTAACTTATACAGAAATCGGGTTCGAATCTGCTCCGACTCTTTGAACATGAAAACCTGAGAAGGACTTTCTGGACCAATTTGCACACCCATATACATACGGTGTCACAACCCCCGATCCCTTATCTGTCCCGGGAACGGGCGGACGCGAACTCAGAGTTTCGGTGGTATCAGTTTGCGTTAATTTGGCAGCGGAAATTACATCAGGACCGTAGTTAGGAAATGTTTATCAGAGTAAAACCACCATATTTAATATTAATAATTACATGGGTAAAACCCAAGTTTCTTATTACAATACATTTATAGGGATAAACCCTATTTTATTGAATTTAAAACATCGTTTATTAGGTAACTTTTATAGCCACATTTTTTCCAAGCCTTCAGTGCTCTCCAGCTGGCTTTTTACTAATTGGCTGTCACATTGTGTTACCTGAAACGCGTTTTAAAAACATTTGTCAGTGGAAAATACTGGTGAGTGAATCCCAATTTAATCAAGAAATATTATATCAATTAAAACAGTATTGAGAGCGATCACATTGTTTATTTCTACACAATTACTCATTCAGTACTGTCAATCCTGACTTGTGGGTTATATTACACATTGGCTAACTCGTTGTCCAATGGTAACGTACTGTCATCCCCGACTTACTATACACAAGGTAGTAAATTTTGTATACAAAAACCCAACATACCGGTAGTAATTGAAGAACTACAAAGACTCAATCACCGCTTAATCGCATTGTAAAACATTTAAGGTTTTGTAAAATATTACAAAAAGGTTAACAAAAAGAGGACAAACTCACATTGCTATCTTAGACTTCGCGTAAGGGTTTCCTGGGAATAATCTATAATTTATACAAATGTACATAGGTTAGTATCATAACCCTTTGAAAATATTAATGATACCCTCCCCGAGACGGCATTCCAACAACTACGTCGGGCAAAACCACGACAGTTATTACGGAACCCTAAATCAATCGGGCATCGTATCTACTACGAAACTGGGGTTATAATACTTACAACTGGGCAGAACCTTGCTAATTAGGGGGTATAATACCGGCTTTATAATGCCTATATTCAGAATTTGTGATTTAGAATGAAAGAAATGAGCGACGGAAAACGAAAACCCGTTGCCTGCTTATATAGTGCCAAAATCTGGTCTCCACGCGGCCCGCGTAAAGAAAGGACAAGGGTTACGCGGCCCGCGTCAACCCTGGTCAACGGACTAGCTTGTCCGGCTCATCTTCTAGACCCGACATGATGATGACACGTGTCATCACCGGGCTGCGCCACTATTTTGATCTCACGCGGCCCGCATAAGTGTAAGCTAAGGCTTACGCGGCCCGCCTAAACTAAAGAAAACCAACGAAATCAGGATTTAACCCTGATACCGCCCGCGTAAGTGGTTGGGGTGGGTCTACGCGGCCCGCCTCAGCTTACATTTCAGATTTTATATTTTATTTTTAATGCTATAATGTATTTCGGGCTCGATTTTCACATACGGGGTGTATATAAAGACATACTGGGATATTTTAAAATATACTAGGGTATCAGAAATATTATGAGGGTGTCGGTTTTACTGAGGGTTGTTACATTCTCCCTACCTTATTTTAGAGCTCGTCCTCGAGATCTACTGGAACAAATGCGGATATTTCCTTTGCATTTCAGATTCAAGCTCCCATGTGTACTCAGGTCCTCTTTTGGAGTCCCATTTCACTTTGACCAGAACTAATATCTTAAGGATATTGAGTTGTTCATTTACCTCTATATCCTTAGGAGGTACTATTAGTGATTCATCAGCTAAACACTTTTTGAGATTAGATACATGAAATACATCATGTATTCCTACCATTTCCTCTGGCAGTTGTAGCTGATAAGCTACAGGTCCTATTCTTCTAATAATTTCAAAAGGTCCAACATACCTGGGACTTAGCTTTCCCCGTTTGATGAATCTTACTACTCCTTTCCAAGGAGAGACCTTTAATAAAACTTTATCTCCTACTTGAAATTCTAATGGCTTGCGTCGGTTATCAGCATAGCTTTTCTGTCGGTCACGTGCTGCTTTCAGTCGTTCCTTGACTTGAATAATCTTGTCGGTAGTTTCTTGCACTATCTCAGGTCCAGAGAGTTGCTTTTCCCCAATTTCTGCCCAACAGACTGGGGTTCGGCACTTTCGTCCATAAAGTGCTTCAAATGATGCAGCATTTATACTCGTGTGATAACTATTATTATAAGAAAATTCTATTAAAGGTAAGTGATCATCCCAATTACCCTCAAAATCAATTACACAAGCTCTAAACATGCCTTCCATCGTTTGAATTGTTCTTTCGCTTTGTCCGTCCGTTTGAGGATGATAAGTTGTGCTTAGATTTATGGGCTTCTTCCATCGTTTGAATTGTTCTTTCGCTTTGTCCGTCCGCATCTAGACAACTTAAATCTTGGTACATTTTATCATTTCCTGGATGCATCGTATACTTAGACTTATGGGCTTCTTCTAATATACAATGACGTAAATTTCCTAATTTAGGTATCCACATTCTCTTTTCATGGAATCTCCAAATTCCGTCTGCTCCTTGTTCTAATTCTTTTAGCATACCTTTTAACTTTTCAGTATCATCCTTGATTACTGATTCTTGTGCTTCTCTTATTTGATCATTTAAATCTACTTGTAGATTTAATTTAAGAGAACGTATCCTTTTTGGCTTTTCATGATACTTTCGGCTTAAAGCATCTGCCACTACATTTGCTTTTCCTTCATGATACTGGATATCACAATCATAGTCACTAAGCATCTCCATCCAGCGTCTTTGTCTCATATTCAACTCCTTTTGCTTGAAAATATACCTTAAACTCTTATGATCAGTGAATATGGTAAACTTATTACCATAAAGGTAATGTCTCCAAATCTTAAGAGCAAAAATTATAGCTCCTAACTCTAAATCATGTGTTGAATAATTCTCTTCATGATTCTTAAGTTGTCTAGATGCGTAAGCTATAACCTTTTGACGTTGCATTAGTACACATCCATAACCTAATTTAGAAGCGTCACAATAGACTACAAAGTCTTCAGTTCCTTCTGGTAATGCTAGTATGGGTGTATGGGTTAATCTTTGCTTAAGGATTCTAAATGCTTCTTCTTGTTTTAATCCCCATTCAAATTTAACAGATTTACAGGTTAGCTTAGTTAAAGGAATGGCTATTCTAGAAAAATCTTGAATAAATCTTCTATAATAACCGGCCAATCCTAAGAAACTTCTAACCTCGGTTGGTGACTCAGGGGTTTTCCATTTAGTAATCGCCTCGATCTTTGTGGGATCCACATGAATTCCTTCATGATTGACTAAATGTCCAAGAAATTGTATTTGTTCTAACCAAAATTCGCACTTGGAAAATTTAGCATAAAGCTTTTCTTTTCTTAATAAACTTAAAAGTGCGTGCAAATGCTTTGCATGATCCTCTTTATTCTTAGAGTAAATGAGAATATCATCTATGAAAACAATTATGAATTTATCCAAATATGGCTTACATATCCGATTCATCATGTCCATAAATGCAGCTGGGGCATTGGTTAAACCAAATGGCATGACAGTAAATTCATAATGGCCATACCTCGTTCTAAATGCGGTCTTAAGAATGTCCTCTTCCTGTACCTTTAATTGATGATATCCTGACCTTAAATTGATTTTAGAGAAAAATCAAGCTCCTTGTAGTTGATCAAACAGATCATCAATTCTCGGTAATGGGTACCGATTCTTAATCATAACCTTGTTTAATTCACGGTAGTCAATGCACATACGCATTGATCCGTCATTCTTTTTAACAAACAATATCGGCACTCCCCATGGTGATGAACTTGGCTGTATAAATCCTTTCTATAACATTTCGTCTAATTGTTTCTTTAGTTCCTGCATTTCAGCTGGTGCCAAACGGTAGGGTGTTTTGGCAATCGGTGTTGTTCCTGGTATTAAATGGATTCTGAATTCGACTTTTCTATCTGGAGGTTGCCCTGGAAATTCTTCTGGAAATACATCTGAAAACTGAGATACTACTGGAATATCCTTTAAATCCTTTCCTTTAGTGTTAGTGATTATGGAAATCAAATACACTATAGATCCTTTTCTTATATATCTTGCAGTTTTCATCACAGAGATGAATTTCGTGAATTTAGATGGTTTATCTCCTTTAATTGTGATCATTTTACCTTTTGGTGAATTTACTTGGATTGACTTTTGATTACATAAAATACTGGCTTTATTGGCTATTAACCAATCCATTCCTAAAACAACATCGAATCCTGTCAGATTCATGGGATAAAGGTTTGCAATAAATTTCTGATTTAAAATTTCTATTCTTGCTCCCTGCAAGATTTCAGAAATCCTAACGGTTTCTCCATTAGCTGTCTCTACTAAACATTCTTGTGGTAGTTTAGTTAATGACGGATTAAGGAGTTTGCAAAATAATGTATTAATAAAACTTTGGTTTGCACCAGAGTCAAATAATACTTTAGCAAAAACATCATTAACTAAAAACGTACCAGCTATGACGTCTGGAATCATCTTGGCTTCATCTGCAGTCAGAACAAATGCTCTAGCATTTTTAGTGTTCTTGTTGTCTGCAGCTGGGGCTAGTTTTGGACAGTTTGGCCTGATATGACCTTTTTCTCCACAGTTGTAGCATAACCCATTACTGGATTTCTTCCTGCAGTGGTCTTCCTTGTGTCCTGGCATCTTACAATAATTGCAAAGAGTAGAGCATTTTTCCCGAATGCTTTTTCTTGCAGACCTTGCAGAAAGGTGCAGAGGTAGAACCCATATTCCTACGGTTGTAATTCCTAGAATGGAATTCTTGAGTAAGTCTTTGGGCTAGGTTTTTCCTCTGGTCTTCTTCTCTAGTACGGACTAGTTCATCTGTCAAGGTATTTGTTAATTCTACAGCTTCTTCTATGGTTTGAGGTCTAGCTGCCTTGACTACGTGTCTTATCTCCCCAATTAATCCCCAAATATAACGGGAGATTAACACTGGTTCTGGTGAAGCAAGAGTTGTCACTATTCTAGCATATTCGAAGAATATTTTAGTGTATCCCTTACTATCTACACCAGTCATCCTAAGGTTTAGGAATTTGTTTGCTATCTGTTCCTTCTCATTGGGTGGGCAGAATTTTCTTTCTACCTTGTTCTTAAATTCTTCCCATTCCATATTGTAGGTTCTATCACTTCCTTTTGATTGGAGGATAGTGTTCCACCATTCTAGTGCTGAATTCTTAAACAGATTAGAAGCAAACAATATCTTATCTTCTTCAGCACACTTGCTTATTCTTAAGATTGCCTCAGTATTTTCTATCCAGCGTAGGGTTGCAATGGCCCCTTCGTTGCCCGAGAATTCCATTGGTTTACAAGACCAGAATTCTTTATAAGAACAACTGTAAGACACAGTTCTTCTCCTTTTGGGAATAGGCATTTGAAGTATAGGTCCATTGTTCACGCTGTTTTCTGGTTCAATTGGTCGCTTACTGCTATGCTTACTTTTATTATTCGCTTCTTGAATAGTTTGAATAATAAATGGCATTGCATCTATGATTCCTTGTGCCACTATGTGTTGAACATCACTATTATCCATTTGGTTTCCATTGTTATTGATGCTCGAATTCTCATTAACCACGTTAATGTTACTCTGGTTATCATTATTCAGATTTCCTTGATTTCCTTCGTCGGCCATCTGAATTTTAAACATTTATCCCATATTAATATCACAAGATAATATTTAATATAGTTAATCATATGACACGCAATCTAGCCAAAAACGTCGATCATTGCGACTTTTACTCTATTTCCATATACTATTATGCATCTATTACACACTAGTACTGAAATAAAAATTACAATACCAATAGAAATAGAATCACACTAATAGTAATATGCATCCGTACACACATATTTTATTTTATTTTATTATATTATTATTACTATTACCGTTTCCTCTATCACATCATGGATATGGATTTATCCAAAAATCCATATTGCGCTCATCGTATTTCCATACGAGACGCTCTCCTACCTGACGCATTCTCTCACTGCTTTCTAAAATTTCCTCACCAAATGTCCTAAGTTCTTGGACGTTTTCTGCACTCATTGGGGGTGCAGGTTCTAGGACTGGGTTCGGAATCTGGGGTGCGGGTTCCTTATATGGGGGTGAAAGTGCCTGAAATCGGTAAGGATCTTCTAAGATCTCCCTAATATATTCATTGTGGTAATAGGGATCTAAAGGGTCCATACCTGGGTAGGCTCCTATGTTCTGTATGGGTGTGTCTTCATGTATCGGGTAACGTTGCACAAAGTCCCTATTATCGTCCCACCAGGGGTCGTAATTTGGGTCTAGAGGGTTTGGCGCAGTTACCCTAGGGATTTCATCTGGGTTGAAATCATGCATCTCCACTTGGTTTTCAGGGTTTTCTATCTCCATGGGTTGGTCTGGGATTTGTGGTTGTGGGGCTACTAGTTGTTCCAGACTTGGGTCAGCAGCAGTTGTAGCTAGGATATGGAAATTGGCTAGGCTTCTATTAAGCATATTCTGTGTATGGGCATCTGTCTTTCGCTTAGCGGCTGCTAAAACTCTTTGCTGTTGCAACTTTCACATTCTTTTCCTACGCGCAAAGGCTTCCTTACTGAACCATCCTCGTTTCTTATGAGGGAATGGCTCTTCAGACTGAGCTTTAAAGGCAAACATCCCTTCTTCCTGATCAGCAGAATACCCAGAAAGGGCAGGCTGTGAAGAGGTACCTTCACTCCTAGGTGAATCAGACGATTGATGACTCATGTCTGAGGGTCCTTGATCACTCATACTGTAAACTAACAAATAGTCAAATAACACATAACAAATAATTACAGTTATGCACGTATTTCTGTAATTTATTTCCTAACATAAACTTTAGAATTTAAGTGTCAGCAGAACACTTCTTTGGCTCAGACCAGTGGCTAGGGTCTGATACCACCTTCTGTTGCAACCCCCGATCCCTTATCTGTCCCGGGAACGGGCGGACGCGAACTCAGAGTTTCGGTGGTATCAGTTTGCGTTAATTTGGCAGCGGAAATTACATCAGCACCGTAGTTAGGAAATGTTTATCAGAGTAAAACCACCATATTTAATATTAATAATTACATGGGTAAAACCCAAGTTTCTTATTACAATACATTTATAGGGATAAACCCTATTTTATTGAATTTAAAACATCGTTTATTAGGTAACTTTTATAGCCACATTTTTCCCAAGCCTTCAGTGATCTCCAGCTGACTTTTTACTAATTGGCTGTCACATTGTGTTACCTGAAACGCGTTTTAAAAACATTTGTCAGTGGGAAATACTGGTGAGTGAATCCCAATTTAATCAAGAAATATTATATCAATTAAAACAGTATTGAGAGCGATCACATTGTTTATTTCTACACAATTACTCATTCAGTACTGTCAATCCTGACTTGTGGGTCATATTACACATTGGTTAACTCGTTGTCCAATGGTAACGTACTGTCATCCCCGACTTACTACACACAAGGTAGTAAATTTTGTATACAAAACCCCAACATACCGGCAGTAATTGAAGAACTACAAAGACTCAATCACCACTTAATCGCATTGTAAAACATTTAAGGTTTTGTAAAATATTACAAAAATGTTAACAAAAAGAGGACAAGCTCACATTGCTATCTTAGACTTCGCGTAAGGGTTTCCTGGGAATAATCTATAATTTATACAAATGTACATAGGTTAGTATCATAACCCTTTGAAAATATTAATGATACCCTCCCCGAGACGGCATTCCAACAACTACGTCGGGCAGAACCACGACAGTTATTACGGAACCCTAAATCAACCGGGCATCGTATCTACTACGAAACTGGGGTTATAATACTTACAACGGGGCAGAACCTTGCTAATTAGGGGGTATAATACCGGCTTTATAATGCCTATATTCAGAATTTGTGATTGAGAATGAAAGAAATGAGCGACGGAAAACGAAAACCCGTTGCCTGCTTATATAGTGCTGAAATCTGGTCTCCACGCGGCCCGCGTAAAGAAAGGACAAGGGTTACACGGCCCGCGTCAACCCTGGTCAACGGACTAGCTTGTCCGGCTCATCTTCTAGACCCGCCACGATTATGACACGTGTCATCACCGGGCTGCGCCACTATTTTGATCTCACACGGCCCGCATAAGTGTAAGCTAAGGCTTACGCGGCCCGCCTAAACTAAAGAAAACCAACGAAATCAGGATTTAACCCTGATACCGCCCGCGTAAGTGGTTGGGGTGGGTCTACGCGGCCCGCCTCAGCTTATATTTCAGATTTTAAATTTTATTTTTAATGCTATAATGTATTTCGGGCTCGGTTTTCACATACGGGGTGTATATAAAGACATACTGGGACATTTTAAAATATACTAGGGTATCGGAAATATTATGAGGGTGTCGGTTTTACTGAGGATTGTTACATACGGTGCCACAATCTTTATATTACAAGTCAATATATAAATAGTTATGTCTTAAGAAATACCATGTGCCATGGACATAAAACTCATTATAAATAGTTATTTAGTTAATAACAAATTGAAAATGCTATACAACCTAGTTCAAGGAACATTACTTGATTGTAAATGTTATACAGCCTAGTTCAAGGCTTGATCATTCATTTTTATGTACACTGTACAGCACTACAATGGCCTTCTAGTTCCGGGAAAACAGAGGTAAACCTTCAAGTCGATATTATAGCCTTGGACCGAGATACCCGAAGTAGAATAGAACCAGAACCGACCCACAATTTAGGGTATATATTTGGATAGTTTTATACTAGGTTCTCGGTTATCGGGTCTGGTAATGGATTTTGCTCACCTCGATTTAAATGTAATTATTGTTTGAAAGACGAATTAAACCATATTTAAATGGTTGTACTTAAACATTAAACTATTTTTTAACTTTTGTAATTAGTGTTTGAAACACTAATTAAACCTCATTTTAAGGGTTATACTTTATCATTAAACTATTTTTTTTTTAACTTTTGAGTATACTAAAATACCATTCCCTTATCCATTAGATAAAAATGCCCGGATAGTCCGTGTAGTTTGTCTAGATTTCACATATAGTCCCTACACTTCTAAAATTACAGCTATAGTCCCTAACTTTTACACATTCGTTCTCGGATTGTCCCTAACGTGGATGGGGGTTAGTTTGTGGGTATGAAATTACCTAAATGTCCTTAATATTAAAAAACTAATAAATGAGGCCCACTTTTTACGCACCTACCTGCCCCACCCCTCATATTTCTCTCTATCTCCTTGTCCGGACTCCTCGACGTCACCGGACTGATGTGCGGCGCGTGCGTCTCACGCGTCAGATCAATTCTAACCTCTAACGACGGCTGTGAGGTTGAGTTCCGGTTCAGCGGCGGATGCGGCGAAGGAGTTCGGACGGAGTTAACGGAGGCGGTTGTTAGGATAATTATGTGACTTTGAGTGATAATGTTAGGGTCAAGTTATTCTACAAAGGCTTCTAATTGTAAGAAGTGTAAGAATGATTTATAGAGTGACAAGTGTCCAATAACCTAAAACTAAACCCACTACATCACCACCAAAAACCTAAACACCCACCCCCACCCCCACCCCACCACCAAAAAAACTAACCCACCAAAAAAAACCCCCAAAAAACCTAACCCCCCCCCCCCCCCCCCAAAACCTAAAAAAAACTAAACACCCACCCCCACCCCCACCACCACCCAAAAACCTAAACCCCCACCCCCTCGGCGAAAAAAAAGGGGGGGGGGGTGGGGGTTTAGGTTTTTAGTGGTGGTCGATGTTTAAGGTTTTTTTTTTTTTTTTTTTTTTTTTTGTAGTTGGGGTTTTTTTGTGTAGTGGGTTTTTTTAGGTTATTGGACACTTGTCACTCTATAAATCCTTCTTACACTTCTTACAATTAGTATCCTTTGTATTTGATCCTAATCCGATAATGTTAATATGTTGAAATTGATTCAACTGGATCTCACTTTTTTCTGATGAAGATTGGAATTTACCCACTTGTGGGACTAATAAGACTTGGATTTAGCATTTAATTTTAGAGAGTTTAATGTTAATGAAGATATTAATGCTAATGATTCGATTGAGATGTAAAGCAGTGCGGGATTGACGTTAAAAAGAATAGTGAGATGGGTATTGATGCGAATCGGATTGGGGAGCTTTTGATGTCTTCTGTTGTTTTGTTGAATGATAATATTTTTTGGTGAAGGGGATGCGTATGGTGATTGTTTTATGAGGCGCTGGAAGTTAAGGGTTCGCCAGAATTTGGGCAGAAGTGGCGATGGTGCTGGTGGTTTGATGAGAGATGAAGAAGAAAGGGGTTAGAAGGTGGGGGTAGGGCTGCAAACGAACCGAACAAACACGAACAAGTCCTTGTTCGTGTTCATTTGTTAAGAAATATATGTGTTCACGAACTGTTCACGAACGCTTACCGAACAAGATTTTATGTTCGTGTTTGTTTGTTAAGGAAATGAACTTGTTCGTGTTCGTTTGTGTTTGTTTGTTAATTTTAGGCAACAAATGATGATGAACACATTGAGCACAAACTAATGTTCATGAACACAAATGGTAACAAACGAACACAAACAAACTTTCATGAACAAAATATATAATACATCGACACTTATTAAATATTTTATTTGTCAGAATTTTGAAGTATTTAAATAAAATATAAAAGCTAAAAACACTAATGAACTATCGAACACAAACGAACACGTTATCGAACGTTCACGAACATAAATGAACGAACGCGCCCTCTGTTCATGTTTGTTCATTTAACTAAACGAACATAATTTATTGTTTGTGTTCGTTTGTTTAAATAACAAACGAACACAAACGAACTTCCCGCCGAACAGTTCACGAACTGTTTGCCGAACGTTTAGTTCGTTTGCAACCCTAGGTGGGGGTGGGGGTTAGGATTTTATATTTAAATAAATAATAAGGGCATTCATGTCATTTCAAATACACTTAACTGGGAAAACTAACCCCACATTCACGTTAGGGACTATCCGAGACGAATGTGCAAAAGTTAAAGACTATAGTTGTAATTTTAGAAATATAGAGACTATAGGTAAAATCTATGTAAGCCACAGAGACTAACCGAACATTTTTCTCTGTCCATTACATATAGACATATAGTATAGATTTTTTATATAAATTTCTTTAAATTTAAATAATTTGATAGCAACACCTTCACTACCCCTCCCATTATATATTTGAAGTTTTCAAGTGTTATTTTTAGCCACAAACCAAAAGGCATTTTTCTAGTTGATTCTTTCTCTCTGACTGATCTCACCATCTCAATATCACCACCGTAAGTTTCATCCTATCTCACCATTTCAACTCTTATTTCATTTGTTTCGTTTCCGATCACAACACATATTCTAATTTCATTTTATAGGGTTTGAAAAATGGCGACAAAGAAGAGTGTAAGCAGCTTGAAGGAAGCAGATCTCAAGGGGAAGAGAGTCTTCGTCAGGGCTGATCTCAACGTCCCCTTGGATGACAGTTTTAAAATCACCGATGACACGCGCATACGCGCCGCCGTCCCTACCATCAAATACTTGATGTCTAACGGTGCCAGAGTCATCCTCTCATCTCATCTGGTATACGTCTTCTTATTTTGAATTCAATTGAATTGTATATCTTCGTATATTTGTAATATGTTTGTGATATATGTGTGTTATGTAATCTTCATTTGTATTAATTAAATGTGCAATGTTTGATTATTTAACTACTATATTGATTTTAATTATTCATCTGGTATTTATTTTGTTACGTTTTGTTCTTTTTTTTTGGATTGAATTGTGTATCTGTATATGTTTGTGATATATATGTGTTTCTTACCTAATTTTAAGAGTAAATTGCCAAAATCGTCCCTAAGGTTTGGGCATGTTTGCCATTTTCATCCAAAACAACGTATTTGTACCATATAGTTCTTCACTTTTGGGATTTTTTGCCATTTTCATCCAAACGTCGGACTTTTTTGCCAAAATCGTCCCTGAGATTTGTAAGTTTTTGCCGTTTTCATCCAAATGTTTGATAGAAAAAATAAAGCAAATTAGACGTTTGGATGAAAATGGCAAAAAATCCCAAAAGTGAAGGACTGTATTGTACAAAAAAGTTGTTTTGGATTTAAATGGCAAACATGCCCAAACCTTAGGGACGATTTTGGCAATCTACTCTAATTTTTATTTGTATCATTTGCAATGTTTGGTTGTGGATTTTAAATCTGTTATGGTTATTAATATTGCTTAGATCTGAAGTGAAACAAGATAGATGATTTGAGTTTGGATTTGTGGATAAGAATGTGCTTTTTGTATATTTTTTTTGTTGTGATTATAGGGACGGCCAAAGGGTGTTACACCGAAATACAGCTTGAAGCCACTTGTGCCTAGACTATCTGAGCTTCTTGGAGTTGAGGTTTGTTTGTCAAATTGTCGGTTCAGCTTCAGTTTTATTACTCTATAATCAGTGTCTCGTAAAAGAACCAACACACTTTCTTATTTTGCTTGAAAAAAAGTCGCTCAACCGAATTTTGATGTACTAAGTTGGACAAGAATGCAAAGTTTGTGAAATAATAATAACAATGATAATGATTTGTCACCTCTTAAGTTGGACAAAATAAGATGGTTTATCTTTTATTATTGTACAAAAATGTTAAATGCCACTTCATCAAATAGACTTATAGAGGTAACAAGTCATTATTTTATTTTGTTTAGAAATACGCGCACTCTAGATAAGTTTAGGGACTTTGATATACCAAATTGGTTAGAGTGACCTTTTCATGTATTTTTAACATGTTAATAAGCCAAAATTAGGCTAAGGGACTTTTCAAACAAAATAAGAAAGTATGATGTTTTATTTTTGTTATTATTTTTATTTATTTATGATATTTATCTTTATTTTTAATTGTTCTTCTGAAGTAATATTTTCACATATTGGCATATAACAACAGGTCAAGATGGCAGATGACTGCGTAGGCCCCGAGGTTGAGAAACTGGTGGCTGGGATCCCAGAAGGCGGTGTTTTGCTTCTTGAAAATGTCAGATTTTATAAAGAAGAAGAGAAAAACGATCCCGAATTCGCAAAAAAGCTTGCATCACTAGCAGACTTATACGTCAATGATGCATTTGGTACCGCACATAGGGCGCATGCATCTACTGAGGGTGTTGCAAAGTACTTGAAGCCATCTGTTGCTGGATACCTTATGCAAAAGGTGTATTATAATATTATTCTTGTTTTTCAAGACCGTGACGAGTTATTTCTTGGCGATTTATTTACATATGGTATGTTTTCAGGAGCTTGATTACCTTGTTGGAGCCGTATCTAATCCCACTAAACCATTTGCTGCCATTGTTGGCGGATCAAAGGTTTCAAGCAAAATCGGTGTAATCGAATCATTATTAGAAAAAGTCAACATCCTTGTGCTCGGTGGCGGTATGATCTTTACCTTTTACAAGGCCCAAGGGTACAAAGTCGGGTCATCACTTGTTGAAGAAGATAAACTCGATCTTGCCACATCACTTATAGAAAAGGCTAAGGCTAAAGGGGTGTCTCTTTTACTCCCGTCTGATGTCGTAATTGCCGACAAGTTTGCTGCTGATGCTAACAGCAAGGTATGTTTTTCATTTGCTCTTTCTTGTCGTTTCAGTACGGTGAATGGGTCATTTCGTTCCATTTACTTATGAATGGGTCAATTCGGGTTAACTTTTGAATGCTAAAAGAAATATATCTTTTCCAAAAGAGTAAAATGTCATTTTCGTCCTTGAGGTTTGGCCAGTATTGCAACTTTCGTTCAAAGGTTTGTTTTTTCCTGTATGGATCCAAAAGGTTTGAAATCTTGCAATTTTCATCCAGCTCCTTAACTCCATCCATTTTTCTACGTTAAGTCAGAGGTATTTCCATATTTTTTTGTTAACTTAAAGGGCAATTTGGTCTTTTTTACTTTATGTACGGGCATTTAGCATAATGTATAAGTATTCAAAAGACTGAATTGCCTTTAAGTTAACAAAAAAGACGAAAATACCCCTGATGTAACGAAAATAAATGGATGGAATTAACGAGCCGGATGAAAATGACAAGATTTTAAACCTTTTGGATCCAGATGCGAAGTAAACAAACCATTTACTCTTTCTAGAAATTATAAGCTTTTTTAAAAGAATGTGACTTTGGTAAATTTTATTTGGCAATTGGCATGCTAATTACTCATAAGTTACATAAAGTGTTTTGCGCCCACCGTACCTGAATTGTTTTGACCCATAACAAAGAGTTAAGAGTTATGTCAAACAGAAAGTGTTGTTTTTCATGTTGCTAAAAGATGTCATTACTGAATTTCAGGTTGTTCCAGCTAAGGAAATTCCAGATGGTTGGATGGGATTGGACATTGGGCCAGATTCCATCAAGTCGTTCAGTGAAACTTTGGATACTACCAAAACTGTTATCTGGAATGGGCCGATGGGTGTGTTTGAGTTCGAGAAGTTTGCTGCAGGAACAGAGGTGCGTTATTATGTTTGCTGGTCCAAAAAAGTTGTTTGGGATCTTTACTCTTTTATGTATGCGATGTTTTTTAACGTAAGATCTAAAAAGGAAGTCTTCAGTTCTTAGTTATATGTCGAAAATGCCCTTTAATAATAAAAAATGAGGAATTTCATGCGTAAATTAGCTGTAGTTACTGGCTTTCAATCTAGAGGTGGCAAACTTCGACCCATATACTTTTAAATGGATCGATTTGGTTGTGCTTTTATCTCAAAATCTCAAATGGGTCGAATGGAAAAAATAGCTTAAAAGGGAAAGGGTCAAAAGGGTTAATAATCATGCAAACGTATGTCTTTTATAATCCACACAACATCCTAATTTGTCTTTTTTTTCAATAATTTATATTAAAGTACACGGATGGTCCATGTGGTTTACCAATATTTTGGATTTGGTCCCTAGCTTTCCAGAAGTACACAAATAGTCCTAGTGGTTTGTACTTTGTAACACATTTAGTCCCTGACTTGGACATGCTAAAACCTTTAGATTTGTTGGTTGGGGACTAAATGCGTTACAAAGTCCAAATTACAGGGACCATCCGTGTACTTTTGAAAAGCGAGGGACTAGATCCAAAAATTTGGGAAACCACAAGGACCATCAGTGTACTTTACTCTTTATATTATTATAATAATATTGTTTTTGCAACCGTAAGTACCGCATTACTTATATATATATTGAAAGAAAGGCTTTGCATGCCAGCTTGACCCGTTTTGACCCACACTTAAAGATGACCCTTTGTTGAACCACCCGACTCACTCATTTAGCAACTTTAGTTTTGATTCTGGATGACTGACGTCGAATACCATGTTACTAGGCTATTGCCAAGAAACTTGCAGAACTTAGTGGAAAGGGGGTTACAACCATTATCGGAGGAGGTGATTCGGTTGCAGCCGTGGAAAAGGTTGGGTTAGCCGACGAAATGAGCCACATCTCAACAGGTGGTGGTGCTAGCTTGGAGCTTCTAGAAGGGAAGACACTGCCTGGAGTGCTTGCCTTGAATGAGGCATGAGCCAATCTCCTTGGTGGTGTTGAGAAATATGTCACAAGTTGAAGCAAACTTTTGGTTTAACGGTTTTAGTTGAGACTAGAAGCTAATAAAAAGGTCCTGTGAATCTGTGACCATGAGCATTGATGGTTTTTTTGAATTGGAATCAACAGTCATTGTATAAATAATCTGTCTTTGTTTGGTGTTTGGCTTTGCTATGCTGCTTTCTTTCTGGTATGAATGATTACAAACCAAAAATCAAGCACGTGAATGCAAACAAGGTACGGAAAAACCGATGATGTGTCCAATGGAATGATACTTAAGGTGTTTGGTTTATAATAAAGTTCTGAAAATTTGGAAGTGATGACTTTAGAGTTGAAATTTGAAGGAGAAATATGTGATGTATTTTTATAGCAAGCGACACAAGCCGTGAACTAAACCATTAGTCACGGTTTTTGGTAATTGAAAACCGAAACCGAATCAAACCAAACCAAACCATTATTAACGGTTCGGTTTCATGGTTTGGGCATTATGAACCGATGCATGTGCATATTAATATGCGTGTACATGTGCAATGGTACTTTTTGTTCAATTTTTTTTTATAAAAAAAATAATTATTTTTGCGTGTTTTTAATTTTTTTAGGTATTTTTTGTTGTGTTCACATTGGTTCTCGCAATAAAGGGTGGTTCCTAATGGATCTTATGGCCTGGTTCGGTTTATTACGGTTGGTTTTTGCTAGAAACCGTAACCAAACCGTTTGCTACAATTTGCAAATACTAAAACCGACCGAAAGATAACTAAAAAACCGACTGTGAAACCTAACCGATGACCGGTTTGGGCGGTTTCACGGTTTGAAACCGAACCGTGAACACCCCTAGCAAAACGATTTTATTTGGTTTTTGTTAAAAGTTAGAGCGTGGCAGCTAGAGGTAGTGGTGCACAAAAAACCCGGACTCGGAAAAAAAACCCGGAACCGGGTATTATAAAAACCGGGTTTTCTATACCCGAACCCGACCCTACCCATAGGGTAGGGACCGGGTATTCATATTTGATCTAAAACCCGAACCCGGAACCGGGTTTTTTTATACCTGGTTTATACCCGAAACCCGGTTTTTATAAATACCCGAAACTGGGTTTTTTTATACCCGGTTATATAGCTACCTCTAGTTTTAAGTAGATGCATCTTTGAAAATATGATTACACACACCTAATTATGGACATTCCACTTCTCTTTAAGCTTATGGGCTTCGTGAGGGCTTTTAAGCTTTGGAGGAATATTGTAAGACCCTAAATCGTACATGACAAAAGTCGCAGCGGAAACACGTACCATAAAATTTCTTTCCTTATAAATACCTCAACTTATTTAAAATTTAACTTTAACACAACTCTTTCCCATAAATCCGTCATCCTCTAGTTTACTAGTTAAAAACATAGCTTATGTTTACTACATTATGTACATCAACATTTCCGTACAATCTCTCTAGTGACTCGATCTTCGATCTCCAATCCTTGACTATCCTCATGACTGGCACTACCTGCGTTCACCACATACATACATAACATTAGCATACATTAATAAACAAGATTCATTCGCGTATACTTCACATTTCATCATCTTTCAAGCTTTAAGCCTTTCATCTGCGTATCCATTTCCTGGTGACACTTCAATAATGTACCTGCATTACTTATCATTCTCAAGGTACACCATTAATAACGTTAACACTCAATGTGTCTAAATCATACATACATACGTACTTACATACAAACATGCATACACATCTACATACATTCATCCTTTCCTACCGCTTTACATACGGGCATATACTCATACATGTCTTTATGCATACATACATACACATCTACGTACATACATACCTTTCCTACATCATCGCATACATGCATACACCCGTACATACCTTTATACATACATACATACATACATACACATCTACGTACATTCATACCTTTCCTACAACTTTACATACGTGCATACAATCATACATGTCCTTATACATACATACATACATACACATCTACGTACATACATACCTTTCCTACATCATCGCATACATGCATACACTCGTACATACCTTTATACATACATACATACACATCTACATACATTCTTACCTTTCCTACAACTTTACATACGTGCATACACTCATACATGTCCTTATACGTACATACACACTCATCCACATACGTACATACCTTTCCTAACATCATCACATACATGCATACACTCGCACGTACCTTTGTACATACATACATACACATCCACATACGTACATACCTTAACAAACACGTATTCGATCACGCGTACCTCCTACATAATCATACATTATTTACATGGGTCTTAGACTTAGCTTTATAGCCCATAAACATCTAAGGAACCATCAAAACCATGTTTGGAAAGTCCGCCGTAGTCCACGGATATCAAACCGAAGCCTACGGTACATAATTCAACTTACAAACAAGATTTCAGCTTTTGGGACTTGGGGAGGCCGTCGGCGACGACCCCTAAGGTCGTCGGCGACGGGCCTTGCATTTACCCGTAGCCCAAAAGTCCCGTAGACAGGTAGTTAACCCGTCGGAGAAAACTGACTTTCCCTTGCCCGTCGCCGACGGCCTCCTTGCCCGTCGGCGACGGCCTCTCTAAAATGCATTTTCCTGCAGATTCGTTTCGTCGTCCGTACGCACTAAAACGCGCGTAACTTTTGAACCGTTTACCCGTTTAACCTCCCGTTTCTTCCTACATGCTTGTAAATTCACATTCTATCATATGAACTTGAAATCCCACATCCGGATTAATGAAATTCTTATCTTGCGCCCTATCGACTTATCATCACATTCTAGTTATTTGACCCATTATGGGTATTTGCGCAATACTTGGCTTATGACATACCAATACCATACTCTTCGCTTCCATACTTATTCAAGACATTATACTCATCAAATACTTGTTCCTAAACTGCTTGTTAAGATCGTTTGCCCCAAAATACCCATCAAGGGCATTTTGGTCAACCTTAAACCCATCCCTTACGACGAAAGACTTTAACACATATTTAACCTCAAATCTCATGTTTAATTCATTCCAACACTTTACTACTTACTTGTTCTAAGAAGTGATTACGGAAATCACTTACCTTGTGCGTCCGTGCTCGTATCCGATTCCTTGCCTCATCTTGACCCGTTAACACCTCCTTCTTGAGTCCGTCACGACGTGATTCCTATACTTTCATTTCATCGAAACCACGCTCTTATTATCATACTCATTTGTACATGTAACATTCATATCATTCGCATAATTCACACTTAACTTTCCTTAGTCATTTCTACAAGCATTAACATACATAATCAACTTCATATAATCATATCCGTATACGTTAAACTCATGTAACTCATCATGTCATTACATTTAACACGGAATGCTATAACATGTACCATACGACTTCCCATCAACCTACATTTATGACAACGAGTCAAATCATGTTTCTTATACTTAGTTGACTTTCAAAAGTCAACTATTAACCATACTCAAATATCGACTTATCATCATATACCCGTAACATCATAATCGACTATACGGACGACACTATATACATTTTATCATACACTTGATGTGAGTACTACCTTTTAAGCATATCGTACAACTAATTCATGCATAAATCTTCTACACTCATACATAACTCATCAAATCCTTCTACTAATCATCATATATCATTTCAAATGAACATTAAACTTAACATCATCATATTCCTTTACTTTCATCTAACAATATTTCATCATAACCACATAATACATCAATCATTCAACAAGACTTGAACATAGAAGGTGATTCTAGTCATCTTCATCACCATAACTAATGGGTTTATCATCTAAACATCAAATTAGCACAAATCATTCATAATCCATGTTCTATATGATGATTATAGCACATACTAATGCTCAATTCCACCTAAACTCATGGATTCGAACATAACCCACTTTACCCATGATCACCAATCTTAGATTTTTGACATACCTTATGATCCCCTCGTGTTGGTGATCATTAATCCATACTCGGTTATGGATTTGAGCTTCATCTTGCCTTCCGATTTGAGCAAAAAGATGGAACTAGGGTTTGAGGCTCCATGGGAGCCTCCTGCCTCTTTCTCGAACACACGTATGTGTGTGTTTGTGTGTGTTTAGATATTTAATAACTTAACTTCCATTTGTTCCACTTTAGCCCCTCGGGTTTTGCCTTTAAAACATAACTGACACTACCTTCATCATTTAATACTTTTGACCATACCCTTAACTAGGTTAAATAGCCTAGTTAGTTATTTCCTGACGTGTCACATAATAACATACAACAAATATTAACATTCAGATTTTGGGGCGTTACAAATATTACTCACAAAGTTGATTGAGTTTTTTGTCCCCTACACCCCTTACTGTACACCAGTCTTTGAAGATGATTCAAGTCCTATCTATGTTTTTTATCTATGTTTTCAAGTATTAAGACTTCTAGTTCTTATGATTTAACAAAATTATGTATGCACTTTGATGTAATCTTGTTTAATTATTAGGTTTCTAATGATATTTGAAGTATTTGGTCATTATTCCCCTCTATTTGCTGGAAAGATCCATTGGTGTTTGTCTAATACAAAAAAATGAAAAATTGATGGAACTTGGTTAAAACATAACATAGCAAATAAAATATATTGTTGTTTATGTAATCCAAAATGATTCAAATCAGGACTATTCCGTCGATCTAGCACTATCGAATTTAAATTTAGAAATATCATTAAAATTTCAATAGGCACCATCCACTAAAACATATAAAGAAGCATTAATACCCGGTCGGGTTTTTTTAATACCAGGTGCGGGTTTTTTCCCAACCCGATGCATACCCGAACCCTACCCGAACCCGGGTATATAGGGTATACATTTTTGGTAGAAAACCCGGACCCAGACCCGACCCGGTTTTTAAAAAAACCCGATTTTGTAAAACTCGATCCTACCCGAACCCGGTTCCATACCCGGAACCGGTTTTTAGAAAAACCCGATTTGTGCACCACTAGCTAGAGGTGCACAAATAGGGTTATGGAACCAGTCGAGTATGGGAAAACCAGGTATTGAGAGAATCCGGGTAGGGTTCGGGTACGGGTATTGAAGAGAAAAACCATACCATATGTATCCGGGTAGGTATGATCGAGTTCGGGTATAAGCGGGTATTGGAACTGGGCACGAGTCTGGGTTTTATAAAATAAGCTTTTTTTATTGTTTTACACAAAAATAATTTCGTTTAAAAATTAAATTTGGTTTTTCATTTGTAAAAATAATTAAAATAAATTACAATAACATAATTCACTAAAGTAAAAAAAAATTCTTTATAATATGCATTTTTAAAAACTTAAATATAAAAGTTTTACAACAAACATAAAAATATACATTTAAATTTTGGGTATTCTATTGGATATTAAAAAAAACGGTATCGGTATAGCCGTATAGGGTATTATCGGGTTTGGGTATAGGGTATGATCTTTTCTAGTTATTTTTGGGTATAAACCGGGTACGATTTCGGGTACTGAGCTCAAAATGTATACCCTTTGTGTAGGCTCGGGTTCGGTTACGGGTATAAAATACCGGACTACAAAAATAACCGGTTCCGTTTTTTTTTCTTGGGTTCGATTGCGGGTACGGTTTTTTTGTGCACCTCTAGTGGCAGCGAAAGGGATTGTGGTGCAAGTGGTGGTGATGAAGATGGTGATAACAGAGTTGAGGAGAGATTTTATTTTTTTAGTTGAATTTCTTGAGTGAACATGGTTACGTCAATTTAACCCTATTGGCCTAAAAAGAAATCTTTTGATATTTAAACCCCCAACGGCCTTTTTTTCCCAACCTTTTTAGCCTCTACCATTAACTCCATGTATGTTATTCGTTAAAATCCAGTCACATGAGGGCATTTTTCTCAATTCCCCATTATCTGAACCGCCACCACAACAGAAATCAACACCATCCCCTCGCTTGAAAAACGATCTCCATCACCATCAACGATCTAGCCAGAAAAAACGAGATAGTTACCATCTTAAACACACAACCTTCGATTTTTAGATTTGACGGTCGAACTAATTGCCGACTCATTTCTCATCGACACAAGTATGCAATTCAAACCCAACATCCACAAATTGGTACTTGATTCCTTGTTCAACCACATAGGCAAAAACATGTTTAACCAAAACAGAAAATCTTTCAAGTTGATATCACCACCAAATTAAAAGTTAAAACATTCATTAATGTCAAGAACTTTGAGCTGAAGGTGAAGTGGCAACTGGTGTGTCTTCGTGTGCTCCCCATTCTGTCCAAGATCCATCATAAACCGGAACATCCGTCTTCCCAAGTCGATGAAGTCCCTAAAAGTACAAAAAAAAAAAAAACTTTAATAAATGATTCTTGTAGATATATCTAAAACAGATGTTTTCAGATTAAAAAAAGAATATCACCAATGCAAGAATGCATGCAGTAACTCCTGTCCCACATGAAGCCATGACAGGTTTGTCCAATGCGACTCCTGCAAGAATAATTGTTTCGTACGACTCGTATGAAATTTATTAATATTTAATAATGTCATATTTGAAATCCATTTGTATGAAATTTATTAATAATAAATTAATATTTAATAATGTCTTATTTGAAATCTGTTTGAATTAAAAGTAGCTGGTGAAGTTGGTTACCCTCTTGTTCAAACTTATTCTTGAGCTGATCTGCAGATAGCAGTGTCTGTGAGCTGTCTAACATCTGTAAGAACCAAAAAAAAAATGTTTGATTAATCAATTTGGTATCTCATCAAAACAAGTTTTGATTTTTTCGCCATAAAATAATACATAATTTTAGAGTGGTAAATTTTGATCCATTCACTTATGAATGGGTCAATTTGGGTTGTGATTTATTTCAAATGGGTCCCAAAAATCTAGCTTTAATGCATACAACCTGCTAAATCATTTTACTAAAAGATTCAGATTATTGTTGTAATTATATTGTTTTTATAAGCACAGTTAATTCATTTATTATTCAACGATATGAAAAACACAATTAACGAAGATGATTAAATTACCTGGGCAAACGGAATGCACGTACTTCCAGGTACATGGCCGCTTCTTATTCCTTTTCGAGGCTCAGCTGCAACACCATCAAACCTGAAAAACAAATCAAAACCACCATCAAATTTCATTATGTACTTAAAATTACGTCGATCTAGCACATGCAGTATAATTAGAGCAATTTACTTATGTCAATTCAGGTTATGTTTTATCTCTTAACAGGGCAAACAAGCAAAATTATATCAGAAAAAAACTAGAAATGAAACAAGGGAGAGAGGTCTAAGGCGAGCAAAGTGTATTTTTAATGGATAAAACCTCGTAAATCATTTTATTCAAGATTACGATCGAGGGGGGGGGGGGGGGGGGTCATTAGGGAACACTAAAAAAGTGGGGAACCGACTCAAACGAACTCCGATTGGACTCATTCCAGCGGCATTGGAACTGGCTCGTGGAACCTTAACTAGGATCTCTTAACCTCTAAACTCTAAACCTAAGCCCTAAAGCTAAACAATAAGGCTAAAACCTAAGCTAAACCGTAAAATCTAAACTATAAACCCTAAATACTAAGGGTGTCCGGCGTGGAGATCGGCAAACCTCTACCGATGCGGTAAACCACCGCCAGCAAGAAGTTTACCGATTTGAAGGGGTTTGTTCGGTGATGGCATGCCGATGCGGGGATGGAGTGTATGAGAGAGAGAGGGTAGTGTGGGGTGGGGTCCATTCCAATCTCAACCAATCACACATTTTTCCTTCTTTTTTTTAAATAGTTTACCACTTCGCCAAGTGTCTAACCATTGCCAACACTTTTGAGCATAGTTTACCACTTTGACATGGCACTCTCATTGGTTGATTTTTTAGTTTGCCACTCTCAAGTGTTTAACCACTCCTTACACCCTAATGATTAACCCTAATCTAAGACCCTAAAAGCCAAACCCTAATATATTTAGGGTTTAGGGGTCAGGATTTAGGGGTTAGGATTTAGGGTTAAGAGATCTTATTTAGGGTTCGACGAGTCGGTTCCAACGCCACTGGAACGAGTCAAATCCGAGTTCGTTTGAGTCAGTTCCCCACTGTTCCCCAATGAACCTCACACTACGATCGAAATAGTCATACTTAGCACCAACTATTTATACCATTCTTTTAAACCTTGGACAAAAAATATTTCTTCTCAACATGTACAAAATTGCCTGTTTTGACAAGTTACCCAACCTCTTAAGTAAGATGTTCAGTACTTTGTAGTTGTAACTTGTACGGTATAACCCTCATGCACATATTATTATAATAATAAATAAAAATTGATTTCTTATACCTGGCTTTTGACCGAGCATCTATGTGTTGATGTGTTTGGTCCTCTGTGTTCTTTTTAACCTGTAACAATCACCGCAGAGATACCATCAAATGTGCACAAAACACACACATCAAAACCTATGTACTGAAAGGCTATCTGTTTGTGTCAACCGATGGAAGGCTGGAAGCTTAACCCAAAAAAAAAAAAAAAAAAAAAACTGTATTGTCTTCATTTTGGTTGTTAATTTTCATTTCAGTTTCCATTCAGGTCTGTTTTATATAGTTTCTTCTTAATATATACTCTACAAACCTGTTCAAGTGTCCATACAAGATGTGGCTGATATTTCGTTTGAAATGTAACTGGACCAACCTGCCAAAGTAAAGAACTTTCATCAATTCCCACAACTCTGATTCAGAAAAAAAAATTAAAAACTAAAAAACCCATTGAAAAAAATAATCTTATATACATATTATGTCAGCACATGTTAAAAAAACAAGTATGTCGAAAATCTATGTTCTTACAGGCTGGCCTTGGTACACTTTCTCTATTGCCTCGCTAGCAGCACTGGCTTTCAAAATTTGATCACCGGAAGCACTCGATTCAACATCGAATCCCGAAGCACGCCATCTGGGAAGCCCTCCATCTAATACCCATACTCTATCATGCCCAAAAACTCGGAACATCCTATAAAAGTATTTAATTATTTGTATTGAACAAAAAAAAAGCCTCGTTTAAACCCACATAAAATTTTAATAAGTATTCTTATGTTATTAAAAATTTACATAAATTAAAAAAAAAACAAGTTACATCATGATTTTCCTTTCCATTCTATGATGAAATCACAACCGTAAAAGAATATAGTCCTTTTCATTCCGTAGAACGAACATTTTTTTTTTTGTTTTTTTTATAACCATTCTATTCCTTCATAATTCTTTATTTATACAAAAGCTAAATTCAGAAGTTGTATAACTGACCACCAGACACGAGCAGCGCTGAAGATCCCTTTACCATCATAAACAACAACTCCATCTTTGTTTTCAATACCAAGAGCAGAAACAGCAGCGGCAAATGCTTCCTCAGATGGCAACATGTGTGGCAGCTGCTTAATCATTCACATTGTTATACATAAAATTAATTTTCAGATGTCGTAATCATAGTTGTTAATGGCGAATAGCGAAAAATAGCGATAAGGTACCTATATGCTATATAGCGAATAACGATAAATAGCGGGCAGATATTTTATAAATAGCGATACACTAGCAAAATTTTAAATTTTTTTATATGTATATTATATCAAAATACCCTGGTATTTATGCTATTTTACATGTATATTTAACAAAAACCTAAAATCCAGCTATTTTATAGCTATATTTAATTGCTATTTATATTAAAAAACAAAAATAAAATAAAGTGTCGCTATTCTCGCTATCCATTGCTACAACCCTAATAGCGACACTAGACCTATACGCTGCATAGCACGCTATAGCGATCGCTATTGACAACTATGGTTGTAATTTCAACCCATTTACTAACAAAATGGATAAAGTATAATTAACAGTTGCCAACAGTGTCATTAAATGCTTACAATTTATCAAACAACTTATTACTTTTTCGTAATTATATTCGATACGTAATTTTGTGACATCCGCTCAAAGATGAGCCGTCCACATGCCAAAAACATGACATCATGAAAAATATCTATTTACAAGTCCCTTTTAGGTCTAAGACTAAGTTTTACTTTTAAAAGGGAGCTTGAAAAGAAAGTTATAAGAGGGCATCTCACATTAGTAGTTCGATCAGATATCCCATCTACATCAAAGAAAAGAGCACCCGGAATGTGGGCAACCTGTTGAAATAAAATTAAAAGAAGGGAGAAAAAAATAATAGAAAATAACGAAAATCAGAATCTGTTAAATATATCCAAAAAAGAAACCATAATAATAATAATACACACCTGGTACTCCTGGAGTGGATTTCTCTGTTCATCAGGCATGTACCAGGATGCATCCAGCACCTGAAAATATAACCATAACCATAACCATAACAATAATAATAATCTTATTTACATTTCATACAAAAACTCTTATACAAGGGTATTCAGTTTATACAATGTCATATATCACCTTCGGTAGAGCATGCATAATCTTTTATCAGAATGATTAGCATAGATGTAAAAACAATCAACATTGGAGAGAAACGAGTGAGTACCTTCAAATCAGGCTCGCGCAGATTGGCATGGAGCCAGTCAACCGAGACAACAGGCTCACCAGTCGACAAAGACAGTGTTGAAAAAGAAGCAGTGGATCCAGCCACGCGTGTAGTCATATCACCAATAATCAAGGTAGTCCTCCTGTATGCTGTATGGGTTGGACTAGCCCACGACTGAAGGGGTTTCTTCTGAAAATATTAAAGAAAATGTGGTGAAAATCTTAAGTAATTAAATTAAGTTCAAGAAACATGCTCCTTATTCTTCTATCATTTTATAAGATTTCTTTTCAAGGACATATCTGAACATGAAAAAATTTATGGGACTTATACAGGGATGAATTAAACAGTTGGTATCACATAAAAAA
The DNA here is from genome assembly GCA_030545235.1 of Helianthus tuberosus. Classification (NCBI taxonomy): domain Eukaryota; kingdom Viridiplantae; phylum Streptophyta; class Magnoliopsida; order Asterales; family Asteraceae; genus Helianthus; species Helianthus tuberosus. Next base: position 46,859,079 of record CM060411.1, on the reverse strand, counting down.
AGACTGTACTAGATACATTGGGCCTTGGGGGGTGTTTAAAAGTGCCATAGATACCATCAGGGGCGAAGGATTTAAGGGGCGGGGAGGGGCGCCCGACCCCCCGAACTTTTCGGTCAGTAGTGTTATATATGTACGTTTCGTATAGGATTTTGTAGGTATATACGTTTTCGCCCCCCGGTTTTATAAAAAAAATTTAGGTATATACGTTTTCGACCCCCGGTTTTAATTTTTTTTATTTATATAGCCCAAATAAAATATTTACTTAGCCCAACTCATTATATTTGGTAGAATACTAGAATGTATATTATATAACCCAAATCAAATCATTATATAGCCCAACTTAAAAGCCCACCCTATAAAAAAAACTCAAATTCGTTTACTTTGGGACATCGACCAGAAGAACACCACAAGCCAGAACTGCTGCAGAAAGGGGGAAAAACGCAGGTTCCAGAACTGTTCGACTTCAGCTTCTTGTTCGAGAACAGAAGCCAAAATGCTACTCGTTGTTATGGTCTTGTACTCTTGTTCGACTTCTTCAATCTTCACAAGGTTAAAGGTGTGTGTTTTTTTATCTTTAGGTTTAATTTAGGGCTGCAATTTATGTGATTTAGGTTGAAATTAGGGGTGGAATTGGTCCGAATTTTTGCCCTAAACTTGTTGAATCTTTCTGTAACTATGTCTAATTTTATTTGTTTAATCTTATTGTGATTTGATTTAGATAGAAATTAGAGTTTTAAATTTAGGGTGATTTGTTAACTTGTTTTGTTATTAGATTATGCTATGGGGAAAAATAAAATGATAACTTTTTTTTAATGTTTGAGAACGTTTTTTATTTGATATTAATGTTTGACCCGACCCGAATCGAATCATCGACGTCCGACCCGAACATACACCTCGAAACTACGTGATAGAAATTTTTTTTAGGTCCGTTACCTTCCGACCCCCCGAACTTTTTTTTCAAGCTTCGCCACTGGATACCATGGAAAATAAAAGACTGTACTAGATACATTGGGCCTTGGGGGGGGGGGGGGGGGGGGTTTAAAAGTGCCATTTCAAAGTGATTATCGCGTAATAAGATAATCAATTTTCTTACAACAACTTGTACAAATATGCTCTTTTTGAACCTCAATAACAAAAAATCACATATCACAATACAATTTTGTCAAACACCCTAACCTGATTCTTTGTTTAACGGCACATCCAAACACCCTTTGATACGAATTTTAAAGTCAACGAGTAACTCACATGAACAAAATACAGAAAACGAAAAAATAGAGTCCTAAGTGCTGATGGTTTTTGCCTTTTTGGTGGTTAAAGTACATTAATTTAAGCATAAGAACAACAAAAAATTCACTCCAAAGCACATCCTTTAGGACTATAATAATAATCTTAGACATTATATAAAGTTTGCATCAAGAAAGTATCAACCTTGAATTTAAAGATCAAACATTAGGTTTAAATTCAAACTTCCAACCTAACAAAGAACCATTCAATCATTGTATGAAACAATTAACAACTTTCCCAATGATATTCATCAAACCAGCTGATTCTTCTAGGTCATTCTTACACAGGTTATCATCAGCTAATAAACCAAACCAACAAATCAATCAAACAACCAAACCCAACAAGTAATCAGAAAACAAAGTTAATACAATGAAAACCCACATGGGAAACTGCAAAAAGATGATACTTACAAAGAAAAAGGAAGCTAATTTTTGAGGGGTTGAGAAAGAGGGAACGAGACGATGAGCAAAAAGTGTTCTTGAAAGAAAGGCAGATGCCATTTGATCAGAAACCCTCAAAAGATAATATAAACACCATATGAATATCAAAATTGGTGATCGGTTGATGAAAATCTTGTTGTTGGTGGTGTTAAGACGAGTAATTTCACTCTTGTTTTCTGTCCACTCTACCCAAAACAGTACGATGATGATGATGATGATGATGAGGAAAAGGGTTTGGATTCCTGAAGTATACCAGCCCCCGGAGTAATAAAGAAATGCTATCCAACCCCTGGAGTTTGACTTCTTTTTTGTTATAAAACTTCTTCTCAATTAATGTTTATGTGTCGGACTGCGAGGATAATTTCTTTTTAAGACTATGTATTATGGGTTTGGTTGGGGGCGCCAACCATGTCATCTCAGTAGGGTGGTGGGGCGCGAACATCGCCGCCACGAAGGGGAGCTAGAGGAGGCGTGGGGCGGGGGCTCTGGTGGCTGGCAGGCATGGGGCAAGTGAGATGGAGAAGAAGGTGAACATGGGAAGCGTGAGGGGTATTAGATGCGTGGCAATTACAAGAGGGGACACTAGTCGAAGAAAGTGGACGATGGTTGCTTATATGGCGTCTATGTGGCTTCGTTTTTCTTTCATTTAACCCCCGGTAAAGGCCCCCATAACACATTTTGTCATGCTCATTAAGGGGTAAAGGTTATACATGGTTTCATGTCAATGGATAAAGGACACCAAATTTGAGTATCAATGTTTTTCCTCCATAGAAAATTGGAATAAAACCCTATTTAAAAAAAATGTTAACTATGATTTTTTTACATTGTATGCATTAATTAATTATGGCATCATATTTTGGGTTGATGATGTCAAGTTATGTCGAATTTCGATCATCACATCCATGATCATTATACCTCATAAAACATGTTCCAATCAAATTTGGGTTAAAATTTGATCCGCCGATGTATCAAGTCACACCTATTTGGGGTCGAAACACCCGTTATCAATTCAGTTTGGGTTAAAACATGTTCCAATCAAAATGAGTTCACTTGAGAAGGGTAATTTAAAAAGGGGAGCCAAATGACAATATAATAAGTATTGATACTATATCAGATTAATTTAATAACATTATATTATACTCTTATACAAAAAAACCAACTAGCACCTTTTTATATACATATAGATATCAACTCGCATCCGTTAAAAACAATCATCGTTGAACTCGCGTCGGTAAAAAAAGAGACGATGCTTCGGTTCATGTAACTGCCACTTCAAACTTGAAAAAATTATACATACAAAAAAAAACAACCAAAATAACCGGCGCAACTTGGGTTAACGCCATGGCCATAAACAATTTAACAACCGGAGAATTGACACACCGTTACAGCACCGACAAAACCAACCGAAGAATGGATACACCGTTACGGCACCGACAAAACCATTCAAAAACCGTCATCTGAAAAAATCATTCAACAACCGTCGTTCCCGTTGATAATCAAACTGACGCGTCTTCACTCCAACCACCGTCTCCCCGGTCCGCTACCGTTTCACACCCTATATAACATCACCGATCTGTATATTTACAATTATTTCTTGGTTGCTGCAAACAAGACGTGTTGATGTAGAAAGACAACAGAGAGGCGGTGATCACTGATCACACAGGAAGTTTGACGACGGTAGTGGTTGTCCTTGGCGACGCGCACGTTCTTTGCTTCAAACACCAACGTTTCCGGTGCCGGTTTCGGCAACGATCTTCAAATACTTCACCATCATGGTTCAAACAGATGAGAAGGATGCTGATGGGCGTAGTGCTGGGGGTTTGGGATGCGTTATGGGCGACCCGTGCATAAAATGACGATTGTCGCGACGGCTTCTGCATCTACAGAGGAGGGTTGAGATTGTAGAGTGCATGGTGGAGGAATTTTGTGTTTGATGATAACCAGAGAGAAGATCGTATGTTTTTTTATCCGTCTTAAACCATTGTTTTGAGATGTGTATGGTTTCATTTATCAGTCATTGTTGCAGGGGCTTACAACCATGGTTTTGTTTCTTACTGTGGGCAATACGTTCATTTAAATATAATTTTAATTTTAATTTATATTTGTACATCTAGATAAGCATTGCTTTTAATCTACAATAGTTTCATTTAAATATAATTTTTATTTATATTTGTACAAAGCATTGCCTTTAATCTACAATCTACAAAATCATTTGTATTGTATTCTTTTATCTTTTAAATGGTTAGTACAAGGTCAATATTTGTATGCATTAAACTTATGGGGTATTTTTTTTATAATTACTCAATGTAATTATTAGAGTAAATTACAAGTTTTGTTCTTTATGTTTGTCTCAAATTTCAGGCGTTGTCCTTTACCTTTAAATGAGTTTTGTACTTAATGTTTCAAAATCTTGCATGTTATGTCCTTTAGCCCTAACCTAGTTAAATTTTCCAGTTAAATTATATCACACAGGGCTAGTTTAGTCTTTTTATCAAAAAATTAACAAATATACAAAATTAATAGAACATATTATATGTATAAAGAAAAATCTTGTCTGCCTCTTTCTCTATAACTCTCTTTCTCTCTAGATCTCTCTCACTACCTCTCCCACCGCCACTATTAACCACCAACAACCACCCTTAGCCACTACCCTCCACCACTCTCCAATATCACCATCACACCACGATTCTCCTTGCTGAAACCCTAGTTGCGCCGCCGCCTTCATCTCACCATTACAGATCGACGGTACCCTAACCCCAAATAGATGTCGCCTTCATCTCACCATTACATATCGTCGCTCTCAAATATGAGTATCCGGTACACCTGATCCCGTTCCTTAGTCAGATCTGTGACCCACGAGTCCGATGGTCTGCATAATCGACAACATTTGGTTGGATCTGGTAGAGAGCAGGACATGTTAAGGAATTTTGAACACCATCCGCTGTAGTGCTTTAAATTTTGATTTTTGATCTCATCTGGTTGTAGTTGCTTGTTTCTCAACTTGTTGCTTTTGTTGTTGAATTTTTGTTAATTTTAATCGGTAGATGATTAACTGTTACTTTCGAAGATGTGTTTGTCTGGGCTTTTGTTGTTGAATTTGTTTAAAATTTATGTCTGTATTCATCGAGAATAATAATATTAATATTAACAATCAGTGTTGTTTTAAAGATGTGTTTGTCTGGGCTTGAATATTGAGTTCTTTTTTTGTTTTTTGAAGCCCAGATATTGATCTTGGAATAAAAATATTGTAGATCTGGTTTTTGGAGCTAGGTGTAGAGAGCAGGACATTTGGTTGGATCTGGTAGAGGCTCAGCAACAACAATTGGTTGAGGAGGAGGATATGTTAAGGAATCTGAATAGTTTGGAGATTTGGGTATTTTTTTTGTTTGTTCAGATGATTTCGTAGGGGTGGATAGTTTGGAGATTTGGGGATAGTTTGTAGCTCTGTTTTGGAGAATCTGATGGTGGATCGAAGGGGTGGATGTTGATGGTGATGTTGGAGACGGTGGAGTAAGTGGTGATGGTGGGTCAGGCGATGGTGGAGATAGTGGGTGGTTGGTGGCAGGTGAGGGTGGGAGGTGGCGGTGGTCGGCGGCAGGTGAGGGTGGGAGGTTGTCACACCCTGACTTTTGCGGAAGCGTGATTATGTGTGACTTGCTTAATATCATTGCATTCAATCATAACAACAACTATATGATAAAACTAAATATGCTCATCCATTAAATAAGTTTAAAAACATAACAACATTGTCTTGAAACATAGACTTCAAATTCGAGTACAAACCATGCAGCTTGTTTAAGAGTTCACAAGGACTCGACAAAAGACATTAAATAAAACCAGGCTTTGGAGGATGTGTCTGGTCCAGGATAAGACACACTATCCAAACCCTAAGACACCAGATGACATCTTTTATTCTCAACATAACTTGAAACATCCAAACGCCGCCAGATCCACACTTAATTCCCTGAAATACATGTAGTTTGAAAACATCAACAAAAGTTGAGCGAGTTCATGTGTTTGTTTGTGTGTACGAATAAACCTTTGAAAACAGTGAAAGTATGTATGCATGTTTGTAAACTCTTGGTATGAAAGCAACAAGGAAAACAGATCATTAATGGTTTGCAAGGCCATTAATATGCGTGACGTGATGCAGGAAGGCTCAAACCTAGCAAATTTGTCTCCGGGAATAAGACATAGTGTGACACCCTAACACGATTTAACCTTAAAACGACGCAGCGGAATTTCGAGTCTGAAAATTTCTTTCATGACATACACCTTGACATTCTAAACATTCATTTTATAATATAAGAACATAACTTATCGGCACTAAATTACATATTTAGTCATTCCCGTACAATCCGTCTTGTGACTCGATCTTCGATCTCTACTCCTTAGTAATCATCATGGCTTGTACTACCTGCGCTCACCACATTAAATTCATAACGTTAGTACGTATCATAATCATACAAGATTTGTACACGTTTACTTTTCATTTCGTTAACTCTTTACATCCCGACTTTCCCTCTGATCATACGATCCGAAGTGAGACTTCCTTGGTATTCCTGCGTTACACTTCATCACCAGGCACGATGTTATTATCGTTAGTACTCAATTTCATTGAATGCATGCGTACATACTTTCATACAACTTATACATACACCTACGATCACACATAGCAACATACATACCTATGTACCTACATACATACGTACGTGCATACCTAAATACATCCATTCATACATACATACATACATACATACTTACATGCCTACATACATACATACATACATACATACATACATACTTACATGCCTACATACATACATACCTACATACATACATACATACAAACATACATACCTACTTGCATACATACGTACAATCTTATCCCATACCTTCTCCCAACTTACATACGTGCATACCTTCGTACACACTCACTTGACTACATATTCATACTATCTATATACATCCTTACATACATACACTTACACTTATACAACATACATACGTACCCACTTACATGCATGCCTACATTTATATTTTCAATCACCCATTACAATATACCCGACTCATACTTGCCTACTCATATACGTCTTCATATATATCCTTATGTACTCGCTTACACACTATTCTCTTACATACATTCGCGCATACACGCTTACATACACTTCTACATACATTTATAGAGATATACAACATCCATACATACCTATCCACACATACGCTTACCATAATGGTCACAAAACATGAGTTAAATTAGTCATACACAACTTAAAACGCGTTTAAACGAGTTCCCAAGCCAAAACTGAGCAAACGAGCAACTTTCGCCAACCAGGGGGGGCTCGCGTGACGCCAAGGGCCCTGGCGTCACGCTAGGCCCCTGTTTTGGCAGAAGATGTGCAGCAACTTGCTGCATATTCCCAACACGATCCTGTTTCACGGAAACGAGCATAACTCTCTCGTTTTTGATCCGTTTTACCCGATTCTTTTTCCTACGCGTCCGTAATTTAATCCTCTACCTTGTGGAGTTAAAAACCAACATCCAACATAATAAAATTTCATACTTCTAACTCTTCGGCTTATTACCCTTTTCCCAAACTTTGACCCATTCGTGCATTCATCAACATAACTTGGTTATTTTACCATAGCACCTTATAAACCTCACAATATCCGTGACGTCTATCATAACCTACTAAATTCTTGGATGTCTTGCATCCTCTTAACACATTATCGTTCATATGCTTAATTTGACCCGTTAAGGGTATTCGCGCATTAATTAGTTTATGACTGACCAAACCATCATCCCCACTTCCATACTTGTCCAAAACATTACTCTAATCGAATAACTTGCTTCTAAACTACTTTTAAGATCGTTTACCCCAAAATACCCATCAAGGGCATTTTGGTCAACCTTAAACCCATCACTTACGACGAAAGACTTTAACACCTATTTGACATCAAACCTCATGTTTAATTCATTACAACACTTTATTACTTACTTGTACTAAGAAGTGATTACGGAAATCACTTACCTTATGCATCCGTGCTAGTATCCGATTCCTCGCCTTTTCTTGACCCGCTATCCTTTCATGCTTGCGTCCGTCTTGACATAATTCCTATACGCTCTTTTCATCAAGATCACGCTCCTATTAGCATATGCATTCGTACATGTTAACAATCACATCAATCGCATATTTCACCCTTAACTTTCATTAGTCATTGCTAACATACATAACTCATATGATTATATTCATATCCATTTAAACTCATGTAATTCATCATATAATCACAAACAACGCATATTGACATAACATGTACCATACGAATTCCTATAATCCTGCCTTTACGACCACGTGTCAATTCATGTTTCTTATGCTTAGTTGACTTTTGAAAGTCAATTATATACCATATTTAACCATCGATTTATCATTATATACTCGTAACATCATATTCGGTTATACGGATGACACCATATACATTTCATCATACACTTGATACGAGTACTACCTTTTAAGCATAACGTACAACTATTTCATGCTCAAATCTTCTAAACTCATACATAACCCATCAAAACATACTACTAATCAGCATGTATCATTCCCTAACAAACATCAAACATATCATCATCACATTTCTCCTAATTCTTCTAACAAGTATTCATCATAACCACATAATACATCAATCTTTCAACAAGACTCGAACATGGAAGGTGATTCTAGTCATCATCTTCACCCTAACTAACGGGTTTCACCTCTAATCATTAAATTAACGAAAACCCTACATAACCCATGTTCTATACGAAGATTCTAACCCTTGTACATGATCAATTTCATATTAACTCACGGATTAGAACATAACCCACTTCACCCATGATCACCAATCTTAAACTTAAGACATACCTTATGATCCCCTCGTGAAGGTGATCACAAATTCATGCTCGGTTGAGAATTTGGGCCTTGATTCATTCTTCAATTTGAAGCATTTGATGATCTAGGGTTTGGGGCTCTTGAGAGCCCCTGGTCGATCCATCCAGAACACACACGAAGTGTGTGTGTGTGTGTGTTCTTTTTCTTTTTAATAACCCAACTTTCGTTAGTTCCACTTTAGCCCCTCGGGTTTTGTCTTTAAAACATAACTGACATTACCTTCCTCTTTTAATTCTTTTGACCATACCCTTAACTAGGTTAAATAGCCTAGTTATTTATTTCATGACGTGTCATATCGGAACACACGACAAATATTAACATGCAGATTTTTGGGGCGTTACAAGTCTACCACCCTTAAACAAGGTTTCGTCCCCGAAACCTTTCTCACTTTCATCGAACACACATTATCTTTTCTTCCAGTCCATCCATACAACCACTAGCCCATACTTTCCTGATCATTCTTTCCTATTTCATTTTCATTTTTCATTTACTTGACCTGTCAATAACTGGTCAATACACATACTCTTCCATCCTTTAATATGATCCATTCTTAATGGATCTAATATCTCCATTTCACTTTTAAAAATTTACATTCTCTACATACTCTGTATAACATTTAACCTTTGTTTTGTTATCACAACAAAACTATTATTACATAATCACGCCTACGTGCTTAATTCTAACGTTAACCTCATTCTACATTTTCTACAGTCACTTGTATCCTGTATACCTTTACATTTCCTTTAAATCATTTCGTTCATTTCACATTACTATTACTTTTACTTCATGCATTACTTAATTTACACATATACAGGTGTCATACTAGTTCATATCTATCCAATCATGAGTTAAATATTTTTACTAACCTCTTTTTCATTTCCCAAACCACGATCTGCAACCCAGATCGATCATCTTCTCCTCGAGTACTAGCCATAATAGGCCAGATTTCATTCATCCGTGTAATGAGTTTCCGCTCGTGCACATCCTTTCACCAATACGATTGGTTTCATCACATCAATAATTCTAACATTATCATCAACAACTTCAGCGGTTAGCCTATGTCATTCAATCATTCATTACACTAGGTGATTACCCACCTAAACTCTTCCACAATTTCCTACGTACCTACTATCACGTATCACACATTCTATTTCTTACATGCAATCCTTTCATTCTATTAATCAATTCGCCAACTGAAGTACACGCTTGTACTTCCTTCTATTCATGCTTACTTGCAAGGACCTTATTACATTGTCTCAATATTTCTTACCAAACTTACCATTCCCGCCCCTACTTAAATTATTGTTCGGGTCACAGCCCGTCATCATTCCGACTTCTAAGAGTCAATTACTCACATATCTTACACGTAACTTATACAAAACTTCGTCTATTATACTATCACTTTTTACTTTATACTTACTTCTATGACCCGTTCGACTCAATCATGGTCAAACTGTCGACATCTTCTTGAGCGGATTAATTTCATCTTTTTATATTTTTGAATCCATCTTACGGATCCAGATGCATCATTCATACTTTTTCATTCCTTGAATCCGCCTTACGGATTCAAACATTACATTCATGCATTTCATCCTTGAATCCGTCTCACGGATCCAAACATATCATTCATGCGTTCATCCTTGAATCCGTTTCACGGATTCAAACATAACATTCATGCCTTTCATCCTTGAATCCGTCTAACGGATTCAAACATATCATTCATATCTTATTGATCCGTACTTAATTACGGATTCCACACTCTTCATTCTTATCAGGCATGTTTTTCATACTTTCATAGTACTCTCAATTTCCTGAGAGTCTTACTTCCCATTTCACCCACACGCCCGCCTGCTACCTAACTCTACCGGACATACCTGTAACCATTATCATGTTCTCACGAACGTCCTACGTTTCTCGTGTACTGGCCAGGTACACAATCCACATAGTAGTTTCGTGCCTTCATGTAATTGTCACCTTATGTCCGTAAACTTAGGTTTCGGCGCGTGTATTACTTTCAGTACTTCATTACTATACGATCATTGTCTTTCATTTTAACATTTTTCCTTCCTTTAATTAATTTTACCATTACTTACACCCACATATTACATATTACATTTACGTACCTGGGCTCATTTGCCTATCTATCTTATTACCTCTTTGCCTGCCTTAGTATTCATCCTACACTGCATTCACGGATCATCCTCTCCCAACACTTATGCTTACCTTGCACATTCAAAACCGTCAGTTTCCTTATACGTATACATAAGTACATACTTTCATTAGCCTTTACCTTTGGAACTTGATCGAGTCTTGGATTGTACGGATTTCTTATCTCAAGAGCACATAAGTTTGAGTTCAAGTACTTACCTTCTCGTACTTGATTCCCTCAAACCAGGGCTCTGATACCAACTTGTGACACCCTAACACGATTTAACCTTAAAACGACGCAGCGGAATTTCGAGTCTGAAAATTTCTTTCATGACATACACCTTGACATTCTAAACATTCATTTTATAATATAAGAACATAACTTATCGGCACTAAATTACATATTTAGTCATTCCCGTACAATCCGTCTTGTGACTCGATCTTCGATCTCTACTCCTTAGTAATCATCATGGCTTGTACTACCTGCGCTCACCACATTAAATTCATAATGTTAGTACGTATCATAATCATACAAGATTTGTACACGTTTACTTTTCATTTCGTTAACTCTTTACATCCCGACTTTCCCTCTGATCATACGATCCGAAGTGAGACTTCCTTGGTATTCCTGCGTTACACTTCATCACCAGGCACGATGTTATTATCGTTAGTACTCAATTTCATTGAATGCATGCGTACATACTTTCATACAACTTATACATACACCTACGATCACACATAGCAACATACATACCTATGTACCTACATACATACGTACGTACGTGCATACCTAAATACATCCATTCATACATACATACTTACATGCCTACATACATACATACATACATACATACATACTTACATGCCTACATACATACATACATACCTACATACATACATACATACAAACATACATACCTACTTGCATACATACGTACAATCTTATCCCATACCTTCTCCCAACTTACATACGTGCATACCTTCATACACACTCACTTGACTACATATTCATACTATCTATATACATCCTTACATACATACACTTACACTTATACAACATACATACGTACCCACTTAGATACATGCCTACATTTATATTTTCAATCACCCATTACAATATACCCGACTCATACTTGCCTACTCATATACGTCTTCATATATATCCTTATGTACTCGCTTACACACTATTCTCTTACATACATTCGCGCATACACGCTTACATACACTTCTACATACATTTATAGAGATATACAACATCCATACATACCTATCCACACATACGCTTACCATAATGGTCACAAAACATGAGTTAAATTAGTCATACACAACTTAAAACGCGTTTAAACGAGTTCCCAAGCCAAAACTGAGCAAACGAGCAACTTTCGCCAACCAGGGGGGGCTCGCGTGACGCCAAGGGCCCTGGCGTCACGCTAGGCCCCTGTTTTGGCAGAAGATGTGCAGCAACTTGCTGCATATTCCCAGCACGATCCTGTTTCACGGAAACGAGCATAACTCTCTCGTTTTTGATCCGTTTTACCCGATTCTTTTTCCTACGCGTCCGTAATTTAATCCTCTACCTTGTGGAGTTAAAAACCAACATCCAACATAATAAAATTTCATACTTCTAACTCTTCGGCTTATTACCCTTTTCCCAAACTTTGACCCATTCGTGCATTCATCAACATAACTTGGTTATTTTACCATAGCACCTTATAAACCTCACAATATCCGTGACGTCTATCATAACCTACTAAATTCTTGGATGTCTTGCATCCTCTTAACACATTATCGTTCATATGCTTAATTTGACCCGTTAAGGGTATTCGCGCATTAATTAGTTTATGACTGACCAAACCATCATCCCCACTTCCATACTTGTCCAAAACATTACTCTAATCGAATAACTTGCTTTTAAACTACTTTTAAGATCGTTTACCCCAAAATACCCATCAAGGGCATTTTGGTCAACCTTAAACCCATCACTTACGACGAAAGACTTTAACACCTATTTGACCTCAAACCTCATGTTTAATTCATTACAACACTTTATTACTTACTTGTACTAAGAAGTGATTACGGAAATCACTTACCATATGCATCCGTGCTAGTATCCGATTCCTCGCCTTTTCTTGACCCGCTATCCTTTCATGATTGCGTCCGTCTTGACATAATTCCTATACGCTCTTTTCATCAAGATCACGCTCCTATTAGCATATGCATTCGTACATGTTAACAATCACATCAATCGCATATTTCACCCTTAACTTTCATTAGTCATTGCTAACATACATAACTCATATGATTATATTCATATCCATTTAAACTCATGTAATTCATCATATAATCACAAACAACGCATATTGACATAACATGTACCATACGAATTCCTATAATCCTGCCTTTACGACCACGTGTCAATTCATGTTTCTTATGCTTAGTTGACTTTTGAAAGTCAACTATATACCATATTTAACCATCGATTTATCATTATATACTCGTAACATCATATTCGGTTATACGGATGAAACCATGTACATTTCATCATACACTTGATGCGAGTACTACCTTTTAAGCATAACGTACAACTATTTCATGCTCAAATCTTCTAAACTCATACATAACCCATCAAAACATACTACTAATCATCATGTATCGTTCCCTAACAAACATCAAACATATCATCATCACATTTCTCCTAATTCTTCTAACAAGTATTCATCATAACCACATAATACATCAATCTTTCAACAAGACTCGAACATGGAAGGTGATTCTAGTCATCATCTTCACCCTAACTAACAGGTTTCACCTCTAATCATCAAATTAACGAAAACCCTACATAACCCATGTTCTATACGAAGATTCTAACCCTTGTACATGATCAATTTCATATTAACTCACGGATTAGAACATAACCCACTTCACCCATGATCACCAATCTTAAACTTAAGACATACCTTATGATCCCCTCGTGAAGGTGATCACAAATTCATGCTCGGTTGTGAATTTGGGCCTTGATTCATTCTTCAATTTGAAGCATTTGATGATCTAGGGTTTGGGGCTCTTGAGAGCCCCTGGTCGATCCATCCAGAACACACACGAAGTGTGTGTGTGTGTGTGTTCTTTTTCTTTTTAATAACCCAACTTTCGTTAGTTCCACTTTAGCCCCTCGGGTTTTGTCTTTAAAACATAACTGACATTACCTTCCTCTTTTAATTCTTTTGACCATACCCTTAACTAGGTTAAATAGCCTAGTTATTTATTTCATGACGTGTCATATCGGAACACACGACAAATATTAACTTGCAGATTTTTGGGGCGTTATACATAGTCACCTCATGGGCCACCCTGGTCCACATGGGTGTGGGCTCGCTACACCCAAATAGATCTATCACTAATGTCCCACGGTCCTACAACGAGGATTAATGGTCTTAAGCGTGATACCCACCACTCACATGATCAAGTAGTACCCTTCCGTAGCTAACCATACCATATATAATCGCGTGTAAATAGTTTGTGACATGTACTTCACCCCCGAAGTTATAAAACTGAAAACAGTTAAAAGAAAAGGGGGACATGAACTCACAGTCTTGCGTTATTCGAATCCGCCTGTAACTCAAAGTTTCCTCTGGTGTACACGACTACCTACAACGTACTAAGGTCTATTAGACGAGCGGGTCGTGCCTTGACTTAGTATAGATTAGCGTCTTTGAGTTACGTTTCTTTGTGTTTTCAATATTATTCCAAGTTATATAATTATTTGTTAAAATAATAAATATTTTAACTTAAATCATATTTATTAAATTTTGGAATAATTGTTAAAACAATATAATTTAACTTGATACTTTTCAGGTATTTATACATGTATTTCCTTCCCAAGGATGGGTGTATTTGTATTCGTATTCTTATACTTGTATATTTTGCCATGTATTTGGGTCGTATTCCGGAGTGTAATTATACGTATGAAGGGGTAAGGTCCCAAAAACCTTGTAACAAGTACTTAGGACCATACCACAACCTTGTCTTTCAGCCCTTTTTGACCTTGCGCGGCCGCGCACTGGTCCTACAAAGAAGGCTTAAGAGACAGATAGCAGACAACACTTGCGCGCCAAAAGGAAATCATAAATCCTTGCGCTTTCCTCCATAAACAAAGGATGAAAATCCTAAGTTAAACACTTCCGCCTAACAATATCCAGACTTGGATATTATTTACCCAACTGGTGTCACACGATAAAGAGTCACACAGGATTATGGCAATAACCTTCTAGAAGGACCCAGTCGTGCACAACTAAACGGTTACAACCGTCTGGACACGTGTCATCACCTCAGGCATCCCTGAAATCACGATGTTGGCATGAAATTGGAGAGAAACCTCCACTTGATCACTTTCCACGTGGCAAACCCCCAGCCATAGATCTAAACAGCGATACATGTGCACTCACGTCGGATCGAGAAGCTTAACGGAAGGAAATGTAACCGCTTACGGGGTTAGCATCTTCCGTCAGCATTTCACCAACGAGTTTTCCCGCCCAAAACTCTCGGCTATAAATATGAGAACAATTCAGGTATGAAATTCAAGTTACACACACTTCGTCAATACCTCTTCTTCTTCATAAACACATACTTATTCTCACGCCGGAGTCGGGTCAAGGAGAGAACCTCCTTCTCCCCTTGACGAGGCTAACGGTGTTTTGTTTTGCAGAGTTTACTGGAGAAGAAGGTCAGTCACATCGAATCAAACGAAAGAAACAACCCCCTTTATGCAGATCCAAACCCCCTAGATAATTTGATTCCGGTCATTTATCTAGTGTTTCTTCATTGGCGCCCACCGATTTCTCTGTCTCATCCAATTTTCTCTCGTTTTTTGATCTACCATGTTGATTCCATTTGCATATGGAAGAAACACCGTCTCATCGGCAAACTGGCCCTCGCCCGAATGTCGGAAACAACTTTCAGGTTGAAGGAATTCCAGAGGATGCCTCGGATGACAACGAGGTGCAATCCAATCGTGTGAATGAACTTATCACTCCGGGGATACAGCCAGAAATCCCTGTTCACTCAATTCTGCCTCCAGGAGAAACTCCAATATCCTGGTACGTCAGGTCTCAAGGGGCACTAAATGCAGTATACACACAACTGTGTGCACAGACTGCTCCTCAAACTCAGTCGCGAAGGTCAGGATCTCGTGCTCATGCTTCTTAACGTGAGGGCCCGTCTCACATCAAAGACACAGAGGTATACTCCAGATCTCCGTCGAGATATGAGTATACCCAATCTGGGAGTCGACGACGAGAGCATCGAGATGAGTCACATTCCCACCGGAGAGCGTCAGTTCACACTAGGTTGGGTTCTCAACGAAATACCTACACCAGTGAAGATGATCCAACCTATCGCATAGGTGACAACGTCAGTGTGTTTAGTCGGTTGAACTATAACAAGTGTAAACCCCGTTCGGTTTACAACCCCGAGGCTGAACACAACTATGCTTTGATTTACCGCCCTGCGGAAGCAGCGGAAAATTCAAAGTTCATCATGGAAATAGCTTTGGCTCCACTTGAGAAAGCTAAACTACCGTCCAACGTGGGTAAATTTAATGGGCTGACAGACCCTGATGACCACTTGAGGGTTTTTACAAGCGCAGGGCTAGTAGGTGGTTGGATTCTACCATTATGGTGCCATCTTTTCGTACAGACCCTTACTGGCGCTGCAAGAATCTGGTTCGATAATTTACCCATCGGGAACATCACATCATGGAAAGATCTGCGCAAGAAATTTCTGACTCATTTCAGTCAACAACAACGATCTATCTGAGACACATCAGATGTGATGAACATTTGGCGTCATGACGACGAAAGCCTGGAGGACTTTATCACCCGATATAACAAAGAAGTACTGGAAATCGGGGGAGTCCGCGAGCAACTGATTCGCGCACAGTTCAAATATGCAGTCAGATGCGATGATATGATCAAGGTCCTGTATGGGACAGAAGGCCTCCCGAAGAGCTGGGAGAAAGTGATGGCAGCAGCTAAGGTTTACGCACAAACAGAAAAGAACCTTACCACTAATAGGCCGCCACCACCACATAACCGACCCTCCGACTTAGGCTCAAGTGGCGGGAGGAAATTCAAGAAGGGATGGCGCGATTCTGGCTCGGGAAACCATTCATCTGAGGATGCTCGGGCAACGATCAATAAACTTGCCGCGTAGAGGGAAATCAAACAGGAGAACAGGGAGAGGCAATGGACTCCCTTAACTAAAACCCCCGCAGAAGTTTTAAGCACTGAAGATTATCAGTTCAAGCCACCGATCCCCATGAAAAACAAGCGTGGACAAGACCCAGCCCAGTATTGCGAATATCACAAGGACAGTGGCCATACCACCAACAATTGCATTTCCTTGCGCACCGAGATTGAGAAAGCCCTTAAAAGCGGCGAGCTCACACATCTGCTACAAAACGTGCGCAAGGAAATAAAGTAGATAACTCGAGGCGAGGAAGGCCCGAGCAAAAGGGCGAAAAACTAAGAAGAAACTCTATGGTCTCCGCGCAGAAAGACACGATTTATCAAGACAAAGCGGGAGAATAGAGTAAGTTAAGTCTCGTATATTTATTAGCAAACTTTGTAATGGCCTCTGTGCCCTACCCCGAAATAAACAAGCAAAGTTTCTATTATTCTTGTGTTTTTCTTACAAAGTGCATGAAATTTCTTTTAGTAAGCGCAAAAACATTATGGTAATTACAAAACAAAGCCTCATGAACGGTCAGTGATTACGTCACAAACGACCATAAGTTCACACATGAGCTTTATACCAACTTCATTCGCCTTACTCAATCAAAGTAATTGTATTCATGCAAAATATTGTAAACTAAAAACACACGACATACTATTCTCGGCGTACAAATACGCCTTAAAAACTATCAAACACGGCAGTGTTTTAGTTACTTGCGCAACAACGCACCAACAAAGAAAGGGATATACATCCCAAATATTACAGAAAATTGTTCAATACAATTTCAAAAAAACCTACACTAAATCTTCACCTTCATCCGGAAAGATTTCCTTTAGTTGTGCCACGTGATCATCAGATTGCAGTGCAACATTTATAAGATCCATAACGGGAAGCTGCAAGTTGTTAAATTGTGCCTTCAAAGTAGTAAGCGCAACACCAGTGTTAACGCCATAAGTCGCGGATTTGCTGATATCCCAATCAACCTTCAAAGCGCTATTCACATGCTGAGAACACTCAGCGTATCCTTGGGCATACCCGTCCTTTCGCGCAGCAACAACTAAACGCGCAACGGTTTTATCAAACTCCTCAGAATTCAACACTGATTCAGCAACCTATGAAAATAAGAAAGGGTAAATAACAAGAAGGCACAAAAACATTCCCGCAACGAGAAATAAGAAGCAACTTACACAGGCAATTCCACAATCTTTCAGCCACGCCATATCACTCTTTAAAGGTTCAAGCTCGCTTTCCGCTGTGGCCCGCGCCATTTCAGAATTTTCCAATTTTTCTTCGTTTTCAGTCAAATGGCGAGAGGTTTCAGCCTTTTCGGAATGCGCAAGTTCCAGATCCTTTTTAAGTTGTTCCTGGTCAGAAAGCAAAGCAGTAAGTTCTTCTAACTCTTTATCTCTAAGAGCAAGAGTGACGCAAGCTTGTACCTCTCGTTGCTCACTGCGCTCCCTATGAGAACGCGCTTCTTCTAGTGCAGCTTCTGTATCAGCCTTCTCCTTTTTCAACTTTTCTACCTCCGCATCCTGTTTCTTCAGTTTTTCAATCTCAGCCTTGAGATTATTGATGACATTGCGGAGATTTACCTTCTCAGCATTATCTTTTTCGCAAATTTTCTTACAGTTTTTGCGTTCTTCGGAAAGGAGGGCAGCTTCGGCTTCCGCTTTCCTCTTCCAACCCGCAACAGACCACTCCTCAGTTTTACGATCAACCTCAAACTTGGCTTGATCAGCTTCCAATTTAGCTTTTAACTGAGCCAAGCGCTTTTCATCATTAGCAAACTTCTTCTGTGACACCCTGAAAGCCTCCCAATCCTTATGCATACTATGCCACTCACGCACTATGCGATGAGTGGTAGAAACATAAGAAGCAGTCTCCTCAAGGTAAGCATGATAAGTTTGTTCACGAAGCCGGCTTTCTTGAAACTTGATCTCCCCAGGCGGAAATATCCCCTGCAACCAATCTCGGCACACGCGCCAATCCGAGAAAGTATCACCTTTCTTCAAATTCCAAACAGGGGCATGAAGCTCGGAAGCGTCTTTCTCCGAATAAGTTCTGTAATAGTAATCCCCCAGGGTTTCCTCTGGGCGGATTGGAGAATTTTTGCCAGCACCAGAAAATGAGCCTTGCTCCTCAACAGTAACCTTCTCAACACGCTCAGGTAAAACATCAGAAGGTTTGGGAGAAAAAGTTGAAGCAGGAGTCTTCTCAGCAGTTTTTTCTTTCTCCAAGTCTTGAGCAACAGTTTCAGGAGTTCGTGGATTACCAAAACCATCCACAACTCCCGGACTAACAACCTTTTCAACTTCTACAGCAACATCAACAGACTTGTCAACCTCAACAGTCTTCTCCACGCCACCATCAGGAACCTCCGTAGTCTCTAACTGATTAGCAACGGAAGCACGCGGAGGAGAAGGTGGGAGTTCTTCATTAACCACAGGTTGAGGCTATGTGGGAACAGGAGAAACAGGGACTTCTAAAAAAACAACAAAGTCTGTAAATATCTAATGCGCATGAGGAAAAGAAGCAAAGGAAACACTTACTAGGAACAGACTCAGAAATAAAAGCGTCCATATTGCCTTTCCTGGTAATTTTCTTCCTCTGGATCTTCTTTGAGGGCTAACCCTCAGCTTCAGCATCAGTCTGTTTCCTTTTACCCGCCTTCTTTCGCACCAAGTGTTCAGGACTGGACTCCAAGTCAATGGGATCATCTGGGTTGGACGGAGGGATATCAGCAGTATCTCTCGGTTCAGGTTTCGGCCTCCTAACAGTAACTGCAGGCGCAAGACCCTCCAAAGAGTCAGAAACCACCATATAATCACACCAGGAGTCAGAGGAACGGCGCATACCTTTATTCTCTCCTCCAACATTTTTTACTTTGGAGGAATGAGTGTTCTCCGCATCACTCTTTTTAGGCGCAACGTTACCGGTTGTCGCGCGCTTCTTCTTCTCAGGGCCTATGCCCAAATTTGACAATTCACCTATGAAAGCACAGAATAAAGTTTGTTCAGGTGCATAACAGAAAGCAAACAACAAACAAAATACGCAAGCTCACCAACACTAGCAGCAGGTTGGGCAGATAAATCAGCCTCTTGAGGAAGTACAAAATTCCTCACAATCCGATGGTACCAAAGCTCCTCATCAGGCTTCTTCTGAATGGTACCCATCTTTCCGCCTTCTCTCTTATATGCAACAACATACAACGAAACAACTGCAGGGGAGGAAGAGCAAGTTCAAAAAAAAAAAAAAGGAAGAAGGGGCAAAATCTCAATTTTACCTTTACCATCCTCCGTATACACCGGTTTGTCTTCCCGGTCCATCTTCCAATTCAAACTCATACTAGCACCAACAAGGGCTTTCTCCGGCAAGGCAATGTTAGGAACGTCCTTCAGATCTTTATACCAATTCTCGTCAACAGGGGTCTGAATCGTTTCAATAGGGACGTCTTCTTTTCCCCTTAGAACCATCCTCATCGGAATCACCCCTGCCTTGATGAAGAAAATTTTTTGTTTCCAATCATGGAAAGATTTTGGAGGATGCTGCAAAATCTTCTTTGCGGACGCTATTTGGACAAACGAGTAAAACCCTTGGGTACAGTGCATTTGGTGAAAAACCCTAAATCGAAGGACTGTTGGCTCAATATGCATCATCCGACACACAAACTCGAAATGTCGAACCCTAACCATGCCAATAGGGTGCAGTTGGGAGATATGAAACTTATAATACTCAAGGATTTCAAGGAAAAATTTTGTTACAGGCAAGTGAAAGTTACCTTCACAGAAAAAATCCCAAAAGAGAGTGATATACCCAGCCGGAGCATCTGCTGCTGTCTGACCCTCCTCAGGGTACAGGGCACCCCAGTTCTCCGGGAATCTAAGGTTTTGAACCAAACCATCGAAAGTTACTCTGGGCCACTTTAACGGTGGAAGTTCAGCAGACATTTCTTCGGATAAGTCTTCTTGGTGTTCTCCGGTTGACATAAGAGGAAGAAATGACAATTTTTTTCTTAACGGATAATGAAGAAAGGAAGGGGAAAAGTTTTCAACAAAGCAATGATTAACAGAAAGGGGCAACTTAAACAAACTTATATACTCACCGCAATAAATAGCATCGGTAACTGCCATAGCACCTTTTCCGGATATCACAGTTACCCAAGCGATAGGAGCGAGTGAGAATCAACACAAACGCGAGTTCACGCGCGCGTGCAAAGCACGGACAGTAAGGGACAACTGACAGTGACAGCCTGTCACTCAGTCCTTACTGTACCAGCCCCATCTAAAGTCAAGATTTTCAAAATCTTTATAATAAGCAAAGTAAATCTTCTCATAGAAGATTCCCTACTTTCGCGCCAAAAAGCATTTCCCTCTCATAAGTCCAGTGCTCCACTTACTTGCATAAGAGCAACACTAGACTGGGAGGACTTGAAGGGGGTAAGGTCCCAAAAACCTTGTAACAAGTACTTAGGACCATACCACAACCTTGTCTTTCAGCCCTTTTTGACCTTGCGCGGCCGCGCACTGGTCCTACAAAGAAGGCTTAAGAGACAGATAGCAGACAACACTTGCGCGCCAAAAGGAAATCATAAATCCTTGCGCTTTCCTCCATAAACAAAGGATGAAAATCCCAAGTTAAACATTTCCGCCTAATAATATCCAGACTTGGATATTATTTACCCAACTGGTGCCACACGATAAAGAGCCACACAAGATTATGGCAATAACCTTCTAGAAGGACCCAATCGTGCACCACTAAACGGTTACAACCGTCTGGACACGTGTCATCACCTCAGGCATCCCTGAGATCACGATGATGGCATGAAATTGGAGAGAAACCTCCACTTGATCACTTTCCACGTGACAAACCCCCAGCCATAGATCTAAACAGCGATACGTGTGCACTCACGTCGGATCGATAAGCTTAACGGAAGGAAATGTAACCGCTTACGGGGTTAGCATCTTCCGTTAGCATTTCACCAACGAGTTTTCCCGCCCAAAACTCTCGGCTATAAATATGAGAACAATTCAGGTATGAAATTCAAGTTACACACACTTCGTCAATACCTCTTCTTCTTCATAAACACATACTTATTCTCACGCCGGAGTTGGGTCAAGGAGAGAACCTCCTTCTCCCCTTGACGAGGCTAACGGTGTTTTGTTTTGCAGAGTTTACTGGAGAAGAAGGTCAGTCACTTCGAATCAAACGAGAGAAACAACCCCCTTTATGCAGATCCAAACCCCCTAGATAATTTGATTCCGGTCATTTATCTAGTGTTTCTTCAACGAACGAAAATACGTATTTCTTGTAATTATTAAGTATCCTTATACTTAATGTTATATCAACTTTTCCGGAATAATATTTCTAGTAAAAATACATTAATATATATTTCCAAAATATATATTGTGAGGAATATTACTTAGAAAAATTATTTATAATTTTTCCCTTTGGCAAAAATAATTGTATTTTTATGTAAACTTCAAAAATAATATATTTTCAAGTCTAACTTAGAAAATATATGTATAAACTTATTTTATTCACCCAAAAATAATATATTTGATGTTTGTTTGAGAAAGTATATGTTTCTTCCAAAAATAATATCTCTTCTAATATTTACAAGAAAATATATATTTTTATTCACTAAATAATAATATATTTTCTTCTTGTAAAAAATATGATATAAATTTGTGATAATTGTGAAAATCATATTTTCATTCACTTGGTGTCCAAAATATAATTTACCAAAATATACTTGTGAATAAATTTTCCGGAATATTTTGTAAGTTATATTCCTTCGTTCGGTTTCTCCAATATTTTGGGTATTCTTTGTATATTTATTCCTTGGAATTTTGGTAATATTTTGGATTGTAATTTCTTGGTATTTTGATGAGTTATATTATTTCAAGTCCTAAAATAATATAACTATTACACATAATATACAAACAATCACACACATGGTGACATCTAAATATATATTTTCCTAAATACATATTTAGTCACTTTTATTTATAAAAACCAACCTCCAATATTTATAATTTTTGTAACAGAAATTATGGCAAAGTTTATGTAAAAATTAATGGTTTGAAATACACTTGTAAATATTTGTTTAGAAATATTTTTCTAAGTGTTTAATTTTTAGAAAAATTTCGCCATAGTTTCCCCTAAAAATGGAGGTTTCCATACCTTGAAGGTATATCATTTTCTTTTGTAAATCAACACAATCAACCAATAATCAACAATAAACAATCTATACTTAACCAGTTTTGCCAAAAACAAACATAATCTACTACTTCATGAACTTGAATATTTATAAAAATTTGTAGTAACTTACTAGGGTATTTAGTAAATCTTGTTACCCTTTAAAGTGTGGTTGATTCTTTAAAAACATCATTTTTAAAGAATTTAGATCTTTACAACTTATGATCATATTTTCTAAAAATGTTTTTTCTTGAATTTTTCTTGTTACATAAGTGTTTCTACACTTGTTTAACCACCAAAAATAAGGTTTATTTGTGTACGAACCAAGATTAAGTAAAACTTGTATTTTTAACTTGGTTTCTTGAAAAATCACTCTTGAAATCCTAGATTTACAAGACTTTAAACTTACTTTGTTCATCACTTATCAAGAAAACAATCTATTCATTCAAGTTCATGACTTTTGTGAGGATGATCCATTAATCTTTAACACTTTCATCCTCTCATCTTGCTAGATTATGTTTTTAATCATAATCTAGCAAGATCATATGATGATCTACATCATTTACACAAGCAAACAACAATCAACAAGTGAATCAACACATAAACAACATGATTTCTTCATGATTTAAGCTTATGTTTAAGTTTCATTCTCTTGATTCTTAGTGTTCTTCAAGTTAATCTTCATGTATCATTCTTTAACCACTTAGATAAGATGTAAAATGGAGTGTATGATGTTCTTACCACTAGCTCAAGGCTAGGGATGATCAAGAGAAGAAAAGAGATGGATAATAGCAAATAGAGAAGGTCCTTGAACTTTCGAAAGCTCCTAGCTTCCTTATGCAACCTCTAATACCTTTGTATATGCTTGAAATGTATGAGACTTGATTGAATGAAGGTGATGATGGTGGTGTGGGTTTCGGCCGAGAACAAGGCAAGAGGAAGAGAGAAGAAGGTGTGTTGAAGTGTGAATGATGAAATGAGATGTTAGTTGCTTAAGGGTATTCTTATAACACACAATTTCTCATTTTCCTTTGTGTAATGTGTTCATAAAGCACCAACATAATCTATTAAGATAATCAAATGAAATCAAGGTGTGGGGGCCATGTATGGATCGTCCCATAGGTGGGGGGGGGGGGTAGTAGGCTAGGTTAAACCATGTAGTTAGTTTGTAGTTGAAATTCAAGTATTCGGTTAAGGATCTAGTTATTAGATATTTATATAATGTGTTATGATGTTCGGGGACCATAACTAGCTCGGTAATGTTAAAACAGTACTTCTAGTGTAAATTTGGTGTTTCGGGTAGTGTCCGGTTGTTCGGTTGGTTACCGGTTCGTTAAGGTGCTAAACTATGAGGTTTAGTGTGCTTTATGTACCCTTTTGTGACACTTTCGATTCCCGACACTTAGGAAAACATTCAGCACCATTTAAGCATATTTCTGCATGATATAAATGTGTTTAAATGCTGAATTTGCTGATTTTTTGCAGAATTCTGCAGTTTGTGTGGGTTTTAGGCACTTTCCGACACTTAAACTATCTCTAGGAAGGCAGTTTTATGATCTTTACTTTCCTACACACTATACTAATGTCATACTTGGTTTCTGGCCCATTTTGTGTCTCAACACATTGTCTATCTATGTACTGAACTCCGTCAGCATTTCCCGGTTTGTCTGATAACTGTGCTAACTGTGTTTCGTGCATCATTTGAGTCAAATAAGCTCTCATGCAATAATGATATGTCATTTGCAATATGTGATGCATATGTAAGTATAAAGCAGTAATCAGAAGGCAGTTCAAATCATTAATTGTAATGCAGCATAGTCATTAAACACTAATCATGATTTAATAGTTGTACGGATACCTGGAATTTTGACAGTTGTCACAGAGGTGGTGGCGGCAGGTGATGGCAAGTGGTGGGTCTGCAACTTTTGAAGATGGTGGGGTATTTATTTTAAGTTAATTACATAAATTTCCCTAAAAAATGAAATTACAAAACTGCCCACATGTGCCTTGCACATGATCAGTTTTAACAAAAAAAAAATTAATTGGGTTTGCTCTAAAGGACATAACATGCAAGATTTTGAAACATTAAATACAAAACTCATCAATTTTAAAGGTAAAGAACAGTGCCTGAAATTTGGGACAAACATAAAGGACAAAACTTGTAATTTACTCGAATTATTATTATTACTATATATTACTAATGGAAATGAAATGAATAGTGATTTTAATATTATAATAATATATAGTTTTTTAATACTTTTATTATTTTAATATTATAATAATAGTTATTTTCTTTACTTTTTAACTTTAATCTTTTTTTTTTCATATCAGGGGTTGAGATAAGCTTGGTGTCAACCGGTATCGAACCAGTATTGGTATCGAAAATACTGGGACGGTCCTGTTCGGTATCAGTACATGAAGGTAAAATCCGACACTAATACAGAAAACGTCAAAAGTTGGTGCCGAATTGATATTGAAAATCTTTTGGTTCGGGAAATTCAGTGCTGCTACTCGGTACCATTTGCTCATCCTTGATCACGGTTACCGTACGAACAACGGTATCGTACAACTTTTTTTGTTGATTTTCTTCAACTATTAATTTTTTCTTTTTTTAGTTTCAGGGGTAGGGATGAGCTCGGTGCCAACCGATACAGAATCGGTACTGATACCGAAAATACCGGTTACGGTACTGGTATATGAAGGTAAAAAACGGTAGTGAATCGGTACCAGGAATGCCAAAAGTCGGTACCGAATTGGTACTTAAGATCTTTCGGTTCGGCAAAGTTGGTAGCGGTACCCAGAACAATTTGCTCATCTCTGACCACGGGTTTCATACGAACAACATCGTTACCGTACAACTTTTTTGGTTGATTTTCTTTCGGTTATCTTTTAGTGTTTTTTTCTACATTTTCTTTTTATTCTTGTCAGCAGCTCCGTTCGCAACACGCTTGTAGTGATTTCAAAACACATGTAAACACATACTAAATAACAAAAGAACTTCGCCGCAACGCGGCAAACTTCTTTAAACCTAGTTTAACTTAAAAACGTAACTCATTTTGCTACTATATTTTTTTTTTAAATACTTTACTGATATGTAATATTTATGCCATACAACTAATTCAATTTGGTTTTAATTTTTAAATTTTTTGTATTTTACTATTTTTAATGAAAAATTAGAAGATTAAAAAAACATGATTAAACTTTATGCTTTCGCATAATCCTAATTCGATAAACTTTGTGTTTACTAATATTTAAGTAGTTGCAATACTTATGAATTAACTCATGTGGTATGTATTGGCATATGCTTTAAACAAAACATTTGTGTCATGTAATTCTTAATTGAATATGTATGTTGGTTGGGGATATGTAAGTTTTCATAGTTATGTCTAATATTAATGTCTTTGCATGAAACCTTTGATGAATGTTTTTTTTTTCTTTTTTGTCATTACACTATGTGGTGCTGTTGATAGCTTAAAGAAAAGGGTATCCATGTACTAATCGGCTTTTGTCTTAATTGTTGAGTTATATGTGCCTTATGTCCTAGGCTTGATGCAAAACTACTATGGAGCCGGGGTCTCACTGAAAGCAGCTTCTCTATTCCTGCAGGGTAGATGTAAAGTTGTCTACATCTTACCCTTCTCAGACTCTAGCTCAGCTTTGTTATTAGTGGAATTTACTGAGTATGATAATGATCATTTTAAAACCTAACGTGTATTTTTGTTTTCTAATTAATTTATTAAAAACTTTCATAATCAACATTCCGCCACAACGCGCGGGTAACGCCAACTTGAATTTACATTTGTTAACATTTATACTAACATAAATAAATTAATATAACAATAATAATTAAATAATGATTACCTTTTTTTGAACGTCAAGGAACGACGTGCCAACTGCCAACCACCGTGACACCGGGCGCTGTGGCCAAGATCAACTACTCGACCGCCGCCAGCCCCTTGGCTCTCCCAGATGCGCGGAAACCCGACCTCCATCCGCCCGAAGGCACGACAGTGGAATAATCGGTAAAACCTCGCCTCCCATCCAAGACGAACCGGCGCCACCCGTATTCGTCCTTCACCTGGATGCCGCTGAAAATAATGGGGAGAGTGGGGGTTGAACCTGGGTCACAAGAAACACCAAGCCTTTCCCCAACCACTCCACCACTACCTCATTGGCAATCATCAACCAACCCCATCATTACACACCCTTTTGGCATTTCTGAGTGAGAAAAAAGCGTGCCTATGTGTCGCCTACGTGGCAACATTTTTATCACCAAAACCCCCATAACACATAGTGTAAGTAAATTAAAAACATATTATGTGTATTCTCCAAGTGTTAACAAAACAAGTTTTAGTCAACTGCTTGAAGATGATAACCTTGTTGCAGACAGCTAGCCTTGTCACTGGAATCAAAATCTTGATCAACTGTTCATGTTATGATTAATATATATATAATATGATGTTCCATGGTTTTAAAAAACGCTTGAGGTGTGTGTTTCAAGGCGCGCCTCGAGGTGAAACGGCCAAAAAACGAGTCTGAGGCGCGCCTCATGGGGTTTTTACCGTATATGTGCCTCAGAGGGGCTGAGACGCTAAGAAAGGCTGCGCCTCAGGTGCGCCTCGTGGGAGTTTCATAGTTGTTTTTACTGTTTTTGACTTTTTGTGTCAATTTCAAGCATTTCATGTCTTTTTATGCATGTTTTTGATGATTTTGATGAATATGATGATGAAATAGATTCAAGCTTAAAGGGGGTGTTTGGGATTGGTCACTAAAACGGCTGATGGCTTTTGAATAAGTATCAAGATTGCTCTATTGAAAAGCATTTCAAACTTAGCATCAAAGTCTAATAAAATCATTACACCAACATTATTGTGCTACAGTTACATTATTTCTCACTAAATCACTTTGATGACATATAGAATGCTGTAAGAATATATATGTTTAGTCTTTAGAGGTAGCTGCCCTATGATTGATTCAGTTTTTGATATTGGTTTTAATTGGGATCATTTCATACAGTTGACATGTGCACAGTTCATTTTATAGATTCCATGAAGATGGCTCAGTATCATCACGTAAGCAGCCCTTAGATCGCTAAACAAGAGTGACATAGTTGGGAAGTACATAAAGCTTGAATGTAGCCCCCTCAGTGGAGCCTGTTGAAAGTAAGTATACATATTTTTTTCAGTAAAGAAAATAAGAAAAAAAATGTCCATAACGCATCAGTTTATAACTATCTTTCATAAGTGTTTGGTCTATTTTAAGCTAACAAGAATCTAGATGCGTTTTTTAGTTTTTAAAAGTTATCTGAATTATGTACTTTTCCTCTGTCGTCTGTGAATATTTTTAATTTGATTTTGATTGTTTATAGGAATTAACTTTACACTTTGTTATTCTTGATTAGTCATCAAACACAATGGGCGATTAAATTATTTTATACTTATTTTTATTGTTTATGCCGAATCTTTTAATCTGCAGTGATTGAAAGTGTACATGTGGAGGAGAATCACATTACTGATCAAGTTGTTGAACCACCAGAGAAAATCTCAAGTTGCC
Organism: Helianthus tuberosus; assembly: GCA_030545235.1. NCBI lineage: Eukaryota > Viridiplantae > Streptophyta > Magnoliopsida > Asterales > Asteraceae > Helianthus > Helianthus tuberosus. The sequence continues at coordinate 46,830,302 of CM060411.1, read as the reverse complement.
GAGCCGAGTCCAGTTTTAGGTGTTTTATATATAACTTTCAAGTATTTGGCAGGTCGGGTGGGTTGTGTAGTGGGTAAAAAAGGGTTTAGGTCAACAAGGCTTGAAACGGGCTTGGTTGGGGAGAAACTGACCCATAACACATTATTTATAAAAGTTGAAACAAATAATATACTAAATATGGCTAGAAGCAATGTAGGAGGCTTCTAATGCATTTGGATAAGTTTCAACCCCTTTGACTAAACCTTTTCCGTTAAATCATTTAGCTTAACCCACTAGGCCTATTACAGATGAAAAAATAAACTAAATGGGTTTACCTTTAGCAAAATGATGCTTATGATGTTATATTTTGCAGGTGAAAAGAAAGGACCAAAGCTGAAATATGGGCTTACCACTTAGACTGAAGGGAGTGGGGCGACCTCAAAAGAGGGGGTCTTGCGACACGTGGCGTTTGGGGGGCGACTTGGGGCGTCCTCAAAAAAGGGGGCGTGGTGTTCATGGCAACTCAAGTTGCCACCAAGAGCTCTGATTGGTTGATTTGTTTGAAAAGGGGGGAGTTCTTGGAATTTTGTGCCAAAAGTTGGGTAAAGTGTGAGAGGAGGGGCGACGAGAAGAGGACGGGCAAATGAAGTTGCTATGGAAGTTGGGCGAGGGGCGCGGTGTAGGGGGCGACTTGGGGTGGGAGTCGCCCCACTACCTTCAGTCTTACCACACGGTAGCATCTGTGTAATTGTTTAAAAGTACAACCGGATGTTCGTTTGTTGATGCAAGATAGCTTGAATAAGGTCGTAGTGAAGAAGAGGTAGGAACAAGAGTTGGCTGAAGCAAACACTAATTTTAACTCAGATGAGGCTTATTCGTTTGGGAAGCAAGAAGAGGAGAGTGGTGTAAGTAATAAGTGAGTTCCATTTTGTTGGTGAACGGTTTCACCAACAAAATGGAACTCACTTATTACTTACACCACTCTCCTCTTCTTGCTTCCCAAACGAATAAGCCTCATCCAAGTTAAAATTAGTGTTTGCTTCAGCCAAACCAAGAAGAGGAGAGTGGTATAAGTAATAAGCGAGGTGGAGATAGGAGAAAGAAAGGATTTAAAGTTAGAAAAAGGATCAAATTCGGTAGCTCTGGTGGATTCTGTGTATGATGATTTAAAAAATAAATCATCAAGTTAGCTTAGCAATTGGGCGGTTTTTGTTAGACGCTGGTGTGTCGTTAGCTGCTGTGAACTATACATATTTTCAACCTGTGATTGATGAAATTGCCTCCCAAGGGTCAGGAGGTGTGGGACCTTCTTATCACGATCTTTGAAGCTGGATATTGAATAACACACTTCAAGTGAGAGCTAATGTTGATCAATGTATGGGGAAAAAGTGGTTATGTTCTAGCTGATGAAATCAGAAGCTTTTGATAGTCTATGCAGCTAAAAAAGATGATGATATGCTACGAGTTGAAGCTATCCTTGCTGAACTCAAGCTAGCTAGACAAGAGGTTTGACTTCTATTTTTTGACTTGTGAATGCACACAGTTGCAATTAATTTTACCATTACTTTTTGTGGTTTTGGATTTCAAATTGCAAAAGTGGGAGAAGACACCAAAGTATTAGACCATTTTTACTCGAATCCGAGAATACGTTGCAGGTTGCATTGTCCAAGGCATACATGGTGAATGATCTCTAGAAAATGTTGGGATTAATGTTTCATTTTCTCTTACAAGTACCACTACTTACAACATTAAAGGTCTCTCCATTTTACCTCTTATTTTTCTCATTTTTTTTTTATTTTAGTGAACTATACATCATATAAGAAGTTGTGCTCAAAATATTGATGCACAAGTTTTTTACTGATTGTTTTGGGTCATTTTTATTTTAGTGAACTATACATCATATAAGAAGTTGTGCTCAAAATATTGATGCACAAGTTTTTTACTGATTGTTTTGGGTCAAAATGTATGTAAGTTTGTAAGTCTGCTTATACCACATTTGCTTTTAGTATTGCACTATACCACATTTTTAAAATTTTTGAAAATATCTATTTATTATTGTTTGTTGTTATAGATATAATGTTGTTGGTTTGGTTGATTTGATCAAATCTGGGGAACTTCCATGGAGTAAGATCGGTGTTTTCAGATGGTCAACTAGCGAAGGGACCTTTGCAAAAACAATTATTTTACCAATTTCGTGTTTTCATGACATTCTTATCTTATTTTCAATATTGTTGTATTTGATTATTTTAGTAATTGAACATTATGAATTGTGAATTTTTATTGTTTAGATTATATTATTCGAAATCGTTATAAAATTTTACACTATTTTCATGTTGTTTGTTCGATCAATTTGACGAAATCGTTTTAATACTGTTTTATCTATATATATATATATATTTTAAATTATGTCATATATAAATATTTCTCTACCCGTGTGGCACACGAGTGATAACCTAGTACTACGTATATAGAAGAGTGAAATCAAGATAATAAAGAATCTAGAGTCTTGACGCTAGCAAGTTTCCGTCAAAACTGACCCATCCATAATTAACACATTATTTCTTTACAAACTATGCATAAACGCAACCTGGCCTAGCGACCCATTTTGACCCGTACTAGAAAAGGCCCGTTTCAAGCAGCTTCATTCCAGAAGCAACAATAGAGCCCCCTACATAAGAGTTAGATTTTAGCAATCAGCAAATGCATCCGACATGCGTAGTTGTGGAACCTGCTTGGCCACCCACAAGGCCTTCATCCTGGTAAAAAAAAGTTCTGGGATTAAGAAAACATACAAAAAGTGACAAATTGATGGATCCAACTTGCATAATTACAAGTGATTGACAAGATTAATACCTGATCCAACCACCATCCTGAAGCTGGAAAACAACATAAACAAGATCCAAAATTGGGCATTAATGAGTTATTTTATTTTTATTCTTCTCATATTTAACCCTTTTAATAACTCATTTCACTTTGGCCATATTAGCCCAGAATCCACACACAGTCCACTTTAGTGTGCCTACAACTGATCAGCATCATCAAGAACTTGATATTTGTTGGTGCCTTAAAACCGTTAAATTTGTTGCACATAGGCCACGGAACGAAATCTACATCCAAGATAGTAAACAAGTCTAAATCTTACATAATTTATATGTATAAATTATAATGCATACAGACTACAAATAGGTACAACAAAGCTCTCTTGTATAATAAATCTTTAGAAAATCGGGTACAAACCTGAGATACAACTTTATCTTCGTCTACGAAAGTAAAAGCCTCTTGCTTGTTGACTGAAAAAAACTGCATCCAGATTGCTTCTTCTGTAACTTTTCAACTTCCATCAACTTTCTTGTGTCCCAAGCACCATCCCACAAGCCAGCTGCTGCATAAATACCAGCCAGAACCACATAGTTGACCGATTTCCGAGGGTCCAAATCAAAGAGGTGTCTGGCTGCAACTTTTCCTATTGCAACATTGTCATGTACACTACACGCCCCAAGAATTGCACCCCAAACTGACGCGTTTGGCTTCACATGCATATTTTGTACTAAAGTATATGCTTCTTCAATCTCACCTCCGCGTGCCAATAAATCAACCATACACGAATAATGCTTTTCTCGAGGCATTATATTATATTTATTAATCATACTATTAAATAATAATCTACCTTCTGTAGTCAAGCCACTGTGGCTGCAAGAAAATAAGAGCGACAAGAATGTAATACTGTTCAGTTCCAATCCTTCATCCACCATTTGTTTGTAAAGCGAGATTGCTTTATTCCCGTACCCGTGTTTCCCGTATCCGGCAATTAACGAAGTCCATGAGATGATATTTTTCTCCTTCATTTCATCAAACACGTGGCGTGCGTCTATGATTTCACCGCATTTCGAGTACATGTCGATAAGAGCATTGCTCATGGGTACATCATGGTAGGCCAAACGTTTTAAGGAAAGAGCGTGTATTTGTTTTCCTAGGATTAATGATGTTGTGTTGGCACAAATGTTGATCATTGAGCATAATATTACGCTGTCAATATTCATGAGTGCTTGATGCAATTCGATGAAAAGATTCATGGCATCCATGGTATTACTACCTTCATGAGCGTATCCGGATATTAATGCAGTGCAGGATATCGGATCTTTTTTAGTCATACTTTTGTATATTTGGTATGCATTTCTCACGCTTCGGCTTTTTACGTATGCGTTAATAAGTGACCCATTTACACTGTTATATGATCCGAAACCCAATTTTAAAACAAACCCGTGTAGCTGCAAGACATGTACAAGATCTTTACTTCGAGCGCAAGCCATGAGAACACTTGCCAAGGTGAAGTTATCAGGAGTCATACCATCACGAAACAACAAACGGAACATTATAATGGCATCATTGCTATACCCTCGATTAGCAAACCCGCCAATCATCGAATTCAAACAAACCATGTCTTTAACCAACATCATATCAAAGATGCTACAAGCATCCTCAATCTTACCACACTTCGAATGCAATTCAATCAATGCACACTGCACAAAAGAATCATAAAGAAACCTACCCTTGTAAACACAAGCTTGTATCTGCAACCCACAACTTAAAAACACCAACCTCGTACACGCACTCAAAGCGCTCGCATAACTGAATTGATTAGCCTTAACACCAGCCCGGCGCATACCAACAAACACTTCCAGCGCTTCACCATCATACCCATTCCGAGCATACCCAGATAACAAAGCAGTCCAAGAAACCACACTTCTCTCACGCATTTCATCGAACACGTGGCGGGCGCTTTTCATGTCACCAGCTTTAGAATATAAGATCAGCAACTTGGTGTTTATATGCAAATTTGAATGAAACCCATATGCATAAAGATGTCTGTGCACCAATCGGGCTTGATCATAAGCTTGTTTGTCAATGCAAAGATGCAAAAGTTTCACATAAGGAGGATGATGGAACTGAACTGGGTGAGAAAGTGCAAGATTGACAGCACTGTCTAGGTTTTTTAAGTGTAAAAGTGATTGAATTTCGGATATTAAGGTTGCTGGTCGGAGTGTTTGGTTGATCTGGGTAACTGCTTTACAACAAATGTTGTTCATGAGGGAGAATTTATATACTATTATTATTTTGCAACAATCGGGCGTGTACTCTGGGCTTCTAATGTTGCCAAGGAAAGGTATACGACAAATCACAAAGATGCAGTGGGAAGCCGACAAGAAAGAAGTGAAAGCCACCGGAGCTGAGCTTCTGCCCGACGGCCGACTAGGTCTGCGCATTCATGGCTGGGAGCTCCAATCGTAGCCTTTCTGCTCAAAGAAGAAGCTTCCCTGAATCTCACCGGAGGTCGGCGTATCTCCGGTCTCAAAATTTCTATATCTCGACTTCCTCCTCAACGATTTTTAGCCTTTCTGAAATCCGACTACCTCTTTTTTAATAGCCTCTTGCTACCATTTTAGTTTATTTATTGTGAAAACACATTACCTTTAGATGTTCGCATATGGAAGAATACAGTTAACATGTAGTAGTTTGTGTGCAGAAACAAGATTAACCCATTTCTATTTTCTTGCATTCTCAATTTCACGAAATGTTACAAAAACCTCTCATACATATGCAAAATGCTAACTACTGTAACGTTCTGTATTACATATGGACTTTGTAAATGTAAATGTTGCTGAAACGCCTCACCCGTCGTAACGCGCACCCGGACATTGTAAATGTAAATGTTGCAGAAATGTTTCACCCGGACTTTATAAATGTAAATGTTGCATAAACGCTTCACCCGCGCAACGCGCGGGGTGTGCCATCTAGTTTATTATTCAAATATTAAGGAGCAGCAGTGTATACTTCAAAATGTTACATAAATTTGTGAAGTTTCATCATAGTGATCATTTTTTATCGGTTCCGAATTATAAAAAAAGGTGGGATGAAGGTTGGAAGATTGTTTAAAAGAGTAACGAAATTATTAAAAAAATTGCTCTCGTTGAGAGTCGAACTCAAGACCTCCCGCTTACTAAACGGGTGCTCTAACCAACTGAGCTACGAGAGCTGCTCGCTTTGTATTAAATAGATCCCTATATAACCATAACATATTACCAAATATATAATAAAATTTAAGCTTATTAAACTACTATTTATATTTATTTTTACAGACAGCCTCTATGGTGATATCATATTACGGTTTTACTTCTAACTTTTACGTACATACTTTTATAATCCTCATAGTTTGCTCAGCCGTAAGTTTTAACACATTCGACTATTGTCCTTACTAACATAAATAAAATATGTCATTTCTTATGAAATTACCATTGTTATCTCTCTCTTACGTTTTCATACATGAAAACACTGTCACCCACGTTCTTTCTACCCATTTAGGTGCTGTTTGGCTAAGCTTATTTTAGTGACTTATTTACTTATTTACTTTTTGAAAAGTTAAAAGGTGTTTGGGTTAGCTTATTATGTGAGAGGAATAAGTAAATAAGTCATTCCATTATGACTTATTTGCTTTTCAAATAAGCAAATAAGTCAAAACAATAAGCTTAGCCAAACAGCTCCTTAGTCTAATTTCATGATCACAAGGATTTTCGCTTCTTTAAAGACACAATATTTGATATTTTTTTAAATCCTTTGTTCAATGTCTCACACACAAATCATTTTGTTGACATTAGTGCGAATCCTTCGTTGCATCTAAATTTATAAAAACCTATTTAAACAAAACATAAAAAATCAACATGCAACAATTTCAGTAACTAAACCGATTATAAAAATTGGAGGTTTCGAGGTAGATTATGTTTTCGGTTAGCTTTGTTTGAAACAAGTAGGGTTTGGGTTTGTGATGGGGAAAGAGGAGGTGATGAGAACTTGTCATGAGATATCGTTTTGATCAATATAGTTTCAAATATAAGTGGGGTGGTGGTGGTCATCACCAGTGGCGGACCTAGGATTTTTTCCTTCGGGGTGCGGAATATTTTTTAACATTTTAGGCCCCTAACTATATAAAAAAATTCAGTTCATATCGGGTCGGGTCATGTAAAATAAAAGAACATCAAACTAAAACTTATATAATCATAAAAGACATGTCAAATGTCATTACAAACATATTTGAAATTGTGCCCTACAATTTTTATTTTTTAAAATATATTTAAAACATCATCTAGAGATACTTTCCTAAGAGTATCTACATCAACGAATCCGGAAGATGATTCCACCTCTTTCCACTTGAGAAATCCGTCATAACTTCCCTACTCATAGTTCCTAATTACCTGATCAAATGTAAAACAACCAAATCATTTAAAACAACACTAAACACTTAAAGTCTTAAACAATCATCAACTATACTTCATAATTTTCAACTGGTGGGTTGGCCCGCGCGATGCAGCGGGTACGCCACCTCTAATCTAAAGCTACCATATGCAATCTAAAAAAACCTTTTATTGGATGCTAGTTGCAATCAATATGCAATCTAACCCATTACCATGGACTAAAACTCCGTGTGGTGATTTGACCCACGAAAGCTACCAAAAATCCAAGAGGCACAACAATGCAACCAGCAATGACCTATTATTGTCCCGTTACAAAAAAAAAAAAAAAGTTATAGGAAGCCAATTGCATTTGACAAATAGTTTCATTAGCGATGACTCTATTGAGAATCTAAATGACATAGAACTCTGACTAAAACGAGAAGATTTAAGTACATAAATAAACCCAAACATGTGGTCTAATCAAATGTTCATAATGATAGTCTTACCTTGTGGAGCGGTTTCAAAAATTTTTATGTGAACTCATTTAGTTTTTGGATTAAGTTCTACCAAGTATAAATGTTGTAATTGTAAAAGTGTTGCTATAGTGACAATTTTTTTTAGAAATAGCAAGGTTTATTTATAAAATAATCCTGACCCAGCAAGAAGCCGATCCCATTACACCAGAAAAGAAAAAGAAATGAAAGAAAAAGGAAACAACATAGTAAAAGATTACAACCCCTCTTAAACTAAACTGACAAGGAACCTTCACCAGAGAAATATTTCGCCCGAGTGCCCAACTTAAGCCCCAGCGGGCCCTGAGATTTAAAGACTGACCCAAACCAAACCTCACTGACTTTCTTCTCTTAAGCTTTGAGTTATTACCTTGCATTGTTTTAATTGTGTTCACTAACTGCCATACCTTTATTTGGCCAAGAATAAGGCTGCACACCCAGCAACGTAACCTTCTGTTGTAGATACTTTGACTAAACGCACCAACCTTTTGTTAAAAAAGCGATCATGCTGAATCTCCACATCCATGCCTAAGATCCACTTTGTTGAAAAAAGCTATCCTGTTGTAGTGACATGTACTTAGTGGAATGTGCAATATAGAAATAGCAAAACATGCTCTTACGATGACGCAGTGTTACTTTAAGTTATGAGATAAGCTACAGCCCATCTAACAAATAAGTTGAAACCTAAAATCCTAACTGGACTTTCAAGATTCTTATAAACCAAATATCATCTACCTTCTCAATCATTAAGAATACATACACTGTTTTCTTATTTCTAAGATTTAGTTTTATGATGTAAACTTTAAATTTAAAAGTAAAGATAAATGGAGAAAAAGGGTTACAACGGTTACCTTAATTGCCAAGAGAGATGGATTGAAAAATAAATTGGTTGAAACGTATAGATGAACGATTGAGTCAACCGTTGAAGCACGGCATGAGCAGCAAGTAAAGCCTTTAAAATTTGTTCATCTTGTTGGTCGCTTTACGTATTAGCTAACTACTGGCACTAACTTTAGCCAACTCTAAAACCAAGTCAGGTAGATGTCAAAATTGTAACCAATTTATTCCTTCTAAAAATATAGAACAGGTGCATATTTGACTTTTAAGAATCAAAGTTGATATATTAATAAAACTCGTTAAACATTTACTTTCTATCTAAGTTTTTATTTATACCAACTGAACCAGTTAGAAATAAAGTCCAACCCAAATTTGACCCATCATCACATAAATGGGTTTAAATAACCCCTCAATCTTTTGGCATTGAAGATTTCAGATCTATAAAATAATGAAAATAATTACACTACTATTAAAAATAATAACCGATGCGATAAAGATTGATAACGAACAACTTATAAAGCACAAATTAAGTTTTAGATACATCAATAATTAGCAGCAACCATGAGACACTCCTCCTTCCCTAAATGCACAACCACAAGCCACCGCCCCTCCCCCCGAAGATGTTTTATTTCCAGAGTTTTCTTTTTAACTCGCGAACAAAGTTTCAAACTCATAGTTAAACCACATAATATAATTTAGTTACGAGTATTTATATTAGTTTTTGCCGATCACCATATTGGTATTAAGTATAAAAGATAACAAGCTGAAAGTTGAGTACTCTCCTAAGACTTGTGTCAAAATTCAGCAGCCTTCTTATATATTAAAGTTTAAACATTTGGTGTATAAGTAAACTATGTGAGCCACTTTCTATCAGAAATTTGAAGTGTTTCCACAAAAATGACCAGCATGTATCCAAAGTCCAAACAAATAATTCTAGTGGACCAGTGGTATAAACAAATCACAAAATGTGCTCCCCGGATTACACTTTAGCGAGCACACACAAAAAATACATATAGGTTATTTAAGTGTAGAGTACCATAGATAGTGCTTATTTATTCCTAAATTTTGGGCAACTTATGGTAGAAACCTATGAGAATTAAAAAAAAAGTATATAAATAAATTGTGCCTCGTACAAAAAGCGGTTTGCTTGAGCCTTACGCCATTGTTTTAGACCCTATCTAATTGGTGCGCCTTGCGTTATATAAAACCTCGTAACCAATTACAGCTTATTTGGCCAGTAAAGACACTAACAATCAAATCACCCACTATAATAAATTATCATATAAACGTATAATCAACAATAAAAACAAAAATTCAAGCTTACCGAGATTCTTCAAAATTAGGATGACCTGTGTATAAGTAATTTTCTCCTATTTCGACACCACACTTGTGTATACACAAACAATTTGTAGTCATTACATCTTCCGTATGATTCTTGCACCTATTTGAATTATAGATTATTCAAACGGTAGCTATTTGAAAATTGAAACACCAACATTAGCAAAAAGCTACAGTTTGTAGCTTAAAGTGTACACTTGAGAAAAAAATCATACATTTACAGTAGAATGCATCTAAAAAATAAGTGTGTTAGAAACTTTAGACAGATGATAAAAACGGAAAAAATCAGAAAACTTAGAAGATATCGCTTACATCAATTGACACAAAAGCTCGTTCGGGATCATCTACAATTGGTGAGAGGTTAAATCCCTGTACTTTGCCCCTCTTCTCCTTTCACCCTCACACCACAGACATAATCAATTGAAATCGGTTACACAACATGAATGCAATCACAACAATAACAAACAAAATCAAACAATGAACGGGATAGATTGCGATAAAGGAGAAACGATTATTGTGAAGGGATGGGGAGACGAAATCTGTATCCCCAGCGGCGGCTGTAATCACGGGATGTAACCCTAGACATGGCTGGAGATGAACGGAGCTATTAAAGGAGAAAATACATTGTTGTAATCAGTTGTAGAAAATGATGATCACATTGAATACTATTGATTGCGATGGAGAAAACTTACAACCTTAGAGTGATCCTCCATCAAGAGAGAAGTAAAAAGAGTGAATCCGGTAGAAATCCGTTTTCAGACCGGCATCTCAGCTGGAGAGTGAGTAGAGAGCCATGAGTTTAGATTCCATCGGTTTTGAGTGAAAAGTGAAGAAAGTTGAAGAAAAGTATGAAATCAGTTGATTAGTGTTTTAACCTGGTTGAGAGATTTATGTAAAATAGTGTAGAAACCCTTTAGATCTGAGTCAATCTTGACATGATGACGTCACACAACTGATTGCATAAGCAACCATGATGATGTCCCTTCAAGAGGTCCAAATCAGGAAATTTAATGAAGTAAAACTGTGATTTCAGTGCAGAAGATGATGAAGAAGTGTGTAGTGATGATGGAAATACAAGATTTAGGAAGAAATACTTACGTAATAGGCTTGAATCGAGAGAAAAGTGCTTGAGAATGAGTTGGGAGCGTCTGGTTGAATGGAGCTGTCACATCAGTGAACAGTAGAGTGTACGAGTATTTGTAGTGTGAGAGAGAGATAAGGCGGTGGAGTAGCGAGGTGTCGGATGGCCAGTCGATCGGATGGCCATCCGATCGGATGGCAATCCGGACGGATGTCCATCCGACCGATTGTCCATTCGATCGGTCGAGTTGCGTTTTGTTAGTTTTCGACTTCCGTTTCGTGCATTAAGCGTTGCGTTGATAACCCCAATACATTTAAACTAATAATCACCTAATCTGACACATAAATGCGTAAAAGTAAATCCGCGTTTTGAGTTTGCGTTGCGATAGAGTTGCGATTGCGTTTGCGAATAGCATCCCAAAACATATATAAGGCACACTCAAGTAAAGCACATAATAACACACATATAGAACAATACCAATAACTGTGTTTCGAGTTTGCGTTGCGTTGCGATAGCGTGAAGTCTAGCGAGCGAAGTAAAATATGTTTAAACAGTATGCGTTATGAATAACGTTTAGTTGTGATTTCTGCGTTTTGATTGTGCGTTTAGAATGCGTTTGGTATTCACATGACATCGCATTGTTACTTCACTTATTAGAAAATCAAAGTTTAACCCATAGCGATAATCGAAATCTCGAGAGTACAAGTAATTAAGCAATAAATGACATATCTAAGTAATGACACAGCTTTGACTTTCCGGGAAGTCGGGTGTTACAGCCTCCCCTACTTTAGGGAATTTTGTCCCGAAATTAAGGCGCAGGCGCAACGAAGAGATGTGGATATTTAGATTTGATATGACTTTTGAGTTCCCAAGTGAACTCGGCGCCGCGTTTGCCTTCCCAGCGAACCTTCACTATAGGAATGCGAGAGCGTCGGAGTTTCTTGGTTTCTCGATCCATGATTTCTACTGGCTTTTCCACAAAGTGTAGAGTTTCGTTAACTTGAAAATCCTCGAGAGGGACATGCAGGTTTTCTTCGGCTAGGCATTTCTTGAGGTTCGAAACGTGGAAAGTCGGGTGTACGTTGCTGAGTTCCTCCGGTAATTCGAGTCGGTAGGCCACTTTGCCAATTCTTTCCAGAATTTTAAAGGGACCAACGTATCGAGGCGCTAGCTTTCCTTTCTTGCCGAATCGGATCACCCCCTTCCAAGGTGAGACCTTTAGGAGTACGTGATCGCCAACTTCGAACTCAAGGGGCTTGCGGCGTTTATCGACGTAACTATTTTGTCGACTCCGCGCTTTCAAAAGATTGCCTCGTATCTGGAGGATCTTGTCAGTTGTTTCTTGCAATAACTCAGGACCGGTAATTTGCGCGTCTCTGATCTCGTGCCATACAATAGGCGATCTACATTTTCTTCCATATAATGCCTCACATGGTGCCATTTGAATACTAGCGTGATAACTATTGTTGTACGAGAATTCGACTAGAGGTAAATGCGAATCCCAATTACCACCAAAATCTATAACGCACGAACGAAGTATGTCTTCAAGGGTGCAGATTATGCGTTCAGTCTGACCGTCTGTCTGGGGTTGGAAAGTGGTACTGAGATTAAGAGTAGTACCGAGCGGATTGGAATGTCTCCTAGAGACGCGAAGTAAATCGACCATCACGGTCAGAGATGATGTCGCGAGGTGTCCCATGTCGACAAATAACTTTGTCGGTGTAGATTCGTGCTAATTGTTCAACCTTATAGTCTTCTCGTATCGGCAGAAAATGGGCGGATTTAGTAAGACGACCGACGATAACCCAAATGCTATCGTGACCTGATGGCGTGCGGGGGAGTTTTGTAATGAAGTCCATAGCTATACTCTCCCATTTCCACATCGGGATCTTGGGTTGTTCGAGTAAGCCAGAGGGTCGTTGATGTTCAGCCTTAACTTTCGAACAAGTCAGGCATTTCAAAACATAGAGAGCGATATCCTTCTTCATTCCAGGCCACCAATACCTAGCATGAAGGTCCTTGTACATCTTGTCGGCACCGAGATGAATGGAATATCGAGATTTGTGGGCTTCAGTCTGCAAAATCTTTAGGAGATTATTGCGATTGGGAATCCAAATTCAGTCGAGATAGTGAAAGATACCGTTCGATTTATTCACTAGTTGGTTTTCATTACCAAGTATCATTTCTTCCTTCAGGGTATTCTCAAGAAAACAAGCGTGTTGAGCGTCGGGAATAAGAGCTTCGAGGTCGTGTTGGGTTTGGATATTACGAACGCTATGTAAATAGCTTCGTCGACTAAGAGCGTCGGCAGCGACATTTGCTTTGTCTGGGTGGTAGCGTATCTCACAGTCGTAGTCGTTGAGAAGTTCAACCCATCTGCGTTGGCGCATATTCAGTTCTTTATGGTTCAAGATGTGTTGTAGGCTCTTATGGTCGGTGAAGACTGTACACTTGGTATCATAAAGGTAGTGTCGCCAAATCTTTAACGCAAAAACAACTGCACCGAGTTCGAGATCGTGGGTAATGTAGTTCTTCTCGTGGACCTTGAGCTGTCGAGATGCGTACACGATAACCTTGTCTTGTTGCATAAGCACACAACCAAGACTTAGGTTAGTGGCATCGCAATAGACAACAAAATCGTCGTTTCCATCGGGTAGCGCGAGTATGGGAGAGTTGCAAAGCATACGCTTGAGAGTTTGAAAGACTTCCTCTTGTTCAGTTCCCCAAACAAAAGTTTTATCCTTATGCGTAGAGAGGTGAGAGGAACGGAGATTTTAGAGAAATCAGCGATATATCAGCGATAATAACCCGCCAATCCGAGAAAAGAACGAACTTCGGATGGGGTTTTCAGCGTAATCCAACTCTTAACTGCTTCAATCTTCGTGGGGTCGACGTGAATACCTTGACTATTGACGATGTGACCAAGGAATTGAACCTCCTCAAGCCAAAATTCACACTTGGAGAACTTGGCGTAGAAGCGATTCCCTTGGAGTAGCTCGAGAACTAAACGTAGATGTTGCGCATGTTCGGCTTTCGACTGGATCAGGATATCATCGATAAACACGATGACGAAACGGTCGAGAAAGGGTTTACACACGCGATTCATAAAATCCATGAAAATCGTGGGTGCGTTGGTCAAACCAAAAGGCATAACAGCAAATTCATAATGACCATAGCGGGTTCGAAAAGCGGTTTTAGGAATATCTTCCTCCTGAATGCGCAGTTGATGATAACCAGAGCGTAGATCGATCTTAGAAAAACACGTAGCGCCTTCCAATTGATCAAACAAGTCGTCGATTTGAGGTAGAGGGTAGTGATTCTTGATAGTAATGTGTAACAACCCTCGGTAAAACCAACACCCTCATTATATTTTGTATACCCTATTATATCTTAAAATATCCCAAAATGTCTCATATTACACCCCTTATGTGAAAACCGAGTCCGAGTTATGTTATAGTTTATAAAATTAAGTAAAAACATGAAATATAGAGTTGAGGCGGGCCGCGTATACCCACCCCAACATCTCACGCGGGCCGTATTAAGACCGGACTTGACTCCGCTGACTTCTTTAGTTCAAGCGGGCCGCGTAAGCTTAAGCTTACACTTACGCGGGCCGCTAGAGACCATCACACGCGGATACATCCTGAGCCGACACGTGTCGACATCGTGTCGAGTCTACTAGCTGACCCAGCTAAGCTATTATGTTGGCCGGTGTTGACGCGGGCCGTGTAAGGCTTAGCCTTACCTTACGCGGGCCGCCTGAGAGTCAATATCAGCAACTATATAAGAAAGCCATCAGTCTACGTTTTTCGTCGCTCACAATCTCAATTCTCAATCTAAATTCTGTAGAGAAGTTATAATACACGGGTATTATACCCCTAATTAGCGAGGTTCTGCTCCGTTGTAAGTATTATAACCCCAGTTTCGTAATAGTTACGCTGTCCGATTGATTTAGGGTTCCGTAACAACTGTCGTGGTTCTGCCCGACGTAGTTGTTGGAATGCCGTCTCGGGGAGGGTATCATTAATAATTTCAAAGGGTTATGATACTAATCAATGTACATTTGTATAAATTATAGATTATTCTCAGGAAACCCTTACAAGAAGCCTAAATCATAGTCTTCAACGACTAAAGCTTTTGGCGTGCTGGGAGACGCGTTGTTCTTGTTTTCTTCAACAGTGATTTGCTTTACAGCAGGAGTAGTTTCACTGTTTCCTTCTTTCAACAGAGGACACTCCCGCTTGAAATGGCCAAGATTCTTGCAGTTGTAGCACCTAAGTTTGGATTTGTCAAAACCAGCTTTTCCCATACCCAAACGCTTTCCTGTCTTGTCTTGAAATTTCTTTAGCCTCAAGGTGATCATGGCCATTTGCCATTTCAGATCCATTTCCTCCATATCATCTGGATCAACCTGATACATGTCTTCAGCAGTGAACATCTCCTTTTTCAGTTCTCCAGACATCAGGGCTTCATAGCTGCTCAGAAATGTGTTGAAAAGTGCCACGTTTTCAGTGGACACTTTCAAAGCTTGAGTGTCAACAGTGATAGTCTTCTCAACAAGTTGTGGAGCTTTCGATGCGCTAGCAGAAGCGTTGGCGTAGATTAGGTCAGAAGCTTGTGGAGTGATGCCACCTGAAGCAAGAAATGCTACATTTTTCAATCCAGCAGAGGTTTGAGTAGACTTTGGTGGGTAACTGGCAGTGTTCATCTCTCTTTTGTTGACATCCATTTCAAAGGCTCTTAAGGTGTTGATCAGGTCGGACAGAGTGACAGGATTTGGATTGTTGAGAAAATCCTTCTTGATCATCATGCATTGTAGGCTCCATTCCTTGGGAAGTGAATCTAGCAGCTTCTTTATTGCAGCACGTTTGTGACAGGATTTCCCGCTTTCTTCATTTTGGTCATCATATTCAGAAAGCGACTGATGTGATCGGAAAGACTTTCTCCACGAACTCCACAAAACATGTCATATTGTTTCTGCACCATATCTCTCTTGCTTTCGATCAACTCTTCATTTCCCTCATAGTACTCAATCAATGCATTCCAGAGTGCATTTGCAGTTCGGTGTTCTTCAAACATGTTGCAGTCATCAGTTGATAGTGCCATGGTTAAAGCAGCATGAGCACGACGATCACGTTGGATTAGAGCCTTGTCTTCATCAGTGAAGGTGGTTGCATCATTGTTGGCCACCACCGCATCTCCTCGGACCACCGTTGGAATGTGGGGTCCAGCGGTGACAGAGAGCCACAGATTGTAGTCCGTGTATTCGAAGAACGATTGAATGCGAGTCTTCCAAGTGCTAAAGTCTTCAGCCCCTTTCAACTTTGGTGGCCGAGTTGTGGTTCTGGTTTCAAGTTCCGCTTGAGCAATTGGACTTAGTTGATTCAACGACATCTTTGCTTGATTTTGACAAACTAGGGCTGACCAGTACCTAAATTCGTTGACAAGTCACAGAAGACCAGAGACAGAGCTAATATCGCTGGAAACAAGAGAAGCCCGTTCAATTTCGCTGACAGACCTTGCTGATCTTCAACCTTCGCTGGTACTCAAGACAATCCTGTACAAGCGAACAAGCTAATTCCGCTGGCAAACACAACACAGACGTTAGTTGGACTAATATCGCCGATTACCGTGATAAGAACGCTATGGTTCAGTATCACGGATCTCGAAGTCGCCTTCGATAATATCGCTCAAGGGTAACCGGACACTATTTCGCAAATGATCACTAATTTCGCTCGAATGACGATCGTCGAAGTTAATGATCCTGCGATGAGTTTCTGAATGATTTGATTATGTTCGCTATATTCAAAAATTAATTTCGCTATCTTCAAAAATTGTTCGTTGTGTTCAAAATAATTTCGCTAGACAGAGGGTTTAACACGAACTAAAACCCTCTAATCTCTCGAAAACAGCTCAAAAACTACCTTTTGATACATCAAGATGTCCAAAATGACTCCCTAATCATATATTAACAACAACCTATCGATTAAACACACCAAATCAATCCATATTAAGTTCAAAAAATTTGAAAACCTTGAAACTTATGAAAACCTTCAAAACTATGAAAAATCTCAACAAGAACACAACAACCAAGAGCACTAAGGCTCTGATACCAAATTGTAGATCCCAAAACGAATCCGGATCACAGTGGTTGGTTGTTTTAACCCATAACACCTATTGATTAGGTGTTTGAGATATGAAAAGTTAAGAAAGATCAAAGATGAAGGTGAAGCTTATGGATTAATGAATACAACAAGTGTTGTATTGAATCCAAACAATAAGATATAACAATAAACCACCTTGGATATCAGATTTGAGCACAAGATCAACACAAGAATGTAACAACACCAATATTCATTCAAGAGCCAAAAGCTTGAGTAGGTTACAATGTATGGGCTATATATAGTGTTCCTGATTAGCCAGCAAATTTATAAATTTGCTGGAATCTTATCTACACTAAGTCAGGAAACAATCTTCTAGAGAATTACAAAATAAGCCCTTGTACATTCAAAATAGCTACAAACTATGACTAAACTAATCCAGCACAAGTATCAACGATCTCAAAAGTTCTAACATTGGGTTTTGCCCATGTTATTATTAATATCAAATATGGTGGTTTTACTCTGATAAACATTTCCTAACTACGATCCTGATGTAAATTCCGCTGCGAGACTAAATAACATTGATACCACCAAACTCTGAGCTCGCGTCCGCCCGTTCCCGGGGATCAGGGATCGGGGGTTGCGACAGAATTTGGTATCAGAGCCTAGCCACTGGTCTGAGCCAAAGAAGTGTTATGCTGACACTTAAATTCTAAATTTTGTGTTAGGAAATAATTACGGAAATACGTGCATAACTGTATTTATTTGTTATGTGTTATTTGACTATTTGTTAGTTTTCAGTATGAGTGATCAAGAACCATCAGATATGAATCGTCAGTTATCTGATTCACCTAGGAGTGAAGGTACATCATCACAGCCTGCCCTCTCTAGGTATACTGCTGATCAGGAAGACGGGATATTTGCCTTTAGAGCTAAGTCGGAGGAACCATTTCCTAATAAGAAACGAGGATGGTTCAGTAAAGAAGCTTTTGCTCGTAGGAAGAGAATGCGAAAACTGCAACAACAAAGGGCTTTAGCAGCTATTAAGCGAAAGACAGATGCTCATACTCAGGATATGCTAAATAGAAGCCTAGCTAATTTCCATATCCTAGCTACAACTGCTGCTGACCCAGGTCTGGAACAATTAGTTGCCCCACAACCACAAAACCCAGAACAACCCATGGAAATAGAAAACCAGGAAAACCAAGTGGAGATGCACGACTTTAACCCAGAAGAAATTCCTAGGGTACCTGCACCAAACCCCCTCGACCCAAATTACGACCCCTGGTGGGACGACAATAGGGACTTTGTGCAACGTTACCCTATCCAGGATTATCCACCCATACAGAACATAGAAGCTTACCCAGGTATGGACCCTTTAGATCCCTATTATCAAGATGATTATATTAGGGAGATATTAGAGGATCCTTACCAATTTCAGGAAAACGCACCCCAGATTCCAAACCCAGTCCGAGAACATGCACCCCCAATGAGTGCAGAAAATGTTCAAGAACTTAGGACTTTTGGGGAGGAAATTTTAGAGAGCAGTGAGAGAATGCGTCAGGTGGGAGAGCGTCTCGTATGGAAATAAGATGAACGTAATATGGATTTTTGGATAAATCCATATCCGTGAATGTTAGAATGGAAGAAGCGGTAGTAATAATAATATAATAAAAATAAAAAAATAAAATAAAAATATGTGTGTACGGATGCATATTACTATTTTATTTCTGTTGGTATTGTAATCTTTACTTCTGTACTAGTGTGTAATAGACGCATAAGTATATGAAAAGAGTATAGTAGCAATGATCTACGTTTTTGGCTAGATTGTGTGTTATGTGATTAACTATATTAAAATATTAATTGTGATATTAATATGGGATAAATGTTTAAAATTCAGATGGCCGACGAAGAAAATCAAGGAAATCTGAATAACGATAACCAGAGTAACATTAACGTGGTTAATGATAATCCGAGTGTCAATAACAATGGAAACCAAGTGGACAATAGTGCTATCCAACACATAGTAGCACAGGGAATTATAGATGCGATGCCATTTATACTTCAAACTATTAAGGATGCTGATAATAAAAGTAAACATAGCAGTAAGCGACCAATTGAACCAGAAAACAGCGTGAACAATGGACCAGTACTTCAAATGCCTATTCCCAAAAGAAGAAGAACCATGCCTTATGGTTGTTCTTATAAAGAATTCTGGTCTTGTAAACCAATGGAATTCTCGGGCAACGAAGGGGCCATTGCAACCTTACGCTGGATAGAAAAGACTGAGGTAGTCTTAAGCATAAGCAAGTGTGCTGAAGAAGATAAGATATTGTTCGCTTCTAATCTGTTTAATAATGCAGCACTAGAATGGTGGAACACTATCCACCAGACAAGAGGAAGTGATAGGACTTATAATTTGGAATGGGAAGAATTTAAAAACAAGGTAGAAAGGAAGTTCTGCCCACCCAATGAAAAAGAACAGATAGCAAACAGATTCCTAAACCTTAGGATGACTGGTGTGGATAGTAAGGGATACACTAAAATATTCTTTGAATATGCTAGAATAGTGCCAACTCTTGCTTCACCAGAACCAGTATTAATCTCTCGTTATATTTGGGGATTAATTGGAGAGATTAGACACATAGTCAAGGCAGCTAGACCTCAAACCATAGAAGAAGCTGTAGAATTAACAAATACCTGGGCTGATGAATTAGTCCGTACTAGAGAAGAAGACCAGAGAAGAAACCTAACCCAAAGGCTTACTCAAGAATTCCGTTCGGGGAATTACAATCGTAGGAATACAGGTTCTACCTCTGCACCATACTGCAAGGTCTGTAAGAAAAAGCATTCGGGAAAATGCTCCACTCTCTGCAATTATTGCAAGATGCCAGGACACAAGGAAGAAAATTGCAAGAAGAAATCCAATAATGGATATTGCTACAACTGTGGAGAAAAAGGTCATATCATGCCAAACTGTCCGAAATTGGCCCCAACTGCAAACAACAAGAATACTAAAAATGCTAGAGCATTTGTTCTGACTGCAGATGAAGCCAAAATGATTCCAGATGTCATTGCTGGTACGTTTTTAGTTAATGATGTTTTTGCTAAAGTATTATTTGACTCTGGTGCAAACCAAAGTTTTATTAATACATCGTTTTGCAAATTTCTAAATCAGTCATTAACTAAACTACCACAAGAATGCGTAGTAGAGACAGCTAATGGAGAAACCGTTAGGATTTCTGAAATCTTGCAGGGAGCAAGCATAGAAATTTTAAATCAGAAATTTATAGCAAACTTATATCCCATGAATCTGGCAGGATTTGATGTTGTTTTAGGAATGGATTGGTTAATAGCTAATAAAGCCAATATTTTATGTGATCAAAAGTCAATCCAAGTAGAATCACCAAAAGGTAAAACGATCACAATTAAAGGAAATAAACCATCTAGAACTACAAAATTCATATCTGTGATGAAAACTGCAAGTTGTATAAGAAAAGGTTCTATAGTGTATTTGATTTCCATAATCACTAACACTAAAGGAAAAGAACTAAAAGATATTCCAGTAGTATCTCAGTTTTTAGATGTCTTTCCAGAAGAATTACCAGGACTACCTCCAGACAGAGAAGTTGAATTCAGAATTCACCTACTACCAGGAACATCACCAATTGCCAAAGTACCTTATCGGTTGGCACCTGCAGAAATGCAAGAATTGAAGAAACAATTAGATGAATTATTAGAGAAAGGATTCATACAGCCAAGTTCATCGCCATGGGGAGCACCGATATTGTTTGTTAAAAAGGACAGATCAATGCGTATGTGCATTGACTACCGTGAATTAAACAAGGTCACGATTAAGAATCGGTACCCATTACCAAGAATCGATGATCTGTTTGATCAGCTACAAGGAGCTCGATTTTTCTCTAAGATCGATTTAAGGTCAGGATATCATCAATTAAAGGTACAGGAAGAGGACATTCCTAAAACCGCATTTAGAACAAGGTATGATCATTATGAATTTACTGTCATGCCATTTGGTTTAACCAATGCCCCAGCTGCATTTATGGACATGATGAACCGAATATGTAAGCCATATTTGGATAAATTCATAATTGTATTCATAGATGATATTCTAATTTATTCTAAGAATAAAGAAGATCATGCAAGGCATTTACAAACACTTTTAAGTTTGTTAAGAAAGGAAAAGCTTTACGCTAAGTTTTCTAAGTGTGAATTTTGGTTAGAACAGGTACAATTCCTTGGACACTTAGTCAATCATGAAGGAATTCATGTAGACCCAACTAAGATTGAGGCAATTACTAAATGGAAAACCCCTGAGTCACCAACCGAGGTTAGAAGTTTCTTAGGATTGGCTGGTTATTATAGAAGATTTATTCAAGATTTTTCTAGAATAGCCATTCCTTTAACTAAATTGACATGTAAATCTATTAAGTTTGAATGGGGATTAAAACAAGAAGAAGCCTTTAGAATTCTTAAACAAAGATTAACCCATACACCTATACTAGCATTACCAGAAGGAACTGAAGACTTTGTAGTCTATTGTGATACTTCTAAATTAGGTTATGGATGTGTATTGATGCAACGACAAAAGGTTATAGCTTACGCATCTAGACAACTTAAGAGTCATGAAGAGAATTATTCAACCCATGATTTAGAATTAGGAGCTATAATTTTTTGCTCTTAAGATTTGGAGACATTACCTTTATGGTAGCAAGTTTACCATATTCACTGATCATAAGAGTTTAAGGTATATCTTTAAGCAAAAAGAGTTGAATATGAGGCAAAGACGCTGGATGGAATTTCTTAGTGACTATGACTGTGATATCCAGTATCATGAAGGAAAAGCAAACATAGTGGCAGATGCTTTAAGTCGAAAATATCATGAAAAGCCAAAAAGGGTACGTTCTCTTAAATTAAATCTGTAAGTAGATTTAAATGATCAGATAAGAGAAGCACAAGAATCAGTAATCAAGGATGATTCTGAAAAATTAAAGGGTATGCTAAAAGAATTAAAACAAGGAACAGATGGAATATGGAGATTCCACGAAAAGAGAATGTGGGTACCTAAATTAGGAAATCTACGCCATCGTATATTAGAAGAAGCTCATAAGTCCAAATATACGATGCATCCAGGAAGTGACAAAATGTACCAGGATTTAAGGAAAAATTTCTGGTGGATAGGAATGAAGAAAGACATAGCAGCCTATGTTTCTAAATGTTTAACTTGCTCACAAGTTAAAGCTGAACATCAGAAACCTTCAGGTTTGTTACAGCAATTAGAAATGCCAGTTTGGAAATGAGAATTAATAACCATGGATTTTGTTACTAAGTTGCCCAAAACTAAGAAAGGAAATGATACAATCTGGGTGATTGTAGATAGACTAACCAAATCAGCTCATTTTCTACCAATGAAAGAAACAATTAGTATGGAACAATTAGCTAAATTGTATGTAAATGAAATTGTTTCTTTACATGGCATTCCTTTATCAATTGTTTCTAATACGGATAGTCGATTTACCTCTCATTTTTGGTCAAGTTTCCAAAAGGCAATGGGAACCAAGTTAAGGTTAAGCATAGCTTATCATCCACAAACAGATGGACAAAGTGAAAGAACAATTCAGACAATGGAGGACATGCTTAGAGCTTGTGTAATTGATTTTGGAGGTAATTGGGACGATCACTTACCTTTAATAGAATTTTCTTATAATAATAGTTATCACACAAGTATCAATGCTGCATCATTCGAAGCACTTTATGGACGAAAGTGCCGAACCCCAGTCTGTTGGGCAGAAATTGGGGAAAAGCAACTATCTGGACCTGAGATTGTGCAAGAAACCACCGACAAGATTATTCAAGTCAAGGAACGACTGAAAGCCGCACGTGATCGACAAAAGAGTTATGCCACTAACCGACGCAAGCCATTGGAATTTCAGGTAGGAGATAAAGTATTATTAAAAGTCTCTCCTTGGAAAGGGGTAGTAAGATTCATCAAACGGGGAAAGCTAAGTCCCAGGTATGTTGGACCCTTCAAAATTATTAGAAAAATAGGACCTGTAGCTTATCAGCTACAACTGCCAGAGGAAATGGCAGGAATACATGATGTGTTTCATGTATCTAATCTCAAAAAGTGTTTAGCTGATGAATCATTGATAGTACCTCTTAAGGATATAGAGGTAAATGAACAACTCAAGTTTGTAGAAAGACCTCTACAAATTGAAGACAGGAAAGTCAAGAATCTCAAGCACAAAAGACTAGTTCTAGTCAAAGTGAAGTGGGACTCCAAAAGAGGACCTGAGTACACATGGGAACTCGAATCAAAAATGCAAAAGAAATACCCGCATTTATTTCAATAGATCTCGAGGACGAGCTCTAAAACAAGGTGGGGAGAATGTAACAACCCTCGGTAAAACCAACACCCTCATTATATTTTGTATACCCTATTATATCTTAAAATATCCCAATATGTCTCATATTACACCCCTTATGTGAAAACCGAGCCCGAGTTATGTTATAGTTTATAAAATTAAGTAAAAACATGAAATATAGAGTTGAGGCGGGCCGCGTATACCCACCCCAACATCTCACGCGGGCCATATTAAGACCGGTCTTGACTCCGCTGACTTCTTTAGTTCAAGCGGGCTGCGTAAGCTTAAGCTTACACTTACGTGGGCCGCTAGAGACCATCACACGCGGATACATCCTGAGCCGACACGTGTCGACATCGTGTCGAGTCTACTAGCTGACCCAGCTAAGCTATTATGTTGACCGGTGTTGACGCGGGCCGCGTAAGGCTTAGCCTTACCCTTACCTTACGCGGGCCGCCTGAGAGTCAATATCAGCAACTATATAAGAAAGCCATCAGTCTACGTTTTTCGTCGCTCACAATCTCAATTCTCAATCTAAATTCTGTAGAGAAGTTATAATACATGGGTATTATACCCCTAATTAGCGAGGTTCTGCTCCGTTGTAAGTATTATAACCCCAGTTTCGTAATAGTTACGATGTCCGATTGATTTAGGGTTCCGTAACAACTGTCGTGGTTCTGCCCGACGTAGTTGTTGGAATGCCGTCTCGGGGAGGGTATCATTAATAATTTCAAAGGGTTATGATACTAATCAATGTACATTTGTATAAATTATAGATTATTCTCAGGAAACCCTTACAAGAAGCCTAAGATAGCAATGTGAGTTTATCCTCTTTTTGTTAATGTTTTTGGAATAATTTACAAAACCTTAAATGTTTTACAATGTAATTAAGCAGTGATTGAGTCTTTGTAGTCTTCAATTACTGTCCGGTATGTTGGAGTTTTGTATACAAAATTTGTACTACCTGCGAGTAGTAAGTCGAGTATGACAGTACGTTACCATTGGACAATGAGTTAGCCAATGTGTAATATGACCCACAAGTCAGTGGATTGATAATACCAAATGGAGTAATTGTGTAGACATAAACATTGTAATCGTCCTCGATACTGTTTTAATTAATAAAATGTTTCTTGATTAAACTAGGATTCACTCACCATTATTTCCGACTGACAAATGTTTTTAAAACGCGTTTCAGGTAACCCAATGTAACAGCCAATTAGTAAAAAAACCAGCTGGAGAGCACTGAAGGCTTGGGGATAATGTGGCTATAAAAGTTACCTAGTAAACGATGTTTTAAATTCAATAAAATAGGGTTTATCCCTATAAATGTATTGTAATAAGAAACTTGGGTTCTGCCTATGTTATTATTAATATCAAATATGGTGGTTTTACTCTGATAAACATTTCCTAACTACGATCCTGATGTAAATTCCGCTGCGAGACTAAATAACACTGATACCACCAAACTCTGAGCTCGCGTCTGCCCGTTCCCGGAGATCAGGGATCGGGGGTTGCGACATAATGTAACGCCCAGCGTCCCTAAACTTTAGGCACGTGGCAAGATCAGTCCCTGAACTTCTATTAATTGTCAGTTTTAGTCCTTGTAGTTATGTGATGTTAATACTTTGATACTTTTGGCATGAATCTTATTGATAATGATGCTTGATACTATGATGCTTGATTCTTTATTCCAGATGCTTGATTCTTGACACTTAAACTATGAGACTTGATACATAATCTAGATACTTGGACTCTTGATTCTTGATGCTTGAGAAACTATGATTCTTGACTCTTAAGACTTATTTGGTGCTTGACTCCTTAGACTCGTGAAACTTGATTCTTGGTTGAACGAGAGACTGGAGCCTTGTCACTGGCGGAATCTATGAAACTTGCAAACTTTTGGTTTATAATGTAATCTAGATACTCTACCTAAACTATACGCAACGCAACGCTTAATTTAACTCGCGAAACGAATCAAGGTCAGGAACACGGAAGGAATGGGTTGGCCAGAGTAGCCATCCGATCGGATTGCCACCCGATCGGATGACCACCTGATCGGATGATCACCCGATCGGGTGACCACTCGATCGATCGGCCACCCTATTCACTTTACACCACCTTAATGCCCTCTCTCACTATAAATAGACCTGTCACATCACCATTTTGAGTGATGTGATAGCTCTGCTCGACCAAGACACGCGCACACTTCATTTCTTCATTTTCTCATCGATTTCGGTACGTATTCGGCTAGATTCTTGTACTTTCTTGATCTACACTTCATTCACTACGTGATTCTCACTTGAAATCACACTTTTCACCGAGAAATCTCTCAGATCTGAGATCCTAAGGATGACGTCATCATGGTGGTTGGTATAAACTGACATATGAGGTCATTCTTGGTGAGATCTAGCTAAGATCTAAGGGATTCCATGTACATATCACTAAATCTAACCTAAATCTAAGATAAATCTACACTTTTTCCCTATAAAACTTGTGTATCTTCATCTTTTTCTCAACCCTTCACCATTAATCGATGGAGCCTGGGTTTAAACGGGCTGTGGACTGGATGAATAGTCTAAAGCCGGCTTGGATCTAAGTTAATACCAGTGAAGACGGGCATGGAACGGATCATGACATTAACTCGTTATGAACAGACGACTGAACGGACAGGGGTGATTCCCACCCAATTAGAACGCCGGGCTACTAATGAGTTTACTGTTGTCATGATACATACCGTACCGTCACCGTTAAGCTAAGAAACTTGGAAATTTCACAAACATGTTAAACAAGAACAAGGGTCGCCCGATCGAGCGGCAACCCGATCGGACAACCGTCCGATCGGACAACCACCCTATCAGGTGACACTTGCCCTTTTACCTTGAAACTTTGATACTTAGAAACTTTCTCAAAATATTGGAAACCTTGATCAAGTGGTAGCCCGATCGGACAACCGTCCGATCGAGCGGCCACCCGATTAAGGGGACCAAGGCAACTAACACTCGGGTCGAGTGGCAACCCGATCGGACAACAATCCGATCGGGCAGCCACCCTATTCCCTTCACTTGTACTCGAGTGGCAACCCGACCGGATGACCATCCGATCGGACAGCCATCTGTCTTCACAACACATTTAAGACACTCGGCCGACTGGCAATCCGATCGAACAGCCATCCGATCGAACAGCCATCCGATCCAGTGACTGGTTTGACACTTTATTCAATCTCGTTACTCTGCCCAACTCTTATCCTATTATAATCTAATCAGGCTAATTCTAGAAAGAGCTCCCCTTGATCCAATAGCAGTTTATACTGTTAAGCAATCACTGTGAGTATACTCGATCCCTTTTTACTTTAAACTTTTGGGGTGTAACATGTATTCTATGAAACTTAAACTTGAATCTTTGAAACTTGTACTCTATCCTATGTGAACATGAAACTTGTGATTCTTGATTCTTGACTCTTTGTGCTATGTGATGTTTAATCCAGAGTGTGTAGTTCCGCCTTAACAATAGTAGCGCTATAGGAGATGCACATCTCCCATTATTCTCGGGGGGTATTGTTAGGAAGATTCTAGTTTACCTTGAGTCTTGGGTAAACACTAAAGCATCGGGATACTTGGACTACCACAGCGTGGACTGCGATACTAGCACGGCTGAAACTAATTTATTGCTTACACTGTGGATATGAGTCGTTTTAACCTATTTATTCTATTATCAAACTTGTATACTCGCCAATACTTCTGTATTGATATTTTAATACATGTTGCAGGCTGATAGGATGCTTGGAATGCATGGAATTCAGCTAGGGGATGCTAGAAACGTCGCCTAGATAATATTAGTCTTTTGAACAAGTTGAACCATTTATGATTTGGTCTGTAATGTGATACTTGTGATGACGCTTGTTAGACATTTGCATGAAATCAATTAATCTTTATTGAAACAATAGTGTTATGGAATTCTCATGAGCAATTTGAACGCTTAGTGCTCGCACCCCGATGTTTCTGCCATCGGTTGCGGCGTGACAGATTGGTATCAGAGCCATAACTATAGGGAATTAGGATAAGTAGGAATACTT
The DNA here is from genome assembly GCA_030545235.1 of Helianthus tuberosus. NCBI lineage: Eukaryota > Viridiplantae > Streptophyta > Magnoliopsida > Asterales > Asteraceae > Helianthus > Helianthus tuberosus. The sequence goes on along the minus strand of CM060411.1, from coordinate 46,802,770 downwards.
ACCCTAGTCTATAGTTCTAGGAACCTTGACTCTTATTTGTTGTTTAAGACTTATGTATTCTACCGTATCTGCCTCCTAGCAGCACTTGTTTCTGTTAAACTTACATGTCTTTCCAAAGGCTAACATAATGTACACTTGGTGCCTTGAAAACACTGTTATCGGTGTTTGTATTTTTGCACGAGATTTGCTCTCAAGACAGGAGTGACATCCGAACCTTGATGGTAAAATCTCCATAAAACTCTAGTAGGTCTTGTCTGCGGATAAGCACCAACGCTATTTAGGGTACGATGTGTCAAGTTAGAGGTGAAACTCAGATCTTGATAACTAGTCCCATTCCCTGATTTTTATGTCTCGCTAAAGCCTCATAACTTCCAATCAATTGAGTACGTGAAATGACCAAAATGACGAATACCGTAGGCCTAACATCGATGACGTATTTCTCTAAGTAAGTCGAGACACGTTACCTCAATTCGAAAGGGGTTCGAATCACTTTGGTTAGTCACCGTTCCTCAACCCGGAACAATCCTATGTTTTTTATGAGCCTATCTTGCTTTTGTGTTATCTCAATTTTATGCATGTGGTTTTAAACTCGATTCTCCGATCATTTGGTATGCTTTTACATGAATCACACGTTGTCCGCAATCTAAAACATAAATTCTAATCTCAGATCGAACTAAATTTATGAAGCTTTATTCTATGTGATAATGTGATTGTAAAACACTAAATTTCGCATGGCACTTGGTACGAAAGTTGGTAATCATGCGAAATTTAGTGTCTGACGTGGGATTCTAAAGCTATGGAAGGTCTATTTTGTGTATTCTATGAGAAACTTATGTGAAATCTATCGTGTACTCTAGTGAAATCTATGTGTAAGCTACGTATGTGTGTGATGGAGAAACAGAATACGAAATGTAATCTAGCGCCGAAGACGAAGGGGAAAGTGGCATGTCCGAAGCGTGGTGGATACGCCGCTGGTACTTCCTATATATAAGCGTTTTGGCATGCTACCAAACCTTCGTACCACGCGCTAAGTGAAGTTCGTAGTTTTGTGGGCTCAGGATGGAGTGATTGAATCTACCTTGTTAATCTATGTGGTTGAGTCTATCTGGTTAATCTATGTTTTGAGAAGTGGTGAAATCGAAAGCGATGGTTAACGAGGCATGACACCGACGACGAGATGGACGTGGCATGATTGAAGCATGGTGGATACGCCGCTGGTACTTCCTATATATAAGTGCTTCCATCATGTTGCCGAACTTTCGCAACACGTGCCATGCGGGACTTCGTTGTTTGTGGATTGTTAGCACGAGTCTATGAGAAGCTATGTGAATCTATTTGAATCTATTGAATCTATTGGAATCTATTTAGTCTATTGAATCTATTGTAATCTATTTGAAATCCACGTGAATCTATTTGAATCTATGTGAATCTATGATGATGATGATGATGAGTGTGTTCTACGACACGTAACATGACACCTAGTACGAAGTGGAAGCGATGTGCCCGAAGCATGGTGGATACGCCGCTGGTACTTCCTATATATAAGCATTTCTGACATGTTCGCCAAACTTTGTATAACGTGCCTTGCGAAGGTTGTGGGTTTTTGTGGTATTGGAATCTATGTGAAACTTGAATGTTGATCTTGTGAATCTTGTGGAGTTGTAGTCTATTGTGTGTGAATCTATATTGTGAGGCTTCGTGAACCTAGACTTATACGATCCTCTTATTGGATCTTTAGGATGTCTTCTCGAAAGCTATCCGACACTCTCAGGAAATCCAGGGAGAAGTCTCAGAAAAAGATGATGTCATTCATGGCCGACCAGATTGCTCGAGTCGTGCCAAAGATCGTCTCTGAGCTCCAAGGATCAAACACGCCTCCATCTTCTGCAGACTCTAAGGCTGAGGAGAAAAAGCCTACTAAGTTCAACTATAAGCATTTCATCTCTTGCAACCCTAAGTCTTTCACGGACAGTGCTGGGGTGACTGCTATGCTCGAGTGGTTCGACAGCATCGAGGTTACCTTCATTAACAGCGAGTGCCCAGACCACTTAAAGACTAGGAGTGCAACTGGGATGTTTCAAGGCAGAGCGTTGGAGAGGTGGTCGAATGAGAGAAACATCCGTTCAAATGAAGAAGCCTGTGCTCTTCCATGGGCTGAGGTACGAGAACTAATGATGCTTGAGTTCTGCCCTCCTCGTGAACAACTGAAGCTTGAAGAAGAGTTTTGGCATTTGAAGCAGGTTGGTGATGATAACCTGACTTATGCTACCCGGTTTAAGCAGCTAAGTCTTATCGTTCCTCACTTGGTTTCGACTCCTAAGCGAATAAAAACCAAGTACATCAATGGTCTACCTCCTGCTATGCGTGATTCTATTGAAGCAGCTCAACTGGAAACTATTGAAGAAGTCTATCGTTTGGCAGCAAGTTTGAATAACAACCGTGTGCGTGATAAACAGTTCACTACTCCTGCTCCCTCCAAGTCTGCAAACCAAGTTACCCAACAACCAGGCAGCAGCAAGAACAAGAAAAGGAAATCCCAGGGTTCCGGATGTAATGCTATTACTGCTGCTGCAAACCCTACTGCTAAACCTGCTCCTGCTACTATTGCTGCTAACCCTGTTGCTCCTGAAGCTAAGAAACAGTACACTAGTCCTCACCCAAAGTGTACTAACTGCAACTACCATCATCCTGCTGCCTCTGCATGCCGTCTGTGCACCAACTATAACCGCTATGGTCACACGACTCCCTACTGTCGTCAAGCTAACCCAGCCCCGCAAGCTCAGCAAGCCCCAACCCAGGCAGCTCTACCTGTACCTCCAGCTCCTCTACAAAACCCAAGGCCAGGCAACGCTGTTCGTCCATGCTACAAGTGTGGGGATACTACCCACCTCCGTAACAGTGTCCTCAGCTGAACCAGGACCAGCAGCCAGCCGCTCGTGGACGAGCGTTCAATCTCAATGCAAATCAGGCTCGTAATGACAATGACATTGTCAATGGTATGTTCCTTGTTAATAGCCTTTATGCCTAGATTCCATTTGATACTGGTGCCGATAAAAGCTCTGTGTCCGTGGAATTTGAGTCTTTGATAAACTGTACACGCTCCAAGTTACCTGAGTCATTCTCTGTTGAGGTCGCTAATGGTAAGTCGATTCTTGTGAATTCTATCGTGCGTGATTGTTCCTTGATTCTTAACGATCACGTCTTCTCAATTGACCTTATACCCATGCGGTTGGGTAGCTTTGATGTTATCATCGGCATGGATTGGTTGCGTAGGAACCATGCCGAAATTGTGTGTCATGAGAAACTTGTTCGTCTTCCTCTTCCCTCTGGTGATACTTTGATCGTCTATGGAAACCGACCTTCAAAAGGACTGAGATTGATGTCATGCACACAAGCGAGCAGAAGCTTACGTAAACAGAACCCTGCCTTCTTGGCCCACGTGGTGGAACAAAAAGGCAAGGGGAAGAACATAAGCGATGTGCCAGTGGTGTGTGACTTCACTGATGTCTTTCCTGAAGATCTTCCTGGTCTTCCTCCTCCTAGATCCGTTGACTTTCGTATTGATCTCCTACCTGGTGCGACTCCTGTCGCCAGGGCTCCCTATCGTCTTGCACCTTCTGAGATGCAGGAATTATCTAATCAACTGCAGGAATTACTCGATAAGGGTTTTATTCGTCCAAGTACCTCCCCGTGGGGTGCTCATGTTTTATTCGTTAAGAAGAAGGATGGTTCCTTCCGTATGTGTATCGACTATCGTGAACTTAATAAGCTTACTGTGAAGAATCGTTATCCGCTCCCTCGCATTGATGACCTATTTGACCAACTACTAGGCGCATCGTGTTTCTCAAAGATTGACCTACATTCTGGGTATCATCAACTACGTGTCCTCGAAGATGATATTCCTAAGACTGCGTTTTGTACTCGATATGGGCACTACGAGTTCGTAGTCATGCCTTTTGGCTTGACCAACGCACCTGCAGTGTTCATGGACCTTATGAACCGTGTATGTAAACCTTATTTGGATCGTTTTGTGATAGTCTTTATTGATGATATTCTTATTTATTCTAAGTCTAAGACTGATCATGCTCGCCATTTACGTCTTATGCTTGAACTCTTACGTGGTGAACGTTTGTATGCTAAATTTTCTAAGCGTGAGTTTTGGATTGATGAAGTGCAATTTCTTGGTCATATTGTTAGTAGTCAGGGTATTCATGTTGACCCTTCTAAGATTGAGGCAGTGAAGAATTGGTGTACGCCTAAATCCGTGTCCGAGATTCGTTCTTTTCTAGGATTGGCGGGTTATTACCGCCGATTCGTCGTGGATTTTTCAAAAATCGATGTTCCTCTTACCATGCTAACCCAAAAGGAGAAACCTTTTGTTTGGGGTCCCGAACAAGAGGCATCCTTTCAAACTCTTAAGAACCTTTTGTGTAATGCTCCTGTGTTAACCCTACCCGATGGCAATGACAATTTTGTGGTATACTGTGATGCCTCGAACCGTGGATTGGGCTGCGTGCTCATGCAGCGGGACAAGGTCATTGCTTATGCCTCTCGTCAGCTCAAGGTACATGAGAAAAACTATACTACTCATGATCTGGAGCTTGGTGCGGTTATTTTTGCGTTAAAGATCTGGCGACACTACCTTTATGGTACTAAGTGTGTGGTCTTCACCGAACATAGGAGCCTTCAACATATCTTTGACCAAAAAGAGCTGAACATGCGACAGAGACGTTGGGTGGAATTGCTTAACGACTACGACTGCGAGATTCGCTATCATCCCGGCAAGGCTAATGTAGTAGCCGACGCCCTTATTCGTAAAACCCATTTTAAGGCTATTCGTATATCTAGTGATCTGCATGCTTGTATTTGTGATGCCCAATATTCATCAGCAAATGAAGGAAGTCTAGAAGAAGAAATCCACGGCGCTAGGATTGACAAGCTTGAAACAAAACCTGACGGATTGCAGTATTATCTGAATCGTATCTGGGTGCCGGATCGCGATAATCTCCGTGAGCTCATTATGGCTGAGGCTCACAAATCCCGTTACTCTATCCACCCAGGTACCGATAAGATGTACCAGGATCTGCGTACGACTTACTGCTGGCCCGGCATAAAGAGGGACATTGCTGTATATATGTCTAAGTGCCTTACTTGTTCGAAGGTAAAGGCCGAACACCAGCGTCCCTCTAGACTCTTAGAGCAACCCAAAATCCCTGTCTGGAAATGGGATAGCATTGCTATGGACTTTATTACCAAACTACCCCGTACCTCTAAAGGTCACGATAGTATCTGGGTGATTATGGATCGTTTGACCAAATCAGCCCACTTTCTTCCTATCCGTGAAGATTTCAGAGTGGAGAAACTTGCTCGAGTCTATACTGATGAGATTATATGCCGTCATGGCATACCTCTTGACATAATCTCGGACCGTGATGGTCGTTTTACTTCGCGTCTTTGGAAAATGTTTCAGTCCGCTATGGGTTCGCACTTGAATCTTAGCACGGCCTTTCATCCTCAGGCGGATGGTCAGACCTAGCGTACTATTCAAACCCTAGAGGACATGCTCCGTTCTTATGTCATCGACTTTGGTGGTAACTGGGATGTACATTTACCATTGATATAATTCTCGTACAACAATAGCTACCATTCCAGTATTCAGATGGCTCCTTTCGAAGCTTTGTATGGGCGAAAATGCCGATCTCCTCTCAGCTGGCATGAGATTGGGGAAAAGCAGTTCACTGGCCCTGAGATTGTTCAAGAGAAAACGGATAAGATTCTTCAGATCCGTGATAACTTGACCAAGGCTAGGAGCAGATAGAAGAGCTATGGTGATAATAGGCGGAAGCCTCTGGAATTTGCTATTATTGACCGAGTTCTTCTCAAGGTGTCTCCCTGGAAGGGAGTAGTTCGTTTTGGAAAGAGGGGAAAGCTTGCTCCTCGCTATGTGGGTCCTTTTGTGATACTTGAAAGGATTGGCAAGGTAGCATACAAACTCGACTTGCCACAAGAACTAAACAACGTGCATCCAGTGTTCCACGTATCTAATCTACGAAAATGCCTAGCCGACGAGGGATTGCAGGTTCCCCTCGAAGACTTGAAAATAAATGAAGCTGTTCAATTTGTGGAGAAACCGATCGAAATCATGGATCAAACTGTCAAGCGTTTGAGGCGCAGCAAAATTCCCATTGTTAAGGTTCGATGGGAAGGAAAGCGTGGCGCCGAATTCACTTGGGAATTGAAAAGTGATATGAAGGCTAAGTACCCGCATCTCTTCGAGCAGTCTTCTTCTAAGATTTCGGGGACGAAATCTCCTAAAGGAGAGGAGACTGTAACGGCCAGCGTCCCTAAACTTTAGGCACTTGGCAAGACCAGTCCCTGAACTTCTATTAATTGTCAGTTTTAGTCCTTGTAGTTATGTGATGTTAATACTTTGATACTTTTGGCATGAATCTTATTGATAATGATGCTTGATACTATGATGCTTGATTCTTTATTCAAGATGCTTGATTCTTGACACTTAAACTATGAGACTTGATACATAATCTAGATACTTGGACTCTTGATTCTTGATTCTTGAGAAACTATGATTCTTGACTCTTGAGACTTATTTGGTGCTTGACTCCTTAGAATCGTGAAACTTGATTCTTTGTTGAATGAGAGACTAGAGCCTTGTCACTGGCGGAATCTATGAAACTTGGAAACTTTTGGTTTATAATGTAATCTAGATACTCTACCTAAACTATACGCAATGCAACGCTTAATTTAACTCGCGAAACGAATCAAGGTCAAGAACATGGAAGAAATGGGTTGGCCAGAGTGGCCATCCGATCGGATTGCCACCCGATCGGATGACCACCCAATCGGATGATCACCCGATCGGGTGACTACTCTATCGATCGGCCACCCTATTCACTTTGCACCGCCTTAATGCCCTCTCTCACTATAAATAGACCTGTAACATCACCATTTTGAGTGATGTGAAAGCTCTGCTCGACCAAGACACGCGTACACTTCATTTCTTCATTTTCTCATCGATTTCGGTACGTATATGGCTAGATTCTTGTACTTTCTTGATCTACACTTCATTCACTACGTGATTCTCACTTGAAATCACACTTTTCACCGAGAAATCTCTCAGATCTGAGATCCTAAGGATGACGTCATCATGGTGGTTGGTATAAACTGACATATGAGGTCATTCTTGGTGAGATCTAGCTAAGATCTAAGGGATTCCATGTACATATCACTAAATCTAACCTAAATCTAAGATAAATCTACACTTTTTCCCTATAAAACTTGTGTATCTTCATCTTTTTCTCAACCCTTCACCATTAATCGGTGGAGCCTGGGTTTAAACGGGCTGTGGACTGGATGAACAGTCTAAAGCCGGCTTGGATCTAAGTTATTACCAGTGAAGACGGGCATGGAACGGATCATAACATTAACTCGTTATGAACAGACGACTGAACGGACAGGGGTGATTCCCACCCGATTAGAACGCTGGGGGTACTAATGAGTTTACTGTTGTCACGATACGTACCGTACCGTCACCGTTAAGCTAAGAAACTTGGAAATTTCACAAACATGTTAAACAAGAACAAGGGTTGCCCAATCGAGCGGCAACCCGATCGGACAGCCGTCCGATCGGACAACCACCCTATCAGGTGACACTTGCCCTTTTACCTTGAAACTTTGATACTTAGAAACTTTCTCAAAATATTGGAAACCTTGATCAAGTGGTAGCCCGATCGGACAGCCATCCGATCGAGCGGCCACACGATTAATGGGACCAAGGCAACTAACACTCGGGTCGAGTGGCAACCCGATCAGACAGCAATCCGATCTTTCAGCCACCCTATTCCCTTCACTTGTACTCGAGTGGCAACCCGACTGGATGGCCATCCGATCGGGCAGCCATTTGTTTTCACAACATATTTAAGACACTCGATCGACTGGCAATCCGATCGGATAACCATCCGATCGGACAGCCATCCGATCCAGTGACTGGTTTGACACTTTATTCAATCTCGTTACTCTGCCCGACTCTTATCCTTTTATAATCTAATCAGGCTAATTCTAGAAAGAGCTCCCTTTGATCCAATTGCAGTTTATACTGTTAAGCAATCACTGTGAGTATACTCGATCCCTTTTTACTTTAAACTTTTGGGGTGTAACATGTATTCTATGAAACTTAAACTTGAATCTTTGAAACTTGTACTCTATCCTATGTGAACATGAAACTTGTGATTCTTGATTCTTGACTCTTTGTGCTATGTGACGTTTAATCCAGAGTGTGTAGTTCTGCCTTAACAATAGTAGCGCTATAGGAGATGCACCTCTCCCATTCTTCTCGGGGGGGGGGGGGGTATTGTTAGGAGGATTCTAGTTTACCTTGAGTCTTGGGTAAACACTAAAGCATCGGGATACTTGGACTGCCACAGCGTGGACTGCGACACTAGCACGACTGAAACTAATTTATTGCTTACACTATGGATATGAGTCGTTTTAACCTATTTATTCTATTATCTAACTTGTATACTCGCCAATACTTCTGTATTGATATTTTAATACATGTTGCAGGCTGATAGGATGCTTGGAATGCATGGAATTCAGCTAGGGGATGCTAGAAACGTCGCCTAGATAATATTAGTCTTTTGAACAAGTTGAACCATTTATGATTTGGTCTGTAATGTGATACTTGTGATGACGCTTGTTAGACATTTGCATGAAATCAATTAATCTTTATTGAAACAATAGTGTTATGGAATTCTCATGAGCAATCTGAACGCTTAGTGCTCGCACCCTGATGTTTCCGCCATCGGTTGGGGCGTGACAAGTAAACTTTTTGAGTTCCCTATAATCGATGCACATTCAGAACGATCCATCATTCTTTTTAACGAAAAGGATAGGTGCGCCCCATGAAGATGTGCTAGGGCGTATGAAACCTTTATCAAGTAATTCCTGGAGTTGACTAGAAAGTTCACGCGTTTCGGACAGTGCGAGGCGATAAGGTGCTTTAGCGGCAGGGTTAGTTCCAGGAATGAGGTCGATATGAAAATCCATATCACGAGTGGGAGGTAAACTGGGTAAATCGTCAAGAAAGACAGTAGGAAAATCACGAACCATGGGCACCTTATTGCTTTCTTTTCCTTCTCTGCTACTATGATGTGTGCCAAGAAAGGCATGTATTCCTTTTGGAGATACTTGCTTGCTTGAATGCATGACATGAGTTTCAGTTCCTTCGAAGATACTTCACCTTAGACACAGAGTTGATCCCCATTTTAAAGAGAGAAACGGATCATCTTTTCGAAACAAACGACTTCCGTGCGATTTTCATGAAGAAAATCCATGCCTACTGTGATATCGAAACTACCAAGTCGCATCAGAATGAGATCGATCAGAAAGACATGATTGTTGAGTTCAAGAGTACAATCACGAAGAACAGAACTAATGGTGACGGTTCTTCCGGTGGCAATTTTTTACATCGAACGTTGTTGGGAGGTTAGTGCGTTTACGGTTTAGGAGCTTTTCGAATTCAAATGACACAAAACAGTTATCGGCTCCAGTATCAAATAAACAGGAAGCATAAATACTGTTAACAAGGAATGTACCATTGACAACATTGTTGTCAGTTTGAGCCTGGCGGACATTGATGTTGAAAGTTCTTCGCGGGCGGCTTGTTGTGGTTGTTGCTGCTGTTGTTGCTGCGGTGGTTGCTGCTGCGGTTCTTATTTCACAACTCGATTCAGACAGACATTAGCAAAGTGATTAGGGTCACAACAAGTGTAACAGGCTCGTGCATGAGCAGCGGGTGCAGGAGCTGCTTGGTTACCCTGGAGAGCAAGTGGTTGAGCTGGTGGTGCGGGTGGAGCTTGGGCTTGTTGACGCGGGCCTGAACAGCAGTGAGCGGTGTAGTGCCCATAGATATTGCAGTTTGCATAGAAACGACAATTAACCCTAGCTGGGTGATGGTAGGTGTAAGTTGGGCACAGAGGATGTAAACCAGTATACGCACGCTTAGCTGGCGGTGCATTGGTGTTAGGAGCTTGGCGATTCTGGTTCTGATTGTTGTTGGGTTGGACCGGAACAACGTTGAGAGGAGCAGCGGTAGTAGCGTAGTTCTTGTTTTTTGTCACACCCCGATTTCCACGTGTCACCGGTGGGCCCGGTGGGGAGTATCGTGACGTCATGGTTGGCAACATAATAGTCAAACAACACAATATTAATATGCACAGCGGAAGCAATTGAAAATATAATACAACCGAATTTATTATTGTAATGTCAAATGTCACAATATTCAGAAGTTTATCCACAGAAGGAATCGAACATAAAATGGAAACAATAGTTCAACAGACTTTTAGGCATCTTAAACTTGCGAGACTTCTATCGATGCTAAGGAGAAATATCCAGCCAATTACGTATAGTACCTGCATTTAGCCTTTTTGGAAAATACGTCAGTTTACACTGGTAAATACAATTAACTGACTCATTTTGAAAATGGTTTAAGAAAATTGATTTGGATGCACGTGGCACAAAATATCTTTTATAATTTGATTAAAATGCACAGAGGCAAAATTAATCTTTTTATAACTTGGGAGAATTATTTAAATATATAATCTTGTGAACGAATTACATGTTCCTTGTGCGTTCAGTAGCCCGGATATTGTCCGGGTTAAAGATCAATAGACACACCACATTATTCTTTTGTGCACTGGTGGGTGTACGCCTACACCCCGCGCTTAAGTCATGGCCATTTCGTAAAATGATGCCAAGGATATCCGGGACATGGTCATTAACCCCCCCAAAGGCTTTAAGTAACAAGACTGTTTAAACGAGCCGATCAAATTATTCAATTAACCACCCAACGATGGAAGATTTGATGCCCGATCAAGCGGTATGCTATATACCGTAACCCAAGCCCGTATAGGGAAAATAAGTTAAAAGTATTTACCTGAGCAATGTATAAATCACAATAAGCAAATTGCAAGTAGCTTTTACTGGTCCTCCTAATCTGGAACGAAGGTTTATAATAACCTATTAGAATCCTAACGGGTCTTTAGTTAAGCTTAAGCTTAGACCGGCTAGTTTCAAAGATACGGTTCGTACGCACGATTAAGTGAAGACCGGATAGAATGTGATTTAGACCCGACAAGTTCGGAGACTTTCTTAATATGGGTATTTCATACACATTCTGGATTTTGAGGATAAACCGATAATGTTTGACCCGTTTAGGCTAATTTATGTAAACTAGTTACATAAACCGAACCGAACACGTAATAAGCGTAACGGGTATTCATGAGAGCCATCTACAGGTTTCCTAAGTTAATATGCTTCAAATATGTTGTGACATCAGTAAGTTGTCTTTCATTATGCCCGGAACGAGTTTAAACACAAACTATGCCCCGTAGGGGTAGTTTGGTCATTTAAAAGTTTATAAAAGAGTTTAAGTGTTTGCCTGAGTTACAGGCCTGATGTAATCAGCAAATATACTCAATTTGCTAAGTTATATCAGTAGGTTAATGTATATAAGTGAAATTTATCAATTATAACCAAACTATGCCCCGTAGGGTATTTTGGTAATTTCACATAAGCCGAAAAAGCTCAAAACTGAAGTCTGAGTTCATCAACCTTTGCTTACTGTTAAAATATTATAATTTTCCTCAAATATCAGTAGGTATCAACCCTTATATGTTTAAAATAGTTCTAGTACATACTATGCGTTAAAAACGCTTAAAAAGGCGATTAGAGGCCCTTTCCGGGTTTGATACATAAATCTGATATTTTTATATTTCCAGAAGGCTTAAAATAATTTATTTATCATATGTGATCAGTAGCAAGAGGTTTGGAGTCGTTTAGATATATAAAACTCATTTTATGGCCCGTAAGGGCAAAATCGACAAGTACCGGATTAAGCCTACGACTATGAGTTATGCTCAGCCTAAAATTAATTAAAAATCTTTAAAAATCCCAGAATAATATATTACATCAGTGGGTAAAGATTTTGATATCAAAAAGTATGTTTAAGTAGGCTATACGCTGAATACGCCGTTTAATTAACATAAAGCTTTAATTTTGCGCTAACGAGCATAACTCTTAACCTACACCTCAAACTGATGTCATATTTTGTATGTAAGTTTATATATCAGTAATTAAGGTTTCTACTCTTTTACATTTCCAAAAATCACGTTTTAAGGTGAAAAGGGCATAATGGTCAACATATGAGCAATTAACGGAATCATGCATATTAATTGGATAACTAATGATCCGAGGTGTATAATCACAGAGGGTTATACTAGCAAGTAACCTGGTCCAAATAAAGCTCTAAGGCATTTCTAAAACATTCCATAACGGGTCAGAACTGAAAGTCAAAGTATAAGTCAAACTATGCGACTTTCGGTTCCGAACCGGGTTTAAACAGGAAATTGTCGGGTTGAACATGTTTAGACATGTCCTTACACTAATTACGAAGTTATATTAATGATCAAACAGGTTATATGTGCTCTACATTGCTAATCATGCATAAATTGCAATTTAAACATTATGTTGACTTTTTAATTACACGTTTGACCCGACATTAGACCTAGTTAGAGTGGGAATCAGGGGGAACCCTTTTGAGGGTTTATTACCCACATAATTACCAACTTATAACTACTTTTAATTCGAGATTTGACTGAGCCATTATTAATTAATCTCAAAGTCAAACCGTAATTACGACGGTTTGACTTTTAGCTAAATAACTAAGCTAAACTCAATTAAAGAAGGTTAAGCAAACTTACAAAAGTCCTAAGCTTGATTAGTGATCATTTGAGAGTGCCTTGGAGCTCCAGAAATGATCAGATTGCAAGAGGAAGGTGTGAAGAACAATGGTTGCATATCATGGCCTTTTATAGTGAATTAATCACCACAAATCTTTGACACATGAGTCTACAACCCACCACAACTGATTAACACATGTCCCTAAGTGTTTAGGGGGTGCCTAGGGGTCGCACAAGATGTGAAAAATCGGTTAAAGTCACGCATAAAGGCTTTGGCAGACAACAGCCAAGAAATTCAGAACTGGGAGTCCCTCGCGTGGCGCGAGGGCCCCTCGCGTGGCGCGAGGGCCCCTCGCGTGGCGCGACGGTCTTCTGCAGAAAATCAGAATTTTTGATTTTTTGCTATTTGATCCTTGGCTTTTCAAACTCCGTTTAGACACTTGTTTCTTGCATTATGAACCCTCATAATCGATTTATAAGGGCTTTAAAACATATACCCACTTCGTTAAGTCCCCGGTTAACTTTATTGTTACCCGAAAAGTCCTAACTTTCAACGTTTACGCTTTAACCCTTCGCACACGAATTTGATCATAACTTTCTCATACGATAACGAAACTTTACGAAATTTATATCGTGCATTCTAGTGAGCATGATTAACAGTTACAAAGCTTCGGGTTTGTCAAAAGGTCACTCAGAGGTATATCTTTAAACATGTTGACACATTTAACCCCTGTAGTTTGTAAGCTCTCACTTTTAGCTTCGCATGATCCATGATTTATTCGTTTGATATTATAAACATCATGTAGGGTTATTATGAAGTATATTTATTCACTGTTGACATTTAGAACCCGTATAATCACACACTTTCCATGTTTGTCAACTTTAGTCCTTTTATAACATTCTTTCACACGTTTTAAACATATGACACGTGTCAACACATTATAGGACGTGAATTTTCGAGGTGTTACATCCTCACCCCCTTAAAATAAATCTCAACCCGAGATTTACTGAAATAAATAAGGGTACTTTTCTTTCATCGTGGATTCAACTTCCCACGTGTATTCGGGACCTCTACGGGCATCCCATTTGACCTTTACAGTAGGTACATGCTTCCTTCGAAGCTTCTTTACCTGTCAATCTTCAATCGACAAAGGTTTTTCCACAAATTTTAAGCTCTCATCTATATGCACATCTGTATGCGGTATAACCAGTGATTCATCAGCGAAGCACTTCTTCAGATTGCAGATGTGGAACACATTGTGAATTCCACTGAGCTCTTCCGGTAAGTTTAACTTATAGGCAACTGACCCGACACGTTCGATAACCTCAAAAGGTCCTATGTATCTCGGGCTTAGCTTGCCTTTCTTACCAAATCGCATCACTCCTTTCCAGGGTGATACTTTGAGCAACACTTTATCACCTACTTCGAAGTGAAAAGCTTTACGCTTTGGATCTGCGTAACTCTTCTGCCTATCTCGGGCAGCCTTGAGACGGTCACGAATTTGGACAATTTTGTCCGTCGTTTCAAAGACTATCTCTGGTCCTGATAATTGGACATCTCCAACTTCCGCCCAACAAACGGGTGATCTACACTTTCTACCGTATAATGCCTCGAAGGGCGCAGCCTTAATGCTGGTATGGTAGCTATTGTTGTAGGAGAATTCAATTAACGGTAGGTTCTTATCCCAACTACCACCCAAATCGATCGCACATGCACGTAGCATGTCTTCCAACGTTTGAATAGTACGCTCACTCTGGTCGTCCGTCTGAGGATGATAAGCCGTACTAAAATTCAAACGTGTGCCCAAAGATTGTTGGAAACTCTTCCAAAAATGTGACGTGTATCTAGTATCTCTGTCAGAGATAATAGACACAGGTATGCCATGTAAGGCTACAATCTTATCAACGTATAACTGGGCTAACATGTCGGAGCTATAAGTCTCCTTGATGGGTAAGAAATGTGCTGACTTAGTCAGTCTATCAACTATAACCCATATTGTATCATTTCCTTTCCTTGTCTTGGGTAACTTGGTAATAAAATCCATAGTTACCATTTCCCACTTCCACGTAGGAAGTTCAAGCTGTTGTAGCAAACCTGACGGTTTCTGATGCTCGGCTTTGACTTGCGCACAAGTCAAGCATTTAGCTACATAGGTGGCTACAGACTTCTTCAAGCCTATCCACCAATAATTTGCCCTTAGTTCCTGGTAATTGAACTTACCAATCTATTGCCCCAACAATAGATGTTTTAACATTCCATCTTTACAAGGCCTCCAAGGGAGCAGCCTTGATGCTTACATATCAACTATTATATAATAGCTTATCTTAAGGTGAGATGGTCATTCCAACCACTACTTAACTAATTTTAAGGAATAGCAAATCCTTGTCGTTAGTCGAATAATTCGACGATCCTGGGTAGCTGATGGCAATCCTTAATCGTTTCCTAATTAGGGGTGTGGTAATGTATGCATAAGTTAAATGAACCGTCTTTCTTACCCAACAATATCAAACTCTCAGTATCGAGTTAGGCTATATGAATCTCCTATCTTAAAATTTACTTAATCAGGTTTTTGGTTATTCCATAATCAGCATGGAGTTCTTACAACACTCTAACCCAAAGCGGGATGTTAATCTTAACTCTACTTGCCTTCCAGGAGGAAAGCAGGGAAAACTTATGAGAAGATAATCAAGATACAAGGAGGCTACAGAGATTTTCC
Source organism: Helianthus tuberosus (assembly GCA_030545235.1). Lineage (NCBI taxonomy): Eukaryota > Viridiplantae > Streptophyta > Magnoliopsida > Asterales > Asteraceae > Helianthus > Helianthus tuberosus. The sequence goes on along the minus strand of CM060411.1, from coordinate 46,787,298 downwards.
ATATCTCATGCTCCAGTTCATCCATCATTGCTTGTGTCAAATAAGTGACATATTTATGTTAAAAGTCTACGAATTCCTTAATCAGGAACATTCACTTGGACAATTCCATTCTGGATATCTTCTTTGAATACTACTAGTCGACTTTAGTACAATATGACCATTGAGATATCTCAGGGGCTCCATGTATTAAACCTCCATACTGATCAGGCATGGATGTAATCTATGGGACACACTAGGATACGCCAATCCTCATATGGCACTTTTATCAAACATAGTTTGGCATTCGCAGGTGATAGAAAAACAATGAGAAAAATAATTAAAATAACATATGTTGTCGTACTCTATGCAAAGAAAGAGTACTCTTAGATTTTTCGGAAGGATTCCTTGCCGATCTAGAAGAATCGGTTACTATGGTTTCCTTGGTAGTTATACCTTGTGGATAATAATAAAAGTTTGCTAAGCTTATGGTTCAGGAAGATTTATTATTGCCTGTTGATGTGGGGTAAAATACACATATTTGTCCCGTGTAAAGTGTATAATTTTTGTATATGTTTTATTTGTTTTTATTTAGTTTTAGTACTACATTATATTATATTGTGTTTTGGCTAGGTCCTGGTGCAAATGGAGAAAAAACGAGTGACATGGAAATAACCAGCCAGTTGAGTAGAGTAGACTGCCAGTTGCCGAATTAAAATTGCCGTTATTTTTCGTGACTGGGCCGAACCTACTTATCTCTATAATATTAGTGGAGGTCACTATCTCTATTTTTAAAAAAGGGGGAGAACACATTTAACAAAACAATTACGAATTTAGAGTTCTTTGGACGATCATAGAGACTGTTTTCAGAGGGTTTGAAGGCTCGGGACTGCTGGGAATCATTGGAGAACGTTCAGGAATACACGGGATCGAAGTTCACGGGTTACACAATCTTGTTTCTTCGTTTTTCGTTTATTTTTGTTAGTTTAAAGATGAATTCAGATTTGATTAAGATTATAGACTTGTTTTTGAACATGATTATTGGCTAAATTTCTGTTACTACTTAGACATGGATGAATGATTGCGTATGTGTTTTGATTATTATTGGATTTTGGAAGCTATGGCTAGTTTATAAATTGTAAACGGTTTGTTCTATCGGTTAGATGTGTTTGCGTGCTTGATGTTGTTTGATTATTGATTATTGCTTCGCATGAATCTTGGTGACGGTCTTTATCACATAATAGAGTCGTGCTAGGTTTTAGATTTTGGTGACTGTCTATATCACGTAATAAATCTTGAATCTTTAGGGTTAAATCGGCCGATAAACCTTAGAAGTAATAGTTGGTAATTTTATAAAATCAAGTGTTCTACTAATCATCAATAGCTGTAAGGTGCGAGATTATTGCTAGGTCTAAGTGATTAAACCGCAAGGTGGGTCCTTCTTAGGAAGTTAACCTATTGGCTGCTGTCTAGCAAGTCTAGCTGAGAAAACAAACCTATCCTAGGTTTAGGTCTCGTAAGGGAGTGAGCCTTGTAGGATACTTTTATAAACCCATTAGATGTCTTGTAAAGGAGTCTAATAACCGGTAATTTAACAACCTTTAGGGGATCTTAGCGTGCTCTTGAGAGGGGTCCTTAGATTTTCCGATAGGTGAGAATTTCAAGATCCCGGTTCCATAGCAGACAACTTCCAATTATAATCATAACTAAAAGCAATCAGGATTCCTGTCTAGGTAGTTCTTTCATCATCCTTGAGTTCAGCCTTCGTGTGAGTTCGTGTCTAGTTCGTCTAGTCTAGTTAGTATTCGTTATTTGCATTCTTAGGATTTTTAGAAACCCCCCCCCCAGTTAATAAACATTTAGTTAAGTCGTGTCAGTCTAAGTCTAGATAGAGTCGTTATCGTGATCAGTAGAGTCTCTTGGGTTCGATACTCGGACTTCCTTAGGCTATACTTCATCGATCGGTACACTTGCCGGTCGTGTGATTTAGGGTTTAGAGAGTCTTAGTTTTATAAATTTAAAACTTAGAGAGTCTAGTTTAGGGTTTAATTTAGTTGTTTTAGTTAACCCATTTTCAGCACACCACCTGTATTAAATCAGGACACTTAGCAGAAATTATCATTTGTAAATGATAAGGGATGTACTTGATGACATCGTGAACTGCCTCTTGGCATTCATCAGGTGAGTTCAGGCATTTCTTCCTTTAGCCTTTCCAGGCTTAGCTGCACCTTCTTTGGCAGCTTTATGGAATCTAGTTCAGATGCGGCCTTACTCACCACAGCCGTGATAGACTGCGTTCTTTATGTCCCTACATTCCTGGGAAAATGATGACCTGTTCCTTAGCAGATGTCACACTGCTTTGGTCCTGGTTCTATTCGACACTGTCCCTAGTGTCTTTTATAGCAATTCTTACATACAGGCTTCTTACTGAACTTTCGTTGCTTTTTATTAAGCCTGTGCTTGTTCTCTTTCTTAGATTTCTGGGAGTTATCCTCCTCCTTTAGTTCATCCTTCATATTCGAAGTGTGAACAAATCTCTTCTCATGAGCAATTGAACGTGGTTTTGAATGAAATTTAGAGCGAGAAGCATTCGGCTCTTTGGATTGTTTCATGACCTTTTCCCATTGCCTCTCAAACTGTTGCGTTAACCACCGCTTGGAGATTAACTCCATTAATATTGAGGTTTGCATTTGAGACATTATTTGCTTTTGTCGCATTAATAGCATCGCGACTATTGCCTATCTCATCCGAGTTTTCCATACTCAAACTTGGTACTAATTACCAAATTAAACCATTATTAGTCATCATCCTGACGACCTGACATAAATTAGCCACGGCATCCACGAACCGTATAGGCCATTATGTTCCGAACATTCTTAATGAATGCTATTTGAATGTATATCTATAACATTTAGCTTAGGTCACAAAAGGACTATCAATGGCATTCAAGGTTTGGAGCGAGTCCAATACCTGCTTGACAGGGGACCATAATGTCACAGCTGTCTTTGTCACAAGGACGATTATACATAGCTCAAGGGCTAGCCTTACATGACTTTGGTTATATATATATATACATATATGGCATAGGAGCCTGTCTCGAGGGACGTAGAAAGATATGGCATAAAGCCCAGTCATGAAGGACATAAGTAATCATATGGCGCGAAGGCCTTGTTGTAATGACATTTAGATACGGCACAAATGGCCTTGTCTCTAGGACGTTATAGGATATGGCACTAAGGCCTGTCACCTGGGATGTTAACATTTAGTATGTTAACTTGTCACGAACGACGAATTATAGCACGGAGGATTGTTATGGGTGACTTGAAATATAACTCATGGATTTGTCACAAGGACATCAATTCATAGGCTGCAATCTTAATAGATCAGGAGTCTTAAAGCTTGAACATAGTTCTTCACCTTTGGACAGGGAGTCATAGACTACAACTGTCATCGTCTTGACAGGCGATTCTTTTTACAGAAAGGTAAACCAATTAACATCACTAATGGATGTCTATCTATAATTTTCGTATCTAATGATATTAGTCATGATCACATCGATCATATTGACTATTAGGTTTTGGGTATAATCCCACCATTTTGAATAGGGGATCATAAAGATCACCACTATTTTGTCTTATCGATAGTAGAATAAAGCATAGCCCGTAGGCAATTCATCACTAGGGATGTCAATATTATGAATTTATGATCATCATACTGATGATACTAGTCAGGATCGCAATGATCGTATAGACTATTAGGCTTGAGTGCAGCTCATAACCTTAAACAGGGGATCATAGAGATCGAAATGTTTGTGTCACAAATGGACAATATAATATGGCCCGTAGGCGAAACATCCCTATTGGATGTTTATAATGGATTCATCATTTTAGATGATATAAGTCAGGATTGCATTAATCATATTGACTATTTGGCTTGAGCATAGCCCACCACCTTAGACAAGGAATCATAAAGATCACAATGTCAATGTCTCAGATGGACAATTTATTATAGCCCGTAGGCAAAACATCTTTTCTTGACAGGGAGTTGTAGGCTACCACTGTCTTTAGTCTCGGAGGACGTTAATTATAGCCCGTAGGCATTTCCCTTCTAAGGGATGTTTATGGTATGATCATCTTTTCAGATGATATTAGTCGAGATCGTATGGTCTCTACAAACTATTATGCTTGGACGTATTCCAATATCTTTAGACAGGGTCAAGGACCACCACTGTCGTTGTCTTATCGGATAACAAATTTAGCCCGTAGGCACTTCATCACTCACGGATGTTTATAATATGATCATCTTATAAGATGATATAAGCCATGATTTCTAGATCATAAGGCAAATTAGGAAATAAAATTTTTTTCCAATATAGGGATGACTGTTGTGATTTTATCGAATCATATTTGTCAGGAGTGCTAACACGTTCTTAGGTGTTAACAAGGATCTGAATCCCTTGAGTAGGTTTCACCATCTTGGCCTCGTAGGCTAGGTTTCACCTTTAAGATTCTTTTTAAAAATGCATACTGGCAGGGAAGGAAGGATGTTTATTTTATTCAGGATTTTTATCATAAATCCTAATTTATAAGTTAGTAATAGCACAAATGGCCTAGTCGCGTAGACAAGTTTAATTTATAAGCCATGATTTCAGAGAATCGAGGCATTAAGGTTTTAATAATAGCACAAATGGCCTAGTCGCGTAGACAAGTTTAATTTATAAGCCATGATTTCAGAGAATCGAGGCATTATAATTTATCCTAGTTATAAAACATTACGGATATTAAGGTGGCACAAAGGCCTAGTCACATGGACACTTTTAAATTATAAGCTATGATTTCAGAGAATCAGAGCATGAAGGTATTCTGGCACAACAGGCCTAGTCACAAGGACATTTATAAATTATAAGCTATGATTTCAGAGAATCAAAGCATGTAGGTATTCTGGCACAATAGGCCTAGTCACAAGGACATTTATAAATTATAAGCTAGGATTTCAGAGAATCAAAGCCTTGAGGTTTGAACCTAGTTCATTACCTTTTTCTGACAGGGAGTCATAGCTACCACTGTATTTTGGCTCATGTAGAAATGAGCAAGGCCCGTAGGCACTATATTACCACGTAAGGTTAAAATATGATCATCTTAATTGATGATGTAAACCCAGGATTCAGAGATCATTAAACTGGGTTAGGAATCTTTTGAAGAATCCTTAATAACGTGTGTGATTTCCAACGAATCACATCTGCCGGGAGTGTTAACATGTTTTCAGATGTTAATTGGGATACGAATCTTTTAAACATGTCTTACCATCTTGGCCAGGTCTTTATAATGACACTCAGGCTAGGTTTCACTCTTAAGATTCTTTTAATATTTATCGCAGAACAATTTCTAAATTGAAATGTTAATAAGGATCTGAATCTAAATTGAGGAAATGCCATCTTGGCCGGTCTTAATATGACCCGAAGCTAGGTCTTGTCCTTTTTAGATTTTGCTATTTTATTATAATGGTAGATCTTGCAAAAGGAAATGTTATTTTTCCATTTATTTAATATTTCTTGTTTAGATTGAAAGTTTAAACTTAATCATTCCACTATATAAAAATAAAAGTATAAAGTTGCCCTAAGCGGGACTTGAAAGGAATAATGTTGTCCTCGTAGGGACTGAAAGATAATTGTGTCCTTATAAGGACTTATTAAGGAAACGATCTTCAGCAAGAGGAGTTTCTTCTTTATTTTATTTCTGAGTGTCCTCTCCTTGGATGCTCGTTTCATTCTAGCCGCGGTACGAAGCTCAGCATTTCAAGGCTCCAGATGTGGAGAATTTTTATTACAGCTTCTTCGCTTGGCGACGTATATATAAAAATTTGGAAGCAAAAATTTCCAGGTTAGGATTGAGAATATTCGTAAGTTAAGTCTAGACTCAGAAGGTCAAGGAATGTGCTACTGTGTCATTGAGATTAAACACGAAAGACTAGTGTTCAATTCACTCAATGTTGGTTCTGATACCAACCTGTCACACCCCGATTTCCACGTGTCACCGGTGGGCCCGGTGGGGAGTATCGTGACGTCATGGTTGGCAACATAATAGTCAAACAACACAATATTAATATGCACAGCGGAAGCAATTGAAAATATAATACAACCGAATTTATTATTGTAATGTCAAATGTCACAATATTCAGAAGTTTATCCACAGAAGGAATCGAACATAAAATGGAAACAATAGTTCAACAGACTTTTAGGCATCTTAAGCTTGCGAGACTTTTATCGATGCTAAGGAGAAATATCCAGCCAATTACGTATAATACCTGCATTTAGCGTTTTTGGAAAATACGTCAGTTTACACTGGTAAATACAATTAACTGACTCATTTTGAAAATGGTTTAAGAAAATTGATTTGGATGCACGTGGCACAAAATATCTGTTATAATTTGATTAAAATGCACAGAGGCAAAATTAATCTTTTTATAACTTGGGAGAATTATTTAAATATATAATCTTGTGAATGAATTACATGTTCCTTGTGCGTTCAGTAGCCCGGATCTTGTCCGGGTTAAAGATCAATAAACACGCCACATTATTCTTTTGTGCACTGACGGGTGTACGCCTACACCCCGCGCTTAAGTCGTGGCCATTTCGTAAAATGATGCCAAGGATATCCGGGACATGGTCATTAACCCCCCAAAGGCTTTAAGTAACAAGACTGTTTAAACGAGCCGATCAAATTATTCAATTAACCACCCAACGATGGAAGATTTGATGCCCGATCAAGCGGTATGCTATATACCGTAACCCAAGCCCGTATAGGGAAAATAAGTTAAAAGTATTTACCTGAGCAATGTATAAATCACAATAAGCAAATTGCAAGTAGCTTTTACTGGTCCTCCTAATCTGGAACGAAGCTTTATAATAACCTATTAGAATCCTAACGGGTCTTTAGTTAAGCTTAAGCTTAGACCGGCTAGTTTCAAAGATACGGTTCGTACGCACGATTAAGCGAAGACCGGATAGAATGTGATTTAGACCCGACAAGTTCGGAGACTTGCTTAATATGGGTATTTCATACACATTCTGGATTTTGAGGATAAACCGATAAGGTTTGACCCGTTTAGGCTAATTTATGTAAACTAGTTACACAAACCGAACCGAACGCGTAATAAGCGTAACGGGTATTCATGAGAGCCATCTACAGGTTTCCTAAGTTAATATGCTTCAAATATGTTGTGACATCAGTAAGTTGTCTTTCATTATACCCGGAACGAGTTTAAACACAAACTATCCCCCGTAGGGGTAGTTTGGTCATTTAAAAGTTTATAAAAGAGTTTAAGTGTTTGCCTGAGTTACAGGCCTGATGTAATCAGAAAATATACTCAATTTGCTAAGTTATATCAGTAGGTTAATGTATATAAGTGAAATTTATCAATTATAACCAAACTATGCCCCGTAGGGGTATTTTGGTAATTTCACATAAGCCGAAAAAGCTCAAAACTGAAGTCTGAGTTCATCAACCTTTGCTTACTGTTAAAATATTATAATTTGCCTCAAATATCAGTAGGTATCAACCCTTATATGTTTAAAATAGTTCTAGTACATACTATGCGTTAAAAACGCTTAAAAAGGCGATTAGAGGCCCTTTCCGGGTTTGATACATAAATATGATATTTTTATATTTCCAGAAGGCTTAAAATAATTGATTTATCATATGTGATCAGTAGCAAGAGGTTTGGAGTCGTTTAGATATGTAAAACTCATTTTATGGCCCGTAAGGGCAAAACCGACAAGTACCGGATTAAGCCTACGACTATGAGTTATGCTCAGCCTAAAATTAATTAAAAATCTTTAAAAATCCCAGAATAATATATTACATCAGTGGGTAAAGAGTTTGATATCAAAAAGTATGTTTAAGTAAGCTATACGCTGAATACGCCGTTTAATTAACATAAAGCTTTAATTTTGCGCTAACGAGCATAACTCTTAACCTACACCTCAAACTGATGTCATATTTTGTATGCAAGTTTATATATCAGTAATTAAGGTTTCTACTCTTTTACATTTCCAAAAATCACGTTTTAAGGTGAAAAGGGCATAATGGTCAACATATGTGCAATTAACGGAATCATGCATATTAATTGGATAACTAATGATCCGAGGTGTATAATCACAGAGGGTTATACTAGCATGTAACCTGGTCCAAATAAAGCTCTAAGGAATTTCTAAAACATACCATAACGGGTCAGAACTGAAAGTCAAAGTATAAGTCAAACTATGCGACTTTCGGTTCCGAACCGGGTTTAAACAGGAAATTGTCGGGTTGAACATGTTTAGACATGTCCTTACACTAATTACCAAGTTATATTAATGATCAAACAGGTTATATGTGCTCTACATTGCTAATCATGCATAAATTGCAATTTAAACATTCTGTTGACTTTTTAATTACACGTTTGACCCGACATTAGACCTAGTTAGAGTGGGAATCAGGGGGAACCCTTTTGAGGGTTTATTACCCACATAATTACCAACTTATAACTACTTTTAATTCGAGATTTGACTGAGCCATTATTAATTAATCTCGAAGTCAAACCGTAATTACGACGGTTTGACTTTTAGCTAAATAACTAAGCTAAACTCAATTAAAGAAGGTTAAGCAAACTTACAAAAGTCCTAAGCTTGATTAGTGATCATTCGAGAGTGCCTTGGAGCTCCAGAAATGATCAGATTGCAAGAGGAAGGTGTGAAGAACAATGGTTGCATATCATGGCCTTTTATAGTGAATTAATCACCACAAATCTTTGACACATGAGTCTACAACCCACCACAACTGATTAACACATATCCCTAAGTGTTTAGGGGGTGCCTAGGGGTCGCACAAGATGTGAAAAATCAGTTAAAGTCGCGCATAAAGGCTTTGGCAGACAACAGCCAAGAAATTCGGAACTGGGAGTCCCTCACGTGGCGCGAGGGCCCCTCGCGTGGCGCGACGGTCTTCTGCAGAAAATCAGAATTTTTGATTTTTTGCTATTTGATCCTTGGCTCTTCAAACTCCGTTTAGACACTTGTTTCTTGCATTATGAAGCCTCATAATCGATTTATAAGGGCTTTAAAACATATACCCACTTCGTTAAGTCCCCGGTTAACTTTATTGTTACCCGAAAAGTCCTAACTTTCAACGTTTACGCTTTAACCCTTCGCACACGAATTTGATCATAACTTTCTCATACGATAACGAAACTTTACGAAATTTATATCGTGCATTCTAGTGAGCATGATTAACAGTTACAAAGCTTCGGGTTTGTCAAAAGGTCACTCAGAGGTATATCTTTAAACATGTTGACACATTTAACCCCTGTAGTTTGTAAGCTCTCACTTTTAGCTTCGCATGATCCATGATTTATTCGTTTGATATTATAAACATCATGTAGGGTTATTATGAAGTAAATTTATTCACTGTTGAAATTTAGAACCCGTATAATCACACACTTTCCATGTTTGTCAACTTTAGTCCTTTTATAACATTCTTTCACACGTTTTAAACATATGACACGTGTCAACACATTATAGGACGTGAATTTTCGAGGTGTTACATTTTTGTTACCCTTGCGCTTGCGATTCTGACATGAAGACTTTGAAGCTTGGGATGCTGCAGTTTCGGTAGCGGGTGCGGAGGTAGCGGTTGCTTAATTCAGACTCTTGGTTGAGATTTTGAAATAACTAGCCAAAACTCGCTTATCATTGATCTCAGTGGCGAGTTGGTAAGTCTCCTCAATGGTAGCAGGTTTAGCGGATTGAACAAAGTCAGCTGCACAATCGGGTAGAGCTCGAATGTACTTTTTGATCGTGAAATCCGGAGTTGTCACTTGACTAGGACAGATAACACTGAGCTGCTTGAAGCGAGCGGTGAGACCAGTGTTATCACCACCATCTTGTTTGATACCCCAAAACTCGTTTTCTAGCTTCTAGAGTTCATGCGGGGGACAAAATTCTTTCATCGTGACTTCCTTCAATTCCTCCCATGACAGACCATAGGTTGCGTCATGTTAGGATCTGAGTTTGGTTTTGATTGTGTTTTATGTTTGAATTAAGATGAACAATGAACAAGTAGCGCAGCGGAATATAAATGGAAACAAACTTTTCACAATCAAACAGGAGAATTGCTTTCAACACACATTTTCAATAATGAACCGAATGATTGAATTTATTTCATCAACGATTACAATTGCATGCATGTAACAAACTCCCCCTCAGCCTGAGCTCACAGTGATTTATTCGTACAGGAAGAAAGATGGTGAAGAGCTAATAGAACAGTACAAGGTACTGTTCTATTTATAGGCACGGACAAACCACTGAGGCATCTTTGCTGACGTCACCATGAAAGTGACATCTAACCTCCTAACAAACTCTAACAACTGATCTATACAAGTACTGCTATGCTAACAACTGTTATACAATACATTACATAAGGACAAACTAACTACTGCTGAATCCTTCCACTGATATGAACCCAGCAACACTTGATATATCCAGTAGTGCTTGACCCATAGCAGTAGATTGAACAGCAGGGCTTTAGTCTTCATCAGTTTTTGACTTGATCAGCAGTTGTACCGATCAGTGGATTGGAGGTCATCAGTGTAGGATCGATATTGACGATCTAGTGAGTCAATCAGAGTCAAAATACCACTGTTTATGCGGTGGAAACACACAAACAGTTCGAATCAAAGAGAATGGAGTAGAAATAGACAGAATATCACTTTAAACACCGTTTCTCATTAATTGTTCTCGGAAAAATTCGGCAGCAGTTCGGCTACAACTTGGACATTCAGTACATAATGAGAAACTAACACAGCTATATATAGGAGTTCTAATTCCGCTCCTAATGACATTATGTCATTTCGGGCGGAATCAGAAGCATCTGATTTCGCTCAAAATGACATAATGTCATTAGGAGTGGAATCAGCCCTTAACAACATAACATTTACATTTTGACCCCTACATAATACATAATTGACATTTCTGACCCCTAGACCCTATACAAGCTTGACTAAGACTAAGACGCAGGCTTTAGACATTCGTGCATCAACAAACTCCCCCTTGGATACAGCCGGAGTCTTCAGTCTTGGTCTTTAGATCTCTTCACAGGGACTTGAACTTCTCTTCACGAGGCTTAGGCTTCTTCGGTAACGCTTTCCTAAGCTTCTCATTCTCGTCGACTCTCTTCTTTTCCTCAGCAGCCATTCTCTGATTTAACGTGTACCTCATGACCTTATCTTTCTCTTCTTGCTCCTTCCGAGCTTTCTCAGCTTTCAATCTTTCCTCTTCCTCAATCTTTCGCCATTTGGAATTCGATTTATTTTCAGAATTTATACCTTTCTGAAAACAAACAGATACTACACGTTGAAACTGCATGGCTTGTTCTTTATCTTCAGGTTTAAACCAGATCTTGTTAATGAATAGACATTCAATATCCTTTGCAGAGCAATTCATCAGCCACAGAGGATCATATACAAAGATATTTCTGATCTCATTTCCAGCACGATATGTGATGATAGCCTCAGTCGTCAAACAACTGTACACCCATCCCATAAAACCTTTGTAAAACTCTTGTTCCATCTTCGGTACTGGAATATTCTTCATAGTTCGTGGCTTCTTTATATTCAGAATAGTTTCTTCTTCATTTCCGGTTTCAGGATTCACTCTTCTAACTTTCTTTGGGTAATGTGGTTGCCAGTGCCTGAAGTTCTTCAATGCTTTAAACTTTATACAGCCCCACATTCGAATATCATTCTTTCTCACTGGATAGGCTAATGTTCTGACTTGAGCTAACTCATCAACATCCCACCATGGTAATGACATAACATCACATAAGCGTTCAAAGTACTGAACCCCATACTCTCTTCGAATTGCATAGGCATTGACCTGCGGTAAGAATCCCCAGCTAATAATATCACTCTGAGACACATCTCTGTCTCTCTTGTAGAACTTTAATGGCCTCTTAAACTTTCTTTCATTGCTCTGTCTGAACCACTTTTTATGTTCTTCTTCCAGAGAATCCTTTGTAGTACCACCAAAGTTTTTGTCTTTGAGACTCTCTTCAACTTTTCGTCTCAACTCGTCTCTGTTCTCTTCAGTAAATAACTCCGTCAGAGTTGGAAATTCTGAAGTATCAACATTAACATTTTCTTCATCTGTGCAGTCTTCTACTTCAACACGATCATAGAGATCTGCATCTTCCACATACTTATACTGATATTCAACCTTTTGATTCACGTCAAACGCATTCAACTCTTCTTAAAAATCAAATTTGAAATTATCTTCTTTCACATTGAACATCTTTAAAACTTCATCCAATGTGTAAGTATGTCTGATCTCCCCCTCTTCAACATCAGGTTCAATATGAAGAATCATCTTTTCGACTACATCAACATTCTGATCTTCTACATGCTCCCCCTCTCCAGTTGCATTCTCTGGTTCTTCATTCACAGAGTCATTCATTAGATCATCAAGTGTTGATTCTTTTGATGCTTCAGAAACTTTAACACCTGAAGTGCCTTGATCATCATCATTGTCATCATCACTTGAACTACTTGCAGATAATACCTTCTCATCGTCTTCATCTCCTTCATCATCATCATCCTCATTTTCATCATCATCATCCTCTTCATTATCAACATTAAGAGCATGTTCTAATAACACTTCGTCGTCAAAAATAGCACGAACTGAAGACAGAGGAACAGGCTTTTCATAAACTGGTTCAGAAGCAGTTGACAAAACAATTGCCCTTTCTTCAGAAGAACCTTCGGGCTCTTTACCTTTCCTTTTCATTTCAGCATCGATAGCAGCTTGTTGTTGAACTTTAACCTCTTCTCACACAACCTCATCAATTTTCTGCTCTAGAGGCATACCAACCACACTTTCTAATACCTTTTTCAGCATATAATTTTCATGTTCATTTCGAGCCTTGATAGATTCAAGTTCTTTGTTCTTTAACTCATAATACTTGAGCTGATCATCCCTGCGTTTCTTTTCTTCCAATAATTCAGAAATCTGAACTTTCATTATATCAATCTCTGTTTCATCAGTTTCTACTTTCTTCAGTAATGCCTTGTTGTCAGATTCTAATCTTTTTACACGCATTTCAAGAATCTTTTCATGATCAGCTACTCTCTTACTTTCAGCTGCAACTGTTTTGCTTTCATTCAAAACATCATCCATTTTCTTCTCTAACCTTTTCACCTGTTCATCATTAGCAAAACCAAAATCTCCAATATCTTCAAGATTATCTGGAGGAGTATGAAGACCTTTGTGACCAGAAGAACCAGGAGTTAGTTGAATTTGAGTGAGTGACGGAGTTTTGAATATTTCTTGAGATGTAAGAAACTGTTGTTCATGAGGTGGTGTGGAATGTAATGGTGAAAGATGTAAAGATGATGGTTGTCTAGGTGGGGTTGATTGTCGTGGAGGTGTTTGATGTGGTGGAGATGTTTGATGTGGTGGTGATTGTATTAGTGATTGATGTGGTGTAGGTTCAGGTGGTGGTGTTAATGGTTTACTTGGTTCTTTGGACGATTTCTTCTTCAGAACAATCTTTGGCTTTGTGATCTTTGGAGTAACTTTCTTTATCTTCGGAGATACAATCCTTTTCTTTGCTCCTGCTTTCTTTCTACTACCCGAAGGAGACGATTGAGATCCAGAAACATGTTGTGGTGATGGGACATATGGAGCATCCTCCCTTTCCTGCCTCTTTCTTTTCCTCAACAATTTCTCTTTAACAGTCTCTTCTTGAATTCTTTTCAAACGTTCTGTTTCATCTATCTCATATTCAGAAGAACTTGTAGAACTCTTATCAACGCCATCACCTTCTACATAATCAATTACTTTCTCTTTCTCAACTTCTATGTTAGCTGCTTGATCTGACTCTAAATCATCAATGTTTATCATCACATCATCAATATCAACATCGTGATTTTCTTCCGCAGTTACAACCGGCTCTTCAACCTCAGCCTCATCAATCAATAACATTTTTGCCACTTTCTTTTGTTTCTTCTTTGGCTGCGATGATGACCCTTCACCCTCATGTGCTTTAGGAGTGACCTTTTTGCTTCTCTTCCTTGGTTCTTTGACATACCAGTCATTTCGGGTGGTTTTAAACTCTTCAAGAGACTTTAGCTCATCAACATAAGCGGCTTCCTTCATTTCTTCTTCATTTCTTTTCATTTCTCCAGTGTTGATGATTTACTGGATCAGGATCAACATAGTTCACATCTTTGATATATCCGAAAAATTCAGCAACTATTTTTGGTTCAGGATGGTTTGCATGATATCTTGCAAGCTGCTTGAGAGAGTCGTTGCTCATGTGTGACTGAACTAACAAATCATTCTTCAAATCACATTCAATCTCTGGATATGCATGATCGATCAGCATCTGCACAAATCTTGGATACATCCAAGTCTTACTCTTTGTTGTGATATTCTCGACCATATAGTGAAAAACAATATGCGAGAAGTTATATTTCTTGTTCAAAACCAATGCAGTGACCATGTTCATCTGGTAATCACGCATGGTATCATACCCTCCTTTGCAATGACTAAGTGACATTAATACACAATGAATAATAAACTTGTAAGGTGTCTGAAACTTTGATTTCAAGTAATTTCCAACATTTAGTGCACCAACATATCCCATCCTGAGCATACACCTCTTTACCATTCTTTCCGGAAACCTTGTTGGCGAGTTTTCGTCATCAGGAAAGTTCAAAACTTCACGAATCAGCGCCTCAGTAACAACAATTGTTTTCTTTTCATTTTGTAGCTTCACAACTGAGTTTATCACTTTGTTTGTTTCATCGTATTTTGCATGCTCCCAGAATCATTTAATGTGTGACTTGTATACTGGACGTTGATCTGTAAGAGCTTTCTGAATAGGTACTCGACTCATGAACTCCAGTATACTGCTGAATTTTGCCAACTCTGAATTCTTTTGCACATCAAAATCACAACAGCTGTTGTGAAGTGAATCAAAAATGACATTCGAACCCTGTACAACAAAATAACACAAACTGAATCAACACTTAGAAAAATTTCAGTATCAAACAACTTTCAAGTGAAATCTCATGATATGATAACATTCTGAGCGGAATCAACAAGTTTCTGATTTCACTACAAATGACAAAGTGTCATATAGAGCGTAATCAGACATATCACTCAGAGACGAAATCAGATCTCAGTGCATTTAGGAGCGGAATCAAATCTTAATGCAGTTAGGGGCGAAATCAGATCTTATGCACTTAGGATCATAATCAATACCCAACCCTTTTAAACACATCAGATGATGAAATTAAACATTTTGGTTTGTTTATCAGTGGATTTCGAGCAAAGGGTTGTGTTTTTTTATACTTTAAAACCATCACAAATAACCTAGATCTAAGTTCAAACTATCTGCTACTATCCAAACATGAACAAACCCTAGATCTGGTTCAATCAAAACTCACACGCAAGATCTACACAATATTCCGACAACACTAACAAGATTTATGTTCATTTTATACAACCAACAAACCCTAAATCTAAATTTTGAAACATGAACAGCACCGACAAACAAAAAACAGATGGATTTGCATCAAATTCGAACGATTTCTTACCTTTCCCATGTTAATAGTTGAGCAAACCAACTAATAACAACAATCAAACAAAAATCGGGCAGCAATTCGTCTTGAAAATTGATGATTTGGGGATTTCGCTCTTATCCCCGGTGACAGAAACTTAGGGGCGAAATCAGAAAAGTGATTAGGAGCGGAATCAGACAACTATTTATAATCAGTCTGATTTCGCTCGAAATGACTTTCGAAGCAATACGAGCGGAATCACCTATTGAAGCGATTACGAGCGGAATCGGCCATTTAAATGTGAACATTGTGTTTACGAGCGAAATCAGTTTCAACTTTATGAAATTTTTAACTTTTTAACTTTTTCAGATTGTTTACCGACACACCCAGTTAACCAAGTCCAAGTTAATGACCTTGGTCAACTGTTTAGCCTACCAAGTCCAACTTAATGACCTTGGTTGACCAGATTATGAAGTATGCTGACTTTTTGAAACTGAAAACAATTCAAATTAATGAACTGTTAAACATTTTTTCAAACTATCAAACATGTACCAGTCACTTTCCAGAATCTCCTGCTTACCCAAACCTCATGAAAACATACATGATCTGCACAAGACTTTGATCATCAGTTCCCTAACGTCCGTTGTCGAAAATAATGAAGAAAATAAAATCTTTTTGGTTTTTAGAAACAAATAAGTAGAAATATGTACACACAATCTTTTTGTGAGCGTGTTAGGGGATCATATCAGCTGCCGACTAGATACAAGTACCGTTAAGCTTGATTACATTTTCAATATTAAACCGTTTGCATTGATTGCCGATATACTGGTCCACTTTAAATTTTCACACAAAGTTCAATCTGTTCAGGATACGGATTTAATGTTTTAAGACTTAACTCATATGTGTCCCACCTCAGAATATACTCCTGTATCCAGATCCCAATATTCAGTCTTACAGGTGAGTATAACACAAATGATATCTGTAAGGGGTTAATAAATTATGAAGAATCATGAGAGCTCAGGTCAGAACTAGCGTTCAGCAGAGAGATCATGACTCTACTTTTGGGTGTGTCCCCTTTAGAGGATATTTTTACAACAGCATTGCTAAGCAATTTTATTGTCTTATCATATATGCTGAGGGTGATGCTATGTTTCAAGTATTGCGGAAAGTATTATTCGAGGACTAGGTCAGAACTTCCATTCAGCAGAAGTCCCGGAATAATACCCCAGATATCACTGAGTATACAAACCTAGTATATCAGAAAAAGGAATCTTTCAAACAAGATTTCGGGGGTTACCCATATATCCGAGAGATGTTCCCCAGATAAAAGCAAGAAATTTTATGTTTATATCCCGAACAAAAACTACTAAATGTGTAAAAACCTATCGGCATATCATCTACAAGACTGCTTAACACATTTTTACGTTACATTCCTTTAGCGTACTGCACTGTCTAGCTGATGTACTATCATTTCCCCTTTTTACACAAACTCATTTTTACTTTTTCAAATGTTTTTGGTTTTTCTAATTTTATCATGTTTTTGTATTTTTCTGCAAACTTTCTCCCCCTAAAAAGAAAAACATATTTTTGTGTTTTTGTTTTTATCGAAAAGCAGAAAAAAAAACTGTACAAACAAAGTTGACAACACGGCATAGTTCACATCTGACCGCCGCCCTCCTCGGCTTCACATTCTTCGACCCTCCCAGAACGCAGATTTTTCATCCCATTTAATTTTAAAAGATAATAAAATCTCTTTTTGTCAAACGGTTTTGTATAGAAATCAGCCTTCTGATCATCGGTGTGTATATGTTCGATACGTATCAACTTCTTCTCGTGACAATCACGGATGAAGTGATGACGAATCTCTATATGTTTAGTTTTAGAATGTTGAACCGGGTTTTTAGTAATGTTTATGGCTGCTTCATTGTCCACGAAAATCGGTGTGTCCAAGGATTGCAAACCAAAGTCACGCATTTGCTGCTGGATCCAAAGGATCTGAGAACAGCAGCTGGAGGCTGAAACGTATTCAGCCTCACAAGTAGAAAGCGCCACAGAGGTTTGTTTCTTGCACTGCCAGGTAACAAGTCGAGTTCCGAAGAACTGACATCCAGCAGTGGTGGACTTAGCATTCTGCTTGCAGCTTCCAAAGTCAGAATCAGCGAAACCTGTTAGAGAAAAGTCACCCGAGCGAGGATACCACAAGCCGATGCTTGGGCAGCCTTTCAAATACCGTAATATCCTTTTGACAATCGTCAGGTGTGACTGCTTTGGGCTCGACTGATATCTGGCGCAAAGACACGTCGGGTACATGATGTCCGGTCGGGAAGCAGTGAGATACATTAAGGATCCGATGATTGGCCGGTACAATGTCTCCTCCACCTTGACGCCACTCTCGTCAGGACAAATACCATAATTCTGTGCAAGGGGGGTTGCTGCAGGACTGCATTGAGCCATATCAAACTTTTCAAGCATGTCCTGCACGTATTTCGTTTGGTGAATGAAGATTCCATCGGGCATCTATTCTACCTGCAGCCCGAGGAAGAACTTCATCTCCCCCATAGAACTCATTTCGAATTTCTTCTTCATAACATTCTCGAACTCTTTGCACAACTCGTCGTTGGTCGAACCAAAAATGATATCATCAACGTAGATCTGCACAATTAGGAGATGGCCTGCAACTTCCTTTGTGAACAATGTGCTATCAACTGTCCCTCAGATGAACCCGTTGGCCAAAAGATGTTGGGAAAGCGTCTCGTACCAGGCTCTCGGGGCCTGGTGTAAACCATAGAGCGCCTTATCCAGCAGATAGACCTTGTTCTTGTGTTGTGGATCAGTGAACCCCGGTGGTTGTCCCACATACACCTCTTCTTTAATCTTTCCGTACAGGAAGGCAGATTTAACATCCAACTGGTACACTTTGAAGTTTTTCCATGACGCAAACGCCAGGAAGATTCGAATAGCTTCAAGTCGAGCAACAGGCACGTAAACCTCATCATAATCGATGCCTTCTTGCTGACTGAATCCTTGTACCACTAATCGTGCTTTGTTTCGAACCACGACTCCTCTATCGTCTCTCTTACACTTGAAAACCCACTTCGTTTTAATCAACTTTTGATTCGCAGGGAGGTATACTAGTCTCCACACTCCCAACTTCTCGAATTGTTGCAGCTCCTTCTGCATTGCATTCACCCAGCTTTCTTCAGTCAACGCTTCTTTATACGTTCTGGGCTCGATCTGCGAGATAAAACATTTTAGTGAGAATTCCTCTTGTAAAGGAGCAACAGATGAATAAAAACATGTAAGTGCTCGATTGATTTGATCTCTTGTTTTAACACCACTTTGCAGGTCACCAATGATTTGCTCTGAAGGATGATAAGACAAAGTTCGAGGCATGACGGTGTCAGGCACATCAACTTCCGATTGCAAGCTCGTTATGTCTAGATCACCGGTGTGATCCTCAGCTTCCGTTGAATTAACGTTTGGTTCCTCGTCAAAAGTAGGAGCGGATTCCTCTTCTGAGTCGTCAGAGTTGTCAAACATTGGAGATGGTTCCTCTGGTGGTTCATGAACTGTTCCACTTGGACCGGCTTCGTGATCGTTTGTGCCACCTGTAGGAATGCTTGTATCCACTTCAGGTTGTGAAACTACCAAAGGCCTTGGCACTTGATCTTGTGAGCTAGATTGTTGCTGTTGGTATAGCAGAATAAGCTCTTCAATAGTTGGCTCGGTCGGAAGATGAAACGATTCCCAGAGTTTATCATAATCGAACAAGAATCTTTGTCCGGGAAGTTGTGGTGATGCGGTGTGCTTCTGGCAATCCACATGCAGAACTTGTATTACTTTTCCCAGGCAAGGTACGAACACCCTCTTCAACGGGCTCGCGTAACCTACAAAGAAACCATCATTTGACTTAGCACCGAATTTACCATTTTCATCAATAAAAGTACATGGAGACCCAAATGGCTCCAGAAACTCTAGATTTGGTTTGTAACGGTGTAGCAACTCAAAACTTGTTTTCTTGTACTTCTTGACGGTAAGCACACGGTTCAAAGTGTAACAAGCTGCAGCCACTGCTTTGCTCCAGAAGAAGATCGGTAACTTGGAATCGGCTAACATAGTTCGAGCAGTTTCTATTAAGGTGCGATTCTTTCTTTCAGCAACGCCGTTCTGTTGTGGAGTATATGGCGCGCTGAATTCATGAAGAATCCCCTTTTCATTGCAGAACTCGAGCATCTTGTTATTCTTGAATTCCGTTCCATTGTCGCTACGTATTCTTCGGATAGGCAGCTTATACAGCATCTCCATCTTTTTGAACAGAACCATCAGCGATTCAAACGTCTGATCCTTTCTTTCCAAGCACACAACCCACGAAAACCTTGTATAATCATCAGTTACTACCAAGCAGTACAAATCTCCACTGATGCTCTTCACGTTGACCAGCTCGAAGAGATCCATGTGGAGTCTCTCAAGCGGTACTCTGATCGAGTTTAACAATTTATGTGGGTGTGACTTCCAAGTCTGCTTTCCCTTCTTACAAGCTACACAATCATCAGACAAATGAAAATTCTTTAAATTCACACCTTCTACTAAATCATTATGCACCAGAAAATTCATTTTTCTAACATGTATGTGGCCCATCTTTCGATGCCACATAATAGACTCTTTTTCTGTTGCTTTTGTTTTCTACACAAAACATTGTTTTTGATGATTTGTTGGTGTTACAACACTCATATCAAGAATATACAAGTCATTTTCCCGTGGAGCGCGCAACAACACCATATCATCAGGGATTTTAAACCCAGGTTTTAAAACCAAGCAATCATTTTTTGTGAAATGTACAGTAAACGATTTATCACAGATTTGAGAAATACTAAGCAAGTTATTTTCCAATTCTATGATGTAATTCACTTTCTCAAATGAAATAACCCCATTTGTCAGGGTTCCTTGGCCCACAATCCTGCCACCCTGGTTTCCTGCAAAACCCACGTAACCTCCGTTGATTGATTTTACGTCGTAAAGCAGTGCTAGCATCCCTGTCGTATGTCTTGAGGCTCCGCTGTCCATTATCCATTTTGAAATTATAGACCTGGGCAGCCCCTGCAAACATTATAGCAATTCACTCAAAACAATGAAGCCCATGACTTCTTAACTTGTGGAACACTACCAAAAACTATATCACATTTCTCATCAATCTTTGGAAAGTTAAACGTGACATTCGAAACATCAGTTTTTACTTTTGGTTTTACTTCATTTGTGATCGGGGGAAACTCTGCAAGAAACTTATCCAGTTCAGACTCAAAACCTGTAACCTCATCTTTCAAAACCTTTGTTTCATTTTTCAAAATGTTTTCCATCTTTTTCTCCTCGACCGATGGTTTCGATTTTGCAACCCATGATTGATTTTCAAAAATTTTTGTTTTAGGATAAATCTTTGAAGTCTTTTGAGACTTTGAAGATTCGCCAATCTCGAATGTTGATTTCAGCTTATCTTCCGACTTCAATGATTCACCCCTCTTCAAAATGCGGATTGGTGAAATCATTGGTTTTTTACCCTTTTTGTCAACTGGTGATTTAGGTCGAGGTTTTTGAACAACAGGTTTTACGACAGGTTTCTCAAAAACTTTCTTGCATTGTTTTGCCATGTGTCCTATTTCATTGCAGCGATAGCAAATTCTTTTGTCATACTCGACAAAAGTTGACTTAAATGACTCTTCTTTTAATTTCTTCGCCTCACTGAAATCGTCAATGGCTTTCTGACTAAAAATGTATTCTTTTTCATCATCCATACTTGGTCCAACAACAAAGATATCATTCATTTTATCCTTTGGCTTGTCAACTTTCTTAGCCATCTTTTTCTCAAAACCAATTCCTTTGTTTTTAAAGTTGTTACCATTTTTCTTGTTACCATTCCCTTCCCACTCTTTTTTGCCCGAGTTGTTGGGACGTGTCGTAACAAATGATTTTTTAGGTTTCGAAAAGAATTCTTTGTTGTTTACCACATCAATGTCAATTTCAACCAATTTGAAAACCTTTTCAACATTTTCAATCTTAACGTTCTGAAGCGGATACTCGAGATCAGAATAAAGCTTGTCCGTTCCAATCATAGTGTAAACCACCATAATCGGATCATCCTTCGTACTCTTGTCTGATTTCGGTATGAAACGATCTAAAAAGTTACCCTCGTCTTCAGAATCAGTAATAGATTTCTCAGAATGAGATTTCATAACTTCAACCTCAGAGTTATCACTACCACCTGATCGACAACAGTCTTGATGACTTGTGACTCGTTGTCAGTATCGGATGCAGAGAATGTAACATCAATGCTCTCTGGCAATTCATCCTCAATTGTTTTCAACTTGAGGTTCAATGCAGCTTCCACCCCATCTGGATACTTTTGAGTATAATGATTCCACATTGGGGGTGGAACGCTGTTAAAGACTGGTGCAGCATTGGGCTGTTGTGGAACAATTTGTTCAAGAACATAGGACGATGCAACATAGCTCATCAATTTCTTATCGATTCACTCATTTTCAATTTTGGTCAATTCTAATTCTTTCTTTAATGATGCTATTGTGTCAAGATGAAAATTAACTTCCACTTATTTATCAAAAAGTGTTTTTTTGCTAGTTTTGTGGCTTTATCATTTCGACACTTTCTTTTTTAATCATTTTAACTGATCTGGCTAGTGTATCATATGCTTCTTTGACTTGTCCTAGATTAAATTTTAACATGTCAGCATGTTGTTTCAATTCCTGAAACTTAGTGTCTTTTTCAAGACACTCCATGCACAGTTTTAAACACTTTTGGCATGGGGTTTCAGACATTGAATCCACTTTCTCAACAACCTCTGCTTTATGAGCAGTTTTTACTTCCTGTTTACCGACATCTTTGGACTCTGACTCAGACACTTTCTCAAATTTGACCTCCTCAATTACCGACTCCTGATCCAACTCCTTTTGAACTAACTCGGTACCGACAGACTCTGGTTTCACAAGTTCTGTGTCTACCTCTTTCAGTTTCGCCATGAGAGCCTTGTCAGCAATTTCTTTCAAAGTGTCTTCGGTCATTTCCTTTGTGACATCGATCATCTCCTCGACAGACTCTTTCTTCTCCTCATATCTTGGACACAATCCAGTCGTCGGTTCTTCAAAGAAACCTGTAAAAGATTCAAAAATTTTAGGAGGCATGATAGATCTCAAAGAACTGACTAATACCTCCTGCTCAGATTGATAGTTATGAACTTCTGCATCTAACTCCTCAATGTCAGCCACATTATCCACAGAAACATCTTCAACAACCACTTCAGATTCAACAACACTTTCAGTCACTTCAACTATCTCAGCCATCATAGCCTGTCCATCACTTCCAGGGATATATTTATCCCAGCTGAATCCCTCAGCAACTTTCTCGTCATCCTGGTTCACAATGAGAGCTTTCTCTGGTTTGTTCTCGATTTGTGGTCTTTGAACTACAGGTTGCTGATTTGGTCGGTGATAAATTGCCTGTCTGTAATAATCATTCGTGAACGGGTTCTGATGATTATTCACTTCTCTATTTGGGCATTCCCTTTTGAAGTGGCCTTTCTCTTTGCACTTGAAGCAGGTTACTTTAGACTTGTCGAAACCTAGCTTCTGACCAGGTCCAGAAAGGTTGTTTCTGCCAGTGATTTCCATAAAGCGCTATACTCTCCTCACAAGACTAGCCATGCCCCATTTAATATCTATTAACTCAAGCTCCTCCGGGTCAATCTGATCGTAATCTTCTTTGGTCATGTCCGGATTCCCGATCTTGCCCGCTACCAGAGACTCATACGACTCTAACACGGAAGCCAACAATGCAATATGCTATTTCGCAGCTGATTCAGTGAATTCATTCCCATTCTTGATATTTACTGCGATGTTGCATTGAATCCCAGAAACATACGCCTGATTGTTTGAATTAGATGAGCTTTGAGGTGAAGTCTGTTCATTAGCTTTGACGTTTGGCTCGTAGCTGGCAAATGGTGAAGGCTTGTTTCTTTGTGGAGTATTTGTTGAAACACTTGATGATGTGTCAGCACTGAAACCAGTTTGTATCTTTGGGCTCTGATTTGTTGTAATTGGAGTACTGCCTCTGTAGTACAAAGATACATCTTGTTGAACATTCATTGAGTTTATCTTTATAATTTTTAGCAACTCCAACTCTTGAGCTTCAATCTTTTCTATGAATCCACTAAGATTCAGATTCCCAAAATCTGAATTGTTTTTCAACATCATCAGATATGTTCCCCACTCTTCATATGATAATGCATCAGACAACTTATCAATCAATTCTTCATTGTTCTTTTCAATTTTTAATCTCTTCATCTCAGGTACTAAATGGCAATATCTATCGATCAGTTGCTTTGTTGTTTCACCCTTCATGCCGGTAAAAATATCAAACTCCTTCTTTAATAAAGCCTTCTTATTCTTGATCATTGACACACTACCTTGAAACTTCAATTTCAATGCATTCCACATAGATTGAGCATTGTCTTCATGTTGTAATAACACCAAAATCTCCTCTTTGATAGCCTGCTGAAGGATACTAATCATCTTTTTCTCGGATTTGAAATCATTATGTTCTGACTCTGTCAGACTTCCAATACCCTTTGCCTGACCTCTCCCATCAACCGGTGGAACATACTTCACTTCTATCTTCATCCAGTATTCGAAGTGGTTAGCCTGAACCCAATTCTTAAATCTTCCTGACCATCCCGAGTATTCATCTATGTTCATAAGCTTGGGAGGCTTTTGCATTGTTCCCAACTCATTCTCCATGTTGACGTTTTGCATAAGACTACCCGAGGTTTGTCCTGCTGCCATACCACTGCCGGCGAAGAAGTTGTAGAAATCTTGGTTTTCCATTTTTAGAGATTTGATTACCAAAAACTATTTAACTTTTGAAAACAGGTGACTTTACTGAAAACACGTTCTACACAAACTGAACTTCGGACGAAATATCACGAACGAAATGGACTTAAACCCTCAAACCATGATTTTTAATGCTGAAAATGTTTTTCGAGCGAAATCAGAATTTTAAAGTACGAGCGAAATCACAGTTTAACACTACGAGCGAAATCAGTGTGAAACTTTGGAGCGGAATCACAACCTTGGAGATCTTTGGAGCGGAATCACAAGTTTAGTGATTCTTAAGAGCGGAATCAGAAGATTAGCGATCTCAGGAGCGGAATCAGAAAATTCCCTCGAGTGGAATCATAGAAACAATCTAAACCACTGATTTCGCTCCAACTGTTCGAGTGGAATTAGACTTTTTTCAGGTGAAGAACCTGATTTCGCTCAAAATACGAGCGGAATCAACCAAAAGCTGATTCGAGCGGAATCAGGTTTCGAGCCATTTTTTACCAATTTTAAGTCGAATTTTAAGCTGATACTCTCAAGGGTTTGTTAATAGTCACTTTTACACACTATGTCAAAAATTCAGTCCATTTTGCCCGTGGCAATGTCAAGAAATCCAAAAAATGTAGTAAAAAGGCTTTGATTCAGGTATTTTAGCTCATAACTTGCTCTGATACCAATTGTAGGATCGATATTGACGATCTAGTGAGTCAATCAGAGTCAAAATACCACTGTTTATGCGGCGGAAACACACAAACAGTTCGAATCAAAGAGAATGGAGTAGAAATAGACAGAATATCACTTTAAACACTGTTTCTCATTAATTGTTCTCAGAAAAATTCGGCAGCAGTTCGGCTACAACTTGGACATTCAGTACATAATGAGAAACTAACACAGCTATATATAGGAGTTCTAATTCCGCTCCTAATGACATTATGTCATTTCGGGCGGAATCAGAAGCATCTGATTTCTCTCCAAATGACATAATGTCATTAGGAGCGGAATCAACCCTTAACAACATAACATTTACATTTTGACCCCTACATAATACATAATTGACATTTCTGACCCCTAGACCCTATACAAGCTTGACTAAGACTAAGACGCAGGCTTTAAACATTCGTGCATCAACAATCAGACGTTGAAACCACTTTCAAGGGGAGAGACTTGAATACATAACATCTTCTTTTTCTGGATCCACTACTCTGGTCCAGTTTTGGCTTTAATTATCTGTTCCTCTGATAGGGTTCAATCCCAACAATCTCCCCCTGGAACAGATAATGCCAAAACCCTTCATTATTGCTAGATCTTTATTGCCTCATCAACAGTTCCCTTATTTGCCCTTTGAGTTGTAACTCAAAGCCTAAGGCATCTGTGTCATCTTTATCCCTGCATAGTGGAAGATCAAGGAGATCCTGCAAATCTTCAAGACTTAGGCCAAGTGCTTGTTCCCTTGTTATTTTCTTCACTTCTCCACTAGACTTGATCACTGTCAGTACATGGGTCTGTTTGTCAGTTTTTCCACTTTAGTACTTTTGAGTCTGGTGGGTTTCTTGGGAGATTTTTATTAGATGAGGTGTTTGGCTGGCAGTTATTGAAACTACTGAAGTATCAGCAGTTGTTGATACAGCAGGAGTTACAACAGCTGTTTGGGTGGTAGTTTGAGGTTTGGAGCCTTTAGTAGGTGGTTTGGAAGCATGCTTTGTGGGTCTGGATGGTGTGTGTTTAGGTTGCCTCACTTGTCTAGTGGGCTTCTTCTTTTCTTCCTTGGGATTTTCATCATCCATAGGTTCAGAAGGACCTTGCACATTCAGCTTCATAAATTCTCTTTTCTCTTGTTCCCACCTGGCTTTATCCTTAGCCTCTCTATCCCTTTTTACCTCAGCTAATGCATCAGCAATTGCATTAGTGGTAACATCAATCTTTTTGGATCCATCTGGCAAATGGATGTTTTTGAGCATACTATCTTGTAGAGGCTCAATGTAAATACCATCTTCAATACCCTTCTTCTTCCACTGCCTGATTTTGTTTTTTAGCATACTATCTTGTTGAGGCTCAATGTAAATACCAACTTCAATACCCTTCTTCTTCCACTGCCTGATTTTCTCCCCCTTTTTGGCATTATCTGGAAGGGGGTTATCAATAAAGAGAACAGTGGGATGAGCAGTGCCAGTGGTGTTCAGTATGTGGGCCTTTATAGCCTTGATGTCAGCTTGGGTGTCTTTAAACCTTGACTCCATCATGTTTCTCAGCTTTTGGACATGTAGCTCATGCTGCTGATCAGCCAATTGTCTTTGTTGTTGGAGCAGTGGTTGAAATAAGGCCCATAACTCATTTGCAACAGGTGCAGGTTGTGCAGGTGCTTGAGCTGGAGCAGCAGTGGGTGGTACCTTTTGAGCTTTCAACAATTGTTGCAGCATATCTTTAATTTCTGCAACAGAAGTATCCAGGTTGTCAATTCTGTCCGTCAATTAGTGGTACATTAAACCATCACCCAACTTAATGGGATCATCTGATTTCCCACTAACAGTGGTTGTAACAGTGGTTGACTCAGGGATTGTTTTCCAAAAGTCATCCACTGATGCCCCTTTGTCTTGGTACTGGGGACCTCTTCCTTCAAATTGAGAGACACTTTTTAGTGACCCAGTATAAACTGGATACACAAGGGTTCAGCACTTGTAGTGGCTGCTTCATTTGGACTACCACCAAGAGTTACTTATAACTCAAGGGGTGTAACCTCCTCAGGTCTTGTTGGTGGGTTAGCAATGATTGATACATCAGACCCAGACACTTGTTGAAGTATGTTCTCATTGATATGTGAGTGAGAAGGACTAGTTTGTGCATGGTTCAAATCAATAGCATCCAACAATAATTTTGTTGGTGGGGGAATTGTGGAGGTGAGGTTGGGTGCAGAAAGAGAATTGGCCCCGGGCATTGGGCTGTGGATGATGGAAGCAAGTGATTCCAGAGCATCATATTGTGGTGTTCCTATTTGTACAACATGTTCTTTTTTAGAAGAAGCAGGAGGAGTTTCAGGCATGGGTTGAGATATTTCTACCAACTGCCGTGAGGAAGTAGCAGCAGTGGTTTCTTGTGACTTTTGTGCTGTCGCTGGCAGTTGCTCTGGTATCTCATCCTCAAGAGTTACCTTTTTGGTAGGTTTGGGGGGCTTTTGAGTTTTCTTTTGTTTTGCCTTTTTGCAGTGGGCTCAGCAGCAGATACCTGAGGAGCAGTGGTAGCTGCTAAAGTCTGCTCAGGCACCTCTGCTTGTGTTTTGCAAGGTGTTGACATTCTTGTAAAAGTTTCAGCAGTTAAGCTGTTTATTTGAAAAGAGTCACCTTGTTTTATTACATGAGCATCATCCTTACCAAATTTCTTTTCAAAATAATAACTTAGAAATCTTGGAAAAAGTAAGAATGGCTTTTTATCAACATTTTTAACCAAATCATTAAAGATTTCCTGGGAGTAATTGAAAATTTCATCTTGAAGAATAGCATATCCCAGGTTTTGAATCTTTAATGGTATCTCATTAAAAGAAGTGGTTTTGTTTGAAACACACATAAGCAGGGTATGGAACAAAAATCTGGTTGCAGGTGGAAAATTACCTTTTTGTAAGGTATCCTTTTTTATTTGTTCTGCATAACCCCTTTCAAGGAAATCAATTTTTAACTCATTTTTGGGAAAAGAAGTTTTACCTTGCTGATCATTGAGTTCAAAGACTTCTGAGATGGATTGTGGTGTGATTTTGACAACTTTACCCATTAGAGAAGAATTAATGGCTATGACATCCTCGCCTTGTTTGTCAAGGGTAATATTTTTTCAAAACTCTCTTTGGGTTTTCAAGTAAATTGGAGCATCTGTTGTTAACAAAGTTTTGTCAATGATGGAATCGAAAGCATCGGTGGTGCCGGGTT
Source organism: Helianthus tuberosus (assembly GCA_030545235.1). Taxonomy (NCBI): domain Eukaryota; kingdom Viridiplantae; phylum Streptophyta; class Magnoliopsida; order Asterales; family Asteraceae; genus Helianthus; species Helianthus tuberosus. Next base: position 46,758,938 of record CM060411.1, on the reverse strand, counting down.
TTGTAAGGAGACCCAGATAATTGTGAGGAGATTTGTATGGTATTTCGATGGGTGTAGCCTTTTGAGGCCTTTTTAGGAGATGATTTTGAAGTGGATTTTGCGGATGACTTTGATTTTGTCATTTTGGAGAAGAAGATCGATGAAGGTTTTGAAGAATTTGAGAGAGGGAAATGGAAACTATTTTGAGAAAGGAATTTTTGTGAATTCGATTCGAGAGTAAAACCCTGTTTGGGGTTTTGTAAAGGGTTTTATAAAAGAAAAAGTGAATGCTGATGTGGCAGCGGTTACAAAAGATCTGACCGCTATGTACTGTCCACGTGCCAACCCCTGATGAGATGAAGGACAAGTGTTTTTATGAAAACCACTGATGGATCAAGACCAGTGGTTGTAATGGTAAGAATGAAAGCAGTGGGTGATTTTTACTATCAGTGGATAGCACATCAGTGGATAAAACACTGATTTTGAACAACAGTGCTTATCAAGAAAATGAGAGAACAGGGGTTGACTTTCAGCAGTGGACAGAGTTTTCAGTAGAACAGACTTTTGAACAAAGCAATGGTTATGGCAGACTTTTAAGGATTTTAATGAAAAATTCATTTTTAGCTATTTTTAAGGATGGATTTTTGATTTTCTGAAAACATTTTAATGTTTTTATTCATAGAAAAATAGGATTTTGCCTGTTATTCCATGTTTAGCATGCCAATCCTAGAGATCAAGCTTTCAAAGGTGGATGTGTCTAATTCTTTGGTAAGCACATCTGCCAGCTGATCCTTAGTTGGAACATGGTGCAGAGAAATCAAACATTTTTCATAGCAATCCCTCATAAAGTGATGTCTGATGTCAATGTGCTTGGTGGTGAAGTGGGAAACTGGATTTTTGATGATATTTTATGCTGCCTGACTATCCAACATGAGTGGTGTCTTTAAGGCAGTGATACCAAAATCTAACAACTGATTTTGAAGCCAAAGCAGTTGGGCTGTACAGCTTGCAGCAGCTATATACTTTGCCTCAGCAGTGGATGTGGAAACAACTGCTTGCTTTTTGCTTTGCCAAGACACTAAACAACTGCCTAGGAATTGGCACCCTCCTGAAGTGGACTTCCTTGTCTTGTCACATCCAGCAAAGTCACTATCTGAGAAACCTGAAAGCTCAATTTTACCATCAGCTGGATACCAAATACCAAGTGTGGGAGCACCTTTTAGGTATCTGAATATCCTTTTTACAGCAATAAGGTTTGACTTTCTAGGTGCTGATTGGGATCTTGCACAAACACATGTTGCAAACATGATGTCTGGCCTAGATGCAGTTAGGTACAATAAAAACCCAATCATGCTTCTATATAAAGTTTGATCAACCAAATCATCCTTCTCATCAGACATGACTACTTTATTGGTTGCAATGGGTGTACTACATGGCTTACAATCATCCATCTCAAATTTCTTTAAAAGTTCTTTGGCATATTTGCCTTGATGGATAAAAGTGCCATTTTGCAGTTGCCTTACTTGGAGACCAAGAAAGCACTGGAGTTCACCCATTGCACTCATTTAAAACTCAGCTGTCATGAGTTGCCTAAACTCTTCACACATTTTGTTACATGTGCTCCCAAAGATGATGTCATCCACATAGATTTGGACAATCATCAAATCCTTTCTTCTCCATTTTAAAAACAATGTTTTATCTATTTTATCTCTTGTGAAACCAATGGAAAGTAGAAAGGTGGAAAGAGTTTCATACCAGGCCCTTGGTGCTTGTTTCAGGCCATATAAAGCTTTATTCAGCTTGTAGACATGATTTGTATTAAATGGATCCTCAAAGCCTGGAGGTTGACAAACATAAACCTCCTCTTGAATCTTACCATAGAGGAATGCACATTTGATATCCATTTGATACACCTTGATGTTGTGGTTGACAGCAAAGGCCAGAAATAGTCTGATTGCTTCAAGTCTTGCTACAGGGGCAAATGTTTCATCATAATCAATGCCCTCTTCTTGTCTGAACCCTTGAACCACAAGCCTGGCTTTATTCTTGACAACAATACTCCTTTCATCAGTTTTATTTTTGAAGACCCATTTTGTGCCAATAGGACTTACACCCTCTGGCAATGGTACAAGCTCCCAAACTTGTTATCTTCTAAATTGTTGGAGCTCCTCTTACATGGCTTCTACCCAGCTGTTGTCTTTTAGTGCCTCTTGGTACTTGACTGGCTGATGGATGGATAGAAAACCAGCAAAAAGACAAATGTTTTGGGATTGGCTTCTTGTGAGCACCTCTTCATCGATGTTGCCAATGATTTGGTCTGGTGGATGAGATTTCAAACCATTGAAACATAGCACTGGGTCCATCTTCACCAGTGAAGTCTTTAGGACCACAAGCTTTGAATTGCTTGAAGCTGAATAGAGTTTTGGGTGCGTCACTCTTCGACTCAACAAACAATTTGCTGCTGACCTCGTTGATCTCACTGACGATCTGAGGTGTGACCTTCGCCATTTCCTTGGCTACGAGAGAAGCGATACGCTTGTTATCTTTGCTCATCTGAGCATTTCGACGAGTGTGAGAGCCAAGGGAAGACATTGTCTGCAGCAGACAAAATTACATGTCTTAGACGATACAATCAAATCTTGTCATATGGTGTTTAACCAACATACTTATTATTATTATTATTATTATTATTATTATTATTATTATTATTATTATTATTATTATTATTATTATTATTATTATTAGATAAGGCACATAAACACATAGGCACATAGTCCACGTAAGCACGTACACACGTAGGCACATAAGCACACAGGAGCACATATTTTGCACGTATTCACCTACCTATTTTGCACGTATTCACCTATCTTTCAAAGCCGCGAATGTGTTCGAGAGTTGCGAGTAACGTAAGCGAATAGCGTGAGCGTGTAGTATAGCGTACATCAGCAAGTACTGTAGGGAATGAGAGTTCTTAGTTTGTCTGGGATTTGTTAACGTTTTAGGTAACGAAAGTGTTGTGCGAGTTGTGTGCGTTTTGCAGAGCGATGAAAACGAAAAGTGTAGATCTCCAAAATCAAAACATATAAACATATGAACATGTACGACCAATAAAGCACAAAATCAGCGATTGCGGGCTTGAAAATAGAATGTCCTGGGTGTTAGACTTCGACTACCCAAAGTGATTCGACTATCCTCAACAAGATCGAGTACACGCTTTGGCCTAATAGACTGTGCTCTCGCTGTAACACAGCGATCAGCACTCATCCTTTCGGTTACTACGTGACTCGGGTTGTTGGAATCCATCGAGACTTTGGTGAGAGTTTTGTAAAATCCAAGTAGAGAATGGAATTAGTCATTAAGATGCGGGTTTCACCCCTAACTTAACAACTTTGTTCCTGCGAGTGTGGCTAAACCATGAGTCAGAGATGGAGAATTTCGTCGAAATATGGATTTCATTCCTGACTCGACGAAAGATTCTCTTGCCGAGAGTAAAAATACGCGTAGGATGAGTAATTGTTTCAAGAGTTCTTGGTTTTCACACCTAATCTCGATCTGGTCACTCAATTATGTTATGAGAGTGTTTTCGAAAACGTGTGTATTGTGCCAGCCTTAGGAAAGGCCATGTAGTGTCCAGCCTTAGGAAAGGCAGTCTTGCACGAAGCTGTAGTTTGCGGTGTTTGTACAAAGATGTAGTTTTAGTGAGTATCAAGAGTGGGCTCGTGCAGAACCCCTACTGGGTTCGCACAAGGTGGTCTGTTGGTACTTAGAATATAGACTAGGTCAATTCTAAGACATCAAACCCGGACTAGGTCTTGTCTTTCCTAATTCCCTATAGTTATGGCTTTGATACCAATCTGTCCGATGGCGGAAACATCGAGGCGTGTCACTGAGCGAAACAGATTGTTCAAGAGAATCCATAACAACTATTAATGTCATTATATTCAACGTTTAACGTCCCATACCATCAAACATATAAAGCAAACGCTCATTACAGATATAGTCTCAAAAACAAATATACTGTTCCGACAACTCAGATTTTCTTATTCTGTGAGTTTCTAGACTTCCTACTTGATTCACCAAAGCATAGCAATCAAGCATCCTAATCAACCTATCACATACGTTAAAATAAAGTCAATACACAGAGTGTAAAGGTGAGTACACAAGTTTGAGTAGCATATAGTATAGCGAAAGCGTTTACGCATAACCAACATGTAACACGTAGAAATGTGAAGCAAGTAAGCTATCGACAATGACGCATGCAACCGACATGACTGCGAGTTGTAGAATGCGCAACACATTATCACCACTGTGACCATGTGAAGTAAGGCCCTTAACAACCCCTGTCCACGACAGGTGCTGAGTCCAAACTATAGTACTATCATTGCTAAGGTGTCAGGCAAAACAATCACTGTGTAAACATAACATACAAGCATTCATCGAGTCACGTATAACATGCGAGAGCGGTTAGCGTTAAAAGTGTTGGCGTTGTGTGTCGGTGTATATTGAGATAGTGAACGTATGTAACACCCAAAAGTGCGTTTAAAAGAAAAAGGGGTTGAGTATACTCACAGTATGTGTTTAATAAATAAACACAGCCTTGAATTGAAGTGAGCGCGTTGGAGATTAGCCTGAGCATAGAATAGTAGCGTAAGCATTGAATCGCGTGTAAAAAATATGTTGGATGAGATAAGTGTCGAATGGTGATTCAGACGAATGGTCATTCGGACGGATGGCCATTCGAACGGTTGATCATTCGAACGAGTGAGTGTGTTTGTAAATCGTTTTAGAACTTTTGAAGTTTTCGTTGTAGTATAAATCAAGTCATCCGGTCGGATGGTCATCCAGACGGATGGCCATTTGATCGAATGGCTATTTGATTGGGAGTTTGATAGTTTGGAGTTATTGTTAAATTGTTTTGAACAAGAAATTGTTTAAAGGACAAGCCACCTGGCCGAATAGTCATTCGATCGGATGGTCATCCGATCGAATGGCTATTTGATTGGGCGACCTGATGTTTTGAAAACTTGCAAAATTTTCTAAGTTAAAAGTTTGAAATTTAACGGCGACGGTGTGACGACGTGTTAAACAACGGGAATCCACACCAAGTCCAGCTCAGCCGATCGGATGGGAATCACCCCATTCGATCAAACTTAACTGTTCTTGATGGAGTTTCATGTTCAACCCGTGATTCGGTTGTCATTCCGGTGTAAATCCGTTTTCAGACCGACATCTCAACTGGATAGTGAATAGAGAGACTGAATGAGTTTAGATTCCATCGGTTTTGAGTGAAAAGTGAAGAAAGTTGAAGAAAAGTATGAAATCAGTTTACTAGTGTTGTAACCTGGTTAAGATTTATGTAAAATAGTGTAGAAACCCTTTAGATCTGAGCCAATCTTGACGGGATGATGTCACACAACCGATTGCATAAGCAACCATGATGATGTCACCTTCAAGAGGTCTAAATCAGGTGATTTCATAAAGTAAAACTGTGATTTCAGTGGAGAAGATGATGAAGAAGTGTGCAGTGATGATGGAAGTACAAGATTTAGGAATACTTACGGAATAGCCTTGAATTGTGACACCCTGACACGGAGGCGGAAACGTCAAGGGCATCACGAAACTTGATAGAATGCATATGAGCACATGGTGGTTAAATTAAAGTTGAAATATAATTAAGTTGATTGATAGGATTGCATTCACATCCAAACTAGTACAATACAACACATTGTTCACAAAAGGTCTTTGATTTTATTTAAACTAAGGCACTTGTCTTGAGCAATCCTATGTGATCCTTGCAAAAGCTAACTTCAAACAATCAACACCTGAAACATATGTTAAAAATAATTTGGGTCAACAAACGGTTGAGTGAGTTCATAGTGTTTTGGTTTGTTTGCAAGTAAGTAAATAATATGATGTAGTAAAATGTATAACCATGTGGCATGTGATAAGACTTAAGCAAATGAATGATACAAGTAGTTGCTTTGTGTAACATTCAAACCTTGTAGACGTAAACACGACATTGATCACCCAGACTTCCGCAGTGTATAATGTGTAACAACAACAACAACAACAGACCACATTAGGGCCCAAACAACAACAACAATAGAGCTGAACTGGAAGTCGGATGGGGACGTCACCCCTATAGCGCTATAATGTACCGCTGGGCTTGTATGGAGTTAATGAATGTAAGCGTTAAGCAACTAATGTAACAACAACAATGGTGAGACCACAAAGGGCCTGAACAAACAATAATGCACTGGGAGTTAGGATGGGGAACATCCATAAGTCCCAGGGGAAATATCAAGCAGTTGCAAAGACGGATCAACATAGCCACAAGTTATGCAAAAAGATTGTAACAAAATGGAACATATGTTTCACCCCAAAAATATTGTAAAACAGAAAATGGGGACTATGAACTCACCTGGTCTGCGTGTAATTTCCTAGACAAGTATATGTGTAGAGTTTTAGCGGGAACACGGGATCTTTCCACGTCACTCTATTTGTAATTGAACATGCATAAACAATATTGGGTATGGCATTAACAAAGGGTATATTGTGCAATTGTATAAACGGTTCACTATGTCTAAAGCGTTTGTCCGGTTTGACTAATCCGGTTTGGGGAAGACTTGGTAACTTGGTTATCCTTCAAAGGGATAATTTATGTAATATTTTATACAAGTGTTTAAGTTATACAAATAATAATATTTGTATATTTAATACAACAATTATATATATATATATATATGTTCAAATCTCATAATTTATTTATATATATACATACAGTTCACTACAAAAATTCAAGTGAATACAAATGAGAGTCACAACAATATAGTCCAAATGTTAAGTTTAATTTATAAAAAATTATAAATTAATTTATGTGTTCCATATATATATATATATATATATATATATTTATAAATTAATCCCTATGCCTTTTAAAAATATATGTTCTCAAATTTACATGATAATTATACAAATTAATTATCTAAATAATTAATTTAAGGCATGATAATTAAAAATAATATTTTTAATTATCTAATAAGTATGAATCTGATTTAGAATAATAATCATGGCCAATATATTTATTTCTGAAATAATCAATTATATATTGTTTTAAAGATGAAATAGCATGATAATTAACTAAATAATTATCTAAATAATTAATTTAAATCATAAAAATTAAAAGTAACATTTTTAATTACAGAACTTAATTATTACTGATTTAAAATAAATATTATGGCCTCTGATTAATTTTGTGTAATTAAAATGGAATAAAATATTAGTATTTGAGTTTATCAGACTAATTATTAAAAATAATCTGAAAATGCCCAAAACAGTTTCTGAATTTTTATAAACTCAGAAATATATGTATTTTGTTATAAAAATATTTTTGGGCAAAATTTGTACATTTATATAATTAAAACTGTTAAGTTTAATTAAATGATTTAACTGATTTAATTACATAAAATATTCTGTAAATATCCAAACAGTAAAATAAATTATATAAACTCATAATAATTCATGTAACATCATAAAAATAATTTTGGGCACAAATTGTGTATTTATATAATTTGAATCAATTAAGTTAAACTATATAAATAAGTGATTTAAACTGGTTTATTTATATAAATATCGAATTTATATAAATTATCAGAAACAAAATTATTTTTGTAGAGTATAACACTTAGAATATTTATTATAAAATTTTCAGATTTTATTTCCAAAAATATGATTTAATAATAATTAAGAATGCATTAAGAAATTAAGTGTTTTAACTGTTTTAATTATAAAAATATCAAAAAATTATCAAATATTAGTAACAAAATTATTTTTTATAGTTTACTGTTTAAAATAATTAACATAAAAATTTCACTAATTAAATCAAAACAACCGAATTAATATTAATTTTTTAAATTTAAAACTGTTTTTAATCAAAATAAAGAGGTTTTATAAAACTTTTTACAGATTTTATATTTTTATTAAATGCAACAGTAATTAAGTGATTTATGATAAAAATTCCAAATTTTTATTATTTAAGACCGATTTACTAGAATTTAAAGAACAAACTGGTTTTTAAAGAAAACAAATAAAATAACAATATGGTCTTCTTCCCCAATTCATAGTCAAACAGAAAAGTCAACCCTGCAATTACGATTCAAAACGAGACAATATTCTAATTAAACTGTTTTGAACGTAATGTTAATGAGATGGTACCGAATGATCGAAAGAAAGGGCTCCGGCATCGACCTGAACTGCTCCTCGACTAAATTCCGGCGAGCTCAAAACCGGCGAGGGTTGCAGACGAGAACAGGCATGGTTTTTGAAGTGTTTGTGAGATTGGAAGGTTGTGTGAGGTTTGTTAAGGTTCGAGGGTTCTATATAACGTATCAATTGATTCCGAAATCCGAAACGACATCAATTAGTGGAATGTAACTTGATTCGGTTTAAAAAAAAAACTTCGTTCATGTGAATGTCAGGCACGGTTCTGATCAATTGAAACGCGTGGTTGTCTGGTTTTTGATAAGAGGAATCTGCATGCAATGTTCATTGGGCGGATAAGCCGTTATCATCGAGGTTGGGTCGAAGTCCGGTCAACAGCGGTTTTGTTCCCGGTTTGCAAGTTTTAAAAATAAAAATTTGCGTCCTGGTCCCTGAGGTTTATAAAACATACGTAATAGACCTTTAAGTAGTTAACTGGATAGTTAACCAGGTTAACTATTTTCTATATAAAACCCTTATATAATACTAACTCAGTTAGATTTGTGTGGTTAAATCAGTTTAAAAAATTACAACATCAGTCCCTTAAGGTTCAAATTTCAGAAAATGACCGATTGGTCCCTTGACTTTATTTTAAAAATAGATTTATTTATTTTATTTAAAATATGAGTTTCAAAATTGACATTTTAAACCCTAAACTTTAAAAATTTTTAAAAACTTTATATTTTATTTATAAAACAAGTTTCAAAAATGTCATAAAGGACCCTAAACTTTATAGTTTTCAAAAATTACACTTTTAACCCGAACTTATAAGATTTCAAAAATGACAATCTAGTCCCTGAACTTTTATATTTTCTAAAAATGACGGTTTTAGTCCTTGGACTTAAAATCAAAGTTTTCGAGCAAGTTTCAAAGAATGACAATTTGGTCCCTTAACTTATACTTTCACAAAATGACACATTAGTCCCTCTTAATTAATGTAGCCTTGTTTATAAGTACGAAACTTAATCAAATTTGCAAATATTCGCGTGTTTGAGCCGGTAAATCGTGTAAGAGCATAAAACAAAGCATGAATCAAACAGATTGTATTTCAAATACGATGTGAGTATCAAACAAGTACATGTTTGAAAATCAAGGTTGTTACATGAATCAAGAGAAAAGTGCTTGAGAATGAGTTGTGTAACACCCTGTGTTTCGAAAGTCAAAGTCAAGATTGAATTCAAAGGAAAAAAAGATTGCTAATTGCGATCTGTCACTCCTTGCTCAACTACTTCTTTGACTTCTTTGACTTGTAATCGAATCTATTTATTTATTTGCTTTAGTTGTATTATGTGGAGTATCTATTAATAATCGAGGTTTAATCGCATATTTATCGCTAATCAATTTACCGCTAATCGCTATCGCAACTCGAATTATGTGTTCTGGATATTGTTTTACGTGTGTGTGCTAATTATGTGTTACTTGAGGTGTTCTAGGATGATGTCATCATGGAATTCTTATGAACTTCAAAGTTTGGCTTCATTCCACCAAGAACAACTTAGATCTGAAGGATTTCCACATGAATAATCAATGTTTTTGCATAGATCTACACAAATTCATGGTTAAAAGGATTGAGAGAAGGTTTTCCGACTTTCTTTCAACTCTTTTACACTCAATGCACTCAAACCCGATAGAATCAGTAACTAACGGATTGCCACCCGATAGGATAACCGTCCGATCGAGTGACCGTCCTACTGTGAACTTGTTCTCAACTAAGAAGACTCGCCAATCGGATTGCCGTCCGATCGAACGACCTTAAGGGTAGAGATACTTCTCTATTTTTAAAATGCTACAACGAAAACTTCAAAGTACAAACCATCATACACAAACACATCCTCACCAAACGAGGTGCCAATTCAACCAAATGGCCATCTGATCGGATTACCGTCCGATCCTTGGTACACTTGCATCATTTTACACACCGCTCACCATTATGCTATCGTTAACTGTCCAGGCTAATTTCCCTCAGCGCTCCCTTTAATCCAAGGCAGTGTTTATTAAGTTAAACGCTATCTGTGAGTATACTCGATCCCTTTTTGCTTTATGCACTTTTGGGTGTTACATACGTTACTTATTCTAAATCACATCGAACACACAACGCAAACACTATTTATACGCTGACCTTTAATGCATGTTATAAGTGACTCGATTAATGCATGTTTGTTATGTTAACACATTGATTGCTGTCTACCTCCCTTAGCAATGATAGTACTATAGTTTGGACTCAGCACCTGTTCACTCAGGGGTTGTTAAGGACAATTACTTCACGTGTTCGCAGTGGTGAACATGTGATGCGCACTCGCTATTTGCAGTCAACTCGCAGTCATTGGTATTGATAGGATCTTGTCGATAACTTACATGCTTCACATTATACGTTGTACATGCTGGTTATGCGTAAATAATTTCAAACTCTATATGCTATATCAAACTTGTATGCTCACCTTTACACTATGTGTATTGACCTTTATTTTAACGTATGTGGCAGGTATTTAGGATGATGTGCTTTGCCTGCTATTTGATGGAACCGAGCTTAGGAGAGTATAGAAACAAACAAAGACAATATATTTTTATTTGAAATCTGAGTTGTCGGAACAGTTTTATTTGTTTTGGAGATACTTATGTCTGTAATAACTTGCTTGCTTAATGGGTTATGGTATGGGACGTAATGTTTAACTATTCGGTAAAGTAGTTGTTATGGAATCTCTCTCGAACAATCTATTTCGCTCAGTGCCATGCCCCGATGTTTCCATCATCGGTTGGGGTGTGACAGATTGGTATCAGAGCCATAACTATAGGGAATTAGGCAAGATTCGACCTAGTCCGGGTCGATGTCTTAGAACGACCTAGTCTATAGTCTAAGTACCAACAGACCGACTTGTGCATGCCTAGTAGGGGTTTTGTACGAGCTTACTCGCTATTTCTCGCTCGAACTCGCTGTACACTACACACTTGCGCGAACATCGCATACTACAGTTCCGCGCAAGATCAGCCTTTCCTAGGGCTGATTACACATACAAACGAATGATCTGGTTAAGATTAGGTGTGAAAACCGCAAACTCTCGAACAGACTACTCGTTCGAATTGCTATTTTTACTATAAAACAAGAGAATTTGCGTTGAATCAGGAGTGAAATCCATACTTCGACGTAAATCTCCTTATCAATCTCATGATTTATCACACAACCAGGAATGTAGTCGGTAAGTTAGGGGTGAAACCCGAACCTTGATGACTCGTTCTACTCTTTAATGTGGTTTTACAAAACTCTCACCAAAGTCTCGACGGACTCCAACGACCTGAGGTCACACCGAGACTGGAAGGATGTGTGCGATCGCTCAAATCGAAGCGAGAGCACAGTTCCGAAGGCCAAAGTGTGTACTTAAAGTCCTAGTGAATAGTCAAATCAGTATGGATAGTCAACGTCTACCAGCCGCAGATAACCTATTCTCGATTTCTATGTGTTTCGATTCTGAGCCCGCAACTGCTGACTCTGATATTTGTCGATTTCATGTGGAATTTATGAGTTTTATGCGATTACATGTTTCAATTTTGGTGATTTATTCATTTTTGCTGTTCATTTCAATCAACACGCACAACTCGCACTGCACACTTACCTCAAAACGCCAACAAATCGCTGGTCATGTTTCGCAAACGCTGCTCGATACTCGCAATCATTATATTTAATCGCTATACGCGCTGTGAAGGATAGGGAATACGTGCAACATATAGATAGGTTTCTGTATTCTGACTGCCTTATGTGCTTCTGTGCCTTATGTGTCTACGTGCTTCTGTGCCTTACGTGTTATGTGATTCTGTTATTATGTGTTTATGTGCTTATATGAATGGATGTGTTCCTGAGCTTTATGGTGAATCGCTAGACTATACTAGGAATGATCGAATAGTGTTTTGAATCCTATGGTGCTGTCTGTTGCAGACAATGTCGTCATCTTGATCCCTACACTCACGAGCTGCTAGGCGTAAGCACGCCGACAAGCGACTTGCTTCTCTCGTCGCCAACCAAATCGCTAAAGTCATCCCTCAGATCGTGAGTGACCTGAACGAAAATGCAAGCAAGTCATCTGAAGAGTCCAGGAACGATACTCCCAAAGTTGCTTTCAGCTTCAAGCAGTTCAAAGCCTACGGACCGAAAGAGTTTACTGGTGAAGATGGTCCTACGACCATGTTCCAATGGTTTGATTCTATCGAGGTCACCCTGCGTCAGAGTGGCTGTCCTGACAATCTCTGTACTCTCAACGCAACTGGCGTCTTCCAGTCCCGCGCTTTAGACTGGTGGACGGCCGAAAGAAACAAACGCGGAAATGATGCAACTTACGGGCTATCATGGGATGAGTTGAAGGACGTGATGATGGAAGAGTTCTGCCCTCCCCATGAGCGCCAAAAGTTGGAGGATGAATTCTGGCACATTAAGCAGAAAGAGGGTGACAACGCTGGTTTGACTGCGCGCTTCAAGCAGTTGAGTATTATCTGTCCGGACCAAGTCAAGACGCCCGAAATCGCCATCAAAAAGTATATCCGTGCTCTTTCGGATTGCGTGGCCGAATTTGTTCAAGCAGCGAAGACATCAACGTTTGAAGAAACATACTTGCTCGCTGCTGAGATCAACGACAAGCGAGTCAAGTCTGGAGTCTGGGATAAAGCTCCCAAGAATCTGCATCAAGCTACTACTGCTTCAACCGCTGAACCCGCCACTGCTCCTCAGTCATCCAAGCTTTCGAGACGCAAGAGAAAGAACAACAGCAGTTCCAGCAACAAGAACTGCGCTGTGACCAACGCTGCCCCGCTCCAATCAGTTCCAGCTCCTCAGCAACAACACCGCCAAGTAGCGGCCCCGATTACCAACGCACCGCCAACAAAGCGTGCTTATACTGGTCCTCATCAGGTTTGCCCTACTTGTACTTATCACCACCCAGTGGGAATCGCCTGCAGGTACTGTGTGCAATGTAACATGTACGACCATTTCACCGCCTACTGCCGTACAGGTCCACGTCAAAACCCTACTCCAACCCAAGGTCAAGCTCCTGCTCAACAAGCTCTACTTGTTGCTCCTCAAGGCCATCAAGCGGCTCATGTACCCGCGATCAATTCTAGAGCTTGCTATGCGTGTGGTGATCCCAACCACTTCGCGAATATGTGCCCAAACCGAGTGGTCAAGCAAGAGCCACAACAGCAGCAGCCTCAGCAACAGCAGCAACAACCAGCAGCCCGCGGACGTGTGTTCAACATTAACGCCTACCAGGCTCAAGCCGATAACAATGTGGTCAATGGTACATTTCTCGTGAATGGTATATATGCTACGTGTTTATTTGATACTGGAGCAGATAACTGTTTTATATCGTTTGAATTTGAAAAGCTCCTCAATCGTAAGCGCGCTCATCTCCCCTCGACGTTCGATGTTGAAGTTGCCGCCGGAAGAACCGTCGCCGTTAATTCCGTTCTTCGTGATTGCACTCTCGAGCTCAACAATCATGTCTTTCCTATCGACCTTATTCCGATGCAGCTCGGAAGTTTTGACGTCATAGTAGGCATGGACTTTCTTCGTGGAAACCATGCTGAAGTTGTTTGCTTCGATAAGATGATTCAATTCTCGCTCGCTAATGGTGATCAATTGTGTGTTTACGGTGAAGTCGCGTCGAAGAAACTCCAACTCATGTCGTGTTTCCAGGCTAGCAAGTATCTCAGCAAGGAATACCAAGCTTTCTTGGCACACATTGTATTAGCGGAGAAGGAAAAGAAAGGAAACCCAGAAGTGAAAGATGTTCCTGTTGTTTGTGAATTTCCTCGTGTTTTCCCTGATGATCTTCCAGGTTTACCACCCGCTCATGATATCGATTTCCGAATCGACCTCATTCCTGGAGCCAACCCTGTTGCTAAAGCGCCTTATCGCCTCGCCCCTTCTGAAATGCGTGAACTCTCAAGCCAGCTCCGGGAACTTCTTGATAAAGGCTTTATTCGCCCTAGCACCTCTCCACGGGGCGCGTCTGTCCTTTTCGTCAAAAAGAAGGATGGTTCGTTCAGGATGTGCATCGATTATAGGGAGTTGAATAAGTTGACAATCAAGAACCGCTATCCCTTGCCCCGCATCGATGATTTATTTGACCAACTACAAGGTGCTACGTTTTTTTCTAAGATCGGTCTACACTCAGTCTATCATCAATTACGCATTCAAGAAGAGGATATTCCCAAAACCGTTTTTCGAACCCGCTATGGTCACTATGAGTTTGTTGTCATGCCTTTTGGTTTGACCAATGCTCCTGCAGTCTTCATGGATTAATGAATCGAGTGTGCAAACCCTTCCTTGATCGCTTCGTGATCGTATTCATCGACGATATCCTGATCTATTCCAAATCAAAAGCCGAGCACTCGCAGCATCTGCGTTTGGTTCTTGAGTTACTCCAGGGAAACCGTCTCTATGCCAAGTTCTCCAAGTGCGAATTTTGGCTAGAGGAGGTCCAATTCTTGGGTCACATTGTCAATAGCCAGGGTATCCACGTTGACCCTGCGAAGATCGAAGCTGTTAAGAGTTGGGTTACACCCAAGAATCCGTCTGAAGTCCGTTCTTTTCTCGGACTGGCAGGCTATTATCGCCGTTTTATCGAAGGTTTCTCCAAGATCCTCGTGCCGTTAACCTCTCTTACGCATAAGCATAAACCTTTTGTTTGGGGATCTAAACAAGAGGAAGCCTTTCAAACCCTCAAAACCATGCTTTGCAATGCTCCTGTGCTCTCATTGCCCGACGGAAACGACAATTTCCTAGTTTACTGCGATGCCTCGAACCTTGGTCTTGGTTGTGTTCTCATGCAACGAGACAAGGTTATTGCATACGCTTCTCGACTGCTCAAGATCCACGAGAAGAACTACACCACACACGACCTCGAGCTTGGCGCAGTTGTTTTTGCGTTAAATATTTGGCGACACTACCTTTATGGTACCAAGTGTACGATCTTCACCGATCATAGGAGCCTACAACATATCTTTGACCAGAAAGAACTGAATATGCGTCAACGCCGGTGGGTAGAACTACTCAACGATTACGACTGTGAGATTCGTTACCATCCAGGCAATGCAAACGTCGTTGCCGATGCCCTCAGTCAACGAAGCTACTTGCTTAGCGTTCGTAACTCCCAAGCCCAGTTTAATCTCGACGCTCTTATCCGTGAAGCACAACATGCTTGTTTTACCGAGAGAACTTTGAAGAAGGAAAGAATTCTAAACGATGGCGCCCAAATCGAGAATAAGTCGAATGATATCTTTCACTACTTGGATCGAATCTGGATTCCCAAGCGTACGAACTTGCGACAACTTCTGATGGACGAAGCCCACAAATCTCGATATTCTATTCATCCCGGTGCCGAAAAGATGTACCAGGACATGCGTTACAAGTACTGGTGGCCGAGCATGAAGAAGGATATTGCTATCTATGTTTCGAAATGCCTCACCTGTTCCAAGGTCAAGGCTGAGCATCAAAGACCCTCTGGCTTACTCGTTCAACCCGAGATCCCGATGTGGAAATGGGAGAGTATAGCCATGGACTTCATAACGAAACTTCCGCGTACTCAATCTGGTCATGATAGCATTTGGGTTGTGGTTGACCGTTTGACCAAGTCAACTCACTTCCTACCGATACGAGAAGACTTTAAGGTAGAAAGATTAGCCCGAATCTACACCAACGAGATCATTAGTCGACATGGGACGCCTCAAGACATCATCTCTGACCGTGACGGTCGGTTTACCTCTCGTTTTTGGGAATCGTTTCAATCTGCTCTCGGTACTACTCTTAATCTAAGTACCGCTTTCCATCCCCAAACCGACGGTCATACTGAAAGAACGATTCACACCCTTGAAGACAGGTTCCGTTCGTGTGTCATAGATTTCGGTGGTAATTGGGACGCGTACTTACCTTTGGTCGAATTCTCGTACAATGACAGTTATCATTCTAGCATACAAATGGCACCATTTGAGGCTTTATACGGAAGGAAATGCCGATCGCCTATTGTATGGCACGAGATCGGAGACGCGCAAATTACTGGTCCCGAGCTGTTGCAAGAAACGACAGACAAAATCCTCCAAATTCAAGACAATCTATTGAAATCTCAGAGCCGACTGAAAAGTTACGCTGATAGACGCCGCAAGCCCTTGAATTTGACGTTGGCGATCACGTACTCCTAAAGGTTGCACCTTGGAAGGGGGTGATCAGATTCAGCAAGAAAGTAAAGCTCGCGCCTCGATATGTTGGACCCTTTAAGATTCTAGAAAGGATTGGAAATGTGGCCTACAGACTCGAACTACCAGAGGAACTGAGTAACGTTCACCCGACTTTCCACGTTTCGAACCTCAGAAAGTGCTTGGCCGACCAGGAATTACATGTCCCTCTTAAGGACTTGCAAGTGGACGAAACATTACACTTCGTGGAAAAGCCTGTCGAGATCGTGAGACGAGAAACCAAGGTACACGACGCTCACGCATTCCCATTGTGAAGGTTCGCTGGGAAGGCAAACGAGGCGCCGAGTTCACCTGGGAACATGAAAGCGACATGAAGGCGAAGTACCCGCAGTTGTTTGTTACGGCTAAAGCCTAATTTCGGGACGAAATTTCCTTAAGTAGGGGAGGCTGTAACACCCCATGTTTCGAAAGTCAAAGTCAAAGTCAAGATTGAAGTCAAAGGAAGAAAAGATTGCTAATTGCGATTTGTCACTCCTTGCTCAACTACTGCTTTGACTTATTTGACTTGTAATCGAATCTATTTATTTATTTGCTTTAGTTGTATTATGTGGAGTATCTATTAATAATCGAGGTTTAATCGTATATTTATCGCTAATCAATTTACCGCTAATCGTTATCGCAATCGCAACTCGAATTATGTATTCTGGATATTGTTTTACATGTGTGTGCTAATTATGTGTTTGTCACACCCTGTCTTTTGCGGAAGCGTATGATGTGTGACTGGTTTAATATCATTGCATTCAATCGTAAAAAACTACTACATGATCAAAACGATGTTCATCCATTCATGAAAATTTGAGTATTACAAACACTTGTTATTTAAGTTTTAAAAACACAACCTTCGTCTAGGTTACAATTCAACAAAAGTGGATGACATCTAAACTTGAAGTCTACTTCTAGTTATGACACCCGCGCCCAGGATCCATCCTGTCACCTGAAATACATGTAATTTTGGAAAACATCAACAAAAATTTGAGCGAGTTCATGCGTTTTGTATACCTTGTATGAAACATGGTATGTATCTTGTATAAATAAAGTATTCTTGAAATAACATATTCTTGTAAAATAAAGTATTCTTGTAAATCTTTGAGAGACTTTAAGGCATGTGAGGACATGGGGAGTACTTGTTATGACTCCTAGTGAGCATTCGTAATGGCTCATAGGGAGCACTCGTAATGGCTCCTACCTTTGTCGATTTTCCTCGACTGTGTCGATTAACCTCGACTGTGTCAATTTCCCTTGACTGTGTCGATTAACCTCGACTGTGTCGATTAACCTCAACTGAGACTCCGAAGCACTACTAGGTACTAGTTGTGACCATGAGTGGGGCTCGGCCGTACCCGTTAGATCTAACCCTCGTCCCTAATTAATGAATGTTTTTAATGGCTTGGTACTAGTTTTCACCAAGACCTTATGGCATTTTTAGCATTTCTTGGTACTAGTTTTCACCAAGAATTTATGGCATTTTTAGTATTATGTCTATGCTCACATGATCTAGTATTTCGTAGGCATTTCATACCGTTTAAGTATTTGTACATGTATTTCACCCCCGAGAGTTATAAAACCAAAAACAGTTAAAAGAAAAGGGGGAGCATGAACTCACAACTTTGCGTTCCTGCGTCGTAAACTTCACCGGATTTGCTTATCTAGCGTCGTGACCTAAACGTGTTTATTAACGTTAGTCACTAGACTTGTATCGCACAAGTACAGGTCACTATCTTTTGTAAATGTGTTCTTGTGTTAAAAATAATTTATATTTTTAACTATGTGTCTTACTTATATTATTTTCTTAAAAAATAAATATAAGTATCTTGTATTTGTCTAAGTATGTTGTATGTGTATTTTTGTATCTTCACTCCTTAGGAGTATTTAGTGTATCTTCAAGTCCTAATACACTATCAAGTATAATACATACTACATACACTTAGCACAAAAATTGGTGATAAAATATCTATATTTTTCTCACAAATATACATACTTAACATCCATTTTTATTCTTGAAGAAATCCTCATTTCTTAACACAAAAAGTTTGGGAAACCTTGGTAAATGTTTTTAGATACATTTTTAGGGGATAAGTTTCTCAAAACTTATATTTTTCTAAGTGTCAAAATTTATAGAAATTTTGACAGAGTTTCTCCTAAAAATGGAGGTTTCCCATGTTTTCAAAACATGTGCTTATTTTCTTTTAAATCATCATCCATCAATTTCAACAACAATCATCAACAATATACATCAATTTCTCTATTTTCATGAACTTGATAATTTATAAAATGCGTAGTAACTTACTAGTGCATTTAGTAAGTCTTGTTACCCTTTAAAGTGTGGTTGCTTCTTTAAAAACTCCTTTTTTAAAGAATACGATTCTTTACAACTTATGTTCATGTTTTCTAAAAATATTTCTTCATGTATTTTTCTTGTTACACATGTGTTTCTTTACTTTGTTAACCACTAAAGATGATGTTTATTTATGTAAGATCCAAGTTTTATCAAAACTTATACCTTTCGCTTGGTTCTTTCGAAAAACCACTCATAGATCTTTAGATCTATAAGATTATAACCCACTTTGATCTTTATTTTTCAAGAAAACATTTTATTTATCCAAGTTCATAGTTTATGTGTGGATGATATCATCCACATATCTCTAACTTTCACATCTTGCTAGTTCATGTTCTTAAACATGATCTAGCAAGTCCATGTGATGAACCATATCATTTTAACTAGCATACAACAAACAACAAGCATAACAACACAAGAATAACATGATTTCTTTATTATTTTAACCATACTTCATCACTTTGTTAGTTTATGTTTCAAGACTTGATTATGTTCTTAGTGTTTCTGGATATTTCACCATTCTTTTCACTAATAACCATCAAAAATATGAAGAAGATGAAGATCTAAGAAACTTACTACTAGCACAAGGCTAGGGGAGTCCAAGAGTATAAAAGTGGTGGATAAAAGAAAATGAGAGAGGTCCTTCAACTTCCGAACACACCGAGCTTCGTTGTATGATCTCTAACACCCTTGGATGCTCTTAGAATGGTTGAAATTGATCAAGTGAGGGTGGTGATGGTGGGGGTGGCTCACGGCCGAGGTAGAGGATGGAGTTTGTTGTTGATTATGAATGGTGAAAGTGATGGACTAGAGGTTTAAATAAGAAGTCTTCCATCATTCTTTTGTCCATTAGGTCTAATGTCCACATGAGTACATACAAATCAAATAAACTAATCAAAGTAATCAAATGTGGGAACTATGTCCCCTAACCGGTCATCAAAGTGGGGGGGGGGGGTCTAGTTGGATCTTGATGGTTAGTTACTTGGTTAAGTTGAAATGTAAGGGTAATAGTTAGTGTTTTAGTGTTTAGTGATTTTTAAGATGTAATATAGTGTTTAGGGTTCATAACTAGCTTCATAACACTAAAACAATGCTTCTAGTGAAATTTTGGTGTTCCGGGTAATGTCCGGTTGTTCGGTTAAATACCGGTTCGTTAAAGTGCTAAATTGCACCGTTTAGTGTCTTTTAAGTATTCTTTCGTGACACTTTCAATTCCCGACACTTGGGGAAATATTCTGGATGATAAATCATAATTTCTGCATAATATTTCTGCGTCATAATGCTGATTATAGCTGAATTTAAATAAATTTTGCGCTTAAAGTGCGTTTCGGGTGCTTTTTAGTGCGCATTTTAGCTTTCGTAATGCCTATAAATAAACCCTTGTATGTACTCATGGGTTTTAATGTATTCTTGTCATTGGACCTACACCTAGGCTCCAATTCTATTGTCTAACTGTTTCCTGCAGAATTGTTGACACAATGTGTCTTACCGGTGAGTTTACTAGTATTTCTGACGCAACGCTATCATAAAGTAATATTTTGTAGTATAAAACGTGCATGAATTCACTTGCATGGAATTCAAAAATTTATTTGTCTTGTGAACTGGATCATGTACGTTCATTAAAGCACAGATCATTGTTCATTTAGTGTACGAAATGTACGGAAAAGTGACGGGTGTCACAGTGTTACTTGTGCATGTTATGTTTATGTTGAGGTGTTAATCGCAATCGCAAATCTATCGCATCGCAATCGAATCGAAAACACTAAACGCAAGTTAATTATAGTACTGATTGTATGTTAGATATAGTAGTTATGTTATTTGTGTAACTAATGGTTAATGCTATCGCATCGCTCGCTCGAATCGCATCGCAACGCTCAACACGCGAATCGAAACGACAAAACTCGTCGCGCCGAACACTCGGATCGAGCGGCCAACTGATCGAGTGGCCATCCGATCGAGTTGTCACCCGATCGGGTTGCCACCCGACCGACCAGCCACTTTCACCCACTTTCCTTATTGGGAAACCCTATAAATACCTACCAGTCACATCATTTGTGATGTGACAGCTCCCTTGTTCGACCAGCCGACTTCAAGCCTTCATTTCTCTCGATTCTTGTAAGTTTTCAACCCAAAACTTGTACTTCTATGATCTACACACACTTCTACATCATTTTCACCTTTGAATCTCAACTTTTAACCATGAAATCACCGGATTTGAGGTGTTCTAGGATGATGTCATCATGGAGTTCTTATGAACTTCAAAGTTTGGCTTCATTCCACCAAGAACAACTTAGATCTGAAGGATTTCCACGTGAATAATCAATGTTTTTGCATAGATCTACACAAATTCATGGTTAATAGGATTAAGAGAAGGTTTTCCAACCTAGAAGGTTTTCCAACCTTCTTTCAACTCTTTTACACTCAATGCACTTAAACCTAATAGAATCGGAGCTCGTTCTAATCTTCTACTCATTCTTAGTGATGTATTAGTTCCAAATCTGAATTTTATCTAAGAGACTATTGATTTCGGGTTTGAACATGAACAACCGTCTCGAACCGTGAACCGGTCGGGTCATTTGGGTCGAGATAAGGTTTCTGTTGTTCAAGCAAGATATCAAAACGTCTCGTTCAAAACTACAAAACTTCAAACAAAATCAAGTGTCATGACGATCAGACCGTTGGGAAGGATTGTCGTCCGATCGGATTGCCATCCGATCGACCGGTCATCCGATCGGGTTGCACTTGGTTCCACACTTAAACTTTTTATTCAAATCCTAAGGTGCTGAACGTCGAACGGATTGCCGTCCGATCGGATTGCCATCCGATCGAACGACCACCCGATCGAGTGACATCTCGGACTTTGGTACTTGAATCAATTTTCAAAGACCATCAGTAACTAACGGATTGCCACCCGATCGGATAGCCATACGATCGAGTGACCGTCCTGGTGTAAACTTGTTCTCAACTAAGAAGACTCGGCAATAGGATTGTCGTCCGATCGAACGACCGTTCGATCGACCTACCTGAAGGGTAGAGATACTTCTTTATTTTTAAAATGCTACAACGAAAACTTCAAAGTACAAACCATCATACACAAACACATCCTCACCAAACGAGGTGTCAATCCAACCGAATGGCCATCCGATCGGATGACCATCCGAACAGATTGCCACCCGATCAACTGGCCATCCGATCGGATTACCGTCCGATCCTTGGTACACTTGCATCATTTTACACACCGCTCATCGTTATGCTATCGTTAACTTTTCAGGCTAATTTCCCTCAGCGCTCCCTTCAATCCAAGGCAGTGTTTATTAAGTTAAACGCTATATGTGAGTATACCCGATCCCTTTTTGCTTTATGCACTTTTGGGTGTTACATACGTTACTTATTCTAAATCATATCGAACACACAACGCAAACACTATTTATACACTGACCTTTAATGCATGTTATACGTGACTCGATAAATGCCTGTTTGTTATGTTAACACATTGATTGCTGTCTACCTACCTTAGCAACTATAGTACTATAGTTTGGACTCCGCACCTGTTCACTCAGGGGTTGTTAAGGACAATTACTTCACGTGTTCGCAGTGGTGAACATGTGATGCGCACTCGCTATTCGCAGTCAACTCGCAGTCATTGGTATTGATAGGATATTGTCGATAACTTACATGCTTTACATTATACGTTGTACATGCTGGTTATGCGTAAATAATTTCAAACTCTATATGCTATATCAAACTTGTATGCTCACCTTTACACTATGTGTATTGACCTTTATTTTAACGTATGTGGCAGGTATTTAGGATGCTGTGCTTTGCCTGCTATTTGATGGAACCGAGCTTAGGAGAGTCTAGAAACAAACAAAGACAATATATTTTTATTTGAAATCTGAGTTGTCGGAACAGTTTTATTTGTTTTGGAGATACTTATGACTGTAATAACTTGCTTGCTTAATGGGTTACGGTATGGGACGTAATGTTTAACTATTCGGTAAAGTGGTTGTTATGGAATCTCTCTCGAACAGTCTGTTTCGCTCAGTGCCATGCCCCGATGTTTCCGTCATCGGTTGGAGTGTGACAAGTTGGGAGCGTCTGGTTGAATGGAGCTGTCACATCAGTGAACAGTATAGTGTACGGGTATTTATAGTGTGAGAGAGAGATAATGCGGTGGAGTAGCGGGGTGTCAGATGGCCAGTCGATCGGATGGCCATCCAATCGGATGGTCATCCGGACGGATGTCCATCCGACCGATTGTCCATTCGATCGGTCGAGTTGCGTTTTGTTAGTTTCTGACTTCCGTTTCGTGCATTAAGCGTTGCGTTGATAACCCTAATACATTTAAACTAATAATCACCTAATCTGACACATAAATGCGTAAAAGTAAATCCGCGTTTTGAGTTTGCGTTGAGATTGCGTTGCGATAGAGTTGCAATTGCGTTTGCGAATAACATCCCAAAACATATATAAGGCACACTCAAGTAAAGCACATAATAACACACATATAGAACAATACCAATAACTGCGTTTCGAGTTTGCGTTGTGTTGCGTTGCGTTGCGTTGTGATAGCGTGAAGTCTAGCGAGCGAAGTAAAATATGTTTAAACAGTATGCGTTATGAATAACGTTTAGTTGTGATTTCTGCGTTTTGATAGTGCGTTTAGAATGCGTTTGGTATTCACATGACATCGCATTGTTACTTCACTTATTAGAAAATCATAGTTTAACCCATAGCGATATCGAAATCTCGAGAGTACAAGTAATTAAGCAATAAATGACAGATCTAAGTAATGACACGACTTTGACTTTCCGGGAAGTCGGGTTGTTACACTTACTGAGGAGGTTGAGCTAGTACTGAACTTATGATAGTGTTGATTGAATGTCTAGGATCATATTTGCAGTATGTGATGATTAATGATACGATTTAAGGTGGAATAAAGATTTGTTGTCGCATGCTCATGATGATTTCCCATCCTTATTCGTTTCAATTTCACAAACACCCCTTTATGCATACAAAACATGTTTACAAAATTAAAGCAAGTTTGATTTGATCATGGCACGTGATGATTGTGATTTCTTCCATACTATCATAAGTTTAGTACTGACTCGAGCGACTTTAGCATTATCATAAGTTCGAAACTGACTCAAACTCTTTAGTATTCAAAGGCCAATATTGACTATTGTTCAATTTTATCTTTAATCTTAATAAAACTTTAGTGTTAACACTATCAACATTTGTATTAATCATCAAACGGTGGTGATAGATAAACAAAAAGAAGAAACAATTTGTGAAATCCGACAAGGACACCATTCAGAAAAAAAACAAATAAAACATAAGAGGTGAATGGGTGGGTAGATGCGGTGAAAGGGGCAGGGGTTTGGTGCGGTGGAGTGATGCAACATTCAATGAAGAGAGAAAAATGTATGGGAGGGGGCTTAGGCGAACTTTTATACACTTGTTTTTTTTTTCTTGTATACAAATGATATATTGACTTTTTTTATAAAAAAAGAGTAAATTACAAAAACCGTCCTTTATGTATGTCACTTATTGCAAACTGTGTCCTTTGTCTTCAATAATTACAGAAAACATACTTTATGTTTACAAACCCTTACACGTTATGTCCTTTAGCCCTAGTGACACACATAAAGAACGATTTTTGATCAAACGTGTTACATCTCGGTGAACCATGAAAAATGTAACTATAATTACCAAAAACTTGATATCAAAACCGTAATACGTCCATACCGCCTCTAAATCTCTAACACTTTCAATAAAATAAAAACAAATAAATCAATGAAAAATCCACCACTTGTGGCCTAGTGGTAGAAAGCTTGGTTTCTTCGGTGGAAATCAATGTGGATCTAGTTAAGACAACATAGTCTGGTCGAACTGCGGCAACGAGACTCTCCAATTTAAAGAGTTCGGTGATCAAACACAAGAAGGTGGTTGTTCCACCCAAGACATTAACCCTAAATTTTTAAAAGCAAAAGGGAAGTTTAGTCTTGGTCTACATCCTTTTGGGTCTTTCTTTCCCTCCAAGCCAACAAGCATTCGCTACTCCCTTGATAAATCATCCATCGTCTCCAGTTCTTCACTCAACATTTTCCTTAACATCTCGCTGCTTGATTTCATCCACAGGTACGTAATCTTCATACGCACATTCAACGATCTACACATAAATCATTTGTCAACCCTATTTCAGATCCAATTTGAGTAGCCATCGTTTTCGTTATGTTTAGTGTTTGTCGTAATCTATACAATTCATTATACACAATCACTGTTTTATAATTTACAGTTACGGTTACTGGATGCATGATTTTTGAAATTAGGGTTCGTAAGAGACCTGACTGTGAAATCAGGGTTTAATTTAGGCTATTAGATTGTTTGTAAGATTGATTTATTATTTATAATTATAATCACGCGTTTTAATCTACAGATATGGGAGATAGTCAGTACTCGTTCTCGCTTACTACTTTCAGGTATGATTGAATTTATATGCTAATGATTTGCATTGTTACTGTTATGGTTTGGTTTGGTTCAGATATTGTAAAATTTGTTTGTATTGTGGTCACATATATGTAGGAAAGCTTATCTTATGTTACTGTTATATGATGCAGTCCTTCTGGAAAGCTTGTTCAGATTGAACATGCCCTCACAGCTGTTGGCTCTGGTCAAACTTCATTGGGGATTAAAGGTAACTGATTTTTTTTTTTTTTTTTCCAATTATGTTGTTTATGTATATAAGGATATTATGTTGACAAAAAGGTGAGACTAAATGAAATGGAATGGAATGAACCCATGCAAAACAGACTGCGCCCGAACGTGCCATGCCCTTCCTTTTCATATTCACTTCTGCATTTTCTTAATTCAGGTTTAGTGTTTGTGTAATTAAGAGTGTTAGTGGGTTAGTGGAGTGTTATTTTCTTTTGTGACTTCCTGTCTTGTAGGCTATATAAAAGCCATAGTAACTTGGTTAATGTATGCAGATTATGAATTCTAAAAATCTCTCGAAACTCTCGACTACTTCTGTTATTCTTTTTGTTCCATCTTCGATACACATCAAGACTTGATGTGTATCAAAGAGGAACGGCAAAAAGAAAATAGAATTAGTCGAGAGTTTCGAGGGATTCTTAGAATTCATAATCTGCATATATTAATCAAGTTACTATGGCTGTTATATGGCCAACAAGGAAGGAAACCACACAAGAAAATAATACCCTACTAGGCCACTAATACTCTTAATTAACTGAACGCTAAACATGAATCAAGGAAATGTAGAAGTAAATACGCAAAGTCATAAATGCATGGGAATGTGTCATGGGGGAAGGGCATGGCATGTATCATCATAGTGCACTATGATTGATTGTTTTATAATTGTTATCAAGTTACAGAACATTATGGTATGGGTTTCTACTGTGACAGTTGTTACTTTTGCCTATTTGGATCTGTTAGTCTACTCTTACATTTTGAATTGGTTATTGATTTATTGCAGCTTCTAACGGAGTTGTAATTGCAACCGAAAAGAAGCTCCCATCCATTTTAGTCGATGAGACGTCGGTAAGTACGGATTGTATGTTTCAAACTATAGGTGTTAATATTGGCATTCTAATATGCAGCAAAATATTATTTTAATCACTTGTGCGATGATCATACGTAAGCTTCTCCTTTTGTTGACATACTTGTATTTGGATTATGTCTATTATAATGAAGACGAAAGCGGACATAAGAAGAAGCATAATTGTTTAGTAGGTTTTGGACCCTCTGATTAAGTAGGCATCTTAAACCATTTGGATAGGTTCCACATATATGTATGTATGCTAGATATCATTAACGCAGTATCACTTTTTTATATAGTAAAGCTAGACATGCAATACAGATACTTGCTTCTGAAATTTGTTTTTTTGGTCTTAGGTGCAAAAGATCCAGATTTTGACTCCTAATATTGGAGTTGTTTACAGGTAAGATTTCAAACACTTGTCAGGTTACGCATTTTAGTTTCAGACGTCGATATAGTTCTTATTTACATTCTCGCGTGCAGTGGGATGGGGCCGGATTCGCGTGTTCTGGTCAGGAAGAGCAGAAAGCAGGCAGAGCAGTACAATCTACTATACAAAGTACCCCTCACCCTTATTGTTTTCAACAAGTCTTTTCATTATTCTTTTCTTTGATTTCGTCAGTTACTTCTATTGGACTCATTATGCTATTTGTTTGAGATATATTACTATAATACTACAAACAAGCAAGTAACATTTGTTTTTCAACATTTTACTTACATGATTCGACTTTCTAGGAGTTTGTATTTCCAGTTGTATTGTGTTTTTGGATAAATGGATAATCTGCAGCAGCTTGTAATTTTTTTTTGGTGTAATATTTGCAGGAACCGATCCCTGTTACCCAACTTGTAAGGGAAACTGCTGCTGTTATGCAAGAATTTACTCAATCAGGGTATGTTTATTCAATAGCTCTGCTTTTTGCTCCAAGCAAACATTTTTCAAAACTATTATCTGTATATGGTTTTAGTTGTCCTTTTATTCTAGATAACTACTTTTACACGGTGGCCAAGTAATACAGACTTCTAACTTATGTTTCTTCATCTAGTGGTGTAAGGCCTTTTGGCGTTTCACTCCTTGTTGCTGGTTATGATGACAAAGGTCCCCAACTATATCAGGTATATAATATGCTTTTAAAATTTCTATTTCTATGTTTTGTTGAACATAAACATCAGTTATAAAGGCTAAGCGTACATGCATTTTGTGTAGGTGGATCCCTCAGGTTCGTATTTCTCTTGGAAAGCCTCGGCCATGGGAAAGAACGTATCTAATGCAAAGACGTTTCTTGAAAAGAGGCATGTTATTATTATTAATATCATAGACCATCTTCAGTTTTGGATTCTTTTTTTTTTTTTTTATAATTGTGATCTATAATTTATCATATGATTTTTTTTCATTTTTTACACCGTATTCGTCTGAAAGCTTGTCTTAAGAATGCTGATGTTGCTTGTAGGTACACTGATGATATGGAGCTTGAGGATGCGATACACACCGCTATTTTAACATTGAAGGAGGGGTAAAAATCTTGCTTTAAAAGTTTTGATTGTCGTTGGTTTATTAGTGTGCCAGTGATATGACGTGATTTATATTGGTACTTTGCACAACTAGAGCGTGTTTGTAAATTTAGGGTTGCAAACGTACCAAAAACGTTCATCGAACAATTCGTGAACCGTTTGGCGGGAAGTTCGTTTGTGTTTGTTCGTTTATTA
This sequence comes from Helianthus tuberosus, assembly GCA_030545235.1. Lineage (NCBI taxonomy): Eukaryota > Viridiplantae > Streptophyta > Magnoliopsida > Asterales > Asteraceae > Helianthus > Helianthus tuberosus. Next base: position 46,730,868 of record CM060411.1, on the reverse strand, counting down.
AACAAATGAACACGAACGGAATTTCGTTTGTTTAGTTAAATGAACTAACATGAACAGAGGCCACATTCGTTCATTTACGTTCGTGTTCCACAGTTCACTAGTGTTTTTTTTACTTTTTATTTAAATAATTCTAAATTCCGACCAATAAAATATTTAATAAGTGTCGGTGTATTATATATTCTGTTCATGAACGCTCGTTTTTGTTTGTTTGTTTCCATTTGTGCTTATGAACATTAGTGATTAGTCTGTGTTCATCAACGTTCGTTGCCTAAAATTAACAAACGAACACGTTCATTTCCCATTTGTAATGTTATTATCTTGTGTATCAGATTTGAAGGACAAATTTCTGGCAAAAACATCGAGATTGGTGTTATCGAGGCTGACCGAACATTCAGGCAAGTTAACGACTATTACATAGTTGGATGTAAAGAACTATGACTGCATTATTTGATAAACCGTTTGTAATAACTATAAGTGTGTTCCTTTGTTTCAGAGTCCTGACTGCAGCTCAAATTGAAGACTATCTTCAAGAGGTGGAGTAGTTGTAATATGTTCTATTATCGGGGCTTTAAGTTTCCTTAAATTTGATGAACTAAGTTTTAATGATTTCAGTTATGTACTTGTTTAAGAATCTTCCGAGAACCAATGTGCTGAAAGAACCTATTTATGTGCTTGAAATTGAACATCTCTTGGTTATTATCTGTCTTTTGGCCAGTGAACAAACATGACTGCATGCTGATACCAGTATTAAATGTTTTCAACTTTAAAAACCCTTATTCCAACCCCAAATGGCCGTATCTAACAAGTTTGTAGCTTTCATAGAGTAAGGGGATGTTTGGTAGCCCTCTTAATTCGGTCAGAGGTAGAATACGTTTTAGAAAAATGCTGACTGATTTAGAGGCTTCCTCTTAGTGGCTCAGCATAGGGTTGCCAAAAAGCCCCTTAAGTTCTTTCAGTAACATACGGAATTGTAGTCTTTGGATGAACTGTGGCTTTGTGTTGCGGCAAAGATTTATTTTTATCGGTTATGCATCGCAAGAGCATGTGCAAAGTAAAAGAAATAAATAAAAGATGTGAGTTTGTCACGAGAATAACAGATCATGTTTTAGAGTGTTCAAAATGTCAATTAACGATAGGAAATAGGTGAGTTTTTCTTTTTATTTCCAGGAGTTCCTAAACTCTGCAAACTTTTGATCGTGGATGATGATCGGAAGACATAACTGAAGGAGGTGACCGTGGGTAATGATCGATTGGTCTAGTTGTTTCAAATTACTAAGGTGAAATGATCATATAATAAACGAACGCTAAAACTGATGTTAGACATAAAGTGTGCATGTGGAGCGAAGTAGCAAACTGTAAGGGCTAAAGTTGTAATCTCTCAAACCTAAGGACGAAAGCAGGAATTTCAACTTATCATAGGTGCAATTCGCATAAGTACTCTAAACTATTCAACGTCATTAGGTTGGGTGGTATGGTTTAAAGCCCCCATGTTAATTAACGCGTCACGTAAGCGGGGACTTTAACGTTAACTAGCATAGTATGGTTTAACATGGTGTAGTTAAAGGTGAAATTTTTTTTTTTTTGATTGGCTAGCTCAAGAACAAAAAAAAAGAAAAGAAAAAAAAGAAAACAAAACAAAAAGAAAAAGAGAAAATCACCGGTAACGCTGGCCAATGGTTTGGCGGAGGGGGTGATAGTGCCCCCCTTTGGCGCCAGTGGGGAGGCGTAGGGGTATCATTGGCTGATGTGGTGAGGCATGAGACGTACGCCCACACCACCCAACCTTTGTACCAGTGATCAATACCTGAGCAAAATGTTGGGACCATAACGCTATGTTCCTGAGTTTAATAAAGGAAAGAAAAGGGAAGAAAGAAATTAAAGGGAGGAAAGAAAGTTTATCTTTCCAATTTGGAAAGAAACAAAATCCTTCCATTCTCCCACATCTTATCTCTTCCTTTCTTTCTTTCTCTCCATAAAAAAAATCTCTGGAACACGATAACCCTTTTCTATCCTTCCAAATCTCTTCTCTTCTCTTAAAAATAAAACTCTGGAACACAGTGTCCTCTTCGAAAAATTACTCTAGCAAACCTATAACATTTTTAGAGTGACAAAAATACCATTAAACAAGAAGACTACCAAGGCTTTAGAAAAAGCAATACAGAAGAGCAACACAATTCTAACCAAGCCAAACTACTTAAATGAGCTCTATTTCTAAACTAGTTAAATGAAAAGGCTTAATCTTATCCACCGTCTTTAAAGGCAGGCGAACAAATACCATTCCTAAAGAGTAAAATGTTAAGCACATAAAGTTAACTCTAAAATTAGAAGAATATATAAAATATTAAAAGGACAAACGTGAAATTGCTGGATTTACTGTATTTTCAGCATCAAGTGGTGGAAGGCTTGCATTTTTCTTAGGAGATGCAAGTTCAACTCCCACTTGGTGCAGAGTGAGGCACTGGTGGACAATGATAGGAGACCCAGTGAAACCTGGGTTCGATCATTGAGCCAAACGGGTTTTATCGGTAATTTCACCGTCATGCCTACGGGCGGGTGGGTTACCGGGTTTTCCCCGGAATCGGTGGTGGACTCGGGTTACTCTCGGAATGCTTCGTTTGGTCCAGCAAACGCCCCAAGAATGCTCGGGATTGATTCTGTTGACCATTAAAAATTGTATTTGCAGCATCAGTTGGATCAGGATAATATCACTGGATATTAGGCATGACGTAAGCAGATCATCATGTTTGCTTAAGAAAAAAACTAACAACATTAAATGTGAGCATTCAAGTTGTTGCGACAACTTTATCATCTATCATGAAAATTAAGTACTAGCCTACTAGGTATTCAATTTATAGTACAATTATATAAGTCTCATTCTAAACACACCCCTCCCCCCTCCTGATTATACCCCCCTTTGAGAGGAAAACTGCCGGTCCCACGCGAACCCCACCTGTAAGTATGTGAGAGGAGTGGGGTGTAAAAAGTAATTAGGGGGTGTAGAAAGTAGCACCCTTATATAAAATAATGCTCTGTAAATTTTTGTTTTGTTTGTGATCAGTTCTTTCATCTTTATCTAGATAAAAAAAAAAAAAAATCTGGTCATCATGAACTATGTCATATGAATTAAGCAAGTGTGGTTGGGAGTAAACTGCCATTTTAGTCTCCAAGGTTTGACTAAAATTGTCACTTTAGTCTAAATAGTTTTTTTTTTTTTTTTTTTGCCATTTTAGTCAAAATAGTTTTGTTTTCTGTCATTTTTGTCCCTGACTTTTGTCATTTTTTGTCATTTTCATAGACCACCACCACCACCTCCCACCACCCACCCCATCACAACATTCTATCATCGCCACCACCTGCCTACACCGTCACCACCCACCCACCCACCACCATAACCGGCCACTTTTCCGCCACCCACGTCATCAACCAACACTGCCGCCATCATCGTAACACCAACAAGCACCGCCATCATCTTCACTGTAAACCGGCACAACACCATCCCCATACCATCGCACCTGAAAAAAAAATGTGGTTTGGCCAAAATTCACCTAAATTAACTAAATTTTTTGAATGGAGTTAGTGGGTTGGATTAAAATGAAAAAAAATGACAAAAGTCAAGGACTAAAATGGCAGAAAACAAAACTATCTGGACTAAAATGGAAAGAAAAAAAAACTATTTGAACTAAAGTGACAATTTTGATCAAACCTCAGGTACTAAAATGACAATTTAGTCTATAGTTGGTAATGTTTTATCCTTTAGGCTTTTAACAATTTAGGTATTTTAATCATTTATTTGTTTCATAATTATTATACTCTAAATTATTTTTTATTGGCATGTTAAAGAAGAGTTTTTTCCCAAACTAGTGTGGGTGGAAAAAATATTTACCAAATTGGTGTTTCTTGAAAAATATTTACCAAAATGGTGTTTTTGTCTCTTTTCTTATCAAATTGAATAAAAACTAAATTAGTAATTCTATTATTTATTTCAATTAACATTTAATTATTTTTTTTTCTTGATACCCAATAAAACTAAATTAGTAATTTTATTTTTATTTCTATTAACACTTAATTTTCTTTTTGAAACCCAACGTAAGACATGAGGTTACCATCGTGTCACCTAATATTGTCATATCTAATAATTTATATACGATTCACATAATTCACTTAATTTGTGATTATATTTAAATTCAATTTGACATATATTTTATTTTATTTAAGATTAAATAATATAACTGTTAAGTGTTGGTTAAAGAAAATATCAGACACTAAAATAGTTTAGTATATTTATTAATATAAGATTACAAAAAAGAAAAAAAAGTAGGCCATAAAAATAAATCTGGAATTCGTTTTCTATAAATTGATAAGAATTTAAAGTAGTTTAATCGTTCAAAAATACATGATATAATATTAATTTAATTTAAAATAAAAAAGAACATATTAGCCTATTAACTGAAATAAACAATAGATAAGAGCGATAAATATTTTCTTATTGGGTTTCAAGAAAAAAATAATAAATAAAGTTATAATGTTTGTTTAAAAAAGTTAAACAAAAAAAAGGTGACACGATAGTAACCTCAAGTCTTACGCTGGGTTTCAATAAGAAAATAAAGTGTTAATAGAAATAAAAATAAAATTACTAATTTAGTTTTATTGGGTTTCAAGAAAAAAATAATAAATAAATGTTAATTGAAATAAATAATAGAATTACTAATTTAGTTTTTATTCAATTAGATGAGAAAAGAGACAAAAACACCATTTTGGTAAATATTTTTCAAGAAACACCACTTTGGTAAATACTTTTTTCACCCACACTAGTTTGGGAAAAAACTCGTTAAAGAATTCTTCTTAGCTCTTTGTGAGAAGATAAATCTTAATGACATTGATAATAAGTGTTTATAGTTTTGCAATCACATCAATGCGACATGCAACTTTATTATCTTTTAACTAGTATTAAGCCCATATGTTGCAACGTTTGTTATAAAACTGTGTTAAGTAGTAGCAATACTGTACCATTGTCAGCGACCACCAACACCGGAAAAGCTCGTAAAAACAAAATAAATAAAAACGGGAAAAAAATAACGCCGAGCGAAAAGCAGAAGTAAAATCTTTGAATCACGCACGCTCGTTGCTGAGAAATTAAAACGAAACGTAAAACATAGAAAAAAATAACTAAATCCATCCAGGACTCGCGTGTTGGACAAACTTGTCAAACACAGAAAAATAGATGTGACGCGACGGGTAAGTCAAACGGGAAAAAATATACGAAAAAAATGTTGAACCCCACACGCGCGTTGCGGTGCGTTAACTCACAAAATTTAAAACGAAACGAAAAACTTGGGAAAGATGAAAAGTATGGTGGACCAAAATTGAAAATAAAAAAGAGTTGGGATTAAATTGCAAAAGATGAAAAACTTTATGTTAAAAGTAAAAAAAAATGGTCTAAATTGCAAAATTGAAGTTATTTATTAATTTTAGATAAAGATAAGGATAAAAATAAGTGATATCTATATATTGCTTATTAATTAATATTAATATTAAAAGAAATTTATTAAACAAATATAAATAAAATTTATGAAGTTGAAGGAGAGAATGCCATGTGCCATTATTTGCAGTCTTTTATTATAAGTTAGATTAGATTTAACTAGATCTATTAGTCCCTCCGTAGTCGGAGGTTATATAACATCGAGCCCACCTATAGCGTCGTATCCCGCCGGTAAACACCGCCTCGAGGGGCGCCATATCCCTCCAATTTGGTTCCCTGGTGAAAATTATAACGACACCACCTTTAGTTTCTCTCTCTCACACACACATATATATACATACATATATATGTATAATTGAAGGGTTATAGCCTAGGGATGAGCATGTCGGTATTCCGTCCCGTACCGATACCGATACCGATTAATACCGATACCGATTTTCACCCAAACTAGGTACCGATACCGATACCGAAACATGTCGGTTAGGTATCGGTACGGTATCGGTATTATACCGTATTTTGAGGGTCGGTATCGGTATAATACCGATACCGTACCGTACCGATACCGAAATCGCCAAAATGTGGATACCGATCGGGATACCGATACCGATACCGATCGGTACGGGGTCGGTACGGGATCGGTATGGGATCGGTATTGGTATTCATATGCTCATCCCTATTATAGCCCCACTACACATCCATGTGATATAACCCCCCTCTCTTACGCAATTGTCACATGATGGGGGTGAATGGGAGTGACAACTACACATAGCCTTATCTACGTCAATATTTTTATAATAAAATTGTTTATTTTAAGAAACCATACATATATAAATGTTGAGGATCATGAACAAATTATTAAATCCGATATCAGACAAAACGGAACATTGATCTAACAATACAATGGTCGAGATTAGGTGGTTCCCAAATCAAGCAATCACATAACAAAAACAATTGGTGAAAGGGCAAAAAAAAAAAGGAAGAACTGCTATTGTGACTTTTAAACCAGCTTCCCTCATGATTTTTAAACATCTATAACTTTTTTCATATGTTAACAATTTTATTTAAAAAAATTGTACCACAAAACGACCAATTTATTATCCTAAAACACAAACTCCCACCCTTTTTGTTTTCTCAAAATACAACATAAAAAAATTAGTACAAAAAATTCAGCACAAAAAATATAACACAAAATATAGTACAAAAAATCTAGCATAAAAATGTTATACAACATAGAAATAAACACATTTTTGGGGTTTTTTAGGAATAATGGATTTTAAGAATCGCAACTATTAGTCATTGGCCGGCAACGGTCCAACTTAAAAATAACCAGTAGTGGTCCCACCTTTTCACATATTGTAAACCAATGGACTTTTACTAATAGAATATTAATTTCTTTTTGCCCCCTTATCCTTTTCGATTTAGTAAATGTCCATTGGTTTACAATATGTGAAAAGGTAGGACCACCATTAGTCATTTTTGAAGTTGGGACCGCTGCTACCCAACGGCTAATGGTTAGGATTATTAAAATTCATTATTCATTTTTTTAATTTTCATATTTTATATAGCGATATGGTACTCAAATTAAAGATAAAAATACTCGATTTTAGGATTTGATAATCTTTTTAAATAATGTTGTATGCAAAAAGTTATAAACATTTAAAAACTGAAAAATGTGATATGCATGTGATTTGCATACAAAGAGAGAAAGTCCACAAAAAGCTTATTCTAAAAATACTTAATCATTAATTGAAAAATAAAAGGTTAAAATTCTTTCTTACCCTATTTAGACAAAATAAACTTTTCATTTAATCCCACCCTTTCATCTTATATATGTATATGATCTATTATTATATATATATTTATTATATTTCACATATTCAGTAGATATTAATTAAGTTGAACAACTTTGTTTAATCATTATCCATCACTTGTGGTCTAGTGGGTTTTCCTTGGAGATCCAAGTTCAATTTCTACTAGTGTTATATTTTGTGGATAAAGACGATGAAGGCTAGTTCTCCCAGACCCTAGGTCATGAGTTCGAGCCCGAGCCACCCTGGGTTTTAGTCCACCGTGCGTTACGCCAAAGAGATTCTCTCTTGTGGCGGCGCAAGCCCTTGCCATTGGAAGTAGGTGGTATGGTTTCCCGAGGAACGCCGTTAGCCAAACTCTGACGCCAGCGTAGACCCGATTAAGACAACATAGTCTGACCAAAGTTGGGTTATGACCCTCTGTTTTGGAGAATGTGAGAACTCTCTCACAATAAGTTAAACATTCACACCGTTAAAAAAACTTTGTTTAATCATTAACTGCACATGTTAATGAGAATTTGTTGTCTATATAGAATCATACATAACTTCTCATTATATGATTCATCTAGATGAAGTGAACATAATCCTATCAATTAAACATTACCTAGTCGAATTATGTGATTTGAGATTGGTATATAAAACTCTTGATAATTGTTAATAACAAAAGAATATACAAAGAGAATTAGAGAAATATGTTTGGATATCAAGTATTTTATCAAGAACTGTGCCTTGGTACATTGGCGGAATCAGCCTATTAAATTAGGGGTATCCCAATTTTTTTTTACTGTGCAATCATACAATATTAAAAAAAAAGACAATAAATAAATAAAGTAAAACAAATACCTAATAGATTTGTCCTCTTCTTTTTTCATAGCCTAAATCATTCCATCATGTCGTCCACTTTTACTTTATGAAAAAAATCATTTTCGACTGCACAAAGCATGACATTATTCAAAAATTCCGGGTCCATTCGATTGCATATAAAACAGGCCCATTGCCGCCCCTATAATCAACGTATAAATGGGCCTGTTTTATTATTATTTTGGGTCGTGGGCTAATAGGCTATTAACAATTATGTTTGGGCTTGTAAAAAGAATTAGATTTACACTATTATACTATCTTATTTTTATGGTTAGGGGTATCCTCGTATTTTTTAGGGATATTCTTTGTATAAAAACGAAAAAAGTAACACTGCGAATACGGGGTTGAGCCGTAGCCCGTGCTACGACTGCTTATATTGTGGTTCCGCCTCTGCTTGGTACGACCACCTCCCATAAACTTTTGCAGTGTTGAATAAACGATAAAACCTCGAATGACAATTTGAAAACGAGTAAACCCTCATAAAAATTTGACATCGACCCCTAAGAATAATTTTTTTGAACGTTAAGATTCTATGATAAATAGAACAGGGCCAGCATGTGCTGTAAAAACCCGAAAAAATACAGTACAAAAGAAAAAAACGAAAAAGTGTACAACCTCAATTATATCATATTATCTCACTATATCTCTTATGTTAAAATCCACCCATCTCTCCCATACAATACCGTGAAACTTCGATCTACTTTTTAGCCAGATAAAACAATCTGACATTATTGCCTCAACTGTGTTGCTTCCGGTGCGGAGAGTACCGTCGAATTCTCTTTCATTACGTGACTTCCATATATTCCACATTGTCGTTTGGAAAATCATATTGATAATTTTCTTCCAATCTCTTGATCCTGTTAAACCGTCCACAAACTCCAATGCCTCTTTACATGATCGGAATTCGGTGGACACAAGTAACTTTAACCATACAAGTATATTCCTCCAAACTGATTTTGACATGGTGCATCCACAAATTACATGAGCAGCTGATTCCTCTTGTATTTCGAACCACGAGCATAGCTGATTACTTACTGGCATTCCTCGTCTAATCGGTTCTTGTTTCACCGGGATCCTTTCAAGTGCCGATCTCCAAACGAAGTAATTTATTTTTTGTGGAACCCAATGCTTCCATTCTTCCTCAGTACCAGCGACATCTTGCTTGTTTATCTGGTTTCTGATGGCTGCCATTTAGAAGTCTCCTCTATTATCCGCATTCCATACCCATCGATCTTCCCCTGTTTTGAATCTTGCATTATTAACTTGTTGCAGCATGCTGGTCCATTGGTCCCATTCTTCATTAGTGTTCGGTGGCTGGGCCCATCCGATATTCCATTGATCCTCATTCTCTAATTTTATCACACAATCCACAACCTTTGCTTGTTTGTTTGTTGCTATCTTGAATAACTCCGGGTATCTCTCCATAAACGGTCTGCCACCGATCCAATTATCCAACCATAACTTCACAGTAGTTCCGCTGCCCACCTCCGCTACGAGTTCTTCTGTTGCCAAGATTCCAATGCTTCCAAGTTCTTTTCCTGCAGCAACAATATCTTTCCATGTACCTGCAAAATTATTGTTATCCGGTATAAATTTATAGCATCTTTTACTCTCATGTATTGCCTTTACAACTTTCACCCATAACTCCTCCGGCCTCGACTTGTATTTCCACCACCACTTTATTATGAAAGCGAGGTTTGCACTTCTCAGGTCACCTAATCCGAAACCACCATATTGTTTTGGCCTTGGCATTTTGCCCATGCAATCTAGCGCATTTTATACTTTCCAACTTTCCTTCCCCATATAAAATCCCTACGTATTGCATCAAGAGTGTTTCAAAGTTAAAACCTTCTTTGGTGCTAAATTCATTGAGAAAGAATAATTTGGTAAGGCTTCCATCACCGCTTTTGCTAAAACCATTCGTCCGGCAAACGAGAGGTACTTAGCCCTAAGAATAAATGATTTAGAACTTTTAAATTTAAAAAAAATAAATAACATAATATACTCTGAATGACAAATATGACATAACTAGTTTACATAATTCAAAATTGTTCAAATCCATGTTAATTCTTATGCAAGTAAACAATTTGGCCCATTCTAAAAAATTAATTATTAAGCCCATTAAGAATCAAACAATCCTAACCTCAATTCTAGGTTTTTTTTATAACTTTTCTCCAAACTTTTCTTTGTTACTTTATTAGTTGATTAATTACTAATTTCATCTGATAAAACTCCCGAATATATTCACTTGTATAATGTTGGTTTTCTCAAAAACAAAAAGAACAACCCAAAATTAAGGTAATTTCTTTAACTTTTTTTTTTTTCTAAGTTGTGCTTGATTAGTTGGTTGTTTTGCTAGATTTATATGATCCGACCTATTCGAATCAAAACCGAAAAAAATTAATATATGGCAATAGACGTCCTTCAAAATCTTCCAACCCCATAAAAATATATCTGGGTCCGCCACTGATGATATGTCTGTTTTTTATACTTGTGCTAACGAATGTGATCACTATGTGCTACAACCATTGGCAAAGCTTCACCCCTGACCCCTATCGATTTTTCTCTCGTAGTGTTAATTTTACCAAAAATTTCCAAATTTTTTTAGTGTAAAATATTGGATTTTTAAAAGTCCGACCCATACCGATTTGGATTTTGAAAATCAGGCCCTACTTAGTTTTCGTTCAAGCTCCGTCACTGGCTACAACACAATGTGTAGTATTATGATAACTAAATATTGAGAATCTCCTTCTTATGCTTAGAAGTGGTGCATGATTCTTTTGTGTTCTGATCTAGGAAGAAGCTTTTTGTCAATTGTTAGGAGTTAGGTCCTGTCATTCTATAAAATTCCTCTAAAACTTTTAATCCACACACTCAAGAAAATCAATCACCCTCATCTTCCAATATGCTTAATTGTGTCCATCCAAATATGGAGGTCTTATCGACCCTCCTTTTTTAAGATATTTGATCTTCATTCACATCATGTCAATTGCAATATCATTTCGTGCAATATCATAATAGTAGATGCTAATTATAATATCATGTCGTGTATTAATCCATGAGGATTGGGTGGGTGGGCGCACCCTTTGAAAAAATAAATTTTACGCTATGTTCCCGAGTTAACTTAACGAGGGATAAGAAAAGAAAGCAAAAGTGAGAAAGGAAAGGACGAGAAAGGAAAAAAAAAGATGACTTTCCCACCGTTTCCTCCCAAATCGGAAGGAAAGAAAAATTAAAGAATTTAGCCTAGTTTTCATGTCATTTCCTTTCTTTTCCTTCCTTAAATGAAACTCGGGAACACGACATGTTTTATTTTCCTTTCTTTTCCTTCCTTAAATGAAACTCTGGAACACAAAATATTTATACTTTCTTTCTGTTTCCTTTCCTTTCCTTCCGTTAGTAAACTCTGGAACACAATGTTAGTGTATTTTACAGGCCAAAATCTCAATCACATCTCTTGAAAATTGGTTAAACCCTTCGTTCTCACCCCTATAAAATATTTCCTGGGTCTGGCACTGTATTAATCGTGCTTCATCTGTAACAATTTTCTCTCATATAATTATTATGTGTTCTCATAAGTCAAGACGTGTTTTACAACTTTATCTCATGTATGAAATTATACAAAAAGAGGAGGCCTGTTGAACAAATATGGTCCCGGACCCCGCAGGTCCGGGCAAAACCCATATCTGACCCACAAAATGACTAGCCGGCCTTCACAAGTCATCCATGGGACCCACCCGTCACGTGAACATCCAGCACGAGGGATACAAAGAGTACAAGACGAAGCGACGTGTAGCCAATGACGGTCCGCGCATTACCTTACAAGGTGATATTCACTAGCGGTTTTCACAAAGGAGACAAGAGGTACAATTGACAGCAACATCCGACCAATCACACCTCCCTATACCTCCACTAATGGTTAACTTCAGAGAGACAAGGACATCCTCAAAGCGACGTATGGAATTGAGAGCCCACAAGCGCACACCCACCTCTGCAGACACTACCTGTCATGACAGAGACGACCAAATGAATATTCCTGATAACGACGTCTCATCCAATCATCTCTCATCCTTTCGGCTAGAAATACCACACTTCATCAAGGTGAAATCGTTCTACCCCTTTACTATCATTCTTACTACAAATTGTATTTTCTAAAAACAATTACTTATTCTCACGTTAGAGTATGGTTACGAGAAGAACCCCTCACCTTTCCTTCTCGTAAAGAGCCTCACGGTATTCTTAGTTTTGCGAACTCACCAAGGTGAAAAGCTTGTGAAGATCGAATATGGGATATCTCCATACTCTGTTGAGCATTGTCTAATCCACACAATTAGATTGGTGTTTCATCACCCATCTTTACACAAATACAACAATTTTTTTCAACAAGGAAAAAGTTTTTGTTAATTTACAAAACATTTAACCATATCTTCAATAAGATCAAACCACACTTTTCACTTCTTATTTTGTAATCTCTCTTAAAGAATCATTTCAGATCTCAACTTGTAACTGTTTATACAAATTCTTTATTTCTTTTACAAGAGTTTGGTTATTTATAAATATAGTCTGGGTTTTTATGAATTATTTTGTGATAACCTTCCAACTTCCAAATCCTGTATATGTCTTCATATGATAAATGCAAATATCATTGACATTAACTTAATTTTCTGCCCTTTTTTTTGAAAAATATGTCTAGTGGGTCTACGTTCGACGCATGTTCAATCGGTCGAATGAATCGCAGCTATTCAATTTGCAGTTGTTGGGTGTTTGTATTTTTCAATCTTCTTGTGAGACTTTTGGTTGGTTAGTAACAAAAAACTTAGATTATGAATATAAAAACTTATAGATAATAGAGTAGACCTCAATTTTCGTCCATGTGGTTTGCTGATTTTAACACTTTAAATCCAACAATTTAAAAATTGCATTTATCGTCCATTAGTTTGCTGATTTTAACAGTTTCAATCCACACCACTAACACTGGCGTGGACTGAAACTGTTAAAGTCAGCAAACTAATGGATGATAAATGCAATTATTAAACTATTGGACCGAGAGTGTTAAAATCAGCAAATCATAGGACGAAAATTGAGGTTTACTCTAGATAATATTTAACTTGTATGTTAGTATTTATGTGAAATTTTATTAATGAGCAATGAATGTATACACGACATTTTTGGACTCTTTGATAGTGCTGTATCTTTTTTTTTTATTTACAAATTTATAATTTTTTTTAATTTTACGTATATTGGGTTTTAGAAAATATAAGTTAGCCATTAAAGTAAAAAAAAAAAAAAAAAAGAGAGAAATATTGTACGAAAAAAAGATACAAAATTTTAATCTCTGAGTCGTGTAGGCGTCTAGTTCAACGACTCAACGTATTCAAGTTTGATATATGTTTATATTAAATGCTACAATACATTTCTTACGCATTGGGTGTTGTACATCTTTTATTGCGATATAATTGATAATATTAAATTAGTTGTGGTATTAAATGCCATAATAAAAGTCATTAAATGATATGAGTGTCATCAATGAATTTATATTTCATACGCATTGGTTGTTGTCCATCGGTACCATTATAACATTCAATTATTTTATTCAGTTTTCCATACCCCTTTGCGTCTAAAAATCATATATTTCTTATTTTGTTGTATTATTTTATTAATTAATTAAATAAACTATAAATTATAAACTTCAACTTGTTATAATTTGATGAATTAGTGATGAATTAACTTATTATTTTCTTTTAAAGAAGATTCAAAATCTTTTAGGTCCGATTGGACATATGAAATGAAAAGGCAACACAACAATAATTTATTAACTAACTAACACAAAAGGTTAGAATAATTACGGATATTTAACTGTCATTTTCGTCCATATGGTTTAGTGGAAAATGTTACTTCAGTTCAAAAAAAAAAATTTGCGTCAGTTCCGTCCTCAACATTTTTGAAACGTGCTACTACAGTCCAAAAAGATAACGCCTTGCGCTAGTTCCGTCCTCAATGTTTAACGGACGTTATCTTTTTGGACTGAAGTGACACGTTTCAAAAATGTTGAGGACGGAACTGACGCAAATTTTCTTTTGACTGAAGTGACATTTTTCACCAAACCACAAGAACGAAAATGACAGTTAACTCTTTTTTTTTAACGGCAAATTTCTTTTATTTCTGCTGTTTGTGAGACTTAGGGGACTGGGGGTGGTCCGTGATGGAGGTTCCATCACGAGTGATGAACATGGAAACACCGCCGCCACCTCATATTTCCACGCGTGAATATTATAACTCGTGAAAAAGTTCACGCGTTGAACTTCATCCAATTTGGACATGCAGCATCTATTAATTCACCTAACAACATCTTTGTATTACACTTGTCACCTCTACACTTGTACTTTTATCCCAAAAACACCTCCACTCCCCTAAGACCATGTGTAGTGGTAGTGGGTTATAATGCCCCCACCATGGGGCATTATCCGACACGTGGCGTCCTAGTCAGCGATGGGGCATTATAGCAAAAGTGGCGTAGTGGGGCATTATGCCAATAACCCCCCATATTATTTACCACATGAAAAAAAAAAACACACTTTATTAATTCTGCATGTGGTGTGTCAGAGCATGTGGGTATAATTGATTGGCTGGTCAAACAAAGTTCTTCTCCCATTGGCTACATGCAAGAACCACTATGGATGTATGCAGCATTTTAAAAATCACGCCAAACTCAATTTTCAGAATTTTTTTTCAATTATAACGCCGGATAACGCCCTATGTAGTGGGGGAGGGGGCGTTTTGGGGCGTTTTTTTCAATTTTTTTTTAAAAATCACGCCCCACTACGGATGCTCTAAGTGTTGTACTACAATTTTTTCAAATCTTTATCAGTGTTTTCTTTTTGTAAAATAAGAATCAAATCTTTATCAATGTTTTCTTTTTATTTAAAACTAATTGGAGTGAAGTTTTTAAATTTTAAAACTGTGATTTATTTTTTAAATAACTTTTCATATTTTTTGTAGAACCGAAATCCACAAAGTGAAACGAGCGAGGCGACTATCATGCAACAAGCCACCGAAGAGTATTTTAATGAAATTTATAATTTAGTGTTTTATTGTTAATTTCTAATTAAAAAAAAAAAGTTGTGAGTGATGGAATTCCATCACTAGTTGTCACACCCCGTTATTTCCACGTATTACCGGTGGGCCCGGTGGGGAGTATCGTGACGTAGTTGATATCATCATAGTCAATTGATCACAGTTTAATACACAGGGGAAGTCTAAAAGTAATTATACAAACCGAGTTGAAAGTATAATAAAATATTACACAACGGATTGTAAGTGGATCCACAGGCGGATCTAAAACAGAAAGAAATATTGTTCAATAGACTTTAAGTATCAAAAGCTTGCAAGACTCTTTTTTTAATACTAGGAGTATCCAGCCCATTACGCGTAGTACCTGCACTTAATCTTTTTGAAAAATACGTTAGTTTACACTGGTAAATATAATTAACTGACTCTTTTTTAAAACATTTAAGAAAATTGATTTAAATGCACAAGGCACAAATATTTTTTATAACTTGGGACAATTATTAAAATAATATTGTATACAGATTTATATGTTTGTCGTACGTTCAGGACCCGGGATAGAAGTCGGGACAAGATTAATAGACACACCACATAATATAAACCCACGACGAGTTATCCTCAACAAGCGGGTATATCTTTTTACATACGCAACTGTCAGGTGTATGCCTACGCCCCGTGCTTAAGTCGTGGCCATTTCAAATGAATGAGCCAAGGATAACCAGGACACGATCATTAACCCCCCAAAGGCTTAGATCAAACAACACAGATTGAAACGGGTTATCTCAATGAGTTAACCACTAATCGATTAAAGATTCAATACCCGACCAAGCGGTAATAATTTACCATATCTGAAGCCCGTATAAGGGAAAATAAGTTAAAAGTATTTACCTGAGCTAAAAGTAATTTTTATTCTCAGCCGTATATCAAATCAGCAAGTACAAGACTTATTATCTACAAATGATTTATCAGCTCCTGAATCGAATAACACTCTTGCATAAACATCATTTATGAGGAAGGTACCTGTGATCACATTGTCGTCCTGGATAGCTTCCTTTGCATTCATCCGGAAGACCCTTGCATTGGTCTTTTTCCCATCATCAGTCTTCTTTGCAAGTTTTGGGCAGTTGGACTTGATTTGCCCTTTTTCGTTGCAGCTATAGCACGTAGCATCCTTGATTTTCTTACAGTCTAGGGTCTTGTGCTCAGAAGACTTGCAAATCCCACATGCCCTTGGCTGTGACTGGGATTTCGACTCATATCTGCACTTCCCGAAGTGTTGTTTCTTGCAGATCTTACAATTGGGCTTATCACCCGACTGATGACCATCTTTCTTAGATCCAGAACCCTTTTTGTGGTTATTGTTTCCCTTATGTCTCTTATCTGATCGTCGTGAGCTATCATCCTCACGCTTCCTTTTCTCAGCATCAGTGTTTCTCAGCGATCTCTGCCTGACCGCGTCCAGAGTAAGAGATAATGCTATATCAGCTGCAGACCGGAAGGTAGCTGGTCTAGAGGCTTTCACACTGGCCTTAACTTCTGGGGCTAAACCCCCGATGAATCGAGCTATCCTCTTGGGTTCCGGTGTCACAAGATAAGGAACCAACCTTGACATAGTGTTGAAGCTTGTAAGGTAGGCTTGACAATCCAGGTTTTTCATAACCAGAGACAAGAAATCAGCTTCAATCTTCTCAACCTCATGCTGAGGGCAGCAGTTCTCCTTGATCAATGACACAAACTGTTCCCAAGTCATATTGTACAATGGGATTTTCCCTGTAGCTTGGATCAAAGATCTCCACCAAGCTAATGCCTCACCCTTGAATGACTGAGACACGAATTTCACCACATCCTTATTAGCGCAACCACTGATATCTTCCACAGTGTCAATTTCATCCAACCATGTCATGCAGTCTATAACTCTTTTTTCCCCAGTGAAATCCCTGGGTTTACATGAAACAAAATACTTATA
Organism: Helianthus tuberosus; assembly: GCA_030545235.1. Classification (NCBI taxonomy): domain Eukaryota; kingdom Viridiplantae; phylum Streptophyta; class Magnoliopsida; order Asterales; family Asteraceae; genus Helianthus; species Helianthus tuberosus. The sequence continues at coordinate 46,713,689 of CM060411.1, read as the reverse complement.
GGAGCAACCCTTATCACGGGGTCCTTGGTTCAGTACGGTCCTTTGAGATGGAACACTCCTTTGGTTTGATGAGTGATGGGAATCACTATTGTGAGCAGTGTGAGTTTTAGAGGGTGGTTTAGAGTGTGGTGCAGACTGGGTCCTCGCATGGGTACCACTGGATTCATGGAACTGTCTATCCAAAGCTCGAGTAATGGCATTGTCTATCATTGCCTGCAGTTCTGCACCCGCTACGTTAATTCGGGTATTATCATGATTCTCCCTTGGGTGACTGTTGATCTCATCCGAGTCAGCCATGTAGTTTGAACTGTTACATAAGATATTGACAATAATTTATTTGGGAGTTTATTATGGAATTGTCTTTTATGGCAATTCATTAACCATGGTAAACATAGACCATATTTGGTTAATTTGTTAATCATATTTATTTAGGATTTTTATTATAATTTATCCTAATTATAAAACAATAACAGTATTATTAGTGGCACAAAAGGCCTAGTCACAGGGACATTCTAAATCATAAGCCATGATTTCAGAGAATCAAGGCATTAAGGTTTGAACATAGTTCCTTACCTTTTTCTGACAGGGAGTCGTAGACTACTACTGTCTTTTGTCTTATATGACAATGAGTATGGCCCGTAGGCACTACATTACCTATGGATGTTTAATATATGATCATCTTAATTGATGATTTAAACCCATGATTTATAGATCATCAGGTTAGGATAGAAATCTTTTGAAGAATCCTATTATAAGAATGACGTGTGTGATTTTAACGAATCACGTCTGCCAGGAGCGTTAACATGTTTCCAGATGTTAACAGGGATTTGAATCTTTTTAAACAGGTCTTACCATTCTGGCCGAGTCTTTTAATCACATGCAGGCTAGGTTACGCCTTTAAGATTCTTATTCAATATTTAATAGGCAGATTATTTTTAAAAGGAATGATTTTTAATTTATTTATTTCATTTATAATATATTTACGCATAATGACAGAATGAATTTTTTTTAAACTTAACATTCCATTAAACATTAAAAGAAGTACATATTGCCCTAAACGGGGCTTTTAACAGACATACTTGCCCACGCAGGGGCTAAACTGATAGTACAAGTCCACGCAGGGACTAAAGAAAGACAAGTCCACGGAGGGACTAAGTACATAGATAAATGTCCACGCAGGGACTTGATTGAAATAAGGAAATACAACAATACATATAGGGATTCAATGATCCCTCTTCTTCTTTCCTTTTAACAAGCTTGCCAGGCCCTTGAGGAATCCCCGGTTGTTCCTACGTTCTTCTTGAAATTCTCGCTCCACACTGTTTAGCCTGTGGAGGATTTCCTCCTGTTCCGGTGGGGAAAACCGTGGTGGCTGCGGCTGGTGCTGAATCGGTGGTCGAGCAGGTATTTGATACCCATGAGTTGGGTATCCCACTCCCCAGGGAGTTCCATATGGTCCTTCAGGATGAAGGGCGTTGTAGTTTGCCGCTACGAGGTATGGGTCGGCTTCAGCATAGTTATAGTTAGTGTGAGCCGGTTGCTCAAATGGATTATACGCTGTGGAACCGGCGTATGTAGGTATTGGATTACCAAATCCCAATGGTGGCGGTGGTGGTGCAACTGGTGCAGAATTCACCTCTGAAACTGGGTTTGAAGGCCCACCCATTTGTGAGTCTTCATGCAGTGGCGGATAGTGACTGCCACTTGAGTGATGGGGGGTGCTAAAGTGAAAACCTCCTTCTCGCGTGGATATTCGTGCGCCTGTTCTTCTACGCCTTGGTGGTTCTGGAGGTGCTTGATGAACTGGCGGCGGTGGTGGCGGTGGCGTGACTGCCACGAACCGCGAATCCTCGGAGAGATCCTGCTGCTGCTGCTGCTGCTCATGAGGCGATGAATGGTGAGAGGGTGTAAAATACCATTCATACTGGTTGAACCTTGCTTGGTAACTGTCTGGACCACGGTAAGGTGATCCATGGAAAGATGATCCATCAGAGACTTCAATAGGATGCGTGGGGGTTCCAGTTGGTGGTTCAACAGGGTCAGTGTCCTCATCCATATCCATGGCGTGATCGCCGGAAAAATGATCCTCTGGTCCCAATGGGTTAAAACCTACTGGTTCTTAAATATAGTTTGCCGGGTTAAACCGGCCATGAAAGACAGGAGTGGGGTCGCCAAAGGAATGGTGCGAAAGGGATCGCTGCAACGGCAAGTAGGAGTGGCGTGAGTCATCGGGCTCGTTCTCTGATTGCGGCCCAAAGGAGTGATGATAAGGAGGCGTTGAGCTAATCGAGGCAGATCGCCTAGCGGGCTCCGAGTAGGTCCTCCAGTTTCCTTGGGGATCGGCACTCATGGTAGCAGAAGGAGTTCGCCGATGTGAAGGCCCGGCTTCGTGATCGTTGGGGGCGTGGATTGGCCCCTTGCCTCGTCCTCCTCTTCGGAACCTCGGTGGCATAATTCCTGTTACAACAAATAAAAGATACAACAAAGAAATATAAAGGACAAAGTTAAAATTAAAACAATTTGGATTAGTTCTAAGTTCTTTGTCTAGACTCGAAAATTTAGGAATGTACAATTGTGTAACTGAGATTAAACACAAAAGGCTAGTGTTTATTTCACTCAGTGTTGGCTCTGATACCAACCTGTCACACCCCGATATTTCCACGTATTACCGGTGGGCCCGGTGGGGAGTATCGTGACGTAGTTGATATCATTATAGTCAAACAACACAATATTTAAATGCACAACGGAAGCAAAAGATAGATTCATTTCAACCGAATAAAATTGTAATATTAAGTATCACAAAATAGTTTAAAATAATCCACAGGTGGATCAAATAAAAAGAAACATTGTTCAACAGACTGAAATGCATCCAAGCTTGCGAGACTCTTATTGATGCTAAGGAGAAAGCCAGCCTATTTCGAGTAGTACCTGCACTTAATCTTTTTGGGAAAATACGTCAGTTTACACTGGTAAATACAATCAACTGGCTCATTTTGAAAGGTTTAGAAAGTTGATTTAAATGCACGAGGCACAAACATTTTTTAACTTGGGATAATTATTTGAATATAAACTTGTAAAAGAATTACATGTTTGTTATACGTTCAGTAGCCCGGATTGACACCGGGTTAAAGATTAATAGACACACCACATGATACAGTCCCGCGGTGGGTTATTCCCGTAATCGGCGGTTATACTTCATTATTCATATATGCACTAGCGGGTGTACGCCTACACACGCGTGCTAAGGTCGTGGCCATTTCTTGAATGATGCCAAGGATATCCGGGACATGGTTATATGAATAATGAAGTATAACCGCCGGTTACGGGAGTAACCCGCCGCGGGACTGTATCATGTGGTGTGTCTATTAATCTTTAACCCGGTGTCAATCCGGGCTACTGAACGTATAACAAACATGTAATTCTTTTACAAGTTTATATTCAAATAATTATCCCAAGTTAAAAAATGTTTGTGCCTCGTGCATTTAAATCAACTTTCTAAACCTTTTCAAAATGAGCCAGTTGATTGTATTTACCAGTGTAAACTGACGTATTTTTCCAAAAAGATTAAGTGCAGGTACTACTCGAAATAGACTGGCTTTCTCCTTAGCATCAATAAGAGTCTCGCAAGCTTGGATACATTTCAGTCTGTTGAACAATGTTTCTTTTTATTTGATCCACCTGTGGATTATTTTCAACTATTTTGTGATACTTAATATTACAATTTTATTCGGTTGAAATAAATCTATCTTTTGCTTCCGCTGTGCATTTAAATATTGTGTTGTTTGACTATAATGATATCAACTACGTCACGATACTCCCCACCGGGCCCACCGGTAATACGTGGAAATATCGGGGTGTGACACTAGTGATGACCACCGCCACCAAAAAAAGCTTGTGAGTGATATAATAGTGGTTGATGACATGGCGGAACTTGATTGGATTTTTGTGAGTGATGGAATTTTTGCAAGTGATACCACCCCCACGCCCCTTAACTTAAAACCTTCTCATCCTAAAGTTTTTAAAGATTGTGTCTTTGCCAATAAACATCTTTCTAATACAACCTTTTTGTTCTCGGATTACGTTCTCTTTAGTTTTGATGGACAACCGTTAATTCAACATGGTTGATAGTATGTTTTTACGTACAAACATATTTGTTAACCATAAATAATGATGCCTTTTTGGTATTATTTCAAAAAATCACTTATCAATAATAAAAAAAAATGTAATCTTCTTCTCCCCACAATTACAAATCGTCTTCATCACCCCCTTAATCATGTCTCCATCTAACATTTTATTTCTTTTTTCCTATTTTTAAACTAGTCAAACAGAATTTATTGTGTTCTTTTAAAGATGGATGGAGTAATAAATTTCATTAAATTCTTGGTCATGTCAATATTTATTTTTTTTTTGAAACGTGAACTTCATTAAAAAACACCGAACCCGAAAACCGGGACGGCACCAAACAAAACAACCGACTACATATTTACAAATTTACACCAATCCCCCCAATTAAACGATCCATTTTTAGCCCTATGCTTAAACCAATAAAAACTAACCGATCTAACTTCACTAAAAATCTCATCAACACTACTCCTTATCCCATTGAACCTGAGATTATTCCTAGCCTTCCAAATAAACCAGCAAGCTGACAAAATAATCCCATGCAACGCTATTCTTTCCGACTTCCTTCTTGTACCTTGCTCATGAATATCTAAAAGATCCCGGAAAGAAAAGACAAAAAAATTCATAACCCGACACCACAAACTAATCTTTTCCCAAACACCCAACGCAAGAGGGCACGCTGTGAAAATGTGAACCACCGAATCAGTTCCAGCCTCGCAATGTTTGCACTCGCTATCAGAGATCGACACACCTCTCCTAGCCAAGGCTTCCACAGTCGGGATTCTATCCATCTCCGCGCGCCAAGCCATAATGTTGCATTTCAAAGGAACCCACTTACACCACTCCATCACGAACCGATTACTGTAATCATTCTTCGAGTCGATAACTTTTTTGACCGCCTTAACAGAGAACTCGTTCGATCCACTTCCAACCCAAAGCCACTTATCGGAATCAGTCGAAAGGTTGACCACCTCCAAGGCTGAAAGGAGAGAGTTCCATTCAGAGATCTCTACCGAGGACGCCGGATCATGACGCCAAAGCCACAGGCCATCCCCCTCTAACCTATCACGAACACTACATTGCTTAACCAACTCCAAATGAAATAAAGAGGGGAACTTCGTTTTCAATGGAACCTCAAAGAGCCACGGGTCCAGCCAAAACATAATGTCACTGCCCCTACCCACCTTTCCTTTGAACAAATTACAGATCGAGTAGCCATCCAAAATCGGACTCTTAATGGTCGACACAATATTGCTCCAAACACCCCCGAGCGATTTTTTTATGGGGACAAAATCCCAATCGGAACCTCCGGAATGAAGAGCATTAATAACCCCTACCCACAAATCGGACTCTCATGTCAATATTTATTAAACTTAATATTTTATAGACTTTAATACATTAATTAATTAAATAATTAATTTCACGTTATATTAATGACTTTGAAGTGGGGATGGAGGCATGGAGCTAAATTTAGTATGCATTAAAGTTTAATATGATAATTTTCATTTGCATTAATAATTATTAATTAACCATAAACTTTGAATTAAAAAAATCATACAAATTGCATGCGTATTCAAAGTTTGTTTAATGTCTCATTCATTAATAGGGAAGTTGAAATATACTCAAATTATTAAATTTGGAAATAAAAAAGTTAAATAAAGAAAATACAAGAAAAAGGTGAGTATTGAGTGTTAATTAATAATATAGTAACAATAAATATATTTATGTCAACTAGGTTACTTCTCTTCCTAAATCTTCCCGATTAAATGTCCTACCGGCTACCACCCAAGTCAAGGCTGGCCTTCACCTCCAACGGGCCGCCTCTCTATTCTCATGAATTTATCCTTCGTTTTAATGCACTTTAATGGAATATAAATGTTTTTCATTTGCAATTCATTTCTTAATAATTTTTTTTTTAGTTTTGAGTTAATGGTTTTTTATGAGCCATAAAGTCCCATTGTATTCATATATAAGATAGAGTAGGGTTTCTACGTAAAGTGTATTTTTCATACAAAGTGTATGAAGCGATCTGAGTCATCCGATAGGTGTGTTTAATGGTTGAGATCAAGTCAGTGGCATTTTTGTAATATTCGTGTGTCATTAATTAATTGTCATAATAGGTTAGGGGTAGTCTTGTCATTTTACGTGTTTTAAATCAACCAAATAACTGTCATAAATAACACACCTACAATCTCGCGATTTTACCCCTTCTCTCTCTCTAAAACCAATTATAGAAACCCTCTTTCATACCAAAAATAGCTAGAATAATGGACCAAGATAACAATTTCGGATTGAAATATAAGCACGATTGATACCATGTTTATCATTCCATTCGCAATTCATCATCTTCTTCTAAAGCACATTCAATTCGTATTTCATCTGGTTCGTCACATTGTGTTTTATCACTAAAACACACACTGCTATGAAACACATCCAGTATCCAACTTCAAGTGTAGTAAAACATAACACTATGATAAAATACAATGTGAATAAACTAGAAACTGATAAAACATAACGTCAAGACAGTGTATTTCATTTGGTTCGTCACATTGTGTTTTATCTGATAAAACACATCAATATCTCTCAGTGAACTGCGTTTATTAACTTTTAACTGCTAAAACACAATACCAATATCTCTTAGTGAATTGCGTTTATTAATTGTTAACTGCTAAAATACAATACCAATATCTCTCAGTGAACTGCGTTTCATTAATCAAAACAACATTTAATACCAAGGGAATTATAACACATTAACATTAACCTTTTAACTGGTAAAACACACCCCAAGAACTTGTTGTCGAAGCCATTATTTTTTATCAGGCAATTGATTTACGAAGAAGATATGAAAATCGCATGAAATGATAACCTCCGGTAATTTTGATACCCTCCAATACGAAATCAAGAAGATATTAAGTTTCCTTAAAATTCTCATGAATTAGCTAATAATAAAATAAATTACGTAAACAAAATAATTGTCAAATTACCTTAAGGCTCTTTTTATTCAAAAACCTAATTGCCACATGTCACTCTCATATAGCTTCCTACACTTTGTAGGAAATATTGGATCAAATGGTGTGTTTTAAATGGGTAGATTAGGAAGTAATCTTGATCATCCATTAACTAATTAAGAGCTTAGATTAAATGGGTAGAATGGATCAAAATGGGAGGCACGTGAGTTTTCATTAAGGGTATTCTAGTTCTTCCAAGTCAATAATTTATCTCTCCTCCAATTCTCCCTCGTTTTTAAAAATTGCACACGACATTATTTTTTTTATAAAAATTGCATGATAAAAATGAGCGTTTTTATCTTTAAAACGAGTATACTATTACTATATTTTTGAAAAATAGTTCGAAAACCCAGATGCGTAAAGCGCAATAGATAGAACAACCCACTATAACCCAGGTTCTAAAACGCAATGGGGTTTCACATGGTCGTGTTTATGTTTTAACATGGTCATGCCTTTGTTCTAACATGATCATGTTTCTATTTTAGCATGATCATGTTCTTTGCATTCAAGTTCTAATACGTATACTCCAGATCTAAAACGCAATGGGATTCACATGGTCATGTTTTTGTTTTAACATGGCTATGCCTTTGTTTTAACATGGCTATGCCTTTGTTCCAACATGATCATGCTTCTGTTTTAGCATTATCTATTATTTCACTCCAGGTTCTAAAACGAAATAGAGTTTTAACATGGTCATGTTTATATTTTAACATGGTCATGTCTTTGTTCCAACATGATCATGCTTCTATTTTAACATGATCATGTTCTTTGATGTTCTTTTACACTCTAGTTCTAAAACACAATGAAACACAAAATCAAGAATTTGCACCATAGGTTCTAAAACGCATTGGAGTTTTAACATGGTTGTGTTTATATTTTAACATGGTCATGCCTTTGTTCCAACATGATCATGGTTCTATCTTAGCATGATCATGTTCTTAGCACTCGAGGTTCTAAAATGTACACTCCATGTCTAAAACGCAACGGGTTTCACATGGTCATGTTTCTATTTTTAACATGGGCATGCCTCTGCCTTAACATCCAGAAGAACAAAAATAAAAAGAAGAACTCTAACTAAAACATAATGAGGTGAAAACACAATGGAGGTTTGGTAAGCTAAAACGTAACGAAAATAAAAAAAACACAACTTACAAAGAACTTTGATTAACGATAATGGACGAAGAAAGAACTCCGACACACCGTTGAGAAACTGGTTGCGGTGGTGGTGGAGCGGTGGCGGTGGAAGGTGGAATAGTGGTTTCAGATCTGAAAAACGCAACAGGTGGTTGAAGGTGGTGGTTTTAGATCTGGTTTCCGGCAGGATGGTGGAAATCGTAGGTGGTGGTAGAGGTGGAGGTGGTGGTTGTGATGTGGTAGTTTGTGGTTTTGAAAATGGTGGATTGGGTATACAGGAAAGAGAAATGAATTGCATATGTTGGTTTTTTTAAGATGGTAGGTTTTGACTAAATTGCCCCTCCTTATATTTTTTCAACTTTGTCACATGTCCTATTATTACTTCATACCCTTCCTACCCAAATCATACTTCCTATTTGATCCCATATCTTCATATATAACACAAGAAGCAACATTTGTGGTATAAATGACTTAGGTGTTAACTCAACTGTGTCAGGTTAATGGGTTTAATTATCCCCCACTTGTAGTGGAGTGGTGGAAAGAACTTTGGGTTTCCTTGGAGACCCGGGTTCGATCCCCACCTGTTGCATTTGGGGGTAAATGACCCCAACCTTGGTTGAGTGGTCATGGCAATGATGGATAAGAGCCTTGTGTGCGTTATAGCCCGGGTTCGAGTCTTGAGCCGCACACGAGTTTTCTATTACAGTGCAGTTACTCCGGCTCTTGAGTGCGGAGGTTGCAACGGCAGTCAAGTGGCTGTCGGCTGGAAATTTTCTCGTGGAGTGCCTATGGTCAACCTCGGATGCCTCGCCCGAGGGGGACTAGGGACCCATGCAATGTGGGTGTGATCCTCTCGACTGTTGGAGTCAATCGCCGTTAAAAAAAAGGTTAATGGTTTTAATTGATTAATCTTGACAGGACTCATGTGTATGTATGCATCAATTAAATTAATTCTAACCCATATACAAACAAAACTGTGTCTTAAAGTATATAAGTTATAAACCAAAAAATGTCCCAAAGTGAGGTTTAAGGATATAATGTATGCATCTATACAATGATTTAAAAGTAGTAAAAACCTATAATGTTATTCCACCATGTATATGCAAACGAAAATATTAGTTAGAGTGGATGAAGTGGTACCCCCCTCATTTGGGGCTAAAGATAAGCTTCTGGAGTAGGGGTACCCCTCGAAATCCATTCAGAATTGACACACACACGTGTGTGTCATCAATCCTTATCAGTATATAAACGAAATTGTCTCCTAAATGTATCTAAGTTATAAAGCAAAAAAGTCCTAAAGTGAGGTTTCAAGATACAATGTATGCATCTATACAATGATTTAAATGGAGTTAAAACATGTAATGTTATTCCACCATGTATATGCAAACAAAAACATAACTTAGAGTGGACAGAGTGGTATCGGGGAGCTCGGGGCTGAGCAAGAAGGCCACCCCTTCCATTCGGGGCTGAAGACAAGCTTTAAAAGTCGGGGGTACTTATCGAAATCCATCTATAATTGACATATACACGTGTGTAGGGCTGCAAACGAACCGAACAAACATGAACAAGACCTTGTTCGTGTTCGTTTGATAAGACATATATGTGTTCGCAAACCGTTCACGAACACTTATCGAACGAGATTTTATGTTCGTGTTCGTTTGTTAAGGAAATGAACTTGTTCGTGTTCGTTTATGTTTGTTTGTTAATTTTACGAAACAAACAAAAAGAACGTTGACGAACACAAATGAGCACAAAATAATGTTCATGAACACAAATGAACACAAACAATCGTTCATGAATAGAATATATAATACACTAACACTTATTAGATATTTAATTTGTCAGAATTTTGAAGTATTTAAATAGATATAAAAACTAAAAACACTAGTGAAATATTGAACACAAACAAACACGTTATCGAACGTTCACGAACATAAACGAACGAACACGACCTCTGTTCATGTTTGTTCATTTAACTAAACGAACGAAATTGCTTGTTCGTGTTTGTTTGTTTAATAAACGAACGAACACAAACGAGCTTCCCACCGAACGGTTCACGAACTGTTCGCCGAACGTTTGGTTCGTTTGCAGCCCTACACGTGTGGGTGGGCATTGGATAAATTTTGATGGATGCCTTCCAATTTGAGGACTTGGAGAAAGTGTTGATGTGCCATTTGGGGGAGGTTGGAGATAAATAAGTGAATAGTGAACACCCTTCACTCTTATTTGCATTGTTGTGTCATGTATAAGTAGAAGTAATCATCAAAACTTGTGCTCTTACGTTATATTTGTATAATTAAGACTCTCGAGAGTTGATGAATGGTTCAATTCAAACGAATATAATGTACCAATAGTGAAGCACGTATACCAAATAAATTAAATACTGATCTCATTTTCATTTGTGAATATGAGTTAAACTCATCGTCTTTGATGGAAGATTTTCCGGGCATGTGGGTCGTGGGAGGAGACTTTAACGCTGTTAGATATCCGGGTGAAAGGCGGAATTCCAGATTCAATAATACTTGTGCCTCTAATTTTAATAACTTTATCTACAATGCGGATCTTCGGGAATATGATTTGAAAGGTAACAGGTTCACGTGCGTTAGAGGAAGCGGTAGGAAACTCAGTAAAATTGACAGATTTCTGGTGTGCTCTGACTTCTTTAATCGTTGGCCCGACGCAACTTTCAGAGCTCTTCCTGTCAGTCTTTCGGATCATGGTCCTATTTTACTCATCTCTCAGATGAACAACTTTGGAGCCAAACCTTTTAGGGTTTTTGACTCCTGGCTTGAGAAAGAAGGTTACCAGGAAGCGGTGGAGAGATCTTTGGATGGGTTTACTGGTTTCGGCCCCCCGGATTTAATTTTAGTCCAAAAATTTGCAGCTATTAGAAAAGGTCTAAAGGTTTGGAGAGATGAGATGAAAAAAAAGGAAGGGGAAAGTCATTCTAAAGCTTTGGAAGAGTTGGAGGAGTTAGAGATTTGTATGGAGTCTAGGGATTTATCGGAGGAAGAAGAATGGTCTTTTTTGGAGAATAAGAAATTGTTGTTGGAAATTGAGAGAAGAAAAGCATCGGATTTGAAACAACGCGCTAGATTGAAATGGGCTATAGACGGAGATGAAAACTCAAAGTTTTTCCATGCTACTGTCAACGCTCGGAAAGCAGTTAACGGGATTCCAGTGCTTTTTTCGGAATCGGGTTGGGTCAACAAACCCTCTTTGGTGAAATTAGAAGTTTTGAAATTCTTTAGATCCAAATTTTCGGAAGAGATTCAGTCCAGGCCGACTTTGGCCTGTCATGGTATTAAGCAGCTTTCGGCCGCGGATAGTATTTATCTAACTGGACCTTTCTCTCTTCTTGAAGTGAAGGAAGCTCTAAAAGAGTGCGGAGATGATAAAGCCCCGGGTCCAGATGGTTTGAACTTCAAATTTATAAAAACTTTTTGGCACTTATTCGAGGAGGATTTTGTGAAAGCTTTTGATCACTTTTATGTGAACGGGAAGTTTAGCATAGGAAGTAACTCTTCCTTTATCACCCTTATCCCCAAGATCAAAGACCCGGTGGAATTAAAAAATTACAGACCTATCAACCTTATTGGGGCTATTTCTAAACTAATCTCTATGACTCTCGCAATCAGGTTGAAGAAAGTCGTTGGATCGATTGTTTCGGAATCGCAATCGGCATTTCTGAAAGGTAACTTCATTTTAGATGGCCCTCTAATTATTAACGAGTTTTATAACTGGGGAAGGAAGGTTAAGAAGAAATTGTTTTTTCTTAAGATTGACTTCGAGAAGGCATATGATAATGTTAACTGGAAATTTCTTGTATCTATCATGAGTCAAATGGGTTTCCCGTCTAAATGGTGCGAATGGATTAAAGGTAGTTTGGAGTCTATAAGGTCCTCAATTTTGGTGAACGGATCTCCCACTTTCGAATTTAAATGTTCGAAAGGTATTAGACAAGGAGATCCGATTTCTCCCTTTCTTTTCATTATAGTGATGGAAGCCTTATCGTTCATGATTGAGAAAGCGAAAAGTGAAGGTATTATATCCGGTATCCAAACTCCTCATAATGGTCCGTTGTTGTCTCATTTATTCTTCGCGGACGATGCTCTCATAATAGGGGAATGGTCAGATTCTAATATTAGTAGTGTGGTCCGTATCCTTAGAATCTTTCACCTATGTTCGGGATTGAAAATTAACATTTCAAAGTCCAATTTGTATGGGGTTGGAGTAGATAATGGGGAACTAAACTCTATGGCGAGTATTGTCGGGTGTCAAGCGGAATTTTTCCCTTTCAAATATCTCGGTTTAACGGTTGGAGGTAACATGAACAGGGTAGCCAATTGGAGACCCGTTTATGATATCGTTGACGCTAGGTTGGCGAAATGGAAAGCGGTGATGCTTTCGATGGGAGGTAGAATTACCTTGATAAAGTCAGTATTGGAGAGCCTTCCTAATTATTTCTTCTCCCTATATAAAGCTCCTGTCCATGTGATAAAAGATTTAGAATCCAAGATAAGGAATTTCTTATGGGGGGGGGGAGGAGCTGATTCTAACAAGATTCACTAGGCGGCATGGGACCGGGTGGCAGGTCCGTGTAACAAAGGTGGTCTGGGCCTTAGCAAGCTCTCTTACATAAATGTCTCTTTACTGGCCAAGTGGGGATGGCGTTTTAAAGTCGACAAAGATAAGTTGTGGGTCAAAGTGATTGAGTCTATCCACAATTCGAATGCTGATAAGGATTGTTTTCCGGTCAAAAAGTCGCTGGGAGGGGTATGGGCCAACATAGTCAAATTACTGGATAGTTGTGTGATTGGAAATAAACCGATCAAGGAGTATTTTAAAGGAGAAGTAGGGAACGGAGAATCGATTCAGTTCTGGTCTGATTCTTGGCTCCCGGTCGGTCCTCTGAAGCTGAAATTCCCTACCTTGTTTGACCTGGAAGCGAAGAAGAATTGTAAAGTAGTGGAAAGGATAGTTGCGGATGAAGGTATTTCCAGATACCGATGGGCATGGAAGAGGAGTATTTCGGCGGGTTTAGAGGTTAACGAGCTTATCGGGCTGTGCAGTTTACTTATGAATGTTCATCTTGATGTTGTTGCGGATAAGTGGTCTTGGGAAGGAGCGGTCGACAAGCTGTTCAGTGTCCGATCAGTAAAGGATCTTTTTTATAAAGATTTTGACCCGCATTGGAACTATGTTCCGAGTTCGTGTAAGTGGATCCCTCAAAAGTGCAGTGTTTTCATTTGGAGACTCGGGGTGAATAAGTTGGCTACCATGGACGAGCTTAATAAGAGGAATATCAATTGGGGGAATCAAGTCTGTGTCCTTTGCGGTGATTATGATGAATCGGCTGAGCATCTTTTTTCTTCGTGTAGTTTCGCTTCAACTGTTTGGTCTATAATATCCTCGTGGTGCAAAATCCCATGTATTTGGACGTTTTCGATAAAAGACTTGTTGGAATATCACGAGTTATCGGGCCTCAAAGGAAAGAAGAGAGACATTGTTCAAGGTATTATCCGTATCGGCTGTTGGTTTTTATGGAAGAGTAGGAATGAGGTCAGATTTAATAATAAACCCGCGAAGCTGGAGGAAATCATCCGGGAAATCAAATCCTTCGCTTTTTTCTGGTTTAACGCGAGATCTAAATATAGTGAGATTAAGTGGAAAGATTGGTGTAGTTTTGTTTTCATGTAATTTCTGGTTTCTTTTGTTGTTTGTTGCCGCCCTCCCTCGGGGTTTTGGCGTTTTGGTTTAATGAAATTATCCTTTCAAAAAAAAAAAAACTTAGTTAAAATTTTAACAAATAATGGCTCCTACTTAAGTTAGCATTTTCTAACAGGTATTTTTGTTGTTCTTGTTTCTTATCTCTCATTCACAATTAGCAAATGTGGGTTTATATATAGCTAAAGATTAGAGGAGCCAATTATTCAAGAATCTAAAGTGAGAATTGGTAGTCAAAAGTAATGTATATTAGGATGGGGAGTCCATCTTTCAACTCTTTTCATCTAACTTAACAAACTACCAATCATGACATGTCACCTCATTTTTCTTATAGAGTTCCCTAAATGAGTGGATAGGTCATGAGTTCAAGTCTCACAGGTAAGTGGGTAACACGATTAAAAAAAATTGCCGTTCAAAAAAAGCCGCTCAAAACATGATTGTTTTTCATGTATTGTTTGCGACGTATTCCAATGTATCAATAATCGCCCCTAATAGATTAAACTAACGAGTAGCAAAGCTAAATTAAAGTTAATACATTGCATTAACTAAGTATGTTATTTACAATCTAAATATCACATTCGTCCATTGGACATAACAACTATATGAAGAACACTTGAATAATAATAGATTATCTAATTAAATAATTATTATACTTTAAAAGACTCGAGTATGAACTGTAGTCATCTTGTTTGAACAAAAGACACAAATTCACACTCAAATTAGTAAAACGAAGCAACGTCTAATATGACCGAAACAAAATTGATTTAAAGCTCACGATGTTAACAAACCAAAATATCGCGAAGACCATTATGTAGTTTTGGTTGATACTTGCTTTCGCTTATAGCATAGCTATATAGTTTTGGTTGATACTTGCTTTCGTTTATAGCATAACTATCTATGGTGGTACAAATAACTTGTTATTGGGCATGAAATGAACACCTAATGTCATATAGTTGTAGAAGTTTCTAATAGAAATTCAAGCCAAATACATCTTCAAGACTACATAGCTAGTCTTTTCTTTTAAAAGAAACTACATCAAGAAACGTATCAATGATCCTAAAACTATACATTATGAAGCAACTAAAAAGTGGTAGTAACCACGACACGTCAACGCCACATAGGCAGAAATCATTAATTTACCAATTCTTTAAATAATGCATTGTAAAGTAATTAAAAGTTAAATAAAGAAAAAAAAGTTTAATCGGTGCGTTGGGGTGGATTCCACATAATCAATTCTTTTAGACGCTAACACAATAATGAAGAAAAGGAACCATGGGTGACGCCCCATCAATGTTTTGGTTTAACAGAAGTCATTAGGTTAAGGCGACTTTTGCCTCTCTTTATGCCCCACAACATATAGTCTAAATAGTTAATATACGCATAAAGTAAATATTTATAACTAGCTTTATATTTTTCAAAAAGATGTATACAATTACAAATATATTAACAATTCAATTTCCTATCACAGTTGCTTAAAATTCAAAACACAATAACCAACAAAAATTTAGATATTTAATAATCACAATTGCTTAAAATTCAAAACACAATAAGTAACAAAAAGAGTAAATTGCCATTTTAGTCCCTGAGTTTTGTCCAAATTTGTCAGTTTAGTCCAAATAGTTTTTTTTGTGCATCTGGGTCCCTAACTTTTACATTTTGTTGCCATTTTGATCATTTTGTCTAACTCCATCCAAAAACCCAGTTTGTAACAGTTTGTACTTAATCACTAATGTTTTTCAGTTGCCATTTTGATCCAATTCCAAAAAATCAAAAAAATTCAAAAAAATTCAAAAAAATCTAAAAATCAAAAAAATTCTAAAAAATCCAAAAATTATTAAATGTTTCGGCACGAACCGTTTCGACCCGTACCGTATCGAACCGAACCGTTTCGACGCGAACCGTTTCGAACCCGTACCGTATCGAACCGTACCGTTTCGAACCCGAACCGTTTCGAGCCGAACCGTTTCGACGCGAAGCGTTTCGAACCGTACCGTTTCGATACCGTACCGTATCGAACCGAACCGTTTCGACGCGAACCGTTTCGAGCTGAACCGTTTCGACACGAACCGTTTCGACCCGTACCGTTTCGACCCGTACCGTTTCGAACCCGAACCGTTTCGAGCCGAACCATTTCGACCCGAAACGGTTCGACCCGTACCGTTTCGAACCCGAACCGTTTCGACCCGTACCTTTTCGACGCGAAGCGTTTCGACCCGTACCGTTTCGACCCGTACCATTTCGACGCGAACCGTTTCGGGTTCGAAACGGTTCGCGTCGAAACGGTTCGGGTTCGATACGGTACGGTACGGTTTCGAAACGGTTCGGGTTCGAAACGGTACGGTTCGTGTCGAAACGATACGGTTCGAAACGGTTCGGGTTCGAAACGGTACGGGTCGAAACGGTTCGTGTCGAAACGGTACGGTTCGAAACGGTTCGGGTTCGAAAAGGTTCGTGTCGAAACGGTTCGGCTCGAAACGGTTCGGTTCGATACGGTACGGGTCGAAACGGTACGGTTTGAAACGATTCGCGTCGAAACGGTTCGGTTCGATACGGTACGGGTCGAAACGGTACGGGTCGAAACGGTACGGGTCGAAACGGTTCGTGCCGAAACGTTTAATGATTTTTGGATTTTTTAGAATTTTTATGATTTTTTTTTATTTTTAGATTTTTTTGGATTTTTTAGAATTTTTATGATTTTTTTGAATTTTTTTGATTTTTAGATTTTTTTGGAATTTTTTTGATTTTTTTTATTTTTTTTTATTTTTTGGAATTGGATCAAAATGGCAACTGAAAACATTTTTTAAGGAAATCCCCAAAATACCCCTGTTACAAACTGGGTTTTTGGATGGAGTTAGGCATTGTGATCAAAATGGCAACAAAATGTAAAAGTCAGGGACCCAGATGCACAAAAAAAACTATTTGTACTAAACTGGCAAATTTGAACAAAACTCAGGGACTAAAATGGCAATTTACTCTAACAAAAATTTAGATATTTAATAGTGGGGAGTAGATTTCGACATTTAATTAATATTAATAATATACGAGGGAGGAGAAGGTATTCATTAATTGCAAATTAACTAGCAATTATTATACTCTTCTCCTTTCCAACCTCCCCTATATAGACACATGTAACGGACTCCATTATTCATTCCCAAACTCTCAATCTCTCCGGCCATCTTCCACCGTATCTCCACCATATCTCCGCCGCACCTGTCTGCTCATCATTATCAAAGAAACAATTCTTACAGTGATGGTCACTGACGTCACCCACCTCTACTCAGTTTTGAACCAACAACAATCGATTATGAATGAATCTAAATCAACGGCTCTGATCACTCGTGATTTACTCGGTGGTGGTGGTGGTGGTGGTGGTTGCGATCTCGATTCGTCTAAGGAATTAGACCTTGACTTACATGTTCCTTCTGGATTTGAAAAACGTCTCGATTTGAAGGTAAATCGCTTCTGTCCGTACACAATTCGGTTTTATGATTCTGTTTTTTCCAAAGTTTTAGTTTGTTTTGTGTTTTGTTTGTTGATTTTTGTTATATTATCTTGTTAATTTCACTATTTTGTATGATAATTCTGATGAAAATGATCAACTATCTGATATTATTCTCTTATAATGACCTAATTTCACTACTTGTATTATCTTTTTTATGATAATTTTAGTTTCGGTTGAACTAGGGTTTGGTGGGTTTCGTGTATAGTAATTTCTCGAGACCACTGATAGCTTTGTTTTTGCCATCTAAAAAAGGTTGCATCTACAAAGATTTGTTGGCTTAGCTTGTTGACCGTTTGCAACTTTATTGTATTTGATATCTTGTAACATTTTCATTTCCAAACCAAAAATTAATACTACAAAAATTGTGAGGTGGTTTCCCTAGTCACCCTGTTTATGTTCGCAGGGCGTGGGTGGCCTTTCGTCAACTGGTTTGTCCGGATGACCGCTAAAAATACTATTTTTTTTTCACGAACTAGAAGCTAGAACAATAAACAATTTATTGGATGTTGTGAACGAGTACGAGAACGAGAAGGATCGTGTTGTTGATCGTTAATCTTTGATTTTTAAAACTACGATTACATATTTTGATGAGTAGTTAATGGGGCAGTTCAATTTATTATTATAAAAACGTTCGTGAAGCGTAGTTCATAATTTAATACGGCAGATTGTTAGGTTTATTGCAGACATTTATGACCGCATTGATGTGTACTTGTTTTTCTGCAGTCATAACTTTGTATTTATCCATTTGTTCATCTCATTAAATTTCGAATGTACTTTTATAACATGTAATCGTGTGTATCTGCATCAATTCTTTTTAAACCTGCAGAAAATAATTCTGTAAGTCGTAAGATTTGAACTCGAGACCTTTTGTATATGTCAGAAAACAAGTTTAGCAATTGTTGGTTTTAATTTTGTTTGATGAATGATTAATTTCAGTCAGGAAAAGTTTATCTCCAGAGATGCAAATCACCAAACACCTCATCTTCATCATCAGATCACAAACAAAACAGCTTCGACCAAACGGTTTCAAAGCTTCAGGACCTTAACTTCCCACCAACGTCAAAAAAGCCCTTGAATCTGTTCGACGACACGAATCTAGATCTTAACCTCGTGAACGTGTCATCCTCACCACCGGCTTACAAAAGTGTGTGCACTTTAGATAAAGTTAAGTCTGCACTCGAACGGGCAGAGCGAGAAACTATCAAGAAACGAGCGGTTTCAATACCAAAATCGTGTTCTTCGAACTCTTCGTGTTCTGTTAAAGAGACTATGGTTATTGAAGATGATGATGATGATGAACCGTCTTCTCAAGCTTATGCTGCTGGTTGCCCGAGCTGCTTGTTGTATGTGCTGATATCGCGAAGCAACCCGAGATGTCCGCGATGCAATATGACTGTACCGTCCCCTACGGCCATGAAGAAGCCCAGAATTGATCTGAATATCTCTATTTGAAGTTTGATCATACGAGTAGATTCGGTTTGGTCCATCTTACTTAAAGTAATATTTTGTAAATGATATTAGTCAACAGGTGAAATAGAAAAATAGTTTTGATTTCGATTATTTTTTTTTGTTTGAATATTTGAAAATTATGACTTATGAGGAGTTAAATTAAAGTCAAAGGAACATAATGGAATTGTTAGAAATTAAAAGTTTGAACAAACACTTTGTTACATATATGAAGATTTAATATAAATATAAAATCTGGTATATATAAAAAGCCTAGAAAAGATTAGGGGTATTTAATTAAATCAATTAAATTATACTGTTGATTTGTAGCTTAATTGGTACGAATGTGTGTCAGAAGCTTAAAATGTATAAATTGACGTA
The DNA here is from genome assembly GCA_030545235.1 of Helianthus tuberosus. NCBI lineage: Eukaryota > Viridiplantae > Streptophyta > Magnoliopsida > Asterales > Asteraceae > Helianthus > Helianthus tuberosus. Next base: position 46,694,369 of record CM060411.1, on the reverse strand, counting down.
AATGCTTTTTACCCTGTGTTTACTCGACTTTCCTCCTTATGACATCCAACGGTCTAACAAAAACTAAAGAATTTGTAAGTTTTTTATTTAGTGGGAAAGGTTAACGTATATTATTTTTTAACATGCGATGCGTACAATAGTAAATCACGCATGTTATAAAATTCAAACTCTAATCATGCATAAAGAAATCTTATAATCACACATACGTAATCACTCATCATCATCATCATACTCAGTAAATCTCACCAATAGCAAAGCTAAGTTAGGGTCTGAGGATGATAGATGTACACAGTCTTACCTCTACCCCGTAGGGATAGAGAGACTGCTTCCAGTGAGACCTCAGGCTCAATTGCAATTTTGTATCAAGTCTTGGACTTAAGACACATAACACTCAAACAATTGGGACAAAGACCGCCTGGTGCATGTATCCCCGTGTCTTTCAGTTATCAACGCCAACACATGATGTATGATTAATCATCCACCGCTTTTAACGTTATTTTCATGAAATTTGTAAAATAACGTTAAAGTTAGTACCATTTCACTTTTGTCCCCCGAGCGCCCAGTGGCGAAGCTTGAGATTTTCGACCAGGGTGTCAAAAACGTATATACCAAAATATTTCTATAAAACCAGGGGGTCAAAAACGTAAATACCCAAAATTTTCTATACGAAAACTACATACTCCCCACTACTGAACGAAAAGTTCGGGGGGTGGGCCGCCCCCTCCCGCCCCTATTATCCTACGCCCATGCGAGCGCCCACACATACATAATCACTAATGAACGAAATCAGAAAATCACGCATGAGAGAATCCCTAATCACACATGTTATATTTTGTTTATGCGTGAGTAGGGTTTGAATTTTATAACATACATGATTTAATATTGTATGTATCTCATGTTGACTATTGTTTTTTTTTTTTTTTTTTTTTTTTTCTATCTACGACTAGTTGTTTAATTTGAGCTTTCGTTATGACTCAAGACTTTGGCCTTTTTATTCAAGAGTAAAGGGTAACATCTTAACCCTTTATAAGGTACAACGTATGTATATGCATATTTTTGGTAGAAGTAGACGCTTAACTAAACATAAACGGTGACACCGGCTTTAATGAAGCTGGAGACGTAAATATTTGACTTTTTGCAACTCGTGGTAGAGAGACGATTCTTTTTTTTAAGGTCATACGAAATATCTCTTTATTATAAAAACACGTTTTCACATTACTATGTATATGTGTATATATAGTAAACTAGTTTTTCCCGGCCCGCTTTGCGGGACACTAAGGCGAATATTTTTCTATCATGATATGTACGTCAGTGTTACGGTTACTTATACATAGGGGTGATACGGGTCGGGTTCGCGGGTTGGCTGGTTCAACCCCACCCGAACCCGAAAATTTTAGGTGAACCCGAATCCGAAAATCTTGTCATATATATGAACCCGAACACGACCCTAATATTAGCGGGTTGATCTGAACACGACCCGTACAACCCGAATTTTCAAATTTTTTTATTTTTTTCACAAATTAATATATTAAGATTAAGATTTTATTAAAAAACACAAATGTTTATAATAAAATTGCTTTTAAATATAAAACTTTATGTCAATCTCTCCTTTTTAAGTCATAAAAATGCATTAAATACACACCCAAATAAATTTATGACATAAAATATATTGTAAAAAGTAAAATATAATATAAATGGGTTAAACGGGTCAACCCGTCAACCCGACTGGGTTGACCCGAACCCGATCCGTTTAGCTAAAATGGTTCGCGGGTTCAACCTGAAACTGACCCGAACCCGTTTAGACTAAACCTAAACCCACGAATTTCGTGTAAGGTTCGTGTCGTGTCAGAAATTCACATCCCTACTTATACATACTACTTCTAACACGATCTAAAAAAAAAATTAATCAAAACATTACCATACTTTTGCTAAAAAAACTAAAACGATGGGAAAACTATAATTTGAAACCGAGAGCAAAATTGTAACTTTTCAGGACAAATGAGTGTGTGCCAAACAATCGTCTGACACGAATAAAAATTACACCGAGTAAACCAATTAAAACAAAAACATACCAGAGTTTGGTCAAAAAAACAAAAATTAAAACGATGGCATGACTATAAGTTTACACCGGGGCAAAATCTTAATTTGGCTGGGAAGAAAAGGAAAACCAATGGCAAAACTATAAATTTAAAAAGGGCAATATCGTAATTTGGCTGGACCGAGGATTAGTGCCGGGCAGCTACCTGGCACTATTCCCAGCCCGCGTTGCGGGGCGCTAGGCCAAATATTTCTCTACCAATTAAAACAAAACACTATCATAGTTTTGCTAGAAAAAAAATATAAAACGATGAGAAAACTGTAATTTTAAACTGAGGGCAAAACTGTAATTTGTCATGACCAATGAGCGAGCACTAGCGAATAAAAATTACACTGAGTCGACCAATTAAAACAAAACATTAGCATAGGTTTGCAAGAAAAAAAAACGAAAATGAAGGCAAATCTGTAATTTTGAACCGGGGGAAATCGTAGTTTGACCGGGTTAAAATCGTAAGTTTGACTGGGGTAAAATCAAAAATTATCAAAAGCTATAACGATGGCAAAACTGTAATATTGAACCGGGGGAAAATCGTAATTTTGGCAAGGGGAAAATGGTAATCTGTCAAAATATACAACGATGACAAGGTCGTAATTTTTGAACCAGTTGCGAAATCGTAATTATAAGTTAGGACAAAATCCTAATTTATTCGGACCAATGGGAGAGTGCCAGACAACTTCCTGACACTATTCCCTCAACTTGTGTTTGTATGTATAGTAAATAATATTTCTCTCTCATAACATGTAGGTCTGTGCTTTGGTTATTTATACATACTACTCATAAAACGACCTAAAAAATTAAATCGAGTTAACCAATTAAAACAAAATAGTACCATAGTTTTGCTAAAAAAAACTAAAACGATGGAAACACTGTAATTTTAAACTGGGGGCAGAATTGTATTTTTTCAGGACAAATGAGCGTGTGCCAGACAGCCGACTGACATGAATAAAAATTACACCGATTCAACCAATTAATACAAAACGCTACCAAAATATTATCAAAAAAACCTAAGACGATGGCATCACTGTAATTTTACATTGAGTCAAAATTGTGATTGCATATGGGAAAAACAAAAAGGATGACAAAACTGTAAATTTAGCTGACGGTAAAATCGTAAATGGCTGGGAAGAAAAAAGAATTTAGGTAAAACTGTATATTTAAATAGGCAAAATCGTAATTTAGCTTGCCAATAGAAAAATGCCAGCGTAGTAGCTGGCAGCCCAGTTCAACCAATGGCAGACAAACAGTATTCTCAGCCATCATAATTGTTGTTATAGGTAATATGTATATGTGTGTAGATATATTAAAAATCAGAAAAAAGAAATATTTATCATTAGAATCATGAGAATGAAAACATATTGATTTATTAGAACTTTAATTCGAAATAAATTTACCTATCCAAAAATCTTTTTCATTTGGTATTAACATATAAAGAATTAGCATCAAACACAAAATCTTGCTATAATAATAAATGAAAATCTTTTTTAAATACGTGTTACTTTCTAGTGTTTTCTCACCTTGTTTTCCTTTTTATCTCTTGTTTAGGTCAAAAATCTGATCAACGATAATGTAACCAAATCTGAATGTGAGGTAGAGTGCATAGGTGTTTAGCGATGATGAAATGAATGTAAGACGAATAATACAATCGAACACAAAGAATTATACGAGGAAAAACCCTTGATCACTAGTAGATCACCGGCACAAAAACCTGGGGTAGTGAAAACTATCACTGCCAACTATATTGCACAATCAAAAGTGATTACAACTTTGGATGTTAATTAAGCGTGTTACAACTGATTGCTAAGAGTGTTTGTGAGTTTTCAGGTTCGTAATGTATGTATGCGAAATGAGAATGTCCTATCTTACACTTGATCAACCCATTTTGAATAACAACAACTAAGTCCGAAATGTCATACCACAACCGATGGCGGAAACATCGAAGTGAGACGAAAACAAGATTGCTCGAGACTTCATAACACTATTTGCCACAATAATTAATAGAAAATTGATTTCATTCATTTCATAACTTTGTCAATTACATGGAAATCAAAATACAACAATGGTTTCAAAAGTACAACCACATTACAAGAAGTAAATACACCATTGTTTAAAACATGATACATCGAATACAACCTAATCTAGTATTTCAAAATGTGTATCTAAAACATCCCTACTAGATTTCATCATCCTCAATATCATCAATCTGCAACATGTTTAAAATATGGTTCAATACAAAAATGTATTGGCGAGTATACACATTTGATACATAGCATAAGTATAAAATGGTGTAAACGAATCCACATGACAAACTTAGTTATCAAGATCAACGTAAAACTGGCATGCGAATATTCAAGTCAACCCTCTGATTACCGCAAGTATTAAAGACTTAACATGACCACAAGACTACGGGCGGTGCGTTACTCCTATAGCGCTATACATGTTAATGGGAGGCTCGTAGGAAGTTAATGACAAGTTTATCGCATAAGAATTCTCCAGAAACATGAATCAAGTATAACGTATTAGCATGCATGTATTAGATTGTTTGTATGATTGTATAAAAGTCTAAGTGTAACTGTGTAGGTTTATAAGTAAACATATTGCATCCAAAGTGTAAAATGGAAAAAGGGCGTTTGGGTATACTCACGGTTTTGCTAATCTTCGTTAGTTAAATCCGCAAGTAGATGAGTTGGTGACGAGAGTGTCACACCCCAACCGATGGCGGAAACATCAGAGTGAGACGAACGGGATTGCTCGAGACTTCATAACACTAAATGCGACAAGTATTTAATAAATAATTTCATTTCATTGCTAATATCAAGTACATTATTTGAAATAGAAATACAACAAGTTTGAAACGAACAAATTACAACAATTATCGAATGACTAAACTAATAAACACGAATTTAAAGTTTGGTGCTTTTCTAGGCATCCTACTAGATTCCGTGCATCATCATCATCATCAAAATCCTGCAATACTTTTTAAAGTATAGTTGTAACACCCCAAAAATATATAATTTATTTATTTCTTTTAAGTTAGTTATAAGAATGAACGTTTGAGCTCGAATAAATAAAATGTTAAGACTCGAGGGACTAAAGTTGAAAAATAAAAAATAAAAGTCTTACTAATTAAGCAAGACACACACTACACACATAGTATGTGTGTGCGTGGATAGAGATCAGGAGAAGAAAAGAAGAAGCAAACCCTAGTTCATCATCTTCATCAAATAGGAGGGTGATTACAAGGCTAAGCGACCATTAGAACCCGAATTCTTGATCACCTAAGCTTGTCTAACAAAGTGGTAAGTCGAATTTATTGAAGTTGTGAACTTTAAGAAATGGGTTTTTTTATCTAATCACGAGTTAGGATATGATGTATGCATCTAGAAGCTTAGACTCTGAAATAAGACACGATTAATGTTCGGTTTTCGGTGATTTAGTTGTTGTGATAGATGGAACTTGAATAAATGATGTAGGATGAGAAGAGTCATATGAACTTGTTTGATTTGTGATGAACTAGTAGAGTAGTGTGTAAATATACTTGTAATTAAATGTCCTATTAAAGCGAAACCCGCCAAGTGTTCGATAAAATGCCTAAAAGAACAAATGGGTGAAATTTGGTAAATTATGATCAAGTTATTGTATGAGACAAAGTATGTAAAAAGATGGAATGATATTTAGTCGGGCTAAACGAATGAATGTATTGATATAGGCGTAAAGGAAGAAGGTTCAAGCACTAGGAGATCGGAAAACTCGCAAGATCGAGGTATGTTGTTTTATGCATACAAGCTTTACTTTCTAATTGTCATTGTTATATTAGAACCGTAATTATGATTATTCGTAAATGATGTGTAGTTGATAGCTTAACCCGTCATGAACGGGTCGTAAGAGATGATAATGATGAAAAGTTTATGTTATGGTCGGTTGGTCTTGAACTAACCGTATATTGGAAGGTTATGAAGGAATGTAATGAATTAGTTAAATCTGTCATGAACGGATTTGGAATGATGTTTATGTTGCGTTTATGTTTAATCCGAGATTAACGGATTATTGAATGTTATGCATTATCTCGTTTGGAGATGGTAGATAATGACCCGTTCAACGGGTCGATGAAAGTGAAATTATGACATGGTTATGTGATGACACGAATGGATGTTAGTTTTTATTTAATATTATATTGTAAGAAACTGACTAGTTAAACTTGAATTGCGATGTAGGTAAATCCGCGATTTAGGTGGCGTGGCGAACTTGGAGACGAACACCAACATCCACACCATGGTCTATGCGCTTCCGTAGTAGTAGTCGCCCTTTTGAAACAATGTTTTTGTTAAACTTCTACTTCTTGAAAGTTGTCTTTTGATATGTAAATTATGGTTATAAAAACTTAGTCGTTTGTAATTAGGAACTTTAAACTTGTGCCTTGACAGGGTAGTTCGGATTAACACCTGTAGCTAGTCTAGAGGAGGTGTTGATCTCGAACTAGTTACAAGGGTATTTTGGTAAAATGCAAATATTATGTTAAAAGTTTTACATGTTGAAGTTTACATGTATTCTTGATCAGTCGAAATTAAGGGCGTTACAATAGTTTAATACAAAAGTATTGGTAAGTATACAAGTTTCGAGTACTAGCATATATGCATAAGAGTTTGAACAATCCACATGACAAAAATAGTTAACGAGATTAATGTAAACATGGCATGCAATTATACAAGTCAATCCTCTGATTACCGCAAGTATTAAAGACTTAACATGACCTCAAAAATACGGGTGGTGTGTTACTCCTATAGCGCTATACATGTTAAGGGGAGGCTCGTACGAAGTTAATGATAAGTAAATCGCACAAAAAAATCATCCAAGTATACAAATCAAGTATCACGTATTCAAGCATGTATGATTGGAATGTTTGTGTTTGTGATTTAAACATAAAGTATGATTTCGTGTGTTTAAATATTATAATGTATTGCACCCAAAAGTGTAAAAGGAAAAAGGGGTCATGTATACTCACAATTTTGCAAAAGCTTGCCGATTATCCGTGAGTGACGAGTTGTTTGGGAATGGAGAATCGAAACTTACGGCGTTTATGGAGTGGGTAGATTCGGAATTTAGAATTTAAGTACAGAAGTATGTATGCATAAAAGTATATCTAGTCTAAGTACTCGTTTTGATACTAAGTTGTATGTGATTTCATGGGTCCTAGTTTGCCCATTAGAATCAACAACGAGAGACTTAGAATCGTAGATAAATTAGCCTAAATTCATGATGAATAATCATAAACTGATTATCATCATAAGTTCGGCCATGTTCTTATATATATATATATATATATATATATATATATATATATATATATATATATATATATATAGGGTAATGTTATTGTAAAAAAGGTTAAAATTGTGAGAAATATTGCGGAGATGACATGTGTCCTAAATCTAAATTAATTCAAAAGGGTAAACAAGTAATTTTATCATTAATTCAATTAATTAAAAACTTCCCATAACCGCCACCTTAATTATAGGAACTGGATTTTTTTAAAAGATCTCTATGAACACCATTCAGCAAGTATATAACACAATTCAGTAAGTATATAACACCATTCAGCAAGTATATAACACCATTCAAAACATATATAACACAATTCAATAAGTATATAACACCATTCAACACATATATAACACCATTCAATAATCATTACATCTCTGTATCATCTTCTCCACTTCCGGCACCACCACTGCCGCTCGGCATGGTTTCCGTCACACGCACACCTCCTAAACCCGCATCTCTTTCCAAAACTTCGGTCGCACATACCCTCCTCTCACCCCACTATCTCGGTTCCCTCTCTCTATTCTCTGGCCACCGGCGCCGCTTTTCCGGTGGCTGCCGGCGACGGTTTCTCCAGCAAAGACACCCCCAACCCCCTTCGTTCTCTCACCCTCGTTCTATCTCTCTAAAGAAACCCGACCGGACTCCGGCCGGTGAAGCCGGCGGAACCAGTGTCGGTGATGATGACGATGTTAGATGATGATGATGATGATGATGATGAGAGAGAGATCGAAATTGTAGAGAGAGATCATCTGGAGAGAGAGATATCGAAATTGTAGGGATTTTGATTTACAGTTTCCTATTTTGAATGGATATAAAGACTTTATTACCCCTATAATTTTCAATTCAGTTCAAAAAAATAAAACAAATTTTACAATTTGGTCCCTATTAATCTCAACCATTAGATCAAATATCTAATGGTGTAGATTCTTTCTTACCCTTCTCACACTTTTGGTCTTTTTTACAGGAACCTTTACCTACCTATATATATATATATAGTTATACAATAATCCAAACTATGTCCATCAAGAGTATCATAGATTGTCATGTAAGTTAAGCATGGAGGATTAATCCTCATTGTATGATTCACCACTTCACAAATCATCACAACAAGGATGATTCGGAGGTTCATGAATGAAAAGGAATAAACAACTAAGACATTATCAAGTAGCTAAATAAGACCTAACCCGGGTGAGCCAAAAAAACTATTTTTGTGTGAGAGAGTAAAACACTATCGCAACTGGCTTCATGCAAGATAGAGTAAATTGCCATTTTAGTCCCTGAGTTTTGTCCAAATTTGCCACTTTGATCCAAATAGTTTTTTTTGTGCCTCTGGGTCCCTGACTTTTACATTTTGTTGCCATTTTGATCATTTTGTCTAACTCCATCCAAAAACCCAGTTTGTACATAATCATTAATGTTTTCAGTTGCCATTTTGATCCAATTCCAAAAAATCAAAAAAATTCCAAAAAATTCTAAAAAATCTAAAAATAAAAAAAATTCTAAAAAATCATAAAAATTCAAAAAAAATCTAAAAATAAAAAAAAATCTAAAAAATCATAAAAATTCTAAAAAAAATCTAAAAATCAAAAAAATTCTAAAAAATCAAAAAAATTATAAAAAATCCAAAAATCATTAAATGTTTCGGCACGAACCGTTTCGACTCGTACCGTTTCGAACCGAACCGTTTCGACCCGTACCGTATCGAACCGAACCGTTTCGACGCGAACCGTTTCGAACCCGTACCGTTTCGAACCCGAACCGTTTCGAGCCGAACCGTTTCGATACGGTACGGTTCGAAACGGTTCGCGTCGAAACTGTTCGGCTCGAAACGGTTCGGGTTCGATACGGTACGGGCTCGAAACGGTTCGCGTCGAAACGGTTCGGTTCGATACGGTACGGTTCGAAACGGTTCGCGTCAAAACGGTTCGGTTCGAAACGGTTCGCGTCGAAACGGTACGGGTCGAAACGGTTCGGTTCGAAACGGTTCGCGTCGAAACGGTTCGGTTCGATACGGTTCGGTTCGATACGGTACGGGTCGAAACGGTTCGGTTCGATACGGTACGGGTCGAAACGGTACGGGTCGAAACGGTTCGGGTCGAAACGGTACGGTTCGAAACGGTACGGGTCGAAACGCTTCGCGTCGAAACGGTTCGGCTCGAAACGGTTCGGGTTCGAAACGGTACGGGTCGAAACGGTTCGTGTCGAAACGGTTCGGTTCGATACGGTACGGGTCGAAACGGTTCGCGTCGAAACGGTACGGGTCGAAACGCTTCGCGTCGAAACGGTTCGGGTTCGAAACGGTACGGGTCAAAACGGTTCGTGTCGAAACGGTTCGGCTCGAAACGGTTCGCGTCGAAACGGTACGGGTCGAAACGCTTCGCGTCGAAACGGTACGGTTCGAAACGGTACGGGTCGAAACGGTTCGGCTCGAAACGGTTCGGGTTCGAAACGGTACGGGTCGAAACGGTTCGTGTCGAAACGGTTCGGCTCGAAACGGTTCGGTTCGATACGGTACGGGTCGAAACGGTTCGGTTCGAAACGGTTCGCGTCGAAACGGTTCGGCTCGAAACGGTACGGGTCGAAACGGTACGGCTCGAAACGGTTCGTGCCGAAACATTTAATGATTTTTGGATTTTTTAGAATTTTTATGATTTTTTAGAATTTTTTTGATTTTTAGATTTTTTTGAATTTTTTAGAATTTTTTTTATTTTTAGTTTTTTTTTTTGAATTTTTTTGATTTTTTGGAATTTTTTTGATTTTTTGGAATTGGATCAAAATGGCAACTGAAAATATTTTTTAAGGAAATCCCCAAAATACCCCTGTTACAAACTGGGTTTTTGGATGGAGTTAGACAAAATGATCAAAATGGCAACAAAATGTAAAAGTCAGGGACCCAGAGGCACAAAAAAAACTATTTGGATCAAAGTGGCAAATTTGGACAAAACTCAGGGACTAAAATGACAATTTACTCTGCAAGATATAAATGTTATTAATATTAAGAGTAAACTGCCATTTTGGTACTTGTGTTTTGGGCATTTTTGCCATTTTTGTCCAAATCTCAAACTTTTTAAATCTGGGTCCCTGTGGTTTCATCTTTATTGCCATTTTAGTCCAAAATTCAAAATCCCCATTTTTTTTACTGTTCCAAAAAGTTTGAGATTTGGACTAAAATGGCAATAAAAGTGAAACTACAGGGACCAAAATGGCAGTTTACTCTTAATTTTGGACTAAAATAGCAATAAAAGTGAAACCACAGGGACCCAGATTTAAAAAGTTTGAGATTTGGACTAAAATGGCAAAAATGCCTAAACCACAGGGACCAAAATAGCAATTTACTCTAATATTAATATAATGTTTAAAGTGAATTTATGGACATAGGATACATTATCGGATAATGTATTAATGAAATAATATGGAAATAAAGCACCTGCCGAACTCAGAGTTATTCATAATGATACGTGCCACAAAAGTTTTGGTCAAGACCCATTGATCTCGTCAATCACTCTTCCCACGTTGCCAGTAGTTTTGTTTGCATTTAGAATAGGGCCACTTTTCCATTTTGCATGCATGATTTCCTAAACTTTAGCAAGAAGTAGTTTATTTGCATATTTAAATTAGTGTAAGTTACATATTGAAGATGATGAATCAAATATGAATTAAGTCTTGGTTTCTCTCTAAATTTCTTTCAAGCTTCGATCTATTTTCTTTGAATCAATTGGTTAACGATTAGGTTCGTAACACATAACTCCCTTAAAAGTCTTCCATAACTCATTTAGAACTCATAAATCGATGTCAACCAGTTGTGTTTTCCAAATTTCACCAAATGCACATCGAACTCTCACATTTGCTTCACCTTTAACAAAAAATAGCCCATAACAGACTATGAACGAGAAGAGCACATATATCTCCAGGAAGAGACGACGACAATGGTGGTTTAGGAGGTGGCGGTGGCAAAGTGGTGGGTGGTGGCGAGATGAATTATAATATGGGGTTTCTTTTACATACAGGGAATGACACTAATTTGTGTTTAACTAAAATGTTTCTCTCTATGTTTTTTTTATCCTTGCTATGCGTCACTCTATTTGTTTCCTACACTTCTCACCCAAAACAAACTTCATATTTGACCCCTTAGCTAGATTTCAATGCGGATAAACGAGTTTGGTAATTGACCAGGGATCACCTAGTACCATCACCACACCCCGTACCTATAATTTTTTTATATTAAAACTAGTCCTATGCAGTCTTAAACCTTAATACCCATCTCAATAATCATTTTAATGTTCCGTAGATGAGTTTATTAGGTGAAAAGGGTGAAGCAAAATATTTTTTTAAAAAAAAGGATGTTTGAGCACTTTTCTTCTTCGTCCATTTTATGTTTTACGTTTAGATTCGACCCATTTCATGGTTTCTCAATTTCGACCTGATTTTGGTTAAGTGATATGTATATATAAAATTTTAGGTACTAATAAATATGCATATATCTATAGATTTTACGTTTCGATAACGACCTATTTTTGAGACCCGTAATTTCCGTTTCATGATCATTAATGGTGACTTGGATGAGGGATTTTGGGTCAGTGGAATCATAAATACGATGGCTATATCAACCTACAACTTCATACTAACTGATTAATATATATGTTTTTTTTTAACGACAAACAATTGAACCCAGGACCTCCTTAAGCTTTATCCCACTTCTAAAATGTCACTAAATCTACAAATAGTGGCGAAGCCTGAGATTTCCGACCTGGGGGTCGAAAACGTATAAACCTAAAAAAATTATAAAACTGGGGGTCGAAAACGTATATACCTAAAAAGTTCTATATGAAAACTGCATACCGGACACTACTGAGCGAAAAGTTCGGGCGGTCGGCCGCCCCCCACCCCGCTCTTCTTTCTATCCTGTGCCCCTGGCTACAGAGCCATGGACTGATTAATATATATGTACCTATGGTTTTAAAAAAGAGTAAATTACAAAAATCGTCATTTATGTATGTCATTTATTGCAAACTGTGTTTTCTTTATCTTCAATAATTACAGAAAACGTATTCGATGTTTGCAAACCCTTGCAAGTTATGTCCTTTATCCCTAACTCAGTAAATTTTTTGTGGTTAAATCTGACTAAATGGACGCCACATGAGGGTATTTTGGTCATTTTACTCTCATGTGGGGTCCATTTGTTCAGATTTAACCACAAAAATACCGTCATGTGGGGTTCATTTGGTCAGATTTAATTACAAAAATTAACTGAGTTATGGCTAAAGGACATAACTTGCAAGGGTTTGCAAACATCAAGTACATTTTCTGTAATTATTGAAGACAAAGGAAACAATTTACAATAAGTGACATACATAAAGGACAATTTTTGTAATTTACTCTTTAAAAAATTATCTCCAATTCAGGATTTAAGACCGCCACTTTTCCTGACTGATTTAAAATTTGCCTTCGGGTGTTTAACGGTGAAGAGATATTATGGGCTACTTAAATTGTTGGCCTCTTATACTCTTGTTCCATCTCTCTATGTTATAGTCTTATAAATCCATGAACTATAACTGATTAATAATTCCTTTAGTGTGTAACACAAGGGTGACAGATATTGTACATGACACGAAAATGATATGGTCGGCTTATATTATATAAACAGTTTATTAAACGTGTTAACCTGAACATAAGGCCGGAGGGTGTGGGGGGCGCCACCACCGCCAGGTCATCAACTATGGCGCCGCCGGCGCTATACCCCCACACCGAGCCATTCAAGAGGGGCGCTATAGGTGAGCTCGCCAAGCTGTTAACGAGGAAGAAGTCAAGAAGGGGCTGTTCAGGTGGGGCCCACTGAATGTCATCCAATCAATTTTTTTTTAAATTTTGTTTAAAAGATGGCTCCATCCCACACCCTCCATGTTAAAGGGGGGGTTATAAAGCCCTCTTGGCTGACGTGACGCATACGTGACGCTGAGGTGTCCTTATAAAGCCCCAAGGGGGTTATCCCACACCCTCTAGCCTAACCAGTTTAATAATTGCGTTGTTACGTTAACCTGAATCACGACCTCTAGAATAAGTGGGTTGACTGACCTATTTACCTGTATAACTTGATCGGTTTTTAAAAGTTTCTATTTAGGTTCTAATGGGACTTGTTTAAAAACTATTAGCATTACTTATTCTTTTTTTTTTTAATTTTTCTTTCCTATTCATTTACATATATAAAATTGTGTTTCTTCTAAACTTTCACCAATTTCTTTATTCCTAAGAAATTTATTCATTACTTGTTAATTGCTCATTCTCATTTAGGGGTGACAATAGTATCTAAATCTGATAGGTAAACTCGAAACATTTAAGACGGGCATTTTGATATGACTCTACGTAAGAGATTAGCTTTGAAAAATTTCACGGGCATAGGATGGGCGTGGGATTAGATATGCCTGACCTAATTATCCGAAAACATATATCCGTTTACCCAAACCATATGCCCGATACATTTACCTGAAATTTTGTAATTTTACTTTTCATTAACCGTATTCTAGTATCGTTTTCATTCTAATAGTTTTATTATGTAAATTGAAATATTGGAAGGACAATATCAAGATGTGGAGGGTAAAGGAAAAAAGAAAAAGATGAAAAAAATGGTTATGGGTCCTAAAAAAGGTTGAAGATATGGAAATTGAGGTAGAAGTTCACAGAATTGGAAGCGAGGATGGTCTTGGACCTGAAACATGAGGCTATAATTAAATGTAACGTCCAAGGAGTTGAAAACTCCAAATTCCTCCATGTGATTATAAATTGTGGCAACAATCACGGTTGATGAATGATGCATGTGAAGTGTATATATAACTTAGAGGGTTTTCTTACACAAATTGAAGTTTTAAAACAAAGACTTGACAAGTTTACATACGTTACCCTCTTGAACTGGAACTGGGGTGGAGAAACTTTATAATTGCTCCATATAAATCTCTTCTTCTAAATCGCTCTTTAGAAAAGCGGTTTTGACGATCATTTGATGAACTTCCAAATTTATTAAAGCCACAATAGCAAGTACCGACCTTATCCAGGTTATTCGTGTTATAGGCGAATAAGTATCAAAGTAATCTAGACCTTCATTTTGTCTAAATCCTTTTATTACTAACCTAACCTTGTATTTATCAATAATTCATCGGTTTTCATCTTCCTTTTGAATATCCAACGATATCCAAGTGGTTTACAACCTGGTGAAAGATTTACTAGCTCCCAAGTATAAATTTGCAATATAGGCTCAGTTTCATTCTTAATTGCTTCTTTCCACTGAGGTCTTTCGGAAGAGGAAACCGCTTCACGGTAGATATTGGGCTCACCCTCAACCATATAGCTCATGAAGTCTTGATCAAAGGATTTTTCAACCCTTACCCTTTTGCTTCGTCTAAGCTCAGAATCTTCAACCTCGGGTCGTTCATGTCTCTCGTCATGAACTATGTCATACAACCTGTGTAGATGAACTTGCTCCTACATCATAAATCGGTGTTGATGAAGTTGTATGTGTTTATCCTAGCATAGGAGACACATTTTCAAAGTATGAGACAATGTTAGGACTTGCATCCATGATAATGTGCTTATGTAAGTCCGGATTCTTGGACTCATGTACAAGAAAATGATGTGCACTACTTTGATGCGCATAACCAGTAAATATGCAATCAACAATTTAGGTCATATCCTAAGAGCCTTAGGAGTTAGTACAATCACCTTGGCTAGGCACCCCCACACTTTCAAGTATTTGTATGAAGATTTTCTTCCATTCTATAACTCATAAGGGGTTCTGTCTATTTTTTGAGCGGTATCTTGTTTAAGTGATAAGTGGCCGAGAGGATGGCTTCCCCCCACATGTCTTGGCTCACCCAAGGGTTAATCAACATGGCGTCATCATTTCTTTCAATGTACAGTTCTTTCATTCCGCAACGCCATTTGATTGTGGAGAATGCGGAGCGGTACACTCATGTATTATGCCATTTTTTGCTATAAATCCGCAAAATGTGCAACATATTCACCTTCTCAATCGCTTCTCATGACTTTTGTTTTCTTTTTAAGTTGATTCTAAACTTCATTTTTATACAATAAAAAAATTATCTATTGCTTCATTTTTATTGTTAGGTAAATATACATAGAAATATTTAGTACAATAATCAATAAACATGATAAAATACTTATTTCCACCTCTTGTGGGAATCGCATTTAAGTCACAAACATCAGTGTGAATTAAATCATAGGGTTCGGTTATTCCTTCAACCGATTTAAATGTTGATCTTGTAAGTTTGGATTCTACACACGTTTCGCATTTTGAATGTGAATCAATATGGAATGTTGGTATACTATTCAAAATAATTAAACGACAGATTGAATAAAAATTTGTGTGACCTAGTCTACCATGCCATTTATTTGAATCAGAAAACTCAAGCATATAAGTAGAAGTAGTAGCAATCTTATTCATGTATTTTTTTTTTCACAACCATTAGATTTATCTTGAACATACCATTTAGGGCACAACCCTTACCAACACACATTCCATGCACGTTTAGAGTAACATACTTATCAGATTTAAACACTAAACGGAAATCAAACTTATTAATCAACCATCCTAACACGAGGCTCTTGTGAAGATCAGGAATGTAGAGCATGTTACTTAGAGTGAGCTCCTTCCCCGAAGTCCACTTCAAAGTCACATTTCCTTCACCCTTAATGTATGCGATCGCTGCATTTGCCACATACAGCTTCTCATCTTCCGCAACCTCTTTAAATGTACAAAAAGGGCCTTGTCAGGGCAAAACATGACGGGTTACTCCTGTATTAATTCACCATCCTTTTGGAGTGTTAGTCACAAGGTTAACATCTTCCATCATGGTGGTTAGGATAGAAATCATTGCCACCAAAGGCATTCCATCCACATCTACCATATGCGCCCGCTCATGCTTTGGTTTGTTGTATTGGTTAGCTCGATGCCCCATCTCATTGCAGTTGTAACAAATCCCTTGGAATCGTGGAGGCTTCTTTTTCACAACCCCTTTATTTGGTCCAAGTTTGTTAACCTTTGCTTTATCCTTGTCCTTTTTCCCCTTTAGTTTGTTACGCTTAGAGGATTGCCCAATTTCAACCATATTTGCATTAGGATAAGGTTGAAAATGTTGCCTTTTTTAGCAATTTTATTGTCCTCTTCAATCCGAAGACAAACAATAAGTTCCTCAATAGTCATCTCATTTCATTTGTGTTTAATATAATTCTTAAACTCCACCCAACTAGGAGGTAACTTTTCAATTAATGTTGCCACTTAAAAGGTCTCATTAAGTTTCATGCTTTCGATGTGGATGTCATGTAGTATAATTTGCAACTCATGGACTTGGTTCATAACAGTCTTGTTATCAACCATTTTATAGTCTAAAAAATGGGCTACAACGAATTTCTTCGTTCCAGCATATTCCATTTTCTACTTTTCTCTAAAGATTCCCATAATTATTTGGAGGTAGTTATGTTGTAGTACACATTATACAACGAGTCCACAAAGGCCATTTAACACATAGCCTCGACACAAGAAATCTAAATGCTTCCAAGCATCTACCGTGCTCACATGTTGAGTGTTGGTCTACCCTTCCGTCGGTTGGGGAGCGGTTTCAGTCAGGAACCTCGCAATGTTTAAGGTGATCAAATAGAAGAACATCTTTTGTTGCCACCTTTTGAAGTGCAAACCCAAGAACTTCTCGGGTTTTTCAACATGATTAGCCATAGTGGACGTTCCCACGGTGTTGGTATTCAAAGGGGTTCCTACCATGCCTTTGTTATTGTTTTCAGTTGACCTTTTGGAATTATATAAACTGTCCAGTTTAATATTTAGTCAATAAATTTGGTGTTTATATGACTATGAATCTGTTTAGCTGAAACAGAAATTAATTTCTTATTTTAAATATTATGTCGACACGAAAAAAACATGTAAATGGTTTTTCAAACTGTTTTGAAACAACCTCTATTGAATCAAATGGAAACCACCCAACGGTTGGGTTTTATGCAAACAACCAAAGGTTTTTTAGTAAAAAAAAGTTATAGAAAAAACCAACCGTAAGGCTTCTTAGTCCAACTTTGGAGACCAAACAATACGTGTTAGGGCAAGACTGATTGTAACCGATTTTGTTTTCGTACAACGTACTTCTTTGAAGTCAAAAATAGAAAATAAAATATGTTTTTAAAACACAAAACTGGTTTGATCACAAATAGATTGGTTTTGTAATACATGAACGGTGTTATAAAAATTAGTTTTAAGATTGTAAGAACCGTTTGCTTATAAAATAAATAGAACAAGTTTATTAATGATTACAATACAAGATATAAAACAAAGCAGTAAATAACAGTACTATTACAACTGAAATAAAACAAAATACAAGAAATGTAGATGAATAGAAGACAAATTTGGCTTAGGGCTGTGTTTGACACGGAGCCCTTAAAATAAATTCCGAGATCCCAAGAGAACTTGTTTTATTTCCCAGGGTACAATAGCTGGATCGGTTAGTATTGGCGGGATTGGCACGTGGACCCGAGTGGTACCTTGAAACAAGAAGTAAGATGATTAAGAAGATGCAGAGAACTCTTTTCATGTGATGTTGGAATCTGGTGTATTTTGCAACCAAGTCTCACATTGGTAAAAAATGAGTTGAAACTCGTCAAGAATTAAAAACGAAAAATAAATTAGCATTAAACGTCTTCAATATCTTTTAATTTTGTTTTGAATTCTGAATCGTAACTGACTGGCTGACTTAGACTTGAAACTGTTCTATTGTCGCAGACTGGAAAGTAGCTACAAAACATGCGCGTGGTGTTTCATGCCACACTGGCGAGCGAACCCGTAGGTCCGTGCCACTCAGTTGCGCTCACGCCACGTCATCCGCGAGCTTATACGAACACGCCACATAGTCGCGCCATATTGAGCCCTCTTCATACGCCATGCGTGCGCCATCCGGAAGTTGCCACGCAGACTAGGCAGCTGCTTGGTCACGTGTCATCTGTACTCATGAGGCACCCGCCACGCCATGCCATCCGCCTCCTGGTCCATGCAGACTCTGTACTGTACCATGCGCACGCTGTTAAAAGTACAAAAGGCAGCTCTCAAGCGGCTTGCGGCGTTGCGAGCGTGCAAAACACGCTACAGTGTGCCCTTCATCCACGCACACGCGTGTGCGCGAGTTACGGCACCCTCACTACCACACTAGTGTGTACTTCCATGGAACAATAAGGGATGAGAGTTCCTAGTTATATATCACCTCAAGTTTTGTCTCTCCTCCTATGTGAGACATGTTCCACTTTCCCATTCCACTTCAATATTTTAGCTTTGTTAGTTTTAAACACCAAATTTTGAGTATCGATATCTCATTTATCTTATCTCCAATTTAGACGTGGTTTGGTTCGTTGCGAAACTCTTTCAACCTAGAACACAAACCCATAAAGAAATATACTCTCTTTCCTATATATATTTATATCCAAAATTAAGAAAATTTCATTTTCTATATTTGTGAAAGATCTATTTTCACAAAATTTTCTAACATGTTTCTATCTGAAGCGCGACAAAATTTTTACTAGTTAAATACAAATTAGATAATTAAATATTCTTTTTATGTAATAATTTTAAAACATATTTATTTGCCTCCTTAATAAAAGATAATGAATCATAGAAACTAAGAGAAAACTCGTCGTTAGACTATAACCTAGACAACTCAAATGTCCTTGTCTTTTGTATAACAGAGCACCGCCCCTACAATATGAAGGTCAAAACTAGTTAATGTGTAGTAAGATATGCATAACAATTTGTTTTTCTTAGAAAGGCAGAATATATATACAACAAAAGACCTAACTCCTAAGACTATAAAAGATAGACAAGACAAACATCTAAAATTAGGGTTAGGATCAAATACAAAGGATAAAATAAATAAAAAGGGTAAGAAGGATTCTAGTCCATTGATCTTAGATTTGGAGGGTTGAGATTAATTGTAGGGAAAAGAAGATAATAGAATGGCATAAAGGGGGGTTGAGTTATAATACAAAGTTTTTAAAAATAAGAAGGGTAAAAAGCCACCAGAGAGTGACAAGTGTCCTAGGAGGAATTAAATGATAAAAAAAACAGATAAAGACATGTTAGAATATTTAATTATCTAATTTTTTTTTAAAAAAAATGTCGTATGAAAAAGTTATAGACGTTTTAAATCGATGTGGGAATTGGCATGTGTCTTGCATGTGGAGAGAGAAAATCCATAAATCTATTTATGGAGAGAGAAAATCCATAAAAGTTATGCCCATCGATTTAAAACGTCCATAACTTTTTCATACGACATTTTTTTTTTAAATTTCACCATAATAACGAGTGCTTTTTTATCTTTAATATGAGTACCATATTATCATATAAAAATAAAATAAAAAATTTTATTTTTACTGGGTTTTTTTTATTGCATTGTGTTAAAGGTTCATGTCATTGTGTCTTTTAACTGGGTTTTGGTCAGTAGAGTTTCTATACATTGTGTTATTATCAAAACCTATAACACAATATTAATTTGGGTTCTATCCATTGTGTTTTTATAAGAACCTATAACACAATATATGACACAATGTAGATGGTGTTATATCTGGGTTTTCTATAAATTGTGTTATTAGTTCAGGTCATTGTGTTTAATATGTTATTCATTGTGTTTTAATATGTTGTCCATTGTGTTTTAATAATTTGTTCAATTTTTTTCATTATCTTTGTTCATTGTGTTTTAGTTTGTTGTGTATTGTGTTTTTAGTTTGTTTTTCATTGTGTCTTCATCTGCTCTCCATTGTGTCTTTTATCTGCTGTCATTAATTGTGTCTTTTATCTGTTGTCATCAATTGTGTTTTTATTTAGTCTGATACTTATTGTGTTATATGTTATCGCCATTGTGTTATACGTCATGCTCATTGTGTTTTAGTATGTTGTCTATTGTGTCTTTATCTGTTGTCATTGATTGCGTTTTTTATCTACTTTACATTGTGTTATTATCAAAACCTATAACACAATGTTAATTTGGGTTCTATCAATTGCGTTTTTATAAGAACCTATAACACAATATATGACACAATGAAGATGGTGTTATATCTGGGTTTTCAATAAATTGTGTTATTAGTTCAGGTCATTGTGTTTAATATGTTATTCATTGTGTTTTAATATGTTATTCATTGTGTTTTAATAATTTGTTCAATTTTTTTCATTGTGTTTTAGTTTGTTGTGTATTGTGTTTTTAGTTTGTTTTCCATTGTGTCTTCATCTGCTCTCCATTGTGTCTTTTATCTGTTGTAATTAATTGTGTCTTTTATCTGTTGACATCAATTGTGTTTTTATTTAGTCTGATACTTATTGTGTTATATGTTATCGCCATTGTGTTATACGTTATGGTCATTGTGTTTTAGTATGTTGTCCATTGTGTCTTTATCTGTTGTTATTGATTGTGTTTTTAATCTACTTTACATTGTGTTTTACATCATGTCCATTGTGTAATATGCA
This sequence comes from Helianthus tuberosus, assembly GCA_030545235.1. Taxonomy (NCBI): domain Eukaryota; kingdom Viridiplantae; phylum Streptophyta; class Magnoliopsida; order Asterales; family Asteraceae; genus Helianthus; species Helianthus tuberosus. Next base: position 46,673,439 of record CM060411.1, on the reverse strand, counting down.
ACTGGGTTTTTGAATTTTTTTTGAAAAATATAACAATATGGTACTCATATTAAAGATAAAAAAACGCTCGATTTTATGGTATAATTTTTTTTAAAAACAAATGATGTATAAAAAAGTTACGGACGTTTAAAAATTGGGGGGGAAATAACATGTGACTTGCATGTGCATATTCTCTTTTCTCTTGTAGACAAAATTACCCTTTTCATTTAATTCCTCCTAGGACACTTGTCACTCTCTGGTGGCTTCTTACCCTTCTTATTTTTAAAAACTTTGTATTATAACTCAACCCCTAAAATTACATGACTATAAGAGATTAAGTGGAGTTTAAGACATTAGAACCAACTGATGTTTGACTTACGATTTCAATCACCAAACCTCATGAGCGAGAGGTGAACAATTGAATCCAACATTAAACAATAACAACAATAAATAAATAATAATAATAATAATAATAATAATAAATAATAATAATAATAATAATAATAATAATAATAGTAATAATAATACATATAATAATAACAACAATAATAATAATGGTTGATTGTTACAATATTTAAATTGGGTGAAGAAAATGTCATTGAGGCAAATTGTATGAGGTGAAAGTTTGACCATCTAATCCCCAACCCTTAAAAGTTTTAATTATTTGACAACTTAATTATTTGACAATCTTTGTTGTAAAATGAAATTTCATTTATATATTTGCACATACGGTACATAACAAATTTTAAATACACTACCATGAGAATCAAGGTAACTAGTTATAAAAACCGTGCCGCGTTGCGGCGAACTTCTTTTGTTATTTAGTCCGTGTTTATATGTGTTTGAAATCATTACGAGCGCGTTGCACACGGAATCGCTGACAAGAATAAAAAGAAAATGTAGAAAAAAAATACTAAAAAATAACCGAAAAAAAATCAACTAAAAAAGTTGTATGGTAATGATGTTGTTCGGTAGAACTAGAAACCCGTAGACAGAGATGAGCAAATAGTAATAGGTACCGGTACCAAATTTCCTTAACCGAAAGATCCTAAGTACCAATTCGATACTGACGTTTGGCGTTCCTGGTACCGGTTCGCTACCTGATTTTACCTTCATATACCGATACCGTAACCGGTATTTTCGGTACCATTACCGATTCGGTATCAGTTGGCACCGAGCTCATCCCTACCCCTGAAACTAAAAAAAAAGTTGTACGATAACGTTGGTGTTCGTACGGTACCCATGATAAGGGATGAGCAAATAGTACCGGGTAGCAGTACCAAATTTCTCGAACTAAAAGATTATCAAACTCAATCCGGTACCGACTTTTGGCGTTTTATGTACCAGGCTGATGCTGGTTTTTACCTTTGTGTACTGATGACGAACCGGTATTTTCGATACAAGTACCGGTTAACACCAAGCTTATCAGACTTAAAAAGTAAAGAAGATAACAATTATTATTATTTGAAGATAATATTACTATTAAAAAACTGTATATAATATTTTATTTTATTATAGTTTACTGTTACTATTCATTTCATTCCTTTTTTAATTTGATGATTGATGATGATTGATTTGATTGATTTGATGATGATAATAATTAACACCTATATAAAAAAGCAACCTCATAGTGCATATGTGGGTTGTAACTTGTGCTTAGGGGGTTTTTCAAAAAAAAAAAACTAGAATTTTCCTTTTTAACCCAAAAGTTTTTATCTTTAACAATTTAAGTTTAAAGTTTAATATTTGTTTCCTTTTAACCCTAAAGTTTTAATATTTGACAATTTAAGTTTAAAGTTTAAAGTTTTAATCTTTGGTAATTTAACCCTTTTGATTAATTTGATTTTTCACTTCTAATTCAAAAATTTCTATCTTATACGATTTAACCACTTTGATTAATTTGATTTTTCACTTCTAATTCAAAAGTTTCCATCTTTTGCAATTTAACCACTTTGATTTTTTTTACTTATGTGTGGTAATCTTTGCTTTGGGGTTTTTTAAACAAAAAATGGTTATGCATATGGTTGTTAAAACCTTGGCTTTTGGGGGTTTTTAAAAAAAATTAATGTTTTTACTTTTTACCCAAAAGTATTTCATAAATTACTTTTAAACCAAAACTATTTGTTTTTTTTTACTTTTAACACAAAACTTTCTATCTTTTGCAATCTATCCTCACAATTTTTTTTTTATTTTCAGCTTTGGTCCTTTATAGTTTTTGTTTTCTGCAAATTTTTCGCTTTATATTTCGTTCTAAATTTTGTGACTTAACACATCGGAACGTGCGTCTTTGGTTTAACGTTTTTACGTTTCGTTCTAAATTTTACGAGTTAACACGACGCAGCGTGCGTGTGTGGGTAAACGTTTTTACATCGTCTATTTTTTCCCGTTTGACAGGTTCAACATAACGTGCGCGCCTTAAATCGACTTAGTTATAACTAAAGAATCCCCGCCGCATGGCGGCGGGTCGTAATTCTAGTAATAATAATAATTTATAATTAATTAAATTAATTAATATATAGGAGAATATACTTGTATATTGTATTTGACATATATATTATGAGGGCATAGGGTATGCATCAAATTTTGGTGTATCTCCCTAAATGCCACTTTAGCTTTTCCCCCAAACTTTCAAACTCCTCAAATTGAAGAATCTGATGCGTATTCATGAACATGTCCGTCTGAATGGTTTAAAGAAGGAAGCTCTCAAGGGTTTGATTAGAATTGGTTGTTGGTGCATTTGGGGGGCGAGGAATGGGATTACTTTTAACAACAAAGAAGCAAGGATCGAAGACATTATTAGTGAAATAAAAGCTTTGGGTTTTCTTTGGTTTAAGAATAGGATAAAAGGTAATATGATTACTTGATACGATTGGTGTAAATTTGTAATTATGTAATGTGCGTTGTTTTGTGGTTGGCTGCCTTGGTTTGAGGTGTGCCTGTGTGTTAATGAAATTTACCTTTCAAAAAAAAGAATGATAGCCACAAAAAATTCACCAAACTCTCAAATGATACAACACACACACACAAAAACAAGCGTGTGTGGAAATAGCACCAAATCGGGGAACAAATCGGGAAGCCCATCCCAATCTTGGGGATTTTTTATCGAGGGCCAAACACCACGGGGCGGTGTTCCCTTTTGGGTCCGCATACCCAGGATCCTATCCCGAGACCATTTTGTGTGACCTTAAAGTTCGAAAGAAAGAGAAATGAATGATTAGGCTAGTGGGTATGGTTGATGGACCATCTTTGAGGATGATCCGCCACGTCATCATCCTCCCAAGATTTGTCCATCCTCCAAAACTAGAGGGCATGGTTAAGTTGGTCCTAGTCATCATCCTCCACCACTTTTATGTTTTTTTTTTTTTAATCTTCCACTTTTTTTAACATTTAACAAATAAAGTAACAAAATATTTTCATTAATATTAAAAAACATTACATAAACTTAAAAAAAAAAAGCAAAAAAAACATAAGCTTAAAAAAAAAAAAACTTAAAAATATCCTAATATATTAAAAGAAGCAACTAGTCTTCGTCTTCCATGTCGTGGTCGGGTTCGTTTTGAGCGTTGTTCCAAATGTACTCCACCAAGTCCGCTTGTAGGTTATGATGTGTGTACTCGTTACGTAGAGCGAACATGTTCAAATCTTGTTGTTCCGCACTAACTGGAACAGAATTTCCAGTTGACGCGTCTTCGTCGTACTCGCATATCGCTCTACCTTCGTCTTCAATGACCATGTTATGAAGGATGATACAAGCGTACATAATGTGTCGTAACCTCTTTGGTGTTTGCGAACGTGCTGGATGTTCAATGATGTGCCATTTTTTTTGTAGAACACCAAAAGCCCGTTCAATATCTTTTCTCGCACCCTCTTGAAACTTCGCAAACTTTTTTCTTTTGTCGTCTGTCGGGTGCGGAATAGTTTTAACGATTGTCGAGTACTTTGGGTATATCCCATCGCCTAGGTAGTAACCTCACCTGTATTCCACCCCCGAAACTGTAAAGCTTGTGTCCGGACCTGTACCCGCCACTACATCCTCAAATATCGGTGACTGGTATATGATGTTAAGGTCATTGAGCGAACCAGGTAGACCAAAAAAAGCATGCCAGATCCAGAGATCCTGTGACGCAACCGCCTCTAGAATAATAGTCGGATGTCCATGATCTCCCCTAGTATACTGACCTTGCCATTGGATTGGGCAGTTCTGCCACGCCCAGTGCATGCAAATACATTTTCAAATCTATATAAAACATAAGGAAAAAAAAAGTAAAATACCTTCTTGGTCTCGGTTATATTTTGCTCGTCTAGTTAGCCGTTGGGACGACCCTTGATCAGCCGCCATGAAGACTTGAGCCGCGTTCATAATCATGTTGTGCATAATATCATCCTCTTCCGAAGATGATGAATACCACGCAGACGAACCCGATGAAGACATAGAAGAAATTGAAGAAATGGAAGACATGGGTGAAGCCATGATAATTTTTGAGCGAGAAATGGGGTGGTAGTGTGTAAAAAACTTTATAAAATATGATGAGTTTTTATAAAAAGGGAAGAGTGGTTTATAAAATGTGAGAGAGATGTGGTGGTAGTGGGTGAAAAGTTGTGAAAAAAATGGTTAAAGATGTGAGTATTTATAAAAATGGAAGTGAATTGGGGTATATTTTGAATTATAACCGTTTGAATATTTAATGTTTATTAGAAAATTAAATTTTTTTTTTTTGAACGGTCACAATGGATCGGGGCCCCACCACTTAGCTTCGTCGCAAACGTCTAGAACCCGACGTTCAAGACGGGACGGGGGGGGGGGGGGGGGGGGGGGGCGGCGCGGTGTTTGGATCGTCGCCGACCCAGGATGATCCGGGGACGAACCCCATGCCGACTAGCCTTATATAACTGTCTTATTTATCGTAACTAAGCGAAAAGTAATAAATATATTATGTACTTCTTACTTAAACTTTGTATTAAAGCTTATTTTGTGTATATATATTTATACACATATATATAGGGGAAGGTTCAAATGAAAACCACTAGTTATTGTGAAAACTAATTAAAAAAGCCAAAAAAACATAACAAAATTTTTTTTTTGCATACCAATTTTCGTATTTTTTTGTATATAAAAAAATTTCAAAAAAAAAAAAGTTTTTTTTTTGTAGTGCACATGTGTAATACCACACATATGTGTGTGTACTACACATATGTATTATTACACATGTGTACTACAAAAAAAAAATATTGAAAAAAAGATTTTTTATATATATAAAAAATAGCAATTTTTAATAAAAAAATTGTAAAAAAAAATTTGGTATGTTTTTTAGGCTTTTTTTAGTTAGTTTTCAAGTTTTCACAATAAAAATGGTTTTCATTTGAACCTTCCCTTATATATATTCAAGAATCTGTTTTCATATTTATTATATATACCAAACCTTCTTTAAATGATAATTATTGAATGTCTTGCCTTATTTCATAACTCTTTTTCTCCTCTTTCATTATCTTCACCTACCGTTTAAAATTTTCTTAACTCAATGCTATAGAATCATACAGGAATTTAAAGATTCCAAAACCCATATTCACTAGGTAAATATTAATGTGGTTTAGGGCCGTTCAAATCGCTCGTCGCTCGTTCGGAAATTGCTCGAAAAATACTCGTTCGATTTGACGCTCGGTTGTAAACGAGCCGCTCTGCTCGGTTCGGTTTGTAAACGAGCCAAGCATGAGCAAAGGTCCGCTCGGCTCGGTTCGGCTCGAATTATTATTTTGATTAGTATATATATACATATACATATACACATACATCTATAAACATGTATATACACAAATGTAAATTATATATATATATATATATACACACATACACCTATATATATACACACACTTACACATACATATATACTTAAATATAAATTAAATTTATAGTTTTATATGTACCAATCTATTAGATTTTGGTCAACTATATACAAATTTACAACTATATCTATATGTAGTAGCCCAATCACGCCAATAAAAATTTAAAATCAAAACTAAAAGTTAAACCCTAAACCTATAAACGACAGTTTGTTCATCGCCTCAATGTTTCATGTTGTTACCCTAAGTCGACCGTCTCCTGCTCTCAACGTAATTGTTCGTGCAATATGATATGATCATCGTCTCGTCAGCCACAACATTGTTATTTATAAAAAAAATATTATGCCATGAAATGTGCATGTTTTTAAAGACATAAAAACTTGAGACCCAACATTGTCACTGTCTTTCTTAGCAAATTTAAATTGGGCGACACGGTTATCCAAATCGCTCGAACTTCGCTCGACGCTCGCTCGAAATTTTTACTGCTCGAAAAATGCTCGCTTGATTTGATGTTCGGTTTTAAATGAGCCGCTCCGCTCGGTTCGGTTTGAAAACAAGCCAAGCATGAGCAAAGGTCCGCTCGCTTCGACTCGGCTCGACTCGGCTCGTGAACAGCCCTAATGTGGTTGTCTTTATAATTTGTATTATTGATTTGATATAGTCGTGTACTTCCTATTATTTATTTAGAAGTATATCGCACAGGTATAGGAGTGACTCAAATGATCCATTAACAAACTATATTTTTACTCTGATCTAATATACTATGTTTGAATGTTTGATCAATCGTTTTGACCTATATTCGTTTTCCACGTTTACTTGAAACTACTATTCTACGTACATAATTACATAGACATATATGTGTACACACACCTGAGGGTCGAAGGAGTGCTTAAATACATGGGAAGTTGTAAACCCTTCTTCACCTAGCCAATTAACACATGCCATGTTAACTTCCTTCTCCACTCCTCATTTTGCACTCAAAAACTAGGGGTGCTCCCCATGTGGCTAACGGCTATTTTTTGAACATTCTCACTCGGTGACTATACACCGTTCAGATAAGTCACCGAAATCCCAAGGGTGCCAGCGCCAGTACGCCCGTGCGGCAAACCCAACTCCCTGCATAAGTCACCGAACCCGCCCCTTCCACCCTAATAAATATGTAATTAGTCGTGTCACATTATGTGTCATAATTCTATGAGTTCAAGATTTACCTCTTCTATATCTTAATTTCAATCATATCTTATATCAAAATATCGTTTTATAACTTAAATCTTCATCAGTAACTCTTTAATATTTTTTTATTCACCCTGTATAATATATATATATATATATATATATATATAGAGAGAGAGAGAGAGAGAGGCCGGTTATCGTACAATAGGCCTAATCGTACATTACGTACGCTATCACCACAACCGTCAGATCATCTCATTTAAACCCCCGTGCTTAACTAATTTACGTCATTAAATTAATCAAATTAAAACATAAATATGAAACCGCCAAAGTTAATATCGTCCATTGTGAAATCAAATTATTAATAATATTCTTCTTCTGGGTTGCTTTATTATTCTAATCTAAAACGCATGTATATTAGGAATCAAGATTGTTGAATTTAAAATCGCATAGTGATATCAAGAAAATCGCATGTAGTATCCAATTATTTTTATATAAATCGCATGTCAAAACATTAACATATTGTTGAATTTAAAATCGCATAGTGATATCAAGAAAATCGCATGTAGTATCCAATTATTTTAATCTAAATCGCATGTAATAACAAATAAAATCGCATGTATAATGGAAAGTGAATATAAAATCGCATGTAATAGAAAATAAAATCGCATGTATAGTGGAAAGTGAATATACCTGCAAAAAGTCTTCATTTCTATATAAGTCATTGTGCTTTTAGTCAATTATGATGGCTGCACTAACTTTTATTTGTTAATTTATTTTTATCTTATAATATTTCAGTGACTGTTTTTTTGGTAAAGAATATTTCTATTGCAAAACATTAACATCGCATGCGATGTTAATGGAAATCGCATGGCATCGCATCACATGTAATAATGTAAATAAATTTACACTGGCTTTATTCGTCGTCTTGTTCTGGTATTTCTATAAAATGACAACCGCAAATTTATAATTTTAAAATTTATGCTATTTTGAAACTGTGATACGATTCATAATTACCGGTATCGTGGTGTAACCGACTTCGCGATCCGCTGATTGAATGAAATCTCTGTTTTACCCTTATCTATTAAAACTAATTCAGGGACACGTGTAGGGTTGATGTGATAGCGTACGTAATGTACGATTAGGGGTTTTGTATTCTACTCTTCCTCTATATATATATATATATATATAGAGAGAGAGAGAGAGAGAGAGATTAAGGATCATGTAAAAAGGGGCAAGTGTGTGAAAAATATAAGAAATATTCTAGTGATGACATGTGACATTGATTAAAAGTAGAGATTGAGGATTTGAGGGTAATAGTGTAATTTCAAATAATATTCAACTAAAGTAACTAAATAATTATATACGGTTTTGTTGAGAGATTTTAGAAAACAAAATATATTGTTTATGTTTCATACGCTTCAATGCCACAACTATCCGAATTCAAATAAAAATTATTCTCTCCAGTCGATCAAACATCCCTCATTCATATTTTATTTTTAATCGCGACCTTCTTAATAATTTGTAATGGGAAATTCTGGTCAACAAGACGATACAGGTTATATTGTGGTGTTTTATGGCATGTTGATAGATTATTCACTGTTCTTCAAACAAGACAATACATGTTATGTTGTGGTGTTTTATAACCTGTGGATAGATTTTTCATTGTTCTTTAAATGGTGTTTTGTGTTTTATGAACTCTAGGTTGTCTTCTGTTTACACCTGCAATTCTAGTAGGTCTTCTTCGTATGGTGTTTTAAATCTTCATTCATGGTGTGTAACACCTGCAGTCCAGTAGATGTTCTTCGTTTGTTCTTTCGTATGGTGTTTTACACCTGCATTCCAGTAGTTGTTCTTCGTATGATGTTTTACACATGCATCCACACATGCATTCATGGTGTTTTACACCTCCATTCCCGTAGTTGTTCTTCGTATGATGTTTTAAACCTGCATTCCAGTATGGTTCATATCATGCTATACGCAGGGGCGGACCCACATGATGCGGGTCGGGGTCCACGGACCCCAATGTTTTTAAAAAAAATAGTAGAACCGGTATGTTAAATTTTTCAAGGACCCCATAAAATAAATTAGTTGGACCCCATAGTATTAAAAGCAAAGATGTTATGGTGGTAAATCTCCTTGTGTTCCAACAAACAAGTAGGTCTCAAGTTCAAGTCTTACATCTCTTGTTTTTTAGTTTATTTTTTCCATCAAAATTAAACTAGTGTTTTAAAACACCACAACCACCCATTGATCCTCTAATTTGCTTTTTTAAAATGATAAATTTAATGTCTACGAATGATTTTATTTCACATTTGATTACCAAATAAGACTTTCAACATATAGTGCCGTTCTAAAAAAAAAAGCTTAAACAAAATTTTGAAGTTATGTGAAGTAGTTGTGTTGTTTAGGTAGCTATTGGTTTCAAGCAACTTATTAATCACCACAATTTGATAACTTGATTCTTAAAAAGGGTTCTTAATAATGTAGTGGTTTCATGTCCACTAAATGCTTCTACGTTATTTTCTAGACCCGACTACGATAACCGACCCGAAAATTTTAATGTTTGGTTGTGAAAAATTCTAACACAAAAAATGGACCCCTGTGAAAAAAAATCATGGGTCCGCCACTGGCTATACGTATTTTTTTCTCTATATAAGTATAGTAATACGATACTCATATTAAAGATAAAAAAACTCGTTATTATGGTGTAATTTTTTTTATAAAAAAGTTACGTATAAAAAGTTATTGACGTTCAAAAAGATGGGTGAAACTTGCATGTGCATTGAGGTTGATGGCATTTTCTTTACAAAAACAATACAATATAAAAAGACACTATTACCCCTAATCTAGCTAAATTAGTAAAAAAAAATAATAAAACATAATTTACATTTTAAACCCTTTTTTATCTCAACCATTAACTACAAAATCTAAGGGCCTAAAACACTTTTCATAAAGCCACCTCTTTTTGCACTAACCCCACCCTATATATATATATAGAAACGGGATCAGGAGAAAACACTCAAAAGTGTGAAAACGGTGAGAACGCTTCCTGGCCCAACACGTGTCACTCGGCATAGAGAAGGGCGGAGGGGCTTTTTTGTCCTTTCATCTTCTGCTTTTCCAGTTCCGCTTTTCCCAATATTGTTTTAATTTTTGGGTTTTAATATTTTTGGCGTTAACCAAATTCAATAATTAATGGCGTTTTAATGGTTTCATTGTATTAATATTTTGGCGTTTATGGCGTTTATTCAAATCGTATGCCATTCGAACCCATGGGGTCAGGAAATCTATCTGAATGGCGTTTTTCAAGGCGTTTTAAACAAGATGACCCATTGTTCTATTATTTTTTATATACATTTTGGCATTTGTGGTATCTTGGCATTTTACTATTGTTAGATTATATTTCAACCACAGGAAAAAAAATACAAACGAATAAAATAAATTAAAAATCCTAATCGGATCTGTCTTCACAGTCTTCACTGTCATCAGTCTCTCTCTTCTTTAATAGTACAAGAACTGTCACCAAATATATGTCGTTTTATGTAAAACTTAACAAACCCATCGGTTTGATTATTTTGCATGCTTGTCTGTTGAAGTGGCTTTTTTTGTTAATGTTTGGGGACATAGATCTATGACGTGTGAGTGAGTTTTTTGCTTTTGCTTTTTCTTTATCTTGATCTTCATCTTTATAATCAACCCACTCTTCAGTGTCATTTATCTCTTCTCCTCATCCAAACCTTCTTCAAGAACAAAAAATACAAAATGCCATATGACTGGCATCAGTATCTTTTTCTTGAATTTTTGTCCATCTCATGCAGCAAAATCTTACTGAGTTACTCCCCTCTGCTAACAATTCATTCAGTGAAACTTCACGAAGAACAATACTGAATATCCAAGAAAGCATATTAGCCATTTTTTATTTTCATTTTTTGGCGTTTTTCAGTGAGTGGTATTTAGTAGTATTGACGTTTGTTTTTTTGGTTTGATCAAATGGAAGTTGCTGAGACTTATCATCTTATAGGATGTCTTTTTGGCGCCTAAGTTAGGTTGTGCATTATTATAATAAAGTATTCGTCTTTTCAGTTACTGTTTGTAATTATTGTTTTTGATAAGCTTTATCCCTGAAGTCTGTAACACGTCCCATCTTTCAAGTTTGGCGTTTTAGATTCTAATATAATAAATTATCCCTATCTTCAGTATTAGTATTACTGATTTTGTAGTTACTGTTTCTAGTTACATTTTCAAGTTTGCTTTTTATTTTTTTATTTTTTGGGGTTTTTTTTATAATACTTTTTCAAAGTAATTTTATTATAGTTTGGGAGTTTTGGGGGGGCGTTTTACGGGATGATAGCGTTTAAACAAGCATTTTGGCTGTTTTGGCGTTTTTATTATATATGACGTTTTTATTATATAACAATCAACTGAAAAGGAAAATAAAAAAAAAAGAATATATAAACAATTGATCTTCCAAATCTTCACTATCACCACTCTCTTTCTTATTTTTTGAATCATCTTAACTGGCTGGTTCGACTTTCGTATGATTCATTTTGTTTTTTTTTTGTTTTTCAAGTAGTTTTTTGTGTGGCTGTTTGGAAGCACAAAGTCTGACATCAACATATTTTTCTTGAAGATTTGTCCATCTCATGCAGCAAAATGTTATTGAGTTTAGACCCTTCAGCCAACAATCTTGATTTTTCCAATGAACGATGTTTGATTTTTTAACTTTTTTGGCGTTTTACCGATAAAAAGAACGCCACCAAATAAAAGCACCTTAAACCTCAAAATTTGATCATGCTAAAATCAATAATGTTTTGCTGCATGAGATGGACAACATTGTTAATCCTCGGTTAAGAAAGATAACTGACAATGTTGTCCACCCCATACAGCGAAACTTTATTGACAACAAACCTCAATAATGTTTTTGTATGTTTTGGCGTTAGGCCTGTAAACGAACCGAACGAACACAAACATAGGCATGTTCATGTTCGTTCATTTAACTTTAACCGAACATGAACACGAACACGGACACATAATCGAACGCATTTTTTTGTTTGTGTTTGTTCATTAAGAAATCGGGTATGTTCGTGTTCGTTTATGTTCGTTCGTTTAAAGCCTAAACGAACAGTTCACGAACATATACGAACACAAATGAACATAAAAAAAATAACTGAACATATTTGAAAAAAACAAAAACAAAAATAAATTAACATGATCGAACAAACACAAATGAACGTAACTAAACAAATATAAACAAACACAATTTAACATTAGTGAACACAAACAAACAAGTCTAATATATTACGGTTAATCCAAAAACACATCTAAATTAGGGTTTATAAATACTAAAATTAAGTATTTTTTATATAAATATTAAGTAAGTGACCAGTTACGATCTAAGAAAATTTTAAAATTTCATTTTTATTATTAGAAAACTCAATTATTAATTAGTTATATTTATATAAATAGTTAGAAAACCTAATACTTATATAAATATAACTATTTATGTATTTACTAAATATAAACGAACATAAACGAACGTTCACGAACATAAATGAATGAACACAAGGTGTGTTTATGTTCGTTCATTTAATTAAACGAACAAAATTTTTTGTTCATGTTCGTTCGTTTATTAAATAAACGAACATAAACGAACTACCCGCCGAACAAGTTCACGAACAGTTCATGAACGTTCGGTTCGTTTACAAGCCTATTTGGCGTTATAAATTGGATGGAAGTTGAGGTTAAGTCAATAAGATTTTACTCAATGAAATGGACAATATCATCACTTAAGGATTTTGGGTTAGAAGATACTTGATGTTTGGGTTTTTTGGCGTTTCTAAGGCGAATGGGATATATCAAATATGGCGTTTGGGTTTTTGTGTGTGTTTTTAATTGAAGGTCTGAGATGTTGTATATATAAGATTTTTTTGACGGTTTTTTTAGGCGGGATTTTACTATAATTAAGTTTGGCGTTTTATATCTAATGGTGTTTTGACTTAGAATGGTGTGTGATTTTTGTTTTTGGCGTTTTATTTCATGAGATGGCGTTTTGTGTGGAGAAGTCAAAAGACCCTTTTACCCTTAATGAAGCGCGTCCACGTAATAAAATTGATGTTATTTACGAAAACGCCACCGCGCCAATCTAGTCCATAGATTGTTTTGATCGGACGATCGATAAGCGTTCTCACCGTTCTCACACTTTCTACCGTTTTCTCTGAATCCCGACCCTATATATATAGGGGACCGCTAAAATGAGAACCACCTCCAGTTGTAAGAACCGTGAGAACTACACCGTACGGGGCGAGGTGGACCAAATTTTTTTTTCATAAACGTAGATGCATGTATTATAAATACATTTGTAAAAAAAATTCAAAAAAAAATATCGGGTGTGTAGTTTTGAGCACCCAAAGTTTGCGTTTATGGGACCCGCTATATATATATATAGAGAGAGAGAGAGAGAGAGAGAGAGAGATAGAGAGAGGCTTTGATTCAATTAAGAACCACCACGAGTTGTGAGAACCATGAGAACTTCTACTTCCCGCGCGAGTTGGGCCACAATTTTTTGCACAAACGTAAATGAATATATTATAAACACATCTGTAAGAAACAAAACAAAAAAAATTGTCGAGTCGGTAGTTACGCCTGATGCAAGTTTTGTTTACGCCTAATGTAAATCTTGTTACGATGATGAAAATTTTTCTTACACCTGATATAAATATTTTCATGCGACATGTTTTTTTTTTTTTTTTTTTTTGGCTGAAACAAGTGATTTTTTAAAGAATTTTTAGAATTTTTTTTGGAAAGACCTTTTGGAATGTCTAGTTCTCATGGTTCTCACAACTTAAGATGATTTTCATTTTATTCTTTCCCTATATATATGAGAATATCTACTAAAAAGTGGTTTTGCCTAGGTAGCCCAAGAAGGATTTTGAAGATGATATGTGACATTCCTTATGAGTAGGATAAAACGACATTTTAGTCCTAAAACACATAGTGTCACCCTTTTGTTTTCTTAAAAAATATAGTACAAAAAATTAAGCAGAAAAAAATCTAGTACAAAAAATTCAACATAAAAAATCTAGCACATAGTACAAAAAAAGCACAAAAAAATTATAAAACATAAAAATACAACACATTTTTTTTAGGTTTTTTAGGAGTTATATTTTATCTAGCAATAAGATACTCAAATTAAAGATAAAAGGATACTTGAATTTGTGGTGCAATTTTTTTAAATAATTTATATAAAAAAATATGAGCGTTTAAAAAATGAGTGGGGGTGGGGGGGGGGGGGTATGCATGTGCCTTCCATGTGGAGAGCAAATCAACAAACAAGTTATTCCAAAAATACCCTTACACCCATCTTTTACACTTTTAACTCCAATAGTTTTCATCTTTAATATAACCCTCATTGTTTTCATCTTTTACACTTTTAACTCTATAGTTTTCATCTTCTACATATTTGTTACAAACATCTTCTATTTTTAACCCCAATAGTTTTTCATTTTCAACTTTGGTCCCTGTATTTTACATCTATTACAAATTTGTCGTTTTGCTATGCGTTCTAAATTTTGTGAGTTAACACGCTGCAAGGCACACGTGTGGTTCAACGTTTTTACGTCCATTTTTTAAGGTTTAACGACTCTGTCGAAACTCACCGGACCTAAGCCGACTTAGTCATTATTTTCTATGTTTTTACGAGTTAACATGCTATAACTTGTGTACGCGACTCATTACTTTTTGTTTAGTTTAACAATCCTGCTGTAAAGCACGGATCCTAAATACTAGTTTTATTAAAAGGACTACACGAGTAGGCTCGTTTTGGACATTAAGTGATACCACCAGTCTTGAATAATGGAGTCAAAAGTGTAGTGCTAGATTTTCATTTTCTTTTTCAATTAAAGTTTGTGAAAGTATTTATTACAACTACCGAGATTTAACGATAGCATTCCAATGTTAACCAAACAATCACCATCTATATAAAGGAAAAAAATCAAATAGGAAGTTTAGTTTGGTTAGGAAGTGTAGAAAGCAATAAGAGGATGGTATGTGGAAAAGTTGAAAAAATATAAGGAGGGGCATTTTAGTCAAAACTCACCAACGTCAAAAAAACCCAGCATCTGCAATTCATTTCTCTTCCCCGTATACTCAAATCCACCATTTTCAAAATCATAAACTACCACATCACAACCAACACCACCACCACCTCCACCACCACCTACGATCGCCACCATCTTTCCGGAAACTAGATCTGAAACCACCACCACCATCAACCAACTGTTAAGTTTTTCAGATTTGAAACCACCATTCCACCATCCACCTTCACCGCAACAAGTTTCCCCACGGTGTATCGGAGTTCTTTCTCCGTCCGTCGTTAATCAGAGTTCTTTTGTAAGTTGTGTTATTTTTTATTTTCATTGCGTTTTAGGTTATCAAACCTCAATTGCGTTTTTCACCTTTTTATGTTTTAGTTAGAGTTCTTTTCATTTTTGTTATTCTGAATGTTAAAGCAGAGGCATGACCATGCTAAAATAGAAGCATGATCATGTTGGAACAAATGCATGACCACGTTAAAACCCATTGCGTTTTAGAACCTGCACAACAAAGAACATGATCATGCTAAGATAGAGGCATGATCATGTTGGAACTAAGGCATACCCATGTTAAAACTACATTGCTTTTTAGAACCTATGTTAAAACTCCATTGCTTTTTAGAAACTGCAGTGCAAAATATTGATTTTGGGTTTCATTGTGTCTTACAATCTGAAATGCAAACAACATGATCATGCTAAAATAGAAGCATAATCATGTTGGAACAAAAGTATGACCATGTTAAAACTCCATTGCTTTTTAGAACCTACAGTGCAAAATATTGATTTTGGGTTTCATTGCGTTTTACAAGCAAAGAACATGATTATGCTAAAATAGAAGCATGGTCATGTTATAACAAAAGCATGACCATGTTAAAACATAAACATGACCATGTTAAAACTCCATTGCTTTTTAGAACATCCAGTGCAAAATATTGATTTTGGGTTTCATTGCTACAAGCAAGAACATGATCATGCTAAAATAGAAGCATGGTCATGTTGGAACAAAAGCATGACCATGTTAAAACATAAACATGGTCATGTTAAAACTCTATTGCTTTTTAGAACCTATAGTGTAAAAATTGATTTTGGGTTTCATTGCGTTTTAGAACTGGAGTGTAAAAGAACATGATCATGTTAAAATGGAAGCATGATCATGTTGGAACAAAGACATGACCATGTTAAAACATAAACATGACCCTACTAAAACCCAATTGCGTTTTAGAACCTGGAGTGAAATAACAGATCATGCTAAAACATAAGCATGGTCATGTTTGAACAGAGGCATGACCATGTTAAAACAAAGGCATGACCATGTTAAAACAAAAACATGACCATGTTAGCCATGTTAAAAGAGAAACATGACCATGTGAAACCCATTGCATTTTAGACCTGGAGTGTAAGTTTTTAGAATGAATGCAAAGAACATGATCATGCTAAAACATAAACATGTTAAAACATAAACACGACTGCGTTTTAGACATAAGTATAGTAATAATGTGCTCGTTTTAAAGATAAAAAACGCTCATTTTTATGGTGCAATTTTTATAAAAAAATATTGTTGTATGAAAAAGTTATTAACGCTTTAAAAACGATGGGGAATTGGAGGAGAGAAACTATTGACTTGGATGGACTAGAATACCCTCAAACTAACTCACACGACTCTTTTTTTGTTCAATCTCACTCATTTAATCTTAGTCATTGAATAGATTGTCAAGATTATTTCCTAGCATTTCTACCCAAACATAACTTCCTACTATATCCTGACCCCTGTATTAAACCAAATTTCATATCTATTAATTTACGAAAAAAGTATTGTGGGAACATTTTACTATTTAATTATTTTACTAATCTTAATCCTTACATTTTCATACCCCTTAAATAATTAAGCTTATTATTTAAGCCTTAAACTATTTTATTTTTACCTTTTTAATTTCTTTTTTACGTTGCTTTATATAATTCAACTATCAACTATATCCTATTGAAAATTTAAATTTGAAGAAGTCCTATCACGGATTTTTTAATCGCTAATGGTATATAATTTCTAATCACTACTAAATTACATCAAATTATAAGATTGTTTTGGATTAAACTCAATACTTCTCACTAAAACATAAGAGTCTCTATCAAGTGAGTTATTTCAACATTGGCACCAAATAATATATCAATATGAGTACCTATAGTCTTAGTTCACAATCGAACAAGGTGCAGGAATTGAACTCTTGACTTGTTGATGAGCTGTACCATTTTATATACATGGATACCGCTAGTGCAAAGGCCCCGTCAAGGGTTGAAATATTAACAATTACTCAAAATGTGAATTTGTGATGGTTTGTTGAACTTATTTTATTTTTTGTCTAAAAGAGACTAATACTAGTGTTAACCCTATAAATCTATAATATGTAATATGGGTATGGGTGAATTTAATATTAACAATTACTCAAAATGTGAATTTGTGATGGTTTGTTGAACTTATTTTATTTTTTGTCTAAAAGAGACTAATACTAGTGTTAACCCTATAAATCTATAATATGTAACATGGGTATGGGTGAATTTAATATTAACAATTACTCAAAATGTGAATTTGTGATGGTTTGTTGAACTTATTTTTTTTTTTTGTCTAAAAGAGACTAATACTAGTGTTAACCCTATAAATCTATAATATGTAATATGGGTATGGGTGAATTTAATGCAATAATATGTGTATGGGTGAATTTAATGCAATTAAATTGAAGGCTATCCGTGTGATAATAAAGTTTTGATGGTAAACTAATTAATATGTCACGTTTAATGCATTCATTTTCTTTGAATGACTTGAATTCAATTGTGTTTAATGGTGTTGAAAAGGCTTTTTTGGACTCAAAATGCATTTTTCTTTTGTACGTGTCTTAAGAATATTTTATTTTTATTTTTTATTTGGTTTAGTTATAATAAAGATCGCAAGATAGTCTTAAATAGCCACATCTTCATTACTACAAACCCTAGACCAAGATGTTAATAACTTAAGTTTTACGGTATACATTTATCACTCTGGGATAAATCTAAGGGTGGAAGGGACGGGTTTGGTGAGTGATGCGGGGAAGGGGGTTTGTTGCGCGGGTATAACACTGCCACCCCTTGTTTGAGTGGGTGATTGAGTGAGATTCGGGTTATACTCGCCGATGTGGGGAAGAGAAAAGAGAGGAAAGAGAGAGGGTTAATAGTAGGCCTCATTCTCTTCTAACCAATCACACATTTTTTTTATATTGTTTACCACTCCCTATGTGGGGATCACCCCTAGTGTTTGAGTGCAAAATGGGGAATGAAGAAATAAGTTGACATGACATGAGATTATTGGGTAGGGAAAAAGTTTACCACTCCCAATTTGGAGAGCACCCCTTCCACCCTAATCATTATTTTTTTTTAGAATGGCGATGATGACATATATCATACCAAAGAAAAGATACAAACATGGTCTAGCAAGAAGCTAGAACCGGAAAACAAAAATAGAAATTACACAAACACATCTCCTAGCTCAAAAGAAACCCCCCCCCCCCCCCCCCAATCAACGCTATGAAATTTAGACCAATTCGTCGTCCAAAAAAATGACATATCCTTTATGTTCTCGACCATTTTCGTAATTGAAAGATGTTTATTATTGAAAAAAAATATCGTTTCCACTACCCTTCCAAATGCATCAAAAAGTAACCAAGAAAACTGCATGAACCAACTTCTTTTTTATGTAACGCCTTGACCTCTCTCTCCATAAACTCCAATCTCTCTTCTAGCAAATGAGTGTATTCAGGAATCAGCAGCTTGCACCAGATGCATACTTGCCACCAGATCAATCTAGCAAACAAGCAGCACAATAGAAGATAATCATCTTCCCTCACAAAATCTCAATTACCACTAGGGCTGGCAATTTTACACGAATACACGACACGAACCTACACGAAGTTAACAGGTATCGTGTATGGCCTTAACAGGTATCGTGTACCAAACAGGTAGACACGAGATTACCTGTTAATTTTCGTGTATAAACATGTTAAATACATGTTTACCTGTTAATACCCGTTAGTACACGATAAGAAATTAAATTAAATAAAACTCATCAGCCATGTGCGTGTGGGTTCCTTAATTCCTTTCTATTTTCATTCCTCATTCAATTAAAAAAATAAATAAAACCCTAAACTACCTCTGTAACTCTCAGATAGCATGTCGTGTTCGTGTTAACAGGTAATTTTCATGTATAACAGTCGAACAGTCGTGTTAACAGGTATTAACAGGTAATTTTCATGTAATCGTGTCGTGTTCGTGTTTAAAATAATGGACACGATAAGTTATCGTGTCGTGTTCGTGTATGGGATTTCGTGTATCGTGTCTTATCGTGTACGGGTATACACGATATGCCAGCCCTAATTACCACACATGATATTATTCAGATAAATGTGTTGGTAAAAAAATTACCTAAGCAAGATGAAAATGAAGTAAAAAAAAGCAGTAGACAACACACGATATTATGAGGAAATCCTTGATCAATTGAGACCGCCGACACAAAACCTCGGACGTCGACTATAAAGTCTTCTACCATAGTCTATAGTATTGAATATGTAAAAAGATTACAACTCGAGAACCATTATGTTCGATGATACAATGATTACTAGTGTAAGTGCAAGTAAATGTGAATTCATGAATAAGCTACAAGAGAGTATTAGTAATAATCAAAGCAAAAATGTAATGAAGTGTGTAACGTCCCTAATTGATGTGCGTTAGGTATGATATATTTTTAGTTATATTTTAAGCCCTTTTTAACACTTTCGTCAAGTTTTAAATTTATAAAACACGATATTCTACTAACACTAAACACATATATGGGCAAGTGCACCCATCGTGAGCGTAGTATAGCGTTGGTAAGATACCGAGGTCGTCCAAGGACACAAGAGCTTTTAGAATCGGTTTATCTTCAACGTCTAATCAAATCAGATTTTAGAAAAGGTTTTAAACATGAAAATAAAAACTAAAAATGCTGAAAAATAAAATAAAATAAAAACAGATAGACAAGATAAATCACTTGGATCCGACTCGCCTTTAGTGTAACCTTTGATGATTTTCGCACTTTTGCACTTTTTAAGAGATTATCTTAGTTATAGTAGTATGCCCCTCTTTTGAAGGTGACGTTGCCCTCAACCCAGTAGTTTGAGTCAGCAAGGATACAATCCTAAAGGGTCGGAATATTGGAAGATAATTAATTAAGTTATTAATGCGTAACGTGGTAGGCCCCTCTTTTGAAGGTGACGTTACCCTCGGCTAAGTGGTTTGAGTCAGCAGGGATACAATCCCAAGTAGCCGGGTTAATGTATTAATAGTAGTTTAAATATGAGGGGATCAAGCCATTCGCACCCCCGCCATCCAATACCAGTGGGTATTGAAGGAGGTCCTAGTAAGCTTGACGCAGGTCCTTGCAGGATCTATACACTGAACAAGACAAGAACCTTACCAAACCATTCCCTTAACCCCCGACCAGGTAGCCAACATATCTCTATATAGACCGTAGAGATATGAATGGTGAAAATATTTTATTTTATATAGACAGTAAAATAATGCCAAGAAACCACGGACAAATGATAAGGAATTTTCACCATCAACATAAGAAACTAGTTATTAAAGTCATTAATACAAAACCAAATAAAAAGTGCGAAAAGATTAAAAATCAAAAGTATTACACTAAATGTTTGCCTTCACCAAGTGATGTAAGAGACTTAGGCAAACAAGGGCTTTGATTGTCAAGAACTCTTACTATCAATCCTGGATCCCGAGACTACTACACACACTCTATGATGGATGATGGATGATGGTGGTGGATGTGGGTTGTAGTGGTGGTGGAGTGTGGGTGAAGTGGGAGGGAGGTGGTTTGCCAAGGGATGCATTTGAAGTGAACCAAGCACCCCTATTTATAGCCTGCACAGAAGCCCGGATACGGCCCCGTGTCCATTGGGCACGGCCCCGTGTCCATCCCCTTTCTCTTTCTTCATTAATTGCAATTTCTCTGTATTAGCTCCACACGCCCCTGTGTTGGCTGGGCACGGCCCCGTGTGCAGAAGCGTATCTGTACTATTAAGATTTGCAAGATTCTGCGAATCTTAGCGTTGACCACGGCCCGTGTGGAGCTGGGCACGCCCCCGTGCTGGGAATAGAAGCTTCTATAACTTTGACTTTTCTGCAGGAAACTGGCCACGCCCCCGTGTGCGCTGGGCACGGGGCCGTGGTCAGCCTTCTGTTTTTGCTTGGGAAGATGATGTCGAGGAGTCGGGCATGCCACGTTTATTTCTTTTCTTGTATTTATGTTAGATTTTGTTGCATATTTGTTCCTTTTGTTCATTTACGCTCATTTAGTCCTGAAAATACAAAAGGAAGACAAAAGCACACTTTTCCAACATTAGTACTAAAAAATGGTTAGTCTTATGCCTCAATTGATGTATTTTATATGTTGCATTTTACACACATCAAATATCCCCACACTTGAATCTTTGCTTGTCCTCAAGCAAAACTCTTTATAATGTGGCTTACACTCCCAAATGGAATGGGTAGAAGAGAAGTTTTGGACTTGTCTTGAGGGTCGGGAATCCAAAATCTTTTATTAGGCTTTATTTTTACGTTATTTACAATCCTATTCGTTATGATTTATTTAGAACGCTTCATAAGAGAAATTACTTATTTGGGCATAACATGCCTCTTTAAAATTCCATTTATATACAAGTTCACATACCTCACGGGAGATCACTCAACACTTGGCCGAAGATGTATTTTTGTGAAATACTCGAGACCGGCATGGAACTTACTTCTTCCATATCCTTGCCAAGCAATCAATCCTCCTTCTTTTAGTTATAGACCTTTGTAAATATCAAGAGAACTTATGGAAGGGTTAGGCTTGGGTTAAAGGTAGGTGGTTTTGGGTTAGTGGTTAGTAAAAAGGGCTAAAAGCGTAAAAAGCTTTGTTTGTCGTAAAACCTTTTGTTTTTGTGACTTTTATTCAAACAGAGCATTTTCTAACAAAGTTTCTTTGAGGAATTTGTTTGTTTATTGCTATACTTCATTTTTTTTATAAGGAATGTCACATGAGAACCGAGCTTTTTACTAAAATAAAGGGTTTAAAAATAAAAAAGGGTTTTGGTGGGTAAATGGTGTTTGTTTTGTGGGTTTAGAAACGAAAAGGTTTATGCTCAAATGGGTTAACTAGGGGTATTTTGGGTAGGTGATAAAAAAGTGAAAAAATAATGGTGTTGAAAAGAAAAAGGGTTAATCCTAATGCCTCCATCATTTACTTACTTGGGTTTAAGTTGGTAAAGACCGGGAATGTATCGTCATGGCAAGTTTTAGAGTTGTAAAAAACCAAGCGGCTATTCACACAAGAAGCGAAAAATGAGCATTTAATTTAAAGATGTATGCTTTTATGCTCAATAAAGGCTCAAAACTCACTTTTTGTTGGAATGGGTTTATAATGTGATCGAGTATATATAATCAAATTTTAACTAGATTTGTCATGCCGTTTCATAAATTTCTTATGTTGGTTCTTTTTATCATGACGCTATCGGTTGTAAATTTGTAAAAATATAACCTTTTAGAACTTGTTACTCCCAAATTAAACCAAGACAAGTAAAAAAAATGATTAGCGATTCCAATAGAGTTTTGTGTAAGGCTTGTTATTAGGACTTGCAAAATTCAAGGTTTTAGCATCCCCCCACACTTAAATTACACATTGTCTTCAATGTGTCTCAAAAATAAGTTTTTAGGTTGATTGAATGTGTAAAAATGGGTTAAAAACAATATTTTATGTTAGTGGGCAGCTGAACACGGGGTGTGGTGGGCTGAGCACGGCCCCGTGGTCAGATTGCCAGTATCAAATTTAAACAGAAGGCTGGTCACGGGGCGCGTTCAGCGAGCACGACCCCGTGGCCAGTTACCTGAACTGGGACTTTTTCTGCAGAGCCTGGGCACGTGGGCGTGTTGGGTGGCCACGGCCCCGTGCTGCACATGCTGAAATGATGGAAAAGTTGACGGAAGGCCCTGTTTTCATGCATGGGGTGCGATTTTAATGTCCCTTTGGCAATATCCACCTTTTTTAGTGTGATTTATTCCTGAAAAGTAAGACTAAACTAAAAAACATAAAAGTTAAACTAATATAAAACTAAGGATAGTTCCGCGGAATGCCTCCGTGGTGCGCCACGTTTATAAGGGTCCTTGGCTAGACCCACCTTATCGGGTGGTTCTGGCTCATCTTCAATTAGGGGGTCGTCATTGCCGATTGGATATTTCATTGATTGTTCGAGATCAACATACCTTTTGAAAGCCCCTAATTGAATGGGTAAGTTGTTTTGCTTCCGATTAATCAAAGCTTTGTGGGTTTTCACAAAAGGTCGTCCCAACACAAGTGGAGCGTCATCAAGGATGACGAAGTCGGTTGGGACTACCGTTTGATTTGTTTGGACTAACACATCTTCAACTACTCCCATTGATTTTATTATTTTCCGATTAGAAAGAAAAATGGGTATTTGAAGTGGAGAAAAATCACTAATACTTAATTTTTCGAAAATGTAGTTTGGCATTATATTAACACAAAGATCTTTATCGATTGTAATATTACTAATAAAGGAATTTTGAAAGAAACATGGAACCGGTGTAATGTTAATTTCAAATGGGTCATCTTTTATTACCTTTTGGAAATTTTGGAGCAGCTGGAATAGCCTTTTCTTTGTTAGTTGGTGGCCAAATCACAATCTTGATAGTTCTGCGAGTGTACAGATCACGAACGCCATGATTTTTCTTAACAAATGATTCTGCATACTTCATGTTAGGAAAATCGTTCTTAACTTCTCTCTCAAGCTTTGAGTGGAATTCCAATCC
Source organism: Helianthus tuberosus (assembly GCA_030545235.1). Classification (NCBI taxonomy): domain Eukaryota; kingdom Viridiplantae; phylum Streptophyta; class Magnoliopsida; order Asterales; family Asteraceae; genus Helianthus; species Helianthus tuberosus. The sequence continues at coordinate 46,649,479 of CM060411.1, read as the reverse complement.
TCTTCCACGTTGATTAGGATCAAAATCATGAAAAAGGGCTCGTAGCAGATTCTTTAGATCTATCTTTGTCCACGATTCAAACTGAGATTCCTTGGAGTAATATTCTCTGTGCCTATTCTCTCGTAACACTAACCGCATCTGTTTGTTGTGATCATACCTCCAGCTGGAAATTCTTGACTTATTCCTAACTTTATCATAGTGACTCGCACCCAATTCCAAAACGTATCAATCAGACGTTTTAGTTAGATCTTTTGGTTGAAATTTTTCGTCGAGAGGATTCACAACTTGATTTTTCATAATAAACATCTATTTGTTGCTAGGCTTCTTCTATGGAAGCTTCCTTTTCTTCTTTTGTGTTGTTTCAAGATATTTATTCAAAGCAGCTTCTCGTTCAGCATCCTCAACGGCTTTTTCTTCAGCTGTTATCTCTCTCTGAGCAACATTCATCGGATCATCGTCTTTATCAGCAAATTCACTCCCAAACTTCTTTTCTAACTTCGCTTTCAAATCAAGACCATCGACATCAACATGTTTACGTCACTCTGTAGTTCATCAATAACTTGATCTTTATTGGACACTTGAGCTTGCAACGATGCGATCTAAGCGTTTTTCAGAATTGAGTCTTGTTCTAACACAACTACACTCTTTTGAAGCTTCACCACATCCACATCATCATCACTATCTGAGTCTTCAAATACCTTCATCTTCTCAGCAGCTCGAAGTAAATGTTCTTTTTGTTCAGACATACCACCACTCGAACTACCACCAACCTCCAAACGAACACCACTAGAACTTTCTTGTTTAGATCTGGTAGTTGTTTTAGGAAATGACATTTCAAAGAAATCAGGTATCACATTCTCTTGGGCTGTAGCAGCAACTTCAGGTTCGGCTTGAATAACAGGCTCGGTCTCACCATTAGGGCTCACTTGTTCAGCAATACTCGATTCAGTCTCAACTTTTTGTCTCTTGCCCACTACAAAATCAATATCTTCAGAACATCATCTTTAGCTTGTTCTTCTTCAATAGGAGTAATCACAGGAGGAGGGTTCCCAAGACTATCCTTCAACGATTCGATCAAAGCTGCAAGATTTTCCGAATTCGTTAATGGTAATTCTCAAACAGGTACTTCAGCTTGCTCAGACTCTATTAGCTCCACATCACTGTCAGTTCCTTCGTCATCAGTAACTAGATTTTCTATCTCAACCTCAGGTTTAACTGCAACTCCCACAAATTGCACATCATGCTCTTCAGCAACTATGGTATTTAATGATTTCGAAGCTGGCACATGACGTACAACCGGTCCAAACTTTTCATGTTTCTCCAATGGATACTTTCCCAAGAACTGATGTCTCTTCGCAGTTTCTCGGTTCCTTTTCACTGTATCAAAACAACTAGGACCCATAGGCTTCAGGTTCAACACATTTGTACTCTTAACCAGTTCTCGATATTTCTCGTCAAGCATCATCTGAACAAAATGTGGATAAATCATAAAAATTTTATTCTTTGGGTTCTCTAGCATCCTCTTCTTGTTGTCGAATACAAACGCAGAAAAGTTGCAATCCCAGTTGTTCACGAGAGCAACCATAGCAGATGTCTGGATCTGATTCAATTGATCTAAGCCGCCCTTATTCTCTGATATACACAGTAAAAACATGTCCACCAACAATCTCTAGTACGGTGGGAATAACTACTTTAACACGGTAGGATAATGTCTTTTCCAAATGTTGTTAGATGATGAGCTTGATCTTCAAATTTCAACACTTCACGAACAATGGCTTTCGTAATGATAATGTCTTTTCCTTGTATCTTGGCGTCTACAGAACCAGCACCTCGAGCTCCGCTTCGATTTACTTTGGCAGATAACCAAAAATCCTTGACCATATTAATGCATATAATAGGATTTTCCTTTAGTGCGTGCGTAATGCGACATGTATTTAATCCAGCGATCATAGAATAAAATTCATCATAATGTTCTGCCGAAGGATCTAACAAATAACCCGCTTGATTTTGTGACGCTTCAATATCCAATTTTCGTTGATCTGCCATTTTCTGCATAAAGACTAACCAAGTTAGATTAATGTCAGAATCCAGTTGACTAGTCAACATAATTAACAGGTCAACAATTCAACATGGTCAACAGGTCAATATGTACAATAGGTCAATTCGGAACAAGTAAATTTGAAAAGTTCAAAAGTCAAAGAGATCAATTCAGAAAAGTTCAACAGGTCAAAATTACTGTTTCAAAAAATCCATAGGTTCAAATTAATGACCCTTGTCAGATTTTCCGAAAACTATCTGACATTTCGGATAAATCATGCCAGATTTCGGATAAATCATAGTATGAATACTGATTATCTGAAATGCATGAATTATCCAAATTCCATCCGAAATATGAAGATCCTTTATCCGAAATGATCCAAAATGGTTGAATGATTATCCGAAATGTATGAAGTTCCATCCGAAATCCATCTGAAACCTGTAGATACCTTGAAGATTCAAATTAGTCCTGATGAGATGAGAGAGAATTCGGAAAGATCAGAAAAGTTATCTTGTTCGGATGATTTTCTGAAAACAGTAAATGCACTTTATATACTGTTTCAAAATGGGCCTTAGACTAATGGGCCTAGTCCAAATCCAGGCCCAATTCAGAATAGTGTTTTTCGAAAACCTTTTGGGCTTGATTCAAAAACAGTTGGCCCAATTCGAATAGATTCGAAAACAATTGGGCAAGTCATGTAGAGGCCCAATCCGAAACAGTGATTTCGAAAGCATGTTTGGGCTTTATTCAAAGTTCAATTTAACTGATAGAAAACCATCTTTCTCAAATTCCATGATCCGACCAACCGAGCAACCTTTTGAAAACACACACAAACACATGTAAATTCACAAAAATAAAAATAAAAACATAAAATAAATTGCTACGGGATCAAATTGTTCTCAGACTGACTAAGGAACACTTTTCAGCACATGCTTAATCAGACTAGTCTATGTGATTGCCAATATGTTTGTCCTCTTAAACCTAACGCTCAACTTTCAATTATCAACCTCGTGATACGATTAAGATAATATTATACTATAACACCCGTGTGTCCCATTTCATGACATACCCCCGCGATCAAGGTCAGCATAACGATTCATCGTAGCAGGTGAGTATACTGAGTTCATCCTTTCGTTTTACAACGTCAGACTATTGGTGATCAGGTCAGTACTTTCGTACATCAAAGTGACCAATATTTTTGTCCGACGAGGGTTAGGCAAATACCTGTTTGGTAGCACATGGAATTCCCTCATTTGAGGTTTTCTTCCTTAAAGGTTTTTTGCCTCTTTTAAGATATCCTGACTGTGCCTAGGTCTACATATATTCTGGATGCAACAAGACAGTCATGATATCCCCAGATGACTCAACAACATAAAGACTCGAAACCTCAAGCGTTGGCTATCTATCAACGCAAGATTTAAGATCATAAAATCATACTCCAATGGTATTACCCACATGGTGCATAATTCGTTATGTTTATATCACTTGGTATCTTTTATCTATTTGAGCATTAAGCCTACTGAAATATCACAATAGATCCTAGTCTTTTCAGCTATCGCACCTTACATGTGTTAATCAGGCCCTTTACCATGAACATTTATTTCATTTCTCATCAAATATTTCTCCCCCCTAAATTTGTGCAAAAGTAGAATACTCTATGCACAAATTTACTTATTTTATTATTAACCCCCTTTTTTAAATTGATCAGTCGATGAAATGTATCATTTTCAAAAGAACCACGAGTACTTTGAATCTAGAGTTATTGACAGGTTTTGTAAAAAGATCTGTTGTATTTGCATAAATATGGATATGTTCAAGTTTAACGAGTCCTCTGTCATAGGAAGCTCTAATGAAATGAACCTTGCTATCAATGTGCTTGGTTTTAGGGTGAAAAACAGGGTTTTTAACAATTTGGATAGCGGCATCATCATCACAATAAATAGTAGTGTTAAGATAAGTCAAACCGTAATCCTGAAGCTGGTGTTGCATCCAAATAACCTAGGAACAACAAACAGATGATGCAACATATTCTTCTTCTACAGTTGAGAGTGACATGGTCTGTTGCTTCTTGCATTGCCACGAGATAAGTCTGTCTCCCAATAACTGGCATCCAACCGATGTAGACTTCATGTCCCTGTCTGTACCTCCAAGGTTACTGTCAGAAAAAGCAAACAGATCAAAATTTGAATCTCTAGGATACTAGAGTCCAAGTTTTGGAGCTCCTTTAAGATATCGAAAAATTCTTTTAACGGCAGTAAGATGAGAAAGTTTAGGGTTAGCCTGATAACGAGCACATTGACAAATGACAAACATAATGTCTGGCCGACTTGTAGTAAAGTACATCAATTAACCAATCATAGATTGGTATAATGTCCGGTTAACCGAGCTTCATTCAGTATCCTCATTTAACAATGGTCGTTCTGCTATGGGTGAATCCATAGGTTTCGAATCTGTCATGTTGAATTTTGCAAGCACATCATGAACATATTTTCCTTGATGAATCAAGATTCCTTGACTGCTGATATGTGTAAAATGCAACATATAAATTACATCAAATGAGGCATAAAACTAACCCTTTTTAAGTACTAATGTTGGAAAAAGTGTGCTTTTGTCTTCCTTTTGTATTTTCAGGATTAAATGAGCGTAAATGAACAAAAGAAGCAAAAATGCAGCCAAATCTAACATAAATACAAGAAAAGGAATAAACATGGCATGCCCGACCCCTTGACAACATCTTCCCAAGCAAAAACAAGAGATCAGAAGGCTGAACACGGGCCCGTGCCCAGCGGACACGGGGGCGTGTGGAGCTAATGCAAACAAATTGCAATTAATGAAGAAAGAGAAAGTGGATGGACACGGGGTCGTGTCCGGGCTTCTGTGCAGGCTATAAATAGAGGTGCTTGGTTCACTTCAAAGGCATCCCTTGGCAAACCACCTCTCTCACACTTCACCCACACTCCACCACCATCACAACCCACATCCACCACCATCATCCATCAAAGAGTGTGTGTAGTAGTCTCGGGATACAAGATTGATAGTAAGAGTTCTTGACAATAAAAGGCCATGTTTGCCTAAGTCTCTTACATCACTTGGTGAAGACAAGCATTTAGTGTAATACTTTTGTTTTTTAATCTTTTCGCACTTTTTATTTGGTTTTGTATTAATGACTTTAATTACTAGTTTCTTATGTTGAAGGTGAAACTTCCTTATCATTTGTCCGTGGTGTCATGGCGTTATTTTACTGTCTATATAAAATAAAAGATTTACACCATTCATATCTCTACGGTCTATACAGAGATATGTTGGCTACCTGGTCAGGGGTTAAGGGAATGGTTTGGTAAGGTTCTTGCCTTATTCAGTGTATAGATCCTGCAAGGACCTGGGTCAAGCTTACTAGGACCTCCTTCAATACCCACTGGTATTGGATGGCGGGGGTGCGAATGACTTGATCCCCTCATATGTAAACTACTATTAATACATTAACCCGGCTACTTGGGATTGTATCCCTGCTGACTCAAACCACTTAGCCGAGGGTAACGTCACCTTCAAAAGAGGGGCCTACCACATTACGCATTAATAACTTAATTAATTATCTTTCAATATTCCAACCCTTTAGGATTGTATCCTTGCTGACTCAAACTACTAGGTTGAGGGTAACGCCACCTTCAAAAGAGGGGCCTACTACTATAACTAAGATAATCTCTTAAAAAGTGCAAAAGTGCGGAAAACATCAAAGGTTACACTAAAGGCGAGTCAGATCCAAGTGATTCATCTTGTCTATCTGTTTTTATTTTTATTTTATTTTTCAGCATTTTTAGTTTTATTTTCATATTTAAACCTTTTCTAAACTTTTGATTTGATTAGACGTTGAGGATAAACCGGTTGTAACAACCCTCGGTAAAATCAATACCCTCATAATATTTCCGACTCCCTAATAAACTATAAAATGTCTCCATATGTCTTTAATTACACCCCGTATGTGAAAACCGAGCCCAAATTCTGTTATAGTTTATAAAAATAAAATAAAAATCTGAATTTAGAGCTGAGGCGGGCCGCGTAGGATCCCACCTCAAGCTCACGCGGGCCGCGAGAGACCTGTACACGCGATTGCACCAGAGGCCGACACGTGTCGACATCGTGGCGGACCTACTCAACGACTCAGCTAAGCTAGTCCATTGACCAGCTTTGACGCGGGCCGCGTAAGCCCTGCTTGTCTTTCACGCGGGCCGCGACAGAACCCAATTATACAACTATAAATAGCATGCATCAGATTTCAGTTTCCGTCGCTCACGTTCTTTTCTCAATCTCGAATTCTGAATAGTTGAAGTAATATTTTGGGTATTATACCCCTAATTAGCGAGGTTCTGCTCCATTGTAAGTATTATAACCCCGGTTTCATAATAGTTACGTTGCCCGATTGATTTAGGGTTCCGTAACAACTGTCGTGGTTCTGCCCGACGTAGTTGTTGGAATGCCGTCTCGGGGAGGGTATTATTAATAATTTCAAAGGGTTATGGTACTAATCAATGTACATTTGTATAAATTTTAGATTATAGCCAGGAAACCCTTACGAAAAGCCTAAGACAGCAATGTGAGTTTATCCTCTTTTTGTTAATGTTTTTGGTACTGTTTTACCAAACCTTAAATGTTTTACAATGAAATTAAGCGGTGATTGAGTCTTTGTAGTTCTTCAATTACTGTCGGTATTATGGGGTTTTGTATACAAAATTTACTACGAGTAGTAGTAAGTCTGAATGACAGTGCATTACCATTGGACGACGAGTTAGCCAATGGGTAATTTGACCATAGCCATAGATCCGGTCGAGTGGCAAATACTGAATGAGTAATTGTGTAGAAATAAACAATGTGATCGCTCTCAATACTGTTTAATTTGATAAAATGTTTCTTGATTAAACTGGGATTCACTCACCAGTATTTCCGACTGACAAATGTTTTTAAAACACGTTACAGGTAACACAATGTGAACAGCCAATTAGTGAAAAGCCAGCTGGAGAGCACTGAAGGCTTGGGAAAAATGTGGCTATAAAAGTTACCTAATACACGATGTTTTAAATTAAATAAAATAGGGTTTATCCCTATAATGTATTGTAATAAAGAAACTTGGGTTTTGCTCATGTTATTATTAATATAAAAGAAGGTGGTTTTACTCTGATAAACATTTCCTAACTACGGTCCTGATGTAAATTCCGCTGCGAGACTAATTAAAACTGATACCACCAAACTCTGAGCTCACGTCCGCCCGTTCCCGGGGAACAGGGATCGGGGGTTGTGACAGAAGGTGGTATCAGAGCCTAGCCACTGGTCTGAGCCAAAGAAGTGTTCTGCTGACACTTAAATTTTGAATTAATGTTAGGAAATAAAATAAGGAAATATATGCATAACTGTAATTATGTGTTATGTGTTATCTGACTATCTGTTAGTTTTCAGTATGAGTGATCAAGGGCCATCAGATGTGAATCGTCAGTTAGCTGATTCACCTAGGAGTGAAGGTACATCATCACAGCCTGCCCTCTCGGGGTATGTTGCTGATCAGGAAGACGGAATATTTGCTTTTAGAGCTCAATCTGAAGAACCATTTCCTACTAAGAAACGAGGATGGTTCAGTAAAGATGCTTTTGCTCGTAGAAAAAGAATGAGGAAATTGCAACAGCAAAGGGCTTTAGCAGCTATTAAGAGAGAGACAGATGCCCAAACTCAAGAAATACTTAATAGAAGCCTAGCTAATTTCCATATCTTAGCTACGACTGCTGCTGACCCAGGTCTGGAACAATTAGTAGCCCCACAACCACAAAACCCAGAACAGCCCATGGAAATAGAAAATCAGGAAAACCAAGAAGAGATGTACACCTTTAACCCAGAAGAAATTCCTAGAGTGCCTGCACCAAACCCCATAGACCCGAATTATGACCCCTGGTGGGACGACAATAGAGACTTTGTGCAACGTTACCCTATCCAGGATTATCCACCCATACAGAACATAGAAGCTTACCCAGGTATGGACCCTTTAGATCCCTATTATCAAAATGACTATATTAGGGAAATATTAAAGGATCCTTACCAATTTCAGGAAATGTCACCCCCATATCAGGAACCCGTACCCCAGATTCCAAACCCAGTCCGAGAACCTGCACCCCCAATGAGTGCAGAAAACGTGCAAGAACTTAGGACTTTCGGGGAGGAGATCTTAGAAAGTAGTGAGATGATGCGCCAGGTGGGAGAGCGTCTCGTATGGAAATACGATGAGCGTAATATGGATTTCTGGATAAATCCATATCCATGAATGTTAGAATGGAGAAAGCAGTAGTAATAATAATATAATAAAATAAAATAAGATATGTGTGTACGGATGCATATTATTATTTTATTTCTGTTGGTATTGTAATTTCATTTCTGTACTAGTGTGTAATAGACGCATAAGTATATGAAAAAGAGTAAAGTAGCAATGATCTACGCTTTTGGCAAAACTGCGTGTCATGTGATTAATTATATTAAGATATTATTTGTGAGATTAATATTGGATAAATGTTTAAAATTCAGATGGCCGATGAAGGAATTCAAGAAAATCTGAATAACGATAACCAGAGTAACATTAACGTGGTTGATGATAATCTGAATAATGGGAACTCGAACAACAATAACAATGGGAACCAGATGGATAATAGTGCTATCCAACACATCGTAGCCCAAGGAATAATAGATGCAATGCCATTTATACTTCAAACTGTTAAGGATGCGGATAATAAAAGTAGGCATAGCAGTAAGCGACCACTTGAACCAGAAAACAGTGTGAACAATGGACCTGTACTTCAAATGCCTATTCATAAAAGAAGAAGAACCGTGCCTAACGGTTGTTCTTATAAAGAATTTTGGTCTTGTAAACCAATAGAATTCTCGGGCAACGAAGGGGCCATTGCAACCTTACGCTGGATAGAAAAGACGGAGGCAGTCTTAAGGATAAGTAAGTGTGCTGAAGAAGATAAGATATTGTTTGCTTCTAATCTGTTTAAAAATGCAGCATTAGAATGGTGGAACACTATCCTCCAGACAAGAGGAAGTGATCAAACCTATAATATGGAATGGGAAGAATTTAAAAACAAGGTAGAAAGGAAATTCTGCCCACCCAATGAGAAAGAACAGATAGCAAACAAATTCCTAAACCTTAGGATGACTGGTGTAGATAGCAAAGGGTATACAAAGCTATTTTTCGAATATGCTAGGATAGTGCCAACTCTTGCTTCACCAGAACCAGTGTTAATTTCCCGTTATATTTGGGGATTAATTGGAGAGATAAGACATGTAGTCAAGGCAGCTAGACCACAAACCATAGAAGAAGCTGTAGAATTAGCCAATACCTTGACTGATGAGTTAGTCTGTACCCGAGAAGAGGATCAAAAGAGGAACCTAACTCAGAAATTGACTCAAGAATTTCGTTCTGGAAATTCTAACCGTGGAAAAAATGTAGGTTCTACCTCTGCATCTTACTGTAAGTATTGCAAAAGAAAGCATTCAGGAAGATGCTCTATATATTGTAACTTTTGCAAAATGTCGGGACACAAGGAAGAAAACTGCAGGAAGAAAGCTAACAGCAGGGTATGTTACAATTGCGGAGAACAAGGTCATATCAAACTGAACTGCCCAAAATTAGCTCCAGCTACAGATAACAAGAATACCAAAAATGCTAGAGCATTTGTTCTAACTGCAGATGAAGCCAGAATGATTCCAGATGTCATAGCTGGTACGTTTTTAGTTAATGATGTCTTTGCTAAAGTATTATTTGACTCTGGTGCAAACCAAAGTTTTATTAATACATCGTTTTGCAAATTTCTAAATCAGTCATTAACTAAACTACCACAAGAATGTGTAGTAGAGACAGCTAATGGAGAAACCATTAGAATTTCTGAAATCTTGCAGGGAGCAAGCATAGAAATTTTAAATCAGAAATTTATTGCAAATCTTTATCCCATGAATCTGGTAGGATTTGATGTTGTTCTAGGAATGGATTGGTTAATAGCCAATAAAGCTAGTATTCTATGTAATCAAAAGTTAATCCAAATAAATTCACCAAAAGGTAAAAAGATCACAATTAAAGGAGATAAGTTCTCTAGATCTACCAAATTCATATCTGTGATGAAAACTGCAAGTTGTATGAGAAAAGGTTCTATAGTGTATTTGATTTCCATAATCACTAACACTAAAGGAAAAGAACTACAAGATATTCCAATAGTATCTCAGTTTTCCGATGTATTTCCAGAAGAATTACCAGGACTACCTCCAGATAGAGAAGTTGAATTCAGAATTCACTTGATACCAGGAACATCACCAATTGCCAAAGCACCTTATCGTTTGGCACCTGCAGAAATGCAAGAATTGAAGAAACAACTAGATGAATTATTAGAAAAAGGATTCATACAGCCAAGTTCATCACCATGGGGAGCGCCGATATTGTTTGTTAAAAAGAAGGATGGATCAATGCGTATGTGCATTGATTACCGTGAATTAAACAAGGTCACGATTAAGAATCGGTACCCATTACCGAGAATCGATGATTTGTTTGATCAATTGCAAGGAGCTCGATTTTTCTCTAAGATCGATTTAAGGTCAGGATATCATCAATTAAAGGTACAGGACGAAGATATTCCTAAAACCGCATTTAGAACGAGGTATGGCCATTATGAATTTACTGTCATACCATTTGGTTTAACCAATGCCCCAGCTGCATTTATGGACATGATGAACCGAATATGTAAGCCATATTTGGATAAATTCATAATTGTGTTTATAGATGATATTCTAATTTATTCTAAGAATAAAGAGGATCATGCAAAACATTTGCACATACTTTTAAGTTTGTTAAGAAAAGAAAAGCTTTATGCTAAGTTTTCAAAATGTGAATTTTGGTTAGAACAGGTACAATTCCTTGGACACTTAGTCAATCATGACGGAATTCATGTAGATCCAACAAAAATCGAGGCAATTACCAAATGGAAAACCCCTGAATCACCAACTGAGGTTAGAAGTTTCTTAGGATTGGCCGGTTATTATAGAAGATTTATTAAAGATTTTTCTAGAATAGCCATTCCCTTAACTAAGTTAACTTGTAAATCTGTTAAGTTTGACTGGGGAATAAAACAAGAAGAAGCCTTTAGAATTCTTAAGCAAAGATTAACCCATACACCAATATTAGCATTACCAGAAGGAACTGAAGACTTTGTAGTCTATTGTGATGCTTCTAAATTAGGTTATGGATGTGTATTGATGCAACGCCAAAAGGTTATAGCATATGCATCTAGACAACTTAAGAATCATGAAGAGAATTATTCAACCCATGATTTAGAATTAGGAGCTATAATTTTTGCTCTTAAGATTTGGAGACATTACCTTTATGGTAGTAAGTTTACCATATTCACTGATCATAAAAGTTTAAGGTATGTTTTCGGGCAGAAAGAATTGAATATGAGACAAAGACGTTGGATGGAATTCCTTAGTGACTATGATTGTGATATCCAGTATCATGAAGGAAAAGCAAATGTAGTGGCAGATGCTTTAAGTCGCAAGTATCATGAAAAGCCAAAAAGGGTACGTTCTCTTAAATTAAATCTGCAAGTAGATTTAAATAATCAAATAAGAGAAGCACAAGAATCAGTAATCAAGGATGATTCTGAAAAATTAAAAGGAATGTTAAAAGAATTAAAACAAGGAATAGATGGGATATGGAGATTCCATGAAAAGAGAATATGGATACCTAAATTAGGAAATCTACGTAATTGTATATTAGAAGAAGCCCATAAATCTAAGTATACAATGCATCCAGGAAGTGATAAAATGTACCAGGATTTAAGGAAAAATTTCTGGTGGATAGGAATGAAAAAGGATATAGCAACCTATGTTTCTAAATGTTTAACTTGTTCACAAGTTAAAGCTGAACATCAGAAACCCTCAGGTTTGTTACAGCAATTAGAAATGCCAGTTTGGAAATGGGAATTAATAACAATGGATTTTGTTACTAAATTACCTAAAACTAGGAAAGGAAATAATACAATCTGGGTGATTGTAGATAGACTAACTAAGTCAGCTCATTTTCTACCAATGAAAGAAACAATTAGCATGGAACAATTAGCTAAATTGTATGTAAATGAAATTGTTTCTTTACATGGCATTCCTTTATCAATTGTTTCTGATAGAGATAGTAGATTTACCTCTCGTTTTTGGTCAAGTTTCCAAAAGGCAATGGGAACCAAGTTAAAGTTAAGTACAACTTATCATCCACAAACAGATGGACAAAGTGAAAGAACAATCCAGACAATGGAAGATATGCTTAGAGCTTGTGTAATTGATTTTGGAGGTAATTGGGATGAACACTTACCTTTAATAGAATTTTCTTATAATAATAGTTATCACACAAGTATCAATGCTGCACCATTTGAAGCACTTTATGGAAGAAAGTGTCGAACCCCAGTCTGTTGGGCAGAAATAGGGGAACAGCAATTATCTGGACCTGAGATAGTACAAGAAACAACTGACAAGATTATTCAAGTCAAGGAACGACTGAAAGCTGCACGGGATAGACAAAAGAGTTATGCTGATAACCGATGCAAGCCGTTAGAATTTCAAGTAGGAGATAAAGTGTTATTAAAAGTCTCTCCTTGGAAAGGAGTGGTAAGATTCATCAAACGAGGAAAGTTAAGTCCCAGGTATGTTGGACCTTTTAAAATTATCAGAAGAATAGGATCTGTAGCCTATCAGCTACAACTACCAGAAGAAATGGCAGGAATACATGATGTGTTTCATGTATCTAATCTTAAAAAGTGTTTAGCTGATGAATCACTGATAGTGCCTCTCAAAGATATAGAGGTAAATGAACAACTCAAGTTTGTAGAAAGACCTCTACAAATTGAAGATAGGAAAGTCAAGAATCTCAAGCACAAAAGACTAGTTCTAGTCAAAGTAAAGTGGGATTCCAAAAGAGGACCTGAATACATTTGGGAGCTCGAGTCAGAAATGAAAAAGAAATATCCGCACTTATTTCAGTAGATCTCGAGGACGAGCTCTAAACAAGGTGGGGAGAATGTAACAACCCTCGGTAAAATCAATACCCTCATAATATTTCCGACTCCCTAATATACTATAAAATGTCTCCATATGTCTTTAATTACACCCCGTATGTGAAAACCGAGCCCAAATTCTGTTATAGTTTATAAAAATAAAATAAAAATCTGAATTTAGAGCTGAGGCGGGCCGCGTAGGATCCCACCTCAAGCTCACGCGGGCCGCGAGAGACCTGTACACGCGATTGCACCAGAGGCCGACACGTGTCGACATCGTGGCGGACCTACTCAATGACTCAGCTAAGCTAGTCCATTGACCAGCTTTGACGCGGGCCGCGTAAGCCCTGCTTGTCTTTCACGCGGGCCACGACAGAACCCAATTATACAACTATAAATAGCATGCATCAGATTTCAGTTTCCGTCGCTCACGTTCTTTTCTCAATCTCGAATTCTGAATAGTTGAAGTAATATTTTGGGTATTATACCCCTAATTAGCAAGGTTCTGCTCCATTGTAAGTATTATAACCCCGGTTTCATAATAGTTACGCTGCCCGATTGATTTAGGGTTCCGTAACAACTGTCGTGGTTCTGCCCGACGTAGTTGTTGGAATGCCGTCTCGGGGAGGGTATTATTAATAATTTCCAAGGGTTATGGTACTAATCAATGTACATTTGTATAAATTTTAGATTATAGCCAGGAAACCCTTACGAAAAGCCTAAGACAGCAATGTGAGTTTATCCTCTTTTTGTTAATGTTTTTGGTACTGTTTTACCAAACCTTAAATGTTTTACAATGAAATTAAGCGGTGATTGAGTCTTTGTAGTTCTTCAATTACTGCCGGTATTATGGGGTTTTGTATACAAAATTTACTACGAGTAGTAGTAAGTCTGAATGACAGTGCATTACCATTGGACGACGAGTTAGCCAATGGGTAATTTGACCATAGCCATAGATCCGGTCGAGTGGCAAATACTGAATGAGTAATTGTGTAGAAATAAACAATGTGATCGCTCTCAATACTGTTTAATTTGATAAAATGTTTCTTGATTAAACTGGGATTCACTCACCAGTATTTCCGACTGACAAATGTTTTTAAAACACGTTACAGGTAACACAATGTGAACAGCCAATTAGTGAAAAGCCAGCTGGAGAGCACTGAAGGCTTGGGAAAAATGTGGCTATAAAAGTTACCTAATACACGATGTTTTAAATTAAATAAAATAGGGTTTATCCCTATAATGTATTGTAATAAAGAAACTTGGGTTTTGCTCATGTTATTATTAATATAAAAGAAGGTGGTTTTACTCTGATAAACATTTCCTAACTACGGTCCTGATGTAAATTCCGCTGCGAGACTAATTAAAACTGATACCACCAAACTCTGAGCTCACGTCCGCCCGTTCCCGGGGAACAGGGATCGGGGGTTGTGACACCGGTACTAAAAGCTCTTGTGTCCTTGGACGACCTCGGTATCTTACCAACGCTATACTACGCTCACGATGGGTGCACTTGCCCATATGTGTGTTTAGTGTTAGTAAAATATCGTGTTTTATAAATTTAAAACTTGACTAAAATGTTAAAAAGGGCTTAAAATATACATAAAAATAATATAACGCTACACACGCATCAATTTTTTGGCGCCGTTGCCGGGGACACAAGAATTTTAAGAAAGCTTAAAATCGACGGCCTAATTAGTTTTTCAAAACCTTTTAAAATCACGCGCATTTTTCTGAATTTTAGTTACTTTTTGCATTTACAGTAAACTGAACACGGGGCCGTGCAGCACATTTTTTTAAAACTCCCAGATACAGAGTATGAACACGGGGTCGTGCTCACTGAACACGCCCCCGTGCTACACAAAACCAGTCACTTTTATTAAGACGCTCAGATACAGAATCTGAACACGGGTCGTGCTCATTGAACACGGGGCCGTGTCCAGCCTCTGTTTCCGTTTTCATTTTTGTCTTCTGGTCCCGAGACTCTGTTGTGGTCTGCTGAGTGATTCTTCTGGATTAATACTCAGGAGATTACAACTACCACTATGAGGAGGATGATTATAGGGAAGACTATTGCACCATTTGTGGTAACCCTCATCCGGTACAATATTGTGACCTCTTTGAACCGTCCACTTCATACAACCACTATGAGGAGCCAAGGTACGAGCCATCAACTTCATACACACCCTATGAAGACCCAAGGTATGAACCTTCTCCCTCATACTCATATTTTGATGAACCAAGGTATGAACCTTCATCCTCATACTTTGAGGAACCAAGATATGAGCCTTCATCTTCATATACTTACTATGAGGAACCATGGCGTGAACAACCCACCTCATATGAGTATTATGAAGAGCAAAGTTACGACCCTTATCCACCATATACTTACAATGAGGAACAATGGTGTGAACCATCTACCTCATATGAGTATTATGAGGAACCAAGGATCGAACTTCCGACTTCAAGCTTTGAGGATACTTATTCAACTCAATTTGACGAACCTCCAACTATTTCACCTGTAGCCGAAAAGATAATAGAACACCTTAAAACTATCGAGCGCTATATAAAAGAAGCCTGCGCAAGGGAAGAGGAATGCCGCGCAAGGGAAGAATTAACTCGTAATAAAGAAGAGATGGTTGAAAAAGTAAAATGGAAGAACAAGTAAGTGAAAAACCGACACATGAGTTAAACAACGAAAAATGTGAGTCCGACAACGTTAAAATTCAAGAAGAGTCTAGTTTTAAAGAAATTAATCTCTTGTCACCTTTTTTCGAAAATCATTGTTTAGTACCCACTCATGCTAAGTTTTTAAAAGAGTTAAACACTAACACCAAAATCGACGAAACGGTAAGCATTAAGTTAACAAATGATCAAACCACGCTAATAAAAGAAGACCCATTTGAAATTAACATTACACCGGTTCCATGTTTCTTTCAAAATTCCTTTATTAGTAATATTACAATTGATAAAGATCTTTGTGTTAATATAATGCCAAACTACATTTTCAAAAAATTAAGTCTTGGTGATTTTTCTCCACTTCAAATACCCATTTTTCTATCTATTCGGAAAACAATAAAATCAATAGGGATAGTTGAGGATGTGTTGGTCCAGTCCAATCAATTGGTAATCCCAACTGACTTCGTCATCCTTGATGACGCTCCACTAGTGTTAAGACCCACGAAGCTTTGAAAAATTGGAAGTATAACAATCTACCCATTCAATTAGGGGCATTAAAAAAATGTCAATCTTGAGCGTTCAATGAAATATCCATTCGACAATGATGACCCCCTAATTGAAGATGAAGATGAACCACCCAATACAAGAGAAGAAATTGACCACTTTGTTGAAGAAGAGTTCGCCATAGAACAAACCTTTGTGGTTCTTGACCAAAATGAGCTACCAAATAAGGAGTCTCCTAAAGACCCACCTCTTGAGCTCAAAGAACTTCCAAAAGGTTTGGAATATGCTTTTCTCGACAAAGATGGTAAATCATCTGTAATTATTTCGTCAAAATTAACTAGTTTAGAAAAAGAAAAATTAATTACGCTTTTGAAAAAACACAAAAACGCGATCGCTTGGAAGCTTATAGATATTAAAGGAATAAGTCCTTCCATGTGCACGCACAAAATTTTAATGAATGATGACTACACATCGGTAATACAATCACAACGTAGAGTAAATCCAAACGTCTAAGAAGTGGTTAAAAACGAATTCATCAAATTACTTGACGCCGGACTCATTTACCCAATCTCCGATAGTCCTTGGGTAAGTCCTGTCCAAGTAGTCCCAAAGAAAGGAGGTATGACGGTAGTAACTAACGAGAAAAATGAATTAATACCAACGAGAACCGTCATAGGATGGAGAGTATGTATAGATTATCGTCGATTAAATGAAGCAACAAGGAAAGATCACTTTCCTTTACCTTTTATTGATCAAATGTTAGAAAGATTATCCGGTCACAAATTTTATTGTTTTTTAGATGGTTTTTCAGGTTACTTTCAAATACCGATAGCACCCGAAGACCAAGAAAAGACAACATTCACATGTCCTTACGGAACTTTTGCTTATCGACGCATGCCTTTTGGTCTATGTAATGCCCCCGCAACCTTTCAACATTGCATGGTGGCCATCTTCCATGACATGATAGAAAAGACAATGAAAGTCTTCATGGACGACTTTTCTATCTTTGGAGATTCATATGACCAATGCCTCGATAACCTTGAACGAATGTTATCCCGATGTGAGGAAACTAACCTCGCCCTTAACTGGGAAAAAATGTCATTTCATGGTAACGGAGGGAATAGTACTGGGTCATAAAATCTCAAGCGAAGGAATGGAGGTTGATCGAGCAAAAATAGACACTCTTTCTCGATTACCACCTCCATCCTCCGTTAGAGCTATCAGAAGTTTCCTAGGGCATGCCGGATTTTATAGGCGATTTATCAAAGACTTTTCAAAAAACTCAAGACCTCTAACAAAATTACTTGAAAAAGATGCCCCTTTCATCTTTGACAAGGATTGCAACCAAGCA
The DNA here is from genome assembly GCA_030545235.1 of Helianthus tuberosus. Lineage (NCBI taxonomy): Eukaryota > Viridiplantae > Streptophyta > Magnoliopsida > Asterales > Asteraceae > Helianthus > Helianthus tuberosus. The sequence goes on along the minus strand of CM060411.1, from coordinate 46,631,844 downwards.
TTTCTAACACTAAAAGAAATGCTAGTCAATGCACCTATCATGATAGCACCTGATTGGAAATTACCCTTCGAAATCATGTGTGATGCAAGTGACTTTGCAGTTGGAGCTGTCTTGGGACAACGAAAAAATAAGCATTTTCACCCAATTTATTACGCTAGTAAAACACTTAATGATGCACAAGAAAATTACACAACAATAGAAAAAGAATTACTAGCTGTGGTATTTGCTTTTGATAAATTCGTTCTTATCTTGTTCTTTCTAAAACGATAGTTTATACATATCATGCAACCATTCGATATCTCTTTAAGAAACAGGATGCTAAACCATGTTTGATTCGGTGGTTTCTACTCCTCCAAGAATTCGACATTGAATTAAAAGACAAAAGAGGAGCAGAAAACACCGCGGCAGATCATCTTTCACGCTTGGAAGACCCAGCTTTGGAGGTAACTAGGGACGAGCTCATCAATGAAAAATTCCCAACGGAGTCCCTAGAAATGGTGGAATATCGAGAAGAGCCATGGTACGCCGACTATGCTAACTACCTAGCTAGCGGTATAGTCGCAAAAGGATGGCCACATCATCAAAGAAAAAAATTCTTTGCCGATGTAAAGCACTATTTTTGGGAAGATCCTTATCTTTTCAAAATGTGTGCCGACCAACTCATCCGTCAATGCATACATGGTAGTGAAGCAAGATGAATTCTCCGCCATTGTCATGAAGGTCCATACGGAGGACATCATGGTGCCGCTAGTACTGCATGAAAGGTATTTGATTCAGGATTTTATTGGCCAACCATTTACAAAGACGCTCAAAGTCTTATCAAGACATGTGACACTTGCCAAAGATCAGGTAATATTTCTTCCAAAAACGAAATGCCACAAAATGGAATTCTTGTTTGTGAAATTTTTGATGTGTGGGGACTCGACTTTATGGGACCTTTCCCACCATCAAAAGGAAACAAGTATATACTTGTGGCGGTAGATTACTTGTCTAAATGGGCCGAGGCCGAGGCACTTCCAACAAACGATGGAAGGGTTGTGGTAAGATTTCTGAAACGATTATTCTCTCGTTTTGGAACTTCAAAAGCATTAATAAGTGATAGAGGTACCCATTTTTGTAACCATCAACTTGAAATTTTTTAACAAGGTATGGGGTCTATCACCGGGTCTCAACGGCATATCACCCTCAAACAAACGGACAAGCCGAAGTGACTAATCGAGGTTTAAAAAGAATACTTGAAAAAATCGTAGGGTTAAATAAAAAAGAATGGGCCGATAAATTAGACGATGCTTTATGGGCTTTTCGAACAGCGTACAAAACAACAATAGGTACAACCCCATATAAGCTTGTCTATGGAAAAAGTTGTCATTTGCCGGTATAAATAGCACACAAGGCCTACTGGGCAATTAAAAACGTAAACTTAGACTTAGAAATTGCCGGTAAAAATCGATTTTGTCAATTAAATGAATTAGATGAATTAAGAAATCACGCATACTCTAACTCCGAAATTATAAGGAAAGAATGAAAAATTTGCATGATAAACTGAATTTCGGGTAGGAGATCAAGTTCTATTGTTTAATTCACGACTTTGATTATTTCCTGGTAAATTAAAGTCTAGGTGGTCGGGACCTTTTTCCATCACCCACATTTTTCCGCACGGTGCTATTGAAATTAAATCTCGAAATGGAATCCCATTCAAAGTCAATGGCCAACGGCTAAAACTCTATCAAGGATTTATTGAGGATGAAGATAAGAAATCACGCATACTCTAACTCCGAAATTATAAGGAAAGAATGAAAAATTTGCATGATAAACTGAATTTCGGGTAGGAGATCAAGTTCTATTGTTTAATTCACGACTTCGATTATTTCCTGGTAAATTAAAGTCTAGGTGGTCGGGACCTTTTTCCATCACCCACATTTTTCCGCACGGTGCTATTGAAATTAAATCTCGAAATGGAATCCCATTCAAAGTCAATGGCCCACGGCTAAAGCTCTATCAAGGATTTATTGAGGATGAAGAGGAAGAAATCTCACTACAAGCGGCCGAAGAATGAAACGAAGGTTCAAGCATTAACATCATATCTTGTAAGTTACGAACGTCGGGAAAGCATCTAAATCGGTAAGATTTCTAACACCAAGTTTTGGGAAACAGGGCACTCACACGAGCACTAAAAAAAAATTAAAATTGCCCGCCCATGGGGTCGTATCCAGCCGACACGGGGCCGTGTCCGCGCAACTGTCGAGGATAAAACCCCTTTTTCTTTCATTTTCTCATTTCAACACGCCCCGTTCCCCCAAGAACTCTCTGGTTCCGGCGAAATTTTCTGCAGATTTCAACATTTCCCCGACTTCTAACAACGTCAACGTATGATTCTATGACTTTAATTAGTTAGATTAATCACTTGCATGTAGTTTAACATAAAAAATTTGGGGAAAAATCTAGGGTTCTTCAACTTGAACCGAATCAAACCTCAAATTTTTGCTTAGATCTGTTAGCATTAGTATAGATACATGTTATAGGAAGTAAATCAACTTGTATTGTTTGTAGATTTGCCCGATTTCTCACAAAAACCTCAAACCCTTGTTTTTTAACCGAAAAAGATGAAATTGAAGGGGTAAACGCTTTGTTTTGGGAAAAACGACACTTCGGGTTTCATTTTCAGGGAAAACCGCCCCTACTGGACCAAAAATTTTCAGGTTTTCGGGACCGGGTCAAAAATGGGATTTTTGGGAAACAGACGCTTGAGCACGGGGTCGTGCTCGGCGAGCACGGGGGCGTGTCCAGCTATTATTCAGCGAACATGGGGCGTGTCCGCTGAACACGGGGTCGTGTTCAGCTGACTGTTTTCAGTTTTCTTCGGAAATTTTACTATTTCGTGCTAATTGTTTGGTGTTTTCTTTCAGATGACCAAGAGATTTACCAGATTCAACGCAAGTGAGTTGGCTGCCCAAGCGCGATTCGAGGTTCTCAAGACTAGGCCGGAAGAAAATCCCAGACAAGTCTGCATGGATACTTTAGAAGCAGTAAACCAAATCGACCTCTTCAACAACCTTGTTACTGGTCCACTACGAGCAGCTCTTTCCACTCGGCTTCACTCCGTGCATGAATATAACATGGAATTTTACAGCACGTTTGTCTTCAAGACAAGAGCGGATCTGTTTGACAATGAGGGGGTAGAGTTCCGTTGTGCAGGGGTTATGTACTCAATCTCAATCGCATAATTTGAGGCAATTGTCGGGTTGTACTCGGAAGAGGATGCTGGAGAGGAAGAGAACACTGGTGGTCTCCGCGAGCTTCCAGAAGACCAACGCCAAGCGGCTTAGACTCAGATCGGGAGGGACACTACAACTCGAGCCGAACAAAGAGTACAATGTTGAGGGACCCTCTCTACCGTTACATCCACAGGGTCCTTAGCTACTCTCTTGGCCAGAGACACGGCAGTGGTGGTGTTGTAGGGTTGCGAGATCTGCTAGTCATCCATTGCATTCACAACCGTATCAACCTCGATGTTCCATACCTGCTACTCCGGAACATGCACTTGAACCAACTTGCCACTCCCCCGACTCCTATCCTTTTTGGAGGGTGGATCTACCACCTTTTCAAACACTTTGTGCCAAGGATGCTGAGGTCCTTTCAAAAGAGCTCATGGTCGGGAAAAGTGGACATGGTCATACGTCGCTCCATGAACTTAATCAACGAAATGGATGACGGAACGGTCAGATTTCAGACTGTTCAAGGGCATGCATGGAACCCTCAAGAAGCTCTCATCCTACACGCTCCACATATCCGTCCTCCTCCCCAGTACCACTACCAGCATCATGGTGATGCGGGTCAATCATCCTCTCAAGGAGGTGGTTTTCCTAACTTTCAAAGCTTACATGATTTATTGCAGGAAAATCTCATGTGTACCCGGAACACCTACAACATGGCCAGCAAACCATAAGCCCAGGTCGGAGCTATAGAAAGAAATATCTCTGACATGCATGATTACATTGGCAACATCCGGGAGTATATGGCGGCCCAATGAGGGGATGATGACGAGGATGACGATATGGATTGAGCGGGAGGTGTTGGAGGTGGCATTACATGGTTGGAGGTCGTCACAGGTTAACCCTTTATCTCTCAAAAACAATTTCATGTCCTGCGTGCCACTTATTGAACAATTTACTTTTCTTAACACTTTTAATTTTTTGCATTCTTTTAGTTTGTGATGTCAATGGTGAACTTATGGTAATTTAGGATGTTGGCTATTTTTGGTGTGGTATTTATAAGTGAAACAGGTACCTACGAGGCTTAAAGCACTAAATATTAGTGCTACTAAAGCCGGGAAACCAAAACGAAAAGCAAAAACCTGTTTTCGAGGATTGCAGGTTGTCCACACGGGGATGTGCCCAGCCGGCACGCCCCCGTGTCCACCGCCCAGACCTGCTGTTGTTTAATTTCTGCAGATTGTTGTTTAATTTGTGCCCAACACGGGGTCGTGTTCACCATACACACCCCCGTGTCCACCTTCTGTAAGTTTCCGTTACTGGCAATCTAACCACGGGGTCGTGCTCATCCGACACGGGGTCGTGTCCAGATGCCCAGTAACATAAAATTTTGTTTTTAACACGTTTTTATACATTCAATCAACCTAAAAACTTATTTTTGGGACACATTGAGGACAATGTGTAATTTAAGTGTGGGGGGATGCTAAAACCTTGAATTTTGCAAGTCCTAATGACAAGCCTTACACAAAACTCTATTGGAACCGCTAATCACCCCAATTTTTTTCAAAAAACTTTTTATTTTTTTTACTTGTCTTGGTTTAATTTGGGAATAACAAGTTCTAAAAAAGGTTATATTTTTACAAATTTACAACCGATAGCGTCGTGATAAAAAGAACCAACATAAGAAAATTATGAAACGGCATGACAAATCTGGTTAAAATTTGATTATATATACTTGATCACATTATAAACCCGCTCCCACAAAAAGTGAGTTTTGAGCCTTTATTGAGCATACAAATACACATCTTTAAACTAAATGCTCATTTTTCGTTTCTTGTGTGAATAGCCGCTTGGTTTCTTACAACTCTAGAACTTGCCATGACGATACATTCCCGGTCCTTACCAACTTAAACCTAAGTAAGTAAATGATGGAGGCATTAGGACTAACCTTTTTTTTCTTTTCAACACCATTATTTTTTTTTTACCACCTACCCAAAATCCCCCTAGTTAACCCCTTTGAGCCTAAACATTTTCGTTTCTAAACCCACAAAACAAACACCCTTTACCCACCAAAACCTTTTTTATTTTTAACCCTTTATTTTAGTAAAAATCTCGGTCTTCATGTGACATCCTTATCAAAAAAAAAAAATGAATGAAGTCTAGCAATAAACAAGAAAGTTCCTCAAAAGAAACTTTGTTTGAAAATGCTTCGTCTGAATAAAAAGTCACAAAAATAAAAGGTTTTACGATGACCGACGCTTTTTTACGCTTTTAGCCATTTTTACTAACCACTAACCCAAAACCACCTACCTTTAACCAAAGCCTAACCCTTCCCCAAGTCCCCTTGATTTTTACAAAGGTGTATAGTTAAAAAGGAGGAGGATTGATTGCTTGGCAAGCATATGGTAGAAATAAGTTCCATGCCGGTCTCGAGTGTTTCACAAAAATATATCTTCGGCCGAGTGTTGAGTGATCTCCCGTGAGGTATGTGAACTTGTGTATAAATGGAATTTTAAAGAGGCATGTTATGCCCAAATAAGTAATTTCTCTTATAAAACGTTCTAAATAAATCATAACGAATAGGATTGTAAATAGCATAAAAATAAAACCTTAATAAAGATCTTGGAATCCCGACACACAAGACAAGCCTAAAACTTCTCTTCTACCCATTCCATTTGGGAGTGTAAGCCACAATATAAAGATTTTTGCTTGAGGACAAGCAAAGATTCAAGTGTGGGGGTATTTGATGTGTGTAAAATGCAACATATAAATTACATCAAATGAGGCATAAAACTTACCCTTTTTAAGTACTAATGTTGGAAAAAGTGTGCTTTTGTCTTCCTTTTGTATTTTCAGGATTAAATGAGCGTAAATGAACAAAAGAAGCAAAAATGCAGCCAAATCTAACATAAATACAAGAAAAGGAATAAACATGGCATGCCCGACCCCTCGACAGCATCTTCCCAAGAGATCAGAAGGCTGAACACGGCCCCGTGCCCAGCGGACACGGGGGCGTGCTCAGGTGTCTGCAGAAAAGACAGCTATAAAAGCTTCTATTTCCCAACACGGGGGCGTGCCCAACTCAACACGGCCGTGGTCAACACTAAGATTCGCAGAATCCAAGCAAATCTTGATAGTACAGATACACTTCTGCACACGGGGCCGTGCCCAGCGTACACGGGGGCGTGTGGAGCTAATGCAGACAAATTGCAATTAATGAAGAAAGAGAAAGTGGATGGACACGGGGCCGTGTCCGGGCTTATGTGCAGGTTATAAATAGAGGTGCTTGGTTCACCTCAAAGGCATCCCTTGGTAAACCACCTCTCTCACACTTCACCCACACTCCACCACCATCACAACCCACATCCACCACCATCATCCATCATCCATCATAGAGTGTGTGTAGTAGTCTCGGGATCCAAGATTGATAGTAAGAGTTCTTGACAATCAAAGGCCATGTTTGCCTAAGTCTCTTACATCACTTGGTGAAGACAAGCATTTAGTGTAATACTTTTGTTTTTTAATCTTTTCGCACTTTTTATTTGGTTTTGTATTAATGACTTTAATAACTAGTTTCTTATGTTGAAGGTGAAACTTCCTTATCATTTGTCCGTGGTGTCTTATTTTACTGTCTATATAAAATAAAATATTTACATCATTCATATCTCTACGGTCTATATAGAGATATGTTGGCTACCTGGTCGGGGGTTAAGGGAATGGTTGGGTAAGATTCTTGCCTTGTTCAGTGTATAGATCCTGCAAGGACCTGGGTCAAGCTTACTAGGACCTTCTTCAATACCCACTGGTATTGGATGGCGGGGGTGCAAATGGCTTGATCCCCTCATATGTAAACTACTATTAATACATTAACCCGGCTACTTGGGATTGTATCCCTGCTGACTCAAACCACTTAGCCGAGGGTAATGTCACCTTCAAAAGAGGGGCCTACCACATTACGCATTAATAACTTAATTAATTATCTTTCAATATTCCAACCCTTTAGGATTGTATCCTTGCTGACTCAAACTACTGGGTTGAGGGTAACGTCACCTTCAAAAGAGGGGCCTACTATTATAACTAAGATAATCTCTTAAAAGTGAAAAAGTGCGAAAAACATCAAAGGTTACACTAAAGGCGAGTCGGATCCAAGTGATTCATCTTGTCTATCTGTTTTTATTTTTATTTTATTTTTCAGCATTTTTAGTTTTATTTTCATATTTAAACCTTTTTCTAAACTTTTGATTTGATTAGACGTTGAGGAGAAACCGGTACTAAAAGCTCTTGTGTCCTTGGACGACCTCGGTATCTTACCAACGCTATACTACGCTCACGATGGATGCACTTGCCCATATGTGTGTTTAGTGTTAGTAAAATATCGTGTTTTATAAATTTAAAACTTGACTAAAGTGTTAAAAAGGGCTTAAAATATACATAAAAATTATATAACACTACACACGCATCAACTGCTTTGACGAACTTGCAGGCCCAAAAACATCGTCATTTCTCCCAACGAACTCATCTCGAACTTCTTCTTCATCACTTCTTCGAATTCCTTACACAGATTTTCATCGGTTGACCCAAAAATAATGTCATCCACATAGACCTGAACAAGAATAAGATCCTTGTCAATGCGTTTGATGAATAACGTTTGATCTATCATCCCCCAAGTAAATACATGAGCAAGTAGATGCTCTATCAATGTTGCATACCATGCACGAGGTGCTTGGTGCAATCCATACAAAGCCTTATCTAACTTGTAGGCATAGCCTTGTATCTCTAAATCCACAAACCTATGTGGTTGAGTGTAACGCTTTGCATATTTGTACCTTCCTTATTTAGGAAGTGTGTTGTAAATTCTATTTTTGGAAACTTGTAATCATGTTGTATTCTATTTCGTTTCACTCTGTAATCCGAGACTATTGATCATAATGAGAACTTAAGTATTTTATTCATGATTATGTTATACAACTTAGACTTGTTTGCATGTTTATACTCAAGAGACCTTTTATATAACATATTATTCAATAAGGTGAATTGAGATACCTTAATCTTGAAGGCTCTAGGATTTCCCCAATGGGAATTTCCCCATTCTGAATATATTTCAGAATTGGAAGGATCCAGGATCCTGAATTTGACTGCACACCATCACTGGGCACAATCGCAGCATCTTCTACTATCTCCATGGCTACGTTTTCCTCAATTGCAGGTGTTAGAACATGGATGATAGGTATCTTCACATCCTCTGGCATCTTTAGTGATGATCCAAGGTTAGCTAAAGCATCTGCTTCTGCATTTTCTTCCCTAGGTAACTGAAAAAAGCAAAAGAATCTGCCAGTTTCCTAACTATCTCCAAATATTTTATTAGCTTTTCATCTTTGACAGCGTAGAAACCGTTATAATGATTAGTAATTAATAGAGAATCTACATATACTTTAAGATACCTGATCCTCATATGCTTGGCTAATTGCAAACATGCTATCAAGGCCTCATACTCTGCCTCATTATTAGTGGTTTGAAATTCATAAGCAATAGATCGGGGTATAATATCCCCCTGTGGAGATTTTAGTAGTAAGCCTAATCCAGTTCCTTTGACATTTGAAGATCCATCTGTGAAGAGTGTCCAAGGATCCTTGGTCTCCTCAAGTTGTTGAACTTCTAATTCAGCTTCCCTTTGTAGATCACTACTGAAATCAGCCACAAAGTCAGCTAAAGCTTGAGACTTGATGGTCGTCCTAGGTTCATACTTAATGTCGTATGCGCTAAGCTTGACTGACCACTTCGCAATCCTTCCTGACATTTCAGGCTGCCTGAGAACATTCTTAATAGGAAAATTAGTTTTGACAATAATAGGGTGAGTTTCAAAATAATGTCAAAGTTTAGTAGAAGCCATAATCAGAGCAAGAATTAGTTTCTCTAAATGAGAATACATGGCCTCAGCATCAAGTAGACTTTTACTTACATAGTATACGGGATGTTGCTGCCTTCATGATCCTTGACTAGGACCGCACTTACCGCTTTACCTGAAATAGCTAAGTATAAGGATAATGGTTCTCCATCTTCCAGTTTCATCAAAGCTGGTGCAGAGGATAGGTAATCCTTGAGAGCTTTAAGGGCAACTTCATGCTTCTCGGTCCATTCGAATTTTTTATTCTTCCTCAGAATATCATAGAAATCCTTGCACTTTTCTGAGGATTTTGAGATGAACCTGTTCAAAGCTGCAATTCTTCCTGTCAAACTTTGTACATCCTTGGCATTGGCAGGAGATTTGATGTTTACAATGGCCTTGATCTGCTCTGGACTTGCCTTGATCCCTCTCTTGGTCACCATATATCCTAAGAATTTTCCAGCTTTAACCCCGAAATGGCATTTGGATGGATTCAACTTCATGTTATATCTATCGAGGATGTTGAATGCTACTTCAAGATCCTTCAGGTGATCTTCAGCTCTTTTGGATTTGACCACCATGTCATCTACGTAAACTTCCATTGTGTGTCCAAGCTGCTCCTTGAACATAATATTCACCAACCTTTGGTATGTAGCACCTGCATTTCTTAAACTAAAGGGCATAGCAATATATACTGGTGGGTGTCATGAACGTTGTGTCCTCTTGATCAGATGGTTCCATCTGAATTTGCTGGAATCCAGATGAAGCATCCATAAAAGTTAACAATTCATGACCCGCCGTGTCATCCACTATGGAGTCAATGTGGGGTAACGGGAAAGGATCCTTGGGACATGCTTTATTTAGATCTGTAAAATCTACGCATACCCTCCACTTTCCATTCTTTTTCTGGACAACCACCACGTTGGCTAACCATTTTGGATACTTTACCTCTCTAATCATACATGCCTTTAGTAACTTGTCTACCTCTTCTTGGATGATGGCATTCCTTTCAGGTGCAAATTTCCTCCTTTTTTGGTGTATTGACCTGAAAGACTTGTCAATACCAAGTTTATGAGTAATAATATCCTTTGATATACCTGTCATGTCTTCATGTTTCCAAGCAAAGGTAGACTTTCCTCTCTTTAAGAAGGATATTAAATCTTGCTCTATGCTATCCAAGATCCCAGATCCTATAAAAACTTTGGATTCAGGATCCTCGTGGTCTAGTAGAATATCTTTGACGTCCTGCTCTCTTGCTTTCATGGTGTCCCTTGGAGGATACTTTGATTGCTATGCTTCCCTCGGCTTTGAAGCTGGCTTCATTGAGGAAGTGTAGCAGTTCTTCGCTTCCTGCTAATCACTCTCTATCTTCACCACACCCCATGGGGTTGGAAGCTTGACACATTGGTGATACGTCGAGGGAACTGCCTTCATATCATGTATCCAGGGCCTTCCAAGGATAACATTGCAGCAAGATAAACAATCTATAACACAAAATTTTTTAATAGAGTTTACTCCCTCTATGTAAATCGGGAGTTTGATGTCCCCCAATGTATTTTTTGTTTCTCCACTGAATCCTACAAGCACAGATGATCTTGGAACGATTTCGGATTCAGGAATGTTCATTCTTTTGAGGACATCCAACTGGATTATGTTCACCGAGCTTCCTCCGTCAATGAGGATCCTATGAACAAAATGGTTAGAAATAAACAACGTAATGACTAAACCATCGTGATGGGGATCCTGTATATCAACGCGGTCATCCTCATCAAAGGATATCACTTTCTGCTGAGTGACAGTGGAGGTTCGAACAGGTCTCTCTCCATTCTCCATCTTTGTTTCCTTAGCATGTCTCTTAGCTGCTGAAAACGAGGTTCCACAGATATCAGAACCTCCGGAGATGAATTTAATGATCTGGGCATCAGCAGGTGGTGGAGGAGCTCTTTCAGGAACTTTTTCAGAATCCTGGATCCTTGACTTTTTCCTTTCTAGTAGCTCCTTCAGGTAACCTTTGCTCAAAAGATAACCTATTTCCTTCCTTAGTGCTATACATTCATCCGTGAGGTGACCGAAATCCTCATGATAAGCACACCATTTCAATTTATCCTTGGTAGCCGTGGACTTCTCGTTTTTCCTTGGCCACCTACCCTTGTCACCTAAATTCTGCAAAGCAAGGATTAGTTCACTGTTATCAGCAGAAAAACAATATTAAGAAATATGAGGATAATCCTCATTGTCTTCCTCTAGTTCAACTGCATGCACATTCTGGTTGTCATGCTTGGAGTATTGCTTTGATCGATTATTCTTGAAAAAGGATCCTTACTTCTCATGTTTTGAGGATCCTGATAACCTTTCCTGGATCCTTTTGTCATCCTCTAAACGAATGAACCTCAAGGCCCTGTTCCTCACTTCATCTAAATTCCTGTAAGGTGTCATAACAAGGTCATCATAGAATTGAGAATCTTTTAATAATTCCATTTTAAATGCTTCCACAGTAGTGGCAATATCTAGATTAGGGATTTCTAGGGATTCTTTACTAAACTTAGTTATGTAATCTCTTAATGATTCATCATGACCTTGGGTGATCCTATACAAGTCACTAGTTAACCTCTCAAATGTTCTACTACATGAGAATTGATTATTGAACAAGTTAACGAGAAAATGAAGATATTGAGTAAGGAGGAAGACTTAGCAGCCATTTTAAAGTTGATCCAGTGAGTGTGGACCCAAAGCCTTTGCATAGACAGGCTTCCTTCAACCTTTCTGGAATGGGGTTGATCTCCATTCTTTCCCTGTATTGTGCCACATGCTCCTCTGGATCAGTGGTACCATCATACAGCTTCATGTTGGGGGTCTAAAAGCGTTTTGGTATCTCGGCATTGCATATGGGAGGTGCAAAGCAAGACACCCTATGACTTCCATCCGGAATCTTGGGGATGGGTTTAACCACTCCTGGGACACTGGATATCATATCATTGAGCTTTTGTAACTCCTTGACCATGGCCTAATTGATCCCTGGGTCCTGCATGAAACCATGGTTAGTACCAAAAGATGTATTGAAATTGTTACCTCCGGATCGGTTTGGAACTGGTATCCCAGAAGTGTATCCGAAACAAGACATGTCTGGTACAAGAGTGGGACCAGATGAAACAACGGTTTACATGGGGATGAAGTCCCCTATGTGAACTTCAGAACTTCTGGATGGTTGAGTCCCTGAGGATCCCTGATCCTGAAAGGTGTTGGATCCAGGATACATCGGTGCTGAAGGCCTTGAAGGATGCTCCATGGATCCTTGAATCTGGGATGAGGATTCCTCATGCTGAAAGTAGTATCCTTGAGCTGAAAGTGTCTCCAGATATCTTCCCGAGCTGAGGAAGGATCCTTGAGGCCGAGATGAGAATCCTTGAGACTGGTAGCAGGATACTTGAGGTTGCGTTATTGCTAGTGATCCATGCTGCAAACCTGATGATCCTTGATACTGAACACTAGATGCTTTGGAATGCTGGATTATTAATGATGGAGTAGTAAAATCCAACGACCTAGGCATCAATGGAGAGTGATCCTCCGCTGATTTCTTCTGCTTCTTGATTTCGTCAATCGCACGAAGGATCCTTCCATTAGTTTTCTCTTGCTGTTGCATGTATCCTTTCATCTGCAAAATCAAAGTATAGAGATCACTGTTAGTAGATGTAGAGGAAGAAACAGTAGTAGCTTTTGTGAAAACGGGGGTTGTCTTCTTCGGAACATTCTCAGCACTCTTCTGGAATGCAGGGGAAGAGGAGGCAACAGTGCACTGGTCTGAGATGAGGTAACCGTCGGCATGGCACTTGAAGTAACTTTTCCCTGAGAAGCCATGTGATTGATGGTAATGAACAGAAATGAATGGAATGAACAAAATTTTTAGAATTGAAGCACCAATTGCCCCACGGTGGGCGCCAAAGTGTTTTGGTCAAAAATCTGATTAAGGGTAATGTGACCAAACTTTGATTGTGAGGTAGAGTGCTTGATCAGTTGAACAATTGAGTGAACAAATATGAAATGTAAACAATGATGAACACAGTGATTTATACGAGGAAAAAGCCCTTGATCAATGATTGATCTCCGGCGTAAAAAACCTCGGGTGATGGAAACTACCGATCACCAACTATATTGCACAAAAAAAGGTTACAACTTTGGATGATATTGAGCTTGTTACAAGAGAATTCTAATGTGAATGAGGGTAGTTTTGAGAGTGTGTTCAGTATGCGAGAGTGTGTAATGTTGTGTAATTGTCTAATCAAGCTCAATATCCCGTTCAAATAACTAGCATATCCTAGCTAACTAACTATCCGATTTTCATGCAAGCCACCCACGTTCACCACTAACGGCCATTAGCTTCTTGAACGTGCTTGAATAAGAGCATATACTCATATAATCCAGCTTAGAATAGGTCCACCTCGTAATGTACCTGCAAAATGAAGCTGAAAAAATAGGAAACAATTGTTAGCTGATTATGATAATAATAAGGATCCGAGATCCTCAGTCTTCCTGCACCATTCACTGAGGATCAATGATCCAGACTGATCTAAGGATACGTGATCCATTGTTATTAAAAATTAACCCTAACAAGTATTAGTAACAATCAAAGCAAAAGTGTAGTGAAGTGTGTAACGTCCCTAATCGATCAGTTTAGCATCATTATATAGTTAAAAAAAACCTAACTAAATATCCCGAAATTCTTGGGATACACCGAATATTCTCTTATGAAAGTTGGAGACCTCTTCAACTATGTCCAACAGTGATTCTTCAACCATAAGTTTGAGTCTCTAGCTTGGCTTAGTCATTTATATTTATTCCCTACAATAATTAAATAACACCTGCAAGCAATAAATTAGTGAAATAGGTTCAGGATATCAAACTTATCCACTATCCCGGGTTGCTAGCCTTAGTCCGGAATATTAGCCAAAATATTCACCCATAACAATAATACGCTGACACGCCAAGCAAAATATTTGATTTTGAGCGAAACCCAAGAGTTCCATGAAAAACTACCTTTGGTTTAAGAACCCCTGCCGCCTCTTCTTGCTTGAGGTGGTGATCCTTAACCAAGAAACCATCAAGGTTAATTTGTTTGAAACACAAAATGTTTCTTCCTAAGATGGGGGTGGGGGCAGTGTTTTAGGAATCGGTAGCGATAGTCGGTTGGAGGTACCGAGTAGGGAATAATAGGGATTAATCAGATTGAGATTTTATATGTAATTTTTAGTTTTATACATGCACACACATTTTTGTATGTAATTTTTAAAGTAGAGATGTTTTAATCCATCGTTAACCCATTTTTAAGTAATTGGAGGATATTTATAAGGATCGCTCGAAATTTAGCTGAAATTTGGCCGGAATAGGACCACCATTGACTGCATAGCGATTAGTCGGCCATTACTCGGTGAATCTCGGATTAGTAATTAATCGGCGACTAATCGAAATATAGACAGGATTTTTAAAACCATGAGCGGGGGTGTTTGTTTAAAGACTCACTCATCATATGATAAACATCATCTCACCGTAATATTAATTGAACTACTTAACTTAGGGCATGTTTGGCTAAGCTTTTTGAAACAACTTATTTACTTATTGGATTTTTGAAAAGTCATAAGATCCAAAATGATGTTTGGCAATGAGGGTGTATGTGAGAGGAAAAAGCCAATAAGTCACTCTATACTGACTTTTCAAATAAGCTAATAAATCAATAAGTTATTTCAAAAAGCTTAGCCAAACATGCTCTTATAGTGTGTTGTAACTTGTAAACCTCTAAACTTATTGTTACTTTGCTATTTTTTAGTGTTATTGTTTTGATCCGAAATATGTCTATTCGAATTATTTTAGGCTTCCATTGACGATCCACCGGTGTGATTACTACTAATAGAACATTAAATAGCCGAAAAATACACTTTATTTCTCAATTTATTTGATATGTAATTACTCAGTATTTAAAACTTAAAACTTTAATTAAAAATCAATTTTGAATATATGTAATTACTCAGTATTTAAAACTTAAAACTTTAATTAAAAATCAATTTTGAATGCACATAAATATAATAAATGGTTGAAAATGGCATATACCTAAATAAATATGAAAAATGCATGTCATATGGTTGATTCATATGACTTTATTAGGGTTGTTATTCAATATACCTAACACATGTTAAATGGCGCTACCAAATAGTTATGTATTCTTGATTACAACCTCCTTCAATTTCCACCAACCTTGTGATTCTTTATTATTCATTTTATGAAAAGACATAGAAATTCATTCAAATTATTAAACTTGTCTGAGCTTGCAGCCTTAAAGATTAAAAAATGTGTAATAGCCGAAATAATATGAATTGATTGGGTACACATAACGGATGTTGATAGTACTTGTGTGGGCGGGCCTTGTAATGGGACTCGGCTGGCCAAAGTTTAGTTGTAAGACCAGGGCGGACCCACATAGAGTGGGTCAGGGTCCTTAGACCCTAATGTTTTTAAATAAAAATTGGTAGATTTGGTATATTAAATTGTATAAGGACTCCTTAAATACAATTAGGTGGACACCACAAGTTGAAAATGAAACCTGTTGTAGCGGTAAATTCCTCTTTTTACTAACAAGAGGTCATGGGTTCAATCCTTGTATAGCTCGTTTTTCCTTTTTTTTTTTAATCTAGTTCAAACATCGCTATGACCCGACCCGACCCGAACGAGGACCGACCCGAAAATTTTAACGTTTTGTTATGAAAAATTTGAACACTGAAAAAAATGGACCTCATTGAAAAAAAAAAAAATCTTGGGTCCGCCACTGAGACCAGGGGTGGTATATCGCCTCTGGCCACATCAGACCCGTTAGTGTCCTATAGCGTCCTATAACTATTTTCCAGACGTAAAAGGGGACGCCATAGGTCATTTCGTCATGGCCCTAACGGGCGTTTTGCACTGTTTTCGAGATTTGTGGTCAACATGACCGTTTACCAACGGTCTTATTTATAAAAAAACTAAAAAATTGCTAATATATATATACATATATTTTTACATATACCAATCACAAACTAACTCACTAAAACACACACATTCCTCCAATCATTTTTATAACAAAAATGTCATCCCACTCTTTATCCGATTCATCCAACTCTTCATCTGACGAATGATCGACGATATGCTTATTGCAGTGATGCAAGAGGCAATTCAGTATTTGCGAGAAGAAGCCGAATCGTCTACAATGCGTACCAGACAAGCGCCTCTTGAACGAGATCGATTAGGTGCTCATGAACATTTAATGCATGATTATTTTTTTGTGAATTCGTTGTATGACGATGCACAGTTTAGGCATTGGTTTTGTATGAGGCGTTATCCTTTTTTAAGAATTTCTAATGATCTTGCGGGCCAATATCCCTTTTTCACACAACGAGAAAGTGCTAGTCGCAAAACTGGATTCTCTAGAATACAAAAGTGTACAGCCACAATCCGGTAACTTGCGCACGGCACAAAGAGTGATGCGTGGGACGAATATTTAAGGATGTCGGCCAGAAGTTGTCGTGACTGTCTTGATAATTTATATGAAGGTATTCGTTATTATTATTATTATTATTGTGTTAATTTATAGTTTATTAAAACTATTATGACAGGTGTTAATTTTATTTACGGGAGGTGATATGTGAGGATGTCGTCCACTACCGATGTTCCACTTTTATACGAGGCCCATTAGCGGATACATGGGTTTCCCGTGATGTTGGGTTGTCTTGATTGCACGCACTGGGAGTGGGCGGCATGTTCATCCGCTTGGAAAGGGCAACACCATCGTGGTGACCACGAGGGTCCTACCCTAATACTACAGGCGGCCACGTCTCAAGATTTATGGATTTGGCATGCGTACTTTGGCATGGCAGGTGCGAACAATGATATCGTTGTTTTACAATCTTTGGGTCTTTTCGACGATGTCATAGATGGTGTTACACCAAACACTTCATTCTAAGGAAACGCTGTGGAGTATAAGTATGGGTATTATCTTGTCGACGATATTTATCCGGAGTGGGCTACTTTGGTGAAAACTCTTTTGTGTCCAGATGACGAAAAAAGATTGTATTACAAGGAAAAACATGAGTCGGCAAGAAAAGATGTCGAGCGAGCTTTCGATGTATTAAAAAGAGAAGATCTATCATTGCCCAACCGTCGAGAATACTTGAAAAGAGTAAAATGAGAAACGTCATGTATACGCGCATCATCTTGCATAACATGGTATTGGAGGACTCGGGCAGAGCCTTTTGTGAAGAGAGTTATGATGAAGGTAACCAACCGGTGAACCCACTACTCACCCACGCTCAGAAGAAAGTTATCCGAACGAGGATACGTGACAGGGACACACACCTTAACCTTCAAACTGATTTGGCATAACACCTATGGTTTGATCGTGAACAAGGAGGAGATGGCGAGTGAAGATGTGTATCTTTTTAGTTTAACCTAGTTTACCCTTTTAAATAATGTATTTTTTCAAGTGACATTATATTTTTTTATTTAAATTATGAGTTTTATATTTTATTCATGTTATTTAAATTTAAATTAATATATAGAAAAATGCCCGAATAGTCCCTGTGGTTTGCTCCGATTTCACCTTTAGTCCCTACATTTTCAAAATTACAGCTAAAGGTGAAATCAGAGCAAACCCCAGGGACTATCCGGGCACTTTTCTATGTATAAAAAATAAATAATGTTTAAACTTAACTAAAAAATAATTAGGAAACGATGACGTGGGCTTTAAATCATTGTAATGATGTTAAAGGAAATGGGCTTTAAAACCCCCCATATGAGGTGGCGCCTAGGTGACGCTAACTTGGCATAATAAAGCCCCTAGTGGCTTTAAACCACAGCCACCAGCCTAAATAACACAATTTATTAATGTCATTAATCATGATTAACACGATAAAACACTAATTACAAATAAGCGTCTTCATTCAAAGAAAAAAAAGGATTGACTAGTCTAGGCGGACTTACTATGGAGTAACAGGGTCGCCAACACCTCGTATTTTTTTCGTACTTAATATAGGTTAAAATTAGGCCAGCTAAAAAACAAACCTTAAAAACATTGAAAATAAGCTTTTATTACATTTATGATTTATTTATACTTTTGTAGTTTATGCATTAACATCTGTATTTTGTTTTTTTAATGTGTAGCAAGCGAGATGAAGAAAAATTGGAAATTGATGTGTTGACTCCAGTAATAAATGAAAGATATTTTTATAATTAACAAACCATAAAAATTGTTATGTAATATGTAAAACTTAATGGTTTTGTTTAATGCTTGTGTTAATAGGTTATATATGTTGATTTGAAGTGGAATTTTGTGGATGTAGATGATCAAACTTAAAGAAGAAGTTTATGTCTTTTGAGCTAAATGTCAATTTGTATTTCGCACTTTATTTTGTGCTTCGGATTTGATATTGTTAAAAACTTTTTTAGGGTCATCATTTTAGTTATGTATTACTTTTGTTAGTAAGGTGTTGGACATGTTTTAATTAAGTTAGGATTTGTTTTTGTTGAATGCAGCCTTGTAATAGTATTGATTTCAGTTTTTTTTGTTGCTGCACATGTTTTATTTAATTAAGGTGCTGAGAAAAACATAGCGAACTAAGTGAAAATGATCCGTTCGATTAAAATTCGAACCGAGCAAGAGCATCACTTTTGTGGTTTTGCAAAATCGATCCGATCCGATCCGATCGGTTGTAATTCAATCCAAGCATGAGCAGACCCTCTCTCGATTCGGATCGGGTCATGAACACCCCTAGTTAAAATTCAGATCGACCTCCACATAATTTTGACACCGACCCTATGAATTTTTGAAACTGACCCTATGAAATTATGAGAAGGTTCCCTATGAAAAAACTAAACTAGAAATTTACATATTTATAAATATAATTCTAATACAAATAATGAATCCCGACTAAACACAAATATTAACAACTAATATAAGATTTTGAAGCCACAACTAAATCTTAGCAAATAAAAAACATTAAGCTCATATAAGATTTTGAAAAAAACATTAAGCTCATATAAGATTTTGAAGCCCACAACTAATTCATATATATATCTATTAATTTCTAACATACTAAGAAATAGTAATGTTATTTACTTTTTGTTTTAGCCACAAAACTTTTTCACTTTTTTTGTGGTTTTGTTTTTTTTTTTCTTTACAAAGTAAACTTTAGAGTTTTTTTTTAGTTTTGTAACAACACTTTTATTGTATAACGAGTTTAGTTTTCTTATTAGTTTTTGTTCTTTATTTTTTTGTGGATTTGTTTATCGTTTAGTTGCTGCTTAGCACGATTTTTAGTGGTCACATTTGGTCCCTCAAGTTTTCTGTTCTTTCGTTCAATTACTGTTTAGCACATTGTTTGATAGTCACATTTAGTCTCTCGGCTTTTTTTACTCCATCGGCTTTCTACTATGTGTCGGTATAAATTCGAATTCGTCTACTTTTTACGTCACATAGTGTTAAAAAATTGTGTTTTATTTACTTTTTTACCCGGTTTTGATCATCGTTAGGTTGTTACTTAGCACGGTTTTACACCCCCTGCAACGCAGGGAGCATAAGACTAGTTCTAACAAAATTAACACTTTAGTTTTAACGTGAATAATAAACATAGCGGCTAATTGGAATTTCTTTAGAAGCTAGACTCGGGACTAAGAGGGTGTTTGGGATTACGTTTTGAAGTGATTATTTGATTATTGCGTTTGTAAAACATAAATAATCTAAAAAAGTGTCTGGATGAAAAAGTGATTATCTGCCTCCAAAACGCAGCTTTGGAGAAGCATGTACCTACATGCTTTTCCAAAACGCAGTTTTGAAAACGCAAAATCTATTTTGAAAACGCATAATCTATTTTGAAAACTGTTAGTGGAGGATTTTCCAAAGATCAGTTATCCTCAATTACTGTCAAGCTGAGGGATCCTCACTTTTGTTTGAATTAGTGATCCTCAGAGGGTATTATAGGATCAGGATCATGGATCATCATAGTGATCCTTGCACTAACGATTGTCTGCTTTGAATATGATGTTGTTTTGCAGGAGTACAAGCTTGGACTTGGTCTTGGCGATATTCCTGGAGCATATTCCATATTTATTCCGCACGTGCTTAACTGAAGTGGACATTATGGAGTTCGTGGAAGACTTGCACAAAATGCGGATAGTTTGTTAGCTTAGATTTTTTTCCTTTTTTAAAAGGGGATAGCGAGCTGAATTAGAACACTTGGCTATTTTTAGCTTAACACACACACTCGTAACTGCTCTCACCAGCTCTCGACAATTCACTTGGCGATTACACACTTTTTGCACATTACATTATAGTGATCCTTGTAACTAGCTCGCTATCATCCAAAGTTGTAATAACTTGTTAGTTTAATTTGAGTTGGTGATCGGTAGTTTCCATCACCCGAGGTTTTTTATGCCGGAGATCAACTCTTGATCAAGGGCTTTTTCCTCGTACAAATCTTTGTGTCACTTGTTCATTTCATTTCTGAATGATCCTTAGCATTGTTCATTGATTCAAGCATCACACCTCACAACAGAAAGTTTGGTTGCATTATCTTAGCTTGATTTTTTACCAAAACAGTTTGGCGCCCACCGTGGGGCAATTGGTGCTTCATTCTTGAGAAATTATTGTTCTGGTGATCATTTCGGTTCGTTACAATCAAGCAAATGGCTTCCTCAGCAAAGAACACATCAAGCTCTATGCCGGCGATCAGTTCTTCACAAGGCGTTCCTCCTTTGCCTCCACCACCTTCTGGATCCCAGAAGAATGCTGAAAATGCTGCGAAGAGACAAACCCCCATTTTCCAAAAACCACCAACTTCTTCTGTTTCCACTAATCCTACTACTAATGATCTTTTTAATCTGATTTTGCAGATGAGGGATCGCATGCAAGAGCAGGACAAAACCAATGAACGGATCCTCCAAGAGATTGGTGATATCAAGAAACAGAAGAAATCAGTGGAGGATCACTCTCCTCTGATGCCAAGGTCATTGAATTTTGACACTCCAGTTGTAACTACCCTACAATCGGCAGTTCCGGGCATCCAGTATCAAAGTGGTCCATCAGAAAGGCGTTATGAAACGGCAACTATGAGTCAGGCATTTAGCTCTCACTCCTAGCCTCAGGGATCCTATTTTCAGCCATCGGGATCCTCTTTTCAGCATCAGGGATCCTTCGTCAGCTCAGGAGGATATTTGGGAATGCACACAGTCCAAGGATCCTCCCAGGTCTAAGGATCCTTCCCGGTCCAAGGATCCTCCCAGGTCCAATGATCCTTCCCGGTCCAAGGATCCTCCCAGGTCCAAGGATCCTCCCAGGTCCAAGGATCCTTTATGATTCCAGGATCCTTTCAGGTTCAAGGATCATCTCAGCCTCAAGGATCCAACATCTTTCAGGATCCAGGATTCTTAAGAAGTGTGCAGCCTCCAAGCTCGGATGTTCATCAAGGAGACTTCATACCAATGCAGACCATTGCTTCCTCTGGTCCTTCAATCATACCAGAGTCCCGTCAATATGGATTTACATCTGGAATTCCAAACACGAATCCTTTAGGAGGTAACACTTTTAATAATTCATATAACACTAACCATGGCTCTATGCAGGATACAGGTATCAATCAGGCTATGGCCAGGGAGTTACAGAAGCTTAAGGACATGATATCCAGTGTTCCAGGAGTGGTCAAGCCCATTCCTGAGATTGCAGATGGTAGCCATAGGATATCTCGCTTTGCACCACCTATTTGTGATGCTGAGATACCCAAGAGGTTCCAAATACCTTCCATGAAGCTATATGATGGTTCGACGGATCCAGAGGAACATGTAGCCCAATACAGGGAGAGGATGGAGATCAATCCAATTCCTGAGAGGTTAAAAGAAGCATGTCTATGCAAGGGTTTTGGATCCACACTTACAGGATCTGCTCTTAAATGGCTGCTAAGTCTTCCCCCTTACTCTATTACTTCATTTGCTAATCTAGTTAATTTGTTTAATAGTCAATTCTCTTGTAGTAGAAAGTTTGAACGATTAACTAGTGATCTATATAGGGTAACACAAGGTCAAAATGAATCACTTAGAGATTACATCACTAAGTTTAGTAAAGAATCCTTAGATATCCCCAACCTGGATATTGCTACAGCTGTAGAAGCCTTTAAAATGGGATTGCTTAGGGATTCATTATTCTATGATGATCTTGTTATGACCCCATGCATGAATCTTGATGAAGTAAGAACCAGGGCCCTTAGGTTCATCCGCCTAGAGGATGACAAAAGGATCCAGGAGAGTTTGACAGGATCCTCAAAACAGGAAAAGCAAGGATCCTACTTCAGGAACAACAAATCAAAGTCCTACAACAAGTCTGATAACCAGAATGTGCATGTAGTGGAACAGGAAGAGGATGATGAGGATTATCCTCCCATTTCTGAATACTGTTTTTCTGTTGATAACAATGAACTAATCCTCGCAATGCAGAATTTAGGTGAGAAAGCTAGGTGGCCGAGAAAAAGTGATAAACCAGCTGCTACAAAGGATAAGTCCAAGTGGTGTGCATATCATGAGGATTTTGGGCATCTCACTGAAGAGTGTATTGCACTTAGAAAGGAAATTGGTTACTTGTTAAGCAAGGGGCATTTGAAAGAGCTTTTGGGACGAAAGAAGTCAAGGATCCAGGATCCTGAAAGGATCCCGGAAAAGGCTCCTGCTCCTCCAGCAGATGCACAAGTTATAAACTTCATATCCGGTGGATCAGACATTTGTGGTACTTCCTTCTCAGCAACCAAAAGACATGCCAAGGAAACCAAGATGGATAATGGAGACAGACCCATCCGGACGTCCACTGTCACCGAGGATAAGATCATAACTTTTGATGAGGATGATCGTCTTGATGTTCAGGATCCTCATCATGATGGTCTTGTTATTACCCTGTTTATTTCTAATCATTTTTTTCGCAGGATCCTTATAGATGGAGGAAGCTCTGTGAACATCATTCAGCTTGATGTCCTCAAGAAGATGAATATCCCGGAGTCTGATATTGTCCCAAGATCCTCAGTCCTTGTGGGATTCAGTGGGGAAACCAAGAACACATTGGGGGACATCAAACTCCCTATCTATATTGAAGGACTCCATTCTTATTAGAAATTTTGTGTTATAGATTGCTTATCATGTTGCAATGTTATCCTTGGCAGGCCGTGGATACATGATATGAAGGCAGTTCCATCCACATATCATCAGTGCGTGAAGCTTCCTAGTCCATGGGGAGTGGTGAAAATTGAGAGTGATCAACAAGAAGCTAAGAATTGCTATACCTCATCAATGAAGCCAACCTCAAGACCAAGGGAGCAATAGCAATTAAAGTATCCTTCAAGAGATGTCTTGGAGGCAAGAGAGCAGGATGTAAAAGAAATCCTTATGGATCCTGATGATCCTGAATCCAGGATCTTCATAGGATCAGGGATCCTTAGCAACATTGAACAGGATCTAGTACCCTTCCTTAAAAGAAGGAAAACTACATTTGCCTGGAAGCATGAGGATATGACAGGTATATCTAGAGATATAATTACTCATAAACTCGGCATAGACAGGTCATTCAAGCCAATTCATCAAAAAAGAAGAAAGTTTGCACCTGAAAGGAATGTTATTATCCAGGAGGAGGTAGATAAACTACTTCGGGCAGGTATGATAAGAGAGGTTAAGTATCCAAGATGGTTAGCCAATGTGGTTGTTGTTCAAAAGAAAAATGGAAAGTGGAGGGTATGTGTCGATTTTACTGATTTAAACAAGGCATGTCCCAAGGATCCTTTCCCATTACCCCACATTGACTCCATGGTGGATGTTACCGCGGGTCATGAGTTGTTGACTTTTATGGATGCTTCATCTGGATTTCAACAAATTCAGATGGAACCATCTGATCAAGAGGATACAGCCTTTATGACCCCAACTGGTATATATTGTTATATTGCTATACCATTTGGACTAAGGAATGCAGGTGCTACTTATCAAAGGCTAGTTAATATGATGTTCAAGGAACAATTGGACACACTATGGAAGTATATATAGATGACATGGTGGTTAAGTCCAAGAAATCTGAGGATCACCTTAAAGACTTGGAGGAAGCATTCAATATCCTTGATAAATTTTATATGAAACTAAATCCTTCCAAGTGTCATTTTGGTGTCAAAGCAGGTAAATTCTTAGGCTATATGGTGACAAAGATGGGCATTGAAGCAAGTCCAGAGCAGATTAAGGCTATTGTGAATATCAAATCTCCTGCCAATGCTAAGGATGTGCAAAGATTGACAGGCAGGATCGCAGCCTTGAACAGGTTCATATCAAAATCCTCAGAAAAGTGCAAGGAATTCTATGACATCCTGAGGAAGAACAAGAAATTTGAATGGACTGAGAAGCATGAAAGTGCCCTCAAAGCTCTTAAGGATTACCTATCCTCAGCCCCCGCCTTGATGAAACCAGAAAAGGGGGATATATTATCCTTATACCTAGCAGTATCCTCAAAAGCAGTAAGTGCGGTCCTTGTTAAGGATCACCAAGGTACACAACATCCTGTTTATTATGTAAGTAAGAGTTTACTTGATGCTGAATCCAGGTATTCACACTTAGAGAAACTTATCCTTGCATTATTTATGACATTTATTAAATTAAGACATTATTTTGAGACTCATGCCATTATTGTTAATGTTAGGGGTGGATTTCTAAATGATCAGTGATCCTCATTTAATGTTGGGTTTAGTGATCCTCAATTCTGTCTGAAGTAGTGATCCTCAGAAGTGTTGCAGGATCAGGATCATGGATTATCATAAGGATCCTTGTACTAACGGTTGTCTACTTTTAATTCGAAACTGTTTTGCAGGAGTACCAGCTTGGACTTGGTCTTGGCGATATTCCTGGAGTATATTCTATGTTTATTCCGCACGTGCCTGGCCAAAAGTGGACGTTATGGAGTCGTGGAGGACTTGCACCATTTGCGGAATGTTAGTTAGTGTAGATATTTTCCATTTTTAAAGGGGTAGCGAGCTAATTAGAAAACACTTGGCTATTTTTGGCTACACACACACTCTTACAACTGCTCTCACCAGCTCTCGTTAACTCACTTGGCGATTACACACTTTTTTACACAATACACTATAGTGATCCTTGTACTTAGCTCGCTATCATCCGAAGTTGTATTACATTTCTTTTTTAATTTGAGTTGGTGATCGGTACTTTCCATCACCCGAGGTTTTTTATGCCGGAGATCATTCATTGATCAAGGGCTTTTTCCTCGTATAAATCTTCGTGTCACTTGTTCATTATATTTCATAGTGATCCTTATTGTTGTTCATCAATTCAAGCATCATACCTCACAACAGAAAGTTTGGTTGCATTATCATTGCTTGATTTTTGACCAAAACAGTTTGGCGCCCACCGTGGGGCAATTGGTGCTTCATTCCTAAGAAGATTCGTATTCTCGTGCTCATTTCGGTTCGTTACAACCAAGCAGATGGCTTCCTCAGCGAAGAATACTTCAAGTTTGATGCCCTCATTCAGTTCTTCACAAGGCGTTCCTCCTTTGCCTCCACCACCTTCTGGATCCCAGAAGAATGCTGAGAATGCTGCGAAGAAACCAACGCCCATTTGCCTCCTCTGATTTTGCAGATGAGGAATCATGCACAAGAGCAGGACAAAACCAACGAAAGGATCCTTTGGGAGATTGATGAGATCAAAAAACAGAAGAAATCAGTGGAGGATCGCTAAACTTTGACACTCCAGTCATAACTTCCCAACACTCAGCGGTTCCGGACGTGCAATACTTGGGTGAATTACCAGGAAGGCGTTATGGAACAGCAACTATGAGTCAGGCATTTGGCTCTCACTTCCAGCCTCAAGGATTCTCTTCTCAACCGTCAGCATCCTCTTCTCAGCATCAGGGATACTACACGTCAGGAGGATATTCGGGAATGCATGCAGTACAGGGATCCTCCCAGGTCCAAGGATCCTCCCAGGTCCAAGGATCCTCCCAGGTCCAAGGATCCTCCCAGGTCCAGGGATCCTCCCAGGTACAAGGATCCTTCCCGGCCCAAGGATCCTCCCTTGTCCCAGGATCCTCTCTGGTTCCAGGATCCTTTCAGGTTCAAGGATCATCTCAACCTCAAGGATCCAATGTCCTTCAGGATCAAGGACTCTTGAGAAGCATGCAACCTCAGAACTCTGACGTTCATCAAGGAGACTTCATACCAATGCAGACCATTGCTCCCTCTGGTCCTTCAATCATGCCAGAGTCTCGTCAATATGGATTCATATCCGCAATTCCAAACATGAATCCTGTGGAAGGTAACACTTTTAATAATTCATATAACACTAACCATGGCTTAATGCAGGATACAGGTATTAATCAGGCTATGGCTAGAGAGCTACAGAAGCTTAAGGATATGATATCCAGTGTACCGGGAGTGGTTAAACCCATTCCTGAAATTGCAGATGGTAGCCATAGGATATTTCGTTTTGCACCACCCTTGTGTGATGCTGAGATCCCTAAAAGATTCCAGATACCATCTATGAAGCTGTATGATGGTTCAACGGATCCAGAGGAGCATGTAGCTCAATACAGGGAGAGGATGGAGATCAATCCAATTCCTGAAAGGTTAAAAGAAGCATGTCTATGCAAGGGATTTGGATCCACACTTACAGGATCTGCTCTTAAATGGCTGCTAAGTCTTCCCCCTTACTCTATTACTTCATTTGCTAACCTAGTTAATTTGTTTAATAGTCAATTCTCTTGTAGTAGAAAATTTGAACGATTAACTAGCGATCTATATAGGGTAACACAAGGTCAAAATGAATCACTTAGGGATTATATCACCAAGTTTAGTAAAGAATCCTTAGATATTCCTAATTTGGATATTGCTACGGCTGTAGAAGCCTTTAAAATGGGATTGCTTAGGGATTCATTATTCTATGATGATCTTGTTATGACACCTTGCAGGAATCTTGATGAAGTAAGAACCAGGGCCCTTAGGTTCATCCGTCTAGAGGATGACAAAAGGATCCAGGATAGATTAGCAGGATCCTCAAAATAGGAGAAACAAGGATCCTACTTCAGGAACAACAAACCCAAGTTCTACAATAAGTCTGACAATCAGAACGTGCATTCAGTGGAACAAGAAGAGGATGATGAGGATTATCCTCCTATTTCTGAATATTGTTTTTCTGTTGATAACAACGAACTAATCCTTGCAATGCAGAATCTAGGTGAGAAAGCTAGGTGGCCAAGGAAAAGTGATAAACCAGCTGCTACAAAGGATAAGTCCAAATGGTGTGCATACCATGAGGATTTTGGGCATCTCACTGAAGAGTGTATTGCACTAAGAAAGGAAATTGGTTACTTGTTGAGCAAGGGGCATTTGAAGGAACTCTTGGGACGGAAGAAGTCAAGGATCCAGGATCCTGAAAGGATCCCGGAAAAGGCTCCTGCTCCTCCAGCAGATGCACAAGTCATAAACTTCATATCCGGTGGATCAGACATTTGTGGTACTTCCTTTTCAGCAGCCAAGAGACATGCCAAGGAAACCAAGATGGATAATGGAGACAGACCCATTCTGACGTCCACTGTCACCAAGGATAAGATCATAACTTTTGATGAGGATGGTCGTCTTGATGTGCAGGATCCTCATCATGATGGTCTTGTAATTACGTTGTTTATTTCTAACCACTTTGTTCGCAGGATCCTTATAGATGGAGGAAGCTCTGTGAACATCATTCAGCTTGATGTTCTCAAGAAGATGAATATCCCAGAGTCTGATATTATCCCAAGATCCTCAGTACTAGTGGGATTCAGTGGAGAAACTAAGAATACATTGGGGGACATCAAACTCCCAATCTATATTGAAGGATTGCATTTTTACCAAAAATTTGTGTTATAGATTGCTTATCATGTTGCAATGTTATCCTTGGCAGGCCATGGATACATGATATGAAGGCAGTCCCGTCCACCTATCATCAATGTGTAAAGCTTCCAAGTCCTTGGGGAGTGGTGAAAATTGAGAGTGATCAACAGGAGGCTAAAAATTGCTATACCTCATCAATGAAGCCAGCCTCAAGACCAAAGGAGCAATAGCAATTAAAGTATCCTTCAAGAGATGTCTTGGAGGCAAGAGAACAGGATTTGAAAGAAATCCTCATGGATCCTGATGATCCTGAATCCAAGATCTTCATAGGATCAGGGATCCTTAGCGATATTGAACAGGAGCTAGTATCCTTCCTCAAAAGAAGGAAAACTACCTTTGCCTGGAAACATGAGGATATGACAGGTATATCTAAAGATATAATTACTCATAAACTTGGCATTGACAGGTCATTCAAGCCAATTCATCAAAAGAGGAGGAAGTTTGCACCTGAAAGGAATGCTATTATCCAGGAAGAGGTAGATAAGCTACTTCGGGCAGGTATGATAAGAGAGGTTAAGTATCCAAGATGGTTAGCCAATGTGGTTATTGTTCAAAAGAAAAATGGAAAGTGGAGGGTATGTGTCGATTTTACAGATTTAAACAAGGCATGTCCCAAGGATCCTTTCCCATTACCTCACATTGACTCCATGGTGGATGTTACCGCGGGTCATGAGTTGTTGACTTTTATGGATGCTTCATCTGGATTTCAACAAATTCAGATGGAACCATCTGATCAAGAGGATACAGCCTTTATGACCCCAACTGGTATATATTGTTATATTGCTATGCCATTTGGAATAAGGAATGCAGGTGCTACTTATCAAAGGCTAGTCAATATGATGTTCAAGGAACAAATTGGACACACTATGGAAGTCTATATTGATGACATGGTGGTTAAGTCTAAGAAGGCTGAGGATCACCTTAAAGACTTGGAGGAAGCATTCAATATCCTTGATAAATATAATATGAAACTTAATCCTTCCAAGTGTCATTTTGGTGTGAAGGCAGGTAAATTCTTGGGATATATGGTAACAAAGAGGGGCATTGAAGCAAGTCCAGAGCAAATCAAGGCTATAGTGAATATCAAATCTCCTGCCAATGCTAAGGATGTGCAAAGATTGACAGGCAGGATCGCAGCCTTGAACAGATTCATATCCAAATCCTCAGAAAAGTGTAAGGAATTCTATGATATCCTGAGGAAGAACAAGAAATTTGAATGGAATGAGAAGCATGAAGGTGCCCTCAAAGCTCTTAAAGATTACCTATCCTCAGCCCCAACCTTGATGAAACCAGAAAAAGGGGATGTATTATCCTTGTACCTAGCAGTATCCTCAAAAGCAGTAAGTGCGGTCCTTGTTAAGGATCACCAAGGTACACAACATCCTGTTTATTATGTAAGTAAGAGCTTACTTGATGCTGAATCCAGGTATTCACATTTAGAAAAACTTATCCTTGCATTAATTATGGCATCCACTAAATTAAGACATTATTTTGAGACTCATGCCATTATTGTTAAGACTAATTTTCCAATTAAGAATGTTCTCAGGAAACCTGAAATGTCAGGAAGGATGGCTAAGTGGGCAGTGAAGCTTAGTGCATACGATATACGATATGAACCAAGGACTGCCATCAAATCCCAAGCCTTAGCTGACTTTGTGGCAGATTTTAGTAGTGACTTGCAAAAGGAAGCTGAGTTAGAAGTCCAACAGCTTGAAGAAACTAAGGATCCTTGGATACTCTTCACTGATGGAGCCTCTAATGTAAAGGGAACAGGGCTTGGAATACTACTAAAATCACCACAGGGGGACATAATACCCCACTCCATAGCTTGTGACTTTCAAACTACCAACAATGAGGCTGAGTATGAAGCCTTGATAGCTGGTTTGCAGATTGCAAAGCATATGAGGATCAGGTATCTTGAGGTACATGTAGATTCTTTAATGATCACTAATCACTTTAATGGATCCTATGCTGTTAAAGGTGAAAAGCTAATCAAATATTTAGAGATAGTCAAAGAATTGGCACTCTCTTTTGTATCCTTTAGTTTGACACAGGTACCAAGGGAAGAGAATGCAGAGGCAGATGCATTAGCCAATTTAGGATCATCCTTGAAGATCCAAGAGGATATCAAGATCCCTATTATCCATATCCTGACCCTGGCTATCGAGGATCATGTTGCTATGGAGATAGGACAGGATTCTGCAATCATCCCTAGTGATGATACTCAATCTCATTCAGGATCATGGATCCTTCCAATCATGAGATACATACAACATGGAGAGATTCCTACAGGAGAAAACCCTAGGGCTTTCAAAATCAAGGTATCTCAATTTACAATATTGAATAATATGTTGTACAAACGATCTCTTGCAGGACCATATTTAAGATGCATTGAGGATCCTGAAATCCAAGAAGTCCTAAAGGATTTCCATGAAGGAGATTGTGGAAACCACACTGGGGGCAGAGCATTGTTCTTAAGGATCCTGAGGCCAGGATACTATTTGTCACACCCCAACCGATGGCGAAAACATCGGGATGAGACGAACAAATTGCTCAAAACATCATAACACTATGTGACAATATTTAATTGGATTCAAATTTCATTGCAAGAACTAAATTGTCATACAACATTTAAAATGGAAATAACAACATTGTTTGAATTCAAATCAACAAAAGATAAATAGATTAAAGGTGTGTATCTAGTCCACCCTAAACTTGTTTCATCATTCATCCATACTTCAATAATCAACCTGCAACATGTATTAAAATAGAGTTTCAATGCAAAAGCATGAGCGTGTATACAAGTTTGTTTACATAGCATAATAGAATAAAACTCAAATCCAACATGATTCATAATATGTGGTTACTAGTATGCAATTTTGGTGTACAATATGATCAAACCCTAGAACACAACGCATAAAATAGCCTAATCCCAATAGTTCAGCGGGGTGGTAACTTAACAATACCCAATAGAATAGCGGGCGGGGCGTTAATCCTATAGCGCTATAATTGTTAAGGTGGGCGAGCAAAGTCGATGAGCATATAACGTTCCAAATCGTTCATAGAGCATACAAGAATAGCAAGTAAGTCACATTAGTTTCATGCTTCGTTCAAAGATTGAGTATGTTTAGTTCAAAAGTTGTTTGCATAATTATACATGTTGCATCCCAAAGTGTAAAGGGGAAAAAGGGATCGAGTATACTCACGGTGGTTGCAAGCTTTCCTACTTGGAATTCTCGCGAGTGAGTTGTTGGGGTAGATTAAGTTGGAGCACCTAGTCCTTCTACACGAGGAAACATAGGTGTGTGAGTTTGGCGTTCAACGGAAGATTATAATTTGGAGTTTAACATAACATAAAGTACGATATTGAAAATAATCATCTTTAACTTATACTCTTATATGACACTATGTAACCACTAGGGTTATATTGTATTTCATGGGTAATATGCCCATTAGAATCATACTTGGAGTTTTAAGTCTTAGATGGTATTCTACTACTTTAACATATAAACACAAGTTTAACATTAAAGGTTCAAATGAGTGTATATATATATTTAGGTTAAGTATTACATATTATTAAGTCCAATAATTCAAGTAGGAGGTAGAAGATTAAATCCTCATTTAGGCACCTCGAGTTATCATGGATGTCATGTATGGGGTAGGAAGAACAAGCTTCCGTTTAGGGACCCCTTGAATGTTCACCACTTCTCTTGATGTAAAAACAACCAAGGAGGGTCACGAACTAGGTTTAGGATAATAATATAAACAACCTAACTAAAGAGAAATCATCAAATCATGTGAGGATTGTATGTTTGGACAACCCAAGTTGTTCCATAATCACTCATTTATCAAGGTCTAAGCTTGACATGACCTGTGGGTTAAATACCCTAAACAAAACAGAAAATTATGAGGTTTAATCCTCTGATTTCAAGTGTCTCAACCTTGTTTTTAAGCTTAACCAACCATAAGAGAGGTTGTAAGCATTGGGACATAGGTATGAGATGTGTTAAACACATGTTGGATAAGTTTAAACAAACTTTTGAAGAACTTAAAACAAAACAGAAAGTTTATGGACCATTTCAGGGCAATTCCAGGTCTGATTTCTCCCAGGAGAAGTCAAGGAATCGAAACCCATGATTATCCAAGCAAGTAGGAAGAAGAATCAAGTAATTTCTTTAAGAAATGAGCAAGTTATACTCACTTTAGTGCAAGAGTATGAATCTGTCCGAAAATGCAGATTTGCAACTGATTTGAGAGTGAATTTGGAGTGATTTGAGAGTGTTGAAAGTGTAGAAATTCTTGGAGAAGGGTTGTATTTATAGTGGAAGAGTTTAGAGATGATTAGAGGTGATTAGAGGTGGCTTAAAGGTGATTGGGGAGTGTTAGAAAGTGGGATTTCGTGCCAATTCGCGTACATAAGCAGCTGCTGTGTTTTTTTTCTGATCTGGGCAACCTCAGGCAGCCCACTTGAGATATCAAGGTAAGTTTAGGCGGGCCGCGAGCCTTATGTAGCTGAAGTTTGAGTTTATTGCAATTAGGCCCCTCCACTTGTTACCTTTGTGATTTTAGGTGTTTTAGGGACTATATTTGCCACAAAAGCATAGTTTGAGGTACATTTAAGTATGAGGAGTATAAACCAAGTATAATTAGCGTATGAGTATCAAAATCAAGTGTCGTTCTCATTCAAAACACTTTTTATGCATATGTTTAGATTAATTACAAGTTTACCACATAGTTTCCAAGAATAACAATTAAACACCGATTGATTCACCAATTCGAACATACGAGCATATATGAAGTGAGTATAACATATTTGTCACAAAATACGAGTTTCATTAATGATCCAAGTCTCGGTTTTTTTTTACAACGATTACAAAGAAAGAACGATTACAAGAATACAAAGTTTCCAAAAATAGAAATACGAACAAAACTTTCTATAAATGGAAAGTACAAAAGAGCCGGGCGTTACAGTCTCCCCTCCTTTAGGAAATTTCGTCCCGAAATTTAGGAAGACGTAGGGAAAAGATAGGGATACTTCCTCGTTCGAGGAAACATGGATGTTAAGTGCGAGAAGACAATAACGGAAAGTAAAATTCTATGGTGATGAACTTGCCATCAAAATTTTTGACCGGAAACGACATAAATTCAAGTTTAACAACACAAGGTTTTACGCGAATAGAGGTAATAAGGTTGCTAATGAGAAAGCGTATCCTCACTGTCTTCGTCGTCATCTTGGGCTTGCTGTCGTTCTTGATTCCATAGAGGACATTGTGGGCGAAGATGAGTAGTGTCTCCACACTTGTAGCAAGCGCGTACTTTGTTGACTGACTCTGTGTGTTGAAACTTTCGTTTCCTGCCTTCGCCACCACTTGCTTGGGCTTCATGGTCAGTGGTAATCTGATTGGCTATCTTGGTAGCAACCTGTTTATCGCGAATGCGATTATTGTTTAGGGAAGCAGCGAGGCGGTAAACAACTTCAATATTATCGAGTTTGGCTGCCTCGATGGTATCACGCATAGAAGAGGGTAACCCATTGATATACTTCCGTATCTTGTGGTCGGTGGTCATAACGAGGTGAGGAACAATGAAGCTAAGTTGTTTGAAACGGGTAGTGTAGGCTAGGTTTTCATCCCCCACTTGCTTTAGTGCCCAAAATTCTTCCTCCAACTTTTGTTGCTCATGCGGAGGACAAAACTCGTCCATCATCAGGGCCTTGACTTCTTCCCACTCCAACGCATATGCCAGTTCGTTCGAACGAATGTTCCTTTCGTTCGTCCACCATTCGAGAGCTCGGGCTTGGAATACCCCAGTCGCACTACGCGTTCTGAGCTCTTTGGGGCAATCACTATTGATGAACGTGACCTCCATGCTATCAAACCATTCGAGCATGGCGGTCACCCCATCATTGCCGGTGAATGGCTTGGGATTGCACGATGAAAAGTGCTTGAAGTTGAACGAAGCGGGCTTGCGTATTTCGACCTTGGAGTCGACGGAAGAGTTCGGAGTTTCAGAAGCTCGAATCTCGGAAATGACCTTTGGAACGACGCGCGCAAATTGATCGGCCATGAAAGCCTTCATCTTCTTCGTAGCACGGGACTTTGACTTTTTAGACGAGTTGGAGTGACGAGAAGACATCTAAGATTCAAAAGAACGAGTAGGTGAGACTTGATCATAATGTTTGTTTAAGAAAAAAAATCGTTTGCATAAGTTGATTCACATAGCATAAAGTGTCACATAGCATAAAAGTTTCAAATTGATTCACATAACATAAAGAGTTTAGATGTCAAATATAGCATAGTCATGAGTCCAACATAGCATAACATGGATAAATGAAAGCTTTGTAAATTTAGTTTGTTCACGAGGGATTATTATTGTTTGTGATTGCGATAACGTGCGAAATGATTAAAACGAAATTTTGAAATGAACGATCGTCCAAGTATAAAATCACATATAAATTGAGATACATAAAAGAGAGGCTCAATAAAACATTGGATTGTTTCGGGTAGAGAAACGTCGACTATTCCAAAGTGGGTCGAAAGTTCTTTCGAATTAGAGAAAACGTGCTTTGGCCTATAGGTAAGATACTCTCGTCGAGAAGCGATTAACGGTATCTTACCCTTCCAGTTACTACACATCTCTAATTGATTGAAACAATCGGGACTTTGGCGAGATTGAAAATCGAGGAATGGGACTTAATCGACGAGATGCGGGTTTCACCCCTAGCTTGACGATTTCGTACCCTAAATGTGGTTGGTACTTGTCGGGTCAAAATAAAATTTCGACACTATGACAAGGGTCCACTAGAGTTGAAATGGAAATTACCATTAAGTTGTGGATTTCACTCCTAGCTTAATGGTGTAATTTCGTGCAAAAAGAAATAGTTTAAGGTAGAATGAGTGTCGTTTACCAAATTGTGGGTTTCACGCCTATTTTGGTAAAGTTGTCTCGTTTGTGTTACAAGAGTATACAAATAAACAAAAGTGTATTCATGTTAACCTTAGGAAAGGCATATAAATTTAATCAACAAGAAGTGTAGCTAGGAAGCATGCATGGTAGAGTACAAAAGTTTTAAACAACACATAAGAGGCAAAATTCCTAAAACTATAGATTAGGGCAAAAGCATGGCAATTTTCCTAATTCCCTATAGTTATGGCTCTGATACCAATCTGTCACACCCCAACCGATGGCGGAAACATCGGGATGAGACGAACAAATTGCTCAAAACATCATAACACTATGTGACAATATTTAATTAGATTCAAATTTCATTGCAAGAACTAAATTGTCATACAACATTTAAAATGGAAATAACAACATTGTTTGAATTCATATCAACAAAAGATAAATAGATTAAAGGTGTGTATCTAGTCCACCCTAAACTTGTTTCATCATTCATCCATACTTCAATAATCAACCTGCAACATGTATTAAAATAGAGTTTCAATGCAAAAGCATGAGCGTGTATACAAGTTTGTTTACATAGCATAATAGAATAAAACTCAAATCCAACATGATTCATAATATGTGGTTACTAGTATGCAATTTTGGCGTACAATATGATCAAACCCTAGAACACAACGCATAAAATAGCCTAATCCCAATAGTTCAGCGGGGTGGTAACTTAACAATACCCAATAGAATAGCGGGCGGGGCGTTAATCCTATAGCGCTATAATTGTTAAGGTGGGCGAGCAAAGTCGATGAGCATATAACGTTCCAAATCGTTCATAGAGCATACAAGAATAGCAAGTAAGTCACATTAGTTTCATGCTTCGTTCAAAGATTGAGTATGTTTAGTTCAAAAGTTGTTTGCATAATTATACATGTTGCATCCCAAAGTGTAAAGGGGAAAAAGGGATCGAGTATACTCACGGTGGTTGCAAGCTTTCCTACTTGGAATTCTCGCGAGTGAGTTGTTGGGGTAGATTAAGTTGGAGCACCTAGTCCTTCTACACGAGGAAACATAGGTGTGTGAGTTTGGCGTTCAACGGAAGATTATAATTTGGAGTTTAACATAACATAAAGTACGATATTGAAAATAATCATCTTTAACTTATACTCTTATATGACACTATGTAACCACTAGGGTTATATTGTATTTCATGGGTAATATGCCCATTAGAATCATACTTGGAGTTTTAAGTCTTAGATGGTATTCTACTACTTTAACATATAAACACAAGTTTAACATTAAAGGTTCGAATGAGTGTATATATATATTTAGGTTAAGTATTACATATTATTAAGTCCAATAATTCAAGTAGGAGGTAGAAGATTAAATCCTCATTTAGGCACCTCGAGTTATCATGGATGTCATGTATGGGGTAGGAAGAACAAGCTTCCGTTTAGGGACCCCTTGAATGTTCACCACTTCTCTTGATGTAAAAACAACCAAGGAGGGTCACGAACTAGGTTTAGGATAATAATATAAACAACCTAACTAAAGATAAATCATCAAATCATGTGAGGATTGTATGTTTGGACAACCCAAGTTGTTCCATAATCACTCATTTATCAAGGTCTAAGCTTTACATGACCTGTGGGTTAAATACCCTAAACAAAACAGAAAATTATGAGGTTTAATCCTCTGATTTCAAGTGTCTCAACCTTGTTTTTAAGCTTAACCAACCATAAGAGAGGTTGTAAGCATTGGGACATAGGTATGAGATGTGTTAAACACATGTTGGATAAGTTTAAACAAACTTTTGAAGAACTTAAAACAAAACAGAAAGTTTATGGACCATTTCAGGGCAATTCCAGGTCTGATTTCTCCCAGGAGAAGTCAAGGAATCGAACCCCATGATTATCCAAGCAAGTAGGAAGAAGAATCAAGTAATTTCGTTAAGAAATGAGCAAGTTATACTCACTTTAGTGCAAGAGTATGAATCTGTCCGAAAATGCAGATTTGCAACTGATTTGAGAGTGAATTTGGAGTGATTTGAGAGTGTTGAAAGTGTAGAAATGCTTGGAGAAGGGTTGTATTTATAGTGGAAGAGTTTAGAGATGATTGGAGGTGATTAGAGGTGGCTTAAAGGTGATTGGGGAGTGTTAGAAAATGGGATTTCGTGCCAATTCGCGTACATAAGCAGCTGCTGTGTTTTATTCTGATCTGGGCAACCTCAGGTGGCCCGCTTGAGATATCAAGGTAAGTTTAGGCGGGCCGCGAGCCTTATGTAGCTGAAGTTTGAGTTTATTGCAATTAGGCCCCTCCACTTGTTACCTTTGTGATTTTAGGTGTTTTAGGGACTATATTTCCCACAAAAGCATAGTTTGAGGTACATTTAAGTATGAGGAGTATAAACCAAGTATAATTAGCGTATGAGTATCAAAATCAAGTGTCGTTCTCGTTCAAAACACGTTTTATGCATATGTTTAGATTAATTACAAGTTTAGCACATAGTTTCCAAGAATAACAATTAAACACCGATTGATTCACCAATTCGAACATACGAGCATATATGAAGTGTGTATAACATATTTGTCACAAAATATGAGTTTCATTAATGATCCAAGTCTCGGTTTTTTTTACAACGATTACAAAGAAAGAACGATTACAAGAATACAAAGTTTCCAAAAATAGAAATACGAACAAAACTTTCTATAAATGGAAAGTACAAAAGAGCCGGGCGTTACACTATTGGCCCACTATGAAGAAGGATGCTGTGGAGTATGCCAAGAAGTGTGATCCTTGTCAGAGGCATAGTAATATCCTTCACCAACCAGCAGAACTCTTGCATCCTATATCCTCTTCCTGGCCATTCATGAGATGGGGAATGGATATAGTTGGAAAGCTTCCTAAGGCACCTGGTGGAAAAGTGTTCATGCTTGCTATGACTGATTACTTCTCTAAGTGGATAGAGGCTGAAGCCTTTGCTCAAGTCAGAGAAAAGGAAGTTATATCCTTTATTAAAAGAAACATTATTACTAGATTTGGTATCCCTTCTGAGATTATTTGTGATAATGGATCTCAATTTATTGGGAATAGAACTACTAACTTTTGTGACAGCTGGGGGATTAAGATGATAACATCAACACCAGTCCACCCACAAGTTAATGGTCAGGCAGAATCATCCAACAAGATCATCATCAACAATTTGAAGAAGAAGCTTGGATCCAAGAAAGGAAAATGGGCAGAAGAACTACCTTATGTGATTTGGGCTGATAGGACAACTCCCAAGAATGCTACAGGCCAAACTCCATTTTCTTTGGTATTTGGGGCAGAATCAGTGATCCCTACAGAGATGGTGGTTCCAACTGCAAGAACAAGCATTCGTGATCCTGAAGAAAATGCTGAAAACTTGGTTCAAGACCTGGATACTATAGAAGAAATCAGGGACTTGGCAAGGATAAGGATAACCAGTTATCAACAAAGGATGGCTGGAGCTTACAACAAGAATGTCAGGATCAGGAAATTCCAAGTTGGTGATATGGTGTTAAGGAAAGCATTTCAGAATACCACCAATCCCGCTGATGGAAAGCTAGCACCAAAGTGGGAAGGCCCCTATTTGATTGAAGCTGAAGCAGGAAAGGGGGCATATCGATTGCTAACAATGGAAGGTGATTTGCTACCAAGGGCTTGGAATGCTGTCCATTTGAAGAAATACTTTATGTGACAAGGATCCATGATCCTTACCTGACCAGTATCCTTAAAGGATCCTTACAGAACGATGATCCTCATCTTGGTAATCTTCTAATCTCAAACTATTTCATTCTTTTATTCTCTTATATAGGGATAAGGATCCTGCATCCTTTATCCTCCTTTCACTTGATTCTGAGTTTTGAAGGTTCAGGTATCCTTAACTAAGGATTGAGTATCCACAGAAGTATCCAGTTATTTGGGCTTGACCCCAGTTATTTGGGCTTGACCCCAGTTATTTGGGCTAGTCCCCAGTTTGGGCCTGTCCCCAGTTTCGCCAGTAGCGCACGATGATCCTGGTATAGTTCATGGCAATGGGACCAGTACTCGCTTTAGGGGCTGACAATTTCATTGTGCTGGCTATATTCAGGATCCTACGTATAATGGTAGACGTACCATACATCCGTTCCTAAGGTTTCTAACGTTTTCACGTTAGCTAAGGTTTTGGCATTTTCATGTCACTAAGTTTGGATAGTCGCCAGTGAGGGCCATACTCCAGTTTACATACGATTCTTTGGGCTTGTCCCCAGTTATCCTTTGGGCTTGTCCCCAGTATATTGGGCTTGTCCCCAGAATTGTTGGGCTTGTCCCCAGTTACTAACTCTTATCCTATGTTGGCTTAGTCCCAAGTTGTACCTTATTGCAGGTTTTTGGAGATAAATGACCAAGGATCCTTGATCCTTACCTTTTACTAAGGTTTGTCCTTTGGATTATCCTGTTTACAACTGTTAAAGGTTAGGATCCTAACTTGGATTCTCAGGTATGATCCTTAACTATTTTGATTCTATTCATTATTTATTTGAGTAACCCTTATCTTTTGACAACTGAACTTGTGATCCTTAAACTATATAACTTTTCAAAACTAATCGGCTATGGAATATGTGATCCTTGATCATATCCTAAACTTTTTGGGGATATCTCTTAAATTTTTTCTCTACCTGATAAGTTTAAACAAAATAAACATCACAACAGTTGGAAAGTAAAATATCAACAAGGATATCAACACAGGATAAGCCAAAAAGTTAAAGTTATTTTATTCACAAAAGATTAAACCCCTTAAAGTTGTCAAAATTACCTACCCCGAGCATCTACCAGCAATACGTGGCCCGTCCGCTGGGGTAGGTAAAGGGTGTCCATTGTCTAAGGGTCTTGGTAGTGCAGGAATCAAAAGACGGCAGGATCACAATGGCTTCGTCCCCCAAACAGAGGATCCCTCCACCATTTGTAATCCTACCTATTGTTCAAAGGATCCATGATCCTTAGCCCTAATTACTATTGTCTTAAGTACAACCCATAATTGTTCAACAAAAAACACCATAACCAAATAACCAAACTTAAAAAAATGGGCCCCGGCTACGTCTAGAAATGTCCTTCATCGCCCATTCATGCAGCTTACACCTTCGCTGCGTCATCATCCCCTCCAGCTCCAGTATCCTTCGCCTGATCCTTGCCACTACCACTAGCCTCGATTGCCAGGACCTCGTCAGCCTCATCCTCATCCTCCAACTCAGCCAGCCTAGCTTTCCAGCCTTCCATGTCCCAGCTGCTCTGATCAAAGGCGGGATCCTGAGCTTCTTGAGCCATCTGTAGCTTGGTCTTGTACATGGCAATGGCAGCGGAGACCTTAGCATCCTCCATGATCTCGCTCTTCTCATAATCAAAATTGATCAGAATGGCAGTTGTTTGAGCTTTGGCATCGTTGAGATCCTTTTCAAGGGAAGCGATCTTGAGGTCTTTGAGCATTGCTACTTTTTGGAGGTCAGAGTGTTTCTCCTCTAGCTCTTCAACATTCCCAACATAGTCCTCGATCTCCGCAAATTTCTACAATGAAGACAATGCAAAGATTAGGATCAAGTGATCCTCAAATGGGCAGGATAATCAAGTTAAGTCAGTGATCCTTACATCATTAAAGTACTCGAGGAATTGATGACGGATCAGAGGTAAGCCTTGAAGGTTGTCAGCTTCAGAGGTCTTTCTTTTCTTTCCACCTCTTCCCCTTGAAGTGGTAGCCTTGGGGATTACAACGGAGGGGCTAGCAGCAGACTTTTTCTTGGAGGATTTGACATTGTCAAGATCAGTGATGTTGAACTTGGAGGCAGATTTTGAGGATTTACCGGCGCCTACACATTCAAAACAGATAAGTATCCTTATCCTATTTCTATTCAACTATTTATTTAAATATTTGACTATACAAAATACAGGATACTTACTTGACATAGTGATAGAACCTGAGGATACTTCTTGTGAATCCTGGGTGTTTGTTTTGAATGACCTTGTTGCAGGATCAAGTCTTCTGAAAGTAGCGAGCCTTTCCTTGGTGGCAGGTGATGGTATAAGGTGCGAAACAGAGATAGCTGTACAACAGAAACAAAAGGGTGTTAGGGATCCTTATACAAAAACAAGATTATCTGGTGATCCTTCTCAGGATCCTATATCCTACCATGGGTGCTCCACTTCCTTGGCAGATTCTTTCCATCCGGGATA
This sequence comes from Helianthus tuberosus, assembly GCA_030545235.1. Classification (NCBI taxonomy): domain Eukaryota; kingdom Viridiplantae; phylum Streptophyta; class Magnoliopsida; order Asterales; family Asteraceae; genus Helianthus; species Helianthus tuberosus. Next base: position 46,590,667 of record CM060411.1, on the reverse strand, counting down.
GAATCCCTTCTGACGAAGAAGAATCGCCGTTTCCAGTTTGTATCATTCTTAGTGGCTTTGAAAATGGGATGTTCTTCACCGGGTTTACGCTTGAATAGATATCGGTGGGATCCAAATGTGGTGAGATCATACATCTCTGCCAACTCCGACATTCCTAGGGCAATTCCTTCCTGCTCAATGATCCTCTCAAGGGTATATAAGACCCTCCAGATCATTGGCATAGCTTGAATATAGGAGATGCCGGTGAGGGAGAAGAAAGACTGGGTGAATTCAGGGAAAGGATACGAGTATCCTATTGTGAAAGGTGTGACCGGGAAAGCTACCCAAGTTTCAGAAATGTAATCACTTAGAACGGTGGGATCAAACGGTTTGAAATAGGTGTTCGCCGGAAAGCAATGCCGGATTCTGTCAATTTGCGGATCAGTGAAGCAGCACCTTTCATTCGCTGAATCTTTGATGATCCCCTGGCTCTTAAGAGGAATGTCCTTCTTGTGATCCTTAGCAGGAGAGGATCTTAACATCATCTTGATTATGAAGAAGGTGAAGAAGGAAGAAGCAGAGAAAGAAAACGTAAAGGAAGAAGAGGAAGAGAGATACCTGATTGATCTTCGGATATGAATTTAAAGGGAGTTTCTCTTGAATTTAAATGCGAATTGATCCCTATCTCTAACTCCTATTTATAATGATGATTTTACAGGATAGTCACCTCAGTGACGTCATGTTCGTAACGGCTAGTCCGATTACAACGGCTAGTTATCCGTTGGTTAATTGCGGATAAGAACAAAATACAACTAGTTTATTTACATAATTACTCCTTATATTTTGGGGGCAATTGTTAGGGGTGGATTTCTAAATGATCAGTGATCCTCATTTACTGTTGGGTTTAGTGATCCTCAATTCTGTCTGAAGTAGTGATCCTCAGAAGTGTTGCAGGATCAGGATCATGGATCATCATAAGGATCCTTGTACTAACGGTTGTCTACTTTGAATTCGAAACTGTTTTGCAGGAGTACCAGCTTGGACTTGGTCTTGGCGATATTCCTAGAGTATATTCCGCACGTGCCTGGCCAAAAGTGGACGTTATGGAGTCGTGGAGGACTTGCACCATTTGCGGAATGTTAGTTAGTGTAGATATTTTCCATTTTTAAAGGGGTAGCGAGCTAATTAGAAAACACTTGGCTATTTTTGGCTACACACACACTCTTACAACTGCTCTCACCAGCTCTCGTTAACTCACTTGGCGATTACACACTTTTTTACACAATACACTATAGTGATCCTTGTACTTAGCTCGCTATCATCCGAAGTTGTATTACATTTCTTGTTTAATTTGAGTTGGTGATCGGTAGTTTCCATCACCCGAGGTTTTTTATGCCGGAGATCATTCATTGATCAAGGGCTTTTTCCTCGTATAAATCTTCGTGTCACTTGTTCATTATATTTCATAGTGATCCTTATTGTTGTTCATCAATTCAAGCATCATACCTCACAACAGAAAGTTTGGTTGCATTATCATTGCTTGATTTTTGACCAAAACAGTTAAGACTAATTTTCCAATTAAGAATGTTCTCAGGAAACCTGAAATGTCATGAAGGATGGCTAAGTGGGCAGTGAAGCTAAGTGCATATGATATAAGATATGAACCAAGGACTGCCATCAAATCCCAAGCCTTAGCTGACTTTGTGGCAGATTTTAGTAGTGACTTGCAAAAGGAAGCTGAGTTGGAAGTCCAACAGCTAGAAGAAACTAAGGATCCTTGGATACTTTTCACTGATGGAGCTTCTAACGTCAAAGGAACAGGGCTTGGAATACTACTAAAATCACCACAGGAGGACATAATACCCCACTCCATAGCTTGTGAATTTCAAACTACCAACAATGAAGCTGAATATGAAGCCTTGATAGCTGGTTTGCAAATTGCCAAGCATACGAGGATCAGGTATCTTGAGAGATAGTCAAAGAATTGGCACTCTCTTTTGTTTCCTTTAGTTTGACACAGGTACCAAGGGAAGAGAATGCAGAGGCTGATGCATTAGCCAATTTAGGATCATCCTTGAAGATCCCGGAGGATATCAAGATCCCTATTATCCATATCCTGACCCCTGCTATCGAGGATCATGAAGCTATGGAGATAGGAGAGGATTCTGCGATCATCCCTAGTGATGATACTCAATCTCATTCAGGATCATAGATCCTTCCAATCATGAGATACATACAACATGGAGAGATTCCTATAGGAGAAAACCCCAGGGCTTTCAAAATTAAGGTATCTCAATTTACAATATTGAATAACATGTTGTATAAACGATCTCTTGCAGGTCCATATCTAAGATGCATTGAGGATCCTGAAATTCAAGAAGTCCTAAAGGATTTCCATGAAGGAGATTGCGGAAACCACACCGGGGGCAGAGCATTATTCTCAAGGATCATGAGGACAGGATACTATTGGCCTACTATGAAGAAGGATGCTGTGGAATATGCCAAGAAATGTGATCCTTGTCAGAGACACAGTAATATCCTTCACCAACCAGCAGAACTTTTGCATCCTATATCCTCTTCTTGGCCATTTATGAGATGGGGAATGGATATAGTTGGTAAGCTTCCTAAGGCACCTGGTGGAAAAGTATTTATGCTTGCTATGACTGATTACTTCTCCAAGTGGATAGAGGCTGAAGCCTTTGCTCAAGTCAGAGAAAAGGAACTTATATCCTTTATTAAAAGAAACATTATTACTAGATTTGGTATCCCTTCTGAAATTTTTTGTGATAATGGATCCCAATTTATTGGGAGTAGAACTACTAACTTTTGTGACAGCTGGGGGATTAAGATGATAACATCAACACCAGTCCACCCACAAGCTAATGGTCAGGCAGAATCATCCAACAAGATCATCATCAACAATTTGAAGAAAAAGCTTGGATCCAAGAAGGGAAAATGGGCAGAAGAACTACCTTATGTACTTTGGGCTGATAGGACAACTCCCAAGAATGCTACTGGCCAAACTCCATTCTCTTTGGTATTTGGAGCAGAATCAGTGATCCCTACAGAGATGGTGGTTCCTACTGCAAGAACAAGTATTCGTGATCCTGAAGAAAATGCTGAAAACTTGGTTCAAGATCTGGATACTATAGAAGAACTCAGGGATTTGGCAAGGATAAGGATGGCCAGTTATCAACAAAGGATGGCTGGAGCTTACAACTAAAATGTCAGGATCAGGAAATTCCAAGTTGGTGATATGGTATTAAGGAAAGCATTTCAGAATACCACTAATCCTGCTGATGGAAAGTTGGCACCAAAGTGGGAAGGCCCTTACTTGATTGAAGCTGAGGCAGGAAATGGGGCATATCGATTGCTAACAATGGAAGGTGATTTGCTACCAAGAGCTTGGAATGCTGTCCACTTGAAAAAATACTTCATGTGATAAGGACCCATGATCCTTACCTGACAAGTATCCTTGAAGGATCCTTACAGGACAGATGATCCTCATTTTGGTAATATTCTAATCTCAAACTATTTCATTCTTTAATTATCTTATATAAGGATAAGGATCCTGCATCCTTTATCCTCCTTTCACTTGATTCTGAGTTTTGAAGGTTCAGGTATCCTTAACAAAGGATTGAGTATCCACAGAAGTATCCAGTTATTTGGGCTTGACCCCAGTTATTTGGGCTTGACCCCAGTTTGGGCCTGTCCCCAGTTTCGCCAGTAGCGTACGATGATCCTAGTACAGTTCATGGCAATGGGACCAGTACTCGCTTTAGGGGCGGACAATTTCATTGTACTGGCTGTATTCAGGATCCTACGTATAATGGTAGACGTACCATACATCCGTTCCTAAGGTTTCTAACGTTTTCACGTTAGCTAAGGTTTTGGCATTTTCATGTCACTAAGTTTGGATAGTCGCCAGTGAGGGCCATACTCCAGTTTACACACGATCCTTTGGGCTTGTCCCCAGTTATCCTTTGGGCTTGTCCCCAGTTACTAACTTTCATCTTATATTGGCTTAGTCCCAAGTTATATCCTATTTCAGGCTTTCGAAGCTAAATGACCAAGGATCCTTGATCCTTACCTTCTGTTGAGGTTTGTCTTTTGGTTATCCTGATTATAAGTGTTAAAGGTTAGGATCCTAACTTGGATTCTCAGGTATGATCCTTAATTACTTTGATTCTATTTATTATTTACATAAGTGACCCTTATCCTTTGACAACTGCACTTATGATCCTCAAACTACACTACTTTTCAGAACCTGTCGATTATAGGATATGTGATCCTTGATTACATCCTAAACTTTTTAAGGATATTTATTAATTTTTTTTTTCTTTTTTACTTAATAAATCCAGACAAAATATATATCACAACAATTGAAAGGTAAAGTATTCACAAGGATAACAACACGGAAGATAGCCAAAAAGTTAAGATTTTATTTATTCACAAAACGTTAAACCCTTTAAGGTTGTCAAAATTGCCAACCCACGTTTCTATCAGCAAAACGTGGCCCGTCCACATGGGTTGGCAAAGGGTGTCCATTGTTTACGGGTCTTTGTAGTGCAGGAAATAAAAGACGGAAGGATAACGAGTGGCTTCATCCCCCAAACAGAGGATCCATCCACCACCCATTATCCTGCCTATTGTCCAAGGATCCATGATCCTTCACCCTAGAAACTATTGTCTAAAGTTATTACAACCCAAGATTGTTTCAATACACCATAACCAAAATAAAACTACCAAATTCTAAAAAATGGGCTCCGGCTACGTCTAGAAATGTCCTTCATCGCCCATTCCTGCAGCCTACACCTTTGCTGCATCACCACCAGCATCAGCATGATCCTGTCCACTTCCACTCGCCTCAATTGCTAAGACCTCTTCTTCATCGTCCAGCTCAGTCAATCTAGCCTTCCAGCCCTCTACGTCCCAGCTGCTCTTGTCAAAGTCAGGATCCAGAGCTTCTTGGGCCATCTACAACTGGGTTTTGTACATAGCAATGGCAGCGGAGACTTTGGCATCATTGGTGATTTCAGCCTTCTCTTGGTCAGCAGTGATGTGAGCCAGGACGAGTTCCCTCTTCACCAGATTGACATCATTTTCGAGGGAGGCAATCTTCTGATCCTTGGCTAGCATGATCTTTTGGAGGTCCAAACACTTTTGCTCAACCTCTTCAACACTGCCTACGTAGTCCTCGATTTCAGAAAATTTCTGCAAGAAAGACAATGTAAAGTTTAGGATCACATGATCCTCAAGTGGGCAGGATAACTAAGCTAAGTCAGTGATCCTTACATCAGCGAAGTACTCAAGGAACTGGTGGCGGATTAGAGGCAGGCCTTCTAGATTTTCAGCCTCAGAGGCTTTCCTCTTCTTTCCCTTGGAAGCAGTAGGTTTGGGGATGGCAGTACTTGGGCTAGCAGCAGCCTTCTTCCTCCCAGATCTGGGACCAACAGTGGTGAGATCGGTGACGCTGAAACGGGTAGCAGACTTCGATGATTTTTCAGCACCTACACATCCAAAACAGATAAGTATCCTCATTTCATTTTAATTTAAACATTTAATTATGCACAAAATGGGATACTTACTTGACATCGTGACAGAACCTGAGGATACCTCTTGAGAATCCTGGGTATTTGCTTTAAATGATCTTATTTCAGGATTAAGCCTCAGAAAAGCAGCAAGCCTTTCCTTCGTTGCAGGTGTTGTGATAAGGTGTGCGACAGTAACAGCTGCAAAATAGAAACAAAAGGATGTTAGTGATCCTCAGCAGAAACAAGGTCATCATGTGATCCTTCTCAGGATCCTCTATCCTACCATGGGTGGTCCATTTCCTAGGCAGATCCTTTCCATCAGGGATAGAATCCCTTCTGACAAAGAAGAATCGCCGTTTCCAGTTGGTGTCATTCTTAGTGGCTTTGAAGATGGGGTGTTCTTCACCAGGTTTATGTTTGAATAGATACCGATGAGATCCGTGGCTCACAAGGTCGTACATCTCTGCTAACTCCGACATTCCCAGATTAATACCTTCACGTTCAATGATTCTTTCAAGGGTATACAAGACCCTCCAGATCATTGGCATTGCTTGGATGTAGGAGATGCCGGTGAGAGAGAAGAAGGATTGGGTGAAATCTGGAAAAGGATACGAGTATCCTATTGTAAATGGGGTGACCGGAAAAGCTACCCAGGTTTCAGAAACATAGTCGCTTAGGACGGTGGGGTCAAAAGCTTTAAAAACGGTATTCGCCGGAAAACAATGGCGGATTCTGTCTATCTGTGGATCAGTGAAACAACATCTTTCTTTCGCAGAGCCTTCGATGATTCCTTGGGTCTTTAAGGGACTGTCCTTCTTGTGATCCTTAGCCGGTGAGGATCGTAGCATCATCTTGCTCATGATAATGGTGAAAAAGAAGAAACGGAAGAAGAAGATGAAGAGAGAAAGGAAAGAGGAATACCTGATCAAGTATTCGAGTGAGGATTTAAAGGAGGAAACGCACGAATTTAAATGCCTCCTAACCCTTATCTCTAACTTCAATTTATAATCATGAATTTGCAGGATTGTCACTTCAGTGACGTCAGGATGCAACGGCTAGTCAGGAAGTAACGGCTATAAATCCGTTGGTTTGTTACGGATAAGAACGAGAAAATATAACTCGTTTATTTATATTTCACTCCTTATATTTTGGGGGCAATTGTTAGGGGAGGATTTTCCAAAGATCAGTGATCCTCAATTACTGTCAAGCTGAGGGATCCTCACTTCTGTTTGAATTAGTGATCCTCAGAGGGTATTATAGGATCACGATCATGGATCATCATAGTGATCCTTGCACTAACGATTGTCTGCTTTGAATATGATGTTGTTTTGCAGGAGTACAAGCTTGGACTTAGTCTTGGCGATATTCCTGGAGCATATTCCATATTTATTCCGCACGTGCTTAACTGAAGTGGACGTTATGGAGTTCGTGGAAGACTTGCACAAAATGCGGATAGTTTGTTAGCTTAGATTTTTTCCTTTTTTAAAAGGGGATAACGAGCTAAATTAGAACACTTGGCTATTTTTAGCTTAACACACACACTCGTAACTGCTCTCACCAGCTCTCGACAATTCACTTGGCGATTACACACTTTTTGCACATTACATTATAGTGATCCTTGTAACTAGCTCGCTATCATCCAAAGTTGTAATAACTTGTTAGTTTTATTTTAGTTGGTGATCGGTAGTTTCCATCACCCGAGGTTTTTTATGCCGGAGATCAACTCTTGATCAAGGGCTTTTTCCTCGTACAAATCTTTGTGTCACTTGTTCATTTCATTTCTGAATGATCCTTAGCATTGTTCATTGATTCAAGCATCACACCTCACAACAGAAAGTTTGGTTGCATTATCTTAGCTTGATTTTTGACCAAAACAAAAACATAACACCAAACACCCCCTAAACTCGCGACATACATTAATAATTTAATACTTGTACATTTTTACACACGTCTACTATTTGTTTTCATCTTTCAGGTCTCAGGAAAAAACACACAGTATTAAGGGGCTGTTTGGCAACATCTGAATGGTTAAGTGCTGAACCAGTAAAGAGGTCTGAACCATTAAGTGCTGAACCAGTAAGAGGTCTTAACCATTAAGAGCCTGTATAATGCTTAACCGTTCAAAGGCAAATGTCTGACTAATTCAGATTAAAGGTCTTAACCATTCAGACTCTGTATAATGCTTAACCATTCAGAGGCAAATGTCTAAACCATTCAGACGTCTTCTCGTGAAACAAACAGTCTGAATCATTAAGTGCTGAACCATTAAGAGGTCTGAACCACTAAAAGCCTCATTAAGAGGTAAACAAATAGCCCCTAAGTTTAAAGAATTTGATAAGAGTAAATTACGTTTTTGCCCCTGTGGTTATATCACTTTTACTATATTAGCCCAAAATAAGATTTTTTAACAGATCTGCCCCCATGGTCTTTATAACTAACCATTTTGGCCCCTAAGTCTAACCAAACCCCCAACTCTGGTTAATTAATTGGCACATGACTTGCACATGATGTCTAAAAATGTAATTTCCCCTCCCCACTTTATGACTTTATAAATAAAACCCTAGATTATTTTTTTTTCACTTCATCTTCTTCCTTAATTCATCTTCTTCTTGATTTGATAATATTTCAAAATTAGATCAAAATTGTTCAAAATTTACAGTTCAGTTGATTGATCGGATTCAAGGATTCATAATCTTTCTTTCTCATAACCAGAAGAAAAATCGAGAAGATCGAAGAAAGTGACGAAAATTGAGATCTAAACAAAAATGAAGAAGATATAACAGACTTCTTGTGAGAAAGTTCATTAGCATTACTTTAAGCTGCAATCTGTTGTGTTCCTCGAGGTTGAAAATTGAAGATTTCAACGACGAATTAACGAAAACTAGAGCGAAATTGGAGATTTCAGCGACGGATTAACGAGATTTCAACGACAAATTAACGAAACTCAGAGCGATGAAACTGCAAAACAGAATAATAAGGCATCAGATGAAACTGTGATTCAATTCATATGCAGATGGTCATACGAAGAAGATGAATTAAGGAAGAATGAAAAAAAAATAATATAGGGTTTTATTTATAAAGTCATAAAAGGGGGAGGAGAAATTACATTTTTAGACATCATGTGCAAGTCATGTGCCAATTAATTAACCAGAGTTGAGGGTTTGGGTAGACTTAGGGGCCAAAATGGTTAGTTATAGAGACCATGGGGGCAGATCTGTTAAAAATTCTTATTTTGGGCTAATATAGTAAAAGTGATATAACCACAGGAGCCAAAAACGTAATTTACTCATTTAATAATTAATAGACTTAGGCCCACATAAATCCAGCTTATTAAACAACCCAACAGGCCTGGACATTGGGCTTATACTAAATTCTTCTTTTATTGGGCTTATACTAAAATCTTCTTTTATTGGGCTTAGGGAGTGGTGCCCTTCCTTTGGGCTGAATCTGGCCATGTAAATATTTGATTAGGGGTTTAGATTTCGAGGGGCTGCTATTAGAGATGCACAAAATAACCGGTTAATTAACCGTAACCGGTTATTAACCGAAACCGTAACCGGTTAATAACCGATTTAGGAATAACCGGTTAGTGGTTATTTTTAACCGTAGGTTAGTAACCGGTTATAAGTGTTTAGTATAATAACCGGTTATTAACCAGTTTTTTTAAACCGGTTTTTTAACCGATAGACTGGTTAACCGAAAAAATAACCGAAAAATTAAAAAAAAAGGCAAAAAAACCGGTTAATAACCGAAAATAACCGAACCGGTTAAAGTAGTTAACCGGACCAGTTAAAAAAATAACCGGTTAAAGTAATAACCGGTTAAAGCATTAACCGGTTAAAGTCAAAAAGTGAAATTAACCGGTATAACTGGTTAACCGAACCGGTTATTAAAATTAACCGGTTTGTGCACCTCTAGCTGCTATTAAGCTGAAGGGTGTGGGCGTCATAATTGGAATATGATTTGACATATAGGAACATGAATGGAATGCTACACCACCCCTCCTTGATTGATGGTGATTGGTGTGGATTGAACCATGATTACCACGACCCTCACATTTGAAAATTTTGAGACAAAAATAGTTTAAAATAATAAAGGGGATAGTGGTTTGGGCCATGACTACACCCTTAGGGTAGTGGTTTTAGATGGTGAAGTAGAGGTGAGTGATATGGCACATATATGGAGGATTGGAGGGTTATGATGGTTATGAGGGTCATTACCACATCCTTTAGCCTTATGGTTACCGGTGCACAAAATAACAGGTTAAATAACTAGAACTATAATCGATTGAGGAGTAATCAATTAGTGGTATTTTTTTTATCCTAGGTTCGTAACCGGTTACAATTTTTTTAGAAGGAACCGGTTTAACCAATTTACCCGTTAATTAAAAAAAATACAAAAAAATAAAAGAAAATAGGAAAAGCCGGTTATTAACCAAACATGTTAAAGTTAATAACCGAAAAAAAGGAGAAAGAAACCAGTTATTAACCGAACCAGTGAAAGAAGAAAAAACCGTTTTGACAATGTTTTAACCGGGTTCTACCGGTTGGTTCAACAATACTACCAGCCAGTTTGAACCGGTTTTAAAACATTGCGTTTTGGTTTTGTGCACCAAGATAGCAGCCCAACAGCCCTCGAAGCCCATTAATAACAGATCAAAAGCATAAACCCTTCTTTCCAAAACACACAGTCACGCGCCACCACAACGCCAGTCCGCCACCACCGCTGTCTGCTACTGTTCTTGTTCGGATTAGGTTTGTTTTGCTTTATTTAAGCATTAATTAATAATAATTAGTATAGAGATTGTTCTGTTAAATTTTGTGAGAATATGTATTTGCACGATTTGTAGGTCTCAAAATAAAACTTACGATGTCTCGAGTTAATAAATTTTGTTTACGGTACATGATTAATGTGTTTATGTTATAAATAAATGTTAAAACATGAAGAATTAGAATATTATTATAAACTATTTTGATTTTGAAGGATTACTGGTTTTGAGATTTTGTTGAAATTTATATGTTAGAAAAAAAATGACCTAATAAACATGTTTTAAAAGGTAGATTATATTGTTAATTGAGTTTATAGAAATTTGTTACTTTAACATTAACATATTGTTATATATTAAGCATAAATGATAGCAAAACAAGTAGTGAGAATGGTTGTAGGAATTATTATATTGGCGAAGCTTGAGATTTCCGACAGGGGGGTCGGAAACATATATACCCAAAAATTTCTATATGAAAGCTACATACATAACACTATTGAGCGAAAAGTTCGGGGGGGTCGGGCGCCCCTCCCGGCCCCTTCTAACCTTCGTCCTTTTATTTATATGTAACATTTTCAACTATATTACAACTCGTTTAAAATTGCAACTGATCGGTTGACTTTTTTGTGAAGAACAACAATTCATTGACCAGATGGGAAGGAAGAAACAGAAGCAAAAGGTGGTGCTACCACCCGAGCTACCACCGGAGGTACCTGAGGATGAAATTGAAGTCTCAGATGAGGATTTGGAGTTTGTCAATAAAAACCGAGATTACGCTGGCTTTGTATCAAAGTTGGACACTCAGTCAATTACAAGGTGAGCATGTATAGTTTATGCATCTCAACATGTGTAGAATTGTACTATGTGTCATTGTATAATTCGTGATAGACATAGTAGACATATATGTCATCTGCGTTAGCATCGTCTTGGTTTAAAAAAGTGCACCTTAAGCGCGCTTAAGCGCAAAACGACGCTAGGCACAAAGAGCCGCGCCTTGTATGATATAAAGTAAGCTTTGTACAAAAAGCGCACAAAAAGCGAGCTTTTTTGGAAAAAAAATCCCACTGAGGCGCGCACTTTTTGTACATAAGGTGTTTTTGTGCTTTAAAGTGTTATACATGCAGCTAAAATGGTTGGAGACTATATTACATTAAATCATATATAAACCTTATTTATCACTATATTTTGGGTAAGGGATACTAAAAGCCTATAGGATATATATAAAAAATATATAAGCACCTTGCGCCTCACGTACGAAAAGCCCACCGCTTTTGCAATTTGCACTTCGCGCTTTGATTTTAGACCTTGTCGCTTTTGTGCGCTTCACACTTTTTTAAACCAAGAGCATCATACATGTTAAGGTTGTTATTTTTGTTAATAGTGTTCATGCATACATCAGAAAAGGTATGTTGTGGGTTGACGTTACATATACATAGATGATGTATCCGGAATGGTACTCGAAGAAACAAAATTACGAAATCTTATTCTTTTTTTTTATTTTATAAAAAGAGCCAACTGTTTGAACCTTAAAATTCTTGTGAAACTTAAGAAAAGATAAATTAGAGCTACGTAGTTACGTATCCTAAATTTATTATGTTATTGACATTATGTTTTATAAAAGGCATGTCAACCGTGTTGCTGATGCCAAAGAAAACGACCGTTCTGTTAACGTGAAAGAAGATGACCTGGAGTTTCGTTACGAGAAACAATTGCGGAAGAAGTCATTAACCACCGATAATGTTCAGCATGAAGTTGATCTTGTAGATGCTCTGCCCGTGAAGACCTTAGAGGGAGAGGTGTATTACAGGAAAGGTAACATTAGAAGTTTTGTTTGTCACTGGTATTATCAAGAATCAATATTTACAAGTTTTCTGGTGATGTTTTTGTGTAGTGTCAACGGGCTCAAATCAATCCAAGAATGCAAACGTTGAGGATGGAAATGAAGATGTAGGCAGAGACAACGGTGTTGTGAAGTTAACAAAAGCCGAAAAACGTGCAAAGCAAAAAAAGTTGAGAAAAGAGGCAAAGAAACAAGCGAAGGAGGTGACAGAAGTAGAAGAAGAAGTTGAACAAAGCTCTCAAGCTGACGTTTTGGTACTCAACTCATATTACTTACATTTTTAATTTGTAATATTGTATATCACCATTCGTCTCATAACAATAACGATTCTATAGGCCGAGGTTGAAAAAGATCTTACAGCTGAAGAAACCAATGAACAAAAGAAGCACAGGCTTGCCGAAATCGGAACGTCAATGCTCGAGAATCCTGAAGGCAATATTAAAAACTTAAAAGAAATGCTGCAAATCTGCAAAGATGGAGATCGTTACATATTAGATCTTGGTCTAAAGTCTTTACTAGCTGTTTTCAAGGATATCATCCCTGGGTATATTATATTAATATTTAATCATGTAAATACTATTTTCATACATTTATGTTATTTAACTGTATTGTTTGTCGTTACGAGAACAGGAACCGTATAAGGCTACCTACTGAGAAAGAGCTTGCAATGGTTGTATCAAAGGATGTCAAGAAAACTCGCTTCTATGAATCCACACTTCTAACTGTTTACAAGGTTTGAGTCACAGCGTTTCTTAACTATTTATATTTTAAAATTTTAAAGCGTTTAACAGTTTTTATTGGTTGAGTGTTGATAGGCATACCTCCAGAAGCTGATGTCATTGGAAAAAGTATTTGGTTTTAAACGGGTGGCCGTTCGTTGCATTTGTACTCTGCTGGATGCGAACCCGCGTTTTAATTTTCGTGATAGCTTGCTAAAGGCTGTTATAAAAAATATAAGCTCCACAGATGATGTCATAAGGTTTACCCATCTTTTTCTTATTTTTTTCATTTTTTATGCAAGTCAAACAAGAATATTTTTTATTGTTATAACATTTTGGGATGCTTGTTAACAGGAAACGTTGTTGTGATACAATTAAGTCGCTTTTTACAAATGAGGGAAAACACGGTGGTGAAGTTACTGTCGAGGCTGTTAAACTTATTGCTGGTCTTGTAAAAGACAATGATTGTCACTTACATCCTGATTCTATTGAGGTAACATTTTATATGCTTGTATCTTTTAAAGGTTTTAATACATCTATTGAGGTTATTAATCGTTTTTGATCATGCAGGTTTTCTTATCTCTCTCGTTTGATGAAGATCTTAGGAAGCCTGAAACATCAAAGGCAGACAATAAGAAAGTAAAAAAGAAGTTTTATAAGACGGGAAGAAGAAACATGGAAATAAAACAAACTTCAGCTGATGAAAAAAAGAAAAGTAAACAGGAAATGTTGTCAAAGACAAGAGAGGAGGTACATGTTGTTACATGTAAGCGTTTATTATTTATATTTTTTAAATTTAGGATTAACATGGTCGTGTGCTTTTCAGGTCAAAGCGGATTACATGGCTGCAGCATTTGCACAAGATTTAAACGAAAAACGGAAGATACAATCTGACACCCTTTCGTCTGTATTCGAAACGTATTTTCGTATATTGAAGCACACCATGCATTCAGAGTATGCTCTACTTATGATACACGCACACACACCCTCTTGTATATTATCAATATTCTTCGTTTAATTCTTATTACCCTTTTTTGTTTATTCAGATCAGAAGCAAACGAATCGATAACCGGCCCATTTGGAGAGCACCCGCTTCTTGCTCCATGTTTAAATGGAATTGGAAAGTTTTCTCATTTAATAGATATGGATTTCATGGCTGATTTAATGAAATATCTTAGAAAGCTTGCTGGAGGAAGTGACGATGTTAAGAATCCATCGGACAGTGTTTCAAGTCGTTTGACTGTGACGGAACGCTTGAGGTGTTGCATAGTTGCTTTCAAAGTGATGAGGAATAACCTTGATGCCTTAAATGTTGATTTACAGGATTTTTTTATTCAGCTTTACAATCTCATACTCGAGTACAGGCCTGGGAGGTTAGTAATTTACTTATAAACAACATGTCTGAATAAAAATTTTCATTTTTAATAGTGCTAATCGCATTAAGCAACTTTAATCAGAATCATGTTTTAGGCAACCAACTTATTGCAGGCTAGAAAAAAACATATGAGTTTAAAAAAAGTGGTTCAGCGTAATCTAGATAAAACTAAGATTAGGAGTTATTGACCGGTCAGCTGTCAAACCTAGGGGTGATCTTTTTAACTCGAACCCGAATTGGGTCGGTTTTTGGATTAAATAATGGTGTTTCGGGTTCACCCGAATAACCCGAGGAAGTCCAGGCATAATTTAAGAAACTGACCTTTTCCATTCCCTCATCTCTCGTTTCCCTCCTTCCTAGGTGAATGGTTTATTTTCAAAAAAAAAAAATAAAAGTTAAATCACCTAAGATACCTTTCTTATTCCTTCTTTATCTTGTAAAAAAGTTAAATCACCTCATCGCATACGCATTCCAATATTGTCTCAGACCCACGCTTTACTTCAGAAGCATATATAATGCTCAAAACTGATGAATGTTCTGGCTTAGTATAACGTTTCTTTTGTGGCAGACCCTAAATGGTTTATGTATGCTATCACGTTGTCGCTTTAGGTATGCACATGCACGATTTCAGCTCGTAAATAATGCTATGGGTTGCATAATCCATTGCACAATCACTACGGGTTAGCATCCCAGTTCAAAATGAATAAAGCTGCTGCATTTGCTGTTCTGAATCCATGTGACCTTGTATCTGGTTGGGTCTATATATGGTATTGATGTTAAGGCTTTGTACATGACATCTCTGCTAACATCGATGTTCAGTGCATTTGAATATTTATTGTGTATGCAAAACATCATTCCATGACGGCGTTACTCGTGCCTTATGTTTCGTGTTCAGCAAAGTTTAGACAATTAATATACAAAAGTTAGTTTTGTGACTTTGAGAGGCTAAGAAAGCATATTATCCTTTTATGATATTAACCTAAAATAGAATTGAAAGTAGGTTACCCTTCTATGCAATTAGCTCTTTTGAATAAATCGATATTGGAGTTTTTATGCATTATGAATACACTTTGACCGTGTTTATCGTTTAGCTAATTTCACCGATTTGACATGTTAGAGAAAAACTAGAATCCATTTGTTCATAAATGGATCAATTTTATGACCTCCACTAGTAAATGTAATTTTATTTCCTGTTTTAAATGTGTAGAGATCAAGGGGAAGTATTGGCTGAAGCTCTGAAGATAATGTTATGTGACGATCGACAGCATGACATGCAACGGGCTGCTGCGTTCATCAAACGTTTAGCTTCTTTCTCTTTATGCTTTGGAGCTGCAGAATCCATGGCTGGTATATACAACACACACCTTATATATTTATTATTTTTAAAAATTATTTGTAGTAATTGCTTTGATTATATCTTGTGTATTGTATTTTTATGTGCAGCCTTGGTTACCTTAAAGCATCTCCTTCAGAAAAATGTGAAGTGTCGTGATCTTTTAGAAAATGATTCTGGTGGTGGCTCGTTATCAGGTTCTATCGCGGTAAAGATTCTGAATTAGTGAATTTTACATCACAACTTTTATATTTGTTTTGTTTTTATTAAATAGTGTTTTCTTTTATCCAACTTTTGCAGAAATATCAACCGTATGCTTCGGATCCAAACCTAAGTGGTGCGTTTGCAACCGTGCTTTGGGAGTTGAGTGTTTTATCAAAACATTACCATCCATCTGTTTCAACAATGGCATCAGGGATTTCGAATATGGCAAATGCAAACAATCAGGTTTATGTAGCAAGTATCTCTCCTCAGCAAGCTTTCAGTGACATGACGCTTGAGAAGGAAAAGTTCACTGTAAAGACCACTCAAAAGCAGTCAAACAGCAAGCGAAAGAGGGGTAACCGTGCACCACTACCACTGGCGGCAGCAGGTGGAGCTGATAAGGAGGCCGCGGTGGATGAGAATGTGGTCAGGACCAAGCTGTCCGAGCATTTCTTGCTTGTTAATGAAATGGAAGAAAATGAGAGGTTAAGACGTGAACTGGATAGGACGACGTTAGCAGTAAAACTTTATAAGCAGTATAAGAAGCAAAGAACCATGTGATGTGTGTGTTTTATGTTTGGTTAAATTTTTGAGGTGAATTTTCATGAACAGATATTGATGCCCTTTATCTTTAAAGGAGATGATATTGATTTTTTTTTTTTTTTTTTTTTTTTTGCATGAGCCTGTGAAGCATTTGTGTCGTTAAGGTTATTTCTAGGCTGTTAAGGTAAAAATAATATGGTTGAAGTAAAAGCATAATTTCTAAAAGCCAAAGACACTGAATTTCTAGTCCTTAACTAGGGCTGTAAATGAGTTGAGCCGAGTCGATTTAGGGTGAGCTCGAGCTCGAAGTTAAACGAGCCTAAGAACGAGATGACCCATAAGCCGAGCCGTGTTTGGCTCGTGCACAACTTGGTTACAAAATGTGCTGGTTCGGCTTAGGTCGTTTGAAATTGTGATGTTTGCATGATGTAATCGATAACATCCACAAATAAATTATGTAATTATATGCAAAGAAATTTGTTTTAAAATAAAATTGTAATGGTTGTTTAAATACAATTATTCTGGTTTGTATTTGACCATAAGCTAACGAAATTGACCATATCAAATTGAAGAAAATTACTATATATAAACCAGATTCGACTAGTAACAATGAAGTTCCATACAATAAACACAAATTGATCAGAGAACTAATGAAATTAAGTGCAAGAGTTCACCATAACATAAGCTAATTTCATAGTACATACCATAATTAAGTTTTACAAAAAATAAACAAATAATGGCCAACTCAAATACCGTCTCCTAAATCTACATATTGGTCCACTATGAGACTTGAACCCTCGACCACATGGGAACTCCTTGATACCGTTATGTCACATGCCCTTTGATTGATACACTAAATAGCACCAAATAAATTGTGGTCATCAACTCATCATACTTGTGTCAATAAACTTACTAAAGAATGTCTTAAACAACATGAAA
Source organism: Helianthus tuberosus (assembly GCA_030545235.1). Taxonomy (NCBI): domain Eukaryota; kingdom Viridiplantae; phylum Streptophyta; class Magnoliopsida; order Asterales; family Asteraceae; genus Helianthus; species Helianthus tuberosus. Next base: position 46,573,436 of record CM060411.1, on the reverse strand, counting down.
CTGATAAGCACCAAACAAAACCCAATCTTTAAGAAGAGCAATTTATTAACAATTTGATGCTCCTTACCCTGTAGAGGTTCTTGTATTATGACCAAGGTACTTGTACTTTGAAAATGCAACAGTTTTTTAACTTCTTTAACTCATAAAAGGAGTGAAATACGTTAGTTAAGAAACCACGCATATATTCTCATTAACCTCATAAACCAGAGACGATTACAAACTAATGACAGGTAGACGAGCAACAAGTTGTGCCGCTACCCCCTTCTGAATAGCAAACCCTAGCCTGCTAAACACAAAATTCTGCCCCTTAACATGCGCGGTGTTACTGCTTAACACCTACTGAACCCGCTTAAGAAAGGACATAAAAGGACTGAAATACGCTTATGCGTAAGTCTTATAGGGTGCCTTAATGCCAAAAACACACACCCATTTACTCCAAGGACCGAAAATGTTATTTCTGAGTGAACAATGTGATCTATTGATACCCTTTTTATAAAAACTGACCAAAACCACAATATAAACATATTACATAAACCATTTGTTTAATTTACTCTTCTTTAAATTTTGCCTTTCTTGTACTCTATAAAAGGAAAGCATATACATACAAGTAAAATACATGTTATTAAACTATAGAATAACACTCTTAACAAGTTTCTATCTTTTTCAGAATGACCGATACATATTATCTAATCCTACTTCTAATTCTATACCATTGTCCACTGTGGGACCGAACCCTATGTATACCACTATGCCATTGTCCACTTTTTACACACCTTGATACCACTATGTGAGAAGCGCTTTGGTAACAAGTTTCACCTAATATTAACTAGTTATCAACATGATTCATGTTAGTTTGAAATCATAAATTTATATGAAACAATAGGTTTAAAAATATGTCTGTTAATAATCAATAAAATATACAAAGCATCTCCTTCAAAAGAATGTCAAATGTCGTGATATTTTAGAAAAAGATTCTGGTGGTGGCTCATTGTCAGGTTCTATCGACGTAAGAATCTGAATCCTACTTCACAAGTTTTTTATTTATTTATTTTGTTTTTGTTAAACGGTGTTTACTTTTATCTAACCTTGCAGAAATATCAACCGTATGCTTCGGATCCAAACCTATGTGGCACGTTTGCAACCGTGCTTTGGGAATTGAGTGTTTTATCAGAACATTACCATCCTTCGAGAATGGCATCAGGGATTTCAAATATGACAAACGCAAACAATCAGATTTATCCTTATGGGAATGGTCTCGTCAAATTTTCTCGATTAGTAAATTAATAGTTATTATTCTTTTACTTTTTGTTGTTTTTTTTTGTTGTCTTATGACTTATAAGTGTTTGATAAGATTCTAAATTTGGTTTTCGATTAAGCACTTGTGTCAGTGTTCTAGCTCATCCCTAACGTTTCCCAAAAAATCAACACTCAAATTCTCCTTTTCTGCTCAACCATTCCTCTACACCCCTGGTTCACCAACCCGTAAGTGATGCGATCTAGAGACTTAGGGGGAGTTGCGGTGGTGTTCCCTTCGAACCCCCAACCCGGAAGGTAGTTCACCTGTAACAACCCGCACGTTCGTGCGTTGTTACTACTCGTTATACTCGTTACGCCTAGCACCAGATATTCGGATCATAATGTACTTATATCGCATATATCGCTATATTGTAGTATTTTCGCATAATTTCGCGTACTTTATCACTATCGCATCACATTGTACTTGCTGACAACCACGAAGATGTCAAGTGAGGACCAATTCTACCCTCCTTGATAGCCGTGATGTGTCGCAGTGCAACTCATTACTCAAAACCCACCTCGCATCACACACATTAACGTTCACGATGACATTGAGTGAGGACCTATTCTACCCTCCTCGATGACCGTGAAGCGTCGCAAAGTAACGCATATTCGAAACGAAACCCGGTTATTGTATCGCAACTTTGAAATATGGATATGTATACGACCCTATGTGACTAATTATAACAAATATAAATACGAAAATGAGGATGGAAAGTGTGTAACCAAACCACCGCAACGCTTAACGATCGAAACGGAACGCCAAGACTCAGCCGTCCGAACGGACAGGCTGTCGTCCGAACGGACAAACCAACCGATCGGACATGCCGTCGTCCGAACGGACAGGCCAACCGATCGGACAGGCTGTTGTCCGAACGGATAGCCATCCGAACGGACAGGCTGCACCACCTCCTCTCCTCTCCTCTCTTGCCTATAAATACCCCCACTCTCACATCAATTGCCTTAATGTGACAGCTCCCACTCGACTAGCACGCTTTTGGGCATTTTCTCTCGATTTCTCGCAATTCTTTTAAGTTTCCAACTCAAATCTCGTACTTCCATGAGCTACACGCACTTCTTCATCATTTTCTCTTCTAAATCTTAACTTTTAACCGTGAAATCAATGGATTTGAGGTGTTCCAGGGTGATGTTATCACAAAGTTCTTATGAACTTCAAGTGTTGGCCTCATTCCACCAAAAACAACTCAGATCCGGAGGATTTCCACAAGAATAAACAACATTTTCACACAGATCTACACAAAATCATGAATAAAAGGATTGAAAGATGGTTTTCCAACTCTCTTTCGACTCTTTTACACTTAATAAACACAAGACCGATAGAATCCGAGCTTGTACCGACCTTCTACTCATTCTTAGTGTCGTGTTGGTTCAAGATCTGGTTTCTGACAAAGAGACGACCGATTTCGGGTTGACCAAGAATGACCATCACGAATTAGTAAACCGGTCGGATTTGGGTGATTCCTGTCCGATCGGGTCCCTTGGTTCGAGATGGGGTTTCTTCTGGTTAGCACGTCACAACGCCGTCTCGATCAAAGCCTTCAAAGTTAGTTAAGTGCCAAGGAAGACCAGATTGGTTGGACGGAGTGCTGTCCGATCGGACAGTCACCCGAACGGTCAGGCTCCCGTCCGAACGGTCAGGCTCCCGTCCGAACGGACAGGCTCACATCCGATCGGATTTCACCTTGGGTCCCACACTTGACTTTAATTTCAACAATTTGGAGTACTATCCGATCCACTGACACCTTGCTCCATTTAACGCACAATTCAACGCTCACGCTATCGATCTGTGATCAGGGTAATCTTAGACGCGCTTCCTTCAATCCAACCAAGTTGTGATTGCTTGCCGAACACCGACTGTGAGTATACTTGAACCCTTTTTGCTTTTGCACTTTTGGGTGTAACATACGTTGCTATCAAATCGAATCACATCAAATGCTTAACTACTTATCACTTGCGAATGACTTACGTGCATAGTTATACGTGATGCTAGTTACATATGTGCTAGGACTTATACTCGCGACGTCCCACCATGACTAGTATAGTACAATTGCGCCCGACGGGGTCTAGTTTAGCAATCGCGATCGAAGCTCGAGGACTTAGCTGGTAGTATCAGTTTTGTGAGTATATATGTCGTGTATTACGTTTATGTATGTGGAAATTCGCAGCTTTTATCTATTACACTATTATATATCAAACCTGTATACTCGCCAATACTTTTGTATTGACATTATTTTAACGTATGTTGCAGGTTAGATCGCAGACTACATCAAAACAAGCTAGGATGTCTAGAAACTCACCTAAATCTAGGTTGTCGGATTTGTATTGTTCGAGAGGACAAGAAATTTGTGATAACTTATGTCATTGTACTGATTTTTAGTATGGGATAACAAATGCAATAAATACTGTCGCAATTTAGTTGTTATGGATTCTCTTGAGCAATCTGATCCGCCTAGTGCCGCGCCCCGATGGCTCCGCCATCGGTTGGGGTGTGACATCACCAACCTATAAGTGATGCGATCTAGAAAGATAGGGGGAGTTGCGGCGGTGTTCCCATGGAACCCCTAACCCGGAAGGTAAATAATAGTTATTATTTTTTTACCTTTTTGTCTTTTTTTTTTCGTGTTACCAGTGTGGTAAGATTCCGAATTTGGTTTTCGATAATCACTTGTGCCGGTGTTCTAGCTCAACCCTGACGCTTTCCAAAAAAATTCAACACTCAAATTCTCCTTTTCTACTCATATCATTCCTCAATTCCTATGGTTCACCAACCCGTAAGTGATGCGATCTACAGAGATATAGGGGGTTGCGGTGTTCCTGTGAAACCCCCAATCCGGAAGGCCATCACGGGGCACCCCTTCCACCCTTAAGAGATTCTCATGTAGATAGATGTTTTTGTAGCAAACAATTACCAAGTATCTTATTGAGTTTCGCATAAAGGTATTTTAGTCTCTTTTTTTTTTTTTGCTTAGTTTAGTTTTCCTTTAACTTTTATTTATTTTTCTCTTCTTCATTAGAGATGGGCAAATCGGGTTTTTTTTATACCTGGAACCAGTTCCTAACCGTACCTGGTTCTTGACTGAGTTTGAATGGAACCGATTCTTCTAGGAACTGGTTCCGGTTACTACCTGGTTTCAAACCAAAATTACCGGAACTGTTGGTAACCGGTCCGGGTATATTGTAACCAGTTCCTCCGGGTAACTTCCAGAAAAAGCTACAAAAGGCTGCCGGAATCGATTCCTAACGGCTTTATATCCGTTGTAATCGATTTATTGCCATTAAAAATTTAAAATAGGTTTCAAGTATTTATATGCATACCACCTTCAACCAAAACTTACTCCCACTCAAATCGGTTTCAACCTTCAAGTTACACCTCAAGTCGGTTATGGCGTGCAACGATGAAGTGATCATGGTTTTGGAAACGAAAAGAAACCCCCAAGTTTGGAAGCACTTTGATATGTGCTTGATGTCCGATAGCCCTGAAATGGCACGGTGCAAAGGTTGCGGGAAGTTCATGAAGGCTACGGCGAACTCGACGCTTAAAAAACACACTGACCGTCATTGTCTGGTGACAAAGGCTACGGCGAAGAAAAGTGAAGGCGGTGAATCATCCGGAACCAGTTCTTCGAAGGTTTAGTGTGTTTATGTGATGTTTGGTTTGAGTGTGTTTTATGTTAATCTTATCTTTAGTTATGATGTTTGGTTTTATGTTAATGTTATGTTTTAATGGTAGGTAATGTTTGGTTGTAATGTTTGGTTTTAACTTTAATTGTAATCGGTTTTATTTTAATGATGTCGGTTCTTTTTGTTTACGGAGGAACCGGTTCCGGGTAGGAACCGGGTAGAAACCTATTTTTTTATAAAATGTGGAACATGGTAAAAATCTACGGGTTTTTTAAACCCAAAACCGGTTCTTCTATACAGCGGGTAGGAACCAGTTCCTGATCGAGTCTACCGAGTCGAGTTTGAAACCAGTTATTATGCCCATCTCTATTCTTCATGTGAACGTCTCTTTGATCTATAAACTATTCCATTGAGTTTCACATAAAGGTATTTTAATTTAATTTATTTTTTTTTTCTTTGAATACCTTTCTCCATTCCTTGACCATACCTTTTGTATTTCACATCAAACATACGGTGATTTATTACCGTGGAAGATAAGATGTGGTTCACAATTTCCTTTGACCATACCTTTTGTGTTTCCCTATGTTGATAAGTTAGGTTAGTGGGTGTGGTATAAGACTGGTGGTTGTGGGCGTTAGAGTGTGGGTGTTTTGGCCCTTTAAGTGGCCCTTGAAAATGTGATTGGCTCTTGAAAAGTGGCCCTCACATGTGCAGCCCTTAACGGCCGTTGAGATAAGGGAATGGCGAAGAGGACGATGGTGCGCCCCTTTGGCGCCCAGGAAATAGGTTAAGGACGCTATGGGGTGCCAAAGAGGGTGATGTGGCCAGGGGCGCAACTTCCTTGGGGCGGGAGGGGGCGCCCGCCCCCGAACTTTTCGACGCGTAGTGTTATGAACAGTACCTTCGTATAGAAATTTTTAGGTATATACGTTTTCGCCCCCCTCCCCCCCCCCCCACCCCCACACACACACACCCGGAATTGAGAAAATTCGACCCCCAAGCTTTGCCAATGGATGTGGCAGGGAGCGGTATACCACACCCACCCGCCTTAGTAAAATTTCAAATTTGATAAGACTTAAATTGAATATTGTGAGGCTTGATCCACAAATGTGTGTTCGCGTTGTTGAGCATTTCTAAAAACTACAAGGGGTAAAAAAAAAGGTTGAAGTGACAGTACAATTCTCGGTTTGAAGAAAATAGTGATTACTATTAATTTAACCATAAACAAAAATTGGCATGCAAACTAGTAACAATGAAGTGCAAACATTCATCATAACCAAGTTCCATACCATAAAGTATAAACACAAATTGATCAGAACGCTAATGAAATTGAAACGCAAGAGTTCACAAGCCACATTTCCATACACACCTTGGTACTGTCACACCCCTTCGGACGTCAGTGGCGAAGATTGAGATTTCCAAGGGGGGTCGAAAACGTATATACCCAAAAATTTCTATAGAACCGAGGGTCGAAAACGTATATACCAAAAATTTTCCATACGAAAGCTACATACATAACACTGCTGAGCGAAAAGTTCGAGGGGTTCCTCCGGCCCCTTCTAACCTTCGCCCCTGCCTTTGGTTGATACATTAAAGGGAATATTACCAAATAACCGTGGTCATCATCATACTTGTGTCAATAAACTTAAAAAAAATTGTCTTAACAACATGAAACCATTAAGCACCAAACAAAACCCAATCAAACAGTTTCTCATTATCTTTAACTTTTACCACTAAGAAGTGCAATTTATTAACTATTTGATGGCCCTTGCCCTGTAGAGGTCCTTGTATTACGTACTTTGATAATGTTTTGGTTTTTTTTTTGAACAACGTACCATTAGGATGTCGCTAACCGGGTTAGTAGTTAGTATCACCAAGTTAGCATTAAAATCCCCCTTGCCTGGATTTGAACCCAGGACCTCCAAGAGAAGCAAGCTTCCCACTTCCCCTTAACCACTAGGCCAAGAGATCATTGTATAGTTAGGATGTTTCAGTTTATTTATTTGTTCAAAATTAACCAGTCTTTTTTTCCTTTGAATGAGTAGACATGTTTCCATGTCTCAAGCCAATGCTATGGATGTTCCCAAGATTGTGATAGCCTAACTTTCTCTCTATTTGGTGTCATATTCTAGAGTATATGTATAGTTAGTTTAGCGTAAACCTCTTGTGGTTCAAGTTAACTAGTCTTTTCCCTAATATGTCAAACCATCTTTGTTAAATCGCCCTGATTAACATGCACTCATTCTAGATGGTAAATGTAGGGTATGTTATGGAGAACGAAGAAGACGATGATGGAGGGAAAGCAGAGAAATCGATGCAAACTAACTTATGCGATCATGAGTAAAAGCCGACCTATCTAAACATGCGTAAATTGAGAAAGGATATAAAAGGACTAAACTACTCTTACGTGTAAGTCTTGTAGCGTGACATAATGACAAAAACACACAATCATTTACTCCAAGGACTGAAAATGTTATTTCTGAGTGAACACTGAACAACATGGTCCATTATTGTCCATAGATGTCATTTTTTTACAATAAATGACCATAATCACAATATAAACATATACTACATAAACCATTCGTTTAATTTACTATCCTTTTAAATTTTGCCTTTCTTGTATGTATAATAGGAAAGCATACACATTATTGTATCTTTAACAAGAGAAATAGATTGTTATTATAGTATAACACTCTTAACAAATTTCTATTTCTTCAAACGGCCCATACATCACTTCTAATTCTACACCAATGTCCACTGCAGAACTTGAACCCTCAATCTCATGGGAATATAAGAAACCACTATGCTAGAATCGCTTTGATAATAAGTTTCATCTAATATTATATAGTTATCAACATGATTCATGTTACATCTAATACTAATTAGTTATCAACATGATTCATGCTAGTTTGAATCATTAGGTTAATAAATATGGCTGCTAATATATAATCAGTTAAATATACAAAGTCTTAAACCTTTTGATTCTAAATTAAGCCAATTTCTCTCAAGAGAGTATCATTGTATAATTTATTACAAACAGAAAAGTCATGCATATATTAGTTAAACATAATATTTTAACACCAATATAGTTTAAAAAGTTGTAAATATAAAATGTTTTAAGGAGTAGAACACAATGTTTGAAAATATTAAAAATCTTTGACCAAAAATACACTTCATTAATTCATATGTAATAGTGGATAATAATTTATATTGAACTAATTAATTAAATTCTTTGATGTGATGATTCTAATATATCAAAAGAGTAAATTACAAGTTTTGTCCTTTATGTTTGTCCTAAATTGCAGGCGCTGGCCTTTGTCTTTAAAATTGATGAGTTTTGTCCTTAATGTTTGCAAATCTTGCACGTTATGTCCTTTAGGCCAAACCCAGTTAGATTTTTTTTGTTAAAACTGGTCATCCAAGGGTATTTTAGTCTTTTTACCCCATTTATTTAATGGTATTTAAAAAATAAAACAAAATAACTTAAAATATTATTATCCACCACTGATTCTCCTCTCTCTCTACAATTACTTCTCTCTCTAGCTCTCTGCTTCTCTCTCGATCTCTACCACCATCAACCACACTATCCACCACTGCAACCACCATCCTCACCGGCCACCCCTACAACACCATCCACCACCCCACTTTATCTCTCTCTATATCCAACCACCACCGGCGCCACCAGCCACCACCGCCCACCCCTACAACCACCATCCACCACCCCACTCTATCTCGCGACCTACACCAGCCGCCACAGACAACCAAATCCAAAAATCCCAACAAAAACAAACACATCCAGACGAACTAACTAACCTCAAACCGATTTATAAACCCCAGTGCTCAAATTGGTGTGAATCTGGTTGGGTGAATCAACCCGTCACCGCCATCTCCACCACCCTCCACCGTCACCGTCACCACCACCCTCCATCGCCACCGTCACAAAACCCCCTCTAATCCTCTGCCTTCTCTCTCCCTAAATTCCCATTCTCTCTCTTCTCTCCCGTTCTCTGCAGACCCACCACCACCATCGATTAACCCACCGCCACCATCGATTCTTTGTCTCTTTCCTTCACCCACCTCCTCCATCAACACACCCCACCGGAACCCTAACCCCAACCCCAACCTGCAACAACCAAAATCAGATGTGCGGTTTGACTCCAACCACCGGAACCCTAACCCCAACCCCAGCGCCACCGCATTCTTCCCCTCTTTTGACTCCAACCACCGTTTACCACAGATGTGCGGACGGCGTCTGCGATGGAGCGGGCGGCTTTGATGTTGGCGGTTCGGATGTCGTCTTTGCGTTTATTGTCGACGTAGCTTTCGGTTTTGGAAGAGGGTAGTGGTTGTGCTGCTGCCATTGGAGGTTTGTGACTGAAACCCTAATTACAGTGGTTGAAATGGGGAGAGGTGGAAGAAAAAAACCCTAGTGGTGATGAAATTGTTGAAAATCGATCTGATGATGATATAGTTAGGGTTTGTTCTGGTGATGTTGTTAGAGAGAATGAGTGTGTTGCAGAGATCTGGTGATGATGATATAGTTAGTGTTTTATTATTTACCTAATGGTCCCTTAATATAAGTTGTTTTACAGGATTGTCCTTGGGAAGTTGAAATGACAATACTACCCTCATGTGCCCTGCACATGCCTTCATTTAACCAAAAAATCTAACTGGGTTTGCCCTAAAGGACATAACGTGCAAGATTTGCAAACATTAAGGACAAAACTCATCAATTTTAAAGACAAAGGACAGCGCCTGCAATTTGGGACATACATAAAGGACAAAACTTGTAATTTATTCATATCAAAATGACTAACATAGTATGGATGGATGTATTCTTAGTCAGCTTTTTTTTCCTTTTCACATTGTATAGATATAAAAAATAAGTTTTTTTTATTAATATATTTACTTTTTTTCTTGTAGATGATGCAACAGATTATATGAAATTCAACTCTGAATTTGGTACAATTTAAGAATCAAGTACAATTAAAAATAAAAACATAATCAAAGATTTAGTCACGAGAACTAACAACACTTTGATACGTCAAACGTGTCCATGTTAATTCCCGGATGCTATGCGAACACGTCATTTTACAACACCCCAACTCTAGTCATTTATTAATACACGATTTCTTTTGGGTTAAGTTGTACGTCAATGGGTAGACACATGAGGACCATGCGAAAACTCGGTAATTGCGAGTGCACACGTAATTACGAAAGTGACGCATGGAAGTCATACTAAACCCTATGATGTGCCAAACCTATGATTTTCAATATTTTATGATGAAATATAACTTTATCATAAGTTTTATTACTTTATCATAACTTTTATTATTTTATCCTATTCCATGTTGTTATATCGTTTCGTATATAAACCACCGGAATACATCTATAATATTCCACGAGATTCTAATGATTTTAAAATAAATCACCTTATCTTTTGTACCTTATTGAAGAGTTCGACTTTGCTACTCTTTAATACTCCATAATATTTTCATGAGATTTGTATTCTTGAATCATGGGATTTTCCTTAAGTTCCATGATTTCACAAATCCGTGACTCCCCCATTTGAGCAACCAAACACCCACTTTATGATCCAATCGTACGACCAATCAGATGCTCCCCACATGGATCAACCGACCGTATCCTATGGCACCCACCTCGTTCCTTAGCCGTTCAACCCACCTCGTTTCTATCTTTGGTGTGTCTTTGCTGCTGGTTGAACTGCTGTGAGAACTTTGCTATTAGTCCGTCGAAACTATCAATTCTCTCGATTGGTAAACTATCCCACCAAACGTGAGCGACACCCACGAGGGTTTAGACAAACATTTTGCACCACAGGGGCATTGGCCATAAGGCCACTTCTCCCGCGCTCCGGAAGAGGTTGATATGATCATCTGGATCACTTATTCCATCGTATTTGCCCACAGTTGGCGGCATCTTAGGCTTATCTTTTATGGGCGCTTCTGTTATCCGCCTAGAAAATTTTGACTTGAACGTGACGTTCGTCGGTTTATACGGTCTGGTCAACTCCTCTTCATCCAGGTCAATGGGCTCTGCTACCGGTGGATCCTGAGTCACAGGAGAGGTAGCTAGTTGTGTGACCGGTGAGGGTTCAGTTTGAACGTAATTAAGTCGTTGTCTCGCACTGGAAACATTACTCTCGGGTGTCCTAGTTGTGGCTGTGTTGACGGACGTTGAGTACGGCCTAGAGTGTCCTTACCAGGGCGAAGGCTGCAAGTATTGGTAGCCCCATGGTGTTGACTGACTTCCTTCATATGGTGTCCCAAAGCCATACGCCTGAGGCGGCATGGACAGCATGTAACCGTAAGGTGGCATGTAATAGTAAAGTGGAATATACGCTTGGTTTCCAAGGGTGATAGGTACAACTGTAGGGGCGGACCCACATAGAGTGGGTTAGGGTCCCCGGACCCCAATGCTTTTCAAAAAAGGTTTATTAAATTTTATAAGGACCCTATAAATAAAATTAGGTGGACACCATAAAAAGAAAAGGAAAACTGGTGTAGTGGTAAACCCTCTTCTTTACCAAGAAGAGGTCATGAGTTCAATTCTTATATTGCTTTTTTTATAGTCTTTTATTAAATCTAATTTAAACCTCGCTCTGACCTGACCTGAGAGGACCGACCCGAAAATTTTAACGTTTTGTTACGAAAATTTTGAACACCAAAAAAATAGAACCCATTGAAAAAAAATCTTGCATCCGTCACTGTACAACGGTCCTAACCAAATAAGGTATACATACAACGTTCGGTTCCAATAAGGTATAGGTACAACGTTCGGTTCCAATAATTCTAATAGAATTGGGTTCGGGTCCGATCGTCCATAACTTATAAAATTGGTACTGCAATTTTTTTTTTTTTTTTGTTTTTTAAATACAACGTGTGTCTAGTGCTCATTCTCAAATTTTCAACATCTACAAAATACAATGACGGTGGGAATAGTTGTTGGACTTTATTGGTTGACATGGGCGGCAAGGGAACAGTGCTAACACTCCACTATTGGCCTAACTAATTTATGATTTTATCTCCGCTTTAAAATTACGATTTTGCCATCGGTTTAAAAATACGTATTTGCACCCAGTTCAAAATAAAATGGCGCTTTTGCTCCCAGCTAAATTTCTCAATTTTGCCCTCGATTCAAATTGATTACGGTTTTGGCCACAATTTAAAATTACGCATTTGTCCCCAGTTAAAAATAAATATATGCTTTTGCCCCCAGCTAAAATTTACGAATTTCCCCTCGGTTCAAAATTACGATATCACCTTCAATTCAAAATTACGTTTTTGCCCCAAGTGCAAAATAAAAATATGGTTTTCCCTAGCTAAAAATTAGGATTTTACCCTCCGGGAAAAAAATTGATTTTCCCCCAAGTAAAAATAAAAATATGACTTTGCCCCCAGCTAAAAATCGTGTCAAATAGCTGCCTAACACTCTTTTTACAACACTCTTTTTACTTTTAAAAATAAAAATATGACTTTGCCCCCAGCTAAAAATCGTGTCAAAGAGCTGCCTAACACTCTTTTTACTTTTAAAAATAAAAATATGACTTTGCCCCCAGCTAAAAATCGTGTCAAAGAGCTGCCTAACACTCTTTTTACTTTTTATTTGTAGCAAAACTAGAGTACTGTTTTTAAATTAGTTGAGGATTATTCGACCATCGCCCCGCAACGCGGGCGGGGCATCACCTAGTTACAAATATTTTCGGAGGTTTCCAGGTGCACCACTTACATGATTCCTTCCGTACTATTAAGCTTATATTATTTAAATATACTTACTTTGCCATTAAAAAATAACCCATCCATCACACAAGTTCGTTACACTACACTATGGACGAAAAATATCGATAAAATAATAATAAAAGAATAATAATTTTCAACGCACCGTGCAATACGGAAGTCACGGATATAGGGCCACCAAAACATGAGAAACTGGTCGGAAGGGCACTATTCTCGATGACATGACTACTTGCCTTCGTCTCCTTCCAACCCAATCAACCACACTTTTTCTCTACTCTCAAGTCACGTACTCAATATGTCATGATTTATGTCTCCACTCTCTTAAAAATTACAAAATTTAAAGATTGTTTTTATTTACCAAAAAATCTTTCTGATATTGACCTATTATTTTTTACCCGTTTACAAAGCTTATATTACGCCCAAAATGGGTGCTACTTTCTACACCCCCTAATTACTTTTTACACCCTCATCCTCTCACATACTTACAGGTGAGGCCCGCATGGGACCGGCAGTTTTCCTCTCACAAGGGGGTATAATCAGGAGAGGGGGTGTGTTTAGAATCAGCCTACAAAATTTACAACCTTTCTTCAATGACACATACTCGCCCAACCTACCCACCGCGGTGGCGGTAGTGTACCCGATTCAGGTACACACTCGCAAATAAAGATGCACAAAAAACCTGGTTCCATACTTGATCCGGAACCGGTTCCTACTCTAGCTGACTCGCACCAGTTCCAGACCCGGGTGTAGAAAAAGGAAACGAACCAAACCCGCCTCGGAACCATCCAGGTTCCACCTCTACCCAGTCAAAATCCTGACCCGAACCGGCCAGAACCCAAAAAATATCGGGCAAACCAGTCAAAAACTTGAACGTACCCAAAACTGATTCTCATCCTACCCAGTTCTTGACTTTGTTGACCAAACCCGTATCCGGTTCTTACCCGGTTTTAGCTTTAAAAAAAGCCCGATTTGTGCGACATAAGGCTCACTAATTGTGAAGGGAAAAATAATTGTGTATAGAAAACTTTTTGGTCTAACATTATCTATTTACGTAAGAGGGTGTTTGGGGTTCTTTTTTTTAGGGAAAAATGACTTTTGAAGGGAAAAAAAGATTTTTGAGGGTGTTTGGCTTTCCTTTTGAAGGCAAAAGTCCTATGCAAAAGCCAAAAGTCAGGTTTTTCTGACTTATTTTTTTCAAAAGGATTTTTGGAAAAGTTGAAAATAAGTTAAGCCAAACATAAACATGCCCTAATTCTCCCCTCAAAACAAAGATTTTCCTTTCCACCAGATCAGCTTGTATGCTTTTAAATATGCGACATAATCATCATGAACAAATAAAGTAAATGAAATTGTCAAAGAAACCGATTTATAAACTTCTGATCGACAGATTTAGAAAGCTAATCGACAGGTGAATCTAGCAAATTCAAACACCATAATTCAAATCAGAGTAACAAATCTGTACGAAATCAAAATCTTGGATCCTCAACGGAATCCATTTTGTATATACAACCAGCAAAACTAAAAAAAAAAAAAGTTGAAAAAACCAAATCGATTCGACTCGATACTTTTCAGTTTTTAACCAGCACCAAACGATCTCACCTAACCTCACTATTCGCTTAATCAAACAAGCAAGCGAATAGCCAAAAAAAAAAAAAAAAGATTCCAGTCAGTTCACACACATCCGTACAGTATTACAGAAACTCATACGAGAGAAGGTTTTCATTCCCGGTTCGTAAAGCCTCGAGAACTTGTTCAAAGACGAAGACGTGGCAGGGTATACGAAGAACGCCTTTCTGTTCGTAACCGTATTCTTGAGCTGACTTGTTGAGCAAGTTGATGAAAATGGGGTGGTTGAGGAGGTCTGCGTTTACTACAAACCGTTGCATCTCTTCTCCGACGTATATAGGAAGGTGACCTTCTGGTACGGAGCTCGAGCGGCGAGATTTTGGGATACGGAAGGATCTGGAGAGACGGATGGTTGCGGACGGTTGTTGTTGTTGTTGGTCTGAGCGTAAGAGAGAGTAGGGCGATGAGTCGGAGACGCGAGAGAGACGACGGATGAGGCTCTTCATTGTTTGGTGGTGAAGGGGTGTGTGTGTGAATGTTGGGGAGAGAGAAGGTGTGGGGGTATAAATATAGAGGTGGGTGGGATTGGGAGGTTATGCGTACAAGTACCTGCCAGGTACAATTGTCACTTTTTTTTCTCTCTTTTTAATAAGAGTTAATTACTCTTGTTTTTGGCCCTTTGTTTTTTTTTTTAAATCACAATTTCAGTCCATTAGTTTAAAAATTACGATTTCAGTCCCTATGGTTTCATTTTCGTAACCATTTCAATCAATTATTCTGTTAAGTACATGGACTGAAATGGTTACGAGGTGAACTAAAATGGTTACGAAAGTGAAGTCGCAAGAACTGAAATCGCAATTTTTAAACTAATAGACTGACATAGTGATTTTTGACACATCACAGGGACGAAAACAGTAATTAACTCTTTTAATAATTAGCATTTTTTTATTTGAAAAAATACACCCTTAACAAAATAATAATAATAATAATAATAATAATAATAATAATAATAATAATAATAATAAGAGTAAAGATCCCGTTCCCGTACGGTATTTTATCGTACGAAAGACAAGGAAAAGTAAAAAAACACGGTGGTGTTTTCATAATTAGTTTACTCGTAATTACCTTACAAAGATCAAACTTACCCTAGAAGATAATTTGTATAGTAATTATGATACTCTATAAGATTAAAATTAGCTTACGAGTAAAATTATTACGAAAATGTCATCGTGTTTTTTTTCTTTTCCACTTTATTCGTACGTTTTGTACGATAAAATACTTTGTATTTGATCTTTTTTCATAATAATAAAACGAGATTTTAAGATAATTCATAAACTATCTAACTTTACTTATAAGTATAGGTATATATTTAGTACGAGACTTGAATCTTCATTTTTATTAGGGTGTCGTCTTTACCCTTAATGAAATAAAATGCAATCAAAACAACCAATCAATTATGAAGTGAGAGTTCATTTAAACCAAAACTTATTCAAAATCAATTGTGATTGTGTGTTATCCCATTAGGATGAACCCGACTCCAATTTCTAACATTTTCTAGGTTTTCCTTTGGTATCAAGCTCAGGTTCACCATTCCAAAATCTCATCCAAAACTATTAGCGGTGGTGTCCTGTTTGATACCAATGAACAAGAATCTCATCCCAAGGATACACCTTGTACCGTAAGAACGAATAACTTTTTTTTTTTTTTTTTTTTGTTATTGCTAGACTACAAACCCAAAATAAAATTAATGTGAATAAAATCATGCCTATAAAAATTTATTACTCTAGGAACTAGGGGTGTTCAAAACCGGATATCCGAAAATTCGGAAATCCGAATTTCGGATATCCGAAATTTTCGGATACGGATTCGGATAGTGAAATCTGGTATCCGAAAATCTAACTTTTTATTTAATTTTTATTTTTTTATTATTTTTTTTTCATATTGGGAAACGGATATTATGGATAGTTTCGGATATCCGAATATAAGTTTTCGGATATTTTTCGGATATTTCGGATATTTTTCGGATACTTTCGGATATTTTCGGATATTTTTCGGATATTTCGGATACTTCGGATATTTTCGGATATTCTGATATCCGAAAAAAATGAAAATTAAATTTTCGGATATCCGAAATATCCGAAAATTTTGAAAATCACTATCCGAATCCGAATCCGAAAAATTCGGATATCCGATTTTTTGGATATTTCGGATTCGGATATCGGATAGGAACAAAGATGTGACTTTTACGATATATGTTAAAATTATTTCCAGAAGTCTTACATAATAATTATGGAAGTTAATAGTTGTAGATACGTGTTTGGTGTTTGGTTGAATGGTTGTTATTTTAAATTTTCCTCTTTGGTTTTAGATGTTATTTTCACTTTTACTTTTTGTATTTTTGTAAATTTAATATCATGGCCATGCTTCAATAACATAAACACCTCATGATGTTTATATATATATAGGACAAAGATCCGTTAGGAACCACCCCTTATTGCGAGAACCGCGAGAATCAATGTGAACACAAAAAAAAATGCCTAAAAATAGCTAAATTTTTTTTTGCTACTAAAAGTAGCGATTTTAACATAAAAAATATTAAAAAAAAATTTGTGATTTTTTTTTATTTTTTTTAGATTTTTTAAGGTTTTTTTGGGGTTTAGTTTTTAGTATTTTAGCTGGGGGGTTAGGTTTTTGGGGGGTGGGGGAGGGGGGTTTAGGTTTTTTTTTTTTTGGGGGGGGGGGTAGGTTTTTTTTAGGTTTTTTTGGGGTTTTAGTTTTTAGCATTTAGCTTGGGGGGGTTAGGTGTTTTTAGCTATTTTAGGTTGTGTTCACATTGGTTCTCGCGGTTCTCGCAATAAAGGTGGTTCTCGCATGAACCTTACCATATATATATATATATATATATATATATATATATATATATATATATATATATATATATATAGTGGGGATCATACGAAAAGTGTGTTTTTCCTAAAAAGTGTAAAAAGTCATAAAACACAATAATTTCAGGCATAAAACACACCTAAAACTCATAAATAACATAATGAAGATTACTAAAACACCATATTCAAACTCTAATAGTTCATAAAAACTTCAAACACACCATCGTAGAACTATGAATTTAAAACACAAAATGCTAAACAACATAAAACACAATAATATTTGTCATTTCATAATCAGAGCCTTAACATTTAAAACACAACACAAAACCCACATACATGATGTTTTAGTAATCTTCATTATGTTATTTGTGGGTTTTTTGTGTGTTTTATGGTTGACATTATGGTGTTTTATGACTTTTTATACTTTTTAGGAAATTTGGACTTTCTAGCCAACTCCTAGCATATATATATATATATATATATATATATATATATATATATAGGGCTGTAAACGAACCGAACGAACACGAACAAGGCCATGTTCGTGTTCGTTCGTTAAGGAAATTAACATGTTCGCGAACTGTTCACGAACGCATACCGAAAATAAGTTTGTGTTCATGTTCGTTCGTTAAGCAAATTCAGTTGTTCACGAACAGTTCAAGAACACTGGTCTCGAACACAAACGAATGAAAGCAAATAAAAACGAACGTAAACAAACATTTAACTTGAAAATAAAACACAAAAACATTGTTATCCTTAAAATTTTGATATAAGTAGTTAAATACAACCATCAAATGATAAATCAAAACACAAGAAGTCTACTACACCACCAAACGATGAATCAAGTTTAACTAACTTAGACATAATTATCCCCAAAAATGTCTTAGAATGTCCAAATTTTAGCTAACTTAGAAAAAAAAAATATGGTTTCAAGTTTTCAATATGTTTAGATAAAAGGTTTATTATTTATTGTTTTTTTAATATACACAAATGAACATGAACGAACGTAACCGAACACATTACCGAACGTTCACGAACGTAGTTGAACGAACGAGACCTGTGTTCGTGTTCGTTCGCTAAGCTAACCGAACAAAATTTTTTGTTCATGTTCGTTCGTTAAGCTAATCGAACGAACATAAACGAACTTCCAGCCGAACGGTTCACGAACTGTTCGCTGAACGTTTGGTTCGTTACACCCTTATATATATAGGACAAAGATCCGTTAGGAACCACCCCTTATTGCGAGAACCACGAGAACCAATGTTGTCACACCCCAACCGATGGCGGAATCATCGGGGCGCGGCACTGAGCGAAACAGATTGTCCAGAAGTTTCCATAACAACTATCATCACCATTTAGTTTAAAGCGATACGTCCCATACCGTATCATAAATAGCAAAACAAGTTATTACAGACAAAAACTAAACAAATGTTCTGTTCCGACAACTCAGATTTAGACATAACTAATTTATTCGTTGGTTTCTAGGACTCCAGTTCCTAGCTTCGATTTCATCACAGCACAAAGAGCAAACATGCAACCTAAGAACCTGTCACATACGTTAAAATAAAGTCAATACATAAAATGTAAAGGTGAGCATACAAGTTTGATAATAGCATATAGAGTTCGAATTCGTTTACGCATAACCAGCACGTACACATAGAGAAATGAAGCATGTTAGTTATCGACATAGATCCATCGATACCAATGACTGCGGGTTGACTGCCCGAGGCAGTTCGCAATACACGATTACCACTGTAATCCTTGCAAGTAAAAGATCCTTAACAACCCCCGTGTGAACGGGTGCTGAGTCCAAACTATAGTACTATCGTTGCTAAGGCAGGTAGACAGCATTCCATGTGTAAACATAACAAACAAGCATTCATAAGCCACGTATAACATGCATTAATGGTTTAGCGTTAAAATAGCTTGAGTAGTGTGATTGTTGTAGTTTGAATAGTTGTAACGTATGTAACACCCAAAAGTGCTAAAGCAAAAAGGGTTCGAGTATACTCACAGTGATATGGATTGAAGGGAGCGCTTTACAGTGAGTACGATTAGCCTGAATAGATTCGATAACGTAACGATAAGTGACGCATAAAACAGTACAGGTGAGAGTGGGTAAGATGACTGATCGTGCGGATCAGTTATCCGTGAGTAGAAGTCATCCGTGCGCATGACCTATCCGTGCGGATGGTGATGCGTGCGGATGGTGTTCCATCCGGATAGGTTATCCGTGCGTGTGACTGTCCGTGCGGGTGGAAACTCGTGCGGACTAGTCGTACGTGCGGACGACTTATCCATACGGATAGATTGCTTGTGTGGATAAATGTTCAAGTGGATTGTTTCTTCCTAAGATGTGTTTGTGTATGATGGCTTGTGCTTTGGAGTTTTCGTTGTAGCATTTTGAAAACACCAAAGTGTTTCTACTTTTCAAGCCGGCCGCGCGGACGGCGGTCCGTGCGTATGGTAGTCCGTGCGGGCAGCCTGTGCGCGCGGGCAGAGACAATCCGTCCGGATAGCCTGTCCGTGTGTACGGCTTGGCCGTGCGGATGGAGATTGTTTGATTTTCATTTTAAGGCCTTAGTATCTCATGATCCGAAGAGTAATCCATTCAGAGGTCGTCCGTCCGGATTGCTCGTTCGTCGATACTCAAACCTTGTTTGGAAAGTGGGTCCCAAGGGTAGTCCGTGCGGATGACAACCCGTGCGTATGACCTGTACGTGCGTATGGCTCGTCCGTGCGGACAGCTAGTCCGTGCGGATAGCTTGTCCGTGCGGACAACTGGTCTGGTTGTTCCGTTCGTCTACACTTGGTTTCTGTTGTCGCTTATCGAGACGTTCTGATTACGTGGCAACCACTTGGAGTTGTGTTCTTACCCGCGTGACTAGACCGGTCAGGAACCACCCTAACTCGGCCTGTCGGCAACTTAGAACGGTCGTCCCAGTTAACCCCGAAATCAGTTGTCTATGGGTAGGACTCCGGATCTAGAACTAGGGCATCACTATTGACGAGTAGAACCCTAGGACTGATCGGATTTGTACTGGTTTTAAGGGTAAAAGAAGGAGAGAACTTAGGTTTATTTCTTTCAACTCTTTTATCCTTAGAAAAGTTTAGATCTAGGTGAAGTTATTGTAAAATCTTGTAGAAATCGTTTAGATCTGAGATATTCTTGGTGGAATGAAGCCAAGCATGAAGTTCTTATGAACTTCATGATGACGTCACCCGTGAATACCTCGAATCCGGATGATTTCTTGGTTAAAATGGAAGATTCGAAAGATAGAAGTGTGTAGAATTGTGTAGTGATCAAAGATGTACAAGGATTAGTGCAAGATCTTACCTGGATTGAGAGAAATCTGAGAAAAGGTGAAGAATGCGTGTGGTTCGGACGTCACTTGCCAAAAGTGGAAAAAGTGGAGAGTGACCCGTGTATTCATAGGATGCCAAAAAGGGAAAGGGTGAGCCGTGCGCATGGCACGCACCCGGGTAGGTTATCCGCGCGGACTGGCCATCCGTGCGGATTGGCAATCCGTGCGGATTGGCCATCCGTGCGGACGCCACCTCCTTTGGTGTGTTCGGTGCGACGTTGATTCGGTTTTGCTTTGCGAGCGATTCGATAGGGTTTCCTAATCAAATTACTTTCAGTCCCAACTACTTCTTATATGGTTCGACTCGGGACTCGGGTTCGGGTTCGTTTATGTTCGAGTTAGACTTCGAGTTCGATTGAGTTTGCTTGATTATCACAACATAAAATAACATAAAATAAACATGCGCAGGTAACACGTAAGGCACACACACACGTATAACGGCAAGTAAAATGCATAGCCCGAGTTACGATTTGATGTCGATTTGATTAGCATAGCTTGATTAACTTTATCGCATTGTTACTTCCTATCGTTCACAGTCGTAGGTCGATTGAGTTATGGGTTGATTATTGCAATGTACGACATTTACTCCACATAATCTAAATATCATACAAACAATTCTACGAGTCACGTCGTGCGAAATCGGTCGTTGACTTTGACCTTGACTTTGACTTTCACTCGTGGAAACACGGGGTGTTACAGCCTCCCCTTGTTTAGGAAATTTCGTCCCGAAATTAAGCCGGAAGCTGTAACTAATTCGTGAATCACGTGTGAGAGTCCTTCGTTTGGGTCATTGAAAATCATCAAATTGACCAGGATTTCATGGGTAAAAATTGATAATTTTCGGATATGATAAGCGAAAGTACCTGATCTAAAAGCCTGTAGAGTTTTAGATTTCAATTCAAATCGTCAAATCGTTCCTACAAGTGGTATCTGAGCAGGAACTCGGTTGCGAGGATCATTCGCACTTAGTATATATTATAATTGTGACTCTATTGGTTAGGTTCCGGTTTGATTCGTTTCGATTGCGATCCGACTCGTACGATGTGCGGAATCCGTGCACGAGTGAGATCGAACAGACAAAAACGTACAATTTTAACGTGATTCAATAGATTCGTAAGACGTGTACAAGCTTTCTCTCTCTAGTTTCTCTCTCTAACCTCCAAATGAGCAAAAGTCTCAATCTCTAACCCTAACACTTTTATCTATAGGCAAAGGATTATAAGGGATTTCTCCTTATTTACATGTATGCCACCTTGCCTTTCTTAACCGGACATTACTCCTTCGTTAAACAGCTGCGGATGCTTTGCCTTCATGTCGCTTTCGAGTTCCCAAGTGAACTCCGCGCCCCGCTTGCCTTCCCATCGGACCTTCACAATAGGAATGCGTGAGCGCCTGAGTTCTTTGGTTTTGCGATCCATGATTTCGACAGGCTTTTCCACGAAGTGTAATGTTTCGTTCACTTGCAAATCGTCTAGAGGAACATGTAAGTCGGGGTCGTAGATGCACTTTCGGAGGTTCGGCACGTGGAAAGTCGGATGGACATTGCTAAGTTCCTCCGGTAATTCGAGTCTGTAGGCGACTTTTCCGACCCTTTCCAGAATCTTAAAAGGTCCCACATATCGAGGCGCGAGTTTCCCCTTTTTGCCGAATCGGACTACACCCTTCCAAGGTGATACCTTTAGGAGTACGTAGTCACCAACGACATACTCACGGTGCTTGCGCTTTTTATCGGCGAGAAGTTTCTGTCTATCCCGAGCTTTCGCTATGTTGTCTCGAATTTGGAAAATTTTGTCTGTCGTTTCTTGTAGCAGCTCCGGACCGGTTAGTTGCGAGTGACCGATCTCGTGCCACACAATAGGCGATCGACATCTTCTTCCGTATAAGACTTCGAAAGGTGCCATCTGGATGCTAGCCTGGTAGCTGTTGTTATACGAAAATTTGACTAACGGAAGGTGTCTATCCCAATTACCACCGAAGTCTAGAACACACGAACGGAGCATGTCTTCAAGCGTACGGATCGTTCTTTCAGTCTGACCGTCGGTTTGTGGGTGGAACGCAGTACTTAGATTAAGCGTTGTACCGAGTGCCGTTTGAAACGTTTCCCACAACCGTGAAGTGAATCGAGCATCACGATCAGAGATGATGTCACGAGGCGTCCCATGTCGACAAATGATCTCGTCGGTGTAGATTCGGGCTAATCGTTCTACCTTGTAGTCTTCTCGTATTGGCAGAAAGTGCGCTGATTTAGTCAAACGGTCAATAACAACCCAAATGCTGTCGTGGCCTGATGACGTGGTTGGAAGCTTGGTTACGAAATCCATAGCTATGCTCTCCCACTTCCACATGGGGATTGGAGGTTGTTCGAGCAAGCCTGAGGGTCTTTGATGTTCAGCCTTGATTCTAGCACAGGTCAGGCATTTTCCAACGTAGAGAGCGATATCCCGTTTCATACCCGGCCACCAGTACCTATAGCGAAGGTCATGGTACATTTTGTCGGCACCAGGATGAATGGAGTATCGTGATTTGTGGGCTTCATCCATGATAATCTGTCGCAGGTTGGTTCGTTTGGGAATCCAGATTTTGTCTAGGAAGTGGAATATCCCGTTTGATTTGCTCACAAGTTGGGCTCCATCGTGGTAAATTCTTTCTCTCTTCAAGGTGCGTTCGTTGAAACATGCATGCTGGGCGTCGCGAATAAGGGCTTCGAGATTGTGCTGGGCTTGAACATTTCGGGTGCTAAGCAAATAACTTCGTCTGCTAAGCGCGTCGGCAACAACATTTGCTTTGCCTGGGTGATAACGAATCTCACAGTCATAATCGTTGAGAAGTTCTACCCATCGGCGTTGACGCATGTTTAGTTCCCTCTTATTAAAGATGTGCTGTAGGCTCTTATGATCGGTGAAGATCGTACACTTGGTACCATACAGGTAGTGTCGCCAAACCTTTAATGCAAAAACAACGGCGCCTAGCTCGAGATCGTGGGTTGTATAGTTCTTCTCGTGGATTTTGAGCTGACGAGATGCGTAAGCTATAACCTTGTCTCGTTGCATTAAGACACAACCGAGACCAAGGTTAGAAGCATCACAGTAGACAATGAAATTATCGTTTCCATCGGGTAGTGTGAGAACAGGAGCATTGCAAAGCATGTACTTGAGGGTTCGAAAGGCAGACTCTTGTTTGGTTCCCCAGACAAAAGGCTGGTCCTTATGAGTGAGAGAAGTGAGTGGTACAGCAATCTTCGAGAATCCTTCGATGAATCGTCGATAATAGCCCGCTAGTCCGAGAAAGGAGCGGACTTCAGTCGGGTTCTTAGGCGTAACCCAGCTCTTAACAGCTTCAATCTTCGCAGGATCGACATGAATACCCTGACTATTTACGATGTGACCCAGAAACTGAACCTCCCCCAACCAAAACTCACACTTGGAGAATTTGGCGTAGAGTTGGTTCCCCTGGAGTAACTCAAGAACCAAACATAGATGTTGCGCGTGTTCGGCTCTCGTTTTGGAATAGATCAAGACATCGTCGATGAACACGATGACGAAACGGTCAAGATACGGTTTACACACTCGATTCATCAGATCCATGAAAACTGCCGGTGCATTGGTTAGGCCAAAAGGCATGACAACGAATTCGTAATGGCCGTATCGAGTGCGAAACGCGGTTTTGGGTATATCTTCCTCTTGTATACGCAGCTGATGGTATCCTGAACGTAGATCGATCTTCGAGAAACACTTAGCGCATTGTAGCTGATCAAACAAATCGTCGATTCGTGGCAGAGGATAGCGGTTCTTGATAGTCAACTTATTCAATTCCCGGTAGTCGATGCACATCCGGAACGACCCGTCCTTCTTTTTAACGAAAAGGACTGGTGCGCCCCATGGAGAGGTGCTCGGGCGAATAAAGCCTTTTTCAAGCAATTCCTGGAGTTGGGTTGAGAGTTCATGCATTTCGGACGGCGCGAGTCGATAAGGAGCTCTGGCGATAGGATTGGCTCCAGGAATGAGATCAATGCGAAAATCAATATCACGCTTCGGAGGTAGTCCGGGAAGATCCTCTGGAAAAACTTGAGGAAATTCTCGAACCACTGGAACGTCTTTCACTTTCTTCTTCTCTTTCTTTTCCTTCTCCGCTGCTACGACATGAGCCAAGAAGGCCCTGTATTCCTTACGGAGATACTTGCTAGCTTGTAGGCAAGACATAAGCTTGAGACCTTTTGAAGTAGTATCACCATAGACGCACAATGAATCACCGTTGGCGAGCGAAAAACGAATCATTTTATCGAAGCACACGACTTCGGCATGGTTTTCGCGAAGAAAGTCCATGCCTATTATGACATCGAAGCTTCCTAGTTGCATCGGAATGAGATCGATTGAGAAGATGTGATTGTTGAGTTCGAGAGTGCAATCACGAATAACAGAGTTTACAGCGACGGTTCTTCCGGTAGCGACTTCAACTTCAAATGCAGAGGAGAGTCGAGAACGTTTACGACTAAGGAGTTTCTCAAATTCGAGTGACACAAAGCAATTATCGGCTCCAGTATCAAACAAACATGAAGCATAAATACCATTCACAAGGAACGTACCATTCACCACGTTGTTGTCGGCCTGGGCTTGGCGCACGTTAAGGTTGAAAGTTCTGGCTCGTGCGGCCTGTTGCTGCTGCTGTTGTTGTTGCTGTGGTTGCTGCTGTTGCTGCTGGGGTTCTTGTTTCACCACCCTGTTCGGGCACATGTTGGCGAAATGGTTCGGGTCGCCACACGTGAAGCATGCTCTGGCTTTGACTGCGGGTGCCGGAGGAGCTTGTTGACCCTGTGGGGCAGCGAGTAGAGCTTAATTGGCAGGAGCTTGACGAATACGGCAGTTGGCAGTAAAGTGGCCGTAGACGTTGCAATGAGCACAGAAGCGGCATTGAATAGCAGTTGGATGGTGGTAGGTGCAAGTAGGGCAGAGTGGGTGTGGTCCCGTATATGCACGCTTTGCAGGCGGTGCATTGGCCACAGGCGCCACTACTTGACGCTGTTGAGCAGGTGCAGCTTGGATCAGTGCAGCAGAAATCGCACAGTTCTTGTTGGTGGAGTTGTTCTTTCTCTTGTTCTTTCTCTTGTTGCTTGATGACGTGGGTTCAGCAGTTAGTGTAGCAGTAGTGGCTTGATGTAGATGCTTGGAGGTCTTATCCCACATCCCAGCCTTGACCCTTTTGTCATTGATCTCAGCGGCCAGCAGATAGGTTTCTTCGATCGTGGTAGTCTTAGCTGCTTGCACGAAATCAGCAACGCAGTCGGGCAGGGCTCGGATGTATTTCTTGATGGTCATCTCAGGGGTCTTGACCTGGCCAGGACAGATAATGCTGAGCTGTTTGAAGCGAGCAGTGAGACCAGCATTGTCTCCATCCTTCTGATGTATGTGCCAAAATTCATCTTCAAGCTTTTGACGCTCGTGAGGAGGGCAGAATTCCTCCAGCATGACCTCCTTGAGCTCATCCCACGACAAACCGTAAGCTGCATCATTCCCTCTCTTGTTCCTCTCGGCCGTCCACCAGTCCAAGGCACGGGACTGAAAGACGCCGGTAGCGTTTAGAGTTCGAAGGTCATCAGGGCAACCACTTTGTCGCAGAGTAACCTCGATAGAGTCAAACCAGTGGAATAGAGCAGTAGGACCTCCTTCGCCTGCGAATTCTTTCGGCCCACATGACTTGAATTGTTTGAAACTGAAAGGTCTCGCGGCAGCTCTAGGACCCTCAGTCCTCGATTCCTCGGATGATTTGCTGGCATTCTCGCAGACACCGCTCACAGCCTTTGCTACAGCTTTCGCGACGATGGAAGCAAGACGTCTGTCCCTCTTTTCCTGACGAGAGAGTTGATGACGGGATCCAGACGACATTGTCTGCAATAGACATCGCCATGGAACTCAACACATGTATTCGAATCTCACCTCACACGTCTACTACTACTAAAGCTCAGTAACACGTACCATGTAAACGCATATAATCACAGAATCACAGAGTTGCACAAAATCACATAATCATGTAGAGCACATAATCACAACATTCCTAACCACATAAGCACAACAGCTAGAAACACATATACTTAGTCACTAAAAGCACCTACGAGCGTACAAAGTATTCTAATTGTTCCTATTGTTGATTTGCTAGCGAGGAGAGGTGTGGGTTTTGTGTTTTAGCAGAAGCAATAGTGTTGGGTCGAAACCAATAATATCTCAAAGCGTTAACAAATAACAGATAAAGCATAAAATTTTCATAAAGATCGATAATCGAAGGTAGATTGTCTGCGGCTAATAGACTTCGACTAACCAAAGTAGCTCGACTATTCACAAGGATCCTGCACAACGACCTCCAGGACTATGCCTTTGCCTCGATTCTTGGGCGTTGGCGCAATTCCCTTTGGTTAGGTTGTGTCTTTAGACCGTTGGAGTCCATCGTACTTTGGTGGAGTTTTGTATAAAAGCGGGACGAGTCATCAAGGTTAGGGTTTCACCCCTATCTTGCAACTCCCGTCCTTGTTTCTGATAAAAAATTGAGGAGATTATTCATCAAAATATGGATTTCACTCCTGATTTGGTATAATTCTCCTCGTTTGTAGCTAAAACGCAAGCTGATTAGGCAACTTTAGTCGAGAGTTCGCGGTTTTTCACACCTATTCTCGGCCTTATTACCTGTTCACAACTTGAAAATTTCGAGTGTAATGATAGAAGAGTGAGTAATAGTGGCGAATTTACGCATACGCGTGAGTTGGTCTGTTGGTTCTTAACTATAGTCTAGGTCTCTAAGACTTCGACCCGGACTAGGTCGAGTCTTACCTAATTCCCTATAGTTATGGCTCTGATACCAATCTGTCACACCCCAACCGATGGCGGAATCATCGGGGCGCGACACTGAGCGAAATAGATTGTCCAGAAGTTTCCATAACAACTATCATCACCATTTAGTTTAAAGCGATACGTACCATACCGTATCATAAATAGCAAAACAAGTTATTACAGACAAAAACTAAACAAATGTTCTGTTCCGACAACTCAGATTTAGACATAACTAATTTATTCGTTGGTTTCTAGGACTCCAGTTCCTAGCTTCGATTTCATCACAGCACAAAGAGCAAACATGCAACCTAAGCACCTGTCACATACGTTAAAATAAAGTCAATACATAAAATGTAAAGGTGAGCATACAAGTTTGATAATAGCATATAGAGTTCGAATTCGTTTACGCATAACCAGCACGTACACATAGAGAAATGAAGCATGTTAGTTATCGACATAGATCCATCGATACCAATGACTGCGGGTTGACTGCCCGAGGAAGTTCGCAATACACGATTACCACTGTAATCCTTGCAAGTAAAAGATCCTTAACAACCCCCGTGTGAACGGGTGCTGAGTCCAAACTATAGTACTATCGTTGCTAAGGCAGGTAGACAGCATTCCATGTGTAAACATAACAAACAAGCATTCATAAGCCACGTATAACATGCATTAATGGTTTAGCGTTAAAATAGCTTGAGTAGTGTGATTGTTGTAGTTTGAATAGTTGTAACGTATGTAACACCCAAAAGTGCTAAAGCAAAAAGGGTTCGAGTATACTCACAGTGATATGGATTGAAGGGAGCGCTTTACAGCGAGTACGATTAGCCTGAATAGATTCGATAACGTAACGATAAGTGACGCGTAAAACAGTACAGGTGAGAGTGGGTAAGATGACTGATCGTGCGGATCAGTTATCCGTGAGTAGAAGTCATCCGTGCGCATGACCTATCCGTGCGGATGGTGATGCGTGCGGATGGTGTTCCATCCGGATAGGTTATCCGTGCGTGTGACTGTCCGTGCGGGTGGAAACTCGTGCGGACTAGTCGTACGTGCGGACGACTTATCCGTACGGATAGATTGCTTGTGTGGATAAATGTTCAAGTGGATTGTTTCTTCCTAAGATGTGTTTGTGTATGATGGCTTGTGCTTTGGAGTTTTCGTTGTAGCATTTTGAAAACACCAAAGTGTTTCTACTTTTCAAGCCGGCCGCGCGGATGGCGGTCCGTGCGTATGGTAGTCCGTGCGGGCAGCCTGTGCGCGCGGGCAGAGACAATCCGTCCGGATAGCCTGTCCGTGCGGATGGAGATTGTTTGATTTTCATTTTAAGGCCTTAGTATCTCATGATCCGAAGAGTAATCCATTCAGAGGTCGTCCGTCCGGATTGCTCGTTCGTCGATACTCAAACCTTGTTTGGAAAGTGGGTCCCAAGGGTAGTCCGTGCGGATGACAACCCGTGCGTATGACCTATACGTGCGTATGGCTCGTCCGTGCGGACAGCTAGTCCGTGCGGATAGCTTGTCCGTGCGGACAACTGGTCTGGTTGTTCCGTTCGTCTACACTTGGTTTCTGTTGTCGCTTATCGAGACGTTCTGATTACGTGGCAACCACTTGGAGTTGTGTTCTTACCCGCGTGACTAGACCGGTCAGGAACCACCCTAACTCGGCCTGTCGGCGACTTAGAACGGTCGTCCCGGTTAACCCCGAAATCAGTTGTCTATGGGTAGGACTCCGGATCTAGAACTAGGGTATCACTATTGACGAGTAGAACCCTAGGACTGATCGGATTTGTACCGGTTTTAAGGGTAAAAGAAGGAGAGAACTTAGGTTTATTTCTTTCAACTCTTTTATCCTTAGAAAAGTTTAGATCTAGGTGAAGTTATTGTAAAATCTTGTAGAAATCGTTTAGATCTGAGATATTCTTGGTGGAATGAAGCCAAGCATGAAGTTCTTATGAACTTCATGATGACGTCACCCGTGAATACCTCGAATCCGGATGATTTCTTGGTTAAAATGGAAGATTCGAAAGATAGAAGTGTGTAGAATTGTGTAGTGATCAAAGATGTACAAGGATTAGTGCAAGATCTTACCTGGATTGAGAGAAATCTGAGAAAAGGTGAAGAATGCGTGTGGTTCGGACGTCACTTGCCAAAAGTGGAAAAAGTGGAGAGTGACCCGTGTATTCATAGGATGCCAAAAAGGGAAAGGGTGAGCCGTGCGCATGGCACGCACCCGGGTAGGTTATCCGCGCGGACTGGCCATCCGTGCGGATTGGCAATCCGTGCGGATTGGCAATCCGTGCGGATTGGCCATCCGTGCGGACGCCACCTCCTTTGGTGTGTTCGGTGCGACGTTGATTCGGTTTCGCTTTGCGAGCGATTCGATAGGGTTTCCTAATCAAATTACTTTCAGTCCCAACTACTTCTTATATGGTTCGACTCGGGACTCGGGTTCGGGTTCGTTTATGTTCGAGTTAGACTTCGAGTTCGATTGAGTTTGCTTGATTATCACAACATAAAATAACATAAAATAAACATGCGCAGGTAACACGTAAGGCACACACACACGTATAACGGCAAGTAAAATACACAGCCCGAGTTACGATTTCATGTCGATTTGATTAGCATAGCTTGATTAACTTTATCGCATTGTTACTTCCTATCGTTCACAGTCGTAGGTCGATTGAGTTATGGGTTGATTATTGCAATGTACGACATTTACTCCACATAATCTAAATATCATACAAACAATTCTACGAGTCACGTCGCGCGAAATCGGTCGTTGACTTTAACCTTGACTTTGACTTTCACTCGTGAAAACACGGGGTGTTACAAATGTGAACACAACCAAAAATACCTAAAAAACACACAATTTTTTTTAAATATTTTTTTATAAAAAATCGCTACTTTTAGTAGCCAAATTTTTTTTGGCTACTAAAAGTAGCGATTTTAACTTAAATTTTTTTTTTGTGTGTTTTTTTGATTTTTTTAGGTTTTTTTGGGGGTTTTGTTTTTAACATTTTAGCTGGGGGGGGGGGGGGGTTAGGTTTTTGGGGGGTGGGGGAGGGGGGGTTTAGGATTCTGGGGTGGGGGTGGGGGGTTAGGTTTTTTTTAGGTTTTTTTGGGATTTTAGTTTTTAGCATTTAGCTTGGGGGGGGGGGGGTGGGGGGTTAGGTTTTTTTTTTTTTTTTTGGGGGGGGGGGGTTAGGTTTTCTTGAGGGGGTGGGGGGTTTAGGTTTTTTTTTTTGGGGGGGGGGGGTGGGGTTAGATTTTTTTAGGTTTTTTTTAGCTATTTTAGGTTGTGTTTACATTGGTTCTCGCGGTTCTCGCAATAAAGGTGGTTCTCGCATGAACCTTACCCTATATATATATATATATATATATATATATACTAGTAGGAAACCCGCGCGTTGCGGCGGGGTCATAAATTTCAGTTAGTTTATTAATTATATCGTTTTATGTTAGGTTAGCTTATGAATCGCTTAAAAAAATTAGCAATACCATAGGTCCTATAGAAATAGAACTCGAGTTCGCCCTTGATGTTGCCCTTGCGCTCAGCCCCGAAGTCCATGCCCACGCCCTCGCCCCCGTCCTAGAGGACCTTGCCCCTGCCCTTGCGCTCAGCCTCTCCTTTTATGTTGAGAGCATTCAGTATACATCTTCAAAGAGGCGACTCTACTTGTTACTATTTGCAACAGACACAATGGTTCCATAATGATGCTTCAAAGACTCTTGCTAACCGTCGCCATATATGTTAACCTATGAAGCTAGTATATATAAGCCTGCATGGTAATGAGAGCTAATCTCTTGGGCAACACATACAATATGATTATTCATCAGAAAGTAAGGAACTTGCCTAATATAGATACTACTGCCACAATAAGGAAAACATAGTTTTAACTAAAACAATGTATGCTTTAGTTGGTTGAACGCCCCAGATTTGTTTATAACTTGGCTAATATATACTGACATATTAACTTAACTTGGCTAATAGATACTGCCACATTAACTTTCAAATAGGGAAAAACAAAGTTTTAACAATATTGTCTCATGGAGATTTATTTGGAACGACTTGAATCTATTCTTCTTCGTATCTTCGGTTTTGTATTCTTTATGATACTGTTTGATGTAGTCATCAAAACGCTCCTCGTCAGATTTCGCAGATGCAGCCATTGGTTCAAATCGCCCCTCCTGTTTTAAAAACAAAAAATTGCTGGCGAATGAATCAAAGGAGGAAATTTAAACACACTTCTTGTGTTACAGTCAACAAATAGGTGTTAAAGTTCAAGTTAATAAAGTAAATAAACATCCTAAAACTCTATCCAATCAACCAACAATTAACAACAAAATAGGTGATGCAACTGAGTATTCATGAATGAAGGTATTAAGATAAGTATTGAACTAGTTAGACGAAGGTAGTTATCTAAGTAGAAGGTAATTGTGGGATTAAACGGGTCGAATAAATAATATAAGTAAGGTAATGGCAATGAAATCCGTAATGATTAAGGACCTGGGGTGAGGATTCTTAGTCTAATATGTAAGGAATTGTTTTACGGACATTTAGGAACAAGTTTCAAGTGATTCGGACACGAAATGAACAAGTTATGAGGATTTTGTTAATAAATTGGAAAGCTGAACTGGGGACTACCGTAGCTTACGGTAGCCACAGTAAGCTACGGTAGGTGCTGGGTCTTTCTTTCTGCCGTAAGGCAGTAGGAAGGCACCGTAAGACTTTTGGGGCCACCGTAAGCTACGGTAGCCACCGTAGCTTACGCTGGAGGTCAGATGTAAAATATAAAGTTTATGTAATCCTTCGTTTTTCTTCGAATTCGGACCCCGTGAACCCATTCCAAGCCTCCATAAGTTTTTATAATGCACCCCAACCCTACCAAATGGCTTGGTAAGTTACAGGTAAGTATGGAACTCAATTTTTAAGATCCTAAACATACCCGAAAGACACCTAAACAGTGTGTATGACGTGTGAGTAAGAACGTGACATGAGAGTGAGCATGCGGGAAATAAATTAAGTATGTGGGTATGTATGTATAGATCTAACTTCATTCCAATAGTTGTAACTTATAAGTAATTATGAATAGGAGTGAGTATGTATATAAGATTGTTCATACATGTCTTATTGCATGGTGCTTTGTAACTAGGATACGTTAGTAAATCATCTGGAATTATGTAAGTTGTATGTGAGAGCTTGTATATATGTACGTATGTAGGTGTGTATGCATTATGTGACCAAAAGTACACATACAGATGTGCGTAGGCACATAGTAGTATTGATTATACACGAAGGAATGGGGCTTGTATATATGTATACATAGCTTCAATATGTTTGAGTACTAAGTTACTAATCATGTGCCTTAAGAATGAAATGAGATTTGCAGGTATGCTATTGAAGTCCATTGTGAAGTTTTGAGGAATTGGAATGCAAGAACGTACTCGGAAGGATGATCGAAAAGTCTTGCACGAATAGAAAGATTGTGGCGTGATCAATTAATTATGTAAGATAGATTACGAATGTAGATTATCAAATTTTAATGATGTGCATGTTTGTGGTAAATGTAGGTACACGGACTAACATCGGTATAAAGTATTGGAGGATTGAAGATCGAGTCAAGGGCAAGAATTGTACGGGAAGAGTAGTCACATATCTGGGGGATCGTATATGTAATTGATGTGATAATCAAGAATAAACGTTGTAAATATTTTAATAAAGTGTGGGTTATTCTAGAAACGAACTTACAAATAAGTTATATAAGTAATATAGAAAGAAATTTTAAGGCTCATATTTCCGCTGCGTTGATTTTAAGATAAAACGTGTTTGGGCGTTTCAAGTTGGTATCAGAGCCCTGGTTTGAGGGAAATCAAGTATGGGGAGGCGAATACTTGAACTCAAACATGTGTGCTCTCGTGACAAAGAACCCGTACAATCCAAGACTCGATCAAGGCTTAAAGGTAGAAGCGAATGTAAGTATATATTTAAGTATGTATATGAAGGAACTAACATTATGTCATGTGTGAGGTAAGCATAGTTGTCTGGACAGGATGACCCACGAGAGTGGTCTAGGACCGACACCAAGACACCTAGTAAGATAAATCGGTTCCAGGTACGTATATTTAATATATGTAAGTACATGTAATAGTAAAACCTGTCAATGAAAGGAGAATTTTAAATGAAATGTAATAATGAAATGCTAATGAAGTTTTGAAAATGTTACACGTGCCGAAACTTAATTTTTCGGACATAAGGTGGCGATTACACGAAGACACGAAACTAGTATGTGGATTGTGTGCCTGGCCAGCACACAAGAAACATATGACGTTCGTGAGACCGTGATAATCGTTACAGGTATATCCGTTAGAATTAGGTAGTAGGTGGGCGTGAGGGTGAAGGGGAATGTAAGACTTTCAGGGTTTCGAAAGTACCAAATATACATGAGAAGCATGAATGATATGTTAGAATCCGCGAGACGGATTCGAAACATGAAAGGAATGAAAGATATGAACGAAATGTTAGAATCCACGAGATGGATTCAAAACATAGAAGGGAATGAATGATAGAATGAAAAAGTTCGAAATTGTAAATAGGCACGAATCAAATAAGTAAGAATGAATGACAAGAATGAAAGGCTCAAAATTTTAAGTAATTATAAATCGAATGAGTAAATGTCCTTTAAGAAGCGGATATTATTATTGCTATGTTTTGAACTTATATATATATGTAAATATATGAATATAATTACGTTCATGTATTGTATGCAAGGATAAATGAGTTATGCGGGTCAAATGGTGAGTACCATTTGAACCTGGTATTTAATGTTTGAAATGGTTTAGTTATTTAATTGTAGGTGAGCATGATGTACGATAATGTAATGTCACAAACTGGAAGGAAATAGTCAAGCAAAGTATGGATAACGAGTCAATGGATTTTGACTTGCGTCAGGTATGTATAAAAGTTATGCATTTAATAGGAGCTTATGACTCGACTAGAGATGGATACGTCAGAATAGGATAATCGATAGGCATATGTAAGACTGTATTTACAAATTAGACTTCCGAAGGTCAAACGAAATATAATGATAAGTAATAAACCAAGTAATAAAATACATGTAAGAAAGTGATTGTGGTCTGGCTTTTGAAAAGCCGAATGAAGATGAATTGTTAATAATAAAAGAAGTAATAAAAGAATGGATAGAGCAGTTTGGTCCATTAAGTAAGTATAAAACATCGAAATCGGTTGATGTGGCAAGAAGTTTTAGCTATAAGAAATAAACCATGGATAAATTACAAGCGTGAAATATGTTAATACTCGACTCTAGAGAGTCAAAGTGAATGACAGGTTATGACCCGGGTGGAATACCTAAGTTTTAATGGAAAGGACAAGTATACGTGAGGAGCACTAAAGTATAAAGAGATGAAATTGAATGCATGCTTGAATTGACAAGAAGTACAAATGTGTACTTCGTTATGTCTATTTATAGTAAGAAAGAAGTGGCAGGTTGACTTTGAAAAGTCAAACTGCAGAAGTTGATAAATAAGTTAAAGAATTGCGAAAGAATAGTTATGTATTGAACCATCGTGAATGGGTCAAACAACTAAAATGATATGTTAAGAAATGGTCACGTATTGACCTCTTTTGTACAGGTGAAACGCATTAATGTCTTACGAAGAAATTGAGAAAGTATTAATATATACAAATAAGGAATCAGGATGTGATGACCCTAGCAAGGTCAGTGAAAGAATGCTCATAAGCGAAAGCTCGTCACACAGATGAATGAGGTCAATCCGAAACATGGTATGGATAGTGACGAAGAGGACCGGCTCGTTGCTGCATGTTCAAGTACTGCGCCAAGGTAGTAAGGTTAGCAAATTATTTAATATACGAATATAAAATTTTACGCTACGGTTGAAAAAGTATTTCCGTATGAATTATTCATAGCCTAAAATGTGACATGAAAAGGAAGGTTGACTCTTATAGGTTGACCAATGAATGAATTTCAACTCGAACTTAATGTTATCGAGCTGTATGAATGCCAGTGCCTAATAAGTAATCCATGAAACGAGATTAACCAGCAAGTAGTAACCGAAAGACATGAATGATAGCCGTAAATTGCGGCGGGTTTAAAATGAAGGTTTGCCTTAGACTCTAAAACCTATATGTGAAAAGAACTTGAACATACAAATGTGTTAAAATATGTTATATGTATGAAGGGACGAAACTCGTTTTGAAGTAGGTCTATTGTTAGATGATTATATGCATGAATAAGTACGATATGTTGAATGTGTACGAGTGAACGAGATTGCATGCAGAAATGAATAAAATAATGATGACTAGGGATTGGTTTTCGCAAGAAAATTGAAAATCTTGATAAGTATGAATGTATGTCAGGATGCTAGTTTCAAATTATGGATTATGGGATATATGACTAATGGTAATTTCTCACAACATGCTTATGTAAGTCATTCAATGTAACCCGAATGAATGAACAAATGAAGAATATAACCAGACGTGTTATAGAAGAAACGAAGGAGGTTTCGGGGACGAAACATTCTTTAAGGGGGGTAGACTTGTAACACCCCAAATTTCGTATGATATATATAATATTATAATCATGATGTTGAGTAACGGAAAACGATAAATATAGATTTGTACCGTAAGAAAGTAATGATAAGTTTAATAATATATATATATATATATATATATATATATATATATATATATATCCTAAGTTAACTAAAGGAACGATGGCCAGTTTAGATTGTTAAGTGAGAATGTGACATGTTTTAAAGGTTAAAGGACTAAAAATGAAAATAAGAAATAAACATTTCTTATAACAAAATGAGTAAAGGAATGAAATTAGAGGCAATTATGATGATGTGATAAACTTGAGGGACTAAGGTTGCCAACATGGAAACTGAATTTAATTAAAACCAAAAAAAATTAATCACAACACACACACAAGGTGTGTGCTGCGATCGAACAGGAGAAGGGAAAGGAGGGTGTGAACCCTAAACCTCAAGAAATCATCAAATTGGAAGGGGAATCAAGGGCTGATTGTATGAATGAACCAAGAATGATGATCCCTTAAGTATTTCTAACATCATGTAAGTCAAATTTTATGATTTGGTGATCTTGAATA
Source organism: Helianthus tuberosus (assembly GCA_030545235.1). Classification (NCBI taxonomy): domain Eukaryota; kingdom Viridiplantae; phylum Streptophyta; class Magnoliopsida; order Asterales; family Asteraceae; genus Helianthus; species Helianthus tuberosus. The sequence goes on along the minus strand of CM060411.1, from coordinate 46,536,962 downwards.
AAGTTGGGTTATGATCAATTCATGAATTGATATGAAATTAAGCATGATTGTGAATTAGAGTCACCAAATAGAACTTGTGTTGTGTGTAATTTTGTGTAATTTCATGATTAGAAGCAAAACCCACTTGTACAAGTAGTATGGTGATATATGATAATTTTGTAGTTGTGAAATTTGTGTAAGTGTGATGAACTAGTAGGTGTGTGATGCATAATCATAGGTTAGATTGAAGGATGATATGAAATTTATGTAATTCTTAGTGGTGATGATGAATAAAGGTAAGAGATAGGAATGAAAGCATGATTTGGTTGTAGATTGTGCATCAAACGATGTACGCACAACAAGTGTTTGATGAAATGCCTAGTGTAGGATAGTATGCGAAATTACATGCTAGCTAATGGATGAATATGTGTTGAGTACGGTAATGGTGTAATTATTGATTGTTGAGCATAAGAGACGCGTAGTAGAAGGAATACATGAGAAGGTTTTGTTGATGGTATGATTTGGGTAGAAACGTGCATTAGGAACTTGTACCTTATACTTGAACGGTTAGGATGCACATCATGTATTGGATCAATTGCTTGTTGGTAATTTAGGATTGGATGTACACTAAATACAAAACATGTGAACTTGCTAGTAATGATGATATGACTTCGTTTAAATAAGCTCACCTTGTATGTAGATGTCAAATGTGAGATAATGAAAGCATGAACATGTGAGAATATGTGTATGTGAATGCGTATGTGTTTATAGTTAAGTGTTCGTGTGGTTGTAAGCCTATTACATCATGATTGTGATATAAGTATAGTAATGTTTGTATAGCTTAATATAATGACATGAATATATGAGGCTAAGTCGTAAGTTATATGTTAAATTGTTGACTTCTGAAAGTCAACTACGCATCTACGCATAAGAGGCATGATTTGACTTGTAGTCGTAAAAGTAGGATTTTAGGGAGTCGTATGGTACATGTTAAATCAATACGCGTTGTATGAAAGACATGATGAATTATAAGGGTTTGAAAGGATGTGAATTTTGATATATGTCTTTTGTTTGTTAGAATTGACTAATGAAAGTCAAATATGAAATGTGCAATTGATTTGATCATTAACATGTACAATTGTGTATGCTAACAAGAATGTGATTTCGATGACATGAAAGTATAGGAATCATGTCGAGATGGACTCAAGCGCTAAAAGCTAACGGGTCAAGTGGAGGCAAGGAAACGGATACAAACACGGATGCACAAGGTAAGTGACTTCCGACTCACTTCTTGTCACACCCCGACCACGTAAAACAACAAGACGTGGCGGAAACGTCGGGGAGTGTTGTAACAGAATCATTGTTTCACAACCATGGATCAAATAATTTTGTTTTATTGAATCATTGAAATCTTTGTTCTATTATAAATCAGATAAATACAAATATTGTCTTTCAAATTTTAAAGTCGCTAAGGCACTGGTCCATCCTAAGTGTAGTATGTATCAACAATCGTCATAAAGCAGCACCTGAAACATGTGTAAAAATAGGTACGTCAGCATAAAAATGCCTGTGAGATACATAGGTTTTATTGTAATTAGGATTCATGACTTATGAGTTTAAAGAAAAAGTTTTAATAAAAGTAGTCATGATCCTTGTAAAAGGTTTTCTTTTATAAATCATTTATAAGAAATCAGATGGTATAAAATAATAATACATAGAAAATTTAATAAGTAAGTAAAATGAGTTTGTATAGAATATATTGTTTGAAAAAAAATATTTTGATAAAAAGGTTTATAGTATATATAAAAATATACTTTGGTTTTTAAGAAAGTCGAATAAGTAATATATTAAAATATATTTCAGTTCCAATATTGATAACCCAAGTGTACTAAATAACAACACGGTATGTAATGTGATGAAAACACTTATATATAAGAAGTACCAGCGGCGTATCTACCATGTTTTCATCACATCACACTCGTCCCATTATCTAAACACTAACCAAAATCCAGTCGTTAAACAAATAGTATATTAAATATACTTTAGTTGATAAGAAAAATAATAATTTTCAGTAGTATATCAAAAGTATACTTTGGATTTATAAATAACATATTTAACTATGCTTTGGTTTACAAATATCATATTAAACTATGTTTTGGATTACAAATAACATATTAAACTATGTTTTGGATTACAAATAACATATTAAACTATGTTTTTAGATTTTTAACAAAATATATGTTGGTTTTGTACGATATCACATATGAGAGCATATCAAACTATACTTTTGGGAGTTTAACTTAATATACAATAATAATGTGACTTAAGAATTCACTCAGACCTAGTGCATCAAAATACACCTTTGAGACTATAGGGATACCACAAAGGCAATCCCTATTTGGATGGAGAAACAAATTGGTTTCAGACATTCCATGACAACAGGAATGGGGTGTCAAATCCTATAGCGCTATATCATACTACCAACCGGCCTGGTGAACAAAATAAGTACTATTTCAAACATTTATTTTATAATCTTTGAAAAATTAGAGTTTAAGTCATAACTAATCATTCAGTTTGTAAAAAGATAAGTACAAATATGTATAATCAATTATACTTTTGAAAACATGAAAATAGCAGATAGGTACACATGCTTCACCCCAAAACAGTTTGAAAACAGTAAAAGGGGGGGACTATGTACTCACTTGAGGGTGCTTAGAATTCTTGAACAACTACCAAGCAAGCTAGAGGAGTCCCGGAAATCAAACGGCACCTAATATAGGTAACTACGTAAATAAACCGGACCTAAAACGGAGGATCGGATAGGATGAGGTCTCGTAAACCAAATGAGTGTGGGATCTCATATGATATGGTTTAACAAGGCCTACATACTAAAAGGAAACCTAACCTAAGTGCTTACGACCCATTACGACCCGTTTAGGTAGCATACGCTACTTTAACGCGTCGTTCGCGTAAAACGCGTTCGGCCCGTCTAACTAGTCCTACGACAAGTATTATATGCCCTAACATGTTTAATTATGTTGCATAATCATTTAAATGACAAAAGTTTGGGTTACATATGCTTAAATATCAATTATGCATAAAAATGGCATTTTGGTCATTTTCCTAAGGCATATAAACTACCTATCATACAACTACTTAAACGAAGTGACCATAAGGTATAACCTCAGAAGGTTATTCCCTATACAACTATAGTCGCCTAAAGTGTTTGGTCAGATCCTAATGATCGACCAAACGGGTCGGGTTCGTAAGTATAAGCGATTGTTTAGATCGCTTACCTTACGACCCTACATAAGCACTAATCTAAAAATGATGAGCTAAACATGTTTAACAAAGTTTGAAAACAAGTTGGATATCAAAACAAACGGTTTTGATACCTAAGAGTAGTTTGGTTACAAAATACGCATAAGCACGTATTTTGGCCGAAACTACGACTCGTCACTACACCTAAACAACGTGGTAATCAGTAGGCATAGTCACTAGGGACTATAACCATCGTGATCACGCTCACGTTGCGAAGTTCAAAAGAACTTTGTGTTAACCAACTCGTGGTCAAAGCAGAAATTCAAACAGAGTTTGACTTTTAAGCTAGAAAGCAATAAAAGAATGAAAGAGGACTTACAGTAGGTAGTGAATAATCACAACCACTTAGAGAAATCTCAGACCAAATGTGCAGAAAATGGGTGAAGAGCATGGCCTTATATAGTTTTTACAAAACCATTAAGATCATTTCTTGGTAAGGAGGGAAAGATCTTGGCCATACACTTGTTGGGGAATGATTGGGGGACTTGTTCATCACACAAACCAGCCCATAGAGTGCAAATCAGGGGTTGAAAACCATGGGAATAGGTGGGAAAGACCATATTCAATGTTTCTACATTTTTGCTGGTCTGGGAGGTCCTTACGGACCGTATGGGTTAGTGCTTACGGTCCGTAAGCCTTGTGCAGGTCAGCAAGTTTCAAAATGGCAGTTTTAGTCCCTGAAGGCCCAAACTTGGTTTTTGATGCATTTTTGACACGTTTAAACCCCGTTAACCCCATTTCAAAGAGCTAAAATGAATTTAAAGTATAGGGAAATTGAAATGTGCTCAAAAATATCTCGGATGTCGGCTCATTTGGTCGTACGGTTGCGTTGTTCGGTAAATTACGACGGAAGTCGTAACGAACGCAAAAACGATCCAAATTAAGTGACGAATGAAATTTTATCATGCCAATCACTAAAATAAAATATTTTAATGATTACATAAATTTTTGGATGTCTGGATGTATTCAGAACGTAAGTTATGCGCGAAAATGCAAACTTATGCACTTTTTGACGCTTTTAGTCCCTATGGATCAATAAAGTTTATTTTAGCATACCGAACCCCTCAAAGCCTATTTCAAACCTATGTAAAGGTTATTTAGGGTATGTTTAACCTATGATCAAGTTCCGGAATGTTCGTTACTATACAAATCGGTATAGTTTCGCAGTTTGACACAAATAGTCCATGCGATCGAACAAACTTGATTTCAACACACCAAACCATCCGAAACTTATTTCTAAGTTATGTGAAGGTTATTTATGGTATGTTAAGCTTATTTCACTATTCCGGAGTGTTCGTTGCATTAAACTGGTTATATTTACGCATCAGTGCGCGTATAACCCTCCAGAAAGCGATTTAAAGCTTGAAATCAAACAAGAATTGATATGTGCAAAGGATACACATATTTATACAAATACCAAGCATGAAATACAATATTTCATTGGTTTGGTATTTGTTTGATGGTTGAAGTGACACAGGTGTCACAGTATCCCCTACTTTAGGAAATTTCGTCCCGAAATTTAATTTTAGAGGAAACTTGTGAAGACAACTGTGATGGTTTTGCTTGCGGACGAATCCCTCGAACCCTAAGTAAAACTTCGGGCCATGTTAGGATTCTTAGCGAAATTGCCAACTATCAATGTGAAGTCCTTGTAGTAACAAAACATGGAGTTTCGAACTACGGACAGAAGAATGTTTCTTATGAAGACTCATCATAGGAAACTTGGTGTGTGCTTAAAATCAGGATTGGGGAGTGTAAGATAAGATGACATCGGTCAAGGTCCAAGACTTCTCACGTATCATCTTGTCACTATAGGTCTTAACACACGACAAAACTTCCTATGGTTTCTGTGCACTGAATTCCATAATTATGTAGGCCTCCATAATTACGTAATTCCTTGCACAGTCCGCACAGTTCATTTCATAATGCGTAGGGAAAAAAATCAATTGAATAAACATGAAGCGTCTTGACTAGACCACCAAAGGGTCTTTTTAACTAGATCAACGAACGAGCTTTTTAACTAGATCAACACATGATCTTCTTAAGTAGACCGTTGTATAATCTTTTTAAATAGACCACTTTAAAGGGATCTTTTCAATTATATCATCTCATGATATTCCTAACCAGATTTTCAAAATCAATCTGTTTAACCAGACCATTCAAGAGGTCCAATTGTAGAATAGTACTTTATAACCCAAGGGACTTAACTACAATGTTGAAGTCCATTAAGGATTTAAGATAGTACCTTTGGATATCCTATTATGAATCTCTCATATGAGATATGGAAGATTCTATGAGGATTTGGATGGATCACATATAAACACAAAACATATATAAGAGAACACATAAGCACATAATCACATAATTAATTAACTTGAATTTTAATTTGTTATCTTTGGATACAGGTATTTAAAGCACACCAGGAATCCAATCCGTGGATTTCATTTGGCACTTTAAACACAAGAATTTAACTATGGAGATAGAAAGATCTTAAGAGGAATTTGGCTTTGTTTCTTAAAAGAAACGGGTATTTAAGATTCTTGGGGAGATCACAAGTGATCATAAAAATGACAGAACCATACGAGTAGTTTGTCTTTGTGTTGGCATCATAAGGTTGTATCAAACATTCACACAATCGTATCAGTTTAGCAAAAATAAAAACGACGAATTTTTATTTATATAACAACTGACTTGTCTTTAAATGTCAAAAGATAACAACCAAAGAAAATAACAAAACACTAATTGTTCACTGCTGCATCATTGTTCACGTTTGCCTCATTGATGTTAAACACTCGTCCACGCGCTGGAGGTATGTTAACAAGTCTTGGGCAATAATGACCCCGAAGGGAACCGTGCTTGAACAGCAGCAGGGTTTGCAGCAGCTTTATTTGCATAACGGTAAACATTGATCAAATGTCCCAACCGCCCACAGTGGGTACATTTGTGACATTGCTCTTGCTCCAGATGATGACGGTTGCATTTATTGCACAAAGGTGCGGTACCAACATAGTTTTGCCTTTTGCGAGGTTGTGCTGGCTGGTTTGGTGCAACCTGTTTGTCTTGAGCAGTTATGGCGCATTTTTGAGAGGTTTTACGCTTCTTCTTCTTGGATACCTCAGCCTGTTTTTTCTTTGGCTCAGCTTGAGCAGTCTTGTCAGATGGTCTTGGGTCACCCTTTTGAAAAAGCTTACCATTCCTGATGTGGGATTCAGTTAGGGTGGCAGACAATTCAATGGCTTGTCTGACAGTAGTAGGGTTACTGCCAGTAACAATATCCTGAACTAGGTCAGGAAGACCATCAATGTATTTCTCAATCGCCTTATCCACAGGCGTAACCATAGCAGGACATAGTAGGCTCAATTCTTCATAACGGTCAGTATAGGCTCGATGTTCACCACTGTCTTGCTTTAAGTCATCAAATTCCTTTTCTAAAGCTCTCAATTCATGACGAGGACAAAACTCCTTCATCATAAGCTGTATAGATCCTAAACATACCCGAAAGACACCTAAACAGTGTGTATGACGTGTGAGTAAGAACGTGACATGAGAGTGAGCATGCGGGAAATAAATTAAGTATGTTGTATGTATGTATAGATCTAACTTCATTCCAATAGCTGTAACTTATAAGTAATTATGAATAGGAGTGAGTATGTATATAAGATTGTTCGTACATGTCTTATTGCATGGTGCTTTGTAACTAGGATACGTTAGTAAATCATCTGGAATTATGTAAGTTGTATGTGAGAGCTTGTACATATGTACGTATGTAGGTGTGTATGCATTATGTGACCAAAAGTACACATACGGATGTGCGTAGGCACATAGTAGTATTGATTATTCATGAAGGAATGGGGCTTGTATATATGTATACATAGCTTCAATATGTTTGAGTACTAAGTTACTAATCATGTGCCTTAAGAATGAAATGAGATTTGTAGGTACGCTATTAAAGTCCATTGTGAAGTTTTGAGGAATTGGAATGCAAGAACGTACTCGGAAGGATGATTGAAAAGTCTTGCACGAATAGAAAGATTGCGGCGTGATCAATTAATTATGTATGATAGATTACGAATGTAGATTATCAAATTTTAATGATGTGCATGTTTGTGGTAAATGTAGGTACACGGACTAACATCGGTATAAAGTATTGGAGGATTGAAGATCGAGTCAAGGGCAAGAATTGTACGGGAAGAGTAGTCACATATCTGGGGATCGTATATGTAATTGATGTGATAATCAAGAATAAACGTTGTAAATCTTTTAATAAAGTGTGGGTTATTCTAGAAACGAACTTACGAATAAGTTATATAAGTAATATAGAAAGAAATTTTAAGGCTCATATTTCTGCTGCGTTGATTTTAAGATAAAACGTGTTTGGGCGTTTCAAGTTGGTATCAGAGCCCTGGTTTGAGGGAAATCAAGTATGGGGAGGCGAATACTTGAACTCAAACCTGTGTGCTCTCGTGACAAGGAACCCGTACAATCCAAGACTCGATCAAGGCTTAAAGGTAGAAGCGAATGTAAGTATATATTTAAGTATGTATATGAAGGAACTAACATTATGTCATGTGTGAGGTAAGCATAGTTGTCTGGACAGGATGACCCGCGAGAGTGGTCTAGGACCGACACCAAGACACATAGTAAGATAAATCGGTTCCAGGTACGTATATTTAATATATGTAAGTACATGTTATAGTAAAACCTATCAATGAAAGGAGAATTTTAAATGAAATGTAATAATGAAATTCTAATTGTTAGGGGAGGATTTTCCAAATCCTAAGGATCACGGGTCCTCAACTGCTACCAGGATCATGGATCTTCAATTCTGTTTGAATTAAGGATCCTCAGCAGGTGTCGTAGGATCAGGATTCAGGATCACTGTTGTTATCCTACTACTAACAATTGTCTTCCTTGTACGTAAACTTGTTTTGCAGGAACGAGAGCATGGACCAAGTCTCATCGAAATTCCTGGAGTATATTCCCTCAATATTCCGCACGTGCTTGACCATTGTGAACGTTATGGAGATCGTGGGGAGAGTGCACAAATTGCGGATAGTTAGTTAGACTAGTTATTTTCTAATTTAAAATGAGGATAACAAGCTTGATAGAAAACACTTAGCTAATTTTGGCATACACACACTCTTGTAACAACACTTGAACAACTCTCGAACACTACTTGGCGATTCATACATTTTGTTGCACATTGCACACTAGTGATCCTTGTAACAAGCTTGTTATCATCCCGAGTTGTAAACTTATTCTTTTTAATCTTAGTTGGTGATCGGTAGTTTCCATCACCCGAGGTTTTTTGTGCCGGAGATCAACTCTTGATCAAGGGCTTTTTCCTCGTATAAATCCTTGTGTCACTTGTTCGTTACATTTTTGAGTGATCCTTAATATTGTTCATTGATTCAAGCATCACACCTCATAACAAAAGATTTGGTTGCATTGTCTTCGCTTGATTTTTGACCAAAACAGTTTGGCGCCCACCGTGGGGCAATTGGTGCTTCATTTCTAAGAAATTCTTGTTATTGCGGCTATTTCGGTTTATTACAACTAAGCAGATGGCTTCGTCATCAAAGAACACATCAAGCTCTATGCCGGCGATGAGTTCTTCACAAGGCATTCCTCCTTTGCCTCCACCACCTTCTGGATCCCAGAAGAATGCTGAAAATGTTGCGAAGAGACAAAGCCCCATTTTTCCAAAACCACCAACTTCTTCTGTTTCTTCTAATCCTACTACTAATGATCTTTTCACTCTGATTTTGCAGATGAGGGATCACATACAAGAGCAGGACAAAATCAACGAAAGGATCCTCCGGGAGATCGGTGATATCAAGAAACAGAAGAGATCAGGGGAGGATCACTCTCATCTGATACCAAGGTCACTGGATTTCGACACTCCAGCTATAACTGCCCAGCAATCTGCAGCCTTAGACATCCAGTTCCAAACTGAACTGTTGGGAAGGCGTTATGGAGCAACAACTATGAGTCAAGCTTTTGGATCTCACTTCCAGCCTCAAGGATCCTATTTTCAGCCTTCGGGATCCTTTTTTCAGCATCAGGGATCCTTCATCAGCTCAGGAGGATATTTGGGAATGCACACAGTTCAAGGATCCTCTCAGGTTCAAGGATCCTCGGGGGTCCAAGGATCCTCCATGGTTCAGGGATCCTCTCAGGTTCAAGGATCCTCATTTCAGGTCTAAGGATTCTCTCAGCCTCAGGGATCCTTTCAGGTCCAAGGATCCTCTCAGCCTCAAGGATCCTCTCAGGTTCAAGGATCCAACATCTTTCAGGATCAAGGATTCTTGAGAAGTATACAACCCCCAAGCACAGATGTACATCAAGGAGACTTCATTCCAATGCAGACCATTGCCTCTTCTGGTCCTTCCATCATTTCAGAATCCCGTCAATATGGATTCACATCTGCAATTCCTAACTCAAATCCTATGGGAGGTAACACTTTCAATAATTCTTATAACACTAACCATGGCTCTATGCAGGATACAGGTATCAATAAAGCTATGACTAGGGAATTACAGAAGCTCAAGGATATGATATCCAGCGTTCCAGGAGTGGTCAAGCCCATTCCTGAAATTGCAGATGGAAGCCATAGGATATCTCGTTTTGCACCACCCATTTGTGATGCTGAGATACCCAGAAGGTTTTAAATACCAACTATGAAGCTGTATGATGGTTCAACGGATCCAGAGGAACATGTAGCTCAATATAGAGAGAGGATGGAGATCAACCCCATCCCAGAGAGGTTAAAAGAAGCATGTCTATGCAAGGGTTTTGGATCCACACTCACAGGATCAGCTCTTAAGTGGCTGCTAAGTCTTCCCCCTTACTCTATTACTTCATTTGCTAATCTAGTTAATCTGTTTAATAGTCAATTCTCTTGTAGTAGAAAATTTGAACGATTAACTAGTGACCTATATAGGATAACACAAGGTCAAAATGAATCACTTAGAGATTACATCACTAAGTTTAGTAAAGAATCCTTAGACATTCCTAATCTGGATATAGCTACGGCTGTGGAAGCCTTTAAAATGGGATTGCTTAGGGATTCCTTATTCTATGATGATCTTATTATGACCCCGTGCAGGAATCTTGATGAGGTAAGAACCAGGGCCCTTAGGTTCATCCGCCTAGAGGATGACAAAAGGATCCAGGAGAGATTGGCAGGATCCTCAAAACAGGAAAAGCAAGGATCCTACTTCAAGAATAACAAGTTTAAATCCTACAACAAGTCTGACAACCAGAGCGTGCATGCAGTAGAACAAGAAGAGGATGATGAGGATTATCCTCCAATTTCTGAATACTGTTTTTCTGTTGATAACAATGAACTAATTATTGCAATGCAGAATCTAGGTGAGAAAGCTAGGTGGCCAAGGAAAAGTGATAAACCAGCTGCTACAAAAGACAAATCCAAATGGTGTGCATATCATGAGGATTTCGGACATCTCACTGAAGAGTGTATTGCACTTAGAAAAGAAATTGGTTACTTATTAAGCAAGGGGCACTTGAAGGAGCTTTTGGGACAAAAGAAGTCAAGGATCCAGGATCCTGAAAGGATCCCAGAAAAGGCCCCTGCTCCTCCAGCAGACGCACAAGTTATAAACTTCATATCCGGTGGATCAGACATTTGTGGTACATCCTTTTCAGCAGCCAAAAGACATGCCAAGGAAACCAAGATGGATAATGGAGATAGACCCATCCAGACCTCCACTGTTACCAAGGATAAAATTATAACTTTTGATGAGGATGATCGTCTTGATGTTCAGGATCCTCATCATGATGATCTTGTTATTACTCTGTTTATTTCTAACCATTTTGTTCGCAGGATCCTGATAGATGGAGGAAGCTCAGTAAACATCATTCAGCTTGATGTCCTCAAGAAGATGAACATTCCTGAGTCAGACATTGTCCCAAGATCCTCTGTTCTTGTGGGATTCAGCGGAGAAACCAATAATACATTGGGGGACATCAAACTCCCTATCTATATTGAAGGACTTCATCCTTATCAAAAATTCTGTGTTATAGATTGCTTATCCTGTTGTAATGTTATCCTTGGCTGGCCATGGATACATGATATGAAGGCAGTCCCATCTACCTATCATCAGTGTGTGAAGCTACCTAGTCCATAGGGGGTGGTGAAAATTGAGAGTGACCAACAAGAAGCTAAGAATTGCTACACATCATCAATGAAGCCAGCCTCGAGACCAAGGGAGCAATAACAATTAAAGCATCCTCCAAGAGATGTCTTGGAGGCAAGAGAACAGGATGTGAAAGAAATCCTTATGGATCCTCATGATCCTGAATCCATAATCTTCATAGGATCAGGGATCCTGAGCAACATTGAACAGGATCTAGTATCCTTCCTTAAGAGGAGGAAAACTACCTTTGCCTGGAAGCATGAGGATATGACAGGTATATCTAAAGATATAACTACTCATAAGCTTGGCATTGACAGGTCATTCAAGCCGATTCATCAAAAAAGGAGGAAGTTTGCACGTGAAAGGAATGCCATTATCCAGGAAGAGGTAAATAAGCTACTTCGGGCAGGTATGATAAGAGAGGTTAAGTATCCAAGGTGGTTAGCTGTCACACCCCGATTTCCACGTGTCACCGGTGGGCCCGGTGGGGAGTATCGTGACGTGGTTGGCAACATAATAGTCAAACAACACAATTATATAAATGCACAGCGGAAGCAAAAGATAAATATATTACAATCCGAATATAAGTAATATCCAGTATTACAACGGAAAGTAAAAGATCCACAGGCGGATCAAAATACAATGGAAATAATAGTTCAACAGACTTTGACATCTAGAGCTTGTGAGACTTGAGTAATGATTCCTGGAGTAGCCAGCCTATTTCGTCTAGCACCTGCACTTAGCCTTTTTGGAAAATACGTCAGTTTACACTGGTAAATACAACTCAACTGACTCATTTTGAAAAGAGTTTGTAAATTGGTTTGAATGCACTTCGGCACAAATATCTTTTATAACTTGGGACAATTATTGAAATAATAATGTATACAGTTTTACTTATTTGTCGTCCATCAGGACAGATTAAGTGACACGCCACAGGTATAATGCCCACAGGCTATCATCCTTTAAGTGGATTACCGGCTTCGGTATAATGCCCACAAGGATGATACCTCTGAGTGGATTACCAGTTTTTACATAATGCAACTGTCAGGTGTACGCCTACACCCCGTGCTTAGGTCGTGGCCATTTCTTCGAATGATGCCAAGGATATCCGGGACATGGTCATTTAACCCCCAAAGGCCATACACCAAATAATACATATTAAACAGGTTATGTAAATACATCAATCACAATCCGATTTAAATGACTACATACACCCGACCAAGCGATACTTTTATAGTACCGTATCCCAAGCCCGTATAGGGAAATAAGTTAAGAGTATTTACCTGAGCAAAGTATCAATCAAATACAGAAAATGCAAGTACTTTTACTGGGCTCCTAATCTGGAATGAAGGTTTATAATAACCTATTAGTTTTCTAACGGGTCTTTAATTAAGCTTAGACTTAGACCGGTTAGTTTCCAAAAGGTAGACATGGTTGAAACGCATGATAACGCGAAGACCGGTTTAGAATGGGGTTTTGACCCGACAAGCTTGTATGCTTGTTTAATATGGGTAACTTACACACATTCTGGGTTTTGAGATAAAACCGATAAGGTTTGACCCGTTTCGGCTAGTTTAAGTAAACTTGTTACATAAACCAAACCGTACGCGTAATATGCGTGACGGGTATTCATATGAGCCATTTACAGGTTTCCTAAGTTAATATGCTCCAAATAGGTTGTGACATCAGTAAGATATCATTCATTATGCCCGAAACGAATTTAAACACAAACTATGCCCCGTAGGGGTAGTTTAGTAATTTCACATAAGCCGAAAAGCTCAAAACTGAAGTCTGAGTTAAACAACCTTTGCTTACTGTTAAAATATTATAATTTTCCTCAAATATCAGTAGGTATCAACCCTTGTATGTTTAAAATAGTTTTAGTACATACTATGCGTTAAAAACGCTTAAAAAGGCGATTAGAGGCCATTTCTGGGTTTGATACATAAATCTGATATTTTTATATTTCCAGAAGGCTTAAAATAATTTATTTATCATATGTGATCAGTAGCAAAAGGTTTGGAGTCGTTTAGATATGTAAAACTCATTTTATGGCCCGTAAGGGCAAAACCGACAATTATCGGATTAAGCCTACAACTATAAGTTATGCTCAGCCTAAAATTTATTAAAAATCTGTAAAAATCCCAAAATAATATATTACATCAGTGGGTAAAAGATTTGATATCAAAAAGTAGGCTTAACTAGGCTATACGCTAATTACGCCGTTTTATTAACATAAGGCTTTAATTTTTACGCTAACGAGCATAACTCTTATTCTACACCTCAAACTGATTTCAAACTTTGCATACAAGTCTATATATCAGTAATTAAGGTTTCTTCTCTTTTACATTTTCAAAAATCACGTTTTAAGGTGAAAAGGGCATAATGGTCAACATATGAGCAATTAACGGAATCATGCGTATTAATCGGTTAACTAATGAACCATAGTGTATAATCACAGAGGGTTATACTAGCATGTAACCTGGTCCAAATAAAGCTCTTAGGTATTTCTAAATCATACCAAAACGGGTCAGAACTGAAAGTCAAAGTATAAGTCAAACTATGCGACTTTCGGTTTCGAACCGGGTCTAAACAGGAAATTGTCGGGTTGAACATGTTTGGACATGTTCTTACACTTATTACCAAGTTATAACAATGATCAAACAGGTTGTATATGTTCCACATTGTTAATTATGCATAAATTAGAATTTACACATTCTGTTGACTTTTTAAATACAAGTTTGACCCGACATTTGACCTAGTTAGAGTGGGAATCAGGGGGAACCCTTTTGAGGGTTTATTACCCACATAATTACCAACTTATAACTACTTTTAATTCGAGATACGACTGAGCCATTGTTGACTAATCTCGAAGTCAAACCGTAATTACGACGGTTTGACTTTTAGCTAAATAACTAAGCTAAACTTAATCGAAGAAGGTCAAGGGTACTTACAAGGGTCCTATGCACGAGTAGAGATGTCTTGGATCTGCTCCTACGCTCCAGAAATGCTCCACAATTGCAGATGAAGATGTGAAGAACAATGGTTGCAACCTTGGCCCTTTTATAGTGAATTTCCCACCACAAATTGTTGACACATGGTTCTACTAGTGACCACAACTGATCAACACATATCCCTAGTGTTCTAGGAGGCACTTAGGGGTCGCACATGAAGTGAAACATCCGTTTTGGGTCGAGTTTTCGCGTAAACAGGCTGCTGTTTGCATATTCTGTGTCTGGGCGTCGGACGCGGCCCACGTAAAGTTTAACCAGACTTTACGCGGCCCGCATGGGCCTTAAATTCAGATTTTCCATATTCTTGTTTTTGCAACTTGTCCCTTGGCTTCACGAAAGGTAAACTAAGCTTATATATTGCAATTTGACCCCTTAGTATTTACCTACAAGGGCTTTAAGACTTGTACCCACTTTGCCAAGTCCCTGGACACTTCCGGTTAACCCGAAAAGTCATAACTTTCAACGTTAACACTTTAACCCCTCGCACACGAATTTGATCATAACTTTCTCATACGATTACGAAACTTTATGCAATTTATATCGTGCATTCTAGTGATCATAATTAACAGTTACAAAGCTTCAGGTTTGTCAAAAGGTCACTCAGAGGTATAACTTAAACATGTTGACACATTTAACCCCTGTAGTTTGTAATCTCTCACTTTTAGCTTCGTATGATCCATGATTTATTCGTTTGATGATATAAACATCATGTAGGGTTATTATGAAGTATATTTATTCACTGTTGACATTTAGAACCCGTATAATCACATACTTTCCATGTTTGTCAACTTTAGTCCTTCTATGATATCCTTTCACACGTTTTAAACATATGACACGTGTCAACACATTATAGGACGTGAATTTTCGAGGTGTTACATTAGCCAATGTGGTTGTTGTTCAAAAGAAAAATGGAAAGTGGAGGGTATGTGTCGATTTTACTGATTTAAACAAGGCATGTCCCAAGGATCCTTTCCCATTACCCCACATTGACTCCATGGTGGATGCTACCGCGGGTCATGAGTTGTTGACTTTTATGGATGCTTCATCTGGATTTCAACAAATTCAGATGGAACCATCTGATCAAGAGGATACAGCCTTTATGACCCCAACTGGTATATATTGTTATATTGCTATGCCATTTGGACTAAGGAATGCAGGTGCTACTTATCAAAGACTGGTTAATATGATGTTCAAGGAACAAATTGGACACACTATGGAAGTCTATATAGATGACATGGTGGTTAAGTCCAAGAAAGCTGAGGATCACCTTAGAGACTTGGAGGAAGCTTTCAATATCCTTGATAAATTTAATATGAAACTAAATCCTTCCAAGTGTCACTTTGGTGTTAAAGCAGGTAAATTCCTAGGCTATATGGTGACAAAAAGAGGCATTGAAGCAAGTCCAGAGAAAATTAAGGCTATTGTGAATATCAAATCTCCTGCCAATGCTAAGGATGTGCAAAGATTGACAGGCAGGATCGCATCCTTGAACAGGTTCATATCCAAATCCTCAGAAAAATGCAAGGAATTCTATGACATTTTGAGGAAGAACAAGAAGTTTGAGTGGACTGAAAAGCATGAAAATTCTCTCAAAGCTCTTAAGGATTACCTATCCTCAGCCCCTGCCTTGATGAAACCGGAAAAAGGGGATATATTATCCTTGTATTTGGCGGTATCCTCTAAAGCAGTAAGTGCGGTCCTTGTTAAGGATCACGAAGGTACACAACATCCTGTCTATTATGTAAGTAAGAGTTTGCTTAATGCTGAATCCAGGTATTCACATTTAGAAAAACTTATCCTTGCACTAATTATGGCATCTACTAAATTAAGACATTATTTTGAAACTCATGCCATTATTGTTAAGACTAATTTTCCAATTAAGAATGTTCTCAGGAAACCTGAAATGTCAGGAAGGATGGCTAAGTGGGCAGTGAAGCTTAGTGCTTATGATATAAGATATGAACCAAGGACTGCCATTAAATCCCAAGCGTTAGCTGACTTTGTGGCAGATTTCAGTAGTGACTTGCAAAAGGAAGCTGAATTAGAAGTCCAACAGCTAGAAGAAACTAAGGATCCTTGGATACTCTTTACTGATGGAGCTTCTAATGTCAAAGGAACAGGACTTGGAATACTACTAAAATCGCCACAGGGGACATAATACCCCACTCCATAGCTTGTGAGTTTCAAACTACTAACAATGAGGCTGAGTATGAAGCCTTGATAGCTGGTTTGCAAATTGCTAAGCATATGAGGATCAGGTATCTTGAGGTACATGTAGATTCATTGTTAATTACTAATCACTTTAATGGATCCTATGCTGTTAAAGGTGAAAAGCTAATCAAATATTTAGAGATAGTCAAAGAATTGGCACTCTCTTTTGTTTCCTTTAGTTTGACACAGGTACCCAGAGAAGAGAATGCAGAAGCTGATGCATTGGCCAATCTAGGATCATCCTTGAAGATTCAAGAGGATATCAGGATCCCTATTATCCACATCCTAACTCCTGCTATCGAGGATCATGTAGCCATGGAGATAGGAGAGGATTCTGCAATCATCCCTAGTGATGATACACAATCTCATTCAGGATCATGGATCCTTCCAATCTTGAGATACATACAACATGGAGAGATTCCTACAGGAGAAAACCCCAGGGCTTTCAAAATCAAGGTATCTCAATTCACAATATTGAATAACATGTTATATAAACGATCTCTTGCAGGTCCATATCTAAGATGCATTGAGGATCCTGAAATCCAAGAAGTCCTAAAGGATTTCCATGAAGGAGATTGTGGAAACCACACTGGGGGCAGGGCATTATTCTCAAGGATCCTGAGGACATGATACTATTGGCCTACTATGAAGAAGGATGCTGTGGAATATGCCAAGAAGTGTGATCCTTGTCAGAGACATAGTAATATACTTCATCAACCAGTAGAGCTTTTGCATCCTATATCCTCTTCTTGGCCATTTATGAGATGGGGAATGGATATAGTTGGTAAACTTCCCAAGGCACCTGGTGGAAAAGTATTCATGCTTGCTATGACTTATTACTTCTCCAAGTGGATAGAGGCTGAAGTCTTTGCTGAAGTCAGAGAGAAAGAAGTGAGCTGGGGGATTAAGATGATAACATCAACACCAGTCCACCCACAAGCTAATGGCCAGGCAGAATCATCCAACAAGATTATGATCAACAATTTGAAGACGAAGCTTGGATCCAAGAAAGGAAAATGGGCAGAAGAACTACCTTATGTACTTTGGGCTGATAGGACAACTCCCAAGAATGCTACTGGTCAAACTCCATTCTCTGTGGTATTTGGAGCGGAATCAGTGATCCCTACAGAGATGGTGGTTCCTACCGCAAGAACAAGCATCCGTGATCCTGAAGAAAACCCTGAAAACTTGGTTCAAGACTTGGATACTATAGAAGAACTCAGGGATTTGGCAAGGATAAGGATGACCAGTTATCAACAAAGGATGGCTGGAGCCTACAACAAAAATGTCAGGATCAGGAAATTCCAAGTTGGTGATATGGTATTAAGGAAAGCATTTCAGAACACCACCAATCCTGCTGATGGGAAGTTAGCACCAAAGTGGGAAGGCCCTTATTTGATTGAAGCTGAAGCAGGAAAGGGGGCATATCGATTGCTAACAATGGAAGGTGATTTGCTACAAAGAGCTTGGAATGCTGTCCACTTGAAGAAATACTTCATGTAATAAGGATCCATGATCCTTACCTGACAAGTATCCTTGAAGGATCCTTACAGGACAGAGGATCCTCATTTTGGTAATGATCTAATCTCAAACTATTTCATTCTTTAATCATTCTATATACAAGGGTAAGGATCCTGGATCCTTTATCCTTCTTTCACTTGATTTTGAGTTTTGCAGAAGGTTCATATATCCTTAACAAAGGATTGAGTATCCACAGAGGTATCCAGTTATTTTGGCTTGACCCCAGTTATTTGGGCTTGACCCCAGTTATTTGGGCCTGTCCCCAGTATCGCCAGTAGCGCACGATGATCCTGGTACAGTTCATGGCAATGGGACCAGTACTCGCTTTAGGGGCTGACAATTTCATTGTACTGGCTGTATCCGGGATCCTACGTATAATGGTAGACGTACCATACATCCGTTCCTAAGGTTTCTAACGTTTTCACGTTAGCTAAGGTTTTGGCATTTTCATGTTACTAAGTTTGGATAGTCATCAGTGAGGGCCATACTCCAGTTTACACAAGATCCTTTGGGCTTGTCCCCGGTTATCCTTTGGGCTTGTCCCCAGTTATCCTTTGGGCTTGTCCCCAGAATTGTTGAACTTGTCCCCAGTTACTAACTCTTCTCTTATATTTGGCTTAGTCCCAAGTTATGTTCTGTTTTAGGGTTTTGAAGTTAAACAGCCAAGGATCCTTGATCCTTACCTTTTACTAAGGTTTGTCTTTTGGTTATCCTGATTATGAATGTTAAAGGGTTAGGATCCTAACTTGGATTCTCAGGTATGATCCTTGATCACTTTTATTTTATTCATTATTTATATAAATGACCCTTATCCTTTGACAACAGAACTAATGATCCTTAAGTTACATAATTTTTCTGAATTTACCGACTATAGGATATTTGATCCTTGATCATATCCTAAAACTTTCAAACATGATTTACCGACTATAGGATATTTGATCCTTGATCATATCCCACGTGAATTCGGGACCTCTACGGGCATCCCATTTGACCTTTACAATAGGTACATGCTTCCTACGAAGCTTCTTTACCTGTCGATCTTCAATCGACAAAGGTTTTTCCACAAATTTTAAGCTCTCATCTATATGCACATCTGTATGTGGTATAACCAGTGATTCGTCAGCGAAACACTTCTTCAGATTGCAGATGTGGAATACATTATGTATACTACTGAGCTCTTCTGGTAAGTTTAATTTATAGGCAACTGACCCGACACGTTCGATAACCTCGAAAGGTCCTATGTATCTCGGGCTTAGCTTGCCTTTCTTACCAAATCGCATCACTCCCTTCCAGGGTGATACTTTTAGCAACACTTTATCACCTACTTCGAAGTGAAAAGCTTTACGCTTTGGATCTGCGTAACTCTTTTGCCTATCCCGGGAAGCTTTGAGACGGTCACGAATCTGGACAATCTTGTCCGTCGTTTCAAAGACTATCTCTGGTCCTGACAATTGGACATCTCCAACTTCTGCCCAACAAATGGGCGATCTACACTTTCTACTGTATAATGCCTCAAAAGGCGCAGCCTTAATGCTGGTATGGTAGCTATTGTTGTAGGAGAATTCGACTAAGGGTAGGTGCTTATCCCAACTACCACCCAAGTCAATCGCACATGCTCGTAGCATGTCTTCGAACGTTTGAATAGTACGCTCACTCTGACCGTCTGTCTGAGGATGGTAAGCCGTACTAAAATTCAAACGTGTGCCCAAAGATTGTTGGAAGCTTTTCCAGAAATGAGACGTGTATCTAGTATCTCTGTCAGAGATAATAGACACAGGTATGCCATGTAAAGCTACAATCTTATCCACGCATAACTGGGCTAACATATCGGAGCTATAAGTCTCCTTGATGGGCAAGAAATGTGCTGACTTAGTCAGTCTATCAACTATAACCCATATCGTATCATTACCTTTCCTTGTCTTCGGCAATTTGGTGATGAAATCCATCGTTACCATCTCCCACTTCCACGTAGGAAGTTCAGGCTGTTGTAGCAAACCTGACGGCTTTTGATGCTCGGCTTTGACTTGCGCACATGTCAAGCATTTAGCTACATAGGTGGCTACAGACTTTTTCAACCCTATCCACCAATAATTTGCCCTTAGATCCTGGTACATCTTATCAGCTCCAGGATGAACGAAATATTTGGAACTATGGGCTTCCTGGAGGATGACATCACGAAGTCCTCCAAAAAATTGGAACCCATATTCGTCCATTCATTCTTAGAATCCCGTCCTTGCTAAGAGATAACTGCTCCTCAGTTACTCCTAACTTTTCATTAGGATAGTTAGCTTCCAACACAGCCTCCTTCTGTGCAGCTAACAACCTTTCAATCAAATTATTCTTTACTTCAATGCTCTTGGCATTGATTCGGATGGGTTTCACCCTTTCCTTCCGACTCAAGGCATCGGCGACTACATTCGCCTTGCCGGGATGGTATCTGATTTCACAATCATAATCATTTAAAGTCTCCATCCAGCGGCGTTGCCTCATGTTTAATTCTTTCTGATTAAACAGATGCCGGAGGCTCTTGTGATCAGAATAGATCACACACTTGACACCATAAAGATAATGCCTCCACAGTTTTAATGCGAATACAATGGCACCCAACTCTAAGTCGTGGGTGGTGTAATTCTTTTCATGCACCTTTAACTATCTTGAAGCATAGGCAATAACCTTGCCCTTCTGCATAAGCACACACCCCATGCCAGTGTGCGATGCATCGCAGTAAACCACGAACTCTTCTATTCCATCTGGCAATGTCAGTACTGGGGCGTTGCTCAAATTTTGCTTCAGAATATCAAAGGACTCTTGCTGCTTAGGGCCCCAAATGAACTTTACTTTCTTCTTAGTCAAGGAAGTTAGGGGTGCAGCAATCCTTGAAAAATTTTCGATGAAACGCCTGTAATATCCTGCCAATCCCAGGAAGCTACGAATCTCTGTAGGCGTCTTTGGTTCTTGCCAGTTCATAACTGCTTCAACCTTAGCGGGATCTACTTGGATACCACGCTCACTAACCACGTGTCCAAGGAATTGGACTTCTCGAAGCCAAAATTCAAACTTGGAGAATTTGGCATAGAGCTTCTCCTGATGCAGAAGTTTGAGAATACATCTAAGGTGTTTCTCATGGTCAGCTTGGTTCTTAGAATAAATAAGAATGTCTTCGATGAAAACGATGACGAATTTATCTAAGTACGGCTTGCAAACGCGATTCATGAGATCCATGAATGTGGCCGGTGCATTAGTGAGCCCAAAAGGCATCACTAGGAACTCGTAATGACCATAAGGAGTCCTAAATGCAGTTTTGTGCACGTCTTCATCTCTGACTTTCAGTTGATGGTAGCCTGACCTCAAATCAATCTTCGAGAAATAACTTGCCCCTTGTAATTGATCAAACAAATCGTCGATTCTGGGCAAAGGATACCTATTCTTTATCGTGACCTTGTTAAGCTCACGATAGTCGATGCACAGACGCATCGATCCATCCTTCTTCTTGACAAACAGGACTGGCGCTCCCCAAGGAGACGAACTAGGTTTAATGAAACCCTTGGCTAGCAATTCATCTAGCTGTGTCCTCAGTTCTTTCATCTCCGTTGGTGCCAACCTATAGGGTGCTCTAGCAACAGGTGCGGCTCCGGGGATGATGTCGATTCTGAACTCTACTTGCCTATCTGGTGGTAAACCAGGTAGATCTTCAGGAAACACTTCAGGGTATTCAGAAATGACTGGGATATCTTCAATCTTGGGTTTCGGTTCATCAATAGTCACCTGTGCCATGTAAATGACACAACCCTTCTTCAAGCATTTGGAAGCCTTGAGCATGGTCACTTGCTCAGGCAATCCATACCGTGTATCTCCCTAAACGGTAAGTGATTCACCAGACGGAGTCTTTATCACTACCTGCTTTTTGTTGCAGACAATTTGGGCCTGGTTATGAGATAACCAGTCCATACCCAAAACTATGTCAAAACCCGCTAACTTAAAGGGAAGTAGGGAGAGAGGAAAAGAGTGGTTCTTAATGGATATAACACATCCATCTAACACAGTTGAGACGGTTTCTATGGTGCCATCTGCTAACTCCACCTCATAATCCACACTTAAGGTTTTAACAGGTAAATTCAGCAATTCACAAAACTTATTATCTACGAACGACTTATCAGCGCCTGAATCAAAAAGTACTCTTGCAAAGACATCGTTTACAAGGAAAGTACCTGTAATAACGTTGTCGTTTAGGACCGCTTCTTTGGCATCCAATCGAAAGACTCTAGCATTAGTCTTCTTAGCCTCTTCAGGCTTCTTGGCGTACTTAGGGCAGATGGTCTTTATGTGCCCCTTCTCATTGCAGTTGTAGCATGTGGCATCTTTTATCTTCTTGCACTCTATCGTCTTGTGCTCTTTAGATTTGCATATCCCACATGCAGGTGCTCCTGACTTAGAATCAGACTCAAGTCTGCACCTTCCAAAGTGGCGTTTCTGGCAATTCGTGCACTTTGGCTTTTCCTCTGTCCGCTGACTATTCCTTCCAGACCCAGACTTCTTAGAGTCGGTGTTTCCCTTGTGCTTCTTCTCTGACCCTCGTGAGTTATCATCCTCACGCTTCCTCTTACTTTCTTCAGATTTCTTTAGCGATCTCAACCTGACCGCATCTAGAGTAAGGGATAAAGAGAGATCAGCTGCTGAC
Source organism: Helianthus tuberosus (assembly GCA_030545235.1). Taxonomy (NCBI): domain Eukaryota; kingdom Viridiplantae; phylum Streptophyta; class Magnoliopsida; order Asterales; family Asteraceae; genus Helianthus; species Helianthus tuberosus. The sequence goes on along the minus strand of CM060411.1, from coordinate 46,514,079 downwards.
CTAAATGTAGCAGGTCTTGAAGCCTTAACACTAGCTTTGATTTCTGGGGCTAAACCCCCAATGAAGCGAGCAATTCGCTTGGGCTCTGGTGTTACAAGGTAAGGAACCAGTCTGGACAGGGTATTAAAACTGGTGAGGTAAGCTTGACAATCTAAGTTTATCATCACCAAAGATAAGAAATCAGATTCAATTCATTCGACCTCATGTTGAGGGCAGTAGTTCTCCATAATGAGAGCCACAAACTGCTCCCATGACATGTTGTAGAGCGGAATCTTCCCAGCAGCTTGAATGAGAGACTTCCACCACGCTAGTGCCTCTCCCTTGAACGATTGGGATACATACTTTACTACATCCCTCTCAGCGCAACCGCTGATGTCAACCACCGTGTCCATTTCATCCAACCAGGTCATACAATCTACCGCTCCTTTCTCCCCATTGAAATCTCGGGGTTTACAGGAAACGAAGTACTTATAGGTACAAGACTTGGTACGTGGTTCATTATCGAACGCTATCTTCTTGGATGGAACACTGTGTTCATTTGATGAATGACGATCGTCATGCTTCTTTGGCTCCTCTTTCTTAGAGGGCGGCTTGTTATGAGGCTCCGAATGAGTTTTAGGGACAGACTTAGAGTGGGGTACAGATGAGGCTTTACTATTAGTCTCACTATACTCCCTGAATTGCTCATCCACAGCTTTAGATACAGCTGAATCAATCAATGTACGAAGCTCTCCTCTGGTTATATTAATCCTATCATCATCGCGGTTTTCCAGAGGGTGACTGTTCAATTCTTCCGACCTAGCCATGTAGTTTTTTATTGCTACACAAGAAAATAAGGCAAGGTTTATACGGAAGCTTATACAATTTTATCGTTTTAAACGATTTATTAACCATGTTTTTAAAACACATATTAGTTAATTTGATAAATATATAATTGTTCAGGATCTTTATCATAATCCTAAATTATAAGTTGATAATAGCACAAAAGGCCTAGTCACGTAGACGAGTTTAATTTATAAGCCATGATTTCAGAGAATCGAGGCATTAAGGTTTGAATCAAAGTTCATTACCTTTCCTTGATAGGGAGTTGTAGGCTACCACTGTCTTTAGTCCCAGAGGACGTTAATTATAGCCCGTGGGCACTTCATCCATAAGGGATGATTATATAAATAAGGGAATTTAGAATAACCCACTTAAAATGACCTATGTGATTTTATTGTATCACACTTTGTCAAGCATGTTAATATGCTTTCAAATGTTTAATAAGGATTTGAATCTATTGAATAGGTTCTACCATCTTGGCCTTGTCTGCAGTGACACTTAAGCTAGGTTTTACCCTTTAGATTCTTTTTAATAATTGACGCAGAACAATTTCTAATTTGAACTGTTAACAAGGATCTGAATCTCATTGTGGAACTACCATCTTGGCCCTGCCTTAATATGACACGAGGCTAGGTCTTTGTCCCTTTTTAGATTTTTGCCATTTTATTATAATGGTAGATCTTATAATATAGGAATGATATTTTTAAATATATAATCGTTCCTTTAAAATTTAAACAAGTATATGATTGCCCTAAACGGGACTTCTAATAAAAATAAAAAAAATGACTTGCCCATGCAAAGGCTAATCAGAAAGATAATCAAGGAAGTAATTAAAAGACAATGAAACAAACTGGAATTTGTCCTATGTTCTTGTCTAGACTCAAGAATGTGCAACTGTGTAACTGAGATTAAACACAAAAGGCTAGTGTTTAATTCACTCAGTGTTGGCTCTGATACCAACCTGTCACACCCCGATTTCCACGTGTCACCGGTGGGCCCGGTGGGGAGTATCGTGACGTGGTTGGCAACATAATAGTCAAACAACACAATTATATAAATGCACAGCGGAAGCAAAAGATAAATATATTACAATCCGAATATAAGTAATATCCAGTATTACAACGGAAAGTAAAAGATCCACAGGCGGATCAAAATACAATGGAAATAATAGTTCAACAGACTTTGACATCTAGAGCTTGTGAGACTTGAGTAATGATTCCTGGAGTAGCCAGCCTATTTCGTCTAGCACCTGCACTTAGCCTTTTTGGAAAATACGTCAGTTTACACTGGTAAATACAACTCAACTGACTCATTTTGAAAAGAGTTTGTAAATTGGTTTGAATGCACTTCGGCACAAATATCTTTTATAACTTGGGACAATTATTGAAATAATAATGTATACAGTTTTACTTATTTGTCGTCCATCAGGACAGATTAAGTGACACGCCACAGGTATAATGCCCACAGGCTATCATCCTTTAAGTGGATTACCGGCTTCGGTATAATGCCCACAAGGATGATACCTCTGAGTGGATTACCAGTTTTTACATAATGCAACTGTCAGGTGTACGCCTACACCCCGTGCTTAGGTCGTGGCCATTTCTTCGAATGATGCCAAGGATATCCGGGACATGGTCATTTAACCCCCAAAGGCCATACACCAAATAATACATATTAAACAGGTTATGTAAATGCATCAATCACAATCCGATTTAAATGACTACATACACCCGACCAAGCGATACTTTTATAGTACCGTATCCCAAGCCCGTATAGGGAAATAAGTTAAGAGTATTTACCTGAGCAAAGTATCAATCAAATACAGCAAATGCAAGTACTTTTACTGGGCTCCTAATCTGGAACGAAGGTTTATAATAACCTATTAGTTTTCTAACGGGTCTTTAATTAAGCTTAGACTTAGACCGGTTAGTTTCCAAAAGGTAGACATGGTTGAAACGCATGATAACGCGAAGACCGGTTTAGAATGTGGTTTTGACCCGACAAGCTTGTATGCTTGTTTAATATGGGTAACTTACACACATTCTGGGTTTTGAGATAAAACCGATAAGGTTTGACCCGTTTCGGCTAGTTTAAGTAAACTTGTTACATAAACCAAACCGTACGCGTAATAAGCGTGACGGGTATTCATATGAGCCATTTACAGGTTTCCTAAGTTAATATGCTCCAAATAGGTTGTGACATCAGTAAGATATCATTCATTATGCCCGAAACGAATTTAAACACAAACTATGCCCCGTAGGGGTAGTTTAGTAATTTCACATACGCCGAAAAGCTCAAAACTGAAGTCTGAGTTAAACAACCTTTGCTTACCATTAAAATATTATAATTTGCCTCAAATATCAGTAGGTATCAACCCTTGTATGTTTAAAATAGTTTTAGTACATACTATGCGTTAAAAACGCTTAAAAAGGCGATTAGAGGCCATTTCTGGGTTTGATACATAAATCTGATATTTTTATATTTCCAGAAGGCTTAAAATAATTTATTTATCATATGTGATCAGTAGCAAAAGGTTTGGAGTCGTTTAGATATGTAAAACTCATTTTATGGCCCGTAAGGGCAAAACCGACAATTATCGGATTAAGCCTACGACTATAAGTTATGCTCAGCCTAAAATTTATTAAAAATCTTTAAAAATCCCAAACTAATATATTACATCAGTGGGTAAAAGATTTGATATCAAAAAGTAGGCTTAACTAGGCTATACGCTAATTACGCCGTTTTATTGACATAAGGCTTTAATTTTTACGCTAACGAGCATAACTCTTATTCTACACCTCAAACTGATGTCAAACTTTGCATACAAGTCTATATATCAGTAATTAAGGTTTCTTCTCTTTTACATTTTCAAAAATCACGTTTTAAGGTGAAAAGGGCATAATGGTCAACATATGAGCAATTAACGGAATCATGCGTGAGCAATTAACGGAATCATGCGTATTAATCGGTTAACTAATGAACCATAGTGTATAATCACAGAGGGTTATACTAGCATGTAACCTGGTCCAAATAAAGCTCTTAGGTATTTCTAAATCATACCAAAACGGGTCAGAACTGAAAGTCAAAGTATAAGTCTAACTATGCGACTTTCAGTTCCGAACCGGGTCTAAACAGGAAATTGTCGGGTTGAACATGTTTGGACATGTTCTTACACTTATTACCAAGTTATAACAATGATCAAACAGGTTGTATATGTTCCACATTGTTAATTATGCATAAATTAGAATTTACACATTCTGTTGACTTTTTAAATACAAGTTTGACCCGACATTTGACCTAGTTAGAGTGGGAATCAGGGGGAACCCTTTTGAGGGTTTATTACCCACATAATTACCAACTTATAACTACTTTTAATTCGAGATATGACTGAGCCATTGTTGACTAATCTCGAAGTCAAACCGTAATTACGACGGTTTGACTTTTAGCTAAAGAACTAAGCTAAACTTAATCGAAGAAGGTCAAGGGTACTTACAAGGGTCCTATGCACGAGTAGAGATGTCTTGGATCTGCTCCTAAGCTCCAGAAATGCTCCACAATTGCAGATGAAGATGTGAAGAACAATGGTTGCAACCTTGGCCCTTTTATAGTGAATTTCCCACCACAAATTGTTGACACATGGTTCTACTAGTGACCACAACTGATCAACACATGTCCCTAGTGTTCTAGGAGGCATTTAGGGGTCGCACATGAAGTGAAACATCCGTTTTCGGTCGAGTTTTCGCGTAAATAGGCTGCTGTTTGCATATTCTGTGTCTGGGCGTCGGACGCGGCCCGCGTAAAGTTTAACCAGACTTTACGCGGCCCGCATGGGCCTTAAATTCAGATTTTCCATTTTCTTGTTTTTGCAACTTGTCCCTTGGCTTCACGAATGGTCAACTAAGCTTATATATTGCAATTTGACCCCTTAGTATTTACCTACAAGGGCTTTAAGACTTGTACCCACTTTGCCAAGTCCCTGGACACTTCCGGTTAACCCGAAAAGTCATAACTTTCAACGTTAACACTTTAACCCCTCGCACACGAATTTGATCATAACTTTCTCATACGATTACGAAACTTTATGCAATTTATATCATGCATTCTAGTGATCATAATTAACAGTTACAAAGCTTCGGGTTTGTCAAAAGGTCACTCAGAGGTATAACTTAAACATGTTGACACATTTAACCCCTGTAGTTTGTAATCTCTCACTTTTAGCTTCGTATGATCCATGATTTATTCGTTTAATGATATAAACATCATGTAGGGTTATTATGAAGTATATTTATTCACTGTTGACATTTAGAACCCGTATAATCACATACTTTCCATGTTTGTCAACTTTAGTCCTTCTATGATATCCTTTCACACGTTTTAAACATATGACACGTGTCAACACATTATAGGACGTGAATTTTTGAGGTGTTACATTAGCCAATGTGGTTGTTGTTCAAAAGAAAACTGGAAAGTGGTGGGTATGTGTCGATTTTACTGATTTAAACAAGGCATGTCCCAAGGATCCTTTCCCATTACCCCACATTGACTCCATGGTGGATGCTATCGCGGGTCATGAGTTGTTGACTTTTATGGATGCTTCATCTGGATTTCAACAAATTCAGATGGAACCATCTGATCAAGAGGATACAGCCTTTATGACCCCAACTGGTATATATTGTTATATTGCTATGCCATTTGGACTAAGGAATGCAGGTGCTACTTATCAAAGACTGGTCAATATGATGTTCAAGGAACAAATTGGACACACTATGGAAGTCTATATAGATGACATGGTGGTTAAGTCCAAGAAAGCTAAGGATCACCTTAGAGACTTGGAGGAAGCTTTCAATATCCTTGATAAATTTAATATGAAACTAAATCCTTCCAAGTGTCACTTTAGTATTAAAGCAGGTAAATTCCTAGGCTATATGGTGACAAAAAGAGGCATTGAAGCAAGTCCAGAGAAAATTAAGGCTATTGTGAATATCAAATCTCCTGCCAATGCTAAGGATGTGCAAAGATTGACAGGCAGGATCGCTGTGACACTTCGGGTTTTCCCGAGCAACCTCATTGTTTGCTTTATGTGTACATATACTATTAAATGAAGATTTGCGAATTACCTGGAAGTATTATGTGAGTATTATGTGATGCTTGTATTAAATTATGTGTATGTAATATATATATTTGTGCGTATAAGTGAACCAAGACCATGAACCCGACTCGAGACCACTCGGTCTCGAGTGAACGACTGGGCCGGTTGGGCCGTGCACCCCTAAAGCCCACTCGACTAACTTGGGTTGAGTATAAAACCTCACTAACCACCTTTTGCACCAAACTTTTCCCCACACACACTCCTCCTTTCTCTCTCACTAAAAACCCTAACAATCAAGCTCACCTCCTCCTCCTCTCTCTCTCGGATTCAATCGACAACAACAAGGAGGATCGGTCAAGCTCATCATCACCACTTGGACGCTTCATTTCCTCATTTTCTTCCTTAAAACGGTGCCCTTCCACAACCGGTTAGTACCTTAGATATTCACTATGTGTTTATATGTATAATAGTGCTTTTTGCCTTGAAGGATTGAAATGATGGATGAAATATGTGAACTCTTGCATGATAACTAAGTGATAAGATATTTGAATGATGAATGATGGTTAGTGTAGGGTGTTTATTGTTTAGAATAAATGTTTACATGATCCTTTTTAACCGAGTAGCATGATATGTATTGAAGAATGAGGATGTATGCGTATGCTTTGAACAAGAAAAATGTTATCTACTTGGATGAATCTCATGATGAACCATATGAACATGTTTATGATGAAAACCCTAATAAAGAACAACATGAATGTCATGAAAATATTTGAAATATGCTTTGTTTGATCTGTTTTGATTAGCATTTAGACAAGAAAACATGTTAGGAAAATTCTATTGGATAGTACATAAAATCATGCACATGAAATTCTATTGGTTAGTCCATGTCTTAGCTGGCATTCTAGAAACAACAATGTTAGAGTTGAAACCTTTGGTCTCGACTCGAGACCATCAAACTACAACTCGAGACCGCGTGATTGCGACTCGAGACCATACGTGACAACTCGAGACCAGACAAAGCAGACATCAGGGACTTGAAATCAGCAAGGTCTCGACTCGAGACCTCATGATCTCGACTCGAGACTGGACTCGAGACCTTCGAGATTGTGACTCAAACCGGCATTACTCGAGATCTCATGGTTGCGACTCGAGACCGCACGTTCTCGAGTCGAGACCACCCTGTCTCGATTGGGCTGCCTGTCTCCGTTATTGGGCCAAAAGTGTGTGGACTGTGCATATCGTTTTATTTGGATTCTGTGATGCTGTTAACTGTTAGTATGATTGGATAGGCCCAATAACACTTAGAATAGGCTCGATAACTTGCTGGATAATCATATGTTATGCATGCAATGTGTTAGCTATGTGTAGATATACGTGACTACTTGTGTCCAAGCCTTACCTATACTGGTAACCATTTAGGACGTGGTGACCAGCATACTTAACCGAGTAAACTAAACTGCCGAGCAACCCAAGGTGAGTTCACAACTATTAAAGCATGCGTTCCCGGTGGTTTTGGGAAACGGAAACTTAACCAACGCTATCCCCGCGTAAGGGATACACACTTACTTTTCTTCGCTTGTTACTGGGAACAAACTTACTTACTTCCCTTGTTACTGGGAACTCTTGGTTAATTATTATTTATACGGAATGCAACAAGCAACACTAAACGAAACTCTATCACTTAAGTCCCTACCATTTAATACCGATTAGTCGCCGGGGCCTGGCGAACGGGTTATTAGTTAATAGCGCTATTTAGGTGTAACCAGCCTCACACCGACCCTTGTTACTGGGAACGGGAGTGAACTAATAAACTCTGGCAAACCGTCAATGATGATAGAACATTGACAACAGGGCACTACGGAAACGTACGGTTAAGTAAGTATTCGGTATTGGAAAAACAGTTTAGTCGCTTACTTATGGGGTAGCTCCCCATCGCATGTATAAACGGATAAATTAACTGGTGAAACAAGTTTTTGGTAATTAAAACTGGACAACTCGTGGACTCGCCAACATTTTTGTTGATACCCTACTGCATGCTTTGCAGGTAACCAGTGACTCAGGAGCTCGCAGCTTGGGAATGTGTAGTGGTCGTCTAACCCATGTGTCGGGTTCTAAATAGTCTTGAACTATGAACTTTGTTTTGAAACTGTTTGGTTTATGCTTCCGCTGTTTACTTAAAATGTTATTTGAACTTAAATCCTTTAAAACTTCGAACTATAATGTTTACTAACTATTGTGGTTGGTGGGCATCTTTACTATTGACCAATGTTTAGTATAATTGGTGGCTGGATCCTGGTCAGTCACGCCTCCAAGCGGTGGTATTCCGCACGTGGATTTTGGTGGTGTGACAGATTGGTATCAGAGCCATTGGTTATAGTGAACTTGGTTTTAAAAAGAAGAGTCTTTTTGAGAAAAACCAGACTATAACCCGTGACTCGTGACGACACTACACTCCAAGGGCAAGACTCAACATGTTAGACCTCATAGCTCGAACTTGTGTTTTCTCGCTTGTTCATCTTATGTTGACTGCTCTATTATACATACTAGTGTGCCTAATTAGATAGATACACATCTCTCTTCTGTCTCATTCTCGCTACGTTACGACATCACACTCATATTGTGTTTTCTGGTTATGAAGACAATGAGTGGACGCGTAAGAGGAAACGTTAACATGACTCAGGCTCAGTTCACCAACTTGCTCAACACGGTGGCTGCAGCTTTCGCAGCTCACCCTGGAGGTAAACTCGTTACTTTAGGATGTTTAGATCCTACCCCCACATCGTCTTTTCACCTCTAAGCCTATTCGCTTCGCTTCTCACAACAGGTCAGCCTGCGCCTGCGCAGCCACGTGTTTGTACTTTCAAAACCTTCATGGATGGCAAACCTCTCCCTTTCAACGGCACTGAGGGTGCCATAGGCCTACTGCACTGGATTGAAAAGGCCGAAGCTGTCTTTGCTATCTGCGAGTGTCCCCCTGCTAATTGGGTTAAGTTCGCGACTGGTACGCTTGAAGGAAACGCACTTTCATGGTGGAAAGCATAGATTCAGATGCTTGGACTGGAAACTGCTAATGCTACTACGTGGGAAGATTTCAAGGACATGATCAAAGAGGAGTACTGTCACAGGGATGACATCCACAAACTCGAGAACGAGTACTATGAGCTCAAGATGGTTGGATCAGAGATTGAGACCTACACCAAGCAGTCCAACGACTATGCTGCACTTTACCCAAACATGTCCCGACCTATGTATCGAAGGATCGAACTGTATATCAAAGGTTTGGTCCCAGAAATCCGGAGCCATGTAACCTCAGCCAACCTCAATACCATACAGCCCGTGGTTCGTCTTGCTCACAAACTCACCAATCAGGCTGTGGAGGAGGGCAAGTTGCCCAAGAGGATCGGTACCACTACTGGAACTACTAACGATAACAAACGAAAATGGGATGGAAGTCAGGGAAAGGATGCTAACCCCACTCAGGCCCCAGTTCAACAAAGGAAGACTGAAAACAACAAAGGCCCTCAGCAACAGGGCGGTTATCGAGGGAACCACCCCAAGTGTAACAAATGTAACCGACACCACAGTGGGCCATGTGGCAAAGGTCAATGTCAGCGATGCAACAAGATGGGGCATGAAGCCAAAGACTGCCGAAGCCAGTTCCCAGCTAGGCAGAATCAGCATCAACCACAGCAACAGCAGCAGCAAGGAAACAATCGTGAATGCTACAAATGTGGGGCAATAGGGCACATGCGAAAGGATTGCCCTCAGCTGAACCAGAATCAGAACAACAACAATCATGGTGCTGGGAACAATAACAACAATGCTGGAAATGGTGCAAGAGGAAGGGCTTTTGTGATTGGAGCTGGAGAAGCAAGGAATGACCCCAACGTTGTGGCGGGTAAGTTCCTACTTAATGATCGTTACGTTTCCATATTATTTGATTCCAGAGCAGATGCTAGTTATGTATCCCTACGTATTAGTAAGAAGCTTAAGTCCACTCTTACGCCGTTAAGCTCTAAGCACATCGTTGAAATAGCTAATGGTAGAAACCTCGAGGCCTCACACGTCATTCGTAACTGCAAACTAGAATTGTCCGGTCAGAACTTCCGTATCGATCTCTTCCCCATCATTCTCGGAAGCTTCGACGTTGTCATTGGTATGGATTGGTTATCCAAGCATCGAGTCAAAATCCTATGCCAAGAGAAAGCTATTCGTATTCCCCGTCCTCCTGGCAAACCCCTTATAGTTCAAGGCGACAAAAGCGGAGAAGTCACAGGCATTATTTCATTCTTAAAAGCCCAGAAGTGTTTACGAAAGGGGCACAACGCTATCTTAGCACTTGTTGCCGACACGCAGAAAAAGGAAAATAGGATTGAAGATTTTCCAGTTGTACGCGACTATCCCGAGGTATTCCCTGAAGAACTACCTGGACTCCCTCCTCACCGTCAGGTCGAATTTCAAATCGAGCTAGCTCCCGGAGCAGCACCTATAGCTCGTGCACCTTATCGACTAGCCCCCGCAGAACTCAAGGAACTTTCTACTCAATTACAAGAACTTTTGGACAAAGGTTTTATCCGTCCTAGCTCATCACCCTGGGGAGCCCCAGTCCTCTTTGTTAAAAAGAAGGATGGCACATTCCGAATGTGCATAGACTACCGCGAACTAAACAAGGTTACCATCAAGAATCATTATCCACTTCCCCGTATCGACGACCTGTTCGACCAGCTGCAAGGGTCGAGCTATTATTCCAAGATTGATCTGCGATCGGGTTATCACCAGCTGAGAGTCCGCGATGAGGACATCTCTAAGACTGCTTTCAGAACCCGCTATGGCCACTACGAATTCCTCGTTATGCCTTTCGGAATGACCAACGCACCGGCGATCTTCATGGATCTCATGAACCGAGTGTGCAAACCCTACCTCGACAAGTTCGTAATTGTGTTTATCGACGACATCTTAATCTACTCGAAGAGTCAAGAGGAGCATGGGCAACACCTGCGACTTATTCTCGAACTCCTTCGCAATGAGCAACTATACGCCAAATTCTCGAAATGTGACTTCTGGCTTAGAGAAGTCCATTTCCTTGGGCACATAGTCAATCAGAATGGGATTCATGTCGACCCCGCTAAGGTCGAATCCATTAAGAATTGGCCTGTACCTAAGACTCCGACCGAAGTTCGCCAATTCTTGGGATTGGCAGGGTACTATCGAAGATTTATCAAGGGATTTTCTAAGATCGCTCAACCACTTACGACCCTCACTCAGAAGGGTGTTGCTTACAAATGGAGTGATGCTCAGGAATCTGCCTTCCAGGAACTAAAGAAGAACCTTTGTAGTGCTCCTATTCTTTCCTTACCTGAAAGTACCGACGACTTCGTTGTCTACTGCGACGCTTCTATTCAAGGGCTTGGATGCGTGTTGATGCAACGCGAGAAGGTTATTGCCTACGCTTCGCGACAACTCAAGATCCACGAAAGGAACTACACGACACATGACTTAGAATTTGGGGCTGTGGTCTTCGCGCTCAAGATTTGGAGACACTACTTATACGGTATCAAGTGCACGATTTACACGGATCACAAGAGTCTCCAGCACATAATGGAACAAAAGGAGTTGAATATGCGGCAACGCCGATGGATCGAACTCCTATATGACTACGAGTGTGCAATCAAATATCATCCAGGCAAGGCTAATGTGGTAGCCGACGTCCTCAGCAGAAAGGAGACCAAACCCAAGCGTGTTCGTGCCCTACAGCTCACCATCCACTCGAACCTCCCTACGCAAATCCGAAATGCTCAGGTCGAAGCATTGAAAGCCGAAAACGTCAGGGCTGAGTCCCTGCGAGGATCAAGGAAACGGCTAGAACAAAAAGAAGATGGTGCTTACTACGTAAACGGGCGTATATGGGTCCCACTTCTTGGGAATTTGCGCGAGCTTGTAATGGATGAAGCCCATAAATCCCGTTACTCAGTACATCCTGGTTCGGATAAGATGTACCACGACTTAAAGACTACATACTGGTGGCCTGGCATGAAGGCCCACATAGCAACCTATGTCAGAAAATGTTTGACTTGTGCAAGAGTCAAGGCTGAGTATCAGAAACCATCGGGCCTACTCCAACAACCAGAAATCCCGCAATGGAAATGGGAGCAAATTTCCATGGATTTTGTCACTAGCCTGCCTAGGTCTCAACGCGGGAATGACACCATTTGGGTAATAGTGGACCGATTAACTAAGTCTGCACACTTTTTAGCTATTAAAGAAATAGACAAGTTCTCTACCTTAGCAGAGGTATACTTAAAGGAAGTGGTTTCGAAGCACAGAGTGCCAACCTCTATTATTTCCGATCGAGACGCGCGTTTTACTTCTGAGTTGTGGCAAGCCATGCACAAATCTTTTGGCTCACGTTTAGACATGAGCACCGCTTATCATCCGCAAACGGATGGGCAATCTGAACGCACCATCCAAACCCTCGAAGACATGCTTAGGGCATGTGTGATCGATTTTGGCAAAAATTGGGAGAAGCACCTACCGTTAGTGGAATTCTCCTACAATAACAGCTACCACACCAGCATTCAGGCGGCACCCTTTGAGGCATTGTACGGTCGTAAATGCCGATCGCCTCTCTGCTGGGCGGAGGTTGGTGACAGCCAGATCACAGGCCCAGAACATGTAGTAGACACTACAGAAAAGATTGCCCAGATTAGGCAACGCATGGCGGCAGCTCGTGACCGTCAGAAGAGCTACGCTGATAAGGATAGGAAACCGCTAGAGTTCCAGGTTGGTGACCGGGCTCTACTTAAAGTCTCACCCTGGAAGGGTGTGGTTCGTTTTGGAAAACGGGGCAAGCTAAATCCGAGATATGTCGGACCCTTTGAAATTACCGAAAAGATCGGTAAGGTCGCTTACAGATTGAATCTGCCTGAAGAACTGAGTGCTGTGCACAACGTCTTCCACGTGTCTAATCTGAAGAAGTGTCTATCAGATGAAACACTCATCATTCCTTTCAAGGAACTTCCTATTGACGAACAGCTACACTTTACTGAGGAACCAATTGAGATCACGGATCGTGAGATCAAAACCCTCAAACGTAGCCAGATACCTCTCGTACGAGTTCGTTGGAACTCGCGCCGTGGCCCAGCGTTTACCTGGGAGCGGGAAGACCAGATGAAGTGCATGTATCCCCAGTTGTTCCCAAATGAAACTCCCAGCACTGAAGCTACAACCGAATTTCGGGACGAAATTCCAAACTAACGGGGGGATGATGTGACACCCCGTTGAAACGTTCTCACTTATACTAGCTTGACAGTGACCGCCTTACCTTTGGGACAAAAGTTCTTAAAACTTGGGGATAATGTGACACTTCGGGTTTTCCCGAGCAACCTCATTGTTAGCTTTATGTGTACATATACTATTAAATGAAGATTTGCGAATTACCTTGAAGTATTATGTGATGCTTGTATTAAATTATGTGTATGTAATATATATATATTTGTGCGTATAAGTGAACCAAGACCATGAACCCGACTCGAGACCACTCGGTCTCGAGTGAACGACTAGGCCGGTTGGGCCGTGCACCCCTAAAGCCCACTCGACTAACTTGGGTTGAGTATAAAACCTCACTAACCACCTTTTGCACCAAACTTTTCCCCACACACACTCCTCCTTTCTCTCTCACTAAAAACCCTAACAATCAAGCTCACCTCCTCCTCTCTCTCTCTCTCGGATTCAATCGACAACAACAAGGAGGATCGGTCAAGCTCATCATCACCACTCGGACGCTTCATTTCCTCACTTTCTTCCTTAAAACGGTGCCCTTCCACAACCGGTTAGTACCTTAGATATTCACTATGTGTTTATATGTATAATAGTGCTTTTTGCCTTGAAGGATTGAAATGATGGATGAAATATGTGAACTCTTGCATGATAACTAAGTGATAAGATATTTGAATGATGAATGATGGTTAGTGTAGGGTGTTTATTGTTTAGAATAAATGTTTACATGATCCTTTTTAACCGAGTAGCATGATATGTATTGAAGAATGAGGATGTATGCGTATGCTTTGAACAAGAAAAATGTTATCTACTTGGATGAATCTCATGATGAACCATATGAACATGTTTATGATGAAAACCCTAATAAAGAACAACATGAATGTCATGAAAATATTTGAAATATGCTTTGTTTGATCTGTTTTGATTAGCATTTAGACAAGAAAACATGTTAGGAAAATTCTATTGGATAGTACATAAAATCATGCACATGAAATTCTATTGGTTAGTCCATGTCTTAGCTGGCATTCTAGAAACAACAATGTTGGAGTCGAAACCTTCGGTCTCGACTCGAGACCATCAAACTACAACTTGAGACCGCGTGATTGCGACTCGAGACCATACGTGACAACTCGAGACCAGACAAAGCAGACATCAGGGACTTGAAATCAGCAAGGTCTCGACTCGAGACCTCATAATCTCGACTCGAGACTGGACTCGAGACCTCCGAGATTGTGACTCAAACTGGCATTACTCGAGATCTCATGGTTGCGACTCGAGACCGCACGTTCTCGAGTCGAGACCACCTTGTCTCGATTGGGCTGCTTGTCTCCGTTATTGGGCCAAAAGTGTGTGGACTGTGCATATCATTTTATTTGGATTCTGTGATGCTGTTAACTGTTAGTATGATTGGATAGGCCCAATAACACTTAGAATAGGCTTGATAACTTGCTGGATAATCATATGTTATGCATGCAATGTGTTAGCTATGTGTAGATATACGTGACTACTTGTGTCCGAGCCTGACCTATACTGGTAACCATTTAGGACGTGGTGACCAGCATACTTAACCGAGTAAACTAAACTGCCAAGCAACCCAAGGTGAGTTCACAACTATTAAAGCATGCGTTCCCGGTGGTTTTGGGAAACGGAAACTTAACCAACGCTATCCCCGCGTAAGGGATACACACTTACTTTTCTTCCCTTGTTACTGGGAACAAACTTACTTACTTCCCTTGTTACTGGGAACTATTGGTTAATTATTGTTTATACGGAATGCAACAAGCAACACTAAACGAAACTCTATCACTTAAATCCCTACCATTTAATACCGATTAGTCGCCGGGGCCTGGCGAACGGGTTATTAGTTAATAGCGCTATTTAGGTGTAACCAGCCTCACACCGACCCTTGTTACTGGGAACGGGAGTGAACTAATGAACTCTGGCAAACCGTCAATGATGATAGAACATTGACAACGGGGCACTACGGAAATGTACGGTTAAGTAAGTATTCGGTATTGGAAAAACAGTTTAGTCGCTTACTTATGGGGTAGCTCCCCATCGCATGTATAAACGGATAAATTAACTGGTGAAACAAGTTTTTGGTAATTAAAACTGGACAACTCGTGGACTCGCCAACATTTTTGTTGATACCCTACTGCATGCTTTGCAGGTAACCAGTGACTCAGGAGCTCGCAGCTTGGGAATGTGTAGTGGTCGTCTAACCCATGTGTCGGGTTCTAAATAGTCTTGAACTATGAACTTTGTTTTGAAACTGTTTGGTTTATGCTTCCGCTGTTTACTTAAAATGTTATTTGAACTTAAATCCTTTAAAACTTCGAACTATAATGTTTACTAACTATTGTGGTTGGTGGGCATCTTTACTATTGACCAATGTTTAGTATAATTGGTGGCTGGATCCTGGTCAGTCACGCCTCCAAGCGGTGGTATTCCGCACGTGGATTTTGGTGGTGTGACAGATTGGTATCAGAGCCATTGGTTATAGTGAACTTGGTTTTAAAAAGAAGAGTCTTTTTGAGAAAAACCAGACTATAACCCGTGACTCGTGACGACACTACACTCCAAGGGCAAGACTCAACATGTTAGACCTCATAGCTCGAACTTGTGTTTTCTCGCTTGTTCATCTTATGTTGACTGCTCTATTATACATACTAGTGTGCCTAATTAGATAGATACACATCTCTCTTCTGTCTCATTCTCGCTACGTTACGACATCACACTCATATTGTGTTTTCTGGTTATGAAGACAATGAGTGGACGCGGAAGAGGAAACGTTAACATGACTCAGGCTCAGTTCACCAACTTGCTCAACACGGTGGCTGCAGCTTTCGCAGCTCACCCTGGAGGTAAACTCGTTACTTTAGGATGTTTAGATCCTACCCCCACATCGTCTTTTCACCTCTAAGCCTATTCGCTTCGCTTCTCACAACAGGTCAGCCTGCGCCTGCGCAGCCACGTGTTTGTACTTTCAAAACCTTCATGGATGGCAAACCTCTCCCTTTCAACGGCACTGAGGGTGCCATAGGCCTACTGCACTGGATTGAAAAGGCCGAAGCTGTCTTTGCTGTCTACGAGTTACCCCTTGCTAATTGGGTTAAGTTCGCGACTGGTACGCTTGAAGGAAACGCGCTTTCATGGTGGAAAGCACAGATTCAGATGCTTGGACTGGAAACTGCTAATGCTACTGCGTGGGAAGATTTCAAGGACATGATCAAAGAGGAGTACTGTCACAGGGATGACATCCACAAACTAGAGAACGAGTACTATGAGCTCAAGATGGTTGGATCAGAGATTGAGACCTACACCAAGCAGTCCAATGACTATGCTGCACTTTGCCCAAACATGCCCCGACCTATGTATCGAAGGATCGAACTGTACATCAAAGGTTTGGTCCCAGAAATCCGGAGCCATGTAACCTCAGCCAACCTCAACACCATACAGCCCGTGGTTCGTCTTGCTCACAAACTCACCAATCAGGCTGTGGAGGAGGGCAAGTTGCCCAAGAGGATCGGTACCACTACTGGAACTTCTAGCGATAACAAACGAAAATGGGATGGAAGTCAGGGAAAGGATGCTAACCCCACTCAGGCCCCAGTTCAACAAAGGAAGACTGAAAACAACAAAGGCCCTCAGCAACAGGGCGGTTATCGAGGGAACCACCCCAAGTGTAACAAATGTAACCGACACCACAGTGGGCCTTGTGGCAAAGGTCAATGTCAGCGATGCAACAAGATGGGGCATGAAGCCAAAGACTGCCGAAGCCAGTTCCCAGCTAGGCAGAATCAACATCAACCACAGCAACAGCAGCTGCAAGGAAACAATCGTGAATGCTACAAATGTGGGGCAATAGGGCAACAGCAGAATCAACATCAACCACAGCCCCAGGGCTTTCAAAATCAAGGTATCTCAATTCACAATATTGAATAACATGTTATATAAACGATCTCTTGCAGGTCCATATCTAAGATGCATTGAGGATCCTGAAATCCAAGAAGTCCTAAAGGATTTCCATGAAGGAGATTGTGGAAACCACACTGGGGGCAGGGCATTATTCTCAAGGATCCTGAGGAGAGGATACTATTGGCCTACTATGAAGAAGGATGCTATGGAATATGCCAAGAAGTGTGATCCTTGTCAGAGACATAGTAATATACTTCATCAACCAGTAGAGCTTTTGCATCCTATATCCTCTTCTTGGCCATTTATGAGATGGGGAATGGATATAGTTGGTAAACTTCCCAAGGCACCTGGTGGAAAAGTATTCATGCTTGCTATGACTTATTACTTCTCCAAGTGGATAGAGGCTGAAGCCTTTGCTGAAGTCAGAGAGAAAGAAGTGAGCTGGGGGATTAAGATGATAACATCAACACCAGTCCACCCACAAGCTAATGGCCAGGCAGAATCATCCAACAAGATTATGATCAACAATTTGAAGACGAAGCTTGGATCCAAGAAAGGAAAATGGGCAGAAGAACTACCTTATGTACTTTGGGCTGATAGGACAACTCCCAAGAATGCTACTGGTCAAACTCCATTCTCTGTGGTATTTGGAGCGGAATCAGTGATCCCTACAGAGATGGTGGTTCCTACCGCAAGAACAAGCATCCGTGATCCTGAAGAAAACCCTGAAAACTTGGTTCAAGACTTGGATACTATAGAAGAACTCAGGGATTTGGCAAGGATAAGGATGACCAGTTATCAACAAAGGATGGCTGGAGCCTACAACAAAAATGTCAGGATCAGGAAATTCCAAGTTGGTGATATGGTATTAAGGAAAGCATTTCAGAACACCACCAATCCTGCTGATGGGAAGTTAGCACCAAAGTGGGAAGGCCCTTATTTGATTGAAGCTGAAGCAGGAAAGGGGGCATATCGATTGCTAACAATGGAAGGTGATTTGCTACCAAGAGCTTGGAATGCTGTCCACTTGAAGAAATACTTCATGTAATAAGGATCCATGATCCTTACCTGACAAGTATCCTTGAAGGATCCTTACAGGACAGAGGATCCTCATTTTGGTAATGATCTAATCTCAAACTATTTCACTCTTTAATCATTCTATATACAAGGATAAGGATCCTGGATCCTTTATCCTTCTTTCACTTGATTCTGAGTTTTACAGAAGGTTCATATATCCTTAACAAAGGATTGAGTATCCACAGAGGTATCCAGTTATTTTGGCTTGACCCCAGTTATTTGGGCTTGACCCCAGTTATTTGGGCATGTCCCCAGTATCGCCAGTAGCGCACGATGATCCTGGTACAGTTCATGGCAATGGGACCAGTACTCGCTTTAGGGGCTGACAATTTCATTGTACTGGCTGTATCCGGGATCCTACGTATAATGGTAGACGTACCATACATCCGTTCCTAAGGTTTCTAACGTTTTCACGTTAGCTAAGGTTTTGGCATTTTCATGTCACTAAGTTTGGATAGTCGCTAGTGAGGGCCATACTCCAGTTTACACAAGATCCTTTGGGCTTGTCCCCGGTTATCCTTTGGGCTTGTCCCCAGTTATCCTTTGGGCTTGTCCCCAGTATATTGGGCTTGTCCCCAGAATTGTTGAACTTGTCCCCAGTTACTAACTCTTCTCTTATATTTGGCTTAGTCCCAAGTTATGTTCTGTTTTAGGGTTTTGAAGTTAAACAGCCAAGGATCCTTGATCCTTACCTTTTACTAAGGTTTGTCTTTTGGTTATCCTTATTATGAATGTTAAAGGGTTAGGATCCTAACTTGGATTCTCAGGTATGATCCTTGATCACTTTTATTTTATTCATTATTTATATAAATGACCCTTATCCTTTGACAACAGAACTAATGATCCTTAAGTTACATAATTTTTCTGAATTTACCGACTATAGGATATTTGATCCTTGATCATATCCTAAAACTTTCAAACATGATTTATTAAACCTCTGTTCTTTACTCACAAATTCAAACAAAGTACACAACAACAGTTAAAAAATAAAGAATTCACAAGGATAATAACACGAGGAATAGCCAAAAAGTTGAAGTTATTTTTATTCACAAAAGTTAACCCTTCAAAGGTTGTCAAAATTACCTACCCCAAGCATCTACCAGCAATACGTGGCCCGTCCACTGGGGTAGGTAAAGGGTGTCCATTGTTAATAGGTCTTTGAAGTGCAGGAAATATAAGATGGCAGGATAACAAGTGGTTTCATCCCCCAAACAGAGGATCCCTTCACCACCTATTATCCTACCTATTGTCTAAGGATCCTTGATCCATAATCCTAAAAACTATTGTTCAAATTACAACCCAACATTGTTTCAAAACACCATAACCAAAAAACCACTACCAAATCCTAAAAAATGGGCTTCGGTCACGTCTAGAAATATCCATCATCGCCCATTTCAGCAGCTCACACCTTGGCTGCATCACCACCAGCATCATCACCACCAGCTTGATCCTTCCTGCTGCCACTTGCCTCGATCGCCAAGACCTCGGTAGCCTCTTCTTCATCCTCCAGCTCAGCCAGCTTTGCCTTCCAGCCCTCCTTGTCCCAAGTGGTCCTGTCGAAGTCAGGATCCTCTGCCTCCTGAGCCATTTGAAGCTTGATCTTATACATGGTGATGGCGGCAGAGATTTTAGCATCCTCCAGCAGCTCAGCTTTCTCATGATCAGCATCTATCTGGGCCATGACCACCTGCTTCTTCGCCAGATTGAGGTCCTTTTCAAGGGAGGAGATGGTTTGATCCTTGGCCAGGAAGAACTTTTGGAACTCCTGATTCTTTTGCTCCGCCTCTTCAACGTATGCATCAAACAGCATTTCGACCTCAGCAAATTTCTGCAAAGAAGACAAGGTAAAGTTCAGGATCACATGATCCTCAAGTGGGCAGGATAATCAAGCAGGGTCAGTGATCCTTACATAAGCAAAGTATTCTTGGAACTGGTGGCGGATAAGTGGCAGGCCTTCAAGATTTTCGGCTTCGGTGGCTTTCCTCTTCTTTCCCCCTCTGGAGGTGACAGGCTTTGGAACCACGGCACTTGGGCTAGCAACAGTCTTCTTCTTCCCAGACCTGGGACCAACAGTAGTAAGATCGGTGACACTGAAGCGGGAGGCAGACCTTGAGGATTTTCCAGCACCTATTAATTCAAAACAACAGATAAGTATTCTTGTTTTATTTGCATTTCAATATTTAATCATATATAAACTTGGATACTTACTTGACATTGTAACGGAGCCTGAGGATACCTCTTGAGAATCCTTGGTGTTTGCTTGAAATGATCTTATTGCAGGATCAAGATTTCGGAAAGCGGTGATCCTCTCCTTGGTTGCAGGAGATGTAATGACGTGTGAAACATAAATAGCTGCAAAATAGAAACAAAGGGGTTAGTGATCCTCAGCAGAAACAGGGTATCCTATGATCCTTCTATAAGGATCCTCTATCCTACCATGAGTGGCCCATTTTCTGGGGAGATCCTTCCCATCAGGGATAGAATCCTTCCTGACGAAGAAAAAACGTTTCTTCCACTTGTTATCGTTCTTGGTGGTTTTTAGGATTGGATGAGGTTCACCGGGTTTATGTTTGAATAGAAAGCGGTGTGAACCATGGCTTACAAGGTTGTATAGTTCAGACAACTCCGACATTCCTAACTCAATATCCTCCTGCTCAATGATCCTTTCGAGGGTAAATAGAACCCTCCACATCATTGGCATAGCCTGGAAAGCATTGACGAATCCTGTCGATCTCAGGATCGGTAAAGCAGCAACGTTCCTTCGGAGAGTCTTCGATGATCCCTTGGCTTTTTAAGGGACTATCTTTTCGATGATCCTTAGCAGGGGATGATCTTAGCTTCATTGTGATTCGGAGATTTTGAGGAAGAAGAAGAACAGAGTAAGAAAGAGAAAGGGGAGAGAAGTACCTGCTTGATCTTCAAATGAGGATTTAAAGGATGCAACGCACGATTTTAAATGCCTCTAGACCCTTATCTCTAACTTGAATTTATAATCATGATTTTGCAGGGATGTCGCTTCAGATGACGTAAGATCTGCAACGGATAGTTCGATCATAACGGCTATATATCCGTTAGTTTGTTGCGGATAAGATCAAGAAAATATAACTCGACAATTTACACTTTACTCCTTATATTTTGGGGGCAATTGTTAGTGGAGAATTTTCCAAATCCTAAGGATCACGGGTCCTCAACTGCTACCAGGATCATGGATCTTCAATTCTGTTTGAATTAAGGATCCTCAACAGGTGTCGCAGGATCAGGATTCAGGATCACTGTTGTTATCCTACTACTAACAATTGTCTTCCTTGTACGTAAACTTGTTTTGCAGGAATGAGAGCATGGACCAAGTCTCACCGAAATTCCTGGAGTATATTCCCTCAATATTTCGCACGTGCTTGACCATTGTGAACGTTATGGAGATCGTGGGGAGAGTGCACAAATTGCGGATAGTTAGTTAGACTAGTTATTTTCTAATTTAAAATGGGGATAACAAGCTTGATATAAAACACTTAGCTAATTTTGGCATACACACACTCTCGTAACAACACTTGAACAGCTCTCGAACACTACTTGGCAATTTCATACATTTTGTTGCACATTGCACACTAGTGATCCTTGTAACAAGCTTGTTATCATCCCGAGTTGTAAACTTATTCTGTTTAATCTTAGTTGGTGATCGGCAGTTTCCATCACCCGAGGTTTTTTGTGCCGGAGATCAACTCTTGATCAAGGGCTTTTTCCTCGTATAAATCCTTGTGTCACTTGTTCGTTACATTTCTGAGTGATCCTTAATATTGTTCATTGATTCAAGCATCACACCTCACAACAAAAGATTTGGTTGCATTGTCTTCGCTTGATTTTTGACCAAAACACCTACTAACAGTGATCTTTTTACTTTGATTTTGCAGATGAGGGATCACATACAAGAGCAGGATAAAACCAATGAAAGGATCCTCCTGGAGATTGGTGACATCAAGAAACAGAAGAAATCAGGGGAGGATCACTCTCCTCTGATACCAAGGTCACTGGATTTCGACACTCCAGCTATAACTGCCCAGCAATCTGCAGCTCCGGATATCCAATACCGGGATGGATCAACAGGAATGCGCTCTGGATCATCAGCAATGACTCAAGCTCTAGGATCCTACTTTCAACCTTTAGGATCCTTCTTCCAGCATTAAGGATCTTTTCCGGTTCAAGGATCCTCTCAGGTTCAAGGATCCTCCTTTCAGGTTCAAGGATCCTCATCTCAGGTTTACGGATCCATGGAATATCCTCCAAGACCCCCAGTCAGAGCACATCAAGGATCCAGCATCTTTCATGATCAGGGATTCTTAAGAAGTGTGCAGCCCTCAAGTTCAGATGTTCATCAAGGAGACTTCATTCCAATGCAGACCATTGCTTCTTCTGGTCCTTCAGTCATACCAGAATCTCATCAATATGGATTCACATCTGGGATTCCAAACCTGAATCCTCCGGGAGGTAACACTTTTAATAATTCTTATAACATTAACCATGGCTTTGTGCAGGATACAGGTATCAATCAAGCTATGGCTAGGTAATTACAAAAACTAAAGGATATGATATCCAGCGTTCCAGGAGTGGTTAAGCCCATTCCTGAAATTGCAGATGGAACCCACAGGATATCTCGCTTTGCACCACCCATTTGTGATGCAGAAATTCCAAAGAGGTTCCAAATACCAACTATGAAGCTATATGATGGCTCGACGGATCCAGAAGAACATGTAGCTCAATATAGAGAAAGGATGGAGATCAATCCCATCCCGGAAAGGTTAAAAGAAGCATGTCTATGCAAGGGTTTCGGATCCACACTCACAGGATCAGCTCTTAAATGGCTGCTAAGTCTTCCCCCTTACTCTATTACTTCATTTGCTAATCTAGTTAATTTGTTTAATAGCCAATTCTCATGTAGTAGAAAATTTGAACGTTTAACTAGTGATCTATCTAGGGTAACACAAGGTCAAAATGAATCACATAGAGATTACATTACTAAGTTTAGTAAAGAATCCTTAGAAATTCCTAATCTGGATATAGCTACGGCTATGGAAGCCTTTAAAATGGGTTTGCTTAGGGATTCATTATTCTATGATGATCTTGTCATGACCCCATGCAAAAATATTGATGAAGTAAGAACCAGGGCCCTTAGATTCATCCGACTAGAGGATGATAAAAGCATCCAGGAAAGACTGGAAGGATCCTCGAAGCAGGAAAAACAAGAATCCTACTTCAGGAACAACAAGTCCAAATTTTATAACAAGTCTGACAACCAGAACGTGCATGCAGTAGAACAGGAAGATGATGATGAGGATTATCCTCCCATTTCTGAATATTGGTTTTCTGTTGATAACAATGAACTAATTCTTGCAATGCAGAATTTAGGTGAGAAAGCTATGTGGCCAAGGAAAAGTGATAATACAGCTGCAACAAAAGACAAGTCCAAATGGTGTGCATATCATGAGGATTTCGGACATCTCACTGAAGAATGTATTGCACTTAGAAAAGAAATCGGTTACTTGTTAAGCAAGGGGCACTTGAAGGAGCTTTTGGGAAGAAAAAAGTCAAGGATCCAGGATCCTGAAAAGGTTCCAGAAAGAGCTCCTGCTCCTCCGGCAGATGCACAAGTTATAAACTTCATATCTGGTGGTTCAGACATTTGGGGTACTTCCTTTTCAGCAGCCAAAAGACATGCCAAGGAGACCAAAATGGATATTGGGGACAGACCCATCCGGACCTCTACTGTCACACAGGAGAAAGTCATAACTTTTGATGAGGATGATCGTGTTGATGTTCAGGATCTTCATCATGATGGTCTTGTTATTACTTTGTTCATTTCTAACCATTTTGTTCGCAGGATCCTGATAGATGGAGGAAGCTCAGTAAACATAATTCAGCTTGATGTCCTCAAGAAAATGAACATCCCTGAATCGGATATTGTGCCAAGATCCTCAGTTCTTGTGGGATTCAGCGAAGAAACTAAGAATACATTGGGGGACATTAAACTTCCCATCTACATTTAAGGACTTCATTCTTATCAAAAATATTGTGTTATAGATTGCTTATCTTGTTGCAATGTTATCCTTGGCAGGCAATGTATACATGACATGAAGGCAGTTGCGTCTACATATCATCAATGTGTGAAGCTTCCTAGTCCATGGGGGTTATAAAGATTGAGAGTGACCAACAAGAAGCAAAGAATTGCTATACCTCATCAATGAAGCCAGCCTCAAGACCAAGGGAGCAATAGCAACTAAAGTATCCTCCAAGAGACGTCTTGGAGGCAAGAGAACAGGATGTGAAAGAAATCCTTATGGATCCTCATGATCCTGAATCCAAAGTCTTCATAGGATCAGGGATCCTCAGCAACATTAAACAGGATCTAGTATCCTTCCTGAAAAGGAGAAAAACTACCTTTTCCTGGAAGCATGAACATGACAGGTATCTCTAAAGATATAATTACTCATAAACTTGGTATTGACAGGTCATTCAAACCCATACACCAAAAGAGGAGAAAGTTTGCACTTGAGAGGAATGCCATTATTCAGGAGGAGGTAGACAAATTACTTAGAGCATGTATTGTTTTGGTCAAAAATCACACAAGGATAATGCAACCAAATCTGATTTTGTGAGGTATGATGCTTGGTTAATTGTATGAATGACAAGTATATGAAATCAACGATGAACACCAAGATTTATACGAGGAAAAAGCCCTTGATCTTTAGAAGATCTCCGGCATAAAAAACCTCGGGTGATGGAAACTACCGATCACCAAATATATTGGAAAAACAATAATGATCCTTGTACAACTTCGGAAGAAAACAAGCTCAATACATTGAATTGCTAGTGTAAGTGTGTGTTTTTGCGAAGTGTTTGTAGAGAATTCGAGTGTTGTGTGTTTTTTCTGTGGTGTGTTCGACCTATGCCTCAAATGAGCTCGTTTTCCCCTTAAAAGATAAGAAAAAATCAACTAACTAACTTCCCAAAAAAGGTGGAAGTCACCCATGATCACCACTAACGGTTATTTCTTCATTAAGCACGTGCCTAAGAAGCATATTCCACGAGATTCCAGCAAAGAAGTAGTCCACTGCGTCTATTATCTGCATTTAAACATTAAAAACGTGACAATTGTTAGAAATCATAAGTTCTGTTAAGGATCCTGTGATCCTCAGACTCTGGATCCTCAGACTCCCTGCATCATCCATTCAGGATCCGTGATCCATGCCTAGTCCCAGGATAGATGATCCTTAGCACAAAATCCATGCCCTAATAATTGCCCCCAATATGGCAGTTGTGATAAGGATTCACAGCTGTCATATTTACGTTAGAAGCGGACTAGCCGTTGCTGCTGGTAACTAGTCGTTACACTGCCTTTCGTCACTGATAAAACCTGCTATAATCATCATTGCAAAATATAGAGTTAAAGATAACTCCTCAAGTGCCTTTAAAGATCAGAAGATCCTTCTGTTTGTGGAGAATGAATCCTTCTACACTGTTCGCTACTAACCTTCCTGCACTTTAATTTCTGCATAGACACTTTACCTGTTAGATAGCCGTATCCGGCCTGGGTGGATGGTCCATGGTTTTGCTGGTGAAATCCAGGCCAGATGATTTTGATACATAATGAATGGGTAATAACATTAAACTTTGTTAGCTACATCTGTTGTTGTTTCTTTCCTTTTTATTTTTCATGCATGCTTTCTATTTTCAAAGATATCATTGCCAAACAACTGGAAAGTTATTGGAAATCTGATAATAATGTTAAGCTTTTTAACAGAAAACTCGAAATGTTCATATAAATGTGGATCAATGATCCTTAACCAAAAAGGATAAGAGACAATTTGCCGCTTAGACAAAGTTAGAATATACATACCAGAGAATCCAAGTTAGGATTCTATATCCTTGTAAATTAATACAAACTGTGAAAAGTAAAGTTTCGAGGATCTAGGATCCTTATTGTCAGAACTTGTATACCTTTAGAGCTCCAAGATCCTGTAAGAAAAACAAACTTGGGACCAAGCCAAATAATTGGGAATGAACCCATAATAACTGGGAACAAGCCCAAATAAACTGGGGACAAGCCCAACAAACTGAGGACAAGCCCAAATAAACTGGGGACAAGCCCAACAAATTGGGGACAAGCCCAAATAAACTGGGGACAAGCCCAAATAAACGGATGTAAACTGGGTCAAGCCCAAATAAACTTGTGTAAACTGGAGTATGGCCCTCACTGGCGACTATCCAAACTTGAGCGACATGAAAATGCCGAAACCTTAGCTAACGTGAAAACGTTAGAAACCTTAGGAACGGATGTATGGTACGTCTACCATTATACGTAGGATCCTGAATACAGCCAGTACAATGAAATTGTCAGCCCCTAAAGCGGGTACTGGTCGCATTGCCTTGAACTGCACCAGGATCATCGTGCGCTACTGGCGAAACTGGGGGCAGGCCCAAAACTGGGGACAGGCCCAAAACTGGGGACAAGCCCAAAAAACTGGGGACAAGCCCAAATAACTGGGGACAAGCCCAAATAAACTTTGGAGAGTTGGCCAACCACTTTGATCTTCTGTAAAATGATAATAACTCTGCAAAAGCTTAAACTTTATGAAAATGAATGATAAATGTTTAACATCTTTACCTTATGATAAGTAATAAGTATAAAATGAATGAAAATGAAAGTAATGTGTTACCAAATGTAGAATCGTATATCCTTTGAGGATCCCGGATCCTTAATCAGAATATTGGTATCGCTGAGGATCCCTGATCTTTCTTACTTAAAGTATTTCTTTAGATGAACAGCATTCCAAGCTCTTGGTAAGAGGTCACCATCTATTGTTAACAAATGATATGCCCCCTTTCCTTCTTCAGCTTCAATTAAGTAGGGGCCTTGAAATCTTTTGAACCTGACATTCTTGTTGTATGCTCCAGCCATTCTTTGTTGATAACTGGCCATCAAATCTGGTAATAATAGGATGAAGGAGCTCCGCTGGTTGATGAAGGATAATGCTATGTCTTTGACAAGCATTACATTTCTTTGTGTATTCCACAGCATACTTCTTCCTCATAGGCCAATAGCATCCTATTCTGAGGATCCTTAAGAATAGTGCTCTGCCCCCAGTGTGGTTCCCACAGTCTCCTTCATGAAAATCCTTTAGAACTTCTTGAATTTCTGGATCCTCAATGCACCGCAACTAGGGACCTGCAAGAGATATCTTGTATAACATGTCATTTAGTATGGTGAATTAAGATACCTTGACTTTGAAAGCTCTGGGGTTTTCTCCTGTAGGAATCTCCCCATGTTGTATATATCTCAGGATCGGAAGGATCCAGGATCCTGAATTTGATTGTGCACCATCACTAGGTATGATTGCAGAATCCTCTGCTATCTCCATAGCTATGTGATCTTCAATAGCAGGGGCTAAGACATGAATGATGAGTATTTTCACATCCTCTGGAATCTTCAGTGATGATCCAAGATTGGCTAGAGCATTAGCTTCTGCATTTTTCTTCCCTGGGTACCTGTGATAGACTGAAAAAAGCAAAAGAGTCTGCCATTTTCCTGACTATTTCTAAGTACTTGATTAGTTTTTCACCTTTGACAGTGTAAGAACCGTTATAATGATTAGTAATTAATAGAGAATCTACATATACTTGAAGATACCTGATCCTCATATTGTTAGCTAATTGCAAACCAGCTATCAAGGCCTCATACTCTGCCTCTTGATTAGTGGTTTGGAATTCACATGCATTGGATTGGGGGTATAATGTCCCCCTGTGGCAATTTTGGTAGTGTGCTTTGTCTAGTTCCTTTAACATCTGAAGCTCCATCCTGAGGAGTGTCTAAGGATCCTTGGTCTTCTCAATTTGTTGAACTTCTAATTCAGCTTCCCTTTGTAGATCACTATTGGAATCAGCCACAAAGTCAACTAAAGCTTGAGACTTGATGGCAGTCCTGGGTTCATACTTAATGTCATATGCAATAAGCTTGATTGCCCACTTTGACATTCTACCTGACATTTGAAGTTTCCTGAGAACATTCTTGATAGGAAGGTTAGTTTTCACAATAATGGTGTGAGTTTCTAAATAATGTCTATGTTTAGCAGAAGCCATAATTAAATCAAGAATTAATTTCTCTAAATGAGAATACCTGGCCTCAGCATCAAGTAGAATTTTACTTACATAGTATACCAGATGTTGAGAGCCTTCATGATCCTTAACTAGGATCACACGTACTACTTTAGCTGAAATAGCTAAGTATAAGGATAACGATTCTCCATTTTCTGGTTTCATCAGGGCTGGTGCTGAGGATAGATAATCCTTAAGAACCTTGAGTGCAGCTTCATGCTTATCAGTCCACTCAAACTTTCCTTGAGCAATTTGTCTACCTCTTCTTGGATAATGGCATTCCTTTTAAGTGCAAACTTTCTCCTTTTTTTGGTGTATTGGCTTGAAAGACCTGTCAATACCAAGTTTGTGAGTAATAACATTCTTAGATATACCTGTCATATCTTCATGTTTCCAAGCAAAGGTAGATTTTCTTCTTTCCAAGAAGGATACTAAATCCTGCTCAATACTGTCTAGGATCCCAGATCCTATAAAAATTTTGGATTCTGGATCCTCTGGGTTCAACAGAATATCCTTGACGTCTTGCTCTCTTGCCTCCATAACGTCTTGCTCCTTGGAGGATGGCTTCATTGAAGAAGTGTAACAGTTCTTTGCCTCCTGCTGATCACTTTCTATCTTCACCATATCTCATAGAGTTGGGAGCTTGACACATTGATGATATGTTGAGGGGGACTGCCTTCATATCGTGTATCCATGGCCTGCCAAAGATAACATTACAGCAAGATAAGTGTGACACCTGTGTCACTTCAACCACTAAACAAATACCAAACCAATGAAATATTATATTTCATACTTGGGATTTGTATAAATATGTGTTTCATTTGCACATATCAATTCTTGTTCGATTTCAAGCTTTAAATCGCTTTCTGGGAAGTTATACGCGAACTGGTGCGTAAACGTTATCAGTTTAACGCGACAAACACTCCGGGACAGCAAGATAAGCTTAACATACCTTAAATAACCTTTACATAACTTAGAAATAAGTTTTGAAGGCTTTGGTATGGCAAAAACAAGTTTATTCGCTCACAGGGACTATTTGCGTCAAACTGCAAAAGTCTGCCGTTTTGTAAGGCAACGTATAGTCCAAAACTTGATCATAAGATAAAAATACCATAAATAACCTAAAAATAGCTTAGAAATAAGCTTTGAGTGGTTCGGTGTATGAAAATATGCTTATTTGATCTTATAGGGACTAAAAGCGTCAAAAACGGCGTAAGTTTGCATTTTCGCGCATATCTTACGTTCTGACCACATCTGGACATCCAAAATTTTTGTACACACTAAAATATTTTTATTTTAGTGATCGGCATGCAAAAATACCATTCGTCGCTTAATTTGGTCCGTTTTCACGTCCGTTTGAGTTTCGTCGTAATTTAACGAACAACGCGACCGTACGACCAATCGAGCCGACATCCGAGAGTTCTCCGAGCACATTTTGAGTCCTCTACACTTTATTGACCTTGTAGAGCCTTGAAAATGGCTTAACGGGGGTCAAAAGGGCCTGAAATGGACTCAAACAAGTGCAGGGACCTGAACTGTCAATATTCAAACTTTGGCTGATCTGGGAGGTCCAGGCGGGGCGCGTAAGCCCCCTCCCATATCTTACGCGGGCCGTATGAGTTTCCCAGTGACTAGAATTTGATTTTCAGCAACTGTTTGATAGTTTAGGAGCTGTTAATGCAAATTCTTGGTGTGGTAGCCAAGTTAACACCTCTCCAAGGCTTCTAAGCTGCTCATTACACTTGTATGGACGAGATTTAATGCTTGGAGGTTACACAAACATGTGTAATGATCTTGTGAAGTTGCAACAACTATAAATAGCCAAGCAATTTCATTCATTCTTTGCTCATTTCCTCATTCTCTTCTCTACAATCTGATTTGGGAGCTCTCCCAAGTGTTTGGAGCTTTCTAATCTGATTATTCTTTGTAGAAAAGATAGCTAGGACCCTTTGTAAGTATTCTTTCATGCTTATTCTTTATGATTAAGCAGAAAGTCAAACAGTTTGGCCAACAGTTTGACTTTTGGTTTTGACCATCAATTGGTCAAGTCAAAGTTCAATTGAACTTTGCAACGTAATTGTAATCACGATGGTTATAATCCTTGGCGATTATACCTATTGATTACCACGTTAACTAGGCGTAGTGACGAGTCAAAGTTTCGGTCAAAATGCGTTTTAGCATGCATTTTGCAACAGAACTATTTTCGGGTATCAAAACAATGCGTTTTAGCATGATTTGTTTTGATACCAAATCAGTTTTGTTAGCTAGTTAAACGTGTTTTGACATGTTTAACTCGTCACTATTAGTTTAGTGCTTGTTTAGGGTCGTAAGATAAGTGGTCTAAACAACCTCTTAGACTTTCGAACCCGACCCGTTTGGTCGATCATTAGGATCTGACCAAGCTTGCTTAATGATCATTGTTGCATAGGGAATAACCCCTGAGGTTATACCTTATGATCACATAGGATTGGTTAACTATTCGTTAATTGGTTTACATGCCCATATGAAATGACCAAAATGCCCTTTTATAGCATAAATCCATAATGTGCATATGTGAACATATTTTTGACATCTAATCTGAATTAGTAACATGTTAGGGTATAATTGGGCATGTAAGACTTGACATAGCTTATAGATAACCATCCGAACATAGTTTTGCGCAATCGACACGTTATAGTAGCTTATGTTACCATAATGGGTCGAAACGGGTCAAAAGCACTTAGGTAGACTTTCAAATCAGAATGTTAGCTCTATTAAATCATACCATATGAGTTCAATTACTCATTTGATTTATAGAACATCATTCTATCCTATCTCTCGGTTTAGGAGCCGTTTAATAACATAGTTAACTATATTAGGTGCCGTTTGATTCCGTACTCCCTCTAGCTTTGCTTGGTTGTTGTTCAAGACTTCTAAGCACCCTCAAGTGAGTACATAGTCCCCTCTTTTACTGTTTTCAATTGTTTTGGGGTGAAATATGTGTACCTATTTGTTATGTTCACGATTTCTAAGTATAATTGATTATACATATTAGTACTTATCTATTTGACAAACCAAATAATTATTTATGGTTTAAACACCGATTTTTCTATGATTATAAAATAAATTGTTGGATAGTACTTATTTTGTTCACCAGACCGATTGGCAGTATGATATAGCGCTATAGGATTTGACACCCCATTCCTATTGTCATGGAATGTCTGAAACCAATTTGTTTCTCCATCCAAATAGGGATTGCCTTTGTGGTATCCCTATAGTCTCAAAGGTGTATTTTGATGCACTAGGTCTGATTGAATTCTTAAATCACATTTTTATTGTATATTTTATTATACTCCCAAAAGTATAGTTTGATATACTCTCATGTGTGATATAGTACAAAACAACATATATTTTATTAAACTACCAAAACATATTTTAAATATGTTATTTAATTAACCAGAACATAGTTTAATATGTTATACATAAATCCAAAGTATACTTTTGATATACTATCGAAAACGATTATTTTGACAACCAAAGTATATCTAATATACTATCTGTTTAACGATTTTGGAACCGAAATATATTTTGATATATTACCTAATAGACTTTCTTAAAACCAAAGTATATTTTTATATATACTACAATCATTTTATTCAAAACATTCTTTTATAAACTCATTTTACTTGATTATTTCTTTATGCATCATTCTTTTATATCATCAAATTTTCTCATAAATCTTCACATGATTTTATAAAGAAAACCTTTTTAGGTTCATGACTACTTTTTGTTAAAACATTCTTTTTAACTCATAAGTCATGAATCATGCATAAACAAAACCTATGTATCTCACAGGCATTTTTATGCTGACGTACCTATTTTTACACATGTTTCAGGTACCGCTTTGTGATGATTGTTGATACATGCTATACATAGGATGGACTCGTGCCTTAGTGACTTTAAAACTTGAAAGATAATATTTGTAATTATCTGATTTGTACTAAAACGATGAGTTCAATAATTCAATAAAATGAAATTATTTAATCCATGGTTGTGAAACAATGATTCTGTTACAACACTCCCCGACGTTTCCGCCACGTTTTGTTGTTTTACGTGGTCGGGGTGTGACAGAAAAGTTGGTATCAGAGCCAATGGTTATAGGGAATTAGGTTATTAGTAATGTTTTGACCTAGACTATAACCTTCCTCGGACCCTAACACAAGTTATCTTGTGTTTAGTTTTAAAATAATACCGTCACTTACCCTTAGGTGACAACCACAACGAGAACACAAACTTCGAATCCGCTTTGAAAATCAATCATCTGTTTTAGGATGATTTATTGTAAGGTTTTGAACCTTCAATGTTTCAAAATCTCGTCAAAGTTTGGGTCTAAATAATGTGAACACGTTCAAACTAGAAGAGTGAATGCCTGTACCCTGAGTTTTCTATCAAAGGCTAGAGTGTTCGTACAAATCCGCAGTATCGGACCAGTCACTCTTACCTGGGAACTCTTGGGGTGAGTGTTCACTTATAGGCGAGCATGTCTTCGGTGATACATTATAATGATCCATTTACTTTGATTAGTCACTGCGTGTCGTTTGTTTGTTCGAGGTAACGAACGAATGATCGCCTTCCTTATGTTTTGGTCAATGTTTTCAATACCTCTCTTGTTTTCCAATCATCAACCTCACTCGTTTCTCATGTTCCCTTGTTCCTTTTAGACAATGCCTCCTCGACGTGATGCTCAAACTTTTACTGCTGAGGAAGTCGCAGCCCTTGTTGCTCAACAAATGGCTGCAGTGCTTCTAGGCGTAGTAACTCAGATTCATGAGCTATATAACAATAACAACAACAACACCCAATGTAATTTCAAGACCTTCAACTCTGCCAAACCTTCGAAGTTTTCTGGATCTCAAGGAGCAACCGCGCTCCTGCAATGGTTCAAAAGTTTGGAGAGCACATTCAGGCACGTGCAATGCCCGAATGAGAGTAAGGTTGAGTTTGCATCCAGTGCATTCGAGAAGCGTGCTCTTACATGGTGGAACGGTGTGATGCGTGATAGAGGTGCCGATGTGGCAATGGCACAAACCTAGGAAGAGCTTCGGGCTCTAATGATGAAGGAATTCTGTCCTCGTCATGAGCTCAGGGCTTTGGAATGGGGATTTGACGATCTTAAACAAGACAGCAGTGAACATCGAGCCTATACTGACCGTTATGAGGAATTGAGCCTGTTATGTCCTGCCATGGTCACGCCTGTGGATAAGGCGATTGAGAAGTACATTGATGGTCTTCCTGACTTAGTTCAGGATATCGTTACTGGCAGCAACCCTACTACTGTCAGACAGGCCATTGAATTGTCTACCACCCTGACTGAATCCCATATCGGGAAGGGTAAGCTTTTTTGAAAAGGCGACCCAAGACCATCTGAAAAGGCTGCTCAGGTTGAACCAAAGGAAAAACAGGCCGAGGTATCCAAGAAGAAGAAGAAGCGTAAGGCTTCTCAAAACTGCGCCATAACTACTCAGGATGATCAGGTTGCACCAAACCAACCAGCACAACCTTGTAAGAGGAAAAATTATGTTGGTACTGCACCTTTGTGCAACAAATGCAACCGCCATCATTTGGAGCAAGAGCAGTGTCACAAATGTACCCACTGTGGAAGATTGGGACATTTGGTCGATACCTGCCGTTATGCAAATCCTGCTGCTGTTCAAGCACGGTTCCCACATGGGTCGTGTTATAACTGTGGTGACCTTACTCACTACAGAAACAATTGCCCAAGAATTGTTAACGCAAATCCAGTGCGTGGATTAGTGTTTAACATAAATGAGCAAACGCGAACAACGATGCAGCAATGAACAATTAGT
Organism: Helianthus tuberosus; assembly: GCA_030545235.1. Taxonomy (NCBI): domain Eukaryota; kingdom Viridiplantae; phylum Streptophyta; class Magnoliopsida; order Asterales; family Asteraceae; genus Helianthus; species Helianthus tuberosus. Next base: position 46,479,909 of record CM060411.1, on the reverse strand, counting down.
CTTTTGTATTTCTTTGTCTGTTATCTTTTGGACGATGGAATAATTCAGTTGTTATATAAATAAAATTTGATGTTTCAATTTTATTTTACAAAACTGATACGATTGTGTGAATATTTGATCCAACCCTTCGATGCTGACAAACTACTCGTGTGGTTCAGTCATTTCAAGATCACTTGTGATCTCCCCGACAATCTTAAATACACGTTTCTTTTTAAGAAACAAAGACAAATCTCTATCAAGACCTTCCTATCTTCATAGTTAGATTCTTGAAGGTATTTAAAGTGCCAAACGGAATTCATGGATTGAATTCCTAGTGTGCTTTGAATACTCGTGTACTCAATTAACAAGAAAATTAACAAAATGAAGATCAAGATAAACAATTATATGATTATGTGCTTATGTGTTTTCTTATATGTTCCACGATTTTATGTGATTCAACCAAATCCTAATAGAATCTTCCATATCTCTATATGAGGGATTCATAGTAGGATAACAAAAGGTACTATCTTAAATCCTTAATGGACTTCTACGTCGTAGTTAAGTCCCATGGATTATAAAGTACTATTCTATAATTAGACCCCTTGAGTGGTCTGGTTAAACAGATTAATTCGAAAATCTGGTTAGAAATATCATGTGATGATATAATTGAAAAGATCCCTTAAGTGATCAATTTAAAGAGATCGTACGACGATCTAGTTAAGAAGATCATGTGTTGATCTAATTAAAAATATTGTTCGTTGATCTACTTAAAAAGATCCTTTGGTGGTCTAGTCAAACCGCTTCATATGTATTCGATTGATTTTCCCCTACACATTATGAAATGAACTGTGCGGACTGTGCAAGGAATTACGTAATTTTGGATGCATACATAATTATGGAATTCAGTGCACAGAAACCACAGCAAATTTTGTCATGTGTTAAGACCTATAGTGATGAGAATAACGAAACGGGAACAATGTAAAAAGGGCATGGTGGATACGCCGCTGGTACTTCCTATATATAAGTGTTCCTTATTACATTGCGAACGTAGCATTATTTAAGTTACTAGAAGTCCTAGACGTTGACCAATGTCATTTTATCTTACACTCTCCAATTCTGATTTCAAGCACACACAAGTTTCCTATGATAGTCTTCATAAGAAACGTTCTTATGTCCGTAGTTCGAAACTCCATGTTTTGTTACTACAAGGACTTCACTTTGAGAGTTGACAATTTCGCTAAGAATCCTAACATGGCCCAGAGTTTTACTTAGGGTTCGAGGGATTCATTCGAAAGCGAAACGACCACAGTTGTCTTCACAAGTTTCCTATAAAAATAAATTTCGGGATGAAATTTCCTAAAGTAGGGGAGACTGTGACACCTGTGTCACTTCAACCACTAAACAAATACCAAACCAATGAAATATTATATTTCATACTTGGGATTTGTATAAATATGTGTTTCATTTGCACATATCAATTCTTGTTCGATTTCAAGCTTTAAATCGCTTTCTGGGAAGTTATACGCGAACTGGTGCGTAAACGTTATCCGTTTAACGTGACAAACACTCCGGGACAGCAATATAAGCTTAACATACCTTAAATAACCTTTACATAACTTAGAAATAAGTTTTGAAGGCTTTGGTATGGCAAAAACAAGTTTATTCGCTCACAGGGACTATTTGCGTCAAACTGCAAAAGTCTGCCGTTTCGTAAGGCAACGTATAGTCCAGAACTTGATCATAATCTAAACATACCATAAATAACCTAAAAATAGCTTAGAAATAAGCTTTGAGTGGTTCGGTGTGTGAAAATATGCTTATTTGATCTTATAGGGCCTAAAAGTGTCAAAAACGGCGTAAGTTTGCATTTTCGCGCATATCTTACGTTTTGACCACATCTGGACATCCAAAATTTTTGTACACACTAAAATATTTTTATTTTAGTGATCGGCATGCAAAAATACCATTCATCGCTTAATTTGGTTCGTTTTCGCTTCCGTTTGAGTTTCGTCGTAATTTAACGAACAACGCGACCGTACGACCAATCGAGCCGACATCCGAGAGTTCTCCGAGCACATTTTGAGTCCTATAAACTTTATTGACCTTGTAGAGCCTTGAAAATGGCTTAACGGGGGTCAAAAGGGCCTGAAATAGACTCAAACAAGTGCAGGGACCTGAACTGTCAATATTCAAACTTTGGCTGATCTGGGAGGTCCAGGCGGGGCGCGTAAGCCCCCTCCCATATCTTACGCGGGCCGTATGAGTTGCCCAGTGACCAGAATTTGATTTTCAGCAACTGTTTGATAGTTTAGGGGCTGTTAATGCAAATTCTTGGTGTGGTTGCCAAGTTAACACCTCTCCAAGGCTTCTAAGTTGCTCATTACACTTGTATGGATGAGATTTAATGCTTGGAGGTTACACAAACATGTGTAATGATATTGTGAAGTTGCAATAACTATAAATAGCCAAGCAATTTCATTCATTCTTTGCTCATTTCCTCATTCTCTTCTCTACAATCTGATTTGGGAGCTCTCCCAAGTGTTTGGAGCTTTCTAATCTGATTATTCTTTGTAGAAAAGATAGCTAGGACCCTTTGTAAGTATTCTTTCATGCTTATTCTTTATGTTTAAGCAGAAAGTCAAACAGTTTGGTCAACAGTTTGACTTTCGGTTTTGACCATCAATTGGTCAAGTCAAAGTTCAATTGAACTTTGCAACGTGAATGTAATCATGATGGTTATAATCCTTGGCGATTATACCCATTGATTACCACGTTAACTAGGCGTAGTGACGAGTCAAAGTTTCGGTCAAAATGCGTTTTAGCACGCATTTTGCAACGAAACTATTTTCGGGTATCAAAACCCATTGTTTTGATACCAAATCAGTTTTGTAAGCTAGTTAAATGTGTTTTGACATGTTTAACTCGTCACTATTAGTTTAGTGCTTGTTTAGGGTCGTAAGATAAGCGGTCTAAACAACCGCTTAGACTTTCGAACCCGACCCGTTTGGTCGATCATTAGGATCCGACCAAGCTTGCTTAATGATCATAGTTGCATAGGGAATAACCCCTGAGGTTATACCTTATGATCACATAGGATTGGTTAACTATTCGTTAATTGGTTTACATGCCCATATGAAATGAGCAAAATGCCCTTTTATAGCATAAATCCGTAATGTGTATATGTGAACATATTTTTGACATCTAATCTGAATTAGTAACATGTTAGGGTATAATTGGGCATGTAAGACTTGACATAGCTCATAGATAACCATCCGAACATAGTTTTGCGCAACCGACACGTTATAGTAGCTTATGCTACCATAATGGGTCGAAACGGGTCAAAAGCACTTAGGTAGACTTTCAAATCAGAATGTTAGCTTTATTAAATCATACCATATGAGTTCAATTACTCATTTGATTTATAGAACATCATTCTATCCTATCTCCCGGTTTAGGAGCCGTTTAATAACATAGTTACCTATATTAGGTGCCGTTTGATTCTGTATTCCCTCTAGCTTTGCTTGGTTGTTGTTCAAGACTTCTAAGCACCCTCAAGTGAGTACATAGTCCCATCTTTACTGTTTTCAATTGTTTTGGGGTGAAATATGTGTACCTATTTGTTATGTTCACGATTTCTAAGTATAATTGATTATACATATTAGTACTTATCTTTTTGACAAACTGAATAATTATTTATGGTTTAAACATCGATTTTTCTATGATTATAAAATAAATTGTTGGATAGTACTTATTTTGTTCACCAGACCGATTGGCAGTATGATATAGCGCTATAGGATTTGACACCCCATTCCTGTTGTCATGGAATGTCTGAAACCAATTTGTTTCTCCATCCAAATAGGGATTGCCTTTGTGGTATCCCTATAGTCTCAAAGGTGTATTTTGATGCACTAGGTCTGATTGAATTCTTAAATCACATTTTTATTGTATATTTTATTATACTCCCAAAAGTATAGTTTGATATACTCTCATGTGTGATATAGTACAAAACAACATATATTTTATTAAACTACCAAAACATATTTTAAATATGTTATTTAATTAACCAGAACATAGTTTAATATGTTATACATAAATCCAAAGTATACTTTTGATATACTATCGAAAACGATTATTTTGACAACCAAAGTATATCTAATATACTATCTGTTTAACGATTTTGGAACCGAAATATATTTTGATATATTACCTAATCGACTTTCTTAAAACCAAAGTATATTTTTATATATACTACAAACATTTTATTCAAAACATTCTTTTATAAACTCATTTTACTTGATTATTTCTTTATGCATCTATTCTTTTATATCATCAAATTTTCTCATAAATCTTCACATGATTTTATAAAGAAAACATTTTTAGGTTCATGACTACTTTTTGTTAAAACATTCTTTTTAACTCATAAGTCATGAATCATGCATAAACAAAACCTATGTATCTCACATGCATTTTTATGCTGACGTACCTATTTTTACACATGTTTCAGGTACCGCTTTGTGATGATTGTTGATACATGCTATACATAGGATGGACTCGTGCCTTAGTGACTTTAAAACTTGAAAGATAATATTTGTAATTATCTGATTTGTACTAAAATGATGAGTTCAATAATTCAATAAAACGAAATTATTTAATCCATGGTTGTGAAACAATGATTATGTTACAACACTCCCCGATGTTTCCGCCACGTTTTGTTGTTTTACGTGGTCGGGGTGTGACAATAAGCAATCAATAACATAGAATTTTTTTAACATAATTCACTCCCTCTATATAGATAGGAAGTTTGATGTCCCCCAATGTAATCTTTGTCTTTCCACTGAATCCCACAAGGACAGATGATCTTTGGACAATATCGGATTCAAAGATGTCCATTCTATTGAGGATATCCAACTAGATTATGTTCACTGAGCTTTTCCCATCAATGAGAATCCTGCGAACAAAATGATTAGATATAAATAATCTAATAACCAAACCGTCATGATGAGGATCATGTATGTCGACACGGTCATCCCCATCAAAGTATATGACTTTTTCCTGGGTAAGGATGGAAGTTCGAACAGGTCTGTCCCTATTCTCCATCTTTATTTCCTTTGCATGTCTCTTAGCTGCTGAGAACCTCCGGAGATGAAATGGATGATTTGAGCATCAAGCTGGTGGAGGAGGAGCTTTTTCAGGAACTTTCTCAGGATCCTTGATCCTTGACTTTTTCCTTCCAAGCAATTCCTTCAAGTATCCTTTGCTCAAAGTATAACCTATCCCCTTCCTTAATGTTATGCACTCATCTGTGAGATGACCAGAATCCCCATGGTAAGCACACCATTTCGATTCGTCTTTGGTTGCAGGCGGTTTGTCATTCTTCCTTGGCCACCTAACCTTGTCACCTAAACTCTGCATAGAAAGGATTAGTTCATTATTATCAGCAGAAAAACAATATTCAGAAATAGGAGGATAATCCTCATCATCTTCCTCTTGTTCCACAGCATGCACATTCTGGTTGTCATGCTTGGAGTATTGCTTGGATCAGTTATTCTTGAAATAGGAGCCTTGTTTGTCTTGCTTTGAGGATCCTGACAATCTCTCCTAGATCCTTTTGTCATCCTCTAAACGGATGAACCTAAGGTCCCTGTTCCTTACCTCATCTAAGTTCCTGCAAGGTGTCATAACAAGATCGTCATAGAACTGAGAATCCTTAAGTAAACCCATTTTAAAAGCCTCTACAGCTGTAGCAATATCTAAGTTAGGGATTTCTAAGGATTCTCTACTGAATTTAGTAACGTAATCCCTAAGTGATTCATCACAACCTTGGGTGATCCTATATAAGTCACTAGTTAATCGTTCAAACCTCCTACTACATGAGAATTGGCTATTAAACAAATTAACTAGATTAGCAAATGAAGTAATAGAGTAAGGGGGAAGACTTAGCAGCCATTTAAGTGTTGATCCTGTCAGTGTGGATCTGAAACCCTTGCATAGACATGCATCTTTTAACCTCTCAGGGATGGGGTTGATCTCCATCCTTTCTCTATATTGAGCTATATGTTCTTCTGGATCCGTCGAACCATCATATAACTTCATAGTTGGTATTTGGAACCTTTTGGGTATCTCAGCATCACAAATAGGTGGTGCAAAATGAGATATCCTGTGGCTTCCATCTGCAATTTCAGGAATGGGATTCACCACTCCTGGAACGCTGGATATCATATCCTTCAGCTTCTGTAATTCTTTAGCCATAACTTGATTGATACCTGTATCCTGCACAAAGCCATGGTTAGTGTTATAAGAATTATTCAAAGTGTTACCTCCCTGGGGATTCAAGTTTGGAATCCCAGATGTGAATCCATATTGACGAGATTCTGGTATGACTGAAGGACCAAAAGAAGCAATGGTCTGTATTGGAATGAAGTCTCCTTGATGAACATCTGTACTTGAGGGTTGCATACTCCTTAAGAATCCTTGATCCTGAAAGATATTGGATCCTTGATGTGCTATGAATGGGGGTCTTGGAGGATAATCCATAGATCCGTAAACCTGTGATGAGGATCCTTGAACCTGGAAGGAGGATCCTTGAACCTGAGAGGATCCTTGAACCTGAGAGGATCCTTGAACCTGGAAGGAGGATCCTTGAACCTGAGAGGATCCTTGAACCTGAGAGGATCCTTGAATCGGCTGCATCCCCATGTATCCTCCTAAACTGGTGAAGAATCCTTGATGCTGAAATGAGGATCCTGAAGGCTGGAAAGAGGATCCTTGTGCCTGAGACATTGCCGATGATCCAGAACGCATTGCTGTTGATCCACCCTGGTATTGGACACTTGGAGCTGCAGAATGCTGGGAAGTTATGACCGGAGTGTCGAAATTCAGCGACATCGGCATCAAAGGGGAGTGATCCTCTGCTGATTTTATCAATTTCGTGAAGGATCCTGCCATTAGTTTCTTCCTGTTGTTGCATGTATCCTCTCATCTGCAAAATCAAATCATAAAGATCATTGTTAGTAAGTGTAGAGGAAGAAACAACAGTTGGTTTTGTGAAAATGGGGGTTGTCTTCTTCGGAGCATTCTCAGCATTCTTCTGGAATGCAGGGATAAGATGATGCAACGGTGGAATGCCCTGTGATGAGGTAACCGTCGACATGGAACTTGAAGAAGTTTTTTCCCTGAGAAGCCATGTGGTTGAAGGTGATGAACCGAAATGACCGAAATGAACAAAATTTCTCAAAAATGAAGCACCAATTGCCCCACGGTGGGCGCCAAACTGTTTTGGTCAAAAATCACACAAGGATAATGCAACCAAATCTGATTTTGTGAGATATGATGCTTGGTTAATTGTACGAACGACAAGTATATGAAATCAACGATGAATACCAAGATTTATACGAGGAAAAATCCCTTGATCTTTAGAAGATCTCCAGCATAAAAAACCTCGGGTGATGGAAACTACCGATCACCAAATATATTGGAAAAACAATAATGATCCTTGTACAACTTCGGAAGAAAACACGCTCAATACATTGAATTGCTAGTGTAAGTGTGTGTTTTTGCTAAGTGTTTGCAGAGAATTCGAGTGTTGTGTGTTTTTTCTGTGGTGTGTTCGACCTATGCCTCAAATGAGCTCGTTTTCCCCTTAAAAGATAAGAAAAAATCAACTAACTAACTTCCCGAAAAAGGTGGAAGTCACCCATGATCACCACTAACGGTTATTTCTTCATTAAGCACGTGCCTAAGAAGCATATTCCACGAGATTCCAGCAAAGAAGTAGTCCATTACGTCCATTATCTACATTTAAACATTAAAAACGTGACAATTGTTAGAAATCATAAGTTCTGTTAAGGATCCTGTGATCCTCAGACTCTGGATCCTCAGACTCCCTACATCATCCATTAAGGATCTGTGATCCATGCCTAGTCTCAGGATAGATGATCCTTAGCACAAAATCCATGCCCTAACAGCTATGATTAGAGAGGTTAAGTATCCAAGATTGTTAGCCAATGTGGTTGTTGTTCAAAAGAAAAACGGAAAGTGGAGGGTATGTGTCGATTTCACTGATTTAAACAAGGCATGTCCCAAGGATCCTTTCCCGTTACCCCACATTGACTCCATGGTGGATGCTACCGCGGGTCATGAGTTGTTGACTTTTATGGATGCTTCATCTGGATTTTAACAAATTCAGATGGAACCATCTGATCAAGAGGATACAACCTTTATGACCCCAACAGGTATCTATTGTTATATTGCTATGCCATTTGGACTAAGGAATGCAGGTGCTACTTATCAAAGGCTAGTCAATATGATGTTTAAGGAACAAATTGGACACATTATAGAAGTCTATATAGGCAACATGGTGGTTAAGTCGAAGAGAGCTGAGGATCACCTCAGAGACCTGGAGGAAGCATTCAATATCCTTGACAAGTTCAATATGAATTTGAATCCTTCAAAGTGTCACTTTGGTGTTAAAGCAGGCAAGTTCCTAGGCTATATGGTAACAAAAAGAGGCATTGAAGCAAGTCCATAGCAAATTAAGGCTATTATGAATATCAAATCTCCTGCCAATGCCAAGGATGTGCAAAGGTTGACAGGGAGGATCGCAGCCTTGAATAGGTTCATATCAAAATCATCAGAAAAGTGCAAGGAATTCTATGAAATTTTGAGAAAGAACAAGAAATTTGAGTGGACTGAAAAGCATGAAAATGCTCTCAAAGCCCTTAAGGATTACCTATCCTTAGCTCCTGCCTTGATGAAACCAGAAAAAAGGGATATGTTATCCTTATACCTAGCGGTATCCTCTAAAGCAGTAAGTGCGGTCCTTGTTAGGGATCACGAAGGTACACAACATCCTGTCTATTATGTAAGTAAGAGTTTGCTTGATGCTGAATCCAAGTATTCACATTTAGAAAAACTTATACTTGCTTTGATTATGGCGTCTACTAAACTAAGATATTATTTTGAAACTCATGCCATTATTGTCAAGACTAATTTTCCAATTAAGAATGTTCTCAGGAAACCTAAAATGTCAGGAAGGATGGCTAAATGGGTGTTTTGGTAAAAAATCTAGCTAGGATAATACAACCAAACTTTTGTTGTGAGGAATGATGCTTGAAACAATGAATGAATGTATGAATAACTTGCAAATGTTATGAACAAGTGACACAAGGATTTATACGAGGAAAAAGCCCTTGATCAAGAGTTGATCTCCGACACAAAAAAACCTCGGGTGATGGAATCTACCGATCACCAACTACTATTAAACAAATGATTGTTACAACTCGGGATGATAACAAGCTTGTTACAAGGATCACTATAGTGTAATGTGTATGAAATCGCCAAATAAACTGTTGAAAGCTATTGAGAGCTGTTCCGAGTGTGTGTGTTTGCTAAATTAGCCAAGTGTTCTAATTCAAGCTTGTTATCCCCTTTTAAAATTAGAAATAACTAAAACAACTAACTATCCACTAAATGTGCAAGCTTCCCACGATCTCCATAACGTTCACAAAAGCCTAGCACGTGCGGAATATTGAGGGCATATTCTCCAAGAATATCAGTAAGACTTGGTCCATGCGTATACTCCTGCAAAACGAGCTCACATATAATGTAGACAATCGTTAGTGTAAGGATAACAATAAGGATCCTGGATCCTGATCCGTGATCCTGGCAGTACTTGAGGATCCATGATCCTTAGGATTGGAAAATCCTCCCCTAACAATTGCCCCCAAAATATAAGGAGTAAAACGTAAATTAACGATTTTTTTTATCTTATCTCCAACCGACTAACGGATATAGAGCCGTTTGGATCAAACTAGCCGTTGCTGGCCTTAAGTCAGCGACATGACTTGCCTGCAAAATCATCATTATAAATTCAAGTTAGAGATAAGGATCTAGAGGCATTTAAATTCGTACGTTACACCCTTTAAATCCTCATTCCAAGACTGATCAGGTATTTCTTTCTCTTTCTCTCTTCATCTTCTTATTCTGATCTTCATAGAAATCATTAGATCATAATGAAGCTACGATCCTCCCCCGCCAAGGATCACCAGAAAGATAGTCCTTTGAAAAGCCTGGGGATTATCAAAAATTCACCGAAGGAAGTCTGCTGCTTTACTGATCCAGATATCGACCGGATTCGCCATCGTTTTCCGACGAACGCCGTCTTCAAGCCTTTTGACCCTACCGCCAGAAGCGATTTTGTTTCTAAAACTTGGGTTGCTTTTCTGGCCACCCCATTCCTGATAGGATACTCCTATCCTTTTCCTGCCTTCACTGAATCCTTCTTCTCCCTTACTGGAATGTGCTATGTCCAAGCAATGACAATGATGTGGAGGGTTTTATATACCCTAGAGAAAATCATTGAGCAAGAAGGCATAGAGTTGGGGATGTCGGAACTGGCTGAACTGTATAACCTTGTGAGACATGGTTCACACCGTTTCTTATTCAAATATAAACCCGGTGAAGCACACCCAATCCTGAAGACCACAAAGAATGACACCAACTGGAAGAAGCATTTTTTCTTCGTTAGGAGGGATTCTACCCCGGATGGGAAGGATCTCCCAAGAAAATGGGCCACCCATGGTAGGATAGAGGATCCTTATAGAAGGATCATAGGATAACCTTGTTTCTGTTGAGGATAAATGACCCCTTTTCTGTTTTGCAGCTATCTCTGTCTCTCATATTATTCCATCACCTGCAACAAAAGAGAGGATCGCCGCTTTTTGGAGCCTTGATCCTGCAGTAAGATCATTCCAAGCAAACGCCATGGATTCTCAAGAAGTATCCTCCGGCTCAGTCACAATGTTAAGTAAGTATCCAAGTCTATATATAATTAAATGTTTAAATGTAAATAAAACAAGAATACTTATCTGTTGTTTCGTATTGGTAGGCGCTGGAAAATCTTCGAAGTCAGCCTCCCGCTTTAGTGTCAGTGATCTTAGCACTGTGGCTCCCCGGTCTGGAAAGAAGAAAACTGCTGCTAGCCCAAGTGCTCTAGTCCCCAAGCCTGTCACCTCCAAGGGGGGAAAGAAGACGAAGACCACTGAAGCTGACAATCTTGAAGGCCTGCCCCTCATCCGTCACCAATTTGAGGAATACTTCGCTGAGGTAAGGATCCCTGATCCTTAATTATATGCTGCCTATGTGAGGATAACGGATCCTAACTTGTATCTTCCTTTCTTTGAAGAAATTTGCTGAGATCCGGATGCTCTTGGATGCTTATGCCGAGGAAGCTGACCAGAAGCACTTGGAGTTCCAAAAGATCTTCTTGGCAAAGGATGAGACCATCTCTCGAGTCGAGAAGGAGCTTACCTTAGCAAAAAAGCAGCTGGTCATGGCCCACATCAATGCTGATCATGAGAAGAACGAGGTGATAGAGGACTCTAATGTCTCTGCTGCCATCACTATGTACAAGATCAAACTCCAGATGGCCCGGGAGGCTGAGGATCCTGACTTTCACAGGACCAATTGGGACCAGGAGGGCTGGAAGGCTAAGCTGGCTGAGCTGGATGATGAAGAAGAGGCTACAGAGGTCTTGGCAATTGAGGCAGGTGGCAGTGGAGCTAAGGATCAGGCGGGTGATGCTGGAGCAGGAGGTGATGGTAATGCAGCGAAGATTTGAGCTGCAGAAATGGGTGATGATGGATTTATCTAGACGTGGCCGGAGCCCATGTTTTATGATTTGGTAGTTGTTTTTGTTTGATGATGTTTTGAACAATGGTCTGTACTTTGAACAATAGCTTTAGGTTTAAGGATCACTGATCCTTTGGACAATAGGTAGGATAACGGGTGGTGGATGGATCCTCTGTTTGGGGGATTAAGCCACTTGTCATCCTTCCGCCTTTATTTCCTGCACTTAGACCTTGTTAAATATGGACACCCTTTGCCAACCCAAGTGGACGGGCCATGTTTTGCTGGTAGAAGCTTGGGTTGGCAATTTTGACAACCTTTGTGTTAGGGGTGGATTTCTAAATGAACCGTGATCCTCAATTATTATCCTGCTTGGTGATCCTTACTTCTGTGTCAGTTAGTGATCCTCAGAAGTGCTTCAGGATCAGGATCATGGATCATCCTAAGGATCCTTATACTAATGATTGTCTGCTTAGAATTCGTAATTGTTTTGCAGGAGTATCAATTGGGACTTGGTCTTGGCGATATTTCTGGAAAATATTCTAAGTCTATTCCGCACGTGCTTGGTCAGAAATGGACGTTGTGGAGTCGTGGAGGACTTGCACCATTTGCGGATAGTTAGTTATTTAGATATTTTCAAATTTAAAAGGGGTAGCGAGCTAATTAGACAACACTTTTCCTATTTTTGGCTACACACACACACTCATACAACTGCTCTCATCAACTTTCGCTAACACACTTGGCGATTACACACATTTTCTACACGATACACTATAGTGATCCTTGTACTTAGCTCGCTATCATCCGAAGTTGTAACAGATTGTTTGTTTAATTTAAGTTGGTGATCGGTAATTTCCATCACCCGGGGTTTTTTGTGCCGGAGATCAACTCTTGATCAAGGGCTTTTTCCCCGTATAAATCTTCGTGTCATTTGTTCATCATACTTCATAGTGATCCTTATTATTGTTCATCAATTCAAGCATCATACCCCGTAACAAAGAGTTTGGTTGCATTATCCTCGTCTGATTTTTGACCAAAATAGTTTGGCGCCCACCGTGGGGCAATTGGTGCTTCATTCCTAAGGAATTCTCATTTTTGTGATAATTTCGGTTCGTTACATCCAAGCAGATGGCTTCATCATCAAAAAACACCTCCAGTGCGATGTATGCAGTCAATTCATCCGAGGGCATTCCACCTTTGCCTCCACCACCTTTTGGACCTCAGAAAAATGCCGAGAAGAAACCAACTCCCATTTTCTCAAAACCTCCAACTTCTTCTGCTTCTTATACTCCTACTACTAGTGACTTGTTTACTCTGATTTTGCAGATGAAGGAGCATATACAGCAGCAGGATAAGACCAATGAAAGGATTCTTAGAGAAATTGGAGACATCAAGAAACAGAAGAGATCGGCAGAAGATCATTCTCCACTGATGCCCAGATCTTTGAATTTCGATACTCCGGTTATAACTTCTCAGCCTTCAGCGGTTCCAGACGTTCAGTATGTGGGAGGGCCAAAAGGAGTGCATTACGGATCATCAGCAATGACTCAGGCTTCAGGGTTACACTTCCAACCAGCAGGATCCCATCCTCAGCATATAGGATCCTTCGCAAGCTCAGGAGGATACTCAGGAGCGCAGCAGATTCAAGGGTTCTGGCCGTTTCAAGGATCCTCCCAGGTCCAAGGATCCTCCTATGTTCCAGGATCCTCCCAGGTCCAAGGATCCTCCTACGTTCCAGGATCCTCTCAGGTTCAAGGATCCTCCTATGTTCCAGGATCCTCTCAGGTTCAAGGATCCTCCTATGTTCCAGGATCCTCCCAGGTTCAAGGATCCTCTCAGTTTCAAGGATCCTCCCAGGTTCAAGGATCCTCCTACGTACCAGGATCCTCACAGGTTCAAGGATCCTCTCAGTTTCATGGATCCTTAAGGAGTTTGCAATCAGGGAATTCCGATATCCATCAGGGAGATTTCATTCCAATGCAGACCATTGCTTCTACTGGTCCATCGGTCATTCCAGAGCCCCAACAATATGGATTCACATCCGCTCTTCCTAATTTGAATCCAATGGGAGGTAACACTTTCAATAATTCTTATACCACTAACCATGGCCTTATGCAGGATACAGGTATCAATCATGCCATGGCCAGAGAATTGCAAAAGTTAAAGGATATGATATCAAGTGTCCCAGGAGTGGTCAATCCTATCCCGGAGATTGCAGATGGGAGCCACAAGATATCTCGTTTTGCACCACCAATCTGTGATGCTGAGATACCCAAGAGGTTCCATGTGCCTACTATGAAGTTGTATGACGGTTCAACATATCTTGAAGAACACATAGCACAATACAGGGAAAGGATGGAGATCAATCCCATCCCAGAAAGGTTAAAGGAAGCATGTCTATGCAAGGGATTTGGATCCACTCTTACTGGATCGGCTCTTAAATGGATGCTAAGTCTTCCCCCTTACTCTATTACCTCGTTTGCTAATCTAGTTAACCTATTTAATAACCAGTTTTCTTGTAGTAGAAAATTTGAGCGTTTAACTAGTGATCTGTATAGGATAACCCAAGGTCATAATGAATCCTTAAGGGATTATATCACTAAATTTAGTAAAGAATCCTTAGATATCCCTAACCTGGATATAGCTACGGCTGTTGAAGCCTTTAAAATGGGATTGCTTAGGGATTCATTATTCTATGATGATCTTGTTATGACACCATGCAGGAATCTAGACGAGGTAAGAACCCGGGCCCTTAGGTTTATCCGGCTAGAGGATGACAAAAGGATCCAGGAGAGGTTAGCAGGATCCTCAAAGCAAGAGAAGCAAGTATCCTCATTCAAGAACAACAAGTTCAGATCCTATAACAAATCTGATAACCACAATGAACTAATCCTTGCGATGCAGAATTTAGGTGATAAAGCTAGATGGCCCAGGAAAAATGATAGACCAGCTGCAACTAAAGACAAGTCAAAGTGGTGCGCATATCATGAAGATTTTGGGCATCTCACAGAAGAATGCATCGCACTGAGAAAAGAAATTGGATACTTGTTGAGCAAGGGGCACTTGAAAGAATTATTGGGGAGAAAGAAGTCAAGGACTCAGGATCCTGAAAGGATCCCAGAGAAAGCTCCATCCCCTCCAGCAGATGCACAAGTTATAAACTTTATTTCTGGAGGATCAGACATTTGTGGAACATCCTTCTCTGCAGCTAAAAGACAAGCAAAGGAAACCAAGATGGATAATGGAGACAGACCCATTCGAACATCCAGTGTCTCCGAAGGAAAAGTTATAACTTTTGATGAGGATGATCATGTTGACATTCAGGATCCTCATCATGATGGTTTGGTTATCACTCTTTTTATTTCTAACCATTTTGTTCGCAGGATCCTTATAGACGGAGGAAGTTCTGTGAACATTATCCAGCTTGATGTCCTCAAGAAGATGAATATTCCTGAATCCGATATCATACCAAGATCCTCTGTGCTCGTGGGATTCAGTGGCGAGACTAAGAATACTCTGGGGGACATTAAACTCCCAATCTATATTGAAGGCCTACATTCTTACCAAAAGTTTTGTGTTATTGACAGTTTATCTTGTTGTAATGCTATCCTTGGCAGGCCTTGGATACATGACATGAAGGCAGTCCCATCCACTTATCATCAATGTGTGAAGCTACCTAGTCCTTGGGGAATAGTGAAGATTGATAGTGATCAGCAAGAGGCTAAGAACTGCTACACCTCATCAATGAAACCAGCATCAAAGTCAAGGGAGCAATAGCAATTAAAGCGTCCTCCAAGGGATGTCTTGGAGGCAAGAGAACAGGATGTAGTAGAAATCCTTATGGATCCTGATGATCCTGAATCTAAAGTTTATAGAGGATCAGGGATCCTTGGTGAAATAAAGGAAGACCTCATATCCTTCCTCAAAAGGAGAAAGACTACCTTTGCATGGAAACACGAAGACATGACAGGTATATCTAAAGATATAATCACTCACAAACTTGGCATTGATAGGTCCTTCAAACCAATCCATCAAAAGAGGAGGAAATTTGCACCAGAAAGAAATGCCATTATCCAGGAGGAGGTAGAGAAATTACTCCGAGCAGGTATGATTAGAGAGGTCAAGTATCCAAGATGGTTGGCCAATGTGGTTGTTGTTCAAAAGAAAAACGGAAAGTGGAGGGTATGTGTCGATTTCACCGATTTAAATAAGGCATGTCCCAAGGATCCTTTCCCATTACCCCACATTGACTCCATGGTGGATGCAACTGCGGGTCATGAACTGTTAACTTTTATGGATGCTTCATCCGGATTTCAACAAATTCAGATGGAACCATCCGATCAAGAGGATACAGCCTTTATGACTCCAACTGGTATATACTGTTATATTGCTATGCCATCCGGACTAAGAAATGCAGGTGCAACTTATCAAAGGCTAGTGAATATGATGTTCAAGGATCAGATTGGACAAACTATGGAGGTTTACATAGACGATATGGTGGTAAAATCAAAAAAGGCTGAGGATCACCTAAGAGACTTGGAAGAAGCGTTCAATATCCTTGATAAATATAATATGAAACTTAATCCTTCTAAGTGTCATTTTGGTGTAAAGGCAGGTAAATTCTTAGGATATATGGTGACAAAGAGAGGCATTGAAGCCAGTCCAGAACAAATCAAAGCTATAGTGAACATCAAGTCCCCTGCCAATGCTAAGGATGTTCAGAGGTTAACAGGCAGGATTGCAGCTTTAAACAGATTCATATCCAAATCCTTAGAAAAGTGCAAGGAATTCTATGATATCCTAAGGAAGAACAAGAAATTCGAGTGGACTGAAAAGCATGAAAATGCCTTAAGAGCTCTTAAGGATTACCTATCCTCGGCCCCGGCCTTGATGAAACCAGAAAAAGGAGATGTGTTATCCTTATATCTTGCAGTATCCTCAAAAGCAGTAAGTGCATGTCACACCCCGACCACGTAGAACATACAAAACGTGGCGGAAACGTCGGGGAGTGTTGTAACAGAATTAATTGTTTCAAATCCATGGCAATTGAAGTTTCGTTTTATTAATCAAACATGAGAGTTTACATTGTTTTAAACAAGAAACAAAGAGTACATAACATAAATTAACTAGTTCTTGTCTCGTTTTAAGTCACTAAGGCACAGGTCCGCCTAAGTATGTCTTGACAAGTCCTATGCATCATCTCCTAAAAACACATGTGAAAATAGGTACGTCAGCATAAAAATGCCTGTGAGATACATAGGTTTTGTGAAAATAGAATTCATGACTTATGTTTGAGAAAATGTTTAGTCATGAACCTTGTAATTTGCTTTGTCTTGTAAATCATTTGAAAAACGATAAGATCAGATGATATGTATAAATAAGAAAATAATGTATGGTTAAATGAATAACCATGTACAATGAGTTTGTATAAGATAAGTTGTTTGTAAATCAATGTCTTGTGAAAAAGTATGTTATTTGTATAAAATGTTATATGTCTCAAATTGAAATGATTCAAATAATGCTACAATATGTGATACCATACAAACACTTATATATAGGAAGTACCAGCGGCGTATACACCATGCTTGTATCATATTACACACGCCTCGTTACTTAAATCACTTACTCAAACCAAACCACCAAGATGTAAAATGTTCATGTCTAATGTAAATCATGTAATGTGTATCCAAAATGTAAGCATATGATGAATAACAATGTACTAAGTATGCAACAAAGGACATACATAGCATAAGTGTAATGTAAAACAATGTACTAAGTATGCACACAATGGACATACATAGCATGAAATGTAATGTAGGACGATGTACTAAGTACGCACACAATGGGCATACATAGCATGAAATGTAATGTAGAACGATGTACTAAGTACGCACACAATGGGCATACATAGCATGAAATGTAATGAAATCATGTACTATAATGTACTAACGAACATAGCAGGTATATGATGTGAAAACATGTAAAGCATGAAAGTAACAAATAGGCACATGTGTTTCACCCCAAAACAGTTTGGAAAACAGTAAAAGAGGGGTCTATGTACTCACTTGAGATTGCTCAGAAGTCCTAAGATAACCACCAAGCAATGCTAGAGATCACGGAATCAAACGACACCTAGTATAGGTAACTATGTTAATAAAGCGGACCTATATCGGAGGATCGGATAGAATGAGGGTTCGTAAACCAAACGAGTATGGGAACTCGTGTAATATGGTTTAACAAATCCTACATACTAAATGAAACCTAACATAAGTGTTTACGACCCATTACGACCCGTTTAGGCAGCTTATGCTACTTTAACGCGTCGTTCGTGTAAAACGCGTTCGGACCGCCTAACTAGTCCTATGACAAGTAAAATATGCCTTAACATGTCTAATATTGTTGCCGAATCAGTTTAGATACCAAAAGTTATGTTACATATGCTTAAAATGAATTTTGGCGTAAAAAGGGCATTTTGGTAATTTACCTAAGGCATATAAACTACCTATCATACAACTACTTAAACAAAGCGACCATAAGGTATAACCTCGGAGGGTTATTCCCTATATACTATGGTCACCTAATGCGTTTGGTCGGATCCTAATGATCGACCAAATGGGTCGGGTTCGAAGGTATAAGCGATTTATTAGATCGCTTACCCTTACGACCCTAGACAACGTGGTAATCAGTAGGCATAGTCCCAAAGGACTATAACCATCGTGATTACAATCACGTTGCGAAGTTCAAACGAACTTCGCATTGACCATAAACTGGTCAACGCAGAAAGTCAAACAAAGTTTGACTTTCGGACTCGAAAAGCAATAAAAGAACGAAAGAATACTTACGAAGGGTCCCCGAATGCTAATCGTGATTCAAGTAGCTCAGGTATGAAACAATGGTTTCAACTTAGAGCTTCTCAAATCAGATTCTAGTGAGTTTAGAAGCAAATGGGGGTGGGGTATTTATAGGATTTCCCGAACCGTTAAGATCGTTTCTTGGAAACCGTGCTTTGATCTTGGCCATACACCTCAAGATAATGGTTTTACAAAACCATGTGAGCCCATGGTATTGCCCAAAACCATGTGCACATCAAAACCAGCCCATAGATTCCCCAAAACCATTTGCAACAAGTGGAATGGACCAGATTCGATGTATCAGCAAACAGCCTTCAGAAATGACAGTTTTGGTCCCTGTTGTGTGTTTAAGCCATTCCTGGCATGTTTAAGGCCCGTTAAGCCAACTTTAAGGCCCTAAAATGATGAATAAACATTGTGGACATGAAACATGCTAAAAAATATGTCGGATGTCGGTTCGTTTGGTCGTACGATCGCGATGTTCGCTTAATTACGACGGAATGCGCATAAGCGCGAAAAACGATCCAAAAGACGCAACGAATGGATTTTTCTTATTCCAAACACTAAAATAAAATATTTTAGTGCTTACATAAATTTTTGGATGTCCGGAAGTATTCAGAACGTAAGTTATGCGCGAAAGTGCAAACTTGTGCACTTTTTGACGCTTTTAGTCCCTGAATGTCCCAAAAGTATATTTTAGCATACCGAACCCGTCAAAGCCTATTTCTAAGCTATGTAAAGGATATTTGTGGTATGTTTAACTTATGGTCATGTTCTGGAATGTCTGTTATAGTTCAAATTGGCATACTTTCACAGTTTGTCAACTTTAGTCCCTGTAAGCGATTTAACTTGATTTTGCCATACCAAAGCCTTTAAAACTTATTTCTAAGTTATGTAAAGGTTATTTAAGGTATGTTAAGCCTATTTCACTATTCCAGAGTGTTCGTTTCATTAAACTGGTTATATTTACGCATCAGTGCGCGTATAACCTTCCAGAAGGCGATTTAGAGCTTGAAATCGAACAAGAGTTGATATGTGCAAACGATACACATATTTTTACAAATCCCAAGTATGAAATACAATATTTCATTGGTTTGGCATTTGTTTGATGGTCGCAGTGACACAGGTGTCACAGTCTCCCCTACTTTAGGAAATTTCGTCCCGAAATTAATTCGTAGGAGTCTATCTGTGGCTTAGTGTTAAGTAACAATCAAAGATAAGCAAGGCATAATCCTGTTATTTCTCTTTAACGGACATTTTTTAGAAATGAAAAATGAACGGAGTTATTTTCAACAGGCATTCTTCAGAAACGAAAAAGAACGGAATGAGTCATTTTCCACAACCTCTTCAGAAACAAAAATGAACAGAACGAGTCATTTTCCACAAATGATTTCTTCAGGAACGAAAATGAACAGAATGAGTCATTTTCCACGATTTCTTCAGGAACGAAAATGAACAGAATGAGTCATTTTCCACGATTTCTTCAGGAACGAAAATGAACAGAAAGAGTCATTTTCCACGATTTCTTCAGAAACGAAAATGAACAGAACGAGTCATTTTCCATAATTTCTTCAGAAACGAAAATGAACGGAACAAGTCATTTTCCACAAACGATTTCTTCAGGAACGAAAATGAACAGAATGAGTTATTTTCCACGATTTCTTCAGGAACGAAAATGAACGGAACGAGTCATTTTCCACAATTTCTTCAGAAACGAAAATGAACAGAACGAGTCATTTTCCACAATTTCTTCAGAAACGAAAATGAACGGAACGAGTCATTTTCCACAACTTCTTCGGAAACGAAAATGAACGGAACGAGTCATTTTCCACAAGTTCTTCAGAAGCGAAAATGAACGGAACGAGTCATTTTCCACAACTTCTTCAGAAACGAAAATGAACGGAACGAGTCATTTTCCACAATTTCTTCAAAAACGAAAATGAACAGAACGAGTCATTTTCCACAATTTCTTCAGAAACGAAAATGAACGGAACGAGTCATTTCTAAACATACGACCAAACTTGCTGTGGTTTCTGTGCACTGAATTTCATAATTATGTATGCATCCATAATTACGCAATTCCTTGCACAGTCCGCACAATTTGTTTGTAATGTGAAGGGGAGGAAAAATCAAACCTGTGATGAGTGTGACTAGACTACCATAAGGTCCTTTTAATTAGATCGACAAATGATCCTTTTAATTAGGCCACCAAGGAGTCCTTTCAGCTATCTCATCACATGATATTCCTAACCAAATTTTTGGATCAATCTGTTTAACTAGACCTCTCTAGGGGTCTAATTATGGAATAGTACAATATAATCCAAGGGTCTTTACTATTACGTAAAAGCCCATTGAGGATTTAATATAGTACCTTTGGATATCCTACTATGAATCCCTTATACGAAGATATGGAAGATTCTACGAGGATTTGGATAACAAAGCTTGGATTACACAAAAACATAAAAGGAAACACATAATCACATAATTGTTTAATTGTTATTATCTTGTTATTGATTGCCATTAACTTGGCACCTCGTACTTCGTTTCTCTTGGAAGAAACGGGTACTTAGGATTTTCGTGGAAAACGCAAAAGATCATACAATGGAAGAAATTTGGGGGTAGTCTGTTCTTCAAGGAATATGGTTCCTTGGTTGTTGGTATTGTAGAGGATATGTTTATACATGCAACCACATAAACATATTAAAATGTAAATGAAAGATTTATTTATAAACAATGATAACAATTGTTTCATGGACCTTGACAACAAAAGAAAATAATACATAAGACGTGATTATTTCTAAAGGGTGTTGTCTTCTAGTCGGTCAGATGCTCATCCCTGTGCTGGATTTGCATTAGCAAGCTTTGGGCAATTTCTTCGGAAATGACCCATCTCGCCACAATTGTAGCAAGAACCTGGTGGAAAGCGAGCTTGAGCAGGATTGTTGCCAGCTTGATTTGGTGCAACTGCTGCAACGCAAACTTTTGCTGTATGACCTTTACGTCCACAAATTTGGCATTCACGGCACATCACATTAGCATGATGATGAAGGTTACATTGGTTGCACAAGGGTGAAGTCCCATTGTATGGCTTCCTAGCAGGGGGTTGAGCTGGTTGTTTGGGGACGGCTTGACCATTGTGAGCGACCATGGCGAAGTTCTGAGAAGCCTTTCGCTTCTTTGACCTCTTAGGGGATCCAGTCTGCTCATCCATGGTCTTTGATTCCTCGATTGGTTTCGATTCCTCGACCGGTTTCTTGTCACCCTTTCGGAAAAGCTTACGTTTCCTGATCTGAGATTCAGTCAAGGTTGCAGATAGCTCAATGGCCTGCCTAACCGTAGTGGGGTTACTACCAGTAACAATGTCCTGAACTGAGTCAGGGAGACCATCAATGTATTTTTCGATCGCCTTATCCAAAGGTGTAACCATGGTAGGACACAACAGGCTCAGCTCCTCATATCGATCAGTGTATGCTCGATGTTCGCCGCTGTCTTGCTTAAGATCGTCGAATTCCCTTTCCAAGGCCCTGATCTCGTGACGAGGACAGAATTCCTTCATCATAAGTGATCGAAGTTCTTCCCACGTTTGCGCCAGTGCCACTTCGGCACCCCTATCTCTCACTACACCGTTCCACCACGTTAAAGCTCGTTTCTCAAAGACACTAGATGCGAAATCTACCTTTCGCTCGTTTGGACATTGAACATGTCTGAAGGTGCTCTCTAAACTCTCGAACCATTGCAGAAGTGCAGTCGCTCCTTGAGACCCAGAAAACTTTGATGGCTTAGCCGATTTGAACGTCTTGAAGTTGCAGAGGGCATTATTGTTATTGAGAGCTTGGTGACATTGAGCAACGATGTTCGGGATTGCAGCAGTCATTTCCTGTGTAATGACAGCTGCCAGCTCTTCAATAGATACCGGATTTTCGCGTCGTGGAGGCATTCTAAAAAGGGAAACATGAAATGAAACGAGTGAGAGAATTTGACGAAAAGAATGAGATGAACAAATCTGATGAAAGCAAGGATAGTGGTCATTTGTTTGCTACTACAAAGCAACAAACGACCCCGGTGATTAATCAAAGTAAATAGGTCAAAAATAATGTATCGCGAAGACATGCTCGCCTATAAGTGAACACTCATCCCAAGAATTCCCAGGTAAGCACAACTGGTCTCGCGTCTGATGAGATATATACGAAGTGCTTGCCTAGACAGAAAACCCAGAATACAGGCATTCACCCTTCCAGTTTGCACGTGTTCACATTATTTAAAACCCAAAACCTTGACGAGATTTTGAAAACTCAAAGGGGTTCAAAACCTTACAATAGAGGGTTCAAAACCTAGTAATCAATCATCATAGAACAGATGATTAGTTTTCAAAGCGGTTTTGAAATTTATGTTCTTGTTGTGGTCGTCGCCTAAGGATAGGTGACGGTATTGTTTTATGACTAAACGCAAGTAAACTCGCGTTAGGGTCCTAGAAAGGTTATAGACTAGGTCAAAGCATTACTATAATCCTAATTCCCTATAACCATTGGCTCTGATACCATCTTTTCTGTCACACCCCGACCACGTAGAACATACAAAACGTGGCGGAAACGTCGGGGAGTGTTGTAACAAAATTAATTGTTTCAAATCCATGGCAATTGAAGTTTCGTTTTATTAATCAAACATGAGAGTTTACATTGTTTTAAACAAGAAACAAAGAGTACATAACATAAATTAACTAGTTCTTGTCTCGTTTTAAGTCACTAAGGCACAGGTCCGCCTAAGTATGTCTTGATAAGTCCTATGCATCATCTCCTGAAAACACATTTGAAAATAGGTACGTCAGCATAAAAATGCCTGTGAGATACATAGGTTTTGTGAAAACAGAATTCATGACTTATGTTTGAGAAAATGTTTAGTCATGAACCTTGTAATTTGCTTTGTCTTGTAAATCATTTGAAAAACGATAAGATCAGATGATATGTATAAATAAGAAAATAATGTATGGTTAAATGAATAACCATGTACAATGAGTTTGTATAAGATAAGTTGTTTGTAAATCAATGTCTTGTGAAAAAGTATGTTATTTGTATAAAATGTTATATGTCTCAAATTGAAATGATTCAAATAACGCTACAATATGTGATACCATACAAACACTTATATATAGGAAGTACCAGCGGCGTATCCACCATGCTTGTATCATATTACACACGCCTCGTTACTTAAATCACTTACTCAAACCAAACCACCAAGATGTAAAATGTTCATGTCTAATGTAAATCATGTAATGTGTATCCAAAATGTAAGCATATGATGAATAACAATGTACTAAGTATGCAACAAAGGACATACATAGCATAAGTGTAATGTAAAACAATGTACTAAGTATGCACACAATGGACATACATAGCATGAAATGTAATGTAGGACGATGTACTAAGTACGCACACAATGGGCATACATAGCATGAAATGTAATGTAGAACGATGTACTAAGTACGCACACAATGGGCATACATAGCATGAAATGTAATGAAATCATGTACTATAATGTACTAACGAACATAGCAGGTATATGATCTGAAAACATGTAAAGCATGAAAGTAACAAATAGGCACATGTGTTTCACCCCAAAACAGTTTGGAAAACAGTAAAAGAGGGGTCTATGTAATGAAATCATGTACTATAATGTACTACTTAAACAAAGCGACCATAAGGTATAACCTCGGAGGGTTATTCCCTATATACTATGGTCACCTAATGCATTTGTTCGGATCCTAATGATCGACCAAATGGGTCGGGTTCGAAGGTATAAGCGATTTATTAGATCGCTTACCCTTACGACCCTAGACAACGTGGTAATCAGTAGGCATAGTCCCAAATGACTATAACCATCGTGATTACAATCACGTTGCGAAGTTCAAACGAACTTCGCATTGACCATAAACTGGTCAACGCAGAAAGTCAAACAAAGTTTGACTTTCGGACTCGAAAAGCAATAAAAGAACGAAAGAATACTTACGAAGGGTCCCCGAATGCTAATCGTGATTCAAGTAGCTCAGGTATGAAACAATGGTTTCAACTTAGAGCTTCTCAAATCAGATTCTAGTGAGTTTAGAAGCAAATGGGGGTGGGGTATTTATAGGATTTCCCGAACCGTTAAGATCGTTTCTTGGAAACCGTGCTTTGATCTTGGCCATACACCTCAAGATAATGGTTTTACAAAACCATGTGAGCCCATGGTATTGCCCAAAACCATGTGCACATCAAAACCAGCCCATAGATTCCCCAAAACCATTTGCAACAAGTGGAATGGACCAGATTCGATGTATCAGCAAACAGCCTTCAGAAATGACAGTTTTGGTCCCTGTTGTGTGTTTAAGCCATTCCCGGCATGTTTAAGGCCCGTTAAGCCAACTTTAAGGCCCTAAAATGATGACTAAACATTGTGGACATGAAACATGCTCAAAAATATGTCGGATGTCGGTTCGTTTGGTCGTACGATCGTGATGTTCGCTTAATTACGACGGAATGCGCATAAGCGCGAAAAACGATCCAAAAGACGCAACGAATGGATTTTTCTTATGCCAAACACTAAAATAAAATATTTTAGTGCTTACATAAATTTTTGGATGTCCGGAAGTATTCAGAACGTAAGTTATGCGCGAAAGTGCAAACTTGTGCACTTTTTGACGCTTTTAGTTCCTGAATGTCCCAAAAGTATATTTTAGCATACCGAACCCGTCAAAGCCTATTTCTAAGCTATGTAAAGGATATTTGTGGTATGTTTAACTTATGGTCATGTTCTGGAATGTCTGTTATAGTTCAAATTGGCATACTTTCGCAGTTTGTCAACTTTAGTCCTTGTAAGCGATTTAACTTGATTTTGCCATACCAAAGCCTTCAAAACTTATTTCTAAGTTATGTAAAGGTTATTTAAGGTATGTTAAGCCTATTTCACTATTCCGGAGTGTTCGTTGCATTAAACTGGTTATATTTACGCATCAGTGCGCGTATAACCTTCCAGAAGGCGATTTAGAGCTTGAAATCGAACAAGAGTTGATATGTGCAAACGATACACATATTTTTACAAATCCCAAGTATGAAATACAATATTTCATTGGTTTGGCATTTGTTTGATGGTCGCAGTGACACAGGTGTCACAGTGCAGTCCTTGTTAAGGATCACCAAGGTACACAACATCCTATCTATTATGTAAGTAAGAGTTTACTTGACGCTGAA
The DNA here is from genome assembly GCA_030545235.1 of Helianthus tuberosus. NCBI lineage: Eukaryota > Viridiplantae > Streptophyta > Magnoliopsida > Asterales > Asteraceae > Helianthus > Helianthus tuberosus. The sequence continues at coordinate 46,454,231 of CM060411.1, read as the reverse complement.
TCCAGGTATTCACACTTAGAAAAACTTATCCTTGCATTAATTATGGCATCTACTAAATTGAGACATTATTTTGAAACTCATGCCATTATCGTCAAAACTAATTTTCCAATTAAGAATGTCCTCAGGAAACCTGAAATGTCAGGAAGGATGGCTAAGTGGGCAGTGAAGCTTAGTGCATATGATATAAGATATGAGCCCAGGACAGCCATTAAATCCCAAGCATTAGCCGACTTTATGGCAGATTTCAGTAGTGATTTGCAAAAGGAAGCTGAGTTAGAAGTCCAGCAGCTAGAGGAGACCAAGGATCCTTGGATACTCTATACGGATGGATCCTCAAATGTCAAAGGAACAGGGCTTGGAATACTACTAAAATCGCCGCAGGGGGACATAATACCCCACTCTATAGCTTGTGAGTTCCAAACTGTAACACCTGTGTCATTTCAACCATCAAACAAATGCCCAACCAGTGAAATATTGTATTTCATACTTGGGATTTGTAAAAATATGTGTATCGTTTACACATATCAATTCTTGTTCGATTTCAAGCTCTAAATCGCTTTCTGGAAGGTTATACGCGCACTAATGCGTAAATATAACCAGTTTAATGCAACGAACACTCCGGAATAGTGAAATAGGCTTAACATACCTTAAATAACCTATACATAACTTAGATATAAGTTTTGGAAGGTTTGGTGTGGTGAAATCAAAGTTAAATCGCTTACAGGGACTAAAGTTGACAAACTGCGAAAGTATGCCAATTTGAACTGTAACAGACCTTCCGGAACATGACCATAAGTTAAACATACCATAAATATCCTTTACATAGCTTAGAAATAGGCTTTGAGGGGTTCGGTGTGCTAAAATAAACTTTTGGGTCATTCAGGGACTAAAAGTGTCAAAAAGTGCACAAGTTTGCATTTTCGCGCATAACTTACGTTCTGAATACATCCGGACATCCAAAAATTTATGTGAGCATGACTACATTATATTTTAGTGTTCGCCTTAAGAAAAATCCATTCGTCGCGTCATTTGGATCGTTTTTCGCGCTTGTGCGCATTCCGTCGTAATTAAGCGAACATCGCGTTCGTACGGCTAAACGAACCGACATCCGAGATATTTTTGAGCATGTTTTAAGTTCCCTATACTTTAACTTCATTTTAGAGCTTTGAAATGGGGTTAACGGGCCTTAAACGTGTCAAAAATGGGCTGATTGCATTGCAGGGACCAAAACTGTAAATCTGCCAAAGTTGTTACCTTACGGACCTCAACATTGGCAGCTTTGAGGTCCGTAAAGCAAGTTCAGACCAGATGCAGAGTACTTAACAGCCTGTTTTCAGCAGATTTAACCACAACCACATGTTTGCAACTTGCTTAATCACTAAGATTAGGAGCATATGTGGCTCCATAACCTTTGTGACAAGTGTACGGCTCGGATCGTGGCACGATATTCAAGAAACGATCCTAGCGGCTCTACTTTATCTATAAATACCCACCCCCCTTTGGCTTAAAAACCCACAAATCTGATTGAAAAGACTCTAAGTTGGAACCTTCGTTTCATACCTGAGCTATTTTGATCTGGGTTAGCATTCGGGGACCCTGGGTAAGTATTCTTTCGTTCTTTTCCTTATTTTACTGCTTTTCGAGTCAGAAAGTCAAACTTTGTTTGACTTTCAGCGTTGACCAGTAATGGTCAATGCGAAGTTCGTTTGAACTTCGCAACGTGAGTGTAATCACGTTGGTCATAGTCCCTTGGGACTATGCCCACTGACTACCACGTTGTCTAGGGTCGTAGGGTAGGCGATCTGATAAATCGCCTATACCTTCGAACCCGACCCAGTTTGGTCGATCATTAGGATCCGACCAAACACATTAGGTGACCATAGTAGGTAGGGAATAACCTTCCGAGGTTATACCCTATGGTCACATCGTTTAAGTAGTTGTATGATAGGTAGTTTATATGCCTTAGGTAAATTACCAGAATACCCTTTTCATGTATAATTGGTAATTAAGCATATGTAACCTAAACCTTTGTCACATAACTGATTATGGAATATGTTTAGGCATATAACACTTGTCATAGGGCTAGTTAGGCGGTCCAAACGCATTTCACGCGAGCGACGCGTTAAAGTAGCATAAGCTTCCTAAACGGGTCGTAATGGGTCGTAAACACTCAGGTTAAGTTTCATTTAGTATGTAGGCTTTGTTAAACCAAATGACACGAGTCTCTACACTCGTTTGGTTTACAAACCCTAATGCTACTCAATCTTCCGATCTAGGTCCGGTTTATTAACATAGTTACCTATACTAGGTGCCGTTTGATATCCGCGATCTCTAGCATTGTTTAGTTGTTACTCAAGGACTACTAAGCAATCTCAGGTGAGTACATAGACCCCTCTTTTACTGTTTTCCAAACTGTTTTGGGGTGGAACACATGTGCCTACTTGTTACTTTCATGCTTTCCTGTTTTGACATCATATACTTGCTATGTTCATTAGTACATTATAGTACATGATTTCATTACATTTCATGCTATGTATGCCCATTGTGTGCGTACTTAGTACATTGTTTTACATTACATTTTATGCTATGTATGCCCATTGTGTGCATACTTAGTACATCGTTCTACATTACATTTCATGCTATGTATGCCCATTGTGTGCGTACTTAGTACATTGTTTTACGTTGCTTTTCTGTTGCATATGCTTATCCAGCATATGAACACATTATACTACATATTGAACCGTTGTAATCATTTGACTGTGATCCGTTGATATCTGTGAACCGTTTGTATCTGTGAACCGTGTGAACCGTATTTGACATAGACATTTCGGCATAGACATTTTAACATGATTGACATTTGATCATGCATTTCCCACAAAACATAACTTTGATTTAAACCAAGTTTTACTTCAATACTTTGTTTTTGTGCATATGGTTTAGTTGAGACATTTCACTTGCCATACATGACATTTTGACATAGACATTTGACATGGATATTTGACATAGACATTTGACATGGATATTTGACATAGACATTTGACATGGATATTTGACATAGACATTTTGACATTGTTTGGTTTGATTAAGTGATTAAGTAACGATGCGTGTGTAATATGATACAAGCATGGTGGATACGCCGCTGGTACTTCCTATATATAAGTGTTTGTATGGTATTACATATTGTAGCGTTATTTGAATCATTTCAGTTTGATACATATAACATTTTATACAAATAACATACTTTTCACAAGACATTGTTTTACAAACAACTTATCTTATACAAAATCCATTTTTACTATGGTTATTCATTTAACCATACATTATTCATTTATTTATACATATCATCTGAACTCATTGTTTTTCAAATGATTTACAAAACAAAGCAAATTACAAGGTTCATGACTAAACTTTTTCTCAAACATAAGTCATGGAACCTATTTTCACAAAACCTATGTATCTCACAGGCATTTTTATGCTGACGTACCTATTTTCACATGTGTTTTTCAGGAACTGTTGCATAAGATGATCAAGATACACATAGGCAGACTTGGGCTTTAGTGACAATAAAAGATGCAAGACTAGTTAATTATGTTGTATTTCATAGTTTGTTAAGACATTGTAACACTTTTAATCAATAAAACGAAACTTCAATTGCCATGGATTTGAAACAATTAATTCTGTTACAACACTCCCCGACATTTCCGCCACGTTTTGTATGTTCTACGTGGTCGGGGTGTGACAGAAAAGATGGTATCAGAGCCAATGGTTATAGGGAATTAGGTTATTAGTAATGCTTTGACCTAGTCTATAACCTTCTTAGGACCCTAACGCGAGTTTACTTGCGTTTAGTCATAAAACAATACCGTCACCTATCCTTAGGCGACTACCACAACAAGAACATAATTTTCGAAACCGCTTTGAAAACTAATCATCTATTCTAGGATGATTAATTACTAGGTTTTGAACCCTCTATTATAAGGTTTTGAACCCCTTTGAGTTTTCAAAAATCTCGTCAAGGTTTTGGGTTTTAAATAATGTGAACACGTGCAAACTGGAAGGGTGAATGCCTGTATTCTGAGTTTTCTGTCTAGGCAAGCACTTCGTATACATCTCATCAGACGCGAGACCAGTTGTGCTTACCTGGGAATTCTTGGGATGAGTGTTCACTTATAGGCGAGCATATCTTCGCAATACATTATTTTTGACCTATTTACTTTTCACCGGGTCGTTTGTTGCTTTGTAGTAACAAACAAATGACCACTATCCTTGCTTTCATCAGATTTGTTTCATCTCATTCTTTTCGTCTAATCCTCTCACTCGTTTCATTTCATGTTTCCTCTTTTAGAATGCCTCCTCGACGCGAAAGCCAGATAGCGACTGCCGAATTGGCAGAAATCATTGCGCAGCAAATGGCTGCTCAATTCCCAAACCTCTTTGCTCAATGGAATCAAGCCAACAACAACAACAATGGTCCATGCAATTTCAAGAGTTTTAACTCGGCGAAACCACTCAAGTTTAGTGGTTCTGAGGGAGCGACTGGGCTTCTTCAATGGTTCGAGAGCATTGAGAATACTTTCCGCCATGTGCAGTGTCCTGACAATCGCAAGGTCGAGTTTGCTTCGAGTGTGTTCCAGAAGAGAGCCCTTACGTGGTGGAATGGGGTTATGAGAGATCGTGGTGCAGAAGTTGCTCTAGCACAGACATGGGCCGAACTTAGGGCTCTCATGATGAAGGAGTTTTGTCCTCGTCACGAGATCAGGGCTTTGGAAAGGGAATTTGATGATCTTAAGCAAGACAGCGGTGAGCATCGAGCCTACACGGACCGTTATGAGGAGTTAAGTCTGTTATGCCCAAACATGGTCACGCCTTTGGATAAGGCGATCGAAAAGTACATCGATGGCCTTCCCGACTCAATACAAGACATTTTGACTGGTAGCAACCCTACTACTATTAGGCAGGCCATTGAGTTATCTGCAACCTTGACTGAATCGCAGATCAGGAAATGTAAGCTTTTCCGAAAGGGTGACAAGAAACTGGTCGAGGAATCGAAACCAATCGAGGAATCAAAGACCATGGATGAACAGACTGGATCCTCTAAGAAGTCAAAGAAACGAAAGGCTTCTCAGAACTTCGTCGTGGTCGCTCACAATGATCAAGCCGTCCCCAACCAACCAGCTCAACCCCCTGCCAGGAAACCCTACAAAGGAACTGCACCCTTGTGCAACCAATGTGGCCTACATCATCATGCTGGTGTGAAGTGCCGCACATGCCAAGTTTGCGGACTTATAGGTCATACAGCGAGGGTTTGCCCAACAGCAGCAGCACCAAATCAGATTAACAACAATCCTGCTCAAGCTCGTTTCCCACTGGGATCTTGCTACAACTGTGGCGAGATGGGCCATTTCAGTAGAAATTGCCCAAGACTTGCTGATGCAAATCCAGCGCAGGGATGAGTATCTGACCGACAGAAGATAACGCTGTTTAGAAAATAATCGAGCCTTGTGTATTATTTTCTTTTATCACAATCTATGAAACAGTTGTTGTTATTGTTGTTTATAAATAAATCTTTCATTTACATTTCAATATGTTTATGTGGTTGCATGTATAAACATATCCCCTACAATACCGACAATCAAGGAACCGCCTTCCTTGAAGAGCAGACTACTTCCAAATTTCTTCCCTTGTATAATCTCTTGCGTTTCCACGAAAATCCTAAGTACCCGTTCCTTCCAAGAGAAACGAAGTACGAGGTGCCAAGTTAATTGCAATCAATAACAAGATAATAATAATTAAACAATTATGTGGTTATGTGCTTATGTGTTATCCTTTATGTGTCATGTGATCCAATTTATGTTATTCAAATCCTCGTAAAATCTTACATATCTTTGTGCAAGAGATTCATAGTAGGATACCCAAAGGTACTACTTAAATCCTTAATGGACTTCTACGTTGTAGTTAAAGTCCCTTGGATTATAATGTACTACTTCATAATTAGACCCCTTTAGTGGTCTAGTTAAACAGATTGATCCAAAAATCTGGTTAGGGATATCATGTGATGATATAGCTGAAAGGACTCCTTAGTGGCCTAATTAAGAAGATCCTCTGTTGATCTAATTAAAAGGACCCTATGGTAGTCTAGTCACTCTCATCTCAGGTTTGATATCTTTCCCCACAACATTTCAAAACAAACTGTGCGGACTGTGCAAGGAATTACGTAATTATGGATGCATACATAATTATGGAATTTAGTGCACAGAAATCACAGCAAGTTCTATCATGTATCAAGAGTTAACCCTATTCATTTCCAATTCTGATGAAGCATCCGTTGAGGAAAAATGAACTAGCTATTCATTTTTCACTTCTGAAGAATATCCGTTGAGGAAATGAATATCCGTTGTTTATCTTTTCATTTCCATTCTGAAGAATAACCGTTGAGGAAAATGAATTACCCATTCATTTTCGTTCTAAAGAATATCCGTTGAAGAAATGAATATCCGTTGTTTATCTTTTCATTTCCATTCTGAAGAATAACCGTTGAGGAAAATGAATTATCCATTCATTTTCGTTCTAAAGAATATCCGTTGAGGAAATGAATATCCGTTGTATAATCCTTCATTTCCAACTCTGAGGAAGCAACCGTTGAAAATGACTCCGTTAGTTCATTTTCGTTTCTGAAGATTTATCCGTTGAGGAAATGAATATCCGTTGTGTAATCCTTCATTTCCAACTCTGAGGAAGCAACCGTTGAAAATGACTCCGTTAGTTCATTTTCGTTTCTGAAGATTTATCCGTTGAGGAAATGAATATCCGTTGTGTAATCCTTCATTTCCAACTCTGAGGAAGCAACCGTTGAAAATGACTCCGTTAGTTCATTTTCGTTTCTGAAGATTTATCCGTTGAGGAGATGAATATCCGTTGATTTTTCTTTCATTTCAAATTCTGAAGAACAAACCGTTGAGGAAAATGACCCCGTTTGTTCATTTTCGTTCTGAAGAATATCCGTTGAGGGAAATGTATATCCGTTTAGTTAATTCCTTTATTTTCCATTTCCGAAGAACCCGTTGAAGAAAGTGACTCTGCTCGTTCATTTTCGCTTCTGAAAAATATCCGTTGAGGAAAATAATCAGATTATGCTTTACATATCTTTGATGACTATTTGAAACAAAGTCATAGACAGACTCCTACGAATTAATTTCGGGACGAAATTTCCTAAAGTAGGGGAGACTGTAACACCTGTGTCATTTCAACCATCAAACAAATGCCCAACCAGTGAAATATTGTATTTCATACTTGGGATTTGTAAAAATATGTGTATCGTTTACACATATCAATTCTTGTTCGATTTCAAGCTCTAAATCGCTTTCTGGAAGGTTATACGCGCACTAATGCGTAAATATAACCAGTTTAATGCAACGAACACTACGGAATAGTGAAATAGGCTTAACATACCTTAAATAACCTATACATAACTTAGATATAAGTTTTGGAAGGTTTGGTGTGGTGAAATCAAAGTTAAATCGCTTACAGGGACTAAAGTTGACAAACTGCGAAAGTATGCCAATTTGAACTGTAACAGACCTTCCGGAACATGACCATAAGTTAAACATACCATAAATATCCTTTACATAGCTTAGAAATAGGCTTTGAGGGGTTCGGTGTGCTAAAATAAACTTTTGGGTCATTCAGGGACTAAAAGTGTCAAAAAGTGCACAAGTTTGCATTTTCGCGCATAACTTACGTTCTGAATACATCCGGACATCCAAAAATTTATGTGAGCATGACTACATTATATTTTAGTGTTCGCCTTAAGAAAAATCCATTCGTCGCGTCATTTGGATCGTTTTTCGCGCTTGTGCGCATTCCGTCGTAATTAAGCGAACATCGCGTTCGTACGGCTAAACGAACCGACATCCGAGATATTTTTGAGCATGTTTTAAGTTCCCTATACTTTAACTTCATTTTAGAGCTTTGAAATGGGGTTAACGGGCCTTAAACGTGTCAAAAATGGGCTGATTGCATTGCAGGGACCAAAACTGTAAATCTGCCAAAGTTGTTACCTTACGGACCTCAACATTGGCAGCTTTGAGGTCCGTAAAGCAAGTTCAGACCAGATGCAGAGTACTTAACAGCCTGTTTTCAGCAGATTTAACCACAACCACATGTTTGCAACTTGCTTAATCACTAAGATTAGGAGCATATGTGGCTCCATAACCTTTGTGACAAGTGTACGGCTCGGATCGTGGCACGATATTCAAGAAACGATCCTAGCAGCTCTACTTTATCTATAAATACCCACCCCCCTTTGGCTTAAAAACCCACAAATCTGATTGAAAAGACTCTAAGTTGGAACCTTCGTTTCATACCTGAGCTATTTTGATCTGGGTTAGCATTCGGGGACCCTGGGTAAGTATTCTTTCGTTCTTTTCCTTATTTTACTGCTTTTCGAGTCAGAAAGTCAAACTTTGTTTGACTTTCAGCGTTGACCAGTAATGGTCAATGCGAAGTTCGTTTGAACTTCGCAACGTGAGTGTAATCACGTTGGTCATAGTCCCTTGGGACTATGCCCACTGACTACCACGTTGTCTAGGGTCGTAGGGTAGGCGATCTGATAAATCGCCTATACCTTCGAACCCGACCCAGTTTGGTCGATCATTAGGATCCGACCAAACACATTAGGTGACCATAGTAGGTAGGGAATAACCTTCCGAGGTTATACCCTATGGTCACATCGTTTAAGTAGTTGTATGATAGGTAGTTTATATGCCTTAGGTAAATTACCAGAATACCCTTTTCATGTATAATTGGTAATTAAGCATATGTAACCTAAACCTTTGTCACATAACTGATTATGGAATATGTTTAGGCATATAACACTTGTCATAGGGCTAGTTAGGCGGTCCAAACGCATTTCACGCGAGCGACGCGTTAAAGTAGCATAAGCTTCCTAAACGGGTCGTAATGGGTCGTAAACACTCAGGTTAAGTTTCATTTAGTATGTAGGCTTTGTTAAACCAAATGACACGAGTCTCTACACTCGTTTGGTTTACAAACCCTAATGCTACTCAATCTTCCGATCTAGGTCCGGTTTATTAACATAGTTACCTATACTAGGTGCCGTTTGATATCCGCGATCTCTAGCATTGTTTAGTTGTTACTCAAGGACTACTAAGCAATCTCAGGTGAGTACATAGACCCCTCTTTTACTGTTTTCCAAACTGTTTTGGGGTGGAACACATGTGCCTACTTGTTACTTTCATGCTTTCCTGTTTTGACATCATATACTTGCTATGTTCATTAGTACATTATAGTACATGATTTCATTACATTTCATGCTATGTATGCCCATTGTGTGCGTACTTAGTACATTGTTTTACATTACATTTTATGCTATGTATGCCCATTGTGTGCATACTTAGTACATCGTTCTACATTACATTTCATGCTATGTATGCCCATTGTGTGCGTACTTAGTACATTGTTTTACGTTGCTTTTCTGTTGCATATGCTTATCCAGCATATGAACACATTATACTACATATTGAACCGTTGTAATCATTTGACTGTGATCTGTTGATATCTGTGAACCGTTTGTATCTGTGAACCGTGTGAACCGTATTTGACATAGACATTTCGGCATAGACATTTTAACATGATTGACATTTGATCATGCATTTCCCACAAAACATAACTTTGATTTAAACCAAGTTTTACTTCAATACTTTGTTTTTGTGCATATGGTTTAGTTGAGACATTTCACTTGCCATACATGACATTTTGACATAGACATTTGACATGGATATTTGACATAGACATTTGACATGGATATTTGACATAGACATTTGACATGGATATTTGACATAGACATTTTGACATTGTTTGGTTTGATTAAGTGATTAAGTAACGATGCGTGTGTAATATGATACAAGCATGGTGGATACGCCGCTGGTACTTCCTATATATAAGTGTTTGTATGGTATTACATATTGTAGCGTTATTTGAATCATTTCAGTTTGATACATATAACATTTTATACAAATAACATACTTTTCACAAGACATTGTTTTACAAACAACTTATCTTATACAAAATCCATTTTTACTATGGTTATTCATTTAACCATACATTATTCATTTATTTATACATATCATCTGAACTCATTGTTTTTCAAATGATTTACAAAACAAAGCAAATTACAAGGTTCATGACTAAACTTTTTCTCAAACATAAGTCATGGAACCTATTTTCACAAAACCTATGTATCTCACAGGCATTTTTATGCTGACGTACCTATTTTCACATGTGTTTTTCAGGAACTGTTGCATAAGATGATCAAGATACACATAGGCAGACTTGGGCTTTAGTGACAATAAAAGATGCAAGACTAGTTAATTATGTTGTATTTCATAGTTTGTTAAGACATTGTAACACTTTTAATCAATAAAACGAAACTTCAATTGCCATGGATTTGAAACAATTAATTCTGTTACAACACTCCCCGACATTTCCGCCACGTTTTGTATGTTCTACGTGGTCGGGGTGTGACACAAACCACTAACAATGAGGCTGAATATGAAGCCTTGATAGCTGGTTTGCAAATTGCTAAGCATATGAGGATCAGGTATCTTGAGGTACATGTAGATTGTTTGTTAATCACTAATCACTTTAATGGATCCTATGCTGTTAAAGGTGAAAAGCTAATCAAATATTTGGAGATAGTCAAAGAATTGGCACTCTCTTTTGTATCCTTTAGTTTGACACAGGTACCAAGGGAAGAGAATGCAGAGGCAGACGCATTGGCCAATTTAGGATCATCCTTAAAGATCCCGGAGGATATCAAGATCCCTATTATCTATATCCTGACCTCGGCTATCGAGGATCATGTGGCTATGGAGATAGGAGAGGATTCTGCAATCATCCCTAGTGATGATAATCAATCTCATTCAGGATCATGGACCTTTCCAATCATGAGATACATACAACATGGAGAGATTCCTACAGGAGAAAACCCTAGGGCTTTCAAAATTAAGGTATCTCAATTCACAATTTTAAATAATATGTTGTATAAACGATCTCTTGCAGGACCATATTTAAGATGCATTGAGGATCCTGAAATCCAAGAAGTTTTAAAAGACTTCCATGAAGGAGATTGTGGAAACCACACTGGGGGCAGGGCATTATTCTCAAGGATCCTGAGGACAGGATACTATTGGCCAACTATGAAGAGAGATGCTGTGGAGTATGCTAAGAAGTGTGATCCTTGTCAGAGACACAGCAATATCCATCATCAACCGGCTGAATTATTGCATCCTATATCCTCCACTTGGCCATTCATAAGATGGGGCATGGATATAGTTGGTAAGCTCCCTAAGGCACCTGGCGGAAAAGTGTTCATGCTTGCTATGACTGATTACTTCTCCAAGTGGATAGAGGCTGAAGCTTTTGCCCAAATCAGAGAAAAGGAAGTTATATCCTTCATTAAAAGAAATATTATAACTAGATTTGGTATTCCTTCTGAAATTATATGTGATAATGGTTCCCAATTTATTGGGGGCAGAACTACTAACTTTTGTGACAGCTGGGGGATTAAGATGATAACATCAACACCAGTCCACCCACAAGCTAATGGTCAGGCAGAATCCTCTAATTGAAGAAGAAGCTTGGATCCAAGAAAGGGAAATGGGCAGAAGAACTACCTTATGCGCTTTGGGCTGATAGGACAACCCCTAAGAATGCTACAGGCCAAACTCCATTCTCTTTGGTATTTGGGGCAGAATCAGTGATCCCTACAGAAATGGTGGTTCCAACTGCTAGAACAAGTATTCGTGATCCTGAGAAAAATGATGAGAACTTGGTTCAAGACCTGGATACTATAGAAGAAATCAGAGATTTGGCAAGGATAAGGATGGCCAGTTATCAGTAAAGAATGGCTGGAGCCTACAACAAAAATGTCAGGATCAGGAAATTCCAAGTTGGTGATATGGTACTAAGGAAAGCATTTCAGAATACCACCAATCCTGCTGATGGAGAGTTGGCACCAAAATGGGAAGGACCTTACTTGATTGAAGCTGAGGCAGGAAAGGGGGCATATCGATTGCTAACAATGGAAGGTTGTTTGCTACCTAGAGCCTGGAATGCGTCCATTTGAAGAAATACTTCATGTGATAAGGATCCATGATCCTCACATGATAAATATCCTTAAAGGATCCTTAAAGTACAGATGATCCTCATTTTGGTAACATTCTAATCTTAAACTATTTCATTCCCTTACTTTCTCACATAAGGATAAGGATCCTGCATCCTTTATCCCCCTTTCACGTGATTTTGAGTTTTGAAGGTTCAGGTACTCTTAGCAAAAGGATGATTATCCACAAAAGCAACCAGTTACTTGGGTTTGACCCCAGTTATTTGGGCTTGACCCCAGTTCCGCCAGTAGCGCACGGTGATCCTGGTATAGTTCATGGCAGTGGGACCAGTACTCGTTTTAGGGGCTGATAATTCCATTGTACTGGCTATACCTAGGATCCTACGTATAATGGTAGACGTACCATACATCCGTTCTTAAGGTTTCCAACGTTTTCACGTTAGCTAAGGTTTTGGCATTTTCATGCCACTAAGTTTGGATAGTCGCCAGTTAGGGCCGTACTCCAGTTCACACACGATCCTTGGGCTTGTCCCCAGTTATCCTTGGGCTTGTCCCCAGTTATCCTTTGGGCTTGTCCCCAGTTGCTAACTTTTATCTTATAATGGCTTAGTCCCAAGTTATGTTCTATTTCAGGTCTTCGAAGTTAAACAACCAAGGATCCTTGATCCTTACTTCTTACTAAGGTTTGTCTTATGGTTATCCTGGTTGTATTATTAAGGGTTAGGATCCTAACTTGGATCCTCAGGTATGATCCTTAACTATTTTGATTTTATTCATTGATTATTTGAATAACCCTTATACTTTGACAACTGAACTCATGATCCTTAAAATATACTACTTTTTGGAATTTTTCAACTATAGGATATTTGATCCTGGATCATATCCTAAACTTTTTATCTAATTTGTTCAACTTTTCTTATTCAGACAAGTGTACATCAAAACAATTGAAAATTAAAAGGACAAACAAGGATAATAACACAGGATAAGCCAAAAAAGTTTAAAGTTATTTTATTAACAAAGGATTAACCGTCAAAGGTTGTCAAAATTGCCAACCCACGTTTCTACCAGCAAAACGTGGCCCGTCCACATGGGTTGGCAACGGGTGTCCATTGTTAATGCGGTTATAGCAAGTGCAGGAAATCAAAAGGCGGCAGGATCACAATGGCTTCATCCCCCAAACAGATGATCCCTCCACCATTTGTAATCCTACCTATTGTCCGAAGGATCCTGGATCCTTAATCCTAAGACTATTATTCGAATACAGACCATCATTGTTTAAAAACAACACAACCACAAAACAAACTACTACCAAATTTAAAAAATTGGGCTCCGGCTACGTCTACGAATGTCCATCATCGCCCAATCATGCAGCCTACACCTTCCCTGCATCTTCATCCCCTCCAGCTTCGGTATCCTTCACCAGATCCTTTCCACTGCTTCCAGCCTCAATCGCCAAAGCCTCCTCAGCCTCCTCATCATCTTCTAGATCAGCTAACCTCGCCTTCCAGCCCTCAACATCCCAGCTGCTTCTGTCGAAGTCAGGATCTTGAGCCTCCTCGACCATCTTCAGTTTTGTCTTATACATTGTGATGGCAGCGGAGACCTTTGCACCTTCTATGAGATCATGCTTCTCGTAGTCAATGTCGATCAAGATCTTAGCTGTCTTAGTCTTGGCGTCTTGAAGGGCTTTTTCGAGATCAGCAATCTTAAGATCCTTGAGCACTGCAACTTGTTGGAGGTCAGCAATCTTCTTATCCAGCTCCTCGACACTCCCCACGAAGTCTTCAATCTCAGCAAATTTCTGCAAAAAAGACAAAGCAGTTCAAGATCAGGTGATCCTCAAATAAGTAGGATATCTAGGCAGAATTGGTGATCCTCATGTCATTGAAGTATTCAATGAACTGGTGGCGGATCAGTGGCAGGCCTTGTAGGTCCTCTATCTCAGAGTTTTTCCTCTTCTTGCCACCACTTCCTTTAGTGGGTGCCTTGGGGATGGAGACACTGGGGCTGACAATGGCCTTCTTCTTTCTGGATCGAACAGTGTCAAGGTCGGCCATGTTGAACTGGGAGGCAGGCTTGGAAGCTTTTCCGGCACCTACACATTCAAAGCAAGATAAGTATCCTTACCCTATTATTATTTAACTATTTATTTAAATCTTTAACTATATAAAAAGCAGGATACTTACTTGACATGGTGACTGAGCCTGAGGATACGTCTTGAGAATCCTGGGTGATTGTCTTAAATGATCTTGTTTCAGGACCGAGTCTTCTAAAAACAGCAAGCCTTTCCTTAGTATCAGGAGATGGTATGAGGTGTGAAACAGTGACAGTTGCATAACATAAAACAAAAGGGGATTAGTGATCCTATCACAAGAGCAAGATTACCTGGTGATCCTTCTCAGGATCCTCTGTCCTACCATGGGTGGACCACTTCCTTGGTAGATCCTCTCCGTTTGGAATGGTATCCCTTCTGACAAAGAAAAAGCGTCGTTTCCAGTTTGTATCGTTCTTGGTGGCTTTAAAAATGGGATGTTCTTCGCCGGGTTTTCGCTTAAACATATATCGGTGGGATCCAAATGTCGTGAGATCATACATCTCTGCCAGTTCTGACATTCCTAAATCAATCCCTTCCTGCTCTATGATCCTTTCAAGGGTATATAAGACCCTCCAGATCATCGGCATAGCTTGGATGTAAGAGATGCCGGTTAAGGAGAAAAAGGATTGGGTAAAAGCTGGAAGAGGATAGGTGTATCCTATGGTGAATGGGGTAACTGGAAAGGCAACCCATGTCTCAGAAATGTAGTCGCTCAGAACAGTGGGATCAAAGGGTTTGAAAAAGGCGTTCGCCGGAAAGCAGTGCCGGATCTTATCTATTTGCGGATCAGAAAAGCAACACCTCTCATTCGCTGAGTCTTTGATGATTCCTTGACTCTTCAAGGGGCTATCCTTCTGGTGATCCTTGGCGGGGGAGGACCGGAGCATCATTATTAACGAGATAATGGTAAAGAAAGAAAAACAGAGTAAGAGAAGGAGAAGTAGGAAAAGAGATACCTGATTGATCTTCGGCTGAGAATTTAAAGGGAAGTTCTCTTGGATTTAAATGCAAATTGATCCTATCTCTAACTCCTATTTATAATGATGATTTGCAGGATTGTCACTTCGGTGACGTCAGGTTTACAACGGCTAGTCCGTCTTCAACGGCTAGTTATCCGTTAGTTTGTTGCGGATAAGATCAACAAAATACAACTCGTTTATTTACAATATAACTCCTTATATTTTGGGGGCAATTGTTAGGGGTGGATTTCTAAATGACCCGTGATCCTCAATTATTATCCTGCTTGGTGATCCTTACTTCTGTGTCAGTTAGTGATCCTAAGAAGTGCTTCAGGATCAGGATCATGGATCATCCTAAGGATCCTTATACTAATGATTGTCTGCTTTGAATTCGTAATTGTTTTGCAGGAGTATCAATTGGGACTTGGTCTTGGCGATATTTCTGGAAAATATTCTAAGTCTATTCCGCACGTGCTTGGTCAGAAATGGACGTTGTGGAGTCGTGGAGGACTTGCACCATTTCCGGATAATTAGTTATTTAGATATTTTCAAATTTAAAAGGGGTAGCGAGCTAATTAGACAACACTTTTGCTATTTTTGGCTACACACACACACTCATACAACTGCTCTCATCAACTTTCGCTAACACACTTGGCGATTACAAACATTTTCTACACGATGCACTATAGTGATCCTTGTACTTAGCTCGCTATCATCCGAAGTTGTAACAGATTGTTTGTTTAATTTAAGTTGGTGATCGGTAATTTCCATCACCCGGGGTTTTTTGTGCCGGAGATCAACTCTTGATCAAGGGCTTTTTCCCCGTATAAATCTTCGTGTCATTTGTTCATCATACTTCATAGTGATCCTTATTATTGTTCATCAATTCAAGCATCATACCCCGTAACAAAGAGTTTGGTTGCATTATCCTCGTCTGATTTTTGACCAAAACACTTTGAAAGGGTTTAACTTTTGGTAAATAAAATCTTAATCTTTTAACTATCTTATGTGTTGTTTCATTTGTGAATACCTTACTTTTCAGTTGCTATTATACACTTTGTTAGAATTCATAAGTTGAAAATAAAAGTTTAATAGATTATGTTAAAAAGTTTAGGATATGATCGAGGATCAAATATCCTATAATCGATAAATTCAAAAAAGTAATGTAACTTAAGGATCATGAGTCCTGCCGTCAAAGAGTAAGGGTCACTTAGATAAACAAAGAATAAAATCAAAATGAAGAAGGATCATACCCGAGAATCCAAGTTAGGATCCTAAACCTTTAACGCTTATAATCAGGATAACCAAAGGACAAACCTTAATAAAAGTTAGGATCAAGGATCCTTAACTGTTTAACTCCAAAAACCTGAAATGGAACACAACTTGGGACTAAGCCAATATAAGAGAAGAGTTAGCAACTGGGGACAAGCCCAACAATCCTGGGGACAAGCCCAATAATCCTAGGGACAAGCCCAATATACTGGGGACAAGCCCAAAAAACTGGGGACAAGCCCAAAAACTGGGGACAAGCCCAAAGGATCTTGTGTAAACTGGAGTATGGCCCTTACTGGCGACTATCCAAACTTAGTGACATGAAAATGCCAAAACCTTAGCTAACGTGAAAACGTTAGAAACCTTAGGAACGGATGTATGGTACGTCTACCATTATACGTAGGATCCCGGATACAGCCAGTGCAATGAAATTGTCAGCCCCTAAAGCGAGTACTGGTCCCATTGCCATGAACTGTACCAGGATCATCGTGCGCTGCTGGCGATACTGGGGACAGGCCCAAATAAATGGGGTCGAGCCCAAATAACTGGGGTCAAGCCCAAATAACTGGGGTCAGGCCCAAATAACTGGAGACTTCTGTGGATACTCAATGTTTCGTTAAGGATACATGAACCTTCTGCAAAACTCAGAATCAAGTGAAAGGAGGATAAAGGATCTAGGATCCTTTTCCTTGTATATAGGATAATTAAAGGATCTAGGATCCTTTTCCTTGTAACTGGAGACTATAGTTTGAGATTAGATCATTACCAGAATAAGGATCATCCATCCTCTAAGGATCCTTTGAGGATGTGGATCATGAATATTGCTAAGGATCATGAATCCTTATCACATGAAGTATTTCTTCAACTGGACAGCATTCCAAGCTCTTGGTAGCAAATCACTTTTCATTGTTAGCAATCAATATGCCCCATTTCCAGCCTCAGCTTCAATCAAGTAGGGGCCTTCCCACTTTGGTGCCAATTTTCCATCAGTAGGATTTGTGGTATTCTGAAATGCTTTCCTTAATACCATATCACCAACTTGGAACTTCCTGATCCTGACATTCTTATTGTAGGCTCCAGCCATTCTTTGTTGATAACTAGCCATCCTTATCCTTGCCAAATCCCTGAGTTCTTCTATAGTATCCAAGTCTTGAACCAAGTTTTCAGCATTTCCTTCAGGATCACGAATGCTTGTTCTTGCAGTAGGAACCACCATCTCTGTAGGGATCACTGATTCTGCTCCAAAATACCAAAAAAAAATGGAGTTTGGCCAGTAGCATTCTTGGGGGTTGTCCTATCAGCCCATAGTACATAAGGTAGTTCTTCTGCCAACTTTCCTTTCTTGGATCCAAGCTTCTTCTTCAAGTTATTGATGATGATCTTGTTGGATAATTCTGCTTGACCATTAGCTTGTGGGTGGACTGGTGTTGATGTTATCATCTTAATCCCCCAGCTATCACAAAAGTTTGTAGTTCTGTTCCCAATAAACTGGGATCCATTATCACAAAAAATTTCAGAAGGGATACCAAATCTATTAATAATATTTCTTATAATAAAGGGTATCACTTCTTTTTCTTTGACTTGAGCAAAGGCTTCAGCCACTATCCATTTAGAGAAGTAATCAGTCATAGCAAGCATGAACACCTTTCCTCCTGGTGCTTTGGGAAGTTTACCAACTATATCAATTCCCTATCTCATGAATGGCCAAGAAGAGGATATAGGATGCAAGAGCTCTGCTGGTTGATGAAGGATATTACTATGTCTCTGACAAGGATCACACTTCTTGGCATAATCCACGGCATCCTTCTTCATTGTAGGCCAATAGTATCCTGTCCTAAGGATCCTTGAGAACAATGTCCTGCCCCTAGTGTGGTTTCCACAATCTCCTTCATGGAAATCCTTCAGGACTTCTTGAATTTCAGGATCCTCTATGCATCTTAGATATGGTCCTGCAAGAGATCGTTTATATAACATGTTGTTCAATATTGTAAATTGAGATACCGGTATTTTGAAAGCTCTAGGATTTTCTCCTGTAGGGATCTCTCCATGTTGTATATATCTCATGATTGGAAGGATCCAGGATCCTGAATGTGACTGTGCATCATCACTAGGTATGATTGCAGAATCTTCCACTATCTTCATGGCTACATGATCCTCAATTGCAGGAGTTAAAATGTGGATGATGAGTATTTTCAAATCCTCTGGAATCTTCAGTGATGATCCAAGATTAGCTAGAGCATCAGCTTCTGCATTTTCTTCCCTGGGTACCTGTGATAGACTGAAAAAAGCAAAAGAATCTGCCAGTTTCCTGACTATTTCTAAGTACTTGATTAGCTTTTCACCTTTGACAGTGTAAGAACCATTATAATGATTAGTAATTAATAGAGAATCTACATATACTTGAAGATACCTGATCCTCATATTATTAGCTAATTGCAAACCTTGGATCAAGGCCTCATACTCCGGTGCATTATTAGTGGTTTGGAATTCACATGCAATGGATTGGGGTATAATATCCCCTGTGGCGATTTTAGTAGTGTGCTTCGTCTAGTTCCTTTAACATTTGAAGCTCCATCCGTGAAGAGTGTCCAAGGATCCTTGGTCTTCTCAAGTTGTTGAACTTCTAATTCAGCTTCCCTTTGTAGATCACTACTTAAATCAGCCATAAAGTCAGCTAAAGCTTGGGACTTGATGGCAGTCCTGGGTTCATACTTAATGTCATATGCAATAAGCTTGATTGCCCACTTTTCCATTCTACCTGACATTTGAAGTTTCATAGTATACCAGATATTGAGAGCCTTCATGATCCTTAACCAGGATCACACTTACTGCTTTAGAGGATACCGCTAGGTACAAGGATAATACATCCCCTTTTTCTGGTTTCATCAAGGCAAGAGCTGAGGATAGGTAATCCTTAAGGGCTTTGAGAGCATTTTCATGCTTTTCAGCCCATTCAAATTTCTTATTCTTCCTCAATATGTCTTATCTGCCTTGAGCAATTTGTCTACCTCTTCTTGGATAATGGCATTCCTTTTAAGTGCAAACTTTCTCCTTTTTTGGTGTATTGGTTTGAAAGACCTGTCAATACCAAGTTTGTGAGTAATAACATCCTTAGATATTGTAACACCTCGAAAAATTCACGTCCTATAATGTGTTGACACGTGTCATATGTTTGAACGTGTGAAAGAACGTTATAAAAGGATTAAAGTTGACAATCATAGAAAGTATGTGAATATACGAGTTCTAAATGTCAACAGTGAATAAATATATTGTACATTAACCCTACATGATGCTCATACCTTCAAACGAATAAATCATGGGTCATACGAAGCTAAATATGAAAGAAAGTGAGAGATTACAAACTACAGGGGTCAAATGTGTCAACATGTTTAAGTTATACCTCTGAGTGATCTTTTGACAAACCCGAAGCTTTGTAACGGTTAATCATGCTCACAAGAATGCACGGTATAAATTTCATAAAGTTTCGTTATCGTATGAGGAAGTTATGATCAAATTCGTATGCGAGGGGTTAAAAGCGTCAACGTTGAAGTTTAGGACTTTTCGGGTAACAATAAAGTTAACCGAGGACTAAACAAAGTGGGTATATGTCTTAAAGCCCTTATATGTCAATTAGGAGGGTTCATAATGCAAGAAATGAAGTCTAAGCAAAGTTTTGAAGAGCCAAGGATCAAAACATAAAAATCAAAAATTCAGATTTGTTCAGCAAGGGCGTCGCGCCACGCGAAGCCCTAGGGGGGGGGGGGTCTACGCGTGCCGCGAGGGTCTATCTGATCCGAAATTCTTGGGTTTTGGTCTGCTAGGTGCTTTCCAATCGACTTTTATCCGATTTTCCTCATATTGGACGACCCCTAAACAACCCCTAGACACTTAGGGACATTTGTTGATGATCCATGGCCATTGATAGCACTTGTTGTCAATGATCTAAGAGCTTATGAGCACTATAAAAGGCCACTAAGTTGCAACAAGTTCTTCACACCTTCCATCTGCACATTGGAGCATTTCTGGAGCTAAAGACTTCTCTCTAAGCTTCACAAATCGTGCATAAGACTTCAGTAAGTTTGCTTATCCTTCCTTAGTTAAGTTTTTGCTTAGTTTAAGCTTAAAAGTCAAACCGTCGTAATTAACGGTTGAGTTAACGATTAATCACTAATGGTCCAGTGATTAGTCGAATTGAAAGTAGTTATAAGTTGGTAATTATGTGGGTAATAAACCCTTAAAAGGGTTCCCCCTGATCCCACTCTAACTAGGTCAAATGTCGGGTCAAACTTGTTATTAAAAAGTCAACAGGATACTTATTTTCTAATTTATGCATAATTAGCAATGTAGAACACATACAACCTGTTTGATCATTAATATAACTTGGTAATTAGTGTAAGAACATGTCTAAACATGTTCAACCCGACAATTTACTGTTTAGACACGGTTCGGAACCGAAAGTCGCAAAGCTTTGACTTTTGCTTTGACTTCAGTTCTGAGCCGTTTTGGTATGTTTTAGAAATACCTTAGAGCTTTAATTGGACTAGGTTACATGCTAGTATAACCCTATGTGATTATACACCTTGGTTCATTAGTTATCCAATTAATACGCATGATTCCGTTAATTGCTCATATGTTGACCATTATGCCCTTTTCACCTTAAAACGTGATTTTTGAAAGTATAAAAGTTTAGAAACCTTAGTTACTGATATATAAACTTGCACCCAAATTTTGACATCAGTTTGAGGTGTAGATTAAGAGTTATGCTCATTAGCGTAAATTGAAAGCTTTATGTTAATTAAACGGCATAATTAGTGTATAGCCTATTTAAACCTACTTTTTGATATCAAACTTATTACCCACTGATGTAATATATTATTTTGGGATTTTTGAAGATTTTTAATAAATTTTAGGCTGAGCATAGCTTATAGTCATAGGCTTAATCCGGTAATTGTCGGTTTTCCCCTTACGGGCTATAAAATGAGTTTTACATGTCTAATTGACTCCAAACCTTTTTCTACTGACTACATATGATAAATAAATTATTTTAAGCCTTCTGGAATAATAAAAATATCAGCTTTATGTATAGAACCCGGAAATGGCTTCTAATCGCCTTTTTAAGCGTTTTTAACGCATAGTATGTACTAGAACTATTTTAAACATACAAGGGTTGATACCTACTGATATTTTGGGTAAATTATAATATTTTAACAGTAAGAAAAAGTTGTTAAACTCAGACTTCAGTTTTGAGCTTTACGGCTTATGTGAAATTACCAAAATGCCCCTACGGTGCATAGTTTGGTTATAATTGATAAATTTCACATATATACTTTACCCTACTGTTATGACTTAGTAAACTAAGTATTTTTGCTGATTATATCAGACCTGTAACTCAGGTTAATACTTAGACTCTTTTATAACATTGTAAATGACCAAACTACCCTTACGAGGCATAGTTTGTGTTTAAATTCGTTTCGGGCATAATAAAAGACATCTTACTGATGTCACAACGTATTTGAAGCATATTAACTTAGGAACCTTGTATATGGCTCTAATAATTACCCGTTACGCTTATTACGCGTTCGGTTCGGTTTATGTAACTAGTTTGCATAAATTAGCCGAAACGGGTCAAACCTTATCGGTTTTATCTCAAAATCCAGAATGTGTATGAAATACCCATATTAAGAAAGTCTTCAAACTTGTCGGGTCTAAATCACATTCTATCCGGTCTTCGCTTAATCGTGCGTACGAACCGTATCTTTGAAACTAACCGGTCTAAGCTTAAGCTTAATTAAAGACCCGTTAGGATTCTAATAGGTTATTATAAACCTCTGTTCCAGATTAGGAGGACCAGTAAAAGCTACTTGCATTTTCTTATTGTGATTATTACTTTGCTCAGGTAAATACTTTTAACTTATTTTCCCTATACGGGCTTGGGTTACGGTATATAAATTACCGCTTGGTCGGGCATCAAATCTTCCATCGTTAGGTGGTTAATTGAATAATTTTTTCGGCTCGTTTAAATTGTTTTGTTTACTTAAAGCCTTTGGGGGGTTAATGACCATGTCCCGGATATCCTTGGCATCATTTTACGAAATGGTCACGACCTAAGCGCGGAGTGTAGGCGTACACTCGTCAGTGCATAAATAGTTGATGTGGTGTGTCTATTGATCTTTAACCCGGTACGACCGGGCTACTGAACGCATAAGGAACATGTAATTCTTTTACAAGATTATATATTTAAATGATTATCCCAAGTTATAAAATGTTTATGCCACGTGCATCCAAATAAATTTTTAATCATTTTTAAAATGAGTCAGTTGATTATATTTACCAGTGTAAACTGACGTATTTTCCCAAAAAGATTAAATGCAGGTACTAAGCGTAATAGGCTGGGTTGTCTCCTTAGCATCAATAAAGAGTCTCGCAAGCTTAAGATGCCTATCGTCTGTTGAACTCTTGTTTCTATTTTATTTTTGATCCATCTGTGGATAAACAATCGACTGTTGTGATACACGATATTACAATATTTTATTCGGTTGAATTATATCATTCAATTGCTTCCGCTGTGCATATTAAATATTGTGTTGTTTGACTATTATGTTGCCAACCACGTCACGATACTCCCCCACCGGGCCCACCGGTGACACGTGGAATTCGGGGTGTGACAGATATACCTGTCGTGTCTTCATGTTTCCAAGCAAAGGTAGTCTTTCTTCTTTTCAAGAAGGATACTAAATCCTGCTCAATACTGTCTAGGATCCCGGATCCTATAAAAATTTTGGATTTAGGATCCTCTGGGTTCACCAGAATATCCTTAACGTCTTGCTCTCTTGCCTCCATGACGTCTTGCTCCTTGGAAGCTGACTTTATTGATGAAGTGTAACAGTTCTTTGCCTCCTGCTGATCACTTTCTATCTTCACCACATCCCATAGAGTTGGGAGCTTGACACATTGATGATATGTTGAGGGGGACTGCCTTCATATCATGTATCCATGGCATGCCAAGGATAACATTACAGCAAGATAAGCAATCAATAACATAGAATATTTGAATAGAATTCACTCCCTCTATATAAATAGGAAGTTTGATGTCCCCCAATGTAATCTTTGTCTCTCCACTGAATCCCACAAGGACAGATGATCTTGGGACGATATCAGATTCAAGGATGTTCATTCTTTTGAGGACATCCAACTGGATTATGTTCACTGAGCTTCTCCCATCAATGAGAATCCTGTGAACAAAATGGTTAGATATAAATAATGTAATAACCAAACCGTCATGATGAGGATCCTGTATGTCCACACGATCATCCCCATCAAAGGATATGACTTTTTCCTGGGTAAGAATGGAAGTTCGAACAGGTCTGCCCCCATTCTCCATCTTTGTTTCCTTTGCATGTCTCTTAGCTGCTGAGAACCTCCGGAGATGAAATGGATGATTTGAGCATCAGCTGGTGGAGGAAGAGCTTTTCCAGGAACTTTCTCAGAATCCTGGATCCTTGACTTTTTCCTTCCAAGCAATTCCTTCAAGTACCCTTTGCTCAAAAGATAACATATCTCCTTCATTAATGCTATGCACTCATCTGTGAGATGATCAAAATTCTCATGGTAAGCACACCATTTCGATTTGTCTTTGGTAGCAGGCGGTTTGTCATTCTTCCTTGGCCACCTAGCCTTGTCACCTAAATTCTGCAAAACAAGGATTAGTTCACTATTATCAGCAGAAAAACAATATTCAGAAATAGGAGGATAATCCTCATCATCTTCCTCTTGTTCCACAGCATGCACATTCTGGTTGTCATGCTTGGAGTATTGCTTGGACCAGTTATTCTTGAAATAGGATCCTTGTTTGTCTTGCTTTGAGGATCCTTACAACCTCTCCTGGATCCTTTTGTCATCCTCTAAAAGGATGAACCTAAGGGGCTTGTTCCTTACCTCATCTAGGTTCCTGCAAGGCGTCATAACAAGATCATCATAGAACTAAGAATCCTTAAGTAAACCTATTTTAAAAGCTTCAACAGTAGTAGCAATATCTAAGTTATGGATTTCTAAGGATTCTCTACTGAATTTAGTTATATAATCTCTAAGTGATTCATTTTGACCTTGGGTGATCCTATATAAGTCACTAGTCAACCTTTCAAATGTTCTACTACAGGAAAATTGACTATTGAACAAGTTAACTAAATGAGAAAATAAAGTTATAGAATAAGGAGGAAGACTTAGCAGCCATTTTAGAGCTGATCCTGTCAGTGTGGATCCGAAACCCTTGCAAAGAAATGCTTCCTTTGACCTTTCTGGAATGGGGTTGATCTCCATTCTCTCCATGTATTTAGCTACATGCTCCTCTGGATCATTTGTGCCATCATAGAGCTTCATATTTGGTGTTTGAAACCTCTTTGGTATCACTACATCATAAATAGGTGGTGCAAAACGAGATATTCTGTGACTCCCATCCGGAATCTCATTAATGGGTTTAACCACTCTGGGGACACTGGTGTTTTGGTCAAAAATCAAGCAATGACAATGTAACCAAACTTTCTGTTGTGAGGTATGATGCTTGAATTGATGAACAATGATAAGGATCACTATGAAGTGTAATGAACAAATGACACGAAGATTTATACGGGGAAAAAGCCCTTGATCAAAAGTTGATCTCCGGCACAAAAAACCCCGGGTGATGGAAACTACCGATCACCAACTCAAATTAAACAAACAATCTGTTACAACTTCGGATGATAGCGAGCTAAGTACAAGGATCACTATAGTGTAACGTGTAGAAATGTATGAAAACGCTAAGGGTTTTGTCGAGAGCCAGTGAGAGCGGTTGTATGAGTGTGTGTGTAGCCAAAAATAGCTAAGTGTCTCTAAAATAGCTCGCTACCCCTTTACAAATAGAAAATATCAAGCCTAACTAACATTCCGCAAATGGTGCAAGTCTTCCACGACTCCACAACGTCCATTTCTGACCAAGCACGTGCGGAATAGACTAAGAATATTCTCCAGGAATGTCGCCAAGACTAAGTCCAAGTTAATATTCCTGCAAAACATTCACGAATTCAAAGTAGACAATCGTTAGTACTGGGATCCTTATAGTGATCCATGATCTTGATCCTGCAACACTTCTGAGGATCACTACTTCAGACAGAATTGAGGATCACTTAATCCAACACCAAATAAGGATCACTGGTCATCTAGAAATCCACCTCTAACAATTGCCCCCAAAATATAAGGAGTAAATATGTAAATAAACGAGTTATATTTTGGCGATCTTATCCGTATTTTACCAACGGATAACTAGCCGTTATAAGCGGACTAGCCGTTACGATCATGACGTCAGTGAGATGACTACCCTGCAGAATCATCATTATAAATAAGAGTTAGAGATAGGGATCATTTCACATTTAAGTTCAAGAGAACTCCCTTTAAATTCTGCTTCGACGATCAAACAGGTAATTCTTTTCTTTTCTCCTTTCTCATATTCTGCTCTTCTTTCTTTACCATCATCTTGTTCAAAAATGATGCTCCGAAGCTCACCGGGCAAGGATCACAAGAAAAACAGCCCCTTAAAAAGTCAAGGGATCATCAAAGATTCCACAAAAGAACGCTGTTGTTTCACCGATGCACAAATTGATAGAATCCGCCACTGTTTTCCAGCAAATACTGTTATCAGATCCTTTGATCCCACTGCTCTCAGTGACAACATCTCTGAAACTTGGGTAGCTTTCCCAGTTACACCTTTCACCATAGGATACACCTATCCTTTCCCGGACTTTACTCAATCCTTTTTCTCCCTTACCGGCATCTGCTACATCCAAGCTATACCGATGATCTGGAAGGTCCTACATACCCTTGAAAGGATCATCGAGCAGGAAAGAATTGACCTAGGAATGTCGGAGTTGGCTGAGATGTATGATCTCATAATGTTTGGATCCCACCGATATTTGTTCAAACGTAAACCCGGAGAAGAACATCCCATCTTTAAGGCTACAAAAAACGATACCAACTGGAAACGGCGGTTCTTCTTCGTCAGAAGGGATTCTATCCAGGATGGAAAGGATTTGCCGAAGAAATGGAGCACTGATGGTAGGATTGGAGGATCCTTAGAAGGATCACTAAGTAAACTCATTCTGATAATGCTTACTAATATGCTTTTGTTTCTTTTTGTACAGCTATCACATTCTCGCATATCATTCCTTCAGTTGCCACCAAGGAGAGACTTGCTGCCTTTAGAAAGCTTGATCCTGAAACAAGATCATTCAAGACAATCACCCAGGATTCACAAGAGGTATCCGCAGGTTCTGTCACCATGTCAAGTAAGTATCATGTTCTTTATATATTCAAATGTTTAAATAAATAGTTATATATGAATACAATTAGGACACTTATCTGTTTTGGGTGTGTAGGTGCTGGAAAATCATCAAGATCTGCTTCTAAATTTAGTGTCACTGAGCTTGACACCGTCCGATCCTCCAAGAAGAAGCTTCCTGCCAGCCCAACTGCTTCGATCCCCAAGGCGCCCGCTAAAGGAAGGGGTGGCAAGAAAAGAAAAGCCTCCGAAGCTGAGGATCTGCAAGGTCTGCCCCTGATCCGCCACCAGTTCCTTGAATACTTCAACGAGGTAAGGATCCTTATCCCTGCTTTAGGTATCCAGCTTATTTGAGGATCACTTGTTCCTAAACTGTTCTTTATCTTCTTTGCAGAAATTTGCTGAGATTGAAGACTATGTTGGGCATGTCGAGGAGCAGGACAAGAAGATTTCCGACCTCCAACAAGTTGCATTGCTTAAGGATCTCAAGATTGCTGACCTCCAAAAAGATCTCAAAGATGCCAAAACTGAAACGGCCAAGATTCTGATCAACTTTGATTATGAAAAGCAGGAGATCACAGATGACGCCAAAGTCTCCGCCGCCATAGCCATGTACAAGACCAAGCTACAAATGGCTCAAGAAGCTCAGGATCCTGCCTTCGATAGGAGCAGCTGGGATGTGGATGGCTGGAGGGCTAGGCTGGTTGAATTGGAGGACGAGGATGAGGCTGATGAGGTTCTGGCAATTGAGGCTAGTGGTAGTGGCAAGGATCATGGTGGTGAAGCTAGTGGAGCTGGAGATGGTGATGCAGCGAAGGCGTAGGCTGCAACAATGGGCGATGATGGACATTTCTAGACGTAGCCGGAG
The DNA here is from genome assembly GCA_030545235.1 of Helianthus tuberosus. Taxonomy (NCBI): domain Eukaryota; kingdom Viridiplantae; phylum Streptophyta; class Magnoliopsida; order Asterales; family Asteraceae; genus Helianthus; species Helianthus tuberosus. The sequence continues at coordinate 46,426,589 of CM060411.1, read as the reverse complement.
CCCATTTTTTTTAGTTTGGTTATGGTTTTTTGTTTTGATGTTGTTTTGGTAAACAATGGTTGGTCTGTATTTGAACAATAGTAATTAGGGTTGAGGATCATGGATGATCCTTTGAGCAATAGGTAGGATTACAAATGGTGGAGGGATCCTCTGTTTGGGGGATGAAGCCATTGTGATCCTACCGTCTTTATTTTCCTGCACTTGTTAGACCTAGAAACAATGGACACCCTTTGCCAACCCATGTGGACGGGCCACGTTTTGCTGGTAGAAACGTGGGTTGGCAATTTTGACAACCTTAAAAGGGTTTAAGCTTTTGTGAATAAAATGACTTTAACTTTTTGGCTAAATCCTGTGTTGATATCCTTATTGTTATTTTATTTTTCAATCTATTGTGATGTTCATGTCGTTTAAACTTATCAAGTAAGGAAAAAATTTGAAAAATATCCCTTAAGAGTTAAGGATATGATCAAGGATCACATAAAAATAATTTAAGGATCATAATTTCAGTTGTCAAAGGATAAGTGTCACTTAAATACATAATGAATAAAATCAAAACAGTTCAGGATCATACCTGAGAACCCAAGTTAGGATCCTATCCTTCGACACTTAAAATTAGAATAACCCAAGATACAAACCTTAGTTGAAAGTAAGGGTCAAGAATCTTCGGCCATTTATCTTCACAAACCTGAAATAAGATATTGCTTGGAACTGAGCCATCATAAGATGAATGTTAGTGACTGGGGTCAAGCCCAAAGGATAACTGGGGACAAGCCCAAAGGATAACTGGGGACAAGCCCAAAGGATAACTGGGGACAAGCCCAAAGGATAACTGGGGATAAGCCCAAAGGATCGTATGTAAACTGGAGTATGGCCCTTACTGGCGACTATCCAAACTTAGTGACATGAAAATGCCAAAACCTTAGCTAACGTGAAAACGTTAGAAACCTTAGGAACGGATGTATGGTACATCTACCATTATACGTAGGATCCTGAATATAGCCAGTACAACGAAATTGTCAGCCCCTAAAGCGGGTACTGGTCCCATTGCCATGAACTATACCAGGATCATCGTGCGCTACTGGCGAAACTGGGGACAGGCCCAGACTGGGGACTAGCCCAAACAACTGGATACTTCTGTGGATACTCAATGCTTAGTTAAAGATACCTGAACCTTCAAAAATCAGAAATCAAGTAAAAGGAGGATAAAGGACGCAGGATCCTTATCCTTGTAAGAATAAAAAGAATGAAATAGTTTAAGATTGGAATGTTACCAGAAAGAGGTTCATCTATCAGCGGGGATCCTTCAAGGATACTTGTCTGGTAAGGATCATGGATCATGATCACATGAAATATTTCTTCAAATGTACAACATTCCAAGCTCTAGGTAGCAAATCACCCTCCATTGTTAGCAATCGATATGCCCCCTTTCCTGCTTCAGCTTCAATCAAATAAGGTCCTTCCCACTTTGGTGTTAGCTTTCCATCAGCAGGATTGGTGGTGTTTTGAAATGCTTTCCTTAATACCATATCCCCAACTTGGAATTTCCTGAGCCTGACATTTTTGTTGTAAGCTCCAGCCATCCTTTGTTGATAACTGGCCATCCTTATCCTTGCTAAATCCCTGATTTCTTCTATAGTATCCAAGTCTTGAATCAAGTTTTCAGCATTTTCTTCGGGATCATGAACGCTTGTTCTTGCAGTTGGAACCACCATCTCTGTAGGGATCACTGACTCTGCCCCAAATACCAAAGAAAATGGAGTTTGGCCTGTAGCATTCTTGGGAGTTGTTCTATCAGCCCACAGCACATAAGGTAGTTCTTCTGCCCACTTTCCTTTCTTGGATCCAAGCTTCTTCTTCAAATTGTTGATGATGATCTTGTTGGATGATTCTGCCTGACCATTAGCTTGTGGATGGACTGGTGTTGATGTTATTATCTTAATTCCCCAACTGTCACAAAAGTTAGTGGTTCAATTCCCAATAAATTGGGATCTATTATCACAAATAATTTCAGAAGGGATGCCAAATCTAGTAATAATATTCCTTTTAATAAAGGATATAACTTCCTTTTCTCTGACTTGAGCAAAGGCTTCAGCCTCTATCCACTTAGAGAAGTAATCAGTCATAGCAAGCATGAATACTTTTCCACCTGGTGCCTTAGGAAGCTTTCCAACTATATCCATTCCCCATCTTATGAATGGCCAAGAAGAAGATATAGGATGCAAGAGCTCTGCTGGTTGGTGAAGGATATTACTATGCCTCTGACAAGGATCACACTTCTTGGCATATTCCACAGCGTCCTTCTTCATAGTGGGCCAATAGTATCCTGTTCTCAGGATCCTTGAGAATAATGCCCTGCCCCCAGTGTGGTTTCCACAATCTCCTTCATGGAAATCCTTTAGGACTTCTTGAATTTCAGGATCCTCAATGCATCTCAAATATGGTCCTGCAAGAGATCGTTTATACAACATATTATTTAATATTGTAAATTGAGATACCTTAATTTTAAAAGCCCTTGGGTTTTCTCCTGTAGGGATTTCTCCATGTTGTATGTATCTCATGATTGGAAGTATCCATGATCCTAAATGAGATTGGGTATCATCACTAGGGATAATTGCAGAATCTTCTCCTATCTCCATAGCTACATGATCCTTGATAGCAGGGGTCAGGATATGGATAATAGGGATCTCAATATCCTCAGGAATCTTCAAAGATGATCCTAGGTTGGCTAATGCATCAGCTTCTGCATTCTCTTCCCTTGGTACCTGTGTCAAACTAAAGGATACAAAAGAGAGTGCCAATTCTTTGACTATCTCCAAATATTTGATTAGCTTTTCACCTTTAACAGCATAGGATCTGTTTTGGTCAAAAAATCTGATGAGGATAATGCAACCAAACTCTTAGTTACGGGGAATGATGCTTAAAATGAGGAACAATGATAAGAGTCACTTCAATGTAAATTGCACAAACGACACAAGGATTTATACGGGGAAAAAGCCCTTGATCAAGAGTTGATCTCCGGCACAAAAAACCCCGGGTGATGGAAACTACCGATCACCAAGCTCAAATAAATCAGTAAATGTTTACAACTTCGGATAGTAACGAGCTAGGTACAAGGATCACTATGGTGAAATGCGTAAAAGTGAGTGAAAACTGTTAAGTGTTTGCCGAAAGCTTCAAGAGTGCAATTGTACGAGAGTGTGTGTAGCTGAAAATGGCTAAGTGTTCTAATTACTAGCTCGTCACCCCTTTAAAAATAGAAGTTAACTACGCTAACAAACTATCCGACTTTTGTGCCATGCTCCCACGTTCTCCACAACGTCCGTTTCCAGTCAAACGTGTGCGAAATACCCGTGGAATATTCCATAGTAACGTTGCCAAGACCAAGTCAAGCTTGTTACTCCTGCATAATAATACGAAACACAAACAAACAATCGTTAGTATGAGGATCCTTAAGGTGATCCATGATCCTGATCCTGAAGCTCTTCTGAGGATCACTATCTGTCACAGAAGTAAGAATCATTAATTAGGATAACAAGTAAGGATCACTAATTGTTAGAAAATCCTCCCCTAACAATTGCCCCCAAAATATAAGGAGTGATATGTAAAATGAACGAATTATATTTTCTTGATCTTATCCGCAACTAACTATCGTAAATATAGCCGTTGATGTAGAACTATCCGTTGCAACTATGACGTCACAGAAGTGACAACCCTGCACAATCATGATTATAAATAGGAGATGTAGATAGGATCGTTTGCATTTAAATTTCAGAGATACTCCCTTTATAACTGCATCCGAAGATAAACAGGTATTCTCTCTTCATCTTCTTCCTTCTTTTGCTCTGTTTTCCGTCTCTTTCCATCATTCTGTCAAAAATGTTGCTCCGGAACTCCCCAGCTAAGGATCACCCGAAAAACAGCCCACTGAAGAACCAGGGGATCATCGAAGATTCCATAAAAGAACGCTGCTGTTTCACCGATCCACAAATTGATAGGATCCGCCACTGTTTCCCGGCGAACACCGTGTTTAAATCTTTTGATCCCAATGCCCTGAGTGATCATATTTCCGACAACTGGGTTGCTTTTCCTGTCACTCCGTTCACCATAGGCTATACATATCCTTTTCCAGCCTTCACCCAATCTTTCTTTTCCCTAACCGGCATCTCTTATATCCAAGCCATGCCGATGATCTGGAGGGTTTTGTATACCCTTGAAAGGATCATCGAGCAGGAAGGGATAGACCTAGGAATGTCAGAGCTGGGAGAGCTGTATGATCTTACTACCTTTGGTTCTCATCGTTATTTGTTCAAACGTAAACCTGGTGAGGAACACCCAATCTTCAAAGCTACCAAGAATGATACTGACTGGAAGCGGCGTTTCTTTTTCGTCAAGAGAGATTCTATCACTGACGGGAAGGATCTACCCAGGAAATGGGCTACCCATGGTAGGATGGAGGATCCTGAGAAGGATCACCAGAGAACTTTCTTTTGACATAAGGATCACTTATATACTTTTGCTTTCTTATTATGCAGCTATCACCGTCTCACACCTCAGATTGTCTCTTGTTGCCAAAGAGAGACTCGCCACTTTCAAGAGACTTGATCCTGAAACAAGAACTTTCAAGACAACCACCCAGGATTCTCAGGAGGTATCCTCAGGCTCTGTCACGATGTCAAGTAAGTATCTTTGTTTAAAAATTTAAATAAATAGTGAAATATAAGTGAAGTAAAGATACTTATCTTGTTTTGGTTGTGTAGGTGCTGGAAAATCCACCAAGTCTGCTTCAAAGTTCAGTGTCACCGATCTCACCATCGTCAGATCCTCCAAAAGAAAGGCTCCTACCAGCCCGACAGCTTCAGTCCCCAAGGCACCCCTCAAAGGAAAGAGAGTCAAGAAGAGAAAGGCCACCGAGGCTGAGGATCTGCAGGGTCTGCCTCTGATCCGCCACCAATTCCTCGAGTACTTCAACGATGTAAGGATCACTGTCTCTGCTCGTATATCCTGCTGACATATCCTGCAGATTTGAGGATCACTTGGTCCTGACCTTACCTTTTATCCCCTTTGCAGAAATTCGTTGAGATTGAGGACTATGTTGGCCACGTTGAGGATCAGGATAGGAAGATTGCCGACCTCCAGCAGGTTGCATTGCTAAAAGACCTCAAAATTGCTGATCTTCAGAAGGAACTCCAGGATGCCAAACAGGAGACGGCCAAGGTGCTGGTTAATGCTGACTACGAGAAGCATGATATCACCGAAGACGCCAAAGTCTCTGCCGCCATAGCAATGTACAAGACCAAGCTGCAAATGACCTTGGAAGCTCAGGATCCTGCCTTTGACAAGAGCACCTGGGATGTGGAAGGCTGGAAGGCAAGGCTGGCTGAACTGGATGATGAAGAGGAGGCTGAAGAGATCCTGACGATCGAGGCTGGAAGCAAGGGTGAAGGTGGTGAAGCAAGTGGAGCCGGAGGTGGTGATGCAGGGAAGGTTTAGGCTGCATGATTGGGCAATGATAGAAATTTCTAGACATAGCCGGAGCCCAATTTTTTTAGTTTGATGGTTGTTTTGCTGAACAATTTGATGGTTTGTACTGAACAATAGTTTTTAGGATTAAGGATCTAGGATCCTTCAGACAATAGGCAGGATTGCAAATGGTGGAGGGATCCTCTGTTTGGGGGATGAAGCCATTGTGATCCTGCCGCCTTTATATTCCTGCACTACTTTGAACCTATTATCATGGACACCCTTTACCTACCCCAGCGGACGGGCCACGTATTGCTGGTAGATGCTCGGGGTAGGTAATTTTGACAACCTTTTAAGGGTTAATCTTTTGTTAATAAATAAAACCTTAATCTTTTGTCGCTTATCTTGTATTGTTATCCTTTTTGTCTCTTTAATTCTCAATTGTTTTGATGTACACTTATTGAATAAGCAATTTTGAATAAGTCAAATTGAAAATATTTAGGATATGATCCATGATCAAATATCCTATAGTTGAAGAATCCCAAAAAGTAATATCTTTTAAGGATCACAAGTTTAGTTGTCAAATTTTAAGGGTTATTCAAATAAACAATGAATAGAATTAAAAATAGTTAAGGATCATACCTGAGGATCCAAGTTAGGATCCTAACCATAATCAGGATAACTATAAGATAAACCTTAGAGAGAAGTAAGGATCAAGGATCCCTAGTTGCTTATCTTCAAGGACCTGAAATAGAGTATAACTTGGGACTAAGCCAATATAAGATAAGAATTAGCAACTGGGGACAAGCCCAAGGATAACTGGGGACAAGCCCAAGGATCGTATGTAAACTGGAGTATGGCCCTAACTGGCGACTATCCAAACTTAGTGACATGAAAATGTCAAATCCTTAGCTAACGTGAAAACGTTAGAAACCTTAGGAACGGATGTATGGTACGTCTACCATTATACGTAGGATCCTAGGTATAGCCAGTACAATGGAATTATCAGCCCCTAAAGCGAGTACTGGTCCCACTGCCTTGAACTATACCAGGATCATCATGCGCTACAGGCGGAACTGGGGTCAAGCCCAAATAACTGGGGTTAAACCCAAGGAACGGATTGCTTCTGCAGATAACCAATATTTTGCTAAGGATACCTGAACTTTCAAAACTTAAAATCACGTGAGAGATGGATAAAAGTCACATGATCCTTATCCTTATATGAGAAAATAAAGAAATGAAATAGTTCAAGATTAGGACAATACCAAAGTAAGGATCACCGATACTTTAAGGATCCTTCAAGGATACCCCTAACGTAAGGATCATCTGTGCGATGAGGATCCTGCTCACATGAAATATTTCTTCAAATGGAGAGCATTCCAAGCTCTTGGTAGCAAATCACCTTCCATGGTTAGCAATCTATATGCCCCCTTTCCTGCTTCAGCTTCAATCAAATAAGGGCCTTCCCATTTTGGAGCCAATTTTCCATCAGCAGGATTGGTGGTATTCTGAAATGCTTTCCTTAATACCATATCTCCAACTTGAAACTTCCTGATCCTGACATTTTTGTTGTAAGCACCAGCCATTCTTTGTTGATAACTGGCCATCCTTATCCTAGCCAGATCCCTGATTTCTTCAATGGTATCCATGTCTTGAGCCAAGTTCTCATCATTTTCCTCAGGATCACGGGTACTTGTTCTAGCAGTTGGAACCACCATTTCTGTTGGGATCACTGATTCTGCCCCAAATACCAAAGAGAATGGCGTTTGACCAGTAGCATTCTTAGGGGTTGTCCTATCAGCCCAAAGCACATAAGGTAGTTCTTCTGCCCATTTCCCTTTCTTGGATCCAAGCTTCTTCTTCAAATTATTGATGATGATCTTGTTGGATGATTCTACTTGACCATTAGCTTGTGGGTGGACTGGTGTTGATGTTATCATCTTAATCCCCCAACTGTCACAAAAGTTAGTAGTTCTGCCCCCAATAAATTGGGAACCATTATCACATATAATTTCAGAAGGGATACTAAATCTAGTTATAATATTTCTTTTAATGAAGGATATAACTTCCTTTTCTCTGACTTGGGCAAAAGCTTCAGCCTCTATCCACTTGGAGAAGTAATCAATCATAGCAAGCATGAACACTTTTCCACCAGGTGCCTTTGGGAGCTTACCAACTATATCCATTCCCCATCTCATAAATGGCCAAGAGGAGGATATGGGGTGTAAAAATTCAGCCGGCTGATGAAGGATATTGCTGTGTCTCTAACAAGGATCACATCTCTTAGCATACTCCACAGCATCTCTTTTCATAGTTGGCCAATAGTATCCTGTCCTCATGATCCTTGAGAACAATGCCCTGCCCCCAGTGTGGTTTCCACAATCTCCTTCATGGAAGTCTTTTAAAACTTCTTGGATTTCAGGATCCTCAATGCATCTTAAGTATGGTATGGGGATAATTGCAGAATCTTGCCCTATCTCCATGGCCACATGATCCTCGATGGCGGGAGCCAAGATATGGATAACGGGGATACTTATATCCTCCGGGATCTTCAAAGATGATCCTAAGTTAGCCAATGCATCAGCTTCTGTATTTTCTTCCCTTGGTACCTGTGTCAAACTAAAGGAAACAAAAGAGAGTGCCAATTCTTTGACTATCTCTAAATATTTGGTTAGCTTTTCACCTTTAACAGCATAGGATCCATTAAAGTGGTTTGTAATTAACAATGAATCTACATGTACCTCAAGATACCTGATCCCCATATGCTTAGCAATTTGCAAACCAGCAATTAAGGCTTTATATTCAGCCTCATTGTTAGTGGTTTGGAACTCACAAGCTATAGAGTGGGGTATTATGTCCCCCTGTGGCGATTTTAGTAGTTTTCCAAGCCCTGTGCCTTTGACATTTGAGGATCCATCAGTATAGAGTATCCAAGGATCCTTGGTCTCCTCTAGCTGCTGGACTTCTACCTCAGCTTCTTTTTGTAAATCACTACTGAAATCAGCCACAAAGTCAGCTAATGCTTGGGATTTGATAGCTGTCCTAGGCTCATATCTTATATCATAGGCACTAAGCTTCACTGCCCACTTAGCCATCCTTCCTGACATCTCTGGTTTCCTGAGGACATTCTTAATTGGAAAATTAGTTTTAACAACAATAACATGAGTTTCAAAATAATGTCTCAACTTAGTAGATGCCATAATTAATGCAAGAATAAGCTTTTCAAGGTGTGAATACCTGGATTCGGCATCAAGTAAACTTTTACTTACATAATAGACAGGATGTTGTGTACCTTCGTGATCATTAACAAGGACGACACTTACTGCTTTTGAGGATACCGCAAGATATAAGGATAGCATATCGCCTTTTTCTGGTTTCATCAAGGCCGGGGCTGAGGATAGGTAATCTTTGAGAGCTCTTAAGGCATTTTCATGCTTCTCAGTCCACTCAAATTTCTTGTTCTTCCTTAGGATATCATAGAATTCTTCGCACTTCTCTGAGGATTTGGATATAAATCTGTTCAAAGCTGCTATCCTGCCTGTTAGCCTTTGGACATCCTTAGCATTGGCCGGAGATTTGATATTCACTATGGCTTTGATTTGTTCCGGGCTAGCTTCAATGCCTCTCTTGGTCACCATGTATTCTAAGAATTTGCCTGCTTTAACACCAAAGTGACATTTTGAAGGATTAAGTTTCATGTTATATTTTTCAAGGATATCGAATGCTTCCTCCAAGTCCCTTAGGTGATCCTCAGCTTTTATGGATTTTACCACCATATCATCTATGTAAACCTCCATAGTTTGTCCAATCTGATCCTTGAGCATCATATTCACCAGCCTTTGATATGTTGCACCTGCATTTCTTAGTCCGAACGGCATAGCAATATAGCAGTATATACCAGTTGGAGTCATGAAGGATGTATCCTCTTGATCGGATGGTTCCATTTGGATTTGTTGAAATCCAGATGAAGCATCCATAAAAGTTAACAGTTCATGACCCGCAGTTGCATCCACCATGGAGTCAATGTGGGGCAATGGGAAAGGAACCTTGGGACATGCCTTATTTAAATCGGTAAAATCGACACATACCCTCCACTTTCCGTTTTTCTTTTGAACAACAACCACATTGGCCAACCATCTTGGATACTTGACCTCTCTAATCATACCTGCCCGGAGTAATTTCTCTACCTCCTCCTGGATAATGGCATTTCTTTCTGGTGCAAATTTCCTTCTCCTTTGATGGATTGGTTTGAAGGACCTATCGATGTCAAGTTTGTGAGTAATAATATCCTTAGATATACCTGTCATATCCTCATGCTTCCATGCAAAGGTAGTTTTCCTCCTTTTGAGGAAGGATACGAGGTCTTCTTTCATTTTGCCAAGGATCCCTGATCCGATATAGATTTTGGATTCAGGATCATGAGGATCCATGAGGATTTCTACCACATCCTGCTCTCTTGCCTCCAAGACATCCCTTGGAGGATACTTTGATTGCTATTGCTCCCTTGACTTTGAGGCTGGTTTCATCGATGAAGTATAGCAATTCTTAGCCTCCTGCTGATCACTATCAATCTTGACTATTCCCCAAGGACTAGGGAGCTTCACACATTGATGGTAAGTAGATGGGACTGCCTTCATATCGTGTATCCAGGGCCTGCCAAGGATAACATTACAACAAGATAAACAGTCAATAACACAAAACTTTTGGTAAGAATGTAGGCCTTCGATATAGATTGGGAGTTTAATGTCCCCCAGAGTATTCTTGGTCTCGCCACTGAATCCCACGAGCACAGAGGATCTTGGTATGATGTCAGATTCAGGGATGTTCATCTTCTTGAGAACATCTAGCTGGATAATGTTCACAGAGCTTCCTCCATCTATAAGGATCCTGCGAACAAAATGGTTAGAAATAAAAAGAGTGATAACCAAACCATCATGATGAGGATCCTGGATGTCAACACGATCATCCTCATCAAAAGTTATAACTTTTCCTTCGGAGACACTAGATGTTCGAATGGGTCTATCTCCATTATCCATCTTGGTTTCCTTCGCATGTCTTTTGGCTGCGAAGAAGGATGTTCCACAAATGTCTGATCCTCCAGATATAAAGTTTATTACTTATGCATCTGCTGGAGGGGCCGGAGCTTTCTCAGGGATCCTTTCAGGATCCTGAGTCCTTGACTTTTTTCTACCCAACAATTCTTTTAGATGCCCCTTGCTCAACAAGTATCCAATTTCCTTTCTTAGTGCAATGCATTCTTCTGTGAGATGCCCAAAATCTTCATGGTATGCACACCACTTTGATTTATCCTTAGCTGCAGCTGGCCTTTCATTTTTTCTGGGCCATCTAGCTTTATCACCTAAATTCTGCATCGCAAGGATTAGTTCACTGTTATCAACAGAAAAACAATATTCAGAAATTGGAGGATAATCCTCATCATCCTCCTCTTGTTCAACAGCATGCACATTCTGGTTATCAGATCTATTATAGGATCTGAACTTGTTCTTGAATGAGGATCCTTGCTTCTCTTGCTTTGAGGATCCTGCTAACCTCTCCTGGATCCTTTTGTCATCCTCTAGCCGGATGAACCTAAGGGCCCGGGTTCTTACCTCATCTAAGTTCCTGCATGGTGTCATAACAAGATCATCATAGAACAATGAATCCCTAAGCAATCCCATTTTGAAGGCCTCAACAGCCGTGGCTATATCCAAGTTGGGAATGTCTAAGGACTCTTTACTAAATTTAGTGATATAATCCCTTAATAATTCATTATGACACTGGGTTATCCTATATAGATCACTAGTTAATCGTTCAAATTTTCTACTACAAGAAAACTGATTATTAAATAGGTTAACTAGATTAGCAAATGAGGTAATAGAGTAGGGGGAAGACTTAGCAGCCATTTGAGAGCTGATCCAGTAAGTGTGGATCCGAATCCCTTGCACAGGCATGCTTCCTTTAACCTTTCTGGGATTGGATTGATCTCCATCCTCTCCCTGTATTGTGCTATGTGTTCTTCAGGATCCGTCAAACCATCATACAGCTTCATGGTTGGCACATGGAACCTCTTGGGTATCTCAGCATCACAGATTGGTGGTGCAAAACGAGATATCTTGTGGCTCCCATCTGCAATCTCTGGGATAGGTTTGACCACTCCTGGAACACTTGATATCATATCCTTCAACTTTTGCAACTCTCTGGCCATGGCGTGGTTGATACCTGGATCCTGCATAAGGCCATGGTTAGTAGTATAAGAATTATTAAAAGTGTTACCTCCCATTGGATTCAAATTAGGAAGAATGGATGTTAATCCATATTGTTGGGGCTCTGGAATGATCGAAGGACCAGTAGAAGCAATGGTCTGCATCGGAATAAAATCTCCTTGATGGACATCTGAACTTCCTGTTTGCAAACTCCTCAAGGATCCTGGCATCTGGAAGGATCCCTGAAACTGGGATGATCCTGGAACAAAGGAGGATCCTTGAACCTGGGATGATCCTGGAACAAAGGAGGATCCTTGAACCTGGGATGATCCTGGAGAAAAGGAAGATCCTTGAACCTGGGATGATCCTGGAACAAAGGAGGATCCTTGAACCTGGGATGATCCTGGAACAAAGGAGGATCCTTGAACCTGGGATGATCCTGGAACAAAGGAGGATCCTTGAACCTGGGATGATCCTGGAACAAAGGAAGATCCTTGAATCTGCTGCGCTCCTGAGTATCCTCCTGAATTCATGAAAGGTCCCATATGCTGAGGATAGGATCCTGCTGGCTGGAAATATGAACCTGATGCCTGGGTCACTGTTGTTGCTTCGTAGTGCTCTCCTTTTGGTCCACCCACATATTGAACATCTGGAACCACTGATGGCTGAGAAGTAATCACCGGAGTATCAAAATTCAAAGATCTGGGCACCAGTGGGGAATGATCCTCTGCCGTTTTCTTTTGTTTCTTGAGATCTCCGATTTCTTTGAGAATCCTTTCATTGGTCTTATCCTGTTGCTGTATATGATCCTGCATCTGCAAAATCAAAGTAAACATGTCACTAGTAGTGGGAGTGTAAGAAGCAGAAGAAGTTGGAGGTTTGGTGTAACACCCGTTCTTATAAATCAAGGTTTAGCGTATTATTTACGAAAACAATCATGTAATTAAGATTACATATCCATCGGAAAAACGTGTTTACTAAAACCTTTTACAATTTAAAAGTTTAGAACATAATGTAATTAAGTTCGTCACTTAAAAGAAACAATGAAACGACATTCGTCATTTAACATAATAATGATACATAGTGCGGAAGCTTATTTCGTGATCGTGTTCGGTTCTTGCTCGTCACTTGATCTTCATCCGGGCACTCATGGCAATCACCTATGATCAAAACCAACTTAAAAGTTAGTTTTGATAGTCAAATATGAAGTTCAAACAAGTACAGGGGTTAAATATGACAAAAAATAACATTTTTCCAAGTTTGGGGGCGTCGCGTGACGCCAAGGGGCGTCGCGTGACGCTAGGCCCCCTTTTCAGCAGAATGTTGCTGCATATTCCCAGCACGATCTGATTTCACGGAAACGGCCATAACTTCTTCGTTATTGATCCGTTTTACCCGATTCTTTTTCCTACGCGTCCGTAATTTAATTCTCCATCTTATGGAGTTAAAATCCAACTACCTTCATAATAAAATTTTAGACTTTTAAGTCTTCGGCTTATCGCTCTTTAACCAACTTTTGACCCGTTTATGCATTTTATCAAACGAACATATTTGTTTGATTCCTACATCACCTACACTTCTCAAATTGTTATTAACTACCATTTTAGGTTCTAATCACAAGTTTATTTCACAATTTAAACCCGTTTTCGCTCGTATACTTATTTTGACCCGTTAAGGGTATTTAAGCACTTTCGAGCCTAAAATCGCTCTCGATTGTTTCTAGCATTTCATCACCACATTTCTTATCCTATAATCTCCCACCACAATTGTGTTTATGGCGGGTTTGATGTGGTGATCTATACAAACCAAATTTTACCTCTCGAATCATTATTTTACGGCAAAAACTCAAATAGTACCGTTTGACTAATATGATACCTCTTTCAACTTCTATACTTAATCTAAGTATTTACTTAATCATAAAACTTGTTTCCAAACAACCTTTAAAGGTTGTTTGTTCGAATTAGCTAACAAGGGCGTTTTGGTCCTTTTTAGTCTTTCAATTACGACAAGGTCTTTTGAGAGCATGTTTGACCCATGATTCTTCTTTTGAATTATGATCTTGCTCGAAAAGTTAATATGCTTTTCAAAACGCCACTACCCTCTTTTAAAACATTCGGTTTACCCACTTAAGTAACCATTGTCTATCTAAGACTTCATTAAATACTCATTGAACCTTACGTTCTCAATGAATCATTACTCTATTACACATACCTGGCTCGGGTCAATGTATTGACCTGAATTAATGCCTTGCTATAATATTCGCTAAATAGTAGCGATGCAAATATCATTTCTACATTTATTCCTGAAATCATATAACTCGACAAGAATCATTAGTCGCTATTATCAAAAGGTGGTATCTTCACCCTTTGACCCGTTTGGTCTAAATGACCAATTATATTGGCGAGATGACATGTATTTTCATCTCGACTATATGACTCGCTCCGATTTACATCGTGCGGTCGCTTTACTTATAATTCATTTCTTAACACTTTTCGGCCTATTAAGGCTTACTTCATACGTGTCTTTTAAAGCTAATAGTTATGGTCGATGCATGACCAATTTACCGTTTTACCCTTATTGTTTGTTTTGGTTTACCCTATAAGGCAACCATTCAAAAATTTATTTTCCATTTGTCATAAAATGATCAAATTACCGATTTAACTCCTTTTAAACCATCAACATGGTTTCTTGTCATACTCGACTATCTTGTTCCGTACGTTTACACGCCGGAACATCATACCTCAATTATGTATTTATCTTATTCGTAACCAATACAATAAGAGAATACTCTAAGATATAAGACTGTTGTAAGTTATACTTACCTTGCATCCGAATTATGCTTATCCGTCATTCTTGCTTTGTTTGACCCGCTTCCTTCCCCAAGCCTTCACCTAGCTTGGCAAGCGTCAAACTATCATTGTAATTGTAAGATGGTTAGGTTAGTCATAATCATTTACGACTATTCCATCCTACTCTTCTTATATCGAATTTACCATCCGATCATACACTTGGTCGATTTGACTTTTTAAGGTCAATCGACTTATCAACTTATTCATTGCACATTTTCACTCTAATTTTAACACTTTAGTTTTCATTTAGGCATTTTAACAAACACCTAATGGGCATGATTCTACACATTTGCTAACTAGTTCATAATTAGTCATTTTTACCAAGATTAACATCAAGATTCAACCATTATCATGTATGATCAAATACTCAAACTTGCAAATTGTTCAAGTATCTTGCATCTACTATCACTTATGATGATTTCTAACACAACTATATTATCATCTTTTCTACATAATCAAAACCCACTTGACACATGAGTGTATGATTATGAATTCACAACAATGAACATCAATTCAACAAATACATGGCTAGGGTTTACTACTAGACATAGTTTCATCCCTAATTTCATCCAAACAACAAACATGCAAGCTCAGATTCGAATTCTCTAGGTTTGCTCAGAATTTCAACTAGAGATTTTTCAAGAAATTTACATACCTCGTGACTCCTTTTTCAATGGAGATCACTAATTCATACTCGGATTTTGATTTGGACTTGATTTGCCCCTTCAATTTGTTGAGATTGTTTGAGCTAGGGTTTGGAGCTTCTTGCTCCTTCTCCTGGACTACTTCACGCACGCACACACACTTGTTGTGTGTGTGTTGTGTTTTAGTTTTAAGTTTATAATTCTAGTTTCAAGTTACCCGGCTTTGTTCCCTCGCGTTTGGTTAGTTATTAAGTAGGTCACAACCTAATTATTTTCAACAATACTCTCACTTATTAACTAGGTTTAATATTCCTAGTTAACTTAGCGGGTTCGGGAATATTTATGACTAAGTTTATTTTAGGCCCCGTTAACTCGGGCCCTTTATCCATTTTATTTCCTTAAAGCTTTTATTCATTCATATATTTTTTTTATTTATTATTAGGATTAATTATTTAAATCCTAATATTCCACCGGGTAAATTTTACCACTAACGGTACTTTACCCGTCTTTTAGTATTAACGGGGTTTAATTACCAAACCCGTTTTCGGGGTGTTACAAGTCTACCCCCCTTAAAGAGGTTTCGTCCTCGAAACCTTTTCTTACATAATTCATTGAGTTTAAACTCAATGTATTCTGTCCGAGAAATATTTTAAACATTACTTATACTTTTTAACCAATCGTTAGTATCACCCGAAAAGTACTGTAACATCTTTTTGGTTACTAATTGTCTACATATCTCATACGACATAGTGTAACTTCGAAATAACGTAATCTCGTTATTTCCGCTAGTTTGGTTAACTTAGCGATATCCATCGCTTTCATATACTATCGAATTCTTTATGAATCCGTTATTTTGACCCGTTTAAAGGTCTTTGATGAAATCTTTCACTTTTAGCAGCAATTTCTTTTGTCTTCAAATTTATTTATTCGGTTCAGTCATACCAAACCTACCACTTACAAGCAAACCAAATTTATTTAAATGACCTTGACGGGTCTCACTAATTAGACTTATTAGTCCAGTTACTTTTTTTACCGCTTGCTTGGTTATAATGTGATTCTACTTCACATTACATTTCTTGACCGTGATTGTGTTACACCCTGTTTAATTTATATCAAAATTTTATTTTCGAAAATATCACTTTTCAAGTATATCGTCTTGCGCCTATCAGTGTCAAGACTTGTATCTTTCATGCTTACTATTTAAATTCCTATCAGAATTTATGTTTGTAAAAACATTATTTCCTACTAAAACCGAAGTTTTAGTTTTAGGATCTTCTCTTTAACTTTTGTTAATTATCCATACCAGGATATTGACAGTCCATAATTTATTCTTATTTGGTTATATCCCATTACCGGGCTCATTATTCTCTTGCATTTAACGCTACCTTTATCTGGCTATCGCTCATTTGTGCCATTCGGCATTATTTTGTATTCAACATGTTTGACCTATTTACGTGAAATCCATCACTTATAAACAATTAACTTTATTCTTTATTCAACCCATTCGACTTCGAATAGTTGAACATATTTACTCACAATTTCTATATACGAGATTTTACAGTCATATCTCGTAATCCAAGTCCTTTGATTTTTCAACCCGCGTTCACGTCTCTTGGTTTATGCATGTGTTTAATTCTTACCCATCAACCGGGTGTTTTACCGAAGTCGTTATTATTGCAACCCTCCCAGTATGCATTAAGACCTCGCTTCATTTTTATATTCCGACTTTGTCTTTAAGTTTGACGTTTTACAAAAACGACCCGTTAAGGGACATATTTGCATTTTCCGGGTTCGAGTGTAAGTACACTCCCTCCCAATGCTTGTCTAAATCATTTTACATGCTTGCGTTTTCTGGGTTCGAGTGTAAGTACACTCCCTCCCAATACTTGTCTAAATCATTTTTCATGCTTGCGTTTTCTGGGTTCGAGTGTAAGTACACTCCCTCCCAATACTTGTCTAAATCATTTTTCATGCTTGCGTTTTATGGGTTCGAGTGTAAGTACACTCCCTCCCAATACTTGTCTAAATCATTTTTCATGCTTGCGTGTTCTGGGTTCGAGTGTAAGTACACTCCCTCCCAATACTTGTCTAAATCATTTTTCATGCTTCTTTGTCCCTTCACTCGGGCTCATTATTCTGATGTAATACGCTTCCGTCCCCGGTTGTGCGTTTACATTATTATCAAATATTTTGCTTATTTGATTCATTTTGGTACTTTTAAGTTAGTCCCATTCACCCCGTCCTTACTACATCGGATGTAAACGTGTCCGCCATAAGAAGTTCATGGTATCATATGCCACTACTTACTTGGCCAGAGTAAGCGATTAACACATGACACACATGATCTTTTTATAGTTTTCACATCACGCCCTATGTAAGTAACGCCTCTATTTGTTTCTCTTGGAAACAATATCCCGAATACATTTTCTATTCGGGTTTTTCCAAGTTTTTAATCTACATATGCAACTTTTAATTTCTACTTATTTGTTGCATGTTACTATTTGTGCGATTATTTAAAATGTGCACCTGGTAATGTTTGCCCCGACGGGCGTTCTTTGCCATTAACCTTGTTCGCGGTCGTTACGCGATTTAGTCCTCGGTGAGCATGCTCCTCTCGTCATACTTCGGACCGTTCCATCATCATATCCACAATTCGTTTGACTCTCGTCGTTTTCAAACGCGAGTGTCCTTTAATTAAAACATTCATAAAGTTAGTAACGTCAACTTCAATAATCGCCCGTATTATAATTCAAGGCTTTTCTACTATACGCGTCAACGCGCGTATTTTCGTCAACTATATCAATCATTTTAACTGGGGTAACGTGTATCACACAATAGCCCTATGTGTTGTTTACAACACTTTAGCATGCTAAGCTATTAACATACTTGTACTTACCGGAATTGCGATCAAGCCTCGAACCGAACACTATTCTTTGTCAAGAGCATAAGGTTTAAGTCCAAGCATGGTTCCTCCCCACCATACTCGAATCTCTTAAACCAAGGCTCTGATACCAACTTGTAACACCCGTTCTTATAAATCAAGGTTTAGCGTATTATTTACGAAAACAATCATGTAATTAAGATTACATATCCATCGGAAAAACGGGTTTACTAAAACCTTTTACAATTTAAAAGTTTAGAACATAATGTAATTAAGTTCGTCACTTAAAAGAAACAATGAAACGACATTCGTCATTTAACATAATAACGATACATAGTGCGGAAGCTTATTTCGTGATCGTGTTCGGTTCTTGCTCGTCACTTGATCTTCATCCGGGCACTCATGGCAATCATCTATGATCAAAACCAACTTAAAAGTTAGTTTTGATAGTCAAATATGAAGTTCAAACAAGTACAGGGGTTAAATATGAAGTTCAAACAAGTACAGGGGATAAATATGACAAAAAATAACATTTTTCCAAGTTTGGGGGCGTCGCGTGACGCTAGGCCCCCTTTTCAGCAGAATGTTGCTGCATATTCCCAGCACGATCTGATTTCACGGAAACGGCCATAACTTCTTCGTTATTGATCCGTTTTACCCGATTCTTTTTTCCTACGCGTCCGTAATTTAATTCTCCATCTTATGGAGTTAAAATCCAACTACCTTCATAATAAAATTTTAGACTTTTAAATCTTCGGCTTATCGCCCTTTAACCAACTTTTGACCCGTTTATGCATTTTATCAAACGAACATATTTGTTTGATTCCTACATCACCTACACTTCTCAAATTGTTATTAACTACCATTTTAGGTTCTAATCACAAGTTTATTTCACAATTTAAACCCGTTTTCGCTCGTATACTTATTTTGACCCGTTAAGGGTATTTAAGCACTTTCGAGCCTAAAATCGCTCTCGATTGTTTCTAGCATTTCATCACCACATTTCTTATCCTATAATCTCCCACCACAATTGTGTTTATGGCGGGTTTGATGTGGTGATCTATACAAACCAAATTTTACCTCTCGAATCATTATTTTACGGCAAAAACTCAAATAGTACCGTTTGACTAATATGATACCTCTTTCAACTTCTATACTTAATCTAAGTATTTACTTAATCATAAAACTTGTTTCCAAACAACCTTTAAAGGTTGTTTGTTCGAATTAGCTAACAAGGGCGTTTTGGTCCTTTTTAGTCTTTCAATTACGACAAGGTCTTTTGAGAGCATGTTTGACCCATGATTCTTCTTTTGAATTATGATCTTGCTCGAAAAGTTAATATGCTTTTCAAAACGCCACTACCCTCTTTTAAAACATTCGGTTTACCCACTTAAGTAACCATTGTCTATCTAAGAATTCATTAAATACTCATTGAACCTTACGTTCTCAATGAATCATTACTCTATTACACATACCTGGCTCGGGTCAATGTATTGACCTGAATTAATGCCTTGCTATAATATTCGCTAAATAGTAGCGATGCAAATATCATTTCTACATTTATTCCTGAAATCATATAACTCGACAAGAATCATTAGTCGCTATTATCAAAAGGTGGTATCTTCACCCTTTGACCCGTTTGGTCTAAATGACCAATTATATTGGCGAGATGACATGTATTTTCATCTCGACTATATGACTCGCTCCGATTTACATCGTGCGGTCGCTTTACTTATAATTCATTTCTTAACACTTTTCGGCCTATTAAGGCTTACTTCATACGTGTCTTTTAAAGCTAATAGTTATGGTCGATGCATGACCAATTTACCGTTTTACCCTTATTGTTTGTTTTGGTTTACCCTATAAGGAAACCATTCAAAAATTTATTTTCCATTTGTCATAAAATGATCAAATTACCGATTTAACTCCTTTTAAACCATCAACATGGTTTCTTGTCATACTCGACTATCTTGTTCCGTACGTTTACACGCCGGAACATCATACCTCAATTATGTATTTATCTTATTCGTAACCAATACAATAAGAGAATACTCTAAGATATAAGACTGTTGTAAGTTATACTTACCTTGCATCCGAATTATGCTTATCCGTCATTCTTGCTTTGTTTGACCCGCTTCCTTCCCCAAGCCTTCACCTAGCTTGGCAAGCGTCAAACTATCATTGTAATTGTAAGATGGTTAGGTTAGTCATAATCATTTACGACTATTCCATCCTACTCTTCTTATATCGAATTTACCATCCGATCATACACTTGGTCGATTTGACTTTTTAAGGTCAATCGACTTATCAACTTATTCATTGCACATTTTCACTCTAATTTTAACACTTTAGTTTTCATTTAGGCATTTTAACAAACACCTAATGGGCATGATTCTACACATTTGCTAACTAGTTCATAATTAGTCATTTTTACCAAGATTAACATCAAGATTCAACCATTATCATGTATGATCAAATACTCAAACTTGCAAATTGTTCAAGTATCTTGCATCTACTATCACTTATGATGATTTCTAACACAACTATATTATCATCTTTTCTACATAATCAAAACCCACTTGACACATGAGTGTATGATTATGAATTCACAACAATGAACATCAATTCAACAAATACATGGCTAGGGTTTACTACTAGACATAGTTTCATCCCTAATTTCATCCAAACAACAAACATGCAAGCTCAGATTCGAATTCTCTAGGTTTGCTCAGAATTTCAACTAGAGATTTTTCAAGAAATTTACATACCACGTGACTCCTTTTTCAATGGAGATCACTAATTCATACTCGGATTTTGATTTGGACTTGATTTGCCCCTTCAATTTGTTGAGATTGTTTGAGCTAGGGTTTGGAGCTTCTTGCTCCTTCTCCTGGACTACTTCACGCACGCACACACACTTGTTGTGTGTGTGTTGTGTTTTAGTTTTAAGTTTATAATTCTAGTTTCAAGTTACCCGGCTTTGGTCCCTCGCGTTTGGTTAGTTATTAATTAGGTCACAACCTAATTATTTTCAACAATACTCTCACTTATTAACTAGGTTTAATATTCCTAGTTAACTTAGCGGGTTCGGGAATATTTATGACTAAATTTATTTTAGGCCCCGTTAACTCGGGCCCTTTATCCATTTTATTTCCTTAAAGCTTTTATTCATTCATATATTTTTTTTATTTATTATTAGGATTAATTATTTAAATCCTAATATTCCACCGGGTAAATTTTACCACTAACGGTACTTTACCCGTCTTTTAGTATTAACGGGTTTAATTACCAAACCCGTTTTCGGGGTGTTGCATTTGGAGAAAATGGGAGTTGGTTTCTTCTCAGCATTTTTCTGAGATCCAGCAGGTGGTGGAGGCAAAGGTGGAATGCCCTGAGATGAATTGACCGCAGACATTGTAGTAGAGGTATTCTTCAATGATGAAGCCATGTATTTGTATGCAATGAACCGGAATGATCACCAACAGAAAAACTTCTTAGGAATGAAGCACCAATTGCCCCACGGTGGGCGCCAAACTGTTTTGGTCAAAAAATCTGATGAGGATCATGCAACCAAACTCTTAGTTACGGGGAATGATGCTTAAAATGAGGAACAATGATAAGAGTCACTTCAATGTAAATTGCACAAACGACACAAGGATTTATACGGGGAAAAAGCCCTTGATCAAGAGTTGATCTCCGGCACAAAAAACCCCGGGTGATGGAAACTACCGATCACCAAGCTCAAATAAATCAGTAAATGTTTACAACTTCGGATAGTAACGAGCTAGGTACAAGGATCACTATGGTGAAATGTGTAAAAGTGAGTGAAAACTGTTAAGTGTTTGCCGAAAGCTTCAAGAGTGCAATTGTACGAGAGTGTGTGTAGCTGAAAATGGCTAAGTGTTCTAATTACTAGCTCGTCACCCCTTTAAAAATAGAAGTTAACTACGCTAACAAACTATCCGACTTTTGTGCCATGCTCCCACGTTCTCCACAACGTCCGTTTCCAGTCAAACGTGTGCGAAATACCCGTGGAATATTCCATAGTAACGTTGCCAAGACCAAGTCAAGCTTGTTACTCCTGCATAATAATACGAAACACAAACAAACAATCGTTAGTATGAGGATCCTTAAGGTGATCCATGATCCTGATCCTGAAGCTCTTCTGAGGATCACTATCTGTCACAGAAGTAAGAATCATTAATTAGGATAACAAGTAAGGATCACTAATTGTTAGAAAATCCTCCCCTAACAGGATCCATTAAAGTGATTAGTGATCAATAAAGAATCTACATGTACCTCAAGATACCTGATACTCATATGCTTTGCAATTTGCAAACCAGCTATCAAGGCTTCATATTCAGCCTCATTGTTGGTAGTTTGAAATTCACAAGCTATGGAGTGGGGTATTATGTCCCCCTGTGGCGATTTTAGTAGTATTCCAAGCCCTGTTCCATTCACATTGGAGGATCCATCAGTAAACAGTATCCAAGGATCCTTTGTTTCTTCAAGCTATTGGACTTCTAGTTCAGCTTCCTTTTGCAAATCACTACTGAAATCTGCCACAAAGTCAGCTAATGCTTGGGATTTAATGGCTGTCCTAGGCTTATATCTTATATCGTATGCACTCAACTTCACTACCCACTTAGCCATCCTTCCTGACATTTCAGGTTTCCTGAGAACATTCTTAATTGGGAAATTAGTTTTAACAATTATGGCATGAGTCTCAAAATAATGTCTTAATTTAGTACATGCCATAATTAATGCAAGGATAAGTTTTTCTAAATGTGAATACCTGGATTCAGCATCAAGTAAGCTCTTACTTACATAAAAAACTGGATGTTGTGTACCTTGGTGATCCTTAACAAGGACCGCACTTACTGCTTTTGAGGATACCGCCAAATATAAGGATAACACATCTCCCTTTTCTGGTTTCATTAAGGCTGGGGCTGAGGATAGGTAATCTTTAAGAGCTTTAAGGGCACTTTCATGCTTCTCAGTCCATTCAAATTTCTTGTTTTTCCTCAGGATGTCATAGAACTCCTTGCACTTTTCTGAGGATTTGGATATGAATATGTTCAAGGCTGCGATCTTGCCAGTCAACCTTTGCACATCCTTAGCATTGGCAGGAGATTTGATATTCACGATGGCCTTAATTTGCTCTGGACTTGCTTCAATGCCCCTCTTTGTCACCATATAACCTAAGAATTTACCTGCCTTTACACCAAAATGACACATAGAAGGATTTAGTTTCATATTAAATTTATCAAGGATATTGAATGCTTCCTCCAAGTCTTTAAGGTGATCCTCAGCTCTTTTGGACTTAACCACCATGTCATCAATATAGACTTCCATAGTGTATCCAATTTGTTCTTTGAACATCATATTGACAAGCCTTTGGTAAGTAGCACCTGCATTCCTTAATCCAAATGGCATAGCAATATAACAGTATATACCAGTTGGGGTCATGAAGGCTGTATCCTCTTGATCGGATGGTTCCATCTGAATTTGTTGAAATCCAGATGAAGCATCCATAAAAGTTAACAACTCATGACCCGCGGTAGCATCCACCATGGAGTCAATGTGGAGTAATGGGAAAGGATCCTTGGGACATGCCTTGTTTAAATCTGTAAAATCGACACATACCCTCCACTTTCCATTTTTCTTTTGAACAACAACCACATTGGCTAACCATCTTGGATACTTAACCTCTCTAATCATACCTGCTCGAAGTAGCTTATCTACCTCTTCCTGGATAATAGCATTTCTTTCAGGTGCAAACTTCCTCCTCTTTTGATGAATTGGCTTGAATGACCTGTCAATGCCAAGTTTGTGAGTAATTATATCCTTAGATATACCTGTCATGTCTTCATGTTTCCAGGCAAAGGTGGTCTTCCTTCTTTTGAGAAAGGATACTAGCTCTTGTTCAATATCGCTAAGGATCCCTGACCCTATGGAGATCTTGGATTCAGGATCATCAGGATCCATGAGGATTTCTTTCAAATCCTGTTCTCTTGCCTCCAAGACGTCTCTTGAAGGATACTTTAATTGCTATTGCTCCCTTGGTCTTGAGGCTGGTTTCATTGATGAGGTATAGCAATTCTTAGCCTCCTGTTGATCACTCTCAATTTTCACCACTCCCCATGGGCTTGGAAGCTTTACACATTGATGATAGGTGGATGGAACTGCCTTCATATCATGTATCCATGGCCTGCCAAGGATAACGTTACAACACGATAAGCAATCAATAACACAAAACTTTTGATAAGAATGCAATCCTTCAATATAGATTGGGAGTTTGATGTCCCCCAATGTATTCTTTGTTTCTCCACTGAATCCCACCAGTACTGAGGATCTTGGGATAATATCGGACTCTAGGATATTCATTTTCTTGAGAACATCCAGATGAATGATGTTCACAGAGCTTCCTCCATCTATAAGGATCCTGCGAACAAAGTGGTTAGAAATAAACAATGTAATTACGAGACCGTCATGGTGAGGATCCTGGATGTCAACACGATCATCCTCATCAAAAGTAATGATTTTATCCTGGGTGACAACGGAGGTCCTGACGGGTCTGTCTCCATTATCCATCTTGGTTTCCTTAGCGTGTCTTTTTGCTGCTGAGAAGGATGTACCACAGATGTCTGATCCACCGGATATGAAATTTATGACTTGTGCATCTGCCGGAGGAGCAGGAGCCCTTTCCGGGATCCTTTCAGGATCCTGGGTTCTTGACTTCTTTCGTCCCAAGAGTTCCTTTAAATGCCCCTTGCTCAACAAATAACCAATCTCCTTTCTAAGTGCAATACATTCTTCAGTGAGATGCCCAAAATCCTCATGATATGCACACCACTTGGATTTATCCTTTGTAGCAGCTGGTTTATCACTTTTCCTTGGCCACCTAGTTTTCTCACCTAGATTCTGCATTGCAAGGATTAGTTCATTGTTATCAACAGAGAAACAATATTCAGAAATAGGAGGATAATTCTCATCATCCTCTTCTTGTTCCACTGCGTGCACATTCTGATTATCAGATCTTTTATAGGACTTGGATTTGTTGTTCCTGAAGTAGGATCCTTGCTTATCCTGTTTGGAGGATCCTGTCAATCTGTCCTGGATCCTTTTGTCATCCTCTAGGCGGATGAACATAAGGGCCCTAGTCCTTACTTCATCAAGATTCCTACAAGGTGTCATAACAAGATCATCATAGAATAATGAATCCCTAAGCAATCCCATTTTAAAGGCTTCAACAGCCGTAGCTATGTCCAAATTGGGAATGTCTAAGGATTCTTTACTAAACTTAGTGATATAATCTCTAAGTGATTCATTTTGACCTTGTGTTACCCTATATAGATCACTAGTTAATCGTTCAAACTTTCTGCTACAAGAGAATTGACTATTGAACAAGTTAACTAAATTAGCAAATGAAGTAATAGAGTAAGGGGGAAGACTTAGCAGCCATTTAAGAGCAGATCCTGTAAGTGTGGACCCAAATCCCTTGCATAGACATGCTTCTTTCAATCTTTCCAGAATTGGGTTGATCTCCATCCTCTCCCTGTATTGAGCTACATGCTCTTCTGGATCTGTTGAACCATCATATAGCTTCATTGATGGTATCTGGAATCTTTTAGGTATCTCAGCATCACACAAAGGTGGTGCAAAACGAGATATCCTATGGCTGCCATCCGCAATCTCAGGAATGGGTTTAACCACTCCTGGTACACTGGATATCATATCCTTAAGCTTTTGCAGTTCCCTAGCCATGGCCTGATTGATACCTGTATCCTGCATAAAGCCATGGTTAGTGTTATATAAATTATTAAAAGTGTTACCTCCCACAGGATTCGAGTTTGGAATTGCGGATGTGAATCCATCTTATCGAGACTCTGGCATGATTGAAGGACCAGAGGAGGCAATGGTCTGCATTGGTATGAAGTCTCCTTGATGGACGTCTGAGTTCTGAGGTTGCATGTTTCTCGAGGATCCTTGGAATTGAAGGGGGTTGGATCCTTGCAATTGCGATGATCCTTGAACCTGAAAGGATCCTGGGACCAGGGAGGATCCTTGAACAAGGGAGAATCCTGGGACCAGGGAGGATCCTTGGAACTGGGAGGATCCTTGGACCTGGGAGGAGCCTTGGACCTGGGAGGATCCTTGGACCTGGGAGGATCCTTGTACTTGGGAGGATCCTTGGACCTGGGAGGATCCTTGTACTGCATGCATTCCCACATATCCTCCTGACGTGAAGTATCCCTGATGCTGAGAAGAGGATCCTAATGGTTGGGAAGAGGATCCCTGAGGCTGGAAGCAAGAGCCAAATGCCTGACTCGTTGTTGTCGTCCCATAACGCCTTCCTGATAGTTCACCCAAGTATTGCACGTCCGGAACTGCTGAGTATTGTGAGGTTATGACCGGAGTGTCGAAGTTTAGCGATCTTGGCATCAGAGGGAAGTGATCCTCCATTGATTTCTTCTGTTTCTTGATTTCCTCGATTTCCCGGAGGATCCTTTCGTTGGTCTTATCCTGCTCTTGTGCATGATTCCTCATCTGCAAAATCAAGGTATAGAGATCATTAGTAGTAGGATTAGTTGAAACAGAAGAAGTAGGTGGTTTTTGGAAAATAGGAGTTGGTTTCTTCGCAGCATTCTCAGCATTCTTCTGGGATCCAGAAGGTGGTGGAGGCAAAGGAGGAACGCCTTGTGAGGAACTGAATGAGGGCATCAAACTTGAAGTATTCTTCACTGAGGAAGCCATTTGTTTTGTTGTAGCGAACCGAAATAACCACGAAAACACGAATCTTTCTAAGAATGAAGCACCAATTGCCCCCACGGTGGGCGCCAAACTGTTTTGGTCAAAAATCAAGCAATGACAATGTAACCAAACTTTCTATTGTGAGGTATGATGCTTGAATTGATGAACAATAATAAGGATCACTATGAAGTGTAATGAACAAATGACACGAAGATTTATACGGGGAAAAAGCCCTTGATCAAAAGTTGATCTCCGGCACAAAAAACCCCGGGTGATGGAAACTACCGATCACCAACTCAAATTAAACAAACAATCTGTTACAAAATCGGATGATAGCGAGCTAAGTACAAGGATCACTATAGTGTAACGTGTAGAAATGTATGAAAAACGCTAAGTGTTTTGTCGAGAGCCCGTGAAAGCGGTTGTATGAGTGTGTGTGTGTGTGTAGCCAAAAATAGCTAAGTGTCTCTAAAATAGCTCGCTACCCCTTTACAAATAGAAAATATCAAGCCTAACTAACATTCCGCAAATGGTGCAAGTCTTCCACGACTCCACAACGTCCATTTCTGACCAAGCACGTGCGGAATAGACTAAGAATATTCTCCAGGAATGTCGCCAAGACTAAGTCCAAGTTAATATTCCTGCAAAACATTCATGAATTCAAAGTAGACAATCGTTAGTACTTGTTAGGGGAGGATTTTCTAACAATTAGTGATCCTTACTTGTTATCCTAATAAATGATCCTTACTTCTGTGACAGATAGTGATCCTCAGAAGAGCTTCAGGATCAAGATCATGGATCACCTTAAGGATCCTCATACTAACGATTGTTTGTTTGTGTTTCATATTATTTTGCAGGAGTAATAAGCTTGACTTGGTCTTAGCAACGTTACTATGGAATATTCCACGGGTATTTCGCACACGTTTGACTAGAAATGGACGTTGTGGAGAACGTGGGAGCATGGCACAAAACTCGGATAGTTTGTTAGCATAGTTAACTTCTATTTTTAAAGGGGTGACAAGCTAGTAATTAGAACACTTTAGCCATTTTCAGCTACACGCACTCTCGTACAATTGCACTCTTGAAGCTTTCGGCAAACACTTAACAGTTTTCACTCACTTTTACACATTTCACCATAGTGATCTTTGTACCTAGCTCGTTACTATCTGAAGTTGTAAACATTTACTGATTTATTTGAGCTTGGCGATCGGTAGTTTCCATCACCCGAGGTTTTTTATGCCGGAGATCTTCTAAAGATCAAGGGCTTTTTCCTCGTATAAATCCTTGTGTCGTTTGTGCAATTTACATTGAAGTGATCCTTATCATTGTTCCTCATTTCAAGCAT
The DNA here is from genome assembly GCA_030545235.1 of Helianthus tuberosus. Lineage (NCBI taxonomy): Eukaryota > Viridiplantae > Streptophyta > Magnoliopsida > Asterales > Asteraceae > Helianthus > Helianthus tuberosus. Next base: position 46,398,453 of record CM060411.1, on the reverse strand, counting down.
CATTCCCCGTAACTAAGAGTTTGGTTGCATTATCCTTGTGTGATTTTTTGACCAAAACAGTTTGGCGCCCACCGTGGGGCAATTGGTGCTTCATTTCTAAGAAATTCTCATCTTTGTGATCATTCCGGTTCATTGCATACAAATACATGGCTTCATCATTTAAGAATACCTCCAGTGCGATGTCTGCAGTCAATTCATCCCAGGGCATTCCACCTTTGCCTCCACCACCTTCTGGATCTCAGAAAAATGCCGAGAAGAAACCAACTCCCATTTTCTCAAAACCTGCAACTTCTTCTGCTTCTTATACTCCTACTACTAGTGACTTGTTTACTCTGATTTTGCAGATGAAGGAGCATATCCAGCAGCAGGACAAGACCAATGAGAGAATCCTTAGAGAAATTGGAGACATCAAGAAACAAAAGAGATCGGCAGAGGATCATTCCCCACTAATGCCCAGATCTTTGAATTTTGATACTCCGGTTATAACTTCTCAGCCTTCGCTGGTTCCAGACGTTCAATATGTTGGAGGACCAAAAGGAGTGCATTACGGGTCATCAGCAATGACTCAGGCTTCAGGGATACACTTTCAACCATCAGGTTCCAATCCTCAGCATATAGGATCCTTTGCAAGCTCAGGAGGATACTCGGGAGCGCAGCAGATTCAAGGGTGTTGGCCGTTTCAAGGATCCTCCCAGGTTCAAGGATCCTCCCAGATTCAAGGATCCTCCCAGATTCAAGGATCCTCCCAGATTCAAGGATCCTCCCAGGTTCAAGGATCCTCCCAAGTTCAAGGATCCTCCTATGTTCCAGGATCCTCCCAGGTCCAAGGATACTCACAGTTTCAAGGATCCTTCCCATTTCCGGGATCCTTAAGGAGTTTGCAATCAGGAAGTTCAGACATCCATCAGGGAGATTTCATTCCAATGCAAACCGTTGCTTCTACTGGTCCATCGGCCATTCCAGAGCCCCAACAATATGGATTAACATCCATTCTTCCTAATTTGAATCCAATGGGAGGTAACACTTTTAATAATTCTTATACTACTAACCATGGCCTTATGCAGGATCCAGGTATCAATCATGCCATGGCTAGAGAATTGCAAAAGTTGAAGGACATGATATCAAGTGTCCCAGGAGTGGTCAAGCCTATCCCAGAGATTGCGGATGGGAGCCACAAGATATCTCGTTTTGCACCACCAATCTGTGATACTGAGATACCCAAGAGGTTCCATGTACCTACCATGAAGTTGTATGATCGTTCAACGGATCCTGAGGAACACATAGCTCAATACAGGGAAAGGATGGAGATCAATCCCATCCCGGAAAGGTTAAAGGAAGCATGTCTGTGCAAGGGATTTGGATCCACTCTTACTGGATCGGCTCTTAAATGGCTGCTAAGTCTTCCTCCTTACTCTATTACCTCATTTGCTAATCTAGTTAACCTATTTAATAATCAGTTTTCTTGTAGTAGAAAATTTGAGCGTTTAACTAGTGATCTATATAGGATAACCCAGGGTCATAATGAGTCATTAAGGGATTATATCACTAAATTTAGTAAAGAATCCTTGGATATTCCTAACTTGGATATAGCTACGGCTGTTGAAGCCTTTAAAATGGGATTGCTTAGGGATTCGTTGTTCTATGATGATCTTGTTATGACACCATGCAGGAACCTAGATGAGGTAAGGACCCGGGCCCTTAGGTTCATCCGGCTAGAGGATGACAAAAGGATCCAGGAGAGGTTAGCAGGATCCTCAAAGCAAGAGAAGCAAGGATCCTCATTCAAGAACAACAAGTTCAGATCCTTTAATAGATCTGACAACCAGAATGTGCATGCTGTTGAACAAGAAGAGGATGATGAGGATTATCCTCCAATCTCTGAATATTGTTTTTCTGTTGATAACAATGAACTAATCCTTGCGATGCAGAATTTAGGTGATAAAGCTAGATGGCCCAGAAAAAATGATAGACCAACTGCAACTAAAGATAAATCAAATTGGTGTGCATACCATGAAGATTTTGGGCATCTCACAGAAGAATGCATCGCATTAAGAAAAGAAATTGGATACTTGTTGAGCAAGGGGCACTTGAAAGAATTATTGGGGAGAAAGAAGTCAAGGACTTAGGATCCTGAAAGGATCCCAGAGAAAGCTCCAGCTCCTCCAGCAGATGCACAAATTATAAACTTTATATCTGGAGGATCAGACATTTGTAGAACATCCTTCTCCGCAGCCAAAAGACATGCGAAGGAAACCAAGATGGATAATGGAGATAGACCCATTCGAACATCCAGTGTCTTCGAAGGAAAAGTTATAACTTTTGATGAGGATGATCGTGTTGACATCCAGGATCCTCATCATGATGGTTTGGTTATCACTCTTTTTATTTGTAACCATTTTGTTCGCAGGATCCTTATAGATGGAGGAAGCTCCGTGAACATTATCCAGCTAGATGTTCTCAAGAAGATGAACATCCCTGAATCTGACATCATACCAAGATCCTCTGTGCTCGTGGGATTCAGTGGCGAGACCAAGAATACTCTGGGGGACATTAAACTCCCAATCTATATCGAAGGCCTACATTCTTACCAAAAGTTTTGTGTTATTGACTGTTTATCTTGTTGTAATGTGATCCTTGGCAGGCCTTGGATACACGATATGAAGGCAGTCCCATCCACTTATCATCAATGTGTGAAGCTTCCTAGTCCTTGGGGAATAGTGAAGATTGATAGTGATCAGCAAGAGGCTAAGAACTGCTACACCTCATCAATGAAACCAGCAACAAAGTCTAGGGAGCAATAGCAATCAAAGTGTCCTCCAAGGGATGTCTTGGAGGCGAGAGAACAGGATATAGTAGAAATCCTTATGGATCCTGATGATCCTGAATCTATAATTTATATAGGATCAGGGATCCTTGAAGGAATGAAGGAAGATCTCATATCCTTCCTCAAAAGGAGAAAGACTACCTTTGCATGGAAACACGAAGACATGACAGGCATATCTAAAGATGTAATCACTCACAAACTTGGCATCGATAGGTCCTTCAAACCAATCCATCAAAGGAGAAGGAAATTTGCACCAGAAAGAAATGCTATTATCCAGGAGGAGGTAGAGAAATTACTTCGAGCAGGTATGATTAGAGAGGTCAAGTATCCAAGATGGTTGGCCAATGTGGTTGTTGTTCAAAAGAAAAACGGAAAGTGGAGGGTATGTGTCGATTTTACCGATTTAAATAAGGCATGTCCCAAGGATCCTTTCCCATTACCCCACATTGACTCCATGGTGGATGCAACTGCGGGTCATGAACTGTTAACTTTTATGGATGCTTCATCTGGATTTCAACAAATCCAAATGGAACCATCCGATCAAGAGGATACAGCCTTCATGACTCCAACTGGTATATACTGCTATATTGCTATGCCATTCGGACTAAGAAATGCAGGTGCAACTTATCAAAGGCTAGTGAATATGATGTTCAAGGATCAGATTGGACAAACTATGGAGGTTTACATAGACGATATGGTGGTAAAATCAATAAAGGCTGAGGATCACCTAAGAGACTTGGAGGAAGCCTTCAATATCCTTGATAAATATAATATGAAGCTTAATCCTTCAAAATGTCACTTTGGTGTTAAAGCAAGTAAATTCTTAGGATATATGATGACAAAGAGAGGCATTGAAGCCAGTCCAGAACAAATCAAAGCAATAGTGAACATCAAGTCCCCTACCAATGCTAAGGATGTTCAGAGATTAACAGGCAGGATTGCAGCCTTAAACAGATTCATATCCAAATCCTCAGAAAAGTGCAAGGAATTCTATGATGTCCTAAGGAAGAACAAGAAATTCGAGTGGACTGAGAAGCATGAAAGTGCCTTAAGAGCTCTTAAGGATTACCTATCCTCGGCCCCGGCTTTGATGAAACCGGAAAAAGGAGATGTGTTATCCTTATATCTTGCGGTATCCTCAAAAGCAGTAAGTGCCGTCCTTCTTAAGGATCATGAAGGTACACAACATCCTGTCTATTATGTAAGTAAGAGTTTACTTGATGCTGAATCCAGGTATTCACACTTAGAAAAACTTATCCTTGCATTAATTATGGCATCTACCAAATTAAGACATTATTTTGAAACACATGTTATTATCGTTAAAACTAATTTTCCAATCAAGAATGTCCTCAGGAAACCTGAAATGTCCGGAAGGATGGCTAAGTGGGCAGTGAAGCTGAGTGCCTATGATATAAGATATGAGCCTAGGACAGCCATCAAATCCCAAGCATTAGCTGACTTTGTGGCTGATTTCAGTAGTGATTTACAAAAAGAAGCTGAGTTAGAAGTCCAGCAGCTAGAGGAGACCAAGGATCCTTGGATACTCTACACTGATGGATCCTCAAATGTCAAAGGCACAGGGCTTGGAATACTACTTAAATCGCCACAGGGGGACATAATACCCCACTCTATAGCTTGTGAGTTCCAAACCACTAACAATGAGGCTGAATACGAAGCCTTGATAGCTGGCTTGCAAATCGCTAAGCATATGAGGATCGGGTATCTTGAGGTACATGTAGATTCTTTGTTAATCACTAATCACTTTAATGGATCCTATGCTGTTAAAGGTGAAAAGCTAATCAAATATCTGGAATTAGTCAAAGAATTGGCACTCTCTTTTGTATCCTTTAGTTTGACACAGGTACCAAGGGAAGAGAATGCAGAGGCAGATGCACTAGCCAATTTAGGAACATCCTTGAAGATCCCGGAGGATATCAAGATCCCTATTATCCATATCCTGACCCCGGCTATCGAGGATCATGTGGCTATGGAGATAGGAGAGAATTCTGCAATTATCCCTAGTGAGGATACTCAAACTCATTCAGGATCATGGATCCTCCCAATTATGAGATACTTACAACATGGAGAGATTCCTACTGGAGAAAACCCTAGGGCTTTCAAAATTAAGGTATCTCAATTCACAATTTTAAATAATATGTTATATAGACGATCTCTTGCAGGACCATACTTAAGATGCATTGAGGATCCTGAAATCCAAGAAGTTTTAAAAGACTTCCATGAAGGAGATTGTGGAAACCACACTGGGGGCAGGGCGTTATTCTCAAGGATCCTGAGGACAGGATACTACTGGCCAACCAGGAAGAGAGATGCTGTGGAGTATGCTAAGAGATGTGATCCTTGTCAGAGACACAGCAATATCCTTCATCAACCAGCTGAATTTTTGCATCCTATATCCTCCTCTTGGCCATTTATGAGATGGGGTATGGATATAGTTGGTAAGCTCCCTAAGGCACCTGGTGGAATAGTATTCATGCTTGCTATGACTGATTACTTCTCCAAGTGGATAGAGGCTGAAGCTTTTGCCCAAGTCAGAGAAAAGGAAGTTATATCCTTCATTAAAAGAAATATTATAACTAGATTCGGTATTCCTTCTGAAATTATATGTGATAATGGTTCCCAATTCATTGGGGGCAGAACCACTAACTTTTGTGACAGCTGGGGGATTAAGATGATAACATCAACACCAGTCCACCCACAAGCTAATGGTCAGGAAGAATCCTCCAATAAGATCATCATCAACAATTTGAAGAAGAAGCTTGGATCCAAGAAAGGGAAATGGGCAGAAGAACTACCTTATGTGCTTTGGGCTGATAGGACAACCCCTAAGAATGCTACTGGTCAAACGCCATTCTCTTTGGTATTTGGGGCAGAATCAGTGATCCCAACAGAAATGGTGGTTCCAACTGCTAGAACAAGTACCCGTGATCCTGAGGAAAATGATGAGAACTTGGCTCAAGACCTGGATACTATTGAAGAAATCAGGGATCTGGCTAGGATAAGGATGGCCAGTTATCAACAAAGAATGGCTGGTGCTTACATCAAAAATGTCAGGATCAGGAAGTTTCAAGTTGGAGATATGGTATTAAGGAAAGCATTTCAGAATACCACCAATCCTGCTGATGGAAAATTGGCTCCAAAATGGGAAGGCCCTTATTTGATTGAAGCTGAAGCAGGAAAGGGGGCATATAGATTGCTAACCATGGAAGGTGATTTGCTACCAAGAGCTTGGAATGCTGTCCACTTGAAGAAATATTTCATGTGAGCAGGATCCTCATGGCACAGATGATCCTTACGTTAGGGGTATCCTTGAAGGATCCTTAAAGTATCGGTGATCCTTACTTTGGTAATGTCCTAATCTTGAACTATTTCATTTCCTTATTTTCTCATATAAGGATAAGGATCATGTGTCCTTTATCCTTCTCTCACGTGATTTTAAGTTTTGAAAGTTCAGGTATCCTTAGCAAAATATTGGTTATCTGCAGAAGCAATCCGTTCCTTGGGTTTAACCCCAGTTATTTGGGCTTGACCCCAGTTCCGCCTGTAGCGCATGATGATCCTGGTATAGTTCAAGGCAGTGGGACCAGTACTCGCTTTAGGGGCTGATAATTCCATTGTACTGGCTATACCTAGGATCCTACGTATAATGGTAGACGTACCATACATCCGTTCCTAAGGTTTCTAACGTTTTCACGTTAGCTAAGGTTTTGACATTTTCATGTCACTAAGTTTGGATAGTCGCCAGTTAGGGCCATACTCCAGTTAACACACGATCTTTGGGCTTGTCCCCAGTTGTGCTTGGGCTTGTCCCCAGTTATCCATTGGGCTTGTCCCCAGTTATCCTTTGGGCTTGTCCCCAGTCGTCCTTGGGCTTGTCCCCAGTTGCTAACTCTTATCTTATATTGGCTTAGTCCCAAGTTATGCTCTATTTCAGGTCCTTAAAGATAAGCAACTAGGGATCCTTGATCCTTACTTCTCTCTAAGGTTTATCTTATAGTTATCCTGATTGTGGTTAGGATCCTAACTTGGATCCTCAGGTATGATCCTTAACTATTTTTAATTCTATTCATTGTTTATTTGAATAACCCTTAAAATTTGACAACTAAACTTGTGATCCTTAAAATATATTACTTTTTGGGATTCTTCATGTTATGGGTGAAATTCTGAGCCCATATCCTGGAAAGTATCTTGACGTATATCTTGGTTATATGGTATCTGTTTACATCCGGGATGCTGATTCAGGATATTGGTAACATCCTGAATGGTATCCTCATGATTACTAACGGATTATATGCAGGTACGTGGGTTAGAAGCTATCAACGTTCACAAAGACTCATTCCACGGAAGACTCGGTCCAAGTCGTTCAAATGAAGACGTTGAAGCCGTATTACTCGGTCTATAACGTTCACAATGGAATATTCGGAGTACCCCATATTTGTAGGGATTATTGTTTGTAATTCATTACTATAAATAGGTGGGTATACCAGATCGAATAGGACATCACATTCACACTCGCTACACTCTAACACTTGCTCTCGAGCAATTCTCACTTTCATACAAAGGCATTGTAACACTTAGCGATCTGGTCTATATCCTGCACTGTATCCTGACGTTTGAAGTAATAAGAAGAACAAGGCAGCTGCGATTGTCAGCTCCCGAGGTTTTATGACGGCGATCTAGATTGATCAAGGGCTTTCCTCGTACATCTCGTATCATTTACTTTACTTTTGCTCATAGTTTGATCATAGATACAGCTCAATATCCTGAGCCGTATCCTGAATACTGATTTTCTAAATAACTCAAAAAGCATATTTTCTATATACTTTTTAGCACACTACCTCACATTACTAATTTGATCACTTAATTGCTTCGGTAATTTTTGACCAAAACAATTTGGCGCCCACCGTGGGGCAAGTGGTGGTCTCTTTACTAAATTTTTTTGTCAAATCGCTAATCGGTTTTCTATTTTCAAAACTTTTTGCCACATTGTCCATAATGGCCTCAAGATCAAACATGAGTTCCTCTACTGTGTCTGCTATGACTTCTGCAACTACCGGTTCGGTGCTCCCACCACCTCCTCCAAGGATGCCAGCCTCTACACGACCTCAAGATATTATCCCTACCCGCAGTGTTCAGGAATCTGCTCCCGTTTTAGCTTCTAACGATGAAATTTTAACCTTATTTGGAAGTGTGCAGGAACAAATGAGGCAGCAACAGGAAACAAACCAAATGCTTTTAAGGGAAATACAACTCCTGAAGTCTGGCTCGAGCAGATCTGCTGAGGATATTGTCACTCCATTACATCCCAGAACATTGAACTTCAGTTCAGCTGTGTATACTGAGGATAACAGGGGGAATATTGTGCCCAGCCTTCCTCAGAATCATACTCCTGAAATACCCTCCTCGGTCAGGATGTCGACCATAAGGAGCTCAGGATATGGGCAAAATCCTCCAACGGGTAACGTGTCAAATAATAATAATACTCATGCTACTAACAATAGTGGATCTTTGCAGGATACAGGTGTGACATCAGCGCTTACTAGGGAACTTCAGAAGTTGAAGGACATGATATCTAGTGTACCCGGGGTGGTCCAGCCGATCCCGGAAGTGTCCCAAGACAGCCACAAGATATCTCATTTTGCATATCCTATCTGTGATGCTGAGATCCCAAAGAGATTCCAAACCCCCAACATGAAGCTTTACAACGGAACTACGGATCCTGAGGAGCATATTGCTCAGTATAGGGAAAGGATGGAGATTAACCATATCCCTCCGGATCTCAAGGAAGCATGCTTGTGCAAGGGTTTTGGTTCAACCTTGACAGGATCAGCCTTGAAATGGCTCTTGAATGTTCCTCCACATTCGATTACATCTTTTGCTCACTTAGTAAATTTATTTAATAGTCAGTTTTCTTGTAGTAGAAGCTTTGAAAAATTAACAAGTGATCTCTACAGGATAACACAGGGGCCTCAGGAATCCCTTAGGGATTATGTGAACAAGTTCAGCCGGGAATCCCTAGACATTCCTCATCTTGATGTTGCAACAGCTGTGCAAGCTTTCAAGATGGGGCTGCAAAAAGATTCTCAATTTTATCAAGACCTTGTAATGAACCCATGCAGGAACTTGGATGAAGCTCGGAACAGGGCCCTGAGATATATTCGGTTGGAGGATGACAGAAAGATGCAAGAAAGGATGAACTCATCTAACACTTATGAGTCAACTAACAGGAAGTCAGAATCCTCATTCAAGTCATATCGGCCTAAGCCATATGGTAGAAGTGAAAACAAGAGAGTGAATGCTGTCGAAGACGAGGATCCTGAAGAGTATCCTGAATTATCTGAATATTGCTTTTCTGTTAACATTCCTGAATTGATGTATGCCATGCAGGGTCTAGGAGACAAGGCTAGATGGCCTCGAAAGAGTCAACAAAAAGCCGATTGGAAAGACAAATCAAAATGGTGTGCTTTCCACGAAGATTTCGGACATATGACTGAGGATTGCATCGCTCTAAGGAAAGAAATAAGCTATCTTCTAAGCAAGGGATATTTGAAAGATCTCTTAGGAAGAAAGAAGAATAAGAGTCAGGATACTGAGAAGGATCCTGAGCGAGCAGCATCACCTCCCGCGGATGCCAAGATAATCAACTTCATTTCGGGAGGATCCGACATTTGTGGGACTTCGTATTCGGCAGCAAAGAGACATGCAAAAGAAGCTAAGGCCGAAAGGGGAGATAAACCTGTCAGGATGACTACCCTCACAACTGACAAAGTGATCACATTTGATGCTGATGACAGGGATACTGTCCAGGATCCTCACCATGATGCTCTGGTAATAACTTTATATGTGGCTAACCATTTTGTACGCAGGATATTGGTTGATAATGGCAGCTCCGTCAACATAATCCAACTAGAGACGCTGAAAAGAATGAATGTATCTCCAATGGATATCACTTCAAAGTCTACCGTGCTTGTTGGGTTCAGTGGAGAGGCTAGAAACACAGTGGGAGAGATAAAGTTGCCAGTGTACGTTGAAGGAGTCAACTCGATACAACGTTTCTGTGTGATGGATTCTCTATCCTGCTATAACATCATACTGGGAAGACCGTGGATTCACGATATGAAAGCTGTGCCATCAACATATCACCAATGCATCAAGATACCTACCCCTTGGGGGTTGTCAAAGTTGATAGTGATCAGCAGGAGGCGAAAGAATGCTACTCATCCTCGATGAAATCCTCAACCAAGCCTAGTGCGGCATAGCAATTAAAGACGCGGGCCCAGGATATCATGGAGGATCCGGAGCAGGATGTAAAGAAAATTATCTTGGACCAGGATAACCCCGATATTTCGGTGCTCGTAGGAACCAATATCCCTCAGGATATTGAAGAACAGTTAATTATCTTTTTGAAATGCAGGATGTCAACGTTTGCATGGAAGCATGAGGATATGACAGGCATATCCAAAGACGTTGTTAGGGGAGGATTTTCTAACAATTAGTGATCCTTATTTGTTATCCTAACTGGTGATCCTTACTTCTGTGACAGGTGGTGATCCTCAGAAGGGCTTTAGGATCAGGATCATGGATCACCTCAAGGATCCTCATACTGACAATTGTTTACTTATGTTTTATAACATCTCGCAGGTATAACAAGCTTGACCAGGTCTTAGCGGCATTCTTAGAGAATATTCCCGAAGTATTCTGCACGTGCTAGATCAAAACTAGACGTTATGGAGAACGTGGAGGCTTGGCTTGAAAGTCGGAGAGTTTGTTAACTAGATATTTTTCTTACTTGAAAGGGGTAACGAGCTAGTTAGTGACACTTAATCATTTTGGCAGTTTCACACACTCGCAAACACTCTCATACAAGCTCTCGTTCAAACACTTAGCAATTACTTACACTTTTTACACTTTTCACCGTAGTGATCCTTGTACCTAGCTCGTTACTATCCGAAGTTGTAAACGTTTATTCATTTATTTGAGCTTGGTGATCGGTAGTTTCCATCACCCGGGGTTTTTTGTGCCGGAGATCAACTCTTGATCAAGGGCTTTTTCCCCGTATAAATCCTTGTGTTGTTTGTGCATTCCACATTGAAGTGATCCTCATTGTTGTTAAACCTTTTGAGCATCATACCCCGTAATCTAGAGTTTGGTTACAATATTCTCAACAGATTTTCTGACCAAAACAGTTTGGCGCCCACCGTGGGGCAATTGGTGCTTCGTCCTTAAGAAAATACGCATTTCTGTGCTTAATTCGGCTCACTACAACCAAGCAGATGGCTTCCTCATCAAAGAATGCTTCAAACGTGATGCCCTCATTCACTTCCTCACAAGGCGTTCCTCCTTTGCCTCCACCACCTTCTGGATCCCAGAAGAATACAGAAAATGCTGCGAAGAAACCGACTCCCATTTTCTCAAAACCACCTGCTTCTTCTGTTTCAACTAATCCTACTACTAATGATCTCTATACCTTGATTTTGCAGATGAGGAATCATGCACAAGAGCAGGATAAGACCAACGAAAGGATCCTCCGGGAGATTGATGAAATTAAGAAACAGAAGAAAACGGCAGAGGATCATTCTCCACTGATGCCCAGATCTTTGAATTTTGACACTCCGGTGGTTACTTCTCAGCCGTCAGTGGTTCCAAACATTCAATATGCGGGTGGACCAAAAGGAGTGCACTATGGAACAACAGCTATGACCCAGGCACTAGGTTCATATTTCCAGCCAGCAGGATCCTATCCCCAGCATATGGGATCCCTCACGAGTACAGGAGGATATTCAGGAATGCACCAGGTTCAAGGATCCTCCTTCGTTCCAGGATCATCCCAGGTTCAAGGATCCTCCTTCGTTCCAGGATCATCCCAAGTTCAAGGATCCTCCTTCGTTCCAGGATCATCCCAGGTTCAAGGATCCTCCTTCGTTCCAGGATCATCCCAGGTTCAAGGATCCTCCTTCGTTCCAGGATCATCCCAGGTTCAAGGATCCTCCTTTGTTCCAGGATCATCCCAGTTTCAGGGATCCTTCCAGATGCCAGGATCCTTGAGGAGTTTGCAAACAGGGAGTTCAGATGTCCATCAAGGAGATTTTATTCCAATGCAGACCAATGCCTCTGCTGGCCCCTCGATCATTCCAGGATCTCAACAATATGGATTAACCTCCATATTTCCTAACTTGAATCCAATAGGAGGTAACACTTTTAATAATTCTCATACTATTAACCATGGTTTTACGCAGGATCCAGGTATCAATCATGCCATGGCCAGAGAATTGCAAAAGCTAAAGGATATGATCTCGAGTGTTCCGGGAGTAGTCAAACCTATTCCAGAGATTGCAGATGGGAGCCACAGGATATCTCGCTTTGCACCACCAATCTGTGATGCTGAGATACCCAAGAGGTTCCATGTGCCTACAATGAAACTGTATGACGGTTCGACGGATCCTGAAGAACACATAGCACAATACAGGGAGAGGATGGAGATCAATCCAATCCCAGAAAAGTTAAAGGAAGCATGCCTATGCAAAGGATTCGGATCCACTCTCACTGGATCAGCTCTCAAGTGGCTGCTAAGTCTTCCTCCCTATTCTATTACCTCATTTGCAAACCTAGTTAACTTGTTTAATACTCAGTTTTCTTGTAGTAGAAAATTTGAACGACTAACTAGTGATTTATATAGGATAACCCAGGGTCATAATGAATCATTAAGGGATTACATTACCAAATTTAGTAAAGAATCCTTAGACATTCCCAACTTAGATATAGCCACAGCTGTTGAGGCCTTCAAAATGGGATTGCTTAGGGATTCCTTATTTTATGATGATCTTGTTATGACACCGTGCAGGAACCTAGATGAGGTAAGAACCCGGGCCCTCAGGTTCATCCGGCTAGAGGATGACAAGAGGATTCAGGAGAGGATAACAGGATCCTCAAAGCAGGATAAGCAAGGATCCTCATTCAGAAACAACAAGTTCAGATCCTACAACAAATCTGATAATCAGAACGTGCATTTTATTGATCAAGAAGAGGATGATGAGGACTATCCTCCAATCTCTGAATATTGCTTTAGTGTTGATAACAATGAACTAATCCTTGCCTTGCAGAACCTAGGTGATAAAGCTAGATGGCCAAGAAAGAATGAAAGGTCAGCTGCAACAAAGGATAAATCAAAATGGTGTGCATGTCATGAAGATTTTGGGCACCTCACAGAAGAATGCATTGCATTAAGAAAGGAGATTGGGTACTTGTTGAGCAAAGGGCATCTAAAAGAGTTGTTGGGTAGGAAAAAGTCAAGGACTCAGGATCCCGATAGGATCCCTGAGAAGGCTCCAGCCCCTCCAGCAGACGCACAAGTGATAAACTTTATCTCTGGGGGATCCGACATTTGCGGCACATCCTTCTCAGCAGCTAAGAGGCATGCGAAGGAAACTAAAATGGATAACGGAGAAAGGCCAGTTCGAACATCGAGTGTCTCCGAAGGAAAAGTCATAACCTTTGATGAAGAGGATCGTACTGATATCCAGGATCCTCATCACGATGGTTTAGTTATTACTCTTTTTATATCTAACTGTTTTGTCCGCAGGATCCTAATAGACGGAGGAAGTTCAGTGAACATTATCCAGCTTGACGTTCTAAAGAAGATGGGTATTCCCGAATCAGAGATCATACCAAGATCCTCCGTGCTCGTGGGATTTAGTGGCGAAACCAAGAACACCCTGGGGGACATTAAACTCCCAATATATATTGAAGGCTTACACTCTTATCAAAAATTTTGTGTTATTGACTGTTTATCTTGTTGTAATGTTATCCTTGGCAGGCCCTGGATACACGATATGAAAGCAGTCCCGTCCACTTACCATCAATGTGTGAAGCTCCCTAGTCCTTGGGGAATAGTAAAAATCGATAGTGATCAGCAGGAAGCTAAGAATTGCTACACTTCATCGATGAAACCAGCTTCGAAGTCAAGGGAGCAATAGCAATCAAGGTATCCTCCAAGAAATGTCTTGGAGGCCAGAGAGCAGGATGTGGTAGAAATCCTCATGGATCCTGATGATCCTGAATCCAAAATCTATATCGGGTCAGGGATCCTTGGCGAAATGAAAGAAGACCTCATATCCTTCCTCAAAAGGAGAAAGACTACCTTTGCATGGAAACATGAAGACATGACTGGTATATCCAAAGATGTTATTACCCATAAGCTCGGCATCGACAGATCTTTCAAACCAATCCATCAAAGGAGAAGGAAGTTTGCTCCAGAAAGGAATGCCATTATCCAGGAAGAGGTAGAAAAATTGCTCCGGGCAGGTATGATAAGAGAAGTCAAGTATCCAAGATGGTTGGCCAATGTGGTTGTCGTTCAAAAGAAAAATGGAAAGTGGAGGGTATGTGTCGATTTTACCGATTTAAATAAGGCATGTCCCAAGGATCCTTTCCCTTTACCCCACATTGACTCCATGGTGGATGCAACTGCGGGTCATGAACTGTTAACTTTTATGGATGCCTCATCTGGATTTCAACAAATCCAAATGGAACCATCCGACCAAGAGGATACAGCCTTCATGACTCCAACTGGTATATATTGCTATATTGCTATGCCGTTTGGATTGAGAAATGCAGGTGCAACATACCAAAGGCTGGTGAATATGATGTTCAAGGATCAGATTGGACAAACTATGGAGGTCTACATAGATGATATGGTGGTAAAATCCTTAAAAGCTGAGGATCACCTACGAGACCTGGAGGAAGCATTTGATATCCTTGACAAATATAATATGAAGCTTAATCCTTCAAAATGTCATTTTGGTGTTAAAGCAGGTAAATTCTTGGGATACATGGTGACCAAGAGAGGCATCGAAGCTAGCCCGGAACAAATCAAAGCAATAGTGAACATCAAGTCTCCGGCCAATGCTAAGGATGTTCAAAGGTTAACAGGAAGGATAGCAGCCTTGAACAGATTCATATCCAAGTCCTCCGAAAAATGTAAAGAATTCTATGATATCCTAAGGAAGAACAAGAAATTTGAGTGGACGGAGAAGCATGAAAATGCTCTAAAAGCCCTCAAAGATTACCTATCTTCGGCCCCGGCTTTAATGAAACCAGAAAAAGGTGAAGTGTTATCCTTGTATCTCGCGGTATCCTCAAAAGCAGTAAGTGCGGTCCTTGTTAAGGATCATCAAGGTACACAACATCCCGTCTATTATGTAAGTAAAAGTTTACTTGATGCCGAATCCAGGTACTCACACCTTGAAAAGCTTATCCTTGCATTAATAATGGCATCTACTAAGTTAAGACATTATTTTGAAACTCATGTTATCATTGTTAAAACTAATTTTCCAATTAAGAATGTCCTCAGGAAACCAGAGATGTCAGGAAGGATGGCTAAGTGGGCAGTGAAATTGAGTGCATATGATATAAGATATGAGCCTAGGACAGCTATCAAATCCCAAGCATTAGCTGACTTTGTGGCTGATTTCAGTAGTGATTTACAAGAAGAAGCTGAGTTAGAAGTCCAGCAGCTAGAGGAGACCAAGGATCCTTGGATACTTCACACTGATGGATCCTCAAATGTCAAAGGCACAGGGCTTGGAATACTACTAAAATTGCCACAGGGGGACATAATACCCCATTCTATAGCTTGTGAGTTCCAAACCACTAATAATGAGGCTGAATATGAAGCCTTAATTGCCGGTTTGCAAATCGCAAAGCATATGGGGATCAGGTATCTTGAGGTACACGTAGATTCTTTGTTAATTACAAATCACTTTAATGGATCATATGCTGTTAAAGGTGAAAAACTAACCAAATATTTGGAGATAGTCAAAAGTTTGGCACTATCTTTTGTTTCCTTTAGTTTGTCACAGGTACCAAGGGAAGAAAATACAGAAGCTGATGCATTGGCTAACTTAGGATCATCTTTGAAGATCCCAGAGGATAGCAAGATTCCTATTATCCATATCCTGACCCCGGCTATCGAGGATTACCAGACTATGGAGATAGGAGATGATCCTGCAGTTATCCCTAGTGAGGATATTCAATCCTATTCAGGATCCGGATCATGGATCTCACCAATTATGAGATACTTACAACATGGAGAGATTCCTATAGGAGAAAACCCTAGGGCTTTCAAATCTAAGGTATCTCAATTCACAATTATGAATAATATGTTATATAGACGATCTCTTGCAGGACCGTACTTGAGATGCATTGAGGATCCTGAAGTTCAAGAAGTTTTAAAAGACTTCCATGAAGGAGATTGTGGAAATCACACTGGGGGCAGGGCTTTATTCTCAAGGATCTTGAGGACAGGATACTACTGGCCAACCATGAAGAAAGATGCTGTGGAGTATGCCAGAAGATGTGATCCTTGCCAGAGACACAGCAATATCCTTCATCAACCAGCCGAACTATTGCATCCTATATCCTCCTCTTGGCCATTTATGAGATGGGGTATGGATATAGTTGGCAAGCTCCCTAAGGCACCTGGTGGGAAAGTGTTCATGTTAGCTATGACTGATTACTTCTCCAAGTGGATAGAGGCTGAAGCTTTTGCCCAAGTTAGAGAAAAGGAAGTTATATCCTTCATTAAAAGAAATATTATAACTAGATTTGGAATTCCTTCCGAGATTATATGTGATAATGGTTCCCAATTTATTGGGGGCAGAACCACTAACTTTTGTGACAGCTGGGGGATTAAGATGATAACGTCAACACCAGTCCACCCACAAGCTAATGGTCAAGCAGAATCATCCAACAAGATCATCATCAACAACTTGAAGAAGAAACTTGGATCCAAGAAAGGAAAATGGGCAGAAGAGCTACCCTATGTGCTCTGGGCTGACAGGACAACCCCTAAGAATGCTACTGGTCAAACACCATTCTCTTTGGTGTTTGGGGCAGAGTCAGTGATCCCAACAGAAATGGTGGTTCCTACTGCTAGAACAAGTACCCGTGATCCTAAGGAAAATGATGAAAACTTGGCTCAAGACCTGGATACTATTGAAGAAATCAGGGATATGGCTAGGATCAGGATGGCCAGCTATCAACAAAGAATGGCTGGTGCTTACAATAAAAATGTCAGGATCAGGAGGTTTCAAGTTGGAGATATGGTGTTAAGGAAAGCATTTCAAAATACCACCAATCCTGCTGATGGAAAATTGGCTCCAAAATGGGAAGGCCCTTATTTGATTGAAGCTGAAGCAGGAAAGGGGGCATATAGATTGCTAACCATGGAAGGTGATTTGCTACCAAGAGCTTGGAATGCTGTCCACCTGAAGAAGTATTTCATGTAAGCAGGATCCTTATGGCATAAGCGATCCTCACGATAGGGATATCCTTATAGGATCCTCAAAATATCGGTGATCCTTACTCAGGTAATATCCTAATCTTGAACTATTTCATTATTTTCTCATATAAGGATAAGGATCATGTATCCTTTATCCATCTCTCACGTGAGTTCAAGTTTTGAAAGTTCAGGTATCTTTAGCACAACGTTGGCTATCCACAGAAGCAATCCGTCTTTTGGGTTTAACCCCAGTTATTTGGGCTTGTCCCCAGATTCCGCCTGCAGCGCACGATGATCCTGGTATAGTTCAAGGCTTTGGGACCAGTACTCATTATAGGGGCTGATAATTCCATTGTTCTGGCTATGCTTAGGATCCTACGTATAATGGTAGACGTACCATACATCCGTTCATAAGGTTTCTAACGTTTTCACGTTAGCTAAGGTTTTGACATCTTCATGTCACTAAGTTTGGATAGTCGCCAGTTAGGGCCATACTCCAGTTTACACACGATCCTTGGGCTTGTCCCCAGTTATCCTTGGGCTTGTCCCCAGTTATCCTTGGGCTTGTCCCCAGTTGCTAACTCTTTTCTTATATTGGCTTAGTCCCAAGTTATGCTCTATTTCAGGTCCTTGAAGGTAGGCAGCTAGGGATCCTTGATCCTTATTTCACTCTAAGGTTTATCTTATAGTTATCCTTATTATGGTTAAGATTCTAACTTGGATCCTCAGGTATGATCCTTAACTCTTTTGATTTTATTCGTTATTCTTTTGATGAACCCTTGTACTTGACAACTGAACCTGTGTTTCATAAACTATATCACTTTTTAGAACTTATCGGTTATGGGATATATGATCCTTGATTATATCCTAAACTTTATAGATATTTTTTAATTTTCTGAGGTTTGATAAATATAAACAGGATGAACATTATAACAGTTGAAAAGTAACATACTAAAAAGGGTAACAACACAAGATAAGCGACAAAAGGTTAAGTTTTTATTTATCAACAAAAGGCTAACCCTTTAAAGGTTGTCAAAATTACCTACCCGAGCATCTACCAGCAAAACGTGGCCCGTCCGCTGGGGTAGGTAAAGGGTGTCCATGATAATGAGTTCAAAAGTAGTGCAGGAATATAAAGGCAGCAGGATCACAATGGCTTCGTCCCCCAAACAGAGGATCCCTCCACCAATTGCAATCCTGCCTATTGTCCAAAGGATCATACATGATCCTTAATCCTAAAAACCTATTGTTCAAAGTACAACCCATGAAATTGTCTTAAACATCACAACCATAAAAACAACCACCAAACTAAAAATTGGGCTCCGGCCTTAGCACATATATCCTTCATCGCCCAATTGTGCAGCCTACACCTTCTCTGCATCATCACCACCAGCCGCTGCATCCTCAGCTTTATCCTTCAACCCGCTGCCACTAGCCTCAATTGCCAGAATCTCCTCAGCCTCCTCTTCATCACCCAATTCAGCCAGCCTTGCCTTCCATTCTTCAATCTCCCAGTTGCCTTTGTCGAAGGCAGGATCCTGAGCTTCCAAGGCCATTTGGAGTTTGGTTTTGTACATTGCTATGGCGGCAGAAACTTTAGCATCATCCATGATCTCCTGCCTTTCATAATCAAAGCTAACCAGCACCTTGGCCATATTCTGCTTGGCATCCTTGAGTTCCTTCTGAAGATCAGCGATTGTGAGATCCTTGAGCACAGCAACCTGCTGGAGATCGGCAATCTTCTGATCTTGATCCTCAACGTGACCGACGTAATCCTCGATCTCAGCAAATTTCTGCAAAAGAAAAGGATAAAGCGGTTCAAGAGCAAGTGATCCTTAGATCAGCAGGATATGCAAGCAGAGATAGTGATCCTTACATCATTGAAGTATTCGAGGAACTGGTGGCGAATTAAGGGCAGGCCCTGCAAATCCTCAGCCTCGGAAGTCTTTCTCTTCTTGATTCCCTTCCCTTTGAGGGGTGCCTTGGGGATTGAGACAGTCGGGCTAGTAGGAACCTTTCTTTTGGAGGATTTAACAGTGGTGAGATCGGTGACACTGAACCTTGAAGCAGATTTGGCAGACTTTCCAGCGCCTACACAACCAAAATAAGATAAGTATCTTTTCTTAATATACATTTAATTATTTATTTAAATTATAAACAAGGATACTTACTCGACATTGTGACAGAGCCTGAGGATACCTCCTGTGAGTCTTGGGTTGTTGTCTTAAAAGTTCTAGTTTCAGGGTCCAGTCCCCAGAAAGTAGCAAGTCTTTCCCTGGTTGCGGGTGTTGTGATGAGACGTGAAAAGGAGATGGCTGCATGACACAAAACAAAGAAGGGGTTAGTGATCCTATTACAAAAACATGACTATCTGATGATCCTCCCATGATCCTCCAGCCTACCATGGGTGGACCATGTTCTTGGTAAGTGCTCTCCATCTGAAATGGTATCCCTCCTTACAAAGAAGAAGCGACGCTTCCAATCTTTGTCGTTTTTGGTGACTTTGAGAAGAGGGTGATCTGCACCGGGTTTCCGTTTAAATAAGTAACGGTGGGATCCGAAGGTAGTAAGATCATACAACTCCGCTAGTTCTGACATTCCTAAATCAAGACTCTCCTGCTCGATGATCCTCTCTAGGGTGTATAAAACCCTCCAGATCATCGGCATGGCTTGAATGTAAGATATGCCGGTAAGGGAAAAGAAGGATTGTGTGAACTCCGGGAAAGGATAGGTGTACCCTATAGCAAATGGAGTGACTGGGAAGGCCACCCATGTATCAGAAACGTAGTCGCTCAAAACAGTTGAATCGAAGGGTTTGAAAAAGACATTTGCCGGAAAACGGTGACGGATGCTATCAATCTGTGCGTCGGTAAAGCAACACCTCTCGTTCACCGAGTCCTTGACGATCTTCTGACTCTTCAGAGGGATATCCTTTTTGTGATCCTTAGCCGGGGAACTTCGGAGCAACATTCTTGAAGTGATTAAGGTAAAGAAAGAAGAACAGAGTAAGAAAGGGAGAGAGAGGAGAAAGAGATACCTGATCGATCTTCAACTGAGATTATAAAGGGAGTTTCTTTCGAATTTAAATGCATAATGATCCTATCTATATCTCTATTTATAATTATGATTCTGCAGGATTGTCACTTCCGTGACATCATCATCGCAACGGCTAGTTCAAAATTAACGGCTATATATCCGTTAGTTTGTTACGGATAAGATCAAGAAAACATAACTCGCTAATTTTACAATTTCACTCCTTATATTTTGGGGGCAATTGTTAGGGGAGGATTTTCTAACAATTAGTGATCCTTATTTGTTATCCTAACTGGTGATCCTTACTTCTGTGACAGGTGGTGATCCTCAGAAGGGCTTTAGGATCAGGATCATGGATCACCTCAAGGATCCTCATACTGACAATTGTTTACTTATGTTTTATAACATCTCGCAGGTATAACAAGCTTGACCAGGTCTTAGCGGCATTCTTGGAGAATATTCCCGAAGTATTCTGCACGTGCTAGATCAAAACTAGACGTTATGGAGAACGTGGAGGCTTGGCTTGAAAGTCGGAGAGTTTGTTAACTAGATATTTTTCTTACTTGAAAGGGGTAACGAGCTAGTTAGTGACACTTAATCATTTTGGCAGTTTCACACACTCGCAAACACTCTCATACAAGCTCTCGTTCAAACACTTAGCAATTACTTACACTTTTTACACTTTTCACCGTAGTGATCCTTGTACCTAGCTCGTTACTATCCGAAGTTGTAAACGTTTATTCATTTATTTGAGCTTGGTGATCGGTAGTTTCCATCACCCGGGGTTTTTTGTGCCGGAGATCAACTCTTGATCAAGGGCTTTTTCCCCGTATAAATCCTTGTGTTGTTTGTGCATTCCACATTGAAGTGATCCTCATTGTTGTTAAACCTTTTGAGCATCATACCCCGTAATCTAGAGTTTGGTTACAATATTCTCAACAGATTTTCTGACCAAAACAGATGTCATCACTCACAAGCTTGGAATTGATAAATCATTCAAGCCTGTTCAACAAAAAAGAAGGAAGTTTGCTCCTGAGCGGAATACAATTATTCAAGAGGAAGTTGAGAGATTATTGAAGTCCAGGATGATCAGAGAGGTTAAGTTCCCAAGGTGGCTAGCAAACGTGGTTGTGGTACAGAAGAAAAATGGGAAATGGAGAGTTTGTGTAGACTACACAGACTTGAACAAAGCTTGTCCTAAAGACCCATTTCCTCTTCCCCACATTGATGCAATGGTAGATGCCACTGCCGGGCATGAAATGCTGACCTTCATGGACGCATCCTCAGGATTTCAACAGATCCAAATGGAGCCTTCTGACCAGGAGGATACTGCCTTCATGACACCAACAGGTATTTATTGTTATACAGCTATGCCTTTTGGTTTGAAAAATGCAGGTGCAACATACCAAAGATTGGTAAACATGATCTTCAAAGACAAACTGGGGGACACCATGGAGGTGTACATCGACGATATGGTGGTAAAGTCAAAGAAAGCTCAGGATCACCTCCAGGATATTAAAGGAGCGTTTGATATCCTGGATCAGTATAACATGAAGCTGAATCCTGCTAAGTGCCATTTTGGAGTAGGGGCAGGAAAATTCCTAGGATATATGGTGACCAAAAGAGGAATAGAAGCAAGCCCGGAGCAGATTAAAGCCATCTTGGATATTAAATCGCCCTCAAATATGAAGGATGTTCAACGATTAACAGGGCGAGTGGCAGCATTAAATAGATTTATCTCAAGATCCTCAGAAAAATGCAAAGACTTTTATGATATCCTGAAGAAGAACAAGAAATTCGAATTGAGAAGCATGAAGCGGCCCTACAGGATTTAAAGTAATATCTTTCAACCGCACCTCTACTGATGAAGCCCGAGAATGGTGAACCATTATCCCTATACCTCGCGGTATCAGGGAATGCTGTAAGTGCCGTCCTTGTAAAGGACCATGAAGGTCAGCAACATCCTGTTTATTATGTTAGTAAAAGCTTGTTAGATGCTGAAACTATATATTCTCATTTAGAAAAATTGATACTAGCATTAGTCATGGCATCAACGAAACTTAGACATTACTTTGAAACACATAGGATTCATGTTAAAACAAATTATCCTGTTAAAAATGTACTTAGGAAACCAGAAATGTCAGGTAGGATGGCTAAGTGGTCGGTAAAGTTGAGTGCTTATGATTTAGTATATGAACCTAGGAATGCCATAAAGTCTCAGGCTTTAGCTGACTTTGTGGCTGATTTTAGTAGTGACATTCAGGATGAGGTAGACTTAGAAGTTCAACAGTTAGGAGAATCCTCAGGATCCTGGACATTATATACTGATGGTGCATCTAATATAAGAGGAGTAGGATTAGGAATACTACTAAAATCGCCACAGGGGGACATATTACCCCAGGCTATTAGGTGTGAATTTCCTGCTACTAATAATGAAGCAGAGCATGAGGCTTTAATTGCAGGATTAGAGTTGGCCAAGAGCATGAGTATCAAAAATTTACAAGTATATGTTGACTCGTTGTTAATTACTAACCATTTTAATGGATCCTATGCAGTTAAGGGTGAGAAGTTAATCGAATACCTCGATATCCTTAAAAAGTTAGCATGATATTTCGATGTTTTTACACTTGAACAGGTACCAAGGGAGGATAATGCTGAAGCGGATGCCTTAGCAAATCTGGGATCATCAATCAGGATACTGGAAGGGACCCAAATACCAGTATTACATGTCTTATATCCTGCAACGAATCCTCAGGATAAAGAAGTAGCGGGTATTCAGGATCCTGAAGCGGAATATCCTAAACAGGATCCTAAATCCTGGACGGCTCCAATTGTGAAATATCTCAAAGAAGGACACATCCCCGGAAATGAAAATCCTAAGGCGTTTAGGATGAAGGTATCACGATTCACTATTATAAATAACGTTTTATACAAGAAATCTCTTGCAGGACCGTATTTAAGATGCTTGGAGGATCCTGAAGCCAAAGAAGTACTTCAGGATATACATGAAGGGGATTGTGGTAATCACACCAGGGGCAGATCATTGTTCTCGAAAGTATTAAGGACAGGATATTATTGGCCAACGATGAGGAAAGATGCTGCAGAATATGCTCGAAGATGTGATGCATGTCAAAGACATAGTCACATACTACATCAACCAGCTGAACCATTATATCCTGTAGTTTCCCCTTGGCCATTCATGAAGTGGGGGATGGATATAGTAGGGAAGTTACCAAAAGCTCCGGGAGGAAAAGTCTTTATGTTAGCTATGACGGATTATTTCTCCAAGTGGGTTGAGGCTGAAGCATTTGTCCAAGTTAGAGACCAAGAAGTAGTATCCTTCATAAAGAGGAATATCCTGACTAGGTTTGGGGTACCAGCTGAGATAATTTGTGATAATGGGTCCCAGTTTATAAGCAAAAGGACTACTGACTTTTGCAAAAGTTGGGGAATCAAAATGATCACATCTACTCCAGTACATCCTCAAGCGAACGGACAAGCTGAATCTTCAAACAAAATAATAGTCAATAACTTAAAGAAGAGACTTGGAGCCAAAAAAGGAAGATGGGCGGAAGAGTTACCCTTTGTTTTGTGGGCTGATAGGACAACGGTAAAGAATGCAACCGGCCAAACCCCGTTTTCCTTGGTATTTGGAGCGGAGGCAATGATTCCAACAGAAATGACGATACCTACTGCAAGATCTATGCTACAGGATTCTGAACAGAATCCTGATGTCTTATGTCAGGATTTGGATACTATAGACGAAAAAAGAGATGCAGCAAGGCTAAGGATGGCAGCATATCAACAAAGAATATCCAGAGCATATAATAAGAATATAAGGACTAGAAGATTTCGAGTTGGTGATTGGGTGTTAAGAAAGGCTTTTCAAAATACCACTAATCCTGCCGATGGCAAGCTAGCTCCGAAATGGGAAGGACCTTATGAAGTCGAGTCAGAAGCAGGGAAAGGAGCATATCGACTCAAAAATATGGAAGGGGATATGCTACCAAGATCCTGGAATGCAATACATTTAAAGCTCTATTTCAAGTAAGAGTAGAATTTATTTTCTATCTCGGAATGGTATGTATTCTATTTTTAAATATATTCGTTTATTGTCTTGAACCCAATACTGACTTAAGCATCGGAGGGGTGTTAGCCAAGCTAACACCCACCTTAGTTTACAATTGTTTTGCAGGATATGTTTCAGGATATAGCTCCAGGATATATACTCAGGATAAGTCGAAAGATTAGAGGATTGGCCCCCTCTCTCACGTTTAAGGGATCCTGGTCCCTTCAAAGGTTTAAAGGTATTCACCTTTCTTTCGAATTGGGTTTAAACACCTCGCCTGGAGCGCAAGTTATCTAGGTATAGTTCAAGGTAGCGGGACCAGTTCATGTAAAAGTGGCTGACAATTTCGTTACTGTTGGCTATATCCTGGATCCTAAAGGTATATGAGGATTGATCACCCTCTCTCACGAAAGAGTATTTTCATACTCTCAAAGGTTTAAGGGTTTTCACCTTTCTAAGAATTGGAGTTTGTACACTCTCGCCTGTAGCGCATGAAATTTAGGGTTTATCCCCAGATATCAGGGTTTATCCCCAGGGTATTAAAGGTTTATCCCGAGTATGCTAAGGATTAATTTCAGGATATCATGGGTTTTGTCCCAGGGTATTCGGAATTTATTTAAGTCAAAGTATAAATGCATTTGCGTTTCTGTGTCAAACACAGGGGACATACATTATACTGTTCAAAGGATGGATCCAAGTTCATAAGTATGCACTGGGGACAAAACTTATAATGGAGGATTAAAATTAATTCCGTAAGAATCTCTGGTATGATCTCTCCTTTTTATTTGGACAATTTATAGGTTGTATTCTAATATCCTTATCAAGATATCTTTCAGGATACCTTCCAGGATACATTTATAATATATATTCCTAAAAATGTACAAACCAAACAGTTTTCACAAATACGATTTTCATATCAATGACAACAATAATAAAGTCAAAAGAGTAGTTATATTATTAACGTACCAAAAGATGTGCTCTTAGTTTCACCTCAAAACAAGGCCCATCCACTAAGAGCACTAATAGTTCATTACCATATTTACCCAACAGTTGAAGGTTTCATCTCAAACCGAGACCCATCCACCTTCAACTGTTGTATTGTTCAAAAAGCATGCAGGAAATGTAAATTGTTCAGGTGCAGGGAAGTAAAGTGCAGAAAAGTAAATTGTTTAAGGGACTACAGACCAACATTCAAAATTAAAAAGGTGGGCTCTGGCCTTGGCACGTATATCCGTCATCGCCCACCTAAATGCCCTCACACAGCGGCATCTCCTCCAACCTTCTCAGACTTCTCAGCACCAGCATCCTGACCAGCATCTTGAGAAGCATCCTCGCCAATGTCCATCCCAACATCTGCTCCAGCATCCTTCTTGTCTCCAGCCTGGATCACCACCTCTGCTGACTTAGAAGACTCACCGGCTTCAGCAGGAAATGGCACAGCTTTGCCTCCGAGCTCCTTTAACTTGGCCACCCAGGATTCAACTGGTCAAGATGGACAAACAAGGCCCGTCTCCTTGGCCTCGTAGGCCATCTTGATGCGTGCTTGTAACAAGGAGACGATGGCAGAAGCCTTGATTCCCTCCCGGAAATTGACCAAGGCTTGATCATGATCCATTTGAACGGTGGCAAGTTTGAGCTCAGCGTCTTGGGTGACCTTCTTCAGCAGGCTTTCATAGTGTCGGGTCTTCGCTTTGGCAATGGCACCTTGGTCAGCAACGGTGCTTTCAAGCTGTTTGATCCTGGCTTCGTGGAGTGCCACAGTACCACAAGCATCATTGTACAAGTGGAGCAAATGCTGGAGGCCCTGCACATCAATTAAAGGTATAAGTTAGAATATATATTGACCAGGATATCCTGTCAGGATATCCTATTAGAATATACGTGCAGGATATACGTGCAGGATATGAGTTAGGATATTACCTTGTTGAGAAAGGATGTCATTGGCTCTAAGGAATCAGAGAAGCTGAGTTCGTCATAGGAGAACCCTTCTGAACCTGGAGCAGTGACTTCAAGACCTTTCCTATTTTTTGCTGTGGAAGCACGAGTTCTTGGATTGGCCTTGGGAGCCGGGAGTGGCTTGGAGCTAGTTGCAGCAGGAGTTTCTTTCTTGACTGTGGCTGGGGTTGGATAGCTGTCGAGTTCATCAAGGTCTAGATAGACTGGAACTTTGCTGGAATCTGCAAACAGGGAGTAAAATTCAAAATCTTTCCTAAAAATATCAGATAAAAACATATATGTACAGGATATCTTGCAGGATCCTTACCAGACATGTTTGCGCTTGAAAGAGGACTTGGAGTTGGTGGAGATGGGTTAAAGCTTCTCTCTGCTTCAGAAAGCAGTCTGATGGCGTCTATTCTTTTTTGAGAATCAGCAAGAGGAGGTGCAATTTTCCTAAAATCAGCTGCATACAGAGAAAATAAAATTGGTCAGTTCAGGATATAAAGCAGGATAAGAGGCAGGATCATCTTTAAACCCTAAATCCTACCCTTCTTCAACCATCTCATCGGATAATCCGTTCCACCAGGGATTGAATCCCTTTTTACAAAGAAATATTTGGATTGCCAACCATCCTCGTTCCTGGTGGCACGAAGTATCAATGGGTCACCGGAAGTAGAGTAAAACAGAAATCTGCACGATCCGTGGCATCTAAGTTTGTAAGCTAGGGGCAGATCATGGACAGAAAGATCAGGAATGTGGTTTCTCTTGATTTGGTCAAGAACAGACAAAACACGCCAGAGCATTGGCATGGTTTGGCTGAAAGAGATTTTGGTGATATTAAAGAATTCGGTGATGAAATCCGGAAAGGGGAATTGTAGCCCTAGGGTAAAAGGGAAAGCACTGAAGCATATCCACTCACTGGAAACCATATCTGACCGGATTTCCCGGTCAAAGGGTCTAAATACGGTTCCTACCGGGAAGATGCCGGAGGATTTCAAGGCTGACAGGTGGGCACTATCGAAGGTACATGCCTCCTTCTCCGGTTCTTGGAGAAGGTTCTGGTGTATGAATGTGGGAGCCGAGTCACCTGAACTGGACCTTGTTTGCCTAGGCATTTGGTCGCCTGAATTTTCGCCGGAGAAAGATGATAAAGATGAATATGAAGATGAGGGAGAGAATATTACCTTTTTTCCTTGTCGATTATGATTGAAAACGGTCACATCATTAGTCTTATCTATTAATTACCTCGGCCACCGTGAAAAATGTAACCGTTAGTGCAGGATATCAAACGGTAACATTTTTGGGGACAATTGTTATGGGTGAAATTCTGAGCCCATATCCTGGAAAGTATCTTGACATATATCTTGGTTATATGGTATCTGTTTACATCCGGGATGCTGATTCAGGATATTGGTAACATCCTGAATGGTATCCTCAGGATTACTAACGGATTATGTGCAGGTACGTGGGTTAGAAGCTATCAACGTTCACAAAGACTCATTCCGCGGAAGACTCGGTCCAAGTCGTTCAAATGAAGACGTTGAAGCCGTATTACTCGGTCTATAACGTTCACAATGGAATATTCGGAGTACCCCATATTTGTAGGGATTATTGTTTGTAATTCATTACTATAAATAGGTGGGTATACCAGATCGAATAGGACATCACATTCACACTCGCTACACTCTAACACTTACTCTCGAGCAATTCTCACTTTCATACAAAGGCATTGTAACACTTAGCGATCTGGTCTATATCCTGCACTGTATCCTGACGTTTGAAGTAATAAGAAGAACAAGGCAGCTGCGATTGTCAGCTCCCGAGGTTTTATGCCGGCGATCTAGATTGATCAAGGGCTTTCCTCGTACATCTCGTGTCATTTACTTTACTTTTGCTTATAGTTTGATCATAGATACAGCTCAATATCCTGAGCCGTATCCTGAATACTGATTTTCTAAATAACTCAACAAGCATATTTTCTATATACTTTCAAGCACACTACCTCACATTACTAATTTGATCACTTAATTGCTTCGGTAATTTTTGACCAAAACACTTCAACTATAGGATATTTGATCATGGATCATATCCTAAATATTTTCAATCTGACTTATTCAAAATTGCTTATTCAATAAGTGTACATCAAAACAATTGAGAATTAAAGAGACAAAAAGGATAACAATACAAGATAAGTGACAAAAGATTAAGGTTTTATTTATTAACAAAAGATTAACCCTTAAAAGGTTGTCAAAATTACCTACCCCGAGCATCTACCAGCAATACGTGGCCCGTCCGCTGGGGTAGGTAAAGGGTGTCCATGATAATAGGTTCAAAGTAGTGCAGGAATATAAAGGCGATAGGATCACAATGGCTTCATCCCCCAAACAGAGGATCCCTCCACCATTTGCAATCCTGCCTATTGTCTGAAGGATCCTAGATCCTTAATCCTAAAAACTATTGTTCAGTACAAACCATCAAATTGTTCAACAAAACAACCATCAAACTAAAACAATTGGGCTCCGGCTATGTCTAGAAATTTCCATCATCGCCCAATCATGCAGCCTAAACCTTCACTGCATCACCACCTCCGGCTCCACTTGCTTCACCACCTTCACCCTTGCCTCCAGCCTCGATCGTCAGGATCTCTTCAGCCTCCTCTTCATCATCCAGTTCAGCCAGCCTTGCCTTCTAGCCTTCCACATCCCAGGTGCTCTTGTCAAAGGCAGGGTCCTGGGCTTCCAAGGCCATTTGCAGCTTGGTCTTGTACATTGCTATGGCGGCAGAGACTTTGGCGTCTTCGGTGATCTCATGCTTCTCGTAGTCAGCATTAACCAGCACCTTGGCCGCCTCATGTTTGGCATCCTGGAGTTCCTTCTGAAGATCAGCAATTTTGAGGTCCTTTAGCAATGCAACCTGCTGGAGGTCGGCAATCTTCCTATCCTGATCCTCAACGTGGCCAACATAG
This sequence comes from Helianthus tuberosus, assembly GCA_030545235.1. Taxonomy (NCBI): domain Eukaryota; kingdom Viridiplantae; phylum Streptophyta; class Magnoliopsida; order Asterales; family Asteraceae; genus Helianthus; species Helianthus tuberosus. The sequence continues at coordinate 46,369,328 of CM060411.1, read as the reverse complement.
TCCTCAATCTCAGCGAATTTCTGCAAAGGGGATAAAAGATAAGGTCAGGACCAAGTGATCCTCAAATCAGCAGGATATGTCAGCAGGATATACGAGCAGAGACAGTGATCCTTACATTGTTGAAGTACTCGAGGAATTGGTGGTGGATCAGAGGCAGGCCCTGCAGATCCTCAGCCTCGGAGGCCTTTCTCTTTTTGACTCCCTTTCCTTTGAGGGGTGCCTTGGGGACTGAAGCTGTCAGGCTGGTAGGAGCCTTTCTTTTGAAGGATCTGACGATGGTGAGATTGGTGACGCTGAACTTTGAAGCAGACTTGGTGGATTTTCCAACACCTACACAACCAAAACAAGATAAGTATCTTTACTTCACTTATATTTCACTATTTATTTAAATTTTTAAACAAAGATACTTACTTGACATCGTGACAGAGCCTGAGGATACCTCCTGAGAATCCTGGGTGGTTGTCTTGAAAGATCTTGTTTCAGGATCGAGTCTCTTGAAAGCGGCGAGTCTCTCTTTGGCAGCAGGAGACAGTCTGAGGTGTGAGACGGTGATAGCTGCATAACAAGAAAGCAAAAGTATATAAGTGATCCTTATATCAAAAGAAAGTTCTCTGGTGATCCTTCTCAGGATCCTCCATCCTACCCTAGGTAGCCCATTTCCTGGGTAGATCCTTCCCGTCAGGGATAGAATTTCTCTTGACGAAAAAGAAACGCCGCTTCCAGTTAGTATCATTCTTGGTAGCTTTGAAGATCGGGTGTTCCTCACCAGGTTTACGTTTGAACAAATAACGATGAGAACCAAAGGTAGTAAGATCATACAGCTCTCCCAGCTCTGACATTCCTAGGTCTATCCCTTCCTGCTCGATGATCCTTTCAAGGGTATACAAAACCCTCCAGATCATCGGCATGGCTTGGATATAAGAGATGCCGGTTAGGGAAAAGAAAGATTGGGTGAAGGCTGAAAAAGGATATGTATAGCCTATGGTGAACGGAGTGATAGGAAAAGCAACCCAGTTGTCGGAAATATGATCACTCAGGGCATTGGGATCAAAAGATTTAAACACGGTGTTCGCCGGGAAACAGTAGCGGATCCTATCAATCTGCGGATCGGTGAAACAGCAGCGTTCTTTTATGGAATCTTCGATGATCCCCTAGCTCTTCAGTGGGCTGTTTTTCGGGTGATCCTTAGCTGGAGAGTTCCGGAGCAACATTTTTGACGGAATGATGGAAAGATACGGAAAACAGAGCAAAAGAAGGAAGAAGATGAAGAGAGAATACCTGTTTATCTTCGGATGCAGTTATAAAGGGAGTATCTCTGAAATTTAAATGCAAACGATCCTATCTATATCTCCTATTTATAATCATGATTGTGCAGGGGTGTCACTTCTGTGACGTCATAGTTGCAACGGATAGTTCTACATCAACGGCTAGTTATCCGTTAGTTAGTTGCGGATAAGATCAAGAAAATATAATTCGTTCATTTTACATATTACTCCTTATATTTTGGGGGCAATTGTAAGGGGAGGATTTTCTAACAATTAGTGATCCTTACTTGTTATCCTAATAAATGATCCTTACTTCTGTGACAGATAGTGATCCTCAGAAGAGCTTCAGGATCAGGATCATGGATCACCTTAAGGATCCTCATACTAACGATTGTTTGTTTGTGTTTCGTATTATTTTGCAGGAGTAATAAGCTTGACTTGGTCTTAGCAACGTTACTATGGAATATTCCACGGGTATTTCGCACACGTTTGACTGGAAATGGACGTTGTGGAGAACGTGGGAGCATGGCACAAAAGTCGGATAGTTTGTTAGCATAGTTAACTTCTATTTTTAAAGGGGTGACGAGCTAGTAATTAGAACACTTTAGCCATTTTCAGCTACACGCACTCTCGTACAATTGCACTCTTGAAGCTTTCGGCAAACACTTAACAGTTTTCACTCACTTTTACACATTTCACCATAGTGATCTTTGTACCTAGCTCGTTACTATCCGAAGTTGTAAACATTTACTGATTTATTTGAGCTTGGTGATCGGTAGTTTCCATCACCCGAGGTTTTTTATGCCGGAGATCTTCTAAAGATCAAGGGCTTTTTCCTCGTATAAATCCTTGTGTCGTTTGTGCAATTTACATTGAAGTAATCCTTATCATTGTTCCTCATTTCAAGCATCATTCCCCGTAACTAAGAGTTTGGTTGCATTATCCTTGTGTGATTTTTTGACCAAAACAGTACTGGATCCTTATAGTGATCCATGATCTTGATCCTGCAACACTTCTGAGGATCACTACTTCAGACAGAATTGAGGATCACTTAATCCAACACCAAATAAGGATCACTGGTCATCTAGAAATCCACCCCTAACAACTGGATATCATATCGTTGAGTTTCTGCAATTCCCTAGCCATAGCTTGATTGATACCTGTATCCTGCATAAAGCCATGGTTAGTGTTGTAAGAATTATTCAAAGTGTTACCTCCCGGAGGATTCAGGTTTGGAATCCCATATGTGAATCCATATTGACGAGATTCTGGTATGATTGAAGGACCAGAAGTAGCAATGGTCTGCATTGCAATGAAGTCTCCTTGATGAACATCTGAACTTGAGGGTTGTACACTTCTTAAAAATCCTTGATCCTGAAAGATGTTGGATCCTTGAACCTGGAAGGAGGATCCTTGAACCAGAGAGGATCCTTGGACCTGAGAGGATCCTTGAACCTGAGAGGATCCTTGAACCTGTGTGCGTCCCCATATATCCTCCTGAGCTGACAAAGGAACCCTGATGCTGGAAAGAGGATCCCGAAGGCTGAAAACAGGATCCTGAAGGCTGGAAGTGAGACCCAAAAGCCTGACTCATAGTTGTTGTTCCATAACGCCTTCCCAATGGTCCACTCTGATACTGGATATCCGAAGCTGCAGATTGCTGGGCAGTCATAGCTGGAGTGTCGAAATCCAGTGACCTTGGTATCAGAGGAAAGTGATCCTCCCCTGATTTCTTCTGTTTCTTGATGTCACCATTCTCCCAGAGGATCCTTTCGTTGGTTTTGTCCTGCTCTTGTATGTGATCCCTCATCTGTAAAATCAAAGAAAAAAGATCACTAGTAGTACGGGTTAGAAGAAACAACAGAAGTTGGTGGTTTTGCAAAAATGGGGCTTTGTCTCTTTGCAGCATTTTCAGCATTCTTCTGGGATCCAATAGGTGGTGGAGGCAAAGGTGGAACGCCCTGTGAAGAAGTTACTGCCGGCATAGAGCTTGAAGTGTTCTTTGCTGAGGAAGCCATGTAGTTGAAGATGATGAACCGAAATGAACACAGTGAGCAAATTTTTTCAGAAATGAAGCACCAATTGCCCCACGGTGGGCGCCAAACTGTTTTGGTCAAAAATCAGGCTAGGATAATACAACCAAATCTTTTTTGTGAGGAATGATGCTTAAAACAATGAACGAATGTATGAATAACTTACAAATGTTATGAACAAGTGACACAAGGATTTATACGAGGAAAAAGCCCTTGATCAAGAGTTGATTTCTGGCACAAAAAACCTCGGGTGATGGAAACTACCGATCACCAACTACTATTAAACAAATGATTGTTATAACTCGGGATAACAAGCTTATTACAAGGATCACTATAGTGTAATGTGTATGAAATCGCCAAATAAACTATTGAAAGTTATTGAGAGCTGTTCCGAGTGTGTGTGTTTGCTAAATTAGCCAAGTGTTCTAATTCAGGCTTGTTATCCCCTTTTAAAATTAGAAATAACTAAAACAACTAACTATCCGCTAAATGTGCAAGCTTTCCACGATCTCCATAACGTTCACAAAAGCCTAGCACGTGCGGAATATTGAGGGCATATTCTCCAAGAATATCGGTAAGACTTGGTCCATGCGTATACTCCTGCAAAACGATCTCACATACAATGTAGACAATCGTTAGTGTAAGGATAACAATAAGGATCCCGGATCCTGATCCTGCAACACCTTCCGGGGATCCTTAATTCAAACAGAATTAAGGATCCGTGATCCTAGCAGTACTTGAGGATCCGTGATCCTTAGGATTGGAAAATCCTCCCCTAACAATGGGCAGTGAAGCTTAGTACTTATGATATAAGATATGAACCAAGGACTACCATCAAATCCCAAGCCTTAGCTGACTTTGTGGCAGATTTTAGTAGTGACTTGCAAAGAGAAGCTGAGTTAGAAGTTCAGCAGCATGAAGAGACTAAGGATCCTTGGATACTCTTCACTGATGGAGCATCTAATGTTAAAGTAATAGGACTTTGAATACTACTAAAATCGCCACAGGGGGACATAATACCCCACTCAATAGCTTGTGAGTTCCAAACTACCAATAATGAGGCTGAATATGAGGCCTTGATATTGCCAAGCATATGAGGATCAGGTATCTTGAGGTACATGTAGATTCATTGTTAATTACTAATCACTTTAATGGATCCTATGCTGTTAAAGGTGAAAAGCTAATCAAATACCTAAAGATAGTCAAGGAATTGGCACTCTCTTTTGTTTCTTTTAGTTTGACACAGGTACCCAGGGAAGAAAATGCAGAAGCTGATGCATTGGCCAACCTAGGATCATCCTTGTTTTGGTCAAAAATCAAGCAAGGATAATGCAACCAAATCTTTTGTTGTGAGGTGTGATGCTTGAATAAATGAACAATTGTATGAACAATTTGCAAATCAAATAAAGGGGTGACACAAGGATTTATACGAGGAAAAAGCCCTTGATCAAGAGTTGATCTCCGGCATAAAAAACCTCGGGTGATGGAAACTACCGATCACCAACTAAGATTAAACAGAAAAATGTTACAACTCGGGATGATAACAAGCTTGTTATAAGGATCACTAGTGTGCAAAAGTGTATGAAATCGCCAAGTAAACTGTCGAGAGCTGTTCGAGAGTGTGTGTTTTGCTAAAATTAGCTAAGTGTTCTAACTCAAGCTTGTTATCCCCTTTTTAAAATTAGAAATAACTAAACTAACAAACTATCCGCAAATCATGCTAGCTTCCCACGATCTCCATAACGTTCACAAGGGCCAAGCACGTGCGGAATATTGAGGGAATATGCTCCACGAATATCCGCAAGACCAAGTCCATGCACATACTCCTGCAAAACGAGCTCACATACAAGGTAGACAACCGTTAGTGTAAGGATAACAATGAGGATCCTGAATCCTGGTCCTGCAACACATTCTGAGGATCCTAAATTCAAACAGAATTAAGGATCCGTGATCCTGGCAGTACTTAAGGATCCTTGATCCTTAGGATTGGAAAATCCTCCCCTAACAATTGCCCCCAAAATATAAGGAGTAAAGTGTAAATTAACGAGTTATATTTTCGATCTTATCTGCAACTAACTAACGGATATATAGCCGTTAGAATCGAACTAGCCGTTACAGATCTTACGTCATTGAAGTGACAATCGTGCAAAATCATCATTATAAATTCAAGTTAGAGATAAGGGCCAGGAAGCATTTAAATTCGTGCGTTACACCCTTTAAATCCTCATTTGAAGATCAAGCAGGTACTTCTCTCTCCTTTCTCTTTTCATCTTCTTCCGCTGTTCCTACTTTCTTTAACATCATCCATGGCCATGATGGTTCTAAGATCCTCACTGGCTAAGGATCTCCAAAAAGATAGCCCCCTAAAGAGCCAAGGAATCATCAAAGATTCTCCGAAGGAACGTTGCTGCTTTACTGATCCTGAGATCGACAGGATTCGTCATTGCTTTCCAGTGAACACTATCTTTAAACCTTTCAACCCTACCGCCAAGAGTGATTTTTTTTTCTGAAACCTGGGCTGCTTTTCCGGCCACTCCATTCCTGATAGGATACCCCTATCCTTTCCCTGCTTTCACCGAATCCTTCTTTTCTCTCACCGGCATGTGCTACATTCAAGCCATGCCAATGATGTGGAGGGTTTTATATACCCTCGAGAGAATTATTGAGCAGGAAAGTATAGAGTTGGGGATGTCAGAATTGGCTGAACTGTATAACCTTGTGAGCCATGGTTCACACCGCTTTTTATTCAAACATAAACCCGGCGATGCACACCCAATCCTCAAGACCACCAAGAATGACACCAACTGGAAGAAGCGTTTTTTCTTCGTTAGAAGGGATTCTATCCCGGATGGGAAGGATCTCCCGAGAGAGTGGACCACCCATGGTAGGATAGAGGATCGTTATAGAAGGATCATAGGATAACCCTGTTTCTATTGAGGATCACTAACCCCTATTTGTATCTTTTGTGCGGCTATCTCTGTTTCTCATATTATTCCATCACCTGCAACGAAAGATAGGATCGCTGCTTTCTGGAATCTTGATCCTGAATTAAGATCATTTCAAGCAAACACCAAGGATTCTCAAGAAGTATCCTCCGGCTCAGTCACAATGTCAAGTAAGTATCCGAGTTTGTATATAATTAAATATTTAAATGAAGATAAAACAAGAATACTTATCTGTTGTTTTGTATTGGTAGGCGCTGGAAAATCTTCGAAGTCAGCCTCCCGCTTTAGTGTTAGTGATCTCAACACTGTGGCTCCCCGGTCCGGAAAAAAGAAGTCTGCTGCTAGCCCAAGCACTCTAATCCCCAAGCCTGTCACCTCCAAGGGAGGAAAGAAGAGGAAGGCCACCGAAGCTGACAATCTTGAAGGCCTGCCCCTCATCCGCCACCAGTTTTAGGAATACTTTGTCGATGTAAGGATCACTGACCCTGACTGATTATCCTGCCCACTTGAGGATAATGGATCCTGAACCCTACCTTTTCTTTTTGCAGAAATTTACCGAGATCGAAATGCTCTTAGATGCATACGTTGTAGAGGCTGAGTAGAAGCATCTGGAGTTCCAAAAGATCTTCCTGGCCAAGGATCAAACCATCTCCTCCCTCGAGAAAGATCTCGCTCTGGAAAAGAAGCAGGTGGTCATGGCCCAGATAAACGCTGATCATGAGAAGCATGAGGTGCTGGAGGATGCTAAAGTCTCTGCTGCCATCACAATGTACAAGATCAAGCTGCAAATGGCCTAGGAGGCTGAGGATCCTGACTTCGACAGGACCACTGGGACCAGGAGGGCTGGAAGGCAAAGCTGGCTGAGCTGGACAATGAGGAAGAGGCTACCGAGGTCTTGGCGATTGAGACAAGTGGCAGCGGGCTAAGGATCAGGCGGGTGATGCTGATGCTGGTGGTGTTGCAGCCAAGGTGTGAGCTGTAGAAATGGGCGATGATGGACATTTCTAGACGCGGCCGGAGCCCATTTTTTAGGATTTGGTAGTGGTTTTTTGGGTGTGATGTTTTAAACAATGCTGGGTTGTAATAACTAAACAATAGCTATTAGGGTTGAGGATCATGGATCCTTTGAACAATAGGTAGGATAATAGGTGGTGGAGGGATCCTCTGTTTGGGGGATGAAACCACTTGTTATCCTGCCATCAGTTATTTCCTGCACTTTCAAGACCTGTTAACAATGGACACCCTTTGCCAACCCAAGTGGACGGGCCACGTATTGCTGGTAGAAACTTAGGTTAGCAATTTTGACAACCTTTTAAGGGTTTAACTTTTGGTGAATAAATAAAACTTTAATCTTTTGGCTATTTCTTGTGTTGTTATTCTCGTGAATTTTTTATTTTTCAACTGTTGTTATATGCTTTCTTTGAATTCATAAGTAAAGAATAAAGGTTTAATAAATCATGTCAAAAAGTTTTAGGATATGATCAAGGATCAAATATCCTATAATTGATCAATTCAAAAAAGCAGTATAGTTCAAGGATCATAAATCATGTTGTCAAAGGATAAGGGTCACTTATAAATAATGAATAAAATTAAAGTAATTAAGGATCATACCTGAGAATCCAAGTTAGGATCCTAAACCTTTAACATTTACAATCAGGATAACCAAAAGACAAACCTTAGTAGAAGGTAAGGATCAAGGATCCTTAGCTGTTTAACTTCAAAAACCTGAAATGGAACATAACTTAGGACTAAGCCAATATAAGAGAAGAGTTAGCAACTGGGGACAAGACCAACAATTCTGGGGACAAGCCCCAATATACTGGGGACAAGCCCAAAAAACTGGGGACAAGCCCAAAAAAACTGGGGATAAGCCCAAAAACTAGGGACAAGCCCAAAGGATCTTGTGTAAACTGGAGTATGGCCCTCACTGGCGACTATCCAAACTTAGTGGCATGAAGATGCCAAAACCTTAGCTAACATGAAAACGTTAGAAACCTTAGGAACGGATGTATGGCACGTCTACCATTATACGTAGGATCCCGGATACAGCCAGTACAATAAAATTGTTAGCCCCTAAAGTGAGTACTGGTCCCATTGCCATGAACTGTACCAGGATCACCGTGCGCTACTGGCGATACTGGGGACAGGCCCAACAACTGGGGACTAGCCCAAAAAACTGGGGTCAAGCCCAAAAACTGGAGACTTTTGTGGATACTCAATCCTTCATTAAGGATACATGAACCTTCTGCAAAACGCAGAATCAAGTGAAAGGAGGATAAAGGATCCAGGATCCTTTTCCTTGTATACATGATAATTAAAGAATGAAATAGTTTGAGATTAGATCATTACTAGAATGAGGATCATCCATCCTCTAAGGATCCTTCGAGGATGTGGATCATGAAAATGGTTGAGGATCCTGGATCCTTACTACATAAAATATTTCTTCAGGTGGACAGCATTCCAAGCTCTTGGTAGCAAATCACCTTCCATTGTTAGCAATCGATATGCCCCCTATCCTGCCCCAGCTTCAATCAAGTAAGGGCCTTCCCACTTTGGTGCCAACTTTCCATCAGCAGGATTGGTGGTATTCTGAAATGCTTTCTTCAACACCATATCACCAACTTGGAATTTCCTGATCCTGACATTCTTATTGTAGGCTCCAGCCATCCTTTGTTGATAACTAGCCATCCTTATCCTTGCCAAATCCCTGAGCTCTTCTATAGTATCCAATTCTTGAACCAAGTTTTCAACATTCTCTTCAGGATCACGGATGCTTGTTCTTGCAGTAGGAACCACCATCTCTGTAAGGATCACTGATTCTGCTCCAAATACCAAAGAAAATGGATTTTGACCAGTAGCATTCTTGGGAGTTGTCCTATCAGCCCATAATACATAAGGTAGTTCTTCTACCCACTTTCCTTTCTTGGATCCAAGCTTCTTCTTCAAATTGTTGATGATGATCTTGTTGGATGATTCTGCCTGACCATTAGCTTGTGCGTGGACTGGTGTTGATGTTATCATCTTAATCCCCCAGCTGTCACAAAAGTTAGTAGTTCTACTCCCAATAAATTGGGATCCATTATCACAAACAATTTTAGAAGTGATACCAAATCTAGTAATAATATTTCTTTTGATAAAGGATATCACTTCTTTTTCTCTGACTTGAGCAAAGGCTTCAGCCTCTATCCACTTGGAGAAGTAATCAGTCATAGCAACCATGAATACTTTTCCACTAGGTGCCTTAGGAAGCTTACCAACTATATCTATTCCCCATCTCATAAATGGCCAAGAAGAGGATATAGGATGTAAGAGTTATGCTGGTTGGTGAAGGATATTACTATGTCTCTGACAAGGATCACACTTTCTGGCATAATCCACAACATCCTTCTTCATAGTAGGCCAATAGTATCCTGTCCTCAGGATCCTTGAGAATAATGCCCTGCCCCCAGTGTGGTTTCCACAATCTCCTTCATGAAAATCCTTTAGGACTTCTTGGATTTCAGGATCCTCAATGCATCTTAGATATGGTCCTGCAAGAGATCGTTTATATAACATGTTATCCAATATTGTAAACTGAGATACCTTAATTTTGAAAGCCCTTGGGTTTTTCCTATAGGAATCTCTCCATGTTGGATATATCTTTTAATTGGAAGGATCCATGATCCTGAATGAGATGGTGTATCATCACTAGGGATGATTGCAGAATCCTCTCCTATCTCTATGGCTACATGATCCTCAATAGCAGGGGTTAGGATGTGGATAATAGGGATCCTGATATCCTCTGGAATCTTCAAGGATGATCCTAGATTGGCCAATGCAACAGCTTCTGCATTCTCTTCTCTGGGTACCTGTGTCAAACTAAAGGAAACAAAAGAGAGTGCCAATTCTTTGACTATCTCTAAATATTTGATTAGCTTTTCACCTTTAACAGCATAGGATCCATTAAAGTGATTAGTAATTAACAATGAATCTACATGTACCTCAAGATACATGATCCTCATATGCTTGGCAATTTGCAAACCAGCTATCAAGGCTTCATACTCAGCCTCATTGTTAGTAGTTTGAAACTCACAAGCTATGGAATGGGGTATTATGTCCCCCTGTGGCGATTTAGTAGTATTCCAAGTCCTGTTCCTTTGACATTAGAAGCTCCATCAGTGAAAAGTATCCAAGGATCCTTAGTCTCTTCAAGCTGCTGAACTTCTAACTCAGCTTCTCTTTGCAAGTCACTACTAAAATTTGCCACAAAGTCAGCTAAGGCTAGGGATTTGATGGCAGTCCTTGGTTCATATCTTATATCATAAGCACTAAGCTTCACTGCCCACTTAGCCATCCTTCCTGACATTTCAGGTTTCCTGAGAACATTCTTAATTGGAAAATTAGTCTTAACAATAATGGCATGAGTTTCAAAATAATGTCTTAATTTAGTAGATGCCATAATTAATGCAAGGATAAGTTTTTCTAAATGTGAATACCTGGATTCAGCATCAAGCAAACTCTTACTTACATAATAGACAGGATGTTGTGTACCTTCGTGATCCTTAACAAGGATCGCACTTACTACTTTAGAGGATACCGCTAGGTACAAGGATAATACATCCCCTTTTTCTGGTTTCATCAAGGCAGGAGCTGAGGATAGGTAATCCTTAAGGGCTTTGAGAGCATTTTCATGCTTTTCAGTCCATTCAAATTTCTTGTTCTTTCTCAAAATGTCATAGAATTCCTTGCACTTTTCTGATGACTTGGATATGAACCTGTTCAAGGCCGCGATCCTGCCTGTCAATCTTTGCACATCCTTGGCATTAGCAGGAGATTTGATATTCACAATAGCCTTAATTTGCTCTGGACTTGCTTCAATGCCTCTTTTTGTCACCATATAGCCTAGAAATTTACCTGCTTTAACACCAAAGTAACACTTGGAAGGATTTAGTTTCATATTAAACTTATCAAGGATATTGAATGCTTCCTCCAAGTCTCTAAGGTGATCCTCAGCTTTCTTAGACTTAACCACCATGTCATCTATATAGACTTCCATAGTGTGTCCAATTTGTTCCTTGAACATCATATTGACTAGCCTTTGATAAGTAGCACCTGCAATCCTTAGTCCAAATGGCATAGCAATATAACAATATATACCAGTTGGGGTCATAAAGGTTATATCCTCTTGATCAGATGGTTCCATCTGAATTTGTTGAAATCCAGATGAAGCATCCATAAAAGTCAACAACTCATGACCCGCGGTAGCATCCACCATGGAGTCAATGTGGGGTAATGGGAAAGGATCCTTGGGACATGCCTTGTTTAAATCAGTAAAATCGACACATACCCTCCACTTTCCATTTTTCTTTTGAACAACAACCACATTGGCTAACCACCTTGGATACTTAACCTCTCTTATCATACCTGCCCGGAGTAGTTTATCTACTTCTTCCTGGATAATAGCATTCCTTTCATGTGCAAACTTCCTCCTTTTTTGATGAATTGGCTTGAATGACCTGTCAATGCCAAGTTTATGAGTAATTAAATCTTTAGATATACCTGTCATGTCCTCATGCTTCCAGGCAAAGGTAGTTTTTCTCCTTTTAAGGAAGGATACTAGATCCTGTTCAATGTTGCTGAGGATCCCTGATCCTATGAAGACTATGGATTCAAGATCATGAGGATCCATAAGGATTTCCTTCACATCCTGTTCTCTTACCTCCAAGACATCTCTTGGAGGATGCTTTAATTGCTATTGCTCATTTGGTCTTGAGGCTGGCTTCATTGATGACGTGTAGCAATTCTTAGCTTCTTGTTGATCACTCTCAATTTTCACCACTCCCCATGGACTAGGAAGCTTTACACATTGATGATAGGTAGATGGGACTGCCTTCATGTCATGTATCCCTGGCCTGCCAAGGATAACATTACAACAGGATAAGCAATATATAACACAAAATTTTTGATAAGAATGGAGTCCTTCAATATAGATGGGGAGTTTTATGTCCCCCAATGTATTCTTGGTTTCTCCGCTTAATCCCACAAGAACTGAGGATCTTGGGACAATGTCTGATTCAGGAATGTTCATTTTCTTGAGGACATCAAGCTGAATGATGTTCACCGAGCTTCCTCCATCGATTAGGATCCTGCGAACAAAATGGTTAGAAATAAACAGAGTAATAACAAGACCATCATGATGAGGATCTTGAACATCAACACGATCATCCTCATCAAAAGTTATAATTTTATCCTTGGTAACAGTGGAGGTTCGAATGGGTCTATCCCCATTATCCATCTTGGTTTCCTTAGCATGTCTCTTGGCTGCTGAAAAGGAAGTACCACAAATGTCTGATCCACCCGAAATGAAGTTTATAACTTGTGCATCTGCTGGAGGGGCAAGAGCTCTTTCTGGAACCTTTTCAGGATCCTGGATCCTTGACTTTTTTCTTCCCAAAAGTTCCTTCAAGTGCCCCTTTCTTAACAAGTAACCAATTTCTTTTCTAAGTGCAATACACTCTTCAGTGAGATGCCCAAAATCCTCATGATATGCACACCACTTGGACTTGTCCTTTGTTGCGGCTGGTTTATGACTTTTCCTTGGCCACCTAGCTTTCTCACCTAAATTCTGCATTGCAAGAATTTGTTCATTGTTATCAACAGAAAAACAATATTCAGAAATGGGAGGATAATCCTCATCATCCTCTTCCTGTTCTACTGCATGCACGTTCTGGTTATCAGACTTGTTGTAGGAGTTGAACTTGTTGTTCTTGAAGTAGGATCCTTGCTTTTCCTGTTTCGAGGATCCTGCCAATCTTTCCTGGATCCTTTTATCATCCTCTAATCGGATGAATCTAAGGGCCCTGGTTCTCACTTCATCAAGATTCCTGCAAGGGGTCATGACAAGATCATCATAGAACAATGAATCCCTAAGTAAACCCATTTTGAAGGCTTCCACAGCCATAGCTATATCCAGGTTAGGGATTGTTTTGGTCAAAAATCAAGCAATGACAATGTAACCAAACTTTCTGTTGTGAGGTATGATGCTTGAATTGATGAACAATAATAAGGATCACTATGAAGTGTAATGAACAAATGACACGAAGATTTACACGGGGAAAAAGCCCTTGATCAAGAGTTGATCTCCGGCACAAAAAACCCCGGGTGATGGAAACTACCGATCACCAACTCAAATTAAACAAACAATCTGTTACAACTTCGGATGATAGCGAGCTAAGTACAAGGATCACTATAGTGTAACGTGTAGAAATGTATGAAAAACGCTAAGTGTTTTGTCGAGAGCCAGTGAGAGCGGTTGTATGAGTGTGTGTGTAGCCAAAAATAGCTAAGTGTCTCTAAAAATAGCTCGCTACCCCTTTACAAATAGAAAAAATCAAGCCTAACTAACATTCCGCAAATGGTGCAAGTCTTCCACGACTCCACAACGTCCATTTCTGGCCAAGCACGTGCGGAATAGACTAAGAATATTCTCCAGGAATGTCGCCAAGACTAAGTCCAAGTTAATATTCCCGCAAAACATTCACGAATTCAAAGTAGACAATCGTTAGTACTGGGATCCTTATAGTGATCCATGATCCTGATCCTGCAACACTTCTGAGGATCACTACTTCAGACAGAATTGAGGATCACTAAATCCAACACCAAATAAGGATCACTGGTCATTTAGAAATCCACCCCTAACAATTGCCCCCAAAATATAAGGAGTAAATATGTAAATAAATGAGTTATATTTTGTCGATCTTATCCGTATTTAACCAACGGATAACTAGCCGTTACGATCATGACGTCAGTGAGATGACTACCCTGCAGAATCATCATTATAAATAAGAGTTAGAGATAGGGATCATTTCACATTTAAGTTCAAGAGAACTCCCTTTAAATTCTGCTTCGACGATCAAACAGGTAATTCTTTTCTTTTCTCCTTTCTCATATTCTGCTCTTCTTTCTTTACCATCATCTTGTTCAAAAATGATGCTCCGAAGCTCACCGGGCAAGGATCACAAGAAAAACAGCCCCTTAAAAAGTCAAGGGATCATCAAAGATTCCACAAAAGAACGCTGTTGTTTCACCGATGCACAAATTGATAGAATCCACCACTGTTTTCCAGCAAATACTGTTATCAGATCCTTTGATCCCACTGCTCTCAGTGACAACATCTCTGAAACTTGGGTAGCTTTCCCAGTTACACCTTTCACCATAGGATACACCTATCCTTTCCCGGACTTTACTCAATCCTTTTTCTCCCTTACCGGCATCTGCTACATCCAAGCTATGCCGATGATCTGGAGGGTCCTACATACCCTTGAAAGGATCATTGAGCAGGAAAGAATTGACCTAGGAATGTCGGAGTTGTTTGAGATGTATGATCTCACAACGTTTGGATCCCACCGATATTTTTTCAAACGTAAACCCGGAGAAGAACATCCCATCTTTAAGGCTACAAAAAACGATACCAACTAGAAACGGCGGTTCTTCTTCGTCAGAAGGGATTCTATCCCGGATGGAAAGGATTTGCCGAAGAAATGGAGCACTGATTGTAGGATTGGAGGATCCTTAGAAGGATCACTAAGTAAACTCATTCTGATAATGCTTACTAATATGCTTTTGTTTCTTTTTGTACAGCTATCACATTCTCGCATATCATTCCTTCAGCTGCCACCAAGGAGAGACTTGCTGCCTTTAGAAAGCTTGATCCTGAAACAAGATCATTCAAGACAATCACCCAGGATTCACAAGAGGTATCCTCAGGTTCTGTCACCATGTCAAGTAAGTATCCTGTTCTTTATATATTCAAATGTTTAAATAAATAGTTATATATGAATACAATTAGGACACTTATCTGTTTTGGGTGTGTAGGTGCTGGAAAATCATCAAGATCTGCTTCTAAATTTAGTGTCACTGAGCTTGACACCATCCGATCCTCCAAGAAGAAGCTTCCTGCCAGCCCAACTGCTTCGATCCCCAAGGCACCCGCTAAAGGAAGGGGTGGCAAGAAAAGAAAAGCCTCCGAAGCTGAGGATCTGCAAGGTCTGCCCCTGATCCGCCACCAGTTCCTTGAATACTTCAATGAGGTAAGGATCCTTATCCCTGCTTTGGGTATCCAGCTTATTTGAGGATCACTTGTTCCTAAACTGTTCTTTATCTTCTTTGCAGAAATTTGCTGAGATTGAAGACTATGTTGGGCATCTCGAGGAGCAGGACAAGAAGATTGCCGACCTCCAACAAGTCGCATTGTTTAAGGATCTCAAGATTGCTGACCTCCAAAAAGACCTCCAAAATGCCAAAACTGAAACGGCCAAGATTCTGATCAACTTTGATTATGAAAAGCAAGAGATCACAGATGACGCCAAAGTCTCCGCCGCCATAGCCATGTACAAGACCAAGCTACAAATGGCTCAAGAAGCTCAGGATCCTGCCTTCAATAGGAGCAGCTGGGATGTGGATGGCTGGAGGGCTAGGCTGGTTGAATTGGAGGATGAGGATGAGGCTGATGAGGTTCTGGCAATTGAGGCTAGCGGTAGTGGCAAGGATCATGGTGGTGAAGCTAGTGGAGCTGGAGATGGTGATGCAGCGAAGGTGTAGGCTGCAACAATGGGCAATGATGGACATTTCTAGACGTAGCCGGAGCCCATTTTTTAGTTTGGTTATGGTTTTTTTGTTTTGATGATGTTTTGACAAACAATGGTTGGTCTGTACTTAAACAATAGTAATTAGGGTTGAGGATCATGGATGATCCTTTGAACAATAGGTAGGATTACAAATGGTGGAGGGATCCTCTGTTTGGGGGATGAAGCCATTGTGATCCTGCCGTCTTTAATTTCCTACACTTGTTAGACCTACAAACAATGGACACCCTTTGCCAACCCATGTGGACGGGCCACGTTTTGCTGGTAGAAACGTGGGTTGGCAATTTTGACAACCTTAAAAGGGTTTAAGCTTTTGTGAATAAAATGACTTTAACTTTTTGGCTATATCCTGTGTTGATATCCTTATTGTTATTTTATTTTTCAATCTATTGTGATGTTCATGTCGTTTAAACTCATCAAGTAAGGAAAAAATTTAAAAACATCCCTTAAGAGTTAAGGATATGATCAAGGATCACATAAAAAATAATTTAAGGATCATAATTTCAGTTGTCAAAGGATAAGTGTCACTCCAACATACATATTGAATCAAAACAGTTAAGGATCATACCTGAGAATCCAAGTTAGGATCCTATCCTTTAACACTTAAAATTAGGATAACCCAAGATACAAACCTTAGTGGAAAGTAAGGGTCAAGAATCTTTGGCCATTTATCTTCACAAACCTGAAATAAGATATTGTTTGGAACTGAGCCATCATAAGATGAATGTTAGTGACTGGGGACAAGCCCAAAGGATAACTGGGGACAAGCCCAAAGGATCGTATGTAAACTGGAGTATGGCCCTTACTGGCGACTATCCAAACTTAGTGACATGAAAATGCCAAAACCTTAGCTAACGTGAAAACGTTAGAAACCTTAGGAACGGATGTATGGTACGTCTACCATTATACGTAGGATCCTGAATATAGCCAGTACAACGAAATTGTCAGCCCCTAAAGCGGGTACTGGTCCCATTGCCATGAACTATACCAGGATCATCGTGCGCTACTGGCGAAACTGGGGACAGGCCCAGACTGGGGACTAGCCCAAACAATTGGATACTTCTGTGGATACTCAATGCTTAGTTAAAGATACCTGAACCTTCAAAACTCAGAAATCAAGTAAAAGGAGGATAAAGGACGCAGGATCCTTATCCTTGTAAGAATAAAAAGAATGAAATAGTTTAAGATTGGAATGTTACCAGAAAGAGGATCATCTATCAGCGGGGATCCTTCAAGGATACTTGTCTGGCAAGGATCATGGATCATGATCACATGAAATATTTCTTCAAATGGACAGCATTCCAAGCTCTAGGTAGCAAATCACCCTCCATTGTTAGCAATCGATATGCCCCCTTTCCTGCTTCAGCTTCAATCAAATAAGGTCCTTCCCACTTTGGTGCTAGCTTTCCATCAGCAGGATTGGTGGTGTTTTGAAATGCTTTTCTTAATACCATATCCCCAACTTGGAATTTCCTGAGCCTGACATTTTTGTTGTAAGCTCCAGCCATCCTTTGTTGATAACTGGCCATCCTTATCCTTGCTAAATCCCTGATTTCTTCTATAGTATCCAAGTCTTGAATCAAGTTTTCAGCATTTTCTTCAGGATCACGAACGCTTGTTCTTGCAGTTGGAACCACCATCTCTGTAGGGATCACTGACTCTGCCCCAAATACCAAAGAAAATGGAGTTTGGCCTGTAGCATTCTTGGGGGTTGTTCTATCAGCCCACAGCACATAAGGTAGTTCTTCTGCCCATTTTCCTTTCTTGGATCCAAGCTTCTTCTTCAAATTGTTGATGATGATCTTGTTGGATGATTCTGCCTGACCATTAGCTTGTGGATGGACTGGTGTTGATGTTATCATCTTAATTCCCCAACTGTCACAAAAGTTAGTGGTTCTATTCCCAATAAATTGGGATCCATTATCACAAATAATTTCAGAAGGGATGCCAAATCTAGTAATGATATTCCTTTTAATAAAGGATATAACTTCCTTTTCTCTGACTTGAGCAAAGGCTTCAGCCTCTATCCACTTAGAGAAGTAATCAGTCATAGCAAGCATGAATACTTTTCCACCTGGTGCCTTAGGAAGCTTTCCAACTATATTCATTCCCCATCTCATGAATGGCCAAGAAGAAGATATAGGATGCAAGAGCTTTGCTGGTTGGTGAAGGATATTACTATGCTTCTGACAAGGATCACACTTCTTGGCATATTCCACAGCGTCCTTCTTCATAGTGGGCCAATAGTATCCTGTTCTCAGGATCCTTGAGAATAATGCCCTGCCCCCAGTGTGGTTTCCACAATCTCCTTCATGGAAATCCTTTAGGACTTCTTGAATTTCAGGATCCTCAATGCATCTCAAATATGGTCCTGCAAGAGATCGTTTATACAACATATTATTTAATATTGTAAATTGAGATACCTTAATTTTAAAAGCCCTTGGGTTTTTTCCTGTAGGGATTTCTCCATGTTGTATGTATCTCATGATTGGAAGTATCCATGATCCTGAATGAGATTGGGTATCATCACTAGGGATAATTGCAGAATCTTCTCCTATCTCCATAGCTACATGATCCTTGATAGCAGGGGTCAGGATATGGATAATAGGGATCTCAATATCCTCAAGAATCTTCAAAGATGATCCTAGGTTGGCTAATGCATCAGCTTCTGCATTCTCTTCCCTTGGTACCTGTGTCAAACTAAAGGATACAAAAGAGAGTGCCAATTCTTTGACTATCTCCAAATATTTGATTAGCTTTTCACCTTTAACAGCATAGGATCCATTAAAGTGATTAGTGATCAATAAAGAATCTACATGTACCTCAAGATACCTGATACTCATATGCTTTGCAATTTGCAAACCAGCTATCAAGGCTTCATATTCAGCCTCATTGTTGGTAGTTTGAAATTCACAAGCTATGGAGTGGGGTATTATGTCCCCCTGTGGCGATTTTAGTAGTATTCCAAGCCCTGTTCCATTCACATTGGAGGATCCATCAGTAAACAGTATCCAAGGATCCTTGGTTTCTTCAAGCTGTTGGACTTCTAGTTCAGCTTCCTTTTGCAAATCACTACTGAAATCTGCCACAAAGTCAGCTAATGCTTGGGATTTAATGGCTGTCCTAGGCTCATATCTTATATCGTATGCACTCAACTTCACTGCCCACTTAGCCATCCTTCCTGACATTTCAGGTTCCCTAAGAGCATTCTTAATTGGGAAATTAGTTTTAACAATTATGGCATGAGTCTCAAAATAATGTCTTAATTTTGTAGATGCCATAATTAATGCAAGGATAAGTTTTTCTAAATGTGAATACCTGGATTCAGCATCAAGTAAGCTCTTACTTACATAATAAACAGGATGTTGTGTACCTTGGTGATCCTTAACAAGGACCGCACTTACTGCATTTGAGGATACCGCCAAATATAAGGATAACACATCTCCCTTTTCTGGTTTCATTAAGGCTGGGGCTGAAGATATGTAATCTTTAAGAGCTTTAAGGGCACTTTCATGCTTCTCAGTCCATTCAAATTTCTTGTTTTTCCTCAGGATGTCATAGAACTCCTTGCACTTTTCTGAGGATTTGGATATGAATCTGTTCAAGGCTGCGATCCTGCCAGTCAACCTTTGCACATCCTTAGCATTGGCAGGAGATTTGATATTCACGATGGCCTTAATTTGCTCTGGACTTGCTTCAATTCCCCTCTTTGTTACCATATATCCTAAGAATTTACCTGCCTTTACACCAAAATGACACTTAGAAGGATTTAGTTTCATATTAAATTTATCAAGGATATTGAATGCTTCCTCCAAGTCTTTAAGGTGATCCTCAGCTCTTTTGGACTTAACCACCATGTCATCAATATAGACTTCCATAGTGTATCCAATTTGTTCTTTGAACATCATATTGACAAGCCTTTGGTAAGTAGCACCTGCATTCCTTAATCCAAATGGCATAGCAATATAACAGTATATACCAGTTGGGGTCATGAAGGCCGTATCCTCTTGATCGGATGGTTCCATCTGGATTTGTTGAAATCCAGATGAAGCATCCATAAAAGTTAGCAACTCATGACCCGCGGTAGCATCCACCATGGAATCAATGTGGGGTAATGGGAAAGGATCCTTGGGACATGCCTTGTTTAAATCTGTAAAATCGACACATACCCTCCACTTTCCATTTTTCTTTTGAACAACAACCACATTGGCTAACCATCTTGGATACTTAAGCTCTCTAATCATACCTGCTCGAAGTAGCTTATCTACCTCTTCCTGGATAATAGCATTTCTTTCAGGTGCAAACTTCCTCCTCTTTTGATGAATTGGCTTGAATGACCTGTCAATGCCAAGTTTGTGAGTAATTATATCCTTAGATATACCTGTCATGTCTTCATGTTTCCAGGCAAAGGTGGTCTTCCTTCTTTTAAGAAAGGATACTAGCTCTTGTTCAATATCGCTGAGGATCCCTGACCCTATGAAGATCTTGGATTCAGGATCATCAGGATCCATGAGGATTTCTTTCAAATCATGTTCTCTTGCCTCCAAGACGTCTCTTGAAGGATACTTTAATTGCTATTGCTCCCTTGGTCTTGAGGCTGGTTTCATTGATGAGGTATAGCAATTCTTAGCCTCCTGTTGATCACTCTCAATTTTCACCACTCCCCATGGGCTTGGAAGCTTTACACACTGATGATAGGTGGATGGAACTGCCTTCATATCATGTATCCATGGCCTGCCAAGGATAACGTTACAACACGATAAGCAATCAATAACACAAAACTTTTGATAAGAATGCAATCCTTCAATATAGATTGGGAGTTTGATGTCCCCCAATGTATTCTTTGTTTCACCACTGAATCCCACAAGTACTGAGGATCTTGGGATAATATCGGACTCTGGGATATTCATTTTCTTAAGAACATCCAGCTGAATGATGTTCACAGAGCTTCCTCCATCTATAAGGATCCTGCGAACAAAGTGGTTAGAAATAAAAAATGTAATTACGAGACCGTCATGGTGAGGATCCTGGATGTCAACACGATCATCCTCATCAAAAGTAATGATTTTATCCTGGGTGACAACGGAGGTCCTGACGGGTCTGTCTCCATTATCCATCTTGGTTTCCTTAGCGTGTCTTTTTGCTGCTGAGAAGGATGTACCACAGATGTCTGATCCACCGGATATGAAATTTATGACTTGTGCATCTGCCGGAGGAGCAGTAGCCCTTTCCGGGATCCTTTCAGGATCCTGGGTTCTTGACTTCTTTCGTCCCAAGAGTTCCTTTAAATGCCCCTTGCTCAACAAATAACCAATCTCCTTTCTAAGTGCAATACATTCTTCAGTGAGATGCCCAAAATCCTCATGATATGCACACCACTTGGATTTATCCTTTGTAGCAGCTGGTTTATCACTTTTCCTTGGCCACCTAGCTTTCTCACCTAGATTCTGCATTGCAAGGATTGGTTCATTGTTATCAACAGAGAAACAATATTCAGAAATAGGAGGATAATTCTCATCATCCTCTTCTTGTTCCACTGCGTGCACATTCTGATTATCAGATCTGTTATAGGACTTGGATTTGTTGTTCCTGAAGTAGGATCCTTGCTTATCCTGTTTGGAGGATCCTGTCAATCTGTCCTGGATCCTTTTGTCATCCTCTAGGCGGATGAACCTAAGGGCCCTAGTCCTTACTTCATCAAGATTCCTGCAAGGTGTCATAACAAGAATAGAATAATGAATCCCTAAGCAATCCCATTTTAAAGGCTTCAACAGCCGTAGCTATGTCCAAATTGGGAATGTCTACGGATTCTTTACTAAACTTAGTGATATAATCTCTAAGTGATTCATTTTGACCTTGTGTTACCCTATATAGATCACTAGTTAATCGTTCAAACTTTCTGCTACAAGAGAATTGACTATTGAACAAGTTAACTAAATTAGCAAATGAAGTAATAGAGTAAGGGGGAAGACTTAGCAGCCATTTAAGAGCAGATCCTGTAAGTGTGGACCCAAATCCCTTGCATAGACATGCTTCTTTCAACCTTTCCGGAATTGGGTTGATCTCCATCCTCTCCCTGTATTGAGCTACATGCTCTTCTGGATCCGTTGAACCATCATATAGCTTCATTGATGGTATCTGGAATCTTTTAGGTATCTCAGCATCACACAAAGGTGGTGCAAAACAAGATATCCTATGGCTGCCATCCGCAATCTCAAGAATGTGTTTAACCACTCCTGGTACACTGGATCTCATATCCTTAAGCTTTTGCAGTTCCCAAGCCATGGCCTGATTGATACCTGTATCCTGCATAAAGCCATGGTTAGTGTTATATAAATTATTAAAAGTGTTACCTCCCACAGGATTCGAGTTTGGAATTGCGGATGTGAATCCATCTTGTCGAGATTCTGGCATGATTGAAGGACCAGAGGAGGCAATGGTCTGCATTGGTATGAAGTCTCCTTGATGGACATCTGAGTTCTGAGGTTGCATATTTCTCGAGTATCCTTGATTTTGAAGGGGTTGGATCCTTGGAATTGCGATGATCCTTGAACCTGAAAAGATCCTGGGACTAGGGAGGATCCTTGAACAAGGGAGAATCCTGGGACCAGAGAGGATCCTAGGACCTGGGAGGATCCTTGGACCTGGGAGGATCCTTGGACCTGGGAGGATCCTTGGACCTGGGAGGATCCTTGGACCTGGGAGGATCCTTGTACTGCATGCATTCCCACATATCCTCCTGACGTGAAGTATCCCTGATGCTGAGAAGAGGAGCCTAATGGTTGGGAAGAGGATCCCTGAGGCTGGAAGCAAGAGCCAAATGCCTGACTCATTGTTGTCGTCCCATAACGCCTTCCCGATAGTTCACCCAAGTATTACACGTCCGGAACTGCTGAGTATTGTGAGGTTATGACCGGAGTGTCGAAGTTCAGCGATCTTGGCATCAGAGGGGAGTGATCCTCCACTGATTTCTTCTGTTTCTTGATTTCATCGATTTCCCGGAGGATCCTTTCGTTGGTCTTATCCTGCTCTTGTGCATGATTCCTCATCTGCAAAATCAAGGTATAGAGATCATTAGTAGTAGGATTAGTTGAAACAGAAGAAGTAGGTGGTTTTTGGAAAATAGGAGTTGGTTTCTTCGCAGCATTCTCAGCATTCTTCTGGGATCCAGAAGGTGGTGGAGGCAAAGGAGGAACGCCTTGTGAGGAACTGAATGAGGGCATCAAACTTGAAGTATTCTTCACTGAGGAAGCCATTTGTTTGGTTGTAGCGAACTGAAATAACCACGAAAACACGAATCTTTCTAAGAATGAAGCACCAATTGCCCCACGGTGGGCGCCAAACTGTTTTGGTCAAAAATCAAGCAATGACAATGTAACCAAACTTTCTGTTGTGAGGTATGATGCTTGAATTGATGAACAATAATAAGGATCACAAAAAACCCCGGGTGATGGAAACTACCGATCACCAACTCAAATTAAACAAACAATCTGTTACAACTTCGGATGATAGCGAGCTAAGTACAAGGATCACTATAGTGTAACGTGTAGAAATGTATGAAAAACGCTAAGTGTTTTGTCGAGAGCCAGTGAGAGCAGTTGTATGAGTGTGTGTGTAGCCAAAAATAGCTAAGTGTCTCTAAAAATAGCTCGCTACCCCTTTACAAATAGAAAAAATCAAGCCTAACTAACATTCCGCAAATGGTGCAAGTCTTCCACGACTCCACAACGTCCATTTCTGGCCAAGCACGTGCGGAATAGACT
The DNA here is from genome assembly GCA_030545235.1 of Helianthus tuberosus. Taxonomy (NCBI): domain Eukaryota; kingdom Viridiplantae; phylum Streptophyta; class Magnoliopsida; order Asterales; family Asteraceae; genus Helianthus; species Helianthus tuberosus. The sequence goes on along the minus strand of CM060411.1, from coordinate 46,345,699 downwards.
AAGAATATTCTCCAGGAATGTCGCCAAGACTAAGTCCAAGGTAATATTCCTGCAAAACATTCACGAATTCAAAGTAGACAATCGTTAGTACTGGGATCCTTATAGTGATCCATGATCCTGATCCTGCAACACTTCTGAGGATCACTACTTCAGACAGAATTGAGGATCACTAAATCCAACACCAAATAAGGATCACTGGTCATTTAGAAATCCACCCCTAACAGGGATATCTAAGGATTCTTTACTAAACTTAGTGATGTAATCTCTAAGTGATTCATTTTGACCTTGTGTTACCCTATATAGATCACTAGTTAAACGTTCAAATTTTCTGCTACATGAGAATTGACTATTAAACAGATTAACTAGATTAGCAAATGAAGTAATAGAGTAAGGGGGAAGACTTAGCAGCCATTTAAGAGCTGATCCTGTGAGTGTGGATCCAAAACCCTTGCATAGACATGCTTCCTTTAACCTCTCAGGAATTGGATTGATCTCCATCCTTTCTCTGTATTGAGCTACATGTTCCTCTGGATCCGTTGAACCATCATACAGCTTCATAGTTGGTATTTGGAACCTTTTGGGTATCTCAGCATCACAAATGGGTGGTGCAAAACGAGATATCCTATGGCTCCCATCTGCAATTTCAGGGATGGGCTTAACCACTCCTGGAATGCTAGATATCATATCCTTCAGCTTCTGTAATTCCCTAGCCATAGCTTGATTGATACCTGTATCCTACATAGAGCCATGGTTAGTGTTATAAGAATTATTGAAAGTGTTACCTCCCAGAGGATTCAAGTTTGAAATTCCAGATGTGAATCCATATTGACGGGATTCTGGTATGACTGAAGGGCCAGAAGAAGCAATGGTCTGCATTGGAATGAAGTCTCCTTGATGAACATCTGAACTTGAGGGTTGTACACTTCGTAAGAATCCTTGATCCTGAAAGATGTTGGATCCTTGAACCTGGAAGGAGGATCCTTGAACATGAGAGGATCCTTGAACCTGTGAGGATCCTTGGACCTGGGAGGATCCTTGAACCTGAGTGGATCCTTGGACCTGAGAGGGTCCTTGGACCTGTGAGGATCCTTGGACCTAGGAGGATCCTTGAACTGTGTGCGTCCCCAAATATCCTCCTGAGCTGAGGAAGGATCCCTGATGTTGGAAAGAGGATCCTGAAGGCTGAAAACTGGATCCTTGAGGCTGGAAGTGAGACCCTAAATCCTGACTCATAGTTGTTGTACCATAACGCTTTCCCAATGGTCCACTCTGATACTGGATGTCCGGAGCTGCAGTTTGCAAGGTGGTTATAGCTGGAGTGTCGAAATCCAATGACCTTGGTATCAGAGGAGATTGATCCTCCCCTGATTTCTTCTGTTTCTTGATATCACCAATCTCCCGGAGGATCCTTTCATTGGTTTTGTCCTGCTCTTGTATGTGATCCCTCATCTGCAAAATCAAAGAAAAAAGATCACTAGTGGTAGGGTTAGAAGAAACAGCAGAAGTTGGTGGTTTTGGAAAAATGGGGCTTTGTCTCTTTGCAGCATTTTCAGCATTCTTCTGGGATCCAAAAGGTGGTGGAGGCAAAGGTGGAATGCCCTGTGAAGAACTCATTGCCGGCATTGAACTTGAAGTGCTCTTTGCTGAAGAAGCCATCTGCTTGGTTGTAATGAACCGAAATGATCACAAAAACAAGAATTTCTTAGGAATGAAGCACCAATTGCCCCACGGTGGGCGCCAAACTGTTTTGGTCAAAAATCAAGCAAGGATAATGCAACCAAATCTTTTGTTGTGAGGTGTGATGCTTGAATAAATGAACAATTGTATGAACAATTTGCAAATCAAATAAAGGAGTGACACAAGGATTTATACGAGGAAAAAGCCCTTGATCAAGAGTTGATCTCCGGCATAAAAAAACCTTGGGTGATGGAAACTACCGATCACCAACTAAGATTAAACAGAAAAATGTTACAACTCGGGATGATAACAAGCTTGTTACAAGGATCACTAGTGTGCAAAAGTGTATGAAATCGCCAAGTAAACTGCCGAGAGCTGTTCGAGAGTGTGTGTTTTGCTAAAATTAGCTAAGTGTTCTAACTCAAGCTTGTTATCCTCTTTTTAAAATTAGAAATAACTAAACTAATAAACTATCCGCAAATCATGCTAGCTTCCCACGATCTCCATAACGTTCACAAGGGCCAAGCACGTGCGGAATATTGAGGGAATGTGCTCCACGAATATCAGCAAGACCAAGTCCATGCACATACTCCTGCAAAACGAGCTCACATACAAGGTAGACAACCGTTAGTGTAAGGATAACAATGAGGATTCTGAATCCTGGTCCTGCAACACATTCTGAGGATCCTAAATTCAAACAGAATTAAGGATCCGTGATCCTGGCAGTACTTGAGGATCCTTGATCCTTAGGATTGGAAAATCCTCCCCTAACAATCCTTAAAAATTCCAGATGATATCAAGATCCCTATAATCCAGATTTTGGCTCCTGCTATTGAGGATCACATAACTATGGAGATAGAAGAAGATTCTGCAATGGTTCCTAGTGATAGTGCACAGTCTCGTTCAGGATCATGGATCCTTCCAATCATGAGATATATACAACATGGAAAGATTCCTACAGGAGAAAACCCCAGGGCTTTCAAAATTAAGGTATTTCAATTTACAATATTGAATAACATGTTATATAAACGATCTCTTGCAGGTCCATATCTAAGGTGCATAGAGGATCCTGAAATTCAAGAAGTCCTAAAGGATTTTCATGAAGGAGATTGTGGAAACCACACTGGGGGCAGGGCATTGTTCTCAAGGATCCTTAGGACAGGATACTATTGGCCTACAATGAAGAAGGATGATGTGGATTATGCCAAGAAGTGTGATCCTTGTCAGAGACATAGTGATATCCTTCATCAACCAGCAGAGCTCTTGCATCTTATATCCTCTTCTTGGCCATTCATGAGATGGGGAATGGATATAGTTGGTAAACTTCCCAAAGCACCATGAGGAAAGATGTTCATGCTTGCCATGATTGATTACTTCTCTAAGTGGATAGAGGCTGAAGCATTTGCTCAAGTCAAAGAAAAAGAAGTGATATCCTTTATTAAAAGAAATATTATTACTAGATTTGGTATCCCTTCTGAAATTGTTTGTGATAATGGATCCCAATTTATTGGGAGTAGAACTACTAACTTTTGTGACAGCCGGGGGATTAAGATGATAACATCAACACTAGTCCACCCACAAGCTAATGGTCAAGCAGAATCATCCAACAAGATCATCATCAACAACTTGAAGAAGAAGCTTGGATCCAAGAAAGGAAAATGGGCAGAAGAACTACCTTATGTGTTATGGGCTGATAGGACAACCCCCAAGAATTGCGCTGGCTAACTCCATTTTCTTTGGTATTTGGGGCAGAATCAGTGATCCCTAAAGAGATGGTGGTTCCTACTGCAAGAACAAGCATCCGTGATCCTAAAGGAAATGCTGAAAACTTGGTTCAAGACTTGGATACCATAGAAGAATTCAGGGATTTAGCAAGGATAAGAATGGCTAGTTATCAACAAAGGATGGATGGAGCCTACAATAAGAATGTCTGGATCAGGAAGTTCCAAGTTGGTGATATGGTATTGAGGAAAGCATTTCAGAATACCACAAACCCTGCGGATGGAAAGTTGGCACCAAAGTGGGAAGGCCCCTACCTGATTGAAGCCGATGCAGGAAAGGGGGCATATCGATTGCTAACAATGGAAGGTGATTTGCTACCAAGAGCTTGGAATGTTGTCCACCTAAAGAGATACTTTATATAATAAGGATCCAGGATCCTTAGCAATATTCATGACTGATATCCTCGAAGGATCCTTAGAGGATAGATGATCCTCATTCTGGTAATGATCTGATTTTGATCTATTTAATTCTTTAATTATCTTATATACGAGGAGAAGGATCCTGGATCCTTCATCCTTCTTTCACTTAGTTCTGAGTTTTGCAGAAGGTTGATATATCCTTAACAAAGGATTGAGTATCCACAGAAGTTTCCAGTTATTTGGGTTTGACCCCAGTTATTTGGGCTTGACCCCAGTTTTTTGGGCTAGTCCCCAGTTTTTGGGCCTGTCCCCAGTATCGCCATTAGCGCACGATGATCCTGATGCAGTTCAAGGCAATGGGATCAGTACCCGCTTTAGGGGCTAACAATTTCATTGTACTGGTTGTATTCGGGATCCTACGTATAATGGTAGATGTACCATACATCCGTTCGTAAGGTTTCTAACGTTTTCACGTTAGCTAAGGTTTTGGCATTTTCATGTCACTAAGTTTGGATAGTCGCCAGTGAGGGCCATACTCCAGTTTAGACAAGATCCTTTGGGCTTGTCCTTAGTTTTTTTGGGCTAGTCCCCAGTTTTTTGGGCTTGTCCCCAGTTTTTTAGGCTTGTCCCCAGTATATTGAGCTTGTCCCCAGAATTGTTGGGCTTGTCCCTAGTTGCTAACTATTATATTGGCTTAGTCCCAAGTTATGTTCCATTTCAGGTTTTTGAAGCTAAACAGCTAAGGATCCTTGATCCTAACCTTTTACTAAGGTTTGTCTTTTGGTTATCCTGATTGTAAATATTAAAGGTTTAGGATCCTAACTTGGATTCTCAGGTATGATCCTTAATCACTTTAGTTTTATACTTTATTTGTCTAAGTGACCCTTATTCTTTGACAACAGCTTGGATGATCCTTAAGTCAGATCACTTTTTGAATTTTTCGATTATAGGATATTTGATCTTTGATCATATCCTAAATTTTTTGACATAATCTACCAACCTTTTATTCTTAACTTATGAATTCAAACAAAGTGTATAATAGCAACTGAAAGGTAAAGTATTCACAAATGTAACAACACACGAGATAGTCAAAAGATTAAGCTTTTATTTACCAAAAGTTAAACCCTTAAAAGGTTGTCAAAATTGCCAACCCAAGTTTCTACCAGCAAAACGTGGCCCGTCCACTTGGGTTGGCAAAGGGTGTCCATATTAACAAGGTCTAAGTGCAGGAAATAAAGGCGGAAGGATAACAAGTGGTTTCATCCCCCAAACAGAGGATCCATCCACCACCCATTATCCTACCTATTGTCCAAGGATCCATGATCCTCAACCTTAAAAACTATTGTCTAAGTTATTACAGACCATCATTGTTCAAGAAAAACACCATCAAACAAAAACCATAGATCCTAAAAAAATGGGCTCCGGCCACGTCTAGATAAATCCATCATCGCCCATTTTTGCAGCTCACACCTTCGCTGCATCACCATCCCCATCATCTCCAGCCCAGCATCACCAGCCTGATCCTTAGCCCCGCTGCCACTTGCCTCAAGCATCAAGACCTCTCCAGCCTCCTCTTCATCATCAAGCTCTGCCAGCTTAGCCTTCCAGCCCTCCTGGTCCCAACTGGTCATGTCAAAGTCAGGATCCTCATCTTCCTTGGCCATCTGCAGCTTGATCTTGTACATAGCAATGGCGGCAGAGAGCTTAGCATCCTCCATCACCTCGTTCTTCTCATGATCAGCATTGATGTGGGCCATGACCAGCTGCTTTTTTGCTAAGTTAAGCTCCTTCTCGAGGCGAGAGATGGTCTCATCCTTTGCCAGGAAGATCTTCTGGAACTCCAAGTGCTTCTGGTCAGCTTCCTCGGCATAAGCATCCAAGAGCATCTGGATCTCAGCAAATTTCTGCAAAGAAAGGAAGATACAAGTCAGGATCCGTTATCCTCAAATGGGCAGGAAAGAATTAAGGATCAGGGATCCTTACCTCAGCGAAGTATTCTTCAAACTGGTGACGGATGAGGGGCAGGCCATCAAGATCATCAGCGGTCTTCCTCTTTTTTCCTCCCTTGCCCTTGGTGTTGACAGGCTTGGGGATTATGACACTCAGGCTATGTTAGGGGAGGATTTCTCACTGACCTGTGATCCTCAAGTGTTATCCTGTTTGGTGATCCTTACTTCTGTGACAATTAGTGATCCTCAGAAGTACTTCAGGATCAGGATCATGGATCATCCTAAGGATCCTTATACTAATGATTGTTCACTTTGAATTCGGTATTGTTTTGCAGGAGTACCGGCTTGGACTTGGTCATGGCGATATTCCTGGAGCATATTCCCTTCAATTCTGCACGTGCTTGACCATTGTGAACGTTATGGAGAACATGGGGAGAAGGCACGAAAGGCGGACAGTTAGTTAGGCTAGATATTTTCTAATTTTAAGGGGGTAGCGAACTATTTTTTAGAACACTTGGCTATTTTTGGCTACACACACTCGTACAACTGCACTCACCAGCTCTCGACAAAACACTTAGCATTTTTCATACATTTCTACACGATACACTATAGTGATCCTTGTACTTAGCTCGCTATCGTCCGAAGTTGTAAAAGGATTATTGTTTAATTTGAGTTGGTGATCGGTAGTTTCCATCACCCGAGGTTTTTATGCTGGAGATCATTCATTGATCAAGGGCTTTTTCCTCGTATAAATCTTTGTGTCTCCTGTGCAATTCATTTCTTAGTGATCCTCATTGTTATTCACCAATTCAAGCATCATACCCCGTAACAGAGAATTTGGTTGCATCATCCTCGTCTGATTTTTGACCAAAATAGTTTGACGCCCACCGTGGGGCAATTGGTGCTTCATTCCTAAGAAATTCTCATTTTTGTGATCATTTCGGTTCGTTACATCCAAGCAGATGGCTTCATCAACAAAGAACACCTCCACTGCGATGTCTGCAGTCAATTCATCCCAGGGCATTCCACCTTTGCCTCCACCACCTTATGGACCTCAGAAAAATGCCGAGAAGAAACCAACTCCCATTTTCTCAAAACCTCCAACTTCTTCTGCTTCTTATACTCCCACTACTAGTGACTTGTTTACTCTGATTTTGCAGATGAAGGAGCATATACAGCAGTAGGATAAGACCAATGAAAGGATTCTTAGAGAAATTGGAGACATCAAGAAACAGAAGAGATCGGCAGAGGATCATTCCCCACTGATGCCCAGATCTTTGAATTTCGATACTCCGGTTATAACTTCTCAACCTTCAGTGGTTCCAGACGTTCAATATGTGGGAGGACCAAAAGGAGTGCATTACGGATCATCAGCAATGACTCAGGCTTCAGGGTCATACTTCCAACCAGCAGGATCCCATCCTCAGCATATAGGATCCTTCGTAAGCTCAGGAGGATACTCAGGAGTGCAGCAGATTCAAGGGTTTTGGTCGTTCCCAGGATCCTCCCAGGTTCAAGGATCCTCTCAGTTTCAAGGATACTCCTAGGTTCAAGGATCCTCCTATGTTCCAGGATCCTCCCAGGTTCAAGGATCCTCTCAGTTTCAAGGATCCTCCCAGGTTCAAGGATCTTCCTACGTCCCAGGATCCTCGCAGGTTCAAGGATCCTCTCAGTTTCATGGATCCTTCCAGATTCCGGGATCCTTAAGGAGTTTGCAATCAGGGAGTTCCGATATCCATCAGGGAGATTTTATTCCAATGCAGACCATTGCTTCTACTGGTCCATCGGTCATTCCAGAGCCCCAACAATATGGATTCACATCCGCTCTTCCTAATTTGAACCCAATGGGAGGTAACACTTTCAATAATTCTTATACCACTAACCATGGCCTTATGCAGGATACAGGTATCAATCATGCCATGGCCAGATAATTGCAAAAGTTAAAGGATATGATATCAAGTGTCCCAGGAGTGGTCAAGCCTATCCCGGAAATTGCAGATGGGAGCCACAAGATATCTCGTTTTGCACCACCAATATGTGATGCTGAGATACCCAAGAGGTTCCACGTGCCTACCATGAAGTTGTATGACGGTTCAACAGATCCTGAAGAACACATAGCACAGTACAGGGAAAGGATGGAGATCAATCCCATTCCAGAAAGGTTAAAGGAAGCATGTATGTGCAAGGGATTTGGATCCACTCTTACTGGATCGGCTCTTAAATGGCTGCTAAGTCTTCCCCCTTACTCTATTACCTCGTTTGCTAATCTAGTTAACCTATTTAATAACCAGTTTTCTTGTAGTAGAAAATTTGAGCGTTTAACTAGTGATCTGTATAGGATAACTCAAGGTCATAATGAATCATTAAGGGATTATATCACTAAATTTAGTAAAGAATCCTTAGATATTCCTAACCTGGATATAGCTACGGCTATTGAAGCCTTTAAAATGGGATTGCTTAGGGATTCATTATTCTATGATGATCTTGTTATGACACCATGCAGGAATCTAGATGAGGTAAGAACCCGGGCCCTTAGGTTCATCCGGCTAGAGGATGACAAAAGGATCCAGGAGAGGTTAGCAGGATCCTCAAAGCAAGAGAAGCAAGGATCCTCATTCAAGAACAACAAGTTCAGATCCTATAACAAATCTGATAACCAGAATGTGCATGCTGTTGAACAAGAAGAGGATGATGAGGATTATCCTCCAATTTCTGAATATTGTTTTTCTGTTGATAACAATGAACTAATCCTTGCGATGCAGAATTTAGGTGATAAAGCTAGATGGCCCAGGAAAAATGACAGACCAGCTGCAACCAAAGATAAGTCAAAGTGGTGTGCATATCATGAAGATTTTGGGCATCTCACAGAAGAATGCATCACACTGAGAAAAGAAATTGGATACTTGTTGAGCAAGGGGCACTTGAAAGAATTATTGGGGAGAAAGAAGTCAAGGACTCAGGATCCTGAAAGGATCCCAGAGAAAGCTCCAGCCCCTCCAGCAGATGCACAAGTTATAAACTTTATTTCTGGAGGATCAGACATTTGTGGAACATCCTTCTCTGCAGCTAAAAGACATGCAAAGGAAACCAAGATGGATAATGGAGATAGACCCATTCGAACATCCAGTGTCTCCGAAGGAAAAGTCATAACCTTTGATGAGGATGATCGTGTTGACATTCAGGATCCTCATCACGATGGTTTGGTTATCACTCTTTTTATTTCTAACCATTTTGTTCGCAGGATCCTTATAGATGGAGGAAGCTCTGTGAACATTATCCAGCTGGATGTCCTCAAGAAGATGAATATTCCTGAATCCGATATCATTCCAAGATCCTCTGTGCTCGTGGGATTCAGTGGCGAGACTAAGAATACTCTGTGGGACATTAAACTCCCAATCTATATCGAAGGCCTACATTCTTACCAAAAATTTTGTGTTATTGACTGTTTATCTTGTTGTAATGTTATCCTTGGCAGGCCTTGGATACATGACATGAAGGCAGTCCCATCCACTTATCATCAATGTGTGAAGCTTCCTAGTCCTTGGGGAATAGTGAAGATTGATAGTGATCAGCAAGAAGCTAAGAACTGCTACCCCTCATCAATGAAACCAGCCTCAAAGTCGAGGGAGCAATAGCAATTAAAGCATCCTCCAAGGGATGTCTTGGAGGCAAGAGAACAGGATGTAGTAGAAATCCTTATGGATCCTGATGATCCTGAATCTAAAGTTTATATAGGATCAGGGATCCTTGGAGAAATGAAGGAAGACCTCATATCCTTCCTCAAAAGGAGAACGACTACCTTTGCATGGAAACACGAAGACATGACAGGTATATCTAAAGATATAATCACTCACAAACTTGGCATTGATAGGTCCTTCAAACCAATCCATCAAAAGAGGAGGAAATTTGCATCAGAAAGAAATGCCATTATCCAGGAGGAGGTAGAGAAATTACTCCGAGCAGGTATGATTAGAGAGGTCAAGTATCCAAGATGGTTGGCCAATGTGGTTGTTGTTCAAAAGAAAAACGGAAAGTGGAGGGTATGTGTCGATTTCACTGATTTAAATAAGGCATGTCCCAAGGATCCTTTCCCATTACCCCACATTGACTCCATGGTGGATGCAACTGCGGGTCATGAACTGTTAACTTTTATGGATGCTTCATCTGGATTTCAACAAATTCAGATGTAACCATCCGATCAAGAGGATACAGCCTTTATGACTCCAACTGGTATATATTGTTATATTGCTATGCCATTTGGACTAAGAAATGCAGGTGCAACTTATCAAAGGCTAGTGAATATGATGTTCAAGGATCAGATTGGACAAACTATGGAGGTTTACATAGACGATATGGTGGTAAAATCCAAAAAGGCTGAGGATCACCTAAGGGACTTGGAGGAAGCATTCAATATCCTTGACAAATATAACATGAAACTTAATCCTTCAAAATGTCACTTTGGTGTTAAAGCAGGTAAATTCTTAGGATATATGGTGACAAAGAGAGGCATTGAAGCCAGTCCAGAACAAATAAAAGCTATAGTGAACATCAAGTCCCCTGCCAATGCTAAGGATGTTCAGAGGTTAACAGGCAGGATTGCAGCTTTAAACAGATTCATATCCAAATCCTCAGAAAAGTGCAAGGAATTCTATGATATCCTAAGGAAGAACAAGAAATTCGAGTGGACTGAGAAGCATGAAAGTGCCCTAAGAGCTCTTAAGGACTACCTATCCTCGGCCCCGGCCTTGATGAAACCAGAAAAAGGAGATGTGTTATCCTTATATCTTGCGGTATCCTCAAAAGCAGTAAGTGCCGTCCTTGTTAAGGATCACGAAGGTACACAACATCCTGTCTATTATGTAAGTAAGAGTTTACTTGATGCTGAATCCAGGTATTCACACTTAGAAAAACTTATCCTTGCATTAATCATGGCATCTACTAAATTGAGACATTATTTTGAAACTCATGCCATTATTGTCAAAACTAATTTTCCAAGTAAGAATGTCCTCAGGAAACCTGAAATGTCAGGAAGGATGGCTAAGTGGGCAGTGAAGCTTAGTGCATATGATATAAAATATGAGCCCAGGACAGCCATTAAATCCCAAGCATTAGCTGACTTTGTGGCAGATTTCAGTAGTGATTTGCAAAAGGAAGCTGAATTAGAAGTCCAGCAGCTAGAGGAGACTAAGGATCCTTGGATACTCTATACTGATGGATCCTCAAATGTCAAAGGAACAGGGCTTGGAATACTACTAAAATTGCCACAGGGGGACATAATACCCCACTCTATAGCTTGTGAGTTCCAAACTACTAACAATGAGGCTGAATATGAAGCCTTGATAGCTGGTTTGCAAATTGCTAAGCATATGAGGATCAGGTATCTTTAGGTACATGTAGATTCTTTGTTAATCACTAATCACTTTAATGGATCCTATGCTGTTAAAGGTGAAAAGCTAACCAAATATTTGGAGATAGTCAAAGAATTGGCACTCTCTTTTGTTTCCTTTAGTTTGACACAGGTACCAAGGGAAGAAAATGCAGAAGCTGATGCATTGGCTAATCTAGGATCATCTTTGAAGATCCCGGAGGATATAAGTATCCCCATTATCCATATCCTGGCTCCTGCCATCGAGGATCATGTGGCTATGGAAATAGGAGAGGATTCTACAATTATCCCTAGTGAGGATACTCAATCTTATTCAGGATCATGGATCCTCCCAATCATGAGATACTTACAACATGGAGAGATTCCTACAGGAGAAAACCCTAGGGCTTTCAAAATTAAGGTATCTCAATTCACAATTTTAAATAATATATTGTATAAACGATCTCTAGCAGGACCATATTTAAGATGCATTGAGGATCCTGAAATCCAAGAAGTTTTAAAAGACTTCCATGAAGGAGATTGTGGAAACCACACTGGGGGCATGGCATTATTCTCAAGGATCCTGAGGACAGGATACTATTGGCCAACTATGAAGAGAGATGCTGTGGAGTATGCTAAGAAATGTGATCCTTGTCAGAGACACAGCAATATCCTTCATCAACCAGCTGAATTTTTGCATCCTATATTCTCCTCTTGGCCATTTATGAGATGGGGTATGGATATAGTTGGTAAGCTCCCTAAGGCACCTGGTGGAAAAGTGTTCATGCTTGCTATGACTGATTACTTCTCCAAGTGGATAGAGGCTGAAGCTTTTGCCCAAGTCAGAGAAAAGGAAGTTATATCCTTCATTAAAAGAAATATTATAACTAGATTTGGCATTCCCTCTGAAATTATATGTGATAATGGTTCCCAATTTATTGGGGGCAGAACTACTAGCTTTTGTGACAGCTGGGGGATTAAGATGATAACATCAACACCAGTCCACCCACAAGCTAATGGTCAGGCAGAATTATCCAATAAGATCATCATCAACAATTTGAATAAGAAGCTTGGATCCAAGAAAGGGAAATGGGCAGAAGAACTACCTTATGTGCTTTGGGCTGATAGGACAACTCCTAAGAATGCTACAGGCCAAACTCCATTCTCTTTGGTATTTGGGGCAGAATCAGTGATCCCTACAGAAATGGTGGTTCCAACTGCTAGAACAAGTATTCGTGATCCTGAGGAAAATGATGAGAACTTGGTTCAAGACCTAGATACTATAGAAGAAATCAGGGATTTGGCAAGGATAGGGATGGCCAGTTATCAGCAAAGGATGGCTAGTGCTTACAACAAAAATGTCAGGATCAGGAAGTTCCAAATTGGTGATATGGTGTTGAGAAAAGCATTTCAAAATACCACCAATCCTGCTAATGGAAAGTTGGCACCAAAATGGGAAGGCCCTTACTTGATTGAAGCTGAGGCAGGAAAGGGGGCATATCGATTGCTAACAATGGAAGGTGATTTGATACCCAGGGCCTGGAATGCTGTCCATTTGAAGAAATACTTTATATGATAAGGACCTATGATCCTCACATGATAAGTATCCTTGAAGGATCCTTAGAGCACAGATGATCCTCATTTTGGTAACATTCTAATCTCAAACTATTTCATTTCCTTACTTTCTCACACAAGGATAAGGATCCTGCATCCTTTATCCCCCTTTCACGTGATTCTGAGTTTTGAAGGTTCAGGTACTCTTAGCAAAAGGATGGTTATCCACAAAAGAAACCAGTTACTTGGGTTTGACCCCAGTTATTTGGGCTTGACCCCAGTTCCGCCAGTAGCGCACGATGATCCTGGTATAGTTCATGGCAGTGGGACCAGTACTCGTTTTAGGGGCTGATAATTCCATTGTACTGGCTATACCTAGGATCCTACGTATAATGGTAGACGTACCATACATCCGTTCTTAAGGTCTCTAACGTTTTCACGTTAGCTAAGGTTTTGGCATTTTCATGCCACTAAGTTTGGATAGTCGCCAGTTAGGGCCATACTCCAGTTCACACACGATCCTTGGGCTTGTCCCCAGTTATCCATGGGCTTGTCCCCAGTTATCCTTTGGGCTTGTCCCCAGTTGCTAACTTTTATCTTATATTGGCTTAGTCCCAAGTTATGTTCTATTTCAGGTCTTCGAAGTTAAACAACCAAGGATCCTTGATCCTTACTTCTTACTAAGGTCTGTCTTATGGTTATCCTGGTTATAGTATTAAGGGTTAGGATCCTAACTTGGATCCCCAGGTATGATCCTTAACTATTTTGATTTTATTCATTGTTTATTTGAATAACCCTTGTACTTTGACAACTGAACTCATGATCCTTAAAATATACCACTTTTTGGAATTTTTCAACTATAGGATATTTGATCCTGGATCATACCCTAAATATTTTTTATCTAATTTGTTCAACTTTTCTTATTCAGACAAGTGTATATCAAAACAATTGAAAATTAAAAGGACAAACAAGGATAACAACACAAGATAAGCCAAAAAAGATTAAAGTTATTTTATTAACAAAAGTTTAACCGTCGAAGGTTGTCAAAATTGCCAACCCACGTTTCTACCAGCAAAACGTGGCCCGTCCACATGGGTTGGCAAGGGGTGTCCATTGTTTATGCGGTTATAGCTAGTGCAGGAAATCAAAGGCGGCAGGATCACAATGGCTTCATCCCCCAAACAGATGATCCCTCCACCATTTGTAATCCTACCTATTATCCAAAGGATCCTAGATCCTTAATCCTAAAACTATTGTTCAAATACAAACCAACCATTGTTTAACAAAAACTACCACCAAACCTAAAAAAAATGGGCTCCGGCTATGTCTAGAAGTGTCCATCATTGCCCATTGCTGCAGCCTATACCTTCGCTGCATCACCATCTCCAGCTCCACTAGCTTCACCACCGTGATCCTTGCCACTGCCTCCAGCCTCGATCGTCAGGATCTCCTCAGCCTCCTCCTCGTCATCCAGCTCAGCCAGTCTTGCCTTCCAGCCTTCCACATCCCAGTTGCTCCTGTCGAAGTCAGGATCCTGAGCTTCCAAGGCCATCTGCAATTTGGTCTTGTACATCGCTATGGCAGCAGAGACTTTAGCATCCTGGGTGATATCATGCTTCTCGTAATCAGCATTGATCAGAACCTTGGCCATTTCAGCTTTGGCATTTTGGAGGTCCTTTTGGAGGTCAGCAATCTTAAGATCTTTGAGCAATGCGACTTGTTGGAGGTCAGCAATCTTCTTGTCCTGCTCCTCGACATGCCCAACGTAGTCTTCAATCTCAGCAAATTTCTGCAAAGAAGATAAAGAACAGTTCAAGAACAGGTGATCCTCAAATAAGTTGGGTACCTAAAGCAGGGACAATGATCCTTACATCGTTGAAGTATTCAAGGAACTGGTGGCGGATCAGGGCAGACCTTGCAGATCCTCAGCTTCAGAGGCTTTTCTTTTCTTGCCACCCCTTCCTTTAACGGGTGCCTTGGGGATCGAAGCAGTTGGGCTGGCAGGAAGCTTCTTCTTGGAGGATCGTACGTTGTCCAGATCGGTCACGCTGAACTTAGAGGCAGATTTTGAAGCTTTTCCAGCACCTGCACATTCAAAGCAAGATAAGTATCCTTCTCCTATTTCTATTTAACTATTTATTTAAATCTTTAACTATACAAAAAATAGGATACTTACTTGACATGGTGACTGAGCCTGAGGATAACTCTTGAGAATCCTGGGTGATTGTTTTGAATGATCTTGTTTCAGGACCGAGTCTTCTAAAAGTAGCAAGCCTTTCCTTGGTAGCAGGAGACGGTATGAGGTGTGAAACAGTGACAGCTGCATAACATAAAATAAAAGGGGGTTAGTGATCCTATCACAAGAGCAAGATTATCTGGTGATCCTTCTCAGGATCCTCTGTCCTACCATGGGTGGACCACTCCCTGGGTAGATCCTTTCCGTTTGGGATAGAGTCTCTTCTGACAAAGAAAAAGCGTCGTTTCCAGTTTGTATCGTTCTTGGTGGCTCTAAAAATGGGGTGTTCTTCACCAGGTTTTCGTTTAAACAAATATCGGTGGGATCCAAACGTTGTGAGATCATACATCTCAGCCAACTCCGACATTCCTAGATCAATCCCTTCCTGCTCGATGATCCTTTCAAGGGTATATAAGACCCTCCAGATCATCGGCATAGCTTGGATGTAGGAGATGCCGGTAAGGGAGAAAAAGGATTGGGTAAAGGCTGGAAAAGGATAGGTGTATCCTATGGTGAATGGGGTAACAGGAAAGGCAATCCAAGTTTCAGAGATATAGTCACTCAAAGCAGTGGGATCAAAGGATTTGAAAATGGTGTTCGCCGGGAAACAACAGCGAATTCTATCAATTTGTGGATCGGTGAAACAACAGCGTTCTTTTGCGGAATCTTTGATGATCCCTTGGCTCTTTAAAGGGCTGTCCTTCTTGTGATCCTTGCCCGGTGAGTTTCGGAGCATCATTTTTGACGAGATGATGGTAAAGAAAGAAAAGCAGAGTAAGAGAAGGAAGAAGAGGAAAAGAGAATACCTGAATAAGTATTCTGATGAGGATTTAAAAAGGAAACGCTCGGATTTAAATGCCCATTCGCTCTTATCTCTAACTGCCATTTATAATGATGATTTTGCAGGATAAGTCACCTCAGTGACGTCAGGATTCCAACGGCTAGTTCGATCTTAACAGCTATAAATCCGTTAGTTTGTTGTGGATAAGATCGACAAAATACAAATCGTTTATTTACAATATTACTCCTTATATTTTGGGGGCAATTGTTAGGGGAGGATTTCTCACTGACCTGTGATCCTCAAGTGTTATCCTGTTTGGTGATCCTTAATTCTGTGACAATTAGTGATCCTCAGAAGTACTTCAGGATCAGGATCATGGATCATCCTAAGGGTCCTTATACTAATGATTGTTCACTTTGAATTCGGTATTGTTTTGCAGGAGTACCGGCTTGGACTTGGTCATGGCGATATTCCTGGAGCATATTCCCTTCAATTCTGCACGTGCTTGACCATTGTGAACGTTATGGAGAACGTGGGGAGAAGGCACGAAAGGCGGACAGTTAGTTAGGCTAGATATTTTCTAATTTTAAGGGGGTAGCGAGCTATTTTTTAGAACACTTGGCTATTTTTGGCTACACACACTCGTACAACTGCATTCACCAGCTCTCGGCAAAACACTTAGCATTTTTCATACATTTCTACATGATACACTATAGTGATCCTTGTACTTAGCTCGCTATCGTCCGAAGTTGTAAAAGGATTATTGTTTAATTTGAGTTGGTGATCGGTAGTTTCCATCACCCGAGGTTTTTTATGCCGGAGATCATTCATTGATCAAGGGCTTTTTCCTCGTATAAATCTTTGTGTCTCCTGTGCAATTCATTTCTTAGTGATCCTCATTGTTATTCATCAATTCAAGCATCATACCCCGTAATAGAGAGTTTGGTTGCATCATCCTCGTCTGATTTTTGACCAAAACAGGCTAGCAGCAGATTTCTTCTTTCCGGATCGGGCAGAGACAGCATCAAGATCAGTGACGCTGAAGCGAGTGGCTGACTTCGAGGACTTTCCAGCACCTACAAACGACAAACAATAGATAAGTATCCTTGATTTAAGTACTTTTAATCATACATAAAAATAAACACTTACTTGACATTGTGACTGAATCGGAGGACACTTCTTGTGAATCCTTTGTGTTTGCCTGGAATGATCTAACTGCACGTTCAAGGCTCCAAAAGGCAGCGATCATTTCTTTGGTTGCAGGTGACTGAATGATATGAGAGACTGAGATAGCTGCACAAAAAGACAGGAAAGGATCAGTTATCCTCAATAGAAACAGGGTTATCCTATGATCCTTCTATAAGGATCCTCTATCCTACCATGGGTGGTCCACTTTCTGGGGAGATCTTTCCCGTCTGGGATAGAATCTCTCTTTACAAAGAAGAAACGCTTCTTCCAGTTGGTATCGTTCTTTGTGGTCTTGAGGATTGGGTGTGCTTCACCGGGTTTATGTTTGAATAAGAAGCGGTGTGAACCATGGCTCACAAGGTTATACAACTCAGCCAGTTCTGACATCCCCAACTCTATGCCTTCCTGCTCAATGATTTTCTCTAGGGTATATAAAACCCTCCACATCATTTGCATGGCCTGAATGTAGCACATGCCGGTGAGAGAAAAGAAGGATTCAGTGAAGGCAAGGAAAGGATAGGAGTATCCTATCAGGAATGGGGTGGCCGGAAAAGCAACCCAAGTGTCGGAGACATAATCGATTTTGGCAGTAGGGTCAAAGGGTTTGAAGACGGTGTCCGCCGGAAAACAGTGGCGAATCCGGTCAATCTACGGATCGGTGAAGCTGCAGAGTTCCTTCGAAAGATTTTTGATAATCCCTTGGCTTTTTAAGGGGCTATCTTTCTGGTGATCCTTGGCGGGGGAGGATCGTAGCTTCTTTGTAATCTAAAGATTTTGAAGAAGAACAGAGTAAGAAGATGAAGAGAGAAGGAGGAGAGAGATACCTGATTGATCTTTGAATGAGGATTTAAAGGGAGTATCGCTCGAATTTAAATGCAAATTGATCCTTATCTCTAACCTATATATAATGATGATTCTGCAGGATTGTCACTTCAATGACGTATGATGTGTAACGGCTAGTTCGACTCAAATGGCTATAATTCCGTTGGCTAGTTAGTTGTAGATAAGATTAAAAAATACGACTCGTTAATTTACATTTTACTCCTCATATTTTGGGGGCAATTGTTAGGGATAGATTTTCTAAACCTAAGGATCACGGATCCTCAAGTACTGCCAGGATCACGGATCCTCAATTCTGTTTGAATTAAGGATCCTCAGAAGACGTTGCAGGATCAGGATTCAGGATCCTTATTGTTATCCTTATACTAATGGTTGCCTTCACTATGTTTAAGTTTATTTTGCAGGAGTATACGCATTGGACTTGGTCTTGCCGATATTCCAGGGGAATATGCTTAAATATTCCACACGTGCATAGCCTTTGTGAACGTTATGGAGATCGTGGGAAGCTTGCACATTTAGCGGATAGTTAGTTATCTAGTTATTTCTAATTTTAAAAAGGGGATAACAAGCTTGAATTAGAACAATTGGCTAAGTTAGCTAACACTCACATTCTCGCAAGCTCTCAACAGTTCATTTGGCGATTTCATACATATTGCACTCTAGTGATCCTTGTAACAAGCTTGTTATCATCCCGAGTTGTAACAATCATTTGTTTAATTATAGTTGGTGATCGGTAGTTTCCATCACCCGAGGTTTTTTATGCCAGAGATCAACTATTGATCAAGGGCTTTTTCCTCGTATAAATCATTGTGTCACTTGTTCATTTCATTTGCAAGTTTGTTCATACATTTGTTCATTGTTTCAAGCATCATTCCTCACAACAAAGATTTGGTTGCATTATCCTAGCCTGATTTTTGACCAAAACAAAAGATATGAACGAAATGTTAGAATCCGCGGGATGGATTCAAAACATAGAACGGAATGAATGATAAAATGAAAAAGTTCAAAATTGTAAATAGGCACGAATCAAATAAGTAAGAATGAATGACAAGAATGAAAGGCTCAAAATTTTAAGTAATTATAAATCGAATGAGTAAATGTCCTTTAAGAAGCGGATATTATTATTGCTATGTTTTGAACTTATATATATGTAAATATATGAATATAATTACGTTCATGTATTGTATGCAAGGATAAATGAGTTATGCGGGTCAAATGGTGAGTACCATTTGAACCTGGTATTTAATGTTTGAAATGGTTAAGTTATTTAATTGAAGGTAGAAAAATTGCCCTGTTGCATGGCAGGGACAATTTACTCGTGGTGATCACGGCCTCACGGGGTTCACACGATAATGCTCGAGGCAATTACATCATATGACCTTTGGATTTGTCATGCATTTTTAGGAGTTACTGAACAATGACATCATTGTCTTAAACCAGTCACTTATATTAAACAACATCTTAGAGGGCTTTGCGCCGCCTTGCAACTTTACTGTAAACGACATGGAATACAACCAAGGCAATTATCTCACTAATGGAATATACCTTGATGGAACACTCTTGTTAAAAGTTTCACGTATCCACAAGGCGAACAATTAAAGTTTTTGAAAAACAAACACGAGTCAACAAGAAAGGATGTGGAAAGGGTGTTCGGTGTCCTCCAGGCTCGTTAGCACATTATACAAGGTCCAACAAGGATTTGGAAGGCTAGAGTTATATTTGTTATAATGTACGCGTGCATAATACTACACAACATGATTGTTGAAGACAAAGGATATGTCGTATCAGACTTGGATGTCGCCTCCACTGACACATGGTTCGACAGACAACTTTGTTGAATGCTTGCAACGGCCTAAACAGTTGCGTGACAGCGAAGCTCATCACACTCTTCGACACAATTTAACCAAGCACCTTTGGGCACATAGGCTGGCAGGGTAAGAGGAAGACGAAGATTAGTAGTAAGTAGACGTCATTGGCCATTGACAGTCCCACCTTTTTTATTCCCCCTGGCAGTCCCACCCTAACTATTTTTCCCCCACCGGTTCTAAGTTAAAAAAACTTAACGGAGTTAAGTTTTTTCCGAATTACAAAATGACGTTTTAAGGCTTTTGATCAACGATGATACGAGTCGATTGATTTAAAACTTACCTCGAAATGGTTCTCCAAATGACGAAAATGGTGTTTCAATTCGGGTGAAGCATCGTTTCGAGGTAAGTTTTACATCAATTGACTCGTATCCTCGTTCTGATCAAAAGCCCTAAAACATCAGTTTGTAATTTGAAAAAAAAAACTTAACGGAGTTAAGTTTTTTTAACTGAGGACCAGTGAAGGAAAAATAGTTAAAAGGTGGGACTGCCAGGATGGAAAAAAAGGTGGGACTACCAATGGCCAATGACGCCTACTTAGAATTATTAGAGGCCAATATCCTTTTTTATTACGTACTTTGTTTAAGTGTTTTACTTTTTGTTCTTTTTTATTTTTTAAGTTTGAAGTGTGTCTTTTTTAATTGTTGTAAGTGTGTTTTTTAAATAAATTATCTTATTAGGATTTTTTTATTTTTCATATTTTTAAATCATTAAGTAAAAAAATAGTTATAAATATTAATTAAATAAAATAAAAATAGATTATTCAAAATTTATATAGTTAAAATAAAATGAAAATGTAGGTGATGAGGTGGATAATGAAGTGACGGTTTAGAGTGGTTTATTATTGAAGTAAAATATAAGGGTTTGAAGCAATGGTAGTTTGTAATAATCTGACATACTAACTAGACAGTCTATAGTATGAACTTAGTCCATTACTCTAGGATTTAGATATCCACAATTTAGATCAACGTCCTTACCAAGTGTACATTTATGGTTTTTCAAAAAAATGTATACCTTTATGGTATTTTAAATATATTTGCAAACAAGAAAAACCAAAACTTTTGCTTAATATTATGATAATTAGTAAAATTTTGATTTTTTTTGTGTATGTATATATTTATATCATATCATATCAGATATTGGATATATTTAAAACTTAGAACTAACAAAAAAACATGAATTTTCCGAGTTTTGCAAGCAACATTAGCAACATATTTGTGATAAAAGAATATGTCACAAAAGAGGTTTATTAGAAATATGTCGCAAATGTCTTCACCGCAAATCCACCACGAAGGCATGATATTCGTTTAGATGTGAATTTTGCAATCAATATGGATTTCATTTATGAAATCACATGCTTAAAATGTTAATAAGTAAATTAAGTTAAAGGTTAATCTTATATACACTATTTTAAAATTCAAAATTTCGTATTTATTCCAAACATCATAGTGACATGTGTATGAGTTTAAATATGAATAATGCCATCTATCTAACACATTAATTTCTATTTTAAGACATCTCCATATTTTGCCATTCGTCACCATTTAACTTTTATTTAATTTATATGAAATAAACAAGGATATGTAAGGGAGGAGGGGGTGGCGATCACTCATTCATCACTTACAACATCCAATCAAGTTCCGTCATGTCATCAACCATTATTCCATTAGGGGAGGCGGGGTGGAGTAATTTTCCTCCGTGATAAAACCTTACAACGCGAGATCAACTCAAAGTCCCCACCGCCACCAAAATATTCAACGCGTGGATAATTGATTCCATTATAGTTTTCACGCGTGATAAAGGTTTGAGTGATGGAACATGTGAGGGGGTGTGAGGGTTTATTGTTGGATGTTGTGAGTGATGACCATTGCCACTAAAAAAAGTTGTGAGTGATGGAAAAATGGTTGATGGCATGGCGGAACTTGATTGGGTGTTGTGAGTGATGAGTGATGACAACCCCCACCCCCCTTACTCACAACTTTTTTTAGTGGAAATGGTTATCACTCACAACACCTAACAATAAACTCTCACACCCCCTCACATCCTTCCTTCCATCACGCATGAATTTTATAACGGGATTAATGTTTCAAACGTGAAATTTGATGGGTGGCGGTGGAATTTGACCAAGTTCCACGTGTTGATAATTTCCATCACGTACAAATATGGCACCTCTCCGCCTCCCCTAACTTTGATATTATAAATGGGTAGATGCTAAATTTAAAAAAAGTTAATATACTAGACAAAATTAATTGAGTTTAGTGCATGGACCAGAAGCGTTTAATGCAAATAACTTGGAGGGCCTATTCAATCACTCTCCTTATCTTCATAACTCTTGTCATTAAAATGGGGTCGAAGCTTAAACTCTAATACCGCCATAAATTAGGGGAAAATCATCAAAAGTATCCAAGTTTTTATGAAAGTAGACGTGAACGTGCTTTTGCATTTAAAAAGAAACAATATGAAAAGGTCACATAAGGCTACACGGTATGGGGTCGTCCCCCTACCGTCCCGGTCCGTCGCCGGTTTGAACACTGTGCCGCCACCCCCGTCGCCGTCCAGTCATCGTCCTCTCCGTCGGTATTCCGACGTCCAGGACGGAGCAAAACAATGGGTCCCCCCTCCGTCGCCGGTTTGAACACCGTGCCGCCCCCTCCGTCTTCATCCCGTCGCCGGCTTCATCTCCGTCACCATACCCACAAGCCTAAGTGGAACCAATTAAATCAGCTAAAATTTAGCCGGTAAAAAAACAATACATATGTAACGAACCGGCTAAAATTTAGTCGGAGCGGCGCATGTTATGCAATTGTTGGTTTGTTTCCAGACTCATTTTACTTCTTTTAAAGATTTTTGTGCCGGCTATAATTAGCTGGTTTTGCTTATATGGCATTTTCTGACGGGCTATTTTTGGATTTGTCTAGTTTTTGTAAGCGCAAAAAATCCAAGCCAGTTTTGATAAAAACTTTGGTCCACTTGTATATATTTTGGTGATTACCCATAAGTTAGGGCAATGTACTTGGATTGAAATCAACCAAGTAAAGTATCTTCATCCACAATCCTCTACTAATCAATATAAATCATACTACCTCCGTCCCATTAAATGTGTCTTATTTTGAATTTTCAAAGTCTTTATTTATAAACTTTGACTTTAATTATATATTTTTGTGTTATATAAAACTTGATGAAAATTAACCCGATAAAAACACTTGTAAAACACACTCAAATCATATAACTTTCATCAAGTATTATCTAACACAAACAAAATTATTTAAGGTCAAAGTTTACAAATAAAGACTTTGAAAATTCAAAATATGACACTTTTTTGTGGGACGGAGGGAACAGTAGGAAGAAAAACGAAGAAGAAGCGCGGGAAATGAACGAGAACGGAAAAACCCTAGAAATCGCCAAAGTCTAGAGAGAGAAACGAATTGTAGTAATAGGAGTATTATCTAATCAACCTAAAACCCCACGAAAATCGAATGAACTCGGTCCTTAAACCGGTCAAATCTGACCGTCAAAACCGATTTGAAGTGGGAATACAGTGTTTCTTCATGGCAAAGAAGAAGACCGGGTGGAACAAGTGGTTTTGCAAGGAAGGTTTGTAAAAACGACATCGTTTACCTTGGGCTTTGAATGGACTGAGTGAGTGAGTGAGTTAGTACGGATGTATACGGGGTAAGAATGTCAAAGAAAAACGCAACTTGTCAGGGCCACTTTTGACGGATTCGATATTGCATGTGACCAAACGGAAACAAACAAGAAAACATTGGGAGCGTGATTGACGGTTTACGTGATAACACATTAATCTCCTTTTCCCGTACGGAACGGGTTTATAAATAAATAAAAAAATATATGTTGGTTCTTTCTTTTCCTTTTATTTTTATATATTATATTGATCTATCATTTTCTGTTAATTTGGTTAATACAATGATAATCTAGTTAATTCGGTTATCTGAAACATATATCCGATCATATTTTGGGTCTAATAGATACTAATAATGTTTGTAAAGAATATCCGGTGTATGAAAAATATAACACAAAAAAAAAAAAAAAAAATCTACCTAAAAAAAAAAAACACACACAAAATTATTTATGAAAATAATTCGGTGAATTCGTTTATTTATATATGTTTACCTAACCGAAACATAAAAAGTCAGTTATCAACATGCTTATAGCGGTTTCTTAATTGGTTTGGTTATTTTAGTTGTGATTCGATTATTAGGTTTTTCTACTCACCAATGTAGACTTGTGAATACATTAGATACGAGTAAATAAAGTAAATACACAAAAATATGGGAAAAAAAGTACGTATGGTTGACAAAAAACACTAAAAGAATTAATGAAAAAATAATATAAAGTTGGTCAAGTTTGTACACAGTGGCGGACCCAGGAATTTTTCCATAGGGGTGCGGAACATTTTTAAAAATTTTAGGCCCCTAGGTATATAAGTAAAAAAATCGGTTCGTATCGGGTCGGGTCATGTAAAACAAACGAACATCAAACTAAATTTATATAATCATCAAAAACATGTCAAACCTTGTTACAAACATAATTAAAACGTCGACGCCCTACGGGTTTTCATTTTTTGAAATCTATCCAAAACATCATCTAAAGCTAATTTTTTAAGCAATTCTTTCTCTATATAACATAAGTTCATCGCTCCATAACATAATGTTTCAATTTTAGTTTTCAACTATTCAAGCTCTAGAAATCATAACGTAAGTTGTAATCACCCTAAAAATATATAAACAACATAATCACCCTAAAAATCATCTAAACAACCATAAACAACGTCAAAACACACAAAATTTCAAACCTATTTAACAACTTTATTACCCTTTTTCTCCTATAATATCAACCAAAATCATCAAAATAACAAAGAAACTTACCCGTGTTCGGATTCCGGTTAGATTTGGTGTCGAACGACGGTGGTATGGTGGCTGATTACGGTGGTCGCCGGCTGCTGGACTGTTGTCGCTGGGTGATGTTGTTCGTTGGCAGTGCAGGGACGCAAGAGAGAGAGAGAGCGGGATAGAATTTCTACAGGTTTTGGGCTTTAATTATTTTATTATAGTTTGAAATATTGTTGGGTTTGGTTAATGAGCTAAGACTTAGTGGGCTAGCTAGTTAGGAATTATAAGTGGGTAAATGTATGGGTATTTTGGTTTAGTTGGTTAGATATTAAAAGTTATATAATTTAGGTAGTATATTTTTTTAAAAAAATAAGAGTTTACTAAAAAAAATTTAAAATATAAATTGATAACACTTTTTACCTAAGGGGTGCGGACGAAAAATTTCAAAGGGTGCGGTCGAAAATTCCATGGGGTGCGGACGAAAAATTCCAAGGGGTGCGGACGGGATTTTCGACGGAATTTAGCCCTAATTTTTTTTTTCCCCGGGGGTGCGCCCGCCCACCTTGGGGTGGGCTTGGGTCTGCCCCTGTTTGTACATATATGGCATTTAGGAAATATTGTACATAAAATACTTGAAATTATTTCGCACGTATCATGACTATAAAGATAAAAATGTATTTAATGTTAAAACCAATGTGTTTATAAAAATGTATATGGCTCCACACAAGTCACGTAATTTGGTGTATATTTAAATGTTTAGATTAACGATTGAAAAATTACATAAGAATGACAGGTAAATGGGCAACATGCTGCGCCGCAACCCCCTTTATAACTAACTAACCCTCTGCACATAATCGTCTTGCTATTTCTGCATCTCATAAAACTTCTGATACCTATCATGCTTTATAACTAACTAACTAACTAACAAACGTATCAAAATTGTATTCGACAAACATCCTCGTCTGTATTTGTTGTTTTACATGTTACACTTAGAAGATCCGCAACATAATCGTAAAAACTTAAGCCTAGAGTTATTATTTGAAAACTTATTGTCTAGTTACGAATAATGGAGCTATTGAAATGCACGATTTTTAAGGGCATGAAAAAAGAATATACAAACAAAATTTAAGTAAAGGACAAATTTGAAAATCTAAATGAGTCACGAGTCGTTAATTTCTTAATTTCTTCTACAAGCCTAGAGAAAAGATGATAAAGTTGAGGAATAGTTTAGTCTCATAACAATATTTATATTTGAATATTCAATACATTTTATTTTAGGTCAAATATAACTCTATCACCAAGGAGAACTATATTAATCATGAAATCGGAACGTTATAACAAGGAAATTGTGTTGGATATCGTTTACTTCAACTACTTTATTGTCGATAATTTGACTATATCACGAAGGATAACTATATGTCTATATCAATAATGAAATCAGAACGTTATAACCAGGAAATTGCGTTAGATATCGTTTACTTCAATTACTTTGTTGTCTATAATTTGACAAGTAAAACTTATAAAAAAACGCTTGACCGACCAGAATTAAGTTTTTGGTGGGTGTTTTTTTTTTTGTCAATGAGGTAGTGGTGGAGTGGTTGGGGAAAGAATTGATGTTCCTTGTGACCCAGGTTCGATTCCCACTCTCCTTATTATTTTATGTGGCATCCAGGTGAAGAGCGAATACGGGTGGCGCCGGTTCGACTTGTATGGGAAGCGAGGTTTTACCGATTATTCTACTGTCCTGCCTTCGGGCGGGTGGAGGTCGGGTTTCAACACATCTGGAGAGAGGCAAGGGGCTGGCGGCGGTCGCACAGCGCCCGGTGTCACGGTGGTTGATACGTCGTTCCTCGTCGTTAAAAAAAAGGTTTTTGTTTTTTGTTTTTTGGAGTTCTTTGATAGGCATTTAAAAGTCGGTAAAGACACCATTTAATAGCAAGAAGACTAGTCTTAGGCTCTTAGCAACACATCAACCTCAAGAGTCAAGACTGAGACTCAAGGTGTAGGTTGCTAACATTTATTGGGTGTTTTATATATATTTGTGATGTAACAAATAAAAATGAACCAATATTTAATCTTACTTTACGAAAACAACTTTATATTAAAAACAAAAGGAATATATACAATTTAAGCATATATTAAAAACAAGTTTATAAAAAAGAATTTATGTGCATAACACGACTATAACATGCGACATTAGGTAGTGACTGAGAACAAAGATGAGAACCGACTCTCTAGAAGCAGAATGGTACGAAATACCAATTCTACATACCTTTAAGGACCACTAGTCAACAAAACGATTCCTTGAAGGACCACTAATCAGTGAGTCCAACTAAATGAAACAAGAGGCTTAGCAAATTCGAAACAAAAACCTTGACAATCTAATTTTTAGATGGTAGTTGTAACACGTGTAAAAGGGTGATTTTTTTTAATAAAATACATTATTTAATCTATCTAGTGAAAAGTTTAAGAAAAGAACTCATAAAGATACTTTGATGGGAACTCATAAAGACATTGAGTCGATGGGAGTTAATTTACCTTGTCTTTTGCGTGTGATTTTGGGCAATGGGAGGGGTATTTTATTCTGGTTGAATTGCTGGATTCTTGACACTCCCATAACATCAAAAATTTCCTCATTTGTTTGCCTTAGAGAAGCTCAAGCTCGCAACTATTGCGAATCGAGTAACCATGGTCCAAGGCGTAAGGGTGGAACAATTTCATTAGGTAAGACAATTACAATCAACTCAGGAGTTAAACAAATTGGAGTTGCTGTCTCGGTGTATTAGGAATGTTTCAGCAACATCGGAAGAGGATAATTGTGTTTGGGTTTTGGATTCTACCGGGGAGTTTTCGGTTAAAAGCTTAAGGACCAAGTTTCATCAAAACAATCGGAGGAGTTCGGAATACAGTTACCTGTGGAACAACTAGGTTCCATTCAAAGTAAATTTCATGGTTTAGAGAATGGGAATCGATCAACTGGACACTAAGATAGCATTAGCAAAGTGCAACACTCATGTGCCATTATGTATGTGTGGGTTATGCGAGGAGCAGGAAGAATTGGCTGACCATATGTTTGTTGCGTGACATTTCCCTTATGTGTTGTGGGATCTTGTGGCTCAATGGCTTAGAATACCGAATCTGTTCTTTTTTGGTGCCTTAGATTTGGTTGTTGCTCACATAGTCTTTGGGGTTCTAAGTGATGGAAGAAAAAAATCTATACTGATGACGGGGGTAGCCCAAGACCAAATAAAATGACTAAGACATAGGAATGCTTAAAAGGTTGAAAGGCTCAAAGGTTAAAAACCCGGGAGCTAGGATAAAGCAATACATGAACAGTAAATGGTCACATCTCTGATTGCTTCACCAACTCTCCTAGACGCAAAAGTAACACAAGTCCAGAGAACGCAGTCTTTTACCCGCAGGTCAAAAGGCTTCAACCCCCAAAAGGGGAAGTCCCCCACTGCAGACAAGTTTCACTAGTCAATGGTTTCTTCTTTGGGAGATGACCTTTCCTATAAATTGACACTTCATTTAGTGCAAAGCATGTTCCGATCAGCTCTAATTTCAGGGAGACCTCTGATCATCATTCTTGGGTACTTGTTCCAAACAAGTCACTCCCCATCACATTCAACACACACATTCTCTTTGCTCCCACATCCGAAACTGAACACATTTCAGTGGAGGATCTTGAGCAAACAACAAAATCAAACTAGTGAACCTCTCTCCACGTCTAGCAAACGTGGGGGGACCCCACGACCTGCGTTAGGCAAAATCAAACCCTCCAACCCTTTTGCCTAACCAGCCCAGCTACTACCATCGGTCTAGTATTTGTTGCATCAACATATACCATTATCTAGACTGCGGTGTGGTGTCTTTGGAAGAACAAAAAATGAGTCGGTTTTCAGTAGGTGCAAGCTAAGTCCGGTCAGAGTGGTGGAGGAAGCAAAGTCGTTGGGTTACCTTTGGCTTAGAAAATGTGCTAAAGCTAACGGTTTATCTTTGGAAGCTTGGTGTAATTTTGAGTTGTCTAGTATGGGTGTATAACATTTGGTGACTTATGTACTGTGGGGGAGGTTCATTTGAGAAGAAAAATTAGTTGAGAAGAAAAAGAACAAAGGGTAAAATTGTAAAACATCAAATACTTTTTTCCATCTTATTTATTATTGTCTTTGACTAATTAATTAGCCATAAAGACTATCATCCTCCATAATAAATTTTTTTGCCTATACACATCAAAATTTATCCTACACATATTGAAATATATCCTACACATATCAAAATTTATTATACACAGCTCGTAATTTATCATACACATCTCGTAACTTATCCTACATTCTAATTTTTTTAAGTATATTTTTTTTTTTGAAAATAAGCTACAAATTTAATGTAGTTAATTTAAGAGGAAGACTACTAATTAATGATCTATTTAAGTTTACCAATATACCCTTACAATAATATTAAATACAAATATTAAATGAAGCAAAATAAAGCATTCTTATTGGTTAAAAATTCTTCTTTCTTCTTCTTACAAAAAAATTCTTCTCATTTGAACTTTCCACTATGTACTGTAATGATGATAACAGTTTTGTTAACATTTAAATTTTAATAAAGTAATTTTGTAAGGCGTTAAAAAAAACTTAATGAAGTCATTTGAGGTTAGAAAATTGATAGAATTATGTCTCAATGTTTTGGTCAAAAATCTGTTTAAGGATAATGTAACTAAATTTGTTTGTGAGGTAGAGTGCTTGATTGAATGAAATGATAAAAGAACGAGAAATGTAAATGATGCATGATGAATTATACGAGGAAAAGCCCTTGATCACTAGTAGATCGCCGGCATAAAACCTCGGGTGGTGAAAACTATCAACCATTGATTCGTGCACTTTAAGTACACTCTATTTTGTATTAATCATAACAAAAATGCATCGAATTAGTTCAAAATATGATTGTTTAATGTGGTTTTATTATCATGAGGGTTAAGATAACAACGAGCTTAAATGATACAATTACACATATAAAAGATAATTAATTCAAATTCAACGTTAGAAATGGTAAAGCAAATTTGATGTACTTATAATTTATAAATAAATATATTGCCATGTCTCTTAAATGAATTATATATTATCTAATTAATTTTAGTGTTCATGATTTTATGCAAAATATTAATATTGTTTTCATGGACTAAAAAATTAAATGATGAAATAATTAAGTGGGCTAGCAAATAAGTTGAATGGTTTTTTTGGGCTGCACATGTGGAAGGGAGCCCACACATGAGGAGATAGCCAGATAGGTCGGACTGGAGATTAGAAGAACAAGAGTTATTGGAGGCAGAAATCAGAATTGATATAAAAAAAGTTCTTTAGGAACGCATAAAAATAAGATCGCATAATATAAAAAAGCACTTCTTAAAAAAAACTAAAACGATGACAATATTGTAATTTTGAACTGGGGGCAAAATTGTAATTTTTGGTTGTGGGTAAAATCGTAATTTGTCACAAGCTAAAGAGATGGCAATACTGTAATTTTTAACTAGATGCAAAATTGTAACTTTGAACATGGGCAAATTCGTAATTTTTAATTGGGGGTAAAATCGTATCATACCAGTACCAAGCAACAACACTATTCCCCCACAAACCTTTAAAAAAACTAAAACGGTGACAATACTTTAATTTTTAACTGAGAGCAAAATTGTAATTTTGAGCTAGGGTAAAATCATAGTTTGCCAAAAGCTAAAGCGATGGCAATACTGTAATTTTTAACCAGGGAAAAATCGTAACTTTAAACAGGGGACAAATTCGTAATTTTGAACTAGGGATTAAATCGTAATATACCCGGACAGGAGTGTCAGGCAGCAACTTAATACTATTCCCCATATTGGTTTTGTAGTAAATATATAAATAAATATAAATTTACGAGATGTTACATAATATTTTGACTTATGGTCTATTTTCATGAACTCACCAGGTTTTCATTGACGTTTATTATTAAGCATGTATTTTAAGAGAATTATTAAGTGAAAGCTCCTATGAATAAACGAGGTGCTTTTAGAAGAGAAGTTTGGAAACATTTAATGTATAGTGATTACATCTCTATAAGTTCCTAATGCAAGTACCAAACTAATCGGTCACAGCAACCCCTTATCAGCATCAATATCACTGGTCTCATCTGCATTTTGATTGGTTGGATTTTCTTGAGCAAAATTCATATATTTTTCCCATGACGACTCAGAAGATTCTTGGGTAAGAACAGCAGGATCATGAGTTATATGTGTTGTACCACCAAAAGGATCATTGAGGGCCTCAAAATCTCGGGCAGATGATCCTACAGATGTAGAGGCAGCTACATCGGGCAGATGATCCTTCATAAGGGGATCTGCATCACTCTTAAATTGTTCCCGTGACGACTCAAAAGATTTTTTGGTAAGAACAGCAGGATTACGAGCTAGATGTGTTGTACCGCCAGGCGGTACATTAAAAGCCCCAGAAACTTGGGCCAGTGATCCTTCAGAAGTATGGACGGCTACATCTGTTTTATTTGACTCCATAAGGGTATCAGCATCACTCATATCGGGACCGTTTCTGTATGGCCACCTTGGTATACCAAGACTCCTGCAAATGCGCTTCAAGGTAGATCTGCTAACTACATTTATACAATGTAGACACAGAGTGAATATGAGAATATTAAAAGGAAACGAAGCACACAGATATCAACGTCATACCTTTAAGGATATTTGCAGCTTCATCCATTGACTTCCCAAAGTGTTTCCTTATTTCCTCGCGACCAATCATCCTTGTCGAGCTCTTCCTTTTCCTTATTTCCTCGCGACCAATCATCCTGCCATTGCTTTGTAATTGCCCTTTTTCGTGTGGAATGATATGGAAATCTTCAATCCTGTTCTCCAAGTAAGGAACAACACTCTGTCTTGCTCCTCCAGCAGCAGAGTTCGGTGGCTCATTTTCCTTATTTTCTGAATCAGGTGGTGGTACCTCTCCTCTTTCAGTCAATAAGTTTACAGAAGAAGGCGTAGTAGAGTTGAAGTTCCAATTAAAGGGAAGTCCTCCAATAACTTGGGGAGGTGATATAGTATCTAATTGCATCCAAGAAGAGTTGTTAATCTGCTGCTTAACTGTTTCCATCAACCTTCGTACGTATGTTTCATTTGCGCTGTGTACTGGTAAAAAGAACTCTATAACATGTTCAACATCTTCTTTAAGACTCTTGAGATAGATAGCTAAACAGCTAGCTAACCCACTCTTGCGGGCATTGTGAACCAACGGGTAATCATCTTCATCAAGTTTTGTTACATCTTCACAGAACCATGTACCACAGGATGACAATGATCTCCCAACAACTCCATGAGATTTTTCCAGGTGTCTATTTCTGCAGCCTTCGTGGAAATCCCACAAGTTCAAGTCTCGAACGTAGAATGGAAGAGCATCTGTTGACATGCAGACTTTCCCTATGCAGCTTCTGTTGAAACTACTACAACTTTGCTCTAGATTTTCTGAAATAGCCACATAACTACTATATCTAGAAGGAGCCCACACTTGAGCTATAGGTAAAGCATAAAGGTCACAAGTTGTCTTCAAAACCTTGTAGATTTCTTCATCCAGTTCATGATGCCTTCTATCTATAATCTGTCGGAAGTCGGAACTGTTAATTATAGACTCATAGACCCAAAAGAGACGCACATACATGCATACATAGACCTATCTGCACCCACCCACCCACCCACCCATGCATACGCATGTGCATACATACTTGAGGTGGCAAGACGGTCAGGTTTGGGAGCAAGTCAAATCAGGTTCGGGTTTAGATGGGTCATCTTTAGTAGGGGTTGAAACATGCTAGGTGGGTTTGTTACTTTGCGTTGACCAACAAACACTTTTTGTCCTTTTTTTCAATAAACAAGAAAACAGTTATAAATAATAAACGTGTTAAGTATTAAAAAAACAAATATTATTTTAGTGATAAAATGAGTCTTTGAACAAAACAGTTTAGGATACTGTACACACACAGAGGGAGATAGGGAAAGAGAGAGAGAGAGAGATATCAGGTTACTTAGAACACCACTCACACTAAAGCTTCGATCCCCGAATGCATTTGGAGACATCAGATTCTGGCTCTGTCAAGTTAAAAATGAAGATTAACAAGTGATTAAACTCATGGTATGAAGAACATTAAAAAGTGCATTTGTACATCTACAACACTATTACTTCTGAAACCAAGTATGTACGTATGTATGCAACAATATGACAAATAACACAAGAATACGAGAGTAAGAATGCAGCAACCTTCAGTGCATTCGAGACTTCTTGAACCTCAAATGCAAAATCAACATAATGCGATGATGTTATAATTTCAAGTACGCCTACACAGCAATCACTGCTAGATTCAAATACAGGCAAATTAATATATCCATGGATATTGTCGCTTGCATCCTGACCATGTACATCCAAACTCCACTCTGGCAATTTTTGTCTATAAACACGACCTAAGGAGCCTAGTTTATCTCTGTGCTCCACTTTGACATCAATTATAATCTTCTCAGACTTTAATCTATATGATAAAAGCTCTTCATCAGCCACACCAAGACCAAAAGGTTGGTCCCAAGTCGTTAGCAACCACCGCTTCCGGAGAGCAGTAGGTGACCAAAACTGAACTAGCACATGCGGCTCACGAAATTTTAAGTCCTTGAGAACAGATGTGATTTTTTCCTTAATCATGTGTGGGTCGATGATATTTTGATCAGCCATCAGATTAGAGAAACCTACAAATTGTAAGTGGGTTACTATGACTGATAATAAGAAGCAGTGTGCTATAATTGATATATAAGTATGGAAGTTGGTAGCGACTGTACCCATTCGACGCAAACTAAAGGTATGATAATTTAATTCCAAAATAACTAGCTAAATAAGAAGCTTAGTCAAGACGATAGATTTGTGAATATAAGCATAGAAAAACTATTAGGGTATTAGGGGCACAACCCTCACCCTTTCAAATACACTCAGAGTCTCACACATTTACCCAATCACACAAAGCCATATCATTTACACTCAAAACATACTCTCACTTACCCTCATTGATAGGGGCATAACCCTCACTCATTTAATAAGTGATCCACAAATCACCATCGTCATCCTCACTTACCCATTGCCTAAAAGTCAACTTAATCAAATGATCATCCCATTATCTGCTTATTGAAGTCACAATAATCTCCTCAAGAATGCACATCTAGAAACCCCCTCATGTTGCTTCAGTTTGATTTTCAAATTGATGATCAAATTTAGTAATTTATATGTGTCAGTTTAATAATAACAGTGGTCAAATGTTATGTATTCAAATTATGCATAGATTTGCCCTTTGGTGCAAGAGTAATTAGTCATATACCAAATCTATCACGAAGTTGAAGATAAGCGGGGAGTATAAATGTATAATCTATATAAACAAACAAAATTGATCAACAAACAAACTAACTTAGATCAGCAAAATAACACAAAAAACTTACTAGGGGGTAGAAGGGCTTCTGGTCCATCCACCTCTCGATCCTCATAAACCCTAAGAGATATCAAATATCTTCGGTCATGTGGTGTTGCAGCAGCAGGCAGAGGCTCATGAACACAACGGTATCTCGATTTCAAAGTATCCAAAACCCCTGACTGATTACTCCCGCCGACCAAATCGGAAGAAACCTCGTCGACTCTCATTTTGCTGCTTTGAAAATCTCTGGTTCTAGGGGTATATAACACAAGTTGGTGAACCAGTTCAAAAAAAGACCAACCTGCTGCAAAACGAGCCATTATATACCTTATGGAATAAGTTACAGGGAAGGTACTTGTAATACATCAAGATGCTAGTTTTAGTCCTCAAGATGAAAAACATTATGGACTCGAGGGTGTGAAGTGAACTGTGAAAAGACCAAAATTCCCTTCCATTTAAAAGAAAAAGAAAATTTTTCATCTCATAAACCAACCTCTTAATTATTAATCATTAATTAATTAATTAAAAAACAATATATATATATCTTTTTTTTGAAAATTACAATATATATATAGGTAGAGGTTCAACTAAGAATTTAATCTTCCCTAAGTTTCCTAAGAAGCAATCTTGAGCTTACATGTGGCATTCTCATTAATTTAGGTGAAAGGGTAATATTGGAAAATGCAAATTTCAAACAGATCTGTACTTAGTTTTAATCACACGATTTTCATTCCTTCTTTCATATTTTTCATTCATTCATTCATTCATTGAGCTTCATCATCTGACCACATCTAATTCAATCGCAAATCTCAATCTCAATCCTGCTGAATCGTTCATCGTTTCATCGATTTGCCGGTACCTGCGAGATTGAGATCAATCCTGCTGAATCGTTCATCGTTTTCATCGATTTGCTGGAACCCTAGCTCCTCTGTTCATTCATTGATTTGCTGATTTATCCTCCTCTATTTTAGTGATGTCTACTACTGTCGATGGTAAAATACCTTCTAGTTTTAATTTCATCTACTTTTTAGGTTTTTAGTTTTGATCTAAGTTGTGCTGGTTTTTATTTAAAAGTGTAGTTCTGAAGTTGTGCTGGTTTTTTGAAGTTGTGCTGATATCTTTATTTTGTGCTAGTTTGCCTGGTAAAGTTGTGCTGGTTTTTATTTAAAAGTGTATTTCTGAAGTTGTGCTGGTTTTTTGAAGTTGTGCTGGTTTTTTTATATTACATCATATTTTTAAAGTGTAGTTTTGTAAAGTTGTGCTGATATCTTTATTTTTGTGCTAGTTTGCCTGGTAAAGTTGAGCTTGTTTTTTGTGCTGGTTATTGTTAAGTTTGTGCTGATATCTTTTATTTGTTCTGGTTTTTTGATTTGTTCAGGAGTTCGTATCTGTCCAACTACTGGTAATCAGTATTATACTCCTATTGTTCCAGATTCTTCCAAACCTGTAGTTGGTATGCATTTCCAGTCAATTGATTCTGCCTTTAATTTCTATAAGAAGTATGCTAAGTTATCTGGGTTTGAGGGTCGAAAGCATACTCAATCTTCAAAAAATGGTGTTGTGATTAGAAAGTACTTTGTTTGTGCGAAAGAGGGTTCAGCAACATCCTGTGCTGTTGACACGGTAAATGATAGTGTTGGTGCTGATAAAAAGTTAAATGACCGAAGGAGGAGACCTTCTAAACGTACCGGATGTAAGGCACACATCCGTTTGTCTTTAACTCCAAAAAATACTTATAGAATTTCTCATGTATTTGAGGAGCATAATCATTCTTTTGTTGATGAAGAGGATTATCATCTTTTAGCTTCGTCTAG
Organism: Helianthus tuberosus; assembly: GCA_030545235.1. Classification (NCBI taxonomy): domain Eukaryota; kingdom Viridiplantae; phylum Streptophyta; class Magnoliopsida; order Asterales; family Asteraceae; genus Helianthus; species Helianthus tuberosus. The sequence goes on along the minus strand of CM060411.1, from coordinate 46,309,959 downwards.
AAAGTTGACATTCACTGAAGAGCAACTGCTTTCTGATTTTTCTGAGATGAATATTGGTCCAGTTAGGGCATTCAACCTTATGAGAAAGATTCGTGGTGGATTTGATAAGGTTGGAGTGACGTCTACTGATTGTAAAAATTTTAAAAGAGATATTAATTTGTTCATTGGAGAGTTTGATGTGGACATGGCTGTCCAACGTCTTATGAAGAAGAAGCAGTATTTGCCGAATTTTTCTTGTGAATTTTATTGTGATGAAAAAGGTTCTCTTGCTGGATTATTTTGGGCTGATGAAGAAATGAAACTGAATTATGAGGTCTTTGGGGATGTTATGTCTTTTGATGCTACGTTCCGTACGAACAGGTATTTTATTCATTTTTTGTAGATCATTTGTTCATATTTTTATTAAACTAGCACAATTCAGCAAGCAGTTGTAATATAATCAATTCAATTTTTAGGTATGACTTGGTATTTGTTCCGTTCACTGGAATCGATAATCATCATCACAATGTCACGTTTGCTGGTTCTTTGTTAGCATCTGAAACTGCTGAATCATATAAATGGCTTCTTCAAAGTTTTTTGAAGGCTTTTGGTGTTGCACCTAAGGTGGTTGTGACTGATCAGGACGCTGCAATGAAAATTGCCATCCGAGATGTTTTCCCAGATACCAGACATCGTTTGTGTATGTGGCATATAATGATCAAAGTTTCTGAAAAGGTAACTTTCTTAAACCAGCACAGTTTTACAATGTTATAATTTTTTAAACCATCATAAATTAAACCAGCACACTTTTAGCATATAAACCAGCACACTTTAAACAATCCATTTAAACCAACACACTTTAGCATATAAATCAGCACACTTTTAAACCAGCACACTTTGGCATATAACTCAGCACACTTTTAAACCAGCACACTTTCTTTAAACCATTACAGTTTAAGCATCATAGTTTAAGTTTATACATCAACTAGCACACTTTAACATATAAACCAGCACATTTTAGGATTTTTTTGCTGTTTTAATATACTAATTATTTTTTTTGTTATAGGTTGGTACTGAGCTATCACAAGATGAGGTTTTTAAAGATGATATATGTGCTGTTGTATGGACTGATGCTCTTGAACCAGCACAGTTTGAGACACAATGGTGTGATTTAATGATTAAGTACAACCTTACTAGTAACAGCTGGCTTTCTGATATGTACAACCTCAGATCAGATTGGATTCCTGCATACTATCGTCATGAACATATGTCCGGTCTTATGCGTACAACATCTAGGTCTGAGAGTGAAAATCATTTTTTTGGTCAATTAACCAACACAAAATTGTCATTAGTTGAATTTTTGAGCCATTTTGATACTGCAATGGAATCTCAGAGGTTTAAGCGCAGCAAACGTGATCATGATACCAGATACACAGAACCTAAAATGAAAACCAATTATGAATTGGAACGGGAAGCTGTAAAGATTTATACTCGGGGGATATTTTTTGATGTTCAAGAAGAAATTCGACTTGCTTGCAAGAATTGTATGTGCAGGCGTGAAGAAGAAGTTGGTGATTCAATTAAGTTTTATATTCTACAGGTCAATCTTCCCGGCCTTCATGAGGTATTTATTTATACCTTTTTAGTAGCACAACATTTTCTGCTTTTTATAATACATTTTAAGTAGCACAGTGATTTATATTTACAATTAGAATTTTACATATATAAACCAGCACACTTTGTTATAAACTAGCACAATATAAAGCATTTGTTATTTGTGTAGGTTCTTTTTACTCCTAAGGATATGGTAATTAAATGCAGCTGCAACCGATATGAGCAGTATGGTTTGCTATGTAGGCATGCCTTTTGTGTTCTTCGTCTTTGTGGTATAAAGGAGTTCCCTAAAAAATATGTTATGCGGCGTTGGACAAGAGATGTTGTTCCAAAAAAGACAAAAGTTTCGAGTTTTGATCAAAATGCTGCTGGTAATCAAGTTGAACGTGCTTCCAGCATTGTGCGTGAGATAATGACTGCAACTGAACATATTGTTAACCGTCTTGTTACAAATATTGACCTGTTATCGATGTATAGAGACCAAGTGATCGAGTCGAAGTTGAAGGTTGATTCTGCTGACCTTCCTGCAGAATCACTTGACAAGAATGCAAGATTAGCTAATATTCTTCGTACTGATCAGCCATGTTCATCGTCTTCTGCTACCATTCTTCCACCTAGTGGTATTAGAAACAAGGGGTGTGGTTCAAACAAACGCTTAAAGTCTTTTCGTGAGGTATCATCTTCAAGAATATCAAAGAAACCTAAAACTAGAGGTTGTTTGATATGTGGAGGTCATGGACATAATAGTCGGACTTGTAAGATGAAGACTACTGTTGCTGATTCCCAGAAGAGCAGTTAGTCGTGTGTCTTTTGGAAATCATGATATTTGGATTTGTTATTTTTTTCATTTCAGTTTGGATTTCAGTTTAAACTTCTTCTATGCAATTGTCAAGAATTTGATTTTTCAACTTTCAATATACCGTTTAAAACCAGCACAATTATAAAACCAGCACAATTTTAAACTTCTTCTATGAAACCATCACATATTGTCATAGTGAAACCAGCACAATATTAATTGTAAAACCAGCATAAAATTAACTTTCCTAATATAACTGTTAAAGCAGTACAATGTAATTGTTAAACCAGCACCATATTAATTGTTAAACCAGCACAAAATATTACAGACAACTACCAAACTAATAATTTTAAACTTTTTTCTTTAAAACCAGCACAATTATAAAACCAGCACAATTTTAAACTTCTTCTATGAAACCATCACATATTGTCATAGTGAAACCAGCACAATATTAATTGTAAAACCAGCATAAAATTAACTTTCCTACTATAACTGTTAAAGCAGTACAATGTAATTGTTAAACCAGCACCATATTAGTTGTTAAACCAGCACAAAATATTTACAGACAACTACCAAACTAATGTTATATTGTTCAACCAACACAATCAATATTTGTTGTTCAATCTGTCATTGATTTTCGTTTCCGCATTTTTCTTGCATTCCTCTTTCTTTTCAGGCTCCATCTTCTCATACTTCTCTAACATTTCCATCATTTCACCTTTCGCTAAGTTGATGTCGGATAAAAGTATTTTGCTTAAATACTTGTATCTCAGTTCAACCAACTCTTTGTCTTGTTCCGGTGACTCTTTCGACAGCCCACTATCCCATTCCTTTTTGCTCACATGCTTCCCTGTGTATGTCTCCATGTGTCTCATTGCAAAGACACCACAATCTACAAAGTTCTTTTCCGTTTGCCACGACATTTTCAATATTTCTGGTTCCAAGGGCGACATCTTTGGGTGCATTGTTGGGTATTCAACTTCAAGGTAATCACATACAATTTCTTTCTGTAATTTGAAAATTTTCAAAATCAAAATCCCTAAGCATCACAAATATAATTAAAATAAACAGCACAGAATTAATGGGCATCAATATATTACCACTCTTTTAGCACGTGTCATTTTTTGTGCTTTTGCTTTCCCTTTCATGTTGTCTATAATCTTGATGTTTTCTCCCTTGAAATCAAAACATACAATGTAGTAGTGCTTGTTTTGTAGTATTGGAATGAACAACATGTCCACTTTCCTAATACTTTCATACCCGGTATTCATCAATGTCGCGGCAATGTTTTCTCTGAAATTTTGTGTGCAGGTCTTTTTGTTCAGTTTTGGTTTGAAATTGTTTTCTCCCTGCACAGAAACCAGCACAATGTGTTATAAACCAGCACCAGCACAATGTGTTATGAACCAGCACAATAATAGCATTTCATATATTAGACTAACCAGCTATTAATAAAACATTAATATTTCAAAACCAGCACAATGTGTAATAATCCAGCACATTTTGTTAAATGTGCTTTTTCTAATCTGTTATTAAAACCAGCACATATTAGAAAACATACCAGCATGTTGCATGGGCAGAAAACTCTTGCCGGTGAACCTTTGCTTTTGAAGACCTCTTCACTGTTTAGTACCAATGACCAAGCTGTTAGGACTTGGACATGTATGTATAAGTTCGGGTGAAGCGACTCCAGAAATACCCTTGAAAGGTTTGTGCTAAATGCTGTCTCAAATATAAACACCCTGCATTGTTGTAATACACATTAGTTTAAATACTTATTTTTATCCAATTAAGATTTTGTTGGTTTTTATACTTACCAGGGGTCGTCAACTGTCGAGAAGATCCATTCGGCTATCCTTTGTTCAACTTTTTCAGTTTTTTTTTTATTTGTACAACTCGCTGCATATATGGTGAACATAAAGGTTCGGCAGGTTGAGTTGTACGTTTGCTTTGTCTTTTTTTCTTCTGGTCTCCGGCGTTTAGGTCTTCACCTATGAATTCTTGTTTTTCACTGTCTTTTTTGGTTTCCTTTTCTGGTGTTTTAAAAACCTCTCCTTGCTGTGCTGGTTGACCAGCAGCCTCATTTCCTTCTTTCTTTGCTGGTTGACCAGCAGTGTCACTTTCTCCCTTTTGTGGTTCATTAGCATCTTCACCTCCTTTCTTTGTTGTCTCATTTCCTTCTTTCTTTGCTGGTTGACCAGCAGCCTCATTTCCTTCTTTCTTTGCTGGTTGACCAGCAGTGTCACTTTCTCCCTTTGGTGGTTCATTAGCATCTTCACCTCCTTTCTTTGTTGTTTCCCCATCAGGTTTACCATCTTTAGCCTTTTCTCCACCTGCATCCTTTTCTTCTTCACCACCAACTCCATGATCAGCACCATCTTTTTTGCTGCTTGCTGCTTGTTCTGCCTTTTCTATTTTTTTTATAATCTCTGGCCACATTGAACTGGTGATTCTGAAAGGAGTTGAATCAAATTGTGAGACCACTTTTTTTTGTGATTGGGTAAGTTTAACTTCATTCCCTTCTTCCTTTTCATTCCCTCCTTCTGTCTTCTCTCCACTTCCTCCTTTTTTCTTTTCTTCATTCCCTGCTTCTGATTCTTGCTTCTCGAAATTGTACTTTTCACCATATACTACCAATCTTTTTCTCCACTCATCCACAGCATCCACAACCTCCTCACCTCTGTACTTTGTTAAACATTTTGCAATCATTTCGTGTGTTTCTTTGACATGCATGTCCAGCTCTTTTGTTTTGGATTTTATCAGACAAATCCATTCCTGAAAAGATAACCAGCACATTCTTTTTATAAAGTAGCACAAATTGTAAAAGTAGCACATTCTTTTTATAAAGTAGCACAAATTGTAAAAGTAGCACATTTTCAAACTAGCACAGTTTTACAATCCATTTAAACCAGCACACTTTAGCATATAAATCAGCACAATTTCACATTCCAAATTCTAACATTAAACTAACATATACTAGGTATAAACTAGCACAATTTAACATCCCAAACACTAAATGTCATAAAAGTAGCACATTTTTTCAATAACCAGCACATTCTTTTTATAAAGTAGCACAAATTGTAAAAGTAGCACATTCTTTTTATAAAGTAGCACAAATTGTAAAAGTAGCACATTTTCCATTTTTATTTTTACATACACATGATAAAAGTTTACAATAAAAGTAGCACATTTCAAACTAGCACAGTTTTATAATCCATTTAAACCAGCACACTTTAGCATATAAATCAGCACAATTTCACATTCCAAATTCTAACATTAAACTAACATATTAGGTATAAACTAGCACAATTTAACATCCCAAACACTAAATGTCATAAAAGTAGCACATTTTTCAACAAATGTCATAAAAGTAGCACATTTTTTCAATAACCAGCACATTCTTTTTATAAAGTAGCACAAATTGTAAAAGTAGCACATTCTTTTTATAAAGTAGCACAAATTGTAAAAGTAGCACATTTTCCATTTTTATTTTTACATACACATGATAAAAGTTTACAATAAAAGTAGCACATTTCAAACTAGCACAGTTTTATAATCCATTTAAACCAGCACACTTTAGCATATAAATCAGCACAATTTCACATTCCAAATTCTAACATTAAACTAACATATTAGGTATAAACTAGCACAATTTAACATCCCAAACACTAAATGTCATAAAAGTAGCACATTTTTTCAATAACCATCTAAACCAGCACTTTTTTCAGTAATACTACAGATAAACACAATAAAATAGAAATTACCACTCCACTTGTTGGATTTGTAGGTGGAATTTGTGAGAGTTTTTCCTGGGATTGTGGAATGTCCAAACTTTGTGTAATGTCTAGAGATTCTGGGAAGTCACTAAAGTAATGATTTCTAGCTTCATCAGTTTCCTTTGAGATTTTTTGATATGTGGATAGAGGTTGTTCAGCTGGTGCTTTTTTCTTCAACTTCAGTTTTACCTTCAAATTCTCTCGTTTTTCATTTTCTTCTGTTGTTGCTGCTTTCAAACTTGTTTTCTTCTTACTCTTCACCACCTTTTGAGTAGGTGTTTGTGTTGTCAAGTTGAGTTTCTGTGCTGGTTTCCCATCTTTTTTACTTCTCTTTCTTTTATTGCTTTCCACCACCGGACCAAGCTTTTTAATTGTATCATTTTTATGATACATTACAGCTGGTATCATCTTCTGTGTTGGATTTGTTCTTTGGTATGTATGATGAGCATAAACCAACTGATTGATTTACAAGTTAGTTTTTGTTATTATGTTTGATAAAAAACAATAAATATAGATCATTTTTAGATAACTACAACATACCACTAGAAATGTTATCGGTCCGATGTAGTGTGCTGCTTTAGATTGGAACCAGCTTGTTGTCTTTCTGTTCAAGCAGTCGATCACGTAGCTGCACCAGTCAACATCCTTAATATCTACATCAGGTTGCAATGTTGGAAGGAATTTCATGTTGACGTTGCCACCGTGTGTGAGCTCTGCCATTATTGAGTTGAACATTACAAGAAAGTTCAGTTGAAATAGCCTTCCACTCTCCTTCTGTTCTTTCACAACATGAATAATATGATGCATTTTTGGCAGTTCATCATCAATTTCAAATTGATTTCTAAACTCTGCAACAACTGGATCACTCATTGATGGTTTAGTCTCCGTAACCTTCACTTTACCCATTGGTATGCCAAGAACTTCTTGTACTAGGTTAGGTGTTATCACTACATTATGTGTACCTAGATTCAGTGTGTTGATTGTAGGTTCATAATTGTTAGTGAGCCAGTATCCCAGATTAGTTGGTATTTTTGTTATATCAAAGTTCTTCATGCTTTCAAATCCCATGTTATCTACTTCTGCTTTCTGTTCGTCAGATAACACTTGCATGAATTCAGCAAGGTTTTTTGGGCTGTTCCTGATTCTAATTCTTTTTTTCTTATCAAATTCCTTGAAAAGTGTTGATCGTATAGGTTCAGGGTTTGTGGCAACAACTTTTAGTGCTGTTTTTTGTTTCTTTTCCGGTTGTTCGAAGTCACTGTCTGATGAGCCTGCAAGTAATTTCAGAAGAAACATAGTAACCAGCACAAGTTATAAAGTGTACTATATATTAAAAAAACAATAACCAGTACCATTTTGATCATTTAATACATAATAAACCATGATTTTTATAATTCAAAACATCATTGTTACATAAGGTTCAGAAAAACATGATCATAATACATAACAGCATTGATAACATTAGAAAACTAAAACAAACAACATAAACATGATGATCATAGCAGGAGCTGGCTAGATTGCTACTTCCTTCCAAAATTCTTGACTGAGATTATAGGTTTTTCCTAATCTTCTTCATGTTTAGGTTGTAGGATGGGGATCTTTTGTTTTTCATCATCTTCTTCTTTTTTGGGTTGTACAACTGAGATTTCAGGTTTCTCATCAATCTCTTCTTTTATGGGATCTGAAGGTTCACCACCAGAAGTAGGATGATTGGTATAGCTTGGCGCCCAGATTGCTACTTCATTCCAAAATTTCGGACTCATATAATATTCCTTTTTTGTTGGTCTTACAACTTTGAGTGGAATGGGATGCAAAGGTTCATTATCAAAAGTAGGGATTGGTTCTCCTGGTTGTACAATTTGTAGTGGTTTGGGATTGTACAGCTCTGTTTTCACACACAAAAAAGCAACTGAAACTTATATTACTTATCTACTGAATTTAAAAGTAGCACAGTCGGTAAACCAGCTTCTTCTAAAAAACCACTTGTGCTAGTTTCTTCTAAAACACTAAAGTAGCACAGACGGTAAACCAACTAGAATTTGTGCTAGTTTTCTAGAAAACACTAAACCAATAAACTAGCACAGATAGTAAACCAGCACAGATTTGGAACCCAAAAAACCAACTTGAACTTTGTGCTAGTTTCTTAAAAAACACTAAACTAGCACGGAAGTTAAACCAGCACCGATTTGAAAACCATAAAACCAACCACAACTTTGTGCTACATATTTCTAAAACACTAAAGTAGCACAGACGGTAAACCAACTAGAATTTGTGCTAGTTTTCTAGAAAACACTAAACCCTTTGTGCTAGTTTCTTCTAAAACAATAAACTAGCACAGATAGTAAACCAGCACAGATTTGGAACCCAAAAAACCAACTTGAACTTTGTGCTAGTTTCTTAAAAAACACTAAACTAGCACGGAAGTTAAACCAGCACCGATTTGAAAACCATAAAACCAACCACAACTTTGTGCTACATATTTCTAAAACTCTAAACTAGCACAGACGGTAAACTAGCACATAGGTTAAACCAGCACAGAAAATAAACCAGCACAGAAAATAAACCAGCACAAAAAATAAACCAGCACTATTTCAATAAAACACAACGATCCTTAAAACCCTAGAAATCTGTTCGTTTACAGATCCTTAACAAACCTTCGAAATCGTCATCAGGTTTTGTTTCTTTATGCTTCTTGCTTCTTGTTGATCTCTTAGAACCTGTGTAATCGATTTGATTTCGAAGAAACTTAGAAAAACCGTACAAAATTGAAACGAATACACCAAAATGCAAAAAAAAAAAAAAAAAAAAAAATGGAACGTACTCTCTGAATCCATCGTTGATGCTGTTTTTGTTGTTGTTTTTTCGATTTTCGTCTGTCTGATTGTCGATTTTAGGGACGTTTGTTAGCGATGGGGAAGTTTTGAGACAGAGTGAAGAAGAACTGTGTTTGAATATTCAATAACTGCTTTGCTTTTTGTCCAGTACTATTTTTTGGTTTATGACGAAAATACCCCCGCGCGTTATATTTTGTTTACTTATCTAGTTTAATATTAGGGATCTAATCTGGTCCATTGGTTGTTTAAAAAAATGGTGTAGATTGCTTCTTAGGCAACTTAGGCAAAATAGGCTTCTTAGGGGAACCGCCCCCTATATATATATATATATATCTAATAACACAAAATATATATATATCTGGAGAAAACAAAAAAATCTAATACTTCTGGGGGGACCCACCTGCTAAATTGATTATCTTTCATACCAGTACCACTTCACTACCTATCGCCTGACCAGACTCTTGTCAGTTGTCATCTTCCGGAAAGCTTCTTCACCACTTCAACCGCAACCATCTCCGGCAATCGCAACCCACCTCAACCCCATGTCACAAGAGAGAGGGTTGTGGCGGTGGTTCAGGCGGTTGATATCATCTCCATCTTCACCAATTTCCGCAGATCTGAATCCAATCGAAATGCTACCCATATTTGAAACCCTTGCGATGTTTATCTCAAACAGTCGTTAAAACTCTCGGTTTGGTGTGTATTGGGTTTAAGTGGATGTAGACGATGTCGTCGGATCTTCATGTGGCCGGAAAACGGAGGGTAGGTTGTGAGTGATAAATCAGAGAGAGATTAGACCAAAATATTTTTTCCTACTAATTTATAAGATCACTAGGTTAGAACCACGTGTATAACACGGGTTGCATAAGTGTAATTTTATATAATACATAATGAAAACGATATATCTTTAAAAAAAGTCGTGTAGGTTAGAACCCCGTGTATAGCACGGGTTGCATAAGTGTAATTTTATATAATACATAATGAAAACGATATATCTTTAAAAAAAGTCGTGTATTGAACATGTTAAATAAAATATAATGTCATATGTTAATACATACAATCAGCATGATTTATCTTTCAAAATGAACTTTGATTTACTATTTACTTATGTATTAACATAATGTCATATGTTAATACATACAATCAGCATGATTTATCATTCAAAATAAACTTTGATTTACTATTTACTTATCATAACATTTTACTTTGTTTTTTTTAAATATTATTAGGTTAAAACAGATGTATTACATGGGGTTGAATAATGTTTTCATGATACATTCAAATTATGAGATACAGTCTCAGTTTTTTTTTATATATTTCATCATTTTTTTTATGAATTGTACTGTAAGAATTAAATTCTCTTTTAATGGAGTATATAATTGTTATATTTCTAAAAATAGTGTTCTTTCTATATGTTGATGCAATGTGCGATTAATGATGGGTTAAACCAATTATAATACTACGCCTAACATTACAAAGGTGAAACTGGGTTAAACCAATTATAACACTATGCCTAACATTACAAAGGTGAAACTAAGTTGTCTAGATTTGACATTTGAAAGAATTGTGCCACTATAACGGTCAGTCCAAACCATTATAATGATGCGTCTAGAAACACTTATAGTTTGATAGAATCATATGTCCAAGACCTATAATAATTATTTATTTCTAATAAAAAAACAACAATGCAATCTAATTTAATTCTAATAAAGGATTCCAAATATCATTTATTTTAATAATAATATTATTAATATTAGTATATTAGATTACTATTATATCAAACTAATATTGTTAATAAATGATCTTTATCTTTTTATCTTTATTATTATTATTTAATGTTATTTATTTATTTAATTATATTGTGTTAATGAAAAGCCGTAGAAATTATTTTAGTATTGTTTACTTTTCATTATTATTGTTATTATTATTATTAAGATTTTATCTTTTATACAGTAAATGAAAATATTTTATAAAAAATGTTTATCCTTATCTAAATTTTTGTTTAAAGTTATCTATAGAAAAACAAATATTTATTCTTATCTAATTTTTAGTTTAAAATTATTATTGTTATTTAACATGAGAGATAAATAAGAAAATAAGGTGAGAAAGCATGAGGAAGTGACACGTGTCCATAAAATGGTTTCTTTTATTATATAGTATAGATGGGGTATGGTGAAGGGACCATCCGTCACATAGACGCCAACTAAGCATAGGTGGAGGACCATCCTCTTGGGGACTACCCAAGGGTGTGGTGGATGGTCCTCCCCTGTTTTTTATTACTAGTAGGGTGCCCGCGCGATGCGGCGGGGGCGACACTTTACATTGCGGCACTCATTTCTGGTAGTTTTCTTATTCGTATAATATTTATGATAACAATATTGTGGTGGATATATGTCATAAGTGTTACACATATGTAAAGTTTTGTTTTTTTATAAAAATTAATAATCAAACGATAAAAAATAAAAGATAAGTTGTTATAATTGCAAAGTATGTTTATTTTATTGGTTAAATTATAAAGTATAATTTTATTCTTTAAAGTTCATAACTTTTTTTTAAATATCCACATAGTACTCATCCAATAAACTTTAAGTTTAAAGTTTTCGTTTTTGTAAAAATAAAAAATAGTATTTGACTCGTAAGTACGTTTTAGGCCTTTAACTTAAATTGTTAAATTTCGTTTTTTTACAGATAGAAAAATTTATATTTTTATAAAATTTCAAGAACTGTTTTTATAAAAAAAAATAGGATGTTAAGAGTTTATATCTTTATTAACTTTATATCATACTAAGTTCAAATTTTTAGTTTCTAACTAATCTTATCTATATGAGTCTACTTTTAACTTATAATCCCTAAAAATATGCAACACAATCTACTATCTATCTAGTCAAGTTGGTAAAGAATTCTTTTGAAATTGACTAATATTATCTATAACAATATAGTTGAACTTATAATTCTTAAAAATTTGCAACACAATTTAGTATTTATCTAGTAATGATTGTAAATTTATGGAGTATTTTATTTATAATACTTGTTACAAAAAAAGTTTATAAAGTAATTATTTTTTTTATAAAAACAAAATGTTTTGTTTATAAATCAAGTAAAAACTATTTTATACATGTAAAGTTTCGTTTTTTAATATAAAAAATAATAATCAATGGACAAAAAATAAAAGATAAGTTGTTCTAGTTGTAAAGTAAGTTTATTTTGTTGGTTAAATGATAAAGTTTATAATTTTATTTTTTAAAGTTCATAACTTTTTTTAAATTTCCACATGGTACTCATCCAATAAACTTAAAGTTTAAATTTTTTTATTTAAAAATAAAAAATATAATTATAAGAAATAGTAGTTGACTCGTAAGTACGTTTTACACCTTTAACTTTAATTGTTAAATTTCGTTTTTATATATATAAAAAAATAGGATGTTAAGAGTTTATATCTTGATTAACTTTATATCATAGTAAGTTCAGTTTTTTAGTTTAGCTTTATAGTTTATTACTTGTTATTTTTTAATTTAGAAATACAAATTATTATATTAATATCCAAGAATAACTGCAATATTTTATAATTTCATCTTGACTATATCTAACTTGCAATATCTATTTATTGCAACTTTAGGATATTAAGTTATATAAGTTCAGTTGACTTATAAATTTAGGATACTAACCTGAAGAAACACTAGATAAATGGTCGGAACCGAGATATCTAGGGGGTTTGAATCCGCATAAAAAGGTTAGTTTCCTCTCGGTTGATTCAGGTACAACTGATCTTCTTCTCCGATAATTCTGCAAAAAAGAGCACCGTTAGCCTCGCCAAGGGGAGAAGAGGGTTCTCTCCTTGACCCGACTCCGGTGTGAGAATAAGTATTGGTAATGAAGAAGAAGATGTATTTGAGAAGTGTGTGTAACTTGAATTCATACCTGGGTTGTTTCTCATATTTATAACCGGGGGTCGTTTAGGCGGGAAAACCCGTTAGTGAAATGTTGACGGAAGATGTTAACTCCGTAAGCGGTTACATTTCCTTCCGTCAAGCTCCGTGAGAGCACACGGATCGTGGCTTAGATCGAAGGCCGGGGATTTGCCACGTGTAAAGTGATCAAGTGGATATTACTCTCTAATTACATGCTTTCGTTGTGGATTCAAGGATGCTTGAGATGGCGACACGTGTCCAGTCGGTTGTAACCGTCTTGGTGGTGCACGATTGCATTTCTTCTAGAAGATTGCAGTAGTAATCTGGTGTGGCACCTTATTGTGTGGAGACAGCTGGACAAATAGATCTCAAGTCTGAGTAAATAATATCCAGGTCTGGATACTTTAAGCGGAAGTGTTTACTTCAGGATTTTCATCCTTTGTCTAAAGCGCAAGGATTTATGATTTCCTTTGGGCGCGTGAGTGTTGACTGCTCTTTAAGTCTTTGCTTGTGATACCCGTGCGCGGCCGCGCAAGGTACAAGGCCGGAAAGTAAGGTTGTGGTATGGTTCCAGGCACTTATTATGAGGTTTTTGGGACCTTACCCCTTCATAACCTTATTTTGAACTTTATTAATATGGTCCTGCATTATATTAACACCAAAAATAAAGTTCAAATATAAAATAAACTTTATTCATACGTCTAGATCAAACATAACATCTGAAAATAAAGAAAACATAAAAACACTTGATAGATTTCATATTAGACTGCATGAAATCCGTTCCGCTTCTGAATTGACACTCGAATTATTTTTAATCGGGTTTTCTGGTTTGTTCTTGAATCAACAGTATCTTCTAATTCCTCTTCTTTGTCATTGTCCTCAGAATTGTCTAGATTAATAACCTCACTCTATTTCCATTCAGAGAGTCTCTTGAATCTCTTCATTTGAGTCTCAAACTTCTGATCCTTAAAAAAGACAAAAATTGAATACAAAAGTTAAAAAAAGATTAAATAAACATTAAAATTACCTCTTCACTGAATTCACATTGAAGATTAGACTTGTATGGACTAAACATTGCACCATAAGAAATAATATCAACACTTTTATCATCATCATCCTGCAATAAAACACACATATAATAACATAACGAACATGTTAATATGAAAGATATACGCAAAAATAATACTTAAAAACCACCAAAATCAATACCTTAGGAGCTTGTTCGACAACTGGGTTGTTTAAATTGGCATGTTTATCATGCAACTGAATCTGAAAAATCAAATAAGTTAACATTCACATAAAAGTAAATAAAAGAAAACAATTATTCACTGCTGCGATATAATATAACTGACCTTAGAATTTTCAACCTCGCATGCTTGGTTTTTAGCAACAATTGAATTCAGAACTGGGTTTCTAACTTTGTTTAGCAATAGATACATGGGTGTCCTGCTATGTATTTATAGTAGTAATTATAGAAGTGCATTAGGGTTTAATTTTAGATTTGTCACCCCTTTATTTAGGAAGTTTGTTGTAGTTAGTTTTAAGTTTTTATAAGATATATCTAAGTATAGATATTAGGCAGTTTTAATAAAATAAAATGTGACACATAATATCTTCATTTTATGTTATGGTATTTTTAATTCTTTTTGTTTTTGTTTGCATAGATGGAGCCCATCTTTGTAGATTAGGTGCATTAGATCACAAGTATTAATTACTTGTAGATTAAAGCATTATCGACTTGTACCTTTTAATCCGTGCGTCGATATTGAACAAGACAACTTATGGAAACGTTGGCAAAAATGTGTAGGTTGTCGTGCTATCTTTGGATTTTTTTTAAACAATATAGTTTATAAGATATGTCAAGAATACATAAAAAAATTATAAGTTTGTTGTGGAGGGGTGAACTGTAACTAATTATCTATAATTTTGTTAAAACATCAAGGATTTAAGTGTAATAAGTTTAGGGGCTAAAAATAAATAGTGTTTAAAAGACCAAACTACCCTCATTTTAGGGGTCTTTCTATAAATAAAGGGGGTGAAAAGTTCTTATTTTTTGGGTATCTTAAAATACCTATCCCTCATGCATTATAATATAGTATAGATTATTTTTTTGCCATATTAATTAAAACAAAGTAAATAAAAATAAAAAAGTTACATTTAAAAAAAATCCTAAAGCTACATTAAAAAAAAACCTAAAGTTACATTAAAAAAAACCTAAAGTTACATTAAAAAAAGCCTAAAGTTACAAATAAATAAAAAAACCACGCGTTGTTTTCTCCGAGATTCCAAATGTGATCGATCAAGTCCGATTGAAGATTGGCATGTGTGAAATTGTTATATAACGAGAACCTGTTTAAATCTTGTTGTTCTTCGCTAACCGGAACATTATTCTGCTCTACCGCATTCTCGTCATACTCACAAATTGCATGTCCTTCGTCTTCGAGGATCATGTTATGCAGCAGAATACAAGCATACATACAATATCGCAACGTTTTGGGTGTAAAAGCGCGTGCTGGGTTTTCAATAATATGCCATCTTTGTTGGAGAACCCAAAACACCGTTCAATATCTTTTCTAGCCGCTTCTTGAAACTTGGCAAAGTTCTTTCTTTTTTCATCTGGAGGATGCCTAACCGTTTTAACAATTGTAGAGTATTGTGGGTATATTCCATCGGCAAGATAATACCCGCGTCTGTACTCCACTCCCGAAACCGTAAACCTCGTATCAGGACCGATCCCTTTTATAACATCGTCAAAAACCTCAGAATTTTGTAGAACGTTGATGTCGTTATTCGAACCAAGAATCCCAAAGAAAGCATGCCAAATCCATAGGTCTTGAGACGCAACAGCTTCTAGAATTATTGTTGGATGTCCCTGATCGCCTCGCGTATACATTCCTCGCCAAGCGGTAGGACAATTCCGCCATGGCCAATGCATGCAATCAATGCTCCCGAGCATGCCTGAAAAACCGTTCCTTGCTTGGTGGTGTTGATACAAATTTTGGACGTCATTGTAATTTGGTTTTCGCAAATATTTTTGGCTGTAGAGCCTTACCCCAAATTTGCAAAACTTGTATAAACATTCTCTAGCAGTTCTTTTGAACATCTTTAAGTATTCGTCCCAAGCATCGGCTGCCGCCCCATAAGCTAGTTGACGAATCGCTGCAGTGCATTTCTGTAAGGTGGTGAAGCCCATTTTGCCTCTAGCATCGGGTCGCAAGGTAAAAAACGGGTCATAAGCGGCTAAATCGTCGGATATACGTAAGAAAAGTCGACGACTCATTCTGAAACGGCGTCTAAAAATAGCCTCCGAGTACAACGGCTCGTCGGCAAAGTAATCGGCGAATAATCTTTTGTGAGCACCTACAAGATAAAAAAAAATATATACAACTTATAAATAAAAATATAATGCAATGCTATAAAAATATAAGACTAAAAACATAAAAATAAAAATATAAGACTAAAAACATAAAAATAAAAATAAAAATATAAGAATAAAAATATAACTAACTTTCTCGGTCTCGCTCGATGTGTGGGTTCCTGTTTCGTGGTTGTGACGAAACCTCCTCCTCCTCTTCTTCTTCCAAAATTAGTCGTGTCGCCTCTACCACCTTGTTTATAAAATATTTTACGGCTTCCATGGTGTCTGTCGAACCCGATGAAGAGGAAGATGACATGGTGTATTTTTTAGAAAAGATTATGTGAGAATATGGGTGAATTTTTGTATAAAAATGGTGTGTAAAGAGAGTTGTTTGGAGAAAGTGGGTGAATTTTTATATAAAAATGGTTAAATGTGTGGGTATTTATATAGGTTTTAAATGAAATGAATTTGTTTTTTTTAAAGTAGCCGTTGTTAAACGGTATGATTGAAGGGGCCCACCACATTTGGCTCGTCTCCATCGTCGTGGAGGAGCCGCTTGAGACGCGACGGGCCATACGGGGCCGGTGTGGGACGACCCGGGACGTGGGCGACGGACCGGGGACGTACCCCATACCCTTTGGTCTAAATGCATCGTTAAATATGGTAAGGTATTTATAAAGGAATTTTTTTTTAAACTAGCCCCCAACGGCTAGGCCAACGGCTAGTTTGAATTGACCATTCACAGCCCGCCATGTCAGCTTGCTCCCCCGCCCGGCTTGAAACCCAAGCCCCAAGGGCCACGCCCCAACCCAAGCCCACCCGGGGTGGTGGCTTGGGCTTTTCCCCCAACCCAAGCCCCATACCCCATAATCTTATAAGGAGCAAACCTTTTGTTTACGTGCACTTCATTGGGTTGCTAAATATGTTGGTAGCATCAAATTTAAATATTTAAGTGCAAATAAGCGACAAATGCAAACTCATGACATTGATAAGCTCAAAATTGGTAGTTTGGATCCAGCAAAAGCTTCTTAGACTGTCCGGTATGGGGATCGTCCCCAGTTTGTTCTGGTCCAGCGCCGGGCCAAACACCACGCCGCCCCCTCCGGCTTCGTCCTGGTCGTCCTCTTCTGGACGTTGGAGACGCTCCACATGAAGACAAAAACCTTGCCTCCCCCTCTCTCACACACTTATAGATACAATATATACATATACATTTTAGGTCCATCCTCCCATTTCCATACCTCCATCCTGTTTGTTCCATCCTGCGTGACGCTTACGTGGCGGATCATCCTTCAAAGGAGGACCATTACCATAAAGCATAGCCTTAAGGGTGGAAGAAAGATACATAGAGTGAGTGTGATTATTAGCTCCAATGCTTCACATGTGATGTCGTCCGACACTAGATGTGTTTCAACTTGTGAACTGTCTGACAAAGCCTCATGGACAAAACACAAGAAACTAGACCAAGATGAAACCCCCTCTCAAATCAATACAACCTAAGACCATTGGGTATGTGGATCGGCAGAGGGCCGTCCCCCCCCCCCTTTAGCCACGTCGCACACCACCCCCCTATGGGGCGTCTTGGCACATCCGTCACAATTTGGACGCTGGAGACGGGCCAGAAAATTGAAAGGGGTGGGCCCCCCTAACGGTAACATGCAGCGATTATAAAAAATAATAATAATTCACCCCACCACTATAAATTAAACCCCTTTTCACCCTACTTTTTTACCAAACTACTCCCACTTTTCTCCCATTTTTATAAAAAAAAACCTCTCTCAACCTTAAAAAAATTATGGATCCCTACAATCCAAATAATCCCAACTCAAGTTCACACCCGTTTTCGTCATCCGGCTGCACACCCGTAATGGACAACGCTTTTGCGGGTTACCAACAAATGCCAAAAGCTTTCAACCAATACCCGTTCAACCCAATGCAAATGCAACAACCCAACATGCCGTTCAACCCATATCAAATGCAACAACCCAAAATGCCACAAGCACCTCAAACACAAATCGAGGAACAAGATGATGAAATAGAGGTTGTGCCAGAAACGCAACCTGGACCTTCAAAAAAGAAAAATAAAAAGGGAAAGGGTAAAAAGGAAGACGCACCGGGCAAACAAATGCAACAATGGATAAAAATTGAGGAAGAGGCGTTGGCGAAAGCATATATTAACTCTTCAACGTCTCCTATAATCGGTAAAATATTATTATTCTTATATTATTATTGTTATTAAATATTATTTGTACATTATATTTTTATTGTTGTTATTAAATATTTATTTGTACACTATATTTTTCGTACAAAATATTATTATTATTGTTACTAACTTGTAGGTAACAATCAACTAAGCGATTTGTTTTGGCAAGAAGCCCTTGATATATTCCACGGGCTTATGGAACAAGGCGAGTACAGAACCATTGATTCTATAAGCTCGAAGTGGCGCAAGATGAATACGTTGCTCCAACGCTTTTGTGGGTTTTATAACACAACTCTCGCCAACAAACCGAGTGGGTGGAACCACGAAGATGTTTTCAATGAAGCGGTGCGTTTATACGAAAATGAGAGCAAAGGTCCTTTCCCACATGTCCGTGCTTGGCTAGTTGTAAAGGATCAACCAAAATGGAAGGGATGTCAAAATGAGGTTGCAAACGCGAAACGAGCAACGAAACGGTCTAAAACTTCCGAGTCAGGAAGTTATAGCGTTGGAGGCTCAACCGGTCGTTGCCAAATAAATATCAACGACGAGCCCGACTATGAGGAGGAGCCGATTGAAGATGGAGAACGTCCCCCAGGAAGGGACAAAAGTAAAAATATAGCGGCTGAAAAAAGGAAACAAGCCGCATCAGGAAGTGGTGGTGGTTCGAGGTTGGAAGGTGTTATGGCCGAGTTGAAATCATTCAAGGAAATCTTTAACGACACACAAACCGAGAAGGTAAAGATGAAAAAAAAACTAGCCGAGGAGAAGCTAAAGAAGCAACAAGAAGCGCATGAGTTGGAGGAATGGAAAATAATGACGGCCGACCTTAGCTCCTATCCACCGGAAGACCGTCCCATTTTACAAATGATGAAGGACAAAATTAGGAAAAAATGGAGTGGGGGAGTGTAGTTTTTTTTTAAATGTAACTTTAGGTTTTTTTTAAGTGTGTTTTTTTTAATTTAAATGTAACTCTAGGTTTTTTTTAATTTAAATGTAACTCTAGGTTTTTTTTAAGTGTATTTTTTTTTTAATTTAAATGTAACTCTAGGTTTATTTTAGGTGTGTTTTTTTTTTTATTTAAATGTAACTTTAGGTTGTTGTTTTTTTAGGTTTTATTTAAATGTAACTTTTTTATTTACTTTGTTTTCATTAATTAATTAAATCAAATAAATAATAATAATAAAAAAATGGAGGAGGAGCATCCCACACCCTTGGATAGTCTCCAAGGGGAGGGTCCTCCTCCCATGCTTATGTGGAGGATAGTCCCTTTGAACACTATCATCCCCATACCCAATGTTCTAAAAGAACAGATTCCACATAAGACCTAGTCTCTTGAGCTATCATGCCCCATTTGAAGATATCCAATACTCGGAAGCCATTTAAACAAACACGAATGACATTAGTATCACTAACCTCGTGACCAGGTTGCAGAAACTCATAATACGGATCCTTTCCTTCCATTGAGCGTCTACACATACATAGTGTTTGATTTCGTCACACACAATCCTCCAGCGGGAGAGTCTATATGGACAGCCAGCTAGATTATATGTCGGAGACGACCATATTTGGTCCACCACCGGGGTTCAGCAGGGAGACCCCTTAGGGCCTCTTCTCTTTGCCTTAGTTTTGCATCCCCTCATTCATCAGATACGAGATAGATGCAAGTTACTCTTCCATGCTTGGTACTTGGATGATGGTACGATTATAGGAGATGCTAAAGAGGTGGCTAAAGCTTTAGAAATCATCAGGACTAAGGGGCCTTGTTTGGGGCTTCAACTTAACGTCAAGAAAACAGAAGTTTTTTGGCCATCGTGCAATGGAGTTAAGATGCAAAAGGGTTTGTTTCCTAGTGGGATTGGAAGGCCGGCGTCGGGTGTCAAACTCCTCGGGGGCGCTGTTAGTCGGGATGCGGGTTTTATCAGTAGCTTGGCCGTGAAAAGGGCATATTGTGCAGTGGATCTGATGAGCTATCTTCCACATCTGCGGGACCCTCAATGCGAGCTCCTCTTACTGCGCTCTTGCATGGGTGTTGCTAAGTTGTTATTCGGCCTCAGAACGTGCCAACCCACGTTTGTTGGGGGAGGCTGTTTCGGTTTTTGACAAAGGCCTTAGGAGAGCTATCGAGGATATTGTGGTTTGCGGGGGTCCGTTTTTTGGGGATCTTCAATGGAGGCTTGCATCCCTTCCGACCCGTTTTGGGGGTTTGGGTTTATGTTCGGCTGAGGATGTATCTACGTATGCTTTCGTGGCCTCGAGGGCACAATCTTGGAGTTTGCAGGACCACATTCTTCAGGACTGTGGTATTGTCGGGTTAGATTCTGATTATGTGTGTGCGTTGGACTGCATGCATATGTCCCTTCCGGATTTCGATCTTGGCGGTTTCTCTAATAAGGACACCGCCCCTCCTAAAGCCCAGAATGCTTTGGCGAGTGCCCTATTTAGTAGAACTGTCCAAAGTTTGGGAGAGAAGTTTAGTCTATCCCCTCCTCATGCTCAGGATTTCCTGACAGTCATCCCCATTGAAGGACTAGGCCAACACATGTCGGCAGTGGAATACCGGGCAATTCTTAAGTACCGGCTAATGATCCCTCTGTTTCCGGTTGATGAGCCTTGCCCAGTTTGCCGCAAGGTTTGTTTAGATACTTTTGGCGAGCATGCGGTGCATTGTAAGGAGTTGCCTGGTTTTAAATACAGACATGATTTGGTAAGGGATATTCTGTTTGATGATTTAAAGCGGGCGAGGATTTCGTCGAAAAAGGAGGCTCCGGTGAACTTTCTGACGGATCCGCTTGATGGGAGGTCTACTCTTCGACCAGCTGATATGCTTGTGTTTGGGTGGGCCAGGGGAAAACACGCTTGTGTGGACCTTGCAGGAGTGTCCCCTCTTGTTGGGCTCAGGGATAATGGGTTTGCTGCTGGCCAAGCTGCGTTGAAAGCGGAATCAAGCAAAGTCGCTAAACACGAGAAGGCTTGTTTAGAGAATCAACATGTGTTTATCCCATTCGCTTTTGATACATTTGGTTCCCTAGCCCCAGAGGCTGTGGAATTTCTAAACAGGGTCCAACAGGTTGTGAATAGTAATCTCTCAACCTTTAAGGGTCGTTTCGTCTTTAGTAGGATTGGTTTTGCAATTCAAAAGGGGGTTGTGGCGCAGCTTGTTGCCCGTTTACCTGCCACTTGTTTGTAATTTGCTAATTTGGAATAATATTATGTTATATAAAAAAAAATTATAGAAACAAGTAGACATGATATTCCCTTAGCGACCGAGTTCCAGAAACAGAGAATCTGGATCGTCGTCTTTCCGTTGATTGAATACATTTATTGCTTCCTCGTGTTGCATGCTCGAAATGGAAAAGTAATGAGAAATTAAGGTTTCAAACGGAGGAGCGCCGGCTCTGAAGATAGCCACCAGCTGTGCAGGTCCCGCAGGATCCATCGCCGAACACGACGGAGGAAATAAACAGAGCGGCTGAGGGTTGGGGCTTTTGAAGTTTACCCATCTCACATTATGTTGGGTTTGTGTGTGTAATATCAGTAATCTCTTTTAAATACGACCACACATTGATTACCTCTGCCAGTGCCCTAATTGTAAGACTAATTTCATGAGAAGCATTCACATCCCCTCCGTTATTCTTCACCCCTTTTATTGACCACCATCACTTTGCGTGTCATGTCATCCATCTTTAATTAACCATTCAAAATCATTACCCTAAACTAGTATCTCTTATATTTTTATAATTTATTTTTGTCTTAAAATTATCAAATAGGAGGGTCGTGGTAATCGTAGTTTAATCTATGGGAACCACCATCAATCAAGGAGAGGGATAGCATACCATTTAATTAATGGTTCTATGTAAAAATAATGTTCCAATCCATGACCCCCACACCCATAACCCTATATCTCATCAGTATCTTAATTTACACCCCTTTTACTATTCACCCATATATCATCTTTTTCTTACACCCCTCACTCCCCATATATATACATATATATATAGGGATCGGTTCAAATGAAAACCATATCCAGTTGCGAGAACCGCGAGAATCAATATTAAGGGCATGTTTGGCTAAGCTTTTTGAAACAACTTATTGACTTATTAGCTTTTTGAAAAGTCATAAGCTCCAAAATGATGTTTGGCAATGAGGGTGTATGTGAAGGGAAAAAGCCAATAAGTCAATAAGTCACTCCATACTGATTTTTCCGAAAAACCAATAAGTCAATAAGTTGTCTCAAAAAGCTTAGCCAAACATGCCCTAACCAATCAGAAGTGGCCAACTCATTAAACATGTGAGTGTATTCGAGGGGCATTTTGGTAATTTTAACCAAAGCTTACAATTATATCACATCCCTTTCTCTCTATCACATTAGGCTGGACGGTATGGTACCGTCTCAGCTCCGTCCTCCCTCGGCGACTCCCGGCACACCACGCCGCCCCCCCTCCGTCCCGTCCCCATCGTCCAAATACAGACGTTTGCGACGGAGCAAACATGTGGGCCCCCATTAAAAAGTAGCCGTTATTTAAAAAAAAATTAATTTCGCATTTAATTAATTATTTCCCAACGGTTATTTTTTTAAAAAAATACCCAATTCACTCCCATTTTTATAAATACTCACCGCTTTTACACATTTTTTCACAACTTTTCACCCACTACAATCTCATATCTCTCTCACATTTTATAACCCCTCTTCCCTTTTTATAAAAAATCATCTATTTTTATACCATTTTTTACCCACTACCACCTCATCTCTCTCTAAAAAATTATCATGGCTTCACCTTCTTCCATTTCTTCCATCTCTTCAATTTCTTCCATCTCTTCATCATCTTCGTCTACGTGGTATTCATCATCTTCGGAAGAGGATGCTATTATGCATAACATGATTATGAATGCGGCTCAGGTCTTCATGGCGGGTGATGAAGCGTCGTCCCAACGGCTAACTAGAGGAGCAAAATTAAACCGAGACCAAGAAGGTATTTTACTATTTTTTCCTTATCTTTTATATAGATTTGAAAATGTATTTTATAATTAATTTCATTTATGTTTCGTTTTAAATTTATAGCCGTCCACGTTAAACTAGTAGCCGATTATTTTGCCGATGAACCCGTGTACCCAGCCGAGATTTTTCGACGTCGGTTCCGCATGAGTCGTCCACTGTTTTTACGTATTGCGGGCGACATGGCCCAGTCTGATCCGTTTTTTTACACTGCGAAACGACGCTAGGGGGCAAAGGGGTTTCAGTAATTTACAAAAATGTACGTCGGCCATTCGCCAACTGGTATACGGTTTTGCACCCGATGCATTAGACGGGTTTATAAGGATGTCTGAAAGAACCGCACGTCTATGTTTGCACAAGTTTTGCGAATGGGTTGTCAAATTGTACAGCAAGCGATACCTGCGGAAACCGAACGCAAACGACGTTCAAAAATTATATCAAGCACACGAACAGAGACATGGTTTCCCAGGAATGCTTGGGAGCATTGATTGCATGCACTGGCCGTGGCAGAACTGCCCAGTTGCCTGGCAAGGTCAGTATACTAGGGGAGATCATGGACATCCGACTATTATTCTAGAGGCTGTTGCGTCACAGGATCTCTGGATCTGGCATGTTTTTTTTGGTCTACCTGGTTCGCTCAATGACCTTAACATCATATACCAGTCACATATATTCGAGGATGTAGTGGCGGGTACAGGTCCAGACACAAGCTTTACGGTTTCGGGGGTGGAATACAGGCGAGGTTACTACCTAGCCGATGGAATATACCCAACGTACTCGACAATCGTTAAAACTATTCCGCACCCGACAGACGAAAAAAGAAAAAAGTTTGCGAAGTATCAAGAGGGTGCGAGAAAAGATATTGAACGGGCTTTTGGTGTTCTACAAAAAAAAATGGCAAATCATTGAACATCCAGCACGTTCGGCTACACCAAAGCGGTTACGAAACATTATGTACGCCTGTATCATCCTTCATAACATGATCATTGAAGACGAAGGTAGAGCGATATGCAAGTACGACGAAAACGCGTTTACTGGAAATTCTGTTCCAGTTAGTGGGGAACAACAAGATTTGAACATGTTCGCTCTACGTAACGAGTACACACATCATAACCTACAAGCGGACTTGGTGGAGTACGTTTGGAACAACGCTTAAAATGAACCCGACGACATGGAAGACGAAGACTAGTAGCTTATTTTAATATATTAGGATTTTTTTAAGTTTATGTAATATTTTTTAATATTAATGAAAATATTGTGTTAGTTTATTTGTTAAATGTTAAAAAAAAGTAGAAGATTAAAAAAAACATAAAAGTGGTGGGAGGACTATGACTAGGACCATCCTCCATACCCTCTACTTTTGGGGGATGGAGCATCCTTAGGAGGACTATGACGTGACGCCTACGTGGCGGATCATCCTCCCTTGGAGGACCATCACCATACCCTCTAGCCTTAGGTCATCCTCTCCTTTCTCTGTCTCTCAATCGAAACCAGATCCCCTCCCCTCATCTTCCCCATGATCCGATTCCCCTCCACCACCACTCTTCATCTGCGAGTACAACGAAGAAGCTGTGAAGTGTGAAAAAAGGAAATCGTGGTGAAAAAGTTTCTGATGGGGTTTGAAGATTAGGTAGAGGGGCGGTGGTCGGCGGCGATGGAGGTTTCAAGAGAGGTGTGGGTTTCGTGGAGGTGGTTGACTGATTTCGATGAGCTCCATCAATAGCTTGATCTTCAGTGGTGGGATTCCACAGAATAACCGGTGTTTTGGGGGGTCACAGCTGATGTTTTGGGGGTTTCGACGTTTTGGGGGTTTTGACGGTGATATGGCGACGTTTTTCGGAGGCGGTGGTGGCGGTGAATGATGGGTGAAGGGGTGTGTGAAGGGTGGTTGTTGTGGTGGGTTAGGGGCGGCGGTGTGTCGAAGGCGGTGACAGAGTGAGAAGCACTTCAAAAGGTAAGAACCATCCAACCTGTACAAAGCAAATATACACACACACACTTGCAGATACAGAACATTCAAAGACATATTAACTTGAAAGTACCAGTAAGATATAATACTACTTGTATTTTGCTTTAGAATGTTCATCTTGCTTTTTGAGAATTTAAGTATACTTTTCTTATAGTATTTTATGGCTTGTGATTGTAGAAGGATAAGGCATCGATGCTATCGTACATAAAGGAGTACATAGGTTCTTTAAAGTCTCAAATTGAGGAGCTGAATAAAAGAAACAAGATTTTGGAGGCTGAGCAACCAGGGAATGATATGCCTAAGCAAGATTCTAGTGGCTTTTCTGGTGAGAGACTAATCATCAGAATCACAGATGTCGAAGTGAATGTAAGAGGGGCTTTGTGGACGTGGAAGTGAATGTAAGAGGGGCTTTGATACTCGGGTATTTGGTTGTTCGAATATTGGAGTTCATGAAACAGGTCGAGAATGTTACTGTAATGTCAATAGATGCTCGGACACAACTACATACTGTGCCCGTTCATCTCTAATCTCAGTTTTTTTTTAATATTCAGTCTTCATGTTTTAATTGGGCTTTTTTGTGTTTGGTTCCATAAGAACAGGAAATGAGGATGTTTTGCCTAATTCTGCTTAGGGATGATGAAGCTCACTCTTTTGTTTTTGTTATTAATCTTTTTATGTTGAAATAAAGACATGGGTTGAGTTTGATGAAGCTCACTGTTTTTGGTTCTATGATTTTTGCTTCTGTTTGGCAGTGATAGTTCGAAACATGTTTCCCGACAAATTGATGACGATGGCGTGACAATGATGGTGGAGGGTTGATTTTTGACCCGCAACCCCACTTTGCAGACATGATTCCCGGAAACTTTTGAGCCAAACCCTGTTTTTTTCAAGACCCACACACGGTTTTTTTATTTTTGTTGTTGGTTTTTTATATTTTTTCAGTCGATGATGATAAATATCAACTTATCTGAGACATATATGAGTCGTGATTTTGGTTTAGTTGTGCTTTTTTTTGCCGTAAAAAAAGTTTTCGTAAAGAAAAGTTTTTCGCAAAAGAAAAAAATGTCTTCCGTAAAAAAAATGTTTTTCCTAAAGAAACGTTTTTTTCGTAAAAAAAAAGTCTTTCGTAAAATAAAGTTTTCGTAAAACAAAAGTTTTTCGTAAAAAAAGTTATTCGCAAAAAAAAGTTGTTCGTAAATTTTTTTTGAAAGTAATTAAACTATTTCGAGTTGCATATAACTCTATCACCAAGAAGAACTATATCATCAGAACGTTATAACCAGGAAATTGTGTTGGATATCGTTTACTTCAACTACTTTATTGTCGATAATTTGACTATATCACGACGGATAACTATATCAATCATGAAATCATAACGTAATAACCAGGAAGTTGTGTTAGATATCGTTTGCTTCAACTACTTTGTTGTCGATAATTTGACAAGTAAAACTTATAAAAAAATACTTGACAAGCTACCCACTGGAACTGCCTGCAGTAAAAAATGAAATGAGACAGTTCTATACAGTGGATGACCCTGCTAAAAGAAAATTCCCATCTCTCACTGGTTTTAGACCTCCTAAAAACTTGGATGAATATTTAAAACTCAAAGCAAGACAAGCTGAATTGCAAGCCAAGTATGAAGGTCAGGGTGTAACAACCCGCACTTTCGTGTGTTGTTACTACTCGACATACTCGTTACGCCTAGCACCAGAGATTCGGATCATAATGTAACTATATCGCATACATCGCTATTCGAAGGATAATCGCATATTTTCGCAATACATTATCGCTATACTACACTATTATCACAAACACTAACACTCACGGAGGCATCGAGTGAGGACCTATTCTACCCTCCTCGGTGGCCGTGATGTGTCGAAACGCAGACAATTAATGCTAACAAGGACTCTCGGGTGAGTGCTGTAGCTCCAGTCGTCATGATGATGATGATAATACGAGTAAACGGTACCCCGTCAGTCTTTGTGGCACAAAACGCAATAACGTTCACGATGACATCAAGAAAGGACCTATACTACCCTCATTGATGGCTGTGAAACGTCGCTAATAATCGCATACTCAAACGAAAACCGATTGTTAATTACCGAAACTATGGATTATGGATACGTAAATACGACCCATAGTTATATATATACATATATAATGATAATATAACTCAACTATAGAAGCGCGCACCTCAAAAACTGTCAAAACGATCGAAAGCGAAGAAATTCATCGCATCAGGATAGCCATCCGGACGGATAGCCATCCGGACGGATAGCAATCCGGACGGATAGCAATCCGGACGAACAGCTATCCGCATGGATGGGCTATCCGCACGACTTGACTATCCGCACGACTGGGCCATCCGCACGATTGGGCCATCCGGACCAAAACCCACTCCAGCTCCACTTTTGCCTATAAATACCATGTCACATCACTTGAACAGTGATGTGACAGCTCCCGCTCGGCCAAACACGCTCAGGACCCTTTCCTCTCGATTTCCTCGCGATTACGGTAAGATTTCAACCTGGAAACTTGTACTTCTATGATCTACACTCAATTCTACATCATTCTATCTTTCAAAACTCAATCTCTAACCGTGAAATCTACTGGTTTGAGGCGTTTTGAGGTGATGTCACCAAGAGTTCTTATGAACTTCCAGTTGTGACCTCATCCCACCATAAACGACTCAGATCTGGGTGATTTCCACATGTTTTAGTAACAAATCTCGCCTAAATCTATGTATTTAACCAAAGAACTGTGCGATTTCGAGTTAACCATGAAGAACCATCACGAACGGCCAGATCTGATGGAACGGAGTGATTCCCGGCCGTTAGAGCGGGTCGGAATTGACGGAACTTCAAGTGTTAGTGCGAGATTACACTGTCCCGGTAACTCTACACGCATTCCTTCCGATAAACACTCTGAAACAGAATTTAGAATGCGAAACAGACGTGTTGTCCGCACGGATTACGTGTAATCCGCACGGATAACATGTCATCCGCACGGATAACATGTCATCCGGACGAATACATGTCATCCGGACGAAGTGAATATCAACCCGCACGAATGACATGACTGTCCGCACGAGTGACATGACTGTCCGCACGAGTTACTTGTCCGCACGAATGACATGACTGTCCGCACGAGTTACTTGTCCGCACGAATGACATGACTGTCCGCACGAGTTACTTGTTCGCACGAATGACATGACTGTCCGCACGAGTTACTTGTCCGCACGAGTGACATGACTGTCCGCACGAGTTACACTGGTTCGAACGGACGACAATCCGCACGAGTCAACACTAATCTGACCGGATAGCCTGTCATCCGACCGGATGACAGCCATCCGACTCAGATCCATATGCCATCCGATCGGATGAGCCCATCCGAATGGGTGAGCACCATCCGACCAGATGACTGACTTTTCGATACTATTCTCGCTTAACCATGCATCGATTACTATATCCTTCAATGATTAACGCAGACGCACTCGCAACCGACCCAATCAAGTTGTATTCCCGCTAAATACGCACTGTGAGTATACTTGAACCCTTTTTAATCGTATTTTGGGTGTAACATACGTTCCTAGCAAAATCGAACTTGTCAAACGAATTATTAAATCAATCGAATTATCACTTGCGAATAACTGTTATGCATAGATATACGTGATGCTAGCTGCATATGTGCTAGGGCTTATACTCGCGACGTCCCACCATGACTAGTATAGTACTATTGCGCCCGACGGGGTCTAGTTTGCCATCGCATATTCGAGCATCGAGGACTTAGTTGGTAGTATCAGCTTTGTGAGTATGCATGTCGTGTGTTACGTTCTTGCATATGGAAATTCGCTACACTTTTTTATCTACTATGCTATATTTATCAAACCTGTATACTCGCCAATACTTTTGTATTGACAAATATTTTAACGTATGTTGCAGGTTAGATCGCAGACTTTATCAAATCAAGCTAGGAAGTCTAGAAACTCAACTAAAATCTAGGTTGTCGGATTTGTATTGTTCGAGAGGGCAATAAATCTGTGATAACTTACGTGATTGTATTATTTGTTAGTATGGGATAACGAATGTATTAAATATTATCGCAATATAGTTGTTATGGATTCCCTTGAGCAATCTGATTCGCCTAGTGCCGCGCCCCGATGATTCCGCCATCGGTTGGGGTGTGACAGATTGGTATCAGAGCCATAACTATAGGGAATTAGGTCAGACTCGACCTAGTCCGGGTCGACGTCTTTGAAATTGACCTAGTCTATAGTCTAAGTACCCACAGGCCGACTCGTACGAACCCAGTGGGGTTTGTATCGGGCTTACTTGATACTCTCGATCGAAATTGCTAAAAGCTATGACTTTGTGTGAACACCGCGTACTACAGCTTCACACGAAGAAGCCTTTCCTAAGGCTGGAATACTACTTAGCCTTCCCTAAGGCTGACACAATACACGTGTTTTCGAAAATACTCGCATAACAAAACCGAGCGATCCAGTCGAGATCAGGTGTGAAAACCAAGAACTCTCGATAGGATTGCTCACTCAGCGCATTTTCCTAGCACGAGAACCTTTCGTCGAGTTAGGAGTGACATCCACATCTCGACGAAAGTCTCCATTTCGAAATCTGGTGGAACTCACGAATTTATTCGA
This sequence comes from Helianthus tuberosus, assembly GCA_030545235.1. NCBI lineage: Eukaryota > Viridiplantae > Streptophyta > Magnoliopsida > Asterales > Asteraceae > Helianthus > Helianthus tuberosus. The sequence continues at coordinate 46,279,872 of CM060411.1, read as the reverse complement.
AGAGCATAACCACAATTAGGAACCAAGCTGTTAAGTCAGGGGTGAAACCCGTACCTTGATAAGCCGTTCCACTCTCTAAATTGGTTTTCAAAAGCTCTCACCAAGGACTCGACTGTTGCAATAACTCGAGCCACGCGATGACTAGGAAGACGAATGCCATGAGCTGCATCCCAGTGGAAGCATGACACCTTCTAGGTCCACGCGCATGCTCGGACTTGTTGAACATAGTTGGGTTACCTTGGGTAGTCGACGCCTAAACACCCGAGGCACCCTATCGTACGACCCGTCAATTTTACAACTGGTTAGAACTTATTTACGTTTTAAAACTTCACGCCTTATCGATTTCTCGACTTAACGATTTTCACTCCCTACTTTATAAACGCACAATTCGCACAGCCATCGCAATCTAAAACGTAACTCGAATGTTCGCAACAAAACTAATGCATAATCTATCGCATTCGCTCTCGTTTTCTCACTTCAATGCGCCTCGTATATTCTAAATCGACCTGTATGTGTATGATTACAAATTACATCCATATGAATATATATATATATACACGTATAAACAAACAAGTCATTGTGTGAGAACTTAGGAGTTTCGTGTTTCCTATGTGGCTCCTATGTGATTCGTATTACTACTATAATATCGCACCAAGTTTTGAACGCGCTCAATCGTATCGCAAAACTCAAAAATCAGTATGATCGAATCTCATTCCAAGTCTCTTCCTGTCTAGATGCCTTCCAACGATTCTACCTCGAGACGAACAGCTAGGAGGAGAGCCAAACGAAGTGTCAGTAAGAGGATTGCATCACTTGTGACCAAGGAGGTGGTAAAGCTTATTCCTCAAATTGCCGCTCACGTGCACTCCCTCAGCAGCTCTCGAGCCTCGGAAGACTCCAAGACGGAAGCGCCGCAATCTACTTTTCTCTACAAACACTTCAAAGCCTGTGACCCGATGGAGTTCACGGGTGAAGGAGGTGCATCTCAACTACTCCAGTGGTTCGATTCTATCGAAGTTACCCTTCGTCAAAGCGGGTGTCCCGATAGTTTCCGTACTACTTGCGCCACCGGAGTATTTCAATCACGAGCACTCGACTGGTGGACCGCCGAATGTAACAAACGTGGGATCTCGGCAGCTTACGCTCTCTCTTGGGATGAGCTGAAGGAGCTCATGAAGAAAGAGTACTGTCCTCCTTACGAAATTCAGAAGCTGGAAGACGAATTCTGGAAAATCAAGCAAACCAAAGGTGACAATGCTGGTTACACCGCAAGGTTCAAACAGCTTAGCATAATCTGCCCAGGTCAGGTCAACACTTCAGAAAGGGCCATCGCGAAGTACCTTCGTGGCTTGCCTGAATGTGTGGGTGATTTTGTCGAAGCTGCAAGGCCAGCTACCATCGAAGAAACCTACCGCTTAGCCGCAGAAATCAACAACAAACGACTCGTGGAAGGATTCTTCTCAAAGAATCCTGTCAAGCAAGCTCATCAAGCAATCGCCATTAATCCTTCAGGCGAACATGTTGACGATTCTTCTGACAAATCCGCTGGTAATTCTTCTAATGAATCAGCTAACGATTCTTCTAACGAATCTGCTAACGATTCATCTGACGAATCCACTGCCGATTCTTCTGGCAAATCTATCGACAGTTCTTCCAACGACAAATCAGCCAAAGACTCTGCAAGTGAGTCCTCAGACGAATCCTCCAACGACGACACCTCTTCGCAGGACACCGATAAACCCAGCCGCAAACGAAAAACTTCAAGCCCGAGTTCATCAACAACCGAACTTCTGCAACCGGAACCTCTTCGAGCAGTTCCTGTGTTTCCAAAACGAGCCTACACTGGAGCTCATCCTCAGTGTTACTCGTGTACCTATCATCATCCAGTTGGGGCTGACTGTCGCTATTGCAATAACTGCAACCGTTACGGTCACTTAACCCGCAACTGCCGCATCGAACCGTGAACTCGAGTGCAACAACAACAGCTCCAGCAAAAGTCTCCAGCATCAAGCACCTAGCAAGCGTAGGATAAAGTTGTAATGATACGATTTTCGACGTTAATTTCTAAGTTTTGAACCTACTCCATTACTCGACGTTGCTACAATGCGAAGCATTAACTCTCGTTTTCGTCTTCTCTCTCACACTCTAGTCATTACACTTAGACTAGATTCACACACATGCTATATACTATATACTATATCACGATATAATGTGTTCTTCCCTCACTACACTCTTAGAACGAGGTACGATAAACGTGCAAGGAACGACTAATCACGGGTGCACACGGGATTATTTGGGTCAGTGCACGGAGATCGTAGTAAATTCTAAGGTGCCATAAGCGTTTCGACGAAGTATGACACCAAACCACGGGATCTAAGTAGTAGGGGTCAAGCAAGGTGTGCTTTATCATACTACCGAAATTCCGTGAAGAAAGTGCCACGTGGAGTTGAACGTTATTAGACCTATTATACTATTGTGATTATTTTCAACACACTACACTTAATCGCAAGGCGTAACAACTAAATCGCATCATCGCAAGACTTGTCGTAAGTCTGCAAACGCAGTGCAATCGCCTCATCGATGGACTCTGGGGAGTCTACCTCGCAGGACAATTGCATCGACGCAAGACTGGTCGTAAGTCTGTTGCAACGAATCTCAATCAAGTAAATAAACGCTCACGGTATTGTTGAGTGAGGACCTATTCTACCCTCCTCAATAGCCGTGATGCGACGCAACTTAACGTTAAGCTTATTCGAAACAAAACTCGACAAATCGCAATCGCTTGTCATGTGTATCTCGCAATCTCTATCGCTTATTATGTGAACCTATATCGCTTGCTGTGTATCAATCGATCACTGTCGCCTACCGTTATCTGTGGTGTTTGTGTTAAGTTAGCACACATGACCTCGCTTCACGAGATGAAGCCCATATGATTAAAGCAAGGTGTTTTAGTCATATCGGCGGGCTTTCGTGGAAAAAGGCCATGTGGGGTCTAATGTCAGTTAACCTCTGTGGTGTAAATCGATCGAATCAACTGCATAAATCGCGTATACCTCCATCGCTTACAACGCAACAGCTGCCACTCATCGTAACTCGTTTATCGTCGCCGTCATTGTTGGTGTTGCGTTATTCACTAAATCGCCTAATCGCTTATCGCTTATCGTGTATAATCTACCGTTTATTCACTCGTTTGGTACAACCTATGTGGTAATAACACGCCTGACATCGCTTCACGAGGCAAAACTAGCCTGGTTAAATGTGGTGTTTCACCATGTTAGCAAGCCCTCGTGGAAACGTGCCATGCGGGTTCAATGTGTAATCTGATCGACATCGCGCTAATCGCTTATCGTCTACCGCTCGACGCCTAACCAGACACGACGCATAAACATTTTGTGTCACCAGACTATTCGCGCACGCTGTTATAGCAGAGTTCGTGTGACAACCCGAACTCTCACGGCTATCATTACCTGATTTCGTGATCATTAACCTGTATCGTTGCGTCTTATCTGTCATTATACATTATAACTATGTGTGCACTTTAGTAAACCCGTTTGATCTTACTTACTTTAAAGGAATACATGTGAGTTATTTGGGGTATTGGGTACGCTAATATCACCGGAATTTGACCCAACCACACACTTGAGCTTGGGCCGAACCCTTCTTCTTATTGAATGGTACTCGGCCAACACCCCTAACTTTAGTCGGGCCCAACCCACATCCTCCTAGTCTTACTATGCACGCATGTATGTAGAAGGATCATATAATCCTTTTCCAAACCATTGCAAACCCTAAACTTCCCTTCTAAACAAACGATGTCAGCGCCTCTCAATATCGAAGCTTCTTTCCTTGGTTTTGGCACGCTACCCTTCTCCTTATAACTCGGTTAGTAGGTGTACCATGCGTTAATCTGATTTGTATTGACTGTTTGTGATTGCTCTCTTTGATATTGCCTTGGATTTGTATCGCATGAGATTCTTTTATGTGCTTGAATGACGAACAAGGTGTTATAGGATTTTGTGTGCGGTGCCTTGATTGCTAGAATGGATTAATATTTATGACTCTAATCATAGGTGTGGTAAACTGGATTGTGATCGGAATTAATAGGGAATGATTTTACATAAAAATCGTTGGGGCTCGATGGTTGGCTGATGATTATACTTGGCTCAATAATAAAGATAGTATTGATCAGTAGGTAATGATTAGGTTATATGACTCTCTGATAAATGATTTAATCTTGTAGTTGAGTCAAACCTTGGTGTCCGTGATGTTGGGTGTTACGTATATGGCACATGGGTGCATGGGGAATCAAGCTTGTAGTGGTAGGGTTGTATTATTAATCCTGATCATAGGTTGTACTAAAAGCTGTGCATGACATGATCTAGTAATTAATGTGGCATAGGTGATTCACATTCTTTAATAACTTTGATTTTACATTTAATTTACATCAAACATGGACATCCTGGAGATCTGCGATTGTGTAAATGGTTGTTTAGATTGATTGTAGCGTGAACAATGTTCGAGTACGGCATAAATATAGTTTCAGTATGATTAATGTTTGTTGGGTAATAACAATGGTTTGATTAGACCCAACACACAATAAACACTCATGAATAGACAAATTTTATTGTTCTAATAATTCTATGAAGATAGTCTCTTATGTGACCCTAGTGTTAAAAAGTAGTATATGATGATATATATAGCTCACCACCGATTACAAAATGAGTCCAAAATTTGTGTGATTAATTGACTAAGTGATCCGTATCTATACCTGAAATGTTTGGTATGCAATCTAACTAGGCGTGATAATTATATTAGGGTGTGATTGACCAAAGTCGATTTAACAAGTAAACAAACTGCCGAGCAAACCAAGGTGAGTTCACTGCACTTTTCTAAGCATGCGTCCCGGTGGTTTGGGACATCTGGTAAACGTTTCTAAAGGGAATACTGGGTAAACTGTTTATTTGGGATGTTGGTTATTGAACACAGTATAAATCATGTAAGACCCCATACATCTACCGTGTTGCTGAAGAAGCAACGAGGTATTTAGTTGATAGCGCTATTAGGTTTGGCACCCTCACACCGGGCCGAAAGGACGGGCGTGAACTAATTACCTGGACTTCATGACCAATGCCTAGTTAGAGGCATTGGGGTTGGGCATTCACATCGTGTACATATAAGACCCCTTACATCTATTCAAGGTTGTTTGATACCTTGACATCATGACCAATGCCTAAATGGAGGCATTGGGGTTGGGCATTCACATCTAGTCGCCACATACGGTAATCGAGTAATAACAACATCAAATCAAATCATCAAAACTACGAAACAGCATATCATCTTGTTAACTGTTTTACACATGTGACTGGTAACTAAACTCGGTAACAAAACTTTGAACTCACCAGCGTAGTCTGACACACTTGTTTGCATGCTTGTAGGTCGTTAGCTGAGATACTTTGGGACTTGCTATCTGGAGCAGCTGGAGTGGGCATGGTCTTGCTGGACGTATTTATTTTATTGGTCTAATGATACATTACTTTGGTTTTAAAACTGGTTAACTTTGCTTCCGCTGATACTTTGGTTTTCATTTAAACTCACATACAGTATTTCATTTACAATTAAGTACTTTATCATTTAATTGAATGCGTTTGATATAATTAGTGGCTCGTTGTTGGATCGTCACACTCCTCGTAGGGACATACCCTAGGTGGGAATTTGGGGGTGTGACAGTTCGCAATTCAACTCGCTTGTTTAACCTATTCGATTCTATCTTCAACTTGGTCCGACTTCCTATCGATTGGACCGAGGTAGCGGAATTCTATCTGTGTCAGATCGGCCCACATGACACCGCCTCACGAAACGGAAGTGATATGGAGAAACATGGTGGATACGCCGTTGGTACTTCCTATATATAAGTGTTTTAACCATATTACCAAACTTTCGTGAGAAAGTGCCAAGTGGGGCTCGATGTTAATTAACTTTTCAAACTGTTAAAAACTGATTTTCTTTTATAAAATTTTTATTAAAACCATTGGACAAGTGAAATTTCCTCACAATGTGGAGGTAACATCGAATCAGCTTAACTCCATGCCCAAGGGAAATCCCATAAGTCCAGTTTTTCTTTAAAAACTTTTGCAATATCAAAACGAAATCTTTCTTACGACATTGGGTCGACATCGAGTTCAACAGTGAACCCAGGTCCTAGGAGAGTTCCCGTAACCCCAGTCTTCATTTTCGAACTCCTTAAAATGTTTAAAACCTAAACTTTCTTGCAACGTTGGTTAACAATCGACTCAGTTAACCCAACGTTATAAGGAACCTTTCAAAGTTCTTTAAAATTTTACTCGCATCGAACTTACAAATTCTTCACGACTCGAGGTACTCTTGGAACGCCAACTCGTGGGATATTACTGTCGTCATTACGTCGCTTCTTGCTATCGCGGTCGATCTCTCTTATCCTAAACGCTCTCGATGTCAACTCTCGGTCAAATCACTCGCTATATCGCTGTTAATGCAAGATCAACTCTCAAAGGTCTACCTAGTGGATTAATTTCGGGACGAAATTTCCTAAAGTAGGGGAGACTGTAACAACCCGCACTTTCGTGTGTTGTTACTACTCGACATACTCGTTACGCCTAGCACCAGAGATTCGGATCATAATGTAACTATATCGCATACATCGCTATTCGAAGGATAATCGCATATTTTCGCAATACATTATCGCTATACTACACTATTATCACAAACACTAACACTCACGGAGTCATCGAGTGAGGACCTATTCTACCCTCCTCGGTGGCCGTGATGTGTCGAAACGCAGACAATTAACGCTAACAAGGACTCTCGGGTGAGTGCTGTAGCTCCAGTCGTCATGACGATGATGACAATACGAGTAAACGGTACCCCGTCAGTCTTTGTGGCACAAAACGCAATAACGTTCACGATGACATCAAGAAAGGACCTATACTACCCTCATTGATGGCTGTGAAACGTCGCTAATAATCGCATACTCAAACAAAAACCGATTGTTAATTACCGAAACTATGGATTATGGATACGTAAATACGACCCATAGTTATATATATACATATATAATGATAATATAACTCAACTATAGAAGCGCGCACCTCAAAAACTGTCAAAACGATCGAAAGCGAAGAAATTCATCGCATCAGGATAGCCATCCGGACGGATAGCCATCCGGACGGATAGCAATCCGGACGGATAGCAATCCGGACGAACAGCTATCCGCATGGATGGGCTATCCGCACGACTTGACTATCCGCACGACTGGGCCATCCGCACGATTGGGCCATCCGGACCAAAACCCACTCCAGCTCCACTTTTTCCTATAAATACCATGTCACATCACTTGAACTGTGATGTGACAGCTCCCGCTCGGCCAAACACGCTCAGGACCCTTTCCTCTCGATTTCCTCGCGATTACGGTAAGATTTCAACCTGGAAACTTGTACTTCTATGATCTACACTCAATTCTACATCATTCTATCTTTCAAAACTCAATCTCTAACCGTGAAATCTATTGGTTTGAGGCGTTAGAGGTGATGTCACCAAGAGTTCTTATGAACTTCCAGTTGTGACCTCATCCCACCATAAACGACTCAGATCTGGGTGATTTCCACATGTTTTAGTAACAAATCTCGCCTAAATCTATGTATTTAACCAAAGAACTGTGCGATTTCGAGTTAACCATGAAGAACCATCACGAACGGCCAGATCTGATGGAACGGGGTGATTCCCGGCCGTTAGAGCGGGTCGGAATTGACGGAACTTCAAGTGTTAGTGCGAGATTACACTGTCCCGGTAACTCTACACATATTCCTTCCGATAAACACTCAGAAACAGAATTTAGAATGCGAAACAGACGTGTTGTCCGCACGGATTACGTGTAATCCGCACGGATAACATGTCATCCGCATGGATAACATGTCATCCGGACGAATACATGTCATCCGGACGAAGTGAATATCAACCCGCACGAATGACATGACTGTCCGCACGAGTTACTTGTCCGCACGAGTGACATGACTGTCCGCACGAGTTACTTGTCCGCACGAATGACATGACTGTCCGCACGAGTTACTTGTTCGCACAAATGACATGACTGTCCGCACGAGTTACTTGTCCGCACGAATGACATGACTGTCCGCACGAGTTACTTGTCCGCACGAGTGACATGACTGTCCGCACGAGTTACACTGGTTCGAACGGACGACAATCCGCACGAGTCAACACTAATCTGACCGGATAGCCTGTCATCCGACCGGATGACAGCCATCCGACTCAGATCCATATGCCATCCGATCGGATGAGCCCATCCGAATGGGTGAGCACCATCCGACCAGATGACTGACTTTTCGATACTATTCTCGCTTAACTATGCATCGATTACTATATCCTTCAATGATTAACGCAGACGCACTCGCAACCGACCCAATCAAGTTGTATTCCCGCTAAATACGCACTGTGAGTATACTTGAACCCATTTTAATCATATTTTGGGTGTAACATACGTTCCTAGCAAAATCGAACTTGTCAAACGAATTATTAAATCAATCGAATTATCACTTGCGAATAACTGTTATGCATAGATATACGTGATGACTAGTATAGTACTATTGCGCCCGACGGGGTCTAGTTTGCCATCGCATATTCGAGCATCGATGACTTAGTTGGTAGTATCAGCTTTGTGAGTATGCATGTCGTGTGTTACGTTCTTGCATATGGAAATTCGCTACACTTTTTATCTACTATGCTATATTTATCAAACCTGTATACTCGCCAATACTTTTGTATTGACAAATATTTTAACGTATGTTGCAGGTTAGATCGCAGACTTTATCAAATCAAGCTAGGCAGTCTAGAAACTCAACTAAAATCTAGGTTGTCGGATTTGTATTGTTCGAGAGGACAAGAAACCTGTGATAACTTACGTGATTGTATTATTTGTTAGTATGGGATAACGAATGTATTAAATATTATCGCAATATAGTTGTTATGGATTCCCTTGAGCAATCTGATTCGCCTAGTGCCGCGCCCCGATGATTCCGCCATCGGTTGGGGTGTGACACAGGGAGACTGGAAGATTATGCAAGAGACTTAAGTAAAGAGATGTCTAATTTACCATCAAATCCTAACTTGCAAAAAGAGATGAGACAAGACCTTTTGGAGCTGATCATGAGAGATAAGTTCTATCCTACAAAGGTTGAACAATTCAAACACTGGCCACTCATTGCACTCAAAGCTGAAGCAAACAGAATTGAAAGAATCAGAAATGATCCAGGTATGAAAAGATCAGCACCATACTGGAGCAAGTATAAAAAGAAAATTGCAGATCTTACCTTGGAGTACAAAAGAAAGAAGCAAGAGTTGGTTGCAGCAAAGTTTGGTACAGCCAAAGCCATAGCAAAATGGTCAAGACAATACACTGATATGGCATATGGAAAGCTTGAAAGGAAAAGAGAAACAGATCCCACTGTTCCAAAGAAGCCAGCATACAGAGACAAAAAGGTTGATGAGCCACAGCAATAGGCCCTCTCTTTAAAAACATTGTTCACATCATCTGATACCTCCATCATTGCCTTAGATCATAGAAAAAGGCAAAAACAAATGGAAGAAGAAGAGAAGGCTCAAGAAGATTATATTATGAAGATGGTTCTTCAGCAAATTATTGCAGAAAATCCTGACTCAGCAAAACTTCAAGACCTTGCTAAAGGAGTCATAAGCAGGCCCCCTTCACCAAACTCATCAAAAATAAAAACTCTCCCAAGAACCCCACTGAACTCAAAAATACTAAAGTGGAAGTCTGATCAAAAGACCCACGTATTGACATTGCTCAAGTCCAGTGGTGAAGTTAAGCATATATCTAGGGAAAATGCACTAGGCCTGAGTATAGCTGATCTCCAAGATCTCCTAGAGCTTCAACTGTGCAGGGATGAGGATGATGAAGATTCCATGAACTTTGAATTACAATTCAAAGGGCAAGTTAGGGAATTATTGATGAGACAATAAAAGATCTTGAATAATGAAGTGTTTTGGCATCATCTGTTCCAGGGGGGAGATTGTTGGGATTGAACCCTACAAAGGAACAGTTGATAAAGCCAAAACTGGTTCAGAACAGTGAATCATCATAAGTAGTGTCTGCACAAAGTCTTTCCCCTTGACAGTGGCCCTAACAACTGATAGACTACAAGCTCTGCTATTTTACAACAACTAACAAGCCAACGCACTGATGAAGATTAAAGTACTGAAGCTCAATCTACTAATGTGTCCCAAGCACTGACAAAGATGAAAGCACTGCTCCTCCAAAGAACTGATCATCCTTTGAAGAAAGCACTGATGCTCAACATCAAAGCTTAGGCTACAACAGTGGAATGAAGAATCAGTGTTTTATTTATACTTTGTTTATGTAATCAGTAGTTTTGTTATCAGTGGTTGTAGTTTGTTAGGAAGTTAGATGTCACTTTCATGATGACGTCAGCCGAAGATGCTCAGTGGTTGTGTTGTACTATAAATAGAACAGTACCCTGTACCAGTGTTGTAAAAGTCGGATTCCAAGGCCGAGTACTTGGTCCTCGGAACCCCTCCGAGGCGACTTCCTCCTAGGCAGACTCAATTAGTCGGCCTCGGTCAAACTCGGTCAAACTCGGCGCCTAGTTGGCCTAGTCGGCGCCTAGTCGGACGTAGTCGGAAAGAGTCGGCCTAGTCGGTCTAGGCGGTCAACGTAGTTTGTTGACTTTTAATTAGTCAAAATCGGTCAACATCGGCCTACTCGGCCTTGTACTCGGACTACTCGACCTTGTACTCGGACTACTCGACCTTGTACTCAGACTAGTCGGACTTGTATTCAGAATATTTGAACTTTAAACATGTTTCATTTTAAACTATACTCAGTTGACATGAATTATGCTTATTTTAACATATATATAATATATAACAATTAATTTTCTTTCTAGTTACCATGTCCGCGTACTCCCCGAGTACTCTCCGAGTACTCCGATTACTCCCAACTCCCCAGTCGGCCGACTAGGGACCGCCTAGCGACTTTTACAACACTGCCCTGTACTGTTCTGTTAGCTCTTTTCTTTTAAGTCATTTCTGTACGAATAATTAGTGAGCTCAGGCTGAGGGGGAGATCTGTGCATGCATGCATTTGATTTGTTTATTGTAATCAAATACAATCATTCGATTAAATGTTAAACATGTTTGCTTAAACTTTTCTTCCATTGATTGTGTGTTCAAAATTTATTTCATAATTCCACTGCAATTCATCTCTGTTTCATCTTCATTCTAATTAAACAAACACAATCTAAGAAACTCAGATCCTAACAAGATCGTTCCGGATGTGTATCGATTATAGGGAATTGAATAAGCTGACTATCAAGAATCGCTATCCCCTGCCCCGAATCGATGATTTGTTTGACCAATTACAAGGCATAACGTGTTTCTCGAAGATCGATTTACGCTCAGTCTATCACCAGTTACGAATCCAGGAGGAAGATATACCTAAAACCGCTTTTCGAACCCGATACGGCCACTACGAGTTTGTCGTTATGCCCTTTGGTTTAACCAACGCACCTGCGGTTTTTATGGATTTGATGAATCGCGTGTGTAAACCCTTTCTCGACCGTTTCGTCATCGTGTTTATCGATGATATCCTGATCTATTCGAAATCGAAAGCCAAACATGCGCAACATCTACGTTTGGTTCTCGAATTACTCCAAGGGAATCGACTCTGTGCCAAGTTCTCCAAGTGTGAATTCTGGCTAGAGGAGGTTCAATTCCTCGGTCACATCGTCAATAGTCAAGGTATACACGTCGACCCCGCGAAGATCGAGGCTGTTAAGAGTTGGATTACACCCAAATCCCCATCCGAAGTTCGTTCATTCCTCGGATTGGCGGGTTACTACCGTCGATTCATCGCTGATTTCTCAAAGATCGCCGTGCCGCTTACCTCTCTCGCGCATAAAGACAAGCCTTTTGTTTGGGGAACCGAACAAGAGACTGCCTTTCAGACTCCGAAGCATATGCTCTGCAATGCTCCTATCCTCGCTTTACCCGACGGAAACGATGACTTCGTAGTCTATTGCGATGCCTCGACCCTTGGTCTCGGTTGTGTTCTCATGCAACGGGACAAGGTTATCGCGTACGCATCTCGTCAGCTCAAGATCCACGAGAAGAACTATACAACCCACGATCTCGAGCTTGGTGCAGTTGTTTTTGCGTTAAAGATCTGGCGACACTACCGTTACGGTACCAAGTGTACGGTCTTCACCGACCATAAGAGCCTACAACACATCTTGAACCAAAAGGAACTGAATATGCGCCAACGCCGATGGGTTGAACTTCTTAACGATTACGACTGTGAGATTCGTTACCATCCTGGCAAAGTAAATGTCGTTGCTGATGCTCTAAGTCGCCGAAGCTATTTGCATAGCGTTCGTAATACTCACGCCCAGCATGACCTCGAAGCGCTAATTCGCGATGCCCAGCATGCCTGCTTCATTGAGAATACCTTGCGAGAGGAAATGAAGAAGTGTGGTGCTGAATCTCAATTTGTCACCAAATCGAACGGTATCTATTACTATCTCGATCGCATCTGGATTCCAAGTCGCAATAACCTCCTGAGATATTGTTGACTGAAGCGCACAAGTCTCGTATTCCATTCATCCTGGTGCCGACAAGATGTACCATGACCTTCGTCTTCGGTATTGGTGGCCTGGAATGAAGAAGGATATCGCCATCTACGTTTCGAAGTGCCTGACTTGTTTGAAAGGCAAGGCTGAGCAACAAAGACCCTCTGGCTTACTCGTGCAACCCGAGATCCCTATGTGGAAATGGGAGAGTATAGCTATGGACTTTATAACGAAACTTCCCCGCACGCCATCAGGTCACGATAGCATCTGGGTTATTGTTTACCGCCTTACAAAATCTGCTCATTTTCTGCCGATACGAGAAGACTTTAAGGTAGAACGATTAGCACGGATCTACACCGACGAAATCATCTGTCAACACGGGACGCCTCGTGACATCATCTCTGACCGCGATGGTCGGTTTACCTCGCACCTTTGGGAAATGTTTTAATCTGCTCTCGGTACTACTCTTAATCTAAGTACCCTTTTCCATCCCCAAACCGATGGTCAGACTGAACGAACGATCCCTACCCTTGAAGACATGCTTCGCTCGTGTGTCATAGATTTTGGTGGTAATTGGGACGCGCATTTACCTTTGGTCGAATTCTCGTACAATAACAGTTATCAGTCTAGCATTCAAATGGCACCATTTGAGGCATTATATGGAAGGAAATGTCGATCGCCTATTGTATGGCACGAGATCGGAGATGCGCAAAATACCGGTCCTGAGCTGTTGCAAGAAACGGCTGACAAAATCCTCCAAATACGAGATAATCTGTTGAAAGCTCGGAGTCGTCAAAAGAGTTACGCCGATAGACGCCGCAAGCCCCTTGAATTTGACGTTGGCGATCACGTACTCCTAAAGGTATCACCTTGGAAGGGGGTGATCAGATTCGGCAAGAAAGGAAAGCTCGCACCTCGATATGTTGGACCCTTTGAAATTCTGGAAAGAATTGGCAAGGTGGCCTACAGACTCGAACTAACGGAGGAACTTAGCAACGTTCACCTGACTTTCCATGTTTCGAACCTCAAAAAGTGTCTTGCCGAATGGAATTTACATGTACCACTTGAGGATCTACAAGTGGACGAAACATTACAATTCGTGGAAAAGCCTGTCGAGATCATGGACCGAGAAACCAAGAAGCTCTGACGCTCACGCATTCCTATAGTGAAGGTTCGCTGGGAAGGCAAACGCAGCGCCGAGTTCACCTAGGAACTCGAAAGTGACATGAAGACTAAGTACCCATAGCTATTCGTTACGCCTGCGCCATAATTTCGGGACGAAATTCCCTAAAGTAGGGGAGGGTGTAACAACCCGACTTTTTGAAGTCAAAGTACAAGTCAAAGGCAAAGTCAAAGGAAGAAAAGATTGCTAATTCGATATGTCATTCCTTGCTTAATTATTACTTGTACTCTCGAACTTCGTTAATCGATACTCTAGTTTATGTTATTTTAGTTGTATTATGTGGAGTAACAATGCAATAAACGCTATTAAACGCTAATCTACTTAACGCTATCTCATCGCTATCGCATCGCAACTTGAATCGCAGTTCTGGACATTGTTTTACGTGAGTGTGCTATTATGTGTTACTTGTGCATGATTAATTATGTTAAAGGTGTTAATCGTAAACGCTTTCGCTACTATTATACTATTAAACTTGTATGCTCACATTTACACTAGGTGTATTGACCTATTTTAACGTATGTGACAGGTGTTTAGGATGCTTGCTATGTTGCTGATTTTATGTGGAATCGAGCTAGGGGAGTCTAGAAACAAACTAAATAATTTATGAGTTGTCGAAACTATGATTTGTCTTTGAGAAAACTATGTCTGTAATAACTGCTTTTATTTGATATGTTATGGTATGGGACGTAACGTTAAATATCGGGTAATTTTATTTGTTATGGATTTCTCCTGGACAATCTGTTTCGCTCAGTGCCTCACCCTGATGTTTCCGCCATCGGTTGGGGTGTGACAGTATGTGTATGTGCACATATGTAAATGGGCTAAAAGTAAATAAAATTAACCGTTTATTTACTCTAAATATCATAACCACTTTCTAACCTACGGTTATTTTTGAACATAAACCAGTTTTTTTATATTTCGGATATTAACCGATTTTGGTTATGGTTGATAATTAGTTCCGGTTATGAAACCAATTTTTTTCACCCCTACTCAATACCTTGTCAATTTTTAGTTTTTTACTTGGTATGTGATGGGCCAAACTTAAGTTTGTTTGGTGTTATGCGAATTTATCGGCCAATCTTGTTATGTTGTACAAGCCGAATCGGTTTTATAGATGGATTGGTCAATGGACGTTCTTTTATAGATGGGCCCAAAACGATGCAAGCCATCTGAAAGTTGTGACAACTGACAACTGAGAAGCATCTAGCCCAAATCTTTTTGCTATTTAAAAACCAGCAACTTTACTATCTTTATATTTTGCATTAATGGTTCACTGTTCACAGCTTGAAAAAAATATACAATATGTAAAATATATTATGCAGTTGACTGTTATCAATGTACATAATCATGTATATATATAGATGCATGGCGGATCTAGAAAATCCTTATAGGGGTAACGTTTCAAAAAAAGGGTAACGAAATCGAAAAAACATCAATAAAACGTCAAAATTTTCCAAAATTTACCCTATCGTCGGAGCGTCAAGGGGTAGCTGGGGCTACCCCTTATTATATGGTAGGTCCGCCCCAAACTAGTGCATACATGATCCTCAAACATCATCCTCTATATGCATTGACTGTAACATAAATCCTCTATATTCATTGATTGTTATACTGTTAATGAGCCTCAAACAGATGCATAACTAATGTACATCATCCTTAAACAGAAGTCAAACATCATCCTCTATTGATCATGTAACATTAATCCTCAAACATCATCCTCTAATGATCATGTAACATCATCTTGTAACTAATGCATAACTATGATGCATTACTAGTGTAACATCCATCCTCAAATAGAAGTAAAAATTACTAATGTACATCATCCTCAAACAAGTGATACATGATCCTCAAACATCATCCTCTATATGATCCTCAAACTGCCACTAAGATCCTTAAACAGAAGTCAAACATCATCCAATATATGATCCTCAAACTGCCACTAATGTACATAACTACCAAACTACCATTCAAACATAACCAAACTACCATTCAGCCAAAACCGTTCACACATGAGTCGAACTACCATTCAAACAGAACCAATGTACATCATATTCAAACAAAGTCAAATTAAGTCAAACATCATCCATTAAGTATGATTTAAACATAACGGTTAGCTACAATCAAAAAGTGGGTATACTTGATCATTAATAATATATACAAAAACCCACTTTAAGTCTTTAACCTAATCTATACGATCACCATCCCTACCCCTGTAAAGCCTGAGCTCCACATTAGCATTGCCCAAGAGCCTGAGCACGAATTGATGCTTTACAAAATATTGTAATTGTAATGCATACATATACAATCTAATAATGTGCATATATATTAACATTTTCTTTTTTCTAATTTATATATATATATATAGGATTAGGTTCAAACGTGAACAAAATCTCAAGAGTGAACTGCGTGAACTGATCTGGGCCATTGATTTTTATGATTTTGAGATTAAAGTGAGTGGCATGATGGTAATTATTTGGTTAATTTTTTTTATTTAATTAAATACAAAAAGGGTATATGTGTAATTTCAATCTTAAATTGATTGCATAAATCTCTCACAAATCAGATAATCAATTATCCTCTTAAATTGATTGCATAAATCTCTCACAAATCAAATCAAGGATTAGGAAAGATATAACTTAATTCAATTATTAAAATAAATATTTGTTTAAATGCGATGTACACATGTGTATTCTGATTTGCCCTTTTTTTAATGCGATGTACACATGTGTATATCGTCTGTTTTTGTGATATCTTATAATTTTTTTGTATTGAATGTTGATGTACACCTGTGAATTACTGTACACATATGTACGATGCTAAGTACACATGTATACTGTTCTATTTATATCCAAGTACACATGTGTATACCGTTGAAATATGAAGGTTACGTGGATCTTAAAAATCAAAATTTAAATTCTGGTGATGAAATCTGAAGTAAAAATTAAAATTGAAATATGGTGATTTGTTGTTTGTTTTGATAACTATCTTATTAATAAATAAACATAATGTGGATAATGAACTTAAATTAGGAAAGATGTAACTTAATTCAATTATTAAAATAATGATTTAAATCTAATTTTTTTTTTGTAATTACAATCCTACCCTTAACAACTAAAAAGGAAATCAAGGGTCCATATCTGTTCACGCAGTTCACTCTTGGGAGGTTGTTCACGCTGGAACCCAACTCTATATATATATATATATATATATATATAAACGGGATCAGGAGAAAACGCTCAAAAGTGTGAGAACAGTGAGAACGCATCCTGGCCCAACACGTGTCACGCGACATAGAGAAGGGCGGAGGGGCTTTTTTGTCCTTTCATCTTCTGCTTTTCCAGTTCCGCTTTTCCCAAAATTGTTTTAATTTTTGGGGTTTAAGATTTTTGATGTTAACCAAATTCAATAATTAATGGCGTTTAATGGTTTCATCGTATTAACATTTTGGCGTTTATGGCGTTTATTCAAATCGAATGCCATTGGAACCCAGGGGGGTCAGGAAATCTATCTGAATAGCGTTTTTCAAGGCGTTTTAAACAAGATGGCCCATTGTTTTATTATTTTTTATATACATTTTGGCGTTTGTGCTATCTTGGCGTTTTACAATTCTTAGATTATATTTCAGCCACAGGAAAAAAAATACAAGGGAAGAAAATAAATTAAAAATCATAATCGGATCTCTCTTCACAATCTTCACTGTCATCAGTCTCTCTCTTCTTTAATAGTACAAGAACTGTTACAAAAAATACGACGTTTTATGTAAAACTTAACAAACCCATCGGTTTGATTATTTTGCCTGCTCGTCTGTTGAAATGGTTTTTTTGTGGATGTTTGGGGACATAGATCTATGACGTGTGTGTGAGTTTTTCGCTTTTTCTTCATCTTGATCTTCATCTTTATAATCATCCCACTCTTCAGTGTCATTGATCTCTTCTCCTCATCCAAGCCTTCTTCAAGAACAAAAAAAATACAAAATGCCATATGACTGACATCAGTATCTTTTTCTTGAATTTTTGTCCATCTCATGCAGCAAACTCTTACTGAGTTACTCGCCTCTGCTAACAATTCATTCAGTGAAACTTCACGAATAACAATACTGAATATCCAAGAAAGCATATTAGCCATCTTTGATTTTTTATTTTTTTGCGTTTTACAGTGAGTGGTATTTAGTAGTATTGGCGTTTGTTTTTTTGGTTTGATCAAATGGAAGTTGCTGAGACGTATCATTTTATAGGATGTCTTTTTGGCACCTAAGTTAGGCGGTGCATTATTATAATAAAGTATTCGTCTTTTAGTTACTGTTTGTAATTATTGTTTTTGACAAGTTTTATCACTGAAGTCTGTAACACGTCCCATCTTTCAAGTTTGGCGTTTTAGATTTTAATATAATAAATTTCCCCTATCTTCAGTATTACTGATTTTTAGTTACTGTTTCTAGTTACATTTTCAAGTTTGTTTTTTATTTATTTTATTTTATTTTGTTTTTTATAATACTTGTCCAAAGTAATTTTATTATGGTTTGGTAATTTTTGTGGCGTTTTATGGCATGTTGGCGTTTTGACAAGGATTTGGCTTTTTGGCGTTTTTATTAGATATGGCGCTGTTATTATATAACAATCAACTGAAAAAGAAAATTAAACAAAATAAATATTGATCTTCCAAATCTTCACTGTCACCAGTCTCTTTCTTCTTTTGAAGCATCTTAACTGGCTGTTTCGACTTTCGTATGATTTTTTTTATTTTTGTTTTTTGAAGTAGTTTTTTTTCGCCGTTTGGAAGCACAAAGTCTGAAATCAGCCTCTTTTTCTATAATATTTGTCCATCTCATGCAGCAAAATGTTATTGAGTTTACACCCTTTCAGCCAAAATGTTATCTTTTTTAGCGTTTTACCGAGAAAAAGAACGCCACTAAATAAACCATCTTAAAACTGTAAATTTGATGATGCTAAAATCAATAAAGTGTTGCTGTATGGTGATGGACAACATTGTTAATCCTCAGTTAAGAAAGATAACTGACAATGTTGTCCACCCCATACAGCTAAACTTTATTGACAACAAGATATTTGATGTTTAGGTTTTCTGGCGTTTATCAGACGAATGGTATATATTAAATATGGCGTTTGGGGTTTTTGTGTGTGTTTTTAATTGAAGGTCTGAGTTGTTGTATATATAGGGTTTTTTTGGCGGGATTTTATTATAATTAAGTTTGGCATTTTATATCTAATGGCGTTTTTAGTTAGAATGGTGTGTGATTTTTGTTTGGCGTTTTATTTTCATGAGATGGCGTTTTGTTTGGAGTAGTCAAAAGACGCTTTTACCCTTAATGAGCGCGCCCACGTAATAAAATTGATGTTATTTACGAAAACGCCACCGCGCCAATCTAGTCCATAGATTGTTTTGATCGGACGATCCATAAGCGTTCTCACCGTTCTCACACTTTCCACCGTTTTCTCTAAATCCCGACCCTATATATATATATATATATATATATATATAGGGTCGGGATTTAGAGAAAACGGGGGAAAGTGTGAGAACGGTTATGGATCGTCAGATCAAAACAGTCCATGAACAAGATTGCACGGTGGCGTTTTCGTAAATAACATCAATTTTATTATGTGGGACGCGCTTCATTAAGGGTAAAATGGTCTTTTACCGCTTAAATTCAAAACGCCAACAAAATGATAACACGCCATTCAAAAACTAAAACGCCATTATATACAAAACGCCAAAAATTAGTGATAAAACGCGTTGGAGATTACAGGAAGAGGAAACAACACAGTAACTGAAATTCAGTTATTAACATTTATTAGAAGAAATTCCTTCCTAAATTATGCGCCAAAAACATCATTATATAAACGACGTAAAACATCGCTTCCATAATCACTTCAATCTATCATTTCTGCAAAAACATCTTTAACCAAAAACGCCAATTTAACCAAAACGCCAAAAATGGCAACCATCGTTTGGTGGAGATACACTCTGGCAATCCGACGATTCGTCCTGCATTTTGACAACAGAAGGAGGGTGACAACCCGAGTTTTCAAAGTCTCTATTCGACTTAACCTAGTACTTATTTGCAAAGTGTGTTGTATATACTGATGTGCAATATAAGCATGTATGTTAATAATGTGATGTATTAATATTGTGGTTGTGAAATTAAAAACAACAAACATGGAACCCACTCATAACACTTGTAATCCAACCCACTGAAGGTGGTGATTAATTATTCGGCCCATGCATAGACTGTTCTATTCGGCCCACATCACTTTAGATGTAATCTGAGCCCACACCCCTCTTGAGCCCACTTATCCCTTATGTATACGTAATATCCCATAATCCCCCAACCGTATGCTAGTTGCAAACCCTAATCTCCTCCCCACCCCTCTCGAACAACCTGTCAACAGCCCTCAAATCGAAGTCCTACCCTCCTCTTGTATTCAGGTAATCACGATCCCACTGTGCAGTTTATTGTTAGTTGATCTTGCGTGTGTATATATCCTTGTGTATGTGACTCGGTATGACTTTGAATGAAACGATTATACGATCTGATAGTGATGGATGAACAAGTGCTCGTTAATCCTTGAGATAAAGTGATCCTATTTAGTCAGTTGTGTTCTCCTGTGTTTGTTGTAAATTCTTTGAAGCTTTGAGTGTATTTAATTGTTAACTGTGTTATTTGGAATAAGTGTTTTGTGTTCACGACATGTTAGAATAACGAGGGTCTTATATGACTCTTGTATAAGATCAAGGGTTCAACTGTCGTAGATCATGCCTGAAAATATGATGCTCGAATCTGTTAGTTTGTTGATGAAATGATATTGAAACATTGCCATGTTTACATCGATGTTTGTTCTACTCATAATGATGTAGGTGAAACTCAGTTTTCATTTGAATGTACAACTGTTTATGCACCAGGTACAACCTGGTCATGCGTATTTTGAATGATTGTTGTGATATTGTAGGATGAAATGTTATGAATTCTTCCCTGTTAGTCTTTGTGGAATAATGATGATAATACATCTTTGTTAATCAACTTAGGAGACAACTAAGTAGATCTTGAATACAAAAGTTGAATGTAAAATGTATGATAACTGTTAAATTAAAAGCTTGGTGATGAACTTTAATGGAGTGTACTAGTAAATATGCATTGGGTACAACCCACTAGAAGGTTGCACATTTTGAAATGGAATGAATTAATCTTTGTCTTTTTCGGTGGAATTTAGATGATGAAAGGAATGTATGATATGACCGTACACATCTGATCGCACTCTTTATGAGCCAGTCCCACTGTTATCTTTTTTTGAGTCGCACATTGAGTGACTTGGCCCCACCATTTGCTCCACATATTTTATTTTAATCGCACAATTGTCATGCAAACGTACACTTAACTGGTCCCCACCACTTAATTGGCATAATTTATTTGGGTCACACACATGGTTGGTGATCGCACACTTGCATTGTTTACCATAACTTAAATTCAACTGATATGATATCGTGATGATTAGAAATACGCATATGCTTGGTATAAACTTAACAAATACGTGTTAGATACGTGTAGCTTATACGTGAATACTTGTTTACCGTCCTAATAAATGATAACCATAATAGGATATGGTTGACCAACTTAGGACAAATGTTTTATCTACCGAGCAAAGCAAAGGTGAGTTCACACTTTCTACAAAGCATGGGATTCCCAGGGGTTGGGAATGGGTTAAGGAATATGGATTCCTCGTCCTTTCTTGGGTAGGACAGTGCGGGTTCAGGAATATAATTCCTCGTCCTCATGGACAGTTAACTTTCACTAGACCAAAACTCTATCACGAAGTCCCTCCTTTTTATATCGACTTAATCGCCGGGCCAATGGCGAGCGGGTCATTAGTTAGATAGCGCTATTTAGGTCTGACAAGCCTCACACCGTGCCGCAGAGGACGGGCGTGAGCTAATGGATCTGGGCATGTCAATGATGATAGACATTGACAGTTCAGGGCACATAAACATGACTACAGTCAGCAGTCGATATGGTAACGAGTCTAGTAGTATATACATGGGGTAGCCCCCACGGCCGAAAAGCCAGATAACTAAACATGGGGTAGCCCCCACGGATGGATTGCCAGAGTAAATGGGTTAAACAAATCACGTTTTCAACTATGGGGTAACCCCCATGACAGGATGCCAGTTAAAGGAAACTGTTTTTGGAACAACTTAAAACAAACACCCAACTGTGAACTCGCTCAACATTATTGTTGACTCGTTACTACATGCTTTGCAGGTCAATAGGTTTAGCAGGAGCTTGCATGGGGAAGAGTCGTTGTGGAGCATGGACATTGAGTGTTCGTGATAAACTTAAACATTATTTACTTATGCCTTGGTTTTAGACATTATGCTTCCGCTTGCAACTTAAACTATGTTTTGTTTGGACACCAATTGTATTGTGTTGGATTTTATTATTACTTACACGCTTGTTCAATATGATTGGTGGCTTGATCCTGGTCAGTCACGCCTCCAAGCGGTAATACTCTGCAGGTGGATTTTTGGGGGTGTGACAGTATGTTAGGATGATCAAGGCAATTTTGAAGATGGAAGAAGAGGTACAGAGGGGTATCCAATGTCTTGGCATCGCTCTGGATAACGAATGCCATGAAACACATATGCTTATAAAAGCATTAACAAGGAATTTTGGACCAATCAAAGCATATGTAAAGCCAGACCCTGTCATGACATCATGGCGTTTTGATGATGAAATAGACATGGTGACCGTTATATACGACAGCGGAGAACAGGAAGACTACTGGCTTGAAAACATCATGACAAAGCAGGGGCTTGGGTTCATGGAAGAATTGCATAACGCCACTTGTTTGAACACAGAAATGGACTCAAAAATGGCGTTAATGCAAAACATGTTCAAATGGAGGCTTCAAAATCTTCAGGAACAAGAAGCCGATGAAAGTGAAGGTGATGACACGGATGAAGGTCTAGATGAAGACTCCGAGGAAGAAGGTGACACAAGTGATGGATACTTCTCGGATAAAGTACCTTCTGACGAAAAGTTTTAATTTTTTTTTTCTTCTGTGTAATCATCTTTTTTTAAGATAATTAAATGATATATTTCTCTATTTATTTGCAAAACGCCAAAAAAATACTACAAAAAGTTATTGCTTACAAAACGCCAGAAATAACAAAAAATATTTTTCCTGCTTAATATTTTCTCCTTTATTGTATTTTGTCATCCTGGTCTGCATAACACCATTTAAAAAAAAACGCCAAACTTGGAACATGGGACGTCTATCACCCTAGAAACTGAGAAAAGCTGACACAAAACAGTAAATACAAACAGTAACTGAAAAGACGGTTACTTTATTACTATTGTTTATTATAATAAACAATCCCGCCTAAACTACGCGCCAAAAAACTCCTATAAAAGAGGGGTCTATACACAATGAATTGATCACACCCAGAAAAACAAACGCCATGTTCTCTAGAAAGCACTCACTTTAAAACGCCAAAAAAAGGTTAGTTAAAATAAGCACAGATGGCAAAGCTTTCACTGAATGGATTCCTCTCTGAGGGGGTTATCTCTATAATCTTTTGCTGAATGAGATGCACAAATATTCAAGAAAAAGAGGCTGATGACAGTGATATGTTATCATGTGAGCTTTGTTCTTGATGAATATATGCATGGCATGAAGGGATCAACACAAGTGTAAAATGCTATTTTGGACTCCATTATTATAAATAACATTCAAGCAAGAGTTGATCTTTAATGACATGCCACCAAACGAGAATATCACACCAAAAAACAGGATGCCACTAACAAAGCTTCATCTAAAAAAGACGGCGTTTATGTAGGAAAGTTGGCATCTACCTAAGGTATTCAAAGATTCAAAACGCCAAAACAAATTCAAGAAGAAGAGACTGATGACAGTGAAGATTCGGATGAGAAATTAGATTACCATTTTTAATTTTTTTTCTTTTTCATTTTATATTGTTTTGTTATCAAATTATCTGTTGTTTTGTTATCTAATTCTCTACAAATAAAATACATTATTATATAAAACGCCAAAAACTACAAACACCAAAACGCTAGTAGTATGAAAACTGTGAGAACGGGTGTTGGCAAAGCACCTTGTCAATGTATTAAACGCCAAAAAAATTGACTAAACGCCATAAAAAACATTTGGTCTTATTGTAATCTTATGAAAATATTAATGACTCGTAGTGAATTATTATACAACGCCACAAAACGCCAAAAAAATTGACCAGAAAACGCTATAACGCCAAAAAATTATCTATGTGACACAAAAACAATTAATTCAACGCCAAATATTTAATGAATACAATTAACGCCAAAAAAATCTTAGACGCAGCATAAATTAGGAAAATAAAAGAAGATTGAAAAGACAAAAAACCCCTCACACCTTGATCGTATCCCGCGCCACGTGTTGGGTCAGGATGCGTTCTTACCGTTCTCACACTTTTTGGCGTTTTCTCCTGATCCCGTACCTATATATATATATATATATTAACATTTTCTAATAAAATGCAAAAATATTATAATGCATATACATTTCTAATTTATATATTTAACGTTTTCTTTTTTCTTTTATTTTATACAAACATACATAATGACTTGCATATAATATACTAGTGTGAAACCCGCGCGTTGCCGCGGGGTCGACAATAAGGGTGGAAAAATAAATCAAGCCTTCAAGCGATTACAAAAAAATACTATATAAGGTGTGTATGTGTGTAAAAGCCCCCACACTTCAAGGCAATGCAAGTTTTTAACGGCTACATGGGATAGTTAAATGATGTATGCTTCATTCTATATACATTCTGGCACCAAAAAAATGGTCTAGAGGGGGTTTTAGTTTACATTAAACGTAGGAAGCGCAAGTTGTAATAAAAAAACTAAAAGGAGACCTCCTTTAATTTAGAAGCACTCGTCTTAAAATGTTGGTTTCCAAAAAAGCCAAGGCCTTTTTCAAATAGCACTTCTATTCAAAGGCGAAAGAATAAACTTATTTTGTATTGAAACACTTAAAATTTAATGAAACGGTTAATATAAGATTAATTTATTGAAATAGTTTATGTAAGATTAATTTATGACGACGATGATGACGATTAAGCATAAATTATAGTAAATGAGGGCTAGAAGGTGATTTGCTTACTTTAAGGGCCTGCCATCCAAACATACCCATGTACAGATCCTCCTATTTTGAGCAAGTACTATACATATATTTTCTTAACAGCCAGTGAAACTATTTCATACCGAATAAAGCATCAATCAAAACACACGACCTAGCAAGACACTGGAAACTACAAAACAAAAAATGAAAAACAACATGCTAAAGCTAGGAAGATGGTCTCTACAAAGGCTGAAGCCCCCAGACCTAACCAACAAAACAAAAAGTAGTTGTAACACCAATTAAACTGCAACCCAAAACAGGCCAGAACAACACATAACGCCAACTAAAAAGCCCAACAAACCCTCTAATAGCGCCATCAGCACCACACAAAACACCTGCAGCCAAAAAAATTACATTCCAGGCCCAGGACTCCGAAAAAAGCCTCAACGACAGCAAAAGACTGTTGTCCCAGGTAGCCCAGCAATACCGCCTCTCTGATCCAAAAAGTCTCAGAAGCAAACCTCCACAACATGCGCAAAACTGCCTCCACCTGGTCCGCCGAAAAGATGTTAGTATAAAACAATTGGATATATTCTATCTAAATATATGTTTGGGAAAAAATGCACTTTCTGAGCTGGGGCATGTCAAAAGTATTTACAAAAAGAAAAGCAATAGGAAAATCCAAATACAAGGGGATTTGGGTAGTGTGCACACAATTCAGAGGCATTTGAGCCAATATATAATCTTTGACACCAGCTACAAGGTCAAAACTTTGATTAAAATACCATCCTGTGTCATAATTCAAAAATATAATTAAACTCCTATCCACAAATTTTTAAGTGAGCTCTGTCCCCTACCGCTGCTCACACCACGACCCATTATCTCTGATTCTCTGCTTTGGCCTTTGACTTTCTAAAAACTCACCCTGCCTCCCATTATGATAATGACAGAACCCATGACTCATTAATTAACAACTATGACGTGAATTCAGCAAATAATTTGAACTTATCGAGCACATTTTAATCAGAAAACATAACAAAAGTGCAAATAATTAGCACACAAACCTCTATCTATCTATATATTGCTTTTTTGCATTTAAATTCTGAAACTGCAGGGATTGTCTATATGAGTACAAATATAATATCTTACCTGGGAAACACCAACTATCTCAGTGGTCACAAAATAACCAGAAGAACAACAAATGTCATGATTCCTCCATCATACCGTCCTTCAGAACAACAAATAATTAGAACTAAAGACCAATTTTGTGCAAAATATCTTACCTGGGGGTGCATTAGACCAATTCATCATACGTCGCCACCTACTGTTGAATTAGATCTGTACCTGCTAATGCTAAGACCTAAACAAAACATACAGACTTGTTCAGGACTTTGGTACATCAAAAAAAAAAAGAATATAGAAATATCAAACAGTCGCTATTGTGATTCCTCTATTTTTCTCGACAGGAGCCTTATCAATTTTATCAACGGCAATAGCTTTGGCCTTCCCAAGATCAAAAGAAGTGAAAACGACCTTGCATCAACCATATACTTTATGTCTTTAACAACTAAAAGCGATGGTCTGTGTAAATCTTGCTAAGTTACAAATCTTATAGCGTTCTGCTCATTTTTAAAGGAGTAAAAAAACAACATTTTATTATTTGGTTTTTCTTGCAGCCGAAGAACTAATTTGCCTAGACTGCCAACAAAGAGAAAATAAATACCATTACTTGACTCCATAGACCCACTTTTCTTGGTTGCTTATGTAAGTAGTCAACTCCTCTGGTTTGAACCATAAGCTGATTTCATCCTTGGTGGTTTCTGGACCATCACTACCATGGATGATGTTCCTACAAACCACAAGATAATGATCATCATCTCATCATCGCGCAAGCATAGCAACTCGCTGGTTTGGCCAGCTTGAGATCATAGCAGTTCAGTTTTGATGGTTTACTTGTTTAACGATTCGGTACGATTTGGAACTTAGAACCTGCCAAGTAACCCAAACTGGGCATTTTAACTTTTTTATTCATACAGTTTTGGAACATGTAGTTATCATGTATGTGTGTTATGCTCATGAACTTGCTTATCATTTTCAAATTTTAATTTTAATGCAAACTAATACTTAAAAAATGATTTAAACCACCCAACCCAGACTATATCTAGCGGTTCGACCCAGAACTTTGTTAAAACCGGTCGAACCGGACCGGACCGTGAACACCCGTGTGGTAAAAGAGTGTCAAAACTCGCCCCAAGAATCCGAGCAGGAACTAATAATATTAGTTTGACGCGGAATGGAATTAAAATATCAAGCGTGATCAAGCACCCGGTAATATGATAGACAGAAAATAAAATAAAAGAAAACACGAGGATTTACGTGGAAAACCCAAATCGGGAAAAAACCACGGGTGGCGGAAGCCAAGAAACAATCCACTATAATTTTGCAGTGTTTACAGAGTTTGGAGAAAAAGAAAAATTACACAGAGAATATAGAGAATTTTGTATCTCTATTACATGTGTATTTGTGTGTTTTATAATGATCCGGTACACTGACTAATTTATAGACTTTTAGGAGAAGGGAAATGTGTGATGGAGAATTCATAAGAATTTTGGTCCAATCCTTTTGCTTTTGCTTTTCATTAATCAATCTCTATTGCTTTCCAATCAATCTCCATTGTCTGTCATTTAATTTGCCATTATCTTTTCTATGGTGGAAAAGTCATCATCCACTTAACAAAAAGTGGCAGCCATTATTTGAATTTTGAAGACAAAATACTTCAATCTCCACCTTGACTTCAAAATGCAATAAATAACAAACTGATTATGTACCTCATCAAATAACAAAACTCCACAAGAACCTGCAATTACCATATAGAGAAAAATTATTTCCGAAAAATTAAAATACTTCCTCCACCATGAGCCTCTCTGGCTCAGTTGCGATCAGAAACACCCATCAAGTCGAAACATAGTTTGAACTTGGCTATTGGAAGACTCTTAGTGAACAAATCAGCGGGATTATAATCTGTATCAATCTTCTTTATGACGCAATCACCTTTGTCAATGATATCACGCACGAAATGATAACGAATATCAATGTGCTTTGTTCGATCATGAAACATCTGATCTTTACTCAAGTAGATAGCACTTTGATTATCACAGAAAACTGTGGTAACCTTTATTCTATCATCGAGTTCACTGAATAATCCTTTCAACCATAAATCTTCCTTAACTGCTTCTGTAATCGCCATATACTCTGCCTCGGTAGAAGACAGTGCAACTGTAGACTGTAATTGGGCCTTCCAGCTAATAGCATAACCATGCAAAGTAAACACATACCCTGTAATCGATCTTCGTTTATCCAAATCTTTGCCATAATCTGAATCAACATATCCAAGTACCCCTGTGTTAGATTTACCATAACATAGACATATAGAAGACGTACCGCGTAAGTAACGAAAGATCCACTGTACTGCTTTCCAATGTTCTTTCCCCGGGTTCGCCATATATCTACTGACCATGCTAACAGCATAAGCCAAATCAGGGCGCGTGCAGATCATAGCATACATCAAAGATCCAATAGCACTAGAGTATGGTACGCGTGCCATATAAGCCACATCAGTCTCAGTAGTAGGACTCAAAACGGATGATAGCTTGAAATGAGCTGCAAAAGGTGTGTTGACAGGTTTTGCTTCATGCATATTGAAACGTCTTAGGACTTTCTCAATATAATTTTTCTGAGAAAGATGCAAGACCCTAGACTTCCTGTCACGAACAATTTCCATACCTAAAATCTTTTTGGCAGCTCCTAAGTCCTTCATTTCAAAGTCAGCTTTCAACTGGTCTTTTAATCTCTGAATCTCCTTCATATCTTTCGCTGTGATCAACATGTCATCCACGTATAAAAGTAAGTAGATCATTGAACCATCGTCACAATTCTTGTAATAAACGCAGCTATCACGGGTGCACCTTTTGAATTCGTGACTGGTCATAAATGAATCAAACCTTTTATACCATTGTCTAGGAGACTGCTTGAGGCCATAAAGAGATTTATTCAATTTACACACGTAGTTCTCCTTGCCTAGAACTACAAAGCCTTCGGGCTGTTGCATAAAAATCTCTTCCTCAAGCTCACCATTTAAAAAAGCTGTAGTAATATCAAGTTGCTCTAACTCATAATCATTAGAAGCAACCAACCCCAACAATACACGAATGGAAGTATGTTTGACAACTGGGGAATAAATGTCAGTATAATCAATGCCAGGAATCTGTCTGTAGCCTTTAGCTACTAACCGAGCTTTGTACCTTGGTTTCTCGGTTGGGTTGATAGGTTCTTTGAGCTTGTAGACCCACTTGCATTTAACTGGCCTTTTCCCTTTCGGAATAGGAACTAAGTCCCAAGTACCATTTCTTTGCAAGGATTCCATCTCATTATGCATAGCAATCATCCAATCACTTGAGTCTTTAGACTTGATAGCCTCATCATAATTAACAGGCTCCATTCCTGACTCAATATCGGCAGCAACAGTAAGAGCATAAGCAACAAGATCAGATTCAGCATACCTCTTCGGAGGAACAATTTGTCTTCTCGGCCTATCTCTTGCAATGCTTGGAGTAGTAGCTTGTGGTTGTGAAGGTGTTGAATCCTCAACAACAACATGCTCATCTGGCGAGGAAGACTCTTGATGCTCAAATGTACTCTGATTGGTAGTAGATGGAGTAGGAAGCTCCACCTCCACTTGAGATTGCTCTTTTCTTGCTTCGGATGATGCATCAGATGTATCTGTAGCTTTTGAAGAGTCTACAACTGGTTGAATCATACTAGACTCATCAAAAGTAACATCTCTTGAGATAATAACTTTCTTCAGATCAAAGCTCCATAACTTGTAACCTTTAACCCCTTGATTGTACCCAAGAAAAACACATTTTATTGCTCTTGGTTCTAACTTCCCATTGTCAACACGTGCATACGCTGGACATCCAAAAGGTTTTAAACCTGTATAATCGGCAGGTTTTCCGGACCATAACTCAAACGGAGTTTTCTTCTCAATTGCTCGTGACGGTGATAGGTTGATAATATAGCATGCAGTCGAAGCAGCCTCAGCCCAAAATGACTTTGGCAATTTGGAATTAGAAAGCATACACCGGACCTTCTCCATAATGGTGCGATTCATCCTTTCGGCTACACCATTTTGTTGAGGCGTGTGGACCACCGTGCGATGACGAGTGATGCCTTCCTTTCGGTATTAGGCATTAAACTCTTCTGAGCAAAACTCAAGTCCATTATCAGTGTGAAGATACTTTACCACCAATCCTGACTGCTTTTCGACCTGAACTTTCCAGTTCCTGAAGGTAGAAAAAACGTCTCCCTTGTGTTTTAAGAAGAAAGACCACACCTTCCTAGAGAAATCATCAATGATAGTGAGCATATAATTAGCTCCACCTTTCGAAGTAACTCGTGCTGGTCCCCATAAATCCGAGTGGACATAGTCGAGTGGTCCTTTTGTTGTATGAATACCACTCATAAAACTCACCCGTTTTGCCTTGCCATATACACAGTCTTCACAGAACTCTAAATCAACTATCTTTTGTTCACCAAGTAATCCTTTTCGACTCAATTCGGACATGCCTTGAAAACTCATATGGCCGAGTCGAAGATGCCAAAGACGGGACTGATCTGAATCAGAAAGAGACTTTGAAACAACAACAGCATCACTCGAAATTGTTTGCCCTTCAAGAAAGTAGAGGTCTGAGGTTTTTTGCTTGGGTCTTAGTTTGTCAGAACTATCTTTGAATACCCTGAGAACTCCACCTTTACCAGCAAACTCGTATCCTTTTTGATCAAAGGAGCTGAGAGATAACAAGTTTCTTCTGAGATCAGGAACATATCTAACATTCCCAATGGTTCGGATAACTTCGTCAAACATACGGATTCTGACAGAGCCATGTCCAACAACTGGACATGTAGTATTATTGCCCATTAAGACATAACCCTGGTTAACCTTTTCAAATGTATAAAACCAACTTCTGTTGTGACATATATGAAAAGTACAACCAGAATCAAGTATCCATTCATCAGTGGAATCCAGTTTATCTGAATAAACTGTCAGGAGTTCTCCAATACAACCGGCCTCTGCTACATCGGCTTCACCCGAAGTACTAGCTTGTTTTCCATTTGCTGCTGCTTTCTCTTTATTCTTTAACTTGAAACATTCATCAATCACATGTCCCTTCTTGTGACAGTAATTGCAAAACTTTCGTTTTCCTTTAGATTTGGATCTTGTTCTGTTGGAAGATTGAGGGTTTTTACCCCTATCTGTTGTTCTTCCTCTGGCATTTAAACCTTTGGCTTTCACATCACTAGAACCACCATCGGTGATGTGCTTCATCTTTTCTTTTGAATCCAAAGCTGTATAAACTTCATCTAAGACAAGAGTGTCTCGGCTATAGATGATAGTATCACAAAAATGGCTGTAGGATTCGGGCAATGATGACAGCAAAAATAAAGCCAAATCTTCATCTTCATACTGAACATCCATATTCTCTAAGTTATTTACTAACTCTTTGAATCTGGAAATATGTTCAGCTAGAGAACCGCCTTCAATCATTTTGAGATTGAACAGCCGTTGCTTTAGATGCAACTTGTTTGGTAGGCTTTTTGTCATCAATAATTGCTCCAACTTTAGCCATAAAGAAGCCGCTGAAGTTTCTTTCAAAACATCTTGCAAAACATCGTTTGATAAGTGCAAACGAATCTGGGATAGTGCCTTGAGATCTTTCTTCTCCTTTTCTTCTTGGTTCCATGACTCGGGCATCTTATCGAAACCCAAAAGTGCCTTATGTAAATCCATCTGAATTAGAACATCTCTCATCTTTACTTGCCATAGAGGAAACCTGGTGTTTCGATCTAACAACGGAATATCGAATTTCATTGTAGACATGATTTACCACTTGATAAAATAATTCCAATAAACTAATATTAAAACCTGGATGCTCTGATACCAATTGTGGTAAAAGAGTGTCAAAACTCGCCCCAAGAATCCGAGCAGGAATTAATAATATTAGTTTGACGCGGAATGGAATTAAAATATCAAGCGTGATCAAGCACCCGGTAATATGATAGACAGAAAATAAAATAAAAGAAAACACGAGGATTTACGTGGAAAACCCAAATCGGGAAAAAACCACGGGTGGCAGAAGCCAAGAAACAATCCACTATAATTTTGCAGTGTTTACAGAGTTTGGAGAAAAAGAAAAATTACACAGAGAATATAGAGAATTTTGTATCTCTATTACATGTGTATTTGTGTGTTTTATAATGATCCGGTACACTGACTAATTTATAGACTTTTAGGAGAAGAGAAATGTGTGATGGAGAATTCATAAGAATTTTGGTCCAATCCTTTTGCTTTTGCTTTTAATTAATCAATCTCTATTGCTTTCCAATCAATCTCCATTGTCTGCCATTTAATTTGCCATTATCTTTTCTATGGTGGAAAAGTCATCATCCACTTAACAAAAAGTGGCAGCCATTATTTGAATTTTGAAGACAAAATACTTCAACCCGTAATGACTTGTTGGTTTTGTAAGAAAATCGGCATGGTTGGCTCAACATTGTATATATTTCTTTAATGTGTGTACCTTCCCAAACAACAGCCAAATCACCCCTGATAGCTCCTGGTTTTGATTTTTGTGGAACTGTGGGTCCAATGAGCTTACGCCCATCCTTAATCACACCTTCACCATCCCAAACCTGCATCAATGATTGATTAGAATAAGTGGTTTTGATGCATAGATATAGATAGAAGTATCAATAATTTTGTTCTAACTAATTACCATAGAAAGAACAGGACCAGAGCTAAAGAAGTCACTCAGCCTATCAAAAAATGCTATTTCCTTAAAATCATTGTAATGCTTCTGACTTCTGAGCAAAGGACTTTGTAGGGGTCATATGCTTAATGGCCACGACTCTACGAGATTAAAGATTTTACATTCAAAGCGGGCTATAATCTCTGAATTCTAAAATCTGGCAAAAAGAAGTTTTATTTGATGAGAAAGACACAAAGGAGTGCTTATTAGCTGTTGCAACAAAGTGAACAACTCATATTTAAAACTTCCAAGGCATCTACTTTTGACCATTTATTTCACTTTTCTATGAAACACAAGCCCCATATGTAGTGCACGCCAATTTAGCATTCATTTTGGAGCCTATAAACAATACATAATCCCCTAATTCAACAACTTAATTACCAATGAATCATACCGTTGGTTGTCTTCAGTGCCCAGCTTCACTTTCTCTCCATTTTGATTCTCCAATTCAGGATTAAAGCCTTCAACTGGCAATGAACCATCAGCATGCCATTTGGATGCAACAAACAGAATTGCCAACAATCATTATACCAGGGGAACAAATTAACAAATAACAAACCCTAGACATATAATCATATGAATAAAAGGAAACACAAGAGACACAAAAGAATCAAAATTCACATACCTTGAACGATTTTAGGGTCTTGTAATCAAATCTACAAAAGCCAATAAACACTCCAAACAATCAAAATCAAATTAATAGAGAAACAAAAAAACAACTCGAAGGACCTAGGGTTAGGGGTTACATGTTTCTGAATCTTCGTGGGTGGATCTCAAATCAACTCTAATCTTCGTTTTCACCTTGCGGTTATGAAATTGAACCCTAGATTTTTTGAACAATCTATCCATCTCACAAGATCTGGTCAACTGAGGTAAAAATCAAAAAACATGCTACAGGGGAGATGAGATTTATCGCCATTGATGGAAGCTTTAAGAATCGAACATTAGGTTATAGGGTGTTAGATATTTTAGTGTAATCGGGGATTGACTTGGTGATCAAAGCGAATAATAATACACATCAAGCAAGTTAGGAGGTGCGGGAGTGCACGCTTGTTTGAGTTATTATTATTCGAAGTGTACGGGCGGAGCCCGTACTATACGGGGGTTCCAAGGGGCAGAGCCCCTGAAAAATTTTATTTTAATTAAATTGCTTTATAGAAAATGCCTTAGAAAATAAAATTTATGAAAATTTATCACAAATTTTCAGACAAAAATTCAAGTCAGTTTTTAATGCAATTTTATTAAAATTCAAAAATAACTGCCAGAGGCAGTTATCTGCAAGAAACCCCAAAATTCGTATTCAGATTTTGGTCACAATTCTCTGGTTCATCAATTCACGAAAAACACATACCCAGGTTCAATTTCTCGAAATCAGAGTTGTATCCGATTGAATTATTCGGGTGAACCACTGAAATAATTTGATCTGAGAGTGATTACACGCCTCTCTGATCATCCGGCAAACCGAAATTCCCCAACAAAGTTCAAATTATTTTCTGTGAAGATGGCAAGCGGATCGATGAAGGATATGACAATCAAGGAGAACAAACTGGAGAAGTTCGAAGGGGTGGACTTCCGAAGATGGCAGAAGAAGATGCATTTTCTTCTGACTTCATTGAAGGTTGTGTACGTGTTGACTACTCCAATCCCGGAGATACAGGAGGAGGGAAATCTGGAGCAAATCAGGAATTGGTCGAAGTGGGAGAACGACAATTATATATGTCTTGTTCACATCCTGAACGGTATGTCTGATCCCTTATTTGATGTTTATTAAAATGTTGAAACTGCAAAGTTACTGTGGGACACGTTGGAAGCCAAATACATGGCAGAAGATTCTTCTAGTAAGAAGTTTCTTGTCAGTAATTTCAATAATTACAGAATGGTTGATGAACGGCCTGTGATGGAACAATATCATGAATTGTTACGAACTCTGGGGCAGTTTTCCCAACATGATATGAAGATGGATGAATCCATCTCTGTTTCGAGTATCATTGACAAGTTACCTCCTTCCTGGAGAGATGTTAATCATAGTCTGAAACATCAGAAAGGAGAGTTAACCTTGGTTGAACTTGGAAGCCACTTCAGAATTGAAGAAGGCTTGAGAGCACAGGAAAATGTGTTGGTCAATGATGATAAGAAACGGTCTGGATCAAGTTCTGTGAACATGGTTGAAACGGGTGAATCATCCAAAGGAAACAGTAAGTTCAAAGGGAAACGCAAGTTTCAAGGAAACAACAATTCGGGTTCAAACAAAAAGCCGAATTACCCTTGCTGGAAATGTGGTAAGGTTGGTCACTTTAAGAGGGTCTGTAAAATGATGAAGAATAACAAGAAGTCCGGTTCAAAGAACAAGAATGAGGATGGTTCTAGCGGGTCCAAGGACCCGGGCAAGCAAGGTCAGAATTTAGTACAATTTAATAATTCGGTTCAGAATTATGTGTCACTAATTTCTGAGGCATTTTATGTGCAGGATGATGACATTGCTTGGTGGGTTGATTCGGGTGCAACGAGTCATGTATGCAAGGATCTTCGTTGGTTTAAAGACTTTCAACCAATCGAAGACGGATCTATCATCAAGATGGGGAACGTTGCAACTGAACCAATCAAGGGAATAGGAACTGTGAATCTTGTTTTTACTTCTGGAAAATGTTTACTTTTGAACAATGTTTTTTATGTGCCCGGAATTCGAAAGAATCTGTTAAGTGGCATTGTGTTGAATAATTGTGGGTACAAACAAGTATTGGAAAGTGACAAGTATATCTTGTCAAGACATGGTACCTTTGTTGGTTTCGGTTATCTATGTAATGGTATGTTTATGTTGAATGTTGATGTCTCGTTTATGAATGAATCTGTTTGTGTTGCTTCAACTAGTAATGTTAATGATGTACCTTCAACTAGTAATGCAAATTGTATAGCTTCAACTAGTAGTAGAAACAACTTAACCGAATCGGAATTATGGCATGCTAGACTAGGACATGTACATTATAAAAGAGTTAAAGAAATGTCTAAAATGAGCTTAATTCCGCCTATTAACATAAATAATGATAAATGCCATGTTTGCAAGTTGAATAAGATAACCAAAAAGCCTTTCATGCAACATGTTCATAGGGAAACTAAAGTGTTAGATTTGATACATAGTGATCTATGTGATTTTCATGCTACACCATCTCTAGGTAATAAAAAATATGTAGTAACATTTATAGACGATGCTACTAGATTTTGTTACGTTTATTTGTTGCATGCTAAGGATGAAGCTCTTGAAAAGTTTAAGATTTATAAACAAGAAGTAGAGCTTCATCGGAGTGGGTTGATCAAAACCCTACATACGGACAGAGGTGGTGAGTATTTTGATCCGGTGTATTTCCAATCTACTGGAATAATACACCATACCACAGCTCCTTACACACCGGAACAAAATGGTGTGGCGGAAAGGAAAAATAGGACTTTAAAGGAAATGGTCAATACCATGTTGTCCTATTCGGGCCTAAGTGAGGGCCTTTGGGGTGAGGCTATGTTGACAGCCTGCTATTTGCTAAATAGGGTTCCAAATAAAAGGAACAAGACCACCCCTTTTGAGCTTTGGTATAAAAAACCACCTGAGCTGCATAAGCTGAGAGTTTGGGGTTGTAGAGCCGTGGTGAGGCTCACTGATCCTAAAATAAGGAACATAGGGGAAAGAGGTATAGACTGCATTTTCATTGGGTATGCGGAGCATTCATTTGCTCACAGGTTCTATGTTATAGAACCAAATGACTACGTGTCAGTGCATACGGTTATTGAGGCAAGAACTTCAGAGTATGATGATAATAGATTCTCTTCTATACCTAGTCCTAGAGATATGGTTCCAAGCTCTAGTAACTCTCAAGTGGCTGATCAAGTGATTGATACTCCTCCGGAACCCAGGAGGAGTGGTAGAGCAAGAAAAGCTAAATCATTTGGTGATGATTTTCAGCTATATTTGGTTGAAGGATCTAGAGATGAAATTAAAATTCAATATCAATATTGCTTCAATATTGAGGAAGATCCTAAAACCTATAGTGAAGCCATGGCATCTCGGGATGTAGCTTTCTAGAAAGAAGCTATAAATGATGAGATGGACTCTATTATGCAGAATAACACTTGGAAACTATCTGATCTACCCCGTGGGTGTAAACCACTTGGTTGTAAATGGATCTTCAAGAAGAAGATGAAAGTAGATGGTTCAATTGAAAAGTTTAAAGCCCGATTGGTTATCCAAGGCTTTAGACAAAAGGAAGGAATTCACTACTTTGATACTTACGCTCCTGTAGCAAGAATATCCACTATTAGATTGCTGGTTGCCTTGGCTGCAATACACAATCTTGTAATTCACCAAATGGATGTGAAAACCGCTTTCCTGAATGGTGATTTGGATGAGGAGATATATATGAAACAACCAGAGGGTTTTGTTATGCCTGGCAATGAGCATAAGGTGTGTAAGCTAGTTAAGTCATTATATGGCTTAAAGCAAGCACCAAAACAGTGGCATCAAAAGTTTGATGGAGTGGTTTTGTCTAATGGTTTTGTATTAAACCAAGCAGACAAGTGTGTATATAGCAAATTTGATGATTCTAGGAAAGGAGTCATAATTTGTCTATATGTAGATGACATGTTGATCTTCGGTACTGACCAGGATCAAGTTGATAAAACAAAGAAATTTTTGTCATCTTGTTTTGATATGAAAGACTTGGGGGAGGCGGAAGTGATCCTTGGTATAAGGATCAAAAGGGAGAACAATGGCATATCTATCTCTCAATCTCATTATATTGAGAAGATATTGAAAAAGTTTAATTTTCATGATAGTTCTCCGGTTAGCACTCCAATGGATCCTGCTTTTAAGCTCTCACCTAATGAAGGTGTAGCTGTAAGCCAACTTGAATATTCAAGGGCCATTGGATCTCTCATGTACGCCATGATTAGCACTAGACCGGATATAGCTTATGCTGTTGGAAAGCTTAGTAGGTATACTAGCAATCCAGGTGCAAGTCATTGGCAAGCAATGAATCGAGTATTTAGGTACTTGAAAGGAACCATGAAATATGGTTTGACGTATACTGGATTTCCTTCGGTTTTAGAAGGTTATTCGGATGCAAGCTGGGTTAAAAACAAGGAAGATCATTCTTCCACGAGTGGATGGACTTTTTTGCTCGGAGGAGGTGCCATATCTTGGGCATCTAAGAAACAAACTTGCATAACTGATTCAACAATGGAGTCTGAGTTTGTAGCATTAGCCGCAGCTGGCAAAGAAGCTGAGTGGCTAAGAAACTTGATTTATGAAATTCCATTGTGGCCTAAACCTATATCACCTATATCTATTAGATGTGATAGTGCTGCTAGCTTGGCTAAGGCATATAGCCAAGTGTATAATGGGAAGTCTAGACACTTAGGTGTTAGACACAGCATGATTCGTGAGCTCATCACGCAAGGGGTGATATCGGTGGAGTTTGTGAGAACTCAACAGAATTTAGCCGACCACTTAACCAAAGAGTTATGTAGAGATCTTGTGCACAAGGCGGCTGTAGGGATGGGATTAAAGTCCACCTGCGATTTCTCGTGTTAAGATACCCAATTCCCACCTAATATGACGTTAGGTGCTGAATTCAATGTGGAAAGCTTAACATCTAGAAATTGGAACACATTAGTAGCATCATCCCAAAGTATGTGTTCAGACCTGCAAGTTAAAGGAGGTTGAAGGTTTTCTTCTTAATAGTTCTTTGAAAAATTGCATATGCAGGTGCAAGAATAAAGAGCTACCTATATGAGCATGAAGTTTAGCCGCTTCAAGATGCTAGGACTTGGCTTTGATATGTTCATTGAAGGATGGGACACAGGCTAGTAAAAATAGTGTCAAGAAAGAACATTAGAGTATGTAAACTTGTGTGTATATTATCTTCATGTATTCACTGAATAGAAAGGGTTCAATCCTTAGCGACACCCCTATATTCGAATATTTGGAATGTGTAATATACTAATGTGAAATTCAATCGTCGCGATATTTCATTTATGCATAAGTTTGATTGTTGTGAACTTGTTTAAGTTAATCAAGGATTACGCTAAAATGGGGGAGGAATGTTAGATATTTTAGTGTAATCGGGGATTGACTTGGAGATCAAAGCGAATAATAATACACATCAAGCAAGTTAGGAGGTGCGGGAGTGCACGCTTGTTTAAGTTATTATTATTCGAAGTGTACGGGCGGAGCCCGTACTATACGGGGGTTCCAAGGGGGCAGCGCCCCTGGGAGCAGGGTCCAAGGGGCAGAGCCCCTGAAAAAATTTATTTTAATTATATTGCTTTACAGAAAATGCCTTAGAAAATAAAATTTATGAAAATTTATCACAAATTTTCAGACAAAAATTCAAGGCAGTTTTGAATGCAATTTTATTAAAATTCGAAAATAACTGCCAGAGGCAGTTATCTGCAAGAAACCCCAAAATTCGTATTCAGATTTTGGTCACAATTCTCTGGTTCATCAATTCACGAAAAACACATACCTAGGTTCAATTTCTCGAAATCAGAGTTGTATCCGATTGAATTATTTGAGTGAACCACCGAAATAATTTGATATGAGAGTGATTACACGCCTCTCTGATCATCCGGCAAACCGAAATTCCCCAACATAGGGGAGATGGGAACTGACGAGTACCGAAAGGTCGCATTGAACCATGGCAATTGATGTTCAAGAACCGCAATGAATTGGAGCAGGGGCCACCAAGGTGTCTTAAAATTATGTGTTATTTCCTAATGTACCCCTCTAAAATGGCTTGTTTTGTGTTTTACATAATGCTGTAAAATTTATACATATTGTAAAATTACAATTTTGTTCATCACATTTGCTTTATATAGTTATATAGACTAGGTTATCACCCGGGATTGCTTCCCGGGCTCGAGAAAGTTACTCATTAAAAATTATTTATGATTAATACATAATTGAAATCACACAAAAAGTACGACATGTTAAATGTCTTGGCTACAAAATACTTATAAACTTTTCATAAACTTAGTCACTGGTTGTGAACGTTAATAAAACTTATAAACTTATTGATTGCTTATGATTTATGTTTTTAATTTAATTTGTATTAAATATTTAATGACTAATAAAACAATTGAATAGTAAGTTAAAGTCTTAAACACAAAAAGACTGTTTATATTTAAATGATAACAAAACAAAAATCTTTATATATGAATTTCCACAAAATAACAATCTTCCAATTTTCTCAACCAAACTTTACAAAGCATACAATTCCAAAAACTTACAAAAATTCATCTATTGCCATTAAGAACTAACATCGGCATGTCAGTTGTGTATAAGAAAAGCCAATATTGTGTATAAGTGAAGCCAAAACCCTGAAACATAAATATTGATACACTTTTTAACGGTTTATGAAGTTATTGACACGATTAGGTCTGAGTGAAGTGTCAATAATATCCAGAGCCAATGCAAAAGCCGAATACTACCAACCGAATGTTGTTCATTTGGTATCTTTTCAAGTATACTACGTGCTTTCTCTAATAAAGAAATTGCAGTCTCGAATTCATTCATCTGTTCATATTGCGTCGATATTTCCATGTACACTTCGGATGCTTCTAAAGGTAACGGCTATTCCTTTTCATCCAAATTCTTACACGACATTCGTAAGCACAGTTAGCTTCAGTTATTAAAGCGCTCAGTAAAAAAAATCTTTAAATTATGCAAATTCTGGGGAAGAACATTTCACACATGTTTAGCTGCATA
This sequence comes from Helianthus tuberosus, assembly GCA_030545235.1. NCBI lineage: Eukaryota > Viridiplantae > Streptophyta > Magnoliopsida > Asterales > Asteraceae > Helianthus > Helianthus tuberosus. Next base: position 46,239,295 of record CM060411.1, on the reverse strand, counting down.
GATGATATGATTAGCTCTTTAAAGCAATTTGACTGTAAAATAAAATCTAAGCAAAATTATTTAAACCCCTTAGTAAAAAAGTCTTTAATTTATAGTTCACATTTGATCAACTGATCAAAGCAGTTTCAACATAAACACCAAATCTAAACAGAATGTAAAAAATAATATAGTGTTTGTAACTGAAAAAATCAATTTTGTTTGATGGTATAGCTTAGATGTTATAAGTAAATGATATGATCTATTATAGAAGTATACAACTTTTTTCTTGAAATAATAGAATAGGAATGTAATGAATTCATATAATGGGTATATATTATCTAGTTGTTCCAATGCCAGTGAACAGAGAGATGGCCAAACCTTTAAGTTGCAGCCATGCATGCATCATTTCATGAGCTTAGTTCGATCCAGTAAGCAACATGTTATTTAGTAGCCATTAATTAGACTAATCTTCAAACATAAAAAGTGATCCAAAACAAATCAACCCGTGTTGACCCGTATGAAAAAAAAATGTTTTAACCCACTCATTTTCTCACCATTACTGTGATTTGTATAAGCAGAAAAACACACAAACAATACCTTTATTGTTAATAAATATATGATTCAATTGTTCGGAAGAAATTTTTTTAAGATATAGTACATTTTGTAATTTAGAAATTAGGGACAATTTCATATATTTCTTCTAACCTTATAAAATATCGTATTCCCTAAATCGTACATTATATTTTAAAAACTTGTATAAGGGGAAATATGATATTTTACAAGTTCGGTAGGGATATATGAACTTCCACCTATTGAAAGCCTCTCAAGTTATGATAAAAGAATCTAAAACTAACGACGAATACAACACTAACGTTTTTAAGAGGATTTAGGCTGACTTTTAGTACATTGGAGAATTGTATTTAACAAAACTGTTAATAGGTTCCTAAGAAAATGAAAGCAGGATCAACATAGACAATGTTTCGCTCACTTAAATTGATAGCTCTACGAAGTCCCTTTAGGTAATCATATTTGGGCTGGCCTAAGCAAACCTGCAAATGCAAATACAAAAACAGAGGACTTTAAAATGGCATAATAATATTGTCAAGTCTCTTGGTCTAGTCGTATCGAGATGGCCCAAAAACCAAGATGACCTGGGCCGTACTGTATTCATCTATAGAACCATCATAGTGGTAGCTGGTGGTGATAAACGGGCCTCCTACTTTCCATCTGAGTAGGGAGCACTTCTTCATAACTTGCCATACCATAATCCCAACTTTTCTAGACGCCCAACTATTCCAGCAAGATACTTGAACCGGCTGGAAACAGGTGAAAGATTGCAAATAGACTTCGAGGTTGTGAACAGTAAATAACACAGAGTCGTCATAATACCAAACCTATCCATCCTTATTTTGAGATAAAACTACCCTAGCCGCAACCAAGGAGGCTGATAAATCTTCAACCCCAGCAGCAACGTTAAACCAAAAAAAATTATATTATGAATCTTTTCCAAACGATTTTAGTTTCATAACCATAAAACTTAGGTAAAATAAAAGCAACCAAACATAAACGAATGAATGAAAGAAAAAATAATGAATAAAAGATTGTCCCTTGATTAAGTAAAATCTCGTCAAGCATCCTCCACTTTTCTTGATATAGATCCAACAGTTCTTCATCACCATCAGTTCTTCGTTTCCATCAGCAGCATATGATACATGCAATGAAAAAGAAATCAAATATTTAAACTCTATAAAATAAGTCACCATGGGTCCGTATTGAAGTCTCCATCATCATATATATACCACTAATTACGTCACCATTTGCACAGCTTCAAGACTACTTTCAGTTCTTAGTCAAAACCCTAACGTTTAGATCCAGACATTAAATCATCATTAAATTTTCAATCACATACTATCAAATAACACAACAAAAAAGTTTAGTGATAGGAATCCATTACTAAATTCAACGAAACAACAAAATTGATGAAAACCTAATAAAATTGATGGTGAATTAGTTTCGTTTAATCAAGAACAACCTATTAAATTAAATACAAAGATGATGAAGTTGAAAATTGAAAAAAATATCATCAATCAAGAAAAGAAAACCAATATAGTTGCAATCTTGAACACTTGAACAAAGAAACCATATATATTACAAATAGTGAAGTTCCAGTCAAATAAATCGTACGAAACCATAAAAATTCTTCATTACATGCTAGGGCCGAACTTTGAATGGTTTTTGTCTTTAATATCATGTAATCGTATGTTAGGATCGAACTTTGCATGGCTACAACGGAAACACATAGTACTTTAGGATTTAATACAAAATGAAAGAAGTGAACATTACCTAGTTGCGTTCTTCCCTAACTCTAGATGAATAAAACTTCAAACTTTTCAGCTTTTTTAAAAACCGCATGTCAATAAACGTGAGATGAAGCCATTTTGGAATGGGTTCGACCCAAACAAATGAAAGTACCTGACAAATCTTCTTATCAGATGTTTGTAAAGTTTACAATAGACCTTCAAACTCCAACGGATTTTCTTATGAGTTGTTTGTTCCTGATGCTTTAATGTTTGGATTGAAGAGGCTTCAACCAGAAGGAAGATGTATGTGATATCTAGGGTTTAGAAAACCATCCTGCACAAATCATACAAAGAAAAAAACACCAAACTAATATAAATGTAAATAATAAATTGGCATCGAGGATGGATGATTGTGTACCGCGAAACCCTAATCGCACCCTAAATTGATCAATCACCTCAGGTTTTGTACCCATCTCTATACGAAAAAACATACATGGATTAGATTATAGATCGAAAAAACTTACTGGAAGGTTTTCAATCGTTGCATTGGACCAAAAGGTTACGAGTGTGTTAGACTGTGAATCCTCACTTTAAGCGCCATTTTGAGATTAAAATACATATCAATTCAATGGTTAAATCTAAATAGCTTGAATGAAACAAAGAATGACCTGTTGTGGATAATTTTAGGGTTTCTAATTAAGGAAAAGAGAATAAGACTCAGACAGGTTAGGAAGATGAATGGAAGATTTAGGTATTTAGGTTTATCAGATGGTTTATATACACGGGTCAACAAACAGGTTTGGAGCAAGACACGCGGTATCGATAAAAATAATTTTAACCTGGAATTTTGAGCGGGAAAATGGCATTGAGGAGCTCTATTAACATGGCACATCAGCCCAACTTCTTTCATTTATTATATATAATAGATAATAGATATGTACTCATTGGACTAATATGATTTCTTTTATGCGAACCAAGTTACATTTATCACATCAATTTTCATACCGAAAATGGACACCGAATTTACAAATATATATACTAATATGCATAGTACACATATATATAAGATTTGTGGATGATACAATTGTAATTTATTCTCTATTTTAAGACGCATATTATTCATTTTGATGCACATGATATAGGTGTTCTAGGCAATAGTTCTTAATTTATCACCACTATTCCTAATTAAGATGCCATTAAATAAACTTCTTTTAATTAACGATTCCCTCACAAGTTTTACTATTCACTTATTACAAACTAGGTTATAACCCCGTGTATTACACGGGGTTGAATAAATGAATTTTATATACTAAATAATAAAACAATATATCTTTAAAAACCTCATTTATTGTACGGGTTGAATAAATATAATTTTATATATTAAATAATAAAAAGTCATATCTATAAGAACCATATTGTACGGGTTGAATAAATGTAATTTTATATACCAAAAAAAAAGTTATATCTTTAAAACCACGTATATTACACGAGTTGAATAAATGTAATATTGTTTACCAAATAATAAAATAATACATATTTAAAAAACCTCATTTATTACACGGGTTGAATAAATGTAATTTTATATACCAAATAATAATAAAAAAATTACATCTTTAAAAATATGTGCATTACACGGTTTGAATAAATGTAATTTTCTGTACTAAATAATAAAAAATATATATCCTTAAAATAACCCCGTGTATTGTACGAATTGAATAAATCTAATTTTATATATCAAATAATAAAAAGTTATATTTTAAAAAACCTCCTGTATTAAATGGGTCGAGTAAATGTAATTTTGTATAGTGAAAATAAAAATATTTAATATATTAATACAAAGTTTGGTTTTCGTGATAAAAATAGATTATTCTGTTGTTGCAAAATTTGTTAACGAAATCTCAATAAATTTAACCCTTTATTTAAAACTCCGTAAATGTATCCCTAAAGTGGTTTCTTTTATTATATAGTATAGATAGATTAAGTTTTTTATATTAATATCTCATACTTTAATATATTGCTAGACATAATTAAGGTTTAAATTGTTTTAGTTCTAATTAAGTTAGATTAAATCAAAAGTGGGATAAGCCCATTTTCACGTATTAAGATCAGTATGCGGACCCGTTTGATAGTTCAATATTTTTAATAAGATATTAAACTAATAATATTTAGTTGGAGGGTTATCTATAATATAAAATATTAAATTAAATAATATTTAGTAGAAGGATTATCTATAATTAATTAGAAGAGATTAAACTAAAATAATAATTATCTATAAGAGATGGCCTAATATAATGACAAGTGTCCCTAAAGTGGTTTCTTTTATTATATAGTACTAGCGGTAAGACCCGTGTGCAAACACGAGTCGTTTCTTAGAAAACCATGCATAACAAATATAAATGATGAATATATTTATATTTATATAGACTTATAAATAAAATAAATAAATAAGTCAGTCGGTAAATACTTAAAGTTTAGAGTATAAAAAATACAAAAAAATACAAAAATATACAATTTATTAATCTTTTGTAAACGAAATAACATTTGCATTCAAACATTGTTAGGATCTGAGTTTCTTATGATTGTGATGAGTCTTGTTTTTCTGCCATAAGTGTCTGAAGAACCATTTTCATGATGTATTCTTCTTGAGCCTTGTCTTCTTTTGTTAATTCATCCATTTGCTTTTGTTTCCTTCTTTGATAAAGGATGGTAGTATGTGAAGCAGTGGGTCTCCTGATTGGCAATTTTTGTTGTTTGACTGGAACCACTACTTCTGGATAATCAGGCTTTTTAGGAGCAGTGGGATCTCTCTTCCTTAACTCTTCCAACCTTTTGTAGGTAGCTAACACCTTTTCTTCTGACCACCTTGTAACCTGGTTCCTTGACCCATAATCAGCAGTTATCAGCTCTTCTTTCATTCTTTTCAGTTTCAAGGCCCTTTCTGGTACATTTTTCTTGTAATTGGCCCAGACTGGAGGAGTTTGCTTTACCTTGTCTTGAATCATCTTTTGAATTCTGGTTATCTCCTATTTCAGTTCACTGATGGTCCATTCTTTGTATTGATACTTTTCTGCCCTGTACTTCTTGTATGCCATGATGTATTCAAGGTAGTCATTTCTCATGCTTTCATCATCTTTTTCTGATAATTTCTGACAAAGGTCTTTTGAGAACTACTCTAAAATTCTAACTTTGGTGAGCAGGTATTGCAAATTTCTTTGAATCTCTTTGTCAGACTTTCCCTCTGTGTCTCTTTTAGATATATCCTCTGCTTGTTGGGCCTTTATTTTGAGATATTCTTCTATATTTCTTGGCAAAGGATAACCTTGAACAGATGGTTGTTTCCTCTTTTCAGGGTCATCTTCAGAGTAGAAGGATTTGATTTCCTCCCTGACTGCTGGAAGATCTAGAGGATATTGTACTCATGCAGGGACAATGGCAGTGTTTTGATTGAAGGCATGAACTGAAGATAATGGAACAGGGTTTGGAATGGTGACAAGGGACAGTGGTTGTGTAGATGTTAGAGTTGTGGAAGTGTCATCTTCCAGTACAATGTTTGTTATCCTTCTCCTTTTATGCTTTGGAGAAGTTGGTGGTGTATTTGTGGGTTGAGTGGCAGTGATTGAAGTAGTGGGTATCTGACTAACAGCTGTTGAAACAACTGGTATTTCAACCACTGTTGTCACTACAACAGTTGATGTGTCAACTGTTGTTTTCTGCTTTTTGGCAGGTGGTTTTTGCGGTGGTAATATTGTTTTTGGTATGGCAGTGGATTGAGTGTGGGTTGATGTAGTAGTGATGGCAGTTGTTGGGATAACATCTGTTGAAACCACTAAAGTACCAACAGCTGTTGATACAACAGGTGTTTAACATCTGTTGGTTTGGAGGTTTGATTAGAGGAACTTTTGGGGATTTGAAGAGTTTGTTTGGTGGTTTTGGAAGGTGTGGTTTTGGGTTGGCTTACTTTTCTGGTAGGCTGTCTTCTTTTAGGTTTAGAAGTACCCTGCTCTTCTTTTTTCCATCAAAACTTTCTTCTCCTGCTCAAACATTTTAGACCCTTTTATTTCCATTGACTCTTTCATGTTTGCCTTTAATGCAGCAAATGCATTTTGAGTCTCATCAACCTTTTTGGAACCATCTGGCCTTGGGATTTCTACCCAAGTTTGGACATTGGATCTGGTGGCATGTATAAACCATCTTCTTTTCCCTTCTTCCCTTTAGTTTTCTCCCCCTTTTTGGCATCATCAGGATTTTCAACATAGATGATTGAAGGAGGAGCAGTGCCAGTGGTTTGAAGCAGATGAGCTTTAATGGCATTGATATCTGCTTGAGTATCTTTGTACCTAGCTTCCATGACATTTCTGACCATTTAAAGTTGAACTTTGTTAGTGCATATGTCTGTTGACTTCGTCTTGTATCGAGTCATGTAATAGAATAGATAGACCAAGATGCGTAGTACGAAAGAAACGGGAAACAGGGCTGAACCAGCAGGTTCACATGAAGTGACCAGTTCGTGCGAACTGGCCAAGTCGTGCGAACTGGACATGCTTGGTTCGTGCGAATTGGACTCCCTATATATATGAGATCTTGGGTCTTTCATTTGTAACATTGTGATTCTAGTAGCGAAGCTCTGCTGAAGTGTCGCCAGCTCGTGTATCTTTGTCAAATCAATACATTAGACATTTAAAGTGATTCTAAGTGCAAATCAAGCTGCTACAACATCAATACGTCTGATTCCGCCTTTCGTATTGATCGAGAACTCTTCTGAACGTCTCGTTTGATCGATTCACCGATCCTACAAGTGGTATAAGAGCCCAGGAGGAAGAGTTCTTACCATTTCAGCTTGATTTCGTAAAAAACAACTGATTTCTACACTTTTTCATCAAATTAACTGAGTTTTTACGGTTAAAATGATCTGATTTCGTGATATAACACGTAAAACTGAGTTTTAATCAATCCTTGAACAAATCAGACCTAAATTCAACCTAAACTTGATAAAATTTGACAAAAACAGATCAGATCGTTCGAGAATCACCAGCTCATTTGAAATAATCCTTCAGATCGTACGAATTGAGTTCAGGTTGTTTGGAAAACATCCAGCTCGCACGAATTGAATCAGTTTGCACGGTTTGAAACGTGTCAGATCGCTTGGAAGTTTTAACCAGGTCGTACGGTTTGGTTAACGCGACTTGAGATCGTTTGAAAGATATTCCTCAGGTCGTGCGATTTGAACCGTCAGATCGTGTGAATTCCAGACCGCACGAAGTGACTCAGGTCATTTGAATTGAATCAGGTCGTGTGGAATTGTACCAAGTCGTTTGAAACTCAGCTCGTTTGAACAATCAGTCATTGTGAACTTTTGATACCGAAACATGGATTCTGAATTTTACAACGCATTTGCTACACCGATCACTATGGCTCAGAACGTGAACTTAGAAAATGAAATGGGCACCATGCAAAAACCGCCTAAGCTCATGAATATCGAGTAGTATAGTGGATGGGAGGAACGTTTCGAAAATTGGGTTCAAGCGAATCACTTAGAGGCATGGGAATGTATTGAAGAACTATATGTTAGACCGATTGATGAATACGGAGATATTGTTGCTATCAAAGATTTAGATGACAAAGAGAAACAGAAATACAAAAGTGAAAAGATGATGATCAGTATATTGCAACAAGCCATTAAGGAAGACATCTTGATTTTATTGCAACACAACGAAAGTGCACACTCAATGTGGAAAGCACTAAAAACGAAGTTTGTTGGAAGTTTAGACATGATCAAGAACAAAAAATCACTTTTGAAGAAAGAATTTGATCTATTTCATGGATTGAAAACTGAAAACACCAAAATGATTATAGAAAGATATTGCAATTTGGTGGTTAACATGAAGCGATTGGATATTAAGAAAGATAGAGAAGAATGGGTTGAAAAGTTGACCGATGCGTTACCACAAGATGTTTGGGGCACGTATCTTATGATCTTGAAGAATAATGGTGAATTTGCGAATCTATCGCTGAGCAAGTTTATTGAAAAACTCGAAGCTCAAGAGATGGAACAACGAAAGATGGCGAAAATGAAGAATTCTAATGGTGAACAGGACATTGGTCTGTACTACAAAGGAAGTACGATTGATAAGACTAACATTGCACCAAAGATCAAAACTGCATTTAACGCAAACAGTTCTTCTGGAGGGTCATCTCAAGGATCAAACAACAATACTGGATTCTCTTCATATCTATCATTTGAACCAAATTTTTCAGCAACCAATTCTAAACCGCAAAGCTCATACAGCAATAATGGCCAAGTACTACAATGCAACATTGCATTAAATCTTCAGAATGGTCAGAATTTCTCGGAAGAGGTTGCCAAAGGTCACATGTCTTTATTGGTGACTGTATTAGAGTCTTATGAAAGTTTGGTAGCCGGAAGGATTGGTAATCTAATGTTGACCAAAGAGGATTATGATCAGATTGATGCTGAAGAGATGGAACTCATGGATATAAAGTGGTGTATGGATAGTGTGTTGAGAAGAGCTGAGAAGTTTAAACAGATCACTGGAAGAGATGATTTCCGTGATGCTGGAACTTCACCTTTAGGTTTTGATAAATCTAAAGTTACTTGTTTTCGTTGCTGGGAGAATGGGCACTTTAAGCGAGAATGCACAAATCGCAAAGCAAGTGGAGCTCAAAATCCATTCGGCAACAATGATTATCATCGAAAAGCGATTTATCATCAAATTACTCAACAACCGTCATCATCCCGTGCTATTCCGATTGACGATGGAAAGAAGAAAGCTTATCTAGTTCATCAAGAAGATGAAAGAATTCCAGAAGGTTTTAATTGGGATCATTATGATCCTAACAAAACTTCAGATTCTAAAGTATTTGTTGCTCAAATTTTTGAAGATTCAACTGCTGAAGATGAAATAGCGTATGTTTATTACGAATCTCAGCAATTCAGTCCTAAAAAGAAAGAAGAAAAACAAGTTTCAACAGAAGAGGTTTCAGAAAAGGCACCAATCTTTGATCACTCATCAGATGAAGAGAGTGATGTTGACAGTGAAGAAATTTGAAAACTTGAATATTATAAAAGAGAATTTTCACCTGATAGGTATACTTTGTATTTTGCAGATAAAATGGAAGAGATAAAAGAAAGACAAGCTGCGAAAAAGAAGAATCATAAGGCAGCAACTGTTAAAGAAAAGGTCAAACCTGAAGAAAATGTTCGAGAAGTAAAAAGGCAGGTTAAAGAAATTCCAGCTATCAAGGTTGAGAAGGAAGCAGATACTGAAAAGACACCTGAGAAGTGTGAAAATTGTGATACTGTGAAAAGGCACAACAACAAATTGATTCATAACATGAACAGACTGAAAGAATCTTATGATGTTTTAAACAAAGCCATGAATCAATATATGTCACACCCCGACCACGTGAGACAACGAAACGTGGCGGAAACGTCGAGGAGTGTTGTAACAGAATTAATGTTTCACAACCATGGAAATTTAAAGTTTCGTTTTATTCATCAAACAAGCGAGTTACATTGTCTTTAAACAAGAAATAAAGAGTACATAACAAAATTTAACTAGTTCTTGTCTCGTTTTAAGTCACTAAGGCACAGGTCCGCCTAAGTATATCTTGATAAGTCCTATGCGTCATCTCCTGAAAACACATGTGAAAATAGGTACGTCAGCATAAAAATGCCTGTGAGATACATAGGTTTTGTGAAAACAGAATTCATGACTTATGTTTGAGAAAATGTTTAGTCATGAACCTTGTAATTTGCTTTTTCTCGTAAATCATTTGAAAAACGATAAGATCAGATGATATGTATAAATAAGAGAATAATGTATGGTTAAATGAATAACCATGTAAAATGAGTTTGTATAAGATAAGTTGTTTGTAAATCAATGTCTTGTGAAAAGTATGTTATTTGTATAAAATGTTATATGTCTCAAACTGAAATGATTCAAACAACGCTACGACATGTAATACCATACAAACACTTATATATAGGAAGTACCAGCGGCGTATCCACCATGCTTGTATCATATTACACACGCCTCGTTACTTAATCACTTACTCAAACCAAACTACCAAAGTAAAATGTTCATGTCTAATGTAAATCATGTAATGAGTATCCAAAATGTAAGCATGTGATGAATAACAAATGTACTAAGTATGATGAACAATGCAACGAATGGACATACATAGCATGTGAACTGTACTAAGTATGCAACAATAGACATACATAGCATGTGACGTGAAACAACTGTACTAAGTATGCAACAATAGACATACATAGCATGTGACGTGAAACTACTGTACTAAATATGCACACAATGGGCATACATAGCATGAAATGTAATGTAAAACAATGTACTAAGTATGCACACAATGGTCATACATAGCATAAAATGTAATGAAATCATGTACTATAAATGTACTAATGAACATAGCAAGTATATGATGTGAAAACAGGAAAGCATGAAAGTAACAAGTAGGCACATGTGTTTCACCCCAAAATGTTTGGAAAACAGTAAAAGAGGGGTCTATGTACTCACCTGAGATTGTTTAGTAGTCCTTGAGTAACAACCAAACAATGCTAGAGATCACGGATATCAAACGGCACCTAATATAGGTAACTATGTTAATAAACCGGACCTAAATCGGAGGATTTAGATAGAATGAGGGTTCGTAAACCAAACGAGTATGGAGACTCGTGTCATATGGTTTAACAAATCCTACATACTAAATGAAACCTAACCTAAGTGCTTTCGACCCATCGCGACCCATTAAGGTAGCTTATGCTACTCTAACGCGTCGTGCGCGCAAAAGCACACTCGAGACGTCTAACTAGCCCTATGACAAGTGTTATATGCCTAAACATGTTACATAATCAGTTATGTGACAAAAGTTTAGGTTACATATGCTTAATTACCAATTATACATGAAAAGGGTATTCTGGTAATTTACCTAAGGCATATAAACTACCTATCATACAACTACTCAAACGATGTGACCATAGGGTATAACCTCGGAAGGTTATTCCCTACCTACTATGGTCACCTAATGTATTTGGTCGGATCCTAATGATCGACCAAAATGGGTCGGGTTCGAAGGTATATGCGATTTATTAGATCGCTTACCCTTACGACCCTAGACAACGTGGTAATCAGTAGGCATAGTCCCAAGGGACTATAACCATCGTGATTACAATCACGTTGCGAAGTTCAAACGAACTTCGCATTGACCATAAACTGGTCAACGCAGAAAGTCAAACAAAGTTTGACTTTCGGAATCGAAAAGCAATAAAAGAACGAAGGAATACTTACGAAGGGTCCCAATGCTAATCGTGATTCAAGTAGCTCAGGTATGAAACAAAGGTTTCAACTTAGAGCTCCTCAAATCAGATTCTAGTGGGTTTTAGCTATGGAATGGGTTGGGTATTTATAGTGTTCGGACTACCGTTAAGATCATTTCTTGGAAAAGGGGGCACGATCTAAGCCGTACACATGTTGGAATGTTGTGGTACTAGAATTGGCCACCCACCATAAGGTATCAACACTTGGAAGTGAGATTAGTAGTGGGTTGCAGCTGTTAACAGGCTGTAAATTCAGTTAATCTGGTCTGGGAGGCTGACGCGGGCCGCGTAAGATACCACCTTGGTTTTACGCGGGCCGCCTGGCCCTTCAGATCAGAAAACAAGTTTACATTTTGACAGTTTTGGTCCCTGTTGGTGTTTAAGCTTATTTCCGGCACTTCTAAGGCCCGTCAAGCCAACTTTAAGGCCCAAAAATGATGCCTAAACATTGTGGACATGAAACATGCTCAAAAATATGCCGGATGTTGGTTCGTCTGGTCGTACGATCGCGATGTTCGCTTAATTACGACGGAATGCGCATAAGCGCGAAAAACGATCCAAATGACGCGACGAATGGATTTTTCTCAAGCCAAACACTAAAATAAAATATTTTAGTGCTCACATAAATTTTTGGATGTCCGGATGTAGTCAGAACGTAAGTTATGCGCGAAAGTGCAAACTTATGCACTTTTTGACGCTTTTAGTCCCTGAATGACCCAAAAGTTTATTTTAGCACACCGAACCCCTCAAAGCCTATTTCTAAGCTATGTAAAGGATATTTATGGTATGTTTAACTTATGGTCATGTTCCAGAATGTCTGTTACAGTTCAAATTGGCATACTTTCGCAGTTTGTCAAATTTAGTCCCTGTAAGTGAATTAACTTGATTTCGGCATACCAAACCATCCAAAACTTATTTCTAAGTTATGTAGAGGTATTTTAAGGCAAGTTAAGCCTATGTCACTATTCCGGAGTGTTTGTTGCATTAAACTGGTTATATTTACGCATCAGTGCGTGTATAACCTTCCAGAAAGCGATTTTGAGCTTGAAATCGAACAAGAATTGATATGTGCAAACGATACACATATTTTTACAAATCCCAAGTATGAAATACAATATTTCATTGGTTTGGCATTTGTTTGATGGTTGAAGTGACACAAGTGTCACAGTCTCCCCTACTTTAGGAAATTTCGTCCCGAAATTTATTCGTAGGAGTCTATCTGTGACTTTGTGCCAAATAACCACCAGAGATATGAAAGGCATAATCCTGACATTTCCTTAACGGACATTCTTCAGAAACGAAAATGAACAGAATGAGTCATTTTCCACCATTTCTTCAGAAACGAAAATGAACGGGATGAGTCATTTTCCACGATTTCTTCGGGAACGAAAATGAACAGAATGAGTCATTTTCCACCATTTCTTCAGAAACGAAAATGAACAGAATGAGTCATTTTCCACCATTTCTTCAGAAACGAAAATGAACGGGATGAGTCATTTTCCACCATTTCTTCAGAAATGAAAATGAACGGGATGAGTCATTTTCCACGATTTCTTCAGGAACGAAAATGAACAGAATGAGTCATTTTCCACCATTTCTTCATAAACGAAAATGAACGGGATGAGTCATTTTCCACAATTTCTTTAGAAATGAAAATGCACGGAATGAGTCATTTCTAGACACACGACCAAACTTGTTGTGGTTTCTGTGCACTGAATTTCATAATTATGTATGCATCCATAATTACGCAATTCCTTGCACAGTCCGCACAATTTGTTTATAATGTGAAGGGGAGGAAAAATCAAACCTGTGATGAGAGTGACTAGACTACCATAAGGTCCCTTTTAATTAGATCGACAAATGATCCTTTTAATTAGGCCACCAAGGAGTTCTTTCAGCTATCTCATCACATGATATTCCTAACCAGAATTTTTTTGGATCAATCTGTTTAACTAGACCACTCAAGGGGTCTAATTATGGAATAGTACAATATAATCCAAGGGTCTTTACTATTACGTAAAAGCCCATTGAGGATTTAATATTGTGACAACTGGCCCAAACCGGTAATTTCCGTACACATTAATTATTGCTTAATGACTGCAATTATGAGTTTAATTGTCAGCAATGTCTGAACACATGATTAAACAAGTGAATTCATGCATGTTGTATACTACAAAATATTGCTTTATGCATAAAACGAGAGCGTTGCGTCAAAAATACTAAGTAAACTCACCGGTAAGACACTATGTGTCAACAGAACTGCAGAAAGTAGTCAGACAATAAAATTGGAGCCTAGGTGTAGGTCCGACAACAAGAACGCATTAAAACCCAAGAGTACATACAAGGGTTAATATATATGCAATACGAAAGCAAAAATAAGCACTAAAAAGCACCCGAAACGCACTTTAAGTGCAGAATTTATACAATTCAGCAATAATTCAGCATTTAAACATATAAATATTATGCAGAAATGTCGTTTTATTATCCAGAATATTTCCCTAAGTGTTGGGAATTTAAAGAGTACAAGAAAGGTACTTAAACGACACTAAAAAGTGTAATTTAGCGCTTTAACGAATCGGTATGTAACCGAACGACCGGACTATACCCGGAACATGAAAATATTGTTATTTTCATTATTTATCTTTTTCTGAGCTAGTTATGGTCCCTGATTACCCTAACACCCGTTATAACACGCTACACACCACTAACCAAGTTAACTACCTAACTAACCTACTTATCTTAACTAGTAGTTAACTAACTACTTGAAAACAAACTAGAACCCCCCCCCCCCCCCCATGGCCGATTTCGGTTCCCATGTAACTAGAGCAAGTACCATCTCTTGATTATTTAAATAAAACATGTCTAGTATCTTGAAGACATGAGGACCTTTGGTTATTAATTCTTGGATTTTGCCCTTATATATTAAGCTTAAACCAACAAGATCATCACCACTCCACACTTTCTCTCCTTGCTCTCTCTAGCTCACGGCCACACACACACACCCATCCATCAATTTTTCAAGTTTGATTCTTGCCATTCCAAGTTCATTCAAGCATCAAGGGTTGCGTATTAGGAGCCTTGGAGCAAACGGAACGCGAAGGACCATCTTCTCTAGCTTTTATCCACCCGTTTTTCGTCAAGAATCTTCCCTAGCCTCGAGCTAGAGGTATAACACTTAAAACTTATATTTGAACTTATCTAAAGTGGTTAAAAGGATTTGTGTTGGTTAAATCTCGTTAAAATGCGAAAAGATGCACAAAAGTCTACTAAAAGCATGAAAAATGGTGGTTAATAGCACATAAGTTGTGTAAAAGTTGTAGTATTTGAAATATATGGTTATCTAGACCCGATCTATGATGTGGTAGCTCGGATCATCGTTTAACCCGGTTTGGTAAGATCATGGATCTTAACATAAAGCTATTTTAGAAGTAACAAGGGTTAAAAGGTGAAACCCTACCACACATAAACCATGAACTTGTGTAAAAATGTTTTAACTTGTACAAAAGTGTTTAAAACTAGTAGATCTATGTATCTACAAGTGGTATTTTCAAAAGACCAAGCATCAAAAGAAATCACATGTTCTAAACCGGATCTTACACAAACAAAAGTGGTTTTTGTGAACAAACAAGTGTGTGGACACTTGTGTAACAAAAGTTTTAACAAAGAAATAATTTTCATAAAAACCGACTAGAAGTTGTGAAACTTCATATTCTTTAAAAATAAGATTTTTAAGAAATTAAACTTATTTTTAAAGATAACAAGACTTACTAAATGTGCTAGTAAGATACTACACAATTTTGGTAAATATCCAAGTTCATGAAGTGGGGAAAAGTAGTGATGATTATTGATGATTGTTGTTGATGATTATTGATGATTGATGATGATTTAAAAGAAAATAAACACACGTTTTGAAAACGTGGGAAACCTCCATTTTTAGGGGAAACTCTGTCAAAATTTTTATAAATTTTGACACTTAGAAAAATATAAGTTTTTGAGAAACTTATTCCCTAAAAATGTGTTTAAAAGTATTACTAAGGTTTCCCTAATTTTTGGTGATAAGAAATGAGGATTTCTTCAAGAATAAAATGAATATAAGTATGTATATTTTGAGAGAAAAATATATATTATTTGATCACCAACTTGTGTGCTAAGTGTATATAGTATGTGTTATACGTGCTAGTGTATTAAGACTTAAAAATACACTAAATACTTATGAGGAGTATAAACATAAAAATACACATACCACACACAAGATACATAATTCGGGTGCAAAGTGCAAAACACAAAAGACTTATAATTATTTTTGGAGAAAATAATATAAGTAAGATGCGTAGTTAAAAATATAAGAATATTTTTAACACAAGAAAATATACACAAAAGAGAGTGACTGTACTTGTGCGACGCAAGTCTAGTGACTAACGTTAAGAAAACGCGTATAGGTTACGACGTTAATTAAGCAAATCCGGTGGAGTTTACGACGCTAGGAACGCAAAGTTGTGAGTTCATGCTCCCCCTTTTCTCTTTAACTGTTTTCAGTTTTTATAACTTCGGGGGTGAAATACATGTACAAAAGTACAAAATTTATAATTGGTATGATATAAATACAAGAAGTACACTTGGTGAGAACGAGAACCAAGTGTGACGAAATATAAGAATACAAGAAGTACACTTGGTGAGAACGAGAACCAAGTGTGATGAAATATAAGAAAATGAGAAGCGCACTTGGTGAGAACGAGAACCAAGTATGAGGCGCTATGAGAAATGATAACAAGAAACGCGCTTGGTGAGAACGAGAACCAAGTAGGATGCGTTATGAGAAATAGTGTCACGAATAGGGTACAGAAGCACCATTAATCGTGTACATACTTAGACCGCAGAACAAAAGGTTAGATCTAACGGGTGCCTGGCAGCCTCACACTCGGTCGGGGCGAGAATCGAGTAGTGCTTTTGTGTCTCAGAATATACCAATTAAATGCCTTAGGTTTGGTGACTTCCTATGTCGTGCCACATGTTAATGGCTTTGCAACCCATTAACAATTTGATATTTACAGAAATACTGTATTTACATAAAATTCATACCATACTAAAATTGATATATAACTTGAAGTACGTGGGGTACTCAAGAGGATTGATATATAACTTGAAGTACGTGGGGTACTCAAGAGGATTGATATATAACTTGAAGTACGTGGGGTACTCAAGAGGATTGATATATAACTTGAAGTACGTGGAGTACTCGAGAAAAACTTGATTTATTCACAACTATGTTTTTATACAAAGTATACAAACGTGAAATACAAAACTGCATGAATTCACACCAACTTTATGTTGACGTTTTTCCAAAAACTCACATGTATTTCAGGTAACTAGGATGGATGTGCGCGTGGTCTTACTCATGCTCGTGGATGTCGCTTATGTTTATCTTTAAATAAAGTTGTAAACTTTTAAGACAATGCTTTATGCGACTTAGCGATGTAAACGCTAACGTATGTTTTCAAATTATGGTATTTGAAGTTATTTTCTTGAGCATGTAGTATGTTTACTCTTCGTATGCAATGAGAACCTTCATGATCACACCTCGTGCTTCCGCCGTAGAAAGGGGTGTGACAGATTGGTATCAGAGCTGCGATTGTAGTGAACCAGGATTCCTTCTCGAGTCTAGTCTACAATCTCTAGGATCCATTCACGAAAACAATTTTCAAAGAGTTTTCTTTGCATAAAACGTCCCGCGACATCCACTACCTGAAACAGTTTACATGAGTCTAGAAAAGACACTACGAGACTTAGAGTGCACTAGAGTAGCACTTGTCGTTGACTAGAAATTACTTGCAATTATGTGTGATAATTAGCATGTACTAGAAGTAGAATGTCACAAGTATATGTGACTCTACCTAAAAGCAATGGCCCATCTGGAGGAAGAAATACGAGGATGAAACAAACTGTGCGGACTGTGCAAAGAGTTACGTAATTATGGATGCATACATAATTATGGAATTCAGTGCACAGAAACCACAGCAAGTCTTGTCACGTATAGATTCCCTCAGAGCAAGCCTACTAAGTACTCTGCTAGAGTAATAATTGTTTGATGTCACTTATGTGGTATATATACCTGTGAATATATATGATACTACTATCTAGTGTGACGATATCAAACAAATGCCTAACCCTGTTGTGTTATGTTCTGTCAGAACATGGCACCCAGGAAAACTGTGAATGCTCGCAATGACGATCAACCTCCTCCTCCCCCACTGCCAAGAACTGCTGATGAGCTGAACGCCCTACTGGAGGAAAGGATCTCCGCTGCTATCGCCCAGTACGAGGCGAACCGTACTCAAGACAGTGGAGGACCAAGCAACGCTAGGCGTAATGGGAATGGAGATTCATCTGGAGGCAATACAGCTCATGGCTGCACTTTCAAGCAATTCCTCGACTGCAAGCCGATAAACTATGACGGCACAGGAGGTGCAGTAGCATTTGTGCGCTGGACGGAGAAGACTGAAGCTACTTTCCGCATGAGCAAGTGTACCGCGGATCAACAAGTCACTTTTGCTACTGGGTTATTCGTCGATGAAGCTCTGACTTGGTGGAACCTGCAAGCCCAAACTTTGGGTGATGACGCAGCTTATGGCCTCACTTGGGAGGAACTGAAGGAAAGGATGAGAGAGAAGTACTGTTCTCGTGCGGAACTCCAAAGGCTGGAAACAGAGTTCTGGCACTTGACTATGGAAGGTGCTGACATCAATGGTTACACTCGAAGGTTCCACGACCTGTCAAGAGTGCTTCCCTACATGGTGACCCCTGAATTTAAGCGTGTGGAACGCTACATTTGGGGACTGGCCTCTGAGTTTCGTGGCATGGTGACGTCGGCCAAACCACAAACAATCACCGAGGCTGTAACTCTGGCTGTCAGCCTGACTGAAGATTGTGTTCGTATGAAGAAGTTATCACTAAACCCAACAGAAAAGACCGAGACACATGCTGAGTCGTCCGGTGACAAAAAGAGAAAGCATACAAGTTTGAACCAAGCTACTCGCAACAACAAGGGTTGCAACAAGAAGCGCGACACTAATCCGCCTCAGGAGACGAAAACCCATGCAACCAAAGCATACCAAGGCTCCATGCCTAGATGCCAAAAATGTAAGTATCATCATGATGGAGCTTGTCGCATTCCAAGGTGCGACAAATGTGGTAAATTGGGTCATCAAACAGAAGACTGTTGGGGAAAAGGAAAGAACCAAAATGGGAACGGTGCTGGTAACAAGAATGGTAACGGGAAAGGGCAGAACCAAGGATGCTTCAAGTGTGGAAGCAATGATCATTTCATGAAGAACTGCCCAGAGAGAAACAACGCTCCGGCTCGAGCATTTGTGATTGGAGCAAGAGACGCCCGCGAGGACCCTAACGTGGTCACCGGTACGTTTCTCATTAACAATCACTTTGCATCCATATTATTCGACACTGGCGCCGATTATAGCTTCATGTCTGTGGAATTTAAACGCATACTCGGAATAGAATTTAGTAGATTAGAAATTCCTTATTCCATAGAACTAGCCAATGGTAAACTTGTTGAATCAGGCGAAGTTGTTAGAGGCTGCACACTAGAACTTGGTGAACGAAATTTTAGCATCGACCTCTTACCTATTCAATTGGGTAGCTTCGATGTAGTAGTCGGAATGGACTGGTTGTCCAAGAACAAAGCTGAAGTTATTTGTCATGAGAAAATCATTCGCATCCCTTTAGCGAATGGTGAAACTCTCATCGTGCATCGAGAAAAACAAGACGCGCCTCTTCGAATCATCAGTTGCATGAAGGCACAGAAGTGCTTGAGGAAAGGATGTGTCGCTTTCCTAGCACACGTTATAGACAAGAAGGCCGAGGAGCCGAAACTCGAAGACATTCCTGTGGTAAAGGAATTTCCTGATGTGTTCCCTGAAGATCTGCCAGGACTACCTCCGCAACGACAAGTCGAATTCCGTATAGACTTGGTTCCAGGAGCTGCTCCTGTAGCCAAGGCACCTTATCGACTTGCACCATCCGAAATGCAAGAATTATCTACACAACTTCAGGAGTTGTTGGATAAAGGATTCATAAGGCCAAGCTTCTCACCCTGGGGAGCTCCAGTATTGTTCGTGAAGAAGAAGGATGGAACACTGCGGATGTGTATCGATTACAGGGAACTAAACAAGCTCACAATCAAGAATCGGTATCCACTACCGAGGATTGATGACTTATTTGATCAGCTGCAAGGATCAAGCTACTATTCCAAGATCGACCTTCGATCTGGATACCATCAGTTGAGAATCCAAGATGAAAGTGTGCCAAAGACTGCATTCAGAACACGCTATGGGCACTACGAATTTCTTGTGATGCCGTTTGGATTGACGAACGCGCCAGCGGTCTTTATGGACCTGATGAACCGCGTATGCAAACCATATCTCGATAAATTCGTGATAGTATTTATCGATGATATCCTGATTTACTCGCGAACGAAAGAAGAGCACGAGCAACATCTCAGAACCATCTTGGAACTACTGAAGAAAGAGAAGCTTTATGCAAAGTTCTCGAAATGCGAATTCTGGATTCGCGAAGTACAATTTCTTGGTCACGTGGTGAATGAGAAGGGCATTCATGTAGACCCGTCCAAGATTGAAGCAATAAAGAATTGGGAAGCTCCCAAGACCCCAACTGAAGTTCGACAATTTTTGGGCTTAGCGGGCTATTATCGGCGATTCATCGAGAATTTCTCAAAGATAGCTCAACCGCTAACGACCCTTACTCAGAAAGACAAGAAGTACGACTGGGGTCACAAACAGGAAGAAGCTTTCCAGTTACTTAAGAGCAAGCTATGCGATGCACCGATACTATCATTACCCGAAGGCACAGAAGACTTCGTGGTATACTGCGACGCCTCACGACAAGGCTTGGGTTGCGTGCTCATGCAACGCCAAAAAGTCATCGCTTATGCTTCAAGACAATTGAAGGTTCACGAGAGAAATTATACCACTCACGACCTGGAACTGGGTGCAGTGGTATTCGCCTTGAAGATTTGGCGACATTATTTATATGGTACTCGATGTACAATCTTCACAGATCACAAAAGCTTACAACACATATTTGATCAGAAGGAATTGAATATGCGCCAGCGACGTTGGGTCGAGCTGCTGAATGATTATGACTGTGAGATTAAGTACCATCCTGGAAAGGCGAACGTTGTAGCAGACGCGTTGAGCCGAAAAGAAAGGGTTAAGACCCTGAGGGTTCGAGCACTGGAAATGACGATTCGAACGAACCTCACAGCACGCATTCGAGATGCACAACAAGAAGCTCTTAAAGAAGAGAACCGTAAAGCTGAATACCTACGGGGTATGCTGAAATACATGGTGCCAAACGAAGAGGGAGCCTTATACTTCAAAAAGCGTATTTGGGTTCCACTCTATGGTGGCATACGAGAAGTCATCCTTAATGAAGCCCACAAATCGAGATATTCGATCCATCCAGGATCGGACAAAATGTATCAAGACTTGAAGGAATATTATTGGTGGCCGAGACTCAAAAGCGACGTTGCTGTCTATGTTGGAAAATGCCTAACCTGTGCTAAGGTTAAGGCGGAATATCAGAAACCGTCCGGGCTACTACAACAACCAGAGATTCCCGTGTGGAAGTGGGAACAAATCTCGATGGACTTCATAACGAAATTACCCAGGACCCCGAGAGGGCACGATATGATATGGGTAATAGTTGATCGATTGACGAAGTCTGCACATTTCCTACCAATCCGAGAGAAGGATAGCACTGGAAAGCTGGCAGAGATATACTTAAGAGAGATTGTGGCACGTCATGGAGTGCCAATCTCAATCATTTCAGACAGAGATGGACGCTTTGTCTCAAGAATCTGGCAATCATTTCAGGAAGCCTTTGGATCCCAGTTAGATCTGAGCACGGCATTCCATCCGCAAACAGACGGCCAGAGCGAACGGACTATACAAACGTTAGAAGATATGCTTCGCGCATGCGTCATGGACCTAGGCGGCAGCTGGGATACTCATCTACCTCTAGTTGAGTTTTCCTACAATAACAGTTATCATACGAGCATAAAAGCCGCGCCGTTCGAAGCTCTGTATGGCCGCAAATGCCGATCGCCCTTATGTTGGGCAGACGCTGGAGATAAGCGTATAGTTGGTCCTGAACTTGTACAAGAGACCACCGACAAGATTGCACAGATCCGAGAGCGCATTAAGGCGGCTCGAGAGCGACAAAAGAGCTACGCTGATCCAAATAGAAAATCGGTAGATTTCAAGGTGGGAGACAAGGTGTTGTTAAAAGTCTCACCATGGAAGGGCGTAGTCAGGTTTGGAAAGCGTGGAAAGCTGAATCCACGATATATCGGACCATTCAGAATATTGAGAAGAATTGGTACCGTGGCATACAAGTTGGAGTTACCGGAAGAACTTAATTGAGTACATGATACGTTTCATGTATCCAACCTGAAGAAGAGCCCAACACAAGAAAACGTGGTCATCCCGATGGATGAAGTGCATATTGATGAAGCCCTCCGATTTACAGAAAAACCCGTTGAGGTTACTGACTGGAAAGTCAACAAGACCAGGAGGAGCAGTGTGAAGCTTGTCAAAGTACGTTGGAGCTCTAAGCACGGACCCGAGTACACATGGGAACGTGAAGAGCAGTTCAAGAAAAAGTATCCCCACCTATTCAAGAAGACTCCAGCGAGAGTGAGTTCAATCTGAATTTCGGGACGAAATTCTTTTAACGGGGGGAGACTGTGACAACTGGCCCAAACCGGTAATTTCCGTACACATAAATTATTGCTTAATGACTGCAATTATGAGTTTAATTGTCAGCAATGTCTGAACACATGATTAAACAAGTGAATTCATGCATGTTGTATACTATAAAATATTGCTTTATGCATAAAACGAGAGCGTTGCGTCAAAAATAATAAGTAAACTCACCGGTAAGACACTATGTGTCAACAGAACTGCAGAAAGCAGTCAGACAATAAAATTGGAGCCTAGGTGTAGGTCCGACAACAAGAACGCATTAAAACCCAAGAGTACATACAAGGGTTAATATATATGCAATACGAAAGCAAAAATAAGCACTAAAAAGCACCCGAAACGCACTTTAAGTGCAGAATTTATACAATTCAGCAATAATTCAGCATTTAAACATATAAATATTATGCAGAAATGTCGTTTTATTATCCAGAATATTTCCCTAAGTGTTGGGAATTTAAAGAGTACAAGAAAGGTACTTAAACGACACTAAAAAGTGTAATTTAGCGCTTTAACGAATCGGTATGTAACCGAACGACCGGACTATACCCGGAACATGAAAATATTGTTATTTTCATTATTTATCTTTTTCTGAGCTAGTTAGGGTCCCTGATTACCCTAACACCCGTTATAACACGCTACACACCACTAACCAAGTTAACTACCTAACTAACCTACTTATCTTAACTAGTAGTTAACTAACTACTTGAAAACAAACTAGAACCCCCCCCCATGGCCGATTTCGGTTCCCATGTAACTAGAGCAAGTACCATCTCTTGATTATTTAAATAAAACATGTCTAGTATCTTGAAGACATGAGGACCTTTGGTTATTAATTCTTGGATTTTGCCCTTATATATTAAGCTTAAACCAACAAGATCATCACCACTCCACACTTTCTCTCCTTGCTCTCTCTAGCTCACGGCCACACACACACACCCATCCATCAATTTTTCAAGTTTGATTCTTGCCATTCCAAGTTCATTCAAGCATCAAGGGTTGCGTATTAGGAGCCTTGGAGCAAACGGAACGCGAAGGACCATCTTCTCTAGCTTTTATCCACCCGTTTTTCGTCAAGAATCTTCCCTAGCCTCGAGCTAGAGGTATAACACTTAAAACTTATATTTGAACTTATCTAAAGTGGTTAAAAGGATTTGTGTTGGTTAAATCTCGTTAAAATGCGAAAAGATGCACAAAAGTCTACCAAAAGCATGAAAAATGGTGGTTAATAGCACATAAGTTGTGTAAAAGTTGTAGTATTTGAAATATATGGTTATCTAGACCCGATCTATGATGTGGTAGCTCGGATCATCGTTTAACCCGGTTTGGTAAGATCATGGATCTTAACATAAAGCTATTTTAGAAGTAACAAGGGTTAAAAGGTGAAACCCTACCGCACATAAACCATGAACTTGTGTAAAAATGTTTTAACTTGTACAAAAGTGTTTAAAACTAGTAGATCTATGTATCTACAAGTGGTATTTTCAAAAGACCAAGCATCAAAAGAAATCACATGTTCTAAACCGGATCTTACACAAACAAAAGTGGTTTTTGTGAACAAACAAGTGTGTGGACACTTGTGTAACAAAAGTTTTAACAAAGAAATAATTTTCATAAAAACCGACTAGAAGTTGTGAAACTTCATATTCTTTAAAAATAAGATTTTTAAGAAATTAAACTTATTTTTAAAGATAACAAGACTTACTAAATGTGCTAGTAAGATACTACACAATTTTGGTAAATATCCAAGTTCATGAAGTGGGGAAAAGTAGTGATGATTATTGATGATTGTTGTTGATGATTATTGATGATTGATGATGATTTAAAAGAAAATAAACACACGTTTTGAAAACGTGGGAAACCTCCATTTTTAGGGGAAACTCTGTCAAAATTTTTATAAATTTTGACACTTAGAAAAATATAAGTTTTTGAGAAACTTATTCCCTAAAAATGTGTTTAAAAGTATTACTAAGGTTTCCCTAATTTTTGGTGATAAGAAATGAGGATTTCTTCAAGAATAAAATGAATATAAGTATGTATATTTTGAGAGAAAAATATATATTATTTGATCACCAACTTGTGTGCTAAGTGTATATAGTATGTGTTATACGTGCTAGTGTATTAAGACTTAAAAATACACTAAATACTTATGAGGAGTATAAACATAAAAATACACATACCACACACAAGATACATAATTCGGGTGCAAAGTGCAAAACACAAAAGACTTATAATTATTTTTGGAGAAAATAATATAAGTAAGATGCGTAGTTAAAAATATAAGAATATTTTTAACACAAGAAAATATACACAAAAGAGAGTGACTGTACTTGTGCGACGCAAGTCTAGTGACTAACGTTAAGAAAACGCGTATAGGTTACGACGTTAATTAAGCAAATCCGGTGGAGTTTACGACGCTAGGAACGCAAAGTTGTGAGTTCATGCTCCCCCTTTTCTCTTTAACTGTTTTCAGTTTTTATAACTTCGGGGGTGAAATACATGTACAAAAGTACAAAATTTATAATTGGTATGATATAAATACAAGAAGTACACTTGGTGAGAACGAGAACCAAGTGTGACGAAATATAAGAATACAAGAAGTACACTTGGTGAGAACGAGAACCAAGTGTGATGAAATATAAGAAAATGAGAAGCGCACTTGGTGAGAACGAGAACCAAGTATGAGGCGCTATGAGAAATGATAACAAGAAACGCGCTTGGTGAGAACGAGAACCAAGTAGGATGCGTTATGAGAAATAGTGTCACGAATAGGGTACAGAAGCACCATTAATCGTGTACATACTTAGACCGCAGAACAAAAGGTTAGATCTAACGGGTGCCTGGCAGCCTCACACTCGGTCGGGGCGAGAATCGAGTAGTGCTTTTGTGTCTCAGAATATACCAATTAAATGCCTTAGGTTTGGTGACTTCCTATGTCGTGCCACATGTTAATGGCTTTGCAACCCATTAACAATTTGATATTTACAGAAATACTGTATTTACATAAAATTCATACCATACTAAAATTGATATATAACTTGAAGTACGTGGGGTACTCAAGAGGATTGATATATAACTTGAAGTACGTGGGGTACTCAAGAGGATTGATATATAACTTGAAGTACGTGGGGTACTCAAGAGGATTGATATATAACTTGAAGTACGTGGAGTACTCGAGAAAAAACTTGATTTATTCACAACTATGTTTTTATACAAAGTATACAAACGTGAAATACAAAACTGCATGAATTCACACCAACTTTATGTTGACGTTTTTCCAAAAACTCACATGTATTTCAGGTAACTAGGATGGATGTGCGCGTGGTCTTACTCATGCTCGTGGATGTCGCTTATGTTTATCTTTAAATAAAGTTGTAAACTTTTAAGACAATGCTTTATGCGACTTAGCGATGTAAACGCTAACGTATGTTTTCAAATTATGGTATTTGAAGTTATTTTCTTGAGCATGTAGTATGTTTACTCTTTGTATGCAATGAGAACCTTCATGATCACACCTCGTGCTTCCGCCGTAGAAAGGGGTGTGACAAATATAGTACCTTTGGATATCATACTATGAATTCCTTATACAAAGATATGGAAGATTCTACGAGGATTTGGATAACAAAACTTGGATTACACAAAAACATAAAAGGGAACACATAAGCACATAATCACATAGTTGTTTAATTTGATTATTAATTTGTTATTAACTTGTTATCGATTGGAAATGGATGTGGAAACCAGTTGATAGACTTCGATGTCCTCTGGGATCTATCTGAAAAGATAGGAAGATCTCCCAAAAATTCAATTTTGTTTTCAAAGAAACGTAATATTTGAATTAAGGAACACAAAAATTTTAGGATTTACGAAAATACCCTTAGGTACCTTATTAATGATTTATAGAGGTACTTTGGGTATTCGTCCAGTGTTGTAACTTGCGCCTTGTACTTTGTTTCCTTGGGAGAAACGGGTACTTAGGAATTTCATGGATAACGCAAGAGATCATAAAATAGAAAAATTTTGGGGGGTAGTTTACTTTTCAAGGAATACGATTCCTTGATTGTCGGTATTGCAAGGGATATGTTCTTTATACATACAACCTCATAAATACATTGCAATGTAAATAAAAGATTTATTTATAAACAATGATAACAACTGTTTCATGTACCTTGACAACAAAAGAAAATAATACATAAGACGTAATTATTTCTAAAGGATGTTGTCTTCTAGTCGGTCAGATGCTCATCCCTGTGCTGGATTAGCATTAGCAAGCTTTGGGCAATTTCTTCGGAAATGACCCATCTCGCCACAATTGTAGCAAGAACCTGGTGGAAAGCGAGCT
This sequence comes from Helianthus tuberosus, assembly GCA_030545235.1. NCBI lineage: Eukaryota > Viridiplantae > Streptophyta > Magnoliopsida > Asterales > Asteraceae > Helianthus > Helianthus tuberosus. Next base: position 46,212,526 of record CM060411.1, on the reverse strand, counting down.
TGAGCAGGATTGTTGTCAGCTTGATTTGGTGCAACTGCTGCTACGCAAACTTTTTCCGTATGACCTTTACGTCCACAAATTTGGCATTCGCGGCACTTCACACTAGCATGATGATGAAGGTTACATAGGTTGCACAAGGGTGAAGTTCCATTGTATGGTTTCCTAGCAGGGGGTTGAGCTGGTTGGTTGGGGACAGCTTGATCATTGTGAGTAACCATGGCGAAGTTCTGAGAAGCCTTTCACTTCTTTGACTTCTTAGGGGATCCAGTCTGTTCCTCGATTGGTTTCGATTCCTCGATTGGTTTCCATTCCTCGACCGGTCTCTTGTCACCCTTTCGGAAAAGCTTACGTTTCCTGATCTGAGATTCAATCCAGGTTGCAGCTAGCTCAATGGCCTGCCTAACCGTAGTGGGGTTACTACCAGTAACAATGTCCTGAACTGAGTCAGGGAGACCATCAATGTATTTCTCGATCGCCTTATCCAAAGGCGTAACCATGGTAGGGCACAACAGGCTCAGCTCTTCATATCGATCAGTGTATGCTCGATGTTCACCGCTGTCTTGCTTAAGATCGTCGAATTCCCTTTCCAATGCCCTGATCTCGTGACGAGGACAGAATTCCTTCATCATCAGTGCTCAAAGTTCTTCCCAAGTTTGGGCCAGTGCCACTTCGGCACCCCTATCTCTCACCACACCGTTCCACCACGTCAAAGCTCGTTTTCTCAAAGACACTAGATGCGAAATCTACCTTTCGCTCGTTTGGACATTGAACATGCCTGAAGGTGCTCTCTAGACTCTCGAACCATTGCAGAAGTGCAGTCGCTCCTTGAGACCCAGAAAACTTTGATGGCTTGGCCGAGTTGAACGTCTTGAAGTTGCAGAGGGCATTATTGTTGTTGAGAGCTTGGTGACATTGGGCAACGATGTTCGGGATTGCAGCAGTTATTTGCTGTGTAATGACAGCTGCCAGATCTTCAATAGATACCGGATTTTCGCGTCGAGGAGGCATTCTAAAAAGGGAAACAAGAGAGAAAACAAATGAAATGGCATTGGGTAAGAATAGGATGTTACAATTACCGAACAAATCATGGGTGATGGTCATTTGTTTGAACCACGAAGCAAACAAACAACACAAAGGCTGAGTCAAAGCAAATAGATCCTCATAATGTATCGCGAAGACATGCTCGCCTATAAGTGGACACTCACCCCAAGATTTCCCAGGTAAGAGTGACTGGTCCGATTATGTGGATTTGTACGAACACTCTAGCCTTAGACAGAAAACCCAGGGTACAGGCATCCACTCTTCCAGTTTGCACGTGTTCACACTATTTAGGACCCAAAACTTTGACGAGATTTTGAAAACTTAAAGGGTTCAAAACCTTATAACAGAGGGTTCAAAACCTTACAATAGAGGGTTCAAAACCTTATAACAGAGGGTTCAAAACCTTACAATAGAGGGTTCAAAACCTAGTAATCAATCATCCTAGAACAGATGATTAGTTTTCAAAGCGGTTTTGAAATTTATGTTCTTGTTGTGATTGTCGCCTAAGGATAGGTGACGGTATTGTTTTATGACCAAATGCAAGTAAACTCGCGTTAGGGTCCTAAGAAAGTTATAGACTAGGTCAAAGTATTACTAATAACCTAATTCCCTATAACCATTGGCTCTGATACCATCTTTTCTGTCACACCCCGACCACGTGAGACAACGAAACGTGGCGGAAACGTCGAGGAGTGTTGTAACAGAATTAACGTTTCACAACCATGGAAATTTAAAGTTTCGTTTTATTCATCAAACAAGCGAGTTACATTGTCTTTAAACAAGAAATAAAGAGTACATAACAAAATTTAACTAGTTCTTGTCTCGTTTTAAGTCACTAAGGCACAGGTCCGCCTAAGTATGTCTTGATAAGTCCTATGCATCATCTCCTGAAAACACATGTGAAAATAGGTACGTCAGCATAAAAATGCCTGTGAGATACATAGGTTTTGTGAAAACAGAATTCATGACTTATGTTTGAGAAAATGTTTAGTCATGAACCTTGTAATTTTCTTTGTCTCGTAAATCATTTGAAAAACGATAAGATCAGATGATATGTATAAATAAGAGAATAATGTATGGTTAAATGAATAACCATGTAAAATGAGTTTGTATAAGATAAGTTGTTTGTAAATCAATGTCTTGTGAAAAGTATGTTATTTGTATAAAATGTTATATGTCTCAAACTGAAATGATTCAAACAACGCTACGACATGTAATACCATACAAACACTTATATATAGGAAGTACCAGCGGCGTATCCACCATGCTTGTATCATATTACACACGCCTCATTACTTAATCACTTACTCAAACCAAACTACCAAAGTAAAATGTTCATGTCTAATGTAAATCATGTAATGTGTATCCAAAATGTAAGCATGTGATGAATAACAAATGTACTAAGTATGATGAACAATGCAACGAATGGACATACATAGCATGTGAACTGTACTAAGTATGCAACAATAGACATACATAGCATGTGACGTGAAACAACTGTACTAAGTATGCAACAATAGACATACATAGCATGTGACATGAAACTACTGTACTAAATATGCACACAATGGGCATACATAGCATGAAATGTAATGTAAAACAATGTACTAAGTATGCACACAATGGTCATACATAGCATAAAATGTAATGAAATCATGTACTATGAATGTACTAATGAACATAGCAAGTATATGATGTGAAAACAGGAAAGCATGAAAGTAACAAGTAGGCACATGTGTTTCACCCCAAAATGTTTGGAAAACAGTAAAAGAGGGGTCTATGTACTCACCTGAGATTGTTTAGTAGTCCTTGAGTAACAACCAAACAATGCTAGAGATCACGGATATCAAACGGCACCTAATATAGGTAACTATGTTAATAAACCGGACCTAAATCGGAGGATTTAGATAGAATGAGGGTTCGTAAACCAAACGAGTATGGAGACTCGTGTCATATGGTTTAACAAATCCTACATACTAAATGAAACCTAACCTAAGTGCTTTCGACCCATCGCGACCCATTAAGGTAGCTTATGCTACTCTAACGCGTCGTGCGCGCAAAAGCACACTCGAGACGTCTAACTAGCCCTATGACAAGTGTTATATGCCTAAACATGTTACATAATCAGTTATGTGACAAAAGTTTAGGTTACATATGCTTAATTACCAATTATACATGAAAAGGGTATTCTGGTAATTTACCTAAGGCATATAAACTACCTATCATACAACTACTCAAACGATGTGACCATAGGGTATAACCTCGGAAGGTTATTCCCTACCTACTATGGTCACCTAATGTATTTGGTCGGATCCTAATGATTGACCAAAATGGGTCGGGTTCGAAGGTATATGCGATTTATTAGATCGCTTACCCTTACGACCCTAGACAACGTGGTAATCAGTAGGCATAGTCCCAAGGGACTATAACCATCGTGATTACAATCACGTTGCGAAGTTCAAACGAACTTCGCATTGACCATAAACTGGTCAACGCAGAAAGTCAAACAAAGTTTGACTTTCGGACTCGAAAAGCAATAAAAGAACGAAGGAATACTTACGAAGGGTCCCCGAATGCTAATCGTGATTCAAGTAGCTCATGTATGAAACAAAGGTTTCAACTTAGAGCTCCTCAAATCAGATTCTAGTGGGTTTTAGCTATGGAATGGGTTGGGTATTTATAGTGTTCGGACTACCGTTAAGATCATTTCTTGGAAAAGGGGGCACGATCTAAGCCGTACACATGTTGGAATGTTGTGGTACTAGAATCGGCTACCCACCATAAGGTATCAACACTTGGAAGTGAGATTAGTAGTGGGTTGCAGCTGTTAACAGGCTGTAAATTCAGTTAATCTGGTCTGGGAGGCTGACGCGGGCCGCGTAAGATACCACCTTGGTTTTACGCGGGCCGCCTGGCCCTTCAGATCAGAAAACAAGTTTACATTTTGACAGTTTTGGTCCCTGTTGGTGTTTAAGCTTATCTCCGGCACTTCTTAGGCCCGTCAAGCCAACTTTAAGGCCCAAAAATGATGCCTAAACATTGTGGACATGAAACATGCTCAAAAATATGCCGGATGTTGGTTCGTCTGGTCGTACGATCGCGATGTTCGCTTAATTACGACGGAATGCGCATAAGCGCGAAAAACGATCCAAATGACGCGACGAATGGATTTTTCTCAAGCCAAACACTAAAATAAAATATTTTAGTGCTCACATAAATTTTTGGATGTCCGGATGTAGTCAGAACGTAAGTTATGCGCGAAAGTGCAAACTTATGCACTTTTTGACGCTTTTAGTCCCTGAATGACCCAAAAGTTTATTTTAGCACACCGAACCCCTCAAAGCCTATTTCTAAGATATGTAAAGGATATTTATGGTATGTTTAACTTATGGTCATGTTCCGGAATGTCTGTTACAGTTCAAATTGGCATACTTTCGCAGTTTGTCAAATTTAGTCCCTGTAAGTGAATTAACTTGATTTCGGCATACCAAACCATCCAAAACTTATTTCTAAGTTATGTAGAGGTATTTTAAGGCATGTTAAGCCTATGTCACTATTCCGGAGTGTTTGTTGCATTAAACTGGTTATATTTACGCATCAGTGCGTGTATAACCTTCTAGAAAGCGATTTTGAGCTTGAAATCGAACAAGAATTGATATGTGCAAACGATACACATATTTTTACAAATCCCAAGTATGAAATACAATATTTCATTGGTTTGGAATTTGTTTGATGGTTGAAGTGACACAGGTGTCACAATATAGCAAGTCAAGCAAAGAACAAGAGATAGCTATGAAGACACTCAATGGAGCGTTCATGACGAAGAAGAAAATCATCAATCAGTATATTGAGAAATGTGCTGAACTTGAACAAAAAATGGAAAGTCAGAGGATAGAAACTAAGAAGGTAAACAGGTTATTGAAAAGTTATTCATGTGCTTCTTACGTGATTGACAGGATTTACCCTACAGTAGAAGGCATGGAAGCGTTTGAAGATAAGAAATCTAAAGTAAATAATATTGGTAAGAAACATAGTACCAATTATACGAAGTGTCCACCTCCGCTTGAAGAAGGATATTCTCCACGAAATCCTAATTTAGAAAGAGTAAAAAAGGCAACCAATTTAAAGTGGGAATCTGAACCTTCAGATGGATTGCCAGATAACATTGATGTCACATTCACATCGTCTGACACTGATCATGAGTCTGAGTTAATAAAGAAAGTGGCCGATCAGGTGTTAGATAAAGATGAAACCGAGGAGTCGAAGTCAAAGTCAAAGTCTGACACTTCAAGTCCAACAGTTGAAAAAGGAAAAAGGGTTTACAATAATGATTTTCTGATATCAAAAAAATAATTTGAATGATGAAACAATCAAAGTAGCATATACTTTGAATGACTCCGACAAATTATATTCTGATGAAGAATTTCCAATAAGAAGTGTTCAAACTGAACATATTAAAAAGGTTTTCAAATTAACAGAAATTAATATTTCTGAAATAAAAGATGTAAATCTTACTGAAAAACCTAAAAAGTACACTTCAAGAGTTCAACAAAGGTTAAACAAGAAAAAAAGGGATACAGTTCTGGTTCGGTTTATCGAAAGAAACCAAACCATAACAGTAATTTCAAAAAGAAAGGTTTAGGTTTTATTCCAAAAGAAAATGAAAAATATGTTAAAGATTTTAAATCGCAAGTTGTTTTTGTATCAGGAACATCTTCTGAAGACGAAAAAGAGAATTTGTTCAGAAAGCAGACAAACAAAGAATTCCTTGCTAAGAAGCAAGAGGGAATGAAGAATGATGTTGCTCAGAAAAAGGAGACAAGAACCTGTTACCGATGCAAAGTAGTTGGTCACATCGCCTGGAACTGTCCAAAGGCAACCAACACACAACAGGGAGTGTCTTCTAAACTCAAAGAAAAAGTTGTTGATAAAACTGAACCACCAACCGAACAATTTAAAGTATTCAAAAATTCAAAATTTGAAGTTGGTGAGAGTTCAAAACGTTTTTACAAAAGAAATGTGAATCTTAACAACCAAATGTGGGTTGTTAAGAAATCAGATGTTAAATCTGGCGATGAGTTTGTTTCTTCGGAAGCAAATGAGCCACTTTCTGGCGATGAATCTGATTCATCAAAGTCAGAGGAGCCACCAGTTGAGCTAAAAAGTGATATTTCCGTTCCGACAATGGATGATGAAAATTTTCCACCATTACCAAACGGAAACTTAAAGCAAAAAATTGGCAAAGTTGAGATTTCAAATCAATTCTTTTCTGAAAAGAAAGAATTTGATGTTGAAAAAGCCTTTAACCCTAAAGTTCTAAATATTTTTGGAAAAATGGTTGACGGGAAGGTCAAAGGGGTAAAGGAATTCTATGAAAAGAATAAGAAAGGAAAGAAACCGAGTGATGATGACTCAGAATCACCCAAGGACCGTCAGGCTTGGGTGAATCTCTTTAACTGAAAATCCTGACTTGCCGGAGCTCCCAAGTTGGTAATCATGGAGCATGAATTGGCATCTTTCTTGAAAAATGTTTTTGAAAAACCTACAAGTTGTTAAACCAAAGTGATAAGTTTTTACAAGTGGTTGATAGAACAATGTGATGAAACCCCATGTTTGTGAAATGAGAAACAAAACTAATTTTCTGGAAAAACCATTTTGATTAAAACAAACTTAAGTGTTTTGAAATCATAATGGGAAAATAGTTTGTTGTCAGGGGGAGTTCTGATTGTTTAAGCCAAGAGAATGGAGAATTGAAGCAATTCACATCAGTTTGTCATTTTATTTGTACAGTTTATTGCGTTTATTTTCAAATTTTCCCAGAAAATCAAAAATTGAAACATATTTTTGATTTTAGGGGGAGTAAAAAAATTTTAGAAATTTTGAAAATTTGAAAAATCCAAAAACATGATAAATTTTGAAAAATCCAAAAACATCGAAAAATCAAAATGAGTTTTGTTGTGAAAAAGAGGAAATGATAGTACGTCAGTAGACAATCACAGTACGCTAAAGAATTGGAAAGTTAAAATGTGATAAACGGTCTCACTGATGATATGCCAGTAGATTTTTACACGCTTAGTAGATTATTGTCGAGATATAAACCTAAATATCAATACTTACTTATCTCGTGGGGAACATCTCTCGGATATATGGGTAACCCCCGAAATCTTGTTTGAAGGGCTTTCTATTTCTGACACACTAGGTCTTTGTGCGTGATGATATCTGGGGTATTATACCAGGACTTCTGATTTTGTGGGAGCAATAGCCTAGTCCTCGTATAATACTCTGCACTGCTTTAATCATAAAGCCCACCCTCAGCATAAAAAATGATGAAACATTGAAAAATGTTAATCATGTGCTGTTGAAGAAAAGATCCCCAAACGGGACACACCTAAAAGACGAGCCATCATCTCTTTGTCTGAACGGAAGTTCTAGCCTGAGCTCTCATGGTCTCGCATTACCCGTTTACAGATATCATTAGTGTACATTCACCTGTAAGACTGAATATAGGAGTCTGGATACGGGAGTATATTCTGAGGTGGGACACGCGAATAAGTTAAGTCCTTAAAACACTAATCTCGTATCTCGAAACAATTGAACTTTGAAAATTTAAGTGGATCAGTATACTGACAATCTAAGTGAATCGTTTAGATCTTAAAGTGTTTAAAGCTCAATGGTACTAGTGATTTGTCATAAACTGATATGATCCTCTTACAAAAACTCACAAAAAGATGTCTGTATATAGTTTATTTCCCAAAAATCCAAAAAGAATCTGTTTTAGCATAAATTTTTGAAAATTCAAAAATATTTTATTTCATCTTATTTTCGACAACTGATGTTGGAAAGCTGTTTTTCAAAATTCCAAGTGCTGAACATGATGAACAACAACAGGGTTGGGAGAGTTTGTTTGAAATGAGAAATGTTTTTGAAATGATTAAATGGTTCATTAATTTGAAACCAAATTTGAGTGTTACGAATACAATTGGTCAAGCAGAGATCACAAATGAAAATTGTTAAATTTTAAAATTGTGAAATTTACTTTTGGGTAGAGCATATGCAGATTAGAGCCAGGTTCCTGATCCTGTTGCTACGGAGAGCCAGGAGACGTTTTTGAACCTGTGAAAGTTGCAAAGCAAATCCCCGTGTCTAAGACTGAGCAGAGTTTGAGCCAGGTTACGATCTTAGAACCTGTGAAAGTGCTATATCAGATTGCGACCCCGAAACAATTTAAGGGGGAGTCTGTTAGCAAAGGGGAGTTTGAAGTTTAAAAGAGCCAGATTCAGATATTGGAAAAGCGTTCGAGATAGAAGCTGCTGAAGCTGATGAACTTAAGGAATCAAGAGATCTGATCAAGAGAATTTGAAGGGCCAGGTTGAGATTCTGGAAGAGTAAGAGAGAGACTGATGAGGATGCTTACAGAGAAAGATACTTTGGAGAGAGCGAGAAGACTGATCAAGACTGAAGACTCAATATACTGAAGACTCGTCATCATCCAAGGGGGAGTTTGTTAGTGCATATGTCTGTTGACTTCGTCTTGTATTGAGTCATGTAATAGAATAGATAGACATACCAAGACGCGTAGTACGAAAGAAACGGGAAACAGGGCTGAACCAGCAGGTTCACACGAAGTGACCAGTTCGTGCGAACTGGCCAAGTCGTGCGAATTGGACATGCTTGGTTCGTGCGACCTGGACTCCCTATATATATGAGATCTTGGGTCTTTCATTTGTAACATTGTGATTCCAGTAGCGAAGCTCTGCTGAAGTGTCGCCAACTCGTGTATCTTTGTCAAATCAATACATTAGACATTTAAAGTGATTCTAAGTGCAAATCAAGCTGCTACAACATCAATACGTCTGATTCCGCCTTTCGTATTGATCGAGAACTCTTCTGAATGTCTCGTTTGATCGATTCACTGATCCTACAAGCTTCATGCTATTGATCTACATATTGTCTTTGTTTGTGAAGCAGAGGTTGAAACAAATACCATAGCTCAGCAGGGGATGGAGCAGATGTTGCAGATGGTGCAGCAGTGGGTGTAGCCTTTTGAGCTTGTAACAACTGTTGTAGCATAGTTTTGATTTCTGTAACAGATGTGTCAAGTTTATCAACCCTCTCCGTCAATTCTTTGTATTTTAAACCATCACCCAAGTTAATGGGATCATCTGATTTCCCACTAGTGGTGGTTGTATAAGTGGTTGACTTAGGAAAAGTTTCCCAAAAATCATCCACTGATGCCCCTTGTTCTCGGTACTGGGGACTTCTTTCTTCAGCAGAGGTTACCATTTTAAGGTCACCAGTGTATAATGGAAACACACCAGTGGACACTATGGTTCCCAAAGAAGAAATTGCCTTCAAGGGAGTCTCACTAATGAAACTACTGTCCAGGTGTAAACCAGTGGGTTTAACACCTGTAGTAGCTGCTCCACTTGAACTACTGACAGGAATTACTTGTAATTCCTGCAGTGTAGCCTCCTCAACTGTTGGTGGGTTAGCAGAGATAGAGACACCAGACTCAGTCACTTGTTGTGGTATATTCTCATTGACAGGTGATTGAGAAGAACTGATTTGTATCTGGGCTATATCAAGTGCATCTATCAGATGTATCATTGATAGTGGGAGTTGTGCAGTGACGATAGGGGTAGAAAGAGAATTTGCCCCGGGAGCTGGGCTGTGGAAGATATATTCAAGTGAATCCATTGCTTCATATTGTGGTGTCCCTGATAATACAACCTGATCCTTTTGAGAGGATGCAGGAGGAGTTTTAGGCTCAGGTTGAGATCTTTCTTCCATCTGCTGTGAGGAAGTAGCAGCAGTGGTTTCAGGTGACTTTTGTGTTGTCACAGGTGTTACCTCTAGGATCTCATCTTCTAGAGTCACCTTTTTGGTGGGTTTGGGGGGCTTTTGGATAGTTTTCTTTTTGGTCTTTTTGGTGATTTTTGGTGTGGGTTTCACAGCAGGAGTTGTGCTGCTGTGATCACCAAGAGTAGTGGGCTCAACAGCAGGGGCCTGAGGAGCAGTTGTTGCTGCTAAATTCTGCTCAGGTACCTCTGTTTGTGTTTTTGAAGGTTTTGACAGCCTTGTGAATGTTTCAGAAGTTAGGCTGTTTATTTGAATAGGATTTCCTTGGATAAGCACATGTGCATTATCCTTTGAAAATTTCTTTTGAAGATAAAAACTTAAAAACCTTGGAAATAATAAAAATGATTTTTTTATTAACATTCTTAACCATATTATTGAAAATCTCCTGAGAGTAGTTAAAATTTTCTTCAGCCATGATAGCATAGCCCAGGTATTGGATTTTCAATGGTATTTCATTAAAAGCTGTTGTTTTATTTGACACACACATGAGGAGGGTATGGAATAAAAACCTCATGGCAGGTGGAAAACTGCCCTTTTGTAAAGTATCCTTTTTCATTTCTTCTTCATAACCTCTCTCAATGAAATCAGTTTGGTACTCTGTTTTTGAGAAAGAGCTTTTACCTGTAAGATCATTGATTTCAAAAACCTCTGAAATGGTTTGAGGTGTGATGGTAACTGGAATTCCCCTTATTGATGAAGTAATAGCTAAGGTTTTTTTTTCCTTAGTTTCAAGCTTTGCATTTTTCCAGAACTCTCGTTGGGTATCCAGGTAGATGGTTTCATTGCAGGTCAACAAAGTTTTGTACTTTGAAGATGAAAGTGCATCAATCACGGAATGAAAATCTGTGTTTTGACTTGTTTTAGCAAGTGTACACAGGTAGTTATGACGGGTTTTGAATGGAAGATCCATGATAAATCGAAGGTGGTTAAGAACGAAGGAAGAAGATGAGTGATTTGAGAGAATTTGGTGAAAACTGCTTTTGAAAGGAATTTTGAATTCGACTCGTCAGTGAAAACCCTGTTTGGGGTTTTGATCAGGGTTTTATAGGTGGAAAAAGTGAATGCTGACGTGGCAGCGGTTATAAAAGATCTGACGGCTAAGTACTGTCCACGTGACAACCTCTGATGAATAATGGATGACAGTTGTTAGGAAACCACTGATGAATCAATATCAGCGGTTTACAAGGCTGAAAATGAAAACAGTGGCTGACTATAACTATCAGTGGATAGCCTATCAGTGGATTAAAACACTGAGGTTTAACAACAGTGATTAACAAAGATAATGAGAGAACAGAGGTTGACTTTCAGCAGTGGATAATATCCAGCAGAACAGATGTTTGAAACAAACAGTGGTTATGGTAGACTTTTAAGGATTTAATGAAAATTTTCATTTTTAGCTATTTTTAAGGATGGATTTTTGATTTTCTGAAAACATTTTAAAGCTTTTATTCATAGAAAAACAGGATTTTGCCTGTTATTCCATGTTCAGCATGCCAATCCTAGAGATCAAGCTTTCAAAGGTAGATGTGTCTAAAGCCTTTGTTAGCACATCTGCCAGCTGATCTTTAGTTGGAACATGGTGCAGAGAAATCAATCATTTTTCATAGCAATCCCTCATAAAGTGATGTCTGATATCAATGTGCTTGGTGGTTGAATGTGAAACTGGATTTTTGATGATATTTTCTGCTGCCTGACTGTCCAACATGAGTGGTGTCTTTAAGGCAGTGATACCAAATTCCAGCAGTTGATTTTGAAGCCATAGCAGTTGGGCTGTACAGCTTGCAGCAACAATATACTCTGCCTTAGCAGTGGATGTTGAAACAGCTGCTTGCTTTTTGTTTTGCCAAGACACTAAGCAATTGCCTAGGAATTTGCTTTTTTGCTTTTCCTTCAACCTCCACAAAACACTATTTTAACCCAACAGTGGTTTTAAACCACCGTTTTAACCCAACAGCAGTTTCAACCATAGTTTTCTCCACAACAAATACATTTAACCCAACTGTGGTTTCAAACATCTGTTTTCCTCCATCTGTTGACCAAAGTCAACAGATGTATCAACTACTGTTTTATTTTCAAGCATGTTCCTTCTCCAAAAAAACAATATTTTAACCCAACAGTCGTTTCAATCCCCTTCAACCTCCACAAAACACTATTTTAACCCAACAGTGGTTTTAAACCACCGTTTTAACCAAACAGCAGTTTCAACCATAATTTTGTCCACAACACTTTGCTTTATCTCAACAGTAGTTCCAAACATTTGTTTTCATCCATCTATTGACCAAATTCAACAGATGTATCAACCACTTTTTTATTTTCAAACATCTGTTCCCAATAACAGAGCTTTGATCATTTAAACAGACATTTGCCAATATTACAAGCTTTTACACTCTCAAACCTAAATATTTATTTACTTAATTTAAATAACAAACATGGTTAATAATTTTAACACAACTAATTATATAAAAACTACAAGTGTCAAACAGAGGTAACTATATAATAAATAAAGTTCAAAACAGCAAACAGGAATCAATAGAATACAGCATACTAATTCCTAATCAATGGGCGAAACAGCATACAAAGTTCATCCATCTGTTGACCCAAGTCAACAGATGTATTAACCACTGTTTTATTTTCAAACATCTGTTCCCAATAACAGAGCTTTAATCATTTAAACAGACCTTTGCCAATATTACAAGCTTTTACACTCTCAAACATAAATATCCATTTACTTAATTTTAATAACAAACATGGTTAATAATTTTCACACAACTAATTCTATAAAAACTACAAGTGTCAAAACAGCAAACAACATTCAATAAAATACAACATACTAATTCCTAATCAATGGGTGAAACAGTAGTCTCGATAAGTAAAGCTCCTTTCAGACCATTGTAGTTGTCAACATGTTGGAGGTATTTCAGAAGTTCGTTGCTCAGATCAACTTCAACCATATCCCCCCAGATGCTTGTTATCAGCCACTTGTTGTCTTCAATTATATTAGTCCTTCGGCGCCTATCTACATAATCAATGTAAGGGCTCTCCAAATTTGTCCCAAAATAACCCATAAGTGAAAACCTGAAACCCTGAAACCATACTGCGCATGAAAAATCAATAAAATATGAAACATGGGTTTCAGGCGGGCCGCGTAAGGGTTAGCTTAGCCTTACGCGGGCCGCGTCAAGATGTGGTTTGACCGGATAAGCATCCGAGCCACGCATTAACCAGCTGGCAAGCCTACCCGTGATTCACCAAGCCTACTCGTAGACTAGGTCGCCCTCGCAGGCCGCGTAAGTTTAAGAGAAGGTTTACGCGGGCCGCGTAAACCTTAAATTTCAGCTATAAATAGCTTGGTTCCTGAGCAGTTCGATTGTGTCGACGAAACTTTCAAAATCATTTCTGTTCTGTTCGAATATTACTCTCAAATTAGTGAAGTGCTGCTACGATACCGGGTATTAACTCGATCGCTGCTACGATTCAATGTCCGATCGATTGAAACTATCCGATGAATGTTTAAGTGCTGCTCAAAACTGGGTTTATACTTTGTCATTCGTCGTGAATTCGATGGATGTTTAAGTATTGCACTTTGTCATTCGTCGTGAGGGTTTAATCTCGTGAGTTATCGTAAATGCTGTATTAGTTACTAACCTAGTTTGTGTGCATTGTTATTTAAATTAGGTTATCAGGCTAATCAATAGGCTAAAACTCTGCCCGCATAAATCTGCAATGTGAGTCATTCTCTTTTTATCAAATTGCTTTCCAAAACCCTATTTATTTCAAAGTTATAATTACAGGGATTAAGTCTTTGTAGTCTTCAATTACAGCCGGTATGTGGGGTTTTGTATACATTACTTGATAACCGTCACCATTGGACAACGGGTTAGCCAAGGGGTGATATGACCATAGTCACAGACACCATTGGACAACGAGATAGCCAATAGGTGGTCGAGTGACAAATACCGTTGGGTAAATGGTTGATATATATTAACATTGTAATCGCTCTTAATACTGTAAATTATAACAATGCGTCGTTTTTAGTAAAAAGAATGATTCACCAGTATTTCCCCGCTGACAAAACCTTTTTCAAACATGTTTCAGGTGATCTTTTGTGATCAAGGAAAAGTGCCGCGAAGCACTACAAGCTTAAGGATGTGGCTCAATATAAATAAGAAACATGTTTTGTAAAATAAAGATTTCCCAGTGAAATCACTTTATTGTAAACTACCGGTATTTCATTCCGAAGTATGAAATAAAATAATCATTTTCAGTTTTAAAAAGAGATCCTGATAAAATCTTCCGCTGTCAACTCAATTAAATAAATACCACGGGATTTCTGTCCCGCGGCTCCTGAACCGGTTCAAACCGGGCCGGGGGCCGTGACAGAAAAAGGTGGCATCAGAGCCACTGAGTTAAGCTAATTAAGTATTTAGAAATACTTAACTTTTACTGATTGCCATTTTGTGATTACGTGTTTTATTATTTGAATATTTGTTTACAGTATGGGTAAGCAAAGACTTTCGGACATCTATCATTAAATAGATAGTTCACCAAAAGAAAAAGGAACTTCATCCTCAAAATACCCAACAGATACTGAGGAAGGAATATTTGTTCGTAAAGCCCAGTTTGAGAAACCACTTTCCCCTAATAAAAGAAGTTTGATTAATAGGAAAAGTCAAGAAAAAATAAAGAAGCCACAACCAAAAGAAGTAATGATGCCTAAAGAGACACAGGAAATAGGCAATAACCCACCCTGGGAAGATGAATTAGAGGAAAAATGAGCAGATCTCTATATGTTAGCCACTGTAGCAGTAAATGCAAAATTTTAAAATACCCTGACCCAGTATTAGCACCCATATCATCTACAAGCCAGAAACTCTAAAGAAAATTTTACCCAGTAAATAAATAAGTTTACAATAAACCCTAGTATGTTTTAATTTTCAGTTGCCCTTTGTTTTAAATTAGTCACACGGTATGCAATAATACTTGAATGTTTATCTGTGAAATTTTTATTATAAAATTTTAACTTAGCATTTTGTGTGCATTTTTGCATATATGCTAAACAACATGAATGAGTTATCTGAAGCCCTTCAGAATCTCAATCTCTATCCCGTGAAAGTGGAAGTTTCCAAAGACTTTAATGGTTACTTACCCGATGTAGAGGAACCTATGGAATTTCGAGCTCCACCTCCGGAGAAACCAAAGCCTAAGAAAAGAAGAAGATTTGTAGGCTGGAGGCGTGTACGCAGGAGGAAACCAGCAACTAGGAAAATTCCCAAAATAGAAAATCCCATTGATAAAGGAAAAGGGATCGAGATTAAGGAAAATGCTAGGCAAGTAGAAATGGAAATTGGGGAAAGTTCTAGGCAAGTCGAGGAATTGCCTTTGCAGGAGGAATTAGATCGCATACTTGCAAACTGCGATATCATTAGGCCTATCAATAATAACCTCTTCCCTTATCCTGCTGAAACCCAACTTCCAATAAACTTAGAACCAGCCATTCCAGACCCTCTGATCCACACCCAACCTCTAGGAGAAATGGACGAGTGGTGGACTAACGACTGACAGTTTCAAAACCTCCTCAATAACCCTTATACCTTTTTCCCTCAGTTCGACCCAGAACCTGCACCAAACTCACCAATGAGCAATGAAAACTTAGCAGAACTCCGCCATTTTGGCCAGGAGCTGATGGATGCAGGAAATAGGATCAGGGAGGTAGGAGAACAGATCTCCTGGAAATACGACGAGAGGGAACGTCGCTTCTAAGGTGCCCAGGGATAGGATGGTTGTGAAGCTGTATAATAGTAATAGTAATAATAAAATAAGTCTGTAAAATAACCTACAAATAAAACTTTTGTAAGATAACGGTGTGTACTGATGCATATTATAATAGGAAAATTGGTTTTTAATAAACCAACCTTTGCCCCATTGGTAATTAATAATCCTACCTACAGAATTGGTAATTAATAATCCTACGTTTCAATATGTTGGTACTCAATAGACCTCCGTTAGTTTTTTTTAACTGAAGTTAGTTTTTAAGTTTTATTTGTTACACAAACAGTCCCTGTAGTTATAATTTACTAGTTTTAAGTTTTATTTATTACACAAACAATCCCTGTAGTTATAAAAAAAATCATAAAAACAAAAAAAAAATCTAAAAAATCAAAAAAATTCAAAAAAATTCTAAAAAAATCAAAAAAATTCTAAAAAAATCAAAGAAATTCAAAAAAATCATAAAAATTCAAAAAAAAATCAAAAAAATCATAAAAAATCATAAAAAGTCATAAAAATTCAAAAAATTCAAAAAAAGCAAACGTTTCGACCCGGACCGTTTCGACCCGTACCACCACCACCACCACCGCCACCACCGCCACCGCCGCCGCCACCACCACCACCACCGCCACCACCACCACCACCACCGCACCGCCGCCACCACCGCCGCCACCACCACCACCGCTACCACCACCACCGCCACCACCGCCACCACAGCACCGCCACCACCACCACCACCACCACCGCCACCACCACAGCACCGCCACCACCACCACCACCACCGTTTTTGAAACGGTCCGGGTCGAAACGGTCCGGGTCGAAAACGGTTCGGGTCGAAACGGTACGCGTCGAAACGGTACGGGTCGAAACGGTCCGGGTCGAAACGTTTGCTTTTTTTGAATTTTTTGAATTTTTATGATTTTTTATGATTTTTTGATTTTTTTTGAATTTTTATGATTTTTTTGATTTTTTTAGAATTTTTTTGATTTTTTTAGAATTTTTATGATTTTTTTGAATTTTTTTGATTTTTTAGATTTTTTTTATTTTTATGATTTTTTTTATAACTACAGGGACTGTTTGTGTAATAAATAAAACTTAAAACTAGTAAATTATAACTACAGGGACTGTTTATGTAACAAATAAAACTTAAAAACTAACTTCAGTTAAAAAAAACTAACGGAGGTCTATTGAGTACCAACATATTGAAACGTAGGATTATTAATTACCAATTCTGTAGGTAGGATTATTAATTACCAATGGGGCAAATGTTGGTTTATTAAAAACCAATTTTCCTATTATAATATATAAAAATGGCAGTTGAGAAATCAACAATTTTGGCTATACGTGTGTTGTATTGTGTGATTGTTTGCATATCGCTATTATTTATTTTATGCTAATAATTTATATATATATTAATTACCAGATGGAACCTGCTAATAATGAACCAGTTAATGAAGTAAACCAATCTGAGCAAAATCAGGAAGATCAATTTATGACTAGGCAAGATATCGAGAATATCGTTGCTCAAGGAATAGCCAATGCTATTCGAGCAATTCTTGCTGCTGCCCAGAAACCTGTTGAACCTCAACAAATTATCCCAGAAACCTGTTGAACCTCAACAAATTATTCCTAGAAACTGTTGAACCTTTTCTTGTGGTCAATTGCCTTTTGAGTTTCTTTGTACACTTCTTTATACCATCCTCTTGCTTCCATCCAATTTTCAATGCACTCTTCAATTGTTTTTCTCAGATGTTCATTGTTCTTTCCCTTCTTCTTGAGTTGCTCTTGTTTATCATTCATGCAGTTTCTTATATATTTCAGAGTTTGATTTGAATACCTGCATATATTACTGATTCTGAACAGAGCTTTCTCTTCATTAGCATCTTTGAAGACTACACTCATTTCTGGTTGATCAAAGATTGCTCCGGTTCTTACTAGTTTAGAAGGAATTTTAGCTGGAATTGAAGTGTTCGGAGGTGGTATTAGCACTTTGTTGCTGTACTCAAAATTGATACATAGATCAAAGTCTGCCAGTGCAGCTCTTTTGTATAACTTTGCTCCTGCACTTTTGAGACTTTCAAGGGCTCTTCTGACTACTATTGAATTACCTTTCATTTCATCAATGATATTCTTCATTTTGACTATTCCCAATGGGTGAATATCATCAGCCAGATCTGCATCAGTAACCTTTTGTTCACTGTTATCTTTTCTGATCAGGGTATACTTGTTTTGCGATTCAGTACCTAAGACACCTCCTCCAGTGGTCATAGTATCAATTGATACTATTGGATTGGTCATGTTCTTGTGTAGAATTACCCAACCTCCATTGTTTTTGTTTTCAACAATACCTTTACTTAATGGAGAGAGAGGTCTCTTTGGGTTGTCTTCTGGACCTTTCCAATAGTAATGTTTAAGATGTTCTTCAGGGTACATAATAGTGTGTAAATCACCTGTTAGCATATCCATTTCTCTGATGTTCCCTTCTGAATCTTCTATCATTTCTTTTCTTGGCCTTTTTGAGGAAGTTACTTCAAGTTCCATTCTTCTCTTCTCTTTTGCATCCATCCTTATACTTAACTCTATTTCTCCTGTGATGGCTGTAGAAGATGACTGAACTGGAATATGATCTTTTTGTTGTACCCTTGATGTGTCTGGCTTTGGGACATTTGGTGGAGGACCCATGAGTATCTTTTGTTTATCTGGCAGTGGACCCATGGGTTGCTTATGTTTTTGAGCTGTTGTTATTTCTGTTTGTTTGGTTTGACCTTGTTGAATGATTTCTGGTTGTTGTTGAGGAGTTTCTGATCTCCTTGCTTGACTTTCTTGTGGAATTGGGGCTTTCAGTTCATGAAGATCAACATTTGCTAGTCTGGCAATATTATACTGCAATCTCTTTACTAACAGATGAACATGAGTGAGAGCTTGAGTATTTGTTTCCTCTTGTTTCTTCATTTTCTGAAACTCCTGATTTTCTTGATTTCTTTGTGCAGCTAATTCCATTAACAGTTTCTCAAAAGCCTCAGCCATGCTGCTGTTGTTGGCTCTGAGGAACTGTATTTCTTCAAGATGCTTCCATGAACTTGAGCTTTCTCCTGCAGCTGCAACCTCAGCCATCTTTTTCTTGATATCATGAAGTTCCTTGAGAGCCTTCTCAAATTTTGATGAGCTCTCTTTGTTTTCTGATGACTTTTGCAATTTGTTAAGGGCTGCAGCATTGTCTTCTGTTTGCTTCTGCACAGCTTTGACAGTTTCTGACAAAACCTTGATATCTGACTTTTGATTTCTGATTTCTTCTAGTATCAGATCAAGTTTTTCTTCTGTTGCTGTTTTCACAGTAGCAGTTGTGTCTTCAAGTTCTTTGTGAAGTTGTTTAGGGGACATAGATTGATGTCCTTGGGAGATAGGAGAAACAACTAATGTTTCCCTTCTAACACCAGCAGAAAACACATTTTCTGCTGTTCTGAGGTTAAGAGGATTTGAAGATTCCAAATTCCCTATGTCCTCACCAGAAAATTGAAACACATTCAAGTTCTGGATTTCCTCATATCCTTGAACCTTTTCAAGTTCTCCATGAGTTGTTGAGAAACTCTTAGTTTTCTCATCCAGGTTTCCTTGATCAGCAGGCTGATCTCCACCTGTTGCCACCACATTTTCCTCCTCAGAATCTGATTCAGAAAATGGGTCTTTGGTTTTACTCACATCTTGTTTTGAAGAAATAGTGTCTCTAAGTAAAATTTCATGTTTTCCTTGAATTGATTCATCAGAATCACTCTCAGAAAAATGAAATATGTTTAATTTGGAGTGTTGTGCACCTGTTTCTCCCATATGTGAGATATCAGCATGATGTTCTTCTGCCACAGGGCTCATATGTACATCTTCATCAGCTGGATGAGGATCAGATTCACCCTGCTGTTCCATTCTTGGTGTGCTTGACTCCTGTGCATCATGCTCCATGGGGGACACATTTTCAAAAATTCCTCTGTTCTCTGACCTTTTATTCAACATCTTCAGATATTCTGCTCTGTATGAAGATGGCCACGAAAGCCACGAAATTCATACACCCACAGGAGAATTAGTAGTGATTACAGGAGATAAGCCACGAAAGCCACTGAAATTCATTTCAGTAATGAAGTTGGCCAGTTATTCAAGAAAACAAGAAATGGTGTATATGATTTCAGTAATCATTAACACGAAAGGTAAGAAACTTAAGGAAATTCCGGTAGTATCAGAATACCCAGATGTCTTTCCGGAAGAACTACCTGGATTACCACCCAACAGGGAAGTAGAATTTAGGATTCATCTAATTCCGGGAACTACACCGATAGCCAAGGCACCTTATCGGTTAGCACCCACCGAAATGTTAGAACTGAAAAAGCAGTTAGATGAATTATTAAGCAAATGATTTATACAACCTAGTTCATCCCCGTGGGGAGCTCCAGTGTTGTTTGTGAAAAAGAAAGATGGGTCAATGAGAATGTGTATCGATTACAGGGAATTAAATAAGGTTACAATTAAGAATCGATACCCATTACCTAGGATCGATGATCTCTTTGATCAACTACAGGGAGCTAGATATTTTTCTAAAATAGACTTACGCTCCGGATACCATCAATTGAAGGTACAAGAAGAGGACATACCTAAAACTGCTTTCAGAACTAGGTATGGACATTACGAGTTTACAGTCATGCCCTTCGGACTAACGAATGCACCTGCGGCATTCATGGACATGATGAATAGAATCTGTAAACCGTATTTGGATAAATTTGTAATTGTCTTCATCGACGATATACTTATTTATTCCAAAATTCAGGAGTAACATTGCGAGCACCTGCATGTACTCTTAACTTTGTTAAGAAAAGAAAAGCTTTACGCCAAATTCTTGAGTGAATTTTGGCTACAGGAAGTGCAATTTTTAGACATATGGTGAATCACAAAGGTATTCATGTAGATCCCTCCAAAATAGAAGCAATCACCAAATGGAAAGTTCCACAATCAGATATGGAGGTTAGAAGCTTTTTAGGATTAGCTGGATACTATAGGCGCTTTATTAAGGATTTTTCTAAAGTAGCGGTGCCATTAACTAAGCTAACCTGTAAAACAGTTAAGTTTGAATGGGGACCTAGGCAAAAAGAGGCGTTTAAAATTTTAAAGCAAAAGTTAACAAATGCCCCAATTCTAGCCTTACCAGAAGGAACAGAAGATTTTGAAGTTTACTGTGATGCTTCAAAGCTAGGATTAGGATGTGTGCTGATGCAACGCAAAAAGGTAATTGCGTATGCATCAAGGCAATTGAAAAAGCACGAGGAAAACTATACGACTCATGACTTAGAGTTAGGAGCCATAATTTTTGCCCTTAAGATTTGGAGACATTATCTGTATGGAAGTAAGTTTACTGTCTATACGGATCATAAAAGTTTAAGGTACATATTTGAGCAAAAAGAATTAAACATGAGGCAAAGGAGATGGATGGAGATTCTAAGTGACTACGACTGTGATATCCAATATCACGAAGGAAAGGCAAACGTAGTTGCAGATGCCTTAAGTCGTAAGTATCATGAGAAACAACGACGAGTTCGTGCTCTTAGATTAAATCTACAGTTAGATTTAATAGAACAACTGAGAAATGTCCAGGAAACAGCAATCAAGGATGATGCTGAAGGAATGAAAGGAAGAATAAAGGAATTAGAACAAGGAAGTGATGGAATCTGGAGATTCCATAAGAAAAGAATTTGGGTACCTAAGCAAGGAGAATTAAGAGATAAGATTTTAGAAGAAGCTCATAAATCTAGGTATACCATGCATCCAGGAAACAATAAAATGTACCAAGATTTAAGAAATAACTTCTGGTGGATATGAATGAAAAAGGACATAGCTAGATATGTTTCTAAGTGTCTTACTTGTTCACAAGGTAAGGCAGAACACCAGAAACCTTCGGCTCTACTTCAACAATTAGAAATGCCTGTATGGAAATGGGAACTCATAACAATGGACTTTGTTACTGTTGGACCCAGTATGGCCTTAAAACAACTTCTTTTCACGTAATATGGCAAGTGATTTCAGTAGATGTGAAAAAGATGTGCGGAAATGGAAATCAGACTTTCAAGAAACAAGACCTACAGAATTATCAAGTTTATATCACTTTGAAACAAAATGGTTTACAAGGTGATTGTAAGATTATTATCTAGTACAAATGAATCTTGAATTCTGTGGGTGAGAGGGCAATGGAGTTTTGATGTATGTATGAATGATAAGCTTAAAACTCACTTTGCTTCTCCTGGTTGAGCCTTCTATTTATAGACGGCTGGGTGCATGAATAAACAATTGTTTATTCATGCAATAAGTCCTGCAAAAAAGTGCCCAATTGACATATTTATTGAATCCAACGTTCAAGTTGCCTTTTTCATCATGATATCAATTAATGTCAACTTGCTTCGGTAAGTGTGGCAGGACAGAGCCAATTTCAGACAAGTGGGGTATTTCATCAGAATTTTGATAAACCACTTCATCAGAAATTCTGATGAACAAATCATCAGAAAAATCCTGATGATCAGAATCGTCAGAAACTGATGATATTTCATCAGAAATATCATCAGATCCATCAGAAGTGACCTTTTCTGATAATCCAATTCAGCTCTTGATCAACTTGTGATTCTTTGAAGTAGATGCTGTGCATTCCAGTTGTCCCATCTGATCTTCTTTTTCTAGTTTGTGATCTTCAGGACTGTGATCTCTTCATAGATCAAGTTGATTGTGATTTTCTTCAATACTTACAAATAAAGTTTCCTAACAGTTTCCCCCTAAGTATTGTAAGAAAATGAACTACCTCTATATCTAACATAAACAACTTTCTTTGAAAGATAAATTTAAAAACAACTAAGTTCAGAAACATAGAACATAGTCAAACCAACCATTAGTCAGACTAAAATAAAATATTGTTCAAAAACAGGAATTTTAATCTCATTAATTCTTTAATTGATCTTCACTCCACTTCTGTATTTGTCTCCTGGTTTCAGCCTTTTCTTGTGGTCAATTGCCTTTTGAGTTTCTTTGTACACTTCTTTATACCATCCTCTTGCTTCCATCCAATTTTCAATGCACTCTTCAATTGTTTTTCTCAGATGTTCATTGTTCTTTCCCTTCTTCTTGAGTTGCTCTTGTTTATCATTCATGCAGTTTCTTATATATTTCAGAGTTTGATTTGAATACCTGCATATATTACTGATTCTGAACAGAGCTTTCTCTTCATTAGCATCTTTGAAGACTACACTCATTTCTGGTTGATCAAAGATTGCTCCGGTTCTTACTAGTTTAGAAGGAATTTTAGCTGGAATTGAAGTGTTCGGAGGTGGTATTAGCACTTTGTTGCTGTACTCAAAATTGATACATAGATCAAAGTCTGCCAGTGCAGCTCTTTTGTATAACTTTGCTCCTGCACTTTTGAGACTTTCAAGGGCTCTTCTGACTACTATTGAATTACCTTTCATTTCATCAATGATATTCTTCATTTTGACTATTCCCAATGGGTGAATATCATCAGCCAGATCTGCATCAGTAACCTTTTGTTCACTGTTATCTTTTCTGATCAGGGTATACTTGTTTTGCGATTCAGTACCTAAGACACCTCCTCCAGTGGTCATAGTATCAATTGATACTATTGGATTGGTCATGTTCTTGTGTAGAATTACCCAACCTCCATTGTTTTTGTTTTCAACAATACCTTTACTTAATGGAGAGAGAGGTCTCTTTGGGTTGTCTTCTGGACCTTTCCAATAGTAATGTTTAAGATGTTCTTCAGGGTACATAATAGTGTGTAAATCACCTGTTAGCACATCCATTTCTCTGATGTTCCCTTCTGAATCTTCTATCATTTCTTTTCTTGGCCTTTTTGAGGAAGTTACTTCAAGTTCCATTCTTCTCTTCTCTTTTGCATCCATCCTTATACTTAACTCTATTTCTCCTGTGATGGCTGTAGAAGATGACTGAACTGGAATATGATCTTTTTGTTGTACCCTTGATGTGTCTGGCTTTGGGATATTTGGTGGAGGACCCATGAGTATCTTTTGTTTATCTGGCAGTGGACCCATGGGTTGCTTCTGTTTTTGAGCTGTTGTTATTTCTGTTTGTTTGGTTTGACCTTGTTGAATGATTTCTGGTTGTTGTTGAGGAGTTTCTGATCTCCTTGCTTGACTTTCTTGTGGAATTGGGGCTTTCAGTTCATGAAGATCAACATTTGCTAGTCTGGCAATATTATACTGCAATCTCTTTACTAACAGATGAACATGAGTGAGAGCTTGAGTATTTGTTTCTTCTTGTTTCTTCATTTTCTGAAACTCCTGATTTTCTTGATTTCTTTGTGCAGCTAATTCCATTAACAGTTTCTCAAAAGCCTCAGCCATGCTGCTGTTGTTGGCTCTGAGGAACTGTATTTCTTCAAGATGCTTCCATGAACTTGAGCTTTCTCCTGCAGCTGCAACCTCAGCCATCTTTTTCTTGATATCATGAAGTTCCTTGAGAGCCTTCTCAAATTTTGATGAGCTCTCTTTGTTTTCTGATGACTTTTGCAATTTGTTAAGGGCTGCAGCATTGTCTTCTGTTTGCTTCTGCACAGCTTTGACAGTTTCTGACAAAACCTTGATATCTGACTTTTGATTTCTGATTTCTTCTAGTATCAGATCAAGTTTTTCTTCTGTTGCTGTTTTCACAGTAGCAGTTGTGTCTTCAAGTTCTTTGTGAAGTTGTTTAGGGGACATAGATTGATGTCCTTGGGAGATAGGAGAAACAACTAATGTTTCCCTTCTAACACCAGCAGAAAACACATTTTCTGCTGTTCTGAGGTTAAGAGGATTTGAAGATTCCAAATTCCCTATGTCCTCACCAGAAAATTGAAACACATTCAAGTTCTGGATTTCCTCATATCCTTGAACCTTTTCAGGTTCTCCATGAGTTGTTGAGAAACTCTTAGTTTTCTCATCCAGGTTTCCTTGATCAGCAGGCTGATCTCCACCTGTTGCCACCACATTTTCCTCCTCAGAATCTGATTCAGAAAATGGGTCTTTGGTTTTACTCACATCTTGTTTTGAAGAAATAGTGTCTCTAAGTAAAATTTCATGTTTTCCTTGAATTGATTCATCAGAATCACTCTCAGAAAAATGAAATATGTTTAATTTGGAGTGTTGTGCACCTGTTTCTCCCATATGTGAGATATCAGCATGATGTTCTTCTGCCACAGGGCTCATATGTACATCTTCATCAGCTGGATGAGGATCAGATTCACCCTGCTGTTCCATTCTTGGTGTGCTTGACTCCTGTGCATCATGCTCCATGGGGGACACATTTTCAAAAATTCCTCTGTTCTCTGACCTTTTATTCAACATCTTCAGATATTCTGCTCTGTATGAAGATGGCCACGAAAGCCACGAAATTCATACACCCACAGGAGAATTAGTAGTGATTACAGGAGATAAGCCACGAAAGCCACTGAAATTCATTTCAGTAATGAAGTTGGCCAGTTATTCAAGAAAACAAGAAATGGTGTATATGATTTCAGTAATCATTAACACGAAAGGTAAGAAACTTAAGGAAATTCCGGTAGTATCAGAATACCCAGATGTCTTTCCGGAAGAACTACCTGGATTACCACCCAACAGGGAAGTAGAATTTAGGATTCATCTAATTCCGGGAACTACACCGATAGCCAAGGCACCTTATCGGTTAGCACCCACCGAAATGTTAGAACTGAAAAAGCAGTTAGATGAATTATTAAGCAAATGATTTATACAACCTAGTTCATCCCCGTGGGGAGCTCCAGTGTTGTTTGTGAAAAAGAAAGATGGGTCAATGAGAATGTGTATCGATTACAGGGAATTAAATAAGGTTACAATTAAGAATCGATACCCATTACCTAGGATCGATGATCTCTTTGATCAACTACAGGGAGCTAGATATTTTTCTAAAATAGACTTACGCTCCGGATACCATCAATTGAAGGTACAAGAAGAGGACATACCTAAAACTGCTTTCAGAACTAGGTATGGACATTACGAGTTTACAGTCATGCCCTTCGGACTAACGAATGCACCTGCGGCATTCATGGACATGATGAATAGAATCTGTAAACCGTATTTGGATAAATTTGTAATTGTCTTCATCGACGATATACTTATTTATTCCAAAATTCAGGAGTAACATTGCGAGCACCTGCATGTACTCTTAACTTTGTTAAGAAAAGAAAAGCTTTACGCCAAATTCTTGAGTGAATTTTGGCTACAGGAAGTGCAATTTTTAGACATATGGTGAATCACAAAGGTATTCATGTAGATCCCTCCAAAATAGAAGCAATCACCAAATGGAAAGTTCCACAATCAGATATGGAGGTTAGAAGCTTTTTAGGATTAGCTGGATACTATAGGCGCTTTATTAAGGATTTTTCTAAAGTAGCGGTGCCATTAACTAAGCTAACCTGTAAAACAGTTAAGTTTGAATGGGGACCTAGGCAAAAAGAGGCGTTTAAAATTTTAAAGCAAAAGTTAACAAATGCCCCAATTCTAGCCTTACCAGAAGGAACAGAAGATTTTGAAGTTTACTGTGATGCTTCAAAGCTAGGATTAGGATGTGTGCTGATGCAACGCAAAAAGGTAATTGCGTATGCATCAAGGCAATTGAAAAAGCACGAGGAAAACTATACGACTCATGACTTAGAGTTAGGAGCCATAATTTTTGCCCTTAAGATTTGGAGACATTATCTGTATGGAAGTAAGTTTACTGTCTATACGGATCATAAAAGTTTAAGGTACATATTTGAGCAAAAAGAATTAAACATGAGGCAAAGGAGATGGATGGAGATTCTAAGTGACTACGACTGTGATATCCAATATCACGAAGGAAAGGCAAACGTAGTTGCAGATGCCTTAAGTCGTAAGTATCATGAGAAACAACGACGAGTTCGTGCTCTTAGATTAAATCTACAGTTAGATTTAATAGAACAACTGAGAAATGTCCAGGAAACAGCAATCAAGGATGATGCTGAAGGAATGAAAGGAAGAATAAAGGAATTAGAACAAGGAAGTGATGGAATCTGGAGATTCCATAAGAAAAGAATTTGGGTACCTAAGCAAGGAGAATTAAGAGATAAGATTTTAGAAGAAGCTCATAAATCTAGGTATACCATGCATCCAGGAAACAATAAAATGTACCAAGATTTAAGAAATAACTTCTGGTGGATATGAATGAAAAAGGACATAGCTAGATATGTTTCTAAGTGTCTTACTTGTTCACAAGGTAAGGCAGAACACCAGAAACCTTCGGCTCTACTTCAACAATTAGAAATGCCTGTATGGAAATGGGAACTCATAACAATGGACTTTGTTACTGTTGGACCCAGTATGGCCTTAAAACAACTTCTTTTCACGTAATATGGCAAGTGATTTCAGTAGATGTGAAAAAGATGTGCGGAAATGGAAATCAGACTTTCAAGAAACAAGACCTACAGAATTATCAAGTTTATATCACTTTGAAACAAAATGGTTTACAAGGTGATTGTAAGATTATTATCTAGTACAAATGAATCTTGAATTCTGTGGGTGAGAGGGCAATGGAGTTTTGATGTATGTATGAATGATAAGCTTAAAACTCACTTTGCTTCTCCTGGTTGAGCCTTCTATTTATAGACGGCTGGGTGCATGAATAAACAATTGTTTATTCATGCAATAAGTCCTGCAAAAAAGTGCCCAATTGACATATTTATTGAATCCAACGTTCAAGTTGCCTTTTTCATCATGATATCAATTAATGTCAACTTGCTTCGGTAAGTGTGGCAGGACAGAGCCAATTTCAGACAAGTGGGGTATTTCATCAGAATTTTGATAAACCACTTCATCAGAAATTCTGATGAACAAATCATCAGAAAAATCCTGATGATCAGAATCGTCAGAAACTGATGATATTTCATCAGAAATATCATCAGATCCATCAGAAGTGACCTTTTCTGATAATCCAATTCAGCTCTTGATCAACTTGTGATTCTTTGAAGTAGATGCTGTGCATTCCAGTTGTCCCATCTGATCTTCTTTTTCTAGTTTGTGATCTTCAGGACTGTGATCTCTTCATAGATCAAGTTGATTGTGATTTTCTTCAATACTTACAAATAAAGTTTCCTAACAGTTTCCCCCTAAGTATTGTAAGAAAATGAACTACCTCTATATCTAACATAAACAACTTTCTTTGAAAGATAAATTTAAAAACAACTAAGTTCAGAAACATAGAACATAGTCAAACCAACCATTAGTCAGACTAAAATAAAATATTGTTCAAAAACAGGAATTTTAATCTCATTAATTCTTTAATTGATCTTCACTCCACTTCTGTATTTGTCTCCTGGTTTCAGCCTTTTCTTGTGGTCAATTGCCTTTTGAGTTTCTTTGTACACTTCTTTATACCATCCTCTTGCTTCCATCCAATTTTCAATGCACTCTTCAATTGTTTTTCTCAGATGTTCATTGTTCTTTCCCTTCTTCTTGAGTTGCTCTTGTTTATCATTCATGCAGTTTCTTATATATTTCAGAGTTTGATTTGAATACCTGCATATATTACTGATTCTGAACAGAGCTTTCTCTTCATTAGCATCTTTGAAGACTACACTCATTTCTGGTTGATCAAAGATTGCTCCGGTTCTTACTAGTTTAGAAGGAATTTTAGCTGGAATTGAAGTGTTCGGAGGTGGTATTAGCACTTTGTTGCTGTACTCAAAATTGATACATAGATCAAAGTCTGCCAGTGCAGCTCTTTTGTATAACTTTGCTCCTGCACTTTTGAGACTTTCAAGGGCTCTTCTGACTACTATTGAATTACCTTTCATTTCATCAATGATATTCTTCATTTTGACTATTCCCAATGGGTGAATATCATCAGCCAGATCTGCATCAGTAACCTTTTGTTCACTGTTATCTTTTCTGATCAGGGTATACTTGTTTTGCGATTCAGTACCTAAGACACCTCCTCCAGTGGTCATAGTATCAATTGATACTATTGGATTGGTCATGTTCTTGTGTAGAATTACCCAACCTCCATTTTTTTTGTTTTCAACAATACCTTTACTTAATGGAGATAGAGGTCTCTTTGGGTTGTCTTCTGGACCTTTCCAATAGTAATGTTTAAGATGTTCTTCAGGGTACATAATAGTGTGTAAATCACCTGTTAGCACATCCATTTCTCTGATGTTCCCTTCTGAATCTTCTATCATTTCTTTTCTTGGCCTTTTTGAGGAAGTTACTTCAAGTTCCATTCTTCTCTTCTCTTTTGCATCCATCCTTATACTTAACTCTATTTCTCCTGTGATGGCTGTAGAAGATGACTGAACTGGAATATGATCTTTTTGTTGTACCCTTGATGTGTCTGGCTTTGGGATATTTGGTGGAGGACCCATGAGTATCTTTTGTTTATCTGGCAGTGGACCCATGGGTTGCTTCTGTTTTTGAGCTGTTGTTATTTCTGTTTGTTTGGTTTGACCTTGTTGAATGATTTCTGGTTGTTGTTGAGGAGTTTCTGATCTCCTTGCTTGACTTTCTTGTGGAATTGGGGCTTTCAGTTCATGAAGATCAACATTTGCTAGTCTGGCAATATTATACTGCAATCTCTTTACTAACAGATAAACATGAGTGAGAGCTTCAGTATTTGTTTCTTCTTGTTTCTTCATTTTCTGAAACTCCTGATTTTCTTGATTTCTTTGTGCAGCTAATTCCATTAACAGTTTCTCAAAAGCCTCAGCCATGCTGCTGTTGTTGGCTCTGAGGAACTGTATTTCTTCAAGATGCTTCCATGAACTTGAGCTTTCTCCTGCAGCTGCAACCTCAGCCATCTTTTTCTTGATATCATGAAGTTCCTTGAGAGCCTTCTCAAATTTTGATGAGCTCTCTTTGTTTTCTGATGACTTTTGCAATTTGTTAAGGGCTGCAGCATTGTCTTCTGTTTGCTTCTGCACAGCTTTGACAGTTTCTGACAAAACCTTGATATCTGACTTTTGATTTCTGATTTCTTCTAGTATCAGATCATGTTTTTCTTCTGTTGCTGTTTTCACAGTAGCAGTTGTGTCTTCAAGTTCTTTGTGAAGTTGTTTAGGGGACATAGATTGATGTCCTTGGGAGATAGGAGACACAACTAATGTTTCCCTTCTAACACCAGCAGAAAACACATTTTCTGCTGTTCTGAGGTTAAGAGGATTTGAAGATTCCAAATTCCCTATGTCCTCACCAGAAAATTGAAACACATTCAAGTTCTGGATTTCCTCATATCCTTGAACCTTTTCAGGTTCTCCATGAGTTGTTGAGAAACTCTTAGTTTTCTCATCCAGGTTTCCTTGATCAGCAGGCTGATCTCCACCTGTTGCCACCACATTTTCCTCCTCAGAATCTGATTCAGAAAATGGGTCTTTGGTTTTACTCACATCTTGTTTTGAAGGAATAGTGTCTCTAAGTAAAATTTCATGTTTTCCTTGAATTGATTCATCAGAATCACTCTCAGAAAAATGAAATATGTTTAATTTGGAGTGTTGTGCACCTGTTTCTCCCATATGTGAGATATCAGCATGATGTTCTTCTGCCACAGGGCTCATATGTACATCTTCATCAGCTGGATGAGGATCAGATTCACCCTGCTGTTCCATTCTTGGTGTGCTTGACTCCTGTGCATCATGCTCCATGGGGGACACATTTTCAAAAATTCCTCTGTTCTCTGACCTTTTATTCAACATCTTCAGATATTCTGCTCTGTATGGTGAATCTTCTGGTATCTGATTCATCAGTCTTTCTGATAGAGCAGGCACATCATAATCTGACTTCCAAGATCCTATGGCAGTCCAAGGTCTCATAGTTTCTGTTTTCCACATATTTTCTGATGCTGGAATTTCTAGGTTCCTTTTTGAAAAGGCATCAGAAATTATGATTGACAGAAATATGGGAAAGGGTAGATGTGAATCTATCCTCCCAGTGTTTGTCAGAATTGATCTTCTGATCAGAACAAATATTTCTGCTCCAAAATCAATGTTCAATCCTTTAATGAGACTGAACATGATTGTTAGAATGTTCATATTTATCTGATCTGTACCTCCAATCTTTGAAGATAGACACTTGTTCAGAATCTCCATTAAAACTTGCCAGAAGGCAAGTAGCTTGTTTCTCTTGAATTCATTGATTTTTGAAATCTTTGCTTTGTAACCCATTACAGCATCAAGTTGTGAGAACATATCTTCTTTTTCTGGTGCTTCTTCATAGCTATGATTTAAGGGTAGTTCCAAACATTCCCTTATCTTTTCTGGTGAAATTTTAATAAAGATATTTCCCCATACATGTGCTGTTAACTCAGTTTGACTTGAGATTTTGAGAGTTTTTACAACTTGTTGTATGAGTTCTTATGGTACCTCTCTGGTCTTTGTAAGAGCTTGAGCTATAGGGCATCTGGTTAGAAATTCAATGAGAATTTGACACTTCATATCATAATCTTCGATGTTATCATTCATTGCTTCATTGTTTCTCTTTAATGGAAGAAATTCAGCTTCAGTGATGAAGGGAACAAAGTGTTCTGTTGGTGGTATGTTGATGTTGATAGCAGCCATTGAGAGTTTTGGTTTTTGTTTCGGAGAAGAGTTTTAGGGTTTCGAATGTGAAGGTTGAAGATGGAAGACTCTGTTTTTGAATGAGGTATTTATAGGGTGTACAGACAGAGATTTTTGAGTGTTTATCGTGGGTTGTTTGTGTTCAAGATGATTAATGACACCTTTATGATGTTTAAATCTTTTAAGGAAACAACCGTTTTTGAAAAACCTTTGGTTTATCTCTAATTTAATGTAAATCTTTTTAAAGAGACTTAGAGACTCCAATGATTTTGCAGATAAACACTAGTGTCCAACTTGCACCTTTTCTCTATGTGGGACCCTTTTGGTTTAAAAGGTCCAATAGAAATATTTTCCGAGTTTGTGTGTCTTCCCAGGTTTTCCTCTTGATGATATATATATCAGAAAATTTTGAATGATACTATTAAGAGTTGTATCTTCTTTTATATAACATCAGAATTCATTTGATTCATAGATAGAGAATGAATCATCAGTTTTTTTTAAGATGAGAGGGAATAAGTAGAGTTTCGAGATTTTTACTTACATTGCAGTCTTGCAGTTCTGACCTCCACACCTTTGTTCTTATATACAGGAAGTATTTTTCATACAGCTTGTTCCAGTCCTCAGAATTTTTTTTTTTGAAAGAAACTTATTTCAAGAAAATTTTGGATGGTCATAAGTTTCTTTGAATCTGGTTAAAAGCATTGTTTTTCTGATGATTAGTCAAACTTCCTGGCTTTTAAGAAATTTTTCTGATAAAAAAATTGATTTTCTGATTTATTGTCAGATTTTCTGGTAAATTTAAACCTCTGTTTCTGGTGAAAAATCAAATTTGTGTTTCTTAATGAGTTTTCTAAATAAACACCAGATTTTCTGATTGATTATCAGATTTTCTGAGTTTCATTAAATCCTGTCAGATCTCATGTGTGTTTCACCAGATTTTCTTTGTTTTTATCAGACATGTTGTGTTAGTTCCCCCTAGATCTATTGAGAAAAAAATTTGAATGAAAATAAATAAAAGCAGATATGATATAAATAAAGAAAACATAAAACACATAACAAAAACTAACAACTACTCCTCTTCCTCCTCCAATACGTTGTACATGCACTTCACATATAACCAAAGACTGGTTATTCGACCGGTGTGATTCGTTGATGGTGTCAGGGTGGCTTCACTAATGTTTTCTTGAAGTACCAGCATGGCCCTTGGATAGCAGCTTCTCACTCCTCCGAAGTCCAGCTGACTTGTGATCACCTTGGTTACGAATCGAGGGTAGATCAGAAAAGGGTTGACGGTCGTGGATGTTTGCTTCTAGGTCTCTCATGAGAAACTTAGCATAGTTGTAAGGTTTTTCCTGTACAACAGCATGAACCACTCCCATCATCTTATGAGACAGCTCGTTGAAGTTTCCAATCTTCTTGGAGAAGCAGACACTTAGCTGTGTTACCAAAAACTGGAAAAGTGGTATAAAACCGGATTTGCTAACAGCCCTTAACGAGTTGAGTGTATGATAGCCCATTTCAGTCAGGGTTTGTTGCACATCCGCCTTATCCAGAAATTGGGTTTCATGATCATTACCCAGTTTGAGGACATTTTTGATTGTTTCCTCATTTAGGGTAATTTTTACCCCCATAACCTCACTCTCAATCCACATGGAAGTACCACTAAAAATGATTAAAGAGTTCCACCAGAACTCTTGAAGAAGTTTTGGATAAATGGTGACATGTGATGATACAGCAAAGCCTAAAGGACTTCGCATGATCATATTGTACACAAACCTGCAGTCCTCCCATGCAGGCCCTTCCAAGTTGGATCTTAATCTAAGATTATGAAGTCTGTGAAATGGGAGAGGGAATTGAGTGGCTTTCATCAATTTTGGGCGACCCATTTTTGATAAGAAAAATTCTGTCGAAGGGCTTTTGAAGAGATGATCTTTGTGAAGAAAGTTCTTTTCAGGTTGTTAATATTTATAGATGAAAGTGATGTTAACAACCAACCCTTTTCTCTTCAATTAAGACGATATCTGTTGCAGTGAATGTAACAGTGAATGCAACAGTGAATGTGACAGTCTACTAAGCCCCATGTGTGAGTAAGCATTTAATGACTAGGCGGCTACTTTCATAGCTCCTAATGATTCTAGTGCCTACGTGTCACTTAAGTTTCTTATGAAAAAATGACGTTGCATGCATTTGCAGAAAAAAAATGAAATCCAATAATCTGAAAAAAAAATTGAGACGGTTGATATTCACAGCTGTATGGAACTTCATCAGTATGCATGTTACTTTTCCCCCTTTTTGTTTTTTAATAAAAAATACAAAAACCAAAAATACACAAAAGAAAATAAATACAATATGTGGGATATTCATGAGGATGGAAAATAAATTTTTACAAATAATACTGATGTTTCAACCTAGTTTCTGATTTTATATTAGAACTTCTGGTGTTTTTACCAGATATTCTGATATTTCTTCAGATTATCTGATAAATTATCATTTAGTGATGATTCATCAGATTTTTTGGTGTTCCATCAGATTGATGAATTGTTTCATCAGAAGCTAGTTGATTTGTTCTATGAATATCAGTACTTTGACATACAACAAGTTGGTTTTCAATTTGTGTCTTTGTGTTTTCTGAAAAATCTTCATCATTTAGATTAACCATGCCTAGTTTGCTGATCAAAAAATTGTGTCTCTTTTCATCAAGAGGCTTTGTAAATATATCAGCAATTTGATTTTCAGTTGGAACAAAATACATTTCAATGTTACCTTTCTCCACATGATCTTTTATGAAGTGGTATCTGACATCTATGTGTTTGGTTCTTGAGTGATGAACTGGATTTTATGTTATTGCAATAGCACTCTTTGAGTCACATAGAATTGGAATTCTTGTCAGAGTTACTCCATAATCTTTCAGTTGAGTTTGCATCCACAGCACTTGTGAACAGCAACTTGCTGCTGCTACATATTCCGATTCTGCTGTTGATGTGGCAACACAGTTTTGTTTCTTGCTTGCCCAACATACCAATTTCTCTCCCAAGAGTTGACAGGCACCAGATGTGCTTTTCCTGTCAATTTTGCACCCTGCATAATATGCATCTGTGTATGCAATTAATTCAAGGTTTGTATCCTTAGGATACCAGAGACCAATTTCTGATGTGCCTTTAAGATATTTAAAAACCCTTTTTACAGCTTTTAGATGGGATTCTTTCGGATCACATTGATATCTGGCCAGAAAGCATGTTGCAAACATGATATCTGGTCTGCTTGCAGTTAAATAAAGCAGTGATCCTATCATCCCTCTGTAGGTTTTAATATCAACACTTATACCATCCTTATCAGAATCTAACTTGTTCCCTGTTGCCATGGGAGTTTTTGAAACAGAGCAGTTTTCAAGTGAGTATTTTTGTAGAATTGTTTTCACATATTTTGATTGACTTAAAAATATTCCATCAATTCTTTTTTTTACTTGTAACCCTAAGAAAAAGGTTAACTCACCCATCATACTCATTTCAAAGTGGCTGGTCATTATTTTTTGAAATTTGTCACAAAATTTTTCATTTGTTGATCCAAATATAATGTCATCAACATATATCTGGACCAACAAAGTATGACCTTTGTGTGTTTTGAGAAAAAGAGTGGTGTCAATAGTTCCTTTGGTAAACCCAGAATTGAGTAAGAAGTTTGATAAAGTTTCATACCAGGCTCTAGGAGCTTGCTTCAACCCATATAAGGCTTTGTTTAAACTATAAACATGATTTTAAAATTTTGGATCAACAAAGCCTTCTGGTTGATGCACATAAACTTCTTCCTCAATTTTACCATTCAGAAAAGCTGATTTAACATCCATTTGATAAACTTTTAAATCCTTGGATGCAGCATAAGCAAGAAAAATTCTTACAGCTTCTAATCTAGCTACTGCTGCAAAAGTTTTGTCATAATCAATACCTTCTTGTTGACAGTAACCCTTGACCACTAACCTTGCTTTGTTCCTTGTGATTATGCCATTCTCATCAGATTTATTCCTGAATACCCATTTTGAACCAATGACAGATTTGTCTTTTGGCTTGGGTACCAGATCCCATACCTTGCTCCTTTCAAACTGATCAAGCTCTTCTTGCATAGCCTGAATCCAGTCTGGATCACTCAGAGCTTCTTTGACAGATTTAGGTTCTACCTTGCTTAAGAACCCAGAAAATGCACACTCATGTGCAGTGGCAGATCTTGTTCTGACACCATCTGCAAGATTGCCTATGATGTCAGAATGAACATGTCCTTTGATCCATCTTAACTTGTTGTGATAAGTTGTTGGTTCTGATGGATTTGAAGTTTCCCCCTGAACAGATGCTTCAATTGTGTGTAAGATATCAGAATTCTGAGGTTCTGATGTGCTACGCCTTTGTTCTGCAGAGTTAGTACATGATGGATCTTTTGATTTGTTGTTGAAAAATTTATCATGTTCTAGGAAATCTTCATTTATCATTTCAAAAAGATGTTCATACTTTTCTTGTTTGTCAGAAAAATTTATTTCTTTCATGTATTCATCAGAAACCTCTGTTTCTGGTGAGTCATCAAATGAGACATACAGACTTTCTCTGATTGTCCTTGTATTGAGAATAAAAAAAATTCTATATGCTTTTGATGACAAAGAGTAACCAAGAAAAATACCTTTTTCTGCTTTTCTGTCAAATTTTTCAAGGCTTTCAAAATCATTGAAAACAAAGCATCTACAACCAAATGTATGCAAAAATTTTATACTTGGAATTCTTCCATTTATAATGTTGTAAGGTGTTTTGTTGTGCCTTTTGTTGATTATGGATCTGTTTTGTGTAAAACATGCATTTGCTATAGCTTCTGCCCAAAAATGAGTGGGCAATTTAGCATAAGCAAGCATGGTTCTGGCAGCTTCTACCAAGGTCCTATTTCTTCTTTCAACCACCCCATTCTGTTGGGGTGTTCTGGGAGCAGAAAAATCATGAGAAATTCCTTTGCTTATAAGGAAATTCTCAATTTTTGAATTCTTAAACTCTGTTCCATTGTCTGATCTGATCCTTCTGACTGTTAGTTTTAACAGATTTTCAATTTTCTTGATAAAATTAATGATCAGATCAGGAGTTTCACTTTTCTTTCTCAAAAATTCTACCCATGTGTACTTGGAAAAGTCATCTACTATTACTAGTATGTACTTCTTTCCTGAAAAACTTTCTGTACTTATGGGTCCACACAAATCCATGTGTAAAAGTTCCAAATTTTGTGAAATAGAAGACTCAGAAATTGA
The DNA here is from genome assembly GCA_030545235.1 of Helianthus tuberosus. Lineage (NCBI taxonomy): Eukaryota > Viridiplantae > Streptophyta > Magnoliopsida > Asterales > Asteraceae > Helianthus > Helianthus tuberosus. The sequence goes on along the minus strand of CM060411.1, from coordinate 46,175,984 downwards.
TTTATGTGAGCTTCTCTTGGATTTACCCATCTCACATGCTTCACAAATTTTATCCTTCTTTGAGGATATCAAAGGTAATCCTTTTACCAGACCTTTACTTGCTAGTTTACTTAGGTTTTTGAAATTTAAGTGGGCAAGCCTTTTGTGCCATAACCAACTACTACCTTTGTTGATTTTTGAAAATAAACATAGTTTTGGATGTTCACTTTCTTCTTTGAAGTCAAAATAGTAAATTGATTTTCTTATTCTTTTCCCACTTAAATAGATTTTATTATCATCTATAAATATTAGCAAGCATTTTTCTGGTAAAAAAGTTACCTGAAAACCTTTGTCACAGAATTGACCACAACTCAGCAAGTTATACTTTAAGCCTTTAACATAGGCTACTTTCTCTATGGTCAGACATCCATACTTAATGCATCCATATCCCATCATCCTTCCTTTCACTCCATTTTCAAAGTTTACCAATCTACCCAGCCTTGAAACAAAGTTGCTGAGTAAGCTCCTGTCCCCAGTCATGTGCTTGGAGCTTCCTGAGTCGCAGTACCAGATCTGCTGCACATGATGGTCCTGAAATGAAACGATTAGAGGGTTTTTGGTACCCAGGCATGCTTGGGTACTTTTCTGATGGAATATTTATCACTTTCTTTCTTCTTCTTCTTCTTGATTTTGCATTAGAAACTCTGTTATATGCTGAGCCATTAACAGATTTTACAGTTTTCTTTTGAAGATGGTGTTGAACAAGCTTCAGTATGTCAACACACATACAAGAGTTATCAGAATTTTCTGATATTTCCTCTTGTGATGGAATGAGTGGATACTTTTGAAAAGATGAGTGAACTGCTTCTGGAGTCTTTACAGATTTTTGACTGCATTCACTATTGTTTGTTTTGAAGTTTGGTTTTTCAAAAGAGTATTCAGAACAGGTTGTTTTGCAAGATTCAGATTCTGATATAAATTTATCAGAATTCTGATGAGTTGCTTTTACAAAGATAGTGGGTTTATTTGATCTTGTAGATCTTGTATAACCTAAACCCTTTCCTTTGTTCTTTGGTGTGGACTCAATAAAATTTATGAACTCTTTGGCCTGTTGAAAACCTCTTACATTGATTTCTTTATCATTGATTTTCTTGTAAAGATCTTTTCTTTCATTTTCATAAAACTCAATTTTAGCTCTTTGATCTAAACTATCCTCTATAAGAAGTTGGTTTTCAAGAATGATTTTATTCAAAGTCCTTTGCAACTCATCAGATTTTCTAATATCTGATTGATGTTTTTCTTGCAGATTTAGAAAATCTGACATGAGCTTGTTTAGCTTGTGTTCAAGATCAAGATTATCCAAATTTACCTTTTGTTCTGAAGTTTCTGGTAGTCCTTCAGAGAGTGCCATGAGGCAGAAATTTGCCAATTCTTCTTCTTCATCATCAGAAGAATCATCAGATAACCATGTATCTGTTCCAGCAATTAAGCTTACTTGTTGCTATTTCTTTGCTTCTTCAAGCTTTTTCTCATAACATGCAACATCCTTCAGCTTTTTGGTCTTGCATTTTGATGCATAATGACCTCTCTGTTTGCACTTGTAACACACAACTTCAGCCTTCCCTTTATCCTTAGATCTAATCTCTTCTTTAGATCTTCCATCCATGCTTCCTCTGTCACTCCTCTGGTATCTCTGGCTACCTCCCCTCAACCTCTGCTCAAATGTTTTGGTGAGCAGTGCTATTGCTTCAGCAAAAGCTGAAAAGTCTGATGATGCATCAGAAGTTTCAAGATTTTGGCTGTTTGATGGTTATGGATCATTGGTTGTTGTTGATCTTTGTGAGTTTGAGATAAGAGCTAAAGATCCCCCTCTTTGAATGGTTTCTTCAAATATTTCTTCCTCTCTGAGGATCAAGATGCTGTATAAGTCATGAAGACTCATGTTTCCTAGTTCTAAGGTTGATGATAAAGTCATGGTTAGACTTCTCCATTCTCTAGGAAGGGCATCAAGAAATTTTATGTTTCTTTCATCATTTAACTTTGTTATACCAAATTTCTTTAGCTCGTTTAAAAGTTTTGTAAATCTTTGATATGTATCATTTAACCTTTCATTTGGCAAACTTTTAAACCTTTCATAAGATGAGGCATTGTTTGTTCTCTTGTTTCTTCTCATCCTTTCTCCTCCTTCACAAAGATTTTCCAACTGATCCCATATTTCCTTAGCTGATGCACATGCATCAACTTGTGAAAATATGTCATTGGGGATGGCCATTATTAAAAGTGACTTTGCCCTTTCATCCCCAACCACCAGTTCCTTGTCTTCCGCGCTCCAGTTTATTTCACTTTTGGGAGCGCGGGAGGCAGGGATACCCGGTGATTGGTCAGTTGCTGGAATAGCAAGTATATCTGTCATTGGTATATGTAGACCCCTTTCAATGGATTGAAACAGAGCTCGGTCATGACCATTAAGGAAATTGACCATCCTGATTTTCCATTGGGGTATTCCTCTCTGACCAGAGTTGGAGGTTTGGACATAGAACCAATGTTAAAAGCATTATTCCAAGATTAAAAGTTGGCCATATTTAGAGAAAAGAAGATGAGCGATTGATCGTTTGAAAATAATTTATTCAATCTGCTCTGATACCAATTGTTGGACCCAGTATGGCCTTAAAACAACTTCTTTTCACGTAATATGGCAAGTGATTTCAGTAGATGTGAACAAGATGTGCGGAAATGGAAATCAGACTTTCAAGAAACAAGACCTACAGAATTATCAAGTTTATATCACTTTGAAACAAAATGGTTTACAAGGTGATTGTAAGATTATTATCTAGTACAAATGAATCTTAAATTCTGTGGGTGAGAGGGCAATGGAGTTTTGATGTATGTATGCATGATAAGCTTAAAACTCACTTTGCTTCTCCTGGTTGAGCCTTCTATTTATAGACGGCTGGGTGCATGAATAAACAATTGTTTATTCATGCAATAAGTCCTGCAAAAAAGTGCCCAATTGACATATTCATTGAATCCAACGTTCAAGTGGCCTTTTTCATCATGATATCAATTAATGTCAACTTGCTTCGGTAAGTGTGGCAGGACAGAGCCAATTTCAGACACGTGGGGTATTTCATCAGAATTCTGATAAACCACTTCATCAGAAATTCTGATGAACAAATCATCAGAAAAATCCTGATGATCAGAATAGTCAGAAACTGATGATATTTCATCAGAAATATCATCAGATCCATCAGAAGTGACCTTTTCTGATAATCCAATTCAGCTCTTGATCAACTTGTGATTCTTTGAAGTAGATGCTGTGCATTCCAGTTGTCCCATCTGATATTCTTTTTCTAGTTCGCGATCTTCAGGACTGTGATCTCTTCATAGATCAAGTTGATTGTGATTTTCTTCAATACTTACAAATAAAGTTTCCTAACAGTTACTAAGTTACCCAAAACCAGAAAAGGTAATGACGCGATTTGGGTAATTGTGGATCGATTAACCAAGTCAGCTCATTTTCTACCCATGAAGGAAACCTTTAGCATGGAAAGGTTAGCCAAGTTGTATGTAAACGAAGTCGTATCCTTACATGGAGTTCCACTCTCCATTGTATCGGATAGGGATAGTCGTTTCACTTCCCATTTCTGGACAAGTTTCCAGGAAGCAATGGGAACCCGACTAAATTTAAGTACGGCATATCATCCTCAAACAGACGGGCAAAGTGAAAGGACGATACAAACCCTGGAAGACATGCTCCGAGCATGTGTGATATATTTTGGTGGAAACTGGGACGATCACCTACCTTCGATCGAATTCTCCTATAATAATAGTTATCATGCAAGCATCGAAGCTGCCCCATTTGAAGCACTGTATGGACGAAAGTGCAGAACTCCAGTTTGCTGGGCAGAAATAGGAGAAAGTCAATTATCAGGTCCTGAAATTGTGCAAGAGACCACCGACAAGATCACTCAGATCAAGGAAAGACTGAAAACTGCTCGAGATTGTCAAAAGAGCTATGCCGACAATCGACGTAAGCCACTAGAATTTCAAGTCGGAGATAGAGTACTCTTGAAAGTTTCTCCTTGGAAAGGAGTAGTTCGGTTCGGTAAGAAAGGAAAGCTAAGTCCACGATACGTAGGACCATTTCCAGTGATCCAACGTATAGGACCAGTTACTTATCGTTTACAACTACCATAAGAACTAGCTGGAGTACATGATGTATTTCATGTATCCAACCTCAAGAAGTGTTTATCGAACGAATCACTGGTAGTACCTCTTCGGGACATAGAGGTAAATGAAAATTTAAAATTCGTAGAGAAACCACTACAAATAGAAGACCGAAAGATCAAGTTTCTCAAGCACAAGTGATTAGTGCTGGTCAAATTCAAGTGGGATTCGAAACGAGGACCCGAATACACTTGGGAGCTGGAATCGAAAATGAAGCGAAAGTATCCTCACCTATTCCAGTAAATCTCGAGGACGAGATTTTAAATAAGGTGGGGAGGATGTAAGGGCTATCCAAATTTGTCCCAAAATAACCCATAAGTGAAAACCTGAACCCCTGAAACCATACTGCGCATGAAAAATCAATAAAATATGAAACATGGGTTTCAGGCGGGCCGCGTAAGGGTTAGCTTAGCCTTACGCGGGCCGCGTTAAGATGTGGTTTGACCGGATAAGCATCCGAGCCACGCATTGACCAGCTGGCAAGCCTACCCGTGATTCACCAAGCCTACTCGTAGACTAGGTTGCCCTCGCGGGCCGCGTAAGTTTAAGAGAAGGTTTACGCGGGCTGCGTAAACCTTAAATTTCAGCTATAAATAGCTTGGTTCCTGAGCAGTTCGAATGTGTCGACGAAACTTTCAAAATCATTTCTATTATGCTCGAATATTACTCTCAAATTAGTGAAGTGCTGCTACAATACCGGGTATTAACTCGATCCCTGCTACGATTCAATGTCCGATCGATTGAAACTATCCGATGAATGTTTAAGTGCTGCTCAAAATTGGGTTTATACTTTGTCATTCGTCGTGAATTCGATGGATGTTTAAGTATTGCACTTTGTCATTCGTCGTGAGGGTTTAATCTCGTGAGTTATCGTAAATGTTGTATTAGTTACTAACCTAGTTCGTGTGCATTGTTATTTAAATTAGGTTATCAGGCTAATCAATAGGCTAAAACTCTGCCCACATATATCTGCAATGTGAGTCATTCTCTTTTTATCAAATTGCTTTCCAAAACCCTATTTATTTCAAAGTTATAATTACAGGGATTAAGTCTTTGTAGTCTTCAATTACAGCCGGTATGTGGGGTTTTGTATACATTACTTGATAACCGTCACCATTGGACAACGGTTTAGACAAGGGGTGATATGACCATAGTCACAAACACCATTGGACAACGAGATAGCCAATAGGTGGTCGAGTGACAAATACCGTTGGGTAAATGGTTGATATATATTAACATTGTAATCGCTCTTAATACTGTAAATTATAACAATGCATCGTTTTTAGTAAAAAGAATGATTCACCAGTATTTCCCCGTTGACAAAACCTTTTTCAAACATGTTTCAGGTGATCTGTTGTGATCCAGGAAAAGTGCCGCGAAGCACTACAAGCTTAAGGATGTGGCTCAATATAAATAAGAAACATGTTTTGTAAAATAAAGATTTCCCAGTGAAATCAATTTATTGTAAACTACCGGTATTTCATTCCGAAGTATGAAATAAAGTAATCATTTTCAGTTTTAAAAAGAGATCCTGCTAAAATCTTCCGCTGTCAACTCAATTAAATAAATACCACAGGATTTCTGTCCCGCGGCTCCTGAACTGGGTCAAACCGGGCCGGGGGCCGTGACAATCAACTACACGGGGATTATTGAAAACAAACACCTTCATCCAGCCTTCTTCTTCATATCTGAGCAAATCAACAGTTAGCTCAGCAGACTTTCCAATAACAATCAAATGCAGCCTCTTTGCGATGGTCAAAAAATGCCCTTGGCAAGGATTGACTACAATACTCTCTAGAAAACGAAGCATTCTGAAAGTCTCACTCAGAACATCAAAAGTAACGATGTTCCTCTCACCTAGTGGATACCAATAATTTGAAACCATAAAATATATGGTTTTAGCAGCATAAACTCCTGTAGACCATGAATAACCACTTGAACCATAATTGTTTACGCTATCGAAATTTATTGTTCTCCATGACTCACGACGTCGTGAGTAAACACGAGCAGCAGCTACATTACGGTAACATCTGATGTTCAACATTTTCAGATCATTGAATTGGTCAAAATTAATTCCACCAGTATCAGAGTTTCGATTATGATTGTAATTGAAATAGTCATCAGACAAAACCTTATAGTGCCTGGTAGTTGGATTCCAAAGAATCAACTTACAACAAATCCCTTCATTGCAAACTAACAACAAACAATTAAATGACGATAGAATACGTAAGAAGCTAGGGTGGACATTGTTAGGAAAACTTAAGGTTTTGCTTCTAACAACATCCAAATTACCAGCAACTACGTCGTCAACGAAAATTGACATGTCTTTAAAGGAGAATAGTTTCTTTTGTAGTGAATCTCTACTTCGGAAAGCATGCATCATCTGAAATCCATGACTTGACAATTCCCTATAAAAATTCTTGGAAAGACATTTGAAACGACCAATATCTTCTGCAGAGAGCCTTGTGAAAATTTCATCAACAATCACTTGAAACCCAATGTTTTTCATTTTGCAGTGAACCAATGCGTCTTTGAAAGTAAAAGAAATTGTAATGATATGATAAACAAAAAACTTTTGAAGATGATTGAGTAGATGGATGAAAACGGTAATGATCAAAACCTCTGCCCAATGTATTTTATATACCCAATGAAGGCGGTTATGACTAAATACATGGTCAGACGAAAGAATATGATGCGACACTCGTTAGGCTTTTAATACATTTCCATGGGAAAATATAAAATTAAACGCGTTATTATAATTACAATTAACCTCTTCATTTACCATAAGATGCCTTTACCATAAGACAGAACTGAGTGAGTGACGTGCAATAATTGCAAAGTACATATCCCCAGACATTTTGAATTTGAAATTACCGACAATTTCAAAACCACTGCTAAGGTATATGTTTGCCAAAGGAAACATCTGCTAAGTTATACTTTCTTGATGATGAGCAGTAGTTTGCCCTCTTGAATGTGGGCCAGACCTTTGACATTTAAATATAAAGCAGTAGTTTGAAATTAAATGTATTTTAACTCAGATAAAAAATCTCAGATAAAAAATCTATTCATTTAAAGACCAGCAATACAAAGATATTGCGAACATCTGTTAGCCAACAACAGATATTGCCAACAGTAGCAAGTCAAACAACCGTTAGATTAGCAGAAGATCACCACTAAACAAATGTTCTCTTTGGGCAGACTTTACCCTTGACAGAGAGTTAAAGTAGGAGATGCATTAGTATTTACAATTGAGAGGAGGAAATTCTTCGAAAAGCTCTATTAGGAAACAACAGATGTTGGCAACAGTAGCAAGTCAAACAGCCGTTAGATCAGCAGATGATGATTTACAGCAGATGTTCTCTTTTGGCAAACTTTAACTTTGACAGATATATACACTAACAGAAATTGATACAACATCAACATAATCTAATTAAACTCAGAGACAATTTCACTTCTACATCAAAAGTACCGATCTGCAATAATCAGATGATATTAAAAATTACATAATAATACTTATTCAGCTTAAATTTAGTAAAAATAAAATGCTCCACAAACATTATGAAGATTAAAAGATCAACAATTACATCGAGTACTGAACAACGAAACTTTAAAATTTAGTGCTTTTAGCTTAAACTCCATCGAGTACCGAACTTCTCAATGTATATCTTCGACAATCGCCATGAACTCCACGGAAGTACTGAATGCATCAACATCAGGTTTCTGGAAACCTGGTCTCTCGTGAACAGACCAAGATGCAGTACATGAAAACACTTCTTCAGTTGTTGAAGAGTAGCCCTATCCTCATATACTTAATCCTTAACTTGCTTCATAAAGAGCTGCTTTAAACCAAACTTTATGCTTCTTTTAATACAAAAAAGGCAGGAAAGACCATTACTCTAGTATGATAAAATCTTATCTTACAGCAGTAGCAGATCCTTTCTTGCGTTTAGTAGGAACTACTGTGGGTTCTACATCATCATCATCTGCCCAAAGTCATATATAATCATCATTTAGTCATAAGCAAAAATTATTTTAACTGTACATTTAATAATCTTTCTTTATGTTTAATTTAACTTTATGCTTCTTTTAATACAAACCTATAATAACCCGCAGCAGATTGTATGAATTTCTAACAACTGTGATTAGACTGAAATATAAAGCGAGAATTAGAGTAGCAAAAAAAACATACTTTAAACAATGTTGGAACAATGATGCTGGAAACAACCGTAGAACAATCATCATCATCATCTGCTCAGATCATTCACAATCATCATTTAATCATAACTCAGATAAAAAAACTTTAGTAAAAATCAAAAACAAAAACAAACATAATCATATATATCACATTACCATCATCAAGGCAAACCACATATCCTCAAAATTTGTTCTGAAAGTGGGTCAGGGAGAGCTTCCGTTTTCTCTTATCCTTTATGAACAAATGTCGAGTATTGAGAAGAAGGGATTTGAGGGAGAGATACATTAGAAATGTGGTTTGAAAATACAAAAGAAGAGAACACGAGAATGTAAATATGAAGAGTGAAATGAGAATATAAATCAGTTTATATAAGAAGATGATTGACAGAAGTGAGTGAGTGACATGCATTAATTGAAAATTACATATCCCAATGCATTTTAAATTTCAAATTACCCACAATTTCAAAACATCTGCTAACGTATACGTTTGCCAAAGGAACCATCTGCTACTTTCTTGTAGATGGGCAGTGGTTTGCCCTTTGGAATGTGGGCCAGACCTTTAACATTTGAATACATAAGGCAGTGCTTTGAAATTAAATTAAATGTATTTTAAATTGATTTATATATTAGGCTTTATAATGTAATAATGACATAAGAAAAGCATTCTTGGACAGCCTCTCCTGCTGACACATCAACTTTTCTTATGCCATTGGGATTTCTCCTTTTATAGAAAGTATAGATAGATTTTTATGCAAATTTTAAACCATAATGCATTAAATTTTATTTCGTATTCTTTAGACGTTATCTGATGTTGATGTTTTAAAATTGAGCATTGTTAATTAGATTAACTTGGTTTTAATATATATTGCAATTATAATTATAATATAACTAGGATATAACCCCGTGTATTACACGGGGTTGAATAAACAAATTTTATATACTAAATAATAAAACAATATATCTTTAAAAACCTCATTTATTGTACGGGTTGAATAAATATAATTTTATATATTAAATAATAAAAAGTTCTATAAGAACCATATTGTACGGGTTGATTAAATGTAATTTTATATACCAAATAAAAAAGTTATATCTTTAAAACTTACACGAGTTGAATAAATGTAATATTGTTTACCGAATAATAAAAAATACATCTTTAAAAAACCTCATTTATTACACGAGTTGAATAAATGTAATTTTATATACCATATAATAAAAAATTTTCATCTTTAAAAATATGCGCATTACACGGTTTGAATAAATGTAATTTTCTGTACTAAATAATAAAAAAAACATATATCCTTAAAAAAACCCCGTGTATTGTACGAATTGAATAAATCTAATTTTATATATCAAATAATAAAAAGTTATATTTTAAAAAACTCATGTATTACATGGGTCGAGTAAATGTAATTTTGTATAGTGAAAATAAAATTATTTAATATATTAATACAAAGTTTGGTTTTCGTGATAAAAATAGATTATTCTATTGTTGCAAAATTTGTTAACTAAGTCTCAATAAATTTAACCCTTTATTTAAAACTCCATAAATGTATAAATGATAAATAATATTAGTTAATTTTATTTTAAGTTTCGTAAAATCTATTTGATACCAAACTAAAAAAAAACGTTCAAATATTATCTATACTTTCTATAAAAGGAGAAATCCCAATGACATAAGAAAAGCTGACGTGTCAGCAGGAGAGGCTGTCCAACAATGCTTTTCTTATGTCATTATTACATCATAAAGCCTAATATATAAGTCACTTTAAAATATATTTAATGTTCTATCAAACCACTGCCTTGTGTATTTTCAAGTGTTAAAGGTCTGGCCCACATTCCAAAGGGCAAACCACTGTCCATATACAAGAAAATAGCAGCTGATTCCTTTGGCAAACGTATACTTAGCAGCAGCAGTTGTTATCTTCCATAATGCTTTTAGATCAGCAGATGTTTAACGCTAATTACCGGGAAATTCAAATTCAAATATGCATGGGAATAAGTAATTAGCAATTAATGCATGTCACTCAGAAACTCCTGTCAATCATCCTTCTTATATAAGGCTTTTTTTTTTTCTCATTTCTCTCTTCATCTTTCATCAAGCTTTCATCTTCTCTGATTTTGAAATTTTAAATTTAATCACAATCCGAATTCCGAATTAGAAGCATGTCAATATCAGTTGACAGTAATAATCTTAGTTTTGTTAATGATTTGAATCCTGGGAAATATATGTGGAACATGAAAGCGAGAATTATTCAAAAATGGAATCAGGGTTACAAGATGGATCTCATCTTCATTGATGAGAAGGTAATTTGTATATCTGCTTTTCCGTTTTATTTGAGAATGTAGTGTTGTATGCTAAGAAAATGCTTTCTTTAAATGTTCTTCAGGGTGCTAAGATTCAAGCAGGTATTAAGACTCATCTGATACCTGTTTTTGATGGTCAGCTTCAAGAAGATGCTGTTGTGATTCTGTCTAAATTTGGTGTTGGTGAGAATAAAGATTTATATAAAGTAGTGGTGCAGCCTTATAAAATCAACTTTTATAGATGCACAACTGTTACTCCTGTGAGAGATTGGCAAGGTGTTGAGTATGGTTTCAACTTCAGAGCTTATGAAGATATTCTTCAAGGAGAGGCGTTAAACACCTTGAGTGTTGGTAGTGTATATTTTTGTAATCATGTCTTGCTTGTATAATATTAGAGTGTTTTACTTATATTCTTGTAAAATGTGATCATATAGATGTTGCTGGATCTGTGATTTGTTGTGGAGATCTTGAAATCTTTGATCGACCTCCAAAGCAAACTAAGAAGATGAATTTCGATATTGAAGACTTGGAGTAAGTTGTTGTTTACATGTGCAGTCATGTACTGATCATTGTTTGTATTTAATGATGTTAATAAATAAGATGAAGAATGTTGGTATTTAATGTTGGATCATGGTAATGGTAATAAATGAGATCTATAGTGTTTGTATGTAATGCTGAATCATGGTAATAAATGAGGTCTACAGTTTATTCTTAGTGAATATGGTAGTTAATTTATGGCTCATTTGCTACTTTAATAAATGTCATAATTTTCCTTTGTTTTCTGTTTTTATTCATTCAATGTTGTTTTGATATCAGAGATTTGTAAAGAAATGGTCATAAATTAGTCTTTAGTATATCATCATATGAATATTCTTTTCATGTAGGGGTAAGGTTTTGCGGTGTACTGTGTGGAATGATTATGCTCTGCAGATTAAGGACTTCATTTCTAAAATCCCGCCTCATGAGCATGTGATGGTTGTTATACAGCATGGAAAGTGTAAGGAATGGAAAGGTATTTTTGTTACTTCTGCAAATCCCACTATACTGTTTATTTCTGGAAATATAAAGACAAGCATACATTAAATATCTATATACTTTTCCATGTAGGTGAATATACTGTTCAAAGTGATAAGTTTGCAACACGAATTTTTCTGAATGAAGAAATTGATGAAGTTAATGAGCTAAGGAGGAGGTAATTTGTCATTGTAATTTCTCTTGTATATAGATGTTCAAGTCAAATACTTGGTTTCATGTTATTTGTATACTAATTCTAATCATTTGTGGTATTCAAAAGGCTTATACTGAAGTTTGGACAAGGGAGTGGTTCTACTTCTCAAACAATACTATCGTCTCAGAGTGTTTTTCCATTGCATAAAGAATTTGTAACTGATGGTGTGAAGAAACATGTTGATGAGATTAGTGAGATAGAAAAGGTTTCACATCTTTTTATATAGTTTGGTTATTTGTTTGGCTTGTCACCTGCATGTTTTTACAGGAAGTGTCTTGTGTTTTTACAGGAAATGTCTTGTGTTGTGGTTGCGACAATTAAGATTGTGCAAGAAGAGTATGGTTGGTTTTATGCTGCCTGTCGTAAGTGTTTCAAGAAGGTGATGGGTAAAAGTGAATACTTGCAGAATGTTGAAAATGTTTCTGATGATATTCTTCGATTTCCTGCGACTTCTTTGGTTTGTATCAAATGTCATACGGAATGTACATCGATCACCACAAAGTAAGCAATGATGATTATTTAGCGTTATATTTATATAAGTAACATTCTAAGACTGATATTTGAATATAGTTTTGCAGTTTACTTAGTTAGTTGTGTGTATTTCAGGTTCAAGGTGCAAGGGCGGGTGCAAGATGAGAGTGGTAGTGTTTCTTTTGTTATGTTTGATAGAGATGTTTAGAAGCTTCTTGGATTAGCGATGAGTGACATAAGAGAGAGGCAGGTTAAGGCCAATGATACTGGATTCCCTCATGAGATATTTCGATTGGTTGATAAGATGGCTGCTTTTAAGATTGATGTTTCAGAGTTCAATCTTAAAAATGACTATCATGTTTATACTGTGCAAAAAACATGTGATGATCCAGTAATAATTACTGAGTTGGTTGGTGGAGATGGTAATGGTGATGAAAATACTGATGAGGTAGCATATAAAATTACTCTTTCAATCTATTTATTTTTCTTTCGAGTTTTAAACACTGGATTCTGTACTTTTTTATATGATATCATATATTATGATCCTTTAGGTTACTCAAGAGGTAGCTGACGTTAAAGACGTTAACCTTTCAGAATCTTCCCAGGTGTCTGCTGAACGAACTTCAAGGGTGAGTATTTATTTTTAAAGTATGTTTAGTGTGTTTAAAAAGAGTTCATTATTTTATTAAATGAGATCAATAATTGTTTTGTGATCTGTTGCAAGGATGTTGTCTCTGTTACGGCCGACTCTTCAGCCGTTGAAGTTGAAAAGGATTCTGGATCAAGTCCCAATGGAAAGCAGATGGCTCGAGATGCTGATGTTGTCAACGTTGGTGAGCTATCCACTAATGTGAGAAGAACCCGGAAGAAGCTGACTAAGGTTAACAATTAGATGCTTATGAAAAAACAATTCTTATGAGAGATAAGTAGAAACCACTTATTTTTGAAGAATACTTGTGGTTTTTATTTATGTCTGTTAACTGTTGTTTTAACAAACTGTGGTTAAAAGTTTAGTTTGTAAAGGCTACGATGATGAATATGGTATGTAATGTCTACAGTTTGAATATCTACTAAGGTTAACCTTTTGTTTGTTATATAATATTGTTATTATACATTATATACATTTTTGGTGATATTGATGGACTGAATAAGTAGTAGGGTTGTATATTATTGTTAGATTGATAAATGAAAATTTAATCAATTGGTTAGTTGGAAAACTGTTGGGGTCTGAGATACATTAACATCTGTTAGAGGCTAAGCACTGTTATAGTGTGCAAACATCTGTTAACCCCTAAGCACTGTTAAAAGATCTGTTAAAGGCTAAGCGCTGTTATATCGTGCTTCAACAGACCTTATGAGCTGTTGATCATCATCTGTTAAAGATCTTATATTATAGATCTTCTGTTGAATTGTGTAATATCTGTTGGTGAACAACAGAACTTATGTTCATCATACATTTTACTTCATCAGCAGAGGTTCTCTTTAGCAGACCTTTGCTTCAGCAGTCTTTGTCTTAACAGACCTTTTGGTTCATCAGCAGAGTTTGTTTGGCTATTGATGGGCTGAATAAGTAGTAGGGTTGTATATTATTGTTAGATTGATAAATGAAAATTTAATCAATTGGTTAGTCGGAAAATTGTTGGGGTCTGAGATACATTAACATCTGTTAGAGGCTAAGCACTGTTATAGCGTGCAAACATCTATTAACCCCTAAGCACTGTTAAAAGATCTGTTAAAGGCTAAGCACTGTTATATCATGCTTCAACAGACCTTATGAGCTGTTGATCATCATCTGTTAAAGATCTTATATTATAGATCTTCTGTTGAATTGTGTAACATCTATTGGTGCACAGTAGAACTTAGGTTCATCATACATTTTGCTTCATCAGTAGAGGTAAAACCACAAATTTTTGAAAGCATATACTAAGACTACATAACTTCATTCTTAAGTTAGTTTCCAAACAAGAAATTTGTCCATCAAACATGTCAACTGAAACATAAATTATTAAAGGCTGAAAAGGTGTTCAAAGATCATGTCAACAAACTTCAAAGTGTATTCTATCTCCTCTTACACTTTTTTCTTCGACTATCTCAAACCTCAGCTTTTTCCCTACAGATATTCCCGTTTCATCCATGATACGTTGCCAGTTTGTATGCATCACTAGATGGTTGTTGTCGTTAGGTCTTCTAGGATCTCTCCTAACAACCAGCTGTACCAAAAACTTCACATGACCAAATGACAGCACAGCTCTACAGTAATCATTTAGCTGGTGTTCTCGAACAAAGTTCCTCGGTATTGCCTGTAAAGGAAAATTCTTTCTTTAGTTATTCGTTCAAAACAGCATATACTTTAAGTAATAACAGATAGATCCAAGATTATAAGTAAAATCAATCATATTAAAAGTAGATATGTAAATACCAAGCTGTGTGTCTCTAAAACATGGTATTCAAACTGTTTTTATAATGTGGACGCCTTTTGCGGTGTTGGTGATTGGTGCGGCTGCAGTGATGTTTTGTCTCCCCGTGAAGTGCAATCCCGACTTTGTTAAAAACCTTCACAGTGAAGTTAAAGTCATCTTCAGGAGTACTTCCCATCCATTGAAATAGCAGTTGGCAGCTTTCCTCAATGTCATTTTCGAAGCAAAAAGTTGTCCATCCTGGTCCCATAAAACCAGCAGCCAATCCCTTTTTGTTTTCAGGAGAGAAAACATAATGTGTCACACCCTGGCTTTTGCGGAAGCGTGGATTATTTTGGTGTGACTTCTTAATACCATAGCAACAATCATAACAATGCTATATGAAAATAAAACACAAGATGTTCATCCATTCATTAAGTTTAATAATACCACAACATCATTGTTTGAGAATGTCGACACTTAAAATAAGTTACAAACCATACTTGTTTTAAACGTGTTCATAAGACACAACAAAAGACTTTAAATAAAACATGGTTTAAAGACATGTAACCCGTCCAGGTAAGGGTTACACCTCCTAAACCTACTACCCTGGATAACATCTTTTATTCAACGCAGCTAGACATGTGCATACTCCGCCAGATCCGCTAGTTTCCTGAAATACATGTAGTTTGAAAAATCAACAAAAGTTGAGCGAGTTCATGTGTAAGTGAGTATGTATAAACCTTTGAAATGTGTCTGTCTGTATGAAAATCCCTGGTATGTAGCAATTAAGGAAAAATAGATCACCAATGGGTTGCGAAGCCACTGGTATGTGTGAAACGGTGCAGGAAGTACTCAAACCTAGCAAATTTGTACCGGGCCTCCGGCTGTAAGACATAGTCACCACTATGGGCCGCCCCGGCCTCATGGGTGTGGGCTCGCTACACCCAAATAGATCTATCACTCCTGTCCCTCGGTCCTAACAATGAGGATTAATGGCCTTAAATGTTGTACCCACCTTTCACATGATCTAAGCATATAAACCCTCCTTAAGCTAATCATACCATGTATAAAAGTGTCTGTAATAATTGTAACATGCATTTCACCCCCGAAGTATAAAACTGAAAACAGTTAAGAGAAAAGGGGGACATGAACTCACAGTAGTGCGTCTCCTGTATCGTACTCAAATCTCCGGTCTCGTCAGCAAACACGACTCCCTACAATGTACTAATGTCTATTAGACGATCGGGCCGTGCCTTGCCTTTGTATTTACGATTGAGTTACGATTCCTTGACATTATTCCAAGTCATAATCATTTGTTAAAATCAGTTATTTTAACTTAAATTATTTTTAAGGTTTTGGAATAATAGTTAGACAACTATTTCGTATTCATACTTCTCAAGTATTTTAACTCTGTATTTCCTTCCCAATGATGGGGGCATTTATACATGTCTATTTGTAGTTTCGAAAACTATATTTTGACTTATATGTCCAAAAATAACGTATTTCCAAAATATATGTATTTTTTCCAAAAAATAATATATTTTTACTCCTTTAGTTTTCAAAATAATATTTTACCAAAAATATATTTGTAAGAGTATTTTCTGGAATATTTTATAAGTTATGTCTTTGCGTTTGGTTTCACAATATCACGCGTATAACTTAAATATTCATTCCGTGTGATTTTTGGTATTATTTTGGAGTTGTGATTTTCCATGGTATTTGTAAGTTATATTATTTTACCCTAAAATAATATAACTAGTTTACAAAATATGCAAATATTCACACAAGTGTCTTAGTATAAAATATATATTCTAAATATATATTTATCCGTTTTTATTTATAAAATCGTCCTCCGATACTTTGTATTTTTGTGGCAAAACCCATGGCGAAGTTTATATTCGAAACACAAGTTATAAAATATACTTGTAACACTTGTTGGAAAAATATTTTCTAAGTGTTGGAATTTTAGAAAATTTCGCCAGAGTTTCCTTTGTAAACGGAGGTGTCCATGCTTATTAGCATATCATTTTCTTTTCAAAAATGCATTCAATCAATCAACAACGAATTATTAAACAACATTACACTAACCAAGTGCAAAGACAATGCACTTTACATAATAACATGAACTTGGTTTTTCGTAAAAATGCGTAGTAACTTAGTGGGGTGTTTAGTGGGTTTAGTTACCCTCCAAAGTGTGTTTACTTTTGTTAAAATCTCATTTTCGGAATTTTTAGATGTTCACAACTTGTGAGCATATTTTACAAAAATATCTATTTACAATATTTTCATGTTTCACTAGCATCCATATACTTAGTTTATTTCAAAGATGGTGTAAGTATATGTAAGAATCATACTTTTTCAAAAACCGTCTTTTAAACTTGGTTTTCTAAGAGAACTCATACACAAGTCTTGAGTTTACAAGTTTACTAGTCTACTAGGTTTATTACTTAATAAGAAAATCACTTTTATTATCAAGTTCATGCTCTAACAAGAAGATGATTATTTTATGTACACATAATCATCCCTAACTTGTTAAGTCATGTTTTTAATCATAACTTAACAAGCTTCATATGATGATCAAACATCATATCACTAGTAATCATCAAATAAATAACAACAACATCAAAACAACTTTATTTTATCAAGATTTCATCTTATTTCATCATCATGTTACTTTATGTTCAAGAGTTTTGTTTATAATCTTTTAGTGTTTTTGAGATATCATCTTAATATAACTATTAACCACCATAAACATGGCATAAATAAGGATTCAAGAGACTTACTACTAGCTTTTAAGCTAGGGAAGATCAAGAGAAGAAACGAGGTGGTTAATAGCAAATAGAGAAGGTCCTTCCACTTCCGAGAGCACCAAGCTTCTTTGTATGACCCTTAACACCCTTGTATGCTTGTAAAATGGATGAAGATGAGTGAATGATGTTGATGGTGGTGGGACTTGAGTTCGGCCGAAGCCAAGAGAGGAGAAGAGAGAGTTTTGTGGAGTGTTTTGATGTGTGTAAGTAATGAAGTTAAGTCCATGTTGCATTCTTATAATCCACACTACAACATAATCCCTTGGATAAAATGTTTCTTAGAGTACAAGCATATCTTAATTAAAAATTCAAAGAAATCCCACCACTTTTAGGCATGTGGCCGATTAGGCTAGGGGGGAAGGGGGTTAATTGCAAAATTGTAACTAGATGATTACTTATTAGTTAGAAATCAAGTGTATGTTTACTTGAGTTAGTTACTAGATATTTAGTGGGTGTTATGGTGTACGGGAACCATAACTAGTTCAGAAAAATAAAAACAATGCTCCTAGCATTATTTTAGTGTTCCGGGTAATGTCCGGTTGTTCGGTTTGATACCGTTCCGTTAAAGTGCTAAGTTATGTCGTATAGTGTCCTTTATGTAACTTTTAGTGGCACTTTTAATTCCCGACACTTAGGAAAGCATACAGGATCATTTTGCCATATTTTTGCAAGTGACTAGCATGTTTAAATGCTGAATTTTGTTAATAAATGCAGAGTTTTGCAGTTTAAGTGGGTTTTAGGCACATTCCGGCACCTAAACTATCACCTAGTGATGCAGTTTTATGGTCCTCACTTCCCTACACACTACCCTAGTGTGATACTTTATTCCTGGCTCATACTAGGCCTCAAAATATTGTCTGTCTATGTGCTGGCATTGTCAGCATGTGTCTGAGTTATCCGCTCACTGTGCTAACTGTGCTTTGTGCATCAAGTTTGTCACTAAAGTTTGTGTGTAATAAATGGAGTGACAGTATAAAATGTGATGCATATGTATGTATGATACAAAAATCATAAAGCAGTTTAATCAGCAGTTGTAATCAAGCACAGTCATTAAGCACCAATTTAATATTAATTAATTGTACGGATACCTGAAATTTTGAGGGTTGTCACATAATGCACATCAACTTTACTACTCTGCTTTGGTCCATGTACTTTGGCAACCAAGTTATCAATTTTTAATCTCCTTTGTGACAACAGCTTCAGTAAATCGTGTGGTAAATGCTATAATTTTCATATATTTTAGAAATGTCATATTAGATTTTATATAGGATACAAAATATAAATTAGAAGTTTTTCTAACAGTCCAAAAGATACACTAGTAATATATATAAATAAGTAGCAATTTTTAACCTGCTTGCAGTATGTTTCTTCTTCAGCCTGTATCAAGCAACCATGAACATAATCTCTGTTCGAGCCATCTTTTCTAATCTCCAATCCCTCATTGTTCAAAACATTTATCTCAAATTTTGCTTCCTTCAATTTTTTTAAACACAGCTTGTCTATGTTGTTATTCTATAAGTTTCAACAAACCGAGTCCATTCTGGCCCGTTTATCCTCTTACTTTTATGACCGATGCTCTGTACTGCAATCTTATACTTAAAACCCGTATAATCAACCAACTTTATCACTTCACACTTTCTTGGTAATTGGTTACTCATTATCCTTGGAAGTACCTATGTATATAAAATACACAACATTTAATATATCTTTAATTTTATAAATACAGTTTTAGCATACAATTGTGATTTGAGCTAATTTGTTCTAAGAATATAGCTTACCAATCCCTCATTTAGGTCTGCCAATTGAGAGACGTTGATAATTATCATAAACTCCATCTGAAAGTAAAAAAATACAATAACAGTTAAATACTAAAATATAAAATCAATTGTATCTGAAAAGCATTCTATTTAAGGTATAAAAAAATATCCAACACTCTGTAGGACCAAACTTATATGTTGTGTACTTCAATATGGTCCCTACAACAAACAATATGAATCTAACACTGTTTAAGATCAAATTTTTATTCTTGTATAATAAAAAAGTATTATATGGCAATAAAGTTTTCAAATATCCATGTTTGTGTCAACTTCAAACTTCAGTTTTTCTCAGCAAACAAGGCTATATTCACTTACAAATTAGACATATGAGTACTATAAACTGATTGCAGAATATTTTATCAAAATTAATATTGATAGAACAAATGTATCAACACTACATGGCAGTTCATACAATAATTCTAAAACCATTCGTAAAATTTACAACCAAATATTTATTAAACAATAATATTTCAGATTGTTATTTAGATGGAATGAATCAAAATGTAACTAAATAGGTTGATATAAATCTTATTATAAAATAAAGAAAACAAGTTCATATAAGTTTATCTGTTTTAACATCAGTAGATTATGATTTTTATGTTTATATAATTTAAAATGAGGAAACTGAAAGGAACATGTCAAAGCATACCTGTAAAATACACAAGAGAAAAAAAAATACCTGATCTAAAAATTTAAACTTCTGATCGTCAAGTCTGAGGAAGAAGAAACTGTAGAGTTTTTTCGCCGGAGAAGAAGAGGTGAGATTGTATTGGGATTGTTGAAAATAAGATATTTATCTATTAACTTGTAATTGTTTATTTATTTAACTTATAAGAATCTTTAATATCGGGATTTTAAAACTATTTTTAATTATATAAATATAAATATATTAAATTAACAGATAAGTTTTTCGTATTTAACATTTTAAATTTATAGTCAAGCAGTGGTTATTGCTGTGCAAAATTGCCCTGTTTTAATGTAAAAGGGGGTAAAGTATAAATTTTACAAAATTTAATTTCAACCAACCAGTGTAAATGTAACATCTGTATTAACTCCATTTAATATACTTTTCATCTCCATTATTGAATATAAGCTCCAGAAAACATATTCGGAAGTTTTCTCAAATAACTTTCTTATCAAAATCGGCAAGGTTCTATTGAATAATATAGATTACACGCTATAAAATCAAGTATTGTCTCTTTGAATTTATTGTTTGTATTATATATGTTAGATTAATCATTATTTGATGTTATGAGTATATGTTTGTCACTGACGGCGTTTCATATTCTTTCTTGAAGCAAATAATAATTGCTGTAATCCAGTGTATTTTTATCGATTAAGTACTACATTAACTTAAATGAAGTTACTGATAGCATTCTCTGTCACAATTTGTGCATGCATCTTCGTGATGTAAAAGGATTCTACATTACGATTGATAAATCAACCATATAATTTTTGGTTGATGCTCATTTGCTTAATTGTTGTGAGAGATGATGATTTTCGTTTTGTGCTTTGTTTTTATAATACCTTAAGTGTGTGATTATACAAATAGTCCAGTTAATGTTTGGTACTTTTGTTTTTAAGTGCTGATTTAGTTTAAGAGATGTTAGTGATGTCTATTTTAAAATGTTGTTTATCTATGACTTTTGTTGCATGTTGTTCATCTTTATAACTTGTAAGTTTAAATTGTTTATTGCAGATATGAGTCTATCCAATCAAACACCATCCTTTTTACAATTTCTTAATGAAGATGATTTTATATTTTTGGTATGTTTTTTAACTTTCTTGCTACTATTAGGATTCTACGTTAATTTTTTATGTAAGATGTTTGTTAACTACTGTTGCAGAATATACCACTTGATTTTCAGACTATGTGGTGGGGCAAGGATGTCCCGTATGGGCGAATTATAGAGTTACTTGATGGTGACAAATCATGTTTAGTACGAGTAAGGAAGAGAGATGATGATTGTATATTTACGGATGGATGGACAAAGTTTGTTAGAGATTGTTGTTTGAAAACGAAAGATGCTGTATTGGTGAAAGCTATTGGACGTTTGTCATTCGTTGTCTCATGTTTTAAAGAAAATATCTACGAGAACTCTTACATTTCAGCAAATATGGAGATGATGGAACTGAGGTTTCCTTCAAGAAAGCTGATGTAGTTGTTTTGGATGATTCAGTTTATGGAGATGATGGGTTTGATTTATTGGCTGCAGTATAAAATTTTGATGATAAAATACATTGTTTGATAACATGACGGTGATAAGTAACTTTGATTATATTATGCTAATAACTTTTGAAATCTCATTTTGTAGGCTAAACACAAACAGCTTCTGGATTCCGGGGAAGTTGCTTTGGATGATGAGGATACTGAGCTTCGGTTGGTAATTCTAAGTAGTTTACGAGTTTTGAGGATATTTTTAATGTATATATACACATGTAATATTTATATTTTATTATGATTTAAAATATGGTTTCTTATATATGATTCTTCTTATAAATATAGTTTGCTGATGATGGGCTGTTTGATTCAAAGATTGCGCGTCTGGTTGATGAGTCAGATGTTAAAAATGCTGTAAATTTATAATTTTCTACGCATATATTTTTTTGTATAATAAGTATAAGAAGGTTTTTTTAAATTTTGTTGTAGCCTGAAGATCATTCTGTAAAAAATAGCTGATGATGTTAACGATCCTCAACTACAGTCTAAAGATTTTCCTGTTCGTGACATTTCTGCCTCTTCAACTGTTGTATCTAATGTATGTGTTTATTAGTTTTATACTGTCTATTTTATTATTGTCTCAATATATTGATATTCTTCTTTATGATTGAGTCTTAAACTTCAAAGCTGAGTTGAGAAGATAGTTTGTGTTGATAAAGAAAGTTATAAAATTTCAACTATTTAGAGTTGTTATATTCTAAATTAATTTACTTAGGTTGAAAAGATGCACAAACTTCATGGCAAGACAATTGTAGAGGATAATGAAGCTGTTGATAGACCGTGTAAAGTTCGAAAGGTTCGTTTAGTATCATCCACTTCAAAATCAGTCTTACACTTTACCACACATGCTGAAGACAGACTTGTAAGCTTTTGCGGTCGTTGCTTTGTTTCGTTATTTCAACAATTTCAGTTATATATCAATATTTTATAAAATTCACTATTCAATTTTCTGTTTTTTAGCATATGCCATCAGATCTCTCTTCTGCGTTGGATCTGCATACTGATAATCCTAAGCCTATCAAGATCCAGAATCTCAAATGTGAAGTCCAGGAACTGTTTACAACATCTCAAAAAACCAATACTGGATTCAACTACGCTGTTGTTGGATGGTCTTCTTATCTGAGATCTTGCAATATTGCTTTTGGTGATGAACTTTCGTTAGAGTTTCACAAGTCTACTAAATTGCTGAAGTTAAAAAAAGTTGTGCATACGGTCACAAAGATAAAGTCCTCTTAGTTTCATGTTATGATTGTTTGTGGTTGTACATTTGGTTCGTTGGTGGTACTAATTTTGCTTGTTAGACATGTTCTATATGTAGTTATGTCTATAAATAGGTTTCATTGTCAATGGGTGGGTGCTACTTTTTTTGGGGATAGCACAATGGAAATACTCGTATGTATCTTATATATTAACTGATGATGCATGTCTATAGTTGTCTTTTAGCTATAATAGATAACACGTTTTGGTACAATATCTATACACATATGTATATGTTCTATCAATATGTGTTATGCATGGTTTTCTAAGAAACGACCTGTGTTTGCACACGGGTCTTACCGCTAGTTAATTCAAATAAATAATATTACAAATGAGATGGAGATTAAACTAAATACTAATTATCCATAAGATATTAAACTAATAATATTTAGTACAAGGGTTATCTATAATATAAGATATTAAATTAAATATTCAAATACATAATATTATAAATGAGATGGAGATTAAACTAAATACTAATTATCCATAAGATATTAAACTAATAATATTTAGTAGAAGGGTTATTTATAATATAAGATATTAAATTAAATAATATTTAGTAGAAATGTTATCTATAATTAATTAGATGAGATTAAAATAAAATAATAATTATCTATAAAAGATAGTCTAATATGATGACAAGTGTCCCTAAAGTGGTTTCTTTTATTATATAGTACTAGCAGTAAGACCCGTGTGCAAACACGGGTCGTTTCTTAGAAAACCATGCATAACACATTTTATTAAATGACGAATGATTATACATTTTATTAAATCAATAACTGGATAGCAAAAATCGATTGCGAGTGTGTAAATAATGTACATGAATAGGTTCTATGCCACTATATTCCATCACCAATTTTGAAATACTAACATAATAATGCGCGAAAAGTTGAGGTATAATATAACCACTCGGGCTCATTCAAGCTCGACTCGAGCTTTTAGCAAGCCGATATCGAGTAGCTCACTCCAGCTCCACTTGAGCTTTTAGCAAGCCGACTCGAGCTTTTGTAGGGCTGCCAAAGACAAACATTGTCTAAAAGACCTCGTCCACATCATCCGATCATACAAGAATGTATTTGAAGACTTACTTTGCCTAAGACTTGCCTTTAGGATGTACAGCAGGATCTCGCTTAGCTTTAACCTTCCATGCTTCATTGATTTGCACCTATAAAATACATTTACCCAATTTTGCTAAGGTGTCATTTGGTAGTCTTTCAATTTGGCAGGTAATATTTGGGCCTCGCACCTGGGTTTCTGATCGGTGGATCATTTGTCAATGGGTTAGTCATAATGTATTTAATGATATAACTATATAGCTGGGAAAAAAATATTATTATGGAATTTAGGAGGATGTTTGGATGCAAATACCATTACACACCATCTCACCTTATTAATATATAGAAATGGCCAGTTGTTTTTTTTTTGAAAGGCGTCAATTGTCATTGAAGTAAAAACACAAGAGCAAGCTGCTCAAGTGTTTGGTACAGTACAGAAAAAAAATACATACATTTTAACACGTTTCATGAAACCAAACCATAAGTTCACAAGTCACTCTCAATTCTCTCTAAAACTCTTTAAAAAATAGTCTTCACAGTCCGATTCTTTGAACTCCCACTCTTCGCACTCTGATCCGGGCTTGATTGATGAGATCATTATAATTGCGGCTCAGGAGGCAGTCAAACTTTTAGCTAAGAAGTCGAATCCTCACAACGGTCCAACTTATAGTCCAGGAGGTCGAATCCTCACAACCATGTAATAGGCAACCGGTGCTTGAAAGGGGTCGCAAGGAAGGTCATTAGTGTTTGGTGAATGCATATTTTTCTATTAAAATCCTTTGTATAATGACGCTCAGTTTTGGCATCGGTACCGGTACCAATTTTCCACGTTTTTCGATACCGGTACCGTCGAATGGGTACCGTGCTCATCCCTAGTTGAATGTGTCTTAATTAGGGTAAACTTTTTTTATATTTGATTAAATCAAGTAATTTAATACAATTAAAAGATCTCTTATTGTTGTTTTTTTATTTTTAAAAATTTAACATAAAGTAACTGATTTAGGAGGATGGAATTTAGGAGGATGTTTGGATGTAAATGCCATTACACACTATCTCACCTTATTAATATATAGAAATGGCCACTTGTATTTTTTTTTGAAAGGCGACAATTGTCATTGAAGTAAAAACACAAGAGTAAGTTGCTCAAGTGTTTGGTACAGTACAGAAACAAA
This sequence comes from Helianthus tuberosus, assembly GCA_030545235.1. Classification (NCBI taxonomy): domain Eukaryota; kingdom Viridiplantae; phylum Streptophyta; class Magnoliopsida; order Asterales; family Asteraceae; genus Helianthus; species Helianthus tuberosus. Next base: position 46,150,847 of record CM060411.1, on the reverse strand, counting down.
ATTGTACAGCAGACCAAAACTAATACATGAGTTACCAGATCATATTAAACTCTCTCCATTGTTTCCATTCCATATTAACAATAGGTGTCCTTGAACTGATCCATATGGCTAGTTGTATATCTCTCACTTTATCTATTAAACCTTGTTCCTTCCCAACCTGTTATGACTAAACCTGATTGCACAGTGAACTGCTCGTACAAAGTGACTCTATTTTATTAATAATAAACTGATAAAATTACAAATGTAGAACACGAATCTATATTTATACTATCCTAGAACACATTAAAATAAATTATTTTAATACTGGCCCTTATCTTAACAAAATAGATAATACTGATTTAGATATTTTCGGAACACGCCCTTTTAGTATAGAGATTAACAGTGGTTTCAACCACTATTTTAGTAAAAAAAAACTGGATATAAGTGGATTGTACTACATTAAAAGATTGGATTCGAAACCAACAGAGGTTTCAACCACTATTTTAACCGAACAGTGGTTTCAACCACTGTTTTAACCCAACAGTGGTTTCAACCACCGTTTTAACCCAACAGTGGTCTCAACCACCGTTTTAAACCAACAGTGGTTTCAAACCACCGTTTTAACCCAACAGTGGTCTTAACCGCCATTTTAACCCAACAGTGGTCTCAACCGCCGTTTTAACCCAACAGTGGTTTCAAACATCTGTTTTATTTTCTAACATGTTCACAACAAACAGATGTTTCAAAACATAAAACAAACCTTTTCCAAATACATGTTTTACAACAAACATGATATAAAAAGGAAGAAAACATGATTTGAAGAAGAAGATGAAGAACAAACCATATACCTTTTTCGGATAATCATATGAAAATGGAGATTGATAATCGTCGTTGCCAGTGTTTTTGTAAAATACGTGCGTTTTAATCCAGTAGGACTTGATTTACTTTATTTGTCATCAAACTGGACGATCAACATACATCAATTAAACCATCAACGCAGCTAGGGTTTCAATTGTGATCTATAAATCGAGTAAATTATGAATCGATGAACATAAAGCTGAATATGAATAGATATAGAACATACCATAGCTATAATAGATATAAAAGAGCTGAATATGAATAGAAATTGAAGAGTGAACAACGTTGTGTGAAATTAAAGCTGAAGCACCTAATAATCAACAATTGTAACCAAATAAAATGCAGAATATTGCTTATAAATTGGTCCACTAAGCTATAATACTTCAAAAAAAAAAAATAGATGTTATAGTATAACTTACCTCAATTATTCGAGCACAAATAGCATCAGTAATACCCTCACCATGTTCCCTCTGCTCTCCAGCAATTATCGTAAGATCAGTAATAATCGGCTTCGAATTGATTTACTTTATTTGTAATAGAACTGGACGATCAGCATACATCAATTGAACCATCAACGCAACTAGGGTTTAAATTGTGATCTATAAATCGAGTAAATTATGAGTCGATGAACATAAAGCTGAATATGAATAGATATAGAACATACCATGGCTATAATAGATATAGAAGAGCTGAATATGAATAGAAATTGAAGAGAGATCAACGTTGTGTGAAATTAAAGCTGAAGCACCTAATAATCAACAATTGTAACCAAATAAAATGCAGAATATTGCTTATAAATTGATCCACTAAGCTATAATACTTCAAAAAAAAAAGATGAATATGAATAGATATAGAACATACCATGGCTACTTGATCCTTCATTTGTTCAATTACTGCTGCAAGTTCAGAGCTATACATAGAAGATCAATTCTACTGCGGATAACTCCATTACATTGGCAAAGAGTGTATGCAGGGCCATTCGAAAGTCAAGGTGTTTTCCAACGATCATCAACGATAAAAGGCCTGAATGTTCAGTTAATCTTCAGCAGAGAACCATCAATTTCCAATTGCTCGTCGATATAGTTATGATGCAGGCAGTTGAAACCCACAATTAAGGATCCCACTGAGATCTGTATCTACCAATGTAGTTTACATATGAACACACACATGAAACCCACGGTTGAGTCTCGTGTAAGCAAACAAAGGTAGATTTAAAAGTTAAAGACAATAAACCAGAAAGAACAACTGAATCCCTTGCTGAACCATTTATATTATTCTTATTCCTAGGTATTTAGTCCCTCTAAAGTCCTAAATTGGCTACCTTTTGGTAATCTTTTCTATAACTAACCATAATAATTAGCTAGTTTTTTTTATAATAACGTGATTTAGGAGGTTATTTTGTTTTGGGTCAGAATGGTTAGAACATTAAGGGTCGATTAAAAAAGGGGTTTTCGGTTCGGATAAGAGCGGGTTCCAGTCGAACCAGGTTTCGGGTCAGAACTGAGTTGTTTCTTAAAAAAAGAACGTGTAACTATATATTAATTTACCTTGGCTTTTTGAATAAACAACAAACATCACAAAAATCATATTATCACTATCTGAATCATTGTCGTGTAACTATATATTAATTTACCTTGGCTTTTTGAATAGTTCGTCCTCTAGATTCATCTTTTATGTCAACATTAGATGTCATAATCTCTGCAATTAGTTTTTGAAACAACATAAATATAAATAATACATACAATTCACACATCCCATGCTAGAATTATACCGAATAACTGTCATAAACATTCTTACTCTTCTCAACGGCAAATCCACTGTTCTTGAGAATCTCTGCAATTGTGACAACAGTCGCAATAGCTGCAGATATAACCAAGATAAATTATCAGTAATATAATAATGTATAAGCAGTACATATGCTACTAAATATTGTTGCAACAAAAATGCCAACAATGCCTTCTCTATTAACTGGAAGAAAAACAAAACTAAAAGACATAATAATATCCTAAGTTTTTAGTCTCATGCTGAGTTACACAACTTTTTAGTCTCTATCATATAACAACAGTAAGTGATCCAGTAGTTTACTGGAAAATTTAGCATATCAAAGTTCAAACATCTCAATGCACATCAAATTAAAAAGCTGCTACATATTTAATAATATTATAAAAAAGTACAACAGTTAAACTACTATTTCCAAACTAATGAAATCATTAAAATGGTAGATATACGCATCATCACTTACAATAATTCCATTAGAAGCTTCGGCATTGTTGAACAAGCAAGCAGCGATCTCCTGAGCCTTCTGTTTCACGAGCTCGGTCTCATCTACAGGCGGAAGTACGGTGTTGTAGGCTGAAGCGGAATCAGGAGACTGTTAAGTGACTATTCAATGATAAGTAATATCCAATTAGGGTTTGGGATTAGGAAAGATGAAACGCAAAGGACTGATGAAATATAAATCTCTTAGTAATAAACCAATAATCAACACATATGAACTGAAATATAAATCTCTTACCATTTGTAAAGAAAGAAGATAGAAGAAACATAATAGAAGCCGAGGCAGAGCAATCATAACCTGAATCGATTGGATCTGCAGGAAGAAAGAAGATACAATTGGGGATGAATATGAAGAATAATGAAGAAGAAACATAACCTGAATCGATTGGATCTGCAATATATACCAATATCAATGAATGATTATACCTGAATCAATCGAGATCTGAATCATCGAAGAGAGAGAGTAGAGAGAGAGATTGGAATGGGTTTTTGAAATTATGATCGGGTTTGGATTTGGGTTTGAATTGATATTTGAGAGAGAGAAGAATTAAAGCTCTTATGACATTAAATGCAAATTACATATCCCTATAAGTTTTAAATTTCAAATTACCCTCCCATTTTAATGAAACATCAGTGGTTTGAATTTTGAATAAACATCAGTGGTTTCATAATTGAATGTGGGCCAGACCTTTGAAATTTGAAAGTGGGGAGTGGTTTGATGACAGATCTTTGAATTATGATGTCACTATGCTCCCTCTATGGCTGCCACCTCATCGTTGAAGACATAAGAAAAGCATTGTTGGACAGCCTCTATGGCTGCCACATAAGCTTTTCTTATGTCACTGAGGTTTCTCCTTTTATTGAAAGTATAGATAGATAGCTTAAAGGAAGTTGGTCTTCATCAACATCCCGGCATAACGCGTGGGTTAACGTCAACTCGTTAATATACAAAATGTTTCCATTTTTACGATCGTTCCAATGTACCAAAATTAAGACACAAAACGTTTTCATTTTTACGATCATTGTTATTAAATAAATACATTTTAAATTATGTTCCCCAAATATTAAATAACATAATTCATACACCTATGCAATAATTTCCAGATTCAAAATATTATTCCTATGTAACCTTTATTTAATACCAGTTACCCTCACGTAATACCAACTAGGTGACTTTCCTCGCGCTATGCGGCGGGAATTCGGTTGGTATCCCTTTGGTTCATTATAACAGGGAATTTGGTCGGTATCGGTTCGATTCCTTACAGTATTGGCATGATACTGGTGTGCGGTTTGTTTAGCAAGAGCAAGATGGAATTTTCGAATAGCAAGAAAAGCAAGAACAGATGCGAAGAAACGTGCAAGTAAAAGAGCCAACATCAAGATTAAGGGGGTGAATGTTGGAATTAATCTTGATGTTACGGGTCATAAAACGGGTCAAGTCGGTTACTGTTTTGTTTAAATGGGTTATCCATCTACTAACGGGTTGTGGGTAAGGAATTGGTCTAGGTTGACCGAGTTAAATGGGTTGAGAAAGTTGAGTTTCCAGCGAATAAGGAGGATTACGTTGGAGTTATGCGAAAGAAATAAATCGTGGGTTTTGCTTCCTGTTTTCTAGGAGTTTTAGTTTATTTTACGTTTGCATGTTTGTATATATATTTACTGTTCAGTGGAATGAAATTGGAAGCATTAGAAAATTCTAAACATTCTCTACTTTCACTTGAATATATTTTCGTTCGTGAGTGTGAGTTGAGTGAGTGTCCAAGGGGTCTGAACCAACAACTGGCACTTGGTTTAAACTTATGATATGTCCAAAAATTTGAATTTTACATTGAAAACCATGAAAAATGAAAAGCGGTGTCAATTTTGATAATAATTATATTGGTATAGATTTTGGTATCAACTCAATTCGTCATGGTAATATTTTGAAAAATAAACTCTTTTTTCAACAAAGTTTTTACCCGAGCAACGTGAAAAAGAAATACTAAACACAGTTGGTATGGCCGTTGTTCGATCGGTATCGCCGTATCGATTTCGTGACACCAACCGCTATAACACCGACACTTGATATAGCCTACGATACAATATATAGACTCTATTTCGAAGTTCGAACATAACCCAATTTTTAATAAAATTTACACAGGAACATCAAGAAAAGCAGTCAAACATAACTACTTATTTAGTTTTTAAAGAGAATAAACGCAAGTATAAAATCAAATTAATAAAACAATTAAACATATTAAATGTATATATCATATACAAAATGGTCTTTTTTATAACAATAACTAATATAATAATAAAATGATAATTATAATATAGATAATAATTACAATAAAATATTTATTTGCAGTTACTATTCATCAAGACTTACAATTACAATTATTATATATATTAATAAATTATTACTATTACTATTACTATATATTAATATTATTATTACTTTACTATATATTAATAAAGCAAATGTAATGAATAGTGATTTTAATATATTTTAATAATATATATTTTTAATACCTTTACAATTTTTATATAATATATATTCTCTTTACTTTCTAAGTTGAATAAGCTTGGTGTCAACCAATACTGGTATCGAAAATACCGGTACGGTACGGTTCATTATCGGTACATGAAGGTAAAAATCGGCACCAGCCTGATACAGAAAACGCCAAAAGTCGGTACCGGATTGAGTTTGGAAATCTTTTAGTTCGGAAAATTCGGTACTGCTACACGGTACCATTTGCTCATCCCTGATCACGGGTGTCGTACAAACAACAACGGTGGGTAGGGATGAGCTCGGTGGCAACCGATACTGAAAATAGCGGTTACGGTACCGGTATAAGAACGTAAAAATCGGTAGCGAACCAGTACTAGGAACGCCAAAAGTCGGTACCAAATTGGTACTTAGGATCCTTCGATTCGGGAAATTCGGTACCGGTACCCAATATTATTTGCTCATCTCTGACCACGGGTTTCATACGAACAACATCATTAACATATAACTTTTTTGGTTGATTTTCTTTCGATTATTTTTACTGTTTTTTACATTTTCTTTTTTATTTTTGTTAGAGGTTCCGTGTGCAACGCGCTCGTAGTGATTTCAAAAAAACATGTAAACACAGACTAAATAACAAAAGAAGTTCGCCGCAATGCGACTAGGGTGATAAACCTAGTTAATATAGATAATAGCATCACAAATTTTAAATACAATAAAATGATATATCTAGCCATCAAGTACAATTTATTGTCCACTTATTCTAGTAAGTAATGTTTAGTTTATTTTAGCAATTTAATTAATATAAAATAAAAGAAAGAAAGAATTACACCGTTAGTCCTTGTGGTGTCTTCCAAATTTCAATGTCGGGTACTACTAGTTTTTTATTGCAAAATTAGGTATTAGCGTTCTAATTTGCCACACTGTTGAGTACTAAGGCCAAAGCTTGTCATAATGTTCAGTATTAAGGACAAACCTTGTTAACCTTTTTGTTAAGTTTTATTAAAATGACTAAAATGCCCTTTAATAATTAAATTTTTAGTCATTTTGTAAAACTTAGAAAACCGCAGGAACTATATGTGTTAATTAACCAAACTTGTTAAATCAAACAAAAAGAAAGCCCGCCTTTCAGGGGGTCTTCTCCGGCAAAGTCATCGGATTTCAATTATATCGGATCCGTAAAAATTGACCATTTAACTTATTTTTTTCGTTAATGTTTATCTTTGTCGCAACCCCCGCCCCCTAATAACACGGGAACGGGCGGCCGCGAGATCTGTTTTGGTGGTATATCGGTGTTTATCATTTTGGCAGCGGAATTTACATCAGGACCGTAGTTAGGAAATATTTTATCAGAGTAAAATACCACGCTTTTATAATATTAAACACATGGGAAAATCCCAAGTTTCAAATACATACATTTTATAGGGATAAAACCCTATTTTATTTAAATAAAACATCTCTTTAGTTTAGGTAACTTTATAGCCACTTTTCCAAGCCTTCAGTGCTGTCCAGCTGGCTTCTATTTGGCTTTGATATTTTGTTACCTGAAACGCGTTTAAAAACATTTTGTCAGTGGAAAATACTGGTGAGTGAATCCCAGTTTAATCAGGATAAGTAAAACCATTGTACAGTATTGAGGGCGATCTCGCAGTTACATTTGTTTCCATCTACTTTAATTACCACCCACGGTACTGTCAACCCGACTTGTGGTCATGTTAGTACTCACAATGTAGTAACAAATTTTGTATACAAAACCCCAACATACCGACGATAATTGTAGAATACAAATATTCAATCACTGTTTAATATAATGTTAATGAATTGAGGTTTTGTAAAAACAGTTTGCAAAAAGGAGATTACTCACATTGCTGTCTTAGGGTTTTCTTTAAGGATTTTCTGGTGATTATCTATAAATTACACAAATGCACACGCGTTAGTATAATAACTCAATATTTACATTAGTAATACCCTCCCCGAGACGGCATTCCAACGACTACGTCGGGCAGAACCACGACAGCCGTTACGGAACCCTGGATCAATCGGGCAGCGTATCTAATACGTAACCGGGGTTATGATACTTGCAACGAGGCAGGGCTTCGCTAATTAGGGGGGTATTATAACAACCCTCCTGAAATTTTTCTGACACCCTTATATATTTTAAAATACCCCTATATGTCGTAAAATACACCCCGTATGTGAAAACGAGCCCAAAATATAAAATATCATTTAAAATAAATAAAAAAACAAGAAAAAATGGGGTTCTGGCGGGCCGCGTAAGCCACCCCTTAATCCTTACGCGGGCCGCGACAACTTAAAGGTCAGGCGAACCCCTGTGTTGACACGTCTCATAACGCGTGTTGAACCTAGTCATGACCCGGATCAGCTACACCTAGACCCCCTAGGACGCGGGCCGCGTAGGCCTTGGCCTAACCTTTACGCGGGCCGCGAGAAAGTAAAAACCAGGCCCTATAAATAGAGGGCATCGGGCCTTCAGTTTGCTCGTTCAATTCTTTTCTAAATCTCGAATTTCTGAAGTAATAGGCATAATCTTCGAGTATAATACCCCCTAATTAGCGAGGTTCTGCTCCGTTGTAAGTATTATAACCCCAGTTACGTATTAGATACGCTGCCCGATTGATCCAGGGTTCCGTAACAACTGCCGTGGTTCTGCCCGATGTAGTTGTTGGAATACCGTCTCTGGGAGGGTATCGTTAATATAAATTAAGGGTTATTATACTAACATATGTACATTTGTGTAAATTATAGATTAACACCAGGAAACCCTAGAAGAAGTCTAAAACAGCAATGTGAGTTTATCCGCTTTTTGTAAACCTTTTTGTGAACTGTTTTACAAAACCTTAAATGCTTAACAATGTGATTAAGCAGTGATTGAGTCTTTGTAGTTCTTCAATTACTACCGGTATGTTGGGGTTTTGTATACAAAATGTGGAACACGTTACCATTGGACGACGAGTTAGCCAATGTGTAATATGACCCACCAGTCAGGATTGACAGTACTGAATGAGTAATTTTGTAGAAATAAACAATATGATCGCTCTCAATACTGTGTTAATTGATAAAATGTTTCTTGATTAAACTGAGATTCACTCACCAGTATTTCCCACTCACAAATGTTTTTAAAACGCGTTTCAGGTAACACAATGTGACAGCCAATTAGTAAAAAGCCAGCTGGAGAGCACTGACGGCTTGGAAAAAATGTGGCTATAAAAGTTACCCAAAAAGACGATGTTTTAAATTCAATAAAATTGGGTTTATCCCTATAAACATGTTGTAATAAAGAAACTACGGTCTTGATGTAATTTCCGCTGCCTAATTAATAACTGATACCACCATAAACGAATGTTTGCGGCCGCCCGTTCCTAGGACAGATAAGGGGGCGGGGGTTGCGACAGAAGGTGGTATCAGAGCTTAGCCACTGATTCAGCCACGGGAGTGTTCTGCTGACATCAATATATTATCCAAATTGTTAGGAAATAAATTTTGAATATACGTGAATATCTGTATTTTATTGTTATGTGTTATTTGACTATTTGTTAGTTTACAGTATGAGTGATCAAGGACCCTCAGACGTGTATCGTCAGTTGTCCGATTCACCTAGGAGTGAATGTACCTCTTCCCAGCCTACCCTCTCTGGGTATTCCGATGATAAGGAAGAAGGGATGTTTGCCTTTAAAGCTCAGACTGAATAGCCATTCCCTCAGAAAAAGAGAGGATGGTTCAGTAAGGGAGCCTTTGAGCGTAGAAAAAGAATGAGAAAGTTGCAACAGCAAAGAGTCCTAGCAGCCGCTAAGCGAGAGTCAGATGCCCATACACAGGATATGTTTAATAGGAGCTTAGCTAATTTCCATATCCTAGCAACAACTGCTGCCGACCCAAGTCTAGAACAACTAGTAGCCCCACAACCCTTACCTCTAATTCCCACTCAGCCAATGGAAGTAGAAATGCATGATTTCAACCCTGGGGAAATACCTAGGATACCAGGCCCTAATCCCTTAGACCCAAATTATGATCCATGGTTTGATGATCTTAGGGATTATGTGCAACGCTACCATCTAAACGACGAAACCTTGCCAAACATAGCAGCGTATCTAGGTCTGGACCCTCTAAATCCCTTTTATGATAACGATGAATACATTAGGGAGATTTTAGAGAATCCGTACCCTCAGGAGAATCCCATGCCACAGTACCCAGATCCAGTACCAGCACCTGCACCCCCAATTAGTGTAGAGAACTTGCAAGAACTCTGAACTTTCGGAGAAGAAATCTTAGAGAGTAGTGAGAGGATGAGATATGTAGGAGAACAACTCGTCTGGAAATATGACGAGCGTCAGATGGATTTCGGGAGAAATCCATACCCATGAAAATGATAGTGGAGTTGGTAATTATATATATATATATATATATATATATATATATATATATATATATATATATATATATATAGTGTGAGGTGCATTGGGGAACGCTAAAAAAGTGGGGAACAGTGGGGAACCGACTCAAACGAACTCCGATTGGACTCATTCCAGCGGCGTTGGAACCGTCTCGTCGAACCCTAACTAGGATCTCTTAACCCTAAACCCTAAATCATAACATCTAAACCCTAAATATATTAGGGTTTGGCTTTTAGGGTTTAGCTTTAGGGTTTAGCCTTAGGGTTTAGCTTTAGGGTTTAGCTTTAGGGTTTAGAGTTTAGCTTTAGGGTTTAGGGTTTAGCTTTAGGGTTTAGCTATAGGGTTTAGCTTTAGGTTTAGCCTTTAGGGTTTAGCTTTTAGGGTTTATAGTTTAGATATTACGGTTTAGCTTAGGTTTTAGCCTTATTTTTTAGCTTTAGGGTTTAGAGTTTAGGAGTTAGGATTTAGGGTTTAGGGTTAAGAGATCTTAGTTAGGGTTCGACGAGCCGGTTCCAACGCCGCTGGAATGAGTCCAATCGGAGTTCGTTTGAGCCGATTCCCAGCTGTTCCCCACTTTTTTAGTGTTCCCCACTGAACCTTCCCCTATATAAATATAATCTAAATCTATATAATAATAATAATGTATTGTAGTATAGACCACTTTGTGGTTAGTGATGCATAACAGTGTTGTAATTTTTAATTCCTGTTTTAGTGTGTATTTGACGCATACTATATAAAAAGAGTAAAGTTGCAATGCTCGACGTTTTTGACCAATATGTGTATTATGTGGTTGTTACTTAAACTATTAATTATTCTGTGATATTAATAATTGGCAAATGTTTAAATTCAGATGGCCGACGAAGTAAATCAGGGAAATCTGAATAATGATAACCAGAGTAACAATAACTCAGGTAACGAAAATCTAAACAACAACAACAATGGAAACCAAGTGGATAATAGTGCCATCCAACACATAGTAGCACAAGGAATAATAGATGCGATGCCATATATTATTCAAACGGTTAGAGAAGCAGAAAATAAAAGTAAACATGATAGCAAGCGACCCTCTGAACCTGAAAATAGCGTGAACAATGGACCCGTACTTCAAATGCCCATCCCCAAAAGAAGAAGAACCGTATCCTACGGTTGTTCTTACAAAGAATTATGGTCTTGTAAACCAATGGAATTCTCGGGCAATGAAGGGGCCATTGTAACTCTACGTTGGATAGAAAAGACGGAGGCAGTCTTAAGAATAAGCAAGTGTGCAGATGTAACAACCCTCAATAAATCGATACTCTCGAATATTTCTGACACCCTATTATATTTTAAAATGTCCCAATATATCTTTAAAAATACCCCGTATGTGAAAACCGAGCCCGAAATACAATATAACATTTAAAAATTAAAATTTAAATCTGAAATATAAGCTGAGGCGGGCCGCGTAGACCCATCCCAACCTTTATGCGGGCGGTATCAGGGTTAGAACCTGATTCCGTTTGATTTCTTTAGTTCAGGCGGGCCGCGTAAGCCTTAGCTTACATTTACGCGGGCCGCGTAAGATCTAAATTGTGGCGCAGCCTGGTGATGACATGTGTCATCATCGTGTCAAGTCTATACGCTGATCCGGACGAGCTACACGTTAACCTGGAGTCAACGCGGGCCGCGTAAGCCCAGCCCATGTGTTACGCGGGCCGCGTAAGGACCAGTTTCAGCAACTATATAAGGAGGCCTCGGGATTTCACATTCAGTCGCTCATTTCTTTCTTTCTAAATGAATTTATGAAGTTATAGGCATAATATTCAAGTATAATACCCCCTAATTAGCAAGGTTCTGCTCCCTTGTAAGTATTATAACCCTGGTTTCGTACTAGATACGCTGCCCGATTGATTTAGGGTTCCGTAACAACTGTCGTGGTTCTGCCCGACGTAGTTGTTGGAATGCCGTCTCAGGGAGGGTATCATTAATATTTTCAAAGGGTTATGATACTAACCTATGTACATTTGTGTAAAATATAGATTATTCCCAGGAAACCCTTACGCGAAGTCTAAGATAGCAATGTGAGTTTATCCTCTTTTTGTTAACCTTTTTGTAATATTTTACAAAACCTTAAATGTTTTCCAATGTGATTAAGCGGTGATTGAGTCTTTGTAGTTCTTCAATTACTGCCGGTATGTTGGGGTTTTGTATACAAAATTTACTACTGCGAGTAGTAAGTCGGGGATGACAATACGTTACCATTGGACAATGAGTTAGCCAATGTGTAATATGACCCACAAGTCAGGATTGACAGTACTGAATGAGTAATTGTGTAGAAATAAACAATGTGATCGCTCTCAATACTGTTTTAATTGATAAAATGTTTCTTGATTAAACTGGGATCCACTCACCAGTATTTCCCACTGACAAATGTTTTTAAAACGCGTTTCAGGTAACACAATGTGACAGCCAATTAGTAAAAAGCCAGCTGGAGAGCACTGAAGGCTTGGAAAAAATGTGGCTATAAAAGTTACCTAAAAGACGATGTTTTAAATTCAATAAAACAGGGTTTATCCCTATAAACGTATTATAATAAGAAACTTGGGTTTTGCCCATGTGATTATTAATATTAAATATGGTGGTTTTACTCTGATAAACATTTCCTAACTACGGTCCTGATGTAATTTCCGCTGCCAAATTAACAAGCTGATACCACCGAAACTCTGAGTTCGCGTCCGCCCGTTCCCGGGACAGATAAGGGATCGGGGGTTGCGACAGAAGGTGGTATCAGAGCCTAGCCACTGGTCTAAGCCAAAGAAGTGTTCTGCTGACACTTAAATTCTAAACTTTGTGTTAGGAAATATATTACGGAAATACGTGCATAACTATATTTATTTGTTATGTGTTATTTAACTATTTGTTAGTTTACATTATGAGTGATCAAGGACCCTCAGACATGTGTCGTCAGTTGTCTGATTCACCTAGGAGTGAAGGTACCTCTTCACAGCCTGCCCTTTCTGGGTATTCTGCTGATCAGGAAGAAGGGATAATTGCCTTTAAAGCTCAGTCAGAAGAGCCATTCCCTCATAAGAAAAGAGGATGGTTCAGTAAGGAAGCCTTTGCACGTAGGAAAAGAATGTGAAAGTTGCAACAGCAAAGAGCCCTAGCAGCCGCTAAGAAAAAGACTGATGCCCATACACAGGATATGCTTAATAGAAGCCTAGCCAATTTCCATATCCTAGCTACGACTGCTGCTGACCCAAGTCTGGAACAACTAGTAGCCCCACAACCACTAATCCCAGACCAACCCATGGAGATAGAAAACCCTTAAAACCAAGTGGAGATGCATGACTTCAACCCAGAGGAAATCCCTAGGGTACCAGCACCAAATCCCCTAGACCCAAATTACGATCCCTGGTGGGATGACGTTAGGGACTATGTGCAACGTTACCCGATCCATGAAGACACACCTATACAGAACATAGGAGCCTATCCAGGTATGGACCCTTTAGATCCCTATTACCATGATAACTACATTAGGGAAATCTTAGAAGATCCTTACCGATTTCAGGCACTTTCACCCCCATATCAGGAACCCGAACCCCAGATTCCAAACCCAGTCCTAGAACCTGCACCCCCAAGGAGTGCAGAAAACGTGCAAGAACTTAGGACATTTGGTGAGGAAATTTTAGAAAGTAGTGAGAGAATGCGACAAGTGGGAGAGCGACTCGTATGGAAATACGATGAGCGCAATATGGATTTTTGGATAAATCCATATCCGTGATATGATGGAGGAGATGGTAATAGTAATAGTAATAAAATACAATAAAAATAAAATAAAATATATGTGTACGGATGCCTATTACTATTAGTGTAATTCTATTAAGCTGGTATTGTAATTTTCAGTACTAGTGTGTAATAGATGCATAATAGTATATGAATAGAGTAAAGTCGCAATGATCGACGTTTTTTGCTAGATTGCGTGTCATATGATTAACTATATTAAATATTATCTTGTGATATTAATATGGGGTAAATGTTTAAAATTCAGATGGCCGACGAAGGAAATCTGAATAATGATAACCAGAGTAACATTAACGTGGTTAATGAGAATCCAAGCATCAATAACAATGGAAACCGAATGGATAATAGTGCCGTTCAACATATAGTGGCTCAAGGAATCATAGATGCAATGCCATTTATTATTCAAACGATTCAAGAAGCGAATAATAAAAGTAAGCATAGCAGTAAGCGACCCATCGAACCCGAAAACAGTGTGAACAATGGACCCGTACTTCAAATGTCCATTCCCAAAAGGAGAAGAACCGTGTCTTACGGTTGTTCTTATAAAGAATTCTGGTCTTGTAAACTAATGGAATTCTCGGGCAACGAAGGGTCCATTGCAACGCTATGCTGGATAGAGAAAACTGAGGCAGTCTTAAGAATAAGCAAGTGTGCCGAAGAAGATAAGATACTGTTTGCTTCTAATATGTTTAAGAATTCAGCACTAGAATGGTGGAACACTATCCTCCAATCAAGAGGAAGTGATAGAACTTACAATATGCAATGGGAAGAATTTAAGAACAAGGTAGAAAGGAAATTATGCCCCCCCCCCCCCCAATGAGAAGGAACATATAGCAAACAAATTCCTAAACCTTAGGATGACTGGTGTAGATAGTAAGGGATACACTAAATTATTCTTCGAATATGCTAGAATAGTGCCAACTCTTGCTTCACCAGAACCAGTATTGATCTCCCGTTATATTTGGGGATTAATCAGTGAGATAAGACACGTAGTCAAGGCAGCTAGACCTCAAACCATAGAAGAAGCTGTAGAACTAGCAAATACCTTAACAGATGAATTAGTCCGTACCCAAGAAGAAGATCAAAGGAGGAACCTAACCCAAAAGCTCACACAAGAATTCCGTTCTGGAAATTCTAACCGTGGGAAAAATATAGGTTCTACCTCTACACCTTACTGTAAGAATTACAAAAGAAAGCATTCAGGAAGATGCTCCATATACTGTAACTTTTGCAAAATATCGGGACACAAGGAAGAAAATTGCAGGAAGAAAGCTAATAACAGGATATGTTACAACTGCGGAGAACAAGGTCATATCAAGCTTAATTGCCCAAAATTAGCTCCAGCTATAAACAACAAGAATACTCAAAATGCTAGAGCCTTTTTTCTAACTGCAGATGAAGCCAAGATGATTCCAGATGTCATAGCTGGTACGTTTTTAGTTAATGATGTTTTTGCTAAAGTATTTATATGACTCTGGTGCAAACCAAAGTTTTATTAATACATCATTTTGCAAATTTATAAATCAGTCATTAACTAAACTACCACAAGAATGCTTAGTAGAGACAGCTAATGGAGAAACTGTTAGGATTTCTGAAATCTTGCAGCGAGCAAGCATAGAAATTTTAAACCAAAAGTTTAGGGCAAACCTTTATCCTGTGAATTTGACAGGATTTGATGTTGTATTAGGAATGAATTGGTTAATAGCCAATAAAGCCAGTATTTTATGTGATCAAAAGTCAATTCAAGTAAATTCACCAAAAGGTAAAATGATCACAATTAAAGGAGATAAACCATCTAGATCTACAAAATTCATCTCTGTGATGAAAACTGCAAGTTATATAAGAAAAGGTTCTATAGTGTATTTGATTTCCATAATCACTAACACTAAAGAAAAGTATTTAAAGGATATTCCAGTAGTATCTCAGTTTTCAGATGTATTTCCAGAAGAATTGCCAGGGCAACCTCCAGATAGAGAAGTTGAATTCATAATCCATTTAATACTAGGAACAGCACCGATTGCCAAAGCACCTTACCGTTTGGCACCTGCAGAAATGCAAGAATTGAAGAAACAATTAGACGAATTGTTAGAGAAAGGATTTATACAACCTAGTTCGTCGCCATGGGGGTCGCCAATACTATTTGTTAAAAAGAAAGACGGATCAATGCGTATGTGCATTGACTACCGTGAATTGAACAAAGTCACGATTAAGAATCGGTACCCATTACCAAGAATCGATGATCTGTTCGATCAACTGCAAGGAGCTCGATTTTTCTCTAAAATCGATTTAAGGTTAGGATATCATCAATTAAAGGTACAGGAAGAGGACATTCCTAAAACCGCATTTAGAACAAGGTATGGCCATTATGAATTTACTGTCATGCCATTCGGTTTAACCAATGCCCCAGCCGCATTTATGGACATGATGAACCGAATATGTAAGCCATATTTGGATAAATTCATAATTGTTTTTATAGATGACATTCTCATTTATTCTAAAAATAAGGAGGATCATGCAAAGCATTTGCACGCACTTTAAGTTTATTAAGAAAGGAAAAGCTTTACGCTAAATTTTCAAAGTGCGAGTTTTTGTTAGAACAGGTACAATTTCTTGGACACCTAGTCAATCATGAAGGAATTCATGTAGATCCAACAAAGATCGAGGCGATTACTAAATGGAAAACCCCTGAATCACCTACCGAGGTTAGAAGTTTTTTAGGATTGGCCGGTTACTATAGAAGATTTATTCAAGATTTTTCTAGAATAGCCATTCCTTTAACTAAGCTAACCTGTAAATCTGTTAAGTTTGCATGGGGATTAAAACAAGAAGAAGCATTTAGAATTCTTAAGCATAAATTAACCCATACACCCATATTAGCGTTACCAGAAGGAACTGAAGATTTTGTAATCTATTGTGACGCTTCCAAATTAGGTTATGGATGTGTGTTGATGCAACGACAAAAGGTTATAGCTTACGCATCTAGACAACTTAAGAATCATGAAAAGAATTATTCCACCCACGATTTAGAGTTAGGAGCTATAATTTTTGCTCTTAAGATTTGGAGACATTACCTTTATGGTAGTAAGTTTACCATATTCACTGATCATAAGAGTTTAAGGTATGTTTTTAAGCAAAAGGAGTTGAATATGAGACAAAGACGATGGATGGAAATGCTTAGTGATTATGATTGTGATATCCAGTATCCTGAAGGAAAAGCAAATGTAGTAGCAGATGCTTTAAGTCGAAAGTATCCCGAGAAGCCAAAAAGGGTACGTTCTCTTAAATTAAATCTGCAAGTAGATTTAAATGATCAGATAAGAGAAGCACAAGAATCAGTAATCAAGGAAGATACTGGAAAATTAAAAGGTATGCTAAAAGAGTTAGAACAAGGAACAGATGGAATTTGGAGATTCCATACAAAAATGTGGATACCTAAATTAGGAAACCTACGTCACCGTATATTAGAAGAAGTCCATAAGTCCAAATATACGATACATCCAGGAAATAATAAAATGTACCAGGAATTAAGGAAAAATTTCTGGTGGATAGGAATGAAAAAGGACATAGCAGCCTATGTTTCCAAATGTTTAACTTGTTCACAAGTTAAGGCTGAACACCATAAACCCTCAGGCTTGTTACAACAATTAGAAATGCCAGTGTGGAAATGGGAATTAATAACAATGGATTTTGTTACTAAATTACCCAAAAAAAAGAAAGGCAATGATACAATCTGGGTGATTGTAGATAGGCTAACCAAGTCAGCTCATTTCCTACCAATGAAGGAAACTTTCAGTATGGAACAGCTAGCTAAATTATATGTAAATGAAATTGTTTCTTTACATGGAATACCTTTATCAATTGTTTCTGATAGGGATAGTCGATTTACCTCTCATTTTTGGTCAAGTTTCCAAAAAGCCATGGGAACCAAGTTAAATCTAAGCACAGCTTATCATCCTCAAACAGACGGACAAAGCGAAAGAACAATTCAGACGATGGAAGACATGCTTAGAGCTTGTGTAATTGATTTCGGAGGTAATTGGGACGATCACTTACCTTTAATAGAATTTTCTTATAATAATAGTTATCACACAAGTATCAATGCTGCACCATTCAAAGCACTTTATGGACGAAAGTGCCGAACCCCAGTCTGTTGGACAGAAATTGGGGAAAAGCAACTATCTGGACCTGAGATAGTGCAAGAAACAACCGACAAGATTATTCAAGTCAAGGAACGACTGAAAGCAGCACGTGATCGACAGAAGAGTTATGCTGATAACCGACGCAAGCCATTGGAATTTCAAGTAGGAGATAAAGTATTGTTGAAAGTCTCTCCTTGGAAAGGAGTAGTAAGATTCATCAAACGGGGAAAGCTAAGTCCCAGGTATATTGGACCTTTTGAGATTATTAAAAGAATAGGACCTGTAGCCTATCAGCTACAACTGCCAGAGGAAATGGCAGGAATACATGATGTGTTTCATGTATCTAATCTCAAAAAATGTTTAGCTGATGAATCACTGATACTACCTCTTAAGGATATAGAGGTAAATGAACAACTTAAGTTTGTAGAAAGGCCTCTACAAATTGAAGACAGGAAAGTCAAGAATCTCAAACACAAGAGATTAGTTCTGGTAAAAGTGAAGTGGGACTCCAAAAGAGGACCTGAGTACACATGGGAACTTGAATCTGAAATGCAAAGGAAATATCCGCACTTGTTCCAGTAGATCTCGAGGACGAGCTCTAAAACAAGGAGGGGAGGATGTAACAACCCTCAATAAATTGATACTCTCGAATATTTCCGACACCCTATTATATTTTAAAATGTCCCAATATGTCTTTAAAAATACCCCGTACGTGAAAACCGAGCCCGAAATACAATATAACATTTAAAAAAAAATTAATCTGAAATATAAGCTGAGGCGGGCCGCGTAGACCCATCCCAACCTTTACACGGGCGGTATCAGGGTCAGAACCTGATTCCGTTTGATTTCTTTAGTCCAGGCGGGTCGCGTAAGCCTTAGCTTACATTTATGCGGGCCGCGTAAGATCTAAATTGTGGCGCAGCCTGGTGATGACACGTGTCATCATCGTGTCAAGTCTATACGCTGATCCGGACGAGCTACACGTTGACCTGGAGTCAACGCGGGCCGCGTAAGCCCAGCCCATCTGTTACGCGGGCCGCGTAAGAACCAGTTTCAGCACCTATATAAGGAGGCCTCAGGATTTCACTTTCAGTCGCTCATTTCTTTCTTTCTAAACGAATTTCTGAAGTTATAGGCATAATATTCAAGTATAATACCCCCTAATTAGCAAGGTTCTGCTCCATTGTAAGTATTATAACCCCGGTTTCGTACTAGATACGCTGCCCGATTGATTTAGGGTTCTGTAACAACTGTCGTAGTTCTGCCCGACGTAGTTGTTGGAATGCCGTCTCAGGGAGGGTATCATTAATATTTTCAAAGGGTTATGATACTAACCTTTGTACATTTGTGTAAAATATAGATTATTCCCAGGAAACCCTTACGCGAAGTCTAAGATAGCAATGTGAGTTTATCCTCTTTTTGTTAACCTTTTTGTAATATTTTACAAAACCTTAAATGTTTTCCAATATGATTAAGCGGTTATTGAGTCTTTGTAGTTCTTCAATTACTGCCGGTATGTTGGGGTTTTGTATACAAAATTTACTACTGCGAGTAGTAAGTCGGGGATGACAATACGTTACCATTGGACAATGAGTTAGCCATTGTGTAATATGACCCACAAGTCAGGATTGACAGTACTGAATGAGTAATTGTGTAGAAATAAACAATGTGATCACTCTCAATACTGTTTTAATTGATAAAATGTTTCTTGATTAAACTGGGATTCACTCACCAGTATTTCCCACTGACAAATGTTTTTAAAACGCATTTCAGGTAACACAATGTGACAGCCAATTAGTAAAAAGCCAGCTGGAGAGCACTGAAGGCTTGGGAAAAATGTGGCTATAAAAGTTACCTAAAAGAAGATGTTTTAAATTCAATAAAATAGGGTTTATCCCTATAAACGTATTGTAATAAGAAACTTGGGTTTTGCCCATGTGATTATTAATATTAAATATGGTGGTTTATCCCTATAAACGTATTGTAATAAGAAACTTGATGTAATTTCCGCTGCCAAATTAACAAGCTGATACCACCGAAACTCTGAGTTCGCGTCCGCCCGTTCCCGGGACAGATAAGGGATCGGGGGTTGCGAAAGCAGAAGAAGATAAGATAATGTTTGCTTCTAATCTGTTTAAGAATTCAGCGCTAGAATGGTGGAACACTATCCTCCAGTCTAGAGGAAGTGATAGAACTTACAATATGGAATGGGAGGAGTTTAAAAACATGGTAGAAATGAAATTTTGCCATCCTAATGAAAAATAACTAATAGCAAACAAGTTCTTAAACCTTAGAATGACTGGTGTAGATAGTAAGGGGTACACTAAGTTATTCTTTGAAAATGCTAGAATAGTGCCAACCCTTGCTTCACCTGAACCAGTGTTAATCTCCCATTACATCTGGTGATTAATCGGGGAGATAAGGCATGTAGTCAAGGCAGCTAGACCTCAAACCATAGAAGAAGCTGTAGAACTTGCCAATACCTTGACAGATGAATTAGTTCATACACGAGAAGAGGATCAAAGGAGGAATCTAACCTGAAGCTTACACAAGAATTTCGTTCTGCAAATTTTAACCGTGGGAAAAATATCGGTTCTACCTCTGCACCTTACTGTAAGAATTGCAAAATGAAGCACTCAGGAAGATGCTCCATGTACTATAATTTTTGCAAAATATCGGGACACAAGGAAGAAGACTGCAGGAAGAAAGCTAACAACAGGATATGTTACAACTATGGAGAACAAGGTCATATCAAGCCTAACTGTCCAAAATTAGCTCCGGCTACGAACAACAAGAATACCAAAAATGCTAGAGCATTTGTTCTGACTGCAGAAGAAGCAAAGATGATCCTGGATATGATCACTGGTACGTTTTTAGTTAATGACATTTTTGCTAAAGTATTATTTGACTCTGGTGCAAACCAAAGTTTTATTAATACTTCATTTTGCAAATTTCTCAATCAATCATTAACTAAACTTCCACAAGAATGTCTAGTAGAGACAGCAAATGGGGAGACCATTAAAATTTCTGAAATCTTGCAGGGAGCAAGAATAGAAATTCTAAATCAGAAATTTATTGCAAATCTTTACCCCATGAATCTGGCAGGATTTGATGTAGTATTAGGAATGGATTGGTTAATAGCCAATAAAGCCAGTATTTTATGTGATCAAAAGTCAATACAAGTAAATTCATTAAAGGGTGAAATGATCACAATTAAAGGATATAAAACCTCTAGATCCACTAAATTCATCTCTGTGATGAAAACAACAAGTTATATAAGAAAATGATCATTAGTGTATTTGATTTCTATATTCACTAACACTAAAGGAAAAGAATTAAAAGATATTCCAGTAGTATCTCAGTTTTCAGATGTATTTCCAGAAGAATTACCAGGGCAACCTCCAGATAGAGAAGTTGAATTCAGAATCCATTTAATACCAGGGACAGCACCAATTGCCAAATCACCTTATCATTTGGCACCTGCAGAAATGCAAGAACTAAAGAAACAATTAGACGAATTATTGGAAAAATGATTCATACAACCAAGTTCATCACCCTGGGGAGCGCCGATTTTATTCGTTAAAAAGAAGGACGGATCAATGCGTATGTGCATTGACTACCGTGAATTAAACAAGGTCATAATTAAGAATCGGTATCCATTACCAAGAATTGATGATCTGTTTGATCAGTTACAAGGAGCATGATTTTTCTCAAAAATCGACTTAAGGTCAGGATATCATCAATTAAAGGTACAGGAAGAGGACATTCCTAAGACCGCTTTCAGAACAAGGTATGGTCATTATGAATTTACTGTCATGCCATTTGGTTTAACCAATGCCCCAGCTGCATTCATGGACATGATGAACCGAATATGTAAGCCATATTTGGATAAATTCATAATTGTTTTTATAGATGATATTCTCATTTACTCTAAGAGTAAAGAGGATCATGCAAAGCATTTGCACGCACTTTTAAGTCTATTAAGAAAAGAAAAGCTTTATGCTAAATTTTCAAAGTGCGAGTTTTGGTTAGAACAGGTACAATTCCTTGGACATCTAGTTAATCATGAAGGAATTCATGTGGATCCCACCAAGATCGAGGCAATAAACAAATGGAAAATCCTTGAATCACCAACCGAGGTTCGAAGTTTCTTAGGACTAGCCGGTTATTATAGAAGATTTATTCAAGATTTTTCTAGAATAGCTATTCCCTTAACTAAGCTAACTTGTAAATCTGTTAAGTTTAAATGGGAACCAAAACAAGAAGAAGCCTTTAGAATCCTTAAGCAAAGATTAACACATGCACCCATACTAGCGTTACCAGAAGGAACTGAGGATTTTGTAATCTATTGTGACGCTTCTAAATTAGGTTATGGATGTGTATTGATGCAACGTCAAAAAGTTATAGCCTATGAATCCAGATAACTTAAGAATCATGAAGAAAATTATTGCACTCGTGATTTAGTATTTGGAGCTATAATTTTTGCTCTTAAGATTTGGAGACATTACCTGCATGGTAGTAAGTTTACTGTTTTCACTGATCATAAAAGTTTAAGGTATGTCTTCGGGCAAAAGGAATTGAATATGAGACAAAGACGCTGGATGGAGATGCTTAGTGATTATGATTGTGATATTCAGTATCATGCAGGAAAGGAAAATGTAGTTGCTGATGCTTTAAGACAAAAATATCACGAACAGCCAAAAAGAGTATGTTCTCTTAAATTAAATCTACAAGTAGATTTAAATGAGCAAATTAGAAAAGCACAAGAATCAGTAATCAAGGATGATACTGAAAAACTAAAAGGAATGATCAAAGAATTAGAATAAGGAACAGATGGAATTTGGAAATTCCATAATAAAAGAATATGGGTACCTAAATTAGGAAACCTACGTCATTGTATATTAGAAGAAGCCCATAAATCTAAGTATACGATGCATCCAGGAAGTGATAAAATGTACGAGGATTTAAGAAAGAATTTCTGGTGGATAGGAATGAAAAAGGATATAGCAGCTTATGTTGCCAAGTGTTTAACCTGTTCACAAGTCAAAGCTGAACATCAGAAACCTTCAGGTTTATTGCAACAATTAGAAATGCCTGTTTAGAAATGAGAATTGATAACAATGGATTTTGTTACTAAACTACCCAAAACAAGGAAAGGTAATGATACAATCTGTGTAATTGTAGACAGAGTAACCAAGGTAGCTCATTTCCTATCAATGAAGAAAACTTTTAGTATGGAACAATTAGCTAAATTGTATGTAAATGAAATAGTTTCTTTACATGGAATTCCTCTATCAATTGTTTCTGATAGAGATAGTCGTTTTACCTCTCATTTTTGGACAAGTTTCCAAAAAGCAATGGGAACCAAGTTGAATCTAAGCACAGCTTATCATCCTCAAATGGATGTACAAAGCGAAAGGAAAATTCAGATAATGGAGGACATGCTTAGAGCTTGTGTAATTGATTTCGGAGGTAATTGGGACGATCACTTGCCATTGATAGAATTTTCTTATAATAATAGTTATCACACAAGTATCAATGCTGCACCATTCGAAGCACTTTATGGACGAAAGTGCCGAACTCCAGTCTGTTGGGCAGAAATTGGGGAAAAGCAACTATCCGGACCTAAGATAGTACAAGAAACAACAGACAAAATCATTCAAGTCAAGGAACGACTGAAAGCAACACGTGATCGACAGAAAAGTTATGCTGACAACAGGCGAAAACCATTGGAATTTTAAGTAGGAGATAAAGTGTTATTAAAAGTCTCTCCTTGGAAAGGAGTGGTAAGATTCATAAAAAGGGGAAAGCTAAGCCCCGGGTATGTTGGACCTTTCAAGATTATTAAAAGAATAGGACCTGTAGCCTATCTGCTGCAACTACCAGAGGAAATGGTAGGAATACATGATGTATTTCATGTATCTAATCTCAAGAAATGCTTAGCTGATGAGTCACTAATAGTACCTCTTAAAGATATAGAGGTAAATGAGCAGTTAAAATTTGTGGAAAAGCCTCTACAAATTGAAGACAGGAAAGTTAAGAACCTCAAGCACAAGAGATTAATTCTAGTCAAAGTGAAATGGGACTCCAAAAGAGGACCAGAATACACATGGGAGCTTGAATCAGAAATGCAAAGAAAATATCCACACTTATTCCAGTAGACCTCGAGGACGAGTTCCAAAACAAGGTGGGGAGGATATAACAGCCCTCCTGAAATTTTTCTGACACCCTTACATATTTTAAAATACCCCTATATGTCGTAAAATACACCCCGTATGTGAAAACCGAGCCCAATATATAAAATATCATTTAAAATAAATAAAAAAACAAGAAAAAATGGGGTTCTGGCGGGCCGCGTAAGCCACCCCTTAATCCTTACGCGGGCCGCGACAACTTAAAGGTCAGTCGAACCCCTGTGTTGACACGTGTCATAACGCGTGTTGAACCTAGTCATGACCCGAATCAGCTACACCTAGACCCCCCCTAGGACGCAGGCCGTGTAGGCCTTGGCCTAACCTTTACGCGAGCCGCGAGAAAGTAAAAATCAGGCCCTATAAATAGAGGGCATCGGGCCTTCAGCCTGCTCGTTCAATTCTTTTCTAAATCTTGAATTTCTGAAGTAATAGGCATAGTATTCGAGTATAATACCCCCTAATTAGCGAGGTTCTACTCCGTTGTAAGTATTATAACCCCAGTTACGTATTAGATACGCTGCCCGATTGATCCAGGGTTCCGTAACAACTGTCGTGGTTCTGCCCGACGTAGTTGTTGGAATACCGTCTCAGGGAGGGTATCGTTAATATAAATAAAGGGTCATTATACTAACATATGTACAATTTTGTAAATTATAGATTAACACCAGGAAACCCTAGAAGAAGTCTAAAACAGCAATGTGAGTTTATCCGCTTTTTGTAAACCTTTTTGTGAACTGTTTTACAAAACCTTAAATGCTTAACAATGTGATTAAGCAGTGATTGAGTCTTTGTAGTTCTTCAATTACTGCCGGTATGTTGGGGTTTTGTATACAAAATGTGGAACACGTTACCATTGGACGACGAGTTAGCCAATGTGTAATATGACCCACCAGTCAGGATTGACAGTACTGAATGAGTAATTGTGTAGAAATAAATAATGTGATCGCTCTCAATACTGTGTTAATTGATAAAATGTTTCTTGATTAAACTGGGATTCACTCACCAGTATTTCCCACTCACAAATGTTTTTAAAACGCGTTTCAGGTAACACAATGTGATAGCCAATTAGTAAAAAGCCAGATGGAGAGCACTGACGGCTTGAAAAAATGTGGCTATAAAAGTTACCCAAAAAGACGATGTTTTAAATTCAATAAAATAGGGTTTATCCCTATAAACATGTTGTAATAAAGAAACTTGGGTTTTACCCATGTGGTTATTAATATAAAATATGGTGGTTTTACTCTGATAAACATTTCCTAACTACGGTCCTGATCGATGTAATTTCCGCTGCCTAATTAATAACTGATACCACCACAAACGAATGTTTGCGGCCGCCCGTTCCCGGGACAGATAAGGGGGCGGGGGTTGCGACAGGTATAATGCCCGAAAATCACTTTAACTATATAGAAATTCGAGAGAGAAAAGATTTGTGAACGATCGAAAGTGAAAGCTGATGGCCTCTATTTATAAGGCCTGATTTAGACTTCATCGCGCCCCGCGAAGGTGGTAGCCAAGGGCTACGCGGCCTGCGAGAGAAACTAGGGTAGGCCCTAGCTTGTCCAATTCACACCCTAGCTTCGACACAACACTCGACACGTGGCGGCACCGGGTGAATGCTGGTGGCTAGCTTTCGCGCCCCGCGTAAGACCCTTAAGGGTTCTTCGCGGCCCGCGAGCGACAATAAAATTGATCTTTATTTAATTTTTAATTATGTAAAGTATTTTGGGCTTGGTTTTCGCATACGGGGTATGTTTTAAGACATATAGGGATATTTTAAATATATTAGGGGTGTCGAATTTATTTTGGAGGGTTGTTATATCCTCCCCACCATGTTTTAGAACTCGTCCTCGAGGTCTACTGGAATAGGTGCGGGTATTTCCTTTGCATTTCCGATTCAAGCTCCCAAGTGTACTCTGGTCCTCTTTTGGATTCCCATCTCACCTTGACCAGAACTAATCTCTTGTGTTTGAGATTCTTGACTTTACTGTCTTCAATCTGTAGTGGTCTTTCTACAAATTTCAACTGTTCATTTACCTCTATGTCCTTAAGAGGTACTATTAGTGATTCATCAGCTAAGCACTTTTTGAGATTAGATACATGAAATACATCATGTATTCTTGCCATTTCCTCTGGCAGTTGTAGTTGATAGGCTACAGGTCCTATTCTTCTAATAATTTCAAAAGGTCCAACATACCTGGGGTTTAGCTTTCCCCTTTTGATGAATCTGACTACTCCTTTCTAAGGAGAGACTTTCAATAACACTTTGTTACCTACCTGAAATTCCAGTGGCTTTCGTCTGTTATCAGCGTAGTTCTTCTGTCGGTCACGTGCTGCTTTTTTCGTTCCTTGACTTGGATGATCTTGTCGGTCATTTATTGTACTATCTCAGGTCCGGATAACTGCTTTTCTCCAATTTCTGCCCAACAGACTGGAGTTCGGCACTTTCGTCCATAAAGTGCTTCGAATGGTGCAGCATTGATACTTGTATGATAGCTGTTATTGTAAGAAAATTCTATTAATGGTAAGTGATTGTCCCAATTACCTCCGAAATCAA
Organism: Helianthus tuberosus; assembly: GCA_030545235.1. Taxonomy (NCBI): domain Eukaryota; kingdom Viridiplantae; phylum Streptophyta; class Magnoliopsida; order Asterales; family Asteraceae; genus Helianthus; species Helianthus tuberosus. The sequence goes on along the minus strand of CM060411.1, from coordinate 46,124,166 downwards.
TTACACAAGCTCTAAGCATATCCTCCATTGTCTGAATTGTCCTTTCTCTTTGTCCGTCCGTTTGAGGATGATAAGCTGTGCTTAGATTTAGCTTGGTTCCCATGGCTTTTTGGAAACTTGTCAAAAAATGAGAGGTAAAACGGCTATCCCTATCAGAAACAATTGATAAAGGAATTCCATGCAATGAAACTATTTCATTTACATACAATTTAGCTAATTGTTCCATACTGAAAATTTCCTTCATTGGTAGGAAATGAGGTGACTTAGTTAGCCTGTCTACTATCACCCAGATTGTATCATTACATTTCCTTGTTTTGGGTAATTTGGTAACAAAATCCATTGTTATCAATTCCCATTTCCATACTGGCATTTCTAACTGCTGCAATAAACCTGAGGGTTTCTGATGTTCAGCTTTGACTTGTGAACAAGTTAGACACATAGAAACATAAGCTGCTATATCCTTCTTCATTCCTATTCAATAGAAATTCTTTCTTAAGTCCTGATACATCTTATCCCTTCCAGGATGCATCGTATACTTAGACTTATGGGCTTCTTCTAATTTACGGTGACGTAGGTTTCCTAGTTTAGGTATCCACATTCTTTTCTTATGGAATCTCCAAATTCCATATGTTCCTTGTTCTAATTCCTTAATTATTCCTTTTATCTTTTCAGTGTCATCTTTGATTACTGATTCTTGTGCCTTTCTAATCTGTTCATTTAAATCTACTTGTAGATTTAATTTACAAGAACGTACTCTTTTTGGCTTTTCATGATACTTTCGACTTAAAGCATCGGCCACTACATTAGCCTTTCCTGTATGATACTGGATATTACAATCATAATCACTAAGTATTTCCATCCAGCGTCTTTGCCTCATATTCAACTCCTTTTGCCCGAAGACATATCTTAAACTCTTATGGTCTGTAAAAATGGTAAACTTACTACCGTAAAGGTAATGTCTCCAAATTTTCAGAGCAAAAATTATAGCTCCTAATTCTAAATCATGAGTTGAATAATTCTCTTCATGATTCTTAAGTTGTCTTGATGCATAAGCTATAAACTTTTGGCGTTGCATCAACACACATCCATAACCTAACTTAGAAGCGTCACAATAGACTACAAAGTCTTCAGTTCCTTCTAGTAACGCTAGTATGGGTGCGTTGGTTAATCTTTGCTTAAGAATTCTAAAGGCTTCTTCTTGTTTTGGTCCTCATTCAAACTTAACAGATTTACAGGTTAGCTTAGTTAAAAGAATGGCTATTCTAGAAAAATCTCGAATAAATCTTCTATAATAACCGGCCAATCCTAAGAAACTTCTAACCTCAGTTGGTGACTCAGGGGTTTTCCATTTGGTAATCGCTTCGATCTTGGTGGGATCCACATGAATTCCTTCATGATTAACTAAATGTCCAAGAAACTGTACCTGTTCTGACCAAAACTCACACTTCGAAAACTTAGCATAAAGCTTTTCTTTCCTTAATAAACTTAGAAGTGCGTGCAAATGCTCTGCAAGTTCGTCTTTATTTTTAGAGTAAATGAGAATATCATCTATAAAGACAATTATGAATTTATCCAAATATGGCTTACATATTCGGTTCATCAAGTCCATAAATGCAGCTGGGGCATTGGTTAAAGCAAATGGCATAACAGTAAATTCAGAATGGTCATACCTTGTTCTAAAAGTGGTCTTAGGAATGTCCTCTTCCTGTACCTTTAATTGATGATATCCTGAGCGTAAATCGATTTTAGAGAAAAATCGAGCTCCTTGCAACTAATCGAATAAATCATCGATCCTTGGTAATGGATACCGATTCTTAATCGTGACCTTGTTCAATTCACGGTAGTTAATGCACATACGCATCGATCCGTTTTTCTTCTTAACGAATAAAATCGGCGCTCCCCATGGCGATGAACTTGGCTGTATAAATCTTTTTTCCAACAATTCGTCTAATTGTTTCTTTAGTTCCTGCATTTCTGCGGGTGCCAAACGGTAAGGTGTTTTGGCAATCGGTGCTATTCTTGGTAGCAGGTAGATTCTAAATTCAACTTCCCTATCTGGTGGTAGTCCTGGTAAGTCTTTTGGAAACACATCTGAAAACTGAGATACTACTGGAATATATTTTAGTTCTTTTCCTTTAGTGTTAGTGATTATGGAAATCAAATACACTAACGATTCTTTTCTTATATAACTTGTTGTTTTCATTACAGGGATGAATTTTGTGGATCTAGATGGCTTATCTCCTTTAATTGTGATCTTTTCACCCCTTGGTGAATTTACTTGAATTGACTTTTGATCACATAAAATACTGGCTTTATTGGCTATTAACCAATCCATTCCTAATACTACATCAAATCCTGCCAGATTCATTGGATAAAGGGTTGCAATAAACTTTTGATTTAAAAATTCTATTCTTTCTCCCTACAAGATTTCAGAAATCTTAATGGTTTTCCCATTTTCTATCTCTACTAGACATTCTTGTGGGAGTTTAGTTAATGGTTGATTGAAAAGTTTGCAAAATGAAGTATTAATAAAACTCTGTTCGCACCAGAGTCAAATAATACTTTAGCAAAAACATCATTAACTAAAAACGTACCGGCTATCACGTCCGGAATCATCTTGGCTTCATCTGCAGTCAGAACAAATGCTCTAGCATTTTTGGTAGTCTTATTGCCCATGGCTGGAACTAGTTTCGGACAGTTCGGCTTGATGTGACCTTTTTCTCCACAGTTGAAGCACATTCCATTATTCGGTTTCTTCCTACAATCTTCTTCCTTGTGCTCTGGTATCTTGCAGAAATTGCAGTAAGTGGAGCATTTTCCCGAATGCTTTTTCTTGCAGGCTTTGCAGTAGGGTGCAGAGGTAGAACCTACATTTTTCCCACGGTTGGAATTTCCATAACGAAATTCATGGGGAAGTTTCTGAGCTAGGTTTCTCCTCTGGTCTTCTTCTCGTGTACGCACTAATTCATCAGTCAAGGTATTTGCTAGTTCTACAGCTTCTTCTATAGTTTGAGGTCTAGCTGCCTTGACTACATGCCTAATCTCACCGATTAGTCCCCAGATGTAGCGGGAGATTAATACTGGTTCAGGTGATGCAAGGGTTGGTACTATTCTAGCATATTCAAAGAATAACGTAGTGTAACCCTTACTATCTACTCCAGTCATTCTAAGGTTTAGGAACTTATTTGCTATCTGTTCTTTTTCATTAGGAGGACAAAATTTCCTTTCTACCATGTTCTTAAATTCTTCCCATTCCATATTGTAGACCCTGTCACTTCCCTTAGACTAGAGGATAGTGTTCCACCATTCTAAGCCTGAGTTCTTAAACAGATTGGAAGCAAACATTATCTTATCCTCTTTCGCGCACTTGCTTATTTCTAAGACTGCCTCAGTCTTTTCTATCCAGCGTAGAGCTGCAACGGCCCCTTCATTGCCTGAGAATTCCATTGGTTTACAAGACCAGAATTCTTTATAAGAACAACCATAAGACATGGTCCTTCTTCTTTTGGGAATGAGCACTTGAAGTATGGGTCCATTGTTTACGATGTGTTCAGGTTCAGTGGGTCGTTTACTGCTATGGTTACTTTTATTATCTGCTTCCCTAACTGTTTTGATAATATATGGCATTGCATCTATTATCCCTTGTGCCACTATGTGTTGGATGGCACTATTATCCACTTGGTTTCCATTGTTATCGTTGTTCGGGTTATCGTTGTTATTCTGGTTTTCCGGATTCACTTCGTTGTCCATCTGAATTTTTAAACATTTACCACGTATTAATATCACAAGATAATGTCTAATATAAACAATCACACAACACGCATATTGATCAAAATCGTCGAACATTGCGACTTACTCTTTCTTATACTATGCATCCATATATATTACAGTACAACTGAAATCGAAATTACAATACTAGTAGGCATCTATAGCTATTGTCTATATATATTTTTTTCAAACATACACACATATTATATATTATTATTTTATTATTATTATTATTATTATTACCACCTTCGCTGATATGGGTTCATCCAGAACTCCATATTACGCTCGTCATACTTTCAGACGAGTCGCTCTCCGATCTGCCTCATCCTCTCACTACCTTCTAAAATCTCCTCACCAAATGTTCAGAGCTCTTACACATTTTCTGCACTCATTGGGGGTGCAGGTGCTAGGACTGGGTTTGGAAACTGGGGTATGGGTTCCTGGTATGGATAAGGATTTTCTAGAATTTCCCTAATGTATTGGTCATTGTCATAGTAGGGATCTAGAGGGTCTAAATTTGGGTAGGCTGCTAGATTTGGCATGGGTATGGTATTGGGTAGCGTTGTTGGTAATCCCTATTGTCATCTAACCACTGGTCGTAGTCTGGGTCTAAGGGATTGGGTGCGGGTACTCTTGATATCTCCATTGGGTCAAAGTCATGTATTTGGATTTGGTTTGCTGGGTTGTTTTCAATTTCCATTGGCTGGGTGGGAAACAGTGGTAAGGGCTGGGGTGCTATGAGTTGCTCCAGGTTAGGGTCGGCAGCTGTGGTTGCTAGGATATGAAAGTTTGCTAGACTCCTATTGAGCATATCTTGTGTATGAGCATCTGTTTCTCTTTTAACGGCTGCTAAAGCACGTTGTTGTTGTAACTTTTTCATTCTTTTCCTACATTCATGCGCTCCTCTACTGAACCATCCTCTCTTTTTAGGAGAGAATGGTGTCACACCCCCAAAATCCACCTGCGGAGTACTACCGCTTGGAGGCGTGACTGACCAGGATCCAGCCACCAATCATATTGAACAAGCATATAAGTAGTTATGAAATCCAACCAATACAATTGGTGTTCAAACAAAACATAGTTTAAGTTGTAAGCGGAAGCATAAGTCTTAAAGCCAAAACATAAGTTTAATTGTTTCAAGGTTTAACATGGCACACAGCCGTCCGTGTTCCACAACGATCCTCCTCCATGCAAGCTCCAGCTAAGTACCTAAGGACCTGCAAAGCATGTAGTAACGAGTCAACAACAAGTTGAGTGAGTTCACGGTTGGGTGTTCGTTTTAAGTTGTTTCGAAAACAGTTTCCTTTATCTGGCATCCTGCCGTGGGGGTTACCCCATAGTTAAAAACGTGACTTGTTTATTCCCGGTTACTCTGGCAATCCAGCCGTGGGGGCTACCCCGTGTTAGTTATCTGGCATTTCGGCCATGGGGGCTACCCCATATGTACACTAGACTCGTTACCATATCGACTGCTGACTGTAGTCATGTTTAAGTGCCCTGAACTGTCAATGTCTATCATCATTGACGTGCCCCAGATCCATTAGTTCACGCCCGTCCTCTGCGGCACGGTGTGAGGTTTGTCAGACCTAAATAGCGCTATCTAACTAATGACCCGCTCGCCATTGGCCCGGCGATTAAGTCGATATAAAAATGAGGGACTTCGTGATAGAGTTTTGGTCTAGTACGAGTTATCTGTCCGTGAGGACGAGGAATTACATTCCTGAACCGATACTGTCCTACCCAAGGAGGACGAGGAACCCATGTTCCTTAACCCCAATTCCCGACCCCTGGGAATCCCATGCTTTGTAGAGGGTGTGAACTCACCTTGGTTTGCTCGGCAGATACACAGAAAAGTCAATCAAGCAATATTGTGGTCACTCACGTCCTATCATAGTTGTATCATACAAATCAGGTTCGTATTCAAGTAGTACACGTATGTTTCTAGCACATTGCATTCAAGTATCATTCATGGCAGCCCAAACAACATTCACATTCAACAGTAACACATAAGGTCTATGCATTCGGCCCAATTACTTAGGCCCGTAATAGTGTGCAAGTTCAAATCAGCGTGTACATGCATATAGTCTCGAGTCGAGACTGTGCGGCCTCTTATCGAGACTGTGCGGTCTCGAGTTGTAGTCCACAAGATCTCGAGTCGCAATTAAGGTGGTCTCGGGTCATGCATGTAGTGGTCTCGAGTCGCAACTGGACTCGCAAACATGGTCTCGAGTCAAGGATGTTTGGGTGTTGATCAAGTGGGGTCTTGAGTCGAGACTATAGGTTCTCGACTCGCAACTAGTGTCGAAACCAGGGATCTCGGGTTGACATTTGATGGCCTCGAGTCGAGACAAAAGGTCTCGGTTGGAGACATTTGCTGAATTCGACATTGTACTTGTCCAATGAGGTTTCATGGTCATGATATTATGTACTATCCAGTAATATTGCACTAACATGTTCCCTTGTCTAGCTAAATACCGAAATGGATCAAATATGGCAATTTCAAATGTTCATAACATATTCATATCATCTTCAAGTTGTTCTTCATATATTCAAGTCATGTTCATGTTAATTATTTGAACTTGTTCATCATATTTCCGGATTTTACAACATAATCATGAACAACAAATCAACACACTTGAACATACTCATCTAAAGGTTTCCAATCATCACATAACATCTCAAAATCAATTCTACACCAATCCGATTAACATGGTACTGCACATATGCAAGCCGGTTTTCATGAACATCAATGTTTTGAATCATATTTAAACACAAGATATCACGAGCTCATTATGCAACATATCCGAGATCAAAACATGTTATCCGATTATCAACAACATATGTCACACCCCCAAAATCCACGTGCGGAGTACCACCGCTTGGAGGCGTGACTGACCAGGATCCAGCCACCAATTATACCGAGCATTGGTTAATGGTAAGAATGTTCACCAACCACAATAGTTAGTAAACATCATAGTTTGAAGTTTTGAAAGTTTAAGTTTAAATAACAGTTTAAGTAAACAGCGGAAGCATAAGCCAAACAGTTTCAAAACAAAGTTCAAGTTCAAGATTATTTAAAACCCAGCACATGGGTTAGACGACCACTACACATTCCCAAGCTGCAAGCTCCTGAGTCACTGGGTACCTGCAAAGCATGCAGTAGGGTATCAACAAAAATGTTGGCGAGTTCACGAGTTGTCCAGTTTTAATTACTAAAAACTTGTTTCACCAGTTAGTTTATTCGTTTATACATGCGATGGGGAGCTACCCCATAAGTAAGCGAGTAAACTGTTTTTCCAATACCGAATACTTACTTAACCGTACGTTTCCGTAGTGCCCCGTTTGTCAATGTTCTATCATCATTGACGGTTTGCCAGAATACATTAGTTCACTCCCGTTCCCAGTAACAAGGGTCGGTGTGAGGCTGGTTACACCTAAATAGCGCTATTAACTAATAACCCGTTCGCCAGGCCCCGGCGACTAATCGGTATTAAATGGTAGGGACTTAAGTGATAGATTTTCGTTTAGTGTTGCTTGTTGCATTACCGTATAAACAATAATTAACTAAGAGTCCCATTTAAGGGGGAAAAGTAGGTTTGTATCCGTTACGAGGGGATAGCGATGTTTAAGTTTCTGTTTCCCAAACCACCGGGAAAGCATGCTTTGATAGTTGTGAACTCACCTTGGGTTGCTCGGCAGTTTAGTTTACTTGGTCAAACACGTTGGTCACCACGTCCTAACATGGTTACCAGTATCGGTCAGGTTTGGGTACAAAGAAGTCACGTATATTCTACACGTATCTAACACATAACATGCACAACATATAATTATCCAATAAGTCATTGGGCCCGTCTAAATTCTTTAACAGTTAACAGTTAACACGTAGCCCACCTAAACAGTAACAAGCATGTACAGTTAATACACTTGGGGCCCAATAACGAAAACTAACAGCCCAGTCGAGACCAGGTGGCCTCGACTCGAGAACAGGTGGTCTCGAGTCGCAACCAGGAGGTCTCGAGCAGTGTAGGTATGAGTCGCAACCTCAGGGATCTTGAGTCCAGTCTCGAGTCGCAATCAGAAGATCTCGAGTCGAGACCTTGATGGTCTCGAGTCCCTGAAGTCTGTTTTGAGTTGCTTGGACATGGTCTCGAGTCGCAATTACTACGGTCTCGAGTTGTGGTTCGATGGTCTCGAGTCGAGACCAGAGATCTCGACTTGCACACCTGATGATCGAAACCTTCTAGAACCTGTCCAATTGTACTATCCAATAGAATAGGAATTTCATGTAAAAAGTGTACTATCCAATAAGATTACTCAAACATGTTTTGTTGTCTAATAATCAAACAAATCAGATTAAACATGGCATCTTTTAAAGGTTCATAGCACATTCAAATATTCATATTCACATTCAAACTTGTTCATCATTTTAGGGTTTTCATCATTCATCATCATGTTCATTTGACTTATCAAAATGTTACCTTGAAAGCACAATAACATGCCTACAACACTAGAACACACAATATTCATTTCAAGGATAATAATCTAGCTATTAAGGAAATCTTGCAAAATACTATGGAAACAATATTTTCTTACAATTTCTAGCATGAATCCCTTATTCGAATACACTAAGCTCATCCACTTACTACTCATCATTTCCATCCTTCATTCGGTTTATAAGAAGCACTTTGTTTCACACAAATTATTTCAACATTGGTAACAAATCTATTATCTAATAAGCAACACACTCCTTCAAACATCCAACTATCAAAACAGTTTTCATGCATTCATAAATCATCATTTTATGACCAAACAAACACAAGGAACTAACCGGCTAGATGAAAGGGTATGAAGGATTGATGAACTGAATTCCGAGTGATGGTCTCGAGCTAATCCGAGAGTCCTTTGGTTGCCATCGATTTGATCCGAGAGAGAAGAAGAGGAGAGGGGAGGTGATGCTTGATTGTTAGGGTTTAAGGTTTGCTAGAGGGAGAGAGTGAGGATGAAGTGAGAGAGAGTGTAGAGGAGAAAGTGTGAGGGTTTTAGGTTTATATATAACAAAAGGTGCACCCTAAAGGTTTCCGAGTGGGCTTAGGGGAGTTGCGGCCCAACCGACTTGGGTCACTCGAGACCGAATAGTCTCGAGTCAGGTCCTTGTGTTTTGGGGTTTCGAGATGTGCAAGACCCAACCGGCCCACTTCTTTACTGTTCACTCGAGACCGAGTGGTCTCGAGTTGTGATTTCGGTTCACGAATAAATATATCTATACATATAATATTACTTACACGTTATCAGCACATACTACATCAAAATAAGTCACACCTTTCAACTAATAATAGTACGTACACGAAATACTGAACTAGAAGGTTGTTCGGAAAAATCCAGAGTGTCACATTATCCCCAAGTTTTAAGAACTTTCGTCCTGAAAGTTAAGGCAGTCACTGTCAAGCTAGTATAAGTGGGGACATTTCAACGGGGTGTCACATCATCCCCCCCTCTAGTTTGGAATTTCGTCCCGAAATTCGGTTGTAGCTTCAGTGCTGGGAGTTTCATTTGGGAACAACTGGGGATACTTGTGCTTCATCTGGTCTTCCCGCCCCCAGGTAAGCTCTGGGCCACGGCGCGAGTTCCAACGAACTCGTACGAGAGGTATCTGGCTACGTTCGAGGGTTTTGATCTCTCGACCCGCGATCTCAATCGGTTCCTCAGTAAAGTGTAGCTGTTCGTCAAAAGTGAGTTCCTTGAAAGGAATGATGAGTGTTTCATCTGACAGCCGCTTCTTTAGGCACGTGAGAGACGTTGTGTACTGCACTCCGTTCTTTCGGCAAATTCAATCCATAAGCAACCTTACCGATATTCTCGGTAATTTCGAATGGTCCAACATATCGCGGATTAAGCTTGCCCCGTTTTCCGAAACGAACCACACCCTTCCAGGGTGAGACTCTAAGTAGAGCGGTTTCCTATCCTTATCAGCGTAACTTTTCTGATGGTCACGGGCTGCCGCCATGCGTCGTCTGATCTGGGCGATCCTTTCCGTAGTCTCGACTACAAGTTCCGGGCCGGTAATTTGGCTTTCGCCGACTCCCGCCCAACATAAGAGTGATCGGCATTTACGACCGTATAATACCTCAAAGGGTGCCGCCCGAGCGCTGGTGTGAAAACTATTGTTGTAGGAGAACTCCATCAATGGTAAGTGTCGTTCCCGTTCTGAGATCTTGGTAAGCCTGTGACAAAATCCATAGGGATGCGTTCCCATTACCATTTTGGCAGTTCTGGTTGTTGTAACAAGCCTGACGGTAGGTGGCTATGTTGGCCTTCATAACAGGCCACCAATGCGTAGTCTTGAGATCGTGGTATATCTTATCCGAACTAGGATGTACCGAGTAACGTGATTTGCGTGCTTCGTCCATCATAAGTTCATGCAGATTTTCATGAAGTGGGATCCATATACGCCCTGTCACGCAGTAAGCACCGTCTTCCTTTTTGTTCTACATGTTTCCTTGATCCTCGTAGGGTTTCAGCCCTGATGTTTTCTTCTTTCAATGTTTCACATGAGCATTTCAAATCCGCTTAGGGAGGTTCGAGTGGATGGTGAGCTGTAAAGCACGAACATGCTTAGGTTTGGTTTCCTTCCTGTTGAGGGCATCAGCCACCACATTGGCCTTACCGGGATGATACTTAATTGCGCATTCATAGTCGTTAAGGAGTCCTACTCATCTGCGTTGTCTCATGTTCAACTCCTTCTGATCCAAGATATGCTAGAGGCTCTTGTGATCGGTGTAAGTCGTGCACTTGGTACCGTACAAGTAATGTTTCCATATCTTGAGTGCAAAGACGACTGCTCCGGGTTCCAAGTTGTGCGTCGTGTAGTTCCTTTCATGAATCTTAGGTTGTCGAGAAGCATAGGTGATAACTTTCTCGCGTTGCGTCAACACGCAACCAAGCCCATGAATAGATGCGTCACAATAAACCACAAGGTCGTCCGTGCCTTCAGGTAATGAAAGGATAGGAGCATTACAAAAGTTCTCCTTTAGCTTCTGAAAGGCAGACTCTTGAGCATTATCCCACTTGTAAGCAATGCCCTTCTGGGTGAGAGTCGCGAGGGGTTGAGCGATCTTCGAAAATCCCTTGATGAATCTATGATGGTATCCTGCCAATCCCAAGAATTGGCGAACTTCGTCGGTGTCTTAGGGGTAGGCCAATTCTTTATAGAGTCAATCTTAGCTGGATCGACGTGAATTCCGTCCTTATTGGCCACGTGTCCAAGGAAGTGGACTTCTCGAAGCCAGAAGTCGCATTTCGATAACTTGGCGTACAGTTGTTCATTGCAAATGAGCTCGAGAGTAGGGCGCAAGTGTTGTTCATGCTCCTCTTGACTTTTTGAGTAGATTAAGATGTCGTCGATAAACACAATCGCAAACTTGTCGAGGTAGGGTTTGCACATTCAGTTCATGAGATCCATAAAACCGCAGGCGCATTGGTCATTCCAAAAGTCATGACGAGAAATTCATAGTGACCATAACGGGTCCTGAACGTAGTTTTGGAGATATCTTCATCACAGACTCTCAGCTGATGATAACCTGATCGCAGGTCGATCTTAGAGTAGTAGCTTGATCCTTGCAACTGATCGAACAGGTCGTCGATACGTGGGAGTGGGTAACGGTTCTTGATGGTAACCTTGTTCAGCTTATGATAGTCGATGCACATACGGAGTGTGCCATGCTTCTCCTTAACAAAGAACGCTGGTGCTCCCCAGGGCGACGAGCTAGGACGGATAAATCATTTGTCTAACCGTTCTTGTAGTTGCGTAGAGAGTTCCTTCAGTTCTGTGGGAGCCAGTCGATAAGGTGCGCGAGCTATAGGTGCTGCTCCGGGAGCTAGATCGATTTGGAATTCGACCTGACGGTGAGGAGGGAGTCCAGGTATTGCCCCGGGTAGTTGTGTACTATTGAAAAATTCTCGATCCTCTTTTCCCTTTCCTGGGTGTCGGTGACGAGTGCTAAGATAGCAGTGTGCCCCTTTTATAAATAATTCTGGACTTTTAAGTACGAAATGATGCAGGTGACTTTTACGCCTTTGTCACCTTGAATGGGGGGTTTGCCCGAAGGACGTGGAATACAAACGATTTCCTAGGAGCGATAGGAGAGAGATCGATGGGAAAAGGTCTAACTAGACATCACGAGGTTGCAGTTACTGACGACGGGGGAGGCCTCAAAGTTTTTACCATAAACCACTTTGATGGCGGGTTTAAAGTTTGGTGTCGGCCTAGGCGTCTACTTATGCGTATTAATACGTGACTATCGTCGGTTTCAGAATTAAAGTATGGCAACACAATGATCGTTAAGTAGGAACTTACTTGTTACTACGTTGGGGTTGTCCCGGGCTTCACCAGCACCTTGTTCGTTGTCGTTACGGCCTTGATTCAATTGTGAACAATCCTTCCTGACGTGTGTTGTATCCCCGCACCGAAAACACCCTCTAATGTTACCTTGTTGCGGGCAATTTTTCCTCTTGTGCCCATCTACTCCACACCGATAACATCCCTTGTTGATCCCTTGGGGTTGCTGCTGTGGTTGCCGTAGCTGGACTTGCTTTGCTAGGCGTGGGCTCCTACAATTCTTCGCTTCATGCCCAAGCTTGTTGCATTGCTGACACTTGTTCCTGGCACAAGGCCCGTTGTGATGTCGGCCACACTTGTTACACCTGAGTAGTTTTCCTTGGTAACCACCCGTTCGTGGGTCAGGGCACTCGCTCCCAATGACCCTCCTTTGTTGAGCTTGAGGTGGCATAGTGCTGGGACTCCCACTTTGGTAGTCATTCCACTTGCGTTTGCTGAAATCCAAGGCATTAGCTGTAGCAGTTAAACGTCTGGGCAACCTGCCCTCTTCCACTGCTTGGTTTGTGAAATGGTGTGCTAAACGGATGGCTTGTTGGATTGTAGGGGGTTTGGTTGCTATCACTGAACCCTGGATTTCTGGGACTAAGCCCCCAAGGTAGAGTGCGATTCGTTTGTAGGGAGGCTGCGATAAGTTAGGACACAAAGCAGCCAAGTCATTGGATCTTTTCGTGTACGCTTCGATCTTCGAGCCAACCATCTTTAACCCACAGTATTCCATTTCCAGCTTCTGCATGTCACCCCTATGACAGAATTCTTCCCTAATTAGATCCTTGAAATCATCCCAGGGAGTGGCATTTGCATCCGCCAATCCGAGCATCTGGACTTGCGCGTTCCACCATGAAAACGCTTTTCCTAGAAACGTGCTAGTGGCGTACTCTACTCGTTTGCTACATGGGCTTTCACCTTCTTCGAACGCAGACTCGACTCTTCTGAACCAATGTAAAAGACCTACTGCTCCTTCCGTGCCATCGAAGGGGAGTGGTTTGCATTCTAAGAACGCCCTGAGGGTGCCAACTCGGGGTTGGGTGTATGTGGACGGTCCTTCTAGGTTGGTTGCCAAGGCTTCAGCGACCCGAGCGTCTACCAGGGCCGCAAGCTGGTCCCTTGTCAGGGTTATGCTATCTCCATCGAGTCCGGTCATTATCTTGATGTTCAGAAGACACAGAGTGAGAAAAGACGTCGTAGTGAAACAAGAATGGGGGGGAGAGAAAGATTGTGTATACATCTAGCTAGGCACACTAATATGTATATTAGCACATAAGCACTTAAACAAACAGCAAGTAAACATAAGTGAGAGCTATGAGGTCTAATGCGTTGAGTCTTGCACTTGGAGTGTAGTGTCGTCACGAGTCACGGGTTATAGTCTGGTTTTTCTCAAAAAGACTCCCTTTTTAAAACCAAGTTCACTATAACCAATGGCTCTGATACCAATCTGTCACACCCCCAAAATCCACGTGCGGAGTACCACCGCTTGGAGGCGTGACTGACCAGGATCCAGCCACCAATTATACCGAGCATTGGTTAATGGTAAGAATGTTCACCAACCACAATAGTTAGTAAACATCATAGTTTGAAGTTTTGAAAGTTTAAGTTTAAATAACAGTTTAAGTAAACAGCGGAAGCATAAGCCAAACAGTTTCAAAACAAAGTTCAAGTTCAAGATTATTTAAAACCCAGCACATGGGTTAGAAGACCACTACACATTCCCAAGCTGCAAGCTCCTGAGTCACTGGGTACCTGCAAAGCATGCAGTAGGGTATCAACAAAAATGTTGGCGAGTTCACGAGTTGTCCAGTTTTAATTACTAAAAACTTGTTTCACCAGTTAGTTTATTCGTTTATACATGCGATGGGGAGCTACCCCATAAGTAAGCGAGTAAACTGTTTTTCCAATACCGAATACTTACTTAACCGTACGTTTCCGTAGTGCCCCGTTTGTCAATGTTCTATCATCATTGACGGTTTGCCAGAGTACATTAGTTCACTCCCGTTCCCAGTAACAAGGGTCGGTGTGAGGCTGGTTACACCTAAATAGCGCTATTAACTAATAACCCGTTCGCCAGGCCCCGGCGACTAATCGGTATTAAATGGTAGGGACTTAAGTGATAGAGTTTCGTTTAGTGTTGCTTGTTGCATTACCGTATAAACAATAATTAACTAAGAGTCCCATTTAAGGGGGAAAAGTAGGTTTGTATCCCTTACGAGGGGATAGCGATGTTTAAGTTTCTGTTTCCCAAACCACCGGGAAAGCATGCTTTGATAGTTGTGAACTCACCTTGGGTTGCTCGGCAGTTTAGTTTACTTGGTCAAACACGTTGGTCACCACGTCCTAACATGGTTACCAGTATCGGTCAGGTTTGGGTACAAAGAAGTCACGTATATTCTACACGTATCTAACACATAACATGCACAACATATAATTATCCAATAAGTCATTGGGCCCGTCTAAATTCTTTAACAGTTAACAGTTAACACGTAGCCCACCTAAACAGTAACAAGCATGTACAGTTAATACACTTGGGGCCCAATAACGAAAACTAACAGCCCAGTCGAGACCAGGTGGCCTCGACTCGAGAACAGGTGGTCTCGAGTCGCAACCAGGAGGTCTCGAGCAGTGTAGGTATGAGTCGCAACCTCAGGGATCTTGAGTCCAGTCTCGAGTCGCAATCAGAAGATCTCGAGTCGAGACCTTGATGGTCTCGAGTCCCTGAAGTCTGTTTTGAGTTGCTTGGACATGGTCTCGAGTCGCAATTACTACGGTCTCGAGTTGTGGTTCGATGGTCTCGAGTCGAGACCGGAGATCTCGACTTGCACACCTGATAATCGAAACCTTCTAGAACCTGTCCAATTGTACTATCCAATAGAATAGGAATTTCATGTAAAAAGTGTACTATCCAATAAGATTACTCAAACATGTTTTGTTGTCTAATAATCAAACAAATCAGATTAAACATGGCATCTTTTAAAGGTTCATAGCACATTCAAATATTCATATTCACATTCAAACTTGTTCATCATTTTAGGGTTTTCATCATTCATCATCATGTTCATTTGACTTATCAAAATGTTACCTTGAAAGCACAATAACATGCCTACAACACTAGAACACACAATATTCATTTCAAGGATAATAATCTAGCTATCAAGGAAATCTTGCAAAATACTATGGAAACAATATTTTCTTACAATTTCTAGCATGAATCCCTTATTCGAATACACTAAGCTCATCCACTTACTACTCATCATTTCCATCCTTCATTCGGTTTATAAGAAGCACTTTGTTTCACACAAATTATTTCAACATTGGTAACAAATCTATTATCTAATAAGCAACACACTCCTTCAAACATCCAACTATCAAAACAGTTTTCATGCATTCATAAATCATCATTTTATGACCAAACAAACACAAGGAACTAACCGGCTAGATGAAAGGGTATGAAGGATTGATGAACTGAATTCCGAGTGATGGTCTCGAGCTAATCTGAGTGTCCTTTGGTTTCCATCGATTTGATCCGAGAGAGAAGAAGAGGAGAGGGGAGGTGATGCTTGATTGTTAGGGTTTAAGGTTTGCTAGAGGGAGAGAGTGAGGATGAAGTGAGAGAGAGTGTAGAGGAGAAAGTGTGAGGGTTTTAGGTTTATATATAACAAAAGGTGCACCCTAAAGGTTTCCGAGTGGGCTTAGGGGAGTTGCGGCCCAACCGACTTGGGTCACTCGAGACCGAATAGTCTCGAGTCAGGTCCTTGTGTTTTGGGGTTTCGAGATGTGCAAGGCCCAACCGGCCCACTTCTTTACTGTTCACTCGAGACAGAGTGGTCTCGAGTTGTGATTTCGGTTCACGAATAAATATATCTATACATATAATATTACTTACACGTTATCAGCACATACTACATCAAAATAAGTCACACCTTTCAACTAATAATAGTACGTACACGAAATACTGAACTAGAAGGTTGTTCGGAAAAATCCAGAGTGTCACAACATACATATCCGATTCACAAACATTATCAAGCATACCACTACACTAGTTAAATCATATCATTCATACTACCATTTAACAACAACAAACGTCATAAAGACACTAACCGGTTGATGAGTTTCAAAGGTGAGTATGAAGCTTCTAAACGGGTGTGTGTGTGAGTCGATCCGAGAGCTCCTAGTGGTCACCGGTTTGAATCCGAGAAGAAGGAGAAGAATGTTGTGGCTTAGGGTTTTAGTGAGTGAGAATGGAGAGTGTGTGTGTAGAGGAGTATGTGTGTTGTGTGCCCAAAAATGACAAGTGTGGCTAACCACAAGGTTATATACTTGTTTCACCATGGTGCACCCTAATGGGTTTTCGGTTGGGTTAAATAAGGTGTATGGCCCATCCGGCCCATTGTTTCATTGCTCACTCGAGACCGCATGGTCTCGAGTTGGGTCCTTGTGTCACGGTTCATACTAATACACACATACTATACATACAAGCATACACATACGCACACAATTAAACACAACACATAATCGCATGAAAGGTTCACGTATCATTAATCACACCAGTTAACTAGTCACACGTTTAAGCATGTTACATCGGGATACAAGAAAGGTTCTAAATTTCGAGTTGTCACAAATGGCTCTTCAGTCTGAGCCTTAAACACGAATATCCCATCTTCATTTTCAGCAGAATACCCTGAGAGGGCAGGCTGTGAAGAGGTGCCTTCGCTCCTAGGTGAGCTGGACAACTGACGGTAGGCGTCGGAAGGTCCTTGGTCGCTCATACTGTAGACTAACAAATAGTCAAATAACACACAACAACAATATACAATTATGCACGTAGTTCCGTAATTAATTTCCTAATATATAATATTTTGGTGTTAGTAGAACACTTCTGTGGCTGAATCAGTGGCTTAGCTCGGATACCACCTTCTGTCGCAACCCCCGCCCCCTGATAACCCCGGAACGGGCGGCCGCGAGACCAGTTTTGGTGGTATCGGTGTTTATTATTTTGGTAGCGGAATTTACATCAGGATCGTAGTTAGGAAATGTTTTATCAGAGTAAAATACCACACTTTTATAATATTAAACACATGGGAAAATCCCAAGTTTCAAGTACATACATTTTATAGGGATAAAACCCTATTTTATTTGAGTAGTACCCTTCTTCAGATTCGACACGTGAAAAACGTTGTGAACTGGACCGAGTTCTGCTGGTAAGTTCAGTCGGTAGGCCACCCTGCCTATTTTCTCAATGACTTCGAAGGGTCCAACGTATCGTGGGTTAAGTTTGCCGCGTTTACCAAAACGGACCACACCCTTCCAGGGTGAAACTTTGAGTAGTACCCGCTCCCCAACCTGGAGCTCTAGTGGTTTCCTGCCCTTATCGGCGTAGACTTTCTGACGGTCACGAGCTGCCGCCATGCGTTTTCGTATTTGCGCAATTTGTTCGGTCGTGTCTACCACATGTTCTGGACCAGTGATCTGACTATCTCCCACCTCTGCCCAACAAAGAGGTGACCGGCATTTACGTCCGTACAATGCCTCAAACGGAGCAGCTTTAATGCTGGTGTGGTAGCTGTTATTGTACGAGAACTCCACGAGTGGCAGATGCTTTTCCCAGCCGTTGCCAAAGTCGATTACACATGCTCGAAGCATGTCTTCTAAGGTTTGAATAGTGCGTTCGGACTGTCCGTCCGTCTGAGGGTGATACGCTGTGCTCATGTCTAATCGTGAGCCAAAAAATCTGTGCATTGCTTGCCACAGCTCTGAAGTAAAACGTGCATCTCGATCCGAGATAATAGAGGTGGGCACCCCGTGCCTTGAAACAACTTCCTTGAGGTATATTTCTGCAAGAGTGGAGAATTTATCCGTCTCCTTGATAGCCAAGAAGTGTGCAGATTTAGTGAGTCGATCCACGATCACCCAAATAGTATCATTCCCGCGCTGGGATCTAGGTAGGCCAGTGACAAAATCCATAGAAATTTGCTCCCATTTCCATTGAGGTATCTCTGGTTGTTGGAGTAGGCCTGAGGATTTCTGGTATTCCGACTTGACTCTCGCGCAAGTCAAACACTTGCTGACATGGGTTGCTATGTGGGCCTTCATGCTAGGCCACCAATACGTAGTTTTGATGTCGTGGTACATTTTATCCGAACCAGGATGTACCGAGTAGCGAGACTTGTGTGCTTCATCCATCACAAGCTCTCGTAGGTTGCCATAGAGTGGGACCCAAACGCGTCCCGTTACGTAGTAAGCACCGTCTTCCTTCTGTTCTAAGCGTTGCCTTGATCCGCGTAGGGCTTCAGCCCTAACATTTTCTGGTTTCAGTGCTTCTATCTGAGCAGCTCGTATTTGGGAAGCAAGGCTAAAATGGATCGTGAGTTGTAAGGCTCGCACGCGCTTAGGCGCAGTGTCCTTCCGACTGAGGGCGTCAGCCACAACATTGGCCTTGCCCGGGTGATATCTGATCGAGCACTCGTAGTCATTCAGTAGCTCGACCCATCGTCGTTGCCGCATATTCAGTTCCTTCTGCTTGAAGATATGCTCGAGGCTCCTGTGGTCGGTGTAGATGGCGCACTTGGTACCGTACAGGTAATGCCGCCATAACTTAAGTGCAAAAACAACAGCTCCCAGCTCTAAGTCGTGAGTAGTGTAGTTCTTCTCGTAAACTTTGAGTTGGCGTGAGGCGTAGGCTATAACTTTATCTCGTTGCATCAATACACAACCAAGACCTTGAATTGATGCGTCGCAGTAAACCACAAAGTCGTCTGTGCCCTCCGGCAAGGAAAGGATGGGTGCACTGCAGAGTCTATCCTTTAAGTGCTGAAATGCTAACTCCTGTGCATTTCCCCAGCGATAAACAACGCCTTTCTGCGTTAGCGAGGTGAGAGGCTGTGCGATCTTAGAAAAATCCTTAATGAACCTCCTGTAGTAACCTGCCAACCCCAAGAATTGGCGAATTTCCTTTGGTGTACGTGGTGCAGGCCAGTTCTTAATCGAGTCTACCTTGGATGGATCAACATGAATCCCATCCTTGTTTACCACGTGGCCTAGGAAATGGACTTCTCGAAGCCAGAAGTCGCATTTCGAGAACTTTGCGTAAAGCTGTTCTGTTCGAAGGAGTTCGAGAATAAGTCGCAGATGCTGCTCGTGTTCCTCCTGGCTCTTGGAATAGATTAGGATGTCGTCGATGAAGACTATAACGAACTTGTCTAGGTAAGGCTTACACACTCGATTCATCAAATCCATGAAAACTGCAGGTGCGTTTGTCAGCCCAAAAGGCATGACCAAAAACTCATAGTGCCCGTAGCGAGTTCTAGAGGCTGTTTTGGAGATGTCCTCTTCCCGGACTCTCAGCTGGTGATAACCCGATCTTAAATCAATCTTTGAATAGTAGCTCGACCCTTGCAGCTGGTCGAACAAGTCGTCAATACGCGGTAGAGGATAACGATTCTTCACCGTCACCTTGTTGAGTTCCCGGTAGTCGATGCACATTCTGAAGGTACCGTCCTTCTTCTTCACAAATAGTACTGGAGCTCCCCAGGGCGATGAGCTAGGACGAATGAAACCCTTATCCAAGAGTTCTTGTAGCTGCGTAGAGAGTTCTTCCAACTCTGATGGAGCTAAACGATAAGGTGCACGAGCTATAGGCGCAGCTCCAGGAGCTAGTTCGATCTGAAACTCGACTTGGCGATGGGGCGGAAGACCAGGTAATTCCTCAGGAAATACCTCTGGATAATCGCGTATAACTGGGAAATCTTCTATCTTCTTCTCTTTTTCTGAGGTGTCAGTAACGAGAGCCAAAATGGCAGTGTGGCCCTTTCGCAAGCACTTTTGGGCCTTAAGGAGAGAAATGACGTTCTCAACAGCACTCCTCTTGTCGCCACGAATCATGAGAGGTTCACTACCGGAGCCTGGAATACGAACGATCTTTTCATTGCAAAGTATCTCTGCTCGGTGTTGGGATAACCAATCCATCCCAATGACAACGTCGAAACTACCCAAGACAATAGGAATGAGGTCGATAGAGAAGGTCTGGTCAGCGAGAATAAGTTTACAACCCTTGACTACGTGTGTGGCTTCTAAACTCTTACCATTTGCTAGCTCTACAGTGTGCTTGTTGTTCAAAGGTGTTGGAATACGCTTAAGCATTCGACTAACTTCTAGTGACATGTAGCTAGTATCGGCACCCGAATCAAATAATACTGAAACATAAAAGTCGTCGAGAAGGAACTTACCCGCCACAACATTGGGGTCATTCCTTGCTTCACCTTGACCAATCACGAACGCCCGCCCCCTGGCGCCATTGTTGTTGTTGTTCCCATTGTTACCATTCCCTTGATTGTTGTTATTGTTGTTGTTGTTGTTCTGGTTCCTGTCCAGTTGGGGACAATCCCTCTTGAAGTGGCCCTCAGCTCCACACTGAAAGCACCCTTTGTTATCACCTTGTTGCTGCTGCTGGCGCGGGTTCTGTTGAGCTTGCTGACAGTTCTGATTGGCGGGGTATAAGCTCCTGCAATCCTTTGCAGCGTGACCAGGCTTGTTGCACCGATGACAGTTGCCCCTGGTGCATGGCCCGCTGTGATGCAGGCTGCAGCGATTGCATTTAGGGTGATTCCCTTTGTACCCACCGTGACTTTGACCACCAGATGATTGCTGACTAGGGCTCTTGTAGTCATCAGTCTTTCTCTGCTGAGACTGGGACTGAACAGAAGTCGACCCCTTACTTGAAGTTCCATCCCATTTCCGTTTGTTGTCACTAGAGGTACCAGAAGTAGTTGCAGCACCTATGCGTTTTGGTAACTTGTTCTGCTCCACCGCTTGGTCAGTAAGACGGTGAGCCAACTGAACAACCTGCTGGATAGTCGCGAGGTTTGCTGAAGTCACATGGCTTTGGATCTCTGGCACCAAGCCCTTGAGAAAGAGTTCAATACGCTTAAATGGAGGGTCCACCATAGTAGGACACAGTAAGGCAAGCTCATTTGACCTCTTAGTGTACGCCTCAATTTCTGACCCCGTCATCTTGAGGTTGAAGAACTCGACCTCCAGCTTATGAATGTCATCACGACTGCAGTATTCTTCCTTGATCATTTCCTTAAAAGTTTCCCATGGGGTGGCGTTGGCAGCAACCAACCCCAGCATTTGAACCTGAGCGTTCCACCATGTGAGGGCTAAACCCTCGAGAGTACCGGTAGCATACTTCACCCTGCGCGCCTCAGGGCATTCACACATTTCGAACACAGATTCTAGTTTCTCAAACCAGTGGAGGAGACCTACGGCTCCTTCGGTGCCGCTAAAAGTAGTTGGTCGGCAGTCCATGAAAGTTTTAAAAGTGCACACGGGTGGCTGAGCATGCTGACCTATCGTGGGTGAAAGAAAAGACAGAGTTTAACACAAAGGTTGGTTCACGAGAGTAGGATCTACAGATCCTAAATTGAGTTAGAACTGCAGGATATACCTCCTGCGTGTGCAGCTGCAAGAGCTGCGGCAACTCGTTCGTTAATCAGAGCCGTCAACTGGGCTTGTGTCAGGTTAACGCGTCCGGACATGATCTTCATATCAAGAAGAACGTGAGTAAGAGGGGTTCGCGAAAATGCGATGACAGTAGTGAGCAAATACACACGTGTTCAAGCAACCGTAGTTATACTAACCAAGCATACCATGAGCAATGTACTATGTAACTAACAAGTAGGCAATATATACACAGATCATACCACCTAGAATGTCGAGCCTTGCATGTGGAGTGAAGCGTCGTTGTGGACCGTAGAGCACTGTACAGGTTATAGTCTGATTTTAATAAAACCTTTCCCTTATTAAAACCAAGTTCACCATAACCAATGGCTCTGATACCAATCTGTCACACCCCCAAAATCCACCTGCGGAGTACTACCACTTGGAGGCGTGACTGACCAGGATCCAGCCACCAATCATATTGAACAAGCATATAAGTAGTTATGAAATCCAACCAATACAATTGGTGTTCAAACAAAACATAGTTTAAGTTGTAAGTGGAAGCATAAGTCTTAAAGCCAAAACATAAGTTTAATTGTTTCAAGGTTTAACATGGCACACAACCGTCCGTGTTCCACAACGATCCTCCTCCATGCAAGCTCCAGCTAAGTACCTAAGGACCTGCAAAGCATGTAGTAACGAGTCAACAACAAGTTGAGTGAGTTCACGGTTGGGTGTTCGTTTTAAGTTGTTTCGAAAACAGTTTCCTTTATCTGGCATCCTGCCGTGGGGGTTACCCCATAGTTAAAAACGTGACTTGTTTATTCCCGGTTACTCTGGCAATCCAGCCGTGGGGGCTACCCCGTGTTAGTTATCTGGCATTTCGGCCGTGGGGGCTACCCCATATGTACACTAGACTCGTTACCATATCGACTGCTGACTGTAGTCATGTTTAAGTGCCCTGAACTGTCAATGTCTATCATCATTTACGTGCCCCAGATCCATTAGTTCACGCCCGTCCTCTGTGGCACGGTGTGAGGTTTGTCAGACCAAAATAACGCTATCTAACTAATGACCCGCTCGCCATTGGCCCGGCAATTAAGTCGATATAAAAATGAGGGACTTCGTGATAGAGTTTTGGTCTAGTACGAGTTATCTGTCCGTGAGGATGAGGAATTACATTCCTGAACCGATACTGTCCTACCCAAGGAGGACGAGGAACCCATGTTCCTTAACCCCAATTCCCGACCCCTGGGAATCCCATGCTTTGTAGAGGGTGTGAACTCACCTTGGTTAGCTTGGCAGATACACAGGAAAGTCAATCAAGCAATATTGTGGTCACTCACGTCCTATCATAGTTGTATCATACAAATCAGGTTCGTATTCAAGTAGTACACGTATGTTTCTAGCACATTGCATTCAAGTATCATTCATGGCAGCCCAAACAACATTCACATTCAACAGTAACACATAAGGTCTATGCATTCGGCCCAATTACTTAGGCCCGTAATAGTGTGCAAGTTCAAATCAGCGTGTACATGCATATAGTCTCGAGTCGAGACTGTGCGGCCTCTTATCGAGACTGTGCGGTCTCGAGTTGTAGTCCACAAGATCTCGAGTAGCAATTAAGGTGGTCTCGGGTCATGCATGTAGTGGTCTCGAGTCGCAACTGGACTCGCAAACATGGTCTCGAGTCAAGGATGTTTGGGTGTTGATCAAGTGGGGTCTTGAGTCGAGACTATAGGTTCTCGACTCGCAACTAGTGTCGAAACCAGGGATCTCGGGTTGACATTTGATGGCCTCGAGTCGAGACAGAAGGTCTCGGTTGGAGACATTTGCTGAATTCGACATTGTACTTGTCCAATGAGGTTTCATGGTCATGATATTATGTACTATCCAGTAATATTGCACTAACATGTTCCCTTGTCTAGCTAAATACCGAAATGGATCAAATATGGCAATTTCAAATGTTCATAACATATTCATAACATATTCATATCATCTTCAAGTTGTTCTTCATATATTCAAGTCATGTTCATGTTAATTATTTGAACTTGTTCATCATATTTTCGGATTTTACAAAATAATCATGAACAACAAATCAACACACTTGAACATACTCATCTAAAGGTTTCCAATCATCACATAACATCTCAAAATCAATTCTACACCAATCCGATTAACATGGTACTACACATATGCAAGCCGGTTTTCATGAACATCAATGTTTTGAATCATATTTAAACACAAGATATCACGAGCTCATTATGCAACATATCCGAGATCAAAACATGTTATCCGATTATCAACAACATACATATCCGATTCACAAACATTATCAAGCATACCACTACACTAGTTAAATCATATCATTCATACTACCATTTAACAACAACAAACATCATAAAGATACTAACCGGTTGATGAGTTTCAAAGGTGAGTATGAAGCTTCTAAACGGGTGTGTGTGTGAGTCGATCCGAGAGCTCCTAGTGGTCACCGGTTTGAATCCGAGAAAAAGGAGAAGAATGTTGTGGCTTAGGGTTTTAGTGAGTGAGAATGGAGAGTGTGTGTGTAGAGGAGTATGTGTGTTGTGTGCCCAAAAATGACAAGTGTGGCTAACCACAAGGTTATATACTTGTTTCACCATGGTGCACCCTAATGGGTTTTCGGTTGGGTTAAATAAGGTGTATGGCCAATCCGGCCCATTGTTTCATTGCTCACTCGAGACCGCATGGTCTCGAGTTGGGTCCTTGTGTCACGGTTCATACTAATACACACATACTATACATACAAGCATACACATACGCACACAATTAAACACAACACATAATCGCATGAAAGGTTCACGTATCATTAATCACACCAGTTAACTAGTCACACGTTTAAGCATGTTACATCGGGATACAAGAAAGGTTCTAAATTTCGAGTTGTCACAAATGGCTCTTCAGTCTGAGCCTTAAACACGAATATCCCATCTTCATTTTCAGCAGAATACCCTGAGAGGGCAGGCTGTGAAGAGGTGCCTTCGCTCCTAGGTGAGCTGGACAACTGACGGTAGGCGTCGGAAGGTCCTTGGTCGCTCATACTGTAGACTAACAAATAGTCAAATAACACACAACAACAATATACAATTATGCACGTAGTTCCGTAATTAATTTCCTAATATATAATATTTTGGTGTTAGTAGAACACTTCTGTGGCTGAATCAGTGGCTTAGCTCGGATACCACCTTCTGTCGCAACCCCCGCCCCCTAATAACCCCGGAACGGGCGGCCGCGAGACCAGTTTTGGTGGTATCGGTGTTTATTATTTTGGTAGCGGAATTTACATCAGGATCGTAGTTAGGAAATGTTTTATCAGAGTAAAATACCACACTTTTATAATATTAAACACATGGGAAAATCCCAAGTTTCAAGTACATACATTTTATAGGGATAAAACCCTATTTTATTTAAATAAAACATCTCTTTAGTTTAGGTAACTTTATAGCCACTTTTCCAAGCTTTCAGTGCTGTCCAGCTGGCTTCTATTTGGCTTTCATATTTTGTTACCTGAAACGCGTTTAAAAACATTTTGTCAGTGGGAAATACTGGTGAGTGAATCCCAGTTTAATCAAGATAAGTAAACCATTATACAGTATTGACGGCGATCTCGCAATTACATTTGTTTCCATCTACTTTAATCACCACCCACGGTACTGTCAACCCGACTTGTGGTCATGTTACTACTCACAATGTAGTAACAAATTTTGTATACAAAACCCCAACATACCGACGATAATTGTAGAATACAAATACTCAATCACTGTTTAATATAACGTTAATGAATTGAGGTTTTGTAAAAATAGTTTGCAAAAAGGAGATTACTCACATTGTTGTCTTAGGGTTTTCTTTAAGGATTTCCTGGTGATTATCTATAAATTACACAAATGCACACGCGTTAGTATAGTAACCCAATATTTACATTAGTAATACCCTCCCCGAGACGGCATTCCAACGACTACATCGGGCAGAACCACGACAGCCGTTACAGAACCCTGGATCAATCGGACATCGTATCTAATACGTAACCAGGGTTATGATACTTACAATGAGGCAGGGCTTCGCCAATTAGGGGGGGTATAATGCCCGAAAATCACTTTAACTATATAGAAATTCGAGAGAGAAAAGATTTATGAACGATCGGAAGTGAAAGCTGAAGGCCTCTATTTATAGGGCCTGATTTGGACTTCGTCGCGCCCCGCGAAAGTGGTAGCCAAGGGCTACGCGGCCCGCGAGGGCAGCTAGGGTAGGCCCTAGCTTGTCCAATTCACACCCTAGCTTCGACACAACACTCGACACGTGGCGGCACTGGGTGAACGCTAGTGGCTAGCTGTCGCTGATACGTGGTCGAAAACCGGTGTTCGTATTGGTGTAACTTGATGTTTTTACATGGGTTTTAATTCCGAATAGCCTACTTTCAATTAAAATTGTGTTTTACAGGTTTGATGAAGTTTAAGGAGCTATTCGGGAGCTTTACGGACTATCGGGACGAAAAATGGACCACCGGAACGCGAAACGGGTCAATCGGAAGTGAGAAACACAAAAACAGAAAACTGGGTTTTCTGTGAGGCGTAGCCTACGCCACCGGGGGCATAGGCGACGCCTCCTGCTGATGCTAAATGAGATTTTTGGGGTTTTCTTGGTTGGTGACGAGTTTTAATGCTTGTTTTGACCCATTTCGGGAGTTACACTTGGAAGAGAGTTTGAAATCACTTCTTGGAGCCATAACCTATCATCTCTATCATTCCCAGTCCATCGATACCACGAACCTTCATCTGAATCAAGAATCATCATCACCCAATTCATCTTCATCTCTATTCACCAAACCCTAGTTTATTCCATCACCCACAATCATTCATCTTCACCATCTAATCTTCATTCCAAAACCCTAACCACCATCTCCACAACTTCAAAGCTTCAAGATGATGATGCTCAAGTTCTCAACTTCCGGTGATAGCGTTCGTCCTTCCATGAGCGGCTAAATTCTTGGAGGTTTCACCCCGGTGTAGGTTTTTGTAAGTCTAGGGTTTTAAC
Source organism: Helianthus tuberosus (assembly GCA_030545235.1). Lineage (NCBI taxonomy): Eukaryota > Viridiplantae > Streptophyta > Magnoliopsida > Asterales > Asteraceae > Helianthus > Helianthus tuberosus. The sequence goes on along the minus strand of CM060411.1, from coordinate 46,097,501 downwards.
ATTGTTCTTGGTTTGATTTTGTGACAAATTGCTATTTAATTTTGAAGCTTATGACAATTGTCTTGCATTTGTATTGAATTCATAAATTGTCGAGTGAAGATTAAATTTGACTTTATGAAATGTTTATGTGCAATTATGCCTTGTCTAGGTTAGAGTTTACATGTTCTTGGTAATGAAGTGCATTTTTGTCCGTTCTTTGTAACGTTGATAGCTATTGGCACCTAAGCCTTGTAACACTAAATTCGTTAGTCACTTTTGCAATTGAATCAAATATAAAACGTGTAGAAATCCTAGGATTGCAATTACCGAACCGGGTGTGAACCTTGTTTAATTATCTTGTTTAAAACTATCAATTATAATTTCGTGCATTTGTTTAAGTTCTCGTTAGTTAGTAATTAAAAACCAAATTGTCGGTTCATTCCGACCCATTTCCTAAACAACCAAAAATTCATAAAAACAATCTAGTAAGCTTCATAAGTGTGACAATCGTTTATAATCAATCAAGTCCATTCACAAACTACATACTCTTCGTGGTTCGACCCCTTACTACCACTAGCTAATTGTTAATGGTAATTTGGGTATATAAATATTATCTTTGACCGGAGCACGACACTCCGATCAAATTTTGGCGCCGTTGTCGGGGAGTGCGTGCGCTTTGTGTTTGGATTATTGTTTGAATTCGCGTGATTATCTGTTTAATTTGTTAGTTTCTTTTTGTACTTTGTCTTTTTCCTTGTTACGCGGGTGTGTTACTTGTGCAGGTTACAGGTAGTGTATGCATACGCGGAACTCCAGAAGGACTTCACCGTTAGTCTACGAACCAGAAATCGAAAGAGTAGCAAGAAGAAACCTAGCAAGCCGGTTAGAAGCAACTCTTGCTTCTAATCAAACCAATCAAACACCACAACTCACACCGACCATTGAAACCGATTCAATGGCAAACCAAAACTCAAACCAAAACCTCAACCAAAACCCGAACCAATTCCAATACCGAAGCAATTTCAATCCCGCCCAAAACGTTCAACCTATACCTCAAGAGCGACCGGGTGGTAATAACAACACCGGGCCACCCACACCATCTTTCCAAAACCAAAATCCCAACAACACCCAAAGAACACCCCAACAACAAAACCTTCATCGACAAAACTCCTTACCTATCAATCTAGATGACCGGAATGTCAATTCCGATCGTCGAGGCAATCGAGATCGTGGCAATCCCGCGAATGAAGACCCATTCTTTAACATAGACGATTTGAGGAACGCCATCCCCGATGACGAACCGTATAGTGTTCCCGGTTATCAATAGCCGGAACATGTAAGTATTCATACGGAAAACTCGGACGATGGGGGATATTATGATGATCGGGCTAATGATGAGGAAGATTGGGGGTATGTGAATCAAGGTAACATCTACAATGCAAGGGGGTTTGAAGATGATGAGTTTGGCTACCAAAACGCCAACTATGTGGGGAACGATGATTATCGGTATGGGGATAGGAGAAATGACGGTTACGAAAATAACCGCCAACCACGAAACAATAACCAAAGGAACCGGAATGATGGGTTTTACAACAACAATGCTAACCCTAATCGGATTCCTCGTTTCGTGGGAGGGGGCAATCAAAGGGGTAACCAAGGTGGAAATCGAAGAGGTGATAGAGGAGGAGATAGAAGGGATAATCGAAGGCCGGTGGATCAAGAAGTTAACGGTCTGCATCGTCGTCAACAACCTCCACGGGGAGTGAATGACCGTTTTCGACCGGTAGTTACCGATAATGACTCTCCAATAGTGTGTGAAAGGAGAATGTTCGACTGCAACCCCACTACATCAACATACTTCCCCATTTCAATGGGAGGTCTAATGACGAACCGTACACGCATTTGGCGGAGTTTTCTTCCATTTGTAACACTATCGGGGGGCACAACTTTGCATTGGAGGAGGTCAAACTTCGATTATTCCAGTTTTCGCTAAAGGATAAAGCGAAGCAGTGGTTCCTTACACTTCCGGCGAATAGTATCCGGACATGGGGTGAAATGCAACAAATCTTTCTGGATGAATACTATTCAATGGCAAAGACCTGTCACACCCCGATTTCCACGTGTCACCGGTGGGCCCGGTGGGGGAGTATCGTGAGGTGGTTGGCAACGTAATAGTCAAACAACACAATATAATAATGCACAGCGGAATCAATTTAAAAATAAGATACAACCGAATTTATTTATTGTAATCAAAGTCACAATATCCGGTGTTTATCCACAGAACGGATCGAAACGAAATAACATTTATGGTTCAACAGACTTCTGGCATCCTAAGCTTGCGAGACTTTTATTGATGCTTAGGAGACAATCCAGCCAAATTTCGTTTAGTACCTGCATTCAGTCTTTTTGGGAAAATACGTCAGTTTACACTGGTAAATACATTCAACTGACTCATTTTGGAAAATGATTGAAAATTGGTTTGGATGCACATGGCATAAACATTTTTATTTAACTTGGGAGAATTATTTAATATTATAATCTTGTGAACGAATTACATGTTACTTATGCGTTCAGTAGCCCGAATCTAGTCCGGGTTAAAGATCAATAGACACACCACATCAATGAGTTATACACGGACGGTGTACGCCTACACCCCGTGCTCAGGTCGTGGCTATCTCGTAAGATAATGCCAAGGATATCCGGGACATGGTCATTAACCCCCCAAAGGCTGTAAAGTAAACAAGACTGTTTAAACGAGCCGATCAAATTATTCAACTACCCACTAAGCGTGGAGATTTGATGCCCGATCAAGCGGTACGCTATGTACCGTAACCCAAGCCCGTATAGGGAAAATAAGTTAAAAGTATTTACCTGATGCAAGTATAAATCACAATAAGCAGAATGCACGTAGCTTTTACTGTTTCTCCTAATCTGGAACGAAGGTTTAATATAACCTATTAGAATTCTAACGGGTCTTTTATTAAGCTTAAGCTTAGACCGGCTAGTTTCAAGATACGGTTCGTACGCACGATTAAGCGAAGACCGGATAGAATGTGATTCAGACCTGACAAGTTTTAGGACTTGTTTAATATGGGTTCATTATTCACATTCTGGATTTTGAGATAAAACCGTTAAAGTTTGACCCGTTTCGGCTAATTTATGTAAACTTGTTACATAAACCGAACCGTACGCGTAATAGGCGTGACGGGTAGTCATGAGAGCTATATACAGGTTTCCTAAGTTAATTATGTCTCAAATATGTTGTGACATCAGTAAGGTGTCTTTCGTTATGCCCGAAACGTGTCTAAACACAAACTAGGCCCCGTAGGGGTAGTTTGGTCATTTAAAAGTTTATAAAAGAGTTTAAGCGACAACCTGAGTTACAGGTCTGATGAAATCAGCAAATATACTCAATTTGCTAAGTTACATCAGTAGGTTAAGGCATGTATGTGAAACTTATCATTTTTAACCAAACTAGGCCCCGTAGGGGTATTTTGGTAATTTCACATAAGCCGAAAAGCTCAAAACCGAAGTCTGAGTTTATCAACCTTTGCTTACTGTTAAAATATGATAATTTGCCTCTTATATCAGTAGGTATCAACCCGGGTATGTCCAATATGATTTTAAAACATACTATGCGTTAAAAACGCTAAATAAGGCGATTAAAGGCCATTACCGGGTTCGATACTTAAATCTGATATTTTTATATTTCCAGAAGGCTTAAAATAATTTATTTATCATAACTAATCAGTAGCAAAAGGTTTGGAATCGTTTAGATGTGTAAAACTCATTTTATGGCCCGTAAGGGCAAAACCGACAATTACCGAATTAAGCCTACGACTACGAGTTATGCTCAGCCTAAAATTAATTAAAAATCTTTAAAAATCCCAAAATAATATATTACATCAGTGGGTAAAAGATTTGATACCAAAAAGTATGCTTAACTAGGCTATACGCTAATTACGCCATTTTATTAACATAAAGCATTAGTTTTGCGATAATGAGCATAACTCTTAATCTACAAGTCAAACTGATGTCAAACTTTGCATGCAAGTCTATATATCAGTAACAAAGGTTTCTACACTTTTACATTTTCATAATTCACGTTTTAAGGTAATAAGGGCATATCGGTCAACATATGAGCAATTAACGGAAACATGCATAATAATTGGATAACTAATGAACCAAGGTGTATAATCACAGAGGGTTGTTCTAACATGTAACCTAGTCCAATTAAAGCTCTAAGGCATTTCTAAAATATGCCTAAACGGGTCAGAACTGAAAGCCAAAGTGAAAGTAACTATGTGACTTTCGGTTCCGAACCGGGTCTAAACAGGAAATAGTCGGGTTGAACATGTTTAGACATGTTCTTACACTTATTACTAAGTTATAACAATGATCAAACAGGTTATATATGTTCTAGATAGCTAATTATGCATAAATGACATTTTAAGCAATATGTTGACTTTTTTAATTAAAAGTTTGACCCGACATTAGACCTGGTTAGAGTGGTGATCAGGGGAAACCCTTTTGAGGTTTTATTACCCACATAAATTCCAACTCATAACTACTTTTAATTCGAGATATGACTGAGCCATTGTTGACTAATCTCGAAGTCAAACCGTAATTACGACGGTTTGACTTTTAGCTAATTAAACAAGCTAAACTCAACTAAATAAGAACTAGCAGACTTACAAGAGTCCTATGCACGATATATGATCAGTTGAGAGAGTTCCTTAGCTCCAGAAATGCTCCAAATGATCAGATGGAAGTGTGATGAACAACATTGCACAAGGTATCTTTATATAGTGAAATTCCCACCATAAGAAGTTGACAACTAGCTCTATGATCAACCACAACCATCCAACACATGTCCCTAGTGTTCTAGCACAGTTAGGGGTCGCCCACCATGTTGCAAATGCGATTAAAAGTCGAGTTCCCGCGAATACAGGGGCCTGTCCCCGTTTTTCTGCATCTGGGCCTGGGACGCGGCCCGCGTCCGATTTAACCACAGCCAAGGCGGGCCGCCTGGCCTGCTCGAATCAGATTTTTGATTTTCTTTGATTTCCAACTTGACCTTTGGTTAATTTAAAAGGGTAATTAAGCTTTAACTTGCAATTTGACCCCTTGTAAAATACCCACAAGGACTTTAGGACTTATACCCACTTTGCCAAGTCCCTAAACACTTCCGGTTAACCCGAAAAGCCTTAACTTTCAACGTTAACACTTTAACCCTTCGCACACGAATTTGGTCATAACTTTCTCATACGATAACGAAACGTTATGAAATTTAAACCGTGTATTCTAGTGAGCATAATTTATCGTTACAAAGCTTCGGGTTTGTCAAAAGGTCACTCAGAGGTATAAATTAAACATGTTGACACATTTAGCCCCTGTAGTTTGTAATCTCTCACTTTTAGCTTCGTATGATCCATGATTTATTCGTTTGAAGGTATGAGCATCATGTAGGGTTAATATACATTATGTTTATTCACAGTTGACACTTAGAATACGTATATTCACATACTTTCCATGTTTGTCAACTTTAGTCCTTCCATAATATTTCTTTCACACGTTTAAACTTTATGACACGTGTCAACACATTATAGGACGTGAATTTTCGAGGTGTTACAAGACCGATGATGCACGGGATGAAATAAGGTCGTTTCGGCAACTATCAAGTGAACCATTGCATGAAGCGTTTACTCGATACAAAGAATTGATTCGGAAATGCCCACATCACCAAATAGAAAAGTGGGAATTGGTTAAGTGTTTTGTACGGGGTTTGGATGATGCGACGTGGAATCGCCTCGAGTCGACGAGCAACGGAACTCTATTGAGCAATCATGAAGATGATGATTGGGAATTTCTCGAGCGGATGAGCAAGCGGTCTAAAGAAAAGGAATCAGCCGATAGAGCCAAGAAACATCCCGTCTCCCGATCACTTCCTGATCTTGATTCTAAGGATCGCATTTCTACTTTAGAACGGGAAATGGCTCGTATGAAAAAGAAAGAGGTGAATGCGGTTCAATTCACAGTGTGTGAAGAGTGTGGGGATGTCGACCATAGAACCGATCAATGTCCAACGGGACCGGGTGATTTCACCGAGGAGGTAAACCAAGTGTATGGGGATCGAAAGCAATACGACATGAATTCCAACACTTACCATCTGGGTTTGAGAAATCACCCTAATTTCCGGTATGGTAACGCCTCAAATCAAATGAATCTGAATTTCCAATCGGGTAATCAAGGTGGTCAAGGTGGGTCATCGTATAACAATCGTCATGGTGGTAACCAAGGGGGTCACCAAAGGAATTACAATCAAGGGGGTTACCAAGGGTATCAAAACCGTGAAGGTAATTATCAACGTGGTTACAACCAAAGTGGAAATGGGGGTAATGCTTCTAACTCTCAAGGTGACAACTCGTTCAATTCTAAAATGGATGCTCTCATGAATGCTATGAGTACCCTTACAACCAAAGTGAGGAAGGAGTTTGAAGTAAGGGATAAATCCCACAAGGCATTGGAGAAGCAAGTAGGGTAACTTGCACAAGAAATGGCTCAAATGCGGGGAAATGTAGGAAAGCTCCCAAGTGACACCACAATGAACCCGAAGCATCAAAGCTCAAGCACGTGCAATGAGAGGAATGTACACATTAGCGCGGTAAGTCTTCTTGTGAATGATGGAATTTGTAGTGTTCAAAGCATTCCACCACCACAATTCGTTGATGGTGTAGTGGAATATGTAAGTGATGAACCGGAAAGTGAAAATGAACAAGAAATGATTTCAAAAACTAAAAATGAAAATATAACTAAAAGTTCTTTTTGTGAAAATTGTTTAAATCAACTTAACCCGATTAATGCATCGAAAGTGGAGGAACGGTGCCCACCGAAGGACGAGAGGTGGGAAAATTTTAAACAAGCAAAAATTAATTTACCGTTACTAGATGACATTAAAAAGGTTCCGGCTCATGTGGAATGCTTAAAGGAGTTAAGCATCGAAAAACGGCACAACAAATTACCCGAACCAATTGATTTGATATCTCATGTTAGTGTCATTTTATCGAGTGCCCTTCCTCAAAAACTTCAAGACCTGGGAGATCCTCTTATTCCAATTCAAATTGGAACATTCAAAATTGAGAGAGCGCTCCTAGATCTTGGAGCTTGTGTGAGCATCTTGCCCGGGAGTTTGTATGACCAATATGATTTTGGTCCATTAAAAAAATTTGATACTCCCGTGGTATTGGCCGATCAGACTCCCACGCATCCAAGGGGGATGGTGGAGGATGTGATTGTTAAGGTGGATGATTGCTACTACCTAGTAGACTTTTTGGTAGTAGACTATGTTGGGTGTGTTGAGGACACCCAACCGATAGTCATACTGGGCAGACCGTTCCTGGCAACTACTAACGCCATAATAAATTGTGCAACGGGAACGGTAAGCATGAAGTTTAGGGACCAGGTGTAACAACCCTCAATAAACCGACACCCTATTATATTTTAAAATGTCCCAATATGTCTTTAAATACACCCCGTCTGTAAAAAACCGAGCCCGAAATATGTTATAATAATTAAAATAATTAAAAATCTGAAAATTTTAAGTTGAGGCGGGCCGCGTCGGACCCCACCCCAACCTTACGCGGGCGGTATGAAGATGTAGATCTGATTTCGTTTGATTTCTTAAGTTCAAGCGGGCCGCGTAAGACCCCCCGTTAAGTTAACGTGGGCCGCGTGAGATCAGGATAGTGGCGCAGCCCGGTGATGACACGTGTCATCATCGTGGCGGGTCTAGGCGATGATCCGGACAAGCTATACGTTGACCTGGAGTCAATGCGGGCCGCGTAAGCCTTGCTCTCATGTTACGCGGGCCGCGAGAGAGTCAAGTTCAGCACCTATATAAGAAAGCAACGGGTTTTCGTTTTCCGTCGTTCACTTCTTTCTTTCTTAAACGAATTTCTAAGTAGTAGAAGTTATAATCGGGTATTATATCCCCCTAATTAACGAGGTTCTGCTCCGTTGTAAGTATTATAACCCCGGTTTCGTACTAGATACGCTGCCTGATTGATTTAGGGTTCCATAACAACTGTCGTGGTTCTGCCCGACGTAGTTGTTGGAATGTCGTCTCAGGGAGGGTATCATTAATATTTTCAAAGGGTTATGATACTAACCTATGTACATTTGTGTAAATTATAGATTATTCCCAGGAAACCCTTATGCGAAGTCTAAGATAGCAATGTGAGTTTATCCTCTTTTTGATAACCTTTTTGTAATATTTTACAAAACCTTAAATGTTTTACAATATGATTAAGCGGTGATTGAGTCTTTGTAGTTCTTCAATTACTGCCGGTATGTTGTGGTTTTTTATACAAAATTTACTACTGTGAGTAGTAAGTCGGGGATGACAGTACGTTACCATTGGACGACGAGTTAGCCAATGTGTAATATGACCCACAAGTCAAAATTGACAGCACTGAATGAGTAATTGTGTAGAAATAAACAATGTGATCGCTCTCAATACTGTTTTAATTGATAAAATGTTACTTGATTAAACTGGGATTCACTCACCAGTATTTCCCGTTGACATATGTTTATAAAACACGTTTCAGGTAACACAATGTGACAGCTAATTAGTAAAAAGCCAGCTGGAGAGCACTGAAGGCTTGGAAAAAATGTGGCTATAAAAGTTACCTAAAAGACGATGTTTTAAATTCAATAAAATAGGGTTTATCCCTATAAACGTATTGTAATAAGAAACTTGGGTTTTGCCCATGTGATTATTAATATTAAATGAGGTGGTTTTACTCTGATAAACATTTCCTAACTACGGTCCTGATGTAATTTCCGCTGCCAAATTAACAAGCTGATACCACCGAAACTCTGAGTTCGCGTCCGCCCGTTCCCGGGACAGATAAGGGATCGGGGGTTGCGACAGAATGTGGTATCAGAGCCTAGCCACTGGTCTAAGCCAAAGAAGTGTTCTGCTGACACTTAAATTCTAAACTTTGTGTTAGGAAATAAATTACGGAAATACGTGTATAACTGTATTTATTTGTTATGTGTTATTTGACTATTTGTTAGTTTACAGTATGAGTGATCAAGGACCCTCAGACATGTGTCGTTAGTTGTCTGATTCACCTAGGAGTGAAGGTACCTCTTCACAGCCTGCCCTTTCTGGGTATTCTGCTGATCAGGAAGAAGGGATGTTTGCTTTTAAAGCTCAGTCAGAAGAGTCATTCCCTCATAAGAAACGAGGATGGTTCAGTAAGGAAGCCTTTGCACGTAGGAAAAGAATGCGAAAGTTACAACAGCAAAGAGTTTTAGCAGCTGCTAAGCGAAAGACAGATGCCCATACACAGGATATGCTTAATAGAAGCCTAGCCAATTTCCATATCCTAGCCACAACTGCTGCTGACCCTAATCTAGAGCAAACAATAGCACCCCAACCACAATTGCAAATCCCTGACCAACCAATGGAGATAGAAAACCCTGAAAACCAAGTGGAAATGCACGACTTCAACCCAGAGGAAATCCCTAGGGTACCAGCACCAAATCCCCTAGACCCAAATTACGATCCCTGGTGGGGTGACGTTAGGGACTATGTGCAACGTTACCCGATCCATGAAGACACCCCTATACAGAATATAGAAGCCTATCCAGGTATGGACCCTTTAGATCCCTATTACCATGATAACTACTTTTGGGAAATCTTAGAAGATCCTTACCGATTTCAGGCACTTTCACCCCCATATCATGAACCCGCACCCCAGATTCCGAACCCAGCCCTAGAACCTGCACCCCCAATGAGTGCAGAAAATGTGCAAGAACTTAGGACTTTTGGTGAGGAAATTTTAGAAAGCAGTGAGAGAATGAGACAGGTGGGAGAGCGTCTCGTATGGAAATACGATGAGCGCAATATGGATTTTTGGATAAATCCATATCCATGATGTGATAGAGGAGATGGTAATAGTAACAATAATATAATATAATAAAATAAAAATAAAAATAAAATATGTGTGTACGGATGCCTATTACTATTAGTGTAATTCTATTTCTGTTGGTATTGTAATTTTTATTTCAGTACTATTATGTAATAGATGCATAATAGTATATGGAAAATAGAGTAAAAGTCGCAATGATCGACGTTTTTGGATAGATTGCAGGTCATGTGATTAACTATATTAAATATTATATTGTGATATTAATATGGGGCAAATGTTTAAAATTCAGATGGCCGACGAAGGAAATCAAGGAAATCTGAATAATGATAACTAGAGTAACATTAACGTGGTTAATGAGAATCCAAGCATCAATAACAATGGAAACCAAATGGATAATAGTGCTGTTCAGCATACAGTAGCACAAGGAATCATAGATGCAATGCCATTTATTATTCAAACGATTCAAGACGCGAATAATAAAAGTAAGCATAGCAGTAAGCGACCCATCGAACCCGAAAACAGTGTAAACAATGGACCTTTTCTTCAAATGCCCATTCCCAAAAGAAGAAGAACCATGCCTTATGGTTGTTCTTATAAAGAATTCTGGTCATGTAAACCAATGGAATTCTCGGGCAACGAAGGAGCCATTGCAACCTTACGCTGGATAGAGAAAACTGAGGCAGTCTTAAGAATAAGCAAGTGTGCTGAAGAATATAAGATACTGTTTGCTTCTAATCTGTTTAAGAATTCAGCGCTAGAATGGTGGAACACTATCCTCCAATCAAGAGGAAGTGATAGAACTTACAATATGGAATGGGAAGAATTTAAGAACAAGGTAGAAAGGAAATTCTGTCCACCAAATGAGAAGGAACAGATAGCAAACAAATTCCTAAACCTTAGTATGACTGGTGTGGATAGTAAGGGATACACTAAATTATTCTTCGAATATGCTAGAATAGTGCCAACTCTTGCTTCACCAGAACCAGTATTGATCTCCCGTTATATTTGGGGATTAATCGGTGAAATAAGACACGTAGTCAAGGCAGCTAGACCTCAAACCATAGAAGAAGCTGTAGAACTAGCAAATACCTTGACAGACGAATTAGTTCGTACCCGAGAAGAAGATCAAAGGAGGAACCTAACCCAGAAGCTCACACAAGAATTTCGTTCTGGAAATTTTAATCGTGGGAAAATATAGGTTCTACCTATGCACCTTACTGTAAGAATTGCAAAAGAAAGCATTCAGGAAGATGCTCCATATACTGTAACTTTTGCAAAATATCGGGACACAAGGAAAAAAGCTAATAACAGGATATGTTACAACTGCGGAGAACAAGGTCATATCAAGCTTAATTGTCCGAAATTAGCTCCAGTTACAAACAACAAGAATACTCAAAATGCTAGAACATTTGTTCTGGCTGCAGATGAAGCTAAGATGATTCCAGATGTCGTAGCTGGTACGTTTTTAGTTAATGATATTTTTGCTAAAGTATTATTTGACTCTGGTGCAAACCAAAGTTTTATTAATACATCATTTTGCAAATTTCTCAATCAATCATTAACTAAACTAACACAAGAATGTTTAGTAGAGACAGCTAATGGAGAAACCGTTAGGATTTCTGAAATCTTGCAGGGAGCAAGAATAGAAATTTTAAATCAGAAATTTATTGCAAATCTTTATCCCATGAATCTGGCAGGATTTGATGTTGTTTTAGGAATGGATTGGTTAATAGCCAATAAAGCCAGTATTTTATGTGATCAAAAGTCAATTCAAGTAAATTCACCAAAAGGTAAAACGATCACAATAAAAGGAGATAAACCATCTAGATCCACAAAATTCATCTCTGTGATGAAAACTGCAAGTTATATAAGAAAAGGATCATTAGTGTATTTGATTTCTATAATCACTAACACTAAAGGAAAGGATTTGAAAGATATTCCCGTAGTATCTCAGTTTTCAGATGTATTTCCAGAAGAATTGCCAGGGCAACCTCGAGATAGAGAAGTTGAATTCAGAATCCATTTAATACCAGGAACAGCACCGATTGCCAAAGCACCTTACCGTTTGGCACCTGCAGAAATGCAAGAATTGAAGAAACAATTAGACGAATTGTTGGAGAAAGGATTTATACAACCAAGTTCGTCGCCATGGGGAGCGCCGATACTGTTTGTTAAAAAGAAGGACAGATCAATGCGTATGTGCATTGACTACCGTGAATTGAACAAAGTCACGATTAAGAATCGGTACCCATTACCGAGAATCGATAATCTGTTCGATCAACTGCAAGGAGCTCGATTTTTCTCTAAAATCGATTTAAGGTCAGGATATCATCAATTAAAGGTACAGGAAGAGGACATTCCTAAAACCGCATTTAGAACAAGGTATGGCCATTATGAATTTACTGTCATGCCATTCGGTTTAACCAATTCCCCAACTGCATTTATGGACATGATGAACCGAATATGTAAGCCATATTTGGATAAATTCATAATTGTTTTTATAGATGACATTCTCATTTATTCTAAGAATAAGGAGGATCATGCAAAGCATTTGCACGCACTTTTAAGTCTATTAAGAAAGGAAAAGCTTTACGCTAAATTTTCAAAGTGCGAGTTTTGGTTAGAACAGGTACAATTTCTTGGACACCTAGTCAATCATGAAGGAATTCATGTGGATCCCACAAAGATCGAGGTGATTACTAAATGGAAAACCCATAAGTCACCAACCGAGGTTAAAAGTTTTTTAGGATTGGCCGGTTATTATAGAAGATTTATTCAAGATTTTTCTAGAATAGCCATTCCTTTAACTAAGTTAACCTGTAAATCTGTTAAGTTTGAATGGGGATTAAAACAAGAAGAAGCATTTAGAACCCTTAAGCATAAATTAACCCATACACCCATATTAGCGTTACCAGAAGGAACTGAAGATTTTGTAGTATATTGTGATGCTTCCAAATTAGGTTATGGATGTGTATTGATGCAACGACAAAAGGTTATAGCTTACGCATCTAGACAACTTAAGAATCATGAAGAGAATTATTCAACCCATGATTTAGAATTAGAAGCTATAATTTTTGCTCTTAAGATTTGGAGACATTACCTTTACGGTAGTAAGTTTACTATATTCACTGATCATAAGAGTTTAAGGTATGTTTTCAAGCAAAAGGAGTTGAATATGAGACAAAGACGCTGGATGGAGATGCTTAGTGACTATGATTGTGATATCCAGTATCATGAAGGAAAAGCAAATGTAGTGGCAGATGCTTTAAGCCGAAAGTATCATGAAAAGCCAAAAAGGGTACGTTCTCTTAAATTAAATCTGCAAGTAGATTTAAATAATCAGATAAGAGAAGCACAAGAATCAGTAATCAAGGATGATATTGAAAACTTAAAAGGTATGCTAAAAGAATTAGAACAAGGAACAGATGGAATTTGGAGATTCCATGAAAAGAGAATGTGGATACCTAAATTAGGAAACCTACGTCATCGTATATTAGAAGAAGCCCATAAGTCTAAGTATACGACGCATCCAGGAAATGATAAGATGTATCAAGATTTAAGAAAGAATTTCTGGTGGATAGGAATGAAAAAGGACATGGCAGCCTATGTTTCTAAATGTTTAGCTTGTTCACAAGTCAAAGTTGAACACCAGAAACCCTCAGGCTTGTTACAACAATTAGAAATGCCAGTGTGGAAATGGGAATTGATAACAATAGATTTTGTTACCAAATTACCCAAAACAAGGAAGGGAAATGATACAATCTGGGTGATTGTAGATAGACTAACCAAGTCAGCTCATTTCTTACCAATGAAGGAAACTTTTAGTATGGAACAGCTAGCTAAATTATATGTAAATGAAATTGTTCCTTTACATAGAATACCTTTATCAATTGTTTCTGATAGAGATAGCCGATTTACCTCTCATTTTTGTCAAGTTTCCAAAAAGCTATGGGAACCAAGTTAAATCTAAGCACAGCTTATTATCCTCAAACGGACGGACAAAGCGAAAGAACAATTCAAACAATGGAAGACATGCTTAGAGCTTGTGTAATTGATTTCGGAGGTAATTGGGACGATCACTTACCTTTGATAGAATTTTCTTATAATAATAGTTATCACACAAGTATCAATGCTGCACCATTCGAAGCACTTTATGGACGAAAGTGCCGAACCCCAGTCTGTTGGGCAGAAATTAGGGAAAAGCAACTGTCTGGACCTGAGATAGTGCAAGAAACAACTGATAAGATTATTCAAGTCAAGGAACGACTGAAAGCAGCACGTGATCGACATAAGAGTTATGCTGATAACCGACGCAAGGTATTAGAATTTCAAGTAGGAGATAAAGTATTGTTGAAAGTCTCTCCTTGGAAAGGAGTAGTAAGATTCATCAAACGGGGAAAGCTAAGTCCCAGGTATATTGGACCTTTTGAGATTATTAGAAGAATAGAACCTGTAGCCTATCAGCTACAACTGCCAGAGGAAATGGCAGGAATACATGATGTGTTTCATGTATCTAATCTCAAAAAGTGTTTAGCTGATGAATCACTGATAGTACCTCTTAAGGATATAGAGGTAAATGAACAACTTAAGTTTGTAGAAAGGCCTCTACAAATTGAAGACAGGAAAGTCAAAAATCTCAAGCACAAGAGATTAGTTCTGGTCAAAGTGAAGTGGGACTCCAAAAGAGGACCCGAGTACACATGGGAACTCGAATCAGAAATGCAAAGGAAATATCTGCACTTGTTCCAGTAGATCTCGAGGACGAGCTCTAATACAAGGTGGGGAGGATGTAATAACCCTCAATAAACCGACACCCTATTATATTTTAAAATGTCCCAATATGTCTTTAAATACACCCCGTCTGTAAAAACCGAGCCCGAAATACGTTATAGTAATTAAAATAATTAAAAATCTGAAAATTTTTAGTTGAGGCGGGCCGCGTTGGACCCCACCCCAACCTTACGTGGGCGGTATGAAGATGTAGATCTGATTTCGTTTGATTTCTTAAGTTCAAGCGGGCCGCGTAAGACCCCCCGTTAAGTTAACGCGGGCCGCGTGAGATCAGGATAGTGGCGCAGCCCGGTGATGACACGTGTCATCATCGTGGCGGGTCTAGGCGATGATTCGGACAAGATATATGTTGACCTGGAGTCAACGCGGGCCGCGTAGGCCTTGCTCTCATGTTACACGGGCCGCGAGAGAGTCAAGTTCAGCACCTATATAAGAAAGCAACGGGTTTTCGTTTTCCGTCTTTCATTTCTTTCTTTCTTAAATGAATTTCTAAGTAGTAGAAGTTATAATCGGGTATTATATCCCCCTAATTAGCGAGGTTCTGCTCTGTTGTAAGTATTATAACCCCGGTTTCGTACTAGATACGCTGCCCTATTGATTTAGGGTTCCGTAACAACTGTCGTGGTTCTGCCCGACGTAGTTGTTGGAATGCCGTCTCAGGGAGGGTATCGTTAATATTTTCAAAGGGTTATTATACTAACCTATGTACATTTGTGTAAATTATAGATTATTCCCAGGAAACCCTTACGCGAAGTCTAAGATAGCAATGTGAGTTTATCCTCTTTTTGATAACATTTTTGTAATATTTTACAAAACCTTAAATGTTTTACAATATGATTAAGCGGTTATTGAGTCTTTGTAGTTCTTCAATTACTGCCGGTATGTTGGGGTTTTGTATACAAAATTTACTACTGTGAGTAGTAAGTCGGGGATAACAGTACGTTACCATTGGACGACGAGTTAGCCAATGTGTAATATGACCCACAAGTCAGGATTGACAGTACTGAATGAGTAATTGTGTAGAAATAAACAATGTGATCGCTCTCAATACTGTTTTAATTGATAAAATGTTTCTTGATTAAACTGGGATTCACTCACCAGTATTTCCCGCTGACAAATGTTTTTAAAACACGTTTCAGGTAACACAATGTGACAGCCAATTAGTAAAAAGTCAGCTGGAGAGCACTGAAGACTTGGGAAAATGTGGCTATAAAAGTTACCAAAAAGACGATGTTTTAAATTCAATAAAATAGGGTTTTTCCCTATAAACGTATTGTAATAAGAAACTTGGGTTTTGCCCATGTGATTATTAATATTAAATGAGGTGGTTTTACTCTGATAAACATTTCCTAACTACGGTCCTGATGTAATTTTCGCTGCCAAATTAACAAGCTGATACCACCGAAACTCTGAGTTCGCGTCCGCCCGTTCCCGGGACAGATAAAGGATCGGGGGTTGCGACACCGGGAATTAAATTTAAATGTTTTTCCAAATTTTACTAAACCACTCGGTGATGATAAGTGTCCTAAAAAGGAAATGAATCCAAACAAAAAGGTATGTGCTATGGTTGGTAGGTTTGGAGAAACAAAGAAAAAGACGGTCAAGAAGAAGGCAAAGAAGCCAACTCAAGAAAACAAAAAGGAAGAGGAGGTGAGGAAGTTTGGACCGTTTGGACCGTTTGGCAACAAATGGTATGAATCATCAGTGGGTGATTTTGAGGAGTTCGTGGGCGGCAAGCACGCTATTCGACCACCATGAGGTGGTAAGTTAATTGTTGTTGTATATTTCCTTTCACAATTCGTTTTAGTTTATCTATTTAGTCTAGTTTAGTATTAGTTTTTTAATCATGATAAACACTTAAAAAAACATTTGAAAAACTTTAGTATTTTGAAAAAAAAAACATAATAAAAATAAAAATTAAAAAAAATAATTATAATATGACTTTATGTAAACTGTGACATCAGTATGATGTCACCTATGACATCATACCATCTTCTTCAAATGAAAACGCAGGCAACAACGTAATTGAGAGATTCTGGCCGGTAAGGAGCGTCAACGACGCGGTGGAGCCGTCGTCGACGGTGAATTAGAGGATGGCGTCGAACAACATCTCACGTAGGCAGCAAAGAACAACGGAGGCGGCCTTAAATTTTTCCGATTAGCGTCGGCGACGCAACTCCGGCGTCGTCGACGGCTGTTTTGATGTGGCGTCGAACAGAGGTAGCGTAGGCAGACACATTGGACGTCTGGAGGAGCTTGTAGACGGAGCCGGTGTCGACGACGCACATACCAGCGTCGCCGACGGTCATTCAAAAGCCGGCGTCGATCAGGAACTCACGTAGGCAGGAGCACTTGGCGTCGGTTAGGACTTTGTAGCCGTGGCGGCGTCGACGACGCAAGACACGGCGTCGCCGACGGCCGTTTGAAGGTTCACGTCGAGCAAAGATTAAAAAGCAGCCGGCTATTTTTGAGGTGACCATGTGATGCAAATTGATGGTGATCACTTTGGAATTACTGTTGAAGGATGCCCTTCCAACTGCTCGACGTTTTGCTTCAATCAAACCAAATATTTATGAATGATATGTAAGTCAACGGGTGTCCCTTTTTGACTCACTATTTCTCGTGGTGGTGTTATTATTATACATAATAATGAGTTTAAATACTTAAAAGTCATCCCCAAGTTGTTGTTTTACCTCACCAATTAGCTGACCCAATTGTCCATTATATAAATTCAACCCAACTTAATGTGTCAACAAAAAGTTTTTAGAAAGGCAGCAGCACATGTGTTTGGTTAAGATATTTTAAAAAGGTTTAAAAAAAAAAAATCTTACATGACACACTTACATCACATGATGTGGCAGCCTATGCCAATGCGGCTTAGTGGGTTGGGCCTTCTTTCGGCCCGGGATGTGGCAGCCTATGCCTTTGTGGCTTCCAGGTCTCAATCTTGGGAGTTGCAGGACCACATATTACGTAACAGCGGGGTTGCTAACATTGATCCGGATTATGCCAACGCCTTGGAACGCTTGCATGAATCTCTACCTGACTTTGATCTCGGCGGTTTCTCTAACAAGGACACCGCCCCCAAAAAGCCACAGAAAACTTTGGCGAATGCCCTTTATTGTCGAATCGCACAAAGTTTGGGAGAAGATTTTCATTTGTCCCCCCGCCAGAAAGCTGTCATTGATTCCCTACAGAGGCCTCACGCTCAAGATTTCTTAACTGTTATTCCTATTGAAGGTTTGGGTAAACGTATGTCAGCGGTGGAGTACCGGTCAATCCTTAAGTACCGTTTGATGATCCCCATGTTCCCGAATGATGAAACTTGCCCAGTCTGCCGTAAAGCATGCCTGGATAAATACGGGGAGCATGCGTTACACTGTAGAGAGTTGCTGGGGTTTAAGTATCGACATGACTTTGTTCGAGACGCGTTAATGGATATTCTCAGACGAGCAGGGATCTCGGCAAAGAAAGAGGCACCGGTGAATTTTCTTACAGACCCGTCAGAGGGGAGATCCACTCTACGCCCGGCTGACGTGCTAGTTTTTGGTTGGGAGGGCGGGAAACATGCTTGTGTCGATCTCACAGGTGTATCCCCCCTAGCCGGGTTTCGGGAAAATGGGTTTGTGGCGGGGCAAGCGGTACTGAAAGCAGAGTCGAAGAAGGTGGAAAAGCACGCGAAAGCTTGTGAGGATAATCAGCATGCCTTTGTCCCCCTAGCATTTGACACGTTTGGCTCTTTGGCGCCAGAGGCAGTTCGTTTCTTGTCCAGAGTTCAGCGTGTAGTCCACAGCAACTTTTCGACCCCTCAGGGGCGAGGCTTTGTTTTTAGTAGATTAGGGTTTTCTATGATGTATTGGGGGGAATAAAAGGGTTTTAAGAAACCAAAAAGGAGGCAACAATATAATAAGTTTGGGACATTAATAATTAATAGTATATTGATAATATCTGTAAATATAGTAAATATATCACATTCCTTGTATTATGCAAATTAGGTGTAATCTCCCAAAATAGAGGAGATCTCTAATTATTTATATGGAATGAATGTTGAGGAAGGATCGATCGATCCTGTTGCAAACCTGTGAATTCTATCACCTATGAACTCTATCATGGTATCATGAGTCCATAATTGATCGACCATAACATCCTTTCCTCAGCAACCTCATCTTGATCTCCTCCTCTTTTTTTTTTTTCATCCCTTCTGTCCAGCTTCTCTTTTTATTCATCCCTTCTGTCCACTTCATACCATGGAATCCAAACTTCATCCTGTAACCACTGTATCCAACATCAAAAGTCTAATTCCCATCGTCCTAGAGATGGAATCGGGACAATACGCTTCCTGGTCCGAACTATTTAAAATACAATGTCGTGCCTTTCTTGTCATTGACCACCTCTCACCCAAACCCACACCCGCATCCGGTACATCCAAGGATACGGACAAAGATAAACACCCGAAAACCGAAGACTCTTGGGATCGATTGGACGCCATCGTGCTCCAATGGATCTATGGAACAATTTCCAACGACCTCCTACATACCATTCTCAAACCTAACACCACCGCTTACGAAGCCTGGAAAACACTCGAAAGTATCTTTCACGACAATAAAAGCTCTCGGGCCATACACCTTTTACACAAGTTTTCCAACACGCGATTAGATGGTTTTCCAAACGTGTCGGCATATTGCCAAGAAATCAAAGTACTAGCGGATCAGTTGGCCAACGTAGGCGCTCCGGTCGATAATGACAGATTGGTTCTACAACTTATCTCCGGTTTAAATGAACAATACGAAGGAATAGCAACTATCCTTCAACAACTGGACCCATTGCCAACGTTCTACGAGACCCGCTCCAAGATCATGCTTGTGGAATCTCGTAAAGCAGAACAAGCCTTATTAGCATCTAAAAGCGCCGGTACCGCCCTTCACACAACTACCTCTCGGTCTCCAGTTACCAACACTCATCCCACCGATTACTGCGCAGACGCCGAACGGACACGTGGGCGTGGCAGATCCAGTCGTGGTCGTGGCAGGGGCCGCAACGGCTGGGGCAAGGGACGCGGAAACCTAATAGCACCACAACAACCCTTTTGGCCCACTTCGCAGCAAACATGGCCCAACTCTCAATCGCCTCTGTGGTCTGGACACGGTTCTCAACAGTGGGTTGCATCTAGTGGTGCACAAATCGGGTTTTTTTTAAAAACCGGGTTTCGGGTATGATCGGGTTCGGGTAGGATCGGGTTTTACAAAATCGGGTTTTTTTAAAAACCGGGTCGGGTCCGGGTCCGGGTTCTCTACCAAAAATGTATACCCTATATACCCGGGTTCGGGTAGGGTTCGGGTAGGGTTTTATAAAACCCGGGTATTATAAAACCCTATTTTCGGGTTCGGGTCCGGTTCGGGTATTCATCGGGTAGGGTTCGGGTATGCATCGGGTTGGGAAAAAACCCGCACCGGGTATTAATAAAACCCGACCAGAACTATGCTTATAAAATGTATCAAACATAACTCTCACACATAGACATCAAATCTATTGATAAACAGATGCACAATTTATAAACAGAGACACAATTTATAGTTTTTCATGTGGTTATTCTTGAACTTTATAAACAGAGGCACAATTTATTAAATACAAAAACTAATAATGATATTAAACAAACAAAGAAAATAGAAGGGCCAACATATATTGACATATTTGTTTCCACTTGTAATGAAATATACTAAATAAATGAAATATACTAAATAATTAAGTAGCGGTGGCAAATATCATTAGAAACCTAATAATTAAACAAGATTACATCAAAGTGCATACATAATTTTGTTAAATCATAAGAACTAGAAGTCTTAATGCATACATAATTAAACAAGATTACATCAAAATCGGGTTTTTTTAAAAACCGGTTCCGGGTTTTTATAAAACCCGGTTCCAGGTTCGGGTATTTATAAAACCGGGTTTCGGGTATAAACCGGGTATAAAGAAACCGGTTCCGGGTTCGGGTTTTAGATCAAATATGCATACCCGGTCCCTACCCTACGGGTAGGGTCGGGTTCGGGTATAAAAAACCCGGGTTTTATAATACCCGGTTCCGGGTTTTTTTTTCGGGTCCGGGTTCGGGTTTTTTGTGCACCACTAGTTGCATCACCCGTACAACATTGGGCCAACCCACCATGCCCTTACCCCACTGTTTCTCCCATTCCCAACATGCACAACAATTTTAGTGGAAATGGCCTCCTTGGACCCAGGCCCACCCAGGCCCACAATGCTTATGCCCCAACCGACATCGAGCAGGCCTTGTACACGATGTCCCTTAATCAACCAGACCCTACTATGATCATGGACATGGGCGCCACCGGCAACATGACCAACACGGCAGGTAACTTCCAGTCTAATTTTAATAATTGCATGAATCAAAAAATTATTGTTGGAAATGGCTCAACCATACCGGTCGTTGGACGAGGCACACAAACCCTTCCTCCACTTTTTCCACCACTTATTCTAAAAGACGTTTTATATGCTCCTAAGTTAATCAAAAATTTGATTTCGGTACGTCGGTTCACAACCGACAACTCCGTCTCTGTTGAATTTGACCCATTTGGCTTTCTTGTGAAGGATTACAAGACCCGGATCCCTATCCTCCGGTGCAACAACAACGGTGATCTTTACCCTCTCACGCTTGGATCCGGGACCACCAACACACCTTCAACCTTTGCAGCGATATCGTCTCAGCTTTGGCATCAACGTCTTGGGCATCCAGGACATTCTTCTTTGCATTCCTTGAAACAATCTAATTTTATTAAGTTTGGCAAATTTAATATAGACATTTGTGAATCTTGTGTGTTGGCAAAAGCATTCGTTTACCATTTACTACTTCTACAACTTGTGTTTATCAACCGTTTGATATAATTCATGGCGATTTATGGACTTTACCCATTCTTAGTTCCGAAGGGCATCGCTATTATATTTTATTCTTAGATGACTTAACCGATTTTCTATGGACTTACCCCATCTCCAAAAAGTCACAAGTCTTCTCTATCTTTTGTCACTTTCATAAATATATTGGAACACAATTTGAACGTCAAATAAAATCGTTTCAATGTGATAATGGCAAAGAATATGTCAATTCGGCTTTTCAACAATACTTTAATCAACATGGCATGGTTTTTCGTCTGTCGTGCCCTCACACATCCTCTCAAAACGGAAAGGCTGAGGGTAAAATACGTACCATTAACAACATGATACGTACTCTCCTAGCCCATGCCTCGCTACCTAACACCTTTTGGCACCACGCTCTCTCCACCGCCACCTATTTATTAAACATCGTACCTACCAAAAACTCCCACAACAAAACCTCCACCGAGCTTCTCTACCATCGCACACCTACGTATCACCATTTACGGGTGTTCGGTTGCTTATGCTATCCCCTCATTCCCACAACTTCCATTCACAAACTAGATCCCCGCTCCTTTCCGTGTGTTTTTCTAGGGTACCCCTCTAACCATCGAGGATACACATGCTTCAATCTCAAAACCCGTCAAATTATCGTCTCTCGTCATGTTGCCTTTGACGAGACAACCTTCCCATTTGCAAACACCATCATCCCGTCTCCTAATTATGAATTTCTCGATAGTTTTCCATCTTCCATGTGGCCGTTGGTCGATGATACCACCAACACCACCACAGCTCCATGCCCAATCCCTCCTAGCTCCCTGAATACTCCCTCTACGGCCCACCACAACTCTCCCGCCTCCCACTCCAGCCCGCCAGCACAGGCCCATACCACCCCTCCGGCCCACTCCCCTTCCGCTCAAACTCCCCACACATCAGCCCAACCCGATAACCCCCCGACCTCCTCACATCAGCCACACACGTCACCAGCCCAACAAACTCCACTCCCATTTTCATCACCACCTAGTCTCCACTCAACAGTCAATTCTCCCCCATCCCATACCACTCCTCCTACCCATCCAAACCAGTCTACAGTTCCAAATCAATTTACGGTTCCAAATCATTCTACGGTTCCTCCTCCACATCCCACTACTAGCCACACCATGCGGACTAGGGCCATGGATGGTATCGTTAAACCCAACCGCAAACTAAACCTACATGCTTCCACCATCATTCCTCTCCCTCAACGCCCAACCGATGCCTTGTCCACACCTGAATGGTATGAAGCCATGAAAACAGAATTTCATGCTCTTATTAAAAATGAAACTTGGGAGCTTGTACCTCGCCACCCTGATATGCATGTGATTCGTAGCATGTGGCTTTTTAAGCATAAATTCAACTCGGACGGCAGTTTGGAACGATATAAAGAAAGGTTGGTTTGTGATGGTCGTCTTCAGCAAGTGGGCATTGATTGTGGGGATACATTTAGCCCTGTGGTTAAACCGGCTACAATTCGCATAGTTCTCTCACTTGCACTTTCTCAAAATTGGTCGGTACACCAACTGGATGTCACGAACGCCTTCCTACATGGTACCCTTCACGAGACGGTCTATATGTACCAACCAATGGGTTTTCGGCATCGAGACTTTCCAAACCACGTGTGTCGACTCAAGAAGTCTCTTTACGGGTTAAAACAGGCACCGCGGGCATGGTACCAGCGGTTCACCGATTACGTACTTACATTGGGTTTCATACAAAGTCGCTGTGATGCTTCTCTTTTTATTCTTCATCATGGTACGGACGTTGCTTTCTTGTTATTATATGTCGATGACATCATTCTAGTTACCTCCTCAGCTCACCTTCGACAACGACTTATGAAGAAGCTTGCGAGTGAATTCGCCATGAAAGATCTTGGCCCACTTAGTTTCTTTCTAGGCATCTCCGTATCTAGACAACAAAACTCGATGTTTCTCTCTCAGCAAGCATATGCACTTGAAATCATTGAACGTGCACATATGACTCAGTGCAACCCCGTTTCTACACCGGTCGACGCCAACGCCAAATTAAGTGCTCTTTCAGGTGATGATTTTGAAGATCCAACTCTTTACCGAAGCCTTGCGGGTGCACTTCAATACTTAACTTTCACCCGTCCAGACATTAGCTACGCGGTTCAACAAATATGCATGCACATGCATGCCCCCAAAACTGCACATTGGCATGCGCTCAAGCGGATTATCCGCTACGTTAAAGGTACAGTGTCGTTTGGTTTAACTCTTGGATCCGCCAACTCGCCCACCCTCATTGCTTACACAGATGCCGACTGGGTGGGTTGTCCGGACACACGTCGTTCCACTAGCGGCTATTGCGTTTACTATGGCGACAATCTTATTTCGTGGTCTTCAAAACGTCAACCCACAATCTCACGATCAAGTGCCGAAGCTGAGTACCGTGGTGTTGCAAATGTAGTCGCTGAAATATGTTGGATACGGAATCTGCTTTTAGAACTTTATCGACCTCTGCCGCAAGCTACGATTGTTTATTGTGACAATGTAAGTGCGATTTACTTGTCGGGTAATCCTGTGCAACATCAACGGACGAAACACATTGAGCTTGACACTCATTTCGTTCGCGAACAAGTTCAACGCGGTCAAGTTCGGGTCCTCCACGTACCCTCACGCTATCATATAGCCGACATCTTCACCAAAGGTCTCCCGCGGGTTCTATTTGAAGACTTTCGCTCCAGTCTCAGCATACAGTCCCCTCCCGCTTCGACTGCGGGGGTGTAATAGTATATTGATAATATCTGTAAATATAGTAAATATATCACATTCCTTGTATTATGCAAATTAGGTGTAATCTCCCAAAATAGAGGAGATCTCTAATTATTTATATGGAATGAATGTTGAGGAAGGATCGATCGATCCTGTTGCAAACCTGTGAATTCTATCACCTATGAACTCTATCAATAATCACATCTCCTTTCCTTCTATCGGATCCAAATCACCCTAAATCTCTTAAACCCGACCCAAATCTGTCCGTATTACCCACCAGTCGACCCGAACGAACGATATCAGCGGTGATGGTAAGGTATGTGTTTTGTTGTTGTTGTATATTTATTCTTGTTAGTTAGCTTTTATTTTGGTATTTTTTTTTTAGTTAAATGAACTTTGTGGGTGTGTTCCCTATATAACCCTCACGAGACCTACTCGTCCTCCCGAGCTATCGGGAGGTTTAAAAGGGCTTGTTGCATACGCTAAATGCAACCGTGATTCCTACGAAAGTGAGTTAGGTTTGTTGTTGTTGTTGTAAATTATCTTTTCCACATAAATCAAAGTAAATTAACTTATGACTTGGTAATATTTTCATAAAAGTGGTAGAACTAGGTAACTAACAAGTTTTAATGGTTATGAGAAGCATGCTTCTACACAAGGGTTGAGATTTGTAGGTACATTATGTTTGTGAGACCACCGCTTTGTTGAAAAGATGAAGAGCGCACGAAGCACTAGCGAGAAAACCAGGTGCATACGTTTCTTTTTATCTTTGATTTTTTTTAGTTAGCAAATAAGTGGAATGTAATTTGTATTTTATTTCTGGGATGAAATTTTGGGGAAGTTAGCCGTGTCACATCCCTTGTGCGTTTTAAAAACTCTAGTTCTTACACATTGAGGATAATGTTTACCTCAAGTGTGGGGATGGGGGAGTAAAAGTTTTTCGATTTTTGACCCATTCATTTAAACACTACACATTGAGGACAATGTTTACCTCAAGTGTGGGGATGGGGGAAAATTTTCAAAAAATTTTCAAAAATGTCTTTGTTTGAAGCGATCTAAAAAGCACAAGTAACTAAGTTAACGAGGGATGACACAACCCATTTGGTCTTTTGTCATGGTCAAGTTCAAGTTAATAGCATGACGGGTATTTAGCGGGTGGTTATTTGGGAGTAATTCACCTAAGAAACTTGCAATTCATGTATATCATATTCCATACCCTTATACGTGAGATTTTGAGCCACTTGTATACATTATATATACACATATTTCTTTGTTTGAGTGGACCATTAGTCATGTATTGTAGAACTTGCATCTTTTGATACATTTGAGACCATAGATCGAATACAAGCACGAGAATGATTAAGGCATTAGGTAAACATTTTCCTTTTACACCATTTATATATCCTTACCCGAAATATATCCCCTAGTCGCCAACTTTGAGCCTAAACCTTTCGTTTGACAACCCACTTAGCCCATAACCATAAGCCTTTTCTTTTTAAACCCGTGTGATAAAAATTCGATTATAGGAGTATATGTTTGTATAGTTGTGAGTCGTTTAAAAAAAAGCAAAAAATTCAGAAAATGTTGCGAAAAAAAAAAAGAGAATGATAAAGCATTGAGAAAAGCAAAAAAAAAAGATGTGTAGCAGTTATTGAATAAAAGGCGAAAATTGTTGCCTATTAGATTGATGTTTATAGTTAGTTTTGTTTAGTATAGTTGTTTGTAATAAAAGAATCGAATTTTCGTCACCTTAACCACTTTAAAATATCCTATTTCCTACCCTTAGCCTAGCCCCGTTACAACCCTTTAAAGACCTTTTGACTTGTGCTTAGTATTCGTGATCAGTGGTGGAGAATGATTGAGTTGCAAGCTTATGCGGGTACATGTTCTATTCGGTTTTTGAGTGATTACTTCCAAAAGTGCTAATACATCATAAAATTAGCCGACTGGTAAACCGAGTGGAGTGAACATTGTGAGGGATATGCATTATTTGAGAGTTTCAAGGGCGGGTTAATCTTGGATAACCACTTTTACATGATTAATCATTTATTGCTAAATATGTCGAAAATTGTAAAAAGTTTGAACTGAGCATGACATTATACCTTAACCTTTGTCTCGGGAATGGGGTGTGTTTCTCGTGCGACCCACGTGAAAGTGAAAGACAGATTTGCTTGAGGGCAAGCAAATGACAAGTGTGGGGATGTGATACGTGGTCGAAAACCGGTGTTCGTATTGGTGTAACTTGATGTTTTTACATAGGTTTTAATTCCGAATAGCCTACTTTTAATTAAAATTGTGTTTTGCAGGTTTGATGAAGTTTAAGGAGCTATTCGGGAGCTTTACGGACTATCAGGACGGAAAATGGACCACCGGAACGCGAAACGGGTCAATCGGAAGCGAGAAACACAAAAACAGAAAAATGGGTTTTCTGTGAGGCGTAGCCTACGCCACCAGGGGCGTAGGCGACGCCTCCTGCTGGTGCTAAACGAGATTTTTGGGGTTTTCTTGGTTGGTGACGAGTTTTAATGCTTGTTTTGACCCATTTCGGGAGTTACACTTGGAAGAGAGTTTGAAATCACTTCTTGGAGCCATAAACTTTCATCTCTATCATTCCCAATCCATCGATACCACGAACCTTCATCCGAATCAAGAATCATCATCACCCAATTCATCTTCATCTCTATTCACCAACCCTAGTTTATTCCATCACCCACAATCATTCATCTTCACCATCTAATCTTCATTCCAAAACCCTAACCACCATCTCCACAAC
Source organism: Helianthus tuberosus (assembly GCA_030545235.1). Classification (NCBI taxonomy): domain Eukaryota; kingdom Viridiplantae; phylum Streptophyta; class Magnoliopsida; order Asterales; family Asteraceae; genus Helianthus; species Helianthus tuberosus. The sequence goes on along the minus strand of CM060411.1, from coordinate 46,070,367 downwards.
TTCAAAGCTTCAAGATGATGTTGCTCAAGTTCTCAACTTCCGGTGATAGCGTTCGTCCTTCCATGAGCGGCTAAATTCTTGGAGGTTTCATCCCGGTGTAGGTTTTTGTAAGTCTAGGGTTTTAACATTGTTCTTGGTTTGATTTTGTGACAAATTGCTATTTGATTTTGAAGCTTATGACAATTGTCTTGCATTTGTATTGAATTCATAAATTGTCGAGTGAAGATTAAATTTGACTTTATGAAATGTTTATGTGCAATTATGCCTTGTCTAGGTTAGAGTTTACATGTTCTTGGTAATGAAGTGCATTTTTTTCCGTTCTTTGTAACGTTGATAGCTATTGGCACCTAAGCCTTGTAACACTAAATTCGTTAGTCACTTTTGCAATTGAATCAAATCTAAAACGTGTAGAAATCCTAGGATTGCAATTACCGAACCGGGTGTGAACCTTGTTTAATTATCTTGTTTAAAACTATCAATTACAATTTCGTGCATTTGTTTAAGTTCTCGTTAGTTAGTAATTAAAAACCAAATTGTCGGTTCATTCCGACCCATTTCCTAAACAACCAAAAATTCATAAAAACAATCTAGTAAGCTTCATAAGTGTGACAATCGTTTATAATCAATCAAGTCCATTCGCAAACCACATACTCTTCGTGGTTCGACCCCTTACTACCACTAGCTAATTGTTAAGGGTAATTTGGGTATATAAATATTATCTTTGACCGGAGCGCGACACTCCGATCAGTCGCACCCAGCGTAAGACCCTTAAGGGTTCTTCGCGGCCCGCGAGCGACAATAAAAATTGATTTTTATTTAATTTTTAATTATGTAAAGTATTTTGGGCTCGGTTTTCGCATACGGGGTATGTTTTAAGACATATAGGGATATTTTAAATATATTAGGGGTGTCGAATTTATTTTGGAGGGTTGTTATAATCTCCATCATAATCAAAACTAACAACTCATTTGTGTCACGTATAAACTGCAAATTCTGCTTATCCGCTAACTCGTTTAACTCCGAAACTTCCATCATCCTCTCTATCCGTTATATCTTCAATTCGAGTATAAATATTCCTCATGAACCGATGCAACCTCATTCCCACATAATTTTACAACCAATTTCGTCTCTACAACTGATTGGAGCCGCGTCGGCATACCGAAACTCCGGCGATGCAATTCTTGTACATAACATCGCAAACTGGTACAAATATTACATGTTAGTTGTTCGTTTTATCATGCGAAATCAAAGCCCCATATTTATTTCAACTTATAAAACTGTTATATTCCTAGATCTGAAATTTGTTTTAGTTGTTTTTATAAATCTTAACTTGGTTTATTATTTGGATTAAGTTAAAAAGTTTATTTTACTAGCATATTATTTATAAACTCAAATTTTATAAATAATAAACTTCAAATCCATTTAATTTTATAAAAAAATATAAGTAAAACAGAAAACATTACTTTAAATTATTTTAGTCAAATATAATTAATTAAAAAATAGACCTTCTAGTTATTAAAGTGCATTTTAGTCATTTTAGTAAGATTTAACAAAAAAGTTAACAAGGTTTGGTCTTAGTACTCAAGATTATGAATAGAGTTAATTATTGTTTTCGTCCCTGTGGTTTGTCAAAAATCACTATTTCAGTCCATTAGTTTAAAAATTGCGATTTCAGTCCCTGTGGTTTCAATTTCGTAACCATTTCAGTCCACCTCGTAACCATTTCAGTCCCTGTACTTACAGAATTAATGGATTGAAATGGTTATGAAAGTGAAACCACAGGGATTGAAATGGTTACGAAAGTGGAACCACAGGGACTGAAATCACAATTTTTAAACTAATGGACTGAAATAGTGATTTTTGACAAACCACATGGACGAAAACAGTAATTAACTCTTATGAATACTTGATTTTGCAACAAAAATTATTAGTACCCGACATTGAAATTTGACAGAAACCACAAGGACCAACGGTGTATTTTTTTCTACACAAGATATATGCGCTCACAAGTTTCCAATTAAATGACTAGATCAACTATATAATATAACAAGGATCGTAGTTATCCGCGCGTTGCGCAGGGACACGGTTAGAATTCAGAACATATAACATACCATGACAACCAATAAATAAATTTGTAAAATTAAATAAAGTGATATCTAAATGTGTTATGCTATTTGCGTCGTAACTCAGCTCTAAACATCCAAGTAATAAGAAAAGGTAAAACAATATAGTAAATAACTAAATTTTATAAATAATAACCAAATTTTATAATTAGTAATCCAATTTGAACGATTATAAAATGGAATGAAACTTGTGTAGTTTTAGAGGCTTGTCGCTAGTATCAAATTTTCTTTTTTGCCTTTAAAAAAACTAGTATCATCTTTTTTTATTAAATAAACAACCGAGAAAAATACTTTTTGAGTCCCTATATTTTAGCGGCTTTAATCACTTGAGTCCAAAATTAAAATGTTTAACGTGCTGAGTCCCTACAACCATTTTTCTTAACCATTTAAGTACAATTTTTAACACTGTTAAATTATTATATTAGTTTTTAATGAAAAGACTAAAATGCCTATTTCTTTAGAAAATAATAAAAATAAAATCTAAATCTAAATCTAAATCTAAATTCTAATAAAAGAATACAAATAATGACACATGTCATTTTCTTTTTAATTCATTATCTAAATAATGTCATATGGCATTTTCTCTTTTCAAATCATTAATGATATTATTAATAATTTAATATCTAATTTTAATTTATGATTAAAAATATATATAAGTTATCCATAATTACTTCTTAAAATGGATAAGCATATAGTTTGATTTTTTTTTTTTACGTAAATCAAGTATAAATATAATTAAATGATATGTTCCACGGTAGGATGCCGATGGTGGCTCCACGACACGACACGGTGCGGTGGTGGTTCCATGGTACGGTGGTGGTACGACATGATGATGCGACGGTGTTGGGTGGTGCAACAATTCGGTGGTGCGACGGTTGGATGCTACGTTGGGTGACGATTGGGGTGGTGCGATGGTTCCATGGCACAGTGGTGGTTTAATGGTTAGGTGATGGTGCGACAGTACTGAATGATCACAATGTGTATCTATTTTTTATTTGATTAACTTTATTTTTCTCTTTTATTAAATAAATTATGTCAACATATTTAGTAAAAATAAAAAAATAAATGTCACATAAGATAGTTTACCTCCCATTCAGGTTAATTATATAGGATTAGCAAATAAAATAAACTTTAATGAGTTAATTAGAACAATTTTTTATGAGTTATCTAATTGAAACACTTCTAAAACTTGGTTATCATTTTGTGAAATATTCCCGTTAATTTATTTGTAAGCTAATTACTGAAGTGGCTTCAAATTAGTTTTAATACGTCAATATAATTATTTAAAAAACGGTTTACATGCATAATTAAAAAGGTTTATTTAAATAATAGGGTGAGAATCAAATAGGAAGTTTATTTTGGCTAGGAATGATAGGAAGCAATAAGATTATGACATGTGGCAAAATTTAAAATAAAGAGAAATGATATTTTAGTCAATCGTATCATTTCTTCTTCCTTCTTCTCCCCAGTAACTTCAAACCCACCATTTTCAAAACCCACCATCTTCAACATTTTCTTCACTTGCTATCTCAATAATCACTACATTATAGTGCGATTTTCGTCACCAATCAATGATTCAAACACCCGATTAACGTGTTCTTCAGCTTTTTTTTTTTGAAGAAAACCCAGTTTAATTTCATACAAAATCTCATTTTTTCGGGTGATTTTGAAGATAATCACTCGATCCGTTCGATTCGATCGCTGATAAGTGTTTCAATCATTCAAATTTCGTCAATCGTTGAAGAAATCAGCTTCGATCCATGTAAGAAATTTTTTAATTTCATTTTTACGATCTGGGTTTTTGATTTAGTCATTGCGTTTTACGATCTTGGCGGGGGTCCGGGGGCAGCGCCCCTGGTAACAGGGTCCAAGGGGCGGCAGCCCCTGGCGGGGTCCAAGGGGCAGAGCCCCTGGCTGGGGTCGAAAATAAGACATTTTTCCAGAAATTTAATTTTCCAGAAATTGCCTCATTTTCGTAGACAGTTTCGGGTTCTGTGAACAACAGTTTCTTTTGTGTTTTTAAGCCATTACGTTTTAGAAATAAGACATTTTTAAGTGTTTTCTGGTCATTGCGTTTTAGAAATAAGACATTTTTGAAGTATTTTTAGTCATTGCATTTTAGGTAAACACATTTTTATGTGTTTTCAGTTCATTGCGTTTTAGAGAGAACAATTTCTTTGGGTTTTTAGGCCATTGCGTTTTAGAAATAAGACATTTTTATGTGTTTTCTGGCCATTGCGTTTTAGAAAAAAGACATTTTAAGTGTTTTCTGGCCATTGCGTTTTAGAAATAAGACATTTCTTTGTATTTTTGGTGCATTGCGTTTTAGGTTAACACATTTTTATGTGTTTTTAGTCCATTGCGTTTTAGAAAGTACACTTACTTTTGTGTTTTTAGGCTATTGCATTTTAGAAAAAAGAAATTCTTAAGTGTTTTCTGGCCATTGCGTTTTAGAAATAAGACATTTTTTTTGTGTTTTTGGTGCATTGTGTTTTAGGTAAAACACATTCAGTCCATTGCGTTTAAATTGCTTTAATAAAAAATGCATCAGAAAATTTAATTTTCTGTAAATTGCCTCTGGAAAACTGCATTCGTAGACAGCTTTTGATCTCCTACTTACTGGTTTAGACAATTCACAGACAAAACTATTGTCCTGGTTCAATGCGTTTTAGAGAGAGAACACTTTCTTTGGTGTTTTTAGGCAATTGCGTTTTAGAACTAAGACATTTTTAAGTGTTTTCTGGCCATTGCGTTTTAGAAAAACACATTTTTGAAGTGTTTTTAGTCACTGCGTTTTAGGTAAAACACATTTTTTAGGTGTTTTTAGTCCATTGCGTTTTAGAGAGAACATTTTCTTTTGTTTTTTAGGCCATTGCGTTTTAGAAAGGAGACATTTTTAAGTGTTTTCTGGCCATTGCGTTTTATAGATAAGACATTTCTTTGTGTTTTTTGTGCCTTGCGTTTTAGGTAAAACACATTTTTATGTGTTTTCAGTCCATTGCGTTTTAGAAAAAAAAGACATTTTTAAGTGTTTTCTGGCCATTGCGTTTTAGAAATAAGACATTTCTTTGTGTTTTTTGTGCATTGCGTTTTAGGTAAAACACATTTTTATGTGTTTTCAGTCAATTGTGTTTTAGAAAGTACACTTTCTTTTATGTTTTTTTGGCTATTGCATTTTAGAAATAAGACATTTCTTTGTGTTTTCTGGCCATTGCGTTTTACAAATAAGGCATTTCTTTGTGTTTTTTGTGCATTGCGTTTTAGAAAAATGTCATTTTTTAGGTTTTTTTTCCATTGCGTTTTACGCAACTGGGTTTTTTCCATTGCGTTTTACACAACTGGGTTTCAGAAAAAAAATTTCGAAAATATAACAATAGTATACTCGTTTTAAAGATAAAAAACGCTCGTTTTTTTGGTGCAATTTTTATAAAAATACAATGTCATATGAAAGAGTTATTAACGTTTAAAAAATTGGGGGGGAGGGGGGGAATTGGAGGAGAGAGAAACTATTGCCTTGGATTGACTAGAATGCCCCTAGACAAACCCACGCGCCTCCTTTTTTCCTTCAATTTCACTCATTTAATCTTAGCCCTTGATTAAATAAATGGATGGTCAAGATTACTTCCTAGGCTTCATACCCAAATAAACTTCCTATTATATCCTAACCATTAAATAATAAGAGAAAAAAGAAAAATTATGTTTTATATATTACAAGAGTTAATTTTGTGGTTGGTCCCTGTTGTTTCTCCAAAGTTTAAGGTTGGGTACTAAGTTCTCAGTTAGTTTTTAACTGTCGTTAGCCTTAAAGCTCTAGGATGTTACAAAATCAAAATTTAAAACCTTAGATTGTTACTTTGAACTATTAGTAACTGGGGTTGTTACTTCCATAAACCACAGGGACTAACGGTGTAATTAAATTATATATTTATAAATTATACTTTATGCAATAAAACTTGTACTTTATACTTTTGTGCTTTAAGATTTGTACTATATTTGTAATTGACTAAAATACCCTTAAAGTTAACAGACTTGGTGAATGTAGTTAAAAAATGACTAAAAGGGTTACAAAAATAACGTTTAAGGACTTAGGGCGTTAACTATTTTGATTTTGAACTCAAGTGGTTAAAATCAAATGCACATATCTTAATCAGGGGCGAAGTATAGTGGGTGCCCGGGGGTGCAAACCCCCCCCCCCCCCCCCCCGCGCAAATGTTTCGGTTAGAAGTGTATAAGTTCCGATTTTTCGTCCAAACATTTTAAAATTATATAGGATCGCCCCCCGATTATTTTTCCTAAATTGTATATCCTAAATATTTATACACTTTTTATATAAATGATGGGTAGTTTGGTTAATATATTTTAACTCTTATTTGTTTAACCCTAGATTACCCACCACACAATAAACTTAATACCAAATTATTAATTATCAAAAATCTTAATTGATGAATTCAAAAATCTTGAAGGTCGCCAGGCTGAGTTGTAATTTTTCGTCCAGATTCCATTTATCTCGTATCATTATATATATATATATAGGTCTTTTGTTTGTTATACAATATTTAGTTTTTCTATGTGACAGAACAGGTACTTTGAATGAATGAATTTTTTTAGTTTTATTTGGAACTATTATATTTGACCCGACCAGATTCGAATAGCCGACCCGACCCGAAACATAACGATAGGAAATTATTTTTGGGTCCCACCATTTTACGTCCTCTCAAAACTTTTGATCAAGCTCCGCCACTGATTCTAATGGATAAAAATGCTCTAAAATCTTAATGTAACACAGCAATTAGATAGATGCACATATCTTTCATCTTTGCTCTTCAGTCTTCTTCATTGAGGACTTTCATCCAGCACCTGTTCAAAAAATAATGGTCAATTCAAACAATCCGGTTCATATCATATCAATTCAAACTTCAGAGGCGTCACCTTTACATACCAAACACGTAGACATCTGACTGACCAACAAGAATTTGACATCAAAGGTCATCTACAGTTGTATAACAAAAGAAATTTATCCATCAAACATTGAATGTGCATCTGATTTTTCCAAACTGACTTTTCAAATAACATATCAATTCATCATGCTTGAAGATTTTTTTGATATAAAGTAGTAGGAACTAGCTAGGAGGGTGCATGTTATATTTTCAAGACAATTTCCACCCTCAACAGCCAGCAAGAATATTGTAACAAGAAGTTGATTTTGTAAGATGGAAGTAGGTGGGTGCAGAAGAATCAAGTTAAGGATTTTTGAGGTGGCAACATGGTTGTGGTTAATAATTATGGCCGCTGTAGCTCAAGCTCAAAACACCACCGATCCAGCTGAAGGTCTCTCTCTCTCTCTTCCTCTCCAAATTAATTAGACTTTTTTTTTATCTGTCTGTGCAAGTATAGCTCTGATTCTCCGCTATCGGTTTAAGCTCATGAGTCGAGTTTACTTAATTGTGCTATTTGATCTTTGGAAAGAGACCGATCAATCTTCCCCATGACGAACATCTTCACAAAATTTTCCCCAACAAAGATCGTATCCTAAAAAAATCTTACAATTTTTCACATCACCATGGAATTTTTATATATATTTTTATGACCACTTTGTTTATTATAGTAGGGTGGAGATATTTGGACACTTTTGTGCCCTAGACGCCTCGTATAGGGCTATACGAGACGTCTAAGCACTGAATTCAAGGGGGTCTCAGAGGGTGTCAGGCACAAAGTTTAAGGAACCCTATACGAAGGGTACAGACCTATACGAGGCGTCTAACGTTGGGTTTTTTTTTTTGCTGAAATGAGGGGTGTTTTGGTGGGTTTTGGTATGGTTTTTTAGATAGTTTTTGAAGATGTGTTTTTTAGTTGAATTTTTTTTTTTGTTTTTAAAAAAAGTTTTGTTTTTTTTTTTGTTTTTTACACTATAAAAAAGTTTTTGTTTTTTAAAAATCAATTATTTTAAAAATCGGCTCTTTAAATATATTATATCGATTAAATATTGTTTCCGATTAAATTGGCTCTTTAATGTTTTTAACATTTTACTTTTTTATTCTTCCGATTAAAATTTTATCTCGTTCAAATATTGTTTCCGTATTATATTCAGGGGATATATTGTTTCCGTATTATCTCAATTTAAGACAACAATCATTAGATAACCGAATAACTGAAAACAAACATAAATATGACATATATAAGATAACTTTGTACATCCATAACAAAAATATATAAGATAAGTTTGTACATCCATAATAAAAATAAAAACAACAGGTCTATGCATCCAAATCCGAATCCGAATCTGGATGTGGCTGCTGCGGCTGATGTGGTGCTCGAGCCGGTGGAAGCGGTATCGGGGGTAATCCCTCTCTCTCTCTCTCTCGTCTATCATGCTCGGCCCGTACCAGCCAACCTACCAAATCGTTGAGCCTGTCAAGCTCGGCTCGTACATCCGGATGTAGCGCAGCTACTGGGGCATGACCTGGAATAACGTGACGTGGAAACTGAGGCGCCCTGGCAGGTGGCGGTGGCTGTGGCACCGCTGCACCGTCTACATCCTCCGGA